>CM063172.1:67168635-77168635 GCA_031835075.1 Saguinus oedipus | reverse complement strand
ATTATACATGAAATATATAAATTGTAATATGTCACATATAATATGATATATCATAAAAATTTTGTGAAGTTATATTAACAGTTTTATATATGATATTTAATTACAACATAATTAAATCACATATAAATTATGTATATAATTACACATAATATATAACAATTATAACTAAATGTCACATATAATACAATCTAATAATATACTTCTATTTTATATTGTCCGTATTATAATTAAATATCATATTTAATAGGATCTAATAACATATTATTGTTAACCCTGTTTTATATTGTATGTAAGTGAATTTAGACATGGAGAGAACAACTTGCCCAAGGTCATTCAGTTAGAGGAGGCTGAATTAGACCTTCAGAGCCCCAAGTGAATCAGCAAATTATATATTTACATAAAATCTCTAGATTTGTTAATGTTGCCATCTAATTCAAATACATTTTATATATTGTGTGAGTCTACAAAATGCAGTCCAAAGATGAAATATTTGCACACTGAATGCAGCCCATTTCTATCATTTTGTGACTTTGGACTTATAGCATCCTTTATTCCTGTACATCTTTCTAGTACTACTGGCTTTGTTCACCACTGCTGCCTTTTCTGTATCTTTTTATGAGGTATTTATCATACTCTGATCTCTACATTGCTAAATCGGGTTTATTTACTCGTGTCTTCTCATATTCTTGCAAGTAATTAAAAAGGACAAATAGGCCCATGGAAAGAAGAGAGAGAGAGTGAGCGCAGCAGGTGGGGAGAGAAAGAGAGAGAAGCTGTGTTCATTTGAGGCACAAAATACTGAAATGGAAAGTCTCTTGATGAGTTAAGGAAAATGTATAGGAAAATGTAAATATTGCTTTGAGGAAAAATCAGGTAATCTTATAAGGAAGTTTTTCTTTATCTCTTGACCTCATTGGAAATTCTTTTGCCCTAAATACTGCAATGCTCCGTTTCATTAGTGGAGTGCATTGTGTCGATGGCAGGGTTGTTACCTCTCATCACCATCCTATTGTCTATATGGTCTTTTTTCAGGCCAAAAAAAAAAAACTCATCTGAAATTTTTTCCTCATTCATGAAATTGTTTATGTGACATTGACCTTTAGGTCATTTTCTTTTTTCTTGGTATATATATGTAGCTAGTGGTACTGGTCTTTGCATTTCCACTGCACTTTAATTGGCTGGGATATTTCATTTGAATCCTGAAGCTTGGAGTTTTACACTGTCTTACTCAACGTCAGCAGAGAAGTCATTCCCATCAGCCCTTTCCTCACAGAGTTGACATGGTTGAAACTTTTATTCCAGAAACAGAAACTTCATGAACTGAAAGGCTTGTGTGTGACCTGCAAAATAGAAACTGGGATTACCTAAACTGGGACATTTCTGCCTCTTTCTGCTGAACTAAAATAGAATATGTTCAGCCAATCCCATTTGCAGTCTGCCATTTGAGTGCTCCTGTGATAAGGGCTACATAATAATAAGGAATAAAATCTAAATAATTGCTAAGATTGCATATATGTATACATACACATATGCACATATGTCTGTATGTATATATGTGTATGTATTTCCTTTAAAAAGACATTAGATTGTTATAATTTTAAAAGATATAATCGAAGATCTACTTTTTTGAAGTTAAAAACCTTCCCCTTTAATTTTTTGTAAAAGATGGCTTTTGCCTCTTGTACAATAATGCTAAGCAAACAGATATACAATACAAATTATGTATTTTTCTTATTGCTTAGAATTTCTATTTATATTTGTCTCAGGTTTAGAAGGGAAAAAAAGATCTTTAAGGACAAAGAAAAAGGGCTGGGGGCATAGCAGAGAAAAGATTGTTGGTTTCCTCATCTCTTGTTCTCTATAGTAGGCCTCCCCCGACAGTCAAATTAAAAATTTCACAGGAGCTAATAATCTTTTACCTTTTTAAGTGGCTAAAAAACGAAAGAACAATACTTGATGGCATGTAAAAATTATATAAGATTCAAATTGCAATGTCCATAAATCAAGTCGTATTAGATTTACGTGTGGTCTATGGCTGCTTTCCTGCCACAATGGCAGAGCTGTGTAATTGAAAAAGAGATCGTGTGTGTCTCAAAGTCTAAAACATATCCTATATGGCTATTTACAGTAAAGTTTGCTGACCCTTAAGTCACAGTAATAATTGTTTAAATTATAATGTTCTTAATTTAGAAAAATAAATTATGGATTGTCAACTTGCTTTCTTCTAGTTCAGCTAGAGTTTTTCCTCCAAATTATTAATCTGCATATATTTGCTCTGCAGTTTTTTCAGTTTTGTCTTAACTTTATTAAGATGTGCCCATTATTCCTATTTCTGTCTATATTTGTTTCAAAAAAAAATTGAGACTGCAGTCAGACTTTAATCAAGTATAAAGGAAGAATTGGAAGGAGACTGGTCCCAGTAAATGTACTCTTCAGTACATATCAATACCTTTCACTCTTTTATTGGGTCACATTATTACCTGATAAAAGCCACTTGAAATGCCAACTTGTTGTCCAGCAATATTAAACAGCATTGTGATGTGTAATGCACATTTCATATTCCTTATATTAGCATACAGTGCCTTTCAAAATGTTGCCCCAACCTACCCTTCTTATGCCATTTTTCAATCATCTGCTGTTTATGTCCTTTTCTGCCACAGCCATCCTCACACTCTTCCCCAACCGGTTCTGTCTAATTTTTATACATTTGTTCTACCTGGAACTGCCTGCTCACCATTATTAATTTCTGATTTTTATCTGCTCCAAATTTGAGGTGACAGCTCTCTATGGCCCATATTGCATATCACTTTAATTAATTTATTTTCAATGTTCTGAAAATTTTAGATGTTTAAGATCAGAAATTCTTTAAGGTCAATGAGTTTTGACCATTTGTCCATTTGTTTTTCATTAATGGCCACTTGTCCATTTATTTTTCATTAATGCCCATTGTTCTTTGTTTTTCATTAATGTTTATTTTCCATTTGTTTTTCTTTAAATGCCTACACCATACTTAGACATTATTCGCATGTTCTTGGTCTTCTGTCTAGTAGAAAATGAAACCATCCTGGGTCTGTATCTGTTGTTGCTTTATTATATACAGTGAAGCAGGGTGTATTAGGGTTCTCTAGAGGGAGAAACTAATGGGATAGATGTACATATGAAAGAAAGTTATTAAGAATTGACTCACACGATTGAAAGGTAAAGCACTGGGACGGGCCATCTGCAAGTTGAGAAGCAAGGAAGCCAGTGGTGGATCAGTCTGAATCCCAAAAACCTCAAAAGTAGGGAAGCTGACAGTGCAGACTTTAGTCTGTGGCCAAGGGCCCAAGAGCCCCTGGAAAACCAATGGTGTAAGTCCGAGTCCAAAAGCTGAAGAACTTGGAGTCTGATGTTCGAGGGCAGGAGACATCCAGCATGGGAGAATGATGAAGGCTGGAAGGTTCAGCAAGTCTAGTCCTTCCGAGTTCTTCTGCCTCTTTTATCCTAGCTGCACTGGCAGCTAACTAGGTGGTGCCCACTCAGATTGAACATGGGTCTGCCTCTCCCAGTCCACTGACTCAAAGGTTAATGTTCTTGGCAACACCTCAGATATACTCAGGAACAACACTTTGTGTCTTCAATTCAATCAAGTTAACAGTCAATATTAACCATCACATAAGGAGTTACAGGCCCTCAACTCCAGCAAATGAACGTGATGTCCCTGTTCTCTCTCTCCTTTTTTTTATTTTTTTTATTTTTTTAGGGAATAAAAAGGCAGATATATGGCTGCCATTGAAATTATTTGCTTCCTCTTTGAGGGTTAATTCCATTAATTCCTATGAAGAGGCAAAGATTTAAGTGAATCCTTAAACTGCTAGAGGGGAGCTTGACACCAAGTTTCTGGAAACAGAAACCTTAGGCAGAGAAATTTACATGTATTAGTCTTCCTTCTTTAGTGCAAGCATGCAAACACCTCACAGAAAATAATGGGTGAAGTAATCTTTGTCATGCCCTGCTTTGGAGTGATGGTCATCTATTTATTAGTATTATGTACTCTAATAAGACTAAAAAACTCACATAGCATGGTGACAGGAAGTTTGAAATCTTTAAAATTTCATCCAGCAATTTGGCAAATTCTACTTATATTTTAATTTCAGCTTTTATTAGATATACTTCCTAACTCTGTCAGGCAAAGTTAGTTTTCTTTCCTGCACCATAACACTTAGTTTAGTCATAGCACTTACTGTGTTGTTTTATAATTTATATTTTTATCTCCTCAAATGGACTATAAGTTTCTTGAGTAATACGTGATTTATAACTCAGAGAAAAGGATCTCACTAAAATGTTCACAATTATCACTTTTAATAGTGAGGTTATTTGTGATCCTTTAAAAAATTCTTTTTGTTTCTGCTTATCTAATTTTCTATTATTTTTCTAACTTTAAAAAAATTTGTTCAACAAGTAAGTATTGACTTTGTGCCAGTTTATACTCTAAGCATTGGGTAATATGCAGTAACCAAAACAGAGCAAAACCCCTGCCCTCATGGAGCTTGTGGGAAGACAGAACAAAAAGAAAGTAGGAAAGAAAAGGAGGAGGCGGAGGAAAAAGAAGATGGTTAGGCAAAAAGAAGAGAGGAGGAGAAAAGAAGAAAGAAAGCAATAGCAGTAGTAGAGGGTGATCAGTGACTGTTGATCATTTGGAAGTAAATGCAAGGTGAAGGAAAGCTCCTAATGGGCAAAATCTTAAGCAGAGAAGAATATATAGAAGATGAGAACCGGTTAGTATACCAGGAGTTTAACATCCTTTCTAACAGTAAAAGTTTCTTTCCAGGAAAAAAAGTACTAAAAACTCCAAACTCAAGATGTGTAAAATCCTGTCTACTGTTGTGGAGAGTGTTGATGGATGAGGGGTTAGATGGAACCCTTTCCGTCACCTTCTGACACATCTACTAATTGCCTTTTCCTCTACAGAAACTTCAGGAAGACAATTATTTGTAGATTTACCAGAGGAGTTTAATGGACCATGTTTAAAGTTATATATTTAAAGTATAAAAGAAGGGACATTTTATGGGTCAAATTCTTTGTAGAGATAGGATAGGGTGTTAAGCACAACATAGCTCATTGGTAGAGAAATGAATAAGAGAAAGAGGAAAATCTACAAAAATGTTAGGATGATGGTAATGGTGGGTTGGAGGAGTTTTAACCTCATTTCCTAACCCCCAAAATTATTGCCAAAAACAACATAAACAATAATAACAAATCTTTAAAATGAGTAATTTTGTTAATATGATGTAAAATTTTGTATTATGTAAAATAGACTTTTACAAAGTTCTATGATTATAGATCCAAAATAATATGGCATAATTGAAACCAATGTGCTTGCTTGCAAAGGCAGTTTCCAGACTTGGCCCTTAGTCCTGTTTAGCCAGATTACCATGCTCGGCCACTGCTGTTCAGTGATTAAAAGGGATGAGAAAAGAGAAGTCACATTGGTTGGATTCATTTTTTCTCAGGAAAGTAGAAGTTTGACTCATAGGTTAAGATTTGTAAACTCAGAAAGAAAGGAAACAATATGTGGAGCAGCAATGAAAGGCATGGCATAAATAAAATAAATTTGAATAATATGGATTATAGACATTCTTGGTTCTCACTGTTATGGATAGCTGTCTTTTTATTGCTTTTCTTCCTCATCAGTAGTAACAGTAATTAATTCCTACTCTGCTGTAAAGCTAAAACTACTATTTTAACTTTTGAGCTATTCCTATTATTATTACTTGTGTTATTGTTATTTGCACCTATGTAACTATTAACTTACAACACTAGCAGAAGTATTCAGAGTAGAACCAGCTAGATGAATACCAGAATTCTGACAAAAGGAAAATTTAAATATAGGGTAGAGATAATGTGGCCTCTTTAATACATTGGAAAGAAGTCAAGAGTTAGACATGACAAAGAATCCAATGACTACATAGGTTTTTGCTGTTAGTATTGATTCTGTACTGGGACCAAAATGGTAATAAACTATTACCCTTCCATCCAAGGAAGGTAATTGTTAAATCTAATGATTTCTTTAGGGAAGAATAGGATGGCAAATTCTTAGGTGAAATTGATGCTTCTATTCTAATGCAGGTTGGGGACTAGGAATTTAGTGAGTGTGACAGCTTCTTTGCGATAGAACACTACTTATTAACCCAGGAGTCAGGAGGTAGTTGAAAGAAATGGGTAACATTTGAGTTTTTTTTTTCCCCCCCACTCTGTGTGAGAGAAATCGCTTCTGTGGGGGGAGGAGATGATGTTATTTAGTCAATTATGGAAAAAGAAAATAATAAAACAGTCAAGCCTGAAATAAGAGACAAACTATATATAATAAGTTTCATCCCAAATAAAATCTCATCATATTCAGGGTTAGACATCAGCCTTTCCCACTTCTTGGTTATTCTCTTTATTTCTAGTGAAGCTTCCTTCTTCTATGACCCAAGATGCTAGAATTCCTCACCGGAATGCTTACCTTCAGATTGCCATTTACAAGAAGTTTCTAGAATTAGTCTGCTCCACTTCCTTTATGAAATAACCAAGCTTTCTTCTTTCTCATTATGATGACATACTGGATGGTATGGGCTGAATTGTGTAACCTCTAATTCATATGTGGAAGTCATAAAACCCAGTGCCTAAGAATGTGACCTTTTTTTTGGAAATAGGGTCATTGGAGATAATCAAATTAAGATAAGGCTGATAGGATGGGTTTTAATTCAATAAGACTGTGTTCTTAAAAATAGGAGAAATTTGGACACAGGGAGAATGAGGTGTGAAGATGAAGGCAGTGGTTGTGACAATGTTTCTGCAAGCCAATGAACACCAAAGACCACGAGGAAACCACTAGAAACTAGGAAAGAAGCCTGGAACAGAGTCTCCCTTACAGATCTCAGAAAAATAAATTCTTGGTGACACCTTTATCTCTGCCTTCTAGTTTCAGAGCTTGAACCACTCAATTCACAGTACATTCTTAAGTCAGCCCTAGCTAACCAATACCCTTGGGAAAGCAATTCCTCTCTAAAGTATTAACAACATATGTAATAAAGGCATCACCAACCCGGAACTTTCACAGTTTTTGACAATTGAAGATACTTTGTACATTTGAAGGTGGGGGAGAAAGGTGGAGTAGAAAATAGGCACTTCATTTGAAAAATATGTACAAAAAGCAGTGTGGTGATTCCTCAAGGACCTAAAAATAGAAATTCCATTTAACCTAACAATCCCATTACTGGGTATATATACAAAGGATTATAAGTCATTCTATTACAAAGACATAGTGCCACAATGAACATATGTGTGCATGTTTACAATAGCAAAGACCTGGAACCAACCCAAATGCCCATCGATGATAGACTGGACAAGAAAAATGTGGCACATAGACACCATGGAATACTAAGCAGCCATAATAAAAAACAATGAGTTCGTGTCCTTTGTAGGGACATGGACGAATCTGGAAACCAGCATTCTCAGCAAACTGACACAAGAACAGAAAACCAAACACTGCATGTTCTCACTTGTAGGCGGGTGTTGAACAGTAAGAACACATGGACACAGGGAGGGGAGCATCACACACTGGGGTCTGTTGGGAGGGGCTAGGGGAGGGATAACATGGGGAGAAATGCCAGATACAGGTGATGGGGGATGGAGGCAGCAAACCACATTGCTATGTATGTACATATGCAACAATCTTGCATGATCTGCACATATACCCCACAACCTGAAGTACAATTAAAAAAAAAAGCTATTAGACTCACCAGGCCACCTCTACCATTCACATAGATGTACAACTATCCCAGCTAAAGGCAGCGCACTTGATCTCTGAGCAGTTGACCCAGAGAAGCTCCAGACTAAGGGACAGAAAGCACAACTGAGAGGAAAGAAGAGAGGAGAGACTGAACGGAAAATTTGCAGTGTCAGTGAAAGTATATGTATTGAATGGTGAGACAACACAATCCACAAAACAATTCTTCCCTTTCTCAGCAACCAGAATACCAGGCTTTTTGTATCCATCCATCTCCTTCCAAGCAAGAGACTGTCTCTGGAATCTCTTTGTTCCAAGAAAATATTTATTTTCTTTCTTTTTCTTTTTTTTTTTTTTTTGATGGAGTCTCTCTCTGTTGCCAGACTGGAGTGCAGTGGTGTGCTCTGAGGTCACTGCAGCCTCTGCCTCCCAGGTTCACATGATTCTCCTGCCTCAGCCTCCAGAGTATTTGGGACTATAGGTGTGCACTACCACACCCGTCTAATTTTTGTATTTTTAGTAGAGACAGGGTTTCACAATGTTGGCAAGGATGGTCTCAATCTTTTGACTTCGTGTCCCACCCACCTCAGTCTCCCAAAGTGCTGGGATTACAGGCATGAGTAACTGTGCCCAGCAGAGAAAATATCTATTATAGCTGGGTTCCGCCAATGAAATGGCAAGGTTCACATAAGATTAGAGTGAAGTTCACAATAGATAATTTTTTAAAAATCATACTTTAAATTTTGGGATACATGTGCAGAACATGTCTGTTTGTTACATAGGTATACACGTGCCATGAGGGTTTGCTGCACCCATCAACCTGTTATCTACATTAGGTATTTCTCCCAATGTTTTTCTTCCCCAGCTCCCCTCCCCACAACAGGCCCTGTGTGTGATGTCCTCCTTCCTGAGTCCATATGTTCTTATTGTTCAACTCCCACTTATGTGTGAGAACATGAGGGTTTGGTTTTCTGTTCCTGTTTTAATTTGCTGAGAATGATGGTTTCTAGCTTCATCCAAGTCCCAAAGAAAGATATGAATGTATCATTTTTATGGCTGCATAGTATTCCATGGTGTATATGTGCCATATTTTCTTCACCCAGTCTATCATTGATGGCATTTGGGTTGGTTCCAACTCTTTTCTATTGTGAACAGTGCTGCAATAAACATATGTGTGCATGTGTCTTCATAGTAGAATTATTTCTAACCCTTTGGGTATATACCCAGTAAGAGGATTCCTGGGTCAAATGGCATTTCTGGTTCTAGATCCTTGAGGAATCGCCACACTGTGTTCCATCATGGTTAAACTAATTGACACTCCCACCAATAGTGTAAAAGCATTGCTATTCTTCACATACTCTCTAGCATCTGTTGTTTCCTGACTTTTTAATGACTGCCATTCTAACTGGCGTGAGATGGTATCTCATTGCGGTGTTGATTTGCATTTCTCTAATGACCAGTGATGATGAGCTTATTTTCATATGTTTGTTGGCTACATAAATGTCTTCTTTTGAGAAGTGTCTGTTTATATCCTTTACCCACTTTTTGATGGGATTTTTTTTTCTTGTAAATTTAAGTTCCTTGTAGATTCTGGATATTAGCCCTTTGTTAGATGGATAGATTACAAAAATGTTCTCCCATTCTGTAGGTTGCCTGTTCACTCTGATGATAGTTTCTTTTGCTTTGCAGAAGTTATTTGGTTTAATTCGATCCCATTTGTCAATTTCGGCTTTTATTGTCATTACTTTTGGTGTTTTAGTCATGAAGTATTTGTTCATGCCTGTGTCCTGAATGGTATTGGCTAGGTTTCCTTCTAGGGTTTTTATGGTTTTAGGTCTTACATTTAAGTTTTTAATCCACCTTGAGTTAATTTTTGTATAATGTGTAAGGAAGGGGTCCAGTAAGTATTCTGCATATGGCTAGCCAGTTTTCCCAGCACCATTTATTAAATAGGGAATCCTTTCCCCATTGCTTTTGTCAGGTTTGTCAAAGATCAGATGGCTGTAGACATGTGGCATTGCTTCTGAGGCCTCTGTTGTGTTCAATTGGTCTATATCTTTGTTCTGGTACCAGCACCATGCTGCTTTGGTTACTGTAGCCTTATATTGTAGTTTGAAGTCAGGTAGGGTGATGCCTCCAGCTTTGTTCTTTTTATTTAGGATTGTCTTGGCTATAAGGGCTCTTTTTTGGTTCCATATAAAATTTTAAGTAGATTTTTCCAACTCTGTGAAGAAAGTCAATGGTAGCTTGATGGGGATAGCATTGAATCTGTAAATTGCTTTGGGTAGTATGGGCATTTCCATGATATTAATTCTTCATATTAATGAACATACAATGTTTCTCCATTTGTTTGTGTCCTCTCTTATTTCATTGAGCAGTGATTTGTAGTTCTCCTTGAAAAGATCCTTCATATCCCCTGTAGGTTGTATTCCTAGGTATTTTACACTCTTTGTAGAATTTGTGAATGGGCGTTCACTCATGATTTGGCTCTCTATTATTGGTGTATAGGAATGCTTGTCATTTCTGCACATTGAGTTTGTATCCTGAGACTTTGCTGAAGTTGCTTATCAGCTTATGGAAACTTTTGGCTGAGATGATGGAGTTTTCTAAATGTAAATTCATGTCATCTATAAACAGACAATTCCACTTCTTCTCTTCCTATTTCAATACTCTTTATTTCAATACCCTTTATTGCTATTGTGAACAGTGCTGCAATAAACATGTGAGTGCATGTGTCTTGGTAGCAGAATGATTTATCATTCTTTGGGTATGTACCCAGTAATGGGAATGCTTACTCTTGCCTGACTGGCCTGGCCGAACTTCCAATTCTCTGTTGAATAGGAGTGGTGAGTTAAGGCATCCTTGTCTTGTTCCAGTTTTCAAAGGGAATGCTTCCAGATTTTTTCCATTTAGTTTGATATTGGCTGTGGGTTTGTCATAAATAACTTATTATTTTGAGATACATTCCATCAATACCTAGTTTATTGAGAGTGTTTAGCATGAAGTGGTGTTGAATTTTATCAAAGGCCCTTTCTGTATCTATTGAGATAATCATGTGGTTTTGTTATTGGTTTATGTGGTGGCTTACATTTATTGGTTTGCATATGCTGAACCAGCCTTGCATCTTAGGGTGCAAGGGGTGAAGCTGATGTGATCATGATGGATAAGCTTTTTGATGTGCTGCTGGAATTGGTTTGCCAATATTCTATTGAGGATTTTCTCATTGATGTTCATTAAGGGTATTGGCCTGAAATTTTCTTTTTAGTTGTATCTCTACAAGGTTTTCATATCAGGATGATGCTGACCTCATAAAATGATTTAGGGAGGAGTCCCTCTTTTTCTATTTTTGGAACAGTTTCAGAAGGAATGGTACCAGCTCTTCTTTGGATCTCTGGTAGAATTTGGCTGTGTATCCATGGTCCTGGGCTTTTTATTTTTTTGATTGGTAGGCTATTAATTACTGCCTCAATTTCATATTGGTCTCTTCAGGGATTTGACTTCTTCCCAGTTTAGTCTTGGGAGGGTGTGTGTTCAGGAATTGACCAAGTTTTTCTAGATTTTCTAGTTTATTTGCACAGAGGTGTTTAGAGTATTCTCCAATGGTAGTTTATATTTCTGTGAGATCAGTGGTGATATCCCCTTTATAATTTTTTATTGTGTCTATTTGATTCTTCTCTCTCTTATTCTATATTAGTCTGGCTAGCAGTCTATATATTTTGTTGATATTTTCAAAAAACCAACTCCTGGATTCATTGATTTTTTTTTTTGAAGGTTTTTTTGTGTCTCTATCTCCTTCAGTTCTACTCTGATCTTACTTGTCTTCTGCTAGCTTTGAATTTGTTTGCTCTTGCTTCCCTAGTTCATTGTGATGTTAGGGTGCCAGGTTTAGATTTTTATCACTTTCTCCTGTGGGCATTTATTGATATAAATTTCCTTCTAAATACTTATTTAGCTTTGTCTGGTACATTCTGTATTCATTTTCATTTGTTTTAAAGAACTTATTTATTTCTGCCCTAATTTTGTTACTTACCCAGCAGTCATTCAGGAGCAGGCTGTTCAGTTTCCATGTAGTTGTGTGGTTTTGAGTGAATTTCTTAATCCTGAGTTCTATTTTGATTGCACTGTGGTATGAGAGACTGTTTATTATAATTTCTGTTCTTTTGCATTTACTGAGGAGTGTTTCCTTCCAAATATTTTGTTAATTGTAGAATAAATGCAATGTGGTGCTGAGAAGAGTATATATTCTGTTTATTTGAGGGGGAAATTTCTGTAGACATCTATTAGATCTACTTGGTTCAGAGCAGAGTTCGTCTTGAATATCCTTGTTAATTTTCTGTCTTGTTGATCTGTTTAACATTGACAGTGGGGTGTTAAAGACTCCCACTATTGTGTGGGAGTTGAAGTCTCTTTTGTAGGTCTCTAAGAACTTGCTTTATGAATCTGGGTACTTCTGTATTAGGTGCATATATATTTAAGATGCACCCAATACAGAATGCTCTTCTTGTTGCATTGATCCCTTTACAATTATATGTTTTTCTTTGTCTTTTTTGATCTTTTGTGGTTTAAAGACTGTTTTATCAGAGACTAGGATTGCAACCTTTGCTTTTTTTTTTTCTTTCCATTTGCTTGGTAAATCTTCCTCCATCCTTTTATGTTGAGCCTATGTGTGTCTTTGCATGTGAGATGCAAATACACCACACTGAATACACCACACTGAATGGGTCTTGAATATACCATACTGATGGGTCTTGACTCTGTATCCAATTTGCCAGTCTGTGTCTTTTAATTGGGAAATTTAGCCTGTTTACATTTAAGGTTATATTGTTATGTGTGAATTTGATCCTGTTATTATAATGCTAGCTGGTTATTTTGCACATTAGTTGATGCAGTTTCTTCATAGTGTTGATGGTTTTTACAATTTGAAATGTTTTTGCAGTGGCTGGTACAAGTTTTCCTTTTCATGTTTAGTGCTTTCTTCAGGAGCTCTTAAGGCAGGCCTAGTGGTGACAAAATCTCTCGGCATTTGCTTGCATGTAAAGGATTTTATTTTATGTTTTCACTTATGAAGCTTAGTTTGGCTAATTATGAAATTCTGGGTTGAAATTTATTTTCTTTAAGAATGTTGAATATTGGCCCCCACTCTCTTCTGGCTTGTAGGATTTCTGCAGTAAGATTCACTGTTACTCTGATGGACCTCCCTTTGTGGGTAACTCGACCTTTCTTTCTGGCTGCCCCAAGCATTTTTTTCTTCATTTCAACCTTAGTGAATCTGACAATTATGTGTCTTGGGGTTGCTCTTCTTGAGGAGTATATTATTGGTGTTCTCTTTATTTCCTGAATTTGAATGTTGGCTTGTCTTGCCAGGTTGGGGAGGTTCTCCTGGATGGTATCTTGAAGAGTGTATTCCAACTTGGTTCCATTCTTTTCATACTCCAATCAAACGTAGGTTTGGTCTTTTCTCATAGTCCCATATGTCTTGGAGGCTTTGTTTGTTCCTTTTCATTCTTTTCTTTCTAAACCTGTCTTCATGCTTTATTTCATTAAGTGGATCTTCAGTTTCTGGTATCTTTTCTTTCACCTGATCAATTCAGCTATTGATACTTTTGTATGCTTCATACAATTCTTGTGCTGTCTTTTTCAGCTCTATTCAGTTATTTTATTTTATTTTTTTGAGACGGAGTTTGGCTCTTGTTACCCAGGCTGGAGTGCAATGGCACAATCTCGGCTCACCGCAACCTCCACCTCCTGGGTTCAGGCAATTCTCCTGCCTCAGCCACCCGAGTAGCTGGGATTACAGGCATGCGCCACCATGCCCAGCTATTTTTTTTGTATTTTTAGTAGAGATGGGGTTTCACCATGTTGACCAGGATGGTCTCAATCTCTTGACCTCGTGATCCACCCATCTCGGCCTCCCAAAGAGCTGGGATTACAGGCTTGAGCCACCGCACCCGGCCTCAGTTATGTTATTCTTGAAACTGGTTATTCTAGTTAGCAAATCCTCTAACCTTTTTTCAAGGTTCTCAGCTTCCTTGCATTGGGTTAGAACATGCTCCTTTAGCTCAGAGGAGTATGTCATTACCCACCTTCTGAAGCCTACTTCTGTCAATTCATCAAATTCATTCTCTGCCCAGTTTTGTTCTCTTGCTGGTACAGAGTTGTGATCCTTTTGAGGAGAAGCAGCATTCAAATTTTGGAATTTTCAGACTTTTTGCACTGGTCTTTCCTCATCTTTGTGAATTTATGTACCTTTGGCCTTTGATGTTGGTGACCTTTGGTTGGGGTTTTTGTGTGGACGTCCTTTTTGTTGATGTTGATGCTATCCCTTTCTGTTTGTTAGTTTTCCTTCTAACATTCAGGCCCCTCTGCTGCAGGTCTGCTGGAGTTTTCTGGAGGTCCACTCCAGACCCTGTTTGCCTGGATATCACCAGCACAGGCTGCAGAACGGCAAATATTTCTGCCTGTTTCCTCCTCTGGAAGTTTTATCCCAGAGGGGCACCTGCCAGATGCCAGCTGGAACTCTCCTGTATGAGCTGTCTGTTGACTCCTGTTGAGAGGTGTCTCCCAGTCAGGAGGCACAGGGATCAGGGACCCACTTGAGGAGGCAGTCTGTCCCTTAGCAGAGCTCAAGTGCTGTGCTGAGAGATCTACTGCTCTCTTCAGAGACAGCAGGCAGAAACATGCAAGTCTGCTGAAACTGTGCCCAGAGTTGCCCTTCTCCCAGATGCTCTGTCCCAGGGAGATGGGAATTTGATCTATAGGCCTCTGACTGGGGTTGGTGTCTTTCTTTTAGAGATGCCCTGTCCAAAGAGGAGGAATCTAGAGCAGCAGTCTTGCTACAGTGGCTTTGCCTAGCTGTAGTGGACTTTGCCCAGTTTGAACTACTTGGGCTTTGTTTACATTGTAAGGGGAAAAACCACCTACTCAAATGTCACTAATGGTGAACTCCTCTCCCTGCCCAAGTTCAAGCATCCTAGGTTGACTTCAGACTGCTGTACTGGTGACAAGAATTTCAAGCCAGTGGATCATAGCTTGCCTGGCTCATGGGGGGTGGGATCTGCTGTTAGACCACTTGGCTCCCTGGCTTCAGCCTTCTTTCCAGAAGAATGGACAGTTGTCTTGCTGGCATTACAGGCACCCCTGTGGTATGCAAAAAGAAAAACTCCAGCAGCTAGCTCAGGGTCTCCCCAATCAGCTGCCCAATTTTGTGCTTAAAACCCAGGGCCCCGGTGGGATAGTCACCTGAGGAAATCTCCTGGTCTGTGGATTGAAAAGAGTGTGGGGGAAAAGCGTAGTATCTGGGCTGGAATGCACCATTACTCATGGCACAGTCCCTCATGGCTTCCCTTGGCTAGGGGATGGAGTTCCCTGACCCCTTGTGCTTCCCTGTTGAGGCAACACCCCACCCTTCTTTCTTGGCTCATCCTCAATGGGCTGCACCCATAGACTAACTGGTCCCAATGAGGTGAGCCAGGTACCTCAGTTGGAAATGCAGAAATCACTTGTTTTCTGTGTTGATGTTGCTGAGAGCTGCAGATCAGAGCCATTTCTATTCTGCCATCTTGCCAGCCACCTAGATAATTTAAAGATATTTCAAGTATTTCTTTAATGCCTTGCTCTTCATGGCCAATAATGGTCATTATATCTGATGATACTTTCTTCTTAACTTTAACAGTTTTTTTTGTTTGTTTTGCTGTAAGTCTTATTATTATTTGGACTTTAAAATATACACATTTACTATTTTGAAACAAAAAGTAAAGAAAGAAGGAAGGAAAAGGGAAGAAAGGAAGATAAGAAAAAAGAGAAAGAAAATAAAGACAAAATAAACCAAAAAAATAAAGGAATATGCAGGCAGGGAGGAAAGGAAGAAAGGAAGGAGAGAGAATGAGGGAAAGAGGGCAGGAAGGTGAATGCAAAGGGTAAGGGAAGGGAAGGAAGAAAATAAGGAAAAAGCAAGCTAGCTCTAAGAAATAATAGAGTGATATGTATTTTAGACCTGTAGTATCAGCTATTTGTGTGTGTGTGTGTGTGTGTGTGTGTGTGTGTGTGTGTGTGTGTGTGTTGAGAGTGTATGGGTAGAAGAGAATGGGTGGTCTATTCTGAAACTTTTTTCCTTTTAGGTAGTACTAATTCCCCAATTCTTGTGATTATGGTAAGAGAGTTCAACATTTACTCCCACCTTCATTGAAATAGAGGAAGCATATGCCATATGCTAACCAATTTATCTCATGATCTAGATGAAGTAATTGGCTCAATCATAAACACATCATTATAGATTGATAAGAATACTAGGGGAGAGAGTGTGTCTCATTCTTTTCTCTGAATTTCTTAGCTGTAAACCTGGAGCTGCTGAGGATCATCTTTGCTATTATATAATTGGGGTCTTCCTGAAATAAAACAAATACAGAGGAAATCAGAGTGTAGAAGTAGATACAGCTTCAGATATATGAAGATATTGCACATGGATTCAGCCATGTCTAAAGTGGGTCAACATTTCTTAGTTATTTTTGCCAATATACAACTTTTGCAATTTGGCTAGTTTGAGTTGGTTTCTGTTACCTGGCACCAAAAGTTCTAAGTAATGCAGTCTTATCTCCATTTCCCAGCCCCTTTTCTCTGTGTCTCTGACTTGTTTGCAACACTAACTCCAGGTACCCACAGTTCTTTATGAAAATCTATGTTAAAAAAATCATAAACTTTGTTTTGAAGGTGAGTTAATATGTTATCTGGAAACATTTGAATGTTGATTTGGCATGAAATAGGTATATAACAGGATGTTCTTTTGTATTTGGTTTTATTTCCTTTAGGATATTTTAATCAGCAGTCTAGGTGATCATTATTCAAGCTTTATCTTTTAAATTGCAACTTTATGAAATTCCTTATTAAAGAGACAGGAGTATGTTTAGTTATTGCAAAATAATTAAAATAGCAAAAACACAGATGATATTTAAACTACTGACCTCATCTTTTCAGTTAAAGACAACTTAATTCAGTGAGTTATTTGTACTTTTTCAGAACAACATTATATGACTAAAAATTTGTAAATAAGTCTCATTTTTAAAAATTCAGATATATATACAGTGTACATAACTATATTTTTCAAACACTCTCCTTCTCAATCATTCTTTAACCCCTCCTATTATTGCTACAAATTTTAAGCCAGATGAGATATATTTTTTTGTTGCTTTACCTTCCCTTTCTTCCCCTCCTTTTTGTCCAGAATGAGGACTCTGATTTTGAGAGAAGGTATGGTGATGAGGACGTATGTGGCTTTAGCTTCTTGGATTGTTACAATGTTTGACCTGCAGGTCAGTTTCCTTAGTGAACTTTTCTGGCTAAAAGGAAGCAGAAAAAACACTTAAAGAAGCATTAACAAAGAAGCCACTTTGTGGTCTTTGAACTCATTATATTAATCAACAGGAAATCACCAAATTGAGCTTTTTTATGTTTTAATCGGAAAGTCTCAGAAATCAGCTCTAATATAAATTCCCACTTGAAAAAACTGAAGATAAAGTTGAAAAGCTTAACCAGATAAATGTATTTCTTTTATATTATCCATCTGATTATAATTATAAAATACCTATTATAAATAGGGTAAAATTTTTGGAAACAGCCTAATTGTATATGTTTACTGATGACAGAGCCCCTATTTAGATTTTATATAAAATTTATCCTTAGTGATTTAGCCTGAAACAACATTGCGTGTGTGTGTGTGTGTGTGTGTGTGTGTTTGTGTGTGTGTGTGTGTGTGTGTGTGTGTGTGTGTGTGTGTGTGGTTTATCAACTCAGAACTCACAATGAGAGGTTTATCAACATTTTTGCAAATAGTCCTCTTATAATCTCCTTCCTGGGATAGGTAAAGGTCAAGCTCAGGAATTTTCTGTTGCTATTACAGATAGAATTTTGTGTTTTCCATTACGGGAAAGACAAAGGTCAAAATGAAACTGAGTCATCACGCGCTTTGTGTGGAGGAAAAATGTCAGAACCAGACAGAATAGTATAATTTATATCCATGACATAGGCATGACACCATCACTCTCAAATGATACTACAAATTGGTGATGAGGACACCTCTGTGGGTAATGAATGCCAGTTTCTCAGCATACAATATTTGTGACATATTCAATTTCCAAAGTTCTCCATCTTTAAGTTTTTCCAGAGTTTAAATATAGTGATAGCTGCTCTATCTAGTCACTTGAGATTCAGTATTGTGTCAGAAGTCATCTTCAGAATTACAGAGGAAAGAATGAGAAAGAGATGTGCTGTTTTGAAATTAACCTGTACACATAGAAAAGTTACTTTTATCAACACCTTGGCTTCACATTTTGATCTCTTTTCACATCATAGAGTTTTTAATTAATAAACACTTGTTTCTTAAAATAGCCAATATTCCATACACTGTTAAAATATAAAGTTGTTATTATTAAGAAAAAAGCTTCCCAGAGTCACTGAAAGTAGAATTAGAGAATCTTAGTTCTTAAGAGACCCCTTATGTGCAAATTGCTTGGACAATTTTCTCAAGGCAACTTCAGATAGATTACCATGCCTCCTATTCTAAGGCTCTCTGAGGGTGGACATTGTATTTATCTCTGCAGAAGCCTCTTTTCGAATATTAGAATCTCTAAACAAACATCCTTTATCTTTAATATAAGTCTCTTTTTAATCACAACTTAAACCTATTTTCCCACCTCATGTAGCTCTCAGGGAATGAGAAAAGCTGGGAAGTACCATTTTTATAAAAATTTTCTACCTTTTGAGTTAGTTGTCATTTCATAACCTTAATTTCATAAGATTAAATAACCTTTTTTTTAATGCTTTCTTAATATGTTTTATTACCACTCATCATTTTGGCCTGCATTTTTCAGGGGATTTTAAAACATTCTCTAAATTGCTCCTAAAATATGGAAATAAATATTAAACTCATACAAATGTGGTCATGGATTGCTTAATGACAGAAACACGTTCTCAGAAATTTATCATTTGACAATTTTGCTCAAACATCATAAGTGTATTTACACAAACTTAGATAGTAGAGCCTACTACACAGGTGGGCTATATGATATAGCCTATTGCTCTTAGGCTACAAACATGTATAGCGTGTTACTGTACTGAATACTGTAGGTAATTGTAACACAATGGAGAGCAGTTGTATATTTAAACATATCTAACATAGAAAAGATATGGTAAAAACACAGTCTTATATTACTATGGGACCACCACTGTACATGTGACTGTCTTTGAAACGTTGTTATATGGTACACGATTGTAAAGGGGTGTCACTGTTGGTTCTCATCAAGCCAACTGCTCTTAGTTTTAAAATAGCTTATTACTTACTCATAACAAACTCACAGTCTGTTATCATTTCCCAATTTAAATAAATGTGGTCTCAATGTCTAGCTAGTGTCTTCCATAATAAGAGTTGAGTTTGATTTAGGACACAAATGATTAGAAATACCTGGCAAGAAATCTTTTCTTCCAGTCTGGCATGAATAATATATTATACCCCTATTGAGAACTGTCAGATTTCTTTATTTTACTTTGGTAAAGATGGCCTCATTAAGAACGTTAAATGTTTAAATACTTCAGGAAAAGCAAAGGCGTATTTCAGTCCACTTGATATTACAGTGTAGAGATACTATATTAGAGTTCTCCAGATAGACAGAACCAATGATAGGGAGTGGGGGCTGGCGGGGGGAGAGAAGGTAAGATATATTAGGGGAACTGGCTTATACAGTGATAGAGGCTAAGTCTCACAATAGACCTCTGCAATTTAGAGATCCAGGGAGGCCAGAAGCAATGCTCAGTCCAGGTCTGAAAGCCTCAGAACCAGGGAACCTGATGGCATTAGGTCTGAAGCCAAAGGCCTGAGAATCCAGAGACCACTGGTGCAAGTCCAAAGGCTGGAGAGCCCTGGGGTTCTGATGTCTGAAGGCAGTAGAAGAAGGTTATCTGCGCCCCAGGAAAGAGAAAGAATTTGGCTTTTCTCTGCATTTTTGTTCCATCTGGACCCCTAACTGATTGGATAATGCCTGCCTATGTTGAGGGTAGCTCTTCCTCACTCAGTCCACCAACTCACACACCAATCTCCTCTGTAAACACCCTCACAGACGTACCCAGAAATAACACTTTACCAGCTTTGAAGGTATACCTTAATTCAGTCAAATGGCACCTAAAAGTAAACATCACAGATACCTTCTCAATAAGTAGAAGAAAACTAGTGGCTATGTTAAAAAAAAATTCCAGCCTGAAATTCTTTTCAAACTTCATATATAGATTATGTACATATACATAGATAATTTGTACACTATATTTATGATATGAATATATGTGTTTATTGTGCATCTTTGGTTTGTTAGGCATTGTGTAGAAGGCAAGCATATCCCTTTGATCTATCACTTTGCCACATTGCAGCATGACACAAATAGAACATGCATCTATATACTCATATGTATTTAAAATATATAAATACTATGATTTTGCTTTTTCTATTTTGGACTTTATTTTTCATATTGTTCTTACTAACGAATTCCAGGTGGATATACAGAGCATTGTAGGTTTCAGACACATGAATCTAAATGTGAGATGTCTCACTCCTTTTCAAACTCCTGTTTTTTTCTGAAATGAGCTTGAATTTAGGAAGATTTTTAATGAAGGAGAAATGATAGTTTAACGGATGGCAGATGGGAACTTGTTCTGGCTTTCTGAAATAGCATGAATTGTCCTGTAAAACATCTATAGAAGGAGAGAGGCAGAAGGGAAGATAAGTGGTATTTCTTGATTAATGTGTTGGAAGCAGGTTGGAAAAATGGAAGTGATATTGGTAGGCAGGGCGGGGAGAGTAACATAGACACCCAGACTGATTGGCAATGTAGGATGGAGTGCTGCTGAACTTCTGAGGTGGAACATAATTTCTGCAGCAGCAAAGGAAGAACTAATTATTTACCAAGTGAAAAGAGAACTATAGAAAGTAAAAAGGAGACTTAGCATATAGTGAACATTCAGACCATGAGAAAGCATACCAGCAACCCTTTCTAACTTCGCATTATTAATTTCTCCACCTAGGAGTAGGCCTCTGATTTAAGTGTAATGAAAGCAAATTAACAGAAGAGTCTATAGTTCTTTTTTTTTTAATTGTACTGTAGGTTCTAGGGTACATGTGAAGAACATGCAGGATTGTTGCATAGGTACACACATGGCAATGTGGTTTGATGCCTCCATCCCCCTCCATCACCCATGTCTGGTATTTCTCCCCATGTTCTCTCTCTCTGACCACCTCACCCCACCCTGCTGTCCCTCCCTTGGCAACACCCAACAGAACCCAGTGTGTGATGCTCCCCTCTCTGTGTCCATGTGTTCTCACTGTTTAACACCTGCCTATGAGTGAGAACATGTGGTGTTTGATTTTCTGTTCTTGTGTCAGTTTGCTGAGAATGATGGTTTCCAGATTCATCCATGACCCTACAAAGGACATGAACTCATTTCTTATGGCTGCATAGTATCCCATGGTGCATATGTGCCACATTTTCCTTGTCCAGTCTATCATTGATGGGCATTTGGGTTGGTTCCACATCTTTGCTATTGTAAAGAGTGCTGCAGTGAATATTTGTCCATATGTGTCCTTATAAAAGAACAATTTATAATTCTTTGGATATATACCCAGTAATGGGATTGCTGGGTCAAATGGAATTTCTGTTTCTAGGTCCTTGAGGAAGTGCCACACTGTCTTCCACAATGGTCGAAGTAGTTTACACTTCCACCCACATTGTAAAAGTGTTCCTGTTTCTCCACATCCTCTCCAGCATTTGTTGTTTCCATATTTTATAATGATCATCATTCTAACTGGAGTGGGGTGGGTATCTCAATGTGGTTTAGATTTGCATTTCTCTAATAATCAGTGATGATGAGCATTTTTTCATATGTTTGTTGGCCTCATATATGTCTTCTTTTTTTTTTTTTTTTTTTTTAATTTTTATTGCATTATAGGTTTTGGGGTACATGTGCAGAACGTGCAAGATAGTTGCATAGGTACACACATGGCAGTGTGTTTTGCTGCCTTCCTCCCCCTCACCCACACTTGGTATTCATCCCCAGGCTATCCCCCCCAGCTCCCCCCGCTGTCCCTCCCCCATTTCCCCCAACAGTCCCCAGTGTATAGTAGACCGCCTCTCTGTGTCCATGTGTTCTCATTTTTCTCACCCGCCTATGAGTGAGTATATGCGGTATTTCTTTTTCTGTTCTTGTGTCAGTTTGCTGAGAATGATGTTCTCCAGATTCATCCATGTCCCTACAAAGGACACAAACTCATCATTTCTGATTGCTGCATAATATTCCATGGTGTATATGTGCCACATTTTCCCAGTCCAGTCTATCGTCGATGGGCATTTGGGTTGGTTCCAGGTCTTTGCTATTGTAAACAGTGCTGCAATGAACATTCGTGTGCATGTGTCCTTATAGTAGAACGATTCACAGTCTTTTGGATAGATACCCAGTAATGGGATTGCTGGGTCAAATGGAATTTCTATTTCTAGGTCCCTGAGGAATCGCCACACTGTCTTCCACAATGGTTGAACTAATTTACACTCCCACCAACAGTGTAAGAGTGTTCCTATTTCTCCACATCCTCTCCAGCATCTGCTGTCTCCAGATTTTTTAATGATCGCCATTCTAACTGGTGTGAGATGATATCTCAATGTGGTTTTGATTTGCATCTCTCTAATGACCAATGACGATGAGCACTTTTTCATATGTTTGTTGGCCTCATGTATGTCTTCTTTTGTAAAGTGTCTGTTCATATCCTTTGCCCATTTTTGAATGGGCTTGTTTGTTTTTTTTCTGTAAATCTGTTTGAGTTCTTTGTAAATTCTGGATATCAGCCCTTTGTCAGATGCGTAAACTGCAAAGTTTTTTCCCATTCTGATGGTTGTCGATTCACTCTAGTGACTGTTTCTTTTGCCGTGCAGAAGCTGTGGAGTTTGATTAGGTCCCATTTGTCTATTTTGGCTTTTGTTGCCAATGCTTTTGGTGTTTTGTTCATGAAGTCCTTGCCTACTCCTATGTCCTGAACGGTTTTGCCTAGATTTTCTTCTAGGGTTTTTATGGTGTCAGGTCTTACATTTAAGTCTTTAATCCATCTGGAGTTAATTTTAGTGTAAGGTGTCAGGAAGGGGTCCAGTTTCTGCTTTCTGCACATGGCTAGCCAGTTTTCCCAACACCATTTATTAAATAGGGAATCCTTTCCCCATTGCCTGTTTTTGTCTGGTTTATCAAAGATGATATGGTTGTAGATATGTTGTGTTGCCTCCGATGTTTCTGTTCTGTTCCATTGGTCTATATCTCTGTTTTGGTACCAGTACCATGCTGTTTTGATTACTGTAGCCTTGTAGTATAGTTTGAAGTCTGGTAGCGTGATGCCTCCTGCTGTGTTCTTTTTGCTTAGAATTGACTTGGCTATGCGGGCTCTTTTTTGGTTCCATATGAAATTCATGGTGGTTTTTTCCAGTTCTATGAAGAAATTCAATGGTAGTTTGATGGGGATAGCATTGAATGTGTAAATTACTTTGGGCAGTATAGCCATTTTCACAATATTGATTCTTCCTAACCACGAACATGGAACGTTTCTCCATCTGTATCCTCTCTTATTTCGTTGAGCAGGTGTTTGTAGTTTTCCTTAAAGAGGTCCCTTACATTCCTAGTGAGTTGTATTCCTAGGTATTTTATTTTCTTTGTAGCGATTGTGAATGGCAGTTCGTTCTTAATTTGGTTCTCTTTAAGTCTGTTATTGGTGTATAGGAATGCTTGTGATTTTTGCACATTGATTTTATATCCTGAGACTTTGCTGAAGTTGCTTATCAGTTGCAGGAGCTTTTGGGCTGAGGTGATGGGGTCTTCTAGGTATACTATCATGTCGTCTGCAAATAGAGACAATTTGGCTTCCACCTTTCCTATTTGAATACCCTTTATTTCTTTTTCTTGCCTTATTGCTCTGGCTAGAACTTCCAGTACTATGTTGAATAGAAGTGGTGAGAGAGGGCATCCTTGTCTAGTGCCGGATTTCAAAGGGAATGCTTCCAGTTTTTGCCCATTCAGTATGATATTGGCTGTTGGTTTGTCGTAAATAGCTTTTATTACTTTGAGATATGTTCCATCAATACCAAGTTTATTGAGGGTTTTTAGCATAAAGGGCTGTTGAATTTTGTCAAATGCCTTCTCTGCGTCAATTGAGATAATCATGTGGTTTTTGTTTTTGCTTCTGTTTATGTGGTGAATTACATTTATAGACTTGCGTATGTTGAACCAGCCTTGCATGCCCGGGATGAATCCTACTTGATCATGATGGATAAGTTTTTTAATGTGCTGTTGCAATCGATTTGCCAGTATTTTATTGAAGATTTTTGCATCTATGTTCATCATGGATATTGGCCTGAAGTTTTCTTTTCTTGTTGAGTCTCTGCCAGGTTTTGGTATCAGGATGATGTTGGTCTCATAAAATGATTTGGGAAGGGTTCCCTCTTTTTGGATTATTTGGAATAGTTTCAGAAGGAATGGTACCAGATCCTCTTTGTGTGTCTGGTAGAATTCAGCTGTGAACCCATCTGGACCTGGGCTTTTTTTGTGTGGTAGGCTCTTAATTGCTGCCTCAACTTCTGACCTTGTTATTGGTCTATTCATAGTTTCAGCTTCCTCCTGGTTTAGGCTTGGGAGGACACAGGCGTCCAGGAATTTATCCATTTCTTCCTGATTTACTAGTTTGTGTGCATAGAGTTGTTTGTAGTATTCTCTGATGATGGTTTGAATTTCTGTGGAATCTGTGGTGATTTCCCCTTTATCGTTTTTTATTGCATCTATTTGGTTGTTCTCTCTTTTCTTTTTTATCAGTCTGGCTAGTGGTCTGTCTATTTTGTTGATCTTTTCAAAAAACCAGCTCTTAGATTTGTTGATTTTTTGAAGGGTTTTTCTTGTCTCTATCTCCTTCAGTTCTGCTCTGATCTTAGTTATTTCTTGTCTTCGGCTAGGTTTTGAGCTTTTTTGATCTTGCTCCTCTAGCTCTTTCAATTTTGACGATAGGGTGTCAATTTTGGATCTCTCCACTTTTCTCATGTGGGCACTTATTGCTATATATTTTCCTCTACAGACTGCTTTAAATGTGTCCCAGAGATTCTGGTACGTTGTGTCTTCGTTCTCGTTGGTTTCAAAGAACTTCTTTATTTCTGCCTTCATTTCATTGTTTATCCAATCAACATTCAAGAGCCAGTTGTTCAGTTTCCATGAAGCTGTGCGGTTCTGAGTTATTTTCTGAATTCTGAGTTCCAACTTGATTGCAGTATGGTCTGAGAGACTGTTTGTTATGATTTCCGTTGTTTTGCATTTGCTGAGGAGTGCTTTACTTCCAATTATGTGGTCAATTTTGGAGTAGGTGTGATGTGGTGCTGAGAAGAATGTATATTCTGTGGATTTGGGGTGGAGAGTTCTGTAAATGTCTATCAGGTTTGCTTGTTCCAGGTCTGAGTTCAAGTCCTGGATATCCTTGTTAATTTTCTGTCTGGTTGATCTGTCTGCTATTGACAGTGGAGTGTTAAAGTCTCCCACTATTATTGTGTGGGAGTCTAAGTCTCTTTGTAAGTCATTAAGAACTTGCTTTATATATCTGGGTGCTCCTACATTGGGTCCATATATATTTAGAATCGTTAGCTCTTCTTGTTGTATTGATCCTTTTACCATTATGTAGTGACCTTCTTTGTCCCTTTTGATCTTTGTTGCTTTAAAGTCTATTTTATCAGAGATGAGAATTGCAACTCCTGCTTTTTTTTGCTCTCCATTTGCTTGGTAAATCTTCCTCCATCCTTTTATTTTGAGCCTTTGTGTATCTTTGTGTGTGAGGTGGGTTTCCTGAATACAGCACACTGATGGGTTTTGGTTTTTTATCCAATTTGCCAGTCTGTGTCTTTTGATTGGTGCATTTAGCCCATTTACATTCAGGGTTAATATTGTTATGTGTGAATTTGATACTGCCATTTTGATGCTATCTGGCTGTTTTGCCCATTGGTTCATGTACATTCTTCATTTTGTTGATGGTCTTTAGCATTTGGTATGCTTTTAGGATGGCTGGAACTGGTTGTTTCTTTCTATGTGTAGTGCCTCTTTCAGGAGCTCTTGTAAAGCAGGCCTAGTGGTGACAAAATCTCTGAGTACTTGCTTGTTCGTGAAGGATTTTATTTTTCCTTCACTTATGAAGCTCAGTTTGGCTGGATATGAAATTCTGTGTTGAAAGCTCTTTTCTTTAAGGATGTTGAATATTGGCCCCCACTCTCTTCTGGCTTGTAGAGTCTCTGCCGAGAGATCTGCTGTGAGTCTGATGGGCATCCCTTTGTGGGTGACCTGACCTTTCCCTCTGGCTGCCCTAAGTATTTTCTCCTTCGTTTCAACCCTGGTGAATCTGACGATTATGTGCCTTGGGGTTGCTCTTCTTGCGGAGTATCTTTGTGGTGTTCTCTGTATTTCCTGGAGTTCAGTATTGACCTGTCTTGCTAGGTTGGGGAAATTTTCCTGGATAATATCCTGAAGAGTGTTTTCCAGCTTAGATTCATTCTCTTGATCACATTCTGGTACACCTATCAAACGTAGGTTGGGTCTCTTCACATAGTCCCACATTTCTTGGAGATTTTGTTCATTCCTTTTTGTGCTTTTTTCTTTAATCTTGGTTTCACGTTTTATTTCATTGAGTTGATCTTCAATTTCTGATATTCTTTCTTCTGCTTGGTCAATTCGGCTGTTGAAACTTGTGCATGCTTCACGAAGTTCTCGTGTTGTGTTTTTCAGCTCCTTCAATTCATTCATATTCCTCTCTAAGTTTTCCATTCTTGTTATCAATTCCTCGAATTTTTTTTCAAATCTTTTTTCAAGGTTCTTAGTTTCTTTGCACTGATTTAGAACATGTTCTTTTAGCTCAATGAAGTTTCTCATTATCCACTTTCTGAAGTCTGATTCCGTCATTTCGTCACACTCATTCTCCATCCATCTTTGTTCCCTTGCTGGTGAGGAGTTTTGGTCCTCTGTAGGAGGTGAGGTGTTTTGGTTTCGGGTGTTTTCCTCCTTTTTGCGCTGGTTTCTTCCCATCTTTATGGATTTATCCGCCTGTCGTCTTTGTAGTTGCTGATTTTTCAATTGGGTCTCTGTGTGGATGCTGAGGTTGTTGATGATGAAGTATTTCTGTTACTTAGTTTTCCTTCTAGTGGTCTAGCCCCTCTGCTGTATGAGTTCTGAGGTCCACTCCAGGCCCTGTTTGTCTGGAGTATACCTGTAGCAGCTGTGGAAGGGTGAGGGATGATACCAGTTTCTTCTTCTGCTGTCTTTGTTCCAGAATGATGCCCGCCAAATGTCAGTCTGATTAGTCCTTTTTTTGCGGTGACTCTTTGGATATACAGGGGTCAGGGAGCTGCTTAAGGAGACGGTTTGTGCTTTATAGTAGCTCCAGTGCTGAGCTGTGAGCTCTGTTGTTCATTCAGTGTTGTTGGGAGGTTGTTTATGTCTGCTGTAATAGAACTCATAAAACACCACCCTTTTATTTCTCCCCCTTATATGCACTGTTTCAGGGAGTTGGGGCTTTCTTTATGAGTATCTGTTGCACTGTCCTGCCCCACTAGGTGGCAGTCTATTCACTATTTGCCTGCCGGGGCTCTGACCCACTAGCGCGGTTCTGCCCTGTTGCTGCTGGGCTCCCTTCTGCTGTGGAGAGCTCCCGTCTCCTGGGAGTCTCTCTGTTATGGCAGGTTGCCTCGGCAACGGCAGGCTGCTTCGGCCCTGGGCGGTACGTCAATAGGGGCGGATTGTGTCAGCGGTGGTGGACGCCCCTCCCTCACCGGGCTGCACCGTCCTAGATGCCGGCAGCAAAACTCTCAGCGCCAAGCGTCTCCAGTCATTGCCCTGCTTGTCCCTGTGAGGGTGGGACTCGCTGAGCCCGATTACCCAGCTCCCCGCCTCAGAGTCCGTCCTCTCTCTCTCTCCCTCCCTCTCCGCGAGCTTAAAGTTCGACTCTCTCACTGGCGCCCCAGGAGCCTGCCGATAGGGCACTGGGATCCGTGCGATCTCCCATGCCGCTGCCCACTTCACCGGCTCATATCACGCTTCCCAGGAAACTCCCAGGAAACTCCTGGTCTGGCTCACTGTCCAAGTCCCGTTCAATCAGATGGATGTGCCAATCTGCCCTTCAAACTCTCAGATTGCTGGTTTAACAGGGTGCCCAGACCAGTGAGTTCCGTGCCGGGTCCTGCTGCGGCGCCGGCGGAAGCGGCGGCGACCGAAGGGGCCGCGCCAGAGGGCTGCGTTAGCCAGTTTTACTTTACTAGCGTCCTGTGGGACTTTCAACGCTCTGTGGGCTAGAAAAGTCCATCCGAGAATGCGGCTAGGACTCACCCTCTGCGCCGTCACTGAGAGCTGCAATCCTGAGTCGCTTCTACGACGCCATCTTGCCAGGTCTCCATGTCTTCTTTTAAAAAGTGTTCATATCCGTCTTCCACTTTTGGATTGGGTTTGTTTTTTTTTCTTGTAAATCTGTTTTAGTTCTTTGTAGATTCTGGGTATTAGCCCTTTGTCAGATGGGTAGATTGCAAAATTTTTTTCCCATTCTGTTGGTTGCTGGTTCACTCTAATGATTGTTTCTTTTGCTGTACAGAAGTTCTGGTGTTTAATTAGGTCCCATGTGTCTATTTTGTCTTCTGTTGCCAATGCTTACGGTGTTTTAGTCATGAAGTCTTTGCCTATGCCTATGTTCTGAATGGTTTTGCCTAGGTTTTCTTCTAGGGTTTTTATGGTGTTAGGTCTTATATTTAAATTTAAGTCTTTAATCCATCTGGAGTTAATTTTAGTGTAAGGTATGAGGAAGGGGTCCAGTACTTTTTAAAACCACATATTCATCAGCATTTCAACACATGCATTCCACAACTACGTGGTACTCTGTTTACAATGATGAACAAAACAGTGATGGTCAAAGTCCTTGCGGAGCTTCTAGTTTAACTGGGGTTGAACACAAAAAGAAAAGTAAGTAAACAAGTAAGTACTTTACAAATTGTGCTAGATGCTATGAAGGGGAAATAGCAATATGCAGTAAGAGAGACTACATGGAAATGCGGGGGTTGGGGTGAGAAAGCTTCTTTAGACAGAATGGTAAGTTTTTAAGAGGAGGTGATACTTGAAATTAGATGTGAAATTAAAGAAGTTGCCATTCTGGGAAAAGAGTGTTCTAGTTAGAAGAAAGAACTTTTATGATTATTTTAAGGAAGAAAAAGTTTAGTGTGTTTCAGAGGTTAATGAAAGTCAGTATGTCTGAAACATGGGGTTTAAGGAGAAGAGTGGTGAGACATGAGATAGGCCAGATCACACTGGGCCTTCTATACCATATATGTATTTTTAATTATTTTATTCTAATTGAAAATAGATATGATTATTTAGGCAAAAAGTAATGATGGATTTCATTATGGCAATGGCAGTTAAGATGAAGAGAAGTGAATGAAATCAAGATATGTTTGTAGTTAAATTGACAGGACTTGGAGATGAGTTAGATATAAATGATAAGTAAAAAAGGAGAAACCAAAAACAATTCTCAGATTTGAGCCACTGAGTAAATGGCAAAAAGTGGGGGATTGAGAATTATAGGCACCATTTTTTAGAAAAACGAAATTTGAAATATCTATAAGATATCCAATTGGAGATGTCAAACAACGGTTTAAAGTATGAGTTCAGAGGAAATGTCTGAGTTATAGATAGAAATTGACATTTATGCAGATATTCAGAATACAGCATATACTTACTCTGTGGATATGAAATATGCAGGATATAAAAATCAAATACATTTTACCATAAAGTTAAATTGGCCATCTTTGATGTTTCAGGTAATATAAGCTTTAGCTTTTATCTAGAATCGGCATTAGTATAGTCAAATTTCACTTAAACATTTGTGAGATATCAGAGTACATTTGAAGACAGGAGGCTAAATAGGTTTTGAAGATGATACTCTGTCTGGTAAAAAGAGAATTCAAGTAGCATTCTCCAAAGCAAAGTTTTTAGCCCTCATCAATTTTGCATTTGCTTCTTTACTTCTGCTGTTGAGCCCAGAGGGTATGTGTGTTTTCTTCTTTACTTCTTTCATAGTTAAGGACGTATTCTGTATTATTAAAGTTACCAATTAGGATAACGTTATTTTTCTTTCCTCTTGGCTATTAAAATAGTAATAACAATTAGCATTTTAGCGCAATCTTTTATACCTTCAAATTAAAAAAATAATTATTTCTCAGTACACTTCTGTGTAAAATAAAATAATTTTATGGATGCAAGAATGAAAGAGCAGGTAAATTGATGGCATTGTGACAGCTGTTGTTGATTCAAACAATCACTGAAATGATAGGTACAATTTCTTAGCTGGTGAGTTCATTGCATTTTTTTTTATAGAATAGAATGGCAAATAATGAATTCATGATCATAAGAAACTTAAACCTCATTTATCTCAAAGGTTGAGAAACTGAATCCTAGATAGCTGGACTTCAGTCTATGTAACTATATAACTAAGTATATGACAATATAAATATATATACATAACTAAATATAAGTGTATACATACTATATAAATAACTGTATAATTATATATAACTTTGTATATAAAGCTACGTGTTTGCCTCTCTATCAGACTTGGAACATCAAACATTTTACATAAAATATTTTGAAACAAATATTTCATTTTAATCAGACCACACCAAGTGTAATTTGATCTTTTCTAGATGATTTAGGATTAACATTGTAAAACATTTATTATTGTACTACACTAATGTGAGGCCTACCTGCCAGAAGCTATGAAAAATTTGTGTTCTGACCTCTCCACAAGTGGGCCACAAGGGAGTGCATTCTTCAGTTTATCTGCTTTCAATATTCCTATTACCCTGTTCCCTACCGCAACTTTTTTTTCTTAGATTTTTTAATTTGCTTATTTCTCATTGGTCTCATCAGACTAAATCAATGCTTAAACTTTTTTTGAGACGGAGTTTCGCTTTTGTTACCCAGGCTGGAGTGCAATGGCACGATCTCAGCTCACCGCAACCTCCGCCTCCTGGGTTTAGCAATTCTCCTGCCTCAGCCTCCTGAGTAGCTGGGATTACAGGCATGTGCCACTGTGCCCAGCTAATTTTTGTATTTTTAGTAGAGACGGGGTTTTACCATGTTGACCAGGATGGTCTTGATATCTTGACCTCGTGATCCACCCGCCTCGGCCTCCCAAAGTGCTGGGATTACAGGCGTGAGCCACCGCGCCCGGCCCAACTTAAGTTTCTAAAACTTAATTGTATTAAACCCACAGATTCCTTAGGGCACAGTGGCTCACACCTGTAATCTCAGCAATTTGGGAGGCCAAGGTGGGCAGATCACTTGAGGACAGGACCTGGAGACCAGCCTGGCCAACAAAATGAAACCCCATCTCTACAAAAAAATCAAAATTAGCAAGGTGTGGTGGCATGCACCAGTAATCCTAGCTACTTGGGAGGCTGGGCAGGAGAATTGCTTGAGCCCCAGAGGCAGAGGTTGCAGTGAGCCAAGATCACACCATGGCATTCCAGCCTGGGTGACAGAGTGAGACTCTGTCTCAAAAAACAAAAACAAAACAATAACAAAAAATTCATAGATTTGAGGACATCTAAATCTATTTTGGTTGCTTTTTTGCCCATTTGGTTTTTATTGAGCTCCTTACCTCTGTTTAGAGAAGTTAGTTATAGTCAGAGTAATATAAATTTATCACATTACTCACCTATATACTTGTAGAATTATTCTAGATTATTTACATCTAGGTTATTATTTGGATTATCTTCATGGTGTCAAAATCCTAAGCTGAGATAGTAATATAGAAACAACTGTCTGAAAATATTAAACTCTATAGGGTCATGGACAAAGGAAATTTAATTTTTTTGCCATACGGGTTGATTCCAGGAATGCAAGTTTGATTTAATCTGTTTTTAAATTAATAAATAGAATTCAACAAAGTAACAGATTAAGGGATAAACATAGCATGACCATTTCAATGTATGTAGATAAATATTTGCTAAAACTCAACACATATTCCTGATAAAAATTGTGGGAAAACTAGGAATAAAGGTAATTTTCTAAGTACAAAGTGTATCTATTTAAGATCCTATAGAACACAACATTATGAGATATTCAATATCTCACAATGATGAGATATTGAATGCTTTCTTATGATGTTGGAAAATGTCAAAGATGTCAACTCATAACTTCTATTTAGCATTAACATTAGAAATGCGATAAAAGGAAAAGGTATAATGATTAGAAAGGAAAACAGTGACATGATTACTTACATTCTTAGAATGTCCTTAGAAACTATAAAAATAATAGAAAAATAAAGTTAAGCAGGGATTCTGAATACAAGGTCAATATACCAAAACAGTTGTATTTCTATTTACAAGCAAAAATCAATTAAAAATTAAATTTAAAATGGTACCACTTACAATGACACCAAAAAACCATATAGCTAGAAATAGTAAAAGTGCAAAAAACACTACAAAATATTGTTGACAGAAATTAAGAAAAGCCAATATAAATAAAATGACATACTATGTTCATGGATTTAAAAATTATGTGATGTTGATAAGTTGTTATATTGATAAGATACTTATATCAGTTTTCGTCAAATTGATTTTAGATTGAATTCAATCAAAAAATCTGATTGAATTTGATCTGTAGGTCAGTTTTTGGAAAACTGAAATTGATCTGTAGATTAGATTCAATCACAATGTTAATAATTTTTTTATGGTAGAAGTTGCCAAGTTGATCCTAAAATTTATATGAAAATTTAAAGGACCCAGAATAGGAAAGGCAATTTTTTTCTATAAAGGATAAAACTGAAAAACATACTGCCAAATATAAAAACATATAGCATTTGCCTTTCAGTGGAAACTGATTGGGAGGAGGCATGAGAATGCTGGAAATATTCTGTATCTTTATCTGTTTGTTGGTTACATAGATATATACATATGCAAAGATTAGTCAAGCTGAACATTTCATATTTGTGTATTTACTGTATACACATTGTACCTTAACTTAAAATAGCATAAAACTAGTAATAGGGAAGGCTTCATAATCTGGAATGTGCATTCTGTTAAAGAGAAGTTCACAGACAAAATGATAAAGCACACACATAATTCACCACGATGAGAGGAAAAATGCACTTCCACAGAACAGAAAATAAGAGAGCAAAAGATGTTAATATAACTATATTTTAACTGAAAAGAATAAATCAAAGATCTATCAAAGAGGAAAATGAAGAAATAGAAACCATAAAACAATCACAAAATGTATTCTATTTGTCTATCATCCATCATCTATTTATATCTATCTCCTCCCTTCAGGTCTGTTTACATTTACACTTTATTATCTGTTTTTTTTTTTTAATCCCACTAAATTGCCTTCATGAACCATTAAAGAGATTAAAGAATTTTAATTTCCATGTTGTTGGTATTTAAGTTTTTAGAGTTAAATCTTAATAAAAGAAAGACTTAGTATAGATCAGAAAGTTGAATACTTTTTATTAAATCCAAGAAAACTGAATTTACTTTGTTTTTATTTAAAACCTTTCATATATTTTTTCTTTAGAAAATGATCCTATATATCTTAATTATTATAAATTTTAGTGCTTATAAAATTGAAAGTATTTATAAAGTACAAATATTCTTGCATATATTATCTCTAAAAGTATAAAGATATTGGCCAAGTTGCAAACTAGTAACACGGTAGCTATAAAATGTTTTCACATATAAATAGTTGAATGTGAATATAGTATAAAATTAGCCTCTTTTTATGTTAAATTATAATCCTTTGGTGTAAGCTGACAATAGCAAGTTCATTTTTAAAATTGTGTCTTTTAAAACATAAATACTAATATTTTCCCAGGAAAATAATAGGTAAAATGTATAAACATGGTGATCACAGTATTTTGCTGTTTTTGGTACCTGTATTGCAAAATATTTTAAGCCATTTTGGTATTCTGATGTGGAATGTGTGACCTGAACTACACAAAGAAAGGTTGTAGAGTTAGTACCTTGTAGTTGTTCTGAAGTATTCCTTCAGAAATACAATATTGACAAGGTTCCAAAAGAGTGTATTCTTCTTATACCAGTATGCTGGATTCTAGGTCATAAGGATCCAGTAATACAGCTATAAAAGTGAATCAGAATGCAAATATTGGCCTTATACCCAGAAGACAAATCACTTGAAAGGCTCAGTGGTAAAATAAACTGAAAATTCAAGAACTTGTCAGGATACATTCTTGTCTTGTGACACTGACAAACCATAAATTCAGACTAGAGGCTATAGTTGCCTTTTGTTTTTGTTTTGGAAATTGTTACTAAGAGTTATTTATAGAGAATATTTAAGCTAGATAAAGTTTTTATATTAGTGATGAATGTTATAATTGAAAATGTTGAATATAGTTTAGTTCCTTTCTTTTGTATCCTGAAGATTGTTGGTAAAGCTGCTCTCAGACCCAAAGAATATGGTTAATCCAATGAGAGCTAACATCAGTGTTGTCATATATCTTCCTTAACACTTCATCTATAATTAGTGTTAACTATTCTGCAAGGCAGATTGTGGTGCACTGCAGTAGAGACACCTAGGATTCACCCAGGGAAACCCAGAAGGGGAGTTACCTGGGATAGGGATATACTCCTAAGAAATTTCAGTCCTAGGTTTGAGAAAATTAGTCCAGTATTAGGAGGACTGAGGGAAGCAAAAGGCCTTCTTGCATTAACAGCTGACATTGTCATATCTGCCTATCTCATAGTAAAGAATGAGGATTAACTTTAGTTTTTACACATATTTTGGAGGACAATCAGGGTTGGATAACCTCTAGATACCTAGTTTTATCCATTAGGAAGGAAAGATTATGGATTTTGGATCTGAAGGTTGGATTTAAGACAGAGTAACACCCAATCATGAAAGCCTTCTGTCCTCACTTTCCTTAGTATTCAAAAAAACCCCTTAAAGTAAAGGAGAGGAATAATGATGATAATACTATCTATTATTGAGCACTGACTAGCAAAACCTTGCCTTAACTTAGTTGATCAAATAAAGTTGATCAATGTCAACTTATTTTGGTGGTTCTTTTTTGTCTTATTTTTGCATATAGCTATAAAGCATGTTTATGCTCATGTTGACATTTGTGATACAAATCCATATAAACTTTACATTTTAAAGTTTAAAGTGTACAGTAGTTGTGCCACATCTTTTATGGTCCAATGTGAAGCCCAGGGCAATGTTGTCATTTAAATTATTTTTGAAACTGGTGTCATTTATTACTAGTTTTGTAATCTTGGGCCAATTACCTATCTCTCTGGCTGTGTTCCTTCATTTTCAGAATAAAGACAATAATTTTGCCTACTTCATTGGGTTGTAGCAACACATTTACCACAATTTGTGACACGGGGTAATACACAGCAATAGATAACTGTTAAGATTAATGTTTCTCATCTTAAAAGTTTAGCAAGGTCTTATTTTTGTAAACAAAATTTCCAGAGGTCAGGGATCATATTTAAAGAGAAATCTCTTGGCAAAATTCTGAACATTGTACAATGTGCCTGAAGGCTTCTGATAAATGCTGTTTGATTGTGTGATTCCAAGTGGTCAGGTAAGAAGGATTTAGAAATGAGCTCTCTGGTACATTAGATGAATGAGTCTGTAGAAAGTAAAGCAGTAATAAATTCAAAGATTCCATGGCATAATTTAGCAGACTTTGAATGATCTGCTAACTGTTCTTTAGTAATGGTATTGCCTTTTCTTAGCCAAATTTACTGATGACATTAAGCAGGAAATTAAACTCCTGTGATTATCAACATTGTATTACTTAGCATCAGATTACCTGGAGGAAGATTTACCAAGCAAATGGAGAGCAAAAAAAACACAGAAGTTGCAATCCTAGTCTCTGATAAAATGGACTTTAAATCAACAAAAATCAAAAGAGACAAAGAACGGCATTACGTAATGATAAAAGGATCAATGCATGAAGAAGAGCTAAAGAGCCTAAATATATACGCACCCAGTATGGGAGCACCCAGGTACATAAAGCAAGTTCTTAGTGACCTACAAAGAGACTTATACTCCGAAAGTAATAGTGAGGGACTTTAACACTCTACTGTCAATATTAGACAGGTCATCGAGACAGAAAATTAACAAGGATATCCAGGACTTGAACTCAGAACTGGACCAAGTGGACCTAATAGATATCTACAGAAATCTCCACCCCAAATCCACAGAATATACATTCTCAGCACTGCATGGCACCTACTCTAAAATTGACCACTTAATTGGAAGTAAATCACTCCTCAGCAAATGCAAAAGAACGGAAATCATAGCAAACAGTCTCTCAGACCACAGGGCAATCAAATTAAAACTCAGAATTAAGAAACTAACTCAAACAGCACAACTTCATGGAAACTGAACAACTTGCTCCTTAATGTCGACTGGATAAACAATGAAATAAAGGCAGAAATAAGGATGTCTTTGAAATCAATGAGAAGGAAGACACAACGTACCAGAATCTCTGAGACACATTTCTAGAGGGAAATTTATAGCAATAAATGTCCACCAGAGAAGTGAAGAAGGATCTAAAATCAATACCCTATCATCAAAATTGAAAGAGCTAAAGGAGCAAGATCAAAAATACTCAAAAGCTAGCAGAAGACAAGAAATAACTAAGATCAGAGCAGAACTGAAAGAAACAGAGAGACAAAAAAACCTTCAAAAAATCATTAAATCCAGAAGCTGGTCTTTTGAAAAGATCAACAAAATAGACAGACTGCTAGCCAGATTAATAAAAAAGGAAAGGGAGAAGAATCAAATAGATGCAATAAAAAACAATGAAGGTGATATCACCACTGATTCCACAGAAATACAAACGACTATCAGAGATTACTACAAGCAACTCTGTGCACACATCCCTCTTCCATCCTTTTCCTGCTATGAATGCAGATAGAATGGACTAAGGTGTTTCCTGAGGAAGAAAACCATTCCTCCTCTGAACCTTCGTTAAGTGAGAGAAATAAACTTTTGTCTTGTTTAGGGCATGTATTTGGGTTTTCAGCCAACTCAAACTCTATATACACTTATATACAGAATTTGTTTTGACTGCATATTGGCTCACTGCAACTTCCACGTCCTGGGCTCAAGTAATTTTCCCACATCACATGTCACCTCATTTAAAATGTTTTTTTTTTTTTTTGTAAAATTAGCTGGGTGTGGTGGTATGTGCCTATAATCCCAAGTATTTGGGAGGCTGAGGCGGGAGAATCTCTTGAACCCAGAGGTGGAGGTTGAAGTGAGACAAGATCACGCCACTGTACTCCAGCCTGACAACAGAGACTTTGTCTCAAATACATATTTTTTTTTTTGTAGAGATGAGCTCTCATTATATTGCACAGACTGGTCTCAAACTCATGACCTCAATGATCCTCTTGTCTCAGCCTCCCAAAGTGCTGGGATTACAGGCATTAGCCAGTGTCAACAAACTTTTCTTGATTGCTGGCATTTTTCTTTCTTTTTTTATTAGTTTCAGATTTTTTTTAAAAATTTTTTAAATTTTTATTGCATTATAGGTTTTGGGGTACATGTGCAGAACGTGCAAGATAGTTGCATAGGTACACACATGTCAGTGTGCTTTGCTGCCTTCCTCCCCTTCACCCACACTTGGCATTTATCCCCAGGCTATCCCTCCCCAGCCCCCCCCACTGTCCCTCCCCCATTCCCCCCAATAGACCCCAGTGTGTAGTAGACCCCCTCCCTGTGTCCATGTGTTCTCATTTTTCTCACCCGCTTATGAGTGAGAATATGCGTTATTTGTTTTTCTGTTCTTGTGTCAGTTTGCTGAGAATGATGTTCTCCAGATCCATCCATGTCCTTACAAAGGACACAAACTCATCATTTTTGATTGCTGCATAATATTCCATGGAGTATATGTGCCACATTTTCCCAGTCCAGTCTATCATCGATGGGCATTTGGGTTGGTTCCAGGTCTTTGCTATTGTAAACAGTGCTGCAATGAACATTCGTGTGCATGTGTCCTAATTGTTTTTTTTTTTTGCAGGGACTAAACATTTTGTACATTTAAAAATAATTAAAAGAGTATAACCAGGACATTCATAACTCAAAGAAATGATAATGCTTGAGGTGATGGATGTCCCTTATACCCTGATATGATTATTATAAATTGTATACCTGTATCAAAATATCTCATGCACCCCATAACTATATATACCTACTATGTACTCATACAAGTTAAATTTTTTAATAAGTTCTGGGGTACGTGAGCAGATTGTACAGGATTGTTACATAGGTATACACATGTCATGGTGGTATGCTGCATCCATCCCCCATCAGCTACATTAGGTATTTCTCCTATTTTTCATTTAACATTAAAAGATAGGAATGCAGGAAAAGGATGAATATTGAGTTGTAGTAGAAAATAAATCTACTGATTGACATCAGAGAAAATAGGTATTTACTAACTGATTTGCTCTTAATGACTGTCATAACCAACTAATGAAAGATACCTCATATAGCTATCAAAATAAACTGAACTTAGAATCTGATCCAGAACCTATTGTATAACAAGATATTCTTTTGCATAAATTGTTTTGGGGGTGTTGGTAGTGCATCGGGTTGAAGTTGTGCACTATTTCTCAGCCTTGCAAGAGGGGCGTGGGCCCTCTTTATGCTGAGAGAAGAAAATATTAGAACTATTTATATTTAATTTTACTTCTTAGAAAACAAGCTTTACCAAATGTCATCTGTGGATGGGTGGCTCTGGCTGTGTCATGTGATTCCTGTGTCTTGTATCAGAATATATTATGTACATTAAAGGAAGTTTCCTGCACCAAGTTTAATTTTGCACCAAGTATGGGCTGACAGTGTTACCTTATGTGTCTAATCAGGGCTCTGCTACACAATGACATTATTGGATAAATGAATTTACAGAATTTATTATTGAGTTTTAACTGAAGTAGGTAGCCCAGGAAATGGACAAGAGGCCTAAAATATTAATATGGGGATTATAGTTGAAATATTTATAAATATAAAATATTTATAAATATTATATCTACCATAAGAAAGTGTCAGAGCTGACACTTCTAATAGGAGCTTTTTCAGCCACATTACACAGTTAAAATGATTATCTACTCAGATCTGACAGGGTTTGCCAAATACATTTGCAGTTATCTACCTGTAAGTTTTGTATTAATGACTAATGATAAAATAACGATTTAAAGACTATAATGAAAAAAATAACTAGGCTTAGTACCTGTGTGATGAAATAGTCGGTACAACAAACCCCACGATACAAGTTTACCTGTTTATTAAATAACAAACCTGTGCACATACCCCCAAAGCTAAAATAAAACCAAAGTAAATGGACACTTGGAGATCTTTCTATTGTTTCAATAATGTATTAAGTGTGCCATTGTTAAGGAGTCACATGCACACATGCGTGTGTGCACATACATACATTTAAGAACCTTGAAAATAGAATTTTCTAAACTGGTTAAAATTATTTAATACTTTAGTGGTTACTTCAACCCGCTTGTTAAAAATATAATCAAGTGACATGGTCTAATATGTTTTCAGTGACAACTGTTTGACATCAGAGAAAATGGGTATTTACTAGCTGTAAATTTGCTTTTAATGACTGCCGTAACCAACTAATGAAATATACCTCATATAACTATCAAAATAAACTGAACTTGGAATCTAATGCAGAATCTATTATATAACAAGATATTAAACAAAATTTTAAAAGACAGCATATTCAACCACATTGGACTCAATGTTATATTAAAAATAGTATTCATTTCATATTCTATTTTGAATTGTTATAATGTATGCAATATAGTCTCACAAAATTATACATAAATATACTCATATTAGGACTATGTGACCAATATTTTTGTGCTAATAGGAGAACATTATAGAAAAACATGAAGACTGTTGATTTAGTAGAAAATTGGAGGTTAGAATGAGAGAGTATCTTTTGGTGGATAACTGGAGGATTAGAGTCTTTCAGAAATTGCATGTTAAATGGGAAAAGCTCTGGTCAGACGTTCTTCTGTTTCATGACTATTTGGAATCCAATTATAGAGTAGAAGAATATGAGAAACATAATCCACAGACTCTATAGTAGAAAGCAGTATGAAAATGCAAAGGGCTCTGTGTCCAGCAGTCCTCAGTTTCAATTCTGCTTCCACCATTTCCTAGTTGTATACTCTGGGCAATTTATTTCTCAGAAACTCCGGCTTCATATATATAAAATGTAAATAATAACAAATTCTTCAAATTACTTTGAGCATTTCTGAGATAATATGTGTGGGATAGTTAGCCTCGTGCCTGGCACACAGTAGGTGCTCAACAAATGACACTTTTTGTTATGGCATTTACTCAGTGTGATGTCATTGAGAAACTGAATTTCCTGGTATTTATCATGTGAAGCTGAATTTCATTTGAGTATAGGAGTCATTCTCATTTCTTTTGTTTTATTTTCATTACCACAGTGATGTGAGCTGGTATTTGCTCCAGTTTTGTGGTTTTAGATGGATATATTTATCTTCTGTAGGTAGGGATCTAAAAGATTCTTATTACTTGTGCTATGCTCCCAAAAGCTTATATTTAATTTTATGTCTGATCCCAGTCCGTCTTGCATCTTAAATCCTTTTATAGACATCGCATCTCTTTTATTGTCCCCTTTGTTATTTATTAAATTATGTTGCTTTACAAAAATATTCCAGTGCACTTTTATCTTGTGCTTTAATCTCTCCATCCATCCCCATTGTGCTTATGACACTACTTTTAGACCAGCTGTTCTTTAGACAGAATCCTGCTGTCAAACAGTGCTGACCACCTGCCAGGAAATCTTGAAAACATCTTTTGTAAACTTTCCAGTTTCTTGCAGGTGGTAAGAAATTTATATTTTCTCAGCCCCAAGGGTCCTAATGCTATTCAGAAAACTCAGCCCTCAGCCAAGCTCTGTGCTTAATTATTTCTGTCAGTCACCGGTCAGCAGAAGTGCTGCACTCAACTTTGGCTTTTCATCTATAAACCTGAGTCTGAAAGAAGACAGGAAGTTGAAGTCAAGTGTAATGGCAGGCTGATCTGAGTCTCTAGAGATCTCCAGATGTCCCCTTCCCACTCTAATCTCCTGGAAGTATCCTCTTCTTGTGAGACTCCCATAGTTACTATCCTCATCTTCCCTGAAGCCCTGGAGCCTTTTCTGACACCCAACTCTCAAAGCCTATGTTATAAGTGGGAGGGAGGTAGGAATTGTCTGCAGCAGCCGCTCTTTCTTCTATGGTGGGAGATTTTTAAATTCCATTTAAAAAAAATTCAAATGAAATGGACTTTGCTTATTTCTTTATTTATTTACAAACTATTGATATTACCTGTTTTATTTATTTCTATTCCTTTTCACTAAGATCTTAGGCCAGATTCTCTAGGACTAACTCAATGAAAAATTAGAGGCTCACATTGTTATACCCCATCAGTGTTTCCTAAACCTCGATGCACAGCAACATCATGTGGGAAATATTTTTTTCTTTAATTATATCTTCTGGAACTGAAACTTAAGTTCTTAAAAGTTACTGAATGAGATTTCTGAAGTGGGGCCTAAGAATCCTCAACAAACATATCACTCCTTAGTTATAATCACTAATTGTTCAAATTGTGTCTGAGAACTATATTTATCTCCTACACAAAGTCTATGCCTGTGTTTTTCCTGATTTCTCCCCATTTCCCTCTTTATGGAGCTTTTTCATTACTGGCCTTGATCTTTCTTTTCTCCTGTTCCATGACACATATTACACTAGGTACAACAGGATGTTCTTACAATGTTCTACCTCGTTCTTTTTTTTTTTTTGTTTTTTTTTTTTTAGAGCATTTACTTTAGAAAACTTGAAATTTTAAGCTCTTTCTCCTCTCTTTGAAATATACATAAGTCCTTTGGAAAACTAGATAGGGCTTTTCTCAGCTTTATGATCCAGCAATATCTTAAAGACCTCAGTGCCATCTCTATGAAATGTAAACATTAAAGAAGAGAGCACCTCTGTCTCCCAGATTCTTTGAGAGGTAAGGAGGCTTAGTGGGTGCCTTGATTTAAGCTGCAAAACTGCCTCTTGTCATACAGATAGGAGAAGATTTTTTTTCCTCTGAAAATAGCTAAAACATTAGCTAAATTGTTTTAGCCAATTAGCTGAAACAAATGGTCATCGCAAATACCCATTAAAGTAGGATGAGCTATGTGGGACAAATTGTGCTGTAAAGGCCTCTTACTTAAAGACTGGTTATTGTTTATTTTGAAACATACTTGTAATGGGTTGTATCTACTTGAATAAAAAAGGGAGATTTCTTTCTGTCTTCGCAATCTCATAGCACATTGCCTGTGATATACATCACATTCTGGTTTAATGCTTTTTCAAAAAATAGTATTATTTTCTTTCTCTACTACCTTTGTGAAGGATTTCTGGGTTGGGAGAAGATTTTGTTTTTAACTATATTTCCCCAACATAATCAGTTAAGGAAGGTTTGTGAAGGAAGAAACAGTGTTTACTATAAATAAGAAAAAATTAACTGACTGGAAAAAGGCCTGAAGAAGATGGGGAGTAGAAATGGGGAGGAATGGACTGGGTTAGAATAGATGAATGGACAGGGCAGATATTTAGAGGTGAACTAAGATACCTAAGAAGAACCATCTTAAAATAAAAGGCACGGACTTTTCTTTCTATTTTTAATATTTACTTTTCATTTGAGGGAAACGTAGGAGATTTCTTTGGGATATGGCTTTCCTAATGCTGCCAGGGCTGGGCTGAAGGCATGAAGCAAGGTGAAGGGGTAAGATTTTTTTTCCCAAATCAACACTGGTGAAAACAATGCAGACACATATAATAACATATTCTCTTCAAGGGAAAGAAAAATTCTGAAAAGAATTTCAAAAAAGGAACCCAATAACTGACAATCAACAAGTTGAACAAAATGTTCAGTAAAACTGAAAGAATAAGCTTTTGGGGATATGCACAGGAGCAATATGGTTAAACAAGCAAAAAACCCAAGAGCACCCTCTGTTCCCATGCCATCTGACATGTTTCTCTTCTATGATCTCATTTTCCTCTGCAGATAGGCAACTGTCTGCCCTCCCAAAGGAGGCTGGTCATAGAGCTACCTCAAATTGCAAGTGTAAAGAACTGGGGGCAAGCAATCTTCATGCACTAAAAAAAATCAGTGCCCATATGATTATAACTTAATTTTCTCTTCAGCAGCTCCTGGCACTTGTTTCTAGGTAGGATTTTGGCTGACACTGTAATTAATTCATTTGTAAGGATGTTCTAAGAACTCTGCCATAAGCTAATGTGAATAGAAAGAGTACATATCAGCATTTAAGAACTGCAGGCTGGGCTTATACTAATGGCGCTATGCCTTGTAGATAAACAAGATGTACAGTTCCACAGGGGGCAAACTGCTTGAATGTAGATTTAAGATGTTTGAGTATTGACATTTGAGTTCTTGACAAGCCATTATATTTCTGTTTGCTTCATGAACTGGGACAAGTATAAACAGTATCTTAATAGCTTTTGACCTTAGCTTAAATTTATCTGTCTAATATTCTATTATTATAGTTAGACAAAAGGTATGGCTGGCTGGCATCCAGGGCTACAAAGCATCTCACAAAGGAGAAAACTAAATGTGGAATTATATCCATTTACTGCAATGAGAGTGCTATGGTTTGAATGTATGTGCCCTTTCAATTTCCATACCTTGGAACCTGTTACCAAATGTGATAGTATTAAAAGGTGGGGGTTTTCTTGGAAAGTGAAGTGATTAAGTCATAAAGGTTCTACTTTCATGAGTGAATCAGTACTCATATAAAAGAGATTGAAGGAAGTGCCCTATACCTTTTGCCATTCCATTCCTTCTGCTAGGTGAGGACACAGCCTTTGCCCTCTCCAGAGAATGTGGCCATTGTGGAAACAAAGTAGTCTTCACTTTCAGGGAAATGCAAATCAAAACCACAATGCCATACTACCTTCCTCCTGCAAGAATGGCCATAATCAAAGAATCAAAAAACAGTAGAAGTTGGCGTGGATGCAGTGAATAGGGAACACTTCTATACTGCTGATGGGAATGTAAACTAGTACAGCCACTATGGGAAACAGCGTGGTTTCCTTAAAGAACTAAGAGTAGAACTACCATTTGATGCAGCAATCCCACTACTGGGTATCTTTTCCCAGAGGAAAAGAAGTCATTCGAAAAAGATACTTGCACATGCATGTTTATAGCAGCACAATTCACAATTGCAAAATTGTGGAACCAACCCAAATGCCCATCAAGCAATAAGCAGATAAAGAAACGGTGGTGTGTGTGTATATATATATATATGTATGTATGTATGTATGTATGTATGTATGTATGTATGAAGGAATGCTATGCAGCCATAAAAGGAAATGAATTAACAGCATTTGCAGTGACCTGGATGAGATGAGAGACTATTATTCTAAGTGACGTAACTCAGAAATGGAAAACAAAACATCAATCAATATTCTTACTGATATGTAAGAGCTAACCTATGAGGACACAAAGGCTTAAGAATGATACAATGGACTTTGGGGACTTCGGGGGAAGAGTGGAAGTGGGTTGAGGGACAAAAGACTAGAAATACAGTGCGGCGTATACTGCTTGGGTGATGGGTGTACTAAAATCTCACAAATCGCCACTAAAGAACTTACTCGTGTAACCAAAAACCACCTGTATCACAATAACTTATGGAAAAATTTTTAAAAAAGAAAAGTTAAAAAAAGGCAGTAGCCTTTACCAGACACCAAATCTACTGGCACCATGATCTAGGACTCCCCAGCCTCTAGAATTATGAGAAATACATTTCTATTATTTATAAAATACCCAGTATGTGTTATTTTGTTTTAGCAGCAGGAATGGACTAAAACAGATTATGTGACACATTTTGTCCAATTTAGCATACATGACACTAGTATGAATTATGGTGGCTTTACTAGGAAGCACATAATTTTTTTGACTAAATATACATCATATGCCATTTAGAATGACCTCACCTGGGACAAATCAACAATGTTGATTTACACATTATGATTCAGGCGTCAAAAACATTTCTGAGTTTAAAGTATGAGAACCTGTGAACTCATGGCTATGTTTGGCTTACTTTTCCCCAAATTTATTAAAATAAATTCAACAAATATTTTGTGGCTAACTTAGCATTCGGGCACCAGAAAGAAAAATAAAACAAATGATCCTAATCCTGTACAAGTCTGCATTATCATTGGGCATAAAATACCAAAACACATAACTAAAAGAATATAATACAGTGTGCAGTCTCAGCTGTCCAAACATATTGTGCTGACTTGTGAATGGGAAAAGAGAAGTGAAGTGCTTCAGTGTGGAGATAGAACTTCAAATGCTTTGAAGAATTGGTAAAATGTAGCCAAATGGAGGAGGAAATAGTGGGCAATCCAGCATGAGCTAGCAGCATGAGCAAAAGAATGGAGGTGTCAGAATAAGCATAGCTAATGCAGCAAACTATAAAGGTGCTGGCTTGTCTGGAAGAAAAATTTCTATTATAAGTGCATCACTTAGAATTAAGTACGGACAGAAAAATCCTAATTGGCGGAGGTTTGTTTAACACAGAATTGTATTTCTCGCTCATGTAAACATCCAGGTGTATGTAGTCTGAGGATGGTAGAAAAACTCTGATGTCAAGGATCCAGGATCTTTTCATCTTGTTGCTCTAACATGTATTAATTCTAGGTCCAAGATCATCCATGTGTGAGATGACTTTTCAGTTATGTTGTTACCATTCTAGCTACAAAGAAGGATACGAAAGAGAAGAGTATACTATCTTTCTTCCTTTAAGGACAGTTCCCTGGAAATTGCATGTACAAGTCTGCTGACATCCCATTTATTTCACTGACCACACCAAGATACAAAGGAAGCTGAGAAATGTCTTTAGTTCAGTGTGCCATGTGCTTGGTTAAAATAATCAGAAGTTTCATTACTATAGAAATTAAGAGCAGATATAGAAAACAAGCCGTAAGTGCCATAGAAAGCGATAAGGAATGAGAATACTTTGAGTGGTCTGGGTTAGGGCTGTAGATCAGAAAAGAAAACTTTTTTTGGAAAGAACTGGATAGTCAATATTTTAGGCTTTGTGAACCACACAGTCTATGGTGCAGCTACTCAACTCTGTGTCACTGTGGTGCAAAAGCAGCCATAGATAATAAGTAAGTGATTGTGGTTGTATTCCAATAAAACTTTATTTGCAAAAACAGAGAGCAAAGTTTGTCCCACAGTCTATATAGTTCTCTGATTCACAGCTTAGATTATAAATTTGACTTGATCAATGGGAATCTGAAAATTTCATGAGTATAACATAGAGTATGCTATGAGTATGACAGGAATCACTGTGTTTTTTTTGGGAGAGAGTTTAGTTCTAGTTGATCAAAAATTAGATTTGCAAAGTGGGGAAAGTTATTTGCCTTATAAAGTAACAGTTTCCTCATTTTGCTAATGAGGGGACTGAACAGAAACTCTAAAGTTATTTTCAATTCTAAAAGACTATAGAGGTATGAGAAGAAGTTAACAGCAGGAGGCTGAGATAGCAGGATACCTTGAGCCCAGGATTTTGAGCCTGCAGTGATCTGTTACCCATCACTGCACTCCAGCCTGGGCTGGAGACCCCGTCTCAAAAAAAGAAAAAATAAATAAAAAGAAAACTAATTGGAAAATAGTTGTAGGGATCCTGGAATGATTTGAAGACTTTTTAAAGAACAAATAAACAGAAAACAAATTATAATTAATTAAATAAGGGGTTAAGGAAAGTCATAAAATTCCTGCCTGATTTTAAGTGAGGAAGAAGGATAGGGAACTGAGAGAATGGTGGTCCTATAATAAAGACAAAATGATAAAAGGAAATTCTGTCTCTAGAATAATCCCAGGGAGAATGCTTCTTCCTCAAAAGAAAAAAAGTGTTTCTTCTATGTAGGTGTCAGCAAACTTTTTCTGTAAAGGGTCAAATCGCAAATATTTCAGGCTTTGTGGGCCATATAGTCTTTGTCACAACTACTTATCTAAGCCATTGGAATGAGAAAGTAGCCAGAAACAATATGTAAACAAATAAGTATGGCTGTGTTCTCATAAAACTTTATTTGTGGGCACTGGAATTTGAATTTCATATAATGTTCATGTGCCATGAAATACTCTTCTTTTGATTTTTTTTAACCATTCAAAAGCATAAAAACCATTCTTAGTTTGTGGGCTGTACAAAAAAATGTAATGGGCCAAATTTTTCATAAAATGACCCATTTTTATATCCCAGAGTGGATCATAATTTGCCCACTCCTGCTCTGTGTGCAAGCAATATGCTTGCAATAAGACTTCTGACCTATCTTGTCATTCTTACTCTGGGCGTCTGAGGAGAATGGGCATATATTGCTCCAGCCCTTTTGCTTCCTTACTGTTAGCAAGGAGCACATTGCATTCTTTCCCCCTACAGAGAGGTTCTGCCAATTTGAGGGTCAGGAACAGGAAGCCATCTCTGGTTCAACACAGGTTAGGTCTGTTGATTTCTGGGATTCAGTTTGTGGGAAAGTCACTTGCTCACAGACATAAACGACATCCACCAACTCAGTTTTATCTGCCTGATATTTTGCAACATATTGATCTTACTTGATTTAGAATTTGCACAGTAAGAGGAGAGCTATGTATCAGGGTACCTCAATGACCTTGGGAAGTGCTGTCTGTTTCCAGAGTTGAACAAATCGTTGTTTCAGACTTGAGGACCTGAAAGTGCTCCTGGAGACTCCATAGCCACAGACACTAGAGACTGGAAGAGTGCTAAGAACATATTAGTTAATGGGTGAATTAATGAATATGTAAATACTAGAGCATGGGAATAGAATTCTGAAATGGTGGTGGAAGACAGAGGTAGGTTCACTTCACCTAAACTGGAACTACATTCCTGTAATTTTGAAACTGCCTATTAGCTGACACATACAGTTGTCAATGGTTTTTACTCAAGCTATTAGGATTAATAAATACTGAGACAACTGAGAACTTAATTTATACTGTTAATCTCTTTGTCTTATAGACATATTGAATTTATTTGAGAAAGAAGAAGCATAACCAAGATATATCTGTTTTAACTTCTGAGGAGCTGTTTGAGAAAAATAAAGGTAACTTCTTTTTAATGAAAGGTGTTCTGTTGCTTGTCTCAGACAGTAAGAATTCATGAAAAAGAGATTTATTTGGATTCCTAGTTAATGTATGTAAATACAATAGGCAAATTGTCAGCAATTACTGGAATCTGCTGTGTAGATTTAAAACCAGTACTAAAGGATTTTACATTGTAGTGTTGTCAGCAAGTTGGCATCACCTTCTCGTTCACTTCTTAAGATCGCTCTTCTGTTTTAGTTAAATTGGTCCATAAAGGAAACTGGGCCTGTATCCCACCATGTGGTATCTGTCTGTGTGTATTATATCCCTTACTTGGTATAGACTGAAACTTGCCAAATGCCACTCTTTCTTCAACAGTTGCCAAAGGTCCAAGGATGTCTTCCTACCCCAACTCTCATTCATTTTCCCCTTCTCCAAACCCTTTTGACACAAAAAAATCTATTCTTTTTGTTCAGGAGCATGGATATTATTAACATTCAAGACCACTTAGATTTTAACAAAACTATAGAGGCATTTTCTGGATCTGCAAGCTACTTTTGTTACATAGCATTTGTATAATCATTTTATGTTTATTGAATAACTATAAATGGCACACCAGTAACAATTACTGTTAGTGAAATTGGGCCTAATTAAGACAGGTTGTGGGTTATGTTTATTTTCCAAAATGCTAATGTAACTCCATCCTTTTCTTTCCTTTTTTTTTTTTTTTTTTTTTTTGAGATGAAGTCTTGTTCTGTCACCCAAAGTGGAGTGCAGTGGCATGATCTCGGCTCACTGCCACCTGTGCCTCCTGGTTCAAGTGATTCTTTTGCCTCAGCCTCCTGAGTAGCTGGGATTACAGATGCGTGCCACCACACACAGCTAATTTTTGTATTTTTAGTAGAGTCAGTTTCACCATGTTGGTCAGGCTGTTCTCGACCTCCTGACCTCTTGATCTCCCGCCTCAGCCTCCCAAAGTGCTAGGATTACAGGTGTGAGCCACCACGCCTGGCCCTTTTCTCTCCTATTTAAGAGCTCCTAGTTTAATACAAGTAAAAGTGAAGTTTGTCATGGGGTGGGGGGAGGGTGCTCTAGTGACCTATTGCTGAGAAACAGACTAGCCAAAATATAGTGGGTTTGAAAAGACATTTATTTTGCTCACAAATCTGCAATTTGGACATGGTTTAGAGAGGTGGGTCCAATGTCAGTAGTGGTGTTTCAGTAGGGGTCGAGAGGGTCCACTTTAAAGGGGGATCACTCACATCCATCATGCAAAGTGGTGCTGGCTGCTAGCTGGAAGCTCAGCCAGGACTGGGGGTTGCTGGCTGGAGGCTGGGGGCTTGGTGGGTAGGAGCCTTGCATTTTTCTATGTGGGCCTCTCTACAGGCTGCTTGGGCTTCTTCATAACCTCTTTCCAAAAGAAAACATCCCAGGGAAACAAGGCCAAAATACATGATACTTTTATGACCTTGCTTCAGAAGTCACATAGTACCACTCTATCCTACTTATTGGTTGAGGCAGTCTCATGCCTGCCCAGGATAAAGGGCAGGGATGTAAATACCACCTCTGGATAGTTACTGTCAATTCTCAAAGAGCCCATTGGATAGGAGGCATTGCTGCAGTCATCTTTAGAAAATATAATCTGTCAAAATAGAGTTTACTTTGAATGAAACTAAATTGATTGCAACATACTGTTACTTTAGCTACACTTTGGTAGAGAGTCTCCTGGTTTATAATTCAGTATTCTGTGTTTAATATTAAATTGGTCATAAATTGTTTTCTCATTGTCTCATACTTTTCATGCCTTATACCCCAAACTAGATGAGAGGGAAAAGACCATGTCTTACAGTTTTTAACTACTCACAATGATTGTCAGAATGACTGACATCGAAGTGAATTAGGAAATGTTTATTGGGAGGTGAACAGAAAAAGGGTTTGTGTCTAGATAAAAGTTGGTGTTTTAAACAAAACCCTGAATCAAACATCCAGTTGAGTATTGTTCTACAAAGCAGCCATCTTAGAAGGTTCCACACCTTTTCCAAAGTGGCTGCTCTTGCTGATAACATTAAAAAATTGCATGAATACTTGCTTCTTGGGCTTGGCAGGTGGTTAGAGATGTCTGTGGTTTCAGCCTGAGGGGCTGGTACAGCAGCACAAGGTGGAGGAAGTTCACTGAAAATCAGTCACAACTTTGGCTATAGCCTGGGCCAGATGCACTACACTTCTGTTGGTCATGCAAGACACACACACACACACACACACACACACACACACGAGAGGGAGAGAGGGTGGGTAGATATGTAGGTAGGTAGATAGATCTCAAATCTGGTCCTTTCTCATCATTGCTGCTGGTGTTATTCTGAACCAAACCTCCATCATCTCTCAGCAGGTTACAGCATTCTGTCTCATTCTCTCTGTTTTTCCTCTTGTACTATGTGTTCTTAGGATAACAGCAACAGCAAAAATCATCTTTTAAAAATATAAATTGAAATTCTGATTCAAGATGTAATATAGGTAAAACTTGAAATATTGTGGTAAGATAAGTCAGACAGGAAAGGACAGATATTGACCGTTTTCACTTAACTGGGGTGCTTAGAATAGGCAAATTCATAGAGCTAGAAAGTAGATTAGTGGTAACCAGTGCGAAGGGAGGGAAGGATGGGGAGTTAGTGTTCAATGGATCTGAGCTTCTGTTTGGAATAGTGAAAATCTTCTGAAAATAGTGATGTTGATTGCACCACGTTGTGACCTTACTTGATGCTATTGAATCATACACTTAAAATGGTTAACATGGTAAATTTTATGTTACGTATATTCTTCTACAACACAAATGTAAATCAGATTATTTGACTTGTTATGAAGACTCCTAAATGGTCTTCTTGCACTCTTAGGAAAATTTCAAAAAAAAAATTTTTTTTACCATGTCCCACAGTGTGGTGCATGGCTCTCCTCTCACCTGCTCTTGCTCAGTGGGCCCTGCAGTGGCGCGATCTTGGCTCACTGCAATCTCCACCTCCTGGGTTCAAGCAATTCTCCTGCCTCAGCCTCCTAAGTAGCTGGAACTACAGGTGTGCACCACCATGCCCAGCTAATGTTTTTGCATTTTTTGTAGAGACAGGGTTTCACCATGTTGGCCAGCATGGTCTCGATCTCCTGACCTTGTGAGCCACCCATCTCAGCCTCCCAAAGTGCTGAGATTACAGGCGTGAGCCGCTGCGCCCGGCCCATGTTTTTAAGTAGGTTCACACGGTTCTTCAGAGGTGTTTGCCCTGTGGTTCCTTCATCTGGAAAGCTCCCATCACCCCTGGAATTTCCCATCACTCACTCCTTTATTTTCTTTAGTCTCTGCTCAGTTGTCTTCCTTAAAGACCCACCTTGCCCATCCCCTCTAAAGTACATGCCACCCACCCCCAGCTTTACAGTTGTATGCCTCCCTGCCTGGCTGAAATGATCACTAATGACATCACATTATAAATGATTTAAGTCTATTGTCTGTTGTCCCTATTAGTGTGCAGTTTCTCTGTGGTCAGTGGCCTCTGTGTCTTGCTCATTGCTGTGTCTCCAGTGCCCAGAATAGCACTCGAATGAAAGAATAAAATTAAAATATGGCCTTATATTTATGTGGTAGTTGAATAATTTAAAATGTGCTATAACATATATCCTCAAAACAATCTAGGAAGATATCCTAAAAATAAACCTGGAAAGTTGACAGGGATATATTATGTACTTGAATAGATTCACTGATGACCAATATTTCATGTTTATTATGATTTAATGCATGATTATAATAACACAGCTCACCTTATGTGTTTGCAATGTTTCAGGCATTGAGGTAAAAGCTTTATAGATGTTATCATATTCACTTCTAATAACAGATGTTATGTATAAGTTACATAAGATAATTTTATTTTACAGATGAGAAAATTAAGACTTAAAGCAATAACACATCCAGTGTTACTCAGCTAGTGGCACTGATCTGAACACAAATGTCTACCCACTACACTAGTTACAAAATAGGTGCTGAAAATCAGGGATTTCCAAACATGGCTGTGATTCAGAATCACTTGGAGAGTTTAAAAATGATCTTAACATTTCAAACCAAAACCTATGTGCCAGATTTTAAAAATGTACTGAGCTCAGCTTTTTTTTTTTTTTTTAATTTATTTGACCATGGTGTGGACTTTACTTCAGGTGAGCCCCCACAGATCCCAGAACAAAGAAGTCATTTGAATCCCTACATGGATTGTTTGAATTCAAAGCGGATACAGTAATGCAAAAAGCAAAATCGTAGTTTTGAATTCCAAAACAAACCACTTATTAAATAAACCTCAAACCCTTGATTAAGAATAATGGGGTCCATATTTATGAAAGAAAGGTTATCAGATTCCACTCTGTGGATTCCACTCTGTGGATTTCACTATTCCACAGAGCAACAGACTGGAAACAATAGACCAGGAGCATTTTCCACTTGGAGAAGAGATAAAAGCTCTTTAGGATCGGCCACAAAAAGACTCCGGCCCACATCTTAGCTCTCTCACTTCATTCACCCCCATCATGGAGTTGCCTTGTACCCTGGGGAATGTAAAGCACCGAGAATTTGGGAAGCAACTGTGATTGGGCAACCATGGGGTCCGTCACAGTGTGACTATACCCCTTGAACCAGTTGATGACCATACTTGGCTGGGGCAGAAGGAAGCAGGAATAAAGGTCAGACAGCTCCTATTTCTGTCCTAAGTGTCACTTAAACGTTTTTAAACAGCTTTATTCTGCTCTTATCTTAGAACTCTAAATTCCAAGTTAGTCTCTCTTTCTCTCTGTGTGTGTAATACCATAGAATCAGTGTATACTGTTGATAAAAGTTACTTTAAACAAGGAAACAAGCCAAATGAAGATTTGGTTAATATTTCTTAATCTGAGCATGCTTCTAATTCACAGTGTACTACTGTGTGTGGTAGGCAGACTTTTTAGATGGTGTTCATGCCTTTGTGTAATCCTCTCCTCTTGAGTGTGGGTTGGACCTTGTGACTTGTTTCTAAAGAACAGAATACATCAAAAGTGATGGGACCCAACTTCCATGATTAAGTTACCAAAGACTTCGACTTTCATCTTTGTAGGATGCTCTCTCTTGCTATAAGACTCTCTTGCTTTCTTGACTTTCTCGCTTTGATGAAGCAAGTTACCATGTGAGACAGACCCATGTGGCAAGAAATTAAGCGTGGCCTCTGGCCAACAGCCAGCAAGAAACTGAACCCCTTAGTCCAACAACCCACAAGGATTAAATCCTACCTTCAACCACATAAATGAGCTTGGAAGTGGTTCTTCCCCAGGAGTGCCTTAAGATGACTGCAGCCTGACAATGCTTTGATTGCTGCCTGTGAGCAACACTGAAGCAGGAAACGCAGCTAAATTGAATCTGGTTTCCTGACCCACAGAAGTGGTGTAGATAATAAATTTTGTGTTAAGGCACTACATATTGGGATGAATTTGTTACACAGCAATAGGTAACTATGATAATTAAAGCAAGTCTTAATTTTAACATCTATAAGAAATGAAATACAACCTTACTCTGGAAAATACAATAGCCACCTCGAATAAGGTATTTATAAGCAACCTAGATATTTCTTTTGCTTTGTATGACATTTCACTCCTTTCTTTTTCAAGGTTCAAGAAAAGAACACGTTTTCCTTGAAAAGGAAATGGAAAACTAGCACTGGTTTGAAAAATAAAACTTAGTGACTATAGGTTTCCAGTACAAGTTATTTCAAGCTTTATGCACTGAGCCTTATGCTCAGGGTGTGTCAGGTGACAAGTTTTGGTAAATGTTCCCATTAGTGTTTTCTTTTTGCTCTTCCATGAATGATAGGAATTTGTGTTTGGCCTTAATGATAATTCTGTCAGTAGGTTTATATTACAGGCAAATGGCAGTTAAGCAGAAAACAATAAACATAAGAGTGTAGATGGTTTTAGGCCTAAGTAGCTTGAGCTGGTGATCCATCCTGTGGGCAGCTATGCATGCACATATGTGGGAAATTTTCATGGGAACAAGAATTTATATGAAGATTTCATTGTAATTGTCCTTGGAAATTCTCCCTTACATCTCATGTTGAAGGAAAAGCAATAAAAGGGATTCTCTCATCTCCAGTACAGAATTATAGTCTGGTGATATTAAAATGATGATTGTCTAACTTGCTAATTCCCCTTATTTCTCACAAATATTGGGTCTTCTAAATAAAAACTTCAGTTTGCCAATTGGGTTTTACTTAGCTTTCTAGGGTATGGTGAAATATAATTTCTAGTATGACAAGCTGCAAATAGTTGAGTAAAAAGCCCACAAAAAGAATAATTTAATTATCCACCAGCAATAGGCAGTAGCTGGCAGTGGTCTTTGCCTTGCATCGATTTGTAATAAATATAAACACTTCATGGTTTGAAACATTTATCCTATGCTATTTGTACCGGATTCATATTGTTTAACAGTCTTACTGTATGAACTAGATGTTTCCTAGGAGATAACTGTTATGAGTGAGTTATTAAGATAACCTCACAGGAAAAATAAAAAAGAATAATTGCTCTTCAATGATGACACTTTGTTTAATGGGGCAATATTTTTTCTTAGCCCAGTGATTTCTGGCTAAGGGTAATGAGTGTACCCAGCAGAGTTGGAGCCAGACATCAGTTATTTTCAAGGTATAAGGGGTGGAAAATTTCTCCCCAACATCAAAATAACTGACAGTGGGAATAAAGCTGCTACAGTGGAATGGATTACTGTTCTTTATTTTTGTTTTTGCAGAACTAATATGCCCAACAAAATACATATCAATAGGGAACCCGGGCTAAGTTTTCAGAATCTGGTACAAAAATATGCATATATAGAGGATTAATATGCCTTTGCCTTACTTACAATTAAGTAGGCATTTTTCCTTCTGCTATCACAAGAAACTTTAATATTTATCTCAACACTTATTTAATTTATTAGATTTGTTAGTGTCTTCTCATTTCAGGAAATTTGGAGAATACAAAATATATGCAGATATGTAAATGAAAACCCATAATCCCATTGCTCAAGGATAACTATTTTCTGGCCAAAAGCTGTGTGTGTATATGTCCAGTTTTGCCATTTACTATCTAACTTGAGGCAAATTACTGAATTTCCCTGTGCCTTGGTTGCTAGATCTATAAAATGGTGAAAAGAATAGCAAATATCATTGTTGTAAAGATTAAATAAGTGTATATACATGTATGCCTGGCACATGAAAAGTAAAACCTTCTTATTACATATAAGTAGTTTGATTCACATTGAAATTATATTATACAATATGGGTTTTTTAACTTCACCATTTTAGGAAAATTATTTCTAGTTCGTAAAATAAGATTCTACAACATGGTTTTAAATGGCTAGATAGAATTTGTCATATGAATGTATCTCAATATATTTAACACATTCTCTTTTTATTAGATGTGCAATTTCTCTCAATATAAATGTCCAATCAACCTCCTTTTATCTCCATTTTTACCACAGATGTGACTCGTTCTTTAAAATAAAGATTACAGAGAAAATTCTTGAGTCAATGGCATTTATGATTTAAAGACTTTTTGTAAATAATGCCAAATTGCTCACCAATTTATACATCTCATTGGAAATCTATGAAAGTATATCTTTCTTAAATCCAACTCCATACCCCCCACATGCACAATCTCTTATTTTTCTTTCTCCCCAAAAAAACAAACCAACACCCAAACCAAAATCTTGTATCAATTTTATATGGATAAAAATACTTTTTACTTTGTATTACTTGTGAAGCTAATTTCTATGTGTCTATTGATAATTTCTAAGCCTTTCTCTTTGGACTGGGTGACCATTTTTGAAATCTTTCTTTAGTTGCCTTTAGATAGAGATACTGATAAATAAGAAAAAAGGAAGTATTCTCTTTCTATATCTTTAAGTACAAATAGCCAATGCCACAGCAACCTGCTACTCTGTGAAAACATAGGTAAGTTAAGTTTCAGAAGTTGTCAGTTTAACTAAAAGCTGACAAGGTTGATTAAAACGGTTAATGTATGAGCTGATCTAGTTTTAAAAAAACAAAATGTTAGTAGAAGCTTTACTTGACTTGCTTCCACACGAGGGCTCTCAATGCTGCTAAACTTCATTTCTAAAACTTTCTTTTTAGACTAGATGTGAGCAAGAATATTTCTTTAGTAGTTAGTAAATTCCATTTTCATGATTAACTACCTTTGTCTTAAGGAATGTTCCAGTATTCCATGCAAACTGTAATGTAAAGAAAAATGTCACGGATCATGTGATTGACAACATAGAAAATCCAAGAGAATCTACAGGCAAACTATTAGAATTTAGATTAGCAAGTTTGCTGAATATAACAATCATTACACAAAACCAATAGCATTTATATATACTATTCAAATCAATCAGAATATGTGATTTTAGAAACTCATTCAATGGAGAACAAAATCTATATATCTAAAAATAAATATCATAAAAGTCATTCTTTTTTTTTTCAGAAAGTCTTACATCTTTACTGAAGATAAACCTAAGTAAATGGAGAGAAATACAGTGTTGTTGGTAGAAAGACAACATAGGAAGTATTTCTATTTTGTCCAAATTTATTGATAAATTCAATACTATACTACTATATAAGCACTTTTCTCGGAACTTACTAAAAATGAAAAAGTGAAGGCCAAAGATCAGTCAAGACAAATTTAAAGAAGAGAAAAGAGGAAATGGAGTATTTATTTGCCCCACCAGATTTCAATACTTATAAAACAATCATAATTAAAACAGTGGACATTGATACTAGAATAGGTTAATAGGCCAAATTGAATAGGATTAAAAAAACTCCAGAAAAAGTCTCATGTTTATGAAACTTATTGAAGGATAAGTTTACACTATAAATTAGTGGAGAAGAGTTGACTGTTAAATATATGGTACTCAAGTAAAATCACTATTTATATAGAAACCAGCAAAATAATATTCCCAGCTTAAACTTTATACAAAAATTCCAGGTATATTACATACAAATATTTAAAAACCAGAATTCTAAAGCTTTCATGAGAAAAATAGCAGATAATTTTTATAACGTAAGAATAATGAAGACTTTCTTAAATAAGACACAAATGTACAAACTACAAATGAAAATGCTGCGTAATTTCTTTGTGACAGAAGACATCGAGTGTGAAGAAAATGACAGGTTTGGAAAAAGTATTTGCAAGGCATAGATCTGATAAAAGCTTGGTACCCAAAGCACGTAAGCAAAATCTTCACCTTCAATAAAAGCATATCTATTTTATCTATCATCTATCTATATCAACTATATCATCTATCTAATCTTGTCATTCATCCATCCATTCACGCACTAATCCTAAGCAAAATCTTTGCCTTCAATAAAAGCATATCTATCTTATCGTCTGTCTATATCAACTATATCATCTATCTAATCTTGTCATTCATCCATCCATTCACGCATGAATCCATCCATTTTTCCACCTCCTTTCCAATGATTCAGGGAAAAAAGCTGAATATACAGGTGAAAATATGTTCAGCCTCACTGGTTGTACCAGTTAAGATCCACTCAGGAGAAAATAATCATACCAATATTTTGAACAGGAAAACTTTAAAGAATTAACTAGTAAAAAGTGGTTAATTACTAAAAGAAGTTAAAAAAAACCCTTAAGGATATAGTAGTAGTAAATACAGAAAATAGCTACTACCTCTAGGCTGCAGGAGAATAAACAAGAAAGGAATTAAGAATTTAGAATACTCTGGTATCCCCTTCCCATAAAACTACCAGTGGGAAGAAACTCACAAGAAGGTATGGGCTGCAGCTGGCTCAGAGGAGCATCCAGCCAGGTGGATGAGAAACTTGCCAGAGGGCATGGGCAGGTTGGAGAAGGACCATGCATGCCACTGAGGTGAATTTGTTACCAGGCCTCTTGCATCCCAATTTGTTGGCTACTGTGCTGAACAGGAAAAAACTATGGATCGAGGAAAGAAAGCCCCTTTATGCTATGGTTTTGCACTTTATTCAGTAGTCTCTGTTGACAGAGCCTAAGATAAAAGGACAGATGTTTATGGAGTCTTGTTCCAGTATCACAGAGCAGGACAAAGAAGGGCAGATTTTGAGCCCAAGAATCAGTAAATTGATAACTTTAACCAAATTAACACTGTTAATTAGAAAAATGCAAACAAAAAGAACAAGAGGATAGCAATGACAAAAATTAAACAGGTGACAATACCAAGTATGTGAGTAAATAAGAATAATTATACACTTGTGATAATAAAATCAACAAAGCTGTCTTGAATAACAATTGACAACCTTGAGCAAAGCTGAAGATGTGCATACCTTATAGCTTGCAATGCTACTTCTAGGTACATACAAGGGAAGAGATCTGGCACATGAGCAGTATGAGGATATTTATCACAGATTTATTTTTAATGACCAAATAGTGGACACAACCTAAATGTTTATTGATAGGGACATCATAAAATAAATTGCGACTTTTCCATTGGCATTTTAACTATGCAGCAGTTTGTAAAAATGAATTAGACCTATAGGTATCAACACTGATAATTCTCAAAAACAATATTGAGTGAAAAATGGAAAGTTACAGAAGGCTTTTTTATTATGAGACCATTTATATAAATTTTGAAAACAGATAAAATAATACTCAGTATCAGGGATCAATAAAGCATCCTGTAGAGGGCCTGATAATAAATGTTTTGGGCTTTGCAGCCCACATATATTCTTCTTTGTTTTAGGACTTTAAAAATATAAAAACTATTCTGACTTATGGACCATATGAAACCGGCCATGGCTGGATTTGGCACACAGGTTGTAGTTTGCCAACTTCTGCTCTTTACTGTTTATGCAAACGTAAGTATATAGATGATAAGGCTGAATAACAACTTCACAGTGGTGGAAGCTTCTCAGAAGGCAGGGAGAAAATCAGACACAGAAATGATTATAGAACGTTATTTTCTGGCTTTGGGAAGTGAGTACATACATATCTCCTATTGTTTTCCTCTTTATTTTTATGTATATTTAATGTATTTCATAATGAAACATAATTTGAAAACAGTATAATGAAAACCATGGGCGTGTATAATTTGCAGATTAAGACTAGTAAATTGCAGATATCATCTAGTTGACTTAAGCAATAGAATTGTTTTCTAATTAATTTTTAGTATTAATATTTTTTCTCCAAATTAACGTTACTCTTTTTTTTTTTTTCTATTCTTATTTTACATTGCAGAGGTACCTGTACAGGTTTGTTACACGGATAAATTGCATATCTCTGAGTCCTGGTGTATAAATGATCCCATCATCTGGGCAGTGAGCATAGTGGTCAATAGTTAGCCTTTCAAACCATGTCTCTTTTCTAACCTCCCCTCTTAAATAATGCCCAAGGTCTATTGTTCCCATCTTTGTGTATTCAATGTTTAACTGTTTAACTCCCGCTTATAAGTGAGAACATGCAGCACTTGGTTTTCTATTCCTGTGTTACTTTGTTTAGAATTATGGCTTCCAGATGCATTCATGTTGCTGAAAAGAACATGATTTTGTTCTTATTTATGGCAGTGGAGTATTTTATGGTCTATGCGCACCACTTTTTCTTTATCCAGTCCACCATTGATAGGAAGGCAGGTTGATTTCAAATCTTTGCTATTGTAAATAGTGCTGTGATGAACATACAAATATGTGTGTCTTTTTGGTGGAACAATTTATTCTCCATTGGATATATACCCAGTAGTAGGATGGCTGGGCTGAATGGTAGTTCTAAGTTCTTGTTAGAAATCTCCAAACTGCTTTCTACAGTGGCCAAACTAATCTACATTCCCACCAACAGTGTATAAGTGTACACTTTTCTCCACAACCTCACCAGTGCCTGTTGTTTTTGACTTTTTAATAATTGCTATTCTGACTGCAGTGAGGTGGTATCTCATGGTTTTGATTTGCATTTCTCTAATGATTTGTGATAATGAGCATTTTTTCATGTATTTGTTGGCTGCATGTACATCCTTTTAGGTATGTCTGTTCATGTCCTCATTTTTTAATGGGGTTTTTGTTTGTTGTTTCTTATAGATTGTTTCTCATAGATCCTGATGTTAGACATTTGTTGAATAGTTTGTATTTTCACCCACTCTGTAGGTTGTCTGTTTACCATGCTGATAGTTTCTTTCCCTGTGCAGAAACTGTTAAATTGGGTCTCACTTGTCAATGTTTGTTTTGTTGCAATTGCTTATGGAGACTTAGTCATAAATTATTTGCCAGGGCTGATGTTCATAATGAAATTTTCTGGATTTTCTCCTAGGATTTTTGCTGTTTTCAATCTTTAAGCTAATTTTTATATATGATAAGAGGAAAAGGTTCAATTCCAATCTGCATATGCTAGCCTGTTATCCCAACACCATTTATTGAATAGTGAATTATTTCCCTCATTGTTTGTTATTACAACTGCGTTGAAGATCAGGTCATTATAGGTGGGTGGCTTTATTTCTAGGTTTCCTATTCTGTTCCATTGGTCTATGTGTCTTTGTACCGTAGGCTGTTTTACTTACTGTTATCTTATAGTATAGTTTGAAGTCAAGTAGTGAGATATCTCTGGCTTTGTACTTTTTGCTTAGGATTGCTTTGGTAATTCAGGCTCTTTTTTGCTTCCATATGAATTTTAGAATAGTTTTCTTCTACTCCTGTAAAAAATGACATTGGTAGTTTGATAGGAATAGAATTTAATCTATAAATTGCTCTGAACAGTATGGCCATTTTAACAATATTGACTCCTCTTATCCATGAGCATGGAATGTTTTCCATCTGTTTGTATTGTCTCTGATTTCTTTCAGCAGTGTTTTGTAATTATTACTGTAGAGCTCTTTCACCTCCTTGGTAAGATGTATTTTTAGGCATTTTATTCTTTATTGGAGTATTATAAATGAGATTGTTTTCTTGATTTGACACTCAGCTTGGCTGTTATTAGTGTATAGAAATGCTACTGATTTTTGTACATTGATTTTGTATCCTGAAACTTTACAAGATTCAGGTTTACAGGTTGTTGTCATTTATCAGATCTAGAAGCCTTCTGGTGGAGTCTATGGGGTCTTTCTAGGCATAGAATCACATTGTCTGCAAACAGAGATAGTTTGACATCTTCTCTTTTTATTTGGATACTTTCCATGTCTTTATCTCACTGAGTGCTCTAACAGGGACTTAAGGTACTATGTTGAATAGGAGTGATGAGAATGGACATACTTGTCTTGTTCCAGTTCTGAAGGGAAATGCTTTCAGCTTTAGCCTGGTCAGTGCACTGTTGGCTGTGGCTGTGTTATGTATGGCTCTGTTTTGAGGTATATTCCTTCAATGCCTAATTTGTTGAGAGGTTTTTTTTTTTTTTTGCCAATCAATGAAAGCTTGTAAGGTTGCTGAGGTTGGTTGGCCTTGAACTCTTGGCCTCACCTTCGCAAGCGCCACAACATCCGGCCGGAGCCACTTTGGGCCCCTTGTTGAGAGTTTTTACCATGAAGAATGTTGAATTTTATCAAAAGCCATTTCTATATCTCTTGAGATGATTATGTGGTTTTTTAATTTTAATTCTGTTTGTGTGCTAAATCACATTTATTGATTTGTATATGTTGAACCAAAAGCCTGCTTGATCACGGTGAACTGAATTTTCGGTGTGCTGCTGGATTCAGTTTGCTAGTATTTGGTTTAGAAATTTTCTATCTATATTCATCTGGAATAAAGACTTGCAGTTTTGTTTTTTCCCATTGTGTCTCCGACAGGTTTTGGTATCAGAATGTTGCTATTTTCATATAATGAGTTGAGGAGGAGTCCTTTCTCCTTGATTTTTTTTTTTTTGGAATAATTTCATAAGATTGGTACTAGCTCTTTTTTTTTTTTTTTTTTTTTTTTTTTTTAAACATCTGATAGAATTTGGCTGTGAACCCAGCTGGTCCTGGGCTTTTTGTTGTTGTTGTTGTTGGCTTCTTTTAACTGATTAATTTCAGAAATCATGATTGGTCTGTTCAGAATTTCATTTTCTTTCTGTTTCAATCTTGAGAGGCTATGTTTCCAGGCATTTACCCATTTCTTCTGGGTTTTTTAGTTTGTATGCAGAGGGGTGTTCACATTAGTCTCTATGGACTTTTAAAAAAAATTTCTATGGGGTTGATTACAATGTCTTCTTCGTCATTTCTAATTGTGTTTATTTGAATCGTCTTTTTTCTTTACTAATCTAGCCAGCAGTCTACATACCTAGTTTAATCTTTCAAAAAATAACTTTTGGTTTGGTTGCTTTTTTTTGGAGTGCATTTTTGCATCTTGATTTCATTCAGTTTAGCTCTGATTTTGGTTATTTCTTTTCCTCTGTTTTGGGATTGATTTACTCTTGTTTTTCCAATTCCTCGAGGTGTAACATTAGGTTGTTGGGATATTTCTAACTTCTTGAGGTAGATACTTAGTGCTATAAACTTTCTCCTTAATATTGATGTAGCTGTGTCCCAAAGATTCTGATGTTATGTCTCTGTTTTCATTAGTTTCAAGGAATTTTTTTTGATTTGGCCTTAATTTCATTCTTTACCCAAAAGTCATTCAGAGCAAGCTGTTTAACTTTCATGTAGTTGTATGGTTTTGATAGATAGTCTTGCTATCGATTTCTGTTTTATTGTTCTGTGGTCAAAGAGTGTGATTGGTATGATTTTCATATTTTTGAATTTTTTGAGACTTGCTTTATGGATGAGTATGTGTTTGATCTTGGAGTATGTGCCATGTCAGATGAGAAGGTGTATTCCATTGTTTTTGGATGGAGTGTTCTGTGTTCTGTAGATGTCTTTCAAGTCTGATTCATCAATTGTTGACTTTAAGTCTTACATATTTTTGTTGGTTTTCTGCCTTTATAATCTGTCTAATGCTGTCAGTGGGATATAGAAGTTCTTTGTAGATCTCTAAAAATTTGTTTTATGAATCTGGGTGCTCCAATATTTGTGTGTGTGTGTGTGTGTGTGTGTGTGTGTGTGTTGTGTGTGTGTATTTATATATATGTAGAGAGAGAATATGTGTGTGTATAAATACACACACACACACACACACACACACACACACACACACAATCTCCCATTAAGTCCCTCCCACTACACGTGGAAATCATGGGAGCTATAAGATGATATTTGTGTGGAGACACAGAGCCATACCATATGAGCAAGTTTTCTCTAGTGAAATCAAGAAAATTTTTGCGAACTGTATTCTCAAATATAGATGTAGATGTCTTTCAAGTCTGATTCATCAATTGTTGAGTTTAAATAAGTCTTACATATTTTTATTAGTTTTCTGCCTCTATAATCTGTCTAATGCTGTCAGTGGGATATAGAAGTTCCCATTATTATTGAAAGGTTGTCTAATGTCTTTGTAGATCTCTAAAAATTTATTTTATGAATCTGGGTGCTCCAATATTGGGTGTGTGTATGTGTGTGTGTGTGTGTGTGTGGAGAGAGAGAGAGAATGCATGTGTGCATAAATACACACACACACACAGACACACATCTCCCATCAAGTCCCTCCCGCAACATGTGGAGATCATGGGAACTATAAGATGATATTTGTGTGGAGACACAGAGCCATACCATATGAGCAAGTTTTCTCTAGTGAAATCAATAAAATTTTTGTGAACTGTATTCTCAAATATGTTTTCCAAGTTGTTTGTTTTCTCTCGTGTGTGTGTGTGTGTGTGTGTGTGTATATATATATATGTCCTCCAGTGTATGTGTGTATGCACACAAATTTCCTGCATTTGCATGTGTATTAGTCCATTTTCATGCTGAAAGAAGTTTAATTGGACTTACAGATCCACATGGCTGGGGAGGCCTCATAATCATTGTGAAAGGCAAGGAGGAGCAAGTCACATTCTACGTGGAATGACAGCAGGCAAAAAGAGAAATTGTGCAGAGGAACTCGCATTTTTTAAAACTATCAGATGTGGAATGGCAGCAGGCAAAGAGAGCTTGTGAAGAGAAACTCTCTTTTTAAAAAATCAGCAGATCTCATGATACGCATTCAGTATCATGAGAATATCATGGGAAAGACTCACCCCCATGATTCAGTCATCTCCCATCGGGTCCCTCCCACAACACATAAAAATTATGGAAGCTATAAGATGAGATTTTGGTGGGGACACAGAGCTATACCATATGAGCAAGTTTTCTCTACTGAAATTGGAACTTTTCTGAACTGTATTCTCAAATATGTTTTCCAAGTTGTTCTCTCTCATTCTCTTTCAGGAATGCTGGTGAGTCATAGATTTGGTCTTTTTACCTCTTTACACAGTTCCCTATTTTACAGAGGTTTTATTTGTTTTTAAAAATTATATTTTCTTTATTTTTTTCTGCCTGTGTTGCTTAAAAGAGTAGACTACAACCTCTGGGATTCTTTAATCAGCTTGGTCTATTTTGTTGTTAATGCTTCCAATTATATTTTTTAAATTCTATGGTAAAATTTTGCAGAAGTTCAGTTTGGTTCTTCCTTAAAATGGCTATGTCATCTTTCAACTCTTGAATCATTTTACAGTTTTTCTCAGATTGGGTTTTAACCTTCTCTTATATCTTGATGAGCTACCTGGCCATCCTGATTCTGCATTCTATGTCTGAATTTTCAACCATTTCAATCTGGTTAAGAACCTTTGCTGGGGAGCTGGTATGAACATTTGAAGGTAAGAAGACACTTTAATTTTTAAAGTTGTTGGAGTTCTTGCACTGGTTCTTTCTCATTTGTGAGGGCTGATGTTCCTTTATCCTTTGAAGTTACTGCCCTTTTGATAGGGCCTTTTGTTTTTATGTTCCTTATAGTCTCTGGGTGTTTGACGGTGGTACAAATTGGGTATAGTTGGATACTTTTGTTTCTGGATGCTTTCAGAGGGCCAAGACTTAGCTCTGCACTCTTAGGCTGTATGCTCTAACGCTGCGTGGCTGGGGCCAGGCTCGTGGCTTTGTGTTCTTTTCTCTTGTGGTTAAGCCCCAGCTGTCATGGAGGGGCCAAGGTCCTCCTAGACCACTGGCAACAGTCCTCCATCAGGGTTGGCAGGGGAACTGTGGGCAAAAAGTACTCTGGCAGGAGCAACAGGGGCTCTGCAGATGGGAAGCATGGTGGTAGGGAGGCTGTAGAGTCACAGGCAAACACTCTGGAGGGAGTGATTGAAAGTCTCTGGAGAAAGTTTTATGGTTGGTAGCCACTGGCAAAGGCACTCTGGTGGAGTGGCTGAGGCTATGCTGCATTTAATATTACTTGTATAAATACATATATTTAAAATCGATTGTATTTTTTATTTGTAATTTTCATTTGTAGTTGTGTTTCATAATGTTTAGGAGAAGTTAAGAGACAAGCTATTTAAGAAAACAAAACATGAAATAGTAATTGTGTGAGATTTAGAGAGAAAAGAAAATTATTTGAGGTAGATATTGCCTTTGTAATGATAAAATATGAGGAAGGCATAATTTTAGAGAAATCAATCTTTTAAAATGGTGGGTTTACATTTTGGAACATGAGCTCCAAAACCAAATCTCACATTATGAATTTGTAGGATAAGGAATTTGTTTCAATTCTTACATTCTTATGGGGAAGCAGCAGTAGTTAAGACTAAAATTCATGACAGATTTTATCTAATTGGTAGTAGCTGTGTGCATTTAAAAATACCTTGGGACACAGTTGTTTCTGTTATTGGTTTGGTAATGATAAAATTCTTGTTACAGAGAGCAGTACTTTATGGAAATGCCAAGGAGATATCCATATTCTCTTTTCAAATGGGTGAAATTCCTAGGTTTCTATTATGTCTTTGTTGAATGTCACAGAGCTTCTTTTTCTTATGTGCAATGTCATGCAGTCTAACATTAAAAATGAGTAGTCTTCTTTTAGTTTACCTAACATTTTATTCCAGTATTTGTTGTGGAAGTCATTTTAAAGGTGATCGAAAAAATAATGACCAAACCAAAAATAGAGATCATTATATAAAGGCTAGTACATGTTTAAGGAGGTCAAAAACTCTTTAAAAACACTAATTAAAATTTGTTGCTCTCTAGAGAAGTAAATAAATATTATTTTTCTTCTGGAGCAGTTATCTTGGTCAAGTAGAGATTGTGGTGGTTTGAACTTTAGCTCAAAGTCAAATGGTGAGTCATTATCTAGGATGCACAGAAAACACAAGATTCTTTTTTCCTATTCTCTTGTTAGGCTACTGTACAACCAAGTCTCTAAGTGCTAATTAAGTAAATGAGCCAAAAAATAAATAAAAGACAAGCAAAGAAACAAAAAGGCAAATGAACTCTAGAACTATAACGTTAATCTTTGGAATAAAGCATTTACTTAATCATAAGTAAGGATCCTGATTTAGTTTAACCACTATTGTATTATTACCCATAGCTTTGATTTACCTGAGTGTAGTTAGATGATGATGGTTATTGCTAAGTAACTTTTAGGCATTCTTCGTTTATGATATGACACATATAAAATATCTTTAGCTTTGGGGGAAAACACCCTAGATATATGAAGTTCATTTAAGATGATGAAGCAGGTAATACATCTACCAATGTAAATGAATTGCTCATTAACAGTGTATGCACGATTATGTTCACACTAAAGTGAAAACCCTTCTTATAATGAAGTTTAACAACTTGCATAAACACTTGAAAAATATGATGTTTTAGAGCATTTTAAAATGAAGATCATCACATTTTGAAGAAATGGTTATTTTTTTCAGGTTCTATGATATACAGTCAATAATCACTCGGCAATATTGCAACTCAGGGAGATATATGTAGTCTGTTGAAAAACTGTAGAGTTTGCAGTATAGAACAAAGGAAACATTGGTAAAACATTTTTGGTTGGCGATGGAAGACTTCATAAGACTGATAAATGATGATCACCCTCTAAAGTTCATGAGCCAGATAAGTTGATTATTAATATATTAAATATTAAATCAATAGGTTTTCACATAGGGGCTCCATTCAGAATTTGTTTTCTTAAATATATGTTACTACTGCTCCAACCAATCTTAAAACAAACGCTAAAATCCAAAAAGTACATCCAAGAAAAGTGTCTGTGTTAGAGTACAAATTAACAAATTTCCCTTGGTAATCAATTTCATGAAATATATCTGGACTGGCATATTTGTTCTTCTAGTACTCCTGAGAATACTGGAAAGACAGGACAGCTACACTTAGTGAATGGTTACAATAATAAGTTTAATTAAGATAAAACAACATTAATTAAATGGTTTGGCTATGATGTTGGCAACAACTCTTCTTTTATCCTGCCAAAATTATAATCTCATGAGTGTGTCTGTCGGCTAGCTTAGAAGAGCTGAATATGGTGAGTTTTCCTTTCAGGCTTCCTTGAGGAAGGTGTGCTTTCCTCTTGTTCAGACAATCTTTCAATTTATTCAAGAGAATCACTTCTAAACCTCCCATGGTAACTATCTGAACTTCAATACCTATGTTGCTTATCTAAAGCCTAGACTCATGTGACACTAAACATTTCATGATTTTTCCACAGAATGGAGAACTTCTTACTTTTGACCTGAAGTCTTCTGATGACTTTTTATTGTATATGTCTAAAGCTTATAACATGATGTTTGGATATACACATACATAGTGAAATGGTCATTATAGCTAAGCAAATTAACATATCCATCATCTCATATAATTATTCCTTTCTTACGTGTGGCAAGAGTACCTAAAATCTATTCTTTTACCACTCTGAACATGACTTACCTAATCTGAACTCCTTATTTTTGTCCTCCCTCTCCCAGGGTTACATCCTGAATGTCTCTCACCCTAAACCTTTAGTAACTGGCAGAAAATGTTATTTAAAGGTGGCAGGGGGCATTTCTCCCTAACTAAACATCAATCTCCTTTCCCTAGAGCACTTTCCATGGTGTTGGCAAATTAGGCTTCATGATTGCTATTCACCCAAGTGCATTTTCTGTTTGAACTTCTAACAGGCCTTTAAATGTACAAATCTATCAGCTGAATATAGGAGTGAAAAATGTCAGCCCCAGCGTTTTACTAAATTTTTGATTGTTGATATACATGAACCTGTTCAAACTATAGTCTATGAATGGTTTGCACAAGTGTGACCATCTTTACCAGTGGTATGAGCCAGAATTCACAAATGTAGATTCTAGATTTGTAAAGACACTTGGAATTAATTAAGTCCACATGCACTCTCATTTCAGGAATGCCCTCTGAGACTGCTCAAAGATGGGTCTTATCTTAGCCTTGCTGAAGTAACAAATAATCCCCAAACATATATTTTCCTGTTTGTTTTAATATGGATAGCTGTGGCCCTGATCCACGTATCTTATTCAAGAACCCTGGCTGAAGAAGTAGCACAGATTTAGGACTTGTTGGTTTTGTGGCAGGGGGAAAATAGCAAGAGAGATATGGGAAAGTCATGATGCCTCTTAAACCTTAACTGTAGTATAAATTCTTGCTACTCAAAGGTCATTTTGGTAGCTGGCAATTTCAAGAGTACTTGGGAGCTTGTTAGATATGCTGCATCTCAGTCTCCGATCTAGCCCTACTGAATATGAATTTCATTTTAGCAGGATCTTCAGATAATTTGTAAACACATCAAAGTTTCAGAAAAACTGGCATATATCACACGGCCTGACAATCATTGACCAAGGCATTTCACATGGCCAAACCCCATAGAGGTCAAGGAAGTACACACCTGTAGAGAGATACTACAAGTCACATAGCACTTGGTAGGGATGAATAATCATCTTTCAGGAAAGAAGCAAAAACTAGAAACTGAAATACAATATACAGTCCCTAAAGCTTCTGTTTATGCCAAACAGAAGTAGTTATTTATTGAGGCAACCCATTTTGATTACTGAACACATTTGTTAATCTAGTTTTACTCATTGATTCTACTTTGGTCTTCTGCAGTGAAGAAAACATCTATTTCCTATTCTATGTAACATTTATTCAGTAATTTGAATACACTGCCTATGTCCTTCTTTGTTGATCCAAGTATCATCCAAGTTAGACAGACTTTCTTTCTTCAACATTATCAGTTTGTCTAGTGCATTATTCTGGTAACCCCTGCTTGGTAGCCACCTACCAAGCCACCTACCATTGGAGATACTACAACTGAATCTGACATTTTATTATCTGCCAAGCATAGAGAAGAATGGGGACATTTAATCTTTCTTGATCAAGATATAATGTTTGTAATCTAAGTTTACCTTGGTGGGATGGTTAATATTAGGTGTCAACCTGATTGGATTGAGGGATACCTAGTGGATGGTATTGTTTCTGGGTGTGTCTGTGAGGGTGTTGCCAGAGGATACTGACATTTGAGTCAGTGGAGTGGGAGAGGAAGATTCATCCTCAATGTGGGTGGGCACCATCTAATCAGCTGCCAGAGCTGCTAGAACAAAGCAGGCAGAACTGGGATAAGCAACCTGCTAGAGCTTCTTGTTGTCTCTCTTCCCATGCTGTGCCAGATACTTGCCTTCTTCTCCTGCTCTTGGACATCAGACTCCAGGATCTTTGGCCTTTGACTTTGGGACTTGCACCAGAGGCTTCCTGGGGGTTCTCAGGCTATTGGCCTTGAACTGACAGCTGCAGTGCTCCCTTTCCTGGTTTTGGGGCTTTTGGACTTGGACTGAGCCATGCTACCAGGATCTCTCTTTCCCCAGCATGCAGACGGCCTATTGTGGGACTTTGCCTTGTAATCATGTGAGCAAGTCCTCCCTAATAAATGCGTGTGTATTGGTTCTGCCACCCTGGAGAACCCTAACTAATAAACTTTTTTTTTTTGGTGGAGACGGGGCTCTCACTGTGTTTCCCAGGATGGTCTTTAACTACTGGCCTCAAGTGATCCTCCTGCCTGGGATTAAAGGCATAGCCACTGTGCCTGGCCCTTGCCTTGAGTTTATAGCAGTTGTGACACACTGTTAGCTTCTAATATGTCTGTGCTACCATCTTAGGACTTTTGAGCTGCTGTCAAACCATCCCTTTCCATTCTGTATCCAACCAACTAATTAATTAAAGTGAATATTAGGGCTTTACATTAATTCTTATAAATTAATCTTGTGGTATTGATTCATTCTTTTGGAAATTGAAGATTTTTAAGTTTCTGATTTCAACAGGTCATGAATTAAATATCCTACCCAGTGTCAGTTAATCTATGGATATATTAAAAGCATGCATTCGGTGCAGTAGCATATCCTGTATATGAAGATTTGAAGCTCAGTAGATTTTTTGGTATTCTTTTTTAAAAAAAGAATTCCAAAATACTTTGTTTTTCCAAATATCATGAAATCTTTGCTCTGCTAAATGTTTCGAAAGTGACCTTTGGGGCTTCCAAGATGGCGTCATAGAGGCGACTCAGGATTGCAGCTCTCAGTGAAAGTGCAGAGGGTGAGTCCTAGCCGCATTCTTGGATGGACCTTTTTTGCCCACAGAACGTTGAAAGTCCCAGGTGTGGGAGAGACACGGGATGCTAGCGCAGCCGGCTCGTGCGGCCGGTTCAGCCGGCAGGCACCAGGCACAAAACTCACTGGTTCGGGTGCCCTCTTAAACCAGCAATCTGAGATTTTGAAGGGCAGATTGGCATGTCCATCTGATTGAACGGGACTTGGACAGTGAGCCAGACCAGGAGATTCCTGGGAAACGTGATCTGAGCCGGTGCAGTGGGCAGCGGCATGGGAGATTGCACGGATCCCAGTGCCCTATCAGCAGGCTACTGGGGCGCCAGTGAGAGAGTCAACTGTTCAGCTTGGGGAGAGGAAGAGAGAGAGAGAGAGGACGGACTCTGAGGCAGGAAGCTGGGTGATCGGGCTCGGAGGGTCCCACCCTCATGGGGACAAGCAGGGTGGCGATTGGAGGTGCTCAGGGCTGAGAGTTTTGCCGCCGGCATCTAGGACGGTGCAGCCCGGTGGGGGAGGGGCGTCCACCACTACGGAAGCAATCCGCCCCTACTGAAGTACTGCCCAGGGCTGATGCAGCCTGCCATTGCTGAGGCAACCTGCCATAACAGAGGGACTCTGCCAGCAGGGCGGAGCACGCCACAGCAGAACAGAGTCCCGTGGCAACAGGGCAGACCCACACTAGCAGGGCAGAGCCCCGGCAGGCAAATAGTGAATAGACTGCCTCCTAGCTGGGCAGGACAGTGCAACAGATACTCATAAAGAAAGCCCCAACTCCCTGAGACAGAGCATCTAAGTGGGGGAAAAAAGGGCGGGGTTTATGAGTTCTGTTGCAGCAGACATAAACACATCCTCCCAACAACCCTGAATGAACAATGAAGCTCACAGCTCAGCGCTGGAGCTCCTATAAAGCACAGACTGTCTCCTCAAGCAGCTCCCTGACCCCTGTATATCCAAAGAGTCACCCCAAAAAAGGACTAATCAGACTGACATTTGGCAGGCATCATTCTGAAACAAAGATAGCAGAAGAAGAAACTGGTAGCATCCCTCACTGTTCTGCAGCTGCTACAGGAGTACCCCAGACAAGCAGGGCCTGGAGTGGACCTCAGCACTCATACAGCAGAGGGGATAGACCATTAGAAGGAAAACTAAGTAATAGAAATACCTCATCATCAACTATCTGGGCATCCACACAGAGACCCAATTGAAAAATCAGCAACTACTAAGACGACAGGTGAATAAATCCATGAAGATGGGAAGAAACCAGCGCAAAAAGGAGGAAAACACCCGAAACCAAAACACTTCACCTCCTACAAAGGACCAAAACTCCTCACCAGCAAGGGAACAAAGCTGGACGGAGAATGAGTGTGACAAAATGATGGAATCAGACTTCAGAAAGTGGATAATGAGAAACTTCAGTGAGCTAAAAGAACATGTTCTAAATCAGTGCAAAGAAACTAAGAACCTTGAAAAAAGATTTGAGGAAATGATAACAAGAATGGACAACTTAGAGAGGAATATGAATGAATTGAAGGAGCTGAAAAACACAACACGAGAACTTCGTGAAGCATGCACAAGTTACAACAGCCGAATTGACCAAGCAGAAGAAAGAGTATCAGAAGTCGAAGATCAACTCAATGAAATAAAATGAGAAACCAAGATTAAAGAAAAAAGTGCAAAAAGGAATGGACAAAGTCTCCAAGAAATGTGGGACTATGTGAAGAGACCCAACCTACATTTGATAGGTGTACCAGAATGTGATGAAGAGAATGAATCCAAGCTGGAAAACACTCTTCAGGATATTATCCAGGAAAATTTCCCCAACCTAGCAAGACAGGTCAATACTCAACTCCAGGAAATACAGAGAACACCACAAAGATACTCCGCAAGAAGAGCAACCCCAAGGCACATAATCGTCAGATTTGCCAGGGTTGAAATGAAGGAGAAAATACTAAGGGCAGCCAGAGAGAAAGGTTGGGTCACCCACAAAGAGAAGCCCATCAGAATCACAGCAGATCTCTCGGCAGAGACTCTACAAGCCAGAAGAGAGTGGGGGCCAATATTCAACATCCTTAAAGAAAAGAACTTTCAACCCAGAATTTCATATTCAGCCAAACTGAGCTTCATAAGTGAAGGAAAAATAAAATCCTTCATGAACAAGCAAGTACTCAGAGATTTTGTCACCACTAGGCCTGCTTTACAAGAGCTCCTGAAAGAGGCACTATGCATAGAAAGAAACAACCAGTACCAGCCATCCTAAAAGCATACCAAATGCTAAAGAGCATCAACAAAATGAAGAATGTACATGAACCAATGGGCAAAACAGCCAGCTAGCATCAAAATGGCAGTATCAAATTCACACATAACAATATTAACCCTAAATGTAAATGGGCTAAATGCACCAATCAAAAGACACAGACTGGCAAATTGGATAGAAAACCAAAACCCATCGGTGTGCTGTATCTAGGAAACCCACCTCATGTGGAAGGATACACAACGGCTCAAAATAAAGGGATGGAGGAAGATTTACCAAGCAAATGGAGAGCAGAAAAAAGCAGGAGTTGCAATTCTCATCTCTGATAAAATAGACTTTAAAGCAACAAAGATCAAAAGGGACAAAGAAGGTCATTACATAATGGTAAAAGGATCGATACAACAAGAAGAGCTAACGATTGTAAATATATATGGACCCAATGCAGGAGCACCCAGATATATAAGGCAAGTTCTTAATGACTTACAAAGAGACTTAGACTCCCACACAATAATAGTGGGAGACTTTAACACTCCACTGTCAATATCAGACAGATCAACCAGACAGAAAATTAACAAGGATATCCAGGACTTGAACTCAGACCTGGAACAAGCAAACCTGATAGATATTTACAGAACTCTCCACCCCAAATCCACAGAATATACATTCTTCTCAGCACCAAATCACACCTACTCCAAAATTGACCACATAACTGGAAGTAAAGCACTCCTCAGCAAATGCAAAACAACTGAAATCATAACAAACAGTCTCTCAGACCATAGTGCAATCAAGTTGGAACTCAGAATTCAGAAAATAACTCAGAACTGCACAGCTTCATGGAAACTGAACAACTGGCTCTTCAATGTTGATTGGATAAACAATGAAATGAAGGCAGAAATAAAGTTCTTCAAAACCAACAAGAACGAAGACACAACGTACCAGAATCTCTGGGACACATTTAAAGCAGTCTCTAGAGGAAAATATATAGCAATAAGTGCCCACATGAGAAGAGTGGAGAGATCCAAAATTGACACCCTATCATCAAAATTGAAATAGGTAGAGAAGCAAGATCAAAAAAGCTCAAAACCTAGCTGAAGACAAGAAATAACTAAGATCAGAGCAGAACTGAAGGAGATAGAGACACGAAAAACCCTTCAAAAATAAATCCAAGAGCTGGTTTTTTGAAAAGATCAACAAAGTAGACAGACCACTAGCCAGACTGATAAAAAAGAAAAGAAAGAACAACCAAATAGATGCAATAAAAAACGATAATGGGGAAATCACCACAGATTCCACAGAAATTCAAACCATCATCAGAGAATACTACAAACAACTATGCACATAAACTAGTAAACCAGGAAGAAATGGATACATTCCTGGACACCTGTGTCCTCCCAAGCCTAAACCAGGAGGAAGCCGAAACTATGAATAGACCAATAACAAGGTCTGAAGTTGAGGTAGCAATTAAGAGCCTACCACACAAAAAAAGCCCAGGTCCAGATGGGTTCACAGCCGAATTCTACCAGACACACAAAAAGGATCTGGTACCATTCATTCTGAAACTATTCCAAATAATTCAAAAAGAGGGAACCCTTCCCAAATCATTTTATGAGACCAACATCATCCTGATACCAAAACCCGGCAGAGACTCAACAAGAAAAGAAAACTTCAGGCCAATATCCATGATGAACATTGATGCAAAAATCTTCAATAAAATACTGGCAAACCGATTGCAACAGCACATTAAAAAACTTATCCATCATGATGAAGTAGGATTCATCCCGGGGATGCAAGTCTGCTTCGACATACCCAAGTCTATAAATGTAATTCACCACATAAACAGAAACAAAAACAAAAACCACATGATTATCTCAATTGACGCAGAGAAGGCATTTGACAAAATTCAACAGCCCTTTATGCTAAAAACCCTCAATAAACTTGGTATTGATGGAACATATCTCAAAGTAATAAAAGCTATTTACAACAAACCAACAGCCAATATCATACTTAATGGGCAAAAACTGGAAGCATTCCCTTTGAAATCCAGCACGAGACAAGGATGCCCTCTCTCACCACTCCTATTCAACATAGTACTGGAAGTTCTAGCCAGAGCAATCAGGCAAGAAAAAGAAATAAAGGGTATTCAAATAGGAAAGGTGGAAGCCAAATTGTCTCTATTTGCAGATGACATGATAGTATACCTAGAAGACCCCATCACCTCAGCCCAAAAGCTCCTGAAACTGATAAGCAACTTCAGCAAAGTCTCAGGATATAAAATCAATGTGCAAAAATCACAAGCATTCCTATACACCAATAACAGACTTAAGGAGAACCAAATCAAGAAGGAACTGCCATTCACAATTGCTACAAAGAGAATAAAATACCTAGGAATACAACTCACAAGGAATGTAAGGGACCTCTTTAAGGAAAACTACAAACCACTGCTCAACGAAATAAGAGAGGACACAAACAGATGGAGAAACATTCCATGTTCGTGGTTAGGAAGAATCAATATCGTGAAAATGGCTATACTGCCCAAAGTAATTTACACAATCAATGCTATCCCCATCAAACTACCATTGAATTTCTTCACAGAACTGGAAAAAAACCACCATGAACTTCATATGGAACCAAAAGAGAGCCCGCATAGCCAAGTCAATTCTAAGCAAAAAGAACACAGCAGGAGGCATCACACTACCAGACTTCAAACTATACTACAAGGCTACAGTAATCAAAACAGCATGGTGCTGGTACCAAAACAGAGATATAGACCAATGGAACAGAACAGAGGCATCAGTTGTAGAACACAACAAATCTACAACCATATAATCTTTGATAAACCTGACAAAAACAAGCAATGGGGAAAGGATTCCCTGTTTAATAAATGGTGTTGGGAAAACTGGCTAGCCATGTGCAGAAAGCAGAAACTGGACCCGTTCCTGACACCTTACACTAAAATTAACTCCAGATGCATTAAAGACTTAAACATAAGACCTGGCACCATAAAAACCCTAGAAGAAAGTCTAGGCAAAACCATTCAGGACATAGCAGTAGGCAAGGACTTCATGACCAAAACACCAAAAGCATTGGCAACAAAAGCCAAAATAGGGAAATGGGACCTAATCAAACTCCACAGCTTCTGCACGGCAAAAGAAACCGTCACTAGAGTGAATCAGCAACCATCAGAATGGGAAAAAAATCTTTGCAGTTGACGCATCTGTCAAAGGGCTGATATCCAGAATTTGCAAAGAACTCAAACAGATTTACAGGAAAAAAACAAGCCCATTCAAAAATGGGCAAAGGATATAAACAGACACTTTACAAAACACATAAATGAGGCCCACAAACACATGAAAAAATGCTCATCATCACTGGTCATTAGAGAAATGCAAATCAAAACCACATTGAGATACCATCTCATGCCAGTTAGAATGGCGATCATTAAAAAATCTGGAGACCGCAGATGCTGGAGAGGATGTGGAGAAATAGGAACACTTTTACACTGTTGGTGGGAGTGTAAATTAGTTCAACCATTGTGGAAGACAGTGTGGCGATTCCTTAAGGACCTAGAGATAGAAATTCCATTTGACCCAGCAATCCCATTACTGGGTATATATCCAAAGGACTATAAATCGTTCTACTATAAGGACACATGCACACGAATGTTCATTGCAGCACTGTTTACAATAGCGAAGACCTGGAACCAACCCAAATGCCCATCGATGATAGACTGGACTGGGAAAATGTGGCACATATACACCATGGAATATTATGCAGCAATCAAAAATGATGAGTTTGTGTCCTTTGTAAGGACATGGATGAATCTGGAGAACATCATTCTCAGCAAACTGACACAAGAACAGAAAAAGAAATACCGCATATTCTCACTCATAGGCGCGTGAGAAAAATGAGAACACATGGACACAGGGAGGGAGTCTACTACACACTGGGGTCTATTGGGGGGAATGGGGGAAGGACAGTGGGGGGGGGGCTGGGGAGGGATAGCCTGGGGATGAATGCCAAGTGTGGGTGAAGGGGAGGAAGGCAGCAAAACACACTGCCATGTGTGTACCTATGCAACTATCTTGCACGTTCTGCACATGTACCCCAAAACCTATAATGCAATAAAAATTTAAAAAATTAAAAAATTAAAAAAATAAAAAGTCAAGTTTTTAGAAATAGAACAATAAAAAAAAAAAAAAAAGGAAGTGTCCTTTGGGTGTGAGGGTCCCTGAAAGTTAAGCGTTATTAGTTTCATGATAATTCTTCCATTGAACTTGAGACACAGTGAATGAGAAATTGAGGAGTTAAGTGTAGCATAGGAAGATGATAGTGCATTTATTAAAATGATATCTCTTGAAATGGCAGTACAGGAAGAAGAATATTGGTAGAGGAGATTGAAAACGAGTTAACCATCAGCTGAAATTAGGAACTTGAGTGAAATGAGCAGTTGAAATTGGATTAAAACCTGTCCTCTTATATCTTTCAGATTATGAACTAAAATGATAAATCCAACAGGACCATTTGACAATGCAATATGCAGGTACTAATTAATAAAACCAATAGAAATATGTGACACACATGCACATACATAAACCAATAAGAATGTATGATACACATATAACACACAGTCTCTCTCTCTCTCTTCCCTTTCCTCTTATTCATTTAGAGTTCTCTAATTTACATAAGCAAATTTCCTGTCAAGCATGTATTAGCTGTAGTTTATACAACACAATTTGTCCCTTGCCAAAAGTTCATTATTCTAATGCCTACATTTTTATTTGAAAACACACACATTCTATTTCTGTTGCTTTCATTTCATTTATAATGTCACTTTTTTTTAGCAGATTAGCCAAGGATTTTGAGAAAAATAGAAGCAATAGGGTATGTGCCTATCTATCTCTTTCTCTATTGCTGTCTCTATCTCTATTTATCTCTACCTTATCTATGGAGATAAATTTATTTCAGTTAATTAGCTAACATGATAATGGAGGCTGACAAGTCCAAATTCTGCTAGTGTAGGGTGGCAGTCTGGAGATCCAGGGAAAAGCTGAATCTGCAGATCAAGTCTGAAAGCTGACTGCTGGCACAATTCCTTCTTGGTTAGAAAAGGACACTCTTGTCTATTAAGGCCTTTAACAATAAGGCCAACTACATTATGGAGAGAAACTTGCTTTACTCAAAATACAATTTAAGTGTTAACACTATCTTAAAAAATACCCTCATCTAGAATAGTGTTTCAGCAAACCTCTGAACAATGTGCCCCAAGCAAGTTGACATATAACATTAAACCAGCATATTTACCTGGAGGAATACTTGAAAAACATTTGTGTCCCCAAGTCATGTTTGCTATTCAGAACTTTGAAGCCTTGAAGACCGTGTTCCATATTCCTTCCAAGATTTTCCTAGACCTCCTTTATGGAAATAAGCCCAAAGTTTTTCAGAGTTTGACAAGACTCTGAAATGTCCATAATGTAGGAAGAGGCCATCTGGGGGAACCTTTTTTCTAGGAGTTCAGACCATGATACATATGAAGCCAAGTAATTAGTGGGAGAGACTGAGACTACTCTGGTGATCTTTTGTCAATATTGTGTTGAGAGGTCGAGGCATCAGTGTGTGAAAGTTCACCAAAGTGGGTGGAAGGCCTACAATGTTTTCTTCTAGTAATTTCATAGGTTCAAGTATCAGATGTAAGTCTTTAATCCATTTTTTAAATTAATTAAAGATAAGGGTCTAGTTTCATTCTTCTACTTATGTTACCCAGTTTTCCCAGCACCATTTATTGAGGAGACTATCTTTTTCCCGGTGTATGTTTTTGGGCCTTTGTCAAAAACAAGTTGTCTATAAATGCGTGGATTTATATCTGGGTACTCTGTTTCTATTCCTTTGTCTATGTGTCTGTTTTTATGCCAGCACCATGATGATTTGGTTACTATAGCTTTGTAGTATATTTTGAGGTAAAGTAGTGTGATTCCTTCAGCTTTCTTCTTTTTGTTCCATATTATTTTCGCTATTTCATGTTCCATAAAAGTTTTAAATTATTTTTTCCTATTTCTGTGAAGAATGCCGTTGGAATTTTCCTAGGGATTGCATTGAATTTGTAAACTGCTTTGGGTTGTATTGTCATTTTAACAATATTATTTCTTCCAATCCACATTCATGAAATAGCTTTCCAATTTTTATGTGTCCTTAATTTCTTTCATTAATGTTTTATAGATTATCATGTATCCATCATTCCCTTTTTGATTAAATTGATTCCTAGGTATTTTACATATTTTGTACCTACGATTATGTTCTTGATTTTTTTTTTTTTTTTTGAGACAGAATCTTGCTCTGTCACTGAAGTTGGAGTGCAATGGCATGATCTTGACTCACTGCAATCTCCAACTCTAAGGTTCAAGCAATTCTTCTGTTTCAGCCTCCCAAGTAGCAAGATTACTGGCATGTACCACCATGCCTAGCTAATTCTTTTTTTGTATTTTCAGTAGAGATGGGGTTTCACCATGTTGGCCAGGCTAGACTCAAACTCCTGACCCCAAATGATCTGCCTGCCTTGGCCTCTCAAAATGCTGGTAAGATAGGCGTCAGCCACCATGCCTGGTCATCTTGATTTCTTTTTAAATTGTTTGCTGTTGACATATGTAAATATTGTTGATTTTTGTATGTTGATTTTTATATTCTGGAACTTTACTGAATTTGTTTATCAGTTCTAATGGTTTGTTTTTGGTAGAGTCTTTAGGTTTTTCTAAGTATGAAACAAGGCTAATTTGACTTTTTCTTTTTCAACTTAAATGCCCTTTTTTTTCTTCACTAATTGCTCTGACTAAAACTTCCAGTATTATGTTGGATAAAAATAGCAAAAGCGAGCACCCTTGTCTTGTTCCAGGTCTTAGAGAAAAGGCTTTCAATTTCTCTCCATTCAGTACAGTGTTTGCTGTGGGTTTGTCATATGTGGCCTTTACTAGGTTGTGGTACGTTCCTTCTATACATCATTTGTTGAAGATTCATATAATATAGGGATTATGAATGTATTGAATACTTTTTCAGCATCTGCTGAAATGATTATATAGTGTATGTTCTTGGTTCTGTCATTTATCATGTTTATTGATTTGCACATGTTGAATCATCCTTGCATTCCTGGGATGAATCTCACTTGATCATGGGAATGACGTTTTTATTATGTTGTTGGATTCAGGTTGCTATTATTTTGTTAAGGAATTTTGCATCTATGTTTATCAGAAATATTGGCCTGTAGTTTTTGTTATTATATCCTTGTCTTTTGATATCAGGGTAAGGCTGGCCTCATAGAATGAATTTGGAAGTATTTCCTCCTCTTAAATTGTTTTAAAGAGCTTGTGTAGAACTGGTAATATTTCTTCTTTAAATGTTTGGTAGAATTCAACAGTGAACCAATCAGGTTCTGAGCTTTTATTTGATGCCTTTTTACAACAGCGTCAATATTATTACTCATTGGTTTGTTGAGATTTTCCATTTTTTCATGATTTAAGTTTGAAAAATTGTATGTGTTTGGGAATCTATTTCTTCTAAGTGTTCCAATTTTTGTCATATAGTTGTTCATAATGGTATCTAATGAATCTTTGTATTTTTGAGGTTTCAGTTGTTACATCTTCTTTTTCATTTCTGATTTTATTTATTTGGGTCTTCTCTCTTCCTTTCTTAATCTAATTAAGGTTTATTGATTTTGCTTATCTTTTCAAAGAAACCAACATTTGGTTTGGTATATCTTTTATGTTGTTTTTTAGTGTTTTTTTTTTATTTCTGCTCTGATCTTTATTATTTCTTTCCTTCTAATTTTGGGTTTGGTTAGTCCTTGCTCTTCTTGTTCCTTGAGGCAAATGGTTAGAGAGTTTGTTTGAAGTCTTGCCACTTTTTCGATATAGGCATTTATTGTTATAAACTTCCCTCTTAGTACTGGTTTTGCTGTAGCCCATAGATTTTTGTATGTTGTATTTATATTTTCATTTGTTTTGAGAAAGTTATAAACTCTTTCTTAATTTCTTCATTGACACTTTAGTCATTCAGGAGCATGATGTTTAATTGCCATTTGTTTATGTACTTTTTGAGGTTTCTCTTGTTACTGGTTTCTAGTTTTATTATAGCCTGGTCAGAAAATTTATGTGATATGATCTGTACTTTTTGATTTTGTTATTTATTTTGCCATCTAAGATATGGTCTATTCTAAAGAATGTTCCATGTGCTGAGAAAAAGAATGTGTATTCTGTAGCTATTGGGTGAAATGTTCTATAATTGTCAGCCCATCAGAGCTACTGCATAGTTTAATGTATTGCAGTCTATCTCTTCCTTTATATCTATTACTGTATGCTTAATATATTTGGAGCTCCAGTGTTAGGTGAATGAATATTTATAATTTATAACCTCTTGCTGAATTTATTATTATATTGTGAGCTTCTTTGTCTCTTTTTAAATTTTTGATGTGTAGTCTATTTTATCTGATATGAGTATAGGTACTACTACTCTTTTTTGGTCTCGTTATATAGAATGTCTTATCTCTTCACTTGCAGTCTATGTGTGCCTTTATAGATAAAGCTGATTTCTTATAGGTAGACTATAGTTGAGTCTTGTTCATCCATTAAGCTACTATTTGGTTATTGATAAGGACTTACTACTGCCATTTTGTTGCTTGTTTTCTTGTAACTCTTTTCTTCCTTTTATGCCGTCTTCCTTTGTGATTAGGTAATTTTCTCTGATAGTATGTTTTAATTCTTTGCCTTTTTTTTTAGTGAATATGTTATAATTTTTGCATTGTGCTTACCATAAGGCTTACAAAAATATAGATATAAAATGTTATTTTAAAGAGACAACTTACAATACATAACAAAGAAAAGAATAGAAACAAAGACAAAACCTAGAACGCTATACTTTCACTCTAACCTTTGGATATTTTGACTTTCAGTTGTGTCACTTTGCATATTTTTATATTGCATTCTCTTAGAAGGTTTCTGTAGCTAGTATAATTTTAGATAGAGTTGTCTTTTGGGTTTCATACTAGAGTTATAAATGAATTACATATTATACTTAGAGTATTAAAGTATTTTAGGTTTGTATATGTACTCATGTTACCCAGTGGCTTTTATACTTTTGAGTGTTTTTTTCTTTTTTGTATGTTTGTGTTTCTTTCTTTTAGATTGATTGATGAATTCCCTTTAGCATTTCTGGTAAGATGGGTCTGGTGATGGAGAATTCTTTGTTTTTGTTTTTCTGGAAAAGAGTTTATCTCTCCTTCATATTTAAAGGATAGCTTTACTGGATACAGTATTCTTGGGTGGCAGAATTTTCTTTCAGCACTTTGAAAATGTTGTTCTACTCCCTACTTGCTTGTATGGTTTCCATTGAGGAGTCCATTGCTAGATTAGTTGGAATTCCTTTACTTGTTATTTCCTGCTTTTTTCTTGTTTTTAGACTCCTTTCTTTGAGAGTTTAATTTTTATGTGCCTTGAGGTCTGTTTGGTGTTCTCTGACCTTCGTGTACCTGGATATTTTCCTCTTTCACAAGTTTTGGAAAGTTTTATGTTATTTCTTCTCTTGCTTAACTCCCTCTTGAACACCAATAATTCTTAGATTTGTCCTTTTGAAATAATTTATTCTATAATTTTGAGGTATATTTTGTAGGCCATCTTTGTTCCTTTTTATTTTTTCCTTTGTCTCCTTGGACTATGTATTTTAATCTATTTTAAATATTTCTCTGATAAATTTCTGAACTGATTTTCTATGTTATTTTGGTGATGACTGAGTGTCCTTCAAACTTAAAACTGCTGTTTTGAATTCTTGGTTAGAGAGTTCATGTATTGTAGTCTTGTTAGAGTCAGTCACTGGTTCTTTTGTGTTTGGAAAGACATGGTTTCCTGCTTGCTTTCTTTTTTTTTAATTTCAGTGTCTTTACATTGACTGATTAGTCATTTTGTCCAGTTTTATCTGTCTGGGCTGTTTTGTTTTTATTGCATGTGATGCTTAGAGATTTTTTGTTTGCCTCAGTCCTAGTAAACAGAGTGCTGTCTGCCCAGAGAAGGATGTCCCCAAAAGGGTATCCCAATAGTGTGGGAAGGTTAGCTAGGGATTAATGCCCAGGGGACCTGTGGAATCACCTCCTGCAGTAATATGCTGCTGCTCAACAGCCACTCTGATTTGGTGTCTCATTTAACTCAGTAACAGGGCAGAGTTTCCAGGTCTGGGGATAGTAGCCCTGCCTCCCCTGTTTGTTTCTGGCTGACCTCAGGGACATTGTCCCCTTCAGGTACTCCTGAGGCTTCTTGTAGGTTGAGGCAGAAAAAGAGTTTCTTCCAGGGAAACCAAGATGATGGGGAAGTTGGGTCTACCTCAATCTCACTTTTTTCCAGTGTCGAAACGATGAGTCAGAGGGAAATTTTCTGCACATTTGGTTCTGGGCAGACTGGGGAGAGAGGCATTGCAGATATGGAAGTCTTATTCTCTTGCCATCTGTTTGAAGTTTTTTATTTCTCTGTGACCCTGGGAAATGTCTCCTCCTCATATTTGAGTTCTGGGTTATTTATGGTGATAACTTAAACACTGTATATTTGCTTTTGGCTTTCTGTGGGGAGTAGGGAGTTAAGTCAACTTGTTTCTACATCACTATTTTAGAACTGGCTAGAAGTCACAGAGCCTTTTTGTGCTCTGCTTTTCATGCTGAGTAGATAGTGTCATTTCATATCCTCGTTGCAATATCTTATTTTTGACATGCCTGTACTGGTACATGTTACAAGAGGAACATTTACATCTTTAGCTGACATGTACAGTACCTTCCCTTTATCCATGGAGGATATGTTCTAAGACCTCCAGTGGATGCCTGAAATTCCAATAGTACTGAACCTTACAAACACTATGTTTTCTGTTTTTATAGATATGTAGACCAAAAAGTAACTGAGTCAGGTCTCAATCAATTTAGAAGCGTATTTTTTTAAGGTTAAGTGCATGCCCAGGAGAGAGGTCTGGGCATTTCTCCAAAGATGATTTTGAGGGCTTCAGTATTTAATTGGAAAAAGTGGGCTGGAAGGGAAAGAGGGAGGATGTGATAATGTTACTGAATCTACATGGTGCCAGAGAAAAGGAGCAGGTAGGGAAATAGACAATTATGTTTTCATCTCATGTTCAACAAATTGGAATTTACATAAGATGCAGTGAACATAGAGTAGGTATCTGTGTAGATATTTAACCTTTCATCTGTAGCTATCTGCTTAGGAAGGAGAGGAAAGGCAATTTCTTGCATGACTCAGTTTTCAGCTTAACTTTCTCCTTTTGGTATACTGAATTGGGGTCCCAAGTTTTTATTTTCCTTTCTCACATATATACCTATGATACATTTTAATTTATAAATTAGGCAAAGTGAGAGATTAACAACAATCACTAATAATAAAACAGACCAATTATAAGAATATAGTGGAATAAAAGTTATGTGAAGGTAGTCTTTCTTTCTCAAAATAGTTTATTGTACATAATATTTTCAGACCCTGGCTGACCATGGATAACTGACACTGTGAATAAGGAGAGACTACAGCACCTGCTTCAAAGACTATCTATATTGCTCTGTGAAAGTACTTCTGGTGACCGCCCTTGGTCCAGATTTCAGAACTCTGCAGCAACAACCTCTTTACAACAATGAATTCTGTATCAAATAGATCTCTGATCAACAGCCCCAAGTCACTTTCTTTCCAATGCAGATCATCTTCATTCAAACAAGTTTCAGAGAGTTCACATTTCTTTGAAAGTGTGGAAAATATAGTTGGGTTTAAATGCTCACATAGTATTCTATTTTTTCCCCACTGCATGGTTTTATTTGTAAAGCTGCCTGCCATGTATGACTTGTCTCTCTTGTGTACTGGTTAAGTATGCAGGCTCTCCAAGGAGGCTGAGTCACCCTGTACTCTGGCTTCATTATTACCTGTGAATCTTGGGCAGATTACTTAATGTCTTAAATTCTTAGCTTATTCCTCTGTAAAGTGGGAATCATGATTGCATTTTCCTCATAGAATTGTGTGAATTAAATTAAATATGTATAAAGCATTTACTATAGTGCATAGCACATAGGAAACACTAAATATTAGGAGCTATCATGTTACTATTAGAAATAAACATATGCCTATATTCCTTTATGTACAACATAGTATGTAAGAGTATGGGCTCCAGTGCCAGGTCTACATTTGCTAGGTATGTAACCTGAAAAAAGATCCTTAAGGAGCTGGACCCTTAGCTTTCTCATCTGTCTAATGGAGAGGAGTATGAACTTTGTAAGGTAGCAGGAAATAATTTAAATTAGAAAATATACATAAAGGACTTGCTGAAAAATTGAATAAGCATTGCTATTGTTTTCTTTATATATATATTATATATATATGTATATATATAAGTATGCAGGTATATATAAGTATATATATATAATTGTACTTTAGATTCTGGGGTACAGGCAGATCATGCAGAATTGTTGCCCAGGTTCATACATGGCAATGTGGTTTTCTGCCTCCATCCCCTGTCACCTGTATCTGGTATTTCTCCCCATGTTATCCCTCCCCAACCTCTGCCGACTGTCCCTCCCCTAGTCTCCACCAACAGACCCCAGTGTGTGATGCTCCTCTCCCTGTCTCCATGGGTTCTCATTGTTTAACACCTGCCTATGAGTGAGAACAAGTGGTGTTTGATTTTCTGTTCTTGTGTCAGTTTGCTGAGAACGATGGTTTCCAGATTCATCCATGTCCCTAAAAAGGACATGAACTCATCGTTTTTTATGGCTGCATAGTATCCCATGGTGTATATGTGCCACATTTTCCTTGTCCAGTCTATCATTGATGGACATTTGGGTTCGTTCCAGGTCTTTGTTATTGTAAACAGTGCCACAATGAACATATGCATGCTTGTGTCTTTATAATAGAATAATTTATGATCCTTTGGCTATATACCCAGTAATGGGATTGCTGGGTCAAAAGAAATTCCTATTTCTAGGTCCTTGAGGAATCACCACACTGTCTTCTACAATGGTGAAACTAATTTACACTCCCACGAACAGTATAAAAGTATTCCTGTTTCTCCACATTTCTCTACCATCTGTTGTCTCCAGATTTTTAAAATGATCATCATTCTAACTGGTGTGAAATGGTATCTCAATGTGGTTTGGATTTGCATTTCACTAAATGACCAGTGATGATGAGCATTTTTTCATATGTTTGTTGGCCTCATAAATGTCTTCTTTTGAAAAGTGTTTGTTCATGTCCTCCCGCATTTGAATGGGTTTGTTTTTTTTTTCTTGAAAATCTGTTTTAGTTCTTTGTAGATTCTGGATATTAGCCTTTTGTCAAATGAGTAGATTTCAAAATTTTTTTCCCATTCTGTTGGTTGCCAGTTCACTTTAATGATTGTTTCTTTTGCTGTATAGAAGCTCTGGAGTTTAATTAGATCCCATTTGTCTATTTTGGCTTTTGTTGCCAATGTTTCTGGTGATTTAGTCATGAAGTCCTTGCCTATGCCTATGTCCTGAATGGTTTTGCCTAGGTTTTCTTCTAGGATTTCTAGGATGTTAGGTCTTACCTTTAAGTCTTTAATCCATCTGGAGTTAATTTTAGTGTAAAGTGTCAGGAAGGGCCTAGTTTCTGCTTTCTGCACGTGGCTAGCCAGTTATCCCAACGCCATTTATTAAACAGGGAATCCTTTCCCCATTGCTTGCTTTTATCAGGTTTATCAAAGGTCAGGTGGTCGTAGATGTGTGGCGTTGCCTCTGAGGCCTCTGTTCTGTTCCATTCATTTATATCTCTGTTTTGGTACCCATACCAAGCTGTTTTGATTACTGTAGACTTGTAATACACTTTGAAGTCAGGTAGCATGGTGCCTCTGGCTTTGTTCTTTTTACTTAGTATTGTATTGGCTATGAGGGCCCTCTTTTGGTTCCATATGAAGTTTAAGGTGGTTTTTTTCTGGTTCTGTGAAGAGGGTCATAGGTAGCTTCATGGGGATAGCATCGAATCTATAAATTACTTTGGGCAATATGGCCATTTTCACAATATTGATTTTTCCTAACCATGTGCATGAAATGTTTTTGCATCTGTTTGTGTCCTCTCTTATTTCATTGAGCAGTGGTTTGTAGTTCTCCTTGAAGAGGTCCTTTACGTCCTTTGTTAGTTGTATTCCTTAGGTATTTTATTCTCTTTGAAGCAATTGTGAATGGGAGTTTGCTTTTGATTTGGCTCTCTTTTAGTCTGTTATTAGTGTATAGGAATGCTTGTGATTTCTGCATATTGATTTTGTATCCTGAGACTTTGCTGAAGTTGCTTATCAGTTTCAGGAGATTTTAGGCTCAGATAATGGGGTCTTCTAAATATACAATCATGTCATCTGCAAATAGAGACAATTTGACTTCCTCCTTTCCTAATCAAATACTCTTTATTTCTTTTTCTTGCCTGATTGCTCTGGCTAGAACTTCCAATACTATATTGAATAGGAGTGGTGAGAGAAGGCATCCTTGTCTGGTACCAGATTTCAAAGGGAATGCTTTCAGTTTTTGCCCATTCAGTATGATATTGGCTGTGGGTTTGTCATAAATAGCTTCTATCATTTTGAGATACATTCCATCTATACCTAGTTTATTGAGAGTTTCTAGCATACAGGGATGTTAAATTTTGTTGAAGTTCTTCTCTGCATCTATTGGGATGATCATGTGGTTTTTTCTTTGGTTCTTTTTATGTGGTGGATTACATTTACAGATTTGAGTATGTTGAACCAGGCTTGCATCCCCAAGATGAAGCCTACTTGATCATGATGGATAAGGTTTTTGATGTGCTGTTGCAATTGGTTTGCCAGTATTTCATTAAAGATTTTTGCATTGACATTCATCATGGATATTGGCCTGAAGTTTTCTTTTCTTTTTGAGTCTCTGCTGAGTTTTTGTATCAGGATGATGCTGGTCTCATAAAATGATTTGGGAAGGATTCCCTCTTTTTGCATTATTTAAAATAGCTCCAGAAAGAGTGGTACCAGCTCTTCTTTGTACATCTGGTAGAATCCAGCTGTGAACCTGTCTGGACCTGCTGGGCTTTTTTTTGTTGTTGTTGGTAGGCTATTAATTGCTGCCTCAACTTCAGCCCTTGTTATTGGTCTATTCAGAGTTTCAGCTTCTTCCTGGTTTAGGCTTGGGAGAGTGCAAGTGTATAGGAATTTATCCATTTCTTCCAGGTTTACTGGTTTACGTGAATAGAGTTGTTTCTAGTAATCTCTGATGATAGTTTTTATTTCTGTGGAATAAAAAATGCTTTATTACTTTTATTGCATTGATTTGATTCTTCTTTCTTTTTTATTAATTTGATTAGTGACCTATTTTGTTGATCTTTTCAAAAAACAACCTCCTGGATTTACTGATTTTTTGAATGTTTTCTGTGTTGCCATCTCCTTCAGTTCTGCTCTGATCTTAGTTATTTCTTGTTTTCTGCTAGCTTTTGAGTTTTTTTTTAATCTTGCTCCTCTAGCTCATTCAATTTTGATGATAATGTATTGATTTTAGACATTTCCATGCTTCTCATGTGGGCATTTATTGCTATAAATTTCCCTCTAGACGCTGCATTAAATGTGTCCCAGATATTGTGGTATGTTGTGTCTTTTTTCTCATTGGTTTTGAAGAACATCTTTATTTTTGACCTTCATTTCATTGTTTATCCAGTCAACATTGAAGAGCCAGTTGTTCTGTTTCCTTGACATTGTGCTGTTCTGAATTAGTTTCTTAATCTTGAGTTCTCATTTGATTGCACTGTGGTCTGAGAGACTGTTTGTTATGATTTCCATTCTTTTGCATTTCCTGAGGATTGATTTACTTCAATTATGTTGTCAATTTTAGAGCAGGTATGATGTGGTGCTGAGAAGAATGTTTATTCTGTGGATTTGGGGTGGAGAGTTCTGTAGATGTCTGTTAGGTTTGCTTGGTCCAGATCTGAGTTCAGGTCCTGGATATCCTTGTTAATTTTCTGTCTTGTTGATCTGTCTAATATTGACAGTGGAGTGTTAATGTCTCCCACTATTATTGTGTGGGAGTCTAAGTCTCTTGTAGGTCATTAAGAACTTGCTTTATGTATCTGGTTGCTTTTGTATTGGGTGCATATATATTTAGGATAGTTAGGTCTTCTTGTTGAATTGGTCCTTTTACCAGTATGTAATGCCATTCTTTGTCTCTTTTGATCTTTGTTGGTTTAAAGTCTATTTTATAAGAGACTAGCATTGCAACACCTGCTTTCTTTTTGCTCTCCATTTGTTTGGTAAATCTTCTTGTATTCCTTTCTTTTGAGCCTTTGTGTGTTTTTGTATGCAAGATAGGTTTCCTGAATACAGCAAATCGTTAAGTTTTGACTTTTTATCCAATTTGCCAGTCTGTGTCTTTTGATTGGGGCATTTAGCCCATTTACATTTAAGGTTAATATTGCTATGTCTGAATTTTATTCTGCCATTTTGATGCTAGCTGGATGTTGTTTCTGTTAGTTGATGTAGTTTCTTCATTGTGTTGATGCTCTTTACCATTTGCTATGTTTTTGGAGTGGCTGGTACTGGTTGTTCCTTTCTATGTTTAGTGCTTCTTCCAGGAGCTCTTGTAAGGCAGGACTGGTGGTGATGAAATCTCTCAGCAATTGGCTTTTCATAAAGCATTTTATTTCTCCTTTGCTTATGAAACTCAGTTTGGCTGAATATGAAACACTAGGTTGAAAGTTCTTTTTTGGGGAGAGCAGCAGGATGGCCAAATAGGAACAGCTCCAGAGTATTGTTCCCAGAGAGAACAGCAGAGAGGGTGTGTACTGACTACATTTCAAACAGGTTTTCACTGCCCAAAGACCAGGAGATTGCCAGGTCCAAAAACATCACAAATTTTCAGCACAGTAGTGTCAGCCAGTGCCCTGTTGGTACACAGAAACTCACACAAATCTGGGAGGCCATTTTGACTGGATCCTGGAATGCCTGGGAGACAGAGCCTTCCATTCAACTGAAAGGGAGGGGGCTGAGACAGGGAGCCAGAATATCTGGCTTGGTGGGTACTACCCCCACAAAACAAGCAATCTGAAATGCTCTGGATTGAGAGTTTCACAGCAAGTGCAGCTGCATCCAGGATGCTCCAGTTCAGTTAGGGGAAGGGCATCCCCCACTACTTAGGCAGTCTGCCACTACTGAAGCAGTCCGCCTCTACCCAGGCAGTTCACACAACAGCTGGGCAGAGCCTGCGGCAACTCAGCAACACCTCTGCTGGCAGATTGTGACTAGACTACTTGGTGCGGGGCAGGGCAACTAAGAAAAAAGGCAGCAGCATGACAAGAACTTATAAATAAAGTCGACCTTCCTAGGACAGAGCACCTGGGAAAAGAGGCAGTTATGAGTTCCGGTGCAGCAGACTTAAATATACCTACCCAGCAGCTCTGCACAGAACAACAGAGCTCCCAGCACAGCACTTGAGCTCCTATAGGGGACAGACTGTCTCCTCAAGCAACACCCCTATCCCTGCATACTGAAAGAGACACCTCATAGAGGGGAACTCAGGCCAACATCTAGCAGGTACCCTTCTGGGGCAAGGATAGCAGAGGAAGATACCAGTGGCAACCCTTGCTGTTCTGCACCCCCTGTAGGTGATTCCCTGGTCAGCATGGTCTGGAGTGGACCTCCAGACATCCTGCAGCAGAGGGGCCAGACTGTTAGAAGGAAAACTAAGAAACAGGAAGATTAACTTCATCATCAACAAAAAGGACGTCCACTCAGAGACCCGTCTGAAAGTCACCAATTACAGACACCACAGGTAGTTAAAGACATAAAGATGGGAAGAGGCCAGTGCAAAAAAATTGAAAACACAAAAACCAGAACACCTCTCCTCCTACAACAGATCATAACTCCTCAACAGTTAGGGATCAAAGATGCATGGAGAATGAATCTGATGAATTGACAGAAACAAGCTTCAGAGGTGGGTAATAACAAACTTCTCAGAGCTAAAAGAACATGTGCTAACCCAATGCAAAGAAACAAAGCACCTAGAAAAAGGTTAGAAGAGATGCTAACTAGAATAAGCAGCTTAGGGAAGAATATAAATGACTTGATGGAACTGAAAAAAACACAGCACAAGAACTTCGTGAAGCATACACAAGTTTCAATAGCCAAATTGACCAAGCAGAAGAAAGGATATCGGATATTGAAGATCAACTCAATGAAATAAAACAAGAAGGCAATATTAGAGAACAAAGAGTGAAAAGAAATGAACAAAGCCTCAAAGAAATATGGGATTACATGAAAAGACCTAATCTACATTTGTTAGGTGTACCTGAATGTGACAGGGAGCATGAATTCAATCTAGAAAACACTTTTCAGGATATTATCCAGGAGAAATTCCCTAACCTAGCAAGGCAAGCCAACATTCAAGTCCAGGAAATACAGAGAACACTCCTAAGATATTCCTCAAGAAGAGCAACTTCAAGGCACATAATCATCGGGTGCACCATAGTTGAAATGAAGATAAAGATGCTAAGGGAAGCCAGAGAGAAAAGTCCAGTTACCCACAAAGGGAAATCCATCAGATTCACAGTGGATCTCTCTACAGAAACCCTGCAAGCCAGATGAGAGTGGGGCCAATATTCAACATCCTTAAAGGAAAGAATTTCCAACCTAGAATTTCATATCCTGCTGAACTAAGCTTCATAAGTGAAGGATAAATATAATCCTTTATGAACAACCAATTGCTGAGAGATTTCATCACCACCAGGCCTGCCTTACAAGAGCTCCTGAAAGAAGCACTAAACAAGGAAAGGAACAACCAGTACCAGCCACCCCAAATATACACCAGATAGTAAAGACCATTGACAAAATGAAGAAAATGTGTCAACTAATGGGCAAAACAACCAGCTAGCATCAAAACAGCAGGATCAAATTCAGGCATAACAATATTAACCTTAAACATAAATGGGCTAAATGTCCAAATCAAAAGACACAGACTGGCAAATTGGATAAAAGGTCAAGACCCATCAGTGTTCTGTATTCAGGAAACCCATCTTGTGTGCAGGGACACACATAGGCTCAAAATAAAGGGATGAAGGAAGATTCACCAAGCAAATGGAGAGCAAAAAAAAAGCAGGAGTTGCAGTGCTAGTCTTTGATAAAATGGACTTTAAACCAACAAAGATTAAAAGAGACAAAGAAGGTCATTACATAATGGTAAAAGGATCAATGCAACAACAAGAGCTAACGATTCTAAATATATATATGCATTCAATGCAGGAGCACAGCACCCAGATACACAAGTTCTTAATGGCATACAAAGAGACTTGGACTCCCACACAATAATAGTGGGAGACTTTAACATGCCACCGTCAATATTAGGCAGATCAATGAGACAGAAAATTAACAAGGACATCCAGGACTTGAACTCAGATCTGGACCAAGGGGACCTAATAGATATCTATAGAACTCTCCACCCCAAATCCACAGAATGTACATTCCTCTCAGCACTACATGGCATCTATTCTAAAATTGATGACATAATTGGAAGTAAATCTCTCCTCAGCAAATGCAGAAGAAAGGAAATCATAACAGTCTCTCAGACTACAGTGCAATCAAATTAGAACTCAGAATTAAGAAACTAACTCAGAACTGCACAACTTCATGGACACTGAACTACTGGCTCCTGAATGTCGACTGGATAAGCAATGAAATGAAGGCAGAAATAAAGATGTTATTTGAAACCAATGAGAATGAAGACATAACATGCCAGAATATCTGGGACACATTTAAAGCAGTGTCTAGAGGGAAATTTATAGCAATAAATGCCCACATAAGAAGCAAGGAAAGATCTAAAATTGACACCCTATCATCAAAATTGAAAGAGTGAGAGGAGTAAGATAAAAAAAAAAAAAACTCAAAAGCTAGCAGAAAACAAGAAATACTAAGATCAAAGCAGAACTGAAGGAGGTAGAAACACAAAAAAAATCCTTCAAAAATCAGTAAATCCAGGAGCTGGTTTTTTGAAAAGAACAACAAAATAGACCTCTAGCAAGATTAATAAAAAAGAAAAGGGAGAAGAATCAAATAGATGCAATAAAAAATGAAAAAGGGGATATCACCACTGACTTTACAGAAATACAAACTAGTATCAGAGATTGCTACAAAAAACTTTATGCACATAAACCAGTAAACGTGGAAGCAATTGATAAATCCCTGTACACTTGCATCCCCCCAAGCCTAAACAAGGAAGAAGTTGAAACCCTGAACAGACCAATAACAAGGGCTGAAGTTGAGGCAGCAATTAATAGCCTACCAACCTAAAATAGTCCAGGTCCAGATGCCTTCACAGAAAAGTTCTACCAGATGTACAAAGAGGAGATGATACTACACCTTCTGAAACTATTCCAAATAATCCAAAAAGAGGGAATTCTTCCCAAATCATTTCATGAGACCAACATCATTCTGATACCAAAACCTGGCAGAGACTCAACAAGGAAAGAAAACTTCAGGCCAATATCCATGATGAACATAGATGCAAAATCTTCAATAAAATACTGGCAAACCAATTATGACAGCACATCAAAAAGCTTATCCATCATGGTCAAGTAGGCTTCATTCTGGGGATGCAAGGCTGGTTCAGCATACTCAAGTCTGTAAACATAATCCACCACATAAACAGAACCAAAGACAACAACCACATGATTATGTCAATAGATGCAGGGAAGGCCTTTGACAAAATTCAACAGCCCAGTATGCTAAAAACTCTCAGAAACTAGTTATCAAAGGAACATATTTCAAAATAGTAAAAGCTATTTTTGACAAACCTACAGCCAATATCATACTGAAAGGGCAAAAACTGAAAGCATTCCCTTAAAATCCAGCACTAGACAAGGATCCCCTCTCTCACCACTCCTATTCAATATAGTATTGGAAGTTCTAGCCAGAGCAATCAGGAAAGAAAAAAAAAATACAGGGTATGCAATTGGGAAAGGAGGAAGTCAAATTCTCTCTATTTGCAGATGACATGACTGTACATTTAGAAGCCCCAATTGTCTCAGCCCAAAAACTCCTGAAACTGATAAGTAACTTCAGCAAAGTCTCAGGATACAAAATCAATGTGCAGAAATCACAAGCATTTCTATATACCAATAACAGTCTTAAAGAGAGCCAAATCAAGAGTGAACTCCCATTCACAATTGCTACAAAGAGAATACAATACTTAGGAAAACAACTAATAAAGGATGTAAAGGACCACTTCAAGAAGAACTACAAACCCCTCCTCAAGGAAATGGACATAAGAGAGGACACAAACAAATGGAGAAACATTCCATGATTATGTTTAGGAAGAAACAATATTGCAAAAATTGCCAAACTGCCCAAAGTAATTTATAGATTCAACGCTATCCCCATCAAGCTACCAATGACCTTCTTCACAGAACTGGAAAAAAACCACCTTGAACTTCATATGAAACCAAAAGAGAGCCCTCATAGCCAAGACAATCCTAAGCAAAAAGAACAAAGCCAGAGGCATAACACTACTTGATTTCAAACTGTATTACAAAGCCACAGTAATCAAAACAGCATGGTACTGGTACCAAAACCGAGATATAGACCGATGGAACAGAACAGAGGCCTTGGAGGCAATGCCACACATCTACAACCATCTGATCTTCCACAAACCTGCCAAAAAAATCAATGGGGAAAGGATTCCCTGTTTAATAAATGGTGTTGTAAAAAACTGGCTAGCAGTGTGCAGGAAGCAGAAACTAGACCCCTTCCTGACACCTTCAACTAAAATTAACTCAAGATGGATTAAAGATTTAAATGGAAGACCTAATACCATAAAAACCCTAGAAGAAAACCTAGGCAAAACCATTTAAGATATAGGCATAGGCAAGGATTTCATGACTAAATCATCAGAAACATTGGCAACAAAAGCCAAAATAGACAAATGGGATCTAATTAAACTCCAGAGCTTCTGTACAGCAAAAGAAAGAATCATTAGAGTAAACAGGCAACCAACAGAATGGGAAAAAATTTTTGCCATCTACCCATCTGACAAAGTGCTAATATCCAGAATCTACAAAGAACCAAAACAGATTTACAAGAAAAAAATAAACCCATCCAAAATTTTCAAAAGAAGACATATATAAGGCCAACAAACATAAAAAATGCTCATAATCACTGATTATTAGAGAAATGCAAATCAAAACCACATTGAGATACCACCTCACTCCAGTTAGAATGGCAATCATTAAAAAATCTGGAGACAACAGATGCTGGAGAGGATGTGGAGAAATAGGAATACTTTTACACTGTTGTTGGGAGTATAAACTAGTTCAACCATTGTGGAAGACAGTGTGGAGCTTCTTCAAGGATCTAGAAATAGAAATTTATTTTGACCCAGCAATCCCATTACTTGGTATATACCCAAAGGACTATATTTTTTAATTATAAAGACACATGCACACATATGTTTATAGTGGCACTGTTTACAACAGCAAAGACGCGGAACCAACCTGATTGTACATCATTGATAGACTGGACAAGGCAAATGTGGCACATATACACCATGGAATACTATGCAGCCATATAAAACGATGAGTTCGTGTCCTTTGTAGGGACTTGGATGAATCTGGAAACCATCATTCTCAGCAAACTGATACAAGAACAGAAAATCAAACACTTCTTGTTCTCACTCATAGGCAGGTGTTGAAGAATGAGACACAGGGACACAGGGAGAAGAGCATCACATACTGGGGTTGTCGTGGGGAGGCAAGGGAGGGACAGCAGGGAGTGGGGAGGTTGGGGAAGGTAACATGGTGAAAAATGCCAAATGTAGGTGATGGGGGAATGGAGGCAGCAAACCACATTGCCCTGTATGTACCTGTGTAACAATTCTGCATGATCTGCACATGTACCCAAGAACCTAAAGTATTAAAAAAAAAGAAGTTCTTTCTTTAAGGATGTTGAATACTGGCCCCCACTCTTGTCTGGTTTGTAGGGTTTCTACCCAGAGATCTGCTGTGAGTCTGATGGGCTTCTCTTTGTGGGTATCCCAACCTTTCTCTTTTCCCTTAGCATTTTTTTCCTTCATTTCAACCCTGGTAAACCTGATGATTATGTGCCTTGGGGTTGCTCTTCTTGAGGAGTATCTTTGTGGTGATCTCTGTATTTCTTGGACTTGAATATTGGCCTGCCTTGCTAGGTTGGGGAAGTTCTCCTGGATAATATCCTAAAGAGTGTTTTCCAGCTAGGATTCATTCTCTTCATCACATTCAGGTACATCTATCAAACATAGATTAGGTCTTTTCACATAGTCCCATATTTCTTGGAGGCTTTGTTCATTTCTTTTCACTCTTTGTTCTCTAATTTTGCCTTCTCATTTTATTTCATTGAGTTGATATTCAATCTCTGATACTCTTTTATCTGCTTGATCAATTTGGCTATTGAAACTTGTATTTGTTTCGCAAAGTTCTCTTGTGTTTTTCAGCTCCATCAGGCTGTTTATATTCTCTAAGCTGTTCATTCTCATTAGCATTTTGCCTAACCTTTTTTCAAGGTTCTTAGTTTCTTTGCATTGGGTTAGAACATGTTCTTTTAGTTTAGAGAAGTTTGTTATTATACACCTTCTGCAGTCTGTTTCTGGTGGACTGCCTTGGTAATGGCAGACTTCCTCAGCAGTGGTGGAGTGCCTTGGTAATGGCTGATGCCCTTCCCCTTACCAAGCTGGACTGTCCCAGCTCCAGCTGTGCTTGCTGCAAAACTCTCTATCCAGAGCACTTCAGATTGCTTGTCTTTGTGTGGTGTTGAATTCACAAGCCAGTGCACCTGGCTCCCTGTTTCAGCCCCCTTTTTCTCAGTTGCATGGATGGCTCTGTATCCCAGGCATTCCAGGTGCCTGTTGAAATGGCCACCCAGATTTGTGTGAATTTTTGTGGAGAGACCCTCAGTGCCAGCTGAAACAGCCATGCTGGAAACTCGTGGCTCTTTTCAGCCTGGGAATCTCCTGGTCTGTGGGCAATAAAAACTCATTTGGAAATGCAGTGAACACTCACCCTCTGGGTTCTTCTCCTTGGGAACTGCACCCTAAAGATGTTCCTATTCAGCCATCTTGGATCTCTCCATCGCTATTGGTATTCTTATCATGAAGCTTTCCTCTCTGGATTCATTTAACTGTGATGGCTTTCTCTGTAAACATGTAAAGAGCATATCACTATTTCAGCAAATAGCACATGCTGAATTGCATGGTTTGACTTGTTGTATGTGTATCCTTCCCTCCATCTATGTTATAAGTCCCTGGATGAATGGGTTTATTTTAATATGCCCATCCACATAAGTTGTCTTGCATATATATTCATTTAATACACATTTGCATATGATTGTGGGGTTCATATAATGTATAAATATGAACACGTTGGGAATCCACAAGTTATGCTGAATGATTAGTAAAACATTCATTCATTGAACATACATATTGAGAATGCACTGTGTTCCAGGCAGTTTTTGGCTCTGGGACTACCACAGCAAACAAAGGAGTTTTATTTCAAAGAATAAATGTGTATTTTACTCTGTGACAGTTTGGTGTTGAGAACATGCTGATGAAATATGAAAGTGGAAAGATGGGGATGAAAAAGTTTTGGTGTTGAGATGGGGAGGTAGATCATGTGAGAGGTCAAAATGTTGATTATGTTGTTGGGAGGACTGAGATATTGTGCCTTCAAATCTTGAACTCCTGCACCGTGTTCCCGTTAGCAACTTCAGTTTTTGCTTCCTTGTCTCATTAGCGCAGTTTTGCCTCTGGGCCTGCCTGTCTCCTTTGTCCATCACTCATGCTGGTGGCACTTATTGGACCTCTTACTGTGGCTTGGATGTTTGCTTAAATTGTTTCTGTCCTTTGATATTTGTCTGATATTTTAATGTAGGCAGGCAGGGGAGGGAAGAATAAATGATTTACCCATTCTTAAGGTTGCTAATTATTGATTAAAGTAATCAGTAAAAGAAAAGAGGAACTAGGGTAATCAGATCAACTGCATATGCAGTTTTTGTTTATACAATTAGCATTTGTGCAGTTTATGAGGACTAATCTATACTTAAAGTGCCGCATAAAATGTGCAGTCCTACATGTACGTCAGTTATATGCTCTTTGTGTTGTTTGAAGAGAATATTGGGGGTAGACAGGAGAGATTACAAGGAAATGAGATCTTCATCTGAAAGCAGATGTGTAAGCTACTGACCAGTCAGAGATTATAGAGGCTTTTCTCCTCATTGCTGTTCTAAGAAATTCAGGATCAGTGAAAAGCCTTTGCAGACATGCTGTATTTTACTCACAAGATTTTTGGGCAGACATGCTCCACAGCTATGGTTTTATTTTTCTCCAATTTTATAATATTTTTTCCCTCATGTAGCAGCATTTGTGTTTTAAGTTATTTTTCATTCATTTCTTTATAACCCAGGACACCAGAAAATGTTCAAAGATCAGTTTAATATTTCTGAGAAAGTTAATAGTGCTGAATGACACACATATTGATCACTGTAACACATTTAATGACAGAAACAAAGATTCTGGATCAACTTCTGTTTTTAATTCTGACCTAGCCAGCTTCTGAACTTCCTTCTGACCCATCACAAAATGATGAAGCTTAAAAATGACTTAGAGTTTTTGTCCTAACCCATCTCTACCGCTTGTGAACTCAAATGAGATGTCTGAAAGAAAAAATCAAAGTCTTAAAAAACCTTATATCCCCAATTTAAGTGTTCTTAATTGAATAAGTAGCATTTCCAAACATACAATTTATCTTCATAAAGCTAAAACTCTGCCTAATTTATTTAATCTTGAAATTGTTCCAGAGAACACATAGAAATTCCACAGGAAGTAATTAAGGCAAGCACTTTAATAACAAAATAAGATAGAAATGAGGTTGAGTGACTGCATTTAACATATACTATCGCCATGTCTAGCGTGTTGCCAGTTGTCAATTTTTAGTATATCTACCAGCCCAATAGACTAGATAAAGAAAATGTGATACTTACACTCCATGGAATACAATGCAACCACAAAAAATCAGATTGTGTCTTTTTTCAGGGACACAAATAGACATGGAGTTATCCATAATAAACTAACACAGGAACAGAAAACCAAATATTGCATATTCTCACTTATAAGTGGGAGCTGAATGATGACAAGACATGGACCTAAAGAGGGGAACAACACATACAGGGGCCCACTGGAAGGTGGAGGGTGGGAATAGGGAGAGAATCAGTAAAAATAACTAATTGTTACTAGGCTTAATATGTGGGTGATGAAAAAGTCTGTACAATAAACCCCCATAACACAAGTTTATGTATGTAACTAATCTGCTTTTATACCCCTCATCTTAAAGTCTTATACAGACTATAGAATAAACTTAAGGTCTTAGTGTTGGGGTGGATGGGGTGGATGTAATCTTGGAATGTGCTAGGACTTTTCCTCTGTTATATAGCTGACATTGAGGAGTCAGAACTGGGAGTATTCTATTAAATCTGTAAAAACCTAATTGTTTTCAGATTAAGATTTTAAAGGATCAAATTACCAGTAAAATAATTTATTTGCAGCCTTGGCTGACTGAAATGGCTTCTAATGAAAATATCTGTCTGATCTCTAATTTTTAAAAGTATGTTTTATAACTAAGGCTTGTCTCTTACACTTTTAGGGCAACAGTTTGGAACTTTGTTTTTTTTTCTTTTAATATTAGTGGACAAATGTTTTAAAAACAAAACTTGAAATGGAACTCCAGTTATTAACAAGGGACTGATCTGCCTATAGTATCGTCCCTCCTGCTTTCCATTACATCTAATGGAGCACATGCAACGAACCCCAGGGTTCTGTAGATAACAGTATGAAAGCCACTGTCCCAGTTTGTAAATTCCGAACAGGCCACAATAGACCAGTAGTCAAGGGGACATGCTCTGAAGTGTGATGGACTTGGATTCTAATCCTAGCCCTTGGATTTACTGGTCTTGTGAACTTGAGTGAGTCATTTCACTTTACATGCTTCATTTTCCTTAGTTCTAAAATGGGATGATAATGTCAGTGACATGATGTTATAAGGAGTAAAAGATATTTCAGGGATTCTTAATTTTGGAGGGTCACAGAACCCTTTAGTACAATTGGAAAATATCATATATAGAGTTAAAAAGAAAACCAATTATAATGAAATATGCTTACCAAAATACTCAAGATTATGTGATATAGTAATGTATGTCAGTCTTCACACATTGACAAAGTCTAATCATGAGTCAAATAATTTCAATCTAGTAATGAGCATAAACAAGTTTATCAAGATAGTTTTTGTAAGTATAATGTATGATGAAAATAATTTATTAATCCTAAAAAAGGAAATAATAGATTCTATGGAAAGAAATGCTAAATTTCAGTTAAAGTTTAGTAAAAATTATGATGTAATTTTCCCAAAATATATGGATCCCTAGATTCTACTGAAAACTGAGTTAAAAAGTCCTGTATTAGAGGGTTTAGCATAGTATGTTATGAATAGGGGCTTAAGGTATTTGGTGTTACAATGATTACCAACACCATCATCACCATTTTCATCATTTCAGAAGGCAGAAATAAGTATTTGGAATTATTAGTTAAGTGATAATGTTTTAAGGTTTTTCAGTGACTAGAAAAAAATTAAGAAATTGAGTATTCACTAACAGTATGGAGAGGAATATTTTTCCCTACGTTATTCATGCATGTTAGCTATATATAAGTCTTACCTTTCAAAACTTTAGTGAAAACAAATCAGTATGAACTAGTGATGGACCTACTGATAGAACAATCTCTTCTGCCTGTAATTCTAGTCCTTGCCATCAGTAAAGCAATGTGAGTCAGTTTTTTACTTAGTCTCTTTCAACCATAAAACCCCACTAAAATATGACAGTTTAATATTTCATTAAAATTCCATGCAAGGACATTTTCTTAAAACCAAATAAAAAGCATTAGACCTATTAATAATTAGATGAGTTGTCATCTCCAAAGTTTTTTTTCTGTTTGACAAGTTCTTTTTTTTTTTTCAATTATAATCTTGGTATGTTTTTGTTCTCTCTCATCACTCATCTCCACATTGTATCACATTGAACAGATACATAATCTGGCTTTAATCTTTGAGTGAATCTTATTCAATCAACATTGTTTATGAGATTCATCAATACTGATATATGTAGTTGAAGTTATTAATGCTTGAATAAAATTCCATTGTGTGTGTGAATATATCACAATTTATTTTTTTTCTGTATTGGCATTTGATAGTTTCCAGTTTGAGGCCATTAAGAATAGTGCTGCTGTGAATGTCACAATTCCAAGTCTTAGCAGAACACAGTGAATGATTGGTTTGGCATTTACCTAAGAGTAGAATTGTTGAGTCTTATTGTGTACTTACAAGCTAAGGCACAGAATTAAAGTATCAAATAAAACTCAATAAATCAGAGATCTCACACTTTAGCAGGTTTTGCTAAATAATTTCAATTTGAAAACAATCATGCATTTCAGAAAAAGCAGAGATAAGTTAGGGACATTGAGGCCGGCTTCCCAGGTCCTGTTTTCTTCTGTGAGACATGTCTTTCTGACACAGAGTAAAAAAGATCTCTCTGTAAGTGTGCAGCACCATTTTACACAGCCAGAACATTTAAATTGTGAAGTCAAAGAACTGTGTAACTTAAATGACACTCACATGAGAGCCTTTTCTTGCCAGAGCATTTAAATTGTGAAGTCAAAGAACTGTGTAACTTAAATGACATTCACATGAGAGCCTTTTCTTGTATATCTTGGGTTCATTTGTTATAGGTAATCCTGAACCAGGACATCTGGCCAGGGGCATGTTGGAGATAAAAGTCACTTCTTCCTAGCAAATATTATTAATGTATTTATTTGGAGGTCCAGTTATGAAGATTAGAGTGGATGGACCAAAGAGACTTTCTGTCACCCAAGAGCTTCCCTTTGTGAAGATAATGAATGGATCAAAACCCAGCGACTTGAACTTTTTCTTCCCAGGATGAGTGGCTTTAGTGGATACTGCTAAAAAGTTTTACAAAGTGTTTGTACTAATTTATTCTCCCAGTAGAAGTGTATAAATGTATAAGAAGTTACCAACACTTATTTTCCATTTTTGTTTTTTATTTATTTTCCTTTTTACCATTATGGTAAACATGTAATAAAATCTTTTTGTAGTTTTAACTTGCATTTCTGAGATGAACTATGAAGTTGAACACCTTTTCATATCTTTATTGGCTTTCTGAACATCATCTTTTGTAAAGTTTTTGTTCAGAAATTTTTACCCAGTTTTTGCTGGCTTCCTGTGTCCTTTTCTATTGATTCATAGGAGTTTTTATGTATTCAGGAGAGACTATTTGTATATATGTGTTATGAATACCTTTTTCTACTTCATATGCTGTCCTATCACTCTCTTAGTACTTTTTGATGAGTAGAAATGTTTAATATTATTACCTAGTGTTTCATGTCTTTTAAACATATAAAGCTACTTACTAAATTTGATATTCCAGTTTTCTCTACTTCTTGGCCTAATTAAGAAAATAAAGGGCCCAAAATAGTGTGAATGAAGATGATACCTTGGAAGGAAGAAAAGAGGAGAACTAGAAATAATTTTATGATGCTTTGTCCATGTCACACAACCATATAATGTACATTGTCACATTTCATATTCTGAATGGCTGACCACACTCTTCTGACAGTTGAAGCATTAGAAGGCCTGAGAATTTTTTATTTGTCATAGCTCAGTCATATCTGTTTATTTGCTACTTTTTCCTAAAAGATGCTGCTTAAATTCTGTTTTCCACATTAGACGTGGAGAAATGTGTGTGTGGATGTGTGTGTGTGTGTTCTCTGCCCAGCATTATAACAAAGTCATTCCATATCTGCTTGTGTGCTTGTGTTCCCTATATAAAAAAGATTTTCTAAAGCGTTTCAAGGAAAATGGTCTTTATCAATAATTTCCTTCTTAAGCTCCTTCTTAAACATTACTTATCAGAAGAGGGAATTGTAAGAAATTTGTCTATACTTTCTTATGAAGTGTAACTTTCTGCTTTTAATATTTTAGGATTTTGATTTTTTGAAAATATTTTTTATTGTACTTTAGGTTCTTGGGTACATATACAGATCATGCAGGAGTGTTGCATAGGTACATACATGGCAATGTCATTTGCTGCCTCCATCCCTACCCCCATCTCCTATATCTGGCATTTCTCCCCCATGTTATCCCTCCCCAACCTCCCTACCCCCCAACTGTCCCTCCCCTAGTCCCCGCCAACAGACCCCAGTGTGTGATGCTTCCCTCCCTGTGGCCATGTGTTCTCATTGTTCAATACCCCACTATGAATGAGAACAAGCAGTGTTTTTCTGTTCTTGTGTCAGTTTGCTGAGAATGATGGTTTCCATCAGTGGGCAGTCAGGTTGGTTCCAGGTCTTTGCTATTGTAAACAGTGCCTCAATGAGCATATGTGCACATGTGTCTTTATAAAAGGATGATTTATAATCCTTTGGATATATACCTAGTAATGGGATTGCTGGGTCAATTGGAATTTCTATTTCTAGGTCCTTGAAGAATAGCCACATAGTTTTCCACAATGGTTGAACTAGTTTACACTCCCACCAACAGTGTAAAAGTGTTCCTATTTCTCTGCATCCTCTCCAGCATCTGTTGTCTCCAGATTTCTTAATGATCACCATTCTAACTAGCGTGAGATGATATTTTAATATGGTTTTGATTTGCATTTCTCTAATGACCAGTGATGATGAACATTTTTTCATATGTTTGTTGGTCTCATAAATGTCTTCTTTTGAAAAGTGTTTGTTCATGTCCTTCACCCACTTTTAAATGGGTTTGTTTGTTTTTTTTCTTGTAAATCTGTTTTAGTTCTTTGTAAATTGTGGATATTAGCCCTTTGTCAGATGGGTAGATTGCAAAATATTTTTCCCATTCTGTTGGTTGTGAGTTCACTCTAATGATTGTTTATTTTCCTGTATAGAAGCTCCGGAGTTTAATTAGATCCTATTTGTCTATTTTGGCTTTTATTGCCAATGCTTTTTGTGTTTTAGTCATTAAATCCTTGTCTATGCCTATGTCCTGGTTTTGCCTAGGTTTTTTTCTAGGGTTGTTATGGTGTTAGGTCTTATGTTTAAGTCTTTAATCCATCTGGAGTTAATTTTAGTGTAAGGTGTCTGGAATGGGTCCAGTTTCTGCTTTGGGATAAATGGCTAGCCAGTTATCCCAACACCATTTATTAAACAGGAAATCCTTTCCCCACTTCTTGTTTTTGTCAGGTTTGTCAAAGAGTGGATGGTCATTGATGTGTGGCATTGCCTCTGAGGCCTCTGTCCTCTTCCATTGGTCTATATCTCTGTTTTGGTACCAGTACCATGCTGTTTTGATTACTGTAGCCTTGTAGTATAGTTTGAAGTCAGGTAGCATGATGCCTCTGGTTTTGTTCTTTTTGCTTAGTATTGTATTGGCTATGAGGGCTCTCTTTTGGTTCCATATGAAGTTTCAGGTGTTTTTTTCTGGTTCTGTGAAGAGGGTCATAGGTAGCTTGATGGGGATAGTGTTGAATCTATAAATTACTATGGGCAGTATGGCCATTTTCACAATATTGATTCTTCCTAACCATGAGCATGGAATGTTTTTGCATCTGTTTGTGTCCTCCCTTATTTCATTAAGCAGTGGTTTGTAGTTTTCCTTGAAGAGGTCCTTTATATCATTTGTTAGTTGTATTCCTAGGTATTTTATTCTCTTTGTAGCAATTGTGAATGGGAGTTTGCTCTTGATTTGGTTCCTTTTGGTCTGTTATTGGTGTATAGGAATGCTTGTGATTTCTGCATGTCAATTTTGTATCCTGAGACTGCTGACATTGCTTATCAGTTTCAGGAGATTTTGGTATTCTAAATATACAATCATGTCATCTGCAAATATAGACAATTTGACTTCTCCTTTCCTAATTGAATACTCTTAATTTCTTTTTATTTTCTGATTGCTCTGGCTATAATTTCCAATACTATAATGAATAGGAGTGCTGAGAGAGGGCATCCTTGTCTGCTGCCAGATTTCAAAGGGAATGCTTCCAGTTTTTGCTCATTCAGTATGATATTGACTGTGGGTTTGTCATAAATAGCTTTCATTATTTTCAGATATGTTCCATGAATACATAGTTTATTGAGAATTTTTAGCATAAAGAGCTGTTGAATTTTGTTGAAGGTTTTCATGTATCTATTGAGATGATCATGTGGTTTTTGTCTTTGGTTATGTTTATGTGGTGGATTACGTTTATAGACTTGCGTATGTTGATCCAACCTTGCATCCCCAGAATGAAGCCTACTTGATCGTGATGGATAAGCTTTTTGATGTGTTGTTGCAGTTGGTTTGCCAGTATTATTGAACATTTTTGCATCTGTGTTCATCGTGGATATTGGTTGGAAGTTTTCTTTTTTTCTTGAGTATATGCTGAGTTATGGTATCAGGGTGATGTTGGTCTCATAAAACGATTTAGGAAAGAGTCCCTTTTTTTGTATTGTTAGGAATAGTTTCAGAAGGAGTGGTGTCAGCTCCTCTTTGTATGTCTGGTAGAATTTGGCTGTGAACCCATCTGGACCTAGGCTTTCTTTCGTTGTTACGCTGTTAATTACTGCCTCAATTTCAGCCCTTGTTATTGTTCTATTCAGGGTTTCAACTTCTTCCTGGTTTAAGCCTGAGAGGGTGCAAGTGTCCAGGAATTTATCCATTTCTTCCAGGTTTACTGGTGTATGCACATAGAGTTGTTTGTAGTAATCTCTGATGGTAGTTTGTATTTCTGTGGAATTGGTAGTAATTTCCCCTTTATCATTTTTTATTGCATCTGTTTGTTTTTCTCGCTTTTCTTTTTTATTAATCTGGCTAGTGGCCTGCTATTTTGTTGATCTTTTCAAAAAACAAGCTCCTGGATTTATTAATTTTTTTGAAGGGTTTTTTTGTGCCTCTATCTTCTTCAGTTCTGATCTGATCTTAGTTATTTCTTGTCTTCTGCTAGCTTTTGAGTTTTTTTTTTTTTTTTTATCTTGCTCCTCTAGCTCTTTCAATTTTGATGATAGGGTGTTGATTTTAGATCTTTTCTTACCTCTCACGTGGGCATTTATCACTATAAATTTTCCTTTAGACACTGCTTTAAATGTGTTCCAGAGATTCTGGTACTTTGTGTACTCGTTCTCGTTGGTTTCAAAGAACATCTTCCTTTCTGCCTTCATTTCATTGCTTATCCAGTTGACATTCAAGAGCCAGTTGTTCAGTTTCCATGAAGTTGTGTAGTTCTGAGTTAGTTTCTTAATTCTGAGTTCTAATTTGATTGCACTGTGGTCTGAGAGACTGTTATAATTTCCATTCTTTTGCATTTGTGGAGGAGAGATTTACTTCCAATTATTTGTTCAATTTTAGAGTAGGTGCCATGCAGTGCTGAAAGGAATGTATATTCTGTGGATTTGGGGTGGAGAGTTCTGTAGATGTCTATTAGGTCCCCTTGGTCCAGATCTGAGTTCAAGTCCTGGATGTCCTTGTTAATTCTCTGTCTCATTGATCTGTCTAATATTGACAGTGGCATGTTAAAGTCTCCCACTATTATTGTGTGGGAGTCTAAGTCTCTTCGTAGGTCATTAAGAACTTTCTTTATGTATCTCAGTGCTGTTGTATTGGGTGCATGTATATTTAGGATAGTTAGCTCTTCTTGTTGCATTGATCCTTTTACCATTATTTAATACCCTTCTTTTCCTCTTTTGATCTTTGTTGCTTTAAAGTCTATTTTATCAGAGACTAGGATTGCACCACCTGCTTTTTGTTTTTTGTTTTTTTGCTCTCCATTTGCTTGATAAATCTTCCTCCATCCCTTATTTTGAGCCTATGTGTGTCCTTGCACATGAAATGGGTTTCCTGAATACAGAGCACTCATGAGTCTTGACTTCTTATCCAATTTGCCAGTTGTGTCTTTTGATTGGGGCATTTAGCCCATTTACATTTAAGGTTAATATTGCTATGTCTGAATTTGTTCCTGCCATTTTGATGCTAGCTGGCTATTTTGCCTGTTTATTGATGCAGTTTCCTCATTGTGTTGATGCTCTTTACTATTTGCTACATTTTTGGAGTGGCTGGTACTGGTTTTTCCTTTCTATGTTTAGTGCTTCTTTCAGGAGCTCCTGTAAGGCAGGCCTGATGGTAATGAAATCTCTCAGCAATTGCTTGTTCTTAAAGGATTTTATTTCTCCTTCACTTATGAAGCTTAGTTTGGCTGGATATGAAATTCTAGGTTGAAAGTTCTTTTCTTTAAGGATGTTGAATATTGGCCCCCAGTCTATTTTGCCTTGTAGGGTTTCTGCTGAGAAATTCACTGTGAGTCTGATGAGCTTCCATTTGTGGGTAACCTGACCTTTCTTTCTGGCTGCCCTTAGGATTTTTTCCTTCATTTCAACCCTGGTGAATCTGACAATTATGTGTCTTGGGGTTGCTCTTCTTGAGAAATATCTTTGTGGTGTTCTCTGTATTTCCTGGAATTGAATGTTGGCCTGCCTTGCCAGGTTGGGAAGTTCTCCTGGATAATATCCTGAAGAGTGTTTTCCAGCTAGGATTCATTCTCTCCATCACATTCAGGTACACCTATCAAACGTAGATTAGGTTTTTTTCACATAATCCCATATTTCTTTGAGGCTTCTCATTTTATTTCATTGAGTTGATCTGCAATCTCTAATGTCCTTGCTTCTGCTTGGTCAATTCAGCTGCTGAAACTTCTATATGCCTCACAAAGTACTCTTGTTGTGTTTTTAGCTCCATCAGTTCATTTATATTCTTCTCTAAGCTGTTTATTCTCATTAGCATTTTGTCTTTTTTTCAAGTTTCTTAGTTTCTTTGTATTGGGTTAACACATGTCCTTTTAGCTCAGAGAAGTTTGTTATTACCCACCTTCTGAAGCCTGTTTCTATCAATTCATCAGACTTGTTCTCCATCCAGCGTTTTTCCCTTGCTGGTGAGGAGTTGTGATCCCTTGAAGGAGGAGAGGCTTTCTGGTTTTTAGCATTTCCATCCTTTTTGCACTGGTTTCTTTCCATTCTTCCCATCTTTTTGGATTTAGCTACCTGTGGTCTTTGTAGCTGGTGACTTTTGCATGGGGTCTCTGAGTGGAGGTCCTTTTTATTGATGTTGAAGTTCTTTCTTCCTTTTTTTATTTATCCTTTTAACAGTCAGGCCCCTCTGCTGTAGGACTCCTTGAGGTCCACTCCAGACTCTGCTTGCCTGGGGATCACCTGCAGTGGCTGCAGAACAGTAAGGGGTGCTGCCAGTTTCTTCTTCTGTTATGTTCATCCCAGAAGGGCAGCCACCAGATGTCAGCCTGAGCTCTCCATTATAAGGTGTCTCTTTGGAAATATGGGGGTCAGGAAGCTACTTGAGGAGACAGTCTGTCCTTTATAGGAGCTCCAGTGCTGTGCTGGGAGCTCTGTTGTTCATTTCAGAGCTTCTGGGGAGGTGCTTTTAAGTCTGCTGCAGTGGAACTCATAAAAAATGCCTTTTTCCCCAGGTGCTTTGTCCTGGGAAGATGTTCCTTTATTTATAAGTTCCTGACCTGCTGCCTTTTTTCAGAGATGCCCTGCCCAGCAAGGATGTACTCTAGTCAGTCTGCCAGCAGAGGCATTACTGAGCTGCTGTGGGCTCTGCCCAGCTGCTGTGTGAACTTCCTTGTGGTTTTGTTTATGGAGGTACAGTTGGAACTGCCTCAGTAATGGTGGACTGCCTCAGTAATGGTGGAGTGCTTCAGTAATGGCTGACTGCCTTGGTAGCAGTGGACTGCCTCAGTAATGGCTGATGCCCTTTCCCTCACTGAGCTGGACTGTCCTGGGTCCAGCTGCACTTGCTCCAAAACTCTCAGTCCAAAGTGTTTCACATTGCTCATCTTTGTGGGGGTGGGAACCATTGAGCCAGATCACCTGGCTTCCTGTTTCAGCCCCATTTTTTTTTTAGTTGAATGGGCAACTCTGTATCCCAGGCATTTCAGGAGTCTGTTGAAATGGCTACCCGGATTTGTTAGTTTTTGTGCAGAGACCCACAGCGCCAGCTGAAACAGCCATGCTGGAAACTCATTGCACTTTTAGCCCTGGAATCTCCTGGTCTGTGGGCAGTAAAAACTCATTTGGATATGCAGTGACCACTCACCCTTTGCATTCTTCTCGCTGGGGACTGCACTTGGATCTCTTCCCCAGGTTTTTGAATTTTAGCCATTCTAGTAGGTATGTAGTGGTATATCATTACTGTTTTAATTTGCAGTTGTCTAATGATAAATGATGTTGAGCATCTTTATATATACTTATTTGCTATCTGTATATTTTTATTATTATCCACATATCTATTCAGATCTTTTGCTTACTTCTTATTTGTTTCTTATTGTTGCTATAGTTGCATATTAGTTTGAAGGGTACTTTGTATATTTTAGATAACAGTCCTTTATCAGATGTATGTAATCAAATACATCTGATATTATCATTACTCAGTCTGTGGCTTGCTTTTTCATTTTTTGTGTGTGTTTCAAAGAGAAGACATTTTTAATTTTAATAGACTCCCACAGTTTTTTTTAATAGATGATGTTTTTGTTTTGCATTTAAAATTTATTTGCCAAACCTCCAAATCTAGATTTTCTCCTTGAAAATCACCAATTGGGCAATGTGGATGTCACTGGTGACCTGGAGAGGGGTAAATTTGGTGAAGTTCAGCATAAAAGACACAGTGGAGTGGGTTAAAATAAGAGGTACACATATTCATCTTCATCCCTAGTTCCTGAAATAGAGCTCCTAATCTCTTAGAATTATCTAGGTGATATCTGTGTTAGGCCATTCTTGCATTGCTACAAAGAAATACCTAAAACTGGGCAATTAATAAAGAAAAGAGATATAATTGGCTCAGTGTTCTGCAGGCTGCAGAAGCATGGTGCAAGCATCTGCTCGGCATCTGGGGAGGACTTGGAGCTTTTACTCATGGTAGAAGACAAGGCAGGAACTTGAATGTCACATGGTGAGAGCAGGAGCAAGAGAGAGAGAGTGGGGCTCGCGGAGGAGAGGCCACACACTTCAAACAACCAGATCTCATGGGAACTCACTATCACAAGGACAACACCAAGCCATGAGGGATCTGCCTCCACGATCCAATCACCTTCCACCAGGCACCACCTCCAATACTGGGGATTATATTTTAGCATGAAATTTAGAGGGGACACATATCCAAACTATATCAAGAGAAGTGTATTATTTTTTTCTAATGAGGTGACTCTTCATGAGCTTCTGAATGGTAGTTGGTCAAAAGAAAGACCAGGCCATGATTAGATGCCTGGAATTATCAGCGTCATTGCCATCCTCTGGGAAGGAGAGAGGAGCACCGGTCTCTTCTCCAGCTTGATTTTGCCTATGTGATAAAGCCTCCATAAAAATTCCTAACCCATTGAGTTTAGAGAGCTTCCAGATTGCTGGATATGGGGTGCCTGGAGAGCTGTGTACTTGGAAAGGGCATGGGAGTGCTGTGCCCCTTCTCTCAGACCTTGTGCTGTGTATCTTTTCCATCTGGCTATTCTTAACTTATATCTTTTTAATGAATGGCTGATCTATTAAGTAAATGTTTTCCCTAAATTCTGTGAGACACTGTAGCAAATGACTGAACTCAAGAAGGGAGTATCTAAGAGCTTCTGGCTTGTAGCCAACATGGCCAAAAGTTGTACAGAATCTGTGAACCTACTGCTTGCAACTGGTGTCTGAAGTGGAGGGCAGTCTTCTGGGACTAAACACTTAACCTGTGGGATCTGGTGCCATCTCCAGATAGTGTCAGAATGTAGTTAGCTTACAGGAAACCCAGTGGTTTTCTGCAGGAGAACTGGATTAATGAATGGGGAAGAATCACACATTTCTGGTGTTAGCAGTGAAGTATTGAGAGCATTGATAGTATAGTGAAAGTTTTCTTTTTTCTTCCTACTATACAGAAAGTAAAGCCATAGAGTGAGAGAAAGGAAGCAGACTGATGAAGGAAAATTTCCTAGATTTTTTGTAATGTCGAAGGAATACTTATGCATTTGTATGCTAATAAACTAGTAGAGAAAATACATGTTGATACAGGAGAGACAGAAGATAATTGCCATAATGATGTCCTTGAGTAGGAAAGAATGGATGGAATCCAGTGTTTATGTGGATGGCCCGATTTAGATGGTTGCAGGGCAGTTAATTTCTAGCAAGAAAAAGGCAAAGCATGTGCATGTGGATGCAAGTAGGGATCTGGAAGTTTTCTTCTAATTCTTCCAATTTTATCAGTAAAATGTACTCATAACAACTGAAAGTACTTTGGGATGATTAATGAATCAATTAATGAATAGTATGGCATGTGGTGATAATATAGGTCTTCAAAGATTAGTTCAAGCCGAATCAGTTCTCTAGCCAGTGCCTGGACATGACAGGAATGAGAGTAGTGGGACATGGATAGAGATAATTGAGTCTAAACTGTGCTAGAAGGATATTAGTAAGAACTAGTCAGGGCTTCAAGGCCCTAATTAAGAAAACTGCCTGCTGGGCATGGTGGCTCATGCCTGTAATCCCAGCACTTTGGGAGGTGGAGGCAGGCAGATCACAAGGTCATGTATTTGAGACCAGCTTGGCCAACATGGCATAACCCTGTTTCTACAAAAAATACAGAAAAATAAGCCTGGCTTGGTGGCACAAACCTGTAATCCCAGCTACTCAGGATGCTGAGGCAGGAGAATTGCTTGAACCCAGGATGCAGAGGTTGCAGTAAGCTGAGTTTGTACCATTGCACTCCAGCCTGGGCAACACAGTAAGACTCCATCTTGGGGGCGGGGGGAGAAAAAACTGGGGTTCAGGGTAGGCACTGTTTGCAGTAGTGTATAAAACCTGAAAAACACTCAGAAAATCAAGGCAAAGTCATGAGGAAGAACTGAATAAAAAAGAATGATTCAGTTTGGCACCCACTCGAGGAATAGCTAGATCTCAGCAGAAACACTACCTCTGATCCCAATACTAATATTTTGCTCAAGGGCTGGGAGGGCTGAACTGGCATGAGGAAGCCCTTTGTTGCTTAGAGCTTAAGACTGTTGGGATAAACAGAAAATTATAGAACTCAGTTTATTTTTTCCAGTTCTATCTACATAATGCCAAATGGTGAAATCCTATCAATTATGTTAATATGTTTTGTCCACACAAGCATGTAAATTAAAGCAAATAGCTGACTATCGGGATCATTCCAACATGTTTTCTGACATATCAAAACTGTAATTTCTACGTGTTAGTAAAATACCGAGATAATGTGTTTCTTTCAAACAATCCAAATGTTTATGTAGGTTGTAACATGTTATTCCATGAGGCAGATAGCATTTCATTAGATGAGAAATCTGTGTGATAGAGATGCAAAATACCCAAGCTCACAAAGTGGTAAGTGGCAGATTCAAAACCCAATTCTTATTTTAATTCAGTGAACACTTATTAAGTTGCTGGGTATCAGATATTCTGCTAGGTGGTTTGTTTTGGCCTTATTTCTAGACTGATGCTCTTTCTGAAAAAAGAGATTGTCTTAGTTCAGGCTGTTATAACAAAGTACCATAAACTGGGTGGCTTATAAACAACCAAAATTAATTTCTCACAGTTTTAGAGGCTGGAAGTCTGAGATCAAGGTGGCACCATCGTAGGTTCTGGTGAGGGTCATCTTTTAGGTTACACACCGCAGACTTCTCATTGTATCCTCACGTGGTAGAAAGAGGGCCAGAGAAGTCTCTGGGGTTCTACTTCTAAAGACATTAATGCCATTTATGAGCACTTCACTCTCATTCCCTAATCACCTCTCTAAGTCCCTACCACTTAATATCATTACCTTGGGGATTAGGATTTCAACACATGCGTTTTAGGGAGACAGATTTCGTCCATTGCAAAGATCATCTTGAGAAAGTTTCCATCACCAAAATAACCATTTTTTTCTTTATGCTAAGTAGTATTAAGTAATAAATCTTTTTTTCTTTATGCTAAATAATATAAAGTAATACATCTTGTATGAAAATAATGTGATTTCAACTTAAATTTGCAAATATTTCTATAAGGATGGGCTATAACTATTCCTGCAGAATTCCAATGTCATGTTTCATTTTTTTTGTTGTTTAAAATGCTGTCTTCTGCAGGTCTTTTATACAATGAAGACTATTTTCAACTTGTTTGTCAATTAAAAATGCCTTGGTGATATTGGTAGTAAGGCAATTAATGCCAGTGAATTCCTGTTCTGTCATTTCTTCCAGGATTAGTCTATTTTTGACTGCAGGCTAGTGTGTATAACAGAAAGAAAGAGGCAATTAGAAAATAGTACTACTTTTGCACCTGCATCCATCTGGTCAGCAGGTTTTTATAGCTACTTTAAACAAGTGTTGGGATAATATGGTGCACTTTGTCATCACTATGCCAGGGCAAGTAATCAGACTCAAGAAAGAGATCTATGCTTAAGAAATCTGTCAATAAGTTGACAAAGTTGATTTCTATAAAGCTAATGTTGGGATTGAGCATTTAAGTGCTTGCTTGTGAGACCATTATGAAGACAAAACTTGCAACAATGTCTGTGGCAGCGCTGGCTAAAGCCTCCATTATTTACTGGACTAGTATTTAAAGATTGATATTTCTTTAATTTATATAGTTTGGAGCCAAGATAGGAGTCTTTAAGTCTCTGAATTACACTGCCATCTAGACAAGGTTGTTTTTAATAATATACATGACTATTTGGAAATTCCATCATGATATGTGAAACTTGGCATAGGTGATAAAAACATATATATAAAAGGCCTTTCATTAGGAAACATGAGGTTAGAAATTGATACACTTGTTGTATTTGCAGTGTATTGATTGAGTTCTCGGATTTTCCTGAACTTGTTGCTTTTCTGAAACCTGAGTGTGATGCAGGTACTGCATAGTTACTTTAGTAAAGAGCTAACACATTCGAGTAAAATCCTAAAGAAATTGTTGGAAACTCTTAAAAGTTGATTTTCAGTTATAAATCCTAAACAAACCAGAATTGAATGGCCAACTGGTTTCATTGCTAAAGATGATATGTTTAATGGTTTTTAAAAAATGTACTTTTCCTGTAGCTTCCCTTAGTACTTCTACCTAATTTCCTTAAACATTTATCCTCTTTAATATTTATTTTACTCATTTTTGGAATAAATAATATATTTCAAAAATCAACATAATATAAAGACATTTACATTTCGAAGTTTTGTTCCTACCTGTTTCTTTCTGTCTCCTGTAAGTAACCATTTTTTCTTTGTGTGCGTGTTTATGTGTTTATCCTTTCAGTGTTCTTTATGCAAATACAATGAAATTTCAGTATGGATGTCTATTTCTCATCTGCTTACTTATGCTGACCTGAATTGACTTTTTCACTGAATCTAATCTTGGAGGTTTTTCCATGTCAGTATTTAGAGAGCTTCCTTTTAAATAGTTGTATATAGTATTCCATTGTGTGAGTGAAGCATAATTTTTCTAATTCATGAACATTTGAGTTGTTTCCAATTTTTACTCTTACAATGTTGCAATAAATAACTGTTTTGCATTGTGCAAGTAAATTTGTAAGGTAAATTCCTTATTCCTTTCAGATTTGCTACTGCCATTCAGCCTGTTGTGGAATGGGCATGCAGATAACTACCTGCAAGTAAGAGGGAGTCATGGGCGCCCAGTAAGGGAATAGGGGTCATACATCCACTCTATCAGGATTTCAGAAAGTACCAGCAAACCCCAGACTGATTGGGTCACTGTCTCTAAAATTCTCCTCTAGTTTCCCAGTAGAAATGTGAAGATTTTTAGCATGACTGACAAGATTCTGTCTGCCTCTCTTGTCATCTCTTGAGTCATCCTCCCCTTTGCTTATGATATTTCATTTACACAATCATATACACATGCTCCTTTCACATTAAATGCTTTTTCAGGCCTCAATTTGAGTATCACATTCCTAAACCTTTTTGGACTTTCTAGAAAGAGTAAAATATAATTTAAAATGCTTTCAATGTATAGTGTGTTTTTTCATTATTGTGAACATCACAGTCATAATTAGGTAAGTTATTAGTTTAATATTATTTTTTTCTCACAGGACTGTAGGCTTCGTGAAGCCATGAATATGGATTTATTTTATTTTACTGCTGTATTCTCAAGATCTTGTTACATAGTGTGTATCTATATATTTTCACATGGTTAAATATTGATATAAAGCATAATTATTCAAAAAACAACTAGCAAAGGCATTCACACTACTTGGTGACACTTGGACTGGACCCTCATTGAAAAGGAGGGCTGCAGATGCAGATAGTTTAGATAAACTAAACAAACATTTAAAAAATGCAAAGATTTTCTTCATAGCTAGTTTTTGGTATTTAAATTTCCTTTTATGTTACACAGGCAAAACCTATAGAAACATCAAGACTTCCTTTTCCCATTTTGTCTAAATAAAAGCATGAACATATCTCCAACAGTGGAAATGTTTGTTTCTTTTCTCTCTCTGTCTTTTTTTTTTTTTTTTTGAGACAGGGTCTTGCTCTGTTGCCCAGGCTGGCATGCAAAGGTAGAATCATAGCTCACTGAAGCCTTGAATTCATTTGTTGAAGTCATCCTTCCACTTCAGCTTCCTGAACAGGTGGGATTACATGCGTACACCATCACACCCAGTTAATTAAAAAAAGTTGTAGAGGTGGGGTCTTTCTATTTTGTCCACAGTGGTTTTGAACTTCTGAATTCAAGGGATCCTCCTGCCTTGGCCTCCCAAAATGCTGATATTACAATATTGAAAAATTACTTGAACCACTATGCCTGGCTGAAGAGTTAATTTCTCTAATGGCTTATAAATACAATAAAATCACTGTATATATGACACTATTCATTAATTCAAAGGAAGAAGACAAGTCAGACATGGGTCCTGTAATGTGACATCTTCGGGAAAAATGACACAGTTTTTCTTTAAAAACTCTCAATAGTATTTGAGGAGATGTAGCATTTACATAATCAGAGGAATTATAAACTAGAAAAAGCTTATTTCAGGTGGCCTATGATTACTGAATCTAAAAAAACAATAGAATCATTCAGCATCAGATTAGATATCACAGAAAACTAGATCAGTGGATTGGAAGAGCATTTCAAGAAATGATCATAGAATGCAAACAAAGAAAAAGAGGAGTTATTACGAAGAATGGTGCATATACAACATGGGGAACAAAGCCAGAAAATCAAACATAGGCATAATAAAAAATACATAAAACTGTTTCCCAAATGTATGAATGTAGTAGCCACCCACATACTTATTTAAAATTCATCATCTTCCTTTGCTGTCTACCCAGAGACACAAGTTTCATATGTCTAGGATTGAATTTAAGAATATTCATTTTTTCAAAAATACAAATATTAAATAGTTTTAATGATATGAAAACATTGGGAAACACTGCCACAAATGGAAATAAAAACCGAGAACCTGAAAAGAAAATTTAAAATGTAAAAAAATTATAAAAGATTATGTCCAGAAGTTTAAAGAAGCCTTGGTCTTCATATTAAAAAGACCCATGAAATACCAAAAAATAAAAAGAGACATATTTTAGTAAATCAAATTTCAGAATAAAAGGGAAAAATTATTCTAGCATCCAGTCAGAAGTTCTCATAGAAGACTATGAGTCGTTGTCGTACTTTTACAAAAGCAAATGCTAGAAGACAAGAAATGTCAACAGAGTTATGGCAGAAGAAATTGTTTCCTGATGAGCCATTGTTCATTGCAGGAGCAACAGAGAGGCATTTGCAGACAAGCAAAAGCTTAATAGGAATATTGTCTGCTTGCTTCTTCTGAAATTGTTATATAAAGATGAATGTTAATTAAATATTAGAAATGGGTTTGAGGTAGGAATAATCTCATCACCCTGGTAATGAGCATAGTACACAATAGGTAGTTTTATTTTATTTTATTGCTTTTCGGTTTTGGGGTACATGTGAAGAACGTGCAAGATTGTTACATAGGTACATACATGGCAATGTGGTTTGCTGCCTTCCTCCCCATCACCTATATCTGGCATTTCTCCCCATGTTATCACTCCCCAACTCCCTATCCCACATTGTCCCTCCCCTTGTTCCCCCGCACAGACCCCAGTGTGTGATGCTCCCTTCCCTGTGTCCATGTGTTCTCATTGTTCAACACCCACCTATGAGTGAGAACATGCAGTGTTTGGTTTTCTGTTCTTGTGTCAGTTTGCTGAGAATGATGGTTTCCAGGTTCATCTATGTCCCTACAAAGGACATGAACTCATTGTTTTTTATGGCTGCATAGTATTCCATGGTGTATATGTGCCACATTTTCCCTGTCCAGTCTATCATCTGTGGGCATTTGGGTTGGTTCCAGGTCTTTGCTAGTGTAAACGGTGCTGCAATGAACATTCGTGTGCATGTTTCCTTATAATAGAACAATTTATAATCCTTTGGATATATACCCAGTAATGGGATTGCTGGGTCAAATGGAATTTCTGTTTCTAGGTCCTTGAGTTCTTCAGCTCTTGTTTCTACCTTTTCTCCCCCATCTAGTTCTCCTCAGTATCAATTGTTGCCATCTTTATGTCCATGTGTGACCCCATGTTTAACTGCTACTTATAAGTGAGAACATGAGGTATTTGCTTTTCTGCTTCTGCATTAATTTGCTTAGGATAATGGCCTCCAATTGTATCTATGTTGCAGCAAAGTGCATGATTCTGTTCTTTTATATGGATATGTATATTCCATGGTGTACATGTACCACATTTGCTGCTATGTATCCAACCCATTGTTGATGGGCACTTATTGATTCCGTGTCTTCGCTATTGTGCATAGTTCTGCGATTAGTGCAGGTGTCTTTTGGTAGAACAATTTATTTTCCTCTGGGTGTATAGAGTTACCCCTTGAATCTAAAAGTATAAATTACACACATACTTACACAATAAACAAAAGAATAAAACACCTTTGGAGAATCCCTTTTCTAAATGAGTATCTGGAGTTTAACCAAAGATGAAAGAATTGTCTCTGCCAGTCATTATACGGAGCAATATGACAGCTAAAGAATTAACAGTGGCCAATTAAGCCAAATGGAGTTGCTACTGGCTCACCATGTCAAATAAAACCAAATGGGAGCTAAGCCTATGGAGCACTTTCCCAAATATACATCAGGAGACACTAACTGACCTGCAGGACTTGGGCAATGACTCTGTCAATCAGGGATCTGCAGAGCAGGAAGAGAAGGGATGATTCCCTGTTATTGTGCCAGCCAGAGAAAAGGACTTTTAGAAATAAGCCGCCTATGTGACCGATGTCCCAAACTACAGAGTGGCTAGCTAATTTATCATTTGTTAGTGTCCCTAAGCAGAATTTTAAAACTTCTGTAAATCTAGACTATGAAGGTATCTATTGGTTGTTTTGAGAATGAGAGGTAAAATGAGGGGAAATCTAAAAGTATCACCGCATAAAGACTAAAATGAATAGGGAAAAAATACAATAGTTCTTGAAGTTTTCTATTTTCCAAATTTCTGTAATTTCATAACCTTTATAATTTAAAAATTCAGATAAAAGTTTTTAACTATAAATGAGAAAAATGTGAACTAATGTGAATGTATCTTTATTTAAATGTCAAATATAATGTATTGAATTAGAAGATATGTAATATCCAATAACAAAATGACATACTATATTTTTTAAAAGACATTATTTTACAAAAACTTGGAGATGGGATAAAGAAGGAGTTAAAAGCTCATTAATCTTTCTCTTTACATGTGTATGTCAATAAATGTTTATTTTTATCTTAATAGACAAATATATGTTAAAATATAATTAAAATGTAAAGATGACCACCAGTTAGATGAATACATGCCACCTGGACTAAAGATCTTCGCATGCCTTTGTACTGCTATGTATTGTCAAGGGTAGGAAATCCCAGAAAGAAGAGAGAAATAAGGAAGAGCTCTAAATTCTGTGTACAAACTCTTCTCAAAGCCTTTTCTGACTCAGAACTATACATGTTGGGAGCAAGTCTCCAAGGAACTCTGGACACAACAGGTGCTTGAAAGCTAAAAAAGAAAAAAAGAAAAAAAAAGGCTGCACAAAGATCTCAGTAGCACCTAGAAAGTGGGAAGATGATGGAGTTTAGGACTTTGATTCCCATCAATTTCATGATATTTGGAAAACACCTCATACTGTTCACGGAGCCCAGAGGGCCATAGATTAGAAATAAGAGTGACATCTCAGGTATGAGGGAAAAATAGAAATAGATTTGTTTTAACAGAGACTGACACTACATCTTCATACTAGCAAGCCGATCCTCCACTAATTTGTCTGCTAGAAGAAAATTTCATACTTTTCTGAGAAAGATAGGAGAATTTTATACTGGAAACTCAATGGGCAAATAAATCAATAAGATGAAATAGTATGGAAACAAACCCAAATAAACATATTGTATGAAGTAATACCTGGCTCAGTTGTATTTACCAGAAAAGCAAAGCAAAACAAAATCCAAAATAGCTAACCTTAAAACAGTGGCTTTAACAACTCCGCAATGTGTTATCTATAACGTTTAGTATACAATAAAAAATTTCTAGACATCCGAAGAAACGGAAAAATGTTACACATAGCCAGGAAAAAATATGGATGATAGAAACAGAATGACAGATCAACCAGATGATAAAATTAGCTGATAAGGACTTTAAAATAGTTACAATTAATTTGTTAAAGAACCTACTTGAAAAAGATGAAAGTATTGGAAAGAAGTTGGGGAACTTCAGCGGAGATATAGAAAGTCTACAAAGGAACCAAATAGAAATTCTAGAGCTAAAAATATACCATATCTAAATCAAAAATTGTATGTTATTAAAAAATAGTATATAAATAATTTAATTATTTCAAAAAAATAGGCTTCTATATGACATAAGATTTACATATTAAAACATAATTTTTGAAGTATAAACATAAAACATGAAATATTGAAAACCATAAAATAATACACAAAAATATATGTAACATTTATATGTTCTTGAGGTGGAGAAGACCATTGCCAACATGGCCCAAATGTAGAAACTGTTTTTTTTTTTTTTTAAAGTGAAAGTTTTTACAAAATAATTTTATCATAAAAGTAATATTTTTATAAATTATAATACAAATTATGAACCAGGAAAAGTATTTGTAGCACAAATGTGTTACTGGTTTTAATATAAAGATATCAATTAAGAAAATAGTAAAAATTCTAAAATAAAAATGGACAAAGAACAGAATTTAAATACTTGCAAATAAATAAAAATGTCTATGAAATATGGTAAATGTTCAGTTTCAACAGCAGTCAATGATGCAACTGAAAACAAATGAGATGCCCTTATTTGACTATCAGATTAGGAAGTTTATAAAGTTGAAAGAATAAGTTGATTGTGTTGTGAGAACATGGGCTAACATACAATGTAGTTCAACTTTTCTAAATGGCATTTTTTGTGAAGATTTATAGCAAAATCATTTAATATGGCATTCTTTTTGACAGTGTCTCAATTTTAGAATGCATAAAAAATAAAAGAGTAAAGATAGATATTCAATAATATATTTACATGTATATACAATACAAAAAGAAGAAAACTATCTGAATGCCTGTCTTAGTCCATTCAGGCTGCTGTAACAAAAAACAATATTATCAACTAGGTAGCTTAAAGACAAGAGAAATTCATTTCTCACAGTCTGAAGGCTGGAAAATCCAAGGTGAAGGCAGAAGTGGATTCACTGTCCAGTGAGATCACACTTTTTCATAGGTAGCGCCTCTTGCTGTGTCCATAGTGGAAAAGGAAGGGCTGCTTTTGAAGACTTCTTTTATAAGAAAGAGGTCTTTTTGGTCTTTCTTATAAAAAGAGCTCTTTCTTTATTAGTCCTCTTATGAAAGGAAAACCTCTTTTATAAGGGTACTAATCATAATCATGAGGAGTCTGCCCTCATAACCTGATCACCCTCCCAAAGGCTCTGCCTTTTAATACCATCATTTTGGAAGTTACAATTTCAATATAGGAATTTATGGGGGACACATTAACACCATAACAATATTCAAAATACAGGTTGATTTACAAGTTATGATTTACTTATATAATAAGTAAAGCCATTAACAATGACAATATAAATGATTTTTGCCATTGTATGTGTGATAGAAGTGAATAAAAACAGATTTTAGAATAATATGCCTAATATAATCAATCACTGTTTTGTTAAAAATATTCTACATACTCATACATATATATGTTTGTATAGAAACAAATGTCATACAATATACGTCAAAATATTAAACACAGTTACCTATGAGTGGTGGAATTACAAGTGATACTTTTTATTGTTTATCTGGATTCCTTAATCAAAACAGTAAAAGATAATTTCTGTAGAGTTTTCATGCTCCTCCAGTGTTCTGGCTATATTTTCTGTTTTGAGCTTGTTGAATAAACAATCTTTAGAAAAAATGAAGGGTTACTTCCATGTAATGATTAGCACTACAGTTAAGCTTCACCTTGGGTTAAATAGTGTTCTGTGGCTGGCCTGTCCATGATGTATGACATTGAATGTAGAAGAAAATGCATTTGGAGTTTTAAATAACTTTTTTTTTTTAAATAAAAAGTATTGGGACTTCTTGTTCTGTGCTAGTCACTCTGTCCCTTTGGCAATCACTTGTTCTTTTGGGCCATTGTAGGTCTGAATAAACGAGACAATCTGTGTTCATACTTTGAGTGGCAAGTTTAATTTAGACAATCTGTAAATTTGAGAAAAAGATTGTATCAATTCCCTCTGAGCTTTTTTCACCCCTCAAATTGGCCAAAGCTGTCCCAGTCTTTCCATAGCCATGATTGGGCTCAAAAGTGTGTACATATAGCTCTCTTGGCACAATTCAGCACCAGTATCCAATGAAACTCAGTCAATTGTAAACCCTCAAGAGCTCCTTTTAGAATCGCATCTCTGGTTTCCCGGGTGATGTAGACATCTGCATTCATGTGAGAACAATATACAACTTTGTTACCAGAAGTGTAAACTACTTGAGTTCTGTACAGGAAGGAAGAAAATCAGAACATGCATAGCACTTAGATGAAGATTCTGGTAGAAAATGTGGGAAATTAAGCTGAGAATTTATTTTGTGGTGAAATATTAAAATTTAATATCCATAGAGATAGTGAAAACAAAGCATAATGCCTAAGTAAACCTCTTTCCTCTCTCCATAGTTTGGAAATAAACCTCTAGTCGACAATCCCAGATAACTTTTAGTTATTGATTTTCTAAGATTAAAAAAGTTATTACAGGTAGCTCTTGCTCTATACAATAGTGCAGGAACATTAAACGGCCATGTGTGCTGAAACCATGCAAAGCAATCTTAATAAATGGAGATTTTGTAATGTTCTATGACCATTAGAAATTGTCAAAGATAAGAAACACTCTTACTGTTGGTCTTAAATTTATGGGAAAATTCTTTAAAAATAATAAAATCAATATTTACTTTCTACACAATCTGTAATATTGGAAACATTAATAACTAAAATGTTTGATTTCTTTGTATAAAGCTTATCAAGGGTAGTTTGAACTGTGCTTGATTATTGTCATTATATAACTTATACCTATGCCTGAACCAATTGTCATATTTCTTTCCTTAGATTTATTTGGATCAGCTTTCAACTCTTTATCCTTTGCTCTTTTAATGTTAAAAATGTCACCAAGAATTCCTTTAATAAGAAGTGCTTGACAGCATGACTTTCTCTGAGACATCATCATCCTTTTCATCACTTTTCTTATGTATGTCCATAGCTTCATCTTCACTATGTTCTTTTTAAAGTTTTTAAAGTGACAGATAATTACATGTTTTATGGTATACCACAAGATGTTCTGAAGTATACATGATTATGGAATGATTAAATCTAGTTGATTAATAAATGCATTACCTCATATAGATATTATTTTTGTGGTGAGAACACTTAACATTCAGACTCTCTTCATACTTTTCTTTTTCTTTAACTTTTAGGGTTTGGGATACCTGTACATGTTTGTTATACAGGTAAATTTTGTGTTATGGGAGTTTTGTGACACAGAGACATAAAGTGAACACATGCTGTTGGAATATATTGATGCCAATATATTTGCTCAATGCTGAGTTGCCCCAACCTTCAATCTGTAAAAAATGCAGTATCTGCAAAGTAAAAAAATTAAGTGCAGTGAAGCAATGTATGCCTGCATTTGGCTATTCAGCTACTTTGTGTATTTTCTTTTTTTGATTTTTTTTAAATTGCATTTTAGGTTTTGGGTACATGTGAAGAACATGCAAGATAGTTGCATAGGTACACACATGGCAGTGTGATTTGCTGCCTTCCTCCCCTTCACCTATATCTGGCATTTCATCCCATGGTATCTCTCCCCAACTCCCTACCCTACGTTGTCCCTCCCCTATTCCTCCCAACAGACCCCAGTGTGTAGTGCTCCCCTCTCTGTGTCCATGTGTTCTCATTGTTCAACACCCGCCTATGAGTGAGAACATGCGGTATTTCATTTTCTGTTCTTGTGTCAGTTTGCTGAGAATGATGTTCTCCAGGTTCATCCATGTCCCTACAAAGGACATGAACTCATCGTTTTTGATTGCTGCATAATATTCCATTGTGTATATGTGCCACATTTTCCCTGTCCAGTCTATCATCAATGGGCATTTGGGCTGATTCTAGGTCTTTGCTATTGTAAACAGTGCTGCAATGAACATTTGTGTGCATGTGTCCTTATAGTAGAACGATTTGTAGTCCTTTGGATATATACCCAGTAATGGGATTGCTGGGTCAAATGGAATTTCTATTTCTAGGTCCTTGAGGAATCGCCACACTGTCTTCCACCATGGTTGAACTAATTTACACTCCCACCAACAGTGTAAGAGTGTTCCTATTTCTCCACATCCTCTCCAGCATCTGTTGTCTCCAGATTTTTTAATGATTGCCATTCTAACTGGCGTGAGATGGTATCCCAATGTAGTTTTGATTTGCATTTCTATAATGACCAGTGATGATGAGCATTTTTTTCATATGTTTGTTGGCTTCATGTATGTCTTCTTTTGTAAAGTGTCTGTTCATATCCTTTTACCAATTTTGAATGGGCTTGTTTGTTTTATTATTGTAAATCTGTTTTAGTTCTTTGTAAATTCTGGATATCAGCCCTTTGTCAGATGGGTAAACTGCAAAAATTTTCTTTCCCCACTCTGTTGGTTGCCGATTCACTCTAATGACTGTTTCTTTTACTGTGCAGAAGCTGTGGAGTTTGATTAGGTCCCATTTGTCTATTTTGGCTTTTGTTGCCAATGCTTTTGGTGTTTTGGTAATGAAGTCCTTGACTATGCCTGTGTCCTGAATGGTTTTGCCTAGATTTTCTTCTAGGGTTTTTATGGTGTTAGGTCTTATGTTTAAGTCTTTAATCCATCTGGAGTTAATTTTAGTGTAAAGTGTCAGGAAGGGGTACAGTTTCTGCTTTCTGCACATAGCTAGCCAGTTTTCCCAACACCATTTATTAAACAGGGAATCCTTTCCCCATTGCTTGTTTTTGTCAGGTTTATCAAAGACTGTATGGTTGTAGATATGTTGTGTTGCCTCCGATGCCTCTGTTCTGTTCCATTGGTCTATATCTCTGTTTTGGTACCAGTACTATGCTGTTTTGATTACTGTAGCCTTGTAGTATACTTTGAAGTCTGGTAGTGTGATGCCTCCCACTGTGTTCTTTTTACTTAGGATTGACTTGGCTATGCGGGCTCTCTTTTGGTTCCATATGAAGTTTAAGGTGGTTTTTTCCAGTTCTGTGAAGAAGGTCATTGGTAGCTTGATGGGGATAGCGTTGAATCTGTAAGTTACTTTGGGCAGTATGGCCATTTTCACAATATTGATTCTTCCTAACCATGAACATGGAATGTTTCTCCATCTGTTTGTGTCCTCTCTTATTTCATTGATCAGTAGTTTGTAGTTTTCCTTGAAGAGGTCCCTTATGTTCCTTCTAAGTTGTATTCCTAGGTATTTTATTCTCTTTGTAGCAATTGTGAATGGCAGTTCGTTCTTCATTTGGCTCTCTTTAAGTCTGTTATTGGTGTATAGGAATGCTTGTGATTTCTGCATATGGATTTTGTATCCTGAGACTTTGCTGAAGTTGCTTATCAGTTTCAGGAGTTTCTGGGCTGAGATGATGGGTGTTCTAGATATACTATCATGTCATCTGCAAATAGAGGCAATTTGGCTTCCTCCTTTCCTATTTAAATACACTTTATTTCTTTTTCTTGCCTGATACCTCTGGCTAGACCTTCCAGTACTATGTTGAATAGGAGTGGTGAGAGAGGGCATCCTTGTCTAGTGCCGGATTTCAAAGGGAATGCTTCCAGTTTTTGCCCATTCAGTATGATATTGGCTGTTGGTTTGCCATAAATAGCTTTTGTTATTTTGAGATATGTTTCATCAATACCGAGTTTATTGAGGGTTTTTAGCCTAAAGGGCTGTTGAATTTTGTCAAAAGCCTTCTCTACATCAATTGAGATAATCATGTGGTTTTTGTTTTTGGTTCTATTTATGTGGTGAATTACGTTTATATACTTGCATACGTTTAACCAGCCTTGCATCCACGGATGAATCCTACTTGATCATGGTGGATAAGCTTTTTGATGTGCTGTTGCAATCGGCTTGCCAGTATTTTATTGAAGATTTTTGCATCTATGTTCATCATGGATATTGGCCTGGAGTTTTCTTTTCTTGTTGAGTCTCTGCCGGGTTTTCATATCAGGATGATGTTGGTCTCATGAAATGATTTGGGAAGGGTTCCCTCTTTTTGGATTATTTGGAGTAGTTTCAGAAGGAATGGTAACAGTTCCTCTTTGTGTGTCTGGTAGAATTCAGCTGAGAACCCATCTGGACCTGGACTTTTTTTGTGTGGTAGGCTCTTAATTGCTGCCTCAACTTCAGATCTTGTTATTGGTCTATTCATGGTTTCGACTTCCTCCTGGTTTAGGCTTGGGAGGACACAAGTGTCCAGTAATTTATCCATTTCTTCCAGGTTTACTAGTTTATGTGCATAGAGCTGTTTGTAATATTCTCTGATGATGGTTCAAATTTCTGTGGAATCTGTGGTGATTTCCCCTTTTTTGTTTTTTATTGCATCTATTTGGTTATTCTATCTTTTCTGTTTTATTAATCTGGCTGGTATTCCACCTATTTTGTTGATGTATTCAAAAAACCCAGCTCCTGGATTTATTGATTTTTTGAAGGGTTTTTTTGTGTGTCTATCTCCTTCAGTTCTGCTCTGATCTTTGTTATTTCTTGTCTTCTGCTAGGTTTTGAGTTTTTTTTTTATCTTGCTCCTCTAGCTCTTTCAATTTTGATGATAGGATGTCAATTTTGGATCTCTCCACTCTTCTCATGTGGGCACTTATTACTATATATTTTTCTCTAGAGACTGCTTTAAATGTGTCCTAGAGATTCTGGTATATTGTGTCTTTGCTCTTGTTGGTTTCAAAGAACTTCTTTATTTCTGCCTTCATTTCATTGTTTATCCAGTTAACATTCAAGAGCCAGTTGTTCAGTTTCCATGAAGCTGTGCAGTTCTGAGTTAGTTTCTGAATTCTGAGTTCTAATTTGATTGCACTGTTGTGTGAGAGACTGTTTGTTATGATTGCCGTTCTTTTGCTTTTGCTGAGGAGTGATTTACTTCCAATTATGTGGTCAGTTTTAGAGTAGGTGTGATGTGGTGCTGAGAAGAATGTATATTCTGTGGATTTTGGGTGGAGAGTTCTGTAAATATCTATCAGTTTTGCTTGTTCCAGGGCCGAGTTTAAGTCCTGGATATCCTTGTTAATTTTCTGTCTGGTTGATCTGTCTAATATTGACAGTGGAGTGTTAAAGTCTCCTACTAATATTGTGTGGGAGTCTAAGTCTGTTGTAGGTCATTAAGAACTTGCTTTAGGTATCTGGGTGCTTTTGTATTGGGTGCATATATATTTAGGATAGTTAGGTCTTCTTGTTGAATTGGTCCTTTTACCATTATGTAATGTCCTTCTTTGTCTCTTTTGATCTTTGTTGCTTTAAAGTCTATTTTATCAGAGACAAGAATTGCAACTCCTGCTTTCTTTTGCTCTCCATTTGCTTGGTAAATCTTCCTCCATCCCTTTATTTTGAACCTTTGTGCATACTTGCATGTGAGATGGGTTTCCTGGATACAGCACACCAATGGGTTTTGGCTTTTTATCCAATTTGCCAGTCTGTGTCTTTTGATTTGTGCATTTAGCCCATTTACATTTAAGGTTCATATTGTTATGTGTGAATTTGATACTGCCATTTTGATGCTAGCTGGCTGTTTTGCCCATTAGTTGATGCAGATTCTTCATTTTGCTGATGCTCTTTACCATTTGGTATGTTTTTGGAGTGGTTGGTACTGGTTGTTTCTTTCTATGTTTAGTGCCTCTTTCAGGAGCTCTTGTAAAGCAGGCCTGGTGGTGACAAAATCTCTGAGTACTTGCTTGTTTGCAAAGGATTTTATATTTTCTTCACACATGAAGCTTAGTTTGGCTGGATATGAAATTGTGGGTTGAATGTTCCTTTCTTTAAGGATGTTGAATATTGGCCCCCACTCTCTTCTGGCTTGTAGGGTTTATGCCAAGACATCTGCTGTGAGTCTAATGGGCTTCCCTTTGTGGGTAACCCAACCTTTCTGTCTGGCTGCCCTTAGCATTTTTTTCCTTCATTTCAACCATGGTGAATCTGACAATTATGTGCCTTGGGGTTGCTCTTCTTGAGGAATATTTTTGTGGTGTCCTCTGTATTTCCTGGACTTGAATATTGGCCTGCCATGCTAGGTTGTGGAAGTTTTCCTGGATAATATCCTGAAGAGTGTTTTCCCACTTGGATTCATTCTCTTCGTCACATTCAGGTACACCTATCAAACATAGATTAGGTCTCTTCACATAGTCCCAGATTTCTTGAAGACTTTGTTCATTCCTTTTTGCTCTTTTTCCTCTAATCTTGTCTTCTCATTTTATTTTGTTGAGTTGATCTTTGACCTCTGATATCCTTTCTTCTGCTTGGTCAGTTTGGTTGTTGAAACTTGTGCATACTTCGCAAAGTTTTCGTGTTGTGTTTTTCAGCTCCATCAATTCACTCATATTCCTCTCTAAGTTGTCCATTCTTGTTATCATTTCCTCAAATCTTTTTTCAATGTTCTTAGTTTCTTTGCATTGAATTAGAACATGTTCTTTTAGCTCACAGAAGTTTTTCATTACCCACCTTCTGAAGTCTGATTCTGTCATTTCATCACACTCATTCTCCATCCAGCTTTGTTCCCTTGCTGGTGAGGAGTTGTGATCCCTTGTATGAGGAGAGGTGTTCTGGTTTCGTGTGTTTTCCTTTTTTTTGCACTGATTTCTTCCCATCTTTGTGGATTTATCTACCTATCATCTGTGTAGTTGCTGACTTTCAGATTGGGTCTCTGAGTGGACATCCAGATTGTTGATGATGAAGTTATTTCTGTTTCTTAGTTTTCCTTCTAACAGTCTGGCCCCTCTGCTATAGGACTGCTGAGGTCCACTCCATGCCCTGCTTGCCTAGGGATCACCTGCAGCAGCTGCAGAACAGTAAGGGTTGCTACCAGTTTTTTCTTCTGTTATCTTTGTCCCTGAATGATGCCTGCTAAATGTCAGTCTGATCAGTTTTTTGTGAGGTGACTCTTTGGACATATGGGGGTCAGGGAGCTGCTTGAGGAGACAGTCTGTTCTTTATAGGAGCTCGAGCTGTGGGCTCTGTTGTTCATTCAGAGCTGCTAGGCAGGTACATTTAAGTCTGTTGCAGCAGAAATCATAAACCACCTTTTTTTCCCCAGGTGCTCTGTCCTGGGGTGTTAGGGCTTTATGAGTATCCATTGTGCTGCTGCCTTTTTTTTTGTTTTCAGGGCTGCTCTGCCCAGCAAGAAGGCAGCCTAGTCACTGACTGCCTGCAGAGGCTTTGCTGAGCTGCTGTAGGCTCCGCCCTGCTGCCCTGTGAACTTTCCTGTAGTCCTGTTTATATGGGTGTGGTTAGAACTGCCTGGGCAATGGTGGCCTGGCTCTATAATGGTGGACTCTCTCTGTTATGGTGGGTTGCCTCGGCAATGGCGGGTTGCCTTGGCAACAGCAGGCTGCCTCAGCAATGGTGGACTACCTCCATAGGGGTGGAGTGCCTCCGTAATGGTGAATGCCCCTCTCCCACAGAGCTGGACTGTCCCGGGTTCAGATGTGCTTTCTGTGAAACTCTCAACCCTGAGCATTTCCAGTTGCTGTTTTTTTGTTTGTTTGTTTGTTTTTGTGGGATGGGACCCGCCCAGCCTGATCACCTGGCTCCCTGCCTCAGAGCCCTTTTTTTTTTAAGTTGAATGGTTGACTCTCTCCCAGGTGTTCTAGTCGCCTGCTGAAAGGGCATCAGGATCTGTGTGATTTCCCATGCAGCGACCCACTGCACCGGCTGAAACAACGGCACTGCCCAGGAATCTCCTGGCCTGGCTCTCTGTTTCAGTCCTGTTTAATCAGATGAATGGGCTAATCTGCCTTCCCGGAGCTCCAATTACCAGCTTAAAAGGGCAACCAGACCAGTGTATTTTGTATGGAGAGCTGCCGTGCCAGGTCGCCGACAAGACAGCATGCTGGCTGAAACAGCTGCACTGGCCAAAACAGCTGCACTGGCGACCCGTGGGGCTCCTCCACCTGGGAGTCTCCTGGTCTGTGGGCAATAAAGATCCATCTGGAAATGCAGTGTCCACTCACCCTCTGCGCTTTCACTGGGAGCTGCAATCCTGAGCTGCTCCTAAAGGGCCATCTTGGATCTTCTTCTACTTTGTGTATTTTCATTGAATAATTTAATCTATTTACATTTAAGGTAATTATTGATATGTAAGGACCTATCACTACCATTTTGTTAACTGTTTTTCTAGTTGTTTCGTAGATCCTTTTTTCCCCTTCCGCTACTATTTTCTTTTGTGGTTATCATTTATTCTAGTAATATGTTTTTATTTCTTGCTTTTTATTTTTGGTGTTTCTATTTTAGGTTTTTGCTTTGTGGTTACTGTTATGCTTACCAAAAACATCTTATACTTATAACAGGTTGTTTTAAATGGGTAACAATTTCTTTTATCACAAAAATAAACCTCTGGACTTTACTCCCTCTCATAGTTTAAATTCTTTATGTCACAGTGTACAAACTTCTTAAATTATATATTCCTTAAACATTCATTTTAGCTATTATTTAAAATATTTTATCTTTTAATCTTCATACTAGAGATATAAATGGTTTACATAACACAATTACAATATTAGAGTATTTTAAGTTTTATCATGTACTTACTTTTATCAGTGATCGTTATACTTAGAAGGATTTTCCTGTTACTCATTAGGTTTTTTAAAAGTTTTTTACATTTTGAAGAACTTCCTTTAACATTTCCGTAAAATAGATCTGGTGGTGATGAACTCCTTCATCTTTTGTTTGTCTGGAATAGTCTTTATCTCCCTTTCATTTTTGAAGGATGGGTTTGCTTTGCAGTATTCTTTGTTGGCAGTTTTTTTGCCTCTAAGATTTTGACTATATCATCTTAGTCTCTTCTGGCCTGTAAGGTTTCTTTATTTTAGTATTTTATTTGAGACAGACTGTTATCCAGGCTGGAGTGCAGTGCTGTGACCTTGGCTCACTGCAAACTCCACTTCCCAGGTTCAAGTGATTCTTGTGCTTTAGGCTCCCAAGTAGTTGGGATCTTAGGCATGTGCCAACACACCCAACTAATTTTTTAATTTTTAGTAGACGTGGGGTTTCGCCATGTTGGCCAGGCTGGTTTCAACTCTTGGCCTCAAGTGATCCACCCACCTCGGCCTCCCAAAGTGCTGGGATTACAGGCATGAGCCACCATGCCTGGCCCTGGCCTGTAAGATTTCTGCTGAGACATCTGCTATTACATACATTGGAACTCCCTTACGTGTTATTTGTTTTTGTCTCTTGCTGCTTTCAGGATGCTTTCTTTGTTTGAGTTTTGTCAGTTTAATAATAACATGTCTTGCAGTAGCATTATTTGAATTGAATTTTTTATGATATTCAAACAAAGAAATGTTTAATTATTTGATATTGATACAGTATTTTTTAATTTAAATGGACAAATCCTTTTGTGCCTTTTAAGGTTTCCTTTCAAGCCACCTGCCTATATTATCTGTTTAAAAAATAATTTTTTAAAAATAAGAAGAATAAGAACTGTACACATAGGGACAAGCCACAAGCTGTACCAACTGGATCCTAGATCCTCTTTCCCCAAGGGCAGCCCATTCTTGTTTCTTTGAATTGAATTTGGTTGCTAGTCTTTGACCTTTCTATGCCTGGATACTTACCTTTTTCCATATTTGGAAAGGTTTTGCTATTATTTCCTTAAATAAGCTTTCTACCTCCTTTGTCTTTCTCCACTCCCTGTTAAAGTCAGTGACTGGAAAATTTACTTTTTTGATGTTGTTCCATAAATCCTACCAGATATTTGTTTCTTTTCATTCTTTTTTCTTTTGTCTCCTCTGACTGTCTGTTTTCAAATAGTCTGTCTTTAAGCTCACTGGTTGTTTGTTCTGCTCCATTTGGCTATTCATGCAATATACTACATTTTTCATTTTGTTCATTGTATTTTTTCTTTCAGGTCTAGGATTTCTTTTTGATATTTTTATCATTTCAATCTCTATTATATATCTCATAACATTTTGAATTCCTTTTTTATATTTTCTGGAAGTTCACTGAATTTACTTAAAATAGTATTTTGAATTATTTGTCAGGCAGCTCATAAATCTTCATCTCTTTAGGGTCAGTCATTGGCATCTCATTTCATTTGGTCAGGTCATATTTCCCTCTTTGCTCCTGATCCTTTTGGTTGATAAATATCTGCATGTTGAATAGATGGATATTTATTACATCTTTGCAGTCTCCCTTTGACTGTGACTATTTTTTCTAAGTAGGCCTGTCTAGAAACTTTGAACAGACTGTTGGTTTTGGTCTCCAAGCCTATTGTTGACACAGCTGTTGTAACACTAGAGAGTGGTTTAAACCAGCATCTGCCGTGGTTAGCACCAAGGTTCACATATTGGTTGCTGTGGGCCCCACTCGAATTCTCCATTTAGAATTGACTCCTGGTTGACTAGCCCTGCTAATATTCCCAATGTTTCCAGAGCGAACCTCCTGCAAAGTGTCACAGAATGGTAAGGAAGTCAAATGTCTGCTTCCAACTTACACTTTCCACTGTAGAAACAATCAGTCCAGAAGAATTCTGCACATGTGGCACTGTATGTACTTAGAGAAGGGGTGTGATGATTAAAGAGAACCATTTTCCTTTACTGTCTGATTGCTATTTTTCTTGGCTCTGTTGATCCAAGGGGATATTACAGCTTTATGTTGAAGTTATGGGATATCCAGGACAGTAATCTTGACTCTAGATACTTGCTAGAAGTCCTACTTTGTAATTTTGTTGATGTAATTCTTCAGTATGTTTTCTGGCTTCCAACCTAGAGCCTCCCTAATGGTGGCATTGTCAATATTTCTACAGTTATTGACAAATCCACTCAAGTTTGATTCAGATTTCACTCCCAGTGTTATTACTCTTGATTTCTTTGCTGTACTTCCATTTTTTTGGCCAATTTTTTTCTTTTTAGTACTTATTTTTGTAATATGTCTCATGGATTCAAAACTGAGAGGTGAATAATGTTTATGTAATGAACAATCACCAATAAACTTTGACGAAAGTGACATGATTAGTAACAGATCATGATGCACCTCATGTATTGTGGAGTGAAAAGCTAGAAGTGAAATACTTTATGTGATTTCTCACAGTTAATATGCCATAGTAACTAAAATTTGAATGGTGTTGTTCATGGCTGGTGTTATTTAACCTGTAGCAATTGCAATTTTTTGCAAAGCAAGAGCAACAGGTACTGAATCAAAATTATGGTCTCAAAACTTAAGTATCAGGAAACCAAGGTCTGTAGAAAAATCAGAGACACTTTTAAACTTTGGGTGATAGAATTTTTCTAAACTATTTTATCTGTAGCTGCAGTTGAACAAATCATTTTTGTGGCAGTACAATTCAAAAGACTGAGTTGCATTAATAGAGATGAAACACATGTGGACTATAGCTGATATGAACCAAAACTGACATCAGAGTGAGCTTATTAATGTATTTATGGGAATAAAAGAGTTGTTTGAGTCATGAGAAGGAAAGAAGAAAAATAGTTGGAAAAAATGGTGAAGTGAATCTGAACATCATAAGAAAAGTAAGGATATTCTGATTTCAACAATCCAATGGTTTTAAAGGTTGATTACATTAAAGTTTTCTCCCATAGCTTATTTTTCTTTTGTAGTACAGTAAATTATTTTTTCAAGGCCTACAAATTATGCCAAAATACTTTTAAAAAATTAGTGTAACACAAAGTCTGGATGACTAAAGCAAGATTTGAAAGAAAAAAACCTGCTAATAAGTAAGGTGAAAACTGTGTAATAATGAACATGAGAAGTTTTAAAAAGCAAGTGGGTTGTACTCATTAAGTCAATAAGCAAAAAATAATTTTAAACAATTACAGTATGAATACATTTGTCAAAATAGCTTTTATAAAAAATAATAAAAATGCCCAAGAATATCAAAATAGAGTCAGGAGATGAGGTCCATGTTTTAACACAGTTTATAAATCATTTTTGGAGATCACAAAAGGCAAGAATTCCCTGTACAGAATTATTATTTGCAGCTTCATAAAAGATAGGTAAACATACAAAGTTTTTATTATTAGGAGAGATAATTATAGAAACATTTATAACATAGAAACAATAAGAAAAACAATTATGAGAATAGGTAAGTTTAAACTGTATTTTATCTTCAATTTCTTTCTTTGTCATTAGTATTACATGGTAAATAAGCAGGGGCTCTGCATCTGAGGCTTTCTAGAATAATTGACAGAGTATGTTGGAAATTGGATTTATTTCCCAAATTGGGTTAGCAGGCTTAAAGAAGAGTAGTTGGGAATATTGCAATCTGACTGATGAATCAAACCTTGATGATAAATGAGCAGGTCCAGTTGGAGGTAGGAAGGATCTGGTAGGGTACCACAGCAGTCACTATTAGATATGATCATAATTAGCATTTTTATTAGGGAATCTGAATAGGAGTAAATATAAAATTAGTGGAACAGCTGAGAAATGAACTAGGGGCACTAGTTTATAGCAGTAGGGAATATAATAAAATATAGGTAGAAACTGAAGAACCATAGTGAGAAAAATAAAAGAAAAAAACAAAATAGAAATCTGGTTCAGTAGGATGATGAATCATTCCCACAGGAATTTTAATCAGAAACTCAATTATAAAGTACTGTGAAATTGAACAATAATAACGAAAGGTGACTGCATAGACAATAAACTTGGGCATTGTTTGTCATCCCCAATAAATTATTCTGCCTGTCTACACCCATTTCTCATCTGTAGGAAAAAAGTACTGGAATGGAATGCCTGGATTTGATCTCTCTGGCTGGAATATCACACATATTGTATTATATACATAAAAATATGTGACAACAAAGGCAATAAAAATTCCTTTAATTATGAGGTAACCTTGAACTTGCTTTTTCTAATCATGAATGTACATTACTCTAGGTTGATCCTAAGTACAAATAAAGAATGTGTTGTTATAGGAGGAGTGAAAGGTTGCATGGCTAAAACAAGAAAATTCCTGAGGATTAGTTCGTTGTTTCTTTCCTTCCTTCTTTTTTGTTCCTCTCTTGTTCCCAGCCACGCCTCCCCCGACCCCCATGCATCTGGATATCCAAATTACTTATATTATGCTAACCACTTTTAATCTGAACACACTCTATTGGATCTTTTTCAATTCTCTGATTAATTAAAGGAGTGTCAGTATTGATGTTTTTCAATTAGAGGAGTTTCCTAGGCTTCAGTTTTAGCTACCAGCTGGTAGTACCTCTTATTTAATACTGAAATAGAGAATCCAAAAAACTTTCTAAAATTTAGCATTTACACAATTACTCTTACGTTTGTTTGAAAAATTGAATGGACAGATAATTTTTAATTGAACATCAAAGCTAAAAAAGCTAAAAAAATAAATAAATAAATTGGAGCCCATGAGTTAAAGGCTTTCCTAGGCTACTGACTCCTTAGGGAAAAAAAGCAGCATTATTAGCAAACTAAATAGAAATTAAAGGTGAATATTTTTCTTACTTGGTCTTTATGAAAAAAACAACTTATCTGAATTTTATTATTTTACTTTTGTAATCATAAGTCATTCAAATTGCAGTTATAAGAGCAATTATGTCTACTTTGCCCTAGCAAAATAAAATAGACAAGGCATTTAAATCCATTCAAATACATTTTGTTCTAATATTTGATTTGTTATATATATATATAATTTATATATATATTTCAACAAATGAATTTGTCAGGTTGCTGAAGAGATGTATTCTGAGGTTATATATGTATAATATATATATACTACCTCAGTAATATATATATTACTGTAATATATGTATATTATATATACAGTATATATTATGTAAATATATACTTACATATAATAAATGAATTTGTCAGTATATATTATATATGTAATATACACTTATATATAATATAAAATTTATATATAAATATAATTATATATATAATATATACTGACAAATTCAATTGTTGTTTTATTACTACCTCTAAACAAAGGCTGTCCTCTTTTTTCTTGAATGAAACTCAGCATTTTATTAGTAAAATCATTTTAAAAGTAAACCTTTAACTCTAAAATCTTTTTATTTATATCTCTACTGGAATTAAAAAAAAAAAAAAAAGCAAAGAAATTAAACCCAAAACTAACCAATTAAAACAGCCAATACCACCACCAGAAAAAACAAGAACAAAGCATTAAGAATTTTAACTAAGGTCACATTCAAATCAAAAGAGAAAATTTAAAATCACAAAAATAAAACTAAAATGTTTTATCACTTCTTTATAATATTTCTTTGTATAAAAACTGTCAGTTATTGATGCTAGTTAGGCACTAAAAATAAGCATAGAACTAGAATATGTCATTTATTTTTTATAATCTCATGGGAAGATGGTACTGTCATTCCTAGTTGGTAGATGAGAAAAGGGAGGTGTTGAGAAGTTCAGAATTTGCCTAGAGACAGGTAGCCTGAGAAGAAAGTTTTGAAGAACATGCACTCAACCAGCCACATTCAGTTCCCGTTATTTACTACTTTTGGTAATTTCATGCTCAAGAACATTAAAAAATATCTCACTCATTTAACAACAAAAAAAAAAAACTCAAGAGGCAATGTAATCTTATTTGGCATTGAAAGAAATGCAATTTAATGATACAAAAGGGCCAGCCAATTCAGAGTAGGGCTCCTCATTGCTGGCTGAAACAAGGAATTCATTTTGTTTTCAACCTCTGCTTGCAATTTAGTTTCTTACAATGCTGAATTAGTACTTTTTTTTTTTTTTTTTGACAGAGTTTCGCTCTTGTTACCCAGGCTGGAGTGCAATGGCGCGATCTCGGCTCACCGCAACCTCCGCCTCCTGGGTTCAGGCAATTCTCTTCCCTCAGCCTCCTGAGTAGCTGGGATTACAGGCACGTGCCACCATGCCCAGCTAATTTTTGTATTTTTAGTAGAGACGGGGTTTCACCATGTTGACAAGTATGGTCTCGATCTCTTGACCACCCGCCTCGGCATCCCAAAGTGCTGGGATTACAGGTGTGAGCCACCGCGCCCGGGCTGAATTAGTATTTCTATTGTGCTGTCTAGGCTCCGTAGAGTAGACAAATGGAGAGGGATGTGCTTAGTATGCAGATTTGTGTTAAATATAATTGATGGAAAGACCTCTATATTCTTTTTGCTAGAGAGAAGTCAACCAATTATTAACCTTAATTACATCTGCAAAATATTTTAACCCACAGTCATGAATATGATATTCCATCATACTCACCATTCTGTTAACACTCAAGGGGAGGGAATTATATTGAGTGTGTATACCAAGGGCTGGGAATCTTGTGGGCCATCTTAGAATTCTGCCTACTGCTTGGTAGAAGAAGTGACTGTAAAATTTTTGTTGCTTCACACTTAATAAAGAGGGGTAAAAAATTCCTAATAGTGACATGTGTGTGCACTGACAATAGTGAACTTCACCTGAGCCCTGTGATCCTAGAAAATAGTAGTGGCTAAGAAATGCTTCCACATTTTTGTGTTCCAGGAAGCACACAAAAGAAATTCATCTCCTCTATGTCTTTATTTGGAATTTTTTAGATTTCCAATGAAGACAATATTATCTAATGACTTAGATGAGATTGAGGGGCATCTCCCTTATTTACCTATTATAAGGCCTAAGACCCTTCAAATTTTCCACTCTTTACCTCATAAATGATAGCTTAACTGCGTTGTTCCCACTAATCAACTGGAGGAAAATGCCTATTAATCTGATTTGATCAAATTTTAATTAAGCTTTCTCCTTTCTCCATACCTCTGAACTTTAATTCACTCTTAGTCTGAGTCAGCATATACCCACACCTTAACAGTCTTTCTGAAGAAATAGGCTGAGTTCAGGGTAAAACATTCTTTGATTTACTGTCCTGTTACTGCCACTTCCATCCCTTTTTTGAGTTTACCCCACTTCCTTCAGGTTCTCGCTAGCCTTGCTTACTCCTCCTATATATATTTTTAAAAACCCTTTCTGCGTAACTAGAGATGCTTCACATACTGTCAAAAGAACATTCTCTCTATTGTAATAGGCTCTTCATTTCTGCCCCTGGGAATATTCCGTACAAATAGTCTCTCCTTACCTAGGTCTAGATTTGTTTTTTGTTTGGCAAATGTGTGCCCTTTGAAGCCATATTCTATCCAATTGATGTAATTTTTTAAACCATTGCTCAAAAAGCAGGATAATTATTCCTACATCGCTGGCTGCTGTGCAGTGAGACAATGACCCAAATGATGCATGCAGAAATCTCCAGATAGCAATAGTTCTTTTCCTTGGAACAGTTAATTAAAATTACCCCTCACAGACTCCAATGAATTTAATCTGGTTAGATTAAATTAACACAAACTACAGTTAAACTAAGTTAGAATTTTAAGGAAGAGAACTTCAAGAAAAGGTCAACACAATATGCATGTATGTATGTATGTATTTATTGATGAGAGAGTCTCACTCTGTCACCCAGGCTGGAGTACAGTGGCCAATTGGCTGACTGCAAGTTCTGCCTCCCAGGTTCAAATGATTCTCTTGCCTCAGCCTCAGGAGTAGCTGGAATTACAAGCACTTGTTATCACGCCTGGGTAATTTTTGTATTTTTAATAGAGACAGGGTTTCACCATATTAGCCAGGCTGGTCTCGAACTCCTGACCTCAGGTGATTCGCCTGCCTTAGCCTTCCAAAGTGCTGGGATTACAGGCGTGAGCCACCATGCCTGGCCAACAGTTTTAAATTTAACTAAACATAGGTGTTGGCAGTGGGATAAAACTATATTTATTTAGATGCTAGAGCATGATGAATGATACTCTTTATCCTTTGCATTGGTCATGCCCTGGGATTCATATGAAATAAAGCAAAATTTATGAAATCCTTGATGTTTAAATGAGGTCTTATAGGCTTCTTTAGGAAATATTAGTCAGGCTGCATTAAGATTTGGGATTATTTAGATTTTAAATGAAGACAAATTTTAAATTGTAGCTCTGATTTTATGTGTATATTTCTCACAAACCAAAGCACTTTATCTTTCCTCCATAGTAATGGTCACTAACTGGTTGTTATTACATTATTTAATGATCAACTTTACTATGAGACACAAAAAGAAAATGTCATAGTGAAAATTACAAAAGAAGTAACACTCTGATGTTAGATAGGTTCAAATTTTCAAATTCAAAACTTGGATTAATGAAACTCTTTAGATTATTGAAATTTAGACTTTACTTTTCAACATCTAGATATTCTGTTCAGATTTTAAAAGCTTCATTTTTATCCAGGGAAGTTCACTCACTAGATTTAGAGATATAAAAAGCAAAATATGACACAGACCTTAAAATTTATGGATTTAAGCAAGTTTTTAAGTCTTTATTGGGGTGAATTCTTTGTGTTAAACACTAGATTTTAGATTTGCATAGTATCAATATATGACATCTATATTCTGGTTTATGGGTGGAAAAGAAAAAATCTCAATATATATGATTTAAGAACCTAACATATTTCTCTAGCCACTAGCAAAGCAGAAAATCTTCCTGATTTAATATGTTGCCTAATGCATGTTAACATATGCATAGTGGCAATTTGATAAAAGTTCTTTTTATAGGAAGTCTGACTGAATGGCAATTAAATAAATCCATGTCAAATCATCTTATTATAATCTTAATCTGTTTCTTCTCTCAGAGAAGTTACAATTTCAGAGTTAATTTTTGAGGACATTAACAAGACACAATCATATAGGCTGATATGATGGGATTCATATTTGTTGGAATCTGGATACTCTATATATTTGAACATTTCTACAACTCTTTGCATCTCATTAAATCTATAAAGTCATAAAAATCTTGTAGATTAAAAAATGAAAATAGTAGCATAGTAGGGTTTGTGACATAGTAGGCTGAAAAAAAAAAAAACAGAATTTGCTCCTAAAATGTTATACATGAGGCACAGTTTCAGAAGAAACAGTAATAGAAATCAACCTTATCAAACATTTTAAACACTCAAATTGGAAAATAAATATTATCTTTTCATCTTAAACGTATGCATAAATTATCATTATCCAGCATGGTGTCATCATAATGTCAATAGCATCATCCTTCAGAGTCAGGATGCAGCCAGTTCCATCAACAATTCATGTGGCCCGATCTTAGCTGGACCCATAATGCATTCAGCAATCCTTTCCTCACTGTTAAACAATCATGGACACATTGTTGATGTTGTCTGGGTACCTTTCTGTTCTTCAATCTTAATCCCATTCTTATCCTCTTCATTCTTTGCAGATGACTGCGTATTGAGACTGAAATCTACTAAATAAGTTATTTTAAAGTTTTGTTTTCCATCTGAAAATTTCAGCTTTTTTAAAGCATATTCTTCACTTAACCCCAGAATAAGCAATGAGTTCATTAAAACAAAATGAAACATTTTATTGAAGTATGATTGACATGTAAAAGAGACCTAGATCTGATGAGGGGTAACCCATTTCCCTGACAATAATGATTTATCCGAAAGGTGAACATGTGACTCAGGTATATCACAGTCACTCCTTTGGATTCATGTTGAGGTGACAAAGATAAAGACACCATCTCTTTCTGCTCTTGTTCCTAAGCTTAGAGCTGCCAGTAGTCACACTTTTTGCTGTGTAGAGAAAATGTCTTGGTAAGAAAGAATAATGAAGCCAATATGTAGAAAAGCAAGGTTAGAATTGGAGACAGTGCCCTGAAGTCTCCACTGTAATTCCCTGGTCTCAAGTGTTCCTGAGGTTTCACATATTACTGTCCTGGCTAGAGTTCGTTCAATTGTTCCTTAAATTATGAAAATTAATTAGTTCATCTTAGTTTCTGTCATATGCAAACTAAGTATTCCAAACTGATAGATGTATCCACATTCTTCTGCTGGCCTCCATCTAGTCTTTGGGGACCAGACTATAAAAAAGAAGGTAAACAGTGTTTCTGGTTGGAGGGTTGTAGAGAAGGGAAAAGATAGGCCCTTCTGACCAGGCCGTGAGCTGTAGTTTTGATAAATATCCATTCTTTCATGTAGTTAAGACTTGCATGTGATTTTCCTGTGATCTTCTAGATATGTGTTAACTTTGGAAATACATTTCAAAGAAAAAATGCCTTTTTTTTTTGAGAAGTACCATCCTTGGGATTGCACAATGAAAAGTAAAGAGCGTATAAACTGAAATACACATTTTTTTCCTTTTGGAAAAGAGAAGACACCAACATCTAGCTAAATAAATTATGTTTGTATTTTGATTTCCATTTTTTTTTCCTGAAGAACCACATTTACATTGAGTATTTAAGGTCACAGCTTTGCAATTTGCAGAGATAATAAGCCTGAGTCTTGGTAAATAGAAATGAATGAGCATCACTAACACATTTTATTTTGTTACCAGATTTCTTTCCCATCTGGGAAAAGAGACGTAGTGTCAGTTCAAACAAATGATTAAAAGAAAGGAAAGGGACACATCATGGTCTTCACATTTAATTATATGTAACTTATTTTTCTTATGAAAAATGATGTTATTGTTGCAGTAAATTTGCTATTTGGAAGTCTCATGGCTTCTAGACAAGGACCTACCAGTGAGAAAGAGATGAAGACCAAGATAAAGAATTCTTTATTTCCTGAAGTTAAAAATGGCAACAGGGTCAATTCAGTGTTGCAATGAGAGCAACAACCATGTAAATGGAATAGTTTCCCTTACTAATGTGTTTATATATAACATGTCCTCTAAAGAGTTATGAAGGACAGCAGTGACTTCTGGAATTATTTATGCAAGAGATATTTATCAAGTATTTGTCCTGTGCCAAATGTTATTCTAGGCAGTAGAGATACAGTCATAGACAAACACCCAAATTCCCTGTCCTCAAGGAGTTTTCGTTCTCTAGGAAACAGCAATGTATGGGGATTAAAGATTTGGCTTGTCCTCATGGTTGCAAATGGTGCTTAAGAAAATGACTACCATCTCCTTATATGCATGAGAAAGCTCCGCTGGTCCACAATGGGCATGCAAAAGCAAGTTTCACTCAGCAACTTTTTGCAGAGAAAGAAGAGTATGTGCTTGCTCCTAAATGCCTGTTTTGCAGATATTTCAAGGCCAATGGCCTTCCATAGGGTGAGGTCGATAGCCTTCTTTCTTCTAGCTATAGGGAAATGATATGATTTATTTTCCAAACTAGGAAACCGTAGAAATCAAAAGAAGGCACTAGCAGTAATTATGTTAGGATAAGAACCGTAAAGGCAGCCCTGTCTCCAGATCCTGTATGTCTGTTTGCTCACTCTGTTGACTTGTAGCCACTTTGCTGGGTGGGTTGTTTTCAAACAACCATGTTGTGCCATTTAGCAAGACTCTTGAGCTTCAGAAAAAGCTTAGCAGTCTCTGGGGATACTAGAGACTGATTTTAACTTCCCTAGTTCCTACAGCTAGACAAAAACTGTTCAGCAGGGAACTCTTGATATTTTCACAGCTTTGTTGTCCCCAGTTTTACAAGGAAGGAGATACTCTCTCCAAAAAGTCACCAATCTTTCTAGCTTTATCAGCTTAAAAGGATGTTAAAGCACCTGTTTGAATTTCTTGTCCTTGGAGGCCTGTAAATTAAGAGCAAATTGTGTGAGAACCCCCTACAGTGCCCCTGCTGGATAATTGAGCAACACTGCAAAATTCCCTAGGCTTCCATCCTGAATGCGTGGGGCAAGATAATTGAGGTTATAAAGGACTTTCCATTTCTAAACTTCATTGTATAATCTTATAATCTTTGCAAATGAAACTTTAGGATCCCAGATAATAAAATATAATTGTTTTTGCTTGACAAATGTTGGTGCAGTAAATTAATGGCTTTGAATGTGTTGTTTATTGTTTAACCTTGATTGAGCTTCAATAGTACTGCCGTTGAATAAAACACATTCTGTGTATTTCAAGAAACATCTGTTATGTGATTTAAAACTGATACGTATGTTTGTAAAAGTTTGGGGATAGGAAGAGGATGACATAAATTTAGGGATAAACTTGTCTTATCTGGAGGTAACCACTCTGTAATTACCAACTTTATTTCATGTGATAAGTCAAGCTACATTTCCTTCTGGCCTGCTTGATTAGGCTTTTCTTTTGACTATTTTCCCACAAGAAATCTATGCTCTTTGCTCATTGGTCTTCAGACATTTCCTAGAATGGCTGAAAGAATATATCTGTCTTGTTCTCTGTTGAAGTCCCAATACCTTGCAAGGCTTATGACACAATGGTTAATCTTGAATAAACCATTCTTTAAAGTAATTTAGGTGGGTTGATAATGTGCAGGATTTTAGCAACACTGAACACAGACTTGAAGAAACAGCTATAATGCTGGGAATTATTTGGACAAACCAGTTTCCTATAGGCATATACAATTTCAGTTAACACATTTTCTTCTATGTGTTAGATATTAAACAAGCATCTCTGTGATTTAATTGAGGTATAGCTAGTAAATGTTTCTAAAACATCAACCCTAATCTATCATGTTAGTTTATTTCTTTTGAATTGAAGGATTTTCTTCAAGAATCTCCTATTAAAATGCAAATAAAACTTTGACTGTTAATAATCCCCAAAGCTAAGGTTAGTTCCCAATAAAGCCTGGATTGAGATGCAAAGATACTCACCCTCAATGTTTGCTTCTGGTCTGTTCCATGGTAAAATTTTAACATAGGTTCCAAAACACTTGAAAACCTGCATCTTTGTGGAGAAAGACTTCACGTGCGTTTTATACACATTCAAGAATACAGAACTTGCAAAATAACAACGGTAGGCATTACTTTTTTCTTTTATAAATTCACAGCTGTGTTTTGGGATAACAACCACAGATAAAGGGGAGAGAGAGGCTTTAAGCTCTTATTACAATTTAAGATAATCATTAGCATTTTAAGAAAAATTATAAATGGCAGTATCAACACTGCTCTGGAGTTTTGTGCTATTAGTTTTTCTTTGTAGATAATTTTCTTGGAAATTTTATTTAGGTAGTGAGGGTGAGGTGTTGATAGATGGTGCAAAGAGTTATTTTTACCTTTGAAAGTTGTGTTCTTTCTCTCTCTGGATGCTCAAATTTCTTATGGCAGCATTGATGGTTTAGAGAAAATTGGGAGCACTCCACATGTGTTTTCTGTTATGTCAGTGATAGAAGGTAGCACCTGTGAACTCAGATTTTCCTGTTTGCAGAAGCATAGTGACTATTTTAATCTATAATTCATTTGCTTTACCTCACCAGGAAGATGGTGTTGGGGTGTGAGAGTCTCTTCCAGCCTACTATGAATGTGCTGTATTAAACCAAACTATTTTAATACATACTGTTGATTCAATGGAAGTATTAAAATGAACATAAAGTGTTCAAGCAAGAAATGATAAGGTCATTATAAAGCAGCAAGTAGATAATGGTTTATAAAGAGTTTGGAAAATTTTCGATATCGTAAAAAGTGTACCAAGGGTAAGAAGATATAAAAAATTAAATTGTGAATCACCCTTTTTACATAAATTAATTTAGTTAATTAGCATTATAAAATCTTGGGCTTAATATGAATTGACTCAGATGATGTAAGACTATTTTCACCTAGACATTTGTCACTGTTGACATTTAGATGCTCTCCTTGCATTCAGCTTGCCTCTACCCCATTTCACAAGCCCACACGTTCATCTTTCATCCAAATGTAATGGCTCCAAATGTGACACATGATGAAGAAGCAAAGAATATCAACCCTGAGCTCATCCACTCCTCTGATGACACCTTTCTTAGCCCCTCTGAGAAAAAGATAGGTTTATGTTTGAAAAGATACAGTGCTCTTAAAGACAACCCTCCTAAAAGAGTAATTATATCTCAGATCTGTTTATTGATATAAGATAAAAGATAAAGCAACATGGAAAACAGTAATATGAAATGTAAGATTAAAATCTTTATTTTTCTTTTTAGTTTATGGACAATTCTACAGCATAAAATCTCATTATGCCCCTGGCTCTAAGAGAAAGGTTTTAGCTTTTATTTTAGTTTACTTTTGAAATTTATGCATGCCTCACTACTCTTCAATCTGTCATCTTCTATTTATATTACTATATCATGAAAAGAGGGGATGCCAAGGATCTGTAGAGGCGAGCCCACCCAATTTGGTATTCTAAAATACAGGTAAAAAATAACTCCAGATGATGTGTAAAAGAAATAAATTCTGTGTTCTAGAATGGAAAAAAGTTTTTGGCCACTATTTTACCACTTGTCTCTTCTGTGCTGGCTTAAAATATGTAACACATATTTGTATAGTGGCATAGTAAAAATCAGAAATAAATTGGTAAACTGAACTGGAGAGATTTTTCCATACTGTGAGATTCTTTGGAGTTGAATTTACTTTTTATCCACAGTACTTAGGAAAGTATATGACACATAAAAAGTAGGGACTTTAAAAAATGTTTGATAATTGCATAAACACAAAATCTGTAAAGATGAAGATTAATCAGAATGACTGGAATTCAGAAAAATATAGGCAACAGGTAACGGAGTCAGTAAGATTGCAACCCTTTACAAACAGACTTCTCAATGAGAGTCAGTGTAGACAGGAAGGGTTTGCTCTGCCCACTTTTCCTTCTTCCGCTACTTATCTTCATAGAAAAATAAAGCCTATTTGCTTCCCTCTTCTATTTGCCAATTGTCTGCTGCCTGGAGGTTCTGGGTCCTGTTTGTGAAGAAAGCATATTCTATTTTTTTTTCTTCCCCAGAAGGACTGTTCTTCCTATCACAATTACCTTGACTCTGGTCTGAATGTGTTAGGTTCTCATGTTGATGACTCAGGAAAGATTGTGAACAAAACATGATTAAAGAAATCTTGTTTTTCTCAAGTGTTCCTGGTAATCCATTTCTAACTGAAGTCCTTCTGCTGGTTTCTCCCACACATTTTATACTGTTGTCCTAGAAAAGGTCATATTTATTTGTTTGTTTGTTTTCTGCTTCACTAGAGAACAGTGTTGATGAGAGCATCATCTTGAATTCCTCGAATTTAACCTTCTGGGCAGCTATTTCCCTAGGGAAAGACATGACATTATTTAATGTGGTTGTTACTTTCGATGCTCTCTTTTTAAAAAAACCAGGCTCATTGTGGTATCAGTGGCACGGCATACAATAAATTGCCCATCTTTAAAAATGTAAAATTGGTGAAAATTTGACATATGTATACACAGGTGAGACTATCACCATAATCAAGAGAATAAGCATGTCTATTACTCACAAATTGTTTTTTGATCTCCAAGCCCATTCTCTTCAGAGTCCTGGACCATTTCTTAAAATAGTGAGGTAGGGGAGTGAACTCAATGCTTTTTGTTATCCTCTCTGTCTCATTCCATTCTTGGGATGTTATTATAATTTATCAAATGAATTTTATTTGCATAGTTTAATATTACTGTATTACTTCTTCTATAAAATACTTCTAAGTGTTGCATGAGCATTGCTCTTGCTTCTTCTCATTGCAGAGGCAGCTAGTTGTCCCCCAATATACTTTTCCTTTTATAATAGCTACCCTGAGTTTTAGCTAGACAGAAAATCCCCTCCCAATAGACAACTTCATTTCCTAGTTTCCCTCGCAGTTAGATGTGACCAAGTTCTGTCCAATGGAATGTGAGCAGAAGTAGTAAGTACAACTACTAGTCGTTCTCTCAGATGTTAGGAGTTAGATGCAGTTTGCTTAGGCCTTCTGACTGGCTAGCATCTAGTTTCAATGGTCATCTTATACCATGAGAAAGAAACTGCAAGTTGAAGATGGCAATGTGATAAACATGATGGACTCTATTAAGCCTGAACTTTGAAACTAGTAAGTGGAAGAAAAATAAGATTCTATATTGTTTAAGACACTGTTACTTTAGGATTTTTTGGTTACTGAATCTAAAACTATATTCTAATTGGTATGCTTGTGTATGTTCTGAATGTTTGTGTTCCCCCTACCCAACATGCATATGTTGAAGCCTAATCTCCAATATGGTGGTATTTGAAGGTGGGGCCTTTTGGAGATGATTAAGTCATGAGAGCAGAGCCCTCATAAACTGGATTAGTGTCCTTGTAAAAGAGACCCGAGGTATAGTTGGTTCACCCCTTCCACCAAATGGGGATGCATAGAAGGTACCATTTATGAAATGGAATTGGCCCTCACTGGACACCAAATCTGCTGGTGCCTTGATCTTGGACTTTCCAGATTCTAGAACTGTAATAAATAAATTTCTGTTCTTTATAAGCCACTCAGTTCATGATATTTTTGTTACAGCAGCCTGAAGACAAAGATAACTTCCATTTTTATAAATACACAAAACTTGGACAGTGGATAAATGAGCAAACCTGTGATTCGAGCCATCTTGCTACAACAATTATTTGCTTCTTCTAAAATAAACTCAAGGTTAAAGAGTGGACTATTTGAAGTCATTTCCAATGAACGTCATAGAATCCCAGACATTTATTTAGGAAAATGATTTAGCAAGATTGGCAATCCGGAATACTTACATAGCTGCTGCTTTTCAGACTTAAGTGCATTTTCATAGAAGTGTGTTCTCAAGAAGTGTCCTTTGAACAAACACTTGGCTAGACACACTAGCCTCATTTATTATATACAGAACATTAATATTCTTCTTATTTCTATAGCCCATTACTGTTTTACCTTCATTATGGCAGCACTTAGAAACTTTTCTAGAATGGTAACAAGACCTGATGTGATACCATCAAGTAAATAGCCTGGTAGGATGCTTTTTTAGTGCTCTGCCAGGAAGGACTTGAGTGTTAAATATGTCATAATCTTATACTTTTTTATATGCAGAAAGTCTACTTTGACATTATCTCAGTGGCACAGCTGCACTGATTTTCCTTGCTATTCTCACACCCCTAAACATTTGGAGCTCCTTTATTATAATGGTAGATATTATGTAATGAAGGTAGTTCTGAAAGGCCATAACATAACAGACCTTTACTGCTGCCGTATTGAAATATCAGGCACAGCAGATGAACAGGTTGCCTAGCAACTGATACTGCAAGCTCCAGCGACTGCTCAGGCCCACTGAGATTGACAAGGGAGCCATCACTGGCTGCCTGTACCTTCCTACTTAGCAATTCTGACAGACCAAAGCCCTCAAAAGGAGGGTTATGTGATTAAATATTAACATTTAAAGAGCATGTGTATATATATATATATGTATGTGTGTGTGTATATACTATCTTTAAATGAATAGTTAGAAACTTTTCTTAAAAATATTCTTGAGAGAGAGAGAAAGAAAAAGAAATGAAGCAGAGAATGGAGGAAGTAAAAAAATTGATTTGAAAAAGAACAAAAAAAAATGGACCTACTGTGAGCTTTGGCTTTCCATTTTACAATGAAATGCAATTTATTTTAGCTGAGACAAATGTCTAATGCATGCATGACTAGGCATGTCCAAAGAAATTTATCTTAGAATACGATAACCATGAAATGACTTTTGAATATCTGAACAGGTGGAGCTACATGTTTCTGTACACTGTTTCATAGGCAATCATGTGTTATGTTCAAATTGTTGACCATGACTAGCATTCTGATTTAGAAGTGCCAATTTTCATTTACTGAAAATGACATTTTATTTTATATTTTAGGGCCCAAACAGTTAAGTCTTGTGGAGTATTTCTTTTCTACACTGTTTCACAGATAGCATTTAGTTTCTTTTTGAAATAAGTAAACATGAAGCACCATTCAAATATGTCTCTTAAAATAAATTCATTGCATGGCAATCTTTTTGTGAAATGTTCAAGTAAGAATCTATAAACTCTTTTGTTTTAGGGTAAAATAATTTATTCTAAGATCCCTCAGATTTTGGAAACAAATCATTATTTATGACATCTGTCCCATTTCAAATAGAATTGAATTTATGTTTTGCTGTGAATTTCATCTAGAAATTAATAATTCATATTCATGGATATAATACACATGGTCTAACTAGCATATTTAAAACATACATATATTCTGTGGGTCAGCAGTTTTACTAGTAGTAATTTATTTATAGTAGGCTCCCAATGTGGAAACGCATAGGTTTAACAACATTAACTGCAATACTGGTCACAAGAGCAAAACATATTAACCTAAATATTCATTATTGGGTACTAGTGATGTAAATTATTATATAGCCAGAAAATAGCATAGCAACCCTGCTAGCAGAATTGCTGAGTGAGGGGGTGTATGTAGGTTTAAGATATGTTAGCTGGGCCATATGCTTTTTATCTATGATACCGATATCCATTATGAATATGGATGTATATTTTAGCAAGAAATATATCCAAAATACATTGTTTAATAGACAAATTTTGAAAAATAGAATGTAAATAAAACCCTATTTGTGTCCCAAAATCCAGGATACATTTATGTTGATATGTGGATACATGCTTTTATAGTAGTTAATTTTAGAGAAAATTTTTAGTATACATTCAGAGGTGAGTTAGGGAAGGGAATATTGCTGTTTACCATAAACATTTTTGCCTTTAAAAAAAATCAAGAACATACATTGCTTTTACAATAAAAATGCTAAAAACACAGGTTGCTTAGTAACAATACCATGAAATATATTATTTATGCTTTGTACAGACATGAGCAAACTGAAAAAATTTTATCATGTTATTTTAGCACAGCATCTTTATAATCATTCTGTCTTCCATAATCTTGTTAGAGAAAAGATTAAAAATGGTGTCCCTAGTTCTTCCTTGGGTTTTATGTGTGTTTCTATGGTCTTAAGTAAATTAGATCATGAACTTTTCTGAATTACAGGCAATTATCTTTTCAAAAGTCTCGAGAAGAGTTAGGGGATTAAGAAGGAGCAAATGTAAAACTGATCTTTCTTTTTTTGAAGCCCCAAAGCCAATAATTTTATTATCTTCTATTAAGTTGATCTCATCCTCTAGTAAAATAATGAAGCAAGTATTAATGAAGTGGCACTTTAGGCCTTCTATCATCACTTATGAAAAGAGTATTTATGTAAGATTTATAGAATAAATATTCTACTCTGGGAGAAATTGTGTGTCTGCTTTGGATGATGTTTTCTGTATAACCCAGGAAATAGAGCTTACATGTATATTAGAGGAAGATGATAACTTAGCTTCTGAGATGGTTTAAGAGAACAGACCAACTTTACGATAATTTCCTAATCATGGCCCAAAATGAGACAGTTCAAATACAATCTGTTTGAATATTTAATTATAGCCAGAGTGGCTGGCTTCTGGTTACCATTGATTTTCTAAAAGGAAGGTTAAAATACAGAGGCCCTGAAAGTAGATATGGTAGAAAATATTTGGAAGGACTGAAGGAGAAATATGAGTTATTTAAGAACGTGTGCATTATCAATGCTGGACAGGCATGCCGTCTTTGAGATATGGACTCTTTTTTTTTTTTTTGAGATGGAGTTTCGCTCTTGTTATCCAGGCTGGAGTGCAATGGGGCGACCTCCGCCTCCTGGGTTCGGGCAATTATCCTGCCTCAGCCTCCTGAGTAGCTGGGATTACAGGCACGCGCCACCATGCCCAGCTAATTTTTTGTATTTTTAGTAGAGACAGGGTTTCACCATGTTGACCAGGATGGTCTCGATCTCTTGACCTCGTGATCCACCCGCCTCAGCCTCCCAAAGTGCTGGGATTACAGGCTTGAGCCACTGCGCCCGGCTGAGAAACGGACTCAATTCAGCTTTCTGGTTTCCTATTATTTTGTTTTGTTTTATATTTTGCCTCAGACATAAGCAAAGGGCTTAACTCGTATCCATCTTTACTCATCTTGGGCCTCATCCTTTCCTCTCTTCCCTCATCTGACTAAACAATGTAGCTTACCTCAATAACATCATTAGGCAATAGAAGATATAATGTTTGTGCGTGGTTGCTGTGGTTTGAGTGCATGTGGTCCTCCTGAAGTTATTTTGGAACTTAAACTCCACAATGATGATATTAAGACATGGGGTCTTTTGGAAAGTGATTAAGTCCTGAGGGCTCCAGATTCATGAATGGAATTAATGCCCTTATAAGAGAAACTTCAGAGAGCTGCCTAGTCCTTCCCTCTTTTCTGCCTTATGAGGACACAACAAGAAGATGCCATCTTGGAAGCAGACACTGAATCTGCTGGCACCATGATCCTGGACTTCCCATCTTCCAGAACTATGAGAAATAAATTTCTATTGTTTATAAATTACCCAGCCTAAGATATTTTGTTACAGCAGCAGGAATGAACAAAGACAATGACTTGTTCCATTTCTTTATTTCATATTAGGAAGGTAAACTTTAAAATAGGCACTGAAAAAGGAAAAGGGACTTTGGCCGGGACTTGACTAAATCACAGAGCTTCTGCTATTTCCTGTGTACTTGGCCTTGACCTCAATGTTCCCGAAAACGGGGTTTGAAGACAGACAGTTTTGGCCTAAAATCTTATCACTGATTGGCTAAAATCTGAGTTACCTTAGATTCCGCATCATTAACGGGGGATAATGATGACATTATTGGACTACTTTGGAATTAAATATGATAATTCTTTTTAATGTGCCTCAGCACAGTGATTGGTAATTAGGTAACTGTGTATTCTCTTCTTTCCTTGAGAAAACCTTATTTTTTTTTCACCAGAAGAAAAAAAAAAAAGCTAAGCGAAGGCATTCTGTATTGCCTTGACTATTTTTGAATTACTGATACTGGTGATTTTATAGCATTATAACTGGCAATGAGGTTGACTCCCTAAGATCAGTTCTGTGACTCGCCAACTTTGGCTCCCATGGCTGAGCATTTCCTGACTCCTTCTTCAGTACAGGAATGTATCCTGACCACCACTCCTCTGAACCATGCCACCTCCTTTTCTTCACTGCTTTTGTTCATCTCACTTTCCTTCCCAGATAACTATTTTAAAAGTCAACCTATTTTTCTATACTGCAGATACCCTGTCTGCATTCTCCTACCTGGGATCAACTCGACTTCCACTGAACATTTCTACCACAGAAAGATGACATGTTTATGAGGAGAACTATCGTATTTGTTCACAGTTCTAAATGTTATACATTATTTATTATATTGAATTGAAAGCTGCTTCACTTTAATCTTTGGTCCTAATTTTGCCTTTATAGTTACACAGACTAAATCTAATATCCTTTTACATAATTGGTTTTCTTTAAAAAGTTGAAGACCGTTAATATATTTCTGTACATTTTCTTTTCCTTGGGTTAATTATTTTCAGAGCTTTGAGCTTTCACTCAAATATCTGAATTTCAGGACCTTTATGGTCCTAACTGCCGCCTTCTGGGTACTTTCTGATTTGTTCATGGTCTTTTAAAAATGTAGTACCAGAACTACCTCAACACCCTACATTTGGGTTGGTTAGTGAGAAATACACTACAGCTGAAAATTACTCTGATCCAGACAACATATTTTTATGAACATAGCCCAACATTACATTTGCCATTTAAATCAGTCATATCCAACAACTGGCTCAGCATTTTCCAAGCTGGACATCCTTGCCTGGTAATTGTGTAGCCTCAGGGTTAGATGGCTTGGTTTCATGCCTTAGATTTGTCATTTTCACCTACATAACCTTAAACTAAACATTTTATGCCTCAGCTTCCTCATCTGTAAAATGAAGATGATAATTGTATTGCTGCGAATATAAAAAATGACTTTGCATATAAAACATTTAGCATCATCTCTAGTCAGTAGATGTTGGCTATTTTAAGGAACTAAATGCAGTTCACAGAAATTGCTATTAAATCACATCCTGTCACTCCTCCCACAACACCTGTCTTTGTGCAGTCAACATTTTGATTATGAAGTGTATAATCTTCAAATTCCTGTATATATTGTTGTTTTTGCTTTGAAATAAAATCTGTTGATATAAATTTTATTTTCATTTTTTGTTTTACTGTTTTAGACATTTCCATTTTGTTATCAGGAGAGGGATCTACCTTATCTGGATGTCTCCACTTATAACAACATCTACAGGGACCTTTCCTTGGGATTGTAGGAAGATAATACAAGAATAATCTGAATCTAACTGATCCCACACAAGGAAATAAGAACTAAATTCAATTAATTTCAACCCAATCATGAAATATCTCTGCAAAATAATCCATGGGGCTCAACCATTTACAAATGCAGATTTTTGTTGTTGTTGTGAAATGTGAAAGTCTTCAATCAGTTGGGTGAGGATAATTATTTCTTTTCCTCCAGCTTCTACTTGTCCTATTCTATATTCCAGACTATTTTTGTCCTATGCCAAAAGGTACTGTCCATAAATTCATCTGCAATTTCTCAAATTTCAATTTTAAAAAAGGGGATTAGTGTGGTATTTGGATTTTTTATTTCAAAAGCTTTACATTAAATATGTGCTCTCATTTATTACTTAATCCTAGAATTGTTCCTTTTCCCATATGACTGGTCTATCTTCTTTCTCCTGCAACCTAACTACTTTCTCTTTGTTTTACCCTTGTGTGAGTGCTCTGTATTTAGTCCCAAGGGGAGACAGAAAGACAGAAGAGCTAAAGAATATTAAGTAGAGAAATGAGAAAGTATTCCCTCCCTTTTGCGTGGGCAGATTAACTTCCTACTTGTGTCCAAATTAGAAATAATTAGCCCCACTGTTCTGATGTTTGCGCACTACAATGCTTCTTGTATGATTGTATTAAAATATTTCACTGTCTCTTGTACTTCTGGGATTTTACCAAATCTTTTTGGCTAACCCTGAATCATGGTATTAAAACCAGGAATGTATATGAGATACCCTAGTAAGAGCAATGTACAACCAGTAGAGAGAGACTTGATGATTGAATTCTGGTAAACAACAGTACATAAGGAAGAGAACTGGCAGATTAGAGTAGGAAGAAATTCCTGGGTTCTATATTTGTCCTTGAGGGTAATCAATTCTACTCTCTCTCTCCAATTTTTTTTCCTTAAATGTTCCTAAAACCATTTATTTAGTAATTTATTTCAGAATTCTACTGGAGATGGATGTTAAACTCACCGATCTATAGTTTCTAGAGTTTCTGGGACATTTGCCCATTTCAACCCTGGCATATCTCCCAGACTCTGTTATCCCTCAGTGACTATACAGAGAGGCTCTGAGTTCACTTCTGCATGTTCCTCAATATTTCTAAGCACGATTCATCTGTTCCTTCAGCCTTCTGTCCAACTAAAGGGGTGGGCATTCTATCACCATCTTCTCACTTTGCTTCTTCTGAAATCTAAATTCTGAATATTCTTACCTCAGAAGCTATATTAACTCCATGCTTTGAAACGGGAAATATTAGGAGAAAATAAGAAGTTCTTGAATTTTATGGAAAACAAAAAAGGACATGTACACAAAGGTTGTTTGTTCTACCTATGTTAAATTTAATACCCCGAAGTTGATTAATTTCATAGTAAATAGAGTAATTCTTTGAATATATTTATTTATTTATTTCTGAGATTTTGGTGCGCCTATCACCTGAGCAATATACACTGTACTCAATGTGTATTCTTTTGTCTCTCACCTCTCTCCCACCCTTTCCCCTAAGTCACCAAAGTGCAATATATTATTCTTATGCCTTTGCGTCATCATAGCTTAGCTCCCACTTATAAGTGAGAACATACAATGTTTGGTTTTCCAATCCTGAGTCATTTCACTTAGAATAAGAGCCTCAAATTCCACCCAGGTTGCTGTGAATGCCATTATTTTTTTCCTTGTTATGGATGAGTAGTATTCCACGGTGTGTGGTTTCGTCATCACATTTTCTTTAACCATTTGTATATCTTCTTTTGGGAATTGACTATTCATGTCCTTAGCCCACTTTTTGATGGGATTGTTTTTATTTCTTTTCTTGCTGATTTATTTGTAGATTCTGGATTTTGTCCTTTTTTTGATGTATAGATTGTGAAGATACTATCTCACTCTGTGAGTTGTCTGTTAACTCTGCTGATTATTTCTTTTCCTGTGCAGAAGATTTTAAGTTTAATTAAATCCCATCTATTTATCTTTGTTTTTATATCACTTGCTTTTGGGCTCTGAGTCATGAAGACTTTGACTAAGCCATGGTCTAGAAGGGTTTTTCTGATGTTATCTTCTAAAATTTTAATGGTTTCATGTCTTAGATTTAAGTATTTGATTCATCTTGAGTTGATTTTTGTGTAAGGTGAGAGATGAGGATCCAGTTTCATTCTTTTACATGTGGTATGCCAGTTATCCCAGCACTGTTTGTTGAATAGAGTGTCCTTTTCCCACTTTATGTTTTTGTTTGCTTTGTCAAAGATCAGTTGACTGTAAGTATTTGGCTTTATATCTGAGTTCTCTATTTTGTTCTATTGGTTTATATGCCTATTTTTATACCAGTACCATAATATTTTGGTAACTATGGCCTCGTAGCATAGTTTGAAGTCAGGTAATGTGATGCCTCAGGATTTGTTCCTTTTGCTTAGTATTGCTTTGTCTATGTGGGCTCTTTTTAGGTTCCATATGAATTTTAGGATTGTTTTTTCTAGTTCTGTGAAGAATGATAGTGGTATTTTAATGGGAATTACATTGAATTTGTAGATTGCATTTGGCAATATGATCCTTTTCACAATATTGATTGTATACATCTATGAGCATGGGATATGTTTCCAATGTTTGTATTGTCTGTGATTTCTTTCAGCAATGTTTTGTAGTTTTCCTTGTAGAATTCCTTCACCTCCTTGGTTAGGTATATTCCTAGGTATTTCATTTTATTTTTTGCAGCTATTGTAAAAAAGGTTAAGTTCTTGATTTGATTCTCCACTTGGTTGCTGTTGGTATATAGCAAGCTACTGATTTGTGTACATTAATTTTGTATCTTAAAACTTTGCTGAATTCATTTACCAGTTGCAGCTTTTTGGATGAGGCTTTAAGTTTTCTAGGTATCTGATTGTATCATCAGCATACAGTGTCAGTTTGACTTTTAACTCTTTAACACTTTGGTTTCCCTTTATTTCTTTCTCTGGTCTGAGTGCTCTGTTTAGGACTTCTAGTACTATGTTGAATAGAAATGGTGAAAGTGAGCATCCTTGTCTTGTTCGAGTTCTCAGGGGGAATGCTTTCATCTTTTCCCCATTTGGTATAATGTTGGCTATGGGTTTGTCAGACATGACTTTTATTGCCTTAAGCTATGTCTCCTCTACTGATTTTGTTGAGGGTTTTAAACATAAAGGGATACTGGATTTTGTCAAATGCTTTTTCTGCATCTATTGAGATGGTGATGTAAATTTTGTTTTTAATTTTGTTTGTGTGGTGTATTACATTTATTAACTTATGTATGTTAAACCATCCCTGCATCCCTGGTATGAAACTCACTTGGTCATGTTGGATTATCTTTTTGATATGCTGTCGAATTCGATTTGCTAGTATTTTGTTGAGGATTTTCACATCTATGTCAACTAGAGATATTGGTCTGTGGCTTTTGTTGTTGTTGTTGTTATGTCCTTCCCTGATTTAGGGTGATACTGGCTTCTTAGGGAGGATTGCTTCTTTCTCTATCTTTTGGAATAGTGCTAATAGGATTAGTCCCAATTTTTTTTTTTTTAATGTCTGATAAAATTTAGCTGTGAATCCATCTGGTCCTGGACTTTTATTTTCTGCAATTATTTTTTGCCAAAAACAGTATTAATCTTTTCAAAGAACCAGCTTTTTGTGTCATATATCTTTTGAAACTTTTTGTTTCAATTTCATTTAGTTCTGCTCTGATCTTCATTGTTTCTTCTCTTCTGCTGGATTTGGGTTTGGATTGTTCTTGTTTCTCCAGTTCCATAAAGTGTGACCTTAGATTGTCTATTTGTGCTCTTCCAGACTTTTTGAAATAGGCACTTAATGCTATAAACTCTCCTCCTAGCACCACTTTTGCTGTATCCCAGAGATTTTGATAACTTGTGTCACTATTATTGTTCAGTTCAAGTAATTTTTCAGTTTCCAGCTGGATTTAATTATTGGCCCAATGATTGTTGAGGAGCAGATTATTTATTTAATTTCCATGTATTTGCATGGTTTTGAAAGTTCCTTTTGGGGTTATTTCCAGTTTTATTCCACTGTGGTCTGAGAAGGTAGTTGATATAATTTCAGTTTTCTAAAATTTACTGAGAATTGTTTTGTGGCCTATCATATAACTGTCTTGGAGAATGCTCCATGTGCTGATGAATAGAATGTATACTCTGCAGTCGGGTAGAATGTTCTGTAAATATCTGTTAAGTTCATTTGTCGTAGGGTGTAGTTTATGTCCATTGTGTCTTTGTTGACCTTCTGTCTTGATGACCTGTCTAGTGGTGTCAGTGGAGTACTAAAGTCCCTCACTATCATTGTGATGCTGTCTATCTCATTTCTTAAGTCTAGTAGTAATTATTTTCTAAATTTGGGATCTCCAATGTTAGATGCATATATATTTAGGACTGTGATTTTTTTCCTGTTGGACAAATCCTTTTGTCATTTATAATGCCTTTGTCTTTTTAACTATTGTTGCTTTAAAGTTTGATTTGTCATATATAAAAATAGCTACTTCTGCTTGCCTTTTGTTTCCATTTGCATGGAATATCTTCTCCACTCACTTTCCTTACATTTATGTGAGTTCTTATGTGTTAGCTGAGTTTCCCAAAGACAGCAGAAACTTGGTTTGTAAATTCTCATCCATTCTGCCATTCTGTATCTTTTAAGTTGAGCGTTTAGAGCCTTTACATTCACGTTAGTATTGAGATGTGAGGCTCTATTCTATTCATCATGCTATTTGTTGCCTGATTTCCTTTTTTTCTTTGTGTTATTGTTATATAGATTCTGTGAGATTTATGCTTTAAAGAGGTTCTATTTTGGTGTATTTCAAGGATTAATTTCAAGATTTGGAACTCCTTTTAGCAATTCTTTTAGTGCTAGCTTGGTAGTAGCAAATTCTCTCAGCATTTGTTTCTCAGGAAAAGACTGTATATTTCCTTGATTTATGAAGCTTAGTTTTGGTGAATACAACAGTCTTGGCTGATAATTGTTTTAAGGAGGCTAAAAATAGGACCCCAATACCTTCTAGCTTGTAGGGTTTCTGCTAAAAAAAAATCTGCTCTTAATCTGATAAATTTTCCTTTACAGGTTACCTGATGCTTTTGCCTCACAGCTCTTAAGATTCTTTCCTTCATCTAACTATACATAACCTGATGACCATGTACCTAGGTAATGATATTTTTGCAATGAATTTCCGAGGTGTTCTTTGGGCATCTGAGTTGTTTGTATTTGAATGACTAGATCTCTACCAAGGCTGGGGAAGCTTCTTTGATTATTCCTTCAAATATGGTTTTCAAACTTTAAATTTCTCTTCTTCCTAAGGAACGCCAATTATTCTTAGGTTTGGACGCTTAACATAGTCCCAACCTTCTTGGAGTCTTTGTTCATTTTTTCTTATTATTTTTTTTCTTTGTCTTTGATGGATTGGGCTAATTTGAAATCCTTGTCTTGGGTTCTGAAGTTCTTTCTTCCGCTTGTTCAATTGTATTGCTGAGATTTTCCAGTACATTTTCCATTTCTCTAAGTGTGTCCTTGATTTCCAGAAGTTATAATTTTTTTTATTTATGCTGTTTATTTCACTGAAAAGTTTTCCCTTCATATCCTGAATCACGTTTTTTTATTTCTTTAAATTTGGTGCCTCCCTGATTAGCTTAATAATTGACCTGAATTCTTTTTCTGGCAACTAAGAAATTTCGTCTTGGTTTAGATTAATTGCTGTTGGGCTGCTGTGACCTTTTGGGGGATGTTAAAGAACATTGTTTCATCACATTATCCAAATCACTTTTCTGGTTCCTTCTCATTTGGGTAGACTATGTCAGAGGGAGGATCTGGGACTCAAGGGTTGCTATTCAGATTTTTTTGTCTCACATGGTGCTCGCTTGTTGCGATATTTTTCCCTTTCCTTTAGGAATGGTTCTTCCTGAATGCTGAACTGCAGTGATTGTTTTTGCTTTTCTGGGTCTAGCCACCTGCCAGAGCTACTGGGATCCAGGCTGTTACCAGGCTGGGCTGGTATCTGCAAAGACTCCTGTGATGTGAGCTGTCTTCAGGTTTTTCAGCTGTGGAGACCAGCACCTGCTCTGGTGGAGGTAGAAGGAAAGTGAAATGGATTCTGTAAGGGTCCTTGATTCTGTAAGGGTTTTTGTTTAGTGTGCTGGTTTTATGTTGGTTGGACTTCACTCTTTAAGAGTGAGGAGGTGGCACTTTCAAGAGCACATCAGTGGCATTACTATAGGGAGGATGCAAACTTGCCCTAGGTATGCCTGCTTAAGTATTCAGGTTTCTCAGGACATGGACAGGGCCATAGAGCTCCCAAGAGATTATGACCTTTGTCTTTGGCTATCAGGGCAGATAGAGGACGACCATCATGTGAGGGTAGGGATAGGTGTGTCTGAGCTCAGACTTTCCTTGGGCAGGACTTGCTGTGGCTGCTGTAGGGGATGGGGTGTGGTTCCCAGGCCAATGGAGTTGTGTTATGTTCCCAGGGGGATTATGGCTGCCTCTGCTAAGTCATACTGCTAGAGATGTCGGGTAAAGCTGGCAGTCACAGGCCTCAGCCTGCTCCCACATAGCCGGTGGTTCTAAAGACCAGTCTCACTCCCATCATGCCCCACAACAGCACCAAGTCTATTTGCAGGCAGCTGGTGACCAGGACTGAGAACTTGCCCTAGACCATGAGCCTCCCCACTGAGAAATCAAGCAGACTCACAGTTTTGTGGCATCTCAGGAAGCCTGCAGCAGTGATCCAGTTTCTTCACAGGGTCTGTGGATTCTCTTGGCTTTCCTGGTGTGTTTCTGCAGTAGTTCTTGGAGTAATCATGATATGAGTCTCCACATGCTGCTCTGACCATCAGAGTGAGAGCTGCAAGCTAGTTCTCCCTCCTATCTGCCATCTTAACTCATAATCCTGAATCTGTTTGATCTAATGTTCTATTAGAACATTATTCTTTAAAGTTCTGTTGACTTTACCACCTCAATTATACTTAAATTCACTTTTCTCCATCTTTACAGACACCATATTATCTCTGGTGACTATAACTTGCACTTACCCTGCCACCTCTTAATTGTCTTTTTCCATCTACCCCTACCCAGTCCATTCCCCACATTATGTCTAAAATGTAATGCCCCACATAAAACCTACTCATCTTCAGATCTCTGCTCAATCATCACTATTTATGGACATGATGCTCAAGTTTGCAACCAGGTTAAATTATCCTCTAATGTCCATCCTAGCATTTCTCTCATCCATAGGAATTATTTACTTCAGGAAATCCTGATTAATAGCAATTTTCACAAGACTTGGGACCATATTTCTTTTCACTTACCATTGTGTTCCAAGTACTCAGAATAGCTCCTGACCCATTGGAAGCATTCAGTAACCATTCTATGAATGAATGGAAGGTTTAAAGAATGATTCCTTTTTTTTTTAATGATGCAGATAAGGTTTAAAGAAATCTTCTAAACCTGGTGAAGCAGCATTGGCCATATGGGTTTGGGATGGGCCTTGTATGTTTCTATGGGCAAGGTATGTCTGTTGTGGCTTCTATTTGTTCACAGGCCATCAAGGAAAACAGAGTTCACTCTAAGCCAAACCGTAGAGCTTTTTTTGTGCCCTTTCTGTGTCATTTTGTTGCCTTGGTTTCAGTCATTTTTTTGCTCCCCTTTCTTAAACTCCTTCCCTTCCATTAAAATCTGACACCAAATATTCATACTTGCTCTCATCATTAGTCTCTACCCTCTGTGCCTTTTTCTTTCCTTGGTATTGATCCTTTACCTTCTTGCCCTCAGGCTTTCATAATTTTAGTATGTATCTCCTTCCATAAAAACATATGGTTCTGATGATTGTCATTTTCAATTTCTTTGCCTTTCATTTTTCTGAGCCTCCATCTAGGAGGGATCTGACATCTTTCTGGGCTAGAGTTGCTGGAAACTCATTATAGGGGTTTGTTGAGGAAGAGAAGGATGGCTCCTGTTGTTACTGACTTCTGCCCGGACTCATTCTATCAGAGCTGTTGTGAATGGTTGGCGTAGGGTTTTCCTTGCACAATAACACTTGTCCAAGTGTGGGGGAAACAGAAACATTTGGAGGTGATGTATTATATATTGCTTTGATTGTGATGATGGTTTCACAGGTATATGCATATGTCCAGACTCATCAAATTATATACATCATACATGTGTAGATTTTTGCATATCAATTATATCTTTTAAAAAGAAGTCATTATAAAAGCCAGTAGCAGTGCTATAGACTCTGTTCTGTTCTCCTGTAAGACTGTCAATAAGGCTTGCTCCGACCATGACATTTCAGCAGCTCTTGCCTTGTTCTCTCTGCCTTCCTCAAACTCCTCTTGGTTCTTCTTCCAGCTTCTGTCCTGTCCTCCTTTCTCTCATGCTTTCTCTCACAACTCCTAAATTTACTTTTTATAGTCTCTACTAATTCTCACATGATAGTATTATGTATTTGTTTTTATAAATTTGTTTGTTATTTTTATTGAAGTTATACATGTACACGTTGAAAAGTCAAATGGTTCCGTAAGGTTTCCTATGAGAAACAGCAGGCTCTTAGCTGTTATACTTCACCATCTTCTGCTCCTCATTCAAACATATGTTCAACAAGTATTGAGCATCTTCTAAATGTCACATATTGCTGTAGGTGCTTGGGATTCATTAATGAATAAAATAGGGAAAATGCTTGCTTGCATGGAATTATATTTTACCAGAGTGGCAAGGCACAGACAAAAGACAATAAATAAGTAAATTATACAGTATGTGTGATAGTACTAGGAATTGTTGGGGGAAATAGGGCAAGGGCCGGGAATCATCTGCACAGGAAAGATGTAGAGATAGAATAGTCACATGAGCCTTAATGAAAAACATCTGAGGTAATGAGAAATTAACCATGCACGTATCTGTGCAAAGTGTGGTCTAGGCAGACATGACAGCATAAAAGAATTAAGTAAGCATCAATGCTTGGGGTGTTACAGAAGCCTAGAAAGCCAGAATGGCTGGGGTGGAGTCATCCAAAGGCAGGGTAGGAGATGAGAACAAGGCTAAGGGAGGAGCAAATCATGTAAAGCATTTGAAGTCAGGGCAACAGTTTATAGTTCTTGCAGTAGTTTCTATTGTTATTTACCATATATTGCAAATTAATGATTTTATGGGTTTTTTTCTGGTTGTTTTTTTTTTTTTTTAGGTTTTTCGGTGATTTATTTACTTCCCATTTTAGATGACAGAATTTAACTCTTTCACCTCCCTACATTCACCATCAACACATGTTACTCTCTTTTCCTTTCCTGTTGTATATTGTAATTTTATTTAGATCAATATTAATGATTCAATTATTATAACTACATACATCTTATTCATAATTGATCTCTGTAGTATAATTCCTATTATATTATTTCTTGGGGTGCTTTTAGTATCCCAGTAGTTCTTGATGGGTGGTACTGGGAATTTGGAGGTCCCCCAAGATTCTTTCAGGAGTTCACAAAGCTATAACTCCTTTCCCAACAATGCCGAGATATTATTTCCCTTTTCACTGTGTTACTATTTGCACATTAATGGTGCAAAAGTGACTGTGGTAAAACTTCTGGTGCTTTTTAGTGCAAATGAAAACAGTGGCACTAAACCACTAAAAGTTATCTTGTAGCTCATCAGTTCAAAGCACTCTCAGCAGAAAAACAAAAGCAAACAAAAGCCAAACATAGCACAAAGTCAGTTTCACATAGGAATGGCATTAGTGAATCAGTGAAAATTAATTGTATTAAATCTCAGTCGTTATGTATATGTTCTTTTAATATTGCATATGATGAAATAAGAAGTTCACAAAAAGCATTTCCTCTGCTACTGAAGTACTATAGTTATCTTGGGTAAAAACATTTTGTAATTGAGTTGCAATCTGAACTAGCTACTTGTTTCAAGAAGCAAAATTTTTACTAGAGAGATCAAATTACAAATAAGCAACTGAGAAACTTCCTTTTTTTTTTAGACACAGGTTCTTGTCATGTCACTAGGCTGGAGTGCAGTGGTGTGATCATAGTTCACTGTACCTCAAACTCCTGGGGTCAGATGATCCTCCTGCCTCAGCCTCCTAAGTACTAAGTATGTGAGCCTGCAACTTCAAGGAAATCAACTGATGGCATTTTTTGCCAATAATAAATTTTGAGTCTTCAAATGAAAATCAGAATTTTGGAAAACCTGTCTGCCACCTTGAGCTTGATAGCTTCCCAGTGCTTAAAAGACTTCTCTGATGGGATTCAGGGTGATATGAATGAATATGATTTTTTGATATTATATAAATGAAAGGTTTTAACATTTGGAAGACCTGCATAACTCAACCAATATTTTCAAATGGTCAATGATCATATTACAAAATTGTGCAGAGTAAAAGATCCACTGAAAGTCCAAGATAGACTGGTAGGTTTTAATATAAGAGGATAAAAATTTATTGATATGGTTTCAGATTCCTCACTACAACTAACTTTTAAGAAACTTCTGCTCTGAGTTTTGGTGTAGCATCAAAGAATAATATATAATGTTTTAAAAGGTTATGAAAATATTCCTTCTTTTTATGATTCCGTATCTCTGTGGACTCAGATTTTTTGTACATATTTCATATAGTTTGAATTGAACATATGGAGTACAGAAGCAGATAAGAGAATCCAGCTGTCATCAAGTCAGCCAGGCCTTCAAGAGATTTGTAAAAAATGTAAAACAATGCTATTCTCACTAAATTTTATCTTGTTTTTTAAAAAATTATTTTCCTGAAAACATTTTTATGTTAACAGGCAATGAATTTATTATTTTAAATTGAAAAATAAATGTAAAATGATCATTTTACATTTCTAATAGGCATATTTCGAATATTTTAATAAAGAAAAGGTATTTGGGTAATTAATAATTTCCGAGGATATAAAGGGGTCCTGATCCCAAGACGAGTTTGGAAACCACTGTGCTACAGGACAACTGGGGATAGCTGTCTAATCTTACAGCCAACAGCATCCAACCTCCACCCCGTGAAAGCTCTGTGCACAGCATTTTGGTTCTTTTTTAATGATACACAAAGGACAGGATACTTTAGGAGGCACTTTTAAATTACTATAAAGCCTGAAAATGGTTTGCGTATTGATTAGAACCCTGACGCATGTCCACTTCACTACAGGCAACCACAACACCAGACGTCCTGTTTGGCTGAGCTCTGCGTGGATCAAACACTCAGAAAACAGGCATGGGTCAGCTCCACAGCTGAAGCAAAACAAAAATTTGAATTCCTTTGCTACAAAACTCTTCTTTTTTAACCTTTAATTATCCTTTGAATGTTTTCTTAAATATCTTGCCTTCTGCAGAACATGATAATTCAGAAGCAATTTTCTTGTCATCATGTTTTCTTTCTTTCTTATAATTTTTCAAATACCTGGATGATGATAAAGGGAGGTGGGGGCACATGCTATGAAAAGGTTTTGTTCTAGAACAAGTTGCACAGCTAACTTTTTGAGCTTTTTAATGAAAATATTTATTTTCTCTCAAAAATGGATAATTAAATGAAGGGTTATGCTGACCAAAAAACTGTAGTGAAATCATCTCTGTGAAGCCTTAATTTCAAGCATCTGATGAAAAGCAACTTGAACAAATGAAGACCAAGGTGTTTTTGTTTCTTTTTTATAAAGTGCTGGGATTGCAGGTATGAGCCACTGCACCCAGCCTGTCTTAGGATTTTTTGACATTATAATGGTGAGAAAATGAAAAATGAGTATCTTACAACTATTGTTTTTCACTTTCAGTACAGTATGCAATAAATTACATGAGATATTCAACACTTTTTTTTAAAGGTGTGCCCATCTTCCTGCATGCTTGGCTAGAGACTGAAATTGCTTCGCGACAGTGGTTATCTACTCCAATGCTCAGTGCTGTTGACGGTGACAGTAGAGGCAAAGTGCCCTACTCTATTTTAATAATTTAAGTAATCTGTATAACTGTCTTCTATGTAATCATAATTTTGGGTAAAAGCATTCTGTTGTCTGAAAATCTTTCAAAATGCTCTGAAACATTCTAAACTGCAGGTAAAGTGGTGTTTTTTGTTTGTTTGTTTTTTGTTTTTGTTTTTTTTTTTTTTTTTTTTTTTAAACAAAGAAGGAGACATGTTGAAACTATTTTAATAAGTTTTATGATGTGGTGAGATAACATTTTAAAAGATCATCATCAGCTTTCATTGTAGGTCAGTAAGTAAGTGAAGAGAATTCTCTGCATTACTTTAATAGTTCAAGGTCCAAGAAGCCTACCTATGGCTGTATTTTCAAATAAACCTTGGCAAATTTTTCTTTTGTACAATGTCCTTTTTCTAGGAAATAAGAGATTCATTTTTTTATTGTTCTTTAGGTTCTGGGGTACATGTGCAGATCATGCAGTATTATTATAGGTACACACATGGCAATGTGGTTTGCTGCCTCCACCCCTCTGTCACCTACGTCTGGCATTTCTCCCCATGTTATCCCTCCCGGCTTCCCCACCCCCCCCACTGTCCCTCCCTTGGCTCCCCCAACAGACCCCAGTGTATGATGCTCCCCTCCCTGTGACCATGTGTTCTCATTGTTCATCACTCACCTATGAGTGAGAACATGCGGTGTTTTGATTTTCTGTTCTACAGAGATTCTTGTATTTCTTTTTGGAATAATAGATCAGTCTCTGAGGTCAACAAAACAGATGTAATTGCTGTAAGGTTTGCAAATGTTCCATTTTGCAAGGGGGACCTGGGGTTAGTCACTGCCCTGGAGAAGCTTTTCTAGAATGTTCCTAAAATTGGTATAGTAGACAAGGTGATGCTCAAGGTCAGGCAAGGTTTGGTGATTGCAGCTACAGCCCTGCTGAGCTCTATAACTGCAGAAAAAGAGAAAGTAAGTTTAAGCAAGGCTCCACTCACCAGTAGCTGACTTGGGGCAATAAATAAATAAATAAATCTATATGGAACACTCACCCTTTACGTTAGAAAATTGACTGGAGAAGCTGATTCAGCTTGGAGTCAAAGAGTGAAAAATGCTTTTATGGATAAGGTTGAGTAAATGGCCACACCGCACCAGAGTTTGTGCTCCTTCTTACCAACCAATGTTAGCAATATGTGGCTTTCTTTCTCTTCAAATTCTTCCTCATTGACATATCAAACTGCCCTTTAGTTTTTCTGATTGTATCAGTAAATGACTCTGCTAGCTAATAATGGATTTTTTAATAACTTAGTTCTTAATTGCTTTTGTGCTAGTCAGAAAAGGAAAAGAATTCTTTGTCCTCAGAAAAAGGGATACATCATTGCAGCAAGTGGGTATTTATTCTGCATCAGGTCAATCTTATCTTAGATTTCAATATTCTTTTTCTCTCCCTGGAAAAAGAAAGCACTTCATATGACAGCTATCAGATGCTGTACCAGGTTATGTTACCAAACCAATGGACTCCATGCTGTTTCCTATGGCATGGTGGTGTGTGATGATTATGATAAAGTGCTAAGAACTCTTTTTTTTTTCAATTGGGTTTGGATGCATATGTGATTTCACTTTCATTAAAAATTTATGATAAGAAAAAAAAAAAACGCTGTAAATTTTCAAAGGCTTTGCCAAGTAGCAGAATAAGGCATACGTCATGACCTTCTCTCTTCAGGACAGGACATGGAACACTTTTATATCACTTACACACCAGGGATGATAATGGCATGGCATTCCATGGAGAGAATTTAGATTCCAGAAACTTCTGCCTTGGAAATACAGAATCATGTGGTCTCATCACTGGAAGACATTTCTTTAATACTATCTTTATGTATTTTGCTAATGTAAGCAATTATAACGTATATACATTTTGGAGGTAAAAACCTTCATTAGAGTCATAGACTCTTTAATTTAGTGTAGACTTCAACAGGTCATCAAATTCAACAAATTGGCCTTCAGATAGTGAAGTTATTAATACCACTTTGCTGGCCTACTTCCTACACAACTAAAAAACAATTGTGTTCATAAAGAAATGTCCCCTCTTCTTTTCCCCATTCTTCTTTCTTTTCTCTGCCATATATTTTTTTGTCTGACAGATGTTCCTTTCTGTAAGCGTAAGTAATCAGAACGATTGTTCCTCTGGGCAACTGGGAATAGTTTTTGTAACAAGTCAGGAGTTGAGTCTGAATGAACTCATAAGTGTAAAAGTCCTGTTCTTAATCTTATTGGTTCTTTGGCACAATATGAAAATGGACCTCGAGCCTATTGAAAACCAGCATTACTTTCTCTAGATACTCACAATATTTCTATGATATTATAATATGTTTCCTTTATGATTTTATACCATCTGCTAGAAAACCAATTTGCCCTAAACACATAGGTAAAAAATCTTGATTGGAAAAGAAATTAAGCTTTATTCATTGTTCATAGCAGTAACTGGCACACAGCTGGAAAACTCTGGGAAACTAGCCTTTCAAAGTACCTTGTAGCTGAATACCTCTGTCAGTATCTTGTTGCATCTCCATCATCTGTCTGCTTTTCTTCCCCTTTCAACATCCATCATGACTTGCCATTCACTATACTTACAATGCCTCTCAGTCTTGCTTTTTGCATAATGTTTTCGCCAAAGACTAGAGATGCTTTGTAATCCCTATGAATCTTAAACGCACACATTTTTTTCTTGTCCCAAATTGCTTTCTATATATGCCTTTTGCATTTCTCTCAATTTAGCTGTCAATTCTTTCTCATTTTCCCTCCCTCCCTTCGTCCTCGCTGTTTGACTCTCTCTCTCCCCCTCCTCCTCCACCAGCCTTTAAAAATAATGATCATACTTTTATTCCATATGCTGCTGAAAGAGAAAAACACTGATCACTAAGCAGAGTAGAAAATTGGTTTTCATTCTCTAATTTATATTTTGGAATCATTCTTTCCCACTTATGCCCTTTTATACAATTTTCCAATGCAGAAAAACTTCTAATCTGTTAATTTAAACTTTGAAAGACCAAAGTTTATGCAAGCATAACTTGAAACTTAAGAGGAGGCATTATTACTTTTATTTGCATAGGTGGTATAAGCAAGAGATGCTTCCTTCACCCTCAACACATCAAATATTTCTAGGCATCCATTACTTGACCAGAGAGCTTATGAACAAATACACTTTTACAGGAACTCTTTATACAGCTAGGCAGGTGCCCATGAAGGCCTACTATCTTTTCTTGGTTACATAAAGAATGTATGATAATTTCCTCTAAAAATGAAACAATATGCATATTTTTTTTAATGTCAAATGGTAAATTCTGAAAAATCCACCACGTTAGAATTACAACTCTGGGAGTTAATTATACTCATTATAATAGGGAAGGTCTCTGCACAGCTGTGGTGGAGTGAAGCATTTGAAATTGTGGACAAGGGCTGGCATCCTTCTATATAAAGACATGGTCATCATAATGTTGATGTCAACAAAAAGATGAGAAAACTCAGCTCTGTGATATCCTAGAAAACATGCTGGGTGGACACTCAGGCAGAAGGTCTGTGCTTGGGTTCCTGAGAAATCTGTATAGAGTGGTTATGAACAATTTCTTGGCTACTCAACAATAATAGCAACAACACTTATTTCATAGAATTACTTTTAAAAAAATTTATGCAAAATAATCTCTAGGATCTGATGCTTTTGTATATCCTCATAAAAAGATAAAAAACAAAAGGCCACACTCTACTTATAATTCAAGCATTCTTAAGAGCCTAATATGTTTTTTTGAATCAGATAAATGATCTGCTGCTCAATTAAAATAAACTGTGCTGATTATGAATGTCTGGGGCCTGTTCAGGAGGCCACAGAATGGATTTCTATGAAGTACTCTCTGATTCACTGCCAAACTTGGCAGGGATAGAGGTTTGTTTTGGCCTTCTTCTCCATGCCTTTTCTCTGTGGGAAGAGAAAAGCGCTGGGCTCACACTGAGGCTGGTGCTCCATCATGAGCACCACACCATCTGAGTCAACCAGCCTCAGTACAGTTTCATATGCACCCTCATGTTTTTCTCTTCTACAGAGCTTAGCAAACAGGCTTCCTGGCAAATGAGTACATGGGTTAGTAAAATTAGGAGACACGATCGTGATTGGAGAGCCTCAGTTCAAAGCATGATTAGTGTCATGTTTTATACTTGCACCTCTCCATGAAGAAAAGTAGGTTCCGTTCTCACCTGTCTGAGGAATGATCAAGAGTGAGATTGTACAAATAAACTGCTTTATCCAAAGTTTCCAATCAGATGGGTCATCTGACATGATTGATCTGCCTAGAGGATGGATATAAAGAACTCTGAAAGTAAAAAGAAAATGTATAATTGCCTAAAAGCTGGCCACACTCCAAGATTCTAAAACAAATGGGAAGAAAAGTTCCTAGCAGAATTGCCTTGTTGTGGAGGCTATTTGCTGAAAGTGGCTTGTGGGAGTATTCCTTTTTAGGAAAGGGTGGCTGAATCCATCTAGGGAGGTGATGAAATGGTTGACGACCCTAAGAGAGGAGGAGGCCCTGTCATGAATTTGCTCCATTCTTCTTTTGGCTTTTCTGATACTTGAGTCACTGATAAAAGCTGGACAACAAGTGAAGAGCCCCGTCAGATGATTCCCGTGCTCAATGTCCCTCTGCTCTCATGAAGAGGAAGATTGGCAATGAGTAACCACATGAAATCCCTCCCAGACTCAGGCACAGGAACCACCTGGCATAGACTTTGCTGTTCTTATTAAAAGCATCAGGTGGTCGGAGCATGTAGAGAAATATATGTAAAACCATTCAAATTGTCTGATTATATAACTCAAATGACAACTAAATGTTATAAATCAATATAAGATACAAAACTTTACCTGTAAATATATCTGACAAATTTGACATTTGTATCCTCAGAATTATTAATTCTGACAAATTTGACATTTGTATCCTCAGAATTATTAATTCTGCCTAGGGCTAATGTTGAAAAAGTTTATTAGAATAAAATTTATTTTTAAGAATAAAAACATTTCAAAGCATGCTACTCCTTTTAAAATTGGAACGACTCACTTGTGAGACATTTCATCCAAAACGCATGGTGGTTTTCTACAATGACAAAAAGTCAAGTCTGGGCTTCTCAGGACAGTATTTGAAAAGAATGCTAGTGAACTCTGGGAACAGAGCTAGTTTTTCTTTGGTTGTTACTATGCTTTTTTTCACTTTGATGGAAATTCTATGAGGGAAAACAACCCAAAAAAAAACTACCAGCAGCTTTTATTCACCTTTATGATTCCCCAGCTTATATGCTTATACAAAACCTATGTTTTAATCTTACCTTGAGTGTCCAGTTTGTGGTAATGATCCCTCCAAGGGACCAATTCCAGGTAATTCACAGTGAGACAAAACCAAGCTGTGTTTTAGCTTCTCTTCCCATTAATGACTTGCTACTACTTCTTGATGAACTGGATATATTAGCTTCCTGACTACAACTCACAGAAAAATATAAGTAATCTCTTGTAGCATCCTTCCTCTTATATTTCATGATCTTATGATCATGAAATAATGGGGGCCATACGAGATCTCTTGTCCTCTGATACAATCATTATCTGCACACGTGATTTTCAGTTCACAATTTCAAAGCTCTAATTGTAATTTTGAGTGAATATCTAATTGGCTAATACATACTACTGGTCACTTGGATTATATTTTGTAGCCAGTTTATCCTATATAGGTCACTGGAAAATTCCATCACTTAACAGCTGGATGTTTCATGAATATTGAATTTGGAAAGAATATTTTTGTGGACACAGTATGCTTAGTAAACTGATGATACTATTCTCTAAGCAAAAGTTATTATTTCCATGTTTTATGATGCGCAACTTTGGGATCTCAGGCTCCCATATGTTGACCTAAACCCAAACTTATGTTCTGAGGAAGTGCTTGGCAGTTCTTCAACATTCTTCTCTATGGAGAGGGAAAGGCCTTCTGGATACCATGTTTCTATGCACGATTCTCCAGGCAATGAAGTGTGCAGATCTAATCTTAATTCATCCCAAATACCTGCCAGACCAGTGAGTTTAACCTTAAACTTTCTGCAGACTAAAAATTATCCACTTATCAGCAGAATAGTTGAGAACTCAGACTGTAAAACTAAGATGTGAGGATAAATTCTGGCTCTGGCATTTACTACCTTGTGTGATACTGGAGAAGTTATGTACCTCAGTTTATTTGTAAAATGAAAATAATGATAGAATATGCCTTATAGATTTCTTAGGAGGATTAAGTAAACATTTATAAAGGAAGTATTTATAAGCACTCAGAAAGCTTAAAATTGTTAGCTAAACCTCTGTTTTGAGAAATCATATTCTTGGATGAGTTCTTAAAGTAGAATACATATTCTACTTTTTAAAAATTCATCTAGACCTTGAGAGAGCCTTAAACATGTAGCACATTGTTTTGACCCTTTGAAAAACCATTTCTGTTGATAGTACTTGGATGTAAAGCCTTTAATAGTATTAGCCAGGGTTCTCCAAAGAAACAAGACCAATAGGATAAGTGCATACCTACAGAAAGAGATGTATCTTTAAGAATTGACTCATGTGATTGTAGGGGCTGGTAAGTCCCAAATCTGCGGGGTAAGCCAGCACCTGGAGGCTCTAGAAAGGGCGGTGTTGTAGCTATAGTTGGAAGGCAGTCAGGAAGCAGAATTCCCTTTTCCTCAGGGGACCTCGGTATTTTTCTCCTAAGGCCTTCAATGGATTTGATGACACCCAACCACATTACTGAGGAGAAATCAGCTTTACTCAAAGTCTACTGATTTAATTGTTAATCTGGCTACTTTGGCCTTGTGAGGTTGACACATAAACTAACCACCACATTACCCTTCAAGAAGGAACATAAGAAGCATGTCTATAAAACTGAGAATATATAAGAATGTTACTGATAAATAATTTACCATGGAATGAGGCATGAAGGTTTACCAGAAGCACTTCTTGGTTTTCTGTTCTTACAGAGGAAATGTTGGCTTATAGTTTAGAGACACTGTAAACTACACAACTAAATATAATTTCTGTATTTGCATTGGTTGCTAGGAAGCTCAGGGTCATCACTTGGCAAAGCTCCAGGGAAGAGTCTAAGACCTTGAGGCATACATTTTAGGTACCACATCAGCCTCTGTGTCACCTTGATTGTGCTTCCTGTTATTTTCTAGCAGTTACCTATATCATTGCTCTTTCCAAGGACTCCTATAGTACACCCTTATTTCTTTTCTGAATGAATCCATCAAATTATTATACTTTGATTTGTCAGTCTGTATGACCTCAAACATCCTGAGTTCCTTAAAAATGGGGACTATGTCTTATTCAATATCATATCACCTGCTTCTAACACAGTATCTAGACTGCAGCTAATTCCGAATATATATTTGTTGGATATATTTAAGAAGTACGTATCTTTATAAACCACCTCAAGTCCACTTGAGAATAAAGCATAATATAATTGCTACATAAAAGTATATTCCAGTCTATGTATAAGATTCCTTATGAATCTTAGAAGTGCAATTCTAGTTTTGAGAGAGGGTAAAAAGATAATGTTAGTTTAGAAATCAATCTGAAAAACAGATATACACTTCTAGTTAGCAAAACAAAAGAATAGAAATTGAAAGGCTAACCTTGGATTCTAATTATTGAGATTCTTCTCTTTGGTTGAAAATCCCTTATTAAAAGCAAGCTGGCCCTTCTTCCTGGGGGTTAGTGGATAGTGGGGAGGCAGATGTACTCGGCAAACCCTGAAGAGGCTTTCTAGACTCATACATTCGTGGTTGCTAAGAGAAGAATCATTTCACAATGAATCATTTGTTTTTATGTAAGGGTAAGAATTGGTAGATGTTTCTGGCGATTTTTTCTTTCTTTTTTTTTTTTTGAGACAGTCTTGCTCTGTCACCCAGGCTGGAATGCAGTAGCATGATCCTGGCTCACTGCAACCTCTACCTCCTGGGTTTAAGTGATTCTTCTGCCTCAGCCTCCCAAGTAGCTGGGACTCTAGACGTGCGCCACCCCACCTGGCTAATTTTTGTATTTTTAGTAAAGATGGGATTTAACCATACTGGCCAGGCTTGTTTCGAAATCCTGACCTCATGATCCACCTACCTCAGCCTCCTAAAAGTGCTGGGATTACAGGTGTGAGCCACCGCGCCCAGCCCTTTGGCTGGATGTTTTAAGACAGGTGACTGTCCTTTAGTTGATTGAGCCCATGGATGGGTCTAATAAATTTAGCTCATTCTGAGGTGCCAATCTATTAGTTTACTTGTGACCAAGAATACCTGAACATTCTCCTTAACTTGACTAAACTTTAAACAGTCTTCTTCCTGACCTCCCTCTTCTTAGAGCTGTTCATTTAGAAAACTTGCAAACCTTTATTCGCCTTGAGATGTAATTAAAAAAAAAACAAACAAAACTCCTTGCCACTTTTATAGTCCAGGAAAGTCTTTCTCAAGGATTTCGGGCCCATCTCTTTACTGGAATCTTCTGGAAGTGTGTCCCTATCTCCTAGTTTCTGTGAGAGTGCAAGTGCCTAACTTCTGCAGGCAACTTGCTTGAAAAGTAAAACTACCTCTTGTCACAAAGACACCTGAAATTTATGTTTGTTTTGGGTTAGGGCAATGAACAAACACAGGTGGCCTAAAATCTTCCACTCTCTTCCTAGCTCTTAAAACCTCTCCATCCCTTAGAACTCACACTGAGTTCTGGCTTCTTTCCCCTATTGAGTTTGGCTTGAATAAAGTCTTCTTTGTATGTGTAACTTTTTCCAGTGCATTTTTTTTTTGACAGGGTCTTGCTCTGTGGTCCAGGCTAGAATGCAGTGACACTATCTAACCACTGACTGCAACCTCCACATCCTGGGCTCAAGTGATTCTCCCAGCTCAGCCTCCTGAGTAGCCGAGACTACAGATGTGCACCACCACGCTCAGCTGATTTTTGTATATTTAGTAGACATGGAGTTTCTCCATGTTGGCCAGGCTGGTCTTGAACTCCTGGGCTCAAGCAATCCATCTGCCTAGGCCTCCAAAATGTGGGGATTACAGGCATGAACCAATGTGCCTAGCCAAGTCCGTGCAATTTTTGCTTTGACCCTCGGTGCCAGGTTTATGGACGCATGTTAATGACAGATTTACAAAGCAGAGTGCCAGGTTTTATAAGCAGGGGTCCAACCCAAGAGATGATTGGCACACTCAGCATTACAACTAAGTGTTCTCTCCGAGCTTATAATATTTACACTTTTACTTTGAAGTTATTTCTGCTTAAAAAGCCACTATTATTTTTCTACTATGAGAAAATCCTCTCTTGTAATCACTGTTGTCTGAACATCACTGAAAATTTTTGAAAAATTCTTCTTATTCCAGTGGGCTTAGTTTTCTCACCTGTGAAAATGAACGTTACTTGTGTTCTTGAAAAGCAGCAAGGATCAAAAACTCCCCACTCTTTTGTGTTTCCAGAAATGACTTACTACAAAAAACCATTCTCCCCCACATTACTTAGATGAACCTTTTAGATGAAACCCTTGTTTACAGACACTAAAACAAAGCGAGACACAAACCCTCTGAAGTCCTATATTTTATCTTGGAAATTACTCACTGAATTGTTTGTCCCCACTAACCATTCTGAAAATATTTGATAACTTAACCAAACCAGATTCAGACTTCTTGCTTTCACCAGAACTCTGAACTTAGGGCCACCCTTCAGTTTAAACAAGTGTTGGGAGCTTAACCAAGCACTGGAAAGTAGAGCTACCACCCCTCACCGTACCTCAGAACTGGCTGACCACAAATAAGACGTTTCCTCTCAAATACCTGATCACCACACCTACTCATTCCACATTCTCATACCCAGCTTTTTCTTGTCTTGTTTACCTCCATATTAAAGAAAAGCCTCTGCCTGACCTCTAAGATTCTTGTAGATCTTGCAGTTGGAATGCATTCCCTATTGCAATACCCCTCTACTATTGCAGCAGTCTTTTCAAATACAATTTCTATTTCCCTAAGTTTGGATTAAAAAAAAACCCTGAAAATCATCACCATTTTAATTGATTGCCAAGCTTTCTCTCTTCTCTACTTTCTGTGGTTCTTGGTTCTGACATCTCTTTTCTGCTGTACTACCCCAGTGACAAATTTAACTACAGAAGCATCTCAGGGGCAGGATGATTTTGTCACCATGGAAAATTGTGTAAATTAACATGCTAGAGACATGGATAACCCTGGAAAACTAAAGGTGAGGATGGTTCAAAATTTACTCAGCTCAACTTTCTGAACCAATGGTTTTTTGACCACGACTTAAAAAAAATTGGCTGTGTGTTTTTACACAGAGCCTGAAGACAATTTGAAAATTCAAGTTGGCTTGAAATGGGTTAGCTATGCTTTTTGGCTACAGTCAGCTACTAACCTTACCACCACCATGAAAGATGATGCATGTTTTCAATTTTATGCCTCTATTCTTTGCCTGAGAATGTCTCCAGAGAACTTGTTATTGTTTATTTGGGGACTTCAATAATTTAAGATGAACAAAATAGAAATACCATGGTGTCATGAAATTAGCTCTAGGGTAAGAGTCGGGAAACCTGGGCTCTAATATTGGGGTGCCATTTATTTATGGTGATCTTCAGTGGATGTTTAAACTTTTCTGAGTTTCTATTTCTTTAGCATAATTAATCTTACTTCATATCTTAATCTTAAAGACAAAAAGAAAGAATATATAGTATTAAGGGTTTATTCATATTTAAATATCATTACTTGTTTCACATATGTATCTTATATCTTCAATAGATTGAGAGTTGCCTCAGAGATCCGATGGTATCCTAACTGCTTCACATAGGAATAAACACATAAGAGTTGTTCAACAAATACTCGTGAGGGTGGGACTTGATGTGCATGACTGTAAGCAATACTAAAATAAATTCCACAAATAATTCAACAAACATTTATTGTGTGAACATTATTGTGCTAGGCCCCCTAAGAAATACAAAAATGGATCAGACATGACTCCTGCCCTCTAGGCACTTAGAGTCCACCAGCGAGTATCAGAAATGCATATAAAGAACAAGATAGAATATTTGAAAAGTCCTAAGAGAGGCACAGAAACAGTGGCATAAGAGTTCTTGGGTGAAATTATTTCTAGCTTGGAGGAAAGTTATGAAAATCTTTATGAAAATGAAATATGAGTTGTCCCTTAAAGCACAAGTAAAATTTAGACACAGGGGAAAGGGAAGAACTTCTAGTTGAAGGGCATAAAGATGGCCGCTCATCAGTGCTGTGGGCCGGGAAGGAACTGCCCAGGACTGGAATACAGACGCCCCCGCTAAGGGGACAGCTGTGACTCAGCTTTGGCAGAATGTGTGCATGTATGTGTGTGTGTGCTGTGTTTTTGTCTGTGCACACACATGAGAGAGGAGTTCAGGGGCACTTAAAAGGAGTGGAGCAGAAGACGTCTTCCTTAAAATTATTATTCCTTGAGACTTACCCACCTCCATTTTTTGTTTTAGATTTTAAAAAACAAAAACCAGCACTGCCACAACTCAACGTTCTTCTTAGAGTAACCAAAAAATCCACTCTAACATTTTTAAGTGTGCAATTTCTGGTCAGCTTTCATATAAATATCTAACATGGAGTTACTAGAACTAAAGAAAAAAATCAAAGTGAAAAAATGTAAGATTTTTATGGCAATGAATCTGTAGAAGAAATATTAGTCTAAAGTATTGAATTTATATGTTTTTAAACATATGCTTAGTGTGTTTCTTTCCTTGAAGATTTTACAGTGTGGAATGGGTGACCGCATACAGGGTCTACATTCACAGTTATAGGTAATGGAGATGAAACTGAGCATTATGGATTTATATGTATACATATATATATGTATGTATGTGTGTATATATATGTATGTATGTATACATATATGTATGCATGTGTGTGTGTAAATGGATACACACATATATAGAGATATCTACATATATATGCGTGTGTGTGTGTGTAAATGGATACACACATATATAGATATACATATATATGCATGTGTGTGTGTAAATGGATACACACATATATAGAGATATGTACATATATACATACACACATGTGTATGTATATGTGTATATAGGTAGAGAGAGAAAGAGAGAATGAGTGAGAGGGAGAAATTTACCAAATATTATTCCTATCAAAAAATGATCTTATAAATTCAATAAGCTATACAATTGCATTATAATTAGCATAAAATTTATTTTATTGAAAAATCAGTCCTTAGTTATGTTATACTTTTTTTGCATAACGATGTTGCTTTTATTTTTAAAATCTGATTAAAAATATACTTTTAACATCTTGACATTGAGAACATTATAAGTATCTGACAGGAGTTCAGCCTGAGCTGTGTGGTTTTTTAAGGCTCTAGCTTAGAGGCGCACTTGAATGTTGAAGCACCGTAGTCTCTGCCTCATGGCCTGAGTGCCGGATCCCCAAGGTCGTGAAGAGCAGGGACTGATTCACTTGAATTCTGGGCAGACCACAGAAGACCACACAGCTCAGGTTTAACCACAAACTAATCTAAATAAACAATTTAGGAACTTTGAAGATCCCAATCTCCTCTCTACTGCCTTTACTTGCCTCAGACTAAAAAACATCTCAATCACTGAAATGACCAAGAAGCTGCTAAAATCCTTCCTGTGGCATTTCCTTTAATGTATCTGAGGGAGCGAGATAAATTACCAGTGTGGCTTTAACACGAGAGGACACTAGGGACTGTTTGTGCATTTGGCTCACCTCAGGCTTCCACTTTCAAACCAGAGACAAATCATTCAACCAGATACATCCACTCCCATTTTCCTTCTGCTAGAGACTATATAGATAATAAATTTTAAGGTCCTGAATAAGTTATTTTTATATGCAATGAACTATAGTAGGAGTAGTTTCCTTTGTGGAACATGCAGTGAACTTCATGACTTAAAATTAACATTTTTCCCTGTATTATTTTCTGTATAAAAACTTACTGTTTTCTACTAGTTTTTTGTCACAAGATAGAAAAAACATAATATTTATGTAAGAGTATGATGGCAGCAGATTTCTGACAAGCCCCATTTACATGGTACATTGGTCGAAAGAATGTTTGAGTAGAAAATACAGAAGTACTATACAAACCTATTATTACATTTGAGAAATCATTAGTCTCAAAGGAGTAATAATGGTATGCTATTAAAACCGTGAATACATTTTTAGTATCTGTATTGAAAAAAAAACTTTATAAATATGTAAATTTCTGTTCAACAAATCCAAAATAAAATGCACTAAAAAACTGATATGTAGACAAAAGTTTATTTACACCATACAACATTTTAAATATTTTATACACAGCTGCAGCAGAGAAAGCTTCTCAGAGCTTTCCAGAGAAAACTGCAATAATAAAGATGTGAAATATATTATTCATATAAAAGTGAGATTATTACTTTATTGCATTTAAAGCAATGAAGAATGTAGCTCAACAAACATTCATTTAATGACAAAAACTTTGCTTTTATATTATAAAGTAAAAAGTGTAGTAATGGCCAAACAGACTGTTATAAACTTTAAAAACTGCATAAATATATACATTGTGCTTCATGGTGAAGTTTTTTGAAAACTAAACCATATGAAGCGGTTACAACATGAATTGTTGCTTGAGGTTTATCTATAAAGATTACCTTACAAATCCATTCCACAGGTACTTACAACACAGGATGGTCAGAACTGTACACCTGGTCATCTCTCCACTAGCCTGACTAGTGAGAAGTTACCATATGAAAACACCACTGACGTTTGGCACATGAAGGTCCTGACATAAGATAGTCACACTGTCCAGATAGAAATGTCAGGCTTCCCAAGTCTTAAATGTCAGTGCAATAAATGTTTTGTTTCCAACTCAGTCCATTTTGATTGTTAAACTTCTGTTTGAAAGTCACCCTCTTGCACATCCAGAGGCAAATTCAGACACTTTTCCCACTCTGCTGGCCTCAGTTCCAAAGCATCCTTTGCCTCTGTGTCTAAGACATTGATTGTGGTGTAATGCGGGTATTCACTGGGGTTTTTGAAAGTGTCCCATGGATTCTTGTTTGGTGCTGGGTTTTCCTGTTGAGGAAAGGGAAAGAGAGTCATTTATGTGATAACCAGGATCACCGCTGGTTGAAGTTTCTGGGAAGAGAGTGTAGTGGTGCAATCTCAGCTCACTGCAATCTCTGCCTCACAGGTTCAAGCAATTCTCCTCCCTTAGCCTCCCAAGTAACTGGGATTACAGGCTAATTTTTGTATTTAGTAGAGACAGGATTTCACCATGTTGGCCTCCATCTTCTGATCTCATGATCCACCCACCTCGGCCTCCCAAAGTGCTGGGATTACAGGCCTGAGCCACTGTGCTGGCTGCATGTGTGTAATCTTAATCCAGTTTCTATCATGCAGTGATGACTTGAAAAAATGGCCAACTGTGGGAAATAGTTTTGATTTTAGTTTTATTTCATTGAACAGACTGATGAATACCTTCTCTAAATTAGAGAAAGTGTAAGTATTCTGACAGAAGTTTTGGTGATATTAACAAATTTGAGAATGTTTTATGGGGCATATTATTTAATAATAAAAAGTTATTGAAGCTAGCAGTATTTCATTAAAAAATATAGATCACTATGGCTAGATTTTCTCAAGCAAATTAACATTTTAGAATATTTGAATGCTTCTATATTCCCTTGTTTTGTGGGGTTTATTTGCTGTGGAATACAGGGATTCACTAAAATTAATAATTATTATGATATAAAATTTAATTGTTTCTCTAAATGCTTTTTTACTTTTAATTGTATCCCAATAAATTATATCAAGTTTGAAAGATACTTCTCTCCTGAAAATCACTGCCTTTTAATTTCTATTAGCTCTCGATTTCTATTTTTCAGAATTATCAAAATAATCTTAGAAACCTATATTCCAATTTCCTTTTATTCATTATAGAATGTCATGTTTCTTGAGAGTATTAAAGTTGTTGAATGTCACCTTCCCTACTCCATAAATCTGGTCTTTAACTGATTATAATCAATTACCAAGTGAACATAAAATAGGTACTTGAATTACTATCTGAATTCCACTCATATATATTAAACGACGTCTCAAACTATGGATAAGAAAGAGAGACAATCTGTAGAAATACTTACCATACCTAAGTCAGGTACAGTGGTGTGTGCCAGTAATCCTAGCTACCCCGGAGGCTGAGGTAGGAGGATTGCTTAAGCCCAGGAGTTTGAGACCAGCCTGGGCAACATAAAAAAAGAAACCAAAACCAAAAAGCAAAACCACAACAAACACAATTATCATAACTGGAAATAAATAAAATGTTTAATGCATTAGATGTTTTCAGCACTGATTAACCTTACTCCTGAGATTATATAGGGAAGAAAGGTTAATAGTAAACATTTAATGAAAGGTTAATTTTTAGGATGTGGGCAGGGAATTAATTAATTCTGCTTTAGTGGAATATTCCAAAGTCTCATGAACTATAGCCTTGTAGCTCTCCCTCTACCTTATCCTTCCTTTCTTTCCTCTCTGTCTGCTTCCCTTCAATCAATAATTTATCAGCTGCTCTATGCCAGACACCATTTTAGCTACCAGGGAGGATAAAGGCATTATCAGCATGGCCCACTAGGAAGCTCAAGTTTTAAAGTCTGATACATGCAGGTCCAATTTCCGGTTCCTCCACTTCAGATAAATGTGATTTTGAACAATTGATTTCATTTTTCTGGACCTCAACCTGAATATCTGCAAAACAGAGATACGCTTTGTACTGTGGGCCGAAGAGTTGGCAGAATGTGTAGATCAATGCCTATATGGGGTCGCAAAAATTAAAAAAAAGTATGGTAACCTAGAATAATGCCGGGAGAATTTAATAAACACTCACTATATGGTAGTCATACTTACTGCAGAATAGTTTAGTTAAATTGAGGTTAAAAGATGTTAATATGTGTATCTATCATCCAGGAAAAGTGCTATGGGAATTCAGAGAAGGGTAGAGAGATGGCTTTTTTTTTTTTATGGGGAACACATAAAACTTCCTGAGAAAAGTGACATTAGGGCCAGAATAGACGGGCTTGGGGATGAATGCATATGTGTGGTTGGAGGTCTGGTGGCTGAATGGCACACAGGGAAGTAAAAATCCAGAGAGCATGGAGACACATGAGAACAGTGACCTATTTATTTTAGTTGGCATAAAAAAGAATGGCAGAAAAGAAGGTGAAGTGGAAGCCAGATCATAAGGGATTCTGAATGCCTGGCTACAGAAAAATTTGGAATTTATTTTGTAGGCAATAAGGGGATATTGAACATTTAGGGTCACTATGGTGACCTAAATCAACTGAATCATCAAACATCAACTGAAAGGCTCACTGCTTCAAAATCTGCTCAATCAGATCCGTGGTGGACTCATTTATCATAGACGAAGGTTGTATCCAAAGGAACTTTCTGGAAATCCTTAGTTCAACAGAAAGTCCAATTAGTTCAATCCTGAAAGAATTCAGAGTATGTAAAGTGTTAGTTCATTTGCCTGGAATATCTAGGGACTCCATTTTGTTTGGAACAGACATCATTTCAAAGATCGAGCATTGTGGATATGTGAACTAAAATGGCCAATTTTAAACTTCGTCAAAAATCTATATTCTAAATTCAAATGGTATTATTGTCACTACCTATTGAATTCCTGAGAGGTTCTATTAGCTGGTAATACATTAATTCATGAGGCTGGCTTGCTGCTAATCTTTAGCATCTCAAGCCACTCCCAGCTCAACTGGTGTTCTCATCATTGTTCACAAATGTGTGGATGCCCTTTAGGTCATAGGCCCCCTGCCCTTTAGGTGGTAAGAAACTACTGCACCCAGCAGTCCCAGTGGGAACAAGATCTGCAGGGAGCAGGGAGGGACCTGGTGGTCAGTGCATTGTACGTACAAGCGACTCATTCTCCTATGTGTTGGGTGTAATAAGAAACGCACATATGACAGACTCTTATATGGAAAAGTGTAATATTTTCGATGGTCCAAGTAAATGATAAACTGTGGAGCAGTCCAAAGGGATCACTGAATTTGGTGGTGAGAGCTGGAGGTGCAAAGAAAAGCTTCAAAGGAGGTATGAATCTTAGGATAAAAATTTCAAAGTTAGTATAAGTCCCTGAATTTATGCAGCTGTTTTTTGTTTGTTTATTTATGTTTTGCTCTTGAGTACAGAATAAGAAGCTGTAGTTAAACAGATGCATATTTGTTAAAGGCTCAAAAATTATAAATTCCATATAAGCCAATGTGCATGAAGCTTCCCAAAGTGCTAATTTGGTCTTAAGTTGCATCAGTAGAAACAGAATGTTAGGTAAAGTTCAGAGCCACCCAAAAATATAGCAGGGCTGCCTGAGCATTTCCCATAGTTCATGGATCCAGGAGCATGCTAGCTGTCCACTGTGGATAAGTCCTTCCCTCCCTCCACTCATCTATCCTTTTCTTTTTTCTCCGTTCCTTTTTTTTTCTTCCTTCCTCTCTCTGTTCTTTCATTCCCTCCTTCCAACCTACCAATATTTGGATACAAAGCAGAAGAGTATGCTTATTTAAAAGAGTAAGATTTGCAAGAGCTACTTGTGGGGGGAGGAGATCTCTACTGAATGGTTTGTAAGACACACACAAAGTAAAATAGTTTCTTCTCTGGATATCAGTGCCTTCTCTTTTTTAGTGTGATTTAAATGTTTTCCTGCCTGGAAGCAAGGAAATCGACTAAATGGTTTTTTTTTTGGTTTCCCTTTGATTTCCTAAATTCTATTATTCTACATAATTACCATCATTTGCAGTGCTAGGCAGGTGCTGTGAGTTAGCAGCCCAGAAAAAGAAAGAAAAACCCCTTTATGTGAGATTTTTAAAAAGTCTTTCTCCAGCCAATTATGTAATTTTTCATTAATAATGTGCCACTACAAATTATGTGACTAAATTAAGGATAATGAACTCACTCATGCTCAGTATTAATCAAAACTGAATAAGGAAGTTGCATTTTTTTTTCTCAGATAGTTAGGATGACAGTCAGGCAGCAATGACAACTCTATCCTCCCCACTCGTAACCTCCCAAATGGTAAATATTTATAAATCTTTTGTAGAAAAGGCATGCTGCTGCAGAGATGTTGTGTAATTAGTAGACTATTTTGGTTGTCAGGAAACTGAGATACAGATAGTTGTGCCATTAATGATTTAATACCCAGACCATACAACACGGGGAAATTACAATCATATTATAGCCATTAGCCAGCTGTATCTGTTGCATAAGACTTTTACATTTGTAAATATATCCCTCTCCTTTTTTTAAGTAATGAAGTTTCTTGAATTATTTCAATGTTAGCTTTCAATATTTCAAAATGAGTAGTTAATGTGTTTAGGTCTAATCTTAATGGTATAATTCTCATTTGCATGCTAGCTAAAAATTGATAGCTTTCTATCAAGAGGAGTAGATGAGAAAGAACCACTCATTATGAATGAAGTGTCTTCTATATGCCTAGCATTTGATTGGGATAACAAATAATACATGATTCCTACTTCAAGGAGAAAAATTGATGAGTATGAAACTATTGAGAGACTAATTAAGAGTTAAAGTGTATATTTCTGGTAACTTTCATTTAACAAACACAGATTGAACGATCATAGCCATGCTATAAGTCAATAGCAGCCATTTACTGATAACTTACCACAACCAGCATTGTACTAGTACTGAAAGGAATAAAAGAAAAACATAAAGATATATAAAGTCTTACTCTTCAGCTCTTCAGAAGCTAACATTGCTAGTCAGGAAGCTAGGCCTAAATCTCATAAATAAGGAAGAATCACTAGATTAAGAAGGTGACCAAACGTCATGTACTTTAGAGCAATATATATATATTGATGTCTGGAAAAGAAGAAGGAACATCCAAGGGCTGCAAAGAGTATGAGGCAAAGAAAGAGCTCCACATTTGGGTGGAGGAGAAGAGCTCATGTCAGATGGCAGTCTCAGCTCTATGTCTTACAGCTGAGCTTCAGCTTCCTAACCTAGAAGGTACTTCCTAACCTACTTGTTTTTGAAAGTGTTGTAATGACTGAAGATATATATTAATTACTGTTTTCTATGCTCCATTTAGGAGGGTGAAATTGAAGTTTAGAAACCTGAGTTGGGTAACTTGCTTAAGATCTGATAGTTCTTGATTGAGTTTTCGACTAGTATACTGACTTCTAGAGTCCTGGGTCAGTGTTCTTATAATTATGTAACCTTCTCTGAAGCTATGACTATGCCATAAACATAGTAATTGTACAAAGTTATTTTATTTGATGAAGTCCTGTGCTAAGATTGTGTAACAGTGTGAATGAATGAGAAGAGAATGGTCACACTTAATAACCAGAGTCCCCAGTGTTGATGTGTGTATGAAAATTCTTACCCCAAAATAAGTAAATCTCCTGGAGACAAAAAAACTATCACTCTGGTTTCAGGTAACAACTTCATATACATAAAACAATTAAATTTATGTCAGACAGTTACATGAAAATGAAAATATTAAATCAAAGGGATATTTGAAAAAAACCTCCTTAATTTTAATTTTAACTCTGCTAGTAGAATGGTCAGATGAAGCCAACATAGGTTTGATATATAACTAATTCTGATTAGAGCTTATAAATGAGGATATTTGAAATATGAATAAAATGCCAAAAAATTCTGTCATTCCTAATTTGTCCTGGTAGACTTTCCAAAGTGCATTCTGGGGGCCTTATAATTTTTTTTTCTATGTAGGCTTGTCTTGTGTTCCCATGATTGGGAGGTCCTGGAAGGCAGGGATATCTGGCATCATGTATCTTCTACTCAGGCAGTGAAGCAAAGCATACTCACCATACTGCTTGTATTTGGTATATCCCGAAATCTGTCCAAAGTTTGAAATTTCTGATTTAGTTCTTGAAATAGTTCCATATGCCTCTTCCTTGTATGCATGACTTTCTGCAAAAGAGAAAACAAAACTCTCATCCCCAACTTGATGTATGTTTTTCAAACAAGAGATTTATTATTTTTGCTTCAATAGTCAAGTTTGGCAGAAACCAGGAGGTCCTATAAGATACACAAATGTAAATTAGTTGCACCAAATCATTGTCTTAAATTTTGCATTCTTACACATTAAGAATTGGCTTTTTCTTTCTCTTACAATATTGCAAAAAAAAAAAAAAAAAAAAAAAAGGTTTTTCTTGTGCATACATTAAAAATGTACCAGTCATTTCTGAGTAAGATTTTCATTATTCAAAAGTTAAAGCTGTTTTACAAAAATTGTTAAAATATTTTTAAAATGTTTAAAAATTTGAACTTGTAAGCATCCAAGTCCCTGATGTTTGTCATGGGAAATATTACTTTTTTATGTTTTATTTCTATAAACACTAAAATCCTAGCTGGCTGTACTAAAGTGAGAACAAAATCCCAGGCCCTGCCATTAAGGCTGAATCAACACATTAAAGTATCTGAAATATATATAGGATCTAAAACCTTGCACTTTCCATGTGCATAATGATTGAACTTCATAGAAGAAAATCTGACCCATAGGTTTCATCTATTTGTTTACAACATGGTATAGATTCTTAACAATTAGGGTTCAGAGCACAAATTGTGTGGCTGATATGCTTCTAAAATCACAGATACAAATATATTCATAGTCTTTCTCCCTAGTTACACCTTTTTCTCCCAACTTCACTATAACTCAAAGTGAAGTCAAATTAAAATGGCCTTGGGGTAAGTATCATGGCATGAATCTTGTTCAATTACAGATCATTTAAGAGCACTAACAAAGAGGAGTTAGATAAGTAAGTGCCCTGTATTTATAATTGTTATTATTATTTTTTTTTTTTTTTGAGACGGAGTTTCACTCTTGTTACCCAGGCTGGAGTGCAATGGCGCGATCTCGGCTCACCGCAACCTCCGCCTCCTGGGTTCAGGCAATTCTCCTGCCTCAGCCTCCTGAGTAGCTGGGATTACAGGCACGCGCCACCGTGCCCAGCTAATTTTTTGTATCTTTAGTAGAGACGGGGTTTCACCATGTTGACCAGGATGGTCTCGATCTCTTGACCTCGTGATCCACCCGCCTCGGCCTCCCAAAGTGCTGGGATTACAGGCTTGAGCCACCGCGCCCGGCCATTATAATTGTTATTTTAAAGGAGAAAATGTCTTCCTTGTTTTTTTTAAAAGTTAGAAATCAATATTTTGGTGATTTTCCAAGATTATGGCTTCATATTTGTGTAAGATTTTACTGTATTTTAAGCATATGCATCATAACTTACCATTTGCTCATGTGCTTTGCATAGGTATATCTACATTTAAGCTAGAACTGGAATATTTGGTCCATTGTTTTAATTACCAAATATTTTCTAAGTAAGGATTCATTTTGAAAAAGAAATATATCTTTAGGAGATCTGTAATGAATGTCTAATTGCCTTCTAAAAGACACTGCAGAGAAACACTTTATCTCCTTGAGGAAGAGGAAAAGGGCAAAAGACAAAAACAATTGAATCTTTAACACATTAAAAAAGCCTGTTCTCTCCTATGCAAGTTTAATTTCCTATATTTAATAAATATGTATCAAGGCAGTGCATTGTTTAGCTCATTTCTTGCCTTTTCACTAGCCAACTTTTATGTGAGAGAATTCTGCCATTTTACGTCATGCAACAATCAGTTTCTGTCTTTGCTCCTTTTGGCTCTAGGAGTTGGCTGTGTAAGAATCAGGTGTTTGAGGACAAGAACATGGCAACGTTACTCATGATAGGGACATGAAATATAGCAAGCAATTATAGAATGATTAACTTCCCATCAGTTTGGGGGACAGTATACAAAAAAGACTTGCAGGATTTACAGAGAAACACCAGGCAAACATAATTTGACTAGTGATGGATTGTGGAGATTTATGAGAGAGGATTTGCATAAGCAACTCAATAGGGAAATTTTGAGGATCCTATCAGTGGCAAACATTACGTAGTACATTTTGTTGTTGGGGAAACAAACACTTTGATGCAGTACCAGGTCCTAAGATACTGATTAAAATAGGTTTGGGTCATAAGGAACACACATAAAAAAACTATCATAGTTAGTAGACTGGCTCTGCCTCTAACCTACGAATTGCATTTTTCATAGTAATGAATCTTATTATATAGAGTTATTTTCTTCTGTGGTACAGTAGGGGTGACATACTGACATTTTTCTAGAGATATTTTGTTTCATCATTTAATACATACTTATGAGCATCACATATTGTGCTAGATACTCAGGTAATGATGTTGCACAAAATTTGATTGAGTTCCTGACCTCTTGTAGCTTGAAATCTGATGGAGGACACAGGTATGTCACACAATTATTCAAATAAATGTTAAATTGTAAGTGTGATAAAGAAAACATATGGTGCTGCTATGAAAATGATAGGATAATTTGCTAAGATAAATCCAAGTGAGTCAGTCCCCTCATTTTTATATATTCATATTTAATTTGAAATTGCACAAATTAGTTATTCCCATGGTCTTATTTGTCTATCCTCTTTTCCGTTTTCTATAATTCAGAAAATTTCTAGTTCAATTTTTACTTCTATGCTGGAATCCCCTCTCTTAATGAGATCTTTTCTTTCCAAATATAAGAAACTCATTCTCTTCTAAGAGAGTTGATGCCAAAGGCATAGCACCCTTATTTTGAGATGAGCATCTGATGATTTTTGTTTGTGATGTCTCCAATTATCCTTCATCTTGTGAGAAGATTCTGAATTTGCTTTGGGGAACTATACCTTCCCATGTTGCTGGAAATATCAGTTGATATCCCTACCATTCTCTGACCAAGAGGTGAACTATTCCATGTCCTTCCAACAAAGTTATTTCATTAGTCAAAGTCAGCTTATGTTTGTTGCAGCCAAATACACCAGATAAAGCATTTCTAAGAAGCAAACCAAGCATCAAATAAATTCCATGGAAAAGAAGATACATTAGCTGATTGGAGGTTTTATAATTATATTCTGATTGAATTGGTATTGCCTAATTCAGAACTGGGTAGATTATATTTCCAAGAATTGTATTGCTAGAATAGTCTAAAAAGTATACAGGAAAAATACAAAGTTATACTGGTTACCAATATTATATAACCAAAAAGCATTTTGATATTTTCCACATAGATTTATTAAAACTATCCTTAATAATAAAGCTCAAGAACCCTGAAGTGAATTTGGAAGCAAATGAAAAATCTGTATGCTGAAATATGGGGCCCTTCCTACCTAGACACATTAATTGCAAATACATCCTGATGCCAAATAATCATTCTAATTTGAAACTGCCACCTTGGCACTGCCAGAAATCACCATAGCAATGATGGCCTGGAGTTCTGGCAGAAGTATCAGATTACAGCTGCCATGGACAGCTCATGTCTCTGACAGAAACTCAGTTTGATTTTCCATAATTTCTTCTTGTTCATAGACTCATGTAGATCATCCAGCCTTTAATAAGGAAGAGTCCATTGATAAGAATGCCACCTTCACAGTGAACACTGGAGAGTTTATAAAAAAATATTCTGGGACAACAACTTAGCTATGGTTTTAGTTTTCACACGTACTAAAGGTTTCCTCTTATTTATTTACTTGTATATGTATTTATTTGTAGCACTGATGACTCTAATGAGTTGCCACTTGCTTAGAAGTTTTCATGCTTATAAATCTATTGATCTATTTCATTGGCTTTTTTTTTTTTATGTTTAGTGACATTAGGGTTTATCTGATTGCCTTCTTCTTTTCTAACTTAAGCACCCCTGTTTTTTAAATATATGTATTTAAGCACCCCTGTTTTTTAAATACATTGACTTCTGTGAAAAACTCAATTTAGAATTGGGTTTTCAAAATGTGTAATAATGAGAAAATTCTAACATGTGGATTTTCTACTTAAATAAAGATACATTCTGATTGAAAATATCTCAGTATCTATAGAATTCAGGTGACTGTCAAATATTTTATGTGTCTCTTACAATAAAGACCATGATAATGTTTCCTTGGATTCATATTAATATCACACAACATTTCTAGAAGCTGCATATGAATCCCCATCCCTATCCTCTTGTGCAGTTAGAGGACCACCAATCTAACTGCACAGGAAATATGCTCTCCTGAGTAGCTAATTTCAAAAGACACTTTTCTTTTTATACATTTTAAATGCAAGAGAATTGGCCTTTGCAACCCTTTAATTGTTGATATTAGAGAAAAAATGATGCTATAAAATAAAGCATATTCATCATATTTCAGATATTTGAGAAAAATGAGATTGTAAATCCACCTGTATGTCTGGAGTACCTGCTATATCCTGAGAACTCTCCTAGAACAAGATGCAAAGTCTGATAGCATATTTCTCCAAGTTGGATCTAGAGAAATTTATATTTAAATCTCCGTTGTATCACCTTTGAGTTGTGTGGTCTGAAGTGTAAAATCTAATCTCCCTTTAGCCCCAGTTTCAGTAACCAGACTTACCTTGCAGGGTAATTTTGTAGATTTAAGGAAGGACATAAAGCACTTATCACTGGGCCACACAGATAAGAGCCACTTAAGAAATGGCAGCCATTATTATCTTTCTTAATCCTCACAATAACCCTGGGAGGTAAAGCCATTATCTCCACTTTACTGATTAGAAAACAGAAGCTCAAGGAGGCTAAGTAAATTTCCCAAGCTCACACAAGAGGTGAGCAATCTGGAATTCTTTCTGAATCCCACATCAATTATCTTTGCTTGGTGCTATCTTAGATGTAGCACCAAGATGTATCTAATAGATTCAGGGAGCACTCTTCCCTAGACTACTCAGGTTTGTAATTATGTCTTGTTAAAATGGAAAATGAGACAAAACAATCCAGGATGGGCAACAAACAGTACAGGTACTCTCAGTAGTGAGTGCAGAAGCTCTTTGGATATTGATCACCCTGCAGTTATTTCACAGTACTGCAATTATATTTTTAATGGCTGGTATTCATATTTTGTCTCTGAACAGTTCTTGTCCAATGACTTACTCATCTGTGAATTACTGACACCTAGCACAGCATCTGGCATTCAATAGGTGCTCAATAAATGTATACTGAATACCTTAAATGAATAAGACAGCATAGGCATATAGGCCAGGGAAGGTGACTGGAACATGGAAGGCCATTATAAATGTTGTCTTCTCTTCTTCTATAAAAGAGGTCTTCCCACTGGAAGGACGGCTCATTTACTGGCCCAGACAGGAGCTCTGCCTCCTCATTCTGATTTTATTGTATTTCCTTATCATTAATACAAATGGCTTATAAATGACCTGTTGGTGGGCTTGGAACAAACTGTTTAGAGATTTTTCACTTTTAATTCACAAATGTGAATCATAGAGTTGAAGCTTAAGGCTGAATTATATATGAGAGCTATTTACTGTATATGGATTTTAAGAAGCTGAAATAAATTTTTAGAGAAAGTAGGAGAATCTCCTAATCATAAATTTTATAGTGTGAGGCCTGAAAATCATGGGCTGATGGGAATTAGAAACCAGTTTGTCTGAATTATTGTTTTCAGCCTTAGAACTTTATACACCTACTATGCCATTGCCCATATCCACTAAGATGAACCTGTGGTCCTTTTTTTTTTTTGAGACAGAGTCTCACTCTGTCACCAGGTGCTAGGCTGGAGTGCAGTGGCACAACCTTGGCTCGCTGCAACCTCTGCCTCCCGGGTTCAAGCAATTCTCCTGCCTCAGCCTCCCGAGTAGCTGGGATTACAGGCGGGTGCCACCACGCCCAGCTAATTTTTTTGCATTTTTAGTAGAGACGGGTTTCGCCATGTTGGCCAGGATGGTCTGGACCTCTTGACCTTGTGATCCGCCTGCCTCGGCCTCCCAAAGTGCTGGGATTACAGGCGTGAGCCACCGCGCCCAGCCAGTCCTTCTTTACTGGTTTGCACAAGTCCTGCAAGGGGTGGAAATTTGTGACAACTTCCTCCCCATCATAAGGGTCATGGCCAACACTTTTAACTTCTACCACAAAAGACAGGTTAACAAGGGAAAAACATATTTATTTAATCAAAGCTTTACATGATACAGGAACCGTCAGAATGCAGATCCAAAAACCCAAAGGAACACTATTTTAAGCTTGGAGTTGATGAAGAGTAGACAATTGTGTATAAATGTGATTGGACATACGGGGAATGATCTAATAGTAATAGACTAAGTGGGGAAATGTAGCAATGGCTGTCTGTTTATAATCTTTTTGTTCTCTATGTTGCAGCATTTCTTCCTCCTGGGTATGGGTCAAGACCTTTCTGGAAGTGAGGATCTTAAGACCTACTGTAGGACAAAGGTAAGTTAGAGAATTTCTCTATGGCTGGCTTCTAGATGAAAAGGTAAGGGAAGTTTAGAATAATATTTTTAAGTTTTTTGGCTTGCTTTTGGGAAAAGAAGGGCTACTTACTATGATCCAACTTGGTGAAGAGGAATTCTGGTATATATGACTCACTTTAGAGGACAATAAGGGGCCAGAGACAGGAGGGCAAGAGATCAAAGAGTTCCTGGTTTTCAGGTTGCTTCTGAGGCCTTTCAATGTTCTTTAGTTCGAAGCACTTAGTATGCCAAAGCACCATACTCTGGCTACCATTTTCTGAGCCCTTGTATTCCTCCCTCTAGAGAAAGTTGTTGAATACTACCTTAAAGTGAATGTCGAAACTCATATTAAGCAAGCAATGCACACTACAGGGATTGAGCTTAGTTCTTAAAGCTGTGTCGTGAAAGGGAGATGATTTCCTTGGCTGGAGTCCCAATGTGTCCCTCACATAGAACTCGTAGACCCATGAATAATGCCTGACATTTCAGTGTCTATGTTTCAAATATGTTTCTGTTTTAATAAATATGATGCCAGAGTTTAAAAGAAACTAGACAAAGGGTCTGAAAACAGCAAAAATTAGTTGCATATATTTTTTTATTTCCCCACTGTTATTCATGAGTATACTTGCTGTAAATACCTAATTTTGTAACAGTTTAATAATATAGAAAAAGATGGCTACTGTCTAGGAATAAATTGCTCAAACTTTTCCTCTATAAGTACCCTGATTGCCTAAAGGAGTGCAGTTACTGCTGGGTCTCAGGGACAGATCAGGAAGAAGTCTGTTATGAAGAAGACATTTCTTTGAAACCTTATGCCTTACACATAGAAATTAAAATATATTTTGATTTCTATGTCACAATTTAGCTGTTTGTAGTGATACTGAATTAATATAAAATAATCTTACTTGATTATGATTCCCCAAATCTCTTTGTAAAAACTCAAGCGCCCATGAAAATGGGGATTTGTGATTGCCCTGTGTCTGTGTCTTCTTTTGCCCTCTGTCCACCATCACTGTCTCCCAGTTTGAGAAGTATGAATTTAGTGGAGGTATGGAGCTCATTAGAAACTCAGAGAAACATCCTCAATGCTTTTAAAAGACTACATTGGCCAGATACAGGCACAATGGCTCATGCTTGTGATCCCAGCATTTTGGGAGGCTGAGGCAAGGGGATAGCTTGAGTCCAGGAGTTCAAGACTGGCCTTGGCAACATGGTGAGACCCTGTCTCTACAAAAAACAAAACAAAACATAAATCAGTCAAATTAGTCAAGCATGATGATGCATACCTGTGGTCCCAGCTACTAGGAGGCTAACATAAGAGGATCCCTAGAATCCAGGAGGTGGAGGTTGCAATGAGCTAAGATTGTACCACTGCACTCCAGTGTGAGTAACAAAGCCAGGCTCTCTCTCTCTCTCCTTCTCTATCCCTCCCTCTCTCTCTCTAAAAATTTCCATGGAAACTGAAAAGTTTTATATCTGCATTTTTGGAAGTAAAGATTAAAAAAAAAATCTATATAACATATTTGGATACCACTTTTTTTAAACTTTTTTTTGAAATGTAGTCTCACTTTGTTATCCAGACTGGAGTACAGTGGAACGATCTTGGTTCACTGCAGCCTCCATCTCCTGGATTCAATAGATTCTCCTGCCTCAGCCTCCCAAGTAGCTGGGATTATAGGCATGCACTGCCATGTCCAGCTAACTTTTGTATTTTTAGTAGAGATGAGGTTTCATGGATATCTATTTATCCATATATTTTTAACATGGGATAGATACTGTTACCTATTACAGTTTCAGAATGAATGTCTATAACTGTGTTTCTGGGAATTCTTAGAGCCCAGATCTTGAGCCAAGACAGACAATTAGAACAACTTACCTAATTGTCTGTTTTAACATCATATTAGGAATCTTTATTCTAAAATATTGAAGTGGAGCTCACCCTGACTAGACGTCTTTTTGATTTCCCTGATTCTGTTACTGGTGCTAGCAGAAATCCAGGCTCAGAATTGGAGAGTCATCTTTTTTCTGCCCCTCACCCTTTTGCCCTATGTTCAGTTAAGGACCAAATTCCATACATTCTGCCTCTGCAGAGTCTTCTCATTCCTTTCTCTCCCTACTGCTTCCAGGAAGTGGACCTTCATTACCTACTACACTAACTAATCCTAATTGGTATTTCCACTTCTCCTTTCACACTGCTATAGTCTATCCTCCCTGTTACTGACATACTCATTTTTTTTTAAAAAAACCCCAGAGTATAGCAAATCATTCTGCACTGAAACAACAGCAGCAACAACAAGAAGCAAACAAAATACAATAGAAAGAGTTTAGCAGCTTTTAGTAGCAAATTAAGAAAAATTCCTCCTGGATTATAAGGCATGGTTTCTAAATTACTCACCCTAGTCTCTTCTTCCATATGCCCCTGTTTAGGTAAATTTTTACTTCTTGTTTCTTGAGAATATTACACATTAGTCAGCCTACATGCCTTTTCCTCCTCCTAGAATTTCTACCTGTCATTTTTCTATCTCCTTGAGTTATATCTAACGTGGATATGTTTGAAATTCGGTGTGTCTGTCTTTGAAATGTAATTTCCATAGTTGTCCATTGTTTATACCAGTCTCTGCCTTAACTCAGGTAGTGTCCTGTAACATTTTGTTAAAGAAAACTGGATGGAAAAATAATTAATTTATCACCATTCTTTAAAAATACACTGATGCTTACTAAGTACTAGGATCTCTAGAGCTGGTCATAAAAATTCAATAAGGCATTTGATTACAGAACACAGGAGTATCGCTACAGTATTTTTTGTATACTTTCCAGAAAGCAAGAATTCAGAAATGCAATGCTGTCCTGGAGACTGGATACATGAAAGGGCCATTCCCCTGGTATGAAATTAACTAGCCACAAGAGTTTTATGGATATATGAGTTGACAGAATATTATCATAGTGTATAGACTCTGGGGAGTGCGTTAGGCTTAAAGCCTGAAGCAAAGATGCTTTCAGAAGTCCAAGAGGCAGTCTCTCAGTGGCAAAATGTTTTTGGCCATTGTATGATAAAGCTTGCAGTGGGAGCAGGAGTGTCAGGGAGCTTGATATAAATTTAGCCTGATTTAAGAGGAAGACAACCTGGACTTTTCCTCAAGAACCACCTACAAAATATAAGTAGATTGTTTATAATTCATTAGCATTTAAATCTGGCAATATGTTCTCTAAGCACAATCTATAAAATATCTGCCACATACCAGTTATAACCCACAAGACCAAGGAAAATGTCTCTAAACAATTTTTAAAGAAAAAGTACTGCCTCAAAGTTCCCACCTGTTCCCACCAAATTTTGACACCTACAGTAATCATGCAGTGATTACAGCAGTTAAATAGCTAAAGGACATATGCAGGGTTCTTGTGCTGCAACTTCTTTATCAGCAAATGTTGTGTTAACAGCATGGTTTTATGGGTGGAATATTAAGTATAGAAATAAATACTGGCTTAAGGAATCTGCTACCAGTTGCCATAGAGAATAGGTGAAAAAAGAACAATTTTTCTAATGCTCCAAATGACACGGTGTGATTAGATTTCTTTTCAGTGTTTGTGATTACATAACTTAGGTTGGTTGAATTAAAGCTTAATTTTAGATCTAGGTTTTTACTATATTTTGCCACTGATGCCTAGTGGGTTAATTCTTTCCTCCTTTCCTTGGTACTAACGTAACAATTTATTGCTTTTAGACAAAAATACATACAGTCTGATCATCTATTTTTGACTATCTGAAGATTAATATTAAAAAGCCATAAAATATCTGTCCTTCAAAGACACTAAATAATCTAAAGGCAAAGATTGCTGAATATTTTCTATTCAAATTATAAGCTTGATACTCTTATGCTAAAACTTTTGATACATTAAAATAAATGTTCAGTGCTAAGTTACTACAATGAGGGTACATCAGTATTAAAATTTGCTATTTAATCATAGATAAAAGATGGCTTACCATTACTTTGTATCTTGTAGCCTGAAATGTTATCGAAAAGAACCAATTCTCTTTGGACTTTATTCAGGGTAAAACTATTGTTGACCATTACAGTAAATAAAAACAAGTCTTAGTTTTCACACATGATGTACATTTTATAGAGCTGCAACATTCATCTACCTAAATGAAATGACTGAATTATGAGTAGTTTGCATGTTCTGGGAGACTTCTGTAATTTTAGGAATATCAGTTAAGAGTATTGAGTTCTATGTATGCATCACAAGGGTACAAATATATGAAAAATGTATAATGTATTATATCCAATTATGTCAGCAGACTATGAATCACATCCAATTATCAAGATGCGTAAGTACATTTTATGTGATGCTCAACCATCATTAATTTTGTATTTAGCATAACCTCCTCAGTTGGTATGATTTCAGTAATTTTCACTAACAGTATTATAGCATCAATATAAATTCGATGTAAATTAGAAAATGAAAATTTTTATCTTATTTGTATGTGTAAAAAGGCATTTGCTAAACACAGGAGCACATTGAATCAATAGTTTCCATTGGGGGAAAAAATCTGAATGTACTGCAGATAATTTAAATAGCTGGAATCAGAACACAAAACAAGTAATTTTCAGAGAAAGCCTAACCAGCCTAAGCATGCTCACAGGATGTCTTCAGGCAGTCACTGAAGTAAAACCAAAAAAATTGCTTTAAATATAAAAATCAGGAAGCTGACATTCCTTCTCCCTACAAACTGAAACAACCAGGTTCAACTCCCAACATAAATTGTTCACTTATCTTAGTATTTTTAAAATAGATTCCTCCCTTGTCCGGAAAATCTCAGTTTAGCATATACTTAAAGTAATTATAACTTTAAAATTTCATGCTATACATAAATTTTAATTAAAAATGTTTGACTTATTTAATTAAATTAGTACATAATATCCTCACATGGCTGCATAGAGTAATAATCTTTAATTATATACAAATTTTGAATTCAAGCAATAAAAATTCTAAAATAATTGATGTAAACTTACCTCAAAGTCAAGGTCTGAATATCGTGATTTTCTTCTCTGTTAGATATATTTTTAAAAAGAAGGAGAAAAACCAGTAAATTTATGTTTAGTTATTCAAACAAAATGAAAAATCATGTTCATTAAAGATAATCCTACTTCTGTGTTTTATATGTATTTCCTTTACATAAGAAGGAAAATAAAACATTTTATGATTTCAAAATATTCTATTCACAACTTTTACTATGAACTTCTTTTAAAATTAAAGAATATAAAAATACATAATATTTCTCATTTTGACCTTAACCCTGATTTTTAGTAAGGAGAAATTGTTCATATGAAAACTCAAACAGTCATTGCAATGTTGAAAGAGACTTTAGGCTTACTACAGTAAAACTATAGACACCCAGGATTAAAAGTTGTGTGGGAAAACTTGTCTGGTCACCTTGACATCTTCAACCAACTTCTAGTTTTCATTTCTACCAAATTCTACCCAGTCCTCTAAGTCCCAAAGTTCTTCATAAGTCTCACCCACATATTGCTTGTAATTTGATAGTCCTCCATGACAGAAAAGTACTTCTCATTGCTAGTTCTAAGGAACTAAAGTATTTGTTCTAGTTCAGCAAAACAAACTATTCCACACCCCAGTAAAATGTAGATGTACATGTAAATGTCTCACAGTGTTTCTCTATGGCTCCATCTTTGTTAAACAGTTTCTGAAATCTAGTTATAGATAAAATGCATTAATAAAATAATGAGAACTGATACATCCAGAAAACAGGATTAAAATGAAATTAATATAATTCGTGTGACATGATTTTCATGATATTAGTATAGAGTATTCTTAGCAAACTTTAATATAGATTTTTTAAACAGATTTTTTTGATGAGAGAATGAAACGGAGAATTAACAAATAATTTAAACTTGTAATATTCAGGCAGTTAGAAAAATATGTAAACCTTTGGGCAAAATTTTGTTTTATTTTTCCCATGCTCCCATCCCAGCACCTATAAACTTCAATAATTTAATAGGAAATCATGCCCCAAATAAGGTAGGAGACTCTATTATGCATTTTAACTGTTGAAAATTAGGAGAGACAGAAAAGGAACATTAATGTAGTTTCTTGAAAACTATGATTAGATTTCTGCAGCAAGAGTTAAAATTGTCATTACAAAACCAGAACCTCACTGTATACCTAATCCCCAGATCATGTTTCAGTAGACAGAAGGGTAAACGCCAAAATAAAGGGTTCATGTTTTAAGTGAAAAATTCCTGAAATAATTTTACTTTAGTGAAGCTGTTTAAGACCGAAATGTGATCTTCAAGTACAATCAAGGAGAGGGCTGAAAGGAGACTGCTTTATTAAATGAAAACTCAGCATGTTGATCTCACTTTCTCCTTGTCTCCAAAATCATCTCACCCTGCCCTGGTGACATCCAGGAAGGAGAACAGTATTTGGGAAAGCATTGAGCCCAGCCCTCTTTTACCATCTCTCTGCCACTATTGTTCTCTAACTGTGCTCCAGTGTACTATACCACACTTTGCTGCAATATGCTAGATTAAATGTCAGTGCTTCCATTCTGCTCTTGGATGCATTGCTTTCTTGGCACTGTGACTAAGCAGGACATTTTTGTCAGCGTACATTAAGCAAGATTCCTTCTTAATACAGCAAAATTCAAGCCTGGAAACAAGTTTTAAGCAATAATTATAAAACATTAGTCATGAGCTTTGCATTTTATTTGAAAATTAAATAGTGAAATCTTATGAAAAAGTTTCAGCTAGCTAGAAGAGTAAGAGGCCCTTCTAATTGCATGCATTGAGAGGTTCTCTCTTGCCAAAGGTGAGAACAGCCATATGTTGTCCTCTTTGTTTTTGAAAGCAAGACTATGTTGCCTAAGAACCAAAAATGCTGATAAATACATATCACTAAAGGCTCTGGAGTTTAGAAGCAAGAGCAAAGGACAGGAACCTAGAAGATTACCAGAGATAGATTCTATTTCTGAGAGCGGGTGTCACCTATATCAATATGAAATATGGAAGTACATGGATACACTCGTACAAGTAGATCTCTCTCCTATTTAATTTTATTAAAATTAAACTCTAACATAAAGCTAGCAGAACTGGCGGTCTTGAAGGGTTAGACTAAAGAATGAACAAATCAAACAAACAGATTTTAATCATAAGAGCCTAAAGATGGTGGTGGCATTTGGAGTGGATGTGAAATAAAGCAGTAAAGTCTTAAAAATTAGACAGTGGGAAAAAATGGCAGATTTTTACAGTCCAAGTGAGTTAAAAATTTGTGTAATGTTATTCAGGTTTCCACAATACTGACCAAAGGTTTCAACCTTTTATTGTTTATACAGCACTTTCACATTTGAACATGCTACCCACCTGTGGGATGGTTGAATAAAATATTATTTATTTTCCTTATTTTATGAATAAGAAAAATTGAGGGTCAGTGGAGTTAAAATAACTTGCCCACTTTACTTGGGTGGTAGGCAAATGAGCTGGGATTCAAACTCAGGACTTCTGACTCCAAGCCCAGCATTGCCTTTACTACGTCTTGCTGTCTTCTCAGTAATACAAGAGTGATATGTTACAGTGAAGATGCCTGTGATGTTTTGCTGATTGTTACCAGAACTCAGCAAGAATAACGTTAGATGACCCAGTCAATCCAAGTCTCACTTTCTAAGCATAAAGCAAGGTCAAGCAGATTAACTTTTACTTGTCAATTGCATTTTGAAGGAGGAAAAAAAAAACTAGCAATTTGATATTTACATATTTGAGAAAATATCTATGTTGAGTAAAATAACTTAGAAATCATTCCAATATGCAATCATTTATAAGCAATGATACAATAACAAACAGTAAGAGACTCATCCACTTTCAGATATAACTCTCATTTTTTTTTTTTTTTTTTTTGAGATGGTCTTAGGTCTTGTTCTGTCACCCAGGCTGGGGTTCAGTGGCATGATCACAGCCCACTGAGGCCTCAACATCTTGGCCTCAAGTGATCTTTCCATCTCAGCCCCCCTAGTAGCTGGGACTATAGGCACATGCCACAACACTTGGCTAATTTTTGTATTTTTTGTAGAGATGGGGTTTTGTCAGGTTGCCTAGAATTATCTTGAATTCCTGGGCTCAAGCAATTTACCTGCCTCAGCCTCTGAAAGTGCTGAGATTACAGGCATGAGCCCCACCCTGGCCTTAGTTTATCTTGAAGGGGAATGGGGCATTGGGAAATTGATGGTGTAAAGAAAGAATAAGAACATTTAATTCTGTTCAGTTTTGGTCTGTTTCCACCTTTGGTATACATACAGTGTACTGGAAGTCTTTCAAAGCAACTCTAACTGACTTGCATGTTTATTCAAATGTCCTTCTGAGCTCCCTGGAATATTAATTCCAGAGAAGAAAGTGATTGGAAATAATGGATATATATGTTTTAAATTAAAAACCAACTGAGAGAAATGATCCAGTCATAACAATTTTTCTGATAATCTTATAACTTTTAAAAATGCTACATGTAAATTTAAAATGTAGGGTGATAGGTGATATTGAAATATTTTATGAAGATACAAATCCCTCTGTATATATTTCCAATTTTTCAAATAACCTAATGTAAATAATCCTTTTTCTCATAGTAGGTAATGTTCCTTCTATGCTGTTTCCTCTTCCTAATTTCCCGCTTAGGACTCACCCTAACTTGTATTCTGTTTCCAATGCTCTATTAAAATTCTTCTTGCTGACAGTCTCTGATGACCTCAAACTGGTCAAATTCCAAGGTCAATTTTCTGTCCATCTTATATATCCAAAGGACTATAAATCGTTCAACTATAAGGACACATGCACACGAATGTTCATTGCAGCACTGTTTACAATAGCAAAGAACTGGAACCAACCCAAATGCCCATCGATGATAGACTGGACTGGGAAAATGTGGCACATATACACCATGGAATATTATGCAGCTATCAAAAATGATGAGTTTGTGTCCTTTGTAAGGACATGGATGAATCTGGAGAACATCATTCTCAGCAAACTGACACAAGAACAGAAAAAGAAATACCGCATATACTCACTCATAGGTGGGTGAGAAAAATGAGAACACATGGACACAGGGAGGGGGTCTACTACACACTGGGGACTGTTGGGGGGAATGGGGGAGGGACAGCGGGGGGGGCTGGGGAGGGATAGCCTGGGGATGAATGCCAAGTGTGGGTGAAGGGGAGGAAGGCAGCAAAACACATTGCCATGTGTGTACCTATGCAACTATCTTGCACGTTCTGCACATGTACCCCAAAACCTATAATGCAACAAAAATTTTAAAAAAAGATATATAATCAGAAAATACAGTATAACTCAATGTGTGCAAAATACTGACTACATATATGTGCCTATGTTCTATAAATAAATGAAAGGAAATGCCAAAAAAAAAAAATACTCAGAAGCTTTTGAACGTTAACCATTTCCTCATTAAAACACTCATCATCTCTGTCTTTTTCTTTTTCCTCCTTTTACTTGCTTCAGCTTATTCTCAAGTCTCCTCTCTTGGTTCTCTCATATCCTCACCTTCTAAATATTGAGTTGCTGGACTCTTCTTTCTCACATTCTCTTCTGAACACCATAATTAATTCCCATGATTTTGACTATCATCTTTTATGTTCCAAACTTCCTTTATTCCTCCGGCCTTTCACATGATAGAAAATGCTGGATTTCTAATTGGTCAAGTCAGAGGCTTAAGAGTCACGCTTCCTTCCTCTCTGTCCCTCGTCTTCCACATCCAATCCACCAGCATGTGCCATCACATCTTGTTCTGACAACTGCTTTCTATCTCCACTTTCAAGGCAAAGCAACTCTTATCTCTCGTCTAGATTACTTCAGTAGCTTTCTGACTGTCATCCAGCTTTCCATTCTATCTCCTTTCCTAAAACCCCTGGCTTCTAATCCTTTACTTTCTAAACAATCAAAGTTATGGATGAATGGATGGATGGATAGATGAACGCATAGAAAAATCATTGTGACAATCTTTTGCTTAACAGTCTTCATTTGCTTCCATTGATTTACAAGACTCTGCAAAGTCTGGTCTCTCCTTTCCATTTTATCTTCATCTTAAGGAGTTCAATATTAGCTACACAGGTATTCTGATCTTATGAGAATATGTCAAACGCTTTTCTATCTCAGGATCTCTGCACTTACAGTTTCTTTTGCCTAAAAATTCCCTCAGCTCCTTCCAAGTCACCTTACTTCTCAATTTTATTGCTTGCAATAAATGACACTTTCAAATGCTTCCCAGATCACCTTATCTAAAGAAGCCTCTCCCTTGCATTCCATAGTTATTACCCATTACTGTACGCTATTTCATTCATTGGTTTAATGGTTAATTATCTGTCTCTCCCATAGGGTTTATTCTCCATAGGGGCAAGTTCCATGTCTATCTTGATTATATTTATTTCCACAGCATCTAGCAAAGGGCATAGCACAATAGCAGATATTCATAACATTACTGACAAATGATTAAAGGAGCTACACAATAACAGCCAAAAGTATTCAAAAGAATGTGACTTTTAATTTTTGTTTTGTTGTTGCTTTTCTTGGGCATAATCTGAGAGAATTTGGTTAAGCAGGTAGACTAAAAACACAAAGAAAACCATGATGAGTAGGTCAACTGACAGTTAAGAGAATCAAGACAATTTACAAGAAGGCAGGCTTATCACTAATAGAAAGGAGAAATTCTTGAGGATGATTTAAAAGTAAGAAAATGTACAACAGTATGAAGCTACTCAAAGGAATACCTAGTGAATGTATGCATAGAGGTATTTCTCCACATCTAAGTCTTGTAGAATGATGAATAATTTCGCAAAGGGAATACTTCATTGTTTTTGTCACTGCAAATTAAGCTGGACAAGACACTAGAAGATTCACAGCAAGTAACAAATTCCACTGACTAATGAATGGCAATATGACTGCCATTAAAATTTCTATTAGAAAGTGAGCAATAAACCTACTTGCAAGGAGAGAGCTCTGATAGCAAATACATTAAAATTAGCTGTGGAAATGATATCTGAGAATAATTAATTTTTTAAATTGCCTTTTATTCAAGCTAATTTTGTTTGTATGCCTGCATGAAAGACAAAATTCTGTAATCCAGGAGTAAAAACAAAGCAGGAAAAAAGGGCAGGACTTTATTTCACCATACTTACATGAGAAAAAATTGCAAAAAAAGAAATGTTGTTTCTGCACATGGTCAGTTTTATAATGGTTTCTGTTAGTGACAGAGTGTCCTAGTTCTTAAGTGAGGCCAAAACACTTTGTCTAATATCCTGAATATTGATTTAATTCAGCATTCAAACTTCTTTGCAGAAATTCAGGACATAACAGTAATAACATAATGATAACATAATCTTACATCTAAAGTGCTTCTTACAATTTCAAAGAGTTTTCATGTACATTAATTTTGATCCTCACAATCACTGTAAGGGAGGCACCTGCAATGTGATATTATTGCTAAAATATTTTACCTTTAAAAACCATTATGCTGAGAGCTCTATAATTCATAAGAATTTCTTTGGACACCAGTCCAAAGAAAAACTGGTGTATACAAATTTAATCTAGAATGGTGTCTCTTTCGGCACATTACAAATTGAAAGAGACTTATTTTCAGATATATAGGTAAGTTTATACATAAATAGACAAGCTAGAACATCAAAACCTTCTATTTTAGATAACAATTTTATAATGTACTAACTCTTATCAGTTATTAAGTATTTTTATTAATAAGAAAAATTAAGCATAGTAGAAACCACATAATGTGTTTATATTTCAGCAAGATGGTCCACAAAAATTCAAATGATAGAGAACTGGGAAGCCACATGGGGACCATGTAGTAATCCAGGGATCAACAGAAGAGGTCAATATACCTCCTAGGCTGGACAAATACAAGGGAGTGCGGGGTGGCTGAAGCCCGGGAGTTGGAACCCCTGCCATAAACTGGAAGCACTGTGGGAGCTACACCAAAGACATAGAAGGTGCTTCCAAAAGCAGAAAGAATAGGGGAGAAAGACCCCAGGTTTCCCTCTTTTCCTTAACCTCTAATCTCTTACCAGTGCTTCCTGTTGGCAGAATCCAGCCAAAAGTAGTGACTCAAGAACCTGAATTAACCCTTGAATGACACAGGGAAAAGAGTGAAGAATGGACCATGTGCTAAACAGGTTCAGGATGTCTATATAAGTTGGACAGACTCTTGAATGAAAAAGTGCTTACTATTTAAATCTGACATCTACAACCTGTTAAAGTAAATACCAGAGTTTCGATGATTCAGAACAAATACCAACCTGTCTCCCTATAATTATACAACTGTAATTTTTCAGGAAATAACTAAATAGAACAACAATCCAAGGTTTAAATTAGATTCTGTAGTCCTCAAGTGCTTGAGAACCATAATACCTCTTTTGTTCCCTCTTACTCAAAAGCAAAGTCTTAGTTTAGTTTTGTTGTTGTTATTGTTTTGCTCTGTATATTGCCATGTACTCATCACGTTTTGTTCATTAATTGAAGGTGAATGACTAAAGTGCTGATGACAATATCACTCCTCTTAACCTTAAGCAAAGCAGTTAGAGGATATTTAGGGCTGGAGCCATTGTTGTGAAAATCTTACTATTTTAGTATTGCAATTATTCCATAATTGTGGCAGCTCTATATCTAAAGTTTTCAGAATGGCTCAACAAGTAGATTTGGAAATGACTACAGATAGAAAGAGAACATATCACAAGAAAGAAAGAAACAAGGTACTGTCAGACTGAGAGAAAATCTAGATATGTTTTTATGCCAAGAAACATAACAAGTTTATTAAACTTTTTATACCCAATAGTTGGGGGTTAGCCGAACAAACTCCCATGAAGGCTGGTACCTTTTGTGCTGGCACTGACTTCGGGGTTGGGGAGCCTCCTCCTTTGTTGTTTCTTGCTTATTTGAATAAATACTTTTACCCACTCACCCACTCAAGTCTTTTTGGCTTTGTTTTTTTCTCTCTCAACTCTTGTTTTTCCTCTTTTGCACTTTCTATCACAGTCTATTCTACAACTGGTAGCTTTTACCCTATTCTTTCTTCCCTTCAACACTTTCCACATCGGCAGTTTGGGAAAACTGACTCCTCTGGAGGTAAAATGTGAGCATCTTTATATTATATCCTTGAAAGAATCCTGAGGATCCTGGCCATCCTCTGCTATGCCAGCTGCCCAGGCTGGATGTTCCTATGGCTTTAATCTTCCTTCTTACTTAGAGGGAGAAAAGACTTAAATTGTTCTATTGCTTAGGCCTCATGTTACCCACATTATTTACTATTTTCATCTTCACATTATCTTCTAAGACTCAAGACACCTCCTAACTACTGTTGATCCCACTCTCCATGTAGAAACTCAGGTCATTTTTCTGCTTTTTAAAATTATTGTCAGAATACCATCTCCCTCACCAGCTGACCCTGCATATACAATCTAGCAGATCTGATAATTCTACTTGACAGTGCATCATGCTGCCCAAGAAGAAAGCCAGACCACCAACTTTACCTTCATGAACACAGTCCCATTTCCAAAATATGTTAGTTGTACAAACTTAAAGGACAAAGACTTTACCCATTTCCTGTCTTTATTTATCATAAGACCAAATGCCTGTCAAGGATTAGAAAGAACTTTAAAGTTACCTTCCTGTGAATATTCATGCTCATTACTGTCTCTTCTAGATGGCATAAAATTGGTCAGGAAAGAAAGATTTTATTCCTAGATTTGCTATGCACTTGCTCTATAACCTTGAACAAATGACTCTACTTTGAAGATTATAACAACTTATCCATTGCATGGAGGTGTTGTGAAGATTAACTCCTGTTTTTAAAGTGATTTGAGGATCTGCTAATGAAAGATGCTATATAAATGCTAATTTTTATTATTCATTCCCACATCTATATATTCTCTTTCTGCTATCTCATAAAATAGTCACCCTAAGCAGTTACTATTAAACTCATTTAAATAATGAAAATGAAAAACCAAATTTTCATTCTGATTTTTCTTCCTTTTCAAGATGTAAGTTTTGTGATCCCAGAGTAATTTAAATGCAGATCTTTTGGCTGAATCACTGTTATATATAATACTTATACTTAATCATAAGGATATGGAAATTTGGAAAAATTACAAACTGAACAAAGCAATTCTTGGAAATACAGTCCATTTTTCAAGCACAGATAACCTGTACAATATCAATCCAGCAAAGTTTTTAGGCTTTTAGATGTAAAACATTTTTGTAACAAGCGAAATATTTTCATGCAATTCCATTCAGTTCCCTTTAACACATTTATAAGAGCCATACTACACAGAAAACTTCCATATGGTTGTTATGATTACTTATCGTGTTATGTTATTATGTATAAACTCACTGAAAATCCTTTGAAAAACTGTTAAGATTTTGCACAAATATTTTGTAGTTTGTTCTTATATGATCATTATTAGAAACCTGGTTGTCTCTGGGATATGCAAGTTACAAATAGGGAAACAGTAGCTATTCTGTTCAGAGGGATAAAATGCTTTTGTTTAAAAGGGAGCTCCAATCACCCTGGAGTTGAACTTGGCTTCAGTACCCCTATCTGTGCCTTTGGTTCTGAAGAATTATTCTGACCTAGTTATCCTCAGAAGTGCTCTTCAGTTTGAGGTTGATCTAGAACTTAGGGACTTATATAAGATTCTATTCACATTACCATTCGTTGTCTAGAATTTTCTCAATCCAGTTGGAAAAACCCTGAAAATTACCCTATTCATCACATTTTTAAAGCCTCTCAGAATGCCTCTTCATTTTGATCTAGTAGGAAAAATGGCTTTGGGAAGAAGCACAAAACAGTTGCCTCTGGGAACTTTTGGGCACTTGAACATACAATTACCAGCATAACTCTGATGGAAAGGGCAGGCAACTAATTATAGTCCCTTTCTGTAGATAGTGTTTTATATAATAATCTATTATACTAAAATGAATGCATGTATTGCATAGTATATATGTGTGTGTGTGTGTGTGTGTGTGTGTGTGTGTGTGTATAAGCTACAGGTTTACAGTTATTTTTCACTGTATAACCAGGAGAGCTGTGAGGAGTTTACTCTACTTTTGGTGGCCTTATGAAGCATAAAGGCCACGTGGTTGGACCTTAGAATCCTGACTGTTAGTATGCTCAGAAAACATTCTTTCTGACAAGTTAGTCTAAGATAAAAAATTTTAATGGTCATTATTTTGTAAGATAAGAGCAAAGTATTTACTCTGAAAGATATTGATCTGTAATAATAATTAATCATCAGCATAATGGTAATTATATCCAATTACATTTAGTGAAATATTCAAATTTTGTTATTTTTGACAGTTGTTGTTACACAGAAAATGCAGATTGCAGTTTAAGTTTGTAATGCCATGTAGACACCATGCACCAAAAGGACCTGTGGTACCTGAGAAACATCAGAAGAATCATCTGTTAATTTTTTATTTTAATGAGTGCCTAACTTAGTTCCCATGATGACAGAATTATGACTGATTGGTATCTTTTTAAATATAATGGCTTCATTTTAAAAGATAATCTTGAATAAAGGGATTATAATGCACTACTGAGAAAACCCTATATTGAGACTTAATCTCAATAGCCAGAAATTTTCCTATGATCCATAACTGCAAAAGCTAATGTGAATCTTCTCCTCCAACACCAGTGTCACATCAGTCAATCAATCAATATCTCTATTTATTTATATTTCAACTCTCAAGGAAAAATGTAATCTTCTGTGGCTCACCTCTAAAGAACTCATTGATATCGTTGATCCAGTTTCACTTCTTGATAGTCCTGCATTATCATCCAACTCAGAGGCCATGAAATTCTTCACAGCTGTGCGAGGTTCAAAGGGCAAACTCTGCATATGTTCCTGGGGTGCAAGATGTTGCTCTAAGTTCATATTGAACTGGTCCATTACAGGGGGATTCATATTGAATTCAGGGTTTACTTTGTAGTGCAATAGCCTTTCATGCGGCAAGGTTTCCATGCCAATATTCATTTTGCTTTCTTCTTTCATTGATGGCTGGTTATTTACAGAACTTCTGGGCATCACAATATAGTCACTTTCCATCATTCTTTCTTGAGGATGAACTATGTCCATGTCGGCCCCTCTCAAATTGTCATCCGTACATAAGTACACAGTTCTCCGCAGTTCACTATTTTCTTTTTTCAGACATTGATTGCTAAGCTCATTCATACTCATGGGCATGTGCAGACCTGTGGGTTGCTGGATGATGACTTTGGAAATGACATTTCCAGGCAATGTTGAATAGCTTAGTCCCTCAGGGTTTGTTCCCTTTTCTTCTTCATCATCATTTAGAGAAATCCTAGAAAGTGTTCCCGTTATTGTGGCTGCTCGGCAAGGACCAATATCCTTATGAAGAACTATGAGTAGGAATGTAAAAGTTGAAGAAAGAGAGTTAATGTGTGTTCATTTTCATTATTATATTCTGTTGTCTCTCTGTCTACTAAACAATGTTCTTATATTAAACATGTTATTAAAGAGATATGTTTTTAAAATTACATATCTATTTGTTTATACATGGTCCAGAGATTACTCAATCACTGTTTATTGGTTCTGTTACACTCTCATAGATCTCAGATAGCCCATAGCTCAAGCACATCTGAAAGTTGATTAATGGGCTTTCAAAAATCTTAGTGCCCTGTCCTTAAACAACTCTGTATAACTTTTCAGGGAAATAAGAGATTACCAGAGAAGTTTTCTCCATCAATCTGCTCCAAAGGATTTTTGTAAAATTATGAATATATTCACACAGATGTGATTTTTTCTTAATGACTTTCCCTCTAAAGTTTTCTAAAAGTTATGCTCATTAAAATGCTTCTTGAAGGGATAATTAATGGGCACTTCATCCTACCTGATCAGAAATCCCTCCAAAAATTATGCATATTGAATATTAATGAGAACTTTTCCATTTAAGTCCATATGGTCAAGGTGGATACAATATTCAAAAGTATTTATCATATTCAGTTTTATGTAGGAGAAAGAAAATTAAAAATTAATTTATATGCTGGAATGCCCTTATTAAAATTGCCAAGTGAGTTTAAGAAAAAAACACTATGAGCCTCCAAAATCTTTGTTCCATTTTAAGCCTAAAAATAGTGATTTAGGGGGAAAAAGTTTATGATAACTTGTAATATGAAAGGGGACAAAACAAAAATGCAAACCAAACATAAACAATCAACAAAAGAGTAAATAATTCTTTATTAAAATACATTTTAGAATTTTTTTCTCTTTATGCCTCTGTATAAAAAGAAAGCCATGTTTTTGGAATAATAGGGCAGAATAACACAAAGCATGCTTAGTTATGAACAATTGTCAGTTTTGAGGGTACAAATGAATAAAATTCTGAAGACTTATTCTTGTAACTGGAATTGAAAGCACACAGAATAGCACTGTGTGAAGCTGGTTCAACACGCACATCTGCTGCTAATCTACCTAAAAAGTAGAGCAGTCATTTAAAATTTCATTAGGCATAGATGACTGTAAAAATCTGGTTTATTGACTCTTCATAAAAAGTTTCAGATATACTGATTTTTCCTATTATTATCCAATTTTCAAATAGACTAATAATTATGCATTAAAGCAGAGGTTGAAAAATAGATTATAAATGTCTTTCCCTATTACAGAGAAACAAGACTTTAAAATTATTTCAAAACATGAATCATTCATGTAATATTTGTTATCTTAAAAGATATTGTATCTAGTTATTGTATTATTGTCTGTGTTAGAAAAAAATCATGTTAAATTTACATCTTTTTTTTTAAATTAACAATTTGGTTATGCCTTTTTATGTATTTAACTATTATACATAATAAAAAGTAGACATGAGGTCAAGAGATCGAGACCATCCAGGTCAACATGGTGAAACCCCGTCTCTACTAAAAACACAAAAAATTAGCTGGGCATGCTGGCACATGCCTGTAATCCCAGCTACTCAGGCGGCTGAGGCAGGAGAATTGCCTGAACCTGGGAGGCGGAGGTTGAGGTGAGCCGAGATCACGCCATTGCACTCCAGCCTGGGTAACAAGAGCGAAACTCCGTCTCAAAAAAAAAAAAGTATAATAATTAAGTTCAAAAAAGTTACTTCCAAACCTCTTAAAATAATGGATCAATAATTATAATTTCCAGGAGTAATGATACAGTAATGATACATGGCAATAATAAGGGCAAAGCATGTTAAACTTAATGATATTGTAATGATTTAATGGTATTGTAAATAAATACTTAAAAAAAAAAAAACTCCAAATTCAGCGAGGAACACTTTTAACCCTTAATTCTATATAAAAATAATTCCAAAATTTATACCAGTAACATTTAAACAAGAATTGTGGAAACCTATCTTATTTCATTAAAATATATAGACAAATTTAAACTTTTATTTAAAAACTATAAAGGAAGTCTTAGTATTATGTATTGACTTTATAATTTAAATTTGTACAAGATAAATTTTGTACAAATATAATGTGATTTATAGTTATAGCCAGCACATTTTAATCAGATGATATAGTTGTGTTTGTTGAACATTTACACACACATACACACACACACACACACTATGTAAAGAAAGATAATTCTTCCTATGCAGTAGTGGCTACTCTATACGAGAGAAATGCCTCCCTCTTAGACTTACTTAAAATGTTTATCCAAGTTTTGAATATGCATCATAAACAAATCACACAACCTACACACGAAAACATAATTTTAAATTGATGGAACTTTCATGAGAAATTAATCAAGTAGTAAAACACAAACTTCAAACCAAACAAAGCACCTAAATATTTGGCATGAGAAAGATTATTCAGAGTTCATGAATTGAGATTTTTAAATTGAATATACTTCAACATAGACTGACATCTCCGGATAAACTCAGAAGAAAGTTCCTATTGGGCTCAGCTGAAAAGGGCACCAATAACAAATAAAAACAGAAAATGAAAACAGTAGAAAAATGATTTTCTAATAAAATAGCGGCAGTGGCCTACATGAGGATGCTAAATCCCAGCATATAATGAGGCCTAGGAAAAATATGTAACTTAATGAAAGAGAACAAGATAAATACTACAGAGATGAGATCACAGCTTGGGGAGGATGGACAAATACAGCAGTACTTAAATTTTAGCATGCATCAAAATAGTTCCCATACCCCAATCACCAGTTTCTGACCCAAAAGGCTTGGGTTAGTGCCTTAAAATATGCATTTCTAATAAGTTCTCAGGTGATGCTAACACTGATAGTCTAGGGACCACCCTTTGACAACCACTGGTTTAATGTTACAGCTGTTAAAGAAAAGACAAAACTGTCTGCTCTTATATATTGCTTCTCTATCGAGGAGAACTGTAAAGAATACACCAAATGAGGCTGAAAGGAAACAACACTGAAGGTGGAAAATTAGGAATTAAATGAATACCTAATCATTGTAAATAAATTCAAGCATCTAAACCTGGACAAATCACATTCCATCTTGGAACATAGATGTGGAAATTGGCACCATGGCTAGTGATTTTTGAGAAATTATGACAGGTGGATGGAGCAAAGTGACAATATTATATCAATTATCCAAAAACGGAAAATGACCAGTTCTGGAAACCAAGCCCTAGTGAGACTGCATCCTGGCAATACTTTGTTAGATTTTCAATGGGAAATGATGATTTCTAATGCCCAGCACAGATCAACTGCAGGTTGCTGGATCATGATAGTTACCTTACTGCTCTGCTATGACCATACTCTACATAGAGTATTTGGATTCAATCCAGGAATGAGAATATGAGATGAGTCTCTCATATTCTTATGATTATGACAAGATTTGAGGTTCTGCACAGATGTTTAATGATGTTTAATGATTTTGAAAACTCCATGTAGAGGAAGTCTGCTGGAAGATAAGGGGTGCCTTATTGAATATAGCAGATTTCTCTACTAGGTTTCATGCCATTCCAGTCTTTTAACTACAGTTTGAACTAAGACTTAGAAGGTATTCTTACCAAACTTTCAGTCACCAAACAATGAAGATGTATACTATGCTAACCTGAAATTAGTAAAGTAATAGCAAATAGACATAAATGTAAAGGCCAAATTTCTTTTTCAAATAAAAAAAAAACCATACCAGAACCAAAACCTTTACATATTAGACTGGGAAAGCCCTGACAGCTCCTACAAAAAGTCTTAGGAATTTCAGGTAAATTGACACTAGTACTGAAACAGAAGTCACATGAAAATGTAGATAGCCTTAATGTAAGTAAAGAGCCCACTGTGATAAATGCTGGGTGATCATGTATATATTTGTGCACCATAATTTAAAATTAAATTATCGATAAATTGGAGGCCACTTTGGGCCTCCTGCCTCAGAGAATGCTATAAGAAATGAATGATGAAACAAGGCTTGTTTAATCTGGAGAAAAAAGACTTGGATTGGGCTAAATGATAATTACTTTAAAATATTTGGAGAGCTAGATAAAGTAGATATCCAGTGTTGTTTGTTAAGGCAGCACAAAGATCAACAAATAAAAAATCAACATGAGGCATACTGTGTTCCTACAAAGGACCATTTTCCAGCAATTGGAACTATCTCCCAAAACTGTAGTTTCCTTTAAAACTATTGAGCCATCTACTCTGGTGAGAATTTAGCCACAGGCTGGGAGACTATGGGATACAAGCACTCTAAGAGGACATGCCGCATAGTTTCTCTTGATCCTTTCTAAAATTAAAATCACAGCAACCACAACACACATACAGACAATGCCGTTTCATCTTTACAATAACCCATATTCCATGCATGATGAAACAGAGGCACAGAGAGGTTAACTTGACTGGCCTTACACCTAACAACCATTACTTGGTGGAATGGAAGTCTTAGGTCTTCATGTTAAAGTTTTCTTCTCATGGTGTTTTCAATGAACCTTCTCAGTTTTTCTGTCATTTCTCTTGTCCTCTCTTTTTTTCCTATCCTTCTTCATTCACAAACACGCTTCTGTTCCTACAGTCCTTCCATTTTAGGGATTATATTTATACATACACATAAATATGGAGACCAAAATGACTCCATCTTGAATGCTAATCTGCCATATTGACTTCTGATTAACTCCAGTGTGATGAATGCCTCCTGATTCTTTATTCACTGTGCTTAATGTAAGAACATGTACTCACTAGAAATTTTGCCTTTAGATCAAAGCAAGATTGATGTTATTGCACAAATTATAGGATAGGAGGAACATAGCACTTTTGCCCATTCTGGAGGGTTGCCTTTAATTGTCTCTATATAGCATGTATCCCCTTTCCCTGTGGTATATAAACCCTGAGTCTGAAGAGTAACTGTGTGAGGATCTATCTGTCTTGTTGCTTTCAAGACTACACTCCTGTCTGTAAATTCCCTTAAATACCACCTTTTACAGACAACTGGATTTTTCTGCCTCATTCTTTGATTTCTCAGCTCTTTTGGCATTTGGGGCTGCTTTACATATACAGCCCTTTCACAGGACACTATATGATATGTAAACCGCAGGATTTTCTTTAAAATTAAAATCTATAGAAATGATTTAACATCCCTACCGACTAGATTTGCAAAATCTAAATATTCTTACCTGATCGACAAGCAATGTCTACATCCTTTTCAAAGTCTGTCTGTAACAAGAAATAATAAGACACAGACCCATCATAACAAGAAATAATAAGACATAGAACCATCATTTAATGAAGACCTCAAATGTCTTTTACTAATCAGATTATCTGAGGTTTACAGATATCTAACTTGGCAGTACCAGTTTATTGTTTTGTGCAAAGAAAGTTTCTCTAGGCATAATTAGATTATTTTCAAGAGTGTTTTCTAGAGCCCAAATGTTAAATAAAATAAATGGAAACATAGCATACCATTTTAATAAGACAATATAATACCTAGTGTCATCTTCAGTCTGGAAACTGATTACCATATATTAAAAGGATAGAATTTTAAGGCAATTCTCTAACCAAAATAAAGACATCATAATTTGAATTATTATGAATATATTTAAATAATTATGTTATTGATATTTTTAAACATTCAATTTGAATACATTGCTTATAATGTAACATCTTATATTGCAGCTTTGTCAAACTAGATTAAACTAGGCTCTTCTAATGATTCATTTTAATTCAAATGTGACAAAAAACTTTCAGGTTTAGGAATAAAAATTGAAGATTAAATTATACTCATCTGGTCAAAAACCTTTGGGGGTTTAGTTGTGACCTTATTATTTTCCTAAAACTCTTATTTTAAACAAATTGATCAATTTTTTAAAATGATATGATTAAATTATCTTAATGAAATTCTTCCAATCATATGCCTTTCCCTATTAATATTTTAAATCAGAGATTTTGTATCTATTTTTTTAGTAAGGAATTATTCTTTGAAAAGTCTTAGTTACTAATGTATCATCTAGCTTATTATTGTTGCCTAGTTCAAAAAAGTTACTAGTAAATCAAACACACTGTAAAAATGAAACTTTCCTATTTAATTTCTTCTTTAAATGACACAGTTTAAATCTCATCTTATTTCTAAAATGCATCAAAGTGGTTATGCCTAAAGAACACTTTGATTCTAATAGCCAGAGCTCATGTACAATAACAGATCTTTCACTAAAAGGGTGGCTACTACGTAGGCTTTAGGACAGTGGTTCTTATCTTAGGCTGCATATTAGAATCACCAATACCTGGGTCCGACTCCCAAGACTTTGATTTTAATTTGTCTGCGGCATGGCTCCCCTGATGACTCTAATGTTTCACTAAGGCCAAGAACTACTGCTTTAAGACTAGAAGTGCAAGTTCATAGTGTTCTGATCTATAAAAAACATCCACATGATCCTATGCACAAATCATTAGCCCTAATTCTATGCAAGGAGGAAAATATTCCTCAGTGTTGCATCGGACTCCCGCATTCAACACCCCAGGGAACCAACAAGTCCTGGACTCTGAAACAATCTGTAGATAATACTTATGTGGTATCAGAGTTCACGGTCTAGTAATGAACTGAAGCCAAAGTCACTCAAAATGAGATTTTGATATTATTTTACTAACAAGGATTTCTTTTATTCCCTTGAGACATCATGACTTAATTAACATTCAGAGGAAAAATAAAAACTCACCATGATTTGAGCATGCCCATTAGGAAAAGAACTAGAAGAATCTGCATTGATGGGATCCTGACAGTTTCTCAGTCGACATCTAAATGCATCCTGAACCTGTGGCGAGGGGGAACACATTAATTTTCTTCTCTCTTAATAATGACAAGATACTGTCTATATTGGCAATCAACTCCGAGGCAGTGGTTAACATTGCTTTTACAATCTTATACGGATTTTGTTTAGTTCTTAATATAAATACTGGTGTATCTGGACTTTTGCCGTATGCCTAGGAAATTTATCACTTGCCATAACCTATAGAGGGAAGTGCTGGGAACTCCTTAGCTATCAAAGTAGCTATATCTGGCTCAGCACTCATAATTCTTGCCAGAAGGCAGATTTATTCCACTGTTACAAATAATATGTGTATCTTTGAAGGGGGATTTACTATTTGGTGTAATGTAATCTTCCTAACAGCTTTAAATATTGTGAAAAATGAGATTACTCAATGATCTTTTGACTGAAATTGATTTGGGATGTTTCTTTATATGCATCACATAAGAAATCTTTGAGTGGACTATCTCTTGTTTCCCTTCAAGTACCATGCGCCCTGATATAAAAACAAAATACAATGAAACAAAAGGGAAACACAGCAGCACTTCTTCTGGTGGACTGTCTTGTCATTAAAAAGTCACTTTGCAAAGCCAAACTTCCTCAATATGCATTCATAATCAAATTCTGAAGGAAGAACAAACATATCTCAAAGTTCTAAAAACATTACGGTAATTCTTTTATTAAAAAACAAGCAAATCACCATGGCATGTGTATACCTATGTAACAAAACCTGTGCACCTTCTGCACATGTACCCCAAAACTTAAAGTATAATGATAATTTTTTTAAAAAGAAAACAACAATAAAACAAGTCAAGGAACATAAATAGCTGAATGGCAAACACAAAAAGCAGTTGATACTTATTCTGTTCCTGCAATGTCTCAGCATTGGCCAGTTCTTTCCACTTCCAGAGGTTTATCAAGCTCCCCATAAGCTGTTGCTGGACAGCTTTGCAAGTGGCTACTTATCCCAAGTCAATGTCAAGGTCATTTCACTACCTTGTTTTTCCTAACCTCATATTACTGACATTCTATTTCTTGTTTAATACAATCTGTTTTATTTGATTAAAAAACAAAGCATAGATGATATTTTTTCTATTATACTGAAGCACCATGATAGGGACTACTAAGGTTAATATATAAAGATTTTGCTTTTGAGAAGCACCGATACAAAATATCTTGTCACCATTTTGCTGTGAGATGTTCATACTATACCTGTTGGCCAGGACAAAAACAAACCCAAACAAAACTGAGCATATTAAGTTGTGCTTATCTTCCTCCTCCTCCTCTCACCCATTTCATAGTCGTTAGTAGCCTCTTTCCTAAATTGCCACATTGCAGGATTTGAAAACTGACACCAAGTATAGTCACCACCAAAGACTGGCCAACTGGCTCAATAATGAGACCTCTGTCCGTTTCTATTTTTCTGGCTCTGGTTCTAATCCTACAGATATGGCCATAATATCTGTGAAATAAAGGAGTGGTGATAGACTCAGTGTTCTCTGACCTGTCTTCCATTCTATTATTCTAATAGTTCTAAATCTAAAACTTTTTTGAACAAGAATGTATTACCTGATACCCAGCAAGGTAATTACTTATTTCCTTTTTCAAACACATCAGTTAAAGTACAGATGTGAAATCTAGCCTGATCATCTTTTCCTGAAGAACTGAATAAATATTTAGAACTAAATCATCTAGATTTTCCTGACGAAGGAAACACAACCAGGCAAAGTTAGATTTCTCAGATGTGAAGGCTTTCAAGCCCCTCCTTTTTAGACTAAGAAGTTGTTGTAGGTTTTAAAGAGAGACATTAGTAATGAGTCTCGTATTTGTCAGATCATTACTTTTTCTATTATGCAGACGTTGGATTGGGGGAAGCCACTAAGAAAGTGTATCTTTTTTTAGAAAAAAAAAATCATAGAAACCAATGTCAGAAAAATAGGTACCTATTAATTTTCTGTTTGTGCCTTACAGCAACTATTGAAACACATTTTACAAAGGAAGATAAACTATGTTAGCAATGGTACCTTCTGAGAGTGTCTCATGAAGATTTCTATCAAATCTATTTCTAAATCAGCATATATAATATGTGAAACATTTTGGTAATCTCAAACATTAATTCAACTGGCCCTTTCTAACCACTCCCAATTTTCAGATCTTCAGAGTATAGTTGTCAATATTTTTGGCTGACGGTGAAATATGGAAACGTAATTTCTGTAGATTTCTCTTCAAAATCAACTCTTAGCTGCTTGAAGGAGATGGAACAGAAATCCAAGTCTTTTCAGAACACACACAAATATAAAATCAGTATCTTCCACTACCAAACTTCCAAATAGAACAATAGATTAAGAGCATTGCTACACTGAATGATGACATTAGCTTCATGAATCATTAAATGATATTCAGAAGAAATGTAAATCAAAAAAAGCATAAATATTCTCCAGTAAATTCAAGGTTATTTTAATGGTCACATAAATGTCACAATTTAAGTGCTAGATTCTCTGACACTTTTAGTGCCTCTGATACCTCTAATTTAGAAGGATTTGCAGAAGAATTCTACTCAATTCCAAATGCTTCATTTTATTTTATTTTTTAAATCTTAAAAATGTATTGAGGGAATCTGAGTGAATTGGTCTTAAATATTTGTCCAACACTGTCAGGAAAGAATGATTAGATTAGATTTCATAGTGCATATTTCTTATAGAAGAGAATATTTCAGGCAAGATGTTATCTGGAAAAAGCATTCACAGCTATTTGAAAACATTTGGATAATTAATTGAATTTTATATCTGGTAAACAAAGAGAGATTTGATTTTGGTGAATCAATGTGAATTGTACTGATGAAGAATAATTGAATTTTTATAAAAAGCAAGTCTATATTTTAAAGAAGCAGAAAACACACAAAAAAATAAGACAGAATCTAGATCTTGCTTTCTCAATCAGAATATTGAAATATTCTGTGTCAATAGTCACATCTATCACACCTGGCAATAATATTATTGTTTGACTTACCATTAGGAAAATCACTTATTTTAGGTAACAAAGAAATTTAAAACTTACTAGATATTAAAATCATTGTATGTTTTAGTTCTTGTGAAATTAACATTAAAAAAATTGATACCAATAAATGCAATTTTTTTTACTAAACTTATAGGAAACAATTCAGTATTTAAGATAAATTACAGAACAGTTACATCTAGACTTCAAAATTTTTTCTTTTTATAATCTGTATTAGATCTTTCACCTTAATTGATAGGCATAGGGTCAAATATCTGCAGGAGTAGCAAGGAACATGATATGTTTAGGAAACTTTAAGGCAATCTAATGGCATATTGTAAAATGAAAAAAAAAAAAAAAGGAAAGGTAAGAAACATCACAAAATAAGGTGAAGAGAAAACAACAAGCTATGAAGGTTGTCTCCTGAAAAGAATTCATCAATGCACTTTCAAAGTTATCTTGACTGGCTTCTGCTGGAGGTTGCTTTAAAAATTCCTGAAAAGCTATGAACTCTGATGGATTTTTGGATGAGACTTGAGTTCAAAGAGTTTTACAAGGGTGTGTCCCACTCTTGTCTCCTCAACCAGAAGGATTCAGTTCATATCAACAGCAGCAGGCTGAGAGCTTCTGAGAACTTCTGGATTGGTCCTCGCTCTGAAGGCAGCTGGCAGAGTGTCATTGTGGGAGCCAGTGCCAGAGTTAGAGATTGCTAGAGAAGAGCACCGGGCAATGTTTGGCAGTGTTGCAATTCTGACAAACCTCACAGAAAAAGGCTGCAGAGTTTGAAATGGGCTCTGTATTTAGCTACTGAGCAAATCAGACCCTGAACCTTCAATTTTAAGAAGACAATTTTACCTACAGTATTTCTTCTTAATTTCCTATTCAAGAGGATCATTCTAAACCAGGAAAATCAGTAAAGTTACATTCTTAAAATTATTTGTGATTTTTCCTTCAGAGGAGAAGAGAGTCTTATACAGCCTCTTATTTTTTGAATCTCATTTTTACTAATGTTTCATATTTGAGAAAACGGCTCAGCTTTTTGTAATCATTAAATTCTATACAATCTAATCATGAAATGAGCGACTTTTCAATTTCATATGTATTATGACAGTTGATATGACAATTGATATGAATGATTTATGAGTGACTTAATATTACTGAAATATTAAATGACTGCTCATAGCAAAGGAAATAAACAAGTGAAAGTCTGACATTTACTATATAATGAGAGAAAAATATGCACTCCAGACCCAAACTTCAGTCCCAATGACTTTCTATTAGAATCCCTTAATATCTAAAGGATCTATCACTTAATCTCTAGAATTGTTATACCCTTTTACATTAAAATTACTTTTTATATCAGTTTGAGGAGGTCATACAAGGTTCTCTAAATGATATTTAACATGCATGATCTGAAAAAATGTAGCAGCATTTCTTCAGCATGAGAATAGAAAGGAAGGAAAGGGAAAGTATGTGTCAGACACCAGGATCCCATGCCTTCTCAGGTGATACTTCATTTCAGTCTCATGCCACCCCCTTTGTGGCAGACACTATTTTAGTGACATACAAGAAGACCTTGAAGCTTATAGAGCTTAAGTAACTTGCTCAAGATCATTATAATAAGTAGCAGAGCTGGGAATGGAATCAGGTCACTTGACTTGAAAGCTAGTCTTCATTCCAGTGTACCACCCTATTGTCTTACTGAGCAAAGAATAAGATAGTTTAAGTGAAGGAATAAACCAAAACAATCATTTCCAACCAGTCAGAAATTAGGTTGCTGTATCATAATTTCCAGCCTTTTATGATTTAGATAATAAGAAATGAGTTGATCAGGTAAGTTTTCAGTTTGAACCTTTATTGAAGACATATTGAACCTCTTATTATTAGGTTAACAATATTGTAAGGCCAACCTAGGAGTGGGAAGGAGAGGGAGGTGCCTATCCACATGTCTATGTCCACCTAATCTTCTTTTTTTTTTGTCGTTTTGAGACAGTCTCACTCTGTTGCCCAGGCTGGAGTGCAGTGGCATGATCTTGGCTCACTGCACCTCCACCTCCTGGGTTCAAGCAATTCTTGGCCTCAGCCTCCTGAGTAGCTGGGATTACAGGTGCCCGCCACTACACCTGGCTAATTTTTTTTTTTGTATTTTTTAGTAGAGACAAAACCCATGTTTTTCAGGCTGGTGTCGAACTCCTGACCTCAGATGATCTACCCTCCTCAGCCTCCCAAAGGGCTGGGATTATAGGTGTGAGCCACCGCACCCAGCCTACTCTTCTTGACTATAGACAGAAACACCATGCGGCTACCCAGAGTAGGAGACAGCTGGGAGGGTAGTATGAGGCTTCCACAGAACTGTGGGTAACAGCAAACCATGGTTGGATGCTACCTGGCAGGTATGCCAGAATTTGTCAGTTCTGTTGTGAACTCTCTGTCTGAACTTTTCCTGATGTCATCTCGCCTATCTGCTTTCATGCTCTCGTTAACCCCTTAAATCTCTGCATGTGCTAGGAGAACCATGTGTGAAAATCAAGACTGATGTAAATATTCATAATATAATTGCAATTTTGCTATGTCAGGAAAGCTTAATATGGCAGGAGAATTACAATTTATATTTCCCTGCGTAAGAAGTGGGATGACTTTTGGGTAAAATGAGGTTGGTGATTTCTTGGAAAGGTATATAAGAATATGACCATAATGTCCTTGCCTGTCATGACCATGCTCTTATTTAAAAGCAGTTTTTGTACTCCTCATTCTCTGTTCTGGTAAAATCTAGGTTTATTTGGATACCTGTAGACATTCTTCCACATAAGGGTACCTCATTCTATTTTTTTTTTCTTTTTAGAGATGAGGCCTCACTCTGTCACCCAAGCTAGATTGCAGTGGCTCAATCATGGCTCACTGAAGTCTCGACCTTCTGAGCTCAAGCGACCCTCCTACCCTATCCTCCTGAGTAGCTGGTACTACAGATGCACACCACCACACCTAACTAAATGCTTTTAAATTTATTTTGTAGAGACGGGGGTCTCATTATGTTGTCTGAATGTCCTGGTCTGAATGTCCTGGTTAAGCAAGCCTTCCATCTTGTCTCCCAAACAAAGTGCTAGGATTACAGGCATGAGCCACTGTGCCTGGCCCCACATCCTATTTTATTACAAACAAAACAACAACAAAAATCTGAAGTGTATTTCTTTTTGAACTTTGAATCAGGCTGACAAGGATAAGGCTCTTAACCAAATACCATCTTGCTTAATTCCTTTTTTAAAGAAATTGTTATTATACTTTAAGTTTTGGGATGCATGTGCAGAACATGCAGGTTTGTTTCATAGGTATACATGTGCCATGGTGGTTTGCTGCACCCATCAACCTGTCATCTACATTAGATATTTCTCCCCTAGTGCCCCGACTCCTGTCCCCAGTGTGTGATGTTCCCCTCTCTGTGTCCATGTGTCCTCATTGTTCCACTTCTACTTTTGAGCGAGACCATGCAGTTTGGTTTTCTGTTCCTGTGTTAGTTTACCAAGAATGATGGTTTACAGCTTCATCTATGTCCCTGCAAAGGACATGAACTCATCCATTTTATGGCTGCATAGTATTCCATAGTGCATATGTGTCACATTTTCTTTATCCAGTCTATCATTAATGGGCAATCAGGTTGGTTCCAAGTCTTTGCTATTGTGAACAGTGCTGCAATAAACCTATGTGTGCATGTGTCTTTATAGCAGAATGATTTATAATCCTTTGGGTATATACCCGGGAATAGGATTGGTGGGTCAAATGATATTTCTGGTTATAGATCCTTGAGGAATTGCCACACTGTCTTCCACAATGGTGAAATTAGTTTACACTCCCACCAACAGTGTAAAAGCATTCTTCTTTCTCCACATCTTCTGCAGCATCTGTTGTTTCTTGACTTTAGTGATCGCCATTCTAACTGGTGTGAGATGGTATCTCATTGTCATTTTGATTTGCGTTTCTCTAATGACCACTGATGATGAGCTTTTTTTCATGTCTGTTGGCCACTTCAATGTCTTCTTTTAGGAAGTGGTCTGCTCATATCCTTTGCCCACTTTTTGATGGAGTTGTTAGTTTTTTTCTTGTAAATTTGTTTAAGTTCCTTGCAGATTCTGGATATTAGCCTTTTGTTAGAGGGATAGATTGCAAACATTTTCTCCCGTTATGTAGGTTTCCTGTTCACTTTGATAGTTTCTTTTGTTCTGCAGAAGCTCTTTAGTTTAATTAGATCCCATTTGTCTATTTTGGCTTTTGTTGCCATTGCTTTTGATGTGTTAGTCATGAAGTCTTTGCCCATGCCAATGTCCTGAATGGTAATGCCTAGGTTTTCCTCTAGGGTTTCTATGGTTTTAGGTCTTACATTTAAATCTTTAATCCATCTTGGGTTAATTTTTGTATAACATGTAAGGAAGGGGTCCAGTTTCAGTTTTCTGCATATGGCTAGCCAGTTTTCCCAACACCATTTATTAAATAGGGAATCATTTCCCCATTGCTTGTTTTTGTCAGGTTTGTCAAAGATCTGATGATTGCAGATGTGTGGCATTATTTCTGAGGCCTCTGTTCTTTTCCATTCGTCTATATATCTGTTTTGGTACCACTACCTGTTTTGGTTACAGTAGTTCTGCTTTGGTTACAGTAGCTCTGTGGTATAGATTGAAGTCACGTACTGTGATGCCTCCAGCTTTGTTCTTTTTGCTTAGGATTGTCTTGGCCATACAGGCTCTTTTTTGGTTCCATATGAAATTTAAAGTAGTTTTTTTATCCAATTCTGTGAAGAAAGTCAATTGTAGCTTGATGGGAATAGCATTGAATCTATAAATTACTTTGAGCAGTATGGCCATTTTCATAATATTGATTCTTCCTATCCATGAGCATGGAATGTTTTACCATTTGTTTGTGTCCTCTCTTATTTCCTTGAGCAGTGGTTTGTAGTTCTCCTCGAAGAGGTCCTTCACGTCCCTTGTAAGTTGTATTCCTGGTATTTTATTCTCTGTAGCAATTGTGAATGATGGTTCACTCATGATTTGGCTCTCTGTTTGCCTATTATTGGTATATAGGAATATTTGTGATTTTTGCACATTGATTTTGTATCCTGAGACTTTGGTGAAGTTGCTTATCACCTTAAGGAAATTTGGGGCTGAGATGATGGTGTTCTCTAAATATACAATCATGTTATCTGTAAACAGAGACAATTTGAGTTCCTCTCTTCCTAATTGAATCCTCTTTATTTCTTTTTCTTGCCTGATAGCCCTGGCCAGAACTTCCAATACTATGTTAAATAGGAATAGTGAGAGAGGGCATTCTTGTCTTCCACCAGTTTTCAAAGGGAATGCTTCCAGTTTTTGTCGATTCAATATGATATTGGCTGTGGGTTTGTCATAAATAGCTCTTGTTAGTTTCAGATACCTTCCATCAATACCCAGTTTATTGAGAGTGTTTAGCTTCAAGGGATGTTGAATTTTGTTGAAGGTCTTCCCTGCATCTATTGAAATAATCATGTGGTTTTGTCATTGGTTCTGTTTATGTGATGGATTACATTTATTGATTTGTGTATGATGAACCAGCCTTGCATCCCAGGGATGAGGCTGATTTGATCAAGGTGGATAAACTTTTTGGTGTGCTGCTGGATTTCATTTGCCAGTATTTTATTGAGGATTTCCACATGGGTGTTCATCAGGGATATTGGACTGAAGTTTTCTTCTGAGCAAGCTCAAAATGTTAGAATCAGTACCCTGACGCTCTTTGCCCTAAGCTACTTATGAACTCTCTGAAATCTATTTAAGTTTCATTATGAGACCACTCATAATGGCCACTTATTATGGTCACTGAATACCCTGTCCAGAAAGCACAAGACATCACTTAGTCAATGCTATGTCTTCAAATGCCATAAGTGATGCTTTTCTTTTGGTGCTGCAGTCATAGCTATTCAAAAAAAAAAAAGTCATTCTAGAGTCCAGGATTATATAATTTGCTTTATGCCTCAATGTACTTCATATGGTCCCAGAGAAGACTCTCTACTATTCACCAAAGGCTCCACTCCATGGAAACCGTATGTCCAGTAACCTTTCTCCATCTTCTTCTATCTGAAATCTTCACTTCCTTAATCCTCTAACTTCATTGTTCCCTTTGAAACCTATGAGTTTTGAAGCCTTTCATCACCTCCTCCCTCTCAGAGACAAACTAAAACAGCTGACCCATCCTGCACTAAAGGATGGCACAGATAGATCCTTCCATGCTAATGAGTTGTACTAAATTTCCCTGTAAGTAGTCAAACCTGGAGGTTCATGTCACTCTCTATCTGACCTATATTATATGCAATATGGACTCTTTTACAAATTGTCTAGTTATTTCATTGCTACTGGCTTTATTTTTTAAAATGATTTACTTTGGGAGATTATTGGTTTTAGATTAGATAGGTAAGGATGCTTGTCTGTGTTACGTCTTCACTGCCATGCTCATGTAAAATCATTTTATCTGTATGCTCTGTGGAAATAATAAAACTAAATAGGAAATAGGCTTTAAAAGGGTGGGAATGGGAAAAAGGAAGAAAGAAAAGTATTTTTAATTTTAAGCATTTTGCTACAAAATGACTTTACGGGTTTGGATACAGATGTTGGGGCCTCATCTGGTGCAGCCTAGACCTCCTGCCAGTGCTTGGGAAAGAAAAAAGCAAAGCTTGGCCCTGCTAGTGATGCTACGGAACAGCCACAGGATTCTCACACACTGACATGACAAAATTACGCACTTAAGGACTTTTCTTTTATCGTTCCATTTAGTGAAAGAGTTTTATTGTAGCTTATTTTGTATCACGGTCTTGTGATTTTTCCACCTCTGACATCAAGCTGTAAGATTGTCTTAGAGCCAGGCACAGCCAGAGACAGAAAGATGAGAAAAATGTGCAGGCACCAAGAAAGTGGTTTCCTAGCAACAGTAACTATTTCAGAGGTTTCATAACTCCCGTGTTGTTTCCATTTCCATAGCAATGCAGGGAACAGTAAATAGTATGTTTTGTTATCTGTTTAATTCCAATAAATTCTAATCAAGCAATGATGGATAAATGAAAACATCTATATTTCTATTCAATTCTGTCTTATTAGCTGTTGTACATATTAGCTTCTAAGATTTAGGTTCTGCTGCTAAAAGTATGTGTTGTGATAAAGCAAATGCTTTTTTTTTTTTTTTTAAATTCTTATTCCCTCTTTTTGTCTTCTGTTTTTTTGTTTTTTTTTTTCCCCAGAGATTTAGTAAGCAATTCAAAAGAAAAGTTATTCCAGCAGAAGAAATTGTATTTTCAATAATACAAGTTTCATAAAGTTTAAATATTAAGATTTTAGGTCTGAAGGTCAGAACAAATAGTTACATAAACATTCAAATTCTTTTTTTAGTGGGATATAATTGATTTGGCAGGACAGAGTAATCATTTCTCCCTTCTCTACTGATGTGAAATGATTTTAAAATTGGACCCACTAAAAGTAAAGGCACTTTTAAAATAAATTGGGCTCTATACACACCACATTCAAAATATCCCAGTTATAGTATTTCACTTCTTTTCTCCTTCTTAAACTGCAAGGCTACATTCTCCCTGCTGTGAAGACCCACCTCCACAGAAATAATAAATATAAGTAAAGCCTTCTGAATTCATATTGGGACAGTCATTAAAGCCCACATTCTGTTAGTATCTGTCAAAAATACATAGAAATATGTGTGTGTGTATGTATGTATGTATGTATGTATATATATATATCTCCAGTCTCTAAATTAAAAAATATAGTTTGCATTGCTTATATATTTTTAAGAAAAGCCCACATGAATTTTAGTGAAGCAGATATTTTAAAGAGAAAAGCAGTAGGGATAAAACTGTATTTCTAGGATCCAATTATAAATTATCAAGTAGATTAATAGATATAAATCACTACCTAATGTTTTCCATGTAGCTATCTATTCCATTTGCTTCAGTATATCTTTATGAAATTATTGTTGAGTGGAAACACAGAGGATATGGGAAGATACTTCTCTTAGACCATCATAAATGTCAGGGCAATGTGATCACGAGTAATCTGAGATAGACCCATTGCTGTGTCAGGTAATATACCTTTAGAAGGTAAAAAAGAATTTATGTGATCCAAATGAGGCCTATGATATCTTCCTTGGGGTCTGTAAAATCCTTCTAAAAAAGGGTTTTGGATGTTTAAATAAAATCTTCCTCTAGGAATTTTGAAGCAGACTTGCCCTATAACTGAAATTTTCTCTGTGTATTTGTAGCAGTGTTATAGGGTATTTTTAGGGTTTGGTACAAAAAAAAAAAAGGAATATGTAATTTGTGATTTCAATGATGGAGCTAAAGATTGTTATGACACTCTGCTGTTAATTTATTTGTTATAAAATTTTTCAACTGGAACTAATAATTAAAAATGCAACAACAGAGATGTATCCATATTTTTATTTTCCATTAGTACAGAAAACATGTATTTAGAGACATCTACTTTAGCAAAATTATTTATCATATGATTGATTTAATTACTTTTAAATCATGTTTCTGACAGTTAGCAGTCAAATTAGCAAGTATGAAAAACTTCTGATGGAAATCAAGAATTTTTGTCCCAAATAATTTTCTTCATATAAACAGCAAAAATTTGATAATTAGCCATCATAATATCTGCCACTTTAAAACCTGCATATTTTGATGATAGCTTAAGACTATCTAGTAAGCTTATTCTGAAGAAAAAGAGACGTTTATATAGTGATACAGCACTGTACTTCTTCTAAGTACCTAAGTATTAATATCTTCTAAAAACTGCATGTCTCCATGCAGGTATGTCATCATGTATCTTACCTAAAACTTGGAATTCTTCCCTTCTTAATCATCTGTCAAAAGCATTATGTATCATTTAGAACAATTTTGTTACTTAAATATATTAGTAATAATATAGAAGACCCATAGGATAGTTAGAGTTGGAGAAGAACATAAACTAAATTATTATTCAGTTTCTTCTTAATTTCTGCTTCTTTGGTCTATAAATAATTCAATACTTGGAAGATTTTAAATGCTGATATTCTAGGTAGAAATTTGCTAAAGGAATAGTAAGGCTTGGCAGCTGCAAACATCAGATTTTTTTTAATGCTGAAATACTCTCCTCCCCTTTCAATATGAGTTACTATTTATCTGTTTTCATTGATTTTCTTCACAGAATGTTCTTAGAATACACTTGGTTTATTGCTGACATCTGTATCTTATTAAGACATTTATGCAGCCACAAATATATCATCGTTACTGGTCATTAGAGAAATGCAAATCAAAACCACAATGAGATACCATTTCATGCCAGTTAGAATGGTGATCATTAAAAAGTCAGGAAACAACAGATGCTGGAGAGGATGTAGAGAAATAGGAACACTTTTACACTGCTGGTGGGAGTGTAAATTAGTTCAACCATTGTGGAAGACAGTAGGGCAATTCCTCAAGGACCTAGAACCAGAAATATCATTTGACCCAGCAATCCCATTCCTGGGTATATACCCAAAGGATTATAAATCATTCTACTATAAAGACACATGCACACTTAGGTTTATTGCAGCACTGTTCACAATAGCAAAGACTTGGAACCAACCCAATGCCCATCAATGACAGACTGGATAAAAAAAATGTGGCACATATACACCATGGAATACTATGCAGCCATATCAGTTCATGTCCTTTGCATGGGTGAAGCTGAAAACCATCATTTTCAGCCAAATAACACAGGAATATAAAACCAAACACCGCATGTTCTCACTCACAAGTGGGAGTTGAACAATAAGAACACATGGACACAGGGAGGGAATATCACATACTGGGGCCTGCTATGGGGAGGGAGACTAGGGGAGGGATAGCATTAGGAGAATTATTTTATGTAGATGATGGGGGGAAGAATGCAGCAATCCACCATGGCAGGTGTATACCTATGTAAGAAACCTGCATGTTCTCCACATGTATCCCAGAACTTAAAGTATAATAATAAAATACCTCAGAAATATTGTTCTTCCTATCTGGTAAATTGGGTAAAAGCCTTTGGTTATCTGTACACATCATTGCAAAACTATAGGGTTTATACTCATAGACGACACATAGGTTTTTTTTTTTTTTTTTTTTTTGCAATGTGCACATTGCAATCAAGTTCTCAAACAAGCTAAAATAAAATAAAATACCTCAGAAATATTGTTCTTCCCATCTGGTAAGTCAGGTAAAAAGCCTTTGGTTATCTGTATACATCATTGCAAAACTACAGAGTTTATACTCATATGCACATGTATTTTTTTGCAATGTGCACATTGCAATAAAGTTCTCAAACAAGTCAGATAATGCAAAATGACAGAGTAGACTGTTTTCTCAAAATGACTAGCACGGTACTATGTCAGTGTGTGTTTTGTCACCACTCATCCCTAGAGTAAATGCTAAAATGACTCATAAACCTTGTAAATACTCTCAGTGCTTGCAAGCATTCAAAATAATTTTCACACAGGTTGGAAAACATCATTTTATTCTTAAACAACTCAAGTCTGCAATCTCTCACTGTCCTGGATGGATCTGGTGCTAGTTGCTGTCTTCATTCATGAAATATGACTTCTTTCTTTCTCTACTACTGACAATGAACCTCAATCATAATCCAGAGAAATGCTGTGATAATACATCTACAGTTCTTGGAGACAATTACTGCCTATTATGTCTGACTGTACATACTTTCAGTATTTTTCTGAGAGTAAACATTCATATAGAAAGCAATAATCCTTAGTAATCATAACCATACCTTTGTATAGAGACAAAAGAACTAAGCATTCATCTTCAATATTTTCTACTTAAAATAACATTAGTTAATATAAGCAAGGAGGGTGTGCTGTGTGAAGAAACATGAGTTAGGGAATGAGCTTAAGAATTATCACTGCATTATGCTCATGAACTGTGTCTTTTAAAAACATGCCTGCATGCCCTTTTACTCACTAATTTTTCTTTTTCATTTTAATTATACTTTAAGTTCTGGGTACATGTGCAGAACACGCAGGTTTGTTACATAGGTATACACGTGCCATAGTGGTTTGCTGCATTCTCCCCCCCATCATCTATATTAGATATTTCTCCTAATGCTATCCCTCCCCTAGCCCCCCGATATCCCAACAGGCCCCAGTGTGTGATGTTCCCCTCCCTGTGTCCATGTGCTCTCACTGTTCAACACCCACTTATGAATGAGAACATGCAGTGTTTGTTTTTCTGTTCTTGTGTCAGTTCATGTCCTTTGCAGGGACATGGATAGAGCTGGAAACCATCATTCTTAGCAAACTATTCACTAGTTTTTCTAACAGACTTATTTATATAAACCACTCCACGTAGCTTCTCTTAAATCTATTCTCCCTGCCTTTTGATTTGATACCTTTTTTTGATACCTCTGGTTGTGTTTTTCCTGGCATACTCCCATCTGTTTTAATCTGTCACTTTTAGATTTCTGGGGGCCCTCCCAAGCTGTGTCTTATAGCATTCCTTCAGCTTTGATTCCTGATTGTCAATGAAGGAGACCAGCTTTAATCTGAACATCAATATATTAAAAGATCATACTTGTTAGCAAGGAAATACCCTTCCAAACATCACTCTTCTGTATCACAAGAATACTTCTCACCTCTCTCCGAAGAATGCAGTGAACCATGACTATAACAAAGCCTTGCAATGAATCAAACACAGCAAAAAGTATTTGAAACAATATGGAGCGTTTATCTGTCATGGCCAGAACCGCAGACATCCACGTCAAAGCCAGAAGGGGCAACACCACGCAGGAGCTCCAAAGAGATGCCCTGTTGAGACCAAGAAAGCAACATTTCGTAGCTGTACATCACACCCCAGGCCGAAGCCAAACCCCCATTCAACAGAGCATTTTTATATGTGTTTCCAAGACCATTAACTTGGAAACCACAAAGCAGATGACATTTGAGAGTTTTATTTTTATTTTAATACACTATCCCACAATAGTTATAAAGGCAGTTGCCAATTATAAATATTTAAATATACTCTCTGCTCTTGTATTAGAAAACACAATTTTTTTCATCATAGCATTTTCTCACATGCACTGTAAAAGATTTGTAACAAGAAGATGTAAATGATTCGGACTAACATGGCGTTACTGGCGGTGGTGGCTGACAAAGCTGTTGTTGAAACTACTCCACACTTGGCACATTTGAGCGTCAAACCGCTATGAGGCTCACTCATCTGACTGCAAACAAACAGAACACCCACAAAAAGAACAAAATATTGAATTGTCACCAAAAAAAGTTGCTGCTGCAAGTTAGCTTTTAAATACGATTTCATGCAGAAAAGTATATATATCAAAAATGAATGCTCTAGGTTGTTGTAAAGATGCATTTATACTACAAATTATCTTTGTAACATTTACCTTTAAACATGGGCCTTTGCTGCATGCAAAACATGTCCATCATCACACCATAAATGGCCCTTGTATCTATTGGTCGAAGTTGCTCAATACACTGAGTTAAACATAAGCATGTGCTTCTGTAGACACACAGTGAAAACCCTTTATTCAGACCCTTAATAATCAAACATGTGGGGATTCCTAGCTCTGAGGATGTTCATTGTTAATTGCAGAAGGCACATATATCTGTGGAAACCTTCTGAAATGTAAATAATTATCTCAGAAGTCCAACATGACAAGAAATGGATTTTAGGAGTCTTCAATTATTTGGTGAAGATGTAGTTTTTTTCTCAACAGATTCTCAACAGATATCATATCAGATATAATATCAATGTATTGTCCATATTTTAGGATGATCTGAATATAGAGGCTAATGAAATTTGATGAAATATTAGTTGATAATAAAAGAGTGATAGCTTTCTGCTTTAATAGAACACATTTAACATAATTGTGAAGTTTAAAATATTATTTCTGAACATTTGTCATAGACTCCAGCCTCCTAGCATTTAAATGGATATTCTGTTTTAGAGGATTTTGTAAGTAAATTCAGATTCAAACAATTCATACTCCATTTAGTACATTATAGAAGCAAAGTCACATTAAATGAGAAAACTTTATACACATTTTGATTTAGAAAAGGGTACCTTGAAAATCACAGATTTATTAAAACCTTTTAGGAAAATCCAAAGAGAAATTACTTGAATTAAAAATTCCAAACATGTTGGAATAATACTCTGCGGTGTGCATAGTCCATTCCTACGTGGTGTTGATGTCTAAAATGATTGATTACTTTGTAGGTTTTCTTAAAGAATCTTATAATGGAGTTGCATTACTAGGTGCATAAGAAAAGTGACAGAAGAGAGAAAGTTGTAAGATGCTCATAACTTAGAATCTCTGGTTTATTTTAAATAAATGTACTCATTTGTAAATGGTGCTAATATGAGATAATAAATGTGAAAGTTATTAAGTAAGTCGATTGATCAGCAGATCCTGTGAGAAAGATCAGAGCTTTCAGAGATGGGTATGGGGGTGGGGAATATGACACTAAATCCTTCACTTTACTGATCCAGCCCAGGGCATATGTACTAGCCAAATATGTCCAAAATTTACAAAATAATATGTAGCCATTAGTCTATCCAGTTTAGTTTAGGAATGCCTCAATAGACATGCTGATGTGTACGTCCCAAAGGAGTACATAGGCTAGAATTCTCCACAGTGGCTGCACATCAGCTATCCATCTGACCCCAACCACAAAGACTCTAATCTGATAGGGCTTAGGCATCTGCCTTTTTTAAAGCTCCATAAATTATCCTGATGAACAAACAGGAACAAGTACCACTGCTCTAACTAAACATTTGAATTTCTTTAATCTTGTTAAATCTGATCAGATTAATATGAAAAAGGCATGGGTTAGTTATATATTGTCTCCTTTATCAGAGAATGGAGCTGTCTTTCTTAGTCTAAGAATATGTTGCCTCTAGGCTCTAAAATGAGATTGAAAGCCAAATATTACCAAAAAATAATTTTAAGTACATGGTGTAAGTACTTTAGTCCTGAAAAGTGTGATTTAATGTAAGTATGGAAAAAAATTTTAAGTCATTATTTAAAATGCTTATTTGTCTTTATTTAAGATTTATTTGAGGCCAACTAAGAGATCTATGCCTATTTCCCTTAGGGCTAACTGTTGAAAACTATCCTTGATGTTAACTGGTTGGACACCTTTGGCATTCTGTTACTGGATGTGCATGAAGTAGAATGTTTTTTCCTAGTTTATGTGACCACTAGAGAAATTAATATAATATGAAGAACACATAGTCTAGATGCTAAATTGAATTGCTGCATTGAAAAATAAGATCTTGGTTCTTTATTGTAGAAGAAATATGCATTTACGTAATTATAAGTTCAAACAGTAAAAAAATGAGTTGTCCATACATTTAAATTTACCAATATGTCCACAAGGGCACCAGGAGAGGATCACATTATAGAACCAAAGTTACATTAAATAGAAAAACTTTACACACATTACTCTTCAGATAGTTCTGTCTACTTCAGTTATTACTGTGGATCTTCAAGTATACAGGTTCTAGTTCCCGTCACCATGTAATTTTTCCCTTTTCTTTAAAGAAAAAAAAAAGTCTGACTGATTTATTGTTGATAACATAAAATATTCCCTGGAAAGGAAATGTACCAGCCTCCCTTTAAAAAAATCACGTGAAATTTGTAAAGAGTACTAGTAAGTCAGTTTCCTTAGCTTCAGGTAGATAAGACAAAGAAGTTTAAGACAGTAAATAAGAAAGTTCCACTGCAGAAAAATAGAGAAAGATAAATTTTCTGCTTAAGATGTTCTAAAAACATACATGCCATTTTTATCTTGATTTTATTCTTCTAATTATCATTTTATATAAGATGTGTTGTTATTTGCAATAACTTCCTTCTTGGTAAACTAAACAAATGGGTACTAGGCTTAAAACCTGAGTATGAAATAATCTGTCCAACAAACCCCTGTGACACAAGTTTATCTTGTACTCCTGAACTTATAATCGAAGTTAAAAAAAAAAAAGAAAAAAAAGAGAATTTCTGTAGAAAAAAATTAATACAGTTTGGGTTTATAAAACTTGTTAAACTATTGTATTATTAATTATTAATTCCTTTACAAATATTCGTTGAGCACAAACTATATGCTTGGCTGTTTTTAACAACTGATTATAAAAAGAAAGGGATCAAAGAAACAGGAAAAATGGGAGAAGGAACATCTTGGTACAATATTTGGTTTTAAATAACAACCTAGAATGCTTGATATATATGTGTATATTCAAATAAGCTATAATGATTTTTACAAATAGGAAGGTGAGTTGTCAAGTCGACCAGTTATCTTTCTGCTTAATATTTCTTTAGTTAATTTTGATTATTTATTCTTCACTGGGGACTGTTCTTCACTGTCTTCACAACTGCTCTGTGAACTAAATTTATTCAAACCTCTATAGCTTCCAAAAATTTCCTTCAGTCACTCTTTGAAATGAAGTACAAATTTTAATCTATATTTGCTTAAGCTAAAATAGTACTTTATATTAGAAATATATTTTGAAAACCTAAAGAAATTAATTTGTTATTAGTTCTTTTTTGCTCTCGACAGTAACCAACATTCTGTTTTTTATAACATAAATTAACATTCCTGCTTCTCTAGCAGTGGCCTTTGAACAAGAAAAACACTTACTCAGTTTTGCCAATGAAACATATGTAACTTCTTCTAAGAATATGCTTAGAATAAGAGGTTTTAAAATTATAATTTACTTGTTAATATGTAGATTGAAATGGATAATTTCTAAATTCATGATTGACACTATTGTCATTTCTTCTAAACCTATATGATCTCTTATAAAGAGCTATAAATCAAACTGGGCTTTATACATAAAATAGTTAAATAAGAAAAAATACTGACAATGAATGTGATAAATTCTCAGCATCATATTCATTTAGATGGTATTTTTTTTTTTTGACCTTCATGTCATGGATGGCAGGATCTTAGGCTCTTGGTTGATAGTTAGAGACCTGTGAAAACAATCTAATCTGTTCAGGTTGGCTCCTCATAAGAGCAGCCATTATTGAGTGAATGCTTGCTATGTGCTAAATACTGTAATGTGTGCTTTATATACATTATATTTTCATATACTCCATGAGGCAGGAGTTATTTTTCCCATTTAACAGATGAGGAGACTGAGTTGCAAAAAGTAACATGCCCAAAAGCACATAGATACAGCTAGCAAATTGCAGAGCTGAATATAAAGCATGGATTTGTTTGACCTCAAAGTTTTATCTTAACCACTAAAAGATCCCATTTTGTTGTTGATTTTGTTTAAATTATATAACTTTATACTACTAGCAGCAGAACTGAGTTTCTATCCCAGTACTCAGTCTGATCGGAATATTCTTACATGATTAATTTGGACAGAAATGTCCAGATTTTTTTTATGCCACATGTGGTGGGAATTGGAGTAAGTAAGATTACTTAAGATTTACTAAAGTAAGATTACTTACTCCAATTCCCACCACATGTGGCATAATAATAAAAGTAACTGAAAATTTTGTGTTTAAATTATCTAGAAAGCTGTGTGTGTACTACATTCAAGTCTGCATATTTAAGGATGTTATAGAAACTCATCTGTAGTGAAAAAAATCTCTAAATTAGAGAATGATCTTCCCTCAGGAAGAAACTTCAGTGACTTTTAATTACACTATTGTATTTCTAATGTTTGATATAAATACCAAATTTTTATTTGAAAACATTAAATTTAGTCTTTTGCTAGGGAAAAGAAATACTCACATTATCTTATATTAATCATTACATAGGTTATAAAAACACAATAGACTTAACATTTTCACAAGTGATCAATTACTCTGACTATTAAGTAATATCATAAATTATGGAAGAAAATATGGGTAAGTTTGGAATGAGGGTACAGTTCAATGGAAAGGAGAAAGCTGCAAACTTTTTATAAGGAAAGACAAAGAAAAAAATCAAAGGCATTAACAATTCATTCAAGTGTCAACAAATTTATATGATAAAGGGTAATGTAACCTTAAGCTACTATCTATACATGAGATATTACTGTCATTAGATATATATATAATGTCATCAGATATTTATAAGATTTAGAAAAGCATCTCCCTTAATTTTACTATTATAATATATAAGAAATTAAAGTATGAAAATTATGAATAACTTTTTAGCCAGTTAGACTAAAAATGTCAGAAGGAATGAAAATATAAGACAAAAACAGTGCTTGATAAGTGGAGAAGATTTTTTTTAGATATATACAATTAGTCAAAGAAAATATAGTATTTTGTCCTGTTTAGGTTTGCTTGTCCCGATTCTGTTCTGTCACATACAAACACTGTGTTAAATTTACCTCCTGTTCTTTATGATCAAAACCCAGAAGGATTTGGAAACCCTTACCTAATGACAACTGTTGTACGTCTAGCCTTAACATTTAATGTTCCTTTCTGACAACAGGTAATATGCACAAATAAACTCCTATTTTTTAAATGGTCTGTCATAGTATTTTTAGATTTTTGGTCATATTACTTAAAAATAGCATACTGGAAACTTTTATATGGCAGAATCTACTGGACACACTATTACATCAATAACAAAATTCAACGCACAGTCAAACGTAGTCAGTGATGGTCTGAAATTGGAGTATGGGATTCACTGGTAAATAACCTTCAAAATCTACCAATTGCAGCTTACCCGGCTCTGTGTTTGAGCTTTTTATCTAGGATTCCATCTCTGGAAACAAGTTTATTAAATACCAAAATGCCAATCACCATGTTGACCTGTCAAACAGAAACAAAGTTGACCTTTCAATGATAGTGAAGGGAATCAGGTCCCTGTTTCTCCTGAAAATCCTGTTTTATCAATTTATAGCCACTGTATCAGTAGTAGCGGTATGAAGCACTTCTCAAACATTTTATAAGTGCACAGAGGCATACGGAACAATTTAACAGTGGTGTGCTACTTTAAAGTTGTAAAATACATTAAGTTCATTTAATTTCCAGGTTTCGCAGTTAACACTGGGAAAATTAACCTTCAATTGCCTGACTTTTAAATGGTACCATACTATGACAATCTGGCATTCTTCTGTCTGAGTCAACCCTGAATAAAATTATTTGGCTAAATGAGTATTACCCTATGCCCGAGAGCCAGGAGATTCTGAATCTTAGAGTATGAGGCTAGAGTGAGCCCTGGCAGCAAAAGGTGCTGATGATTTGTCATTATTCCCAGCATGGAGGACAGAATGCCTAAATTCCTCATGCTGTGTGGTCAGAAGGGAAGCATTTGGATGTACCATGCTATTCTAGGCAGAAAGGAAAGCCTGTTCAATTCACTGGAATCTTTTATGCAATGGACAGTAGTGCCAATTCTTAAGATATGCTCTAGTGTACAGTTTTATCATTTTCTAAGACTTTCTTACTGTCACTTAAAAGGTCTTTTGCATAATAAATGAAAGAAATCACACATATTTTTCCTTTTTCATGTAAAACTGTAAAAAGCTGCATAGATGTCTATTTGTAGCACCTTATGATGAGCCCCCACAGTTCTCTCATCTACCACCACTTTCTGATCAAGGAATCCAGTCCAATGAGTAAACCAAGATAATAATGAAAAATATTTTCTTCTTTTGCCTTTCTTGCCTCTTTTCAATCTTGGTGTAACCATGCCCTGCTGCCAATGAAGATGGTGAATATAAAGCTAAAATGTGTTCAATTGCTCATGTAAGGAAGATGCAAAACATACCTATTAAGTGGAGACTTACTTAGGAGGAGTCATTCTTCATAGTTTCCTGACAAGATACCATTTAATCAAGAGAATACTTATTCATTTCTGTACCTACCATTATTTAAACTCAGAGAAAAAGTATATTCTATGGATTCTATTAATCCACAACTTAATCATAAGGGAATTTGTCACCCCTCAAAAGACCATACTTTGGTGTTTCAATTATATACATAGTCTGTTTCTTCATTTTAGTGTTATATGAGTATTAACGTAGAAGCTTAGGGAAATCAGTTAATTTAATAAAAATTCAGCACAGCAGACAAAACAGTATCTAATAGTTTTGATTTCCCTGTGCTCTAAGATTCATGCCTTGATTTTATTTTTCTTTTGAATCATAGACAGATAGTTTCTGCTCCCTGTGACAGCTTAGTGGAGGGAGAACAAACTTAAAGGAAGAAAAAAGTCACATATCAGAGTTAGTACTGTCATTAGCTTCCAATTTTTTGAATGAATCATTCAAGAAGCAAAAAATTAACTTTCCAATTAGAAACATAATTGCACAGAAATATGAACATTTGTATTTAATTTAGACTATGTCTTTCCTCCTTTTTCTTTAAAGAGTTACTGGGCAAGAAAGATTTGTAATCAATAAATCCAAAAGGAGAAAGAGAAAGGCAAATTGGAAGGAAATATTATACATTACCATAGTTTAAATTTTTAAACAATTATTTTGTGGTTTCAAAAGAGAAAATCCTTATCTATAACATATGGAAGCAATTCTGAAACAGGGATGATTTTGACCCCCAGGGACCATTGGGAAAATGTCTGAAGATGTTTTTGAGTGTCATGACTAGAGGGTACTACTTTGTATGTAGGAGGTAGAGAAGAGGGATACTGCTGAACCTGCTTGAACACACAAGACAGCCTCTGCAACAAACAAACATATGCTCCAAAATGTCAGTATCACTGAGGTTGAGAATACATTTCTTTTAGATCTTTTATAGGGGCAGCCTTGAAGAGATTTCCTATTAATAACCATATGGATTTTATAGAATAAATGTGAAATTATGGTAAGTAATGAGATTCTCTGCATTAAGGAGGAAGAATTCATTAAAACTTACTCAAATTTCTTTACAAATCTGAAATTACTGTAAGAGAAATATCACACTCCCAGTTTAATATTCTTCAGTATTCAAATATGAATATTTCAGAATCATAAAAGACTGAATAACAACAATTGCTATTAAATCAGAGTAATAGATCATTGAACTTTAATTTTCACACAAGAACTACATTATTAAAACTGCCACTCTAATTGAACTCAAGTAGTCTTTTTTTCGCTAAGAAAACAAAATAAGTTGATTTTTATGTTTACCAGGACAACAGCGGCCGCAGGTCCCACAAAAGCATAGAGTAGTCCTCCTTCAAGAGAGAGCCAGCAGCTGAAAATCACATTAGATAAAAACTAACAAAAATTAGTGACAAGTATTAGACCACTAAAGTATGATACACACAACTTAGATTATACATTTAGCCTTGGGATTTTGGCACATGTTAAAGGTTTGTAATTGAAAAAAATACATAAAAGATGTAGAGAAAACTAGAATTAGGTAATTTCTTGAGTAAGAACTACTATACATGTCTAACTGAAAACAAAGTTTTATTATAAGGTCTTACTTTCAGCCAGTTGATACATTTTAGACAAATTACTCTTGCAGTGAGATTTCTATATTTACTCTCATTACAAAGGTGAGTATCATTTAAATTTTATAAAATGCTGCTTTATATCCATTATGGAGTTTTTCAAATGTACTTTAAAGCAAGAACACTGTGTTTTTTAAAGTGTTACACGTGCCATTTACCTGCTTTTCCTCGAGGCCATTGAAATACTGGGAGAAATTGGTTTAAAAGCCATCATTGCAGGGAATGGATAAGCCACATTTGCATGCTATTTTCCTTCTAATTTTACTTTTTCACCAAAATACTAAGAAAGTTCCCTAAGGATAAGCTTTTGAATAAAAATAAGTGCAGCTGTGTTTGTTTCAATGACTAAATTCACCAGGAGATGTAGGTTTGCATTGATAGAGACATGATAATCCATTTGGGGAGAAACAGTATTTCACAGCAAAGGGAAATGCAGAGGGAATGGGGCTGACACTGGAGGCTTTGCAGGGTGGCACATCTGCCCATGCAGACTCCAGGAAAGTGAAAATGAAGAACATGTGAGGGGGCTGCTAATGCAAGGAGTCATTCCCACCATTTCAAGCACTTTTTGACATTTCACTATTTCTTCTCAGTCCACAGAATCAGCATGCTGCCTTCAAACATGATATCAATAAATGGTAGTTCCTCTATATCTGTTCTAACAATAAACTGCTATATATTGATTATGATGTCGGTTACATGACTTATGTATTTCTCAAAACTCACGGAACTGTACATATAAAAGAGTGGATGCTACTCTATGTAAATTATATCTTAAACATATTTACCTAGTAATTATATATGCACACACAAATACTATATCAGCATATATATATACACACACACACACACACACACACACACACACACACACAAAAATATGTGTATGTATATTCAAATTCTGCATTTAGTTATTGCTCCTTGACATAACAGCAGAAAAATAAAAATGTACTTTTCTACTTTGAGGTGGATAATTTAATATATATATTTTAAAATATACCTGGAGAAAAAAAACTTAGTCTGACAGAACACTTCAGATTTTGTCTCTAAGACTGCCAGTAATTTTCAAACTGAGATTTAGTATATCTTTCAATATATACTACTAGAGATTGGGTATATCTTCTATTTTTTCCCTAGGGGTTTATACTATTATAAATGCCAGATGTGGGTGAAGGGGAGGAAGCCAGCAAATCACACTGCCACGTGTGTACCTATGCAACTATCTTGCATGTTCTGCACATGTACCCCAAAACCTAAAATGCAATAAAAGCATTACTTCTTGCATTGTATTGGACTTTAATTATGAACTCTTTGAAAGTAGGAGCCATAATCTTATTCCCATATTCCCAATGTAGTGACTTTCCAAAAATAGATTTATAACAAGTTATGCTATTATAAAAAGTAATAACTTAAGGTGATAGTGCTGTAGTATCAGAATTTTAAACAATAATATAGATTTCATTAAAAGTGCTCTCGTGGGAGCTCTTTAAATTTTGCAGAAGTTTCTTTAGAATAAACAGGTGAAATAATATCTCTCAGTGTGTTCACAATTTGTTTGAACCTACCAGAGGGCCTAATTAGCAGTGATTCCTACCTCAAACCCAAGACAATTAAACAGAACATCATGCTTTAAAATACACGCTTTCAATAAGATGCACATCTCTTTCTCCACTCCTTAATTGCCTCCTCAACTTGGAAGTAGATAAAATAAAACACGAAAGTGCATTGTTTAGATTTTAAATATTACACTTTACTACGAATTCCCTCACAAAATTTATCAGTACTACAGCTATAAACTGAGCTGATATCACATACTTTTTTCTCCCTTTTAAATTCTTCCATAGTCCAAGTATTTTCCAGTGTGAAATCTTTTGGTTCCTTGATCTATAACTTTTAGTATGCATTACCCTAACATGGCAACAAAACTTGAATTAACATGACAAAACTTGGTAAATAACAATATACATTATCATCAATGGAATTAGAAGCTCATAGCAGAATCACATTCTAAAAAGTAAAGATGTCAGACTTATTGGAGATAGAGCATGCACAATAGATGTTGAAATATTTTTAAGGCCAAATACATTGGTCTTATTAAGAAATGGGAAATTAAAACAAAGATTCTGAACAGTGCCAGAACATTTATTTCTTAACCTTTGAGCATTAAGCTACCTTGTTTTATTCCTTACTATTGTAATTTCTACCATTTTAATGATTCCATGATAAAATGCAAGCCATCAGCAGTGCCAACCAAGACTCTGATGATTTGTTAAATCATAAACATGATTTATCACTGTGGATGGACTTACTAGTGATCAGTGCCATATCCTTTTGTTCTGGTGAAGCCTACTGATGTGGCCACTACTAATGCCGGTAAACCTGCAAGGAAAGCAATGTCACACATTCATATTCAGCTATAACCACTATGCATAATGGCTCAAGAAAAGTCAGAACAAACTCCAGATTATTAAATCAGAGCAACTATTTTTGGGTAGTTTATAAGGTACGTTTCTATTACAAAATTTCTTTCAAGTTGAAAAATATGAGAGAGCTACCCAAGCTTTTAACTTACTGTACTTCTCTGATGTTGCTAGGTTACCACCACATTTGACATGGGTTTAAATGGAAGTAATAGCAGAGATTTAGTACATCTTTTAAGTTATTTTTTCCCTAGGGGTTTACATTGTTACAAAGGAAATTTATAGTTATAAAATCAGAATGGTAAAAACTGGACGTTCTGGTGTGATGTAATATCAATGAAGTGGAACATTCCATTGGCCACATATTGATCCACATCAAGCTGTACTTACAATAAGATGGAAAAAACAGTTCATACATCTCATCAGTTTACACTTTACTTAAAATTTGCTTATAATAACAAGAATGTAGAAATACAAAATTCAATTACCAACATACTTGCACTGATTCTGAGCTAGCATCTTCTTTTAGTTTATGTGAATTACACTTACCTCATTAAAGTTCAATGGAAACTCCCTATGTTTTGGTAGTTCTAATCTATGCTGTTTAAACTTTTTTTTTTTTTAAGTTTTGGTTATGCCTTCTTTTCAGGAAGATCATGTTTTCCCTTTCTGGCTGAAAACTCCATCATCTAATCCTCTTCTTATATCTCCTCTGCCCATCTTCTTTCTTACTATAATTTCACATACTTCCTGTTCTCTTTCCTCTGTGAGCCTTCTCTAGTGACACCATATACCTTCATGAGATTTAATGACAAGAATTATGGAAAACATCTCAGAGGGACACATCATAATTTTAAACAAATATTGGTGATATATATATATATATATATATATATACATATATATGTATATATATATGTATATATATATATATATACATATATATGTATATATATATGTATATATATATATATATATACATATATATGTATATATATATATGTATATATATATATATATATAGTGCAAATTATACATATGTAGTCCCCTCCTCATCCTCACTTTGCTCCTCCTGTTTCTCCTCTTCTTCTTCCTCCTCCTCCTCTTCCTTCACACAGGTCATTTGTTGACTTTTTTGATTGACTGGACTAAGTTCATTAGGGGAAAAAAACCCTCCAGGATTATAACTGAAGAATTAATAGTATTTATTTCATATAATTTAGATTAAAATTTTTTCTAGATTCATTATGTTGTACTTGTCCATAATGAAACACATGTACCACTATTCTGCCAACCCATAAACTTTCTGATACTCTAGCACCATCAGTTTAGCTTTTTGCTACTTAGAGTAATTTGATATTAGCTGTAAATTTGTAGATTGTCTATGAAGCCTCTCCTCAAAATCTTAAGTAATAATTTTAAACAAAGTAGTTACCAATCCTGAAAATCACCACATTTTATTCATCATCAAAAAATGTGTTCTTTTACCTGCAGTCTGTATTTCTTAGAATGGTACTAATTCATGGCAAAAGTATCCCTTGATTGAAATACTACTTCAATTTTAGAAGTCCTTTGTCATGAAATTTAGACAAAAATTTGATGAAAGTCTAGGTAGAACAAAGTCTGCAACTTTTGTGTTTGTGTGAGGCTCTCACTCTGCCACACAGGTTGGAGTGCCATGGTGTGATCTCGGCTCATTGCAACCTCCACTTCCCAGGCTCATGTGATCCTCCCACCTCAGCCTCCCCAGTAGCTGGGACTACATGTATGTGCCACCATGCCCGGCTAATTGTTTGTTTGTATTTTTGGTAGAGATAGGGTTTTGCCATATTGTCCAGACTAATCTCAAACTCCTCTGCTCAGGCAGTCCACCCACCTTGGCCTCTCAGAGTGCTAGGATTATAGACATGAGCTACCATGCCTGGCCTACTTTTCAACTTCTTACTAACTGCTTTTCCATTTGTCTGTACATAAAGTCCTAATATATTAGTTAGACACAATAGACTTTGCTGAAACCTAATGAATAATATGTAAGTGTTCTTGATAATATTTTTCCAGTCTAAATTATTCTGGCATTGTTATAAGTACACTTATTTGTAATTTCCCAGTTTCCTTCTAGCATCCCATATGTCAGTCTTCTAATACAGTAGATATTATTGTATATTTGGGCCTTTTCTAAAAGCAGCTTCTTAAATTAACTAGGCTATCATTACAATTGGCCCTATGATATAGATCTTTCAGATGTCCATGTCATGAGGCAATTTGAGAGAAACTTCTTAATAAACACAAGAAACAATTCTCAGTCTGTCAGCAATTCTAGGTTTCTACTTTTGAGGACTACATCGACTAGCTGTGAGGTTTCATTAATTCTCTAAAGGATGTTCTCCCTGTGAAATGAATAGCTGTATTCTTTAATTGTTTTGAGATTTCTTGGAATGAAATGCTGTAAGTTTCCTGGTGGGAGTACATACATTCGGCTCTGAAAATTTTAAGATATTTTGCACTTTCAGAAATTATTAACAGAGAGAACTGCTTTTCTGTGTGTAGGTATCTCAGGTCTCATCTCACACTGTCAGCACTATTGAGTGTTAACTGACTAGCTACATGAGCGTTCACTACTTGCTTCCTTTTAAAGTTCCAAATGGCCAACGAATATTCAAAATTGACAAGCTCATGTATTTTCACTTCCATAGATGCAATTAGACAAAATAGCCTGTGTCTAATCACTCTTGACTGCTTTGTGATATGTGTTCAAAGTCATTTAGAGAAGAGCACAAAAAGGTATATTAATATGCTTACCCCATCCAAGGCACAAAAAGCGTTTTCTTATAAGCCGTGTCCTAATTTTTCCAGTTACAGCCATATATGATTGCCACGCCTCAGTCAAAACCCAACAGAATGAAGCCAGGAAGAAAAAGTGCAAAAATGCAGTGGTGGTTGTGCAGATATTCTGTGGAAACAAACAAAAGGACTCACACTGAACCTGGAAGAGGGAAAATCACATGTTCTGAAGAGGATTGTTAATCTTTGATTCATTGCTTTTATTTCAAATGTCTACTTCTCCTCAGTGACAAGAGTAATTATTTATAGAAATTATAAACCCTGTAGCCTTCCTGCTCTATACAATATTTATAATAGAAAAAATATATGTCTAATTCCATTTCTGGGCTTAATTTTTTGTGTGAAGAACCCTGAATATAAATTTGAGCTCAGGGGAGATTAAAATTACTGTTTTACTTGAATATTTTAAGGATAATTATGAAAATGCTCTTAATTATTTTGGCTACATTCTTTACTTTTCCCTTTTAACAGATAATCTTTCTTTGTTGTTTTATCTGTGTTGTTAAAATTATATCTGCAAATGTAACGGACTTTCAAAAGAAAAAATTAGTTTGCTCTTTTATTTGCATGATATTCACATGATATTAACAGAGAGAACTGCAAAGTACAATGAGGTTTGGCTAACAACATAGTTCAAAAATAACATATGTATTTTAAAGTAATTAACACAATGCTTCTATGGTATTACTTTGCAATGTGGGTCCTAATCAAATAATTTTGAGAAGCTAACCAAGTCACTGGCAGTACACAGCTATGATTTTATAGGTATTGTTCTTCATGTAACTTAACCACCTTGAATGTGCTGATCCTTAGTTGTAACTCATTGGCAAAAAATCAGTAGCTTCATTTTGGTAAAGGTTGTTACTTACTTCACCGTTATAATTTCTTTATAAATCTTGTTGAAATGCAAGTCTTTATAAACCAGAACCAGTAACAGTAGTTCTAATTAGTTCCTTTGCCAGTCATTGTCAAGCTTACTGTTTTTAAAAATTGAAAATGACAAAACAAAGACAGTAGAACTAAAAAAAAAAAAACAAAAAAACTGTAAAAAAACCCAATACAAAGAAATGAAACTATAATCCATATCTTCTCATCTCTACCACCATCCACTGCTAATGTAGAATATCTTATTAGAATTTTTTGGCCCAAATTATTCGTATTATTTATTTTATTAAATTTTACCAGATGTTAACTTAGTTTTCCAGTTCTTCTTATCCTATAAAAAGAACTTTAGCATGTTTATCTCAGCAGGTTATGTAAATGATGACAGATAATGTTAAGAGGCTGAGGAGCATTGTGCTAGGTATATAGCAAGTGTCCAACCAAATATGACTGTTATCATTAATATTCAGTACTTGTTTCTGCTTATAAAGATGATAAAATCATGGATTTCTTGAAGACTTCCTCATACCTCTATCTAGTCTCAGGTATAATGTAGTAGCTTTAACCAATTGTAATTCCTCCTATTCTTGACACATTGAGACTTTTATTTTTTCCAATTTATGGTTTAAATATCTGCAGATTCTCTAGTTTGCTTATTTTTCATCTGTAGTAGCTGATCCCATGTGAATTCCAAAGACAACTCTTCTACTTGCTATCCAAAGACTAGTTTACCTTTATAAGTCACTTGTTACCCTTTCAGTTTCCACTACCAGTTTGTTTCAACTCAGTTGTATGTACTAGCAAAGCTAGGCCATCTCTGTTTTTAAACTATCAATAAAGAGTTATATCAAACTGTAAATAAATACGTTGAAATGTAAGCCCCTAAGTGTTGGTGTACTGAAATTTGATAAGAAATAATGAAGTGTTCAATGTCTGAGTACAGAGATTTAAAAATTTTCTTTCTGCATATTGTGTTTGTTACTATAGTTTGCAACTCCCTGGTATCCACTTTAATTCTAATACAATTGAAGCACATGCAATTTTGAGTCACTGACATTTCAGTAATCATGTCTCTTTGAACAATAATATGGCCACAGACAATGGGGAAATGTATAAAGAAGTAATGCCTATTTCTTCAGACAACAGTATTCTACAATAGCTGGATAAATATTTATACATGCCTTCAGTTGCTCCAAGTACAGAGGTAACCATCTCAACTTAAGGAACATGTATATATGAACTAAAGAGGTTTAAGTCACAAAATTAACCATATACGAAAAGCATAGCAAAATCTATGATCTTGAAAAGTAGAAAAAAGGAGCTCCACCTTGCATCATCATGTGAAGAATTAATATAAAATCAAACACTCAGCCCCAACAAGAATATGAAAAAATGCCTAACATCTCTGACATTAAGAGAAATGCAAATCAAAACAATAGTGAGTGAGATACCATTTCATATCAATCAGAATGGCTATTAGTAAAAAGTCAAAAAATAGCAAATGCTGGTGAGGTTGTGGAGAAAAAGGAAAGTTTATGTACTGTTGGTGGGAATGTAAATTAGTTCCACCATTGTGGAAGACAGTGTGGCGATTCCTCAGAGACCTAAACACAGAAATATCATTTGACCCAGTAATCCCATTACTGGGCATATACACAACAGAATATAAATTTTTCTATTATAAAGACACATTCAGGTGTATGTTCATTGCAGCAGTATTCACAACAGCAAAGACATGGAATCAACCCAAATGCCCATCAATGATAGATTGCATAAAGAAAATATGGTACATATTCAACATGGAATACTCTGCAGCCATAAAAATGAATGCAATCATATCCTTTGCAGGAACATGGATGGAGCTGGGGCCATTATTCTTAGCAAACTAATGCAAAACAGAAAACCAAATACTGCATGTTCTCACTTAGAAGTGGGAGCTAAATGATGAGAATACATGGGCACACAGAGGAGAACACCACACTCTGAGGCCTATCAAAGGGTGAAGGGAGGGAGAAAAGAGAGGATCAGGAAAAATAACTAATGGGTAGTAGGCCTGATACCTAAGTGATGAAATAATCTGTGCAAACAGACCCCATGACGCCCATTTACCTATGTAACAAACATGGACACGTACCCCTGAACTTAAAAGAAAATCAAACAATCCATACAAGGAAACACTGATTTTGCTACTGATACGTTATATTGGTTAAGTTGGAAATAGTCTGTACAATACAACTTTTAAGAATAGAAATTTTCAAATGAAACTTTATTATTGTCCACAAATGACATATCAGCTTCCATAAAAGTGGCTTTTCTAGTGTTCTGGGCTCAGGATTGTTTGATCTCTTCTCCTGCATAACCCAAATCCACATCAACAAGACCCTAGTGATCAATCATCCCTTAGATCCCCTCAGTACTAGGGTTTTTTTCCACATACAAACCTCAAATCCTGAATCTCCTTTTCCATAAAGAGGTTCATATCTTGGCATCTGTTCAATTATCACTCTCACTGGACTCACTGTTGTGACCTTTGGTCTTAGAGTTTTTCTGTATTCATTCTCTATGGGTTGACTTCTACTACAGCTAAGCCCTTGCAGTTCACCTTTCCAAATGTGAGACTCACTAGCGTCTCAAGTTCATCATGTAATTCTTCTGCTTTGCCTGCCTTGCCAAACCCCAAACTGGTCTTATCAGTGTCACAGGTGATGAATGTCATTGGCAAATATTTCAAAACTTGAAAATGAATTTAAGCTGTCAAGCTGAGCACTGTTATACCTAACATTCTCATGTACATCCTTCACACCAAATTCCTAGACACAGTAGAAGAGATTTCTTAAAATAACTGGGAAAAATAAGAAGTGTAAACTGTGATGGACTAGAGACTATGAGAAATTCCTTAAAAAGAACAGATTGATGGTGGGTACTGCAGCCCAAAGCTAGGTATTGGGAGCAGGAAAGAAGACATGAGAAGTAGAAAAGCCATGATGCATGGATGATACAGAAGTTCTGACGTCTGTGTAAAAGTACTTCCAGAAGGCAGAAATCAGGAAATTGGGGGAAAGGTAGCATTTAAAGAAATATTACAGAAAATTTTCTCGAAACTTTAAAAATTCTCCTTGCTGTAGGAGAGACTAAAGATGAAACACGTGCGCACATGCTTTGATGAAATCGGTGAAAACAGGGAATAAAGAGAAAAATCATAAAAGCTCTCAGAGTAAAAAGAAAGATACAGACCAAGAAATTAGAATCAGAGTGACATCAGATTCTTTGTGAGCAACCCAGGGTACAAGAAGGCAGTAGAACAAGATTGTCAACATTCTAAGAGAAAATAACTTTGAAGATAGAATTCTATACCCAGCCAAGCCACTGTTCGAGAGAGAGGCATAAAGAAAGATAATTTTTTAATTGGAAGAAACCTTGAAGTTAATGACTTCAAGATCCTCTTTGAAAGAATTGCTAGACAATATAAACCACTAACAATAAAAAGTCCAGGAGGAGTGAATGAGATAAAAGAAGTGATGGATAGCAAAGAAAGTAATAAGTCTTCATGTGTAGCAAACCTACACGTATACTCCAGGAACTTAATAGTTAAAATTAATAGTTTAAAAAAGAAAATAAGTCTAAATAAATGTTTATTTTACATAAATTTATATAATTTTTAAAATACAGCCTTGTGGATATAAAGTTGAAAATAATATCAAGAAGGGCTCAAAGATGAGAGATGAGAGTTGCAAGGAAGCAGAAGAAAATAAAAAGTATTCTAAACCTCTGTTTGTTCTCAGATATGAGATACTGATTAATTCTAGATTATAGAAAAATACACTTAAACATTTATGTTAACAAGTTTCAATAACCACAAAAAATAATAACAATACATTTGTAAAATAGCAGAAAAAACTGAACTAAGAAAAATCTATAGGTTCAATTAAAGGTGAGCAAGAGGACTACAAACTAGAAAACGTGAGGAAAAAAACCCATAATTCCAAACATCAAAATTCACAACAAATGGGAATACTTCATATTTATTGGTTAAAAGTTAGAAACTTTCATATTGGATGAAAAAAATCTAATTTGAGTAATGTATTTATGTGACATGCTTCAAACCTAAAAACTGACACAGGAAGATAGAGAACAAAGAGATGAAAGAACTAGATTATGCAAATGCTAACATGCAAAAACCAGATGTCACAGTGTTAATATTGGGAGAAAAATAAGAGAGATGAAGAGGGACTTTTCAGATTGATAAAAGGAGCAAGGCACAAAGAAGATGCAGATGGAACACATTTTTATGAGAACAATAATAATTTTTCAAAGTATATTAAGCAAAAACTGAGAAAACTACAAGAATAAACTGTCAAACTAAAATGATAATGATGGACTTAGCATACAGCTCTCAGAAAGTAACCAAAAATGGAGGAAAGAAAAATATTGATGATTATAATGCAATAAATAAAGGTGGTTGATATTCTTTCTTTGTAATATTATACATAAAAACAGAGCATGTCTAGATATTTAATATACAAATAGAACATCTCAGGACAGTAAGTGAAATAAAATAAATTCAAGAAAGCTTATAACATACAGAACATCTTCATAGACCACATAAAATTAGAAATCAAAATTAAAATTCTCTCACTTTTGGGAGGAAAAGTTTTTAAATAATCAGTTAAAGAGAAACTAAACATCTAAATTATCAACTATTTAGAACTGAATAACAATTATGGCAACATATATAAAAACTTGTGAGATTTTTCTATAATACTCAGGATATTTATAGCCTTAGATAGATAGAAAATAAGAGAAAGATGAAAATTAATGGGCTACTTAAATCAGAGGAATCATTTTTAAAAAGACAAAATCAGAAATTAACAAAACAACATTTGAAAAAATGGTTAAATATATCTATAAAGCTAAAGCTGACTCTAAGAGATCAATAAAGCAACGAAACCCTGGCAATTATGATGATTTTTAAAGGTGAGAGAAAAAGCAAAATAATTAAGATTAGGAATGAGAATGGTTATTAATATATAATATATACCCTTGACAAGCTATATATGGACATTTTTTTCTAGAAAAGCATAAATTGAGAGATAAAACTAATCCCAGATAAAATTGAGTTATAATGGAAAGAGTAATCCTTTAAGAAAAGTAGAAATTCAGAAACATTTCAGTATCATTTTCTATACACCAACAGGCAAATTCTAACAAATGTAAGCAACATTCAAAATTCACATGAACATTTCCAGGTCAAAGAGAAAGATTAGAAGTATCCAACTCATTTTACAAGGAGGCTAGCATGACATTGATATCAAAATGAGCAAGAAAGCTGTAAGCCGCTTCTACTTACCAACATAAATGTGAAATTACTAAATAAAAGATTATATCTAGAAATACAGTAAAAGGATAATAAATTAGTATCAAATCAGAGTGGATCCAGTAATGCAGGGTGATTCAACATAAAAAAATGACCTTCCCATAATTTATTACATTACTAGATTAGAGAAATCATATGGTCATATTAATGTAAAAGCATTTGATATAATTCAAAACCAAAATAATTTTAAAAAATATTATTTGCAAATTATAGATTGAACATTCTGAATAAAGATCATCTTTCTGAAACTTGTAGTGAAAATAATTTCTAATAGTAAAATACTACATTAATGCCCATCAGTCATGAATAACAGGAGGATGTCTACCATCACCTCTGTTATTCTAGGTTACACAAGAGTTTCTCTCCAAAGCAACAACAAAAAATAATAAATAGAAACATTGCTGTCATTGCAGATAACATATCTCCTTATTAGAAAATCCAAAAATAATCAATTTTTAAACTATTAGAAATAATAAAAAGAATCAATGAGGTGGTTGGATATAAGATCAACATATAAAAATTTTATTTCCTATATACTGAGATCAATATACAAAACTAATTTTTTTATATCAGCAACAATGTCATTTGGAAAATGTAATACAAAATTTTTAAGTAAAGATTACCATTTTGTGCTTGTTCTACCCCCCAAACCACACTAAAATGATCAAGTTATTAAGTCACAAAGAAAAAGAAAATAGGCAGTAGACACCATGAACTCAAGGTGTTGACAAATTCGGAAGATTCTGAGGAAAGATTTAACTGATTAAGAGTGGTAGAGAAAGCTATAGCCTACATGCTCATAGGGTGTCAGGGGAGGTTATTGAAATGCTGTTTGTACTAAAGCCAGTTCACTCTGTGGACCTTCTGAATGTGAGGACCAGAGACAGAAGGAGGACACAGGTTTATATGGGGCTGAAAAAGAATGGTTGGTTAAAATAATCTAGATACAGAATAGTTGAAACTTTGTATTTCCTTCTCTAGTCAACACAGCTCAGCATTGTCAAAGAGAAGATTAGTTTCTGGAGAAATCAAATGGGTTGGTTTCTGAAGTTAGATACCAATCTCACCAGTAAGTAGGTGTACAAGCAGGAACAAGTGTATGTATTAAACCATAAGACTCTCCTCCTCTCCTTTCTCCTTTGCTTCTAGTTTGAGAATGTCAGAGATTAAAATTCTCCCCCAAAGAGAAAAAACTCTCATACACTGGTTCATCTTTGATGTACATACTGTGAAGCCCACCTTTCCAAAGCCCACTCACCCACAGAGAGGTATAAATCGCTTTTTAGGGCCTTGCTTTTATATGTGAATAAACAGCCAAGAATAATGAGACAATTTGAGAATCTTCCAACATTGAAAAAAGAAAAAAGTTGGTGGATCTTCCAAGATGGCATCGTAGAGGCGACTCAGGATTGCAGCTCTCAGTGAAGGTGCAGAGGGTGAGTCCTAGCTGGACGGACCTTTTTTGCCCACAGAACATTGAAAGTCCCAGGTGTGGGAGAGACACGGGAAGCCAGCGCAGCTGGCTCGCATGGCTGGTTCACCCGGCGCCGCAGTGTAGCGGCACCCAGCACAAAACTCACTGGTCCGGGTGCCCTGTTAAACGGGCAATCTGAGATTTGGAAGGGCAGATTGGCATGTCCATCTGATTGAATGGGACTTGGACAATGAGCCAGACCAGGAGATTCCTGGGAAGCGTGACCTGAGCCGGTGCAGTGGGCAGCGGCATGGGAGATTGCACGGATCCCAGTGCCCTATCAGCAGGCTACTGGGGCGTCAGTGAGAGAGTCAATGGTTCAGCTTGGGGAGAGGAAGAGAGAGAGAGGGAAGATGGACTCTGAGGCAGGGAGCTGGGTGATGGGGCTCGGTGGGTCCCACCCTCACAGGGACAAGCAGGGTGGTGATTGGAGGCGCTTGGGGCCGAGAGTTTTGTGGCCAGCACAGTTGAATCTAGGATGGTGCAGCCCGGTAGGTGAGGGGCGTCTGCCACTATGGGCAATCCACCCCTACTGAAGTACCGCCCAGTGCTGACGCAGCCTGCCATTGCCGAGGCAACCCGCCATAACAGAGAGACTCCGCCAGCAAGGTGGAGCAAGCCACAGCAGGGTGGAACAAGCAACAGCAGAACGGAGCCCTGCAGCAACAGGGCGGACCTGCACTAGCAGGGCGGAGCCCCGGCAGGAAAATAGTGAATAGACTGCCTCCTAGCTGGGCAGGACAGTGCAACAGATACTCATAAAGCCCCAACTCCCTGAGACAGAGCATCTAAGGGGGAAAAAAGGCGGGGGGGGTTTATGAGTTCTGTTGCAGCAGACATAAACACATCCTCCCAACAATGCTGAATGAACAATGGAGCTCACAGCTCAGCACTGGAGCTCCTATAAAGCACAGACTGTCTCCTCAAGCAGCTCCCTGACCCCTGTATATCCAAAAAGTCATCACCCCAAAAAAGGACTAATCAGACTGACATTTGGCAGGCATCATTCTGAAACAAAGATAGCAGAAGAAGAAACTGGTAGCATTCCCCACTGTTCCGCTGCTGCTACAGGTGTACCCAAGACAAGCAGGGCCTGGAGTGGACCTCAGCACTCATACAGCAGAGGGGCTAGATCATTAGAAGGAAAACTAAGTAACAGAAATACCTCATCATCAACAATCTGGGTGTCCACACAGAGACCCAATTGAAAAATCAGCAACTACTAAGACGACAGGTGGATAAATCCATAAAGATGGGAAGAAACCAGTGCAAAAAGGAGGAAAACACCCGAAACCAAAACACTTCACCTCCTACAAAGGACCAAAACTCCTCACCAGCAAGGGAACAAAGCTGGACGGAGAATGAGTGTGACGAAATGACAGAATCAGACTTCAGAAAGTGGATAATGAGAAATTTCAGTGAGCTAAAAGAACATGTTCTAAATCAGTGCAAAGAAACTAAGAACCTTGAAAAAAGATTTGAAAAAAGATTGGAGGAAATAATAACAAGAATGGACAACTTAGAGAGGAATGTGAATGAATTGAAGGAGCTGAAAAACACAACACGAGAACTTCACGAAGCATGCACAAGTTTCAACAGCCGAATTGACCAAGCAGAAGAAAGAATATCAGAAGTCGAAGATCAACTCAATGAAATAAAATGAGAAACCAAGATCAAAGAAAAAAGCGCAAAAACGAATGAACAAAATCTCCAAGAAATGTGGGACTATGTGAAGAGACCCAACCTACGTTTGATAGGTTTACCAGAATGTGATGAAGAGAATGAATCCAAGCTGGAAAATACTCTTCAGAATATTATCCGGGAGAATTTCCCCAACCTAGCAAGACAGGTCAATACTCAACTCCAGGAAATACAGAGAACACCACAAAGATATTCTGCAAGAAGAGCAACCCCAAGGCACATAATCGTCAGATTCGCCAGGGTTGAAATGAAGGAGAAAATACTAAGGGCAGCCAGAGAGAAAGGTCGGATCACCCACAAAGGGAAGCCCATCAGACTCACAGCAGATCTCTCGGCAGAGACTCTACAAGCCAGAAGAGAGTGGGGGCCAATATTCAACATCCTTAAAGAAAAGAACTTTCAATCCAGAATTTCTTATCCAGCCAAACTGAGCTTCATAAGTGAAGGAAAAATAAAATCCTTCATGAATAAGCAAGTACTCAGAGATTTTGTCACCACTAGGCCTGCGTTACAAGAGCTTCTGAAAGAGGCACTACACATAGAAAGAAACAACCAGTACCAGCCATCCTAAAAGCATACCAAATGCTAAAGAGCATCAACAAAATGAAGAATGTACATGAACCAATGGGCAAAACAGCCAGCTAGCATCAAAATGGCAGTATCAAATTCACACATAACAATATTAACCCTAAATGTAAATGGGCTAAATGCACCAATCAAAAGACACAGACTGGCAAATTGGATAAAAAGTCAAAACCCGTCAGTGTGCTGTATCCAGGAAACTCACCTCACACGCAAGGATACACAGAGGCTCAAAATAAAGGGATGGAGGAAGATTTACCAAGCAAATGGAGAGCAAAAAAAAGCAGGAGTTGCAATTGTCATCTCTGATAAAATAGACTTTAAAGCAACAAAGATCAAAAGGGACAAAGAAGGTCATTACATAATGGTAAAAGGATCGATACAACAAGAAGAGCTAACGATTCTAAATATATATGGACCCAATGCATGAGCACCCAGATATATAAGGCAAGTTCTTAATGACTTACAAAGAGATTTAGACTCCCACACAATAATAGTGGGAGACTTTAACACTCCACTGTCAATATCAGACAGATCAGCCAGACAGAAAATTAACAAGGATATCCAGGACTTGAACTCAGACCTGGAACAAGCAAACCTGATAGATATTTACAGAACTCTCCACCCCAAATCCACAGAATATACATTCTTCTCAGCACCATATCACACTTACTCCAAAATTGACCACATAATTGGAAGTAAAGCACTCCTCAGCAAATGCAAAACAACTGAAATCATAACAAACAGTCTCTCAGACCATAGTGCAATCAAGTTGGAACTCAGAATTCAGAAAATAACTCAGAACCGCACAGCTTCATGGAAACTGAACAACTGGCTCTTGAATGTTGATTGGATAAACAATGAAATGAAGGCAGAAATAAAGAAGTCCTTCGAAACCAACGAGAACGAAGACACAACATACCAGAATCTCTGGGACACATTTAAAGCAGTCTGTAGAGGAAAATATATAGCAATAAGTGCCCACATGAGAAGAGTGGAGAGATCCAAAATGCACACCCTATCGTCAAAATTGAAACAGCTAGAGAAGCAAGATCAAAAAAGCTCAAAACCTAGCTGAAGACAAGAAATAACTAAGATCAGAGCAGAACTGAAGGAGATAGAGACAAGAAAAACCCTTCAAAAAATCAATAAATCCAAGAGCTGGTTTTTCGAAATGATCAACAAAATAGACCACTAGCCAGACTGATAAAAAAGAAAAGAGAGAACAATCAAATAGATGCAATAAAAAACGATAAAGAGGAAATCACCACAGATTCCACAGAAATTCAAACCATCATCAGAGAATACTACAGACAACTCTATGCACATAAACTAGTAAACCAGGAAGAGATGGATAAATTCCTGGATGGCTGTGTCCTCCCAAGCCTAAACCAGGAGGAAGCCGAAACTATGAATAGACCAATAACAAGGTCTGAAGTTGAGGCAGCAATTAAGAGCCTACCACACAAAAAAAGCCCAGGTCCAGATGGGTTCACAGCCAAATTCTACCAGACACACAAAGACGATTTAGTACCATTCCTTCTGACACTATTCCAAATAATTCAAAAAGAGGGAACCCTTCCCAAATCATTTTATGAGACCAACATCATCCTGATACCAAAACCTGGCAGAGACTCAACAAGAAAAGAAAACTTCAGGCCAATATCCATGATGAACATTGATGCAAAAATCTTCAATAAAATACTGGCAAACCAATTGCAACAGCACATTAAAAAACTTATCCATCATGATCAAGTAGGATTCATCCGGGGGATGCAAGGCTGGTTCAACATATGCAAGTCTATAAATGTCATTCACCACATAAACAGAAGCAAAAACAAAAACCACATGATTATCTCATTCGATGCAGAGAAGGCATTTGACAAAATTCAACAGCCCTTTATGCTAAAAACCGTCAATAAACTTGGTTTTGATGGAACGTATCTCAAAGTAATAAAAGCTATTTACAACAAACCAACAGCCAATATCATAATGAATGGGCAAAAATTGGAAGCATTCCGTTTGAAATCTGGCACTAGACAAGGATGCCCTCTCTCACCACTCCTATTCAACATAGTACTGGAAGTTCTAGCCAGAGCAATCAGGCAAGTAAAAGAAATAAAGGTTATTCAAATAGGAAAGGTGGAAGCCAAATTGTCTCTATTTGCAGACGACATGATAGTATACCTAGAAGACCCCATCACCTCAGCCCAAAAGCTCCTGAAACTGATAAGTAACTTCAGTAAAGTCTCAGGATATAAAATCAATGTGCAAAAATCACAAGCATTCCTATACACCAATAACAGACTTAAAGAGAACCAAATCAAGAATGAACTGCCATTCACAATTGCTACAAAGAGAATAAAATACCTAGGAATACAACTCACAAGGAACGTAAGGGACCTCTTCAAGGAAAACTACAAACCACTGCTCAACGAAATAAGAGAGGACACAAACAGATGGAGAAACATTCCATGTTCGTGGTTAGGAAGAAACAATATCGTGAAAATGGCTATACTGCCCAAAGTAATTTACACAATCAATGCTATCCCCATCAAACTACCATTGAATTTCTTCACAGAACTGGAAAAAACCACCATGAACTTCATATGGAACCAAAAGGGAGCCCACATAGCCAAGTCAATTCTAAGCAAAAAGAACACAGCGGTAGGCATCACACTACCAGACTTCAAACTATACTACAAGGCTACAGTAATCAAAACAGCATGGTACTGGTACCAAAACAGAGATATAGACCAATGGAGCAGAACAGAGGCATCGGAGGCAACACAACATAGCTACAACTGTATAATCTTTGATAAACCAGACCAAAACAAGCAATGGGGAAAGGATTCCCTGTTTAATAAATGGTGTTGGGAAAACTGGCTAGCCATGTGCAGAAAGCAGAAACTGGACCCCTTCCTGACACCTTACACTAAAATTAACTCCAGATGGATTAAAGATTTAAACATAAGACCTGACACCATAAAAACCCTAGAAGAAAATCTAGGCAAAACCATTCAGGACACAGGAATAGGCAAGGACTTCATGACCAAAACACCAAAAGCATTGGCAACAAAAGCCAAAATAGACAAATGGGTCCTAATCAAACTCCACAGCTTCTGCATGGCAAAAGAAACAGTCACTAGAGTGAATCGGCAACCATCAGAATGGGAAAAAATCTTTGCAGTTTACCCATCTGACAAAGGGCTGATATCCAGAATTTACAAAGAACTCAAACAGATATACAGGAAAAAAACAAACAGGCCCATTCAAAAATGGGCAAAGGATATGAATAGACACTTTACAAAAGAAGACATACATGAGGCCAACAAACATATGAAAAAATGCTCATCATCACTGGTCATTAGAGAGATGCAAATCAAAACCACATTGAGATACCATCTCACGCCAGTTAGAATGGCGATCATTAAAAAATCTGGAGACAGCAGATGCTGGAGAGGATGTGGAGAAAGAGGAACACTCTTCCACTGTTGGTGGGAGTGTAAATTACTTCAACCATTGTAGAAGACAGTGTGGCGATTCCTCAAGGACCTAGAAATAGAAATTCCATTTGACCCAGCAATCCCATTACTGGGTATATATCCAAAGGACTATAAATCGTTCTACTATAAGGACACATGCACACGAATGTTCATTGCAGCACTGTTTACAATAGCAAAGAACTGGAACCAACCCAAATGCCCATCGATGATAGACTGGACTGGGAAAATGTGTCACATATACACCATGGAATATTATGCAGCAATCAAAAATGATGAGTTTTTGTCCTTTGTAAGGACATGGATGAATCTGGAGAACATCATTCTCAGCAAACGGACACAAGAACAGAAAAACAAATACTGCGTATTCTCACTCATAGGCGGGTGAGAAAAATAAGAACACATGGACACAGGGAGGGGGTCTACTACACACTGGGGTCTATTGGGGGGAAGGGGGGAGGGACAGTTGGGTGGGGCTGGGGAGGGATAGCCTGGGGATAAATGCCAAGTGTGGGTGAAGGGGAGGAAGGCAGCAAAGCACACTGCCATGTATGTACCTATGCAACTATCTTGCATGCTCTGCACATGTACCCCAAAACTTATAATGCAATAAAAATTTAAAAAATTAAAAACAAAAAGATGTTAGCATCTTAAAAATAAGCAGTCTTAGATACCTATCTTGTAAGTTTTCAAGAAGCAAAAGGGAACATGTTTGTTATGAGAGATATATTTAAAAAATTAATGGTATATATAATATAGAGAATTGTACTTTTGCTAGAAAAATGATAAACAGAATATTGAAGTGAAGCACTTTGGTATACTATTTAGAAACTCTTAGAATATCAATATCTGTACACTTTAATTACAGTATTTATGAAGAAATAAAGAACTATTAGCAATTACAGTAACATTTCAACAATCTAAGACAAACTAATTCCTACATATAGAGCAATTATTATTTGAGTTGTTTAGATAATTTTATCAATTTAAATCCTGATTTACTTATAATGAATAAATTAAGAATACATATATCTTGCTATTCACATGGAATAAAATATGTATAAGGCATTTACAATATAATTCTGGACACACCAGTAACTCCTTACTTATTAATTATGCTATGGAAAGAAATTTTGGTGATGACCACAATGATTTCAAAGGCAGTTCTTTAAGCCTGCTCTAATATCTGCATATTTGCATTATTTATAAGACCACAGTTCTTGCAGACTAAAAATAAATTATTATGAAGGTGAAATAATATCTAAAATAGGAATTTGCACAAAGATAATACATAACTTTACATATAGTAAGTGCTTGATAAATAAGCACATTTGACGATGTTTGACTGCATCTTAAAACATGATAAGAAAACTAACATAACCACCTACTCTGCTTAAAAGTCAATTTTGTAGCAATGCAGTAAGGGAAATATTTTGCAAAGGAGGCAGCTCAGAGCATTTAAATAACTTGTCTGAAGTTACATACTCTGCAAATAAAGAAGCACAACATGTTCTTTCCACTATAACATGTTGCCTTGTGCTTTAAAGGGCCTCATTTTCTAATATTAATTTTCTAATGATTATCCATATTCTTTATTATGTTTATTAATTTATTTTTTGAGACCGAGTGTCGCTCTTGTTACCCAGGCTGGAGTGCAATGGCGCGGTCTAGGCTCACTGCAACCTCCGCCTCCTGGGTTCAGGCAATTCTCCTGCCTCAGCCTTCGGAGTAGCTGGGATTACAGGCACACACCACCATGCCCAGCTAATTTTTTGTATTTTTAGTAGAGATGGGGTTTCACCATGTTGACCAGGGTGGTCTCGATCTCTTGACCTTGTGATCCACCCGCCTCGGCCTCCCAAAGTGCTGGGATTACAGGCCTGAGCCACCGCTCGCGGCCGATTATCCATATTCTTTAAGAGTATTGTTACTCTTTTTGAAATAAAAAGTATGTGCATGACAAGTAGATGTTATAATAAACATAAATTATATTCAATCATAAGCCTTTATTGTTCAAATCACCACTAACTAAAATAGAGAAATGCAACATTTCCAAATATATTTTTGGTTATATAAACTCCATCAACACATGTGCAAAGGTACTTTGAGGTTACCTGAATGGAGTACCTCAACTAATAAAATAAATCATTAAAACCAATAGGCATTGTAGAGACAAGGTTTATTTCATAAAATTAAATGAAAAATTTGACAGCGATAAAAACTGAATCAGAAGCCTTTGTTATTATCACTTCATCTAACCTCCCTTATTCCACAGCCTATGACATGCTACATTGACAGCAATGTCATTTGTAGACAGCTGGCAAATGTCTCTCATAGACCAAAGTACTTGGCCCATGCATTCTTTCCCTCTGATGTTATGGAAAATATCAATAGAAGATACGATGGACTTTAGTTCTTTCTTGAAAATTCTTGGTTCTCATTGAGATACAAGTTACAGCACTTGCTTACAATGTCTGGCAACCCTTTTTACAACCTTCAATTTGTGAAAATTTTGAAGCAGGTGATTTTCTACATAATCAAAATATTTGTCGCAAGACTAAATCTAAATAGAAGAAACTATCAATATAAACTTATGTTTGATACAGGGTAACTGGTGAATGAGGGTACAATAAAAGCAATTTCTAAATGTGAGTATCTCAAACAATAACTCTTATTTGCTAAATTTTTATAATTTCATATTCACATAAAGCATCACTATTAAAAAGAAAATAAATGCTAGATATATGTCAGCAGAGATAAAAATCTGTTCCACAGATGTCAGAAACATGTAGCTAGTGGAAAACATGCTCATAATTTGAAGATCTTGGAAAGTTTGTCACATATAACAGGAAATCTGAGTTTTTGAAATGTGTGCTTTGGGAATTCAAACACTTGTACATCATACACAGCAGATGCTTCATTATATACTGTTATCTCCAGGCTTAAAAAATAACAATTTTATTCAAAATGGGATATAATTAAGTCACTTGCTAAATAAGGCCAAGAATTCAACAAAAGTTTTACTAATAATTTAGAAACTTCAAAATGCTAAGATAGTGGTTGTTCAAAAAAAAGGAAGCATTTTCTCTTAGGTGTCTACAGAGAACAGAGGAAAGTGTTAAATGTTCTCATCACAGAAATGGTAACTATGTGAGTTAATGCCTATGTTAATTGGCTAGATGTAACCATTCTACAATGTATATATATTTCAAAACATCATGTTGTACATGATAAATACATACAATTGTATCTGTCAATTTAAAGAAATAAATAAAGGATAAAAACCATTTTGTTAAAACTGTAAAATAGAAACTGATTTACACTATGTTCTCTATCTGTAGAGGAAATCTTTTTTCACTAGGTTTGTGCCCTCAAGTGTGTTTAGATATCCCTTCCCAGCTTGCAGGCACCATATATGGTCACTCAAAACCGAGGACAATAGTAATGCAAACATAAAATTTCTTTCAAGTTGTAACAAGCAAAGCAAACAAAATCTTGCAGCCCTGTTGCTGAGATTTCTAAGCCTTGAAAAATATTTCTTTTATAGCTTTGAGGCAGAAGAGGATAATGCTTTCTTATCAAGGAGACGTTTATTTATGCTGTTTGTCATGTTTGATCAATGGTCCTATTAGTATCACAAAACTATTTCAATGTGGAATGAAAACAATTTTTGATTTAGGGGTACAGAAAACCAAAGACCAAATGTTCTCACTCATAAGTGGGTGTTGAACAATGAGAACACATGGATACAGAGAGGGGAACATCCACACAGGGGCCTGCTGAGGGGTGGGGAGTCTAGGCAAGGGACAGCAGGGGATGGAGGATTGGGGAAGGATAACATTAGGAGAAATACCTAATGTAGAAGATGGGGGGATGAATGCAGCAAACCACTATGGCACATTAAATGTGTATACCTATGTCGCAAACCTGCATGATATGCACATGTACCCCAGAACTTAAAGTATAATAAAAAATTAGAAAAAAAGATCTTAGGTTTTAGAGGCAAGCTAGTATTTCCCAACCTTGGCTGCACATTGGTATCACCTGGGGAGCTCTAAAAAAATGTGGATCTATTAGTGCTATTCCCCAAGATTCTAATGTAACCTGTCTAGGGTGAAGCCCAAGCATTAGAATTGCTAGAGTACCTCATGTGATTCTAATGTGCGTACAGGGTTTAGAATAAGCAACTGAGACAGTCACGGACTGACTGTTGGTAACTAAACCTACAAAATGTGTGACCTTGTGCTAATTATCATGCTTTTCATAGCCGCAATCTTTCATTTGTAAGATGGGAATGAAAAATACCTACAATGTACTGTTACTGTAAGAATTGCTTATAGTGAATGTAAAGTGTTTAGTTCTTGGCAAATTCTCAAAAGTATTAATGATAATAACAATTCATACATATTCTCAACCTATTATAATAACTTATATAGACTTAGGCAGTTCCTAAAGTTCTCAAAAGAATAACACACATGGAACATTCTGCTATGCATTCATATGTTTAATCTATAATTATATGAGAACTAATATACTTCTTTATAGAATCTGCTATGAAAATGAAATCAAGTAATTGATATTTAGGAACAACTTTAGAACAATAAAATGTATTTTTTAGAGCAAAAGCAAAGTAATGCTGCCATGATGGGGTGTAGGAAGAAGACAGGCTATCATTTAATCCTGTCCTTGGACTTCTCCAGATACGTAAGAGAAAGATGACTCCTTTTTTAGGCAACCACTACAATTGAATTATACTAAATGTCACCATTGGGCCTGTTATGAAATTATAGGTGTGACAATTCATGGAGATCTCAAAGGACTTCTATAACAAAGTACCAATCAATCCTGGGATTGGCTGGTCATTTGTGCCTATATTTCAAATCTCTATTTGCCTATCTCTGAGCTATCCAACCTCAGATATATCAAGCCTCCTATGTCCAAAAATGAACTCTGCCTTTCTCCTTAAGAGAGTTTTTCCTTCCAGGTTTGCTCTCAGTGAAAGAACACTATCACTCCCACAAGGAACTTGGATGTCATCCTTGTATTTCCCTTACATCCAGTTAACCACCAATTCCTACTTGATTGCATCTAATAATGATATATAAACTCCACTCATCTCTCCATTTTCATGATCCTAGTTGGTGCCATCACTTACTCTTTCATGGATTATCAGTGAAAGAGTAAGATTCCTGTGGAGAGTTCAGCCCTCTGCTGGCTCCACTTCCATTGGCAGAAGTGAAATGGAAGCTCCACAGGTAGGCATGCTCCCCTCACTTCTTTCTCTAAACAAGTTGATAAAAGAAAGGTCATAGAATATGTCTGGCATATTCTAAGTTCTCAATAATTATGAGCAGAAGTTATCAGTATCTTAAAACTGCAAAAGAGAATGCGGGTATGAGTATTTTTTTTTACAATGGGAAATATTAGAATACATTTAAATATTAAAAGAAGAATCACATAGAGAAAGTGGTGAATCAGGAGTGAGAGAGAATTGATTGCATCAAGTTTTGAGGAGGTCTTACGGAAACAAAATCTAAAGCACATGAGAGGGACTGAGATTTAATAAAAATAAAGGTCCCCTCTTGATTTGAAATAGGTAGAAAGGAAAAAAAACTGGGTGTTGATGTACATAAATTAGCATATTTTATGGTAGGAAGGTGAGATAATCTCAGTCTGTTATGGCTACCAAATTCTTTTTGGAGTACGAGTTGGGTCAGATGCAAAAGTTAAAGATATAGGTGGGGGATCAGAGGTTTGAGTACATGTGAGCAGATTGGAAATTAACTTTGCCAAGAATTAAAGAGATAGATAATGTGGAATTGCTAAGAAGCATTGAAGCCTCTGTTAGCTAAGTGACCATGCATATTTATTAGCTCATTACCACTGGAAAAACGAATGACCTAAACTTCCTTCCAACTCTGAAACCACATATTCCAGTCCTCTGCAATAATAGAGAAATACTGGTTTTGTTGTTTTTCTGTTCGGGGTTTTGTCTTGGTTCTTCTTTGAATGCACCATCCCATTGCATGGTTTCATCTCCTTCCCTCTTTGGCTTCTTGTGACACACTCCTTTTAACGTAAGAAGGGACAAACCAGCTCTATGGAAGCAATTCATGCTATTGCCAGAAGCCAGTGAAAATTTCAGTCCACTGGTTAAGAAATGCTTAAATCACATTGTAGCAAATCTGTTATTCTGAAGCAAGATTGGAGATATGTCTCAAACAACCTGTTATCTTTTTAATAAACAATTACTTTTTTTAAAAAATTTTTTAAATTTTTATTGCATTATAGGTTTTGGGGTACATGTGCAGAGTGTGCAAGATAGTTGCATAGGTACACACATGTCAGTGTGCTTTGCTGCCTTCCTCCCCTTCACCCACACTTGGCATTTATCCCCAGGCTATCCCTCCCCAGCCCCCCCCACTGTCCCTCCCCCATTCCCCCCAATAGACCCCAGTGTGTAGTAGACCCCCTCCCTGTGTCCATGTGTTCTCATTTTTCTCACCCGCCTATGAGTGAGAATATGCGGTATTTGTTTTTCTGTTCTTGTGTCAGTTTGCTGAGAATGATGTTCTCCAAATTCATCCATGTCCTTACAAAGGACACAAACTCATCATTTTTGATTGCTGCATAATATTCCATGGTGTATATGTGCCACATTTTCCCAGTCCAGTCTGTCATCGATGGGTATTTGGGTTGGTTCCAGGTCTTTGCTATTGTAAACAGTGCTGCAATGAACATTCCTGTGCATGTGTCCTTATAGTGGAACTATTTATAGTCCTTTGGATATATACCCAGTAATGGGATTGCTGGGTCAACAATTACTTTTGAACGTTGGGAACCCTACCAGGTTAGTTTCTCAGTTCCTCAGCATGTGGGAAAAATAACTATGGTCAGGGTACTGTAGTGTATATTGAACCAAAATTACAGATGGCAAAACAAACTATTTCTAGTACCATTACTTCTATAGGTAATCAGTATAAATACATTTTTGGAAGCTATTCATTTACTGGAAAAAAATAGCTTGGTCCAGAAAAACTCTAGGAGGTCTTCTCCTTTACCATGGTTTCTTTACAGTTTTGTCATTGAGAAATTTGGGGTCAAAATATTTATTGAGTAGCCAATATAAGAAAATCCTATATCAGGCAAGTCATAAACATTTTACAAGAACATTTTTAAAGTTATGTAAGTATAAAAACATCTACCAGCAAATGTGGCATATATATGCTTTTAGAATGGATTTTGGAATAAGTAAGGTCAAGAAGATAATAAGAACACTTCCAATTTTGAATTTACATTGTTGCTATGTTATTTGTTTAAAACATCCTAAAATTACCAATTTCTTTTGTCATCCCAGAGTCTAGCTAAATTTTATTGCTATGCCTCACTTCTAAATCTGGGGCCTAAAAGGGACTATCAAAAAGTTGATTGAAAACAGGAAGAAAGTCAAATACCATTTTATTTTATTTTCACAGCATGAAAAATTAGTAGTATATTACACAATAACCTCTAACTTTGTTTAGAAGTGGTGACAGTTGAATCTCTATGTTTCTGGGTTGAGCCAAGGATTTATTATTAAGCCTCTTTGGCTTTAGTATGAAATGTCATGCATTATACCATTTCCTTTTATCATATTTAAATTTTTATTTGAAACTAGAAGAGGAAAAAAGTGTCAACACGAAAAGAGAAGTAAAATCTAAAAGACTAAGTTAAAAATAGGTTTTATCAAATATTTTAAGTATAGTGTTTTATTCTTATGTCATGAGTTTAAATTACACAGTTTAAAGTAATGTGGATGGGCTGAGAAACTCCCTCTATTTTTACCCACAAGCATAAAAGTTGTGTAGAGGGAGAAGGAGAGATCTGGGCCAAGGTTGAAGGACAGAGGGTAGAGAGGGGTGGAGGAGAGGAAATGTGTTCCTGGGTCTTCTCTGGAGAGCTATAATTTTATTCCCTTCATTTTAAGTGGATGAAAACTGCTCCTCTCACCCCACCTTCAGCCTTGCCTTTTCAATTCTTTTCCACACATTTTTGCCTTCAGAGGAGAGGCGTGGCAGTAGTCAGAGATAGTATTGGGGCAGGAAAGAGAGAAGAAAGAGAATCCAATTTCATCTAGCAACTTGTCCTCCTATTATGACCACATACATTAATGCCAGAATTCCACAAAAAAGGGAACCTTGATACATAAACTACTTGATTCAAATGAACCAAATACCATATAAATAACTGAATATTTTAAAATCAAGCTAATATTATATCTGTTTTTGTTTAAACCCTACTTATCTAACTCAATTTAACTTGAATATACTGTGCATATTTCAAAGAGAAATCATTATGATTCACATTCAGTTTTCAATGACAGTCTCTCAATGCATGAAATATTCCCTTGTAATAAATGAAGCACTTTGAGAGGAAGACACATTCTTCCAGGTTTCTAGTCATTCAATTTAATGCATGACTATAGCAAATAATGATTGCATCTTGGAATACAACACTTAACTTTTTTCTGCCATGAATTTAAAATCATTTTCTATTTTATCATCACATTATCTGTTGAAAATTCCCATTTTTAATTCTTATTTCACAGAACATAGCTTCTAAGAAGAAATTTGTTTCCTTCTTTAAGGTCCAGTGGATTATCTTCCATGTAGGTTTTATCCAGTAAATATATGTTGTGTGAAAATAAAATAACTTTGTTATAAATAATATCAATGACAATTTTGTTTCAATATACATGCTATTGCTTACTGGTAATTAAGTGAGGGGAGTTCACCAACCACTGTTGTTGTAGAGATGACTAGTGTCCTCCAGTATTTGTTCTTTCCTTGTTCTCATAACAGAACTGTAACAAATATGATGTTGGCACATGGAGCACCAGAATAAGGAATGAATTTCTCAACTTTTGTTTTAGCTAAGGTCATATGATTAATTCCTGCCAATTAAATGTAAGCAAGTATAGTGTGCAAAACTTTGGAGAATATTCTTTTTCTGTTTTCTTCCTTGTTATCAGCTGCAATGCCTACATGATGGCTGAGGCAGGAGCAGCCATCCTGAATCTTGAAGTGTACATCGCAAATTCAGTATGGCAGCAAAAAATCAATTAGAAGGAAATTAGTTCCTAATGATCAGGAGCTATCTACATTTATGTGAGAATGAAATAAACCTTTATCTTTTCTAGCTCACTCTTCTTTTGGGTTTTTCTATAACTAACAGTCAGAGTTAAACCTAAATGTTACCTTTGTTATCAATACTTAGAAGACAGACATATATTAGTATGCTTTTAATTGATAAACTATTATATGCTGTGCTTAGGAACTATAATTCATGAACCAACTGGAATAAATTATATTCATTTTCCTGCTCTGAAATAAACTCTGAAGCGTATCTTCCTCAATTTCTCCACATCTCCCTTAACTTTATAATAAATGATATTTGTAAGCTGTGGTGGATTTTATGTAGTATTTAATACCCACTACCTCATTTGATTCTTGTGCTAAACAGAAAAGGTAAATGTAATTACCATTATTTTAATTTCATTATGACTAAAACATGTCCAGTGAAATTAGGTAACTTTCCCAAAGTAACTGTAGAGGCAGAGCCAGGACTCAAACTCACACATTTTGATTTATTCCAGGTCTCATTTCCTTTTCTTTATGCCAAATGGTCTTAGTGAATCTGTTTCAATTGAAAAATGTCTATATCATCTCAAATTCTTAGACTGGAGGAGAACTTAGACATCCAAAACTTCTTGCTAAACAAAAATCTCACATTTTTCTTTGCTGCCTTTCTAGCATATTCATGTCAAAATTCTTAGGCTTCATGTTGTCTACGTATAATGCTGCCATCAGAATTTACTCTCGAGTTTTACATCTAATAAGTAACTTGAATTGAACCACCTCATCCACTTATATGAGAATGGGGACTCTGTGGAAAAGACGGAGTAACATTTGCACCAGTCACATCCGTTATCTATTTGCCTAATTCTTCCACAGAGCTGCCCAGTCAGCCTGGGCTACTGCAATAAACTAAACAACTAGACATGTGATCCTTCTGATATCTTCACTAAGATCTTGAACCCAGGACTTGGGAGGGCTCATGAAAAAAAAAATCCTACCATTTCTTGTACAAAGTATTAAAACTTGAAAAGGAAAAAGAAGACATATTTGAAAAGAATACAGAGAAACAGGTAAATCAAGACAAGACCTGGTCAAGCCCAGAGCTTACAAAAGTATCACAGAAAGGTGAAGAAAGGAAATGTAGGAGCTATGCTTGTAACATAACCTCTCCTTGACTGTTATTTCAAAATAGGATATAGGAAGGACTCAAAATGTACCAATATTCAAATCACTCAAAAGCCAGAGACTGTGAAATTTCACATTTTAACCTGATTTAACTGTATGGAAGACAATGACATCAGGATAGATTTTAGGGTCAAATAAAACAGTCAATGAAAGGAGCAGTTACTGAGAATGCAATGTGACTGTATTTCATATTCTGGTTTGAAACTAGAATATATGCATAATTGAGAAAGCAAGAAAGTGGTTGGAAGCAAAAAATAAAAAGAGTTTCTTTTATAAATGAAGCTACTATAATGTCTTGGGCACAAAACACAGAGAGGGGAGAATAAGGGGGTAGCAGGCATGTAAACCAGTCATTGCAGGAATTGCAATGCAATGTGTTAGGGACTGTAATAAGAGGCTACAATTTCAAGGTAAGTAGGAACAAATATGATGGAATACGCTGATTAATCTTGTTTGCTCTCTTAAATCTGTATTACATCTTTTTATGTTCCACTGGGCCCTGTCTTCTCCCATAAGCACCATTTCACACTGTATTACCACAGCTTTTTAAATTGTCTGTCCACACTCCTCACTCCCCACCCCTCCACAAATTAGGAATTAAATACTAAAGGCAGACTTTCCATTTGCTATTATTGTTGTCACTCTTCATTGCAATCTCAGAATTATGTAGTGAGTCTGACCTGTATTCAGAAATAAAAACACTTAGTTGCTGAGTGAATGAGTAAACTACTGGCTGAATGAGCACTTCCTATGTTTGTATTGCAGTATTTATCGTTGTTGATGTACCTGGCTTATCTCCCTTAATGTAAGCTTTCTGAGAAAATAAATTTCCAGTTTATTTTTCTATATATTATTGTGTCTAATACATATGTTATCAACTTAATGAATCCATGAGTTAGGACGTTTTCTTATTTTTTCCATGAATGAGGAGAGGTAACACATTATGCTATATATGATAGAGACCAAAGACTTTGGATTAAAGGCAAAACAGAAGAAAAATGTTAGTGGTCTTGATTTTTAAAAAGAAGTTATGTGTTGTATGGCAATATCATCACATCTTTGGGCTTATGTAGATAATTTTATGATGGTGATGTGTTATTTGTTGGCATGCTCTAAATTTCAACAGTATAAAAGAAATTTCATAGTAACTTACTAACTTCCACTTCACCCTAACACCACATATACAGTTGTTTCTCCATACCCATGGGGGATTGGTTACAGAACTCTCATAGGTACCAAATGCATGGATGCTCAACTCCCTCGTATAAAATGGCATAGTATTTGCATATAACCTATGCAATCCTTCCATGTACTTTAAATCATCTTTAGATTACTCACAATATATAATACAATGCCTACACATCACTTAATTCACATGGATTCAACCTAGTATTTTATGCATGGTATATTAAAGTTTTGCTTTTTGGAACACTGCAGAGTATTTTTCCCAGGGGTATTTTTAATCTTCAGTTTGTTGAGTCCATGAATACATAACATATGTATATGGAAAACTTATTGCATTTAGGATTAATGATAATAGAATATTCATGGGCTTAAACAGTAAGAGCCCAAATGTGGATTATTTCCAGGACCCTGAGTACAGGTAGTCTATTTAGCTAGTGCTCCACAAATGTGACCATGGCTATAGGTCTGGTCTCTATGCTGACTCTTTGTTTCCACCGTGTTTCTTTTCTCCCCCAACTCCTCACCATGAAGTCTGACATACTAACCTTAATTGGCCCCAGAATAAGTGTGAAGGGACTTGCACAAAGAAAGGTATAAATCTAATCTTAATTCTAGAAAAATATATTTCCAGTAAATCAGGAGTGTCTCCTTCATACCAGAAGGGTGGCAACTTAATATAATGAAACATCATCTCATGATTCCAACAAAGAAATAACTCACATTGTATAAATTAATAATCTCTATTAGCCAGAAAAGTAAATTTTGTGACATAATAATAATCACTGTAAGTAATAACAGCTTTGTGGCACTGTAAAAATTTGAATAGTGTATAATTAATAAAATCAGAAGAATTAAACAATTTTTTTTTGTCTTAAGTACATTTGCTTAAGTATATTTAGGATTAGTATAATCCTGGAAAATTACATTTTCAATGATAATTTAAATTTAGTTTTTAGTAAAGTATTCCTATTTATTTTAAGTGGCTGCTATCTGCCAGGCACTGTGCTAAAAGTGTTACCAGTATTGGTTCTAACCTTTACAATAGTTCTTCTAGGAAGAACTACCATGTGTTATTATTACTATATGTAGGGGAAGAAAGTGAGGCTCAAATAGAGTAATATATTCGTGGTCCCATAAAATGTAATGAGCCATGCTGAGATTCATACTCAGACACATTGAACTCCTTAGTCCATATTCTTAAATGACTCTCAACTTCATCTTAAAAGTTTGATAATTACAGATTCATGAATGGTCCACCACAGATTTGGAGACCAGAAGATGCTATTAGTCATAACCCTTTGCTTGCAAGCCATTTAGAAAATAGAAACACTAGAACCTCCCTTAAAAAGAAAGAATGCTGATAGAAATAACTACCCTTATTCTAGGCACACATAAAACGAGAAAAGTTATGTCTCTGAATACACAAGTCAGAGAAGGAGTCAAGAATATAATCCATCACCAAGTTCCATACTGTTAACTATTGTATACAATATGGCAAAAACAGAGCAGTAGAAGAAACAATTGGACATACAGCTTTGACATACAGAGTCTAACAAAATATAACTATCAAAGAAGCAAAAAATAAGTCATAAATAATGACTTATTTATGCTTAATGTAGCTAACTATAATTAAAACATAAAGAAGACCGAAAATTGCAGCATCTAAGCTATGTAGTTACATTTTAATTAGGATTTTAATTTTACTATATTCTTACTACTAGTAGACAGACTTTGAGAAACATACAGGAAAGAAGATAACTTTTAAATTTATGTTTAAAGTCCTAGAATCAGGGACTTGAACTTATTGAATATATTCAGATCATGTGGATGTTATATTTTTGTGTTAATTCTAAGGCTGTAGAGAATAAATGGAGTTTTCCATGATTATTTAATTATTCACTCAATATAATTTTTAGGAAAAAATGTGCAATGTCAACTACCTAGGGATTTAAAAAGTCTGAGTTGCTTTACTATTCAGTTATAAATGAAGAGTGATAAAAATTAGTTCAACTTGGAAATTAGAAGATAATTATATAATCTTTAAAAAAAAAACTTGTTCTGTTTTCACACTACCAAGACATACCTGAAAAAAAAAAACACAACTTGTATTTTGGTTGAAATTTTTTCTTAGAATAAGATTATTGGAATAAGAAAAAGAGAAACAAAATTTGAAAGCAATTAAAAGTGTAAGGTGGTCTTACAATTGACTTGGAGCCACAAGAGCAATTATTGAATACAGAGGCTTCAAGTTCCTGAAAGCACTCTGTGATCAAGGAAAATATCTCTCAGAGAAGAATCATACTTCACAGAAAGTGATTACTATTAAGCTACACATGAAATTCTATTTAATCCATATCCCTAACTCTTAAAAAATAAAAGCCACTTTCCCCAGATAGTCCATTGAAAGCACAGAATTATTTAGAGATAGGTAAGTTTATGTGCAATTTTTAAATAATGTCTATGATTGTGTGGGAGAGAAGACATAGAGTAAAAGCGTGAAAAAAATGTTTTTTAAACTTTGAGATTAGATGGACTCTAAAGGGATTGGATGATGTGCAAAGAACTTAATAGATGCCAAAACTGTGAGGAAAGAAATGCTGAATGTGCAGGAATGCAGGACATAGCCAGCAAAAGGAAGGGTGACCAAGATGGCTTTACTTTTCCCCTCAGCCTAACAAAATTTGAAGTGAAAGTGGATCATCATAAATATCTTCATCTTTGTTGTCTTTCTGTTGAGTAGATTGAGGAGGAGGAGAAAGAAGAAAGGTTACTCTTGTTGTGTCAGGGGTGGCAGAGACGGAGAGGCAGAGGAGGTAGAAGGGGAGGCAGGCCCACTTGGTGTGACTTGAGGGACATAGATCCTAATTTCTATCTGCTCTTTTTGTTTATTTTACTAAAAATGTTCCTATACTGTACGAGGTTTTCTTCCACCATTTGCTTTAGTTTCAATGTTCATGTCATATAAAGATCCATGTTGTAAAAGAAGCCGAAAGCAGTGTGAAATAATCGAAACTTTCTGCCAAGTTCTGTACTATTAACTTCTACCTTCAATCTGGCAAAATTGTGAAAATAATATCAATTATTGTCTAATGTCAATTTGTTTTCTGGCACTGCTTCTACATACTCTTCCTCATTGTCTGGCACTGGTTTGGAAGCACTCATCTCCATCAAGTTGTCTTATGTAATTCCTCTGGAGTGGCGTCTATCAGCCCTGAAATTTCTCCAAGATCTGTATCTTGAAAGTCTTTACTCTCTACCTGTTTTGCCACATCCAGTCTCTTTCATGATTTCCTTGATTCACTCTGTCACAAATCCTGTGAAGACATGTGCAATATATGGACACAGTTTTCTCCAGCAGGAATTTACTGTTTAGAGCTTGACGGTTTTCAAAGATTTTTCTGTAACAATGATGGCATCTTCAATGGCGTAATCCTTCCACACTTTCACAATGTTCTTTCTATGGGGTTCTCTTTCCTAATGTCGACAGTTCTTTCCTACAGGGTTCTCTTCCATAATGTTGACAATCCTTTCCATAGAGTACTATGTGAAATAGCTTTAAAGATTCTTATAACTCCTACATCCGTAGGCTGTAATAGAGATGCTGTATTTGAGGATGAACAGACCACTTTGATGCCTTCAGTGTTAAACTCATGAGGATGTGGATGACCAGGGGCATTGTTCATTATTTAATATCAAAAGAATTTTAAAAGGTAGTCCCTTACTGGCAAGGTATTTTCTGACTTTGGAGACAAAACACCAATGGAACCAATACAGAAAAAAATGTTCTCATTTTCTAGGCCTTCTTCTTGCAGGACCAAAAGACTGGCAGCTGGTGTTTATAATTTTCCTTCAAAGCTAGGAGGTTAGCAGCTTTATAGATAAGGGCAGTCCTGATCATAAACCTAACTGTATTTGCAAAACTAGTGAGTTAGCCTATCACTTACAGCCTTAAATCCTGGTGCTTGCTTCTGTTCCTTACTAATAAATACCCTTCATGGCTTTTTTTTTTTCTTTTTTTCTCAGAGAGGACACTTTCATCTACATTAAAAACCTGTTCAGGCAGATATTCTTTCTCTTCAAGGAATTTCTTTATGGTCTCTGAAAACTTGCCAGCTGCCTCTTGGTCAGCAGAAGCTGCTTCTGCTATTACCTGGACATTGCTAAAGCCAAATCTCTTTCTAAAAGTATCAAATCATTCTTTGCTAACATTAAATTATTCAACTTCATATCCTTCACCTTCTTTTTGCTTTAGTTGTCATACAATGGCTTTGCATTTTCTTGAATTATATTAGAGTTCATAGATACCCTTTCCTTACAGTAATCCTGCGTCCACATAAAAGCTGCATTTTCACCATGAGATTAAAAAGTATTTTGCAAAAAACTGATTTTTTGGTGCCTATTGGCATAGCAGTAGTTTCATGAGTTCTTTTCTTTTTCTACAGTGGTCATTGCTGATATATTTATCTTAAAATAGTGGGCAACCACAGCTGCAGACCTCAAACTATGGTACATATCAAGAAATGCAAGTTTTCTTATAATGTCATAACTTTTCTCTTATGCTTCCAGCATCACTAGTGGTGCTTTGTATGCATCCCATGGTGTTATTCAAGAATTACAGTATTTCACTAAACATGATGAAAAATATGCAAGAACCACAAGAAATCACTTTTTATGTAATATGCAATTTACTTGAGAGACAAGACTAGTTTTCTGAGATGATTAGAGTTGCTGTTTTCAGTAGATACTAGTAACACTTGAGCACACTACAATAGCAACAGGAGGTGGTTATGCTATTATTACAGGAGTACAGTATATAATAGTTAATTTTTTGCAGTTATAATTTAATACTGCATATTTACATGTCTTTTGACAGTGAATGTAATCTCTGTATGCATAAGTTTTGATAAATTTAAAACTTTTATAATAGATTTGTGTGTATTTTATGGCAGCAGGTGATATCTACATATATTTTGTGCATTCATGACAGAGCTTTTACTTAATTCTTGCAATAGTAGGTTATGTGGCTCATCTGCAAGTTTTCTCAAATTGTTGCAACTCTCTAATCAATTTTTCCAACATATTTATTGAAAAAACTTTGCTTATAAGTGGACCTGTACAGTTCAAACTCATGTTGTTCAAGAATCAATTGTATTTTAGAAAACATAACTCTAAATAAAGTCTTCCTACATCTCTGCACCATTGAAGTGTAAATTTTCTATAAACCTAGAATGTCCTTCTCAAGGATCTGGAGGCTATCACTTTGAAATTTAATCATCATGATAGTGATGATACATGAACAGAGAATATCTCCCCAATGTCTGTGTCCTTTTTAATATCTTTCATCAATGTTTTAGAGTTTTCATTGTAGAGATTTTTTACTTCATTGATTAAGTGTATTCCTAGATATTTTGTTAATATTTGTAGTGATTGTAAACTGGATTACTTACTTGGTTTCTTTTTTCAGATTGTTTGCAAGTGGTATATGTAAATGCTGCTGGTTTTTAATGTTGCTTTTGTATCCTGCAACTGTACTAAATTTGTTTATCAGCTCTAATAGTTTCTTGGAGTCTTTAGATTTTTCTAAATATAAGATCATAGAATCTGTTGCAAATACAGATAATTTGACTTCTTCATTTCCATTTGGAAGTCCTTTCTTTCTTTCCCTCTTTGATTGCTCTTACTAGGACTTCCAGTTTTATCTTGATGAAAGTGATAAAAGTGGGCATCCTTGTTTGTTTCATGATCTTATAGGAAATGCTTCTAGTTTTCTTCCATTTAGTGGGATACTAGCTGTGGATTTTTCATATATGGCCTTTATTGTGTTGCACTATGTTCCTTTTATATCCAGCTTATTGAGAGTTTTATCATTAAGGAATGTTTAATTTTATTAAATGTTTTCTCTGCACCTATTGAGATCATATAGTTTTTGTCCTCCATACTGTTTGTGTGATATATGACATTTATTGATTTGTATATGTTAAACCACCTTTGCATCCCTGGGATGAATCTCACTTGATCATGATGAATCATCTTTTAATACGTTGTTGAATTCAGTTTGCTAGTATTTTTTTTGAGAATTTTTGCTTCCATAGTCATCAGAGATGTTGGACTGTAGTTTCCTCCTTTTGTAGCCTTTGTCTGATTTTGGTATATTGTTAATATGTACATATAACTCAAAGAAATCTACAGATTCAATGCAATCCCTATTAAAATACCAATGATAGTCTTCACATAATTAGGAAAAACCCTTAAATTTATATGGAACCACAAAAGACTCAGAATAGTCAAAGAAAATCTGAATGAAAAGAAGAAAGCTGGAGGTAACATGCTACCTGAGTTCAAGTGACATTACAAAGCTATAGTAACCAACACATCATAGTACTGACATAAATACAGACACATAGACTAACAAAACTGAATAGAAAACCTAGCTATAAATCCATGTATTTAGAGTAGACTGCTTTTTTTATGGAGTTGCCAAGAACATACAATGGGGAAAGGACAGTCTCTTCAATTAATGATGCTGGGAAAAATGGATGTCCATATGCAGAAGAATGAAAAGAGACCCCTATCTCTTGCCATACACAAAAATCAATTAAAATGGATCAAGTGCTTAAATGTAACACCTGAAACTATAAAACTACTAGACATTTGTCTGGGTAAAGATTTCTTGAGTAACACTCTATAAGCAAGGACAAATGAACAAATGGGATAACATCAAGCTAAAAAGCTTCTGCAAAGTAAAGGAGACAATTAACAAAGAGAAGAGACAAATCCCAAAAGAATGTTAGGAAATATTTGCAAACTATCCATACCAGAATTTATAAGGAACTCACACAACTCAGTAGAAAAAAAAAACCCAGTAATGCAATTAAAATGAAAAGAAATGTGAATAGACATTTCTCAAAATAAGTCATAAAAACTGCCAACAGGCATATGAAAATATGGTAACATTACTAATTATCAGAGAAACACATACCAAAACTACAATAAGATATCATTTCACCCTAGTTAAAATATATTTTATTCAAAAGACAGGTAATAATGAATGCTGATGAGGATATGGAGAAAGGGAATCTTAAACTGTTATCGGGAGATGTAAATTTGTAAAGCCACTATGGAGAACAGTATGGGGGCTCCTCAAAAAACTAAAAATAGAACTACCAGAAGATCCAGCAATCCAACTCTGGGGTACATATTCAAAAGAAAGGAAAACAGTATAAGGAAGAGATTTCTGAACTCTTACTTTTATTGCAGTACTATTAATTATAGCCAAAATATTGAATCAACCTAAGTATCCATCAATGGATGAATAGTTTAAAAAGTCATATTAATATGAAATGGAATATTACCCACCCATAAAAAAGAATGAAGTCCTATCATTTGCAACAACATAGATGGAACTAGAGTACATTACAATAAGTGAAATAAGCCAGAAATAAAAAAACAAATATCATATGTTCTCACTCAAATGTGAAAACCAAAAATATTGATCTCATGAAGACAGACATTAGAGTGATGGTTGCCACGTGCTGGGCAGGCTAATAGGGAGAGGGTAGCAAAGAGGGGATGGTTAATGGCCCAAAATTACAGTTAGAAGGAAGGAGATTTAGTGTTCAGTAGCACAATAGTGTGACTGTAGTTAACAATAATTATTGTATATTTCAAAAACTAGAAGAGTAGAATTGGAGTGTTCCTAACACAAAGAAATGATAAATGCTTGAGCTGATGGATATCCCAATTACCATGATTTAATCATTACACATTGTGTACCTATGTCAAAATTTCACTTTTACCCAAGAAATATATACAATTATATACCATTCAAATTAAAATTTTAAAAATTGAATAAAGGAGATAGTGTCCCTATTTCTAGTCTCTGTGAGGGGCCAGAGTCTATCGATTAGCAAGGCACAGATGGCCTGTCACATTGACCAACCACCCTCTCAGACCAACAATGTTCCATTGGCTCACCCCAGCATTCACTTTTTGTTTGTGCAGACTTGGGTTCAATCTCTCTCGCCTGTTGCAATAGTCCCTCTCCCCTATTTAGATGAAGAGTCTTCCTTGCCATTTTCAACAAGAGTCCCATGCAACTTTTCTTTTATAAGGAAAAGTAATTCAATACCACCAAGTGCTTGAATGAGTGTTCTCATATTACTCTAATAATAACCTCAGAATAATGTGAGAATAAAAACTCCAAAAGGCCAAGTAACAAAAATAAACAAAATTAGGAAAGAGTAAAGTAGGATTTCAAACCATCACCTCTCTCTTTGTAAGGTCAAGTTTCTTCTACTTTCTCTATGTAAGGGAAAAATGTTAATGATAGAAATGATATATATATATATATATAAATGTAATTGGAGATCAATTTTAAATGTATTTTTCTTAAATAAAACGTATCATAATCAAAACTGGATTTTCAATTTTGAGTGCAACTATAGGTGTTTTTTTTTTAAGTATTTATTTGCTTGGCTACTTCTCCATTTAAAAAAACCCTGCTAAGTACCAACCTAATCACCCTTCTTTCCGAGTTCATTTCACATTGTATGATTGTGAACCATCTTTTGGAAATCTTTTGTTCTCCTCTCATTTAAACCATTGACAACCAATATTCCTCCATTCCCAGCTAAATCCCCACCTGTAGGAACTTTATTCCTGAGGGAAAAAAGCTTGGCACTATCACTTATGATTTCCTCATATCTCAATGATAGAAATGCGATACTTTTAGTAGCTTAACACCAGAAAGCCTCCTCAAAGATACACACACACACACACACACACACACACACACACACACACACACACACACATAGTGAGAGAGAGAGAGAGAGAGCAAGAGAGAAAGCAGAAGTTTCCTTAAGCTTTTCTAAGCGGTCTGTGGAATGGAATTAATAGAAAGTAGAAAGTCATTTACATAGGAGAATCTACTTAGCATTTATTGGGCTGATATATATTGGCTCTATTGATGTCACACATTAACAAACAGCCTTCACTGGAAACAACCATGACCTCTATTACCACTACAACGATGAAACTCAAAGCACCAAAGGTTGTTGACCAAACTCTGCAGTTTCCATTATTGATGCAGTTGTGCATCAATTAGGCTGCATTTATCTGTGAGTAAAAGTCTGTGAAAGATGAGAAATTGGCCACATAATGCTTCAAAGTGGCAAAACTGTAAGATAAGCCTATAACATAACCAAACTCTGAATTTACTCTGTTGATATACACTTTAACATTCGTTTTAAAGGCAGCAGCAAATTTCCTCCTAGAAAAGCAATATATATATAAATGGATCAGTCTCAATCCTTGTATGGAATGAGACATGTCATGAGACACATGGAAGGTGAAGACAAGTTTGGAGGTTGAGTTTGTACTTTTCTGCTGAGAGCTCTATGAAGTATCATGTCTTGGTCTCTATCTCCCTCATAGAAATAGTATGAGAATATATTTTGAAATAAAAGCTTTGTTAGTAAGGAGAATTATTTTTATTACTAAGAGAGTGGCCATCTGTTTCCAAAGAACTCAAGTGAGAACACGACTATTCACTTTATATGGAGTAATTTTCAGATAATGCGTTTTCATCGCCTCCTGTGCTAGAACATTACTTGAGCTGAAAGACACTCTGTCTCATAATTTTCTGACATGTGTAGGGCTCTAATTATTTCTAAGGAAGGCATCAATTCATATTAACACTAGAAAAATGTTGCCATGTCCCAAAATATGCATTTGGGAGATAGGGAGAAGTGGAATAAGAAAGCAAAGATAATATAAGTGAGTAAAAATGATGAGATAAAAACACTGCTGAGCCTCTTGATTATAATGCAACATGGCTAGGAAATCACCATGCATGCTAGTTATTCACCATGAATAACTTCATGGGTCTATTTAACTCCTTGATATTTGTAGTGCAATTCTGTCAACTGTACTTATTATAGTTATTAACAATAATAACCCTATCTCATGTTGGATATTCATCAACTTAGTTAATATAGATATTATGACAAAAAGTTCCATGTTTGATGAGTTACTGGTAAGGCACAATTTATTGTTTAGCTTAAATGCCAACAGAGCAATAAGGATAAAATAACTCCACAGGCCGGCTATAGGTCATTATAAACCATTCTTCATATGTGAATATAGTGTTACTAGTCCACCAAGTAGAATACTCTCAGATTCTCCCCCAACTCAACAAGATTTCCTGATTCATGGACATATTCTATTCTGGTTCCTCTATGTGAATAAGCAGGCAATGTCGACATTTGGAAGAGAACAAACAATTAGAGACAAACAAGAACCAGCCCCTCTTCAAATCATGGCAGCGAGGTTGATGGCATGGTTTGCAGTTTATTGACTTTCCTTCTCTGACTCCATTAAGAATGGTTCAGTGGCTGTCAAAAGTAAAGGTAGACTGTCACACATCTTTAATAGTGCAGGTGCAAGTGTTGTGGGAACTGCATCTCTTTCCTTGGCGTTTGCAAGGTAGAGGTGGTAGTGACATGTGCAATTACCTCTCACTCTCCCCTTCCCTTGTTGCATGGTTTTATGGTGTTAAACATTATTGTTCCCATATAGTATGACCTTTTTCTCAGCCTTTGGAGGAGGCTGTCTGTGCTTCCCATCAATACCCTAGGCAGCCTGGCCTCATGATGTGAATGAAGCCTCAGGTCCTTCAGCTGCTCTTCTTGCATTGTGGGTGGGGGCAGTTAGGAAATTTAATGGAAAAGGTAGGGGAAGCAGAATGCCCATTTACCTAAAAATGAAGGCCAAGTTCCTTGATTCAGCTCCACCAGTCACAGTCCTAGCCTAAGGCTTGATTAGTTTTTCAAATGGAAGGCAGTATGATTACAACTTTAGAAATCATGACTAAAAAATACAGCAACTCTTGATCAAATGAAGCTCCATTGTTTTGTTTCTCTTGTTACCTTGTTATTTATAGATTAGATCTGGATTTCAAAGATCCCTGCAACTACTGACACGGATAATTGAAAATTGGCTGCAGTTTTTAGTAACATCAGGCAGCAAAGTTGATTACCTTCCCTTTCCCTCCATTGCCAAATATTGGCAGTGTCTACCAGGTCAGTCATAGCAGGCTTGCTGCAGTGAGAGAGTTATAAGCAAAGGCATAGAAACAGAAAAGACGGAACACCAAACAGATTTCTGATTTTTTCTCAGTAATGATATTATCCATGATGAATTGAACAAGGTGATGTAGAATATAAAAATATGGAATATAAGTTTTATCACTGAAATCAGGATTTTAAAAACACACAATTTATTTATTAGCAAAAAGGGACAAAGACTGGATCAAGATGTGTGTCAAATTCTTGTGCCTTCCAGGAAAACAACAACAAAAACAACAAGAAGGAAAAAAAAAAACAACCCTAGAATTGAATTGTTACATAACCCAGGCAATATCTCTCCTCAAGCGTTATCAAGAAACCAAATGTGAACATTGCCAGCCCCACTGCACGGGTTTTATCTTCATTATATAAGTACCATATGTGTAAGTCTTATTTTAAGAGCTAGCAGTGCACTGTCCTAGTAGAATGACACGTGAAAAAGATTCAATGTGGGAAGTGTCGGAGCGAATTGTAGAGAACCCAAAGGCTGCAGCTTGCCATCAAAGGCTCTATATTAGGTAAGAGACAGCATTTAGTTGAATCACTTTCACTTTCCTGCCCCTCTGCTTGGCAGGTTGAAATATTCCACTTCTATTTTTCTCCATCTGTCCTATTTACCTTGTAACTCCACATGCAAATTTAGGTACAGTTAAATATATAATGGCTTTTGAAATATGACTTATGAAATGTGCATGTGTTAGGAAAAGATTTAGATTGTCAGAAAACATTTTATACCTCTGAATCTATCTTTGTAATAGAGCTTATTTTCTTTAGTTCAGATAAATCCAACATACAATGTACAGAAAATATCACTGCATTCTAACACTTAAAAAAATTAACCAAGCTATATCAATCAGAATATAGTCAAGAAAGCAGAAACCTCTCCAGGTGTTTTGAGGCATGGAATTTTATTACAAGGAATTTGTTAAGGAAGTAAGAGAAGGCTGAGGAGACAAGGAGAAGACGGTGATATACCCAAGAGATTAGCAATAGGAGGAGATGCCACCACCACCACCATTTTTGGCAGATCCTCAAAATTTGTGCTACCCCTCCCCCTGGAAAAGGGGCAGCCCTGATCTGGGATCCACCTTTTAAAAGATCCTATTCTCTTCCTTCCTGGCCATGTTCTTTCCTACAGGAGAAACTACTGGGTCAAGAAGACATAAACACCCAGATCCCATCCCCCTACCCGCTTCCAGACTGTGCTCTAGATGTGTAGGTCCCTGGCCTTTTCTACCCAAGTGGGTGACAGACTTCATCCACTTTCCCCGAGTCTATCTTCTGTTGATCAGCACAGAACCCCAGAGCTACAAGGTAAGCCAAGAGGCTGCACCTATTTACAAATGAGGAAGGAGTCACTAGGGCTTGGATGCAAGATCTGGAGTGCCCATGTAAATGCAGTCAAGATCTTTATAGCATGAAATGGAGCCAAGAGAAAGTGAATAGGTACGGGCCACAAGCCCGAAGCCTGAGTCTAAAAATTCTAAATTTGAACCTGTACTTCCAGCCTTAGCTTTCCTTGAGAAACATAAAGGGTCAATACCCATCATGTTGTAAAACTGGAGGCACCTGTGGACAGGGAATTCTTGGTTTGAACTAGCTGGCATAAGGAGAAACATTTTAGTGTCCCCATTCAGAAGATTCCTGCAGCTCCCAGACAGTGGTGTTCAGAGAGGACTAAGGTAACTGAGTAACCAAGCCATGGGTATGGGAAATAAGAACCTCTACTGTCCCCTCCACTCCTTAATAAGTAAGAGAAAGTGAGTGTTTGTCTCATGGATTCCCAAGCAAGATGTATTTTTAATGTCATTATAAAGATATGTTTATAAAAATAGAAAGATACTTTAACAATTCGTATTTCATTTGTAACTTTTAAAATGAGCATAGATGTATGGGCTTTATTTATTTATTTATTTTTGGTCCCCTTTCCCCCTGGGACTTACAAACGTTGGAACAAGTTGGCCAAAGTCCAGCAGATGCAGCCATGCAGTGGGAGATAGACCAATGGCGGGGAGCTGCCAGGTGGGAAATGTGACAGTGGAGGGAGGGGCAGTCTAGCAGGAACCAGAACCACGGAGGATATGCAGCTGCTCTAAGCATTAAAAAGAGATTGAGAGAAAAACTCTGACTTCTCATCGCTTCTTCCCTCCTACTGCCTACAGTGCATCTCATTGGTGGAACCCGCCCAGAAGCCAAAAGGCAGCAGAGTGATAAATGTGGTTTCCTATGACCTGGAGCAGAGCAGAGAAAGGAGTGGGAAATGGAAGAAAGAATAGAAAGGCAAGGGGCAGAATAGACAGACATGGGACAAGAATAGACAGACATACCATATAAAACAAATACATCAACAAATGCATTTATATACAAACTAACACATTTTTTTGAGTGGTACTTTATCTAGTTTAGGAACTCTGAGAAAGGAGAATATACACTATGCTTTTCTTTGTCTAATATATCAATTGTTTTCCAAATAAGGAAGTAGAATTGGGATGACCGGGGGATAATTTTCAGCCTCTTACTATACTTCTTAATAGTAATTATTTGTCCCATTATCTCTAAGAAATGTTTGTGCAGAAGAAGAAAAAATATCTCTCTATCCATCCTAGAGAAGTTCATGGCTGAGTCATCTAAAACAAACTTAAAAAAAAGGAAAGCATATAAATTTATTTAATATAAGTGTTACAAGAAATGGGAGGCTCCACAAGGAAATTAAGATGCAAAGAAATAGTTAAACCTATACATTTTTATGCAAGGTTTGATGAAGAGTAGACAGGAATAAATTGATAGGGAAGAAAAGAGTATAATCTCTTGGTAATAAACTAGGGGAAACTTGGCAAGGCTTGTTTTTTTAGATTTTTATCTGTGACCCTTCATCTTCAGAGATAAGGATATTCCTTTCCTCTGGGTATAGGGAAGGCACCTCTCACATGAGGGTCTCGTGATTTGTTTCAGGGCAAGGTCAGAAAACCCTTCTTAGGTTTTATGACCTGCTTCAGGGAAGAAGAGTGGGGAGAAGATTAGAGAGTCCTTCCTGCACATGATCTTCATCAAGTTCCTTTAGTATAAAATAGTTAATATGCCAAAGTACCATATTTTGGGGATAGTGTATCCTGAACACCTTCATTTGCCATGAGGCTAGGGTCTGATACAGGCTCTCCTTATTGAAGAAACCCTAATATATACAAAATTGGGCAGCTTCTCTAAACTGGGCATCAGGTTAAAAGAATATAGAAATATTTTTATGAGTAACCCAATTCTGAATATTAAAAATATATAAATGCAGTTACTTAATGCTAATGGTATTAAGAAAGTTGAAATTCATAATAATTACGAAAAGTTTAAATAAGAAGCAGCAAGGTGTTTCAGTGAAACTACAGATTCTACCTTTGAATCCTAGTTCTGCTGCTTCTTAATGGTTGTTATACATTTTCAGTGAAATACTAAACCTCCTTTCACCTGAGTGCTCTCCTCTTTGAAACAGGAATAATAGTATCAACATACTTAGTTACAAGTTACAATTCATGCATTTATGTGCTCTAATACATGGCTGTCATATAGTACATGCTCAAGTAATGCTTAACAATAATGACAATGATCACAGTAATAATAATAAAGTGAGCATTATTGGAATTCTGAGAATTATATGAAGGCGGGCACATACCCACAGGGCTAAAGTATCCCTCATTTCTATTTTGCAGCAAAGCAAATAAAAAAAACTCAAAAAATTAATCCAAGAAACATTAAGAAGCGGACGACAAATCTTCCTTTAGAAACCCATTTCTAGTTTTAAATGTTTCATTCCTCACTGCTGATCTTAATGGTTTAGCCCAAATTTTCTGTCTATACAATCAGATATGACTAAAAGTGAAAGCTGAATATAAATAGAACAGCAGCTATCATTCTGATAAAGGTAATAAGCTGGCCTAGAATTATATTGAAAAAATACTAAATGCCTAGAAAACTTATTTTGAGTAAAGGTTAGCCTTATTAATGTTAGCCTCTGAGAGGCTTTCATGTTAACTGAAACATTTACATATCTTTAAACAAGCATTATTTTCTTAAGTAGTTTCATTCTGTCTGTCATACTGCTATACACGATATGGCTAGAAAAATTATTAGCGAGGGTAAAATTTCTTTACTTCTTTGTTTGACATAAACACTCCACTTTTATTATTGTGTTTGGGGCTTGCAGAGAAAAACTATGTGATAGAATTGGATGAGTATGTTTGAATATCACACATTCTGAATTTAAGAAGGCTTAGTCATATACTGACAAATATAATTAAAGGCTTAGATTTTGATTTGGGTTGGTAAGCAGCTATCCTTTATTTGAAACCACAAGTGACCTGTGTTTGTATCTCTCTCTCTCTCTCTCTCCCCGCCCCCTCCAAACTCCATCCCTCAAGGGTTAATGTTTTGACAACTCTAAGATCAGCTCCTGCTACCAATTATTTTAGAACTACCATTGCGCAACTTCTGCTTTGTGCGATGGCTGCTTTCCTGTTCCTGTCACTCCCTTCTGTAATTAACCTTGCTATTCTTAGCTACAAAGCACAAATCTTGTGCCAGGCTTCTTCAGAATTCTATTTTATATTTCAATGGCCACTTACTGTCTGATTTTCTCCAGGGAAAGGTCGATAATCACTCAGTTATATTAATGATGAGGATGACTCAAACCTTCCCCACCACTCTCCTTTAGTATGCATCACAATTAATCCTCTGCGCTTAGCAACTTGAACTGAAATGGCATACTTACAGCAGGACCTGCCACAGTTCTTGTCCTGAGGTATGTGTGCATCAGTAACCAGTGCAAACACAAGCTTCCACTAAAAAAATCCAATGTTTGTGAGTATCCAATCCTCTTTTCCTCACAACTGAGAGGCTGTGTGCACTCCTGAGAAGAGGTGATTTTCTAATGGCCGTGCCATGAACTGACTCACATCACTGCAGCGTGCCATGCTGTGATACAGCAGCAAATAGGATGTGGAGCACCTTATTTAGTGATGAACACAATTAAAAAACCAACAGAAAGCCAGAGAAACTGCTTCCCTGGCTCAGCCTGTTTAGGCACCTGTCTGTGGTGGAGGTGAAACGGGAGGGCCAAGGTTGTAAATGGCAACAGAAAAGCACACATTCATTTGCAGAAGATCAAATGCCTTGGTCCAGGTTTGTCATATTCATGACCCCTAGCTAAAGCTCTCTTTGGTGCCATGGAGATGCAGGTGTGGATGGGGCATAAAATAAGGCCACATAACTAGTGAGGTGGAGGTGAAACAGGTGTGGTTGCAAAGAAAAGCCTGAGGCAAAACTGTGAGGCCTGAAATTAAATCTGTTCTTGTTGAATTGTGAAGGTGTGGAGGCAATGAGACCTCCTTTCACTCTTGAATCAGAGTTCCATGAAAAGTGCTAAAGTGAGATTTTTGGTTGTTTTGACAAGCTGGGCCTTTACTGAGGTATACATCTTCTCTTTCAGGGGAAGAAAGTTGCTTGAGGGCCTCCCAAATGTGGAGGTTTCATTTAGGTGACTGTCTTAGAGATGTGATGTTTGAGGCAGCTCAAGACTCTTAAAATTCTCTCTGTATTCGGTGCCATGCTGCCATCTTCTTTTAAAATTGGTTTAATATTTATACATTACTTCTATTCTTTTGGGTAGAAAACTGGACTCTGTTTCAGGACATCACCCCTGAAAAGTCCTTGTATTAAAAAGCCTTAGAATAGGGACCCTTCTCTCCAATTATTTTAATTTCATTAGCTATCTTTTTTAATGGAAATAGAACACAAAGAGAATAGACATGAGATTTATTGGGTTGAGGGAGGGCTGGGAGAGTACACACAGATGGAATGTCATGGGAAAGAAAGTATGGAGTACCAAAGAGAACCGTGTTCTTTTGCAAGTTGGCTCTGGTTGTACCAATAACACCACTTTATCATGTAAGAAAAACAAGTTGATATACATCATTTTTTTAATCATTCCACACATAGAGATTCAATTGTTATCAAAAAAATTTTCTGAAAGACCTGAAGGTAAAGTCTTTAATTAAACAGACTACTACACAGTGAAAGCCAAAGCCACACACTTGCCCAGGAAGCACACCACTGTTGGAGCTATGACTCCCTTGGGGAGACACATCTGCAAGAATTGCCATGGGATTGCTGAAACTTTTAAAAGGCTGTCGAGCTGTAACAATATAAAAAGAGCTGAGTGAAATTTCATTTTGGTTTCTGGAGAATGGTAAGCAAGGAACTTGAAGGAAAGAAAAATGTTTCAATTACAGTATAAAAGACACTGTCAGAAACCAAATTTTAATGCTACTGCAAGTTCTAGTCACCCACATACCAAAACAAATGAGAATTCAAATATTCATGGTTTTTAAGCACATTTCTAAAAGTTTTTACATTGTTTAAAGTAACTGAACAATAGAAAACAAGAATGACTGCTATTGAGATTCCTGAAGATATTATATATTGACTGGAATTTCTCAGCTACAGAAAAGATTCAAGTTAAAATTCAGGTAATTTACATATGTCACTTTTCTTCCACAAGACCAATTTGCTATGACATTATTAGAGGGGAAATTGAGGCAAATTCACATTCAACGGATGTGTATAATGAAAGAGTATGAGGTGTGGTGTCCTGGGCACCTGAGTTTAAATCTTGGCTCTATCATTTTTTATTTTTCTCTGTGAGCTTGATCTTCACGGTTCTCAGTTTTCTCAAGTGTGAAAAAAATGGGGACATGGCAGTGTATCTGGATTATTGTGAACTTTCAATAAACCAATATTTGTGAAGGTAGCTGGTTTGATGTCTGTTACATGTAGATTCTGTTTATTTTTCCTTTTCTCACTACAATCATTCCTTCCATGAATATGGTGTTGCATATTGGTATAAGTTATTTTATTTTTTAAATAAAATTCATATGTGAGGAGTTTTCCTACTGTTCTCTCAATCTTGAGGAAATCTCAATTCATCTGGAGATTGAAGGGGTTTTGCTATCACTTTTCACTTAGCAGTTATTATTTGCTCTGTGAACAGGTATTGAAAAACAAGTAGAGTGCACTCAGATTATTGAACACAAGTGCCACAACCTTGAAGAACAGAAGTAAAACGTGCACGTAGAGCACACATATACCATACACATGTGCATACTAAAAAAACTGACCTTCAAACTGTCTTCATTTTTTCTTTACACCAACTGATAATGTTTATACAATACAAAGTATTATGTGATGTGAATATAGGATAACTAGAGCTGCAAAGTTTGAAATGGCTGTTCAAATGAAATGGTTCAGTGGACTCCACAGAATTTCATGCATTACAGGTGCTTGACAAATATTAGATTAGAGAAAATCAGCAATATGTTAGTCACACTAACATTAAACTCATCAGAGAGGTTAATAGTTAATGACTAACATTACATATTTAATAGCACTGTTTATATATAATAATTTACTTCTCAATAGGATGTGAAGATTTTACAACCTGACTTTTTTTTTTAGGAGTTGGAATGTTCATTTTCTTTCTTACAATAACCTTCTTCCTAAGAGTTAGGTGGATTCACAGGTAGATTTAAACATGGTGACTTTTAAAACACTGTATTGTTTTTAAATGCCAGGTTTCTAGTTGTGAAAAGACTCCAAAACACTTTCTCCCTGATCTGATACTTTAGATGGCAATAGCTGCATTCTCTACTTGGATCCAGAGTCATTTTTTGGCAGGCCTTCCTCTGGATCTGTGGATGCACTGCTCATTCTAGCCTCACCTGCCAGTCTGGTCTCACTGCATCTGCAATGCCTGGCACACACAGCCTTTGGCGATATGACAATTTAAAAGGGACAGGTAAATAGCATCTTCTTCCTAAGTTGGGGTTCTCACACTGCTGTCAGACGTGAACACTTGAACATAGAAAGCAAGAGGCCCCAGGGTTAAGCGGGGAGAAAGTAGGCTGGAAGAGTTGGAAAAGAGAATATTAAACAAAGGAAAAGAGAAGGGAAGAGAGTGTAAATTAGATGAGGAGGGAGAGATTAAGCAAATGTTCAAGAGAGATGACAAAACACAAAGCTTAGAGATGCAGGATATACTTCTGAAGGGTGTCGGGAACCAGGAAAAAAGATGATTCAGAATGAGGACTGTCAGGAAAAAGGAGCCAATGCCAGACTTTCCTGAAAAAACTGTCTTCTTCATCTACTCTTCTTTATTCCACATGCTATTTTGCAGAAGCAGAAGTGAAACAAGAATGGTCTAAAGTAACTAGACAGCCCGAGTCTCAGAAGTGACAAACCAAGTATGAGTGGGGCTATATCGAAAGCATAGGCATGAACGCTTTGCCTCCAATAATCAGAGAAGCATGTAATTATAGTAAAACTCTTGTTTTACCTAAAGCCAGGTAGACTTATGTTGGTAGAAGAACTAGGCTGGCATATGTCTACAGGTTGAGTAAGAAAAGAGGCCAGACTCAAGCAGAAGGTCTGTGCTGGGAAGAATTTGAGCTAAGACTGGACAGGGGTACAATGTAGGAGATTACGCAGAACATCAAAATATAGTTAGAGGGTTGCAAGTAGTTCTCGAACAGGAGACTTCCACAATGACAGTACCATTTTTCTTTCTTTCTTTTTTTTTTTTTTGAGACAGAGTCTTTCTCTGTCACCTTGGCTCACTGCAACCTTCACCTCCTAAATTCAAAAAATTCTCCTGCCGCAGCTTCTCCAGTAGCTGGGATTACAGGCACCCATGACCATGCCTGGCGAATGTTTGTATTTTTAGTAGAAACAGTGTTTCACCATGTTAGCCAGGCTGGTCTCAAACTGCTGACCTCATGTGATCTGTCCACCTTGGCCTCCCAAAGTGCTGGGATTACAGGCGTGAGCCATCATGCCTGGCCAACAGTACTATTTTAAAAAGATTACTATGGAAATCAGGTGGAGGATGGACTAGAAGTAGTGGAAGCTATGAGGCTGTTGCAGTGAGCCAGGTTTGTGGAGACAGAGGTAAAGGAGACTAGACCATACATGAACTTATCAAGAGGCAGCCTCATAAGCTAGTTTCTGTTCTCTTTCCTAACTACTCAGTTTATAGATAGTATCTATATCCTTTTGCGTATTTTTTCCTTAGAATTCTTGATAATTGGAACTAGAACCATTATGTCAATCCCTATGGATTATTTAAACATTTATGCCTCTTAGGCAAAAAACCCGAAGTAGAAACCAATATATTCTAAAGAATTCTTTGAGCATCTTATCACTCCCCAAAGGTATTACGTTTTTTGTCAACTTTAATCATTTTTTTATTCTTGATGAATAGCTGTATTCCTAATGCTTTTTCTCTGCAATATCTTGCCAATTTTATTTGTTAAATCCAAACTTTATTTTATTTCTGATATGTTTTTCTTGTACTTCTCAATCTTCCCTGCTGGTTTTCTGTACCTACCAGAAAGCCCATTATAATGATCTTTTTTTTTTATTTCCTCAAAGTTTTGAATAAAGAGGATTTAACTGGAGAACAAAACAAATTGCTTACATATTAGTAACTAGACATTTTGAGAAGCACCTTCAGTCAATTGTCAGTTAAGTGGAAAAGTTCATAATAAACCAACTCAAAATCAAGTTATTTTTGAGGTTAAGATACACAATGCCAAGGGAAATAATGTCCTGCTTCAATTTGCATTTCCATTCCTTTTAGAAAGATTAAGAGAAAGGGCCAGATGTTGAAAAGTAATAATCAGGGCTCCTTGCCCAATTTTATGTGATACCTTTGGGGTCTTTGTTGAGTGCTTGGCCAAGCTTACAGTCTTAATTCTGACAGTTGACAGCACTTTTAAATTGCCAGGGTGGAAATCACAAGGCTGGTAGTCAAGCAGATCAAGTCGGGCTGATATGACTGTATCTCTGACCTTTACCAAGAACACATCAGGGATCAATTATTTTCATTGCCTGATGGATTCCAGAAGAAGCCTGGACTACAAATGTAGTGGAAAAAATATGATGACTATGTGCAAAGTATACACATAAAGGTGGTGTGCCAGAGGGAAGAGACGAAAGGTGAGAGGGGATGAGGGGCAACAAAGAAAAATCTCAGGATTCTGCTTCAGGCCAGGTGAAGGGTGATACATGATCTATTCTACTGTGTTTCTGACAAGACTCCAAGTATAAATCTCAAGAACAGTGAGAATAATAGCTTCTTTATCACCTTCATAAAACAGTAGCAAACGTAATTTTGGGTAAAAGAAAAGAGGCATTGTTCCAGGGCCCCTTTTGCGGAATAAGCTAGCAGCCCATGAGTCACCGTTGTTTTTCCTCTTTTCAGGGAAGAGCTTACAGAGTATAGTAACTTCTCAGGCTGCTGCATTTTAATGGGGGAATATGTACAAGAACAAAGCTCAGCCGTTCAGTTGACACCACTGCCTAAACATGCTTTGTTGGTCTGTCAGCATCACAGTCCAAAATGCTAATGCTGCACTTGCTTGTGCTGAAATTTTTCTTAGATTATATGTAAATCTATTTGATTGCATATCAAATGAAGTGGTCTACACATTGGCTTACTGAAAAGAATATTCACAGCACCAAAGTGAACCTACTTTTTATGACTCTATTTATAATCATAGCTGCTTTTTCGTAATCATAGTTATGGCTTTTCCCCCCCATATGCCAACCAATGTGCTAAGCTTTCTTCATGACAGAAAAAAACAGATATGGAGAGATGAGGTAACTTGCTAAGGCTTGCGCTGTCACAATTTGAATGTAGATCCCAGCACAAGGAGCCAAAGCAATGTTAACTCCTTTGGGGAGTCTTGCCTGGTGGAGTGAAGAGCCCAGTCTTCCTCTGTCCAAGGGTAGAAAGGCCTCTCCCCAAAAATATGGCAACTATTATACAATCAGCTGAGTGGCAGGAGCTCCCTCTCCAGCCCTTGAGAAAAAGGGTGAAGCATGAAATTATCTGCAGTCCCCAGGGCTTGGCTGCTCTCTGGGGTATCATTGGCCTATCAGTCTTACTTGATTTTCATTACAATCTAATCTCTTCCCCAAAGCATTTTCTAATTGTGTCACTACCCTGTTACAAAACAGAAGCAAAAACAAATATCTTTTAATATATCTCCCAGTCCCCTTGGCAATTTCCTAGAGAATAAAGTTCCAATTATTTTCTCAGGCTCGTCTTCTTTTTTTCCACTTCTGACATCCTGAGCTTGCAGCAGCCACTGGACTGCTCACAATTATTCTGTTAATTCTTCGGTTTGTTTTCCTTTGCACCTTTGCCTTCTCATTAGTCCACTTCCTCATTGGTCCATTTCTTTTATCTTCTATCCATCCTGTCTATGCTAGCCCAAATGTCCTTGATCGATTCCCACACTCCTATCTCTATGCTCATAGAATTTTAACGGAACCTCATGACATTCAGGTATCTTATGATAAAATGATATCCTTTGTATATTTTAGGTTATTTACAGCAGAAATTATTCTATGCTCATTCGTTATAATTCTTACATGGTACCTAGTGATTTATAAGTATTGATTTAATATGTAACATATTGTTATACATATTTCCACCCCATAGAATCGCATTTAGCTCTGTGAATCTTATAGTCATCCAATAAATATTGGTTAGCTTATGCCTCAGTAGTTTCATTATTATTTCACATATTTTTGAATATCACCACCTGTCCTTAATTAAAAAAACAAAACAACAAACTCTTTATCATAACTTTGACATATGTCTATAAGTCCATTATGAAACTGAGAATTTTAAAAAATCAAATTCTGAAGAATCATATTACTTAGAGTGACCTAAGCATATTTCAATTCACTTTTGAGAAGAGTAATTCAGACTCTCCTGTGCCTTCATTAAATTTCTCTTTTTAAAAAAATATTTTTATGAACTTGTGGCTATACATAAGTTGGGGCATTTTGTATTGCTCTTTTATTTTGGTGTCTATTATGCTTTTAGTCCCACAAAGCCCATCTTATGATTTAGTTCTGGGAATAAGCCTCAAGCATCTTATGCCTTTTCAAAACAGTGGGTGGATTTCCATGTAAGCAGCTTTTAAAATCAGACATTCAAATCCTGATATTCATTTTATTTGCCAAATGATTCTCATTTGGAGTCATTTCTCTTGAGAAAACAGAGTGGGATGTTGAAAGAAAGCCCCCCAGAGACTGTGAGGGGAACACCTTTTCATTCTGATCTCCTAGTACACAGGGCAGCCCTTTGGTGAGAACACAACGTGAGCCAGAGTTTTATCTTCATGAGCCTGCATGCTAGTCAATTACTTTGAGAGATACCCCAGTGATGCTTTAGTCTTTCCCCTGTTCATTAACATGCCCAAATCAGGATGACAATACATTCTTAAAGAAGCTAGCTTAGCCTAGATACCAGGGATTTACTTTTCCCTCCAGTGCTATGATATCCTGTGCTGAGTTTAATGAAATTTATTTAATTCCTTGTCATAGTTATCTATTATATAATTTCAACTGGCATCCAACACAAAGTAATGCTTTTGTGTTTTTCTCCCCAAATGAGTCTTTATCCATGGCCTCACTTAACTAATCCCTCCAGAATCTTGGCAAGATGGACTGTGCTCTAATTCAGAGCAGTTTTGCCAGTACCATGTGGGATTCATGTTTGAGAGAACTTAGAGCACTGTAGGCTGAGGTCCAGCAGGTGCAGAGGGACTGAAAGCTTAGACCCTCCTAACCCACCAGAGCCAGGCCTCTAGAGTTTGCAGAAAGAGGGGCAGCTGCTCTGCAATGTGGCTCATCTCTGCTATGCTGGGTTTCTATGAGCAGCATAAGATTCAGATTGGGTGTCAAATTGTTTAAGGGCCTCTCATAGACCAAAGGTTTCTCTCCTCCAGCCTCCTATTTGGTCTATTGAATGTTTCCTGGAAAATGATTAGAAATGCTAATGTTCTATGAGTCAATATTTGTGTCTGAAGACAGGCTCAAATTTCCTAATAAATATGGACAAGAGCCTGATAGTCTATTCTTGTTGTATCCATCGTGTGGGCAGAGTGTGATGTTTTCACCACTCTTTCAGGACACATTTGACCAGCAGGGAAGCAACCACAAAAGGCCTGAATCAGAAAACATGCTCCAGTGGAAATGTATGCTCTAAATTATCAAACAAGGTTGTTTTATGGTCTGTGGCTTAATTAAATGCTGTGAGGCTGCCTGAATTGCTTAGTTCTCCAGGTAGTACTGTCCTTTTGCCTAAGCTTTCATACTAATTAATTGGCCTGCTGCTGTATTTCAGGAGGGGATTCTGAAAGATTGGTTACTAGGACATTTTAGTTTGATAGAAAGGAGATCCCACTGAGATTCTGTTTCCTGTTACAGTGAACTAGGGTTTTTTTCTTTTTTCTTTTGTATTATGTTTTTTTTTCTCTCTCTCTCTCTCCATATATACATATTTGTAGTTACAGAAACATGTAATTTTGTTTTGCAATTAAAGCCTGCCTGAAGTATTTGCTGTTTAGAGCTATAAGATAGCTTTGTCTTTGAGAACTAGGTTAAATATTATGCTCCAAACATTGCGCTGGGGTTTTAGAATTAGAAAAATTAATTAAAACCTGTTTCCTACTCCTAAGAAGTAAAAGCAAATATTTGGATGGCATTTACCATGTATGTGTCAGGCATTCTTCTAAGTGCTTCATACATATTAACTCATTTAATTTTCAAAATATTTCCATGAAGTAGATTTATTATCTATTTATTACTATTATTCCCTTGATATGTATAAGTCAACTTGGGCACAGAAAAGTTAAAGCACTTGCCCAAGGTCACACAGATAAAAAATGATGGAGCCAGATTTCAAAACTGGGCAATCTTAGGCTGGAGACTTTGCTTTCAATCACAATACAATACTGCCTCTTAGGAAGACACGGACTGAAACCATATATATAAGAGCAGTGAGAGAGGTTTTACGATAGGGTGGGGGTGACAAATGGGATACAGGTCAGTTCTACCTGGTGAGATGAGGGGAAGATTTAAGATTTGATAGCCACAGGTCCCAAGTGCCTTGTGGCTTTGTCCATTGATTTCCATAGGCCATCTGGCCTTGGACGTCCATTATAATGAGGAATATTATCCTGCATACAGCAGAATAGAGAACAAACTTGAAAACCAGAAACATTTATTTTTGAAAGCCTCAGCATCTTTCCCTCCCTTCTTGCTCTGGCTGTCAGCTCTCTTTTGAGGAATGTAGCTCTTGCCGAAGACTAGGGAGCCCAGCCAGGAACCAGGAGCGCAGATGCCTCACAACTGTGGGAGGCCTATGACTATAGCAGCTGAAAGTGGTAGGAGGCTTTTCTCTAATACTTTTTTTTTTTCTTGTTAGAGGCTTCTGTTGGACAGACAAGATACGAAGAAGGAGTACTGGCTACCTACTGTAAAAAGATGAAACGTGAGTGTAGTCTCAGTTTCATATGTGAACATGTTTTTCTTTGATCCTTCCATTATCTCCCTCCTTAATTTCTAGGCTGAGGACAAACCTAGCATCTCTCATTAATGGGATGAATTCCATAGGCATAGAGATTAGGCATATTAGGCTAAAAGGGGTCTCAATGTTATGTGAATTAATTAGGCCAGCAGGTATTAACCTTGACAATGGTAATGTCAGGATGAAGCATATTTCTCGAAAATTTCAAAAATAGTTATTCTAGAGTATACAAATATATACATGCATAATTACAGTCTGATAGAGCAGAATCAACTGAAGTAAAAATTTAAATGTAGGCAAGAAAGCATCATTACTTAAGAAATAGCTGGGTAAATACACACACACACACACACACACACACACACGCACACGCACACGCACACGCACACACACAGTTCTTGACTAACAATTTTTCGCCTTTATGATGGTGCGAAAACAATACACATTGGGTAGAAACTGGAATGCTCTCACCATTCTGGGCAGCAAGAGTGAGCTGCAGCTTCCAGCCATCCACATGATCACAACTGATACTCCATAGTGCACTGTGTTGCCAGACGATCTTACTCAAGTGTAGACTAATATAAGTATTCTTAGCACGTTTAAGGTAGGCTAGGTTAGGCTACGATGTTCAATAGGTTAAGTGTATTAAATGCGTTTTTGACTTAGAATCTTTTCAGCTTACAATGCGTTTGTTGGTACATCATCCCATCATAAGTTGAGGAGCATCTGTGTGTGTGTGTGTGTGTGTGTGTGTGTGTGTGTGTATTTAATATGCCATACGAGGTGTTGAGGAAGTGAGAATAGAATTCTTGAAACAAAATTCTTGTTATAGGAATGCAAAGATCAGAACTTTTTTAAAAAAGCTTTCATTTTCAAGTATTCCATGAAGTTCCTTACTTTGGATTAATATCTAAATGTGATATTAATGATAGTTTAAATATAGTGATCATGTTCCTCTATGCTAGGAATCAGTTATATATCTTTTTTATTGTCTTTAATTCTCAGAATACCCTTCTAAGACAATATTATTACTACCAATTTACAGAACAGAAAACTGAGACCAAATCAGATAGGATGGAAAAGCAAAGACTCGGGAAATTGAACCTGGAACTCATGGTCTTCACTGGGACACTACTCTGTTTCTTAGAGCAAACAATGAGTAAATGTTCACTGATGTTTGCATGAACCTGCTTGTCATGTCTTAAGTCCAAAAGAGACACAGATGCAAAAGGGTTAATACAGAATTTGTTGAAATTATGCTTATGATTAGCTATTAATCCTATTCATAAGAAAATACCTTGGGCAATATTAAGAGATGACAATATCATAAACAATGGGGAAGAATAATGTACAAGATAACAGAGAAGTACTAACATCTCGATTGTTATACTGAATTAATTCATCACTAACATCCTGCTTTTATGCATCATAAGAAGTTGGCAGAACTCACTGAATTAAGTTATCTTATAAGTAACATTTACATTTTGATGAAAGGAGGATGAAGTTACACTGAAGTGTTTCTTGCCTTCTTATGAAGTCAACTGATCAGAATGTATGAATACCTTTATTGTGTGAATAGATAAACTGTTTTTCCAAGATGCCTTGTTGTATTGAAAATGCTAAAGATCATTAAGTGTGACTCTGTGTGCATAGACAATTGGAATTCTATAAGTGTAGTTATGAATTTTACATCTCAAAGTCCTATTACTTGAAGAAATATTTTCCCTTAAAAACATGTTCATAAAAACATGTTCAATAAGAATAAAAGCACCTTATGTGCAAAGAAGAGAGTATTAGTATAAACCAGCACAAATGTTTCCAAGCTCAGAACACTATTCACAGTATAGGATGCAGCAATAAAATAGCAGTAACAGTAATAATAATTAACGTCTGTTTTTACCATGTGCCAGATACTTTTTGAAGCATTCCACTTGTAGTATATCACTTAAATATTTATGACAAGACTATGAGATGGGTAGTATTATTATCTCCATTTTACAGATTCTGAAACTAACACAAGAGTCACCAAATCATTTTCCCAAAGTCTCTGGACAAGTGGTGGAGCCTAGGAGCTGTACTCCTGGACTTGTGTTCTTAATCACTATTTCTCTTTGTTCTTAATAATAACAACAATAATGATGATACAGATAATAATCAGGGGTGGGAGAAGCATTAACTCTACAGAAATCCATATGGAGTAGCAGATCGCAACTCTAAAATGCAGCCAATGATACCACCTGAAAGCTGACATTGTGGCAATTGAGATGACAGCTGCACACCCTCAACCTTTGGGAGTGCTGACTCTACAAATCTATGGGGCCTCCTTAAGCTGTGCCAACACCATGGTAACTTTACGCAATCTGGTGTCCTGTATTTACCAGTCTACCACATCTGTTTCTGCTGGATACATATGAAATGCAGAGCAGCAGGCCATGCTACCCATGAGAGAAATGGTGTTGACTGGTGTAGAGCCACATTGCAAAAAAGTCAATTTTTAAGTGAAGAGATGATGTAGATGCTGAAGAAGGACTGTAGTAATGGTTTGTGTTCTCTTCTAAAATCATTTTATTGTGGTGTGATTGACAAAAATCTGTACATATTTAATGTATACAATTAGATAAGCTTGGAGATAAGTATACATATATATGGATATGGATATGTGTACCACATATCCATATCCATCACCTCAAAAAGTTTCCTCTTACACCCTATACTATAAAAAAGCATGCTCCATAAGGGCAAAAGGTACTCAGAGTGGCAAGTGATGAAAGGAGAAATGGAGAGGTGGGCTAACTTCACACTATCTGCATCCTGTTCATTTATCCGTTCTCAGAAAAGCCCTGAGATCATCCACTAGTGGCTGATGAAAAGAGCCCTTTCTTGAGCCCAGGAAAAAGAAGGTTAAAAGAGAGGCAATTCACATAGTATTGTATATGTGTATTAAAAAAAAAAAAAAGGAAAAAACTTTGATGGGAATTTATTTGAGCATTTCTTTCTTGCAGGGATTTCCTTCCTCCTCACCTGCCCTGTAGCATTTTTAATTTTAGAATGATTCAGATATGGAATGACTTAAACTTGAGAGATTGTTTATTTGCTTCTTGTTAAAAACTTGGAATGTCTCCTGACAACAGCCTGAATTCACAAGATTGCTTATTTTAATTATTCTTCTCCATTTGGCCTGTTCGTTGGTACCTAGATACTTAATATCATTTTGCATGTGATTAAAATGATTCAAATTTCCTATTTGCCTGATGGGATCCACTCCTTGTTCCTAAGCATAAGTGGAGACATTTCACAGATATATCAGATGTTGTAGAATTCCAGGAGAATCCTCTTTGCAATCCAAAGTAAATCATTATTATTTTTCTACACTCTTGCTGAATCTTTTACTTATGGGAAAGCCCAAAGTTTATGCCAAATTTGAATGCAGTGAAAAAGTTTATTATTTAATACTGTGCAAAGAACTACAGTAAATGCTTAGTTGCATGGAGATGCAATAATTAAAGAAAAAGATAATAGCTAGGCCTAGAGCCACTTTATAGCATGTATGTTTGGATGTGGCTTTTTTTTTTTTTTTTCAATTTTAATGGGTTTTCTTTTTCTCCAGAAAGAACTGGTCCTTGAAACTCAAGAGAAATTCCATTAATCTCAAAACACTCAAAAGAACATCATAAATAAGTAATCCCATGTACTGTGAAAATATCTACTGGTCTACTAAAGTTTTTAGAACTCTACCTAGTCCTGGGCATTATTTGATATATAATGATAATGTTTTAATCTTGTGTCTTCTGTAACAAAAATGTATTTAAAAAATAATAATGCATTAACAGATCATTGCATATATTTTATAGGAAAGTTTGCATGTTTTATACTGGTGTCTGGATCATATATTATGATTATATAATATGTATTTTTATGTCTTGATGAAAAGAGGAATAATAATTCAATTATACATAATTAATCTCAGCTAATGCCTCTTCCAAAACAGTGAATTTAAAAAATGTCTTGCCAAAAAGCTATAGTTAAAAACTCTAGGCCAGTGAGGAATTACAGTTGCCAATACTGTAACATTTTTTCTCCCTCCTCATTTCCTATTTTTCTTTTTAGTTTTTGTTAGTACAGATAATCTTAGACTTGCAAACATTTTTCTTCTAAAGAATTTCGGTTGGAATAAAGATGGAAGAAGAAACTATAAAGTCATGAAAATTCAAACTGTGAAGTACCTTTGAATTTTCATTAAGAATTTCAACCTATTCATTGTAGTCCATCTGTGAGATCCTGGGAAGGGGTAATATTAGATCACAATGCTTTCAGCATCTCAGCTGAAGACATCACAGATTTGGAAGATATACTAGAGGCATAAGATGTTAACTCTCAGTAAAGCCATGCTTTATCAAAATGCTCCCTTTAAATATTTCTGTTCTTTCTTTGTGTGGGCAGTGGTAGGGGACCAAACAATTCTCCTTTAAACCAATGAGGATGGGTAATATTTAATAATAGAATCCACCAAATGAAAAATGCTAAACATGGATGAGGAGGGTTGGGGAGGCAAAAGTAGTACATCAGTACATTTCTAAGAGTCAGTTTCACTCTTTGGCCAAGTGTTCCATTGATGTTCTATTGCTGTTCTGCACAGAACCTCCTTCAGCAAAAAGCAGATGGAAAGAAAGAGGTAAGAAGGCCTTTCAGCCTCTTAGTGTCACCTGATTGGTTCTTTCAGAGCCAGTCTTTCAGTGCAGCCTCATCTTTCCCACTTGACTTAGCTTTCTGTTTTTGCTAGAATAAAAAGCAAAAAGAAAGAAAGGAAGAGAAGAAAAGGAAGGAAGAAAAAGAAGGAAGGAACAAAGGAAGGAAGGAACAAGGAAGGAAAGAAGAAAGGGAGGGAGGGAGGAGGGGAGGAAGAGAGGGAGGGAGGAAGAGAGGGAGGGAGGAAGGAAGGAAGAAGGAATGGAGAGAGGGAGGGAGGCAGGGAGAAGGAAAAAAGGAAGAAGAAATAAAGAAGAGAAGGGGAAGGAAGGAAGGAAGGAAGGAAGCAAGGAAGGAAATGCAGCCACCAATGTGAGAGACAACCTTTTTCTCGGTACAAATTATCTACCACGCTGCTACCCGCTGCTTCAGGAATGAACTCTAACATTCTTTATTTCTTGGCACGAACACTGAAAGGTAAAAATGTTCAGCTGTTTGTGACCTGAGGATTGAAGGGTAAAACTCACAAAATTGGTTTGGCTTAGAACCCGAAGAATTTTCCCAGAGGTGAAAGGTTTGTGTATTGGCATAGCAAACATTGATTTTTGTTTTTTCTTCTCAGAAATTTTAAAGTGCAACTTGGAACTGTGAACACTTCAGTGTATAGGTAATCTTTTCATCTTTTTGACCTTGTTTTGCTCAAAATGCCTATTTCAGCTTCGTTTAAGTTTAAATAGAGATTTGTTGACCTTGGATGTCTCTATTCACATTCTTCCCCTACCTCCTGAAGACATCCACTACCACCACACTCCCCCATCAATTCCCGTATAGACAGACTAGCTTCCAGAGCTATTCTTTTTATTCCAGTTTTTTTTTTTAATTCTATCTACATCTCCTGTGGCTGCTGACTGGTAAGAATTTACCCCCAGTGACAGATTGTTTTCTAGAATCGTAGTCTATATGGCAGAAACATAGAAGAAAGCTCAATAGACCACAGATCGTTTCTCTCTAGCAGCAGCAGAATCACATTGCATCTAAAGTCCCTGTAAACCTTCCACAACTTTTCAAGGTTGTCTTGTCTTTTTTCAGCATTACTGGTTTTATAGAGGCAGACAAAGAAACTTGAAAGCTGCCGCATTGTTAACTGTTTAGCATGTAAACATTCCTAGCATGAACCTACAAAGAAAATGACCAAAACCAAGGGAGAAATGTACTTTTGATTCTTATAGTTCCTAATCGCAATTCCAAACTTTATTCTTTCACACCCAGTCCTAACTATTGACATGAGTTCTAAAATTCCTGAGAACTACAAACAGCTAACACAAAGGATTTCCAGATCCATAATATATATAATCTACTTGGAGCCAGATTTTCCATTTTCTAGATTGCATAAATTTGTTGCATGAATTTGTCTTTTTTACCATGCTGTGTGTGGCCAATAAAATCACTAGTCTACGTGGCCTAAATTTTAAGATAGGAGAACTGATTTTGATATATGGAATTTGCATGCCTTCCCATCTGCAAACAGTCTTTCATTAGCAGACCCCAACTAGACCTAACACTCACAGAAGTGAGTTTTTATGGAAGAGAATTTAGTTTGGTAATAGGGCCAGGTGTGGTGGTTCACACCTGTAATCTCAGCACTTTGGGAGGCCAAGGTGGGTGGATCACCTCAGGTCAGGAATTCAAGACCAGCCTGGCCAACATAGTGAAACCCCATCTCTACTAAAAATACAAAAATTAGCCGGGTGTGGTGGCATGGGCCTGTGGTCTCAGCTACTCGGGAGGCTGAGGCAGGAGAATCACTTGAACTCAAGAGGTGGAGATTGCAGTGAGCCAAGATCATGCCATTGCACTCCAGCCTGGGCAACAAGAGCAAAACTTCATTTCAAAAAAACAAAACAAAACAAAAATGATAGTAAAGCAAATAGTTATCAGGTAATAAAACAAATAGATGAAGACATCTCAGACTCATGGAATTATTCAAAACTTATTTATTATAGGCCTGGCTCAGACTAGCTGCCAGGGAACAGGCAAGATCCTGGTCTAGTGTCAAATCTTTTCCTCTGCTGCACAAAGTCACCAATCCCTTTATGGCTACCCTACTTGAGAAGCCATCATCTCTTATGTCTGTTGTAACAGATTTATACTTTGTTCCTCTATCTCCGACCTCTCCTTATTCTAATTCATTCCTCACATTATAGCCAATTTTGTGTTTCTAAAGTAGAGTTCTCATCCAACATTTTTCTTTTTTTCCTGTGACATTTAAGGCCTATCTCAATCCAATTCCAGATTTCCCCTTTCCTTTCCCTATACATTTTGTGTTGGAATTGCACTGCAATTCTAATTATTAAGTACCCAGTTATGTCTTTTTTGCTTGGGCAAATTTTATTTATATGTCAAATCCTTTTCTAACTTTATTTCCGCCATGAAATTTTCTCTAACTTTTCATTTCCGTTCTTACTTTCATTGTGCAGAATTATTTCCTTTCTTCTCTCTTGAGCTGGGCAATAACCACCACACTGCGTCCTAATTATCTGCTGACCTGCCCATCTCCTCCAGGGCAGGGAATGAAAGCCATTTGTTTCCACAAATCTTTGTTTCCACATCCCTAGCTGGTGAGGGGCAAGGGATGAAGGAAAGGGGAGTTGGAAAAATAAATCTCAGGACATATTCCAAATTCAGATGGAAATTTCTACAACTATTAGGACCAACTGTCTATATGCCTATTAATTGTCCAGGAGGTATGTGTGGAGGCATGTGTGCATGTGCATGTTGCTCCTTTGTTTTACATCATCTTTGTTAACTCCTTTGTTATTTTTAACTACTTTTTGCCCTAATGTGTTTGGAGTTTTCTTGTGAGATATTTTTTATTTTTCAGATAATTAGAAATGGATGGTGTATACAACAATAAGAAATGGTACCTTTCTGCACTGCAACTTTATAAGCAAGGAAAAAATTCAGATGTTCTAAATATGCAGTATTTACTAAGGCAAGAATAAACCCTTATATTTAAGAAAGCAAAAACCAAACAATAAGGCTAAGAAAACTGAATAAACATATATTAATTATAATTATTTCCTCCTGTAATTGGAAAGGTATGTATGTGTATGTTTGTGTGTGTGTTTGTGCGTGTTTATATGAACTTTCAAGCGCAAATGAGACAGAGAGAGAAAGAGAAGCAGAGAGAGAGATAAATATGTTTACATTTATAACTTAGAACAAGTTAGACAATATGCTTTACACGAGATATCTTCAAATAGAAAACTCAATTCAGAATAACGTGTTACATAATTAAGGGAACTTGGATGCCTACTTGTTGATTTACAAACACATTACCAAAATTATTATCCGTAAACAGAAAAAATCTAGATGAATGCATTTTAAAAAATTGAATTTTCTTCTTTTTGACCTCAGCTGCATCAATATTAGATTAATCTTAGTACTTCATTTATGTAACTATCTTATCATTGATATGTATGAATCTCTTTTTAATTCACAGAGCTGTTCATTTATTGAATGTATTAATAGTGTAACGTTTATTTACTCACAATCCAGCCACCTAATACAAAAGATGGAGCCTTGAAAATATCATATATATATATATATATATATATATATATATATATATATATATCCATCTGTCCTCTGCCAACCAACCTCCTCAGCTCTCTCAACCTGCGGTAACCACCATCTTGAAAACCATGTTAACCGTGCCCTGCTTTCCTTATCATTCAGCTTTGTTTCATATTTACATATTCTTACAATTATTCCCTCCTATGGCTAAAGAACATTTTTTGATTTTTTAATAGAACAATTCTGGAGAGTTTTTCCACTAATGATACATTTTATAACTTTCCCAATTTAATGAAAATTAATATATTTTTATGGTAACTGAGCATTTTAATCTAACTGATCTAAAAATCAATGAAAAGCACATTGTCATACTACCAATTCACTGTATTGTTTGAATAAATGCTTATTTTATATAAGTTTTTCCCTTTGAAATATTGGTCACATATGCCATAAAACAGTATAAAAACAAGAATAAAAATATGCAGAAAATCAACTTAAATTTACACATATTGCTGATTTAATTTGTGTAATGTATCAAATGAACCGGGGGAAAATATCATCGTTAACCAAACAGCAGGGTAGTGAGGAGAATTAGTGATTCCAGCCTCTGTGATCTGTAATATGATTATGGCTTAAGGTGCAAATTGTTACTAAAGGGGACTATGTGTTTGATTGACTCAATAGATTTGAGGTTTTACTTAGTCTTTACCGATTTTAATTTCCGCTTCAGTAAAATGTATTTAATCAGCTCCATTTTCCTTAAAAGAACAATTTGATTATTATTATAGATTCTTTCAAAATAGTATGCAGTCTCATTTTCTTAATATTAAAGCCTTATAGACTGGTACATCTTATAGTTAAAATATTTATAATTTCATTTTAATCATGCTTACAAGTTTCCTCTTGAAACTAAGCTCTATAAAATTCACATGAGAGTCACTGAACAAATAAGAACTGATGTTTAAAAGAGCAGAGGAAGTATACCAAATCCCACTGTTTTTCTCTGTGACAGCCTTTCTTCTTGTTGCTGTGTTACCAACAGCATGTTCATTTACAATTAATTCATTTAACTGATGAATGTACTTGACATTCTGTACCAAAAGCTCTAATCATGGAAAGCCTGGTGATCTAAACACCATCTTTGATAAAACTCACTGCTGGAAGTCTAATATTAAATAATATTAAAATATCAGCCATAGTACAGGAACCATGCTCATTAAGTGGAATAAACCCATCCCACAAACTCTGAAAAGTGCCACAGCCATGCATGCAACTCTGATGAGCCAAGGTATAAAGATGAGAAACATTGTACTTTAAACATTTATGTCATAAAAATATTTCCCCTAATTAAAAAAAATTGCTCTCAAGTATCTAATTTTACAGTTTTTATTAAAGTGTTAATACTACAGATGTGTCTAATATTTGATGGAAGAAGGATTGTGCATGACAGTAAAGTGTAATGTAGCTTTTACAATATTTAATTTGTTTTTCAAGTTTAAAAGGAAATTATGATACAGGAAATCCTATTGGATAAAGCTAAAGTACCAAGAGTATGACAGGCAAACTAAATAAACCATATAGTAATAATGAATTTCACTTCTTGGTTCATGTTTTAGTCCTTACCTATGAAATTATATGATATTATAAACTATTGCTGTGGACACATCAGTCACGATATTCTTTGATTTGAAATAATTCAGTGTTAGCATTGACTCTCTTAGAAATATCAAGGCTTACTTGTAACAAAAGAAATACAAAAATTATTTGATAGATAATGCATTTATACATTTCAAATTCTGATTAAAGGGAACCACTTGAAGTATAACTAATTATGAACATGCAACTAACTATAAGCACAAACCACTTTATTAAAATGAACATAGGAGCTTAGCTCAATTACAGGAGAAACTATCATTTAAAGATTTTTTTTAATATTAGAAACACCTTTAAATGTTTGAAATTTTTAATGATTTTGTTTTCTGATTATGAAATATCAAAAAACACCTATTTTCAATGAAATATTTATTCAGGTTTCCTTCTGAACAAATACCTCTGTATTCTAACTAAGAATGTTGTTTCTGGAATTAGACAAACCTAAGTTCAATACTTGATTATGACTTGTACTAGTTAGATGAGCTTGGGTAAGATATTTGACATTTGTAGGTTTCAACTTCTGCATTTCTAAAAGGGAGGATGAAAGAACCAATTATATTACATTATTGTGAGGTGTAAATGTGATGATTTATATAAAATGCTTAGTATAGTGTCTTGCACAAAGTAAATGTTCAATAAATAATAAATAGAATAATATGATGATGATTATAAAGAGTAGAAGTGGCAGTAGTCATAGTCTGAACTGTACCTGTGAAATGTTTGAACCAAAAAGAACCTCCTTGATCATCTGCTCACTTCATTTTATGGGGGAAAACGTCAAGGCCCAAAGAAAGTGCTCCAGCTATTAACCGGTCTTGCCCCTAGTCCCTGCCAGCTCATTTTGGAGTGGGCAACACAGGGAAAGCAGTGATAAAATCAAGGTGAAAAGAGGCTTTTCTCTAATGAAAAGAGAGTAATAATGAATGACAGAAGAGCAAAGTTAAATGACTTTATTGATTTCTCAGAAAATCAATATGAAGTTTCTACCCAAAGAACTGCTTGCATGTTGAGAATAAGGGGTCTTGAAGCCTGAGGAGTAAAGGGCTCAGGCCCCCAGGACAGAATATGTCAATACTTGTGCGGAGATGCCTGAAATGCCCTAGGAGCCTTAAAGCAAATCATCCCTCTGGCTGCCTTAAAATGTTAGAGAGGTCATCTTGTCAAAGCGGTGATTGCTTAGAGAGAAGTCTAAGAGGAAGAGCAATAAATTCAACTGGATATAATGTCAAAACTATTTAATGTAATATATTGGACCTGACTTCCTGCTCATCCAAAAGAAGCAGATTTTTGAGAGGACGTAGTTCAACAGTAATGCTCAAGAAAATGAGACATAGTCATTTCCTGGCTTTCAAATAATTCTATTATTAACTTGGATTTCAAAATTGTAATTGTGCACTAAAAAAACATAAAATATAATTGCACATTATAAAAACACATTGGAAAAATTATATGACAAATTTCTCTAATTATTTATCCAAATATTATCGCTGCCCTATTCAATTCCCTGTGCATTATTTTCAAGTTTGTATTATCTTTCTATAGACTAGAATGCATACTGAATTTTTCTAGATTTCTTTAATCCAGCTTTCTTCCATGAAATTATTAAAAATGGGAACATCTGTTCCTAAAACCCTATAAGCAGAAACTAGAAGAATTTTAAATAACCAGTCTTGTGCCTGACATGTGAGTGACACAAAAAGTTCACCAAACTGCTAGGTATCATGATCAGAGCCAAAGAAACTGGAAACCAGGAGGGAAATCTGATGCTTTCACTCTGTAGATAGCTTTTCCCAAGATGTTGGAACAAGCCTCCATATCAATAAGACTCTTACTCCTCTTAATACCTACATTCTGTACTTGGCAGGATAATGTTGTAATTAAAATTTCATAATTAGTAGCTTCTGCTGGTAACTTGAAAATAACCTGACCAAGAGATAATTTGATATCCATTGGTGAGTAAGAAAATAGGCCACATGATTATAACAGATTTCACTTAATTCCCTATGGTCATTTGATTTGTTCAACTGGTTGTCTTTCAGCCTAGGTTCATGACTCAAAATTGTTAGAGAAATGGGGATTACTTGCTAATATTACTTTTGCTTTGCATTTTCCCTTTCTAAATTTTATATTTTTTACTTGTTAGATTTTTGTACAATCATTAATTTTAACAGACTATTGCTAGCTCAGCACTTTTGATGATGGAGAAGACTATGAAACACACAATATTAATCTTAACAATGGACTCCAGGCAGCCTGAGAACCACTTCCTTCAAACCTGTCTGTAGTTCAAATGTGGCTTAAAGTGTTTTGACACTGAATCCTACTGGTCAATCACCGCCCCCCCCAACCCATTGTGGGACAAGACCAACAATTGGGACAAGTTCATCTTAGCAATGTGGAATATCAGAACCTAATAACAGCAAGATTGATCAGTGGTGCTTTCAGAGAAAGATCTTGACCAAAAAGGAGGAAATGTAAAAATTGCCAGAACCAAAGTAGAGTTGTGAATGTTAAAAAAAAAAAAAATTTTAAAGAAAACCTCACCCCGACAAACAGAGAAATAGAGTTGGGGATAGCCATTAAGAGAAGGTTCTTATGCTTGTATGCCTAATAAAAACTATTATAGAAGGCTCTGCAAATCGTAACCTTGCACAAAGGCCATCACAACCTTACACAAAAATATCTATGAAAGGACACTGTGGAATAATTGCCTGTTCAGACTCAGACCGGTATCACCTTTGTTATTGATCTTTGTAGCCAAGGATAAACATTTCAAAACAATTATATAATTGCCCTAATTTTTCTTTTAAAAAATCTCCATCTTCTTTCAACTTTCTTAATATGCATGTAGTTTACTATGGCATGCATATTCTCATTGCAATGCTCAATTTGCAAATAAACATCATTTCTTTTACATGATTTCTGTTTGTTATTGAGGGTGACAATTTATATATAATCAATATCTTTATATATGTGTGTATACATGTGTGTGTGCTGACATACATATATGTAAAGTGGCTTTTGAATATAGTCTAATAGGAAAAGATTATTGGGTATATTACTAAACTATAACATTGAAACTGTTGAACAGATTAATACCCTAAATAGTACAAATTACTCTTATTATCTGTCATAATAAATCTTTTGTGGACAGAGATTAGCTTTTTGTGCCAACTCTCTAGAGACAATAATTTGTATTGGGCCTCAGGGGTAATTTTTTTATCCATATCTAACTAAAGATTCAAGAGACTTTAGGCTATTTTCTCTAACTGTGGCAAAGTGCCCATAAACATTGAAATACTAACATAGGTTCCTTTGAATTAAATTTAAGAAACCGTGCAAAACATTCAGATTTTGTTCTTTATCCATTACTGTCAATAAGACAAAACTAACAGCCTATACAGTCCTTTGAAGATACATACACAAATATCTAATTATTATCTTACTAAGTAAACATTTCATATTCATAGCTGTGAACCATATTTTTCTTCTTTTCTCCTTTTAAAATTATCAAACAGGATAAAACCAAAATAATGAAACATAAAACATTGACCTTTCAGAAAACAAACAAAATCTCACAAAACTATCAGAAAGCTCTCATAAGTTCTTCTTTATCTTAACATACTTTCTGAAAGGATTCGAGTGATTTGAACCATTTTTGTAATTTTTTTCAGTTATTAAGCATGTAAAGAATGAGCATGGAATGAAGCAGGGACTGAGGTAAACAAAGTACATTTTCCTTGAAAGAGTCATTTGTCTTCTACAGATGAGCAAGTTATTACTGAGAGAATGCATTTTGCTTACTTCAGTCCATCACAGATCTGGGTTAAGCTAATTGAAAATGTGCTTCAGGACACATGTGGAGACAGCATTTGGAGGAAATAGAAAGAAAGAAACAAAGTGGCCAGAAACAATTCTGTTTTTAAAATTAGCCAATGACCTCAGGACTTTAAAATATTAAAATAGAGAAATATTTTGGATTTTTTACAAAATTGGATCAAAATTATTTCTTTTTTTTTTTTTGGAACACATAATTTATTAAGTTTCTATCTAAATAAAATTCAATTTAGAGGTTTTTTACAATTAAGTTAAATTCTAATAAAATTGAGAGATATGGGAATTTTAAGAAAATCATGGCCTGGCGTAGTGGCTCACACCTGTAATCCCAGCACTTTAAGAGGTCAAAGCGGTCAGATCACAAGGTCAGGAGCTCGAGACCAGCCTGGCCAATGTGGTGAAACTCCATCTCTACTAAAGATGCAAAAAATTAGACAGGCATGGTGGCATGTGCCTGTAATCCCAGCTACTTGCGAGGCTGTGGCAGGAGAATCGCTTGAATGTGGGAGGTGGAGGTTGCAGTGAGCCGAGATTATGCCATTGCACTCCAGCCTGGGTGACAAGGTGAGGCTCTGTCTCAAAAAAAAAAAAAAAAAAAATAGGAAAGTCATATAAAGTTAGGTAACTTCCTCATCTGGTACATGGAGGGGATAAGAAAAGGACCCACAAGGTTGTTAAAGAATCAAATGTAGGATCAACTTTAATCAACTAATAAAGAGGAGTTTTCTTGAGGTGGGATGGTGCTAGGTAAGGATATCTGCATTTAAAAATAGCTATTTCATCTGAGTGAAATCATTCCTGTTCACCTTATAAGGTCTATTATAAGCTCTGTGACTCAATTCTAGCTGCATATAAGCATCACTTGTGATAATTTTTATTACTATGGTCCCTTGGAGCTCACCCTCAGAGATTCTGATTCAGTGAATTTCATGGTTGAGTGTCAGGATTCCCAGCTTTATAAAGCTCTATGTGTAATTCTGATGAGTAGCCAGGATTAAGAACCACTGTATAAGGCAATGTTCCAGTTTATTTGTTCCTGTTGAAAGGTTATTATCTGGATTTCAGTAAGAGAGAATGTATGTATATGTGTGTCCTGGTTGGGGGAAATATGAAGGGAAGTAGAGAGAGTGAGAAAAAAGGCCAATAACATTTTGAATAGTGATCTTTCTTGGAAATAAACCAACAGGACCATGTTTCTTGAACAATGATTCAGACTTTACAGAAATGTAATGCATCAATAAAATACAAAAATGAACAAAACCTTGAGAGTATTGTAGAACAGCTGATTTACAGACAAATATATACACTATACACTTTTTTTCTCAGTAACTGTGTAAATGTTTTTTTTTTTTTAATGTTGAAAATAACTCTCATTGCAATTCATTTCTATGTTTGTTCTGTAGCCTACAGGATAACTTGGTGAGTGTGTGGAGTGAGTTTGGCTGAGACTCATTCATAGGTGTATTTCTGAGAAGACCTACAGTGAGAATGCAAGTCCAAGTCCAAGGAGGGAAATCATCAGCTAGTATGTGCAGCACTATACTAGCTTTGGTAGTCCAATACTCAAGTTATGCACAAATCTACAAAATAAAGATGGTGGAAAAGACATGCCTGTCTAGTAGGAAAGAAGGTTTTAGCACAAAGAGGAATAGAAAAAAGTACAAATGATATAGTTAAGAGGACAGAGTAATAAAACCAGAAGAGGAATTAGAAAATAGATTTTTAAGATTAGCAGGTCAAGTTAAAACTGATCACACTGAGAGTTTTTAGCACATGAAAGCAAAGATCTGCTGCGCTGGAAGTAGCCGTGGTGGGTTCTAGTTATAAATCTCCTCAGTCTGTGGATCACAGATATCCTAGTTTTATTTGACTTTCATGCTTCAAGTGAAATAAATTTCCCTAGAGAATTTCCTTCTCACCTTGCAAATTGTCTTTTTCAAGAAATTTTAATTGGATATAGTTTTTTCCTAGTGTCTATTTGGTAAAAACTGGGGATAAGGAGTGAATAAGGATAGCAATACATGTATCCATCTGTGGATGAGTCATTTCTGTCCTTGCATTCTTTTATAATTTGGACTCTGGAATTAAACTACCTACTATGAGACATAAGGATATGTATTGAGTAGAAGGAATATGTTAAATATATATAGAAGATATCTAAATGAAGTTGACCTGAGGATTACATAACTGGAAGAAGCTAAGTTTTGTTTGGCTCTGATGCTAATCACTGTATTTGCTTTGAGCAGCCCTCTGTGTCTCAGTTTTTTTATTTGTAAAGGGAGAAGTTTGAATGAAGTTAATCATTAAGACTCCTTCAAATAACATTATATACATTACTGTGAGACAGCACATCAGTCTCCCTTAGCGTTTAATCTGCCTGAAATTTTACTTCTCCATGAAGCCTCCCCAAATTGATCCAAAAGCAAACACTGACCCTCCCACATTTAAGACAGACTTGGAAATTCAAGGGCTGCAGTTTTCAAATTTAGCCTCAGTTTCTAAGCATTAAGTTAACATATGCAAGACTTGCACATGAGGCAAAAATGACACGTGTTTTAGCTAGATAATTGTGGCTTCCAAAGCATACTGTCCAACACTGTGCTGTTGGGAAACGCCAATAATGCTTAAGAAAGACAGTGATTGCACTCATGAGTCATCAGCTTTCTTGTGTCAAAATGTAAAAGTCATTTAGGTGCCATCATGCAAAAATATCTCTTCTCACCATTATGATTTTTGGAAGAAAAACTTGAGGGAAATTTTCTGTATCATAACCAATTATCTGAAATACAGCATATGAATGAGAATAAGGATTTGTATTCCCGATGGACAGCAATACTAACGTAAAAAACATTCACTGATGTCAGGGTCAGTTCTGCAAAAATTAACATACAAAGACAAAGTTCCTTCATGTTTTTGTCTTATATACAGAGAACTGAAGGAAGTCATAAAGTGATATTTATCACTTCCTTTATTATCTCTTGAGAGCCGATTTTTAATAAAGTATACCTACAGGTAACCTCAATTTTGACCTTTATTTTTCAATAAAGAGTCCGATTCCTGAACTCTTTCCAGTTAAGCAAATTTAAAATAGTTCTTTTTTGGGGAAATGTAACATCTATTTTTAGAAAATGCTATGTGTAAGGTCTCAAACACACTATAGTACTCCTCCTTTATGGGAGGGTAAAATGTTCTAAGACCCTCAGTATATCTCAGAAAACCCAGATACTACCAAACCCTATCTGTAATATTTTTTTTATAACACATCCATAGTCATAATAAAAATTTATGTTAGGCACAGTAAGATATTAATGATAATACTTAATATAAGAATTATAACAATATACTATAATAACATTTATGTGGATATGATCTCTCTCTCTTTTAAAAATATCTTACTTTAACCACAGGTAACTGGAATTGCAGAAAGTAAAACCAGAGACAGAAGAGGGAACTACTGTATTATGCTCAAAACGTAATTTTTAGAATTTTCATATGGGGTTGGAAAGAAATATTGAGAAACTGCCAATAAATTATAGGTTTTTTTTTTGAAACATAGGAGCAATCGGAAGTAACATATCATGCTTGAGGTCCTAACCATCTACTGAGAGAAAACAATTTATGTTAGTAAGAAAGGAATTGGTGTTAATAAGACCAAAGGGAACAAGGATGAAGAAAAACATAAAAGGAACTTCTCAAAAGTATTTGAGTTTCACATGCTTTCAAGTCTGCTTATCTCTTTGCTGAAGGACTTGCAGTCCAAGGTGTCAAAAATTTAAATATATTTAGAAAAAATAAAACAAAGTGAAGAATTAAAAATAAGGAGGCAAATAAAATTACGCTTTTTTCTTTAAGATGGGATTGCTATGAACCTTGGTAATACTCTAAGTGCTGCTTTCTATAGCATAAACCAGAATTTAATATAAGGCCAGTATAGCTTAGACCTCATTCAAGGAGTGTTGATTTAAAGACAAGAGATAGATGACTACTTTCTGGTTTTTTTTTCTGATATTAAGATATCCTTCTCTCCAAAAATACATTTATGTATTCACAACAGATAATAGAATTCATTAAAGGCAAAGCATGCTAATGCCGATTATGCTTATAACCTGTTAATAAAGACAGATCCTCTAATCACAAATTAGATCTATATCATTTCACAAAATATTATATAAACCTATTTTTATTCTAGTATTAAGAAATAAATGTCAATATACATTGTAATTCTTAATTAACCTTTAGCTTTTCTGGTCATATTTGGGTATCTACCATAAAACTTTCCTTTTCTCAGAAGTATTAAAATGCTTTGGCCTTCATTTATAATTTGGATCACTGAAGTAAGTGCTATATAACATAAACCGAATATTTACCATGAACACCTAAATGTTAGACATTATTGCACAACATAGCTTAGAAGATAATTCCATCCCAAAAGACATAGATTCATATTCATGCATACATTTGTTGATTTAGGGCTTTCTTATTTTACAAAGTTCTTGAAAAAACAAGTATAAAAAAGATCTTATATCAAACACTTAAATAATTTTACTGAGGCTCTACAATTTTTAAATAGATGAAATTAAATATATAGAAATTAGTATATTTAATACCAATTCCCATTATATTCACTGGCCCCTGAATCTGTATTTTGGATGAAATCTATTTTCTCTTTCTTACATCTGATAGTTCTTCATTCTACATAAACTTAGATTCTAAAAAAAAAATCTTAAAGAAGATTTTTCATTCTGCTTATAAAACCTACAAATCTCTTGCAAGCTGAACTTAGGGCATTTCTGAAATTCTAACAGTTCTAACAGCTTGAGACCTTTTTCTTACAAAAACATGCCTTTCCCTGCAGAGTTCTGAAAAGTTTCCCAGCCACACTCATTAAGAAAGGCCGCAGCTATAGATTAGCCTTGCTGCTACATTTTCCTTGTATGTTTTTTTTTTTGTGATAATTTTCTATTCAATAGTGCAGTGCATGTAATTATACAAATACAAAAGCCTGTTGTAAAAAAAATATGGAGGTGATAATAAAAACATTGAAAAGCAAATGAACTGCTATGACTTTAGACATAATTTTGTTCTTCACTGTATTTACTGAGAATTGCCATTAGGAAGGATCTTTGTGTAAAAACTGAGGGCAGATTTGGTCCATTTGCAGAGAGATAATGTTCCTAAATACAGTGTAGACTGGTTTATATACATACATATACATGTATGTGTATAAACAAAACAATTCCTAGCTTCAGTATATTAATATATCATCAATAAATCATTGTGAAAAAATACAATGGCAAATGCTAATGTCAATATTTTAATCCCAGGAATAAGGAAATTAGAATATGTAAATAATTCTAGGATTCTCCCTAGGTAAGAATCCCAAGCCTGTAATCCCAGCACTTTGGGAGGCCGAGGCTGGTGGATCATGAGGTCAACAGATCGAGACCATTCTGGTCAACATGGTGAAACCCCGTCTCTACTAAAAATACAAAAAATTAGCGGGGCATGGTGGCATGTGCCTGTAATCCCAGCTACTCAGGAGGCTGAGGCAGGAGAATTGCCTGAACCCAGGGGGCGGAGGTTGTGGTGAGCCAAGATCACGCCATTGCACTCCAGCCTGGGTAACAAGAGCGAAACTCCGTCTCAAAAAAAAAAAAAAAAAAAAAAAAGAATCCTGGAATTGTAGAGCTATACAGGAACTAAAGATGGTTTTTACTTAACCTTTCCTAGCAGAGTCCATCCCTTTTCTTACTCCACTGCAGACACCGAATATGTACACACATAATTTCATTCATACTTAAGAAAATTGGTGTTGAGACAGGCTAGAAGACTTGCCCAGGTCATCTTTTGACTGGTGACAGAGGTAGGATTTGAGATAAGAACCATTTTGCTCTGCCAAGTTGACTCTGAAATAGTGTCTAGAAAGACGTCCTAATATTTATATAAATGTAATACTTATTTCTACTTCAAATGAGGAATGCCACTTCCCTTGCACTGCTTAAAGAATGGCAAATACACTTATAGCAGGGAGGTCTGTACATTATTTGTGTCAGAATTATTGACTTCTGGAAGGTAGGACCCTAAAACTTGTTGAAATGTATGAAAGTATATAGGTTTACCATGTAAAACCACAGACAAAATATTTGACCGAAAAGCCATTCTCATCCAGTCTAGTCTACTATGCATTAAAATGACATAATAAATTAATTTTTAATAGAAAGTTGACTGTTAATATGTTTCTCCTTTAAATCTTTGATTCCATCATAAAATGGAGAAGTACTAAAATGAAAAATCTACAACTGAGCAGAAATTACGTGTATGTGTGCACACACACAAAATTTTGTGTATTAAAACAGTCTTTATAAAAGGTATCCCTATGTAAGAATGGTTTTTGATTATATGAATATTTTGTGTTAAACAAAACTTTCTTTAAAAACTTTTCGTTAACTTTTCTCTTATTGTTAATTGTCATTTTGTAGTTAGGCTTCTTATAACCTATAAGGAAAGCTTATCCAGCTTAAATAATTTAATTATTATTATTTTCTTATTATCTGATATATCCAATGTCTTTATATCTGACCATTAATATTTCACATATTTTCTGAATTATATTCTAAGATGTTATTGCAAATAGAGAATAAGGGGAAAACTACAAACATGTTTATTTTTAAAATTTTAAGGTTAAAACTGTTCTTGAACACTGACACAGGAGAAAATAATAAAGAAGTATAATTGGAAAGCTGACACAATTGGCAGCAACAAAGTTAATCATTGAAAACTTTTAAGCTCCATGTTACTTAAAATTATCCTTCTTGTAGGCCCAGCTTTTGCTGAATTTCGTCTGCTTGGAGCTGCGAACTTGCATTAATTTACACTGTACTGACTCATTCTCTTATTAAGCAAATTTGAAATGATATGATATTTTTGGCTTTGCTGGATTCCTTTCTCTTAACATCTTGGTTTCTCCAGCAAGGTCAAAGTGTTTAATATTAATCTTCATAACATTGCTGTGGTATATTCTTATCCTTATTTGACATGAAGTACAGCTGAGGTAAGTAGAAGATTACAAGAAATAGACCAACACAGGAGAAGTACTGACAGGTGAACTTCAATCTTCTATTTTTTATCTAGCTTTCTATTTTTTGTTGCAAGCTTCAGTGGCACAGGTTCCTAACTAACGAGATGTCTATCAGAATCGCCTGTGGAGCATTTTTAAACTATTCATTCAACTCCTGAAGGCATAACAGTATTTGGAGAGGGTGTGGAGAAGGTGAATTAAAAACTCTCCAGATGGTTTTCCTAAATGTGCTGTCTTTCTTACACTAGTTGGGAACCACTATTGTCCTAGTATAGTTTTCCATATTAAGCACTTTGTTTCTCAACAATATTTCCCATTATAAGTCACCTTTTTAAAAATGTTTGTCACACTTCATTGTAACAATTGACTAATTCCTACTTTGGAGCCCTGGACTAAACACTATTTTGTCATTGGAAAAATGGTTTTAAGCCCTAATATTTTTGATATATAAAGGTAATTTATTTATTTAACGAATTTGCAGTTTTTCCCTTTGCTGAATGCATTAGCTGTATCTAATGTTTTTATAATTAGTACAATTCCCAACCATTCTTCATTTCTGTATACATGTGAATTCAATAAGGAGATATTTCTTATGTTGACAAGTCTTTGTCAGTATTCTATGGAAAGGACACCAACATTACACATTATTCATGTCCTTTCCAAGTTTCAAAAACAAAACAGAAATAATCATGGCTGAATGAGATTTTAGAAGCATAAAATCTACTCCCCTTCATCATTTTCAATTCTGTACCTTGCTAGTTATCCTCTAATCTCTAGGAATTATTTTGCTTTTCTTGTAATTCTTCCTACTGGCACAAATAGTTGTCTTTTTTTTTCAACCTTCTCTGCAAATACAATTACACGTCCAAAAAATGAGCTTAACCAAATTCTTCTTCATATTGCTTGCTGGCTGCAGAGATTTCATTCAAATTTTTCTTCTTTCCTGACAAATGGGATCTGGAAGCTTAACAAGGATCCTCTTCATAGGTGGACATGCGACTGGGGAAGCTGCATAAATAGAGTCCAACAATCTCCACTGTAGAATAACAACCACATTTCTACAAATAGACAGGTCTGCCAACAAGCATTGAGGATACTGTGATAGCTACCCTGCATGATACCCTGAAGAATCTAGTTATCCCTTGATATGCATAGCTAAGCTCTATTATCACCAAAAGAAATTATAAGTGGGTATCCAGGGGAGAATCTGCACTGAAAACACACTTCTCTCACAAAATTCATACTATCTCCCTTTGAGACACTAATGCAGACCAGTCAACTAAATCTTGAACATGATCAGCAGATGAAATATAATTAACTTTTTCCCCATCTGTGTAATGCATTTTTTTCCAATTGTTCTTAATTGAGTTTATTATCACTTTCTAGCAATGTAAATAGGTAAACAGGATTTTGTTTACTTTAAATGTCATTTTCTTTTTATTTACAACCAATACCTAACACAGCCAAATGAAGACGGCTGTGATGAGTACAGGATGAAATACACAGGCATTTAAAAAAAATCAGTTCTAATTGAATAAGGAAAGATACTCATTAAGATACATCTAAAACATAATCGGAAGATTATAGCTTTGAGATTTAATGAGCAAAGAAAACGCATCACTTTTTCTTGACAGCATAAAAAATAAAAGAAAAAATATAAAGATAGTAATACTACTCATGTTTTCATATCACTGAAACAGCCTCACAGGGATAAATGAAAAAGTTTTCTAAGAATAAAACACAACAATAGGATTCTTTCTAGTATTTGAAAAAAACGGCACATTCATGCAATTACTGTGTTAGTAAAAAGGACCAGGCTGTATTAATAACAGACGTGCAAAATGCCTTATTTTACCTTTTGAATGATAGCATCAGTATTTGAATTAATAGGCAAAAGAGCAACTGTTTTTAGATATTTTGATGCTGAGCAGTTTAAAAGGGGCCAAATACAGAATACCACTTACTTTTTAAAACCTAATCGTGAAAGTTAAACATAAATGGTTTCTAGACAGAATATTCACTAATGGCTTTTAAAACTTGCTCTCATTCACTGTAAATGAAGTTAAAGGGTACTTGCTTGGCATACAGTCTGGTCTTTGTGCTCTTTCTAAATTATTATTTTTTTTAATTTCAGAAATATTTTGTTTCCATGTAAGAAGTGTGCCATCAGTCTCTGACTGCCTGGAAAGGATCATTGCTGCTCATTTCTTAACTTTCTACAAATATTCTATTTGTGCTTAAGTCAAAATGTCATGCCCTTCCATATGCTTAAAGAAACAAAAAAAGGCTCATGAGTTTTTGATCTTGGAATATTTTTGCTCCTGGCTGATAATGAATAAGCTTAAGAAATTTAAAGAAAATAAATTAGTCTATAATTGCAACACATGTTTGACATATTGAAAATATATTGTATTTTGAAAGAAAAATACTCTGCTTTAGAAAACATATTTAGAAAGTAATCACATAAAATATCCAAAGACAAAGTATTGAAAGACAATAAGAGCAAGGAAACAACTGCTTAAAGCAGAATATTTTTCCTAGAGCAGAGAATAGTTCTCCCCATGAACTCCTAATTTCTCTTTCACTATTCTTTAGTTTAATAATGAGCATTATGTAAGAGTCCAAAAGCACTGCAATTTGTGATCTAATTGGTCACAACAAATTAATGATTCTATTTCAGGAAGCCAATTCATACCCAATGCCATTAGATGATTAATAATAGTTATCAAAAGAATATATTGATTCCTACCTAAATGAACCTGAAGATTCAATGAATGCAATGCCAAGAAAATTACAGCAGGCTTTTCTGTAAAAATTGATGAGTTGATTCTGAAATGTATTTGAATACTCAAAGAACCTAGATTAGACAACTGTAGACAAAATACATAGATTGAGCAAAGTAATACTGGAAATGAGGAATGAAGTTAGATAACTCAAGTTATTTGATTTTCAGACTTAGTACAAAGCTTTACTACTATAGTAGTAAAGATTATTATGCCACTGGCATAAGGTAAGATAGATCAAAGAAACAACATAGAAATTCAGAAACAGATCCACATATGTAATTAACTGATTTTACAAAGCTACCAAAGCAATTTAATGGGAAAGAAAATCTTTTGAACAAATGGCACCAGAACAATCGGATATCATTGTAGAACATAATGAACCCAAGCCCTACCTCATATAATATACAAAAATCAATTTTGTTTGTAACATTGATCTATATAAAAGATAAGACAACAAGGGAAAGCTTAGAATATAGATATAATACAGAATAATTATTTTTATGACCTAGAAGAGTAATAAAGATCTTTTATAGTGGAATCACAAACACAAACTATGTTTTTTAAATGATATACTGAACTTCACAAAATTAAAAGCTTCTACTCAGCAAAAGATGCCATTAATGAAGCGTAAACAGCCACAGGAAAAATGATAAAGGACAAAGGATTTGTGTCCAAACAATCTAAATTAAAATGAGAGAAATTACTTGAACAGACACTTCACAACAAAGGATGTAAAATGGCCTATAAGCACATGAAAAGGTGCTAAACCTTATTAGGTATTAGAGATATGTAAATTAAAATGTTGCCAGGCCGGGCGTGGTGGCTCACGCTTATAATCCCAGAACTTTGGGAGGCCAAGGCGGGTGGATCAAGAGATCGAGACCATCCTGGTCAACAAGGTGAAACCCCGTCTCTACTAAAAATACAAAAATTAGCTGGGCATGGTGGTGCACACCTGTAGTCCCAGCTACTCGGGAGGCTGAGGCAGGAGAATTGCTTGAACCCAGAAGGAGGAGGTTGCGGTGAGCTGAGATCGCACCATTGCACTCCAGTCTGGGTAACAACAGCGAAACTCCGTCTCAAAAAAAAAAAAAAAACAAAAACAAAAACAAAAAAAACGTTGCCAAGAATAAGGACACTGGAATGATTATAGATTACTGGTAAGAGTACAGAGTGGTATGACCATTTTGGAAAACCATTCAGCAGTTGGTATTTTTTCTTTTAAGTTAAAAATACTCTAATCTAGCCAGGCATGGTGGCTCATGCCTATAATCCTGGCACTTTTGGAGGCCAAGGTGGGCAAATCACAAGGTCAGGAGATTGAGACTATCCTGGCTAACACGGTGAAACCCCGTATCTACTAAAAATACAAAAAATTATACCAGCATGGTGGCATGTGCCTGTACTCGGAGGCTGTTACTCGGGAGGCTGAAGCAGGAGAATTGCTTGAACCCAGGATGTGGAGGTTGCAGTGAGCTTAGATCATGCCACTGTACTCCAGCCTGGGTGACAGAAGGAGACTCTGTCTCAAAAAACACAAAAACAAACAAAAAAACTCAATTCTGCCTTTATACCCAACAGTTTTACTCCTAGGTTCTTACCCAGAAGAAATTAAAATATATGTCCATACAAAGATTTTTACAAGAATTTTTAAACAAGTTTATTGATATTTACAAAAAACTAAAAACAATTCATATGTCTATTAATAGAAAAATGGATAAACAAATCATGGTATATTCATACAACAAATAATACTCAGCAATATAAAATAATTACTAATACACACAACAATATATTTGCTTCTCATAGAAAATATATTGAGCACAAAAGGCCAGAACAAAAAGTACTCATGGTCTCATTTCATTTATATAAAATCCTGAAGGAGACAAAATGAATTCACGATGACAGGCATCAGAACAATGCTTGCCTATGAGGGGATGGGGAACTTTCTAGCGTGATGACAACTTTCTATATCTTGATCAGGTATCGGTTACATAAGTATATATGTGATGAGTATATATATATATATATATTTATTTTATATATATATATATATATATATAATACATATATATATATGTATTTTACTGTATATAAATTGAATTTCAATTAGAAAGGGTGCAAACTTTCTGTTATGAGATGAATAAGTTCTAGAGATCTAATGTACAGCACAGTAACTTAGTTGATAATAATGTATTGTATATTTGAAATTTTCTAAGGGAGTAAATCTAGTGTCCTTAAAACAACAAACAAAGAGGGTACCTATGTCAGGTAATGGATATATTAAGTAACTTGACTGTGGGAATCATTAGGTATACTTATATCAAAACACCATTTTGTATGTCTGAAATATATGCAATTTTTTGTTAATTATACCTCTATAAGAAAAAAGTATATTGTGTGACAGATACTGTCCTAGGTGCAGTCTTACTTGATCCTTACAACATCTCCTTCCTAATTCTAGATTTAAAAACAACTGAGGCTCAGTTATTTCCTACATTTATTTAAAAATATTGATTGAGTGTCACTATGTGTCAGGCACTGTATTTGGCACTGGTTATACAGTGTAAATCAAACAGATAATGTTTTCACTTCTGAACATTAATTAAAATAAGATTACAAAGCAAAGTAATGGCTATAAAAATATAAAAAATAAAAAATAAAAGAGGTTCCTAGAGAGATTAGTGGGAAAGCCATGACAGTGCTTGTTTTAGAAGAGTAGGATTTTAGGGAAGGCTTTTCTAAGATGGTTATATTTTATCTGCAGAACATATGTAAGTTAACTAGGTTAGCCGAAGTCTGAAAGAAGACTCATAAAGGAGAAACATGGAAAAGCTAGGAGGTAGAGAAAAGATCTGGTTGCTAGGAAAGGCATCTAATTGATAGGATGCTTTTGAAAGTGGTCTTGCTACTAATTGCAGCAGGGCATCAGGCACAAAATAGAAGGATGGTCACCTGATTGATGGCTTATTGACCCCTATGGCATTTCTAATGGATGGCCAATGTGACAGAAATATAGGGAAAGAAAAGAGTAATGAATCTGAGGCAGTGAGGTGAAAGAAGTATGTAGGTTTATGTCATGTTGGGGCTTGTAGTCCATGTTATGTGGTTTGGATTTCATTCAAAGTGTAATAATAGAAGCTTCACTTATTCTAACTGAAGGGTTTTAAGCAGACATGCATCATGATGTGATTTACAACTGGAAAAGATCACTAGGCTGGTGTGTGAAGAATGGTTAAGTAACTTGACAAGTAGTGCATGCCTAGTAAGTGGTTGAGCTTAAAGCACTTCAGTTAGAGTAAGTGAAGCTTCCATTACACCTGGAATGATGAGTCCTTTTTACAGCAGATCCTTCTAGCTCCAAGAAAACCTTGGGTTCCTGTGGCTCTGACACATCTTCATTGCAGTCTCATGAGAGATCCTGAGCCAGAATGACCCAGATAAATTTCTCTTAAATTCCTGACTCATAGAAACTGTGAGGATTATAAATATTTTTTGAGCTACTAAGCTTTGAGGTAATTTGTTACATAGCAATAGATAATTGTAAAGATTATCCTTTTCATTGCAATAAAGGATGCTGTTCTTAGGTATACAGAGTATTCTAGAGATTTTGAAAATACATAACAGAAATTTCTAAACAGAGAAATAGATGATCTTATTTCTAATAAAAAGAAAATGGACAAAACAAAAATGGAAAATGAAAAGCAGAACTAATTTGTATTTTGTATTTCTATTCATTAGGAAACATCACTTTAAAATACAGATAGAATTTAACTGGCAATAATGATATAAAATAGATAGAAATAAGATTCATTCAAAACCTTCTGAAGTTTTAATTCTGTGTACATACTTATGTATCATCTACCAAAGACACATCCACAGGGATGTACAAAAACTATGTGTATTGTAGGATAACAATGATCACTTATACAGGCCCTCATCACAAATATTAATGAATTAAAATTCTTCTGCTTATATGTCTACTGTTAAAGCTAATCATTTCTTCTTTACATTACAAATGAAGTCTTAATCTTTCATTCGATCCACTAGCAGCCTAGGATAACTATAAATATTTTAATTTACTCACGTTGAATTTCATACATCTTAAATTTCATAGTCAAGACTTGGACTCAACTCAGTCATATGCCTAGTTCTTTCTTCAGGGCTTAAGATTTAAAATTAACTGACTGGCTATCACAAAAGAAGTTAAAAATATACTCTAATCTGCTTATTTTTTTATTATAGGCATTAATGTTTGGTCTTTAGTTCCAAGGTTTGCTATAGCAATGCTTATGATTTAATACATAATAACAATCCAAATTTTAGGGTAGGGTGAGATAGGATAGAGGCAGAGAGGTAAAAAGAGAATCTGTCTATGTGTGAATTTAGTTGGGAATTAGCTTGACTCTGCCATCTCTATTTTCTGCTTCAGATGTTACTTCTCTGCCCAAGACTGTCAGATGAAAGAGTTTATCTAATAAGGGCTTTAACAAATACTACTGTACATTAAGAAGTTTATTCTACAAAGACAGCCAGCTTTGCTGTCTCATGCATTAGGTATTTGTTAGCTACTTTTAATTCTTCAATTTATAAAATGTCTAGCTTTGTTATGAGTGACTTGATTCATGTTTTTCCCCATAATTTTACACACTGGTAAACAGTTGGCATCATAAGTAAAGGCATTCTGTGATGAGTTCCAGAGTGCTCCAAAGAAGAAATTCAATGTGTTTTGCACTCCTTTTTATCTTGGCAGAAGCCTTTTCAGAAACTGCCAGGGTCCTCTGTTCCAGTTCTGCAGGCCACACAGGCTAACCTTGGGGTAGACACATAACTGGAGGTTATTTATACATAAAACATCAGCCCAGAAATAGGCCGGCCTCACCTTACATTGTTGTTCTTCTGTTGGTATGTACACTAGATACTTCTAGAAAGCTCAAAATTGTCTAAGGCTAGGTCCAAAGCCAAATCCAGCCATACCCATTCCTTTATTTCTGTAACTGTTTTCTAGCAACAACAGCAGAACTGAATAGATTCAACAGATAGTATATGTCCTACAAAGCCTAAAATATCTACTATATGTCCCTTCATGCCAAAAGTTTGCCAACCTCTGTATTACATTATGGAGCATTTTTCAGAGGAGTTCTCTCTACACTCTTCATACCATTCCAATGTCTTACTGAGACAAATTTTACTTTGGTCAAAAGATCTTTAATGATAACTTAAATTCTACTCTCTTCACCTCATATTGACCCTGAGAGGCATCATCTCAAAGTTCATATCATGGGCCATTGAAAATTCTATTATAATTTTATCTCAAGGACTTTTCATTTTTTTTTGTGAGAATGTCTGCAAATTAAAGGAGTTCACTTTCTGTGATATTTATCTAGCACTCTAGTATTTTATAGTGTATTAAGAATCCTCATAAACGTGATCAGCTATATTCCAATATGGCCCCCCTATTGACATTAGCCAAACTTCTGACCAGTTCATATTATGTCCTGAGAAGGGGAAAGGTGAGAAATAATACGTAGGGAGAAACTAATTTCTCTACTGGTTTGATTTCAGGGGAGAAAAGCAGATAATCTTCAACCTTTCTGTAAGACTCTTGGAAGGACACTCAACTTCTCAAATTCTCTTTCGGATATCTCTGCATACAGATAAAATCTGATTTAACTCAACCATCTCACATCAAAGCAGGGTCTCAAAAATATTCTGTAAGTCTTTAGTATCTCCTTCAATTACCTTACCTCATCATAAAATGACAACAATAATAACAAAAAATAATTAACCTGCATTCAATTATTCAAAATGGGACCTCCAAAGATGAAATGGCTATAGTCTTATTATACTACCCCTCATTTGACAGATATAGCCATAACTTCATTAATTTATTCAATATTTATTAATTTCATGCCATGTATAAAACAAGTACTAGTATTAATGGTTTCAAAATCCAGTAAAATAGAGAAACATGCTACCCATGAAAATCACAGTATAGTGGGCAGTGTTGATCAGGAATTGATCACTTGTACAATAAGGCGATTGGTGCTAACAATAGATAAATATATGCTAACAATAAATATAGTATGTATCACATGCTGTAAAAACAGAAAGGACTGTTGTAGGAGCTAAGATGGTTTGCACAAGCCCACTCTGAAGTGTGGTAGGAGTTTATCAGAGAGAGTAAAAAGCAAGTGCAAAAGCACAGAAGCAAGAGGTGCTCTCATAGCTATAATAAAGTTGGAATGCACACAGAGAAGGTCCCTAGAAATGAGATGCTCTTGTTGCCAAGCCAGAGGCTCGCTAGAGGCTATATCAGTCTGGAGGGAGAGGATGGTTTTATAACTCATCTGCCCAGAAGGAGTACCCTTTTTATTCTTCCCAAAGTCAACTTGTGTATTTCAGTCATCCCTGAATGCAGGTTATATGCAAAACACAGACTTCATCTCATAAGCCTATAGACCCATCATACGGTTTTCAGCAGGGGCATTATGCAATCAGGTATTTGCTTTTTCTTTAAGGTATTTTTCACAGTAATATGGAGAATGGTCTATTGCACAGGATTTAGGAGCAGAAAAATGTTAGAAGAATGTTATAGTAGTCAAAGTGAGAAATTATGAAGGCCAAGTCTAATGTAGGGATGGTGGGGATGGAGAGTAGAATTGAGAGAGTAGATTGAGTCATGGAGTTTCTCTGCATTGTCTGGTAGAGACTTTTGTACGAATCCCTCAGCATAAATGAACACAAGTTAATGAGAGTAGGCCTGGCATTCTCAAACCAATCACCTGTATACTAGGCTGAGACTCATGCTCTGCTTCTTCCCTGTTGAGTGAGTGCTTAGTCTTAAGGAGTTTTTCTCAGCTTTGAAGTTGAAGCTAAGACTTCAAATGTCCAAACTGAATGACCAAACTGCTTCCTTGTCCCTCAAAGTCATTTGGCTCTTGACATCCTACTCATTTCAGTAGTTCTATTGTCAAAAAAATTCTTCTTTGCTTGCTCTGAGCCCATTCTTCATATTGATCTTTGCCCTGTTTTAAAGCTGACTACAATAATGTGGTCTCTGGCTTTTACCAAACAAAACTAGAAATGAATAATTGAGGGACTAGGAAGTTACAGTAGGATAACAGAGTCTCTGCTATCTTATTGTCTCTCACTTCATTGCGAAATCGTTTTTGGGAAATAATCTTTTATTGCTGGGAGCCTGGGGAAATCAAGAAGCTAACCAACCATTATGTTCCTTGGTTCGATGAAGGTTTTCAGGAATCCAGAAGAACTCTAGCAGAGTTAGTAAGGTACCTCGAATTGGAACCACGTGAATCACAAATAAGCTTATTACATTCAAATCCTTTACAAGTGTCATAGCAAGTCAACAAATTAGATTTTAATGAATCTAAATAGAAGGTGTTAGCTTCGACCATTAAGATCACAAATGCTTTGAGACATAATAAACGTATACTTGGGACAGTATTGGCAGGATATGTCTCCTATGAGAAGAATTATAACTAAGAACATTTCTTTTTTAAGGCTATGAACCTTATATTATTATGAAGTAAAAAGATTAACATTTGCTAGTTCTCAGCATCTCCTTAACTAAAATCCAGGGGCCAGATCACATTTAAAGCATGGCTTCAATCACATAGAGCTAAAACAGACCCTAGAAAAATAATTTATCACTATTGGCTGATGTCCTGTTGAGAGTGGGAGACTCTACTTTTTGTAAGACTAATAATAGCTATTAGATTCATAGATATATTTGCTGGCAGATTTCCACGATAGCACAGTAGGAACAACTCAGGATTGCAGCTCTCAGTGAAGGCGCAGAGGGTGAGTCCTAGCTGCATTTTTAGACAGACCTTTGTTGCCCACAGAATGGGGAAATTCCCATGTGTAGGAGAGACACGGGACACCAGCGCAGCCCTTCCAGCTTGCACGGCCGTTTTGACCGGCGCTGCAGTGCAGTGGCAGCCTGCACAAAACTCACCGGTCTGGGTGCCCTGTTAAACCAGCAATCTGAGATTTGGGAGGGCAGATTAACATATCCATCTGATTAAATGAAACCTGGACAGTGAGCCAGACCAGGAGATTCCTGGGAAGCGTCATTTGAGCCGGTGCAGTGGATGCGGCACAGAAAATCACACAGATCCTGGTGCCCTATCAGCAGGCAACTAAAACACCTGTGAGAGAGTCAACTGTTCAACTTGAGAGAGAGAGAGAGAGAGAGAGAGAGAGAGAGAGAGAGAGAAAGGACTCTGAGGCAGGGAGCCAGGTGATCAGGCTCGGCGGGTCCCACCCCCACAGTGAAAAACAAAATGGAAATCTGAAATGCTCAGTGTTGAGAGTTTTACTGTGGGCTCAGCTGAATCCAGGACGGTACAGCTGGGTGGGGGAGGGGCGTCCACCACTATGGACGCATACCACCCCTACTGAGGTACACGCCCATTGCAGAAGCAGCCTGCCGTTGCCAAGGCAACCTGCCATAACAGAGAGACTCAGCCAACAGGGCAGAGCTCACCACAGAAGGGCAGAGCCCCGTGGCAGCAGGGCGGAGCCACACAGTAGCAGGGCAGACCCCGCAGTAGCAGATCCAAGCCTCAGCAGGCAAATAGTGACTAGAATGCCTCCCAGCTGAGCAGGACAGTGCAACGGATACTCATAAAGAAAGCCCCAACTCCCTGAGACAGAGTATCTGAGGGGGAAAAAAAAGAGGGTTTTGTAAGTTCTGCTGCAGTGACCTAAACACACCGGCCCAAGAACCCTGAATGAACAATGGAGCTCACAGCTCAGCACTGGAGCTCTTATAAAGTACAGACCACCTCCTCAAGCAGTTCCCTGATGCCTGTATATTCAAAGAGTCACCTCAAAAAAAGACTAATCAGACTGACATTTGGCGGGAATCATTCTGGGACAAAGACAGCAGAAGAAACTGGTGGCATCCCTCACTGTTCTGCAGCTGCTACAGGTGTACCCCAGACAAGCAGGGCCTGGAGTGGACCTCAGCACTTGTACAGCAGAGGGGCTAGACCATTAGAAGGAAAACTACGTAACAGAAATACTTCATCATCAACAATCTGGGCATCCACTCAGAGACCCAATAGAAAAGTCAGCAACTACTCAGACAACAGGTGGATAAATCCAAAAAGATGGGAAGAAGCCAGCACAAAAAGGAGGAAAATACCCGAAACCAAAACACCTCACCTCTTACAAAGGACCAAAACTCCTCACCAGAAAGGGAACAAAGCTGGACGGAGAATGAGCGTGATGAAATGATGGAATCAGACTTCAGAAGGTGGATAATGAGAAACTTCAGTGAGCTAAAAGAACATGTTATAAATCAATGCAAAGAAACTAAAAACCTTGAAAAAAGCTTTGAAAAAATATTCGAGGAAATGATAACAAGAATGGACAACTTAGAGAGGAATATGAATGAATTGAAGGAGCTGAAAAACACAACACGAGAACTTCATGAAGCATGCACAAGTTTCAACAGCCGAAATGACCAAGCAGAAGAAAGAATATCAGAAGTCGAAGATCAACTCAATGAAATAAAATGAGAAACCAAGATTAGAGAACAAAGTGCAAAAAGGAATGAACAAAAAAGAAATGTGGGACTATGTGAAGAGACCTAACCTACGTTTCATAGGTGTACCAGAATGTGAAGAAGAGAATGAGTCCAAGCTGGAAAACACTCTTCAGAATATTATCCAGGAAAATTTCCCCAACGTAGCAAGGCAGGCCAATACTCAACTCCAGAAAATACAGAGAACACCACAAAGATAGTCCACAAGAAGAGCAACCCCAAGGCACATAATCGTCAGATTCACAAGGGTTGAAATGAAGGAAAAAATACTAAGGGCAGCCGGAGAGAAGGGTCAGGTAACCCACAAAGGGAAACCCATCAGACTCACAGCAGATCTCTTGGCAGAAACTCTACAAGCCAGATGAGAGTGGGGGCCAATATTCAACATCCTTAAAGAAAAGAACTTTCAACCCAGAATTTCATATCCAGCTAAACTGAACTTCATAAGTGAAGGAAGAATAAAATATTTTGCCAACAAGCAACTACTCAGAGATTCTGTCACCACCAGGCCTGCTTTACAAGAGCTCCTGAAAGAGGCACTACACATAGAAAGGAACAACCAGTACCAGCCATTCTAAAAACATACCAAATGCTAAAGAGCATCAACAAAATGAAGAATCTGCATCAAACAATGGGCAAAACAGCCAGCTAGCATCAAAATGGCAGTATCAAATTCACACATAACAATATTACCCCTAAATGTAAATGGACTAAATGCACCAATCAAAGGACACAGACTGGAAAATTGGATAAAAATCCAAAACCCATCGGTGTGCTGTATCCAGGAAACACATCTCACATGGAAGGACAAACAAAGGCTCAAAATAAAGGGATGGAGGAAGATTTACCAAGCAAATGGAGAGCAACAAAAAGCAGGAGTTGCAATTCTCATCTCTGATAAAATAGACTTTAAAGCAACAAAGATCAAAAGAGACAAAGAAGGTCATTAAATAATGGTAAAAGGATTGATACAACAAGAAGAACTAACAATCCTAAATATATATGGACCCAATACAGGAGCACCCAGATATATAAGGCAAGTTCTTAACGACTTACAAAGAGACTTAGACTCCCACACAATAGTAGTGGGAGATTTTAACACTCCACTGTCAATATCAGACAGATCAACCAGACAGAAAATTAACAAGGATATCCAGGACTTGAACTCAGACCTGGAACAAGCAAACCTGATAGACATTTACAGAACTCCCCACCCCAAATCCACAGAATATACATTCTTCTCAGCACCACATCACACCTACTCCAAAATTGACCACATAATTGGAAGTAAAGCACTCCTCAGCAAATGCAAAACAACTGAAATCATAACAAACAGTCTCTCAGACCATAGTGCAATCAAGTTGGAACTCAGAATTCAGAAAATAACTCAGAACCGCACAGCTTCATGGAAACTGAACAACTGGCTCTTGAATGTTGATTGGATAAACAATGAAATGAAGACAGAAATAAAGAAGTTCTTCAAAACCAATGAGAATGAAGACACAACACACCAGAATCTCTGGGACACATTTAAAGCAGTCTGTAGAGGAAAATATATAGCAATAAGTGCCCACATGAGAAGAGTGGAGAGATCAAAAATTGACACCCTATCGTCAAAATTGAAAGAGATAGAGGAGCAAGATTAAAAAAAACTCAAAACCTAGCAGAAGACAAGAAATAACTAAGATCAGAGCAGAACTGAAGGAGATAGAGACATGAAAAACCCTTCAAAAAATCAATAAATCCAAGAGCTGTTTTTTTCAAAAAGATCAACAAAATAGACAGACCACTAGTCAGACTGATCAAAAAGAAAAGAGAGAACAACCAAATAGATGCAATAAAAAATGGTAAAGGGAAAATCACCACAGATTCCACAGAAATTCAAACCATCATCAGATAATACTACAAACAACTCTATGCACATAAACTGGTAAACCAGGAAAAAATGGATAAATTCCTGGATGCCTTTTGTCCTCCCAAGCCTAAACCAGGAGGAAGCTGAAACTATGAATAGACCAATAACAAGGTCTGAAGTTGAGGCAGCAATTAAGAGCCTACCACACAGAAAAAGCCGAGGTCCAGATGGGTTCACAGCCGAATTCTACCAGACACATAAAAAGGAGCTGGTATCATTCCTTCTGAAACAATTCCAAATAGTTCAAAAAGAGGGGACCCTTCCCAAATCATTTTATGAGACCAACATCATCCTGATACCAAAACCCGGCAGAGATTCAATGAGAAAAGAAATCTTCAGGCCAATATCCATGATGAACATAGATGCAAAAATCTTCAATAAAATACTGGCAAACAGATGGCAACAGCACATTAAAAAACTTATCCATCATGATCAAGTAGGATTCATCCTGGTGATGCAAGGCTGGTTCAACATACACAAGTCTATAAGCGTAATTCACCACATCAACAGAACCAAAAGCAAAAACCACATGATTATCTCAATTGATGCAGAGAAGGCATTTGACAAAATTCAACAGCCCCTTATGCTAAAAACCCTCAATAAACTTGGTATTGATGGAACATATCTCAAAGTAATAAAAGCTATTTATGACAAACCAACAGCCAGTATCATACTTAATGGGCAAAAACTGGAAGCATTCCCTTTGAAATCTGGCACTAGACAAGAATGCCCTCTCTCACCACTCCTATTCATCACAGTACTGGAAGTTCTAGCCAGAGCATTCAGGCAAGAAAAAGAAATAAAGGGTATTCAAATAGGAAAGGTGGAAGCCAAATTGTCTCTATTTGCAGATGACATGATAGTATACCTAGAAGACCCCATCACCTCAGCCCAAAAACTCCTGAAACTGATAAGCAACTTCAGCAAAGTCTCAGGATATAAAATCAATGTGCAAAAATCACAAGCATTCCTATACACCAATAACAGACTTAAGGAGAACCAAATCAAGAACGAACTGCCATTCACAATTGCTACAAAGAAAATAAAATAACTAGGAATACAACTCACAAGGAATGTAAGGGACCTCTTCAAGGAAATCTACAAACGACTGCTCAACGAAATAAGAGAGGACACAAACAGATGGAGAAACATTCCATGTTCATGCTTAGGAAGAATCAATATTGTGAAAATGGCTATACTGCCTAAAGTAATTTACAGAATCAATGCTATCCCCATCAAGCTACCATTGAATTTCTTCACAGAACTGGAGAAAAACACCATGATCTTCATATGGAACCAAAAGAGAGCCCACATAGCCAAGACAATTTTAAGCAAAAAGAACACAGAGGCATCACACTACCAGACTTTAAACTATACTACAAAGCTACAGTAATCAAAACAGCATGGTACTGGTACCAAAACAGAGATATAGACCAATGGAACAGAACAGAGGCATCAGAGGCAACACAACATATCTACAACCATATAATCTTTGATAAACCAGACAAAAACAAGCAATGGGGAAAGGATTCCCTGTTTAATAAATGGTGTTGGGAAAACTGGCTAGCCATGTGCAGAAAGCAGAAACTGGACCCCTTCCTGACACCTTACACTAAAATTAACTCCAGATGGATTAAAGACTTAAACATAAGACCTGACACCATAAAAACCCTAGAAGAAAATATAGGCAAAACCATTTAGGACACAGGAGTAGGCAAGGACTTCATGACCAAAACACCAAAAGCATTGGCAACAAAAACCAAAATAGACAAATGGGACCTAATCAAACTTCATAGCTTTTGCACGGCAAAAGAAACAGTCACTAGAGTGAATCGGCAACCAACAGAATGGGAAAAAATCTTTGCAGTTTACCCATCTGACAAAGGGCTGATATCCAGAATTTACAAAGAACTCAAACAGATTTACAGGAAAAAAACAAGCCCATTCAAAAATGGGCAAAGGATATGAACAGACATTTTACAAAAGAAGACATACATGAGGCCAGCAAACACATGAAAAAATGCTCATCATCACTGGTCATTAGAGAGATGCAAATCAAAACCACATTGAGATACCATCTCACGCCAGTTAGAATGGCAATCATTAAAAATTCTGGAGACAACAGATGCTGGAGAGGATGCGGAGAAATAGGAACACTCTTAAACTGTTGGTGGTAGTGTAAATTATTTCAACCATTGTGGAAGACAGTGTGGCGATTCCTCAAGGACCTAGAAATAGAAATTCCATTTGACCTAGCAATCCCATTACTGGGTATATATCCAAAGGAATATAAATCGTTCTACTATAAGGACACATGCACACGAATGTTCATTGCAGCACTGTTTACAATAGCAAAGACCTGGAACCAACCCAAATGCCCATCGATGATAGACTGGACTGGGAAAATGTGACATATATACACCATGGAATATTATGCAGCAATAAAAAATGATGAGTTTTTGTCCTTTGTAAGGACGTGGATGAATCTGGAGAACATGATTCTCAGCAAACTGACACAAGAACAGAAAACGAAATACCACATATTCTCACTCATAGGCAGGTGAGAAAAATGAGAACACATGGACACAGGGAGGGTGGTACTACACACTGGGGTCTATTGGGGGGAATAGGGAGGGACAGTGTGGGGGGGAGCTGGTGAGGGACAGCCTGGGGAGAAATGCCAAATGTGGGTGAAGGGGAGGAAGGCAGCAAAACACACTGCCACGTGTGTACCTATGCAACTATCTTGCACATTCTGCACATGTACCCCAAACCTAAAATGCAATAGAAATTAAAAATAAAATAAAATAAAATAAATCTTTTTGCTGGCATTTATTCTCCAGAAAAAAAGATTCATAGATATAAGCAGAAATATATTCAAATTTATTTTGTTCATTTAATAATACTTATTACTTACTTACTGTACATAGACTATATGCTGGCAACAGATTTAAGAACGAGTATGTCCTAGTCCTGCCCTAAGAAGTGTATAGTCTGATTAGAAACAAGTAATATAATACAAGATAATAGGCATGCACTGGACATCCTGGAACCCAGATTAGGCATGCATAAAGAGGGTTTTCTCTGATGGGTAAAACTCATCAGAATGTCAGAGAACGAGCTTGAGACAAATAAAGACAGTTAGGAAGTCAGGTGGCGTTAGGGTGAAGGAACAGTGCCCCAGGATGAAGTATAGCATGAACCAAAACACCATAGATTAATTTTGATGAACTGTTAGAAGTTTGGTGTTGCTGGTATAACAAAAGTCAGTAAAATAGAAAGAGTATGGAGAGGTCACATGGATCATTTTTAAGATCTGCTTTTTCTCAGGTTTTATAACCTCTGGAAGTTTTTCTCTTGTACAATTTATTCCTGAGTTCCAATATATTATTACAAGAAAAGCAGTGAATAAAAAAATCTTCATAGATAAACAAAATATGTTTCACTACTTGTGTTTGACCACAGTTTGAAAATTCCTTCTGTAGGAAATGAGACAACAATAAATGTTACATAGGGAGATTTAGTGATCTGATTTGAATCTTTCTTCTATTGCATGGGCTAAAGGATAGAGAGTGGGCTTGATAATTCTGTAGCAGTATGAACAATATCTGATAGAGACAAGAAACTAGATCTGAGAAATATTTGAGAGTTCGACTGCCATAGGTGGATGATTTATTAGATTCTCTCCATAACAGAGAAGGAGACATTAAGGATAACTTCCAGAGTTCTAGCTTATGTAATTAGGTTGGAGACTACAGAAAAGGCATTCAATTTGCCTTTGAATGCAAAAGAGTGGGGTGGAGACAGAAATGATGAACTTAGTGGTGATCAAGAAATTGGACACGAGGAAATACAAAGGTAAGAGAAGGACAGAATCAGATGTATATCTGGGTGTCATAATTATCTTTGCCATAATTACAGCTATTGTTAAGTGGTACTTACAATGTACTAGCTTCTGGGTTAAGTGCTTCATATGTAGTAATTCATGTAGCCTTGACAACAAGCTTAGGTCTAGAGATGCTGTGCATCATGCTTAAGATCACACAACTAGGAGAACAGGCAGATTTAGGATGCTTAAGTCTACCTGGCTTAAAATGCCTTCTCTTAACCATCCCCATCTGAGACTGATATCTCCCAAAGAAGCATGTTGAACACTGAATCTTTAGGGCAGTAGACAGTCTGTTTCAAAGGGTATCAGGCAGAACTGAATGGATAGCTATAAATACATGTTCAATATTTTTTCTCAGAAGTTGAAAACACATAGGCATTTAGAGGTCAGGCATGTACCTAAACGTATATAGAAACTGGGACTATGGCAAAAGAAAGTCATGGGACAAATAGGTAAATTAGAGAGTGCTTGGCCCAAATTAAGGTATTCAAATTCAAGGTTTTATATTTTAAAAAACACAATTTTGACAAAACAAAAACATCTTCCATTAGAGTGATTATAACCTACTAGTTTGGCCCATGTTTACTAATTCTCTCTGTTCAAACTGTAGAACCAAAACATAACATCTTTGTAAAGAGTAAATAACTACAAGATGAAGTCAAAGAAAACATAACAGAGAATGGGACATTAGTGCTTCAAGACAGAGAATTTTTGTATCTTTTGAAAGTCTTAATTAAAAGACAACCCATTATGTAATACAATGCTCCATACATAAAGAACCACGAGATAATTTCCTCTTAAATAATACTAAGAAAATGTTTGACCATCCCAAATAACTTAGAAACTTCCCTTTATTTATCAGTGAGGACTTTTGCTTTACTCCTAAGTCAACTAAGACTCAAGGTAATATCTATCTTTGTTCTTTCACAGTTGCTTAGTATTTCTCAAAATATTAATTGTTGTATGCTTGTTATAAAGTCTGCAATTTATTTTATAATATTTTGGTATTCTCAATATGTTAATATATATATGCCAGTTAGTATAACGTGTAATTTTAGGAGGAACCCGAGAATGCATAGACTAGTTGGTCAGCTGGCTTTATATTTGGAAGGTCCATATAGGACAACTACAGATCCTTCTTATGAGGAGTATCTAGCCACCATCAACACTTTACCCATTATCAAAATAAATATGAAAGATTAGTCTTTATTGATGAACTAGTGTCTGATTAATCACTAATAAATGTATTAATGGATTGAAGATACGTGTATTGTGTAAAACAGTTAAACACTCCTCATTCTTAAAAGAACTGTACATAAGATTCCACTGAGGCCTCTATTCCGTATCTTTTAGTGATGGGGTCCACAGTTTTATCCAAAATGATTATCCAAAATAATCATTTTGTGTCCAGACATTGGATTAGGAGGATTTCTGACTGAATAACACTGACTAAAGGGCACAGAATCCTGCTCCTAGAATCTTGCTATGTCCACCTCAAGTGAATACTACATACAAGGTGGGTGAAAGTAACTAAAAGGTCAAAGACCTAGGCCCTCATTGAGCTTCCTGAACAGGTTTTGATCCTGATTTGCTAATGAGGGATTATCTAATAAATATATAAATATGTGATCAAATTTGGACTTAGACTTGCTTTTGTTATAACCTGGTAGTGAGGTTGTGAGAGCGAAGCTATCTCCCAGCACTTTGAACTTCTTGGGTGGTCATACTTGTCTAACCAAAAAAACAAGAGTTTTGCCAAATTTGTCTTCTATCAGTTAAAAAGAGTACTATGAAATCTCCAATATGATAAAACACCTTAAAGTCCTTTGAAGCAACAGCAGTGTATTCTTTTGTCATTAAGAAAACTCTATTCTCTCAATTTGTCTGTTTCCAAAATATTCCTTGCTTCTTGCAAAGCAGTAGTACCAAAAATAGTCTAGTCAGCTCAACAAAAAAAACATATGCATACTTTAAGGTGTAAATGAAACTCTCTACAAATAAATAACATTTGAGCAATACAAAGACATCCTGGTAGAAAATTTAAATGAACAAAGAGATGAAAGGGCAATATCACTTTATGAGAAAACTCAAAATACAAAGAAGTTAATTATAATTAAATTTTACAACTGTCTTTTAAGAAGAGATATAATAAATTGTACTTGGCTCCTTACTTTGTTGCCAGCAATTGGATATACAGTTAAAAAATTGAATACATTCATTTTCTGCAATGGATTATTTCAGCTTGTTTCTATCTAAATTCAAAAGGAAGCAGAGATACTCAGAAGCGAGATAATCGGGTCAATTATATTTCAATAAGCAATTCAGAGAAAGGCCCTCATATGACACTTCAAAACTGTTCTGGACATCAACATCAGATACCAGCTTTCATATAAAGTAGCCATGACAACTCCCTGAAGCAGCATCAAATAATTTGTTCATCAAGAAGCTCTCTCAGGTGTTTACTAAGATGGGAATACTGAAGCATCAATCAAAACTTATCGAGGAAGTCAAAGATACAAATCCGATCAATTAAAAAATGCCCACAGAAGCAAAGGGATCCTACACAAAACCAAAGTAAAATACTTTAGCCACCAATCAATATTTTACATTTTCAAAAAAATGGTTTCTTGTAGTTTATGCACATCATAAGTTTACCTAGACAACATACTTTGTACCTTTCTCTTCTATTGTCTTGGGGGAAACCATTAATCCCAACTACAGTCAAACAGGTGTAGCCTTTCACATACCAAATTCTCATATATTATATAAAAATAGAGTCAATTTAACCTAATTCAACTAATAAAACACATGATTATGATTATTTTCCCTAGAAATCTTGATATTGTTTCGAGTGACTAAGAATAAAATCCCAGTATTTTGTATATTTCTCTTCTAGTCACTCTAATGTGAATTTCCTAGGCTTGTAAGAACATCTACTCAGAGCTGGTAAAGCAAAATTAATATAGCATAAGAGGAAACCAATAATTTTCTTCATCAATACTAGCACTTATTGCCCACTCCTCTCCACATGCATTAATAACTATAGCAGCACAAATTAGCATGAGTCAATCTGATACAAAACCACTGTGATTCCAAAACTACATAGAAGCTATTCTATAATTAATATACTTGGGGATAAACTACATCAAACTCTTATTTTGCTAGTAAGTCAATACTAGCTCTTCCTCAAAACCAGAAATGAAAGGTAAACCAACTTTATCTTGTCTTTGGTATTCATAATATTTGCAGATCTCAAAAGACATTATTACAAAAAAACTAGGAAATTGAAAACCCATGAAGGTCCAACTGGGCAGACAGAATGTAGTTTCTTGAGATAAGTTTAGTTTCTAAATATAGCTGGCATTTAGACCTACACAATATGTTAGACACTAGCTGCATGTAGCCATTGAACATTTGAAATGTAGCTAGTTCAAATTAAGATGTAAGTATAAAATATGCTCCAGATTCTAAAGACTTAAAAAAGATTGTAAAATATTACATTAATAATTTTATATTATGTCTTAAAATGGTAATGCATATATACTGAGATAAATATATATTACAATTTTATCTTTTTTAAACTTGTAAAATGTGTCTACTAATATAAAGTACATATGTGGCTTGCATTTGTGTCTTACTTTGTATTTCTATTGCACATCAGTGATTTAGACCATAACCACTATAATGTGAAGTACACTTTGTAGAAATGTCTGTAGTACCATTTGGCTTAGAACTTTGCCAAATAGCATGAAACAGTTTTAAAAGCTTATTTAATATTATGGATCATGCAGTTTTTCATAGTCTAAGGAGAGATATAACTCCAGAGTGTTTGGAGAATAAAAAAATGACAGAAAGGGAAGAATTTTTGATGAGAAAAACTTATACTCTGAGCTCAAGTTGGCTCTAGCTTGACTTTTTCTGGTTCCTGATCCCAATAAATAATTCCTATTTCAGAGGAAAGCTCTCTTTTTCTGGGTGGAGGTTGAAGGGCAAGTAGTTAAAAAAGTGAAAAGAGGTATTAACAAGTATATGAACATTTCTAACAGATCGGAGGCCCAGCCCAAGTGAACAACCAAAAAGGAAAGAATGACATGAATAATTTAATGATTCCTTAAGGTTTACAGTCCCTTCTCATTCTCTTTATCTCTACTTCCTTCCTATCATTGCCTTTTCATTTACCTTTTTTCTTTTCACTTACATCCATATTTATCCTCAGTTTTTATGCTGTTAGTTATTTTGTACTTTTCTTTTCACCCAATTCTGATTGGCATCCCTCTCACCTTTAGTCATTCTCTCTCTCTGTTTTTCTTTACTAGATATTTACTTTTAAAATTTGTATTATATGTCTATCACATGGACCTGAACTATATTTTAAAAGTCTTTACTTTCTTTCAGATGAAAAGACACAGGAAATAAAGGGAGGAAATTTGAATACTCAAAGACATGAAAGTGATTGTTATTTCTACAGGGCCCTTGATGGAGTTTTCATTTTGTGTTTTGTCCTTCAGTGTTAGTGGCCTTCCCCTTGGGCCCTTCCCCTGGCATCCGGCAATGTGAGCCAAGAAGAAGCTTTCATCAGAATCACTGAAAGCTGCCTCCTAGGCCCTACCCAGACCTGGAATTGAACTGTTTGGGTGGCAATCACCAGTCTTGGGAATGTAGGTCAGCAAACTAAACTGACTATCCATTATCCTTGACATTAATGCATGTCCTATGAATATATAATACATGAAAAGAACCTACTGAAGTATATTTGATTATTTTTAAATGATGGCTTATGTGAAAAAATTTAATTATTTGCTTTCATATTTTTAAATTATAAAGCTGAAGAATAACAGGCCTGAAGCTATGTGATTGATTGACAAATAATCTAAGTGGTATTTAACAGAATCCCTTTTAGGCAGGGGTAAGTTAACTTCAAATTGCTATTATGGGTTTCTTAAAATACATTTCAGAATAGTAAAGACAATCATTTCTGGGAAAAAAACATGGTCATTCGAATCATATAAATTGGTTCATTCATGTAAAGAGAAAATATACTATTACATTCTGCTAAGTATCAAAATATTTTTAGGTTAATCAAAAATTTTGAAAGGCATAAAATCTAAAGTAGCTTTCATTTAACACTCTCTTCAATTACTGCCTATAGATTTTTTTTTGGGTGGATTTTCAAGAGAGATATTATACTTGTAAGCAATTTATAGTTGCCTTTAAGGAATCAATGTGTTAATAAATTAGACCAAAACACAAGCCTTCTATCCTATTACGACTAGATCTTATTACAATTAGATTAATGAATTGAAATATGTGCTTTTGAGGTCCCAAGGCTTTGAACTCATAGAGCTTTGATATAATGTTTAATAAACATACATTTTTACTCTTGTGAACAACCTCTCAAGCCACAGGAAATTAAACCAAGAGTATATATTTCTGAACTGGAAAAGACAATGTTTTTATTTAGAAACCAATAAAAAATTTTGCTTTAAAATATAATTTTGTCAGAAGTTCTCCATTTTAGAACGAATGTTTAGATTATCAATCACCAACTATATGCCAAAACATCAACACACAAAAAGAATCAGCGTAATTACCAGTCATACCTTATTATGTGTCTGAGTCTGTCCAACCAGTATGAGGATATTGGATGAGATGATAGACAGGCAGAAGTTAATTAGTATTATGGACCTCTCAGAACGTATGTACCTAGCCAGAGAGAGAAAAGTTGTCAAACTTTAAACTCCAACAGAAAGATGAAGAATTCTGTATTGTGCAAATTAATGAAATTCATCTGGAAAAATAAGTACTGTAGCACAGCAATATTTACAAAAAGAATAATTTTTAAAATAAAAAATTATTTTCAAACACCCAATTTAACAGTGGTATTACATTTGCAAGAGTCCTTTAGAATTTTTTTCTTCCTTAGACATTGATGTAGACAATACGGCATTTCTGATAGAGCCTAAGCCGCCCATCTGTTGTCATGGTACACTTTTTTTTTTCCTTCTAGAAATATAAAGCTTCTTGAAAATATAGCAATTAGTATAATACCTTTATATACATGTGTATGTGTATGTGTATGTATGTGTGTATGTTTAGCATTATCATATAAATCAACCAATAAAACTGAGAACCAAATAGAAAAAACACACAAATTCTGAAGTATTATTGTTACTTACTAGAAGGATACCATTACTTTCATGATTACTAGGAACACTTCTATCCATTCAAGCATTTTAATGTAATTAGGTTGTTACTCTTTATATTTTTCCTGAATAATTGTTCCAAAAAATGAATCTTTATTTCTAAAAATGAATCTAATCCACAAATGATAATTCCCTATTAGGCTGGAAAATCACTTGACATCTGCCATATTTTACCCTTATGAAGAAGTGTTTATATACAGTCTGTTATATAGTTGTTAAGTGCACCAAGAATGTAAGCCACAGAGAAAACTGCTCAGAATCAAATGTTCTACCAGCTGTTTACCCTGAACGAGTAACAGCTATTTTGCTTTACTGTATCCTGTGGTAAATCACTGAGTGACAGTAACAAAAAGACACGATTGTATTTGCCATTTGTTTAGGTCTGTTCAATGCATATTATAACATGGAATCACATTCTACAGCAGGCGTGAACTTTTCTATGCAGTATTAGACAGGAGTGCCAAAGATCTGGAGGTGTTCTGGGAAGTAAAAATCTACCAAACTGCTCTGTCTGTCTCTCTCCCTGTCTTTGAAGATTATTAAGGTAGAAGTCCCACATTCTATCATAGTTTTCCAAAAAGAATGCAAAAGTAGGAATAACAATAAAATACAAAAAGGAGTTTTTGTAATATAAAATACATTCTCTTTGGTCACAAAACAAACTGAAATGGGACTAACTTAGATCAAATATCAACACAAAATGGCCTCGAGGTTGCTGAACCTCGTTCCTGTATCATCAGTAGCAAACAATATAATAAACCACACACAGAGATGCCGAAGACATCATCAACTATTAAGTTGTTTCTTTTTTGTGGGTGGGAAAGGTAATATAAAAAGTTAAAGTCTACATAAAATTAACTCTTTGTATGATGTTAATGACTTCCATGAAAGCACAAGTACACAGATGACATTATGAAAAGGGTTTCAGTGAAACTTTTTGTTCTGTAAATAGACAAAAATATGGTAATGAAAGACCCAGAACTGAGTAGTCTGAAGTTTTAGTATGTTTCTATTTTTATCAAAAATGAGTCCTACTGTTGCCTGCAAAATTGCTATGCAATGTCTCAACTTTCACAAATTTTTACCATGTTTGATTTTGTAAACAAGATTTAAGAATGCTTTATGTTAATACAGTGATTACAAAGACATGCTTCATTAATTTTCCATGTAAAAATATAACTATACCAAACTTATCTGTAGGTAAAGGGAATATAACCTAATGTATTAAATTTTTGATGAACATTTCTGATGAACTACATACAACATGAACAAATTTAAAAATTGCATATTATATATAAAATACTTAAGATGCTTATACACTTCACAACTCATTAGAAATCAAAACTTTTAAACTTTTTACTTAGAATAAAAGATGGTAGGAACCTAATATGCTTACTACCATACAGTAATATTATACAGTACATAATATATACCCTACATGTATTATGGTATCCTTCTAGTAAGCAAGAATAATACTTCACGATTGTGTGTGTGTGTTTTTTTTCTTTTTGGTTCTCAAAGTTTCTATTAGTGTTTCTATAGGTGTTTATATACAGGACTGAATTCATCATGTTATCACGATTTACTTAATAATTCATGAGTCTTGACACTTCTTTCAAATTACTAATATTGCTTCAATTCTTCCATTTGTAGACAATGAGATGATGACTACTAACTCTTATGGATTTAGATTTGTGTTGTTTCTTGGTACTCTCTTTCATAATTCTCAAGTTCATCTTAAGTTTTAATAGATCCTTTGAATTATTTTGGTAATTCTTAGAAAACTATTGTAGTAGTGACTTTCCTGAACTTTTTGCATTAAAGAAAACTTTATTATGGACTAATTAATTTTATGTTTCCTTGACTAAATATACATATCACCTATCCTGACAATGTATATGCTAGTGTTAGTGGTATGTATTGAGGGGTAAAGAGAAGTTGGAGTTGGTGCATGAACCCTAAACGCAGAGAAATGGAATTCAGTTCTAAATAATTCAGTGGACATTAATTATGTTGCTGTTGTGATTAATTCCTAGTTTTCAAATGCTGCCTTATTTTTGAAGAACTGTGATTTAAACAGTTGTGGTAGTGGAAGTTGTCTTCTTTTCAATGTTTATCCATCTTGCTTTTGCATTACCAAGACTATGTCTACTTGAGTGAACCCTGAACCCAAGATTCTGCTGTCTAAAACGTCATGCTTAAACTAAGCATTTCTTTCACTTCCTGGAGTTGGACATATTTTATCAGATTGCCCAACTTCATCAGTGTTTCACTACTAGATAAATCCTTCACAGGAAGGCAGGATTTCTTTCATGTACCAGTGCTAATAAATAAAGAAATATATATTTTTTACTTTTGTATGAAGCATAAAAACTTTTCATATCTTTGACAATTTAAATATCTTTGACAAATCTTACTCTCAAAAGAGTAAAAATTATAATGAAGAACATTTTCTTAAAAGAATGAAGTAAAATGGTCTATTTAAAATAAAATTATAATTCATTTTTCAATTGGATTATTTTTTTATCTTAAGTAAACAGAGATTAATAGATTTCTGAAGCAGAAACATCTACTTTTGCAATTCTAACATTACAGACATTCAGAAAATATTAGGTAATTTTCTATATACCAACATAGTTCAAAATATTGAGATTATTTTTCAATGATAAAAATGTTTAACATTTAAAAATTTTAAAATCCATTAGAAAAATCCATTAGTTTGGCCACATGGCTATGTATTTTATCAATACGTGAGTAGACAATAAACTTCACAGGTCTAATTCTTAGTAACACAATCAAGAACAAATGTTTAAAAATACCAGATTTTCATATATCAAGCATATGCGAGTTCAACTATTGTAGAACAAACTTTTTAAATCACTTCCCCTTGTTTATGTATTTTTATGATTCCCTTTAATCAATTTGTCAAAGTCTGACTTCTCGGACACATTCAACCAACAGGTATTTTCTGGAGTATAGTGGTATTATGTTAGTGCTTTAATATTATAGATTTCACTCATTGTCTGGGACATATTGAAAGCATGTGTTTGAAACTTAAGAACTTGAGATCATATTTTTATAATAGATAAATTAATTTGACTGTACAGGTTTGACTCACAGCCCCCAGAGCAATTGGGATAAATAAAAACCACATATAGATCAAACTTGTGATGTAAGAGTACCATGCTGGGGTAAGCAACTTGTTGAAGGCTGCTACCATTTGAAATTAGAAGAAAAGTTTGCGTGTGAGCTGTTTATTTTCTCAACTCAGGCAAATATATAAGAAAATTAGGTAAATACAATTCATTTATTATATATAGCTCAATTACTTCAATTATAACTCTGTTGTGAAAATATTGCTTTTAGTAAATTAAAAAGACAGGAGACGTATACTAATGATCACATTCCTTGATTTAACTATGAACAACTAAGCATTCCATTTCAAATCTATCAGTTGATTACTTACCTCCATAATGCTGCATAGACAATTGCTAGGGTAATCAAGGCCAAGCAAGAAAGACCACTGCCTACTATTAGGGTAACTGAAGGTGTGCCAGAGGATTCCATGATCTATGAATTAAACAAAACAAAAAAGGAACAAATTGGTTTTTAATAAATTAAAATAACTTCAGATTCAGCAAAGCTAACCTATCACTCAAAATAGCCTATATAGTTGTTATAGCTACCAGATAGTTACCCATGAATCCACTCTGTTCTCACATTCTCAACCTCTAAAAATACTAATTCCAGCTTCCTCCTCTCTCCCACTGTGAAGTAATAAATTCATTAGAGTTTTAAATACTGGATTATAGAATATTACCTCTTTATAACTTTCTAAAATCAAGACCTGAAACTACAACTTGGTCAACATTCACATGTTAAATTTTCTCTAGCTACAATTTGAAGCATCATTCATATTTCTTTAACTAACTGCAGGTTAGTCATTTCACAATATGATTCTAGGTAAATTTATCTTGATCCTACTATTTACAACTCATTATGTTACCTATATCTGGTATATAGATATTGAAGATTTTTCAAACTTTCTGACTTTTTTACAACTTTATTCTAAGTCAAGTAGTCTCACATTTAATTTCACTTACTTGGCCTCTGAGGATATAGAAGAAAATCAGACATCAAATTTAAAATCTTCAAATATATTTTGTGATTTTTTTCAATGAACAAAATATGTGGAGATAATTATTACAATGCCAGTATCAGTCCCTAAATGCATGACCTTGAAAAATAAGCTTTCTGTCTTTTAAAACATATAGAAAGATTATAAGCATTCATTGGACTGGGAGGTTTCTTTCCTTGGACACTTACATGACATTAAATCATCAAATTGGTTGGTTTTCAGATTGTTAATATTGGAAGTTTGAAGGAATACACTTTAAGATTAAGTGTGTTCTAAAATCTCAGATATGCACATCAAATTATATTAGTTTTTTATCTTCAAAATTAGTAAGAAGAGTGATGCTTATTTAGGCCAAATGTAGGCAGAATGTCACAATTACCTCAGTAGTAATTGTTTAGTATTCATTTTGAGTTATATTTTCTCAAAATACATTTGATGAGAATATTATTGTTCTTTCAGACAGTTATGTACAGCCATCTCTTTCAGAAACTAATTTTGAAAAACCTCTATACTTTTGAGGAATAATTTTACAGTTCCTGACAGCCATGCTTTCATAAAAAACTTCATTTGATTAACATATGTATAATTATTTATTTATATTTACATTCAAGGACACCTCCAGAAAACCTGTACTGAAAATATCCAATGCAGATATGCAATGTGTTTGACTATAGTGTCTGGGTCTTCATTCTACTATTAACAATATCCTCACAAATTCCCCAGAACATCTTTCCAGCTTTAAAATAAAGATTAAGTTGACAATTATTTTTATTTGAAAGTTTGCAGCATATTAATATGATTGTACTATATCCTTAAAACTACACTGCAGAAATTTCAAGTTAGAAGACATAAAATTCAGTAGAATTTAGTTACAGCATACCAACTAGAATTCATTCCACCAAGCTACTGTAGCTAAGGAGGAGACGAACCCAATTTTGCCACCCTGCAACATTTTCCATTTCCCCATTTAAAATGCAGTTCCCTGGAGAAACACTAGCCACAATGTCCCTGCCTTTGCATTACAGCCGTGTTTTCCCTTTGTTACTTACTATTTCTCTAGGTTGCTGAGCCAAAATGGCGAAGGTAGAGAGACGATCACATAAGCATTTCGTATGGGATGCATCGGTAAGCAGAGTTTTACATCCCTGGGTGGACCACGTTCCCAAAGACTCGTTCCTGCAAAGGGGAGTGACGGGGGGAGGAAATCGGGATAAATACGCCTGACAGCCAAATCCGTAAAGAAGAAAATGCAGTTTAATTGAGAGAATCGTCTACTGTAATTCCTGTACAGGAAAAAAAAATCTACTTGTTGTTGAACAGGATGTAATTTAGATGCATCTCCAGTAATGCAAAGGGAAAGTGGGAAAAAGCAAGCAGGCAGCGGTGCGGCGTGCAGAGAGCTGTCCAGCGCCGGAGGTGCTGAAACCGGGATTAGCTCTGTCCAGCCCTCTGCGAGGATCAGCAGCGGCAGCGGCAGCAGAACCAACAGCCGCCAGAGCGTTGGCAGCCACTTCCTTTGCTCATCGGATCGTTTCAAACACTCAGGGTGTAAAGAAGCTTTTCATATTTTCCTACCAGCTCTGATTCCCGTCCCATATTTTGGACCGTAAATGCTGGCTTTTAAAATGCGGATTTCTTTGAAAAGCCTGACTAAAAGGTTACATAGCTTGGATTGGGTGATAGGATCTTCTCCGCTGCTGGTTAGGGATTTTTCCTCCTTTTAGAATAGCTGCTGTGAAAATTTCACCCTGGAAACGGGAAGCAGTAGCAGCGGCATCAGCTGGTTCCGACTCTCATTGCCTTTGCCTGGTATCCAGGGGAGGGGTGGGTTTCAGACACAAGCTTCCTACTCTACACTCCACTCAGTCCAGCTCGCCTCTGACGTCCTTGACATTTCTTTCCCTCATCTGCCTCTTTGCCCTGGGGCAGAAGCATTAAGCTAACCCCAAGTCCACTAGAACATTTAGAGGAATAACCCCACCCCAAAGTCCAGTAAGAGTGAGGAAGAGAACCTAGTTCAATTTTCTCTTTGGTGTAGCCATTTAAAATGTTAAAGCATACGGTTTATTTCCCACCCCAGCAGAACAATAAAAATGGTATCAACCTACGTCTTCTTTTTGGGGGGGGATGGGGGAGAACCCTTCCACCCCCAGCCGAATTACACTACAGGAAGAGAGAAAGAGAGAGAGAGAGAGAGAGAGAGAGAGAGAGAGAGAGAGAGAGAGAGAGAACAAAAAAGCTATAGAGCTCAACCAATCAACTTTATTATCATTACACGTGTTCTGTACTGAATGCACCAATTGTCACCTCCCCTCCCCCAGGCATGGAAACTCTCCAGCTAGGAAACCTGTACATGTGTTTTTAAATTTCAGACCAAGTTACTATCTATGTTAAAAATTACTTCAAAACTCTAAGAGAAAAACACATGGCCTGATGTTAATTTTGATATGGTGCTTTTGATTCTGCTTCCTCCATCTCTGAATGCCTGAAGCTATTGGGTTAAATATGTATGCAGTCTATTTCAGAGAGATTTCAATGAGACGGGCTTCTCTGTGACAGCTGAACTTCCAAGCTGAGCTGCAGAATATAATTCACTCTAACCCTTTTTTATATCTACTGGCAATTATTTTTAATATTCATAATTTGATAGCATTAATATTTATGACTCAATATACTGTTAATTACAACTTCTTTGAAGAAGAAAATGCACTGTATTTGAAGAGAGTTAGATAAAAATTCTACCTAACTTTACCTAAATACTTCTAAGTATTGGCCATTTTGGAATGTGTTAGGTCTCTTTTTTTTCTCATAATGTCATGTAATCATGCCAATTTTTTAAAAAAGTAGTTATACTTTCAACTGCAACAGTATCAAACTCCAATTTTCTCTAACTGTAGCAACACATCAATTTACTTCATTAGCTGTCTCTTATCTTCTTGTGACAAACAGTTAAGGCCAAATTAAAAGCGTTTATCTCAGCTGATCAAAGTTTAAAGAAGAAAGATACACTTAAGAGAATCTGACATGTTTTAAAACAACATCTGCATTATTTATATTGGATGGCAGCTTCACTTTAATGCAGTATCTGTGCTTTCAAGTGGAGTCCAGTACTTACACTTTTCAATTATGCAGCTATGCCCAATACATCAATTCAATATCTTAACAAGAAAAAACTTTCTTTAAATAAAACCTCTTATGAGACAGTTTATACACTTATATCCACGTGATTAGAGTTCATTATTCAAGATGATGTTAGCATTAGCAAACTTTGACTGTTACCTATGAAGTCTATATTCAATATCATGTTGCTAGTTTCTGAAGATCATGTAAATTTTATATGACATCGTTAAAATGTGAATCCATTTACTTTACTTTGTACAGTGATTGCATTGCTGACCTGGCCCAGTCCCAGGCAAAACTGGGAAGTAAGTAACACTGATCTTCATGTTTTAGTCCTTCACTCACTCTAAGCATGAAATGCTTCTGCTCTCACTGGGGCCCGTTTTGTGCACACTTTCTTGAGGCTACATCACCTCTGTCCTTATCATTCTTTAAAACCATATTTCCTTCATTGACTTTATCTGATTAAACTACTGTACAATAACATCTGAGTGAGTTCAGCTTAATATGCTTTCCCAAATTTAAAAGAAGATATGTAACAGACAATATTGCATCTGCTAGGAGAAGAGCAGAATCTAGAGCAGATAAGTAGAAGAGAATATCTTGAGAGGTGAGGAGGGAGGTGGATAACTATCAAGTTCTGCATTTCATCACTCCCAAGAGATAAATAAGATGTGTGATATTCTGATGATGAAACTTATATTGTTTCATTAAACCTCTTGGTATTTTTAAATCACATAAAATTCACGAGTTAGTTTTTTCACTCCCTAGCATACATGTAACTATTATTACAAAGCCTATAGTATGTGCTTTCTGTATTTTCAAACCTTTCATAGCTTATTCCTACTGTAAAACATTCTTTTAAAGCATGGTACACATGTCTAATTAATTTCAGGAAAACCTTGTAAAACAAACTGATATGTGGCAGAGCAAATGTGAAGCAAAATAGCTTCTCCATTTTGTACAGAACAAGGGTTTTGAACATGTGGACTATTCCAGCAGCCACATTATTTGTCCAGTGTCATAGTTTTGCATGCTATAATAAATGGTATATCTGTGAATTATTCTTAATTATGGAGCCTAGTTTGTTATCAATAAAAAAATAGTGAAATATATATGAAATTTAAAGATATAAGAATAACTGCTGATATCAGAAGCAAACACAGAATGGTGATTCAGTCATAGGCATTATACTGAAAATCACATATTTACTTTTCATAGTGTCTTTTCTGGGCACTAAGTAATTTTTTTCCCCAAATGGTTTTAAAATGTAACTATGCTTGCAGAATTCCATACAACCAGCACGTCCGTTGTTGTCTACACCTACATTCACCCATGTTAGCTGTTAGCTGTCATCTGTACCTCTTCTTCTTCTCCCTATTACCACTGAATTAGGCTGGCTAACAGAAGGAAAAAACATTCCTCTCCCAAATATACAAAAACATATAATTATGTGAAAATTAAGACACAAAATCTATTACTTTTTAACTTAATATTTACTTGATGACTTTCCCCAGTTTCCTAGGAATCCACTTGATATTTTTTTGGATCAGAGTATTTGGTTTAGTTTTTGGTTTCAGGAAGTTTTAAGACATCTGTTTATACTTCTTGGCATTTACAAATTAAAGGGAAAAGTTATCAGCTACTCCAGTGAAAAGCTGTTTGGTAAAAAAAAAAAAAAACTGATAGCAAAAATTCATAGTGACACATTTCAAAACGGTTTCAAGAAATTATATTTTTGATTTTTCCAGATATCAGTAAAACTAGATATTCCACTTCAATCTTTTATGAAACTGTTTATTATCTTCATAATAAATCAGTATGTAAGTTATTTATTATGAACAAGTTATATACTTTAGGGATTTTATTAACTCTTGGGATATTAGGAATACATTTATTCAAAATCAAAATAGCTATAGCAACATTTAAAAAAATGTATACAGAATTTCTAACTATACTATCCTCACATTGTATATGCACTGACAGAAAGTAATTGCTTTCCAAAGCATAATAATAGTTAATTTCTGAAATTTAGGTAAATCTATATTACTTTTGATGCATATGCTGTATCCAAATGATGATGTGTATACAGCTTTTGGTATAAATTATTATCATAATATAGAAATTTTTAGTTCCGATGAGAAAATGTTCTCAATTTAGAGCAGGAACACACTTTGACATTAATTTCTACTTTAAAGGACATTGCAAATATTGAGAACATTGTTTTTCTAGAAGCTGTTACTATGTCAAAATACAATAAATCATAAAATTAGAAAGATTTACTAGTAGTAACCTTAGTGATCATCTAGCCCATTGATTAACACTTACTGTACATTAAAATTACCTGAAGAGCATTGAAAATTAAACCCTATGATAGGGTTTGGGATATTACCTTTTAAAATGCCCTTCTGATTATTTCAGTGTGCAGTTAGGGTTGAGAACCACTGATCTTTTCCAAACAGTTTTATAGATAAAGAAAATGAAGTGTAGTGAATTTAGAAACTTGTTTTAAGTCACAGAGTGAGAAGCAAAGCTGAGCTCTTCATTTCTGGGTGAATTTTAATTTTAAAGTTTTACTGTAATCTGTTTTAAAACAGAATGTACTGAACATGTCCAATGAAGTTATAAGAAAATTTAAAGATCTATTATAGCAAACATACATATTTTATGATAAAAAGGTTAATACCAACATAAAGCATATACATGCACTCCATTCATAGGGATGAGATTTAGAAGCACGTACTTTCCCATCACCAGGAAGGACAATTGTCATCCATCATGCTGAACCTGGAGTTAATAGCAGTTCCTTCCTACCGCAACACAAATTTTCTCATTTGTTATCTGAAAATTAAATAGTTCTAGGAATACTCTACACTTAAACCTTACCCCATGCTTCTCTATACTGTTAATGCTTTTCATTGAACACCATAATATTAGTTGATACATTCACCTTGCTTTCTTTCATTTGTAAAATGAACACTCTACGTGCCATATTAGAAAACTAGCACTTTTGAGAACTATATTATGTTGACTTTGAATCCCTGACACTTCCTTTCACTCAGTAATCTTAATAATAAATGTTCAGTTTATGTTATATATATATATTTTGATATGGTGTCTTGCTCTGATGCCCAGGCTGGAATGCAGTGTCCTGATCTCGGCTCACTGCCACCTCCGCCTCCGGGGTTCAAGCAATTCTCCTGCCTCAGCCTCCTGAGTAGCTGGGATTACAAGTGCATACCACCATGCCCAGGTCATTTTTTGTGTTTTTAGTAGAGACAGGGTTTCACCATGTTGGCCAGCCTGGTATCAAACTCCTTACCTCAGGTGATCCACCTGCCTTGGCCTCCCAAAGTGCAGGGATTACAGGTGCAAGCCACTGCGCCTGACCCACGTAATGATCTTTTGCCTTTTAATGGATTTCTTCTTATACTGAGTTTGATGTAAAAAGATTGCCTTTGCTATAATTCATTTGCTGTCATTTAACATATAGCAGACATGTAATCTGAAGCATATCAATAGCTCTTAATAGGGTCTTCTACTTGCTTTGGTCTTCAAACATCATTTAATGATGAACTCTGTAAGATTTCAGCATCCTGTGCTGATTATGTTCAATTCAACAGCGAGGCTTGAATCTTTACTCACCAGTCAATATGTATTTAGTGAGTGCTTTCCAAATATCAGATGAAGTAGAAGACACATGAAAAGCACGTAGTTAGTTTCTCAGAGAAGCTGACAATCTGGTTGGGATGATTATACACAATCTAGTAATATGTTTTCTGCTTAATTAGTTCTACAAATTATTCCAGAAGATGTTGTCAGCTCTGCCCTTATATTTCAAGCCACCATCATCTCTAGCCTGGGATAATCTCTTCATTGGGTTTCTTGCCACCCACCCTCAAGTTTAATTTCAAGAAAAAATCCAGACAGATCCTGTTGACAAATATGTAAACTCCACTAAAACCTGAAAACTATCAATGGGTCTTCTGATCTCACTCAGAGTAAACGACAAAGATCTACTTATAATGGTCCTTATAATGGCCTACAAGGAATTATGCTACCTGGTTTCTCATTGGCTTCCCACATTCATCTCCTAACACATGTATATTTGCCCATCACTTCCAACCACTCTGAGTTCCTTAGTGGCCTGCCTTGGCGTTTTGTGCTAGCTATTCCCTTGGCTTAGAGTGCACTCTTCAAAAATATTCACATTACTTGTTTCTTCAAATTATGTAGGCTTCTGCTTTTATGTCATCCTATCAGAGATGTTATCACTGACTATCCATCATAAGATAGTAACTTCCCATCCATAGTAGGTAAAAAATGGCTACAAACTACATATAACTCTTCCCATCAAGAGGTGGAGTCTATTACCTCCTCCTCTGAATCTGGATATATGTATGGTGATTTGAATTGATCAAAAGAAGACAGTGGAAATGATGTGTGACTTGTGAAACTAAGCCTCAAGAGGTCTTAACAGTGTCCACTCTTATCATCTTGAAGCGCTGCTATTATGTGAGGTAGCTCAGGCCAGCCCTACTGAGGATGAGACTGGCACCAGCCACCAGTCATGTTAGTGAGGCTGTATTAGATCATCCAGCCCTGGATTAAACTTCCAGATGGCAGCCTCATTAATTATACCATATGAAACTAACTGGCTGAGCTCAATCTAATAGCTACTCCATAATATTGAAAGCAAATAATGGCTGTTGTTTTAAGCCACTATTTGGGGTAACTTGTTATAAAATAGCTAATACACCATACAAGCCCTTTTCAAGGGCCCTTTGCTGATCTGCTGTTGCCCATTGCACTTATCATGGCTGATGTATTATATACTTTCCCATTTGCTTTTTGCCCATATTTGCTCACTAGGATGTACATATCATCAGGAAAGGGATTTTGTTATGTTCACTTTGGTATTACCTGATTCTAACACAGTGCTTGACATATTATAGGTGCTTAATAAATATGTGTTGAATGAATACCTGGTAAAGACTTTGATCTGATATAGGTGGAATTTCCTACATCATTCATTTATTGAATAAATATTTATTTGTCATTAAATATGATACAGATGCTGAGCTAGGTTATTGTGTGGAAATATTAGATTTCCACTTGCCATTTTTCAGAGCTTGAGAACTTCACTGGAAATTATCTCACAAGTGTAGTGTTACTGCTGTTATGTCATAAAATACACATTAAAACCAAGAATATGTTACTCTTGAGGTAATGAACATTATTTACAAGAATGGTAGCACCAATTTTATTGCCAGTAACATCTTTTTTGTTGTTGTCTTAAATTGGAAATAGAGTAAAAAGGAGTATGGTTAGAAATTAAGGAAGCCAATTTACTGGGTTATAAATATGTATAAGTATCTTTACAGCATGATTTATTAATAACTAAAGGTTAAAATTTGCTACTTGCCATCATTAATTAGTCAATAGGCAAATAATAATCATACTAGTAAAAATAGTTAACATTTATTCAGGGTCTAATTAGGTGTTGTGGTGAATAATACACTTTAAAAATTTTCTTATACTAAAAGCCGGGCGCAGTAGCTCATGCCTGTAATACCAGCACTTTGGGAGGCTGAGGTGGGCGGATCACCTGAGGTTGGGAGTTTGAGACCAGCCTGACCAGAATGGAAAAACCCTGTCTCCACTAAAAATACAAAATTAGCCAGGCATGGTGGCACATGCCTGTAATCCTAGCTACTCAGAAGACTGAGGCAGGAGGATTGCTTGAACCTGGAAGGCGGACATTGCGGTGAGCCAAGATCGCGCCATTGCACTTTAGCCTGGGCAACAAGAGCAACACTCCATCTAAAAAATAAAAAAAATTCTTACACTAAATACCAAGGCAAATATTATTGTTATTCCCTTTATAGGAAAATGGATATAAATTAAGCTCCTAACTCCATCCAGGATCATGAGGACCTTAGAGATGAAACAGCCTAGAGTCAAAAGTTGCCTGGTTGTCTCAATTTCTGTAATATAGCCCTGCAAGTCTCGGACTTCCTACCTTTGGTTGTATTCCTTTATGGTTAAAAGAAATACAAAAATGGAGCCCAGAGGTTGTGACTTTCCTAAGGACATCCAGCTGTTAAAAGGTTGCCAGGAACTGAGTTTAAGTCTGTATGACTCCAAAGCAGATTCTCCTTACCCTGTTCTCTTGGTGAGGGTTAGACACAGTAAGAAAGCACAGCCAAAGTTAGGAATATACAGGAAGAACACTCAGAAATGGTGGAAGAAAACTGAGAATTAATATCTCACAGAAAATAAGTGGAGAGCATTTCATCAAAAAGTGATTGATCAAAAGTCAAATAAGAAAATAAAAATATGAAGCTTGAGAATGGTCATTGTAGGCATGGAGGAGGCCACTGAGAGCCTTTGGAAGAACAATTTTAGTAGAGGGGTTGGGCATAAATTAGATTGCTAGAAGTTATAAAAAGAAAGCTTGTGATATCAAAGAGTTTATCAACAAAAGTCAAAGGACTGCATGCAAGTCAGAGAGCACAGAAAATTATATTTTTGTCAAGTATGCATTTACTTTGAGGTGTGGTTCAATCTTCCAACAGGTTACAATGCAGATCAAAATAGTCTAGGAAGAGAGAGATCATAATAGGATGTAGTGATGATGAGACAATAGTCTCAGAATAATGATGAGAGTGTTGTTATTAAAAGGAAGGAGAGACAAAAAGTATCTTCTATTGAAACTGCAAGGGGAAAGCATTATTACTCTCAATAAGATGGAAGAAAATCAAAGAAAAAAGTTTAATTTATGTCATTTTAAGTCTGTTTTTACTCAGAAAATTTCAAAACTTTTGTTTCCACCATTAAAAAACAGCAGAATTTGGTATGAACAGGGGAAAGAAAGAGACAATTTGATGGACATAGAAATGTAAATTTGAATAAAAATGAAGAGGAAAACTGCTATATCATTAGTTCACGGATGAATTATATGTGATGTGTTTCATAAAACAACAAAATACATTTTAATTCTGTATGTAACTAGATATTAAGAAAGATTTCCAGGGTTGTTCTTGGGTATAGATAGGGGAAGATCCTAAATTTTATTTTTTTCTCTCATCTCTTTTCAAAAGACTTTCAAATGCCCGGAACATCAATCATCTGTTAATCTAAAAACCATAAAATAATTCATTCTGTTTGTATATTTTTTTCCTCAATAAAACTGTTTATCTGGGCTAGGAACCAATTTTTCGCCTAATATAATTTGCAACAGATGATATGCACAACCTTGAAAAAGCAGAATTATTGAACTAAAATAGAGCAAATTTAAACATATGTTACTTTCCACACTCGTTTTCAAGTAATCTGGACAAAAAGCCAGTCTAGAGATTTTACTGGACCATTGTAACATTTATAATATAGTACATCCAAGAACTCCCCTATTTAATATCCACTTGCTCACTTCCTGACTCTAATGGCTTTTGCTTCACAAACCTTTTAAAAATGATTAATCCCAAATATGATAATATAGAAAAATACACATGGAAAAAAGATAAAATATATATTGAAAAAATAAGAGTAATTGTCTCAGGGTAGTATAGGTATTAGTCTTTGCTTTGCTATATTTTTATACTTTTCCATTTTTCCAGTGTAAATATATTACCTCTGCAATCTGAAAAAAAAAAATCTTTTGAGAGTCAAAAAACAAACAAAAAAAAAAAACAAAAAAAACAAAAGGCCAGATGCAATGGCTCATGCCTGTAATCCTAATACTTTTTGGGAGGCTTGAATGGGCAGATCACTTGAGGCAAGGAGTTCGAGATCAGCCTGGGCAACATAGCAAAATCCTCTGTCTACTAAATATACAAAAATTAGCCGGGCATGGTGGTGCATGCCTGTGTTCCCAGCTACTTTTGGGGTTAATGCAAGAAGATCACTTGAATCTGGGAGGTCAAAGGTGCAGTGTGCTGAGGTCATGCCACTGTACAGCAGCCTAGGTGACAAAGTGAGACTCTTAAAAAAAAAAGAGAGAGATAGATTCAAAAAAATTATGTAAAATAATACCATAGGCAGCTATTTATATTTTACACCTTTTGTTCCCTCCCATTACTTTTGAAATTATAATTATGGTGTGGCTTGGATATAACTGACTCAGTCATGCTTTTGGCATGGGATCATGGGTTAGCTTGCTTTCTAAGTTAACTATTTGAGCACATGCCTGGACTGCTACCCCACACTGGAAGGATAGCACTCAAAAATAACTGTTGAGATGTCAATTAAAAGTTAGGCTTAACTCACTAAAAATTCTGATGTATTAGTTTTGGGATGGGGCCAGAAATAATGTGATTTTTCTATCAGTGTCATTAGTTTCAAGAAACAGAAATTTAAACTCTTGCATTAATCATACTTCAAAATTATGATTCATCAGTGCCTACATACAAAATGCAAAAATAAGGGTTCACTGCACATTTATATAGTTTATACTACTATTTGAGTGAAACAATATTCTTAGAATTTTGAAAAGGGGAGTCCTGAGTATTAGAGGAATGTTTCTTTGTTAACTTCCTTCGTGTATTATGTGCATTTTGGGAACCCAAATATTAGTAGTAGAAACAATAGAGGTGGCTGGAGAGGCTGCATGAAATATTACCATATACAAGCACTTTGAAATGAAATAAAGTGATCCCCATAGGAAAAACTGGATTCAATTAAAATGTAAACTAGAAAAATAATTTGTTCACCTTAAACTTAGTGGTTCATAATCATATTTATATTAAGCTAACATTAATTTTGCAACAATGTCAATATCACTCATTTGAAGCTACTGAATTCTTTTTTAAAAAAATCAATATTTCAGCATTGCAGTGTTCAAAGCAAAAAAGCTCATTCAATAAAAGCCAGCTGCAAATGGTTTTGTACCTAGTCAATGATAGAGATAAGAACATTCACCAAATAAAAATTTGAAATAGTAGCTTCAGTAAATATTAGATAATATTTTCATTATTGTTTTCTTCTAATCAAAATTACTTTAGATTTACTTGTGATCAGTTTCAAAAAGTTTGCCTTTTTTTCCACATTTTTACATAATCTATATAATCTATGAAATAACTATCTCTGTTCTGCATGTAATCTTTAAATTGAATTTTACTTTTACATCCCAGATGTGGCAATAAGAAACTTGGCTTCTGCTTTCATCTGTACAACGAGAGTGCTCTCATCAGGACATCACCAGCCTAATCTGGGACCCAGGGTGCTTATTTATAAAATTAGCCCATTGCATGCTCTATCTATAGGAATACTGTGTTGATAAAATTCAAGATAATAGATATCCTGGACAATTATTCATTTAGTGATTGTATAGGTGAGACATTATTAATAGGGATAAAATATTTTCTCTACAAATTGGAAGTTCTCTATAAATACAATACATTATCATGATGATCACCTGTACAATTATTTTTGACAAGAAAGCCATGTAGGAGGGGTTAAGTGACATGAACAAGATAATCCATCAAGGATTAACCCTCTTAGGTTGGCACCATAACATTTCCGGGTTTGATAGGAGAATACCAGAGTCCAGATTTGGAAGACTCAAATTTAAGAGAAATAAAATAATTAATGTACTCCATGAAGAAATAAAGACATGCAATGCATTGATTTTCACCAAGAATTTGTTTTTTTTCTTACTGTAAAGACTTTAAGAAGTTTAAATGGAACTCTGGATAACCAAATCTCTTTGGGATCACTGAGCCACACAGCCAAACCACATATTGTTTTTAAGTCACAGGAAGCCAGTAAAATATGAAAAGAAAAATTATATGCTACTAAAGGGAAGAATTCATATCATATTCTGGCAAGAAATGCAAAGAATGTAATTTTTCTATCTTCTAAACACTACCATTGCCAAGAAATTACCAATGGAAACCTTCCATTCAGAATAATTTCTTTGGAAATTATGAGTATTTAAAATAAGTTCCCTGAGAAGTATGGTCTAAAAGAACCATATATGAAATTCCATAAAACTAGTAATTTCTATAAACTTCTGGCTTTGGGTAAACATGAAGATAAATCTCTTTTGTAAGAGGCCATGAATTATCCACTGCCTATAAAACAATAAGATGTTAGGTAAATGAGGGAAGAGTAGCTACTTTAGTTGATAAGAGTTCACAGAGGAAGCCAGACTGTTCTAAGTTTCCAGAATACCCTGTATCACCCACCTGGCCAGCCAGTCATTTGCCAGGCTACATGGCAAACTACAGGCTACAGGATACACTGTTTTAGCTACATGGCAGCTAGACCAGAGTAGCAATAGAAAAGCAATAGAAGCCTGTGCTTACTTCCTCAATAATAGCACATGCAGAAAGGATAACAAAGAGGATAAAGTGTCTTTAAATGAATTGTTTAGTATGGCTTTTTCTAAATACAATGCAAGTTGATATTTAAATTCCAATAAAAAATCTGAAAGAGTGATATGATTTTATGAACGTATGGGTAGATGAAATTACAGCTTTTTAGATTTAGACACCCTAAAATACTTACTGCCATCAATTAAAGAATAAGAAATTTTGCTTTAACCTTATACATTTGAAAATGTATATAAATGTTTTAGTGCCTCTTTTGTGCTAGGGAGAGTACTAGGCATTGGGATTGCATAGATTAGAAGATAAACATAGTCCCTTTGCTCAAGTGTAGTGTAGAGACAAATATACAGCTTGTCCACCCACAACCCCAATTAAGAAATCTAAAACCTATAACCCAATCAGAGATCGTAGAGGTGTGGATAGTGATCTAGTGATAAAGGGGAAGAATGCATAATTCCATTTCTCAAAAAGCTTGAGAAATATGCATGCCATGTATTTAAAAAATATATACTCTATCTTCCTATCATGCTTTGACTCCTTTGAACTATTACTTCTTAATACATTAATAAGGAAGTGGTGTGAAATTTCTTGGTTGAAGGGCAGCACTGAACTCTCAATGGTGTAATTAACATTTTAATGAGGAGTGAAGGCTTTGCCTGTTTTGGATCTCAACTGTGTGTCTCCTGAGTGGATCTCAATCTGTTGAGCTCAGAGAATGAGGTGATTCTATCTTAGTGAGATTTTAAATAACAGTAGATCATGCAGGCCACAGTTTTAGCCTGCTCCTGCTCTCTTCTTTGTTAAGAAAGTTCACTTATATTCTAATATACTATGTCAGAGTCCAACAACTAGTTTTCAGCTCTGGTTTCTTTTTTGGTATGCACAGAAACTGTATGCACAACAGTTACAATCTGGGAGTGGGTAATTTTTAGTAACTGAACAAATAATTGCAGGTTCTCCTTATTTGTAAGCTATAGTAGCTAACTGCTATTTGGAGATAACAACAATTTGCAGAGGAAGTATTAGATAATGCTTGTAATTTAATTATTTGCAAATCAAACTTTGTGTAATACACCACAGGTATAAAACATCTTCATCGGAGACAAACTTGAAGGTCACTAAAAAGCTATTTGTTTTGAGGTTTCGGAAACCCAAGTACCTAAAAAGATGGTCTAATGGACAGAAAACCACTTTTATTACCAGATAAAATCTTTCAAAAATGTTAAAAACCAATATCCTTATTTTCATTGCTAGGTTAAAAAAAAAAAGAAAAAAAAACTCTCATAAGAAAAACTCCTGTGGGAAAGCTTTAAGCATCTTAAAAATGAGGCTTATAATGGAAAAGCCTTCTCTGTCATAATTAACATAGTATCACTAATATAAAACCCAGGCTGCATATCTTGTCTTTATAACTCATTTCTGGCTACTGCAGACCCATCACTATAATGTACATTACACATATAGCACAATATAGTTTATATTATTATTAGGTAAAGGATATAGAATGTAAGGGAATTTTGACACTGATTTCTTGGTGATAAGAATGTATAGCTCAAGTTTTCTCTACAGATGTAAGCATTAATAATCTACATAGATATTGAAGTAGTTCAACCACTACTTTAAATTTTCCTTACTGTTTCAGTCATAAAACCAAGGACACCATGCACGTTTACCTGTGAATTACATAATCTTTTAGCAAAGATTTAGCAAAATTGCAAACTCTAGTTGTGTTTCTTGTGTCCTTCAGTTCTGTTTTTCTGTTACTCACAGCCAAGAATATAAACACACTTGTGTATGTCAGTGTTTGTGTGTGTGTGTGTGTGTGTGTGTGTGTGTGTGTGTGTATGTTGTCAAATTAAAGCATAGAAATGTCTGCCATATTTAGTTGATTGGTTTTATGAAGAATGGTTGTCATATGGTATCTGTTACTGATATAAAGTTCATCTGGAGAGGAGGACTCCAAGTTCTTCAAAATGAATCAGGCATCAATACAATGTTCCAGGATATAAACAATCAATTTTTGTAGCCAACTATCTGGGATACATAAAAAACCCTAGGAAATCCAAACTTTTCCTACTGAAGAAACGTTGACAAAGACTGGTACAAACATTGTTTATTCTCAGAGTAGCACATAAAATTTACTTTGCTAATAGCACAATTTTCATCTTTTCAATTTCGAGATAAAGGAACAAATTACCTATGTTCAAATTTCACTAACTTATGCTATCCCATATATTTTCAATATCCTAGAGGTTAACTGTCCCACTCCAAGCGACAGACTTAGATTTAAAGAACAGCCCTGGGAAGGGAAGTATAGTAACTAAAGTAGTTTTATATTACTAAGGTGGCTCTTTACCTATTAACATATGAAAGAGATACTGACAGAAATTTATGGCAGGTCCAAGTGAAAGTGATGATAATCCATGAGGTAAATGCAGTTTTGAGAAAATATTTAAGAACTCAGTAGTTGTACAGAAAATCCATTGTGTGTGACCCCATAAATTCTCATTGCTCCAATTTTGTCTACTGACTGCAACTTTTATTCTCTTACTAAGGTATCTTTACTTAATTAGGCTCCTTTTGCTACCAGACTTGCAGAACAAAGCCTCCTATAAAAACATACAGATTGTCTATAGAAAGTCAAGCACAAGGAACAGAAACGAGAAGTTGCTTTTTCAGTCCCCTGTGTATATTATAGTAGTTCAGTGTGATTTCTTTTAGGTTGTTAATGCAGATGTCCTTAAAGAAATTTATCTTTTAGTATCCCTGAGAACTACACTTTCTTTCATATCTTACATGACAATATAGAAAAGACTATTGTTCACAATTATATTGTTTCCCTTCTTTTCTCTTCTTCTCCCTTTTCCCAGAGTGCCAAAGTACAGACTAAAGTGATTCTTGTTTACATATCCTCACTGGACAGAATCTGCCAATGGCTACAGTTTACATAAAATTATGATATGAATAGACATTATAGATGGAAAAATTTTACTAATGGAGTCTGAGAATGGACTGTTATTTAAAATATGAGTAGCTCTTTTTGGTACCAGAATCAGTCCTGACATTAATGGATTCTACATATTCAACTTTACATACTTACAGACCACTTTGGAGAAAAGGTTTTGTATTAATATAAGAATGACTTTTTTCTTTTTTTTGCAATGTAAGGTTTGAAAGATTTTAATTTTTTTTTTGTCAGATGGAGATAAGGCTTTTATATGTTCACCAGAAGATGTTAATGTTATATGCAAAGAGAAGTATATTTCCAGACCCCCCAGATATGAGAGCCTTGCCTCCTTATTTAAGAGTGAGCTATTCTGAGCCAAGCTTCTCATCACCTATATCGTACCCATTTTGTTTTTTTAAAAACTGCATAACTATCTAATCTAAAAAGGTGGGAAATATGCTATAGCTATATTACTGTTAATTCTGTCCAGTTCACATCTCACTCTCAGATATACATCAGGGAGGACTCAAGGACAGAAGGCTCTTCAATATGATAGCCAAAGGGGCTGTGAAGGAAGCAAATCAGGGTTTTTAATCACCCTATAGCACAAAGGAGAGAACATGCTTACATCAAATTATTAATCTCCCACGGCGTCTTTCAAGTGAATCCAAGTCCCTGCCCGACCAGAGTTAGGATGTGCTTCAGCTCATGGGACTGGGCAACACCCTACTTCTTTTCCTTGCAGCCAGGCCACCTTGGACAGAGCACTGTATTCTTGCTGTATCACGCAGCCTTCCTTACCAGCCATGTTACTGAACTATAGATAACTTATGACTGCAACACTCAGATACAAGGGGCAGAAAAGCAGATGCTCAAGGCCAGGTTTTGCCAGTTTTATTCTGCGTTGCCTATCACATCATAAAAATCTTTTTTTCTCCCATACAAGTTTTATTTGCAATCATTACCCAGATTTATCTTGGAGACTTGGGGTAAAAAGGGCAGTGTCTCAGAAATTTCCCTCAGTACAAGTACTGATAAGAACTGTGCTTCTTGTTGACTACTGCCAGGACCTCAGCTTGGCCTCCAAATGATCAACTGTTAATAAGGACTACGCTCCTGCGCTGTCTCAGGACTCATCGTCGATGAAAATTATCCTGCGTAAGGCAAGAGGCTGCGTAACTGCACCACCCATTCAGGACTCAAAGAAGGTGAGGGTCCCTATTCTCACATTGATTCAGCTGGACTTGATCCAGAGTGGCTGAAAGGAGATGTGATAATTTATATAGCTCTACTGTTTCAAGAATAAGATTGTGCCTCCTAAGTGTCTTTTCCCTTTTTCCTCAATAGCCCCTTCCTGGTTTCTAGACAAGACAGGTTGCAGGTAGTACAGCATTCAGGAGTGGGAGTTGTGTGGGCAGCTCTGTGCCCTTTGTTTCCAAACCTAAAGACATGGAATTCTCTCTTTATCCAGATTGACAGGTTATTTCATCATTCCACTGAATACCACCATTTAAAATAAACAGCAGCACCACTGGGACCCCATGTCCCTGAAGGGTAATCACTGTCACTCTACAACCAATGGTTAGCTTCTTTCCAATTATTCTGTCCAAGCTGACTCTTTCTGTCTTGGCCATTTTCTAGGGCTTTCTAGGCTATTTTTCTGTTTCTGTGAAACTGAACCCATGGGGCTTTGTTTTATGTGTTCTTCCTTGGAATGGCTTTGCTCTGGGGATAGCTCAGTGTTCTCTCTGTCATCAGGTCATTCACGGTAGATTCTGTGGTTTGGGACTTTTTCCACACTCCTACTTTTACCTAAGGGTGTTGCTCAGTGTTTAGTTTAGTCTTACTTACATCTGTGCTTACTTTCTCCTGGGCCCCTGGCAACAGGAATACCCTCCGATAATCCCAACCAGGCCCGGTAGGTAACTTTTCCCTTAGCATGGTGTTAAAAGCCCTTCAAATTACATTACTTAGCTTTTTGATCTGAAATCAGTCTTAAGTAAATTTTCTCACTAATTCTAGGTATTCAAATGCAAATGAATCCAATCAATAGTCTTTAGAAATGGAAAGTAGTTGTTTTAAACCTATTAGGGTCTTTCAATCAAGTAAATTCTTTAGCCTAGGGCTTTTCATCCATCCATCCACTTAACAAATAAAGTGCCTACTATTGTCAGGCAATTACTAGGATTTTGGGAAGGTGAAAAGTATTCTCTGCTACCAAAACCATTATAATATTTAAGATAAAATCAGTAGTTAGTAGTAGCCAAAAAATACGCTGTGTAGAATATATACTTATTTAGATTACAAGCTCCTATCCAAGTGGAAGACGAAAACCATCTTTGTGTCCTAGAAAGTAGTCAAGGTAGATAGGAGATTTGAATTTATATTAACAATCTATGTCAACTGGGGAAAATAATTAAAGGAGTAAGCAACATCCAGTTTGAGGATTATTAGGACCTAAGAAATTTATTTCATTGTGTGGAAGACAACCACCCACACATCTCCTCCTCTAACAAGCCAGAGAAATTTGGTTTTAAAAACTATGGGAGCAGACCTTTAAGTCAGCCATAAGAATATTATTATAAGAGAATAGACAAAGCCACAACTAATAGGCTTTGGATGGTCCCCCCCGCCGCCCCCGTACCTGAAGTCTGAAATGTCTGTAATGAGAATTGTGGGGATAGGATACATTAGATTTTATATAGGTCTTATAACCCTTTAATCAAGCAAAAAATGTTGAGTTTAGTTAATATTTTCTCAAAAATACTTCACTTTTGAAAGCAATGGATATTTCACAAAAGAATTATCTAAAGAGATCTATCTATCTATATCTATCTACACACATAAACACACGTACATATATTTCCCTTCATTTTGTCACCTTTTCTTTCTTTTTTAAAGTTCAGACTAAGAAAAAAAATGGGAACTGGAATATATATTTTCTTTTTAACATTTTATTTTGAAGTAATTTTAGACATAAAACGTAAAAACAGTACACATCCCTCTCACTTAACTCTTCTTATATGTTAATTTGACATAACCTTAGTACGATTAATGTTAGGAAGTTAAAATTAGCACATACTATTAACTAATCTCCAAACTCTCCAAATCTAATTGTATCTCTAATGTCCTTTTTGTGATGCTGCATCTAATCCGGGGTTCTGTACTGCATTGTTATCTTATCTCCTCAATTTCCCATCTGGTTCAGTTCTCAGTCTTTGTTTTCATGACCTTTACAATTTTGAAGAGTATTTACCACTTATTTTGTAGAATGTCCCTCAATTTAGGTCTGCGTGTGTTTTCGCAAGAGTAGACAGAGGTTACACATTTCTGACAGGGGTATCACAGGAGTGATGCTGTGCCTTTCTTGGCACATCGTATCAGGAAGTATACGCTATGCTATGCGTAGGTCCTGTTCCTCACCAGATGATGTTAGCTCTCATCTTTGTTAATGTAGCATCTGCCAGGTTTCCCTACTTTTGCAATTTGTGATTTAAAAATATCTTTTAGGGAGATGTATTTTCTTCTAAGAATTTGAGCATTTTTATTAGGTTGGTGCAAACCTAATTGCAGTTTTTATGACAAAAATCTGATAGAAAATGAGACTTGGGCAATTGTGGGGGACCTCTTACAGGAACAGAAACCTTCTTATTCCCTACAGACACCCAGCATGCTTCGAAATCTTCTATTCACATTCCCATAAGACTCTGCTCACCTTAATTTTAAACCTAAGTAGATTTGGGGGATCAGGTCTGTACAGCTAATATCACCCATTTGGTTGTTGTTTTAGTCACTTTCGTGGTTGATCTTTGCCAGAAATTCCTTCCATTAATAAAATACAGCTCTTGAATATAGTGCCTGTCCCCCAAAATATTTCGCAGTCTATTTTGCCTGCTAGAAAAATAAAATAGATCTGAATCAGCGGAGACAGAGGATGCTATAACTCTATAGTGAATCAAGCAGCACTGACTGCAATACTCAAGGGCTGCTGAAAACTCATATCAGGTACCTCATATAGTCATTTATTAGTAAGCTGATGCCTCAATGCAACACCATACCCAGCTGACTCCACTTCCAACTGACAATTGTAACAAAAAAGGAGCTAAAGAGTTTTCAAATTCCTCATGCATATTCCTATACATCACTGTGTGCCTTTGCTAATGCTGTTCTTTCCTCTCCTCCACTCCTGCGTGGGATATTCTTCCCTAGTTCAGGTCAAATACCCTCTTCTCTATAAAACTTTCCTTAATATTTTGTACCCAGGGATGCCCAGGGCTGCTTGTGTTCTGATATCTATTTTTATATGTCACTTATAAATAGCATATTGTATAGTGGTTAGTTATTGAGGTCACTTTCTCCACTACCCAATTTTTAGGTCCTTAACATCAGAGACCATATTATTTTGAACCACAATATATAGCTTTGAACATATTGGGTGGTAAATGAATGTTCATTGAGCAAATGAGGTACAAACTTGGAATATAGCAAAATAGTATATAGTGTATCACATTCTCTCTATCAATTTATTGATCCATCTATTTAATCTAGCTTTGCCCTTCCACTTACAGAAAAAATTTAAGGTGGCATTTGAACATGTACAATAAAAGATAAAAATAATATTAAACAAAAAATAGATATGAAAAAGTAGAAGTAGGAGGAAGGAGCCAGGAGTGTATCAAGCAAAATGCATGTTGTACTGTCTGTACTTTTGCTAGTGATGGGGTCTAAATAAAGCTTGTGATAAATATGGAAACATCATTTTCAAAATGTCAGGAAACCCAGGGGACCACACTATATAGCCACAGAATGTTCTCTGTGAGAATTTCCTTGCCCAAAAGCCAATGTATAGGAAACGTTAATTTCTAAAACCAAAATACAGGAATAATCCTGAATCATGCAAAAGTATTTCATGATTGCCAGTCAAGGTTCTGAAGCAATGCACATACCAGGTTTCTGTTTGCATTTGTTATTTTTGGAACAAAGTACCTTTGGAACCAGGGCCATAGGTAAGTTACCCATAAGGTAAATATAATGTGAGAGTGAAGTGCAAACTAATTCTCCTATTTGTTGAATGTTCTCCTTCCTAGAATTTATAGGGAAGAAAATTATGTTCATTTGAAAGATTTCTGAGGCCAAGTGGGGAGAGTGAGATATAAACAAATACTTGAAATTGTTCATGTGCAAGCACTTTAATTTCGTGCTAAGTATTCACAGTCTTCACAAAATAAAGTGATGTCTTTATAAAATGAATACTTCATCTATAACTGCACTAATGTATCTCATTAGATTTGTGGGCTAAACTGAAACATTATGTGATCCTATTACAGAAACACTTTTGTCAAGCTATGCATCAGCTTTGTTACAAAATATAGTATCATTTTTTTCTCTCAGTCCTCTTTATATATTTAAAACTAAAATAATGTCTGCCATCTCTTACCACATTTCTACTGCTGAAAAGAGGTATCACAGGCCCACAGATGAGAAAGTTCTACAATAAGCAAAGATAAGATATAAAGCTGGTTCTGACTTGCTGATAAAGGTTTCATACAAAGACCCTTAATCAAATGCTACCCATTCCTGTGTTCTAACACATAAAGTTTTCTTACCAAACCAGTAGTTTCATTGTTTGCAATGGGATTTTAAATAGAAATAACGGGTCAATTAAATATTTCAAATATTCTGCCTACCAAATCAAGGAAGGAACAGAACAACCAAGCAGTGCAATTTGATAAATGCTCATTAGTCTGGAGGAATAAAAGGAAAGGTCATGTTTCAGTTTCTGCTGGGGATCCTTCTTTTCTTTTTTCTTTTAAAATGAAACTTTTATGGAAAATATAGAATAAATAATTAACTTTAATCTTAAAATCTTTTTGAAAATTATGTAAATTAGCTCTTTTGTTGCGTCATCTTTAAAAACATACAGTGCTCCACATAAAATGAGAACTCGATAGAGTGTGGTCTGAATTACTCTTAAATAAAAAGTTTTGTTTCTCCCATTTCAGGCTAAATGAACTTGTGTTCACTTTAATTTTTTAAAATGTAGTTCTGTGTGATTTATGTTTTCACAAATCCAGGAAAACTAATTAGAGGGCAATATTAGAAAAGGCCATTGTAAAACACATTTCACAGGCAAATAAGCAAAAAAAAATGAATTTTGATATTTTTTCAAATGCTGTACTATTCAAAGTGAGGTTACAGTAACCTTATTTGATTTCCTGCAAATTCATTATGCTAATACTGAAAATTAATTATGTTCTCACATCAGAATTTATGGAAGTCAGAAAAATATTAAATTTCTTATAAATTTAAGAATAAAAGTCCACTAAATCAAACAATATATAATTGAGCTTCCCTCTCTTCTTTATACATTTCTCTGAATTATGTAATATCTAAACATTTATTTTATAATCAAAAAATGCTGGACTACGTAAAATACATGTGGTTGTAATCCATATGGAATTGATTGTAATGCCTACAGTTGCCATCCATATGGAATTGGTTATAAAAGATGAAACAGTGGATAGCAATATGATTTTGTGGTTTGGAGATGGGTATAGAGTTGTCTAATCATATGTTCAACAAATACTATTCCAGACCAAATTTTAGGTCCTAGGAATATAGCTGTAAAAGTTCCTGTCCATGCATTTGAGTGAGAAGTAGATAATAATATAAACTAATAAATATCTTATATAATATAAACCAGAGGAAGGTAAGGAAATAGTGACTGAGAAGGTCCAGGGCTTCTACTTGTTGAAGTTGGCTCCTTTAAGCTCAGTTATCATATCTTTTATGATATTTTTCTACCTCATAGTGTTTTTATAACACATTAAATATTATAATACAGGTAATTTTTTTAGGTGGTACCTGGCATTTAGATGTACTAAAAAAAATGTTAAAGATATATAGGATTAAGTTTGGCATAAAACCCCCAATCACATTATCTTTCATGTACAATCTAAAGAAAGGTGGCCCACAGCTTATATGATATTCCACTGCATCAGGGGTATAGATACTCTTTCTTTTATTGGCTCTATCATTCATGACCTCCAATTCAGGGTCCAAGATGACTGATCCAGCTATAGATTGCCCACCTTCATTCTAGCAAGCAGGGAAAATAAAAGAAAGAGAACTTTCTCCCTTTCCTTAAGAATATGTCTTGAAAGTCACATAGACCACTTTTGCTTATATTTCATTGACTAGGCAGATTTAAATGGCAGGGAGGCTGGGTGCTATTATTTGAATGTCCCCTCCAAAACTCATGCTGAGATGTATTTGCTATTGTAACAGTGCTGAGAGGTGGAAACTTTAAGAAATGATTAGGTCATTGGCTGGGCGTGATGGCTCATGTCTGCATTCCCAACATTTTGGAAAGCCACGGCAGGAGGATCAGTTGAGCCTAAGAGTTTTAGATCAGCCTGAGCAACCCAGTAGGACCCCATCACTACAAAAAATTAAAATGTATATGATGGTTAATATTGAGTGTCAACTCGATTGAAGAATACAAAGTATTGATCCTGGATGTGTCTGTGAGGGTATTGCCAAAGGAGATTAACATCTGAGTCAGTGGGTGGGGAAAGGCAGACTCACCCTTAATATGAGTGGGCACAATCTAATCAGTTGTCATACGATATAAAGAGAGACTGGCCTAGCCTCTCAGCCTGCATCTTTCTTCTATGCTGGATGCTTCCTTCCCTTGAACATCAGACTCCAAGTTCTTCAGTTTGGAACTCAAACTGGCTCTCCTTTCTCCTCAGCCTGCAGACAGCCTATGGTGGGACCTTGTGATCATTGTGTTAATACTTAGTAAACTCCCCTTCATATATATATATATATATGAAATATATATAACATATTTCAATTAGTTCTGTCCTTCTAGAGAACCCTGACTAATACAGATTTTGGTACCAGGAGTGGTTCTAGAGGAATAGAATATTAAGGATGGAGTTATTTTATTGGTTTTGGGGTTTCTGGAGTTGGCTGATAAATATGATTAGATCCAACAATGCTAAGGACTCTTCTTCCAACAGTATGGAGAACACTGACAGTCCTCGGTATGAACTGCTTACAGAGTTATGTGAAACAAATGCATTTGACACTCCTGATTCATTGCTCATGAGAGGCAAGAAATTTAGTGACTCTATGCATAATACCTTTGACCATATGTGAAGAACCAAAGAACATCTTCTGGTACCTGGCATGCAGTCATTAACTTGGCAAATTCCTTGCTCTCTATTTCTGTTCATAAGGCCCACTAGAAGCAATTTGCCTTCAGCTGCAAGGCCAGCAATATACCTTTACTATTCTACCTGAGGGGCATATCAACTCTCAGGCTTTGTGTCATTTATTCAGAGAGGCCTCAATAGCTTTTTACTTCCACAAGATATCACACTGGATTACATTGATGACATTATGCTGATTGGATCCAGTGAGCAAGAAGTAGCAAACACACTGGGCTTATTGGTGAGACAGTTGCGTGCCAGAGGATGGGAAATATATCTGACTAAAATTCAGGGAACTTCTACCTCAGTAAAATTTCTAGGAGTCCAGTGGTGTGGGACCTGTGGAGATATTACTTCTAAGGTAAAGGATATGTTGCTGCATTTGGCCTCTTCTACAACCAAGAAAGAGGCACAATGCCTAGTGGGTCTATTTGGATTTCGGAGGCAACACATTCCTCATTTGGGTGTGTTACTCTGGTGCATTTATTGAGTGACCTGAAACGCTGCCAGTTTTGAGTGGGTTCCATAATAGGAGAAGGCTCTGCAACAGGTCCAGGTGCTGTGCAAACTGCTCTGCCACTTGGGCCATATGGTCCAGCAGATCCAATGGTGCTTGAGGTGTCTGTGGCAGATAGGAATGCTGTCTGGAGCCTTTGGCAGGCCCCCATAGGTGAATTACAGGAGAGGCCTCTAGGATTTTGGAGCAAGGCCCTGCCATCTCCTGCAGATAACTAATCTCCTTTTGAGAGACAGGTCTTGGTCTGTTACTGGGCTTCGGTGGAAAAGGAATGTTTGACCATGGGTCATCAAGTTACCATGCTACCTGAGCTACCTAATGTGAACTGGGTATTTTCTGACCCATGTAATCATAAAGTGGATCATGCAGAGCAGCGTTCCATCATCAAATGGAAGTGGTATATGCATGATTGGGCTTGTGCAGGAAGCCCCTTTACATTGGGCTTCCTCATGTAAAGGCACAAGGAGGTTACATGAGGAAGTGGCTTAAATGTCCATGATCCCTCTCCTGCCCCTCAGCCTTCTCTTCCCCAGCATGCACCGATGGTCTCATGGTGATTTCCTTATGATCAGTTGACAGAGGAAGAGAAGACTAGGACCTGGTTCACAGATGGTTCTGCACAATAAGCAGGCACCACCCAAAAGTGGATAGTTGCAGCATTACAGCCCCTTTCTAGGACACCCCTGAAGGACAGCAGTGAAGGGAAATCTTCCTGGTGGGCAGAACTTCGAGCAGTATACCTTGTGTATTTTGCATGAAAGGAGAAATGGCCAGATGTACAATTATATACTGATTCATGGGCTATAGTCAATGGTTTAGCTGGATGGTCAGGGACTTGGAAGAAACATGATTGAAAAACTGGTGACAAAGACATTTGGGAAAGAGGTATATGAAGGGTCTTCCCTGAGTAGTCAAAAACTGAAGATATTTTTATCCTATGTCAGTGCTCACTAATGGGTGACCTCAGCAGAGGAGGATTTTAATAATCAAGTGGATAGGATGACCCATTCTGTGGACATCATTCAGCCTCTTTCCCTAGCTACCCCATTACCAGTGGGCCCATGAACAAAGTGGCCATGGTGGCAGGGATGGAAGTTACACTGGGCTGAGCAACATGGACTTCCACTCTCCAAGGCTGACCTGGCTATGACCACTGCTGAATGCTCAATTTGCTAGCAGAAGAGACCAACACTGAGCTCTCAACATGGTATCATTCTTCAGGGTAATCAGCCAGCTACCTGGTGGCAGGTTGATTATATCATACCTTTTCTATGGTGGAAAGGGCAGAAATTTGTCCTCGCTGGAATAAACACTCTGGATATGGGTTTGCCTATTCTGCATGAATTGCTTCTGCCAAAACTACCATTTGTGGACTCACAGAATGCCTTATCCACTATCATGGTATTCCACAGCATTGCCTCTGACCAAGGCACTCACTTTACAACTAAAGAAATGAGGTGGTGGGCTCATCCTCATGGAATTCACTGGTTTTACCATGTTTCCTATCATCCTGAAGCAGCTGGATAGATAGAATGGAGGAATGGCCTTTTGAAGTCCATAATTACAATGCCAACTAGGTGACAATATTTTTCAGGGCTGGGGCAAAGTTCTCCAGAAGGCCATGTATACTCTGAATCAGCATCCAATATATGGTATTGTTTCTCCCATAGCCAGGATTCATGGGTCCAGAAATCAAGGGGTGGGAGTGGAAGCAGCACCACTTGCCATCACCCTTAGTGATTCACTAGCAAAATTTTTGCTTCCTGTTCCCGTAACATTACGTTTCGCTGGCCTAGAGGTCTTAGTTCCAGAAGAAGGAACACTGCCACCAGGAGACACAGTAAAGAGTCCATTAAACTGGAAGTTAAGATTGCCACCTGGATACTTTGGGCTCCACCTACTCTTAAGTGAACAGGCTTAGAAGGAACTTATAGTGTTGGATGGTGTGAATGACCTAGACTATCAAGATGAAATCAGTCTACTACCTCACAGTGGAGGTCAAGAAGAGTATGGTTGGAATACAGGAGATTTCTTAGGGTGTCACTAGTATTACCATGCCCTGTGACTAAGTTCAATGGAAAACTACAAAAGTCCAATCCAGGCAGGACTACAAATGATCCAGACCCTTTAAGAATAAAAATATGTGTCACTCCATCTGGAAAAAAACCATGACCTGTTGAGGTGCTTGCTGAAGGCAAAGGGAATACAGAATGGGTAGTAGTAGGCAGGCATCAATTATCAGCTATGACCACATGACCAGCTGCAGAAACATGAGTATTTCCTTCTTCTTTTGTTAATAACATGTTTGTGCATGTATACACTTGTACTAAGAAAACATCTTCATTTTATTTCGTGTTTTATCAGGTGACATAAGAGTATTTGACTCACATCAGCATTTAAGTATTGTTAATTTTAGGTAATAGTATTTGTGTTGGGAATTTGTGCATTTTATAATTCTGTACGAAGGATAGTTGTATTATGTTAGGCATAATTATGACCTTATTTTTCTCTTTATTTAAAGATTATGTATGGTCTCAGGAGATATGTATGGTTCAAGTTGACAAGGGGTGGACTTGTGATGGTTAATACTGAGTGTCAATTTCATTGAATTGAAGAATACAAAGAATTGAACCTGGGTGTGTCTGTGAGGGTGTTGCCAAAGGAGATTAACATTTGAGTCAGTGGGTGGGGAAAGGCAGGCCGACCCTTAATCTGGGTGGGCACAATCTAACCAGTTGCCAGTGCAGGCAGACACATGTGAAAAAGAGAGACTCGTCTAGCCTCCCAGCCTACATCTTTCTCCCATGCTGAATGCCTCCTGCCCTCAAACAGCAGACTCCAAGTTCTTCAATGACTAAAACATCAAAAGCAATGGGAACAGAAGCCAAAATTGACACATGGGATCTAATTAAACTTAAGAGCTTTTGCATAGCAAAAGAAAATATAATTAGAGTGAACTGGCAACCAACAGAATGGGAAAACATTTTTGCAATCTATCCATTTGACAAAGGGCTAATATCCAGAATCTATAAAGAACTTAAATAAATTTATAAGAAAAAAAACAAACAACCCGATCAAAAAGTGGGAAGGATATGAACAGACACTTCTCAAAAGAAGACATTTATGCAGCCAACAAACATAAGTAAAAAAGCTCATCATCACTGGTCATTAGAGAAATGCAAATCAAAACCACATTGAGATACCATCTCATGCCAGTTAGAATGGTGATCATTAAAAAATCAGGAGACAACAGATGCTAGAGAGGATGTGGAGAAACAGGAATGTTTTACACTGTTGGTGGGAGTGTAAAGTAGTTTGAACATTGTGGAAGACAGTGTGGTGATTCCTCAAGGATCTAGAAATAGAAATACCATTTGACCCAGAGACCCCATTACTGGGTATATATCCAAGAGATTATAAATTATTCTATCATAAAAATGCATGCACATGTATGTTTACTGTGGCACTGTTCACAATAGCAAAGACTTGGAAGCGACCCAAATGCCCATCAATGATAGACTAGATAAAGAATATGTGGCACATATATACCATGGAATACTATGCAGCCATAAAAAAGATGAAGATGAGTTCATGTCATTTGCAGGGACATGGATGAAGCTGGAAACCATTATTCTCAGCAAACTGACACAAGAACAGAGAATCAGACACTTTATGTTCTCACTCATAAGTGGGTGTTGAACAATGGGAACACTGTGGGGTGAGAATCATATACTGGAGCCTGTCGGGGGGTGGGGAGATTGGGGATAGCAGGAGGTGGGGGGCTAGGGGAGGGATAGCATTGGAGAAATACCTAATGTAGATGACGGGATGACGGATGTAGCAAACCACCATGGCACATGTATACCTATGTAATGAACCTGCACATTCTGCACATAATACACATAATATTTTATTATTATTACACTTTAAGTATTCCAGAACCTGAAGTATAATAATAAAAGAAATTCCAAACATACACATTGCCAAATGCTGGCAAGAACACGGAGCGACAAGAAATTCTTGTGGTAGGAACATAAAATAGTACAGCTACTTTGAAAGGCAGTTTGACATTTTGTTACAAAGCTAAACATAGGTTTACCATACAACCCAGCAATCACAATCCTAGGTACTTATGCAAATAAATTGAAGATGTGCCTTCAAGTCTGTTGTGGGACCTTGTGATAGTGTGAGTTAATACTTCATATATATATATATATATATATATATATATTCAATTAGCTCTATCCTTCTAGAGAACCCTGACTAATATAATGTAAAAAAGCAAAATTTAGCTGGGTGTGGTCATTCATGCTTGTAGTCCCAGCTACTTGAAAGGCTGAGGCAGGATGATCATTTGAGTCCAGAAATTTGAGGCAGCAATGAGCTATGATGGCACCAATGCATCCCAGCCTTGGTGACAAGATGAGACCCCATCTCTTCAAAGTATTGTACAAAATGACATGATTAGGTCATGAGGGTTCTGCCCTCATGAAGAGATTAATGCTATTATTATGGAAGTGAGTTAGTTATCATGGGAGTAAAATATATCCTGATTAAAGGGTACGTTTGGCCCAAGATTTTGCCCTCTGTATCTTACACAATAGCTTCTGCCTCCCACATTTCACCATGGGATGACCCACACCAGAGGTCAGTGTCATTTTCTTGAATTTTCCAGCCTCCAGAAACATGAGGAAAATAAACATCTTTTGATTATAGATTACCCATTCTGTGATATTCTGTTATAGAAAAATGACTAAGAAACTGGATAATGTAATTTTTTTTGTTTTTGTTTGTTTTAACCATGAGACTATCTTCTCAGCTAAAAAAAAAAAAGGACTTTTTAAAAATACAGAAATAAGAGAATATTCGTGGCAGTCTCAGTCTTGAAGTCATGGGGCCAGTATCATTGAGCATAATGATTCTCTTTCTTTAGAGTAGCTTTGAAACTCTCCTGACATCTTCTTAGATGGTAGAAAAATGCTGCAGCAATGAGGACCCCAGGTGACCTGAGTTAAGTAAAATTTCTTTGTATTGAATGACATTAGCTTTTTAAGTCAATATTTTGATAGTAGGAGTGTTAAGCAGTATTCAGTTTCAGCTACACAATTCTGTTTTAATGAAGCTTATTCCTGGCTGGGTTTGCAATATGCTAAACATTGTATAAATTATTTAGCATTTACTTTTAACAGAAAAAGTGATGAGCATATTACAGAAAAAAATTTAACTTAAAATAAAGTGAATCCAGCTTTATTATACTACATTTTGCTGAATGTTACATTAGGAATGTGTTAACAGGCACAGTATGATTTCCAGAAATTGAAAATCCTATCATGTACATACAACCTACTATCTACTTTTAAGTGCCATTTAACTTTGTCCATTCATACTGAGGCTGAAAAATAAATTGGCAACAATTTACAACAGTTGCATAATTTTATATTCTTGGAAACTAGGGGTCAGAGAAATTAAAAGACTTGCTCAAAAAAAAAAAAAAGAATTAATGGTGACATTAAGAGATGAGTCTTCTAATTTCTAAATAAATTGCTTTGTGAAAAAAAATAATAATATGAATAACAACAAAACACACACACACACACACACACACACACACACACACAAAACAAAGCCACTAAGCAGTAAAAATTAATTTTATGAACCCAGCTCTTCACATATTTTTCAAATGATGGTATTGGAAGGAGTCTGTAAATGAAGACTAAACATATCAACAGTGGGGTTTAAACCCACACAGGCACTACCCCCCATTGGATCTTAAGTTGCATGCCTTAACCACTCAGCCAAATCAGTGGATTTATGAGCCTGGCTCTTAATGACTATGCTTAGAATACCAAACTCAAACGCCAAAAAAAAAAACAAAAAAAACCCAGGATATTCAGTTGTCATACTGGTACATGTATTGTTCAATATTGTATGGTTATTCAGGTCTTTAAATACTTTGGACTTTTTAATATTTGGGAACATCATATTTTTCATATATTACAGGAAACAAATATGATTTAAGTATCAATAAAAAATACAATGTCCAAAGGAAACACTTTACTTCATGGAAAGAGAAAAATATTTTGAGGGCTTTGGGCCTTTTATATTTTACACAAAATATTTAGGTTTGAAAGCCACTCCAAGTCTCAAGAGGCTTTGAATATATCCAGAAGAAAGGTTAGTGCCTATTCTTAGTGAATCGCTGGTCAGCCAGTCAGTTGGTAAATACCAGTTACTAAAAACTAAATGTGTTTAGGGCACAGCTTTGGGACTGTTTAAAAAAACATAACTGCTAGCTTCGTTTCTCTTATCAGAGCTGCTATCTTAAGGATGACTGAGAACACTGTCAAATGAAAATTTTGAGGTGAAATAAGACACGAGTTTATACAAATTTAGTGGTAGAACTCTTGGCTTCTGGATATAAGAAAAGAAGGATCACTGGACTTACTCATAGATGAAATTTTAGTGGCCAGATGAAATAAATTAAACCATGAGATCAAAAAAACTTCCTGATGTTTGGCAAATGAGGCTCAGTTTGTGTGGGTTATGCATTACGATATCAATACATTTGTTAGTTTAGAAGATGTACGATGCATGAAAGTCAGCATATGCTGCAGAGAATAGCGTGTGAGGCTGGAAGCAGAAATCACTGTGGCTGGAGAAATGGGCAGGGACCAATTATTAAAGCATCTTAAGGGTCACATTTTTAAGACTGGGCTTTGTTTTGTGGATGATAATACAACATTGAGAGCTTTTAAGAAACAATGATATGATTTCTTACCAACTCCAATAATTCAGAGCATGTCTGCAGCCTTAAATATAATTAAATACAGGTAAGAGAAAAAAAAAAGAATGGAGAGAGCAATAAAAGGAAGGAATAAGGGAAGGAAGAACAAGAGAAAAGGCTCTGTTTTTATTTGCCCCTAAAACCAGGGTCTCCACTCAATCCTGGCAATGCTTGTTTTGCTGATGAATGGGTTAAAACAAGGTGTAGTTGCTAAACGCCTACTCAGTGACAATGATAATGATCCGATGTAACAGGCAATGCCCTTGTACTTTCCAGGATTAAGGTGCAATTTAAAACTGTTTTCACAACCTCTATGCATTGTGCTGTGCTAATTTCAAAAGTACCTTTATTTATTTTTTTTTTCCAAATCAAATGTCTGTATTCTTAACTGAGCTTCTCTCAGACCTTGGTACTCTATCCTTTAGTGGCTGTGATCACTATGTTATGTTACTATGATTACTATCTGCCATGGTGTTAATTTTCACGTAATATTGGCTGTTATGATTATGAACTAGCATCTGGGAAGACTAATTTATTACTTGGCTATTACTGTTGAAGGTCATGTAACTCCAATGTTCTGCTAAAGCATTTGATCACATCCTGCATGCTCTGCCAGAATGCCTTTCTTCTGGCAACTCCTCAGGCTTCTGTGGAATTTATCACTTTTTCAACCAGTGAAGTTGAAGCCAGTAGGTACTTATTTCTGGTAGCTGCCAATAAAATATCTGATTTCTCAAATGCCCTCTGTTCTTATACCCAGTCTTTCTTTATTCAGTAGTTATAAGAAATGATGTTCATAAAAATTCAGCTACCTACATAAACAACCTTCAAATATCTGTTGGAGACTTACTTAGTTCTAAATATTACTTGAAATCTCAACTAGGACACTTCACTGTGTTATTTAGGTATATGGAAGAATATGTTCAAGTCTACCTGTGAAAAGTCTATTAATATTACAGGCGCAAGTTGTGGCTTATAGGACAATTTTGAGACAAGCAGAGCAAGACTCTCTTTCAAGCAGAGTGGGTAATACAGATTGGAATGTAGAATTTATAATAAATGGAATAATGCAAATGGTTAAGTGCTAATGCCCTAAATACAAGAGAAAAGACAGTCAGGATCCACTTCAGCATACAGAAAAATATAGAGGTTTTAGTATTCTTTCCTAGATACCATAGATAACTTCTCAATTAAATAGTTCAATCTCAGAATTGTCCTTAGTATTGAAAAACCAAACAGAAACCTAAAACATCATTTTTATGAGATAATTTGCCTATCAACATTAGAGTATTTGTGACGAAAACAGAGACTCATTAGATTAAACATTTTTGAATGAGCAAAAACATGTCTTCAGGATGAGCCTGACTTTACTTCTGGTTCTGTAGAACATTCGGGAAGAACTGCAAATCATATGGCAGACAATTTGGCATGTAGAAATGGTGTCCTATGGCACAGTTTGAACATTGTTTACAATACAAAGAGCTGTAGAAAAGAGCTCAGTTTTTCCTGGATAAGAGGTCTGAGTAGTGACGGCGATGTCATATTTCTGGAAAACACAGGTATCATTTTAAATTACGAGGACAGACAACAGAAGATACGTTAAGTTTGATGAAATGAAACTGGACTGGAGAGGAGTAGGAATATCCTGGAGGTAGCTGAAATAGTCCATTCACGGAAGAAGTAGGGTCCAAATGAAAATTCTTTTATAAAAGAAATCTCATGGAAGGAGAGAGAAAATTTAGGATATACGTAATGTCATTGAGACCCATGCAGTTATAATTCTGGAATGGACAAGAGAGTGGTGATGCTGACAGTGTTGAAGTTAAGAGCATAGGCATATAAGGAAGATAACAATATATACTTTTGATATTTTGAATCAATATAATGTAAATATATAGAAGAGAATGAAGCAAAACCCAGAACTCCAGCACATGTGCACTTTTAGGAGTTAGGAAACAAAAACAATTGAAGAAAGCAGAGAAAATTAGAAGGATAGAGGGATCAGAGAGAAAATAAGAATAAAGTGAGATACAAAAAAAGAAGTTGGAAATAACCAACAGAGAATTCCAAGAGAGATAGGTAGTTAGAAGGGCCAAATGTAACAGCAAGAAGTTCAGGAAGAAACAGCCAAGACAAGGTCCTGGGAACTAGAAACTGTAAGGAGCCAGAGGAGGAAGTCACATCCAGGCAATGTGGGCAGACAGAGGAGGTACCAAGTGTACACTATCCTGTGGAAAAGACTTTTCAATGAAGTGTTTCAAAAAATGAGGTGTTCGTTCAAGAGCAACAAGGAAAATATTTTAAGATTAAAGAGAAGTAATCATGGTGTTTTGTTATTCATTTCTTCAGAGGGAGAAAAATCTAAATAGAAGCAACTAAAGAACTAGAGAAAGTAATGGGTGACTTATGGGGCAAGTTTACAGGAGGAAAGATAAAATGAGAATGTGATTTCTGTGTTAAAGCTATGAAGTCATATGCTCTGTGAAGTATTTTTGTCATCTTATGTCACTTATTAAATACATTTATTTTTTGCACTTATTTAACACATTAGTGATGATAGAAAGATGAACTCTAAATGCTTCTTCTGACATGGCATAGATAATGATTCTAGCAGTGTCAGTTTAAAAAAAACTTCTTTGCTATCTCTTTTATTTCTTCCTGCTTTTAAAAATTCCACCTTGGAGATGTAGGAGTTGGCGTCCTCTCGTTTTCCAAAAGCACCTTGCTTGTAGATTTCTGGTCTGTTTTGGTCTGTGGCACACAGTGTCACTTGTTAAAACCATGTGAGACTCCAAGGAGATTGGGCTGAGAAGGCTTGCAGAGGCTTTCACAGATCTCACAGCTGCTTCCATCAGGGTATAATGGCCACTTGCTTTTCTACAGATGTTTAGATTCTCCGTTTGAACAGAAACATTGTATCTTCAGTCAGACACTTCAGTCAAATAAAAAATGCAATGTAGAGAATGTCCAGTTTGTGGCCCAGACTTTGACGCTCACCATTTTGTCTCAGGAGTCATGGGAGTTTATGTTCTCAGGCCTTTGTTTCTTTCTAAGACAAACATCTCCCTTTAGTAATTCTATCTGTCAATGTGGGTTTAATTTTATTTGTATACTGATGAGAACAGATTAATGTTATAAAATTAGCCTTAATGTTCTCTCTGCCACATCTGTGCTCTATGCTTGCCAAACTAATGTCAAGGATATGGTATCTAGAATATTTTTTTCAAGTTATCCCTACCAAACTGGTTGCTTTTATGAAATGCAGGTAGCTCTGCAACCCTTCAGCTTTTGTCTCTCATTTTCTTGAAACTTCATATTAGAAACCAACATCTTGAAGGTGAGAATATTAGACCCAATAGTTTTCCCTGTCTTTTTTTTTTTTTTTTTTTTTTTTTTTGAGGTGGAGTTTCGCTCTTGTTACCCAGGCTGGAGTGCAATGGCACGATCTCGGCTCACCGCAACCTCCGCCTCCTGGGTTCAAGCAATTCTCCTGCCTCAGCCTCCTGAGTAGCTGGGATTACAGGCACGCGCCACCATGCCCAGCTAATTTTTGGTATTTTTAGTAGAGACGGGGTTTCACCATGTTGACCAGGATGGTCTCGATCTGTTGACCTCGTGATCCACCCGCCTCGGCCTCCCAAAGTGCTGGGATTACAGGCTTGAGCCACCGCGCCCGGCCCCTGTCTTTTTTTTTAATTAAAATTTATTTCTGGTAAAACAACAACATATATAAACCAGGAAATCAATGATATCAAGCTCTAGCAATCTTAGTAGAGAAACAATACTTTACTTCTATTTCAGAAAGCAAATGCCAGAACGATGTGCCTTTTCATCTTAAACCTTTTTTTGATCAACACCAAATGCCTCAAAAACTTTAATAACAATAACCAACATTTGAATAGGGCTATAAAAGTTTCAAGGGACATTTATGTACATAATCACTTTTAATTCAAAGAAAAACCTTGCAAAAGAGTCACTATTCTTACTCTCATTTTGAATCCAAGGTCATGAAGAACAGAGAGCTCAAATAATCTCCAAAAGGTCATCCGTAAAGCAGGTAGCTGAGCTTCTGGATTCAAACCTCAAGATCTTTCTGTAATTCCACATTATCTCCAAGCTATGTGTTACTGTTTCTGGATACATTAATGGCTTCTGTTGCAATAAAACTTGGTTCTGAACCACTAAAGTGTGAATAGAATGACACTTTCCTTTCTCAGAAAGCGGCTAATCCAAACTTAACTTTTAGAAACTTGTAGAAGTAATCATAATAAAGCTGAAAGCCAGGAAAATGATACCTTTTCTTAGTTGTAATAAGAAAGGTTTATGTTTCTTGAACAATGATCATATACCAGGAACTCTAGTTAAGCGCTTCAAATGAATTTTAGCAGTAGCATTATTATAATCCCTTGTCTACCCATGTGGAAACTAGCAATGATAATTTAACTTGACCAAGGTCATCCAGCTGACTTCATCAACAGCCTGCTTCTAGAGCCTGCATGGTTAACCTCAGTAAGTACTCCTTCTAAGTTAAAATACTTGGAATGCAGTTAGTCTATTGAAAAGCTTTTCCTCCAGAATAGTAATGTAGCCCCCAAGGAAGTGTTAGCAGAGATATGCTGAGCAATGAAAAAGAAAAGTGAGGGAAATAAAGTTTTCAGAGTAAGTGTATCCACTCTAGAGATATTTACTGCCATACTGACTGATGATGTTCTGAAGCCCATCATCAGTTGGTGTATTTCTGCTTCACCTCCACTAGTGTCCTTGCCTGCTTTGATGGGACCAGGTAATGGACCTGCATTAAGTCACATGCTCAGTTGCTCTGCACTTCTCATCATTTGCTCCAATGAGCCTGGCCCTTTAGCTTGATTCATGTTAAATGGTCAGATTTCCTTTGGATTTTGATAGATGGTATAATTAGGATGTAGAAAATGATATTGTTGCAATTAATCAATTAATTTCTCCTAAGTAGATGTACTGGAATCACACCAAATTTAGGCATCATTGACTCACTTATTCATTTATTAATAAATTCAGTGAATTCCTAGTATAGTAAAAATAAAATCTAATCTCTCCAGATGACTATATGGTCCTACATGACTAGGCCCCTGTTAATCACTCCAGACTCATCTCTTACAGCTATTTTCTTATGTTCCCTTATTTGCTTTCTTTCTGTTAAACATGCTGAATTTATTCCTGTCTCAGCCTTTGTCGTTCCTTTGTCAGAATGACTTGACCTTTCCAATCCTCAGATACTCCCTTTATTCAGGTATCTGCTCAAATATCACCTCTCAGAGGCCTTTCCCATCACCTTATCCAAAACATCACCTCATCATCTTTTCACTCTGCTTTTTCTTCATCCAGTTAATCTAACTAACAGCATAGTGTGTATATTACTATTTTTCTACATTAGAATATAAAATCACAAAAGTAGGGGCATTATCAGTCTCATTCATCTCTTTATTACCAGCACCCTGCACAGTACTTGGCTCATTTCAGATGCTTGTCTTGAGTGCGTAGTTTTTCTTCGGCACTACTCTAGATTATGTGATATAATTATGAATAAGACCAACAGAGTCTTGCTCTCACAGAAGTTATATTTCAGTACAGTAGACTGACAAAAATAAATAATTTTTATCACATCCGATGGTAATGAATGAATAAGCCAAATACTTACAGTACATATCACTATTAAGAGGTTCAGAAATACAGTAAGTAGAAAATATTATTGTTACCCTGATTAACTTGAAATTAGTTATATAAATACAAAGCAATCAAATAGTATGAAAAGATAAAGGAATGATCAGAGAAGAATAAGGATATTAGGAGATCAAAGGAGGTAAGTTTTGAATTAAGTAAGAGAAGGGAATTAAGAAATGGAATTAAGTGGATAGACACAAAGGGAGGAAAAGCTTCATCTACATAAAATTATTTTTTTTTTGCAAACTGCTTCATGAATCCTTCTTTGTCTCCTTTGTTTTATTTTCCTCCAGCCTGTACATTGCTTAACTTCTTATGTTTGATTGATGTTATACCCACCTCAATAAAATACCTACACTTGATAATATTTATAATATGAAGGTTTAATTTACGCCTAATACCAAACTTTAAGCCTCAGTTGTGGAACAAGAATTAGATGACAGAAAGGATCCAGGAGTCCCACATTTAAAACAGGTGAGTGGAAATCAGTGACAATGTAAATTGTAAACATCTAATATACTATATTTATCTCCTTTTCATGAATTATTATGCACATGAATATATGTGTTTATATACATTTTCTTCTTTTGAGGTCCAAAAATGATTGAATATTTTATCAGAGTTTTTCAATTAAGTAGGTAATTTAAAAATTCAACAATGAAAAAAAAATACTTTTCAGAATGGTAATCACACAAGCACACTTTGCTTTAAATATTTAGGCCTCAACATAAATCCTGTTACTATAATACACATGTACATGCAACATTAAAAACCCTTACCATATAAAAATACATAGAATTGTAAACATCAAAATGTGAAAACATTTTTGTTTTTGAGAAAATGGTAAATAAACTAGCTGAATAAAAACACTGTTAAGTATAAAAACAGAGACTAGTAAGTTAACCAGTAAAAGTTCAATTTAGACTAAAATATACTAGCAGATTTTTAAAAAAACTTTTTGTCTTATACTCAAGGGAAACCAACTGTGATAGTAATATAATAGTAAGAGACACAGACACTACACATATACATATAGATATAGTTGGCAAAGTGCTAAGTGCAGTTACTTCTAATTCTCAGAGCAAATGAGCAGGATGGTATTACCTCCATTTTGAAGATGAAATATTAGGGCTCTGAGAGGTACAATAACTTGCCTGCAATAATGCACTCAAAATCAGATCTGTCTGATCCTAATGCCTGTGCTCCTTCTACTACATCATTCTGCCTTCATTAGATGACAAATCACCCTTTGTGATAAATCAAGGAATGACCTATTTAAATACAAGCAAAATAAATGAACAATAGAGACCTTACTTTCTCTTCTCTCTCATTATATACATGTTATGGACTGAATCATGTTTCCCTAAAATTCACATATTGAAGTCCCAACCTCTAGTACCTTAAAATATAGCTGTATTTTGGAGATAAGGTTTTAATAGTGGTGATTAAGTTAAAATGAGCCAGTTAGAATTAAAAATTAAGTTACAATTTGGGTGGGGCCCTAATCCAATATGGGCTGGTGTCCTTATAGGAAAAAGGATAGACATTGGGGATGCATTTGTAGAGAAAAGACTATGAAGACAAACAAAACCTGAGGACACCTGGATGTTGAACTCACAGCCTGCAGAAGTGTGAAAAAATAAATTTCTGCTGTTTAAGCCATCCAAACCATGGTACTTTGTTACGGCAGCCCAAGCCAGCTCATGCAGAAAGGCCAGCCTCTTTAACATTGTATGAAGACCAACACGATAAATCTATTATTACATGGACCTCTCATTAGGAAACTGATTCACATGAAATTGGCAACAAAGGAAATTTTTGTTATGTAAAAATTTATGAGTTTATGCACCTGAGGATTATATTATAAACATCATAAGATGAATGCAAACTTATTTTCAGAAGTAATTTGAGATTATCTGGGCAGTATCTGACTGTTATCAGTAGACTATTCATTTTTTCCTTGAAATCAATAGTTGTTTCCTAAACTCCAAACTCGGAGAAGATAAATAAGGCCTTGCTATGGCTTATTTATGCTTTTGTGTACTATAAGAAAAGGAATTGATTTAAACTGTTATTGAGAAAGGTGGCATAGGCAAGAGAGACAGAGAGGTAGAGACTATAATATCACTAGAACTTTGTTCAGTCTGGCCTTGTGTATTAAAAAAAAAAGAAAAAGGTTTCTCCAAGTGTAAAACCAGTAATTGAAAACCTGTCCTTGCTCACAGGATACAAGAGAAATTGTGGGAAGAAAAGCCAGAGAATAATGGTAAAAATCAGGGATTTCAATTGCTTCAATACTCTATGAAGATTATTTCAGTGTCCTTTTTTGAGACAGGATCTCACTCTGTCATTGAGGCTGGAGTGCAGTGTGCAATCATGGTTACCGAAGCCTCCAACTCCTGGACTCAAGTGATCCTCCCACCTCAGCCTCCCAAGTAGCTGGGACTACAAGAAATTTATTTTTTATTTTTATTTTTTTTGTGGAAATGGGGTCCACTATGTTGCTGGTCCTGGTCTCAAACTCCTGGGCTCAAGTAATCCTCCCACCTTGGCCTCCCAAAATGCTGAGATTACAGGCATGAGCCCCTGAGTCCAGAACATGCAGTGTCTTAAACTTCAAAGAGTATTATTTGAAATTTGTACGAGTTTGAAATAGTTCCATTAATGAAACTCTGAATATTGAAAGAGTTTAAGTCTGATATTTCCAACATGGATTCAGTGACAAGTGGACATAGTGGAGTGGTTTGTCCTTGAATTCTTAGGATATTTGGGTGTCTTTCCACTTCTGCCACTGCACACAAATAGTAAGACCAAAGTATCTGCTGACTCCAATTTCTTCACAAACACACACCTATCTCTAGCCACATGTCCATATGATAAATAAAAAATATTAGCAGCTAACAATTATTGAATGCATGCTATATATCAGGTACTGTTCTCAGCACTTTATGAGAAATAGCACATGAAAGTCTCATAATCCTGGACTCTTATTACATTTAGCTCTACTGTGGCATGAGAAGCTAAGTACCTAAGGTCACATAGCCCATAAGTTTACAGTTGGTCTCAAACCCAGGCAGAGTAGCACTAGAGGATCCACTCCGAAACATTAAGCTCTATAGGTTCTAATAATAAGACATTTCTTTATATATTTTTTGAGCATCAAAATTTCTCATTTAGTAAGAATAAGAGGTTAACCTAACTAGAGGTTAAAGTGATTTGATCACCATGATATGACTCATAATATAAATAGTGAAGCCAGGTCTAAAAGCCAACACATCTCACTTCCAAGTCCATTCTCACACAATTAAAACTGATTTTGCAAACAGAAAATTAGAACTCACTACTAATTTACCTTTTTTTCTTAAGATGCCAAACCATACTTATATCAAGAAGGAACCAGAGAGGTATTAAGAAATTCTGCTGATTTTCTGGAAAATCTGAAGAGCATCTAGTCATAGCATGCAGCTCCAAACATGAAGACTTTCTCAGCAATTGTACAAACCTAGCCAGTATCACTATTATCCAATATGTACAAGTCCCCCAAGGGGAAAGGAACACTGTACTACCTGTCATACAAGGCACAATTAAGTAAAACCTCACATGCTCTCCGTTCCAGGCTATCTGAGATGCTATATTCTACTACTTTTTTGTTTTGTGTAAGATTTCTTCTCATTTCCTTCACCATCTATCATATGACATATATTTAAAAAATTAAAGTTAATTTAAATTTATTTTGTTTTAGAAATTTATGGCAACTTCTGAGGTAAATAGAAATAGGAGAGGAAGATTCTGAGATAGAATTCACTAGTTTAAGGATTTACAGAGAAAGATGAGAAGGATGAAAAAGACAGGGAGAGGAATATTTTATGAAAATGAAAATGAATATAGTAGATAAAGAAAATGGATGATGGATAAAATCGTAGCTGGAAAAAGGAAAATAGACATTAAAGTCAAAGTGCAGAATAAACTAGAGCTTCTTTTTTTTTTTTTTTTTGCCCTGGCTTTATTTTGTTTTTCTACCAGATTTGACCTAGGTTTTTCATATAACACTTCTTATCCTTATTTCACAGAAAATTCCTATGATATACTTAAAGCAGGTTATTACTTTATGTTCTAGATGAAAACACTGAGATTCAAATGGTTAAGCTATTTTCCAAAGGTCATACAGCCAGCTAGTGATAGCACTCAGGTGTTCTAATTACTAACTCAACGTTCTTTTTACTGCATGATGCTGCCTCTTCAATGTGTTCTTTAATATGGTGTTACAGTGTCAGGACACATGAAACTGTGTACTTCTCTTAGTTCTCAGGATCTTGATGTCTTTAGCTTGTGCCACTGCCTTGCTGATTTTCTATGAGATTGAGATGAGAAGAAAGGCCTGAAAAAAGTACAGATACTGAAGTACATCCTCACCCACTAACATTATTTCCTTGGATAAAACTCTGTCAACAAGACAGCAAGTGGGCTTCCAAGATGGCGTCGTAGAGGCAACTCAGGATTGCAGCTCTCAGTGAAGGCACAGAGGGTGAGTTTTAGCCGCATTCTCGGATGGACCTTTTTTGCCCACAGAACGTTGAAAGTCCCAGGTGTGAGAGAGACATGGGACGATAGTGCAGCCGGCTAGTGCGGCCGGTTCGGCCAGGCCGGCACCACAGTGCAGCGTCACAGGGCACAAAACTCACTGGTCTGGGTGCCCTGTTAAACCGGCAATCTGAGATTTGGAAGGGCAGATTGGCATGTCCATCTGATTGAACGGGACTTGGACAATGAGCCAGACAAGGAAATTCCTGGGAAACGTGATCTGAGCTGGTGCAGTGGGCAGCGGCATGGGAGATCGCATGGATCCCAGTGCCCTATCGGCAGGCTACTGGGGCGCCAGTGAGAGAGTCGACTGGTCAGCTTGGGGAGAGGAAGAGAGAGAGAGAGAGAGGACGGACTCTGAGGCAGGGAGCTGGGTGATCGGGCTCGGCGGGTCCCACCCTCATGGGGACAAGCAGGGCAGCGATTGGAGGCACTTGGGGCTGAGAGTTTTGCTGCCGTCATCTAGGATGGTGCAGCCTGGTGGGGGAGGGGCATCCGCCACTACGGACACAATCCGCCCCTACTGAAGTACTGCCCAGGGCTGACGCAGCCTGCCATTGCCGAGGCAACCTGCCATAACAGAGAGACTCCACCAAGAGGGCAGAGCACACCACAGCAGAATGGAGCCCGTGGCAGCAGGGCGGACCCGTGCTAGCAGGGTGGAGCCCCGGCAGGAAAATAGTGAATAGACTGCCTCCTAGCTGGGCAGGAGAGTGCAACAGATACTCATAAAGAAAGCCACAACTCCCTGAGACAGAGCATCTAAGGGTGGAAAAACGGGGGGGGGGGGGGGTTTATGAGTTCTGTTGCAGCAGACATAAACATATCCTCCCAATATCCCTGAATGAACAACAGAGCTCACAGCTCAGCACTGGAGCACCTATAAAGCACAGACCGTCTCCTCAAGCAGTTCCCTGACCCCTGTATATCCAAAGAGTCACCCCAAAAAAGGACCAATCAGACTGACATTTGGCAGGCATCATTCTGGAACAAAGATAGCAGAAGAAGAAACTGGTAGCATCCCTCACTGTTTTGCAGCTGCTACATGTATTTCCCGGACAAGCAGGGCCTGGAGTGGACCTCAGCACTCTTACAGCAGAGGGGCTAGACCATTAGAAGGAAAACTAAGTAGCAGAAATACCTCATCATCAACAATCTGGGCATCCACTCAGAGACCCAATTGAAAAATCAGCAACTACTAAGATGATGGGTGGATAAATCCATAAAGATGGGAAGAAACCAGTGCAAAAAGGAGGAAAACACCCGAAACCAAAACACCTCACCTCTTACAAAGGACCAAAACTCCTCACCAGAAAGCGAACAAAGCTGGACGGAGAATGAGTGTGATGAAATGATGGAATTAGACTTCAGAAGGTGGATAATGAGAAACTTCAGTGAGCTAAAAGAACATGTTATAAACCAATGCAAAGAAACTAAAAACCTTGAAAAAAGCTTTGAAAAAATATTCGAGGAAATGATAACAAGAATGGACAACTTAGAGAGGAATGTGAATGAATTGAAGGAGCTGAAAAACACAACATGAGAACTTCGCCAAGCATGCACAAGTTTCAACAGCTGAATTGACCAAGCAGAAGAAAGAATATCAGAAGTCAAAGATCAACTCAACAAAATAAAACGAGAAACAAAGATTAGAGAAAGAAGCGCAAAAAGGAATGAACAAAATCTCCAAGAAATGTGGGACTATGTGAAGAGACCCAACCTACGTTTGATAGGTGTACCAGAATGTGATGAAGAGAATGAATCCAAGCTGGAAAACACTCTTCAGGATATTATCCAGAAAAATTTCCCCAACCTAGCAAGACAGATCAATACTCAACTCCAGGAAATACAGAGAACACCACAAAGATACTCCGCAAGAAGAGCAACCCCAAGGCACATAATCGTCATATTCACCAGGGTTGAAATGAAGGAGAAAATACTAAGGGCAGCCAGAGAGAAAGGTCGGGTCACCCACAAAGGGAAGCCCATCAGACTCACAGCAGATCTCTCAGCAGAGACCCTACAAGCCAGAAGAGAGTGGGGGCCAAAATTCAACATCCTTAAAGAAAAGAACTTTCAACCCAGAATTTCATATCCAGCCAAACTGAGCTTCATAAGTGAAGGAAAAATAAAATCCTTCACGAACAAGCAAGTACTCAGAGATTTTGTCACCACTAGGCCTGCTTTACAAGAGCTCCTGAAAGAGGCACTACACATAGAAAGAAACAAACAGTACCAGCCATCCTAAAAGCATACCAAATGCTAAAGAGCATCAACAAAATGAAGAATCTACATGAACCAATGGGCAAAACAGCCAGCTAGCATCAAAATGGCAGTATCAAATTCACACATAACAATATTACCCCTAAATGTAAATGGGCTAAATGCACCAATTAAAAGACACAGACTGGCAAATTGGATAAAAAACCAAAACCCATCAGTGTGCTGTATCCAGGAAACCCACCTCACATGCAAGGATACACAAAGGCTCAAAATAAAGGGATGGAGGAAGATTTACCAAGCAAATGGAGAGCAAAAGAAAAACAGGAGTTGCAATTCTCATCTCTGATAAAATAGACTTTAAAGCAACAAAGATCAAAAGCGACAAAGAGGGTCATTACATAATGGTAAAAGGATTGATACAACAAGAAGAGCTAATGATTCTAAATATATATGGACCCAATGCAGGAGCACCCAGATATATAAGGCAAGTTCTTAATGACTTACAAAGAGATTTAGACTCCCACACAATAATAGTGGGAGACTTTAACACTCCACTGTCAATAGCAGACAGATCAACCAGACAGAAAATTAACAAGGATATCCAGGACCTGAACACAGACCTGGAACAAGCAAACCTGATAGACATTTACAGAACTCTCCACCCCAAATCCACAGAATATACATTCTTCTCAGCACCACATCACACCTACTCCAAAACTGACCACATAATTGGAAGTAAAGCACTCCTCAGCAAATGCAAAACAACTGAAATCATAACAAACAGTCTCTCAGACCATAGTGCAATCAAGTTGGAACTCAGAATTCAGAAATTAACTCAGAACCGCACAGCTTCATGGAAACCGAACAACTGGCTCTTGAATGTTGATTGGATAAACAATGAAATGATGGCAGAAATAAAGAAGTTATTCAAAACCAATGAGAACAAAGACACAACACACCAGAATCTCTGGGACACATTTAAAGCAGTCTGTAGAGGAAAATATATAGCAATAAGTGCCCACATGAGAAGAGTGGAGAGATCCAAAATTGACACCCTATCGTCAAAATTGAAAGAGCTAGAGGAGCAAGATCAAAAAAGCTCAAAACCTAGCCGAAGACAAGAAAAAACTAAGATCAGAGCAGAACTAAAGGAGATAGAGACAAGAAAAGCCCTTCAAAAAATCAATAAATCCAAGAGCTGGTTTTTCGAAAAGATCAACAAAATAGACCACTAGTCAGACTGATGAAAAAGAAAAGAGAGAACAACCAAATAGATGCAATAAAAAACGATAAAGGGGAAAACACCACAGATTCCACAGAAATTCAAACCATCATCAGAGAATACTACAAACAACTCTATGCACATAAACTAGTAAACCAGGAAGAAATGGATAAATTCCTGGACACCTGTGTCCTCCCAAGCCTAAACCAGGAGGAAGCCGAAACTATGAATAGACCAATAACAAGGTCTGAAGTTGAGGCAGTAATTAAGAGCCTACCACACAAAAAAAGCCCAGGTCCAGATGGGTTCACAGCCGAATTCTACCAGACACACAAAGAGGATCTGGTACCATTCATTCTGAAACTATTCCAAATAATTCAAAAAGAGGGAACCCTTCCCAAATCATTTTATGAGACCAACATCATTCTGATACCAAAACCCGGCAGAGACTCAACAAGAAAAGAAAACTTCAGGCCAATATTCATGATGAACATAGATGCAAAAATATTCAATAAAATACTGGCAAACTGATTGCAACAGCACATTAAAAAACTTATCCATCATGATCAAGTAGGATTCATCCTGGGGATACAAGGCTGGTTCAACATACACAAGTCTATAAATGTCATTCACCACATAAACAGAAGCAAAAACAAAAACCACATGATTATCTCAATTGACGCAGAGAAGGCATTTGATAAAATTCAACAGCTCTTTATGCTAAAAACCGTCAATAAACTTGGTATTGATGGAACATTTCTCAATGTAATAAAAGCTATTTACGACAAACCAACAGCCAATATCATACTAACTGGGCAAAAACTGGAAGCATTTCCTTTGAAATCCGGCACTAGACAAGGATGCCCTCTCTCACCACTCCTATTCAACATAGTACTGGAAGTTCTAGCCAGAGCATTCAGGCAAGAAAAAGAAATAAAGGGTATTCAAATAGGAAAGGTGGAAGCCAAATTGTCTCTATTTGTGGACGACATGACAGTATACCTAGAAGACCCCATCACCTCAGCCCAAAAGTTCCTGCAACTGATAAGCAACTTCAGCAAAGTCTCAGGATATAAAATCAATGTGCAAAAATCACAAGCATTCCTATACACCAATAATAGACGTAAAGAGAACCAAATCAAGATCGAACTGCCATTCACAATTGCTACAAAGACAATAAAATACCTAGGAATACAACTCACAAGGAATGTAAGGGACCTCTTTAAGGAAAGCTACAAACCACTGCTCAACGAAATAAGAGAGGACACAAACAGATGGAGAAACATTCCATGTTTGTGGTTAGGAAGAATCAATATCGTGAAAATGGCTATAATGCCCAAAGTAATTTACACAATCAATGCTATCCCCATCAAACTACCATTGAATTTCTTCACAGAACTGAAAAAAACCACCATGAACTTCATATGGAACCAAGAGAGCCCGCATAGCCAAGTCAATTCTAAGCAAAAAGAACACAGCGGGAGGCATCACACTACCAGACTTCAAACTATACTACAAGTCTACAGTAATCAAAACAGCATGGTACTGGTACCAAAACAGAGATATAGACCAATGGAACAGAACAGACGCATTGGAGGCAACACAACATATCTACAACCATATAATCTTTGATAAACCAGACAAAAACAAGCAATGGGGAAAGGATTCCCTGTTTAATAAATGGTGTTGGGAAAACTGGCTAGCCATGTGCAGAAAGCAGAAACTGGACCCCTTCCTGACACCTTACACTAAAATTAACTCCAGATGGATTAAAGACTTAAACATAAGACCTGACACCATCAAAACCCTAGAAGAAAATCTAGGCAAAACCATTCAGGACATAGGAGTAGGCAAGGACTTCATGACCAAAACACCAAAAGCATTGGCAACAAAAGCCAAAATAGACAAATGGGACCTAATCAAACTCCACAGCTTCTGCACGGCAAAAGACACAGTCACTAGAGTGAATCGGCAACCATCAGAATGGGAAAAAATCTTTGCAGTTTACACATCTGACAAAGGGCTGATATTCAGAATTTACAAAGAACTCAAAGAGATTTACAGGAAAAAAGCCCATTCAAAAATGGGCAAAGGATATGAACAGACACTTTACAAAAGAAGACATACATGAGGCCAACAAACACATGAAAAAATGCTCATCATCACTGGTCATTAGAGAGATGCAAATCAAAACCACATTGAGATACCATCTCACACCAGTTAGAATGGCGATCATTAAAAAATCTGGAGACAACAGATTCTGGAGAGGATGTGGAGAAATAGGAACACTCTTACACTGTTGGTGGGAGTGTAAATTAGTTCAACCATTGTGGAAGACAGTGTGGCGATTCCTCAAGGACCTAGAAGTAGAAATTCCATTTGACCCAGCAATCCCATTGCTGGGTATATATCCAAAGGACTATAAATCGTTCAACTATAAGGAGACATGCACAGGAATGTTCATTGCAGCACTGTTTACAATAGCAAAGACCAGGAACCAACCCAAATGCCCATTGATGATAGACTGGACTGGGAAAATGTGGCACATATACACCATGGAATATTATGCAGCAATAAAAAATGATGAGTTCGTGTCCTTTGTAAGGACATGGATGAATCTGGAGATCATCATTCTCAGCAAACTGACACAAGAACAGAAAACGAAATACCACATATTCTCACTCATAGGCAGGTGAGAAAAATGAGAACACATGGACACAGGGAGGGGGTCTACTACACACTGGGGTCTATTGGGGAGAATGGGGGAGGGACAGCAGGGGGGGGGAGCTGGGGAGGGATAGCCTGGGGATAAATGCCAAGCGTGGGTGAAGGGGAGGAAGGCAGCAAAACACACTGTCATGTGTGTACCTATGTAACTATCTTGCACGTTCTGCACATGTACCCCAAAACCTATAATGCAATAAAAATTTAAAAAATTAAAAAAAAAAGACAGCAAATGGGAACAGGCTAAAACAATCCCAGAACAATTTTTGTTTTAATTATTATTTTCTTGCCGACAAGTACTTGCAATCTAGCCATCAGAGTGCTTCATATCACACCTGTCTATTCTCTAAGAAGTAGACAAGAGCTAGCAGAAGATTGAATGTTGAGTCAGAGGAAGACAGGACTATACCTCGAGAGGGAAACTGCGAAGGGGGAAAGGATGAATAAGGTAAGTACAGGCAGTCCTGATGAAAACTTGGCAGAGGATCCTCTATTCAAGTATCTCAAGCCTTGATTTGAAAGCAAAGAGGAATATAGATAAAGGTAACTTACCTTAACAGTTTAGGACTCATGATATTGAAAAGTAAGAAAATGAGTGACCATCAATTTAATTTACCCTATATATAAAAGTCCTAGAAAATAATAACTTGACCAAGTTTATGCTTCCCATCAACGTGAACTGAATTTGTAGCAAAATGCTGTAGTCAGCAGTAAAAAAATAGTGATAAATATATGTAGATAAAAGCTCTAAGTAGGCTGGAGGCATGTTTGCCTTGTTCACTCTTATATTCCTTCCACTTAATGCAGAATATAACTGACTCTCAAAAATGTATATTTAATGAATAAAAACACAGATGAGTTTTATAATGCTTAACACATAAGCAAGATCTCACAAGAAGAAATCAATACTATACACACAAAATCTGATAACCCAGTTTGGTCTGCTTTGAAATAAGAATTACAAGCTATTACAAGATTCAAAGTTTAGACCAATTTTATACTATTATAGATAAGAAAAAAGCTCATATACAAAATGTGATGATTAATATTGAGTGTCAACTTGATTGGATTGAAGGATGCAAAATATTGTTCTTGTGTGTTTCTGTGATGGTGTTGTCAAAGGAGATTAACATTTGAGTAAGTCAACTGGGAGAAGCAGACACACCCTTCATTTGGGTGGCATTATCTAATCAGATGCCAGCATGGCTAGAATAATAATAGGCAGAAGAATGTGGAAAGCCTAGACTGGTTTAGTCTCCCAGCCTACACCTTTCTCCCATGTGGGATGTTTACTGCCCTTTAACATTGGACTCCAGGTTCTACAGCTTTGGGACTCTCAGGCCTTCGACCACAGACTGAAGGCTGCACTTTTGGCCTCCCTACCTTTGAGGTTTCAGGACTCTTACTGGCTTCCTTGCTCCTCAGCTTGCAGACAGCCTATTGTAGGACCTCATCTTGTGATCATGTGAGTCAATATTCCTTAATAAACTCCCCTTTATATAGATATCCATACTATTAGTTCTCTCTTTCTAGAGAAAACTGACTAATATACAGAAATTCACACAGGTAAAGACTAAAGCTAAGGATTATTATGATCACCAGGACCTTGGTTCCAAGTTGTCCTTTCTTCACTCCCCTCAATCTAGTTTTTAACTCCATACTCTGGAATTAGATAAACAGTCACTATGGTTGTCTCAGAAGGGTTTGCATCCTGCTTTGCAACCTTCAAGCCTTTTACTATCTAATCATCTTGATGTAATCTGAATATTTTTTACTTGTTTCATGATCTTCCCCACTCTCTCTACTTAATCTAAATTTCTTTGTCTCAGTCAAGGCTGTGTCTTGCTTATTTACAGCTATATTTTCAGCACACAGAAAACTGACAGGCATATAGTATGGATTCAACAAATATCTGTTGAGTAGATTAAAATATATTTCAAATGCATTTCTCTTTCTAAACTTTGGAATCCCCAAAGCTTTCTCCATTAGATTTGTATTCTATAATAAGCACAGAATAATTATTTCAGATAGCTTGTTAAGACATATTTATTATGCAACCATAGGTATAAATAATGCTACTATGAATCATATAAAAGTATGAGTCACTTCTTGACTTCACTAGAATTTTATTTTCTTAATATTAATGCTTAATGAAAATTATATTTTCATGAATTTTCAATAAAAGATACAATTCCTTAAACCATTCAACTAGAAATAAATCCTTTTGTATTTAAAAAAGCTCACATTATTTGTATTTGAAGTTGCTGATATTGATTAGAAGTGGAAGTAGCAAGCTGTTATGGAAAAAGGCATTGAACTAGGTGTGCAAAGCCATGAGTTCTAGTCTTAGATTTCTTATAACTACATGTGTAATCTCAAATGAGGATCTTAATATTTGGAGACTGGAATTTTACCTCCAATAAGCAATAATATTGAGAAGATCAGATATGATTTAGTTTATGAAAGCATTTTGTAAACTCAAAAACACCATACAGTCATGTGTCACTTAATGTAATGATGAAGATACACTCTGATAATTATATAATTAGGCATCTTTGTAACACAAACCTCATAGAGTGTACTAACAGAAACCTAGGAAGTAAACAGCCTACTACCACACCTATACGGTACAGCTTATTCCTCAGCCTGCAGACTTGTGCAACATGGTACTGTACTGAATGATGTAGATAATTGTAACACAATTATAAGTATTTGTGTATCTAAACATAAAACAGTAAAAATATTGCATAAAGGATTTTAAGAGTATATATGTATTGAGCAGTCACCATGAAGGGAGCTTGTAGGACTGGAAGTTGCTCTTCTGGGTGAGTCAGTGAGTGGTAAGTGAATGTGAAGGCCTAGAACACTATTCTATACTACTGCAGATTTTATAAACACTGTATATTTAGGTTACACTAAATTTATAAAACATAATTTTCTTTATTCAATAATAAATTAACCTTAGTTTATACTGCAACTTTTTTATTTTATAAACTTTTCAATATTTTTAAACTTTTTGACTCCTCTATATTGAGACATAACTTAGACACATAGCTGTGGAGAAATATTTTCTTTCTTTATTCTATAAGCTTTTCTCTATTTTTAAAGTTTTTTTTTTGTTAAAAATGAAGATTAAAAGCACAAACAGGGTTAGGATCATCAATACCACTGTCTTCTACCTCCACAGCTTATCTCACTGGAAGGTCTTTAAAGACAGTAACGTGTTTATAGCTGGGATCTCCTATAATAATGTCCTCTTCTGGATATCTCCTGAAGTGCCTGCCTAAGGCTACTTTATAGCTAACTTTTTTTTAAATAAGTATGAGTACACTCTAAAATAATGACAATAAAGTATAGTATAAATAGTGATAAAAATGATGATAAAAAAGTATTATTATTTTTAATGATGATACTTTTTAAAATGATAATGATATTACAAAAAGTAATGATAAAAAGTATAGCACAGCAAATATATAAACCAGTAGCACAGACATTTATTATCATTATAAAGTATTATATATTGTACATAATTGTATGTGCTCTACTTTATATGAATGTTTATTTCCACAAGCATACACATAAACACATACTGCCTTGTACTAGGATGTCATGATGACTACAGTGTAAGAGGTTCAGATTTTTCAGATCTATTGTAATCTTATGAGGCCACCATTATATATGCAGTCCATCATTAACCACAATGTGATGCTGGGCATGATGGTATACATTACTCTGCAAAGGACCTTTCTCTTCTTAAGGTTAGGTGATATTAGTAAATAAAATTCAATATTGTCTGTGTACCTCACAAAGCAAAGAGACAAATTTTATTGATGAGCAATCTGAGGTCAACTGCTGACTCATTTTAGCAGAAATTGGCTTACATTATAACAGATGTGCCTATTTATAATTCTGAGAGATTCCTTAAGGAGAATCATATTGAACTAGATGGCATTTTTACCAGACAGAATTCGTGTCCTCAGAAATAAAAGTGAATGTTAATATGTGTATGACTCCAATCATAGTCGCATTAATAATTCCAAAACATTCCTAACAAACAATAAAAATGTTTACTTATCTTCTCATGCCAAGTCAGTAATAAATCCAGAAATCTTTCATCACTGATTCAAAATCTTTACTATGAAACAGCACCAATGTGGACAAAAGTAGAATTTTCAGCATTGAAAGTGCTGGTATAAATGCAAACATCAAAATGTAGTTGAACGGATAATTATCTTAGGTGAATAGTTCCCAATAGAATTGACCTAGAAATACTGGAACAAATACTGATGAACATTCTAGCTCCTATTTTGATTCCACTAGAGAAAATATGCTGTTATTAACTAACTTCATTTAACAGTTTCTGACATTCATATGTTACCTCCAGATTGTGGAACTTCAGTTTTTTGGTTTTTTTTTCTTTTCATTTCTAAGTGTTCAAAAGTACACATAGTGTTCCAGAATAAATGATGTTACATTCAATGGTTATCATTTCACAGAATGACTGCGTGGAGAAAGAACATAGAAATACTTCCTGTTTAAGTTTAAAAATCTATCTTTTACTGTAAAATACCAAAGAGCATTTGTGATACTATTTTTATTTTATTTTACTGAAGATACTTTATTTTACTTCAGATATATATAAAAAGGCATTTATAATTAATTTCAGTATGTGTGCCATCCAGAGATATATGTGAAGACATTCAATTAAAAAAAGATATACAGGGACAAAGGATTTCTCCAGAGTGCACATTCCAAACAAATGTGTCTGTTAAAATTTAATGAATTAAAAAAAATTAAGCCCATACACACAGATTTTTTTTTTTTTTTTTTGCCAATCATTGAGAGCTTGTAAGGTTGCTGAGGTTGGTTGGCCTTGAACTCTTGGCCTCGCCTTCGCAAGCGCCACGACATCTGGCCGGAGCCACTTTGGGCCCCCCACACAGATCTTTTTTAATGAGCTCTATGTTTTTTATCTTTGATATGAAGGCTTTGAGTATGCAGTGGTACCAAAAGAAATATATCTGTTGTAAAAAGTCATGAAACATAAAGCTAGTAAAAAGACTCCAGGGCCGGGCGCAGTGGCTCACACCTGTAATCCCAGCACTTTGGGAGGCCGAGGCGGGTGGATCACCTGAGGTCAGTAGTTCACGACCAGTTTGACCAACATGGTAAAACCCAGTCTCTACTAAAACATACAATTATTAGCTGGGCATGGTGGCAGGCATCTGTAATCCCAACTAGTTGGGAGGCTGAGGCACAAGAATTGCTTGAACCCAGGAGAGAGAGGTTGCAGTGAGCCGAGATTGTGTCCTTGTACCCCAGCCTGGGCAACAAAGAGCAAAACTCCATCTCAAAAAAAAAAAAAAAAAAAAAAAAGAAAAGGTGACTCCAGGATGGAGACATAGTGAAAATGTCTTGGATAATAACTCCCGGAAAAAAAAGGCATTTAATGGAGAATAGTCCTTTTCCTACTAGGGTAAAAGCAAAAAACAAACAAAAATTAACCTTTTAGTTTTATTGAAATGATTAATTTTATGAATCTGGATATGATCCATTCTCCAATCATATCTAAAACAAGGTAGTATTAATCACCTAACAGTTATCTAAGAATAAAAATTTAAGAAAAATGTCATTTTACAAAAGAAATCTCATCTCAACATTATTCCCACAAAGAACTAATATCAGTGTTTTACCAACTGTTTAGTCATCACTTGGACAAGTCACAGAATGATTTATTTTCTGAATGACCCCAAATTAAAGGGACTCGATAGCCTCCAGGTTCTTCTCCATCTCTGCTGATTTTAGAACTATCTGGGTGAGCAGAACTTGGTGAGCAGCCAATGCCTAGCTCTTCTGGCATCTCTAGCTGCTTTTCCCTTTCACATCCATTGTGCCTTTCCACACTCATCTCCTTTCAACAGCCAGCTCTGTCAAAAGCTGGGGAGGCTTCATAGATGGGTGAGTTCTTGAAAGTCCCTACATGAAGAACATCTACCTAGAAAACATCCTCTGATTTGTGTTGAAACAGAAATAACTGATTTCCATTCTGCTTTTAAATTGGCTAAACTCCAAGAAACAAAACCCACTGGGTAACAACTTCAAAGGGGATGATAAGCCACAATATGAATACTGCTACATGAAATCATTATTGATGGTACATTTCTGCCTGAATTTAAATATTACAGAAGTCACATAATTTCACTTTGAAGATGAAAACATCATTCAGCAGAGCCCTAATCTAATACAGATTACTGTCTAGTAGTACTGTCAGATACCATCAATATACAGATGTTCTATTGTAATTTTAGTGCATCATCAGAAAGTCTCATACAAACAATAGCAGTTGTTATCATCCTAAACCTCATATCTGGAAAATTTCTTATTTCTGACCCTGAAGGCTTCAGATCTAATATTATAGGGAAATATGTTATTTTAAAAATGTTAAAATTATTATTCAAATTAATTTGTTAAAAATATTTTTAAAGGCAAAAACAATTTCATTCTCATAGCCTTACTCCTTCATTCACTCCCATGTACACAAACATAACATAATGTAAAAACATGAAATAATATAATGAAGTGACTATTGTTTTTGAATTTCTTATAATTTCGGGAAAAAATGAGGGGAAATCAGAAAGAATACAGTCACATTTCAAATGTTATGTTTACCAATCTAATTATTGTTGTGTAATAGCTGAACCTAGACACCGAAGAATCAATTCAGCAGCATGTTTTGTCAACAAAAAAGAAATCTTGCTATGAGTATACAGAAGATAAGTAGCCCAAGCATTTGGTAATAACACTTCTACATTAAAAAAAAAGTATGCACATGCGTGCATGCACACACACACGCGTGCACGCGCGTGCATGCACACACACACACACACACACACACTAATTCAGACACACATTGAGCATTGACCTCTGGTTTTATATACTTTTACACACTGAAATTCAGGTTGGTGCTAGTATACATCTGAAAGGCAATTTTGAGGAAGCAGCTTTTGGTTCAAGGTTAATATAATAACTTGGAGATTTTAGTTTATTTTGTTTAATCATTTATTTAAATCTGTATTAAAAATAGTGAGTGAAATTTTATTATGTGCCAGGCTTCTCTTACTTTCCTCTTTCTCTTTTTCTTTTTTTAAGAGTTAGGGGTGTAATAATCAGCAGACAGATTTGCTGCTTCTGTAGTACCTGTATTCTTGTTCTGCACTTGGTAGGGAATAAGTGATGCTGGGGAAGGGAGGTTTTACTGAAATAAGTGTATGTTCCATCTTTGCAATGAATTATATATTTCTAAGTAGTAAGAAAGTCAATGCTGGCTTCTAATGTTGCTTCTGTGATAAATACAAATAAAATGCATTTAAATCTATTACTCTTAAAATAAGAAGCACCATAACTTTTAATTTATTTGTGGCCAAAGACAAAGATAACATACAATGTTTTATTTGTTCAGGAAAGGGTTGCAGGCCAATTGACAATTGTTTTTTTGCTATTTCATTTGGTGGCATATTTGAAGAGTTACTTGAATGCCCAGAGGAGAATGCCCAGTTTTTTTCATCCCTCTGAGAAGGTTTTTTACTCAATTCTCCATGTCAGAACAAATCTCCAACAAAGCTAATTGATTATCAGCACTACTCCCACAAATGCACACATGCATGTCCTGTGTGTTTTCAAATTTAAAGCTCTGATTTTCTTTCTTTTACTCAGTTTGATCAATTTGATCCTTTTGGACTATCTTGACTTACATATACTACTAAAAAAAAAAGACTTAATACACAGATTTTTTATTGGAAATACATATTCAAAATGCATTAGATGCCAGATTCTTGCATAAAGCTGTGCTAATACAATATGCTAATTACTTCTCAGAACACACAGACGTCATCATGTATTCTTTGCAACTTAAAAGTCAATGATAAGTATGTCCTTCCTTTGAAAGATAAGGTGCATACACATATTTTGTTTCCTTCAATTATATGAATCAAGACCTAAATAGAGTCTGCTGAAATAAGATCAATACACATTCCTTATAAAAGAAGTGATAAGAATGAATGCAGTCCTTTAAAAAGTTCATTTTATTGCTCAGAAGGCATACAGTGTGAACAGTGGTAGATAAACTGAAAGCAGAAATTCTAAGAAAGAGTACTCTTGTACTTGTACCAATACACCATGTTCTGTTCTGTGCTGAAAATGTTCGTGGCTCTGGTCTAATCTGGTGTTCCAGTTACACAGTCATTTTTCTTTCATGAAAGATGTGGGAGGGTTTATACACTCTTAGCAGCCTCATGACAAAAGAAGTGAAGATCAAAATTGTTAATCAATAGATCAGTGAATAAGACTTTGTAAATTTACAAGAAGAGTTTTTATGCTGTACTCTTCTCTGTTTCAGCTAGGTCACTTGCATTTTTTTCAATATGAAAGTTAGATAAAGCAGGATATATGAACAGCACTAGTATGGTTTTTGAATTTTCATTAAACTGAAAACACCTGAAGTAATACTTATTTCCCTTGTTCGTACAAATGTAAGATATTTTCTTGTAGAGAAGCAATTTGAAGGCTACTCCTAGTTTAGAAATTATAAAATAATTTATGTAATGTTAAATATAATGAATTAATGATGTGAATTCTTTGACAAGTCTAATTCTATGTGTGTCTAATGCATGGATGGTCACTTGTGCTCAATTTCAAACAATCACTGTCATAGAATATCCATTCACTATTGCATTTAAAGAAAATGATTCAAATCTTCAAAATCAGACATTTAACAAATGAATGCTTAAATAATTGGCAAGTAAGTTTTCTAGCAAATTATTTTCCACCAACAAATGTGCCCCATAAAGGATATTGTCCTGCTCCAAGGATATTTTTTCAGAACACTTTAGAAGTGCTTTATAAGTACTTAGGTAAGGAGCTCTGTACCAGAATCTTGAGTCTACAGGATTAGCAATTTAAAGTTACTGGTGCACTGCAGAAATTGGAATTCCAATTTGAAAGAATGAAGGTCTCCTAAAAACCTGAAACACTCCCATAATTTTATTTATTTATTTACCTTATTTTCCCTTCCCTTAGGCATTTTTCTTTTGGGCTCATATGAAAGTATCTTTTATTTTTCCCTCAGATCCATGAGCCTACTGCTCTTTTGAAAACACAAATAAAATAAAATATCTTTAAAATACCAAATTTCTCCAGTAGGGCAATAATGCCAAGCTAGTTTATAATTGTAAAAATAAAAATAATCCTGCTTTTGGATTTTATACATGTTTTATATGTATAAATTTTATGTAACAGAAAATTATAAAAGTTCATGTAGAACTAAGGTACATGTACAAATTAGCAATATGTTCTGCCTAGGTCTTTTTCTTTAAAGTTATTTTTTGTTTCTTATTTGTTTGTTATTGGCAGCCATTATGGTGGTGGTTTGATTTTTATTAGTGTTGGAAGGAAGAAAAACTACACTTACATTTTTTTCTCAAGTCATATGAGAAAAGGCAAACTACCTAACCCATTTGTCTTATTCCTATGGCACATGTGTACCAAATGATGGGAATGACATTAGAAGCCAGCTGATAGGGACAATTTGTGTTTGTTCGTTTGTTGTAAAGAATGGGCCTATCAAGAGTCAGTGATTTCAGTAATGACTTGCTAGAGCTATGAGGAGATGGGGGGGGGGGGTGTCATAAAATTGATGTATTCATTTCTTTATTGCATAGACAAACAAAATGTCATGGCCACCAGCCTTAATTGTTATTTGAGTTATGAAAATTAAAAAAGTTTTACTCTCTCATTTGTTTACATATCATAACATGTTCTAAAGTTATCACTTTAAAAAAGTCAAGCTTTTGTGAACTTTCAAAATTTCAGCTGGAATAGAACTACTATATTAGTTAATTTTCCATAATAATTATTATAATACAAGGAAGATTAAAGGCACACTAATTTATTTACATTGCCCATGTCCATGAAACACAAAGTATAATACTGGGGTGTTTTCTTCCATAAAAATAAGTTTGTTTATGTCTATAAAATTAATTTATGTTCCTATCTTTTCAAGCCTGTAGTATTTCAGAAAGTCTGATCACAACCTATATATCTTAGAGAAGTTAAAATTTAAAGGCGTAATTTATAATTTAAGATTAAAGGATGGATCTACTTTCATTCTTTACATACATCATTTAAGTTTGTTCTTCATAGCAGATTAAAAAAATGACATCAATAATCTGATCATATGTTCTGAGAATTAGTTCAAGGATTTTTAGTGCTTTATAAGTACTTGAGTAAGGAGCTCTGTACTAGAATCTTGAGTCTACATAGCAATTTAAAGTTACTGGAGCACTTCAGAAATTGAAATTCCAATTTGAAAGAATGAAGGTCTCCTAAAAACCTGAAGCACTCCAATAATTTTAAATTATTTCTACTTTGGAAGTTTACAGTCCTCACTACTTATAAAGAGAGGCACTTATAACAAAAGGAAAAGTACCACAAAAATTTCAAATCACTGTGTATCATGCAGGGCAATTTTAGGTCACTGAAGTACTTATAGGTTTTCCCATTTCATCTGAAGGTTTTCACTTTGAAAGGAAGTAAAGCAGATTTTATAATATGACAATTCAAAATACACTAAGTAATTTCAAAATTAACTAAAACTATGGTGAAAAATGGAGTGCATGTAGAGAAAAATATAAAACATTAAATAATGTGTATCCTCCAAAATGTGAAAGAATGTTAAACTGTCCTATATATTTCTTGGTTGGCATAGAATAGCAGGATGTAGGTAGTGGGTAACATCCAAATGACAGTAGCAGGATGTGGGTAGAGGGTAACATCCATATTTTATAAGTAATAACTCAGAAATAGTTATAGAATTTTATGAGGAATGATTAAAGAAACAAGATTGACATGACTGGTTTTAATATTTCATCCAGTGATACACTGGAGTCTGTTCATAAAGGCTCATAAGAATCAACTGTGCATATATCTCTTCCCCGTTTTTTATTGTTCAGCAATTTTATGATGGTAGCTTGAAATCAGCCATGGTAGGAATACTTACACCATGGAAATTGACAAATGCTACAAATCAGGGCCTTTTCAAGAGTCAATTGTTAACAATTATCAGCTTACAAATCATTATATACAATTTATTTCTACGCTAGGGGTTTTCAATTTTAAGGGAATGGGACTCACTCAGTTTGCATCAAGTAATGAAGAAAAAATGGCAGTGATGAAAAAGATAAAAGAAAAAATAATTATCAGCCAAGATAAGAGTCTCAGGCCAAGTGTGAAGAGTAGAACAAAAAAATGAGAAATCAAGACCATCATGGAATGACAACGCAAAAGTCAATGGTTCAGAATCCAAGGCAGCTCTAGGTTCCTCAAAAGCAGCATCTTAGTTTAGGATACCTTTACTAGACTTCTGTTTTCTAAAATATTTTACTTTAATTTAATCTTTTTACTTCCATAGGTTTTTGGGGAACAAGTGGTGTTTGATTACATGAGTTCTTTAGTGGTGATTGTGAAATTTTGTTTAAGTAACTCTGATTATCTTTGAGTCACTCATAACCCAGTTTTACACATGTCTCATAAGACCTTCTCCTGTCTCATGGGTTCATCTGTGTGTCTGTACATCCTTCCATTTTTAGTCTTTGTTCTCAATAAATGATTTTTTGGCCATATTTCCAAGTCAAAAGTGCTGAGGGTGGGAAATCTGATGAGCCAATTTTTGCGATGAGCAACTTTCAAAGGTCCTCTCTCTGGTACTCCTGAATTTCATAAAATTTACTTCTTTATTGAGTATCTTCTTGAGGTATTATTGGAAACAATGCTAAGTAAGATTATCTTCAAACACAAGAAACTTTCTCTCTAGTCAGTTGTAAAAAAAATCTAGTTGACTAAATGATTATAGTAAAAAAATGAAATAAAGTAAGTTAAATAAAAGTACAAATATAGTACTATAAACTTACAAAGAAGGGAGAATATGGCCACATGAAAGCAGTTTCCACATAGTTTAAAATGTTTTTGTAGATGGTAATCATTGATGAAACAAAGCTTAAGAAGACAGCATTCTAGGCAGAAGGTGGAAATAAAAATCTGAAAGTTGTTTATGTTTATTTGATAATGTTTACTTGATAATGTTTATTTGATAATGTGTATTCAAGAACCAAAAACCATTTACAAATGATATTAATGTATGAAAGTCTGCAAAAAAGTCAAAGAGAATTTAGCTTCTAGGTAATAGAATTATAAATATTTCCAACTCTATTATGCTTACCATGTCACATGTTTTTATAATGCATATGTAGTACATTTATAGGTTTTCAAAAGTGAAATTTAATCAAAGAATGAGTTATGAATTCAAACTGTCTGACTGACATAATGTAGAATTATTTTTTTTAAAAATAAGAACATTATGAGGAAAAGTAAATCTGATGGATATATATAGTGATTAAAACATCAACACATTTTTTTTTTTCAAGATAGTGATTAGAGGCATTCCTCAGTCTTTGGAAATAGCAAGATAGTTCGTAAAGAGAAACCCTGTGATCTGCATTTTAATAAGGAAAATTGGAATTCACCAGAATCATAAAGGACACCCCATATCTCAGGAGGAGAATGCAGGCAGACAGCTCTTGTGATGACATTCAGTTGATAAAAGTGAGTGAAGTCCCAGTATGTGAGACAGACAGCCCTCTGTGACTCACCTTTCTACTGGGGAATCTGAGCAACCCAGTAGGCTGAGGGAGTACATTTTTATTTTCTCCCAAGCTCTGGAGCTGACTTGCAGACAGGCTTGGAGACTGTGAGGAAAACACACCAGGAAAATCTGCAGACATTTTTTCCAGACCCAGGAGCAAGAGCAGGATGCCATTTTTAATCCAGGTGCATACAAAATAAGCCATTCTCTGTGGTGATCCAGCAGCCTGGTCATGCAGGCATTTTAGTCTTTGGCCAGAGAGAGGAGCACCTACTCTGGAGTGGGGTAAGGGCCTCCACAGCCAGAACTGTGGAAAGCACCTCAGCAATAGGTACTACAATTATGCTCTCCCCCATTGCAGGCCTGGGGTGGGAGGAGAGTTGCTATAACTGCAGTTTCTCCTGGACAGAGACTTGCAGCTAGCGCCAGCTTGGCAAGATGGAACATTGTTGGCTACCCCAGGCTGCTCTCCAGAGATAAAGGTGGAGCAGAGCTCTCTCTACTCCATGCCTAGGCAGATATCTAGGCATTCAGAGCACTGGCTCACCTGGTTCAGCAGCCTGAGCTGCTCCACCCTTCCTAAACATAGATTGTGGTACAGTGAAGACATCCTTATTCCATACCTAGACAGATTCTCTAGGCATTCTGAGTACACGTTCACCTACATTAGCAGTCTAAACTGCCCCATACTTCCTTTGCATAGATTGTGGTGCAGGAGGGCCCTTTCTGCTCCATGCCCAGGCAGATCTCCAGGCATTCAAAGCACCTGCTTGCCTAAACTGGTAGCCTGAGCCACCCCACCCTTTTTGTACAGAGATACTGACATAGAAAGGACTGCTCTACAATACACCCAGAAGGATCTTCAGGCATTTGGAGCAGCTGCTTTCTGGATTAGAGTTTAGGCCTTTCCCACTCCCATACAGAAATCTTAGGGCCAAGGAGGTTTCCCGGCTCCACCTCTTATCACACCTCTGGGTGCTTAATAGCCATCCAATGGATTTTTCCCTCAGTGCTGGTGCTTGAGGGAAAAAAGCACCAGCTTCCCACATGAAAAGTGCTCCCTACATGAACAATATTACAAACACTGTAAGAGTCAGCATCTCCAGATGAGAAGGAATAAGTTCAAGAATTCTGGAACCATGAAAAAATCTGAATGTAGTGACACCATCAAAGGATCACATGGGCTCTCCAGCAATGGTCCCTAACCAAAATAAAAATTCAAATGACAGATTAAAAATTCAAAGCAAGGATTGTAAGGAAGTTCAGTGATATCCAAGACAAGCTGAAAATCAACAAAAAGAAATGTTTCAAGCAACCTAGGAAATGGAGAAGGGATACACATCTTAAAAATAAATCAATCAGAGCTTCTGGAATACAAAATATCAGTTAAAACATTTCAAAATACAGTTGAAATCTTTATCAATAGACTGGGTCAAGCAGACAAAATAATTTCAGAGCTTCAGACCAGTCTTTCAAACTAACCCAGTCAGATAAAAATAGAGAAATAATTAAAAAAGAATAAACTTCTTTGAAAAATTTATTTAAAAATGAATTTCTTTGGGAAATATGGGATTATGCAAAGTGACCAAACATGCAAATTACTGAAATTTTTGAGAGAGACAGAGAAAAAGAAAACAATCTGGAATACATACTTGAGACAATAATTCAAGAAAATTTCATTAATCTTGCTTAAGAGGTACACATCCAGTTACAACAAATCCAGAGAATGCCTGTGAGATACTATATGAAACAGACATAACCAAAGGATATAGTCACTAGACTATCAAAGATCAACAATAAAGAAAAATACCTTTAAGATACTTAGAATAAGGTCAGATTACATAAAAAGGGAATCTCATTAGGCTGTAGACTTCTCAGAAGAAACCTTATAAACCAACAGAGACTAAAGGCCTATTTTCAGTATTCTTAAAGAAAAGCCAACTAAGAATTTCACATCATGTCAAACTGAGCTTCATAAGTAAGGGAGAAACAAAGTTTTTTGAAGCAAGCAAGTGCTAAGGGAATTAATTGTTGTCAGACCAACCTCATGAGAAATCCTTAAGGGATTTCTAAACATGGACATTAATGATAACTGCTACAACAAAAATACATTTAAATACATAACTCATAGGCCTTATAAAGCAATAGAAACCACAAAACAACCAGCTAAAAAGTTCATAATAGTATTGAGGTCTTACATGTCAATATTAACCTTGAATGTAAATGGCTTAAATGTCCCATATAAAAGGCACATAGTGGCAATTTAAAAAATTAAAAAATTTAAAAAATTAAAAAAAAAGACTAATCTGTCTACTGTCTTCAAGAGACCAATCACACATGTAATGTACATAGCTCTAAGTAAAGGGTTGGAGAAAAATATATCATGCAAAACTGTACACAAAGAAGAGAGCAGGGGTCACTATTCTTTTATCAGATGAAAAAGAGAAAAAGAGACCCATCACACATATAATGTACATAGCTCTAAGTAAAGGGTTGGAGAAAGATATGTCATGCAAAACTGAACACAAAGAAGAGAGCAGGGGTCACTCTTCTTTTATCAGGTGAAAAAGACTTTCAGGGAGATGATCCAAGATGGCAGAATAGGAACAGCTCTGGAGTGCAGTTCCTAGTGAGAATGCAGAGGGTGAGTGATCACCACATTTCTAAACCAATTTTTACTGCCCATAGATCAGATTCCTGAGCGGAAAAGTGCCACAAGTCTCTAGCATGGCAGTTTCAGCCTGCATAGTGGGTCTCCACACAAAAACTCACACAAATCTGGGTGCCATTTCAACTGGCACCTGGAACGCCTGGGAGAGAGTTGCCCATTCAACTGAAATAAAGGGGCTGAAGTAGGAAGCCAGGTGATCTGGCTTGGCCGGTCCCACTCCCGCAAAGACCAGCAATGTGAAATGCTCTGGATTGAGTTGTACAGCAAGCACAGCTGGACCCAGGATGGTCCAACTCTGTAGGGGCAATGGTGTCTGCCATTACGAAGGCAGTCCACCACTACTGAGGCAGTCCACCATTACTGAGCCAGTCCACCATTACCGAGGCAGTTTGCCATTAGTGAGGCAATCTGCCATTACAGAGGCAGTCTGCCATTACAGAGACAGTTTATCGTTATTGAGGCAGTCTGCCATTACCAAGGCAGACCTAACTATACCTCTATAAACAAAACTGCAAGGAAGTTCAGAGAGCAGCTGGGCAGAGCCCATGAGAGCTAAGCAATGCCTTTGCTGGCAGACTGTGACAAGGCTACCTCCTTGCTGGGGAGGGCATCCCTGAAAAAAGGCAGCTGCATGTCAGGAACTTATAAAGCCCCACCTTCCCAGGACAGAGTGCCTGAGAAAAAAAAAGGTGGTTATGAGTTCTGCTGCAGCCGACTTAAATGTTCAGCAGTGCTGAACAGAACAATGGAGCTCATAGCTCAGTACTTGAGCTCCTATAAGGGACAGATTGTCTTTTCAAATAGCTCCCTGACCCCCATATATCCAAAGAGACATCTCATAAAGGAGAACTCAGGCTGATATCTGGCGGGTATCCTTCTGGGACAAAGATAACAGAAGAAGAAACTAGCAGCAATTCTTAGTGTTCTGCAGCCACCACAGGTGTTCCCAAGGCAAGCAGAGTCTGGAGTGGACCTCCAGCATTCCTAGAGCAGAGGGGCCTGACCATTAGAAGGAAAACTTAAAAAACAGAAATAAATAACTTCATCATCAGCAAAAAGGACATCCACTCAGAGACCTCATCCTAAAGTCACCAACTAAAAAGACCACAGGTAGATAAATCCACAAAGGTGGGAAGAAACTAGAGCAAAAGGGATGAAAACACCAAAAACCAGAACACCTCTCCTCCTCCAAGGGATCACAACTCACCAGCAAGGTAACGAGGCTGGATGGAGAATGAGCCTGAAGAACTGACAGAAACAGGCTTCAGAAGGTGGGTAATAAGAAACTTCTCTGAGGTAGAAAGAACATGTTCTAACCCAATACAAAGAAATTAAGAACCTTGAAAAAAGGTTTGATGAAATGCTAACGAGAATAAACAGCTTAGAGAAGAATATAAATAAATTGATGGAGCTGAAAAACACAAGAGAACTATGTAAAGCATATACAAGTTTCAATAACCGAATTGACCAAGCAGAAGAAAGGATATCCGAGATTGAACATTAACTCAATGAAATAAAATGAGAAGGCAAGATTAGAGAAAAAACAGTAAAAAGAAATGAACAAAGCTTCCAAGAAATGTGAGATTACATGAAAAGACCTAATCTACATTTGATAGGTGTACATGAATGTGACAGAGAGAATGAATCCAAGCTGGAAAACACTCTTCAGGGTATTATCCAGGAGAACTTCCCCAACCTAGCAAGGCAGGCCAACATTCAAATCCAGGAAATACAGAGAATGCCACAAAGATATTTCTCAAGAAGAGCAACCCTGAGGCACATAATCATCAGATTCACCAGGGTTGAAATGAAGGAAAAAATGCTAAGGGCAGCCAGAGAGAAAGGTCAGGTTATCCACAAAGGGAAGCCCATGAGGTTCACAGTGAATCTCCCAGCAGAAACCCTACAAGCCAGAAGAGAGTGGGAGACAATACTGAACATCCTTAAAGAAAAGAACTTTCAACCTAGAATTTCACATCCAGCCAATCTAAGCTTCATAAGTGAAGGAGACATAAAATCCTTTACAAAGAAGCAATTGCTGAGAGATTTCATCACCACCAGGCCTGCCTTACAAGAGCTCCTAAAAGAAGCACTAAACATAGAAAGGAACAACCAGTACCAGCCACTCCAAAAATGAACCAAATGGTAAAGAGCATCAACAAGGAAGAAACTGTGCCAACTAATGGGCAAAACAACCAACTAGCATCAAAATGGCAGGGTCAAATTTACACATAATAATACTAACCTTAAAGGTAAGTGGGCTAAATGCCCCAATCAAAAGACATAGACCGGCAAATTGGATAAAAATTCAAGACCCATTGGTGTGCTGTATTTAAGAAACCCATCTCATGTGCTAGGACACACATAGGCTCAAAATAAAGGGATAAGGAAAGATTTACCAAGCAAATGGAGAGCAAAAAAAAGCAGGAGTTGCAATCCTAGTCTCTGATAAAATGGACTTTAAACCAACAAAGATCAAAAGAGACAAAGAACGGCATTACATAATGGTAAAAGGCTCAATGCGAAAAGAAGAGCTAATGATACAAAATATACACACACACAATACAGGAACACACAGATACATAAAGCAAGTTCTTTTTTTTTTTTTTTTTTTTTTGCCAATCAATGAGAGCTTGTAAGGTTGTTGAGGCTGGTTGGCCTTGAACTCTTGGCTTCGCCTTCGCAAGCACCACGACATCCGGCCGGAGCCACTTTGGGCCCCGCATAAAGCAAGTTCTTAATGACCTAAAAAGAGACTTAGACTCCAATACAATAACAGTGGGTCACTATAACACTCCACTGTCAATACTAGACAGGTCAACAAGTCAGAAAATTAACAAGGATATACAGGACTTGAACTCAGCTCTGGACCAAGCAAACCTAATAGACATTTACAGAACTATTTACCCCCAAATCCACAGAATAAACATTCTTCTCAGCACCATATCACACCAACTCTAAAATTGACCACATAATTGGAAGTAAATCACTCCTCAGCAAATGCAAAAGAATGGAAATCATCACAAACAGTCTCTCAGACCACAGAGCAATCAAATTAGATATCAGGATTCAGAAACTAACTCAGAGCCATACAACTTCATGAAACAGAAAAATTCACTCTTGAATGTTGACTGGATAAACAATGCAATGAAGGCAGAAATAAGGATGTTCTTTGAAACCAATAAGAATCTCTGGGAAACATTTAAAGCAGTGTCTAGAGGAAAATTTATAGCAATAAATGCCCACATGAGAAGCAAGGAAAGATCTAAAATCGACACAGTATCATCAAAATTGAAAGAGCTAGAGGAGCAAGATCTGAAAAACTCGGAAGCTAGCAGAAGACAAGAAATAACTAAGATCAGAGCAGAACTGAAGAGATAGAGACACAAGAAAACATTTAAAGAATTAATAAATCCAGGAGCTGGCCTTTTTTTGGAAAAGATCAACAAAATAGACCACTAGCCAGATTAATAAAAAGGAAAAGAGAGAATAATCAAATAGATGCAATAAAAAACGATAAAGGTGATATCACCACCGATTTCACAGAAATGCAAACTACAATCAGAGATTATGACAAACAACTCTATGCACATAAACCAGAAAACCTGGAAAAAATGGATAAATTCCTGGACATTTGCAACCTCCCAAGCCTAAACAAGAAAGAAGTTGAAACCCTGAATGGAACAATAACAAGGGCTGAAGTTGAGGCAGCAATTAATAGCCTATCAACCAAAAAAAGCCCAGGTCCAGATGGGTTCACAGCAAAATTCTACCAGACATATAAAGAGGAGCTGGTATCAGTGCTTCTGAAACTATTCCAAACAATACAAAACAAGGGAATCCTTCCCAAATCATTTTATGAGACCAACATCATCCTGATACCAAAACCTGGCAGAGACTCAACCAAAAAAGAAAACTTCAGGCCAATATCCATGAGGAACATAGATGCAAAATTCTTCAATAAATTACTGGCAAACTGATTGCAGTAGCACATCAAAAAGCTTATCCATCACGATCAAGTTGGCTTCATCCAAGGGATACAAGGCTGGTTCAGCATACACAAGTCTGTAAACATAATCCACCAAATAAACAGAACCAAAGACAAAAACCTCACGATTATCTCAGTAGATGCAGGGAAGGCCTTCGACAAAATTCAACAGCTCTTTATGCTAAAAACTCTCAATAAACTAGATATCAATGGAATGTATCTCAAAATAATATAAAAGCTATTTATAACAAACCCACAGCCATCCTGAATGGGCAAAAAATGGAAGTATTCCCTTTGAAATCTGTCACTAGACAAAGATGCCCTCTCTCACCACTCCTATTCAATATAGTATTGGAAGTTCCAACCAGAGCAATCAGAAAAGAAAAAGAAATAAAGGGTATGCAATTAGGAAGGGAGGAAGTTAAATTGTCTCTATTTGCAGATGACATGACTATATATTTAGAAGACACAATCATCTCAGCCCAAAATCTCCTGAAACTGATAAGCAACTTCAGGAAAGTCTCAGGATATAAAATCAATGTGCAGAAATCAAAAGCATTCCTATATACCAATAACAGAGTTAAAGAGAGCCAAATCAAGAGTAAAGTCCCATTCACAATTGAACAAAGGGAATAAAATACCTAGGAATACAACTAACAGGATGTAAAGGACTTCTTCAAGGAGAACTACAAAGCACTGCTCAAGAAAATAATGAAGGACACAAACAGATGAAAAAATCATTCCATGCTCATGGTTAGGAAGAATCAATATTGTGAAAATGGCCATACTACCTAAAGTAATTTATAGATTCAACCTCATCAAGCTATCTATGGCCCTCTTCACAGAACTGGAAAAAAACCACCTTAAACTTCATATGGAACCAAAAGAGAGCCTGCATAGCCAAGTAAATTCTAAGCAAAAAGTACAAAGCTGGAGTCATGATGCTACCTGACTTCCAACTATGCTACAAGGCTACAGTAATCAAAACAGCATGGTACTGGTACCAAAACAGAGGTGTAGACCAATGGAACAGAACAGAGGCTTTGGAGACAATGCCACATATCTACAGCCATCTAATCTTTGACAAACCTCATAAAATCAAACAATGGGGAAAGGATTCCCTGTTTAATAAAAGAAGAAAATCTAGGCAAAACCATTCAGGACATAGGAGTAGGCAAGGATTTCATGACCAAAACACCAAAAGCATTGGCAACAAAAGCCAAAATAGACAAATGGGACCTAATCAAACTCCACAGCTTCTGCATGGCAAAAGAAACAGTCATTAGAGTGAATCGGCAACCAACAGAATGGGAAAAAATTTTTGCAGTTTACCCATCTGACAAAAGGCTGATATCCAGAATTTACAAAGAACTAAAACAGATTTACAAGAACAAAACACACAAGCCCATTCAAGAGTGGGCAAAGGATATGAACAGACACTTTACAAAAGAAGACATACATGAGGCCAACAAACATATGAAAAAATGCTCATCATCACTCGTCATTAGAGAAATGCAAATCAAAACTACATTGAGATACCATCTCATGCCAGTTAGAATGGTGATCATTAAAAAATCTGGAGACAACAGATGCTGGAGAGAATGTGGAGAAATAGGAACACTTTTACATTGCTCGTGGGAGTATAAATTAGTTCAACCATTGTGTAAGACAGTGTGGCGATTCCTCAAGGACCTAGAAATAGAAATTCCATTTGACCCAGCAATCCCATTACTGGGTATATATCCAAAGGACTATAAATCATTCTACTATAAGGACATATGCACACTAATTGTTTGCAATAGCAAAGACCTAGAACCAACCCAAATGCCCATCGATGATAGACTGGACTGGGAAAATGTGGCACATATACACCATGGAATATCATGCAGCCATCAAAAACGATGAGTTCGTGTCCTTTGTAGGGACATGGATGTGCCTAGAGACCATCATTATCAGCAAACTGACAGAATAACAGAAAAAGAAATACCGCATGTTCTCACTCATAGGTGGGTGTTGAACAATGAGAACACATGGACACAGGGAGGGGAGCACTACACACTGGGGTCTGTTGGGGGGAGTAGGGGAGGGACAGTGGGGTGTGGGGAGTTGGGAAGAGATAGCATGGGGAGAAATGCCAGATATAGGTGAAGGGGAGGAAGGCAGCAAATCACACTGCCACGTGTGTACCTATGCAACTACCTTGCATGTTCTTCACATGTACCCCAAAACCTAAAATGCAAATAAAATAAGTAAATAAATAAATAGAAAATGGTGTTGGGAAAACTGGCTAGCCATGTGCAGAAAGCAGAAACTGGATCCTTTCCTGGGACCTCACAGTAAAATTAACTCCAGATGGATTAAAGATTTAAACATAAGACCTAACACCATAAAAATCATAGAAGAAAACCTAGGCAAAATCATTCAGGACATAGGCATAGGCAAAGATTTCATGACTAAAACACCAGAAGCATTGGTAACAAAAGCCAAAATAGAGAAATGAGATCTAATTAAACTCCAGAGCTTCTGCATCACAAAAGAAATTATCATTAGAGTGAACTGGCAGCCAACAGAATTGGAAAAAGTTTTTGCAATCTACCCATCTGACAAATGGCTAATATCCAGAATCTACAAAGAACTAAAACAAATTTATGAGAAAAAAAACAAACAATCCCATTAAAAAGTGGGCAAAGGATATGAACAGATACTTTTCAAAAGAAGACATATATGAGGCCAACAAACATGAAAAAATGCTCATCATCAGTGGTCATTAGAGAAATGCAAATCAAAACCATATTGAGATACCATCTCATGCCAGTTAGAATGGTGATCATTAAAAAATCTGGAGACAGCAGATGCTGGAGAGGATGGGGAGAAATAGGAACACTTTTATACTGTTGGTGGGAGTGTAAATTAGTTCCACCATTGTGGAAGACAGTGTAGCGATTCCTCAAGGACCTAGAAATAGAAGTTCCATTTGACCCAGCAATCCCATTACTGGGTATATATCCAAAGGATCATAAATCATATAATTAATTTATAATAGAATGCTATTATAAAGACACATGCACACATTTGTTCACTGCGGCACTGCTTACAATAGCAAAGACTTGGAACCAACCCAAATGTCCATTGACAATAGACTGGACAAGGAAAATGTGGCACATGTACAACATGAAATACTATGCCATAAAATACAATGAGTTTGTATCCTTTGTAGGGATATGAATGAACCTGGAAACCATCATTCTCAGCAAACTGACACAAAAACAGAAAATTAAACACTGCATGTTCTCACTCATGGGCAGGTGTTGAATAATGAGAGCACATGAACACAGGGAGGGGAGCATCACACACTGGGGTCTCTGTTGGGTGTGACCAGGGGAGGGATAGCAGGGGGTAGGGGGTTGGGGAGGGATAACATGGGGAGAAATGCCAAATACAGGTGATAGGTATGGAGGCAGCAAACCACATTGCCATGTATGTACCTATGCAACAATCCTGCATGTTCTTCACATGTACCCCAGAACCTAAAGTGCAATTATATATATATATATATATATATATATATATATATATAAAATAAAACATTTTAAAGGTTAAAAAAAAAGATTTTCAACCAAACAAGGTAACAAAGGACAAATAAGGGCATTACATAATGATAAAGGGTTCAGTTCAACAAAAGACTTAACTATTCCAAGTGTATATGCGTTCCACATTAGAGCACCTAGATTCATAAAACAAGTTCTTCTAGACCTGTGAAAAAACAGCCATATAACAGTAGGGCACTAAACCACTCTTCTTACAGGATTAGACAGATCATGAAGGCAGAAAACTAACAAAGAAATTCTGTACTAAACTTTGACACTTGACCAATTGGACCTAGTAGATATGTACAGAGTACTCCACCCATCAACCACAGAATATACATTTTTCTCATCTGCACATGGACCATACTCCATGATTGACCACATGCTTGGCCATAAGGCAAATCTCAATAAACGAATACATAAATTGAAAATATTGCAGCCATACTCTCATACCATGGTGGAAAACAAATGAAAGCCAATACCAAGAGGTTGTTTCAAAAGCACACTACTACACGGAAATTAAACAACTTGGTTAAATTACTTTTGCATAAACAACAAACTTAAGCAGAAAAAAATGAAAAATATTTGAAATAAAGAAAAACAGACACAACATACCAAAATATCTGGGATGCAGCAAAAGCAGTATTAAGAGCTAAGTTTACAGCACCAAAGACGTATCTCACAAAATTAAAAAGATTTCAAATGAGTAATCTAACATCACTAGTCAGAATTAGGAAAACAAGAAAAAACTAACCCCAAACCTAGAAGAAAAGAAGAAATAAGTAAAATCAAAGCAGGACTGAATAAGATTGAGACCCCAAAATCCATATAAGGATCAATAAAACCAAAAGATTGTTCTTTGAAAGGATAAACAAGATCTATTGATTGCTGGCTAAGTCAGAAAGAATATCCAAATAAGCACAATCAGAAATGACAAAAGTGACAGTACAACTGATCCCACAGAAATACAGAAGATCCTGAAAGACTATTATAAATACCTATATGCTGACAAACTAGAAAATCTAAAGAAAGTAGATAAATTCCTAGAAGCATACAATGTCCTTAGATTGAATTGGGAAGACATTGAAACCCTGAGCAGATCAATATTGAGTTCTGAAACTAACTTATTAACCTGATGAAAAACCTGCAGACGAGATGGATTCACCACTGAATTCTACCAATTTTCAAAGAAGAGCTGGTAATAATTCTACTAAAACTATTCCAGAAAATTGAGGAGGAGGGTCTCCTCCCTAAATCATTCTACAAAGCCAGCATCACCCTGACATCAAATCTGGCAAAAACACTGCACAGCAGGCCACTATCCCTGATGAACATGGATACAAAAAACCTCAAAGTACTAGCAAACTGAATTCAGAAGTGCATCAAAAAGTTAATTCATCATGATCAAGTAGGCTTCATTCCTGGTATGCAAGGTTGGCTCAACATATGCAAATCAATACATGAGATTCATCACATAAATTTGATTAAAAACAAGAACCATTTGATCATCTCAATAGGATGAAAAAAGATCTTGATAAAATCTAACATCCCTTCATGATCAAAGCTCTAAAGAAACTAGCCATCAAAGGAACATATCTCAAAATAATAAGAGCCAGACTTGATAAACTTGCAGCTACATCATACTGAATGTGCAAAAAGTGGAAGCAACCTTCTTGAGAAATGGGACAAATAAAGATGCCACTCACCACTTTTATACAATATAGTGCTGGAAGTCTTTGCTAAATAAATCAGGGAGAAGAAAAAAATAAAAGGCATCCAAGTAGAAAAAAAAAAGAAGTAAATTCTCTTTCTGTTGATGATATAATTTTAGAGTTAGAAAACCCTAAAGAATCAACCAAAAGTCTCTGGGAAGTGATAAACAACTTCAGTAATGATTCTGGATATAAAATCCATGTACCAAAATCAGTGGCAGTTCTATACACCAATAACTTGTATTGCCATGTTAAGAATCAAATCAAGAATGCAATCCCATTTAGAATAGCTGCAAAATAAGATACCTAGGAATACACATAACCAAAAATGTGAAAGTTCTCTACGAGGAGAAGTACAAAATCACTGCTGAAAGAAACCATAGCTGACATAAACAAATGGAAAAAATTTCTTGCTCATGAATTGGCAGAGTCAGTATCATTAAAATGACCATACTGCTTAAAGCTATCTACAAATTCAATGCTATTTCTATCAAGCTACCAATATAGTTTTTCGAAGAACTAGAAAAAATGTTCAAAAAGTCGTATGGAACCAAAGATAAGCCTGAATACCCAAAGTAATCCTAACAAAAAAGAACAAAGCCAGAGGCATCATATTACCTGACTTCACACTAAACTATAAGGCTATAGTAACCAAAACAGCACAGCCCCTGTACAAAAACAGACACATACACATATGGAACAAAATTGAGAACCCAGAAATAAAGCCTGCACACCTGCAGTCATCTGATTTTCAACAAAGATGACAAAAATAGGCAATGAGAAAAGGACTCCCTGTTTAATAAATAGTGCTGGGATGGCTGGTTAGCCATATGCAGAAGAATGAAACTGTACCACTACTTTTCACCACATACAAAAACTGACTCAAGATGGGTAAACACTTAAATGTAAGACCCACATTCTTCTAGGATTCTTATAGTTTGAGGTCTTATTTTTAAATGTTTAACCCATCTTGAGTTATTTCTGGCCATTGGCCTTGGGAAAGAATTTACGACAAAGTCCTCAAAAGCAATTGCAACAACGACAACAGCAACAAAACAAAAACTGACAAGTGAGTTCTAATTAAATTAAAGAGCTTCTGCACAGCAATAGAAACTATCAACAGTGTAAACAGACAACCTATAGAATAGAAAAAAATATACTTACAAACTATGCGTGTGACAAAGGTCTAATATCGAGAATCTATAAGGGTCTTAATTCAACAAGCAAAAAACAACTCCTTTAAGAAATGGGCAAAAGACATGAACAGTTTTCAAAAGAAGACACACAAGTGGTCAACAAAGTGAAAAATTCTCCACATCACTTGAGAAAATAACAATGAGATATCATCTCATAACAGTCAGAATAGATATTATTAAAAAGATAAAAAAAAAAAACACAGCTGGTGAGGCTGTGGAGAAAAGGGAATGCTTGTACACTGTGGTGGGAATGTAAATTAGTTCAGCTACTGTGGAAGGCAGTTTGCAGATTTCTCAGAGAACTTGAAACAGAACTACCATTTGATCCAGCAATCCTGTTGTGAGTTATACACCCAAAGGAAAATAAATTGTTTTACCAAAAAGACACATCAATTCATATGTTCATCGCAGCACTATTCACAATAGCAAAGACATGGAATCTACCCAGGTCCCTTCAACAGTGGATTGTACAAAAAATGTCATATGTATACAATACTATGCTACCACAAAAAGAAATGAAATCATGTTCTTTGCAGCAACATAAACACCACTGAAGGCCATTATCCCAAGCAAATTCATGCAGGAAAAGGGAACCAAATACTGCATGTTTTCACTCATGAGTGGGAGCTAAACATTGGGTACTCAGGGACGTAAATGGCAATAATAGACAATGGGGACTACTAGAGAGAGGAGGAAGAGAAGGATGTAAATGTTGAAAAATCAACTATTTGGTATTATGCTTAGTACCTGGGAGACAGAATCAATCATTAACCCAAACCTCAGCAGCATGTGGATACCCAGGTAACAAGTCTTCATGAGTACCCCTGAATCTAAAATGAAAGTTGAAATTATTTTTAAAAAATTATCTTAAACAAAGAAAAACAAATAAAACTACATGAATAATTTCATTTAAAATAATGAGGGTTTTACTATTTTCCAGCAAGTGATAGAAGATCCTTTTCTTCAAACCTTCATCCTACTAAAGTATTTTCTACATGAAGAGCTTTGATAAGATTTTGAAGTGAACAAATTACCATTCTTGCATGTTCTCTGCTTTGTTTTTCTCCTACCCAGTCATAAAACCCTTTGGGGTGCACCCATTATTGCTTCATTTACTCAGCATGCTCAGACTCTTTCTTAGGTGCCCTGAGTTTTATCACACAATCATATTCTCCAACCTTTTTTGTTCACCTGTCACTATTTATCCATCATTCTTCCATTCCCTTTAGGTCCTGCTCTCTGCTGGATAAAGACAAAGAGCAGTAATGACTTATAATAAGATTTAAAAAAATCAATGCTACAAGATTAACTGACTATTACAATATCCTTTCTGTTTACCCAATGGTTTGTCTAAAAATGCACATGTCCATCTTTATCTTCATTGCTCCCATCTTAATCCAAGTTACCATTCTCACTTAGACTACTGAAAATAATTTTTCTACACCTGTCTTATCCACTAAGTGATCCAAAAAAATATAAATTCAGAAGTAAATAAAATCAATATACAAATCAGACCACTTATTCTTCTGTTTTTTTTTTTTAAAAAGTCAGTGGCTTCAAAGTTCTCTAGAGAGGAATTCAAATAACTCTCCTGGCCTGAAGGGCCCTGACTGATCCAAGCCCTGCATATAACTCCTGTTTCCTTATTTATCACCCTTTGTCACTCAGTGGATTCCAGACATATTAGCATTTTTTTCTTTCCATTTCAGCCATTTTGTTCTGTCTGCTCTCTCAGCCCGGAGTGCTTGGATCAAATCTTCCTGTGGTAGTCTCCTTGTTGTCCTCAGGCCATGTCTCTAATGTCTGCTTTTCAAGAAGGCCTTTCCCGACTGCACAAAGTAGTCCCTCTTACTGCTTCTGTCTCTAACAAGAAGTCTCTCTTTAGTTTTTTTATTTCTTTATTATCTTTCTTTCCCTCCACTAGGAGAAGTCTTCTGATAGCAGGGATCTCATCTGTATTGAGTACTCTTACACCACCAGAGGTAGGCAAAATCAGGTTTGGTTTTTCTATAATACAAAAGATTGAAGTATACAGTGTTTACAGTGGTTGTAGACAAACAGACATTTATTCTTCGTATAGAAAAGAAATGTGGGAGACAGGTGGTCAAAGCTCATATGATCTTATTAAGAACACAAGCTCCAATCTTTCTACTCTACTATCCTCAACACCCAACCTCCAACTTCAAGGTCACACTGTGGTAAAAAAAAACTGCTATTGCACTAGCCCTGAGGTACCATACTTCCAGGAAGGCATATGTAATAATTCCTTTGCACGTCACTGGCTAGAAATAGTCACATGGCCATACCTTACCGCAAAGGAGGCTGGGAAATGAGGTACTTATTTTGTGTAGTAATGTAGAATCAAGTTGCATTACGGAAGAAAAAAATTGATATTGGGTAGCAACATCTTCCACAGGATATAGGGCTAGTTAGATTCTGTAGTTTACTTGAGTAATAAAGGGCTTTTTTTGACTCTATATTCTTTCTTTATGCTAAATAGTTGCAAGATGACTGCCTAAAACTCCTTTGTTCACATCCGGGGAAAGACAAAGAATGAGGCTGAGTCACCTCAGGTTGTTTTCTCAATAGGGAGAGGAGGTTTCTTTCTTATACATCCCAGAAAACATCTTCTCCAGTTGTATGGATCATAACAAAATCAACAACTATGCCCAAGGGAGGAGATTGAGCTAAATCAGATGCACCTCTATAGAACCTGACGATTGAGTTAGCTTACCCCATAGAAAATGAACTATGGGTAGGAGCTATGGATGTCTAATTGGCAATCACAATAACTACCAAGAACAAGGGAATGGAAGCTGGCCAGGACATTTTTGGATGGCACATGTTTTTCAGCTTAGATCATACCACATATACATGCTGAGTAAAAAGCCATTTCCCAATTTTCTTCATTTTCTTCTTTTCTTGTTGTTACCATCTAAAATCAATATAAGTTCAACAACTATGCTGGCCAATATGGGAGTCATTAGCCACATGTGGCTATTGAGCATTTGAAAGGTAGCTAGTCTAAATTGAGAAGTGCTATAAGTAATAAGTATATAATATATACTGGAATTCAAAGACATTATAAAAAAGAGAATGTAAGTATCTTCTTAATAAATTTTACACTTATTACATGTTAAAATGTTAATATTTTAGATATACTGGGTTAAATATATTTTTAGAATGAATATATTATTAGAGTTAACAATAATTAAATTTTAAAAGAACTTTTTTAATATGGCTACTAAAAGATTTCAAATTATGTATGTAGCTTACATTATATTTCAGTTAGATAGCACTAATTGATAACACTTTCTATGTCACCTTACATGAACTCTCTCCCTTGAGTTCATCTACCTTCAAGCAAAATTGAACTATGTGCCACCAACAAGTTCTAATTCCATACCTGAATTCCCCATCCCTACTTATCTTTCAAGCTCTTGCTCCAATGCCATCTCATCTGCAAAGACTTACTATGATTCCTTTACAACCAGAAGTCTTATCTTTCTCTTTTCTAACACTATGTAACTTTACCTGTGCAGTTTTCTGGTAGAGAACACCTTTTCTATATATCAGAGTGAATTGTTTATATGTTTTAACACTTCTATAGACCTCATGCTTTCTTTTCTGGGGAAGTGTGGTGGTTCTGTATATTTGTATTCTACCTTAATTTCTTGGCTGTGATAGGAGTTTAACAAAGTATCTGTGAATGAGAGAGTAGATAGTGCTGCTGTGAAAAACAAAAGGGACAGATAGGCCTATTCTAGAAGAAAGGCTGAAAATAATAGAGTAAAAGCTGGAGAAACAGCAAGGGCCAAGAAGGCTTTTGAAAGTGATGAAATACTAGTTGTGTGTCATAAAGAAAAAGAATACTTCCTATGAAAGCCAAGAGCATGTTGAGAATCCACATCATCCAAACAGTCTAGGTCTAGGCCTTTTAGCAAATGGTTTATTTTCAACATACGCTTGAAATGAAATGGTTCAAGGAAAAAGTCTCAGACTTGGTCTTATTTGGAAAATTACTTCTGACTGTCCCAAATCAATTCAGTCTAAAATGCTAGTAAAATGTTCATGACATTTTAGCATTCAGGGGTCCCTTGAGAGCAGGAGTAAAGACAATCTATCTAAAACTTCTCCTTAGGGTCAATTTCCTTTCATTTGTTATACTTAGAACTACTAGTGCTTCCTAAAGCTTGAATGGTTTTCTCAATCTGACTTCCTGGAAGAATTATTAGTTTCCAAGAGTGGTCCAGAGAGCCTTCTAGCTGACTCTATTTTTCTGCATTTACCTAGCCAAGGACCTCAAGGACCTAAATAGAGGTTATGCAGGATAGTCTAATTCACGGTCAAGCTATAAACTATCCTCTATCGGGCCACAGTTGCCAGGAAAAAAGTCCATGGGCATTAAAACATTAGCTATGGTTTAATATTCCTGAGCACTTTAATTGGGAACCAATAGTTATCGAATATTATTCTTTAGTTTTTCCTCTGGAGAACTTGTTTACATTTAAGGTCAAAACTAGTATCTTCAACAGATCCAATCTGTACCTTTCGTAAGATTCTCAATATTTATTGTATTTAATTTATATCACTCATTGTAACTAAAGTGTTTTGAAATAGGTTACAGTACTGTAAGACAAATTTAAAATAAGTAAGAGAAATTGGAAAAAACTGTAAGTAAACTCCAATATGAAGTTACACTGAGCACAGCATGTATACCATGAAGACTTACATACTTGCTAGATGTGGGCTACGCATTTCCAAGTAAACTACATTTTCAGTAGTCACTTGTAAAATTGCATAATCAGAATTTATAACAAGTGGGCATTTGTTTTCTCATCCATCTGTCAATGTGATATAGTTTTTCTCTCTTCAATCATTTACTCTTTTTTTAAGTTATATCTGTTTCCCAGGCAACATGGCTATAGAGGAACTATCTTTTTTTCCTGCATTTATTTGGGACTTTCACCTGCTTTATCTGAAACAGCAGATAGCAGATATTCATTATATTATTTGAAAAAGTAACTTAAAGTGAAGACGAATCTTTAAAACACATCAAATTTTTATGGTAAATAGTATAAAACAAGAATAGAAAAATAAGTTCAATTGAGATATTAGTAAAATAATTATGAAATATTTATTTTATTTGAAAATTTTGTTTGGAAATTCTTAGAACTGTAGACTTAGTTACAAGCTAATTTCCAATCCAAAATTAAAGGAGGACATAATGATATTCTGTCAACAATTTGGTATAAGTAATTCTACAACATGTCTTACAGAAACTATTAAAGTACATCTTGCAAAAATTGAAATTTTAGTTAGCAATTGATTTTCATTAGCATTAAATTTTAAGTTAATTTAAAATAATTTTAAATTACGGGTCATATTCACTATAAGCCATAATCATTGAGAGACTGGATAATAAAAAGCTCTGGTTGAACTTGTAGGGATGAATATTACTGCAAATTATGTGGGGTGTTTTAATGGAGACTAGTTTTCGAAAGCATGTTTATTGAAGAATATTTTTCCTTTAAAGCGACCTTTAGTTCTCCATCAGTGTCATACTTGGGCACTTAGTAAATATTCAGGTAATTTGTGTGCCCTTACATTAACTAGTTAATTAACTTTATTTGTTGTTTTTTGATAGATTTGTTTTCCCATGCTGGAATTCTGCATTTTTTTATTTTTTTTGAGACGGAGTCTCTCTCTGTCACCCAGGCTGGAGTACAGTGGCGCAATCTTGACTCACTGGCTCACTGTCACCTCTGTCTCCCGGGTTCAAGTGATTCTCCTGCCTCAGCCTTCTGAGTAGCTGGGACTACAGGCGCAAACCACCAGGCCCAGCTAATTTTTGTGTTTTTCATACAGATCGGGTTTCACCAGGTTGTCCAGGATGGTCTTGATCTCTTGAACTTAAGATCCATCCACCTCCGCCTCCCAACATGCTAGGATTACAGGAGTGAGCCACTGTACCTGGCCAGAATTCTGTTTTTAATTCTACATTTAATTATTTGGGTAACTACAGTCATGTTATCTCCAGACTGCTTTTTAGCTGATGAAATTGAACCTAGCATTTTCTCTGTTCTCACCTACTTGGTGATATACTGTACCTTTCTATTCATTAAATAACTTTCCTTGGTAGGCATTGACTCTTGTAATTTATTAGATTCTAGCTATATACCAGCTCAGAATTTCAGGTTACATAGTTAGGTAAGAACAATGTGTAAATTTATTTTCTAAAACTTAATTTCTCATATGAGCCTCAGTTCTGCATCCAAATTCCAGAGACTTAAATAATTTCCCAGTATGAGGAGATCACACATTGTTTCTCATTCTGCAATGCAATGTCATTCTAAATAAAACTTTTTAGAGATTTCTTTGTTCCTTGGCACACAGAAAAAATTCTATTGCTGTGAAAAACTCACTGAGGCCACTTAAAACATGAACCACCCCAATGCAAGTCCCTCTGCCCCTTACATTGGCAACTAAGAACTCTGTGATATTGACTTAGGTCTTCTATTCAGCTCTAATACAGGCTAACCAGCTATTTCTGTGGTACAGCTTCTGTACCCTGCTGGAGGGCAGGAGAACTCTGGGGTCTGGTTATTTTTCTGTACTCTTTTCAGGAATGTAGCACATGGCCTTTCTGCTCTTATACTCCCAAATTTATCTGGGGAGAGTGTATTATCATCCTACCCTGAAAGACATTATTTAGAATTGGCATGAGAAAAAAAAACAAACAAAACACCAAAAATGGAAAAACCCAAATCTCTAAATTTAGAAGTTTGGTAAGAAAATCCAAGACAAAGCACTAAAAAATTCTAAATCAATTGAGACTACATACACTGTATAAATCAGAGGAATGGAAGCATGAAATAGAAATTAGAATCTGTTTCAGGAAGAGATGGTTTATTTCATGTATATCTGAGCTTTTGCCCTAAAATTTGTTCCTTATAATATACATGTCTAATTACGTCACTTCTTGTTCTAAAACCTTCAAGGAATTTCTACTATAGATAATACAGAATAAAATTCATATTCTTTATAACGGTTCTCAAAATCCTCCTGGTTAGGCTCCAAGCTTCATTTCTTTAGACCATTTCTCTTTATACTATAGGCTACAAACACAATTATCTATGCAATTTGCAAACAGATAGGAAGTATACGTACTTTTACCCTGGTTGCTCTCTATAGGTGGTGCGTGGGATGAGAAATAAGTGCCCAATAACTTGGAAAGAGAGAAGTAACGTCTCCTGCTCTTTGAGAGTCAAACTAAATAAACATTCAGCAGAATAAAGATGTACAAAATCTTGTTAAAGGAACAAAATGTCATCAGATTAAGATTTGTATAAACTAATTGTTAACTTGAACATCACCAAAATTTTTTCTTAAATCTTTAGCAGATTAAAAAAATCAGTGACGGAGCACTGATAGAAAAGAGAAAGCTAGGGAGCAAACATTGACTGAGAGTCCATTGTACTGTTCAAAAAAGAGTGCCCTGTAATCACTATTAGCATCTAATTAAGTTGTTTCCATAATGAAAATGGAAAGATACAGCTACCAGACCTAGTGATACAACCCCTAGTATTTAATATTTGCGAGAATTGAATCATTGTTTTTTTCTTTCACTGTTGATTTACTCAGTGTCTACAACAGCGAGTGGCAAGTAGATGCACTCAATATTTGTTGAAAAATTAAGTTTCATTAACCCCTGAAGCTCTTTAATTCTGTGTGCTCCTGGTAGTCTTTTAATTTTGATGTAATTTTTTATATAGCTTTGACAACAAGGAGTGAATGTACCTATCAGTGAATAGATTATAAAGTATCATTCTACTTTATATACATTGGTTTCTTGTTAATTTATTTTAATTGAATCAATCTTCTAGAGACTGATGATTCCTAAAAGGACTAGTATTCAAACTTTTAAATGTACAAAGCTCAGAGTGAGACAATGTGAGCAACCAAGGTTCTATTCATGTAAGGATGCTTCTGAAAGGCCATGCAGTCTTCCCTAGATGACACACCTCGATCACAAATACATGTATTTCTCGAGCTACAAATCTGCTGAAACTCTAGTTTTTAACATACTCACAGATCAGATCTTCTAAGTAGTCTCCCCTCTTCTCTATTCAGATTGCATGGAAAGCTTCCATGGTATCAGGAAATTAAATAGAAGGTCTGCTTCTCCCATTGCTAAGGGTGGGAAGTAATGCCCGCCTTGCTGAAATGTGGTGAATATTAGTGATAATATACTGTAAAATTCTGAGTGCAACAGTAAGAGTGGTCAGTGCTCAGTAAGTGGTATCTATCATAAGCATTGTTTCATCAATTTGTTAATATTTCTATTATAATACTGCATTTGAATTCCATTCATTTTAATAAGTATGTTTTCAGATAAAGTTCTTAAGAGAATTAAAATTTAATCTCTTGTACCTCAGTTTCTTCATCTCTGGAATGAAGATAAATACCCTCATAGAATATTTGTGATATTAAAATTACCTTATATATATTAAATGGTTAGAACAATGTCTCATACATTTGTAAACTCTCATTAAATACCAACCATTTTTATTAGTAATACTACTAGAGTTTAGAGGAGAGACATGTGAGTAAACTACAAAAATAGCAATATAAGCAACCCTAGAGGTATGCAAAAGAACCAGAAATAACCCAAAGAAATAAGGGACAGTTTTAATTAGGGTATGTTAGTTGGAGAGGCTTCCTGGAGGAGGCAGAACGTTAGCTTGTTTTTGAAGACTGATTAAGATTAACCAATGAGACAAAGGCCTGAGGTTGCAAAATGAAAAAATCAATTCCAGGATGATACATGGCATCTAAAAGAGCATGGCATGTTTGCAAAAGTAAACCTAACAATTGATTTGCTGGGGTGTAAAGTGAGGATGAGGGGATGGCTTATGTGGGAGAAGATAGTTCCCAAGGATGACAGAAATGATAGCTATCTTGTGTCCTACGTATTCTGGATTTTATCCTGAGATTCTTAATTTAGGGTTCTTGTACCTCTGTTGAGCTGACCATAAATCCTTAGAAATTGGGCACAAAGTCTTGTGTGTAGATGCATTTTAAGTGGGGGAGAATGTTCAAAGGCTTTTAATAGATTTTCAAAAGGATCTGTGTTGTCAAAATGAAAAACCACTATTTATTGTTGAGGATGAGAGTTTCATTAAGAATTTCAAATGGGATCAGATTTAGTTTTAGAAAGGTCCTTCTAGTGGCAGTGTGAAAGAAGGTTGGCTGGAAGAGATTTGGAGTGAGGAGTAAGGAGACTTTGTGAAGCATCTAGGTAGAATAAATGTCTGAGCATGGAGGGATGGGGCATGGAAATAAGAGAATGTCCACTTTCCATTTGGTATAGAATGATTTGTTCTTTCCATCAGGATCTGTGAAATGTTTAATATTTGCCAGGAACTGTGCTAGCTGCCAAGAATAGAAAACTCCAGCCCTTAAAGAGCTTTGAAACTAATAGAGAAAACAGACAATGGAAAATTATCTAATTATAATTGTGTAAGTGCTATGCCTCCCCCTTAAATTGAGGTTTTCAGAGTTCAGGGACCCTGTCGCATTCATCTCACTGTCTTCTAACCCATAAGAAGTTCTCAATTGATGCCTATCTAATAGAATAAATATCTTAATTGTCCCTTTTCTGGTGATCTCTTCTGAGTGCTTCTCTCTCCTGACAGTAAACATACCTATATGAGCTTCTAGGCTGGTGTTAATGCTCGCCTTCTTATCCTTTAATAACAAGATGCTGCTCAGAGATGAATCTTATGCTAACTGGAAGTTTGCAAGTTATAAAGTAATAAATTCATTTATTCAAATTCTTCATGAAATCACTTCAATGTCTGGGTATGTGATTATATCTGCTTGCCACTGATTCTACATGTTTTTAGTCATCAAATTATTCCCCTTGAAAGCTTTCTTTTAACTTAACAAAAAAATTAGCAATATTATTTTATATGTCCCGTTTTTCTTTTGGTTTCCCCCTCTCCCTTCATTCAGCAAATATATTCAGTGCCTGCCATGTGCAAGCACTGCGCTAGGCATATGGGGATAAAAGATAAATGAGACCCAGGTCCTACCCACAGATAGTCTTTAGCTTACTTTGTGATGACAAATACACATGTAGAGAAGTAGTTATGATCAATAGAGTAGTTGTGCAAACAGAGGAAGAGAAGGGTGACTCCTTTCACCTTGGGGAGAAAATACTGGAGATATAAAGCTGAATTAGACAATACCTTACCTTCAAAGATTTTGCTAGATGGATGATTTTGCAAATGATAATTAAGAGGGGCAGGGTATTTTTAAGGAGGAGCAGTCTCATACCTGAAAGATGTCTCATTAGGCACTTAGAAATACTAATAAAAAATTTAGAAAAAAGTCATGGTTGAAACTATAAGTAGTTCAAATAATGCAATCCCTGAAGGACCTACTCTGAATGCAACATGCAAATTTTAAAAAGGCAGTCAATTATTCAGATAATTAGTGGATTTTTCTCATAGAATGAATTTGAGATAATTCTGTATGAAGCATAGGTTGCTTAATTACTTTTAATATAATTACTACAAAAACTAGGGATTCTACCTTGAAAGGGTTGTACAGTATTTATAATTCAACCAGTTCCTTAATCTGTCTCTAGAAAATCTTGATGACTGGCACCTACCTGCCCATCCTATTTCACCTGGGTTTTGGGTTACTTCCAAGCAATTTATTACATCTATGATCTCCTAGCTGAACTGATTAGCATTTGCAAGACCAAACTGAAAATATAGAGTTTCTCTACCTTAATTTTTTTTTCGTATAATTTGTATGGCTTTACTTGAGGGTTTTCTGAGTAGCATTTAACCTTTTCAAAATTATGTCATATGTAATTTGTAGACCAAATCATTTTTCCCATAGTAATATGGGAAGACGGGAACCTGGTTGCAATAGAGGAAGAAAAAAGTTGCTCAATTAAGAATCAGATATTTGATATATTTTCAGATATGTGAACTAACATTTCCACTGGTGCTGCTATGGCTAAAGAATAAGGAAAACACACATTATAACTTGAGCTTCTGTCTGGGGAATGGATGACCTGAAACTGTCTTGGGCTGATATGATAGGTAATGCTTAGGACATTTCAGCTCCCTTCTCTTTCTTTGAGATGATTAAGAGAATTGATAACATGTTGAACCAAATGCCAGCCAAAATCAATAACCAGGAGGTAAGGGCAGGCTGAGGCAAGTGAACTGACTCAGACAAATAAGGAGGCCAAGGAACATTATCCCTGTGGCTGGAAAGGCTAAGCTGCCTCCTGCTACTGTGGCAAAGAATATGAAACCAGCTGCTGAAACTAGATGTCACCAGCTCCCACAGTCTGCGTGGGAATGGTGATGGGGTCAAGCAGGCTGCCTTTCTGCTAAGATGACAGCTTCTTGTTGCAGAGTCTCAACTGGACTGATAAGCTTTTGAGAAATAGAATTAAAGCACTATGTACTCCCATGCAAAAAAAAAAAAAAAAATTCATTAAAATAATGTCCTAGTCTATTTTACAGTTTCTCTTACTTTTAAAACCATTTACTTCTATCTTTAAATTAAAATAACTTTCACTAATTTTATAAAATGTTGCTTCATTTTTTATGTTGATTTTCCTGGCAACATTAAGTTATTGTTTCCTTGACCATATTATTATATTGCTAGGTGGTCTAAGTTTTTTGATAGAGAGAAAGAAAGAGAAGTGTTTGAATATTTGAACTTGTGTATTTAGAACCATCAGTTGCCTACAGAATGAAATGTAGTTAGTGGTGAAGTCTAAAGTATATTTCTTGCTACTCCAGGATGCACTTCTCTCTGTCTAAATACATGCTTAATTGTAAACAAAGGGACAAGGTCATGCTGAAACCCTTAACGGAATTCAGCTCCACACGGTTTATTTTCATATATCTTAAAAGTTACTTTCCAATAATTCATTTCTAGATGAGGTTTATATACAATATTGAAGATATACTTGTTTAAAGTATTGATTAAAAAGAGTATTAATTTTATAAACATAAAATAATTATCTAAACATAAAAGTAATTATGCAAGAGCTTCTTAACTAGTATTACTTTGATTTTCAGTACCAGTCCATGTTAGGTTCATCCATTCCATCCATGTTACATAGTTGCTTAAAATTTTGATAGCATGCAGTACTCAGATTATAGTTCCCAAACCAGCACCATGTCCATCACCTTGGCCATCAGTGGTTCCTGATTCCTGGTATTCATACTCTTATCTAACCCTTTCCCATGAGTGTGGTCTGGATTTAGTGATTTGCTTCTGCTAAATAGAATGTGACAGATATAATAGGATATGATTTCCAAGATTAAACTACAAAATTTCTGTGGCTTTTACTTTGGGTGCTATCTTTGACTCTCTTGCTTGCTCACTCTGACAGATGCTAGCTGCCATGTTGTGAGTTGCCCTATGGAGAAGCTACCTGATGAAGACCTGAGGAAGTCTCCAGCTAACAGCTGTAAATAACTGAGGCTCTCAGCTCAACAGCTGGAGAGTAATGGAACCACATCAATAACCTCATGAGTGATTTGAAAGTAAATCCTCCTCTAGTCAAGCCTTCAAATGAGACCATAGCCCTAGCTGACACCTTGACTGCAATCTGCAGCTGGATTCTTGACCCACAACAACTGTGAGATAATAATTGTTCATTATTTTAAGTCAGTAAATTTTGGGATGATTAGCTAGGCAACCATAGAAAATGAATATATCTGGAACTTGTTAAGATCCATTACAGACCTACTGAATCAGAAACTTTAGGAGGGATGCCCAGTAATTAGTAGGCAATTCTGATACATGCTGAAGTTTAGAAACCACTACATTACAGGATGAAGTCTAAAATCATTAACTAAGCCTACAAGGTCCTTTCTGTGGCTTTTTCTGATAAACCTTTGTTCTCTCATCTTGTATTATTCATCTCTAAGAATTTTCCATTCCAACCAATTTCAGCAGTTGCAGTAGGGGAAGCTTTATCAGCTACTGACTGTCTTATGAACTGCCCAAACAATGCTGTTAAATTATTATTTAATTTAGTAATGATGATTATAAAGGAAATGATAGATACTACTTATTGACTGCAGATTACATAATAGGCTTTATTATAACCATTCTATGTATTAACTTATGAGCATTTGCTGATAAAACCCTATGAGATAGGTAGTATTATTATTCCCATTTTATAACTAAGGAAAAACATTTTAGAAGGATAAAATAACCTGCCTAATGCCTGTTAACATACTAGTAACTGGTAAAATTAAGATTTGACATGAATCTGAATGTTGAGTTGGCAAATTGAGCTAATGGGCCATATGCTTCCCAGAATATCACCTCTAGTTCCTTGAGTTTTCCCGGGTCTCTTGGCTTTCTCAAGTCTCTTGGCCTCCTTCATGAAACTAAGTTCGGAGATAACTGCCTTTATAAAGCTACTTTTGACTTTTTAGAAGAGATATACACATTCATTTATTCATTCAACAAATATTTATTGAAAGCTTATTATATGCATATGAACATTCCAGATATTACAAATTTAGCACTGAAAGAAAAAGCAAACAACCCAGCAGATAAAAATTATTGCTTTTGAGCTTACATTCTAGCTGGGGGAAAAAAAGCCTGAAAAGAAATAATTGAAAAATTCAAATAGCTATGCTAGATGATAATAAGAAAATAGCATAAAATAAAGCAAAGAAAGATTATATTAAATGCAATGCTTAGGGAGGCCAGCACTGAAAGATAACATATGAGCAAAGTACTGATGTAGGTGAGGAACACAGTTTGTGGCCTTGATAAGTGAATGCAATGATTAGATACGAGCAAGTGAAAAGGTCCTGAGATGATAGGGTCCCTGCCATACCAGAAGAACATCCAAGGAACATGTGTGGCTTGAGTTGGAGTGAGTGAAGAGGTAGATAGCACATGAGGTCAGAGAGGATAGGCAGGAGGAGAGATATCAAGAAGGACCTTCTAATCCATTGTTAGGAATGTGAGTTTTTCTCTGCATGGGGTTGGGAGATAGAAGGTTGTTGAACAGAGAAGGTTTAATTTCTACCTCAGCAGATCACTCTGGTTGATAAACTATGAATAGTCTACATAGCAAGGAGGACCAGTTAGAACAATTAGAATCCTATTTCAGTAATCTACACTTCAGACCATTGATCATGAATGCTCAGGCCATGATAATAACAGTGAAAGTAGTAAGAAGAATTCAGGATACGTCTTGAAGGCAGAACTGATAGTATTTTCCAAAGGATTTGACATGGATGTGAAAGAAAACATTTTGGCCTGTGATCAACTGGAAGGATAGAGTCATCTTTTACTGACATAGGAAAGAATGTGTGCATTATAGGTTCTTGAATTTGGGTTTGGAATGCTAAGTTTATGACGCATATGTGATATTCAAGACATGTCTGTGTGGAAATCAGGTATCCAGGGAAATTTAGAGTAGAGATGATGCTATAGAGGTCAATTGGAGAGTTGTCAGTTTATACACAATATTTGTAACCGTGAGACTGGATGAAATCATTAAAAAAACAAATACAGACAAAATCACTGGAACTCCATGAACAAATGTATATAGTCATCAGAACTTTCTCATTCCTTCATTTCCTTTTTAAACGTTTATAAAACATTTACTATATATCTGACAAACAGCTAGACCTGGTTTGTCTGTTTGCTTATTTCTCTTTCCAACTGGAAGAATTCACTGAGCCAGGGTTCAGTTCATTTACATTCGTATTTGCATTTCATGTACCTGGCAGATAATAGATATTTTATTGATTTTTTAATACTTTAAGTTCTGAGGCCAATCTATAATTAATAAATATAATCAATTATGCTAATACTTGAGGTATAAAATAAGATGAAAAAAATTGAAATGACCACAGTTAAAATGTGAATGGAATATAAGAGAAAGCCATTTATTTTAGTATGGAACCCATAAATTCTACTTAACAGTGAAAGACTGTTTTTAGGAGGTGAAACATAAAAGTAGATTAGGAGAAGTGTGGAAAGAATTTCAGGGACGATGAAAGGAAATGTTTTAGAGGGAGCTGAGGCCTAGTGTCTACATTTCAGTCTATGTAAGAAACCAAAGGACATTTAGAAACTTCAGACATTAGACTAAAGCCACATTTTCTCAGTGTTCTGAACTTGATGAAATCTAAGAATAATTTCATGAGACACGTTACAGAGGTGGTGGGGGTGGGGGAGGTGAATGCTGGAGGAAATAAGAGAAGATGAATAATGCTATAAGAAAATATGGAATTAGGAGCTTGATTCTGACTTATTCAGATCCTCAAAAAGATTGAAAAATTGTGATAATCAAATGATATTATAGCTTGCATTACTGTATTCTTCACTTTGGAGTTGCAAGAAGACCAGCTCCCTCTGGAAAGTGCTCTTATGATCACTTTGAAGTAGATGAGAAAAAACTAAATAGAGGCAAATGAAAAAAAAATAGTATCTTCAAGGAGGGTTCAGAGACAGCTATCACAGTACTTTACTAATAATGTTGAAAGACTTACAAAATGAGGGCATCCTCCCCAATATTCTGTAATGAGTATTATTAATAAGAAAAGTTTATCAATAATATAAATGTGAAATAGTTTTTCATTTTCTATTTTTAAGAAGCCATATTTCATTTGACTGAAGCATAATGTCTTTCAATTAGAGTAATACATTCATTTACATTGATTCTGAGACTGCTTAAGCCTCATTTTGTATTTCTTTTTTTTTTTTTTTTGCTGAACTTTAACTGAGGGTGAGTAAATTAATACTTAGTGTAATATGTGTTTTTCAATCTAAGTTTAATCATCTTAGGTCATATGGAGTCATAGCTGTGAGATCTGGGGCAAGGAAGATACAATTATCTAATGCTATTTAATACAATTTAGTAAACATTAATCAAGTTTTTTGGTACCCAAAGAACTCCAGCAGGTGTTGTGTAGGTGTGAGGGGGAAAATAAATAAAAAAAAAACTATAACTAATTTATTTACAATATGGTAAGGAGTACTCATAGAAGTAAACAATGAATAAGAAAATCAACATAAATGCTACTAGGGTTTATATATCTTTTACTTGTATTATAAGATTAAGCAGGAGATCTGGCATAAGATAGATATAATTAATATTTGTTGAAAAATGAAAGATAGATTATAGATCAGAGAGGATGATTCTATTGCAAGTAACAAAATACCAGTCCAAGAAACCTAGGCATGAAGAATTTATGTTAAAATCACACTGAAAAAGAACTCTTGATATAGGTAGTTCTGCACTTGGATAATTCAGCAGCTCAATGATGGCAGAACTCTAGTCATTCTGTATACTGTATTATATTCTATAATATACTTAGACTTTTTTTATTCTTATAAGTTGGCTTCCGCCATTCTAATCATTAATTTCTCATACCAAAATACCCAAAATCATGGAGGGAAGCGTATTTTTTCAGAGAGGCACTAATTTCAATGGCAAAAATGCAATTACTTTGTACCAACTTAATCATTTATTAGAAATTTACTCCTCCTCCCCCCTGCCACAGATACATGTTCCACATAGGCCTTCTCCAGAATCACAGGGCCAAAGCCATAAATGAAGTCTGGGGTAGAATATATATGATATTTGAGTTTTTGTTGTGAGTAAGCTCTACAAGAAAAAATTAAAGGAAGAAAAATGGCTCTTGGTTAAGAAGCCAAATAGTAGATGCTCTTGGAAATATTACTATCAAGTAATTTCTTGAGCAATGTACAACCTTCATCTTTCCACTACTGAACATGACCTCACAAGTGCTCCACTAGGTACAGAAGCTCCCCAAACACCTATGTCCCCACATTCTTGGTACCCGACACCTGCAATATTTGCCACCTTTGTGCATCAGTGTCCTACTCTTTTATTTTTTAAATAACTATTTTTCAGCAAGTACGTGGTACTGCTATTAGTGCTTTGTGAATTTTAACTCATGTAATTCTTACGTCAACCCTATGAAGTAGTTATTATTCTACACAGATGGGGAAACTGAGGCCCAATGAGTTTAAATAAACTGTGCACAGTTGCAGAGTCAGTAAGGTGCTGAAGAGTATGAAAACCAGAATGTTTACATCCATTGAGGAACCTTTCACCACTCTGCTGTGCCATTTCCTCAGTGACTTAGGGAACCATGATGTATTCTTTAACCTGCAAGCTCAGGCCTGCTGGAAGGCTAGTTATACTGAGAGTAGTAGTAAATATTGCTATAAATCAGCTTGATCAAACAAGTGAGCTGTGTTATCTAACACTCCTGAGGTTTAGTTTCTTCAACTGTAAACCAAAGAAAAATAGGACTTCTAAGGTCCTTTTCATTTTAAACATCCAGTTATAAAGTTGACAATTAACTGGTGTAACTTTAGCAAAAGTTGAAAGTCAGCCTTTTATTTTCCTAACAACCCTGGACTTTCTGTTTTCATTCTTGTCTCTTTGGAATCCATTGTATACATGGAAACCCCAGGGATTGTTTGAAAAATCAAACAAATCAGCTGGGCGCAGTGGCTTGCACCTGTAATCTTAGCACTTTGGGAGGTCGAGGTGGGCAGATCAACTGAGGTTGGGAGTTCGAGACCAGACTGACCAACATGGAGAAACCTCATCTCTACTAAAAATACAAAATTAGCTGGGTATGGGCACATGTCTGTAATCCCAGCTACTCAGGAGGCTGAGGCAGGAGAATCGCTTGAACCCGGTAGGCAGAGGTTGTGGCTGCACCCTGAGCTGAGATGGCGCCATTGCACTCTAGCCTGGGCAACAAAAGCAAAACTTAAGCAAACAAACAAAAATCAAACAAATCAGTCATGCTGTTCCCTTAGCTAATGGGTCCATATGATTCCTCATTGCTTTCTGAACATATCCATACTCCTTACTAAGGCCTAAAGACCCCATGTAACTTGACCCCAGATGAACTCTCTTTTCCTATCCAATATACCTAGCCAGGTAAATCTTTCTCTCATTCTTTGCCATATCAAGCTGTTTCCTGCCTCAGAGTCATTGTCTGGCTATGTGCCCATCTGTAAGTATTCTTGTCCCAGCTCTTCACAGATCTCCTTCTCATCATTCAGATATCAACTAAAGTATCACCTTCTCACAGCAGTTTTCCCAATCATGCTGTCTAACATAGGGCCCTCTGAGTATCTCTGCTGACACAGTCATTCTTTATCATACTATCTTGCTCCGTTTCCTTCACATAATGTTACCATTTTCTGCCATTATCTTGCTCATTAATTTGAGGGCAGGAACCATGTTCATTTTTTAACCATTACACAGTCAACATGTGAAATAGTGACATTTTATTGAAAAAAGTTTCTCATTTATGTAACAGAATTATAATGGTCTGGGCTTAATTAATTGAGACTAGGTTCTCAATTAAATATTTTTAAATTAAATTAATGAGCATACATAAAACTAATGAGTCTTATTATAATCATATTTTGTGTTTATTTTTAAACTTTCATTAAATATGTATAAGAAACATAAGAACAAATATAGACACAGTCATATTGCCATTCAGTGAAAATTTTTAATTTTTGTTCACCTTTAAAATATATTAGTACTCAAATAGTTACTATTACATGATTTCTCTCTTTCGAAGCTTCTAAAAGAAGAAAAAAACATTTCTCCATTTTTTCAGACTACTATCTTCCTTTTCTAGGAAGCAGCTGATTTTGTGTATTTTTTTGAAATAGGGTGGCAGAGGTAATCCATACTCAGCATCTGCTTTAGAAACAGCTCCAATATTAGATGACAGCAGTAGATTGACTGATTGGGACTTATGGCAATGAGTGGCTCTTAATTCCCTATTCTATGATGATTCATTTCATTCCTGCATCTAGTAATTCTTTAAAAATACCATTGGGTTAAACTTTTTTTGCAAAGTATCTTGATAAAGAACAAAAGGTACTCTCTGTGGTACATAATGGCATAACGTTGAATTTTATATTTTCCTCATATTTCTTTTCTTGGAAGCAAACAAAAACACTGTGGATTTTTTTTTCTAGTTTGGCAGATGGAAACAAGCACACAAAACATTTTTGGTGGCCTATACCAAAATGTAGATGTTTATATTGTCTTGAAGTTAATGGAGAATGGAGGTAATATTTTGGGAGATGTGGCTGGAAAGGGCAAACATTGTCAAGGCATGAAGTATTCAGTTTATTCCTTTATGTCTTCTTATTAGATATATTGGACATCTCTTTCCATATGAAGCAATTTGTCACCTTAGGTTATTAGCTGTATGAGAATTAGCTTTCAAATCCAACTTAATAAATCAGGTCTTGAATTTTAGAATACTTGCAAAGTCTATTAAGAGTTTCATTGCTACTTAAATAATCAGAGGTGGGGAAAATGCATTTTCAATGTTCTCTGTTCAGTTTATCACTTATAAACTGTCAAAGCCAAAGCAATTTTAAAACTTTTAAGTTAATCAGTCTTCACTTATAAGAAGATGCTATCTTGGCAAGTAGCAAGGGCCTTGGTAAACAATGTAAAAATAAAAACTGTCGTTTGAATGAATAAATCAATGAATAATATAGAGATGGATGAATGGATAAATAAATATATTGTGCAGAATAAGGTATACTATTCAACTCAATAGACAATCAGCATCTATTATGGAGGAGGCTTTGTGTGGAGACTGGGGAAATCAAGTTGAAGGGGAAAATCTTTGACATTAGACCGTTAGAGGAGCTGTCACTAACACAAGCTCATCACAATGTGCTACGTGGTAGGTAAAGAGTGCTTTGGTGAAAAAAGAAGGCAGGGACAGGAGATGTGATCTGAATTTGCCAGGCAAAAGAGGAAGTATATGGAGAAAATTATTCTAAGCAGATGAAACCAAAAAGAGGAAGGTGCAAATCAGTGTGGTGTGTTGGGAAAATTGCAAATGGCTGACTACTGTAATGACAAGGCAGAGATCTAGAAGGGAAAAAGAAAATGACCCAAAATGAGGCTGGGTCATGGAAGGCTTCACAAATCATGCTGAGAAATCTTCACTCTATCTAATGAGGTTGTGGAAAACAACCAAAAGTAAAATATTCTGGTAGAAAAAGTGAAGAAAGGTTTAAGAGTCAAAAACCAGGGTCAAATCATGTTTCCTACTGCAGTTATTGATTATCAATGCAAATCTCTGATCATCACATGGAAACTAGGATCCCTCCTAAAACACTGACATTGATTGCTAATGTAGGCAATATACAAGCATGAAATTGTGGCAGAGGAAGTGCATATATAGAAATTGACTATAAAGTCATGAAATACCGATTTTGAAGTGTGTTTTCAAAAATCAGGTTTATTATTGCATCATTACAACTCATTGTGTTGTATTAAAATTATGCAAGATCTACTTTTATGTTTCTAAGGTAATTAGATTCTTGCCAAATTTCAATAGAAAACTTTTTTTTTTTTTTTTTTTTTTTTTTTTTTTTTTTTTTTTTTTAGGAGGAAGAGGTTTTAGAGGTAAATGATCTTTATCTGATGGATCCAATTTTAAATTTTCCACATTTTCATATGGCCATGAGTAACATTAAACTTGATGAACTTTTCTTTAGAATCAAGGCTCTGCTGTCATACCTTGTTGAAAAAGAACTATCTATTTCTGTGAAAGGGACTTACGGCATTTTGGAAGTCAAAATGCCAATCCCTTATTACTCTCATGTATTTTTAGCCTATCACTCTCAATGCTTCTCAGATTTCCCTGAACCTCTTTTATCCTTTGTTATTCCATTTACTTATATATCTTTAAAAGTTACTAACATTATCAAGCTTGAAAAAAAGACCACAATACCATTTCCTGGACCTCAAAGGTATGTGTTTAGAAGCAAGAAGAAGGGTGGTGTGGGGGCTTCATGAGTCTTTAAGAACAACTTTATAGTTCTCTTCTCCTTTTTTCTGTCATGGGCAACTTTCTGCCCCAAAAGTATGACCTCTTTCTGTCATTTATAAACATTCCTTACCTTTTAAGAGACTCTATAATTGAAAATCAAATTTTTGTTGCATGCAGGGTTTCATAGGTTTCCTACATTTTAAATACAGTCCTTTTAATATCTGAGAGGACACTTAATGTGAAATTAACTTCTATAAGATAAATATTACTGGTTCTGACTTTAAGCTCAACACCTGCACGTTTTGTAATCATTTCCTTAACACTATGACTTAAATAGTTATTAGAAAATAAGTGAGATTATAAACTGAGTACATCAATGCTGTTCCAGGATACTAAATTTAGTCATAGAGATATAAACAACCTCTTTTACAATTTATGTAGACATTTCACATACTAGAACAGTGTAGTATAAAAATATAGATAAATTCAAATTTTTTCATCTGCTTTTAGGACATTCAACCAAAGACTGTTGTAAGTGGTATATGAAATAAATGTAAATTGTCACCAAAAATTTTCTTAAATATGTATTCTTTGTGCTGGGACAACTTTGATATTTATAACACAACAGCATATACTCAGTTCTACTTACGTATTTAGGCACTTAACACAAATGTGGATTAAAAAATTGTATAGCCAACACAACTGCCCTTATGACTGACTTGGGACATACAGAATTAGCTATTTGTGTTCTTGTGATGAGGGGCAAGCCACTAACAGCACCTGTAATTAACCACCTGCTCACCTAATTACAGAATTGCAGATGAGACATTCTGGAAAGCAATTTGCTTTCTACATTTCAGATTAAAGGCACAGATTTACATAACAGGAGAACATTTATCCCACTAATGATTTCTAATAAATTGGTACTCAATTTGCATTAAGAAGAGTCACATTTGGGACCTGAATTTAAACACTATATTTTCAAGATTTCTCTCTGGATGTGTGAAAACTACTAGAAGCAATGACTTCCATAGGAGAAATCCATTTTGAAGAAATAATTATGGAATAAGGCGTAAAGTTTTGAAACATAAAAATTAGATTTAGAGCTTGAAATAAATAATACTATACTTTCTTGATCCCAAAAGAAAGTAAAATGTACTTGTGTATTAGTCTGTTCTCACGCTAACACAAAGACCTAATACTAAGACTAGGTAATTTATAAGGAAAATAAGTTTAATTGATTCACAGTTCAGCATGGCTGGGGAGACCCCAGGAAACTTACAATCATGGCAGAAGGGAATCAAATTTGGCCTTCTTCACATGGCGGCATCAAGGAGAAGGGCCAAGTAAAAGGGAGAAAGGCTCCTTACATAACCATTGGATCTCATGAGAACTCACTTGCTATCTCCAGAACAGCATTAGAATAACCCCCATGATTAATTTACCTCCCACTGTGTCCTTCCCATGATACATGGGAAGTAAAGATGAGATTTGAGTTGGAACACAGCCAAACCTTATCAACTTGTGAGCTTTAGTCAGGTCTTTTTGGATAATATAAACAAATAGCAAAATAATTTATGGTATCAGAAATACATGGACAGAACTGTTGATCATAGGGCAGGGAAAAATGGCCAAATAGAAGCTACCAATGATTGTCCTGCCTGCAGGAGCACTGCATTTAACAACCACCTACACAAAAAAGTATCTTCATAAGAACCAAATATCAGGCAAGTGATCACAGTGCCTGATTTTAACTTCAAATCACTGAAAAAGGCATTGAAGAGGGTAGAAAAGATAGATTTGAATGACTGATGCCAACTCTCCCCCATTCCCTAGCAGCAACGCTGTGGTTCAGAGAGAATGGGATGAGCACAGTGATTGTGAGACTTTTCAGTGGAACCCTGTTATAGTGGAAAGCAACACCAGACAGAACGCAGATAATGTCCACAGAAGGAGCATTTAGATTAGCACTGGCCAGAGGGGAATCATCCATCTCAGGAGTCAGAACTTGAGTTCTGGCAAGCCTCAACACTGTGGGATAAAGAGCTCTGTAGTTTGAGATAAATTTGAAAAGCAGTCTAGGTCACAAGGACTGCAACTCCTAGGCTAGTCTTAGTGCTATGCTGGGCTTGGAGCCAGTGGGCTTGGTGGGGCATGCAACCTAGTAAGACACCACCTGGGGCTACTAAGGGAGTACTTGCACGAACCCTTCCCCAAACCTAGGCAGTGTAGCTTGTAGCTCCAAAAGAGACTTCTTTCTTCAGCTTCAGAAGATAGGAAGAAAGCTTAACATGAACTTTGTCTTGCAACTTGTATACTAGCTCAGGCACAATAGATTAGGGCAGTAGGCAGAATTGTGAGGCCCCCATTCCTGGCCCTAGCCCCCACAGGACATTTCTAAACACACCCTGGGCCAGAAGGTAATCTTCTGCCTTGAAGGGAAGGACTCAGTCCTGGCAGGATTCATCACCTGCTGATAAAGAGCCCTCGAGTCCTGAAGAGTCAGCAGTAATAGCCAGGTAGTATATGCTATGGGCCTTAGGTGAGATGTGCTGACTTCAAGTGTGATCCAGCATATTCCCAGCTATAGTGGCTACAAGGAGAGCCTCATTTTGTCTAAGAAAAGCAAAGGTAAAAGTGAAAGAAACTTTGTCTTGCAGCTTAGCTAACCATCTCAGCCACAATTGGACAGAGCACCAGGTGGGCTCTTAAGATCTCCAATTCCAGGCCTTGGCAGTTGAGTGGAAACTATGAACCTGCTCTGGGCTAAGTTGTAGCCCACTGACATGAAAGATGAGTCCTAGGCCCAGAAGCATACACCACAAGCTGACTGAAGAGCCCCTGGGGCTTAAGTGAATATTGACAGTAGCCTGGAAGTACTTTCTGTGTGCCTGTGGCAGTACAGGTCAGGGGGAAAGACTTTCTTCTCGTGAAAAAGAAGAGGGAAGAGCAGAAGGACTTTGTCTTGTGGTTTGGGTGCCAGTTTAGCTACAGGAGAATAGAGTATCAGGTAGATTTCTAATGTTTCCGACTCATGGCCCTGGCTCCTGGATAGCATCTCTGGACCCACCTGGGACCTGGGAACCTGCTTCCCTGAAATGAAAGACAGAAACATGACTAGCTTCACCACTTGCTGATTGTATAGTCCTATGACCTTGCGTGAACATAGGTAGTATTTGGGTAGTGGCTACAGTGGGTATTGGGCAAGATCTAGTACTGTTGTGGCTTCAGATCTGACCCAGAGAAGTTCCAGTAGTGGTGGCCACAGAGGTGCTTGTGTCACCCTTCCCTCAGCTCCAGGCATCTCAACACACACACACACACACACACACACACACACACACACACAATGAGAGAGAGAGAGAGAGAGAGAGAGAGAGAGAGAGAGAGAGAGAGAGAGAGAGAGAGAGAGAGAAAGGAGAGAGAAAGAGACTGATTCTGTTTGGGTGAAAGTAAGGGAAGAGAACAAGACTCTCTTCCTAATAACCCAGGGAATTCTCTCTGATGCTACCTGACCATCAAGTTGGTCTGCAAGAACTGCAGCATTACTCTGTGTGGGGTGCCCCCTAATGCAGATAAGGGTGCAGTGACCTGGACTTAGGTCACAGCATCTAAGTCCCTAAAAATAACCGGAAATCCTTCCAAAGAAGGACAGGCAGAAACAAGCCAAGACTGTGAAGACTACAATAAATATCTAACTTTTCACATGCCCAGACAGTGACAAACATTCACAAGCATAAAGACCATCCAGTAAAACATGATCTCACTAAATGAACTAAATATGGCACCAGGGACCAATCCTGGACAGACAGATATAGGTGACCTTTCAGTCAGATAATTAAAAATAGCTGTTTTGAGGAAACTTGGAAATTCAGGATAACACAGAGAAGGAATTCAGGATCATGTCAGATACATTTAACAAAGACATTGAAATAATGTAAAAGAATCGAGCAGAAATTCCAAATTGAAAAATGCAACTGACATATTGAAGAATGCAGTAGAGTCTATTAATGGAAAAATTGATCAAGCAGAAGAAAGAATTAGTGAGCTTGATGACAGGCTATTTGAAAATATACAGTAAGAGAAGAAAAAAGGAAAAATAATAGAAAATAATGAGGCATCCCTAAAACATCTAGAAAATCACCCCAAAAGGGTAAATTTAAGAGTTATTTTCCTTAAAGAGGAGGCTGAGAAAGAGATGGTGTAGAAAGTTTATCCAAAGGGATAATAACAGAGAACTTCCCAATCTGAGTGAAAATCATCAATATTCAACTACAAGAAGGTTAGAGAACATCACTCAGATTTATCTCAACCTAGGCTCTCTCAAGACAATAACCAACTTTGCAAAAGTCAAGGATAAAGAAAGGATTCTAAAAACAGTAAGAGAAAAGAAATAATATACAATGAAGTTCCAATAAGTCTGGCAGCAGACTTTACAATGGAAACCTTACATTCCAAGAGAAAGTGGCATGACTTATTTAAGGTACTGAAGGAAACAAAACTTTTAACCTAGAATAGCATATCTGGTAAAAATATCCTTCAAACATGAAGAAGAAATAAGGATTTTTCCTAGACAAATAAAAGCTTATGGATTTCATTTACACCAGATCTGTCCAACAAGACATGCTAAAGGTAGTTCCGTAATATGAAAGGAAAGGAGATAAATAAGCAGAAAGATATCATCTGAAGGTACAAAATTCACTGATAAATACATAGAAAAACACAGAATCTTATGACACAGTAACTGCAATGTGTAAATTAGTCTTATCCTCAGTAGAAAGACTAAAAGATGAACCAATAAAAAATTACAAGTTTTCAAGACATAGTATAATAAGACATAAATGGAAAAATAAAAAGTTAAAAAGCAGGGGCATGAAGTTAAAATGTAGACTTTCCGTTTTCTCTTTCTTGTTAGTTTGTATGTTTATGCAATCAGCATTGTCATCAGTTTAAAATAATGGATTATAAGACATTATTGCAAGCCTTAGAGTAACCTCAAATTAAAAAACATAAAATAGATATACAAAAAGTAAAATATTAAAACACACAACCAGAAAAGTCACATTTATTAAAAGGAAAATAGAAAGCAAGGAAAGAAGGAAGAGAGGACCACAAAACAACCAGAAAACAAATAACAAATGGCAGGAGTAAGTCCTTAGTTATGAATAACAGTGAATGTAAATAGACTAAATTCTCCAATCAAGAGACATAGAGTGGCTGAATGAATAAAAAACAAGACCTATTGCCTACAAGAGACACACTTCACCTGTAATGAAACATATAGACTGAAAATAAGGGGATGGAAAAAGATGCTACATCCCAGTGGAAACTGAAAAAGAGAAAGAGTAGTTGTATCAAATGAAACAGATTTCAAGACAAAAGTTATAAAATAAGACAAAAAGGTCATTATATAATGACAAAGGGCACAACTCAACAGGAAGATATATCAATTATACATATGTATGTACTGAACACTGGATCACCATGTATATAAAAAAATTATTAGAGCTAAAGTGAGAGACAGATCCCAGTACAATAATAGCTGAAGACTTCAATACCCCATTTTCAGCAGTGGATACACTATCCAGTCAGAAAAATCAACAAAGAAACACCAGACTCAGCTTCACTATAGACTAAATGGACCTAATAGATATTTACAGAACATTTCAATCAACAGCTGCAGAGTCCACATTCTTCTCCTCTGAGTGTAGTTCATTCTCAAAGACAGGCTACATTTTAGGCCACAAAACTAGTCTTCAGACATTAAAAAAGTTAAATCATATGAAGTGTCTTCTCTGATCACAATGATCACAATGAAAGGAAACTAGAAGTTAATAACAAGGGGAATGTTGGAAACTATACCAGAACATGGAAATTAAACAATATATCCCAAATGACCAGTGTGTAATTGAAAACTTAAGAAGGAAACGAACATATATTTTGGAACAAATGATAATGGAAGCAAAACCTTCCAAAACTTATGGGATATGATAAAGGCAGTACTAAGAAGAAAGTTTATAGCTATAAGTGCATACCTCAAAAAAAAAATCAGTTGAACAACCTAATGATGCATCTTAAAGAATTTAAAAAAACCAAAAACTAGAAGAAACCAAATCCAAACTTGGAATAAGAGAAATGATAAAGATCAGAGCTGAAATCAATAAAATTGGTACAAAGGAAACAATACAAAAGATAAATGCAACAAAAAGCAGTTTTAAAAATATATATTTTATTGCATTTTAGGTTAAGATAAAAAAAATCCCTGGTGAAGCCCCTTTTGCTAGACTAAGAACAAATGAGATGGTATCCAAATAAATAAAATCAGAAATGATAAAGGAGACATTACCACTGATACGCAGAAATTCAAAGGATTATTACAGGCTACTGTGGGCAACTATATATGAATTGAAAAGCCTAGAAGAAATGGATAAATTCCTAGACATACAATTTACCAATATTAAACCATGAACAGGTCCAAAACCTGAAAAGACCAAAAAGAAAAAAAAGAGTAATGAAATTAAAACATAATAAAAAGTCTGCCAGCAATAAAAAGCTCAGGACTTGACAGCTTCACTACTGAATTCTACCAAATACTGAAAGAATTAATGATGGCAGCAGCAGTCCATCTAGAGTGGCCACTACGGAGAACAATTTTGAGGTTCCTCAAAAAACCAAAAATACAGTTTCCATATGATCCAGCAATTCCACTGCTGGTTATATACCCCAAAGAAAGGAAATCAGTGTATCTCAAAGAGATATCTGCACTCCTATGTTTATTGTAGCATTATTCATAATAGCTAAGACTTGAGAGCAAGTTAAATGTCTGTCAACAGATGAATGGATAAAGGAAATGTAGCACCTATACTCAATAAAGTACTATTTGACCATAAAAAGAATAAGATCCTGTCATTTACATTGACATGTATACAACCGTAAGTCATTTTAAGTGAAATAAGCCAGGCACAGAAAGACAAACTTCACATGTTCTTATTTATTTGTGGAAGTAAAAAAGTAAAACAATTGAACTCATGAAGGTAGATAGGAGAATGATGATTACTAGAGGCTGGGAAAGGTGGTGGTGGGGATCAGGAGGAAGCGGGGTGGTTAATGGGTACAAAAATTTAATTGGATGGAATGAATAAGATCTGGTATTAAATGCAAAACAGGATGACTATTGTCATAATAATTTAATTGCACATTAAAAATAACTAAAAATAAAGCTGAATCACTTGTAACACAAAAGATAAATATTTGAGGTGACGAATACCCCATTTATCCTAATGTGATTATTACACATAGCATGCCTATATCATATTTCGTGTACCCCATAAATACACACATCTACTACATACCCACATAAAATAAAAATGAAAAAGAGAACGATATGAACATCCTGTTGTTAAGAATAATTAATTTCACTCGTTCATTCATTTACTTGCTCAACAATCATTTAGTAACAACCTACTTGGTTCCAGGCACTGTTTTAAGTACAGCAATAAACAAAATAGACAAAAATTCCTCCCCTAATGGTGCTGTCAAGGGGAAAAGGGAGAGTAATAAGCAGAGTAATAAGTAATAACAGTAATAAGTAATAAGTAAAATGTACAATATTTGGATAGTAAATGATAAGGAGAAAAATAAAGTGAAAGAAACAAGATAGGAAGTTAGTTTGGGGCAAGGACATTTCAGAAGGGTGGCTGGAGAATGCCTCACTGAGAAGGTGATCCTTGAGTATATAGTTAACAGAAAGGAGAACGCAAGCATTACAGTTATCTAGAGATAAAACATTCCAGTTGGTGCAAAGGTGTTTTGGAGGGTACCTAGTGGGTATGAGGAAATGTGAAGAGGTCAGAGTGACCTGGAGAGCGGTAGGAAGCCAAGTAGAAGTGGGGATTGGGAAGCAGGATTGGGAAGTTCATGTGGAAACTTGAAGGTCGTCATAAAAGATCTAAGTTTCTACCTTGGATGAACAGTCTGGGAGGAACTTTGTTAACTGATGTCATGGGGAAAAATCAGCCATGGAAGTTTTGAAGTTAAGAAATTTAGAAATTGGGGTATTTTAGTTATGACCAAGTTCAAGTACTCCATTTTAAGATGAAAAACAAAGTACAGAACAGCTGAGATTTGCTCACATGTAGCTAGTAAGCAGGGGACTAGAAGCTAAATCCTAACTCAATCATATATTGTCTCCAAGGGTTACGGACATGGCTCAAGAAGAAGTGTATCTTAGCCATAAGGAGGCCAGAAACTAGTACTGATGAGTTTAAAATCATAAACCCTAAGACGAACAATCATTAACAAAATAAATGATGGGAGAAATGGAATTAGCTAACATTATGCTTTGACCTTAATTTTGTCACATTTTATTCATTGAATATCTTTACTTAGAGTATATTCCATAGGAAGATTTCAAGTGATTAAACTGATCTGTTCCTTCATTTTCTTTTTGGAGGTTAATTCGGAATAGTTTCAAAAATTGGTTTGGGGACCTACAATGGTCCTTTGTGATTTGCATAATAAAAATATATCTGTCTTTTGTCTACAGTTGTATATAAGTGTATGTGCATAGGAAGGGCTTCATGCATGGCCATTTAGTTTAATTGGTTAAGGCTTGAAGCTAATTAAGTTGAAAGCCTGAGGTCTTCCCCATATGGGCTTGTGCCTTGGCCCTAACAGCTGTAGATTACATCCCACACCCTGACCAGCTATCTTGAAAATTCATACTTTTCGTTATAAGATCAGTGCCATACGATCCTATCACTGTGGATGAAAAAAGATTGCTCAAAGCACATACCATATTGATAGTAGGTCAGCAACATCCTCTTAATACACGGGTAACTTGAGCTGGTATAAGGCTGGTTTTTTCCCTGGCTTATGACAACAAAGGTAGATGAACAGCAATTTTGTTTCTTGATATGAATGTCTTCTCATGTCTGTGGGGGGGTCTCTGCTGGGAGTTCCTCTCAGTAGGTCTCTTTGTATGGGAGTATGTACATATTTGAATCTTAGATCTGATCAAATAAGATTGCAGTTTTTTTCTTTGTTTGTTCTTTCCTGTACTCTTCTTGAAAAGCTAAGTCCAGCAACAATTCCTAAGAATTATCATATTTAATCTTATATATCAGTTATTAGAGGCTTTTGAATTCAAAGCATAAACTTAACAATACAATATTGTCAATTAGTATACTGCTATTAATCTTAGAATTTTTCCAATTTTCCAATATGCTATGCTTGCATCTAAATGCTAAGATGCTGAAATGACAAGTTTTGAAAGAGATTTTTTTTTCTAAATGGCATAATCATATTCAGTGAATTATCTAGGCTACAGTGTAGGAAGTGGCAGGCAGGAAGAGAGACTCTAGTTCTAGTGTGGGCTATGCTGTTCAGCAATTAGGCTACCTTGAAGTAGGAGCATTTAATTTCTATAGGTCTTATTATAATAACTGCTTTAGGTAAGGTGACCTCTAAATGACCTTCAAAATAAAACATATATTATTATTCACTTTATATTGAGAGTTGAAGCAAAAAAATACATATTTTAGTCAAGATACACTAGTTGTGGTTAAGACAACGAACAGATCTGTGTTCTAAGAGTATTTCCCATTTACTGCTTGGGTAAGCTTGTACAATTTATATAACTTTAAAAACCTATCTCCCCATTTGTCAAACAAAGGTGAAAATCCATCAACAGGTTTGGGTGGATTAATTTGGGTAATATATAAAGTACTTGGAGAAGTGAATGCCACATAATAGTAAAAAAAAAAAAAAGGGTTGCTATTGCTATTTCCTTCTCTGCATATTTCTATATATAGTTTATATATATAAATAATTCTATTACATTAATAATGTAAGAACAAACATACACACTCACATAAAATGCAACTTTACCCAACAGATAAGTGTCTTTATTTGAGAAACACTAAAGATACACCCATAATAACATCTCTCACTGAGTGCAGAATGCCTGAAATTCCTGTATCAGCAGTTACTTTTTGTACTATTAGGGTTCTAGAACCAACTACTCTAAATATCAGTGAGTTGCACAGGCATTTGTTGGCCTCTGAGTCCTGAGGGGACAATTCCTTGTGGGACTGCTACCAGGCTAGATGAATGTTGACAGCAGGAGAGGGAAATGGGCGAGTAGAGGTGAGCAGCATTGGATCGGCTAAAAGGGCAGCCCCAGTAAAGCACTACCTTGGGAAAGCTCTGAACTATCAGGTGTAACCAGGTATCTGGTCTAGGGGTATGGTAAGGTGAAGGGGTATGAAAGTAAAGCTGAACAACTTATGAACTGACACTCAACATAGTAGTTATCTCATGTTGACTAATTTTTTCTCAGTATTGATCAGTTTTTAAATAGAAATTCTTGGGCTTAGGGTAAAAACAAAAACCAGGATCTGCTTGCTCCGAATAGAGTCATGCACTAGTTAACTTTAAAGGTCAAATAATATTTCCCTTTCGAGTCTTCTGACAGGCATAAAGCAATGTTTCTCACATTAAATTTTTCCTTTTATAACCTTTGCTTTCCTTACTTATCTGAATTACGATGTGAATTTCTTCATATAGCTGTCCTTTTTAGTATTAATGGTAGCTTTACAATGAAATACTCTTATTTCTCATTATAATTCATTAACCCAGCGTTTTATAAACTTAATATTATAAATTTCATTAATTTAGAATTCAGGAAAGAAAAAAATAGTACCTCCAATAAAGAAGCATTTATTGTACCTGATAATTCATTTTAACTACTGAAGAACCTGACATTAAGCCAGTTTCCTTTTCCAAGAAAATAATTTATGAAAGAATGAAATGACTTGAAAATGGGTATGTTGAGTATCAGGGTTATTAAGTTTTATTTTAAATCTCACTTTTTTGTTTTGGTACATTTATATGGTAAAAACTTGAACACTGGCTGCCACTGAAGTTTATCAGTAATCTGTTATGATAAAACAATGATACCACGTCAGAATCGTTACATAGCTATGCCTGAGCCACAGAACAGCTCTGGGAATTGGCAGCTGAATATACTTTGGCAACAATGAAGACCTTGAAATAGTTAACCACACACTGCCTGTAGCTACTGTCTTCCTACAACGTTTTCCTGATGCTGGAACAGTATTGCTGAGTAAAGCAGATGTGGCAGAGACTGCCAGCTAGTCTCCAAAATCTTTTCTTTTTCTTCCTGGCAACACAGTAAGCCACATAATCCAGGCTTCTTTCTTGAAGTTAAGCATAGTTTTGTGTGATACAGTTTTGAACAACAGAATGCCCATGGAAATGATGGGTACCATTTCTAGGTCTAAGTAATTAAAATCTCCCACATTTGCTCTTCCATGTTATTCTGTACTTGCTGTTGTCTGGAATGGACCTGACCCAAGGCAACCATTGAAGACATATTAAAGGTGTCAACATGTTTATCAACTGAGTTGCTGAATGACAGCATGGAAGAAGGTCACTCTGCCAACCTTTTCACGTACTTGTTCTGTTAACATGAGGCAGAGAAAGGTATCTATCGTGTTTAGGCATCGTACATTAAGGGGCTATTTCTTACAGTAACTAATATATAGTGAAAATTCTAGTTTTGGAAACTGCCCTTTTAAGCTACTGATTTGTGTGTGTGTGTGTGTGTGTGTGTGTGTGTGTGTGTCTGATTTGTCACAGCATCAGCTAGTCCATCTAGATGATCCAACAAAACACAGGAAATGTATGTTCATAGGTTTACTTTAGCATTTTACGAATTGATGGAGTATTCAGCAAGGGATAAAAAAATCACTGAAAATGTATTTCAATATAACCTACTGGTCGAAAGGTATTTTTTTTTAAGAGTAAAATAAGGCTGCAAAGAGACAAGAGGAAAGGACTTTGGATGTTTATAAATGTTTGCATTAAGATTCCACATTGAAACTCACAAAATGTAGTAGTTATAAGAAACCACACTGGTCATATATTTTAATTTCACATTTGAGGGTCAAAAAGATCTTACTGAAAAAAATAAAAAAAGAAACACCACTGAATCAGTGGTATGAGAAATAGGAAGATATTTTCTATTGGAAAAAGATACGGTTTTTAAAAAGGAGGAAACTAGCAATGGGAGATTGAAATCTGTTCTGTACTCAATGACATCATTGACCCTGTAGAAAGTATTATGAATTCATTGTAGGTAATGTGTTTATACAAACAGAAAGTGCCAAGAAAGCTGGGTACTATTCACAATAGAATGATAAATTTCCTCCTCTATCTAGATATGCATGTTACCAAAATAAGCTGTTACTGGAAGTTCTAGGCTCTAAATATGGCTCTGGTTACTAAAGGAAATAAAGCAGTTTCGAAGGAAAGAAACTAAAATGATCAAAGGAAAAAGGTTAAAGAGTGAAGAAAATGTGAATTCTCCATATTGAATAATAATAATAATAATAATAATAATAATAAAATATAGGTAGAGAATAACCAGAAGAAAAACAATCATGAAGGCGATTTTTAGAAGAAAATGGATTTTTTACACAATGCCTAATATATAGACATATTTTCAATGATTAATTTAATATTAAATAAAAGAAATTAAATAAAAGAAATTCATTTCTCTAATGTAGTAGGACGTATGTTTCTGCTTCATAAAACATCAGTAGCATTTAGCACAGGCTGCTCCAAAGATAAAGGAGGGCTTATTTACATTTTTGAGTGCTACATTTATAGAGAAGATTTGTAAGTTCCTTCATTTTTTGAGGATATTATCTTCGATTATAGCAGTGCTTCTCAGAAATTATTTTTTGGTACCAGCATTACATACAAAATGTGAGAGAGAAAAACCAATGTTTTATTTAGTATGATATTTCTTTTATTTATTTATTTATTTATTTATTTATTTATTTATTTATTTTTTATTGCATTATAGGTTTGGGGGTACATGTGCAGAACGAGCAAGATAGCTGCATAGGTACACACATGGCAGTGTGCTTTGCTGCTTTCCTCCCCTTCACCCACACTTGGTATTCATCCCCAGGCTATCCCCCCCAGCCCCCCCCTGCTGTCCCTCCCCCATTCCCCCCAACAGTCCCCAGTGTATAGTAGACCGCCTCTCTGTGTCCACATGTTCTCATTTTTCTCACCCACCTATGAGCGAGTATATGCGGTATTTCTTTTTCTGTTCTTGTGTCAGTTTGCTGAGAATGATGTTCTCCAGATTCATCCATGTCCCTACAAAGGACACAAACTCATCATTTTTGATTGCTGCATAATATTCCATGGTGTATATGTGCCACATTTTCCCAGTCCAGTCTATCATCGTTGGGCATTTGGGTTGGTTCCAGGTCTTTGCTATTGTAAACAGTGCTGCAATGAACATTCGTGTGCATGTGTCCTTATAGTAGAACGATTTATAATCCTTTGGATAGATACCCAGTAATGGGATTGCTGGGTCAAATGGAATTTCTATTTCTAGGTCCCTGAGGAATCGCCACACTGTCTTCCACAATGGTTGAACTAATTTACACTCCCACCAACAGTGTAAGAGTGTTCCTATTTCTCCACATCCTCTCCAGCATCTGCTGTCTCCAGATTTTTTAATGATCGCCATTCTAACTGGTGTGAGATGGTATCTCAATGTGGTTTTGATTTGCATCTCTCTAATGACCAATGACGATGAGCACTTTTTCATATGTTTGCTGGCCTCATGTATGTCTGCTTTCGTAAAGTTTCTGTTCATATCCTTTGCCCATTTTTGAATGGGCTTGTTTGTTTTTTTCCTGTAAATCTGTTTGAGTTCTTTGTAAATTCTGGATATCAGCCCTTTGTCGGATGCGTAAACTGCAAAGACTTTTTCCCATTCTGATGGTTGCCGATTCACTCTAGTGACTGTTTGTTTTGCTGTGCAGAAGCTGTGGAGTTTGATTAGGTCCCATTTGTCTATTTTGGCTTTTGTTGCCAATGCTTTGGGAGTTTTGTTCATGAAGTCCTTGCCTACTCCTATGTCCTGAATGGTTTTGCCTAGATTTTCTTCTAGGGTTTTTATGGTGTCGGGTCTTACGTTTAAGTCTTTAATCCATCTGGAGTTAATTTTAGTGTAAGGTGTCAGGAAGGGGTCCAGTTTCTGCTTTCTGCACATGGCTAGCCAGTTTTCCCAACACCATTTATTAAATAGGGAATCCTTTCCCCATTGCCGGTTTTTGTCTGGTTTATCAAAGATAATATGGTTGTAGATGTGTTGTGTTGCCTCCGATGCCTCTGTTCTGTTCCATTGGTCTATATCTCTGTTTTGGTACCAGTACCATGCTGTTTTGATTACTGTAGCCTTGTAGTATAGTTTGAAGTCTGGTAGCGTGATGCCTCCCGCTGTGTTCTTTTTGCTTAGAATTGACTTGGCTATGCGGGCTCTTTTTTGGTTCCATATGAAATTCATGGTGGTTTTTTCCAGTTCTGTGAAGAAATTCAATGGTAGTTTGATGGGGATAGCATTGATTGTGTAAATTACTTTGGGCAGTATAGCCATTTTCACGATATTGATTCTTCCTAACCACGAACATGGAATGTTTCTCCATCTGTTTGTGTCCTCTCTTATTTCATTGAGCAGTTGTTTGTAGTTTTCCTTAAAGAGGTCCCTTACATTCCTAGTGAGTTGTATTCCTAGGTATTTTATTTTCTTTGTAGCAATTGTGAATGGCAGTTCGTTCTTGATTTGGTTCTCTTTAAGTCTGTTATTGGTGTATAGGAATGCTTGTGATTTTTGCACATTGATTTTATATCCTGAGACTTTGCTGAAGTTGCTTATCAGTTGCAGGAGCTTTTGGGCTGAGGTGATGGGGTCTTCTAGGTATACTATCATGTCGTCTGCAAATAGAGACAATTTGGCTTCCACCTTTCCTATTTGAATACCCTTTATTTCTTTTTCTTGCCTGATTGCTCTGGCTAGAACTTCCAGTACTATGTTGAATAGAAGTGGTGAGAGAGGGCATCCTTGTCTAGTGCCAGATTTCAAAGGGAATGCTTCCAGTTTTTGCCCATTAAGTATGATATTGGCTGTTGGTTTGTCATAAATAGCTTTTATTACTTTGAGATATGTTCCATCAATACCAAGTTTATTGAGGGTTTTTAGCATAAAGGGCTGTTGAATTTTGTCAAATGCCTTCTCTGCATCAATTGAGATAATCATGTGGTTTTTGTTTTTGCTTCTGTTTATGTGGTGAATTACATTTATAGACTTGCGTATGTTGAACCAGCCTTGCATCCCCGGGATAAATCCTACTTGATCATGATGGATAAGTTTTTTAATGTGCTGTTGCAATCGGTTTGCCAGTATTTTATTGAAGATTTTTGCATCTATGTTCATCATGGGTATTGGCCTGAAGTTTTCTTTTCTTGTTGAGTCTCTGCCAGGTTTTGGTATCAGGATGATGTTGGTCTCATAAAATGATTTGGGAAGGGTTCCCTCTTTTTGGATTATTTGGAATAGTTTCAGAAGGAATGGTACCAGATCCTCTTTGTGTGTCTGGTAGAATTCGGCTGTGAACCCATCTGGACCTGGGCTTTTTTTGTGTGGTAGGCTCTTAATTGCTGCCTCAACTTCAGACCTTGTTATTGGTCTATTCATAGTTTCGGCTTCCTCCTGGTTTAGGCTTGGGAGGACACAGGCATCCAGGAATTTATCCATTTCTTCCTGATTTACTGGTTTATGTGCATAGAGTTGTTTGTAGTATTCTCTGATGATGGTTTGAATTTCTGTGGAATCTGTGGTGATTTCCCCTTTATCGTTTTTTATTGCATCTATTTGGTTGTTCTCTCTCTTCTTTTTTATCAGTCTGGCTAGTGGTCTGTCTATTTTGTTGATCTTTTCGAAAAACCAGCTCTTAGATTTATTGATTTTTTGAAGGGTTTTTCTTGTCTCTATCTCCTTCAGTTCTGCTCTGATCTTAGTTATTTCTTGTCTTCGGCTAGGTTTTGAGCTTTTTTGATCTTGCTCCTCTAGCTCTTTCAATTTTGATGATAGGGTGTCAATTTTGGATCTCTCCACTCTTCTCATGTGGGCACTTATTGCTATATATTTTCCTCTACAGACTGCTTTAAATGTGTCCCAGAGATTCTGGTACGTTGTGTCTTCATTCTCATTGGTTTCAAAGAACTTCTTTATTTCTGCCTTCATTTCATTGTTTATCCAATCAACATTCAAGAGCCAATTGTTCAGTTTCCATGAAGCTGTGCGGTTCTGAGTTATTTTCTGAATTCTGAGTTCCAACTTGATTGCACTATGGTCTGAGAGACTGTTTGTTATGATTTCAGTTGTTTTGCATTTGCTGAGGAGTGCTTTACTTCCAATTATGTGGTCAATTTTGGAGTAGGTGTGATGTGGTGCTGAGAAGAATGTATATTCTGTGGATTTGGGGTGGAGAGTTCTGTAAATGTCTATCAGGTTTGCTTGTTCCAGGTCTGAGTTCAAGTCCTGGATATCCTTGTTAATTTTCTGTCTGGTTGATCTGTCTGCTATTGACAGTGGAGTGTTAAAGTCTCCCACTATTATTGTGTGGGAGTCTAAGTCTCTTTGTAAGTCATTAAGAACTTGCCTTATATATCTGGGTGCTCCTACATTGGGTCCATATATATTTAGAATCGTTATCTCTTCTTGTTGTATCGATCCTTTTACCATTATGTAATGACCTTCTTTGTCCCTTTTGATCTTTGTTACTTTAAAGTCTATTTTATCAGAGATGAGAATTGCAACTCCTGCTTTTTTTTGCTCTCCATTTGCTTGGTAAATCTTCCTCCATCCCTTTATTTTGAGCCTTTGTGTATCCTTGCATGTGAGGTGGGTTTCCTGGATACAGCACACTGATGGGTTTTGGTTTTTTATCCAATTTGCCAGTCTGTGTCTTTTGATTGGTGCATTTAGCCCATTTACATTCAGGGTTAATATTGTTATGTGTGAATTTGATACTGCCATTTTGATGCTAGCTGGCTGTTTTGCCCGTTGGTTCATGTACATTCTTCATTTTGTTGATGGTCTTTAGCATTTGGTATGCTTTTAGGATGGCTGGAACTGGTTGTTTCTTTCTATGTGTAGTGCCTCTTTCAGGAGCTCTTGTAAAGCAGGCCTAGTGGTGACAAAATCTCTGAGTACTTGCTTGTTCGTGAAGGATTTTATTTTTCCTTCACTTATGAAGCTCAGTTTGGCTGGATATGAAATTCTGGGTTGAAAGCTCTTTTCTTTAAGGATGTTGAATATTGGCCCCCACTCTCTTCTGGCTTGTAGAGTCTCTGCTGAGAGATCTGCTGTGAGTCTGATGGGCTTCCCTTTGTGGGTGACCCGACCTTTCTCTCTGGCTGCCCTTAGTATTTTCTCCTTCGTTTCAACCCTGGTGAATCTGACGATTATGTGCCTTGGGGTTGCTCTTCTTGCAGAGTATCTTTGTGGTGTTCTCTGTATTTCCTGGAGTTGAGTATTGACCTGTCTTGCTAGGTTGGGGAAATTTTCCTGGATAATATCCTGAAGAGTGTTTTCCAGCTTGGATTCATTCTCTTCGTCACATTCTGGTACACCTATCAAACGTAGGTTGGGTCTCTTCACATAGTCCCACATTTCTTGGAGATTTTGTTCATTCCTTTTTGTGCTTTTTTCTTTAATCTTGGTTTCTCGTTTTATTTCATTGAGTTGATCTTCAACTTCTGATATTCTTTCTTCTGCTTGGTCAATTCGGCTGTTGATACTTGTGCATGCTTCGCGAAGTTCTCGTGTTGAGTTTTTCAGCTCCTTCAATTCATTCATATTCCTCTCTAAGTTGTCCATTCTCGTTATCAATTCCTCGAATCTTTTTTCAAATCTTTTTTCAAGGTTCTTGGTTTCTTTGCACTGGTTTAGAACATGTTCCTTTAGCTCACTGAAGTTTCTCATTATCCACTTTCTGAAGTCTGATTCCGTCATTTCGTCACATTCATTCTCTGTCCAGCTTTGTTCCCTTGCTGGTGAGGAGTTTTGGTCCTTTTTTGGAGGTGAGGTGTTTTGGTTTCGGGTGCTTTCCTCCTTTTTGCGCTGGTTTCTTCCCATCTTTATGGATTTATCCGCCTGTTGTCTTAGTAGTGGCTGATTTTTCAATTGGGTCTCTGTGTGGACACTGAGATTGTTGATGATGAAGTATTTCTGTTACTTAGTTTTCCCTCTAATGATCTATCCTCTCTGCTGTATGAGTGCTGAGGTCCACTCCAGGCCCTGCTTGTCTGGGTTATACCTGCAGCAGCTGCAGAACAGTGAGGGATGATATCAGTTTCTTTTTCTGCTGCCCTTGTTCCAGAATGATGCCAGCCAAATGTCAGTCTGATTAGTCCTTTTCTGGGGTGACTCCTTGGATATACAGAGGTCAGGGAGCTGCTTGAGGAGACAGTCTGTGCTTTATAGGAGCTCCAGTGCTGAGCTGTGAGCTCCGTTGTTCATTCAGGGTTGTTGGGAGGTTATGTCTGCTGCAATAGAACTCATAAAACACCACTTTTTTTTTTTTTTCACCCTTAGATGCTCTGTCTCAGGGAGTTGGGGCTTTCTTTATGAGTATCTGTTGCACTGTCCTGCCCCACTAGGTGGCAGTCTATTCACTATTTGCCTGCCGGGGCTCTGACCTCCTAAGGCGGGTCCGCCCTATTGCGGCCCGGCGGACTCTCTCTGTTATGGCAGGTTGCCTCGGCAACGGCAGGCTGCGTCAGTCCTGGGCGGTACTTAAGTGGGGGTGCACTTTGTCAGGAATGGTGAACGCCCCTCCCTGACCGGGCTGCACCGTCCTAAATGCCGGCAACAAAACTCTCAGCCCCAAGCGCCTCCAGTCGCCGCCCTGCTTGTCCCCATGAGCGTGGGACCCGCCGAGCCCGATCACCCTGCTCCCTGCCTCAGAGTCCGTCCTCTCTCTCTCTCTCTCTCTCTTCCTCTCCCCAAGCTGAAAGGTCGACTCTCTCACTGGCGCCCCAGGAGCCTGCCGATAGGGCACTGGGATCCGTGCGATCTCCCGTGCCGCTGCCCACTACCCCGGCTCAGATCACGCTTCCCAGGAAACTCCTGGTCTGGCTCATTGTCCAAGTCCTGTTCAATCAGATGGACATGCCAATCTGCCCTTCCAAATCTCAGATTGCCGGTTTAACAGGGCACCCAGACCAGTGAGTTCCGCGCCGGGTCCCGCTGCGGCGCCGGCCGAAGAGGCGGCGGGAGCCGGTTGCGTTAGCCGGCTGCTAGCGTCCCGTGTCTCTCCCACACCTGGGACTTTCAACGCTCTGTGGGCATAAAAGGAACATCCGAGAATGCGGCTAGGACTCACCCTCTGCACCTTCACCGAGAGCTGCAATCCTGAGTCACCTCTACGACGCCATCTTGCCTCCCTCCTCCTTAGTATGATATTTCTTAAGTTCTAAATTTTTTTATGGCTACTGTAGTTTGCATCCTATTTACAACTATATACATATATATAAAAATTTGTGTTTATGCATGTGGGTGTGGACATGGATATATAGGTATGACTGTGTGTGCATATATACATATATATGTATATGCATATAAATATATGCATATGAATATATGTATATTCATGCTAGAGGTATATTTCTGAAACTACTGCTTTTCAATAAAGAATGTCCTCGGAAAGAGATATCACAAGTTATTTAATTTTGTTTTCTGATTTTCTACCTTCCCTGGTGAAGGCTAAATCAAAGTTATGTCTTGGTACATTTCCTTGAATTTCATTTCAGCCACACAGGGAATCTTTTATAAAGGGAACATTTTCTGTTTTACTTTCTGTTTATTGCTACGGACTAACTTGTTATGACTTTTCCAAATTCAACACTTGGCATTTTTTCTTGTTCTCCTGATAGTCCCTATAGTCTCTTTTCCTGGATATTACAAACCCTTTATTTTCAAGCAGGTTTTTGATAACCATAAGTCAAAAAGCACAAGTTGCTGAATCTTCCAAATTAAGAGTTGAAATTGGTCCTTTGGTATCATTTAGACGCAGGAGACTGCAAATTCCTAATAATTAATGTCCTTTAACTTGCCAGATTTTTTTGAGCTGAGACAAAAATTTTTCTTAATAATAAAATAAAAAGTATAAATGCCATGTTGTCTGTACCTATAAAATTCATACATAGAAATTAATTCATGTATTGCCTTTTCCCTTGCTTAATATGACAGTACATTTATTCTAGTGAATTAAGAGGACATGGTTTTTAAAAAGGTAACTACATTTTTCTTGGCATTAAATTAGCTTATAGAGGACAACTTAATGGACTTTATTGAAATCAATGTCACAAGGTGAAAATCTGTAAACCCAGTATTTAAAGATGCTTGCTGTAATGAATCAAAATCTCCACCAAAAAAAAAAAAGTTATGATTTTTGCTGAATAGTACTTGCATCTGTTAGGCTACTTCCAGAAGAAAATAGAAAATAAGAAGTCCATAATGGACAACAAACTCACTACTTAGCATAATCATCTCTGTTACTTATTCGGACTTTTAAAAGCTTCTTTCTATTATTTTAACATCTATTTGGGTAGCTGAGTCTTTAGGTCTCTACAGAGTACATCAGGGTCCCTTTTAAATGCAATGCTCAACGTATTGAAATTTATACCCCTCAGAAAATAGTGTGAAAATATATTATATTTCCAGAAAATTAAAAGTAAACTATAAATAGGGATTTATAGTTTACAAATGACACTTACATTTAGAAAAAATGAGTATTAAAACCTACGTAATCAACTTTCTTTAATTTACTGTATTCTATGGAAACATTGCTCTTTAATTTTTTTTGAAACATACACACACCCCTAAGAGTCTCTAATTGAAGGTTCAGACATATACATGTTACATATATATGTCTTATACATGTTACATATATGTCTTATACATAACATATGTCATATATAACATGTGTATGTCTTATATATAACATATATATGCCTTTTATATAACATATTTATATACATTTCTGCTTCATAGAGCATCAATAGCTTTATTAAGTAGTAGAGAACCTTCATGAGGCAAATATTGTCCTTTCAAATTCCTTGTACCATCCAGTACTCTTTTCAAACTGCCTAGTTTTAATACTGGACTAAGAAACGTAGTGAGAACCACTTGTGCAATATGAGACATGAAGTGCCATGGGGATTACAGAGAAGTAATAGCTATGGTCCCCAATCCCAAATATGTTTTCACAGTGCAACTGGCAAAACAATACACAACAAGTTAGCTGAGACAACAATGTACTGTTGGCCAGTGTAAACAATCAGTGCTCTAAAAGATACAGTAAGTTATAGTGGTGAGGAAAAGCTTTCTGGAGAAAATAGGATTTACCCTGAACCCTTGGTAAAGGATAAGAATTGAATTGGTGGATGAAAGTAAACAGCCCAAATGGTGACTGAAAAAGGAGGAAGAATGGAGAGAATGGTTTGTAAATAGAGTGTTTATTTAAAGGATGTTCAAGAGGGCCAATTCTCAGAGTGCTGTTTAAATCCTTGTGCTTCAATTTGCAATTGCAACAGTATGGAACCAGCCAAAATGACCATCAATCAATGAATGGTGTATATGTATATGTGTGTGTGTGTGTGTATAATGGAATACTACTCAGAGATAAAAAGGAATGAATTAAAGACATTTGCAGCAACTTGCATGGAGTTGGAGACCATTATTCTAAGTGAAGTAAGTCAGGAATGGAAAACCTAACATGTTCTCACTTATAGCGGGAGCTAAGTTATGAAGATGTAAAGGCATAAGAATGATATAATGGACTTTGGAGACTTGCAGGGGTAGGGTGGAATGGGAGTGAGGAATGAAAGACCACACATTGGGTATAGTACACTGCTTGAGTGATGGGTGCATCAAAATCTCATAAATCACCATGAAAGAACTTTTTCTTACAACCAACCATCACCCATTCCCCAAAACTTTGAAATAAAAATAATTTTTAAAAAGAATTTTGTTGTATTGTGTCTCTGTCAGAGTTTGGTATCAGGATGATGCTGGCCTCATAAAATGAGTTAAGGAGGAGTCCCTCTTTTTCTATTGTTTGGAATAGTTTCAAAAGGAATGGTTATCAGCTCCCCTTTGTATCTCTGGTAGAATTCAGCTGTGCATCCGTCTGGTCCTGGATTTTTTTGGTTGGTAGGCTATTAATTACTGCCTCAATTTCAGAACTTTTTATTGGTCTGTTCAGGGATTCAACTTCTTCAGCCAAATCATGAGTGAACTCCCATTCACAATTGCTACAAAGAGAATAAAATACCTAGGAATACAACTTACAACTTACTTCTCCTCTTCAAGGAGAACTATGAACCACTGCTCAAGGACGTAAGAGAGGACACTAATAAAGAAAAAAACATTCAGTGTTCAGAGATAGGAAGAATCAATACTGTAAAAATGGCCAAACGTCCCAAAGTAATTTATAGATTCAATGCTATTCCCAACAAGGTCCCATTGACTTTCTTCACAGAATTAGAAAAAAAAACTTTTTAAAATATCATATGGAACCAAAGAAGATCCCATACAATCAAGAGAATCCTAAGCAAAAAGAACAAAGCTGGAGGCATCATGCTACCTGACTTCAAACTATACTATAAGGCTATAGTAACAAAAACAGCATGGTACTGGTACCAAAACAGGTAAATAGACTAATGAATAGAACAGAGACCTCAGAAATAATGCCACACATCTACAACCATCAGATCTTTGACCAACCTGACAAAAACAAGCAATGGGGAAAGGTTTCCCTATTTAATAAATGGCGTTGGGAAAACTGGATAGCCATATGCAGAAAACTGAAACTGAACCCCTTCCTTACACCTTATACAAAAAGTAACTCAAGAAGGATTAAAGACTTAAACATAAGACCTAAACCATAAAAACCCTAGAAAAAAAACCTACACAATACCATTCAGAACATAGGCATGGGCAACAACTTCATGGCTAAAACACCAACAGCAATGACAACAAAAGTCAAAATTGACAAATGGGATCTAATTAAACTAAAAAGCTTCTGCACAGCAAAAGAAACTGCCATCAGAGTGAACAGGCAACCTGCAGAATAGTAGAAAAGTTCTGCAATCTATCCATCTGACAAAGGGCTAATATCCAGAATCTACAAAGAACTTAAACAAATTTATAAGAAAAAAACAACCCCATCAAAAAGTGGGCATATGAACAGACATTTCTCAAAAGAAGACATTTATGTGACCAACAGACATATAAAAAAAAGCTCATCATTACTTGTCACTAGAGGAATGCAAATCAAAACCACAATGAGATACCATCTTCTGCCAGTTAGAATGGAGATCATTAAAAAGTGAGGAAACAACAGATGCCAGAGAGGATGTGGAGAAATAGGAATGCTTTTACATTGTTGGTGGGAGTGTAAATTAGTTCAACCTTTTTGGAAGACAGTATGGTGATTCCTCAAGGATCTAGAACCAGAAATACTATTTTACCCAGCAATCCCATTACTGGGTATATACCCAAAGGATTATAAATAATTCTACTATAAAGACACATGTACATGTATATTTACTGCAGCATGATTCACAATAGCAACGACCTGGAAACAATTCAAATGCCCATCAATGATAGACTGGATAGAGAAAATGTGGCACATATGTACTATAGAATATTATGCAGCCATAAAAAGGAAGAGTTCATGTTCTTTGCAGGGACATGCATGAAGTTGGAAACCATCATTCTCAGCAAACTAACACAGGAACAGAAAACCAAACACCGTATGTTCTCACTCATAAGTGGGAGTTCAACAATGAGAACACATGGACACAGGGAGGGGAATGTCTCGACCAGGGCCTTTCACAGGGTGGGGACCTAGGGGAGGGAGAGCATTATGAGAAATATCTAATGTAGATGATGGGCTGATGGGTGCAGCAAATCACCATAGCACATGTATACCTATGTAACAAACCTGTACATTGTGCACATGTATCCCAGAACTTAAGTATAATTTTAAAAAAAGGAAGGCAGTTAAAATGTACTTGTTACAAGATTTAAATAAATAGCTCATTTTCTAGTATACAGTATTTATAGTAGATGATAGTGTTTGTCACTTGAAATTGTTGTATATTTTTTATGCAATTAAAACCATTTCATGATTGGGCACTCAAGGTGGATAACTAGAAGCAGTGTGAACCCCAAACATTTGAGTCAGGTCTCAGAAAAAAATATCCTTGTGGTTTAACTGTGGAGACACCCATAGAAACTATACTCATTGAAATTACATACCGTGGACTTGTGTTGAAACTTAAAGTTACTTTCTTCAATATTGTTTGGTGTTAGACATAGTGAGAATTTTCAATGTCATTTCTTGATCCCCTTTTAGTTAAAGATAATTTCCAATATTAACATTCAGGACTCACTTTGACTTCTACAACAATTCTACAAGTTCTAATCAAATATCTTATACTGAAAGAGTATTGAGTTAAACATTCTTTTTTTTCTTCTAATTTCAAGCTAACTTATACTATATTTTAATATTGAAATAATTAATGGCTATATTCCAACATTTGAAGTACATGTTTTCTTTTTAAAATATTAATCTGTTTTAGTGGTTAACTTTAATTTGGAGATTTTATTTTGTTATAAAAAGCAATTAAAATTTATGAAAAAATTAGCAAAAATTCCTATTTACATAGTGAACATCAAATAAAAACATGTCAGACAAGGATGGAGAGAGGCTTCTGGTAGGATTTGCTAGGTGGAAGAACCACTAAGAGATGTATCTTTCTTTATCATTTACATATGCCAGGAGAGCATAATGACAGTAGTTAAAGACAGAAATCATTGTGTCATTCAAGAAAAAAGCTGAGATACTGATCCACAGTAGAATTTGTTAAATCAAGTTTACAACTTAATAATAATGGGTAAATACTTGAAAAAAATCCAAGAAACACAATGCATAACTACTAAAACCAGTGTAGTTAAAAAAGACAATAAATAGCTTTAAATAATCCAAAATAAAGAAACAGAGGAAGAAAAAGGAGCCCATTTGGGGGCTGAATTCTATTTTGAATTGGAAGCCCCAGTTGAGAGGCTTCCAAATCTACTTTACTCAATTCAGAATATTATTCGCCACTCTCTTGTAGAAATACCAGTGTCAGTGAGGGATAAGTGCATGGAGGCTGTCAAATATCATTTGGGTGAAAATAAGTTCTGAACTGGGCATACTAAGATAGCCAAGACAATGCATGACAAGAATGAAATAGAGCTGTTATGGTCTGAATACTTATATACCACCAAATTCATACATTAAAGTCCTAATGCCCACTATGATAATTTTGGGAGGTAGAACTTTTCAAAGGTTACTAGGTCATGAGGGTGGAGCTGTTGTAGTTGGGATTAGTGCCCTTTTTAAAGAGGCCAAGTGACCTTATTCTTCCCTTCCACTGTGTGAGAACAGAATAAGAAGACACCAGTGATGAGCCAGGAAAGAAGCTCTCAGTAGATGCTGAATCTGTTGGCTCTTTGATCTTGGACTTCCCAGCCTTCAGAACTGTGAGGAATAAACTTCTGTTGTTTATAAGTTACCCAGTCTATAATATTTTGTTAAAGTAACCTAAATGGACTAAGACAAGGGATTTTCTAGTATCTTGGTAACAAACTAGATTCTATAAAAACTGTTTATAAACAATTTAGTGTAGATTATTTACTGGAAAGGGAAAATGTAATGAAACAGTCTAGGAAAGATATTCTAGGAGAGGACTGATACCGCATTTCTGCACCAGAAAGAATTCATAGAGTATAATTGTTTTTCTATTTTGTGCAAGTAAAGACTCAATGATTAGTTGAGTTACATCAACAGCTGTAGTTCAGTGAAATGACATCATTAACACCTGACCTGAACTGGTGTCTGATGTTGATTTACATAAAACCAAGACTGGGATGCTGAGATCACAGTGTGTGTAACCTGAAGCAATAATAGCACATGTCTAGCAATTTTACAAATGAAAGTTTTTAATTTTATATTTTCAATTTGTGATATTCTTCCCAGCCCACCACATGTTTTCTTAAGACTTTTCTATGTAACACCCTCTTATTCCAATGTTCTTGTATACTTTTGCAAGCTCTTTTAAACTCTTTTCTCCTTATTCATCACTAATTTCTTCTCTTGGGCTAATTTTCTTCTTCATCTTAATCCCTATTCTTTCTTTGATGCTATTCTCTAACTTCTTTATTCTATCTTTCATTTTTCTGTTTTTATTTTATGTGCATCAACTACAATTTTAAAAAGCTCCAGTGCATTCCATAGGCTTTTATTTAATTCCATACATATACCCTGAATTTCTGCTCTCTATTAGTGAGTAGAGAGCATAAGGTAGGATTTAAGAGTTACCTGAGCTCAAGTTTTTGCTACCTTACACACTAGTTGTGTGGTTTGGCCAAACTACTTGGCTTCTGCATTTCAAATTAACCTATATGTATAAAGAAGATGATAGTAATGCCCACTTCATGAAGCTATGAAGGTAAGCACAGAGGGTTAAAACATGGTAACTGTTCATCAGTAATTTATATTCTAGTGGCATTTCAGAAAAGCAAATCACTTACTGTAAGAAAAGGCTTACTTGAATGAGTACCACATGGGGAAAGGACTTAAAACTTGAAAAGAACTAGTCTATGAACTGTATGAAGACTTAGAAGAAACCCAACTGCCTCAGTGCTAATTCTGCAAGCTGAAGTGAGAACACATTCAAGATATCTGGGTTGATCCTTAGGTTTTTATCCAGGCATATTATTGTAAAATGATAAGGAACATGGAAATTATAATGTGAAATTGGGATATGAAGGTCCCTAAACTGGAATAACCAAGTTCCTTGAAGATGATCTGAAAATAGCCAATTTAAACAGAGCCAAACCTACATTTTGAAAAAGAGTCTGAGGAGAAAATAGCACCATTTACATTTTTATTGTGTGACTTGTTGAGAAAGTACTAAAAATAGATTGCTTGGCTTTAAGCCTGGATCAATGATTCCTGGAGTTGTTTTATTTTCTTTTGGTAGTGGGTTGTGTTTATATCTACTGTATGTTTTATCAGATGGCAGAAAAAGACCTCAGTAGAAAGTCTATGATTATAGTTACTATATATTACAGGCACAGAAGGAATATTTGTACTTATTGATATTACTGTTACAGAATAATTATCTTCAAGTCATAGACCACAGGATCCCCTAACAGCTTTCTTCACTTAAATTGAGGCTTTAAATTTTAATAGATGACTCTAAACTGTGGATATTGTCATTTTGGCTTTGGGGAATTAAGTCTTTAAGTAAAATTGATGTGGCAAAGATACAGAAATACATTTGACTTTCAAATAAAGGGATACATCTTAGATACTCTTTCTTATGAGTAGACAGGTGACAGTGAACATAAGAGGATGTGTCCTAGATACTGATAATAGGCATACACACTTCACAGTCACCTGGTACCTTTCAAAGATGGGGTACAACCCATCTACAATTTCTCACTGGAAAGAGAGTAACTATTTTTTGTTTTCTTACAAAATGAAGAATCTGTCCATATGTGAATATTTCATTTATTTTCTCTCTAGAGATAAGGCTTTAGTGTCTCTTTGTGGGGTCTGTAAGACATCTACATCCAAATGCCATGCCAAAAAAACAACAACAACAAAAACTACTATCTTGGCTGTAGCTTTGATCTGTTGGTCCTGCCTCATACAAATTCCCAGTACACCGAAACATTCACGTAGTAAAATTTTAACATTTACAATTGTGTAGCGCTATCTTGGTCCCAAGTCGTTCTCAATATCCAGAATTTTTTAAAAGAGAAATCACACCTAAATAAGAGGTTAGTATATTTTGGAATAAACATGGATATTTGTAGTGCAAAAAAAAGAAAGTAAGGAAAGTTAATTTTTATTTGAATACTCACCATGAACCAGCTATGTTTTGTACATCAAACTGAGTATACCATGAGGAATTTATATTATATCCTCATTTTTACGGAAAAGTAAAACACAGAAAGGTCAAATGACGTGTCCGAAGTCACTCAGTTACTGAATAGAAATTGAATTCAAGCTAAATTTGCCATTTCAAACTTAGAGAAATAGCCAGATCTCCACACCCTCATTTGGTGATTAAAGAAAGGATTATAAGCAGGAAATGATTCCACAGTATTGTGCCATCCTTTTCCCTCTAGTATTGAATCAACTAATACTTATTGCCTAAAATATACTAAGACATAATTGGCTTGGAAGTCTAATTAAGAGAAATAATAAATACAATGTATTTTGGTTGGCTTATGATGAATGTTTTAATGCCACTTTAGGGCTACAATTTTTAGAACCGAGAATGGATCAAGGGGTCCTGCAACCAGGAAAATTCTATCCAGGAAACTGGATGCTAATCTCCCTTGTTAGCTGAAATTCTGAAGTGTGATAGGGAGACATGTTGAATATATATCCCCACGGTGGTGACAGGGAAGACTAACATCTCACTTTTGCTTCTCACACACTATTCTCAAAAGTTCCTCTTCTCTCTCCAGCTTCCAATCCAATCTCAATTTCCTATTCCCTTAGGTATATCTGGGGGTAAATTCCAGCAAAACAATTCTATCTCATCTTCTACCTTGGAAGAAGAGAGTCTGGACTGAGGGGGAAAATAGTCCTTTAATTTAGGAGTTAATGAGTTAACTGTTCTCATCATGGAGATCACTCTAGAGCAATCTAGCACATTTTACTTAGACTTGGAAAGGTTAAACTCTAAAGGAAGGTAAGTGTGATGATTAATATTAGGTGTCAACTTTACTAAATTAAGGGATACTCAGATAGCTGATACAGTGTTATTTTTAGGTATGTCTGTGAGAGTATTTCTGGAAGAGAATGGCATTTAAATCAGTAGACCGAGTAAGGAAGATCCACCCTCCTCCAATGTAGGCAGGCACCATCTAATAAGCTGAGCACACAGAACAAAAGGCAGAGAAAAGGTGAATTCTCTCTCTTTTTCTTCTAAAAATGGGACATCCCTCTTCTCTTGCCCTCAGATATCAGAACTTGAGGTTTTCCTATTTTTTAACTCTGGGACTTGCACAGCAGCCTATCAGGTTCATAGGCCTTTGGCTTGAGAACTACACCACTGGCTTCTCCACTTCTGAGGCCACTGGGCTTGCACTGAGCCACCCTACCAATGTTCCTGGTTTTCTAGCTTGTAGATGGCCTATTGAGAGACTTCTCCGCTTTTCTGTGAGCCAATTCCCTTAACAAATCTCCTCTCATATGTCTTTATCTATGTAGGTATGTGTGTGTATGTATGTATGTGTGTGTGTGTGTGTGTGTGTGTGTGTGTGTGTGTGTATATATATATATATATATATATATATATATATATATATCTGTCTGTCATTTGCTACTGGTTCTGCTTCTGTGGGGAACTCTAATACAAGAAGGAAAGGAATTTACTGATATTGTGTACCATCCTATAATACAAATTATTACAAATTATTATACAAATATTATGTACCATCCTGTGTCTTACATAAGTCTTATTTGTAATACAGGATGGTACATAATATTTGTATAATAATTTGTAATACAGGATGATTTTATTTGTAACTAGTTCATATTGAGAAATACACTTAATGCATATTTAGAAACAGTAACTGGGGTAAAAACACCGGAAGTACAAATTAAAAGTCATGAACTTGACTTTGACCCAAATGGTGGACAAAACACAAGATTCTTCATCCAATTACTGCTCCCTCAATTCACTGAAATGGCATACAGCATATTCTTAAGAATGGGAACAAAGAGCCAAGTTCAAATCTTGACAACACGGATACAGATGAAAATGGCTGAAAGAGTTATCAGAACAGAACACATTACCTTCAAAGTGAGAAGTAACCAATGTTGTTTTAAAGAAGATTACAGAACTTTCAACTTCATTTAAGAAATTAAATAAAAGGTGATTGGGCTAGTCAGATCTCCCTTTTTCCTTATATATTGTCTTAGTCTGTTTGGGTCACTGTAATAAAATACTATAGTGTGAGTGGCTTATAAACAACAGAAATTTATTTCTTAGAGTTCTGAAGGCTGGGAAGTTCAAGATCAAGGTGACAGCAGATTCAGTGTCTGGTGGAGGCCCACTTCCTGGTTCATAGATGGTCTCTTCTAGCCATGTCTTCACATGGCAGAAGGGCAAGGAATCTCTATGGTGTGTCTTTTATAAAGGCACTAATCACAATTATGAGGTCTTAACCATCATGACCTAATCACCTCCCAAAGTCCCCATCTCCTCATACTTTCATCTTGAAAGGTGGGATTTACACATATGAATGTGGGGGGTCACAAACATTCAGACTATACCAGTTGTAGGGCCCAAAGTGGCTCTGGCCGGATGTCGTGGCGCTTGCAAAGGCGAGGCCAAGAGTTCAAGGCCAACCAACCTCAGCAACCTTACAAGCTCTCATTGATTGGCAAAAAAAAAAAAAAAAAATACCAGTTGTACACAAAGCAACTGAGTTAAAGCCCGAGAATTCTCCCACAGAAGTACTGATCTGTCTAGGAGGGTTCCTTGAATGTGTTTAGGAGCTAAAGTAAGAGTAGTATTGGAAGCTAAGGGAACTCCAGACTTCTGAAAATTATATAAAAGAATTATAGAAACACAGAAAGCTAGCACTGTCCAAGGGGAATGTTAGATTGGCAATTGTCTGGTCTGACTGCCTGTTCCCCGACCTTGGACCCTAAGAGAAAGCCTGCCTGTCAATACCTCTGCCTGGTGATATAGACCCTGCAGTTATTCTTCCCACCCAAAAGGATGATATCAAGAGAAAAAGAATTCCAGCATACATAGGATTTCACCAGAGATAGCCATCTATATGCTATGAAGCTACATTCTCATTCTCCATCCATAAATATGGACTGACCACTCAGCACCTTAAGGCATTTAAAGAAAACAAATGGCAAAAATTAAAATACCAGGAAATAGAAGTAGAATGGCAAACTCTAAAGGAAACAGAAAAAAATTAATTTGGTGAAGAAAAGAACTTCACATTGTTCTAATTGTTTTCCTCAGGATATTTGATAGCATATTGCACAAATGGAAAAGAATAGCATGCTATATAGAAAGAATAAATCAAAAAGTAGAAAATATCCTTAGAAATTGAAATTATAATTATCTTAACTGTTAAGAAATTCAAAAGATCTGCTCAATAATAGACTGAAGATGACTGAATACTGAATTAGTGATCTGAAAGATAGCTAACATTAATTTGTTACTCTCTACAAAGTTATATAAACCTCACAACATTCTTATAATGTAGGTGTTAATGTTTTCCTTGTTTTCTAGATGAAGAATTATATACACACTAAGGGTAACTAGCTCAAGGTCACAGAGCAAATTAAGTTGGCCACTACAGAATTCTAACTCAGACAATCTACAGTGAAGAGAAAGATAAAATGTAGAAATTATAAAAGAAAAAAATTAACAGTCATGGGGAATATAGAAGTCCCATCAACTCATGTAATGGAAGTATTAAAAAGTATGAGATAATAAAGAATAAATAAAAAGGGAAATAAACAATGGCATTTTCAATGGGACACAAAAAGAGCAGAATCTTTAGCTACATGAGCATGTCTTCTGGAAAAAACAGACATTCTCTTGAACAGCAAATATATGTAAAACATAAAGATAAAGATACGCTAAAATTACAGAGTTAAAAATGTCACCTACAAAAAAACAAAATTCAGAGTCACGCAATGTTGCATGGTTGGGGTCAGTGATGATATCCCCAATGTTTATAGGAAGGATAATTTAATCCTACAAGTGTATTTCCAGGTAAGATATTAATAAAGTGAAAATATAAGGAAGAGATATTTGCAAAGAAACAGATTTACAGGAAAAAGACAAACAAGCCCATTCAAAAATGGGCAAAGGATATGAACAGACACTTTACAAAAGAAGACATACCTGAGGCTGACAAACACATGAAAAAATGCTCATCATCACTGGTCATTAGAGAGATGCAAATCAAAACCACATTGAGATACCATCTCACGCCAGTTAGAATGGCGATCATTAAAAAATCTGGAGACAACAGATGCTCGAGAGGATGCGGAGAAATAGGAACACTCTTACACTGTTGGTGGGAGTGTAAATTAGTTCAACCATTGTGGAAGACAGTGTGGCGATTCCTCAAGGACCTAGAAATAGAAATTTCATTTGACCCAGCAATCCCATTACTGGGTATATATCCAAAGGACTATAAATCGTTCTACTATAAGGACACATGCACACGAATGTTCATTGCAGCACTGTTTACAATAGCAAAGACCAGAACCAACCCAAATGCCCATCGATGATAGACTGAACTGGGAAAATGTGGCACATATACACCATGGAATATTATGCAGCAATCAAAAATGATGAGTTTGTGTCCTTTGTAAGGACATGGATGAATCTGGAGAACATCATTCTCAGCAAACTGACACAAGAACAGAAAATGAAATACTGCATATTCTCACTCATAGGCAGGTGATGAAAAATGAGAACACATGGACACAGGGAAGGGAGTACTACACACTGGGTTCTATTGGGGGGAATAGGGGAGGGACAGCAGGGGTGGGGAGCTGGGAGGGATAGCCTGGGGAGAAATGCCAAATGTGGGTGAAGGGGAGGAAGGCAGCAAAACACAGTGTCATGTGTGTACCTATGCAACTATCTTGCATGCTCTGCACATGTACCCCAAAACCTAAAATGCAATAAAATAATAAATAAATAAATAAATAAATAAATAAATAAAGCCAAATTATGTAAGCCCTCTTTCCAAAACCTTCCATTGGTTCTTTACTCCACATAATTAAGTCCTTACAAAGGTCCATAATGCTCTATGTGTTTTATATATATATAACAATTGCATTTTAGGTTTTGGGGTACACATGAAGAACATGCAGGATTGTTGCACAGGTACATACACGGCAATGTGGTTTGCTGCCTCCATACCCATCACCTATATCTGACATTTCTCCCCATGTTATCCTTCCCCAGCTCCCCACTCGTGATGTCCCTCCTCTAGTTCCCCCCACCAGACCTCAGTGTGAGATGCTCCCCTCCCTGCGTCCATGTGTTCTCATTGTTCAACACCCACCTATGAGTAAGAACTTGTGGTGTTTGATTTTCTGTTCTTATGTCAGTTTGCTGAGAATGATGGTTTCCAGGTTCATCCATGTCCCTACAAAGGACATGAACTCATCTTTTTTATGGCTGCATAGTATTCCATGGTGTATATGTGCCACATTTTCCCTGTCCAGTCTATCATCGATGGGCATTCAGGTTGGTTCCAAGTCTTTGCTGTTGTAAACAGTGCTGCAATGAACATTCCTGTGCATGTGTCCTTATAATAGAACAATTTATAATCCTTTGGCTATATACCCAGTAATGGGATTGCTGGGTCAAATGAAATTTCTCTATTTTTAGGTCCTTGAGGAATGCCACACTGTCTTCCACAATGGTTGAACTAATTTACACTCCCACCAACAGTCCATCTACAACCATCTGATCTTTGACAAACCTCACGAAAACAAGCAATGGGGAAATGATTTTCTGTTTAATAAATGGTATTGGGAAAACTGGCTAGCCATGTGCAGAAAGCAGAAACTGGACCCCTTCCTGACACCTTACACTAAAATTAACTCTATATGATTTTTATCTTACTGCTCTCATCTCTTAAATTTCTATCACTCCTCTCTGGTCACACTGACCACCCTGCTCCTATCAAAGGCCAGATGTGTTCTAACTTGGTCTTTGTAGTCTGTCTTTGATGAACTCTCTTTCCCACATATGACTCACTCCCCTACTCCCATGAAGTCCACACTCAAATGTCACTTTCTCAGTAATTCTTCCCTAGGTGGTGTACATAAAATTGCCTTCTTCATATCTCCCCATTGTTAATATCTTTCTCTCCTGCTTTATCTTTCTGTGCACTCTTTGTTATATAGCAGATGCAGCTTATTACCTATTCTAATGATCTTATTTATTGTCTATCTCCATCCACTGGAATATAATTTATAGGACAGTGAAGATGCCTGCCTATTTAGTTCACTGTTATAGTCCCAGGATCTAGAATGGTGCCAGGCATATAGAAGCTCAGCATATATTTGCTGAATAAATGTTGAACAATCTGTAATAATATTTTCAGAAAATTTCAGAAGCAGGAGGTAAAAGTTTTTGCCCTGGAACTTGGAAAGCAGATGAAGTTTGACTTAAGTTGTACTTATATGAAGAAAACTTTATTTTACGTTTTCTAACTCTAATTAGTCACATGTTAAATGCAAGCTTCACATCATTTTGTATTTTTATGCATTTATTAAGGGGTGAATGCAATATATTGCATTCACCCCTTAATAAATGCATAAAAATACAAAATTGTAGCTAATTTGTAATTTTTCAGTTCAGTGGTATTAGTCAATATTGTGCAAATATATCGACTTCTATGTAGACCATAATAGTTCCTCAATTAGAAACCTATAATAATGAAAATCAACATGGATAACTATTAGGTGATACTTACATCTGAAAATCAATATGGCAGAACCAAGCTAGCTTCAAAAATATGTACAGCTAGCTAGCTAGCTAGCTAGCTAGATATTATTATTATCTTTGTTTTCTAGATGAAGAATCACATAGACATTGAGATGAAGTAACTAGCTCAAGATCACAGAGCAAGTTGTATGTATCTATATATGTTTGAAGTCAGCTTGGTTCTGCCATATTGATTTTATATGTTTGAACCCTCCTCTTGGCAATGTTTTAGCAAAAATGTATTATTATTATTTTTTTGCTAAGAAATAGACTTGGTCTTAGCAAATAGCTTGAATATCCTTTCTTGCAACAAAATGAAAGAATAATGAGTTTTCCTGGAGAAATGATGTGAAGCTTGCATCTAACTTTATTTTTAACTTATCTTCAGACTTCTATAAAACTCAAAGATGTCATCCCTACATTTTGAAGTAAGAGAGACAAGCCTAAAGACTGCAAACAAGGCCAAGCGTGGTGGCTCATGCCTATAATCAGCTCCCAGCACTTTGGGAGGCCGAGGTGGGTGGATCACGAGGTCAAGAGATCAAGAGCATCCTGGTCAACAAGGTGAAACCCTGTCTTTACTAAAAATACAAAAATTAGTTGGGCATGGTGGTGCACGCCTGTAGTCCCAGCTACTCGGGAGGCTGAGGCAGGAGAATTGCTTGAACCCAGAAGGCGGAGGTTGTGGTGAGCTGAGATCGTGCCATTGCACTCCAGTCTGGGTAACAAGAACAAAACTCCATCTCAAGAAAAAAAAAAAAAAAAGACTGCAAACAAAATGTAAACAGTTGTAAAATAATAACTGCATTAACTTGGAGAAACAAATTCATATAAAAACAGTTGTTCTATCTTGTAGAAAAAACACATGCTTCTCTTTTCTTTTTACATGCAAATGAGGTAAATAATTATTAAATTCTGATAGCCACTCCTTCTACTGTGTCACATAAGTAGTAACATCAATCTGCTTTTTGATAGTCAGTCATCTTTATTACCTATGTTTTAAAGCTCTAGCAAAACTTCAACAAAATCTCTGATTTCCATGTAATTATTATTATTACTTTTTGAAAGCAAGATAATTTTAGCAAAAAATAGAGGTGAACTGTGTTGTGCCATCCCCATCTCCAGGCTACTATACCTCCTCTCCCTAATACTTAGAGGGTACTTAATTTGCATAGGGCTATTAACATACATAGGTTTATCTGGCTTTTCAAGTCAATTATTTACATCAGTATCATTACCATTCACCCTTTAAAGACATAAAAATTAAGTTCAGATAGAGGGACCATTTTACCCCAAGTTAGTCATCTATCTCCAAACTCATGATATTCCTATTCTGGAAAAGTAGTCCCTGGTCCTTATACTTTGGAGATGATATACAGTGTTTTTCAAACTTGAATGTATATCAGAATTACCCAGAAGGCTGGTTAAAGCACAGACTGCTGGTCCCATGGCCAGAGCTCCTGATTGAGTAGATTTAGGATGAGGCCCAAGAGTATGCATTTCTAACAAGTTCCCAGGTGATGCTCATGCTGCTGATCCAGGGACCACACTTCGAGAAGCAATGCAATACACAAATTCATAATCTCCAGCCTTTAAAGAAACAATGCAGGACTCCCATTCCTACCCCATAAACCTGATCCGCTTGTAATTTCTTCCATTTCACTTAATGGCAACACCATTCTACCAGTAGCTCAGGCCAAAGTTTTTGAAGTTATTCTTGAATCCCCTATTTCCATACATTCTACATCTAATTTTTCAAATGAACTTTGGAATCTGACCATTTTACACCATCCCTTCTGCTACCATCCTGATAGGGAGAGCATCATCTCTCATCTGGTTCACTGAAATAGACTCCTGTCTGGCCTCTCTGCTTCTAAATAGCCTGTTGTCAACACAGTAGTTATTGTGCAATTCTCTTAAAATGTAAGTTTATCTCACTTCTCTGCTCAAAACCCCAAAATTACTTTTCATTTTCTCAGAGCCCATTTCCAAGTCTTTGTAGTAGCCTAAAACTATGCGATGTGGCTCTCCATGCTCCGCTCCTGAGAAGTCCTCCCTGCTCATTGCACTTCAGCCATACAGGTCTCCTTGTTCTTCCTTGTACAAGCCTGGCACTCTCCAATTTAATGGAGAGTTCTTCCTTCTTCCTAGAATGCTCTTCCTCAGGTAATCATCACCACATCAAAAAAACCTTTCTTATTTCCTTATAGTCTTTGCTCAAGTCATTCATCTCAGTGAGTGTTATGCTGACCATATCCCACCACAATTCCTAACATATCACATTGCTGCCTTTTATTTTTTCAAAGCACGTATTACCTTCTATAATATAATCTGCTTATTAATTGTATATTTTATTTATTATATATCTACCCATATTAGAATATAAACTCCAAAAGAATGGGAATCTTTGTTTTGCTTATTAATCTATTCCAAACTCCTATTATGTGACTCACAGATAAATTGCATGCTAATGAACTGATATTAGAATCAGCCATTCATCAATACTTTCCCTGAAATAACTTTAGCTCAGTTCGATGTAGAAAAACTACCATTGTCAATAATTTCTGACTTCTATGTATATCAGAGGTTTTCCATGACAGTGAAAAAACTGGAAGATTGGTGGACTCAAAATACTATTAATAACAAATGTCAGCTTTGAGAAATCTGTAATGTAAAGCACCATTACAACAGCAGCTCTAATTGTTTTTGAGTGAAATAAAATATAAACAAAATTACAACTTAATTCATATTGTATTCTTTTAGGGCATATTTATCATGCACTCTTCATTATAAGAGGAAAAATTTAGAATATTGCTACCAAAGGGCAATTTTGTTATACATTGATAAAATATAAATTTGGTTATTATTATTCAAAAATCACTTTCAATACTTCATTCAGCAAATGCATTTAAAGTAAGTCTATATACTTAGTACGACATGGAGGCTTTTATTTTCTGTAAAGCAGTGGCTTCTTTACATGTTTTCTTGTACTAACCTGATACTGAGAACATCTGGGGCTATGATCTGATTCCCTTAACATCAAATCCAATCTCCATCTAGCATGACACCCTCTACAACAGAGACTGAAAATATAAAATGTGATAGACTCTTGCAAGCAAGATTCTAAATGTAATTCAGGCAGCAGCAATCATATACACTAACTTGAAGCCTGAATTTAGAACTCAGGTAAAGGAAGAGAGAAGATGGGTGACAGACATCCATTTTGTCAGTTGTACCTGGGCCTTTACTCTGGTAGCCTGAGATTTATCTTTTATAGGCATTTTCTTGATTCTAAAAGGAATATCAGTTGCTCAGGTAGCTGTCCAGGTTTTGTGTTAATACTACATATTACACTTGCTAGACTGGATTGTTTTTGCCATTTTGAAACTTACCACAACAAAATACCAGGACTGGTACTTGATCATCAATGCGTGAGTAAGAAGAGGCTCTGGGCTCCCAGAATAAATGCTACACTCGAATTATACTATAATTGAAAGAGTTCAATGCTTGTTTTGTCTGACCACCTCGTTTTCCAAGTGATGAAACTGGGAACTGGCTACTTTCTCTCAATTTGATTGACAATAGGGCTATACCTAGACTCCAGAAGCCCATGACTATTTGTAGAGCAGTTCTTATTATATTATATAGATGTGAATCTAAAGTGTTAATTATGATGCTATCTTCATGATTTTGGAAATTCATATATTGGTAGAAGAGACAGAAAAAGAGGGAAGAAAAACTGGAAGCTGCAATCAGACAGTGCTACTATCTTCACATTTTAAGACAGTCATTGCAGAAATAAACAATGCAATACAGCTTTACATTGTGGATATTAGCAATCTATAAAAAGGCAGTAGTGAAGAAAAAAGTGTGTTCTTTGGAGACCACTGTATTATATGCTCCGAAACTTAATTTTAATCTAATTCAATAAAACACATCATACTCAGACACAAGAAGATAATACAGTAATTAGAGGGCACTGAAAATTTGTCTTGGGTGTAGAGCTGAGAGCCTTAAAGCTAAAAATAATCAAAAATTTAAAAACAAACTGTCCTTGATTCATTCCTCATATTTCTAAACTTGTTGAGATAATTAAATTTTAAAACTCCTGTTTATTACTAAGTATTACCTATTGTCTCCCAGAATTTGGCTTACTATGATATGCCTCTGAAATTACTTATTAGAGGATAGTGATTTAGAATATATTAGAGTATATTTTTCTGTTCCTTCTGCTTAAAGACAAAGAAATATTAATGTATGCCTGAGAGCACAAAAATCTCAGATCTCTGTGTTAAACTGGAATGCCATACTTTACACCTTATCAGTGGATTATACATTTTGATTCAACTACTGTTGAGAATGTCAATATAACAGAAATTTATGTAGTCCTAATAAAACTCTTAGAATTTCTATTGACAGGCAACTATATTAATAACATAATAAATAAAAATCAGAGCATAAAGCACCATAGAAGTTAAAGCCTTGGGGATACTTCTTTTCCGTCAAACTTTATTTCTTTTGTCTTTTTACAAAAGTAATGTATACATAACTTGACTAAAAATTAGAAAAAAAGACAGACAAAAGAGTATCTGTACTGCCGCAATCCATGTTGGTGCATATTTTTACAATCTTTTAGATTTAATATGGATGTTAATGTGGATCTGGCTGTGGATATATGTAGAATATAGTTACAAAAATGTATGCTATCGCCTGAGAGCCACAAAAATCTCAGATCTCTGTGTTAAACTGGAATGCCATACTTTACACCTTATCAGTGGATTATACATTTTGATTCAACTACTGTTGAGAATGTCAATATAACAGAAATTTATGTAGTCCTAATAAAACTCTTAGAATTTCTATTGACAGGCAACTATATTAATAACATAATAAATAAAAAATCAGAGCATAAAGCACCATAGAAAGCATAAGCATTTTTGTAACTATATTCTACATATATCCACAGCCAGATCCACATTAACATCCATATTAAATCTAAAAGATTGTAAAAATATGCACCAACATGGATTGCGGCAGTACAGATACTCTTTTGTCTGTCTTTTTTTCTAATTTTTAGTCAAGTTATATATACATTACTTTTGTAAAAAGACAAAAGAAATAAAGTTTGAAGGAAAGGAAGTATCCCCAAGGCTTTAACTTCTGAAGTCAGCGGGGCTCAGCTGGAAGAAAGGGGCATCTAGGAAGCTGGCTGCACAGAGGCCCACCAGCCAAGAACCAGGCTTGCAGTACTGTGTCCCCCTTGGCAGGCACTAATGAAGCATGCATATCAGCCAGGCACATTAGTAAGCCCAGCATGCCCACTGTCGTAATGTGCCTTCACAAAGCTCTGCCTCAGGCAATGAGCCACCTGCCCAAGGACAATGGGCTTGTTAATAAAACTTTTATTCTGAAAATCACATACTTTCTTCTTACCCTAGCACTGGTAGCCTTAAAGAAGGCATAGCTGCTGTTAATACTATATCTTTCAGAAACTCTACCTTCTTAATACTACCTGGAGCAAGAAATTTCCTTCAGTTTTTACTGCAAACAGTGAAAATATGCATCTGCAATCTTTATTCTTCCGATCCCTCCTGGCTTACATGTATATTATCAAAGAAAGTTTTATTTCACACAACTTTAAATCCCAACTGTGTCCTGAAAAATAACTTTCAAATCCATTCTCCTAATAGTTATATCCAAATTGTGAGAAGCTTAAATACGGTTTAATTTAGTATTAGTTCTCAGTTTTTGCACTAAAAATTTTAAGGGTTAAAAACAGGTGTGTGTGTGTGCAGTGTTTGGAAACCCACTGAGATGGTTAGTTGTATGTATTGGCTCGGCCAGGTGATGATGCTCAATTGTTTGGTCAAATAGCAGTATAGGAATTTTGGAGATGTGGTTAACATTTATAGTCAGTTGACTTTAAGGAAGGAAATTTGCCCTCTACAATGTGGATGGGCCTCATCTACCCAGTTGAAGGCCTGAAGAACAAAAGTTGAGGTTTCCTGGTGAAGAAGGAATTTTGCCTCAAAACTGTAACATAGAAATTATACCCAAGTTACCAGTCTGCTGGACTACAAATTTTGAACTCAAGACTGCAACTTCATTTACCTACTTTCCTTGCCTGACAGCCTACTCTACAAATTCAGACTTACCAGCATCCATAATCACGCAAGCCAATTCCTTAAAATGTCTCTCTTTTTGTCTTTCTCTTTCCCTCTCTCTAGAACCCAGACTGATACACCCACTTTTACCAAGATATAAGCAAAATTTGTATAGTTTTCTCTTATTTTTAGAATTTTAAATATATATATATTTTTTTACTTATATCCCAGCCATGCTCAATCCTTGGCTGGGAACCATCTTGAGAGAGCATAAGTATGGCTTAAATACTACAGATCCCAAATGGGGAAGCCATCAACTAACTAACTGCATTATTTGAAACATGTTAATTTAAGTGGCATTATCTCCATGGCTGCCACAAAGGCTGTCTGTGATACATTTTAATTTAACAAACATTTATTGGTTGTCAGTTATATTTATTTATTTATATTTAATTATCCTTTAAGTTCTGGGATACATGTGCAGAATGTGCAGGTTTGTGACATAGGTACACACATGCCATGGAGGTTTGCTGTGCCCATTAACCCGTCATCTACATTATGTAATTCTCCTAATGCTATCGCTCCCCTAGCTTCCCTCCCAAACAGGCTCCAGTGTGTGATGCTCCCCTCCCTGTATTCCACTCCCACTTATGAGTGAGAACATGCAGAGTTTGGTTTTCTGCTCCTGTGTTAGTTTGCTGAGAATGATGGTTTCCAGCTTCATCCATGTCCCTACAAGGGACATGAACTAATTCTTTTTTTATGGCTACATAGCATTTTATGGTATATATGTGCTACATTTTCTTTATCTAGTCTATCATTGATGGGCATTTGGGTTGGTTCCAAGTCTTTGCTATTGGGAATGGTGCTGCAATAAACATACATATGCATGTGTCTTTATAGTAGATGGATTTATAATCTTTTGGGTATATACCCAGTAATGGGATTGTTGGGTCAAATAATATTTCTGGTTCTAGATCCTTGAGGAATCACCAAACTGCCTTCCACAATGATTGAACTAATATACTCTTTCACCAACAGTGTAAAAGTGTTCCTGTTTCTCCACATTCTCTCCAGCATCTGTTGCTTCCTGACATTTTAATTACTGTCATTCTAACTGGCATGAGATGGTATCCCATTGTGGCTTTAATTTGCATTTCTCTAATGACCAGTGATGATGAGCTTTTCTTCAAGTGTTTGTTGGCTGCATAAATGTCTTATCTTTGATGAACCTGATAAAAACAAGCAATGGGGAAAAGACTTCTTATTTAATAAATGATGTTGGGAAAACTGGCTAGTCATATGCAGAAAACTGAAACTGGAGCCCTTCCTTACACCTTATACAAAAATTAATTCAAGATGGATTAAACACTTAAATGTAAGATCTAAAACCAAAAAAAATCATAGAAGAAAACCTAGGCAATACCAATCAGGATACAGGCATGGGCCTTTAAAGACTTCATGACTGAAACGCAAAAAGCAATGGCAACAGAAGCCAAAATTGACAAATGGGATCTGATTAATCTAAAGAGCTTCTGCACAGCAAAAGAAACTATCATCAGAGTGAACAGGAAACCTAAAGAAGAGGAGAAAATTTTTGCAATCTATCCATCTGACAAAGAGCTAATATTTAGAATCTATGAGGAACTTAAACAAATTTCCAAGAAAAAAACAGACAACTCCATCAAAAAGTGGGTGAAGATATGAACAGACACTTCTCAAAAGATCTGCATAATTTTCAAGGGTTTGGAGTAAAAGAAAAGAAAATTTTTTGTCTTGTCTTGAACCATCCTATCACTTTTCCAAGCCTCAGGTTTTCTATGTGTAAAATTGTGATAATAGTACTTACCTAAAGGAGGTTGAAAGCCTTAATTAAATGTGGACTTCAGACACCCCTGGGATAGGATGATTACTCAGGGAGTAATGGCATAAACAAAATTATTAAAGCCATATTAAGATGCTATTGGGTTATTTGATTTTGCCCTCCCAGAATTTCATTGTTTGCACCATTCATTTTCCTGGGCACCAAAACTCTGCAGGACTTATACCTTAGTAATTCCTTGGGAATACAAGAAATTAGGTAATGCAAATCTTTGTTTTAATATGTACTTGAAAGAGAGCTCCCATTCAGTATAAATTCAGCCACCCATGCTGACTTAGGTGATATCATTAATATCTGTCTAAATCAGACCTAAAGTAATAGTCATTTAATTATTTGATACTGAAAAACATTATTAGAAATCATAAAGGTAAAAATTATGCTCACTGCTGTTCATCAAAAGGCTTTGAATAAATAACTTCCCAGAGGGAAAATAATTGACTAATAGCCTAAATCATATAAGTTTATTCTTCTCACACTTTTATGCCAGGAAATGTTGTAACAAATAATATAAATTTCTGAACTTAGGTAATATGTTAATGTATTTAGTCATTTTCTATAAATATGATCAATTGAAATGAAATTTTCTTTTCCCACTTAATTTACTGATAATTATAAAAAAATTGCAATTATACATTCTACTGTGGTTACTAATTATAACTTTAGCTTTTTTTAGAACTTGAGTTTCCACGAGTTTGTAAAGACATATAAAAATTAAAGAAAGGATTTCTGTGTGGAGTATTTATATATATATATATATACACACACACATACACACATATATATATATACATACATATACATTATATATATATATATTTTATACATATACATATGTATAGTCATTCCTTGGCATCTGTAGGGGACTGGTTCCAGTACTTACCCAAGGACAAAATCCACAGATGCTCAAGTTTCTTACATAAAATAGCAAATGGTTTGCACATAACTTGTGCACATCCTCTCATACGCTTTATCTCTGTGAGATGCAATGGCTCGTGCCTGCAATCCCAACACTTTAGGAGGCCGAGGTGAGAAGATCACCTGAGATCAGGAATTCTAGAACAGCCTGGCCAACATGGTGAAAACCAAAACGTAGCTGGGCATGGTGGCACACACCTGTAATCCCAGCTACTCGGTAGGCTGAGGCAGGAGAATCTCTTGAACCTGGGAGGAAGAGGCTGAAGTGAGCCAAGATTGTGGTACTATACTTCAGCCTAGGCAACAGAGCAAGACACCATCTTAAAAAAAAAATTATCTCTAGATTACTTACAATACCTAATGCATTGTAAAGGCTAGGTAAATAGTCATATTATATTGTTTTTAATGTTTGTCTTTTTTTTAATTTTTGTTTTTTGTTTAATTTTTGTTCTGTGGTGGTTGAATCAATAGATGTGGATCCCATGAATACAAAAGGCCTACTATATAAACACATACATTGATATGGCCATATAGATATGTATAAGAATTTTTTTGTATCAATGGTATAGAAACATGGAGAAATGTGCTTGTGTAACATATTTAAATTGTCCCCAGTGCTCTAATCTCTGTAATATGAGGACGCTAGAGAATTTTAGCCAGAGACTACATTCCCTAGCCTTTATTACAACCAAGTGAGTCATATGATTTTGACTAAGTTTTGGTCAATAGGATGTGAATGAAAACAGTATAAACAATTGCCAAATCATAATACGTAAAAGAAACTATTTATCCTCCACTTATTTTCCTTTCCCTTTTTTGCTGGCTGGGAAAGGGTGACAGGTGGAACATCTGTCTTGGATCCAGAGACGGAAGCCAACAGATGATGACAAAGTAGCACTACCAGCCATAGGGTGGGGCCTTCTCACGTAACTGCAAGGACCAGAGCTACCTCCTGTCTCTGAACTGCCTGCCTACCCATTGGCTGTTAAGTGAGAAGAAAAAAATCTTCCTTGTTTGTGCCCTTAATTTTTTAGATATGTATTATAGCAGCTTAGCCTATTCCCTAAATATCTCAGAGCCTATTTGCCATCAGGAGATTCCTGCTACCAAATGATTAAACAGTTCCTGCCCATAAAAAAATTCCTAATCCATGGAACTATAAATGACTATTTCACAACAACTCAAAATGACCTATATCCCAATAAATACCCAATATGCAACCCAACCAGAAAACAATTCTTTCAGATATTCTATCAAAGTTTTCATAGAACTGTTTTTTAAGCTGATGGTTCACATATATGTGATTGTTTTATTTGTTCTGCATTTCACAAGTTTAAGGTGAAACAATATTTTCACTCAAAAATAAATAGTTTATTGCATCCATTAAAATTATCTTGGTTTCATGTTCAAGAATCCCTTATCCTGGTTTCATGTCCAGAAAACTGAACTCAAACTGACTAAAAAAGTAGAAAAACATGTCATGTTATTCAGCTGAAGAATATGGTGATGGTGCTAAGTTCAGGTGTGACTTAAGTCAGAAATTCCACAATGTCACAAAGACATGCTTTTATTCTGTTTCTCTATGAGGCTTCCATACTTGACAGTTTTATCTAAATCCTAATTTCCTAAGGCCATAAAATAACAACAGGCAGCAAACAGGGCTCTACACTGTCTTATTCATGGCCACAAAAAGGGGAGGCTTGTTTTTCCATGAAAAACCGAGAGGTATGGATAGGTTAGGGAGACTAAAGACATGTACCTACCACAAACCATTTATCTGACCATGATTCAGGTTTGTTCACATACACTTTTGCTTTAGCTAGGGATGAAGTCAAACCCACACAAAACAAACAGCTTTATATGAAGAGACGAGTGGTTTTTCTAAGAATGGTTGTGCTATTCTTCCCAGAAAGAAGAGAATACAGCTATATATCCAAACACTATTTAACTTATATAAATCCCAGTTTATTTGGAAGGTCCCTAAGTGATTCTAATGTGATTCAATGAGATATAATTCTAAGATTCTGTACGAGGAAATAACCTATTTCTTGGTAAAAAGTAAAATTATTTATACCACAATATTATTTTATTAAAAATGAAATCATCAAAAAACAAATTCATTTTATATTCTGAATAGTGGTGAAAAAACATAATTTACTTTCAGGATTATCCAAGATAGGGTCCATTTTTTCTGAGAATAAGTATTTCCACAAATGGCAAGTCTAATCATGCATATCCCATTAAGAAGGTAAGCCATTGGGAGACTGAGGCGGGCGGATCACGAGGTCAAGAGATTGAGACCATGTTGAAACCCCGTCTCTACTAAAAAACACAAAAATTAGCTGGGCATGGTGGCACACACCTGTACTCCTAGCTACTCGGGAGGCTGAGGCAGGAGAATCGCTTGAACCGAGGAGGAGTAGGTTGCAGTGAGCTGAGATCACGCCACTGCACTCCTGCCTGGCGCCTGGTGACACAGCGAGACTCTGTCTCAAAAAAAAAAACAACAAAAAAAGGTGAACCAGATTTAAATATGTTCACCTTATGTAAGCTGAAGATAATAAATATCAACCTTAAGTAGATTGCTAATTTTCCCGCTTTCTTCACAAACCCATTTCTATCAACAGTCTGAGTATTATGTACTATGTGTTTATATTTCACCACTTCTGATGGGCTTTGTACTATTATAGAATAGGTAAGTTTTAAAAATACTGTTAATTTTTAAAATAACTTATCTTCTAGTACTTTAATCAGAAAAAGAAAAAAGATAAGTATGAAACAGCTTTCAGGAGAAATGTTAAGGACTCAATTACATACTCATTATCAAAATAAATTCAACACTAATAACATTTTACCTCTAAACAAGGGAATTTCAAACTTCTTTTTTATAGTGAGTTCTGTTTTTATGTAGCAATTTCCTAATTAACTTATTGTGATTTTCTTTTTCAACAAAGAGTAACTAGGCAATCATAAATTTTTCACTACTATCAGAGATATTATGTTCAAAATATGGTCTTATTCTATCTTTAACTCAGCATGTAGAATATTTTAATTTCATTATACTAAGCATGGGCGCTATAGAGTTAAAACCACAACCTCAAAAATAAGGTAATAGTTCATCTTATTATAAAAAAAGAAAAGAAAAGAAAAGAAGGCAATTATAGTACCTCTGCACCATTTCCATTTTTGAAGTATCATGGCTATTAGTTATATTCAGTAATAACAATAACAGCTGAAAAAAATCTTGTAACATTTTTTATATGTGTTATTGATATAAGAGACTAGACTTGCTACACTAAGCCCATCAAGTAGTATTTAATATTATCCCCTTTCTGCTTCCACTGCATCACCAAAGCTGAATTCTGAATAGTCACTGACCTGCCTTCTCTAGTATAGAGGGTTAAAACAGAGGCTCTGCCATCATATCTTGGAGGAATTTCAACTTTTCACTCACTAGTTATATAAAGCTGGACAAGTACCTTAACCCCTATGAGGCTAATTTTCTCATTTATAAAATAGGGTTAGTGATATCTACCTCATAATTTGAGAAATAAATAAGACAATGAATATGAAGTTCAGGACGTGTTTTGTAGTAATTAGTATTACTTATCATTGGTATTCTGACTATCTACTTTTATTAAGCCATGTGAGGACTAGTAGAACCACATACCTAGATATAAGGGGAAAAAGAAAATGAAAGACTGGGAGAGATAGGGAAGGTAAATAATATTGATTTTATGTCCCTCATTGCCTGAGGACAACTGATTTTGGACATTCCCAAATAGTAGACAACAGAGAAAGAACTCCTACATCCCCTTTTAAACTACTAAAGACACTTCTCCTCCTTTGCTATTTATTTCATGAATCAGCTATAATTTCAAAAGAAATTCAACATTGTCTAAAATGTCATTCAATTAGCATTTTTAATTTTGTTTATACGAAGAGAAATAACATAATCTAAGAATCTTACAGTCCAATACAGTGGGTAGTTTTGTTAAGAAATAAATCAGATACTGTCACCTTCTTATTGAATGCCCTTCAGTGGCTTCCTATTGCCTTCAGAACAAAATCCAAGCTCCTTGATATGACCAGTTAGGGTGTTGGTGCAGCCTTGTATGCTCAAGACACTTCCAGGTTATGCCTATTCTTTCTACATGATGGTGAATATTACCTCTTACCTATCACCCTCACTCTTAAAGTTTCCTAGCTCAGAATACAAATTAAGTAATCACTCTTTAAATGAGGCCCAGTACATTTCACATCCCATTGCATGCCTATCTTTACCAGACCACTGGCTTTTCTGATTCTTTAGGGCACTACACACCTTTAATGCCTAAAAGTTTTCCAGCATTTTTTCAAATCTTTTCCTGGATGATTCTTGCCTCTCATCCGAGCTTCAATGTGATTTTATTTCCTAAAAAGAAGTCGTCCTGAAATCCCCAAACTATATTTTGATCTCCTCCCCATTCTTCTCTTTTATAGCACCTTATTCCTAACCACCCTAGTACTTACCACAATTTGCCATAATACACACATACAAACACACACAAAATAAGGTGTTTAGTGTATGCCTTTCTCACTCCTGCACTGCAAGCTGAAAGAAGTTAAGTGTTTTGCATACGATGTCTCCTTTGTACTCTTGCAAAATCCACTGTATAGGCATTCTGATCCTTATTTCAGAGATGAGATTTGGGAAAAAAAACCAAAACAGGAAGCTCGTCTTGCCATTTACAAATGGAGCTAATATTAAAACTCAAGTTTGATTCCATATCCCATACATGTACCTATACCATGTTGATCTGAAAGCATAGGTAAACACTTAGCCACTTCACTGTACTTAATCTTAAGATAAATTGCAATGAGGAATTTGCAATGAAATTGAAGAAGTCTCATGGCCAAGTTTAGCCTTTACAGTCCCTCCTGAAAGAAAAAGACTGAATAGTTTCTGTGACCTGTAGCTGACATTCCAAATTACAAAGGACTTACTTTATGATCCAGACATTCAAGAGTGTTCGTTCTCCTTTGGTTGACTTTTTTTTCCCCAATTTTTAATTTAGATTCAGAGGGTGCAGTTTTGTTACCTAGATTCATTGTATGATACTGAAGTTTGGGGTATGAATGATTCCAGGTACTGAGCATAGTGCTCAGCAGTTGGTTTTTCTATGCTTGTCCCCTCCCTCCCTCTTCCCTCTAGTAGTATCCAATGTCTATTGTTGCGCTCTTTATATCCCTGAGTACCCAATGTTTAGCTCCCACTTATAAGTGAGAACTTGCAGTATTTGATTTTCCATTCCCTGTGTTAATTTGCTTATGACAGTGGCCTCCAGCTGTATCCATGTTGCTACATGGGACATGATTTCATTCTTTTTATGGCTATGTAGTATTCCATGGTGTATATATACCACATTTTCTTTATCCAATCCACCACTGATGGGCACCTAGGTTGACTGCTTGTCTTTGTTATTGTGAATAATGCTTTGGCTGCCACTTTTAAACTCAGTGATATCTTTTAAAAATATATGACTACCTTGCAATATAACTGCTAGTAATTCACACGATCTTGGTTGATTTTCCATAATGAGAAAGCTACCATCCAAGGAGGAATATAAGAAGCAAAACTCTTTTATTCCTAGCACCTTGCATAATATTTACACATATTAGGCACTCAATAAATATTTGATAAATAAATGATTTTCATGTATTTTGTTGGAATACCTAATGTGACTCTAAAATGACATGTTTGAAAGTGATCTTTATTTGAACATTCAATGTGCTAAACAGAAATATCAATTTTAAGAAAACTGGATTTTAAAAATCTCTCATGCATATATATGTAGAAATATAAATTATTTTCTATTTTAAAAAGGCTAATTAATAAGAAGGTACACTTACACACACCATGTAATTTTCTTCCTAAAGCTTAACAAAGATTAGTCATAGAGGCTATTGTTTTGCTAGTTAGAAAGAACATCACAGATTTATTTAGACTTTCTTTTGGAATATAGTTATTAAAGACATTTACATAAACTAGTGGCATGAAGATCCCCAATGTAGTAATACAAGTTTTGAGAGACTGGAGAATTTGGCCACATTTATAGTCAAGTGAGCTAATGGCACTGGACCAAAATTTCTTCCATTTCACTTTTTCTGCTAGGCAGGTTTTCATGCTGCATATGTTGTGTCAGGAGTTACGCTGTGATGCTCACCTCATAGACGACTCTAAGCATGTTTACATCCTGATGAGATTTGCCTTTAGCTATTTAGATATTCCCTTTGTCTTTTACATGGCCAATAACACGCTGGTCATTTCTACATTACCAAATACGCAGGTGCAAACAAATAATTCATAATGAATGTTTTCCTAGCAGCACAGTCCTTTACACAAAAGCCCCTTCGGGAAAATGCCTCTTCAGGCTCTACTATATAACGTATGATTAAAGTCTCTGGAAAACTGCTGAATTCACTGAATTCTCCTGGTGAACAAATGGATCTGATCAGTGATGATAATTGAAATAAGTTGGTTGAGGAGCAAAAGCTTTTACTTACTTAGATGCTTTTCAAAAGGTGATTTACTTTTTATGGGAGGGAGGAGGTCACACAAATGCATTTTCTCACATTTTTAGTACTAATACGAATAGAAAAAATAAGGCCTAATGAAAGTAGTAGGTGGCAGAAGTATAACTTCAACCTAGGCCTGTCACACATCACCATTTAATTAAACATAATTTATCCTTCTTTACAAGCATATGCCTGGAACTGCACAGCTGGATTGGACAGGCATACCTTAGCCAAAAACTAGTAACAAATGTAAAATAATATAAAAAATTTCTTTTCTTTGAAGTATCTTGTTCATTCTCTCTCTCTCTCTCTCTCTACTTTTTCTTTCTCTCTCCTTCCTTCCTTCCGTTCTCTTTCTTTCTCTCTTTCTCTCTCTTTCTGATGGAGTCTCTCACTCTGTTGCCCAGACTGGAGTGCAGTGGCACAATCTCAGCTCATTGCAGCCTCTGCCTCCTGGGTTAAAGCTGTTCTCCTGCCCCAGCTTCCCATGCCTCAGCCTCCTGAGTAGCTGGGATTACAGGCATGAGCCACCAAGCCTGGCTAATTTTTGGATTTTTAGTAGAGGTGGGGTTTCACCATGTTGGCGAGGTTGGTTTCGAACTCCTGACCTCAGGTGATGCACCTGCCCTGGACTCCCAAAGGGCTGGGATTACAGTCATGAGCTACCACATGTTATCCTAATATTTGTTTTTCCCCATTCAACAAGGTAACTGTATCTTCCTGGTGCTAGGCTGTTTCATATCTGATTTCTGTCACTTACTAGTTTTGTAATTTGGGTCTGCTACTCAGTCTGCCCTGCTTTCAATTTTCTCATTCATAAAAGAGGAATAAAAACAGTAACTCCATGATATGATTATTTTGAGCATTAAATATTTTTTTCTTTTATAAAAGCCTTAACTTATTAAGAGACAATATTAGCCCTGGCAGGAATGGGGCTGGAAGTTTGGAGAGAGGTAAGAGAAAGAAATAAGCTATGAGCGTGGACTAGAGAGCTGGAAAGATTTTTCAAAAGGAAGGAGGCAGAGGGCCACGCAGGAGCTCACATTGCTGGTAGGAGAGGGCAGAAAATAAGGAAATAGCTGCATGGTATACAAGTGTGTCTGGATCAAGTTCTGAGAAAAATTTCCATGCCCAGGAGGAGGGCAAAAATAGCAGCAGAAGCACTGCTACACATCCATGGAAGACAAAGTGAAGTCAGTGCCAGTGGAAGTGCTTATGTGTCTTCATTAGATCCCTGGTATTTCTGGAGGCTACAATGGGCAGCAGGAAAAGGTGGGAGAAAGGAGAGGGTAGTACAATAATGGGAGATGGAATTTCCAGGGAACTTACTAGGATAAGCGTCCTGAATCAGACTAAATTTGATTTTAAGAAAAATGAATCATGAAACATATCTTGCAATTCAGAATTTGTGAAGTACAAGTTGTGTCTACCAATTATCCATTCTGTATTGCCTACTACCATTAGTATTGACTAACCTTCTACTTCATTGACTTAAGGATCAATTCTTAACTCATTTGCTATAAACTACAATGTTAAAACATTTTTCAGGTATTATCGAAAGTGTACAACTTGTATGTTGATTATGATATTTGGTGTCTCCCAATCACAAGAAAAGTTATCTATTGGATGAAAATGAACAGATGATGACAAAACAGTAAAACAGAATACATATTTTTTTAAACTTCTTTGGAGCAGACTACAAATAAATTATTTAAACATAAAATTTTAAAGAAACTTCCAGAAAAGCATTATGAAATATGAGAATAAAATATTATTGAAATATTGAGAAACTAGGAAAATTTTTACTGAAACAAATATTGTGTTTTGAATGTTATTCTTTGGTTTCTTACCACAAAAGTAGTTCATTAGAAGTGACAGTTTTCCATACCATATTACAGAAAATAGCAACATATTCTTTACATAATTTCATTATGCTTATACGTTTTTATTAGAAGGTTGAAAAAATCTAATGAAACAAAAATTCTAAACTAAAATTTCACAACAAGCAATGGTTAAGCTCTGTTCTGAAACCATAACAAATTAAAACATAATGTTTAATGGAATCTTAGTTACAAACCAAAATTCCAACTTCAGAATATATGATGATTTGGTGCCTCATATATTAATGTATAATTTAAATATTGAGAGCATCTGTGAAAGCCTTGAAAGACAGGAAGGACCTAGTTGTCAATTAGTTTGCCTACAAGCTTTCCTACGGTCACCACCTCATAATTTTTAAACAGAAATGCTTCTACCTTAATAAATGTGACTATAAAAATAAATATATCATAATGCAAGTAATAATATATTCTACACAAACTTAGATATATAGATGATCAAGAGAGCTTTCCTGAGTATATATGCAAGAAGAATCATCCAATTGCCCTTGTTCATTACTTTTACAATTCACTACAGGATAAAATTAAAGATGCCAGGAGGGCAGAAATAGGAAAGACTGTTTAAAATCTTTAAGCCACTTGAAGATAGAGGTAAGATTTTCAAAAATTGGATTAAAGCCATGAAATTATCTTAATTAATAAATATCTAAAGGTTCATTGCCAAATGAGACTTCTTTTTTTCCTTAATCAATATATTTTTAAAATGTGATTATTGAGACAGAAAGTTGGCATACTCTCGTTCTGACATGTATAATTAAATCTACAAAAATTACTTGTTTAATTTGGCTGTCTAAGCAGTGCTATATAAAATAATTTTTTTGATGTCTACTTTGCTTGATTAAAATTAGCGTCTCTTTATACATTGGCATGGTATTTCATTTCAGCAAATACTGTAGCAATTGCATAGTTATAACTCACTTATTTCAAATGAACAAAACAGATTTCAGTACACCAGAAACAATTGGACTCTCTAAAGTTCAAGCTAGGTGAATGTCATGTACATGCTGCAACAAGGGTTATGCCATCCACCTTACAAAAATCGGTAGATTTTTATTTGCGACTTTTTTTGAGGGCATTTGGGCACTTTGAAACTTTAATTTTGAGATCACCATGGTAACAAGTTCATTCCAAGCATATTTTTCCTTTTGGAATTGTTGTCATGAGAAGAAATATACAAAACAAAATATTCAGCAAAAAGGAGCAGTTAAAGAATGAAGTAAATTACACTTTTGATTTTATGATTGTCTATTCTTACAAAGAAATTAGAATAAACCTAAACATAAGAATGAGCTGCAGAATAAAATGAAAAAGCTGCATAGTGATAATCTATTCATGAGTATATATATGACATGTATCAAACAAAGGTTGTGACCTTCTTTCAAAGAGGTCAGTTATATCTGGACTCTCATTATAAGTCCAATCTGTTCCAGAAATGAGATGTGGCACCAGATAGACTCTTTCCTACCAGCTAATCAGTATAAAATCACTAATGCTCTATTTGTCACTTGGGCTCCACCAATTGTACCTCGGTGGCCCTGCTGCTCACTCATCCATTCCTTAACATCACCCTGTACTCAGAATGACATAAATGCCTCTGCTCCCCATTAGCCCAGGGAAGGTGGCCTCAATCACAATGCCAGCAATCCCTGATCACTAAAGCCATGTATTTAAACGGTTGCTTCTTAAAAGCTGAAACACATTAAAAATACAAGTTACTCTTTCTTAAAAGGAGTTTTAGGTGTACATTAAAAACATTTAAATGTACAAAAATACACATATTTGATATACGTTTGCAGGCTTATTCTAGGATACACACCATACTGATTTATTTAATGCTACTTTTAAGAATTTCAGAAAAGGTATCTTGGGAACACTTTTTTAGGTTCACTACAGATATTTAAAATAATTGAAATGTCAAGGTTTCAAAGTGAATATGCAAATTTTGTATTTATATATTTTTAAGATGGATAGTCTTAATATATTAGAAGGCAATATAGTATTCATGCCAGAATAGACTGTCTGAGTTCAAATTCTATTCTACCCTCACCAGCTTAGTGATATTGGGCAATTTTTATGCCTCTCTGCTTCATTTCCTATTGTGTAAAATGAGAATGATACTACTGTATAGGGCTTTATGAGATTACGTGTTATACACACACACACAGCTATAGCACAGTGTCCTGTATATAGAACATATCATAAAATGTTTCTTGCACAGAACGGTAAAAAAAAGTAAATATACTTTAAAATTTATTTCTTTCATAGTCTATTTTTATAAGAAATATATCAATATTTATATTTAAACAAAAGCCTAAACAAAAACTAAGCAATTTCCAGGGTTTGTCAGTTTTGTGTCAATTCAGCTCAGCTTCCTGTATTCTCTTTTGCTCACTGTTCTGTAATACACACATATGATACTAAATCTAATATTTGCATTTAAAGCCCTAATGTTATTCCAGTTCTCAAAATAACTGAGTAAAAACAATGAGATGAAACTGTTTTAAGATAAAATTTAGGCAAAATTTCATTTCACTGCATTATAGAGTTCAGAAGACCTGCAATCCATACATGCTATATGCATTAACTCTTACTGAACCATACTATTCATTTGAGAAGATTTTTTTTTCTTTTTATTGCATTTTAAGTTTTAGGGTACATGTGCAGGACATGAAAGATAGTTGCATAGGTACACACGTGGCAGTGTGATTTGCTGTCTTCCTCCCCTTCACCCACATCTGGTATTTCTCCCCCTGCTATTCCTCCCCAGCTCCCCCCCCAACTGTCCCTCCCCTATTCCCCCCAATAGACCCCAGTGTGTAGTGCTCCCCTCCCTGTGTCCATGTGTTCTCACTGTTCATCACCAGCCTATGAGTGAGAACATGTGGTATTTCATTTTCTGTTCTTGTGTCAGTTTGCCGAGAATGATGTTCTACAGATTCATCCATGTCCCTACAAAGGACATGAACTCATTGTTTTTGGTTGCTGCATAATATTCCATGGTGTATATGTGCCACATTTTTCCTGTCCAGTCTATCATCGATGGGCAATTGGGTTGGTTCCAGGTCTTTGCTATTGTAAACAGTGCTGCAATAAACATTTGTGTGCATGTGTCCTTATAGTAGAACAACTTATAGTCCTTTGGATATATACCCAGTAATGGGATTGCTGGATCAAATGGAATTTCTATTTCTAGGTCCTTGAGGAATCGCCACACTGTCTTCCACAATGGTTGAACTAATTTACACTCCCACCAACAGTGTAAGAGTGTTCCTATTTCTCCGCATCCTCTCGAGCATCTGTTGTCTCCAGATTTTTTAATGATCGCCATTCTAACTGGCGTGAGATGTTATCTCAATGTAGTTTTGACTTGCATTTCTCTAATGACCAGTGATGATGAGCATTTTTTCATGTGTTTGTTGGCCTCATGTATGTCTTCTTTTGTAAAGTGTCTGTTCATATCCTTTGCCCATTTTTGAATGGGCTTGTTTTTTTCTTGTAAATCTGTTTTAGTTCCTTGTAAATCCTGGATATGAGCCCTTCGTCAGATGCGTAAACTGCAATTTTTTTTTCCCATTCTGTAGGTTGCTGATTCACCCTAATGACCGTTTCTTTTGCCATGCAGAAGCTGTGGAGTTTGATTAGGTCCCATTTGTCTATTTTGGCTTTTGTCGCCAATGCTTTTGGTGTTTTGGTCATGAAGTCCTTGCCTATTCCTATGTCCTGAATGGTTATGCCTAGATTTTCTTCTAGGGTGTTTATGGTGCCAGGTCTTATGTTTAAGTCTTTAATCCATCTGGAATTAATTTTAGTGTAAGGTGTCAGGAAGGAAACCAGTTCCTGCTTTCTGCACATGGCTAGCCAGTTTTCCCAACACCATTTATTAAACAGTTTTCCCAACACCATTTATTCCCCATTGCTTGTTTTTCTCAGGTTTATCAAAGATTTAATGGTAGTAGGTATGTTGTGTTGCCTCCGATGCCTCTGTTCTGTTCCATTGGTCTATATCTCTGTTTTGGTACCAGTACCATGCTGTTTTGATTACTGTAGCCTTGTAGTATAGTTTGAAGTCCAGTAGTGTGATGCCTCCTGCTGTGTTCTTTTTGCTTAGAATTGACTTGGGTATGCAGGCTCTCTTTTGGTTCCATATGAAGGTTAAGGTGGTTTTTTCCAGTTCTGTGAAGGAGGTCATTGGTAGCTTGGTGGAGATAGCATTCAATCTCTAAATTACTTTGGGCAGTATGGCCATTTTCACGATATTGATTCTTCCTAATCATGAAATGAAATGTTTCTCCATCTGTTTGTGTCCTCTCTTATTTCGTTGAGCAGTTGTTTGTAGTTCTCCTTGAAGAGGTCCTTTACGTTCCTTGTAAGTTGTATTCCTAGGTATTTTATTCTCTTTGTAGCAATTGTGAATGGCAGTTCGTTCTTGATTTGGCTCTCTTTCAGTCTGTTATTGGTGTATAGGAATGCTTGTGATTTTTGCACATTGATTTTGTATCCTGAGACTTTGCTGAAGTTGCTTATCAGTTTCAGGAGTCTTTGGGCTGAGACGATAGGGTTTTCTAGATATACAATCATGTCGTCTGCAAATAGAGACAATTTGATTTCCTCCTTTCCTATTCGAATACCCTTTGTTTTTCTTGCCTGATTACTCTGGCTAGGACTTCCAGTACCATATTGAATAGGAGTGGTGAGAGAGGGCATCCTTGTCTAGTGCCAGATTTCAAAGGGAATGCTTCCAGTTTTTGCCCATTACGTATGATACTAGCTGTTGGTTTGTCATAAATAGATTTTATTATTTTGAGATACATTCCATCAATACCAAGTTTATTGAGGGTTTTTTAGCATAAAGTGCTGTTGAATTTTGTCAAAGGCCTTCTCTGTATCAATTGAGACAATCATGTGGTTTTTGTTTTTGGTTCTGTTTATGTGGTGAATTGTGTTTATAGACTTGCATATGTTGAACCAGCCTTGCATCCCTGGGATGAATCCTACTTGATCATGATGGATAAGCTTTTTGATGTGCTGTTCCCATTGGCTTGCCAGTATTTTATTAAAGATTTTTACGTCTATGTTCATCATGTATATTGGCTTGAAGTTTTCTTTTCTTGTTGAGTCTCTGCCGGGTTTTGGTATGAGGATAATGTTGGTCTCATAAAATGATTTGGGAGGGATTCCCTCTTTTTGAATTATTTGGAATAGTTTCACAAGGAATGGTAACAGTTCCTCTTTGTGCGTCTGGTAGAATTTGGCTGTGAACCCATCTGGACCTGGGCTTTTTTTGTGTGGTAGGTTCTTAATTGCTGCCTCAACTTCAGACCTTGTTATTAGTCTATTCATAGTTTTGGCTTCCTCCTGGTTTAGGCTTGGGAGGACACAAATGTCCAGCAATTTGTCCATTTCTTCCAGGTTTACTAGTTTATGTGCATAAAGCTGTTTGTAATATTCTCTAATGATAGTTTGAATTTCTGTGGAATCTGTGATAATTTCCCCTTTATCGTTTTTTATTGCATCTATTTGGTTATTCTCTCTTTTGTTTTTTATCAGTCTGGCTAGTGGCTGTCTCTTTTGTTGATCTTTTCAAAAAACCAGATCTTGGATTTATTGATTATTTGAAGGGTTTTTAGTGTCTCTATCTCCTTCAGTTCTGCTCTGATCTTAGTTATTTCTTGTCTTCTGCTAGGTTTTGAGTTTTTTGATCTTGCTCCTCTAGCTCTTTCAATTTTGATGATAGGGTGTCCATTTTGGATCTCTCCACTCTTCTCATGTGGGCACTTATTGCTATATATTTTCCTCTAGAGACTGCTTTAAATGTGTCCCAGAGATTCTGGTATGTTGTGTCTTCGTTCTCCTTGGTTTTGAAGAACTTCTTTATTTCTGCCTTTATTTCATTGTTTATCCAGTCAACATTCAAGAGCCAGTTGTTCAGTTTCCATGAAGCTATGCCGTTCTGAGTTAGTTTCTGAATCCTGAGTTCTAACTTGATTGCACTATGGTCTGAGAGACTTGTTTGTTATGATTTCCATTGTTTTGCATTTGCTGAGGAGTGATTTACTTCCAATTATGTGGTCAGTTTTAGAGTAGGTGTGATGTGCTGCTGAGAAGAATGTATATTCTGTGGATTTGGGGTGGAGAGTTCTGTAAATGTCTATCAGGTTTGCTTGTTCCAGGTCTGAGTTCAAGTCCTGGATATCCTTGTTAATTTTCTGTCTGGTTGATCTGTCTAATATTGACAGTGGAGTGTTAAAGTCTCCCATTATTATTGTGTGGGAGTCTAAGTCTCTTTGTAAGTCATTAAGAACTTGCCTTATATATCTGGGTGCTCCTGTATTGGGTCCATATATATTTAGGATCGTTAGCTCTTCTTATTGTATCAATCCTTTTACCATTATGTAATATCTTTCTTTGTCTCTTTTGATCTTTGTTGCATTAAAGTCTATTTTATCAGAGATGAGAATTGCAACTCCTGCTTTTTTTTGTTCTCCATTTGCTTGGTAAATCTTCCTCCATCCCTTTATTTTGAGCCTTTGTGTATCTTTGTATGTGTGATGGGTTTCCTGGATACAGCACACCAATGGGTTTTGGCTTTTTATCCAATTTTCCAGTCTGTGTCTTGTGATTGGTGGATTAACCCATTTACATTTATGGTTAATATTGTTATATGTGAATTTGATACTGCCATTTTGTTACTAGCCGGCTGTTTTGCCTGTTAGTTGATGCAGATTCTTCATTTTGTTGATGCTCTTTAGCATTTGATATGTTTTTAGAATGGCTGGTACTGGTTGTTCCTTTCTATATGTAGTGCCTCTTTCAGGAGCTCTTGTAAAGCAGGCCTGGTGGTAACAAATTCTGAGTACTTGCTTGTTCACAAAGGATTTTATTTTTCCTTCACTTATGAAGCTCAGTTTGACTGGATATGAAATTCTGGGTTGAAAGTTCTTTTCTTTAAGGATGTTGAATATTGGCCCCCACTCTCTTATGGCTTGTAGGGTTTCTGCTGAGAGATCTGCTGTGAGTCTGATGGGCTTCCCTTTGTGGGTGACCTGACCTTTCTCTCTGGCTGCCCTTAGCATTTTCTCCTTCATTTCAACCCTGGTGAATCTGACGATTATGTGCCTTGGTGTTGCTCTTCTTGCAGAATATCTTTGTGGTGTTCTCTGTATTTCCTGGACTTGAATATTGGCCTGCCTTGCTAGGTTGGGAAAATTTTCCTTGATAATATTCTAAAGAGTATTTTCCAGGTTGGATTCATTCTCTTCGTCACATTCAGGTACACCTATCAAATGTAGATTAGGTCTCTTCACATAGTCCCACATTTCTTGGAGACTTTGTTCATTCTTTTTTGCACTTTTTCCTCTTATCATGTCTTCTCATTTTATTTCATTGAGTTGATCTTTGACCTCTGATATCCTTTCTTCTGCTTGGTTAATTGGGCTGCTGAGACTTGTGCATGCTTCACGAAGTTCTCGTGTTGTATTTTTTAGCTCCATCAATTCACTCATATTACTCTCTAAGTTGTCCATTCTTGTTATCATTTCCTCAAATCTTTTTTCAAGGTTCTTAGTTTCTTTGCATTGAGTTAGAATATGTTCTTTTAGTTCATGGAAGTTTCTCATTACCCACCTTCTGAAGTCTGATTCTGTCATTTCATCACACTCATTCTCCGTCCAGTTTTGTTCCCTTGCTGGCGAGGGATTGTGGTCCCTTGTAGGATGAGAGGTGCTCTGGTTTCAGGTGTTTTTCTCATTTTTGCGCTGGTTTCTTCCCATTTTTGTGGATTTATCCACCTGTCATCTGAGTAGTTGCTGACTTTTCAATTGGGTCTCTGAGTGGACGCCCAGATTGTTGATGATGAAGTATTTCTGTTTCTTAGTTTTCCTTCTAACAGTCTAGCCCCTCTGCTGTAGGACTGCTGAGGTCCACTCCAGGCCCTGCTTGCCTGGGGTACACCTGTAGCAGTTGTGGAACAGTGAGGAATGCTACCAGTTTCTTCTTCTGCTATCTTTGTCCCAGAATGATGCCTGCCAAATGTCAGTCTGATCAGTCCTTTGTGAGGTGACTCTTTGGATATATGGGGGTCAGGGAGCTGCTTGAGGAGACAGTCTGTACTTTATAGGAGCTCAAGTGCTGAGCTGTGAGCTCTGTTGTTCATTCAGGGCTGCTAGGCAGGTATGTTTAAGTCTGCTGCAGCAGAACTCATAAAGCCCTTTTTTTTTCTCAGGTGCTCTGTCTCGGGGAGTTAGGCTTTATTTATGAGTATCCGTTGCACTGTCCTGCCCAGCAAGGAGGCAGTCTAGGCACTACCTGCCTGCCGAGGCTCTGCCCTGCTGCCGTGGGCTCTGCCCTGTTGCTGTGGGCTCCACCCTGCTGCCAAGTGTAATTCCCTGTAGTCCTGTTTATATGGGTGTGCTTAGAACTGCCGTGGTGATGGTGGCCCACCTCTGTATTGGCAGACTCTCTCTGTTATGGCGGGTTGCCTCAGCAACAGCAGGCTGCATCAGCAATGGGAGAGTACCTCCATAGGGGCAGAATGCCTCGGTAATGGTGGATGCCCCTCCCCCACCAAGCTGCACCATCCTGGGTTCAACTGTGCTTGCTGTGGAACTCTCAACCCCGAGAATTTCCAATTGCTGTTTTGTTTGTTTTTGTGGGGGTGAGACCCACCGAGCCTGATCACCTGGTTCCCTGCTTCAGAGCCCCTTTCTTTTTTTAGGTTGAACAGTTGACTCTCTCCCAGGTGTTTCAGTTGCCTGCTGAAAGGCACCAGGATCTGTGTGATTTCCCGTGCAGCAACCCACTGTGCCAGCTCAAACATCACTGCCCAGGAATCTCCTTGCCTGGCTTACTGTTTAAGTCCCGTTTAATCCGATGAATGTGCTAAACTGCCTTCCCAAATCTCAAATTGCTGATTTAAAGGGGCAACCAGACCAGTGTATTTTGTATGAAGCTGCCTAAACAGCTTTGCTGACATCCCGTGGGGCTCCTACACCTGGGAATTTCCTGGTCTGTGGGCAATAAAGATCTGTCTGTAAATGCTGTGTCCACTCACCCTCTGCGCTTTCACTGAGAGCTGCAATCCTGAGTTGCTCCTATAGCGCCATCTTCTATGGACCTCCTCGAGAAGATTTTTTGGAAGCATTTTATATTATTTGTGTTAGTGGCAGGGGGGCAGGGCAGGGGTTGTCAGACATCATAGAAACCACTAAAAAGTGGTAAGGTTAAGTGTTCTTAACCTGGGGAATATGTGGGACATAAAATCTTATTTTAATATTTAGGAAATGCTTTACCTACTGCTTCCAGGACTATAACTGCACATCAATGAAATCCAAGTGTTCTTCCCTCCCTTTCTCCCTTCCTCTCTCCCTCCTCCCTCCCTCCCTTCTGCCCTCCCTCCCTTCCTTTCACCTTTTCTTTCCTGCTTCCCTTCCTCCCTTCCTCTCTCCCTCCCCCTCTCCCTTCTCCCTTCCTTTCTCTCCCCCTCCTCCCTCCCTCCCTTCCTTTATCTTTTTATTCCCTCTTTCTATTAAATCTACACTTTTCTAGGAACAATTGAATTTAAAGCCTTCAAAGGGTAAAAATGTAACAGTAATTATCTTTCTGGAATTATTATACAAATTTTAAGCTGTCTTTTGAAAAACTTCTAGCAATTGGAATAGTATCAGGGCATGATCTTATGTGAAATACTGTCAATGTCTGATCAGGGTTAGGTTTGCTTGTATATCCATTGACCCATATAGCCAAAAAGCATTTAATGTGTGAGAAGGTCAGCAGTTACACTTGAGTAAACATTTTCCAGTTTCCAAATACCAAATGGGAGAACTTAGTTTTTGCTTTTTTCCTCCCCTCTGTTTATCTCTATTTCTCTTACAACATTTTAGAATTTATTTTCAAGACATTATTTTCCTAGTGAACATTTTAGGGATTGGAACAAATGTTTTTGGATTCTTAGTTTTTATTTATTTTGTATCCAGTTACAACCCTGCAGGTGAAAAATCAATATGAGTGTTACAGAATGTAAAGGTGAGAAAAACAATCAAAAGCAAAAAGTAAGAAGATTAATAGAAAAATATATAAAATATTTAAAAGTTATATATGTAAACATATGATTTGCAGATAATTTTACACTAACACAGAGCAAAACACATTCAGAAATATTCCCTTGTAAATGGGCACATCTAATAAAAGTTAAGTAATATTTAAAGAGATACCAGTAGGAGTTGTTTTTTATAGAAAATACTATTAGTTAATTTAAATGTAAATTACTGATGTGTCCAAATCTGATAACACTTGCAAAATAGAGTTCAAAACTATTTTCAACATTTGGAATTATTCCACTTTTTCAGAACTTGTTGTTTAGGGAGGAACAAGGCTTTTCTTATAGAAGAGTCAAAGATATTTACATAAAGAAACAAAGGACTTAAAACTTCATATTCCATATGTAAATCTCTGTAATTGCATTAAGCCTGGCTTACTTGGTACAGGTTACATAATACTGGGTGAGGAATGATTAAAGGGAATCAGGCCTTGGACTGTTTTGCCCTGGTGCATAGCATTACATTGTAGTGATGAAAAACTCTTTCTGCCCTGTAGGAATGAAGAAAGTCTGTTTTCATCTTGAATTTCATTTGTTAAACACCAATGTACTCAGAACATTTATATTTTGGGTAGAATTAATCAATAAGCACTTAGTAGTAAGTGCAGCACAGTGAGGAGCAAGAAAGGCCACCTTTTTTTTTTTTAGAACATGTTGAAAAGGAGCAAAGCTTCCCTAGGACACTATAGATAGAGGTTTCACTCAAAAAAAAAAAAAAACTTTGTACTCATGCATAAGCAAATGAGGAAAGCTTTCTGCTAGCAGTAACATAGCAGGAGTCTCGGAAACACACAATTGTCATATATATATGGAAATCAGCACAGGATTTAGCTAAGTTTTAGGAGATCTGAACACAGAGAAAACTAATTAAGGCTCCATAAGAACAGAAGCTGTTTCTCTCTTAGTCAATGTGACTCTAAAAATCTTACCAGTTCTTTAGGTTAAACTTAAAAAAGGGTTAAAAGAGCTTCTCAACCTTGTCACTACTGACATTCTGAACCAGATAATTCTTTGCTGTGGGGGATTGGACAATGCACTGTAGGCTACAGAGCAGTATCTCAGGCTTCTACTTACTAAATGTTGGTGGCATCTCCACCATTGTGGTGACAACAAACAATGTCTCCAGACACTGGTAAATGTCCCCTGGGGAGCATAAACACCCTCAGTGTGAACCACTGGAAGGAGCTTGACTTTGATATCAAAATTTCACACACGTATTTTCATAGAGGTAGCTATTTAAAATTAATTTTAACTAAGAATGAAGAACTTCTCAAATACCAGTTCTTGGAAAATTAATTGGTATTGATAAAATTTTCATTAAAATGGGATAAAATCAAAAATATTAAGACAACCTGTGACCTAAGATAGTTATAATAATTTTTTCATTTGAATTTTAAAAGTTTATAATTTCATATGAAAAAAGTCCCTACTTTAATGACCTGGTGTTAATAATATAGTATTATTTTGTATTCTTTAAGTAAAATAAATAGTTTGTAGTTGATGTGGTTTTAGCTTGTGTTCCTGTCTAAATCTCAGGTTGAATTGAATGGAGGAAGGGCCTGGTAGGAGGTAACTGGATCATGGGGCAGATTTCTCCCTTGCAGTTCTCATGATAGTGAGTGAGTTCCCATTAGATCTGATGGTTTAAAAGTGTGTGGCACTTTCCCTTTCACTCTCTCTCCCGTCTCCAAGAGAAGAAGGTGATTACTTCCCCTTCACGTTCTGTCATAATTGTAAGTTCCCTGAGGCCTACCATTCATGCTTCCTGTTAAGCCTGCAGAATTGTGAGTCAATTAAACCTCTTCTCCTCATAAATTACCCAGTCTCAGATAGTTCTTTATAGCAGAGTGAAAAGAGACTAATACAGTAGTCATTGTTGGAAGCCCATGACATCTCAAGTTAATACATGATGAGTTTATATCTCATAATGTGGCTTCATTCATTCTCAAAAATTTATTTTGCTATCTTCATAGAGTCCTAAATTAATAATACTTAAAGTAGATGATTTGTTTCAGTCATGATTTTGATATTCAAAGTAGCAAAACAGGGCCAGGTGCAATGGCTCACACCTGTTATCTCACTACTTCCAGGAGGCTAAGGCATGGAGGGAGCATGACTTGAAGCCAGGAGTTTAGAATCAAAGTAGTAAAACTCAGGTAAGTTGCATTATTTTAAGAGAGAGAGAGAAAGAGAGAGAGAGAGAGAGAGAGAGAGAGAGAGAGAGAGAGAGAGAGAGATTGTATATCTGTGTGTGTGTGTGTGTGTGTGTGTGAAGTATCACAGAGTGAAACAGAGAATGCTGAGGCAGTTTGTCAGAAATCATTCACTGGGTAATTCAAGAAAATAACCCATTTTTACCTAAATTATCTAAATCCACTCGTGTAAATGGAGCAACAGAACATCTGGTTTTAATATTAACATAATTATGTTTTTACTTTTTCATTTAAAGTAACTGGTAAGTGTTTACATTAAAATCTGTACCATTTTCCTTGGGTCTCTTGAAGGAAGATTAGTTTTGCAGCTACGATGAATATATTTATTTAATAAAATATTTTTAGAATTCACTTCCAAAGTGTTTGGTATGTCTAGATTTTGTCAATGTCTACAGCAGCCATATATATACATACATGCACACATGAGCATACAAACATGCATATATATATTCAGTATATATTCATTGTTTTATTACACAATAGCTCCAGAATGTAGCATTAAGAAAAACATGTGGTTATTTTAATGTTAGAGATGAGAGCTGACTTTGGAATTTACTTATTCTTGCTACTTTATAGAAAAATAGAATCTATTAAGACAAATTGTCTCAAGCACATAGACATGATTGGTTAGATATATTGCATTTGTATGCAGAAAATGCTCTTCATTTAATGATACCAGGGGAATTATAATCCTCACAGATCACCAAAAATGCAATATACTTTCAGCAAACGTTAATTAATTCATCCAAGATCTAGCAGATACTTAAAAAAATACTTTCTTTAAGTGAAGACATTTGGCTTATAGCTGTTCATTTAGTAATATCGTCATTCATTGGAAATGTGTAAAACCAGAGATACATTTGTATTATTCTTATTAAGCTGGTCATCATGTATAGCTCAACCTGAATCACAGATATGCTAATTTCATGATGTGATAAGTGGCATCAACATGACCCTTCTTTGAATATTATTGAACATTCCCAAAGATAAAATGAAACAGAATGTAGTATTTAATTCTCATTACCAGCTACAGCTTTTAAAGTGAAATCCCTTTCTTAGTGTCCTCTTTTACTTTAATGTTAGAGGACATCAGGGTCAGCTCCTACTATTTATATAAAGCAGGAATTCAAATAGCTAACTCACAGAGAAAATGTGATTTTACTTTCTTTCAAAGACTCAATGCAAATTCCATTTGGATTCCCGAGAGACCTTGAGATTCACTTCACATTTCACTTGAAATGCAACGTGCAGTGTGGTTAAAACACAGGAGAAAAAAAAAACTCTGAATGCCTGAACTGCTCCCCAAGATTGAAAGAGGCACTTAAAGAGGTCAGAAAGGTATTGCCATCTACAGTGAAGCTGAGACCTACCATATTTGGGGCGGGGTATACCAGTGACTTTTAAAACTGACTAGCAGCTATGAGAACAGAGTCATATCAGTAGAAAGAATCAGAAACAGGTTTCGACAGAAAAAAAGTTAAGCACAAACTATAAGCGAGATTATATAGTGACTTGGGGTCAGGTAATAAACCCACTTTTAAGTTCAACAGGTAACTGCTTAGACACTTTTAAAAAATAGGACAATGGGGAGCTAATACTCAGGGAAGTTTTTATTTGTAAGTAGTTTAATGGCATCAAATAGTTAACATAATTGTTAATGTGTTTATTGATCTCAGGAAAATTCTGGATGGGCATAATAGATGCATCTACAAGATGATGGACTTGATAAAGATGAGCAAACACACACACAACAAAACCCTCTTTCTTGGACAGAATACAATTGTTTTAAATTAAAGCAAGTTCATGTAGCTTTGAGACTTGGGTTGGTTTTAAAACCTGTTCTGAGGCATCACCATATAAAAACAGTAAAATTTAAACCCTTAACTATAACAGTTGGTGGTAAAAAATTAGGAAAGCTAAAATATTCATTTATGAACTAAAGGGACTTCCAGATCTTGTCATTTTAAAACAATTCAACTGAATTATTTTAAAAGTGCCAGGAAGAAATAGAAATCTCCACTAAAAATTGAAATTTAAGCCACAGAAACATATGACATAGAATAATGAATAAAAGTGCTGATTTTTACTTGTTTTTAAAGGTATTTTAGGCCTCTGGTCTTACATTAGATTATTGTTCATTATTTATGTCTACTCTGAACCTATAAAATATTAACAAAGAAATTGTTAAAACCAGTGTGATAATTCTAGGACATGAAAAAATTTTAAAAACCTCATTTGCAACATTAGATGGATTAAAGATTTAAATGTGAGACCTAACACCATAAAAACTCTATAAGAAAACCTAGGCAATATCATCCAGGACATAAGACAGGGGCAAGGACTTCATGAGTAAAACACCAAAAGCAATGGCAACAAAAGCCAAAATAGACAAATGGGATCTAATTAAACTTAAGAGCTTCTGCACAGCAAAAGAAACTATCAGTAGAGTGAACTGGCAACCAACAGAATGGGAGAAAATTTTTGCAATCTACCCATCTGACAAAGGGCTAATATCTAGAATCTACAGAGAACTTAAACAAATTTACAAGAAAAAAACAACCCCATCAAAAAGTGGGCAAAGGATATGAACAGACTCTTTTCAAAAGACATTTATGCAGCTAACAAACACATGTAAAAAAGCTCATCATCATTGGTCATTACAGAAATGCAAATCTAAACCACATTGAGATAACCACCTCATGCCAGTTAGAATGGCGATCATTAAAAAATCAGGAGACAACAGATTTCTGGAGAGGATGTGGAGAAATAGGAACAATTTTACACTGTTGGTGGGAGTGTAAATTAATTCAGCCATTGTGGAAGACAGTGTTGTGATTTCTCAAGGAACTAGAACTAGAAATGTCATTTGTCCCAGCAATCCCATTACTGGGTATATACCCAAAGGATTATACTTCATTCTATTATAAAGATGCATGCACAGGTATGTTTATTGTGGCACTGTTCACAATGGCAAATACTTGGAACCAATCAAAATGCCCATCAAGAATAGATTGGATAAAGAAAATGTAGCACATACACACCATGGAATACTATGCAGCCATAAAAAGGATGAGTTCATGTCCTTTGCAGGAACATGGATGAAACTGGAAACCATCATTCTCAGCAAACTAATACAAGAACAGAAAACTAAGCACCACATGTTCTCACTCATAAGTGGGTGTTGAACAATGTGAACACACGGACACAGGGAGGGGAACAACATACCCTGGGGCCTGGTGGGTGTGGGGCTAGGGGAGGTCTAGCAAGGTGTGGGGGAATTGGGGAGGGATAGCATTAGGAGAAATACCTAATATAGATGACGGTGTGATGCAGCAAACCACTACCACTACCATGGCAAAAACCACTGTCATGGCACATGTATACCTATATAACAAACCTGCACAATCTGTACATGTACCCCAGAACTTGAAGTATTAAAAAAAACACCTCATATGCAATACAACAGTACAAACAAGCAAGGGGTGTGTGTGTAGGGGGGGCGTGGGCGCACATGCATGCATGCATTTTGTATTATCCGTTGATACTGAAGCAATAAATTTCCGTAGGCACCTCAGTTTGCCTAGTTCTGAAAAACACTTTGTGATTACTTTGTGAGTTAAATAAATGTCTTTTATATTGCCAGAACTCATAAACTAAAATGTAAGAATATCCTAAAGCACTGTACTTTCTTCCAGACAGACCAAGCATTTAAAACAAGTAGACACACTGAAAAATTTTACACGTCTAAACCCCGGCTTTTTAGCCTGAACTTTAATATTATTCACTAGCCAGTCTTCCCTGCCTTACCAGCCTCATTTTTGTTATTTTCACTATCTAAATATATTGGTTGTACGTTTAAAAAACTTTATGATGCCTTTCTCAACATATTAGCTACTGTCAGCCATGCCCGCCCCATCCTCCTCTCCACCTGTGTGGACACAGAGTACTCTATCTTTATAAAATCTGGTTCAGAATTCTCTGTTGAAGGCCTCCCATGACTAAGTTTTCCCATTCTTGCTGCTACTTCAAAACAATTACAAATTTCAAAAACAATTCTGTAAATCTGCTGTTCTACATATTTCTGCCATTTAATCTAGCTTCTTAAATGTTAGAATAACCCGTAGACATTGTGGGAGACATATGTAAAAAGTAGCCTACAGAAAACGATAAGACCATTCAATTACTCTGGGTTTATTAATTCTGACTTGGAATAATTGGAACAAAGGAATACACACTCAAGAGGGGTTCAAGTTGTTTTGTGCTTGAAAAAGTCCTAAAGCACAAAGGCCACATTGATGCCTGCTATTAAGTTCATATCTTTTGTTTTCTTCATGTAGCTTAAGTCAAAGTCATCATGTAACTTATGTTATTTTAAGCCCTCTTAAGAGTGTGAAAACATCTTCATTTTACAATGCTCTAAATAAGCATTCTGCATCAGATATGGTTGATCAAGGCATTGGTAGTATCTTTGCATATGGAAAGGCATCCAAAAATGGCCTTTAAACCACATTATCTGACTAGAGATTTTATTTTTTTCATTTTATAGAAATTGTTCAAATTAAAAACCTTTAATATTATGTCCTATAGAAATAGCTAACCATGGAGATTTGAATGATATACGAGAAAGTAAACACATGTGGTAGAATAATGAAAGCCGACTTCTGAAAACTACAATTATTAACACAGTATGGAATATTGCTTTCAACAGCAGCTGAATAATTAAATCTCTCATCTTTTGAGTGCCAATTTAATTTGGATATAGATATCTAAATGCTAAATATTAATTAGCATTTCTGTGTTAGCTTACCATTTGTACCATATCAGAAAGTAGTTTGGCATAATATAATATCACTATCAGCACTCCTTCTTAATAAAACAGGAACAACTGATAAGTGAATAGTTTTGGAAAGAACGAACTACATCTTTAATCATTTCAACGATTACATGTCAGAACATATGAGAGCCATCAATTCTGAGGTTTAATCAAAATGCATCAATTAAATTTCCTGCCAGAACAGAATAAGCATCTGCATGGAGGTGTTGTACAGATCCTCTGATTAGACCTATCTAAGACTAATTCTCAACTCTTCTCTTTCCCTCTGCCTCATATGCAGTTGGCAACCAAAGTCTGTTGGTTTGGGTCATAGTAGACACCTCTCTACCCTGTCCACCCCTCTTCACCTTGCCCGCACTGTCCAAACAGTTTACTATCTGGCCTGTATTCATGTAAGAGCATCCATACAGTTTCCAGCCTGCAATCACTCTAGTTCAATTTTTCCATTAGTACGTTAAGATTATATTTTTTAAAACAATAATTCCTTGTACTTTTCTCTGATTTAATTATTTTTCATAGCTTTCTATAATTTTTAGAAAGAAGTAAAAGCTCCCTAGCAAAGCAAACACAGTCTTACAATTCTTACATATATGGCTTTGCATCTTGGGGCAGCTCACTCCTCTACTGCTGGACTTGGGCTGCCCATTCCTGTCCCCTTGAATTTAAGCCGTCTCCTCTTCTCTTTCCCTGAACCTAGGCTACTCGCCCACTCACCTGTGAACCTATGTTTTCCAGCCTATATTTCCATGAATCTAGGCTGCTCACCCCCTCTCCCTAGACCCTGGACTCCCCACTCATATCCCCCTGAACCTATGCTAGATTCCCTCTCTTGCCCTGAACCTTTACTTCTCACCCCTCTCCCCCTGAACCTAGCTGCCCAACCCCATATCCCCCTGAACCTAGGTTGCCCAACCCCTCCATCTATGAGTAAAGATTGCCCAAACCCTCTTGAACCTAGGCTGTCTAACTCCCTCTCCGCTAAACTGAGGCTGCCCATTCCTTTCTTCCCTTGAACCCAGGCTGTCTACATGACTCTCCTGAACCTGAGATGCCCACTACCTCTCCTCTGGAACCTAGAAAGCCCATCCATCTACAACTGAACCTAGAATGCCCACCTCCATCCATTTAACCTAGGCTGCCCAACCTTCTCCCCCTGAACCCAAACTGCCTACCTCAATTCCCTGGACTTAGGCCACCCACCTTTCTCTCCCTTAACCTGCTTTGCTCACCCCTCTCTTCATGAACCTGGACTGCCCATCCTTTTACCCCTGAACTGAGGCTTCCAATCCCATCTATCTCTGAACCTAAGGTACCCACCTCTCCTCTTCCTTGAAACAAGGCTATCCTCCTCAGTCCACTGAACGTAGGCTGCCCACCCTTCTTCCCCTAAACCTAGGCTGTTCACCCTTCCACCCCTGAATCTAGGCTTCCTAATCCCTCTCCTCATGAACCTAGGCTGTCTGCTGCTCTACCTGAATCTCGGCTGCCCACCCCTACCCACCCCCCAAAACTTGGCTCCATTCTCAACAAGATAAGTGCTCTAACACTACCCTCCATACCATTACATAAATTCCTCATTCTTTTATGAAAACATTCTGCCCCTTTTTTCTCCCAGTCACTCACATAACATGTAATTGTGCAATGTCTTCACAGATCAATCCAGGCATTATTTCTTTTGAGTGATCTCCCTGGGTCCCCATTCTGATTTTTTTCTGCCCTCTATGTACTTTTTTTTGCTTATTAACTGTAATCTCTTTACTTCCCTGTTTTCATCACTAACTGTTAACTTTTAAGGGAAGTATCTGTGTTTATTAATATGTGTGTCCTCAGTGCCCACCAGAGTAACGTGCACACAAAATATTTTTCACACATGTTGCTTAAAATTATCAAAAAATCAAATCTTCAACATCCTTTTGGATCACTTACTGTGTGCAGAGGTAGGTACAGGTTTGGAATGGGGTTGGAAGATTAAAAAAAACTGAGTCTCAATTTCTAAGAAATTTATCATCTATTTGGTGAAAGACATAAAATAGAAAGTTAATTAGAATGTTAATTCAGATCAACAATTTAATAAAAACATGGCTTCTGTCTACTGTTTCTGTTTCCAAAATAGACAGTGGAAATGATCTGGACACCAGATGTTTTCTGGTACTTCTTTAGGCAAGACATAGACCTTGAGGAAGTGTAAACAGAATAAGACAGATGATTCAGGTCTGTGAATATGATGACAAAATTAAACAGGTTAAAAGGAGGTTATTTGTTTATAAGAGATAGTGGAGAATCTTTGCTAACAAAGGTGAAAAAGTCTCTGGAGGGCAAGATTGAAGAAGCAGAAGAGAAAGGGTTTAACTGTTGAAATCTCTGATGAAGCTTAAAAAAATGGAAATCTAGGACTCAGGAGGAGGGGCTACAGTTGAAGACTGCTTACAGAGAAACAGGCTTTGGAGGAATTTAAACAGATGGCTCATTCAAACATTATTTTCCAACTTTATAATTAAAAGGTATTTTGAACGTTTTTCTAATCATGTCAAAAATACTCCAAATGTTTAACATAATAATTTTTATTTAAAATTAATAGACTATATGGAAAGCTAATTTTTATTTATTTATTTTTAAACTTTTAAGTTCAGGAGTACAAATTCGGGTCTGTAAATAGGTAAATTTATATAATGGGGGTTTCTTGCATAGAATATTTCATCATCCAGGTATTAAGCCTAGTATCTATTAGTTGTTTTTCTTTATCCTCTCCCTCTTTCCACCTGCCAACCTCTAAAAGACCCCAGTAAAGTGGTTATAAAAGAGATAAGTGCACTTAACTGGAGATTTCTTTATCAGCAATAATTTATTTTCTTTAATTTTCCGGTGATGCTGGATAACGAGACATTAGTGAATCTATAATTTACTTAACTAAAAATAGAGGCTAAAAAGTGTTCATGATATTTCTAGGTATCCCATAAGGGAAAGATTAGCTCAGAAAATTTTACGTAATGTTCATTCATTCAACAAATATTCCTTTTAATATACAATTTTTGAGCACCTAATTTACACTCATCATGAAAACATCTGAAATAGTACACTTTCTTTATAAAGTCAATGATTATGCCTATGTTCAGAGTAGGTCTCAATAAATATCTCATGTTAATATTTTTGACAAGTTTAATTACAGTTTGAACTGATTTCTGTCCTACAGACACGCTGCAATACAATTTGTCAGAAAATACCACTGTCTACTTCTGATAATAGTAGAAATCTGTAAATGACTTTACTGAGCATTTTAAACAGCAGAAAGCAATACAGTACTTCCTCCTTTAGAGCTTCAAATAATTTCCACTAATTAACCCTTTGTCTTCTTAAATTATCACTCTCTAGTATTTCAAGATAACTGAAAGCCTCCTTTTCTAAACCTGTAATATCAACATAAAAAATTGCTTCTTTCACTAACTATGGCTGATTTACTATTTGGCAGAACAAATTAAGAACTTATCAGTAATTATGAAAATAATTTCCTTCTTTTATTGAAATACCTTGCAGGCACTGCAGCTTAGCACATTATTATTCTGGGTGGCGTAGGTGTTGTTAAAAAGCAGTGTGAAAATCAGAGCCTGAATTATGAATTCCACCCATGAACACTGAATCACTTTGCATTTTCTGTGGCAAATGAACTTATTTCTTTCTTGAAGAAAAAGAGCAAGAACACTTTAACTTTGAGAAACACATAAGATTGGCGAGGCATGGTGGCTCATGCCTGTAATCCCAGAACTTTTGGAGGCTGAGGCGGGCAGATCACCTGAGGTCAGGAGTTTGAGACCAGACTCAAACTCATGATGAAACCCCATCTCTACTAAGAATGCAAAAAATTAGCTGGGTGCGGTGGCATGTGCCTGTAGTCCCAGCTGCTTGGGAGACTGAGGCAGGAGGATCTCTTGAACCCAGGAGGCAGAGGTTGCAGTGAGCTGAGATTGTGACACTGCACTCCAGCCTGGGTGACAGAGCAAGACTCCATCTAAAAACACACACACACACACACACACACACACACACACACATGCTTGCTTTATTATATATATTGAACTAGATTACCTGTCAACTCAGAAATAGTATTTTATTGATCCGTAAAACTGAACATGTCTTTGTATAACATATATGTCAATAAAGACATGGAGAAAACCTATTTAAATTTATCATAAAATTAAAAGCTTCATTCCATTTTAATTCAGTAAATATTTATTACATAGCTACTCTGCTCTGAGAACTACACAGGTGTTGGAAAAAAATGAAATGGATCATATATGAAGGATCCAAAGAATTCCATAGAAGGAAGAGGCCTCCCTGAGAAAATCAATACCATTTAAAAGAGTCTGTTCAGTTTTGCATGCCTGAAAAAAACAGATTTTCTTGTTATTAGCTTTTGAAGATCATACATATTAGCGATTTGTGATCCGTACTCAGGTCAGGCTGAAAAGATCTATCAACACAGGAACTACATTAAGCTGAGGCATGAAATATCTTTTAATTGCAGTAATTACTAAAAGGATAGTTGCTTACCTGTGACAGACTTATGGGTAGTTAGGCCTTTCTAAACGAAGGTGTTGTATTTCTTTTAGCTGCAATACATGCCAGTTGTCTAAGATATTTTCCAATTCTTTCTACCTATTTCTTTTTCATAAATAATTTCTTCTGACTTTTCAAGTGTCATGGTTCATTTGGGCTGTTATAACAAAATACCTCACACTGGGTAATTTATAAGCATCAGAAATTTATTGCTTACAGTTCTGGATGATGGGAAGTCTAAGATCAAGGGACTAGCAGATTCAGTGTTAGGTGAGTGCTTATTCCTCATAGATGTTGCCATCTACATTTCTACATATGTCAGAAGGGATAAACAAGCTCTTTGGGTTCTTTTTTATGAGAGCAACAATACCATGATCTCGTCACTTCTTAGATGCCCCTCTCATACCACTGCATTGGGGATTAAGTTTCAACATATGAATTTGGGGTAACACAAACATTCAGACTGTGGCACTAACATCAGTTCAGTATGTCAAAGCTACTTGGATTATCAGATATTCTTCTATCTTCCATATGTTTATAGATTAGGAGAGGTGAATGCTCATGAATTTACAACAGCAATGTTAAACTTTTTTACCTTTTAAATCTCAACTACCTGGTCCTGAGATTTGAAGTTCACAACAGCGAAAGAAAATAAATGCAACTCCTTCTGTAGGTAGCAGATACAGGGCAGTCTTGGCTGTTTCTCTGAATTCCAATTTTAGTGTAGGCTCAAGTTATAAAGTGTAAAGGACCTATACATGTGTATAATTACAGAAAGGAAGCTAACAGGTTATAGACTTTAGGAAGTAGTACCTTGTTGGGCAGAATTCTCAGACTATATGGTACATTATGTTTCCAACAAAAAGCTTAAGCCTCATTGACTAAGCACACAGATATCCACACACAGCAATTCCTGGGTAGCTGCCACTGTGAGGCGTGAACTGGTTAAAAATGTATTTTTTAGCCATCTTTCTTCAGTGCTACTCCTATTTCCCTCTTTCCCTTCTCCAAAAGACCTAACCAACCAACAAAATCAATAAAAAACATGGCACTAACTTTAAAATCTTTGACTATATTCTCAAACACAGTTTGATAAAACCTAGTAAATACCACCTCACTGCTGGCAATAGTGCCATCTACTTTGAGTTAGCCCAGAGTACATCACATTTTGGAATACTATACTAGTGAAAATTCAGGACAATGAAAGTTGCCCAATTCTTGCTAAAGCCCGGTTGTACTAAGAGTACCAAAAAACACTTGAACAACACTAGTTCATATGGAAAAAGAACCACTTATACAAAGTAGAGTGAGTGACAGACAGCCTTCTATATACTATATATTGGCAGTATTGTGTTTTACTATTATATTTAAGATATTAATGTCTTTTAAAATGTAATCTCCCAAATTGTTTTTCTTTTGTAGACCGTATTTATTTACATTTTAAATGACTTCTTTTGTTTTCATTCTTTTCAAAATATATTATCTGCAATAAGATCTCAGCTTGACTCCAAATATAACTTTCAAAATATTATTATTGATTTACAGCCCTCAAGTATAATTACTTATGCCCATTATATGAAATGAAAATGATTAAACAGAAGGTTTCATTTTTTTCAATCAAAATCATTATTGATACATCCATTTTTATTCTATTGCTTTTCCTCAATGGCCTCCAAATTTGGATTAATACCTTAAATATTTATTACGAAACCTTAAAATGTTTCTTTAGATTCATCTTATCTTTACTGATGTTCATTTAAATCTATATTTTAAACAATTTAGATAAACATATTAGTAGGAATTTTAGGAGATATTTGCAAATGCATAATAGATTGCTTGTTAATAATGTCTAAAAGAGTCAATGTTAGGTACCTTTAATCAATGAGGAACACCAAACCTGCAAAATGGTTATTAACTATGGTACAAGTGGGCAATTCTGGATTGGGAGTTTAAAATAAGAAAATGAAATAACAAATATTAAGAAAAATATCCAGTCTTTGTTTATATAGGGTAAAATAGAAAAAAAAATAGCCTGATTCATTCAAATGACTGGAAAAACACAGCACTAAAATTACCTAATATAAATTCTCAGCAATATAAAGCCTGCATCTTTTCAAAATAGAACCACAGACATTAGAAAATTAAGAGAGATTAGTTAGGGCCTATCCTTACCAACCACCTCTTGGTTGCCCTTACAAATACTATATCCATTAATATATTAATAACATAATTTTAAAATTCTTCTTTAAATGTCTCTTGAAATCATCCCAGAGTCCTGAGAACAGTCTAAATTGGTGAGAAATATTGGATGAATTCTAAGTTTTGCTATTATTGATTTTTAGAGCATTTAATTTAAGTAAATACTTTGAAAACTGACTTCAATGACTTTCTGAGAATAAGAAGAAATGGATGAGGCAAAGTGTACATTTCACCCAGTACAGACACTGATGTGTCTTCCTATGACACCTAAGAGTCTTCTGATTGGCATCTTTTGACAATGTTTTTATCCAGGTTATTTTTTTTCCCTTTCCACTCTGGAAATCCTTCCCAAAGTATACAATACCTTTAAAAAATAACTTTTCCAGATACATAAGACCCATTGTTCAAATAAGAGAATAGAAATAACTATCCTTCCTTGGTACATTTTTCCACTAACCATCCAATGAACCAGACAACTCATGCATATCCCAAACCCTTATGAGCACCTCCAATAACAGAGAACTTTTTTGTTGATTTTTATCATTTACCCGCATACAATAGGAAACATCATGCCAATTTTCAGTAATCTGGAGCTTAAAGTGATTAGATATATTATAATTATTTTTATTATGATGCCTTATTTCATATTACTAATTAAAAATTTGAAGGCCGGGTATGGTGGCTCATGTCTGTAATCTCAGCACTTTGGGAGACAGAGGCAGGTGGATTACGAGGTCAGGAGATCGAGACAATCCTGGCTAACACAGTGAAACCCTGTCTATACCAAAAAAAATATACAAAAAGTTAGCCAGGCATGGTGGCACCTGCTGTGCCTGTAATCCCAACTACTCAGGAGGCCGAGGCAGGGGAATCACTTGAACAAGGGAGGCAGAGGTTGCAGTGAGCCGAGATAGCACCCACTGCACTCTAGATGACAGAGCAAGACTCTCAAGGCAAAAAAAAAAAAAAAGCAAATTTTCAGTTTCATAACCTCAAATAAATAGACAATGTTTACTGACAAATTGAAAGCTCCTATCTCCTGTAAGATTTTCAGTAAACTATATAGAGGAATTCTGAATAATATTATTCCTTTAAAAACTGTTGTCTTTCCAGATTATTATTCATATGCTAAATAATAGACAAAGGAAATAGTAATCTAGATATCGCTGGGAATATTTTGGATTTAGAAATACCTAAGAACAAAGCCAGGGAGTTTTCATTTCTGAATGTTAGTACCATGCAAGAAAATTAATATTAGAGAGTAAATTCTGCACCTTTAGTAGTTTGCTTTGTTTTTTTCTGACACACATGAATCCTTGGTTTAATTTCTTCCTTTTGTAATAAATAAGGATCACTTTGGCCGGAATTCTTAGCTACCTTAATTTCAGAAAATATTTAGTTTTCATTTCATAATTTATATCTATGACTTCTCAAGCATTACATAAATTTACCTGGATAGTTGGGATAACAATCACTGCGGGGCCAGAGAGAAAGGCAGACAGCAGACAAAAGATGAAAGACCTAGCACTTGAGGAAAGTTAGCGGAAATGGACAGAGAACTCAATGGCCAAATGTAACAATTAAGGCTGGGCGCAGTGGCTCACACCTGTAATCCCAGCACTTTGGGAGGCCAAGGTGGGTGCATCACTTGAAATCAGGTGTTTGAGACCAACTGGCCAACATAGTGAAACCATGTCTGTATTAAAAGTACAAAAATTAGCCAGGTGTGGTGGTGCACACCTGTAATCTCAGCTACTCAGGAGGCTGAGGCAAGAGGATCACTTGAACCTGGGAGGTGGAGGTTACAGTAAGCCGAGATCGTGCCACTGCACTCCGGCCTCAATGATAGAATGAGACAAAAAACAGTTAATTAGGTGGCTCAGAAAATCCAGAGATGGATCCCGGATGCTTAAGTGACACTTTTACACATTTTGGATACTTGCTAAGTAAACATTAATAATGAATGGTGGAATCTTGGGGTAAGTCAGTCAAAGAAATATGAATAAGTCAATTAAATTAAATGGCATTATTTATTTTCATCTTGATCTATCTACCCACGAAATTCTTACCCTTTAACACGTTATATAATTTATATATCTATTATGTTCATAATCTTATCACCCCTCAGACCCTCCCACATTTAAGTATTATAAAAAAGGTGTTTTTTTTGTTTGTTTGTTTATTTACTGATATGTATGCCAGGCACCTTAAACAGCAGAACAAATAATTGTTTCTCAAGAAACATTTGTCAAATGAATAAAGACATTACTGAGAACTAGTTGAAAAATCGCTTCAGTAAATACAGTAGAATTTACAAAAATGAATGCGACACACATGTAGTCTTCAAATACTTTAGTCTAAAAGGAAATATCAAACAGCTGCAATATAAACAGAAAGTATAAGGGTTGTACAAGATATATACACAAAGCTCTTTAGGGCAGCACTTTCTACAGGCATGCTTGGGATGTGGGTATCTTATTCAAGAATTATACGGAGATATTGATTTAAATTTCCTATTCCAACAATTTTTTTTATCAGATCAACTTTCCCATTAGAATATTGCTAGAGATTCTGAACTATATGTGGAAAAATGTGGCAATGATCTAGCCAGGACTTGCAGCTTGAGTTCACCACATTTGAGTGATTCAGGGAACCTCTAGACTCAATTTAGCTTAAAGGATCCTAGGTTAATGCAATATCAACAAGCATTAATCAGAGGCAAATAAATTGTTTTTGGAGGAATGTAATTTTATCCTTGGCCTCAAAGAATTCTCACCAATAGTTTGTTAAGGACAATTAACATGACATAACCTAGCACAATGAAAGATAAAGTACAATGAGTGAGAACTGGAAGAAATAAAAGAGAGCAGAAACAAACCCCAAAAGTTTTCAAATATAAGACATAACAGCCACAGATTACAAAAGAACTGTGCTTAATACATTAAAAGAAACAACAGATTGCAAATGTCTGTGTAAAATAAAAACCTAAAAAGTAACCTAGCAGATTAAAAATAATTAAATGAAAACTCTAGAAATAAAAATAACAATAACCCAAATTTAAAACACTATGGATAATTAAATAAAATAACAGGTTAGACAAAACTGAAGAGAGAATTAATGAACTGAAAGGTAAGTTAAAAAAGATAACTGAGGGAAAAAAAGTAGAACTATGGAAGAGAGATTAGGAGGTGAAAAGGTTAGGAAACAACATTATTCAGTATTACAAATGAGGATGAGACAAACTATGGGTGAATCTGTATTTCAAAAAGTGACAGGGAATTTCCAGAACTAATGGAACTATTGATCCTCTCTAGCTTTGAGCATCCTACCCTGACCCTTCTTGCAAATATTTTCATTCATTTACTTCAATAGGATGTATAATCAATATTTTCTGTGTGCCAACATATAAAAAGTGCTGAAAAGCACTGTTTTGGGCAGGGGCTGTTGGTTTTTTTTTTTTCCTTTTGTCTGTAAAAGACTAAATAGTAAATACTTTAGGAGTTGTGGACATTATGATTTCTTTTGTGACTCAACTTTGTGGTTGTAGTACAATAGAAGCGATAGACAATACATAAACAAATAGGAATGATTGTGTCTGATAAAACTTTATTTACAAAAACATGTGGCAGTCTGTATTTGTGCCACAGGTTGTGGTGTGCAAACCCCTATGTTAGATAGTCAAGGTAGGGTTATAATAAAAAATGCATAGTGCCATTTGATTCCCAATGTTAGCCCAGATAATTTGTGTTGAGGGCATGATGCAGCATTTCTGGAACTTTATAGCTCAAGCTAATGGATGTAATGGGCTGCTAATAATATTAGAGGCATTTCTGTAAACATTATCAGTTAAAAAAGAATCGTTTTTGTGCTAACAAATTTAATAATACACCTTCAAGAAACTAAGCATTTAAGATTTAAAACCCATTAAATCTATGATGTAACTTAAAACATTATAAGAAAACTTTTAACATTTTAAAAAATTAAAAAGAAAAAATTACTTGAAGAAAGCTGAAATACTTATAGTGGCTTTATGAGAAAACATACATTGTGAATATGACAAGGCTTCAAAAGGTAATACATAGTACATACAGAAAAGCAAAAAGTAAAAGCTTCATTTAGTTCTTCACCAATAAATTTTTAATTATATTTCTATTTTTATAAAATTATAATTTTTCTATTGCTTTTGTAATATTTTTAGAAGAGGAGGGTTGCTTTGCAAACAGAAGCAAACATTTTATTCACAATAAATCTGTAAACCAATAACCCTTCTAAAGTTTGGCATTATCATCTTCAACTATGATATAAATTTCATCTTTTTGGAGATCAGGGAATTTTTACTTTATAAGGACTAGTATTTTTGTAATGTAAAGGTCTAGTATTTTCTTTTTTTTGGACAAACAGAACAGAAATGATAGTAAAAGCAAGGAAACAAAGAGAAAACAACAACATTGATAAATATTTGAATAATGTAAAAGACTGTACTTCCCTTGAGTTCTTTAAAATAAACGGACTGCAGAAAACCAAAAATTATTATTATTATTATTTTTTAGAGATCAGGGAGAATGCTGAATTTAGGGGGAAGGCAGAAGTAGAAAGGATGCTGAAAGGCTTAAAGTGAAACTTCTTCTTCTTCTTCTTTTTTTTTAAGGAGATAAGGAGAGGAAGAAAGAGGAAGAAAAAGAGGGAGAGAGAACAGGAATATTGCTTTATTCTAAAAATGGGTATTAATAATGGCCAATCAATATTTTGTGTATTTAAAGTGGAGAATGTATATTTTGTATATTTAAAGTGGAGAGCTCTATAAATACTTATTAAGTTTACTTGTTCCGGATCTGAGTTCAAGTTCTGGATATCCTTATTAATTTTCTGTCTCGTTGAGTCTAAGTCTCTCTATGGGTCTTATGTATCTGGGTGTTAGGATCCTTAGCTCTTATTATTGCATTGATCCTTTTACCACTGTATCTTTGTTGCTTTGAAATCTGTTTTATCAAATGCGTGAATTGCAACTCCTGCTTTTTGTTTATTTATTTATTTTTGCTCTCCATTTGGTTGGTAAATCTTTCTCCAACCCTTTGTTTTGAGTCTTTGTGTGTCTTTGGATATAAAACGGGTCTGGATGTAGTATACCATTAGGTTTTGGCTGTATCTTTTGATTGGGGGATTTAGCCGATTTAAATTTAGGGTTACTGCCATTTGATGTTAACTGGCTATTTTATCCATTCGTTGAAGTAAATTCTTCTTTATGTTGATGCACTTTACTTTTTGGTATATTTTTAGAAAGGCTAATACTGGTTGTTCCTTTCTGTGTGTAATGCTTCTTTCAGAAGTTTTTGTAAAGCAGGCCTGGTGGTAATAAAATCTCTGAGTACTTGCTTGTTCATAAAAGATTTTATTTTTCCTTCAATTGTGAAGCTTAGTTTGGCAGGATATGAAATTCTGTGCTGAAAGTTCTGTTCTTTAAGGATGTTTAAGCCCACTCTCTTCTGGCTTGTAGAGTTTCTGCTGAGAGATCTGCTGTAAGTCTAATAGGCTTCCCTTTGTGGGTAACCTGACCTTTCTCTCTGGCTGCCCTTAGTATTTTCTCCTTTGTTTCAACCCTGGTGAATCTAACGATTATGTGCCTTGGGGTTGCTCTTCTTGAGGAATGTCTTTGTGGTGTTCTCTATATTACCTGGGGTTGAATAGTGTCCTGCTTTGCTAGATTGGGAAAATTCTCCTGGATAATATCCTGAAGAGTATTTTCCAGCTTGGATTCATTCTCTCCATCACTTTCAGGTACACCTATCAAACGAAGATTAGGTCTTTTCACATAGTCCCATATTTCTTGGGAGACTTTGCTCATTCCTTTTTATCCTTTTATCTCTATTCTTGTCTTCTCATTTTATTTCATTAAGCTGGTCTTCGAGCTCTGATATCCTTTCTTCTGCTTGATCAATTCGGCTATTCAAACTTGTGCATATTTCACTAAGTTCTTGTGTTGTATTTTTCAACTCCGTTAGTTCATTTATATTCCTCTCTATATTGTTCATTCTTTTCAGCATTTTGTTAAACCCTTTTTCAAAGTTCTTAGTTCTTTACATTGGGTTAGAACAAGTTCTTTCAACTCCCAAAAGTTTCGTATCATCCACCTTCTGAAGCCTACTTCAGATAGTGGAATACAGTCCTTTTTCATCAGGGCTTGTTCCGTTGCTGATGAGGAATTGCAATCCCCTGTAGAGGGAGAGGGATTCTGATTTTGGGTATTCTTGGCCTTTTTAGGCTGTTTTTTTCCCTTTATTATGAATTTATCTATCTGTTGTCTTTACAATTACCACCTTTCTAATTAGGTGTCTGAGTGGATGTCCAATTTATTGATTCCCAGTGCTGGAATCCGAGCAACCCACTGCGCAGGCCAAAACAGCAGCGATAAGACTGATGGTGCTCTTCTGCCCGGGAATCTCTGGTCTGGCTTCCTTCTTGAGTCTATAACAAGCGGCTCTGCCTTCTCAGAGCTCCAAACATTGGTCAGAAGGGGAACCAGTCCCGTTTACTCTGCACGAAGAGCTGCCGCGCCGAGGTGATGGCAAAACCGCTGCGACGGCCACAAGAGTCGCACTGGCGACCTGTGGGGCTCCTCCACTGGAAATCTTCTGGTCCGTGAGTGATGAAAATTCATCTGAAAGTGTGGCGTCCTCTCATTTTCTGGGCTTTCACTGGGAGCTACAATCCCGAGCTGTTAGCGATCAGCCATCTTGGATCTCATTTCTAGTTAGTACTAGGTCTAGTATTTTCATTTCTTTCAGTATGAATATAATCAAAGGACAAAAACTATAACATAGTTTTATAATATTAGAGAATTAATGATTGGACTTGAATGGATAATGGAAAGTTTTATGGAATTTTAACTTCTCAGATGTGAACTCCAAAAATTTAACTTAGCTTCTGCAGTTCTGCAACATACTGACTGCAAATATATCTACTAAGGCAAGATTACAGTATCAGTCAAAATTAGTTATTTTTTACTATTCCAAGTACAGAAAAGAACAACTACAAGACCTTAGGAACTATTCAGTAAAATGGAACGTGCTGGCACCTAGAACATATAGTGAACATAGAGGCTGCACATAACAATGTTAATTTACAAGATTGAATATTGGATGTTTGTCATACAATTGTGATTTCTTTCTAAAGTATGATTGCTATAATGTAATCAGTTACATGCTAACATATTCTAAACAGACCAATCTCTACTACAAGAATAATAAAATTTCTTGAAGTTAAATAGTTTTTCAATCCTGTCTATGGTTAATTGAATTACTAGGAATTTCTAGAAATAGTTTTCTACTGGAATGCTGGCTATACCTTGTAGAATATTTTTAGTACAGACTTTTTGTTTTAATTGCTGCTCATGAAAAGTCTTCAGTTAGGTAATTGTGAGTCTCTAAAGGGTGTTTCCACATTTCTTTCCAAACAAGGAGAACATGATATTACTATTTTACATGGTTACTATTCTTAGTTTATTTCTTTATTAATTGCTTAAACGAAGTCTCCAAGAAGACCTCTTTCTTGTTCTTTTTGCTCCTGTATTATACTTGTAAGAAAATTATTTCCTCTTCATCTTAGTTCGGTCCAACTATATCCCAGTTTGAACAGAACCATATAAAAAAGCTTTATCATTTGTTATTCCCTGAAGGGAAGGATTGGCTATCCAATAATGGTAACACTTTGTATAAGTGTTTAAAACTTTTAAGAGGGAACAGATTTTTCTTAAGGTTTACCATGTTGTGTCTTCCTAATGTATAGATATGTCAGTCATTGACAGAGCAAAGAAAATTATGCCAACTTCCCTGAAATAAGAAGATGAAGTTGAAGTGTTAGGTTTATGTTTGCTAGGCATTATACTCTGAGGTAAATGAAATTTTGACTTTCAGTATGAATGAAAAAGGGAGAGAAAGATATTCTGGTTATGAAGAAATAAGGATAACGGAAGCAAAGGGGAGGAATTAGTTCAATTCAATTACTTAACTTCGAGAGAAAATAAGCCAGTGTCAGTCTCAGTCAAGATGTGACTGTTGTTACTTCCAAGTCCAATAAATCAATTTGAAATGTAGAAAAAATGGTGAAGTCTAGTCCTTAGAAGCTTTTGTTTTCAATGACAAGATAGGTAAATAAATTACAAATGGATTGATGAAACTGTTTACCATAGTAAGTCATTATTAAAAAGTTACGATAAAACCTCAGTCAAGTAAAACAAAAATTTTCTGAAAACAAACATAGTTCTTCACAGACGTGAGAGTATTAGATGAATGGTTACAAGATCCATAAAGAACACAGGCTAGTTTCAGGGAGGGATTATAGGTTTTCCAGGAAACACAGTCACCATGCATGATCTAATACTGAAAATCCAAATTTAGAGTAGCTCAAAGAATGTGCAAACAATCAATCACCTAAATGGTAACTGTGTAAGCCACTTTAAAAGAATATTTAACTTTCTGTCTTCCTATTTGGATATGCTTTGTTTCATTCTCTTGCCTGATTGATCTGGCCAGAACTTCCAACATTATGTTAAATGGGAGTGGTGAAAGAAGGCATCGTTGTCTTCTGCCAGCTTTCAAAGGGAATGCTTCCAGCTTTTGCCCATTCAGTATGATATTGGCTATGTGTTTGTCATAAATATATCTTATTATTTTGAGATATGTTCCATCAATACTTAGTTTATTAAGAGTGTTTAGCATGAAGCGGTGTTCAATTTTATCGAAGGTCTTTTCTGCATCTACTGAAGAAAATATATTCTCCTATTTAAAATAAGCCTATATCTGAAGTGAGAAAATCACTTTGAATTTATTTCATACATCACATACAATGAAGCATTTTCAATATCTTGTTAGTGAGCCAAAGTAAAATAAATTTATGTTTCTAAATTATCTAAAGATGTTATGTCTAATGATAGTAAAATGATATGCCTTTATTTGAGATAATCAGGATAATAGGTTATCCTTGGAAATAAAATTATTTGTTTATAATGCATCTTACTACTGTAACAAGTTGAAACATTCTTCCATCAAACTTCCAATGTTAGGTCTAATAAATGCTAGAAATATTTATCAATTGATAAAATCAAACAGACACTGGAATAATTCTTAGATAGAAAGGGTACCTAGGAGACATGCAAACATTTATTCTTTTACAAAAGTAGCCAATAAATATTTATTGAATGTATGCTATATACAGACACAGTAGGCACCAACAGTGCAGTGATGAATAAGAAAGACAAAGTATCTCTCTTATGGTGCTTATTTTCTAGTGGGGGAAAATGGAACAAACAAAAAAGAATGTGTGCTGTGAAATTATAAAACAGGGTAATGTCAAGAGAACAGCAGGGCAACATTTTGGATTAGGTGGGTAGAGATATCATCATGGAGAGATGTAAAAGGAGATACACAGAAGCACAGTTTATGGACTAAAATTAATTGGAAATCATGCCAATTGTCATCAATATAGAGAATAGTAAATTAACTATGACATACCTATACAATGCAGCAGATATAAGGAATGAAATATAGCTAGTATAATATAAAAATTTCCAAGATATTTGTGGAATTTAAAATTGAGATTGTTAAGTGTTCAGACAGTATAAAAACATTTAAGTAAAAACAGTGTGAATACCTATGAATGCATATATATATCAATGCATAAATGGATATCTGAAATTATGAACAACAAAATGTAAATACGAATGATCTTAGAGATGGGGTGATTGTGGAGACCCACGATGGTGATGATCAGTGGGGCTCTTTACATTAACAGTTCTGCCTTCATGTTTTACAAGTAAAAAATATACATTGCTTTTGTAATTAAAAATCATTTTTTTAAATTAAAAATAACATCAAATTGATAAACCAAAATAAAAGCACAACTTCTAACTTGAACTTTATTACTGCAATCTTGAAAATAAGTCAGATCTTTTCTGTATAAAAAAAAGAAGCAGCACTATCTCTTCACTATTAACTATACCTAGAGAATCTGTACTCAAACTCAGTATCATTACATCAATAAAACTATTGTCTATATATGAATATAGTCAAAATAGAAAACAGATGTAAAGAAATGAAATAAACTTGTCTTAAACTTCTTTGTTTAAAGCTCATCCAGAAAAAACAATAATGAAACAATCTGGCAAAAACTGTGATGGGAAAGAAGCTGTGTCACAATGGCAAGGTTTTTGATCGCTCTTCTGATACATCATGAAAACATGAACTATACCTATCCATTGAGCTTATCTTCTTTGAAACGCAAGTAAACACACTTCCTTTCCCTAGATAGTTTTCTTTGAGGACAACTTAAAAGTTGAATTTTGTAAAGTTGAGACATTCTTTGTGATGGATGAGAGTCATGTTATTGGCAAATGTTAGGGAAAGTGGAATATAATTGATTCCTAAGGTGAACGCTGACCTCAGACACCAATAGTTTCATAAATTCAACTTAACGCTGTATACTCTCTATGAAAAGTTGCCGACAGGAGGCACAAAATAAGAGACTATCTTTTGTTGGAGTGTCCCTTTAATAATCCTAAGGGTCTTTTGGAATACCTAATACTTTCCCCTGTTTAGATTAACAAAGAAGCAGAATCTACCCAGTAAAAAGATAATAAAACTAAATAAAGTTTCTTATTATTCACAGAAATGTGGAAATTAAAATCAGGAGTTCAAGATGGCACATGTTTCTTGGGCAGAAAATATTCAATTAGATTTTTATAGCATTTTCTCCTTCACTTGGCTATATAACATACTAAGTGCACCTTAGATTATACCACCAAATTCTTCTCTGGCTATTAGTAGAGAGAAAAAGCTTGCAAAAATTTTACTACCATGAATTTGTCTGTAAAGTTCCAAAAAGAAAAAAAATGACAACAGTAAGGCTATCCAGCTCATATTATCACCAGGGCAAGTTGGAATTCTCTGTACTTCACTACCATACTGTACTAGAAGTAGAGGATACCCAGAATATCAGAAACTATAGCCAAAATATACATTTGATATTAATTATAATTTAAATTACATCAGCATCCTAGACTGAAAAAATTGCCAGAGAGTTTGGTCCTTTCCTAGAGATTCTAAGAATGTTTCTCTTCTAGACCCCCTTGTGAGAGGCAAGTTGCATCACAAAACCTCAGATGTAGATCATATTAGGGATGAAGAACACCAGGAAAATTCTTAGAATACATAGAATCTAACAATATAGTGCTTCATCTGACAGCATATAGATATATCAGCCTTTGGGATTGGCTGATATTTATCTCCCCTCGTGCAAAACCAAACCAAACCAAACCAAAAAATAAAAGTTGTAACCTACATTAAATATTTACAGTATAGGAGTCTAACCAAGACTTAACTACAGATTTTTCTGCTCTTTGAGACATCAAAATATCATAGAATTATCAAGAAAATAAAGGTGACTTTAATTAGACATATTGTAATTTCCTCTACAAACAAAAAAATGAAATAATAACTCATATTTATTTAGTGCAATTATTTTTTCTGCCTGAATTCAAAAACATACAAATTAAAAATTAAATGTCAATGTTTTTATAACAAAGCAATTTGGAAGGACCATATAAATATTGCATTTCTCTTATAATAGATTCAAGGTCATGTGAGTAATGTATTGGCCAAATGACCATAGAACTTGCTATTTTATTGTGCAGTGCTAAGCTGAATTACTAGGGCAAGATGTTAAGATGTCATTCCAGCTTCTATAAATTCTAAAATATCAGAGCTTTTAAAAATCCTCATGGAATTCGCATTGCAATGTGCCTTACACATTAGGTAATGCAATCCTGTCTTGAGATGTAACCTGATGGCATCATTACACACAAACACATTCATCATGCTGTCCTGAAGATTCAAAAAGAGAATGTTTTTTTCTCTGAATGTAACATCCCACTGACTTACATTCCTGTTAACTAGCAGGCAGCTGAAATAACTTAATATGCTTTGAATATTTAGCACAAAGTAATGTAGAAAAACATCTGTCACTTACGTTTTGGAGTCATCCCACAACACACAATAGGGATTCAAAGTACCCTAAAAAAAAGCAGAAAATGAATACATCTATCTTGAGTACATATATAAAAGATTGAAGGACTATAAGAAATAGAAACAGAATGGAAGATTTCTTACCCTGTGGTAAGAGATAAATTTAATGACTTCTTTTCAATTTTTTAATGAGAAATTTTCATTTCCTTTCTCATTGATTTAGTGACCCATTTTATAAAGTTCAATGAAAACAATAGCTTTATTCCAAATACCCTAACTTGTAGTTTTGTTGAAAATTTAAAGCGAAGCTCTCATATACCATAAGTCCATATTTTGATGATTTTGATTTTATATTTATATCTCTAAAACATTAGTTGCTAGATTATTTTAAGATCATAGTATTCACAGTATTGAAATCACAGTGAAATATTGTATATTATGCACATGTATAATCACCACTACTACCTCCTCTTCGGCCTCTAGTTGATGTTTCCTAGAGACAAGAGGTGTCCATTTCTGGAGTTTGTTGACTTGCAATATCTTTTTTTTCTTTCTTTTCTTTTTTACTTTTTATTTTTCTTAAAGATGGGGTTTCACCATGTTGGTCAGACTGGTCTTGAACTCCCGACCTCAAGTGACCCGCCCGCCTTGGTCTCCAAAGTGCTTGTATTATAGGCGTGAGCCACCAGTATCTTCTTAACATATCATATCGGTATAGGATAATGTCTAATGTCTAAGCTAGATTTTAAATTTACTTCAATAATTGTGAATTAAGTACCTTCCATGACCTTGAAGATGATACCATAGGTTTTTCACACTGCATTATTCAATGTTTTTCTGTTTTGAAGAGTTCTAATGTATTCAGATATATGTATCTACAGAATCTGTCATATGCCTGAAGAGCCTTCTCTTATCCATTAAACATACACTGTTGATTTCAAGTTCTCTCATCCTCCACATGACTCATTTCTTGGAGCATACACTTTTTATTTTATTTTATTTTATTTTATTTTTTGAGACGGAATTTCGCTGCTGTTACCCAGGCTGGAGTGCAATGGCGCGATCTTGGCTCATTGCAACCTGTGTCTCCTGGGTTCAGGCAATTCTCCTGCCTCAGCCTCCCGAGTAGCTGGGATTACAGGTGTGCGCCACCAGGAGCATACACTTTTAAAGTCATTTAGGGAAATCATTCACTGTGTCTGACCTGTGCAGAGCAAAGCAGTACCACTGCCTCTCCAATTCAGGTGCCCTCTTTCTAATAATGCAAACTAAGATTGTATTAGATATTTTGGTAGACTCTTCCTTAGCTATATAGGTATTACTCACACATTGCAATCTCTGGTGAGCTTTTAAAATCCTGATTTTGGCATCCCACACATCCACTATTGCTTTTAAGCTTTGTGTCTTTACAGGATTAAAAAAAACATGATTATCTTTGTCTTCATCCAACTTAGTCATTGATAATAATAATTAACAGAGCAAGGCAGTTAAAAGATACAGTTCTGAAACAAGCCCCTGACTTCTTTCCATAGGTGGATGTGGTCCCTCCTTGCCAGCAAGTGATGATCCAGCCCTCAGGCTTCAGTCTTGTCTACAAACATAATCACTGGAGTGTATCTGGGAAAGCAGTATCTTTGAAAGTTCAGAGAAAGTCTTCTGGAGACGTGTCTTTTTAAATGCTCTTTGATGGGTCCATTCTAAATTTTTGCCAGAAATAAATAGTAAGCTCACTGTTCTAAAATGTATGAAATTCACCCCAACCTTATACATTATTCATTTTAATTGAGACATATGAGAAACTCCAACATTGCAGCATCCCGGTTATTCTCAAAAATCCCTGAAAGACCACATATCTAAGGTGTCTTACTTCTTTTTTTTAAGCAATCAGAAAATGCATTTGTTTTTGTTTCCCACTCTTCCTTTAGAGACATATGAGAAACTCCAACATTGCAGCATCCCGGTTATTCTCAAAAATCCCTGAAAGACCACATATCTAAGGTGTCTTACTTCTTTTTTTTAAGCAATCAGAAAATGCATTTGTTTTTGTTTCCCACTCTTCCTTTAACATTTATTTAGTAAAAATTGTTTTTTTCTTGCTTCTGGATGGAAATTTAGTCATAACTTGAAAAACAACTCCAAACTTTTGAGCGACTTTTAAATAATAGACTTTGATTGTCACACTAACCCAAATGCCCATCAATGATAGACTGGACAAAGAAAATGTGGCACATATACACCATGGAATACTACACAGCCATAAAATATGATGAGTTTGTATCCTTTGTAGGGACTTGGATGAATTTGGAAACCATCATTCTCAGCAAACTGACACAAGAACAGAAAACCAAACACCACATGTTCTCACTCATAGGCAGGTGCTGAACAATGAGAACATGTGGACTCTGGGAGAGGAGCATCACACACTAGGGGCAATGGGGGGCAGGGGAGGGACAGTCGGGAGAGGAGGTGGAGGGTGGGGGGGATAACATGGGCAGAAATGCTGGTAGATGAAGGGGTAATAGAGGCAGCAAACCATCTGGTTATGTATGCACCTATGCAACAACCCTGTATGACCTGCACATGTACCCCAGAACCTAAAGTAAAATTAAAAAAAAATTACAATGGTCATGTCAGTAGCAATTGAAAATGATCTGTTACAAACGATAATCAAAACACAGAACCTGATTGTCATCTTCCCTCCTGCAGATGAAGGACTGGGGCAAGCGTGGGGCATGACCTCTGCCAGTGGCCAGGGGAATAGAGGGGTGAGGAAGAGGAGGTAAAGAAGGCAAGAGTTTTTTAATTTTAATTTTAATTTTTAATTTTTATTGCATTATAGATTTTGGGGTACATGTGCAGAACATGCAAAGTAGTTGCATAGGTACACACATGGCAGTGTGTTAAAAAAAAAAAAGTGTTAAACTGAGAAAAAAATAAATAAAATCCTTAAAATACTCAAAAAAAAAGAAGGCAAGAGTTTTCACTTGCCCAGTAAGGTCCAAAGTCAGCTCTGAGCAGTCTGGCCCTAATTGATGATTTAAATTGACTCTTCTCACTGAGACAGCCAGGTGGGAAGGGGATCCCTGGCAGAACCTCCTGGCCTGTGCACTGGGAGGAATGTGCACTGGGGTGAGCCTGGGATGTTCCCATCATTTGCAGGGGAGGAGTCTGGCCCCTCCTCTTCTGGGGTGGAAACTGGGATTTAATCTCTGAGACAGGAAGCCCGCTAGCAGGAGTCTGGCTTTGCAGACAGCCCGTTTCCTTTTATTCTCCTTTTTTCTCAGTAAATTCCATTTTTTTCTCACCCTTCAAAGTCTCTGCAAGCCTAATCTCTCACAGCCATGTAACAAGAACCCAGCTCTTAGCTGAACTAAGGAAAAAGTCCTACAACATCACCAGAACTTAGGTGGATTCTCAGGAGACTCCTTTGCTGGAACCCATTGGTAGTCACACCTCTTGGGGCCTCTCCTGCTGGGCCCTTCTTACCTCCCTGAAGCTTCTGTCCTATGATGCAGTGGGGTCTTACTTGTTATGAAATGCTAATATCTCCCTACACTATGCTCCTGAAGTTTAATAACAGTGTTGTTCCTGAAAAAAAGGTCATAGTTCTATAGAAGTAGATGAGAAACATAGGCATGGAATGTTCCTATAACAATACAATCAAAATGCTTACATAAATATCACTAGTCACAGTTTACTGAATAAGGCACCAAAGAGGGAATGGAGAGATAGAAAGGACATAAACAAGTAAACGTATAATGTGTAATATAATATAGATAGTAACATACTATAATGAAAAGTAAATCACAGTGAGTAGGTTAGACTTGAAAAATAGAGTGGATGGCATTTTTATTAAGAAAGCTTTACCAGTAACATTATCTTTGAGCAGAAATCTGAAATAAGTTGGTTGCAGAAAAGACCACAATTAAGTCACAATACAAATGAGTTTCTCTGTGTTTTCCTTGGTGTTTTAAAGTTTAAATATATTCAGTGCATATGCTGCTATCCTAATCACCGTCTTGCTATCTTAATGATGTCTTCAAAGTGTTTTCTCTGGACCTGCTTCAGAATAAACTGAGATGCTTACTTAAAGTGTAGATTCATTGGCTATAGGAATTTTTAGGTTGAGGCTAAACATAGAAATCTGCATTTTAATGATGACACTCTTGCCTCTCCACAATTTTAATTCATATCGAATTTAGAGAATCACTGCTCAAGATACACATGGCAGAAATAACATGCTGAAAAACATTTAAACCTACTCACTTAATAATTTTGAACTATACAATGCATTATTATTATAGTCACCATTCTGTGCAGTAGATCACTAAACATATTCCTCCTGTCTACTTAAACTTTGTGAGGTGATGGATTTGTTAATTACCTGATTTAAGCATCCTATATTATAAACATATATCAAGACCTCTTACTGTACCCCACAGATAAATACAATTATCGTCAATTAAAAATACAAGTGCTTAAAAAAAGAAATAACATGGTTATTCTACTTTGTTTTTATTCAGACTTTTGAATACTTGGTGCTCATATGTCATAATAAACTACTAATCTTGAAACTTCTGAACTTTCTTGTACCTTTCACAGCCCTCTTGAAACAAAATAATTTCTGAGGAGGCAAAGCAAGCAAATAGACAAAGCAACTAAGGGCATGAAGAAGAGCAATGACTTCATCATAACTATTTTAACATTTCCAGTGCTCTGAGTCAGATGTTCCAGAATGAATTTTTCTGTCATATCGTTCAGTGAGATGGACATTGATCCCTTGAGTATGGATGAGAGAGAGACTTTCAACTGACACTGCACTCTCTTTAATTTCCTCAATTTTAGATGGCAAGGCATTATTTTAAAATGACCTGGATTTTGCTAAGCTTATCCTCTCTTTCTTGCCCCACTGAGGATAATTGTTGTAATTGTATATAATTACCCAAATAGATTTTGGGGATACGTCAAGAATATTTCCAATTTGCCTAACTGGATCTGAAAAAGACTAATTCATATCTTGTTCATAATTTTAATCCTACTTCAGAAGGACACACTCAAAAAATATCAGGAATTGCTAAGGGAAGCAAGACATTACTAGATATAAATTTTTCCACAGTCAAATCTATCACAGGTCACTAACAGTTGATCAGTGAGAGGGACCCATTTTGGGGTCATATCTTTTGACATATGAACAGTTCTACAGGCCCTAAAAGAGTAAGACACCACCCAAGGCAATGAGGCAGTGAAAGAGAACAACATAAAACTCAACAGGAAGTAATCTCCTGGATGTTCTTCTTCAATATTTTCTTAAAGATATGATAAGTACTGTTCCATATTTTAGTATTTTAAATGATACTTAGAAGGAGCTAAATCTGGGTCTTATGTTCACTTTATAGGAATAGTTGTCAGGTACCAAAAGCCTAAAAAGACACTGAGACTACAATACTGTTCTCTTATTTATTAGGAGTATGGCGACAAAGATAATCTGGATGGGTCTTAGGAGGATTCTCATCACATCGAAAACCAGATAAACTAAGATGGAGTAAAAAAAAAAATGGCTTTAGCTAAAGCAGAATTACAAGAAGGCCACTGAAGTGAGAAATGTAGAATATTGTTTTTATCAGGACAAGTCCCATCCATGTTACATAGCTATTCATAGAAAGTTACAGTTATTTGACTGGAATACAAGGAGAGGGCACATAGATATTGTCACTTCTGCTATGTAGTTAGTAGCCCACATTAACCAGATGACACTATATTTATAGATGTGATGACAGCTTGCTTCTCTAATTTCTGAGATATATAACTAATCTGCATTATTTCCAGATGAATACTTTCCACTTGTCATATGGGAAACAGTAAAAAGTAGAACTATCATCAGGATAGCGTATCCTTCAAAGAAAATGTGTATCCTTCAAAGAAAATCATTGCCTCCACATATGTCTCCGAGTGTCCTACCTATATGTGATTACATCATTTTCCATAATGGCTGCATAGAGTCTGGTGCACCTCTCAGCAAATAAATGGATCTTCTAGAGTTAAAACTGTTCAGGTATTTAATATTAAAGTGGCAAATAACTTTCATAAAGAAATAACTAACTAACTAGGTTTTGTATAGGTACAACATATAGTCAATGTCTTTTTCTATTACATCCAAAAGAAATATAATATGTCCTAACAATAATTATATGGGGTTGTAGCAGAGACAAGGGCAGTCAGGGGTATTGATAGCTCTAGACTATAAGCTGCCAGCAGGAAAGTTTTGCTAGGTTGTCTCAAGAGCACAGTATGCCTGCAAATGTCACAGTCACTGTTGGCATCAACATCTTGTTCCACATGGTTCTTCCTTTGGTTGCCTAAGTGATGCTGTCTCACAACATTTTCCAGTTTCCCCTAACATCATACAACCACTTTACATGGACCATTCTCACTAGTGATTCCTTTAATCAGATCCCTAAAGTGCTAAGACAAAATAAACTATGTAGTTGTTAATTAATTTCATTAAATAATGTATTACAGTACATTAACAATTAATTAATTATTGTTAATTAATTTCATTAAATCAGATGTATTACAGTACATCTGATTTAAAATGCCACTATTAATGTATATCCGTATATATTATTTTCATCATCAAAAAAATAATTTTGCATTACGTTTATGCAGGGTATATTAGTTTTCTATTGTTGCTGTTACAAATAACACAAATACAGCAGCAGAGAACACCATAAATTTATCATCTCACAATTTCCTAGGTCAGAATTCTGGTAAGCTCCGTCGGGTCTCTGCTAAAAAGTCTTACAAAGCTGAAATGAATCCAATTATAGTTACCTGAAGTTGTCAGAATGATGTCCCTACTTCCTTCCCTATTGGCAATCGGATTGTTTCAACTTTTGAGGCCACCCAAATCTTTTGACCTGTGGCCCTCTTCCTTCATTTTCAGTGCTAGCAATGGCAAATTGAGTCTTCTCACTTTGCATCTCTCTGATCACAGCTGGAAAAGCTTCTCCACTTTTAATGCTTTATGTAATTCAAGTGGATTTACTCAGATAATCCAGGAAAATTTCCTTATCTTAAAGCCTTTTTCCTTAACTACATCACACAGAAGTTCCTCTTGACATGTAACACAAATATGCCTTTTGACATGTACTCACACAAACATCCCTTTTGACATGTAACACAGTACAGTCACGGGTTCTAGGGAATAGGATGCTGGACATCTTTGGAGGGGTCACTATTCTGCTTATCACACAGGGGTTGACAAACAATAGCCCATGAGCCAAATCAGACCTGTCATCTGTTTTTATAAATTACTTTTTATTGGAATAAAGTCACACTCATTTGTTCATATATTGTCTATGGCTGCTTTCACATCATAACATCATACTTCAGTGGATGTGACAGAAGCCATTATACCTCTCATGCGTGAAATATTCACTATCTGATTCTTAACTAAAAAAGTTTGCTGACCTCCTGCTCCAATAATAGCACAATCATACTAAAATGTTTTTAAAGAATATCAATCATGTATAATAAATAAAAATAAACTAAATTAGAAGCATGAGAAAGATGTCTAATAAAATTAAGAAATTTAAATTACAACCAAAAAATGTAGCCAGAAATCAATTTCTATCTCAATTTTACTTGTTGGGAGAGCCTTCAATCTCTTTGTCTAGTAAGAATTTCAAGACTCTCTATAAAAATTATCAAGAGCTGTAAACAGACAAAATATCAGAAATCACTTCCAAATGGATAAAGATAGGACAGAAAGGTAATTCAAAAAGTAAAGTCATATCCAACACCCCTTTGTGAAAATTATGGATACATGAAACTGAATTTTTAAGTTTACCAAATAATTTTTAAATCCTTAGGTTATTAACCTTTACATTCATGAAATACCCACTGATGAATGTTGGAATTTCTTTTCATTGTTTTTCATGCTTATGTAATGATAACAAGCATATTCATTACCGTTGTCACTGTGTTTTCCACTATGATTTACAAAGGTCATAGGGTCATGGTTAATTTTAAATTTAGTTTATACATATAAAACAAATTTCTTAATCTGTTAGCTTCATGCTATTAGGATGCACGCACATATGGCAAAGAAAGCAAAACCTACAAGCCCAAATTTCAGTTAGATCAATTTGAGAACTACAAACATGATGGATTTACCTGAACCCTGAAAGACAGCAGGAACACCCTACCTACACCATTTGGAGTTCATGCTCAGAGGAAACAATTTTTTTAATAGCCAAAATGAGACTGCAGCCGGATTGGTCCACTCTAACTTTCTACTCAAAATGGAACTACATAAAGTCTGCATTTGGAAAAAGTATGCATTTTCAGCCTTGCAAAGTTGATAGAGCATGAGATAACTAAAAGACATTTACTTTCTTTTTCTTGTAACTAATTTTTAAAGATAAAGATGTCATTCACCTTGGAAAGTCACAATAGGCGCAGACCTATTAGATCCAAGGTATCCTAATAGTAGTATTTGTGTTTGTGTACATAGAGATCTATTCTGTTGCACTTATTTGGGTATCAAGATTTTTTTCCAATAAAATGATTAACTTCCCTTATGCGTTATGGAATCTAAAAAATTTGATGAGTATAAATGTTACTCTGAAGAAACATTAGTGCTATGAAAAACAAAATTATTTTCCTGGGAAAAACAAACTTGGTATTTCTTAAAAGCAATTAATTGCTGTGCTTAAGCACTAAAACCCATATACCCCGACTCTATAGTTCATGACAATGAAGCAATCAGCCTGAAAAACTGAACTAAGAATAGTGTCTTAATAATTAATGACATAATAGCTAGTTAAAACTGCAACTGGCCTTGCTAATCAAAATTTGGAATTGCTGGGTTTCATATTTTATTACCTATTCCTATCAGTTACCAAGAGCCTTATTATATTTAACATATTGTAAATGCTATTTGTTGAAAAGCTTTCTGAAACACATTTTTAAAAGAAAATGTTAACAGACTTTTTTCTGTTAATTCACTATAACTATTAGTTCCCATTCTTCCTTTCTTTTTTACATGGTATTATTAAAAAATGTAACTTTCAAGTTATTCTTTTCTGAAAGTACAACAGATACTTTTGATATGATAATAGGTGAAAGTAGACCGATTTGATATTAGAGATATGTCATGTCTAAAAACTTTTGAAGGCAACAACAATGGGCATGTATAGGTATATATATATGCATATGTGGGTGTATATGTGTGAAGGGTGGAGGTGGAGGGGTGTGTTTGTGTGTGTACATATAGTTGCCCCTTGTTATCCATAGGAAATTGGTTCCAGAACTGCTTGCAGATATCAAAATCCATGGATGCTCAAGTATCTTACATATATTTGCATATAACCTATGCACATCCTTTTTTATACTTTGAATAATCTCTAAATTAGTTACAAGACCTAATACCATAATACAATAATATGGTGTAAATACTATGTAAATAGTTTTCATATTATATTTTATATTTGTATTGTTCATTGTTGTACTGCTATTTTTATTGTATTTTTCCAAATATTTTTGATCTGTGGTTGACTGAATCCATGGATGCAGATACTGAGGGCCATCTGTATCTGTACGTGTGTGTGTGTGTGTGTGTGTGTGTGTGTGTGTGTGTGTCTATAATGTTGAGGCTTGTTTTAATAAATTTCAGTCTGCATATTTAAGACATCTTTTCTTTACATTTCAGCTAACATGGATATTTCAAAATAGACTTTTTTTGTTTTCTCTTCAATGGAAATAAACTTAGTACATAGACTGTATCTTTATAAGACTGCTAACAATATTATAGTAGTCAATAAATCAATCACATGTTCCTTCCCTTAGTGATTGGGAAGGGTAGTGAACAATAATACTTCCCAAAGTATTTCACAAAATCTAATTTGAGCAATAAAATAAATGTAAATACAATAAGCTTCAGAAATTTAAAACAATAAGGTAGAAGTGCTGTATATATTGTACAGACAACAATGAGATAGATATTTAAATAGGTTATGTCCAGAGCAGCCCAGAGAGGCTCAATTGTGTGTTCCGTAACTGGAGGAGAGGTATGATGTACAGCACACTGGGGGACGGGGGTGGTGGTGGAGATTCGAAGCAAGAGTGCCTAGAGATTTTTTCTTCCCTAGCGTAAATATTGAAAGACACAGTTAATTCTATGTGACTTATGATAATTATCTCATTATTCTTATATGCTGACTTTCATTGCCATTCTAGCACTAGCTGGTACTTAATAAAATTTGTTGACTATGTTCTTTCTTTTCCATATGTAGAAAATATATTTTTACATGGCTTATATCTTTTGTACAAAAAAGAGCTGACAAATACAGCTGACAAAATACATTTCCAGAAGATAAAATACAGACTCAATGCTTAAATATGTTCATTTCAAATAGTTTTGTTATATTTAAATAGACTATTTCAACACTATATTTGAGGCTACTCTTCTTTAATTTATCAAAAAAGCTTTCTTTAACATGTTCTTTAAATTCTAAATAATGATTTCATCTTTATGAAAGTCTTGTGATTCATTTGCACAACTGTTTTCTGCATAAGAAACAGAGTACACATTCTGATACTGGGTGCTTTTTCAGTAATTCTATAATATGATACGGCAAGTTAGTTTCTCTTAATACTTTCTCCCAATTCTTGTAACTGTATAGTAATTATCATGGTAAACAATAAAAACACATATTTTCATAAAAATTTAAATACACAAATTCCTTATTCAAAAGCAAATATTAAAAATTTCTCTTAGTTTTCAGTGCATTCAAGAGAAGAGGGCTATACTAAGGCATGAGGAGGTAGTATTGCAGAACTAAAACACATTCCTAATGTTAGATAGAACTAGTATGGTCACATTTTGGCAAAAGCAGAAAAACACCAAATAGTTTAAATATTAACCACGATCCTTGAAAGTTATTGCAGAGAGATTTGAAATTTTTATTCAATAATTCAGGAAGCCTGAGGCATCTTAGTAAAATGTGATTCACAGAAAGATGATTATCATTTTTCTGTAAAACCAAGGCTGATTTCTTCAGGAAATCATAAACTACACAATAGCAGAAAATATACAAGCTTTATATCCAAAAGGTGTGAGTATAAATTATGCTGCGTCATTCACTAAGTGTATGAGCTTGGGAAAAATCACTTACTCACTTTTTGCTTTTTTTTTCAACGTCAAGAAAAGTCAACTTAAATGTGTACGTGTAAAGTATGAGATTGACTTATTTTAATACGGGAAGTATGAAAGTACAATAAGGAAGACTTTCACAGGAATCACTTTCCTTGCTCCGGCCCTTCAATGATTTAAGTATTTGAAGTGGATGTTTAAATAATGAGTAGATATTGGAAATTTGTATAGAGGACTGAACAAAATCTGATGCATTTCTGTTGCAGTTGGATAGATTTAAGAATGGGTTCCTTTCATTCTGAGATGTAAGATTTTGATTTAGACAATGGGAGCACCCAGGCAGTTATAAGAAGCCTTCCTGACCCTTGACTTAGTACTTCTACATACCACCCAGCCCACCCAGCACCCTTTTGCCTTAATTAATCGTTCCCCTTTCCACTGTTTATAACTTCTACTGTGGCATGCAACTTAAATGTTTATTTCCTACCACATAGTGAGATCGGCGCTTACTCACATCATCTTCTCCAGTGCCTCCCACAAAGTATGGTAAAGATGTGTGCACTAATAAACAATTTATTAACTATTATTTGGATAAATTGAAGAGAATTTGATCATGAAAAAAACATAGAATAATCATTCTATTTCTTTATAATACCTATACTCATTTAGATAAATTCAAGATAATTTGATCATGAAAAAAAGCATAGAATAATCATTGTTTCTTTGTAATATATATACTCAAAACAAGTTAATTCATTTGCAACTATAAAAGTCTAGAAAATCAGTCAAAAGAATGATTATTAAAAAGGTAATTCTATAAGCAAGTCAATGCCCAGTAGATGGTACTTACATTAGCCAAATGAGCTAGTTCTATCTCCAGAAACGAATCAGTTGTTTTGGGTTCAGGCCTTATTGTGACGACGATGATTTTGGAATTAATGACAGTATAATTTCTGAAACAGAGTAATTATGATTAAAAGGGGAAATGATTCATTAGAAGTATAAACTGCTCCTGTTCAATACATTTTAGGATGGTTTTAAATAAATGCATCCAAAGCAAAAACAGAAATCGTAGTATTATTCATGGAAAGACACAATTTACTGCTGTAAATAAACTTCATGTAGAACAGAAAACTTAGGAAGAAAAGGCCATTTTACTATTTACATTCAGAAAATATAAAAAAGCAACAGCACAGGTAAGTTTTTGACTACTTAAATGTGATTCACCTACAAGAGTTATGGATTGTGAATTCAAACTTTCAGACAATCTTTAAATAAATATAATTCTTTTATATCAAGGAGGACCTAAGAGTTTGTTTTCTAGGAGATCAAATTTATTGCAATGTGCTGTCTTGGTGTTTTTTTGGACTATCCAAAAATACATCACAATAAATAATTAGAGTCTGAAGTAACATTAGAGCAAGTAGAGTTTAAATAGAAATAAATACTGTTACTAATTATTGACCATAATTTATTTCAGCAATAGAGATTTACAGGTCACTGCTTGATCTCAATATTCTCTCTAAGAAACATACTTTGTCTGAAATATCTTACCAAGATATTTCATTTACAAAAGAAGTTTATTTTAAATAAAATCTTATCTATAATTTATAAGAAATTATCTACCAATATAAATATAAAACTGAACCAATGTTTTATTGTATATATAGGTTTTCACACAAAATACGTAAAATGCTGCAGATCATCTAGTATTTACAGATTTAAAGATGATTTAATTGTACTTATAACCCATTTGAATTTATGTGTATATGTGAATACATCCCTGTTTGGAATTTTGAAATAAATAAACCACTTGCTCTTCCACTGGGTATGTACTATTCTGGAGAATTCACATTAGGTATCAAAGACAAAATCATTTAATTTTTTTCCCTTTTTTGTTTTTAAGGTAGTATTTACAGATAAAACTCACCAATTTTAAGTATATTGTTTAATGCTTTGGATAACTGCATAAAGAGACAAACAATCCCTTGCCCTAAACGGTTTCTTCAAGTCCCTTTGTATTTAATTCCAGAGCCACCATGCTCCCAGGCAACCATGGACATGCTGCTGTTATAATTTTGCCTTTTCTAAAATTTCATTTTAATAGAAGTATACAGTACACAGACTTTTAATTTTAACTTAATTCATTTAGCACAACATTTTTAAGATTCATCTGTTTTATTTTTTTTATAGTTGAGCAATATTCCATGGTATGAATACAATAAAATGTATTGATGTATTTATCAATGAGGTTAACATACTTTAGGTTATTTCTGATTTTTAGCCTTTATGAATAATAGCTAATGATATTTGGCTATTACAAATAATTACCATACACACTTTATGTATGGATATGTATTTTCAAATGTCTCAGTTGAGTATCTAGGAGTGGAATTCCTTGATCATGCTGTAAAGGCATACTTAATTTTATGTTACTGCTACATTGTTTTCTAAAGTGGTTGTACCATTTTAAGTCATATAATTCTCATATGGAACCATGCATTTTTTGAGATTTTTTTCTCTAATGAGATGGTTTTTGGCACAATATTTCATCAGAAAAAAATGTGGAGCTATTCTGTGGTTGGGAAAATTTACTGTATTTAGTAGCAGAGGAACTATACACCTATTTTGCATGGGCTAACATGTTTTAGTACATTTCTCATGTATGCAGTAATGTCAAATAACAATTTCTTCAACATTCAGGTAGCTATTCAGCCTAAGAGTAAAGAGTAAAAACCAACAAAGCATAAATCATTTTTTTTTTTTTTTTTGGTTAGGAAGATTGTTGTAGACAGAGAGAGCTGGTCAACTGTCCTTTTTTTTCATTAAATGCTAAATGAGTCAATTGATGGTCCAGTGCATTTTGAAAGAGAGGAAACTAAGTTCTAAATGCCAAGCTTCCTTTGCCAAATTATTCTTCCCTATTTCTCTGTGAATAAAAGCGATCAGGGAACCAGGTGAGAATAGATGAAATTGACAAAGTTGAGAGGTGATTCTGTGTGGTTGATCATATTAGCACAGCTGACAGGCCTCCCAGAGAACGGTGCATACAGTTTAGAGTTAAGGGAAATATCCACCTGTCATTACCAGAGAAATTATGAACATTTCTCCCAGAGAGCATTCAGTCCTGAACAAAGAGATGTAAGTTCATTTTTCAGATTAGCTGAATATGTTTAAGTTCTGGTTTGGTTTTGCAAAACAAAAATATTGATACATCACTGAAATTCCATTTGTCTATTTATGTTAGTTCTGTTTATAATCCTAGTTAAGGGCTTTTAATAAAACCCAATGGGCTGGGCATGGTGGGTCATGCCTATAATCCCAGCACTTTGGGAGGTCAAGGCGGGTGGATCACAAGGTCAAGAGATTGAGACCATCCTGGTCAACAAGGTGAAACCCTGTCTCTACTAAAAATTAGCTGGGCATGGTGGCATGCACCTGTAGTCCCAGCTACTTGGGAGGCTGAGGCAGGAGAATTGCTTGAACCCAGGAGGCAGAGGTTGCGGTGAGCTGAGATCATGCCATTGCACTCCAGTCTGGGTAACAAGAGCGAAACTCCATCTCAAAATAAATAAATAAATAAATAAATAAATAAATAAATAAATAAAACCCAATGACTGCTAATTTTAATTAATATTAGATACTTTTTATATTAGAAAGTTATTTCTATTATGTTTAAATTGCATAAGAGGATACATTACTAGAAAAAACAGATGTGGGTATTTTATAAAGAAGACTGCAATTTTGTAAAGATATTTATGAAGCTCTCTGTGTTTGGGAATGTGGAGACTTTGGCCCTGAATGACTGATCTATAAGGAGCAAAGTAGCTACAAGAAGCTGCCTTCTGTAGGGAATATTACACTGTGTTAGGTTTATCAGCTGCTCAACTAGACTGCTGGAGAAGTTCTCTAAAGGGGTGAATCAACACTATGGCTTTTGCTGAGAAAGGAGAGACAGACAGACTGAGAAGCAGAGAGAGGAGAGAGGGAGAGAGAGAGAGAGAGAGAGAGAGAGAGAGAGAGAGGGAGAGAGAGAGAGAATGTGTGATGTGTGTATGTTTTAACATGTTTAGAATATATTTGAGAAGAGATGTATGTCAGTTTATTTAAGCATATCAGTGTGCTAATGTCATTCATGTGAGTCCCTGCCACCTGGTGTTCCAACACAGTAACGTGCACTTACTTCTTCCAAATCATCCATCAATTTTATGCATGTCTTTTTCCACATGACAATAAGCTCAAAGAGAGCAAGATTTTTATCTATCATTTATATGTCCTCATTTGTATTATTTTTTGAAATATTTTAGTACTTAAAGCATGTTTGTTTTGTTTAATAAGCAAATACTAAATAAAAATATTAAAATTCTAACAAGTTGACTTAAAATTTAATGCCCATATTATGGTATTAAAATGCCTAATAAAGGATAAATAAATAAGTAAACTTACATTATGCAATGGCTCCCTTTTTAAAAAAGTGAATAGTGTACAAAATTGTCTTTAATGTATTCCATCAATTCATTCTAATTTGCACAATTGAATAGCTGGCTTCTGATGTGCCATGTCAGGCTTTGTGATCTGCTAATGCTCCCTGGCTGGCTGCATGTTTGCATTCACTGCTAGAAAAGCAGGTCAGACAGCCAAATGAATTTCATGACTAAAATAAAATTATTATCTGTCCTTGAGATTTGTGCTAGTTGGTATATAAAATATCTTACAATGTATAGAGTTAATTATTTAAAAGTAACCCAACTTAATCTTCACATTTTTTTGCAGAGTCTTAAGATGTTTAAGGCACATGAACCATATCTTAAAGAGAGTAAAAAAGTGATTAAAAATACAACTCAACTGGGTACAACAGACTCACTTAGTACATAAGGACGTCTATAGGCTAAAAGTAAAAGTATGGGAAAAAAGTCTCATGTAAAAGATAACCAAAAGAGAATGAGGTTGCTACACTTGTATCAAACAAAATAGACTTTAAATCAAAAACTGTCATGAGACAAAAAGGACACGATGTAATGTTAAAAGAGTTGATTCACTTGGAAGATATAACAATTATAAATATATGTGCACCTAATGTCAGAGCACCCAAACATATGAAGCAAATATTTAAACAATTGAGGGAAGAAATAAATAGTAACAATATAATAGGATATTTTATGACCTCATTTAATAACTAGATTACCTAGACAGAAGATTAATAAGAAAACAGATGATATTAAAAACATTATAGATGAATTAGACCTTACAGGCATATGCAGAACACTCCAAACAACAGCAGAATACACATTCTTCTCAAGGGCAGACAGAACATTTTCCAGGATAGATTACAAGGTAAGCCACAAAACAAGCCTTAACAAATTCAAGAAGACTGATATCTTAACAAGTATCTTTTCTGACCACAATGGAATGAAACTAGAACTCAATATCGAAAGAAACACTGAAAAATACACAAATATGTAGAAGGCAAACAGCATACTATTGAACAATCAGGTGATCAAAGAAGAAAACACAAGAAATATTAGAAAATATCTTGAGACAAATGAAGATGAAAATACAGCATACCACATAACGTGTGGTGCAGCAAAAAAAGTACTAAGAGGGAAACTCATAGTATTAAACACCTACATTAAAAAAGAAGAGAGATCTTATATCAAACCTAGATTTATACTTCAGAGAACTAAGAATAGAAGCATAAACTGAACCCAAAGTTAGTGAAGACAATAATAAAAATTAGAGCTGAAATATACAGAAAAAGAAATAGCAAACCCATGTAAAAACCAACAAAACTAAGAGCTTATTTTTGGAGAAATTATCTACAAAATTGACAAACCCTTTTTAAATAGAGTAAGTAAAAAGAAAGAGAGAACACTCAAATAACACCAGAAAAAATGAGGAGACATCCCAACTGATACCACTGAAGTAAATAGTATCATAAGAGACAGCTATGAACAATTATTTATATGCCAACATATAGGATAACCTAAAGAAATGACAAATTATTTAAAAAAAAGCAACATATCAAGACTGAATCATGCAGAAATTTTATTTCTAAATAGACGCATAACTAGTAAAGAGATTGAATCAGTAATCAAATATCTCTCAACAAACAAAAGCCTAGAGGACCAGAAGTCTTCACTAGAGAATTCTATGACAGGTTTAAAGAAGAATAAATACAACCCCTTCTCAATGTATTCCAAAAAATTAAAGAAGAGACCCCTCCTATCCTATTTTAGAAGGCCAGTATTACCTGGATACCAAAAATCAGACAAAGATACTATTTTTTTTTTTTAAAAAAAGAAAGCTAACGACAAATATCCTTAAGAAATATTGACACAAAAATCTTCAACAAAATGCTAGCAAACCAAATTCAACAGCATGTTAAAAAGTTTATATACCATGACCAAGAGGTGTTTATTTCTGAAATGCAAAAATGTTTCCACAAATGAGAATCAATCAATGCAATACCATCACATTAACAGAATGAGGGTTAAAAACTACATGAGTGTCTCAATTGATTTTATAAAAACATGTAAAGAAATTTAACATCCTTTCATGATAAAAATTATTTAAGGAACCAGGAATATGAAGAAATTATTTCAACATAGTAAGGGTCATATATGCAAAACTCACATCTAATATCATAATTTACGGTAAAAATACTGAAAGCTTTTCCTGTAAGATCAGAAATAAGACAAAAATGCCCTTTCTTGCCAGTTTTTTTTTTTTTTTGAGATGGAGTTTCGCTCTTGTTACCCAGGCTGGAGTGCAATGGTGCGATCTCAGCTCACCACAACCTCCGCCTCCTGGGTTCAGGCAATTCTCCTACCTCAGCCTCCTGAGAACCTGGGATTACAGGCACGCGCCACCATGCCCAGCTAATTTTTTTTAAATGTATTTTTAGTAGAGATGGGGTTTCACCATGTTGACCAGGATGGTCTTGATCTCTTGACCTCATGATCCACCCGCCTCGGCCTCCCAAAGTGCTGGGATTATAGGCTTGAACCACCGTGCCTGGCCTCTCTTGCCAGTTTTATTCAACATAGTACTAGAAGTCCTAGAAACAGCAATTAGGTAAGAAAAAAGAATAAATGGCATCCCAATGGAACCAGAAGACATAAAATTACCTCTGTTCCTAGATGATATAACTTTATATGTTGGAAATCCTAAAGATTTCACACAGACACATGTTAAAAATCTTGTTATAATTAGTGAGCAAATTCAGTGAAGTTGCAGAGTGTAAAAAAATTAATACACAAAAATCAACTGTTTCTATACATTTTCAATGAACAATCTAAAAGGAAATTAAGAAAATAATCCCATTTAAAAAGCACAAAAATAAATAAAATACTTATTAGTAAACTTAAACTAGGAGGAAAAGACTTGTACATTAAAAACTGTGAAACATTTCTGAAAAAAATAAAAAGAAAGACGAGACAGATAAATGGCAGGAAATCCTGTGTCCATGAATTAGATGACTTAATATGGACATTGTTAAAATGTCCATATTACCCAAAGCAATCTATTCAAATGGTATTTTTGCATAAATGGAAAAAAAATAAAATTCACATAAAATCTCAAAGAATCCTTAACAGCTGGATCAGTCTTAAGAAAGTAAAGCAAAATATTCTATAGTTCCAAGCTACATTAAAAAGCTACAGTAATAATTTCTAAAAAGCATGGTACTGGTGTCAAGACAGACGTACAGACCAACAGAAAAGAACAGAATGCTCAGAAATAAATCCTCACGTATATGGTCAAATGGTCCATGACAAGGGTGCTAAGGCTACACAATAGGAAAAGGATAATCTCTTCAACAAATAGTGTTGAAAAAACTGGATATCCACATGCCTAAATCATATAAAAAACTCAACATATAATAGATTAAGACCTAAACGTAAGACTAGAAACTATAAAACTGTTAAAGGAAACCATAGAGAAACACATCCAAACCATTGAACTTGGAGATGGCATCAAAAGTACAGGGAACAATAGCTAAAATAAGCAAATGAGACTCAAAAAAAAAAAAAAAAAAAAAAAAAAACCGAAGTAACTTTTTGTTCAGGAAAGGAAACAAGTAGAATGAAAAGGCAAACTGTGAAAAGAGAGAAAATATTTGTAAACTATGTATCTGGTAAGAGGTTAACATCCAGAATATATAAAAATACTCCTAAAACTTGACAGCAAAAACCCAAACCAAATTATCTGATTAAATAATGGGCAAAGGACTTGAACAGACATTTCTCCAAAGAAGGTATGTAGATGGTCAAGAAGGATATAAAAAGATGCTCTACATCATTAATCATAAGGGAAATCCAAATCAAAACTACAAATGAAATATCACCTCACACCCACTAGAATAGCCACTATTAGTTACAAAAGACAGGCTGGCGGGATGGCTGATACCTGTAATCCTAGCTCTTTGGGAGGCTGACGGGGGCGGGTCACATGAGGCCAGGAGTTTGAGACCTGCCTGGCAAACATGGGGAAAACCCATCTCTGTTAAAAATACAAAAATTAGCCAGGCGTGGTGGCATGCATCTGTAATCCCAGCTACTTTGGAGGCTGAGGCAGAAGAATTGCTTGAACCAGGGAGGTAGAGGTTGCAGTGAGCTGAGATCTGTGCCACTGTACTCCAGCCTGGGCAACAGACTAAGACTCTGTCTCAAAAAGTAAACAAAACCAAACCATCAAAACCAAAAAACAACATAACAAATGTTGACAAGGATGTGGGGAAATTGAACAATGCAGTGTTGGTGGGAATGTGAAATGGTGCAGCTGCTTTGATACGGCATGGCAGTTTCTGAGAAAACAAATCAAAAATAATCCAATGATCTCTCTTCTTAGTATATATCCAAAATAATTGAAAGAAAGATCTCACACAGAGATATTTGCACACCCATGTTCATCACGTATAATTGATAATTGTCAAGAGGTGGAACAACCTGATTGTCCATCAATGGAAGAATCAATAAAGAAAATGTGGTGTATATATATATATATATAAACAATGAAATATTCCTCAGCCGTATAAAAAGTCTTATTATATGCTACAAGACAGATGAACCCAAAGGATATTATGCTAATTGAAATAAGTCAATCACAGAAAGATGAATACTGCATGATTCTACTTCCATGAGATATTTAAAGTAGTCAAACTAAGAACTGGAAAATAGAATGGTAGTTGCTAGCGGTCAGAGGGAGTGGGAAAATGGGAGTTGTGCTTTAATTTGTGTAGCCTTTTAATTTTGCAAGATAAGAAGGTTCTAGAGATCTGCTACATAAGTGCATATAGTTAACACTGTACTGTATATTAAAAACAGTTATTATGGCAAATTTAATTTTTTTAACATAATAAAAAATGTAATGCAGTGTTATACAAAAAGCACCAGTGGAGGAAATGGCAGAACTAATGGCATACATATAGTATAGCCAGCTAAGATACAACAAAAATATGTTAAAAACTCAATGGAAGTTAGAAAAGTTACTATAGTCTTTTGCTATTTGTAGATTTATAGTTCATGTAGCTTCAAAAGTGAAGCTGTCATAAATGTTTTAAAAGAATGGAACAATTTAAATAAGACCAAAATAACATAGATTATTTCATACAATATGGGAACTTGGGGATTTTATCAAAAATTTAAAGCTAAATATCTTTGTTTTCAAACCTATAATCAGCTGAAAGCTGATAAAAAGTAGGATTGGGTTTACTTAAAGCTTTGAGAGGAGTTAGAATTTCACTGTAGGTTTTCTAAGATATGTAGAATGTAGAATTTTTTAAATGTCAAGTGATCAGAGATTTATGTTTGCTTTTAAAATATCTGACCAATCTAATCCCAGATTTTAAGAAATAATGGGCTATGTGATACCACAATACTTTATACTATATAAGTCATGCCAATTTATTATTTCCATAGATAATTTAAATTTCTAATGTTTTCATGAGAAGGCATCCTAAAAAAGGTACAGAATGTCACAAAACTAGATCCTTATTTCATTGCACAGTGAGAATGAAAAAGCAAGATTCAAAGTTTAGGTCCTAAACTTAAGGGTTTGAGCTCTTGAGAGAGCTGATTGCTTCAGGTTGATTGCCTTTAGAGTGCATTGGTGTAAAAGTGATTATGTCTTCTTCCATTATTTCCAATATTGTTTTTCTATTCATGTTTAATTTTTACAGTATTAGGAATTCAAATGAGTTCCATTTCCTAAATATATAAAAATTTTAGCATCATTTATCTTAATTAGGTTAGTACACTTGACAAGAAATTCATGTGATTTTGCATTATTAAAATTTGTTCCTTTCTTTAAAGATAATTTTGTAATGACTTTGGTTTATGAGGACACTTTAGTTTTCATTCATCTGTATTTTTCTTGATTCTACTATAGTGGAATTTACTATAATTTTATTAGTTCTTTTATCATATCTTGAATGTTAATCACTACAAAAAACACATTTTTTTTTAAGAGGACTATAGTTTTCATGTCTTAACAGGATAATCACATACTGCTCACATACTCAAAAGTATCATGCCTTCCCACAAAACTGGAGGCTGAACTTATTAAGTGAATCAGATAAATGATTGTTTATAACCATTTACTTATTTCTTGGCTTGAATGTATTCTTAGATACACTTTTCTTTTTCCTTAGAGATTATTTCCTTAAAATAAATTCTTAGAAATAGAATTGCTATATAAATGACAAGGCACTTTTAAGTTTCATGGTATTGCCAAAAATGCTATAAAAATAAGTTAAAGTTTTCACAGCAGTTTATGAGCTTGCCAAGATATGGATGTTTTCTAATTCCTTAATATAAGTGGGGTATTCATGTCAATATCTCACTCCCTCAAAGGACTCTCTGAATTGGGCTGGACACACACATAGGTGGTCATAGGGGAATTGGAGGTGTGACAAACTTAAGTCTTGATATTAACAGCCTGGTCTGGGGCCACCAGTCCAGCCCCAGTGCTTCTTGAAAGTGCTCATACATAGACACCTGCTTCTGGCTTTTATAAGATTTTCTGCAAAGGATACATGTATACTCATGCACTATCATAGAAGTCTATGGTTTGTATTGCTTAGAATAATAAATAGTAACAGCATAGAGGCAATGAGATATAGTAGAAGAGTCCTGGTTTTAGGAAACAAGACAAGTTGGATTAGAACTTAGTTACCTACTGGACATATAATCTTAGGCAGGTCACTTAAGTGATAAGATCTCAGGTCCCTTATCTATAAAATGAGACTTCTGGTTCACAATAAACTCTAAAAGACCTTATAGCATTAATATCCTATGGTGCTATACTTTTATTTTCTTTGAGATGAAGTCTTGCTCTGTCACCCAGGCTGGTGTGCAATGGCGCGATCTCTGCTCACTGCAACATCCACATCCCAGGTTCGAGTGATTCTCCTACCTCAGCCTCCCAAGTATCTGGGATTATAGGCTTGCACCACCATATATGGCTAATTTTTGTATTTTAGTACAGACAGGGTTTCACCATGTTGTCCAGGCTGGTCTTGAACTCCTGACCTCAAGTAATTCACCTGCCTCAGCCTCCCAAAGTGCTGAGATTATAGACATGAGTCACCATGCTTGGCCCATCTATGCTTTCTATCTATAAGAAATTATTCTGAAGAAGAAGGAAGGTGAGAGGCTGAGAATAGCACATATTTAGTTTGGACTTCATTTGAAGCCTATTTCCTTCAGTTGAAATAACAATCTGAACCTGCTTAACTTTAAAAGGGAAGACAATTGAATAGTAAAATAAAAATTGCAGCTCAAAGGACAGTCGGAAATATATTAGAGTGAGAGATGAAGATAAATATCTCAATAAAAGAGACAGTCAACATGAAATATTATTTATGACTTTGTATGAAGGACAATTTCTAAACTATATCTATTCAAAGCATTACATCAAGTCCTCCTTCTTAGTATCTATGAAGTAAATTATAAAAATGATTACACCAAAATATACCATTTCTGGAAACCTAACAGCAAACCTACTATTATTATTTCTGCGTATGAGAAACTTGGCTTCACGTATTTCAACAGGTAATTAGTAAAATCATCAACAAGAAAACTATTTTATAAAAATTTGTAAATAATTGAACATATAGAACAAATTTGTACTTTCTAATGTTGAATAAGAAGATATTTCTTTTCTTATTGGGTTCAATTCAGACAGTGAAACTTACATAGTAAATGACAAAATATACATATTTTAATCCTCTCTTCCTAAAAGATTTTCATAGTGCAAACATTAAACTTCTGTGAGTCTTACTTTTAAAGGTGTCTTATATAAGATATTTTACCAGATAGAAAAAGTAGTAATTACAGGAAAAAATACTTGACCCTTTATTAAGAACTATTCTGAGAGTTTCAATAGCAGGGGAAGTTTTAAAGAATTAATACATTACTGTTAGCAGGGACGCTGCTCAGTAAATGTTTGCTGAGTGACTATGGAAGAAAGAATCACCCTGTTCATTAAAAAGTATTATTTCCATTTAGCAGATCTGTAATTGGTGCAGTTACTCATTAGACTTTCTGGAACAATGTTTTGAAGAGAAGAAAAACGAGCTCAAGGGTACACTTAGTGGTCACATTATATTACTATATGAGATAAAAGAAAATGAGGAATAAACACTATCACTTCACCTTTCTAAGAGTAGTTAACAAATATTTCATCCTGAGCATTCTATTGTCCTTTTATCTGGTCAATGATCTAAGTACTATTTAGTTGTCCTAAAGACATTTACTAAATTACTTTATGGATGCAAATAACGTATAGGTAAATGAATTTGTAATTCTTATACAGAGGTTATTAAGGACTTCAATCTAAACTGACACAAGAACAGAAAAATAAATACCACATATACTCACTCATAGGTGGGTGAGAAAAATGAGAACACATGGACACAGAGAGACAGTCTACTATACACTGGGGTCTATCGGGGGGAATGGGGGAGGGACAGCGCGGGGGGGCTGGGGAGGGATAGCCTGGGAATGAATGCCAAGTGTGGGTGAAGGGGAGGAAGGCAGCAAAACACACTGCCATGTGTGTACCTATGCAACTATCTTGCACGTTCTGCACATTTACCCCAAAACCTATAATGCAATAAAAATTAAAAAAAAAAAAAAGAATATGTAGAAACTTTCTGCAATAGAAAGATAATTTCTGAAGTTTAAAAGAATTTTTAAGTTCAATTTCCACATTTTGCTTATTAAAAAAGTCAGGAACTTAGCCAGAGGCCTATCTCAATCCCTTTGTGTTATAAGCGGCATTAGGGAGCCATTTCATCAGACTAGTCTCTGCTGTATCCATTAAATCATCCATGATGTATCCATTAATCTACCCACAGACTGTATGAGACAAACTGCCTCTGCCATATTTTTTAAAAATCTGAAACACTAATTAAATGCTTCTTTTTCTTAAAAAAAAAAAAAAGGGTGGCATCCCTTGGGAAATTTCCAATTACATTGATGCATAAATTTATAAAACTTGGGATAACCTTACTTCATTTGTTTGTGTAGGCGAGTGAGTGCTATGAGATTATATAAAACAAGATAAATCATAATGCAATGTTGGTGGATATCTAGGAGGGAAATTAATTAGTAATACCAAAAATGTTATGTTGAATATTTCATTTGTACTAACTATATACCTCAGGAGCAAATAGAGAGAATGTTGCACATAAATTCATTTCTATGTTAAATTTGAACTGAAGGCACACAATTACTGAGTGACTAGACAAGTTTATAAAATTCTTGACATGTTTAATTGAAATGAACCCACAAGTCACCTGATTTTAAGCTAGTATCTGGTCTAGAATTCTTAAAATATGAGCTTTACATAAACTAATTCCCTGTGGAAATAAATGTCTAATTTTGATTATCTGGGCACTTTTAACATATTTCTCCTCAAACATAAAACACAAAGATATAGTCAGTATAACCATAAATAAATTTTATCTGTGAGTAACTGTACGTACCAATGAGTTTAAATAAAAACATTGGAAAAGTTGAGAGTAGACATTTTTGGTTTTCAAACTTTTCTTTTCCTAAGCAAAACACAATCAAACAAATAGATCCAAACTGAGGAAGTCTAAATTCTATTCAGAGGAGAAGGGAGATAAATAAATGTCAACTTCTCATGGTTGTCTCTATGGTTGAAGGAGACCCTGCATTGCATTCACAGGGGTTCTGGATGACTCTACACATATTAATAAAGAGCTTCACATAGAATGATTTTCTATAAAGATTCATTTCTAATCACTGCTGCTACTTTAGGTAATTTTTTTTCTTCTGGACTGAACTCTGTTTTATTTATTAGACTATGTGTTTGGTTCCTGGTATTACTGTACACATCATTTATATTCTTTCCTCTCTAAAAATGTAAAGCTTTATTTGTGAGAGTATAAGAAAAAAGTGCAACTGTGATTGTATTTAACTAAAATACAACTTTATCTCTATCTTCCAAAATGAGGTAGTGTGGAGAAACAGGTCGTTATGAGTGATAACATCACAATCCAAGCAGATGTGAATGACGTTTTCTGAGAGATTTGGCTTAGTAGATAAGAGAGTAAAGCAAATAAGTCAGTGTTGGTAGAATTACTATTTGTAATTGTATTTAACGTCTGGGAGTAAAGGAATTAACAGATTTCTTCCAGAAATAGTCCTCTAAATGAACAGCAGCATTTTAACAAATGTAGCTGTAATTGAAAATTTATTTCAAAGCAAGCTGAGATCTTGTGCAAATAAACAAGACCATATTTTCCCAGTCATCATGACACTCCTTTAATTTCATTTTATGTTGATGAACAGTACCATTAAGTACAAATAATGGGAGAAGACAGATTAATTTTTCCAATGACCCATTCTATTATAGAGACTTGAGATTTTTCTTTTCTTTCTTTTCTTTTTTCAGTGTCAAGACAAGGCATTATTAGTTACAAAAGAATTTGCAGGGCTACAGTCAGACACCAAAATTATCTTTCTAGTTGTTTTGAAATGCATAATTGCTAATAGCCTGTTCATTAAATTTGTATTTTCTATTTCATTTAAGAAAAATCCATTTGTATTATCAAAGCTTGTTTGACTATTTTTATAAAATGGGATATAATCACATTTTGGAATAATTTACAAAATTACAACCGCTTATTACTTTGTAGCTTACCTCAAAGTGGGCAAAATTAGATCTAAGTTTTTGTATAGAACTGCTCCAAGAACAAATACAGATGATTCATCTAATTCTAGAAAAAATAAAATTTGAAATATTAGCAAACAACAAGAAAATATTATTTCTTATAAAACTTAAATCTGCTAATTACAAGATAATTCCAGTACTTCCTTACGCAAAGATGAAGCCTGGTAAAAAGAAATGCATTCCTAACCATGCACATTAATAGTAGCTCTTGAAGATGTCCTTCTACAGTTTTGCATCATGATGTAAACTTTCTTCACCAGGTTGAGACAAGAAGCTGCCTTAGTCTCCATTAAAGAGTTTAATTTCCCAATGATATCAGGAAAGAGAGCCAATTGTCTCTCAGATAACGACCTTTTAAGTTTGAAATCTGCAAAAGTGACCACAATGTCACTTTAAAAAAAGAGTCATTAATTTTAAAGGCTATTAGAAATATTTTAAAAACTAAATTTTTTCTCAAATTATTTTTTAGATCTTTAAGTTCATGGAAACGTGTGCAGGTTTGTTATACAGGTACACTTTTGTCATGGGGTTTGTTGTACTGATTATTTTATCACACAGGTATTAAATTTATTTTCATATGCCAAAACGGTATCTTCAAACCAAAGTAAATCTTAATGAGGCAGAAATAAAAATTACATTGCATGGAAAATACAACACATTTCAATACCTAGAGGTAAAATATGAGTCCACATGCTTTACACAGGGATAAAACCATCAATATTGAAACTTGACTATGTCAAGCTCAGGTCAATAATTTGCAATTGTATATTTTCCCCACTGTAATAGATTATTTTCTCCAGTAAATTCAGAGACTTTTAAACCAAGAAAAAGTAGTCTATGTTTAGAAAATTAATTTAAAATACTGATTCCAGACTATTTACAAACTGCATAATGTATGAAGATTTATACCTAATTTCTAATTAAATGACCTTATCAAAAATGTCTTGTTCAAGCTCATAGTATTTCAGATATTTACCTTTTGATGATACTGGAGTGAAGATGCTTTTTGGAATTACTACCCTATCTTCTGAGTTTCTTGCCCAGTCAACCATTCCCTTCCGTCCTTTCATTGGAAAATTGATGTCTGTTAGGACAGAGGCTGCAGGAAGCTTCTGAATACTAGCCACTATTAAAAAAGAAATGATAATTTCAACTAAAATTGCTTTATATTTTAGTGTAATTAATATTGATCAAGTTAAATCTTACAGTATATTCAAAACAAAATTTCAAGTCAAAATTATATTTTTCAGAACAAAAAAAAAACTATGTCTTCTTATTAGATACAATTTTTCATTAGGTTGCTGAATTTTACTTATCAGTCTTAGTTTTTGTTGCTTTCAGTGGGAAGCATACAATGGTGGTGGATGATGGAGCAGACATTCTGAACATATCAGCAGGCCCTGCTATAGTGGTTGTTCATAGTTTGTCTCCATTCTAATTTTTAGAAACTCACACTGTATTTTTAAAAAACATTTTGATTAACAGACTTGTGACTAATAGATTGAAATTTGCATTTACATTTGAATTTTGTCTTAAGAAGAAATTAACTGCATTTTCATCTGAACATTGTCTTTGGAACAAATTTTTCATGGATTAGGTGGGGTACCCTGAAGAAATGTAGAACAAAGCTATATTACTTTGGGACACAGAACTGTCAGAACCTGAATAATGAAGGTACCAATACTGTCAGAATTATACAACCAAAATAATAGATAGAAATATTCATCAAATATATTAACAATAACAATTCTTAAAACTTCTCTCTAAAATTGAAAGTAAAAATGTGTGTATATATATATATATAGAGAGAGAGAGAGAGAGAGAGAGAATTGTATCTTTAATACCAATAAATATTATAATGTATATCATAAAATGCATGAATAATGTTCAGTAATACTTTAATATATTTTTATAGTTATATACAAATGCATACTACATGTAAAACTTATAATGTATAATAAAACTGTGATGATAAATACTCCAGCATGTCTAGATTATAAGCATTTTCAATTATGTAGTGTTATTTGTAAAACTTTTAGATAGGTCCACAGTTGTTCAACAACCTATGTTTAAGTGTCCCATATATGGAAACATGACACAGACAATTGCCTTTTTTTCTTTTTTGACACAGAGTCTTACTCTGTCACCATGCTGGAGTGCAGTGGCGCAATCTCAGCTCACTGCAACCTCCGCCACCTGGGTTCAAGCTATTCTTCCTCCTCAGCCTCCCAAGTAGCTAGGACCACAGGCGCATGCCACCACCACTCCCAGTTAATTTTTTTGTATTTTTAGTAGAGACAGGGTTTCACTGTGTTGGCCAGGATGGTTTCGATCTCTTGACCTCATGATTCGCCCACCTCAGCCTCCCAAAGTGCTGGGATTACAGGAGTGAGCCACCGTGCCTGGCCATGAAGCAGACAATTGAAAAAGCTATTGCAATTGAAAAGCTAAAGTAAAAATTTACTACACTCCCATTGTGCATTTCATTTAAAGAATTTGTAATTTAAATTGGGAGGATGAAAATTAAGAATTTAACAATATTAGTTGTATAAATATATTACTGCACTACTTAGTTTCAAATTAAATTGGTTATACCAAATTAGTGAAACTGTACTCTATTAAAGTTCTTTCAGGTTATTATTCAATCCATTATCAGCATAGGATGGAATTTCACTTTTCCTCTAATTTGACATACTAAGCTTTAAAAAGTATTTTATAAGTAATGTTAAAGGAAAGAGGGTACTGGGTAACACATAAATAAATTATGGATGTTAAATGCTGTTTGGGGATACTAGCTCTAACATAGTTTTTTTAAATGTTAAAACAATATAATTTTTGCTGTCCATAAATAAGCCAGTTCATCTTTTCTACATGGTCCAAATCCCTGCGGTATACAGAAGAGCAGGTCAGCAAGTTAGTAGGTCTAACATTTTTTTCTTGAGTCCTCTAAGCATTATTCAATGTGCAGAATTAAGTATACCTACTTTTATATGCCTTGACTCTAACTTTTGTTGTCTTGGGGTTTAGAGAAAATTTATTTCACTTCTTTGGTATAAAAACTGCTGAAAAAAAAATAAAGGTTTTCTCACTGTCATACAACTAGTTTCTATTATGAAAGAGAATAAAAGAAACTATTGGACCCTGCGGTATAATAATTTTTCTGTCTCTATGTACATTAGATAGAAAACAAAAAAACAAACAGAAACATAACCAATGGATGAATAATATTTTGTAGGAACTATATATCACTTTATTCATAATAAATGCTAGTCTAATACCATATTCATAAATCTATAAATTGATATCATTATACATGCATTGGTCTTTATGAAATATACTCATTCTTCAATTAGAGTAACATTAGCTGTTAAATTACAAGTATATAAATTAGATTGTACTTTTGAACACAGTCTAGATTAAAGAAATGGAAAAATCAATTAGGATCACTAATTTATGCAATAAGTCCTTAAACACATACTTATTAATTATAGTAGGAATGTAATGGAGATTTTTATTATTATAAGTATATGTATATTCTAAGTGGTTTGAGATTTTTGTCTGGATGGTATCTAAGATCCTGAAATATGTCTTTGTTTCTTGAGATATTTTATTTCATTTTATTTTTAATTAGCAAGTCAAAATTGTATACAATTATCATGTACAGCATGTTGTTTTAAAATATGTATATATGTGGAAGAGTTAATTTGAACTAATTAGCATAAGCACTACCTCATATACTTTTTATTTTTTATGTAGTGAGAACACTTAAAATCTACTCTCTTAGCAATATAGTTCTTAAAGTAGAATGAATATTTCAATAAATCCATTATGAAAAGGATATACTTTCATACACTGATGAGATTCAAATTATACCTGTGAAATTATCAATATATGTGTTTTTACAAATGTGAAATTTAAAGTTATACATATTTACCTCTAACCTAAATAGGCAGATGTCTAAAATAGCAATGTATTTCTTTATGACCCCTGAGTAACAGATGAGAAAACCTATTTTCATATAGAAAAGTCAGTTTATAGATGGCTTTTACTTCTTTCTTTTTCCTGTTTCTGTTTCAGACAATAGATCAATCCAACCTTCAATCCCTTTCCTTCTTCAGAGTTTAACTGTCAAAACACTCAGGTAACATTTTGATGCAGTTAACATCTTTAGGAAAATAGGAAGCTCCTATGTTAAGTGAACACAAAAGAGGTAAGATTTTAAAATGTAATACCTTAAACTACATCTAAGTAAATACGTGCCTCATGCTGATAAAGGGACATAAATGCAAAGCATAAGTGCATAATCTACATATGCTGCTTCAGTAACAATTCCTGAATAAAAACCAGTCATCGTGGGTGTTTAGAAGATGGGACAACTTTCCTCAAACATTGAAAAAAAAAAGGCTTTCTTAACAGAATATTAAAGTACTTAAAATAAATCTCAGAGGACTCAGTGTCCCTGAACAAATAGGCACATCTTGAGTGCTCCAAGAATTATTCTAAATTCACTGTATCATGTTTTCATTACAACACTAGATTTGATTTCTTATGCAATAAAAATAGGTGACTCATCACTGATAAACCTTAGAGAAAATCCAGCTGCACTTCCATTCTGCAATTTTAATACTTTCATTTTGAATTTCGATAGGCAGTATAAAATTCGTTTGAGAGCATCATGTCCTTTATTGGCCAAACTTTTAAAGAATTCAGGTTCAGTACAGATTTTTGTTTGTCAGAAAGCATAGGGAAATTTTACAGATGGTTTTAGAAGCACAAGATCTTTTTTTTTGTTGTTTTCGGGTTTTTTTTTTTTTTTTGGTAACCACTGAGCACTCCTTTGATATATCAAAGCAGGATAATACTTCTCACCTTTTCCCTGAGAGAAATAATGAAGTTTTAGCCCTTTTGCTCTATTGAGGTCCTGAAGCATGAGGATTCAGTCTTATTCATTCTTGTATTATGAGGGCTTCACATACAAATTGGAGTCAGTTAATTTGATGCATCAGTTGCATTACAGACAAGAATGGAAGGCATGTGAAAGAAAAAGTCTAGAAGCGAGAAAGGAAGAGTGGAGGGATGAAGGCTGTAAAGATGAGCAAAATGTACAAAGGCCAAAATATGAGAACAGTGGTCACTAGAATAGCTCATACAGACTTATCTGGATCCAATATTCACATCCCTGATTTTTTTAGAGTAACCATTTATCCTAGATTTCACAGATCCATTCTGGTTTATTCCTGCTGCTTTGTATATTGATATATAATATCCTCTATCAGTCTCAAAAGTTTCAACTTGAAAGAAAAATTCCATGTTCATCTTACAAGTTGTGTGACTGGGCAAACTGCCTAACCTCTTTGTGCCTCAATGTCTTTTTCTGTAACATGAGAATAATATTATCTATCTACCCCATGAGCTGTTGGAGGAGTAAAGAAGTTACTATCAAGAGCTGAGAAGAGAACATCTAGAACAGTATTTGGCACTTGAATGGTCCTATGTCACTGTTGTCTATTATTACTGGAGCAGGTTTTCCAGTTACCAAATCCAAGAGAACTACCCCATAGTGTGTTACATATCATTATAATGTATTTTACTATGTAGCATAATTATTTTTTGGTTGTCCTTCAGTGATCCTAGGCATGAGATTATATATTCAAAACTTTATGTTGATTATATTCATATAACAAAAGGCAGGAACTGCACCCAAAATAAATAGAGTTCTTTCTTTAGTACTTAAATATATCACCTGAGAGTTACATAAGGGTTCCTTTCTACTTAATCTACTTTTTTCCTTCACCTTTTCATTTTTTTTTTTTCCTGATGAAGTCTCCCAGAGGAAAGGGGCTGCCTTATTTGGGTACACAAGATCAACTAGGTTAAAAAAAATCTTGCCTCAATAGAATGAGAGAATCACTGTATCATGAATGTCAAATTCAGTATTTCCACTGCAGCGAAGACCACAAACTGCAAATAGCACTTCAAAAGCATTGCATTTAAGCATCGACCTAAGTGCTTAATGCAGTAACTCAAGTTTCACAGCACTCAGTTGATTAAAGGAAACTCTCATGTAATGGCACCTTATCACCATAAACAAGTGTTTAAGGGGATACAAAAGAAGTTTAAGGGCTGCCCTAAAAACTTTCCTTTTCATTGTTGCCTTATACTAATGTTTTCAATATATTTGAAGTTTTTATCATTTTTCATGTTGATTCAGAGGAAACAACTTACAAATCAAAGTTTGACTCATCAACACTAGAAAATTACCCAATTATCAAAATGAAATTGCTTGTAGAAGATATCACTCAAATACTCAACTCCAGGAAATACAGAGAACACTCCAAAGATATTCTGCAAAAAGAGCAACCCCAAGGCACATAATCATCAGATTCACCAGGGTTGAAATGAAGGAGAAAATACTAAGGGCAGCCAGAGAGAAAGGTCGCGTCACCCACAAAGGGAAGCCCATCAGACTCACAGCAGATCTCTTGGCAGAAACTCTACAAGCCAGAAGAGAGTGGGGGCCAATATTCAACATCCTTAAAGGAAAGAACTTTCAACCAAGAATTTCATATCCAGCCAAACTGAGCTTCATAAGTAAAGGAAGAATAAAATCTTTTGCCAACAAGCAAGTACTCAGAGATTTTGTCACCACCAGGCCTGCTTTACAAGAGCTCCTGAAAGAGGCACTACACATAGAAAGGAACAACCAGTACCAGCCATTCTAAAAACATACCAAATGCTAAAGAGCATCAACAAAAGAAGAATCTACATCAACCAATGGGCAAAACAGCCAGCTAGTATCAAAATGGCAGTATGAAATTCACACATAACAATATTAACCCTAAATGTAAATGGGCTAAATGCACCAATTAAAAGACACAGACTGGCAAATTGGATAAAAAACCAAAACCAATCGGTGTGCTGTATCCAGGAAACCCATCTCACACGCAAGAATACACAAAGTTCAAAATAAAGGAGTTGCAATTCTCATCTCTGATAAAATAAGACTTTAAAGCAACAAAGATCAAAAGAGACAAAGAAGGTCATTACTTAATGGTAAAAGGATTGATACAGCAAGAAGAGGTAACGATCCTAAATATATATGGACCCAATACAGGAGCACCCAGATATATAGGGCAAGTTCTTAACAACTTACAAAGAGACTTAGACACCCACACAATAATAGTCGGAGAGTTTAACACTCCACTGTCAGTATCAGACAGATCAACCAGACAGAAAATTAACAAGGATATCCAGGACTTGAACTCAGACCTGGAACAAGCAAACCTGATAGACATTTACAGAACTCTCCACCCCAAATCCACAGAATATACATTCTTCTCAGCACCACATCACACCTACTCCAAAATTGACCACATAATTGGAAGTAAAGCACTCCTCAGCCAATGCAAAACAACTGAAATCTTAACAAACAGTCTCTCAGACCATAGCGCAATCAAGTTAGAACTCAGAATTCAGAAACTAGCTCAGACCCGCACAGCTTTATGGAAACTGAACAACTGGCTCTTGACTGTTAATTGGATAAACAATGAAATGAAGGCAGAAATAAAGAAGTTCTTCAAAACCAACAAGAACGAAGACACAACATACCAGAATCACTGGGACACATTTAAAGCATCTGTAGAGGAAAATATATAGCAATAAGTGCCCACATGAGAAGAGTGGAGAGATCCAAAATTGACACCCTATCGTCAAAATTGAAAGAGCTAGAGGAGCAAGATCAAAAAAATTCAAAACCTAGCAGAAGACAAGAAATAACTAAGATCAGAGCAGAACTGAAGGAGATAGAGACACGAAAAACCCTTCAAAAAATCAATAAATCCAAGAGCTGGTTTTTCGAAAAGATCAACAAAATAGACAGACCACTAGCCAGACTGATGAAAAAGAAAAGAGAGAACAACCAAATAGATGCAATAAAAAACGACAAAGGGGAAATCATCACAGGTTCCACAGAAATTCAAACCATCATCAAAGAATATTACAAACAACTCTATGCACATAAACTAGTAAACCAGGAAGAAATGGATAAATTCCTGGACACCTGTGTCCTCCCAAGCCTAAACCAGGAGGAAGCCGAAACTATGAATAGACCAATAACAAGGTCTGAAGTCGAGGCAGCAATTAAGAGCCTACCAATCAGAAAAACTCCAGGTCCAAATGGGTTCACAGCTGAATTCTGCCAGACACACAAAGAGGAGCTGGTACCATTCCTTCTGAAACTATTCCAAATAATCAAAAAAGAGGGAACCCTTCCCAAATCATTTTATGAGACCAACATCATCCTGATACCAAAACCCGGCAGAGATTCAACAAGAAAAGAAAACTTCAGGCTAATATTCGTGATGAACATAGATGCAAAAATCTTCAATAAAATACTGGCAAACCGATTGCAACAGCACATTATAAAACTTATCCTTAATGTCAAGTAGGATTCATCCCGGGGATGCAAGGCTGGTTCAACATACACAAGTCTATAAATGTAATTCACCACATAAACAGAAGCAAAAACAAAAACCACATGATTATCTCAATTGACACAGAGAAGGCATTTGACAAAATTCAACAGCCCTTTATGCTAAAAACCCTCAATAAACTCGGTATTGACAGAAAGTATCTCAAAGTAATAAAAGCTATTTATGACAAACCAACAGCCAATATCATACTTAATGGGAAAAAAACTGGAAGCATTCCCTTTGAAATCCGGCACTAGACAAGGATGCCCTCTCTCACCACTCCTATTCAGCATAGTACTGGAAGTTCTAGCCAGAGCAATCAGGCAAGAAAAAGAAATAAAGGGTATTCAAATAGGAAAGGTGGAAGCCAAATTGTCTCTATTCGCAGATGACATGATAGTATACCTAGAAGACCCCATCACCTCAGCCCAAAAACTCCTGAAACTGATAAGCAATTTCAGCAAAGTCTCAGGATATAAAATCAATGTGCAAAAATCACAAGCATTCCTATACACCAATAACAAACTTAAAGAGAACCAAATCAATAACCAACTGCCATTCACAATTGCTACAAAGAGAATAAAATACCTAGGAATACAACTTACAAGGAACGTAAGGGACCTCTTCAAGGAAAACTACAAACCACTGCTGAATGAAATAAGAGAGGACACAAACAGATAGAGAAACATTCCATGTTCATGGTTAGGAAGAATCAATATCATGAAAATGGCTGTACTGCCCAAAGTAATCTACACAATCAACACTATCCCCATCAAGCTACCATTGAATTTCTTCACAGAACTGGAAAAAACCACCATGAACTTCATATGGAACCAAAAGAGAGCCTGCACAGCCAAGTCAATTCTAAGCAAAAAGAACACAGTGGGAGGCATCACACTACTGGACTTCAAACTATACTACAAGGCTACAGTAATCAAAACAGCATGGTACTGGTACCAAAACAGAGATATAGACCAATGGAACAGAACAGAGGCATCAGAGGCAACACCACATATCTACAACCATATAATCTTTGATAAACCAGACAAAAACAAGCAATGGGGAAAGGATTCCCTGTTTAATAAATGGTGTTGGGAAAACTGGCTAGCCATGTGTAGAAAGCAGAAACTGGACCCCTTCCTGACACCTTACACTACAATTAACTCCAGATGGATTAAAGACTTAAACATAAGACCTGGCACCATAAAAACCCTAGAAGAAAATCTAGGCAAAAGCATTCAGGACATAGGAATAGGCAAGGACTTCATGACCAAAACACCAAAAGCATTGGTAACAAAAGCCAAAATAGACAAATGGGATCTAATCAAACTCCACAGCTTTTGCAGGACAAAAGAAACAGTCACTAGAGTGAATTGGCAACCAACAGAATGGGAAAAAATCTTTGCAGTTTACCCATCTGACAAAGAGCTGATATCCAGAATTTACAAAGAACTCAAACAGATTTACAGGAAAAAAAACAAACAAGCTCATTCAAAGATGGGCAAAGGATATGAACAGACACTTTACAAAAGAAGACATACATGAGGCCAACAAACACATGAATAAATGCTCATCATCACTGGTCATTAGAGAGATGCAAATCAAAACCACATTGAGATACCATCTCACGCCAGTTAGAATGGTGATCATTAAAAAATCTGGAGACAACAGATGCTGGAGAGGATGCGGAGAAATAGGAACACTCTTACACTGTTGGTGGGAGCGTAAATTATTTCAACCATTGTGGAAGACAGTGTGGCGATTCCTCAAGGACCTAGAAATAGAAATTCCATTTGACCCAGCAATCCCATTACTGGGTATATATCTAAAGGACTATAAATCGTTCTACTATAAGGACACGTGCACACGAATATTCATTGCAGCACTGTTTACAATAGCAAAGACCAGAACCAACCCAAATGCCCATAGATGATAGACTGGACTGGGAAAATGTGGCACACATACACCATGGAATATTATGCAGCAATCAAAAATGATGAGTTCATGTCCTTTGTAAGGACATGGATGAATCTGGAGAACATCATTCTCAGCAAACTGACACAAGAACAGAAAACGAAATACCACATATTCTCACTCATAGGCGGATGTGGAAAATGAGAACACATGGACACAGGGAGGGGGTCTACTACACACTGGGGTCTATTGGGGGGAATAGGGGAGGGACAGCGGTGGGGGAGCTGGTGAGGGATAGCCTGGGGAGAAATGCCAAATGTGGGTGAAGGGGAGGAAGGCAGCAAAACACACTGCCACGTGTGTACCTATGCAACTATCTTGCACATTCTGCACATGTACCCCAAAACCTAAAATGCAATAAAAATTAAAAAAAAAAGAAGTAAGGTGAAGTGAAAAGCTGACATGCATTTTCTAAGAAATTTTCAAAGCAGTAGAGAAAATGTTTGAAACACTCACAATTAAAATGCTTAAAAAGCCTGGGGATGAATGCCAAGTGTGGGTGAAGAGGAGGAAGGCAGCAAAACACACTGCCATGTGTGTACCTATGCAACTATCTTGCACGTTCTGCACATGTACCCCAAAACCTATAATGCAATAAAAATTAAAAAAAAAATGCTTAAAAAAGATAGGCTTTCAGAATATAGGAGAGAGGTGTGGATATAGAGTCCAGCTTTAAACTTTCCCACACATGATATATCGACATAGTGTAGAACCCCTTACATTTTGGTTACAAATGAACCAATGTTCTATAAAGAATGCTAGTAAAGTTGACATGTGCACAGAGAAAAGTAAGATAATAGACACAACTTGGATGCTAATCGAGGTTACATCCCTTTGTTTACTGATTTTAAATTATATTCAACTGTATAGTTAACCAATGACCAAAATTATCCAAAATAACAAGTATTTAGCACATAGCAAACAATAAATGAGGAAGTACACATAGATTCACCAAACTGTATGATCTTGTGATTAGAGGTCTACCAGGATGAAAATCAGTTTGCAACAGTAGCTCAACTGTAGCAAAACCTAACTTTTGCCATGGCTTCTTTTGATTTATTCTATGTATAGAAACATAATTATGACATTTCTTTCATATAGGCCACATGGCAGAGCTACTATTTTCTCTTCCATATTATCTTTCCTTTTCAGTGTGGTTTCTAAATGTAGTGTAATAATTCATCTTCATTCAAATCAAAGGAAGAGGAAGTCAGTGTAAGGTTTATGAGCACCAGCTCTGGAGCTAGGCTTTCTGGGTTTTCCACCTCATGGTGTAATAGGGATTTGTATAACATTCTTAGGACAGTACCTGGCACAATAAATGATCAATTAATGTTAAGCCAATAATATTAAAGAGTAGCTTTAATCTCTCTCCTGATGAGAGTATATAGAAATTAACAGACTATTTCTTTCAAACTATAATCTATTCAAAATTAAAAACCTCTTATTTAGGAATTTTGAGAAATACCCACAGGACACACTGCTATCCTTTTCCCACAACCCCACAACACAGAGACACTCCCTTCTCCTCTTGCAAACCATTATTAGACTGAGCTGCTGTTACTGTTCAGAGTATTTTCTGTTACAGGAGAGAACATGAATTTGGTTTTAAGCTTCTTTAGGTCCTGGTTTTGCTTTATTTGCCATGTATCCTTATGACTCAGAAGAGTGTTTAAAAAATAAAATTTTATTATGTGAAAATAAGAAAAAAAGAAAACATCACTCAATATCACTAGATGGTCACCTGCATGGTTTTGAAATTCTGTAAGAAAAAAACAGGGTCAGGAGAGAACGATGCATTACCCCAGTGTGTGAGAAAGCATCTATTGGTTTTGTTAGTGTAACCACAGCAAGCACACAGGGACTGAACTGAGTGTACATGTAGTATTACCCCCTTGGCATTAACAATTTTTTTAAAAAGCGTGACATATACTTACATAGCAATGCTAAGAACCTTGTAAAATATTAAGGGCATATGGTAGGGAAGGGAAGGATAGCTGACATTTATTGAACACTTGTATGACTGCGTTCATTTCTTACTTCATTCAACAAGTATTCATCAAATGCCTCCTCTGTGTTAGACACTGTTCCTGGCACAGCACTTGGCCAAATGCTTTACACATGATATCTTAGTGTATTAGTCTGTTCTCATGTTGCAGTAAAGAACTGCCTGAGACTGGGTAATTTTTAAAGGAAAGAGGTTTAATTGAGTCTCAGTTCTGCAGGACCAGAGAAGCCTCAGGAAACTTATAATCATGCTGGAAAGAGAAACCAACATATCCTTCTTCACATGGCAGCAGGAAAGAGAAATAAATGTCTAGTGAAGGAGGAAGTCCTTATAAAATTATCATATCTCATGATAATTCACTATCACGAGAACAAGATAGGGTAAACCACCTCATGCTACAATTATCTCCACCTCCCATGACATGTGGGGATTATGGGAACTACAATTCAAAATGAGATTTGGGTGGGACACAGCCAAAACATATCACTTAGTTAACATTTAAAACATCATGGCCAAGCATGGTGGCTCACATCTGTAATCTCCACACTTTCAGAGTTCAAGGCAGGAGGATTGCTTGAGCCTAGGAATTCAATTCCAGTCTGGGCAACATAGTGAGACCCCATATGTACAAAATAAAGAAATAAATACTTGCCAGGCACAGCAGTGCACACCTGTAGTCTTAGCTACTAGGGAGGCTGAGGTGGGTGGATCCCTTGTGCCCTGGAAGTCAAGGCTGCTGTGATTGCACCACTGAACTCCAGCCTGAACTACAGAGTGAGACCCTCCAAAAAATATTCCTATGAGATATCTTTATTATTGACATCCTTATCATTATTATCAAGATGCTCATTTTACAAATGAGGAAGTACACTGTGATTCTACACTGTGTGGTGCAATGTGATTTTATGTATCAAATTGATAGCAAATTTATTTTGCCTCATTGTAATATTTTCTACTATGTATAAAATACAGACATAATGATTTCATTTGAGAAAACAAAATTCTCACTTGTGAGTCAGGAGATCAAAACTAGATACCAGTAGAGAGTGGTAATTATCAAAAGGGAAAATAGATATACACTCAGTTTAATTTGCCTAGCACAATCTTTGTGTTCTAGCATTTCTATGAAAAATCACATTGGATTTTGCAACAGTGGCCTATAAGAAACATTCAGTTATTTATACAGACATTTTTCTTTGTTGCCCTCTGAACCCTAGTTTTCTCATCTATTATTTCTTTCCCAAAAGGCTGGGATTAGAATGTTCAGGAATAGAAAAAGAATAGGATTGCTGGAGAGTAGCAGGTAGCCATCACTTCCCTGGAAACAAAGCAACTAGGAAGCCATCGGTAAGAACCACGGTGCCTGAAGGAGTTCTAACAGCTCTATCTCCATTGTCACCAGGACATAGGTTAAGATCTCCAAGTTCCAGAAGTGTCTTCACACGGAGATTTAGATAGGAAAAATTCTTCACCTTTGGAGTTTATAATTATTTTTTTAAAGAGAAAAAGCATAATTATTTGATACTCAAAAGTAGACAAACTAAAAGGGCAGTCAAGGAAGTAACTATGTAGTATTTTATGGGTTCCTTTTTCAACTTGTTTTTAATAATGTATTATATATATTCTTTTAAATAATGTATTATATATATATTCTTTATATAATACATTATTAAAATGTATATATAGAAACTTTAAATAATTAGCTATTTTGCATATTCCTTTTCAGCATCGAAGTGGAAAATAAACTTGTAAATTATTTGTGACTCATCAACATCAAATTCTGGTGTGTGTGTGTGTGTGTGTGTGTGTGTGTGTGTGTGTGTGTCTTTCCTTCTTTTTCTTTTTTGTCCATTAGTTCAAAGCCTGGGCATCCCTGGGCAGTGGGGCACATTTCTTCTTTCTGCTCAAGGGCTCTCTGTCAGACTTCAGTAATCTCCACTGAGGACTCCCTCAGCTTCCTCTCAGGCCACTCCTACTTCCCTTCCCAGCATTTAATAATGTTGCTGTACAGGGTACACCTAGAGCCATAGATATAACTCTTGTAAGATTTTTTGGCATGCAGCTGCATCCATTCACTTACATATTGTGAAAGTTATTTGAATCAAAATAGAGTCACTTGTGAAAGAAAGAAAGAAAGAAAGAAAGAAAGAAAGAAAGAAAGAAAGAAAGAGAAAGAAAGAAAGAAGAAAGAGGGAAGAAGGGAAGGAGGAAGAAAGGAAAGAAGGAAGAAAAAAATGAAGGAAGGAAGGAATAAAGAAAGAAAGAGAAAGAAAGAAGAAAGGAAGGAAGAAAAGGAAGGAAGGAAGGAAAAAATAAAAAGAAAGAAAGAGAGAGAAAGACAGACAAAAACCTGGCAAATAGAGTGGAGAAAGCAATGAAGACAGGATTCTGTTGCACAAATATGTGATAATAAGCAGAATCACATTACATAATGATAAAGGGATCAATGCAACATGAAGAGCTAACTACCCTAAATATATATGCAACCAATACAGGAGCACCGAGATACATAAAGCAAGTTCTTAATGACCTACAAAGAGACTTAGACTCCCACACAATAATAGTGGGAGACATTAACACTCCACTGTCAATATTAGACAGATCAATGAGACAGAAAATTAACAAGGATATCCAGGATTTGAACTCAGATCTGGACCAAGTGGAGCTAATAGACATTTATAGAACTCTCCATCCCAAATCTGCAGAATATATATTCTTCTCAGCACCACATCGCACTTACTCTAAAACTGACCACATAATTGTCAGTAAATCACTCTTCGGCAAATGCAAAAGAATGGAAATCATAACAACCAGTCTCTCAGATCACAGTGCAATAAAATTAGAACTCAGGATTAAGAAACCCACTCAAAACCACATAACTACATGGAAATGGAACAACCTGCTCCTGAATGACTACTGGATAAATAATGAAATGAAAGCAGAAATGAAGATGTTCTTGGAAACCAATGAGAATGAAGACACAGTGTACCAGAATCTTTGGGACACATTTAAAGCAGTGTCTAGAGGGAAATTTATAGCAATAAATGCCCACATGAGAAGCAAGAAAAGACCTAAAATCAACACCCTATCATCACAATTGAAAGAACTAGAGGAGCAAGATCAAACAAATTTAAAACCTGGCAGAAGACAATAAAAAACCAAGATCAGAGCAGAACTGAAGGAGATAGAGACACAAAAAATCCTTCAAAACATCAATAAATTCAGGAACTGATTTTTTGAAAAGATCAGCAAAATAGACCACTAGTTAGACTAAAAAAAGAAAAGAGAGAAGAATCAAATAGATGCAATAAAAAATGATAAAGGGGATATCACCACCAATTTCATAGAAATACAAACTACCATCAGAGATTACTACAAACAACTCTGTATGCACAAACCAATAAATCCAGAAGAAATGGATAAATTCCTGGACAATTACACAGTCCCAAGCATAAACCAGGAAGAAGCTGAATCCCTAAATAGACCAATAACAAGGGCTGAAGTTGAGGCAGCAATTAATAGCCTACCAACCTAAAAAGTTCAGGACCAGTTGGGTTCACAGCTGAATTCTACCAGACGTACAAAGAAGAGCTGGTAACACTCCTTCTGAAATAATTCCACACAATACAAAAAGAGGGAATACTCCCTAACTCATTTTATGAGAGCAACATTATCCTGACATAAAAACTTGGCAGAGACATAACTAAAAAAGAAAATATCCATGATGAACATCAATGGAAAAATCTTCAATAAAATATTGGCAAACCAAATGCAACAGCACATCAAAAAGCTTATTCATCATGATCAAGTAGGCTTCATTATGTGGATGCAAGGCTAGTTCAATGTATGCAAATACATAAATGTAATTCATCACATAAACAGAACCAAAGACATAAACCACATGATTATCTCAACAGATGCAGAGAAGGCCTTCAACAAAATTCAACAGCCCTTTATACTAAAAATTCTCAATAAACTAGGTATTGATGGAACACATCTCAAAATAATAAAAGCTATTAGGACAAACCCACAGCCAATATCATACTGAACAGGAATAAACTGGAAGCATTCCCTTTGAAAACTAGCATTAGATAAGGGTGTCCTCTTTTATCACTCCTATTCAACATAGTATTTATTGGAAGTTCTAGCCAGAGCAATCAGGCAAGAAAAGGAAATAAATGGTATTCAATTAGGAAAAGAGGAAGTCAAATTTTTTCTAATTACAGACAACATGATTGTATATTTAGAAGACACCATCATCTCAGCTCAAAATCTTTTTTTTTTTTTTTTTTTTTTTTTGAGACAGAATTTCACTGTTGTTACCCAGACTGGAGTGCAATGGCACGATCTCAGCTCACCACAACCGCTGCCTCCTGGGTTCAAGCAATTCTTCTGCCTCAGCCTCCCGAGTAGGTGGGACTACAGGCACGCACCACTGTGCCCAGTTAATTTTTGTATTTTTAGTAGAGACGGGGTTTCACCTTGTTGACCAGGATGGCCTTAATCTCTTGACCTCATAATCTACCTGCCTCGGCCTCCCAAAGTGCTGTGATTATAGGCGTGAGCCACCATGCCTGGCCTGCTCAAAATATCTTTAAGATGATAGGCAACTTCAGCAAAGTCTCAGGATACAAAATCAATGTGCAAAAATTATAAGCATTTCTATACACAAATAACAGACAAACAGAGAGTCAAATCCTGAGCTAACTCCCATTCACAATTACTACAAAGAGAATAAAATACCTAGGAATACAACCAACAAAGGACTTCTTCAAGGAGAACTACAAACCACTGTTCAAGGAAATAAGAGATGACGCAGATGGAAAAACATTCCATGCTTACAGTCAGAAAGAATCAATATCGTGAAAATGGCCATACTGTCTAAAATAATTTATAGATTCAATGCCATTTACATCAAGCTACCATAGACCTTCTTTACAGAAATGGAAAAAACCACCTTAAACTTCATATGAAACCAAAAAAGAGCCCATATAGCCAAGACAATCCTAAGCAAAAAGAACAAATCTGCAGGCATCGCACTACCTGACTTCAAACTATACTACAAGGCTACAGTACCCAAAACAGCATGGTATGGTAGGAAAACAGAGATATAGACCAATGAAATAGAACAGAGAGAGGCCTTGGAAGTAATGCCACACATCTACAATCATCTGATCTTTGACAAACCTCATGAAAACAAGCGATGGGGAAAGGATTCCCTGTTTAATAAATGGTGTTTGGAAAACTGGTTAGCCATGTGCAGAAAGATGAAACTAGACCCCTTCCTTACACCTTATACAAAAATTAACTCCAGATGCATTAAAGATTTAAACATAAGACCTAACACCATAAAACTCTAGAAGAAAACCTAAGCAATACCATTCAGGACATAGGCGTAGGCAAGGACTTCATGACTAAAACACCAAAAGCAATGGCAACAAAAGTCAAAATAGACAAATGGGATCTAATTAAACTTAAGAGTTTCTGCACAGCATAAGAAACAATCATTAGAGTGAACGGGAAACCATGAAAATGAGAAAAAAAATTGTATTCTACCTTTTGGAAAAAGAATAATATCCAGAATCTACAAAGAACTAAAACAAATTTACAAGAAAAAAAACAAACAATCCCATAAAAAAGTGGGCAAAGAATATGAACAGACACTTCTCAAAGAAGACATTTAAGTGGCCAACAAACATGAAAAAATGCTTATCATCACTGGTCATTAGAGAAATGCAAATCAAAACCACATTGAGATACCATCTCGGGCCAGTCAGAATGGTGATCATTAAAAAATCTGGAACAACAGACAATGGAGAGGATGTGGAGAAACAGGAACACTTTTACACTATCGATGGGAGTGTAAATTAGTTCAACCAGTGTGGAAGATAGTGTGGTGATTCCTCAACGATCTAGAAATAGAAATTCCATTTGACCCAGCAATCCTATTACTGGGTATTTACCCCAAAGATTATAAATCGTTCTATTACAAAGACACATGCACATGTATGTTCACTGTAACACTGTTTACAATAGCAAAGACTTGGAACCACCCCAAATGCCCATCAATGTTAGACTGGATAAAGAAAATGTGGCACATATACACATGGAATACTACGGAGCCATAAAAAAGGATGAGTTCATGTCCTTTTCAGTAACATGGATGAATATGGAAACCATAATTCTCAGCAAACTGACACAAGAACAGAAAATCAAACACTGCATGTTCTCACTCATAAGTGGGTGTTGATCAATGAGAACACATGGACACAAGGAGGAGAACATCACACACTGGGGTCTGTTGGGGGATGGAGGGGTTAGGGGAGGGATAGCAGTGGGGAGATTGGGGAGGGATAGCCTCAGGGGAAATAGTTAATGTAGATGATGGGAGGATGGATGCAGCAAACCACCATGGCATGTGTATATATGTAACAATCCTGCACGATTTGCACATGTACCCCAGAATTTAAAGTATAATAAAAAATAAATGGGGAAAAATGTAAAAAAAAAAAAATCACAAAAGACTATGAAAACCACAACTTGCACAAAAGTTACTGAGATGGCACACAAAAGCCACTGATATGGCACACAAAAATATCCTCCTGCAAAAATATGTACCAAGTAACTGTTCAGTCTCAGACTGGTACCACTCTCATTATTGATCTCCATAGGTAAATATAATTATCTCAATACAATTATGTCATTTTCCCCATTTTTCCTTTAAAAAGCATCATCTTCCTTTAGTATTCTGAATATGCACATAGTTTACTATGGCATGCTAATTTTCATTGCATTGCTCATTCTTGAATAAATATTTTCTTTTAGAGAGTGTCTCTCTCTTCATTATTTAGATTGACAATGTTGCCCCTGTCTGCTTTCATGCTGCAATAGCATATGTTGAGTTATTGCAATGGAGACTACGTGGCCCATAAATCCGAAGATATTTACTAACTGTCCCTTTACAGAAAAAGCTTGCCTACATTATCTTAGATACAGAGTATCCCTCCCCTTATCCACAGAGGATATGTTCCAAGATGTTCAGCGGATGCCCGAAACCATGGATAGTACCATATATATATTATGCACAAATTTTTTCTTCTTCACAACTTCAAGGATAAAAGATTCAGTCTTATCATCGTTCTTAGCAAACTAAGCATATGATTTTTTTTTCTTTCCTTATTAAGTTGGAAACTTTAACATTTTTCATTAAAGAAAGTACTTTGTTTTTTCCCTTTGCCATATCCCATTGCCAGCATCACTACTCTTTGGAGCCATTATTAAGTATAATAAACATTTTACACAAGCACGGCAATACCTTGACAGTCAATCTGATATATATGCTGGCTACTAAGTGACTAATGGGTGCATAGAAGAGACAGTGTGGACATGCCAATCAAAAGAATGATTCATATTTGGGGCAGGATGGAGTAAGATGGCATGAAATTTCGTCATGCTACTCATAATGGCACACAACTTAAAACTTATAAATTGTTTACTTCTGGAATTTTTTATTTAATATTTTCAGATTATGGTGGACAGTGGGTAACTGAAACCAAGTAAAGCAAAACTTTATGTAAGAAGGAACTACTGAAACTTGAACGGACTGTTTTTGAAGATGATAATTATTCTTTAGAGAGAAATATAATTTAAAACTTCTTATTTTTAATCCTTTGGATATATACCCAGTAATGGAATTGCTGGGTCAAATAGAATTTCTATTTCTAGGTCTTTGAGGACTCACCACACTCTCTTCCACAATGGCTGAACTAATTTACACTCCCACCAACAGTGTAAAAGTGTTCCCATTTCTCCACATCCTCTCCAGCATCTGTTGTATCCAAATTTTTTAATGATCACCATTCTAACTGGCATGAGATAGTATCTCAATGTAGTTTTGACTTGAATTTCTCAGCAAACTGACACAAGAACAGAGAATCAAACACCACACTTTCTCACTCATAGGCGGGTGTTGAACAATGAGAACATATGGACACAGGGAGGGGAGCATCACACACTGGGGTCTGTTGGGGGGATCTAGGGGAAGGACAGTGGCGGGTGAGAGTTGGGGAAGAATACCATGGGGAGAAATACCAGATATAGTGACGAGGAGAAAGACAGCAAACCACATTGCCATATATGTACCTATGCAACAATCTTGCATGTTCTTCACATGTACCCCTAAATCTAAAACACAATTATATATATACGTATATGTGTGTATATATATATACACATATATGTATAAATATGTATAAAACTTCTTATTTTTGTCACTTTTTTTCATTATCTATTGAATGCTTATTCTTTCTATGCTATGCATAATATAATGGGGAAATTTAAGGTGAGTATAGCACTTTCCTTTTAGTTTTCATGAAAAGTATGTTTTGTGGTCTTTTAGAAATAGATGCTTATAAATGTTCATATTGTTTACACAAGTAATTTATGATTTCAATCTAAACGAACACAAAATAAGATGTGATCGAAGTCATTTTTGCATGTTTATGTGAAGATTAAAAACAAATCAATATATAAAATGCCTTAGGAAATAAATCCCCCTTCTTTCCTCAACCAGTAAGATTAAGAACAGAATTCCTGTAGAGGAAAGAGCATTAGATGATAATCGACCAAGTATAAAACAATAAGAACTTGTGTATATACAGCATTATTAACTCACTTTGTGCGTGTGTGTGTGTGTGTGTTCATATCATATTTGATATTCAAGGGTGTTCAAACCTTATTAGAGGAATAAGTCAGGAACCTAAGAGGAGTTAGGCAGCAATGTAGGCAAGAAACAACCACAAGAGGCAACAATACAAGGGCTTTCCAAGATGGCGAATCACTCATTCCCAGAGGAGAAGTGGCAATGAAAAGTGTTGTAACTTAACAAAGGAAAAGAGATCATTCTATAAATTTATCTATCCAACAAACTTCTGCTGAGCCCCTACGGTATTGCGAGGACTATCCTACCAACTAAGAATTTAACAAATGAACAAATATACCTGTGAAAAAACTCCCATTCTGATGGGCCTGGCACAGTATTTGGGGAGAAATAGACAAGGAAGAAATAAACAAAATGAGATAGAATGTCACTAATGATAAATGAAAGACAATGATGGATTAGGCTTGGGAAGCTCTAATAAATAGAGAAAGCTTTTCAGGTAAGCTGACATTTGTGCAGACACCTGAAAGAAATCATGTGAGAAGCTATGAAGATATTGAGAAAATGATACAAGACCTTAGGAAAGACCCACTTTTAGAGGATAAAGACAAATAAATAGGGAAAGATAACACCAAAATAAATGGTGTGAGAGAGAGAGAGAGAGAGAGAGAGAGAGAATGAATGAGACCACAAAGGTACATTAACTTAGAAAGGGATAGTTTAATGAGAGGATGGTTTTATAAGGAGTCAAAGAGTTTATAAGGATTACGTAGAATGAAGAACAGCCACTGGATTAAAGAAAAAAAAAAAGAAAACTATACTCTAAAATTAGTTTTAGGCTTAAGCCATGCTCTATAGCAGAAGTTGACAAACTTCTTTCTATAAAGAGCTAAAATGTAAATATTTTCAGATTTGTGGACTATCAGGCCTTGGTTGCAACTACCTAACTCTGCAATTATTATGTGAAAACACCAATAGACAAATCATAAATAAATGGTCATGCAAGGCAATAATATATTTAATCTTATAAGCAAAGCCAATATTGAGATTCTTTAATTCAACAAACTTTTACTAATTAGAACTCTTTATTTTCCACTATCAGAGCACTTTCTTTCACAGTCTCCCCCATCTTACTAGAAGATGCCACCATATATTCAGATATTCAAACCACAAATTTGGAGGTCATTCTTTATTTCTGATCTTTTTCACCCCCTACAACCCACCCATCAACATGCCTTCTTGGTATTATTTCTGGAACATGTCTTCAATCACTGCATTTCCCTCTGTTTCCATTTCATAACTTGCCAAAAGCCATCAGAATCTCTCAACTGAATTAATTCAAGAGCTGTCTGACTGGCTTTCATTATTCTACTCCTGGCCCTGAATTTCTTGTCTCATAAACCAGAGTTATCATTTTTAAACATAAAGTAGATTATACCTTTTCTTACTTAGATAATTCAATGGCTGGCCAGTGCTCCTAGAATAAAACCCAAATCTATGCCTTGACCTACAAAGCTCTGCACGGCTTGGCTCTGTACATCTCTGCAATCACATTATGCATGACTCTCTTGTTTGATGACCATGCCTAAGATGCACAGATCTTTTCTACCACAGGGCTTTTTCTTTCTAACTAGAACATTCTTTCCTTGTTCTTACCCTTGAGTCTCTGCTAGATTATTTTTTCCTTAGCTTGGTCTGTCCTAACTACCCCATATAAAGATATCCAAGCCCCCATTTCTCATTGTTATGTAATTCTGTTTTTCACATAGACTTACTCATTTTCTGCCTCCCACACTAAATTTTACATTCCAAAAGGATAGGCATTTTTCTGTGTATTGTTTTGTGGTAAGATCTTAACATAGTGAGTTTGGTGCAATAACTGTCCACACTTTTTAATAGATGAGGTTTACCAAGGCTTAATTAGGGGCAGGAAATTTACTATTATTAACTTGTGCCCTGGAGTCAACCAGGCCTAGTTTTCTATTTACTTTGTGAACTTTGGTAAGTCACATAATTGCAGTTCACTTTGACCATCTGTAAAAATCAATACCCTTTCATTAGGATTAACTTGGAGGCAGTTAACTCACTCCTTATACACAGTAAGATCCAATTCATGTCAACTCTTTTTTATTCTTCACCTTAACCATTCTCTGCCTTGTATAAAATACTATGGAAGATCCAAAATTTAGAAAGAAAGAGGCCTTGCATTTGAAAAGATTACATTTAGTGAAAGACATGCTTCACACAAGTATCTTAAGTATGGGCAGAATAGGTATAAGAAGTTTTCTTCTTAACTGCCGGTCTAATACTAAACTGTCTACTTGGACTTTTTCATTGAATTTCTTCAGGCATCTCAAATGTGACATATCCAAAGCTTAGCTCTGGATTTCCACCCACTTTTCATCAAAATATGAATTCCCTCTTCAATCTTATCAATTTCTGTAAACAGAACCTCCATTGACCCTTTACTCAAGCCAGAAATCGGTAAGTTACACTTGACACATCTGTATTCTCACTCCTTGAATCCAATTAATCATTGTACTTACCGTTTTACTTCTAAAACATAGCTTAATTTTGTCTTCTCATGCTCACCTTGACTGTTACACATTAGTCCATCAGACCCTATCTACATTAAAACAACTCACTATATTCCCTGTTTTCATTCTTGTGCCTTTCCTATTCATTCTACACATTGCAGGCAGCATAGGTTTTAAATATAAATTGAATCATGTCACCCCAAGGTTTCCTGTTATATAAGATACAAAATCCTTTTCAGGGTCTCCTTAACCAGATCTCTAACTTCTATGTTAGCTCATGACCTTTTCCATTAATAATTACTTTTCAGTCACACTTTCCATCTTTCATTTCAATGAACTCCTCTCTTGGCTAGTTATTACATCAGGTCCTGGCTTGTTTGTGGATCTGTAGATACTTACTTCATTTCACTAAAACAACAACAACAACAAAAAAAAAGAAAAACAACCCATAGGTCTATACCTTTTTCAAAATAAGGAGAACTGAAGTATGTGTGCCTAATCAAATACAGGTGTTTGAAGAGAGAAAAGGGATAAGAGTAGCAACAGAAGACACCATTTTCTGAGCATTTAAGTGCTTGTACCAGTGCATTACCTCATTTGATCCCACAGTACACTCTGAACCAAGCACAATTAATTATATTTTATAGACAGGATGATGATTAATAAAATTAATACATCAACTCTATATTTGAAAACAACATGTCTTTTCCATTTGAAGCAATGGGTATTAAGGACACTGAAGTTCAAAAAATAATTTTGGTCTTTGTGTTATTAAACAAACAAATCCTCAAACAAACAATAGCTTACTCTCCAACCCCACAAACGCACACTCTATGATCAAATTGAGTTTTCTATTTCACTTTATATAGCTATGCTCTTTTTAGCTATATAAAATTTACCAATGATTGCTGAGTTCAACTAATACTAATTGAGTGTTCATTAATAAATTATATGAAGCTAAAAAGAGCATATCAACCAATTATAATTTTGTTTCACCTATGTAGTCTAAATTATGTTACAAAATAATATATTTGTTTCTCTGTTAAGACATTATTTAAAAATAAATATTTCATTATATCTAAAATTCTGTGACTTTAAAGATATTTTAGATTTTCAGAATATATTTTAAATATGGCTGATGTTATCCTCATTAGTAAGAATATCATTATTTTAGGGGCAATAGAGTATTTGTAGTTAGGGAAAATTAAAAGACAAATAATCAGGCAATTAGTTGGAAAAAGCAAAAAGTGACTATGTAAAATGTAGAGAGTAAGGACAGGCTCTGTAGTAAAAAGTACAGAGTCTTCAAAAGGGGGAAGTCTCATATTCCAAAGAGGAAAACTGTAACTCAGATGGATATTGAAAATAATTACTGAATGTTTTATAGTAATATAGACAATGCTTTAATATCTAAGTCTTAACTATGTATTCATACTTCATTTTAGAACCCTATTAATAAATTCAGTAAGGTTTTGTCTGAATTCAGAATATATATTTGGTAATATCCTATTGTCCAATATAAATCATTCCATTATGAACTATTCAGTTCTAGCTTGTAGTCATCAGCTATGCCTCCAATGCAATACTGTCCAGTACAGATACTTACGTACTCTTTAAATGTTGTTATTGTAGGATTCTCAATTCAGTTTAACTTCTGCTAAAAGGTATCTTCATTCTTTAATGTGACTTTGAAAAAAAAACTAATTTTTCCTTAAGCCTATAGTATAAATTTTAATGATATCAAAAACAACTGTATTTCTGGTCCAAACACTGATATTTTAGAAGATACATACATAAATATACACTCATACCTGCTCTCTCATGTACATATGCCACAGATCAAAACAAAAGACCAAATTTTAAAAAATGCTAAACCAGCCACATAAGAAATTATTTACATTTCTAAAGTTTAAGCTGTACATATGGAAATCTTAATTGCATTGCAAAAGCATGAAAATATTTTTGCCTATTTGAAAGATTTCAGTTAAGGATACACATGACTTAATTCATTTATAAATTTCAGAGAATGTAGCAATGCTACAGAATTATCTGATGCATTTATAGAGATAATTGGCGAAATTCTGCAGACCACAGTTGATGGATTACATGTTAAGAAAAAATATATAAAATTAAAGAAGAGCTGCGGTGGCTCAGGCTGGCAGTCCTGGTGCTTGAGGAGTCGAGTCTCCATGTTCGAGCCCAACCTGGGCAACATATAAGACCTCCTATTCATTAAAAAAAAAGTAAAGAAGAGATTTTATCTGTATGAATCATTCAAGAGAGCTAGGATCTGACTAATAACAAGTAACTACACAGAAGATTAGCTTTTTAAGATAGCAAAATGCCAAATGCCATTAAGATTTTCATGGGCTCTAACTGCCATTGCACTACAGAAGGCAATTGTGCAATATAATCCTTTTAAAATAGCTAGACACCACATATGGTTTTTTAGATTGGTCATAATATCTGCCTAGAAGTCTGGGATCTGGGTCTGCTTTGTGAAGTACACAATAGGTAAAATACTTAGATTATTTTTTAAATGTAGGATGCTAAATTTAAGTAGGAATTTTAGAAGTTCCCTAGAGGAGTGAACTGTGGCTGCAAGGGACTGAGTGGCCTAACCCATCACATATCAAATCAGTAGCAGAGCCCACATTTGATGCTGTGTTTGTAAGTGCTAAATACGTGTTATCTTTAATCTTGACAACTATACAGGGGAGATAACTTCCAAAAGTCTAGTTAGTCATGGTACAGTCAAGGTTTGCAGCCAGATGTCTAACTCCTAAGCCAGCATGATTTAAAGGACACAAAATTCATCTCTACTTGCACTGACATAAAGGCACCAGTCTTCAATCGGAGCCAGAATTTTTAGTTTTCAAATTCAGATGATAAATTATTTATTTGGAATTCAGTGAAGAAAGCAAAAGAGGAAAGGAATAATTTAGGAAAGGAATAATTTAGCCAGATTTCTTGGTATAACCAAACAAAACAAGACTTTTGAAAAGGTGAAATGAAATAGAAAAAAATAAAAAATCATTAAAAGGGAGTCAATACCTCTTTTCTCTTTACTGGTTATTGTTAAATAGGCAGATCACTATTTCCATAGAGATGAGCAATTATTGCCATAGAAACTGTTAAACTGGGATTGTATTTTATATTCACACAAACTAACAGTAACATCCTTGTAGTTCCATTGAAGAGCAAAATTGAAAAGAAGGCATACAGTGTAACTGTACTAATTTCAAATCATTGCACTAAAAACCAATAAAAATCTGAAGTAATATTTTATACAATTCAAAACTTGCTTTCAATTGACTTTAGATTTCATCTTTCTATTTATGTTTATTGGTGTGAATCTATCAGATTTAAGGAGTTTATCTCAAAAATAACAATGAAGTCAGTTGGGTAAAGCCTATAATTCCAAGATCTTTCATATACAAGGTCTCCAAGTAAATAGAGAGCTACTTGCTGGTTTCCCAAATGGTCTTTTTTGCGCAATCCTATTTTTAAAACCATTTTTCAATTAAAGTCCTCTGAAGATCTCTTAAACTGAGACAAAGCACCAACCCCTTTATGTAACACTCATCTTTATGCAACACTTCCTTCCCATGGCACACAGGTCATCAAGAACTTTTTTGTAGAAACTCAAGTTCTTCACAGAAAAAAAAAAAAAAAGACTGTTAGCACAGTGGCTCACATCTGTAATCCTGACACTTTTGGAGGCCAAGGCAGGAGGATCTCCTGAGTCCAGGAGTTCAAGACAAACCTGGACAACATGGTGAAATCCAGTCTCTACCAAAAATACAAAAATTAGCCTGGTATAGTGGTAAATGCCTGTAGTCCCAGCTACTCAAAAAGCTTGGACAGGAGGATCACTTGAGTCCCAGAAGTGGAGGCTGTAGTGAGCTGAAATCACAACATTGTATTCCAGCCTGAATGACAGATTAAAAACCTGTCTCAAAAAAGGAAAGGGAAAGGGAAAGAGAAGGAAAGGGAGAGAGAAGAAAAAAGAAAACTCAAAAACTCAAACCCAAAATATTTGTGGCTAGGTCTACATCTTAACATGTAAGAAACTCTAAAATTCTTCAGAGAGAGAGAGAGAGAGAGAGAGAGAAGAAAAGAAAAGAAAAGAAAACTCAAACCCAAATGTTTGTGGCTATGTCTATGGGTTAACATGTAAGGAACTCTCTTTGTAGCAGTGATACCTAGAAATACAACTAACAAAGAATGTAAAAGAACTCCTGAAGGAGAACTACAAACCATACCTCAACGAAATAAGAGAGGACACAAACAGATGAAGAAACATTCCACCCTCATGGTTAGGAAGAATCAATATTGTGAAAATGTCCATACTGCCCAAAGTAATTTATAGATTCAACACTATCCCCATCAAGCTACCAATGACCTTCTTCACAGAACTGGAAAAAACCACCTTAAACTTCATATGGAACCAAAAGAGAGCCTGCATAGCCAAGTCAATTATAAGCAAAAAGAACAAATCTGGAGGCATCACATTACCTGACTTCAAACTATACTACAAGACTACAGTAATCAAAACAGCATGGTACTGGTAACAAAACAGAGATATAGACCAATGGAACAGAACAGAGGCATCAGAGGCAACACAACATATCTACAACCATACAATCTTTGATAAACCTGACAAAAACAAGCAATGGGGAAAGGATTCCCTGTTTAATAAATGGTGTTGGGAAAACCGGCTAGCCATGTGCAGAAAGCAGAAACTGGACCCCTTCCTGACACCTTACACCAAAATTAACTCCAGAGGAATTAAAGACTTAAACATAAGACCTAACACCATAAAAACCCTAGAAGAAAATCTAGGCAAAACCATTCAGGACATAGGCACAGGCAAGAACTTCATGAATAAAACAGTAAAAGCATTAGCAATAAAAGCCAAAATAGACAAATGGGACCTAATGAAACTCTGAACTTCTACAGAGCAAAAAAAAAAAAAAAAAAAAAAAAAAAAAAACAATCATTAGAGTGAATTGGGAATGAACAGAATGGGGAAAACGTTTTGCAATCTACCCATCTGATAAAGGGCTAGTAACCAGAATCTACAAAGAACTAAAACAGATTTACAAGAAAAAAACAAGCCCATTCAAAAGTGGGCAAAGGATATGAACAGACACTTTACAAAAGAAGACATATATGAGGCCAAAAAACATATGAACAAATGCTCATCATCACTGGCCATTAGAGAAATGCAAATCAAAACTACACTGAGATACCATCTCATGCCAGTTAGAATGGCGATCTTTAAAAAATCTGGAACAACAGATGCTGGAGAGGATGTGAAGAAATAGGAACACTTTTATACTGCTGGTGGGAGCGTAAATTAGTTCAACCATTGTGGAAGACAGTGTGGCATCCTCAAGGACCTAGAAATAGAAATTCCATTTGACCCAGCAATCCCATTATTGGGTATCTATCCAAAGAATTATAAATCATTCTATTATGAGGACACATGCACAGGAATGTTCATTGCAGCACTGTTTACAAAGCAAAGACTTGGAACCAACCCAAATGCCCATCAATAATAGACTGGACAGGGAAAATGTGACACATATACACCATGGAATACTATACAGCCATAAGAAATGATGAGTTCGTGTCCTTTGTAGGGACATGGATGAACCTGGAAACCATCATTCTCAGCGAACTGACACAAGAACCGAAAACTAAACACTGCATGTTCTCACTCAGAGGCAGGTGTTGAACAATGAGAACACAGGGACACAGGGAGGGGAGCATCACACACTGGGGTCTGTGCGGGGGGGAACTAGGGGAGGGACAGCAAGGGGTAGGGAGTTGGGGAGAGATAACATGGGGAGAAACGCCAGATATAGGTGGTGGGGAGGAAGGCAGCAAACCACATTGCCATGTATGTACCTATGCAACAATCCTGCATGTTCTTCACATGTACCCCAAAACCTAAAATGCAATAAAATATATATTTAAAAAAATAAGAAGTTCTAGAATTCTTGGCCTGTATTCTCATCAGAAATCTTAGTTTTTGAAGTCATAATTTTCTATTTGAGGACATCTTTCACAATTTATGTCCAGTATACCAAGATATACCACTCAAGCATATATCTTTATCTAGTAACTGTCTCTGTTATATTTATTTCATTCTTTAGTCCTTAAGCTCTTTTCTCATACCTTGTAGAGCTACAGCAGAAGACAGCTTTTCCTCTGCTTTTCTTATTCATGCTCCCAATGCTGCTGCACATTAATGTACATTCTATATAACATATATTTCCAACTTAATTCTGTGTGACCTTCTTAGGGTTCTTTAGACCATGAACATTTTCTAAGTAGGTAAAAAATTCAAAAGAAATTATGGGCCTTAGAATGAAAGGTTTGGCCCTCTATTTATGCCCTCTCTCCTAAACAGTTGCTGAAGGAATGAAGAGTGAAGGAGTAACAAATAAGTTCACATTTCATTATCTAAGATAAGGTGTAAAAGATTTATTGAGAGGTTAACTTGTGTATTAGCCAGAAAAACAATTTTAAATTTTTTAACAAAGTAGATACATATGAAGTATATGAGTATGAAAGAAAAAAAAATGGTCAGGAGTTATTTTATCTTGATGTAGAAATATAGAACATGTGAATATGATTTCCGTAGAGTCACATAATAAAAAAATTACACTGAAATTCATTATATAACAGAAGTAGGTTAGAGTATGGTTGGCTGAGCAAGATATGAAACAAATCTTTAACTTTCAATTACCAAGATGCATAGGGAAAAAAAATGCACCCACTCTGAATGGGATGCACTGATGTAGGACAAATTATGTGGGTGCCCTTCTCCCGTAGGCAGAAAGGTTGTAAAGAGTAAACAGTATTATGAATATTTGTGAAAACATTAATTTGGGGAATGCTACAAAATATAAAGGATGCTGTAGGGAAACTTTTCTTAGAAATCTTGAGAAATAAAAGGGGGAAAACAAATACAAATACTTTTCTTTACATTGTACTCAAAAAGTATTTGTGAAGGAAGTTCAGAAGTTTAGGGCTAGAAATTGGCATAATATGTGATAATATAGAAACTTTAGGGCATTTGTGTTACTCAAAAAAAGAAAGAGTATTAACAATGTTTTCAGGTTTTTCCAGGAAAAGAAGCATTATTTAATACCGGGACCATGAATAAAATTGTGTGTTTGAGAATGGCTGTATAAAACAGATAAGTTTAGAAATATATTACTATTTTTTTCACACCAGTTAACTTCTAAAAGACTGCAGGCCTGTTGATAAGTGGAAACATCATAACATGCTCAGTGTTTTCTAAGTTAAGGTCCAGGGTTACAACTATGAGAGTACTTCTATTACAAATAACATTTGTAAAACTGTAGAGATAAAGATGTTTTGCAAATGTATTTCCAACTTAGACAATAAACTTCTATGTATTCTTAAGTTTTTATAAAAAAAAAAACAAAACAGAAAACAGTTTTCAAAATAATGGAGCTGATTAATTTCCTGCTGGACTTGGTTGAGCCTTAAGAATTCTATTCTTGGCTGGGTATGGTGGCTCATGCCTGTAATGCCAGCACTATGGGAGACTGAGGTGGGCATATCACCTGAGGTCAGGAGTTCAAGACAAGTCTGACCAACAAGGAGAAACCCCCTCTCTACTAAAAGTACAATAAATTAACCTGGCGTGGTGACACATGCCTGTAATCCCAGCTACTCGGGAGGTTGAGGCAGGAGAATCACTTGAACCTGGGAGGCAGAGGCTGTGGTGAGCTGAGATCGTGCCATTGCATTCGAGCCTGGGCAACAAGAGTGAAAATCCATCTAAAAAAAAAAAAAAGAGTTCTATTCTCAAGGTTCCATGACCCTACAAATAGAAGAAGAAACACAAAAATGGTAGGGCAAGTAGAATTTATTTCATTTGTTAGCTGGCAACCAATATGAGGTGTAGTTTTACAAAGTCGTTTTAATGAACAATTTCATTCTGGCTCTTGCCCAAGGATTTGTATGGGATGACAGAATGCTGATGGCTTCTGAGGATAAAATTACTCATTCTCTTTGAGAACAGTAAAAACAAAATGGGCTTAAACCACAGGAGCAACGATTTGGGTTCAACTTAGGAAAGATAACATATTTTTAAGATGCCAAAATAAAACTGCTTTGAATTCTAAACTTTGCAGGCATTCAAATAGCTGCCAAAGTAAATTTTTGACATAAATTTGTCTTGCTTCTGTAGTTGGGTTGGAGATGCAGTGGAGACATTTCCTTGTGCTCTCTTTCTTCCATACACCATTTCTAACTATTAGTAAGCTCTGTCAGATCAACTACTAAAATATCTTCAGCATCTGACTCCCTTTCACTATTTCCAGTTACTTGACCCAAACCTCTGTTGTCCCATCTGTCCTATTGCAGTGAACATAGCACTGCTCTTCCTATTTTCACTCAAGCCCCCAATAGTCTATTATAATATCTCCATTTCTTAGTCAGAATGATCCTTTTAGTAGCTACACGATCCTTTTTAGTAGCACCACATGTTTTGGTCCCCTATGGACCCTATATGTGATGGTAGTCACATAAAATTATAATGCAGCCGAAAATTTTCTATTGCTTAATATTTGCTATACTGTATATTTTGCCATTATTTTAGAGTGTACTCCTATTTATGAAAAAAAGTTAACTGTAAAAAAGCCTCAGATAAATCCCTCAGGAGGCATTCTGGAAGAAAGTCCTGTTATCATAGAAGACGACAGCTCCATGAGTGTTATTTCCCCTGAAGACCTTTCAGCTGGACATGATCTAAAGGGAAGACAGTGACACTGATGATCCTGATACTGGGAAGGGTCTACGCTAATGTGTGAATTCGTGTCTTGGATTTAACAAAAAATAAAAATAAAAATCTAAAATTAAAAAAATTAAAAACAGAAAAAAGTTTTCTAGAATAAAGACAAAAAGAAAGAAAATATTTTTACAGATGTACTATATGTTTGTGCTTTAAGTAATGCATTATTGCAAGAGTTCAAAAGTTTAAAAAAGTTTGTAAAGTTAAAGAGTTGTAGTTAGCTAAGGTTAATTTATTATTGGAAAAACTTTTTTTTAATAAATTTAGTGCAGTTTATGAGTACAGTGTTTATAAAGTCTACAGTTGTGAATAGTAATTTCCTAGGCTGTCACACTCACTCACTACTCACTCACTGACTCTTGAAGAGCAACTTTAAGTCCTGTAAGCTCCATTCATTGTAAGTGCCCTGTGCAGGTGTACCGTTTTCAATCTTTTATATCAATTTTTTACTATAGCTTACCTATGTTTAGATACACAAATATTTACCCTTGTGTTATAGTTGCCTCCAGTATTCAATACAGTAACATGTTTTGCAGGTTTGTAGGCTATGAGCAACAGGCTATACCATGTCGCCTAGACGTGTAGTAGGCTACACCACCTAGGTTTGCGGAATTGCATTCTGTGATGTTCACACAAGAAAACAGTCTAAGGATGCACTTCTCTGGATGTATCCCCTTAGTTAAGTGACAAATACTTGTTAAGCACCTTGTATTTCTTTCAGACCTCAGACAAACTCCTTTTACAGTTTCACTTCTCACTCTCTTTCTGACTTCATTTTCTCCCAAAACTCCTCCCTCAGCTATTTCAGCATTGGTGGTTTTCCCCAGTTCCTCCAATACATGAAGCACACGAGTGCATCATGGCCTTTGTACTTATTGTTTCTACTGTCTGAAGTGTTCTGCCCCTACATATCACTGCATCTCATGCTCTAAAGGTTCACGTCTACAATCAAATATCACTTTGCATATGAAAGGTCCTCCCTGGTCACAGTCCCTGACATGACACTGCTCTCTTGACTTATTAAATGCTCACCCTGTCCACTGCTTTACTCCTCTTTCTAACAATTGTAACCACTGGACATGTTCAATGGCATTGATTTGACATCTGTATGTCTAATACAAAACATAAATTCCATGAGAGCAAGAAGTTTGTCTAATTTGTTCACTGAGAAATCTTCTAGAACAAAACATGGCACATATTTACTGAATCAATGTCTGAGACCTCCTAAAGCTGGTTAAATCCATGAATCATTAGCAATCTATTATACCAGCACTAGGGAGGACCTCAGCCTGGTGTTCAGTTGTGTGCAAGAAAGCCCATCACACCCCCTGGGCAGCTTGTCTTGTTTGCTCCTAAGAGGGTCTGATATGGACTTTCACATTGTCACCTCCTCCAGTACTTCCACCTCAACCATGTGAAATTAGAGGAGCCTAGTAAATACCACGAGATAATTCCTATTAAATCAGAAGCAATTAAAAAAAAATCTCCATGGCTGCATATCGAAGTTAAAAACTGTGTTTGAACTATTTGTTTTCTCAGGAAACCAGTAAGTTAGCACAATAAAGAAACAGATATTTTTAGTTGTATTTTTTTTTCCCCTGACCTACAGAAAAACACCCACTTGATTCAGGTGTTTAGCAAGGGTGGTAAAGAGCCAGAAGACAGAGATAGAACTTAACACATTTAGACTCAAATCTGGCTGACTAAACAGACGTCAGGTGCTACAAATAAACATACCAAAAACAAAGTTAAATCGTGGTTTTTGTCAGGCATGGTGTCAACAGACCACAAATGTCTCATTTTTAAAGAAAGGAAGTTAAACAAGAGATGGGGATGTGTGAATCACAAAATTAAGCAGTAATATAAAGGAAAATAAGCCTAGAAAGAGAAGCCATCTATTTTATAATTCTATTGTCAGACTGAAAGTTGGTTTCTCTATTAGAGAACAAGGTATTCTACCATATGAATGATGAAGTTTGCCAGTGGATATAAGAAAGAACATAGATTTGATGTTGATGTAAAGGCACTGCACAGAGAATGGAGATGTCAACATTGTATCACACCATTATTCAGGTTGAATTTGGATTCATTTCAGAAAACATCAACTATGAATGTTCAGTCTGAAAAACCTAATATTTAATATTTTCTAAACCAAGAAGAGACACTGATATTTAGCTTTTTGAAGAAATATATCTTACTTTAATATTTTCAAGGCACTAGCCTTATTGGATTACCAGATAACTAAATTGACACATTTTAGATTCTTATAAATGTTAGGGTTTGTACATCAGAATGACTTTTGAAATCCATTACAACTAATAATTATAGCATTCTGTATTTGAATATCTTATTTAGCCTAATAATCATTCCCTTCTTATTTGATATTGTCAGCATCAAATAATTCCTAAGGAACAGTTGTGAAATAGCTGTAAGTGGGTGTAGCCACATTCATCTATATAAAGTAAATTCATAAAGATTACTGTATCAAAATGTTAAGAGTGTAATCAATTGAAACCACATAAAGAGCTTGAAAATTTAGATCCTGTTCACTGTGTCTGTACTTTTCCTTGAGAATTTTCATGTTATAGAATTGATGACCCATAAGATTTCTCTTAACCCTCACTTTACTAGCAATTAATAATAAGTAGAGTGATCAATTTGCAAAGTTATCTCCATTTTATTAATTATATGACACTGATTTTATATCATCTTGTCCTGGAACTCCTAATACCTACTCTCTCTAACCATTATTCCTCTGACACCAACTCTGATTCTTTGTTTTTATTGGAGACATCACCTTATGTCTCTTCTATCTTATTATTATATCGATAATTGAAAAAGTTTTATGGCTTCAACTATCACTTTTATGCAGTTGATCACCAAACGTGTATTTATAGATTTGACTTTTCCAATAAAACTCAAGATTTTCTTTTCTTTTCTTTTCTTTTTTTTTCTGAGACAGAGTCTCACTCTGTCGCCCAGGTTACAGTGCAGTGGTGTGATCTCTACTCACTGCAACATCTGCTGCCCGGGTTCAAGCGTTTCTCCTGCCCCAGCCTCCTGAGTAGCTGAGATTACAGGCACCTGCCACTTCGCCCAGCTAAATTTTTTTTGTAGTTTTACTAGAGATGGGGTTTCACCATCTTGGCCAGGCTGGCCTTGAATTCCTGACCTCTTGATCCACCTGTCTCAGCCTCCCAAAGTGCTAGGATTACAGGCATGAGCCACCACACACGGCTTTTCATTTTTTCACTTGGAGGTTATACTTGTCTAAATATTAATATGTTAAACATACTCACAAATGTGTGTTGAATAAATATAATCTTAATTCCTCCTTTCTTTCTCACACCCCAGTTATGGAATCCTATCAATTCTAGTCTCAGACAGTATCTCAAATTCATACCCACATGTCAGTTCCTATTCTTACCACCAGCAATTCCTGTCTTCATTGCCTCCTGCATGAATTACTATTAAAAGCCTTCCATCTACATTTAGACTATGTTTATGGTGTTTCCCAATTTCAATCAATTCTATTTTCTGATCTTACATATGTTCTACTGAAGCACAACTCTTATCAGGTCGAGCTTCAGTGATTCTCTATTATCTTTATAATTCAGAACCATGTTTCAACATGCCTTTCCAATTTCATTTCACTTCCTTCACTTCCATACGTATGTGTTTTTATTAAAAGAGGCGACCTTTTCCCCAAGCACAGTTTCAACTTTGACATCTCTATATCGTCTTTGCTAACAGAATGTTATGCACTGTAACCATCTGTTTGTTATTCATTCTTCTTTATGTTGACTTATCAATATTCCAGCCATTCTTCAAAGTCTACATTACATGCTTCCTTCTCTAAGAAGTTTTTCTTGATCCTTACACAGAACAATATCTTCAAGAATAAAGCACTAACATTTGGCTTACATGACACATATGGAGGTATATTTGATGTTTATTTATTTATGTAATTCTTTTATGTCTACAACGAGACTGCAATTTTCTTGCAGGCTAGAAGATTAGACCTTTATTTTAACAACCCGAATCGCTTAGCAAAGGCTTTTCTCACAGTAAAAGAGAAATTCTTTTTGTCTTTACTTGAACAGTCAGTAGGCCAGTAACATCACTGATCTTCCTCAAATTCAGGTCAATGAATGCAATTCTAGTTGTACGTTCAAAACTAATACAATTAATTTCTAAATAATAGAATATTCTTATCAATAAAAGTAAATGTTATATGCTACGTGAGGTTATTGTGAAAAATAGATAAGTGGAAATATAATGAAAACTCTAAATCACACCACTGTGACTTTAGACAAATCATTAGAACAATATAGTCCCATTCACTTGCCTTGTCATTCTAATTATATCAGATGTTATATATTCTATTTTGTATTTGGAACTGCAAACAGCTGGACTTCAAAACAATTTATTTTTATCCTTGTCAGGGCTTCATGTTATTTGTTTTATGCTATTACCTCAAAAGAAATCCAAATATTTGCAAGCCATTAGTTTAGATTTATCCTTTGATTATATTTTAAACTGTAGTTAATGTAAAAATATTAAAGGAATGAACAGTATCAAGAAAAATAATGGTTAGCAAAGCACAGACGATGTGAAGAATAAAAAATGAGAGCAGATTTATTTGGGAATTAAAGTTTCCAGAAGGCTTTTCCAGTAGGATTTTCAGGAAAATAAGACTGCAAGGTACCTAAGGAAATATGTTTAGAGGGAAATTATAAGAAGTCAGTTGAAATAAATCTTCAAATAATATTTTCACTGAAGAAAATAACTTTCTTTCTCTCTTGCTGAAAAAATAATGTTTTAAAAATACCTCATATTAAATAATATAAAGATATGGCCCTCCAGACCTATTTGATACTAATACATTTTAAAAATTATTGATATATTGAAAAAGTCACATGCTTTTCCTAAAAGAAAAAACACTTACCTATGCAGATATTTAAAACATTTCAAATATATTTTTTAAAGAGATATATTGAAAATTGAAATCTTTCATATACATTCATTCATATATTCATTTATGCAGTAATTATATAAACTAGCAGAACATTTAGTCTTAAGTAAATGCTCATTAACTCATGTATTACAACTTTCATGTCATATACATATTCAAAAATGAAAACTAAATATTCTATTGAAGCTTATTTTATAAGCTCATTGGTTTAAAATCTTGGTTTGTAGACTATTTTCTTCCAAACCTCTGTTAAATGTTTTGAAATTATAAATCTTTTAAGAAACAGATAAAAGCTATGAACATACTCCATACAAAAATGTACATGCATGCATGTATACCAAAATGTTCATAGAATTTTTTTATCCTATAAGAGCATTTCATTTATCAAAAGCTTATATAGGTGGGGACATTTTTCTGGAAAAAAAAAAGCAGCTTTAAACTTTTTCATTTGAACTATTTTTGAAGAAAGTTTTTCTAAAATGTGTCACTTCTTTTTCTGAGATTTTAATCAGATTCTTGGAACTTTTATCTTGATGAATTAAGGTCATGCTTTTAAATATAAATTATTGTCCTAAGTCTTAGAACTAACACTTTCAAAGATGAGACATGAGGTGTAATTTCTTTGGGAAATGACAATAAAGAAAAAATATTTCTTTTTTATTATTCTTCCAGCATTTGATCTATTCTATTTGCTATATATGTGCCTCTAATAGCACTGCCCCTGCTTCCAACTGATTCTATCTAATCCAGTAACTGGAAAACAGAAATGCTGAAACAGTATTTAAAGTTGAAACAAAGTAACCTTAGTTCTGAGAGTCTTTTATTAAATTGCATGGTCTTTTTGGCATTTATTTTTGACTGTTCAACTCTCTTTCTTCAGGAGTGAAAAGTGAGGTAGCTATGCATATAGGCTTTATGAAAAAGTAGTTTATAATCTCTCTAAATTGCATTGTGATTTTTGAAGTTCTTTTAGTCTTAATCCAACACATTTTAAAGAACAAGGCCGAAAGGAACAAACTTTTTTAGTTACCTAGTGTCTATTCATCTCTCACATGCTGTGTGCATGCCTGTGTTCCTGCATACATATCTGCCCAATATAATGAGCAGACTGTTGGATAATTGATATTAGGTTGTAAGACAGAATGAAGGCCAACTCACGTTTCATAACTTTCTACTGCAAAATACTCTCTGTGCATGTCCATGCTCAAAAACATTGGAAATATCGACAAAATATTATAATGTTTTACATACATAGTATCAAACTGGATAACATAAAAAATATTAATAGTAACTGATCATTATTTGTATTACTTAATTTGATACTAGTGTATACAATTTGGAAAACTCCTGAATATTATGGAGCATAACACTCAGTTCTAGTCACCAAATTACAGTGTCCATCCCTGGGCTAGTATTTGAGGATATCAACAATAAATAAGACCTCTTTTGGATAGTCAGTATAAATAATGTTTAGAATTTTTACTCATAGAACACAACTTTTAATATGAAAAATTTATGCTATATAAATAATTAGAAGGCAGAACAAGGTAAGATGGATGACGATATAGGACAATATTGACTTTATTTGCAGCATTTGATTGCTTGGAGTTATGCTTAATATACCCTTTAAAGTTTAATTACATTTATGGGAAGAAGGAAAACCTAGATTACATAATCTTTTTGCAAAAATATGCACAACATTTTCAAATATACAAACTTGGTAAGTCAAAGAAACTAAAGATGACTAAATGATTGCAATTTATGGACATTATGAAATTTTTATAGCAAATAATGCTAGTGCAATAGAAAATGTGATATGCTGTGATTCTGAAACATAAAGCCAAATTAAGTTTAAATACAAATTTAAGTTTTCTAGACTCTGAGATTGGCTTTGTGTTTTACAGTTTTTTTTTTTTCCAAACACATTCTGCACAAATGCCACGTATGGATCTGACCCACCTTTTAATTAGCAATGCCTTTTAGAATTAGACGTTAACATTTACAAAAAAAAGAAAACAATAGTTCTCTATTTTTCTATCTCAATTTACTCAAATTCCTTTACCAATTGTCCAGTCTGCCATAGGACCCTTCATAATTCAATTCCCTTCCCTTAGAAAAGTGGTTCTGGCTTGAGTAACTAGCGTCTCTAGACTCTAGATTCCTTCCATATACCTTAAAACTCATAGCTGTGATTGCTAAGCCTTTTCTACAGACATGCTCTACCTTTCCTACAGACTTTCTTTCCTTTATCTTCCCAGCCACTTTTATAGTGGACATTTAATTGAGAATTTCTGATTTCTGAATTTATCCTTCAACAAAGATACCATCTTTGGTCTCTTTTTACTCTAATTGTCCTTAAGAAGGAACAGCTTACTCCATTACTGAGCTGGCAACAAGCTGCTGGACGCTCACCCTTGAAAAAGTCTGGGCCCTCCAACTGGCTCAGAAGGTGCATTAAGATGTCAAACTCACTGATAAGGCCTGTGCTGCATGAAGAGAATATATGGGCTCCAAAATATCTCCTGACTTTTGAAGTCTCCATTACAGTCTTTCCTCAAGTGAAGAATATTACGAGTAGTTAACTATAACCTATTGTAATCTGAGGTCACCCTGGTGGAGATATCCCAGGATAAAATGAGTCCCTGCAGGACTTAGGGACCTTCAGAAGAAATTAAGTATAAAATGAACCACTAAAAGCCTTAATAATAATAAAAAAAAGTTCTCTACTGGTTGAACTTCCCTAGTTAATTCTCTAACCAAAGTAGGTCTCTTCCTAATCCAGAAATTAAAACTTAAATATTTGTGAATACTAATGCAGGGCAAAATATGTTTATGTAAACACATTACTATGTATAGTTCAATGGTGTTTATGTAAAGACTATTAAAGTATGACAAATGAAAGAAAATAATTATGAATCACAGTAACATCATCAGAAGAAGCTTTAAAGAAGTGAGAAAACTCTAAGCCTATACCAATGTAATGTATATCATTAAGAAGGCTATTTCTTTGCTCTTGTTAATTTTTAACCACAAAGACAAATATGTCATTTGGTTAATATAATGATTGCTGCATTACAGAATCCATTACAGAGGGACCTGGGAGACCCACCGTGTACCGGAAGGTATTCAGAAAAAACTGCAGTAGCAGCAGTCGCACCATCATCTTAACCCTGGAAAGTATTCTTGAGTGTTCCACCACACTCAGATTCAGCAGTGAGAAAGTAATTATATCAAAATTACTAGTATGTACACACACACACACACACACACACACACTTTTATAACGATATTGGATAGTGATGAGCATTTGGCAGATGAAAAAATACATATTATCCTACATACATACATGAAGATACACATAAACAGGCCTGCAAGCAGAAATGCATGAAGATAAATACAACTATATGTGTGTGTACATATATATACAATGTAATGTGTTTAGACCCATCTAAAATTCAGACACCAAGTATCAGAAATATATTTGCTTACATAAACTTAAATATATGAATAACAGATATTGCACTTGGAAATGTATGGCGCAGATACTTGCAATTTTTTTATTATTTCTGAAAGATTTTGGGGGAAAATCCTATTTCTTACCTACATTTCCAGTCATTAAGTATGAATTCTGAAAGTCCATCATCCCCATTCCAACAATGTGTATAAAATCTTCAATCACCTGCATTAACTCTATTGAGCCTGGATAAATCTAGAAAAATAAGCAAAGGTTAGATGGAATTAAAAAAATCTATACATACAATGGGATATACAACTGAATTTTTAAAAACCTACATGAAAAAACAAATGAGCTTCATTTTACTTGAAAAAAAATCTACAGCTGGCAATAGCAGTATTTCTTAAATTAATAGTTGAGAATGACATCACATGTCACATGGGAGGAACTTTGGAAGTAATATGATGTGCTGATCAATCCCTCATAAATCTAAGGAAACTCAAAATATCTAACAGAATGTCTCCTCAGAAAACACATGACTTTACTTTTGATGGGCTCTTTCTATCACTTAAATATAACAAAAATGTAGAACAAACACTGAAATTGGGCCTTTTACATGTTTAGCTTGGTATCTATATGAGGAACACAGGAGGAAAAACAATTATTATTGCCACAATGAAGATATTTACGAACTTTTAAGTTATGGTGTAATAATAAATATCTTGAGAGAAACATTTATTTTTAATAATTATAATGTCCACTGTAAGAATACTGTCAATAATTATAGGTTTACAAAAATATTAATAGTTCTAGTGCTTGTGCTTTACATGTCCACATACAAAACACACCTATAGAATTATTATGCATATTTTCAGTAAGAGGAAGAAAGAACTCAAGAAGGTTAAACAGCATACCTAAGGCCAAATTGTGTCTTTAATGGTGGCTGAACTGTATCTACCTAACTGTTCATCTATGCATCTATCCATCCATCCATCTACCTACCTATCTACCTAAAGGAACATCTGCCTCCATGGCCTAAATGGTTTTTTTTCAATATCATGGCACCTCACACAGTACAAATAGATGAGCGTGTTTTGTTTTATTGTTTGTTTGTTTTTAGGCAACCTGATGATGGCAATAGTTGATAGTGTTTGGAACATAAAGGCTGTTGAAAAGGTCACAGGAATTTTAGCGTGTATAACCCATAAAGCTTAGAGAGTCAGCCTGCGTTATATAACCATTCTAGAGCAGAAAATGTTTTGAAGTCAGGCTAATTTCTTGTGGCCATTCAGCAACACTGTATTTTCTAGCCATTAAAAATTAAGTGGAGTAGAGAGTTCTAGCTGCTTTCTAACTGCAAAGACTAGTGCAGAAGGCGAAAAGACGTTCTGAATAGTAGAAAAGCATATAGTAAGAGCTGGAAAGGACAGCAGGCACATGTGTATTTCAAAGTGGTTTGTGGCTGTGCTTATCTAAATACTGGACAATATATTTACTCACATATACTTGAAGACATGAACAATGGATATTACACTTAGACATGTATTGCTGAGATAGTTCCCATTTTTAATTTTAGAAAGATTTGGGGGATAAAACCTGTTTCTTAGCTTCATTTTTAGTCTTTAAACATGAATTATGAAAGTCCATTATGCCACTTCCAAGAATGTGCATAAGATTTTTGTTATCGCCAGGGCTTCCTTCAACTACTGTATTTTCCCCCATCTTTGTGTAGGTGTATATATATATGAGTATGTGTAGTGAAAGAATAAATACAAATGAAAATAAGAGGCTTAATTTTTGCTGCTGAAAATAAGGGAAGAGAATCTCCCTCCCTCAACCCCACTCTCTTCTCCCTTTTCTCACAGAATTTACTTTTGGAAAACTAGTAATTGTTAGCACTCTTTCTCTTTGAAATGCATGCCAATGTATTTAAAAGCTAAATAGTCTCCTACAGCTTAAAGATCCAGGAATGTCTCTCTTTCAAAGATAAATATACAAAAACATAGTGCCCCTCTTTCTCAGTTTTGTAAAGGGTAGAAGCCTAACTTAAGAGGCCTCTTGAATTTTGCTTCAAGTGGCAAAATTACCTCCAGTCATAAAGATACAAGGAGGTTATTTTTCTTTGAATAAGGTCAATTAAGTAACAAGACGGCCACCTTCAATTGCCAAGTGAATTTAGGACGAACTATATGTGACAAAAGGTGCTCTCAGTCCTCTTCAGGACTAGTTACTTTTTATCTTGAGGACACTCTTGGTTATGTAATAGGGTAAGGTTTCTTTCTGTCTTTGTAGTCTCAGCAGATTGCCTATGATACACATTACATTCTGATTTACCGCTTATTCAATAATGAAAGTGTTTTCGTTTTCTTCTACCTCCTTGGAGAGTTTCTTTTAGGTTGGCTAAAGGTTTTGTTTTTAATTATATTTCTCCATTTGTAGCCAAATGTTATAAAGCAGGTTATAAAAGGTTGGCAAACTTTTTCTGTTCTCAAATAGTAAATATTTTAGGCTTTGCAGGGCATGAGGTCTCTGCTGTCACTCAACTCTTTTCTTGTTGCACCAAAACAGCCATATATAGATCATATGTAAATGAATGGGTGTGGCTATATTCCAAAATATGATTAACAAAATAAGCCTCAAGCTGGATTTGGCTCACTGGCCGCAGTTTGCATTTGCTCTAGAGACATTTGAATTTTAAAAATAATAAAGAAATATTGAACATAATACATGACTCAAATGGCTGGTCTTTACTAAACTGGATTTGTCAACTCCAGTCATACGGGTAGAGTGTAAAGTAGTGCTATATAAAAATATAGTTTTCTTTTTCACTTTAGTATACTATGCTTTTAGTAGGATGCTTTATCTAAACATAGTTCTATCCTTCATTACTGTAGCTGATAGGTAACAAATTATGAAATGACTGTCCAAAAGAGTAAATTTTGTTTACAAAAACCTTCCAAAGTCAATAGCCACCATTTTACTCAGTTTGTTTTCCAAATGCACACAGAGTTCTGTTTTATATTTACTTTTGTCGAGTCTATTACTCAAAAATAAAGAGACCCACAAAGATTATCTTTGGTAGATTTTAAACAGCGCCTATTTCTGTGAAGTTCACCCTTTGTGTTACAAACTCAAGAGGCCCATTCACCACATGGCTGCATTTATGACACCACCTTGAGTAAAAGCTACATAACAGGGTTGGTTTTTGGTTTTAAATTGTTATTTTTAAAATAGCATTAAGGATTATTATTACTGGAAAAAAATGTTTTATATATAAGAATACAGCTAAAAATCCAAGGAAATAGATGGATTATGAATTCAGAATTTTTCATTGACAAGAAGTTCTGCCACCATTCATTATTTGTTAAAGTTGGGCCCTCAAAGTAAATAACAGCATCTGATAAATTGCAGTCTTGCTTTAAATAGGATATTATATATTTCTTCTAAATATATCCATAATGAATAGTCTCTAGCATTCTAGAAAGATGTACTTAGCCTCTACAGCTGTATTATAAGGAAAGACACCATCTTCTTAGAATGAGTGAATGAGGTTGTTCTCTTGAAGAAAGCCAAGGACAAATGTGTAACTCAAATTAGTAGAAAAAAGTAGGTTTAAAATCTTAAACTAAGGGGTTATTTTTTTCTGGCTATGTCCAAGTGTATGAAATTTGTACCTGATAATGAGGTAGATCCACACTGGATTATTTTTAGTGCTCCTGTTATAGTAGGATAAAGGGCGTGCTTTACTTCTGAAGACCCCGAATATGATTATAAAGGGAAAACCTGAATGAACCTCAGCTTTTTTTTTGTCTTATTTTTAATGAGTCAAGTAGAAAACTTGAAGTTTAATATCCAGTTAAATTAATTTTACATAGAATTTTAAAAACATAACTTTTCTTTCTTTCTAGACTTCTAAACCACTTTTCCTGCAATTTAGAGGAAAAAAATTAGTCATTGTATATCAGTTAGGATACCACAAATGGTAATGCAAGGTATTTATAAAAAATATCCCAACCAATAAGGTCACTTGCCATACAGATAAAGCATAACACAGAGATGTTTTAAAAATCATAATATAATTTTTGGTGAGGACTGATTTTTACAATTCTTGGATTTGAATAAAAATTAATCTCTCTATGATCCACATTATATTTAATATTGTAGTAAATGCAAATGGTTTTATTAGTCAAAACTCCATAGTTTCATTTGAAATATGTACTTTTATATGTCCTGTTCTTCCCATGCTCTGTAGACAGAAAAGGAACTTACTGGTTTGGCATATAGTTATTACACATTATATCCTTAAAGTTTTAATTTGCTTAAACTTGTTCAGCTTTTTTTCACATGTATAAGTATTCCAGACTGATAGGGTAAAGATCATTTGCTTCCTCAAAATTACTAGGATATAACATAGACTGACGAAAAATCTCCCGTTTTCCTGAAATAGCAAGCCATTAATTTAGTCACTTATTTTTTTTGAGACGAAGTTTCGCTCTTGTTACCCAGGCTGGAGTGCAATGGCGCGATCTCGGCTCACCGCAACCTCTGCCTCCTGGGTTCAGGCAATTCTCCTGCCTCAGCCTCCTGAGTAGCTAGGACTACAGGCACATGCCACCATGCCCAGCTAATTTTTTTTTTTGTATTTTTAGTAGAGACGGGGTTTCACCATGTTGACCACGATGATCTCGATCTCTTGACCTCGTGATCCACCCGCCTCGGCCTCCCAAAGTGCTGGGATTACAGGCTTGAGCCACCGCGCCCGGCCCTAGTCACATATTTTTTTACACTTTGTTTAGCCAACTTTATTTTAAGTTCTGAAAAAACCCCATCCTTACCTGTTGTGCATCTTCCCATTTTTCCTTGTTTTCTTCATCTAGAAGGTTGCTAACTATTTGAAAGAAGTTCTGTAAATTAAATTAGATAAAAGGTTTAATATTACATGAGAGAATTATACTTTTTAATACCATCTATTTGAGTTGACTACTTGGTAAAGGTATAGATAGTTTTCAATATTGCTTTATGACCTTAACACAATATTCTGGAAGATCTCTGAGGATACTTTTTTGCACCATGATTCTAGGATTTTATATAACTTCATTTCTGTACCCACAGAAGAGGTCAGAATAGGGAAAACACTTTCACTCACAATTATTTGTTCCATTATAGTCTCTATCTTCCACTCTGTAATGTCATTGTGTAATTATTCCATATGTTTAATCCCATCTGTAAAGAAAGTCATCGGTATTTGTTCTATTACAAGTTGTCCTGTTCATTGTGAGTGTTGATTGTTACTTGCACTGTTGTTTCAAAGAACACTCCAGTAAGACTATAGGCAAAATGGAGGCAAGACAGGCTCCCTCAGTTAAAATCTTGACTCTGCCCTTCCTGGCCTCTGTACTTTTATAACTACCGATTGCGCATATTAAATAAAATGTTCTAAGTTCCTGGCATATCATATATGTTAAGAGCACAATAAATCTTAGCTGTTTTCAAATTATTACTCTATACACTTCTGCCTTTTGCCAGCAAACCAACATGGAAGAACGAATAGACACGTCACATCCTTGTCATTGTTCTTATCTCTGACTGTTGAAGACCTATTGCTTTATCTTCACCTAGCAGTACCCAATGGTTCTAGGTTTTCCCTGTCCATGCAGGAAGGTCCATTTTGATGTTCATATTCTATTCACCATGGACACACTGACAGAGAGCAGGGCTCTGTTCAGTTCAGTTTTGTGAGTGCTCATTTCACATATGAAGGATTTTTACCAGAGACTTGTCTGTTTTTTCGTACTACACTGTGCCATCAAGACATAGGAACCGGGAGAGAACAACCAGGGTGCTTTTGAAGGTGAGCTATGGCCTGGGGGTCACAGGAGACCTGAGAAGTGTAAAGGGAAGATACGACATTTATCTTAAGCTACATAGGCGGTGGTGGTGGCTTGGCTGTGTTCTCAGAACCCATCTCTTCTGACTGTCTGTGTGTAGTTTAGCACTAGCACTGCTTCATACTGATACATTAACTTAGACCAGACTCCCTTGAGGGCGGAAATAATCATAACCTGTTAGTCTCATCAGTCTTCCTTCCTATCTAGCTTCTCAAAACAGGCATTTGCACTAATTCCAAAGAAACTCACCTGGGTGTTATTAAATGAAAAATAAAGCTGCTTCATTTCCTCTTCTCTTGTGGTTTGAAGCTGTTAGTATCTATATTTAATTGCCCTATTTGTGCTATTTATTTTAATAGTTCCTGGCAATCACATGAGTTGAAACATGGTTTGAGTCATAACCTCTATAAAAGTTACAGGACATTTTATGCAACTCTTAAAAAAATGCAAGTCCGTTTTAGACTCGTTTTTCAATTCATTTAACCTTTTTGTAATACGAGCCATTTTTTTTCCACTTAAAATTTCCTGCTTGGAGTGTTAACATTTGAAGGGCTTAGTCCATTGAGCTGTAACTCTACCTATGGGCAGAAAGAATTAACCTTCAGAGTTCTCCAATTGCCTATGGCTGGTTAACTCGGTAGGGGACATGCTGCTAATGAGGCAAAAGTTGCAGGTTTTATCCCTGTACATGCCAGTTAGCTGTGCTGAGGTCCATGACCTCGGTCTGCATTCTAACCCCTGCCAGCTTTCATAGAAAGTGCATGCTGCTGCTAACAAGAGACACCAAGAGAACAGGAAGCAATTTGTGCAACTGCATCTCCTTTTCTGAAAAAAACATTTCACAAAGCATGTTTTGCTGACAGTGGGTCGGTGACTCCTTGCTGTACATGAAAGCCATTGCACACACAAAATTCCTTGATGAAGGCAATAAATTCAGAGTTCAGTTTTTTTTTAAGATCAACAAAGGGCACAGATAAACAACACAAATTATTAAAATATATGTTGAACCAACCCAATGTAGAGTATAAGAAGCAATTTGTACTGTTCTTCAAGGCCAAGAAATGTGACTCTGCTAAATCGGAGAGGGAAGGCAGTACAGAATAAAGCTATTGATTAGATTTTGGAACAATCAGTAGGTAGTGCCTTGATTAATGCAGTCCATGTAGGAACACAGTGAGCTAAGTCAGAATGTCTCAAACAGTGGGACAGCATTTATAGGGAGACTAAGTCTTTCTTGTTCATCAGTGTATCCTCAGAGCATATAACACCTTGCTAATAGATATTCAGTAAAGTCCTAAATTTAAAAAAAATTAGGTTGCACAATCAGTACATCTCAGAGTTTCCTTTTTGTCACTCTATTTTTTCAACTGTAATTTTAGATTCAAGGGATACATATGAAGGTGTGGTACCTGGGTTTACTGTGTGATGCTGAGGCTTGGAGTATGAATGATCCTATCACCTAGGTACTGAGATGAGAATAGTACCCAGTAATTAGGCTTTCAGCCCCTTCCCGTCTCCTTCCCTCCCTCCCCATTCTATCAGTCCCTGGTGTCTATTGTTGTCATTTTTATGTGTATGAATACTCAATATTTACCTCCCACTTATAAGTGAGAACATGCAATATTTGATATTCTGTTCCTGCATTAATTTGCTTAGGATAATGGCCTCCAGCTGCATCCATGTTATTGCATAGGACATGATTTCATTATTTTTAATGGCTGTGTAGTATTCCATAGTGTACATGTACCACATTTTGCACCTCAGCTTTTCTAATAAGATTCAGCACCAGTTCTTTCAGCTGACCTTGCTCTAACTTGTCTGACACATATAGAATATACATATATATATACACACACACAATTATATATGTAAATATACACATACTAATACATACTGATTATATATATACATACATATATATGTACACACACATATATACATATATATGTATATGTGTGTATATATATACGTATATATGTGTATATATATATATATATATATACTCATGTTGACATTTGCTAAACTATCAGGCTGATAAATAGAACCAAACCTAATAGAACACTACTTTGAAGAGGGGACTCATGACATTTCAGGCCCCAAGATTGAATTTTCAAACAAAGTATGAAGCTGCTTCTGTGGAGGCAGAGCCGCTGCGTGCTAGTGTTATTTTAAAACTCCATTAATGGTGATAATCTCTCTCTTTTGATGATTTATGGATCAGGTCACTTATGTCAATTCCTAAAATAAAAAGGTCAACACTTTACAGTAGGCTTTGTCTCTCTCTCTCTCTCTTTTTATAGTCAGCCCTGATCTCCATGACCTAGACTGATTTGAAAAACTGAGTGTCCTTGGCAGAATGGGAGCTGCTTAGAGCTTGAATGGGGCAGACCCAGTTTGACATTTTCCCCATCAATTACTAACTGTATTGTTATGGCAGATGTTGCCTATCTATGCTTTATTTCTTTAATCTGTAATACAGCAGTAATGATAGCTACCTGGCAGAGCTGTTGTGCAGCTTGAAGTTAATTCTTAGCACAGTACCTGATGCATAGTAAGTGCTTGATATAAGGCAGCTTTATGGTTTTATTCTCTTTATGTTATATATTTTTATGACTGGCTGCATGATTTGTATTCATTGCCACATTATGGCAAATATGCACTTGTAATTCTGATATAGAATTTCCCAACCAATAGCATTCTCCTCTATCTCTGTTTAATGTCTCTTCCTTTCTCAGCAATATGTACAGAACAGAACTGATTAATCTAACTCTGGGGCACAGTTTGTTCAGCAGAAATCTCTTCTTTCAAAGAATATTCTCTGTGGAAAGTGGGGCTCAGGGTAGTTATTATTAAATACCTACTATGTGAGAGGCACCATGGAGAATGGTTGTAGTACACAGAGGTCAAAGAGGCATGATTATTCTTTCTTTTCAGGAAGTATTAAAAAAATCAGGGCAGTGAATGTATGCTCTATAAAGAGAAGCATAAATCCTTCTGTGGCATTCAAAGTAGAGGTCCTAGATTTGGCTATACGAGACAAAAAGGACACTTTATTTTATGGAAAGCAGTAAAAAAATTCTGTTTTTACTTCTGATTGGCATCCACCTGGCAGATTTCTTATGGATTATATTCAATTTTTTATAAATATCCTAAAATACGTCTTAGCATTTTGCTTTTGCTGAATTCCTATTTCCATGGAAATAGAGTTGTAGATTAGGCTAGTGATTTCAGAATCAGGAAATGCACTCTCCTCCATCTTAACTAGTAGCAAAATTCTTGGACACCAAGGGACAAAGACAAGCCCTAAGAGGCAGACTAAATAAGGTAGATCTGAAGGTTTGAAAGAATGATAGTGACTCTGACTAGAACTGAAGGGGGAATTATTAGAAAGGATTAACAGCAAACAAGAAAGCAGGAATAAGCCATTAGGATAAGGATGCATAACACAGAATAGATCCTTGATCCCCAACCTAGAGATCAACTAGTTGATGGTTGCAAGGCCATGTGTGATTCAGCCACTTCCTGTCTAACTTCATCTTACACTATCCTGCTCCATACTCTATACACCAAGTCCATGAGACTGCTTCATGCATCCCACACTCTTTTCTGCCCTGTCTGTAGATCTGTTTCCATGCTGTTTGCTTTCTGGGACTGTTATTCTTTCTGTTCTTTACTCAGATAACCTTTTCTCATCCTTTATGTACAGATTTATATGCAATTTCCTCAAAAAGGCCTTATCAGATCATCACCTCCCCCGCAACTATACAGGGTTTGATATTTTATTTTTCTCATGGTTCTGTGTGATCTTTTTGTGAAGTATATAGCATTTTAAAGTCACGATTTACTTGTATGAGATTGGTTTAGGGCTTTTTGTCTACTAGTTTATAATTGAGTTACTTCTATTTTGTTTATTCTTGTGCCCCCAGTGCACATTAGGCACAGCAGCATGTAAATACTCAAATATTTAAAACTGATGAATTACATGTCCACTGTGTGTAAGGAAATGGGCTCGGCATTCATGGAATTTTTTTAAAAAAATAATAAAAAAAGGTTTATATCTAATTTGCTGCCTCTTTTTCGAGTCAACACCCTCCTCTTCCATTGATGCTTTTAATAGTACCAGGGCTCTCCTCATGCCCAGGGAATGAGAGATGACACTTATTTTTACAGATAAGAAAGCTAGTTATCTTGAGTAAATATGGGATCAAACTCTTCTTACAGCATTTGAAGACTCAACATCATCCTTGAACACAAACACATACTTTAGAGGAGTTGCATGACTACAGGAAGGAGCTCTGGATATTCAACCCTGGTCCTTAAATTCACATGCAGAAACAAGCAAGGAAGGAGCCTCCTCTTCCAGAAACCCATGAACTCCATAAACCCAGTTCATCCTATGCCAAACACAGGGAACCCTCCCTATGCATCACTACCCTTACCCTGATACTGGCAAGATGCATTTAATAGTACAAGTGCTGCTTTGTTCATCAAAAGAATGGCATAAAGAAAGTTATACAAATATCAGACAGACAGTAAAGTCAGGGGGCTTTAGCAAGAAAAAAATGAAGAAAGCGACATCACTAGAAAGCATTATCAAAATCAAAATAGTAATTATGAAGGCCTAAAGGAGGGCAGTGGATGTGCCAATGGAACAGCAAGGAAAGGTATACAAAATACTTAAGCAGAAATGTATTTCCTTATTCATTCAAGTAGTAGTTATTAAATGCCTTTTCTATATTCAGCTGTTCTGTTCTAAGTGCTGCGAATATGACAGTAAACAAGATATATTACTTCCCTCACCGAATTCATGCTCTAGTGGGTAAAGAGAAGTAAAAGTAAGCAAATACATTTAAAAGGATGATTTCAGACAGTGACTGCAACAGTTTGAATACGATGCCTCCAAAACTCAGCTGTTGCCAACGTGACGTTATTAAGAGTTGGAGGCCTTTAAAAGGTTATTATGCCACGAGGACTCCTCTCTCGTGAATGGAATTACTGCCCTTATAAAAGAAGTTTCCTGAAGTTTTTGGCTAACATACCCTCTGTTTTCCACTATATGAGGATGCAGGGTTCCTCCCATCTTAGAGAATGCAGCAACAAGGCACCGGCTTGGAAGCAGAGAGCAGCCATAACCAGACAAATGAATCTGCCATCAGTGCCTTGCTGTTGGACTTTCCAGCCTCCAGAACTGTGGGAAATACATTTTTATTCATTATCAATCACCCAGCCTCAGGTATTTCATTATAACATCACAAAGGGACTGAGACAGTGACACAAAAACAAAATAGGTTATAGGAATAGACTAAATAGGTCAGCAAGGTGTGCGTGTATGTGTGTGTGAGACAGAGGAGAGAGAGAGAGATTACTTTAGATTGGATGGTCAGCAGGAAAGACCTTTCTAAGAAGGTGACATTTGAGCTGAATATGGAATAAAAAAGCGAAAAAAGAGACAGGCAGGCAAAGACCTGAGGAAGGGAGTTCCAGAAGGGAGGAGAATGTTCAAATTCCCTGGGTAAACAACAGTCTGAACAAGTTCAAGAAACAGAAAGAAAGATAACATAACTAGCTGAATAGGAGGCTGGGTGAGGTGAAGGGATAAAAGTATTCTAGAGGATGAAAATGATACACAGGGGTCAGATAAAGTGAGGCTTTGATCACACAGTAGTTCTATTACTTGCATTTTATTAAAAATCAAAGTCCAGCTTTGGCCACTGAGGGGAAGATAAAGTACAGGAGAATAAGAGTAAAAACAGAAAACTTAGAATACAGTTTGTCTTAATTATTGAGGTCAGAGATGATGGCAGGTTGGTTTAGAGAAATGACGTGATGACAGATTGCATGGGAGGGGAAGCACAGAATCAAAGGTCAGGCTTTGGTTCTTAGCTCTGGTAGCTGAGGATGATGAGTTAGAAATGCTACCACATACGAAGCAGCACTGTTGAGAAGAGAAAGTGACCTTTGTTTTGTTCAAGTTGAGTATGAAGAATCTACAACATAGCTAAGAAAAGAGACCCATTGGGCAGGTTTAACTACAAGCCTACAGCTCAAGAGGTAAAAACTTGTGAATAGTTAAACTGGAGCCTTTTGGGACAAAAATAATTAAGATTATCATCACTAAAACCAACTAGAATGAAGTCATGATTAAAACATTGACGGTAAACTCATAAAAAGAGAAATTAAAAAATGTGAGGAAGTAACAAAAAAAGCAGAAAAGACACGTAACAGAATAATATAAATTCTTATTCCCAGCACTTTGGGAGGCCAAGGCAAGTGGATCAACTGAGGTCAGGAGTTCAAGACCAACCTGGCAAACATGGTAAAACCCTGTCTCTACCAAATATACAAAACTTAGCCAGGTGTGGTGGTGCATGCCTGTAATCCTAGCTACTCAAGAGGCTGAGGCAGGAGAATCGCTTGAACCTGGAAAACAGAGGTTACAATGAGCCGAGATCACGCCACTGCACTCCAGCATGGGCTACAGAGCTAGACTACATCTAAAAAAAAAAAAAGACTCTACTGCTGAGATTAATCGAGAGGAGACAGACCATTCCTTTAAGTAGGTAAAAATCCAAAGAGTGTTCAAAATACAGTGCAATAGGTTGGTGCAAAAGTAAATGCTTTTTCTGCCCATTAAAAACTGCAATTACTTTTGCATTAATCTAATAGTAAATCTCGTTTGGTTTTTGTTTTTTTGCCCTGATGCACTTGGCTGATACATTTGCATGTGTGATACATAAAACCATAAATACATCCATATTTAGATTAAAGTAGGGATCATATATGCCCTGTGTTATGGCTGAGATTCTCTTAGTATCCCATTCTATTCAACAAAGTATACTGAAATGAAATTAAGTAAGAACAACATTATTACTGAAAATTTCTTGAGTTTGCTCTTAAAAAAAAAAACAAAAAAAAAAAACCACAAACAAAAAACTAAGCAATCTCTAAAGAGTGCCCTAGGTACCTTTTTGGTAACAGGTGAATAGGCAAAATCACCCCTAATCAAGCAAGACAAAGAAGCACAATACCATGGTTTAGACCTTTTATCCAGAATATCTATCTAAGCAGCATATCAACTGACCATTGGCAACTGAAAACTAACAAGGATTCAGAAAGGCAGAATATTATAATACAGGATGCCATCTAGCAGGGTTAGAGACCAAGGCATAAGAAGAACATAATCTAGAGGAAAATCTGAGCCACTGGAAAACTGGGAGACAAAAGATAGACATTTGAAGGAACATGATATAAGGGTCAGTAGTGGGATCTGCAGCAGGCCAAGTGGCCTGACCTGAGAGTGGTGTTCAGAGGGCTTCTGACGGCAGGGCTGGACTGTCCCTGCTCTCCCACTGCAATCTGCCAGACCAAAAGGAATGTGAGAACAGATAACTGAAACTAGTATCTCCTAATAGTCACTAGGTTAGGGGAAAAAAAGTCTTTAAAAACACCTTAAAGAAATACTTCTTTTAGCTCTGACTCATTTTGATAACTGCATAAGAACATTGTTTTGGGACACTGTCTTTCACACTAATCTTGTTGTTTTGCCATGATATAAGAAAGTTTGACCTGTGGAGTCCCAGAATAGCTCAGATGGGGAATTTTTTATATAATCCTCTCAGCATCTCTGAGCTAACTTCAGGATCAAGGACTCCAGCAAGAGGTAACAGAGTGATTCTGCTTGAGGTATACTCGATGGGATGAGGCTAAGTGGAAAGAATAAGCCATCCAGTACTTAGTGCTTTGGGGCATGAGCTCAGTATTGCTTATAGTTCTTTTTTAAAAATGAAAGGTAAAAATAGTTAGTGATCCTAATACCATTAAATACGATTATTTCCCCAGTGACAGCCTGGCAGAACAGCCAATGTTATAAAAACATCATAACTCAGTATGACAAAATCATCATCATATTCAGGCAGCAGCTTCTTCTTAAGTGAGGAACAAGGTAAGGAGTGATCCCTCAAGTTTGGTAGGCCTGGCTGATACACTTAAGGGCCACCATGTAAAAGAAGCCTGCACACATCACAAGTTTAGCCCCCTGTAACACTGCAGGCAGTAATCACAGCAGGTCCTGTCCTGGGGAAAGATGATTGACACAGACCCCTTCAATAAAAGAAAATTCTCATAGTCCTTCAGGATTCCTTGTTATAGGCTCACTGTTTCTCAGCCCCTACACTCAAATCTTTATGTTAAAGTCCTTGTACCCAATAGCTCAGATGTGATTGTCTTTAAACATAGGGCTGTTAAAAAGGAAATTAAGTTAAAAAGAATGAATTATAGTGGGCCCTGATCTAATCTGTCTGGTGTCCTTTAAGAAGAGAAGATTAGAACATACAGAGAGACACAAGGGATGCAAATGTGTAGAGAAAAAGACCATGTGAAGACACAGAGAGAACACAGCTACCTACAAGCCAATGAGAGAAGCCTCATGAAAAACCAAACCTGCTGTGACCTTGATCTTGGACATCTAGCCTCCAGAACTGCGAGAAAATGTTTGTTGTTTAAGTCACTCAGTTTGTGGTATTTTTTATGGTAATATTAGTAAACAAAAACATTCTTCAATAAAAACTTTTTTTTTTTTTTTTTTTTGAGACGAAGTTTCGCTCTTGTTACCCAGGCTGGAGTACAATGGCGCGATCTCGGCTCACCGCAACCTCCGCCTCCCGGGTTCGGGCAATTCTCCTGCCTCAGCCTCCTGAGTAGCTGGGATTACAGGCACGTGCCACCATGCCCAGCTAATTTTTTGTGTTTTTAGTAGAGACGGGGTTTCACCATGTTGACCAGGATGGTCTCAATCTCTTGACCTCGTGATCCACCGGCCTCGGCCTCCCAAAGTGCTGGGATTACATGCCTGAGCCACCACGCCCGGCCTAATAAAAACTTTTTAAAACAAAAGAATATTGGATAATAAATGGAATCACAATATAAACCCATCTGTAACTTTTGCTAATGCAAATCTCAATATTTTCTTGACTACGAAGAAAATAATAGGAGCTTCTGAAAGGATAAAACTATCAGTCTCAAGATTTGCTGTATTTTTTTTTTAAGTCAACCAAAATAATTCATTTACTCCACATGGCACTTACCAGCTGATAGACTGCACTTTATACATTCTTAAAACTACTTTGCCTGTCTTCTTCTTTCCACGTGGATGTGGTGCCTACTCTGGACTCTTCTATGGAGCTTGCTAGTTTCCCTTAGTTACCAGCTATCTTCTAGGTTCGTTCATGGTAGGATTTAATGATGTTGGTTCGTGAAGAAAGATCTGTTGCTTCAAATTTTACCCACTTAAGAAAGTTATTTGCCATTAAGTTTCTTATTTTCATGTTTATACTAAGGGCGGGGTTTAAGTACTATCTAGAAAGTGATGCTACTTATGTTAGGCTCTCTCTAGCACAGAGAAACAAGGATTGTTTTCCTTGTTTTTTTTTGTTGTTGTTATTTTTGTTATTTTGTTTGTTTGTTTTTTTGCCCTGATGTCCTCAAATTAAGGCAAAATCCTATTTGAATTGGAAATCCTCTGGAATAGGAAAATCATATTTTCCAAAATATTTTTGAAAATAGAATGCATGGTGGAAAATGCGTATCATAAAGACAGGAAGATTTTTCTAACAGACAGGTCATTCTTAAACTACAGCTATGCTTTTGACTGCATAGTTTAATTATTGAGTGTTTCTGTAACTCACTTACTTCTGCAAATTCTATCTTAAGTCCTAACTCTTCCATGACTTCTTTACTTACTGCTGCTGTTCAGACCTTTTTTTGAAATTCATAGAAGTAGAACACACTATAGCCCCATTCACGTTATTTTTTTCCTTCAATGATACTATAAGAGGCTTGAAAACAAGATCCGTGTTTTTCTTCTATGTTGGTAATTAAAATAGGAGCAATAATGGCATTATGTAGTACCCACTATGTGGTAAGTAATTAATAAATATTATGTATGGACTATTATATATTTCTGAGCCTTGAAAAATAGATAACAGCTAAACTTAATTTTTAACAGATTTTAACCATATTCCTGAAAAACAGATAACAGATAATCTTCATTTTTAACATATTTTATATTTCTGAATTCACCTATTTGTAATTTGTAATCTTGAAACTAAAATGCACAGCACCATCATGGCCAACTGTGGACATGCACAAAGTGGTAAAAATGTTGAGTTGGCCAATGTGCATGTTTCTAACTGAGGTCTAACATAGTGATGCTCTGCCTTTTTGATTTAGCCTTTATACCATAAACAAGTGTCCATTTCATGATCTTTCTACTGCTGCATATTTCATACTTTGGGGGCTTTTTGAATTGTTAATTTCACTGCTTAAAATGAGCCAAGAATGGTGCCAAAGTACCATCTATTGATCTTCAGCACAAGAAAGTTATGCTGTGCCTTACACAGAAAATAAGTACTTCAGATAAACCTTGTATAGGCATGAGATACAGTGCTGTCAGCTGTGAGTCCAATGTTAGTGCATCAACAACATATATTAAATAAGGTGTATTTTAACTGAAATGCACATAAAACAAAGTCATTTTAATTGGTTGATGAAAATCAAAGTCATTTTGATTGGTTGATAAAATATTGTGACCAGATTCTCAAAGGAACTTAACCCTGTATTTCTCTTTGGAGCAATGGTTTGATATTTGTTAATTCAGTGTTTGCTATAATGTTACAGACTATAGGTATCACAAATAATGAATTGACTATTATCTCTTCTTTATTTCTTTTTTTACAGTAACTAAGAAATAAGGCAGACAAAGATTAAATAATGTGCCTGAAGATACCAAGATAGTTGGACAGGCTGAAATTTGAATTTAAATATGTCTGATTAAATTTTATCAAGTCTTAAAGTTTCTGGCATAAGCAGGGCACACTCAATCCTCTATTGATAGAATAAGACTCGATGAATTATTCCAGTGGTCAAAAAAAAGTAAATGAGCAAGTTTTCTTTCTTTCTCATTCTCTGAATTATTCAGAGCATGAGAATACTCTTACATTGTTTGTAAAACAATGTAAGTTCCTCAGATATTATATTACCTTTATTCATTAATTGTATCAACAAATATTTGAGTGTCTACATGCTTCGAGTACAGGGCTAAATCCTAGGGACAAAATAATCTCTCAACAAGCTTAAAATACATTGCTGAAGGGAGGCCTAGAAAAAATAATTATGATGTAGTGTGTGAAAGGGCTATAGTACCAGTGTTTACAAGATTTCAAAAGCCCATAGAAGTAGAAAAAAATCTAATCTGCCCGGGATTTGGTGATAAGACTTTTGAGAACAACAGCAACAAAAAAAAGATGTTTAAGCTGGATCTTAAAGAAACGTACATGAGATTGGAAAAGCAAAAGCTATGCCACATAGCTTTACTTAATAGTCTTGGAGTTATGACAGTGAAGGTTTGGAAAAGAATATGCTTGAAGGGAAACGTTTTTGAAATATGTTCTATTAGTTTTCCAAAATGAAATTGTTACTATGGCTTTTCATTTCAAAACATATAAGAACATTTTTATTGTATGAGGTTTTACAATTTTTAACAGCTCACAAATCAGGATGAAAATGAAAGGTAGCTTAGTATTGTGTCACAGGTATATACACAGCAGCCTTTCTTAAAGAGCGTAAGATAAAGGTGCATATTATAGTTAATATTGTCTAAACAAGGATAGAATATAGTTTTATAGTTGTATCCAATTGGGTACTTTCAGGAAAGAATAGGATCTTAGAAGGAGCTTCACCTTATGACCCAGCAGCTGACCAGGCAAAGGCTCTGCGGCCACCTCTGTAGAGTACAGCTGGCATATGTGGCATTCATTTCTCCTCTTAGAGATCTGGTGAGTGGCTAGTTGAAAATAGTGATAATGTCATAAATTATTTCTTTGTTTCTTTTCTTTTTCCTGTTCTATTTTAGTTTTGGCATCGAAAATAAACAATGGGTATCATAAATATGCTTTGATATGGACTTAATCATAATATGCAACAGTTGCCAAAGAGTTATAGCTACATCAATGAATGAAGAGAAACAGCTTTGCTGGTAGTTAGCCTATGTTCCTTATTGAAGCAATTGTGTCCATTTTAAGGGAATTGGCATTGATTTAGTAATGTGGTACTTTTGGGATTCAGCCATGCATTTTTCTGTGACATTAGTAGCAGTGATATATTTATACCTTGATAAGTTCTAATTATCTTCACTGGATAATCAGGACTGAATAAGGAAAAGCTGTATACTGTTTTGGTTTAAGAAAAATGTAGGGGTTATAGATGTTGTGTCTTCTTTTCTCCATTGTGAATGGGAGCAAATTATTGCTCTTAGTAAAAGAGGACATTAACTCCAGCAACTTAAAATTTAGGTGGCTAATGTGATTTTCCTTTATATTTTATTTTTATTTTTTGAGACAGAGTCTTGCTCTGTTGCCCAGGCTAGAGTGCAGTGGCAGGATCTCAGCTCACTGCAATCTTGGCCTCCCAGGTTCAAGCAATTCTCCTGCCTCAGACTCCAGAGTAGCTGGGATTACAGGCGCCCACCACCATGCCTGGCTAATTTTTATATTTTTATAGAGATAGGGTTTCGCCATCTTGGCCAGGCTGGTCTCGAACTCCTGACCTCACAGTCCACCCACCTTGGCCTCCCAAAGTGCTGGGATTACAAGCATGAGCCATGGCATCCAGCAGGCTCATCTGATTTTAATGTTGTCCCTCAGTAAGGTGAATAATCTGGGAAAAGATTAACTTTTCAATTTTATAAATTTTTTAAGGTGAATACAGTATTCTCATTTTGTCAAGCTATATATTGAAGTAATCAAAGAAGAAAACCTTACTGACATTAAAAAATTGATTTGTTGTGATTTAAGGGATGCCAACAATAATAACATATAATTTAAAATTTTAAGGGTAAACGTACAATTCTATGGATTTGTTAATTAAAATACTTAACATAAATCTCTCACATCCTGAATTACTATTATTGAACAGAGACAGATAGTATACAAAATAAATGCTCTTATATACAAATACAAGAACAAAGTGTCTTTGTGTTATTTAGAAACCCTGCTGAATTAAACTTTTTTCATCAACCAGTTTCCTCCATAGACCAAAAAATAAGTTACCTTTTAGAATAATAATAATAATAATAATTAAAAACAGGAGTCTTTTAACCAAAACACCTCATGTGTTTGGAGGAATTACGCCAATTCTTATGATCCTAAGTCATAACATTCATTCATTCATTCATTCATTCATTCATTCATTCAGTTATTTGAGATGGTGTCTTGCTCTGTCACCAGGCTGGAGTGCAGTGGTGTGATCTCAGCTCACTGAGATCTCTGCCTCCCAGGTTAAAGAGATTCTCCCACCTCAGACTCCTGAGTAGCTGGGATTATAGGCATGCACTACCATGCCCTGCTATTTTGCTTTTTTGTTTGTTTTTAGTAGTGACATGGTTTTGCTATGTTGGCCAGGCTGTTCTCAAACTTCTCACCTCAAGAGATCAACCTGCCTCGGCCTCCCAAAGTGCTGGGATTACAGGCGTGTGCCACTGCGCCCGGCCTAATTAATAGTATTATCAGTCATATTAAAGGCCTTCAAAAGTTTTCAAGGTCTTCACAGCATAATTTATTTGATTTCCAATAGAAAAAAACTATATGCACATGCGGGTATTTGTACGTGCTTGTGTGTGTTTATTGGAATACATTCCAATAATTTAACCAGATGTCCAACCTATGATCTTGCTACTATGATTCATTCTGCCTATAATAGCTATTCTATATCTCTTTCATCAAAAGATCAAATCAAGTTTTTAATTGAATTCAGTATTAGCCATTTTTAATAAAATACCTTGCACATAACTACATTAAAAGAATATATTCCCTTTAATTTTACTTTTACCTTTGCTCAACAGTTTTTAGTGAAAAAAGGAGGAAAAAGTTCAAGACTGCCTATGTGATTATTACTTTTGTTGTTAATAAATTCAATAAACATTTGTTGCACATCTTTTATAGACAAGATTCTATGTGAATTCTTACTTGTAGAAGGTGGGCTGGCATTTGACTAGGGTCCAAAAATGAATCAGAAGCATGTCTTCTTTTTCAAAGATTTGCTAATTAGTGCTGATAATACAAGATATGATGAGATGCAGAAGAAACAATGCTGTTGGAGTTCACAGGCCCACAAGACCAGAGAACTTGAACAGCAGATTGAGGTAGATCAAGCCAGTCTGAAAGCACAGAGGAAGCAAAGACCCAGAGCTGAGAATATACAGTGCTTTCAGGAATCAGGAAGTGGTTCATTTACCTCAAGGTTCTGGTTTGTGAGGAGAAAGAGTAACCCATGAATGAGGCTGGAAAGATAGGTGACCTACATATGTGGAGTGTACCAGGAGCCAGTATAATGACTTCAAGTTGTCATTCCAGGAGCCTTGAAGCTCCACCAAAGGTTTTTAAGTAGACAGTGATATAATCAGAGCTGTTCTATGATAAATTATAGTACCACAGTATACAACATTAGTAGTGATGTAGGTAAACAGATGAGAGAGGATCAAAGGGAAAAGGCCACAGAAATCATGTAGGCTGAGGTAATTACAGGCTGACTTGGAGAACAGAAGCAGGAAGAATGGATGAAAGAGGCATTAAGTAGGCTGACCCAAGAGAAAAGGGAAAAGTCAAGATGGCATTTCAATTACAGCCTAGGAACTACTAATTCTATAAAGAAAAGTGGAAAAATGCAAGAATACTTGGAATTAAGATTAGTTTAGTTTATTGGCTGAGTTTCTAGCCAATCAGAAATGTCCAGAGCCTTTGGACATGGCAAAAACTAAAGTAATGTGACGTTCAAAGGATACTGATGAAGATTATAAACCAGAGTTTATAATCAAGTAAAGAAGACAGTAAATATTTGCGAACTCTTTGCATAAAATTGTGGAAAGTAGTATATAAGAGATTAAAATTTCTCTGAAACTTCAGAGAAGAGAAAACTCATCTTCAGATGGAGGTGGGGGTTGTTTGGAGTTCAGAAAGACTTATCAGAATTGAGCTAGAATTGTGACAGGCAGACATGGAAGAGGAAGGAATTTCAGATGAGGAGGGCACTCCAGATGCCTAAAAAGACATCAGTAAAGTTAATGACATAGAAAAATGCAGCTGCCGTTTGTGAGGCAACGATTAGGGCACCAATGTGCTTAAGACTTTGTGTATACTTCCTTTGATGAAGTAGGATGGGAAGAGAGAAACCTATTTCTGACTACACTAAAATGAAACAAGATAATTAGCCAAATTGCTCTATTTAAGTCAAACCAGCTAATGTCCATGACTAAGCAACTGGTTAATAGAATTGTTCATTGAATTCATGCACACAAATAAGTAGCTCAGTCAAAATATGTTCTAAATATAGCCTGGTCATCTTAATTCTTTGACTTCTACACTTAAGAATTTTAAAGCCCTACACTTTTGAGAGTTAGAGATTATTTCATGGAGTACTTTGCCTAATGATTCAACTGTGAACAGAGTTTATGAGAAGTTTTTGAAATTACAACTTGTATTTTGTGTCAAAGTGTTTAAATGCTAGATTGAATGTAAATATTAATAGAAGCATTTCAGAACTATAGGGGAAAGTACTTGGTTACTTTATTAACATTTAAACCTTAGGGAAAAAAACCTGTTTCATCTTTTCTAAGAGAAAAAGCATCTTTGTAATGCTCAAATGATAATAAGTTTTCATCTACTTCAGGCAATGTACTTTCACAATTACAATTTTAAAAATGGACAATGATGATATAGTACAGAATGCAGCACAAATAACTCTCATAGCAGTATATGCATATGATTTTAGCAATATATGTACCTCTATACAAATCAGGGTATCAGTATTACTTATGAATGATTCCATGATTCCAAAAAGCCTTCTTTGCCTCTTTCCCTCAATAACTAATTAAAACAAAACAAAACAAAACAAAAACAACCCTGTATTTTCCAAGTGAAATACAAATAAAATCAAAAATTTAGGGTAGACTGAAGGAACACAATACCTAATCTGGGAGCTTTGCCAAACTTTTATTTTAATGAACTTTATGCAGAGACACAGTAAGAACATTGTGCTGAAAATGCAGAAATCAACTCAGCATTCTTGGCTGGAGTACCTTTTAGTCTACAGCATAAAGAGTTAACCTGAAATGCAAACTGTAGTTGCATTAAATATGCTTTGTTTGCCATTCAATAAGCTTTGTTTTAATGGCAAAGGCAATATGGAAATTGGATGAGTACTTAAACTTTATTATGGAAATAAATGACGTTGCTCTAAAAGTCTTCGAAGACAAGAAAAATATGCTGTGAGAAGTTATTAAATTTCCTATTTTCTTAGCCAGAGCAATTCTCTATTTGCTTATATTTTCAGGGAATGGTTCAATAAAATTAAGTATGTTTTTCCCCTTACTAATAGCAAAATCCTAAACAAACTTTTAACTATGTCTTTTTTGCATGTTATAGTTAATGTGCTTTCATTATGCTTAATGCACTTTTAATAGTCTTCTATGGCAAGATGGTATATTAAATGTGGGAATAAAATATCCATGATACCACCTTGAATTTGCTATAGTGCCTTTTATCTGGGGGCTCAAAGCACTTCACGCATGTTCTCATTCAGTATCTCCTTGAGGTGTAATATGTGCATTTTATGGGCGAGGATACTGAGGTGAAGAATGACTAAGAGAAATGAGGTCATTTCCAGAACTCACACTAAGCACAACCTGAATAAGCTTTCTCTTCCTCCAGCTCAGGCCACCTCCAAGATGGCTGCAATGGATTCCTGGGACCAAAAATTGATGGTCTCTCCACTAGCTTTTTCCTTCATGAACTTGTCTCCCTTACCTGGACGCCATCAGATGCAGGGATGTAACTTGCCCTTTTAAATGTGTCTGTCACGTTTCTCAGGATCTCCACAGACATCAGAAGATCGCCTGCATAGAAATTTTTTCTCTGAGTTAAATCCAACAGTGTCTTGGTCACCTGGGACATTCCATCACCTGCCAGCATTCGCTGCCCCTTAGCAAGGTGCTCTTTAATCTGTGATGGTCAAAAGAACAGAGGAAACATCAGAATCTTCATTACTATTTCTCTGCATATCTTTATCAAACAATTTTATTTAAAATTGCTAAGTCAACTTAAAATAGCCTTGCAATGCCTGGGAGAATTTGAAAACTGTAAATTGTGTGTATCCCATACTCAGATGGATAAACATCCAGCATGCAAGTATTAATGAGTGTATACATTTTGGCAGGCTTAACAAACTTGCCATTTCTAGTTAGAACACACAATTCAACACATTTGGAAAAATGTGTATTAATTTAGGTTCTTAATTGGAGTAAACATCAAAAATACTTTAGTATGTGGTAAACATGAGACACTGTTTCGTAAGGTGTGATCAGATATCGGAGATTATAAACACTTCAAAAATAGCCTTGTTTACTAACAAGCTGAGCTTATTAACTTTTGCCTTACCTCTTAAAATGAACACATCTTTATAGAGCAGCAAATAAATTATTAACAGCACAATCTTAAGAAAATATCTTCAAACTTTGGAGGTTTACTATGACATGATTGAAAACTAGATTACTTTAGCTTTATTTTAAAAAAATCAGCAAAAACAACAATTAAAACTCTCTGCTTCAGCAACAGAATGAACCGTTAAAACGCAAAGCTTAAATTAGTTTGATGGCCAGAGAAATGTGCTGCCAGTTCTTATGTTTGCTTGTCGTACAGTTCAAGGGAGGAAAAACATCCTACGGTGTGAAAGAATCGTAAAGTAAGGGAGGGTAAAGAAATGGCAAGAGTCCATTATACTTTTATTTGTTTACTAAAAGTTTAATCTGTATCTTCTCCTTGCTAAATTTATCAAAATTAACTAAAATTATGAAACAATCAATAATTAACACACCAGAGAAAGAGTGAAATAGAAAGGTTAAAGTGCATTAATTATATTATCAATTTCCCATCAAGAAATGTGCCAACAAATCTTTTAAAGTATGGCAATCAATCTGAACGAATCAAAAAGGTTAAATTTTCTAAGCATTATATTTCAAAAACTATTGAAACCCCAGATATTTTACTTTTCATTATCGGTAAAGATGTCTAAAACAATTTCGGTAAAATAAAACCTTCAGAGACATACTTTATTTTCATTGTGTATGATAAAAATCATAACATATTTAGGTACTTTACTTTTCCCTATTTTCTTCTTTCATTTCTTTTCATCTCTCTTTGGTGGCTGCCATCAACCACGGACTAAAGCCCAAATGATTGACACAGCATCAGTAAACTAGCTCTTGCCTATCCCTATAGTATCAATGCTAATTGCTTGGTAATGGAGTGGCATTTACATATTTAATCATGAAAGAGACCCAGCACTGGCCAATAAGAAGGACATGAACCCTCAAAGTAGAAGCCAGCTGGTTTCTACTTTGTACCAGGCTGTACCACCAGGCCGAACTCCAGTCCTGCTTCTAAACTACTGGTAATTATTTGCAATTTTCTGTTCAGGTCATGTGTTTCATAACTTCAGATTTTTACAACAGACATTCTACCCTCTTTTCTTCCATGGTCTCTTGTTTAAAAACCACTCATAGTTAATTCTTGTTCTTCTAAATAACTAAACAGAGCTAATCAATGCCTTCTCTGTGTTACCTCTTATACAGGCATGGCTTTTATCATAGAGAACAGTGATTATTTGCTTAAATATTTTTCTGCCTTTAAACTGAGGGTAGGCTTCCTGCCTTATTCACAGTCTTAGCAAACAGCAAAGAAAAATTTTGTTACAGTGAATTCAGCTGTTATGCCCTAAGTACACCCTTGTGGTGTAATACGATGGATTGGGCTTTAGAGTCAGGGGTGCCTAGGTTTGTATTTCAATTTTGCAGCTTACAATTTATGTAATTGAGTTCATAGGAGACTCAGCTTATCATGTCTCCTCTAAGATTTAAAAAATAGATCTACATATTAAAAATTATTTAAAAGTCATTCTCTTTTTTTTTTTCTTTTAATTTTTAAAATTTTTATTGCATTATAGGTTTTGGGGTACATGTGCAGGGTGTTCAAGATAGTTGCATAGGTACACACATGTCAGTGTGCTTTGCTGCCTTCCTCCCCTTCACCCACATTTGGCATTTATCCCCAGGCTATCCCTCCCCAGCCCCCCCCACTGTCCCTCCCCACTTCCCCCGCAATAGACCCCAGTGTGTAGTAGACCCCCTCCCTGTGTCCATGTGTTCTCATTTTTCTCACCCGCCTATGAGTGAGAATATGCGGTATTTGTTTTTCTGTTCTTGTGTCAGTTTGCTGAGAATGATGTTCTCCAAATTCATCCATGTCCTTACAAAGGACAAGATAATGAGCAGAAGCTAGAGCATACAGGAAAGCCTCTTGCTTTCTCACAGTCTGCGTGCCCTACCTGATCTAATTCCTACAGACTTCTCCTTCTCTGTCACCTGCTGTGCTCTACCGGCACTTGACCTTTTGCTCTTCTTCAGTAACTTTAGGTACGTGCGTATCTCAGGGCCTTTGCACTTGCTTTTTTTTTTTTTTGGCAGAGAAGGAGGCTTGAATAGTCTTTCCACAGGCATTCATATGCTTTATGTTACCTTCTCAGTAAGGTCTTACCTGACTTGCCACCTAAAATGGAATCCTTGTCATTCTCAGTCATCTCATCAGACTTTATTGTGCTCAACCTTACCTAACATTGTGCCATCTATTTCTTGGTTTATTCATTTTTCTGCCTATGCCATTAAAATATTAGTATAAGCCTTCTGAAGGCAGAGATTTTATTATTTTATTCCCATTATCTAGAAGCTTATTCAATATCCTGAATGAATGAGTTAAATGAATGAATGTATTTTAACCAGCTTCCATCTCTGCATACATTGTTAGGTCATAGGATTAAGTTAGGCACATTTGAAAGATGTAACTGACTCATGAACACAGTCCATAGGAAATACTGGTAACAAACAGCACAAGATAAACAAACTACCTGACTTAAAGAGGTAGTGCTGCTTCTGGTCTGGTGCTCTAGCTGCACTTGTCCTTTTGGTTCTTCCTCAATAACATTAGGTATATGCATGTCTCAATATGCATGAAGTTTTGAAGATAAATGAAGGTAATAGAATCTAACCTAAAAAAAAGTCATAAAATTAAGTCCTCAGTTTTGTGCTGGCAATGCAAATCACAGCTGTGATACTCAAAGCTGCAGAAGATTAAATTGTTCTCCATTAGGAATGGAATGCAGCAATGGTTGCCACAGTAAATAATGTCTGACTGCCTCAAATCAGCCCTTTTTCTGTTATTTTGGCAACCCATACCTGTGCCTGTGAGAGATTTAACTTGTACAGATACAATGTATGCTTCTCCTCAGACAAAAACATCACAACATGGACTTGAATCTTGAGAAAAAAAAACATTTAGACATGCTTTCTGTTTGCAATAAAAATAGTTACAGAAGGCACTGGATGGCTCAACTAATAGGAAAGCCAGTCTGTCACGTCTGGGTCAGCATCAAATCTGGCCCAAGTCAGTAGTACATTAACGTCATTGCCATCTGACAGCTGCTTAGAAGGCTTATGTAGAATGAGTGGTTGTCAGTCCAGCTCTTAGCAAACAGGTGCCCAGATGACAATACCAGCTCTAACAATTGGCACTGATTAGCATCCTTCCTGGCACTGCACTTGGGACAAATACCTTGTAATATTTTTACACACTGATGAGACTATTCATTGCATTTATACAAGGTATAAAGAGTGTTGGAATAAGATACGTTTCTGTCCAGAACGTATTGAGTTGAAAGACAATTTCGTGGTTCTTGATCTTTCCACAAGTATACTGTGAAGAGTTATCTTTTTTTGCCTTATTTCTACCCTTTCACCACCTATTTCCTAGAATGACATGTCCAAGTTTATCTGCTAGATTGTTTTCCCTTTTTTTTCTTTCTGGATTATAAAGTTGAGACTAAATGGGTTTGCTCGTCTTACCTCTTCTCTATTTCAAATTGACCTTTATTTGCATTCTACCTTTCTTCCTTTGCTGTTGTCTCTATGGTTTAATTCTGTAGTTATTTCTAAGATTTTGAATCCCATCCAATCCCCTCTTCAATGTTTCTCTCTCTCTCAAACAAAAATGGCCAGATATCATATATCTTATTTAAATACTAACTTTTCAATTCTACTTCCTTTCAACTACTGTCTTCTCCCTGGTTCGCTTCAAAATCAATATTAGAAGTACAAAATTTGGTTTGAACTCTACAACTTTTTAAGTTATAAATTAAAATTTCCAATTACCTACAAAGTATGCTTTCTGGAAATGTTGCTAGTATGTCATGTTTAAGTAGCAGTTGTAGTCATAAAACCTAGATTTAAATTGTGGTTCTATTGCCATAGAAAAAATTATTTAACTCTCTCCTAGGATCATTTGATTTATGCATAAAAAGGAGAAAATAATCATGTGGTTATGATGGGTTAATATAAAAATAGAGGTTAAGAGTGGCTATACAGTGACTGTTTCCTCTTCTCCCAAATTCACGATCCAATTTCTCTAAATACTAGCTATGTAGTGTTTCTCATCTCCATCCTTTTCCTAAGGACATGAGATGGATCATGGTATAAGTCTTCAATACTTCACTTCCAGAATGTTAATTCTTTCTTCAACTGAATCTAATTGGCTATTTATCCTATTCATTACCTTCAGTGACAATATTTTTTACTTACAGAAGATCGGTTTAAAGTTTTTTATATTCTTTAACTGTGATTTATCTTCTTTCATATGTTAATGATTTTAAACAATATATTATAGTTTTAAAAATATTTCTCTCTGAAAAACTTCTTGTTTTGCTAAGTCTCCTGATTTATTGTATTTTCTGATTCTTCCTCCTAAAGTTTTGCTTCATATTTATGAATATTGTAAACTTATTCAGTGGGATATATTTATCTTTTTGGAGTACCAAGTGCCTGGTTTGTGAAACAGTTGTTAGAGACGCTTTTGAGTGCATTTCTCTGGGGGTGGAGCCTTCAAGCAGTTCATTGGTCCTGAATCAATTTATGCAAATTTTCATGTTAATTCCATCTGTTCATGTTTTAGACTAGGAGTTTCCATTTCTGAATGGCAATTTCTTTCTTCTTCTTCCAGAAACTCTGTATGAATTATAAATATCTTAGATACATCGCAGGCCTGAGAGTACATAGAATTTTTCCACTTCATGAGGCTAGAGCAGCAGGATAGTGCCAGGCCATTGCTAGAGGCTTGGAAGGGCATCACTGCTTGTGTGAGAGGTGTTCTCAGCATCCTCATGAGGGCTTTAGGATCTCAGCTTCTAGCTAAAGCTTATGTATGATCTGACACTCTAACAGCTTTTTCCTATAGTTCTGTCTTTGATATCCCCCTGTGGTAATTTCCAGTACCTAAGGTTTCCCAGCTTCTTTTTGAGAAAAGCTGTAAGTCAATATTTGAAAACATATACTTGCTAGTTTATGCAGAAGTCATTATGATCTATAATAGTCAGTTTGGTTCACCCCCCTGTTTTATTATGACTACTACAGGTACCCTAATAACAACCATCTAAACTTCTCACCACTTCTCCCTGCAATAATCATGGATTCTCTTTGCTCCCTGACTCATGCTGTTCTATTACTTTAAATGCTGTCCCCAAATCCTCTCCTTAAATTGTTCTCTCTCTTTTCTCCTTCATGAATTCTTTTCAGATAACTGCAATCATATGATCTCTATTTTCAGGCTCAAAGAAGTAATCTTGATCTATCTTATATTACCATAGTGTTTGTGTTGTTATCTTATCTATTCCACTAGACCATAAACTCCTAAAGGGCCTGTAGTTTCTTATTAATCTTTGTTTCCCCTATAATCTCTAGAACACTGTGTAACACATAAAAGTACCTGTTCAAAGGGCTTGCTGAATTGAACTAAAACTACAGGAGGATTTTATTTTACTTTCTGCAACTATAATCCACAAATATTGACAAGGTAAAAACAGTAATTCATGATTATTCAAAACAAATAAATATGTAATAATTGGAGAACTTTTACATTTCCTGACAGAATTGCCTTGTAAAACATATCAAGTTAATATAAGTAGGCAAATGAATTTAGAAATGTTCGACATCTACAGTTATATGCTTGCTACCTTTAGAAAATAATAACAGGTGGGGCATGGTGGCTCAAGCGTGTAATTCCAACACTTTGGGAGGCTGAGGCAGGTGGATCACAAGGTCAAGAGATCAAGACCATCTTGGCCAACATGGTGAAACACTGTCTCTACTAAAAATACAAAAATTAGCCAGGTGTGGTGGAGGACGCCTGTAATCCTAGCTACTTGGAAAGCTGAAGCAGGACAATCACTTGAACCCGGGAGGTGGAGGTGGCAGTGAGCCAGGATTTCGCCACTGCACTCTAACCTAGCGACAGACCAAGACTCCATCTCAAAAAAAAAAAAAAAGAAAAGAAAGAAAATAACAACAATAATCTATCATTCTGATTATATCGCAAACATGAGACTACATGTTTTATAAGGGGTAAGTCACCTGAGCTTTAAAACAATCCTTGGAGTTGCCATAATGATTCATATTTACAGATAACAGAGTGGAGACTTAGTAAGGTTAACCACATTTTCTAGGATTGCATAGCGCCTAAGTAGTGACTATGCAGATTTGAGCCCAGGCATTCTGATCCTTAGTGTGCTTAACTACTGCTATATGCCTCACTCATGTTTTATACAGTGCTCTTATTAGAAATTGTCAAAATACTTCTTTTGATAATATTTACATATGTTCATATGTTTAATATATTCAGAATATTTAAAAATCATTATCAACCACATTTGTGTTAAGGAGAAATTCAATCTTTTTCATATGAAGAAGAAATATAAGAAATAAAAGACATGAAGCAACTCACTGGAATCTTGAGGTATTGAAAATTATCTGAGTAGTAGTTGTTATTTTGGAATATAGTGTGTAAACATGTATAAGGCCATTTACCAATACCTACAGAAGATTTTGTAGGTAGTTTTACTCAAGTGGAAATTGAATAAAACCTAAGGTTACCTTAAGGACTCCATTTCCCTTGGGTAGCATGTTTTGATTATTATAATTAATCATGGAATAATTCAGAAAGGTTTTTATAATTTTCATTCTTCCTTGTAAGGTATCAGTGAGTATGCTTGCTCACATTGCAACATATTAAGCATCATTACTCCAAAAGACAAGTCTTAAAAGTTTCTGTGTCATTCGCATTTACTACTGTTGAGAAGATCAACAGTGAAAGGGGGAAAAATGAGTCTAAAAATAGTTGCTCTTCAGAGTTCTGGATAAAGCTTCCCTGTTCTTTATATAGAGAGATACGGTGAAGGTCATGGTTTAAGAGTAGGTGTGTTTCTGAAATAACGTTATTCTTTTCATTTCAAGCCTCCCACTGCCAGCCACAGTTGCCTCTATTGTATGATTCTTAAAAAAAGGTTTATCATAGTTGTTCTGTGCAAATGACACACTTTAAACATCATATATTTATATATTATTTTCAGCATCAACTCCTACAGTCCATCTGTAAGGTATATTAAAGGCTTTCACAGTTCCAAGTGGCTTCAATTAAAAGATAATTATACATGAAGCTTTTTCCATAAAGCAACAGTCTAAGTATACATCTTTTAATTTAGTTCATAATTCTGTCATTTCCTAAGACCAAAGTCACCCATTGAACAGTAATATTAGATTATTTACATATCTACCTGAAGTCTCCAGGAAATGTAGAGATTATTCTTATGAAAAAGAAGATATACCCTTAGTTCTGGTAAATGAATATTTCTTAATTTTCCTTATGTTTGATATAAAGTGTTTGTGTTCATCTCAGAGTTGCCCTAAAGTGAGAAGATCAGGACTGAAAATAAAATTATTGTCTGGAGACAATATGATAGGGCAGATTTGGTCCACAATTTCCCTGCATAAATCCTATGTATCACATAGAACTCAGAATTGTGGTTTGAACAGAATTTGACCAAAGCAGCTTTGGATATCCCAGTTTCTTGTCTGAGGAATCTCTGATTGATGGCATGAATTTGAAAACTGCAAATTATTATTATAGAAATAATCTGAGCCATGGAAAAACTGAATCAGGTATATACTGTGCATATTTTCCTGTAAAACCTGAAATTTCCAAAATAAGAATAAGAGCATAGTAAATTTGCCTATCCAATATAAACAACGAATAGTTTTAAGGGTTTTTGGCTAGAATTTGACAAAACTACAATACTGAGCAAAGGGGATATGTAGGCGAGACTTGTTTTCTAAACATCAAACAAATCTAGATGCTCTCATAAATATTTTGAGCCAGCAGATGGAACTAGAGCATGCTCTATGAGCTCAAAACAGTATAGTCGCCACAGACTGGTGCCCAAGCTTTTAGAAATCTCCTCTATCAGAGGCAGAACAGTAAGTAACATGATGTTTCTCTAAGGCTTTCTCAATTCTATTTCCAGTACTTGACTTTCCGGTTCTAGGGATTATATATCAGTCAGAGTAGGATAGACTATGCTATGCTAACTACTTCAAAATCTCAGTACCTGAAAGCCACAAAGGAATATTTCTCACACTACATATGCAACCCACATAATCAGGAAGGCTCTGTTTATCATAGTCCTTCAAGGGCTTGAGATGATGGAGTGTAAAAGAACTTGCACTGGCAATGAATGACACTGTCAGGCCTGACATGGCAATGGTCACCTCCATGCACAACCAATTGACCAGAACTAGCCACACAGGTACCTAACATCAAGGGGGTGAGGAAGTACAATCTGCCCATATGCCCAGAAGAGGAAAATTAGATATCGCCTAATATGATATGTCTTGTGATGATATGATACTAATTAATAGTCATTTTACTTCTTGGCCTCTCTCTAATGCCAAGCATTCATTCATCAAAACATCAATGCTGAATAAAATCTACCACAGTGTTTCTCAAACTTTAATGTGCAGTGAATCACAAAGAGCACTTTTCAAAGTTCCAATTCTGATAAAGTACAGCAGAGCATGAGATGCTACATTTCTAACAAGCTCTCAGGTGCTGCCGATACCTTTGGTTCTCAGAAAACATTCTGAATAGAAAGGCTTTAACAAACACCTTCCCTGCACCTGCATCCAAGTAGTTCAACTTTGTTGAAGAAAAGTCATAACTAAACTGACAGCTATACTATAAATTCTGTATTTCAGACTTCAGATTGTATGCAATGCAGCCTGCTAATCCTATTATATTTCTCTAATAGACTTATTTTCAACTTTCTGGAAATTACTGTTTTATACCTTTTCATCTCTCTTGAAAAGACACACATTTCCTCCTAAATCCTCACTCTTAGCTAATGATCCTGCCTCATCCTAAATGGAGAAAAAAGAATCCATCAGATGAAAACCCCATAATCTCTCCCACACAAAACCCACTAAGCTCTTTTCACTGTATTCATCTTTCCCATCTGCTCTCCTCTGGTTATAATGGAGAAAGCATCTTTTTTTCTATGAAAGCCAATTTTTGACTTTTGCTATGAATAACATTTCTTTTTGCCTTCTTGGATTTTCTTGAATTTTCATGTTTCTCTTCTAAATTTTTACAGGATGATTTCTTTTAACAAAAAATGTTATAATATTTCTCACTTAAAACAAAACAAAATGATGCAAAATCCTTTTTTAGCCTTGCATATCCTCCTAACTACTACCCTATTTTTCTGCTCTCATTCATTATCAAGATTTAGAAAGGGATGAATACACAACCTTTTTCCCACTTCCTAATCTCCTGTTCTTTGTGTTGATGACTTTCAAAATTATTTCCTGTCCAGAAATTAGAATCTGAGCTTCTGACTCCCATATTCAATTATATTCTCCAGATTTAATAGAAACAACCTTTGACAACCCCCAACCTCATCTGTCCAAAATTATTCCTCATGGTTTTGCCTTTCCTGCCTCATAAAAATGACATTACAACCAGCCAAATGTGATTACCAACCTTAATAAAGGATACCATCTTCTCTTGTCTGGATTACAGCAGCAGGCTTCACAGCTTCCAGTCCTGCCACCCTATGGTCTATCCTCCACAAAAACCTCATATGACCCTCTTTAATTTGATTTAATCATCCCATTCCTCTTCTCAATGCATTCGTATTGCACTTAGTATTAAATCCAAACTCCTAGAAAAGCCCTTAAGGCACAAAACAATTTTTTCTTTTTTTTCTACTCAGCTCTCCAGCCTCATAGCATGACACTCTCTTCTTGCTTACTCCCTCTGGCCAATAGAGCTTTTCACTTTCTTAAAGACCTCAAGGTATTTCCATATGTTATTTTCACTACATGGAATGTGCTGTCATTTCCTGAGATAGTAATTCTCTCCACCCTTTACATGTCCATTTCATGACATCCATCTTATCTTTCAGGTCACCGTTTTACATGTTTTTCTTCTTAGAGACTTCACTGTTATTTTTTAATCTGAAGTTGTTCCCAAATATTATTCTATATGTTGGAACCTTGTTAATTTCTTTTAACATAAAAATTGTAATTATTTTTATGTCATCTCCTGTCTATTTATATTGAATTCATTGTGTATTACATTCAAGTTGCTTCCCCAGGTCCTTGAACTCTACTTGGCACATAAAGGTCAATGATTATATGTATAATGAATTAATGGGTAGATGAATGGATAAATGACTGAATAACAGAGTATACTTTCTTTTGTATAAAAGTTTTTCTTTTTTCCTTTGGCATTAGTCTGAATATACTTCTCTATATAATTATATTCTACTAAATTATCCTATAAATAAGTTTCACTTCAACAAGTTTTGATGTCTAAAACTGACTCTAACATTTATCTTCCAAGTCACACTAAATGCATACTTTTGGAGAAGCTTAAAAATCTCCTTGGCTTTTATTGATAGTCAGTAATACGGTATGAGGTTACAAATAAAAAAAATAGTATGTCTATTAGAGATACTTCATAATATGATAGGTGTCCTTAAAATTCCTAAGGGAACACAATCATATGTGCCTTAAGATTATTTTCTCTTTTATAATACAGGTTAAATTTACTGGTTTGGAATAGTGTCTCACATAAGACCAATAATTTTGTCATTACAACTAGAAAAATGCATATAAATTACAAAAATGGGATTCTTTCTGAGGTAAGCCAAGCATTTTATCTATTTTTCTTCTGGAAAAGTTTGTTAATTCTGGGTAAGAATTGATGGTCAAACATGGCCCAGGCAGAGAATCTCTGGGGTAGAAACATAAATTAATGTAATTTGGTTGCACAGAGATAGAGAAATATAGTGAAAATTTGAGGGACACTAAAAATCCTGCTGAGATTTTTTTTCTCATGAGATGTTTGCTGAGCTTTTGACCTGTGTAGGAAGCAAGAAAGATAGAATAAAAACTTCTTAAATGCAGAATTGCAATTTTCCCCTTTCCTTTAACAGCATTGGGAACTGAGGGAAGAGTCCAGGTTAAGCATACATTTGGTCTTGCCCTCGAGATGGTTGACAGATTTGAAGTTGCTTGAGCAGAAAGCTGGAACACGGAATTAGGTATTTCTGAAAGCGGAGCTGAATCCCCCTGGTCTCTCAAGGCTGATAGGATGGGCACATGTAGCTCTAGAAACCATGGAGAAAGGCAGCCTAAGCAGGTATAGTTTTATTAAAAGTGCAAAACACCCCTGACCCAGATGAACTTCTGACTGAAGTATCAATTCCTCATGTATTTGAATAGCTAAGGAAAGGAAGAATACTTTCTGGGATATATTAGCTAGTATGATTTGAAGATACTATATTTATTTTATGCAATGTCTGACATTCAATCAAATATTGCTGGATATGAAGAGACCAGGAGATATGACAGACAAAAAGCAAAGCAAAGTAGACTCAGATTATGCGGATGTCAGAGTAAGAAATGCAAAACAACAGTGGTTAAAACGCTAAAGAAAATAGAGGCAAAAAATACAAAATAGACATTGTTCATTCTTGGGAGAACCCCAAAAGTGTTTCGATCTTAAAAAAAAAAAATAAAGTGCATTCTAGACTAGGAGTCAATAAACTATAGCCTGCAGGCCAACTCCAACCCATTGCCTGTTTTTATATAAAGTTTTGCTGAAACATAGCCATGCCCATTTGTTTATTTACTGTCTGCAGCTGTGCTCTTGTACTACAAAGTAGAGTTGAATAGTTGCAACAGAAGCCATATGGCATGTAAAGTCTGAAATATTTACTATCTTGTTCTAACAGAAACAGTTTCAGCAGCCCTGATCTACACTTATAATACATAAAGTTACTGTAATTGAAAGGCTTTTTACAGGCATAATGGAAAACTCATTAGGAATTTGTGAAATATGTTGTAAACTCTGACATATGAATTGCTTAGAAAATAAAGATTTAAACAACACCTCCTTCCAAGTTTGTTTGTTTCCCATAGGCTTCAATAAGTGTGAGCTATTATTATTTGCTGAAAACACAGTGAACCCATCATTTTATTCAGGACCACAAGTCAAAAACTCCGTAACTGTGGAGCTGAACTCAGAGCTCAAAACTCTAACATGTAGTTCTGAGTAAAATGAAGAGACTTCTGCCCGTTTTAGAGAAAGCAATGCTCTTTAATTTTCCTTGGTATTGCTGGGGTCTGCAATGATCATTTGAGTTCCATACGCGAGGACTCACAACATTTTGGAGCCTGGTGACCAGAATAAAAAGACAGTCAAATGCTATGTCTCGAGTAGTAAGAACAGAAGTTGTCCCATGATTTACTTTCTGGGATACATTAGCTAGTATGATTCGAAGACACTATATTTATTTTATGCAATGTCTGACATTAAACCAAATATTACTGGATATGAAAAGAGACCAGGAGATAAGACAGACAAAAAGGAAAGCAAAGTAGACTCAGATTATGTAGATGTTAGAGTAAGAAATGTGAAACAACCGCGGTTAAAATAATAGCTCACTTATTGAAACCTATGTGAGGACCCTGTCATTAGAAATACATGATACAGATACCAAATCAATGTTATAATCAATAATAACTCACAGTTACTGAATATGTACTACAGCCTGGTAACAATCCTGTTTAATTGGTCTTGAGTGACTTCCTTATTGATTCATGGATAAGAACTTCCATGTGCAGGGCGCAGTGGCTCCTGTCTGTAGTCCCAGCACTTTGGGAGGCCGAGGCAGGCGGATCACCTTAGGTTCGGAGTTTGAGACCAGCCTGACCAACATGGAGAAACCGTCTCTACTAGAAATACAGGGAAATTAGCAGGGGCGGGGTAGCGCATGCCTAGAATCGCAGCTACTCAGGAGGCTGAGGCAGGAGAATTGCTTGAACCTGTGAGGTGGAGATTGCGGTGAGCCAAGATCGCGCCATTGCACTCCAGTCTGGGCAACAAGAGTGAAACTGTCTCCAAAAAAAAAAAAAAAAAAAAAAAAAAGAACTTCCGCATGATGATAATGTTGCCAGGATTAAGAACTACTGATTTACTGATTTAGGTGCTCCCGGCTTTTCCATGACTTGCCACATTCCAGACTTATCGTATTACATAGAACTTGCAGAACTTGCAGAGCAGGCTGACTCACCCCACCGAATTGGTGAATACTTGAAAATTAAAATCATCTGCTAGTTCCTATGACCAGCTGAACCTTGGCAGTCGTTTACTGGTTTCTTAATTGCTCATTAAAGAAACAATAAGACTAGGATACTTTTTAGCTCAGTACATATTTTTGTAAACAAGACCTGTGATGGAATTGTTTTGTCTTATTCCCCCAAATAAGCTGCAGTATTAAAATGTGTTATCCTCTTTTGGGCAATGTGCTGAACATTTGTGCAATGAGATGGGGAGCAACAAAGTGTGATATGTGAGGAGGAGCTTTGCTGCATTAACTTGAGAGAAAGTACTGAGAAAAAGGGAAAGCAAATATTCTCCTACTTTCTCTTTCTCTCTCTTTGTCTCAGTTTCTCTGTCTCTGTCTCTCTCTCTCTGTACCTCCAGCTATCTGTTCTAATAAACTACCCATAAAAGTAGAGGAAAATAGAAGAAATAAAGTCCTTTAATGGGATTCAAGCTCCTTGACATCTGTACGAGATGTTAGGTAAAGATAACTAAATAAATTATCACTCTGACATTTGTGTTTGTTAGTTTGATGAAGATTTGAAACACAGAAAAGTTTTAAGAAAAAATTTTAAGAAAAGTTTTAAGGAAAAATTACTTAAAAGGGAACATTTATGCCTAACTCTTCATATTTCCCTTTGGAAGAGCTTCCATTAGAGAAGTATTTTCAGCTTTTCTCTGTCTTCATCACTAACTTATCTCCAGAGAAGGAGGAGTGATATACCTGCCCAGCAAATGTAGGTAAAGCATTAATATGGTTGGATCAATCCCCTTTGCTTTAGATTTGTCTACCTACAGGGACATACATTCTGCCAGTTCCATACAGCTTGTCTCTCCAGGTGTGTGTTTGTATATATGTAAAAGAGAGAAAGAGGAGAAGGAGAGAGAGAGAGAGAGAGAGAGAGAGAGAGAGAGAGAGAGAGAGAGAGAGAGAGAGAGAATGTTGCCTGGGATTGTTTGCATACACCAAAGACAAACTAATTCTATTTGTTCACATATAGGCTGATCCACTGGGCTACAATATTTAGTCATGTTCTCCAAATAGCTTTATAAATAATAAAAAATGATATTATCTGACTCCTGTGCCTATTTTTCAAGAATTCTGCAATTATGTTTACTTTGTCTGGTATACAATTCAAAAAACACTCCAGAGTAGTAAGTGAAACATTAACATATAACAATATAAAATTTCCAAGAATCTCACTACATTTAGCAATTTGTTCCTATACTCTATTTAATTGGGTATGTGTATTTGTGTCTTGTCTTTAAAAAACCAACAACATTGGTATAATTGTGTTTAATTTTGTATCTTATAAGGCTTCAAAATAAACTTCATAAGTATTAACATATTGAAATTACTATGCAATGGCCAAATAATTTCATAAAGTGGTATCACCAATCACTACACATTTCTAGATATTTGGGGTCTAGAGAATTTGCACATGAAGGCTAATACTTGTTACTTTCATGTGGTTAATGTGCATAAACATTAAGTCTGGTGTATCATCTTCTCGGAACTCTCCAGCTACCAGTATCCTTCTGCTGATAAGAAAAGTAGCAAAGTCATGCTTTACACAAAAATCTATGAAATATTTATTAATAGTATATGCTTAGTATTGTGTTAGGAACTATAGCAATGAAGATTAAAAAAAAAAGATTATTGCCCTCAAATAACTCAAACTAAATATCCAACGTGACAGATTAGTGATTTTATATCATAAACTTATTCATGGCCCTTTTGTTTACCTCAATTGGTTTATTATTGAGGGTTCATAGAAATACACAACTAATATTTACTGATGACAAAATTTCATTTCAAACTTAGTTGATTGCTATCTATGAAGTAGGTATGTACATATATTGTAATCTATGTTTCGAATATTTGGAAATTACCCATTTTAAATACTTTTCTACAGTAGATTACAATTAATTATTAATTAATGAACTTTTAGAATTTAGAGGGGTAAAAAAATTAAATCTCTCAAGGATTAAATGTCGAAATGATAAACTACTAGAGGAGAAAAATGCACAGTCTCCAAAGTAAGTTAAGAATTCGAGGAAGTCTCAAATATTCTATATCACAAGTACTATCTAGTTTTGCTACTCAGACAAAGCATGACTTAGTAAAGCAACAGAAGGAGTATGACTATGCAGAAATGTTGATCTCATTTCTGTTTCCAATTGACTATGTAGAGCATGAATGATGAGGTTGATGGCTAATGTGTGAGAGAAGCATTATTTAAGGCATAGATTCATTCATCTTATACTTCACCAAACATGTAAAAAAATCATATTCTTTAGGCAAGCCCTAGATTTGTGTATGTAGGCATGTATAAATGTGTGTGTATATTTTATACACATATTTAAGCAGAATTCATATGCCAAAATATATTCAACATCTATCTTATCTCTATCTATCCATCCATCTATCATTTACCTACCTACCTATCCAACAATCTACCCATATCTCATTTATCTACACTTCTCTACCAGTACAGCTCAAATTAACAATATGTTGATTTCTAAAATTTTATTCTTAATGTAACAATTTCTTAAACTCAAAATCAATTTTCTGTACCCAGAAATGTTAATTCCTCAGAGTTACACAATTCTTTCACAATGTTTAATTATTTCATATATCTCATTTGTTCCATTCTAAAACTTCTACAGATGCTAAGATGATGGAACCAATTCCATTTGTAAACATCAAGCTAAGACTTGAGTGTGATAATATGACTTTTCCTAAGAACACTTAACCAGAAAATACTGCTCCCAACACTACAGTCTAGGACATTATTTCATATCAAAAGTTTAGAAAGTTGAATGGCCTAAAGAAAAGAGATTAAGTTTTGGAACAATTGTGCCTAGGGAGTAACTTTCACTCTTTACCTCACTGAAGTGGATTGTTCCCTTACAGATATTCAGGGTTTTTTTTTTTTTTTTTTTTTTTTTTTTAATGTAAATTGTGGCAGGAACACCCATATTCCAGGTTCTTGTGAGGATTGGGGTTAATTTATAAAAGTTTCCAGCCAAGTGCCTGGTACTATGTAGGGGCTGAATAAACAGAGGCAGCTTTTTACTGTACAAGATTATGCACCTGATAATTGTACCCAAGTCAACAAGGGCTTATTCATGTCAGCTGTCAATTATTGACTGAATGATTCCAACAGAATTCACACTTTGAGATTTCATTTCTTCTGTTTCACTGAGTGTATCTATCTCTCTCCATATCACATGGCCTGCACTCAAGAATGAAAACTCATTTAAATATTGCAGTACAAAATAGTACATTTGGAAAGTAAAAATTTTCTGCAACAAAAGTGATACTATTAATTCTTACAAATTTGTAAAGATTGCTCTATTATTTACTTAATCCATGCAATTATTCCCATTCATCACCATGAGTAAACAAGAACTGAATATGGATATAATTAAAGTAAACAAAGTCTAATGACTAAAATTAGAAAAAAATAAAATCCGTTAAAATTTAATTCATAAGTTTTTACTCATACTTAATTTTGAAATATAATGGTTTCAGTTATTGAAAGCTATTAATAAAAGAAGTTTATATTTCATATTCTTACATTTTATATCATGAAGCTAAGCTATATGTTCTATTCCTTCTTTGTGTATATATATATATATATATATATATATATTTAGACATATATATACATACATATATATGTCTAAATAGACACAAAAATGGCTATGAAAAAATACATGTATATATATTTATATATCTGCATATAATATATAAATATAAAACCTTATTTATATTTCTATTTGTAAATTTATATTCATACAAATATGATATATAAGTATAAAACTTTACATTTGCAGAATAAATATGGAAAAATAATTATGCATTTTTCTATGTTTTAAGTATATATTTACAACAAAATTAAAGCTGTATATAGCCAAATAATCATCAATTACTGCTATTCACATATCTGTAGCAATGGCCCTTGAACAATACAGGTTTGAACTGTGCAGTCCATTTATATGCAGATTTTCTCCTGCCTCTGCCATTCCTGAGACAGCAAAACCAACCACTTCTCTTTCCCCTTCTCAGCTTAAAAATAATGAGGATAAGACCTTTATGATGATCCACTTCCACTATTCAAGTAAATATGATTTATCTGATTTATGATTTTCGTTATAACATTTTCTTTTCTCTAGCTTGCTTTATTGTAAAAATATATAATATATGTAACATATGAAGTATGTGTTAACAAACTGTTTATGTTATCAGTGAGCTTTACTTACTGGTCAAGAACAGGCCATTATTAAATTTGGAGGGAGTTAAAAGTTACATGTGGATTTTCAACTGTCCTGGGGGTTGGTGCCCCTCACTGCCACATTATTCAAGGGTCAACTGTATAGAGATACATGTAAGTACATAAAATGAGAGAAATACTGTTCTGGATAGTTTAGAGATGATAAATTTAATTTCTAATTTAGTATATAAACATGCTGTGCAGAATTGGGCTTTCAGATTTTTAAAAATGTGCTTCTTTGTTTTACTGATAATGAAACAAATACTAATTCTATTAGTTGATAGGGGTTGTTATTGTATAAGCTATTTCTCCATCCACAAGCAAGAATATTCTTTCAGATTTTTAAAAAAATTATGTATATTTTTGAGTGACAGTAAGAACAGTAAAAGAAAACATAAGCACAACAAAACATAAAGGCATTTAAGTAAACATCACTCCTGCCAAATTCAGCTTTCCAGTTGGCTCATGTTCATATTTTGTTCTACACCCCACAGTGTTTATTCATGTATGGAGGCCCTCTTGACTGTCAGGATGAAATGACAACAGTCTGCAGTAATGACAATGACTTGTACTTGTAAAATACCAAGCAAAATGTAACTGTGCTCAAAATATTCATGCATCACACTCTGTGAATAAGTAAATGATGTCTGGGAAAAAAAGAGCTATTTTTGGAAAATTTGGCCCATGTAATCTTTTGGGAGTAATTAAGTTTCTCTGGTGCAATAACACTGTCATTTATTTTAATGTCTTAATCTCAAGCTGCAGTGAGAAATTTGATAGCTAAGTGACACAGCTTTATCATTGTCCACCTACTGAAAGGTTAAAGAATTTAATTTTAAAATGTATGATATTTTGAAATAAGTCTTTATTGAACAAAGACTTTAGCCAAGCACCATGCATCAGTTTAACTTTTATAGGTAAAACTGAATAACAGATTTTCCTCGGGTCTTTCTTCCACTAGACAAGGGATTCTTTCATTTAAATAGCAGGGTTAATAAAAACTCAAGTCCTAGGAACAAAACAATTTGGTACCAACTTTAAAAATTAGCTTTCTATCACATCGCTTTCTCCTTCAGGCATTTCTTTTTTAGAGATTTTACTGATTTGATTGTACACCAGAAGGTTAAATTCTCACACAGTGATCATTAGCAAAAAATAAACAGAGCAAGTACTAAAGCTGGCTTTGCACCTACTGAATGCTGCAAGTGTCTGTACTCATTTGATATGCATCTTGCAAAGCTCGGCTGTTCCCAGAAGGCCACTCCATGAAGACTGAGAGAGCAGCGTCTGCTAGTGGTGCCTGCGTGTCACAAAGAACAGAGAAAATCTTTATAATAGGGATGCTTGAAGGCATCACACATAGTTGGGAATCAGGCTAAACATTAAGTTTGTATGTTTTTTTTTCTTTAAAAACATGCACATGAAATTGTTATTTTGATTATTTTTTATAATGCATATTAGTCACACTGAGAAAGCATTACACCAGCAATATTTTCTACATCTCTTCATTGGCTTCATTTATGAAGCACTTTACTAAAATTGTTTCATTACTTACTTATTGAACAGACTTATTTATCAATATAAGACAAAAGCATGACTTCATAAACCAACACTGCATGCTGTTCTTGGATGGGGATTATTGTTAGGGTTTGGGTGGGTCATCCTACTGTACCTGTGGCATTCAGGGGACATTGATTGAATGCCAAGTCGCCTGCTGGAGTTCTTTTCCACACCATCGACATCAGATAATCCTCAGGGCATATTTCATAAGGTGCTGCAATTTTAAACAAAGGGACTTGAATGTCAGTAGTGTTTAAAAATATATTGGCAATAAACAATTGTAAGAGGCATCTCTCTAACTGAAGAGCTTCTTTCTTTTCTTTTTTTTTTCCCTGTTTTTAGAGATGAGATCTCGTTGCCCAGGCTGGAGCGCACTGGCGTGATCCTAGCTCCTGTGCAGCCTCAAACTCCTGGGCTCAAGCCATCCTCCCTCCTTAGCCTCTTGAGTAACTAGGACTATAGGCATGTGTTGCCACATCTGGCTGATTTTTTTTTTTAATTCTATGTAGAGACAGGGTCTCCTTATGTTTCTAGGCTGGTCTTGAGCTTCTCTCAAAGCACGGGGATTATAGAAGTGAACCACCATGCATGACCTCTTTCATTTCTTTAAATGTATATTGTTTACTGAATGTTAGTGGCATAGACATAGACAAAAACCCATCAGATTTCATATTGGTATCTACAAAATATTTAGAGAATTGTAATTTCTTTTTGAACTGCTGTGTAGACTTTTTATAAAAGTCATTTAGATTTGCCTAATAGTCAAGAATATCAATAACATATTTGTAATATTTTAGGATTTTATACAATAAAATAACTTCCCACAAAGCAAAAGGCACATTAAAAAGGCACATATAATATTTTAGGATTTTATACAATAAAATAACTTCCCACAAAGCAAAAGGCACTATTAGCTATAAATGTTAAAAATAAATAAACATAAAGAGTAAAAAGATATAACTTTTTACTTCTTCAACTAAAAGCAATGATAGCAGTCAAAACTATACCAATTTGATCTTATTGTCATATTATATTCAAAATCTCAATTATTGAGCAAGAACATTAAAAGTAATTTCAAAAATAACAGATGTATAACTAAAATACAATGAAATGCAAAATAGTAGTGAAAGAATGAGGTCTATCTATATTGTGTTAAAAGTGACATCTTGGTCCCATATGAAAGAATATTAGTCCCCTCGTTAGACACACCCACTGTTGTGCTTTTCATACAACATTGCCACTTATATATTCACATATCAGTCTTCACTAGGGATCTCGTTTAGGTCCACTCACTCTGTATTACTTGTGCTTAGTGATGTGTTTGCCACATGAAGTTGCTCAAATTGAATAAATAAATAAGTGAATATATGCTTTATGAATAACTTCATAAATAAATGAGGATGTAAAATACTAAGTACCTAACTAAATACATGAGTGTGATTTCCTGGGAGAAACATCTTCCTTCCATAATAACATAATATTTAATCCAGGATAATCATCATTCTACTGACATCAATTTCATTTTAGAATTTAGGAACTCATTAAATTACATTTTAGTTACTAGAAGGGGAAGAATGCGAGTTGACAAATTAAATCTTGAAATAATATTAAAAAAATAATTACCAGAGACAAGATGAATGGTTTGAACACATAGTTATTACAAAGATGAAAGTGTCAGTGAAGATCACCTATTCCATTTCCTTTCTTTTTACAGATGAAGACACAAAGGCCCCAAAAGAGGAAGCTTGTCTAAGGTGACAGAGCTGGTGGAGGTGTCAGCACGACTACACCCTGCAGTCCACACTCCTTAGTAATCTTCCTTTTTATTTCCCACATATCCTCTTCACTACCTCGAATTGTTTAAGATACTCCTCTCCCTCTGAGTATATATAAATATATATTAATTTATTTATTCTAGGTTCCCATTAAAACACATAGGCAACTGTTTTCAATTTGTATAATCTTTGCTCAGTGGAGGGTTTAGCCCTTAATTCAACCTTCAGCAGCCCCATTTTCATACGATGTCTCCACCTTACCTCACCAATGAACTGCCAACAAACTTCATCTAGGTCTCAGACAGTCTGGGCCTTGTCTGTACCAATATATTTTGACTTTTCTCACCTTTTTGGAAATGCTTTCTGAAGCATCTTAAGCCATTTTCCAACAGTCCTCCACCAACCCCTCAGGCCTCAGAATGGTCTTTCTTTGTCTCATTCTCTGTATCCTTCTCAGAATCATCCATACCTTACCTTTTTCTTATGTTAAATGATTTTCTTGGATAATTTCAAACATATTAATAATAGCAATCTAATCATATTAGTATTCAGTGAGCCCTTATGGAGAGTTTTGCATTCATGGACACGTTTGCTATCTCCCAACTACCTATGAGTTAATACCTATGAGTTAGAGATAATTATCCTATTTATCACATGGGAAAACAAGCACAGAGAAGCAAATGAACTATATTTCTTCCTCAAATTCCAAACTTTATTACATGTTGAATCCAAAGGAGAAACTGAACACAGGAGGGGGAGGTTGGATGGGGAGGAGTCATTTTGCCAGGTGCTCCACACCCTCCCCATTTGGGAGCCTAGGCAGGCCCTCCTGGCTCCACCAAAGCACCTGGGCTGTTAAATAGGGCAGGAGAGCTGTGCTGAGGTTGGCAAGGCCCTTCCCCAGGACATAAGAACCAGATTTGTCACAGTTTGGCTTGGGAATGGTGGTGATGAATAGGAGAAGACTCCTCATAAATCAAAAATACAAAATAATAAAATAAAACTAATCATTGACAAAGCTACAACACAAGTGAGAGTAGGAGCAGCCTCTAGGTAGAACTCCCTCCCTCAGTATCTTGGGAATAGAAACAACAGGAAAATAAATTAAGAGATAAAGCAGTCACCAGTAGTGAAGCACCAATAACCACCCATTCCCACACTGGTCCCAAAGGTTAGCAAGCCGGGAGCTACTTCACTGCCTGTTACATCTGTTCACCACCCTACAAATAGCACATGCTCCTGGCCCTGCTGCCCTATCCAGCCTCCCACCAGTGGGCCATGGAGGTCCTTGAAAGTATCTCCTAAGGAGAATTGCAACAATGTCAGGAAGAAAAGGCAAAGCCTAGAGACCAGATGGTGGTGAGAGAAAGTACTGCTATGAAACTCATGGTGCCCAGATTAATGCCAATGAAGGGGAAGCAATGGAAAAGAAGAAAAATTAGTAAATATTGGAGCCTTGATAAGTATGTAAACAGTTGGTGTCTGATACCACACTTTGCTTTCTATATGGCAGTCATGCCTGGACACAATGCCCTCTACCTCCAGCTATGTACATTATAAATAACACATACAGTCATCCCTTGGTATCGATGGGGGGTTTGTTCCAGGACCTCCTGCAGATACCAAAATTCACTGATACTCAAGTCCCTGATATAAAACGATGTAGTATTTGTATGTAACCTGTGCACATCCTCCTGTATACAGTTAATCCTTGAACAACACAGGTTTGAACTGCATGGGCCTACTTATATGTGTATTTTTTTTCAACTAAACACTGATTGAAAATACTGGCAAAAAAAGAAAAGCCTAAGAAGGGCAGACTTTTCCTACACACAGGTTCTGCAGGACTTCAGTAGACAAGGATTTTACTATGCACAGGGTCCTGGAACCAAGGTGTGACTGAACCATAAGACATCTCTATGTTATTTATAATACTTAATCCAATGTAAATGCTGTATAAATAGTTGCTGTACTGTATTGTTTAGGAAATAATGACAAGGAAAATTTGTACATGTTCCATACAAACATTTTTTTCTGAATAATTTTGATTTGTCCTTGGTTCATTCCACCGATGTAAAACCCATGGATGCTGAGGGCTGACTCTATGTGTTTCTTTGGTTCGGATATCTCTCTTGGGTTGATGCTGACATAGCCAAATTCTGAGTGGCATTGTCTACTTGACTATTTCAGAGAAATCTCAAGAGAAGCTGCTCGCACTTCAGTGGCCAGCATTATTATCCACGATGATGCTTGTTTTTTCTCCTTGCAATTCCTAACTCTGCTAAGGGTACTACCATCTTGTTCCCATAACAACCAAAACCATCAGAGCCATCTTCCAGTCATCCTTTTCTTCATCTTAACCTTCCATGATTTTACCTCCACCTGGTTGAGTATCCAGGTATTATTTCTGTCCTCGTTAAATTAGGGGAACAACCTCATTGGTTGTTTCATGCACTTACCTGATGTGTGCTAGGCCCATGTGCTAGGTCCTGTGCCAGCACTACCATGTGCTAGGCTGTATTTTTACCTAACATGTGCTCGAGCTAGGCCTTGTTAATGTAACATGTGCCAGGCCCTGCTTTAGAGAGAACCAATGGTTCATAAGAAAAGCAGTCTGCCTAGTCATTCTTTTAGTCAAAGGGAGGAGGCAGAGGTGAAACAAACCAACCATTACTTGAGTATAGTTATGATAAGCACTTCAGGGTGCTGTTTTTATCTAAAAACTGAAGAATCAAGGAAGACTTCCTGGAGAAAGTAACATGTAATTAAAACTGGCAGTGTGAGCTACAATAAATGCTCCAGGCAAAGAAAACAGTTTGTTAAAGGCCTTGAGGCAAGGAAGAGCTTGGGGCATTGAGTTCAGCAGGGCTGGAAGGAGAAGAGTAAGTTTTGAGTGTAGAGTAGTGGTCTGGTGAGACAGGTCATGATTAGAGCCTATAAGGCCACATGGACAGCCATTTAAGGATTTTAAACAAGTGACTTGAATTGATTTTAAATATAAGATCAGTTTGCCTTTTGTGGGTGGAATAGATGACCAATGCCACAGAGAAGACTAAGGCAGTGCTTCAACCCTGAAACATAGATGGCTTTAGGTTGGGTGATTAAACTAAAGATAAGAAAAATTGGTGGACCATCCTAGCCAACATGATGAAACCCCATCTCTACTAAAAATATAAAAATTAGCAGGATGTGGTATTGGGCACCTGTAATTCCAGCTACTTGGGAGGCTGAGGCAGGAGAATCTCTTGAACCCGGGAGGCAGAGGTTGCGGTGAGCTGAGATTGCACCACTGTACTCCAGTCTGGTCAACAGAGGGAAGATTCCATCTCAAAAAAAAAATAATTGGTGGACACAAGGAAAATTGAGTAGGTAGACAAACTGATGTGGGAATTGAGGAAGACAAAGGTGTCAAGGATGATGCTTGTTTTCTGAGCTGAGGAGCTGGGTAGTAAGTGGTGCTGTTCTCCTGCAACTGCCCCCTTCATCCAATTTTCATGCCATATCAAAAGAGTAACCTCTAAGATAAAATTTAATCCCTCAATTTTCTGCTTAAAACCCTTTCATGCTTCTCCAGTACTGACAGGATAACATTGAAAGAACTGAGAAAACTGCTCAGTGCGACATGAAGGCCCTTCTTGTAAGGGTCCTAGCCTACCACTCCCATGATGGCTCATAGTTACTCTCCTATGTATCAGCCACAGAGTTAATTTTTCTGAATATTTTTGATCTGTTGTTGGTTCAATCCACAGATGTGAAGCTTATGGATAGTCCTCTTATTTTGATGGGTAAAATTCTTATTTATCCTTAAAATGCTGCTTAAATAATGTATTCTCCAATAACCCTTTCCTAATATTTCACTCACTGAATATATGAATATTATAGCTCTTCTCAAAACAGATTGAATATACTTGGTTATGTCTGTGAACCTCCCCAATTCCCCAATGTTGCTTTTTAGGACACTAGCCATGTTTTACTTTATTTTTTAAATATATTGTAATGAACTCCAGTGGTATCTAGTATATAATAGGTTTTCAAAAACATTTTCATTAAATAAATCACTTTTACTGGGGAAATAACATACTAGCGCTGTCCAATAAAACTTTTTGCAATGATAGAAATGCTTTATATTTTCATTGTCCTGTATGGTAGGTGCTAGGAAAATGTGGCTAGTGCAATTGAGAAGTAAATTTTGGATTTTATTTCATTTTAATTAATGTACATTTAAACTGAAATAACTACTATGTTGGACAGTACTGTAATAAGTGATATTCATGTTTCTATTAATGCCAACCAAAAACTACTATAGAATACTAAAAGGGAAAATTAGAACAAATGTTAAAATTCAAAATACGCATCATGAATAGGTTATCACATAATTGAATTCTACATACAATGACTAGTCCATTTTTAATAATGACAAGGCAGTAGTTAATCTGACTATCATATTTGATTATTCTTTTTGTTCCATCTATACAACCCACTTCTGTTCATTATCTCCCTCATTATCTCTTCATTTATAATCTTTCACTTTCACTTCACTTGTACTATCTTTTTGGTTTTCAATGTTTTGAAATTCAAATTTCCTTCAGTTACATTGGGGAACTTTGAAATACATTTCATACAACCTGTTGCTATAGCTGAACACTAGATTTCCTGATTCAGTCGTGACATAAAAAAAAAAAAAAAACGAAGATTCAATTTATTTACGAACTTCTTCATTTCCCTGTAGTGATATCAGAAAGATGATCACATTTAATGTTATTCCAGCAAAAGGTACTTTGTTTCTACCTGCCCCTGCCCCGTGGTCAACTGTGTGGTCAGAAAATGTAATCATTGCAAACTTTAGCCACTAGATGGCACCGGTGAGCCAGTAGGGTGAAACGTTTACTGGGCCGGCAGTGGAATCTGATGGGTTCAAAATTTAGGTGGGCAGTAACAGTAAATATGGGAAATATGAGTCAATGCTTGATTTTTATTTTTAAGGAAACTAGTTGGGGGGAAATAAAATGTCATTTTTTTTAATGTAAGTACAGTGTTTAATGATTGACCTAGCGTCAGTTACAAGGGCGGCTTATCTGGCCTCTGCCCTGCTCCACTCTCACAGCTTCTCACCAACTGTGCAGGACTTCTCGACCCTTCTTCAGTACTACAGGCCGACTGCAACCTCAGAGCTGTGTGCAGGTTCTTTCTGCCTAGAATATCACCGCCTCCTCTCCCTCAAACTTGTCTGCATGACTCATGTCTTTTCCGCCTTCAATCTTTCCTCACACCTCACATTCTCAGACCCCACTGACTATGCTCCCTTCCTCCACTTTATCTTTCCCTAAAGCGCTTGCCTGTCACCTTGTAACGTCTAGACATGTTTTTAGCTTACTTGTCTCCTTTGGCTAGATCTGTTTTTGAATTACCCTATTTCTTAAGATGACTGTATGGGGTGGGGGTGGAGGCACGAGGGGAGCGGCCGTGGTGGATCATCTGGCAGCCAATAGTCGTGTCCAGTTAGGAGCAGAAAGACAGGCAGCTAAGCTACTATAGTTATCTAAAAATCAGTCAGAAGAGGCTTCCAGGGTATCATGTAATGACTAAGGTTGGCCTTGGAGGGCTATATCTGACTTAGTAAGAGCCTATAGGGCCTTTTTTAGAATCCCCCAATGTGCGCTACACACATCCTAACTGTGGTTAAGGCAGAAGCTGATTAAATAGTTGTTTTCCTTTGACCAATTACATCATTTCATTACTAAATTTTATCTGCTTAGTGACAATCAGTTTGGTCTAGCTACAAAAAAAAAAAAAAAACAAGGTGAAAAGCAAGAATCAATAATTTTTTAAACCCAGAGATGTAAACAACTTTGTTTTGTTCCACAGTAAATTTATGAAGCCTTAGATTCACTGTGTTTCTTAGAAACAGAAGCCCACTAGACAAATTATTATTATTATTTTTTTTAAAAAAAGAAAGATGGCAGGGGAATCAGAGATTCAAAGTTTTAAACTGCTCCAGGGTTTTCAGCTTTTTAGTAGTAATGTCAAATCCCAAAGCTGCTTTAAATATTTTTTCAAAGGTGACTTGGCATTCTTTAAGATTCTAGCTCAGAAAATAGGTCCATTTATGCTTAGACCAAAAGCAAAATAGCTTAGACATTAAAATGACAATTTATTTTCTGCTGCCCCATGTTTATGAAATCCCCAGCAGTGAGATCTTTCTGGGTACTTCTCAGTGCCACTTATAGAATTCATTTATTCAACAAATATTGGCTGGGCACCCATCATATCCCAGCCACTTTGTAAAATACTACACATAGAAAAGGCTAAGTAAGACTGGTCAGTATCTCTTGACTCCTAAAATGGTCAGAAAGGTAGTAATTTGAGAAATGGTAGTACACAGGATGCCCACTCTAGGCCCTGGCTGCTCTGGAAGTACCTTGGGGAGAGAGCAGCAGCTGAGGACTTCCAGAGGGATGCCCAAGTTGAGGTGTAAAGGAGAAGCAGGAGCTCACCAATGAAAAAGGGAATAGTGTGTCATGGAAACCACATGTGAGAAAATCCAGAAAGCACAGAGAACTGGGAATAAGCAATAAATTGGAGATCATTTCCGAAAGGGTAGAGTATAAAGTTTGGGATAAGTATACGTAGGCGATTGAAGGAGGGGAAGGGGTAATACATGATGAGGTAAACAAGGAGCTTGAGTTTATTTTAGGGGCAAGGGAAATTTATGACATTGTTTTAGATGCTTGCTATGCCTGCAGTTTGGAGAAAGGATTGAGGGAAAGAGAGCTGAAGACAGAGAGGCCTACCATAATGTAAATGATGTAATTAGGCAGGGAATGAAGAATCATAGGAAGTAGTAATAGGAAATAGATGAATTCAAAACTTATTTAGTAGGTAGAATGTGCTGAGCACTATGGCTGATTGTATATAAGTGGTGAGGAGGAGAAAGAAGAGACAGAACTCACCTTTCCAGGAAGGATATGTTACGTACTAGCTAGAACCTGAACTGTAACACAGGAAGAGGAGATGGCTTGAGAGAGGATATGCTGAAAATAGCTTTGAGTTTGACATCTCTGAATGCATTTAGGTATTATCAAAACCTTAATTGATATATATAATGGAATCAAAGCTCCAGAGGAAAATGACATAGAGATTTGTTTTAATTATTTTTCTGTTTAATGCCACCTGTGTGTGTTTTGTAAATTGGAAAATACATAATTAGCTGAGGCTATTCTCTGGACTCAACATAAAAACATATTATTGAGCGGCAATATGAAGGATTCTTCTTTTTTAATGCCTTAGCTAAAAGGAATAGTAACTTCATTCATCAGCTCAAAGATATCACTGTTTGCTATCACTAGTGCAAAGATATAAAAATCCATTTGTAAGATAGAACTGTACTTGAAGTCACAAGTATGTAGTTAGCAAGCCCCCTTAAAATGAGGTAGCAATTACCTAGTGATTAGCTGTTAATCTGTCTACTGAAACTGATTTTGTGTCTCTTAAAAATAGCAGAAATTATACAGGACTTAAATCAATTTGATGTGGAAAATTAGTTTTCAAGCCATATGCTAGAATTTAAGCATTAAAAAGAAATTGATTCTAAACTGTAGAGCTGGCATACAGAAAAAAAAAAAAGAGAAAAACATGTACTACTCAAGACCTCACATTTCAAATTTCACTTGCTAGCAATTCATGAATTCTTGTGTTTGGGGAATTCCCTGTGCTGGAGGTTGCAGAGAAAAGTAAGACGAATCCAGTGTCTGTGCTCAGTGACTTACACCTCTAATTTCCAAGGTGGAACCTACTCATGTGAAGAATTCATGCTGCTGCTAAGGTCTGTGGGAAAAAGAAGAGTGTTTATGAAGTGTGTTTTATAACAGCATTCCTCATATAGAAAATGGTGTTAATCTGTTTCAAATTGAAACAACATACAATTATATCAATAATATTTACAGAACACTGAAGTATTATTCTATGTTACATATTTTAATTCATAAAATTCTTATAACCCTGTGAACAGAATTGTTATTCTCATTTGAAACTTGAGGAAACCAGGAAGGAAAAGTGTTTAGCCCGAGGCCACTAAGCTAGGAGATGATGGACCTAAGGTCACTGGAATAGCCGAGTCCATCTTCAGAGACGTTCACATCTTCTCTAAGCAAAAAATTCATTTTATTGTTATGGTGATAAATAAGTTATTTATAGATTTTGCAAAAAATTGTTTTTAAGTCTGGAAGTCAGCATACCACAAACTTTCAATTTATTAGCTAATGGTATATATTGCATATTGTTTAAGAACCTGGTGGACAGTATTTTACATACATGCTCAGAAGGAAATTCTGTATTATTATCATCACTTAATTTTATATTTCAAGTTAGCTGACAAGGTCACTTTAGTTCCAACCTGATAACAAAATTAATTTAAAAAATACCTAACTAAGTTTGAGGAATAGCGCTAAGAAGCTATTTACTACTTTTAGTTACACTGAATTTTATATTGGGGTATGCTCAACATTTTGCTGGAAATTTGTGTATACTAAGTTTCTGTATTACCTTAGGAATAGTCAAAGATGACAGGGAGTCTTAGCCTTCTCTAGTTCATAGCACATGTAGAAATAATAATATTTGGAGGTACACTGGGAGGAGTAGGCAAGGCTACTGAAGACTAGAGACCACTAGCCACAGTCTCCTGCCTTGTCAGTTGCTCTGAGGCTTTAGAAACCACTATTTGGGCACACTTGGAACCAATCTTCCCATGACAGAATGGAACTGCCTTAAAATAATAAGCCAGCCTGAGAACTGGGGAAACCGAACAACTCGCTTTAGAAACATATATATTTTTCCTACCTCCCACATCTCAATTATTTCCAAAGAAAGATGAATCATACTGCAATTTATAACTATAAAATAAAACATCATATATGTGATAGAAATTCTCTTTCAGTAAATTAGACAGCATACTAAGCAGAACTTTTAAAGACTGAAAGGTCATGAAATGTAAGGCATTAACATCAGAGTCATAGCAAACTTTTCATTCATATGCTTTTATATAAACATTTTCATGAGTTATATATAGCTTTTATGACATGAAATAAAAACCTATTATATTTAACTAGGCTCACTGAAGAATGAGGGATTCGGAAGACTGAGACCAGATAGTTCATCAGCAATGAGTTGGAATTTCAACAGATATAATCATATAATAATATTAATATATAGTAACAAAAAACAAATTTACAGGGGTTCAAAGAAGAAAGAACACTTACAAGATTGTGGGAGAAAGAATTATTAGGAGAGCAGACATCGCTTAATGAATGGGATCCCAAAATGCTCCCATATCAACAGATGAGGATAAGGGAATGGGGAGGGACATCAGGGGAGCCCAAGTGAGTAACGGTGCAAACAATACCATAAGGGAAGAATATGCACCTTTGTATTCAGAAACCAGAGGCTGCATCTGCTTGATTCTATTAAATATGAACAAATGCATATTATAAATGAGTAGAATGAGATAACATGGGAAAGCTAGTGAAGCTGATAGAAATACTAGAATCTCAGGGATCCTGGTAGGATGAAATTTGGCCAGTATATGAAGCCATGGAAGTTTTTTGAGCAAGTGAGTCATATGACCAAGGCCATGAAGAAGGGAGACTAATCAGATAAATCTGTGTGGAGGAGATTACAGAAGGTGGTTGTTGTAATACAATGGGTAACAGAGTACATGAACTGCTGATTGATGATCCTAATTAGCTATAGCATTTCATCCTTGAAATAATCTTATGTGGCACATATTATCTCTATTTTATAAATGAGGTCACCAAGGCCCAAATCTGTACTTTGTTGGACTCCATAGTTCAGGCTCTTTCTGCTGCAGTGCTCCTCCCTTACTGGAAGCTGGTGGCAGGAGGAAGTGAAAGCAGGGACACTGAGGAAAAAACCTTCATGGACTCCATCTATAACAGGGATTGCTAGAATGAAGAATCACTCCAGAAGACACAGAGAATCTGGTGGTCAGAGAAAAAGTTACCCCCAGTCAGCTGCAGTCTGAATTGAGTCCCAGGTGGGAAAGGTATATAAGGCTTTTGTGAGAGATTAGGCATAAAGGTAGATTCATGGGTGTTCCTCACAGAGGATATAGTTGATGAGAGAGAGATCAACCAATGAGAAGAGTGCTGGGGCAGAATCTTAGGTCATTCTTATGTCAGGTGAGAAAAATAAGTGTTGATGAGAAACATTGAAGGCCAATATTCAGTTTTAGTGTCTTGGTAAATATTAAGCTTAAAAAAGCTTTAAGAATAATTTAAAATAATTGTTAAACAGTTACTAAAGATTTTTTCCCAGAAAAAACAATATGAGATAAAAATAATAAATAAAAAAATAGTAAAAGGTGCTGTTTAAATTTTTCTTTTCTATTTGAGAATGATCAGCATGTTGCTAACTATTCCTGAATTGGACAAGGTAGGGTAATGTAAGACTACAGAAAATTGCTTTTTAAGCAATTCATGGCAGAAGCTGTGAGAGTTTTATCAAAGCCTCATCTGAAAAGCAATCTGATAAGATGAATTATGACAATAATTATCTCCATAGCAACAGGTTTGAAACATGGACATCTGGTATACATATCATACCCACAGTAGTACTATCTCTTATTAATTATTTGAGATCTCAGTGGTTCTTCCCCAATTCTGCCCATAAAACTCAGCTTGATTTGCTGCAGAACTGTACACTAAAATACGTGCTAAAACTCATCCTTTTTGAGAGAATTGGATACTATTTTAGGTATTTATTAAAAGCAACAGGTGGTTTCTCTAATCTATGGGATATCTTCAAGTTCTAATTCGCTTTCCTACTTTTTACTAGTTACCTGAAATGACTTGGCAAGAGCAAATAGAACATATAAGATTTAAGAAGTCAATACCTAGTCCCACCTACTGTGAACATTAAACTCAACCAACTCAGTGGTTGATTTTAGGTGAACAACTGGTATGGACACTTGAGTAGAACCTAATTTGCTATTCCCAAAAATATGCAGTCAAAACACTTGCTTTAACCATTTGAAAAATGCAACAGGTAATAACATAATTCCCTAAAGGGTATACAGATAACATCTGAAAGCAGAAAATAATAGAAATTCCAATTGAATAGGAGCTTTAAAAAGTACTATTTGTGCTTAATTAAACTTGGTTTGGAATGAAAAGGTAAAGCAGATGTCAATTTGTATGCAAATATTTCATTATGGAGTAGTATATTTTCTCTTTAGAAAAGAAATGCAAATTTTATACTGACATATTTGGATTTCTAATAATGATTACATTCAGTCTTAAAATTGAGTGGTTCAACAGTTTAGAAGAGTCTGACTTATTAAACTTGTTAAACTTGTCTCAAAAACAAAAATATTTGTATCAATAGTGATTAGTTCACTATTCTACTAACTGGGACCTGTGGAGAAAATAAGTCAAAGTGGGCTAAGACCTCCTCTTCCTCCATGACAACACCCCACACCAAGTATTTTATACGTGTATGTGTACACATTAGCTAATTAGCTAATACCCATGGAGGATAAGAAGCAGGGAATATATACTGCTCAGGAAGAGAGATGCTGGGGCTGGCAATGTCAGGACTGAAGATCTGAGTCCTGGCAGTGCCTGGGTTTACATCAGACTTGTTCAAATGATACCCAAGTTGTTTCCCCTGCTCTTTGTGGTACAGGAAAAATGAGGATTGGAGAACTGAGAGTTGGATAATGACTAAACCATCTTTCTTTGTGCAAACAGCTAGTTAATAGTCCTATTTTTCTTTAAATGACTGCTGTAAAGAGATCTTATTTTGGCTGAAATATGAGTTGGCTAGAGGCACTCAAAATGAATTGTGTTTTCATTATCAACCAATTCCAGAAACAATCCCTTATCATTTATGAAAACAGGATGAAAAAAATAAAATTTTGCAATTTTGTTGAGGTGATATTTAAACTTTCTCCAGTGGAGCAGAGGTAGAGAACTGTATTCCACTTCTTTCTTAATTTTATCATCTTATCATTATTCTTCTTACTATAAGTTAGTGCAACCCAAAGGATGATTTGCAGACCAGCATCTTCAGCATCATCTGGGACCTTGATAGAAATGCAGATTCTAGGCTCATTCAAGACCTACTGAGTCCGAATGGCTGGGGGTTCTGGCTCAGGAATCTGTGTTATAACAAGCTCTCTGGGTGATTCTTAGGTACACTAAAGCTTGGGAAGCACTGCTGTGGACAATGAGGGAGGCACTCAGCAAAAGGATTGCAAGTAGGCAACTTTGTGTTTCTTTTTTCTGTGCTGAAGCTAAGGTAAAAGACAATTACTCAGAAACCAAAGGAAAAAAATCTGTTGGTCTCCAGAGTAGACATAATCCTGTTGGCGAGCAACCTTAGAGAAATAAGGAACCATCACTTCCAGAATGACCATTCTCCTAAGCAGCGTGGGGATGGGGATCACATTCACTATATTATAGGGCACCAAATTCTAATACAAATGTATTACAGTTTTCAAGACAAATTTTGCATAACAAACACTACTGCTCCCCTCCTTTGGATGAATATTTATAGATAAACATCACAGTAATTCCTACATCTCTGGTCTAAGTTGCTAATACTATATATCCTAATTATATGACTATCCTACTTCACAAGTGTTTTTCAGCACTTTCAACATGGAGGGGTTACCTACCATTTACAGACAAAGCAACTGTAGTTCCAAGAAGAAAATTTTATGTATAAATTAAGTTTAATTTTTACTTGTCAATGATAGGTTCCAACTTAGCAGTTAATGACTAAAGAGTAATTATCCTAAAATTGGAGGTACAGAAATAGCAAGCCCTTCTCCTGGGAACAGGGCAAAGTGGTTCCCAGGAAGCTAGAACGTAAACTTAAAACAATCCAGAAATAACACTTGCTTTCTGAATATTATTAACCAGGGGAATATTGGGGTGAAAGGCAAACTAAAAACCTACAAAATATTATGTATGACATTGTAGCAATTAAAACACTTAGGGGAGCTATTACCATCCTATCATTTTAACCTTCAATGTCTGAGGATATACAACGAGATTGAGATAAATGAAACCATTATCTGATGAGTCTAACCAATTTTAAAATTGGGCCACTTACTATCTCCCCTATAGCTATTCTGTTTCCCAACTAGTAGTATTTTTAAAAAATATTTTTTTCATTTCTACAATTATCTTTTACGAAAACAAAAGAAATATCGTTCTTGAGGTCAATGATGACATTTTTAATATTTTTATTTCATCTATTTACCAACAAAGAAATATCCTAATCTTGAGGAGAAAATAGTTTTTTTTTTCATTTTTAGTAGACATCATATCAACTTTTGATTAGATCCAGATTATTAATCATTATTTTCATTAATTATTTAGACAAAGATGTACATGTTATATTTCTCCTTCCTGACAACAGAGGGCCTCTTAGCAAACTTGATTTATTTGTTTTGACTTCAAATTAAGTGAAGTATAAAATAAATAGTAGTTGTTTTAAGCAACTTGAAGAAAAATGAAGAATTAACAGAATGAAAATAACACTAGAGATTTTATATTGTCTAAAAAAATTGTTGAAGCTTTGTTGCTGACATGACGAGAAAGATGCCTTAGAAAATGTTACACTAATTTGAAAGTTTTATCAATTTATATTGTCAACGTGTAAATTTGAAACAATATAATGGCTGAAATTGGGAACACTATACTCATAATCACAAAAGTAATACATATTGACCACAGGGAGTACATTGAACAGATTTGGAACTCTAGAATAAAAACCCAGTACACTATGGAAAACAGTTATCAAAAACTTGATAAAATAATTTGGGGATGATGTGACTGCACATAAAAAGTTAAATATTTAATATAAAAGAAAAACCCCTTGGGAGGATGAGGTGGGCAGATCACCTGAAGTCAGGAATTCGAGATCCATCTGACCAACATGGAGAAACGTCATCTGTACTAAAAATACAAAAATTAGCCAGGCATGATGGTGCATGCCAGTCTGTAATCCCAGCTACATGGGAGGCTAAGGCAGGAGAATTGCTTAAACCCAGGAGGCAGACGTTGTGGTCAGCCAGGATGGTGCCATTGCACTGCAGCCTGGGCAACAAGAGCAAAACTCCATCTTCAAAAAAGAAAAATCCCTTTTGTAAATTTAAAAAATTCTCAAGCAAAGCAGAGGTAGTTTTGAAATTAATAGTCACACACAATTTTTGATGGACAATGCAACTTTTGTTCATATAAATGCATCAGACTAGGATATTTTCAAAAGCTTGGTGTGTATGTACACACACACACACACACATATATGTGTATGTATATATATATATATATATATATATATATATATATATATATACATATATATGCTTATTTATTTACTTTTGGGTCCCTGCATAGGTAGTAATTTTTAAACTACTTAGCTGATTCAAGAATTCTTTTTAATTATGAAAATGGTATTTATATGCTTGTAATTTGTGGTTCTTTTCATTTCATATAATTGAAAAGAGTAAAAAGAAAATATTAATAATACCAAAATGTGTAGTGAATATAATTTTTTTTTACTTTTATATGATAATTTTTTAATCTGCCTTAAGTCATGAAAGCCAGCAAACAACCTAGCCAATAAGGTACACCGTCTTTTTCATAAATAGATCTGTAAAATGTTTTTCAGACAGCAGGTGGCAATCTCTGTAAATCTGATTGCAGCAGTACTATCTCGGCTCTATATATGCAGATGAAAGACAGTTTTAAAAGACGAGTTAAGAACCGTGGTATGCTCAGACTGGTTTAGATAACATCAAATATTGGAGGGGTTCATTTAATCGTGCTTACTGTTCTATGAAATTTCTCCCTGGGCAAAATAAATGTTTTCGTTTAATACGTCTTAATTCTTCTTATGCAGCACTGGACTAATTTCAAAGTGCTAATCTGAATAGGTATCACCCTCTTAACAACCCTGTATTCCAATTACTTCTTATCATATTGAATTCATATGGCCTTAAGAATTAACAAAATTAATTTTAGATTTTTTTTTTTTAAACGGAGTCTTGCTCTGTCACCCAGGCTGAAGTGCAATGGCACAATCACAGCTCACTGAAACTTCCATATCCAAGGTTCAAGTGATTCTCCTGCCTCAGCCTCCCAAGTAGCTGGGATTACAGGTGCACGCTACCATGCCTAGCTAATTTTTGTATTTTTATTAGAGACAGGCTTTTGTCATGTTGGCCAGGCTGGTCCGGAACTCCTGACCTCAGCTGATTCACCAGCCTCAGCCTCTCAAAGTGCTGGGATTATAGGCCTAAGCCACCATGCCTGGCCCTAATTTTAGATAGTCTTTAAGCCCCTCACCAAAAAAATTCCAACTGACATATTGTTACTTTTAAAATCCAGTTCTGTTGTTATTCTTAGAAAAACTCTGAGAAGTCTTTGTAATTCTAACTATGGAAAAATACAAAGCTTTGACTCCTGGGTATCTCTTAGAATACCTTGGTTTTTCTAAGTTGAAAGAATCTTGTGAGATAAAGGCAGAACCTCTTAGCTTTCTGAACTGAAAAGGAACTTCAAGGATCCCACAACCAGCCGTACTCACTGTACCCCCGGAAGTCAGATCGCCAGAGAGATCCCCTAGCTTGCCCACAGTTACTAGCAACAATAGGACGCTGAGTGGGTCTTCAAATTCTCTATGTTCAGCACTTTGACACTGTATTGTCACATTTTAAAATTCTGTCCTACCACATCTTTAGTATGTTTATAATATTTTTCTTAGGATATCATTATAAAATCCTGATTTTCACTTACTGAGTCCTCAGTGTGTCAATAATATTTTAATGGAATGTACACATGATTAGGAAGGAGTTTTTGTTCTATATGATCCGGTAAAATATGTGCTGTGTAATCTGGGCAGTTTCTGACCTTTCATTATTTTCTCTGCTTAAATGTAAAATCTTTTAATGTAGCGGGACTTTTATTCTTTCATTAGTAATTAAGACTTTATACTTTCATTTTAAAATGCATTTCTCATAGGAATTTCCTTTGGCAATGAAATGGGGCAAAGGCAAGTAAATGTAGATAACCAAGGTCACATATCAAGGTGATAGTAATTAGCAATAGAACTTAAAAGCATCTGAATGTCGACAACACTTCATCTTCTCACTTAGCTATTTCTTACGTCTTTACCTTTCTAGTATATATAACCTAAGGCAACTTGTTTCATATTCTCCATAAACAAATATTTGACACAGAACAATTCTATAACACATAAACAGGGACCATTTCTATACTATGCCCTACGTAGTACAGAAACAAATAAATTGCCATCTATCATTAGCAGTCCTTTAGTTGAGGAAGTATGACCCTTAACCAATGACAATATTTTTAAGTCTTTTTTTCAGGTTATAAAATGTTTCTTTTGAGATAATTTGTATTCATTCCTACCAGGGCATCGCTGCTCACTGCATCTTCTCACTTCTTCGCCTGTTCCTTCACATTGCTGCCCTGTTATCACTGCACCCTGGCAAGTCCTTATTCGCCTTTCCCAGCCGCCATCACAGGACTTGGAACAACCACTCCAGTGACCCCACTGATTCCACTGGCCATTGGCTGAAAGAAACATTTCATGGTCAATGTCAGTTTTATACCACACACTGCTTTAAAATTTTTTTAATCTGATAATGTTACTACCTCTTCTGTTTTTATTAATCTACCACTGTGAATAAACTTCATTCAAATATTAAACTGATAGGTGAAATATAGAGCATTGTGATGATCAGTAGTTAAGTGCATTAGAATCTTCAAATGAACATTGACCTTACTTGTAAAAAGTACAAACTCAGTGCTAAATTTCATCAGTTGTATTTTTAGTTCATCTCAGAATTTCCTGAATTTTATTACTTTATTAGCATGGCATACAGTTGAATAAATTCTGGTATGATTGTCTTTGTTTATGTATACACACACACATACACACACACATATTACATATATGTGTGTGTATGTATATATATAATATTTATATATTATGTATATATAATGATTATCTTATTTCATGACCCTTTGGCATAGTTCTAACACATTTTATAATATACCCTTTATATGGCACGAGTGCCCATTATATGCAGTAATCAGGCCCTACCTGTACATTCAGGGTTATAGCACTCTCTGCTTTCTGCCCAAGGCCCTCTGCATTCAGAGCCTCCATGGGCAGCTGCAGTGCACTGCCGACTTCTCTGCTGAGTTCCATTTGAGCATGTCACTGAGCACTGGCTCCACGAACTCCACTCTTGCCACTGTCCATCAACTACCAAAGTAGAAAAAGAGACAGCATAAGGATATCTTTCAATAGGAGAGGCTGTACAGAAACTGGTAAAACCACCCTTGAAGATGAACCCCAGTCAATGGACTATGAATAAATACAAAGAATAAATACACCAGCATGAGGTTTCATTAACTCCCCACATATTATTATCTTATTTTCCCACTTCTGTTTTCTTCTATATATCCGGTATATCTTTGATTTTTTTTGAGACAGAGTGGTGCAATGTCGACTCACTGTAATCTCTGCCTCCCAGGTTCAAGTGATTCTCCTTGCCTCAGCCTCCGGAGTAGCTGGGATTACAGGTGCCTGCCATCACGCTCGGCTAATTTTTTGTATTTTTAGTAGAGACAGGGTTTCACCGTGTTGGCCAGGCTGGTCTAGAACTCCTAACCTCAGGTGATCCACCCACCTTGGCCTCCCAAAGTGCTGGGATTGCACGCATGAGCCACCGTACCCAGCCTCCAGTATATCTTTAGATTCACTTCTTTCATCAAAAATATTTATTGATCACTCAAACATGCAAGGCCTTATTCTAGGAGGGAGATGGGGTACATAAAGTAGTAAACTAAATCCTGAGGAGATGGGGTACATAAAGTAGTAAACTAAATCCTGAGCAAGACCTTATTAAGCTCATATTTTAGAGAAGGAACCCTAAAAAACAAACAACGAATTATATGCTAGATAAAGTGATTACATGGCAGTGCTGCAAAGGATAGTTTCAAGGCATTGTGAGATAAGATGTTGGAAGGTCTAGAGAGTCTTCCTTGACAAACTGAGACTTGAGGCAAGCCTTGCAGGATGATGAGAAAATACTTAGGAGAAAGGTATGTTTCATGCAGAGGAATATACAAAGGTCTTTGGAAGAAGAATCATGGGCACTTCCAGGAACTTGATGAGGGTCATTGTAAAAGGCATCTAGAATGCTGGGTGAAGAGAGATTGCAAAAGTTTTGTGTCCTTTGTAGGGACATGGATGAATCTGGAGAACATCATTCTCAGCAAACTGACACAAGAACAGAAAAAGAAATACCGCATATACTCACTCATAGGCGGGTGAGAAAAATGAGAACACATGGACACAGAGAGGCGGTCTACTATACACTGGGGACTGTTGGGGGAAATGGGGGAGGGACAGCGGGGGGGGCTGGGGGGGATAGCCTGGGGATGAATACCAAGTGTGGGTGAGGGGGAGGAAGGCAGCAAAACACACTGCCATGTGTGTACCTATGCAACTATCTTGCACGTTCTGCACATGTACCCCAAAACCTATAATGCAATAAAAATTAAAAAAAAAAAAAAAAAAAAGAGGCTAGATTTTGCAAAACTTTCATCAGCTGTGTTAAGGATTTTTGGTATTATTCTCAGATGTGTGAGAAGCCATTGAACAATTTAAATGAGAAATTCTATGATCAGTGCAGGATTGAGAACAAATGACAGAAGTTGGGAAGGATCTGAGCTGTGATGATGAGGAAGTGCAGATGCAGTGTCTTAGAGAGATAAGAGAGTTACTAGGAAGGGATGGTGAAAAGAAACTGAAGGACTGGCCAAGGGAGCTGAAGCAAAGAGAGGATCCAGGTGACTCTTAAATGTCTGTTTTCTGGTGACTGGAATTTAATATAGTCTGTTGAACTTGATTCATTGTTGGGAGATTCAAATTGATATTCATGTATTTATTCATTCAAATAACTTTTGAGAATCTATTAGTTATCAGACACTGTGATAGGTGTTAACAAGAGATACAGAAATAAAGGAATATAAATCGTACCCTCAAACATCTTACAATTTCAGACATTCTGCATGCAAATAAATAAATAGAAGGTTAAAGAAAATACCGTCTTAACATGAAACATGAAGCATTTAGGGTTTCAGGTGACATATTGCCTCTATTGGGGAAGTAATCATAATAGACATAGAGTGGTGAGTTATGGACAATTTAGACAAAGTCAGCATTGACAAAGGCACAATCCCATATCCCACAAAGTAGAAATGAGCAAAGGATTCAACCAAAAATACTTTCCAGATTAGAATGTGCAAACTAGCATGTAAATGTTATAAATCCATCAGTTTATGGATGTCTACTTTTTTACCAATATCAATTCATAGTTCTTAGTCAATTCGATCACAGGTGAAAGAGAATTCACCGCAAATCCAAAATTTCAACATACACTAATGTTGCTGTGAAAATCTATCCAAATAACCAAGAAAACCTGGTAGAATATAAGTACTTTCAGCCTAATTTCAAGCCTTACATGAAGCTATTAAAAAGAGGTTTAATAAGTATCTAGTTGTACTTAATAAACCCTTTATGAGATTAAAAATCAATCACAAAATGCCAATTTAATCACTCCATTAACAGAATTTTAGCATCTCACTTTATTAAAAGCATCTGATACAACCATATTGGCTATGTAGTCCATTTTCCAGACTAAAAAGAAAATCCTTGTGAAGCAATAGGTTATTATAAATTATCTATTTTCCTCTGTTTTGGATTTAGACATGAGTGTGTTTTTCATTTCAGAATTTTTCTGCTCAAAGGTAACATTTATTGAGCTTACAGTATGAACCCTCATCATCCTAAGCATTCTGAGAAGGGTTTATAAAAGGAGATTCATGCCCTATGCCTTACAATCTATTTAATGGCAAGAGGATGTATGGGTATTATTATTGAGAATGTACAGAAAGAAAGCAACACGTTAAAAAAGGTGAATTAGGTGCTGCTAAGCTAATCTTAGTGCTGAGTGTCTAGAATAAAGGACTATGTGATGTCCTTAAGTATTCTGGTTTCAAGTAAATTTTGAATATGATTTATTATGAATGCAATAGTTAAATGCTTACTGGAAAAGAGAGAATAAGACTGTCTAGTGAAGATATGACATCCAGAATGAGTAAGTCAAATGAGGAAATCAGAGAGAAGATAATTTGGCAAGGGATTATATTTCTCTGAAGAATGAGGAAGGACCTTGCTGAGATGATATCAGGAAGAATGAGAACATCTATTTGTGAAGTGTTTTGCTCATCAAGCTTTTACTAAGACTACATTAACAATAATAAAATGTTTTGAGTCTTTAAATTCATGTATTTGTAGTAATAGTTTTTCAGTACTTTCTGACCATGTACATATTCTGTGTTAAGGCTACAGCTCAAGAGTGAGTTAATATTAGAAATCTGAGGAGCAATTTGAGGTTCAACACCAACAAAACATGCATTTTAGATGGGATCAGTTTTGTTTACAAAGTCAGTAACACAAAAAATAATAAAATTGAAGATGTATCAAGTGGGCATTTTTTGCAGTTTTATTTTACGCTGAGAACTGAAAGATCCTTTTATTGAACATTAACTGCACTGTTATGAAGGAATTGGCTTGACAAAATAACTCATTAGATATAAGAAACAAAAGAGGAAAGGCCTAGTATTTCTTCAGTTGTCAAGTCTAAGTCATTGAGGAAACAGATAATTTAAAAGTCAGGTAGAAGAGACATATATAAATTTAACTTAAAAAGCTAGACAACAGACAGTATATACACACACACACACACACACACACAACACATATTTTATATATATGTGTGTGTGTGTGTGTGTGTGTGTGTGTGTATATATATATATATATGATTTTTCATGCCAAATATGAGACATGGTTTTATTTTTAATTTTTTCTTTTCAGTGATATTCTGGATTAAAAAAAAAATTAATGAATTTGTTTTACAGACCTCAGCCCCATAACGTTCTGGAAACAGTAGTGTCATTTTACCAAATGAGAAAAAAATGGAGGACAGGGAGGCTTTGGGGAGGTGAAAATCAAGAATTCTGTTTTGGATAATTAAGCATTTCTAGATAGACTATGTGCATTATCTTTTAGGGACAAATGTAGAAAAATTTTAAAATAAAAATAATTTATCACATTATATATTGCTATTTCTTTTTTTATAAGCACTCATCTAGGTTCCCCAAGATCGGAGGGAACAGCTTTTTTTTTTTTTTTTTTTAATCTAATGTTTAACTGGAGAGCTAAAGTGGTAAGGAAGCTGCTTCTCCTTCAACTCTGCATGCAGGCTTTGCTTTTTACCTGGCTCAGCAGCGAGGCAGTAGAGACAATCGATGCCTCTCCCCACTCAATGACTGTTCCTTGTGTATGGCTTACTTCAAATATTTGTAAGAGGGACCTCTCAGGGTCATCGCAAACCTACGAATTTAAAAATACCTCAAAGCTTTCTTTCTGAAACTGTTTCTATTGAAAACTGATTCACATCTTAGCATTCTGTCAGAAAAGAGTTCCCTAGTAAGTGGGGGAAATATAAACACTCCACAAACTCTCTTGGAGTCTCATAACACACACAGGAGTAAAGATTTATAGAGAATTTAGGCTGTGATTGGCATTACTCAGCTGGGCCATGGGTAACTCAGGACTGGCTGAGCTCTGCTCTTATGAATGTATAGTGTGGGGGCTGCAGTGGGGGCAGATGATAAACAAGTAAACAAACCAGAGCATTTCACTAGAGGTCTTATGAAGACAACATGATAAAGAGGGCGATGTGATAGAGAGTGCTCAGGAGAGGATGATATAAAGCTGAGTTTGAATCACTGGACAGAACCAACTCTTAATTTCCACCTCCTCAAAGCCTCCCTGTCCTCCATTTTTTTCTCATTCAGTAAAATGATACTACTGTTTCCAGAAATACTATGAGGCTGAGGACTGTAAAAGAAATTCACTAATAATTTTTTAAAAATCCAGAATATCACTGAAAAGAAAAAAATAAAAAATTAAACAATGTCTCCTATTTGGCACTAAAAAATCTTTTATATGTAAAATATCTGTTGTCATATGAAGATCTGTGTTCAGGGACAGAGAGAAGGCTGGGGCTCATGGAGATCCTGGAAAAGGGGAGGTGGCAGGAGATGGGGTCAGATGCTGTGCAGAAGCCAGATCTTATAGGCCCTATAGGCCATTCACCCAGGGAAGGTGTAAAGAATGAGAAGATTTTAAAGTAAGGAAGTGATAAGATATAATTTACATTTTAAAACTTAATATTGTGTTTTTGTGTGGAATGGATGGTACAGGGGAAAGAATGGTTACTGTGAAATACTGGGGGACTATACTGTATAGATTCCAGAGAGCTGATGGTGGCTTGGATTATGGTGGCATCAGTGGCATAGAAAAAAAGTGGATGAATTCACAATGTTTTCTGGATGTAGAGCTGGCAGGTTTGTGATAGGGTGTAGAAAAATATAAAATAAAGATTGACTTTTAGGATTTTGGCATAATCAAATAGGTAAAGGGTTGATCCTTTAATTGAACTGTGTTAGACTAGTGTTCAATTTGAGTGTATATCAAATTTTCTAGTTTTTTTAATGTTAAATTTGGAATTCCATTTTAGACATGAAGCAGTGACTGCAATAAATAACCTTAGAAATTTACTTCTCAAATTTTTAATTGAATGGTATCCCGTAACTTCTTTTTTAATTCATAGAACACCATTTAATAAACACTATACTAGAATACATAACTTCTTCTCTCATATGTAGCCAAGTCAGAATCAACACTTTCTTAGGCTGTTTCAATTTATCTTCTTTCTCATCATAAGTTCTTGCAGTTGGATTATTTTTTCTTAATATTAGTTTTCAATTTAAAAACTCAAAAAGTCTATTACTTTCTGAGCCATTCTACAAAAGTGCCTAAGAATGAAGAACAGCAGGCTGTGTTCTGAAGCTGGGAGAAAGCTGAGAGATCAGCCTGCATTACCATCCTGTAACATGCTCCCTTGTATGCCAGTGTCACACTGCGGACAACTAAAGTTTCACTTCAGCAGTGTGACAAACTACCAGACTTTCTGACACTAGAATGGTTAAAACTGAAAAGACTAAATTGCTAGGTTCCTGGGGTTTACTTTGTTATGTGAACTTCTTCCTGCCTTACATATGGAGTTGCAATTGGGCTCATTTTGAAGATAAAATTGTCTTTTGTGTACAAGAGCCAAATTAACTTCTATAATACATTTTAATAAATATATTGTTTTCTAGTCTGTTTTTACATTTTGATCCATAACTGTTAACAACTTAGAATAGGATAGATAAAAATAACCACAAATTAGATTAAATTGTGAATATTTTGGATAATAAAACTAACATTTCAGCAACCGTTCTGGTTGAATATTCTTGATTAACTGATACATAGGAAAGAAGTGAGGGGGGAGAAAAATTTTGGATGTTGGCTTGAAAGTTATTTCATTTTGTGATGGCCAATTTGGAGAGTTCAGATTGCAGTAAGTTGGGAGTTATCCAGGTATCTGTAAAGACTCTTTCAGGACACAAGACTAAAATGTACAAGAGTCCAACTTCTGCCTGGCATAGCAGCTCATTGATGTTATCTCAGAGCTTTGAGAGACTTAGGGAGAAGGACTGCTTGAGGTATGAGTTTAAGAACAGGCTGAGAAATGTAGTGGGACCCTGTTTCTACAAAAATAAAAAAAAAAGTTAGCTGGATGTGGTATTACACACAAGTAGTCTCAGCTACTCAGGAAGTTGAGGTGGGGGAGTGCTTGAGCCCAGGGTTTCCAGGTACAATGAGCTATGATCATGCCACTGCACCCTGACCTGGGTGACAGAGCAAGACCCTGTGTCTGAAAAACAGAGTAATACCTCTTGCTTTGGGCATATGCTGAAAAGCTAAAATCTGTCTTTCATTTACCATTTTAAACTAAACTACATAGGAGGAAAATAAAAAAGCAACATCATTTTTAAAAATTAAAATTAAAATATAAAATGATAATGGTAAGGCTAAGAAGGATATAAAAAGTTTATTAAAGTTTGAATGAGAAAAAATATTAAATAGTAAGATCAAGCCAAGATTAATAAAGACAAAACTAATATAAAAATCTTTTAAGCTAAGAACTGAAAAAAACACTGGAATAATGCCCAAAATCTAAAATGACATAAAACTAATATAATTGTCATACAACAGGCTAGGTGGCTAAGAAGATAAAATCCATAGCAATTAAAGAACAGGTTAATGAGGCAGCATTTGAGTTACAAATTATAACAACCTCATGCAAACACAATCAGGGACCTTTGAACCAAGTTCCAGCAAATGTTTAGCATCCTCCTACTCACTGTCTTCACCAGAAGGGCTCCCTGCAGAGAGACTGAGGGCAGGGCATCCTTCTATAGCTGTTTTAGAGCAAAATTTTGGGTTCATAGGAGACTGAAGCCTCCTGCTCTAGATAACAGAGGTATTTGGGTCCATTTGTGTTTCTGAGGACTACTCTTAGGTGACTCTTTCTCTCATCTTATGGTTTGTAAGCGTATGAAATATATCTGGAAACTTCAACCTGGCAGCATTCCTCTGGTGAGGTTTTGGGAACCCAGGAAAGCATTTTTCAAATGCAGGTTGATGGGTGTGACAGTGCTCAGCCCAACAGACTGACACAGCCTGTATGAAAGTACTTCGTCCTAGCACAAATCTGGGAGAAGAATCCCTTTGAGTCCATGACGAAGATGGTAGAGCTCAATAATTATCATACTATCCCTAGTTTATTTGACCTATTTCCTCCAAAATCCCTTAATTTTAAATTAATATATTCATATAAATCATTAAAAAATTCTCTACATCAATGTTTATGTTATTCAAATATAATAATAATTATAATATATCAATCCTGTAATATTGAGAGGTAATGAAAACTGACTATTTCATAAAACAGGAAATTAAAAAATAGAGTATACAAATTGCCCAAGTAAATATTTTAATTACCAATTGGGGCTGAACTTTAATCCATATCTTCTGAATCACAGACCACTCTTTTTCCCACTGAATCAGATAATTAAATCCATATATGTATATTTCAGTATATAAATGAAGACTTACTTACCAACAGATCTTTCATTTATTTTGGTCTTTAATCTGTCACTCAGTTATTACTTATCCTTGTCCCCTATATTATTTATACTCTACTGCATGAACACAGATCAGACTGAGAAAAGTCCACACTGAAAACACTACAAACTAAACTCATTAGCTCCTGTAATATTCAACTACTGACTAGGGGAGAATATTACTATAAAGTAAAAAGCTATAAAGAAAATTAGTATAAAACTTCAGGCTTTTAACTAAGAACTTAAGCTTTTTATGTTCCCAGAAGTGTTTAATTTTAGAAATGGTTATATAAATTTTATTTTGGGTATATATATCTATATAATTTTAATGGCAGTCATACTGGAAAATGCAGTTCTCCATTATGTCCAACATTTTTTCTCCAGTTAAATATTAATAAAAATCAAGACCATTAAGAACAGAGGGTTCTAAAGTGATCAAATAGCCCTAGAGGGGGAATTACCATAAAAAGACACAGATAGACATGATTAGCAGCTTGCCTGATGTGCACAGATAAACTGTTATCTCTCGTTAGACCTAAACCATTTCAGAAAACATCAGTGACATGCATGGCCACTTGGGAGACAGAAACAAGGTAACAGTGCAACTCATAAAGTACCAAACATTTTTCTTTCTCAGCTAATACAAATGAATGCTCTTTCTTTACCAATTATGGCTGGTCTTCCCTTCACCGAGGTAATTTATTAAAGTATCCAATCACAGAATTGTCACACTTTCCAGACAGCATCCAGTTCAGAACAAAGGCCGCTTCCTTAAACCCTCTGCCAGATCACTTAACACAAGCTCAAATCCGGTAAGTATTTCTAACACTCCGTTATGGAGATCCCCACAGTTTCTATGTTAGTTTCTCCTCACTCTCAAACTCAGCTAGGTCAACTACAGGTGTGATTCTGATGGACTTTGGTTGAAGGGCATTAACATACTGCTACGAATACTTTCACAGTATTTGCTCCCTATCAGGTTCCCCACCTTACAGCATCTCACAAAGTCCTAAGAAGTAGGTATTTACTATTGTCCCCATTTTACATATGAACAAAGATTAGATGAGTGACACAAATATATTAAAAGGTAAAAATCTAAATTTAAATACGTGTTCTTTTGCAAAAGTCCAAGACCACTCTGCCTCATCACATCAATGTATTGGGAAAGAGACATAGAAAACGTCCTTTAAATATTGAGATATTAGAAATTTGGATATGTTTGTGTCAAGATAATCCATTTAATAGTAATTTTTTGTTTTTCACCAGGTATAAAGTTGCATGGAGAGAGAAACAGGGAATAAAAGAAAATTTATTTATCCTCAAATATGTAAATTATTAACTGAGAATTGACATTATTAAGCAAATTCTCACTTAATGACTACAATGACAATTCAGAGAAAATAGAAAACCAAGGCTGGGCACAGTGACTCAGGGCTGTAATTCCAGCACTTTGGGAGGCCACGGCAGGTGGATCACCTGAGGTCAGGAGTTCGAGACCAGCCTGGCTAACATGGTGAAACCCCATCTCTACTAAAAATAAAACACTTCTCACTCAGAAGTGAGAAGAAGTTGTACATTGACTCAGCAAGGAATCTGATAGCATATTATCTACTTATAGTTAATCAAATTCTGAATACCTAAAAGTATTCCACTATTTGATATAAACAATGCATGCCATTCTTACATAATATCTATTTCATTGTAGTGGTTATATGCATGTTTCTTAAAAAGAGGATGCTTTAAGACTATAATACTGTTTTAGCATTATCCCACACAAAAATGTCACTGCCCATTACCACAACCCACCCCATCAAATCCTGGAAAAGTAGTGAGTAGCTGGAGAAACAGTTTTTGGTTTTGCATGTTTCTTCTGTCCTCCTCTTGTCTGCAGTTCATTCTAGGTCTAACAGAGAAAAACTATTGTAGGTCCTGATCTACATTGTTAGCTTTATTCATTAATATGATATCTTAGGGATATCATGTGGGATGATTAGAAGAAATGTTGCCTGAAACCACTGAATCCTCAAGTTACCATATTTCATTAAAGCCAGAGTATTATATGAGATTTTCCAAACTGCATTCAACTTTGTACATGCTTATGTCTGAATCTTCTGAATGAATAGTAAAACATCTGAAATCAGGGACTATATATACTTCTTAGTAGTGCCTTACATCTAGTTGATAGTTGATGATGCTTTCATATACAGTGAAGGTGCCTGAGTTTAGCTATAAGATGATGAGTTCTAACGAGAATTTCAAATGATTCCACCAAGTAAATCTACATATTTTAAAATTATAATGTCAATTTTTTGGCACAGTCTAGAAACTTAAAAAAATCTTAATTATAGAGTTCACTTTCAGATACTAAGTTCATAGAGATACAATGTGGTAAGAATTTTACATCTTTTATGATGCAACTAAATTTAAGAATAAAAATAACAGGAGTCAGAAATGACACATGATATATTTAAGTACTCAAGGATATGCCCATGTGCTCACCTATGAGAGAATATGAGCTAGGTCACATTTACAAATAATACAGTCATAATGCACAAAAATAAAGGATCTACATGAAAGAAAGCCATCTGATTTCATTGGCCTTAGAGTGCTGCCAGTGATAATGTAATACCATTAAAATCCAAGGAATACCACTAAAATCCACTTAAAATCCACTTAAAAACATGTGGTTACCACTTGAGTGATAAAGTTCCAAAACTGTATCAACTTAAGAAAATGAGTTTTCACATCTGAATTCTAAGATAGCCTCTCTACTGATATCTAAGAATTTTAGTCCTAGGAAAGTTAATGGAAAGTAGACTTTGAGAAACTTGGTTCACAATATTTTAACCAAACAATGCCATTTTATGTTTGTATTTGTGGAGTCCAGCTGACATAAAAAAAGTAACAAAAAAGTATTTTAAATTTGTATAGTTATTGTTTTTTTTTTATTTTCCCATATTGTCTAGTTTTTTTGCACTCTATTGACAAATAAGAGTAAATCATATTTGATTCTATCTAAATGTTACAGCTCAGGATTGAAAACAATAGATAAAATTAAAAAGTATAAACTTCCACAAATCTCTGTTGAAAGCACAAGGCATCACTATCTATCTGTGCGTCTGCCTGCCTGTGTGTTTATAGAGAGAGAAATAAGACAGAATGTTACTTATTTCATAAACAGGTTTTCTAGTACCTGTTAACAAATAAGTAATCATGGTTTTGACCCTCTAATATTCATGATTGCATGAATATTAACTCATGTAAGTTATGTTCATAATTCATAAAATTTATAAAATTTTAGGAAGTAATTATATTATTCAGTAAAATGCCTTAATTCTTAATTCTATGTCATTAAGTACAGGAACCTAGCAGTCCTTCTTTGAAGTAAAGGGAACAATTAAACTTGTTAGATGACTTTTGCATATCCACACGTTGGATTGTTGTTCATATTCTCCACATGTTTTATATATTTAAAACTTCCAGAAGGACTTTGAAGCATTGCTTCATCGTGCGGGACATTAACTAGCAAGAGATCTAGAAAGTCTGATTCCCTGAAAATACTTGTCATTTTTGTACATGGTCAGTGGTACATTGCCACTCTCTAATTGAATGAGTGTAAGAGAATAATACAGGAAGGACTGGCTTTAAATAAAATCTCTTTAGTTTCAGTGTGAAGGCAATAATTAATCTCAAGTCTTTAGGACTCCTTGTAATTTTTCCAGAAGGAAAAACCAATTGCAAATATAAATCTTACTGGAAAACACTAACATACATATTTGTAGAAATATAATAAAGGTAAATATTAACACTAAAGGACATATTCTACACCACTGCATATGATATAATCAAGAAAAGTACCTAGTTTTAGGCAAGATAAAATAACCAAAGGACACATTTTCCAGTGTGACTGAATGAAGGTTGTATTCTTAATATTTACTGTGTACACTAGGAATCATATAAAAAGCAGATAAATACAAATATCACAAAATGCAGAATAGGCTCACCTGGGCAAAGAGCAATATTACAAGGCTTATGATGTGTTTCAGGTCCTTCACATGGCCTTCCTCCATATTGAGGAGGTGTGCATGACCTCGTTCTTGTTCTTTGGCCTCGACCACATGTAAATGAACATAAACTCCATGGTGACCATTCCTCCCATACTCCGTGTACTGTAATAAAGCAAAGAAGCTTCAACAACAAAAGCAGAGAAGTGAAATCAAAGATTATTTTCTTTATAATTAAAAAACTCATTAAACAGACATATATGAAGATATTTTAAAAGTTGAGATAACCTTATTTGTCGTAAAATACAGTCATTAATTTTAGAAAATTATTAAAATAATGGAAAATTGCATGTGCTGTTTTCTGCATTTGAACAGTTATTCATGTCATAAATTTTAAACTTTTCCTTATGTTTAATGAAAATGAATCTCTCTCCCTCACGGTAAGACAGTCACGAATTATTTTTAAGTTAAAGTAATATTAACTATTAATATAGAAAACTAAATTTCTTATAACAGAGATAATCTTCTAGAGTTAAGGTTTTATTAAGAGAGCCAAAGGCAGACCTAATTCTCCTAACATTTACAAAATTTGGGATTTAGACTTTTAAAAAATCTGAAAATTGAGGGTGCCTATTAACTTTTAACGTCCCATTTTAAAAATAACTATTTTGACATTTAAAAACTTGGGTTTAAAGTTACCATATTTTGAATAAGAAAGAATTTCAAACAGAGTATCTACTCGCATAAAATATTCATCTTTTCCCTGTTTCAAAATGAATGGAAAATATGATAATCTCGTTCTAATAACCATGAAACAAGAAGATGCTTTTCTTTCTCTAACAACTTGATAGAACTGGAAATCTACCAAATTGTATAAATTTCTAAAGAAAATAATTATACCTAACATAAATATGAAAATATCTATTCTTCATATATACTACTATAATGAGTTCACACAATCTTAAATAACATAACTTGCGTTCTTTCAGAACAACCACTATGAATAAATAGTTATATTTTACAAAAGACCACCAAGATTCAGTGTTCAGGCAGGGCATGGTGGCTCACGCCTGTAATCCCAACACTTTCAGAGGCCAAGGTTGGCAAATCACCTGAGGTCAGTAGCTCGAGACCAGCCTGGTCAACGTGGTGAAACCTCGTCTCTACTAAAAATGAAAAAATTAGCTGGGTATAGTGGTATATGCCTGTAGTCCCAGCTACACAGGAAGCTGAGGCAGGAGAATCACTTGAACCTGGGTTTTGGGGGTTGAACCGAGATCATGCCACTGTACTCCAGCCTGGGCAACAGAGCCAGTCTCTGTCTCTAAAAAATAAGGATTCAGTGCTTTATCCCTTCCTTGCATGGTCAAATCATCAATCTAATCCTAATTTTTAATACTTGAGACAATACATAATAGCACTCTAATAGACAATATCAATAAAAAGGCATGACAAAAAATGTGCTTTTTGGTTCAAAAGCTCTGGTCTTGATGTTGAACCTCTAGCCTTGGTATACTCTTAGAAGTTCAAGAGGACAGATGTTTGATATTACACCCACAGATATGATTAGGAGAGTAGAAATTTACAGAGGAAAATGACCAGAAAAAAAGTACATTTTTTTCTTTAACATGGGTAAGGGTAAGCACAAGTTCATAAAAAGTGGCAGAGGAATTATGCCAGTAAATATATCTAGAATCTTCATGTGTATGCTTACCAAGTTGTTACTTTAGAAATACAGACAGGATACCTTAATTGTGAGATACCCCATCCTCTTCTATTTGTGTTATTTAGTTGCCTCAATTGGTCTTGATAATATGTTTAAACATTGAAAAAAATAGCCAATAGAAACATTCAATGAAAAGCTCTTAAAGATTCTGAGAGCCTTGTTGGGAAATACAGTTTTAAAATAATATATAGGAAAAAACAAAAGAGTGAGAAAAATTAAGAAGTTTTACTTTTTCCATAAAATTTGGGAAAACCAAAGCCAAATGTATATCCATTGATACATATTTAAAAAGTAAGTCTCCATTTAGCTCTAATAAAATTGTACATATAAGGTGTATATACTATCCTCATATAGAAATGTTTATGTATGTATATATGATCAATTATGGCAAAATAATTTAAAAGTAGATACATCAATATACTTTGTCATATTAAATGAGTATTTTTATAAACTACTGCATTTATTTTCAATTACCAAGATTTTTCTTAAAACAACCTTTTATCCTCCTATTTTAAAAACCTTTTTTCCTCCTATTTTAAAAACCTTTTCTCCTTCTACTTTCTCCTCCTATATAAAAAGTTAATGATGCTATATAAAATTTATATTGCTGCTTCTGTTCATTTTTTTCTTCTGTCAAATTCTACTGTTCTATATACATTTCATAATCCCAGGAAAAAAGAAAGATGCTAAACTGGCATATTTTCCTCCATGAATCTCAAAAAAATGTTGATTAACCTTGATGGCTAAAATTATGAATCTGGAATCTTCAGAAAATTAATGTTACTTAATACTTTCAAACAGTCTTTATAGCTACATGGTCAAAGTTCATGACTCATTCATATCATTTTTTAAAAGTTAGTTTTTTCATTTGAAAAGGATACAAATCATTAAGAATGTCAATTTAGAGACTATTGAGTTAGTAGGAAATTATAACACATACCTTATAATGTTTATAGATGCAATTCATAATATTAATGTTAAAGATTAGACATTTTTATTTTAATGGCAAATTGTTATTTTTTTTTTATTTTGTAGTCAAACATGAGAATCTGTACGTGATCTAGTTCATTTAAAATGATCCAAATAAAACCAGTATATTTAAATGAAATTCATTCATTTTTATAGTTTTCGTCCTTAGCTTAGGCATTATATCTTTTGTGATAACTAGAGATGAAATGAAGAATATGTAACACACAAAATATATTACAACTATATTTTGAAATAAACATAAATTTTCTTATAATTTAGATTGAGCTGCATGTAAAATATTTTTTAAGAAACAAATGGATATGAGAACTGTAATTTTTACAAAAAAAATTTCAAAAGCAATCCTTAGCCTGAAAAAAACTTCTTCTACAGGATCAAAATACATATAAAGTACACCAGTAGCTCTCAACCAGTGGCAGTTTTGCTCCCCAGGTGACATTTGGCAACGTCTGGAGACATATTTTGTTGTCACAACTTGGGGGAAAGTAAGAGGCTACTGGCATCTAGTGAGTAAAGGTGAGGTATGTTCTTAAACATTGAAAAATGCACAGGATGGATTCCCCAACAAAGACTTTTTGGGGTCAAAATGTCAGTAGTAATGAGGTTGAGAAGCCCTGGAACAAACCATAAAATTGTAATTCAACTAGTACAATAAATTGCACTATTGAAAGTAGCACTCTATTTTTCTCAATTTATTTTCTGTTTATGTCTATTGTTTTTACTTTGAGTAATAAGAGCTTTTGGACAGAGTACAATGTCAAAACAAAAATTCTGCTAAACCTTAAATATCATAGGATCCATATTGAAGTAACACATTATTGCATAATTTAATTAAGACAGAATTCTTTTGAAATTTGAATACGGGTAAATTGTAACTAACTTAAAACACTATGGATTAGTCTTTTATAGTACAAATAAATATAACCTCTACTTCTATCATTCCACATATTTTGTGGAAAGTGACTTTAATATTCAATTTGTTCATTTCTTGTGTCTTTTTCATTAATTAAATGCCAATCACATTTGTTACAAAATGTGACAAATCAGTTACTGATTTCGAAGTTAATTTTCTTCTTGGTAATGTATTATTTTAGGAAGATATTTGCACTGTTTAAGATATTACATTTTAAAAATTCACTTCTTGTCACTATTTTCACGATATATTAGATAGCAAAGAAAGTACATATTTACCAGCACAACAAATAGTGAAATAAAACATTGAGCCCAAATAGTTCATAACAAATACAATAACCATATGAAAAGATTCCAATTCCTTAATGGGGTACTTATTCTGTATTTTTAGGTTGCTAAATTATCCTTCATGTTTGGAAAATTAAAGACAAATCAACAAAATGTTCTCATTTTCTTCAACATTCTGAACTAAAACAATGATTAAAAGATAAACTTCTTCTCAACAGTACTATTTAATTGAATTTAGAAAGAAAAAGACTTTATGCATATAAAGGTGAAGAGGAGCTAGTAATTGGTATGGAGTTCTGTAGGTGTAAGAATAAGAGGTTTAAGTCATTTATACCTACTGTTCCATTATTGGAACACTAAGCATGTGGGAGTTATTTATATTCTACTGCTCAAGGTCATCACCAAGATCTGATTTTTCAAATTCAAAAAATTGAAACTTCAGGAATAAATAAGGAAGAAACACTTTAAATTAAAACTCTTCAAATTATAGAATATTATAAAGTCTTTTAGACATCAGACATAGTGAAAAAGTGGGTTTGGCCGTTCTTTGTGAGAGAACCACTCTGATCCCACCACAGATGCTCTCCGTACCCAGTGAAGGCATTAATCAGTGGTCTCTGGCAGAAGGATGGCAACTTTCATATGTCATCTTTATGAATGTGTACAACTAGTGACTGGGAAGTAGGCTCTGAATGGAAAATTTTAGGGAACACCTTCGAATCCACTCAGACTCACATTTGGAGATCCATTTGCCATAATACTAACTGTGTATGTTGAAAGGGTCTTGGCTATTCAAACACATACTGATTAGATAAATTTATATTGCAAGTACAGCATAATTCTTTATCTACATTTTTTTCATTGTCAAGGACAGGAAACTTGATCCTGGATCTCTTTATGTCAATACTGTAAGTAGGGAACAGCTTTAAGTATTCTTCCCAGAAAACCCGCTCCACCCACACCCGAATGAAAATAAGTATCTATGGTTGTGGTCTGAAGATTTCATTTACAAAACATGTTGGTCAAATGATACATAATTACAGTTAGATAGGAGGAATAAATTCAAGAGATCTATTATACTGTATGGTGACTATGGTTAATGATGACTGTATTCTTAAAAAATGTAAAGAGAGTGGATGTTAAATGCTCTCAGCACAAAAATGATAACTATATTCAGTAATACATTTATTAATTAGCTAGATTTAACCATTCCACAACATAGATGTACCTCAACTATCATGTTGTACAAGTTTAAAAACATACATGTTACCTGTCAGTTTAAAAAATAAAATAAAATCCCCAGGTCCTTGCTTCTACTTGTTTTCCTTCTGTCGCCAAATGTACCTAGAATCTGTCTACTCTATGACCCGTTTGTAATCATATTTTTTCATGTTCTTCCCCCTTTCATAAACTCCTTAAACATTTTTTTTCTTATGAATCTTTTTAGTTTTCAGTTCATGTGTTTTCTTGCTCTAGTCTAATTCACTGAGCCTCGCCGATTTTTCTTGTTCTTAGTGGCAATTGTTGCTCTTTTCCGGTTAATTCTGCCTTTCCCTCCTCATAGGCTTTAGTTTTCTGCCGGGCTTAGCTTTTAATTCTACCTTCATCTACTGCTTTGTTACCCCCCAATTCTATTCTAAAGGGACCAGCCACCTTATTTTATCATTCCTCCTCCACCTTCTGCCCACCACTTTCTTTCCCTTTTATTTCCTCTACACTGTCCTTTTCTATTGTGATAAAAAGCACACAATGCAAAATTTATCATGTAACCAATTTTTAGTATACAGCAGTAGTGTTATCTATATTCATAATGTTGTGAAACAGATATTCAGACTTTTTCTTTTTACAAATCTAAAACTCTACAGCCATTAACAGCTCTCTCAGATTGTTTTTTAATGGATCCCCTTTGCTTATTCTGCTGGAAAACTATTATTCCTGCTCTTACTTCATGCCACCCACTCTCTACTATTGCTTTTAGCAACTGTGGAGTCAGCCATCTCTAGAAATGGAGTTTACTGAGAAACTTCTAAGCACAGGCTAGCAGATGAAAGGCTGCTGCAGTGCAAGTTACTTTCTTTACACCCATCCTCTTTTGGAGGTCCCTGGAAAGGCTATGAATGCAAGTCCAGTGTCAACTGCAGCTATCAATATGTTTGTAGTCATCCATCACCACATAAATGGTCAGACAAAAATATAAATGTGGATATTCACAACATCATCTGCTTTGGACTTCTTGAAACAAAGCCCAGAGTCATACTATTATTCATTTTTACATGAAAGTCAGTGGTCTGGGAGGGAGGAATGTCTATAACGTGCATGTATGCATCAACTGAAGAACAAAATTGTGATATAACATGGAAAATCTGGCCCTAAGTGGGTATGTTATTGTTATGCCTCACTTAACATAAAAGATCTCTCTCTCTCTCTCTCTCTCTCTCTCTCTGTCTTCTTCTCTGACTCTCTTTTCATTAGGTTTCATTTAAGTTTACAAAGCAGTGGATATCTCTGATGAGGAAAGTTACTTGAATGAAACAAACTTTTAAAAAGTTATTTGGTCACAGACACTCTTTTCTCTCATAGGGTCAGATAAGTGATATAAAAGCTGCTGACTGACTGACAGGCTATGTCAATCACTGCCTTAAGCCATGAATATACATCATATTCCTAGTATGAAGGCAGATTACATTTTTCCTCAAGCATACGATTTTACATTTTCACCATCTAAAACACAGAAAAGATATTTGAACGTTAAATATTAGGAGTAGATACACATAGTAGAAACTGATATTTACAGTGAAGAGGGGATCACTTATCTAATTTCTTGACTGCTTTAAGAGCAGACATAATCACATACACAATAAAATATCACAATTGAATAAGAATTACACTTATCCACGCTAATCAAAACCTGTATACCCATTTCATATGAAAATAACAAATTGTTCCAAATTTGTAGCATGACACAATTCAATAACATCCACAATTGTAGTTGCTGCTAACACTACCTGGACAGAGGGCAGTGTTATTGCAAACCCTTGATTCTCTTAATGGGCCGCTGCAGTGTGTCCCGTAAGGTGATACACAAGTTCTGGTTCGCACCTGCGACCCTTGACCACAAGTAACTGAACATGTGCTCCACTGGGACCACTCTTCCACACCAGATTCACCTGCATGCAAGACAACAAATAAACATGAAATACTGTCTTACATATTCATCTAATAAGCATTATACCAAACTAACATTATGACATGCAAGAATAATTTAAATGTAAAAATATGACAATATATGAAAATATTTCAGAGAAAATAAAGTTTGAAGAGGAATGCAAATAATGCTGATGCAAACACCAAGTTTTGCCCTAAGCATATTAGGAAAATATGCTTCACAAATTACACTGTGCCATGAACACTATGAAGGAACTAGTTAGCGTTTTTCAACATGAGCAATTGTTGAAGTGATTCTCCTCAAATTAATCTAAGTCTTCGTACTTTGGTGGGAAAGGAAGCAAAAGGTATTTCTAAGCTTACTCTATGACTTTGGTGAGCAGGAGTATATTGATGTGTTCCTCCTTAGTCCTTTATTGCATAACACCCTTTCTAAAGCTAGATGATGTGGAAACTTGGGTGCTTAGACACATCTAATTTATGTTGTATTGAGTACTGACATTTATAGTTTATTACTAGCGCAATTCCTACTTTTTCATACTATGATAGCTATTTACTTTGTGGTAATTTATTTAAATCTTTCTGCTAACAATTTCACCTATGATCTAGAGTAGTGGTTTTTTAACTCAAAATACAGGAAAATTTCTTGATCATTTCCATTAATTTGAAATGGAACTAAATTTATTTAAAGTGGGGCTCTAAGAAGTGAATGAATGTCAAAATTCATTAATTTTCTTGAAGTTGGCATCTCAATGAAACTATGTTGAATTTCTATTATTATGTCCCAAGGACACTTAAAAGTCAAAAATTTCTAAGACCAATGAAATAGCCTTCTGATTCTGTCATGGCATCATTTTCAGAATAAATTTTAAAAATTGATTTGAAAATTTGCAGTTGCTTTTCTCCAAAGTCACACTAGGTCATTTAGCAGCTAGCAGTTAACTATTTCAGTTAAACATTTATTCATTATAAAAGTTTGCAGGTGAAATGTTTCTAAAACCTTTGTATTACTGATTAAATAGATCAAAGGGCAATTTAACAATATTTTATGTTTCTGTTTAGAATTTGTCTTTGGAATAGAATTCAAATGATAGAATATGATCATGTATTTGTCCCTCCTTTTCTAGAGAGTTAGTAAACTACTTGGAAATTATTTGCAGTGCTACTGAAGACAGCTGGTCCACAAACTGGTATTCTAGGACAGAGGAGTTTGGGCCAGAATGTAATTCAACACACAGATTTTCTCAATGAGAAATTTGTTCTAAAAAGAAAAAAGAGTCAGCTGAAATAAAACCTGTGCTTGATGAAGTGGTTGGTTTTACATTCTGAGGTAAACTGCTTATTCCTTTAAGAGACCATAATGGCCAGTCTGCAGACAAACACTGATCCACTAACTACACTTTGAGTAGTACTGTTATGACACATTTGTTCTTATATTGGTCTGCATTGTGACTCAGAGGCATAGATGACCATCCATTTATAAGTGGACATATATTGTAAGGGCACAGACAATAGTAACTGGGATGACAGATTACATCAAATGGGACTGCTTTTCAGTGTTGTGATCAATGTGACTTGAAAATACTATCTAGATAACTCTTCACCATTTCAGAACTTATTTCCACACAAATTTATATATTACTAATTTAATAAAAATGTTCTTGGATGACTATTTGAATAACAGTTAAAGCCATGCTTCATAATTTGTTCTTTCACATTAAAAACTACTCTGTCAAGATTGAAAATCATTATTCTATATACCAAATAGAAGGATAATGGTTAAAAAATCCACATATATGTGTTTATGTGCACATATATTTGGCAATAGAAAATTTAAGCTGAAATTAGGGAAAATATAATGCACTTTAAAAAATGATATTCCAAACTGTTTGTGATGAGATTAAGTGAGGTATAAATATTATGGTTGCATGTTATTAATTAAAAGCCAGAAAATTATGAACAATGTGGATTCTATAAGTGAAATGATAAAGGTTATGAATAAAATTAGTTATATTTTACCACAAAAGCAGTCTTATTCCTCTTGCATTGTCACATGGCAGAAAAACATAATTTAACTAAACTGAGCAGTGAATCCAGATCAAGTCCTATTTTTAAATTATTTTTGTACAAGTATTTAAACATTCTGTTGCTTCTGAATGTGTGATACTGCAATGATGCTGAACAGGCTAAGTAGTGGTGCCTGGATCATGAAAGTTTGATAATGAATGCTCAGAATTGGCCTCTTCACTCTTCCTCAAACTGATGGATCATTTCATTGATCAAAAATAAGTAAATAAGTAAATAATACTGGCTTTCAGATTTTAAATCAAATTTTGCCACTGAAATAGTGGCCTACCTATCAAAATGATCTTATAATAACTCAAGTCCTATAGTTTCAGTGACATTTCCACTAAATACTTCTTTTTTCCATGCTGCATTTCCTTAGTTATAAAAGTATGAAGACCATTCTAGTTAAGCACATTAGGCCATTAGGAGAATAGCTAATATACATTATAAGAAAGATGTTAAAATTATTCAATGACATTAAAATAGTAAAGTATAAGATAAAGTATACTGTTTTTAATATGGATATCTTTGGAGATAGTACAAAGAAAAGGCTCTTTAGCCTAGCACAAAAAAAAAAAAAAAAAAAAAAAAAAAGGAAACTGGAAAAGCATTGCAATTAAAGTGAGAAGACCTGTGTTTGATAAAAACGTACTGAATAATAGCTCTGTGACCTTGAGAAAGTCATTTTATTTATTTGAATGTCTTAGATAAAATGAATATATTTACTTTAAAATCTTTGAGGATTGAGTAAGATAATATGTGAGAATTCATTTTAAATTATGAAAATATTAATATAAACTTTTGCTAGTATGTTAAAGTCATGAAATTAGAATTGTGCTATCTATCTATTTATTTATTTATTTAGAGACGAAGTCTCACTCTGTGGCCTAGGCTGGAGTGAAATGGCGCTATCTCGGCTGATGCAACCTCTGCCTCCTGGGTTCCAATGATTGTGCTGCCTCAGCCTCCCAAGTAGCAGGAATGACAGGTGCGCACCACTGGACCTGGCTAACTTTTTGTATTTTTAGTAGAGACAGGATTTCACCGTGTTGGCCAGGCTGATCTTGAACTGCCAACCTCCTGGTCTCCCAAAGTGCCAGGATTACAGGTGTGAGTCACTGCACTCAAACTAATTTTATTTACTTTTTTTGTTTTAGTTAACATGCTACATAGTCCAAATTCAGGCTATTTTCTTCACTGTAATAAAAAACTACTTTTCTAAACATGTTTATAAATTAATTGATGACTATGTGGCTTAAGCATAAGCAAGTGTAATTAAGATTTCTTAAGCCATCTTATTGGCACTTAATTTAGATGTCTATATTAAATACCTGTATTTATATGATATCACTTCATTTTATATTCCTTAAAGACAAATAAAGATTGTATTATAGGCTATTAAAGCATCATCATTTATGTCCAAACTATGCTATTTTATCAAATGTTACTCTTTTAAAAAAAAAGTTACACTCAACTTTGTCACTCTATAGAAAGATTGCTTTTAATTATAATCTTTTACTGATCATATTGATTGAAGAGGCCTGGTTCCTCATTTTGAGAAGTAATTCTTAAATATTAAAATGTGATAGATTTTGCTTTTTTCTCTATGATTAACATAAAAATATATTGTATTTATTATTATTTATATTTATGTTTTTTGCCTTATTCTTTGTTCTCAAAAATTACTGTTAACAAATTTAAATTATTTATATGCAACGGTCATTTTTGGCTTAAAGACAAATGCAGGGAAAAGCTTTATTAAGTAAAGCCTAATTTTTGTAAAATTTTATTGTGTGATACTTACCTGTATTTACTCAGACTACCTTAACACCTAAAGAAAGTGTAATCTAGGAAAATATTTAAGGAAAAATATTCCTCTCTTTTTGACATTATAATTGTCTTCTATTAAATTATAAATTTTTAAAATTACTTAAAATAATGGGTTTTCCAGTTTTACACCAGTACTAAAATAGTTTAATTTTAAACTCTTATACATGTATTCATGTTTGTCTATACTATATTTGGCTTAAAATAAAATAATAAATATTTATTATTCATCATTTTGAGCAACCAATCAATATTTTCAGAATTTTAATTTTGAAGTTCATTGCCCTCTCTGAGTTATTGTTAGCAATGTGAGGTAATGGTTTTAAAGCTCCTCATGGATTTTTTTGAGAAATGTCTCACCTGTTTAACCAAATGCATTACTGTAGATTAAATACAAAACAATAGCTGGAAAAAAATAAGTACATTCAAAAACTGAAATTAGTAATTCCTTACTAGGAAAACACAATGTTCCTTGAGATTTGAATTTACCAAAAGGGGTTTAGCTGAAGATTGTGAATTGACCTATGTCATAGACAAATAAAAAAACTTGTACAGAAACTTTTGGCCAAATTGCATAATATTTATGCATAAACTAATTATGTCACAATATTGGAAATGCAAAACTATGCTTCTTCATTTCACTACCTATTGACTCCAATTTTTAGGAACTTCAGTAAACCAATGCCTGACACCTTTTTTGAGCAAATAAAATACACCTTTTTAAATCTTGCAGAAATGCCCCCATAAGATGGTGCCGACAAAGATGAGCAGTAAGCCCATGACCCATGACTTAATGTCAAATGCTCTCTAATTTCTGCTCAGTGGTTGAAAATTTTTGCCCCCTGTAAAGGAGGGAAATACATTTAGAAATTAGGAAATTTGCCTAGACATGTTAATGCACTTTTAGACTTGTTCAAGGAAATAGTAAAAATAAAAATCAAATTTTCTTAAACAAGAAGTTGCACAAAAAGGGATCCAGATAAGCAGCTTTCCTCATTTCTGTATTTGGTTGCAACATAAATCTAAAAAAAAATCCCAAAAATCTAAAAGTGTATCCTTATAGATTTATTTTAAACTTCCTGTTCTGAAAATTTGACCTATTTAAAACTAATGTACCAAAATCTTCTACTTGGTACATTAGTTTTAAAGCAAAAACTCATTAACCATATTTGCATTTTTGTATTACAGATTCAGATCTAGTGTTCTAAAAAAATATTATTCCAAGGACATGTGAACTGAAGGAAATATCCATTTCTTGAGGGAATTTCATCACTATTAGTTGAAATGTCATGTCAGAAAGCTTGTCATATACTTGAAATTTTTCTATTAATGGCAAAACATTTAGATGCATAAAAATTTTTAAGACAAAGATAAAACTGTTAGTTTTCTATTTCCCAAGATAAAGGCGACAACTGAAAATGTACGTAACAAAGTTTAAACACTTTTCCTTTAAAGGATGTAAAATATGTAATGCACTCAGATGGAATTGGCCCATTTATTATGATAAGACAAAATATGAATACATTTATTTGTTCAAATTCTGTAACTAATGGGCATGAATTATACATATTCTAAATATATACTGATATATTTGGAGGGAGGTTTTTAAAAGTAATCTAATTAATTTAGAATTAAACATTTTATAAAGTAGAAAGTCACTTTAGTTGATATTTAATTAGTTAGAATGTTACAGCTTACTTAACACTGTCAACTTTTTATTATTTAGCTTATAAAAGCAGCTCTTCAAATAAAAATGTTAAACTTTTTTTAAGTTTATATTTTCTGTACATTTTAACCATTAATACTTATAAGTAGGATCACATTTGAAAAAATGAATATATTCAATATTGTTAAATTTTATTTTCTAGAGTTTCACTTAAAGTTCTAATTTTTGAAAATTATGTATCAATCAATTGTTGAAGAAATAACTTTGCTGTCTTTCTTTAAAAGTTTAATGATATATTTTAAGTAGTTAATTAGCATAAATGCTACTATGTAAATCCTAAATGTCTCATACTGAAAGCAAAATAATTCTTACATAATTTTGGTGCACTTTTCAATTCACAGCTACTTTATTTATGGACTTTAACTGGTGACAAAAAAAATGGCTCAAAAAAATATCAGCTCCAAAAACTGACAAATGTGCAGCAAAAGATTATGAAAACATGCAGTGGTTTCATTAAATTAACAACAGTAAATAGAAAAATGTAACTAACGTATTACCAGTTTGTGCCATAAATTTAGCAGCATCAGCTTGTTCCTGAGGGACCCTTTTTTCATGAACAGATCGAGGTCGCTGACTTTTAATTGTATGATCTCCCATCATTCCAAATTCTAAAGACAGAATAAAGGTATATGAAAGCTTGTGTGTAGACATTTCTCACAAATTACATTACTGTCTCATGCAATATGTTCCTACACATACCTAGAAGATAATTGTTAAATTCACAGTTTTAAACTTGCTAGGCTGATCTGCTTGCAATATCTCTAAACTGAAGTCAGAAAACCTATAAACATGAACAAGATTTCAAGAAACAATAATAACAGTCAATAAAATGACACATCAGATTTTAAGTCAACAGAGATACTGTACTCTTTTCTTATAATGTTTTGAAGCAGTACATAAGAAAAAATACAACCACAGTGTTAACTGTTGTTTTTTTTAGAGAGAGAATCCTGACTTGGTAGCATCTGGTTCTTTGTCCAACAATAATTACCCCCAGAAGTGTGTCAGCAGTTTTCTAATTACTAGGTTACTCCGTCCTGTAACTTAACTTTTCTAAAGTAAATCCAGTCACTTAACATGCTACCTTTTTTTCCATCCAAAGGTGAGGTTGCCCTTGGTGTCCTCAAAGGCTCATAGAATATAGTGGCCTTGGTCATTCTCATTCTTTCCTTCTGTGCCCCAATTAATTCCTCCCCACTTTGCTAATCACATATAAGAGAATATTTTCTCTTTTAAAAGTTATATTTGTGAAATTTATTGTCTCCAGGCTTCCATTATTTGATTATTTGGTAGTAGAACTTTCAAGAAAGGCAAAATTAGAAAAAGAAAAAAGTCTGGGCCTAAGTTAGGAACAAACGGAAGAAAGAAAAATTAGTTAAGTAAAAGAATAGCTTCTATGTAATATATTTTTAAAAATTCATATGCTTAGAATTCTGCAAGGGATCTGTGCTTATTGAACTGTTACTGAAAAGTGGTAATAGTTTTCTGTGATTTTACCAAAATCAAAGCCTAATGTATAGAATAGTTGTTGGTTCTGGCTCATAGGAGTTTAGATAGGGGAAGGGAATACTGATGGGCAAGAAACTGTGCTGCCTTCTTTTATATCAAGAAAATTACTAGGCCCTTAAGACCGGGTTTCTTAAACATGACAAAGATGACAGAGTGAAGTGTGTTGCAGTGACAGTGCAGGTAGTGTAATTAAGCAGTGTATTTTGTAAGCACTAATTCTACCAATTCTTGTATGTAAGGAGAAAAGACTAGCACACATTTTCATCTGTCCTAGAAAATCCTCATGTAAAAATTAAACCATGGCACTGGACTGATGTGTCAGAAATCTTTTCCACATAATCTACCCAAAAGAACATCCCCTGAGAAATCTGAGAAATCTGAAAGTGTGCTTGTTTTTGTCAGGTGAGATAATATCCAAGGCAGAAAATGAAAATTTTCATAAAATGTCAGTGTGTTTGACCTTGTAAAATCCATCACTATTTTCGATTACTGCCAACATCCTTTCATTCCAGTCATTTATGTTTGCAGTATGTGGCCTCTAGGGATCCGCCCACCTCTGCTTCCCAAATTGTTGGGATTACAGGTAGGAGCCACCATTCCCAGCCTTGGGATGATTTTAAAAGTGTCATACTAATTTTTAATAATTTCTTAAGTTTAAAACAAATTGAAATGTTCATTTTTTAAAGAATAGAACAAATTTAAGTAAATCATTTTATATTATTAGTTGGAATGTAATTTACATCTCTTAAAATATTTGTAATACAAATTAAATTTCAATATCCTACAAATTAAATGTCAATATTCCACACTGTAGCTATCTACTTATCAATAATCAATGTTATATGAATATTATTGCTGATACTTTATGTCACAATATTTGAGATAAGAAATTCTTCAATAATTTATGAACTTGATTATAAACTTGTTACATAATCAGAAGTTTGAATTGGAATTTTTGATTATTGTTGTCAATATAATATATCTGAAAAATTATTTTGAAAAAATGAGAATTAATGTGAGGTCCTGACATAACTAAATTCCTTAAAAGAGAGAAGACATGAAAAATTCATTTTTTTTAAGATGGGAAAACAACACTATGGTGGTATTTTTTTTTAATATTTCATATTTGTTGTTATAGACAATTCAAATTTGTAGTTGAAATATATAAATTATTGTCTAACCGAGTGTGTTTCTTCTGTAATGTTCATGTCCCATGTTTGAAAACCAAAATCTTCTTTTTTTTAGAGTTGCTATTAACAGTAAGATTTAACAGAAAATGTTTTGGTTCTCTCGACCATGGGTGGAGAACAATTACCTAACAATGGATGATTTCAAAACATTTCTGTTGCCTTTTAAGGTGACATTATCTTCTTCACCTTTAATAAAAATTTAGGCCAATTGGATCATTCAAACTAAGAAAAAAACAATTATTTTTGCTGTTGTTTTACATGGTGAATGTGAGTTGAGGTACACTTTTAGCATAGTAGGCTTTCTGAATAATATAAATTCTTCATGGGTGGCTGATCCATATTCAAATGATTCTTAGTTGGCAAAGATAACATATTACATTAGTTACACGAGGAAAAAGAATATAACCAAATAAAAAGATGATCTGCTTTGGTGAAAGCAATGAAAAGCAAGTTATGAAATCAAATGAAATAATGTATAGCATAACATTATATATGCACATATGACTTATGAATATACAGGGTTATTTCCTATATCTTTATGTTGATGTTATCAATGAAGTGGTGGGTAAATAACTATGTTCATGTATAAAACCCAAATGATTAGAGATGACTTCCACGTTTTTGCATATTTTCTCAAACTTTCACTGTGCTTCTTGATAAAAAGCAATAGGCTCTGGAATTCAGATACAATCAAAGTTACATGAAAGAAAAATTTTGAAAATAATTGCCTTCAGTACAATTTTATGTCGTTTCTTCCCCAGTCCAAGAATATGTAAGTAGATCATTAAGACACAAATAACTTAAAATATGACTTTTGATAGTCAATTGTCAGTTATAAAGATTTTTGTCTGGAAATTAAGGTTCATAACAATGTGAGATCAAATTCATTAAAAAGTTAAAACACAAACACATATCCATTTGTTATTTTACCATGTATATTTTTAAGCATACCGACAAGCACATCATTAGATTAGGAGAAAAGAGTCATTATAGTAATCTATCTAGCAATGGAAATACTACTTCGAATTTTCAGTAATGTTTTCTTTACATGTCCACAGAGTCATCTTCACCTAAGCCATTATTGCTTCTCAACAAACTTTTGGAATTGTGTTCTACTTACACTGTGTGGTCAAAGTGCACTACTTGTTAAAAGATTCGTCAAACCACTTTATCCTTTCTTACATTTTCCAAAACTTAAAACACCTGCTTTTCCAGTCATGCCTGCAAAAAAGTCTCTCACCAAACCTAACTCAAATGGCACCGCCTCCATGAACTATCTCCTAATTAACCAAACATAAATAACCTCTACCTTCCTTAACTTCTATTTTTCTTTGCTTTGAATTAGAAATGGACTTTTATTATAATTATTAGATTGTCTTACTCTTCCTAGCAGATTATAAACTTCTAAGGAAAGGGAAGTATTATTCATGAATTTAAAAATCATCCCCTGCTTTGCATATGACTTAAGTTTAATCTTGCTTTAGGAATTGTTTCTCCAAATGCAAGTTTCTAGATATTGAGAACCATTCCTTTAACTTGCATGAACAGTTCAATGGGGAGAAAAATAAAATTCTCTGTGAAGTACTTGAAAATTAGTTATGTATGATAATGATGGTCAAAATTTCTGCTGTCAATAAGGTTATTAGCTATAAATATTCAGATTATCATTAAAATAATTGAAATACTGCTTAGTTTTAACATTAAATGTCACTGTCCTGAAACAAAGCTTTATTTTTTTAATAAGCATTTATTAATTAGTATCTTAGGAACCAAAGTTACAAAGATGAATCAGAAATGGTTTCTGATATTCTAAAGCTCATAGCTCAAGGAAATCCACTAAACATGGCCTGATCCTTTGAAGTATACAAAACTATTTTAATCAAAATATTACTGAGCTACACTTGAGCCTCACTTTTATGTTTATTTCCTAAATACTGGAATGCCCTCCACTACAATGACTTGCTAATTTTTCTCCAAAGAGAAAATAAAAAAAAATTGATTTTAATGGCATTTAAAAATGTTATCAGATTTAAAAATTGTATTCTCTCACTTAAGTATTTTCTTTTTAGTACCTATATAGCCAAGTGTTCTGTGAAAAGATAAAGCTAAGAGGAGAAAAGACTGGAGTTTATATAATAAAAAAATTTCTACAGTTAACATGAACTATTAGAAATTCAAATTTTAGAATTATCATAATTTGTTAAGATTATGAATAAAATTTTTAAAAGAGCACGTTTACTACTGATTATAAATATACTAATTTCATTTTCCCAAAGAACCATAAAAAATACAATAGATGATGAAAGAAAACTTCCAAAGAATTCAATAATGACAGTTATATAATAAATTAATACATATTGGGATATATTTAAATAAAATAAAATTAATCAATATTAAAAATATCAGCAATGAACATTCATGTGCATGTGTCCTTATGGTAGAACGATTTATATTCCTTTGGATATATACCCAGTAATGGGATTGCTGGGTCAAATGGAATTTCTATTTCTAGGTCCTTGAGGAATCGCCACACTGTCTTCCACAATGGTTGAACTAATTTACACTCCCACCAACAGTGTAAGAGTGTTCCTATTTCTCCACATCCTCTCCAGCATCTGTTGTCTCCAGATTTTTTAATGATCGCCATTCTAACTGGCGTGAGATGGTATCTCAATGTGGTTTTGATTTGCATCTCTCTAATGACCAGTGATGACGAGCATTTTTTCATGTGTTTGTTGGCCTCATGTATGTCTTCTTTTGTAAAGTGTCTGTTCATATCCTTTGCCCATTTTTGAATGGGCTTGTTTTTTTTTTTCCTGTAAATCTGTTTGAGTTCTTTGTAAATTCTGGATATCAGCCCTTTGTCAGATGCGTAAACTGCAAAGAGTTTTTCCCATTCTGATCTGGAACCAACCCAAATGCCCATTGATGATAGACTGGACTGGGAAAATGTGGCACATATACACCATGGAATATTATGCAGCAATCAAAAATGATGAGTTTGTGTCCTTTGTAATGATATGGATGAATCTGGAGAACATCATTCTCAGCAAACTGACACAAGAACAGAAAAAGAAATACTGCATATTCTCACTCATAGGCGGGTGAGAAAAATAAGAACACATGGACACAGGGAGGGGGTCTACTACACACTGGGGTCTATTGGGGGAAGGGGGAGGGACAGTGGGGGGGGCTGGGGAGGGATAGCCTGGGGATAAATACCAAGTGTGGGTGAAGGGGAGGAAGGCAGCAAAGCACACTGCCATGTGTGTACCTATGCAACTATCTTGCACGCTCTGCACATGTACCCCAAAACCTATAATGCAATAAAAATTTTAAAAATTAAAAATATATATATATATCAGCAATCTGATAAATCTATCATTAAAATTTAAAAGATTAAATTATAATTATTATTAAAAGAAAGATTATTCTTTCTTTCTTATTATTTCTTGGTTTCATTCCTAAAGCTAGATACGTGGCTATAAGACTTAACATGCTATTTCTTATAGTACCAAAACAGAACTTGCTTTTCAAAATACTTCAACAGAAATGATTTTATTGGGTAGCTGGGCATGACTCTGTTAAAAAAAAGAATCTTTTTAGGGCACTTCTAAAAATGGATAAAACATGAAATAGTCAAAGGGCACAATGCTAATAGTTTACAGAAAAGTTAAAAATGTTCAAGAGTTGACAACGTTGTTACATTATCTAACTTATAACATTTTTTAAAAGTGACTACAAAATATATTTGGTGTATTTGGACAGTAATGCTATATGTAATCCAACTTTGTTCCAAGTGAAAATGATGAAATAATTACATATGATAGATTTTCTTTTGGAACTCCTCAAACATTTGTTTGAAAATTATACAATGAGATATTTTATGAGAATGTTTCCAGGAAATTCAGATGATAATCCCTTAAGTCATCATTTTTATACTTATTCTGTTTGCCATCCAGGAAATGTTAGTAAGTTGTACAAACTCTTCCATGCAAGAACTCATCAATGTGAGTAATCGTGCAGGAATTCTTTGTTATTTCTTATCCATTATACAATTGCATATTATGATCAAATCTCTCTGAGACAACTACTGAATTCTTATAAACCAGCAGTAATAGTTTGCTTAAAAATATGTTTTATTTGTTCTTGATGAGAAGCACATAAATGACAAATACAATTCCACTTTTAGTAGTACTAGCAGTTGAATGTCTTTTGTTGTTGATTTGTTTCAGATCTTAATTTAGCACATTAGCATACCAGTGGCAAAATAAGATGCTTTACTGTAATTGTTAATACCTTTACAGTGGACTAAAACTCTTACAGTATACAATTTTAATACCCCTGTTGCTAATGTGTCTCTTGACAAGAGCTTAGAAAGTCAGAAATATGAGAAAGTAATCTGAGTTGTCCCTGGATGGTTATTTCTATATTTTCCAAACCAGAACATGGCTTAGTGGCTTTTCTGCCGAGCTTTCTGACATGCATACTCTGCCTTCAGAGAAGATTTTATAGGGGCTTCTAAAAGGAAGGATACTTCTCTGGCTTATCTCTGGTATGATACTTTTAAATTCACCAAAGCTCATTATTATTTATTATAACAGTATCATATAGAATAATTTAACTTAAAGCAATATCACTGTATACATATTTACTAAAATAACTTAAAATATTCCATAAAATAATTTGTACATTATTTTATATACTAGTATTGGTACATTATCAGTATATTTTTAGTACAAAATAAATACTACCCTACGAGTGAAGGTTAAAGATTAGATTAATGCTTGCCTGATCAAAAAAATACAAGTGGTAAATAAAATATATTCTTTTTCATAAAACACTGGTATTTAGGTAATTCTGCTACATCTTTATTGTACTTCAATTGCAATCAATTGAGTTGAAAGGTCTCCAGGTTTACTTTTTGTACCTGGAGGTAAGGAAGAAGGATTTCTTCTTTTACATATTTTTACTTTACCCATTATGTTCATACAAAAATGCTTCTTAAATGAGTGTGGCAGATTTTTATAAAAGGCTTTAAAAAAGAGAGAGAATGGTCATATTTTACCATTTATCTACCGCTATATTTAAGTTTATTACAAAATGTTTCAACTTGAAATAGTATCACTTATATACACTTAATGAAATAAGTATCAAACCTGACTTTCTTTCTTTCTTTCTTTCTTTCTTTCTTTCTTTCTTTCTTTCTTTCTTTCTTTTTTTTTTTTTTTTTGAGACGTAGTTTCGCTCTTGTTACCCAGGCTGGAGTGCAACGGTGCGATCTCGGCTCACCGCAACCTCCGCCTCCTGGGTTCAGGCAATTCTCCTGCCTCAGCTTCCTGAATAGCTGGGATTACAGGCACGCACCACCATGCCCAGCTAATTTTTTGTATTTTTAGTAGAGACGGGGTTTCACCATGTTGAGCAGGATGGTCTCGATCTCTTGACCTTGTGATCCACACGCTTCGGCCTCCCAAAGTGCTGGAATTACAGGCGTGAGCCACCACGGCAGGCCAAACCTGACTTTCTTAATAAGAATGATTCTACTAAGACATGTATATAGTGTTTATAATTTCTAAAATAACTCTAATACCATCTTAATTATTCCCTTAACCTTTTAGCTTATTTTTCTGAAATAAACTAAGATACATGGAAAATATTTTCAGTATTTTTCTAGTATGTAAAAATTCTTAAAATCAATTAACTAATATTTGAGCTTGTTTTAATAAGTTATTAGTATTAAAGCACAAGTGGGCCGGGCGCAGTGGCTCACGCCTATAATCCCAGCACTTTGGGAGGCCGAGGCAGGTGGATCACGAGGTCAAGAGATCGAGACCATCCTGGTCAACATTGTGAAACCCCGTCTCTACTAAAGATACAAAAATTAGCTGGGCATGGTGGTGCGTGCCTGTAGTCCCAGCTACTCGGGTGGCTGAGGCAGGAGAATTGCCTGAACCCAGGAGGCGGAGGTTGCAGTGAGCCGAGATCCTGCCGTTGCACTCCAGTCTGGGTAACAACAGCGAAACTGTGTCTCAAAAAAAAAAAAAAAAAAAAAAAAAAAAAAAAAAAAAAAAAAAAAAAAAAGCGCATGTGACACTCTATAGAGAGATCTACAAATAATCAGTCTTTTCAAACCTGCGTTTCACATGCTAAAGATAGTTAAGGCCATTTTAACTGGGATGAAAGTTAAGGCTCAATGTGGAGGGGGTGGAAAAATAAGCAATCAGGAGATGCAGCTCATATTTCAGAGCACCATGCCTTAAATTCCCTGCACCTGTTTCCTCTTCTTGCAAAATGAGATACTGATTTCTAAGGTCTCTTTGTACTCTAAAATTACATTATATTTTAAGATTGAAAGTTGATTCATGAAAACATAGGCTATCTGTCAGCAGACCAAGTGTGGTAGAAGACCTGGCCAAGCTCGATTAACAGTTCTGTATACAGACATACCTGTATGTGTGCACATGCACAAGTCTGAGTAACATAAGAGTTGCTTGGCTTCTTCAAGACATTTTCTGAAATCATTCAATGTTGAAGTTATCTTGATCCACGTCTAAGCACTAAATCAAGACTTTACTTTACAAGCGAAGTCTCAGCTTGCTTAATACTTATTTAAAAAAGTATATCTATGCTGTAGCTAGCATCCACATTGGACAGATTTTTTTTCTATAAGAGGGTTTTTTTCTTCCCCAAAGGCATTTGGGAATGAATACATTTCACTCATTCAGCAAACATTAAATGAGCACCCATTACATTCCACAAAGGATTCTTGGCACTGGAAATGTAGCTGTGAACATACCAGACAAAAATCTTGTTTTTGAGAGAAAAACATTATTGTTATTTTTAGTCTGATATATAAGGCTTATGAAATAGTGAATGAAAATTAAATTTACAAGCCAGCCCTTTGGAAAGATTAATTATAAGTAGTAATATATACATTTCTTTTATAAATAACTTTTAATTTAGTTTTTCATTCATAAAGTACTTCAGATAAAACCAAGTGTGTATCTCATCCATATTATTACTCCACTAAATTTGTTTAAAGGATCATTTAAATTAAAACTGTGGACACAAAAGCCATGTCACTACAAAACGCACAATATTGTGAGCTTACAGTTGTCTGCTACATCTTTTTCTATATTTTATGTTAAGCTCCTTAATGTCATTTTGTTTCAAGCATGTATCTTATATATAACATATATAGTTGGATTTTAAAGATCCCATCTGATCTTCTTCCTTTTAATAAATATAATAAATGTGAATTAAACACATTCACATTTATTATATTTATTAAAATGTTGAACGTTTCTCTTCTGCCTTAGAATCTGTCTACAACATGTTTTCTTGTTTTTCCTCTTTGCTAATTTTTTTAGACTGATAGGAACTGTCATTGCTACATTTTTCTCTAGATGTCCTAATTTAATTATTTAAAAGTGTTATATCCTAATGTTTTACATGTACATAAAGTGTATTTTTTAAAAAATCTGTCAATCTCTTTAATTAGTCAGCATCTATAGGCTTCTCCAATCAGGACAATAGTCTGGGTATGCTATTACTTCCCCTTCTGCCTTTGTATACATTTGTCACGTATTTCCAAACCATTACATTTGTACATTGTGCTTCAATAATTTAGATTTAACTATTAGAGTTTTCAGTTTCTTTGTCTTCTTTCTTGGATTCATTTATCATTTTGTTCAATATATTCATTAACAGAGAACGGGCCAAAGCTGGGCCTCACACACTTGAATGTTAGTTTGGCTTGCCTTAGAAATTTCGGGTTAAGGTTTTTTTTTTTCCTCACTAAACTTTGAAGATACTTCTACACTGACTCTTGGTATCCAGTGTTGCCCTTGAGCCTTCTTATAAGAGAACCACTTTTAAACCACAGGACTGTGTGTGCGTGTGTGTGTGTGTGTGTGTGTGTGTGTCTCCCTCTCTCTGTCTCTCTCTCCCATGCTCTCTCTCACGCACACACACACATTTAACATCACAAATTCAACTGTATAAAGTAATAAATAAATATTTAATTCTAAATTAAATAAATACTCAGATCACCATATTTTAAGTGTCACTTCAATATGAACCAGCAGTGCATACAGCAGATTCACTAACAGAGACTCTTATCTAGATCCAGTCATTCTCTCCTTATTCCTAACCATTGACACATTCTACTGATTTTGCCTCCAAAGATCTCTTGGACATTTCTCTTCTTCATTCCTACTGATGCCACCATTTTTATTTATGTAACAGGCTCCTGACTTGATTCTTCATATTCACTCCTACCTCTCTCAAAATGCTCCTCTGACTGAAATGCGAATAAGTTGTTAACAAATGTAAACCTGAGTTAGTCTCTGTTTACAATCCTTCAATAATATTATTATTATTCTAAAGAGTTACTAATTTTTTTTTTTGAGATGGAGTCTAGCTTATTGCCCAGGCTGGAGTGCAGGGTACAATCTCTGCTCCTGCAACCTCTGCCTCCTGGGTTCAAGCAATTCTCCTGCCCTGGCCTCCAGAGCAGCTGGGATTACAGGCACCTGCCACCAGGCCCAGCAAATTTTTGTATTTTTGATAGAGAGGGGGTTTCACCATGTTGGCCAGACTGGTCTCAAACTCCTAACCTCAGGTTATCCACCCACCTCAGCCTCCTAAATTGCTGGGATTACATCCATGAGCCACTGCACCTGGCCCTTTAGGACTTTTTATCCTTGGAGTTTTGAAATTTTATCAGTGTGTCTAGATATCAGCGTTTTTCATTTTGCTTATTTGGTACTTTATGTTCCCTTTCAGTACAAGGACCAGCCTAGCAAAGCACATTGACTGTGTTTTCCTCCTTAGCTAACTTTCTAATTTTTTATTTTCTTCCACGTTTGTTGTGGAGGTTCTGAGTTACTTCTAGCTGTACCCTGCTTCCATCTCAGCCACCTCACACCCCAATAATTTTCTCTACGAAAATTGAGCCCCTGATTTTTGATTAATAAAGGGTTACTGCAAAATACACAATTTCCCATTTCTTTCTCTGAACAATGGTTTCTTGTTGCAGAAAACTCTCAAAAGAATATTATCTAATTCCTCACTTCCCACTCAGCCAATAATGTCAGATAATCTGACTTCAAACCTCCTTCCTTGAATGAAACTGCTCTCATGAAAGTCAGTCGCCTCTTAAAAACTGTCATGTTCATCATGATTCTTTCAGCATTTGACATTCTCCTGCCCTCCCCATCCCACAACCTTTCTTGAAATGCTCACCTTCCTTGGCTTTCAAAGCCGATAGGATTTTAATTTTCTTCCTCCTCTTGTCTCCTTTCCTGTCTCTTTCATTGCCTGTGACTCTTCATCCTCTAAATGGGAGTTTTCCCTTAGGTACTGCCTCAACACTGTCTTCCTCAGAAATCTCACTCAGTCCTATAGGATCAGGTATGGCTTTTAGGCAAACAACTGTCAGCCTCTTACTCCCATAGGCCAATATACATCTTTGAGGCCACCTACACTAAGTGCCTCACAAATATTTTGCTGGCCAACAGCATTTATTAAAACAAATAATTATTTCTCTTAGGAGACCCACTACTTGCTGTACATTTCGCATTTCTTTTTAACAAACACACAGTGCCCAAAATAAATATCTGGCAAATACACAAATGTCAAATTAAAAATAATTTGAGCAGAAATAATGCAGAAAGCTGTCTTAGGCTTATCAAAACATTGCAATGGACCCATTCGGTTATATAAAGCGAGGATGCCAGGCCTGAAAAGTTACTTTCTATAAGACAGTGATAATTTTTCATAATTGCAGAGTAATAATTAAACTTTTCCGAGGCTTCCAGAGAGACAAGGTGAGGCTCACTGTAGATAGTAGCGAAGGGGAGTGAGGTTAAGAAATTTGGGGAGAGGAATAAAAAGAGACATGTCCAGAAAAATGGTGGGGAAATAAGACCAGAGGATTAAACTGAAAACTTCCTTGTGGAAGGAATTGAAAAGGAAATTTTTAATAATAGTGATATTTAGAAATACATACTATGCTGCGGTAAAATATAAACTTCTCTACCCCAGCCAACTTTCTTTAAATGCCTACTTAACCTGCGTTAGGAATACTTAAAAGAAAGGGGTTAAAGAAAAGGGAGCTTGGTTTCATGTTGAGGTTGAAAAGGGAGACTGAATAAAGAGAATAGCTCCAGAAGGAAAAAGTGAAGCAATGACTGATAATATGGATGCAATAAATGGATGAGTGCACAGGCATAAATGTATGCAACCCCTGCCTGAGAGAATCTTTACAAATATTAAGAGGATGTTGAATTTCTAGCTCTCAAATATGTCAAAGTTCAAGCCAAGTATGTGTTAAAAAATTTATACTAAATTAAAGAAAAGTCCGTTGAAGGCTAGAGAATTTGGGAGCACCTTGATGACAATGCTGGGGTTATAAATTTATATTCTTTTACTGGTGTCTGGGTATCTCATGTTAGTAATATCTATTAAACATAGGATTTCCGGTGATTTTCATCTTCAGAACCATATGAGAACACTAACACAATTTAGCAAAGAGTCCAGAGTTGTTTGCTCATCATGATATGTCTGCGCGTTACTAGGCTGGTGGCCAAGTGCCCAAGGATGGACAAGAGGTTAAGGATGGCATCTTTTACATGTCAAATTCTTCCCTTTCCATCATACATGTTTTTATTCCCCCCACACCCCAACCTTTAAAGGAGACCTTAGCACTAATTATCCAATTATAATGAACTTTTTTTCATCAAGAGGAAAGTAGAAGTCACTACAGTTTTGCTTCTCTGAAGATAAATTTTTTCCATTGTGTTGTAGTTTTAAAAAATGTTTCACCTTTTTTTTTCATTAACTAAAATCCCTCTTTGAATGTGTGCCTTCTGTATGTTATTATTTCTTTGGGAGAAAATTGTATGAGTACATCCTCCTAGTGGGGATATACCTGACTTAAAATAAGTTATGCTAAAATGTTATTTGATAACAAAAGCATAATGAGTCAACATTGTAAGATAGCTATACCAAATTTTATTTTCAATTGCATTTTTGAAGCATGGAATTTAGAACTTTTGGATTTCACAGCAGCTAGTCATAGTCTTCATTTTTTAAGAGGCATATTGATAAAGTAAAATATGTACAAAGAAGGGTGCTTAGAACATTAAAAAGGTGAGAAGGGGAGTGAGGATTGTCTCAAAAACAAGAGACTAGTTTAATCTTTATTTTGGAAATATTTTTTTGAGTGCTCAATAGATAAGGCAGTTTAGAGAATAAAATACAGTAGGAAAACTGGGGCAAATTCAAATAATCAAGCTTCAATATTCAGCTATTGGTACCCTAAGTGACATACAAATAGATTCTTACAAAAATCAAGAACTGAGATTATTTAAAAACAAGGAAACCTCAGGAAAGAATTTTAATCATTTTCAAATATTTAGAAACTTATATGTAGCAGAAGGATTAAAAATAATTCAACTATATTGTTTAGGCCACTATACTGCTTGTAAGGAAAAGTAGGTCAAATCCATGGAATAACTTTCTAACGGTTTGAAACCCAAAAAAAGGAAGGAGTGGCCACACAAGGTACTAAGCCTTTGATCACCGGAAGTGCTTAAGTAGTGGCTGTGTGACTAATGAATATTGTAGACATAATTCTTACACGGATTTGTCTATGGTTCCTGGAATCCACTGTGATTCTTATCTTTCTCCCAACTCCATGTCCTATCAATTTTAAACTCCATTTCCAAATCTGTAAAATCAGTGGTAGAGCTGATGTCTTTACCACTCTAGTCCAAATCCCACTAGCTTCTATCACTTGGATGATTCAATGGCCTCCTAATTTCTCACATCACTCCACTGCCCAGCCCCCAGCAGTTTTATTGCTTAGAATTCTCCACAAAGCACAGACAGATTCTTTCACAAGTAAAATATATAATGTAAATTCAATTCTTAAAGTCCTTTATGACTTACCAGTATTTAGAATAAAATCCAACTCTTTACCCTGGCTCTTAGGTAAAAGCGCAGTAGAATCTGCTTTAGCCTACACCTCCAAGATCATCTTGCATCTTTCACACCACGCTCTAACCATGCTGGCCTCTTTTTAGTTTCTGCAACATGCATAGCTCATTTCTCCTCGGCAGTAATTGATTTTTTTTCAACTGAAAAACTAACTACGCTTGACATATTCTGTCCTGCCATTCTTATCTCAGCTAAAATGTCACCCCTTTAAAGAGACCCTCCCTGATCATCAAATAAGAAGTACTTATACAGTGATTTTCTAAGACAAAATTTTAATTATTTGCAAAGAATTTATCAACCTGTGTTTTGTTTAGTTTTTGTTTATTTGTTTAATAAATTGCTGTATCCACCAAACCACTAAACTGTGGGCTTCATAGGAGTAGGAGTATTAACTGTCCATTACTGTACCTTGTGTCTTGTAAGTGATTGAAAAGTACTTTGGAAGGATGAGAGAGAAGAAAGAGAGAGGGGAAGGAGAAAGAATATTTTTATCGAATCTCATAATATTAACTTTACTTACTTTATTCTAGGTGATTTCCTCAGATATATCTTCCAATTCACAAACATTTCCTTTTACATTAGTATTTATCTCATCTACAGAATTTTTAATTTTAGTATTTGTATAATTTTTAGTAGTTCTGTTTTTTTAATCTGCTTATGTTTCTTCTATTTTTATTTATTCATTCTTTCTTATTGCTTTAAAATAATTTCAACTCCTTAGGAAAGTAACTTTAAACGAATGTCCTTCATAGTTTATTTCTTTATTCTAGTTCTTGGTGTGAGCCCTGTGTTGCATGTCTTTATTCTAGTTCCTGGTGTGCGCCCTGCGCTGCACGTCTTTATTCTGGTTCTCGGTGTGCGCCCTGCGCTGCACGTCTTTATTCTGGTTCTCGGTGTGCGCCCTGCGCTGCACGTCTTTATTCTGGTTCTCGGTGTGCGCCCTGCGCTGCACGTCTTTATTCTGGTTCTCGGTGTGCGCCCTGCGCTGCACGTCTTTATTCTGGTTCTCGGTGTGCGCCCTGCGCTGCACGTCTTTATTCTGGTTCTCGGTGTGCGCCCTGCGCTGCACGTCTTTATTCTGGTTCTCGGTGTGCGCCCTGCGCTGCACGTCTTTATTCTGGTTCTCGGTGTGCGCCCTGCGCTGCACGTCTTTATTCTGGTTCTCGGTGTGCGCCCTGCGCTGCACGTCTTTATTCTGGTTCTCGGTGTGCGCCCTGCGCTGCACGTCTTTATTCTGGTTCTCGGTGTGCGCCCTGCGCTGCACGTCTTTATTCTGGTTCTCGGTGTGCGCCCTGCGCTGCACGTCTTTATTCTGGTTCTCGGTGTGCGCCCTGCGCTGCACGTCTTTATTCTGGTTCTCGGTGTGCGCCCTGCGCTGCACGTCTTTATTCTGGTTCTCGGTGTGCGCCCTGCGCTGCACGTCTTTATTCTGGTTCTCGGTGTGCGCCCTGCGCTGCACGTCTTTATTCTGGTTCTCGGTGTGCGCCCTGCGCTGCACGTCTTTATTCTGGTTCTCGGTGTGCGCCCTGCGCTGCACGTCTTTATTCTGGTTCTCGGTGTGCGCCCTGCGCTGCACGTCTTTATTCTGGTTCTCGGTGTGCGCCCTGCGCTGCACGTCTTTATTCTGGTTCTCGGTGTGCGCCCTGCGCTGCACGTCTTTATTCTGGTTCTCGGTGTGCGCCCTGCGCTGCACGTCTTTATTCTGGTTCTCGGTGTGCGCCCTGCGCTGCACGTCTTTATTCTGGTTCTCGGTGTGCGCCCTGCGCTGCACGTCTTTATTCTGGTTCTCGGTGTGCGCCCTGCGCTGCACGTCTTTATTCTGGTTCTCGGTGTGCGCCCTGCGCTGCACGTCTTTATTCTGGTTCTCGGTGTGCGCCCTGCGCTGCACGTCTTTATTCTGGTTCTCGGTGTGCGCCCTGCGCTGCACGTCTTTATTCTGGTTCTCGGTGTGCGCCCTGCGCTGCACGTCTTTATTCTGGTTCTCGGTGTGCGCCCTGCGCTGCACGTCTTTATTCTGGTTCTCGGTGTGCGCCCTGCGCTGCACGTCTTTATTCTGGTTCTCGGTGTGCGCCCTGCGCTGCACGTCTTTATTCTGGTTCTCGGTGTGCGCCCTGCGCTGCACGTCTTTATTCTGGTTCTCGGTGTGCGCCCTGCGCTGCACGTCTTTATTCTGGTTCTCGGTGTGCGCCCTGCGCTGCACGTCTTTATTCTGGTTCTCGGTGTGCGCCCTGCGCTGCACGTCTTTATTCTGGTTCTCGGTGTGCGCCCTGCGCTGCACGTCTTTATTCTGGTTCTCGGTGTGCGCCCTGCGTTGCATTTCTTTATTCTGGTTCTCGGTGTGCGCCCTGCGTTGCATTTCTTTATTCTAGTTCTCGGTGTGCTCCCTGTGTTGCATTTGCTGCTGCTTCTGCACGTTTTTCTGTTTCCTTCTATAGATTTTCTTTGTTTTGTTTTATTTAATTTTATTTCTATTGAATGTTCACTTTGCATAGTATTTTTCCCCCTGTGAAACTCATATAATGCCTCACTGTAAAAGTCCTTCCACAACTTCCACAGCAGTAAATTGCTTGGCTTTAGGCTAGTGAATCATGACAGTATAAATTCACACCATACACCTGGGTGGTATGTGCCAGTGTTTGGTTTTTTTCTTGGGTAGCTTTTTTCCCCCTCCCACTCAAGGCTCCAGACAGAAGGCAAGCTTTCTTCTTACTGTTTCCCAGGCCACTGCATAAAGTTTTTCTAGATTTCTGTTGATAAAAGGGGCAGTTTTTGAAGCCTCAGACTTTCTGTAGTTCCATTGCTTTTAGTTCTCCAAAACTACAAAGGATGAGGACACTCTCCTGTCTACACAACAACACTTAGATCCCAATTATTAGCCATTTGGAGCATATAACTGCCTAAAATAATTAAAATCATCCAGCATACCCTTAATATTTTATCTTTTATTATTCCTGTTGCATTTTATGGGCACCTATACATTTCCCATTCTTTTGGGCTTGGCTCATTTTTTCTGTCATTATATTTTATCCAACATTTTTATGAGTTTTTAACAGGTCTGGGTCCATTAATATCAGCTCATTCTGCCATGTGGCTGGAATGCTTTCCAATGAAATAGGCACTGTATTTAAGTGCTATCTTCTGCATGAGTTGGGTCCTATTGTTATTCTCATTTTAGGCATGAAGCTGATGAGGTTTCAAGAGGTTTTGCTACTTGTTCATCATTACATAGCTAATATGTGTTGGATCTGGGACTCAGAAAACAAATTGCATAAAATTGATGGCTGAGTCATACTCTCAAGTATAAGGACATATAGTTAATAACACCACTAAGATTCTTTCAAATTAAAATGAATTTTATATCCTTCTTATTCTTCTCTAAATTTGCATACATGTTTTCATGGTGTTAATTATGGTGACGAGGCTCAAATATGATTAATAGAGAGAGAATCAGGAAAATACATGCTCTGGGATTTTATAATCTCAGCTGTAGTTTCCTTCCAACTGTTTTGTAGATTTTATTTGATACTCTATGGGAAGCAAAACATGCTAGATTAAGTGCCTCACAATGTGAATTGATAATAAGATACATTTAAAGAGAATGTAATCCTATGCTGTCATTAACATGAGGTTGGATGTAATAGAATCACCTTAATGATGAGTTATGTATCATACTGCTTCCTCAACATTTTCACCCTTGGCAACCAGATACTTTTGAAATTTTGCCTCTAGCAAAATTTATTTTATGTAACATAAATAAGAAGGTGAATGTACATTATTAATGAGGTATTACAAAGTGCTAGTATTAGTCCACATAAGATTCATCCTGGAAGAGGTACAGGAAAAAAAAATCAGAAATTTACATATTTGTTCCATAAGTTACTGAGATTAAAAAGGCATTGATTTTGGTGTCCTCTATAGATCTTAAATGTTTTCAGATTCCAATGTTGATAAAAGAACAGAATTCTCACAACAGTCCTCAATTATTCTTAGTAAATAACTGAGAAAGAACTGAACTCCTGACCAGACTAGCAATCTGTTAATCATTCAAAAAGGTCACAACTGAATCATACAAATACTTTATTTTTCTGTGTAACAATGCTCTATGTTTTTCTCAAACTCAGTAGTTTCACAGGTCAGAATTTCCCACTTCACTAAAACACTAGATTGACCTCAAAAACAAGTCTCAAAAGATATCCTTCCAGACATTAAAAAAAAAAAAAAAAAAAAAAAACAGAAACAACTACCAAATGATGTTTGACATTTATGAATGACCTTTGTGTAGCAAAAAAAGTAATTTTCCAGAAAGCCAACTTTCAAATGTTCCCAGAAACAAATTTGCAAATTAAAAGGCATCAGGAGGTAAAAAAGTAATTGTCAACTTTAAATTTCTTTCTGAAAACACCACTGAAAATAGTAGAGTGAAATGCCCAAATTAAACATAAATGTTCTGTCAAGTCTCACATCCCTTTGCAACACTGTTGAATTAGGTTTGATAACTACTAAATGTGCACTTTCTTTTTAATTGCTAAACCTCTCTCTCTCACACACAGCATCCTGTATGGACAGAGGGCATTATATGCTGGTATTCAGAGTGTCACACTGAATTCAGTGACAGGCATTTAAGTTAGGTTTGTGGTTTGCTGTCTTGACCTCTAAATTTCATACTGAATCTACCCACAGAAGGTATTTCTAGGCTTCAAGCAGTAGATTGTTTGGAAACGAGTAGTAGGGAACCATTTAAATCCCATTCTGAGACCAACAAAGAAGCCATATCAAAAAATTCATGACAAAGTTACCATCAAATGATCAGAACTCACAGAAAGGTCTGTCAACATTTTCTTCCTTTTGTTCTTAAGTAATGATAACAACATTTCATGAGCTTTGACAATGCCACTGTGCCTTAGTAGAAGGATAAAATTTATTGCCTCATTTACATTTTTGTGCAATAAAATTTTTTATTTCTTCACCAAGGTAGCGATGGGGAACTGGAGAATAAAATAATAGTGTCCAATTACACCTAAATTAGAGAGCTGAGATTCAAAAGTATGTGTGTTGGTGTTAAAAGCCATATTCTTTGTCTTACAATATTAAAAGTAAATACACAAAGGCAGGGTGTTCTTCTCTTATATAAAAGTAATTAGAGTTTATAATAGAAAATATGAAATGCTAGAAAAAATATATTATGTGTGCACCAACTCCACTACCAAAAAAAACTATTAGTAACTTTATCTTCCAAGTTTTTTACTGTGTTTTGGGAGGAAGCACATAAATAAGATGTTACTTGGTTTTCTTGAGAACTTGTTACCATGTTACCTAATAGTGCAAAGACTTCATCATTCAAAATTTTTGCTTCCTTTAAACCTCCAATGTCTTCCAAGGAAAAAATGCAGCTTTTATTGGTCATCCCCAAATAGGGTACTGACAGATTTTCATCCAAAAGAAGAAAAAGAGTGGGCCTCAGAAGAATCACTTATACATTTAAAGGAGACTGAAACTTTCCTGATTGGATGTCCACTTAAGCAATAGCCTTGCTTGCCAACTCTGGTGCTGTCAGATACAGAAGAGAGGAGATGCTTAGATGAGATCATGTGAACTACAAACACAGAAGTGGATTAATTTCTGCAGCTCAGGGAAGTAAAGGAGGATTCGTATAACTTTAAGATAAAAATATTTAGAAATAATAGAAATTGTACAGCAATCCAGAAGTCACAACAAGGACTTTATTTTGAGATGTGTATGACTTCACTTGGAGTTCAACTTCACTTTGAGAGTTTAACTTCTTAATGGAAATATTTAGCACATAGTAAGAAATATAGACTAAGACCATCAATATGAGGTATAGGCCTAATGACTTTTGACTGTGATAGGGTGAGGTTGGATGAGGTTTACTAAGCTAATAAGAACTACAGACTGAGGGCCGGGTGCGATGGTTGAAGCCTGTAATCCCAGCACTTTGGGAGGCCGAGGCATGTGGATCATGAGGTCAAGAGATCGAGACCATCCTGGTCAACATGGTGAAACCCCGTCTCTACTAAAAATACAAAAAGTTAGCTGGGCATGGTAGTGCGCGCCTGTAATCCCAGCTACTCAGGAGGCTGAGGCAGGAGAATTGCCTGAACCCAGGAGGCGGAGGTTGCGGTGAGCCGAGATCGCGCCATTGCACTCCAGTCTGCAGCCTGGGTAACAGGAGCAAAACTCTGTCTCAAAGAGAAAAAAAAAAAAAGGAACTACAGACTGCTTTTGGAGAAAGCCCACTTTTGAGGCTGGGAAAGAAAATAGGAAGTATGAAACAAGGTGACCAGGAATAGTGAAAGAAGACAGTATAATTAGGGGAGTGTTTCACCAGGGAGGTCTAGCTGAGACATATTCAAGGAATAAGAGAAATGCTCTTAGGTGTTCAGAAGGTTATCTCACATTTGGAGATGAGGTAATCATTGTGGTCCCTTACATATCAAACAATTTTCAAAAAGATTAAAAAAAAATAAGAAACACAAAAAACCTTAGAATTGGTCATTAATCAATAATGTCAAAAGATGTTTCTTTTTGAGAGTAGCAGGAAAATTAGCAAATTCAATGAAGAGATAAAAATAGATAATTACATAATTTAGTGACTTTAATATCAAAGTTGTTATCATTGTAATCATTAACATTAAGATCTCATTGAACTTTATGTTTCATAAAAGATAAGGTAATTCAAGAAAAAGGAGAAATATTTCATTGTTTGATAAAGAAAAAATAGAAAATATTAAAGAATTATATACAAAGAAGGAACAAACATATACATTGAAAGGTTGGTTTTTCAATTTTTTATATTAAGGTTATTTCTTGATACATATAAAATGCTACAGAAATTGAAAGAATGAAAAGCTACCTGACTTGTTTTAGAAAATTGATACAAAGAGCTAAATTTGGTAAACATGGTTAAAAATAAAAACCATGTGGCAAAATATCTTATGTGAAAATATTTAGTAAAATACTAGGATAAAATTAACAATGCATGAGAAGATAAATCCCTTAAAACTTAAAACAGAGTCCATTCAAGGAACTAAGATAAGTATTAACACTGGGAAATCTTGAGAGAAATATAATTTCTATAAATCTGGAAAAGTCTGAAATTTATCAACTCTACTTAAGTAAAATTATTTTAAAATAGGATTCCTTAACATAATTAGAAAAAATAACAAATGCCTTAAACTTATAGTTCTATCACATTTAGTGATGGAAATCTAATGGCATTCTCAGAAGTAAAAGGTACAAATCAAGGATGCTCACTATAACAATAATTAACAATAACTATTTAACACCAATTGGAAGTAGATTCGACAGAACAAGAATTCAATAATTTATACAAAAAACAATAGTGAAAAAAGAAACAAATTGTTTTAATTTGTAGACAATAAAGTTATATATTTAGAAAGCTAAATTTTAAAACCAGTGGAATTAATAAGTTCATGTGTCTGAAATAAATTAACAGCTTTTCTATGTCAATAATAATAAATTATAATCAATAATTTCTAAAAATTTACTATAAACAAAGTATAAGACAAGCAATTAACTTAAAAATAAACATGCTTAAGCTATTGGAAGCATAACTGTAAATCTGTATCAGAATACCTGAGTAAGTCAGATGCTGCTGAGTGCTTCAGAATGTATCTTACTCCCTGCAATTATCCTTTTGTATATGTATTATTTTCATTTGTGGCTTAGAAAGATGAATAAACTTGTCTAATGTCTCACAGTTAAGTGGCAGGTTAAGAAGGAAAAGAGTGAATGTAAAAAAGGTGACAAGACTGTACACAAGCAAATATTAATAGATATGATACATTTTACTGTAGAAAACTTCCTATACATTATAAAAAGATTTTCCTCATCATAAGCATCATGAATAAAATTTAAGGTTTAACAACCAGAGAAAATATTTGCAGCAATGGTGCAAGAATACAAGATTAACAGACAAACATATAACAATAACTAATAAACACGCTCATTCCATCAACAATCTAAATAACATAAACCACAATAACAATAATTATTTTTATCTATCAAATTAGCAAAAGTTTAAAACATAAAAAATACTTTTAAGGGACTCATAAGATAAGCACTCATAGAATACTATTGGAATCTAAATTACTTAAAATGTGTCTTTACCAATTTACAATTTTTATTAGGAATTTTTAAATTGGCACCACTGTTTGTTTGACTCAGTAAGTCTACTTTTGGAATCTATCTGATTAAATATACTACAACATATGGTCCATGATGTATGATTAAATATACGGTGCAAAATATCCTGTAATAGAATTAGAAATTAAGAAACCACTAGCAAATAATGAAATTAATGCCATATTTGAGTATCATTTTCAAAAAAATTTTAATGGCAATCAAAAATGCTCCTGCTACATTTGTAAGCATTGTAAAAAGACCCCCCATAAAAGCTTGTTATATTTTTTTCTATGAGGCTATAAAAAGTTTATGGCATCTTCATAATTCAATGTCTTCTGAAGATTATCCACAAGGATTATACATTATTTCTAAAAGCCAAGCAGGGAACATTTTTTTTTTTTTAAGAAATTGGTAGTCAGCACAGTTTCTCTAGAATATATAGAGAAACTAGATTTGTGTATTTAAGGAGAAAGTAAGTGGTGAGAAAATTGAAGCAGTGGTCAATTTCCTTTCTTGTAAAACCCGGTGAAAGAAAAGAGAAAACTGGGACAATAGCTAGAGGGAAGACCAGAGTGAATACTTGGGAAACTTTTTAACCTAATTTGCTAAACTAATTTACAGTTTGAAGACAATCAACGAACTGCTGTGAAGCAAGGAGAGGTAGGGGTGATCCCATTACTACCCAGAGCTGTGGAATGATAAAGCTGAAGATGGAGGTCACGGACCAGCTTGCAGCAGGTAAGCTCCGAAGTAGGACACAGGTAATTGATTGCTTGACCAACCAGGGAGAAAGGGACGCCTGCTAGAGTTGTCATTGCTATTGTGATTAAAATAGATTGTAGCCTATTTACTACAAAATACTTCGATTTGCAAGTTACTTTATAATTTTAATTCATAATAAAGGAAGTGTTTTTGCTCAATGCCAATGGATAGAAAATAAAGAGATGTCTCATACAGTAAGAAATAGAGTTAACTTTTAATTATTATTCATGCCAGAGGCTCAGAAGGAGGCTTTGTGAAGTTCATGTCATCTGAAAAAAGGATAAGCCTATTACTAAGGAAGCAAACTTCAGAATTAATTAGACGACCTTATATGTGCACCCTAAATAATTGTTTTTCTTTAGGAATAGAACTTGAATAAACCACAACATGGTTTTACATGCACTTTTTGGGACTATTAAAACAGATCATTACATAATACTTATATAATAATGCTAAACACTGGCCAGATAATATAAGATATAGGTAACACCCCCAACAACCTAAACATACATTTTCTTCATTGTGATTTTGTCCAGTATGAGCCAAATTGGCAGTCTGCACATGGTGGCCATATTCAGCTTTATAAATGGAGTAAAATTCAATGCCCAAGTAACATAAAAAATTGCTTTAACATGCTCCATGCTAAATTAAGAAGGAAGAAAGACTGACATTTTTAAAAGTCCCATATCCACTGAAGTGATGAAAATCATAATAAAAGTTCATTTGATGGGGCGTTTATTGAAGGAATGCCTTTGTGGGCTAGTGTCAGCATTTGAAACAAGATCATAAGAGATATGAAAGGAGAAAATCAAACCAATGGATTCCTGGATGCCCATGAGACTGGCCCGGGCAACACAGTGAGACCCTGACAATTAAAAAAAATGCCAAGCGAGGGGGTGTGTGCCCATAATCTCAGCTACTCAAGAGGCTGAGGCAAGAGGATCACTTGAGCCCAGGAGGCTGAGGCTGCAATAAGTTTTAATTGTGCCATTACACTGAAGCATGGGTGACAAAGCAAGACACTCTGTGTTAAAGGAGCCAAGGTCATTAGGGAAAGCTTTTCTTCAGCTTACCATACAAATGAGAGAAGACTCACCAAATTATATTTAGTTACATGTAATTTTTTTTCACTTTTATAGCTAGTTGTAGTCCCTATAAGGTCTTAATTGTTGGCTTTTTTGTGGCCTTTTTCAAGATTAAAAAACCAACTATATTAATCACAACTTTGGTATTGAAATCTGAACTAATAGTATCTTATCTGTTACATTTTTCTTTAAATCATTTTATTCTATGTTTATTTAGGGGTATTTTTTATTTTTTCTAGCATAATATTGGAGAGGACAGCAGTCAATAGTCTTTGATTATAGATTCATAATGAAGAAAACAGTTTCTAGTCTACTGTTTCTTGCTTAATGAAAGATAAATTAAGATCACTTGACACTACCATGTGTTAACAATCATTCCCTAAGCAGAAAAAAACGTTACTACAGATGGCTGAATTTACTGTCTTATAAAGGTTTCAGAGAACAATGTCTCTATTTTTAGTACAACTTTTGTTGTAATAATAGACACAATCTTCAGTAAATAAAATAGGTGAATATGTATGGTTGATCTGCCATTTTGAGTCAGAGGTAACAGTGTGAATACCTGGTTACTCACACACTGGTTTCAGAATACATATAAAACATATGGTACAAAATTGTGGATTCTATACTCCAAGATGATAGTATTAAAAACCTAATGCCACTAGTGATAAAAGGTTTGTGGTGAGTCATCCATAATCTGTTGTGTCTATTTCATAACAGATCTTAACACAAATTCATATATTGAGAACAAGGTGTCTCTTACAGCTAAAAAATATAAATTAATATTAAATACTGCCAATGTTACCACTTATCCCATTTAAAAAATATCCAAGTTTTAAAAACAATATATATATATTTTTTTGAGACGGAGTTTCGCTCTTGTTACTCAGGCTGGAGTGCAATGGCGCGATCTCGGCTCACCGCAACCTCTGCCTCCTGGGTTCAGGAAATTCTCCTGCCTCAGCCTCCTGAGTAACTGGGATTACAGGCACGCGCCACCATGCCCAGATAATTTTTTGTATGTTTAGTAGAGACGGGGTTTCACCATGTTGACTAGGATGGTCTTGATCTGTTGACCTCGTGATCCACCTGCCTCGGCCTCCCAAAGTGCTGGGATTACAGGCTTGAGCCACCGCGCCCGGCCAGTTTTAAAAACAATATTAAACATTTTGAAGAAAAAACCTTAACTGTATCATCATGCTACCTTGACAACATTGTTTTACTTTTGGTGTATTCCCTACTAGTATTTGTCCTTATGTATGTATTTGCATAATTTTGTTTTCTGCTTTTCTGTTAAAGATTATTTTACAAGAATTTTTCATTATACCATGAAGTTTATATAGCTATTTAAAGGACTTTGTAACTTATATTTTAATGTATGACTTTTTTCTTATTGTTTGTCATTTAAGTCATTAAAAAAATATAGCTGTACCATGGGTAATGACAAAATAAATATTTTAATTTAAAAAATTTACTTAGTGTTGTAAATAATCAGCGTCTAAGATGATTCCCAATGACCTCCACCTCCTGACATTTACACCTTGTGTGAATCCACTGGATTTAGTACCTGTGTTTAGTGACTCACTACTGCCAAAAAGAGTATAGCAGAGGTAATGATGATTGAGTTGTAAAAAGACTGTGGATTCTTCTGTCTTGAAAGTTATAACTTTCTCTTGGATTATTTGTCCCAGAGAAAGCCAGCTATCATGTTCTAAGGCACTATGGAGAGGCCCATGTGACAAGGAGCCAAGGCCTGCAAATAACAACATAAGTGCACCTAGAAGCAGAACCCCACATCCGCCACCCATCAACATCAGTTGAGTCTTCAGATGAGACCATATTCTGGCCAAAGGCAACCTCTTGAAAAAACCCTGAAGCAGAGGCCTGTAGTTCAGCTGGGAACTTTACTTTTGGCTTATAGAAACTGATATAAATGCTTGTTATTATATACTGCTAAATTTGAGGTGATCTGTTATTTAGACATAAATAACTAATATAGACTTGGGAAACAGAGTTCATGGTAATAATAATTTCATGAGCACGGAACTATTAGTATTTCCTGAGACATGATTTGTTTGGTTAGCAGTTATTATCTTCAAAATATCAATATAAAGCACTCTATAAATCAACAGATGATAGTTTTTGGAAGAAGCATTGTAGGGAGAAAAGGCAATTCATATACAGATTAAGAATCTATTTCAGTAAGAAGTGCTGTTCGTTCTATGATGGAAATGGTTCCATTGGTTGATGCGCCAGGGTACTAGTGCTACATCATGGACCCAGTGTTGGTCTTTATTGTTGATAAGTGGAGCATTCAGCAATAGATGCAGCCAGATTGCTGTCAATGAGTGACAGTTCATGTTGCTGTTGAATGTGTAACCTCCATCCTTGTCACTATGAAACTTTGTTCATGAGCTCATTGGGCAATGACAGACATGGCTGAGGAAGGACACTAATTTTTAAATTCACAGAATGGGTCATCCTGTCTACTTGTTTAATAAAATATTATTATTCTGCTGAAGTCAATCTTTGATGAGCATTCACATGAGATTTAGATATCTTCAGACTAGCTGCCTATTTGGAGAGGTATATCCACATACCTCTTCCCTAGACCTCCTTGTGGCTGCTTTCCCTGTCATGTTCCCTATAAGTCCCTGAATATCTAGCCAAATATTTACTCATAGCCTTTGAGTCTCTGCAGACCTGTGCTGCTGGTTGTACAGCAATAGATAACAACTGTACGTAAGCACATTCTCAGAAGTAAGATAACGGAATCAAAATAAATGGCAATTTTTGGGCCGGGCGTGGTGGCTCAAGCCTGTAATCCCAGCACTTTGGGAGGCCGACGTGGGCGGATCATGAGGTCAAGAGATCGAGACCATCCTGGTCAACATGGTGAAACCCGGTCTCTACTACAAATACAAAAAATTAGCTGGGCATGGCGGTACGTGCCTGTAATCCCAGCTACTCAGGAGGCTGAGGCAGGAGAATTGCTTGAACCCAGGAGGTGGAGGTTGTGGTGAGCCGAGATCGCGCCATTGCACTCCAGCCTGGATAACAAGAGTGAAACTCCGTCTCAAAAAAATAAATAAAAATAAATAAATAAATAAATAAATAAATGGCCATTTTTATAGTTTTAGTTATTGTTTTCAGATTGCTATTAGGTTTTTCCACTGCCACCAACAATATGAGTATATTCATTTGACTGTCATCTTACTATTATTATATATTTCTAAATTTATAATTATATATAATTATACAGGTATGTGTACATACAGTCAATACATTTAGGTGATATTTACTGAAAAACTACTGTATATGGAACACTGCTTTTAATGTCTCATTAAAAAAAATTCTTAATTACTCTCACGGCAAAATGTAAATCTCTATTTTTTGGTTGTTGTTTAATCTCAGGTATACTATTCATGCCTTTTTTTAAGCCAGCTATTGAACTCTTGATTTAAAATGCAAATTCATTGGAGTTCTTCACGTATTTAAAAATTTTAATAGAGTTATGTAATACTTATTGTTTAGACAGAGGTTTAAAATGTTTATTAGTTTTTTATTTTCTTAATTTACCATATTAAGTCTTAGAAAAATACTCTGCTGATACTTAATATTTATTCTTATTAGAATATTTAATTTTTAATATTTAATGTTTTAGTTAATTTGGCCTATAGTTTGATATATACTTATGATAGCAACTGTTTAAGAACAGCAAAAGTTTTTCTAAGACATAGTTCTATTTTGCAAAACTTTTTCCAAAAGCCTTTCAATATCAGTTGTTAGTAGCTGTCAACTAATTTTTAAAGCATTTAAAAAATTTTAGATGAGTCTTATATTTACATGAAAGCTCAGAAAATCATGCAGAGTTTCCATATATCCTGCAAGCAATGTCTTCTAATGTTAACATCTTACATTAATATGGTATATTTGTCACAGCTAATAAGCCGATATTGATACTACTGACTGAAGTCTATACTGTGTTTTGTTTTCTTAGACCTTCCCCAATGTCCTTTTTCTGTTCTACTATCTCAATAAAGTTATCACATTAGATTTAGTATTCATGTCTCCTAAATCTCTTTGCTGTGACAAATTTTAGACTGTCATGGATTTTGATGACTTTAATGGTTTTGAGGTATACTAGTCATGTATTTTCTCAACTGGAGTTTGCCTAATATTGTACTCATGATTAGACTGAGCTTATGGAGAAAGATCATTCTCATTACATCACATCAAGGGTATATGTAATGAACATGAATTACCACTGTTGATACCTTGGTTACTTGTGTCAAGTAGCATTTGACTGATTTCTTGACTGCAAAGTTAATCTGTTTTCCTTTTTTCCACACTGTACTCTTTGGAAGAAATTCACTATGTGAAGTCCATCTCTTAGTGGTGGGAGTCATGTTCTACCTCCGTTATTTTTAAAAATTGTGCCAGGAATATTTTTTCTTCCAAAGCAAATACTCTGAAGTTTTGCTATGATGTTGTGATGGTTAATTTCAGTATCAGCTTGTCTGGATTAAGGAATGTCCAGATAGTTGGTAAAACATTATTTCTGGGTGGGCCTGTGAGGGAATTTCCAGAAGAGATTAGCATTTAAATCAGTACACTGAGTAAGGAGATTTTCCCTCACCAGTGTGAGTGGGCATTATCCAATTCATTGAAGGCTTAGTTGAAACAAAAAGGGAGAGGAGAGGCAAATTTGCTGTCTTCTGGAGCTACTACATCCTTCTCCTGCCCTTGGACATCAGAGCTCCAGGTTCTCTGGATTTTGGATTACCAGACTTAAGTGGCCCCCAAGTTCTCAGGCCTTGGGATTCAGTCTGAATTACATCACAGGCTTTCCTGATTCTCCACCTGGCAGATAGCATATTCTGAAACTTTTTGGCCTCCATAATCCTGTGAGATAATTCCTACAATAAATCTCTTCTTATATATCTCTATACATACATATATATATACACACACACACATATGTGTGTATATATACACGTATATGTATATATACACATATATGTATATATATAATAAACATATATACACACATGTGTGTATATATACACACATATGTATATACACATATATGTATATATACACACATATATATGTATATATATAATAAACATATATTTTATACACACACACACATACACACACACACACACATATATATATTTCTGTTTCTCTGGAGACTCCTGACAAATACTAATGTGTTTCTCTGCTTTTCCTTTCTTTTCTCTTTTCTTCCTTCCTTCCTTTTTTTCCCTTTTTCTTTCTCTGTCTCTTTCTTTCTTCCCTCCCTCCTTCCTTTCCTCACTCTCTTTCTCTCTCCTCCCTCCCTCCCTCCCTCCTTCCCTCCCTCCCTCCCTCCTCCTTCCTTCCTTCCTTCCTTCCTTCCTTCCTTCCTCCTTCTTTTTTTCTTTCTTTTGAGACAAACTAACCTCTGTTGCCCAGGCTGGAGTACAAGTGATGCTGTCCTGGCTCACTGCAGCCTTGAACTCCTGGGCTCAAGTAATCCTCCTGCTTTCCAAAGTGCTGGCAATACAGGCATAAGTCACCACACTCAAATCTCTCTGTATTTCTTGTGTTAGACAAATTAAATCTGAAGTGCTATTTCACAATACAATTATCTTCATCCTGTCTCCTTTCTGCAATATTTTCCCACTATTTAACCACCTTCCCACTAGCTACATGAATGCTGATTAGAATCAGTGGTTTGGTTTATCCCTAAGTGTGCTTTAGCATGACTACACTGAAATAGGACTGAGAACTGAAATCTAACATTGGTCTTGTAACCCACAGAGAGCTGCCTGGTGTGGCTTTTATGTGTAGACAGGGACCAAGAGACTTACTTGTTTTCAAATACTATGAAAATTAGATTAGTTTGTTTAAAGTTATGGGCTCTGATTCTACAAATGAGATGTTAGAAATAATTCTCCCTGTTAAGAGTATTATTGTGAGTGGCAACAGAATGAAGGTGTCTAGCCCAGTAGACAGGCATTTTTATCTTTGATCATCAGATGGAATAAGGCAATGATTTTGAATGTTACTTTTCCTTAAAATTTCTAGTAACACGTTGTGTTCAACCCCCATCTTCTTCATCTTCTTTCTGATTCCCCTAATTGATTCTTTCCTGTCCTCATATGCTTTCTGCTTCTCAAGCAAGGAACAGCTTTGCATCAGTGAAACTAACATATCTACCAGATTTTACCTTTTCAATTATGTTTAATGTAACAGGAAGTTTAGTTTAGAGAAGTTATAGTCAATCAATAAGAGAAGAATTGGATCTTGACTAAAGCAAAATTCTTGGCATTTTCTAATTGCTTCATAATTGTTAAGTAGCCACTTTTGAAAAATTTCATCTATTTTTCTCCTTTATAAAAAAGTAATAACTGAGAACAGTTTTATATTGAGCAGAAAGAAGAGAAAACTTTGCAACCCTTCCTGACAGTAATCTCTGATCCGTGTCCCAAGGTCATTTGGATTTTTCATTTGGTATTCCCGCTACAAAGTAGTATGTATCAAGGCATAGCGGACATTCAGAAACTATTATAAATTGTCCAATTCTTTTATATATGTATTTTTCAAAACCTAACATAGTTATTAGCTGTCAGGTCAACAAGTTCTAAGAGAAGTCTACCTTTCAAGTCCTACTTGTACCTAAATTCTATCCTCCTACTTCTTACCAAGTGTATATTTCCTCTTAAAGGAAGCTACCACTTTAATTGCTCTTTAACAGCACAAAAATTGAGTGCTAACTTCATTTCCGGCTTGTGTACTTCTCAAGATTTTAAGTTCCCCATGTGAAATTGTAACCTACACAAAGAAACAACATTTTTCGCTTTGCCCCTGACCCTCTACTCCATATTTTTAACAGCAAATAATCATAAATTTTGTTTTTAAAGTTAGGACTTTGATACTTTATATATTTTTGTCTGCTAGTGCAGATCAATTAAAACAATAAATTATTTGTTTAAGAATACACAGAATGATGACAGTTCAGGAGAAAAAATAACACTATGTGAATTCCCAAGTCCCATTTCTAGGCATTAATTGATCTGTTGTGAGTCTTAACATTCTGTACTTTAAAAAGTTATTTGGTGATTTTGCTCATCAGGAAACATTGGAAAACATTAATCTGAACAAGTGGTAGATTGTGCAATACGGTAATCCCTTCCTCATATCAAGTTGCAAGACTATAAGTCTTTATATTTACATACTCATGTGTTAAGATATGAAATATTTTCATGTAAGGGAGTTTATTCCTCTTTAATCAGCGTATATGACAAGTACTGTTCTACAGAGCACATGGGCGGTCTATGAATTAGTGCACAAATAGATTTGCTGGTGCATGGCTAGAACCCCAGACCTAGAAAGATGTCATCACGAACATTTGCAAAATCCTGTACACTAAATACATGTTTTTCAAAACTTGCAAAAATAAAGCAAAGAAAAATGTAAATGCTAAATACATTATATTTCAAGTCAGTGTGACTTGTTTCAAAGACTTCAACAGGAGGTATAGTCTGCATAGCATCTCAAAGACTTCAACAGGCAGTATAGTCTGCATAGCACTGAACTAAAACAAAATTAGTCTCAGAGATTCAGCAGCTTATGAAACCAATATGGTATTGAATTACTGAAGGAGATGCCAAAGGAGAGTTAAATCTGGGGAAGAATTATTATACTAATGAATATCGTCTTCTGAAAAGAATACATTCAAGAATTTTTTTTTACTGAGTTTAAAAAGTATATTTAATACCACTTAATAATTTTCTCCACTAACTGCTTTTATCTATGAGATCTTGATTTGGACAAAAGGAGACCATGATGTCTTTTGATAACCCAAAGCATGCAGTTAGTTAGGGATTGCCTACTGATAATGAGATCCTGTCTGATTATAAACACTGAACACTGAATTTAAAAATAAGTTCATTTACATAGCAAGAGGATTAATAGTTATTTGCAGTAACAAATTAAGCTTGTATCTTAACTCATGATTTGAAGTGAATGTTTATGCCAAAATTACTGGGCTCACCCCATGTTTCTTAGACTCATTTAAATTTTTGAGAACAGAAAGAATTAGTATTTTGATGCAGCTATCTAAATAATTACTTAGTGTGCATTTCACAGGCCATGAACGCAATTTTTTTCTATACCAGCCAATCCATCTGTGTATACAACATGAGTTCATAAGGTAATTATCTACTTTCTAATATGCCCCTTTGGGTAAGGGAGGCAGATAAAGATAACAGTGTGCAGTCTTTGAGGGCTCTTCCTATAATATTCAGCACTTTGGAGTTATCTGTTTTTTTATTTTCTCACATTTTCTAAAGAGGTATGGTCTAGAAAAATTAATGACATAAACATTGTAACTCAATATAGTACAGGAATCTTTCTCCAGAATAGATGTTCTGGAAGTTCAGCAATTAAACCAGCAAAACTTGACATAGCTCATACAATATGCCCATATTTTACATTCAAACTTATCATTTAAAAGCTAAAATAAAGCACCATTTTGCTTTCTCTAAATGTGGGGCATTGGTCAGCAAGCAATGTATTCCTACATGGGGATATATTATGGTTATCTAATTCAATAGACACCATGTGCCAAGCAATGGGTCATGGAATAACCATGCTTAATTCTATGTGATTAAAAAATTATTTCAGAAGAAATGTTATTTCATATCAGTATTCATAAGATTATCTATATTTGGGGAAAAATGTACCAGGATTACTTTTTACATTTAAAGATTAACTTTATATTATTAAAATATATCATTTAAAAATTAACCCTGTTATCAATACATACAGCATCTATGCTCATTTAAGACATTTTATGATTTTCAAGCTGACTTTAAGGATGATGAATTTAAATACCAGATTAAGTATTTAAAGAAGGAAGACATATAAGTACACTATTTGAATAAAGTTAGGGTTAGAATTATAATCTGTTTATAAATTCCAATGTTATTTTCCAGGCCCTTAATATTTACAAAAACTATACATTGCTATAACAATTTAAGTACATAGAATGTAATTTTTAACTTATATTTGGAAATAAGTTAGTATTAATTAAACTTATACTTTTGAGATTAAAACATGCTCCCTTCGTTTTGTAAAAGCATAATACTTATAGTGTATTCCTTTCTATTGTCCTTTTTTCTGTCTCTTCCTCTTTGTTTCTTTTCTCTTTTTAAAACATTCATAGCAGTGGAACAGAAAGCATAACACTGAAAAAAAAAAAGAGCTGGTTGTTCTGGAGACAAGTTTTCTTTTTTTCTTTATCAGTAGATATGTACCCTCATTTTGAATACTGAGGAAAAACACTGGCTTTCATATATAATTCTTTTTATATTTTACTTTAAAGATATATCCCAAACAACGTCTTTTATTTTAAAAACCTAGAAATATTACACCATCAATTTCACTCCTAGTGAAATAAAATTTTATTTAAAGTACCAATTTCTGGTTACTTAGGTAATGAAAGCAACTTGATAGGCCAGCTGCTTTATTTCACTAACTTGATGAAAATAAACAACTATTTTCTGGGTAATAAATCAGTCTTATTTTTCATGCATTTCCAAGCAATAGCAGATCCTTTCTCTTTCTCTAATAAACTGCCCATCTGAGAGTTTTGTTTGATTTTGTTTTCTACATAGCAATGACAATGATGTTAATCTCTTATTGTTATTGAAATTCCAGAAAATACCCTGAGCAAAAATTTACCAATGTTTTTGAGGGTCATAGAGGTCCAAAGAGTAAAACTAAGGCAGGCATTAGAGGAGTAGCTAAGCAATAAATTATTCCTCTGGCGTAGAAGTTAGGTGGAACTAGAGAGGGTGGGGACTCTATTTGAGGCTTTAAAAAGTACAAAAATTATGTAACTTTCTTCCCCATTAAGTACTATCCAAATTGCATCTTTCAACTGATACTATTTCAGTTTCTTCCATTTTAATAAAGTTTTTGAGTATATTTTGCCAATTTGTCTATATAAGTTTCCGAGTATTTTTTGCTGAAATATACTGACAGCAACAATAAACTTGTCTGGAACCTTCTGCTTAGTAGTTACATATTCTTTGATGTGGTAGTCTTTTTGGTATTTATCAATACCCAACCAATATTTATTGCACTACCCAGGCCCTCTGAGAGGTATGAGAAATGTAAGACACACATGATACCTGCTCGTAGGGAGTTTACAATCCAGTGGTGGAGGCTAAGGAAAATAAATATAAATAAATAAATAGATGATAGATAGATAGATAGATAGATAGATAGATAGATAGATAGATAGATAGAAATTATGATCTATGCCATAAAGGAAATAAAGAGTGTTGAGTTGGAGGCTAATAGCAGTGACCTGGCTAATTCAGATAAGGGGTTCAAGGAAGACCTCTCTGAGCAGTGACACTTAACTGGAGGCCGGAAAGATGAAAAGCAAGAGCAAGAACGCAAAGGACTTGCAGGAAAAGGTTCAGCCTGTTGGAACTCAGAGGCTGCTGTGGCTGAGGCTTTAGGTGGATAGAGTAAGGCTGGAAATGCCTTGTTTTTGCTGTGCTTCAGTAGTTTGAATCCTATTCCCAGACAATAAAAAGCCACTGGAGAGTTTTTTTTTTTTTTTGAGATGGAATTTCGCTCTTGTTACCCAGGCTGGAGTGCAATGACGCGATCCCGGCTCACCGCAACCTCCGCCTCCTGGGTTCAGGCAATTCTCCTGCCTCAGCCTCCCGAGTAGCTGGGATTACAGGAACGCGCCACCATGCCCAGCTAATTTTTTGTATTTTTAGTAGAGACGGGGTTTCACCATGTTGACCACGATGGTCTCGATCTTTTGACCTCGTGATCCACCCGCCTCGGCCTCCCAAAGTGCTTGGATTACAGGCTTGAGCCACCGCGCCCGGCCGGAGAGTTTTAAGTAGATGTTCCAATCTATATTTTAGGGATGTCACTTGATTACTTAGTGAAAACTTGATTTCAATGAGGCAAAGGTGTTTTAAAAGTCTCTATAGCAGCATTTATCAATTCTGCAGACACTAGCTGCATGAGGGTATTTAAATTTAAACTAATTAAAATTACATATGATGAAAAATATAGTTCCTCAATAGTCACATGTGATTGCTTGACACCAGACTGGACAGCATGGACAGAACATTTTCATCAGTTCAGGGACACAGTCCTGGACAGTGCTGCTCTAGCAGATCACCCATACCTTCTTGGTCTCCACCTTTGGCTCTTCTACCCTTCTGCAGTAACTGCAGGCTGGAAGATTACTCTTGGCTCCCTCATCTTCATTCCTCACTTTCCTGACTCTTCTATGATCACTTCTTTACCTCCTTTCTCTTCAGCATCTCCCTCTTCTCTTCCTCCACTCCAGACACAGCTTTTCAGCAGTGAGTTGTACAACTCTACAGAGCTATTGTGATGGTGGGTTAAATTCAGGACACTCATAAATGTTTTGTTTTCCTCATGAGTGTTAACTAAACCTGAACTCTCTATTTTTATTAATGATACTACCAATCTCTTAGTCACCTGCTTGAAGTCAATCTGAATCCTTCCTTCTCACTTAAACATTCATTAAGTTCTTTGATCATACATATGCTACCATCATAATGTCTCATATACTTTTCATTTTAAAATTTGCCCTGTTAATTCTTGTCTAGGTTTTTCTTATAATTTCTCTAATAACATTCATTCCAGACCAGCATTGTTAGATTAGTCTTAAACTAAAGTTTAAATCAGGGTCCTCACATATATACATTGCTTTCCCAGTATTGTGATTAAAATAATGTTGGATTTCTAATTTTACTGTTTCCTATTTGATATGGTTTAGCTCTGTGTCCCCACCCAAACCTCATCTTGTAAGTCCCATAGTTCTCACATGTTATGGGAAGAACCTAGTGAGAAATAACTGAATCATGGAGGTGGGTCTTTCCCATGCTGTTCTTGTGATAGTGAATAAGTCTCACAAGATCTGATGGTTTTAAAATCAAGAGTTTCTTTTCACAGGTTCTCTTTCTTTGCATGCTGCCATCCATGTAAGATGTGACTTTACTCCTCCTTGTCCTCTGCCACAATGATGAGGCCTCCCCAACCACGTGGAACTGTAAGTCCATTAAACCTCTTTTGCTTCCCAGTCTCAGGTATGTCTTTGTTAGCTCATGAAAACGGACTAATATACTATTCCTACATTTAGTTCCTTTGCTATTTCAAAAAACTGTCCCCTGCTTTTCCATCTTCAAGTTAGCTTATGCTATTTTTCTTTCACCTGCTAAACTTTCCATCTCCCTCTATGACTGTCATAACTATCTTTTAATTTAAGATCCATTTATGGCATTTATGACGCTATTTGCTCTATGAGGTCATCTTTGAGAATCAATACTAGGCATTTTCTTTCATTAATTATTAGTGCATTTAAAAAAATCTCTCTCTCTCTCCACCTTTCCCTTTTTGTTTATTTATTTTTTGAGTTTACAACTATCCACCCTGCATCATGGATTTTACTAATGTCTTTTACCTCTTAACCTCTAAGGTCAAGAATAGTGTACACAAATTTACATCCCTTGCAACATTTAGCATGTGTGTTTAATTGAATTAAGTAGAACAAACAAATGACTGTAAATTCATTACAGATTTTATTGCAGCTATAAGGAAATACCCTCTCTTGATTTATCTAGGTATCAAAATGAGTATAACATTGTAAAGATTGTGTAAAGATTGCTAAACTTTGGTATAACAAAGTTTCTTTAAAAAAGTTTGGGATGGAAGTCTTCAGTCATGATGTAGTCCCTCAGATGGATTGCTCTTTCCTGTGGAAAGAAGCATAAAATGTTCTATTTTTTAGGACAACAGTATTTGAAGGATTTAAATTGAACATCATGAGTAAAATATTCAAGCAATCGTGCTTACCTGTAAGATAACCTCTGCCAAGATTTTAATTCTCAAATTCTTTAGCTTAAGATGAATGCCTGAGGATGTAAAAGTCATGATTTCCTCTTGAATATTTAATAAATTCTCTTGATGTGTGGAACCCAAAATGAAGAACTGACAGGCTAACATCTTGATGAATTAAGTGCTTTGTGGTTTTCTTGGTACTTCATTAAAAGGTGTTCATGTAGAAAATACCTTCATCGGTAAAATCATAAAATGTACAGAAAATATTGACATTTTATTATTTGCATATACTTTTGAGAAGTCATTTGAAATATTTTGAAATTCCAAATTAATTGATGGTCACATATACAGTTTTACAACAGTACTTACTACTTTTTCTAGATATCCATATAATTATATATGTAAAATATGTAGGTAGTTAAAAGGAAATAAGAAAGTTGTACTTCACAATTTTGGGTTAATCTTGCAAATGTTATCAACAAACCCATTCTCTGTGGTCACTCCTGCTCATTTAAGAATATTTACTTAACATCAGACTGGAGCAAATACAATATAATCTAAAATATGAATATCATATAACTGATTTCCTTAGGTGTCACTGTACAAGCTCATAGTCTCAGGTTGATCAGCCATCAGTAAAATTCAGGAATCAAATGTGGACCCAACTTTTGGAAGCAATATTGTTCAAAGATGCTACCTTGTTTTTTTTAGTCATAACTTGAATCATGGCAAACAAAATGATGAAGTCAGAATTTTAATATTTGGAGCCGTAAAACAATGTGACTTTGTTTAATCATTGTTACAAGTTATTAGTAACACTACTAAAATGTTACTCTTAAAATTTATTCATAAACAATGTATACTTTTGTGTCAGTATTTTACCTATCCTGAATGATCCTATCTTTCTCTGACATCTACCTCTTACAACTTTTGTCTTTAAGTTCTAACATAAACAAATATGTCTGAAAGCAAATGTATCAATGAACATAACTTTAATGTTTCCCATTTTCTAGCCATCTGAGTCCATTTGGGTGTTAACTTTGAAAAAAAATTAATCCAATAGAAAAATAAGGAAATAACACTAGTTTCTAAATAACCCCTGATCATGCTGAGAACCAAGCACACTCCTATCTCAGGACCACCCCATTTGCCTTGCCCTCAACTTTTAATACTCTTAACTCTAGATTGATGCATAGGTCTCCCAGGACCATATTTAAATGTCATTTCCTCGTAGTACTCTTCACTGACCATCCTATATAATAATAAGCCTCCAGTTGCCTAGCTCCTCACTGTGCCATAATTTTTATCCATTGCACTTATTATCTCTCATTATATTCCATAACCATATGTTTGTTATCAGTCTCTTTAATTAGAAGGTAATTGAAGGGTTGGAGTTTGTTTTTTTTTTGTGTGTGTGTGTGTATCTATTATCCAAACAATAACCTGAAAATGCTGCTGATAAATAAACATAAATTGAATAAATGAAGGTGACCACAATATTTATTTTATCCTATAGGACAATGCAAGTCTATGTGATCCAATGCGCAGACACTTGTAATGTTTATCTCTTCCACAATTATAAGGGAACTATTCATGAATGAACTGTTCATAATGAGATAAATTATTTAATAGTATTATCATATCTTTTATTATACATGTAAGAGAACATTTATTGAACTACATTAATAAGCCACTGTTGTCATGGATCTTCTGTAGATATTTGAGAACTGTGATTATCAATGCTTTGCAGAAATATTTTCTTCCTACCCTCTCTTGAGGACTCTGTTCTAACTTGATTGTTCCATGAGCTCCACTGCAATCTGATCTTCCATTGCCAATCTCAAATTGTCCCTCATCCTTCACTTTTCATGTAAGTGTCTAGCTATGAAAGGAATAGGTTTTTATGCTCCTTAAGTAAGCAAGATTTTGTGCTGAAATGAAAAAGCATTACTTTGGCAGGCAGTAAGCACAATACTTGGAAAGGAGTACCAATATGAGAATGGTGAAAACTCAGCTCCTATCAGCCATCAAGTGTGTGAGTGGGGATTTGGGGTTTTATGATGTTTATGCTAACTAACTTTGAAATTTTCCACATTGTGCTCCATACTTTGATATAGCCGAAAATAAGGTTCACCTTTAGTGGAAATAAAGTGCAGCCACTTAAATGTAGCTTTGACAAGAAACATTTTGTTGTATAAACTTCTCTTTGATATATTTTCAGTTTTTTTAAAAAATATAATCCTCATAAAAGAATAAAATAAATTATATAAGACAATGTTGATAAATGTTATCACTTATTTATTTTAAGTAAAGCAGCTATTAAACAGAGTTTAGTAAAACTGGAAATATTAAAGTTAGATAATAATAGGCATTTAGCATCTTGATTTTTATCGTCATATTTTTTTTTATTATAATAGCAGATATAAGAAACTCCACCATTTTAATAAGCTGTTGAAACTGGTTGTATTGTCTGATAATCAGAAAATATACTTAAGAAAATAGTTTGCACTCTGGTAGAAAATGTGCTAAGAATGTGAACAGACAGTTCAAAAAGTGAAAATATAAATGACCAATACACATAAAATAATGTTTACCTACAAGTAAATCCCCCTCAATTGCAAACCAAAACTCAAAAGATATCATGTACTAGCTAACAGATTGCAAGAATAAGTATTAGTGGTAAAGCCCATTTTTTTTTTAATTGTAGAAAGAGTGATGGGATGGGTGTTTACATATCCTGATGGGGGGAGGAAAAAATGGAATTATATAAGGCAATTTGAAAATATGTATACATCTTAAAGCTGCACAACCTTGACCTAACAATGTCACTCTTAGAAACTTACTCTCAGGTGATAAACAATTGTGTGACTACACACACATATGTGTATATGTACATGTGAATATATATTTATTACACCAGAGTTATAAGATATTCCTGTATCTTTATATGTGGGTATGCAAATAATATTCAATAATTGTATTTACTATATAAAATATTGGAAACTACCCAGACTAGAAGGTTACTAAAACTTTCATTGATGTTATAGGGATGATGTTATTCCACAATTATTCATTCAGAAGACATTCACAAAAATAATGAATTGAAGAAAGCAGGTCACAGAAGAGTACATATAAAGCAATTACATTTTTAGGCATAAAATAAGATCTCATTTCTATAACAAAAGAGATATTTTATGTATATGTAGACAAAATAAGCTGAGAGGATATGTGGTAAAACATGAAAAAAGGTTATATTTGAATGTTATGGTTAAGGGTGATTTTTTATTCTAATTATTTTTATTCTTTAGCCTTCTGAATCTGGGTTAATTTTGCCAAAATATTTCTTTAAACAGCACTTTGAAAAATTGCCTAAAAAGTAAACAAGATGATATTCTGGTTGGAGGTTTTATTAAACCATAACATTTTTGGGAATGAACTGTGCTTAGGTCTATCTACGATATTGGAAAGTTGTTAGTGAATGAAAAGAAAGAAGTATACGTGAGATAGTCCATATTTATGACTAATGTTCTAATTTTATTTTCTGGATAGAGAAAAGTTATAGCATTAATGGGGGTCATTATTGCCTAAATTGCGCCTGTTAGAAGAGAGACTTAAAAAAAATTACATTAAAGAAGTTTGGCCACTAAGTAATGACTACTATACTTTAGGTTTGATAATGAGTACTGTACCTCAGGGAAAATATTAGTTAGAGAGAGTAAGTAAACAATGTCAAGCAAGGTAAACACCAGGTTGTAGTACAAGCAAGTCTAAATATCAGAATTTGACAACAGTGGAGATACAGGTACCATCAGCTCCTGGTTCTGAGATTTGCACTGCTGGCACTGCTACCACCATAACGAGCAAATTGATTAAATAATCACAAAAAGCATTCCTAAAACTTATGAGGCACAAATTTGTTTTCTAGGACTCCTCACTTTTCCTTGAGTGTCTACATCTAAACAATGACCCAGTCTTGTCTTTCCATTTTGTGTTGTTTTGTTTTATTTTCACTGGATATTTCAAAAATATTCCTTCCTTCTTTCCATTTTCATATCCATTGCATACACCATTTATAGCCTCAGGGTATGATTTTGATTCTAAGCCTCTAAATTCAACCTTTTCCTTTTTCAAATCCCTTTGTTAGGCTTTCCCTGGATAGGTTTAACATGTTAATTTTATCCTAGTATTTCCCTACTCCAAAGTCCACAGGGAGTCCCCAAGACCCAGAAAGTGTAGTACAGTTTCTGAAGGTTGTCTAACAGAAATTTTGTACCTTTGATCAATATCTCCCTTTTTTGTATCCAATCTGCTACCCCTGGCTTCTGGTAACTTCTGGCTTCTTTACTTCCATAAGTTCAACATATTGAGCATCTACATATAAGTGAGATTATGTAGCATTTGTCTTTCTATGCCTGGTCATTTTACTGAGCATGTAAAAAATATATACTTTCTATTTCAAAACTACTGAAAGAGAGGGTTTTAAGTGTTTTTGCACAAAGAAACAAGTATGTGAGATGGTGGATTTGTAGTTTGACTTAATCATTCCACAAATGTAAACATATGTTAAAACATCACATTGTAACCCATAAATATATACGTTCAATTAATATTTATCAATTAAAATTTTTAATTAAAAAAAATCTTGAGGGTTGCATTCCAACTCTTGGTAATCAAATTGTCTTCTGATCATTGCACCAAATTGTAGTCACTAAAATCATCTTTCAATTTTCTTCCTCAATGGATCTGTATTACTGTTTGTCTTGAAATATAAATCCTTCCTTCAGACCATTCAAATTCTCCCAGGTTTTAAGATCCCCAAAGAATGCCCTGACCACTGGGGACCTCTGACCAATTATTTCCTGCACAATTAATTAAGCAATTAAATATGGTAATTTCATATACCTTGCTTATTATAGTTTTATTATTGTATTGAACTCTTATTTAAATATTTTATGATTAATTAAATTTTCATATGCCCGTGACTTCTCTTTCTACCTATATTACCAACTATCTAAGATCAGGTACTCAGTTTTATGTCAGTGATCATCAAATTGATGTATGAGTACTTTTAGGAGGTATAGGAAGCCTTTTAAAACACATTTTCAAGATGCTCAAATTCCACATATACTCTTGTCTGAAATTATCTCCCAAGAATCTGGCCTTTTCAAAAAAGTCAAATTTTTACAAAATTTGTTTTAAAAAACAAACATATGAAAAAAAGCCAAACCTCTCACCTATTCAGCATCTTGTCTTTTGTGAATTACATACAACTCCTCTCCACACCTACCTGCCTCTGTCTCTCTCACTGTCAGATTTTTATCGTATTTAGGATAAAAGTGCCTACTCTGGCCTCAGGCTTCTCATGTTGTAGTTTCTGCCCTCTCTTTCCAACCTCATCTCAGACAATGTCCTAAATCCCTGGGTGATTTCATGTCTCACAGTTTCCTGTCAACTTTTTCCTCTACTCGAAATACTAGGTTCTGGTTTATTTTTCAACTGACTAACTTTTTCTTGCCCCTTAGGTTTCAGCTTAAAGATCTTACTCTCTCAGAGAGACATGTTCTCACTCTCAATCCAATTTAGTTTCAACCTATCATTTTCTCTCCTGACACCCTCTGTAATATCTTTGCAGCATATATCACAGTTTCTATTTATTTGTATAATTGCATACTGTTTGTGTTCCCCAAACCCTGAGCCCATGAGCAAAGGAGCTCTTCACTCTGCTGCCACATCCCTGTGCTGGGCACTGTGCCCAACATGAAGGAAGTGCTCACTTGTATCTACTAAAGAAGTGAAAGACTATATTAAAGCCTACATTGAATCTAAAAATAAATCTATTTTAAAATTAAATGAACCTTGGAAATCATGGAAACCAAAGCCATGATCTCATTTTCAAGAGGGAGATGGAGATTAGGTCTCACATTTAGTGTCAGACAAAGCAGAGACTTTGAATTCTAGTTAAATTATATTTCTTTTTTAAAAATTATCTTTTAATTCTGGCTTTCTTGTTTACAATATAACATTCAACAAATATCCATTGACAGGACAGCAAGGTAGGAAGTACACTTAAATTACAGTTTGAGTTCAAGCCTTATTCATTCTAATTTTAATTAAATAAATGAGATCTCTATAGTTGTAAAGTATCTTGCCTTGATATTTCCATCTGTATAATGTGATGATTGTTTAAAAATACAGCTTAGTAAGTTTATCAGAGGAAGATATTATAAAACACCTATTTTTTAACTTTACTGAGAAGACTGTCTTTTTAAAATTATTTCCATAAAAGAAAGATAGGAAAGATAAAAATTGTAAGTCAATTAAGAATTAAGAATAATGAAATATTTATAAAAATGAATTCCTCCTCATTGTCTTTCTACATAGCAGTTTCATAGAGTACTTCAGAAATACAAAGTGCTGTCATAAACTTATTATTTATTTATTTTTAAATTTTATTATTTATTTATTTATTTATTTTTTTGAGACAGAGTTTCGCTCTTGTTACCCAGGGTGGAGTGCAATGGCGCGATCTCGGCTCACTGCAACCTCCGCCTCCTGGGTTTAGGCAATTCTCCTGCCTCAGCCTCCTGAGTAGCTGGGATTACAGGCACGCACCACCATGCCCAGCTAATTTTTTGTATTTTTAGTAGAGACGGGGTTTCACCATGTTGACCAGGATGGTCTCGATCTCTAGACCTCGTGATCCACCCGCTTCGGCCTCCCAAAGTGCCGGGATTAAGGCCTGAGCCACCGCGCCTGGCCATTTTTAAATATTTTTTTTGTGTGTGTGTTCCTAGGCTGGTTCCTCACATGTGACATACAAAACAAGTAATAGAAGTGGAAATAAATGGGATTGTGTGCTTACCTAGTTGGTCTTCCAGGGAAATAAACATTAAGGAACTCTTTAATATCATATTCTTTCAAAAGGTCTTTTTAGGTGTTGTATAAACTGTTTATAATAAAAGCAGGGAGATCGATACGGCCACAGAGAATGCCCTGAAATAATTTGTATCAGTTATCAAAGTTGAGGACTTGCATGTCATGGGTAAGTGAGGAATCTAGGAGCTACTACAAAGAAAGAAAACAATCCCATTCACAGAGTCACCTTCAATTTAGAGAGGTAATTATATAGGATATTATCACAGAACAGAATAAGATAATGCAATGTAGAGGAAGCATATAATTCTTTTAAGACTTTTGAGATGATAATTTTTAAAAAATCAAAACATGATCATTTCATTGTATGTTTAAAATAATAAAATGGAAATCTGTAGCTCTTTGGACAGAGGAACAGTCCTATATTCATATGAAAATTCCTAACAGGAAATTAAAACTTCAGTATCCTGTGGTTTAAATGTTATACATGAAAGTGTAATAACTATTATCTGTATGCAAACTACATACATTACCAATATTGAATCACAACTTCAAAGGATTTTTTTGAAACACCTTGGGACTCTATGATCCAAATATATTTTTTCCTTGTGGTTGTAATAGAGCAATTACTGATAATATTCATAATTTTCTATAGAAATAAGATCCATATTATGTCCCACAGTTAGAAAAAGCACTAGAGAATATTTATGAAATGAATGAGAATGTAACATTTCTAAATCAAAGTAAAATAACCTTTAAAAGAACATTAAAGCTTGCTAATGGATCTAGTTTATCAACACCTCGGAGAACACGACAGTGTACAAGAAAGGATTCATAGATTTCACGTAACCAATTAGTAATGGATTATTATAATCACAGACCTGTGCACATAAAAATCTTGCTGTCACTTGCCTAATGAAATAAAAACTATAATTATGATAATACTTAAATATATATCCAATATTTTCTTGACTCTTGTATGGTACAGATGAATATGATAATTGCTTTTACTACTTTAAACTGAAACATGCACATAAAGAAAGGTTGTTTAATTCATTTATTTTTTAAAAGCTAATTAAAAGCTAGTTATTGAAAGATAGAGCAACCTTCCAAAACACTAGTGTTCCACAGTGAACTGTAATTTCTGAGAGACTATGATTTCTGGCATCAGAGACCAAATTCTCATAGCCACTTGCTCATGACTGACTCTCTTTAGTTTGAATAGGTTGCCTTTTATTAGGATTTGGGTCATGACTTATCCACAAATGTTCACACTTACTACATGAAAAACAATGTGAAGAGAAACAGTCTGTCTCAGTTATCTGCATACTCCTGAGCATACTGCCTTTAATGCCAATGTGAATTCAGAAAACATATACTGAATTGAATATAGTTCAGCTACTCAACATCTACGAACTGGGCATCTATTTATGTGCCAGTATTGTACTAAGCACAGAAAAAAGCAGATATTGAAGGTGGAAAAGCAGATGCAGGACATAATAAATAGGTTGGCATTTGAGAGAGCTCACCCTGCAACATACGGAAAATATGAGAAGGAAGAAAGATTTGTATTTTATCAGTCACAACATTGTGGATTTGACACTAAATATGTAAAATATCCAATGTACAGTATTCCTTTGAAATAAAAAGCTTTATAAGGAATGGTAGGTTAAAACCTACAGGTATATGCGGGTTAAGCTACTTGCCCCAGATTCCTTCACTAGGCAATGTAGCCATCCTATTAGCCCTCCTAGGGCTTAGTACTTCCCTGGTGAAGAGGGAAAACTATTTGTACTCATAGTTTCCCACCAACAAGTGACCACATAAAAAACATAGAAGATAATATTTTTTCTCACTGACTTTTTAGTGACTTGTAAAATTTATATAAATAGTGCTGAATATTTTTTATTAGCTTTATATTCATTCCTTGGTCTTTTTTTAAAGGTAATAAATATATTTATATGAGATCATCAACAATCACTAGAGTATGATAGGCAGCCAATATTTGTGGAATAAATTCATGAATGAACTGTATTAATTTGTTTTTGGGGACAATAACTCTGTTGGCTTTTTTCCTGGAGATGTTCTGTGGAGAAAGTCCCCACCCTTCATTTGAATTGCAAATTCCCTCTGGTGTCTTTTATAAATGACTTCCTTATGAAATAAAAACCTCTTGGGGAGCACTGACGCAGAAGTTTTCTTTTTCTTGCTATTTATGTATATATGTATTTATTTATTTATTTTTAATTGTACTTTAGATTCTGGGGTACATGTGCAGATCATGCAAGATTGCTGCATAGGTACATTCATGGCAAGGTGGTTTGTTGCCAGCATCCCCCCCATCACCTATACCTGACATTTCTTCCCACATTATGCCTTCCCAACCCTCCCTCTCACTATTCCTCTCATAGCCCCCCTGAATGGACCCCAGTGTGAGATGCTCCCCTCTTTGTGTCGAAGTGTTCTCATTGTTCAACACTGGCCTATGAGAACATGCGATGTTTGATTTTCCATTTTTATGTCAGTTTGCTGTGAATGATAGTTTCCAGGTTCATCCATGTCCCTACAAAGGACACGAACTCATTGTTTTTTTTATGGCTGTGTAGTATTCAATGGTGTATATGTGCCATATTTTCCTTAACCAGTATATCACTGATGGGCATTTGGGTTGGTTCCAGGTCTTTGCTGTTGTAAACAGTGCTGCAATGAACATATATGTGCACGTGTCTTTATAATATAACTATTTATATTCCTTTGGGCATATACCCAGTAATGGGATTGCTGGGTCAAATGGAATTCTATTTCTAGATCCTTGAGGAATTGCCACACTGTATTCCACAATGGTTAAACTAATTTACACTCCTACCAATGGTGTAAAAGTGTTCCTATTTATCCACATCCTCTCCAGATTTTTTAATGATCATCATTCTAACTGGTGTGAGATGGTATCTCAATGTGGTTTGATCTGCATTTCTCTAATGAACAGTGATGATGAGCATTTTTCATATGTTTGTTGGCCTCATATATGTCTTCTTTTGAAAAGTGTCTGTGCATATCCTTCACCCACTTTTGGATGGGTTTGTTTTTTTCTTGTAAATCTATTTCAGTTCTTTGTAGATCTGGATATTAGCCCTTTGTCAGATGGGTAGATTGCAAAATTTTTTTCCCATTCTGTTGGTTACTGGTTCATTTTAATGATTGTTTCTTTTGCTGTACAGAAGTTCTGGAGTTTAATTAGATTAGATGTGTCTATTTTTGGCTTTTGTTGCCAATGCTTTTGGTGTTTTAGTCATGAAGTCCTTGCCTATGCCTACGTCCTGAATGGTTTTGCCTAGGTTTTCTTGTAAGGTTTTTATGGTGTTAGGTCTATGTTTACGTTTTTAATCTTCATTGCAAAATAAGTTTTGACAGTCTAAGAGTTTTTACACTTAAGAAACAAATTTGACTTGCATGTTACTTCCTTTATTAAAGTGATAATACTATATAATTGTATAGGAAAGGAAGGAAGCTATTGTGAAACCGATACCATAGGCCATCTGTAACACTGAAACTTGACTGGCTTTTACTGCAAGAATTACTAGCAGATGGAGCAGACTGTAATTCTGACTCACCATTGACTACTTGACTGACCATAAGTTATCAGACTGCAGTACACCCCTCCTATCCCAGGCAGTGGCTGCCTTATCTGAAGTTAAAAGTCAGGATTGTCTCCTGATTCAGAAATCTCTCCACTTTAAACAATTTGCAAGAAATCTGACCATACCTTGATATTATTATCAAGGTATCATGACACACAAAATTCTATTTTATTAAAATTGGTTTGCATCTCACCATTTATTAGGCTGTCATATAGACACATTTTGATGCAATTGGCCTGGGTTAGAGTGCTAGTGGAAAGAGTGAAAGCCTCAAAATCTGCTTTAACTCATTTGTTTAGAATCTTTTTGAACATAAAGATTAACTGAGGCTGCCAAATGATTTGGATGAGGCATGAGCCAAAATGTCTGTCAAGGCATGAGGCTTATGCTAACTCTTCTCTCCTTGGTTGGACCTGGGATATAATCAATTTGATCTGTCCAGTCACAGACCAGAGCCACTTCCTAAGATGATAAGTTCAGGTATGGGGATGTGACTCAGGTTGCAACAAAGAAAGCTGTCCCTGAAACTTCCCTGAGACCACTAGAAAGATGCACACACATATGCTTTTTTTTCTAGCAGGCATGCTGGTCAGGAGTGGTATGAACTTTTTTTTTGCTACCAGATGGGGTAAAAGATTTACTGAGAATAAAAACAACAAAGAGGAAAGCAGAAAAGAGAAATGGATAATCAGACTTCTGACATTATTGAAGCACCTGGATCGAGTCATTCAAGGCCCTAAAAATTTCAGCTAATTGAGTCAATAAATTATTTATCTTGTTTATTCCATGATATGGCTTGGCTCTGTGTCCCCACTCAAATCTCACCTGGCAGCTTCCATAATTCCCAGGTGATGTAGGAGGGAGCCAATGGGAGATGGTTGAATCATAGGGGCAGGCCTTTCCTGTGCTGTTCTCCTGATAGTGAATAAGTTTCATGAGATCTGATGATTTAAAAAATGGGAGTCTCCCTGCACAAGCTCTCTGCCTTGCCCTGCTGTCATCCATGTAAGATGTGACTTGTTCCTCTTTGCCTTCCACCGTGATTGTGACGCTTCTCCAGCCATGTGAAACTGTGAGTCTGGTTAAAAGTTCTTTCTTTTGTAAATTGCTCAGTCTCGGGTATGTTTTTATCAGCAGTGTGAAAATGGACTAATACATGCCATTTTGAGAGATTCAGGCAATCAAAAATATGTGACAAAAACTGAAATAGCCACAACGTACCTATATTTTTGGATACTGCCTTCATGGAATTACATGCCTTTGACAGCAGAGATTAACAGATTATCCATTTCTCTACAGGGAAAGGATGTTTAGATACTGCTCAAGTTTTCTTAAGGTAAATAGCACAAACACAAATGTCTAAAACACAAAGCATTTTGTATACTTTGGATCTTGTTTAAAATATCAATTATTTAAATAATTACTATGTGTTAATTTTTTACAATTTTGCCATCAGTAAAAATCATTATAAATACTTTCTTAGCAAAACTGTTTAATATTTTAGAGAGCCAAAATGAACAAATATACATTAGTATTTCAGATCAACTATATATAAATATGGTTTTTAATAAGTTATTTGAAATTTTATTTCTTTCTTACAATAATGAAGTAAACACAAAGTAAAATCCTAAGAACTTAAATCAGAATAAAAATATTGGAACATTTTTCAATAATGATTAAAGAAAAAGAAGCATTTTAAGAAGTTACCCTAAAAGATTTCCTTAACTATATTAAAATCCAAATAAAGAAAAATAATTTTAAGTTTAATATAATGAAAAAATTAATCATATAGCAACAAGAACTATAGTCGTAGAAAAGCTGACATGATTCTCTGTAAAAATTAAGCACTCATATTCCATTAAATATAATGATTCCAGTCATAATTATATATCTTAATGAAGTTATTCATACATGGCCTGATCTTCATTAGGTACTTGGCTAGCAAAGCAAAATTGGTGGACCTCAATTTTTTAAAAAAGAAAATATGATAGGAGTGATAGATCAGATTAATCAAATGGTCAGTTTTTCAGCAAAATATATCTTTTGTGTTGATTATTCTAGTTAGCAACTAATATGGACTATTAACAAAAAGTCCTTGATATAAATTGGTTTTATATTGTACTTGCCCCTTTCATCTCTCACTATACATAACTGTAAAGTACTTATTAACCAATGAATTGGAAGAAGAAAAATAATGTCTTCATTGTCAATATTTTAGAAACATTTCCAGATATGTCTAATTAGCTCAGATCCATTAAAATTGGAGATGTGCTAAGAACAAAGGTCCTTTAGGAATATCCACTTGGAAGAACTCCTGCCTTCAATGAAAGTATAAGCAGTGAACAAATGGTCACGCAAATGACAGGCTTTTTATTAGCATAAAGTAGCCTTACGTGAATATGAAAATACTTCTTTATGTTACAAATTATGAGACTGTGCAATTAGTGATGAGCGACTGTTTTGAGTCTAAATAAAAAAGAATAAATTCTAAATCCTTTATTTTGAACATATGCACTATTCATCTTGTTTTTCTAAATGGTGGCAAATATCTGTAACTGTTCTCTCATGCTGCCACCTAAAGGTTGAAGTTGGGTATAGCCTAATAATGTCTAGAAATAAAAGCACAGTACCTGAAGATTTAAACAGAATCCAATCATATAATTTTACCCATTAATTTGCATATAAATTTATCTTGCTCAATGTTTTCTGAAGGGAAATATAAAGGCTATCCATTAAGTAATTAATGAATATTTTATCAAGGACTTTAACAAAAAAAAGTCAAGAGACATGTGCATCAAAATAATACTAACACTAGTAATAACATTTCAAAAGATGTTTTATATGACATTTTTCAAAATAAAATGTTTGAGGTATTTATTTGCTGATTAAACCTTTAAAATTAAGATGTAGCTACATGAGCTCTATTTTTGTCAATGCATTATGGGTTATTTCTAATTTTGAAGAAAGGTCAGTAAGAGCCATACCTGTAAACTAGTTAAAATCATCAATGAAAAGAAAACTTGGCCATATGCTAAAAATACATAACAGTTTGTAAATATTTTGTAGAAGTTAAATACCCAGGTTTAATTAAGTTGACTGGGATACAACCAGAGAAAAACAACACATAAATGTAACTATTAACTTACTTAATGAATTGAAATGTTGCTTTTGGAAGGTCCATAAAAAGAAATAATTTAGCATTGTTTATTCATCACTGTCCATGAAGACTAACAATATCTGGAAGTATGCACAGGTTTTTACAGTCAAATTGATCAAGCAGAAGAAAGGATATCAGAGGTCAAAGACCAACTTAATGAAATAAAATGAGAAGACAAGATTAGAGAAGAAAGAATAAAAAGGAATGAGCAAAGTCTCCAAGAAATATGTGACTATGTGAAAAGACCTAATTTATGTTTGATAGGTGTACCTGAATGTCATGAAGAGAATGAATCCAAGCTGGAAAATATTCTTCAGGATATTATTCAGGAAAGCTTTCCTAACCTGGTAAGGCAGGACAATACTCAACTTCAGGTAATACAGAAAACACCTCAAAGATATTCCTCAAGTAGAGCAACCCCAAGACACATAATTGTTAGATTCATCAGGGTTGAAATAAAGGAGAAAATTCTAAGGGCAGCCAGAGAGAAAGGTCAGGTTACCCATAAAGGGAAGCCTATCAGATCTCAGCAGATCTCTCAGCTGAAACCCTACAAACTAGAAGAGAGTGGGGGTCAATATTCAGTATCCTCAAAGAAAAGAATTTTCAAGCCAGAATCTCACATACAGCCAAACTGAGCTTTATAAATGAAGGAAAAATAAATTTTTTTGTGAACAAGCAAGCACTCAGAGATTTAATCACCACCAGACCTGCTTTACAAGAGCTTCTGAAAGAAGCACTATACACAGAAAGGAACAACCAGTATTGGTCATCCCAAAAATTTACCTAAAGGTAAAGAGTATCTCCATAATGAAGAATCTATATCAACTAATGGGCAAAATAGCCAACAATCATTAAATGACAATATTAAACTCACAAATATCAATATTAATCCTAAATTTAAATGGATTAATGCCCCACTCAAAGACACAGACAGGCAAATTGAATAAAAAGTCAAAACCCATTGGTACGCTGTATCAAGATCCATATTATAAGCAAGGACACACAAAGATGCAAAACAAAGGGTTGGTTGAAGACTTATCAATCAAATGGAGAGCCAAAAAAAAAAAAAAAACCAGGAGTTGTAACTTTCATCTCTGACAAAATAGACTTTAATAGTAACAAAGACTAAGAGAAACAAAGAGAAACATTACATAATGGTAAAAGGATCAATGCAACAACAGGAGTCAATGATCATAAATATATATGCACCCAATATAGGAGCACCCAGATACATAAGACAAGTTCTTAATTACTATAAAGAGACTTGGACTCCTGCACAATAATAGCGGGAGATTTTGACACCACATTGTTAATATTCGACGGATCAACGAGATAGAAAATTAACAGGGACATCTATGATTTGAACTCAGACCTGGAACAAGTAAACTCAGCGAATATTTATAGAATTCTTCACCCCAGGTCTACAGAACATACATTTTTTTCTCAGTATCACATTGCACCTATTTTGAAATTGACCACATAATTGGAAGTAAATCACTCTTCAGCATTTGCATAGCATTTCACAGACTTAAATGAAATATTGGTTGGCTGTTTGTTTGTTATTTTCTTCCCTTATTCCTTCCTGTCTCCACTGTTAAGCACAATTATCAGCACAAAAGAGGTTTTTAATACCTATTTTTAGATTGCATTCCAGCCTGGGCAATAGAACAAGACTCCTGTTCTCCCTCCCCCCTTTCTCTTTCTTTCTTTCTAAAAAAAAAAAAAGTGAATACTTTGGGCCCAATACTATCCTGAAACTTACTGTTTTGCCTCTTGTACTTGTTTACAGATTTTCATGAAAAAGTTTACTTTTTGATAGAATTTTGAAAAAAAAAATTAAAATTCCTTTAATAACATATTCTGAGGAAAACTCTCACTTCTTAACACCAAAATTATTTGCTTGAAATAAGGTCATTTTTTGTTGATGTGATTAAAATATTATAAACATAGTTGATATTTAAAAAAACTATAATACTTTGGAATCTACAAGGCCCAGTTACCGTTCTCATTTCCTTAGCCTTAAAATGGCAATAATAATGCTGTTATTCTAGTAATACTACGTCAGCATAATGAAACAAAATAAAATCTCAGTAAATGATATAGTTATACATCAGAAATAAAAAAAGTCAAGTAATTAAATTTTAACTATTTCTTATAGTTTTAACTAGGCACGTGCATTTGTTGCTATATGTGATCTTAAGACCACGTCTTTAAGGAAAGGAAAGGCCAGGAGAGGAGAGGAGGGGAGGGGAGGGGAAGGGAGGAGAGGAAAGGGAGAGAGAGAAAGAGAGAGAGAGAAATAAAGAGAGGAAGATAGAGAAGGAGAGAAGAAGAGAAAGAGGAAGGATGGAAGGAAGAAGGAAGGAAGGAAGGAAAGAAAGAAAGAAAGAAATGCTTCATTGCTATCCACGCTGATGCTTGCGGTGGATTGTCATTAAGGCACTGAGGTGATATCAGTGAGGCACTGCTATCTGCACCCAGAGCATTTGCCCTACTACACAGGATTTCAGTGCAACATTAGGTATCATGGGACCAAGCTTGCTTTGTATTTTTGTTCCACACAGTATAATTTTCAGTCAAAATCACATTTTGCTCAGGACTCTTCAAATTCAGATTTTTGAAGAGCCAAACACCAAAAATTGTACTAGGTGAATCATGATTTAAAAATTTTAATGACATTCATATACAGACTGCTTAACTGAACAATCTAGTTGCAATTTCCATGAAAATAGCAAATAGTTTGATACACAGTCATCAATGTTTATAGTTAATGAATAATGGCTTTACTTAAATTTCATGTATGAAATTCTGATAGTTTCCAGCACTATACATTTAAGCTACCAAAATATTAACATTTGCCTTAGTCTTCTTTTTTTTTTAATTTTTATTGCATTTTAGGTTTTGGGGTACATGTGCAGAACGTGCAAGATAGTTGAAGTCATATGGTTTACTGTTAAGCCATATAAATAGTATTTTCAAGTTTTACTAACTTTAAAACTTAACATACGGATTCACTTAAAGCTAATTCAAGAAACAATGAAAATTTTATTTATTATTAACTTTGTAAAAGGCCAGGGTATCAGCCACACTAAATGCCCTTTGAGAAAAGAATTTTTCAAAGTGTATTTGAGTCTACAATTCATAATTTATAACCCATAATTCAAAATTCATACTTATGAAGAATGTACAGGTATAGAAGTCAAGTCTAGATACTTGAGGAGTTACCTGGAAATGTAATAATAAATTACGAGATCATAATATGTTTTCTCCCAGAAGGTCATGTTTTAAGAAAATAATTAGAGTAGTAATATGGAAAAATGTGCATTTTATGCTTACCAAAATCACATTTATAAATGGTAGCATAGGTAAAATTATCCCATCATATTAGAAAATCCTGGTACTGTCAATAGTGTCGTATGACATGAAAAATATGTATGAATAACATTCCTAAAAGTCAAATTTTAGAGTTGGCACATACTGTAATATATGGAATATTAGTATCCAGAAATCTTCAGTGTTCAATCATTATAATTATACTATTTAACAACTAATATAAATTTAAAGCTTTCATTTAATATTGAGGATTTTCTGAGTTATGTTAACAAATTTGGGAGAATAAAGAATAAATTGCTATATATATATTTTTTTTTTTACAAAAGAAAATGTCCATGCAGCCATACAGAATTACCTTTAGGGATATGTAATATAAGCATTTTAAATATTTAATACAAATTCCTAGTAAAATGAAATTATCATAATTTTACTTTCCTTCTTACTCCCTCATCCCAAGAGTGAATGTATTATTAATACTGGTGAAGAAACTTAGATCTTGTAATGACAGCCTATACTTTTCATTGTTGGAACTCATAGTCAATAATTTAAGGTTGAATCATACATATTATTATTTTAATATCATTGAAGATAAAAATTGAAGGCATTGGTTAATTATGAAATTTCCCTCAGGATAAGCAGAATCTTTACTCACCATTTAAAATTTTCCTTATTTAGTTCTTTTTGCTAATGCACTAACTCCTATCACTAGCACTTACAGAAATCACATCTGTTATACTAAATGTTGTCCCATTTATTTCTTTTCCAGGGATTAATGGCATTAGATCCAGGGGATTTTCATTAGTTTTCAGAGAAAAAAGTACATGAAATATGGCCATAATCCAAACTGCAATCTCACAGAAAGTAGCCAAACCTAAAACCAGAATATGTTCACGGGCTGTTTAGAAATGACTATCATCCATTCGTTTTGCTGAGACTGGCTTGGAATTATACAGCGCTAGCCTGTTTATTATATTATATGTTAATACCATCTATTTTAAGACATCTTGAAGGATTTGTCACAATTTTAGTAATTGCAAACTCTTAATTTATAAATGGCTATCTCGGTTATTTTGGTTTTCAGCAATGCTATTTTCCAAAAACCCTCATGTGTTCCATTAGCTAAGTTACAGAGAGGAACATGTGTGGGTTTTAGGTTTGTGGAACTGGGAGAAGAATCAGACTGTAGCCACTTTGCTTTAATGAATCTAAGCACCAGATATTCAATACAATTCTCTCCTCTCCACTTTATCTGAGATTTTTGTTGTTGTTGTTGTTGTTAAATGGCCCTAGAATGTTTGAGCTTGATCAGCAACAACAACAACAACAAAATACGTTAAAATTCTAATGGATACCTAGATATTTTCCAGTTGTCCCAAATAGGCCACTGACAAAGATCCCAGAACTACTGTGTCTTTCCTGTTCAGAGCAGCTAAGCACTAGTCAGTCTATTTGAACTCCCGTATAGGGTTACATTAAAAGGCGAAGATAGCCACATAAATCATAAAACAAGCTTATACTACAGTTTTTGTGGATGTGTTATTTCAATAATTATATACTGAATTCAAATGAGGTAAAATAAATCACAGAACTAATAAACTCCTTTACAAAGGTCAATCATTTTGGTATATACTGCATACCAAACATTTAGCCCTGGCAAACCCTAATCAGGAGACTTTAATAACACTCTTACTTAAGGAAATTGAAGAAAGATGAAACATTTTTAAAATTACTATCAGTTCTATTTCTAGATTTGTCTTCTTATATATTTCCTGTTTTAAAATCATTTTTAGTTGTTTTTTTTTCCTCTTTAAATAATAAGTTTTGGACAATTGTTATCTTTACTTTCACCATATTTTCTATTTTTCTTCTTAATAAAAAATTTAGCTACTGCATTATATAAAATAAATACAATAACAGGTAGCCAAGTCACTACACAGCATTTCTGCAGGCAAACAAATGCCTCTTATGGCTGGCAAAGACTTGTCTTCAAAAAAACTCATTTTCTACAATCTGACAGGAGTCAGGCTGTTGAAAAACTGTAAATATTGCCTGTACAATATTTGGAATTATGGTACATTTTCTAACCTTCCAAATGCTATCCAAACCTCAAAGCCTGATACATGTGGCTGTTTACAAACTTTATTTATTTATTTGAAATTTACAGCAAGATAAAATTAATTTACACTATTTAATCACAAAAACCGTAAGACAGTCATATGAATGAAAAAAATTATACAAAATTTTAGCAAAAGTGTAAATATCAATGATGACTTATGAAGAAATAGACCTGATCAAAGAAGGAATAGACGTAACTCCAATGAAACATTATTCACTCCATAAAAATGCCCTTTCTTGCCTTAAGAGATTTTAGGATAATAAAGCAAATTTAACTTGACTGGAGGATAATAAAGTCCCACATATTAATGATTATGATGTATGTTCAATATTTCTCATTATGTATGACTTTAAAGCCCTTTTTGTCAGAAAACAGACGAATGAAAGTGAACAACTCTATTCTTTATTACTTATTTTGTATGGAAGAATGTTTTTAGAGAAAGAGAGCCTCCTAGTTGGTGTGCAGGGAGTGAAGTCAACTTAAAATACAAATTATGGAAAAAGGACATTTGGAAACACATACGTTAAACTTGGTAACAAACAAGCTTATCAACCAGGAAAACACAGTATAAATGCCTGTTTATATTCACAAGAAGTTATTTTTAATGAGTACAAAACTGATTATATGAACAATCAGAAAACAGGAACCTTTATTCCCCCATGCAATCAGCACAATTCTAAAAGAGACCATAAATATCACCTAAGTTAAATAATATTTTGAAAGGGAATTAATGCAAGTCTTCACGCTTTACCCCTATTTCCTCTCGGTAATTTGTTTCTAGCTTCTCAAAATGTTAATGTTAATTAAGCATTTTTCTTTTTTAAAAAAAAAATTTTTCAATTTTTATTGCATTTTAGGTTTTGGGGTACATGTGCAGAACGTGCAAGATAGTTGCATAGGTACACACATGGCAGTGTGTTTTGCTGCCTTCCTCCCCTTCACCCACACTTGGCATTTCTCCCCAGGCTATCTCTCCCCAGCCCCCCCACTGTCCCTCCCCCATTCCCCCCAATAGACCCCAGTGTGTAGTAGACCCCCTCCCTGTGTCCATGTGAAAAATATAAAATCTTCATCCTCCTTGTAATAGACAACTGAAGGTGGAAATATTAAATGATTTTTCTATCTGCACAAGTTCTTAAACAAGTAAAGTTGTTCACAAAAATAAAACAATTTTTTTTAATCATTTTTATCTCTGATCTTTTGCATGCTGGGACTGACTTTTCCATCAGCCTTAGTACATTTCTCTGATTCAAGAGCAGATTGTCAAAGAGCAGGATAAGTTCACAAAAGCCAAAGCTGCAGGGACGTTCACTCAAACACTTAGATAGAAAAGGAGAATTAAATGAATAGGGCTCTATAAGCAGAATCTAGCTTAGTGTCAAGCCACCAAAGGACCTATCTTTTGAGCAGGCTACTCTGAGTCTCAACTTCTAAAGAGTAGTTTAGTAACAATAGCAGTCAGACAGAGTATAAAATTTGCCAGGCATCTTCTAAACACATCACAGATATTTACTGGTTTAGCCTCATTAAACCCAATGAGGCAGGTATTATTTTTCTCCTCATATTAAGATGAGGAAACTAAAGCTCAGAAATATTTGATAACTTGTTCTGAATGACAGAGCTGGAAAGTGGCTAAGCTGGGATTTGAATCCATGCAGACCAACTCCAGAGACCACACTTTTAACCCTACCCTTCATTGTCTGGATAACTTGGGGGATCAATAAGGACTCAATGTTTTCACCTGCGAAAGATGGAGTAACTCAAGGGTCAAAGCTCAAATGTCTTTGGATGCAACAAATGTAGTAAATAAATGTAGCATACTGTCTATGAGATAACAAGGATAATAGGCGCTTTGGAAACTTAATGAAAAGCAACTAATGGCTAGACAAGGCCAATGTATGTCCAAGATCCTCTAGATTATTCAAGACATGCTGAAAATAAAGAATTCTATGTCAAATTTTCAAATGACTAAAATACTAAATAGGTCAATGACAACTGTGATTGAATGCTGCTCATGAGCCACCAGTTGGTGACTTCTCAACCAGATGAGTTCTAAGAATTCTTTCAAAATCATTGCCCTATTACTCATCTCTAATACCCATGTGGCAGTATATCTAATAGCCAGTCTTCATGGGAAATAATGCTACTGGTTTCTGACATAGGAGATACAGCAAAACTCATGTGGCTAGATATATTAGGAAAGATGGGTTTGCCTTCCACAATATAAGAATGTTGCCTTTCCTTTGGGTGTGGTGGCTCATGCCTATAATTCCAGCACTTTGGGAGTCTGAGGCTGGTGGATTACTTGAGGTCAGGAGTTTAAGACCAGCCTAGCCAATATGGTGAAACCCTGTCTCTACTAAAAATACAAAAATTAGTTAGGCGTGGTCACGTGTGCCTGTAATCCCAGCTACTGGGGAGGCTGAGGCAGGAGAATCGCTTGAACCTGGGAGGCAGAGGTTGCAGTGAGCTGAGATTGTGCTACTGCAGTATAGCCCAGGCAACAGAGAGAGATCCTATCTCAAAAAAAAAAAAAAAAAGAATGTAAAGAAGTTGCCTTTTATTCAAAAGTTGTGTGTATGCAGCCGTCACATAAAGCTGGAATTTAAAATAACACTTTATAATTTTTCACATGTGAGAGTCCATAACTACAAATAAATTGGAAAAAAATACTTTTTAAAATGTTATCTTAGGAACAGATGTTTGCTCTTACATTGAATTTATGATTTGAAGGATCTAATTTGGCTATACAAATATTGGTATTGGTTGCTAAAATTTGCTGTCATCTTTCATTATTTGCATAATAAATGCTTAAACTGATCTTTGATGTTCTTGCATGTTCTCCTAGATTTTTCTGTCTAGAAAATTTAAGCTTCTGTAGATATAATTATCACTCTAAATTTGAACCATGCATTTGGCTTACTCAAAACAACTAAAGATATTCCTTGAATTTCTTATTTTAGAAAATCACTATAAACTCATAGTTTAAAGTATAAATACACTAAAAAACTTCTATATCAACCAGAGACCATTTATATTTCTGAAGGAATTATAAACTTGAGAGTCTTTGTTTTTATTTTTCTATATTTAGAAAGTGATAGATGCATGGAATAATTGCAATGATAAATGCAGAACAATTGAAATGCAAGCATCTTGTAATTAATTTCTCTCTAATGTATTTTAGCTTCCATTTGACTGCTGAGAAGGATAAGATCTTCGAGGTTAAGCTCATTAATTTCACTGGCATCTCCTGGACAGTATTCATTTTGCTTTGAGAGTGCATCGACAACATCAAAGTACAACATTTTAAAGTTGGATAGGATGGTAAGAATAAGTTTAACACACATACACACACAGCACACACTTAACTGGAAGTCTTATTTCCAGAATTACATTCAGCATGTTAAGTACTTTTTGGTTCTAACACTTCCAGGAGTTTGTATTCTTTTATTACAAGGCAGCTTGTCATCCCACATCTGGCATATGTCTATACAGAAATATTGCACAAATGCGTATCATAATATTTATTCAAAGCATCTCAGAGAAAGATAATAATAGTTATCAAGGTTATGACAATTCCCCAAACTAGATTTTTTTCTAAATTAAAACCTATAAATAGCAGTCTTTTATATTCTCTCAAAAATAGGCATTTGGGGAGCAAAGAAAAATAAATGTTTGCTTTAAATATGTGTTTTGAAACTACTGTATAGTTTCTTAAACCAATTTTGTTGATTTGGTTTAAAAATTATATTTTTGTATATAAAATGGTTTGTTGTCTCTAGTACAAAAATCCTCCTAAAGGTAACAAGATGTCGCATTAGTTTATTTTCACATTGCTGTAAAGAAGACTGGGAATGGGTAATGTATAAAGAAAAGAGGTTTAAATGATTCACACTTTTATGTGGCTGGGGATGCCTCAGAAACTTACAATTATGGTGGAAGGTGAATGGGAAGAAAGACACATCTTACATGGTACCAGGAGAGAGAGAGCACCAGGGGATATCACACACTTAAAAAAAAAAAAAAGATCTCATAAGAACTAACTCACTTTCACCAGAACTGCAGGGGGGAAACCTTTTCCATGATCTAATCACCTCCCATACATCCCTCCCCTGACGTATGGGGATTATAATTGAACATGAGATTTGGGTTGGGAAACAGAGCCAAATCATATCATTTCATTACTGGTGCTTCCCAAATCTCATGTCCTTCTCACATTTCAAAACACAATCATGCCTTCCCAACAGTCCCTTACAGTCTTAATTTATTCTAGCATTAACCCAGAAGTCCAAAGTCTCATCTAAGACAAATCCTTTTGGCCTATGAGCCTGTAAAATCAAAAGAAAGCTAGTTACTTCCAAGATATGGGTATAGTTATTGGGTAAATGTTCCCATTGCAAAAGGGAAAACTGTCCAAAAGCAATTGTCTACAGGCCCTATGCAAGTCTGAAACTCTGCAGAACAGTCATGAAATCTTAAAGCTCCAAAATAATCTCCTTTTTGTTCACACACAGGGCATGCTGATGCAACAATTGGCCTCCCAAGGCCTTGGACATCTCTGCCTCTGTGGCTTTGCAGAGTACAGCTTCCTTCCTGGCTGCTTTCATGGGCTGGTGTTAAGTGTGGTTTTCCTAGGAGAACAGTACAAGCTGTGGGTGGACCTACCATTCTGGGCTCTGGAGGATGGTGGCCCTCTTCACACAGCTCCACTATGCAGTGTCCCAGTGGGACTCTGTTTGTGGGTTCCAACCCCACTTTCTGCTCTACACTATCCTAGTAAAGGTTATTAATGAGGGCTCTACTCCTGAAGCAGACATCTGCCTGGATAACCAGGTGTTTTCATACTTCCTCTGAAATCTAAGTGGAGGTTACTAAACTCTTGCCTTCTGTGCACCAGCAGACCCAACACCTCATGGAAGCAACAAAGGCTTGGGGCTGAAGCCATAGCCTGAGCTGTATCTTTCCCCTTTTGGCCACGGCTGAAGCTGGAGCAGCTGGGATGCAGGGTGCCATCTCCTGAGACTGCACAGAGAAACAGCACCCTGGGCCTAGCCCACAAAACCATTTTTTTTTTCAATGACCTTTGCTCTAGTTCTCAATAAGTTCTTCATCCCCATCTGAGACTACTTCAGTCTGGACTTCATTGTCCAAATCACTATTAGCATTTTTGTCAAAACCATTCAATAAGCCTCTAGGAAAGTGTAAACTTTCACTCATCTACCTGTCTTCTTCTGAGCCCCCCAAACTGTTCCAACCTCTTCCTGTTATCCAGTGCCAAAGTCGCTTTCCCATTTTCAGGTATTTTTATAGCAGTGCCCAACTGTGGTGGAACCATTTTTCTGTATTAATCCATTTTCATACTGTTATAAAGCACTAACCGAGACTGGGTAACTTATAAACAAAAGAGGTTTAACTGACTTACAGGTCTGCATTGCTAGAGAGGCCTCAGGAAACTTGCAATCATGATGGAAACTGAAGGGGAAGCAAGGCATGTCTTACATGGCCTCAAGAGAAAGAGAAAGAACAAGAGGGAACTGCCACACACTTTTAAACCATCATATCTCATGAGAACTCACTCATCATCATGAGAACAGGATGGGGAAAACTGCCCCCATGATCCTATCACCTCCCACCAGGTCACTCCCTGGCCATTGGGGATTACAATTTGACATGACATTTGGGTGGGGACACAGCCAGACCATATGCCTTGTTATGTGGGACTAGTGCCCAACTCTGACATGAAAAGGTTTAAGTAACTCACCTTATAAAGAGAGGGTCCCTAAGTTGGACCAGATCCCTCCCTCATTGCTTTCATAGCTCAAGAGATTACAGAACCCCTCTGATCTCTGTCTAGCAAATATATGTGTGAAACACAGAGGTAGAGTAAGAATTATATGTCATGTGAAAAATTTTCTGTTACTGGTAAGAGGCAATTTCTTCTGGCCATGGTGGAAAGGAGGAGGAAGACTATCATTCTGTTGCCTCCTTAATATCTGCTTGGGTAATAAATTTACTGATTTGGCTTAGGCCTCTGAGTAAAATAGGAATTGCAGAGAGGCAGCAGGAAGGGTAGACAGTGGGTGCAGGACTAAACAACACACATGCCCAGCATTTGGTATTGGAAAATGGATGAGTTTCCATGGCCATGGGAATTTTGAGGTGAATGGAGGACTTGAATCATTCTGCTGATAGTTCACCCAAAAGAGCTGCCCACCAGATAAAGAGACCCCTGAAGTTAGAGCATGGAGTGTTCCTCCAGTGATGAGGGCTGAAGATGGCTGAGGGGTAATGTTTCAGTATGATCTTGAACTTCCACACAGGTAACTGAGAATCAGGAATATCCCACAAAAGCATTCACCTATGTTCTCCATGAGAGAAGAAGCATTTCTTCTCCTTGCTGAGAAGGTAACCCTGGAAAAAGAGGCGAGGCACAAAAGACAGATCCTTCCCTTCCCTTATAACTTCGGATCACTCAGCCATGGTCAACTTTGTGCTTGGGAAAAAAGAAAAAATATAATTTAAATTGATTGGGATTAAATTTTTATCTGAACTGGAACTTTCATTATCAAAATCACAGAAAAATTTTTTATTATATTCAAAATATTAATAGGGATTAGGAGAGGGTCTGAGGATGCGCTAAATATTTTTAAAGCAGAGGTATTTTACATTTAAACTTCCCACTAGGCTATTGAAACTCCTCAGTAAACTAGGGGTGAACCAAGACTCAGGTTTGTGTTGGCATTTATTTTATTATATTTTTAAAATATACATCTGGTAAAAAGGAAGCTGGAACCATAGGTGCAAATAATTTGCAGACCAAGAGTTAGCCTTCAGTATAGAAGGAAGGCAATTTCATCATTCCTTCAACTTCTTCAACAGGTCAAAACAATGAGAGTTTAAACAATATAGGTACAGTCTTTCTGGTGGAGTGTAGACCTTGAAAGACTGAGCAAAATGGCCCTCCTGTAATCAACAGCTTATTCAGATACTACTTGTGACATTTATAATGTCTTACAAACTAATAACCTAGGGAGAACCAACTATCTTCAGAAAACACTAATGCTTCAAGCCCCAGAACTTCAGGCAAGATTAATATATTAGGGATTTAAAATCAGGAGCTCCCAGAAAAAATGAATTGGCCAGTACCTTGAACAGAGGAGATGCTGTTTTCACACAATTAGCTATTTCCTTGTACTAATTAGCATCAATTATCAGAGACATAACATGGACCCCAAATAACAGGGGATTAAACAAAAGAGGAGTTGTTTATTTTGTCTTCGGTTCAGTGACTCTGTTGTCAGCTTTCTGCTCCATCATCCCAAGTGTGTGGCTCTCATTCTCTTCCTATCCAAGAAAGTCTGAGCTCCAAACAGCAGGCTTTAGCAAGGATCAGACAAACCACACTTCTTCCTTTAAGAATATGGCCTGAAAATGGCACTCTTTTCCTCAGTCTCATTGCCCAGAACTTAGTCACTTTGTTGCAACTTCCTGGCCACTGTGACCTCCCCTCAAAAGGAAAATTCTTTTATTGCAAGAAAGAATATATGGGGGACAATTAGAACTAGTAGTTGCTAACACATCACTTATATGGCAACTATAAGTGCCATAACTTAACTATGCATAGATATAGCCATATAAAAAAGTTAAGTAAAAATATATTCTGGGCAGTCCAGTCAGTATTACAAATCCATCCACTGAGCTTGGTGAACTTTATTCACACTAGAGTGCATCATATCTGAAATATTAGTTTTTTTCCCTTATCAAATAATTTTGATTAGATGGCATAAAGCCTGCAATTGAAGAGAAGCAATCAATCATAAAAAAGAACAGTTGATAGAGGAATAAATATTGAATTATAATGATCTTTGGTAGCTTGAAAAAAACTAATTAGGAAAATGACACAATTCCAATAGCAAGGAGATCTAAAATAAGTGCAAGAATTTAGTGTAATGCATATGCCATTTACTTACTGTTTTATCCAAGTATCTCCAGAATATTATTTCCAGTTCATTAGGTGTCTTTTAAAAAGGGTATGCCCTTTTAATAAAGGCATGATTGAATGTAATGGATAAGGAGAGTGCCTAAGTAAGGCTAATTTCTGATCTTACAGGCAATAATCATCAGCCATTTGGAAAATCTAGCTATCCAAAAGAGCCATTCTCTAAGTAGTCTAAAAGCTGACATTTTAATTTTAATGTGTCCATATGTATATTTTTTAAATGTATTCATCAACAAATGCCTTTTATGTACTTGGACATACAGTTTTTCAAAGTGTGTGAGTTTGCAAGCTGATTTTATATAATTTAAAGATAATTTGCAAATTTTATTGTATGTAACAACTATGATTTAGAATCATTTTAATAAAATGCATCTATTTTATAAATAGATCATAAATAACATTATAATTTGTCTTATTATAATTGCTGAAGTATTGTAAACTACCTTAAACTTAATTGCAGTCACTATACAGTGAAAAACACTATGGACCATATTACTTCATATATATGATAACTTTACTAACAACTAACTTTTAATATATAGAATAAGACTTTCTATTATTAAATGTTAAAGTTAAAAACATAAGTGTATTTTTCTTAAATATATTGGACCATTTCTTTTATCTGTACTCAGAAATTTGAATTTTTGATAAAATAAAATATCCCTGAAAATCCAAATAGATGACAAATAGAGTGCTAAAATTAATGAAAAGGAGACTACTTCTTTATTTGCACATACATATACTGGCCAACATTTTGGGACTGAAATATTGGTAAGTATGCACAAAACTAGAGAAATGAAAAATATGCAAATTTTTAACTTCAGGGAAAACAACAAGTAGTACACGAAAGGAAAAATAATCATAGCTGTAAATAGCATTTTCATAATCTTAGTAATGTAAATGTTTAGTACTTATCTACACCAAAGTTATAACTCAATTCTGTCGATGACAATTGGAAGGGGAAGAGAAAGAAGAGACACACAAATCCTGATCATTCATAGTGGGAATTTAAGAAATCATTATCAAAATGAATAATCAAGAGGAAGCAATATAAACAAGTAATATAAAAAGGATGAATGCTAAAATAATTATGCAAAAGAAATAGAAGTGATGGCCTTTGTGGAAAGAAAAGGGAGGCAAGGATCATTGTTTTATGAACAGTCTTTCATATATATTTAACCTTTAAACTACAAGTAAAAGTGAAGAAAATAAGGAAAAGGACATTTAATACATAAAACTGAGCAAACTTAGCTAAGGACATTGTCACATTTTGATACTCGGTAAGAATTCTGGCAAGTTAATCCCTTTGAGCCTTGGTCCCCCTGACCTAAACTCTGTAAAATGTAATACCTTCTTCACAGAATCACTATGAAGATTGCTGGAGAGTCTGTTTGTAAAGAGTCTGTACCACTTGCTGTACATAAGCACTTCCTCCTGAATTGTCATTGTATGTGTAATGAAACATTAGGATGAAACACTTCCTGTTTTGGTGCACCCATGGTGTAGGTTAGATAGATTGCAGACACCTATGTTAGTGAGAGACAGATTTTATGAAGAAATGGTTAAAACTAATGTCATGTCATAACTTTTGAATACATCAAGGATATCAAAGATGTTCAGATTGTGGAGAGGAGGAAGTTTGTGAAGACTTTCCTTTGTAAGGAGTAACAGTGAGTCTTTTTGCCCATAGGGAGAAAGCATTGCTGAATTGGGGTGCGGGGTGTCCCTCTCCTTCTCCAAACCAAGTAAGAAAAGTTTCCACAGGGTAAATTGGAAAGTTTGAAATAAGAGCCCTGAAGTTGGGGGCCAGTACAGGACAATTTCTGACTTGCTCTGGGGAAAGCACGTGCGGGCAAGAATAGTAGGCTAGATAGTAATAATAATGACAATAATGGTTAAAAATAGCATAAACTAATCTAGTTCTTATAACATGCCAGACACTGTTCTAAACACTTTGCATATATTATTCCCATTTATTCTCACAACTTTATCTAGTGAATGAGGACACTGAAGCACAGAGAGGTGAGTAACATGCTATAGTTGCACAGATAGAGAATGGCATAATATGGGTTGAACAGATAACATTTGACTCCAGGAGTACTTAATTCTAATAATTATGTTAGACTAATGGTCATTGAAGAAAGGAATCCATCCAAAAGAAATAAATTACAATTTGGAAACTGAAGGGAGTTAATTTTGCTATGGTCCTTGAAAATAAAATACTACAGATTTGAATATTTGTATGACTGTGGTATATTGACAAGGGCATAGGATATTTTAATTAGACAGATGATAAGTAGTGAAGTTCGGCTTCAAACTTAGGCCAGATTATCCCATCTACTAGAGTCAAACTCATATCTACAAACGGAGGGATGATAGAGTTTACTTCAGGTTGTGTTTTATTTTGCAAAAACAACTCTAGGGAGTTCGAACTTTCCTACATATTTCCATCTTCTGAGTCCTCCCAACTGTTCCAACCTATGCCTGTTACCCAGTTGCAAAGTCACTTCCACATTTTCAGGTATCTTTTCAACAATGCCCCACTCTTCTTGTACCAGTTTACTATATTCGTTTCGTTTTCACACTGCTGATAAAGACATGCTCAAGACTGGGCAATTTACAAAGGAAAGAGGGTTAAAGGAGAAATCACAGTTCCACGTGGCTGGGGAAGCCTCACAATCATGTAGAAGGCAAGGAGGAACAAGTGTCATCTTATGTGGTTGGCAGCGAGCTTGTGAAGGGTAACTCCCATTTTTTAAAATATCAGATATTGTGAGACCCACTCACTATCAGAACAACATAGGAAAGACCCATCCCCATGCTTCAGTCATCTCCCACTGGGTTCCTCCCACAACACATGGGAATTATGGGGCCACAAGATGAGATTTGGGTGGGGGTACAGTGCCAAACCATATAACTGGCTAATTTTTTAAGAAACGTTTTGTAGAGATGGGGGGGTGGTCTTACTATTGTTGCCCAGGTTGGCCTCAAATTCCTGGACTCAAGCAATCTTCGTGCCTTGGTCTCCAGAAATGCTGGGATTACAGGTGTAAGTCACTGCCCCCTATCAGAAATGTTACTAATTTAGAATATTCTTAATTCTGGGCAATACAATTAAATGAGTTTATAATTTAATGATTTTCTATTGTTCTTTGCAGAGTAAAGTTTTTTACTTATCTAACATGTTGTTACAAAAATGATTTTGTTTAATATTGGCGCCAAGTGAGGTATAAAATGTTTGATAATATCAAAGGATATATTTTAGTGTCATATATATTTTAATAAATCACTAATATTATATAATAATATACATATTTTTACCTAGAAATTATGTCACTACATGATTAAATTAAATTAATGCTATTGGTTTTTCCCATAAAGTGTTTAAATTGATTTTATAAATTACAAAGCTCATGTCTTGGTAGACTCTCATAAGGACAGTGGACAGGAAACTATTTGAAGACACTATAAATTTAGGCAATATTTGCTATTCTCAAGTATTTAAGTATTTAAAATCAGAGTTTCTTATTCTCTTTAAAAAGACTGGTAAACAATTGTCATTTTTAATAACTAATTAAAAATTACTTAGAGTTGATATCTACTAAGAAACAGGCATAAAAGAGTAAAATAGAATACTTGACTTTCATAAAGAGACAATATGATAATGCAAAATGCAGCAAAAGACTTACGCATGGAGCAGGCTCTTTTCAAGCAAGTTTGGATGCAATTTCCTTCATGACAAAATCCATGTCTAGGTCTGACTCCTTAGGAGAGGTAAGACAAGGAGAGTTAAGAAGCTGCATGTAGGAGCAGGTGCAGGGAGTGGGTTTCTGGGCCAGGATTAAGCAGCAGCAGTAGTACCCCATAGGATCTCCATGAATGTCCTTGCCCAGCATCCCAGAGAGATAAAGGGAATGCAGGGAAAGACTCTGAGGTCTGTAGTTGGGGTCTGAGATGGATAGACTGTAGTGTCAGGTATCAAGTCAGAAAGGCAAGGCAAGGAAAACACAGAGAAATCTGTGCCCTAGCTTCAGAGGTGCAGAGAATGAGTTTCGAGTGAGGTATTCAAGGGATGAAATCTAGGAGGTCAAACATTTTAAATCTGTAAAATGCTGGCACAGGGAGATCATTTCCTTCCTCTATGGCCAAATCCTTTGCTACGATAAGGGCAGTTCTTTATAGGCTGGTCATCTCTTTGTACTAAACAGCAAAGCTCCAAAAACGACAAGCTTTTTTTTTTTTAAAAAAATAATTTTTAAGTTTATACAATTTTATGCATTTTTTATGTATTACATGATATTTGACAGTGCACATACATTGTAGAAGGGTTAAATCTAGCTAATTAACAAGTACATCACCAAACATGGTTATCATTTTTGTGGTGAGACACAACATCCAACCTTCATAGCATTTTTCAAGAATACAATATATCATTATTAATTATAGTCACCATGCTATATAATAGATCTCTTGATGTTATTCTTTCTATTTAACCGTAAAGATGAGCTTACACATGCAATGAAGCAAACTAAATATAGATAAACTAATTCTAGAAAATTCATAGCCATAGCCAGAGAGCTGCAGAGATTACCTAACTGAAGAAAATGATAAATGCCTTAGAGAGACAGTTGATGGGGCCTGTGCACATAGAGCCTTTCATCAACAAAGATAAAAACAATGACAATGAAATCCTGAGAGCGTGTCTCGATAGTCATCTTTATATAGATGACTACAACAGCAAGAAATGAGCAGGCAGTGCAGAGTTAAGAATTAAGATGATTAATAAAAGATCTGTACTGGGTCAGAGAAAATTCCCTTTGGACATGCATGGCTAACGATTTTAGTCCTTCCTTTGTACTGAAAGATTGGAAGTAAACATTAAAATCATGATATTGGTAATCTATGTTACCATTATTCATGTTTAAGTGAACTTTCTAATACATTGTAAACCACATATTTGACATGTGATTTCAATCATTCTCACATCTTTTTAGGTTTTATGTTTTTGCAAGTCCAAGGAAGTTAGAATAACTTATTCAGTTACTGCTAAACAAAGATATTTCAAATAGGCAGATTTCAAATGAGTGAATACTGAAAATGTTCCCAGATTGGGCAGAGAAATACTATTTCACCCCTTACAGAGCTATATATAACAAAGAATATCCTGTACAGTTATATTTTAATCAAAATATAAAGAGATATTTAAAATTTTATTTGTTTTTCTCAGTACCTACATGTTCTATTCTCTGTGTAAATAACATTTTACATTTCATATTCTCTCCAGTAATGAAAACTTGTTTGTACCTAGAAAGATAAGAATCACTACAGGATGAAAAACATTATTAAATACTTTGCCACAAAAATGAATGAAACCATTCATTTATTTCAAACTTATGGTTATTAAATATCAAGTTTTAAAATATTTTGGAAACAATACAGGTTATGAAATCCGTACTCAATAATAATATAAGTTAATTGCTTTTTTCGGAATGCATTTTTCTTTATATTTTCTGTGGGCAATTTCTGTCAGATATTATTGCACAAAGATATATCATAATTTGTTCTGCTTTGGCTTGTCATGATTGCATAAAAGATTAAGGCTTTACTCATGGGTAAAAATAAATTACAGATACAAATGGACGAGAATTTCATGGAATAAAATTTGGACTCTAGAATACATATGATGTAAACTATATGTTATTTTAGGTATGAAATTAAATGCTGAACTTGGTCAAATTGATCAAATTTGCACTGAGGACATTTTTGCTGCTGAGTAGTATATATGGCTCATCATTTAGTATTCTAGTCACAAAAGTTCCATTGTTTCCATTCCTGGCATTTTAGTCCATTGAGTCTAAAGAAGTAACTCATTATTCCATACTCAGCCAATATTTTCTACTTAAAACAAAATTCTAACAAAATCAATGTAAGATGAGGACAGCATTAATTCGTTTCCAGCTAAATTAGTTATCTAGTCTTTGACAGCCTGCAGTGTTATAGTGTGCAACACTGAAGACTACATTTTTTTAAAAGAAAAATATATTGAGAGCTTACGAAAAAGTTAGAATATGCTTACACAGCTTTTTTCTTGCTCCTAGAAGGATCGTATTAAAAAGATGTCACTGATAGTGTTGGCACAAATGGTGGAGCTTTTTTAAAATATCAAAATGTTTAATGAAGCTAAAATACATTTATTTACTTCTGGAATGAAACAACTTCAGATGGCCTGTATAAGCTTTTCAGCAACAGCTAAAGTGCTTCTCTATAGTTTTTAAACATACACAAGTTATTATGTGTATGATAATAGTATTGTACTAAGTATATAAACGAATTTGAGCATTTTTGTTGGAGATCTATTACCATATATTTTCAATTTTTCTAAGTTAAGTTAATATATTCAGTATATGATAATTCAGCTATTTAAACACTTCTGAGCCCAATTAACAAATGCTTTCATCTTTGGAGCCCTTACTAATTAAGAATAAAAGACATGAAGTACAAGTGATTTTTTATATAGCATTCAAGGATACATTAAAATAAATAGATAAATTTGGACACTCATGATTAAAACACATTTGTAAGAATGTTGTGTTTGAAAAATAATTTTTAATATTTAACTTGTAGAAAGAAAGAGGAAATATAATTGTTAATGTACTTGGGAGGAAGCACAGTAACAACTGAAATAAAGTGCAAGGACTTAAAAACCTACTACAATAGGTTATAGCAAACAACATTGAAATTAATAATTATAAAGAGATTTTAAGCATGTATTTTTTGTGTCTTTCTCATATAATAAAATAAAACTTGGCTCATTGCACAATGCAAATAAATTCCTTATGAATTTATGAATTGGTCAAGAATATCAGAAATATCACCATCTCTGTGAAATCCATATCTTTAATGCAATTTACATTTATTGTGGTGAAACTTTCCAAAAGTCATTTTACCTACTTGAAATAATCACACAAAAAGTAGTTAGTTCAGGAATATATTTAAAGACTATCCTATTAGAATATGATAAACTTTCAATAACTAATGATAGAAAGATTAAATTTAAAATGATAAATTTAAAAGCTGTAGGATTCTTTTAAATTTCACAAATAATACTTGTATATATTCATGGAGTACATAATGATATTTCAATATTTACAATGTTTAGTGATCAGATCAGGGTACTTTCGTATCATTTAACAAGTCTTTCTCTATCCCTAAATGCCATAGTTTATACAGCATGATTATCTCAATAATGCAATAATCATTAAAAATTACATGTGATGTTTGAATAATCATTTGATAATGTATATGCAGAATTTTAAAGATTATGTAGTGACTTCTTGGTTAAAGTTGTTAAAATATTTTCATATTATTAGAATTTTCCTCACTGATACCTAGGACAATGAGGAAAAAATTATCATGCAAAAAGAGAAAAAATACAACAGCATCCAGAAAAAGAAAGATGATACAATAATAATCAAAAACTAGAAAGTAAGACAGCTAGAGGGGTAGGAAGAGAGAGAGAAAGAGAGAAAGATACAAGAGAGAAGAGAAGGAAAACAAAATATGCATGCAGCTCAAATGGCAGCTTTGAAAGAAAAATTAACCGGTATCGGGTATAGTGGGAAGAGACTAAACATGTTACCCGTATTTTATGAGAGCAGATAGAACACTATAAAACTCCCAAAATGATCAAAGAAAGGAAGCAAAACCAAGAGTCCAAAAACAGAAGAAAAGTAACAGATGGAACAGAATAAAATTACTCACAATTATTTCATGTTATGCAATAACATATTGAGAATGTAAATTCTGCAAAAATGAGCTCAAATATGGGAAACAAGTACTTGTGATTAAAATGTGTATCAGATTTATGAACACAAGTTGATGATCAAAATTCGATAATTACATAACAATACATAATTTAGAAACAATGAAAACAGAATTGAATTAACTAGAAATCAAATGAGTGACATTGTTTAAAATGTTGAGGTTTACATAAGGAATGCTGTTTGTTTTAAATGAAAAGGATTAAAATGATTAAAGAAAAACAAGTAGATATGGAAGTGAGCAAAGGTAATACAGCATAACAATAATTCATGTCTGTGAAGTAGAGACTTAACAAATGTAGAAGAAGATATGTGTTGAATCTGTAATATTATTTCCCCAAATAAATAACTTAATGTAAACATTAAAAGTATACAATTTCAAGTAAATTCGATATAGTCAACAAAAAGACATAGCCCTACTCAACCTACTGACCATTCAGATCCCCACAACTCTCCCACAGAGTGTCACCTAACAGGTGAGAAAACATGAGGCTAGCTGCAGTCATTTCAAACATACAATGCAAGAGGTGAAAAAAAATGTCTGCACACTCTAAAGTAACAAAAGAGTAACCCAAGAATTCTATATCCATTTAAGATGTTATTTAGGAATAAAGAAAATAGGTAGATGCTCTCAAAAAAAAGAATGAATTAAGATAACTATATTCAGGTGCCTTTCTTGAGGAAAAAGTAATAAAGCATGACTATGAAATACATCCAAGTAAAAGACAAATGAAAAAAAAAAACAAACAGAGGAATCGAGAATCTGTGGTAAAATGAAATGGTGAGGCACACTGAATCCAGTTATATATACCACTGTTAATAAAAAAACGATGGGACCTGAGGTTACAGAACAAAATGTGAATGTTTTAAACATGGACAATATAAATAACAATATACTTTATTAAAATGAGAAGGTGTAAGAGTGGTAATATTGAAACCAAAAGAGAGAATGCATAGTCAAGTCAATTTTAAGCAAAAAGAACAAAGCTGGAGGCATCACACTACCTGACTTCAAACTATACTACAAGGCTACAGTAATCAAAACAGCATGGTACTGGTATCAAAACAGAGGTATAAACCAATGGAACAGAACAGAGGCCTTGGAGGAAACACCACACATCTACAACTATCTGATTTTTGACAAACCTCAAAAAAAACAAGCAATGGAGAAAGGATTCCCTGTTTAATAAATGGTGTTTGGAAAACTGGCTAGCCATGTGCAGAAAGCAGAAACTGGATCCCTTCCTGACACCTTATAATAAAATTAACTCCAGGTGGATTAAAGACTTAAACATAAGACTTAACACCATAAAAACCCTAGAAGAAAATCTAGGCAAAACTATTCAGGACATAGGCACAGGCAAGGACTTCATGACTAAAACACCAAAAGCATTGGCAGCAAAAGCCAAAATAGACAAATGGGACCTAATGAAACTCCAGAACTTCTGCACAGCAAAAGAAACAATCATTAGACTGAATTGGCAACCAACAGAATGGGAAAAAAAATTTGCAATCTACCCATCTGACAAAAGACTAATATCTAGAAACTACAAAGAACTAAAACAGATTTACAAGAAAAAAGCAAGCAAGCCCATTCAAAAGTGGATGAAGGATATGAACAGACACTTTACAAAAGAAGACATACATGAGGTCAATAAACATATGGAAAAATGGTCATCACTGGTCATTAGAGAAATGCAAATCAAAACAACATTGAGATACCATCTCACACCAGTTAGAATGGCAATCATTAAAAAATCTGGAGACAGCAGATGCTGGAGAGGATGTGGAGAAATAGAAACACCTTTACACTGTTGGCGGTAGTGTAAACTAGTTCAGGCATTGTGGAAGACAGTGTGGTGATTTCTTAAGGACCTAGAAACAGAAATTCCATTTGAGCCAGCAATCTCATTACTGGGTATATATCCAAAGGATTATATATTGTTCTATTATAAGGACACATGCACAGGAATATTCATTGTGGCACTGTTTACAGTAGCAAAGACTTGGAACCAACCCAAATGCCCAATGATGATAGACTGGATAGGGAAAATGTGGCACATATATACCATGGAATACTATGCAGCCATAAAAAATGATGAGTTCATGTACTTTGTAGGGACATGGATGAAACTTGAAACCATCATTCTCAGTAAACTGACACAAGAACAGAAAATTACACACTTCATGTTCTCACTCATAGGCAGGTCTTGAACAATGAGAACACATGGACACAGGGAGAGGAGCATCACACACTGGGGTCTGTTGGGGGGAACTAGGGGAGGGACAGCAGGGGGTGGGGAGTTGGGGAGGGATAACACGGGGAGAAATGCCAGTTATATAGGTGATGGGGAGGAAGACAGCAAACCACATTGCCGTGTATGTACCTATGCAACAATCTTGCATTTCTTCACATATACCCCAAAACCTAAAATGCAATAAAATATATTAAAAATATATATTAAAAAAAGAATGGTAATATTTACCACTATTACACATATTTTAAGTAGGTGTAAAATATCACACATAATTTAAACAGGATCCAGTAGAGTTAAAATTGCAAAAGGTGATTTAAAAAAAATCATTCTACTGTAAAATATTTTTATATTTTCTTCCCACTTTTTCTTTAACCTTATTCATTTATTTTCTTCTGTGAAATTGAAGTGAAACTAAAGTTGATACATCTGATTGAAAAAGCTTCTATACTATGGTTCCCCTATTATAAATTATTCCCATCCATCTATACATTCAAACTTCCATCAAAGAAGTCAGAAGATACAGATGGAAGTTCTATTTATATATTTGCATAGAGAGGTGAATTGTGACCTTGAGACCTGGGTGAGATAGTGTCCAGCTAATGTTAAAAATGATAGTTTGAGAGTGATAGAATTTAAATTTTCATCTTTAATTTTCAGTATTATTTGTATTCTTTAAGAATTTACAATTTTGCCAAAACCAATAAAATATATTTCTTTAAAAATTGGAAGTAAGTATGTTAAAAAGGTGTAATAAACTCATTTTCAGTAGCTGAATACTAATCGAACTTGGCAAGTTTGATTTAGCCAGTTTCAGTGCTTAACACTGATGTATATGCAGTTTATTCTTCCCTCAATATTTCCTTTCCTAAGTAAGAGATTAAACTTTCAGTGATTTTTTAAAAATTGTAAATCTGAATTTAACTTACATTTGTCACTTAGATGCTGGTCTATATTATGGTCATTCTTTAGACTTCACTGTAAACTCTCCAAGCAGACATAGATTTTTTAAAAAATGTATTAATAAAAATATATTATGAAGTACTTTCACTGGGAATGGTTACTGAAGGACACTGATGTTTTCTTATATCTCTTTTCATGATTCAAGAACCATTAATCACCTAGAGATTAAGGCAAATATTATTTCTTTTCAAAAATCTTCTGAATAAAAAACTCAAACATTTCAGCATTATCATTCAAGTCTGGGTGAGTATTTAACCTCTTTTAAAAAAATTAATCAACCTTAGACATAATCTTCTGTTTCCTCCTTTATTTCTTCTAACTAATTTCAGGTACAACATTTTTTTTTTTTGTATTTTTTAATAGAATCAGGATTTCACCATGTTGGCCAGGCTTGTCTTGAACTCCTGACCTCAGTGATCTGCCCACCTCAGCCTCCCAAAGTGCTGGCATTGCAGATGTGAGTCACTGTGCCTGGTCAAGTTTGTGTGTTTTTTTAATTATTTATTTATTATTTATTTTTTTATTGCATTTTGGGTTTTGGGGTACATGTGCAGAACATGCAAGATAGTTGCATAGGTACACATGTGGCAGTGATAAATTGAGAATAAACATAAAACACCAAGTTAGTCTTTGAATTGTCAATGTTAAAAAAATCAATGGAAAATTCAAAGAAAGCTAATGCTACCTTAGGAAAATATCTTAATGTCAGTACAAATGAACTATTTATTAGGTTTTGTTAAATTTTGACAGAACTGTACTTGAGAGAATAATGACTTTTAAGGTGAAACAGATTTTGATAGAAGAAACAAACAAAAACAATGCTTACATTATTTTGTTTCTCAGTCAAATTTCCCTTTGCTTTATTGAGTTAGAAATTATGAAATTTAAAAATTTAGGATTTAGACAATGAATAACATAAAATGCTAAACATATTTAAGTAGAATTATGTAAAACATAACAATTAAAACATAATTCAACATAATATGTTTAGTATTGTATGTTATAGAAAATATGTGATAAGTCCTAGAAAGAAGAGATATTTAAAAAAATATAAATAGAATACTCAATAGCTAGCTTCTTAGATTAATGCAAAATCATAGCCACTATGCTTTTTGTATGACTTTTCACTCCCAAGTAAAAATATTCATTAAATTCAATTTTAAATGAAAACACTTAAAATTTGAGTTTTACCTATCTTTTTAGTTTTTTAGTTAACATTTCTTAAGAGCAAAGATTATCATTTCCCTCTAATTTGTAGATGAAAAGTTGCTATTGTTGCTGTTAATAGTGATAATGCATTACGTTTTATTTGTATATTATAACCAGAGTGTAAGATGAAATTAATAGATCCTTGGACTAAATAACCAGTATGAAAGATTTGTGCTTTTACTCTTCATGGTCTTTTCAAAAGTGATTTTAAAATAGTCACCATTTCTTATTTTTATGTTAACAATTTTTAATTCATTTAAAATTATAAATTATTTTTATATTTATTAAATGCCTGGTATTTAATTATGTTTTGATTAACAAATATTAATTCTACTTAAGTCTTAGATTTGTAGAAATATTTTTATGTTGATTTCATTGTTTAGATTTAATTTCTCAGTTGTATGACTCAGGTTCATAAATTTGTACTTAGTTAACATCACTTTCCTCTTTTTTTTTCTGTTCTTTTTTGTGTCCTTTCTTTCCTGTCACCTTTTCTTCCTTCCTTTCCAATAATCCTCTACTACTTCCTTCTGAACTTACCTTCTACACTTTACTTACTCATATTGATTTCATTTGTTTTTCCTTTTTTCTTTTTTTCCCACCCACCACTTTTAACAAGCAAACAGCATAACTTTATTCTTTCACAGTGTATTAATCAGTTGCTATTAATCTACACCACTGAGAAATACATACTGGAGACTGGTAAGAAAAGGAGGTTTAATGTGACTTACAGTTCCACATGGCTGAGGAGGTCTCATAATCATGGCAGAGGGTGAAAGAACCTTCTTAAATGGCAGCAGCAAGAGAGAATGAGGAATAAGCAAAAGTGGAAACCCCTGATCAACCCTTAGATCTTATGAGTCTTATTCACTATCATGAGAATAGCATGGGAAAGACTGGCCTCCATGATTCAGTCATCTCTCCCAGGTCCCATCTACAATATATGGGAATTCTGGGAGATATAATTCTAGTAGAGATTTGGGTGGGAACACAGCCAAACCACATAATTCTTCCCCAGCTCCTCTAAAGCTCATGTCCTCACATTTCAAAACCAATCATGCCTTCCCAACAGTCCCCCAGAGTCTTAACTCATTTCAGCATTAACCCAAAAGCCCACAGTCCAAAGTCTTATCTAAGACAAGGCAAGTCCCTTCCCACAATGAGCTTGTAAAGTCACAAGAAAGCTAGTTACTTCCTCGATACAATGGCGGTACAGGTATTGGCCAAAATAAAGGGGTTGTAGGGCCCATGCAAATCTGAAATTCAGTGGGATAGTCTAACTTTAAAGCTCCAAAATGATCACCGTTGGCTCCAGGTCTCACATCCAGGTCACTCTGATGCAAGAGGCAAGTTCCTATGAACTTGAGCAGCTCCAGCCTTGTGGCTTTGCAGGGTACACCCTCCCTCCCAGCTGCATTCACAGGCTGGCATTAAGTGTCTGTGGCTTTTCCAGGCACAGGGTGCAAGCTGTCAGTGGATCTACCACTCTGGGGTCTGAAGAATGGTGGCCTTCTTCTCACAGCTCCACGAGGCAGTGCTCCAGTAGGGACTCTACATGAGGGCTCTGACCTCACATTTCTTTTCCACACTACCTAAGCAGAGGTTCTGCATGATAGCCCTGCCCCTGCAGCAAATTTTGCCTGGGCATTTAGGCGTTTCCATACAACTTCTGAAATCTAGGCAGTGGTTCCCCAATTTCAATTATTGACTTCTGCACCCACCCACAGGCTCAACAACACATGGAAGCTGCCAAGGTTTTGGGCTTCTATCCTCTGAAGCCACAGCCCAAGCTGAATGTTGGCCCCTTTCAGCTATAGCTGGAGCAGCTTGGACACAACTACAGCTGGAGTTGCTAGGACACATTGGAGCCCAAGTGGCATACAGCAAAAAGACCCTGGGCCTGGCCCCTGAAACCACTTTTCCCTCCTGGGCCTCTGGACCTGTGATGCGAGGGACTGCCACGAAGATCTCTGACATGACCTGGAGACATTTTCCCCATGGTCTTGGGGATTAACATTAGGATCCTTGCTATTTATCAAAATCTCTGCAGCCAGATTGAATTTCTCCCCAGAAAATTGGTTTTTCTTTTTTATCACATAGTCAGGATGCAGATTTTCCAAACTTTCATGCTCTGCTTCCCTTATAAAACTCAATGCCTTTAACAGCACCCAAGTCACCTCTTGAGTGCTTTGCTGTTTAGAAATTTCTTCCACCAGATATCCTAAATCATCTCTCTCAAGTTCAAAGTTCCACAAATCTCTAGGGCAGGGGCAAAATGCTGCCAGGCTCTTTGCTAAAACATAGCAAGAGTCACCTTTACTATAGTTCCCAACAAGCTCATCTCCATCTGAGACCACCTCAACCTGGACCTTATTATCTATATTGCTATCAGCATTTTAGGCAAAGTCATTCAACAAGTCTAGGAAGTTCTAAAGTTTCCTACATTTTCCTGTCTTCTTCTGAGCCCTCCAAACTGTTCCAACTTCTGCCTGTTACCCAGTTCCAAAGTTAATTCTACATTTTAGGGTATCTTTTCAGCAGTGCCAACATTCTACTGATAATTTACTCTATTAGTTCATTTTTACACTGCTAATAAAGACATAACCAAAACTGGGAACAAAAAGAGGTTTAATTGGACTTACAGTTCCACATGGCTGCAGAGGTCTCATAATCATGGCAGAAGGCAAAAGGCATTTCTCACATGGTGGCAGCAAGAGAGAATGAGGAAGAGGCAAAAGGAGAAACCCCTGATAAACCCATCAGATCTCATGAGACTTATTCACTATCATGAGAATAGCATGAGAAAGACTGGCTCCCATGATTCAATTGCCTCCCCCTAAGTCCTTCCCACAACACATGGGAATTATGGGAGATACATTTCAAGTAGAGCTTTGGATGGGGATGCAGCAAACCATATTACATAGTTATGAAAGCCAGACATCAGATATCAACATTTCCCCAGGGCTGGTCCCTTGTCAACATGGATATCCTCTACCAAATTTTGATTTCTTAGTCTACCAACCTCTGAGAAATCGTCATCTTTTTGGGAGTACTACCCTCCTTGCTCCAGGCCCGTAACACTTGGGGTGACTATCCTGAAACTATATCTGGTATCTGATTCTTACTTCAGGGCCATAAAATTAAGATTACTCACATGTTCCCCTTAAATAAGACATCTCAATGGACTAGTGATTACCACCCTACTCAGCAAGCTCTGGAAGGATAATCTGTCTCATGTCTCTCTAGGTTCTGGGGCTGTCACTATCCTTGGTGTTCCTTAACTTGTAGATGCCTCACTCCAATCTGATTCCATCATCAAATGGTGTTAACCTCTGTGTCTTCCCCACTTTCATTTTTTTTTTAAATTTTTAATTTTGTCAGTACATAATAGGTGTATACATATCATGAGATATGTTGACATAGGCATACAGTGTAAAATAATCACATCATGCTAAATGGGGTATCCATTTACCTCAAGCATTGAACCTTTCCTTGTGTTACAATCTTTAGTTACTTTAGATGTACAATTAAATTATTACTGACTATAGTCACGCTGTTGTTTTATCAAATACTACATCTTATTCATTCTTTCTATTTTTTGTACCCATTAACCATCCCCAGTTCCCTCCCTGACCTCCCACTACCATTCCAAGACTCTGGTAACCATAATTCTACTCTCTAGTTTAATGAGTTCTTTTGCTTTGATTTTTAACTCTCACACATAAGTGAGAATATGTGATGTTTGTCTTTCTGTGCCTGCATATTTCATTTAACCTAATGACCTCCAGTTACATTCCTGTTGTTGCAAATGACATAGTCTCACTCTTCTTTTATGTCTGAATAATACTCCACTGTGTATATGTACCACATTTTCGTTATCCATTTGTGTCTGCTGATGGACATATAGGTTTCTTCCTAATTTTGGCTATTTGAATAGTAATGCAGTAAACATGGGAGTGCAGATATCTCCTCTATATCCTGATTTATTTTGGTTATATACCCAGTAGTGAGTATTCTATTGTTAGTTTTAGAGAAACCTCCACATTGTTCTCCACAGTGGTTGTACTACTTTACATCCCCACCAACAGCTTAGGATGATTCCCCTTTCTCCACATCCTGACTAGCATTTGTGATTACCTGTCTTTTGGATAAAAGCCATTTAATCTGTGTGAGATAATATCTCGGTGCAGCTTTGATTCATATTTCTCTCATCATTGATGCATTTGTATGTCCTCTTTTGAGAAATGTGTATTGATATCTTTTATCCATTTTTAAATTGGACTCTCAGATTTTTTCTTATAGAGTTCTTTGAGCTCTTCATATATTCTAATTATTAATCCTTTGTCAGATGGCTAATTTGCAAATATTTCTCTTTTTTCATTCTGTGGGTTGTCTCTTCACTTTATTGATTGTTCCTTCACTGTATAGAACCATTTAACTTCATGCAACACCATTCATCCATTTTTGCTATGGTTGCCTCTACTTGTAGGGTATTACTCAAGAAATATTTGCCCAGACCAATGTCCTGGAGGGTTCAGCAATGTTTGCTTGTAGCAGTTTCATAGTTTGAGGTCTTAGGTTTAAGTGTTCAATCCATTTGCATTTGATTTTTGTATATTGTGAGAGATAGGAATCTAGTTTGATTCTCCTGCCGATGGATAGCCAGTTTTCCCAGCACTAATTATTGAAAAGACAGTTTTTCCCCAATGTACATTCTTGGCAACTGTGTCATCAAGAAGTTCACTGTAGATGTATGGATTTGTTTCTGTTGTCTATTTTGTTCTATTGGTTGATATGTCTGTTTTATGTCTGTTTCAATGTGAGCACCACTCTGTTTTGGTTACTATAGCAGTGTAGTATAAGTTGAAGTCAGGTAATATGATTCTTCCAGTTTTATTCTTTTTGCTCAAGACAGATTTAGCTATTCTGAGTCTTTTTGCTTCCATATACATTTTATAATTCTTTCCTATTTCTATGAAGATTGTCATTGGTATTTTGAAAAAGATTGCATTGAATCTGTAGATTGCTTTGGAAAGTATACATATTTCAACAATATTGATTCTTCCAAATCATGAACATGAAATATCTTTCCATTTGTTAGGATCCCATTCAATTTCTTTAATCAGTATTAAATAGTTTTCATTGTAGAGATCTTTCACTTCCTTGATTATGTTAATTCCTAGGTATTTAATTTTATTTGTAGTGATTATAACTGGAATTACTTTTTGATTTCTTTTTCATATTGTTTGATGTTGTAACATAGAAATGCTAATGATTTGTGTATGTTTATTTTGTATCCTGCAACTTTACTGAATTTTTTTTATTAGCTCTAATAGTTTTTTGGTAGACTTTTTTTTTTTTTCAAATATAAGATCATATAATATGCAAAGATGACTTGACAACTTTCCTTTCTAATTTGGATGCCATTTCTTTCTCTTTTCTGATTGCTCTAGATAGGACTTCAGTACTATGGTGAATGAAAGTGGTGAAAGTGGGCATCCTTGTCATATTCCAGATCTTACAGAAAAGGCTTTCAGTTTTTTTCCCCATTCAGTATAATATTATCTGTTTGTTTGATGTATATGGCATTTATTGTGTTGAGATACATTCTTTCTACCCCAGTTTTTAAATGATTTTTATAATAAAGTGATGTTGAATTTTATCAATTTTTTTCAGCATCAATTGAAATGATCATATAGATTTTGTCTTTCATTCTGTTTTTATAATGTTTCATATTGATTCATTTGCATATGTGGAACTATCCTTGCATCCCTGAGATAAATCCCACTTGGTGATAATGAATGATCTTTCTAATATATTGTTGAATGTATTGTTTGCTGGTATTTTGTTGAGGACTTTAACATCAATGTTGATCAGAAATATTGGCCTGTAGTTTTCTTTTTGTCAATATGTCTTTGCCTGGTTTTGGTATCAGGATAATACTAGGATTATAGAATGAATATGGAAGTATTCTCTCCTCTATTTTGCAAAAATAGTTTGAGTAGTATCAGTATTAGTTCTTTTTTAAATGTTTTGTAAAATGCAGTAATGAAGCCATTGAGTTGAGGGCTTTACTTTCCTGGGAAGCCTTTCATCTCTATTTTATTTATTTACTTATTCATTTTTATTTATTTAGATCTTCTTTTTTTTTTGTTAGTCTGGCTAAAAGTTTGTCAATTTTATATATCTTTTCCAAGAACTAACTTTTTTGTTCATGGATTTTTATACTGTTTTCTTCATTTCAATTTAATTAATTTTAAAATTTTGTATTTTTAATTTTTGTGGGTTCATAGATGTATATATTCATATATTACATGAGATACTTTGCTACAGGCATGGAATGTATGGTAATTACATCATGGTAAATGGGGTATCCACTTCTTCAAGCATTTATCCTTTGTGTTGCAAACAATCCAGTTATACTCTTTTAGTTACTTTGAAATGTACAATTAAATCATTATTGACTATAGACATCCTGTTGTGCTAAAATACTAGGTATTATTTGTACTTTCTATTTTTTGTACCAATTAACCAACCCCACTCCCCACCACACACACCCTCGCTACATTTCCTAGCCTCTGTTAACTCTCCTTCTACTTTCTATCTACATGAGTTCAATTGTTTTAAATTTCAGCTCCCACAAATAAGTGAAAACATGTGAAGTCTTTCCTTTCTTGGGGCTTATTACTTCTTTTCTTCTACTAATTTTGGGTTTGGCTTTCTCTTCCTCTTCTAGTTCTCTAAATGTATCATCAGGTTGTTTATTTGAAGTTTTTCTACTTTTCTAGTTTAGGCAATCAGAACTATAAACTCTTCTCTTAGTGCTGTTTTACTATATCCCTTAGGTTTTGGTATATTCTTTTCATTACTGTTTGTTTAAAGAGATGTTTAAATTTTCTTTTAAATTTCTTCATTAACTCACTGGTCATCAGGAGCATGTTGTTTAATTTCCATGTGCTTGTATAGTTTCAAAAATTGCTCTTGTTATTTATTTCTATTAATAGTTTTATTCCATTGCCGTCAGAGAAGATACCTAATATTTCAAATTTTTTGAATGTCTCTGGATTTGCTTTGTAATCTAACATATAGTCTATCCTTGAGAATAATCCACATGCTAAGAAAAAAATGTGCATTCTGTAGCTGCTGGATGAAATGTTCTGTAAATAGCTATTAGATCCATTTGTCTATTATGAAGATTAATGTTTCTTTATTGACTTTCTGACTGGATGAACCATCCAAAGCTGAAAATGTGTTGTTTAAATCTCCAGCCATTGTTGTATTGAGCTCTATATCTCTCTTTAGTTCTAATAATATTTGTTTACTATATCTGGGTGCTTCAGTGTTCTGTGTATATATAGTTAGAGTTGACATATCATCTTGATGAATTGTCCATGTTATCATTATCTAATGATATTCTTTATCTCATTTTATAGCTTTTGTATGGAAATCTACTTTTTCTGATGTAAGTATAGCTACTGCTCTTTGTTTTTTTCCATTGGCATACACTATATTTTTCTATACCTTTATGTTCAGTCTGTGTGTTTCTTTATAGGTGAAATGTATTTCTTGCAGCTACAAAGGTCTTGTTTTTTTTATCCATTCATCCATTCTATGCTTTTTGGTTGGAGAGTTTAGTCCATCTCCATTCAATGTTATTATTCATAAAAATTTACTCCTCCTGCCATTTTATTATTAGTTTCTGTTTTTCTGTTATCCTTCTTCCCTCCCTCCCTCCTTCTTCCTTTCCTTTCCTTTCCCCCTCCCCTTCCCCTTCCTACCCCTTCCCCTTTCCTTTTCCATTCCTGTCTTAAAGGTCACATATCTCTATGTCTCTGCAGTTTATCCCTGGTGCCTTATTTAATTTGGTGAGTTAATGTTTTCCTGGATGGTCTTGATGATTGTATATGTTCACTGGTTTGTGGGTATTGAAGAACTCTGTATTTATTTTAACCTTTGCAGTCTAGGGTGGATTGCAGCCATCCTTCTTTGAGAGACTTTCTAGGTATTCAAAGGTACTTTGGTGGTGTGATCTGAGGTTTTGGTCACTGAAGCTATATCTGCATTAGGGAACCCCTCAAACCCAGTAATACTGTGGCTCTTGCTGACTCATAGATATATGGCCTTGGTGGTCATGGATAAGATCTGTGAGAATTCTCTGAATTACCATGCAGAGACACTTGTTCTTTTCTTTTACGTTCTCCCAAACAAAGAGTCTCTCTCTTTCTTAATCAGTGCTAAGCTACTTAGAGCTTTGGGAGAGTGACACAAGAACCTCTGTGGTCACCACTATTAGGATGGTGCAGGGTCAGACCTGAAACCAACACAGACCTGGTTCTCACTCAAGGACCATGGTAATCATGAACTGGCTACCTCTATGTTTGCTCAAGGCCCTAATGTTCTACAATCAGTGGGTGGTGAAGCCGGCTAGTCTTGTGTACTTGCCTTCAGGGCAGTAAGATTCCCCCTAGCCCAAGTGGGTTCAGAGATGGCATCCAGCAGCCAGAGCCTGGAGTCAGATACCTTAGGAATCTACTTGGTTCTCTATTCTCCTGCAGCTGAGCTGACACCCACCCATAAGACAAGGTCCTTCCCTCCTGTTTCCAAAAGTAGAGGAGTCTCTCCCCATGGCCACCACCAGCACAGGCCCTCTGAGCAGACAGTCCCAGCTACTTGGATGGTTGAGGTGGAAGGAACACTTGAGCCCAGGCCGTGGAGGCAGAAGTTGCAGTTCCCAGTGCCTTACCCCACTGCCCCACTGCGGCCTGAAGTAGTATCCAAGTTGCAAGGCAAAGTCCTCTTTACTCTTCACTATCCTTAAGCAGAAAAAAGAAATGTAATATTTTTGGCCAACCCAGCTTGGTGTCTTACAGTTTGCACGTCCCCCAAGTACACTGGCTCTGAGCCTGGAATGGCTCTAGGACTTGCCTAGAAGTTGCAGTCTTTGTGGCCTAGACTGCCTTTCCGTTTTATTTAGAATCCCAGAGTATTAGTCTGAGGTAGTGAGTTTTGTCAGGACTCAGGTTCCAACCACTGGGATAGGCAGCAATTCCCCTCTGGGTAGGGCTATTCTAAGTACTGTTTCTATGGGCACCTGCCAATTTCTGTCTGGTGTCACTTTCCACTGTCACAGAAAAGCCCTAAGTTCTAATGCAAAGTTCCACAATCATTGTGCTCTCACTCCCCTATGCATACAGACTTTGTTCCATGCCCCACAGCTGCTGCCATGACAGGGGAGGGTTGGCATGGGCAACTCAAGACTGTCTTTCGTACTCTCTTCAGTGCCTTTTTTAGGAATATGAACCGAAAACCAGGTATTATAATGGCTCACCTGATTTTTGGTTCTTATGAAGGGCTTTTTTGTGTAAATAGGTTTTACATTTGGTGTTTCTGCAAGGAGGATGATAACTGGAGGATTTTGCTTGGCTATCTTGCTCCACCTCCCTCCTTCATTTGCTTTTCTAATGGCCAATGAGGAGCAGAAGTGAAAGGCTAGGAATGGAGACAGTCTACATGATGAATGGGAGGTTGGAACTTTATTCTTATAAGGTGGCATCTATGTAAAGTTCGTTCATCAAAAAGTCTTATTTCTGGATACTTGGGGGAATGATGAGCAAGCCTTCCCAGAAAAGTAAGTATTGTCCACAGAGAAATGATAAAATTGGCCTTTTGGCATAAGGGCTGGCTTTTGACACTACATCATCTAGTCACCATATGAGAAGCCATGTATTTTGAAATTCATAGTTTTACATACATTTTGACTAAAATGTGCCACAACACTGGAGCAGAAGAATGACAGGAACACAATTTTACCTGATTTTGTGAGAAGCTAGATGGTGTTGCAATTCCTAACAGAAAATGACAGAAAAATACCTGCATTTCTATAGCAGCCCACAATAAGGATCACATTTCTAATTTAGACAACTTTAATGATTTGTTACAGAAAGGTCATATATGTGTATGTGGGAATGTGTGTGTGTGTGTGTGTGTGTGTGTGTGTGTGTGTGTGTGTGTAAGAGAGAGACAGAGAGAGAGGGAGAGAGAGAAAGAGAGAGCACAAATGTGTTTCTCTCAGATATTGTAACCACTTTAGTTTTACCTTTTGTGTTTTTGCGTTGACTTGGAATTGAAACGCAATTTGGTTTCACTATTAGTTTAGTGTTTGTCTTGACTTCATTTTGTTTTAATTATCTGTTTTTATTTTATGTGTCCGTAAGCCACTTCAAAAAGATTCTGAAATGAGGCAGAAGAAAAATAAATGAATGAAAACTGACACATGAAATAATCTCCAAAACAACACTTGAATTTAGTTGAAAGAACATATCTACTTTCCATATCAGCATATGAGGCATGGAGAGGTAAAGCAATTTGTATAAACTAAGCCACTAAATAAATAAATAACAGGTCTAGCACTCTGAACTCAGGATCCCAACTCCTACTTAAACCAATGTGCTTTCTAGTATCTCATTTGACTTTGCTACAATTTATTTTTACTAACAACATAGTTTACCGAAAAAAATGGATTATAGTATCACATACTGTGACATCTGATCTGAATTTGTAGTATTTGGAAAAGGATGTAATGGTGAAATGAGAAGCACAAAAGGGAAGCAAAGTAAATCCAGCTAAATTCAGGAATAGAAGTTTGTTGTTTGTTTCTTTCTAATACTGTACTATGAGTGAGAAAAGAAAATGAGGTAATTGCTGCATATACACTAAGGAGCTATATTCCTGCAAGTTTTACAGCATGTAAATGAGATACAAAGGGAGGACAGTCACAGTAAGTTCATCTCGTCAGTTTTGGGAATTCAATGTAAACATTAATTCCTGTTTTGAAGAGACATTGGGAAATGAGCATTGGTAATGTATGAAGGTTCTATTAAGACCTTTTAATAGAAAGCCTCTACCGACTGGATTCTGAAGCCAGATTCTATCATCATGGTAGCAGTCTGCAGAGTTCCTGGCATTTACCTATTATTGTCCAGGCTGGCATTTTCCTGTACATTTTTTTCTTTCTGAATACTGAGTATTCCTATGATTTTGTCACATGAAAAGGAAAAGAGAGTGTTGAAAAATCAAGATCCAGAATCAAGGTACAACTATCAGAATGCCTTGGAAGTTAACTTTGATGGGCTCTCTTATAGCTCAGCTTGAGATAAGGCTATAAATATATTTTAAACCTGGCTAAATCCTTAGATAGCAGCGTTCTCCTTCAAGAGAGTGAGTGGGAGTCTAAGTACATAGGTTGTTCAAACGATAAATCTGCTCAGAGGGAATGTTGGCCTTCAGAAGCCACACAATAGCCCCCCATGCACCACCCACCCAGATCAACGAACTAATTTTCCAAGTGAGAAAGATTATAATCCAAGCTTGGAAAGACCATATTTAAGCCCATATCTATTCCTTCAGTTAGGGATGTAAACGATCCCTGAATGATATGACTCAGTTTCTAGCTTATTTCCCGTCTTCCAAAAGAGCAAATAAAACTCAATATTGATAAAATCTTTTGCTTTAAAGGATATATACTTTACAGAAATCCTTACATTTATTTTTGTTATACAAATTATAAATGATTTGTTCCATATTATAAGAATATTTTAACATTTGCACAAATAACAATTATAGCTATGATTAATGTAAAATAAATTTATAGTATACAAGTTAATTGTAATGGAAGAATATATCAACTATTGCCAACTTTTTCACTTTTTACATTATAAGGACAGTAGAAATTGTTAGCATCTTTATTTATTCTTAAATTCTCACACTTCTCATAACATAGCAAGTATCACAACCAACAGCTTTAAAAACCCAGATTTAGTTATTTCCTATACCCCAGGCAAGCCTAACAGCCAGCAAGTTAGTTACAGAGAAAAGCTCTTTAATTTTAACTTGTTTTGTATGCAGTTCCTGGATTTGGGTATGCATGATTTCCTAAATTAATATATTTCTTTCTATCAAAATATTTGAGTAGGACAGAGCCCATTTAAAGGGCTAGAGGTTAGATTGATGAGTAGAGAATTGTAGGCAGAAAAAGCTAAAATGTTTTTCATTTTCTCTAAATTAGGATCCTAAAAAGGCAAGTTACTCATATGAATTTTTAACACCTTAAATTCATAATCAAATATAAATAAATTTTGAAGTTCCATGCATCATATTTTCATGAATAACTTCATTCTACCTTCATATTTCACTCTTTTTAAAAAATATATATAATAGAGATGGAGTCTCACTATGTTACTCAGGCTCATCTGAAACTTCTGAGCTCAGGCAATTCATCTGCCTCCGCCTCCTAAAGTATTGGGGTTACAGGTATGAGCCACTGAACTTGGCCAATATTTTACTCCTAAGTAAGGTATATGGCAGTGAGAAAAGAAATTATGTGTTGTTGCTCTCTACAACAAACAGAAAAATATCATTTTTTCACAGCAGATTAAGTACCTATCCATACAGGTAGCAGACACAGCTCATCAGAATTTCAAAGGGCACTGACCATATTTAAGTGTAATGTGGAATATCAAATTAAAGATGCTGAGGTAAGACTGTCTCCGCCTGGATCTTCTTTCTGAAAGTAACCCACAAGAATACAAATGCAGGAAACAAAACTCTATCTTTGCTAAAACCAAAAATCAGCCAAAACCCTTAACTACAATCTAGGAAATCAGATTACCCAAAGCAGCAAAAGATGGTGCAGGGAAGAAGTAAAGAGTAGACCCATTCCAATGCATCTCTTAGGCGATATATACTCTTCAGTGCCAAACCAGTGACCCTTATCTAGAAAGACAAGATTTAGGTATGTGGGCAGGTGTGCCCTAGATCCTAGAGCCATTTACCAAACGGTAGCAGAGAAGTTGGGGCCAAGTAAGAAAGAGCTTCATGGCATTTCTAATACAACTCCAGCTCTTGGTTTGCCACATGGAGGAGCCACTAGCTCATATACCCACATTGTTCTTCAAAAATTGCTGGGACTGGGAAAAGAAATACTCACTAAACAATGAGTAATATTCAGAAGGAAATCTGCTTTTAACGGGGGTCAAAGCAAAAACAATGCTACAAGAAAAATGAGAAAACTTAAAAACCAGTTGAAGAATCCATAACAGAAAAATTATGCCGTAAAGCGGACAAAATTATAAAGATTCCTTGAGAATCTAAGAAGTTATTGATGTTGTGACCTATCCAATCTAAGAACTCTAAAAAAAATGCAAGGGCCAGAAAAGAAAAATGCAAGAGATGAAATTTGAGCTGGAAGAGTCAGGGTAAAAATAAAAAGGAAAAAAAGATAATTGAAATATATATCATGTTTCTGTGAGTTTGGGGTATAACTTGGTTCCTTGATAAGTCATGCAGACTATTTGCATTTGTATTTAGGATAAATTTTTTCTAGGATAAATGAAAAAAAAATGCACATAATTCTTTCTTATAAAAATAAGAGAACAAGGAAGTACCACATATCGTATACTTTGTCTAACAACAAACTCCACAAAAAGAAGATGATCAACCACTTCAAATATTCCAGTGGTATAATTGAAGCAGAATCAGGAAAGCAGTGTTTGTCTATCATGAAAAGTCAAATTGCCTAGAACCTCTGTGAGGTTCAGCAAAATTTCCCCACCAGAATACAGCTCATGTATGGAAAGTATTTAAAATAATGACTCCTTGTTTTAGCAAACCTAACGCCCAAACATCTTGCAGTTACATTGTGTAAGGTCATGCTTTAATGTGTCCTGAAACTGACAAAAATATTTTCTGATAAAAAAAAAGACTTTCTTCTACAATTCTTCTCTAATACTGTATGTCAAAAATTTTAAAAATTAATACGTAAATATGTTCCATAGTTTTAAATGCTTGGATACTGTTTTTTTAAACTCATATATTCTCAATTATACTAAGTAGTAACTTAGTTTGAGGAAACAAAATACTTACACTCAATTTGATCAAAACTTAAAAACTTGTTGTCTGACCCAGATTCTTCAAAGTGAAATCTTGAATTCTATTTTATAAACAGTATATTCACATGTCCTGCTTAATTCAGTCATGATCCTCGTACTTTCTTGCTTTAGTGACTCATCAGATTGGAATTAGTGGCCAGCCATAAATACGTTCTTCCAGCCCATCTCTACACTGAACAGATGGGATACCCACAAATAAACCCAGCAAATCTAACTCAAATTTTTAGGCTGGAGAAAGATCAAGTTGAAAATTTCTCCTAAGGAATTTCAACTTGGCTACAATCTTCCAGATTTCTGATTCTTCACAAAAAGTGGTTATTTTTTAAGTTGCTTTTTTCTATAATTTCAAATTTAGCTCGACTAGTAACAGTGGGGAACCATCAAACTATCTTATATTTTAGATTTTTTATAGGAAATTATATATACATACATAAAATTATGCATAGTACTATTATTCTCTTAATAATATCCAATTTTTTATTCTGAATTACAACATTGTTCTATGCTTAGGAGACCATAACGTTTAAGTAACTATTCTTACAGCCTTATGCTGATCCACACACACTTTTGCTGGTGTAAATTTTGATCTTTATATAGTAAGAATTAAGTGGAGCAAAGCATTGGGAACTTCAACACACCGACATGATGCCATGTGACTTTGGGTATTATATAGACTAAAAAAATGACCAGAGTTGCACAGAATGATATAAAAGAGTTTACCATTTAGACTAGGTTTGAATGTTATTTTTCTTTGCATAGCACAATTTTGTTGATTTATAAATAGAGGTTTGTTTCCAGATTAATAGATTCATGTTTCACTCATTTAAAACTTTTTATTAATTACTCATATATGTAAGCACTGTGCTTGGTGCTGAGGACACTGCAGAGGACAAAGTAAAAATAAAAACTTTCCTGTATACAGCGTACACTTTATTACAAAGGAAAACATTTTCCTCTTGAATTATCAAAGCAAACAAACTGACTTTTCAATTTTCACCATTTTATCTTTTCTAATTCCAGAAAAAATATATTTGCATGGATTATTTTTAGATGTAATCATTATGAATGTTTTCCCAGTAATATAGGGTTAAATCATTTGTGAGTTATGAATTGTTCTTAGTGGTGATTGTTAAGAAAATAGCATTTTTTTCTAGATTAAACACATTTGCAAAATATTAATGACTATTATTATTTTAGTATGTTAAATTATATGTAGTGAATTGATAGACTGATCTCAGTAAAACAGGAAGACAGTGAAGATTCTGAGTTCAAATACTTTGTTCTTTAATGTAAGAATACTTAACTAGTTACAATAATAAAGAAATTGATTTTATTTTTAGCTGCTTGTTAATATGAACAGTGTAATAACATTTTAGTTCAATATTTAGTTATTATTACATATCATATTAATCTAAACTAATAACAATTTAGTTTATATTTTCAAATTTTAAAGTTGACCAAAGCCACAAACTGAAGGATTCAATATATTGTGTGGCTCTCATACTAAAAGGCTTTTATACTACCAAGAATAGTATTCAATTAAAGAACTATAATATTTTGAATATCTTCTTTCCCATTCACATTATTTTTCTTTTCAGTTATCTTACTTTTTATGTAACACATTAAGATTCTTTTTAATAAAAATGCTTGCTCTATCTTGGATAAACTAATCTGTACTATTTTATATTATTGTCATTTTTCTTTATATTTCCACTTTTAAATAGTTTAAGGGGGTATGTTCATATACATACACAAGACAGGCACAAGTATAGATACAGGGATACTGTATTGGTGATTCAAATATCAGGACATTGTTGTTGCCAGTGATACACACACACGCACACACACATACACACACACACACATATTTTATTGTACTTTAGGTTCTGGGGTACATGTGCAAAACATAACCTTATTAAAATAATTCACCATGAAGAGTTACATGTATAGAATGAGATTAAGAAAGATTAAGGTATCTTGAGGTTGTCAACTGTATACATATGATCTTTCTTATAAATAATGGATGTGGGTATTTTGGTTTAAAATCATTAGCCTTTGAGAAACAGGTCTTTTAAAAAGTCTTCCTATGACAGGCTTGTCTTAAATTGACTGATCGTATTTCTGAGCACGCTGCTGGTAATAGTACACAGAAGAGTGCACAGTGGGCAGATGCTAACATTTATAAATGAGAGGATCATCGACACAGAAATTTCAGATCTCCAGACAGCCAGAAGAAAATATTGTGCTGTTCCTTTAGAACAAACATGCTACTGGTCCAGACAGAACAGATAGTGTTCTCCAAACTTATTTTCCAGAGATATAAATGAATTCATATAATATTTTTAATTCTGTCCACCCACTCTCTTGTATTTTTAACCAGAATCGCACAGTTGCAAATATGGCCAAGTGGAGAGTGAATTTGTGACCATGCAAAAGACAAGCGGAAGTCCCACATAGAATTTAAACTCTTAATTGATCTTACTATTATCCTACTCCAATCAGGCTAATAACAATGATGCAATGAAAAAATTAAACAAGATAAACTGAAAAATAAAAATATGAAAGTGCATGCTGTTATAATTAAAGCAGTAGCATATCTTCTTTGTTGATATCATTTATTGAGAAAATATTTCTTTATAACTTTAATCTTGGACCTTGGGTCTAGAGGAAAATTGATGCAGAAAACTTAGAAATGAGTCTGGCATGAATCCTCTTACTATGGAAATTAAGTCTAGTTGAGAAGGTGAAATGACTAGTCAAATAATTCTGAAGCGAAAAAATAATAATAACAAGTGTCTTTATTGAGACTATGATATACTTTCTAAATAAATAGAGAGAACCTTTCCCATGTTTATAGAAGCACATTCATTTTTAAGAATTGTGTTAGATTTAAACATCTTAGTATTATTTAAAAATACTTCCTGAATGTCTTTTGTATAAGTATGTTTATGTCAACAATCGAGTTTTATATTAATTTTATCTAATCCTACTATATTATTCATGCTTTAGATACAAAATTCAATTTAGAATGTATATTTAAAATGTATATAGGTAATTAAAATGAGATAAACTTATGTAATATTGGAACTTAAAGATAGCTGTTAAATTGATACTTAGTCATTACACATGATGCTAATAACAATGTCATTAAGTCTGCATGTTCTTTTAGGTTCAGATCATTGCAGTGTGAGTCAAAAGAGTTACATATCGTCAAAGTACAAATTTAGGAGTCATCTGAAACACAGTTTGGCATTCTAATGAAGGATAGAATGCCATTCTAATGAAATCACTGTTTGAGGCAGAGGATGTAATTCAAGATATAACTGTTTTCCCCAATCTTTGGGGGCACAACTTATTTATCATTTAATTTGACTTCCTGGAGAATCTAATCCTTTTGACTATTTCCTTCTTAAAACTGTTTCTGGGCCGGGCGCGGTGGCTCAAGCCTGTAATCCCAGCACTTTGTGAGGTCGAGGCCTGTGGATCACGAGGTCAAGAGATCGAGACCATCCTGGTCAACATGGTGAAACCTGTCTCTACTAAAAATCCAAAAATTAGCTGGGCATGGTGGCGCGTGCCTGTAATCCCAGCTACTCAGGAGGCTGAGGCAGGAGAATTGCCTGAACCCAGGAGGTGGAGGTTGCGGTGAGCCAAGATGGCGGCATTGCACTCCAGCCTGGGTAACAAGAGCAAAACTCCATCTCAAAAAAAAAAAAAACAAAAAAACAAAAACAAAAAAAAACCTGTTTCTGAGGATGGCTGGCAAAATGGCTCAGTATAAACAGCTCCAGTCTACAGCTCCCAGGGAGATCAACCCAGAAGGCGGGTAATTTCTGTATTTCCAACTGAAGTACCTGGCTTATCTCATTGGGACTTGTTAGAAATTGGGTACAGCCCACAGAAGGCAAGCCCAAGCAGGGTAGGGTGTTGCCTCAACCGGGAAGTTCAAGAGGTCCAGGAACTCCCACACCTAGCCAAGGGAAGCCATGAGGGACTGTGCCCTGAGGAACAGCTCATTCTGACTCAGATACTATGCTTATCCTACAGTCTTCGCAACTCATAGACCAAGAGATTACCTCCAGTGCATATGCCACCAGGGCCCTGGGTTTTGAGCACAAAACTGATGTATGTTTGGGTAGACTCCAAGCTGTAGGAGTTTATTTTCATACCCCAGTGGTGCCTAGAATGCCAGCAGATCCCACTCTCATGGAGCCCAGCAGGCTAAGATCCACTGGCTTTAAATTCTTGCTGCTACCATAGCAGTCTGAAGTCGACCTGGGACACCTGAGCTTGGTTGGGGGAGAAGCATCTGTTATTACTGAGGCTTGAGTAGGCAGTTTTCCCCTCACAGTGTAAACAAAGCCGCCAGGAAGTTCAAACTGAACAGAGCCCACCACAGCTCCACAAAGCCAATGTAGGCAAGACTGTCTTTCTAGATTCCTCCTCTCTGGGCAGGACATCTCTGAAAGAAAGGCAGCAGCCCCTGTCAGGGGCTAATACCTAAAATAACAGAAGACAAGAAATAACTATAATAAGAGCAGAACAGAAGGAGATAGAAAAACAAAAAAAAAAAACCCTTCAAAAAAAAAATCAATGAATCCAGGAGCGGGTTTTTCGAAAAGACCAACAAAATAGATAAACTGCTAACCAGAATAATAAAGAAGAGAACAGAGAAGAATCAAATACACACAATAAAAAGTGATAATGGGGATGTCATCACTGATCCCACAGAAATACAAACTACCATCAGAGAATACTATAAACACCTCTACACAAATAAAGTAGAAGATCTAGAAGAAATGAATAAATTTCTAGACACATACACCTTCCCAAGTCTAAACCAGCAGAAGTAGAATCCCTAAATAGACCAATAACAAACTCTGAAATTGAGGCAGTAATTAATAGCCTACCAAAAAAAAAAAAAAAAAAAAAAAGCCCAGAACCAAATGGATTCTCAGCTGAATTCTACCAGAGGTAAAAAGAGTTGCTGGTACCATTCCTTCTGAAACTATTCCAAACAACAGAAAAAGAGGGGCTCCTTCCTAACTCATTTTTTGTGGCCAGCATCATCCCAATAATCATAACCTGGTAGAGACACAACAATAACCAAAAAAGTTTCAGGTCAATATCCCTGATGAACATCAATGCAAAAATCCTTAATAAAATACTGGCAAACAGAATTCAGCAGCACATCGAAAAGAATCCACCATGATCAAGGCAGCTTTATTCCTGGGACATAAGGCTCGTTCCACACATGCAAATGAATACACGTAATCCATTACATAAATGGAACCAATGATAAAAACCACATGATTATCTCAAAAGATGCAGAAAAAGCCTTTGATACAATTCAACACACCTTCATGATAAAAACTCTCAATAAACTAAGTATTGATGAAATGTATTTCAAAATAATAAGAGATATTTATGACAAACCCACAGCCAATATAATACTGACTGAGCAAAAGTTGGAAGCACTCCTTTTGAAATCTGGCAGAAAACAAGAATGCCCTTTCTTTTTTTTTTTTTAATTTTTATTGCATTTCAGGTTTTGGGGTACATGTGCAGAACGTGCAAGATAGTTGCATAGGTATACACTCACACTGGTTAGAATGGCGATCATTAAAAAATCTGGAGACAACAGATGCTGGAGAGGATGTGGAGAAATAGGAACACTCTTACACTGTTGGTGGGAGTGTAAATTAGTTCAACCATTGTGGAAGACAGTGTGGCGATTCCTCAGGGACCTAGAAATAGAAATTCCATTTGACCCAGCAATCCCATTACTGGGTATATATCCAAAGGACTATAAATCGTTCTACTATAAGGACACATGCACACGAATATTCATTGCAGCACTGTTTACAATAGCAAAGAACTGGAACCAACCCAAATGCCCATCGATGATAGACTGGACTGGGAAAATGTGGCACATATACACCATGGAATATTATGCAGCAATCAAAAATGATGAGTTTGTGTCCTTTGTAAGAACATGGATGAATCTGGAGAACATCATTCTCAGCAAACTGACACAAGAACAGAAAAAGAAATACCGCATATACTCACTCATAGGTGGGTGAGAAAAATGAGAACACATGGACACAGAGAGGCAGTCTACTATACACTGGGGTCTATTGGGGGGAATGGGGGAGGGATAGCGGGGGGGGGCTGGGGAGGGATAGCCTGGGGATGAATGCCAAGTGTGGGTGAAGGGGAGGAAAGCAGCAAAACACACTGCCATGTGTGTACCTATGCAACTATCTTGCACGTTCTGCACATGTACCCCAAAACCTATAATGCAATAAAAATTAAAAAAAAAAAAAAAAAGGATTTCTTCAAGGAGAACTACAAACCACTGCTCAAGAAAGTAAGAGAGGACACAAACAAATGGTAAATAATTCCAGGCTCATGCATAGAAAGAAACAATATAGTGAAAATGGCCATACCACCCAAAGTAATTTATAAATTCATTGCTATGTCAATCAAGCTAACATTAACTTCTATCACAGAAGTAGAAAAAATAACTACTTCAGATTTCACATGGAAACTAAAAGTAGCTCGTATAGCCAAGAAAATCTTAAGGAAAAAGAACAGTCCTGGAGGCATCATGCTGCCTGACTTCAAACAATACTACAGGGTTACAGTAAACAAAACAGCATGTTACTAGTACCAAAACAGATATGGACCTGTTGGAACACAACAGAGACCTCACAAATAACACCACACATCTACAACCATTGAATCTTTGACAAATCTGACAACAACAAGCAATGGGGAAAGGATTCCCTATTTAATAAATGGTGTTGGGAAAACTGGCCAGCCATATGCAGAAAACTGAAACTTGATCCCTTCCTTACACCTTATACAAAACGTAACTCAAGATGAATTAAAGACTTAAATGTAAGACCTAAAACCTCAAAAACTCTAGAAGAAAATCTAGGCAAAACCATTTAGGACATAGGCATGGGCAACGACTTCATGACTAAAACACCAAAAGCATTGGCAACAAAAGCCAAAATTGACACATGGGATCTAATTAAACTAAAGACCTGCACAGCAAAAGAAACTATCATCAGAGTGAACATGTAACCTACAGAATGGGAGAACATTTTTGCAATCTTTCCATATGACAAAGGGCTAATATCTAGAATCTTCAAGAAACTTAAATGAATTTACAAGAAGAAACAAACAACCCCATCCAACAGCTGGTGAAGGATATGAACACAAACTTCTCAAAAGAAGACATTTATGTGACCAAGAAACATGAAAAAAAGCTCATCATCACTGGTCATTAGAGAAATGCAAATCAAAACCACAATGAGATACTATCTCATGCCAGTTAGAATAGAGATTATTTAAAAACCCGGAAAAAACAGATGCTGGGGAAGATATGGGAAAATAGGAACCCTTTTATACTGTTGGTGGGAATGCAAATTAGTTCAACCATTGTGGAAGACAGTGTGCCTATTCCTCAAGGATCTAGAAATAGAAATACCATTTGACCCAGCAATCCCATTACCAGGTACTTACCCAAAGGATTATAAATAATATAGATTTATACTCTATATAAACATACAGTAAACATGTGTGCATATAAAGATACATGCACACATGTTTATTGCAGCAACTGTTCACAATAGCAAAGACTTGAAATCAAGCCAAATGCCCATCAATCATAGACTAGATAAAGAAAATGTGGTATGTATATACCATGAAATACTATGCAGTCATAAAAAGGATGAGTTTATGTCCTTTGTAGGGACATGGATGAAGCTGGAAACCATCATTTTCAGCAAACAAACACAGGAACATAAAAACAAACATTGCATGTTCTCATTCGTAAGTGGGAGTGGAAGACTGAGAACACATGGACACAGGGAGGGGAACATCACACACTGGGGACTGTCAGAAGTTTAGGGGCTAGAGACTCTCAGAGTTCTCATTAACTCATCTTTGTTCAAAAGTAGCTAAGTTAAATGACTCTGAAACCTTAACCAAATAGACTACTATATCCCATAGACAGAAAATAACTGTTTGAGAAATCTGACAAATACAATTCAGTCTTCTCTTTTAAGCTCTAGTCCTTTTCTCAACTGCAGAAAGACTTTTTCACCTAAGTCCACAAAAATCAGGAATACTTCAAATTCAACACGTTAAAACCCATTAAATTCAGTCTCTTTCTTTCTTTTATTATTTTTTTAATCTTCTCCACCTTTACATTCACCATTTTTTCATTCCCTAAGTGAAAAGCCTTGGGCTCTTCTTTGACTTCTGTCTTTTGTCTGCGTATCTAGTTCATCACCACTTTTTTTTTAGTTGTGGCTCCATAGCTTTGTCAAATGTGCCCCTTCTTTTTATTCTTTTCCTTGCCATAATGCAGCACTATGCCATCTTTCACACAAATTATTGCAGTAGTTTTTCACTTTGTCTATATGTTTCTAGGCTTCCCTTCTCAATCCATCTTCTATAGCACCATTAAAATTCAGCATTAAAAGTAGGTTAGATCACACTATACCCGTTAGTTTCAAACATTCCCATTTTTTATTCAGTTGTTCTGCCAGAAACTTTTTGATGACTTCCAAATTCTTTAGCAGATGTGGAAGGTGGGGGTTCCCCAAATCTTCAAAATTAGGTGGCAGACCATGATTTTAGCACCATCCCTTATTTCCCTCCCCATTCTCTGGCCTATGCTCCAGAGTAAAGCGTACCACCCTTGGCTTACTATGATCTTTCATATTCCATGCCTATGTACAGATGGATAAAATGATTTTAATCAAGTAGTAAGACCCCATATTTTTATTACTAATTTTATATAAACTTAGTTTTCTCTCTCATAACCTTGATTTTTTCCTGCTGGCTAGTCAATTCCTGACATTTTCAGTTTCATGGTATTTTAGAATACATAATTTCTTGCCAGTTAGCATAAAAAAATTGTCAGCAAAATTAAGAAAAGTTCAGAAAAAGAATTTACTTTTCCAAATAGTAAATATACTTAAAAGCCAAACTGAGAAGCATTATTGCCAAGTGACTTAATGCAAATAATATACAGAAAAAGGAACTAGGACGGAAGTTCCAAGTTCTATATATTGCTTTTAGACAGTGAATTTGTTGGAAATGAGAGATCGTGGTTATAGAAAAATTCCAAATCACATTATAAATTCCAATTCTGAATATGAAACTTGGCTTACTTTGAAATTTTCTTCTTTTTGGTCCCCTTGATCTAGCATTTTATTGCCCATGTGACAGTAAAGGGCAAGGTATTTCCAGATCTGATACCATCAGAGATCTGAAAATGTCAAAAATAATACTTGCTAATGGAGTCCATTAACAGTTTCTGATTATGGAAATACTTATGGTTCATAAGACATCAAGATTTTTCTTAAAATGAGCCTCATCTACCACTATTTTTATTGAAAGTGAAACCTTGGATGGTACTTTTTATATCTATTTTGATTGTTATCTTAGCTGTTTATTGCTTCCCTTAAAAGGTATATTTCTGCTCACTGATAGTTCAGTAAACTCGGTATGTTTGAATAGCAGATACGGCTATCTCAAACACTCATTTTATCATTATGTTCTCATATGAGATTATTTTATCTTCTAATAATAGTAAATTCCATTTAGAGCATTTTCTATTTTAATCAGTGGAAACAGAGCTCCTGTTACATGATAGTCATTTAATTTAATGTGGAAAAATTAATAACAACATGAGCAACTTTTTATGCAAACAGTTTTGATTATGTTTCAATTCAAAAGCAGATCCAAAGAACAATAATTATCTAAAATTTCTAAAAGTATGTCATTTCTTTGTTTTGTATTTATTAAAAAAATGACCTTGAGTAATAATATGGTTTTGTTAAAACACTTAATAATTCAAAGTATTGCATTGGAAATCTAACTAGTTTTATGTAACTCCTCCTGCCACCTTAATTCCTTTATTTTCTTGACTTTGTTTCTGAAAATGCTCTACTTATTTGATGCCAAAAACTATTAGGACTTAATTTTGCTTTGGTACTACAGCAACGATATAATAACACAATGGTTATTTAAAAGTTATTTAGTTAAACCTGGCCGAGTGCAGTGACTCATGCCTGTATTCCCAATATTTTGGGAGGCCAAGGCGGGTAGATCAGTTGAGGTCAGCAGTTCGAGACCAGCCTAGCCAACAAGTTGACACCTCTTCCCTACTAAAAATACAAAAAATTAGCTGGGCATGGTGGTAGGCATCTGTATCCCAGCTACAGGAGAGGCTGAAGCAAGAGAACAGCTTGAATCTGGGAGGCAGAGGATTTAGTGAGCCAAGATTGTGTCACTGTACTTCATCCTGGACAACAGAGCGAGACACTGTCTCAAAAACAAAAACAAAAACAAAAAATAAGAGTTATGTACTTAAACAGTTATCAAAAAAAGAAAAAAAAAACTTGTCTGTTTTCCCTGAAATATGGAATACTTGAACCATTAGTTAAAGGGATATTGTGTGACTCAAGGTAGCATATATAACTGATTTCCTTCTGTGAAAATTTATATGTTAATTTATAGTTCTGTCTCATAAACTCCAGTCATACAGTGGCCATATGTAAAAGAATATTAAAGCCTCTATCCCTTGGTTATGGAATTAAGGTCTATATGGTCTAAAACTCTGTTGATAATCACCCAGGTAGCAAGAGTCAGAACCAAATCACTCATTTTATTTAATTCCTAATTTGATTCAATAGCTTATGTTCCTAGGTTCTAATTAGTGTTGAAAGTCTCCAGGCTTCTAAGTGTCAAGAAAATATTAGTCAGGCACATTGTTTTATTCTTTTTTTCATTTACATGTATATTTTTATCTATAGGGAGCTTCCAATTCAATTTCTTTAAACAATTTTGATATCCAACCTCTTCTCTCACACCCCTAACCAACCTTAATCATCAGCATCAACACACTACCCTAAACACTCTTAGAGACCAGAACAAACACTTTTAGAGACCAGTAAACATTTTATTTTGGTGACTATTATAAATGTTTGAGGCAGTGCTCTCTCAAAGCTATATAGTCACAACTAAAGGTTCTCAAATTTAACCTTAGTTTTGAGTGTCTAAATAACATTTTCTGTATAAACACATTTTGTCCTTTTCAGAAAAAGTGCTAGAACATCTCCTTCAGAGGAAAAACTACTTACTGGCATACTGAGATTACATTCTACTTACTAAAATATGTTATCCAGACAGCACAGTATAATTATGGTAATAATCTAGTGCACTTAGGCAGTCAAACTGAGAAGAAGACATACATGAGGACAACAAACATGATGAAAAAATGCTCATCATCACTGGTCATTAGATAAATGCAAATCAAAACTACATTGAGATACCATCTCACGCCAGTTAGAATGGCGATCATTAAAAAATCTGGAGACAACAGATGCTGGAGAGGATGTGGAGAAATAGGAACACTTTTACACTGCTGGTGGGAGTGTAAATTAGTTCAACCATTGTGGAAGACAGTGTGGCAATTCCTCAAGGACCTAGAAATAGAAATTCCATTTGACCCAGCAATCCCATTACTGGGTATCTATCCAAAGGACTATAAATTGTTCTACTATAAGGACACATGCACACGAATGTTCATTGCAGCAATGTTTACAATAGCAAAGACCTGGAACCAACCCAAATGCCCATCAATGATAGACTGGACTGGGAAAATGTGGCACATATACACCATGGAATATTATGCAGCAATCAAAAACATGAGTTTGTGTCCTTTGTAGGGACATGGATGAATCTGGAGAACATCATTCTCAGCAAACTGACACAAGAACAGAAAATGAAACACCACATATTCTCACTCATAGGCGGGTAATGAACAATGAGAACACATGGACACAGGGAGGGGAGCACTACACACTGGGGTCTATTGGGGGGAATAGGGGAGGGACAGCAGTGGGAGGAGCTGGGAAGGGATAGCATGGGGAGAAATGCCAGATGAGGGTGAAGGGGAGGAAGGCAGCAAATCACACTGCCACGTGTGTACCTATGCAACTATCTCGCATATTCTGCACATGTACCCCAAAACCTAAAATGCAATAAATAAATAAATAAATAAAAGAGGCACCTGTATTATTTACTTTGCACCACATAACTCTAAATTAAGTACACTTAAAAATGTTTTTAGTTCATAATATGCTTATCAATTCATAAAAATAGTGAATGTTATTGTGGCTGCTCAGTGTATACTTTGTGCATTTTATACATTTTAAGTGACTTGGTCCCAGCCCTAAGAGATTAAATCCTAATGGTAAAGTTGGATGCTAATCAAATAAACTCAGAATAAAGGGAAACTTGGATCTGTGCAAAGTGCTATGAAGGCCTGAAGGAAACTATGGAGTAGGTGCCATTGGACATCAGTGTAACAGCATATGCAAAGGCCCAGTGATTTGTAGCAGTGGGCTTTCAGTAACTTAAAGGCCACTGTGGCTTGGCCATAGAATAAGGGGCTAGATTGTGCAGGCCTTTTGTGCTATACTAACAAAGATGATGTACTACATTTGTGAAAATAGCTGCTTCTGACAATCTTCTAAACAACTTACCCCCCAAAAGCCCCAACCATTAACTATAGAACCCCTCTCCAACCCCCCAAAAAACCCTGCCAATAAATATCCTTTTAAATCCTAAGCTCACTTGTCACTTAACAAAAACTAGCTCCTCCATTTATAATACATTAGATCTCATCCTTTCTCATCTATTCCAGCAGTTCTCCCTTCTCTCTCATATATTATCAGTTTTTCTCTCTTTAGATTTTTCCTTCTATAAACATGCTGTTGTATTTACCATCTGAAAATAATACTCTCTTTTATCTCTCTTCCCCTGCCTAACTATGGCCCCACTGGTTACTTATTAGTATTATTTTTTAAGAATCGGGGAATGGGGGAGGGACAGCGGGGGGGGGGGGCTGGGGAGGGATAGCCTGGGGATGAATGCCAAGTGTGGGTGAAGGGGAGGAAGGCAGCAAAACACACTGCCATGTGTGTACCTATGCAACTATCTTGCACGTTCTGCACATGTACCCCAAAACCTATAATGCAATAAAAATTAAAAAAAATAATAATTAAAAAAAAAGAATCACTTTCTTTCTTTCCATTATCTCCTGAACCCACTCCATTGAGCCTTTCCTGCCCTTTATATTGTGAATGATTTTAGAGTCGCATTACAGTCTTCATCATAATTGATACTATCAGCAACACTTAGGGCACTTGATCACTCCATAATTTTCATAACTTCCAGGACACCACACTTAACATGTTGTTCTCCTAATTAATAGGCTGTTCAATAACAATCTGCCTTTCTGGTTTCCTGTCATCTCCCAAATCTCACAATATAGAGCTCTCTAGGACTCAATCCCTAGAATTTATCTCTTTTATAAGAGATAAATTCTTACCCACTGCTTTGGGGAGTTCATTCAGTGTCAACATTTAAAATAAAATCAATATACTTTTGCCACGCAACTTTATATCTCCAGTCTTGCTCTCCTCCAGAACTGCCTTTATGTTTGATACCTACACTACGATGTGTAATAGTCATCTTCAGCCTAACATCTCAAAACTGACAGCTCTAACATCTGGCCTTCCTAGTCTATCTCAGTTCATATTAAACCTATCCTTATAGTTGTTCCTTAGTAAAGATTACTATGAAATACTTTATAGAAAGTCAAATGTAATCATTATAATGTAAAATTCAATGGATGGTGCAAACAGTGGATTAGATCTGATATGAAGACTACTGACCTAAAAGGCAAAACTGAATCAAAATTCTTCACAGAGATATAATTAAATATAAATAAAAGTTTAGGAGATGGACACAGGGAGGGGAACATTACACATTGAAGTCTGTGGGGAGGACTAGGGGAAGGATGGGGGGTGGGGAGTTGGGGAGGAATAACATGGGGAGAAATGCTAGATATAGGTGATGGGGAGGAAGGCAGCAAACCACATTGCCATGTATGTACCTATGCAACAATCCTGCATGTTCTTCACATGTACCCCAAAACCTAAAATGTAATAAAAATATATATATATTAAAAAATGTTTAAGAGACATGGCAAATAGAATATGTCCCAGCTAGAGTTAATATAAGTTTTATGGTGAGAAAATAGATAAAATATACATGGGATATATTCAAAGTGAAACTAGATAAAATTTCCCAGAACTGATGAAGGACATGCCTCAGATTCAGGAAGCACAAATCAGACAAACATAAGCACAAGTAAGACAGATATGAATAATTCCATAGATAGGCACATAGCAGTAAGTCTTCAGCATACCAGAGCAATGTTAAAAGTTGTTGAATAATAAATAAAATCTGAAGTTTTTGGAAAGATAACAGGATGCAATACTTAACTAAATTATTTTTCAACAATGAGAGAGAATTACTATGACATTTTTATACAAACCAGAGAAAGTTTATTGCTAATAGATATTCACCAATGACACTTTTAATTTGAAGGAAGAATTTTTTTTTGCTAGAAACAATGATTATTTGCTTAATAAAGCTATTGAACTTCATCTATTATTTGATAACATGACCCCCATATTCCAAGTATCTTTTAAAGCATCTACTAGCATCATTGAAGAGAGTATATCATGGGTGAGTTGTTTTGCATCAAGATTGTTAGTCACTGACTTGATTATTAACCAAAATAGAACAGTTCTAAGAAAACTCTTTCCATGAACAACTGGAAAAAATATCCATGACACAAAAAAATCATTCTTCTTTATCATGTTTCCTTCATGAAACATGAAGGAAAGAAAACATATTATCTTCTGCATTGCCTTAATAAGAATTTGCATTGTCATTATACATAATAGAATGTTAGTATCTATTGATGAAGAGATATAGTTATCTATCTACTTATAATCTAGTCTGTCAATCCCAAAAAGTAAGATGGAAAACCTTGCTATAACATTTTTACATTTTTTAAGTAAATTCAATATTTCTATCATGAAAGCATTGTTTTCTCATTCAGAATATAAAAATTACAAATGCATAGAAAAGTATGAGAAGTATTCCTACCAGTCTTGCTTTATTTTTTCTTATGAACAATTTTTGAAGTATCATGATCCTACTGACTATAGAATTTTTTTGTGCTAAACCTTTCAATTAACATTATTAGTACCTTTAACAAGCACCATCCAGTGGCTACATAATATTCCACAGTATGGATGTAAAAATTTGCCTTTCTTTCCTGTGTAGATGTCTTCTACTGTTGTGAATCATTTGAAGGTAACAGTCATCTTTGTGCCTAAAACTTTTGGAGATTTATATTAATTTCTGCTATCTAGATTCCTAGAAGTAAAACCACATATTCTTTAGCTTAGAATCTAATTTCTAGGTTGTAGGATATAAAAGGAAAATATTCTTCCAAAGATTCTTAACTGAGTGGCAGCAAAGCCTTTGGAAATTGCCACTAACTTTCATGACTAGAGAATCATTGAATCCCAAATCTAAAATGAAGTGTCTTAGAACATTTTTGAATGACAATTTCTATTTCTTAAGATTATCGCAGTTTCTGAAGCTACAGTACAAGTCTCTAAGACTGAAGCTTTACATAAAAGATTTTTTTAAAAATTTGAATGTTGAGCTATAGTCCTTTGCTGTGAGATTTGGTGATTCTAATAGATATCAGATGGACCTTGAATGGTAGCTTTTGAATTCCAGTAAGAAAAGGTGCTAAGCAATAGAAATACTGGCCTTCAGAGAACACAATAACTCTATTTGAAGACAGCTTTTAAGCTACTCTTACTATGATAATGCATCTTAAATATATTAAATAATAGGTATTTCAAGTGGAACAAAATATGAGAAAAGGAGGATGTAGCCAAAACAGAAATAGATTCTCACCAGACTGCTTTTGATCACTGTATTTTAATAAAATCTAGACTTGTATGCATCAAATTATAAATAGTTCTTTTCCTTTCAGCCTAATTCCCTGTTTTTATGCCTTTTGTATAATTTTATTAATCCTCACTTTTGGGGGGATGGGATTGCCTACATAAAAAGCTATGTATTAAATTGTTTTATATTATTAGGAACATATTTGGGATTAGTCTCTTTTTATTTTCTGAATGTCATCAGCTTTCTTTTTACTCATTTCATAGTCACATACATATCTAGGAGGAACAGTAGAGCAACACTCTTGAGGGCACTGAATTTGGATCTAGACTTACTGAATTTCATTGTAACAACTTTTACCCACTAGCTGTATAATTTAGGACAATTTACATAAACTGTGGATGCTTCAGTTTCTTCTTACATAAATACAAATAACAATAATTGATACCCCCCAGATTTTGTAAAATATTAAATGGATTAATATCCTTCTGAATAACAGTGTCCAACACATACTACATACAATGCACATTTTAAAATAGTAGTATATGTAGCTTTTCAAATTTCGAGTTGCATTATGGTTTTATTTCTTAATAAAATACTTGCAAAAAATGTGTAAATAAATTAATACCACAAAAGTTTAAATAGAACAATACAGTTTTGCTACTAGATGAGTTTATTATAATTAAATATTCTTTGCAAGTCCTTTAGATTTATATGAAACTATGCAAGCTTTTACAAAGACTGAAAAAAAAGAGGCAAATTATACACATGGTCAATTCCACTCAAAACTCAAACTTTTTTATAGAAGCAAATAATAAACAAGTGAGGCTTTCAGGAATGCCATTGCAAAAGATATTATCAAGTGGCAAAATTAGATCAGTGTCAATTAGTGACAACAATATTCGACTAACATTAGTATCTAAGCAATATGTATATTAATTAAGATGTCTTTGAATATATATTGCTTATTCAGTTCAATAAATGTTTAAGAGCAGTGTATAGAGAAATAGGCATTGCAAGGATAGAAAAAAGTAAAATCTACATTCTACTAATGTACAGTAAGTAATTTGCACTTATGTAAAATCCCTGACTTTTTGTTTTTAGACTGAAGTGAGGATAAAAATAATTATACAAATAAACATAGAATATGAAAAGCAGTAATATAACTGCTACATGGCAAGATAAAAACAAAGAACGAAGAGCTTCACAGTGGCTTATTTGATTAATATTTATAATGTATTTCCTATGCCCTGTTCTTAAGGGACATGGCCCATATGCAAACAAACTGGCAAAAATCCTTGTTTTCTGAAGTTTTCATTTTTATTAAGGTGCAAAATTTACATTCTTGGTAAGTGATTGGAAGGAAACTCCTGAGAAAGGTGACATTTGGAGGGAGCCTTGAATAACAGAACAGACCTGTCAAGGATAGCTTTGTACTCTTTTCTATTCTTCATATTACTGACACAGTGTAGATGACTTTTTGAGTATCATCTGTCTCTTTGTCTAGACCAGAGGGGCAACAGGACATGGTCTTTGTGTTATTCTAACATTCTATTCTATTCTCAATATCTAGAACTACGCCAGGCACACAAAAGATGCTAAAAAATTTGTTAAATAAGTGGAGAAAGAGAAAGTAAAAATAAACATGCATGCATGCTCTCACTCATTTGTGGGAGCTAAAAATTAAAACAAATGAAGTCATTGAGATAGAGAATAGAATGATGGTTACTAGAGGCCGGAAGGATGGAGGAGGGAGAAGGAAGTGGGTATGGTTAATGAGTATAAAAATATATTCAGATAGCATAAATAAGAGCTAGGATTTGATGGCACAACAGGATTACTGTAGTCAAAAATAATTTATCGTATATTTCAAAATAACTAAAAAGTAGAATTTGAATGTCCCTAATATAAAGAAATGATAAATGCTTGTGGTGATGGATATCTCACTTACCCTGGTGTGACTGTTGCACATTCTATGTTTGCATCAAAATACTGCATGTTCCATATATATATGTATATATTTATTTATTTATGAGTACATAGTATATATATATATGTACTCATAAAAATTAAAAAAAAAACAAATTAACAAAAGAGAAAAAATAATCAATGTAGGATGAAAGGGAGAAAGGGCTAGAGAGAAGGAGGGAGAAAGCAAATTATTTTAATAAACTATAACAGTGGAAAGGAAGGAGAGTTTTATAAAGAGAAAAAACATGAACAACTGCAGTAAGATGTGTATAGATGCAATCAAGTTGATTAGTCTAAATACAGGTGATATGAAGGTGAGTACTTGATAGAACGTAGATCATAATCTTTCTATGTTGGGCCTTGGATACCAGGTCGATGCAGAAAGCAATGAAGGCTATTTTGAAGGAAAAAGAAATACCACGAGGATAAATATTTAGTAAGTCTATTTGGGCAGAAACATAGAAAAGGGAAACGAAGGAAGAAGATTGGGATAGGAAAAGAAATGATGTGGAACCAATGATGAGGATATTTAAAATAGCTCGGGCTAAAGGCAACAAAATGTATTTGATGAAAGTGGGGGGAAAAGATGTAATTTTTTTTGTAGGTTAAACTTTTATTCTGTTTTTAACCACAAGTTTATTTTGATTTTGACATACTTTTTAAAAATGTCTCCGATGTCACTGGTAATGTCATAGAGGTTGTATTATATCTGTAGATCATTATATGTAATATAAATATTCAACTATTAACAATGCCAGTTCATGAATGACTAATATTATTTCATTATGTGTTACTTAATTTCTATAATATTATTCGGAATAGAATGTATTATTGTTATAACCAATATGAAATCTTACCAATAAGATTTCTTTTATAGTTAGAATAGTTTGAAAAGTTTGAGGTGTTGTTGAAAGTATTGTCCCATCTTTCTGCTTTGTAGAGTTTATCTCCAGTATGAATTATCTCATGTCTTTTAAGAACTGAGGACTAGCTGGCACGATGGCTCAAGCCTATAATCCCTATACTCTGGGAGGCCGTGACTTAAAAAAAATAATAATGGAGGACACTTCTACAGCACAAAGCAGACAAAAAGCAAAAGAAAAGTGAAGGTTCACAAAGTGGTTTGCTTTTTAAATTTTAACCATTTTATCTATTTTGTCTATCTGCATATAATTTTATCTATTTCTTATCTAGTTTTATCTAATTTTAACTATTATCTATCAACAGGAGGAAAATAAAAGAAGAAATACATTTCCATGGGAAATGTATTCCCTTTTTTCTATTCCAGGCAGAAATACAAAGCAGCAGCTGTATATATATGTAAGGTATCAGCCCTACATATAGAGATTTGAGAATCATGTTCCTAGAGGTACCAACCATACTCAATTTATGGGACTGAATGAATCAAGAAAATTTGAAAGAGGGCACTCATCTGAGGATGTAATCTAGTTGCAGCCAAAAGAAGAAAGGCAGGCTAATACAGAAGACACAAAATGGAGGGGCAATACAAGATAGTACAGAGGAGTTCACGAACATGTGTGTGGCGGAAAGGTGACACAAAAAGTACCAAATACTGCAGAGAGATTGAGAGGAGAGCGATGAGAAATGGTCAGGCAGTCAGATGGTGGTTGCAACAGGAATGGGCAGTTTTAATGGAGTGAAAGGGTGGGAACCAAATTACTAAAAGGGTATGTGAGTGTGACGGAGGATACTTCTAACCAATAAGCAGCTAGTTACAAATGAGGATAGGTGCATATCATTGCTTTTGTATATAAAGGTGAAAAGGTAAAAGGTGTATTTATATACTGAAGGCTGAATAAGTTTCTCAGTGGAATAAACAATATTCTGCTAATTTAACCATTGTTGCTGCAACAGATGACAGCTGTAAAATTTCAAGATAAAGAAGCATCTGCCATGTGTATTGTTACTTTCAGTTCAAATATTTTACATAGTGAAACATGTACTTATCAATGTTTCATGGAAATACTGCAGATTTCTTTGAAATTGATCTTTCCTCAGAGAGTTGCTTTTCTTTCAGAATTTGAAAGAGAAAGTCTACAAGATTAAATAAACAATAGAGTTGCTTTCTTGTCCTTGAATTTTCTGTGCTTTGGAGTTTTGTATTGGCAAAATATAGTAACATTTCTTTGGGACTACCTGAGGCTAAGAAGACTTTGATAGTTTGTTTCAGAAGAGTACACAATTAGAGCTACAAGTGATTAATAATTAAATCCACATTTTTGTGGGAGAAAAATGAAGTGCAGAAAAGTTTTGAGGGCCTAATATTTTATTGCCTGTAAGATAAAGCCAGAATGGAATCTTTTGCCCCGTTCCAATAGAGATTTCATGCTAGTTAAACCACTGACTCTAAATCAAAATTTTCTTCTCAGTATTTCTCACCATACCAAGCAGTTTCTTTTTTTATTTTTTCAAATAAACAATAATTGAGAGAATCTGAAAGCACTAGACCATCCGTAAAAGAAATGCTTACAGGAATCTTACTCAAGAAAGTGAAATAATTATAACTAAGATCATGAAAATTCAAAAAAATATAAAACTCACCAACAGCAGATATATATGTGAAGAGAAAAAGGCCAGAGTGGGGCCTTTTTCTTTTAAATACAGAAAATATAATAAACAAAAATAAATAAATAAACAAAAAGCAGGAGTTGCAATTCACGCATTTGATAAAACAGATTTCAAAGCAACAAAGATACAGTGGTAAAAGGATAAATGCAATAATAAGAGCTAAGGATCCTAACACCCAGATACATAAGACCCATAAAGAGATTTAGACTTAACGAGACAGAAAATTAATAAGGATATCCAGAACTTGAACTCAGATCATACCCAGGCACATTGCTAAATGCCTTCAGTTTTGGGCTCCCTCAATCCTCATTAAGGATGGTGGGTGACGAGAATCCTATTTTATACAAAAGTTTAGTGACATTAAAGTTTCCAGCAAATATACTGTACACAACTCTCAAGTCTATGGCTTGTTTTCCCTCATAATTAAAGGAGAATCTACAGGTGGAGAAGGCAGAGGCCACATAGAACCATGTATGTGGTTTACATTCTTTCTGCTCTATCAGCCTGTGGTCTTTGAGGTTCTCAGCTAATACATTAAAATGAGATAAATTTGGACCCAGTTACAAGAACCGAAGGCCATTTTATTCACTGAACTCTGTTAGCTTGAAAACAAACAAACAAACAAACAAACAAACAAAACAACTCACTTTCACTTCTATGAAAGTTCACCTCAAATGAAAGATTTATTTCTCAATTTCTTCAATCATATGCTTCTAAAATGATGCAAATCACAACACTAAATATGTAAACTAAAAACAAGTTATTTTACAGAAATGAGCAAGAAGATGGGAGGTACAATGGTGAAAACAGATCATTAATTTTTTTCTCAAAATTCTACCATACAATTTTTCTGCATGTACATACTACTGTTTTTTAATTGTCCCTATGCTACTCACAGATGCAATTTGGCTTGAAAAACAGTACGAAATACAACCATAGCTACAATTTATTGAGGGCTTACCATGGGTGCCTGGTAGTATCCTAAACCTTACAACAACCTTACAGATTATTATAAGAGCACATTCACAGAGGCATTTGGTTGTTGCTGGGGTTTCACTAGATATGTTCCATGCATGAGTCTTTGTAACACTTTCACTTATTGTAGCATTCTAGTGGCATTGTACATTAACCCATTAAACAGGCTTTTATACTATATAGGAGTACCAAGTAGCACAGAGTGCTTAGATGTGGAAAAAAAAATCTAGTTATCTAAAAATAATCACGAGTAATAAAAATCATGCTTTAAAGTCATGCCTTTTACATAAAACAGAGTCTGATATTATATATATATATATATACATATATATATATATGTATATATATGTGTGTATATATATATATGTATATATATATATGGATAAAAGGTAATAAAATATATTTTTACTATTAATTATTTCAGAATTGATAAAATAGGCCCTTGATTATTGGTATTTATATCAAGCAGGATAGAGAGTTTTTCTTCTACTCATTTATTCAACAAATATTTGCCTTCATAAAACACCAGCAATGGTGAAGCACAGGGTGCTGGTGCTGAGTAAACCCCTGAGTAAACCCTTCAGGAATTTTGGTCTAGCAGAGAAGAAGGGCATAAAATACAAGTTCATATTATAAAAAATATTGAATGTTGTGAAGATTAAACATGGGGGTTGGCTCAACAAGTTTGTTTACGACAGGAAATTTTCTCTACATATTGCCCAGGTAATAGTTGAAAAAATAGCACCTAGTAGATTCATATGAGATTAATGGATTCCCAGCAAGAAATCTGGAGAGACACAATGAAATAGAATCCATTAAAAGGAACTTTAAAAGCACAAAGATTTTCTGATTTGCCCATTTGCTTAGGATTGGATCCAGGTATTTCTTTGCTTGTTTCTTTTTTATTTTCTTTTTTGCATTAATTATAACCTTTGTGTGACCACATTAATAACTTTACGGCAAAGTAAAAAGAAGGAATCTAACCTCTAGTGTATTAGAAAAGGTAGGTTGGGAGCCAAAGGCATTTAGAGAAACATAAATAATATTTCTTTCATAAATAAAAACTTGTAAACCAAACTACCAAACTAATTAAAGCAAGGAGAAAAAAGCTCTTCTCTTTAATCTATTAATATTGGAGAAATTACTTTTGCACCCCTGTAGAGCTAATTACAAATCAATTTTATATAATTAATTATAAATACTCAGTTATGTTTCCTAATAACTCTACATTTAACAGTGTCATAACTCGGTACAAATTCTTAATCATTTTCAGGATAATAAATAATAATTTTTCATTCCAAAAAGTATTGGCTACTTGCTCCAATTAAATATTTGTAGATTTATTTCAGATTCAGTATATCTCACTACATGAATCAGTGCTTATATTAATTATTCAAAGTAAATGTAATTTAGTTTTTAAGTTGAAATTAACAAAATAATATTATTTCCTTTTCATATAATATTAACTAATCTTTGTTCTTCCAAATAGAAGTTTTGTGCACTGTTTTTAATTTCATTTAATTTTTAACTTGATTCCATTCTTCTTTCTGGGGTGGATCCTTGTTTGATTTCTTTAGAGCCTTTGAAAACTAAATACAGAAGAAAGTATGTTGTAAGACACCTTCCCCGTATCTGCCTATACTACTGAGAATTTTCATTTAAGATATATAGCTTTATTAAGACCAGTGTAAAATAAAAAATACATATGCCCTAACAAATAGAAAAAGAAGTGAAATATCCTGAATAAATCCTAAGGCAATGCAGATATTAAAATTATATGGAAGATTTTTGGCTATTTAATATAAATCTAGTTTGTGCAATTGTATATGCGAAATGTATTTAAGGCCAGTGATTTTTTGCTTTGGCTGAGTTTCATAATTCAGGTACAGTTTCTATGTAACTATCACATCAAATGAGATCTACATGCACACACGTACACACACACACAATTATTTTTGATGATCAAATTAATCCTCTCTGGTTATCCTGAAATTTGAATGTTCACTACTAAAAGTATATCTGGATTATCAAATATTATATTAAGAAAATAAATTCCCTTTTGGGATGTTAATAATAAGGGTCTCCTAGAGAATCTAAATACATTTACCAGAAGGCTGTTTGGCTTCTTTCATAAATATTAGACAATTCTGATTTACTCTGACAACTTCAACCTGTTGACTAATTATGTCAATGCTGTAATTACCTTATATAAGAATTTAAAAGTAAATGAGGTCCATCTTTTGATATTAGGTATTTACTTTGTAAAATACTATAAACAAAGGAAAAGGTTTAGAACTGCAGTTCAAATTCTATCTTAAACTCCCTATTGAACACTCAAAGAAGGCAGCTGAGTAGGAGCCTGAAGTTCTTGGTAACTAACTGTCTTGAAACCAAACATTCCACTACTCATAACAAGTCAAATGCTTTTCACTGTTCCTGCATGCTCTAAGGTAATGTGAGTCTACATACCTGCTACGGGTAATATTAGGTCCGATATATTATGTTTTAAAGCCGGTTTGTTACTGTGACTATTAATGTATTTAGCTAACACTTGCAAGCCCAATGTAGCCCAGTGGGTACAAAAATAGTGTGAGATATTGAGGATTCTGTATCAGTCTGTTTTCATGCTGCTGCTAAAGACATGTCCCAGACTGAGAAGGAAAGGAGGTTTAATTTGACTTACAGTTCCCATGGCTGGGGAGGTCTCACAATGATGGCAGAGGGTGAAAGGCACTTCTTACATGGCAGCGGCAAGAGAGAATGAGGAAGAAGCAAAAGCGGAAACCCCTGATAAACCCATCTGATCTTGTGAGACTTATTCACTATCATGAGAATCCCATAGGAAAAACCGGCCCCCTTGATCAATTCTTCTCACGACATGTGGGAATCCTGGGAGCTACAAATCAATTTGAATGGGGACACAGCTAAACCATATCAGAATCTAAGAACATTTAAATTCCTAAAGTTCAATTTTTAAAGAACTTTTAGTAGCAATCTTTGTATGTTGGTAGAAGCAACATTCAAATTAGGTACTTACCTAATAAATGACACTGTGGTGAGAGTAAGTCCTCACATGTTATATATATCACTGTCTAGTACAGTCATCCCCAGAGGAATTGGTCATATTAGCAAGGCACAATGGATACATAACTAAGAGAGTGTTACTATTATCTATAAAGTATTATTAAAACACTTAAATTCTTCTATTACAATTGGCAAGTCATATAACCATCTAATAAAAAAAGTACTTAAACTCCCTGAAATAAACATATTCAAAAGTAAGTTTTCTTGAAAAATAACTCAGAAATAAAAATAAAGATATATTAAACTATCTGTAATCACACTAATAATGTAAATATTTATATTATCCATCACTTCTCTACCACCTACAGGATAAATTTCAAAGTATCTTTGGCTGGCATTTCAAGCTCTTTAAAATTGGGTCACACCCACATGTGCACCTTTTATATTAGCCCTCTGCAATAATCAGGTTAATCTCTTATCTATTCAGTGTCTTGCAAGGACACATTACGTACCACAAACGCAGGCTTTTACTTGTGTCTTTCTTTTTGCACCTCTCTGCCTCTGTTCAAATCCTGACAACCATAAAAGTACTGGTTCAATAATTGTAATGTGGCCATTATAATTTTGTCTTTATCTACTACAACTAAAAACTCTCTTCTCTACCTCACTAAATTTTTAGGGTATTCTCTGGTTTCATGATCTATTCATATATTTAAAAATGTATCAATTGTGTGTATTTAAGAATATATGTATCTATCTATCATATCACACCTCTCTCGTGGCATCTAGAAAGGTACGTGTTCATTCAGATGTTCTGTATCTACTTTAAGAATCATCCACCTCGGCTGGTCATAGCGGCTCACTCCTATAATCCCAGCACTCTGAGAGGCCAAGGCAAGTGGATCACTTGAGAACAGGAGTTTGAGACCAGCCTGGCCAACATGGTGAAACCCTGTCTCTACTGAAAACACAAAAACCTAGCCAGATGTTGTGGTGCACGCCTGTGATTCCAGCTACTTGGGAGGTTGAGGTAGAAGAATTCCTTGAACCCATGAGGAAGAGGCTGCAGTGAGCTGAGATCATGCCACTGTACTCCAGCTTCGGCAGCAGAGTGAGACTATGTCTCAAAAGAACCCCACAAAGAGTCATCTACCTCACTAATTTGGCATGACAGAATAATGCAATGTTAAGTAATAAAAATAAAATAACCTGTAATACAAACCTTATTTTTATTATCATATTGCTTATGTCATATATAAACAGGTACTTTGTTTGTATATACATGTAGAAAGCTCAATGAATTTATAGAGAAAAAGCAAGTGCCTAGAATTAAAATGTTAACTCAAATGATTACCATAAAGATAAAAAATGTAGCTTAAAGAATAGAAGTAGAAATAGAGGTTAAGTCAATATCAAGGTAGTATATAGTGGGTATGTTCAGGCATTAAAATCAATTGATTCTGAAGTACAATGGGTTTGTATGTTTTTTAATCAACTTTGGAACACTATATATACTATATACATATGTATATTTCCTTATAAAAAATAGGGTAAACAATTTTTTTAAATGAATCCACATAATTGTTATTTATGTTAAATAATCAAAAAGCATGTTTCAAATTCAGAAGACAGATGGGTTTATATTATTTTATATCATTTTTATAGCATTTAAAATGTATTTTCTAATTACAAGTTTAGCAAATAATACCACTTTCGTTTCTGTAAGTTTTTAATGAGAATAAAATAATAAAGAAAAATCCACCAATAAAATGAATAATTTGTTTTAGATTGCTCTCTGCCTTGGGTCTTAAATTTAAGATACGATAAGACAGCTTATGCTAGATATTTTGAAAAAATGGTGTTTTTCCACATGTTCTCACTCATAAGTAAGAACTATTCTTTACTTTTACCAAATCCCTGTACCAGTGTCCATTGCCTTACATTTTAAAGATACTCTCATAATTCTTCTTTCTATTTTTCTTGCTCTAATAATTTTCTTTCTACCAAACATGTTTCATATTTCAGTTTTTTATAATATTTTTCTAGTTATGCTTTTTCTTTTTTGTATTATACTTTAAGTTCTTAGGTACATGTGAAGAACGTGTAGGTTTGTTACATAGTTATACACGTGTTATCGTGGTTTGCTGCATCCATCACCCTGTTGTCTATATTAGGTATTTCTCTTAATGCTATACCTCTCCTATTCCCCAACCCCCAACAGGCCCTGGTGTGAGATGTTCCCCTCCCTGTGTCCCTGTGTTCTCATTTTCATTTACTTTTAATCTCATTGTGACCTAATTGTTGGCTATCTCATCACCACATATTTTGTATTTTTCTTATCTCAGGCATTGTGCAACCACACAGAACACTCGAAATCATCTACCTCAAACCACTTCTCAAAGGAGGAAACTAAAGCCTGGAAAGATCAGTTGACTTCCTCAGATTCAAAGAAGTTAATTGACGTTGCTGACTAGAAGCCAGCCTCCTCACTTTCACCACAGTGGTTTTCTGCTATTTCATCTGATCACTCAGACTCAACAAAGACTTAGCCATATTTTGAAAAGCACCTACTTTGTGGTAGGCCTTGTCTATAATAGGTAGTTCACTAAAGATCTGACCATTGTTCATAGTGTCCAGGGCAATGGTTCTTATTTGGGTTGGGGTTGGTGGTACTTATTTTCAGAAGAATCTGTGGAACATCTTAAATTATAGACCACTTTATTCAATTTTTAAGTATTCTGACATTTGTCATTTCCCAAACGAATCACAGCTTCCTAATGCAGCCACTCCTGGTCAATACCAGGAGTAAAGCAGCTGTTGATCACTGATCAACTGAGCAATTCCCATTTATGCTCATATATAATAACAACAACAGCAACAGTAAGAAAATGAAATCAGTGAAATGTCAGGAAAAGTCAAATATTAACATCTTTGGATACCCATGAGGAAGTTAAAAACCTCTATAACATATGGTATTACCAGAGACCTACAATATGCTCTTACTCCAAAGCTTAGAGCACTTTTGCAGAAAAATAAAAATGAACTTTTCACTAAAGAATGTATGCTAAAATATGTATTTTCTGACATTAAAATTTCAGTGATTTGGAAAGAACTGTCTTGATTTACATAATATACTTGTGTTGTAATTCAACTTTAAGTATTGGAGAGAAAAGAGGCAGAGACTATTATGTTTTTAACACAAATTAAAATGCACATGTTAAAAAGAGATCCATAGGGTCTATGTTTTTTCATTAAAAATCAGTCATTTTTTCATCAATATTGGCTTTAAAATGAAAAAAAAACAGTGCTTGACCTTTGAGATTGTGAATTCATATCTTGCTTATCCTATGCTGTTTTTAATAGATGTAAAACTTATTTAAACTATGTAAGTAGAGAAATGTGTTTATAATCTCAGAAGGCATAATAAAAGCATGTCCTTAGATATATGTGTTTGATAATTTTAGGTAAACCAGTATTAACAATAATCAGTCACCATAATCTATTGTTTAGATTGTACTTGTAATATTTGCCTAGGCAAAATATATTCCAGTGCCAATAGATTTATAGTAAATATGTTGGCATGCAAACAGTTTTTGGCATTCAAATTCCTTTTTTCTTTTTTTTTTTTTTTGAGATGGAGTTTAGCTCTTGTTACCCAGGCTGGAGTGCAATGACTGGATCTCAGCTCACCGCAGCCTCCGCCTCCTGGGAACAGGCAATTCTCCTGCCTCAGCCTCCTGAGTAGCTGGGATTACAGGCACGCACCATGCCCAGCTAATTTTTTGTATTTTTAGTAGAAACGGGGGTTTCACCATGTTGACCAGGATGGTCTTGATCTCTTGACCTCGTGATCCACCTGCCTCGGCCTCCCAAAGTGCTGGGATTACAGGCGTGAGCCACCACGCCCGGCCTGGTATCCAAATTCTTAAAATAATTTGTGTGCTTCAGCACAGATCCATACCTATGCATCTTAATTACTTAATTACTTTAACATTAATCACATTATCTTGAAAAAAAATACTCTGTAAGAAAAACATATTCTATTATAAATTCTCCTGTTTCTGTTTTAATGATGCACCTTTCAACAGTAGTGAACAGAACAGAGTGAATATGTTCTCTTCAGATTTTGCTTTCCAGTGTGTGATTCATGAACATTTATTTACTTCAGTACCCTCAGAATGTATGCACTTCATAATCTTTGATGACAAATCATAATACAAAAAAAGATTTTTTAAACCAGAACAATTGAAAAAATCAGGGCAGGGGTCAGAATGTTCAAATAACTTTACACTTTATTTTAATACATTTTAAATTTCAGTGGGCACAAAACTCATCTTTGTTGTTCCTGAAGACTACAGATCCTTGAGCCCCATTCCAAAGGACTCTGACTTGGTAGATATGAGGTAATATTCAGGAATCTACTTTTAACAACACACAGTGTTACTCTTTTACAGGTGGTCATATGAACACGGTAGATATTTTTCTGGTAACAGCTGGTTATGCAAAGGCCTTCATTCACTTAGTAATCTTTATCTTTCTCCCATTCATTCCCTCCCCCTTTTTTTTCTCCTCCTCTTTTCTCTCCTCCTCTTCCTTCCTTATGATACCTACCATTGAATATATAAAGAATGTACTTTCTATGAGTTATCTTGTGTAGTATTTCAAAATAGTCTAAGAGATATTATGAAATATTCAATGATTATATCTGAAGTTTAATTTGATGTTTCCATTTTATTCATTCATAGCACAATATTTATGTACAAAACTGCTTTAGGAAAAAATATATAATTGGTACAGTATTGAAAATGGATTAGATTTGAAAATAACCTGAAACATAGTAAATGTATAGTTGGAGGCAGCAAAAACAAAGGTCTTGAAAAGTGAGGTTTGCTTTTTCCCCCCTTTAACTGGAATAAAGAGGTAACAAGCCTGTGAGTCTGAGAACTGTTCCAGTGATAGTGTCTGAGATAGAAGCCAAATCACTGCTTTGTATTCAGCTTATAAGGTGGTAGATGCTATTACCAAAACATGATGATGAGATTACTTCTCTTTTTGATTATACTTTTGACATCACTAAATACCAGATTGGAATCTACTATGTAGGAACCCGGGGAGCTTAATTTAATTTTATTTGGCTTTATTTTTTCGGGAGTAAAAGGAAATTGGATTCATTTGACCTGGAAATATTCTTATTGAACTAATGTTACAAATACTTTAGTCCTTTCTTAAAGGCATAACAAAGTTTTTGTAAGTAGATATTAAAGTTAGGAAAATTATCTCTGTAGTGAGATACCCTGGGAAAAAATAAATAAAGTTAGGAAAACCAAATGGGATTTAAATACCTAATGAATATTTCATACCTCCCAGTTACTTACATTCTCTACAGTATTAACTGATGATAAATTTAACCAAATGAGCTGTTCTCTGTGTGCTTCTACTTATAAAGTGGCATAGTATCTCCTAGAAAAAAATAAGAAAACTAGTTTTCTTTTGTTCTTACTTAAGTGTAATATATGTAAACATTTTCAAATGCTTAATTTGAAATAAGTATATCTACAAGCTACTGATAATTTGGATGGGAATGCCTGTGTATCATTATCATACCGCTTCTATTTTTATGTTAGAATTTATGATCAAGTGACAAGCAGAGAACATAGCACTCATCACTGTCATGCTAAGAAAAATTAACATTCATTTTAATGTGATATAGAAGGAATATATTCAATGAAACCATCATCTCACATTCCCTAGAACTAAAATTGGGTTTTACTTGAATGAGGTATTTTGTAAGCAGTTTACAAATTCTGTAATTCATGCTAACAGGTATTTCAAAAATATTCCAAAAAGTTAAGTTGTGTTACATAATTATAACTCTGCATAAACTTTTCTTGAAGTTATGTAGTCCATTCATATAGAAGTCTTAAAGATATGCATACCTTTAACACATGTTTAAGAATTTATCCTACTTTTCTAACAAGTCAACTGGGTAACAATATTAATGTTCATTGTAGCATTGCTAAACTGCAACAAATTAAATAAATTCTGAAAGTTCAGTATAGGGGCTACTCTAAAACTACAGGATACATTCCAACAGTCCACAGAGGTAATATTATGCAGATAACTCTGCTGTGTAGATAAGAAGAGTGTCATATATACCTGTAATAACATTTCTGGTTATAAAATACATATTCTTATCATGTGTTATATGGTCACATTAAAAATATATACCAAATATATATTTATATTCACATATTGTTAAATTGAAAGTTAGAAAGGAAAATAGCTAGATATTTAACATATTCAAGATATATTTAAAAAATATTAACAGTTATTATCTCTGAGAATTGGAATTATAAGTACTTTTTATTTTTAATTCAACTGTTTTCTAATTTACAGCTTTATAATTAACTTAAAAAGTTTTTAAATAAATAAGTAATACTCAGAGTGTTACATAAATTTTAGACTATCAACTCTCTAGAACATTAGATAATCATTAAAAAGAATTTTAAAATTTTTAATAAAATAGACAATTCTTCTTGCAATATGTGAATACACAGAATACAAAATTGTAAATATGTTAAGATTTTAGCTTTGTGCTATAAAAGTTATCTGGAATGTAGCATGGAGAGTTAATCTCAGTGACTTACTACATTCTGGAATTATGAGATGATCTAATTTTTATCTTGTTTTTTTATTTTAAATGTAATATTGTTATATTAAGTAATTTTCAAAAATCAAATTCAGGTGTGTACATCCAAAGTCATAATCTATAAATATTAAAAGACTTGCCTGAAGTTCACACATTCAGTAGTTGTTTCTTTCTTTCTTTTTTTTTTTTTTCCATGTTTATTTATTTTATTTTAATTTTTATTGCATTATAGGTTTTGGGGTACATGTGCAGAACGTGCAAGATAGTTGCATAGGTACACACATGGCAGTGTGTTTTGCTGCCTTCCTCCCCTTCACCCACACTTGGCATTCATCCCCAGGCTATCCCTCCCCAGCACCCCCCACTGTCCCTTCCCCATTCCCCCCAACAGACCCCAGTGTGTAGTAGACCCCCTCTCTGTGTCCATGTGTTCTCATTTTTCTCACCCGCCTATGAGTGAGTATATGCGGTATTTCTTTTTCTGTTCTTGTGTCAGTTTGCTGAGAATGATGTTCTCCAGATTCATCCATGTCCTTACAAAGGACAAAAACTCATCATTTTTGATTACTGCATAATATTCCATGGTGTATATGTGCCACATTTTCCCAGTCCAGTCTATCATCGTTGGGCATTTGGGTTGGTTCCAGTTCTTTTCTATTGTAAACAGTGCTGCAATGAACATTCGTGTGCGTGTGTCCTTATAGTAGAACGATTTATAGTCCTTTGGATATATACCCAGTAATGGGATTGCTGGGTCAAATGGAATTTCTATTTCTAGGTCCTTGAGGAATCACCACACTGTCTTCCACAATGGTTGAACTAATTTACACTCCCACCAACAGTGTAAGAGTGTTCTTATTTCTCCACATCCTCTCCAGCATTTGCTGTCTCCAGATTTTTTAATGATCGCCATTCTAACTGGCGTGAGATGGTATCTCAATGTGGTTTTGATTTGCATCTCTCTAATGACCAATGATGATGAGCATTTTTTCATGTGTTTGTTGGCCTCATGTATGTCTTCTTTTGTAAAGTGTCTGTTCATATCCTTTGCCCATTTTGTTTATTTCTAAACATCTGGTAAATGAGTGAGATCCCTATTAACTATAAAGGGAGGGCCGGGTGCGGTGGCTCACGCCTGTAATCCCAGCACTTAGGGAGGCCGAGGCGGGTGGATCACGAGGCCAAGAGATTGAGACCATTCTGGACAACATGGTGAAACCCCGTCTCTACTAAAAATACAAAAAATTAGCTGGGCACAGTGGTGCGTGCCTGTAATCCCAGCTACTCAGGAGGCTGAGGCAGGAGAATTGCCTGAACCTGGGAGGCGGAGGTTGTGGTGAGCCGAGATCACGCCATTGCACTCCAGCCTGGGTAACAAGAGCGAAAGTCCGTCTCAAAAATAAATAAATAAATAAATAAAATAAAAAATAAATAAAAAAATAGAGGGAGAATGTTGACTGTGACTATGTGAAACACAGTATTCAGATTAAAAGTTAACAAGTGTAATCAAATGGTATGTTATGCCTCCCAGTAATGCTATGATGACTGGATATATATTTAAATACAAAAATAAATTCTCATGCCAGTTAGAATGATGATCATTAGAAAGTCAGGAAACAACAGATGCTGGAGAGGATGTGAAGGAACAGGAACACTTACAATGTTAGTGGGAGTGTAAATTAATTCATCCATTGTGGAAGACAATGTGGTGATTCCTCAAGGATGTAGAACCAGAAATACCATTTGACCCAGCAATCCCATGATTGATTATATACCCAAAGGATTATAAATCATTCTACTACAAAGACACATGCACACATTTATTTATTGCAGCACTATTCACAATAGCAAAAACTTAGAATCAACCCAAATATCCATCAACGATAGACTGGATAAAGAAAATGTGGCACATATACACCGTGGAATACTATGCAGCCATGAAAAAGCATGAGTTCATGTACTTTGCAGGGACATGGATGAAGCTTGAACTATCATTCTCAGAAAACTAACACAGGAACAGAAAACCAAACACTTTATGCTTTTACTCATAAGTGGGAGTTGAACAATGAGAACATATGGACACAGGGAGATGAACATCAGACACTGGGGCCTGTTGGGGGCTGTGGGGGGGGTGGTTAGGGGAGATGGCATTAGGACAAATACCTAATTTAGATGACAGGTTGATGGATGCAGCAAACCACCATGGCACATGTATATCTATGTAAAAAACCTGTACGTTCTGCACATGTATCCTACAACTTAAAGTATAATAAAAAAATACAAAAATAAATTATCAGAAGTTAAAAAATCACCCATCTTAATATTTTAATACATTGTGCTGTATCAAATATTAAACATTGAAAACACCCTTATAATCCTAAAACTATACAGGAAATATAAATAATGGAATAAGTTTAAGTGTGACATATAAATACTATAGCTATTATTCATTTATTCATAAACATCTATAACATATAGCCATTATGCTAGGCTCTGGATATAAGCAAGCCTTATATGCCATATAAAATATCATCCCTGCAAATTGAACAGTATGACCTGGTTAGTAAAGGTAGTCTCCACACACCTTCTGTCACAGTTCAATGGTTGCAGATAGTTGAATGTTTCATCTCTGGTCTTAAAGCCTTAAGTGGATCAGAAAAATTCAAGAATGTCTCTTGATAGATAAGAGATTCTTTTATGGGTTAAGGTAAGATAAGACAAGGTTTGATTCATAATGGGCTCACTGAACCATTCAGCTCTACTCACTAAGAAGGATGAAGCTCAATAAAGTAAATAAATAATGTAAAAATAGACTGAGAAGAATAATGGACGACCAGATGAGTAATCAATATTTGGGAGAGATTAAGAACTTATAAAAGGTTCACATCAAATTTTGTAATGTCTTTGGATAATAGATTCACCTAAAGATGGCATTATATTCAGAAATATGGTTTACATATGTTAATATAACATTAGAATGGCCAAGTGCAGTGTCTCACACCTGTAATCCCTGCAATTTGGGAGGCCCAAGCAGACAGTCAGGTCCTTTGAAGCCAGGAATTAGAGACCAGCCTGGGCAGCATAGTGAGACCCTGTCTCCAGCATGAAAAAGTAAAATAAAATAGCCAGGTGTAATCTTGCATGTCTGTAGTCCCAACTACTTAGAAGGCTCAAGTGGGAGGATTGTTTGAGCCCAGGAGTTTGATGCTGCAGTCAACTATGATTACACCACTGTACTCCAGCCTGGGTAACAGAGTGAAGTCCTGTCCTAAAGAAAAAAAAAAAAAGGAAAACCAGAGCAAAGTCAGAGATATCATGAAATATGAAAAAGTGAAGCTCTATCAAGTATTATTTTGAATTTGAATGATCTGATATATAAAATAAATGTTGAATAGCTTAAATATTTTATTGACTGAAATATTTAATTTTGTTTTAGTAATTATAAGAAGAAATGTCAACACTTTTCTCCTAGTAACTGCAAATTCATTATTTCAATTACAAAAATTTATTTATTCAATTTCTTTTATTAAGTTATTTCCAGATTTACATGATACTGAGAAATATCACAGAATTTCCCTCACCAAAGAACTTTCATGGAGGACAGAATATTAATACGTAGTGATCACTTATAGTATGCTGAGAACTGTGAATGTAAAGATTAATTATTATAGACTCTAACATAACAACAAGCAGTGTAATGATTAACAGATAATAACTTTTTTTTTTTTTTTTTGAGATGGAGTTTCGCTCTTGTTACTCAGGCTGGAGTGCAATGGTGCGATCTCGGCTCACTGCAACCTCCGCCTCCTGGGAACAGGCAATTCTTCTGCCTCAGCCTCCTGAGTAGCTGGGATTACAGGCATGCGCCACCATGCCCAGCTAATTTTTTGTATTTTTAGTAGAGACGGGGTTTCACCATGTTGACCAGGATGGTCTCGATCTCTTGACCTCATGATCCACCCGCCTCGGCCTCCCAAAGTGCTGGGATTACAGGCTTGAGCCACTGTGCCTGGTCCGAGAATATCTTTTTAAAAATACTTCAATACATTGCATGTACTACTGCTGAAAACTTACAGGGCACATACAAAATACAAAGGCAATATCAGAAGCAGTTACTAATTCTCTATGTCGCAATCAGGGAAAGCAAGTGACACAGTAGGTTGACATTTGGGAGATAATTTTCAGGATAAGCATGACTTTCTCAAGTTGAAAAGTGTAAAAAAATCATTACAGACAGAGGGCAACAGCATAATCCAAGGCCCAAAGGCATAAATGTGCATGACATTTAGAAGGCTTCCTAGTGTGGTTACTACAAAGGTTGTGTAAAAGTTGGATTCTGACTGCCATGTGTGTACCTATGCAACTATCTTGCACGTTCTGCACATGTACCCCAAAACCTATAATGCAATAAAAATTAAAAAAAAAAAAAAGTTGGATTCTATTAAGACTGTGAAGGGCCATGTAGTTTATTACAGGCAATGGGGAGCTACTGAGGATACTTCACAAGGAGAGTGAAATGATTGGATCTATTCTCCAATTAGATCTTGAGCTCCTAGGAAGCAGGAAATTGGTCAAAAAATTGAAGAAGGTACTGGGAGATCCATACCCTTAGAACCAAGAATATGCAATATTTCATGAAAGAACAGGTGTTCGATGCTATTGAATGTTGGAATAAAGTGAAGAGAATCAGAATGAAGATAAACATACCATTGATTTAGACGAAGAAAAATCATTGATTTGGACTTCAGAACCATTTTAGTAGTGCAGTGAAAGTTAACACTTAAATGCATTGAAGAATAAATAGAAGTGAAGCAAGGGCATGTACATCAACTGATGTACCCACAGATTTGTTTAGAGAATAAGAAGCAAGCAATGAGCGACATAGCATTAGCTTGAGAAAAAGGCAGGAATATTGGAAAATGTTACATAAAAGAGAAATTAGAAAACCAAGTATATTGTAGACTGACAAGAAAGGGATAGTGAAAAGGAAGAATCAAAAGTATGAGAAACATATGGCAAAATCCTGGATTGGGAAAGGAATGTGAAAAGAAGATGGGTAGAAGATTTGGAAAGCAATGCTTCTTTGTGGGAGAGGAAAGCTGGAGTGAAGGCATGGATATAGTTGGAGGTTGAGTTATTCCACTGAATAGAGTATACAGTTAACAGGCTGGTTTCACTGAGACTGTTGAATGGTAAGTAACAGTGGTAGGAGTGGAAGTTTGAAAAAATAGTAAGATTTGAATTACCTCCTTTGGAGAATGTAAAAAATATGGAACTGTGGAGAGAAAAAAAACAAATAGCCTGGAGGGTCTGTAAATACAGAAATTATGAATTGTAGTGAAGCCCTTAAACAGTTCTTGGATTCTTACATTAGTTGACATTTTATCTGGGTCTTTGAAAAAGTCATTGAATCAGTAAAGAAGGATTAGAAGGGTAAACCGATAAGAAAAAGAAACAAAGAAAGTTCTAGGAATGAGAAAATTGTAATGTATACAGGCAATAGAAATTTGAGGTAGTTATTCAATATACAGCATATAGCATAACATTAAAAACAAAAAACATAAAACATACAGATAGAAAAGATAATGAGGGATGGGGGCAGTGACAACATTGGAAAGATAAGTTATAAGTTGAGGTAGATTGGCATGGATCTTAAATGCCATGTAAAGAGGTTTGAAATCCATTCTGTAAATAGCATGTTGTCAACAATTTTTAATAAAGGAATTGAATTAATTGGAGTGTTTACAGAAACAACTGGCAAAAATATGAAACCAAGATTAGATTGGTGGAGACTGTATTAATCTAACCACTTACCTGGAAAAATCTCATTTCCATAGGTTCCCATGATGAAACCATGGCTTTGTGTAGATAAATAAGTTCTATAAATTCTAAGGTAATTTATCTATACATGACCATGATTTCAACTGATTAAGTTAATTCATTAACCAAATGATTAGCTTAATTGGTTTTGCATTTCAACTGACCAGTTGTTTCAGTAAACACATACACTTTGAATAGTTTGCCATACCATACCATTCTTCACAAGACTCATGAGCATTCAGAAATTAAATATTAAGAGTTTATACTCTATGTCAATATTTATTGAGTTCCCTATTCTCTTGTAGTCAAAACTATTGCTTCTACATCACAAGTGAATAAGCTTTACACTTGAAATACAAAGCTAAATGAGCCTAGCATCGTATTTTTCTTTCTAGATCCATAATATAACATTTTATATTGCCAATATATTATAGTGTTTGCTTTCCCATCTCAAATGCTGCTCTTGTTTCCAAGAGTATAATAAAATTAATCCACCTACTTAATGGAAAGAATTAGACTGTATTCAAAATACTGTTACTGCAGTACACACACACACACACACACACACACACACACACACACACACACGTACATGCACTTTATTGGGAAAGGAAATAGCCTGGAATTTGAGAGTCTTGAGTTTTATAAAATTGAGCTCTGTGCCCTGGAATGTATCAGTTGAAATTATATTCTTTCAATTTCCTCAAATGAAGAATAAGGGAATTAGAATATTTCTTTTGTTGTTGTTGCATAAGGCTCTATGATATCATTTTGGGGGTTCGGCTGCATTATGTGCTTTCAATCTCCTCTAGGTCTCATAAATCTTATAATCTATGTGCAAAACAGATCAGTTTAATCTTAAGCTTTGTCCATTCCTGTAGTTCAGCCATGTCTGGACATACTTGTCAAGCTAGTGGAACATACTGGAGAGGAGCAGCCTTCCATGAGAGACTTACATGTTTGATAGGAATTTCCGTTTGTTTAATAAGGAAGGGGAGAGCATTGAGGTCTTAGTGTCTGAACATAGGATTTATTATTTATTTTATTTTTGTTTTTACTTTATTTCTTTGAGACAGAGTTTCAGTTTTGTTGCCCAGGCTGTAGTGCAATGACAGGATCTTGGTTCACTGCAACCTCCAATTCCCAGTTTGAAATGATTCTCTTGACTCAGCCTGCCGAGAAGCTGGAATTACATGTGCCTGCTGCCACACCTGACTATTTTTTAATTTTTGTTTTTAGTAGAGACGAGGTTTCACCATGTTGGCCAGGCTGGTCTCAAACTCCTGACCTCAGGTGATCCACCCACCTTGGCCTCCCAAAGTGCTGAGATTACAGGCATAAACCACTGTGCCCAGCCTGGATATGGGATTTAAGAAGTGTTGGGGAGACTGGAAATAGAAAGAACGCAATAGAGACTCTCTTTCTTCTGGGTGTCAAGTCTGGAAAAAGCGGCTGTAATCCCAAACTGAAGGAGATACTTGCAGCCCCTAAGAATAAAGGATGACACTAAGTAGGGAGGAGAAACATTTCTTTTAAGAACAGAACATTCAAGGAAACTTTGTTGAAACTTCTAGAAATAACACAGAGCAGAGGAGGAGGACTAAGTTTTTCCATTATTTATATGAGCAACATGCATGTTGTACAGTGAAATAAATGCTATACAAATTAATTAAGCCTACACACATAGGCCAATGGAGCTGGAGAAATTAAATTTCGACATACTCTCATGATCATGCAATCTCTTTCCTTTATGTCTTAGAATAAAGTTTTTATATTAAACAGTTTATGAGGTACCAGCAAGGCTACTTGTTCAAAGGCACCCTGGCTCTGAAGTTGGCTACCTACTTACCCCATTATTTGTTATCTCCCTCCTCTCATTTAGATAGACTTCTCTCCTCTGTGCTCCCACAGAAACTGTTTGCACCTGTCTTAATAATATTAATACTTTTATTTTTGTATAACAGTTTCATAGGTATGCATCTTAACCCCTAATTTGTGACCTAGTTCATTCAGAGGCAGAATGCCGTTAATTTTTACAACTCAGAAAACTCTCAGCACTTAACTTCTGTGACCTTCAACAGCAACTAATCTAGTTGATCCATATCCTCTTTGGATTAACTTCTATGTCACTGAAATTCAGGGATTGGATTCTCACTCCCCCCCTACAGTGTCTTCCTGTTTATTCCCCTTCTCCTTTGCTAGTGCCCTTCTGGTCCTGAATATTTCTGAAGTACACCTTCAGTCTCAACACCTCTCTGCTCCTTCTCCATCTGATGTCTTCCTCTAGTCTAGGAGATCTCATATAAATATATGCTGATGATTCCCAAGTTCATAGCTCCAGTCTGAACTCTCTCATAACTCTAGAGGAAGATGGCTAAACATACACCTGACAGACACCTTTATGTGAATGTCCAAAATGCATCACAAGTGTAAGACATCCAAAAACAAACTTTCTATTTGCTCTTCCCCATTTCCCCCCCAATTTTGCTCTTCCCATACTTCAATTGCTCAGGCCCTTATTAATCCTCCTTGACTCTTCTTTTTCTGTACACTGAAACTAATCCACCTATACATCTGTATAGTGAGATACATAATGAATTTAAACACTCTTCAATTCCTCACTGTCTTCCTAGTCCAAGACACCATGATATCCCTCATAAACTGCTACAATGGAGTTTCAAATCTCTCTGGGTACTCACTTACCTACTACAGATGTTTCTATATACTCCATAAGTCAGCACCATCTTTTAAAAACTTAAATCAGATCTTGTCACTCTGATAGCCTGGCAACTTTTCAGGGTTTTCATCTCAAATGGCATGAAACAGGAATTGCCTTCTCAAAGGGACCTTTTTCAATCATGGCCTTTATCTATTTCCTCATGTGCTTTAGTTTTCTCATAGGACCTAACACCACCTAAGATTATATGTTCTTGTTATATATTATCTGATTTTCTTTATGGAATGCAAACTACCTAAGAACAGGGAACTTGTTTTTTTATGTTTTGTATATGTAGTACTTAGGAAACTATTGGAATAGGGTAAATAATAAATTTTTGCTGAATGAGTTACTTACTGTTCCTCTCCAAATTTCTGTCATCTTTCCCTGTTACGGTAGGTGGTACCACTTTTTATGAAACCAGGAAGAAATATTGGATTGTGTGTCTAATTGCTTGAATCCAGTTAGTCAATAATTTTTAGTGATCCTTCCTCCTAAATATCCTTTCCCTTCCTTATGGCACTGTTACAGTGTAGTGTGTATACATGTGAGTGTATGTATATCTGAATTTTAATATTTTATTACCTGTTTTTAGATTTTGTACTTATTTCCTATCTTTTCTTCCTTATTTAAATGTGTACCCTTTCCCCTCTCTCTACCTACCAATCTATTATTTAAACAAAAAGGTATTTATGTTTTCTATTATGTAAGTCTGTTCAAATATTTCTCCTCCTTTAAACCTTTCACTGTCTTCTGCAGCCCAGAAGGTGAAGTCTAAGCAATCAGGTTGCTGTCTTTTCACCCATAAGCTTTCCACAGCCCTCATCCTTACCTCTCCCTATTGTGCTTTCACTCATCAGGCTTCTGTAACATGGCTGAAGGACTTCAGCTTTCCTAGGAAATCCATAGCACTCAATGTCTTTTTACTGTGAGTAGCCAGTACCCACTAACTTGTTTCTTCTGTAAAACTCCTTTGCAGTTTGTAAACACAGTTTTGAAGTTTCCTTCTTCAGAAAACACTTGTTTACTCTCCAGTCTTAGTCATTGGGTCTTCAGCGTCATCTCTATGTTTTCAATGTGCTTCTATTGGTGCATTCCGTATTTAGTATTCCATTGTATTAGCTGAAATATATGTCTCCCCTACTAACCCGATAACTTCTTAAAGGAGAGCATAGTGTTTATTTATCTCCTAATACTTTAGATGAAGACACAGAACAGACTTGGAACATAGAAGGTTTATGAATACATGAATATTTGCCAAACTGAATTAAAATACGCTCTTATAAACTATGTAATATATAGACTAGTTGTTTTTCAATAAACCATCCATTTTTATAAATTTATTTTAAATTTAACTTAAGCCCCTTTATCCTTTGATTTGAAAAATAATTTTGTTGCTAAGGAGAGGATAGCAGGAAGATATTCTTTAATTTTAAAACTCATCTGGTAAAGAATTGCTTCAAATTAGAACAATAGGAATATCACAATAAAAAAGTATAAGTGGGAGGAAGGAAAGCATGACAAGAATAGAAAATGCCCACAGCTATATTCATTGGTAACTGGTTAGAACCAGTCAAATTGAAATACTTTAAAATGATTTACCAATAGAGCAAAAAATATTGTTATATGGTTTTAGTTTCCTTGCTTAAAGTCTACTGTCCAATAAAGGTAAAACCACACATGACTCAAGAAAAATAAAAATCTGAGAAGCAGGACTTAATGAAGGGGAGGATGTCTTGCCTCTACATAGCCAAAGAAAAAAGAAGCATTTGGTGAGGTTACACCCTAGACCAGAAGCTGGAAACCTTTAGTTCAAGGTCAGTGATTTAGTTCATTAAATAGGATCCTCCAGGCCAGACTCTTAAGTACTCTGAACTTCCACTCTCTCTTCTGTAAGATGGGAAAATGACTCTGGACCTCCCTACTCTCCAAAGATGCTGTTACTAGGATTAAGTGCCCTGCCGTCCAACTGGGCCAGATGGTGGACAGATTTCAGGGTGTGCTGGCATCTCTCTCTATACCCTTGTCAACTCTGCAAGCGCAACTTTTTAATTTGTTTTTGGCTTCAAATACCTTATCCTGTCTCCGTTCTTTATCTGCTGAGACTCAAATAAAATACATTCCAAAAAAACTTTCTCTTACTGTTTTAGACAGCATTAAATATTTCTATGTGAGACTTGTTGTCCACAGATTTGTCCACAAACTTGTTTTTTTGTCTCCTCTCACTGGGCAGTGAACTGCTAGAGGGCAGAAGTCATGCTCTCCTCTTTGCTGAACCAGAAGCTTCTATCTGTGTGATTGACCCATGCAAGGTACTTAAAGCATGGGTGTAGAATAAATGAATACAGAGATGAAAAATAGAAGGAATTATCATCATGGCTCCTTCACTTCTGTGTCATGGCTTACTTTTGCTGCTAGATATGCCTTGTGATAAGGAAATATAGACATTCCAACCATAGAATGCCCCACTTCCACAACCACCTATCTCTAGGAAATTAGGGGGGAAAAAAAAAAACCTCATGTCTCTGAAAGTATTTTCAAATAGCTTTACCATGACCTGTGAGATTCCTTTCCTTTCACTTTGCAAAGAAGAGTATATAACACAGAAGAAGTAGATATGAGTCTTAGTTTTTTTCTCCTACACTGAATTTTTTTCTCCCACAAAGGCTACCTATCAATAGGTACCTAAGAAGTTTCGACCTATGGTCTGTCAAACTCATTCTATTTTATTTCATTTCCAGAAAGAATTGTACCTAAATTGATAAGAATGAGCAAAAGCATTCCCCGGAGTGATTGCACCAGAAGTTTTAGAAGCAAATATTGCCTTGCACAGAGTTCTGAACTTGAGTCATAATTTTAGCACTGTCACCAAGACAACAGAGACCTATGCAGTGAACCTCAAAGATGGGCAAACATATTCTTAGAAGATCTGTATTTCCTAGAAAGTGTGTGAAGTTTTGAGACAAAATAGTAAATTGTCAGAAATCACTTTGAAGGACTGGTGGAAGAATAACTATAGACATCCTGGCATAAAATGTGAATATCTCAAAAGAATGACAAAGAATATGAAGATACTTGTAACCCCAGAATATTCAGAAAGAACAGAGAAATTGTTAGGCAGAGGAGTGTTTAGACATATAATATATAAATACAAGGCTTCAAAATAGAACCACTGAAGAAAAATGACATTTAGGCATATTCCAGCCAGTACAGTACATATAAAAATATGTTGATAAAGTGGTAAAACACAGAATGGAATACATTGGACCAATGTAGAGTTCTACCTAGATGCCAAGTGGTTTATAGATATACATTATTTTCATATAATTCAAGACATTTCTGTGATATTTTAATATCTGTATTACAGGCAAAGAACAATGAAATTCAAAAACCAAGTTGCAGAGAACTATTTGAACTAAAATCTACCTGGTTCTACAGCTTTTTTCATTTTTTCATACCAGTGATTCTTAAGCACAGTGTTACCATTTATTTTGCAGCAAAAATAGAAAATATTCACAAAGATGGAACTGGAAATTTTATGAGTTTAAGATTCTATGAATTTATATATAAAGTCATTAAGATACAGTAAGTATGAAGTCTGCAAGCCACTCTAGCTCATAGACAGATATAAAACAAATTTTTGAAAACAAAAGAAACAGTCACTAGAGTGAATAGGCAACCAACAGAATGGGAAAAAATCTTCGCAGTTTACACAACTGACAAAGGGCTGATATCCAGAATTTACAAAGAACTCAAACAGATTTACAGGAAAAAAACAAACAAGCCCATTCAAAAATGGGAAAAGGATATGAACAGACACTTTACAAAAGAAGACATACATGAGGCCAACAAACACATGAAAAAATGCTCATCATCACTGGTCATTAGAGAGATGCAAATCAAAACCACATTGAGATACCATCTCACGCCAGTTAGAATGGCGATCATTAAAAAATCTGGAGACAACAGATGCTGGAGAGGATGTGGAGAAAGAGGAACACTCTTACACTGTTGGTGGGAGTGTAAATTAGTTCAACCATTGTGGAAGACAGTGTGGCGATTCCTCAAGGACCTAGAAATAGAAATTCCATTTGACCCAGCAATCCCTTTACTGGGTATATATCCAAAGGACTATAAATCGTTCTACTATAAGGACACATGCACACGAATGTTCATTGAAGCACTGTTTACAATAGCAAAGACCTGGAACCAACCCAAATGCCCATCGATGATAGACTGGACTGGGAAAATGTGGCACATATACACCATGGAATATTATGTAGCCATCAAAAATGATGAGTTTTTGTCCTTTGTAAGGACATGGATGAATCTGGAGAACATCATTCTCAGCAAACTGACACAAGAACAGAAAAGGAAATACTGCATATTCTCACTCATAGGTGGGTGAGAAAAATGAGAACAGATGGACACAGGGAGGGGGTCTACTACACACAGGGGTCTATTGGGGGAATGGGGGAGGGACAGCGGGGGGGGGAGCTGGGGAGGGATAGCCTGGGGAGAATAGCCAAGTGTGGGTGAAGGGGAGGAAGGCAGTGTGTACTTCCATGTGTGTACCTATGCAACTATCTTGCACGTTCTGCACATGTACCCCAAAACCTAAAATGCAATAAAAATTTAAAATAAAATAAAGAAAAAAAATTTCCTTAGCTGTAAGTTGAGTTAGCAGTGAGAGGTAGTTAAGCAAACACATTCAGCAGCTACAATGGGACTTCTTATTTTGGATTAACATACATGTCATGATCCTCTTGTGAATCACAGGAATTTGAAAACCCAGAAGGATGGACCCAATAGAAAAAGAAATAATATTTCTTTAAGACTTTTGCAATTTTCTTCCTATTTTTGGTCTTATTTAACATCTTATTTTTTTATTTGTCTCCTGTCTCATTTCTGTAATAAATCAGGCTCCATTTCTGAACAAGAACTGTGAAAAAGATAGAAGAAAAAGAAAGAATGAAGGCAAGAAAGAATGAAAAGAAAAAAGAAAAGAAAGAAACAAGTGCTGTTCTAGGGAAATAATTATTAAGAATTTGTGGCCTCTGTTCAAAATCTGACAAAAAGTACAAAGTTTCTCATCAGGGTGTTTTGCATTTTAAATTCAAGATGTTCATGGACACCTTTGATCCCACTCATGAACATTCTGTGTTTACTTCTTACTTAGCTTAACCTTTTTTCAAGGGCTTCTGACAATTTCAGCTTTTAGATTCCCCATAAATATTCAACTTTTAAAAATTAAAACTTGACTGAGGAAAAATTCTGATGTTTTGATTTGAGGAAAAACGTCGATTTGACCTCAAGCAGCTAAGAGCACCTTAAGATTTGCATTTTTATCACTGTACACTTACATCTGATGATGTTAAGAAGAAATCTGCACTTGTTCCTGTGTTTTCATAGTAACCTTTAACTTCCTTAATGTCTAATCAATCTTTATTTAAAGTGAAAATATTATTTTTGTCTTAGATTTCTGTGCTTTCCTATAATATATATTTTCTTTTATTTCAAGGTATAGCTTTTCTTTAAGCTCATCTCATTTACCTATCATTTATCAAAGATAACTTTAATTTTCTATATTTTCTTCTTTTATTGGAAATGCCAGACACTAACTACAAGACTGAAGATTTGTGATTGTTAAAGTGATGAGTTTCCAGTGACATATACATGAAAAACCAGTATATAGCTAGTATCATTGACCACACTGATTGCTCAGGCAACATGGATTTCTAAATGCTATGTATGTGCTTGCTTTCACTTTCATGTAAGTTTAATTAAAAGCTTTATTACTTGGGCTCACCTGTGTATGTGTGGCATTAGTCAATATTTTAGATAATATCAACATTGGCAAAAACAATTATGGTCAAAAATAATAGTATGTATAATAATTTATGTAGAATTTTCCCAGCAAATTTACCCAGAACATTCTGATTTATCCATTTAGATTGAAGGAGGAAACAGAATGTTTTGTCCTCTTAAGACTCCAACTTTTCCTGGTACCAAAACTTTTTAACTGACCACAGTTAATAGTCATATATAGGACAAGCTCAAACTGGATATAAGTGACATAATTTCAACAGCTCTGAAATCCTCTCTGCATAGCAAGCTCTCTGAGAAGATTAATTTTCAATCCCTGATCCTGCCTATTACACTGTAACTCTAATTTCCTTTGGAACTACAAAGGGAATAAAGCCACTAAAATAGCCTACCAGATTGTAGATGTGGTAATTGTCATATCTTGGGTAAATTACTTAATTTCTTCATATGTAAAGTGGGAATAATAATACTTCATAGGGTTGTTATGAATATTAACTAGGTAGGAATATAAAGCAGTATGTGCTATGAGCTCAATATGTTACAGTTACTATCACAGCATAAATTCTTCCCCAGTTTCATTTCATATCTCAGAAGAGCAAAATGAATTGCCTTGCATTTCAAACTGATTCCATAGCTCTAATAAATCTTATATTTTATGATCTGCATTTATAAACCAGTATGAATTATGTATACATGCATATATGTAATGTGTGTATAATATATATATATATATTCAAAATATTAAGGGGGCTTAACATCACATGGCTCTCCCCATAAATGTTTATATTTGGATTTATGTAATTGCTCTGGCTGTAGCTTTGCATCATTTCCAAATTTTAAGGGATACATAAAATTTGCTAATATACATAAGCAATTTATTTGCTATGAGCTCCAATGTTGATTTGGTTATATTGTAGAAAGTATGAAAACACATATTTGAGCTGAAATACTGCTTCACACATGCAAGTCCCAAACTGCACAGGAAATTTTTTAACATTTAGAGTTATAATGAGACAGCTTTACATGCATCTTGAGAAAGCAGCAATGGAAAGTCTCTTTTTGTTACAGATTTAAGAGTAATAAATAATATCTTAAATTTATAGAGTTTGCAGATTTAATACATAAAATACTTCAGGATGACTGAGTTTGTAATTAATACAATCTGTAAATGGGATGATAATTTTATCTAATTAAAAATTTTAAATATAGGCTGGGCATAGTGGTTTATGCCTGTAATCCCAGTACTTTGGGAGGCAGCAGCCAGATAACAAGAGTTTGAGACTAACCTGGCCAACATGGGAAAACCCTATCTCTACTAAAAATAAAAGAAATTAGCGGAGCATGGTGGCACGTGCCTGTAGTTCCAGTCACTTGAGAGGCTGAAGCAGGAGAATCACTTGAACCCGGGAGGAGAGGTTGCAGTGAGCCGAGATTGTGCCACTGCACTCCAGCTTGCATGGCAAAATTAGACATCATCTCAAAAACAAAACGTGTGTGTGTATATATATTATTCATCATACATATAGTATATATATATATATATATATATGATCATTTTCTATACATACATTTATATATATTATATACATACATTATATATACATATACAAATATACATGAATATATATATTCATTATATATATACATTTTTTGTATATGTATATGTAATATATATTCATTATATAAATATATATTTACAAGTATTTTACATATATTTACATATAATTAATTCATTATGTATAAAATAATTAATGAATTTAGTTTAATTAATTAATTTAGCTTAATATAGACTATAACCTTGAAGAAAATTATAAATGTCATAAAAACAAATTCATGCACTAAGATAAAATAATTCACACTAGAGAGTATATAAAGGGATGATATATAAATGTAAATAATATGTGTAATACATATACACACATGCACACACACAAAGAATACAAAAGATGTAGACTAGTGTTACTTGGTAAAGCATTGAATATAGGGACAAAATGTGTGACCTGTTGGTTTGTTAAGTTACAGTAACAAGCAGAAAATTTTGAAGATCAAAATCCAGATATGAATTTACAAAAGTGGAATTAATGTGGCAGTGTATCCCGAAGATGCACAAACAGGTCACAGGTCCTGCTGTGCATGAACTTGTGCTGTTTCAGTCTACTTAGTTACAATTATGTGCCTGCAATGTCTTGTTCTAGGTTTATCAGGATTCCAAACTGAATAAAAAAGCTAAACGTTTTAATTCCTTCACATAAAGAAGATGAAAAAATATACCAGAAATAATTCTGAATGCTTGATGACAGGAACTGCAGAAAAAAAAACAACAATAAAATGAAGTAGCTATCATAAATGGCCAGAAATATGCTTCCTGAAGTTACATAATTGTGTACGGCCAGGGGTTAACTTAACTGAGAATCTAGATCATGCAAATATTACACAGTGTCCATGGGGTAAGCCCAGACATTTGTTCCAGTATCTGAAGCATAAGGGTTGGGGACATGGTGGGAGGCTGTTTACTGTTAATAAAAAATAAATATCACCAGGGTATCCTTGTTTCCGCTCAATGAAGACAAAATTACAATTCAGATTCCAAATATCAAAACAACTGCTTTTTTCAAATAGGATTGAAAATGCCAGGAATCTTGACTGTGAAAGTAAATGCTGATAGTGCAAAGTAAATGGATTGTAGATTGGAGGAGAAAATATGTTCTTGAAATATGTTCCAAGACAACACAAATACCAACATGAAGGAATTCAGCAGAGAGAGAGGAAGGGCTCCAGAGCCATCGGGCCATCATCACTTGTAGATGATAAAGAAAGAAAACCAAGGCCTTACTCAGAATTTAAGACCTCTTAAGCAAGGGACTAAGTGCCTACTGTTATTTAGCATTAATGGCCCTGAAACAAGACCAAACATTAAAGCTCATAGGACAGGAGCAATGCTAAATACTTGTTAGAATCTTTAACCAGATGACTCTTCTACTGTTAGATTTGACTCTTCTACTGCTAGGTTAGTGTCATGCTAGCTCTTCAGTGAGGAAAACACAAATGGATTTCTGACCAATAAAGATGCCTTTACCTAGATATCTTTATAAGTGCAGAATTCGTAAGTCATTCCCACAAATACACTTAGCTTTCAAAATTTGTGAGTAAAACAATCTTCAGAGATACTTGGTGGAGGAGCACTATATTTTAACTTTCTAGTAAAGATTCTAGGACATAGAGATAGTAAAAAGAGGAAAGCAATCTCCATCTTTTTTTTTTTTTTTTTTTTTTTACCAATTTCTTTCTTAACAAAGATTATTTCTCTAGATAAACTACAGGTTATACTGACACTGCGCTGGCTGATCATTTGTTTAATCCTGCATTAACTTTCACAGACTTTGGACTCTGATTTCATTCCTAGAACTTGTCTGTTTAGACTTTCCAAGCCATAATTTATATTTACCTACAACCATTATAATAATATTTTTGGCTTGGCCAAAATGTTACATATTGTCACATTGAATTGATTTTTACATTTGGCTGATTTAAACATAAGTTCAAATATATAATTTGAATAATGCTTTTACCTTGCTCATCAACATCTCTTGTGATTATATTTCAATTTATCTTCAAGAAGACCTTTTTAGAGTGTGAAGATGTGGTCACACTTTCACATACATGGAAAATGAGGCATAATGTCCTCTTACAAAGTCAGTTAATCATTCAAAGTTAAATTTACACAGTTAGAAGTGAAGTTCCAGTTTTGCCAATTAAGCGAATCTGCAGTGTCTATACAATAACCAGTACCAAAATTTTTTCCAGGAAGAAACTGAATTTTTCTAAACAGTCAAGTTCAAGAGGGGGAAAAAAAGAAATAAAAATCAACTAATTTTCTTCACATTTCTATAATGCATACAGTTATTATACATATATTATATGAACACACATTTTTATACTTGTTTTAAAAGCAACATTTTCTAATATTCACTTGCATGGTCATGAATCACTCTGTATTTATGTGCATATGGGCACAGGTGTGAGAGGACATAAATGAATATTACCTTTAGAATGATTATACTGATAATTTCGACCTTTTTCTCTGAATAAAACCCTACTGATAAGTTAGACAAAGATATTACTGAGCAAACTCAGAAGATAAAGATATAAGTTGTTTTAATGATACTTGTCACTTAAGTATATAAGTTGTCACTTAAAGATACAAGATTTTTTTTAAAAAGAAATGTGTTCTCACTGTGTAGCCCAAGCTGGTCTCAAACTCCTGGCCTCAAGCAATCCTCTCCTCAGCCTCCCAAGTATCTGGAATTACAGGCATGGTGGCAATATAAGATATTTTAAAATCAGTCATAAATCAATTCTGATATAAGCTCTTAATGCTAAATAATTATTTTGCCAAATAAATAGCAATGATGAAGCTCTAGGAGATTCAGAGTTTCTTTTATCCCTTTCTCATATGGTTATTATCCATAATTAAATTCAGCCATTACTCATTTTTGTTCACCTAAACTGCTTTAATCACAATATTTGGCAGTGATCTAGAGAATTCTGACATTCAAATAAATAAAACGAACACTACAAAACCCTATGAAGGAAAAAAAAAAGAAGGAAAGGTAATGTACTACTTTAGTATCAAGAATGCTTTCTACTTTGCTGATATAAAGCTATCTCCATTTTAACACAGATGAGATATAACTCAAAGGAGTGCCTGCAAGAAAGTAAAATCAAAGAAGGCAAGAAAATAATTTTTCATCTGTTTGTGAGTGAACTAGAAATGCATTTCTACCTTTAAAGCACCTTGCAACATAATGGAAACCAGGTGAAGCTGAGTTTAAAGCTCACATAAAAATATTCAATAGCTTTTTATTTACTGAGAAAATTTATATACTTGACAGGTGACATTTTCGAGATGTAGACAATTGCTAGTAAAAACAAAAACTATATCCATGAGAAAGTCTATGCTGTGAAGTATATAGATATACAAGGAAATTATAATATCATATAGAAAATTTGAATAGGAATTACATAGTTTAATTTCCTTAACTAAAAGTATATTCACATCAATGAGATAATTTGTCTCAGATCAAGATGATATGTGAGCATAGACAAAAGTAACACTGATATTGATTTTTGGCCTTTTGGCTAATATCAAGTATATAAGAAACAGAGGTAGGAACAAAAGAGGCCCACTTGAGGTCTTGGCTCTGCTATTTAGTTTTTACCTTTCTACTGCTCTCTTTCCTCATATTCAAATTGTAGCAAAAACAGCTATGCTACTAAACTCATAGGTTATTTGGGGATCATATATGAAAATACATGTGAAAGTTTTAAAGTATATAATTATAGAATCATATTTATTCAGGTATCATTGCCTTAATTTTGAAAAAAAATGAATAAAGGGCTCCAATCAAGTATATATAGCAAAATCTTCCTCTCAAACATCTTTAATCTCTTATTAAGAATATTGATGTGCAGTGACTGAGAATTTAAAGAATAATAAGAGGTCAGATGCAGCTGGTGGTACCTCTACTGCACTAAGGTAACATTTAAACTCCGGTCCATTTTTTCAGGGCATCCCTTCCCTAAACAATCATGCACTCTACAAACATGTCATAATAGTGACCTAATTCTGCAGGTTGAGAATTATTTCAAAACCAAAACTGATTAGGGCTCTCCATAGCACACCATCATCAACAGCTTCCCATTTTCTTGAGTGTGAATTAATATCTCCTGACTATTGCTTGCCTTCTGACTGTCTTCCTAGACTTTTCTCATACCAAAATTCCCCCTCCCATACTATCCTCCAACATGTCTCAATTACCTGCAGCTAGGTAGCCAAGCTTGCCAAGTTCTTAGAAAATAATATGCAGTTTGATACTGATGTTCTGTTCTTACTACTCTTGTCTTTTTATTTACCTAGAGAGACCCTCATATTTCAAGTTCAACTTGAGTGTACTGTTGTCTCTTCTGTAGTTTTCCCTTTCCCTGGAAGGAATTAGCCACTGCAGTATAGCCCACACATATAATTGATTCTAAAACTTTTAAAACTTCATTATATTTCAGGAGGCAATATAGGGCAGTGATGGGAGCACGGGTTTTAGAGACGGTCTATATCAGAATCTTGGATGTTCAACCCTGTCACTGTGAGCATTATAATCTTTAAAAGCCTCAATTTTATGATCTGTAAATTAGCAGTGACTGTACTGGACCCAGAGGGTTAAATGATAAAATATATTTAAACGATATATTGCAGCTACTGACATATAAGTATTACTCAATAAATGTTAGCTGGTAGTAAATCTAAGCATTAGCAGCAGTAATAATGGCAGTGTTTGTTGTTTACATGATGGTCACCTCTTTAAAAATGAAAAATTTTCCATAGCAGAGCTAATATTAATTTCATCTCTTTTGTACCCAACAATATGTCATTGCATGGTATGTCTATAAAAAATGAGCATACTTGGAACAACATGACTGGCACTTTAAATCTCAGATTTATTACCTATACTTCCCCTCTTCTGCTTTAATACCAGTGGTAGGGTGGTACACTGAAGCCAGGTTTACTTGGCTCCCTTGCCATTAGACTTCCAGCTAGGTTGGATGAGTGGGTGGCTCTCGTCTAACAAGGTACCTCAACTTCCTGAGATCCAGGAGTCCCACTTTTCTCTTTGTCCCTCCAGCTCTAAGCAGGTAGGCAGCTTCTGTTGGTGATTAACCTTAGGTTTGCCTTACCCTCCCCTGCTTGTTTTTTGAACTCTTTTATCTAACTGTAATCATCATATTGAATTATCCATATTAAATTTCCTCTATTGATTTATCTGGCATAAGTACATCTTCCCAGCTGAATCCAGTTTTTTCTATGAATGAATGAGACCTTTACTCTTAGGAGTTCACAGAGCTTAAGTAGAGATAAAATTATTACTTTGCCTATTTCAAAGGGTTGTGTAAGATCAAGGAACATCCTACAGATAAAAGCATTTTGAAACTATAAATTATTACACAAATACTTTTTTTGTTCTTCATATTTTTAATTGTGAAGGAACAAGTTAGCGTCACTGGTCTAAATTAGCAATGTACTAAAAGATGTCAAGGTCTTCCAATGACACCAGGCCTGTAATTTACATGGTAGATTAAAGGGAAACACAAAGTCCAAGAGATAACTGAGTTTGGCATAGCAGAAATTTTATGACCTCATCAGTCAGAAGATACTGATAGAAATGGTGAAAATTATGATTCCACTGAAGAAAAGAAACCACTTGGAAGACAGCCAAACTAGATTTTGCTTCAAGTCTTAATTTTGCAGATGAGCAATCACATTAAACTCCACAAGAATTCATGCAATTGCAGGTTATATTATCCACTTATTTGAGAATAACACAAATTAAAATAAAACATAAAAGCTTTCCTTAAGACACCTAATTTTCAAGTAAATTTTTTAGTTCTGAGTTGATATATAAAGCAGCTATCTGAAACACAATAAAATACTTAAGACAATGATTAAGACATTTTAAATAACATTTTTAAAGAAGCTACATAATTGTGAAATCCAAATAAAGTCTGTAGTTAATAGATGTGTACCAGTGTCAATTTCCTTGTTTTGATCATGTACTATGGTTATGTAAGGTTAGTTATCATTGAAGGAAGCTGGGTGAAGAATACAAGGGAACTCTGTACTATTTTTGCAACTTCTGGTTAACATATAATTATTTCAACATAAAAAGTTAAAAAGAAAACATGTGTTTAGTACACCAGAAAGACTCTATTAAGAAGTACGAAATTTATAGCCTTATAAGGACTGTCTACATGAAATTGAAAATGGAGTTCTTACATTGCTACACAAATAAGGTGCTCATCCATTTCTTCGATCACCCCAGAAATATGTACTTTAAAGTGTTATGCATTGGATTTATTGTAATATTTTTCTCCTGACTTCCTTTGAGAGTTGCTATATCTTCTTGTTTTTTTTTTAATTTTTATTGCATTATAGGTTTTGGGGTACATGTGCAGAACATGCAAGATAGTTGCATAGGTACACATGCTATATCTTCTTTTCTAATCCTTTCTTCATTTTGCCATGGGTTTCAAATAACCTAAACTCTTCTGCTTGAAGGTTTAGTCATCTCTGATAAACATATGAAGACAACTAGTTACCAAATCTTCCACAGATCAGTTTTCAAAATAACAAACAACACAGCTATGAATTAACCATGAGGCCCTGGTCACCGTCCCATGACTTGGATTACGTGTATAGTTTGTTTGAGGCTAGGCAAAGAAGAAAATAGTTGGACAAATAGCAGTTTCATTCTCAATGATATAGTTGTTAGGGACTGAACTTCTAAATATCTTAAAGGTTATTCTGCTTTGAGTCTGGATATCCCTGCAGTTTCTCAGGATTATTTCTTATTCAAAGATCTAACAGTGAATATGGACTATGCAATATAAAACAACCAGCTTTCACTTTCTTTAGATGGGAACAAATATGTGTATGCTTTTCTCTGATTAAATGGACTTCTTCAACCTGAAAATTATTATTTTCAAAGAACAAAAAACACTCTTAGGGAATCTGCTCTGTAGGATAAAGAAAAAGTATTTCTTCTGTAGTTTTATTTCCTTCTGAAACATTCTTCCCATTACACAGGGATAGCTAGAATAAGAAGTAGGGAAATAAGTCAGTACACTCTCTTTCTCTCTCATTTCTTCCATTGTATGTATAACATTGTCAGGAGCACATCATTTATAGCATGAATAAATGCTGTGTGACTCTGAGAAAATTCTTAGCCTTTCTCTAAGACTCAGATTTAAAAAATAATACCGTATGTTTAATACCTGTAATTAGCCTAGATGAATTTGGCACAGTGTTTCACACATGAAAAGCTCCATTCTTTCTGAAAGCTGGAAAGTCAGAGGCAGACATGCTATGAAGACCTGCTTTCTTTCCACTGATGATTGATACTGATTTTTGTCCAAGATCAAATATGATACATGTTGTTCAATCCTCCCTGCAGCAGTGGTTCGTGGTTTGTCAGTATGTCTTCTGCAATGGTTACATGATCTCTGCCTGTAAAAGGGATTCCAGATCTTCAGTGACCCCATGTTGCCCAGTTAGCTAGAAACTGTGTGTTTCTTTTGGGGACTCTAGCAAAGGGACATGTTTGTGAGAATGAATGAGGGGGAAAAAGGTAACTCTGCTGTATCTGCTATAGCTTTTTAAGTCTACTCTTTTTCACTGTGATTTTGTTTAGCTTCTCTGTTACACACACACAAGCATGCAGAAATACACACATACATATATATTACACACATATAATGTATACATAAATGCAATACAAAATGTCTGGACACTTGATATTGCCCAAGCAGCCACATATGAGCAGTGCCATGTCCCTGTTATGTATATGTGCATGAGTGTGTGTGGGTGTTACACACATAATATGTGCATGCACATATACATATTATGTGCATGCATATATACATATATGAATATATGTACATGTATATAATTTTTAAAAATCATTGCTAATAAAGTACGTGATCTCTTCTTTAACTGAGAGTAGGTGATTTCTTCTTGCCAAATCATGACCCGCTATAATTGCTGCAGCTCCCAGAGACTGTCTGCTGCATTACCATTGGCTTATTTCTTCACAGTTGGCTCATCTCCATTTGTGACCAGAAACAGGGTTCCCATTTGCTATGCTGATCCTTGGAAGCCTAACTGAGAAACAATGATCATACTGTTTGGGTTAAGTCCAAACCAGAAGTGCCTTCTGTCCTCCACCAGATGGCAATCCTGCATCAGAATGGGGGAAAATGGGGCCTGGAGAGAGGTAGTATTTTGGATATACAAGTATGTAGTTCTGGTATTTTCTGCAATGGGAAAAACTGACAAACACGCAGGTTGGTTCAGTAAGAAACGTAGTGTAGGTGTTTTGTAAAAACTCACCACAAGTGTTCTGCAAAGTTAAGAAAAAAGCAAACAATTGGAACTGCCTGAATTAAAATTATGTCGATGACTAACAAGTTTGTGCTACATAAAACTGGAAGAGTTGAAAACACATCTACAAAACATAGAATGTGTTCAAGTTTGTGCTTATAGTCACTATCTGCATTTGGTTAGCATTCTAAATATACCTCTGTTTCATAGCTAGGAATTGCCTCAACTTTTACATTTGGAAAGTGGGTATGACAATACATTGCTGGCAGAATTAAGAGGGAAAGTGTATATGTACATGAGCAAGCTATAAAGAATTGATATAAAGGGGTTTTTAAGATCCAGTTTTGCCCAACAACATAAGGTATATGAAGTTTTCCACCTGTCACTCATAGTAGCTTTTACCATGTACTGGACTAGATAACCTTACCCATTCCCTGAAGAAATCCAGTCCAGAATCTCTAACACATTGCTCATGCCTGTAGTCTGGCTCTGCTCCAAGACAATGTCATTTTCTGGCAGAAAGTGATGCTAATGAAATAGCATCTACTTCAGGATGCCTGATGTGATGTCTGTGACTGGTAAATGGCCAGTTCTATAGACAGGAATAAGTAGAGTCAACATTTGTAGTCTTTTACCTAGTGAAACTGAATGCAACATTGGCATCAACAGGCTTTGTTGGTTCACTGCTTTAAGGATGTGCTAGCTTACTAGATCAAGATGGTTTTACTTTCCTTGCTTAGCAAAACCGCATTTTCCAGCATGTTTTAAACATCAGCTAAAGCAAAACTTGGCATCAGCTATCAATTTAGTATTTTTGTAGCAGATCCTGTGTGCATGTCTGTGCATGAATTCTCTGGACCTTCATCTCTTCTCAGTTGGGAGTCAGCTTAAAACACCTTTGAGAGATGATTTAAAGTCTTTTCCATATCTACTCATGTTTAGTAGTATTTTTTATATTTTTTGTAGCTCCCAGAGAGATCAATTGATTGCTTCCTAATCCCTTTGGTCACATTAGCAATTTTTCAGTACTAAAGAAGGGCATGTTTCTTTTAGCCATTCACTATAACTTTCTACGTGTCCAAAGATATTTTTCCCTTTCACTTGTGCCTTTTATCCTTGATCATTCTGGTTATCACTGGTCGGTAATATAGATTTGTACTTTGGCTCTCTAATATAAATTTATCTTACATAACCAAAGTATAGAGATATTCACAGTAGGAAAAATAATTTGCAAAAAATATATATTTCTACATTTGTAGCAGAATTTGGGGTGAGGCATTTTTTTTTTCCTGTTTAGGATACGTAACCAAAATGTTGACATCTAAAGATATTTGCTAATTGCATCATAGTGCAAGTGAACCAAGGTCAATTAATTTAACATGATGCTTACTGGCAATGGTAAAAGGTCATATATCACTGTGCTTTCAGAGATAAGAACACACACTTACATGCTATCATAGTGCATGCTTCCATATTCCTTGTACACAGGGGAAGGCATAAAGATGAAGCTTGTCAAACTCTTTGAATTATGACAGTTGGATTGTATTATACCACAGAAGGAAATCTCACACATTTATATTAAATCAGTATTTTAAAAGGGCAGTTTTACAATAGTTTCTATAATTAAGCAGCAAAATGGGTCACAGGATAATAGTTTACGTATTTTTCCTAACCCAAAGACCATGTAAAAATTTGACCTAATTAAAGATTTGTAAAAAGCTTTTAAATTATTCTACTAAGGTGAATTTTGCTTAGTTATGAAATGAGGTTTAAGGATTTCTTTTTGATTATTTCATGTAAAAATCTTCAAGAAAATTAAAGAAGATTAATAGCTTTAGAAACAAAGGTGACACAGGCTACAGCTTTTCATTGTGAGTACCCACGATAATCTGCAATATCATTTTTCTTATATTTGTTTACTTTCCATTATTCATAATTGCTTCTTTTAATTGGACCATGCTAGCTCCATTTAGTCTCCCCCTGAGAGTGATGTTGGCAGAAATGATTGGCAGTTCTCTCTCCCACACGGTGCCATCCTGAAATTGCAAATGTCAGTTAGCAGGCTTCTCTCACCAGTGTTTAAGAGTGGGAGTCTGCATTTAGCAGAAAGTAGTCTGGGTGCACATATTTCTGAATAAATACATGTGAAATTATGCATTCAAATAATGGAATCAAAGGACTGAAGGAAAACCGGAGGGGTCATACTCCATTCATGCCACAGACTTCAGGTTCCTGGTCTATTCCTCAGCCAACAGGCATAGGAAACTTTATCCTACTTTTGAGAATCATCATATGTAACCCCCCTCTTAGTTGTCTATGGTAGAGGGTTAACTGCACATTGCTGAATTAAACATGCAAGCATTTCTTTTCAATATCATGACTTTTTGAACTAAGGCTTTTATGAGTCTCTGACCAGAAGTAAAAGTGGCAAGTCTCAGTCCCTTATCTCATTGATTTTCATACCTAGCTAAAAATTAAGTGCTATTAAGCAGTGAAATGGCCAATATATTAGGGAAGTCGGATAAGCAGAAGCTGTTGCAGAAACAGAGTCTATGTTTGTCGCAGTCTCAGGATCATGACAGAATATTCACTCTATGCACTAAAAGCATGTAAGGAAATTCTCAGTCACCTTAAAGGATGCTGAAATGACACAGCACAATTCTACATCGACTCCCCAAATTCTTATTTGTAATACATCTAAAAGCAACAAAAACACAATTTAACATTTAATTAATGCTATGAATACAATAGCTTTATAGTAAAACAGTTGGATGTTTTTCTAAAAACGGAAGAACCAAAAAAGACAAAGGAAAAGAAAAATAATTTTGGCATCCAGGCTACCTGAATTCAAAATGAATTAAGGAGAAGAGGGGAAATTTCTCATGGCTACGTCATAATTTGTGTTGACTGAAGCAAAGAAGCCTGTGATTGGGCCAGATAAAAGAAGACATAAAGCAGAAACTGGAGTCTTGCTATTCTTACCTGTTGTTTTGAAATCTCAGAGAAGAAACTTTCGAATTAGTTGCAGAGTTCCTACTCTATGTCAGTCACCATTCTGAGTGCTTTATAAATATTAACTCATCTAACCTTGGACATAAAGGACAAGCATGAGATTTTGGCCCCTCTTAGGAAGTATGGCATGCAACTATCTTGCACGTTCTGGCCAGCTGCTCTCTGGAAGTCTTGCACAGAGTACACACTGGGGTCTATTCGGGGGGAATAGGGGAGGGACAGCAGGTGGGGGGAGCTGGGGAGAAATGCCAGATGTGGGTCAAGGGGAGGAAGGCAGCAAAACACACTGCCATGTGTGTACCTATGCAACTATCTTGCACGTTCTGCACATGTACCCCAAAACCTAAAATGCAATAAAAATTAAAAACAAACAAACAAAACAAAAAAAGAAATTAACATTCCTGCCTTAATCTTATTATCTTCTCCCTGAAAAAAGTCACTGTCAAGTTGTCACTCGCAATAACCACTTCTAGTAACCCGCAGCAGCCTGGGGACCACACCTGGTCCTCGGTGCATGGGTCAGCCACATTCGCTGCTCCTCAGCTATCAGGTAGAGTTCACTCATGTTCACTTTTCCTGCCTGGGTCCTTATTTATCTTGACTGTAGTTGACTCCTCCCATGACAGGAGCCACTGAGAAATGCAGACTGGAGTGGAAGTGGGTAGTCACAATAAAACTCACACTTAAAAGACTTTTTTTTTTTAACAAGCAGTTTGTCAGAGCTATGGAAGTAAGGGTTTGTTGGAACTTATTTAATCCTCACAAGAAAGATTCTTCTTATCCCCATTCACCTTTCCCTATCTCCTGCCTAAATTACTCTCTTAAGCAAATAGAATGCCTTTGCCTCAATAAAATGTTCTCTTCCAGGACTCCTCCTTCCAAAAACCTTCCAGGACAAGAGCATTTTTATAGAACAGTATTCTGCACAGTGGCTGAAATGTATCTGTTGAATCCCGAGCAGTTTTTTATCAGAAATGTGTTTATTTCTGTGATAGACTAATTGATTGAATCTTACTGTGTTAAAGTCCATTCACATGAAAATTAATGTTTTATAATAACATATTCTGGAGGACAACTGGAATGATTTTCCAGGCCTCCTATTCTATTTCAAATCTTCAGGATGTGTTTAAGAAACAATTATGTCACTGAATCATTACCTTTTTCTGAACAGAAAGATCACTAAAGAAAAGAAAGAAAGAAAGAAAGAAAGAAAGAAAGAAAGAAAGAAAGAAAGAAAGAAAGAAGGCAATAAATGTAAAAAGGCAGCATGCTAAGGCATTCCTACTACCCTGTAATAGGTCTCCAGTAATAAAAAGTACCTGAAAATATGTGTAATTATAAAAGCAAAACTGGAGGGAATTTAACCTAGTTTCATTTGGGGGCTGTTAAAACTAAACACATATATTTCTGGAGCAATCTCAAGGAGATCACTATTAAAAAGTACGGTGAAAACTTTAGGAATTTTATACTCCCCCCACCAAAAATAAATAATAATAATTGGCAAAGTGGAAGATTCAGTATTATCTGCCTAAAAAGACACTAGATTGCATAAAATAGATTATTAAAATTATTTCATCCAATTTTTTCCTGTTTCCTGCACTACTTTTGTTCCTTTCTTACAACTAAAGACTTGATAACATGAGGAATCACAGGAAAGCCTCATTTATTCAGGAATACCTGAGTTCATACAAGGTAATTTTCTGGAAAAAAAAAATAACATTTTAAATACTAAGTTTTATGAACTTTTAAAATGCTTTATGACAGAAATCTGAAATATATAAGACATCACTCTATCTTCTTTGCAAAGAAAATACATTGCATATAATTTTAAATTTTATATGTTTGTGTGTAATTTAGATGTCAAGGTCCTTCATCCTCTTTTCCAGCTTTCCTCTTGGTTAACAAATGGTCAGTCCCACCTTGCCCATTATGCATCCCATGCTTCTCCTTAAGCTTCTCAATGAGCCTTTCCTTTTCCCTCTATCTTACAATCTAAGTCTCTAAGCTTCTCAAGGAGGCTTTCCTTTTCCCTCTGTCTTACATCTAAGTCTCCAGGAACTGCTGTCACTGTAATGAGCCCAATTTTATTTCCAGATCCCATTTCTAGTCTTAGCTTAGACATCTCTTTCCCCTAGAGGTCTCTCCTGACCCTCCAGATCTGGACTATGTCTTATCCCTGAGTTCTCATAGCACAGTGGACTTCCCACAACAACTTATTACACAGACACAGTATTTGCAACTACCTGCTTAGTCGTTTGTGTCTTTCATTGAACATTAAACAAATGGGGACAAGATTAATTTCTATCTCATTCACATTTTTAAATCTCTGGTGTTAGTCCAGTGGCCAGCACTTAGTAGATGTTCAATAAATATTGAATAAACGAATGCATGAATGAACACAAATTATCTCGCTGTCCAGTAATATTGGGTTTCTTAAGGTTTATGAACTGAGTAGCATTACAAGTTATTATTAGTTTTACTGATGTCCCTTGATTCAGATAGTTGGGGATATTTAGGACTTATAAATTTTGTGCACATACCACAGGGTAGAAAAAAGAATCTGCATTCATTTTGTTAAACAGCAGTGAGAGGGACTGAATTTGTGTCCTGGCTGTGCCACATACAAATTGGGCAACATTAGAAAATTGCTTAGTTTCTTTAAACCTCAACTTCTTTGTTAAATGAAAAACTTAGTAATATTGAACCCAAAGACTGTGGCTGAGAAAAAATAAGACACACATGTTTGTAGAATATGTTTATGTATTTATTTATTTGAGACGGAGTCTCACTCTTTCGCCAGGCTGGAGTGCAATGGCCAATCATGGCTCACTGCAGCCTTGATCTCCTGGGCTCAGGTGATCCTCCCACATCAGCCTCCCAAGTAGTTGGCACTAAATGCATGTACCACCATGCCTGGGTATATTTTATTTTTATATTTTTGTAGAAACAGGTTTTCATCATGTTGCCCACAGTGGTCTTGAACTCCTGAGCTCAGGTGATATACCCACCTCAGCTTTCCAAAGTGCTGGAATTACAGGCATGAACCAATACATCTAGCCTGTTTGCTTGTTTTTAAAAGATATAAAGACTATTTTTTATAGTATTTATAATTAATATTAGTAATTTGTGTAGAGATGTTTATGATGCTGTAGCTTGAATCTGTTTCAAATGTCTTGACATTTCTCATTAGCATGCTGGCAAAATCATACATTTCTCAGAATTGATTGCTGGTATGGTATTTCATTACTAGCAGGTTTGTCCTTCTTTAAGACATAAGTCTCAGATGCCTTTTTAAAGCTGAACATATTGACTTCCAAATCTGCAGCTGGAATTCACATACCTTCCAAAATCCAAGCCACAGTTTCATGAGACTTATAAACATCTCAAACAAAGAGTCGTATGAATACGTCAAAAGTTCCAATCTACAATTACCTGTCTCCGTTTCTGAAATCTACTTATCCATCCTTCTTCTGTATTTCCCTAAATGACTTCACTATCCTTTCACTTATCCAGGCTCTAAATTTTACCTCTAGTCTTCCCATTCTTTATCCCTATTATCTACCTCTCCTTGTGCATCCACTCAGTTGCTAAGCCTTTTTAGTTTTGCATTGGCAATACTTCACAGCAGTTTTCTCCATTTCCTAACTAATTACCTGGTTTGGGTTCTTTGCTGTTCCAATTCCTCCTACAAAGTGCTGGTAAAGCAATATTCTATCGTCAAAGTACACCTCTCCTAACAGTAGTACTCTTTTAATAAATAGAAGCAAGCAACAAACAGAGCTGTAGAGCTGTTAATGCTGTCTCACTCCCTGAGAAGGTCACATTGCTTATCAAACACTCAAAATGCCATGCGGTCTGATTGCAATTGAGCCTGGAAAACCACCACCTCTCCCTCAAGTTCTATATATTTTCTCTGTTCTGTAACCTCTCCTTTGCCTTGCAGATCAGAGGCAAGATGATCAGAAAACCCTTCCCCTACCCACACTATCTATTCTAACACCCCCAGGATTTGCCATTTTGTTTCTCTTTAATGCTGCTATATTTTTCTTTATGACATTTGAAATCACATGATATTGCTAACTTGCCTGTTTACTTTCTTCTTATTTCTCTCTTTTTTTTTTAGAATGTAATCTCACTGAGCACTGGGACTTTGTTTCATCACTGCTGTATTGTCAGTATTTAGAACAATGTGTGTATGACTCAGTGTAGATAATAAACATTCATTGAATGAATAAATAAATGAATCAATATGGCTATTATCTTACTAGACTTTAAAAGGGGATCAGCTAACATGTAATTTAAATCTCTTCAATTAGAATGTAATTCTATATATGAGCTAACATATATACATGTATTCCCTGGCACACACAGCATGGTCTCTGACATGTTATAGATGTTCAATAAATGGTGAGTCAAGTTTGTGTGCACACATTGGGTATTCGATTTTTATTATTGTTCCCTTTTCAAATTCTCATGGAAAAAAAGAAAAAAACACTGCATTCAATTATTTTGTTTTTATAGTCCCCAAATTTGGCAAATTTGAAACATTTTGAAATGAAAGTAAAAGTTTACGTGGCAAAAATTTAAAATTAAATATTAACAAATTTCAGTATGATCCACTAATGTATATACTCATCATTTTACTTCAGTGAAAGAAACTTCACATAGGATTTATGAAGTAAGAAAAAAAAAATGCATTTACCAACAGCCAGCCATGTGTCAGTCACATTGCACAACACCACTTTTCTAAATTCATAACAATGCTAAGAGGTAGCGGAACTCATAAATATTTTCAGAATAAATGAGGAATTCCCTAATGTGACAAAACAAAAGATTAAGGATGTGCAGTCAGGTGTGTCTGACTGCAAGACTTAATTCTCATGAAGCCACTATCTGTGCCAATTTTCAAGGATCACAATCTGTGGGATCTAGCATTAGTCCCTCAAACCTCAAGTTCCTAGAATTTCAGTCTCCTCTTATTTGTAATTACTCTTCTAGTTATAATAAAATGAATCCAAAAATAATGCTATGCTATATTCTCAAAATTGTGGACAAACTTTTACCTCTCACATTTAGAACACAATGAAGATGTCCGAATGACAGAAAGGATAGAGAATAAGTCTTCCTTAAAAATAATCACCAACCCATTTGAGGGGGAGAGTCTCTGAATGAAGAGGAAATTGATTATTTCATCTAGATTGCTAGTGGATATAGTGTCAGTGATGTATATCAAATCAAAAACAGACATGTCTCCCAATTGTTTTATCAAAAGTTTTAGTACCCATTGTGTTTTTGACACACAGATGCTAGGTTGCAGATGCTAATGAGATGCAGAAAGGCTACAAATAATGTGCAGAGTAATGAGAAGAAAGTATGCATATTTCCAACCTTATATCTCAAGACAGAGATGTACATTATCAAAATTGCAACATTAGTGATTTTGGCAACCACTTATCAGAGTGTTGTTTTTCCCTTAATGTATTCCTTTCAGAGTGCCTATCTCAGTGACCAAATAATCAGTAAGAGCCCTGGGATAAAACTGAGAATGGAGTCTCAGAATCCAATTACTGAGGTTTGTGTATAAAACACCAGAAAACAAAGTATACAGATTGTTTTTTCTCATTCTATTAGGGTAATAAAAGACAGTGGTTGTCAGTTGAAAATGAAGATAGCCAGAGTAATTCAAAATATTGGAAGCATAATAATATGCCATGCCATGTTTTAAATAATTGAGCTTCATTTAATTTCAATAGGAAGTCATGAACAATTTGGAAAATTCATCAGTGGTAAATCTCCAACTTCTTGCATCCTGACTAAGAGGAGATAGAGTTTAGAAATAACTTCTTACCTGATTGAGATCTATAGCTTTTATTAATTAATAAAAATAATTTCATTTTTTTCTCAGAACTTCATTTAAGAAGAAACAAAAAAGTATAAAATGTTTAACTTAAAGAATCTCAATTTTTTATTACGTAAAGAGTTATATTACACTATTTTTATTTTTTAAATATACTTTAAGTTCTAGGATACATGTGCAGAACATGCAGGTTTCTTACATAGGTATACATGTGCCATAGTGTCTTTCTGAACCCATCAAACCATCATCTATTAGGTATTTCTCCTAATGCTATCTCCTGCCTAGTCCCTCAACCCCCAACAGGCCCTGGTGTATGATGTTCCCCTCCCTGTGTCCCAGTGTTCCTATTGTTCAGCTCTCACTTATGAATGAGAACATGTGGTGCTTGGGTTTCTTTTCCTGTGTTAGTTTGCTGAGAATGATGGTTTCCAGCTTCATTCATGTGCCTGCAAAGAACATGAACTCATCCTTTTTTATGGCTGCATAATATTCCCTGATATATTTGTGCCACATTTTTTTAATCCAGTCTATCACTGATGGGCATTTGGGTTGGTTCCAAGTCTTTGCTACTATAAGTAGTGCTGCAATAAACATACCTGTAAATGTTTATAGTGGAATGATTTATAACCCTTTGGGTATATATCCAGTAATGGGATGGCTGGGTCAAATACTATTTCCGGTTCTAGATCCTTGAGGAATTGCCACACTGTCTTCCACAATGGTTGAATTAATTTATGCTCACACCAACAGTTTAAAAGCATTCCCATTTATCCATATCCTCTCCAGCATCTGTTTTTTCTGACTTTTTAATGATTGCCATTCTAACTGGTGTAAGATGGTATTTCATTGTGGTTTTGATTTGCATTTCTCTAATGATTAGTGATGACGAGCTTTTTTTCATATGTTGGTTGGCCGTCTTTTGAGAAGCATCTGTTCATATCCTTCACCAACTATTAGATGGGGTTGTTTTCCTTCTTGGAAATTTGTTTAAGTTCCTTGCAGATTCTATATATTAACTGTTGGTCATATGGATAGATTGTAAAAGTTTTCTCCCATTCTGTAGGTTACTTGTTCACTTTGATGATAGTTTCTTTTACTGTGCAGAAGCTCTTTAGTTTAATTAGATCAATGTGTCAATTTTGGCTTTTGTTGCTATTGCTTTTGGTGTTTTAGTCATGAAATGCTTGCCCCTGCCTATGTTCTGAATGGTATTGCCTAAATTTTCTTCTAGGGTTTTTATGATTTTAGGTCTTATGTTTAAGTCTTTTATCCATCTTGAGTTATTTTTTGTATAAAGTGTGAGGAAGGGGTCCAATTTCAGTTTTCTACATATGGCTAGCTTGTTTCCCCAACACAACTTTGTTAAATAGGGAATCCTTTCCCCATTGCTTGTTTTTGTCAGGTTTGTAAAATATTAGATGGTTGTAGATGTATGGAGTTATTCCTGAAGTTATTTCTGGGTCCGTTGTGTTCTATTGGTCTATATATCTCTTTTGCTACCAGGACCATGCTGTTTTTGGTTACTATAGCCTTGTGGTATAGTTTGAAGTCAGGTAGAGTGATGCCTCCAGCTTTGTTCTTTTTGCTTAAGATTGTCTTGGCTATATGAGCTCTTTTTTGGTTCTATATGAAATTTAAAGTAGTTTTTTCCGGTTCTGTGATGAAGGTCAATGGTAGCTTGATGGGGATAGCTTTGAATCTATAAATTACTTTGGGCAGTTTGGCCATTTTCATATTTGTTTTTCCTATCATGCTATTCCATGAGCATGGAATGTTTCTCCATTTGTTTGTATCCTCTCTTATTTCCTTGAACAGTAATTTGTAGTTCTCCTTGAAGAGGTTCTTCACATCTCCTGAAAGTTGTATTCCTAGGTATTTTATTATCTTTCTAGCAATTGTGAATGGGAATTGTCTCATGATTTGGCTCTCTGTTTGTCTATTATTGTTACACAGGAATGCTTGTGATTTTTGCACATTGATTTTGTATCTTGAGACTTTGCTGAAGTTGCTTATCAGCTTAAGGAGATTTGGGATTGAGATGATGGGATTTTCTAAATATACAATCATGTCACCTGCAAACAGAGACAATTTCACTTCCTCTCTTCCTGTTTGAATACCCTCTATTTCTTTCTCTTTTCTGATTGACCCTGGTAAGAACTTCCAATATTGTGTTGAATGGGAGTGATGAGAGAGGACATCCTTGATTGTACAGGTTTTCAAAGTGAATGTCTCCAGCTTTTTTACATTCAGTATGATATTGTCTATGGGTCTGTCATAAATAGCTCTTATTATTTGAGATACTTTCCATCAATACCTAGTTTATTGAGAGCTTTTAGCATGAAGAGGTTTTGAATTTTATCAAAGGCCTTTTCTGCATCTATTGAGATAATCATCTGGTTTATTGTCAGTGGTTCTGTTTGTGTGATGGTTTATGGTTACTGATTTGCATATGTTGAACCAGCCTTGCATTCCAGGGATGAAGCTGACTGGATTGTGGTGGATAAGCTTTTTGATGTGCTGCTAGATTTAGTTTGCCAGTACTATATTAAAGGAAGAAATTGTATAGCTCTTACCCCTGGAATTTCTTAACTTGTAGCTTCCTGCTTTAGAAGATAATTGGTATTGTCCTGTTATTTTGTAATGCACAAAACTCAAAACATTGATTTGGCCTACTCTATTTCTATATAAATAATGTAAATATACTTATACAAATGATTTATACCTCTAGAAACATACAATTAAAGAGCAAAATAATAGGGGTGGGGAGGTTGGGGAGGGATAGCATGGGAGAAATGCCAGAAGTAAGTGACAGGGGGATAGAGGCAGCAAATCACCTTGTCATTTATGTACCTATGCAATAATCCTCCATGTTCTGCACATGTACCCCAGAACCTAAAGTACAATACAAAAGAATGCTTATTTTAAAGAAAATCTACAGTTATAGAGCATATAGAAAATAGGTAAAAAATTTACTTATTCTGACATGAGAAAATATGACCACGAATAGTCATAATGTATATGTGATTCCAAAAAGAATGTACTAACAGTTGTTTTGAGAATCATGGATGAAAAACCAGTACGTTACAAATGACATATTGTCCCATATAAGATATTGTGATTTAATCTCTACATTACTAGTTGAGTGGTGTTTTGTTATTGTTGTTTTCATTTTTGCTTTTTTGAGATGGAATTTCACTCTCCAGGCCAGGCTGGAGTGCAATGGTATGATCTCGGGTAAGTGCTACAACCTGCACCTTCTGAGTTCAAGCAATTCTTCTGCCTCACTCTCCCGAGTAGCTGGGACTACAGGCACCTGCCACCATGCCCAGCTAATTTTTTGTATTTTTTTTTTTTTAGTAGAGACGGGGGTTTTGCTATGTTGGTCAGACTGAGTTAGTTCAAGTTTGACTCGTAGTTTTAAATTCTAAAGAAAATTGGGACAAGTATTAAAAATTTGTAAGATGAGAACCAATTTGAATCATTCATTCAATGTACTTGTTTACAATAGTTTTTAAGAAAATGTTTTATTAAAAAATCAGAAAACATAAATCAAGTTATATTCAAAATTGCCTCATTTTGAATATAGGAGGTGTTAGCAATCACATTAAACAAAAAATGATATGCCATTTTAGTTCATTAAATTACAAATTGTTCAGAAGATCTGTAATTCCATATCTAGAAATAAAGTGATACTGAAAGTCATACACTTTCATTAATAGAACTATTGAGTGTATAAACTGATATAACCTCTGTAAACAATAGTCAATATATGTATGATCCTTTAAAAAGTTCATACTCCGTGTGAAGGATCTAGAATAGTACCTACAGTTAGATGATTAGCCAAAAAATAAAAATCATGTAGTACAAAATATGCAATATTGAAAATAAATAAACTAGGCATTCAATGAAATAAGCAAAAAAGAAAAATAGAATAAACACAAGAAGTTTAAGAAAAATAAACAATTGAGAGAAACAAGTAAATAAATAAAACAGAAATTATCAACAAAAAACACAACTGAGATGGCCAACCAAAATAATTTACTGGTTTTTGGAAAAGATCAAAAAGAATTCTGGCAAGGCCATATAAAAATTAAATACAACCACACATGATATGAAAAATTTAAAAAGAATGTAAGGGCATATTAATTTGTGATTTTAGAATAGACAAGCTACTATTAGGATATACCAAAAAAATTGAAAATAAAAATAATACATTTCTTAAGACACATGTAAATATATAGAAATATATAACTTACCAAAATTGACCAAGAATAAAAACAGTTACCTAGTCTGGGAGCTTTTGTAGGGATTTTTCATGATTTCATGAAATAGATACCTTCATCTTATAAACACTATTTCATACTGCAGGAAAAGAGGCAAAACTCTCCAATTTTATGAAATTGATATAACTTTCTTTGGACTAGACAAGGTATCATATGGGAAGAAAATTATAAGCTTTTCAAACTTATAAAGATGAATTAAATAAGACAAGACCCTTGCAGGGATCAATAATGATAGCACACTATGAACTATGAAGCATAATCAACTCAACCCTTTGCTCCAGTTGTGTGTGTGTGTGTGTGTGTGTGTGTGTGTGTGTGAATATATACTGGACAAGAAAGGTTTTGCAATGATGATCTAAATTCAGAAAATCTACCAATGTAATTTTATCACATAAAGAACAGAAAATGTGATCAGTATTAATAGACAGATAAAATGTCTTTGATGATCTTCAATGCCCACTTATAACTAAAAATTATTTTAAATACTAGGGGTAGAAAGTAACTTCCTTAACATTAAACATTGTTTTCTGCTTCTGAAAACAGACACATCTGAAATAAATATCATCCTTAATTAGTATAATTTTATAAACATTTCATAAGTCAATACATTAATGTTTGCTATTAATTTTGCTATTCAACATTATGAAGAGGTCCAATGAGAGAAAAAAGATAGTAAAAATAAAGAAAGAACATAAAATCATAAAGCAGACTCAAAATTATGACATTCTTCAGGAAACGGACATTTATGGTCTTCATGTGAAACTTGACAATCTACAGACAAACTCTGAGAATTAGTAAGAGTCAAAAAGTTGCTGGAGTGAAGGCCAACATGCCAAAGAGTAATATTACATTATATCAATAGTTACCAAAGCAAAATTTTAGCAGGCGAATTAATGAGTAACATTTCCTAAGATGTTCCAGAATGAACTTTACCAAAACATGAAATACTTTGCTAATGAAGTTCAACATTTCTACCATTTTCATTGATGGACATAAAAGAAGACATGAATAAATGAGGCCATGTACCATGTTGAAACATTTCAAAATAGTAATTGATTTAAGGTAATCACTGAATTCAATTCTAATCATAATCCTAGTGAAAATTAAATTATTTGAGAAATTTTTGACACAAGGATAACTTTATTAAATAAGAAATAATACAATTTTAAAGGACATTTTAAAAAGGCTTCCATCTCTATCTTCACAATTCCTATGAAACTCTGATCTTCATTAGGAAATCCTCATTGAGACATTGTACATGATTATATTTTCTTTTACTGGTGCTGCTTTGGTTCCTCTTGATAATCTGGTCTTTGTTTATGATTCTGGTTCTGAAACTTCATGCTCATTTTCAGAGTCTCCTCCAGCAGTCTGATATCTGCTGCTCACCTGAGCCAAAGTGGTCACTTTCAGTCTTTTGCTGGGTAGATTTGGATGCTTCAGTTCCAAGTTGCTTTGATTTCCTTGAGAAGATCATATATACTTTTTCATCTTCATTTCTTATAATAGTCATGGTCAGTTTGATATCCTATGTATCGATGGTATCAATCATCATATTCTTCATTTCTTTTCTTCTAACAGTATCTTGATATTCTCTAAAACTCTGACATTTCCTATCTGTACTTGGCCTAAGATCTCATTTAATAGAACCAGATCTTGGCAAGAACATTAAATACTGATGGTCGAGATCACGTGAGAGAGTAATTGTGCACAAAAATTTGATACAGTCCAATGCCTATTTCATGTCTAAAAATTTTATTTATGTATGTATTTATTTGGGACAGGGTCCCACCTTGTCACCCAGGCTGAGTACAGTGGCGCATTTCAGCTTACTGCAACCTCTGCCTCCCAAGCTCAAGTGATCTTCCTGCCTCAGCCTCCCGAATAGCTGGCACTACAAACACATGCCAACACACCAGGTTAACTTTTGTAGTTTTGGTAGAGACAATGTTTCACCATGTTGCCTAGGCTGGCCTTGAGCTCCTGATCTCAAGTGATCCACCTGCCTTGGCCTTCCAAAGACCAGCCTGGCCAACATGGTGAAACTCCATCGCTACAAAAATTAGCTGGATATGATGGCAGACACCTCTAATCCCATCCACTCAGGTAGCTGAGGCAGGAGGATCACTTGAACCAGGAGATGGATGTTGCAGTGAGCCGAGATCACACTACTGCACTCCAATCTGGGCAACAGAGCCAGACTCCGTCTCAAAAAAAAAATTATCTCCTAAAATGAATACATGTATGTGTATGTTTGTGTGTATCAGAACTATCAACTAGGTGTTATAGTATTAATTAATTGAAACAAAGTAAATGACCACAAGCAAGGAATGTTTTAAATGAATGTATGGAGTCAGGCTAAGTTGATTGATATGAACTAATATGATTGATATGAATAAAAATCTGCCATTCTTATAGAAAAATATTAGACAATGTAATGGTCACATACAACACTTCTCAGTTAAACTTAAACTTGGCATACACATTATCTAATTGGTCGCATAACACAATTTTCCATTTTCAATTACCATTTTTGAACACAATGTAATGATGAGGAAAAAAATCTAATAGTAAAATATATTTGCATTGTCGTGTTTATAAACTTTGGACCTGATCAGAGGACAAACAAGTTTGCACAAAAGAAAGAAAGGAAAGAAAAGAAAAGGGGAGGGGAAAGGAGGGGAGAGGAGGGGGGAAGGGAGTGGAGTGGAGGGAAGGGAAGGGAAAGGGAGGGGAGAGAGGAGAAGGAAGGGAAGGGAGAAACTAAAGAAAAGGGCTGTGAGAAAATAGGTTTATGTAACACCACCTATAGCTTATATAATAAAACAGAAAATAAATGTCTGGCTCCCTCATAATTTGGAACATAGCGGCATAATATTCTGTGAACTCTCTGAAGTAAACCAAGTAAGTTTCACATCAACACTGAACAAGGTTGCTGAGGACACCAAACCACAACCTGGGCTACACTGACACATTTAAAAGAAATAGGTAGTGAATGCAGAAGTCCAAAGTAGCACCATGGAATTAGCTTGGCATGCCTAAGACTGCCTGCAAGGAGTTACCAACTGAAAACCTAGGTATGCCAAAAGAAAGGGACAAATAAAGAAGTTTAGGGAATTTATATAAAAATGTAAATCCAAATGTGTATGTTTGAGAATATTTAGGGCACTGTTTACCTACTATCTACGATTTCTCCCTCTCTCTTTGCTCTCTCTCACCTGGAGACTTGGAGGTGGGGAGTTCCTGCCTTAACAGGGCATGTGGTCTGAATTGGGACTGAAGGAATTGTACTGCCATTTACTACTGTCAGCAGCTGTACTGTTTCTTAGGATCACCAAGGAGGAGTGAGAACATGTGCTGTAGGAGGCAGCAGGAAAAGATGTCAACAGAATCATCTTCATTTTTCCAGCATGGAAATAACCCGAGCCATTTAGCTGGAAGACAACATTAAAAATGATACCAATGTATTTTAGAAATTATAAGTTTAGCAAAAGAAAAAATTATAGTATTTGGATATTTCCTTTTGGTTTCCAGTATGTGCCATATATCTAAATTGCACGTTGAATGCAGCTGACAAATTTATTCAGAGAACTGGACATGCCGCTATTATAGTGTCCTGTGGTGGGCTCAGTAATTGGACATTGAATCTAGCAGGAATTCATACCCAGTGACGTTTTGCTGAGGGTAAATGTATTCTGGCAAATGGCATGATTTTCTCTAGCTAGAATACTAAAAGGGAGGCAGTCCACCTGCGTGGACAGCTGCTATTTCACAGATTCTTTGCCAGGAGCCACCATTTAATAGAGTTTTGTAGATATTATGTTTGTTATTTGCCTCTGACAAAAAGCAGGATGAGTTGAACCTGAGTTTTTGCCTTGTCTTGTTTACATAGCTTCTTTGATTTATCAGGAAACAATACTTCGTAACATCATTTTATTTGGTTCTGTCCAAAGCAATCCTTTGATACTTTATGAATTACTTATCTCACTTTAATAAGGTTTAACATGGAAAATTAACCTTCTATACATTTCTAATTAGTTTTTAATGAATTTTAGTTTCTCTGTTAGGAAAAGCTCTAACTAGCTACTAGAAATTTAATCTCTATTACTGAAGTATATGACAACCACCCCTAGGGGAGAAATGTCCTGGAGTTTTGTGTGTATGTGTGTGTATAATTGTCATTTTCAGAAATAGCTCATATTTTAAATTTTCACCTCCATCTTTGATGGCATAAGGAACTACCATCATTTGTGATCAATAAGTGACTTTCATTATACAATGCTGACCATAATATAAATTGTACAATGATCAGAAATACTGAATTCATTGTATCTGCTTATGCTTTTAAGCTATGAGACATAATAGGTCCAACCAGCAAATTATGTAACTAAATGTAGTTTCCCAAGTTAAGGGCACATTGGCTAGAATAAAACCAAAAATACAGTATCATGCCCAAACTAAACTAAAAGACATTATTTCAAACAATTAAGATATTACTTTATTTACTAAAAAAAGTCTATATAATTTTCTTAGGCCAAATTTTACAATATATGATAAAGCCAATGAAATAATTTATGCTATTAACATCCATTTTTTTAATCTGTAGTTTTCATTTTTTATCTCTCACTTGGCCTAGTTTCTTTGTTGTTTTTGAAAGAAAATTTCTTTTTTACATATTGGAAAGATTTTCATTAACACAAGAATTACTCTGTATTTAAGTTTTATTTGAGTTTAAGGAATAGTCACATTAAGGAAACTTTTTTGGAAATATCTTGCATAAAAAAGAACCAATTTGATATAAAGACTACATAACCTCAATTTTATATAAAATCAGGGCATGTGACAATGTAAGAGCAATTTCTAGAATAAGGAATGAAATGGCTTAATGTTACATACATAGCATCTGTATTAAAAATAAAGAGAGCAAGATACAAATTAATAGCGAACTAAAACAAAAGAATTAGCAAATATATATAATTAGTGAGAAGTATATATTTTGTTAGACAATATATGTAAAATAATCTTTCAAGAACTGAATAAAATATTTAAAAGAGAAAAGTTTACAAAACTATGTAAATGCTTTTGAACTGATAAATGAAAGCAAACTACCTTAAATAATTTGGAATATGTTGATTATATTTTCTTTTCACTTATCTCAAATATATGAAAAAATAAACACTTTTTATTGGTAGTAAATGGCTATGTATGCACTCTATATAATAACAAATAGGCACAAACCATTAAAACATATTTAAATAGCCCATATCTTCTATAATTTCATATATACTATTTTCTCAGTAAGCAATGGGATTATCAAGGCAGGTTGCTTGCTTTAAAATACTTTTATCATGGGTACCCTCTTCTGATGAGATGATCTTTCAAGACTTTCCAAGCCCTCTAGAGTTAATGGGTATGCATTCTGGGCACCTGCCATACTTAAATGCCCTTGAAATTGTGTGTTTGTATGCAAGTATATATAAAACTGCCAATCTCAGGAATCACCCTTTTGAGGAACAAAGCTGGTTGTAATTCAGAAAGGATTGAAACAATGTAGTTACCTTAAATCAGTTTTTAGGATTAGGAGAAGGGTTGTCAAACAGACATATAAGCAATTTGTTATACTACAAAGCTGAGCAACATAAATGCCATACACTATAAAAAGTGCTTAATGGGTACCATGGGAGGAATATTTAATCATTCATTTCAACTAGGGGCTGTAAAAATGACTTCAAGAAGGAGATAATAATTCAGCTGGACTGCATGTATATAGAACATTTTTCTGCATTGGCAAATAACTATGCTGAAGTAATGTGAATGTATGTGATATCCTGGAGCTTAACCACAGGATATATGGGGGAATATTTTAGAACATAAGACAAAATCATAGATGACATAAATGAGGAAATACATTACATCTGAAAATTTTTACAAAGAAAGGAATACAATGAAACTTTGTCAATACTGGGTTTGTTAGAGTTGTTTTCTTACTGTTAATGGAAACAGATGAGGTAGAACAAGAAATAATAAAAACAGGACTAGACATAACCTTGATGATCCAAAATTAAAGTGATGATGATGATCATGATTACGGTGACGTCAGTGATGGTAATGGCCATGATGATGGGATGATAGTGGTTGGTGACAGTGGAGTCAGTGATATTAGGGATGTGCATGGCAATAGATGTTTATTGAGTTCTTCATGCGACCAAAAATGTGTTAAACATTAATATTCATTACCTATAATCTTAAAAGCAAATTTGTGAGGAGAATTTCCTCCCACAGATGAATAAATGAGCCTTAACAGAATTAAACAGCTCCCCTAAGGTTATATCCTATCAGAGGCTAGAATAGGAAGGTAAGTCTGTAAGGCTTCATAGTTGATATATTTAGACTTTCACTGTGGTGCTTCCCATTAGCAACAGATAAGGGATACACTCTAAAAGGCAAGAGGATGTAATAAGGAGTTTCTGATCAAAGCGTCAAGTAGAATCAAGCAATAAGTAGCATAAATATTGTGACTAGATACTGAAATCAGTAATTTTAAGGGTTAATAGTAACACTGGAGAACAGCTTCTGTAATGGTAACTATAGAATTCAGACTGCAAGGGGCTGCAACATTGGTGGTAACCCTTCTGGAGTTTTCTAAGGACACAATAAGATATGGATATGATTTTGAGAGAGAAAAGCAAGACTAAAGTAAGGTTTTAATTTTTTATTTTGTTTTGCTTATTATGATATAAAGGTCTTCATCATCTTTGGGGGTTGCAGACCAAGAATTATAAGAAAGTAAAAAGGAAATTTCAAGAGACATAGGAAATGAAGGGGTGCAGCACTGAATAAATAAAACTGTTATTAAAAGCACTGGTAGATAAGTTGGCCAAAAATTTAAAGACAGAAGGTAAAGGAATTTTATTATCAAATCAGTAGTCTGTTAGAAAATGAATCTTAAACTAAAAGTCAGTCAGACAAATAAGGTGATGAAAAGGGAACTGCCAGACTGTTGACACTGACTTCAGAGGTATGTTTAGCAAAAAAAAGTACAACGTTCAAAAATTAAATCATTCTCTTTTTTTCAAAGTACCAACAGATGGCTAATCCATATAAAATTGAGGATGGTGTTAGCTGCTGTGCAAAACACATCAATCGGGAATTTAGGAGAGATAATGTTCGCATATCTGGACAGGTGGAAAACCAGGACCTTAAGTGCAGGACAGAGACCTGGTCAAAGAAGGTTATGCTCAGGAAGGAGTTGAGTGCTCCCCACAGAGAACAGAACAGGAGAGGAGAGATGAATAAAGGGAATTTATAACCAAAATGGAGGGAAGTTGAAGTAATTATCAACAAATGCTTCCTAATTTTCCAAAGAAAGTGAAAGCAGGAGAGTATGAAGATGTGAGAAGATCTGAAAGGTATATAACCACTATTTAGAAGTGAAGGAGTGCTACAGACTAGAGAAATGAAATCTGGTAATACCACTGCCAACTCTGCTGAATGTTACATGACATTTCACAAATGAAAGGCACATGTTATGTGATTAAATGTCCATTATCACACTGTGGGAAACAGTATACATAAACAATTTAAATCACTCCATAAATGTAAAAATGTGTTCTGTGCAGAAACAGTCAGTATATCTGCAACTATTAGAATACCAAGGAATTAAATAGTCTGTGTTCCTCGCAGCAACTTCCATCAACATTAGAGGCCGTATGATAAACAGAACAACCCTGAGCTCCCATCTGGTCTCTGTGTAGCACAGGAAGCCCATCCATCCCCTGCATGATTTTTTTTTTTGTATAGAATATAGCCTGCAGCAAAGTGAGCACCTGCACTACAGGAAAATAATCCATTGCCATTTTATCAAACAGATTTTCAAAATAAGAAGCCCAGGCTTTTATTTCATACTATGTGTTTGGATTTAGGCAACTACTTTCTTCCACAAGCCTAGTTTTTTATATTGCCTGTGCATATGCAATTCCCCCTTGAATTTAAAGTGCTCTGTGTATGAAAAAGGAAGAATGGTATGCACTTGAAATATTATCTTATTAAATTGTTTTAGTTCTTAACTCTCATACCCATGGGGTTGATAGGAAGGAAGCAGTGTTATTCAATTATAAAGTTACTCTCTTCTAACCAAATGCTTTAAATTAAACTAAGGCAATTTTTTCCTTGGTGGCATTTAAATGGAAGTTATATACAACCATCTCCTGGGGCATTATACTCTTGTCCTCTACCCTTTATTTGACCTAAAGAAATTTCCCAGAGCCAAATACGCCAGCCCATGAAGGAAGCAGAAACATGCCAATGTGCCCATTAATCAGAACTCCCTACCTAGAGAACACATACATCAATGTTTTCTAAAAGCTCTTCCTAATAGCGCCTGGAAAACGGCAGAAGCATTTGTTCTCTACCGACGAATTATATTCCTTAAAGATGCTTATTTTGGAAAAAAAGATGTATTTTGTTTAAAGCTAGAGAAATGTACCATGTCTTCAAAAAAAGATAGAGATAAAATAACAAAACACTATTAATCAGAAAATATGAAGTGTTGGATACAATATTACAAAGCAAATGTTTCAAGTAAATTCCTAAGAAAATATTTCCCCTGTGTCTGAGACCTCTCCACTTCCTGGCACCCAAAGCATCCAGTTCTTGCTCTTCTATCTTCTGTCATAAATACTTTGAATCTTTCCCCAGCTTTGTGGTTTCTTCCCTCCTTTCTTCAAATATAGAATGTTACAGTTTCACTGGGTTGATCTCTGACTCCCTTCAAACTCTCCTCTCATCAACTTTATTGACTTATTGTTCACTTCCCATGGAGTGACTATTCTCAACTGAACTTTCCTTTTTTCAGGTCTATGTCAACCTCATTCTTGGCAGGTGGACTTACCTCCTAAATTCTCCAAGAAAAATCTAGATGAACCATCTAATTGATGGCGAGCGCACTCCTAGCACTGCCCTTCACTTCAGAATCCATACTCTTATCCTTCTCTCTAATGTCAAAAAAATAGAGACACTTCTTCCTGCTCAGTCAGGTCAAAACCATCCAGACACTGGACCCCCCCCCATCATCTCCTCTGGAGAGAGGAGTCCTTTCACTTATTATCCTCATTGATGGCAGCATATTTGCTGTTTTACTTGCCTAGCTCCTTTATGTCTTTAAACAATCATATCTGTAAATAATCTGGAGGGAATATAATCCTCTCTTCTCAAAAGAGAAGACCCTGCTCCTCATCCCTGAAGTCATTCCAGGACTCTCAGCTCTACTTTTATTAATTCCCTTGAACTGGCTTCGGCTTCCATTGCTTTCTGCCTAAATGAAGTTGCATTATAGATCTGCTCAACCACAAGCACATGTGGTCGCACGTGCAAACACAAATTGATGCAGACATGCACCCATCCCATGTTCTCAGTATATCCCTTCCATTTGAACCTGTTATTTTGGGCTTGTCTAGTATTCCTCTAACAACAGCATTGCTTGTCCATCTGGCTGACTGTCCTTGCTCAAGAAATCCCCATGGCTTCCTTTATCCTCCCACACCCCTGTCATTCCAGAATATTGTGCAAGGCATACACTTCAGTCTTCTCTGAATTCTCAGTGAGAGCATACATGTTGATATCTTCAACTTTTCAAATGGTGTTTTTTTTTTTTAATTTTCTTATTCTCCGCACATAACAAGTAAGCACTCATATTAAATGGAGGGAGTCTCATCTAAACTTACTTCAGGAGTTTCTGAGCTCAGAATTTACATTTTGTATTTTACACACTTCTTATTTCCAATTCTCCCGAAAGAAGGCCTGGTAATGAGCATTCAATACAAATATACTGACCACCTATCAGGCGCTAAGTTAAATGCTAACAAGAAAATAATACAAATAAGATATAATGTGTGTTTTCAGAGTCCACCAGCATAGAAGAAACAATCGAAAGGCAGAGAGATTAATGGTGTGGTAGACATAAGCACAGCATATGATAGTAAACAAGAAAAAGGGAAGCTTATCTTCTTCTTTTTGATTTTCAGTTATACTTAGTAATCACCTTTATCAAAACTCTCTGCCCCTCTGACTTCTTGGTCTCTAAAATTCCCCTGCTATGACCAGAGGCCTGGCATGAAAGGAAGTGTTCAGAGACTAACAAAAGTCTAATTTTCCTAATCCAACAGGGGGATAACACTCTCCTGCCTAACTCATGATAAACATGAGGATCAAATATGCATTGTACTTGAAAGTCGTTTCTACATTTTTTATCCTTAGTTTTAATCTTCAACTTTGGAGAAAAGTTAATCTTGCTTGCTAACTAAATGAGGGACCCAAATCACAATGTAGCACTAAGCTCTCCCCACAGGGACTAGCTCTTTTACAGAACTCACACTCTGGATTTATTATCACTTCATATTTCCATCTGTTACCTCAGACTAATACTACAGCCTTTCTAGATCCCCAAGTCCTACTGTTTCAAGTGATTTAATTTCTAAAATTTCATTTTTAAATGACTTTGTGCCTTCAAAAATTACATATCAGTTGTCTACATAAATTTTTCAACTGGGTATTCCTCTAGGACCTCAAACCAACTTGGTCATGTTGTCCTATGAACATACCCAGAGCCCTCAACCAGCACCAGACTGCTTTATTTTTTGTCAGTGTCACGCATCTCAAAAACAAACAGCTTAGGGAAAAATATTTTTTCTTTTCTTTTGCCTCTCTCACTTCCAGTCCATTACTGACATTATTATTATGACATCTCTCAATCTGTCACGTTCTTCATATTCCCATTACTTGCCCTTCTCTATTGAAGAATTAACCTAGAATATCATAATGATGCAGTAACTCCCCTGACCACCCCTAGTTTCTACCTTTCTTGTCACATAATGTAAACTTGACCGTGACTCCCCAGAATAACTGTTTTCATCTCAGCCTTATGTTCAAATACCTTCCATAGGCATCCTTTGCCAGAGAAATGAATTCAAAATTACTTTGCCTCCCTTGTCAATCTGATGACCTACTACTTTGTGGCTTAATGCTTGTGGTGTTAGCTATTTGCAGACACCTGAGAGACTTAGATAATTTCCTCTCTTCCCTTTTTCCACTTTCCTTAAAGGCTCATCTTAATTGCACTTTTGTTTGAAGGACTTTCTAATCAATCTCCTATGGAGAATAGGTGCCCAAATTTCAACTTACTTGGCAAGTTAAGTCTTATATATTCAGTGATACTCTCCTATATGAATTCTGTTCTCCCTGAAAGTCATGGATAGTGTGTTATACCACACTAACCTTATCATCTAGGGTGGTTCCTTTTCCATAGAAGCTCTTCTTGTTTTTTGATGGAAATGCTGTGAAGTGGTGTCCTGTAGTCAGGCTCATGCCACTAACATCTTCCACAGGTACCCCTGCTTCATGTGCCCTACCTCAAATGCCATCTCTGTTAAAACAGAATACAACTCCATCACTTTCCCTCAGTAGCCTCTTAATGATTCTCAAAGCTGATCCCATTTTTCTATGACCCAAGGTCTGCTTGAATTTTTGAAGTTAGTTTGCTTACAATTTCTTCCATCACTAAAATATCTCACAAGTGCATACCACATTTACCCATAAAAAACATTTTATCAATCAAGTAGTTAATCAAATATGTAATGTATATGCCTGCACTTTCTGGAGGAAGAATTTACAGCATTGCTTCTTGAACTTAACCCCAACAGCTCAGCTTGACACTCAAGAGTGTACATCAACTGGCCCACCTTCTCATTTCAAACATTCAGTCTATGTACTTTTTAGTCTTGCTAATGTATGCCTTCATATTTCAAGAATATTCTACCACAACCAGCCAGGTTCAGAGGCTCATGCCTGTAATCTCAGCACTTTGGAAGGCTGAGGTGGGTGGATCACCTGAGGTCAAGAGTTCGAAACCCACCTGGCCCACACAGTGAAACCCCATCTCTATTAAAAATACAAAATCAGCCAGGCATGGTGGTGCATGCCTGTAATCCCAGCTACTCAGGAGGGTGAGGCAAGAGAATCACTTGAACCCGGGAAGTAGAAGTTGCAGTGAGCCAAGATTTTGCCATTGCACTCCAGCCTGGGGGACAAGAGTAAAGAAAAAAAAAAAAGAATATTCTGCTACAACTGAAATCCATTACCATTATTGGGCCAAAGCAATTCCTATACTATCTTAACTAGGTAACTAGTTCCAGATTTCAATTTTGATTTTTTGTAATACCTAAATGAATTATCTTCCATTTGTTTATATATTGCTTACAAATCACCTCACATTCTTATGTATAAATTTTACCAATTAAAGCACAGGTTTCCAAAAAGCTAAAACACTTTTCTTATAAATGCCTTTTTTCCCCACATTATCATAAATAAGTTGATATGGGATGAATTGTAAGCTAATGATAACTTAAATGAATTCATACAAAATTAAAGGAAATAATGAGTTTGCAGTTATACATATCACTATATCACATCTTCAGGGCACATTATGTTATATAGATGGAGAACTTATAGTTGTGTCACACACAAATTTTATCCTCAATAAATAATCACATAGGGTTAAAAATTAAAATAATTCCAATATGCCCCCTTCCATTTGTGTTCTCAATAGACATGAAACAGGATTTTTTAGCAGTGAAAGGATTCCAGTTTTGACAATTATGATGGCTACAAATAGATGGGAATGTGAGGATAGTATACAGATTTTTAAAAAGACATTGGCTTTTCTTATTTCTCTACAGGTTGCCTTTGAATTATTTGAGGGCAAAATGCTCCCTTGGTATGGGGGAAAATTTAATAAGCCTTTTGGTTATGTAAATGTATTATAATAGCTAGGAGACAACCATTTGCATAATAATATATTTTTAAATAGAGTTCTCCCTTTCTCCATGAACTTACATCTCTGATGCTTTATTTAATTTTAATTTACTTAACTTGAAGACTGAGCTGTGACTGGGAAAGAAGAAGATGAGGTGGAAACTTGTTTACCTCTGCGTGGACTCAGCATATTAAGGACAGTGGGATGGTGGAAAAGGGTAGGTGGGCATAAATTCTGTTTGTGATTGACATGGTTAAGAATAATCTTATCGAGAGGGATAAATTGGCCCATGAAATATGGTAGAAGTCTTTTTTTTTTTTTTAAGATGAAGTTTCACTGTTGTTACCCAGACTGGAATGCAATGGCACGATCTTGGCTCACCACAACCTCCGCCTTCTGGGTTCAAGCAATTCTCTTGCCTCAGCCTCCTGAGTAGCTGGGATTACAGGCACACACCACCATGCCCAGCTAATTTTTGTATTTTTAGTAGAGACAGGGTTTCACCATATTGACTAGGATGGTCTTCATCTCTTGACCTCGTGATCCACCCGCCTAGGCCTCCCAAAGTGCTGGGATTATAGGCGTGAGCCACCGCGCCCGGCCCTAGAAGTCTTAACTATGAGAACTCAGTGAGGAACTAAGTGAAGAGTTTTATGTTGAGCATGAGAGCAATTACATCTAGAATTGAGTTTAATCATTCTTGTATGTGTCTGACAATTTTCAGTGAGTACTGTTTTGTAGTAGAGCCTGGACTTATCTATTGTCAGAGAGACACCAAGTAACCTGCATCCACATTTGCAGAAGCCACAGTACAAGTGAAGGAGCAGTGTCCTGGAAGAGGAAAGCTGCACTCAAAGGACAGAAGATGACCCCCAGAAGAGTGTAACAATAGGCTTAGATACAGGACAGATGGGCAAAAAAGATAAGTCTCCTTGGTACTTCCAGAAATACATGGTACCAAACAAGCCTAGAAAAGAACTAGCTTCCTACAGTCAGGCATGCTGTGACTTAGACAATGGTTGTTTAGGAATTAAAGGCTGATGACTGAAGTCCTTAACATTTAGGTTATGTACTTTAAAACCTTTCTGGATGACATTATTCCCATCTTTCACTAACCTATACAACCCATCCTCAGCTAGCACCCTTACTGTCCCCACCCACTCCTCACTGGCCAATGGTAGTTTTCAAAACACACAGCGAAAGAGCTCATTAAAAATCAGGCAGATATGGATGGAAGGCTTTGCAGAATATACTGTTATCAAATGGCAGAACAAGAAAAAAATATTTACTACGTATGTCCTATTTTATTAACCCTTTTCTGAAAATACATCTTATTCCCAAGTCAAATAGATTGAAGCTGTATGCCGAAACACTGCTAGGTATTTTAGAAACATATAAAGCTTTCATAAAAATTCAGTGATTACAAGAAAACTAAGTGTTTCATGAAAAGCCTATGATTTAATCATAACTTAACTATATCATATTCTAAAACTTACTACTTTTTGAGCAATATTATTTATTCCTACGACAAAATGTGGATATTGACATTTATGGCAGCAATGTTAATTGTTAAACTGCAATAAACCCAGTTTCAAAACATAGCTGTTGAAATTTTAATTTATTCTTTATCAATTATTAAGCATGGTCACAAAATGGATGTTCACTAATTAAATATGCTGATTAACATAGAGAGGTTACATATGGTTTACCTATTATCCAAGAATAAGACCACATTAAATTGTTTTTTCATTTGTTACAAACAATGTAATATTTTATAGATTCAGATTGTGATTCAAGATCCTAAATTATTGTAGTGTCATCAATATGACTATCAATATACTTACTAATAAGAATTCTGCCTAAAATGCCAGATAGACTATTTTGACTTCCTTTTCAGTAGTCATAATCCTTGCTTTATAATGCAATAGCATTTTTTTTTAATGTATCCTGCAACAGTATTATGATTATTGCTGGCAAAATGTTAGAACAGGCAATCATAGTGATTAAAGTATGGTGATTTATGAAATTTAATAACTTTTTTTCTTGACAGCCAGAGTAATTGGATAGATGCACATATAAAACATAATCATGATACGGTTATTTGAAACCACCTTTATTCAGCATTAGAATATGGGACAAATTTATATGCAACATTGTCAATGAAATACTAATACCAATATGTTAGTCAGGGTTCCCTTAGAGGAATAGAATTAATAAAATACACACACATACACATATATGTGTGTGTATATATATATGTATGTATATGCACACATATATATACACACATATATATATATACACACACATATGGGGAGATTATTAAGTATTAGCTTACATGATTACAAGGTCCATAATAGGCTGTCTGCAAGCTGAGGAGTAAGGGAAGCAGCGCACAAAAGTTTGGAAAATCTACAGCCTGACTATATGATAGAAAAGAAAAACCCATTTTCCAGGGATAAATTTAAACTGGCTACAGAAATTTGCATAATTAGCAAGAAGCTCAATGTTAATTCCCAAGACCATGGGGAAAATGTCTCTAGGCCATGTCAGAGACTTTCAAAGCAGCCCCTCCCATCACAGGCCCAGAGGCTCAGGAGGAAAAAGTGGTTTAACGGGCTGGGCCCAGGGTCCCCATGCTGTGAGCAGCCTGCGGATATGTTGCCCTGTCCCAGCCTCTCCAGCCATGGCTGAAAGGGGCCAACATACAGCTTGGGCTGTGGCTTCAGAGGGTGGAGGCCCCAAGCCTTGGTGGCTTACATGTGGCACTGGGCCTGCAGATGCACAGAAGTCAAGAATTGAGGTTTGGGAATCTCTGCCTAAATTTCAGAAGATGTATGAATATGCCTGGGTGCCCAGGAAAAGTTTGCTGCAGGGGTGGGGCTCTCATGGAAGACCTCTGCTAAGGCAGTACAGAAGGGAAATGTGGGATCAGAGCTCCCACACAGAGTGACTACTGGGGTACTGCCTAGTGGACCTGTGTGAAAAGGGCGACCAACCTCCAGATCCCAGAATGGTAGATCCACTGACAGCTTGCACCTTGCACCTGGAAAAGCCACAGACACTAAATGCCAGCCTGTGAAAGCAGCCAAGGGGAGGCTACACCATGCAAAGCTACAGGGGCAGAGCTGTCCAAGACCATGGGAAACCACCTCTTGAACCAGCATGAACTGGATGTGAGACTTGTGTCAAAGATCATTTTGGAGCTTTATAATTTGACTGCTCTGCTGGACTTTGGACTTGCATGAGCTCTGTAATTGCTTTGTTTTGGCCAATTTCTCCTATTTGGAATGGCTGTATTTACCCAATGCCCATACCTCTATTATATCTAAGAAGTAACTAGCTTCCTTTGATTTTACAGGCTCATAAGCAGAAGGAACTTGCCTTGTCTCAGATGAGACTTTGGACTATAGACTTTTGGGTTAATGCTGAAATGAGTTAAGACTTTTGGGGACTGTTGGGAAGGCATGATTGATTTTGAAATGTGAAAACTTGAGATTTGGAGGGACCAGGAGTGGAACAATATGGTTTGGCTGTGTCCCCATCCAAATTTCAACCCAGAATTCCCATGTGTTATGGGAGGGACCCAATGGGAGGTAAGTGAATCATGGGGACTGGTCATTTCCAGGCTAGTCTCATGATAGTGAATATGTCTCATGAGATCTAATAGGTTTATCTGGGTTTCCATTTTTGTTTCTTACTCGTTTTCTCTTGCTGCCACCATGTAAGAAGTGCCTTTCACCTCCCACCATGATTCTGAGCCCCTCTTCCCACCTAGCCATATGGAACTGTAACTCCAATTTAACCTCTTTTCTTTCTAGTTTCAGGTATGTCTCTATCAGCACCTTGAAAACAGTCTAATATAACTGCTAATGACAGTTTTTGCCAAGTGATAACTTAATTAAGGGATGTGGGCATTTTGTTGCCAAGAAAACTCTCAACTAGATAATTCTGACTTTTTCTAGATTTCATAATCTCCGATAAACTATTCAAAGATTCTTCCATTTCACACTTTCATTTCAATCTTCTTCCTTACTCTATGTTTAGTGCCAAATTTGCAAATGCAATTGGCTAAAATGATTCCACTTAAAATACTTAAATAAGTTACGCTAAACTATAAGGAAACAGTATGTTCAGATTCTGAGTCAAGTCTAGGAGATTGCTTCAGGGCTTGAGAATGTATTCTGTAAGTTCAAATGGAGGGAAAGAATAATTAAGCATGCTATCTGATTGCAGACTGCAATAAAAAGTTCTTAATCAACTGATCCATTAGCACAAACTCTGCTACAAATATGAACACTATAAAACTGTTTGGTATTGAATGATTTCATTACCTTTGCTGCTGACAATCCATTAATGAATGATTCATTGGCTCTCTGAGAAGCAGCAGATAGGGCCACTTACATACAAGCCTCTTATTTTGTCTACATAGCTTGAGTCTTCATTCAGATAGGCTAATAGCCTGAAATAAAATGGTTCTGACCTAACTCTTTTTGATTCAGGGGAAATATTTTTATATCTAAAGCATACTTTTTCATATAATCAATATATAATTTCATGCATTACATGTGATTACATAATTTAATTCAATGAAGGTAATTTTATTTCCTAGATTCCGAGGGGCTCACTGACTCTAGTTATCCTCACCTGAATTCTGTGTAAGCCTTCACTAGTGCATGTTGCCTTAACAATATAGTGACTTATGGAAGCTGTAAGATGACTATGAGCCTGCTGCTTTTATGATGGATGTATTCTGTCCAAAAGACACAATAATCCAATAACTAAGCAAATACAACAATCCACAAGGGAAAGCAAATGGACTACAGTACTAAGAACATGAAATGAAATATTTAGAGGATGTAGAAATCAAATTATGTCCAAACAATATTACATAAAATAAAAAATGTTAGTTTAAAAGGATTAGAGATGGAAAAAAATTACTAAAGAAATCAAGCAAATGCTTTTGGAGAGACCGTGAAAAACTATAGACCAGGGACTAGAGGAAAATGGAAAGCTCAAGGATAATTAACAAAAGGCCCTACTAGAAATGAGGAGTGAAAAAGGAGAACAGGTTACAACCAAAGAGAAAAGCAAAGGGTCACTGAGAGAACAGCCTTGTCACAAGTCACAATGGGATGAATTCTATTAAGATCAGATAAACAGGATTCTAATTATAATGTAATATCATGTGTATTTCAAACAAACTCCAGTTTATTTGATTACATAAAAATTATAAGCATTTTTATAGTGAGATACTTCCTAAACATAGTTATAGAAAGGGCTCCTATGAATCAATAAGAAGACAATAATAACTTACAAAGGGAGAAGTTGGTTAATGGTATAAATAAGAGGTATCAGAAAAAATACATTTCACCTATGAACATAGGAAAAGCTGCTCATCTCACTAGAAATAGAAGAAAAATTAAAATAATAATGTGATACATCAAAAATTACATTAGCAAATATTTTAAAGTTTTTAGATAAATTATTTAAATTTATATTAGGCTGCATTGGGAAGGCTATATGGGAAAGGATGTTTCAAGCTCTATGGAGGCTAATTTGGTGGCACTAATATTTAAAAATGGGAAAAATGTAAATGTTAATATTGTAATCCAGAATTCAACTATATAAATGCATTCATAAGAAAAGTTTTACAGTTGTTCATTTTAGCAATTTTGCAATAAATATATCCATCAATAAAATAATGGCAAACAGTATCTCGTGAATAAAGTACCGTAAAGTTATCATCATCAACACTATCATTATTACAAATTGTAATAAGGAGACATGGAAGGAAAGCTGTGTTATATTGTGAAGTGGAAAAGGTCAGCTGCAGAACAAAATAAATAATAAGATTACATCGAAGGGAAAATCGTAACTAAATTTTGTGTGGGGACACACACACACACACACACACACACACACATATACATTCTAAATTCATTTCTAAATATACATATATATTTCATATACAATAAAAATGAGATAAAATACATTTATTTAAATAGAAGTAAGATTACATATATGGCATATATGTAGTAATTCATGAAGATCAGAAGGGAGAACAGAGTATATGCTGATAATATATTTTAGTTCAGATAAAAAACATACGACATACTTTACTAATTATTTTTAAATGTTACATTTACATTGTTGGAAAACAGATGTTTATAACTTTTTCATCTAGCAAATCTGAAACTTTACACTCATTAAACAACTCTCTTTTCCCTCTTTCCCTAGTCCCTGGTAACCACCATTGTGCCTGTTGCTATAAATTTGACTACTTTGGATACCTCATATAAGTGGAATCATACAATATATTTTTGTGACTGCCTTATTTCACTTAGCATAATGTCCTCAAGGCTCATCCATGTTGTTGCATATGATAAACTTTCCTTCATTTTTAAGGCTGAAAATATTCCATTTTATGCATACACATTTTGTTTATTCTTCTGTCAGTGGGCATTTAGGTTACTCCTATTCACCTCTGCTATGGTGAATAGTGTTGCTGTGAACATGGATGTGCAAATATTTCCTCAAAACTCTGCCTTCAATTATTCCGGTTGTGTATCCAAAAGTGGGATTGCTGGAGTATGGTGATTTTTAAATAGTGTAATCACCCACCCACAGGCTATAAGAGATATGAGACGTAGGGCACTTTTCGTCTTTTATTTGATATATTTATTTTTAAAAAGTCCTGGGGTTTTTGTATTATAAATGCAATTAATAAGAAAGAAACCTCAAGATAAAATAAAATGTGTATTTTCTTCTTTTCCCTACTTCTTTCTAACTTTACTTGTCAAATTTCACTCATGTAGAAACCTTTTACCCATGAAAACAACTTGCCATTTTTTCCATGAGTGTATAATACTCTACAAATAAAATAGATATGGATATATCCATATATTGTGTTTTAAATTTTAATAGAACCCAGATTGTTTTACAAAAAAGGGGCGGCTATAACAATTCTCATTTCCAGCAGCAATTTCTAAGCAGTCCTCTGTTCCCTACACATAAGTGCTATGATTCTTAATTTCTGTTATTTAATTAACATACGTTGAATTAACAATATAACAGAATTAACAGTTTTTGCAAAATTTCTATAATTCTGTTATTTAATTGTCTTAATTTCTTAAGAGAAATTTACTTGGTATAAAATTAAGTCTCATTTTAATTTGTATTTTCTGGCAAGTTCTGAGTATCAGTTTAATTTCTTATATTTTGGGGCATTTCTATTTCCTTTTTAGGGAATTTCCTTCTCCATTTTGAGAATGTCTATGTCTAGTGTAACCCACCAACTTGACCAGAGCTGACTTAAGAAGATACAAACATGCATATATACACTCACAATTAAAAGAGAAGGAAAGATAAGCCTAAAAAAATAGAACACATGTCCAAGAAGACCTGTGTGTTTTGAAAGTATTTGGAAAGCCCGGAAACTTCTTGAACAGGAAAAAAAAAAAAAAATGGAGCACTTAAAGATTTCCAAATGTACCACTAAAAAGAATTTCTGGATATCCAGAACAAAATAAACAAGTAGAAGATTTAGATGTCTCAACTTATGAAATCAGAAGTTAAACTGAAGGTGAAGACAGTCATTGCTGAGATCTTAATCAGTAGCCCATATGATCCAGAAGAGAAGGAAAACATGAGAGAAAAGGTGAGAAACTTGGCAGATATATTCAGGTGACCTAATACCCAAAAATAGGAATACCAGTAAAAGAAGGAACATAAAAAGAAAGAAGTCATAATTAAATATTTAATAGAAGCAAATTTCTGAACTAAAGAAATGTGATTCTATAGACTGAAAAAGCTCATAAAATCCAGTCTAAATATATCAGAAAACATACATGCATGCCTAGTCATATCTGCTAAACCGAGCTGTAAGAATAAAAACAAATACTACATAACCCCAAACAGCGGTGAAAAAAAAGTTGCTTAAAAAGATATAAGAAATACATCTTTATTACATAAAATTTAGAAAAAAAATAGAAAATTATAAAAAATAAATTAAAATTGCATGCATCCCATGATATAAAATGTTAATAGATTTTTTATTTTTATTTTTATTTTTTGCCAATCAATGAGAGCTTGTAAGGCTGCTCAGGTTGGCCTTGAACTCATGGTCTAGCCTTCGCAAGCGCCACAACATCCGGCCGGAGCCACTTTGGGCCCTATTAATAGATGTTTTAATGCTTATACCATTTAGTTTATATTCTTCTTTGAGGAAAATCAATATTTAAAAGTTTACATGACTGTGATCATATTGTTTTTGTGACTTCAATTAATATTTTAGGATGATTTAACATTTAGTAGTGATTACCTGCTTAGTGCCAGATATTGTGGTGAAATATTCAACTCTCCTTTATTCTAATTTAATCTTCATAGAAAATCTCTGTGGTAGGCATTTATTATTCTCTGTTTATTGAGAGTAAGTGACTTCCTTGGGTGGTGCAGAGGTGAGAAGCAGAGGAGTCAGGTCTCAATTTTTAATTCAAATCTTAAACCTTTCCTTTCAACTATAACAACTCACTTTTCGAAGCATGAGCCTTATTCCTGAGAATGATTAGTATAGATAGTGCTTTTATTTTTCTCTTCCCACCGCCCCCTGTCAGAGTCAATTTCCTAAGAAAGTAGAAAAACTGTAAGAATTATTCTAAAATGTATATTACCTGTCATAGAAAGGATTAAATCTCCATTCATACATATGTTGAGACACAAGAACAGTGTGCTTAATTAGAACTGGAAGAATTACAATGTATGCTGAATTTGAAACTATTTTACATATGAAGAAGCTAGTCATTAGCAATGATTTGTGATAAAACTGGGGAGAAAAAAACACAAGCAATTTATCTCCTAAAAATTCTTCAGAAGTCAGTTACAAAGCACTAACAGTCAGTGAACAACATCACAAATTTAATTATTTCAGGGAAAGTGTTTCTGTGTAGTTTTCTTCATATTTTAGGCTAAATTCTTTATACAAAACATATATGACCATTCAGTTCTTTGCACTTTAAACACAGAAATTTGTGTTCAAAGCTTTTATGAATTTTCCCACATGGTCCTTCTTACTAAAACAACATATAATCACTCATGAATGATGATGAATTTGCACATTTAGCTAAAATATTATAAGAAGAATGCAAAAGGGAAGGTTGAAAAGAATATTTAGAGAACATTTTAATAGAAGCAAAAATGTTTAGGCTGTAAAATCTTAACAATAATTATTCAATATGTCACCTTAATAAGCGAGTTTGATATTAGATTACTCTTCTATGATTATAATAGAAAAGGTAACATACATAGTGATTGAGAAAGCCAAGTTAGGTACAGTGCTGAAGTCTATAATCTCAGAACTTTGGGAGGGTGAGGTTGGGGGATCATGTGAGCTCAGGAGTTTAAGACCAGTGTGGGCAACACAGTGCAACCCTGCATCTGCAAAAAGTATGAAAGTTTATCTGGGCATGGTGGCATGTGTCTTTAGTCCCCGCTACTCGGGAGGCTGAGGTTGGAGGATGACTTGAGCTCATGAGGTAGAGGTTGCAGTGAACCATGATCCCATGAACACACCACTGCACTCCAGCCTGGGCAACAGAGTCAGATCCCGTCTGGAAAAAAAAAAGAAAAAAAAAAAAAAAGCTGGACTGCTTGTATTCAAATGCCAGTCCTCATATTTTATAGGTATGTGACCTTTGACCTTTAGGAGGTTACCTTATCTCCCAGTACCTTAGTTTCATAATCTGTAAGATGTGGATAAAAATAGTTTTTGCTGTGGTAGTTTCATGAGAATTAAATGTGTTAACAAATGTAAATACTTAACCTAGTTACTAGCACATAGGAAGCCCTATGTAGATACTAGATACACCATTTTGTGTCCATGCATGCATTTGTTTTATTTTTCTCCTATCAAGCAAACTGACAAATGGTTTTTTTACCAACTTCCAGACTTGTCCCAAAGTTTCAAAACAATGTCTGTAATGAAAACTCATAAGCTCATTTTGTATTCTTTTGCTTCCTTTCCCTTCTTAGAAAACCAAAATGGAAATCATTATATATATGCATTTCAGAGAGACAAGGAGTTGGTGGGGGTGAGGGTTCATGCAGAAGACTGACATGGCCTGTCAACACTTAACTATGTCCCAGTTCCCACAAACTCACTTTATCTTTGTTAAGGAAATAGGAGAAATGAAACAAATGGTTTTTCACCAATTTAAATTCTATAAAGTATTTCTGACACCCTTCTATAGATACACTAAAGGTAGTTTTGCACAATATATGGATAAATAAATATTATGTTTTACTAACACATAATATTATTAAGGGATAACTATAGAACTATTGCATGCATATATTATAATAACACATAAAAATTAACACTGACATTGTGGCACATACAAGGACATGATTCCTATGAAATATATGATTCATTTTTATTAGCCAAATTGGATTTTGTTAAACAGTTGTATCTAGTCCAAAATCTACCCTTCTACCATATTTTCATCCAAGGTTAATGATACAAATTGATGTTTTTCTTTAAGATGCCCTAATTACCCATAAGACTATTTATTTGCTTCTTTTTGATATTTGTTTCCTATTTATCACTTTTTTTTTTCTTTACAGAAACCAGGTCACACTACACTGCACAGGCTGGTCTCCAACTCCTGGGCTCAAGCAATCCTGCCACCTCAGTCTCCCAAAGTTCTGGAGTTATGGCCTGAGCTACCATGCCCGGCCTTATCACTTTGGATTAGTTTAACTATAGGTCTTTGAAAAGCCTACCCAGGCACACAAAATTGGATGCAATTTTTAGTAGCATGGATTTCCATTCTCTAAAATAGAGACTGAGATTTTTCTTTTTTTGAAGGAAATTCTTTATTCATTAGCAGAAAGTAGTAGAAGTAGAAAATGTTATGTGAGCCTAATCAAGTATATAGTAAGTGATAAAATAGAGTGTCAGAGAGTTTTGTATAGACCTGCCACTTTTGAATAATTGGCATTAGTCATTTACAGTTGTACCTGTTACTGATGAATGTTGTTTTTTACTTGAACTTGCTAAATAAGCATCTCTATTAACAAGCTACAACCTTTAGATACTAATAGTACACAAAGTTAAATAAAAACAAAGAAAGTTAATTAAAACCAAACAAGTGAGATAATGAAACTAAATGACTATTGATGGCTTAAACTCTACAGCTAACTCCATGATGACCTGATGTGTGTTCATAATTAACCTACAATTTAAATACATAAACATTCTGCAGTACCACAATTTTTTTTTTTTTTTTTTTAGAAAATAAGTCAGAGTTAAGGAATGGGAATTCGCTTTTCTGGTCAACTATTTTATTTCTCTTCTCTTTTCAGATCTTAAACTCCTGCTATCCTCACTCTCAGCTGTTTATTCTCAAAAAATATAAACAAGTAGAACAGAGTGGTCAAAGGCTCTCATGCTTCTATCTATCACCTACTGCATCTAGACCTATGCACTCTGACTTCTCTCATTTCCCTTCATTCTGCTACCTGAAGAAAATCCCTCCAATTATGCATGAGTACACATCCCCTCTTACTTACCTAAAGACAAGCTTTTATTCTCTTGTTTTCCTATGTAATCATTTTTAAATTTCTATAGAAATTTTAGTAAGCATATGAGAACATAAAACATTTTCTCCCAACTAAAAACAAACAAAACCCTCACTGACCACACATACCTTGCCAATATACAATTCACTTGCCAGTTCTTTTTCCCAACAAAATTCTCACAAATATATTTCTTTACTCATTGCTGCCAATCCTTTTCATCCTGTTTTCCCTTAAATCCAATATATTCAGTTCATTCAGACTTCTACCTTTTAAAACTGCACCAGAGATAAAACACTCTCGGTAAGGTCATTGTCAAAGATCACCATGTTTCTAAGTCAGTGGTCAATGATCTGTCCTCATTTTAGTCGACCAACAGTGGAATTTGAAACATTTGTTCACACCCATTCCTTTTAGTTGACCTGACATATAGGGCATCACATTCTTAGTTTTCTACCTAATTGATCAGTTCATGTTAGTCTCCTTTCCTGTATCCTCTTCATGTTCCCAATCTTTTATGTTGGAGTGACCCAGGTCATAGTCCTCAGACCTATTCTATGTTTATAATCACTCTTGGTATGATCATACAATTTTGTAATTGTAAATATCTACTGACAACTCCCATATTTTAATCTTTGTTTGGACATCTCTCTGAAACTTTTTATTTGAATGTGAAATTTGCATCACAGACTTACTTTGTCCCAAATCAAACTAGTAATCTTCCTGCAAAATTTGTTGCTTCCTCGTCTAAGAAAATAACAACTCCCTTCTTAAAACTGCTCATGCCAAAACTTCAGGGTCAGTTTTGTTGGTAACTCTTATTTTCATATTTTATACTTAATTACTTAGGAAATCTTGTTGGGTCTTTCTTCAAAAGATAGCCAGACTCAAATAATTTCTCATTATCTTTACAACCTTCTCCCTTTTGCCAGTTATCACCCTTGTTCAGTCTGCTGTCATTTTCACCCATCCGAAGAAATGGCAAACATAAAACAAAAGCATTGCTGGGAATTTGGAAGAAATGCAGGAAAGCCGTTGTGGCAAACTCAGGAAGCCATTGAGGCTTGTACAGGGATAAACTTTATTAAAAACTGTAAAAATAATAATTTTAAATATTTTTCTGCTTCCCTTAGAAATCTAGAAAAAATTTAAGATACAATATTAACTAAGAAACTGAAATTATTTATTCAATATTTAGCATTTTATTTTTACAAAACTTAATTTTCATTCTTCTTTGGTCATCTCTAAGTGCACAAGTCCTCTAAAATCTTCCCAGTCTTGTTTTGGGAACTTTTCAAGGCTTCCCAGCCTCACTCCCTCTCTGTTATCCATCTAGAGATCTTTTTCTCAAAGTCCTCATTGAAGGCTTACACAGAACAGTAATATATCTGCATTTAATTAAGCCTAATTAGTAGAGACACTCAAACTGTGGGAAAACAAACCTTGCTGTCAATTCACATCAGCAATTGCAGATAAGTAGAGTGCCACTGAATACAGTTCATTATATTTTTATTATAATGGAGATATGCAATGTTATTTATGTTGTACAATTTTTAAAGAATTATTTTCCAGCTGGGCATGGTGGATCATGCCTCTAGTCCTAGCACTTGAGAGGCTGAGGCAGGTGGATAACTTGAGCCCCGGAGTTTGAGACTAGCCTGGGCAACAAAGACCCTATCTCTACAAAAAATTTAAAAAAAAATTAGCCAGTTGTGGTGGCAAGTGCCTGTAGTCCCAGCTACTAGAGTGGCCACAGCAAGAGGGATCTCCTGGGCCCCCGAACTTGAGTCTGCAGTGGGCCATGATCACACCACTGCATTCCTAACTGGGCAACAAAACAAGACTCAGTCTCTAAAACAACAAAAATAACAACAACAAGGAAATATTTTCTAACTTCCTAAAAGATTGATAAGCTACTTTAAGTCACACAGTTCTTTACCCATAATGCAAAATTCAAAGAAAAAATTATAATAAAATATTTTGTAGCACTCAGTGATTATTGCTCTATAAAGATTGCAAAATCTTTTCATCAAAACCTTTCATCAAAATGGAAGAATTCACCTATTTTAAGACAGAAAGAACTTAGGTATTAGAAATTTGCTGCTAATATGGGCTTATGAAATATTGAGTTCTTTTTCTCCATAAAATAAATTCATTCTAATGCCATAAGTATCCATGGAATAATGAGCTCAGGCAAGCTTGGTAAAAAGATAGTCCCTGGGTTATCTAGTTCAAAAGCCTTTTCCTCATAATTTTGTTTTAACGTAAAAACTTAGCATGCTAAAAAGTTCCAAAATTTGTAATCAATTTAATTTGACAAATTTAAATTTGTCAATGTTTGAGCACAACTATATATTTAAACCAACATAATCTTTCTGGTACTTTACAAATACTTGCATAAATAATTAGATTTCTATTTCCAATTTGTAAATGATTTCCTGTTATATATATTTACACAGTGTGTGTGTGTGTGTGTGTGTGTGTGTGTGTGTGTGTGTGTATACATATTTACACAGCATATATATATACACACATATGTTTATACAGTATATATATACTCACACAGTATATATATAAAATACATATATATATGTAATACATATATATATATATACACTTACACAGTATATAATTCTAATTTAATTCCTTTCAATTTTCTCAAATCATCACTTTATTATTATGGAAAATTAAAAATATGTTAGTTATTCCAAGTACTGAGGAAACTTTCAGAAACTAGGCATATATATTTTTCATGTCAGACATGTCTTAGATTCAATTATCTACATTTTATATTTTAAGTAATCTTTATTCTGGAATTTAAGAATCATTCATTCAACAATATTTTCAATCATGCACTATGTTACATACTAGGCATGCCAACTATAGCGGTTAATAAGGCAGACTCAATTGCTTCTTGGAGGTAGCAAGCTAGAAGTGGAAAAATCATTGACAAAACAATCACAGGTATTGTGAGTGTTACAAAGGAGATGTTCATGAGCTGATACCCGGTGATCCTATTTAGTAAAGAGGTTTTGGGGGATAGATGAAGTGAACAGTATTCAAGGCAAAAGGAACAGCGAAGACCAAGAAGCATGAGAGGACAAGGTAAATTTTTAATGACTGAAATAATTCCTGATAGCTTGAGTATAGAATACCCAATAAGGTGATAGAGTTGAACAAAATATACATGGAGATATAAATATGTATTTTTAATTTTTTACTTGTAATGAGAAACCAAAGCTTTTAAATTAGGAGTGACATGGTCAGTGACATAAGCTATTATAACATTTGAAATTTTATTTAATCTTTGCATTGGTATTCCTTATTTTCATAGCAGTGTTTGACTCTGTGTGATCTCTGTTTTTCACTTCACTTTATTCCTCCAGGTGCTGAACTTCCTAGTACAAGCCGAAATTAAAGTTTTTCAGTAGGAGATCATTTCAGATGACCACATACACTGACCTCCTACTTTTTACTATATCAGTTTAATCATCATATATAAACTATACCACATTCCATTAAACTCTTTCAAGAGTTTACCATTGTCCCAAATGTTTTGTTAAAACGATAGCTCAGAATTCTCTCACTCTTCTTTGTTGTCTCTAAGAGACACATTAACTAGGTTGCCTAGTAGCTCCCTTCTGGAATGCCCTTGTAATTGGTTTAGATCCTCCTCTTCTCATTTTCATTACCATCCTCCCACTGTTCACAATACTTCTCAAAGTGTTTACACAATATGTTGAAATTTCTTCTATATTTTTATCACCATGGGTAAAATTTAAATATACAGGTGACTCTTTCTGAGATTAATGACATCAAATTCAATGTTTGTTTCCTGGGTTTTCCACATGCCCAAGATTGAATCACATCATTATGAGAAGAGGAAGAATACCTAGTTATGAATAGGGAGTAAGAAGCTGACAGAAGGTAATCTTTAAGTCTGTAGTGCTCAGAAAGGAAAAGTAGAAAACAAATGTTAAAAAGTACAATGTTCAAATTCACCTCACCTGGGAGAGACAAGGGAGATGTCCTTGCTCCTTTCCACTTGTATTCTATTTTCCTCTAATATCATTGTTCCTTCTTTCTCATGTCTCATGAAGGAAACAAACCCTGCAGTTTTATTTGTAGTATGAAAATATTTATATAAGCTTTGTTTTGTTTTCAAATGTATGCTCATATATTTATGATACCAACTTTTTCCATGAAGGCTTAAAAAAAATACCATTGTTGTTGAACAGCACTCTCTTATACATTAAAACCAATATTATTTGTTCTTTTAATACATATTATTATTTTTAAAAATTTTTAGGAGTACTTAACAGGTAAATAAATTTCTAGGGTCTATAAGATGTTGTGATACAGGCATGCAATGTGAAATAAGCACATAGCAGAGAATGGGGTATTCATCTCCTTTTTTTTGAGTTACCAAAAAATCCATTAAATTCTTTAAGTTATTTAAAATATACAATTAGGTTTCTATTGACTATGTTAACTGTGCTATCAACCAATAGGTCTTATTCGCTCTTTCTATTTTTGTACCCACTAACCATCCCCGTGCACTCTATCCCCCCATTAGCCTTCTTAGGTCTGGTAACCATCCTTCTACTCTCATTATTAGTCTTCAATTTCTTTAACTTATAATTTAGTGGCAAGAAAGGACTTTTGTGTCTTTTGAATTTCTTTCCAATAGTTTCTCAAACCTACTCAAACAGCACATTAGACTTGCTTGTTGCTTGGCTGCAGTCCTTATTTCTTTTTGTTTTCTCCCTAAATAAGCTTATTTTTTCACTTTCCGAATAATAAATTTATTTTCTTCCCTTTCTGAACATAACCCTGAAAGCCAGTGTTTGATATCCAAGCAAGTATCAGTGCTAGAGAGCAGTGCACCCTCTCAATCTGTAGATTAACATCTGCCATAAAAGCTAACTACAGACTTTTGGCTAATTGAAAACTGGGATACTCAGGCATGAATGAAAGCTACATATAATTTAAAAGTCTCATTTAAACTACTAGTTTTAGTGTTTTCCCCACTACATCTCTTTATAACTGAGTTGTTGAAAATTATGGAATTGACTCTCGAGTTTTATTTTCTTTGTTTTTTTTCTGCTGTAACTGCAAGAAGAATAAGCCTAGCAATGACCAAAAGCAAGAAGTAAAATGGGGAAAATGAAAAAAGACTCTATAATTCACAACCCTTTAATAGTTAAGAGTAAACTGCATATGCATTTATCCATGTGTATCATTTCAGTATTTATATGGCCATATTTTCTCATTCTTTCTTCTGGCTCCACAGTGCCTGAGTCATCAACTTTATTGGATGTTTGCTGGATGTGTGTCATAATTCCATCTTAAAATGCAAATTTCTAAGGGAATGAGGCTTCATGGTTTTTAGATTCTGTATAACACTGCAGATATTAATAAATACTATACATCCATAAAGTATTATTCCCCTTATTGGATTTATTTTGTTTTGCCCCTTATAATGGTTCATCAACCTCTTATGATGGTTCTAGAAAACTGAAAGTACTATGTGAGGCCACATAATTGTTTTTGGATATAAATCCACTAAAATTTAAATATTAATTTACTGTACATTTAACTAAATATAAGAATTTAAGTATTCATCTGATTCAGTTTTGAATAGATTTCTATGTGTACTGAAAATATAAAAATGAATAAGACCCTTATCCTATTTTCCAACATTTTTTCTATTTAATTATGGCAACAAACAAGTAAACAGATTGAATAAAATACAGTCTTATTTCCAAAATACCATTTGACTTGCTTTTCAAGCATCCTTTTCCACTAGATTATAAACTCCTCAAAGGCAAAGCCAGTTTCATATTCATCCTTGTATCCCCAGAGCTCAAAAGAGTACTTAGCCAGTTTATAACTTGGCACAATAGACTTTTGGTGTCTAGAAGTGGGATCTATGTTGTAAGAATATAGGGAAAAAATGTGTATTTTTAAATGGAGAATCAATAAAGCACAGAGAAAGCCATTATCAGACTATGCTTCCCTCAGCACAGCACTGATGTTAAGTGTTCTGAAAAGTGTCACCATAATAGCAACAGTAATTGCAACAACTACAACAATAATCAAAATTTAGGCACTCAATCTATAAATAGTCTGAGAAAGTGATTCTTGGGGATTCTTATATGACCCAAACGTTGCTCAGTGCCTGCCTTAGAGCACCAATATACTATGTAAAATTCAGGCTATGGATCTATGGAGCAAGAGAAATCCCTCCAGATCTGATACATACTGATTATTCTGACTTATGCTCTGACTTTACACCCACAGTCATCAGGCTCTCCAGCAAGAGATGTAGCCCTCTGGGTTTCTGTTTATCTCCATGACAGATCAAATAGCATATCATTTCTGTATATAATCAAGGTACATTCAGAAATAATTTTTGGTCCAGGATTGTACTTTCCAAAAAGAACTCATATTTTTCTAATTACTTATCCAGGGGTATTTCTGCTATTGACTTCTAGATTTGGCATCGGTAACACTAGGAAAGCTAACAAGGAAAGCTTTCACAGCACCTCTGCCATTAAGAGCATAGCCCAGAGCAGGGCAACAAGGCAGAGGGATGAGAACTCCTGTGGGATGACTTATCTCCCTTTTAATTATGCTTTTATTTGATTAACCTGATAACAATACAAAAATGTTATCAATTTGCTTACCAATTTAATGTTCATATTATTCCATCTTACGTCCTCTAATTTTCTTGCCTATGTGACAGCGGCTTATCTTAGTTTTTAATAAATGAAAAAAGGAATGGTATATGTATGCTTCTTAAAAATAGCACATTGCAGAATCTTGACTTCAGTAAGAACTTTTGATAAATATACTGTCTGACTGGAAAATACACTCTGACATCATATTTTGCCTATTAAAATCAAGGCCACATAGTACAGTTTATCGGTTAAGGTTCCGGGACCCTGGAGCCATGATGTTTTGTTGAACTCTGGTTCTGCCTTTCCTTGCTGAGTGTTTGACTTTGGGAAATTACTTAACCTCTGTGTTTCTCGATCTCTTCATCTGTAAAAAAATGGGCTAATGATAGACCATATATCACAAGAATGTTATAAAGATATCTTTATCTGTATCTGTATCTATATCCACATATGCCTACATATTATGTGTGTATTTGTGTGTGCATGTGTAATTTAGGAGAAAGCCTAGAACACAGTGCTAGAAAAATGTTTATATATATGCAAGTATGTTTTTAAAAATATTTTGTAAGGCAAATTAGTCTCTGTGTGGTCTGGAAACTTTCAAAGCTGTGGAAAAGTTTCCTTCATTATATCAGAAAGTACTTATTTTTTGGTCCCATATTGTTAGGCTGGGAGATAAGAGTTTTGTGGTGTTCATAGACTGCCAAGGACTTAATTTGCATAGATAAATCTAGATTCAGAAAGATGTATTGCAACATTGTCAAATCTCATCTGGACATGTACTGGAAAATATGGCTTTGGGAGCTACCAAATATCAGCAAATATGTTATCAAGCTGCAAAAGAAATCAAATGCACTTTAAAATGTCCCTTTAGTGTACTCTGTCAATATTTTATTTTTCAAAGAACAGAGCCTCTGTTCTAGGAATTTCATTAATGTGTTAAACCATCAAAATGTCAATTTGAGTGAAACTTACAAGTAAAAAACCATTCTCATAGAAGAGTCAGAAAATCAAATCAAGTATAATTCAATAAAAATGCCCAGATAAAATAAAACAGAAGAAATTTATATTAAGCTTCTGACAAATAAATGTTTGATTATTTTATTTTCAGAAACTATTAAAAGTTCAACAGTCATCTTTGGTGAAAGAATTCAGTTGGACTCCAAAGGATTGTTTTATGTCAGCTGATTTAGGATAAGAACCATTTTATCACCCAGAATGACTTGCTGTCAACTAGTACACTTTAGTAAATTCACACAAATAATTCCCAACATCGGTTTTCTAGTTTTTCCTATGACATTTTGATTTTCAAGAAAGGCCTATAGAACATAAAGCCCCAATGTTCACATGGAGGATATCAATATTTTAAGTCCTTTAATACTAAATTGAAAAAGAATCAGTGAAAATAATTATAAACCTGTAGTGATGTCTCACAATGATGAATACTTTTTAGTATAAAAAGTGACTTTTCAGGAAAAATTGAAGGTTATATTACAATGTACCAGCATGGATTTCTTGGTATACGTCTTTTACTTTTTCTCCAAACTTTGTAGAATAGTGTTAAACATAAAGAAAGGATGCTTAGAAACAATCAACCAATGAAAAGCATCTTATTGATCACATTTTGGTGTAATTTGTCTGATAACTTTCATATAATCATAATTATATTCAAAGACATATGTTTCTTTAAGCTGAAGAATTCTTAATTTCTGGTCTTAAATTATTTTTCCAGAAGTTTTCAACTGTGTTATTGCCAAAACAAACAATATTCCTAGAGAATAATTCTGAGTTTATATTAATTTTTTTGTGGCATAGATACAGCTTTAAGGCCTTTGACAATTTCAATATGATAAATCAATATTTTGAAAACCTTCTCCTCAGAGCTACTAACACTGCATCCTTCTATTGTAGCATCATTGAATGACAAAGCTAAAAAGGAACTAGATGTCAGGGATCACAAACCATAATGCTTCCAGGAGCTATAACATGGATATTGGACAAGAGGACTTAAAGTAACCTGGAAGAGCATTTCTCATTAAAGGTATTAAAATTCAAAAAGCTGTGTGAAGTTGACCAAACAAATCTTCAGGGAGTTTCAAGAGATCTTTAGTTTCAAACATTTCATCCAACAAACAAACTGTAGCCCCTAGACTGTGCAGTGTCCAAAAGCACATAATATATCACAGTTGGGGTCAGAATACAGTGACTTCTATTCCAGGGCCCTGTCTGCTTTATAATTTTCTTCTTCCAAAAGCAATATTTACTATTGTACTCCAACTGCATTTTAATACACATAAAATACAGCAAGTCTAACAAAAAGACATGTGGGCCCAGAATCTTAAAAAACAGGATGTCAGATCTCAAAATTTACATAGCTATGGACGTTTAATCTTGTCATAAATATCTTGTATCTCTTATTTTCCATATAGGGAAATAACCAAACCTTTCAAATAAAGCAGTTTCCATGCCCTGTCCTCATGGTCCATCTAAATGCAGCTCAGCAGTCTCAATTCCTAGGAGTCCAGATTGAGCTTTAAGACAGATGGCAGCAAACCATGCAGAACATTTCTGCAATGACACAGCTCATTTGTTTTTCTCTGCATAGAAATGACCTCTATCTTTCTGTTCATGGAGTAATGGATAATGTATCAGACCAGGAATCAGGAGATCAATCCTAAATTTGGTTTTGCAACTGACTGTGTGCACATCTTGCGAAAGGCGCAACTTTTTACATTTTGATTTCTTCCTCTATGAATTGAGAAGGTAGATAAAATAATCTCTATGGTTGCTTTTTATATTCCTCTTTTATTTTTCTAATGGTTTATATACTTTTAGATGAAAAAATGTCATGTGATAAGAAAAAAGATAATGGGAGAAAAATTTTCAGCATATAATATTTGATAAATAAACTTCACCAGAACTAAATTTAAAATAAACAGCAACCTTCCAATACTTACATAACTCTATGAACTGGAGTCTACCTAGAAATTCATCCTAGAATCCATCGGCCTCTTTAATAGCCTTTATGTTGTGCAAAATTGGACACTGTTGTTTACCTCCACCCTTCCCCTATTTTAATCTTGATTACCCAGACAACAATCTCTTGGAAGCTCTCTGTATTTCTTTAATTATTTAATTTAATTTCAGGCTCTTGGCTCATTTTTCTAGGCCCTCCTTTCAAACTTCTGTCAAAGGTTCCCCTTGTTCACTCCGTGCTATGTGCTAGTGTTGACTTATCCACCCTCAGAATCACAACCACCACTTGCAGTTGCTAATAATGCTCAAATCTTTATTTTTCACTCTAACCTCTCTCCTGAGATCAGTTTTTTATGCTTTGTAAATATTGAACAGGCAACTAAAAACCACCTTCTCTCAAAACAATTATTTAGTGTACTCTGCATCCTCTATGTTACTCAGGCTAAAACCATGGCATCATTCTCAGGTTCTTGTTTTCCTCATCTCTCATACAGGATTGGTCATCAATACCTTTCGATTTGTGGAGGAAATATTGTATGAATATATACCATTCTGGGTATGTTCATTTTATGACTTATTTCATATCTTTGGCATGTGGACTACTGCAATAGCCTCCTAATTAGCTTCTATCATTCTAGTTTTCCTTCTATCAAACCAATCTTCAGGGTTATTGCCTGGATTATCTTTCTACTACAAAGATCTAATGTTATTCTCATTGCCTTAAACATTTAACAATCTATATTATAAGTGAGGTAAATCCTAAAATTCTCAACATATCCTCTAACATCCTTCAAATTCTAGATTGAAGATCCACTTCTGGCTCCCATTGTTCTTCCAACAAACAAGAGATGAGCACAGGTTTACTCTTTAAGAAACGTGATAAATGTTCATACTACAAAATGCCTTTGAATGTCCCACCTCTTCTGCCTAGACTTTATCAACACTTTCCTAATCTGTGATGCCTTCTTATATCCCCATATGTGGTTGATAGCACAATTCTATGACTCCCAGTAAATTCCCATAGGTCTAATAAATAAACATATATTTGTGGGAAAAACAAACAGGCCAGATTAAACAATAAGACAGTTGTAGAAATTCTGGTGTGTATGCTAGTTGTATGCATACCTTTGTTATAAACTTTTTAACTGTATTTCTGTCAAATGCACAGATCACCTCTTGCACTCATTTATGTTCCTAGCACCTAACACACCGTTTTAAGAATTTGCTTGATGAATTAAATAAATGGTTCTTGGATTTTCTTTTGCGAATAATAAAAGTTAAATCAATAAAAGAGAATTGGAAAGTCTCTTATAAGGAATCTTCAAGAAATGTGTGAGTTTTTACAAAAATAAAATTATGAGTTTTGTGCTTAATTTTTAGAATGCAATAGCCTAGACTGTCAAAATCTTATCTCTAAAAATCAAAGAAACACAGTCAGTAATGAATTCTTTTATTTTGCACATAGGAGTTCAGATGAAAATTTTATTTTTTGTATTACTTCTAATACAAATTTTGTGGGCTTTTGTTAATTATAAAAGAATCTGCTGGTCTCCAAGAAGCAGAAGCACTTGTTTTCACCATAAGCAATGATTTATTAAATTAGAACTTTCTTCCTAGGACAATAAACCATTGAAATATAGAAAACTGACCTGCAATTGACCTATATGTTGGCCATTCCCAAAAGTCATTAAGAGTCCACAGAATCTTTTATTTAGTTTCATATTCTTCATGTACCAGTTAAAGTCTGTTTCTTGTTAGGAATTTGGCATCTGTGCAATATGGCTAAAAGGACTTCTAATGTGATAAGGTGACCTCTACATGACTCTGTAAAGTACTTAATCAGGACTTTAACATTTCTGGACCACTGCATAACAAGCACCATACAAAATTTTAAAATCAACTGGATAAAAACAATCTTTCCACTGAGGCTGTTCTTTTAATACTTCATGTATACTTTTGTTAGAGACCCTACTGTCATGCTAAAATTTATTTACATTTGTCTTCACATCCAGGTAAATGTTTTTCAAGTGTGGCACTGTTGAGCTATATATTTCTTTGATATGGAGGGTTGTCATGTGCATTGTAAAATATTTAGCAACATCCCTAAATCTCACTAGATGATAACAGATGTCAGTACAAACTTCTTACATATTGACACTCAAATATGTTATGAAGCATTGCCAAGTGTTCACTAGGGGGCAAAATAATCTCCAGTTGCGAACCACTGTTTCCAGTGGTATGCAACTTGATTTATACTTCCTTATATAGTCTCCACATAGTACAATGTCAGGCAATAGGTATTCCAAAACGTCTTTAGAAAAAAATAGTAAATGCTAATATTTGAAACTATACATTGTATTCTATCTCACCAATTCTATAAAAATGTCAGCCGCAAGATATATACAATCTTCAGTGCTGATGAATAATAAATTCTCCTCACTTTTGGGAAAACTTGAAAAACCAACAGCATTTGACTTCCCTGTCTACATGGAAGTAACACAATTTTTTATGTGAGGCAGAACACAATTTATAACCATTTATCTTTAGGGATTATAGACTGTTAGTACAAGTGGGAAATAAGAGTGCCCTTTGTGAGCTAAACTATCCAACTATCACCAGATAAGACAGAAGTCATAAAAAGTCATCTTAAAGAGCTCAGATGTCTCCCATATTGGCTAACCTTGGCTGTGATTTCACTGAATCCATTAACATCTGAAGATAGAAGATAACCAGTTAAAGAAGAACTGCATGATCTGAGAAAAATAGACAAAAGGGAAAGGCATAGAGGCAAATGTAGGGTCTAGTTAATACAATAACTGACTCCATGTAGCACTTTATCTTTTACAAGTAATGTCTTCCTATTATCTTTTCATAAACAAATTACACGAAAAACTAAATTATAAGGGGTTTGTTTAGCATGGCAGAAAATCAGAACCAACTGCAGTCATTATGTGACAGAATGTTTGATATCTTTAAACATTGTGATATGAATATGGCCGTGCCCAACAGGCAAAAATTCACCAAAGTACCTGTAAAAAATCCTACAATGTCCCTCCAGAGTGCACTATGATTTTGCAGACCTTTTGCTGAACATGTTTTTCTCCTTGGAACTTCTAAAATTTTTTTGCCTTTTTCTTTTGTTTGCTTGTTCTCTTCATCTGATTTTAAAATGAACATTACCATATATAACAATTAAACATAGACAAAATGAAGTCACTCTCTAAAATACCCTTTAGGAAAAAAAAAGTTGATTTCTATTTGAGCCTTCACATATGTCTTAAATTATGGGACAATCTCTAATCACTTTATTTAAAAAATAAAGCACTTTTTAGGAACTCATATCAGGCTCAAATGTACTTGAGCAATGATGGTTTCAAAAAAAGGAGTAACCTGATAGATTCAGTTAAAAAAAAAAAGAGAATTAAATTGAACACAAATTGACTCAATATTCAAGGTGATAAAACTTCATCTTATAAGCATCAGTGAAGTTTTGTGGCAACCACAAATATATACCTCAAGATCAATTTTTTTAAATCTTCACTTTGTAGAAATTAATATGTGTGGCTTGGAATAAAATCATACATAGATTTCAAAAGTGCTGTATTTCTAATAATTCAGTAGGTAATAAGTATATCATAAATCTATGTTAGATATATAAAAATACTGCTAATGTAGACACAACTGTAGAAGATATATATAAGAATGAAGAAAATTGTTTCATAAAATGGAAGTGAAGAAGAAACAATGATTAATAAAAAATGTATTACATAGTTGCATTAATAAATAAAATATCTTAAGTTAAAAATATGCTTAATCTACATTTCTTAAAGTTTATTTTTATTGTCTTGTTTTCCCTTCTTTCATTTAAAAATCTTTTTATTCAGAAAGAAGAATTGACCTAATTCTAGGGATTGCCACCTTGTTGGGCATATAGACCCACTTAAAGTAGAGCTTTTCTTTCCTTTCTTCTTTTAAGATAATTTAGGGGACACCAGAGTACTTTATTTTAAATATATACATCTATATCTTACTGAAGTTGAGATGATAAATTCAGTGTATGTCTTATCCATTTTGAAAATCAGATAAGTCTCAGAAAGCTTAAATATTGTATTAAAATGATTGTGACAATAAGACAACAATCATTATCCTCTTCTAATCTGGTATTTTATTGCTCTCCAGACTCTGAAAGGTAACATCAGAAACACCTTCCTTCCACCCTGTGTATGTCACTGTCTACTCAATCATAGAGAAGCAGGGGAGTATTTCCCATAAGTTCAGTGGGATTCTTAGGGAAACTGGGAAAAAGAGAGTGCAGGACTAAAATAAAATACATATGACCATTTTTTTTTCTTTTTTCATTTTTTCTTGATTTGAGACACTGTACTGGATTCTACACAAAGAATGCACTTGGTTTTACACATAGTAATAGATGCAAGATTCTAACATTCATTTCTTACCTTGAATGGAGAGACTCTATTAACATAATCAAATAATCTCACTTAAATCTTTGATACTTCCCTTCCGGAGGTTAGAGTTTCTCATATAAATCTCACTGAGTACTTGCCTCAAACATTTTTATAAAACTCTAATCAGGTAAAATTAAGAAGCTCAAGGTTACTCCTAAGAAAAAAATACAGTTAAGAGAAAGGAATGCATAGCCTAAGAGGTGTTTTTACAGATCAGGGAGGTGTGCCATAGATTTATACCAGGCATATGAATTTAGGGCTGTCTTAGCAGCTGGTGCTGAGGAAGCCACCTCTTTCTACTATGGATACATCCTAGTTTAGAAGTTTAAGAACTAGAAAAATCAACTTCCAGAAAAACTACTCCATTTCATCATATGCAAACTAGGTCTCTACTCTTTTCCCCAGAGCATGTCCGTAGGCTTAAATGTATCAATTCATAGTTGATTCCTTGATTTTGGACTTTCTACAGCTGTAGGATTCATATCAAATATGTTCATGCACAAAAGGAAGTTTAATTAAATTTCAGTAGCAAGAAGAATTGACCTAATTCTAGGGATTGCCACCTTGTGGCAAGTGGAGCAATGATAATTGCCTAAATGAGTTGCTGAAATATAAAAGCCCTCCTTTTCTTTACTACCAGTGATAATGCACCCGATGACCTCAATCAATCTCTCTTTCTTCCTTCTGTCCCCTATCACTGCCTCATGCCCAACTTCAGCACATACATACTCACACATAGAATTTGTATGAGAAGCAGTGGATGTTTCTAATTTCCTTTTTAAATTTTATCTTGGAATTATTTGCTCTTTGAATTGATGCCAATTTATCAATGAAATGTCAAAAGACCACTAAAAGAAGTTTTGTGATTCGTATATATTCAACGACAACAACAAAAAATAAAATATGGAAGAGAAATTGTATGTATAAGAACTTTTCTAACTTTTGGAACTGGTTTCTAATTTCCTTACATCTAAATGTTGAGTACTTAGACAAAACTCAACTAGGGATCACATAGAGTATCTTTCTAATTAAACAGAGGCATCAGAGTTCTCTCATAGAATTTATAATATGACTTAAATTAATTTATCTTACCCTCTCACACTCATTGCATGCTGTTTGTTTTGAGATGTAATTATTTGTGCCCCTATTTACATTGTCCAATATAGTGGCCACTAACTACAAAATTTTAATTAACTTTATATTAATTAAAATTCAATAAAGCTAACATTCAATTATTCAGTCACATTAGTCATACATAAAGTGCTCCATAGACACATAGGCCTAGTGACTATGGCATTGGACAGCATAGGTGCAGAATGCAGTATAGATACAGATTATCACAGAAAGTTCCATTGAACCACTAATAATGTCAGGGACAGGTCCTTAAAAGCCAACTAAGGCAAAGATAGAAGAAGAGCTTATATGTACCCTGTTGGCATAAGAAACATATATTTCCAACTTGTTCTTCATTCTTTCACCGATTACTTTATATAACTTATAAGAGTACCACATCTCTACAAAACATTCTATTAAGTGCTAGTACATAATTAGGACAAATACACCACACATTCTACTTCAGAGGCTGGCAAACTCTAAAGAACCAGACGGTAAATATTTTAGGCTTTGAGGACAGGGCTTTGTCCCTGTCATCACTACTCAACTCTGCTGTTACAGTGCAAAGGCAGCCTTAAACAATGTGTCATCAAATGGACATGGCTGTGTTCCCATAAGACACTATTAATAAAATTGGCAGTGGGCCAGATTTTGCCTGCAGACCATAATTTGCTAACCTCTTGCTCTAGTGATAGATTAGCACTTACATAGTAAGTAAAATAGCTCCATATAGGTACAAGGTCCACTTTGATAAATGCTGTATGTGCAAAGTCTTATGGAAACACAGGGCTGAGAGATAGATTTTGACTGAGTGAACTGAGGAAGATTTCCCAGAGGACATGAGACATAAAATGGGTCTCAAAAAATGAATATGACCTCAATAAGCAAATATGGAGAGAAGGGAATTTCAGCAAGAGGAAACAACTTAAAAAAAAGACAAAAGCTTAACAACATAAGACTCGTTCAATGAGTCAGTGATAGATCATTGTAACTGGAGCTGACAGAGGCACCAGAACATATATTATTCTAGGATGCTTTTTCTTAACATCAACAAAATGCGGCATTTCTCTAAGAGGTCCATGGCTTAGCTACGTAATCTCTGGTATTCATTAAAATTTAGATTCTGTGCCCCAAATCTCCAAAAATTCCAATTCAGTAGATGTGTGGTAGGGCTTAAAAATCTCCAGTTTGAGCAAACATTGCTATGATTCTGGACACATGAAAGTTTGAGAACCACTGACATCCATGATTATTTAAAACATCTCGAAAGACCCTTCCTTCATAATTTAAAAAAGAGTAAAGAGTTTTAACATTTAAAACAGGCAAAACATATAAGAAAGGCTGAATAATCTTAGAATATTTTTGAGCCTATTTTGAAACTTTATCCCTTTTTCAAGAAAAAGTTTTCAGAATTTTGCTATTCACTGTTTAATATGATTTCAGGAAGTTCCTCCTCATTCTAACCAGTTTCAAATAATTGAATAGCCTGTGTTCATGACATCATTTCAACAATGAATTTTTATCCATCAGTTATTCTTTCTTCCAAGACTCAGCTTTCTGAAATAAAATATACAATTCATTCTAATTACTCTCACTCATATCCTTGCCCTCACATTTTCTAGAGCAAATCATCTGTCAACTGAAATTTCTCCATATATCTTCCTTGAGACACATAAATAAAGTTTACATAACATAGTAAACAATAATGTTATATTAGTTCATAAAATATAAGAAATATTTAGTTTAATTTTTATATCTTTATTAAATATGGCTAGTGAGATGAAGAACACTTGAATCAATAGAAGTACGTGAAATTCTTTTTTAAAAAAATGGTGCTTCCAGTCCTTTCCCAGTACAGTAGCTCTCTTAGAGTCAACTGCCTTATAAGCAGAATCACTTTTCCCTAAAAACATCAGCTTATGCTTATCTACACTAAAACTCATGTTTATTTTACCCATTTAGGTAGACTTTCTATAAGATAATTTTCATTTTATTTTCCTCATTTTGATACCTATGACATTTTTAGATTAAAATTTGTTATGATGTAGCATTGTAAAATACATCATTTTTTAATACCAAGGCTTGTATTGAGTATAATTTGAATTGGAGACATTACCATCTATAACTGTGGCTTTAAATTTGGAATGCTATGAATTATGTATAGATATATTGCTATAAGAACCTTTATAAGAACTGTGCATGTTTAATATTTAAAACTGTTGATATGGCAGAAGTAAAATTTTCTCTTAAAAACTGTCCTTTATTGAAAGGTTGTTCAAGGTAAATTGAAGCAATTTATTTATAAATATGTTATAAAATATAGTGGTACTTTTTTGAAAGAGAAGGACATTTCAAACAAAACATTCTTGAGTAGAGCTTGAAAACTGCTGAATATCCCGTGTAGAAAGATAAGCACCTAAGTGAGAAATGAAGAAAGCCAGCTTTATCACAAGATTTCTTCATGGAAAATAAAGAACATGAGAAAATTAATAAATCCCATAATAAAAAAAATATTTGAATCTTAAGTTTACAGACTAATAGAAAGTAAATAATTTTCGGAAGTCAGAGCTTATCTCTAGAGAACAGGAGGATAAAAAATTTTGCCTAGATGCAGACTTTTCACAAATCCCCTAAATATGTCAGCAAGCTTCCTGGTAAAAGAATTAAGAGCAATGATGAACTCAAAAACGTTTAACAGTTGGCCCTCCCAGGGCAGGAGAAGGTAAGAGGTGGGCAAGGAAAAAAGGAGACAGTTCTCATTTGTAGTGTTTGTCAATTTCTATTGTATAATACTCCTACCACTGATGATTTCAAGCTACTACTGTGATATTCCTGAAAGCAAAGTTGGAAAGAAATGCTAGCTCTGTGGGTTGCTGTAAGTTGCTTCCCTACACCTTTAGAAAAAAAAAAAAAAACTGAGCTGTGATGCAAATTTTAGCATGTCCAAATAAATACAGAAAGTACAGTCTATATTATAGAACTAGTGAAACATGGGCCCACAATTCAAGAGAATTTTAATAACTTCAGGGTTCTTTCTTGAGCCTGGACATACTAACAAGTTGCAAGAATCAGGCAGGATAATAAAAATTCAATCTATCCAATTAGATTGAACTTATAAATATTGTCTAAATAAATAAATAAATCTCCACATAAAATGAGCACATGAAAATCTACCCTATATTTTAACTAAAGCAGCTGAATGTGTTATCTCCAGATATTCCCAAGGCATTTACATGAAAAAATGATGTGGTCACTGAAGAAACCACAGATTTTCTTTAAATTAAAAAAACTTGGATTTGAATACCCAGTTTACCAATTATGATTTGTATAACCTTGAATAACTCATTTGACATAGCTGAAGTTCAGTTTCTTCTTTATTTAATCTATATAATGTTAATCTTGATAATATAATGTAAGTAAAATATTTGGCACATTTTTTGGATTTTACATAGCTTAAATCTCAAGGGTGGTCAGCATTCCCCCACCCCCAACACACATACACCCCAATACACTCACTCCAAGAAAGAGTGTAGCAGTTCCTGCAAGTTGTGGACCCAATAGTGATTTCTGTTCTAATATGGAGGCACATTGTTATGTAAAATTGTTTTCTTTCTTATTATACCATTGTGAGTTTAATTCTTTACTGTTAACTGTAGCCAATAGAATCCTAATGGATAGAAGGGAAAATAAAATGGGTGATTTATAGTGTAAGAATTAGCATGTATGTAAAGCAATTAATGGAATGACTTAAGCAAAGTATATTAGTTGCCCATATATTTACTAAACAATTTCTTTCCCTCCTTTCAAAAATTTGAATATGGACAAATAACAATCTTTGAAATACCATGGAAGACTAGTGGTAGAATGAAGTAGGCAATGAGAGGAAAACCTTGTCTCTAGTATGGGTACACCACTTATTAGTTCACACGACTATGGCAAAGTCATGCCCTTCTCCAGTCCTCTGTTGCTCATTTACTGAAAAGGATCTAATATTACTGAGTGAAGAATATTATTGTAAGGAGCAAACAGAAAATGTAGGTGAAAAGATATCACAAATACTTGGTATTGGATAACATCAGTAAACCTTCTTCACAAGCCCCTACAATGGGAGAGACATAGAAGCAGGATAAAAATAAAGTGCAGATGTGTGTTAAACAACCTGGAGGACTAAAAATGAAAGGCTTATAGAAACTATTACACTCCTCAGTGATCCATTCAAGTCTCTGTTGAAATTCAATACATAGAAGCATAATGGCTATTAATATTAATGTACTTTCCAATTATTTTCTTATCAGACTACAGTTTTTCCATACTACCAGCCCTTTGCCATGAAAGAAATAGCTTCACGGTCTTTTATGTTTTGTCATGAATCAAAGCTATTTTTAATGCAAAATTTTAATTATGATAAATATAACTAGTATTTATTGTAGTGTTCTTTTCTAATACACTTGATATACATTAATTCATTTGATTCTCCTTACAACCTCATATGTGACATGGGTTATAGTAACCTTTTCTTTATAGATGAGAACAATCTCAGAGAACTTACCTTCCAACGATTACAAAGCTTGAAGTGTCAGAAAACAAAAAGAAATCCAGATCTAATTCCAAAATCTGTGTATTTTTAAGCATTTACTGTATTATACTAGAAGATATATGAAAATAAAAATCAAATGTCTTTTTTATTTCCAAGTCTGTTGAAAATGAATCACTGTTATTCCTGAGACATACCATATATCACATTATAAAATTTATTCTCTCACAAGGTTACCATTTTATAAACCCTTCAGTATTTTTCTCTTTATCTTCATTACATGTACATTTTAGATTGAAAATACTTTCAACACAATTTTTCAATATGCCAATGTTTCATGGTACACAGAATATTCAATCAAGCTGTGTTTTTCTACCTGCTCAGCATTTTTCATCATTATTTTCCAGATTGGCTGTTAGGCAAAATAAATAGATAAGCCTAGGTGTGGTTAGCGCACACCTGAACATCAGCAATCCCACTATCACCATATGGTCATATAACTTTTATAAGCACTGACAATAGTGCTGTATCACTTGAGCAGAATAAAAAATATAATTAATGCAATTGTCTTTTGACAATAATAAGTTTGACTAATTAAAAATATCCTTATTGTTTCAGATATGTTCTGTTTGATATGTTTTTGTGTTTTGGAATTACAATGTTGCTTAGGTTGTCAGACTGCCCTGATGAATGCTCAACAAGTTTTGAAAATAATATATAAATAGTGCTTTTTTTGAAATTCAAAAAGCTATCTGAGATTCAAGTCTGAAGTTCAAATTAAGACCACCAAAGTATGCAAGTACTTTATAAAAGTTTTCAAGAAATTAATAGTTTATATTTTATAGTTAAAAATATGGGTGCAAAGTGCTTAGATTGCATGTTGAAAAAAAAAATTCATTTAAAACATCAAGTATTTACTCTCCTCCTAATGAATAAAGTTATTCCAAACTAATCACTTTTTATAAAGTGCCATAATTTTAATGCATAATGTACAATGTATAAATAATTATTTTAATTCAATGACCATTGTAATTTAAATTTGATAATAAATTTATAAGATCTATATAATGATTATATAAAATTCATTCATAACTATATGTATAAATAGATACATAAATTATCATGGGATAACAAATATTAATTTCAAACTCATAGATGTAAAACTAAAACTGTACCTTGAGTTTAAATATGGAGAGAGTTGTGAGTGAATGAAAGGAGTGGTGTTACCCTTTGCTACTCCTGGAGTGTTCAGCCTAAAGAAAAGATACTAGATGGGAGGTTGCAATGTAGAGGCAAAAAGAAGGCAGTCTGTTAACAAGAAAGATACCAGTGGAAGAATCACATGAGAAATGAAAGTGTAAGTAAAGTTGGAAAGGCAAATAAAAATGTTAGAGTTAAAGTTCCAGTTGATTCAGAAAGCAATGTATAGTCAGAAAGGGAAAAAATGGTAGACTGAGAAGTAGAGATGGAGATAGAAATTGAGACCTAATGGACAGAATGGTTCCAGTGCTCAGTCTGGGAATGATTTTGTGACCATATGAAATATGCCTAAGAATTAAGAAGCATCAACTCCAGGAAACCAGAAAAAAATGAAAGTTCGAATCTTCCAGATATGGGGTATTTTCAATGAGAAGAAGTAGATAAATGGCAGAGGCTTTGATTTTTTTAATTCAGAAGAACATTATCTAAATAATTTGCTCACACAAATTGGACACTATGGAAAAGTGCCTAATTCATTGATCTCTCAGCCATTTTATTTTCATCACAGTGTCATTGTGTTATTCTTGATGACACCATATGCTATCCCTAATTAGACCATAAACGTAAGTTTGAGCTGAAAGAAAAGGCTGAGAAGTAAAAAATATCTGCTGATTCAAAGTATAACCACAGCTATTTTGGTACAAGGCAGCATTAATAATCTAAAATAAATTTTGCTGTCAGTATTTGAATGTCAAAGAGGCATTTAAATACATACACTAACTTGACCAAAATCTGTAAAGTTCTAAAATAAATTCATAAAAATTATTTTATTAATTGGCAAAATTATCAGTATCTAATAAGGTTTATTTTTTTAAAAAGCAAAACATTTAACTCTGAAAGCTAAAACTTTCACGCTACTTTCAAGTAATCAAGAAGTGTTGTTAACAATTAAACAGTGAGTATTTCAAACAATAGTAATAAAAACTGAAAGTGTTTATTATCTAATAGAGAAAGCAAAATCCATTCGGCTAGTCTCAACATTCATGACCATAATTTACTGAACCTTTCTCTCATGATTTTCCTTCTGTTTTTCTTTGTCTCTCTCCTATGTCTCCCATTTAGTAGTCCTTCCTCCTATATGTCTACATTTTCTCTCTGTCCCTCTTTTCACAAAATACCTTTTCATCTCCTCTGACTTTACTCATACATTATTTCTCCTTCTGATTTCTGAAAAATGTAATATAGTATTAGAAGAATATAGATTTCTAGTGATTTTTACAAGGTAGGAATAAAACATGCTAGAGGCAAAATTTCACATTTGCATTCTAGTGTTAGAAGCAAAACACTTAAAATGCAAAAAACGAGTTTAAAATGAATTTGAAATAGTCGCTATTTTATGCTTGTGGTGTAGATCAAGACCAAAATTGCTAATATAGCTGTGCTCTTTGCCTTTTTATTCATAGTCACCAAAAACTGCTGCTTCTTTATTTATGAAAGGAATTTTATCTCTGAACTCAGATAAGTTGCAAAATGATGTTCTACACATAAATTAAGCCTCTGTCCAACTCTTATTTCATAAAAATTTTAGTGTACTTTGAAATTCAATAAATTTATTAAGAATATTGCCCTCAGTCATTATATATGAAGACTCAATTCTTACTTTTAAAAAATATTTACCCTGGAGTTATCTTTTGTTTCCATAGTCTAATATTTCAAGCCAAGAACAGACAGAATCTTTAAGATACATTTTCATTAAAACTATGCCTTCCCAATAAAATACGTTCTGCTAAAAGTAACATCTCCCAATCCTACCTCATTAGGTAAGATATTGTTACTTACATAGTGCTTAGGTCTTGATAAATTTTCATGCTAATTAGGATATTTTGCTAAGGAGTAAGAAAGAGGTTTCTTTGAGTAATATGATGACTAACTGTGTGTATATAAATTGAGCAGTGATTAAAACCATGAGTATGAATGAATCAATCACATGTCTACACAGAATGAAAACAGAAGTGAACCATCAAGCATGCTGTTGAAAGGATGGACTAACAGTAGACCCAGCAGACAAGTCAACTTCAGTTTTGCTGGAGCAAAATGTCATTAGCTTTGTTGAACTAGCTGATACTGGAGCAAAACAAACAAACAAACCACACACAAAAAACACAGATGTTGGCAGAGGAACATTTATTCAGAAAGTCAAGGTAGAGATAATTTCAAAAGTTATACTAGAAAGCAAACCTAGCTCCTATTTCATTTTGAATTAAGACTTTAGAGAACTGTGAATATATGTATTTTTTTCTGGTTATTTCCCTAATTCTCAATATGTGCTAAGTTTGTAAATTCTGTTTGTTTTCTTATGAACTAGCCATAATCACTTGTACTAAATACAAATTGTTTTGGAAAACTTTATTATAAAATAGGGATTGGAAATTAAAGCTTTCCAGCATTCTGGAAGGAACAGGAATTCAAGACAATTTCATAATAACTGTAAAAGAGAGAAAAGAAAAATCAAGCAGGTCACGCTTTTGGTAGGAGGAAAGAAATAAGGTCTTGGCTTGTGAATCTGAGATCTGGAAAGATAAAGATAGCATCAATTGCCCTCTTTCCATGAGGATGCAGAGAACTGGCAGGGAGAGAGTTGGCCTGGGTAGAAAAACAAAGAAAGTACTGATACATAATGGAGACTTGCTGGGGTTAATTTCACAGTAGAGTTTGAAGGGTGAAAAGGGATAAAGGGAACTAGAAAGTTTTTCCCTTTTAAAGCGAATATTCCCCACCAAAGTCTTTTGATTATTTCAAGAAATGGCAGGAAGGAAGGAATAAAAGGGGTCCCAGAAAGAAAACTATTGTGAGAGTCAAGCACACAGGGAGATTTAAAAACTGTGAACTGCACACCTCCAGGAGTTCAATTTCCATAAAGATGCTAGCTGAACCTAAGGCAAAGAAATGATGAGAAACACTGGGCTAATAGAAATCCCCAAATCTAAGGCTCTGAAACCAAGGTTGGAGCCGGGGTGACCTGTTAATAATCAGTAGTTTCTACAAAGGAATCCCTTTCAGGAAGGCCAGAGTACAGATATATCCTGCAGGGGCCAGGGTGGTGCTTTGGTACTGATTCCAGTTCATTCCCTCAAGTTCACTGTGGCAGGAGGAGAGAAGGGTCTGTCTTAAACTAGAAATATTATGAAAATAGTTTACATGTAGGAAACAGAAGCTGACTTCTTTAAACACTCAGCAAAAGCACATTTCCAGCCAGGAGAGAGACCAGATAAACCCAAATAACAGATGGCATTTGTCATTAAGAAATGCCAATGTCAATACAAAAAAATTAATAACAAAGGCAGGAGCAGAAGAGTGAGAACAACCCAAAATAATAGCTGCGGCAGAGGAGGCGGGAGCCTGGTGAGCCAGAGGGAAGGAAAAGGGAAACGCACAGCACCAGAGTAAGAGCGGAAGTAGGTAATAACTTTCAAAGAACCAGAGAACAAAAGGGCTTACAGGGAATGATTCTTTTGTTAAGATCTCAGGTTAAAAGTTATATTCAGAACACTTTTCTAAAAAAGCATTATCTACATCTCCATACTCCCACTTGTCAGCCTCTGCAGCCCCCTGATGAGGGAAAAGTTGAGAGCATGAGCTCTGGAGCTGGACCACCTAGGTGTACATTTGCTGTCCACAGACTAGTTCCAGGACCTCAGTTAGATTACTCCAGTGCACAGTAAGTGCTCAATATGTATTCATATGTGTCAGCTATCACCATTATTATTAAAATAGGATTTAAAGAAAAAGGGGAGAGAAGAGCAGTAAGGAATACCATGGGCAAGGGCTAAGAGGAGCAGCCAAAAATGTAATGACTTTCAGCTTCTCAAACACTGAAGTGCATAATGATTTCACCAAGAGAGAAATACATCTATTAGAAGCTGTTCTTCAAGAGAAATATGATATTTAGGCTATTTCTATAAACAGAAACTTCCTTTGGCATACGTAGTTTGACACAAATAATGTATTCTGGTTTAATATTTTAATACATGAGCTATGTCCTTAATGGAAATAATATTTCTTCCAGAAAAAAAAAGTGACACTATTTGAAAAAAATAGTTGCTTTCTCCTCTCTGTACAGCCATCCACATATCCAACCACACGAACAAGCTCCACACTCCCATCTGAAATGTTGAGGCACAGTTTAAACACTGAAAGTTTCTGAAACTTGAGAAAACTAATAAGAAAAGCCCCCAATTCCCCTAGAAAATTCATTAGTGGAAAAACCACTTAGTATTCAAGTTACTTTATTGTTATGTAAAATTATTTTCTTAAATCGGATGTATTTTTTATGTTATGAAAACATTATGTCATATAAGTATTATAATTTTGCAAAGTTAAATTAATTTAAAATAGTGTGATAGAGCTTAATACACATTTTACCTATTGTAAAATGCATTAGAATACGATTAGTATGCAGTGCTCCATCTCAACTGGAAAAGAAAGAAATCAGTGTGACCAATGGAAATGCTATTTGCTATTAACTCGCTGAAACAGCAGCAGGTCTAAAGTATCTGCATCTCATTTTAGGTTTAATTATTGCAATAACATCTCATTTGCTTCAAGGTATTACAATTATCTTCTGTTTTAAATTGAAAGGTATTTTAGAACGAATGCAGTTAATGCAGCAAAAGGATTCAAAATGTCCAGAGCATTGAGCTTTCAAGTAGAACAACCTATATTTTAAACAAATCCTTACTAAAAGACTGTGTGAGAAATGCATTTCCTTTCATAAAAACCCCAGTGTATGTGCCTAGTGAGATACAATGATTTTTTTTTCTGATTTCAATGTTATCAAGCAAAAAAGAAAAAATGACATTAGGTCCAGATCGATAATAAGTGTTGACTTTAATCAAGATCAAAACAAAGGCTCATTTTCAGAATTTCATAAGATACTATTTGTAAGTATGAAATATTCACTTAATTTTCTGTAAAACTATTTTAAAAATGAAATCAAATGAAGCTTTAAATCTGACATGGATCAACAGTAAGATATTTTCTTCTTCTTAATTAGTTACTCTTGAAATAATTCAAAACATTTTTTAACAATATTTAGCATAGATGTCAGTGGTTAGGATTTATTAAATGTTAGACCTCTTTAATTGGGTATCTTTGGTTTTTGGTTTTGGAAAATCTAGCAATGTGAGATGTTTCAAACTTCTGCTAATTTTACAGATTTTATGTATCCTGGAACTGAGCCCTCTAGGAAATTTCACTGGAGAATGTTACTTGCTTAGGTAGGGATTACTCAAGGACAGGGAATAGAAATGCTTTCAAAGAAGGCTAAGTCAAGGCCAATTTAGCCACTGAGCACAGTGGGAGGCACAGGGCCCAGGACCCCAGATACATTTTGGGGGTCTTTAGAAATGTTTTAATTTCTTGTGAAATCAAAAGAAGAAAATGTTCTGGATATTTTGAAGCTTTTGCTTCATTAAAAGGTTGAATATAATATAGCTTGGGTTATATTTCTCATTATATTAATGTAGTTGTTACAACATAATTTTATTATTATTATTTTTAATGGACACAGGGGACCACAAAGTCAAAATTGCCTCTTGCCAAGGAATGTATTGGTCAACACTTTCTCAAGCACAAAATGTCTGTTAACTGAAAATCTCATGGGTCCTAAGTTCACAAGTTGAACTTCTGCCTCAGAATAAGTAGAAATTCTCCAAACATTCTTTGTCTTTTTGGCTTTTGCTCAATTGTCAAGATTGACTGGGTGCTTGTCTGTGTCTCTCTGTGACTTTACTTTCTTGTATCTCTGCTTAGCCACCCTCCTGCACAGGAACTTTACCCCTGAGGCACTGACTTTCCTGTTCAGTTCTACAGAGCTAATGGACTTAGTCTAATTGTCCTTTGTTGTATTAGCGTTGTACCTCTGCCTTCCTTTTTGAGTCCCTGAGCAGAGACTGGTTCTCTCATAAAGGGAAGGTAAGGGGATCATAGTAATTAATTTCTTAACAGTTCTTACACTACTGGAGTTTTTTCTAAAATAATTCGTTCAATTTTATCCATCTATTTACTTCATATTGTGATTATTATGAATTGATGAACTAATTTTAAATAAGAACAAAGATTATTTCTCAATAATTTAAAAGTATAATTATTCAATTAATTTCACACATACATAAAGTTTTTTTAATCTTTAGCCCATTTGATTGGATTATAGAGTATTTTAAATGTAAACAACTAATACTTAGGTAAAAATAAACTCATTATTTTTGCACTTACTATAATTTTTACACTAATAAATTACATATATTGAGAATATTTTCTCTTCCAAATACACACACACACACACACACACACACACACACACACACACACAGAGAGAGAGAGAGAGAGAGAGAGAGAGAGAGAGATACACAAATGGTTTTAAGGAGTTTCTTAAGGTACCTGGATGAATCTAGATGTGCTTTTTGGAAGGAACATTATCTAAGAGCACAATAATTTGAGCAGATGTGATTTACACTAGGTATCAGCCAATTTCAAGACAATCCATTAGACAATTAGTCCAAATAGACCATACAAAAACGAAAAAAATGACTTTTAAATATTTTTTTTTTCACTGATATAGTCATTGTCAGCAAATCCTTCCCTCAAAACAATCTTAATTATAAATGACTAGCTATGGGTAGACTACAGTATTATATATGCACTGGGAAAAATTATTGCTTCTCCCTGTAGTAACACTAACATTTAATCAGTGCTCATTAACTCCCAAACTTATTATCAGAACTTGTATGTCTCATACTATTTTACAACAGACAATATTATTACCCCCATTGCCTTGTCTCTGGCCAAGGAATGTGTGGGTCAACCGTGACTCAAGTACAAAAAGTCTGACCTGAAAATCTCATGGATCTAAGTGCACAAGTTGGACCTCTGCCTCAGAATAAGTAGAATTTCTCCAGATGTTCTTTGTCTTTTTGGCTCAAGATTGCCTGAGTGCTTGTCTGTGTCGCTCTGTGACTTTAATTTCTTCATTAATCATTAATTCCCATAGACATTATGGGAAGTAATGCATAGAAATATTAAGTAACTTGCCCAAGGGCACATTGCTAGTAAGTGAGAGCCAGAATATGAACACAGGCAGCCGGGCTCAGAGTTGGTGCTCACAACTGCTGTAATGCTGCTACACAAACAACACAAACATGCAGATGCACATATGTACCATACACATACAGTCACCTCCGTTATCTATAACAACCTTTATCTTACAGGCTAGGTATAAAAATTATATGTCCACTGAAATGAATGTGCACTGCTTTAATCACATTGCCATATCATTTATGGTGAATTGAGGTATTTATTCTTCACTCCCCAATCTTCCCCACCCAAGCCAGCCAGCTCCATCATTGCTGGGTCAAAATTTTAGCAGTGGCTGCTATCCTCTAAGTCCCAGACTACAGTGTTCCTTCTTCTCTTTGCTCCTTTGGGGGTAATAACAGCTTCTCACTGTTGCTAGTGAAAAACTCTCTCCTTGACCCTACTCTACTGAAGCCTCCTCTGAACGCTTTTCTCAACTACATCTAGACCTTTCAACCTCTGTGATAACCTTTACATCATCTAATTTTAGCAAAAACCCTAAGTCAGTTTAGAGAGAATACCCCGCTTCAATATTTGATCACCTAAATATTTAATCAACTTTCTCATCCACCATCATTCTTTAGGTGATCACTGTGGCTTGCCTTCAGTAGGAATCCTGTCAAGCTAGGTTAGCCAGAATCACTCCTCACCCCTGATGTTTCCTCTTTGTAATTTTCTATCCACTGACTCCTGCCCTTCTCTCTGGATATAAATTCTCACTTGTCCATGCTATATTCAGAACTGACCCCAGGACTATAATGAGGAATCTTTTCCACTATTGCAGTAGTTCCTAAATACAAATCTGTGCTTGTCACTTTAACTACAGTCCAGCTCTGTTATTTCTTCAACACTAGTCCTTGAATATTACCCCATCTCAGATTAGTCCACTTAGCCCTGCCCACACCTTTAAATAACCCTTTCATTAAATTTTCTTCAATTAAACCCTTCACATGTCCATCTACTCCTGGGGTTTGTGGTCGGGGCACTAACTGATACAGAGTGAGACCCAGAATTAGAGACCTAGATTGTCTGACTCCATCATGATTCTTCAAACAAACAAACATTTACATTAAAAAGGAAAGAAGGAAGAGATCCTCAAATTAGTTTTCTCCCTTTCAAGACGACTGAAATGCTGATTTCCATTACAATGACTTTTAGAGAAGAGAGGTTTCAGAACTTAAGTATTCCAATTTATTGAGCATTTACTCTGTGCAACTGAAAATACAAATAGCAATAAATAAGCATTGGAGAAATCACAGTCCTTACACTCTTTGAGCTTAAATGCTAGTGGAGAAAATATGCAAGCAAACATTGTATTGAATGCTATAGAATGCTGTATTTGAAAAAATGACATAGCTAGGCTCTCTTTATATTTAAGGTAATGAACTAGAGGGAATGGCAACTAAGTTGGTACCTGACAACAAGAGTAGCTAGACAAATAAAAATGAAGCAAGAACATTCTAGAAAAAAAAAAATCTGTGATTTGCTTTAAATACAACATTTCAAAAAATGTGGCATTCTTTTTTCTGGTAATTATTTATAAATGCTTAAAATATTTTTCCAGTATTTCTCTAAATATTTAATTATAATAAATATATACTGATATAATTAAAGAATTAAAAATATATTGTTTGCAATATAGCTACATTACTAAACAGATATCGTAGCTTACAAAGACTGTTTTTTTCAATTAGATTTGAGACAAATCTATACCTAACATTACAGGATTTTACTTTCATTGATGGAATTTTAAGTTTTCCCTGTTAAAAGGAGCCCTTCTCCGTAATGCAAAGATTATTTAGCACTGATTTATCAAATCGAAGCATAATTTTACATGCCTGTGGACTCCAATTAAACTGGACATTTCAAAGATTTTTGTTTGTTTGCTTTTTAGAGCAAATATCTACACTCTGCTTCCTTATGTACGCTGCTCTTAAGTAAAATACTTCAGTTCTCATGAATTCAGTCAGAAGAGAAAAATATCAGAATATTTTGCTATCAGACTGTGAACTGTGACCTTAATAGACTTCTAATCTCAAAGTTATTGATAGAAATATTTTCTAAAAACAGCAAAAAGCTTTAAAGTAGGTGAATTCAAATTTGTTGCTGTTAAAAATAGAAGCTTCCTAGAGCATGCTGTTCTCTTCTTAACTTTTAATGAACTCTTGAAAGCTCACTTGAGAATGATAATCAGGTTGGCATTATTCTCTAAGTGCCCCAAATCTAAAAACAGAGCAAAACTTTTAAAACAACAAAGATATAATATTTGAGGTTAATAAGCCTAGATGCTTCAATAACATCATGCTTACCTCAATAGTCCAGATTTCTTTCTCATATTTTATAATAAATTTGGACAACCTTCAAATTAAATGTACACAGTGTTTCATAATAATTTATGTTTAAAATGTTGAAATGTTATTCACTGGTAAAATACTGTAAAAATAAACAAATAGGTCAAAAACATGTATTAGGGACTAATCTATTGACAACTTTTCACTTATAAGCCTCATGGTAAAGGCCTCTTTAAATACAAAGACAACATTTAAAATTAAAGTTTGCAGAAGCGTATATCAATGCCAATATACTAATCTTACTGCCTGGGCGCCATGGTTCATGCCTGTAATTCCAGCACTTTAGAAGGCCAAAACAGGTCGATTGCCTGAGGACAGGAGTTCAAGACCAGCCTGGCCAACAAGATGAAACACCTTCTCTACTAAAAATACAAAAACAAAGAAACAAACAAACAAACAAATTAGCAGGTGCCTGTGATCTCAGCTATGTGGGACACTCAGACAGGAGAATCACTTGAATCTGGAGGGTGGAGATTCCAGTGAGCCGAGATCACGCCATTGCACTCCAGCCTAGGCAACAAGAGTAAAACAGTCTAATATATATATATATATATATAAATCTTAAAGAATGGGGTTCCACCAAGACAATCCTAAGCAAAAAGAACAAATCCAGAGGCATCATGCTACCTGATTTCAAATTATCCTACAAGGCTACAGTAATCAAAACAGCAGGGTACTGCTACCAAAACAGAGATATAGACCAATGGAACAGAACAGAGACCTCAGAGGCAATGCCACACATCTACAACCATCTGATCTTTGACAAACCTCACGAAAACAAGCAATGGGGAAAGGATTCCCTGTTTAATAAATGGTGTTGGGAAAACTGGCTAGCAGTGTGCAGAAAGCAGAAACAGGACACCTTCCTGATACCTTACACTAAAATTAATTCCAGATGGATTAAAGACTTAACGTAAGGCCTAACACCATAAAAATCCTACAAGAAAACCTAGGCAAAACCATTCAGAACATAGGCATAGGCAAGGACTTCACAACTAAAACACCAAAAGCATTGGCAACAAAAGCCACAATAGACAAATGGGACCTAATTAAACTCCAGAGCTTGTGTACAGCAAAAGAAACAATCATTAGAGGCAACTGGCAACCAACAGAATGGGAAAAAAATGTTTGCAATCTACCCATCTGACAAAGGGCTAATATCCAGAATCTACAAAGAACTAAAACAGATTTACAAAAAAAAAAAAAAAAAAAACAACCATCCAAAAGTGGGCAAAGGATATGAAGAGACATTTTTTAAAAGAAGACACATATGAGGTCAACAAACATATGAAAAAATGCTCATCATCACTGAATATTAGAGAAATGCAAATCAAAAGCACACTGAGATACCACGTCATGCCAGTTAGAATGGTGATCATTAAAAAATCTGGAGACAACAGACGCTGGAGAGGATGTGGAGAAATAGGAACAATTTTACACTGTTGGTGGGACTGTAAACTAGTTCAACCATTGTGGAAGACAGTGTGGCAATTCCTCAAGCATCTAGAAATACAAATTCCATTTGACCCAGCAATTCTATTACTGAGTATATATCCAAAGGATTACAAATCATTCTATTATAAAGACACATGCATATGTATGTTCATAGGGGCACTGTTTACAATATCAAAGACCTAGAACCAACACAAATGTTCACTGATGATAGACTGGACAAGGAAAATGTGGCACATATACACCATGGAATACTATGCAGCCATAAAAAATGATGAGTTTATGTCCTTTGTAGGGAAATGGATGAATCCAAAAACCATAATTCTCAGCAAACTAACACAAGAACAGAAAATCAAACACCACATGTTCTCACTCATATGCAGGTGATGAACAATGAGAACACATGGACACAAGAAGGGGAGCACCATACACTGGGGTCCCTTGGGGAGGGGAAGGGAGGAACAGCAGAGAGGTGGGGAGGTTGGGGAGGGATAACATGGGAAGAAATGCCAGATGTAGGTGACAGGGGATGGAGGCAGCAAACCACATTACCATGTGTGTACCTATGCAACAAACCTGCATGATCTGCATATGTAACCTAAAGTACAATTAAAAAAAAAAAGAATGAGGTTCCTTTTATTTAATTTCTATGTTTTAGGCACTTTGTAAACATATGAATTAAATCTTTGAAACAAGAAAAATCCCTATTTATAGCCATAATTTAATTTAGAAAATTAGTGTTGAATAATAATTCTTCTGGAGAGAATTAGTATATCAGTTATATAAACATATATAACTGAATATGTTTATATATTCAAGTCTGAATCTGATCTTTATGACTACAAATGATGCACTGAAAATTTCAAAATTATATTTCTTTGATCCACACAATGGTAGTAGTTTATGGGAGAATGTATTTTACATTGTATTTACATTGTATTGTATTTACAATGTATTTACATTGTATTTAAGCTTGCTTTTCAATTTTTACCACAGTAAGTAAAAATATTCCTTCAGAACTCTAAATTATTAATTCTGAGTGATAAAAAAGATTGTTTTGAAATCCACAAAATTTAATTTGTTCAACATTTTATTATGGCCATTTTCAAACATACAGTAGAGTTGAAGTTATTTTACAGTAAGCAATTACATACCCATCACCTTGATTTAACTACTAACATTTTACCATACCTGTTGGTTAATAATTATCCTTCACTAATCTTTCCAACCACTCATCAATTCCAATCACCTGTCATCTTATGCATTTTAATGTCAGTTAACAATATTGAATAGCTAAAATGCCAAACATAAAATATTTAGAAAAACATAGGTCTATTTTAAATACCCTACAATAATGACCAAAAGTCACATGATTGCTCTGCAAGATCTAGCCACATATATTTGTATCCATAAAACAAAAGTAAATTCTACATATTTTATGTTTCACTCAAGTGCATCAGCCAAGGTCTGATCAGAAAAACAGAAACTACTCTGAGTGGTTCCAAAAGACAAAAATATTACCATAAGATTTATATTGACTCTTTTTATCTTGGCTGACTGTAGATTCTCTTATTTTTCTCTACATTCTTATTATTAGAAGTGAAATATTAGGGGGTTCTAATATTTGAAAGGAAGGAATTCGACTGCTGAGTTCTCTTTTTGGTTTTAAATCCTTTCCTAGCTCCTTCCTGCTTTACTCTGTAGAGCAGCAAAACTGACCCCTGTAGGCTGTTTTACCGACACTTAAGTCAATAAGAAATCTAAAAATAATTTGATATATTAAATTAATATAGTCAAAGACTATATTTCCAATTTAATTTTGCAGACTTGTAATCAATTCATCAATTTATCAATCCTGTTGATATGGTTTAGATCTGGGTCACCACAAAATCTCATGTTGAAAGATATTCCCCAATATCGGAAGTGTGACCTGGTGGGAGAATGACTGGATCATGGGAACAGATTTCTCATGAATAGTTTAGCACCATCCCCTTGGTGATATTTTTCTGAAAGTGAGTGACTTATGAAATCTAGACACTTTACGAAAGAAGACATACATGAGGCCAACAAACACATGAAAAAATGCTCATCATCACTGGTCATTAGAGAGATGCAAATCAAAACCACATTGAGATACCATCTCATGCTGGTTAGAATAGCGATCATTAAAAAAATCTGGAGACAACAGATGCTGGAGAGGATGTGGAGAAATAGGAACACTCTTACACTGTTGGTGGGAGTGTAAATTAGTTCAACCATTGTGGAAGACAGTGTGGCGATTCCTCAAGGACCTAGAAATAGAAATTCCATTTGACCCAGCAATCCCATTACTGGGTATATATCCAAAGGACTATAAATCGTTCTACTATAAGGACACACGAACACGAATGTTCATTGCAGCACTGTTTACAATAGCAAAGACCTGGAACCAACCCAAATGCCCATCGATGATAGACTGGACTGGGAAAATGTGGCACATATATACCATGGAATATTATGCAGCAATCAAAAATGACGAGTTTATGTCCTTTGTAAGGACATGGATGAATCTGGAGAACATCATTCTCAGAAAACTGACACAAGAATAGAAAGGGAAATACCACATATTCTCACTCATAGGCGGGTGAGAAAAATGAGAACACATGGGCACAGGGAGGGGGATACTACACACTGGGGTCTATTGGGGGGAATAGGGGAGGGACAGCGGGGGAGGTGCTGGGGAGGGATAGCCTGGGGAGAAATGCCAAATGTGGGTTAAGGGGAGGAAGGCAGCAAAACACACTGCCATGTGTGTACTTATGCAACTATCTTGCACGTTTTGCACATGTACCCCAAAACCTAAAATGCAATAAATAAATAAATAAATAAAATAAAAATGTACAGTACCTCCCTCCCTCTCCCCTCACCTCTCTCTCTGCCTCTGTTTCTGTCTCTGGCTCCTGTTCTTGCCATGTGAAATGGCTGCTGCCTCTTTGTCTTCCACCATGATTGAAAACATCCTGAGGTCTCCACAGAAGCAGATGTTTCTTTGCTTCCAGCACAGCCTGCAGAACTAAGAGCCACTTACTGCTCTTTTTCTTATAAATTACCTCATCTCCAGTATTTCTTTAGAGCAGTATAAGAACAGCCTAATACAACCACTAAACCAGAATCAACTGTGCTTGTCCAATAGCTCTTGTATCCCACAGCTTGAAATAAATCACCAGAAACAATCTCAAACCTTCATATGTTTATAAACATCACTTCTATCATTAAAAAGTAATTAGGATAGCAGATAAATGTGAAAAAGGAAGATTTTTCCTGGTGTGTTATGACTATACCATTTGATGTGGGAAATTTCTGATTTTCTTTGTTGAGGCAGAACAACAATAATGAAAAGCCAATTTAAATGTTTTTCAATGCACAGGAGGAAAATTAACCTCTTTTGGTCCTTGTTGTTTTGCAAGCCATCAATCAAAAGAGGCTTGAGCTAAGATAAGGTTTAAAACAATGAGATTTGATATTTGATAAAAGAAGCAAGTTTTCAAGAAGCTGTTCTATGAATTTGACATGAAGAGCTATTACAATAGCCACACCACCTTGTAAATGCTAACTTTTTTTTTCTGATTACATTATCTTATAAAGATGTAGACTTCACAAGAATGTGAATAGGTTTCACGTTTTGTGTCAACACAGATCAATTGGTAGTGACAGTCTGGAGCCCTGTATTGAGTGAGACTGTGGAATCTCATTTGCACCAGCTGAGGAAGAATGCCTGACTAATGATTGATGTCCATCTACTATTGAAAAAGATGGAGGGAACTAACAGTGAGTCATGCTTATTTGTCAGCCTTGTCCTAAACAATAATCTGAGGCTATGTTTTAGTAAGTGGTTTTGAAACATCAAGGCAATGGAATTGATTTCTTGGTTTTAATACTGTACTATTTTCAACACTGCGAGATTTAGTCAGAAGCCATTTTCTTGCTGACAAAAATTAATGACAGTTTGACAGTGCCAACTTTCATTGATTATTCTAAACATTTTGAAATGCTTTTTATAATTTAAAATTAAATTTCTTCTAATTTCAGCATAGTATCAAAGGTATTTATTAGGACATCTAAGTCTTTCAAGTGTTCTATGAAAGTCCTTGACTAAATCTACAAAACATCAATTCTTTACCTTAGTTACAAAGAAGAAAAAGACCTTAAACATTCTTTAAATCTTGCACTTCTGTGTTTTTTGACCTTTCCCAGTTTTCCTCACTACCAATCACATAAAAAACATTCAGTTCAAAAGTGCTCTAAATTGCAAGACAATTCAATAAAATTAAAATATAATTTGTATTTCATTGGTTAATTATAAATTTGAAATAAATGGCAATAATTGTAATATGTATTAAATAAAACCATAATAGTTAAAATATCATATGCTTACTAATATGTATCTATAGCTATCATACATATGTCATTTGTATAGCCAGTTATCTAATACCTATTATCTATCTAGCTATTTATTTTATATCTGTTTATATCTATATCTGCCTATGTATATACATGTTGGGAAAAACTGCAAAGGAGAATGGACTTAGACAGAGTGCCTACATAAATTGGTTATGAGTAACATACAAACAAGGAACAACAAACCGTGGAAGGCCACAGGAGGCCTCTGAGGAGGAAGGCCTCTCCATGCCTCATGTTCTGGTGCAGGGTGACCTGGGCTTTGTTACCATAAACATTGTGCTTGAGGACATAAAACCCCTTAATAGCACTATGATGTAGCCAGACTTGTAGGCTCCTTGTAAGGCCCGAGTTCCATCAGTTGCACGTAGATAATAAGCTAAAGATAACCACATGTTCTTGTTTTGTGAAACTCCCAAACTGCCACTGTTATCAATCCGTAGGATGACACATCAGTTCTGGCTCACTGATTCACTCCACCCCTACCCTATAGATCAAAATGACTGTAATCAATAAATAGTGTGGATGATCAGAGCTCAGAGTCTTCACTGTCACCTCCAGAGTAAAAAAGTGGTGGACCCTTAGTCCCACTTTTTCTCTTAATCTGTCTTTTTCTCATTCCTTTGTAGCCATGGAACTTGGGGTACCCACAAGTAATATATGGCTGGCTCCCTACATTCTGGTGCCCAATGTGGGGCTCATGGATCCCTATTTCTGGCATACCAACATGTAGGGCTCATGGATTCCCTACATATATCCATTTAATCCTTACAATAAAACCAAATAAAAGATATTATTAATTCAATTTTACAGATGAGGAAATAAAATTTTATATTATATAATAAGTTGTACAACATTTTTGACTATTAATTGGTAGAGTCAGAATTCAACCTCGAGTTCCTCTGAATGCAAATCCTTTGAAAGTCCTCAACAGCAAAGTACAAGTCCTGTATCTGGTAAACAGGGCAATGTGGAATAAACAGAAAGGTGTCTGTTCTGCCAAATGCTAAAGATTAAATAACAGATGGCAAGCAATGACATTGCCCTTATTAAAATGAGTGACAGTGCTGTCCAGTTTGTTTCACTAAAAAGAAGACAAGAAAGGCTGAGGATGCTTTCGAGACAGAAATCATCATCATACCGAACCAAGTAGCTAGGTCACTCCATTAGACTGGTTGAAATTATTCAGATAACTAGTATGAGTCAACACTAAAAATGTTACTATAAAAGGCTTAACCTGCTGCAATAAAGGAGGATGAGAGAATAAAAAAAAGAATCCAGCACAAAAAGGTATTCCACATATTTTTTTTAAAGAACAAGTAATATAAATGAGTTTACATGCTCAAAGAGAAAAAGTCAGTCATTGCCACTTACACTAGTGTTATAAGCAAAGGCATCAACAATGATGATCAAAAGCAGGCCACATATACAAATTTCTAACTTTAAAAATATCAAAGCCTTACTTTAAGAAGTCCATATTAAATAAATTAAATACCAAATTAACTGGCTAATTGAAATGAAACAGTAATTTGTAAAATTTGCTTTTGTCAACAAAATGCAAAAATAATGCCCTTCCAAGAGAGAACCATGTAAAACTTATTTCTAGACATAAATATGGAAAGGTTTCTTTTTAACATAAATTCAGTGTTGAACACTTTTATCTCAAGATTTGATCCATCCTGTACACAGTTCCTGAGAGACTATCTTAGAATTTTTTTGGTTCTCTGAGGTCTTTTTATTCTCACGGACTGATCTGACTGAATAGCGCAGGTAGTAATTCTCTAAGAGTAAGAAGCACCACACTACAAGACATTTGCACAATAGAATCGGTTTGCAGGAGTATGAAAGGTTTTTGAATTCATCAAAGCAGTCTGGAATTTACAGATTTTCTTTAAAGAAAATGCTCAGGAAAGTTAACTACAATTTGTCTAAATTTGCTTCATGTTGACCTCCTGTAATATAAAAATAAATGGTTAATTTTCTTTGACTAAAGGACCTGCTCACTGTATGACTGCTATAATAGTTTAAAATTTAACTATTTGGAGCCAAGTTAGAAACTGACATTTAATTACTAGTGATCATTAGAAAATAAGATTACATAAATTTGTCATACCATGTAAAAAATTTTATTCTTGTTATATTATAAATTTAAATGGTTTAGAAGGAACACATGAGAAATTTTTTCTCCATGTCAGAATAATAATACATCAAGTTCAGAAATTTCCTTAACCAAAAACTTTCATTAATTCAGTTGTGATTTTGATTTTACTTCTAAGTTAGGTTGTATAAAATCTCATAATTTTCCCTCTTAGGTTTTTTTTTTTTTAATTTTTAGAAGAAAAGTGGCAAATGTCAATTTTTATAAAGAAAGCTGTAACAATTTAAAATTCAACTCATGGATGGCTTTATTAACATTATTATATACGGCTTTTGTATGTTTAATGCAGAAAAGCAAAGAGAAAAAAAAATCTACATTCAGCTTTTAATTTCCAAAATAAGCATTTGATTCCACAGTGACATAATAATCTTGAAAGCCCGGATTTATTTAAAGAGAAAATGAGAAATTACAAAAGTTCCCTCTAAATATTAAGTGTTAATCTTGGTTAATTCGGATCACAAAAGCTTACTGTAAACCATTGATAACAGGATTTAAGAGAAGTTCTGGCCAGGCAAGAAGACAAATGGAAAGCCTTCAGAGAGGAGGAAGGGGAGATTCAGATAAACAGAACTTGAAAAGAGACTACCCTTTTGGGTCTCAGCCAAATACTGGAAGGCACTAAGAATATCCACAACAGAAATCCTAGATATGCAAATGGGGAAGCCAAGAACATCTGAGAATCCAGCTCCTTTGCCTCACAACATTTAATGTGTCACATGCAGTTATTTTACCTCCGTAGGATCAAAAGCACTGAAAAATGACAGATTGTCTATTTGGGCTCTCAGTCATCCCTTTATGTCCTGTATGATAGAGCCAGCATTTTGATCTCATCAAGGTAGTAGTCTGATTGGGAAAGGACAGCAAGAACAAGACCCATCAAGAATAGACCAGGAGTCTCACTCACTGTAGACTATAACAGTGGTTAAGCAGCTGGCCAAAGATCACACATGTCCAATCCCAGTCTTTAGGAAAGAAACCCAGGAAATGGCACACAATCAAGGGGGCCCTTCCCTATCACAAGAGGACATGTTCCTAGGCTTTCTTTCACATCCTGATGCCATCTTGGAATGAGAAAGCAAACACTGGCATGAGAGACTGATAATTTACTCAGAAGAGGCCTTTTGCTGAGAGTTTAGATTTGTTCCCCTCTTTTCTTCCTGCTATCTGTCTCCCATTAGTGACGGAAGAGTGCAAAAAGAAATTATACCCAGAAGGAGGGATACTTTTTTAAAGGCAATCTGAGTTACAGTAATTTCAATTCAATTTTGACATGTTATACAGATGTCAAAAGAAATTCTCAGATATGATTTTAAGAATGAATGATATTTTTCAATTATAGCTATTTTTTAAAAGCCTCACCTTTATCATATTTCTCCCCTTTGTCATTTCTCTACATTTAAGCAGCTATCTGTGCTATCTTATACTGTAGCCACTAACCACATGTAGCCATTTAAATTAAAATCATTTAAACTGAATATAATTAAAAATTCACTTTCTCAGTCACATTAGCCACATTTCAAGTGCTCAGTTGCCACATGTAGCTAGTAGTTACTGCATAACACAGCATAGATAATGAATATTTCCATCATCGCATGTTTTATTAGATATCAGACAATAGGCAATACTATGCTTATTACCTCATAAAAGCAGATACAAAATAACCCAATTCAGAAAAGGATGAGTATTCCTGACTTTGATTTCTAAAAGCCTAAACCCATGGAGACCTAAAAAGAAGTCCAAGGCATAATCACAATGCATGGTGGGGGTTTAAAAAGACTGATGCTTCCTCCAAATACAGGAACCCTGGCCTAGGGAGCAAGAAGATAGTGGCTAAGGGATAGAATCTGGAAACGAGGGACAAGAGCAGTTGTTGGGAATTAGGAAAGCTCAAAATACCTATTTCCTTTTCCTAATGTGGCCTGGAGACAGCAGAATAATCACCAAAAAGGACAGTGCACCAGACTTAAAGGGATCCGGAGGAAAGAAACAGAGCACGCCTCTGAGGTAAACTATAGGAAAAATAATTGAAGGCTTTATGAGATAATGGACATCTCAGCAGACATGTGTGTGTGTAGTCAGAAGACTAAAAACCAATGTGAATTAGCCCTTCCATACACATCTCCCCACACCTCACTTCCATCCCAATGCCTTGATATTAGTTACCCTCTCAAACATGGATAAATATAAGGATAGTGATGGGGAGTGGATATAAAAAGAAAATCACTTAAGTTAGGTTTCTGCCACTCAAATGGATGGTTGCTTGTTCTAAATCGATCTATATGTCTTATTACCAGTTAGGAAATAAAACTATATTCATCCTCTGTATACTATCTTATAATAAATTCAATATGTCAATTCACTAGGCCCCTGGCATCATGACTACTACAAAAAAAAAACAAAAAAAAAAAACAAAAAAACTGCCCATTTTGTCAACAGTGCTAAATTTGCAAATGACACTTTTGAGTGCTTTCCAAATTTGGGGGTAGATGCCATGTGTTCCTGGTGATTAATATGCATCTAATTTGTCAATTAGTATAGAACATCCAGTCCTGCTGAAATCATAAGTTCAGAATGAAAAAAATTATTTTGGTAATTCATAAATATGCATGAAAATCAAAGACCAATATAAATTACAGAAAAGAAACACTAAGAGAATGAGATGTCTTTGTTTTTGATCTTGATTATTATGACACTTCAAAATTCGTTGTGAGGCATCAGGGGAAAATGATATGCCATGGTCTAGTTAGCTGGTTTATATAGAATAATATGGAAGGTTCTAGCACTATCTTTTCAAAAATTTGAAATTCTTAAATGCTGAAGACCACTACTTAAAAACACAGCAATGCAAAGTTTTCTTCACTACATTCACAATACACTGGGTATGTGTCAATAGATAGACATACCTCAGTCCTGACAATTCATTTCATTCATTTTTTGTTGTGTAATTTTCATAAGTGTAAAACCCAGAGTTGGAATTAAAAGGACATGCAAAACAAAATTGCATCAATTGAATTCACAAATGATTAGGTAATTTTATTAGAAAATATTTGACTTCAACAATTTTCTTACTATTATTTTCTTTTTCTTTTATATATATATATATAGAAGAAACACTAAGAGAATGAGATGTCAATATATATATCTGATTGCGTTTTACATTTTGGGGTACATGTGAAGAACATGCAAGATTGTTGCATAGGTACATACATGGCAATGTGGTTTGCTGCCTTCCTCTCCATCATCTGTATCTGACATTTCTCCCAATGTTATCCCTCCCGAACTCCCCACCCTCCACTGTCCCTCATCTAGTTCCTGCTACAGAACCCAGTGTGTGATGTCCCCATCTCTGTCCATGGGTTCTCATTGATCATCACCTGCCTATGAGTGAGAACATGCAGTGATTGATTTTCTGTTCTTGTGTCAGTTTGCTGAGAATGATGATTTCCAGGTTCATCCATGTCCCTACAAAGGACACAGACTCATCGTTTTTTATGGCTAGTTTTACATGGTGTGTATGTGCCACATTTTCCCTGTCCAGTCTATCATTGATGGGCATTTGGGTTAGTTCCAAGTCTTTGCTATTGTAAACAATGCGGCAGTGAACATTGATGTGCATGTGTCCTTATAACAGAACAATTTATAATCCTTTGACCATATACCCAGTAATGGGATTGCTTGGTCAAATTATATTTCTATTTCTAGGTCCTTAAGGAATCACTACACTGTATTCCACATGGTTGAACTAATTTATACTCCCACCAACAGTGTAAAAGTGTTCCTATTTCTCCACATCCTCTCCAGCATCTGTTGTCTCCAGATTTTTTAATGATTGCCATTCTAACTACCATGAGATGGTATCTCAAAGTGGTTTTGATTTGCATTTCTCTAATGACTGGTTATGATGAGCATTCTTTCATATGTTTGTTGGTCTCATATATGTTTTCTTTTGTTAAGTGTTTGTTCATATCTTTATCCCACTTTTGAATGGGCTTGTTTGTTTTTTTTCTTGTAAATCTGTTTAGTTCTTTGTAGATTCTGGATATTAGCCCTTTGTCAGATGGACAGATTGCAAAAATTTTTTCCCACTCCGTTGGTTGCTGGTTCACTCTAATGATTGTTTCTTTTGCTGTGCAGAAGCTCTGAAGTTTAATTACATCCCATTTGTCTATTTTGGCTTTTGTTGCCAATGCTTCTGGTGTTTTAGTCATCAAACCCTTGCCTATGCCTATGGCCTGGATGGTTTTGCCTAGGTTTTCTTCTATAGTTTTTATGGTGTTAGGTCTTACGTTTAAGTCTTTAATCCATCTGGAGTTAATTTTAGTATAAGGTGTCATGAAGGGGTCCAGATTCTGCTTTCTGCAAATGCTAGCCAGTTTTCCCAACACCATTTATTAAACAGGGTATCCTTTCCCCGTTGCTTGTTTTTGTCAGGTTTGTCAAAGATCAGATGGTTGTAGATGTGTGGTGTTGCCTCTCAGGCCTCTGTTCTGTTCCATTGGTCTACATCTCTGTGTTGCTACCAGTACCATGCTGTTTTGATTACTGTAGCCTTATAGTATAGTATACTGGAAGGCCAGTAGTGTGATGCCTCCAGATTTGTTCTTTTGGCTTAGAATTGACTTGGCTATGCAGGCTCTCTTTTTGTTCCATATGAAGTTTAAGGTGGTTTCTTCCAGTTCTGTGACAAAGGTCATTGGTAGCTTGATGAGGATAGTGTTGAATCTGTAAATTACCTTGGGCAATATGGCCATTTTCACAATATTGATTCTTCCTAACCATGAGCATGGAATGTTTCTCCATCTGTTTGTGTCCTCTCTTATTTCTTTGAGCAGTGGTTTGTAGTTCTCCTTGAAGAGGTCCTTTACATTCTTTGTTAGTTGTATTCCTAGGTATTTTATTCTCTTTGTAGCAATTATGAATGGCAGTTCATTCTTGATTTGTCTCTCTTTACATCTTTACTGGTGTATAGGAATGCTTGTGAATTTTGCACATTGATTTTTTATCCTGAAATTTAAATAGTCAGTTTGCTGAAGTTGCTAATCAGTTTCAGGAGATTTTGGGCTGAGATGATGGGGTCTTCTAAATATACTGTTACATCTTCTAAAAATAGAAACAATTTGACTTCCTCCTTTCCTATTTGAATATGATTTATTTCTTTTTCTTGCCTGATTGCTCTGGCTAAAACTTCCAATACTATATTGAATAGGAGTGGTGAGAGAGGGCATCCTTGTCTAGTGCCAGATTTCAAAGGGAATGCTTCCAGTTTTTGCCCATTCAGTATGATATCGGCTGTGGGTTTGTCATAAATAGCTTTTATTATTTTGAGATATGTTCCATCAATACCTAGTTTATTGAGGGTTTTTAGCATAAAGCACTGTTGAATTTTGTCGAAGGCCTTCCCTGAATCTACTGAGACAATCATGAGTTTTTTGTCTTTGGTTCTGTTTATTTGGTGGATTATGTTTACAGACTTGTGTATGTTGAAGCAGCCTTGCATCCCTGGAATGAAGCCAACTTGATCTTGATGGATAAGCTTTTTGATGTGCTGTTGCAATCTGCTTGCCAGTTTTTTATTGAAGATTTTTGCATTGATGTTCACCATAGATATTGGCCTGAAGTTTTTTTTCTTGTTGAGTCTTTGCCGGGTTTTGGTATCAGGATAATGTTGATCTCATAAAATGATTTGGGAAGTATTCCTTCTTTTTGGATTGTTTGTAATAATTTCAGAAAGAGTAGTACCAGCTCCTCTTTGTATGTCTGGTAGAATTCAGCTGTGAACCCATCTGGACCCAGGCTTTTTTTATTAGTTTCTTTCTTAACACTCACACTTATTTTCAAACTGAACACACTTTGCTTATAGCTTCTGAGTTTCCTTAAATTGATCTTATGGAGCTGGATCATCAGAGAAGCCCCATTGACCACCTTTCTGTTTTTAGCATATGTTTTTAAGCATTGATTTTTAAGAGCTCTCCTAAAAACATTATTTCATTATTGACATTTTTAAGGAGTGTGCCCTAGTAGCTACTATTTTCATTTCTCTTTACAACATTCTGTGCTATAGGAAAAATAATTTTCCACCCATCAAAAAAAGGAGTAGGAGTCTAATGGGAAACTTTTAAAACAAGGATATCAAGTTTCAAAATTCTACCAAATAACACAACACAGCAATGGAATGTTCAATAACCTCCAATACACAGTATTAGTCTCAAACAACCATTTTAAAATATTCCTAAGGCTTCCTTTGCTGGTTTGATTTTAGCATTAGTTAAGGACCATTGCTAGTAAATGTGTATTTCATGGGCCTTTGGGTACCTAGAGTACAGGCTTAAGTAACCCCTGGTATTTTATGTTTTAAACCAAGGTGAAGAAATGATGTAGTATGCAGAATATTTAAATATATTGCTTCACTTTTTTAAATTAGAGGAAAAATTATAAAAAGGAAGAGTTCAAGATCAAAGAGTAAATACAATTTAAGCAACATGATTTGTATTTGTTCAGTATTCTAGCTTGCTCTGTTGTTATTCTTTACTTTCTTTGTAATTTTAAATATGGAAGAAAGAAGATTTCATTGCTTTAAACATCAAATTAACTTCCTAGGGGATAATCAAAATAGTTATGCCATATGCAAACAGCATTTGAATTGACATCAAAGTTAATGGACTCTAAACTGATTGCAAGTGATTTTGCATAGTTGATTCAAATGTTAGAAAATGTTTATCTTAAGTTTTCTAGGAAATATTTGAAATCATTTTTATAAATAATTATTAAACTCTTCCATTCATAATCATAATGTAGTCTAAATGTTGAAGTTAATCCATAATGGTTTGTGTAAATGAGGTTATATATGCACAGTAGTAAAAATTGTGCATACACGGCCATTTCTTTCTAAACCTTCAATATACTAACAATTTGTTTGTGAATAAAGAACAAGCTTCTTTCACTGATTTCATTAGTACCTGTTAATAAAATGTATTTGAAATTTATAGACAATCCAGATACCCAATGGAGGCTATGTATTGATACTCAATATACAGCTTCCATTGGGTATCTGGATACTCAATATATACAGCCAGTATACACATATACATTCACACACACACACACACACACACACACACACACATAATATTATTTTATATATATATATATATATATATATCCCCCTATTTTCAATCAGGGGGTTCAACTGAGATATATATATATATATATATATCAAAACATTCATTTTGACAAATATATATATATATATATATTTGTTCTTCTAATTAATATATATTATATATATAATATATATATATTTGTTCTTCTAATTAATGATTAGGATAGTACTCACAAGTAGAGTAGAAATAGAAATTGGTACTTTAACAAATGCTTACTATTATTACTTAATGGTGAACATTGGCAAATATTTTAGCTTTGTACTGAATTAATCAATGACCCAATGCTCATATGTATTGAAAAAATTTATTTTTAAGAATGTGAAAATGTGAATTAAATAACATACTATCCTTTATCCTACCTAAAATTGTTAGATAAGATAGTGACAACAAACGTCATGTACTTAAAATCAGTTATATTTGATTGTTGCATAACAAATCATAATTTTAAACATACTATTTTCAATCAGGGGATTCAACTAACTGAGATAGTAGGTAATACATAAGCTTCAAATAGTGCATATAAGTTGCTGCTAGGGAGAGCCACATCAATTTCAAAATTTCTCTGAGAGGAATAAAACTCAACTACGCATTCATCTATCAATCGACCAAATGCATGGTCCTTGTTTCAAAGCTATTGAATATTCATGCAGCTGTAACTTAGCACTCTTACAAAGTCAGCAGCTATTTTCAGAGAGAAGAAAGAAAACATGATGAGAAACTTACCACAACATCTATCACAATTCAGATAATTAAGAAAAAAATCATGTACTCTATAAAGTACATTCAGTTTTGTTAAGATCCATTCATTCAACAGATACCCCTAGAACTGAAATGGGCAAAAGTAATTATACTTGATCCTATATGTATTTTAACCTTTGTGCTCAAGTAATAAAAAATAAAGCCAAATTACTGAAAAGTATTTTTGGCAAACATCAATTCCCTAAAATGTGTAAAATAATGTTGCAGTGTTGGATCAAGTATTTTGTTGTCAGAAAAAAATATCCTGGCTATTTAATGAAATGATTATTTGAATTCCTTAAAAATTATTTGCATAGTTTCTTCCTGTCCTTAAGAAAACTGCAACCCAGAATGGGTTCTCTATGAAATAAATGGGAAAATAAACAAGAGAATAAAGCATGTGGAAAAATGAAAGAAGAGATCTGTTCTATTTGGGCTGATGGCCATATACTATATATCAAATTAGAGGTTTAACCCATATAATTGTACTTAATCCTTATAGTAGGTGGCTGTTATCCAATCTCATATGGCTGAGATTTTACAGATAAGGGAAACTAGGCTTAGAGGTTAAGCAATTTCATACAACTAGTAAAGTGAATTAAATCCAAACTTTTCTAAGCCAAAACTTTGTATTATTTTCATAATCCCAGGAGAATAGATATTATTCAGGGGCAGGAAATGCAAACTAATCTTCTTAGTTTCTCTGTAAATCTACAATATATAGAAATTTGATCCTGTTCATGGAGATCATATCAGTGGGGAAGAAACATTCATTTTGACAATTAGCAAATCTATTATTATGTCGCAAAAAGGGAGTTTCTCCTGTAGTGACAAATTTTGAAAGGAGGAAACCTGTACCGTTAACTATATTTTAGTCTGTGTTTCCATGCCTCAAAAGCACCGAAATGAACAAAGGTACATTGTAATATTTCCAAGTCTTTTTAGGGAAAAACTTCCTGCACCCACATTAGAGTTGTAGTCTTATAAATTGTTCTCAGCAGCTTAGCAGCACGTAAAGGTTAAGCTTTGAATGTGCACTAATCACTCACTGCATAGAGCATTGTACATTCAATGACCGCAGACAGAAAGGGAAAGCAGACAACCCCAATTGCACACTGCCTGAGTGAGGTTTTGCTTCACAGCTTCAATCCAGGAGTCCAAGTGCTTCAATTTCACACCCACTTACTCCTATAACCATAGACACAACGGACAAGGACTGTGCTAAGAAGGCTAAAGAGAAAGTGGTTTCCAGGAAGTTACTGATGCAGGAATTGCCAGTGTAATGACCAGAATGGTAAAATATGGGGAAAGACGGGCAAAACAATCTCGGCAGGCTTGAAAATGTTGGGAGCGAGAAAACTGTTCTGAATTTTTGTTTCAGAATGAGGGAATGTATTCTCTTTCCGGGTCCATGAGGGGGTGTAGTTTTAGGGGCAAGAATTTCCCAGCACCATGCCCTGCTCCCATCTCTCTCCATCCAGAATATTTAACGGTTTATGTTTAAATTTCATGGGCTTGGGAAGAAACTATGAGTCAATCACCACAGTGGAAGTTTAAAGGAACTCCTTTCATTGGCCAGAGGAACTTGGGAAGGTGGGAATATCTCCCAGGATAATTTCCGCTGCTCCTTCACCCACACCAGATTTCCAGCTCTCCGGAATCCCCTCCCACATGGTGGAAGCTCCCTTTCCCCTCTGGGATTTCCCCTCTGGAATCCCCTTCCACAGTCTTCTTGGAAGTCTTTCTCTACTTCTTCTTCTTCCTCTTCTTCTTTTCTTTTCTCTACCTAAATAAAATCACCTTTCTGCAACACTTTTTGGGTCCAATATTTACTTTTAAAAGCATATGGTGCACCTGCAGTGGTCCCATCACTTATTCTTTAAAAGATTAAAGGCCAAAACCCCATAGTATTCTCTCGGGGGAGCTGTGCCTCACCAGCACCCAAGAAAAAACCCAGTTACAAGAATCATGTATTTGGTACTTAAAGTACAATTCATCTACCTTTGATAATATGTCCCCTTCACAAACATATTCAGTAATAAATTCCTAAATATTATATGATTATGTAAATTCACAGCTCCTTATTGACTTTAATTATTTATTTATTTTGCTTTTGGTCCATCATTAAAAAACAAAACAAACAAAAAACCAGAAGAAACCACAAAACCAACCAACCAAAAATCTATAGCAGTTTTGCTCTCTTTTTCATGAAATTTGAATTAGTGGTAAAGAGATTCTCATAATTTTAAATATTCTTACAAACCTGTACCCAGGTATTGAAATAGTAATCTACATTATTCTAGACCTTATTTTAAGGTTATTCAGGCCTGAGCTAGCTAATCTTGGTTTGTTCTCCCACTATATTTGTGGTTTGCCATTCTCTGCTCTGCTTTGTACTCCATGAACTGCAACACCTAAAGTTCCTCGGCACCTAGCTCATATTAGTGGCAACCAGAGTTGGGAGGCACCAACATGAGTTTGAAGTGATGGGGCCTGAGGGAGTTTCTTAGTCCTCTGCCTACCTGCCTCAGTACCTTGACTCTTATTGCACCTACCCTTCTACAATACTGCTCTTTAGGACTCTGAACTCTCTTCAAGCTCAGACACCATAGTTTTCTCCACTTGCTTCTTCAGGCATTAGGTAGTTGACAACTTCCCACTGTTACTTTTCCTTGGACACTTCATCCTTCACTCTAATCATACCTCTGTAAATACATCCTTATCTTTAAAGGGCTATTTACATTGGTATGGTCAGAGTTAAGTCACCCTCTAAGGGTTTCCTCAAGTAAACCCTTGGAGGGTGTCATCTGTGTCTTGGTGGAACCTCAGTACAAGGCATTTTTGGAAGAAATATATAATTTGACAGAGTAAAATTAAAAATGGTTAGTATAATGGGGAATCATTAATGAAAGCATTAAATAGTGCCATAGAAAAGGCTAGACTTCAGAAATACATTCCAATCAAGTCCTGTGGTCTAGACTGTTAAATGTGAGTTCTAAATTTAATTCTAAGCTTTTAGAAACAGGAGGTTCATTTCCTGTGAAGTCAACAAAGCTTAAACTATAGGACTCTTCTCTTGCAGAGGCTTTCCAAGGCCCTGAGAGGGGACCTAATAATACGTTTACATGGTAATTAATTTTTGTAAAATTTACATAAATATTTCAGTTATAATTAATAAAGAACATTGTTTCCTTCCAAGACAACTTTGTCCCTATTACATTCTCCCCTCCTACTGGGTGGCTAAACAATGGTCATGGGTAATTTGAGATCCAGCTGTGGTGAAGGTGAGTTGTGGACTCTATATTTGGGTTTTGTGGAATCTTTTCTAGATGCCTAAAGTTTGGACAAATATCAAGTATTCATCTCAACTAAGTATAGGTTGGTGGAGGGGAAATTATAATATCTTAGAATATAGAATACTTAAAGAGAAAATAAAATATTTAAACGTTAGACTCAAACTAATGTCAAATTTATTGATTATGGCATATGCTAGAGCAAAAAGAACAGGGACTTATAACCAAGTCACCTGCATGCTAATTAAGCTCCGGCACTTTTGTGGCAGCAGGCAAGACACCTGACCTGAATTTTAGTATCTGCAGAATTATGGGGTTGGCATTGTGTTTCTTAGGCTTTTTCTCCATCTTAAGCCAACCATGACAACTTAGTCTTGTAAATAGTGCCTGGATTTAAAGAGCTCCAGTTTCCATGACTTAATTTTTTTTGACATGTTACTCAATTTCCTTTTGACTCAATTTTCTCAAGGGCTAAATAGAGATAGCATTATATTTCTCTCTTTCTGAATATGTTTGACAGGAAGGGTGAAAAATTATATTATTTTTATACTAAAACCTAGTGTACCTTAGTGACTAATGTACCTCAGAAAAGTCATTTTATACATACTAACATTGGGGAAAAAAGCTTGGAACTTGCAGGTATTTTACACATGAAAACAAAGTATATTAAAGTACATTTTCATTCTCATAACATTCTCTTTTTTCCCCTCACAGATCTTATCAGAATTGTTAGTTGTACATTTATCTGTGTGAGTTACATATTCCAGTTTTTTTTCTCTGAAAGGTAACATTCATAGTGAGAGGCATATAGTAAAAACACAGTAAGTATTTGTTGTTTATTCATGAATCAATGAATGAATGCTGGTTAGTTATGTGCCTAATTCATGTAAGGAGATAGAAACAAGCATGGCCACATAATTTTTTTCTTTGGTAAGAAGACACCTAGCTCACTTCCAAAATTTAGACACAAACATACATAGCAGAATATGCATCTCATATTCAAAGACATGCGAATGGATACCTTAGCCTTCTTAGTGCCTCAAACCAGATCCTGTTCAGACATGTTATAATAAATTAGTATAAGCTTATTTTTGTGCAAAAACATTTAAAATCCATGCATAGTTTTTTCATAATATATATTTTCCAGTCCATATATATAAAATATGAGCATGCATGTCTATTTACATATATAAAACTCTCAAAAGAAAAATAGGTGATGTGAAATTTAAATGTCTTTCTTCATAACACTAATAATGGAATCTTTTTCTCTGAATCAAACCTGATATTTAGGAACTTTAAAAATATATTTAGACTTTGTTAGAAATTCTGCCAAATGTATATATTTTCTTTTTATATTTTAGAATATATTATATATATCATAAATGTATATATCTATGTATGATAGATACATAGAGAAAATATCCATATATATGTATCAAAATGATGTGTGCATATCTATATATATCCCAAAACTACTTAAAGTCACTGAATGCATGTTTTTCAAAATTTATATTTTAAAAATGACTTTTAAATTCATATAATAGTTTTTTAGATTGTCAGGTTATAAATTCTTGAGAACTAGAATCTTTTTAATGAGACAATGTACTATCTGAAATCATTGATTCCTATGAAAAGTGAATGTTGACAATGTCCCAAAGAAAATAGCAGCTTAAAAACAGATGACTTATTTTAAGATGGGAGGAGATGATGATGTGATGTTCAAAATGAAACCAACATCAATTAGTGAGGAAAAATTAATCTTGTTCATGCCCTAAATGAGAAAGATTGACAATTGACAGTACCAACAACAGCCAAAATTCAGATATCTCAGATGGTTCAGCTTACCAAATTCTGACTGAGAAAGTAAAGTTGAGCAAACTTTCCACTTGATGTGTACTAAAACCATTGTGGCCAGATCAGCTACAGAAAAGAGCAGAGCTTTAATTGGAAATTTTAAATTAGTGGCATCAGGATCCTGAAGCTTCTCGGCAAAAAAATTGTAAGATGTGATAAACATGGCTTTACCAGTATGATCCTGAGGACAAAGCATAATCAAAGCAATAGCCACCAAGAGGTAGAAGTGATCCAGTCAAAGTAAAAGTGGATCAGTAAAGAGTAAAGGTCATGTTGACAGTTTTTAAGGATGGTCAAGGCATTTTGTTTGTTGACTTTTTAAAGGGCCAGAGGAAAATAAGATCTGCTCATTATGAAAGAGTTCTGAGAAAGCCAAAGCTTTAGCAGAAAAATATCCAGGAAAACTTCACCAGAGACTCCTTCTCCACACAGTAATGCTCCTACTCATTACTATCATCAAATAAGATAATTTTGCAAGTTTGATGGTAAATCATTAGGCATCCATCTTAAAGTCCTTCTTTGGCTCCTTCTGACTTCTTTTTGTTTCCTGATCTTAAGAAAACCTATAAAGAGCACCTATTTATTTTCAGTAAATAATGTGAAAAAGATTGCATTAACATGGTTAAGTCCCAGGACACTCAGTTCTGTAGAAATGGACTGATATCATCACTTAACAAAAGTGTCTTACACTTTAGGAAGGTTATATTGAGAAATAAAGTTTATATTTTTAATTTTTATTTTTTAATTCCATTTTTTCCACAAAATTTTATGGTTCTCTCACATCTGCTACATCAAAATGAATAGCTATCTCAATTTAGGAGTCAGCACAACAACACAGAATTTGGCTTATTTTAAGAACTTTAATTTCTGGTTCTTTCCTTCCCCATTTTCTGTCTTTCTACTTTTTCTAGGTTCTATTATTTTAAATTTTCTATTTCAACCTCATATATTGAACTTTGATTTTGGCTCTCATATTTTTAATTTCCCAAAGTTCTTTCTTGTTCTCTGAGATTTAAAAATATGTAATTCACTTTTTGTTTCAGAAATGCAATATATAATTACATTTAATTCAGGACAATAATTTGTAGCTTCTTCTAAGTTATCTTTGGCACCCTGAAAGTCTTCATTTCAGTTTCTTTTTTACGTCTTTTATTTAAATTCTTAATATTACAGGTATTCCTTAACTTATTTAGGAGTAAAACATGAATAAGCTCATTGAAATCTCTACCTCTGTCTGTGTATGGTACATGTAATCAGTGAGTTTCACAGAAATGCAAATTCAGCTTTTCCATTAGAAATATTCAATGTTTAAATATATCAAACACTTGAAATCTCAGAGTCTGTTGAGTCTTTTCCTGAAGATAAATTATACCAATATTTAGGGTAGAGAAGAGTAAGAAAATGAAGGATTGTTCTCCTTTATCTTTGAGTATTTTACCCACCAAGTTTGTCCCTCATGTTACCCCATGCTCTTATGATACTTAGGAGTCAAGTCCAAATACTACTTGATTTCAGGAATATGTGGTGATTGTAGTGACTGATAATAACTTATAAATTAAATCAGATTACTTTATATTACTCTAGTTCTATTTTAAAAAGTAATTTATTTACATATAGCTAGTATATCATAAACACATCCACAAAATCTCTCTGGAAAATTTTCACTACATTAACATTAGAATTTCTTATAGTTGCAATTTATATCACATTGCTCTCATTTTTCTCCCAATGGAAATCAAGTCCCTCTTAATAAAGGTTATAATAAAAAAGGGCCTAATTAATTAAAAGTAGGCCAGACTTGTCAATTCAGATTTCAGTGACCCTATTAGAAAATGTAAGATTAAATCTCAAAAATGGTCATATTTGGTATTTCTTAAATGTTGTCTAAAAATACATCTTTTGTACCTGGTTTGCCTCTGAGCTAGCATGATTATTATAAAAAATATGGAAATTGAGTTTTAAAAATATAGTGCAAACTGTAACAATGCCATGGAATGAAAACTAAAAAGTAAATGGCTAGGAAAGGCATTGTGTAGACTCAGGAAAAAAAAAAATAAGATTCAGATCAATAAGTAAGACAGACAAGGTAGATAAACCAAGTAGATTAAATCCACAGTGACAGGGACAACCGGAGGGCAGACAGGAGAGCTATCAAGATTATACAAGAACATTACAAATTCTAGGACACTATGACTGAGACCAAAGATTGCAAACTAACATTCCAAGCTAGATTTGTTCCATGTCTGTTGTCATATATTTCAGAAAATTTAAAATTTATATAAAAAACTATATTTTCAGTTTTTCTTAATAACATATCAGGTCAGGTACTACTTGCCCACATTTCTAAATGACAACAATCACAAGGAGCTGAGAAGCAGATGTCCTCTTCAGACAGTTTACTGGCGTTCCTACCCCTCACATAGTGTAGGTAGTCCTCTGCACTTATATCTGGCACTCTATACATTTAAGTACCTGCTTGGTTCAAGCAGGTCATTGCATTTGCTATGCCTTGTATGGGGCATTTGCAAAGACAGTGGAACACTGCCTTAAAGGTATAATGAAGGAAATCATTAGCAGGTATTTATAAACATAAGTCAGATATCACTTCTCTGCTCACAATCTTCCATTAGTCCCACATCTCAGGAAAAAAAATGGAAGCCAAAGACCTTGCAATATTGACTTAATCTCAGCTCATAGGCCACAAAATTTATCTTGATTCCAGCGGCCCATCAAATATGATTCAAATAAACATTTCCTTAACATAAAGCAATACATATTGTAGAAAATTTAAATAGAAAAGAGGTAAAGGCAAAATATTACTCATAATTCCACAGTCTAAAACAATAACTGCACTAGGTGCTTTTAGTGTATATGATTTTTGTTAAGTCAACTTTCAAAACTTTAATAATAATGAGGCAAACAAATTTTCCAAATTGACAGAATTTTTGAAAATATTTTTGTTTTATGGCTGTATTATCTTACCTTATGATATCATAATTTAATTATTGCCAGATGTTTGGGTACTTAGTTTCTAGAATAGGGTATTATAAACATTAGCACCATGTAAATCTTAATATCTCAGATTACTTTTGTTTAATAAATTCTAGAAAACAGAATTATGAATCAGTTTATTTAAAAATGTACAGGTAACCCAACTTTATGTTTCCAGCAATGTGTATATTAATCTAACCAACATTAACTATTTTTATTTAAATAATATATTTTTTTAAGAAAACATTAAATTGGCCAGGTGCGGTGGCTCTTGCCTGTAATCCCAGAACTTTGGAAGGCCAAAGCGGTTGGATCACTTGAGGTCAGGAGATCAAGACCAGCCTGGCCAACACGGTGAATGGCAAAACCCCATCTCTACTAAACATACAAAAATTAGCCAGGCGTGGTAGCGGTACTTGCAACCCCAGCTACTTGGGAGGGTAAGGCAGGAAAATCGCTTGAACCTGGAAGGCAGAGGTTGCAGTGAGCAGAGATTGTGCCACTGCACTCCAGCCTGGGCAACAAGAGCAAGAACTCCGTCTCAAAAAAGAAAAAAAGAAAAAACAAAAGAAAACATTGAATCAACTCCTTATGTGTCCTCTGTCATTTTATTTGTGGTGTTTGTTATATAAAATTTTTAACTGTATGAAGTCAAATACAATTATTTCATTATGGTCCCTTCCTTTGCCTTTCATGATAGTGCTATTGCTGCTAACAGCATATATTTTGATAAATTTCATGAAGAATTATACTTTTTATATTTTTTTAATTAACAATATTTCTGAAACTTAATTTGGTATATGGTAAGATATGAGTTTCTACACAATTTTTTCTTGCCAATTAACTTATACAGTGCATTATATGATTGAAAGTTATCATATTAAATAAAAATATTATAGTAATTTGTTGTTCTGAATTTATTTTCTTTGGTTCAATTTCAACCTTCAGGGTACCCTGATTGTTATCTCACTTTATACTAATACAACAATTTTTATCTTCAAATACGGTATTCTCTGGAGGTAAAACAAAATAAAATAAAGTAAAAACAGACTGGGATAATTGTACACTTGAAAAAATTCTTTGTTTTCAAATTGTTTGAAATACTACCCTCAAGTGATTCTTGTAAAATATAGTTAAAAGCCCGTGAGGGTATATCTGAACCATAGTGGGTTTGGGAAAGAAAGATTCACCTCTAAGTGTAGAGTTGGAAGACACTCATCTGCAACTGGTTCCCCAGTTGCAATGGCCAGTGATTTCTTCCTTGGATCCTTAGATTCATGGTTAAACTTGACAGCAGAACCTCCCTTGCCTGGCTAAGTCACCCAATAATTTTCTAATATTTGACCTGCCTGTTTCACATTACTCTTTACACTATTGGTGCCCATTCTGTGCTCAACTAGAGCCAACACTTTAATCCAGTTGTCATACCAGACAGGATAAAATGCACAGATTCCTAGGGTAAGTTTAAGAAAATGATACTTATTGATATCAAATTTGGCATAGACAGTTATTGAATATCTTTTGGATTAAATGGAAATAAATTCTAAAGTACACTAACCTAGTGCCTAGTACTATTGGAGCCTGATTTTTGTTTTTGATATTGTTATGATTTACTTGTGTAGAAATTTGTCTAAGTCTAGTCTGGTTCTACAGAAATTATCTAATCTTGGATTAGTAGTTTGAAAAGAAAGAGAACATAAATATTGAGAAAAAAGTATCTTTTAGTTAAAAGTGGCATGATGGAGCCAGGCATGGTGACTCACTCCTATAATCTCAGCATTTGGGGAGGGCATGGTGAAAGGACTGCTTGAGACCAGAAGTGTTAAGACCAGACTGGGCAACATAGTGACAACCCATCTCTACAAAAAGTAGAAAGACTGGCCAGATGTGGTGGTGCGTGCCTGTAGTCCTAGCTGCCCAGGGGGCTGAAGTAAGAGCATCACTTGAGCCCAACCTGGGAAACAAAGGGAGATTCTGTATCTATAAAATAAAGTGGCAACATATAGTTTGGATATTTGTCCCCGCCAAAACCTATTTGAAATTTGATCCCCAATGATGAAGGTGCAGCCTAGTGGGACATATTTGGGTTGTGAGGGCAGATCTTTCCAGAATGGCTTGGGGTCCTCCCTACCATAATGAGTGTATTCTAGCTCTATTAGTTAGAGCTGGTTGTTCAAAAGAGTGTGACACACCACTTTGCTCACTCTTTCTCGCCCTCTTCTTTCTGCCATATGATGCCTGTTCGCCTTAGCCTTCCTCCATGAATGAAAGCTTCCTGAGGCCCTTAACAAAAGGAAATACTTATACCATGCTTCTTGTACAGTCTGCCGACTGTGAGCCATATATATTTATTTTCTTTATAAACTACTCAACCTCCAGTATTCCTTTGTAGCAAGACAAAATAGACTATGGAGGCACACAATTCAATTTTTCTTTAAAAGCTAGTTAGTTAAGTACATTTATGATATATTTTTGAGTATTTGTTTAATACTGTCCTAAAACTAATATAATTTCCAGTCCAATAGAAATCTTAATGCATATATATTATTTACCTATTTTATATACATGAGTATAATTTACCTATTTATCTGGATATATGCCTCAAAGGAAGAATGAACTAACTATGGGACCAATTGCCACTGATATCATGTAGCTCTTCTGGTTGCTGATACCTAGGTTTAGAAATTAAATTCTATCCTGTTGGGTTGCTCTAGTTATTCCATTCAGAGTGGAGCCTCAAAGACTTAAGGATTAAAGGGGTTGAAGAGCTCTCAGCAAGGTTAACCAGCTCTACCACAGTTCAAATAGATGAAGAGTCTAGAATGCTCTAAAGGATGTTACCAAAGTGCATAACTGGGCCTACGTTTCAGCATGCACTTCAAAACCTGCCTCTCTCCACCCTATGCACTGTTGGTCTTTTGCTCTCCTCCCTTGCCCTGCTGCTTACTTTGTATAGATCTATTTTTACTGCCTCTATCTTTTCTGCTTTCTTCTTTTTTTCTATTCCTTAATTTATTATTTTTTCCTTCTAATTGCATTCTTCTTTCCTCCTCCTACACTTATATGACAACAATATACTTGTGTCTTAGTCTGTTAAGGCTTCCATGACAAATATCACACACTAGGTTGTTTATGCATGACAGAAATTTATTTCTCAGAGTCTGGAGGCTAGAAATCCAATTTCAAGGTAGATTCTACATTTTGCAGGAACCAACTTCTGGTTCATAGACAACACCTTCTAACTATGTTCTCACATAGTGAAAGGGGCAGGGAGTCTCTTTCAGTCCTCTTTTGAAAGGGCACCAATCCCACTGTCATGTGATTACACTTCCCAAAGGCACTACCTCCTAAATACCATCATGTTGGGAGTTAGGACTTCAACATGTGAGATTTAGGAAAACATATTCAGACCATAGCAACCTATGAAGAGCATTTTGTGTTATTTAACTATATTTTTAAGCATTTACTGTTCTCAATTATTTCTCTATAGAAAAAAATTACTGTATTAATTTTTAAATGATGCTTTTCTATCAAAGATATCACTGAAGTGGATTTTAGTTCACTTGTTTCTCTATTAAAAATAATGTTGACCTCCCTGCTTATCAGAGCCACTGAGGTTTCAAATGGAGGGATTCATTAATGCTGGCATATAGGACTGCCTGTGGTGGATGGCATGTTGCCGACCAAAATTTGTGATTCTCCTTTCATGGATTTTTTTTTTTCCTGGAAAGCAGCTACCCAGCCAGAGGCAGTATTTACTAATACTCCTTGTGTCTAGGTGTGGCCATGTGACTATTTTTGCCAATAAAATTTCGAGTAGAGGTGGCTCTTCCATTCCAAAATGAGCCAATGTGCCTTCTGTACATGCATTCCACTTTCCCTAGTTGAATCTGAATTCAAGAGACCCTATGTCCCTTAAGGGTACAAATTCACAAGGAAGAAATCTGAATCCTTGCATCACTGTAAGAAAAAATGCCACCCACATAGCAGGAGCACCTTCACTGAACTTTACATGAGCAAGAAATAAAGTTCTATTGTGTTCAGCCACTAAAAGCTTGGAGTTTATTATAGCAACAAACATTACGCAAACCAGTGAACAATTGATTTTCGTGATTTTTTTTCATCTAGACTTGAATATTTTTATATTAACCTAACAAATATTTAATTTTATGCAAAAGACACCTATATAATTTACAAACTAGAGAATTCTGGGATAGATATCTGAAAGAGAAATAATCAGAAAAATCAGTAAAATGGGATAAGAAAATTTTTAAATGGAATTATGAAAACCCACCATTTGCATTTGTGTGCATAACTTCAAAATATGTCAGGTAAGTCATCGGACAACTTGAAATAATATCCTTTTTGAAATGTTTTATTTCATTATAATGTTTCTCTGATGTTATTACTACTATTAGCATTATCATTTTAATTATTAATTTCAAGAGTTTCACTGAATCCTGGAATCAATTCAATAATCAATAGTATTATTTTTATAACAATACTATCAATCTTATGTAACAAAAATAAAAATGAAATTAAATGAATATGAACAATTCACAAAAAAATAGATGCAAAACTGGCTGTGAGATCCAATAGGCAGGAATTCTTTAAATAATCAAAGCCTGGACATAAAAAAAACTGGCTGTGAGATCCAATAGGCAGGAATTCTTTAAATAATCAAAACCTGGACATAAAAAAACTGGCTGTGAGATCCAATAGGCAGGAATACTTTAAATAATCTAAACCTGGACATACTCCTCAATTTCAGATCATTTACTTTACCCAAACTCTCTTTGATTACGCCCATATTCTGAATGAAGTCTGCTTTTACCCCTCAGTTTTCCATTCTATCCACTTGTCTTTTATACGTTCTAAAGCAAGGATTACAATCTCAACAGTTTACAGTGGCTGGAGGAGTGGCCAATGTCTATGCATCATACTTACTGGGAGGGGTGGGACTTATGACAAATGGAGAAGGCTATGCCCCCTCGAGTTGATTTTTGTTTACTTTTTCTCACTTGAAAATAATGTTAACCTTCCTGTTTTTATCAAAGCCACTGTGATCAGTGTAAACTGAAGTTTTAAATGGAAGGATTCATTATACTGATGGATAAGGCTGCAGTTACTGTAGGCCATAGGCATATGTTGCTTTATGGAAATGCTGGCCTAGTGGTTTGTTTGTGTTTGCTTGTTGAGTCTTAGTCTGTCACCCAGGCGGTAGTGCAGTGGCATGATCTCCACTCACTTTAACCTCCACCTCCTGGGTTCAAAGGATTCTCCTGACTCAGACTCCTGAGTAGCTGGGACTACAGACACACATCGATATTAGCATACCCAGCTAATATTGTATTTTTAGTAGAGATGGGGTTTCACCATGCTAGCTAGGTTGGTCTCGAACTCCTGGCCTCAAGTGATCTGCTTATCTTGGCCTCCCAAAGTGCTGGGATCACAGGCATGAGCCATGGCCCCTGGCCCCTCAAAGTGTATTTTGAATTGGTGAAGAAAATAAAGATCAAAGATCATTGGAAGCAAAGATATTTTGGCCTGTCTTTTGACTTAGCATAATCTAAAGAAATGTGGCACTTTCAAAGATTTTAGTAATGCATGGGTTATCAAGATAGTTCTTTTTTCAGCATTATATCTCATCACATTTAAAAAATTTCATGAATAAAGTAAATGAAGAAAATTTGGGTGTATCTTTTTTATGTAGTACCTACTTGATTATTACTTGAAAGTCCTTTAAAAATTCCTCACTTTCACAGGTGCATCATTTGAGGTCAAATGAGGTCAAGTCTGAGACCAGCCTGGCCAACATGGTGAAACTCCCTCTCTGCCAAAAAATACAAAAATTTGCCCAGTGTGTTGGCATGGGCCTGTCGTCCTAGCTACTTGGGAGACTGAGATGGAAGAATCCCTTGAACCCAGGAGGCAGAAGTTGCAGTGAGCCAAAATCATGCCACTGCATTCCAGCCTGAGCAACAGAGTAAGACCGGCCAAAAAGAAAAGAAAAGAAAAGAAAAACAAAACAATTCCTATGATCCTATTTATATCAATAAATTCTCAATGATCCACTGAAACTTTTAAGTTGGGGGAAAGAAAGACTGTATAATGGCAAAGTAGTGAGATCCCAAGAAGCAGATTTTGAGCTAGAGTCTGCAGTGACAAGAAGTAAACAACTTAAAATAATTCTTAAGAAAATTGTAAGTTATCAAAGATTTGCATTGAACCAGAGACAGTAGAAATGCACCGAGGACAGTACATCTTTTACTAGTTAGGAAAAGAAAACCATATGCAGCATAAAGAATGAACTTTCAGTATTACGTAATACACACAGTATTCTGTGTAAGGCTTTTGTGAAATACAAATATTTGAATAAAATAAACAACAGAACCTGGCCAATATAGTAAGTATTCTTGCCAAATACTAATGTATCGACTTCTCACTCTTAATGTATATTTCTGCCAAAATGAAAAGATGTGCACTACATAGGAATTATTTAAGATTTCTGAAATAAATCAGTAAAATGCAATTGAATAAACAACATTCTAAAATGGCTGGCTGCTGAGTAACTGCGTAATTTTGTTGTTTTTTGTTTGTCTGTTTTGCAAACTGAATTAGGGACTATTAGAATTTAGAAAAAGCTTATTTTTTCAATAAACCTAGCCACTTTTGTTTAACTGCAGGTTAACTTGAAACCCTTGGTAACTTAGAGGTGCCACATGAGTCCGGTTGTATGCACATCAGAACTGTATCATTAATTCACCACACATTCATTAAAAAGTCGTTTTACTCAGCGCTGTACAAAGAGCTATGGCGGATATAAAAGTATACTGTCCCTGTCCTAGGGGACTGCATAGTCTAGCTGGAAATGCAAGAGTATAGATATATTAGAAGACAAAAGCAAAGTGCATAAAAATGTAGCTTGAAAGAGATTCACAACATAGGTAGGCACTTAAACAGCAGTTCTTTGGCTCTGAATTAGCTTTATTTCAGTGTCATTATTGCATTAGCATTTTAGAACGATAATACCATCCATAAAAATGGCAGACTTGCATTTAAGAAACAAACAACTAAATATCTGAAGTCAACTTCATTCTCTCTCCCTTTTTTTTTTTTTTTTTTTTTTTTGAGACAGAGTCTTGCTCTGTTGCCAGGCTGTAGTGCAGTGGCATGATCTCGGCTCATTGCAACCTCCGATTCCTGGTTTCAAGCGATTCTTCTGCCTCAGCGTCTCAAGTAGCTGGGATTACAGGCATGCACCACCACACCCACCTAATTTTTTGTATTTTTAGTAAAGAAGGGGTTTCACTGCCTTGGCCAGGATGGTCTCCATCACCTGACCTTGTGATCCACCTGTCTTGGCCTCCTAAATTGTTGGGATTACAGATGTGAGACACCTCACTTGGCCTCATTCTCTCTTTTAAAGAACAGTACTATGTAGTTGAAGCACTTTTTATAAATACACACAATTTTTTATACAAATGTTAAAATGAGACAAAGAAAAGCAAACAGTATTGTAGGTGAAAGACAAAATAGAGGTAAATAATGGCATACCTAATTAGAAAAACATGAGACTAAAAATCATCAGAGCAGCGTTAGTTTCCTAAAAAGCAGATTCTTCAATTAGTACTGATTTGGGGTTTTGATGATTGGACGAAGTTTCCAAATAACAAAAAACCTTGTCTGAGACCTCGTCACTAGGGAGAAATGAGATAAGCAGGGTATGCTGCTTAGTCAGTGAGCCCCTTCCTCAAGGAAGGTCTGTGGTCCCACTTACAGAGGAAGGAAAATGGAGAAGCTGGTGCCCTAATAACAGAAACTCCCATGGAGTGAATATACCTGCAGATCATTTTTTTGTTTCCATCCATTCACTCCTGCTGCTTCTTTCTAGTCATAATCTTGCTTCCACTTGATTTTTAGCTATTCCTGTGAGTTGTCTTGCTCTTCCAATCATATATGCATGCTTCAGCCCCTTCATTCATGTTGATTTCAATTTTGTTTTTATTCTAACATTAATTTTATTTAAATTAATTTCTTAATTATAAATGTCATTTTTTAAAATTTTTAGTCCAGTTATAATAATTTTATTTTTTCTCCTTGCTTTGAATTTTCTGTATCTCTAGTTTTAAATCTTTTGTGTACTTGTTTCACTCTATTTATTTTGTTATTGCTTTTGAGCCAGAATTTAAATTTTATAGCAGTAGTTTATCAACTTATCATGTTTCCTTCGTTTTCTCTTCTCTGTATTGGTTGTAAGCAATATGTAAACCTGGAAGAGACAATGTAAGTAAGTCTAAGGAGGATGGGGGTTATCTTATTTCGAGCTTCTCCTGCCCTTTCTAACCATGGGTTCAGAAGAAATATTACCTTTATCCCAACACCATCCACATGCAGCTAAAGTGCATTAAAGTTAGGATTGTGCAATAAATCTCACTATTCGCAGCACATATTAAAGGAAGAGCTTGAAACACACCAGTTAGCCACAGTAAGGACATCCCCTGAACCAGGGTCCAAAACATAATCTTTAAACTAATTTCCCCATCTTATATTTTACATGGACCCACACCCTATACTCCAGTTAGAACCTATGAACCTCAAGAATGTTCCTCTGTTCTCCCAATATAGTTTTAGAAAAACATGATTTGGAGCTAGAAACACTTTGCATTAAATTTTGCCTCTTTCACTGCTTATGGCACTCTGGACAAATTACTCATTTCAGTGACTACTTTTGTGTTGGCCTCAAATGAATGTCATTTTCTTCTTCCTTTTGTTTTTTGCATCTCTATAGATTGCACCTCTCCCTGGAAGAGTTTCTGCATATCTACACATGTTAAAATGCAAAATGTCCTTCAATGTCCAGCTCATAGGTCACCTGGACTTAAAATCGATTTTCCCTTTGCATGATAAACCAAGAGTACTACCATATTTATAGTTTCTTCAAACTGTGATTAAATTCTAGTTCTTTTAACATTTCCTTTGTATTTGTTTTGTCATGCCTAACAAATGGTAAACATCTCAAAAACAGGTAAATAAGATTTTCATATGAATTTCCCCTGTGACACCTAGTATATTTATTTATACATGTTTGTATAAAAGTGGTTGCATTTTTCAGTATAATATTTTTATATCTATTTGTGGTGAAAAAATTCCCTTCCACTGTCTTACAATGTTTCATATCTTCTAAAATTCTTTACCTTTCCAAATCATGTTATGTTGCAACTAACTAAAATGTTTTGACAGAATTCCAAACAAAAATCAACCAAAGAAAGCATGCTATTAACATCAGAAAATCCTTCCTCTCTCCAAATATATAAGATGCCAACCACTCAGACAGCCTCAGATAAATTGCCTTGAGTATGGTATCTTAAGGTCATTATATCCTATGATTCTAAAAATAGGTGCCAGATGCTTTCCAGGGAACTTCTAAATAATAGAGATCTTTAGAAATGACTTTGGCTTTGGATTTTGAAGGCTGCCCCTTATTTTATAGTATAAGAAATCTAATTATTTTAAACTTTCTTTCCCCAAGGTACTATCATTTTGGAAACTCTTGCAGTAATTGTTCTCACTCAAAGGCACATAGTGATAGCAGAATAGGAAGTAAATAGTCTCTATGCACTCTCCATCTGAAGGACGAAGATTTGTCCTAGGCCAGTCTTAATGAAATATCGAAATGTGAAACCTACTGCAGGAGAATTAGGCAATACATTTGGAAATAAAAACCTTTCCAAGTTCACTAACGGGTAACAAAAAATAAGGGTCTGGAAAAACAAAGCCCTAAAAAAAAAAAAAAAAAAAAAAGCCAGGGAAGTTGTTATATCATCTCTGAAATTCAGGGAAGTAGCAGGAAAAAGATTGCTAGTAAAACCCAAGTGACAATTATTTAGTTTCCCAATAACATGTCGAAGTCTATCTTTTGTCCTTTTCTAGTTTCCAGAGTGTCTATTATTTGGGGAACAAAGTGCTCTCTTTCTCTCTAGCTAATACAAGGGTCCTCAGCCAATTCCTCTCACAAACAGCAGGCAGCAAGATAATCTGAGAATAGCAGAAGGTAAGAAAACTGATAACACTAAGTTCTCATCATTGCTTCATACCACACAGTGCTGTACTTACTATCTTCTCTGGGAGTGAGTTTTTCTCCTGTTAAATGGCAATAGTAATTAAACATAGTTTCCAGGGTTTGTATGGGAAGTAAATAACTAGTAGTAAATAGAGATTCTTCAACTTGGTAGGTTAGTTCCCTAACTTCCCTCTATGCTCTCTCTCTATTAGTTAGAAAGGGAAGTGAGGGAACTTATCTACCAAGAATAAAAATCTCTATTTATATTCAGCTATTTTTATTCCCATTCAAACCCTGGAAAGTAAGTTTAATCGTTACTGTCATTTAACTAATCATTATTGCACTTAACATACACACACACACACACACACACACACACACATACACACATATACACACACACATACTGAGAGAAAGAGAGATAAATTAAATTTAAGGAATTTTAGCTCATATAATTGTGGGGGCTAGCAAGTATAAAATCTATAGGGCATTCCTGTAGTCTGAAGATGCAGGAAAGAGTTAATATTTGCAGCTCCAGTTCAAAGGCAGTCTGTAGGCAGAAGTCCTTTTTTGCAGGAAGACCTTTTCTTTTCTCATAAGGCTTCAACTAACTGTATGATGCCCACCAGTATTATGAAGAATAATCTGCTTTAATGAAAGTCTACTAATTTAAATATTAATTACATTAAAAAATACCTTCCCAGCAACATCTAAGACTAGTGTTTGACCAAAACCTGGGTACCATGGACTAGCCAACTTGACTGATAATCTTAACTATCAAACTCTCCAAAGCAATAGGCAGTAATCTCATTTCAAGGTAAGCTCAACCCAGATATCACACACTCCTATGTACCAGGCAGCCCTGTGATCTTTGCTACCAAAGGTAAATATGAAGATTTCTCTTGGAATATAAAAGGGTCTTATCCATTCATTAGGTTAAATTTTATTAAATATTTTTCTCAGTAAAAATTTATTGAAACAAATGATAGTGGAAACATAACATATAAAAACCAATGGGATACAGCAAAAGCAGTAGTCAGAGGGAAGGTTGAAGCTACAAGTGCCTCCATCTAAAAAGAAAAAAAAATCAAATAAACAGTCTAGTGATGCATCAAAAATAAATAAAGAATCAGAAAAATGAGAAAAAACCAAACCAAAAATTAGTAGATGAAAAGAAATAATAAAGATCAGATTAGAAACAAATGGAATTGAATTGGAGAAAGCAATACAAAAAATCAAGAAAACATAAAGTTTGTTTTTTGAAATGTTAAATAAAATTGACAAACTTTTAACTAGACTAAGAAAAAAATCAAGAAGATTCAAATAAATAAAATCAGATAAAAAAGACAGTATAATTGATACTACAGAAATTCAAAAGATCGTTAGTGACTACTATGAGCAATTACATGCCAGTAAATTGGAAAATTTAGAAGAAATGAGTAAATTCCTAGACGCACATAACCTACTAAGATTGAACAAGAAAGAAATCCAAAACCTAAACAAACCATTAGAAAAATAACAAGATCAAAGCAATTATAAAAAGCTCCCAGTAAAGAAAAGCCTGGGACTCATGGCTTTACTTCTGAATTCTGGTTTTGTTTTGTTTTTTTTGTTTTTGTTGTTTTTTTTTTGAGATGGAGTTTCACTTTTGTTACCCAGGCTGGAGTGCAATGGTGCGATCTCGGCTCACTGCAACCTCCGCCTCCTGGGTTCAGGCAATTCTCCTGCCTCAGCCCCCTGAGTAGCTTGGATTACAGGCACACACCACCATGCCCAGCTAATTTTTTGTATTTTTATTAGAGACGGGGTTTCACTTTACTTCTGAATTCTACCAAACATTTAAAGAAGACCTAATACCAATCCTACTCAAACTATTCTGAACAACAGAGGAGGACAGTATACTTCCAAACTTACTCTATGAGGCCAGAATTTCCCTGATACCAAACCAGGCAAAGACACATCAAAACAGAACAAAACAAAAAAACTACAGGTCAATATCTCTGATGACTATTGATACAAAAATCCTCAACAAAATAATATCAACTCAAATTCAACAATACATTAAAAAGATCATTTGTCATGACTAAGTGGGGCTTATTCCTGGGATGCAAAGATGGTTCAACATATGAAATCAATCAATGTAATACATTATAACAAGAAAATAAAGGATAAAAGCGATACGATCATTTCAACTGATGCTGAAAGAAGCATTTGATAAAGTTCAACATCCGTTCATGATAAATTACCTCAGAAAACTGGAGATAGAAGGAATATACCTCAACACAATAAAAGTGATATATGACAGACCCACAGCTAGTATCAGATGGAATGGGGAAAAACTGAAAGCCTTTCTTCTAAGATTTGGAAAACAACACGGATGCCCACTGTCATCCCTGTTATGCAACAAAGTATTGGGAATTCTACCCAGAGAAATCAGACAAGAAAAAGAAACACAGGACATCCAAATTAGAAAGGGAGAAGTCAAATTATCTTTGTTTACAGATGATATAATCTTATATTAAGAAAAACCTAGATTTCCCCAGAAAACTGTTAGAACTGATAAAAATTCAGTAAAGATGCAGGATATAAAATGAACATACAAAATTTAGTAGCATTTTTATATGCCAACAGTGAACAATCTGAAAAATAAATTTAAAAAGTAATCCCATTTATAATGGCCACAAATTAAATTAAATACTTAGAAATGAACATAACCAAGGAAGTGAAAGATCTCCATAAAGAAAACTATAAAATACTGATGAAAGAAATTAAAGAGGACCAAAAACAATGAAAAATACTCGATGTTCATGGATTGAAGGGATCAGTGTTGTCAAAATGTTCATACTACTCAAAGCAATCTACAGATTCAATGAAATCCCTATCAAAATACCAATATTCTTTACAGAAATAGAAAAAAAAAATCCAAAAATTTATATGGAACCATAAAAAAACTAGAAAACCTAAAGTTATTATAAGCAAAAAGAACAAAACTAGAAGAATCACATACCTGACTTCAAATTATACTACAGGGCTATAGTCACCAAAACAGCATGGTACTGGTATAAAAACAGAGACATAGACTCATGGAACAGAAGAGAGAACCCACATACCTATAGTGAACTCATTTTCAACAAGAGTGCCAAAAACATACATTGGAGAAAAGATAGTTTCTTCAAAAAATGGTTCTGGGAAAACTGGATAGCCATATGCAGAGGAATGAAACTAGATCACTGTCTCTCATCAAATATAAAAATCAAATTAAAATGAATTAAAGACCTAAATCTAAGACCTCAAACTATGAAACTACTACAAGAAAACATTGGAGAAATCTTGTAGCCATTGGTCTGAGCAAAAAGTTTCTTGAGCAAGACCCCACAAGCATAGGTAACCAAAGAAAAATAAATGAAAAAGCTTCTGCACATCAAAGATACAATCGACAAAATGAAGAGACAATTCACAGAATGGGAGAAAATATTTGCAAACTACACATCTGACAAGGGATTAATAACCAGAATATACAAGAAACTCAAACAACTATATAAGAAAAAAACCTAATAACCCAATCAAAAATGGGCAGATTCAAAAAGATTTGAATAGACATTTCTCAAAAGAAAGAATACAAATGACAAACGGATAATGGCAAACGGCATGTTAAAAGGTGTTCATCATCACTGAACATCAGAGAAATGTAAATCAAAACTACAATGAGATATAATCTCATCCCAGTTAAAATGGCTTATATATTTTAAAAAAGACAGGCAATAACAAAAGCTATCAAGGATGTGGAGAAAACGGAAGTCTCATACACTGTTGGTGGAAATGCAAGTTTGTAAAATCACTATGGTGAACAGTTTGGATGTTTCTTTAAAAACTAAAAATGAAGCTACCATATTCCCTGTTTGTATATATCCAAAAGAAAGGAAATCAGTACATCAAAGAGTTATCTGCACTCCTATGTTTGTTGCAGGACTGCTTATAATAGCTAAGATTTGGAAGCAACCTAAGTGTCCATCGAAAAATGAATAAAGAAAATTTAGTATATATACACAATGGAGTACTATTCAACCATAAAAAATGGAATCTGTCATTTATAACATCGGTGAAACTGGAGAGCATTCTATTATGTGAAATAAGCTCAGCACAGAAAGACAAACATGGCATGTTTTCACTTAAGTTCTCACTTAAATGTGGGGATCTAATAATCAAAACAATTGAGCTCATGGTCATAGAAAGTAAAAGGATAGTTACCAGAGGCAGGGAAGGGTAGTGGGGGATTGAGGGATAGATGGGCATGGTTAATGGACACAAAATAAATAGAACAAATGAATAAGACGTACTATTTTATAGTGAAACAGGGTGACTATAGTCAAAAATTTAATTATACATTAAAAAAAAAACTAAAAGAGTGTAATTGAATTGTTTGTAACTCAAAGGATAAATGTTTAAGGGGATGGATACGTCATTCTCCATGATGTCGTTATTTCACATTGCATTCCTGTGGAAACATCATATATATTCCATAAATCCCATAAATATATATACCTAAAATGTACCCACACATTTTTTAAAAATTATAAAAATAAATACATTCATAAATATTTTCTCCGTGTTGGCCCCCTTGTTAGATGTTCCCATCCTAATACCCATCTCTTATTCACCAGACCATAGGAGGAAATATACAATGCTATGGGATGATTACTTTACGAAGTTTTCCTTATTATAAGAAGAGAACCTGATCAATTTTTTAAAATTTTGTGGGAGTCTGGAAAAGTCTCTCTCAGAAAGTGATACTTAGGGTAAGAAGTGAAAGATGGTTATATATTAATTTATACTTTGGAGGTAAAGAGAAAAGAAACTCGAGGTCCTAGTGAAGATAATAGCTTATATATGGGCCCTAACACATTAAAAAATGGAAACAGTAAGCTAGCAGGTAATGCGGATGAAGACTATAAAGAAGAATCTTTCCCACCATTCCAAACTTAAAATTATAGAGAACTCTGGTCCTAGAGAATAAACACCATCTTTCTTGGTATACAAGTTAATTAGTTAGCAATTTGAAAAACTATTTCCTATATCTAAAGAACTATGAATATTAAACTTCATAGGAAATTATATCCTCAAAATTCATAAAAATGAACACAATTACCAAAGAAAAGGAACCTATGCTGATTACAGCAGATATGATGGATTGGAGCTCACTGTCTATTATTCTTCTTAATATGAATTCCTGTGCTGTCAATTTTAAAGGACTAAAATCTATATTTTGCAGATTTCCCTGTAGGTAGGGTTCTGGGTGTGATTTAGTTTCAGCTTATTAGACACTGTTATACAAGATTTGGAAGACAGATGTTCTTTCTGCCATAAAGATGCCCATGAAAGCATTTTGTCCTTTGGGGCATTGTTCCACTATTCATGCTTATTAAAAAGACTTAGCATAAGGCCTCAGTTTTTGGCTCTAGTAGCTGCTACACAGTTTTGAACCAATATTTGACATGTTAACTTCCCGTTCCTTGATTTGCAGGAAAGGGGATTACCATCAGTCAGCTTATCCTACACAGTGCTTAGTAGCTTAAAACAATGAACATTTATAGTTCTCAAGGTTATATGGCATGGTTTGGTGGTTCTGATCCCCAGGCTGTTCTGCTAGGGCTGTATGGTCGCATATGTAGGTCCATGGCTGATATGGCTGGAATCATTCAGTGTAGCTGGGATTGTTATAAATGTAGGCTCTCTATCCTGTGGTTTCTCATTTTCTAAAACACTAGCCCCAGTTGCACACATTTTTCAGTGCCTTATTATCCAAAGTACATCACATGACATAGTTAGTTGGCAAGACAATTTTACAACCCTTCTTATCAAGAGTCTGTTTCACTGACTCTTGAATCTGGGCTGGCCATGTTATAATAGTAATTTTGACAAATAGAATATGGCAAAAAATAACATGCAGTTGAGATCCTAGGTATTAAAAAACCCTGGAGTCTCAGCAATTACTCTTTTGCTGTGAAGAAAGTTAGTTATGAAATTTTGCTCTTATGAATGGACTATTTATCATACTGATGTAAATATTTATCTGAAACACATATTAATTCTAAAAACTGTTTGACTTTCTCAGGTTCTATGGATGTAAATTCATATTATCATCATTTCTTTTCTTTTTTTTTTTTTTTGAGATGGAGTTTTACTGTTGTTACCCAGACTGGAGTGCAATCGCACGATCTTGGCTCACAGCAACCTCCGCCTTCTGGGTTCAAGCAATTCTCCTGCCTCAGCCTCCCGAGTAGCTGGGACTACGGGCGCACACCACCATGCCCAGCTAATTTTTGTATTTTTAGTAGAGACAGGGTTTCACTTCATTGACCAGGATGGTCTCGATCTCTTGACCTCGTGATCCGCCCGCCTCGGCCTCCCAAAGTGCTGGGATTATAGGCGTGAGCCACCGCGCCCAGCCTATCATCATTTCTGAAATTTGTTTCAAGAATAGTATCTTAGGTTAAACAGAAGACACAGAATTGTAGACCCTAAGCAGAGGAAGACCTATGAATCAGTATTTTAGCATGTACATCCAGTTTTAGTAGAACTGTGAAACCACCAGGTAGTTTTAATGATTTTGCTTAAATCTGTAATATTAAATTTCTAGCCAAATTGTACTATGAGCAATTAATCACTTGTAAACCTTACCAATTCCTTCGTTTTAAGTAATGAGAGTATTCCTAATAATTCTACAATTATGATTATAAACTGAACTTAGCCAATGATACCAGCTTGATCCTCATATTTTATAAAAGTTACATTACATTTTTCCCCTAAAGTTAAAAAATATGTACCAATTCTATACCGGGACCTGGCATTGTTTATAATGCAGTTTTACTATACAATAATCCATTACAACTACTGAATGACAACTACAATTTTCCAAGTAGTATTATTAATACTAAGAATACTTGTAAAGTACTTCATATTTGTAAAGTACTAAAAATAACCATATTAATTTGGATGTGATACAAAGAGTACAAAACACTTTTCTTTAAATTATCTCATTATTTTGATCATTAGCCCACTAAAATTCCATGAATTTTATTTCAAGATCATTTACCATTTCTTTTTTTTTTTTAGGGTAAATCCTCCAACTACATTTATAAAGTTCAAAATAAGTTCTAGTTTTGACATCAGTAAGTTTTCAATAATTACTCTAAGAAGAAATAAAAATAGTTCATGATAAAATTGAGAATATAAGATAGGATTTCAATTTGCTACTTCTTGTATAGCAAATTAAGAATAATTTTTTTTCAAAGTATCTTTAGAGACTTTACAATGAACATTTAAAAAAATCATGTTATTCTCTGGGACCTATGACTAACTTCCATGTCAACAGAACAAAAAAAGCCATTTCTTCCGAGGGAAATATGACAATTACAGGTATCCATCAAAAAGTGTAATGATAAGGACAGGCAGATTGAGAAAAGACCCATTTGTTCAACTCTCTTATAAATGGGAATAGTCACATTCATAGACAACTTTAAAGGTGGAAGAGAACATAGAGATATAGGTCAAGAGTCAAATCTCAAATTCCTTCTGTGGTCACATACCTAGCATAAACATATGAAGTGACTGCCATAAACTAATTCTGAGTAGCAGAGACAGAAGGAACTGGTGACACCATGACTTGACTGAAGGCATTTAAATTTAAAACATGCCTTAAACAGTGAACTGATACATCAAAATGTTTCTTCAGGTAGACTCAGGTCTGCAGGTTTGTGATTCGAGATCTTGTCTATGAGACATTTATTAATGAAGAACATGAGACTCAAAGAAAGGAAGTGTCTCACCTAAGGTTGGAGATAAATAAATCCCATTAATATATTCTAACTGGAATGCACACCTAAATAGTTAAATGTCACTATATAAAACCAAAGGGTATGTTTGTTTATCATTTGATGTTAGACAAACTTTTAAGAGATCATACTGCACCAGTAACCTTGGGATTACAAAAATTAGACACTAATATAGGACGTTTAGGTGATATAAATTGATGTAACTATAGTATTTAACATAATAATATAAGAGCTCTTTACATGAATACAAAGATATTAACATAATCCAAATCAAAAAGATAAATTATTGGGATTTTTTTTGCTAATTAGTACATTCAGAATAACGTATTTATGGAGTTATTATTTTGAAGAATTTAAAGTGACATCCAAACAAAAATTATATGTAATATTAGAAAAATTAAGCCCCAAGTAGTGATGATGATGATCGTGATAGTTTAACATTATTATGTAACTATCATGGTATATGGTACTTGTCTAAAATTCGCACAAGTTCGTCAGCACCATTAAACTCCAATAGAGTTCTAGGCAATAGCTACTGTTGCTGTTGTTGTTTTTGTTTTCCTTGAGAGATATTCAAGTTATACCAAAATACCTAAGTTCTGACAATGTTAATTTAGATAACATTATTTTGCAGAATAGATTCTGGACTCCAATTAAATACTTCAGAGAACTAGTATGTTTCTTATCTTTTCTTCCAACCCTTAAAACCTACTGGGCACAACAAAACAAATATAAAGAGAAAGAAAAATATCAATTTACAGCAAAAAATAAAAATACCATGACCCCAAAACACAAACTACAGAGAACCTACAAAATACTATGAATTGTGAAGTGATGATAAAGAGTGATCCTTGTCCCTTTACCCTCCAAGAACAACAGCATTCCCTAAAGTATCTTGGCCAGAAGAAAAGGCTAAAGGTAAAGTCTGGTGAAAGTGGCAGAGGAGAGATCTGGTGACTTAAAGTATCTATCCAATTACGTACAAGATACATGAACACCAAAAACAGAGATATGTGCTCCAACCCAAAGATTGAGTACGAATGTATCTAAGACTAAATTCTGATGGAAGCTGCTGCAGTGTACTCACTGTCAGCCACACTCTCCTTGTGCTCATTTTCCTCCAAAACCCCACCTCGCTCTTCCTCCCTTATGCAATGTTTCAGACAAATATTTGGAGGCAGTCAAGTACAATGGTGAAGAGTATATGCTCTGGAGATAGCCTGGGTTCAAATCATCATTCTACCACTGCAAATCCCTGGCACACTTAACTCTCTCCACACAGCTTTCCTATATGGGCCAGCAGAGCATAGAAATAGTGGGAATCAGAGATACTTTTCTTTGTCAGTTTGTGCAGCTATAACAAAGCCCAATAGCCTTGGTGGCTGATGAGAAACAGAAACGTATTTCTCATAGTTCTGGAAGTCAGAAGTCTGAGATCAGGGTGTCAGCATAGTCAGGTTCTGGCGAGGACTTCTTCCATGTTCCTGGTCACTGACTTCTTTTTTACTCACATGACAGAAAGAGAACTTGCTAGCTCTTTGACCTGTTCTTATAAGGGCACTAATCTCACTCCATGAAAGTTCCATTCTCATGAACTAATTGTGACCCAAAGTCCCCAGCTCCAAATAATATCACATTAGGATTAGGATTTCAACATATGAATTTGAAGGACAGAAACATTCAATCTATAACAATATTTTACACTAAATACATTATCAAACACATCTCAAACATTTTCATACTACTAAAAAATCAGTTTCTGAGGATGATGGTATATCAATTTTAAGTAATGATGTTACTATAAAAAATACCTAAAATTATTTATTATATTCTACAAATATAGGATACTATGAGAAATAAAAGTAAAGATAAAAATTAAGACAAATGAGAACACATCATTTTAAAAAGAACAAATATCATTCAGCATGTTCGACTCCATTTTAAAATAATCCTTTTTTCCTATGAATGAAATTTTTATATTCAAATTTTGCTGATGGTGACTTTCCTATTTACTCTAATACTTTTAGTGAAAATTAAATTGCACAAAAATACCACACTGCAGATGTTTTAGTTGGGCTATTTGTAACTTACAGATAACATAACTCTAAAGATCACAGTGTGTAGCATGCTAAAATACTTTAATCATGTTTGACTTTCACATATTTAATAACAAAGTTTCTAGTTGAAGAAGAAAGTGGAACACCAAATTCTCTCTTCTGCTTTTCATATTTAAGTCATGAAGAAATCAAGGCAACTTGATCATTGTTAGTTGTAGAATATCTGCCACTTTAAAATTATTTCTATTCAAAGCTTCAAAAAAATTTCTATTCACAGCTTCTAAGGAATGAAGGCAAAACTTCAAGCAGACAATTCTTTAAAGGCAAAATGTTTCTTTCATATGAACCCCTAAGTTCTACAATGGATTGCCTTCTATGGGCAAAACACACATGGATACTAATGGCTGATCTAAGCAAGTATACAGATTTTAAAAAGGTCCAAATTTGTTGCATAAACTCAAATGGATATTCTTATCCTATTAATCTCATTTAAAATTCCAAAAATAATTAATAAAAATAAATATTTTTAAGTGCTAGACTATAATTTTGTATTATACATGATTTATTATGCATATTTGGTAAATCATGCATTTTTTAATCTAAAAGAAAACTTGATTCAAAAATCAGGAAGCACTTTCAACAACTTTTCAAAATGCATCTGATAGAGAAGAGTAGTAAAAATTATATAATGAACACAAACTATAATTTATTGTTTACAAATATAATAAAAATTCTTACTCAAAATCTAGTCTTCCTTGTATTCATTTATGAAACTTTAGGAAAATTAATTGAAATAACAGACGTAAGTAAAAAGTTGTTTAAATATTTATCTTATGTATTTCAATTTAGTTTTCCATGTAACATTGTTGAAAGCTATTGTAATGGGTTTACTAGAAAGTTATTGTCTATTTAAGCAACAAGTTCATATATCTTCTATGATATTTATAATATTTATCTTATATGATATTTATATTTATCTTATATGATATTTATACTGTAATATATATTGCATGAGAAACATAACATATATTAAAATATAAATAATAGCAATTCTGAAAAACTTGGGAGTTAATTTTTTTGTCTTTCTATTTTCCCTCATAAATGAGTAGTTCTAAAATAGAAGTTTTGCAGTTAATTTGTTAAATAGAGTCAGTAAAAAAAAAAGCCCCAAGCATTATTTTCATTATTCTCTTTGGATAACATTAATATATATGCATATTGATTTTTTAAAAGCTGAAAATAATATTTTATAGATGATACATTGTATTCTAAAGTTTCTATAGCAGATGAATTTTATATTCTAGTATTATTTTGAGATATACTCATTTACCACTTTTCTGTACAGACACTAGAATATATTCCTTACTTAAGCCTCAGAACTCTGATTTTTTCCTTTCACTATTTGACTACTCTGGAATAATCCCAAACATCTCTCCCTCTCCTGGGAACTTCACTTAAATTCTCCATTTATCTTAGATTATTTTCATTATTGATAATATAAAATAAATTTACCTCTGAAAATTAACTTAGATTCCCCTCTCGAATTGTTTTATATTTTCCTCAAAATTAGTAAGTACTAAAATTGCATAAAAGCTACTATTCTAAGTTGCTTAGATTTGTTAATTTGTTATGTGGTAAATCCATAGCCATTAAGTGACAGGGCTATAATATGAAATTCTATTTGTTTTTTCACAGGACATTGCCAATTTAATTATCTGCCAAAACCTCAGACTCATCATTTCTGCACCATGCTTGACTCAACTTGAACCAGCTCCCCTTTGCGAATTCCTGACTTGTGCCAATATCACAATCATCAAAAGTGAAGCCTTTTTTTTACTTCCGGTATTTCACTTAAAAAATTTATGACACATTGCCACTTTAAATGTTTCAAACTGATCACACTGCTTTTCATCATTGTTTTTCAGTTACTTCTGTTGTAATCAATTTACTTTTGGATTACTGCAGAAGCCTCATCATGGTCCCATTCAGACATCTGTTTCCCTATTCCCCTTCCCAGACAGTCTAAATTTGCAAGCTTAAACTTCACTCAACCTCTACCTCCTTCATAACAACTATTTCCCTGTCTCCCTCCACACTCAACACAAATTTCTTCTGAAGTTCCCCCACTACCATTACATTAATATCCAAAGCACCTGGCTTTTGTTTAGGTTAAAGCTATTTCCTTCATTCAAATTACATTCCTGCCAATCATTGAACGTCCAATCTAAATCCTAATGGCCATAGGTCATAATGATTTTTTTTTTGCCACCTATAATGTATGTTTCTTCCCAATAATGGCAAAAATCATAAATACTCTTCTCATTTTTGGTACATATTAAGTATAATCCCTATTTATATTCCATGGCTTTGACTTGATGACTAATAACATAATATATAAATAAATCCTGTTTGCTATTACTACCTCATGTAATACCATATCTAGAGGCACTTCTTGAAAAATTAAGATACAAAATACATTTTTGTATATAAAATCATTGAACTTATAGTATACTACTTCACTCTGGGATGCTCTATATATGTTAATAATTGTATATTTATAAACAAATACATGCAAATATGTAATTTTTGCAAAATGATTTTAGACTAAGAAGAAAGAAAACACTAAGAATCATCATTTTCTGATAGCCATTTATCCAGCTTATTTCATAAAAATTGTGTACATGCTTGCCATACACAACTATGGTAACATAGCATGAGTTAAATTAACTTTTTGCTGAAAAGAAGAAACTTGTGGCAAAACTCAATCCTATTTGTTGGTAAGATCTTAAAAATCAGATTACTGTGTAAAAGTAATAATAAAACAACATCCCTTGCTATGTAACTGAACCATTTACCTAGAGATGAGACATTTTAAAAGAAGTCCATCACAGTTCGCTTTACAAGAGTTTCAATCTTATCTTTATTGTCATTCTATTAAGCCTACAATATATGTAGAAATTTGGATGTATGGAAGTAAAATTTTAAAAGGATGGAATATCAATTTGAGTGACTCTGAATGATTTGTACCTTGAAAGGACAATTCACATCATCAACTTCTGGTATTTCTTGAACAAGGTAAATGTGTGAATAATGATTACTTATTTTTAAAATTAAATTTAAAAAGTTACTTTTCCCTGTGATCTGAGAATGCAGGTTCGTTTAACACTTTCAATTGAAAGTATCCCAAATATTAACATACTAAATTAAAACAAAGAAACTGATACTTAAAAAAGAATCACTAAAAAAGGTAAAAACTTGTAGTTTTAAAATATACAGTAAATACTTCGTATAAAATATATTATAAAATGTATAATCTAACAAATGTATTAAACATCGGAAAAGGTGTGAGCCTAGTCAATTCAAAATTAATTTCTGCTGAATATGGCATTGGCTATTACTATAATATTGTTTATTGTCTAAAATGTGTTTATATGAATTTCAAGGACAATCTATCATAAATATCTGTATCAGCTGTCAAGAACTAACTTTCTTTGTTGCATTTATATTAAATTGAAATATGGTTTTAATCAGTGCTATTCATATGCATATAAACTTCAGCTATTCTACAGTTAAGGATTCTCAATTTTTTTTCAAGGAAAATCACTATGGCAAAAGAAAGCAAGAATTAATAGTAGTTAATCCTTTCTAGAGTTTGTGTGTGCATGGAGGATCAGTGTAAAAGATGGTTACTGCTGTGTTAAGTTTTATTACTCCAGCTGTTAACCAGATGTTCAAAACAAGTAAATTGCCCTGGAATCGTTTTCTAAATTCTTCTTCTTAATCTGTTAAATTATGCAAATGCTAGAGTATTTTTAACTATGTACCTAAAGTCCTTTCACATAATTAGCATGATATAAGAATTTTGGAATAATTTAAATACAACTTTTAAAAAGATGAAGTATAAAAATAATTTATATTAGAGATGACAGGATATGTTTGTGTTGTAATATAAATGTAGTAGTTACAAATTACATAAAAATTAACAAAAGTCATTATAAAAATATTTATGGGGAAATATATTTTCTTAGCTTATATAAATATAAAAGAAATTCAAGAAAAGAAAATAAATAAGGAGAAAATGAAAACTTTAAATCATCTTACATACTTTTCAGATAATTAATTTTGTTGTACTTTCTCCTGTGGGTAACCCCGTATATAGGCACCAAGAAAGGAGAACTAAGCAGTATCCTGGCACAATTAGTGCCTGAAGAGTATCTCAGTTTATAGTGTTACTACTCAGTTATTTCATATATATATATAATCCCTTATATATAATCATATATTAATTTGTAGAATGGGTGCATAAAGAATATCTTAACACTCAGTAATTTCCATATATATATATATATATATATATATATATATATATATATATATATATCGGAGGAATGCCCAGAGCAGACACAGTACAGAGCATGAATTAAGGAATAAGCAGCTTAAAGTCGGAGGAATGTCTAGAGCAGACACGGTGCAGAGCGTGATTTAAGGGAAAAACAGTTACACCAGGACAAGAATCCACGGCCCAGGCAGCAGCGTTCAGTTTCGTAAAGATACCCACTGTATGGCAGGCTTGGGGCAAGAGCCACTCCTCCTGATAAAGGAGCTGTAGGACCTTGCCTCCGGTTCTTGTGGAAGGCTGCCCTCAGACTGGCAATCCCTCGAGCATCTGAGGGCTCAAAATCCCTCCAGATAATCGCACCTTGGTGACTGTGAACTTTACCAGCTCTTGTTACTGTGCTAGCTCAAAAGCATCCTCCTATAGAACTCATTGGAAGCTGCCAGCAGGTGGCAGTAGACCCTGACAGCTCTGTTAACTGCTGTATGACTTAAGCATCCTACAGATACTCAGGAATAGCATGTCCATAGATAGAGATACTGTACACTGCACCCTCTTCACTGTGCACAGCCCATCTCCTTGCCTCGATGACCTAATGGGGGTGGACTCCTTGCTGCGCACTGTCCACCTCCTAGCCTAGGAGACCTAATGGGGATGGACTCCTCATTTTATTGCTCATGACCCTATCACTATCATTAAAGATGACTTCACTCACTACCTTGCCCCCTAACCTATACGCAATAAATACAGATGCTTCTGGATATTCAGGGCATCCTCTGTCTCTGCTTATAGGTGGTGTAGCCCCCCTGAGCGCAGCTATGCTTTCTTTATAGTTCTGTGTCCTGTCTCTTTATTTCTCAGATTTGCCTCAGCACAGCATAAGGGTCACCCCACGACCCTGTGGGGCCCTTAGCCCTACATTCTCCTTTCTGTTTTTTTTTAACTGACAATGACCTATGTAAGTTCTCTGAATTACCTTTTTTAGAATAAATGAAATAGCTGTTCTTTTTATCAAGAAAATTAATTTTGTTTTGATTACTTCCTCTGAGGAAAGTGTCACATCCCTAAAACATTGAATCACTTATCATTGAAAAAAACTCTGCATCAGCTTGATTTTCAGTAGTTAAGTGTTACCAAATATAAGAAAATTCTACAAAAACATTATTTTCTTAGAATGGATCAGGATTTATTCTTTTCTCTAATAGGATGATATTTATTTTTGGTTCTCAGGCAAATAAAAGTTAAGTTACAGAAAAACATATAAAAATTATTTTAAAGACAAAAATTAAATAAAATATTCTCTAAGAAATGAACTTTTCACCTCTCTTTCTTTTATAGGTATCCTGTATATTCTGGTACTAGAGATGGTTGATCTAACTATAAATTATTTTTGTCTACTAGAAAGGACATTTTACCAACTTAAAATCATTAGCTTATATAAGAAAAGGTCATTGTAATTCTAGTTTTATTTTGATCTTCTATAATCATAATTACAGAAAAGATTAAGCACCTCGTTGTATTAATATGGTGCTAAGTAAAGTTCAAGGTAACTAAACTGCAAAGCCTTTAACATCTATGCCCCTGTAACCTAAGACATTCAAATTTTTCTAAAACAAAATGTTAAAAATAGACTCAACTTAGATCTAAACAAATATGTATATTAACTTAAAATGTAGCAATTCAAAAAACTTGACATTAGTGAGTAAAAAGTAATCTTTGCATGTCTCAGAGCAGGTCAAAATCAATATTCCATTTTTATCACTTGGAGGTTTTCTGGGAGAGATGAGATTCCAGAATTCTTTAAGCAATAGGCTTCATTAAAGAAGAAAGTCCTTTTATTAGTGAGGATACATGCAGGTTATAGCTTGGAAAACACTAAGATTTGGAAGAAACATTATCAGACAGAGGCCACTACGCATATCTGGAGATGTACTTTGCAGGTTTTAAAATAGACTTTTTTTCTATTTGAAACCATCCTGTAGTTACAAAAGATAGGATAAACTAAGTTCCTTTTGAGTTTTTAAATAATATTGGGTTATATTTATCTTTACAGAGTGCTGGTATACTGTAAGTGTTCAGAGAATGAACTTCAATTCAGCTCTGCCCCTTCTCAATGTGATACTTAACTTTCCTCTGTCTCAGTGTTTTCATCCAGAAACAAAAGTAGTAATAATAACTACCTCATGGGGCTCCTAGGAAGATTGAAAAAGGTAATACTTACAATTTTACCTGACACACAAGAATAATTCATTAGTATTGTGATTATGAAATACAGAAAGAAATAAATACAAAGTATGGGCTTGGTGGTCTGTTGTTTGTTCCATTTGAATTCTCAAAATATCTACTACAGATGGTAAATTTCCATTAATGGATTACTAAAGCAGCTATTTCCCACAGATGCCAGGTTAACAGAAAAGTTTATATATTTGGAGTTAAGTTGTGCAATGCCAGTTGTAGCAAGCTACAATTAATCAAAGTAAATATATTAGGCTGATAATACCTGAATTAAGCAAAGATCTATAAAAATTTGCATATAGTTTCACCTATTAATTTTGCTACACTTGTTCAAAGGTACAAAACTGAGTGTTTTTAAAAGGTGTTTACAAAGTCTTAGTTTGACAAAACTCTTTACGAGTTGAGTAAGTATTTTAAGTAACAGGAAAATATTTAGTTTATCTACTAAATTTGCTAAGTAATCTCATCAGAACAAAACCATGGTTAGCTGCTGGATCACATTTGTCCTCTGAAATATTCCCACCTATCATATCACCTGCAGAGGAGGACAGATACCAATCTGTAATTTTTTCAAGACTGATACAAAAACATAGCATAAAATTTTGATGCTCTATTAACATGTTTTCATACTTTCATCTGTTTCAAATTTTTTACTGATGTAAAATTTACCTAATTTGCTTTCCTTAAAGATTAATACATTTCATTCTTAATTACATGATATGGCACTGAGACCTACACTTACTTATATATATCCTTTGCCCCTACAACAAAAAAAACAAATAGTTCTGTAAAACTACAATTTCTCCCAGATAGTTTTTTTTAGCACTTGGGGCTATTTTTTTAAAATATAAACCTTCATGTGTACTCATTTTCTTTTAATTCTAACTCTTGACTTTCCCAGGAGACACAAAGACAGAAAGGATGTGTTTATTTTCAGGTTGCTTGTCTGACTGATTTAAGAGTGGAAGCCTGTTATAAAGTAACTCATTATATTCTGATCTTCATCTACAGATGAGTAAAACTGGAGCTGAATAAAATTGATGTCATTATACTTCATTTTCTGTGGACAGCCTAAAATTTAACATTTTAGATTACTTTAAAAGCCTGAATTAAGAGAACTTCCCACTTCTGCATTATTTGTGCATTAATCTTAATTATTTTTCATACAGATGATATTAAGAAATGGTATAGATATGATATCTATTTTGAAGATGCAGAAAATATGGTTCATAACTATGAGGCAAATTGCCAAAGGTCACAAAGCTAGTGGAAGTCAGGGATGGGAATGGAACTCTTAAATGTGTGACTATGAGGCTGAAATTCATTGCTTCCATTGATGTAGAAAGCTAAAAGAAAAACCAAAGAAATAAATCCTAACAGAATATCAGAGTCTTACTTTAAAATGTCAAAACTGGCAAATCTATCCAACAATTTGTGATATTTATCATCAAAGGACAGGATCATTATTTCACATAGATACAAGCCTATGAACTACACTAATAAATGTGAACAAATTTACAAGTTTATGTTGGCAATAATAACTATAACAACATTTTTGCATGCTGCTTTTCATTTTTCTAAATAGCTTTCATGTATATTATACACTCCATACAATCCTGTGTGCTACGGATGATCATTTGAGCTTCGTAACTGAGCAAGCTGAAGCTCTCTCTAAGAGATTATGTGACTTGCCTGAATTTGCTCACACAGTAATGGCAAAATCTCATACAGACGGCAGTCTTTTAATCCAAGTGCTCTTCCAAATACAAAGGACTACAGAGAGTTAAAAATTTAACATCACATTTCTAATTCTCTTGTTTGTAATATCTAAAAGTTTCATAAAATTGAAAGTAAAACAGTATGATCTTTTGAAAAACAGAATGTGGATTTATATTTTATTGCTATTTTCCTATATTAAGCCTAAGAATAAATGTTAAAAAGGAGGCAGCAAGCGAGATATTTTTCAATTGACTCTGCTCAGAAGGAAAAAGGCATTCAATGCAGGCCAAGCCTTTTATCATGTCTACCAATCCTTAGGAAGAAATCAGAATAGAGATTGTTAAACTTGATTTAACCAATTAAAGTAAATATATTTAAGCTTCAATATGATTGAGAAAGGACTAGTCCAAATGAACATCCATATTTACAGAAAAATACTGAGAAAAAGAAGTTACATAGATGGCCAAAATATATTCACATTTTCTTGGTTAGTCTATCCTGGTCTTCAGGAAACCATCATTTGGGGCAATCACCCTTTTTCAAACAATCTCCAGATAAAACTAACTAGTCCATTTTAAAAGGAAAAAGTGATGATACTGTAAATAGTGGTTATATTTGAAATGAGGAGTAAAGGAGAATAGACATGTCTTAACTCAGATATCTTTTCTCATGTGCATGAGTATTCAAAGGAAATAAAGAATTAAAGATGCAATACATTTCTGAGGACTTAACAATCCAGGAGGCATTTTAATTTCTCTGAGGTCAATTAAAGAAATTGATTACTTTTTATTATGAATCAAATTTTATTTGTTGTAATAAAGAATTCTAATTGCAGTAAAGGGTTTCAGGATTACCCAATTAATGGAATTTAACATTTATTGAGCCTTTACTACACAGTCCAAGCATTATGCTAAATATTTTACAGGCATTACCCCATTCAACCTTCCAATTCTCTCATTAAAATCATCACCACTTCACAGAAATACAGAAACAAAACCAAAAAACAAAACAAATCCTGATGTTTAGACAAGTGTGTAAAAGTATCAAGGCTGAAAAGTTGGAAATAGGGATTGGAAACCAGGGAGACTGATTCTTAACCACAATGACATGTTGTCTCTTCCAGCAATTTTTGTTTTACATTAAAATTACCTTCCTACATTCTGGAACTGAATTTATAGCTGTGGGGGTGTAGAATCTAGCATGTAACAAACTGCCAAAGAAACAATCAATGATTAAAGTGAATATGAGACTGTTAATTTATTAGTACATAATATATGTGACTTCCTCAGAAATATAAAAGTAAATTGTTCTCCTTTGAAATTAACACTTGCTTTCACTTTTAGAAACCTACTTGATAAACGATTTACTTTTAAAACCTAAGTTAAACTTTAATTTCTGACATACAAAAATATCCACAGAATACTGCTCTGAATGTATTGATTAAAAAGACGTCATGTGAATTTTTAAAAAAAATCAAATTAAAATTTAAAGCTTCCTTGGCAAAAGGAAGGTTAAAAAAAGGCATTTTTATTCTTTGTTATTCCTATGATCTTCTCATAACTCACTCTGGTTAAAAGTATATTTAGTAAATATTTCATTAGTAAATTCAGTTTAACAGGGAATATATTCTCAAACTATTGAAAAGTGTTTATTTTTTCAAATTGTATAAGCATATCATACTTGTGATTATTTAATATCATATATTCACATATAAGTGTATATGTGGATGTGTGTGTGACAGGTCAGATATACAAATGTAGGAACTATACTGGCAATTCAATCCATTCCTGGATTTTCGTCACAATATATAAGAATAAAAAAGTACCAGAAAATGTTTACTTTTTCATTTTGTTTTAATTTCTCTGTTGCTCAATGGCCTATGTGTACTCCTCTTTGACTGCTGAAGTCTCTTTTATAATTAATGAGCATATCATCATCCAAACTTCTTGAGAAAAGGAAGGCCAGGAAATTAAATGGAAAGCACAGCCTCATAGAACAAAGCTTGCCAGCATACCACTAACATTGGGAAGAATTATTTCCTCCCCACTAAGTACTCATGGAGTCTTATTTAAAGTTTACAACAGCCTACTTTTCCTCTCCCGCCTCTCAGGGGAGATAAGAATACTCTCAATGTGACAAAAGCCCACCTACTCAAACGGGAGGTTAATTATTGCTACACAATTAACCTCACAAGAAAATTGTTAAGATTAATGAAGCAGTGCTTGCGAAGTGATTACAAGTTCCTCATGACCTATTATGGAAATACTTGTTTACCAAACACCTACATGTATATTAATAACAGATTCTGTGCAAATTATTACAATGTCTAATCTACAGATCAACATTTATAAATTATAGCCTAAGTATAAAAAAAATAGGAGTAAAGGAACAAAGGTGGGAGAGAGGGAGGGAGGGAGGAAGGTAGAGAGGGAGGGAGGGAGAGAGGGAGGGGCTGTGAGAGAAACAGAAGAGAGAAAAGATGAAAGCATACCAGAGAAGAAGAGGAAGGATGATAGGTAGGAAGCAAAGACAAAAAGGAAAAAAAGGACAAAAGAGAGTAGGACAAGCTCTTACCTTTCAGCAAAACCACCATGCTAGAATAAGTGTTTATCACTTAGCTCTGTAACAATCATGGTTCAGCAAAGGACCACAGAACCTTCTCTCTAATCTAGTTTTAAAATAAAGAAAACCTCAAGTACCTTTAAATAAATGTTGAAAGAATGGTCTTCTATAAAAATATAAAATTACTGCACTTATTTTCCTGTTTATTAATTTTAACTGGGCTAATACAAAATTGTTTTGATAAATCATACCTACAGTGTGTTCCAGAGTGCTTTGTTAGCAATATCTACAGCTATCTCAGAGTACAAGGTAAATATGTGCATAAATTCTTCCCCCCAAAATATCATTTATTGACATGGCTGTCACCTAATTACATCTGGATTACAGAACACATCACCAATGTAACAAATCTACTTTTAGCACACCACGACTGCTCCCCAATCCACCTCAACTGAACATTATATATATGTCATAATAGGATAGCATATATGAGGTCAACAAACATATGAGGCCAACAAACTAATTATCACCGGTCATTAGAGAAATGCAAATCAAAACCACATTGAGATACCATCTCATGCCAGTTAGAATAGCAATCATTAAAAATCTGGAGACAATAGATGCTGGAGGGGATTTAGAGAAATAGGAATGCTTTTACACTGCTGGTGGGAGTGTAAATTAGTTCAACCCTTATGGAAGACAGTGTGGTGATTCCTAAAGGATATAGAAATAGAAATTCCATTTAACCCAGCAATTCCATTACTGGGTATATACTCAAAGGATTATAAATCATTCTATCATAATGACACATGCATACGTATGTTCATTGCGGCACTGTTTACAGTAGCAAAGACCTGGAACCAACTCAAATGCCCATGAATGATAGACTGGACAAGGAAAATGTGGCACGTATACACCATGAAATACTACTCAGCCATAAAAAACAATGAGTTTGTGTCCTTTCTAGGGACATGGATGAATCTGGAAACCATCATTATCAGCAAACTGACACAGAACAGAAAATCAAACACCGCATGTTCTCCCTCAGAGGCAGGTGTTGAACAATGAGAACACATGGACACAGGGAGGGGATCATCACACTCTCGGGTCTGTTGGCAGGGGACTAGGGGAGGGACAGTGAGGGGTAGGCAGGTTGGGGAGAGATAACATGGGGAGAAATGCCAGATATAGGTGATAGGGGGATGGAGGCAGCAAACCACATTGCCATGCATGTACCTATGCAACAATCCTACATGATCTGCACATGTACCCCAGAACCTAAAGTACAATAAAAAATGTATTTTAAAAAAAAGAGGATAGCTTAGGCTGCAGTTTCAACATCAACCCCCAACTTCTCAGCATCTCAAAACAGGAAAAGTTATTCCTTGCTAATGCCTCACAGCCATCATAGAGAATCAAAGGCTTAGAGTGGAGGCCCTTCTCATTTTAGTCACTCTAGAACTCAGCTGAGAGATGAGCCCCTTCTCTTTAGGTACAGATATCCATGCTAGAAACAAAGAGACTTTCGTGGTCTTACTCCAGCAATAAAATGATTCAAATCAGAAGTGAGAAATGTCACTTTGCTCACAACTCATTAGCCAGAGCCAATCATATAACCCCATACAACCATTAGTGGGCCAGTAACACAATTCCTACATAAACCCAGAATAATAGAAGTCTGGAACAATTTGGTGAAAAGCATTAATGACACCTCAATTATCTACTGATATCTAAGTAATGTCAATGCTAATAAGCTTTTTGTTGTTATTTTGTTAACATGTCTTCAGTGAAAGATGTTCATTATGTGTGAACAACCAAAGAAATTAAACATAATTATTACTGCTCAAATAACTTCAGCTTATTCCCAGAAACTTGAGTTTGCAACTGAAATATGTGAGGACTCAATAAAGGAGAGGCTGAATGAATACAACCCAAATGTATACATTTCTAAAGATTTAAAATTAAGGCATCTGAACATTCATTAATCATACTTAAAAATTTTTAAAGATTCTAAATAAATATTTGTATTTATCTAAGTAAATTAGTATGTGAGAAAAAGATACGATGGGAGTAAGCTAATTTGCAGTAGGGTTTTTGTTTGGGAGCCCAGGGTAGAAGAGGTCTGGAGTTCAGATGGCCAGAGAGAAAGATGGAGAATTGTGGTGCATGCCCTGATGTCCAACACAGAGCCTCAGGACAAACAGGCTCCAGACAGATTCTGAAGAAAGTGTTTATATTACAGGCACAAGAGGTAGGACATAAGCAGATCTCATATTTCGCAAGTGTGACACAGATTGGAAAGGGGGAGTCTCTCTTCTGGCTTAAACACAGGTTGGCTTCATGACACTAAAGTCTGTGCTAAGCAAAAGCAGAGGCACTGAGTCCTGGCAGGGATTGCAAATGCCTACCAGACAGGGTGAGGCATGGTGGAGAAATGGCAGAGAATGCTTATGGGACACTACCCAGCAGGCACTAAAGATACCTGAGAAGCACCAGAGAAAGCTGAAGACTTACAGAAGGAGTGGAAGTTAGGCAAACTTGATTATTGGGTTGTGTGAGGAAGAACAGAGTATAGAAAAAAAAATTAAGCACAGATAGATAAGCAGGCCATGGAATCCTAGACAAATTATGAATTTTGTCCTAAGCAAAACACAGTAAGAACAAACTGACATTCCTTACACATACTTGTTGATCATAAAACAGAAAATACTAGTTTTAAATGGAAGGAAGTTTATAACATTAATTTCTTGTATGTGGCTTCATATGGAGACACTGATTTATAGTTCTGCAGTGATTTTTCAAGCAGAATTGCCTCTCATAGCAACATAGGAAGAAAAGAAAGACTGATTAGGCACGGCTCTAGGCTTTCTGCCCACTTCATCCAAAGAAGCTCTGTTTTTAAAAGGCTCTTACATATTGGCTTCTATTTAGAAAAAAAAGTTTCACTGCTAAGGGGAGAAAATATTGTATTAGTTCACATCCTACCATTTACTCATTTCTTTTGCCTAACTCAGTTCTTTATTTAGTGGATCAAATTCGGTTTTCCTAAACTTCCCCTTCTCCGTATTTGTGGTTTCTGTGGTCTCAGAATCCAGAGGCCAGAAGCAAGCACATGTGATACTTATTATACCTAGAATTCATCTGTGACCCTTTATTACCAATTGAACACCAGAGTATGATCATCAGAAAATTCCAGGGAAACCGCTAAACAGAAAGAAGTCATATATTTTTAAGAGTAGATTTTTAATACACTACAAGCTAAAGTTTTAACATGCTCTCTTTCTTGGAAGTGAAATGATGTTGTTCCATGGCTATTTACTTCATATTTGAAAGCAAAACCTATTGAAAAAAGGCCATTTCAATTGGCTAATTTCTCAAGCACCACTTTAAAAATATACAGTTTGCCCTTTAAATTACAAAAACCAAGGCCAGCCAAAGAGAACTGGCCACAGGCTGACATATCTGTAAAGGAAGCTGACCTCTCTTGGAAGCCAAAATAAACTGAAATTTCTTACTCTACAGTGCAGAGGCAGATCTTTGAAAGTTTGCCAAATTTATGTGGAAGATTATATTAACAGATTTTTATCTTCCCAAGTTGCCCTCTTTTTTACATTACAATTATCATAAGTAGTAAATATAAGAAGTATTTCCAAAAACATCCATCAGACATAAAATATTTGATCTGTATTGCCTATTCAAAAAAATCATAAAGCTTTTTCAATAGAAGTCTAGAAAAAAGTCAGCCTTCTAATTTTTTTTTTTTTTTTGCAGTTACTTCTTTTTCTCTCAGGCTCCCTTCTTCATGTGAAAAGCAACAAATTGAAAAACAAAAAGGAAAAGGAAAAAGTTGTAATTTTCCTTACAAAACTATAAAGGAAAACTTAGTTGCCTTGGTTCTTTTTTGGAATAAAACAAAGAAGATCTTCAAAAATACATTTTGTGTGTGTGTGTTTTGTTTTTGTTTTGTGTTGACACAGCAAGATCATCAGGCAAAATGAAACTTGAATAGCAAAATTTTATTTTTATTTTTATCTTTCCATTTTTTAAAATGATATAAAATTAGAACTAAATTCTTAATCTGTCAGGAATTTTTATGTTTTATATGGGAGCCTTGAAGTAATTTGTTTTGCTCAGCTCACACAAATTTCTTTGAACATCTAGAGCAGTGCAAATGTTCCACTGTCAAATCAATACTGAAAAAAAACTATGTATGATGTATATGGATATATATGTATTACGTAATTTTTTAAATGGTGATGCAATAAAAAAACCAACAGATAAATACAGAAAAAACCTAGAGGGCCTAAACTCAAAGAAGAGTTATTAAGACAAACACACATTAATATTTTAATTTTCATTACTTCTTTGTTATTTATTTCTCTGTTCACTTGGGCTGCTCTGTGTGCCCATCTGCAAAAGGGATAATTATTACATAAGGCCTTTAGCACATTAAATTGAAGGGTCACAATATAAAACACTGATTTCTGATCTATTTTATATATACTCCAAAATCACCTCACTAACTCATCTATACACCCCTGTGTTAATCAGGGTCCCAGAAAGAAACCCATGGTTCTCAAGGTATTTTGAGAAGCAAGTACAATAGCATTAATAGTGCTTAGAGTAAGCAAGCAGAGATAGTTCAGTGCCCAGGGCTACAAACAGTGAGGAGCCATTACTACCCATAGGCTTAAAGGAGTAAGGAGCATGGTCACCAGAACCTCAAAGAGGGAGCTCACCTGAGGAAGTTGTAACCTTCAACAGAGGACCCGGGGCATGCAGACAACCCACAACAATGCAAGGGGAGAGTCCCAGAGGAAGAGACTCCCTGACTTTGCTCATTTGTCACTTTCAATGCTATTTCTCAATGTACCACAAGGTAACCAAGAATGTAGGATATTATTTCTCCAAAACATAGTTTTCCCAGAAAATGGTAATAAAGTGAAAATCCAAGATAGATCATCTTAATAAATCTATACAGACTCTGAACTTGAAATACATGCTCTTTAAATTTAATAATTTTAGACTGAAAATCAATTGTTTTTGAGACCTACCTCACATTTGTTTAAATTATATATACAAAATAGAACAAAAAATCTAATGAATGAAAGCTTTAATTTGTAGACACTAGTCTACATTAAGTAGTATGTTAAACTATACTCTGATAATTGTCCTGAACAAATACCAGATACTTTTAATGATTAGATTTATCAAATCGCCCTAAATAACTGTTCATCTTTTACCTCACAGAGATGCTTTTCAATGTAAATTCCAAAAACAGTTGTGCTCAGCTGACATAATGGTCCCATTATATATTTGTAGATTAGGGTTCCATTAATCAAGTAAGATTTGAACTAGATAGTGTTGAAAGATCTTTATAAGTCTGAATATTTGTGATTCAGTTTCAAAAGTACTCCAGACACAGAGGGATTGAGAACATCTATAGCTCTGAAATTCTTTAGCTTTTCATTTGATCCAATTTGTAGCAAAATTATTTAAAAAGAAAGACAACAATCTTTAGAGTATTCTGCATAACTGACACGTCAATGGGGCAAATAATACATGCCTGACACACTTATTGCCCATACAAAACAGTATGTGCTATATAGAGCTTTGCAAACTAGAAATTATTTCCTGAATCATTATATTCTCTTTATTTATGAAATCTTTATTTTCTTATTAGTGATATGTAAAGATTCTCTTTAAAAATGCATCTTGTTGCAGAACAAATTATTACTGTTTAGGTATATTAATATAGAAATTTTAAAAAATTATCAAAAGTTTAAAAATCAACTTAAAAAGGAGGACCACCAGTAGAAATGTCATGTAATGAATGCTGTGTGCTACTCATCTAGTATGAACTACCCATAAAAGAGATTTTTTCTATGACATTTCTAAATTAGAAACCTTAACATATCTATTGTTAAAAAGTAATTCTACCTAGATAAACTTCCATGGTTGACTCCACAATTTTCTCAATGCTTTTTATGCATTAATGTCTGCGTACATTTGCTACATTCTAAATATTGCAATCTGGATCCATCAGCATTCTAACGTCTTTCTCATGCCCATATTTGTTCTCTTTTGGAAAAAAAGTAAGTCTCACTCCCCAAATAAACTTGTTTTTTAGTAGAAATAATTTGAGAAACTATCCAGGATTAAGGTAGCAGATAAATTATTTCATTTTACATGATGGAAACCAAATAGTAACCAATTTTACCTTCATATTTTATAACATGCCCCAGGGATCATCAGTTTGTGATACAGATTGGTTGTAGGAAAAATGCACATCAGCAAACATTTTAGATTTCAGAAAAGACTCCTATTTACACAGTTAATTTTGAGTTAATCAGCTATATACTCATGTATTTAGTGCATTTGTTACTTACTTAACTTTCAATGCAAACTAAAAATACATTATTAAACATTTACAGTCATGTAGCTAGGTCATTCTCAGCAAATGCACAAAATGCCTGGAGGATAGCTGAAAGATAATTGAATGTAGAGCCTGTGGCATTTCATAGAGTCTCATAGATAACATTTTGAAATTTTACCTTAAGAAAATATCAGAATTCTCAAATTAATGCTAACCTTTTTGGGTTTTCTCTTCAATATTTAATTATGTAAGCTTTGTTGGGGGATATTTGGGATCATTGGTCTCTAATAACTGATCACAATTCACTGAATGAAATTCCAGCGAAGTCATCCTTTTTTTCCAAGTGGTTGAATATGGCCTAGCATTTCAGGATAATTTGCTTTTAAAATATATCTCAAAACATAAACTTCATTTTGCAGAATCCAGCAAAGATTAAAATAGTCAAAAATCATTTAACTTAAATAGCTTTGCTGCCTATCAGCAACGATATTCAAAGGACAACTTTCCAGGCCCAGAATGATGCACATACCACTATCTTGATCTAACTGATGTATTACTAGTCATGCCTTCATCAACCCAAAGGCATTGAAATGTTGCCTTTTCTTCATCTAATACAAAATAGACACATATCTAGATGGCTTTATGATCCTGTGTTAAATGCTCTAAATTTATAGGCAAGTTCAAATGATTAAATGGCACTCTAAAATCATTATTGATTATCAATTCTTTATGGTTTATATCCAAAAGATAAGAATAAAATTGAAGTTTCAAAAGCTGCACTGATTTGAAGAGAATATTTTATATAAATATACATTAATGTACAAAAATAAAATTTAAAGGGTTTGGTACTAGATACACTAAATACCATATAATGATATCATATAATGAGAAATATGTAGAAAAATTATAACTGTTTCAAGTATAAATACAATACTTAAATAAAATTCTTCACAAAGAATCATTATCAGCAGTTTCAAGCATAATAAAAAATGTCTCAATGAAAATTTATTTCAATTATGATAATAGGTTATAAGAAATCCACGCTTAATGTATGTAAGTCTCATTAGAGAGCTACTACATCCTCTACACTCGACAACTTCATTATTAACAGCATTCTTTTGTTTCAAATTTGCTTTGCTCATTATAATTTTCAACCATACACACATGAAATATAGAAATCCTTCTTAAAGGTTCCAACCCAAATTCCCTTTTCTGGTCCCCAGGATTATACTCATTAAGAAAAGAATTCCATGCACAAAACATCAAATATTCAGTAGATTCCTAATCAGTAAATAAATAAATGTTTGCCTAGTAATAAAATCACCAGAGAAAGGATGTGTTTAAACCAGTGTCACTACCTCTTCCTCTTCACAACACACACACACACACACACACACTCTTACACAAATAACAGTTTCAAATGGGTTTCAACACATTGCACACCCATATCACTGCTATGTAGCATCACATAGTTACTTAGTCACTTCTTCTCTTCCTTACCATTCTCCCTACCCAAACACAAAACAAAAAAATAAAATAACGTACTGCAGTCCTGTATATAAAAGTTGTATTAAAGGTAAAAAACCAACAATAAAGAAAAACATATGAAATATTATGAATATTTAGTGTTAATCACTTTTATTTATTTTTTATCAACTCCACAGCATTTGGAAGTCTTTTTTTTTTTTTTTTTTTTTGAGACGGAGTTTCGCTCTTGTTACTCAGGCTGGAGTGCAATGGCGCAATCTCGGCTCACCGCAACCTCCGCCTCCTGGGTTCAGGCAATTCTTCTGCCTCGGCCTCCTGAGTAGCTGGGATTACAGGCAAGCGCTACCATGCCAAGCTAATTTTTTGTATTTTTAGTAGAGACGGGGTTTCACCATGTTGACTAGGATGGTCTCGATCTGTTGACCTCGTGATCCACCTGCCTCAGCCTCTCAAAGTGCTGGGATTATAGGCAGTCTTTTTTTCTTTTTTTTCTCTCTCTTTCTCTTTTTTTTTTTTTTTTTTTTTTTTTTTTTTTTTAAAGTTTCACTCTTGTTGCCCAAGTTGGAGTTCAGCGGCGCGATCTTGGCTCACTGAAACCTCTGCCTTCTGAGTTCAAGCAATTCTCCTGCCTCAGCCTCTGGAGTAGCAGGAATTATAGGCATGTGCCACCACACCCAGCTAATTTTTGTATTTTTAATAGAGATAGGGTTTTATCATGCTGGCCCGGCTGGTCTCAAATTCCTGACCTCAGGTGATACACTAGCCTCAGCCTACCAAAGTGCTGGGATTACAGGCATGAGTCACCACACCCAACCAGAAATCTATCATTTTTAATGTTGACTTTTTCCATCCTGGACGTAGGTCATATCTGGGTAATTTTATGTTATACAAATTATAAACAATTTTTAATATTTTATGATAAAATTGCATAAGAATATAGATATGTCTGAAATTTAATCAGGAATTGTTTTGATCTACCAAAAGCTGAAGGAGGGAGATTGAGGGAAAAGAAAAGGGCACTGACATTTATCGAGGGCCTAACATAGCTTGAGCAATGTGCAGTTTTATACATGGTAATCTCATTTAACATGAGACTGTATTACAATAGGTATTATTCTCATATTATTAATGAGTCAAGCTCAGTCACTTGTCAAAGGTGCTACTAAGTGGCTGAGTCATTTTAGTGACCAAAGCTTTTCTTATACCAAATCATGCTTTTCATTTCAAGGAAGTGACACACCTAGACAAACATAATATCACTCTGATTTCTTATTAGTTAATTGAATTTGGAAGAAATTTCCACAGGCACTGACAGGAACTGAAATATTCCAAGCCATTAATTTTATTAATTTTTTTCCTACATGATGTCATTTCCTACCCTCTCATACCCTGATAAATAAGCATTACTAGGCTACTCTGAAAAGAAGAAAGTGATAATATAGAGTAGTAGTCATGATGAGAAACAGCAAATCAAAACTCGGCTCTCTTTGGTTCATGATCTTAAAACCCATTACATATTAATTAGAAAAAATTTTTTAAAAGCTTATTTTTAAATGAACACTGATTTCTGTTCCAAGGGCCAGATGACTTTGATAGGTAATACATACCAGACTGAGTCTAAATAAAAACTATGTTTTACAAAAGTAGCTATATGGAAAAACAAATCAGCTTAACAATAAAATTGCTTCCATTAGGAAATGAAGTAAAAGAAAGTATGCAAAAAGCTGATTTTTTTTTTTTTTTTTTTTTTTTTTTTTAGGCGGAGTCTTATTCTGTCGCCAGGCTGGAGTGCAGCGGCGCGATCTCCGCTAACTGCAACCTTCGCCTCCCGGGTTCAAGCACTTCTCCTGCCTCAGCCTCCCGAGTAGCTGGGACTACAGACGCGCGCCACCACGCCCAGCTAATTTTTTTTTTATACATTTTAGTAGAGACGGGGTTTCACTATGTTGGCCAGGATGGTCTTGATCTCTTGACCTCGTGATCCGCCAGCCTCGGCCTCCCAAAGTGCTGGGATTACAGGCGTAAGCCACCGCTCCCGGCCAAAAAATATCTTACCATGTAATGGAGTTTTCTTTCGTCAAATACTATATATATGAGCTACTCCTTGGTTGGTGAAATTCTAAGATGGCAAACAGAAAAATTGTGGCATTTTGTCATACTTGACCAGGCCTACAATTTTCAATAATATTCCATCGTTAACATAGATCATAACGAAAACTGAATAACAGAAACCCTGAAACTGATGTTTACATAGTCTTTTCCTATTTCTGGGAAAGTCAGTTTATATTTTTCTTCAAACTGTGGAAAAGAGGATTTAGAAAATGTCATTACTGTACAAGTAATGCTAGGGCCAGAAAATAAAAACAGAGAAAGAAATGAAAACAAGTAAAGACATAGAAATTGGCAAATTTTCTTACCACATTTTTCTAGAAGGGCATACATAGCAAGTTCTATTTATCATTGACATTTTAAAATAAACGTATATAAAATTAAGAATATTTGTTAATGACTCCTTTCTTCTTGTTCTTTTAAAACTCTTTAAATAACACCTTGGAGATAAGGAACTGATATTAATAATGCATTAATAAAATTGGAAATTATAAAAATAATAGCAATCTTCTCCTAATAAAGGTGTAAGTAAAAGGTGGATGTTTTCCCAAAGTCAAATATTTCTATTGTTTCTACTGTAACCTTATTATTGCTATCTTTCCTGTTGAGATTTTTCTGTTTCATTTATTCAACATTTATTTTAACCAATATTTACTAAAACCCTGTTCAGACCATGCTGGATAATTAAAAGCCTCAGGTTTCTTTGTTTTTGTTTTTGTTTTCTTGAAGAACTCATTCTGATAGAGTGAGATGGAAATTTTTGTTTGTTTTTGAGACAGAGTCTCGCTCTATTGCCTAGGCTGGAGTGTGGTAGTGTGATCTTAGCTCCCTGCAATCTCTGCTTCCCCGCAATCTCCACATCCTGGGTTCGAGCAATTCTCTGCCTCAGCCTCCTGAGTAGGAACAATTACAGGCACCCACCACCATGCCTAGCTAATTTTTGTATTTCTAGTAGAGATGGGGTTTCACCATCTTCGCCAGGTTGGTCTTGAACTCCTGACCTCGTGATCCACCTGTCTAGGCCTCCCAGGGTGCTGGGATTACAGGCATGAGCCACTGCACCTGGCCAAGATGAAAATATTAGTGGAAAATCACACTGCAATATGACAAATGCAAGAAGAGAAGTATAGTATGTGCAAAGATCTGTGGGATCTAGCAAAGGGACAGAGCAAACTGTCAGGGTGCTTCTTCAAGGAACAACAGATTCAGTAAATCGTTCTGCATTCTGATAAAGAGTATGGCATCCTGGTAGTGATTTCAAATAAATCAATAAATAAAATAAAGAAGATCAAAGGAGTATAAAGAGGAAGTTGAATGATGACTCCTATAGTAATCTTAGGGCAAATAGGAAAAAGAAATGGGGACAATTAAACTGACATAGACTCAAATCACTCTACATTGCAAACATGTGCCTAAAAAATGCCAAGACATACACACAAGGGCATGAGCTAAAGTCTACACAGGACTATGGTGAGACTTCCCTTGGGGAGTAGAATATCAAGAATTAGCAAAGGCAGAGTAGAAAGACAAATGAGTGTGTGTGTTCAGATTTCCTGGAATCTATACAGAGATCCCAATTTCCTTTCACATAAGTAGAGCCATTGATGTCAGCAAGAAACAAAGATTCCATTAAGGCTTATTATGTGATTTAGATATCCTGGTGTAGAATTTTTCTGCCAAAACTGTTTTAATCATTTATTGTAAATGAAGTGGTAAAAAATAAGATACTTTAATTCCACATTTTATATCTTAGCTATGCAGTCCAAAATTACCTTCAGCAAAAGAGTCCCATAAACCATAGTAAAGACCTCAGGATAATTAAAGATGACTTTGTTAATAAGAATGCCATTCTGCAGACTTATATGTAAAACCTGGTAATCCACAATGTTATTTGAGGTTTCCTTTTTAAAAGAATTATAGCCATTACATGTTAACAGGTTTTTAAAAAGCTGCCTGAAATAAGAAATTTTTATTTAAAAAATACTTCATTCTGTTAATTGGCTTTTATAATATCATATAAAAATTAGGGAAATGATAACTAAGTTTCTATAATCTCATGATACCCCCAAATATAATCTTAAATAAGAAATTTTTAAAATATACTCAAATGTAATACTTTAATGAAGCATTAGTCAAATAATTTTTTATACTCAAGAAAACATTTGTAATTGTTGGTGTCACTGAAAACAGCAATAGTTTTCCCTTCGTTGTTTTCTGGCTATGAAAATTTCCAGTACACGAATATATTATTAAAGAAGGTTCTAGTATATAGCCTGTCTCAAAGTAGGCATCCCACTCCTGAGAGTCTATTGTTTCTTCAATACTAAATACCTAATATTATTTCATAATACCAATGAACACACTCACAATATTCAACATTTGATGTATCTTTGCCATCACCATCAGTGTTACACAAAACAATCTGGAAGCACATGTACTAAGTGTGAAGACTGTTCGAATTTGTGCCACTTCCATGATGTAATACAGTGGAAGATACTTTTACTCAAGGCAGTACTCCTGAGTCAGTATTTATTAGTAAATAAAATGGGAGTCAAAGGAGAGTAATCTTGTATTTATTCCTCTGATGCCTTTAAGGATGACTTTTTTTTTAATAGAAAATGGAAACCACCAAGTAATATAAAATATAAGTGGAATTTTTAAAACCTAATTTTAAAGCTGGAATTACATGTTATCATATAAAATGACACTGGAATAAAATGAGATATGAGTAGCACAACTAGATGTAATGATTAACCTCAAGCTTTATATCATTAGATGGTAGTTTATTTGATGGTATTAAATAATTATTTATCAGTGTTTTATTTATCATTAATATGAAATATTGAAGATATAATATATTTTGCTTAAGTTTTATTAAATTAAAGGTCAATAGATTTTCATAACCCTTTCCCACAATGCAACCTAGCCAAAAAGAGATTATTTAACTGGCACAAAGAGTGTTACATGTATTTTGTAAGAATTACTTAACAAATGCATCAGCTACAATTATGTCATCGGGAAATATTTATCCTTACCTTTCTGACTCAGAGTATCTAAACAAAGAACACAAATTCAGAATATACAGGACAGAAGCTGCGTACTTTCACTGACATAGCATATGTTGCTCCCCTATAATATAAACTTTTTCTAGTTCAACTCAATTAACATCATACTGCACTTTAAATGTAGGTATATTTGTCAGTGAAGGTATTTCTTTTTCATTTTGCCAGTGGATTAATGATAATATACAATTTGTGTCACATGATTTACACATCTGCTGTCTAAAGTCACTCTTATTTGTATTCACTTAAAAAACAAATGGCGATCTAGTGTAGCTTCTATAAATCCTGTCATTGTTTTAACCCACATCTCAGGATCATGATCAACAAAACCTTTGAAAATTATGCTTAATATGCACATAACAACTTTGTTTTTGTCACTTACTGCTTTTCATGTAAAAGACTTGCACACTGAATTCACTCTCCACTGTCATCAGTACTCAATTTTATAATAGAAAATTAACCATTGAAGAAACGGCTTTTTAAATTGTATTAAAACAACAGTAAAACAAACAAAAACCAGATTCCTATGTTAATTGTTTATTAGCCAGGTTGTAACAACACATTTTTTTGTGTGTGTACTGTAGCTTCTTATTCTAGGGGACACTAATTAGTTTTAAATGGTGTTAAATACCATCCCTGCAGTTGCAAGTGCTTCTCTGGGATTTTTACTAGAGAAAAGAACTCCTGTAATTTAAAACCACTTTGTTTTCCTCAGTCACAGCTTATAGTGAAACACTGATCTGCAGATGAAATCTTTAAGGTTTTCACCCTTCTCTCACTGCCATTAATCTGCATTCATTTTCTAAGGGGTCTTTTCCTCTGGTACCATTGCTTTTCCATAATTCCCATCCTTTAAATTGCAGCCAGCAGAGAAATGGTATTAGGCTATTTAAGTTCGCCATCTCTCCACTCCCCCTTACAAAGCCTTGGCTACCCTTAAAGAAAATTCTCCAACAACGTGTCAATTTTATATTGGCCACAAAGACAACTTCTGTTGGTTGAGGAAAAGGAAAGAGGGACTGGAGCTTGGCGACTGGAGCTTGGCTGTCCCTTTCCACAGACTGGGATCTTTGTGGAGATCAGAAAACATTTCCTGCATAAGAAATCAACACACTCTCTGGTTGCAGGATTGGGGAGCAAGAACTAATGTGTATTAGCAGTGTCCTCAAAGGAATGGAACACATCCATTAACCTTCCAAACAAGAAAAGTCATTTTCTCAAAATATGTCAGGCTTTCTTGCATTATTAAACATAATCCACAATCTCAAATCCTCTGGCAGCTCCCCCACTGGGGATTGGGCGAAAGCTATAAATCATTCCTGCACTTTCTTTTTCTTCCGCATTTCCGTTGCCCTTCCCCTCCTCTCATCTAGCTCTGAGACGTTCCCTCTCTTCCTGTATATCAACCGGGACCCAAGAAGATAAAGGCAAAAATTCACTCTTAAGAGGGGGATGGGGTCTTAAAGGATCAGTGTGTGTTTTCATTGCACCCGTACCCCGTCCTCAGGTGACTCTAGAGCCAGAAGACCTGGAGAGTTTGTGCTTCTAGTGAGTTCATCCTGACCCAGGAAAGAGCAATGCAAACGCCTGAGATTTTTGCACAAGCACCTCAAATAAAATGCTAAACCAGGAGAGAAGGGGAGGTACCCCTGCCTTCATGTCCAAACAGGCAAGCTATTGAGCTTACACTACCTCTTAGTCAAGATGTCCCAAGATCAAACCTGGAAATGGGTGAGGAGTATGAGAGAAGGACTCCGTGAAAATAGGAGAAAGGAAGTGAAGTGGACCTTTTGCTGGGCTGGAGCGGAAGGGAGATGTCTATAAATCCATTTCACAGGTGGAGCATGTGTGTGTCACTCCGAGGGGCTGCAGCCTGAATAAAGGAACTCCTCTTCTTCCTCACCAACCTCTAGTGCAAGCTGACTCTAGCTTTCTGCATCCTTTTCCTGATTATTCCACGTGCACTTCTAGCACATGCTGATGAGCTATCCAGTCCTCACCGCCCTATCTCTAAAACCTTGAAACCTAAAACTAGCTCAAGAGACCTTTATCTGTGAATTGCACAAATCAAATAAGCCCAAAAGTAACAATAAAGGAGCAATAATTAGGCCTGTGTGTTGAAACAGCACGTTTTAACTCTATCCCCAAAGTGCTCCCCCGCTCACCTTCCCCTCTCCTTTGGCAGCTTACCTTCTTTGGGTGGTCGCTTGGCCTCCCTGGTAAGATTGCAGACTTGGGTGGTTTGCAGCTCCTGGGTCAGGCAGCCCTCTGTCTGCTCATTCAGGGGTAACACCACGTTATTTAGCAAAACCAGCGACTGGTCGTCGATCCCCCACTCTCCCAAATGCTGAGGGCAGGTGCATTTTGTATACATGATCCCACATGATTCTGTTCTCCCATTTTCTGATTTTAAGCAGCTCTCCAACCAAGTGCATAATACATGGCAACCAAACTGGCTTGGGCTGACCTTGTTCAATACCAAAAACTCAAAAAACGATTTCTGATCTTCTTCCCCTTTTTTCTGTAATCCTGGGAAATCAGTTGGAAATACTCGACGTATTTGAATAAAATTTTTATCATACTGTAGAAAAACGAAAGCATTCTTGGAATTGCAGAGTTGCATTATAGAATGATTCTTTCTTAAAAGATCCTTTATTTTTTCATGGGAAAAATGATCAAACTGATAAGCCAGGAGTGAAAAGTTAGAGCAGCTAAGGTCCTTTTTGGAAAATTTCAGGTAAATGCTATATTTGGTTGGATCTGGATTTTCCAGCGTCCAAGTGCAGTTTGTAAAGTTTTTGGGAAACATTTCACTTACAGAATACGATCCATAAATGACTCCCTTCACCAAAGTTGAACACCAGAAGTCTTGGGCAGCATTAAATCCAAACATAACCAGGAGATAGGTGGAAAATATATAAATCAGCAGGTTACGAACAGCCTTCATCCTATGTCATTTGGCCTGTAAAAATGGCAATGAAAGTAAAATGCAAGTAGGAGTCTACACGCATTAAGAAAATAAACTCCTTTCAATATTACAGCCAGCTGTTTTCAAGATTTCAGTGAAAAATCCTTTTCAAAAGAAGGGCAGGTAATTTTTATTTTATAACACGGAAAAATTATTTGTTGCTGTGTGAACAGCGCCCTCATGTGGCCATTCACAATGGTCAAATTCGCAACATTCTATTTAAAAATAACATTTAATAGATTATTAATAGGAAAACCCTAATTTATCTACCAGGATTTCCTCTATGTCCATTATCATCCTATAGAATTAAAGGAAAAACATGGAGTTTTAAAACATCGTAATTTAAATGTTAATTGTCAAAATACTATTAATCAGTCTACAGTCTATACCTTTTCTCTCTCTGTCCTCTGCTTGCAGTAAACATCATCATACAAAATCTAATCTGATAATCTTCGAACAGCTGTCATCACATTATTTCTCTTATCTTAAATGTTAAAAGTAATTATGATAAATTATGGCCACAATTTTAAAAGCACAAATGATAATTTGCTACAGATGGAACATCATCTCCCAAATGCCCCACTTGCCTTTGCAGGGGCCACCATGTGAACTGCTCAGAAATTCCTTTGCAAAAACATGGGCATTCATGTGGATTAATTGATTTTAAAAGCATCATTTGAGAAAGGACATAGGATAAATACAGTGGGGAAACTTGTTGTTCAACGTCACCATTGAGAACCAGGATTTAAGGCAGTCATTTCAATGTGACATGCCCTCTTGGGATACATAAAGTGGATCACTATATTAGTATCTGTATCCAAAGGTGATGTCAGTAAAAAAAATTCCAGAGCCATACTAATTGAGCTGGCTTCAGTCTTTTAATTTTTTTAAAATTATCAACTGTAATTTAAGGTTTACACATGGTAATGAAATACATTGGCGTTTTTGTCCCTAGCAGATTTCAGTTATTGAACTGCTCCCTTTCCAACAACAACTCCAAAGCTCCTCTTTTCTTTTTCTTTTATTCTTTTCTTTATTTTTTAATTTCAACCCTGGCCTTGGATAATAAAGTAGTCCTTGGTTATATTTACCTCTGTAAGTTGTTATCCAAAAATAACTTGAATATTTTTCAGCTTTAACTTTTAAGAAGTTATTTCTTAGAATAAATGACACTGCTTTTTGTTTGTTTGTTTGTTTGTTTGTTTAGCCTTTGAGCTGATAAAAGTGATGCCAAGTTAATTTTAAAAGTCTTTAGGCTGCAGTCTCTTCCACTGTTCTGTAAATAGAGACAGATATACAGACATATAGATAGTTAAGAGTTTTCATGCCTTTGCCTGGGTCTTCTCGAACCAAAGGATAAAAACCTCTTCCTTCCCATTGCATAACACACACCAACGCATGCACACCAAATCCAGTGACCAAAGTCCCTGAAGAGAGATCTGCATTTTCCAGATTATAATTCAAATTCTATGTCTTGATATAGGAAAAAACAGCCCCAACTCTAAATCTCTATATAGCAGCAGTTTAAAATAGCATCAGAACTGCTGGGACCATCAAAACAGTGTTCTCTGTTTCAAGCAAATAGCTCAATGAATAATGCATTTTCTTCATGAAAAATAAAGCCAATGAGCATTTAAAGGTTAAAAAAAAAAAAAAAGAAAGTTGTAAGAAATTTTGGAAATAATTTTCTATTTTTTTTGCTGTAGCACTTTGCAGGCAATGCAGGTCTGCGCAGTGTTCTTCAGGATAGAGTGTAGGCGTTGAGAGCCAATGTGACAATAAGAGTCTAAATTAGGAATTCCATACATGAAAGGGGGCTTCATTTTATAATCAGGAACTCAAAAAGAGGTCGCATGTCTTTTCTTAATGAAATTGGTACTTTTGCTTCCATTTATTTGACAGTGCATGTCTGCAATGCCGTGCTCATCAATGATCAGAAAGAATGAGGAAATAGCTCTGAATTCACTTTAATGCCTGCTCGAGAGAGCGCCCTCAATATAATGCTCTTTATTTTTAATCGGTCTGGAGTACAGAGTCTTGTTTTGTTGTAAATAATAAGAAAAAAATAATTCCCCCACCCCCCTTTGACTGCAGGGCCCGTTCAAAAAACTGTATTTCCCTTTTAAAGAAGGGGTGGGGGCGGGGGTAAAGGCTGGCCACGGAGGTGTCAAGGATGTTTTATTTATTTATTTATTTATTTACCTCTTGCTGAGAAGCAAACCAGCACTGAGTTTAGCTATTCTCAAAACTGATTTTCTGGGTGACACTTTAGTTTAGTCGAACATAGACGGCGCCATCACTCCACAGATTTTCCCCCCAATAGAAGACCCACTGCCTTTTCTTAACTTCCTTTTAACCTAAAATTTTTCCCCCCATAAAATTACCCCAATCACACAAAACTGCCAGGTTTTCTAGGTCTCTCTACTTATTCCTTCCGACCCAGCACCTCTCTTGAAAACCAGACTTCTCTAACTTTTCAACTGCGGCGTTTAGACAGTCGGATTTGCTCACAGCCTCCCCATCCGCCAGCAACAGCGTTTCCTTTCCTTTTCCTCCCTTCTCAAACATCAAGCCCAAAGCTTCACGGGGGGCGACCCCCAGCAGAGGGAAGGTGACCCCGGGACCCTCTTCCTTACCTTCCACTCCGAAAGCTCAGGGAGGCTCTTGCTCTAAGACACCAGCACAGGCACGCGTCCCAGCAACAGTGACGGAGAGACTCCCCTTCGGTCCCAATCACCGTTGCCCATTTTCCCCGGCTCAGCTTCCAAAATCAGGATTTATTTTTAAAAATGCACACATACGAAAAGCAAAAGGTGGTGGTGGGCGGGGGAGAGACCAAAGACCAAAGGAGGGGCAGTGAGAAAAAAAAAGCCGCCAGGAGCCCAGAGCCTGGCCCCTTATCCAACTGAATACAACCTCCAAGCCGAGGGGGGCTAAAGGGAGAGAGAAGCCCCCCCAAAGGAGACTCTATGCAACCCCCCCAAAATGTTAAGTGGCTTAAGAGTGAAGATTTGTTTCATAAAATCTACCCCCAACAAACCGATTAGCCAAGAAGCAAAGAAAGCGCTGAGACGAGAAGTGACTGGCGGCGGCGGCTGCTGCTATGGCAGATTTGTTGGGGCGGTGGGTTTATGACAGGAATATTCGTGGTCGGATCGGAAGGCTCAAGCTCATGCTTTTTCCTCTTTCTGCTTTCCTCCCTCCTCCTCCTCCTCCCCCCTGCAGGTACTGATGGACGGACGGCGACTAAGGAGAGGGGGGAAAAATCCTTGGCTGGTGATGTCGGAAAGCTGTTTGAATGCCCAGCGAGGAGGGAGGCGCGAGAGGGAGCGAGATAGTAAAGCTGTGTCTCTGGTGTGCGCGCCCGCGCGCGCGGTGCTCGCTCTCCCTTGGGCGCGTGCGCGGGGGGTGCGCGTGCCCCGGGAGCGTGTCCGCGCAGCGGCCTCCCGCGTGCTCGGGGGCGCTAGCGTCCCGGGTGCCGCGCGCCCCTCTCTGGCACAGCTGTGGTGCGCACTGCCGCCCGCCAGAGGCTCGGCTCGCGCACCACAGTCGCTGAGACTTCCTGGAGTTGTGCCTCCCGGGGGCGCGGGCGGGAGTGTGAGAGAGAAGGCAGGGGAGCTGTGGGGTGGGAAAGGAAGGAGAGGAGGGAGTCTCGGTGGGAGGGCGGGGGAGAGGCGGACGGTAGGGGGCTCCGAGGAGCTCCAGCCAGGGCTGCGGTGCGCCTGCACGTCACGGCTGCTCAAACCCAAGCACGTCCTGAAAACGGTATTTTCTGCGTCTGGGAGGTTTTTGCATCCTCAGTTCCCACCGCTGGGGCTGGCGGCGACCAACTGTAAGAGAAACGCACTAGGAGGCAAGGCAGGGGGGTGCGGTGGATGGGAAGGCGACTCTGAAGGGTGGGAAGTGAATGCAGGACTTGATCGTCGTTTTCTTTCTGTCTTTCAGCGTGGACCTGACGCAGCCAGAGAGCTGTCATTTCAGCACTGGGATTCAGAATTGATCCAGTTCGCAGCGGAGGGGGCACATCCCAGCTCCCTAGCTGCTGCGTGTCTCTGACTGGAACAATAGTAGTTTTTCTCTGGGAGGCTGCAATTAACATCTTATTTGTTCTGGCTCCATACAGGCTTTGTCAGGACCGCGGTGCGGCGACCGAGGTTGGGCTCTTGCATTGCTTTCTGCTTGGCAGTGGGGTCTAAACTTTTGTTTTGTTTTGTAGTCTTAATGGTCTTAATGTATGATTCTTTTTCAAGTTTCCTTAGTAACAGGTTTGGGGACGGGGTGGGAAGAAAAGGGGTGAAGAGAACCAACCAGATTACATAGAAGGGAAAAAGGGAAAAGAGATAAGTTTCCCCACGTTTTAATCTATCTGCCTGTCTATCTAGCTATCATCCATCTATCAGTCATTTTGCCTCCTGGACAGTTGGCTGACGAAGTGTTTGATAAACTAGCTCAGATACATGCTGCTGAAGGTCATTCTCCTCCTGATTATGTCTGTACTTGTAAACGCAGTTGGTGGTTTGCAAAACAAGTGCTAAAATAGTGCAGTGATGTGGTGGGAGGAAACCATAATGGGCAATTGATATAAAGTGCCGGAATCTTCTTAAGGGTGACTTTCTCCAGCGGCAGGTGAAGTTGAATAAAGCAATTTTCCATCATTTGTTCCCCTTACTCTTTTGCATTTTTTTTCCTCCGCTTGTTGTTTCTCTCCCCCGGGGCGATTGTGGATGGCCAAGAACACCATTTTAAAAAGAGGCTGATAGTGAAAACAGGAAGATGTTGATGGTCTTTTATCCACTGGAGTTGTTTGAAATGTTGTAATTGGCCCTCTACTTCTTAATACATATTAATAGAGTGACCCTCTTCAAGGCTTTCCCTTTTTAAACGAGTGCCTGGAATAACACTCTGTTAGGCAAACAGTTAATCATTCCCCAGCAGGCTTTAACTATTTTCCCAGTAACAAATCACTGGCAAGAGAGCAGCCTGGGTGGCATTTTGGTTTTGTGGCATTTTGGTTCCTTACAATATTTTTTATTCATTTAAGGAAATGTTAAAAGGAAATCGGGTTTATGTCCGGAACAAATTTTGAAACATTGTTTAAGCAAACACATTTTCTTTTAAAAACAAAGAACATTGAGCAACACAAAGGAGAAAAACATTTTATTTATTTCAACTTCCCTGGAGATTGTAATCATGATTTTTGCAAGGCAATTTGGTTAGTTCTGTTACTTTACCCAGATGAAAAGAAAATCATGATAGATGTGGAATAAAAGTAGAGAAAAAATTCTTTGGATGGTTTATACATAAAAAGGAAATAATGTGAAATTCAGTTATAGTTCTATTTTTTATGTAGTGATTTCTCATATTATCTTTTAACACTTGATTTTGATGTTTCTTAGAAATTCTTAGTCATGACACAGTGGCATAAGAATAACTGTTGAAAGGAACAATTTAAAAGCCTTAATGCTAAATAGAAAGGATCACTTACTCCTAGGATCATTTATATTCAAGTTGAATGCAGGGCAGGGTCAGAAAAGAAAGCCACCCTTAATAAAGCGCTTCACCCTTCACACTGTTTCTCATAACCTTCATAAATTGCAGGCTACTGAGCTGGTCTGATGATGATCCTGCTGAGATATATTTATAGCAGATGATTTGTGGATGATAAATATGCCAAGTAAGACACAGTCTCCAGTAACCCCAGGCTCGTCCAACTTCCTCAGGGGACTATAATCAAGAATCACAAAAAGAACCCTATATGGACAGTCTGGTCTCTGGACACTAACAACAGCACAATCCAAAGGCAAATCAAGGGGGAAACACTTCGTTTCATGTCTGCAAGATGCTCCATGTGAAAGCATTGCTGACATGTTGACCCAACAGCAAAAAGAGAACAGCAGTTTACACACCCTCAGCTCTCTGTCCTTTCAGTCCTATTGATGTTGGTCCACTTTTAGATTTAATGCATATTAAAATCACCATTTCAAACCAGTATTATCTGCTTTCATTGGTCTCTTTCACAAGTCCAAGTGTATGTGTTTACATTTATATATATACAAACACATATACATATATTTTATACGTGTGTGTGTATGTACACATTTGTAAGAACACATACACATATGTTTATATATAGAATATGTGTATTTCAGTTGGTACACATATATTTAGTTGGGAAGTTTCGCTACATTGCTTTGTATTTCTCTTTGATAAAGTGATGCATTTCCTTTCAAAACTTCCTAAGTAATGTATAAACTGATTATTATGTAAGTTTCCTTGCTGACTTACAAAAGGACTATTGAAAGGTCAATGTTCGCACATCGAAATATAGAGTGGTATTGCATTTTAGATTGACCGAAGTATCTAGTGTTAAAGGCTTTCAAATTTATCTCTCCTATTAATTCATTTTAAGATTACTTTGGAATAATGAGGCTTCTAAGTATAATTTATCTTTATTTTTCATCTTTTTGTGCGTTTTAAATTTAGTCCCTTTATTTTGAGAATAACCCTATACTCCAGGATCATTGTTTAAAATTCAGTATCATTGCACAATTCTCCTACTCAATAAGAATGTTTCTAGAATATGCTCGGTCAATTGTAGAAAGTGTTTTCTGTTTTTTCCCTTATAGTCTTTCTGGTATTACTGTATTACCGCATTCTAAATTCTGTAACTTGTTATTTTCAGTAAGGCTTTAAGAAGCATGGATAGGTTTGTAGGTTACTTCTTGTTAAATGTGCCTTAATGTTTTAGTATTTGGTATTTAGATATATACATATCCCATATATATATGATATATATTAGATTATATATATTAGATATATGCATACCCACATATATATTAGATCATATGTATTAGATATATACATATCCCCAATAATAAAAAATTAAGGCATATTTAATAAAAAATACTATATATATATGGGAGATATATATACACACACACATACAGACACAAAGCTTTTGGAATGTTAATTAAATGATCAAAATATTACAAGATTACATTGTTATGAGTACTTAACTTCCCATTAAAATTAGCATATTTACAATAAACAGAAACAATTTCTTCCTCTTCTTCTCTGATTCCACCTTATTATTATTATTATTATTTATTATTAAAAAAGGAAGTCTCCCAGGAACCAAGCTATATTTCCTCTAGTATCTATATAAAAACAAGTTGGTCATTTTCTACTTGGACATCCCAGAATAGAAAGTACATAAAAGTACTAAAAAATAAAGGGATAGAGTTGTGGTTAAAGGAGATGTCATAGAACAGCTATCCTGGGTTCGTTTAAGTGTAACCCTATTCCATGCTAAACAAAGTCAAGGTTAAATTTAGTCCAAAAATCCCAGTTACATCAGGTTTCAATTTTTTATCACTATTTCCCTATACAATGATACAAGTTAAAAAAAAAAAGTTGGTAAAAGCTTTTGGTGATCAGTTTTCAAGTTTTCATTGGTGGCATTCCAGAAATACTGTAAGTAGATAACACATAGTGTCACATTTGTGTGTTGTAGCAACATCTTGGAAAATATGGACTTCAAAAGCTCACAATGTGTGTTTGTAATGAAACATAAATTTACCTCTAAATTTATCCTTTTCAGCTACTTTGTTTTTCATATAAAGTTACTATATTTACACCATTATCATTAATCTCTGAAATTTCAGTTATACTAGAAATCAAGATTCTTCATTCCTCACTAAGGACAAGAAGCTGTGAATTCTCTGGACTTCAGTTATCTCACAGAAAAGAGCTTGATTGTGTAATGTCTAATGTTCTTCCTGACATATTCTAAATAACAGAAGGTGTCTCACAAGAAACAGAAGCAGTGAGAGAAAAATGCAACAAAATCCTAGACAAGAATGAATCAGTTTTTTCACTCACAGGCTGGAAATGCCTCCCTATTCTATCATAATTTTGAACACCTCCATAGTTTTACTAGCTTTTCCCTTCTGGCCTTGCTATCATCTGCTGATGTACAGACAGTCCTTTCCATTTTTATTATTTTCCCACTCTAATAATTTTCTTTTCTTAGACAGAAGTCTTACTTTACCATTAATGATGACAATAACTAAAGCTGCCAGGACCAGCACATCTGCTGACCTTTATCAACACCAGGTATTGAAGTCTATGGACCACCCATTATTTCTGAACATTCGTTGATATTCACTCCAGTTCCTACCAATTCTGATCCACTTATATCCACCATTTCTCTTCCTGCCAGATTCTCTCATTTTGCCTTCTGGATCTCCATGCTCCTTTATACCAACAAACAAGAGGGAGAATATTCTCTCTACCCACTTCATTAACTGAAGCCTGCTCTTATGAAGACATGACATCTCTTCCAACTATATCAAACAGAAGCAATTTATGGGTATGCTGCTTCCACACCCTGATTAAATGGGTCAGTGGCAGAATCAGTATCCTTACTCTCCCCTTTGGTTTCACATCTTTACTCCTCATTTCAGTTTCATGCCCACCTTTTTTTAGAGTTCATGGCATCTGCCTTTGCCTCTTCCTCCAGGTTATATTTTCCAGTCATGGAATCTTTCAGCTGCCAGCTCACAGTTTTCCTATCTACCTGGCTTCCATTCCTCTTCTCATGACTTCAACACTTCAATCTCATGCAGATGTCTTATCCGGACACACTAGCTTCATTCTGTTTGTTTTTTTTTGTTTGTTTGTTTAATACCAGTTCAACCATATTTCCCTGTGGTCTTTAACTAAAAAGTCTAACCAGTGACTAAACCACTTCCAATATTTAAAATTTCATATTTCAATTCTCTAATTACAACCTTCTACTTTTATAAACTCACCTGCTAAGTAACCATATGGAATCAAGTCTTTCACAAAATTCAGATCTTTATTTTATTGATTACCACCAATTTCTGCTCTTATCTTCATTTTCTTCCTTATACCCTGTGGTAGGCAGCCTCTAACATAGACCCAAATGATCCCTACTTCCTGGTATGTAGTCCTTGTATAATTCTCTCTCTCTTGAATGTGGACTAGATTTAGAAATTTGCTTTTATCAAAAAGAGTATGGTAATAACAGTGGGATGTTAAGATATAAAATGACTGTTTCATCTTGGGGGCCCTTTTACTCTTCCTTAGACCACTTGTTTGCCAGTAAGCCAGGTGCCATGTTGTGGTACAGTCCTCAATAGAGAGGTCCATGTGAGTCTGCCCTTCTGAGGCCTATCAAAAGACACATGAGTGAGCTTAGAAGTGGAAGCTTCCTCACTCAAGTCTTGAGAGAACTTGTCCAGCCAATGTCTTGGTTACTGCTTCGTGAGAGACTTGAGCCAGAATCAAGCAGCTAAGCTGCTTCTGGATTCCTGACCTATAGGCAGTATAGGTCAGGCATGTTTGTTGCTTCCAACTGCTAAATTTGGCGGTAATTTGTTATGCAAAAGTAGGTAACTAATGCATACCCCATGGATTCCACACCCATCGTTATAATAATTTACTTACAAAAATCTTCAGCTGTCTACTACATTTTCCTGGCTGAATCACCATACTTACTATAATACACAACTGCCCTTCCTGATCCGGGGCCCATGCACCAGAGCATTATTGAAGAAATTCGTACCCTCAGGCAGTTAGATGTCCCTGTAAATTTACAGTCACGAGGTTCTCATGGCCTCACCACACAGACTATTACTTATAAGTTCCTTCTCTTATTGTATCCTATGAATGTTTTGTAACTTTGATTATTAAAAATGCTTCTCAACTCTTGAATTATAAGTGATAACCTTTTTTCACTTGTTATTTATAAAACAGATGTGATTAGATGGGAAATACCTTACATTCATTAAACTGATTGTACCTTCACCCATTTTCTCCTCTCTTCATATCTCCAGGGAGATGCTGCCCTTATCTAAGAAGCCAGCCCCTCTACAGGTAACTTGGATCTTACTTCTATCGGCTCTCATACCAATACTCTCTCCCTGTCTCCTGGACCACTTTGATCAGCATACATATTTTATAGCAATACTACCTGTCTAAAAACTTCTGATAAACAACCTGTTTCTCAAATGCCCTTCATAAACAATCTTTTTTAAAAAGCTGCCATATTCACTTCACTTCCTCACTTCCCTCTCATTTCTCAACTCAATCCATTTTGGCTTCCATCCCCACAATTCCACTGAAAAATTCTTGTCAAAAATCACCGAAGACCTTCATGTTGCCAAGTTAAAGGGATAAATGTTTTTCTCATCTTACTCCAACTTTCAGCAGCATTTTAAATGCAATGCCCTCCTTTTGGAAACCACTTCTATTTTGGTTTCTGTTTTAGCATACTCTCCCAGATATACTTTTACATCACTGATCACTTAGAAGACACTGAGACACTTCTCAGTGTCTTTTACTTGTTCTTCCACATGAACTTGAAATGCTGGCTGCTTTAGAGATAAGTGTTGGATGTGCTTCCCTTATTTCTCCACCACCTCTCCCTTGGTGGTCTAATCCATTTCCTAATATAGAATATCGCTATAAAAATGTATACATACATACACACATATGAACAGACACCCCATGTATGTCCCTTTAACAAGGATATCTGCTCTGAGCTCTAGATTTTTAAATAATCAACTTCTATGATTAACATATCTACCAAATATGCCTCATAGTCATCTCAGATTCAGGGTAATTAAAGGAAGATTCCCGATTACTCCAAAGAAATGTGTTCTTCCCTTAATCTTTCTGTTTGAGGAAATGGCATCCCTATCCACCTAGTTATTCAATTGGCAAACATGGGAATGATGCTTGCTGATCATTTTCTATCACTCTACATCTAATCTCTTGACAAATATTGTCTGTTCTATTTTGTTTAAGTTTCCCAGGGCCATCATAATAAAATTACACGATGTGGGTGGTTTAAGCAACAGAAATTCATTTTTTCCACACTTTCGGAGGCTAGATGTCTAAAATCAAGTTGCCTATTGGACTGGTTCCTCTGGAGCCCCTTTCTCTAGCTTGCACATAGCTGACCTCTTACTGCCTCTTCAAATGGGGTGAGGGAAGTGCGGAGATGGGCACAATTCAGCTGTGATATACCCTCAATACACAGATCTCAAACCTAACCAGTTTTTCCCTTTTCCCTGCCCATCTTTTTTTTTTGGTAAAGCATATAGTTTTTGCCTAGTCTTTTCTTTTATCTATTTATATATATATTTTAAAATTTATTTTTTATACTTTAAGTTCTGGGTACATGTGCAGATTGTGCAGGTTTGTTACATAGGTATATATGTGCCATAGTGGTGGTATGCTCCATCCATCGCCCTGTCATCTACATTAGGTATTTCTCCTCATGCTCTCTCTCCCCAATCCCCCACCCCCCTGCTACCCCTCTCCTAACTCTACCCCGCAACAGGTTTCGGTGTGTGGTGTGTGATGTTCCCCTCCCTGTGTCCCTGTGTTCCCCATTGTTCAACACCCACTTATGAATGAGAACATGCAGTATTTTTTTGGTTCTTGTGTCAGTTTCCTGGGAGTTGAACAATGAGAACACAGAGACACAGGGAGGGAGGGGAGCATCACACTCAGGGGCCTGCCGGGTGGGAAGCTAGGGGAGGGATAGTAGGGGGTGAGGGGATTGGGGATGGATAGCATTAGGAGAAACAGCTAATGTAGATGACAGGGTGATGGATGCAGCAAATCACCCCCATGGCACATGCATACTTATTTAACAAACCTGCACTATGTGCACATGTACCACAGAACTTAAAGTATAATAATTAAAAAACTATCTCTAATAAATTACACTTCAAAAATTCTATCCCTTTAAAATCAAATGGAAAAAAAATTTAACTCCAGTTACTTCTCATAATACAAATAATAAAATCCAAACTTTTAATTGTGGCCAACAGTGCCCTACCTCATCTGATTCTTGCTCCCCTCTCTAACTTCATCTTGCGCCACACTTCTGCTAACATAAAATGCCCAAGCTATATTCACCTTTTTTTAAGTCGCAAGGACACTACATTTTTATCTCCTTACAATCTTCCAATGTCAAGATCATTCTACCTGGAATAAAATTCCCTTTTTTTCACTGCTAGGAGAAACTTTATAGGCCTGCCCTGCCTGGTTCTCATACCTCATATTTCATCTTGAAAATTCCCTTTTCAGAGCTTTTAATTTTTTTTTTAACCACTCAATTTATGGTGCTCTCTCCTTGTGTTCTCTTTCAAGGTACTTATCTCTCCTTTTCTTTGTACTCAAGTAAATTTTTTTTTCCTTTTTTAAATTATACTTTAAGTTCTAGGATAAATGTGCAGAACATGCAGGTTTGTTACATAGGCATACATGTGAGCATGTTCTCACTCATAAGTATGAGTTGAACAAGAGGACACATGGACACAGGGAGGGTAACATCACACACTGGAGCCTGCCTCTCTGTTTTATTCTAGTGACCATTTTTATCTAATTGGTCTTCATCTTTTTTTTTATTAGTATGTTAGCTCCATCATTACAAACTCCTACCTAATATAGTGCAAGTCACATAGTAAGTGTTACATTTTCTATCCCTTAGAAAAATCTCATGATAACTGTTATGAAATCTAAAGACCCATGGAGAATTTAGTAGTAAACCAAGAACAGAGTGCTTGGTTGAATAAGGCCGTGAAGCACACACACACTGCCCTTCACCTCCTCAAATATTTTTCTAACAATTATCTTACTAAAATTTTTACACACATATATAGAGGCGTTAAGTCGTAACATGGTAAGCGTACTGGAAAGTGAGCTTGGAAATCCAAAATGGAGCTTAACGTAAAGCATCTGGTTTATACCCGGAAGATCTTGTCACAACCTGATCACTTTGAGCTAACCCTAGCTCTTAATCTTTCTAATAATACTATCATGTTGTCTTAACCAAATCACTTACCTGAAATAAAGTATAGGCGATAGAAATTTTTACTCTATGCACTGCTGGTTCATATTGAAGTGACAGTTAAAATACATTGATCTAAATATTTATTTATATTTATAATTAAATATTTATTACTTTATACATTTGAATTTGTGACCTTAAATGTGTATGTGTGTGTGTGTGCATGAAAGAGAGCGTGCGAGAGAGAGAGAGAGAGAGAGAGAGAGAGAGACATGCATAAAGAGAGATATACAAAAAAACATCGTGACATAAAATAACAATTTATTTGTCTCATAAATATGCAATCTGTAGAAGCCTTTGCTGTTAGAACAGCTTGTCTTTTGACATTGTCTTTCAGGGTCAGCCTGGACAAACTGGGTGTGAAGATTCCTTGTCCAAAATAGCTCCCCCTATGACTGGCATTTGGTACTAGCTGTTGGCTGAAAGCTCAGTAGGAGTTGTAACACAGAGGATGTAGTACCTCTTTACACAGACCATTCAATAGGGCTGCTTGCTCTTCTACACAGCATTGCAGCTGTCTTTCCTAAGTCAGTATTGCAAAATATAGGAAAAGAAATCTGTCAGTGTTTAAGACCTAGATCTCTAAATTGGTACAGATTTATATCTGACATTATTCTTAGTTGAACAGTCACTAAGCTTGTTCAGATTCAAGGTGCTGGTGGAGGGGACTGCACTGGGTGGGGAGAGAGGTAAAAAAAATCTCTAGATCTTAACGTAGTCACCATTCTCAATGAAAGGAATATCAAAGAATCTGTGATATGTGGTGTACACTGTGTTCACTGACATCTTCTTGCTGGATTCTATCATTTAATATGTTAGATATTATTCCATAATCAGTGACATATACAGATCTGAAGTGCTTTCCAATAAATCAGTGGCCAGTGTTTCACCATAGTGTCAGTAACATACAACTGGAACCATTTCTCCATTATAATGCAATATGATTGAAGGATTGTAAACATAGTGTCAGTAACATACAACTAAATATACAAACTTCTAGAGGGCAGGGATATTATCGTATGCCATAATATCAGCCTTTGGACAGCACTTGATAAATGTTGTTTGCCTAGCTCCCTAATTGAAATCCTTTTAGTTGTTATAGAATGTTATTCAGCCAATCCATATTTATCTTTTCTTTCTTCAGGAACATGATAGATTATTTCAAATACCTTGTATGAAGAAGAAGAATAGGTACTATGCTTACAACAGTCCTTCTGTGATATCCTTAGCAGTTGTTAAATTAATAGTATTGTTTCTTAATATAGCCATGCTGGTGTCTATTTCTCCCCATTTTGTTTACTATACATTCACAAGCCACCTATTCTGTAATATATTTTATAATTTTTACAGAGATTAATATTAAATCTAAATAGTTTATTAAATTAAATAAACTACAATTTCTAGAATTCGGCCCTTTTTCCTATTTAAAATAGAGGCAGTCTTTATCACTTACTATTTGTGTTCTCTGCCAACCTATTTTCCAAGATGTTTCAAACATAGTTGGAAATACTTTACTAAGAACACTTATACTTTCTTTAATGTACCATGATATAATTTGTGTAGTCCAGGACATTTGAAAAACTGATAAACTACCCAAGGATTCTTTTATTTTCTTGATCTCTCGGATATCATTTTATTCTTAAACATTATTGGTTCATACTTTTAAAGTGAAAATAATTTTCTTTTGATTGAAGATGGAATCAAAGTAGGAACTGAGTAATGCTTCCTCCTGTCTTCTTATATTATTAAACATTCTGTGCCATAAAGGCAGAATCTTTTTCACATTTCCTGTTATTTTTGCACATTTGAATTTTTTTACTTGTTTTATCCTTTTCTTTATATAGGCTTCTTTCTTTTATTCTAATATCCTTAATTTTTTTAATCTTAGAATGAGTGTTTCTACTGATCCAAATGACTGACTTGTATTATTTTGATCATAACTAATAAGAGTTATATATATATTATCCATTTTCAACCATTTTAATATTTAAACAAAATTTCTTGAAAATAAATGTTTTTTATCAAAAATTTCAAGGCTTTGGGGGGGGAATCTGTTTACTAAAATCCTTTATATATACGCTGAATGTTTAATACTATAGAGAATTTGAAAGTCTCAATTATAGAAAAGACAATTTTTATAGGTTATTTGATTTTGCTATTGAAGATTAAATCTCAAGCAGATTCACCATTTCTATATTAACACTGTCTTTCTATAATCTTAATTGCTTTTATAAAGGGGAAAATTGGTAAATAGCTTCTCGAATGTTCTGTTTTTCAAAGCCATCTGACCTACTTAATTGTCTCTTTCAATGTGAACATCTGAAATAATTTCTCTATATCCTACAGCCCCTTAAGTAAAATTTCGAAGTTGTTGCTGGCCAGATTGCAGGCACAATGCTCAGGTGACATTTTAATCCTTAGGACATTAACTATAAAGCAGTTATTCAGTGACTTAAAAAGAAAAACACCCTGGTAATTTGATATCAATTATCTGAATGCATCCTCACATCTTCGTTATAGGAAAAGGAAATGGATTCAACATGCATTTTATTAATCCTTTTCCCTTTGTGCCTCTCTTGAATCTAACTGAATTAGAAATAATAAAAACTTCACTTTAATCTGTCATTAAGATAAGAAAATGCAGATCCACATCAATTTATTTAGTTTCCCCATAGGCTACGAATGAAGTATCTTCATTGAACAAGTGCTACTTTCTGAATTACTGAAGGTAAAAAACAGGAAAAATTTCATGTTTCACACATGCAATTGTATTTTAATTTGACTCAGAATTTTTTTTTTTTTCATGCTGTCCTCATTTTAGGACCCTTGGTAACAACAAAATATATACCAAGCCAATTTTTCAAAACTAACTTATAAATTTGGGAAAATAATCTAAATTAAGCCCAAATATTGGCAATGATGAATCATTCAATTTATCCCCTCCCCATTACTCTATAGCAACTTTGTCCCAGAATTACAAAATAGAATTATAGATTTTGAAAACCATAAGAAACACTAGAAACAATTTACTCCTGTCTTTCTTGAACTTGTTTCATCATCAATGTAAACTGGTGTGTTCACTAAAATACATATACACTGAGTTCCTTCCACAAGGATTCTGATTCTTTAGGCTTTTTAGGCTTATGTTTTTAACCATAACCATAAATGATTCCTAGATCAGACAAGTCTGGGAAATAATGATATACTTTCAGGTCCTTGGTTTATAGATAAGGAAACTGAGACACAATCACCAAGAACAAACAGCCCAGTATTACCCAGTGAAGTAATGACCAAGTTGAAATGAAAATCCAGGTTTTGGTGGTCTGTTACTTTTTCATATTTTCAAAATCATTTATATTTTGATATGTTTTTTCTTTCAGTTCCTGAGATAATTCTTTATTCTTTTCTCTGGAGTACATTTATTTATTATCACATTTCTTGAACAAAACTATGCTGTATTATCTTTTATTTGTTAAGATATAGGCATTCTGTCTTGGGATCTGCGTTGGAACTACTTATAATATGCACCCTTCAATTGATGTGAAGCCACTCTGGTTACCTTGTTTTATCCTGGTCCAGACAGAAAACGGATCAAAATCTTATAACCACTGAAATTGTTGATGAGTGCAATTGAAGACTCAGGGAGGAAATACAATTCCCTTCAAATTAATTAATTAAAATTATAAATGGACTTCATGGAAGTGAAAGAGAACTATTCATAGAACTAATAAAACGTTATCAATGCACCCATTTAAGAAGAATGGTTGTTACACCTTTGTTCCAGCAGTACATATGCCGTATGTGAAATCTCAAAGGAGATTATCATTGCCTGCAGTGCAAAGATAACCAAAACACAGTAGTGAAGCAATATAGCTTTTGAGACAGACCAAAGTTTGAATTCTGACTCAGCCTCCTAATGATGTTGTAGACTTGAAGAAATCATTTTACACCAAGTTTTAGCATTTTTTTTAAAAAAACAATTATTAAGATAATACTGCTTACTTAATACTAATATAAAGATAAGAACAACATGAAAAATGCCAAATACAGTGGCAGAGTAAAAGGAACTTTAGTGCTGTTGACAAGCATATTGTATGACTGCGTTAAACACAGAGAAAGTAAAGATGGATAAGAAAGCCTCCTGTTCTCAAGGCAAAGAAAAGTTTTGGTCTGAAATACTGTAGATAGCACTGAGCAGAGTGAAGAAAAATGGTTCTATATCTCACATTGTAACAATGGTCTACTTACATTTTATTAGACTAGAGACTACTTGCCTTATCAAATATATCAAGCACTCAGCAAAGTTTAAAAAAGCATATAGAAACATTTCTATGCTATGGTTTACTAGTTCAAATATAATTATTTAAGCTTAACTGCTTCTACATATTTTTCAGCGCAAATCAAAATAAAATCTAGACATAGAAAAATATTTGCATCAGGCAGTTGTCTTGAGGTAGTAACTTTTATGCCATGACATTTGGCGTCCGATTGGTTATCTGTAAATTCTGAACATGTTTAAATTCTCTTAAAAATTATTACGTATATGATAGTGTTGATTTATGTTTTTACAAGTAGTATTTAAAACATAAATCTGTCCTTACTTCTGAAGTTACAAGTAACATATAAAACCAGCATTCAGATACATCCCTAATTATGTTGAAGAATTTTTCATTTAATCAAACTTGGGTAATGAAAAATTTATCTATAATTCAGGAAAAAATGGGAATATTAAATTCAAATTTAGATTTCTTTCTGTGAAAACAGAAATAATAAACTATCAAAATATCTATTAAAGTATTCATACAAATGAGAAAGTAGTACTGGAATCTGTAAACCTACTTTTCATTCTTGATTATTTAAGAGTAATCACCTTAATTCTCAACAGTGGCAAAATATTCAAGGCATGTGTTAACTATAACAATTTTCATGTTTTTGAAATCTGCATGATTAAAAGTTTGTTGAAAGAAGTATTGAATGTAAAGTTTTATTCTGAGGTGAATGTTTTTAGCTAATGTCAGACTACTTATACCCTTTTGAAAAACACAGCATACGACTTTGGCAGTATAATTGAGTGCTTCTATAATAAGTCTCAAGAAATTGGAATATTAAATTTCTGTCATGCACTTACAGTAAAGAGCAGATTGTAATAATCATTAAAAACTTAGATCATAAAAATTAAAATTTAAGGTTAAACTCTATAGCTGTTTCTAGGTACTGAAGTTTTCAAAAGGTGTTAAGTGTTGTTCTAGGATCATTACTATGGGTTACTAAATTGCAACATTCTTTTGAAGCAATTATTAAGGGGTAAGAGTTAATTTGTCACAATGACCAATATTTTCATTTCCTAAAAATTGTTGAGTCTGTCCATTAATGCAAAAAGAAAACCAGATTGGGGACCTTGGGGAGAGAATATTGTACGTGTTGTGAGACAAATTTATCTTACTCTTCTGAGTCTATAAATAATCACTTTGTAGCAAAGACATCAAATTCTCATGTCTATGCCCACAGAGTTCATAAAAATTGTGAAATTCCATTAAAATTCAATAGGAATTTTAGAATCAGATCAACTATCCTGTTAGGTAAAGAAAATTGATGTTGATACCTGAACAGCATATGAGATCTAGAATAATGTACCAAAAGAGGTTTCTTTCCTCTTCATATATTTTGCTGATGTCTGTTGGAATGTGAAATGGAACCAGATTCTACTAACAAACCTAAAATTTGATCAAATTCCTATATCATCCATTTGACAACTTTGATATTTTAATTACTCTTTTAACACAAACATTTCATTTCTATCTTTTCCCCACATCTACAATTAGAAACTTATATCAAAGATGGAATTATTGGGTAAGATTAAAATAACATTCAATACTAGAGAATTTGAAATGAATATTTAAATGAAATCTCTAGTAATGAGAATGAGAACTTACCACCTAGTTAAAATAATCTGGTAAGTAAATTAGCTGGAATCTTGTTACTGTAGTCCTATGACATAAATACATAGATGATGATAGATGGTAGATAGATAGATAGATAGATAGATAGATAGATAGATAGATAGATAGAGATGGTATTAATAGGAGTCTTCTATGTCTCCTGAGATCTTAGTAAGAATGCTTAAAAAATCCAATTTAATATTTGTTGAAATTACTAACCCCTCAACACACAATTTGACATTGCACATTAGACATTCGTGTTCCTAAAATTTTCTTTAATTGTAGCCCTGTTCCTTTTCCATATTATTTTCCCCAATTTCTTCTGATTTTCTCCAGGAAAAATGACCAGAACATTATTTTATCTTCTCTTGAAATCCTTGTACCTCTTTGTCAAATCATATTTCCAAGCAACTCACTAATGCATTTTTCCAAAGATATTTGTTTCCTCCCTGAGAAATGTCATGGTGCCAACTATAAAGATAATTAATTTAAATATTATATAACTAAATAAATATCCACATTGATACAGATATTGCTGATTATATTTTACATGTCATCTTGGCTAAGAAGGTTAATTCTGAAATCAGAATCCTGGGTTTAATTTGTAGTATTGCCACTTATTTAAGGTTTTTAACTTTTATTGAAACTTGGTGTCTTCAGCAGTAAGGTGGAGTGGGATGTATAGTTCTCACATTGGACAACTGTAGAATTAATCATAAGGAGTATAAATACTGATTATGATCCCACCCAGTTGTAGTCAGTTTTCTTAAATATAAAATGAAAATAATAATAGCACCTACTTTCTAAACTTATTATGCTGTATAAGAGGAAAATGCAACTAAAATGCTAGCACAATTCATGGTTTACATTAGTGAGTAATATATTTTATTGCTACTACAATTAGCAATAAATGGTGGTAACAACACCATTTTTCTATACACAGTATCTCTTTAATATATCTTGCAATTAATTATAACAAATGATAATTATTTATATTATCATAATATTTTTACAAATAATATTAAACCAGATAGTTTATTATTAACCACTCTAGAAACAAGCATTTCTACTGGGTCCACATCTTCAAACTTGAGCATTAGCTTTATTTAATAGATAAATATAAAAATAGTAAGAAATACACACTCTCCATTTCATGGTTTTAGATGTGCAAACCATTATTTAGCAGTAAAGTTCACATTAAAAAAAAGATAATTTGTAATCGATGTTATTCACATATCTAAATGTTTATAATAGGAGAACAGTCTTCTGAGGATAGTCTTCATAAGTTAGTGTTCTTATATCGTTGGATCCTTAAACATTGTGCAGGTTAGTGGCACCGAAACCAAAGAAGTAAAAACCCATATATTACTTTTGATATCCCAAATCTTCTGTTGCCAGTCTTTACAGATAACATAAACACTTGATTAACACATAGACTAGTATTTACAAATATTTTATGTATTAATGACATACATTTTTTTCGTACTGTTTTTGATATTTCTAGACTGCATGGTTCATTGCAGTTTTTTTTCAAATTGTCACAAATCTCCAAAAATTCTTTCAATATGTTTATTGAGAAAATATCTGGATGTAAATGGATCTGCACAGTTCAAACCCCTGTTGTTCAAAAGTCAACTGCGTATTTATACTATGTATTTTGACAAGGCTAATACAGGGCTAATACAGGGAGCAGTAAGACAAGAAAAACATGTCTATTACAGTATTCAATTGAATCAAAATAATTAACTTAGAAAAGTAAAAGTGGGTTTCTATGTATTATACAGGAAGATTAACACATACCTATCATCTGTTAAAGAAATTGTGATCAGAAAGAAGAGAATAACTTAAATGGTGCCAAAGCAATTTCGAAAACTAAATACTTTGGCTAGGTTCATACTTGGATACTTAGTTCAGCTCTTGAAGTAGTGACCTGGAAATAATTCCTAAAGGTTTTTGCTTATTAAAATGATTTGCTATTATAGCAATAACATGATCTCATTGAAGATAGCATCTGAATCAGTGCAATACTCTACATCTTGCCTCCAAGTCTAGGATTTTAAAATTTTTTTAATACATCACTCTATTCTCCTGGCTAAGTTCATATCCTCTTGGTTTAAAGCCAATTTTTAATTGAATTCAGTTTGTTTAATTGCTCCTCAGAGATGTCCATAAAATGTGCTCTCCCAGATTTCCTAGCAGAAATGCCATTGTCTCTGCTCAGCATTCCCAAGCAGGCAGCAAAACTGCCATCAAGCTCCGTCTTGCTCAACAATGACTCTTTAATGTGGTCATCTCATGTGCTTTGTATTTCAATTATAATTTAGAATGAATTAAAATCTATTTAAATGGATAGCATCATCTCTTAATACTCGATGGAAATTCATTTCAGAACGTTCTATCTCCTTAAGGTAGCACAGTAAAAAAGTGTGTCATCCTTTACATTGTTAATTTTAATGTCATCAGTTTTATTTCCCTTTATAATTTAATCCTACATTTTTATTGATTTTCATTAACCAAATAAAATACAGTGATGTGTTTGTGTCATATACTCTTCATAACTGAAGCATCAAAAGTTATACTCAAAGATAGATTTAAAAGTCTAGAATTCTGTATTCCAATATTATAGAACCGATTTTAGAATCAGGCATCTCATGAAAGCAAGTTAAGTTACTTTCTATGGTTCTGAAGCATAATATTGTTTTAACATAAAAGTAACTCATGGAATGAAGTCTAAGGTCACAATTTCATTTATGCTAATGAACATCATGTTAGAGTTTCACAATTTATGGTTTATGAAGTAATCCTTTCACATGTATTTAATCGCTGATATCAACTCTGTGAAAAAAAATCAGCGTTAGTATTCCCAGTCTGTAGATCAGGAATTGGTAAACTTGGGCCAAATGGGACCAGCAACATGTTTATGTAAATAAAATTGTATCAGATAACAGTCATGCCCAGTAACTTACATGTTATTTACGGCTGTTTTGCAGCTACAAAAGCAGAGGTAAGTAGTTGTGACAGAAACTATGGAGTCCACAAAGCCTAACATGGAATATGCAGGATGTAGAGTATGCTGGAAACTAGCACACTGAATCCAACACTGTTGGAAATCTGAAGCCTAACGAAGTTACTCTGTCTTGTAGCCAAGCATCTGAGATAGACATGATAGAAATATAACATAGAGATTTTACTTTCTTTTCCTTCTGCCCTGACAACTTACATTTATTTGACCCCTCAGGTAGTGAATCTTGTTAGGTAAATTTTCATTATAATCTGTAGAAAACTCATTATTCCTGTTCCTGCTGACAAGTCATTTAGCCTGATTTGCGAAATATACCAGAATGAAGTCTTTTATAAGATAATTTAAAATATCACTTGCTTTTGATGAAGACAAACCAGGTCTTTCATCTTTCTGTTACTAGAGTCCATTCTCTAGTTTTTGTCTACCTAATTCTTGTAAGCACTGACTCTACATTATTCTTAATTTAATATTTTCATAAATTTTTAATTTAATGTTAGAAACAATTTGTCCTATTTATGGATACTTTTGAAAACATAAAATGCAAAATGCATTGTTTATTGTTTAGAGATGGTTGGAAGACATACAAAATTTTAAGTGTTCTAAATTGTTTTATTTTGCTAGGTAATTAAAAACTTCCAAATACAATGTTTTAATAGGAAAGGATATACATATTTTTGGATGAAAGCCACTTTAACATGGGATCTATGGACAGAATCCAAATAGACTGAAATCTAACTTAGAATTCAATTCCCTTTATTATACTCTATACATTCATCCACTGATTTGATAATATTTGTTAACACTCCTTATGTTACAAGCATTATTCTAGGTCCTATGATACAGCAATGAACAGCATATAAAAGTTACCTGATCTCTATGTGCTTATGCCATGTGGTGCTAAGCACTATGATTATGAATAAGACCATGTAAAGGAGTAGATAGTGATGGAGAAGCTGGGGTCAGCTGTTTTTTTACAGGTGGTCAAGGAAGTCCTCTGTGAGAAGAGACCCACAGTAGTGAGTGCAGGACAGTTTCTGTGTGACCTCGCCAATACCATGGACTGATTTTAATGCACTTGTGTGAGTTCAGTGAAATAGAGCACTCATACAAACAAGTTAAATGAAGCAACTTCTCACTCATAGATAAGTAGTAGGGATCAGATGAAGCCTAAAACTAATGGTGAGTTGATTCTCCAAAAAAATAAATCCCCCCCCTCAAAATGCTTTGTTAAAGTGATATATTTTGCTTTTCAAACTTAAAAGCAATTGAATAGAAAAGCTGATATTACAGTATGAAACCACTTATGTAATTCTAAAATTCAAAATTGTATTATATATACAACACAGAAAACAAACATAACAGTTTCAGGATAGGGTTTACCACTAGAAAAGGAGGAAGAAGAAAGGAGAGTGATTCAGATGGGATGTTCTTAAAGCTATCCACTGAGTGTTATATTTTGATATAATAATCTTTGGGACTACATAATAAATAATTGTCCTAGAACATTATTTTTAGAATCTTATTCCCCAATTTGGAAAATTTCAAACTGTAAAATTTAACATCTGTTAAATCTTACTATGTATTTCTCACTTCTTTCATAAAACTTAAAATTTTCTACCGATAATATTTAAAAATGCATGTATTTGGTATTGCTTTAAAAACTTTTTTCTACATCTTCACTTTTCATGGCCACATAAAATTCCATCATATGAATGTGCTATAATCTGTTTAAACCTTCCCCTATATGTGATTATTTTGAATGTTTTCAATGTATTGGTACTACTAACCATCTTGCAATGATAAATTTTTTACAAAGTTTTACTGATATTTAAAAATAAATCCCATCTAAGTAAAAATGATAAACATGTCTAAGGATTTTTGTATATTTATATTGCCAGCTTACCAAATGCCATAAATGAGTCTGTGTTGACTTATAATCTAAGTAACAATGAAGGAGAGTGAAAAATTTAAAAAACATCTACCAAGCAGTAGTTAGTCTTTACATAGTTTTCTATCGATATAAAATTAAGACAAGTCATCATTTCTTAAAATATCATTTAGTGAGGATAAATTTATTTTTCTGTGTTTGTTAACTGCTTACACTTCTTTAACGTAGTACAGCAGTTAAGGGCAAGGCCTTCACAATCAGAGATAAGTAAGTTTGAGAACAAGTTCTGGTATCATTGGATGTATTCTCCTAGATGAGTTAATTAATCTCTCTTGGTCATTATTTTCTTTTATGCACAAAATGTATTATATTAGTTTATTAGGGCTGCAGTAACAAACAACAAACTAGATGGCTTACAGCCAGAAATTCATCATCTCACGGTTTTGAAGGATAGAATTTCAAACTAAGGTGTTGGCATGACCGCTTCCTTCTGAGGGTTATTAGGGAAGGATCTGCATTTTCCTTTCCAAAATTTCTAGATAATTCCCAATATTTTATTGGTTATAGATAAAAAGTGGATCAATTATTCTTAAAAACAACTTGATTCATCAAAAGATAATGTTCAGAAAAGGAAAATGCAAACATGGACAGGTAGAAATTATTCACAATCCGCATGTGAATATTTACTAACAGGTTTAAATGTAACCCATGGAGGAATTTAAATGTTTGTAACTAAAAGGCTAACCTCAATAATTGCCCAGATTGAATTTTTATTGACAACTCAGACAAGAAGTTGATTTTAAAATATAGTTTTAAATGGTTAAAAATATACCGATTATGCATATAAAAACTTTGATATGGACAATGAAAAAAGATGACCGGGGTCTCATTTTTACTAATAACACAGCGTCCTGGAATTAGAATACACTTGGTTTCTTCAATTTGTTATGTAGACAAAAGAGAAAATGGCAAAGGAAATGACTGAAGCCAGAGACTGATAAATTAGAAGGAAAGCCAGGTGCTCTGGATTATGTAATAGGTTCCCATTGGCCACTTTGTACCTCTTCAATCAAGACTGCTTTTTACTGTCAGCATAATTGTCTAAAACATTATTTTTAGAATCTTATTTCCGAATTTAGAAGATTTCAAATACCTAAAATTCACATTTCCCTGTTATTCTTTCAAGATGTTTCATAATCTTTTTACACCCTCCCCTTCCAGGCACAGCTAAGCTTCTCTAGAATTGGAACTATTTATTTTACCAACCCACAAATGTATCATAATAATTTCTCTAATTCCTTTTCCAGGTTACTCCCTAGCCATAAATTAAATTGTGTTCAATATATATATATTCACTGAGCTACTCTTTTTTATAAAACACTATGAGAGATACTAAGATGAATCAAAACACTGCCCTCACCGCTGCACATAGTGTCTTTTAAATGCTAGCTACTGAGAAGATACACGAGGTAATGAATGAAGAAATAAACACTGCTATTATAACTTTCCATCTTATACTTTGCCTCTTCGTGTTTGCAAAAAGTAAAACTATCAAGATTCTTTTATTCTATGAAGCCTTTCTCAACTACTTTAATTCTTTATTTTATAGCTCTTTAAGGATATACTCCTTGTTATTCAACTGGTAAATCAAGGGTCCAGAGTTTATTAGAAATGCAGAATCTCAGGCCCCACTCCTAACCCACCAAATCAGAATTTGCCTTTTAATAGAATCTCCAGTGAGATACGCACACACACACACACACACACACACATTTCTCCAGTGAGATATATATACACACATATATTTTATACATATATATATAATATACATACATGTATATATCCAGTGATATATATACATATATATGTGCATATATATATACACATATATGTATATATGTACATAATGTGTGTGTGTATATATATATATATACATACACACACACACACACACGCATATATATATATATATATATATATATATATATATATGCACTTGCCATAGCATAGAATTTGCCATTTTTGGGACATAATTCTGTGTGTACCAATAAAGAATAAGCCTTAAGCCCCAGAATCCCTTTCTGGCCCTAAATAAATGTTTGCTTATTGATCACATTGAGAAAATGACAGAACTGTACTCATTCATAAACATAACAGAATACTTAGCAGTGGTAAGAAATGTAGTCATATAACTCCACCATAATAACCAAAATAAGTTAATAATAATAATGCAGTAACACATGGTTTCTTTTGAGAAAAATAGAATTTTCTAATAATGTTCTTCATAGCTTTTATAAAACATTTAGACTTCAGTGATATTTAGAGCATTGGATTTAGGTGTAGTCTCTTTATTTGGAAGAGCCATACTCTTCCATTTATGCCTCTCAGGATGTTGGTGTTGGCATTTTTCAAAAATTTCAAACAGACCAACTGTCTGATATTTGAATTTGTCTAAATACAACCCGTATTAGTTAGGCTTCTCTAGAGGAACAGAACTAACAGAAGAAACAGAATATATGTGTGTGTATATATTATAAAACTATTTTTTAAAATATCTAACTATTGATTTATCTAGGAATTTATTAAGTATTTTTAACTCAAATGATCACAAGGTCCCACAATAGGTTGCCTGCAAGCTGAGGAGCAAGGTAGCCAGTTTAAGTCCCAAAGCTGAGGAACTTGGAGACTGATGTTTGAGGCCAGAAAGCATCCAGCACAGGAGAAAGATGCAGGGTGGGATGCTAAGCCAGTCTGGCCTTTTCACATTTTTTTTCTGCCTGCTTTATATCCTGACCTCACTGGCAGCTGATTAGATGGTGCCCACACAGATTAAGGTTGGGTCAGCCTTCCCAGCCCACTGACTAGAATTTTACTCACCTTTGACAACTTACAGACACACTCAGGATCAATACTTTGCATCCTTCAATCCAGTCAAGTTGACACTCAGTATTGACCATCACAAGTCTACCTTCTGTCAATTTCAACCCATGCACATCTCCAGAGATCATACATAACCTTCAAATAAAGACAATAAGAAGGTCATAATGATGTCTGACACAATACAACTAACTATCCTTTGTACAACCAGAAATGCACCAATCCCCAACTCAAATGCTATTACATACAGTTAACAATACTTACATACTGAAGTGAAGTTACTAAATCTTATGTCGCATGATAAAGGAAGAAGGAAATAAAATGAACTGTTTTTAGTACAAGTGTATACATGCAAGTGTTTTTAACAAAAGGAGAAGGAAATATTCATGACATTTGTTGGGAAAAACAGCAAAGGAGAAAGGACTTACAGAGTGCTTACATAAATTGGTTATGAGCAACATATAAATAAGGAACAACAAACTGCAGAAGGCGACACCAGACCTCTGAGGAGAAAGGCCTCTCCATGCCTCGTGTTCCAGTGCAGGGTGACCTAGGCTCTGTTGCCATAAACGTTGTGCTCAAGGACGTAAAACCCCTTCGTAGCACTATGATGTAGCCAGACTTGTAGGCTCCTTGTAAGGTCTGTGTTTCATCAGCTGTACATAGATAATAAGCTAAAGATAACTACATGTTCTTGTTTTGGGAAACTCCCAAACTGCCACTGTTATCATTCCGTAGAATGACACACCAGTTCTGGTTCACTGATTCAGTTCGGACTCACTGATTCACTCCACCATGACTCCATCCCTACCCTATAGATCAAAGTGATTATAATTAATGAATAGTCTGGATGATCAGAACTTGGGGCCCTCACTGCCTCCTCCAGAGTGATAAAGTGACAGCCCTAGTTCCACTGTCTCTCTTAATCTTTTTCTCATTTTTTTGTTGCCACCGAACTCGGGATACCCACAGTTGATGTAGGGCTGGCTCCTTACATTCTGCTGCCCAATGCGGGGCTCATGGATTCCCTACAAAATGTACAGTCCTTGTTTCTGCAACTGGTCACGTGATCATAGCTGGTATTGATGACTACATTTTTCTACCACCCATTCTGTACTCCCTTAGCCTTTAGCAAGCAGGTTGTGTTTTTTTTTGGTCGTTGTTTTTTGTGTTTTTTTTTTTTTTTTTTTTTTTTCTCCTGGTGGTGTGACCCAAATCTTCATTTCTGAAGAGTCTGGGTCATTTGTAATCCTCCCTGGATTGGGCTGCTGTAGCTTCCCATAAACCTTAATCATGCAGCATAGTAATATGAAGAGAAGCCCTAAGGTATCTCCTGTATTCCCTGTCACTCTTCCTTACCACCACTGTGGAGTAGTAGACTGATTTCAGCCTGACAGTCTGGGTTAATCACCCCAGCCAACACTGTAACTCCCTTCTTAGCCTGTTGACTTAAAGGTAGGAGGAGCCAAAGTGTCCAGGTGGCAATCTTAACTTCCAGTTTAATGAAATCATTGTTGTGTCTCCTAGTAGCAGCATTCCTCCCTCTGGTAGTAAAACCTCTAGGCCAGCAAAACATAACGTCGCGGAAACAGGAAGTGAAAATTTGCTAGTGGATCACTAGGGGTGATGGTGAGTGGTGCCACTTCCACTTTCACCCCTTGATTCCTGGACCTGTGAATCCTGGCTATGGGAGAAACAGTACCTGGCTATGGGAGGCTGATTCAGAGGATACATGGCCTTCTGGAGCACTTTGACCCAGCCCTGGAAAATATCGTCACCTAGCTGGCACTGTAATTATGACTTCAAAAGGCCATTCCACTGTTCTATTTATCCAGCTGCTCCAGGATGATGAGGAACATGGTAAGACCAGTGAATTCCATGAGCATGAGCACACCGTTGCACTTCTTTATCTGTAAAGTGAGTGCCTTGGTCAGAGCCAATGCTGGGTGAAATACCATGACTGTGGGGTGGATATGGCATTTTGTGAGTCCACAGATGGTAGTCTTATCAGAAACATTACATGTGGGACAGGTAAACACATATCTGGAGTAAATGTCTATTCCAGTGAAAACCAACCTCTGCCCTTTCCATAATGGAAGAGGTCCAGTATAATCAACCTGCCACCAGGTAGCTAGCTGTCCACCCCAAGAAATGGTGCCATATCAAGGGCTAAGAGTTGGCCTCTGCTGCTGGCAAATTAGTCCCTCAGCAGTGGCCACATCCAGGTCAGCCTTGGTGAGTGGAAGTCCATGTTGCTGAACCCATGCATAACCTCTATCTCTGCTACCATGGCCATTTTGTTCATGGGCCCATTGGGCGATGACAGGGGTAGCTGGAGAAAGAGGCTGAGTGGTATCCATAGATCAGGTAATTCTATCTGTTTGATTCTTAAAATCCTTCTCTGCTGAGGTCACCTTTAGGTGAGCACTCACATGGGATACAAATATTGTCAGATTTTGATCACTCAGAGAAGTTCATCCACATACCTCTTTCCCAAATTTCTTTGTCATCAATTTTCCAATCATGCTTCTTCCAAGTCCCTGACAATCCAGCCAAACCATTGGTTACAGTCCATTAATCAGTATATAATTGCACATCTGGCCATTTCTCTTTCCATACCAAGCACAACCAGGTGCACCAACAGAAGTTCTGCCCACTGGGAAGATTTCTCTTCACTGATGTCTTCCAGGGATGTCCTAGAAAGGAGCTGTAGTGCTGAAGCTGCCCATTTTTAGGTGGTGCCTGTATATCGTGCAGAATTATCTGTGAACCAGGCCCCAGTGTTCTCTTTCCCTGTCAAATGATCATAGGAAACTCCCCATGAGACCACCAGTGAAGACTGGGGAACAGAAGGCAGGATAGCAGGAGTGGAGGTGATGGGCATTTGAGATACTTCCTCATGTAACTTACTTGTGCCCTTAGGACCTGGTCAAGCCTGAGCATGTATATACCACTTCTATTTGATGATGGAATGTTGCTGTGCATAACCCACTTTATGGCTACAGGGGTCAGAAAGCACCCAATTCATGATAGGCAGTTCAGGTTCCCTGGTGGCTTGATGATCCATAGTCAAACATTCAGTTTTCACCAAAGCCCAATAATAGGCTGAGAGCTGTCTTTCAAAAGCAGAGTAATTAACTGCATGAGATGGCAGGGCTTTGCTTCAAAATCCTAGAGGTCTCCACTGTGATTCACCTATGGGGGCCTGTCAAAGGCTCCAAACAGCATTCCTATCTGCCACTGACAACTCAAGCATCATTGGATCTTCTGGGTCATATGATCAAAATGACAGAGCAGCTTTGCACAGCAGCCTGCCCTGTGGCAGAGCCTTCTCCCTTTCTGGACCCCACTTAAAACTGGCAGCCTTTCAGGTCACTTGATAAACAGGCCATAGTAAAACAATCAAATGAGAAATATGTTGCCTCCAAAATCCAAATAGGTTCAGTAGCATTGTGCCTCTTTCTTGGTTGTTGAAGGGACCAAACGCGGCAACTTATCCTTCACCTTAGAGGAAATCTCTTGACAGCCCCCACACCACTAGACTCCTAAAAATTTTACTGAGGTAGAAGTTCCCTGAATTTTAGATGGATTGATTTCCTCTGACATGCAAATGTCTCACCAATTAGTCCAGTATGTTTACTACTTCTTGCTCATTGGATCCAGTCAGCATAATGTCATCTATGTAATGGATCAGTGTGATGTCTTGTAAAAGTGACAAGCAATCAAGTTCTCTCCTAATAACAGTATGACGCAAAGTTGGAGAGTTGATATAACCCTGATATAGGACAGTAAGGGTACATTGCTGGCCTTGCTAGCAGAAGGCAAGTTGTTTCTGGTGGGTATTATGGATAGAAATGGAGAAAAATGCATTTGCTAAGTCAATGGCTGCATATCAGGTACCAGAAGGTATGTTAATTTGCTCAAGCAAGGAAACCACATCTGGCACAGCAGATGCAGTTGGAGTCACCACTTTGTTAAGCTTATGGTTGTCCTCTGCCATTCTCCAAGATCCATCTGTCTCTGTACAGGCCAGATAGGAGAGTTGAATGGGGATGTGGTTAAAATCATCACCCCTGTGTTTTCAAAGTACTTGATGGTAGAACTAATCTCCACAGTCCTTTCAGGGATGCAATCTTGTTTTTGATTTACTACTTTTCCAGATAGAGGTAGCTGTAATGGCTTACATTTGGCCTTTCCCACCATAATGGCCCTCACTCTCCCAGTCAGGGAGCCAATGTGGGGGTTCTGTCACCTGCTTAGTATTTCTATGCCAATGTTGCATTCTGGCACTGAGAAAATGACCATAAAATGACTCCAGGACCCACTGTAAGTTGGACCTGAGCTAAAACTCCATTAACACCTGAACCTTCATAAGCCCTACTTTAACTGGGGTGCCACAATGACATCTCACATGCAATGATGGCTATAGACTCAAACTAAAGGGGTGGAGAAAAATCTACCAAGCAAATGGAAAAGAAAAAAAGAGCACATGTTTCTATTCTAATTTCAGACAAAACAGACTTTAAAACAATAATCAAAAAAGACAAAGAAAGGCATTACATAATGATAAATGGTTTAATGTAAAAAGACTTAACAATCCTAAATGTTTATGTACCCAACAGAGGAGCACCCAGATTCATAAAACATGTTCTTAGAGACCTACAATATACTTAGATAACCATACAATAATACTAGGAGACTTCAACACCATGCTGACAATATTAGACAGATCACCAAGGCAGAAAACTCACAAAGATACTCAATACATGGATGTGACATTTGATCAAATGGACTTAACAGACATCTACAGAATACTCCACCCAAAAACAAAAGAATATATAGTCTTGTCATCTACACAGGACACATAACCAAAAATCAACCACATGATCAGCCACGAAACAGTCCTCAACAGATTAAAAAAGGAAAAATAAAACAAAATTATACCAACTACAGTCTTTGACCACAGTGCAATAAAAATATAAATCAGCACTAAGAAGGTCATTCAAAACCATGAAATTACATGGAAGTTAAACAACCTGCTCCCAAATGACTTTTCAGAAATAAGAAAATTAAGTCTGAAATAAAGAAATTATTTGAAACTAATGAAAACAAAGGTACATGATACCAGAATCTTTGGGACCCAGCTAATGCAGTGTTAAGAGGAAAGCTTATAGTGTTAAATGTCTATATCAAAAAGTTAAAAAAAATACCTTAAAGTAAGAATCTAACATCACACCTAGAGGAACTAGAAAAATAAGGCAAACCAATGTACTTCACAGTTACCAGAAAAAAAGAAGTAACAATAATTAGAGCTAAGCTGAACTGAATGAAATTAAGATGAGAAAAAAATGCAGAAGATTAAGAAAACCAAAAGGTGGTTCTCCCAGAGAATAAATAAAGTTGATAAATTGCTAGCTAAATTATTAAAAAAAAAAAGAAGATCCAAATAAACACAGTCAGAATTGATAAAGGTGACATCACCATAAAAATACAAACAAGCAAACAAAAACAAACAACCAAAAAAACAAAAATAATCCTTAAGAGTATTACAGACATTTCCATGAACAGAACCTACAAAACCTAGAAGTTAGACTATCTTTGCCAAAGATATGATTTTATAACTAGAAAACACCATAGTTTCTTCCCAGAAGCTCGTAGATCTGATAAATAACGTCACTAATGTTTCATGATACAAAATCAATGAACAAAAATGAGAAATTAAAACTCTGTATATACCAATAACTAGCTCTAAAATTGAATTAGTAATAAACCAGAAAATCCCTGAGACATATGGATTCACAGCCAAATTCTAGCATACATAAAAAGAAAAACTGTTACTAAGCCTACTGAAATTATTCCAAATATAAAGACAGGGGAACTCCTCTAACTCATTTTATGTAAGCAGCATCATTCTGATACCAAAACCTGATGGAGTCACAACCAAAAAGGAAAACTTCAGGCCAGTATTCCTGATAAACATGTAGGTAAAAGTTCTTAACAAAATACTAGCAAACTAAATCCAGCAGCACATCAAAAATGTAATTCAGTACAATCAAGTAGCCTTTTTACCTGGAATGCAAGGTTGGCTCAACATATGCAAATCAATAAATGTAATTCATCACATAAACAGAACTAAATATAAAAACCACGATTATCTCTACAGATGCATGAAAGATTTTGATAAATTTAACATCCCTTTATGTTAAAAACCCTCAAAAAACTAGGCATTGAAGTAACATACCTCAAAATAATAAGAGCCATCTATGACAAACCTACAGCCAACATTTTACTGAATGTGCAAAAGCTGGAAACATTCCCCTTAAGAACTGGAGCAAGACAAAGATGCCCACTTGTCTATTCTATTAAACATAGTACTGGCAGTCTCAGACAGAATAACCAGGCAAGATAAAATATAAAAGGCATCCAAATAGGAAGAGAGGAAGTCAAACTACCTCTCTTTGCCAAGGACACAATTTTATGTCTACGAACCCCAGTCTCTGTCCAAAATTCCCTATATTTGGGGAAAAAACCTTCAGGAATGTTTCAGAATACAAAATCAGTATACAAAAGTCAGTAGAATTTCTATACACCAAGAGCATCCAATCTGAGAGCCATGCCAAGAACACAGTTTCACTTATGATGGCCACAAATAAAATGGAATAAAATACTTAGAATACTAACCAGGGAGTTGAAAGATCTCTACAACTAGATTTTAAAAACACTGCTAAAAGAAATCAGAGATGTCAAAAACAAATAGAAAAACATTCCATGCTCATGGACAGGAAGAATCAATATTGTTATAATAACCATACTGCCTAAAAGAATTTAAAGCTTCAATGCTATTTCTATCAAACTCCCAATGATATTTTTCATGAGTTAGGGGGAAAAAAAACCTAATCTTGAATTCCTGCTAAACCAAAAAAGAGCCTGAATGGCTAGAGCACTTCTAAGCATAAACAAAAACAAAAACAAATCAAAATCAAAACCAAAAACAAACAAGAAACAAAGCTATTACACTATCTGACTTAAAACGACACTACAAGTCTACAATAACTGAAAGATATAGATTGACACAAAATCAAACAAGAGTATGTATCGATACAAAATCAAACACAGACTAATAAAACAGATTATAGAACACAGAAATAAAGCCACAAACCTACAGCCATTTGATCTTCAATAAAGCCAACAAAAACAAGCAACCGGGAAAGGATTCTGATGTGGTTTGGCTGTATTTCTACCCAAATCTCATATTGAATTTTAGTTTCCGTAATCCCCACATGTCATGGGAGGGACCCGATGGGAGGTAATTTAATTATGGGGGTGATTACTCTCATGCTGTTCTCATGATAGTGAGTGAGTTTTCACAAGGTCTGATGGTGTTATAAGGGGTTTTCCCCCTTTTGCTCAACATTTTTCCTTGCTGTCACTATGCAAAGAAGGATGTGTCTGCTTCCCCTTGTACTATGATTGTAAGTTTCCTGAGGCCTCCCAAGTCCTGTGGAACTGTGAGTGAATTAAACCACTTTTGTTTATAAATTACTTAGTCTCAAGTATTTCTTCATAGCAGTGTAAGAACAAACTAGCACAGGAAATTTTTACTGCAGACTGGGGCACAGCTGTAATATAGTTGAAAATGTGGAAACAACTTTGGAACTGTGTAACAAGCAGAGACTGAAACCATTTGGAGGACTCAGAAGACCAGCAAATCTGGGAAAGTTTGTAACTTCACAGAGACTTGGAGGAATTAGAAGACAGGAAGATGTGGGGAAGTTTAAAACTTCCTAGAGACTTGTTGAATGGCTTTGACCAAAATGTGTATGGTGAGGTGGGAAATGATGTCCAGGCTGAGGTAGTCTCAGATGAAGATGAGGAAATTTTTGTGAACTAAAGTAAAGGTCACTCTTGCTATGCAACAAGACTAGTAGCATTTTGTCACTGCCCTAGAGTGATGTGTAACTTTGAACTTCAGAGGAATGATTTAGGGTATCTGGCAGAAGAAATTTCTAAGAGGCAAATCATTCAAGAGGAGGCAGAGAAAAAAAATTTGCAGTCTGACAATATGATAAAAAAGAAAACCCCATTTTCTCGAGAGAAATTTAAGTTGGCTACAGAAAGTTGCATAAGTAACAAGGAGTTGAATGTTAATCTTCAAGGCAGTGGGAAAAATGTCTCCAAGGCATATCAGGGGACTTCATGGCAGTCCCCTGATACCATGGCAGTCCCCTTTCCCCTGGAGACCTAGGGGAAAAAATGGTTTCATGGATAGGGCCTGGGACATGGTGCCTTGAGTCTCAGCTGCTTTGGCTTAGCCATGGCTGAAAGGAGACAACATACAGCTCAGGCTATTGCTTCAGAGGGTGCAAGCCCCAAGCCTTGGTGGCTTACATTGTTGTTGGAACTGCAGGTGCACAGAAGTCAAGAATTGATGTTTGGGAACTTACACCTAGATTTCAGAGGATGTGTGTAAATGCCCAGAGGTCCAGGCAGAAGTTTGATGCAAGGGTGGAGCCTTCATTGGGAAACTCTGCTAGGGAGTACAGAGGGAAATGTGGGATGTGAGACCTCACACAGTCCCCACTGGGGCACTGCCTAGTGGAGCTGTGAGAAGAGGGCAGCAATCCTTCAGAGCCCAGAATGGTAGATACACTGACATCTTATACTGGGCATCTGAAAAAGCCACAGACACTCAACACCAGGCTGTGAAAACAGCCAGGAGGGGAGCTTTACCCTGCAAAGCCACAGGGACAGAGCTGCCCAAGGCTGTGGGATCCCTCCCTCTTGTATCTGTGTGATCTGGATGTGAGACATGGCATCAAAGGAGATTATTTTGAAACTCTAGTGACTGCTCTATTGGATTTTGGACTTGCATGGGTCCTGTAGCCCCTTTGTTTTGGCCAATTTTTCCCATTTGGAATGGATGTATTTTCTCAATGTCTCTACCCCCTTTGTATCTAGGAAGTAACTAACTTGCTTGTGATTTTACAGGGTCATAGGCAGAAGGGATTTGCCTTGTTTCGATAAGACCTTGGACTTGGACTTTTGAGTTAATGAGTTAAGACTTTTGGGGACTATTTGAAGGGCATGATTGTTGAAGTGTGAGTACATGATATTTGGGAGAGATGAGAGGTAAAATGGTATGGTTTGGGAGTGTCTTCAACCAAATCTCATCTTGAATTATAGTTACCAAAATTTCCACATGTCATGTGGGGGATCTTGTAGGAGGTAGGTAATTTAATCATAAGAGTGGTAACTCTCATGCTCTTCTTGTGATAGTGAGTGACTTCTCACAAGATATAATGGCTTTTCCCTTTTTTTTTTTTCTGGTACTTCTGCTGCTGCAATGTGAAAAAGGACATGTTTGCCTCCTCTACCACCATGATTGTAAGTTTCCTAAGGCCTCTGCAGCCCTGTGGATTTGTGAGTCAATTAAACCTCTTTCTTTATTAAATTACCAAGTCTCTGGTATTTCTTCATAGCAGCATGAGAATAAACTAATACAGATTCCTTGTTCATTAAATATTGCTGAGATAACTAGCTAGACATATGCAAATAATTGAAACCAGACCTTTTCCTTTAACCATGTACAAAAGTCAACTCAAGATTGATTAGAGACTTAAATTTATAACCTAAAACTTTTAAGAATCCTGCAAGAAGATATAGGGAGTACCATTTTGGGCATAGGCCTTGGCAACAATTTTATTAACAAAAATTGCACAAGTAATTGTAGCAACAAAAAAAATTTGTCAAATGTGACTTAAATAACTAAAGGGCTTCTGTGTAGCAAAAGAAACTATCAATGTAGTAAAGAGAAAACCTACAGAATGGAAGAAAAATATTGGCAAACTATTCATTCAACAAACATCTAATATTCAGGATCTATAGCAAACTTAAACAAATCAATAAGCAACAAACAATTCTATTAGAAATGGGCAAAAGTCATGAACACACACTTCTTAAAAGACATATGTGTGACCAAAAAGCAAATAAAATGTTAGTCAACATCACTAATCATTGGAAGAAGGCAAATCAAGACCACAATAAGATACCATCTCAAACCAGTCAGAATGGCTTTTATTAAAAAGTCAAAAAACCAAACAACAAATGCTGGTTGTGAGAAAAGGAAACATTTATACACTGCTGGTAGAGTGTAAACTAGCTCAGCCACTGTGAAAAACACATTGAACAGTTTTCAAAGAATTTAAAACAGAATTTCCATTTGACCCATCAATTTCATTACTGGAATTTATATTGAGTGGTATACAAATCATTTTGCCATGAAGACACATGAACACAGATGTTCACTGCAGTGCTATTCACAATAGCAAAGACATGGAATCAACATAAATGCCCATCAATTATGAACTGGATAAAAAAAGTGATACATTTACACCATGGATTACTACAAGTGCATAAGAAAGAATATTATGTCTTTTGCGGCAACATAGATGAAACTAGAGGCCATTATCCTAACCAAATTAACACAGGAACATAAAACCAAATACTACATGCTCTCACTTATTAATAGAAGCCAAACATTGAGTATACACTCACACAAAGAAAGAAACAATAGGCACTGGGGCCTAGTTGTGGGTGGAGGGTGAGAGGAAGGTGAGGATCAAAAACTACCAATCAGGTACTATGCTTATTACCCAGGTGATGAAATTATCTGTCCAACAGATCCCCATGACCTGAAACTTACCCATACAACAAATTGCACTTGTAACCCCAAACCTTAAAGTTGAATAAAATGAAATATCCAGAAAAAGGATAACTGTGTCTACACTAAACTCATACAGGCAATGATGTTGATCATTTCTTTTTTTATGCTAAAGTTTTTTAGATTGCTGTAATAACACCTTTTATATATTTCTGCTTTAAATGCCTTTTCTCATGGAGTCATATCCAAGATACCATTGGATAGACCAATGCCATGGAGCTTTCCTCACATATTTTCTTTTAGCAGTTTTATAGCATTGGGTCTTAAATTGAAGTTTTTAATCCACTTTGAGTTGATTTTTATATATGGTATAAGAAAAAAAACTAATTTCATTCTTCTGCAGGTGGATACCAGTTTACTCAACATCATTTATTGAAGATTCTGTTCTTTTCCTATTGTGTGTTTTAAACACATGTGTCAAGAATCAGTATTTATTTCTATTCTCTATTCTGTTCCATTGGTTTATATGTTTGACTCTATGCCAATACTATGCTATTTGGTTCCTATAAATTTGTCATATATTCTGAAGTCAGGTAGTATGAGGCTTCCAGCTTTTTTCTTTTTGCTTAAGATTGCTTTGGCTATTCAGAATTTTTTGTGGTATCAGACAAATTTTAGTATTGTTTTTCTATTTCTGTGATAAATGTCATTGGTACTGTGATAAACTTTGTGTTAAATCTGTAGGTTTCTTTGGGTAGTAAGGACATTTTAACAATATTAATTCTTCAAAACCATGTAAACAGCATATCTTTCAATTTATTTCTGTTTTCTATTTCTTTCAATATTTCATAGTTTTTAGTGTGCATATTTTTACCTATTGGATTAAATTTATTCATATTTTTGAAGCTACTGTAAATGTAATTACTTTCTTTCTTTTTTAAATACAGTTCACTCTTATGTATAGAAATGCTACTCATTTTTACATCCTAAAACTTTATTGAATTCATTTATTAGTCTTAAAACCTTAACATTTTTGTGTGTAAATTCTGTGGACAGAAACAACTTAACTTCCTTCTTTCCAATTTGGATGCCTTTTGTTTTTTCTCTCACCTCTTTGCTATAGGTAGGAGCTCCAATATTATGTTGAGTAGATGTGGCAAGAGTGAGCATCTTTCTCTTGATCTCAGAAAAATAAATTGTTTCAACTTTTTATTACTGAGTGTGATGTTAGCTGTGGGTTTGTCACATGTGAGCTTATGTTGAGGTATTCTTTTTATACATATTTTTCTGAGAGTTATTACCATAAAAATATGTTGAATTTTGTTAACAGCTTAAATGTTTTATTTGTATCTATTTAAATTATCATATATTTTGTCCTTCATTATGTTAATGTGGTACATCACATTTATATATTTGCACAGGTTGACCAATCATTGTATCCTTAGGATTAATTCCACCTTAATGTGGTGAATGATTCTTTTAATGTGCTGTTGAAATGTTTGTTTGTATCTTGTTATATTTTGTTATATCTATGTTCATCAGGGAATTTGGTCTATAAATTTCTTTTTGTAGTATCCTTTTCTGGCTTTGGTCTTGGGGTAATGTTGGGCTCTTAAAATGAGTTTGGGAGAATTCCTTTCTCTTAACTTTTTTGGAAGCAGTTGAGAATAATTTTTATTAAATTGAGTCTTCTTTATCTGTTTGACAAAATTCAGCAATGAAGAAATCCGATGTAAGCTTTTCTTTGATAGGAGATTTTTCTTACTGATTCAATCTCCTTTCTCATTATTGATCTGTTTAGGTTTTTTATTTCTTTATGATTCAGGCTTGGCAGGTTGTATGTGTCTAGGAATGTAGTCATTTCTTGTATCTTATCAAATTTGTTGGCACGTAATTGTTTACAATAGTCTCTTAATATCCTTTGTATTTCTGTTGTCTTAGTTGTTGTATCTCCTTTTTAATAGCTGATTTATTTGAGTCTTCTCTTTTTCTTAGTAATCTAGCTAAAAGTTTGTCAATGTTGTTCATTCCATCATGCATTAATTGTTTCTTGGTTCATCCATGAAACATGAAAAAAATTCCTTAATAAAGGCACTGTGTATAATTTTATTTAAAAAATTTATGATATATAAGCCTATTCTTGCATTGCTATAAAGAAATACTTGAGACTGGGTAATTTATTTTACAAAGAGGTTTAATTGGCTCACAGTTCTACAGGCTTTACAGATAGCATAGTGCTGGCATCTGCTCGGCTTCTAGGGAGGACTCAGGAAACTTACAATTACTATGGAAGGTGAAGGGAGATCAGGCACATCACATGATGAAAGCAGGAGCAGGTGAGAGAGAGTAGGAAGGACCACACACTTTGAAATAAGCAGTTCTTGCAAAAAACTCACTAAGGACAATTCAAAGGGGATAGTTCATATATATATATATATATATATATTATAAATATATATTTTTATATTATATATTATAAATATGTATATTTATAATATAAATGTTTCTACTATATATATAAATATATTTATAATACATATATTTTTGTATTGCATTTTAGGTTTTGGGGTACATGTGAAGAACATGCAAGATTGTTGCATAAGTACATACATGGAAATGTGGTTTGCTGCCTTCCTCCTCATCACCTATATGGCATTTCTCCCCATGTTATCCCTCCCCAATTCCCCACCCTCTGCTGTCCCTCCCCTAGTTCCCCCCCTACAGATCTCAGTGTGTGATGCTCCACTCCCTATGTCCATGTGTCCTCATTGTTCAACACCTGCCTATGAGTGAAAATGTGGTGTTTGATTTTCTGTTCTTGTGTCAGTTTGCTGAGAATGATGGTTTCCAGGTTCATCCATTTCCTGACAAAGTACATGAACTCATCATTTTTTATGGCTGCATAGTATTCCACAGTGTATATGTGCCACAGTTTCCCTGTCCAGTCTATCATCAATGGGCATTTGGGTTGGTTCCAAGTCTTTGCTACTGCAAACACTGCCACATTGAACATTCATGTGCATGTGTCCTTATAATAGAATGATTTATACTCCTTTGGATATACACCCAGTAATGGGATTGCTGGGTCAAATGGAATTTCTATTTCTAGGTCCTTGAGGAAGCACCACACTGTCTTTCACAATGGTTGAACTAATTTACACTCCCACCAACAGTGTTAAAAGTGTTCCTGTTTCTCCACATCCTCTCCAGCATCTATGTCTCCAAGTTTTTTAATGATCACCATTCTAACTGGCGTGAGATAGTATGTCAATATAGTTTTGATTTGCTTTTTTCTAATGACCAGTAATGATGAGTATTTTTTCATGTTTCTTGGCCTCATACCTGTCTTCTTTTGTAAAGTTTTCAAATCCTTCACCCACTTTTGAATGGACTTGTTTGTTCTTTTCTTGTAAATCTGTTTTAGCTCTTTGCAGATTCTGGATATTAGCCCTTTGTCAGATGGGTGGATTGCAAAATTTTTTTCCCATTATGTTGGTTGCTGATTCACTCTAATGATTGTTTCTTTTGCTGTGCAGAAGCTCTGGAGTTTAATTAGGTCATTTGTCTATTTTGGCTTTTGTTGCCAATGCTTTTGGTGTTTTAGTCATGAAGTTCTTGCCTATGCCTATGTCCTGAATTGGTTTTGCCTAGGTTTTCTTCTAGGGTTTTTATGGAGTTAGGCCTTATGTTTAATACTAAAATTAACTCCAGATGGATTAAAGACTTACATAAGACCAAGGGGATAGTTCTAAACCATCTATGAGAAATCCATCCCATGCTCCAATTACCTCCCACAAGGGCCAGCCTCCAATACTGAGGATTACAATTCAACGTGAGATTTTGGCATCAACAAATATACAAACTATACCATACGGGTACCTAATAGGTGTATATATATTTATGGGATATATGTGATGTTTTGACACAGGCATATGTGTAATAAGCTCAGTAGGGTAATTGGCATATCCATCCCCTTAGTATTTATTATTGTGTTAGGAACAGTCCAATTCTAATCTTATAGTTGTTTTAAAATACAAAATAACATATACTCACTCATAGGTGGGTGAGAAAAATGAGAACACATGGACACAGAGAGGCGGTCTACTATACACTGGGGTCTATTGGGGGGAATGGGGGAGGGACAGCGGGGGGGGCTGGGGAGGGATAGCCTGGGGATGAATGCCAAGTGTGGGTGAAGGGGAGGAAGGCAGCAAAACACACTGCCATGTGTGTACCTATGCAACTATCTTGCACGTTCTGCACATGTACCCCAAAACCTATAATGCAATAAAAATTAAAAAAAAAAATAAATAAAATACAAAATAACTTATTAATGACTATAGTCATCCTGTTGTACTATCAAATACTAGATTGTATTCAGTCTAACTATATTTTTTTACTCATTAATCATCCCTACTTTATCTCCTTTCCCCACTTCCCTTCATTTTATATTTTGCAAGTGTTATTTTACTTATGAATGAACTTTATGAGGTATGTGCTATTCTTATTCCTGTTATATACATAAGAATGAGTTAGCAATTTGGTTGTCATTACAGAAATAGGCAGTGGCAGAACCATAACTAAAATTTAGGTATTCTTACTCCCAAGCTGAGGCATCACGCTATATGCTATGTATTAATGACACGTGCGGAAATACATACATACCAGAGTAAGATAAAGTGTCTGCTCCAAGGTACCCTTTGCCTGGAGAGGGACACAGACATATTAGGAGATATTTATAACTTTAAACAGAAAAGTGATTAATTCTGTCTATCTTATATGCCATGCTAATGACTCTAATAAACAATGAAATAAATATTTTTCAACTTACAGATTTATTATAAGCTGTTTTCTTTCAGTGAATGGAAGTGTTTGAAAGAAAAACATCTTTATAAGCTACCTTTGAGAATATGCTATTAGCACATGTTTCTTTTTCCATTGCGTTGGACAAATTGAGAAATTCAGCTATAAAAAAAGGTAGATGTAAGAAAAAAAGGTGACATGATAGAATTTTATTTTTAAGAAAATAATTTCACCAGCAGTGTGGAAGACAAGCTGGAATATGAGAGACAGTAGTGGTAGGGGGCAGGATACAAGGTCCTTGTAAAATTTTAGCAAAAGTTTTAGAGAAAATATTGATGATTACATTATGAAATATTTTAATCGTATCAGTTATAAACTTTATATCTGTTTTCTAAAATTAAACATAAAAATACATAGCAATTATTTATAGAATTTCTTTTTGTTTTGGTAGGAACTTGCTGTAGGCAGTAGAACTTAAGACAGTGGGGAAATCACATGCTTATTTTTCTTTGTACTGCATATCAATTAACCCCCAGTTAAGAGTCTAAAATAAAATTTGATTAATTAATAAGTAAGTAAAATAACTAAATATTGATGAGGATCAACATTTTTGGGTCAGGTCTTATACATCTCCTGAAATACCAGTTTCTGCTATATAGCAGAGGCCGAATAATGGTACCCTGAAGATATTCATGTCCTAATCCCCAGCTTTGAATATGTTAAGTGATATGGCACAGTGGAATTGAGGTTACAAGTGAAATTACAGATGCTAATCAGCTAACCATGGGACAGGGAGATTAGCCTGGGTTATTAGCCTGGGCCCAATGTATCAGAGAGAAAGGATCTTAGTATTGGAAGAGGGAAAGGCTGCAGAGGAGGGGAGAGGAGGGTAGTAGAAGAGTTAGCAGAAGCATATCTATGGAATAGTGCTGAGTGAAATATGTTAGAAGGGCTAATTTCCTTTTTGTAAGCTTTGGAGATGGAAGAAGGGTGATCACAAGCCTAGGAATGTGGGCATCCTCTGGAAGCTGGGAAAGGCAAGGAAACAGATCTATCCAGCACTTCTATGGAGGAACAGAGCTCTGTTACAGCCCAATGATGACTTTATTTTAGCTCGGTGAGATGTGTCAGACTTCCGAGTTCCAGAACTGTGATATAATAAACTTGTATTGCTTAACACACTAAGGATTTTAGTAACACATTAAAACAGCAATAGGAAGCAAAATTGGTTAATTGGTTAATTTTATTTTATTGGATTGCCAACACAGGCATATTTTTCTTAAGTTTGCTTACAAATTCTGTCAGGGAATTATCACTGCTGTTAGTCCCTTACTAAAAAGCAAGACTGTCTCCGTCTGTGAAGGTCATTCTCTTAGATAACATGTTTAGTTTTAGAAAAAAAAAATCCACATTAAGCTCTGTTGGTCATATAAAAGTAAAAATGTCTGATATACAAGGATAAAGTTATGATTGAAGATAAACAACTAATAAATTATTTAGCTGGGAGCTGGAAATTTAAGAAAATGCAAGTTCAATTATTTTAAAGCAATATTTTATTCCTGAAGTAAATCTTATATTTCATGTGCCTATAAAACTGTTTTCATCTTTCCTTCTATGTTAAGAAAGAAACACAATAGCAGAGAAAACCATATGCCTAGTTATTAGAATTTGCTCTGAAATGTTTTCACAATGTTAAAATTTAATTTAACCTTTTGTATTTAATTTAGTTTTGAAGTAGTTTCTGCTATTTTTTATTTTTAGTTTCTTGAGAAGGAGTTTTGCTCTTTCTTACCCAGGCTGGAGTGCAATGGTGTGATCTCAACTCACTGAAACCTCCACCTCCCAGGTTCAAGTGATTCTCCTGCCTCAGCATCCCGAATAGCTGTGACTACAGGCATGCACTATCAAATCTGGCTAATTTTTGTATTTTTAGTACAGATGGAGTTTCACCATGTTGGCCAGGATGGTCTTGATCTTCTGACCTCGTGATCAACCCCTATAGTTTTCCCAAAGTGACGGGATTACAGGCATAAGCCACTGTGGCTGGCCTTCTACAAATTTTTTTTAACTTTCAAAAGTCATAATTATCATCAATGTTTTCTTTCTATATAGATGAAATTGTCTTATTTTTGGGGTGAAATTTTAAATGACATTATCAATTGAGTATCAATGTTGAAAGTTTGATATGACAAAATTTATAATATTTTACTTTTCAAAAATAAAATGCACATTATTTCAAATCTTAAATGATGGCTTAGATTTAGCACTTAACATTCTTTTAAATATCTATCTTATTTTACTTTTAGGAGTAAAGCTTAAAAGCAAATTGACAGGGAATAATTATGTAGTTTATAAATTTCTAATTCATACTAAATGTGTACGTTAGTTAAAAGGATAGAGGAAAAACATAGTGGAGTGGAGAAAGCTAAGGTTTAGGTTCATATGAAAAAATATATATGTTGTTATAATAATAATTCCACTTTCAATATAATATTGCCACCACAATACTTGCATAAATATGTTTGAATTCTTTTTTTTTTTTTTAACCTTTTTGTTTTTATTTTTTCTCAAACAGCAATTACTGTGGGTCTAATGCCCGGTTCACCTGAAGGATACATCTTGAATTTTTAACAGCATCCAGGAGGCTTTTTCTTTTGACAAATCACACGCACCACCACGTCAGGTGGAAGGGGTCTGGCCATGTGGCTCAAGTGTCCAGGTGGAGATGAAAGTGTGCCTCCTGCAGGCCTGTACTACCCAGGAATGGCTTGGCAAGGGGGACGCATGGGGACAGAGAGGGCTCACCCCAGGCCCACAAGCAGCTGCTTGCAGTGGGAGAAGGAAAAGCAGACAAGAAGCTCAAGTAGGAAATGCCCGGAACTGCCAGGTGGGCCGCCCCTTGGGAAGGGACTCAAGAGTAAAGACTCAGGATGAAGAGGGAAAGGCAGTGTGAGGGCAGGAGGGGAGCTGCTGAAAGATACAGGTGAACAGTAGAGTGTCTTTCGGTGAAACTGCCCCTTCCCAGGCAGCTCCGGGGTTGGTGCTGTTTGTAGGAGGCCACTCTCCCACTTCCTTAGACTTGTGAGAGCAGTAAGAAGTAAGCTCCTTCCCATGTTCCACACTAGACACAGCTTAGAGCCCAAGCCCAAATGGCTGTCCTGTGCCTGTGAGACACTGGGGGCAGCCTCTGGGCGAGGCGAAGGTAGACTCTCAGTGATCCCTAAGAACAGCTGAGAAACTTGAACTGCCTTCTTCCCTTTCCTTGGAATGACAGAATCTGGAGTGATTTCCTTCTTATGTAAAAACAAGCCCAGCACACCATGGCTCACACAAGCCTCTGGATGGAGGCAGCCCTATAGCCTCAAGGTGCTACCCTTTGGGAGGCTGTGCAGGCCCTTTGGACTGTGGTGAGCCGTGCACCTAGCCTCACCCTGGCCCCACCCAGCTGTCTGAAGACTTGAGACTGAGGCCTGCTGCTTAGCTCAGGCCCTCCTGTCCCAACAACCTGGTCTGCTGCTGGGAGTGAAACAAAGGAGAAGGACCACTCCCAGTGGCCTCACTTGGGGACCACATGCGTATCCGCTCCCTCCATCACCAAGTGGTGTTCATGATGAGCTGTGTGGGAGGTGGAGACGGGTCCAGAGGAAGCAGCAAGCTCCGGAAAAGAAAGGAAGGAAAATGACAGGTTACAGAAGGCTTCAAGGAAAGAAGTGCGTGAAAAACACAGCGCCCGAGGGGCAGGGTGTGGAGGTTCAGAAGCAGAGCCCACGGGGCCTGGGATGGACCTGTGGTGCGTCAGCTTGCCCCATCTGGGCCAACCTGGGAGCCACCAGCAGCCATCTCCATGATTTGTCCCTGGTGCCCAGCACATCCACTGGCTTTAGAAGAGCACAGGACAGGGATACTGTGTGATTCTCTTGCCAAAACCATCATCAACTTCATGGGCTGCCAGTAAACGCCCTGGGCTCATCAGACCAGGAGCTGGAACCCAAATGCAACCCACAACCTGCCTACTGCTCTGCGCACACCATCGCTTCCCAGGCAGGGAGCCAGGCACTAGAGTGTTCGCAATGGGTGCCCTCAAGAACCTTCATTTTTTGAGTTCTTATACAGTTATTTGCAAAATGCCTTTACCTTTGGGTTTTAGAATACACATGCACAAATCTGAAAATAGACTTACTGAAAAGGTGAAATTGTTAAAAATAATTCTCACCAATTTGTTTTTCCTGATATATGTTCTTGTCAGTTAATACAACTTGCTCTTATACTTTCTTAATGCTTCATTCCCACTTTTACACCTATCTGCTCTTTCAAGACCACTGTTCAAAATATATGTGAAGTAATTCATGCAAAGGAGGTCTCTAGGTGGTGTAAAGATCCACATGTGCAATATAAAGCTGTAAAGTTAATAGAAGAAAAGTGAGTAAAATATCCCTATGATTATGTTATTGGAAATATTAAACAATTTTCAAAAGTGCACATCATAGGGCAAAAAGTTTATCATTGTGATTATGCAAAAATTGAGGACTTTTGTGCAGTGAAAAAGATCATAGTCTCTTCATATAAAAAGATTTTCAAACTATTTATAAGTATATAAATGCAAATGAAAACAACCATTTGATTTCACTAAACTATTCTTAGTTTGACTTAACGTGCAAAGCACTGGAGGTTATATGGGATTTAGGAATGCTTAGGTTCCGCTGGTGGAATTGCAGAATTGTGTAGCTGTTCTGGAGAAAACCATGCAACTTCTTATACCTCAATTATCCTCCTGAATATAAGTCCCATAGTAATTTTTGTACAGATTCATAAGGGGTTATGTATGTGTATATTTCTTGTAGGGAATTATTTGTGGAGGTAAGAAGTTAGAAGCATTCAGAATGTTCATTACACAGGAATGAGGAAGTATACTCACCATATTGTATAGCAGTTAGAAGCCATTGATTCAAGGTCTACATAGCAACATAGGAAAATCTTTGAAAAATTGTGCTTAGTAAAAAATCCAAGAAAGAGAATTAGCTATATAACGTACCAGCCTTTGTGAAAATTAAAAACACAAGCATACAAAGTAATGATACACATTTAGCAAGTTCATATGCTTACAAAAGATTAAATGGTTGCCTATTCAGGCAGGTTGGAGGGGGATAGAGAAGAAAATAAGTAAAATAAGAAAGGTGAGAACAATAATGAAACAATAATAAATAATATTGAGTACAACTATGTTGGCTCACATTGAACCCTAATAGTTGATCCAGAACCACCAAATAAAAGAGGGCTCCTCTGATGTTTCAATAACAACATATGTCATAGCCATAATTTTTAAATTAAATGAGTGTGAATAGTTGATCATTTGATAGTCTTTATAAAATAGAATGGAATCATTAAAAGAGGAATTAAGAGTTATTCTTCATGGCAGAATTGTTAACCAAGACATAATCTATCAGAAAACTTTTAACGTATTTGTTAAAAAAATAATTAAATGTCCCACATATAAAATATAAATATCTAAAATTTATATGATGGAGAATGCACTGCCCAGAGACCAACTGAGATACGGTTACCGATTGTGGTTTTTGAATTGGTCACCCATAGAAAGATAAAGCATGAACCTGTTATTAATATGAAAGTTTATTTATTTAAAAGGAAGCCTGATCCAAGTGGGGAGATACATTCTTGCTGAGAAGACTATAGGCAAAATATTTTTAAACTTTCATGTACCATATAAATGAGTGGTATTATGATTTCTTTATTGAGGGGACAACTCATGTCTATAAAATTTCTACTAATAGGTTAGAGATTTTTTTCCTTATTAAATGAACACCGACTAAAGGAGATTATAGAAAAATTATGTTAATAATTTCTTGGGCAAAGATAAAATAATTGGGCTTTCATCACAGAGTATTGAGCAGCTTATTTCTTCCTACCTAGGTAGTCCACCTCAGATGCTATCATATTCATTTAGCTTTTAATTTATAATAATTAAAAAATTATTTCCTGATATCTGAAGGAGTTAATAGTTGTCACATTACTTGAAACTTTTTGTCCTCATTTATGGAAATCATCAAAACATATAATGATATTCGTTTTAGAACTGAAAGCCAATTAAAAATATTCACTAGAGATTTTATGGCTTTGAAGTATGTCTTGGTGATGGAAATTATATTATTAAATAGTTTTTCTAGAATACTGGCCTGATGAAGTTTCAATTTGGACTTAAGCATAGTAAGGCCAATATACACACAATTGTGTGACTAAGGCATGTTAGAAAAACAAAAATAAATAATTGACTAATTCTCTATAAACAGCTTAATAGAGCTGGTGCTGAAAATAATTGGGTAGAGGTGAAAATCCTGTTTGACCTAATGCACTATTTTTCTATCTCACGATTTGACATGAAACTTAAAAAATAAACCATGACACAGTATAAACTCAATTTAACATAAAATTCCTGTTGTCTTGTGCTCACTGATTTCAAACAAAGCCAAAATACTTGGGTCAAGTTTATGAGCAGTACTATTCTCCCCTGGAGCTAGAATGATCACAGGAGGTCTGAAAAACTAATAGCAGAAAAGGAGGTTCTAAGATCATCAGGACACCTTTGTATTGTCTTTAAGATTTAACAAACTGATATAACTGACTTTTTTTGACAGAGTCTTGCCCTTGGAATAATTTTACTAGGCTTAGTACAAGACCGGAGTGCAGTGGTGTGATCTTGGCTCATTTCAACCTTTATCTCCCGGGTTCAAGCAATTGATTCTCCTCCCTCAACTCTCCGAGTAGCTGAGATTACAGGTGTGTGCCACCATGTCAGTTTATTTTGTATTTTTAGTAGAGACAGGGGTTTCACCAGGTTGGCCAGGCTGGTCTCTAACTTCTGACCTCAAGAGATCCACCTGACTTGGCATCCCAAAGTGCTGGGATTACAGGCATGAGCCACAGACCCGGCCGATGTAACTGAATTCTTAAAGTCTTTCTTTTCTGCATAAATGTGGAAGGCAGAAAAAGGCTAATTTCTGAGTGCTAGAGTTAGTAAAACCAGTGCTTCCCATTTTAGATATATTATATTTATTTATATGTAAGATTATATTAATGCCTAAACAAAACGCTTGATTTGGAAGGAGCATTTCTTTGAAAAATACAGAAGGGCATCAACCTTTGTATATTTTTAAGTCACCTTTGTATATTTTTAAGTTTTTAAGTAAATTATTATATTCTGAAGAGTTAGTCTGTTTACTGCAGTATTTGGCATTAGTACAATGGAATTTAGGTCACTGAAATATGACAAAATGAGTATTTGATCCCACTGAAATCAACCAACAATTTCCCTCCCTCCCTCCCTCCCTTCCCTCCTTCCTTCCTTCTTTCCTTTCTTTCCTTCCCTCCTTTCTTTTTTCTTTTCCCTTTCTTTTCTTTTTCTTTCTTTCTCATTCTTCCTTTCTCTCTCTCTCTCCTTCCTTCCTTTCACCCTCTTTCCTTCCGAGTCAAGCTATTTAAAGAGCTAGTCATTATGAAAACTACAAATACAAGCACAAAACCCATTACACACTAAATATTCCTCTACATTTAATAAAATCACATGCTGACATAATACTAAATGGTTGCCAAACCAATCTTTCCTCTTTCTTTCCTTCCTTTCTCTATCTTTCTTTTAGTTGAGTTATGTGCTGTACTGCAATTTGAATCACTGGCCTTAACATTTAAGATGGTAAACATTTAGGATATATTGAGTCATCTACATTATCACACAGTCACCCACTGCTGGGTCCAATTTAGCCAGCTAGGAAAATAAAAGAAAGGCTAATTGCTTTATGTTTTGAATACTAATTGCTTTATTATGTGAAGAATATTTTTCTACCAACTCAATTATATGCATATATTTGACTGTTGTATAGGTATTTAAGCCAAAAATACATTTTATTTCAATAAATTAATTTGAGATATGGTTGCCTCAAATTGCTTTTTAATATATCCTCTGTTTAAATTCACATCTCATAAATGTGACAATTTGTCAAAAATGTCTATTTTGAATGTACTAACACACTTAAGAAATGTTAGGGTCAATATGGCTTGTGATAATAATTAGCATAGTTCAGAATGCTTGAGTATTCAGTAATCTCCAGAACTTCTGATGGAAAGATTATAAGGCTGGAGATGTTGCACCTTTTAATATTATAACACCTGTCACTCACTGTACAGGTGAAAAATAATTCATAGTAATTATGCACTGTGATTATGATAGATTTATACATGTTTGTTTGTTTATTTTTTGAGACAGAGTCGTGCTCTGTTATCCTGGTTGGAGTGCAATGGTGCGATATTGGCTCACTGCAACCTCCAATCCCCAGATTCAAGTGATTCTCCTGCCTCAGCCACCCAAGTAGTTGGTATTACAGGCACATGCCACCACACCTGGCTAATTTTTCTATTTTTAGTAGAGATAGGGTTTACCATCTTGGCCAGGCTGGTCTCAAATTCCTGACTTCAGTAAATCCGCCCATCTCAGCCTCCCAAAGTGTTGGGATTACAGGTGTGAAGCACTACACCTCACTGTTTTATACATTTTCAAAACTCAGAAATTATTTATTTATTTATTTATTTGGATTTTACTATATCTTTATTACTGCAGCATAATAGTGTCTATTAGTTGATCCTCCCCCACACCAATTATATCACATTCCTTCACTGTTTCATAATATACACCCAGATGAAATGTATAGGGTGTTTTGGAGAAGGAATGAGGATGGAAAACTGGTTGTGTAAGAATAATCCCTCTTTTGAAAATCTTATACATATTTTATGACCCAAAACTGTGGTTATAAATTCTATTTAATAACTTAATTGAAGTGAAAACTTACAGTGTAAATATTTTCTTAAAAAAAAGTAGAGGTAAATGGTACTGCCAAACTATGTTACTTAGGCAGCAAATTATGCACCTATATGAAAAAAGGAAGAAAATTCATCAAGAATGTCAACACATGCTTTGGGCCTCAACAAGCTGTGTGGCATCAAGTGGAATTGAGTCCCAAGCAATAGAAGAAGAGTCAAGTTTTGGAATCACTACAATGGACAAGATACTGTCTGGTGATAAAGCCAAGTCTGGAGTCCTATTATCTTTGACTCTTAAACTTCTGAATAATAGAAGACTTAAAGGTGTGATGTAATGGCTATCTTGAAAATGAAATATATTATCTGGTCTTTCTCAAATGATGCTGATGCTGTTGGTGATAATAATAATACATTAAAGTATTTTATAATATGCAAATATTTTATCTCCTTTAAATATAGCCCAAATCATCTTGGAACAAAGGTATTATTTCTACTTGATATTTTTCAGTGGAGAAAACTAACATTTAGCATGAGTTGCCAATGTCACATAGATAATAAATGAAAAATGTAGATCTTAAATGATGTTCATGTTATTCTAGGTGCTTCACCTCTAGGTAGAATCTTTGAAGTAAAGTCTTATCTAGAATGATGCAATTTTGAAATTTTAAATGAAAACATAATTTGGGAAGTTGAAACATTATTTGAAATAGAGACTATAGCAAAGTGAAAAGAACCCTGAATTAGGTTTTCTGAAGTAGTACTTAAGAATTGTGTGAATACTATTAGTCTATGGCTTTTCTAGGTCTTGGTTTGCTTATTTACAAAATGACAATACATGCTTGTTTCACTTATATCTCAGAATCATTAGGAGATCCAAGAATAATATCTATATTGTTACATATTTAATATCTGCATTTACATAAAAATACCTGAAAAACACTTCATAGAGAAAAGGACCACACAGATGATAAGATTAGTAGGGGAAACTCTCTTTGTTTAATGTGTAGCAAGCATTATTTAGTCAGATTTGTGAGAAATTACGTTTGGAAGCTGAAATAACCTGAGAGATACTGAAAAGATGCTGCTTCTCGTTCCCTCATGTCGTTCTCAAGTGCAAGCCACTCAAAAATGATCTAATATTTTAGAGAAATAATCAGCTTAATATAGCCCTAGTAGACACTGCTGGTGTCTCACACAAATTCCTGAAAATCCTTTTTGTCTGCAGCTATCGACGCACTTTTTCAGCCTCTCCTGGAGGACTGCCTTCGGCTGTGGAACTGCTGCACTCAGCAGGAGACCAGAAGATGACTGACTGTTGCTGGAGTACAAAAGCCCTTGCCTCTTGGGAGACAGCCTGTAACTTTGGAACCAGGAACCGGTTTTGTGGAAGACAATTTTTTTTTTTCATGGGGGCAGGGGTGGAATGGGGAGCAGGCAATATCTCATGCACAGTTCACAAATGAGCAGTTCAGAATAGGGTTCACTCTCCTATGAGAATTGAATGCCCTGCTGATCTGACAGGGACCGGAGCTCAGGTGGTAATGCTGGCCTGTTCCTCACCTCCTGCTCTGCACCCAGGCTGGCCACAGACTTATAGGGTCTGAACCCTGGATTTGGGCACTCTACTCTAGAGCACTAGATATGACCAGGCTGAGGCTGGACCTCACCTGAAACTGCATTTTTACTTCGCTCTCCCCTTTTCCTCTGCCACTCCTTTCACTCTCTTACAGGTTTCTCCCAAGAATACTCCCTAAATAAATCACAGTTGTAAGAATATCACTCTCAGGCTCTTCTAGTGAACTTGACCTAAGATAGAATCTGATATCTGTTACTTGACTCAAAGCTTTTAAGGAATATATCAGATAGCTTACATTTTAGGTAACTTTATTTATTATGACACTGAACTTTGGTAAAGTAAATAAAAATGAGAACAACTGATTACGCAGATGAAGAATAAAAAAGTGGGAATAAGTCTTGTCTAGTTCATAATTTTACATAATCTAGACAAGGATAGAATTCCTAGGTCATATTATTGCTGACTGTGATGAATATTCATCATTGTATTAAACATTAAAGAAATAATGGGTTACTTGGCCTTAACTCACACACACAAGAAATCACATTAGTTTTAAAGAAGATTTTTAAGTGTTGGCTTCATCTTTCTCCTTAAAACTTATTTAGAATGTACTTTGCTGTGTCCGTTTTTCATTCTGTCTTTGCTTACCTTTTATATACTGAAGTAGCTGGTAACTATAGATATGGGTGACCTTGTTTTTGGGACAAAAATAGTTTGTTATGCATATATCTCAGTCTTTGGCTTGGATCCTGGAGTAACAAACTCAGAGATACTAGAAAGATGCTTCTTCTCCCACCTTCCAAGCCATTCAAAAATTGATGACTGTCCACCAACATGCTCTTTTCTAAGTCTACACAGAAAATAATATCTATTTTTGAGAAGATTTTTAAAATTGTGGTATTGCTACATATTTTTATTAATACATAATAGAATCACATATTTTGGGGGTACTAGGATAATTTGATATATTCATATAGTGTGTGCAGATTAAATCAGAATAACTGGGATATTCATCATCATCAAATATTTATCTTTTAAATATTAGGAACATTTGAAAAGTTCTCTTTTAGACATTGTGAAATATATGCTGGATTAATGTTAACTCTGGCCACCCTACTGATCTATCAAACACCAGGTCTTATTTCTTTATCCCCTCCTCCTACCATTCCCAGCCTCTGGTAACCATCAGTCTACTCTTTGTCTTCATGAAATCCAAGTTCTTAATTAGCACGTATATGTGAGCCTGTGGAATATTTGTCTTTCTGTGCCTGGCTTATTTCAGCAAACACGATGGCCTCTAGTTCTATCCATGGTGCTGCAAATGACAGAATTTTCTTCATTTTCATAGCTGAATAATATGCTATTTCATTTATATTCCACATTTTCTTTATCCACTCAATTTTTTTTGACACACAGGTTGATTTCCACATCTTAGTTATTTTGAATAGTGCTTAAATAAACATGAGGGCGCAGACTTATTTAACATAATAATTTCCTTTCCTTCAGGTAAATTCCAAATAATGGAATTGTTGGATCAATGGTAGTTTTATTAGTAGTTTTTGAGGAATCTCTGTACTGTTTTTCCTAGTGGCTGTACTAATTTACATTCCCATGAACAGCGTATGAGGATTTCACTTTCTCTGCATTCTCTCCAGCATTATGTATCGCCTGTTTTTTGGATAAAAGCCATTTGCCTTGCTAAGATACTGTCTCCTTGCTGTTTTGATTTGCATTTCTTTGCCATTAGTGATGTTGAGCATTTTTCCTATACCTGCTGACCATTTTTATGTCTTCTTTTGAGAAATGTCTATTCAGATCTTTTGTTCATTTTAAAATAAGATCATTAGATATTTTTCTCATGAATTGTTTGAGCTCTTTATTAATTTTCTGGTTATCAATCCCTTATTACATAGTTTGTAAATATTTTAGCCTTTTCTATAGGTTGCCTCTTCACTTCGTTGTTTCCTTTTTTGTGCATAAGCTTTTTAGCTTGATATAATCTCATTTGTCTATTTTTGCTTTTGTTGCCTGTGCTTTTGAAGCCATGCATAAAAAATCTTTACGCAAAACAATGTCCTGCAGCATTTCTCCAATGTTTACTTCTAGTTGTTTTACAGTTTCAGGTCTTATATTTAAGTCTTTTATTAATTTTGATTAGATTTTTTATTTTGGTAATAAGTAGGGGTCTGCATTCATTTTTCTGCACATGGATATCCAGTTTTTCAGCAGCATTTATTGAGGAAACTGTCTTTTCCCTAGAGGAAAGAATAAATGGGAGTGCCTCTCTGCTCTACTCACTCCTCTGACAGTCTGCTTACTTCTAAACTGCTGGGGAGCCCCTCTATCCTTACATCCCGGGGCAACATTATTGCCCAGAAGAACTTCGTGGGAACAGAGAACTGGGTGACTAGCTCATGCAGCTATGCCCACATTCCCTCAGAACCATACTGGTTGTGTCTCTGTGATGCCACTGCCCTGCCCAGGGATGCTCTCCCCTTGAGAAACCACACCAGCAGACCTTTACAAACATACCACAACCTGTTTTGACTTTGGCAAGGACAGGAGACTGGTAGGTCCCTGGGAAGTTGTGGGTCCTCTAGAGATCTAACCCTTGGTATGGATTGCCCCTAAGGGAGGGAGAAGCACAGCCTGACAAAGCTCCCCTTGCAACAATTAAAACAAGGACAGGGTGTCAATTGCTGAAGGTAATGGGAATGGCAAGGAGGTCATCTCATGACCCCTCTGCCCCACACATTATTTCATACACCGCAGTTTCTCCAGCCAGACTTGGTGAGCATTCACTGAAATAAGGTGAATTTTGTGCTTATCTGGCAGCTTCACCCACACTGAAAGTTAGCATGCACCAAATGAAACTGGCTTTTTATGCATTTCCAGTATCTCCATCCCACTGAAAGTGAACTTGCACCTGCTTGGGCTTTCACGAAGAGTGGAATAAAGCACTTTTTCCTACACAGAGCAGCAGCACCCTGAGAGGATAGAACATGGAGTTGCCTGCCATGAACTGGGGATAGAGACTTCTTGACTCACATTCTAACCTTAGCCATCAGAGAGACAGATCTATGGCCCACAGCTAGAGTGCATCAGGGAACCAAAGGATGAAGCCTTTATAAACACATCATAAACCAGGCAATAGAGATATGAAAGGGAAGTGGATTATGTTTCTGCTTGGGCAGGATGAGCAGCTGGTACCCACTCTCAGCCCCTTTCTTCTGAGACTAAAGCTTAACACATTATGATCTCTTCCTGCAAGGCTTGTTAGGGTGGGTATGTCCAGTAGGCATCAGCTTACCTGCAAGCTCTTACTCTTAAGCACCATCTACTGGACTGCAGCCTGAACTGCACCACCACCAAAACTTTATCACTGCAACAAGCAGCATCTGAGAAAGCTACCACATAGACCTATCTATAACCAAAGAATCCATACAGAGCCTTGGTCCTGTGAAAGCACCCAGAAACAAAGCCCAATGATTATCTAGAATGTAAACTACAGTAATAACCCCAAACAAACATTTTTAAAAGCCTCACCCAAACTTAGCTATTTCAAAAATAAGAAATGACAGCTCCCTAAAATGAGAAAGAACTCGCTCAATAACTCCGACGGTACAAAAAGCCAAGGTGTTTTAAAACCTTAAAAAAATAGCACTAGCTCTCTAGCAATGGATTCTAATCAGATTGAAATGTGTGAAATGACTGGTAAAAAATTCAAAATATAGATTTTAAGAAAACATGAGATCCAAGGGAAAGCTGAAATTTATTACAAACAAACACAAAATTCAGGACAAAAAAAGAGAATATAGTTACAGAAAGAAAGAGCCAAACAATACTTGTAGAATTAAAAAAAATTACTACAGAATTGCCAAAATACCATTGGAAGAATTAACAATAAAATAGACCAAGAAAAAATAAAAACAGATCCAGAGCTTGGAGATCAGACTTTGAAACTGTTAGAAAAAAATAAAGAAAAAAATAATATTTAAAAGTGAACAAACCTTTCCAGAAATATGATATTATGAAGAGTAACCAAACCTACAATTTATTGGCATTCCTGAGAGAGAAGAAAAAGTAAGTAACTTGGAAAATACATTCAGAGAATAATTCACAAAATTTTTTCCCAATCTTACTAGATAGGTTAACTTTTAGATATAAAAAACTCAGAGATCTCCTGCAAAATATTATCCAAGATGTTCACCACAAGACACATAGTCATTAGACTATTTAAGGTCATTGTTTTAAAAAATATTAAAGGCAACTAGAGAAAATGGCCAAATAATTATAAAGGGAATCCTCTTAGATTACCAGCTCATTTCCAACAGAAACCTCCAGGCCACAAGTGATTGGAAGCCTATATTTAGTCTTCTTAGAAAATGTCAATCAATAATTTAATATCCCACCAAACTAAGCATCATAAACCAAGAAGAAATAGTCTTTTCCAGAAAAACAAATGCTAAGGGAATTTGTTACCATCAGATAGAAACTATAAGAACTGCTCAGTAGAGTTTTTAACATGGAAACACAAGAATGATAAGTGTTACCATAAAAACACATGTAAGTACAAAGCTCACAGACCCTGTAAAGCCACAATACAATTGAGACTACAAAGCAACTAGATAACAACACTATGACAGGAAGAAAACCTCACATGTCAATACTGATATTGAACATAAATGGCCTAAATACTCCATGTAAAAGACAGAGTGGCAAATTAGATTAAGAAAACAAAAAATAAAAAACAAGCCCCAACCTTCTATTTTCTTCAAGAGACCCATCTCTCATGTACTGACACCATCTGGCTTAAAATAAAGGGATGGAGAAACATCTAATATACAAATGGAAAACAATAAAAAGCAATGGTCACTATTCCTGTATCGGATAACACAGACTTTACATCAACAAAAGTAATTAAAGACAAAGAACATTATACAATGATAAGGTGTTAAATTCAACAAGATTTACTTGCATACTCAACATTGGAACACCCAGATTTATTTAAAAAATACTACTATGTGATAACTCCTACATCAAAATATTTATCTAAAATTAACAATCTAATGTCACATCTAAACAAACTAGAAAAACAAGAATGAATTAAATGCAGGACAAGTAGAATAAAAGAAATAACAAAGAACAGAATAGAACTAAGTTAAATTGAGACCAAAAACTATACAAAGGATCAATGTAATGAAAAGTTGGTCTCTGAAAGGGTAAACAAGATTAATACACCATTAGATTAATTTTAAAAGAAAAAAAAGAGAGAGGATTCAAATATACACAATCATAAATGACAAAGATGACATCGCAACCAATACCACAGAAATACGAAAGATCCTAGAGATAACTATGAATACCTCTATGTACACTAAGTAGGAAATCTATAGGAAATGAATAAATTTCTTGGAAACAACTTCCCAAAATTGAACTAGGAAGAAATTGAATCTCTGAACAGACCAATAATGAGTTCTAAAATTGAATTAGTAATGAAAAAACTATAAGCAGTAAAACTGTACCAGATGGGTTCACAGCTGAATTCATCAGACTTACAAAGAAAAGCTGGTATCAATTTGACTAATATTTCAACAAATCACGGAGGGATTCCTCCTTAACTTATTCTACAAAACCAATATCATCCTGATAGCAAAATATTGCTAAGACATAATTAAAAAGAAAATGACAGTCTAATTTTTTTGATGACACACAAATCCTTTTGACTGTGTTTTGACTGCAGTCTATCACACGAGATCATGTGTAAAACTTTCCACTTTTGGTTACACGTTGGACCACTCAAAACATTGCAGATCTAGAACACTTCAGATATTGAATTTTTGAAGTAGCCATGCTCAACCTGCAGTTACAAATGATTCAGTTCTATCAGATAGACTTCCTTACTTATTCTGTGCTGGCCTGTGGATAGTGACCACCTGCGAAATCACCATGGGAGGAAAGAATGAGTCCGAGCTTATGCCATATCCAAGGAAAAGTTAATAAAGGAGAAAAATACTGAAGAAAGGGTAAATTCACTTTAGCATAGAAAGTAAGAGGGCAGGGCATGCCAGCTATGCTTCATTATTACTTTATACTATAATTCTCTGAGCATTTTCTACTTATTTATTAAATATTTAATAGTATTTATGGGGTGAATATTATCTCCATTTTAAGATGAGAAAACTTATTTCAGAAAGCTTCATAGTTTTGCTGATTCAAATCCACAGTTGTCCCACTCTAAAAACACCTTCTTAACCATATTAATTCAGCAATCTCAGGATACAAAATCAATGTTTAGAAATCACAAGCATTCCTATATACCAATAACAGACAGAGAGCCAAATCAAAGCGAACTCTCATTCACAATTGCTACAAGACAATAAAATACCTAGGAATGCAACTAACAAAGGATATAAAGGACCTCTTCAAGGAGAACTACAAACCACTGCTCAAGGAAAGAGGACACAAAGAGGTGGAAAAACATTCCATGCTCATGGTTAGGAAGAATCAATATCATGAAAATGGCCACACTGCCCAAAGAAATTCATAGATTCAATGCTATCCCCATCAAACTACCAATGACCTTCTTCACAGAACTGGAAGAAAACACTTTAAACTTCATATGGAACCAAAAGAGAGCCCATATAGCAAAGACAATCCTAAGCACAAAGAACAAAGCTGGAGGCATCACACTGCCAGACTTCAAACTATACTACCAGGCAACAGTAATCAAAATAGCATGGTGCTGGTACCAAAACAGAGACATAGACCATTGGAGCAGAACAGAGGCCTCGGAAGCAACACCACACATCTGATATTCAACAAACCTGACAAAAACAAGCAATGGGAAAAGATCCCCTGTTTAATCAATGATGTTGGGAAAATTGGCTAACAACGTGCAGAAAGCAGAAACTGGACCCATTTCTGATACCTTACACTAAAATTAACTCCAGATGGATTAAGCTTTAAACATAAGACCATAAAAGACCTAATATCATAAAAACCCTAAAGGAAAACTTAGGCAAAACCATTCAGGACAAAGGCATAGGCAAAGACTTCATGACTAAAACACCAAAAGCAATGGCAAGAAAAGCCAAAATAGACAAATGGAGTCTAATTAAACATGAGAACTATGCACAGCAAAAGAAACAATCATTAGAGTGAACTGGCAACCAACTGAATGTGAAAAAATGTTTGCAATCTACCTATCTGACAAAAGGCTAATATCCAGAATCTATAAAGAACTAAAGCAGATTTACAGGAAAAAAAAAACAAACAAACCCATCCAAAAGTGGGCAAAGGATATGAACAGACACTATTCAAAAGAAGACGTATATGAAGCCAATTAACATATTAAAAAAAATGCTCATCATCTCTGGTCATTAGAGAAAAGCAAATCAAAACCACATTGAGATACCACCTCACTGCAGTTAGAATGGCGATCATTAAAAAATCTGAAGACAACAGATGCTGGAGAGGATGTGGAGAAATAGTAACACTTTTACACTGCTGGTGGAAGTATAAATTAGTTCAACCATTGTGGAAGACAGCGTGGTGATTCCCCAAGGATCTAGAAATAAAAATTCCATTTGACCCAGCAATCCCATTACTGTATATATCCCCAAAGGATTATAAATCATTCTATTATAAAGACACATGGACATGTATGTTCATTGCAGCACTGTTTACAATAGCAAAGACCTGGAACCAACCCAAATGCTTATCAATGATAGCCTGGACAAAGAAAATGTGGCACATATACACCATGGAATACTATGCAGCCATGAAAACAATGAGTTCATGTCCTTTGTAGGGACATGGATGAATCTGAAAACCATCATTCTCAGCAAACTGACACAAGAACAGAAAATCAAATAGTGCATGTTCTCACTAATAGTCAGGTGTTGAATAATAAGAACATGTTTACACAGGAAGGGGAGCATCACACACTAGGGTCTGTTGGGGGAGTTAGGAGAGGGACAGGTGTTGGGGAGGGGAGGGAGAGATAACGTAGGGAGAAATGCCAGGTATAGGTGATGGGGGATGGAGGCAGCAAACCACCTTGCCATGTATGTATCTATGCAACAATCCTGCATGATCTACACATGTGCCCTAGAACCTAAAGTACAATAAAAAATAAAATAATTTATTGTTACTAATTGATACCGAAAATATTTCTGACACAAATATTTGAATTGGTTATTTTTTTGACATAGCTGGAATTAATAGCTAACAAATATTGGCTTCATATACAAACTAATTAGGCAATCCAACAAGCTCCTATAACATTTTTCTTCTTTTATCTCCACTTAAGAAAAATGGACCTTGACGAAGGGTTGTAGAGGTGGTATGAATGCTCCTGCTAATAATTTATCCACTTTCTAGAGCTTTGACCTTTTCTCTTCTGTAGTCTTGTTTACTGCTTCCCCTATAACCCCACTGCAATCAGTTTCTTAATTCATTCTTTCTTCAAGGTATTTTTTTTTCACCAAATAACAGCTTATTTTTTTTAGATGAGATTTTGCTCTGATCCCCAGGCTTGTCTTGAACTCCTGAACTCAAGCAATTCTCCTGCCTCAGCCTCCTTAGTGGTTGGCATTATAAGGAGATATCACCATTTTTTCTTTGTCTGTTTAAGACTAATAATCTTTTAAGTAATTGATTCCAACTACTTTGAATGCCTATAGTTTTAAGGCTGTGAAGGTTCATGTTATGAGTTTAATTGCAAATGACTTTATGAAAATAGAGATGTACTATAATATCTCCTCTCTCTCTCTCTCTCTCTCTCTCTCTCTCAGAAAGAAAGAAAAAGAGAAAGGGGGAGAGAGAACAGGAGTCTTGTTCTATTGCCCAGGCTGGAATGCAATCTAAAAATAGGTATTAAAAACCTCTTTTATGCCAATAATCATGCTTAACAGCAAAGACAGGAAGGAATAAGGGAAGAAACAGCCAACCAATATTTCATTTAAGTCTGTGAAATGCTATGCAAATGCTGAAGAGTGATTTACTTCCAATTATGTGGTCACTTTCAAAATAGGTGTAATGTGTTACTGAGAAAAATGTATGTTCTGAGACCTGGGGTGAAGAATTCTATGAATATTCGCTGAGTTTACTTGTTCCAGGTCTGAGTTCAAATCACAGATGTTTCTGTTAATTTTCTATCTCATTGATCCATCAAATATTAACAATGTGGTGTCAAAGTCTCCCATTATTATTGTGCAGGAGTCCAAGTCTCTTTATAAGTTATTAAGAACTTGTCTTATGTATCTGGGTGCTCCTATATTGGGTGCATATATATTTTTGATCATTGACTCCTGTTGTTTCATTGATCCTTTTACCATTATGTAATGTTTCTCTTTGTTTCCTTTAGTCTTTGTTACTATTAAAGTCTATTTTGTCAGAGACAAAAGTTACAACTCCTTTTTTTTTTTTTCTCTCTCCATATGATTGATAAGTCTTCCACCAACCCTTTGAGTCTTTGTGTGTCCTTGCTTATGAGATGGATCTGGATACAGCATACCAATGGGTTTTGACTTATTATTCAATTTGACTGTGGCTTTGATTGGGGCATTTAATCCATTTAAATTTAGAATTAATATTGATATTTGTGAGTTTAGTATTGTCGCTTAATGCTAGCTGGCTATTTTGCCCATTAGTTGATATGGATTCTTCATCATGGAGATACTCTTTACCTTTTGGTAAGTTTTTGGGATGACTGATACTGGTTGTTCTTTTCAATGTATAGTGCTTCTTTCAGAAGCTCTTGTAAAGAAGGCCTGGTGGTGATTAAATCTCTGAGTGCTTGCATGTTTGCAAAAAATTTTATTTTTCCTTCATTTATGAAGCTTAGTTTGGCTGGATAGAGATTCTGGGTTGAAACTTCTTTTCTTTGAGGATATTGAATATGGACCCCCACTCTTCTAGTTTGTAGGGTTTCTGCTGAGAGATCTGCTGTGAGTCTGACAGGCTTCCCTTTATGGGTAACCTGACCTTTCTCTCTGGCTGCCCTTAGAATTTTCTCCTTTATTTCAACCCTGGTGAATCTAACAATTATGTGTCTTGGGGTTGTTCTACTTAAGGAATATCTTTGTGGTATTCTCTCTATTACCTGGAGTTGAGTATTTTCCTGCCTTACTAGGTTAGGAAAATTTTCCTGAATAATATCCTGAAGAATATTTTCCAGCTTGGCTTCATTCTCTTCATGACATTCAGGTACACCTATCAAATATAAATTAGGTTTTTTCACATAGTCCCATATTTCTTGGAGACTGCTCATTCCTTTTTACTCTTTATTCTCTAATCTTGTCTTCTCATTTCATTTCATTAAGTTGGTCTTTGACCTCTGATATCCTTTCTTCTGCTTGATCAATTCAACTGTTAAAACCTGTGCATACTTCACAGAGTTCTCGTATTGTATTCTTCAGTTCCATTAATTCACTTGTATTCCTCTCTAAATTGTCTATTCTCATTAGGATTTCATCAAACCTTTTTTCAACGTTCTTAGTTTCTTTATATTGGGCTAGAATATGTTCTTTTAACTCACAGAAGTTTCTTATTATCCACCTTCTAAAGCCTAATTCTGTTATTGGAATGTACTTGTTCTCCATCACGCCTTGTTCCCTTGTTGATGAGGAACTGTGATCCCCTGTAGGGGGAGAGGCATTCTGATTTTGGGTATTCTCAGCCTTTTTATGCTGGTTTCTTCCCATCATTGTAAATTTATCCACCTGTTGTCTTTGTAATTACTGACTTTCAAATTAGGTCTCTGAGTGGACATCCAACTTGTTAATTCTCAGCGCCAGAATCTGAGCAATCCACTGTGCCCGCTAAAACAGCGGTGTTAAGATTAATGGTGCTTTTCTGCCCAGGAATCTCCAGTCTGGCTTCCTTCTTGAGTCCCTTTTTCAATCAGCTGGATAGGCGACTCTGCCTTTCTGGAGCTCCAAACATCGACCAAAAGGGGACCCAGTCCTGTTTACTCTGCACCAAGAACTGCCACGCTGGGGTGACGGCAAAGCCACTGCGCCTGCCACAAGAGTCACACTGGCAACCCGTGGGGTTCCTCCACTGGGAATCAGCTGGTCTGTGAGCAACAAAAATTCCTCTGTAAGTGTGGCATCCTCTCATTCTCTGTGCTTTCACTGGGAGCTACAATACTGAGCTGCTAGTAATCAGCCATCTTGGATCTCTCTCCATCTCTTCTCAATTATAATGACGGCAAAACGTTATTTGAAGTCATCATACTACTCAAAAAATGAGATTTCATCAATATAGAACATATACTGATATTCAGTATATGTTCTGGGATTCAGTATATGTGGACTTCTGGGATTCAATTCAGAGCAAGATGCATAGTCTTTCTGATTTTGTAATTAACTAAAATGGAGATACAAAGGAGTCATATCCTTGCTGGTTGGTTTGGGAGACATTGACACATATGAGTATGTCTCATAGGGCTGAATGAGATATCCTGTGCCGGGGAAGCTATTGCTATCACAATCATTATTTGAAAGTTTTGTGATAGGAATAAAAATTATTTTTTGATTTGGTCACCACCCAGTGTTTAAATTTGAATAGCTTTGCATATAAACTATTTGTTTGGTTAGAAAGGTTTGTTTTGTTATATAGTAACTTAAATTCATATTTTCTTTTTAATGACAACTAAGGAACATTCTTTGAAGGGCTGTTTTGCTCTCTAGTAGAAAAAATATATGACTTGCAATCATCAAGATTTCACAACTGAAACAGGGCATCCATTTTTTCAGCCAGTTTTGGAGCAGTTTCATATCATTACTTTTGATGGTTATGCATTTATTACATTTTGAGAACTTAGAAAAGACAAAACAAGGAATTATTTCCACAGTTCATTTAGATAATGGATGAAAACTCACAGAAACTTCCAGATGGAGTGTCAAGATTCCACCAGGGAAAGAAAAAAAAATTAGTTTTGAGCACTTAGGAACTTGAGAAAAAATAATAATTGGGTAGCCTGTGATACTGTTAGGGCCTCCAGTTCTAGAAAATATTGATAAACCATATAACTATGGTCTGTCAAGATGGTTACTAAACTAAAAATTTTACATACTTGAAGCAAGTCTCACATAATTTTTTGAACATTATTTTTTGGTCTCTATTGTTAGAGATCAAATTTCCTGTTTTAAATAATATATTTTTACCAATAAAAATGAAGTAAGTATCTGTCCATGAAATACTCCATTACATAACAGTTGTAACAAAAGTGTAACCATATACACATGTACATGCTATAACTGAACCCACTAATTTCTAATTTATGAAATATTACTTCTATACACTTTCAACATTTAGTACTTCAAATAATAGCTATCCATTTGGTCAATTACCCCTTTTATGAATAAGAATAGTAACACTGGGGCCGGGCACAGTGGCTCACGCCTGTAATCCCAGCACTTTGGGAGGCCGAGGTGAGTGGATCACGAGGTCAAGAGATCAAGACCATCCTGGTTAACATGGTGAAACCCCATCTCTACTAAAAATACAAAAAAAATTAGCTGGGCATGGTGACACGTGCCTGTATTCCCAGCTACTCAGGAAGCTGAGGCAGGAGAACTGCCTGAACCCAGGAGGCAGAGGTTGCGGTGAGCCGAGATCGCGTCATTGCACTCAAGCCTGGGTAACAAGAGAGAAACTCCGTCTCAAAAAAAAAAAAAAAAAAAAAAAAAAAAAAAAAAAGTATAGTAACACCGATTCACTATTTTTGTTTTTTAAGTTTGTAGTGATCAAAGAGTCCTTTTTTCCCCCCAGAACTCAATTGGTCTTATTTTCTAGTTGCTGTGTTTGTGTATACTGTTTCAATAGATCATCTATTTCTCTTATAAATGAAGCTGGAAAGTATTTATATTGTTAGTATGTAGTGGGGGTTACACTGTGCAATTTTGCAACAAACTCAAATGACCAAAGAAATGGTTCTGGATAAATACACGTGAGTCTGACAAACAATAAGTATCCTGGAGATCTTTCCACAAATGAGTTTGGTCACTGTTGACTTTCATGGTTTTTATGACCAATCTTTAGTGGACCTCCTTGTGACTATGGTGAGAATCAGGATGTAACAGTCAGCAAGGAGTTGCCCTGTTAACAGCTCTGCATGACAAGGGATCAGGGTAGAATTTGTAAACCATCATGATTGATTGAGCCTTCCTGTAAAAATCTTTTGTAGAGGGAAGTGACTAGACATGGAATACAATGAAGTTAATGACAGTTAATTGATAGGTGGACTTTTTTCTCTTTTTTGTCTACCTGTGTAGATAAAGATGTCTTTTCTCTCCTTTATTTTTTTCATTTTTATTTTTCCTTCTCTTCCCAACTCTTACTCATGTATCTACATCTGTCACAGACAACCTGCACCATTTATTTTTTCTTCCTTTCAATAAAATTTCTAACTTAATGCCCCCTTGTTCTTTTACATTCTTAGGGAGAGCTCTAAAACCTTATAATTGGGACAATGTTTTTGGAAAGTAGATACATGTTTGCAAGTCTTGTCACACAGTTGTCTTACAGAGATTGTGTATGATGACAGATTTTCAACTTCTAATGGGCATTGAGACTTTTTGAAGTTTCAGTTTTGAGCAATTCTTAGCACAATGCCTTATATTCAATGCTCTAACTGGCTGGTGTTGTGTTATAACATACAATTATAGTGCATGAATTAACATTTTTCTTCCATTTTCCCAAGAATTATCTAAGCCTTTCCTGGAAAAATCAAACATTGTAGCTAATATTGAGATCTTCATTTTAAAAAATTGACTAGTTCTTTCTTTAAAAACATTAAAGAAAGGGAAGATTGAATTATTTTCATATCTATTAAGAATATGAAATAGAAGCAACTTTTTACTGCCAAAAATATATGTCCTTTTTAAAGGATCAATTATTGTGTTAGAGCTGAATGAAAAAAAATATTTTTAAAAATAATTTTAAAGTAATTTCAATAAGAAGGAGTAAAATATTTGAACATATTTTGAAAACACAAAATTAGGTATTAATGCCTTTTTAGAATAATAAACACCAGAAACACATGTAAATATGTATCTTAGTATAAAGTGCTGACATATCTATTACACAACCACACAAAAGGTCAAGAAAACACAAATGAACTGAGTAGATTTTTTTATAGCCCAGTACAGGCCAGAGTCTTCACTGACTCATCAGAGGGTTTCCTTAGTTATATACATACAAAAGATTTCCCTTCCTTCCAGCCCAATATAGTCTAATTATGGAACCTATACTTTCACAAGCAGAGCGCAGCCCACAGTCACCTCTTTACATGATTGTCCCTGTGCAGGACACAGCATGCATACCTGCCCAAGACATTCTTGGTGAGAGTTGCAGATCACTACTATATGCATCTTTGAAGTAAAAAAAAGATTAGCGCTACTTTCACTTTCCAGCTTTATACTCACATGCACATATTCTAGGTAAAACATGGAATAATATTCATGGTAATATTTTTTATTCACATTGTCTAATACTATTATCACACGCTTGAGTAATTCAACTTGTCATGTATTTTTCTTAATCATATTCTTTTGTGACTTGATGGTTCTAATACCTTCCAACAAATTTAAAATTTTCACCAAGTGAACTCTGACACCATTTTATTTTTTATAATTTACCTTTACTTGGTTTTAATTGATTAAAAGGGGTGGCCTTAAGATACTCTCAAAACATGAACCAAAAATTAGGACTCAGCATTTCAGAAAGTAGAACAAGTTGCAAAACCCTTTTGGCTCTGAATTTATTCTTTTACTGAACCCTGCTTTTCTTGTCTGATTTTGATTGTTGCATACCAATCATTTCCAGTTCCTTAGTTTGTAATTGCTGCAAAATAGCTTCATGTTACTTTGTCATTTATCAAGCTCAAATTAAACAAGTGACCTTAATAGGAACAATTTGCTGCTTCCTTGGCTAATATATTAATTAACATTCATTTCTGCAACTACTTCATTTCTGATATCAGAGCAAACAGTTCATAGTAAACTATACTCTTTTTTTTATTTGCTAGTATTCTTGATTAGGCAGATTCAGTAGATTATATCTCCTGATTTTCCTGAATTAGAGAGGAAGCTTATCATCCTGTCATAAAATAGAATCTGATCAATTTGAAAACAAGGGTTATGTGCAAGTACTGTTCGATTCCGCATACTATTACAAAATTTTGCAAATTAATTTTGCTTTACATGTCATAATTTTCAACCAAGTATGTCAAATGGGTAAATTAGTATCTTTCATGTTGTTAAAGTAACAAGATGCAGTGTAAGAGCTGTGTCATATATTTCTCTATTCACTACTGCAAATAGCAAAAATGCAGCCACAGAGTAAATGCTTAATAAATTTCTGTTTAATTTCTTAGTCATTTTCTAGATTATACTTTCATACTAGTTTCCTCTGGAAGGTAACAATGATCTTGCTGAACCTCCAGAAAGAGGCATATGGTATAAACTGAAAATCATTAAATTGGAATCTGGGCTTAAAATACCTTCAAATTCCCCCTCCAAAACTATTAGGCTTTAATGACATCTTTAGGATCAGGCAAGGTATATGTTTGCTGCATTTGTGTTAGATCTTTTGAGATTTTATATATACATACATATAATATATATTACATATAAGATATGTAAATTTACATGTGATATATTGCATATTTACATATGATATATAACATATTATATTATATATTATATGATCTATATTATTCATCGTATGTAAATTTATACCATATATATCAAATATAAATTAATCATATATTATATATAAATTTGTATATTTATATATACATTATATAAATATCAAATATATTATATACAATATCATATATGATATAAAACATATTCTATACATATAGACATACACATTATATACATATATTATATTTTAATATGTAATTAGAAAGCATACCAAAAAATCTAAGAGGCTATTTGCTGCCTTACATCTACATATATTATGGTGCGTGGTAATGGGAAAAATTATCCTTCTCAATCTTAAATAATGGGCAAGAGCTCAATTAAAGTTTAAGTAAGAAACTATAATCAATATATTAAGACTGAGTATAGAAACATTTTATATCACTTTTTTACAGAAAGAATAGAAACGAAGAGTGATTTGGCCGGTGGGAGTGTGAGGAATGAATGTGCATAGGAACAGGGTAGCAGTGAAGCACTTAGAACCAGTGTTTAAATTACTCTGGGATGTAGCCTACTGACTAATTAGTCCAGAAAGGAAATCTTATTTCCCTTTTTTCCTAAGAAAAATAAATGCTGCTTTCCCCTTGAAAACCATAGAAATAAAAACTTTGCCTTAATTTTAAAGATCAGTTTAATTTTAGCTGTTGCAAGTTTCAAATATTCATTTTCCCTGCATTCATTTCACCGACATTTTATTTCACTATCTCATATAGTTTAGAAGAGGTCTGAAGACATTAAATAGGCTATCAACAGCTATTAAGCACTTTGAAAGGCAACAAAAAGCAAAGAAAAGCCTTGTGAGTTCCATTTAAACTTGGCATAAAGACTGTAGTATGGATCACTGTTTTAGGAATAACTCAATCTTTAAACAAAATGTCAAGGCATGCCTATTATTTTATACCAGGATTATAATATTTAATATTGTTATCACAACAAGGAATAAACAATTGCTTAAGGAAATGGGTGATCTTCCTTCTCTGGGCTACAGTGCTGAGTCAGTCATGCAGAACTAATTTCCTGGCCGTCTCTGAATGCACATAAAGCTGCTCTGTAGCTGCTGCTGACAATGAACTAGTGACTAGAAAAAGGAATCTTAAACACAGTCACATCTCCTGCTTGTTAAAATCCTGTTCACAAGGCATGCTGATCTAATACTCTGCATGGCAGGAATAACATTTTTAAAAAACGGCTATACGGTATACAAAGTTTTTTCACTTTCTATTTTTTTTTCTGGAGTTGCCCAGCAACTGAATTATTTTTACATATTTTCCTCAGAGTACCAAAATTCTATTCCGGAAACTTCTTTCTCATGAAAAATTAAATGTTGTAAAGTTTACCAGAAATATGACTTTATAGTAAATATTTGTCAATGACATTATAAGAGAGGCACTTGTTTAATTTTCCAATGAATAGTTTAAAGAAAAACCTAAACCAATTTAAGTAGGCAGTATTATAGGAAAAGTGTTAATATCTGATACTTAAAAAGGAATATAATACTTTAACCAATTTGTAACCTAATTACGATTGTTGGCTTGCTAATTGGTGTTTATTGATTGAGCTGGATCAAGTGATAAGTGTTGTTAAAAGTGCAAATATCAGAACCAATGTGATTTCTCAGATAGATTTTAATACTTGCCAGAAAATAAAGCTGAAAGTTGCATCATACAGTACCTCATGTGGTTTTGCAGGGACTAATTGTACTGGCAGTCCCTGAGCCTCTAACAAGACTTTACTGCCCTCTAGTAGTAACTGGGTTTGCCAAGTTCATTTGGGAAATTAATTGTATTTAGAAATTTAGAGATATCTAAGAGAAAAATAGCATAATATTTAAGAATAAAGATTCATTTAAATATGTTAAATTTGAAGATAACACTAGATAAAAAATCTTCCATCTATTTCATGTTAGTTAATTGCTACTGTACAATCCAATTATAATATAGTCATAGTGAATGCAGCCTTTCAATCACACATTTTATTGACTTTATCATTGTGTGAGAGTGGTATCTTCTAATTAACAATAGTCTTTTGGGAAGAGCGAAATATAAGTTGATAAAACTAGATTTTATTAAATTCAAAGCAATCAGTTGACATTTTTTATCAATTGAATTGGTTATTAATGTTAAACATGAATACACAGTGCTTTCACTTAATTTTAAAATAATGAAGCTCATTAATTTAATATATTCACTTTTCTATTTTTCATCTCATACAATCCTAGAAACTAGGCTTTAGAAGAAGGTGTTTTCTTGTCATTGTTATTGTTGTTTAACTTATCTAGACCAACAATTAGTTAAGGAGGATTTAATAATTTTAAAGTATTTGGAAATCTTAATGTAAATCATTATTATTAATTTCTAATTCTAGCCAGTATAATTTATGTTTTGGAAATTTAGAAATTTTTCAAAATCTGTGTTTTTTAGTTTCAGCCCAATTTCTGAAATTGTGTATGGAAAACTGAACTATAGATATTTTTATGATAGGTTATAAATTGAAATAATGTATCAACATTTTCTTTATTATGTTGTAGAGTCCTCCTTGTTTTTATATATGTACTTGATCTGTCATAAAATGATTGCTGTATTATTAGTTCTTACACTCTTATTACCTTTCTCTCAATTTCTCATTTTTTTCTTAAACTTTTATATCTATATTTCTTGCTATATTATTAAACCTGTAGAGGCCTATATGTGTTTTCATTATACATTAAACTTTTAGCAATATGTTTTGTTTATTAAATTAATGCTTTCAAATTTAAAAATTTTCCTGATGTTAAAACTGAAATACTTTATGCTTTGTGTATTTTGTTCATCTTCTTTATTTTAAAAAAATTATATCATTTTGATGATCTTGTAAGAAGTTGTAGTAGACACCTGCTACTGTTTTTGCCCTTCATCTCTTCCTTTTGTGAACACTCCCGCCTTCTCTTGTGGAGACCATTAATTGCATATTCCACCTTTGCTGTTATAAGAATACACCTGTAATTTCACCTGTCTGATATCAGTGATTGGTTCAGAAAAAGATTAGTAGCCCTGGCTGGGCCAATCTGAGTCTTTTTTGCTTTGAGACAGACTCTTGCTCTGTAGCCCAAGCTGGAGCACAGTAACGGTAACAGGTCACTACAGTCTCTATCTCCTAGGATCTAGAGATCGTCCTGCCTCAGCCTAGTAGTAACAAGGACTACAGGCCATGTGCCACCAAATCCAACTAATTTTCTGAGTTTCTGTAGAGATAGTGTCTTACTGTGCTGTTTAGGCTGGTCTCAGACTCCTGGCCTCAAACAATCCTCACACCTAAGCTTCCCAAAATGCTGGGATTAGACATGAGCCACTGCACCTGACCCAGACTTCTTTCATTTCTGTGAATGACTTATGACTAAGACTTTTTAATCCACAGCTGTGGTTTGTATATAACTTGGTCACTATTCAGAGAGGGCTTTCCAGTGAATAAACTGAACACTAGAAAACAAAGGTAAGATTTGGGGAAACACAAAAATTCCCAGGGCATCTATTGGACCATTGGATTCTATTATATGTGAAACTAGTCATATGACTTACACTTGGCAATTATATGTGCCAAAAAATTTCATATATTGAGTTAGGGTTTGGTTACTAGAGGCAAAAGAGTCCTGAATAAAATAAAAACCCATAGCAATTTTTATATAAATATATATTAATATATGTTTAATCTTAGTTGAGTCTGTATTAAAAATAAAAACAAAAAACAGTTTTGTTTTTACTTTCAATAACTTATTTGCTTATTTAAATTATAATTTGTATTAAATATATTTTGTTTAAAATCTAGACATTTAAAATTACATTTATTTGATATGCCACAGTAGTTAAGTACACACTCTCTGAAACCGTCTAGCTTACATACAAGTTCTACTTTTACCATTTCCTGGCTGTATGAAGATGGGCAATCAGGTGATCTACTTCTGTACAAGGGTTTGTATGAGAATTAAGTGAGATTATACAGGAAGTAATTAGAAATAGCAATTATATATACACATAATAAGTCAATATTCATATTAGGTAATGTTTTCCTTTCACTTTAATTTTTCTTCCTGATAAACTATATTTTATTTTATATTTTTGCTGTAAAATGGAGATCTATAGCCATCTTTTAAAAAATTCACTAGAAGTGTAATCTCTTAGAAAAATTTATATATCTATAGAAATATACTTTTATCGAAACCTAAGAATGGGTTAATTTTGTTTATTTTTTATGAGCAGAAAGATTGGAAAACATATTTTCTTCCACAGGAATACTTAATTATTATTATTACTACTACTATACTTATGATCATTACTTCTGTTTTTTTAATTTTTCTTCATTTCTTCCCCGGAAGCACCTATAAATCATGAACTAGGTCTCCATTCTCTGCCCTCAATATTCATCATCTATTTTACTTTCATCTATATTTTATTTTCCTTGGATTTTTATAAAGCTTTTTCATTTTGTCACTGGTTTACTAATTTTTTTAATGGGCTACTTTTACTAGGGAATTTCATTCTTATATTTCATATTAGTTACTTTTTATTATTTTTCTATCTGTATTGGAATCTCTTTTTATTTCTGTACCCTAAACTATTCAGTCCATTTGTCACTTAGTCTTATCTTTAGCCTCATGTTTTACAGTAAGCACAACATCCTGCATTTGTCTTAAATCTGAATGTCTTAGATTTAAGACTCTAAACCATAGACTTCTAGTGCTATGTTGAATAATAGTGGTAAAAGTGGGCATCCTGGTCATTTTCCAGATCTTAGAAAGAAGGCTTTCAGTTTTTCCTCATTCAGTATAATACTAGCTGTCGGTCTATTGTATATGGCTTTTTATTATGGTGATGTATGTTCTTTCTATACCTAGTTTAAAGAATTTTTATCATGAAGGGATGTTGAATTTTATAAAACACTTTTTCAGCATTCATTAAAATGGTCACATGGTTTTGTCCTTCATTCTGTTTCTATGATGTGTCACATTGATTGATTTGTGCATGTTGAACCAACTTTGCCTCCCTGGGATAAACGCCACAGGATTATGATGAATTTCCATTTTAACGTGTTGTTGAATTTGGTTTGCTAGTATTTCCTTGAAGACTTTGGCATCAATGTTCATCAGAGATGTTGGCCTATACTTTTATTTTTGTGATGCATCTTTGTCTGGTTTTGGTATCAGTGTAATGCTGGCCTTTTAGAGTGACTTTGGAATTATTCCCTCCTTCGCTGTCTTTCAGAATAGTTTGAGTAGAATTAGTGTTAGTTCTTATTTAAATGTGTGATAAAATTCAGCAATGAAGTAATCCAGTCCTGGTCTTTCCTTTGCTGGGAGACTTTTTATTATGGCTTCGATCTTATTACTTGTTGATCTATTCAGGTTTTGGATTTTGTCATTGTTCAATCTTAGTAGGTTGTTCAGAAATTTATCCATTTCTTCTAGGTTTTCCAGTTTAGTGGCATATATTTGTTCATTGGTTTTACTGTCTTGTCTTTCATCTCTGATTTTATTAGGGTCCTCTCTATGTTTTTCTTATTTTGGGTAAATGTTTGTCTTTTAAGTAAACCAACTTTTTGTTTCATTGGTCTTTTTGTTGTCTTCATTTTAATTTCATTTATTTATACTTTGATCTTTATTTTACTAATTTTGGGTTTATTTTGCTCTTGCTTTTTGAATTCTCTAAGATGCATTGTCAGGTTGTTTATTTGAGGTTTTCTCCTTTTTAGATGGAAGTACTTATAAACTTTCCTCTAAGTACTGCTTTCACTGTATCACATAGGTTTGGTATATTGCATTTTCATTATTATTTGTTTCAAGAAAATTTTAAATTTGCTTTTTAATTTCCTCACTGACACACTGGTCTTTGGGGAGCATGTCATTTAATTTCCTTATGTTTGTATAGTTTCCAAAATTCCTCTTGTTATTGATTTCCAGTTTTAGTCCATTGTGGTCAGAGATATATGTGGTATTATTTCAATCATTTTGAAGTTTCTAAGACATTTTTTGTGGCCTGATATATGGTCTATCCTTGGGAATTATCCAAGTGCTGAGGAAAAGAAAGTGTTTTCTACAGCCATTGTATGAAATGTTCTCTTAATATTTATTAGGCCAATTTGGTATATAGTGCAGATTAAGTCTGATGTTTCTTTGTTGACTTTTTGTCTGAATGACCTGTCTAATGCTGACAGTGGAGTGTTGAAGTCTCTAGCTTTTATTGTGTTGGGGTCTATATCTCCCTTCAGTTATAATAATATTTGCTTTATATATCTGGCTGCTCCAGGGTTGGGTGCATATATATTTATAATTCTTATATTCTGTTGCCAAATTTATTACTTTATTATATAGACAACTTTACTATATGGACTGGAGTTTAACTTCATATCCCTGCTTCTTTAACTTCTTGTTGTTCCCATTTATTTCTTACTGTACTATCCATGGCTTGAAAAGTTGTTGTAGTTATTATTTTTGACCAGCTCAATTTTTAGTTTTTCTACTCAAGATATGAGTAGTTTGCACACTACAATTAGAGTGCTATAATATTCTGTTTTTCTGCATATTTACTATTACCAGTGAGTTTTCTACTGTTAGATGATTTTTTTCTGTTCTTTAACATCATTTTCTTTCAGATTAAGATATTTCCTTTAGCATTTCTTTTATGACTGGTGTTAGTGAAATCCATCGGCTTTTGTTTGTCAGATAAAAGTCTTTGTTTCCCCTTCATGTTTTAAATATGTTTTCACTGGATATATTATTCAAGGGTAAAACATTTTTCCCCTTCAGCACTTTAAGTATTTTATGCCGCTCTTTCCTGGACTGTAAGGTTTCCACTGAAAAGTCTGCTGCCAGACATAGTGGAGTTCCATTGTGTAATATTTGTTTCTTTTCTCTTGCTGCTTTTAGGATCCTTTCTTTATCCTTGACCAGTGGCATCTTAATTAATAAATGTAACAAAGTAGCTTTATTTGGGTTAAATTTCCTTGATGGTCTATTAACCACCTGAAATATTTTTGATAACTCATTCTATCATCCAGTTTTTAACAATTATTTTTTCTTTATGGCAGTCATTCATTACTGTTCCCTGAAGTTTTACTGATGAAGAAAAAAATGTGCTTTCCATTCATATTATTTCCAATAAATGTATATTCTAGTAAAGAAACAGCTCAGTAAATGAGTAATTAAAATTTGGAATAGTTCTGTGTTAGAGATAAGTTCAAGATGGAGACTTATGAAACCATTTTACCTAGTTCAAAGGGCATGATTTAGTTTTCTTGAGGGAGTTATGTTTACCCTAAATCTGAATGATGAGTATTTAAGGACATGAAAGAATGGTAGGATTTCATACCATTTGACCCAGCAATCCCACTACTGGGTATATACCCAAAGGATTACAAATCATTCTTTTATAAAGACATGTGCACATCTATGTTCATTGTGGCACTGTTTACAATAGCAAAGACCTGGAACCAACCCAACTGCCCATCAATGATAGATGAGATAAAGAAAATGTGGCACATATACACCATGGAATACTATGTAGCTATAAAATATTATGAGTTCATGTTCTTTGCAGAGACATGGATGAATCTGGAAACCATCATTCTCAGCAAACTGACAGAAGAACAGAAAACCATCATGTTCTCACTCATAGGTAGGTGATGAACAATGAGAACACAGGGACACAGAGAGGGTAACATCACACAACTGGGGTCTGTTGGGGGTTAGGGGTTTAGGGGAGGGACAGTAGGAGGTGGGGAGGTTGGGGAAAAATAACATGGGGAGAAATGCCTGATGTAGGTGATGTGGGGATGGAGGCAACAAACCACCATGGCATGTTTGTACCTATGCAACAACCCTGCAAGTTCTGCACATGTACCCCAGAACTTATTATTTTTTTAAAAAAGAAAGAATAGTATTTCAAGTTTGAGTTATTCAAAGTTGTAAAATCTGTATACATGGAAAAAAGTATTCAAGATCAAAAAGTGAAGTGCTAATATTTTGACTAAGAGAGGCAAATCTGCATATGACCATAAGGGTATTAGTCCTGTGGAAAAGAACTTCTGCTACCAATTCAGGGAATTATTCAAAAACTTTTAAATAAAGGTACAACACTATAAATGTTTGACTTTCAAAAATCTATCTGAATGCAGTGTGGTACAATTATTGCCAAGGTCTAGGCTAAAAGGCAAGAACATCATCTGTAGCAGCAATCCAGAGAAACTTTTACATGGCACAAACTTATTATTAATGAAGATCAAGTCAAGACTGTGCCTTCAAGGAATATTAAACAAATGAAATGGACATGACCTGGCAATTGGTTGACTATAAAGAAGCATGAGAAAGATGCCACAGGAATGAGCCCCCAGGTCTTGACTTGTAGACATCAGTGACTTGCTGACTTGCTGAGACAGGGATTTCTGGTATTGGGAAAAATTTGAAGGAAAATATCATGGGCTCAATATCAGTCACTTTGAATATGAAGGGTATGTAATTCCGCCTAGAGGAGGTATAAAAAAGGAGAATTTATGAGCTTGCATTTTCAGGAGAGTTTTTTTTTTTTTTTACAAGACATTTAAATTTGTGTTTAATCAGCTTATAGGTAAACCTGAAGACATTACAATGGGTAAAATGATCTAAAATTGTGATTTCTTATAAGGAGCAGAATTCTTTGCAGGTCATGAATAAATTTTAGAGATCAAAAATTTTCTTTAGCAAAACAAAATAACACAGAATACAAGCATGAAATTAAGGTAAATTGTATTTCACAAATCTTTTGTCTCAATAATACATAAATACATGTATCTATTTTTTTAGGTTACAATACAGAATGGATTTTTTACTGTAGGTCATGGCAAAAAAAGGTTTTGATCCATTGACCTAGAAAGAATGTATGGAATAACAAGAGGCAGACTTATTTATGGTTATAAGAACTGTAATATTTACAGGTGTAGTAGTAAAGGAGCCAGTGAAGGAGATGAAGAAGAAATAGCCAGAGATAGAGAGGGCCTATCTTAAGGTCATATAATCACACAGAATGTGCAAGCATTTCTGCCTTCTGTTGGCTGCTTAAGTAAGAAACACCAAAAAATAATTTGTAGATCATAGTAATATGCAAACATTACTAGCTCCAGTGTCCTTTTTGTTATCCAAAGGAGACACTTGTAAATCATAATTAATAGCCCTGTCTCACTCACACCCACTTTATCAAATACTGTTGATTGAACTGACAAATAGTCTTAGAATGTTTCCACTCTTCCCCACTGTCACCATCAGTACGATAATCCCAGAAACTTTCAGTATTCATAAAATTGCCTCTTAACTCTTCTTCTCAAGAGTATTTTTATATTCCTCTAAGTTCTATCTATGCTGCACCAAAATAATCTTTTTAAATCAAAATGCACATCTGATTCTCTTATCACCCCCATGTTGATCTTGTGTAAAAATTCTGATTGCTTTTTGATTATTTTTTCAATTATGAATTATCTATATGGTTATCATTACTCTGAAATATTTCCATTTTATAAAATTTTAGAAATAGCCCTGTTAAAAATCTGTAACCTCTTTTTAAAAATTTAGTTTTACTTTTCCTTGACAAGTTATAATTTTATGTATCTATGGGGCAAAATGTAATATTTTGATACATGTATGCAATATAAAATTATTAGCTCAAGCTAATTAATATATACATTACCTCAGATACTTACAATTTTTGTGGTAAAAACATTTAAAATGTACTCTTAGCAATTTTGAAATATGTGATACATCATTATTAACCATAGTCACCATGATGTGCAGTGGATCAACAGAAATTATTCATTCTACATTTCCTGCCTGGCTGCGAGGAGTGAGACTGAGAAACCATGCCTCAGACTGAGGAGAGAGGCTGGGTTTGAAATGTGTGCTCTGGGGAAGAAAAGAAGAAAATGCAGCACTTTCCCATTTAAAGCATCCACATCAAAAATTGAAGAACCAGATTACATTGCTGTTCACTTAGTCAAGTTACAGTAAACTTGATTTCCTTTTGGATCAGGTGAGATCCTTCTACCTACTACTCTTGACTGCAACCCTGTGCTATGCTGCTTTCTCCAAATTAAGGAAACAGAATTTCAGAATTGCATCAGATTGGCTATGGTTAGGCCTCCACCTGGCAGTCACTGAATCTTAAGAGATGTGGGAAGGAGATGGCACTGTAGAACCAACTCAGGATTGCAGCTTCCAGTGAATCCACAGAGGGTGAGTGGATGCTGCATTTCCACATGGATCTTTATTGTCCACAGACTAGAAGATTCCCAGGTGTAAGAGCCCCAAAGGCCACCAGCACAGCAGTTTGGGCTGGCACGGCAGTTTGGGCTGGCGCGGCTGTTTGGGCTGAGGCCGCAGCACAGCGACACTCTGTACAAAATACACTGGTTTAATTGCCCGGTTAAACCAGCAATCAGAGATTTCAGAAGGCAGATTAGCACATTCATCTGATTAAATGGGACTTAAACACAAAGCCAGGACAGGAGATTCCCGGGCAACAAAATGGTTTCATCTGGCGCAGTGGGTCGCTGCATGGGAAATCACACAGATCCCGGCGCCCTTGCAGCAGGCGACTGCAACACCTGGGAAAGAGTCAACCATTCAACTTAAAACAACAACAACAACAACAACAACAAAAAACAAAGGTCTCTGAGGGAGGGAGCCAGGTGATCAGGCTCGGCGGGTCCCACCCCCACAAACACAAACAAAACAGCAACTGGAAATGCTTGGGGTTGAGAGTTTCATGGCCAGCACAGCTGAACCCAGGACAATGCAGCTCGGTAGGGGAGGGACGTCTGCCACAACCAAGGCATGCGACCCCTACGGAGGTACTCAGCATTTGCTGATGGAGCCTGCCATTGCTGAGGTAACCCACCATAACAGAGAGAGTCTGTTACTACAGAGGTGGGCCACCATCACCACTGCAGTTCTAACCACACCCATATAAATAGGACTACAGGGAATTACACAAGGTAACAGGGTGGAGCCCATGGCAGCTTATCATAGCCACTACAGACAAGTACTGACTAGACTGCCTCCTCACTGGGCAGGAAAGTGCAATGGATACTCATAAATAAAGCCCTAACTCCCTGGGACAGAGCACCTGAGGAAAAAAAAAGGGGGGGCTTTATGAGTTCTGTTGCAGCAGACTTAAACGTACCTGCCTAGCAGCCCTGAATGAACAATGGAGCTCAGAGCTCAGCACTAGAGCTCCTATAAAGTACAGACTGTCTCCTCAAGCAGCTCCCTGACCCCTGTATATCCAAAGAGTCACATCACAAAGGACTGATCAGACTGACATTTGGCAGGCATCATTCAGGGACAAAGATAACAGAAGAAGAATCTGGTAGCAACCCTCATGGTTCTGCAGCTGCTACAGGAGTTCCCCAGGCAAGCAGGGCCTGGAGCAGACCTCAGCAGTCCTACAGCAGTGGGGCCAGACTGTTAGAAGGAAAACTAAGAAACAGAAATGCTTCATCATCAACAATCTGGGCGTCCACTCAGAGACCCAATCGGAATATCAGCAACCACTCAGAAGACAGGTGGATAAATCCACAAAGATGGGAATAAAAAAGCAGAAAAACACCCGAAGCCAGAACACCTCACCTCCTACAAAGAACCAAAACTCCTCACCATCAAGGGCACAAAGCTAGACGGAGAATGAGTGTGATGAAATGACAGAATCAGACTTCAGGAGGTGGGTAATGTGAAACTTCCATGAGCTAAAAGAACATGTTATAAATCAATGCAAAGAAACTAAGAACCTTGAAAAAAGATTTGAAAAAAGCTTTGAGGAAATGATAACAAGAATGGACAACTTAGAGAGGAATATGAATGAATTGAAAGAGCTGAAAAACACAACACGAGAATTTCGCAAAGCATACACAAGTTTCAACAGCTGAATTGACCAAGCAGAAGAAAGAATATCAGAAGTCGAAGATCAACTCCATGAAATAAAATGAGAAACCAAGATTAGAGAAAAAAAGCACAAAAAGGAATGACCAAAATCTCCAAGAAATGTGGGACTATGTGGAAAGACCTAATCTACATTTGATAGGTGTTCCTGAATGTGATGAAGAGAATGAATCAAAGCTGAAAAATACTCTTCAGGATATTATCTAGGAAAACTTTCCCAACCTAGCAAGGCAGGCCAATATTCAAGTCCAGGAAATACAGAGAATGCCACAAAGATATTCTGCAAGAAGAGCAACCCCAAGGCACATAATCGTCAGATTCACAAGGGTTGAAATGAAAAAGAAAATGATAAGGGCAGCCACAGAGAAAGGTCGAGTCACCCACAAAGGGAAGCCCATCAGACTCACAGCAGATCTCTCAGCAGAAATCCTACAAGCCAGAAGAGAGTGGGGGCCAATATTCAACATCCTTAAAGAAAACAACTTTCAACACAGAATTTCATATCCAGCCAAACTGAGCTTCATAAGTGAAGGAAAAATAAAATCCTTTGCAAACAAGCAAGTACTCAGAGATTTCGTCACCACTAGGCCTGCTTTACAAGAGCTCCTGAAAGAGGCACTACACATAGAAAGGAACAATCAGTACAAGTCATTCCAAAAACATACAAATGCTAAAGAGCATCAACAAAATGAAGAATCTGCATCAACTAACAGGTAAAACAGCCAGCTTGCATCAAAATGGCAGTATCAATTCACACATAACAATATTAACCCTAAATGTAAATGGGCCAAATGCACCAATCAAAAGACACAGACTGGCAAACTGGATAAAAAAGCCAAAACCCATTGGTGTGCTGTATCCAGGAAACCCATATCACATGCAAGGATACACAAAGGCTCAAAATAAAGGGATGGAGGAAGATTTACCAAGCAAATGGAGAGCAAAAAAAAGCAGGAGTTGCAATTCTCATCTCTGATAAAATAGACTTTAAGGCAATAAAGATCAATAGAGACAAAGAAGGACATTACATAATGGTAAAAGATCAATACAACAAGAAGAGCTAATGATCCTAAATATATATGGACCCAATGCAGGAGCACTCAGATATATAAGGCAAGTTCTTAATGACTTACAAAGAGACTTAGACTCCCACACAATAATAGTGGGAGACTTTAACACTCCACTGTCAATATGAGACAGATCAACCAGACAGAAAATTAACAAGAATATCCAGGGCTTGAACTCAGATCTGGAACAAGCAAACCTGATAGACATTTACAGAACTCTCCACCCCAAATCCACAGAATATACATTCTTCTCAGCACCACATCACACCTACTCCAAAATTGACCACATAATTGGAAGTAAAGCACTCCTTAGCAAATGCAAAACAACTGAAATAATAACAAACAGTCTCTCAGACCATAGTGCAATCAAGATAGAATTAAGAAACTAACTCAGAACCGCAGAGCTTCATGGAAACTGAACAACTGGCTCTTGAATGTTGATTGGATAAACAATGAAATGAAGGCAGAAATAAAGAAGTTCTTTGAAACCAACGAAAACGAAGACACAACATTACCAGAATCTCTGGGACACATTTAAAGCAGTCTCCAGAGAAAAATATACAGCAATAAGTGCCCACATGAGAAGAGTGGAGAGATCCAAAATTGACATCCTATCATCAAAATTGAAAGAGCTAGAGGAGCAAGATCAAAATAACTCAAAACCTGGCAGAAGACAAGAAATAACTAAGATCAGAGCAGAACTGAAGGAGATAGAGACACGAAAAACCCTGAAAAAAATCAATAAATCCAAGAGCTGGTTTTTCGAAAAGATCAACAAAATAGACCACTAGCCAGACTGATAGAAAAGAGAAAATAACCAAATAGATGCAATAAAAAAACGATAAAGGGGAAATCACCACAGTTTCCACAGAAATTCAAACCATCATCAGAGAATACTACGAACAACTCTATGCACATAAACTAGTAAACCTGAAATAAATGGATAAATTCCTGGACACTTGTGTCCTCCCAAGCCTAAACCAGGAGGAAGCCAAAACTATGAATAGAACAATAACAAGGTCTGAAGTCAAGGCAGCAATTAAGAGCCTACCACACAAAAAAAGCCCAGGTCTGGATGGGTTCACAGCCGAATTCTACCAGACACACAAAGAGGAGCTGGTCCCATTCCTTCTGAAACTATTTCAAATAATAAAAAAAGAGAGGGAATCCTTCCCAAATCATTTTATGAAACCAGCATCATCCTGATACCAAAACCCAGCAGAGACTCAACAAGAAAATAAAACTTCAGACCAATATCCATGATGAACACAGATGCAAAAATATTAAATAAAATACTGGCAAGCCGATTGCAACAGCACATCAAAAAGCTTATCCATCATGATCAAGTAGGATTCATCCTGGGGATGCAAGGCCGGTTCAACATACTCAAGTCTATAAATGTAATTCACCACATAAACAGAACCAAAAACAAAAACCACATGATTATCTCAATTGATGCAGAGAAGGCATTTTACAAAATTCAACAGCCCTTTATGCTAAAAAACCTCAATAAACTCGGAATTGATGGAACATATCTCAAAATAATAAAAGTTATTTATGACAAACCAACAGCCAGTATCATACTGAATGGGCAAAAACTGGAAGCATTCCCTCTGAAAACAGGCACTAGACAAGGATGCCCTCTCTCACCACTCCTACTCAGTATAGTACTGGAAGTTCTAGCCAGAGCAATCAGGCAAGAAAAAGAAATAAAGGGTATTCAAATAGGAAAGGAGGAAGCCAAATTGTCTCTATTTGCAGACGACATGATAGTATATCTAGAAGCCCCCATCACGTCAGCCCAAAAACTCCTGAAACTGATAAGCAACTGCAGCAAAGTCTCAGGATGTAAAATCAATGTGCAAATATCACAAGCATTTCTATACACCAATAACAGACTTAAAGAGAGGCAAATCAAGAATGAACTGCAATTCACAATTGCTACAAAAAGAGTAAAATACCTAGGAATACAACTTACAAGGAATGTAATGGGCCTCTTCAACGAAAATTGCAAACCACTGCTCAATGAATTAAGAAAGGACACAAACAGATGGAGAAACATTCCATGTTCATGGTTAGGAAGAATCAATATCATGAAAATGACCATGCTGCCCAAAGTAATTTACAGACTCAATATTATCCCCATCAAGCTACCACTGACTTTCTTCACAGAACTGGAGAAAACCACCATGAACTTCATGTGAAACCAAAAAAGAGCTGGCATAGCCAAGTCAATTCTAAGCAAAAAGAAAACAGCGGGAAGCATCACACTACCAGACTTCAAACTATACTACAAGGCTACAGTAATCAAAACAGCATGGTACTGGTACCAAAACAGAGATATAGACCACTGGAAGAGAACAGAGGCATTGGAGGCAACACAACATATCTACAATCATACAATCTTTGATAAACCTGACAAAAACAAGCAATGAGAAAAGGATTCCCTGTTTAATAAATGGTTTTGGGAAAACTGGCTAGCCATGTGCAGAAAGCAGAACTGGACCCCTTCCTGACACCTTACACTAAAATTAACTCCAGATGGATTAAAGACTTAAACATAAGACCTGGCACCATAAAAACCCGAGAAGAAAATCTAGGCAAAACCATTCAGGACATAGGAGTAGGCAAGGACTTCATGACCAAAACACCAAAAGCATTGGCAACAAAAGCCAAAATAGACAAATGGGACCTAATCAAACTCCACAGCTTCTGCATGACAAAAGAAACAGTCACTAGAGTGAATCAGCAACCAACAGAATGGAAAAAAAAATCTTTGCAGTTTACCCATCAGACAAACGGCTGATATACAGAATTTACGAAGAACTCAAACAGATTTACAGGAAAAAAACAAACAAGCCCATTCAAAAATGGGCAAAGGATATGAACAGACACTTTACAAAAGAAGACGTACATGAGGCCAAGAAACATATGAAAAAATGCTCATCATCACTGGTTATTAGAGAGATGCAAATCAAAACCACATTGAGATACCATGTCACACTAGTTAGAATGGCAATCATTAAAAAATCTGGAGACAACAGATGCTGGAGAAAATGTGGAGAAATAGGAACACTTTTACACTATTGGTGGGAGTGTAAATTAGTTCAACCATTGTGGAAGACAGTGTGGCGATTCCTCAAGGACCTAGAAATAGAAATTCCATTTGACCCAGCAATCCCATTACTGGGTATATATCCAAAGGACTCTATAACTCATTCTACCATAAGGACACATGCACACGAATGTTCATTGCAGCACTGTTTACAATAGCAAAGAACTGGAACCAACCCAAATTCCCATCGCTGATAGACTGGACAGGAAAAATATGGCACATATATGCCATGGAATATTATGCAGCAATCAAAAATGATGAGTTCGTATCCTTTGTAGGGACATGGATGAATCTGGAGAACGTCATTCTCAGCAAACTGACACAAGAACAGAAAATGAAATACCGCATATTCTCACTCATTGGTGGGTGAAGAACAATGAGAACACATGGTCACAGGGAAAGGAGCACTACACACTGGGGTCTATTGGGGGGAATAGGGGAGGGACAATGGTGGGGGGAGCTGGGGAAGGATAGTATGGGAAGAAATGCCAGATGTGAATGAAGGGGAGGAAGGCAGCAAATCACACTGCCATGTGTGTACCTATGCAACTATCTTGCATGTTCTGCACATGTACCGCAAAACCTAAAATGCAATTAAAAAAATTATTTCTTCGTCTAATTTTAACATTGTGTCCTTTGACCAGTAGCTCATTATTTCCCACCCCTCCTGTCCCCACCCCAGACTCAGGTCACCACCATTCCTCTCTACATCTATGAATTCAAGTTTTTCTGATTCTACACTTAAGCGAGATTGTGTAGCCTTTCAGTGCCTGGCTTGTTTCAGTTAGTATATCATTATACTTTAAAAATAATAATAATGTACTGAGCACTTATTCCATATTATTATTTATTTTTCAGATAGAAGAGTTTTCTGATCCCATAACACTTCAGCATATGCATATATACTTATTTCACTATGACATTCAGAGATTTTTAAGTTGTGCCAGTTTATCAGCATTCACTATATAATTGTACATATATGCTTGTATATATGTTATTTTATCATATCTGATTTTATATTTAGATGAGAGTCATAGAAGTTATATGATATGATTTATTTAGTGTAGAATCATATACCTTAAATTATTTCTGCATAAGAAATTATTTCTGATTCTGAAAAAAATTAAAAATATTGAGAAATTATTTTTTGAAAAGATGTACTAATTTACAGTCTCATCAATAATATGTAGGTATGTGTGTATTCTCGGTATTCTCTCTTTCTACATTTAAAACCTTGCCCATCACAGTTCTTAATTGCATTTTCTCTCTTTCACTTATTAGAAATATAGTCATTAACCTACTTGAGTTTCTCAAGTATACAAATAAGTTTTTAAAAGCATGTAAACTTTTTTTGGCAATCATGTTTAAAACTATTTTTTATTCATTTCCCAACTGCTTAAATGATTAAACTACATTCACTTCCTATTATTCAATGCAGTCTACTATCTACCTCATCAAACTAATGAAACAGCATTCATAAAGATCACCAATGACTTCTTCATTGCCAAATCAATGCTTTATTTTCAGCATTTCAGCATTCAATGTAACATTTTATTTAATGTTTCTAATTCATGAGGTAATGTCTCTTTCTTCATGTTGAAATTCTCTTCTCTGTCGTATTTAGTGAGACCACTGAATCTCACTCACTATTTTCTTCAGGGTTCTACATTCAGCTTACCAATTTTCCACTACCCCTTAACCTGACAGTCCCACAATATTAAAAACTTGACATAATCCAAAGCAATTGTTTTATCCCCTCTCCCATTCTTACTCCTCATCCTTAAACCTTTTTCTTTTTTATATTCCTTTAAATTTAATTAAAGTTTGTTAGCCTCTGCCTGGTTTCCTTTGCTCTTATCAGTTCTCTCTTCTTAGAATTGAACTAATTATATTTCACAAACTGAAGTCAGTTCTCTCTTCTTAGAACTAAACTAATTACATTTCACAAACTGAAGTCAGTTCTCTCTTCTTAGAGCTGACTAATCCCATTTCAGATTCTTCCACATGCCGCCTTGTAAACTCATTTTGATTGAGGCTAGGAAACTATCAACAGCCCAAACACATTCAAGGACTTCAAAATTAAATTCTTCCCTCAGATCTGGAATCCAGAATGATGGGCATTCTTTTACTCAAGATTCTCTGTTAAACAGTTCTTGTTGCTCTTGTTCACAGGCTTAGGAATTAACTTTGGCCCATAATCTAGATTTTTTAGGTTCCCATGGAAAAACTTCTACTCTATTTCACCATTCTCACTACATCCATAGAAACTTTCTTAATTATAAATTCTGTCACATCACTTATCTGTTTAAAAACCTTATATAACCTCAATTTCTTATTTTCCATTCAGAATTAAGAAGCTTAACAACTTGATAGAGTCATTAATCTACTTAGCAGTCTCACTCTCAAGGCAACTATTTGGTAACTAATAGACAGTAGTAATTTTCAATATGTTGTAATACTTATAATAGGCATTTCTGGAAACACAATATTATCAAGAAGTTGTTGTTTCCCTAAATTTTTGATATACTAGATATATGAGGTTGGTGCGAAAGTAATTGCAGTTTTTGACATTAAAAGTATTACTATATCAGAAACTTAAAATCTTGCAGATCATATGATGAAGTTGCACTGGACATGCTCTGATAGGTATGGCTTGGGTGGGGACATCGTTAGTCCAATCGCAGGCAAGTTCAGACTGACAGGTACACACTGATATTTAAAGTATATGATGTGAGCATGTCCATATCTCCACATAGAGTTGACATTAGGAGGTCAGAGAACCAGAGAGGGGCTGGGTCAGCCACTAGAGGTAATATAACTTTACCTGCAGGGAAGGGGAGGCATTGATCGTGGAAAAGAGGTATGACTTTCCCAAGCAATTCTGAGTATCACTCATGAATTAAAAATAGGAAGCACAGCAGAGACCTAATTAGTTGGGAAATACACTGTTATGACAGTAAAGAAGCAGAATCTGATGAAACTCCGTGGGCCAGGGCTTGTGATTCAATTTGACCTTTGCAAATCATCATGTCCTTGGGGTGAAGAAATCTAATGAGAATTGTTAAAAGTCGGCTTTGTAGGAGATTAATGACTAGAGCCTAATGTATAAAATTTGGCTTGTTCTAGACACTACTTTTCCCTTGGAGGAATCTCAACCTCTTAATAGTCAATTCTCTTTCAATTTGTGAAAATAAAAAGTTTATAACAGTGAGCCTATAATGTAAGGGGAATCTAACCATGTAATAATTAAGTCCTGAATTATATGACACTGAAGTAAACATATACATGTACATTCTACTAAAACTTCTTTAGAAATCAAACCTCTAAGAGTATAATTCAAAGTTGTAAAAATGTTACCTGGAATTTTTCACTTCATTATAATGGCTTGGTGTATTTCTATTGTTTCCAAAGAATAAACTGTAAAGTTTTATCTAAATAAACATGACGATTATGCTAGAAGAGTTAATCCAGGGATCGTTTAAAGCAAAAGGGGAACTACTCAATTGAGGTAAATTTTATTGAACATTTTACAAAATATTTTACATGCTATCCTTTAAGAGCCAGTATCAACTCTCTTTCAATTGCTAAAATTTTTTAACTTGTAGACTTTATCTCCTAAATCATCCACTAGTGATTTCATACTTAAAATGACATGTTCATACTTCTTATGGTACTCAAATACTAACCAAAACTTGCTAAGGTATACTTATTACACCTAACAAAATAATATGTTTATAAGTAAAAAAATGTTTGAGGTTCTCAAATACAACATGGTTAGATATTTCTTCAACAGTCCAGTATACATTTATATTTCTAAGTTATAGGTAACTGGAAATAGTTAAACATATTTCTGCTGTTTATATATTTGTTTACATCAAGCAACTGATTTTTAAAACTCTGACACTTATATTCATATAAGCAATGTAGAGATAATTGTAATATGAGAAATGAGATATTTTATTAGATATAAACATCAATCTGTGATATGTATTTTATGCTGCCAGAGTAAAAGAAAAGCACACCTAAGGAAAAGATAAGTGGCAAAAACTTTCTGAAAATGCAAAAGAATATATCTAATACATCATAAATTTCCAGTCTCAGCTTTTCTTAAAGACTTAGTTCTATAGCACAAGAAAGATAGTTTGAGATCATAAACAAAATCACAACATTTCTATAAACAGAATTGCTTCAGACCTTCTACAAGCTTTATAAAGGGAGTATATTAGATCAAGTATTCAGGAAAGCCCATAAATATTTTAACAGATCAATTTTTCATTGATTTAACAATCATAGGTAAATTCACTCATTAATGAATGATAATTAGCATGAGAATCCTGAAAAATTCAAAGTGTATTTATTTCCTGTGGATATCCTAACACAGTATCACAAATTGGTTTAAAACAACAGTAATTGATTCTTTTATGGTTCTGGAGACTGGATGTTCAAAACCTAGGTGTTGACAGGAAGATGCTCTTTCTGAAGGCTTTAGGGGAGAAGACTGTTTTCTCTTTCTCCCAGCTCCTGGTGGTTGCAGGCAATCCTGGCCTTTCCTTGTAACTGTATCTTTCTAGTCTCTGTCTTCACCTAGTTTCTTCCTTGTGTGTTCCTTTTTCCTTTTGTACAAGAATAGAAGTCGTAATGGATTAAGCGCCCACCTTATTTCAGTATGACTTTATGTTCAGTTAATTAATTACATCTGCGATGACCCTATCTCCAAATAAGATCACATTCTGAGATTCCAGGAAGGACATAAAGTTTTTGGTAGATAATATTCAATCCAGTACACTAAGTAATGTTTATCATCTTTTACAACTCTTATTCTTAGGAAAAAGACCTTGGATTGAAGACCATGTGATTAAATGTCGAGAGATTTTACTTCTACTTTTAAGTTACCGTAAGACTATTTATCCTAAAATTTATTGAAATATTAAATATTAAGATGGTACTTTATTCAATATGGGCTGAAGGGTGTGTAAAATCATTGATATAAATGGATAGAGCCATTTACTGTAATTGCCTTTATATGTTTGATAAAAGAGAAATACAACTTGGGCAAAAGGATGGATGAAGTGTTAATGGGGTTAATCAGTGTGCTGATGGGAATAAGAGCCTAGGTAGAACAGTTGTAAAGAAATAAGCCCTTAGGGGCAGCTATTTGAAAAATCTCATTTCTTCAAAAATTCATGTGAGGTGTCACTGAGGTTAAGAAATTCAGGTACATGTCAAGGTAACTAACATTACTCATTCATTATTTAATAAATATTTATTGAATGTCAATTTTATGTACAGCTTCATGTAAGTAAGAACTATTCAGGTCAGAGAGAAGTACAAATATAATTTATATTTATAGTATAAAACCCTGAAAGAAACATTTGTGCCCTAGAATCTCCAGTGATAGCCACCTAAATTATGAAGTGATCATAATGCTTTCATAGTTCTATGATTTTTAAAATCCTTTAAGAATTGCATATAAAAACATAAAATATGAAAACACAGTTAAGAACAGTATGTTATTCAGTCTCATAGCTTTTAATTGTGTCTGTTAGTTCAAAAGTGGAATAGTATTTAATAATTTTATCTAATTTTATATGAATTAGTATAGGATTTTAGTGTGAATTATACTGTGCTCTGTTATTCTTCTAAATGTACTTGTGGAAGCACTGAGAACAATTTCTCACTGTCATGAAAATACACATATTATTTAATTTCTTTAGTTCTCACTGAGGGAATTTAGATTTTAGTAGTGTATTTGTACTGATAAAATGCTCATATAGTTGTTGAAGATATCACTGGATTTTCTTGTTTTATGCTACTTTCAGTTAATAAAAACAGTTTTGAAGTTATTTTGGTTATTTCAGATGTTCAAACTAGTACTTATCAATTTCTTACTTCAGTCCTTGATTTGAAAGAATTACCCATTTTGCCAAAGTGACACATTTTGGAAAAGTTTCAAGACAATTAGGCTCTAAATGATAGCACATCATGTTGGTGATTTTTTTTTTTTCCTTTTCTTACACAATTTGAGGTGGCATCCCTAGGAAAGGCATTATGTTGGGTAATAAAATAGTGTCATTTCCATTAAAATGGGCCATATCAATAGAAAAATAATTTTTTTTTGTCTTTCTGATACCTGAGGTTTTATGCTTGTAATTTTTGTTCTTTTTGGGGAAAAAATCCCTAAATCATAGTAAAACATTATAAACTAAAAAAAAAATTTGCCTAGTATGGACAGTTATTGTCTCAAATTTATATTAAAATCACAAACTCGAGGATACAAAGTTGTAAAGTACAGAGGATCACACAATATGTCTGTTACACAATACATAAATTCTGTAAAAAAAGGATACTGAAGAAGCAAAAACACTTTAAAAAAATAATATACAGAGGGAAGACAAGTTTAAAATTAAAGGGAATTGGATGCTCACAGCATACTCTGCAAATAAAAAGATAGTGGTCTTAAATGATGCATCTTCAAAGCAAATAAGTAAGAGTAATATAATTCCTTCACATCAGAAAAAGTTGGAAAAGTGAAGACAATTGTAGAGCTTTAAATATGTCACTTCATTCTAGTAAAAACTGTACCAGTATTTCAGTTACATCAGTTTACTACTGAAAGCACTTAAGTCTACATTATTTAATCTGTTGTTTTTTCCAGCATCTCTTGTGCTTTTCTTTTTTTTTTTTTTTTGATTGGTTGTCATTTTCTAAACTTGGTAACTTTTCACTTTCATTTATTTGATTTGTAATGAGGCTCTTCCAGTCATCATCACCAGAAGTATCTTTAGTCTTGATTGCCTGCAAATGGCTTTGTAGCAGAGTTGATTTCAGAGGTTTTGTTTTCACGTGTTCTGTGGGAAAAGAAGAATCATAAAAAGTCTTTGCAATTGCATTCTTATCTTCACTGGGTTCTCCCTTGGGATCTGGATGGATACCCCAGTTATTCAAAGTATCAGCAACTCTGTTAATGCTGGTATTATCTGGTCTAATATTCTTTCTGACATCATCCACAGCAATATTTTTACAAAGAGCCATGGAAATGATCTTTTTGTTTTCTGATGGATCTAGTGGTCTCTCCTTCAGCAACAAAGAAATGGTAGGGGTTGAACTGCTTGCTGTTTGACTTTCAATGTGATTTACTTTTGACCAAGGACTGGGGGCTGAAAAATTCATGTAAACTGGAGCTTTCTCAGTTTTTTTTATCTGAAGTTGAAAGATCAAAGGTTGACCTTCTGCTTCTGTTTACTAAATCTCCAGATGGCTTTATGTGAAATGAATGTGATTCTTTCAGCTGTCCTTCACTGAATATTTTTCCTGAAACAATGTTATTTAATGACTCTGTTTTCTCTGTATTATTTAACAATGTATACTGTCTTTCATTAATGCTCACAAAAAGGAAGAGGTCATTTTTTGTGTCCTCAGTTACCTGATTCTCATCAATCTGATTCTCTTTATTGGAAAACTGTATTTCTGTGCAGGTTTTCATGTGAACAGCAGTTTTCACATCTTTGGCTTGTGAAGCATGACTATTCTCATTGTAAAGATGAAGATGGGAAATGTTCACATTATTGTTTTCTAAATATCCCAAACAGTTATTAAATTGACTGTTTTGCATATCACTCATATTTTTACACATAGTTTTTGCCCCAGTGCTTGAGCTGGGTTTCATCTACATAGGCATACTATTAACATTTTTATCTGGGTTCTTAAGAAGTATTTTTGAATTATCACTAAAAGCAGCAGATGAAATGTGATCGATTACTGTATCACAGGGAACAGTTAGTTCAGGCTTCTCTGAAGTACCATTGCAGACTTGCAGAAAATCCGAAGTTTGTTTAGAAGGTAATATGCTGCACTCACTTTTTTAAATTAACAGTTGTATTTATTTTATTTTACATTGTTCATCATCTAACATAACATTACTTGAATTCTGTAAACTATGTTTCTGATATGGAACAGGATTTTTTTATATATCCAGAGATGAATCCAAATCTGCTTTGGTTTGGTCACTATTTGGAATTTCCTTCTCTATAGCAGGTTCTCGAGTCCCTGGAAGCAATCTGAATTGTTTGAATGGTTCGTTTGCAGAAACATCTTTATTATTGTATGTATTGTGTGCTGTCTCATTTAAAATACTGTTAAATGATTTTTTTTTTTTAATTTTAAACCTTCAGATGTACATCTGTATGGTGAACATCTAATCCTTCAGTTCTATCTAGATGTATTTTTTCTGTTATCGCTGTATCTAACACTAAAAAAGGATTATTTGGTGATTTTAATTCTGTACATCCATTGTCTTTTTCCAAGCACATCTAGTCTTTTATTTCTGTAGCAACTGATTTTCTATTGTCCATATAAGAAAAATTAATTTCTTATAAGTTCATGGTCAAGAAAATATTCCGATATTCTTTATTTGTCATGTTGCTTAACTGAAGTGCGAATGTAGTACATAGTATTTTTAAAAAAGAAAATTGTTATTTTAATGCTATTTATTTATTGTTATTCAATTAAATATTCATTGAGTACCTATTCTGAGGCAGGCACTGTTATGTATACTTCAGGAAAAAAGACAACATTCTTCTACCTAAGGAGCTTACATTCCAGCATCAGCAAGAAAATGAATGATGAGGATAATAGATAAAACGAGAAAGTTTATAAAATGTTTATAAATGTTATAGAAAAGAAAAATTAGAGTAGGGCAAGAGATATTGGGTATGATAGCTATGTGGGTGTTTGTTTTATTAAACAGTCGGGGCAGGCTGCATTAAGAATTTGAGATTTGAGCAAAGACTTGGAAAATCTATCTAGAGGAAGAGTAGTCCAGATAGAGCAGATAATTAGAGCAAAGGCTATAAGGTATTTGAGGTGAGCTAGAAGGCCAGTGTAGCTGGTATAAGTGAAAGAGAGAACAGTGAAAGAGGATATCATCAGATAAGCAGTGAGAGATCTAGATTATATACAGTCCACCAGGTAGGTCATTCTAAAGGTAATTACATTTATTATAAGTGAAATGGAGAGCATTATATGACCTTGATACCTATGAAATCATTATAACCATAAGGGTAAAAAGTATTTACATCACCCTTAAAACTTCATTGTACACCTGAGTAATCTATCCTTCATTCCTCATCCAACCTAAATAATAATTTGCTTTATGTAATTACAGATTACCTCAAATTTCTAGAATGTTAATAATGAAATTATTGAATATGCATTTCTTTTTTGAGAGTAACTATGGTTTGAATGTATCCCCTCTAAAATTCATCTGTTTTGATGTGATCATATTAAGAACTGTAGCCTTTAAAAGGTAATTTGGCCATTAGAGTTCCTCCCTCACAAAATAGATTGTGTGCCTTATAAAAAAAAGCTTCATGTAGCATTCAGTGTGATTGCCCTTCCCCCTTCTGTCATGTGAGGGTGCAGCAAGAGGGCTTTAATGAGATGCTAGCACCTTGATCTTGGACTTCCCAGCCTTCAGAACTATGAGATATAAATTTGTTCTTTATAAATTACACACTCAGGTGTTTTGCAATTAAAGCACAAAATGCACTAAGTCAAGGTGTAAAGAGTCTGTTTTTTTTTTTTTTTATTTTTTTAAATTTTTTTTAAACACAGCATACTTATTTCAAGTTTTGTCTGTGTTGTGGCATGCACTGATGTTTCGTTCCTTTATATTACTGAGTAGTAGTCATTTGCAAAGGTTAACACAATATTTTTTATAATTCACCTTTTGATGGATATTTGGTTAGTTTCAAGGTTTTGAATTTTCAAAGTAAAGATGTTATGAACATTTACATATAATGTTTTCTGAAGATATATGCTTTGATTTCTCTTTGCAAATACTTGGCATAAAATAAATGGCTCATTTGTTAACTTTTACTTTTAATAAAGCTTTAATTTTAAAATATTTTCAGATTTAGAGAAAAGTTAAAAAGATAGTAGGGAGTGTTCCTGAATGCCCTGCTTTCAAGGATCTCTATGGTTTACATCTTATATTATTATGATACATACACTACAAAGAAGGAACAAATGTTGATATGTTGTTATTCACTAAAGTAAATTTTTCATATTTTTAAACTTTTTGCCTAATACCATTATTCTGTTCCAGGTTCTCTTCCAGGATCTTACTTTACATATAGTCATCATGTCACCTTAAGCTTTAAATTGTGACCATTTCTTGGACTTTTCTTATTTTTGATTATCTGGACAGTTTTGAGGTATACTGATTATGTATTTTGCAGAATGTCCTTAAATTTGGTTTTGTGTGGTATTTTATTTATAATTATGTGGGGTCATGTTCTCAGAAAAAAAATCACAGAACTGAAGTGCCATTCTCATAACATCATATCAAGGCTATCTATACAATAAATATAACTTATCACCAACTGATGAGGTTAAGCTTGATTGCATGGCTGAGGTAATGTCTGTTCAATTTTTCCACTGTAAAGTTACAACTTTTTCCTGATATGGTAACTTTTTCAGACGTAGTCAAAGTTTTTTTCAAAGTGGCTGTATCATGCTACACTCCCACAGGAGAGTTCCAGTTTCCTTATGTGACTATTGACACTTGGTATGATAAAAGTTCACACCATTTTAGTGGGTATGTAATAGTTTCTCACTGTGGTCTTCATTTGTATTTTTCTAATGACAAATGATATTTAGCCTCTTTGAAAACTTTTTTTTTCACATCTCTTGTCTATTAGAAAATGAGGTTATTTGTCTTATAATTGAGTTTTAAGCCTCTTTGTATATTCTAGATAGAAGTCCTCTATCACATATATGTTTAGAAATATTTTCTCAACACAATTTAATAATAGGGAATTCTTTCCCCATTGCTTGTTTTTGTCAGGTTTGTCAAAGATCAGATGGTTATAGATGTGTGACACTTTTGAGGCCTCTATTCTGTTCCATTGGTCTATATATCTGTTTTTGTACCAGTATCATGCTGTTTTGGTTACCATAGACGTATAGTATAGTTTGAAGTCAGGTAGTATGATGCCTCCAGCTTTGTTCTTTTTGAGGAAAATAGTCTTGGCTATGCAGGCTGTTTTTTGGTTTCATATGAAATTGAAAGTAGTTTTTTTTAAAATATAATTCTGTGAAGAAAGTTAATAGCAACTTGATGGCAATAGCATTGAATCTATAAATTACTTTTGGCAGTATGGCCATTTTTATGATATTGATTCTTCCTATCCAAGAGCATGTAATGTTTTTCCATTGCTTGTGTCCCCTCTTATTTTCTCAAGCAGTGGTTTCTAGTTCTCCTTGAAGAGGCCCTTTATGTTCCTTCTAATTTGTATTGCTAGGTATTTTATTCTCTTTGTAGCAATTGTGAATGGGAATTCACTCATGATTTGACTGTTTGTCTATTGTTGTTGTATAAAAATGCTTGTAATTTTTGTACATTGATTTTATATCATGAAATTTTGCCAAAGTTGTTTTTCAGCTTAAGTAGATTTTGGGCTGAGATGTTAGAGTTTTCCAAATATAAAATCATGTCATCTGCGAACAGAAAAAAATTGACTTCCTCTCTTCCTATTTGAATAGTCTTTATTTCTTTTTCTTGCCTGATTGCCCTGACAAGAACTTCTAATACTATGAATAGGAGTGGTGAGAGATGGCATTCTTGTCTTGTAGCAGTTTTCAAAGGGAATGCTTCCAGATTTTGCTTACTCAGTATGATTTTGCCTGTGGGTTTGTCATAAATAGCTCTTATTATTTTGAGATACGTTACATCAATATATAGTTCATTGAGAGTTTTTAGCATGAAGGGTGTTGAATTTTATTGAAGGTCTTTTCTGTATCTATTGAGATAATCATGTGGTTTTTGTCATTGGTTCTTTTTATGTGATGGACTACATTAATTAATTTACATATGTTGAACCATCCTTGCATCCCAGGGATGAAGCCAACTTGATCATGGTGGATACACTTTTTAATGTGCTGCTGGATTTGGTTTGCCAGTATTTTATGAGTATTTTCACATTGATGTTCAACAGGGATATTGGCCAAAAATTTTTGTTGTTGTTGTTATGTCTTTGCCAGGTTTTGGTATCAGAATGATGCTGGCCTCATAAAATGTGTTAGGGAAGATTCCCTCTTTTTCTATTGTTTGGAATAATTTGAGAAGGAATGGTACCAGCTCCTCTTTGTACCTCTGGTAGAATTTGGCTGTGAATACATCTGGTCCTGGGCTTTTATTTGGTTGGTAGTCTATTGATCAATTTCTCAGTTTCAGAACTTGTTATTCGCCTATTCAGGTATTCAATGCAGAAAACGAAAACTGGACTCCTTTCTTACATCTTACACAAAAATTAACTCAAAATGGATTAAAGACTTAAACATAAGACCTAAAACCATAAAAACCCTAGAAAACAAACCTAGGTAATACCATTCAGGGCACAGGCATGGGCAAAGACTTCATGACTAAAACACAAAAAGAAATGACAACAAAAGCCAAAATTGACAAATGGGATATAATTAAACTAAAGAGCTTCTGCACAGCAAAAGGAACTATTATCAGAGTGAACAGACAATCTACAGAATGGGAGAAAATGTTTGCAGTCTATCTATCTGACAAAGGACTAATATCTAGACTCTATGAGAAACAAACAAATTTACAAGAAAAAAAACAACCTCATCAAAAACTGGGCAAAGGATATGAATGGACACTTCCCAAAAGAAGGGATTTATGTGGACAACAAACATAAGAAATGAAGCTCATCATCCCTGGTCATAAGACAAATGCAAATCAAAACCAAAATGAGATATCATCTCATGCCAGTTAGAATGGTGATCATTAAAAAGTCAGGAAACAACAGATGCCAGAGAGAAGGTGAAGAAATAGGAATGCTTATATATTGTTGGTGAGAATGTAAATTATTTCAACCATTGTGAAAGATAGTGTGGCAATTCCTCAAGGATTTAGAATCACAAATGCCATTTGACCTAGTAATCCCATTACTGGGAACATACACAAAGGATTATAAATTATTCTACTATAAAGACACATGCACATGTATGTTTATTGCAGCACTGTTAACAATAGCAAAGACTTGGAACCAACCCAAATGCCCATCAATGACAGACTGCAAAAACAAAACATGGCATATATATACCATGAAATACTATGCAGCCATAAAAAAGGATGAGTTCATTTCCTTTGCAGGGACATGGATGAAGCTGGAAACCATAATTCTCAGCAAACTAACACAGGAACAGAAAACCAAACACCACATGTTCTCACTCATAAGTGGGAGTTGAACAATGAGAACACAAGGAAACAGGGAGGGGAACATAACACACCAGGGCCTATCGGGGGATGGGGGCTAAGGGAGGTATAGTTTAGGAGAAATACCTAATGTAGATGATGGGTTGATGGGTGCAGCAAGCCACCATGGCATGTGTATACCTATGTTACAACCTGCACATTCTTTACATGTATCCCAGAACTTAAAGTACTATTTTTTTTAAAAAAAGAAACATTTTCTATATTTTTTCTCTTAACTTGTATTAAACCTGTCATTTTAACAGCAAAAATTCTTAATTTTGATCAAGGACAATTTTTGCAATTTTTCTTTTATATACTGTGTTTTCATATCACAGAAACCTAAAATAATTAATATTTGTTCTATGTTTTGTTTTAGAGGTTCAACAAGTTTAGTGCTTAAATTTAATTCTATGATAGATAATAGGGCAATTAGTAAAAAATCATAAGTTATATGCCACAAATCAAGTCTCAACAAGTTTAAGAATATAGAAATTATATCAATTACTCTCTCAGACCACAGTGGAATAAAATTGGAGATCAACTCTAAAAGGAAACTTCAAAATTATGCAAATACATAACAATTAAAATACCCTGCCTCTAATGATCCTTGGGTCAATAATAAAATCAAGATGAAAGTTAAAATTTCTTTCAATTGAACAATCGTAATAACACAACCTATTAAAACCTCTGAGATACAGCACAAGTGGCTCTTAGATGAAAGATCATAGCATTTAATGCCTACATCAAAAAGTCTGAAAAAGCCTAAATAGACAATCTAAAATCACACCTCATGGAGCTAGAGAAGTAAGAACAAATCAAACCCAAACCCATCAGAAGAAAGGAAGTAACCAAGATCAGAGCAGAACTAAATGAAATTGAAACAAAAAATACAAAAGATAAATGAAACAAAAGGCTTGATTTTTGAAAAGAAAAATAAAATTGATAGACCATTAGAGAGATTAAGAAAAAACATTTAAAAAAAATCTTAATAAGTTAAATTAGAAATGAAACCAGAGATGCTACAACTGATCTCACAGAAATACAAAAACATAATTCAAGGCTAATATAAATACCTTTACACACACAAATTAGAAAACCTAGAGGAGATGGATAAATTCCTGGAAAGATACAACTTTCCAAGAGTAAACCAGGAATAAACAGAAACTCTGAAGATATTAATAACAAGAAGCAAGATTGAAATGGTAATTAAAAAAATTGCCACTCAGAAACCTATTTAGAAAGGCGGTAATTGTAAAGACCACAGATGGATAAATTTATAACAAAGGGAAGAAACCAGCCTAAAAAGGCTGAGAACACCCAAAATCAGAAGCCTTCTTCCTCTACAGGGGATTACAGTTCCTCATCAGCAATGGAACAAGCCCTGATGGACAAGGACTGTGTACCACTAACAGAAGTAGGCTTCAGAAGCTGGATAATAAGAAACTTCTGGGAGTTAAAAGAACTTGTTCTAACCCAATGTAAAGAAACTAAGAACTTTGAAAAAAGGTTTGATGAAATGCTAACAAGAATAGACAATATAGAGAGGAATATAAATGAACTAACGGAATTGAAAAACACAACATGAGAACTTAGTGAAATATGTATAAGTTTGAATAGCCAAATAGATCAAGCAGAAGAAAGGATATCAGAGGTTGAAGACCAACTTAATTAAATAAAATGAGAAGACAAGAATAGAGAAAAAAGGATAAAAAGGAATGAGCAAAATCTCCAAGAAATATAGGACTAGGTGAAAAGACCTAATTTACGTTTGATAGGTGTACCTGAATGTGATGGAGAGAATGAATCCAAGCTGGAAAATACTCTTCAGGATATTACTCAGGAAAACTTTACCAATCTAGCAAAGCAGGACAATATTGAACCCCTGGTAATACAGAGAACACCACAAAGATATTCCTCAAGAAGAGCAACCCCAAGGCACATAATCATCAGATTCACCAGGTTTGGGGTGAAGGAGAAAATACTAAGGGCAGCCAGAGAGAAAGGTCAGGTTACCCACAAAGGGAAGCCTATTAGACTTACAGTGGATCTCTCAGCAGAAACCCTACAAGCCAGAAGAGAGTGTGGGCCAATATTCAACATCCTTAAAGAAAAGAACTTTCAGCCCAGAATTTCATATCCTGCCAAACTAAGCTTCACAATTGAAGGAAACATAAAATATTTTATGAACAAGCAAGTACTAAGAGATTTTATTACCACCAGGCCTGCTTTGCAAAAGCTTCTGAAAGAAGCATTGTACATAGAAAGGAACAACCAGTATTAGCCTTTCTATGAAAATAAGTAAAGAGCATCAACATAAAGAAGAATTTTTATAAATGAATGGATAAAATAGCCAGTAAACTTCAAATGGCAGTAATCCTAAATTTAAGCTGACTAAATCTCCCAATCAAAAGATACAGCCAAAACCCAACGATGTGCTGCATCCAGACCCATTTTGCATCCAAAGATACACAAAGACTTAAAACAAAGGGATGGAGAAAGATTTATCAACCAAATGGAGAGCAAAAATAAATAAATAAATAAAAAGCAGGAGTTGCAATTCTCATATCTGATAAAATAGATTTTAAAGCAACAAAGATATAGTGTGAAAAGATCAATGCAACAATAAGAGCTAATGATCCTAACACCCAGATTCATAAGACCCATAAAGAGATTTAGACTCAATGAGACAGAAAACTGATGAGGACAACCAGGACTTGAACTCAGATCCAGAATAAGTAAACTTAATAAATATTTATAGAGCTCTCCATTTTAAATACACAAAATATACATTCTCCACTTTAAATACACAAAATATTGATTGGCCATTATTCATACCCATTTTTAGAATAAAGCAATATTCCCCTTCTCTCTCCCTCTTTTTCTTCCTCTTTCTTCCTCTCCTTTACTTTCTTTATTCTCTCTTTCTTTTCTTCTTTCCTTAAAAAAAAATTGCTAGCCAAAAAAAGTCCAGGAGCAGACAGATTCACAGATGAATTCTATCAGATGTTGAAAGAAGAATTGGTACCAATCCTACTGATACTACTCCACAAGATAAAGAGGGAATTCTTCTTAAATAATTCTCTGAAGCCAGTATCACCCTAATATCAAAACAGGGAAATGACATAACAACAACTACAAAAACTACAGACCAATATCCCTGATGAATATAGATGCAAAAATCTTTAAGGAAATACTAGATATCCAAGTCCAACAGCATATGAAAAACATAATCCACCATGATCAAGTGGGTTTCACATCAGGGATACAGGGATGTTTTAACATCAACAAGACAATAAATGTGATATGCCATGTAAGCAGAAGTAAAAAAAAAAAAAATTCACATGATCATCTCAACAGACACAGAAAAAGCATTTGACGAAGTTCAGCATCACTTTATGATTAAAATCCTCAGGAAAATTGGTACAGAAAGTCAGATCTTAATGTAATAATTGCCATCTATGACAAACCCATAGCCAACATAATACTGAATGGAAAAAAAGTTGAAAGAATTCTCCTTAGAACTGGAACAAGACAAGGATGCCCACTTTCAGCATTCCTCTTCAACATAGTACTGGAAGTCCTAGCCAGAGCAATCAGACAAGATAAAGAAATAAAGGGCATTCAAATAGGTAAAAAGAAAGTACAACCATCACTGTTTACTGATTACATAATTGTATACCTAGAAAATCTAAAACACGCCTCCAAAACTCTCCTGAACTGACAAATGAATTCAAGATACAAAAGTAATGTACACAAATCAGTAGCTCTGCTATACACCAACAGCAACCAAGCTGAAAATCAAACCAAGAACTCAATCCCTTTTATAATAGTTGCAAAAACCATAAAATACTTAGGAATAATCTTGACCATGGAAGTGAAAGCCCTGTACAGAAAAGAATTACAAAACACTGTTGAATAACCCATCAATTACATAAACAAATGAAAACACATCCCACACTTATGGATGGGTAGAATCAGTATTATGAAAATGACCATAATAGCCATAGTCCCAAAAGTGATCTACAAATTCAATGCAATTCCCATCAAAATATAACCATAATTCTTCATAAAACTAGAAAAAAAATTCTAAAATTTATATGAAACCAAAAAACAGCCTGCACAGCCAAAGCAATACTAAGCACAAAGAACAAATTTGAAGGCATCACATTACCTGACTTTATACTATAAGGCCATAGTCACCCAAACAGCATGGTACAGATATGAAGATAGGCATATGAATTAATGGAACAAAATCAAGAACCCAGAAATAAAGCTAAGTACTTACACCGAACTGATCCTCAACAAAGGAAACAAAGGCATAAAGTTGGGAAAGACACTCTATTTAACAAATGGTGCTGGGATAATTTAAAAGCCATATATAGAAGAACAAAACTTGATCCTCATCTCTCACTTTATACAAAATAAACTCAAGATAAATCAAGGACTGAAATCTAAGACTTGATGGCTGTAGATGTGTGGCATTGCCTCCAAGGCCTCTGTTCTATTTCATTGGTCTATATCTCTGTTTTGGTACCAATATCATGCTGTTTTGATTACTGTAGCCTTGTAGTATAGTTTGAAGCTAGAGAGCATGACGCCTCCAGCTTTGTTCTTTTTGCTTAGGATTGTCTTGACTACGCAGGCTCTCTTAGAATGGCGATCATTAAATAATCTTGAGACAACAGATGCTGGAGAGGACGCGGAGAAATAGGAACACTTTACACTGTTGGTGGGAGGGTAAATTAGTTCAACCACTGTGGAAGACAGTGTGGCAATTCATCAAGGATATAAAATAAAAATTGAATTTAACCCAGCAATCCAACTACTGGGCATATATCCAAAGGATTATAAATCATTCTATTATAAAGACACATGCACACATATGTTCATTATGGCACTGATTACAACAGCAAAGACCTGGAACTAACTCAAATGCCCATCAATGACAGACTGAACAAGGAAAATGTGGCACATATACACCATGAAATACTATGCAGCCAGAGAAAACGATGAGTTTGTGTCCTTTGTAGGGACATGGATGAATCTGGAAACCATTATTCTCAGCAAATGGACACAAGAACAAAATCAAACAACTCATGTTCTTACTCATAGGCTGGTGTTAAACAATGAGAACACATGGATACAAGGAGGGGAACATCACACGCCAGGTTGTGTTGTGGGGATGCTAGGGGAGAGACAGTGGGGGTAAGGAGGTTGGGGAGGGATAACATGGAGAGAAATGCCAGATAGAGTTGATGGGGGGATAAAGGCAGGAAACCACCTTGCCATTTATGTACCTATGCAACAATCCTGCATGATCTGCACATGTACCCCAAAACCTAGAGTACACAAACACACACATACACACACAAAAAAAAATCTAAGACTTGACACTATAAAAATTCTAGAAGATAACATTGGAAAAACTCTTGTAAGCATTGACTTAGGCAGAGACTTCATGACCAAGAACCCAAAAGCAAATACAGCAAAAATAAATAGTTGGGACTTAATTAAACTAAAATGCTTCTACACAGCAAAAGAAATAATCAGCAGAGTTAATGGACTGGCCACAGAGTAGGAGAAAATCCTCACAATCTATACCTTTGGCAAAGGACTAATACCCAAAATCTACAAGAAACTCAATTCAGCAGAAAACAAACAAACAAACAAACAATTCTTTCAAAAATTGGGCTAAGTACATCAATAGACAATTCTCTAAAGAAGATATACAAATGACCAACAAACATATGAAAAATCCTCAATATCTCTAATAATTAGGGTAAATGCAAATAAAAAGACAATGTAATACTACCTTACTCCTAAAAAATAGCCATAATAACAATAATAAAAAAGTAATAGATGTTGGTGTGGATGTGGTGAAAAGGAAACACTTTTCCACTGTTGGCAGAAATGAAAATTAGTAGAACCACTATGGGAAACCGTGTGGAGATTTCTTAAATAACTAAAAGTAAATCTACAATTTTATCCAGTAATTCCAGTACTGTGTATCTGCCCAGAGGAAAAGAAGTCACTATATAAAAAAGATACCATCACACATGTTTATAGCAGTGTGTGAAAAATTCACAATTGCAATTTTGAATTTTTGTGAATTTTTGCAATTCACAATTGCAGAAATATGGAACCAGTCCACATGCCCATCAATCGATTAGTGGACAAAGAAAATGTGGTGTGTTTGTATATGTGTATGTATATACATATGTGTGTGTGTGTATATATATATATATACACACTGCTATAAACATGTGTGATGGTATCTTTTTTATATAGTGACTTCTTTTCCTCTGGGCAGATACACAGTACTGGAATTACTGGATAAAATTGTAGATTTACTTTTAGTTATTTAAGAAATCTCCACACGGTTTCCCATAGTGGTTCTACTAATTTTCATTTCTGCCAACAGTGGAAAAGTGTTTCCTTTTCACCACATCCACACCAACATCTATATATATATATATACACATACACACACACACACACACACACACACACAAATACACACCATGGAATACTACTTATCCACAAAAAGGGATGAAACTGTGGCATTTGCAGCAACCTGGATGGAATTGGTGACCATTATTCTAAGTGAAATAACTCAGGAATGGGAAAACCAAACATTGTTATGTTCTCATTCTTAAGTGGGAGCCAAGCTCTGAGGATGCAAAGGCATAAAAATTATACAATGGACTTTGGAGATTTGGGGGCACTGATGGGAGCAGGGAGACAGATAAAAGAGTATACATTGGGTACAGTGTACTCTGCTTGAGTGAGTGATGGGTGCACCAAAATCTCAGAAATTACCAATAAATAACTTACTCATGTAACCAGACACTACCTCTTCCCAAAAAGCTATTGAAATAAAGATAATATTAAAAATTATCTTTGACTCTTAATATACTTTTCTGTAGTATATATTTATTTCCCTAGGTTTTTAACTATATAGAAAAGTCCAACACTAAATTTTGAAAACAATTATGTTTCCCATTCTTTTTCTTGAACTCTTGAGTATTACATTAGATATTTGTCTATTTGTCAATACCACTCATTAAAGTGGTTCACAGAAAATAACAAAACTTTATTTTTATTTTATCTTATTAAAAATCAAAGTCCAAGTTAATCAATGTTAAAGTTTTTTGAATTCTAAATTTCTGAAATATTTCCCTTCCTTGAGCAAATCTAAAATGTTAGCAGTATTTTCTTATTCATTCAGACACAGGGCAGTGTTTCTAAATTGGAATATTATATAAAGATTGGCAAACTGATTTTAATGAAGCTTCAAATTTATAAATGATCACAAGATAACACATTTTATTCTGAAAGTGAGTTTCACTGGCATTTCTGTAGACTTTTCTACTTGGAGTAAATAGAAAGAGTCAAATCTCTCTATACACATTAGTATTTGCACATGTAATACAAAAATGAAAAGATTGAAAACTAAATTTTATCTGGTTAGTGGGTCAGAGTGAAGTATTATTTTTAATTATCTACCTTCTACCATTGCTAATTAATTGTATGTGGCAATTTTCCAGTTTGCTTTACAGCTCTTATTTTAAAGTTTAACTATCTTCCCAGTGAAAAAGCTGTGAGGACAGACAAGATTTCTGACAGTTTTACACTTTGGGTATTTTTGACATTATGGAAGGTTATGTTACACCAATGACTAAATTTCTTCTATGCTAACTATATACCTAATCTGTTCTATAAAATGGATATTGAAATATTTTCTTAGTGATATATTCCTAAGAACATATGGAATGAAAGGCACCAGTTAAATAAAAATCACCATACTCTATTCTTTGGAGGAGTTATTATAATTTTTGCTAGCAAAGACATTAAAATTGTCTGTTCAAGGAAAATTATAAAAGAAAAATGATTTCATATGAAAGTGGAATGACAATTTAAAACTATCTTCAATATGTATGACAAAAGTTATAGTATATTATTACACAATTTACCTATTAAGTTTATTATTTAGACACATATGCATTTAAAAAGCAATAAACTATTTTCTAGTTGTGAATTTTATGACATTATTGAAACCTATTATCTCACTTTACACTTACCATATAAAGTACATTTCATGTAATTCAAAATATATAATATGGCACTTAATTATTTAAAAAAAGAACCAAACTACTTCTGGTAATGGAAAATCATGATTGAATTGTCAAATAATTATACATCAGTTGAGGACTCATAAATAGCTGAAAAGTTTTCTAATATGCTTAGATATTTGAAAAAGTTGAATTTCCCTAACAATTAGTGATGTTGAGCACCTCTTCATGTGCTTCTTGTTTTTTTCTTCTCTTTTTTAAAAAACATATTTTTTGGAGAAATATCTACTTACATCCTTTGGTAAGTTTTAACTGTTTTATTTTATTTTTGTTTTGTTTTGTTTTGTTTTGTTTCCTACTGAGTTGTAGGAGTTCCTTATATATTTTTGGCATTAACCTCTTAACAGATGTGACTGTGATTTGTAAATATTTTCTCCCTTTCCTTGAACTATTTTATGCCTCTGTTGTTTCCTTTGCTGTGTAGAAACTTTTACATTTGATATAGTCCCACTATTTTTGTTTTTGTTGCTTGTATATTTGTTGTTATATCCAATAAATCATTTCCTGGACCAATGTTAGGATGGTTTTCCCCTGTGATTTTTTTCCTAGAGTTTTAGTTTTAAATCTTACATAAAACAAGGAGATATCACCTCACATCCGTTAAGATGGCAATTGTAAAAAAGATAACAAATATTGATGAGGATGTGGAGAAATCCATGTCACTGTACATTATCTGTGGGAATGTAAAATGATGCAACTGCTGTGAAAAATAGTATAAAATTCCTCCAAAAATTAAACAAATTGAAAAAGCATATTATCCTACAATGCTACTGATTGGAATGTATCTAGAATAATTAAAATCTGGATCTTGAAGAAACATCTGCCCTCTCATGTTTGTTGCAGTATTATTTGCAATAGCTAATACACAGAAACAACTCAAATATCTATGGACAGATAAATGGATAAACAAAATGTACTTTATATATTATTTAGCCTTAAAAAAGAAGGAAACTATGGCCCATTGCAGTGGCTTATGTCTTCAATCCCAGCACTTTGTGAGGCCAAGGCGGGCAGATTGACTAAGGTCAAGAGTTCCAGAGCAGCCTAGCCAACATGGCAAAACCCAGTCTCTACTACAAATACAAAAATTAGCCAGGCACCTTGGAGTATGCCTGTAGTCCCAGCTACTTGGGAGGATCACTTGAACCTGGGAGGCAGAGATTGCACTGAGCCTAGATTATGCCACTGCACTTCAGCCTGGGTGACAGAGCAAGCCTCTGTCTCAAAAAAAAAAAAAAAAAAGAGGAGGAAATTCTGCCATATACAGCAGCATAGATGACTTGGAAGACAGTATACTAAGTGGAACAAGCCAATCATAAAAGGACAATTTATGATTCACCTATGAGGTATCTAAAAATGTCAAACACATAAAAACAGAATAGAGGTTTCCAGGGACAGGGGGAGAGAGAAATGAAAATTGCTATTTAATGGGTATACAGTTTTAGTTGTACAAGATAAGTAAATTCTAGAGATTTGTCACAATCCTATTCCTATAGTTAACAATACTATATTGAATATTTACAACTTTGTTGAGGTTGTATCTCAGGTTAATGTTTAGAGAACTATAAAAATATTTTTAATTATTTTTTAAAAAGGAAATTTGAAAGAGAGCTGATATGACCATAAAAATGTCACAAACTTGGGTAATTCCTCATAACTTTTATATCATATAATTTGACTGTTCATTTGAACATTCTTTACTCAGGTTCTTAACAGTTCTACATAAAAATAATTCTGTGCTCACAAATAATTAAAAATAATGAATAAAACAATTAAGGAGGCTGATTTAATTTTCAAATACTTTAATGCACACTAAAATCAGTAAGAGTGACACAGCCACCCATTACCCAAACTCGTTTTGTCATGGAAAACTACAAAAAAAGATAGCTTTTGCAAATGTTATTCTATTGCAGTGCTTTCAAACTATCTGGAGTAAAGTATTAAAACATCTACTTTGTGTAGACTAAGAACTCTTATAAAATATGATACTTCATTATTATAAAAATAAAATAAATACATACAAAACATGACCAACTAATTTTATAATCAAATCTGAAAGACATAAAGTTAACATGTCTAGATACTGTAAGTATTCCCATATACTTACTCTCATTTTCTATACTTCACCTCATCAGGTTTTGAACACACATCCATTTACTAGCAACAATGCAAGGGTCAGCTTTTGAGTAGTAATGCTTGCTAGAACATACTTTGTAAAAAAGCCCTTGTGATAAAATACTCTGTTGCTCCTTCTATAGCCTAAACAACAAAATGAAAGAAATATCATACACCTTTTGGTTAAATCTTTCTGTAGAAGATAACTAACTCAATTTATTTTCCACCCTCCCCCTCCTTTCCTTTTTTCCTTTATTCTCAGAGACGAGAATTGCAACTCCTGCTTTTTTTTGCTCTCCATTTGCTTGGTAAATCTTCCTCCATGCCTTTATTTTGAGCCTTTGTGTATCCTTGCATGTGAGATGGGTTTCCTGGATACAGCACACCTATGGGTTTTGGTTATTTTATCCAATTTGCCAGTCTGTGTCTTTTGATTGGTGCATTTAGCCCATTTACATTTAGGGTTAATATTGTAATGTGTGAATTTGATACTGCCATTTTGATGCTAGCTGGCTGTTTTGCCCATTAGTTGATGCAGATTCTTCATTTTGTTGATGCTCTTTAGCATTTGGTATGTTTTTAGAATGGCTGGTACTGGTTGTTCCTTTCTTATTTATTTATTTATTTATTTATTTATTTATTTATTTATTTATTTATTTTTTACATAAATTCTTTTTCCTTTTTTATTTATTTTTTCATTTTTTAAAATTTTTATTGCATTATAGGTTTTGGGGTACATGTGCAGAACGTGCAAGATAGTTAGTTGCATAGGTACACACATGGCAGTGTGTTTTGCTGTCTTCCTCCCCTTCACCCACACTTGGCATTTCTCCCCAGGCTATCCCTCCCCAGCCCCCCCCTGCTGTCCCTCCCCCATTCCCCCCAATAGACCCCAGTGTGTAGTAGACCCCTTCCCTGTGTCCATGTATTCTCATTTTTCTCACCTGCCTATGAGTGAGAATATGTGGTATTTCTTTTTCTGTTCTTGTGTCAGTTTGCTGAGAATGATGTTCTCCAGATTCATTCACGTCCTTACAAAGGACACAAACTCATAATTTTTGATTGCTGCATAATATTCCATGGTGTATATGTGCCACATTTTCCCAGTCCAGTCTATCATCGATGGGCATTTGGGTTGGTTCCAGGTCTTTGCTATTGTAAACAGTGCTTCAATGAACATTCGTGTGCATGTGTCCTTATAGTAGAACGATTTATAGTCCTTTGGATATATACCCAGTAATGGGATTGCTGGGTCAAATGGAATTTCTATTTCTAGGTCCTTGAGGAATTGCCACACTGTTTTCCACAATGGTTGAACTAATTTACACTCCCACCAACAGTGTAAGAGTGTTCCTATTTCTCCACATCCTCTCCTGCATCTGCGGTCTCCAGATTTTTTAATGATCGCCATTCTAACTGGCATGAGATGGTATCTCAATGTGGTTTTGATTTGCATCTAATGACCAGTGATAATGAGCACTTTTTTCATGTGTTTGTTGGCCTCATGTATGTCTTCTTCTGTAAAGTGTCTGTTCACATCCTTTGACCATTTTTGAATGGGCTTGTTTGTTTTTTTCCTGTAGATCTGTTTGAGTTCTTTGTAAATTCTGGATATCAGCTGTTTGTCAGATGGGTAAACTGCAAAGTTTATTTCCCATTCTATTGGTTGCCGATTCACTCTAGTGACTGTTGCCTTTGCTGTGTAAAAGCTGTGGAGTTTGATTAGGTCCCATTTGTCTATTTTGGCTTTTGTTGCCAATGCTTCTGGTGTTTTGGTCATGAAGTTCTTGCCTACTCATGTGTCCTGAATGGTTTTGCCTAGATTTTCTTCTCGGGTTTTTATGGTGTCAGGTCTTATGTTTAAGTCTTTAATCCATCTGGAGTTAATTTTAGTGTAAGGTGTCAGGAAGGGGTCCAGTTTCTGTTTTCTGCACATGGCTAACCAGTTTTCCCAACACCATTTATTAAACAGGGAATCCTTTTTCCATTGCTTGTTTTTGTCTGGTTTATCAAAGATTATATGGTTGTAGATATGCTGTGTTGCCTCCAATGCCTCTGTTCTGTTCCATTGGTCTATATCTCTGTTTTGGTACCAGTACCATGCTGTTTTGATTACTGTAGCCTTGTAGTATAGTTTGAAGTCTGGTAGTGTGATGCCTCCTGCTGTGTTCTTTTTGCTTAGAATTGACTTGGCTATGCGGGCTCTCTTTTGGTTCCATACGAAGTTCATGGTGGTTTTTTTCCAGTTCTGTGAAGATATTCAACAGTAGCTTAATGGGGATAGCATTGATTGTGTAAATTACTTTGGGCAGTATAGCCATTTTCAAAACATTGATTCTTCCTAACCATGAACATGGAATGTTTCTCCATCTGTTTGTGTCCTCTCTTATTTTGTTGAGCAGTGGTTTGTAGTTTTTCTTGAAGAGGTCCCTTACATTCCTTGTAAGTTTCATTTCTAGGTATTTTATTCTCTTTGTAGCAATTGTCAATGGCAGTTCATTCTTGATTTGATTCTCTTTAAGTCTGTTGTTGGTGTATAGGAATGCTTGTGATTTCTGCACACTGATTTTATATCCTGAGACTTTTCTTCAGTTGCTTATTAGTTTCAGGAGTTTTTGGGCTGAGATGATGGGGTCTTCTAGGTATACTATTATGTCATCTGCAAATAGAGACAATTTGGCTTCCACCTTTCCTATTTGAATACCCTTTATTTCTTTTTCTTGCCTGATTGCTCTGGCTAGAACTTCCAGTACTATGATGAATAGGAGTGGTGAGAGAGGGCATCCTTGTCTAGTGCCAGATTTGAAAGGAAATGCTTCCACTTTTTGCCCATTAAGTATGATATTGGCTGTTGGTTTGTCATAAATAGCTTTCATTACTTTGAGATATGTTCCATCAATGCTGAGTTTATTGAGGGTTTTTAGCATAAAGGGCTGTTGAATTTTGTCAAATGCCTTCTCTGCATCAATTGAGATAATCATGTGGTTTTTGTTTTTGGTTCTGTTTATGTGGTGAATTACATTTATAGACTTGCATCTGTTGAACCAGCCTTTCATCCCCGGGATGAATCCTACTTCATCATGATGGATACGTTTTTTAATGTGCTGTTTTTTAATACGTTTTTTAATACTGGCAATCTGTTTGCCAGTATTTTATTGAAGATTTTTGCATCAATGTTCATCATGGATATTGGCCTGAAGTTTTCTTTTCTTGTTGAGTCTCTGCTGTGTTTTGGTATCAGGATAATGTTGGTCTCATAAAATGATTTGGGAAGGATTCCCTCTTTTTGGATTATTTGGAATAGTTTCAGAAGGAATGGTACCAGATCCTGTTTGTGTGTCTGGTAGAATTCGGCTATGAACCCATCTGGACCTGGGCTTTTTTTGTGTGGTAGACTCTTAATTGCTGCCTCAACTTCAGACCTTGTTATTTGTCTGTTCATAGTTTCAGCTTCCTCCTGATTTAGGCTTGGGAGGACACAGGTGTCCAGGAATTTATCCATTTCTATCTGGTTTACTAGTTTATGTACAGAGTTGTTTGTAGTATTCTCTGATGATGAATTTCTGTGAATCTTTGGTGATTTCCCCTTTATCATTTTTTATTGCATCTATTTGGTTGTTCTCTCTTTTCTTATTTTTCAGTCTGGCTAGTGGTCTATTTTGTTGGTCCTTTTGAAAAACCAGCTCTTGGATTTATTGATTTTTTGAAGGGTTTTTTTCGTGTCTCTATCTCCTTCAGTTCTGCTCTGATCTTAGTTATTTCTTGTCTTCTGCTAGGTTTTGAGTTTTTTTGATCGTGCTCCTCTAGCTCTTTCAATTTTGACAATAGGGTGTCAATTTTGGATTTCTTCACTCTTCTCATGCGGGCACTTATTGCTATATATTTTTCTCTACAGACTGCTTTAAATGTGTCCCAGAGATTCTGTTATGTTGTGTCTTTGTTCTCGTTGGTTTCGAAGAACTTCTTTATTTCTGTTTTCATTTCATTGTTTATCCAATCAACATTCAAGAGCCAGTTGTTCAGTTTCCATGAAGCTGTGCGGTTCTGAGTTAGTTTCTGAATTCTGAGTTCCAACTTGATTGCACTATGGTCTGAGAGACTGTTTGTTATGATTTCAGTTGTTTTGCATTTGCTGAGGAGTGCTTTACTTCCAATTATGTGGTCAATTTTGGAGTAGGTGTGATGTGGTTCTGAGAACAATGTATATTCTGTGGATTTGCTGTGGAGAGTTCTGTAAAGTCCATCAGGTTTGCTTGTTCCAGGTCTGAGTTCAAGCCCTGGATATCCTTATTAATTTTTTGTCTGGTTGATATGTCTAATATTGACAGTAGAGTGTTAATGTTTCCCAAGATTCATTTTAGATTATTGAAATCCTATTGAGTGTACACCATGTGCTGCACAGTATGCTCAAAATTGGGAAATTAAAGGAGGATAAGACTAGTAATAGAAAAAAAATTAGGATGTTTTTATATGATACAGAAGTAGTAGATCAAGATACCAAGAACATTTTCTTTGCGTCCAGAAACATGTTTGATCTGAGAGATTGGCCAATGACCCAACTTTTGGATGGATAGATGAGAATGAGTCATTTGAAGATGTCTGAGAAGATGTCAAGATCCAAATTAAAATGTTCTCACTAATATGCTTCTACAATCAACCATGAATGTTGCTTTTAAATATTTTCTGCAAAAAAACAATTGCATGAAGTATTAGGGACATGGATGAATCTGGAAACCATCATTCTCAGTAAACTGACACAAGAACAGAAAACCAAACACAGCATGTTCTCACTCATAAGTTGGTGTTGAACAATTAGAACATGTAGACACAGGGAGGGAAGCATCACACACTTTGGTCAGTTGAGGGGGCTACGGGAGGGACAGTAGTTGGTGGGGAGGAATGACAAGGGGAGAAATACCAAATAGAGGTGATGGGTGGATGAAGGCAGTAAACCACCTTGCCATTTTTGTACCTAAGCAACAGTCCTGCATGATCTGCACATGTACCCTGGAACCTAAAGTACAATAAAAAATTTGCACAAAGGTGATGCTTTAATTGAATATATATCATTGTATACTTTTATAACAATTCATATGTATTCTTAATATAAAAATAATTGAGGAAAAAGGAAATATGAATGTTTTCTTGTGGGAAACTGAAATGTTTATTGATATTAACTTGGTATTTATTAAGTGCTTATAGACTTTTCTAGAGTCTGAATTACTAGAAAAATAATTTAGAATTTACTAAACAATTTTAAAAAGGTTATTTTCAAACTGTTTTTATTATTTTATTAAAATATACAGCAAAATGAGAGTGCTAAAACCTCTCTATGTTGAAAAGAATAACATCTTGTTTTAATTTACTTTACTAAGTAAGTTATACAAGGCAGTTTATCATATTAAAATAATGTAAGATTGCCCATTGAATATTATGCAGCAATAAAAAATGATGAGTTTGTGTCTTTGTAAGGACATGGATGAATCTGGAGAACATCATTCTCAGCGAACTGACACAAGAACAGAAAATGAAATACCACATATTCTCACTCATAGGCGGGTGAGAAAAAATGAGAACACATGGACACAGGGCAGTGGGTACTACACACTGGGGTCTATTGGGGGGAATAGGGGAGGGACTGTGGGGGGGGGAGATGGGGAGGGATAGCCTGGGGAGAAATGCCAAATGTGGGTGAAGGGGAGGAAGGCAGCAAAACACACTGCCATGTGTGTACCTATGCAACTATCTTGCACGTTCTGCACATGTACCCCAAAACCTAAAATGCAATAAAAAATAAAAATAAAATAAAATAATATAAGATTTAAATTGTAAATTCATATAAATATTTTGTGGGAAGCATTTGTATGTTAGAGTTGTATAATCCTGTGTTTATTCCTTGACACACAATGTTAAAAATTTTTCAAGCTGACTGTGTTCCTTTCCTTTGCTTGCTTGTGGCTCAGCAAATTAAGAGACAGACTTTTTGAGGCAGGAGAGTTAAATGAATTTATTTTAGTTCTAATTTTAAATTGTCCTTCAGATAGCTCTTCTGAGTACCAGTGCATATATAAAATTCTGGGTTCTGACTTTCATTTGCCTCAATCCAATCACTATAATTGTGGTTTCAACAGCTAAGTTATGAGAAAAAGGAGGTTGAAGAGGATATGTTGATTCATTAGTTTGATATTTCTGTGTAGAAATACAAGCAGATAAAAGCATGTTTTCAATTAAATCAGGAAGTCAGGATTAGAGATAGAACTATCCAATGTTCATTTATTCATTTATTAAATTAATACTCATTTATTACTTCTATGTGCCAAAAACCTCTCTATATGTTATAATTATAAAGGCTGGCATGTAACAGCAAATAAGCATAAGACATTTCCAAAGAAATTACAAAGTTCAAAGAGAGGAGAATAGGAGCAAAGACTAATCCTTCCATAATTACTCTTGTTACATGCTGTGTAATGATGTTTTTTTTAATCATGAACCACATAAATTATATAGGTCACATAACACTACATTATTTTTGTACCTTTTATATGTTTAGATAAACAAATACTTACACTGTATTCTAATTGCCTACAGTGTTTAGTAGAGTAACATGCTGTATAGGTTTGCAGCCCAGGAGCAATGGGTTATATCATACAGCCTAGGTGTGTAATTGGCCATACCATCTAGTTTGTGTAAGCACACTCTTTGATTTTCACACAATGATAAAGTTGCCTAACGATGCATTCTTCAGAAAGTTTGCCTGTTGTGAAGTGACACATGGTTGTATATACAAAATCTTAATAGAAGAAATAAGGCCCTAAATGGTTACAGGGCATTCTAGAGAAACAGAGGAAGAACAGGAAGGAATAAGGGAGAAAACCTTCTTGCCAGGGAAATCTTAAGATATGATTGCTACACAGCATCAAATGCCTAACAAAGTCCTATAGTGACCGAAGTTGGGGTTATAATAAGAGGCTAATATATTTACCAAAAAGCAGTTTAATTAGTGACTTCTCAAGCCTGGTAGAGTCTGGGAGCTGAAGCAAAGTTTCGAAGATTTAATGAAGAAAAACATGGTGATAGCTAGGGAACTGAGGATAAACTATTGTTTAAAGATATTTAGCAAGGAACTTCCATAGTATATTTCATAATGTCTGTTCTACTTTACATTTCCACCAACAATGTACAAGTGTTCTCTATTTTAAGTGAAATACACCAGACACAGAAAAATACTGCATGACGTTACTTACATGTGAAGTCTAAAACAGCAGAATTCACAAAAACAGAGCATAGCATGGTGGTTACCAGGGGCTAGAGTAGAAGCAAGGGTGAGGAAAATGGGAAGATATTGGTATATGAGTCAAAGTTTCAGTTATGTAGGACAAATAAGCTCTACAGGGCTAATGTACAGCACGGTGACTGTAGTTTATAATATTGTATTTTGTGTTCTTAAGTCTGAGCTTAGATCTTTAGTACCTCACACCATACAGACACACACATGTAACTGTGAAGAGACAGCTATGTTAATTAGTTGACTGTAGCAGTTAGTTCACTATACACACACACACACATATATATGCACACATACATTAACATATCACACATTCTTAAATACATAAAAGTTATATAAAAACTTTAAAAATAACACATACCTCAATATATCACATATTCTTAAATACATAAATGTTGTATAAAAACTTTAAAAATAAAACTATGTAGCAAAGAAGGAAAAGAGAAAGTTTACAGTCATTTACAAGTAAGCAGTTGGTGGAAAGAAGATGGGGAATTGATTTATTATAAATGGCTCGTGAGAAATATAATACTATGGCAGCTGCTTTGTATATTTATTGATCCCCAACTTCTGAGAGAAGAAAAATGAATTTTGAGAGAAAGCTGGAGCACTTGGTGGCATATGAGGATATATTTCATACCCTACTATGATCAACATGTAAGCTGGAGAGTATTTACTTGTTCAAAAATATAAAAATAGAAATAATGTAATCATTAAAAAAATAATGAAAGATACTGTAAGTTAACTATGAGAAAATATTTTCAACTCATCTGTCTGATAAGGGTTTATTTTCCAAAATATTTAAATAATTTCTGAACAAAAGTCATTAAGAATTGGATAAATAAACCAACACGAAAGGATAAAAGTCATAAGCACAGGTTTCACAGTAGACAAAACATTAATAACCAGTAAATCTATGACAGCTCTTTAACATCTTTAACAGTTGAAAAAATAAAAAATAAAGTCAAAATAAGATAACATAAAATCCCACAGGATTAGGAAAATGTGAAATTCTAATTTCATTTTTATTGAATGTTGTAGCAACAGGAATGCTTATCTATTACTAATGTAAGGATAAAATAACATAATGACTTTACTACCCAACAAAATTGGAGATGTGCATACTTAAAGCTTAGCAATTGTATTGAAAGATCTATAATTGAAAAAATTTTCAAAAGTGCACCAGTAGATATTAAAGAACAATTATAATGCATTGTTTGGAATTATAAAATTGAAAGCAACATAAATGTCTGCATGCAGGAGAATCATTAAATAAACTATGGTATGTTCTAATATGATATGAAGTACAGCAATATACATTAACAGGTCTTAGTCTCAGAAAAATGATGGTGAGTAAATGAAGTAACCAAGAGAATAAAGTATACAGTATTATTCTATTTCTCTAAGTGCCATGAAAACATACACAAAATACTATTTAGGGATACATACACAGTTGGTAAATATATAAAGTAGCACAAGAGAAAAATAAACTTTAAATTTAGAATAACGGTAAAATATGCATAGGGAAAAATGGAGATTTCATAGAAAAGAGCATACAAGTTTCTCAATGGTATTTACAATGCTCTATTTCCTAATCTGTATAGTAGATTATTGGGAATGCTATATCTGACATCATTTTAGTTGTACATCTATATTCTATATATTCCTTACAGGTTGATATATTTTATAGAACTAATTTTTAAAATACTATGAATAGATGAATCCTAGCTATATCTATAAGCCTCCATAAATTTCATAGTCTTTCAGAAAGCTCACACCCTCACTGTGTAAACTATTGTCACCCTTTAATAGTGACTCTCAGACTTCTGAGTTATACATATCTGTCACTAACATTTCAAATAAAGTGATAGCATTTATAAACAATACTTTTTTTCTGACTGCAATACCATGTAAATGTAGATATAATATAGGGAAAGTCTTACAAGACATTTATGACTATGATACTTTTATTGGAGGCTATAGTACTAAATTATATTTACTATTAAATTGGACAGTTTGCATTGGAATGTCAACATTCATAGTTTCTTGTTGTATTCTTAGGAAACTCTCTCTCATTCTTGTTTTATCAGTTTTCGAATCTATAAAAATGAGGATAACAAGAAGAGTCTCACACCATTGTAGTTTTTGCCTTTTTGGAAAAGGTAGTCAAGGTTTAGTAGCAGTAAGAAGTGACAAAGAAGAAAAGTCACATTATTAAATATTGAATACATGGTTTCTGAGGATGGATAATTTTGGAGATTAATAGAATAATCAGTCTTATTTTAATATACTCATACTAAAATAGATGTTTTCTTTACAGAATTTATACTATATTTTTGGCTTTGTATTTTGAAACACATCATGTTGACAGAAAAAAATAATGGCTGGGCAAGGTGGCACATGCTTGTAATCCGGGCACTTTGGGAGCCTGAAGCGGGTGGATCACCTGAGGTCTGGAGTTCAAGACCAGCCTGGCCATCATGGTGAAACCCCATCTCTACTAAAAATACAAAAATTAACAGAGCGTGGTGGTGTGTGCCTGTAATCCCAGATACTTGGGAGACTGAGGCAGGAGAATCCCTTGAAGTCAGGAGGCAGAGATCACAGTGAGCCAAGATGATGCCTCTGCACTCCAGCCTGGGTGACAGAGCAGACTCCATCTCCAAAGAAAGAAAAAAAAAAAAAAAAAAAGGAAAACAAAATGAACATTTTTCTAGAGAACTTGAAAACAGTAACTAACTTATGATACTCAAATAACATTTACAATTAAACACTAAAATTATTTTGGCATGGAAAACATATATTTTGCTATTTACAGGATTAGCAGCTTTTGTAGAAAAGAAGAGTTTAGGTTTAGTGAAGATAAGTAAAATATTTGACTTATTTGATCTATATAACCAATCTAAAATGTGAACTAGATTGCACATATTCATATTTTTTGAAGTCAAGAAATATAGAGTGTATAATAATATAATGTTAAAGAGAAAAAAGACATAATATAAATTTAGAAAAAATACATATATGAAACAGAATAAAAGAAAAACATGAAAATACAGCCAAACTAGAATTTCTTATTTGAGCAAAACCCTGTTTTATACAAGTATCACATAAATGGAACATGTTCTTAAAATACAATTTTGCTTGAAGTTTCTAAAATTAACAGAAAAAATGGATTTATTTTTGTGGAAAATGTTAGTGGGAAGAAGGAGTGCCTCCCTGCCACTGCACCCCACATCTCCCAACCATACCTGCTGAATGAATGTTTTCATAAATTCAGAAAAACAAAAATAAAGATGTTAAATTTCCAGAATCTCCTCTATTCAAAACATCTTTGCTTCTGGTATGCCATTGAGCCAGGATGCAGCTAGGCAGACTGGTTACTAACCTAAAATGGAATGACTCTAAACAGGAAGTGTACTATAAATAAAGGTTGGGATGTTAAGAGTTTGATGTGTCAGTTTGGACTGTAGATCACAGATCAAAAAAAGTAATGCTCAGTAATGCTCTCCTAAAGGTACTCCTCAGCTTCTTATAGGGCAGAATATTGACATTGTTTTGGGAGCCAAAAGAAAATGGCAATAAAACCAAAATAAAGAGAGATCAGAATATAAACTACCCTCCTTTAAAATGAAGTTTTCCTGGAAATGAAAGTATAATGATCAAGTTTATGGTATCTCTGAACTTTTTATATTAGGTATCTCTATCTGCTAAATTTTTTGTGTGTGCCCTCTCAATATATGCATATTTATGTTTGCCTTGTAACAATGTAAAATGTATTGCTAGAAGCTTCACAACATAAAATAAATCAAAACAGAACGTAAAAGAGGATGAAACAAGACAAACAAATGGCAAATGTTTTTTGTCTCACAGTTTAATATAGAGGCAATTGTTTAGGTTCTTCATGTCAAATTGATTTTGTACTCTCCATTGTAATGTCTGTAAAAGGCAGAGTTTGGAGTAAATGACCACTATCAATGGTAGAGCTTTGTTAGATCTCCTAAGATAAAATCATGCATAATATTAGAGTAGAAAGATTATGAGATTTATAAATAACATTTAATAATAATAGTGCTGACAAGTCTTACATATCTTATTTTAAAACTGCATGATAGGCTTTGGTAGGAGATTTGAGTTCTTAGTTTTAAAAAGTAATAAAGTTGTCTTGAATCAATTAAATTACTGCTCTTAATTTTACTTTAGTATATTTATTTTTCATCAAAATCATCTTTTGTAATCATTTGAATTCATATATTTGATTTTGAATGCTATATCAAAATATCTAATGAACCCCCAAAATATATATGCCTACCATATACCTACAAAATTTTAAAAATAAAAATAATTAGAAATGATAAATTTAAAAGAGGGAAAAAATGAAAGTTAGATATGATGTTTATATAGAATGATCATAAACTGAAAAGCATTTTATAAACTCATTAAAATTATAATTTGAGTGTTAAGTGATTTGGAATTATAAAAATCACATATGTTTTCTCTGTTTTTGCCATAAGCAATGAAATATGCAGAACTTTTAAAATAAAAAGGTATTTCTCCATTCTCTTTTGACTGGTATATTTTATCTTAAGTAGAGTAAAGGTTGTTATGTGAACAGTGAAACCTTGAAGTCTCCAACATTTATTTAAAAATCTCAAGTCTCACTTGGTCACTCTTTTCTTATTAACCTATAAAAGACTTTCTGCATTAATAATGTATAAGTTAACAACCATAAAATTATGGGATTTAAGTGACCAAGTAAAGTTTTACTAGGTTTTTAAGAAAAAAATGTAAAATTTTCTTTTTACTGATGTTTTTATCACTGTCTGCTGACAGTCATGTATTAATTATTAAAAGTGAAACTTTTTCAGCTATTCATGGACATGTGATCTACCTTCTAAATCTGAATTATCAAAGAGTATATTTATATGAGGATAAAAGAAAGACACTGCCAGTCTTAGATGAAGAAAATTCTCTTCCAGAAGAGAAAAAGCAAACAGAACTTAAACAATATAGTTGGCTTAACTGATTTCTGAAGTGAAAGGAAAATAATACAGATATCCATTTAATCTAATAAAACTAGTTTTTCTTAACTTCTTTAAAATCTCCATGTTTTCTTAGTTGTAGGCACATGAAGAATTTATCTTCTACAATGTTGAAGAGTTAGTATTTTGACAGCAGGTATATTTTGTTATTATGACACGTAACCATCATTCTCATAATTGAGATCTTAGCAATACTAATGGAAAAAAGTTCTTCTAAAAACAGAACAGATAATAATCATAATAGTTGGCATTTGTTGAGCATGAGTTATTATGACTAGCTTGATTGTACATGGATCATCTTACTTAATTTTACCTCAGTCTTATGAGTTAGGGGCTATGATTTTTCTTGTTTAAAATACAAAAAAAGCAATCAGTTTAGAAAGTATAAGTAGCCTTCTTGAATTCACACAGCTAGTAAATATTGAAACAATGACACTTAGTCCTATCATCAAACTAATTCATTTAATATTGCCAACTATATCCAAATTGTTGCACCAATTCAGTCTTTGGACTTTTGAATATTTTCTATTATGTTTAACAGATCCTTCTGAAGTACCTGTATATATATCCACAGTTGTTTTTGCTCCTAATGAATTGGAAAGAACTACACTGTATAGATGGTGAATGTTTATTTTTTTATTTTTGTGGGTACATAGTAGTGTATATATTTATGAGGTACATGGCATACTTTGTTACAGGCATGTAATGCATAATAATCACATCATGGCAAATAGGGTATCCATTCTCGCAAACATTTATCTTTTGTGTTACAAACAATCCAATTATAGTCTTTTAGTTATTTTAAATGTGTAATTTAATTATTATTGACTGCAATTACCCTGTTATGCTACCAAACACTAGTTCTTATTTATTCTCTCTAATACTTCTTGTACCCATTAGCAATCTCCACTTCCCTCCAGCCTCCTACTTTTCTTTCCAGGCTCGGATAACCATCCTTCTACTCTCTATCTCCATGAGGTCAATTGCTTAAAATTTTTAGTTCTCACACACACAAAAAAGAGAGAACATGCAAAGTTGGCTTTCTGTGCCTGGCACAACATAATAATCTCCAGTTCCATCTATATTGTTGGAAATAACAGTGTTTCATTCCCTTTTTATGGCTGAATAGTAAGTACCCCATTGTATATATGTACCACATTTTCCTTGCCTGTTTATCTGACATACACTTAGGGGGCTTCCAGATCTTGCCTACTGTGAACAGGTGTGCAACAAACATGAAAATACAGATATCCCTTCAATATACTGATTTCCTTTCTTTTGAGCATGTACCTAGCAGTGGGATTGCTGGATCATACAGTAGCTCTATTTTTAGTTATTTGAAACGATCCCCTCCAAACTGTTCTCCACAGTGGTTGTATTAATACTAATGTATATTCCCACTGATATGGTTTGGCTGTGTCCCCACCCAAATCTCATTTTGAATTGTTGCTCTCACAATTCCCACATCATGGGAGGAACTCAGTAAGAAATAATTGAATCATGGGTGAGATTTTTTTTTTTCCTGTGCTGTTTTTGTGATAGTGAAAAAGTCTCATGAGATTCGATGATTTTATAAAGGAGAGTTTTCTGGCATAAGTTCTATTTTCTTGCCTGCAGCCAACCATGTAAGATATGACTTTGCTGCTCTTTGCCTTCTGCCATGATTGTGAGGCTTGCCATGTCAAACTGAGTCAATTAGACCTCCTTCCCTTCTAAATTATCCAGTATTTATTTTGTCTTTATTAGCAGTGTGAGAACAGACAAATACACCCACCAAGTGTACAGGTATCATTTCTCCACATACTCACCAGCATTTGTTATTGCCTGTCATTTGAGTAAAAGCCATTCTAAGTGGGGTGAGATAAAATCCCATTGTAGTTTTGATGTATTTCTCTGATGATCAGTGGTGCCAAGCACCTTTTCATATGCCTCTTTTCCATTTCTATAACTTCGTTATGTAAATGTCAATTCATGGCTTTTGCCCATTTTAAATCAGATTATTAGCATTTTTCCTATAGAGTTGAGTTCCTTATACATTCTGTCTTTTAATATCTTGTCAAATGGGTAGTTTGCAAATATTTTCCCCCATTCTGTGAGTTGTCTCTTCACTTTGTTGATTGTTTTATTTGCTGTGCAGAGGCTTCTTAACTTAATGTAATCCCATTTCTTCATGTTTGCTTTGATTACCTGTGCCTGTAGGGTATTTCTCAAAACATTTTCAACCAGCCCAATGTCCTGGGGAGTTCCCCCAATGTTTTCTTGTAATAGTTTCATAGTTCAAAGTCTTAGGTTTAAGTCTTTAATTGATTTTAATTTTTGTATATGGAAAAATATAGGGGTCTCAATATTGTTTTCTCAAAACACTGAAGTTTATTGTTTATATATTTGTAAGAACACCTGCTTTGAGTTCAGACTGCCTGAAATCAAATGCTAGTTAACTAGGAAAACTTATTTAATTTCTCTTTACATCATTTTCCTCAACTATAAAATGGAAATGGCATTGATCCAAGATTGGTGTGTTAGTCCATTCCTGATACTATATCAAAATATCTTAGATTGAGTAGTTTATAAAAAATAGAAATGTATTTGTTACAATTCTGGAGGATGGGACATCCAAGATTAAGGCACCAGCAGATAAGAAGATTCAGTGCCTGGTGAAGCCTCACTCTCTGCTTCAAAGGTGGTGCTTTTTTGCTGCTTTCTTACATGGTGGAAGTGAAAGGAAACTCCCACCAACCTCTTTTATAAGGGCACTAATTCAATTCATGAGAAAGGAACCTTTGATATTTATTCACCTCTTAAAGGACCTACCTCTAAATACTGTCACATTTAGGGATTAAGGTCAAACATAAGAATTTTGGGGACGCGTCACTATTCAAATTATAGTCACAAGATTTTTGCGAGGAATAAAAAGAACATTTGTTGTCCAAAAGACCACCAGTATGGCTGAAAAGTAGAAAGGAAATTTTTATTGGTGATATCAGTTTGCTAACTTGGAAGAAACAGTCTCTGGTAGGAACTGAAGGTGCTCTATCTTTGAAGAGGAAAAGGGCATATGGGTTTTATGACTCACAGAGTCATACATACTCAACAGGTTTCTGGAAGATGTTATATATATTTATGAGGGCGGTTAAGAGTATGCACAATGGGTAAACATGTATGCAACATACATCCCATGTTCACTTTGGGGTGGGATTTGGCATTAAAATGACATGGAGTCTGGGTTGTAAATTAGTTTAGAAGGGAGCTGACATTTTTACTAATAACTTTTGTAGTTAAGGTGTTACTTTACCAAGAGTGTGGTTTTAATTATAGCCATAGGAATTTAGAAAGTTGTCATGCAAGCTGAGTCCTGAGCCTTCAGCCCGTAGGTGACTTTCTAGTTCTGTTATTTTTAGGGTCCAGCTTATTTGATAAAGCAGCATCTATTTTGGTCTCTCTGATCATACAATGCACATTAAGTAAAACTTCAGTCATCTTAAGCTATCATTGTTATTATGGTTCTTGGAGGAGCACTTTTGAAAAGTAGAAAAGTTTATCAGCTTTGGAAAGCGATTAATCTGCATAAGAAACTAAGCTCTGATCTTTACTAGTTTTATGACCTTGGACAAATATGTAATCTTAGAATTTCACTTTATCTGTATTTTAAAAATATATAAAATATATTTTTGTTAAGACTACTGACTTAGATAACATACAAGGTGCATAGCAGTGTTAGCCACATTGTGTATTCTCAATAATGTAAGTTTTTCCTTGATCTTTCCCAGGTACAGAGTGAATTATATCTCTGATTTTAAATAAAAAATGAAATGATAGACCCTTCTATTAAAAAGATGATTAATAATACTATTTAGTCCATATTTTTGAGCTTTTGACAAATTCCAATTTAATATTAATGCTTCACTTATAACCAAAGTAGTATTTTGTGTATTATAAAAGCCAATTGTTTTATATCTGTTCAAAAACTATTTATTTAACATTTATTGGATGTCAAGTTGTGAATTAGGCTTTTATTACAAATACAATACTATGTCTGTAATTAAAGCAAAAATAAAATTTTTAGTATTATGTTCTATGTGCCATGATATTAAGATAAAAAGATGAGTAGCCATAATTATAAAAAAGGGATTAAATAGCTAGTATGCAGGTGTTTGGGATAATACCAGGGATAGAACCTGTAAAAATGAATGAATAAAAATGCTGTTAATGAAAAGGAGGTATAGCCTGAGAATGGGCTAATGGATGGGATATGGAATATCCTGGCTGTGGCACAAAACTATAAGAAGATGGACTTGAGTAGTCATTGGAGCATGAGCTAAGGAGAAATAGAAGACAGCTTTGGGGACATAGACCAGAGGCCTGGGTCTCATGCTAAGAAGCTCTGACACTAGCTTTAAGGTTCCTTAAAGGAAACAAAGAGGTAGGAGGGAGACGAGTCATTGGTCTTGTATATCTTCCTCAGTTTTTATTCAAAATGAACTTTTAAAATATGTGTGCTAAAGTTTTGTGCAATTTATTCATTCATTTAATTGATAAATATTTATTGAGTATTTATCATGTGTCAGGGACAGTTGTAAGCACTAGATATTCAACCTTGCCCCAGAAAGACAAAAATCTGTCCACGTAGAGCTTCTTGTCTAGAGAGAGAAAGACAGTCACGAGAGAAATACGTAAATTATAAAATGTCTCATAAAGTAATTAGAACTAAGGTAAACAAGAAAGAAAATAAAGTGTATAGGGTGTGGAAATTTAGAAAAGGTAGCCAAGAAATGTATAATTAAATAACTTATATTTGGGTACAAATATTTTAAAGTTTTAGCATAAACTATTCTTCTCTTGGAACTAGTAGTCCTTTTAAAAATAACACAGACTAAAGACATCATTTCAGTAGATGAATACGATCAAATTTTCAGTTAAAATAGATCAGACTGGCTACAGCATGTAAAATAGACTTAAGCTGGGCAAGATTCTAGGTAACAGAATCCATTCAGAGGTTGCTGAGGAAGTCCAGAGTTCATGGCAAATTCGAGCAAAAATCGTAGGGATGGGGAAGGAGCAGTGGCAAGGAAGACGCAGATGCAAGAAATTCTTAGGAAATAAAATTGGTGCAACTTTGTAATGAAACTCATGTAGAGGATGACAAAGCATAATACTCAGAATAATTCCTAGATTTCTGAATGGAGTGTCAGGGAACAGATTTTATCAAAAGAAAGCTTAAAAGTAGTATGGCAAGACTGTCAGCTTTGTGAAAATTCAGCTCACCAGCTATCTAGTATATGGTTTAGTAATATATTCCTGAATATAGTGCCTGCCATATAGAAATCCAGCAACTGTTTGTTCACTCAGTGAACGAGTAGATTATATTTAATTTGAAGTGATTGGGATTCTGAGGAGTTAGATAAATTAGATGCTAAAGAACAAATCCTGGAATGAATATATGAATTTGGGAGTCACTAAAATCAAAGCAGTAGTTAAAACCAAGAAAATGAACAGAGTTGCAAAAGCAAGTATATTTGCAGAGATTGACAGACTAAGATTGATGACATATGTGAACATAAGCCTTAAAATGGTGGGGCAAGAATAGTATAAGACTGCTTATGCCTTTTGTTTAGATTTCATCGTTATGAGCATTTTACATTTATTTTTCTCTCCTCTTTCTCCTTCCTTGCTTTCACACGGAGAGTAAACTGCAGACATTATGTCTCATCATCCCAGAAAACTTTAGTATGCATTTAAAAGGACTCAGCTACATAACAATAGTACCATCATCGAAATTAAGACATTAACACTGATAAAGTACTATAATCTAATCCATAGATTCCAGTCAGAAATCACTAATTGTTCTAATGTCATTTATGGGAAAATATTTCTATTAAGGAGGATACACTATATTTATTGTGCCTCTTTCAATTTGGAAGAATTTTTCTGATTTCCTTTGTCTTTCAGGATCTTGGCACAATTGAGGATTGTAGGCCAATCATTTATAACAAGTTCCTCAATTTGGGATTGTCTGTGTTTTTTCCAAAGTAAAATTCCATGGTCAGGTATCTTCAAAAACAGCAGGTCTGGAAACATTCTTCTTCTATTTTGCTTTTCTTTTATTTTTTTGAAACTAAGGTCAAACTCATTTAACATAAACTAAACATTTTAAAGTGAACAATGTCTACACCAGAAATGTTAGTCACAATCCCATGGTGATAACTACCATGCTCGGGAATGAGAAACAGTATGCAAGTGAGCAAAAACGCCACCACACTGTCTTACTAAAAGACTACTTACTAAAAGTAGTGTTATAAATGAAGAAGTAGCTGTAAGTTTTTCATTAGTTTCTAGAATTATGAAAAAGTTTATTCTATCAGTTATTGACAATTTTAATGGTTTCAGTGGCAGGATAGGTTGAATGCCTTACTCTGCCATTTTCCATGTTAATGCTATAAAAATATTGTCTCGTACATTTATTATTATGTTTAATCTTTACCAACATATATTGAATTCTGAATCTTAAATAGAAATTCAATTACAAGTATTTGTGTTTTTATGTAATATCATTTGCCTTTTTGATATCAAATGCCTTCATATTCTTCAGGCTTTCTCTGACCAATTGCTTGTTTTCTTTCTTTCTGTTGGAATTTGGTTTAATAGTTTGGTGTAGAGGACTGAGGCAAGATGCACTTCCACAATGATCTACAATGTCAGAAATGTGTAAGAAAATTTTTGTCACCTATAAACATTCAAGCACTATGGAGGGGCACATTGATACAGTCTTGTGACCATTCATAGGACTCAAAAAAATTCTCTTAGAATATAGTTTACTCTCTTTATCTGCGGGTTTTGCATCTATAGATTCAACAAATATCGACTGAAATATTTGAAAAAAAATAGATGGTGGCATCTATACTGAACAAGAGATTTTTTGCCATACTTTCCTAAACAATATAGTATGACAAATATTTATATAGAATTTACATTGTATTAGGCATTATAAGTAATTTAGAAATGATTTAAAGTATACAGGAAGATATATGTATATAGATCATATATGCAAATACTATACAATTTTATATAGGGACTTGAACATCTAGGAAATTTGCTCTCTGTGGAGGGTCCCAATCTCCCATGGATACTGAGAAAGTACCCTACTTACTATTTAAATTTTAGCAAGAATTTACATTGGTACATGTATAAATTGGACTGTGAATTTCTACATAACTGATTCTGAGAATGGGATTCATAAACATCCCTTAAGATAATATGCATTAGGAGCTTTCTGGTTAGCAATTCTTTTTGATTTAATAAAGGTTAATATTTATCTGTATTTTCCCGATACAAGGGATAAATATAGGAAAAAGTTTATTTTTTTAACTTCAGTTCTGAATAAAATTGTTCAAATTAGAAAATAATTGCATTTAGTTAATACAATTCACCACAACCAACCGTAAACATTACCTCAACCACACAGTCACCAATAAAATTAGTTCAAGTGATGATGCTTATTGTTCTCTACATGCTATTGCTCACTCCAACATACACCTGGCTTGAGTAATCATATAACATAAGGATTCAATTTAGAAACTTAAATTATAAATTATATGTTCAGTGAATCAGGCCAGACTTCTTTTTTTTAAATGGAAAAAATAAATGATGGTAGTTATAATTTCATTACAAAAGAAATACTTTGGGGTTAATTGGATTGAGATAACTGAGTTTTCACTAAGTTTTTGAATTCCATTTTTTTTCTTTTCAAGTTTATATAGATTTTACTTTATCTCCACCACTATATTTAACTCTTTGGTTTTCTTACAATCCTCAAAAATATAGAACCAGATTTTTAAAACTGCATAGCCATGCTGTATAATTTTATTCTTTGCTATTTTTTCTTGACAGCTGCCAGACAACAGATAGCTAGTCCATTTGGCTTACACACCAAGACCTGCTTCTCCTGTATTTTGCTCCATTGCATTGAGATCTTTTATTAATGTCTAACTACAGCAGCCTCATGTCTCTGGACTGCAAATGAGAATTACTCAGGGAGAGGTCTGGTATTTGTTCCATTACAAACTGGAACAGGGCCAAAAGCTGACTACTTGGTTTTAGTCTAGTGACAGATTTAGCATCTGATTTCTCAAGAAGCCAAAGATTTGAAACACATTAAAAGTCTGCCCTATTTCTCAAGATCTGAGATATTATTCTAAACTGAAATATCAGCTATTATTTTCTGAATTTGACAATTGGTGGTATCAAATAAGATTATATGAAAATTTAAATGCACCTAGAAGAGAGGAAAATTTAAAAGGAATTTCTGCATTTGGTTGTATTAGGATAAAACTCTTTAACTCAAAGGAGATGAGTTGCTGAAATTATAATTTAATATTATGAGTACAAAATTTTTAAATATGTAAAAATGAGATAATTCTGGAGATAAGAACTAGAGTTAAAGGGACAGCCCTATTTTAGTCTCCTGGTCAAAATATATTGATACAATCAAGTACTCTATGTATCAGATATTATACTAGAAATTTTATATGCATTATTTTAATTAGTCTATATGCTACCTTTGTGAAGTAGCTGTTTTTCTTCCACATTTTGTACAAGTGAAAATTTAGGATTATAGACCTTGTATAACTTGGCTAAGTAACATTCTCATGAGTAATATACTAGTAAGGAGAGAGTATAAATTCATTATATTTTTGAGGTAGGTATGCTCTATCATAACACATTCCATACTAATAAAAAGTGTAATCTACATCATTCTTTAGATGTCATAAAGAGCAAAAGGATCTGATAATTCATGAAATTTCATCATCATCTCCCTAGAGATGAAAGTATTAAAGCCAGAAAATTGAGGCAGTATGTCTACAGGCATACAGATAATATCTGATAGAAATTGATACAACTTTGTACATGACTTCAGCTTCATAACTTTTAGTTTTATGTTTTCATTTATCATGTGGAAATGTTGAAAATTTAAAAAAGAGAGGTCTGAACTGTACTGAAGAATCAGTGATTTATAACTGATTCAGTACAACTGGACAAACAAAATTTTGGGGAATTGAATATGGTGATATGGTCAGTACAGAGAAGGCACTATTAATAGAGGTAGTGGCCCAAGAGGAAGAAAGTCACCCACAGTTGCACCCCCAGTTTGCCGTCATACTTTTCTCTAAAACAACAAGCCAGTCTCAGATTATGAGTATTTGATAGCACATAAACATGTTGTGATGGTTAATTTTTTTGTGTCACTTTGGTCCACTGGTTCAAACATTATTTGGGATGTTTCTGTTGAGGTTTTTTTTTGGATGAGATTAACATTTAAGTTACAGACTGAGTAAAACCAAGTATCTTCCCTTATGTTGCTGGATTTCATCCAATCAATTGAAAGAATGAATGGAACACAAAGGCGGATCCTCCCCTGAATAAGATAGGATTTCTTCCACCTGACTGCACTAAAACTGCCCGTTGGCCTTTGCCTGCCTTTGAACTCAAACTGGAATATCAGCTCATATGTTTTGATTTTACTGTCCTTATGAAGAAAAATACACTGTCATATCTAGTTTTCAGGCTTACGACACAGACTAGAAGTATACCGATGACTCTCCTAGGTCTCCAGCTTTCTGACTCACCCTACACATCTTAGAATATGGCAGCCTCCATAACTGCATAAAATAATTCATTATAGTAAATCTTTTTATTATACATACATCCTATTGGTTCTGTTTCTCTAAAGAACCTTGACTAATATATATATTATTACCTATTTCTACTTTTAGTATGCAGTTTCATTTTTATTATTTTCATTAGGATGAATATTCTATATTTTTACATAAAAATTTAATTCAATTAGGAAGATGTTATAATAATGCCAACTCCATAAAATTTGTGTGTTCTGGCTGGGCATGGTGACTCACGCCTGTAATCCCAGCACTTTGGGAGGCCAAGGCAGGCAAATCATCTGAGGTCAAGAGTTCAAGACCAGCCTGGCAAATATGGTGAAATGCTGTCTCTGCTTAGGATGCAACAATTAGCCAGCCATGGTGGCAGGCACCTGTAATTCCAGCTACTAGGGAGACTGAGGCAGAAGAATTGCGTGAACCCAGGAGGTGGAGGTTGCAGTGAGCTGAGATTGCATCATTGCACTGCAGCCTGGGCAACAAGAGCAAAACTCTATTCTAAAATTAAAAAAAATGTGTATTCATGCATTAAGTCATACTGTAAAATATGAAGTAAAATGTTATACATTTTGATTTTCATTTTGGCTTTGGTGATCTATATTAATGCTGTCCTATAAGCTATCAAATATGGTCCTTAGCTGTTATGACTTAGTAGCTGTTTTCTACTTTCTTGAAAAGCAGAAAAGATGCAAAACCTTTTTATGTAATATACTATCCCTCTAAAAACATACCTATAGAAAAACATTTTGTAAATTTCTTCTTTAACTAACCATTAACCCTACATATTTTTTACCTTTAATAAATATTTGATGGTATAGCCTTAAATAATTATTTATGTATTTATTTTTCAGTCTATACAGTTTGATTTCAAAATCAATCATGATATAAGCAAGCAAGCACGTATGTACAAAACTAAAACATCATACAATGAAAAAAGAATGTAGATTTAACTAGCTCACTAAAATTTCCTTCTGACTTAGTTGGGAAATATGATACCAAGTAATTATAAATGCATTATAAACATCATAACAGAAGATTTATAAATTTAAATTTTCTGTGGAACTACTAATAACTACTATCATTTATTGCAGGCATATTATGTGCCAGATATTACACTAAGAACATTGTTATAGAAAATTAGAGGTGGATCTCCTTATTAGTACAGATGAAGTTTTGATCCTTTTAATGATGACAAGGGCTGTAAATTTCAGGACACCAGCAAAGACTAGCCAAAGTGTTTCACCAAATATTTTACTCCCTAATAAGCAAATATCAACTTATTAGTTGATATTTTCTGTACTTCTTTTGGCTTTCAGGCTGAAGGGGAGCAGCTTCATTTTAAGAGAATTTATTCCAGGACTGATGACAAGGTTTCTAAGCCTTACATTTTAGATCAGTGATTCTCATTTTTGATTGACATAGAATCATCTAGGCAACTTTTTAAAAACACATAGTCTCAGACCTCCTTCTCAGAATTTCTAATTTGAAAAGTCTGATGTTTGTCATGAAAATGTATTTCTGAAGACTTTCCATAATATTCTAAGGTACAGGCAGACTTGAGAACTACTGGATCAAATGGAGGGGTAATGAGACCTCTTTTCCACTCTCTTCTTGGCTAAAAAGGGAGATAGTCACTGATATTCAACACTCTCCTCAAGCTCTCAAAGCTTACTCTCAGTAGAAAATATTTGAGAAAAGACACTTTACTTTTCATTTTGTTGATGTTATTTGACCTTAAATACACGAGAAATCCTCTTCCTAAACAGGAGGGACAAAAAGTAAAAAAAAAAAAGAAAAGGAAAAAAATTGATTAAACACAAGGAACTTTAAGTATAAAAATTGCATCTGTTATTCATTCAAGTGCAAATATAGCTCTTGTTCCAAAAAAAGGGATGACAAAAATCACAGGATGCACTGACATTTGGCATACTTTGTATAGGATCAAGTGTAATACTCTTTATGTCTCTCACAAGAAGCAGAGATTATTACATGAGCAAGCGATGGGGGAGGGTGGCTTGGGACTATGTAAAATTTTCCTGAGGATTAACAGATCACACAAAGCAAGAGACACTGGACTAGGCTCTTAAATCCCACCCAAGCTTCATTTGACAGATCCTGTACCCTGTCACAGGTCAGTCAACATAAAGGATGGTGCTGTTAACTAAAAAATTAACTAATTTTATGAGTTCATATATAAAAAGGAGAATGCATGGTAAATGGTAAAAAAAAAAAAATCACTAGTAAAAGGGTCATTTCCTTATCAACCTGGATGTTTAACTAAAATTACAGTACCCTTACCTCTAATACTTTCTATCTCCTTTCTTTCCATGTTTTCCTCTTGGCATATAATACTGTTTAACTTATTTATTTCTCTTATGTATTTTATGAATTTGTATTAGTTTGTAAAATCTTTGAGGTAGGCATTTGGGGTCCATTTTTTTCAGTGCCCATGTATAGGCAAGCAATAAATATTACATGAAAGAACAAATTTATAAACCCTCCTTTTTCTCAACAAAGATGTACTTTTTTTTTGAAATTCTATGAAAATATTTACTGTTAATTTATTTTTCAACAGAGCTTGATGACATTAGGTGGGTGAATACTTAAATTGGCAATAACATGACCTTTTCAATTACCTCATATATGAATTTAACCATTACAAGATAATGAAGTAAAATTAGGTACTACAGTGAAACCTTGAGCCATGCAGGGATTAGGGGGCACTGATGCCCCATGTAGTCAAAAATTGCCTATAACTTTTGCCTCCCCACATACTTAATTACCAATAGTCTACTATCAGTAGCTGACTGGAAGCCTTACTGATAAACAGTTGATTCACATATATTGTGTATATGTATTTTATATTGGAAGCTAGAGAAAGAAAATGTTTATTAAAACATTAGGAAAAAAAAATACATTTATAGTACTGTACTATATTTGTCATTACTATAAGTATATGTAGGCTGTTTACTAGATGACTCATCTGTCTGTAATGGGCAACTGCAGCTGAAGACCTCAATACATGGTACCTATCAAATATTAACATTTTCTTGTAATGTCATCATTTTCTCTGCTTCTTGGGAGTACTTCCAGCCTCACTAGTGGCACTTTGTATGGGTCCCAAGGTGTTATTAAAGGTTAGCCATAGTGTGCTAAGTGAGAAATATGTAAGAACTTCTAGAGATCACTTTTTACTGTGATACACAATTTAATAGAAAGAACTCTCTCTTGGAGTTGATTAGTGTTACAGAGCCTTTTTAAATGGATATGCAAAATTATTGAGCTCACTGCAATAGCAACAGGAGGTGGCTACAAAATTATTATAGTAATACAGTATGTACTACAGTTAATTTTATACAGTTATGACTTAATAATATATCTTTACCTTTGTTTATATTTCTCTCAACTGCAAATGAGGCCAAGTGGTCTGTGTTGGTATGTGGATAACTTTTGATAAATTTTAATGTTTTATAAAAAAAATTCTGTGGATATTTTATGATAGTAAATGATGAAATGGACTAAAAGCTACATACATTTTATGCATTCATAACACACTGAACTTTTTCTTAAGGTTTTGAAAATTGTATGCTACATTTTTTTCTGTAAGTTTGTTCACATTGTCTAACCCCCCCCAAATTTTTCCCATAAATTGCTAAAATTCCACGTGTAAGTGGACCTGCACCGTTGAAACCCATGTTGTTCAAAGGTCAACTGTATTTGAAATATTTCACACAAGTTATAATCTTCATGGTTGTATAGTACTTAAAATATCTACCAGTGATTATAAATGCTTTATATCTATCAAGGCATTTAATCCTCAGATTACCATAAGAAATAGATACTATTGTACATACCATTTTAAAGATAGGAAATTGAGGCACTGAGATAGTGAATTATTTGCCCAGTCTCAGACTGTTAGGAAGTAGAGGAGCCAAGACTCAATTCCATGGAGTTTATCTCCAGCATGTATACCCTAAGTCAGTCTACCTTGCTGCATGTGATATTAATGTAAATCCATGTATTTGGACTATTAAATGCCTATGACTTTACTATAAATATCAATATTATTTGTGCCTATGATATTACTGTAAATCTGTATATTTGGACAATTAGAACTGAAACACTAGGAGGTTGTTTTAAGTTTTCAGAAGCCTGACTTGTTATTTTATCTAGGAATAAGCCCAATCCACTTTAGCATGAATGCCTTCAAGTGGGGCTACTATTCTTTATCAAATATGAGCTTTGAATATTATCAGGTAATTCAAAAGTACTAATATAGCATTCTATAATTCTTTAGCAAATAGTAAGAAAAGATGGACAGGGGTCAAGAAGATACTGTGAACAAATTCATGCCAATATATATGACAGTTTTGATAAAAGGTACAAAGTTATTTCACCTTATTCCAACACTAAAGGAAAAATACAGAATCTGAGAAGTCTTGTCTATGTTTAATAAAGCCTTTAAATTCATCATAAGTTACTTCCTACAAAGATAACTCCAGAACCAGACAAATTCACTGGTGAATATTATAAAATGTTTAATGAGATATAAGGCCAGTTATATAAAACTCTTTCAAAAACTGTAAGAGGGCAGGATAAGTTTTATACTAAACCTTGACAAAGTAAATCCAAGAAAAGAAACTCAAAGATCAATCTGTCATAAACCTAGATGTAAAAGTCCTTCACAACATATTACCACATTCAATTCAGAAATAAATAAATTATATATTTATATTATTCAGAGTTCAACCAGAGAAGAAGTACCAGTAGAGACCAGATATGTCAGTAAAGCATGGTGAGGTTCATATATTTAGAAAGGAGACCTCTATCTGTCATAAAAGGTTGTACCTAATAGGGTGGATATTCTGATAGCCTGGGAATCAGAGTCCAGTTAGAAGCCAGAAACATACTTCAAAGGAGGGCCAAAGGGAACAGAAACTTATGCTGTCTAGGGTGACTGAATATACCTATTTAATAAGCTGTAGAAAGAGTCATAAATACTTAAGGAGAATCATGCTAATTTGCAATTAAGCTTCATGATTCTCTATGGGCCCCATGTTAAAAAAAAAATAGCAGCATTATCATGATGGAAGGATGGAGTTTCCAGCCCTCTGACATCAAAAGGTAAAGCAGAGGATATAAAAAACCCTGTTAATTCTCCATTGGCTGGCCAGTACTACTCCTTGGTCCTTTCGTTTCTCATCAGGAAAGAATGCTGGTTAGCTGTTTTGTCAAAACCAAGAAAGGGAAGTCAATGTCAGGTGGTTACTTGATATCAGAGGTGGAGTGAATCTCTTCAAAGGGGTAATTTCTCTTCAACCTTTGGGGAAGAAAGTCTAACGGCAGTTAGTGAGAGAGGGGATATAAAGAGGTATGTTAAACCTCCCACCCTTCTTTGATTGGGAACTCAGTTTCAAGGTTTCTTTGAGGTCCCCTTGGCCAAGTGGGGATTCATCCAGTCAGTTGGGGAGGTCTTAGAACTTTTATTTTTATTTCTAAGATGTATTTTATTTATATTTATTTTTATTTCTAAGAGAGATGATAATAGATAGATGTTAGATAAATAGACAGTTACCTTTATTACAAGGAATTGGTTTACATGATTTTTGAGAGCTGGCATTCAGTTTATACAACACAGGGAAGCATTCAGTTTATACAACACAGGGAAGAAGGAAGATCCTGAGAAGAATCAAACTCCATGGGTGTGAGCCAAAGTCTGTGTAAGAACAGAATTTTTTTCTCTTTGGAGTAAATATCAGCTTTTATTTTAATAGCTTCTAACATATTCTGTCTGGACTGGACCACAAAAGGAATTTATCCAACATACTGTCCCTTTTAGTTTCACCTGATTTGAGGTTTTGAATGTATTTGTAAGATACTGTCACAGCAACACCTAGATTTTTTTTTGATAGAAAAATTGGAGAGTGAAGCTCAAATTGACTCATCAATAGTCATTATTATATTACATATTGATCAAGTGGGATTTATCCCAGGAATGCATGGTTTATGTAACATTTAAAAACAATTTAAATAAATTTACCACATTACAGAATAATAAAAATTCATTAAAATTCAATGTCCATTCATACTAGACATCTTTTGATTTTTGAAAGATACTTAAGAAAACAAAAAGGAAATATGTATCTATTTCAAGTATATGTATCTGAAAAAGTTGTATCATAAACATATAACTAACACTTACATATAAATAATGGGCAAAATAATTCAACAAACACTTCATAAGAGAAGATATTCAAGTGGTCCTTCAGTTTGTAAAAAGATGCTCAATGCCATTAGTCATTAAGGAAATGAAAATTGTAACCACAATGAGATACCTTTGCACATTTATTAGAACACCTACAATTAAAACATTGGCAACACCAAGTATTGGTAAAGATGTGTAGTAACCACAGTTCGCATATATTGATAGGAAGAGGTAAGATTGTATAGCCTCTTCGGAACAATTTGGTAGCTTCCAACAACTTGAGGGATATAAAAGATCAACTTCTGCAGTTGACAATAGATTAGTTGAATCTCTTAGATGCCAAAAATTTCAGAATTTTTTTTCATGTGGATATTAAAAAATGCATTGTAGAAACCAATGATTTGAGTCCAAACACTTCACAAACAAAATAAAGCAAACAGAAAAATACCTAACTCTTCTATTCTGAAAATGTGTTTTCCATATTATATTTTGCAGAGCATTTTATCATTCTCATCATTTTATTCTGAAACATCATATCCATTATGAACAGGATAAAATTTTATGTTACAGAACTCTTTCCTTAAAAGATTAAGAACTTACAGTTTAACAAATATCAAAATAACAAGTCAGGTCAGGTCTCTTTTCTATAGTAAATATTCCATATAAAGAGTTTATAAGATTTACAGCTTTCAGTTTGCTTCGGCATCCTTCCACATCTCTGTTAAGCTGTATAGTATTTGCAAAACCAGTTTAAGAACACTTTTAAGTCACAGAGAATGTAGACATTAAAGCAGATTTTTCTAGATGTGGTTACTCACTCAGTTCCTAGGGGCTGAGACATGGTGGATAGACTGAGTGGTTTTAAAATATTGTGTAAATTTTTCTTAAATATTAAAACCTATTTTTAATAGTAAAATGATAGTTCTGAATAGTAAAATGTATTGTCTTTTTGCACTCTTGAGTATCATTAGAGGTGGGGGTATTTTATTTACAGGAAATAATTTCAACCTGAATTTAAGCAGAAAACTAAGAGCTTTGTGTTTTGGTGTAGGGCTTTCAGTCTTCTTTGAAGGGCTTAGAAGAGCTAAATGTGGAGGTGGGAGAGGGACTGCTTTACAATCATTATGAATGTGGGCACATTCTGGTTTTCCTCCATTTCTGCCTGAAGTTAATTAAAAATAACCTAAACCAAGCAAAAAAGACAAATAGAAGAGAAATGCAATAAAAGTAAAAAAAAAAAAAAAAAAAAAAAAAGAAGAAGAAGATGCAAGTATAAAGACTTTATAAAGTGCCAAGCAAAGCTGAATGTCTAAATTAAAACATATTAAAAAATGTGAGGGATATAAATAACTAACTTGTATGACAGAAAATCCTAATATTGAATTTCTTGGTGGGCATAGAATGCAGAATTATTTCTCATGTGAAACTTCAAAAATGTCTTGTACAGAAATATTAGCACTGAGTCATTATGACTCTCAATTTGTTATGGTTATTGAACAAGCTTGTTATAGAGAAAGCTTAAAGGAGGCCAAGGCAGGTGGATCATGAGGTCAGGAGTTCAAGACGAACCTGGCCAAGATGATGAAACCCCATCTCTACTAAAAATACAAGAAAAAAAAAAATTAGCCAGGTGTGGTGTCGGGCACCTGTAATCCCAACTACTCTGGAAGCTGAGGCAGAAAATTGCTTGAACCCAGGAGGCGCAGGTTGCAGTGAGCAGAGATCAGATCACTGGACTCCACCCTGAGTAACAGACTGAGACTCCATCTAAAAAAAAAAAAAGCTTGAAAGTCAAAGCTACCCAAATTTATTCCTGATTTATAGAAGAACCCTATGTGAACAAAGCTCCTGTCAGAAATACTGAAGGTAAAATTCAGCAAATAATATGCAGTTCTTCAAGTTTCTTAGAATTATGAGAACTATGCATTTAATTTTATAATTTATGTATATATAAAGTATAACATACAATAGAAATACAAATTGCTTTTGTATCAGCCAGTCTTTGATATAGCATCATAACATAATGAGAAGGATTTAATCTGGGGTTATTTATTTCATGTGACAATTGTACTGCTATAAACTCATTAATGTGGTTTATTGCCATTTATGCTACTAGAGTTAAATTATAAAGTACATATTATACATAGGTCATTATAACATTTAACATTCTAATCAAACAGTTGAATTAATGCTTTAGAAAAAAGTGGTCTACAAAACTAAGTGTAATTTGTGTCTAACTTCATTTCAGTGACAAGGCTAACTTTTATGTAATATAATGTACCATAACATAATATAATTGCCTTTAATCTTCTGAAATATAGAGATGTAATGTCTCAGTATGTATTATTCACATAGACAAATAACCTGTTTTTTTGTTTTGTTTTGTTTTGTTTTTTTGAGACGGAGTTTCGCTCTTGTTACCCAGGCTGGAGTGCAATGGCCCTATCTCTGCTCACCTCAACCTCCGCTTCTTGGGTTCAGGCAATTCGCCTGCCTCAGCCTCTTGAGTAGCTGGGATTACAGGCACGCACCACCATGCCCAGCTAATTTTTTGTATTTTTAGTAGAGACGGGGTTTCACCATGTTGACCAGGATGGTCTCGATATCCTGACCTCGTGATCCACCCGCCTCGGCCTCCCAAAGTGCTGGGATTACAGGCCTGAGCCACCGCGCCCGGCCCTAGTAATTTTTTAAAATAAAAATGTGTGCACATTCTTCTTTCTCTCAACCATGTAATTGGTCTATGTTGAGGGTATGTGTATGTTTTAATTTGTAGATGTTAACTATTTACATTTAACAGAATAAATGTATTACCAATGTAAGGGATTTTACTGAAAACTAGGGATAGAAGTAGAAAATAGAAAGTAAACTCAAAGGGTTAAAAATAATCTTGCTGTTTTCTAAATAATAAAGGTAGTATATGTATCTTCCTTTTACAACTGTACTGAAAGTGATGTTTACAAGCGGGATTATTTGTAAAAAGCTCTGAAGTAACAAAAAAGGTTTAAGTAAAGGTTTTGCTTTTTATTAATGACTTAGTCTCGATTATTTTTAGATCTATAAAAAGAAAGTTTCACATACTACATATCTTTGTTTATTGGTCAAAATATTTGGTAACATTTAAAAATATTACATAAATTGATAAAACAGTAAATTCATTAAAATTGATAAAATAGTATATTGGGTCTCAAAAATATAATGACTATTTTAGGCATCTAAATTCTATAAAGTCAAATCATGTGCACATGCTAACTTGAGCCATTCTCCCTTTAACAGTCAAGAGTCCCTAGAGGAATGTCATATATCAGTTAAACACCGCCATTTTGCCTCTTACTGTGCATGCTTGAGCCCATTTGCCCAACTCCTGAGAGCTTAATGGGAAGATGCTGATGATCAGTTTAAGAATTTTTCTAGCTACTGAAAGACTGACTGTCCCTGGTGCCAGCTGCAACCAATTATCAAAGAGACAGTTCAACCACCTTCTGAGCAACACCTGATGGTTGACTGACATTTCTGGTGATGGGTAAGGGGACCCTCTCCTGCCCTGCTGCTGTCTTATTACCTACTGTAACATTACCTCTTCTGTGATTTAAGTATTTAGAAAAAATTGTCAACGCCACTATTAGGGCAAGATTTCATATACACCAAATTGTGTACATGGATTATTTGCTATAAAAATGCATCTACATCTTTGCTGTAAAAAAAAGTTTGGTTAGGTGACAACAAACTTTTATGTCTCTTTGCCTTGAATTAGATTCTTAGTGAAATAATCAGAAATGATAAATGCTTTAAGTGGTGATCAGATGCTTGAACTCTGAGAGAGCAAATTCAGAAATGCAAAAGCCTATTCTATTCTGATATTACAATGTAAAATCCACTTGATTCTGATTTCTGAAAACATAAAAATGATTAAAGAGAAAGAAGGTATGTGGATTATTCATTCAGCAATGACAAAGCAAGCATATTATTAAGCCTACAAAAATACTTTGAAAACATACAGCTTTGAAAACTTTGTGATCACCAAAGGAGCATTCAAATTTACTTTTTTCTTTCATTATCTGGATTGTTTTGGGCAATGTATTTTACTATCCTATTGCACTTCATTTTTCACACAGGGTTCTGTTACTAAACTTATTAGTCTAAACTCCTGCATGTAAGTGTGAATATAAAATATAATTATACCCTTGAGTTTCAAGTATAAAATTTATTTCCCAGAACTATACCTTTGCCAACACTTCTGATCAGAATACCTCCTTTGACTCAGTATGTCTTTATTGTGAAATTTTTCAATTTTATTACTTATATATTATTTCCATGTAAGGTAATATAAAGCCATGCTAATTAAAACTATTTCAACTTTTTTTCTAGTATATTAAATTCTTTGATGCTTTTATAATAAATTACATGTAACAAACAAATTTACTGTACCTCTGTGAAGGAATCTAATTTTTTAAATAACCTAGATTGTATAATTCAATACTATATTTTGAAAATTTTCAGTGAAAAAAATTATGAGACCATTCACACATTGCTGAAGACAGAAGATATGAAATTATTTGAATAGGCTCTTTGTGAATTATGCTGATGATCAAGATTGGTGGTTCACAAACCAATCTTGCTTATCAGTTATTCCTGCTTATCAGTCTGGATTTAGCAACCTACAGGTTATGGCCTGACCTCTAGCTGTTTTTTATCTGGGACTGATTAAAATTGAGCCAACATTTCCTTTGCCTTCTCACAAATTTGGCTTCACTACTCTTTCCAGTAGTAAAAGCAACAAGATGTATTATCTCTGGTGTTACTAGAACTGCCTAATTTAACAGGAAAGGAAATATATGGAGAGATTTGTATCTGCCTCAAGTTTCTTGGGCTAGACTCTGATTTTAACCCAAAGCCTGATGGGTCTTTGGTAATAGATATAAACAAACTAAGTTACAACTTTTTTTCAATAAATATGCTTAGGGTGTGAAATTATTTTTATATTTTATAACAATTTTATTTTTAATGACAAGATTTCTATTTCACTTTTTAGAAGGATAAAACCGTGCTTCAAGGTTACCAAGTTATAATGTGGGTTCTTCTTTCCAAGAGATTCTCTCCACATTCCTTTACAGGGTTAATGGGGGTAGTGGGTTGTGATATGTGCGATATCATTTTGTGCATTAAGAATGGACACTTCCTGCTAAATGTTGGCTGTAATACTGATTTTTAACACTGATTCATCTTCATGAACTTGAATAAAGAGTAAATTGTATATGATTAATTTTTTAAGTCATTAAGTAAATATTTTTACTTCTTGAAGTAGATATGAAATATGCTAATAGGTTTGGAATTTCCCTGAAGCAATGTATAAAGACTTCAAATATTATTAATTATAGTAACATATGAGAAAGAGAAAATATTCCAAAAGGGAATCTAGAAATAAAGAAAAAATAAAACAAAACAGTCCTCAAAGTCATGGGCTAGATATTCTCTGAAACCTTTTAAAAGGTAAAAATACCTGCCTTTTTTCATGCTAGTTAGCCACAGAAAAATAAATTTGTTACAAAAGAAATATGTGCAAGTGTTAAGCAAAAATTATTATTTATTTTGATTCAAAAAGAATGATTTCCAAATCTGAATAAAGCTCCTTGTTTTGTTAATTCTTATCTAAGGTATGTGAGAATACTACTTACTGGTGGTTTTTTATTATAATTACCTTAAAATAACTCTAAAGCCTTTAGCAGCTGGGACTTGAACTTAATGACAAAAAGATTGCTGAAAGGCTATATTTTATTACATTATCTTATACTTAAACCTTTGCATAAAGCCCTAAGATCTAAATTTTTATCATAGCTTAATAGTATTATACCACCAGAATTATAATAAAAAATTAGATTACTTCTACTATGACACCCATTTTTTGTAGTTTAATGATTCTGTGATGAAAATACCTTTGACAATTTGATACACATGCTAAGACAGGTTATAAGTTACATTCAAAGCTTAAATGGCTTTATGAAATTATATATCTATAAAGAAAAATGAAAGCAAGCCATTTTTCTCTAAAATAGAACTCAATCTTACCACAGTTACAAACAAAATTTGCTTTCTCGTTCATTTTGAAAGGAGAGTAATTTGTAATATTTTGAAAAAATTTGTTAACATATGTAAACAAGTCAGGGCTGCTGTGAAAGTTATCATGGAAGATATTATTTATATGTTTTCTGGAAAATATATCACTTCATAGAATAGTCCTCATCTGCACTCATGTACAAAGCCTTTGCTTTAACATGTTTGTGCAACCAATTACTTACTTTCCAACGAGTACAAGTTCTGGCTAGGTGTTACCAATCAAATTAGGTGTGATGTTAATGCGTGTTCTAAAATATATTCCTGGGATATTTTGTTTTCCTGATCCGTATTTGCATCTCACACTAATCCTCCCAAATGGGCACTTTTAATGGTCTCTCTCCAGCATAAAATGAAAAAAACTGTGTATTATAAATTGGAAATCTTCTGACAAGCATTTACTTTAACCTGCTTACATTGTTACTTCCTGATAAATGTTTCTATTCTTGAAAAATAGGTGTCTTAATATTAAATGTCAATTTATAAATGTTATCAATTATTTATGTGAATAGTAAAAAAAATTCAAAATGAAAATTGTTCACATAGTTATAGATGCTCTCTGGTCAGAGGAGCCTACCTAAGCATAGTTGATTCTATAGGCTGTGTGTTTTAATAGAACATATTTAACTACTTTGTTATGAACTAATAGACCTGCTATTTTTAATTGTTTTTTAGTTTATGTAGTTCAATAAAGTAATTTCAGAGAATTCCCAGGATGCTAAGACAATAGGCAGGATTTTGAAAGATTTTAAACTGCTTGTTTTCTTCTCCCTGTGAAATGCAAAACACTAACATTCCCCCTACAAGCCACCAGGGATTTGCCATGCTATCATATGTATATTGCAATTTCATTTGCTCATTTTTCCTATTTTTTTTTCTCGGCCAAACGGTTTAGTAAGAATCTGTTGGAAATTCCACAATATCAAGGACTGCACGTGTATTTTATAATGTAGCACTTAGTATATATCAATTATCTTATTATGGCACTTAATTTATTTTTATTTACATCAACATAAAAGCATTAAATATAGCATTTACAGCAATTTTAACTCTGAACTATTAAAATTTAAGGGCATATATAAACTTGTGCAATTCACATATTAATACATACACTTGGATTTAATTTTATGGATTTAACATATTCCCTCAGTAGATAGAAATGTTATCTGTGCTATAGCACAAGTGGAAAGTATATGTATATATTAATTACAATTTTAATATGGTTATGGTTATTTGCATTGAAAATGCATGTTCAACATATTCTAAATCAGACAGACCCACACAGCCTTGGTAAAGGTTGTAAACATTCTATTTACCTTAATAATTTTATTCTTTCATGTGCTGTGCACTTTGAGCACTGCTATTTCCTCTTCACCCTGTGCTGCAGACTAAATGTTTGTGTTCCCTCAAAATTTATATGTTGAAGCCCTAATTCTCATGATGATGGTATTTGGAGGTGAAGCCTTCTGGAGGTAATTTAGTCAAAAGCATGCAGCCCTCCCAAATGGTTTTAGGGCCTCTAAGAGAAATGGGCACAAGAGATATGATTTATCTTCAAATGAAATGATTGAACAAGAAGTCTGTGATCTATAAACCACAAAAAGGGCCCTCACCAAGAGGGAGGGCCTATATGCCTATATATTTATCTATCATTCATATACATATACATTTCTATCAAGAGACTCAGTATATAATCATAAAATGAGGCAATGGATAATTACATAAATACTTTGGTTTATTTAAAGGAAATACACTTTGAGAAAAGTTGCAAAAGCAGCGTTTGCACATTTCTATCATTTTATATCGTTACATATTAGAATTGTTAATTTCCTTTTACCTAAGACACTAGATTAAAATTATTCTAGAAGACAAACATATAAATATCCAGTTCAGTAACTATTTTTTTATATTAATGTAAATGTGAAGTTTTCAAAAGAGTCATAGCAAGTGAGGTCCATTTTATGCCACACAGAAATTTGCAGCTGGGTCTAGAAAACATAACATTTCTGTTACTGAGAATGTACTGGCTGGAAGCCAGTACTATGAAACCAGCTTTTTAGAAAAGAAAGAGCTTTATTTAAAGGTGAGCAGACAAGAAGACATGAAGCAGGACTTCAATTTGTCTTCCTGATCTGGGGGGTCAGGACATACTCCTATGGGCTAGGGAGGAAAGGCTGGTATGTCTAAGCACTGTTTGGAAGGCTTAAAACCTGACCATTTATGGTAAGGTATGAAATGGTGGATTTCAGCATCAGAATTTTCTGCATCAAGGACTTCTCACTTCTGAAAGGGCTCAGGTTTTGGTCATGTCCCAGCCTTCTTGGTTCTGTGTGGAAGAAACATTGGTTCTGGGTGTTCTTGGAAGTCAAAGTGTTTCCATGCATATGCCCTGGCTACATGATTTGCAATTTTGGTTTAGCTGCATCTACAAAACAACTTCAGCAATGGTTACACAAGAGTTGGACCGGTTTTAGCTGATCCAGTGGTTATACTTCCTGGTGCAAATATTTTTCTAGAAAACCTGCAAAATACACTTTCTTCCTTCTTTCCAGTGCTCTAATCTAGGAGAACTGTTAGCAGAAACATTCTAGTTGACCTTAGTTGTCAGGGAAATGTATAGATATTTTCCTTTTTTTTTTTTTTTTTTTAAGAGATGGGGTTTCACCATCTTGGCCAGGCTGGTCTCGAACTCCTGACCTCGTGATCCACCTGCCTCAGCCACCCAAAATGCTGGGATTACAGGCATGAGCCACCATGCCCGGCTTATTTTCCATCTTTTTTTATCCTTAATATTGCTCTTAAAAGGCACTCTAATTTTGTGATCTCACTTACATTCCACTAAAGTTCTATTGACTGTGCTTCACCACTACAATTTAATTTATTGAATCTTGCTCAAAATGATGGCCTTAAAGTTCTTTTTGTTTATTTAAGTCACACCAATACAATCGCTTTTTACTTTGGCTGCAGGTGTCACTTTCTAGAGCCCAATCACTAAAAAGGTAGGGTACAATGGACATTTGTATTGACACCTACTCTAACTTGTGTTTAGACATTGCAAGCAATTTATTTTAAATTCTTTTACTTCAATTGGTAAAACATAGTTTGATCTTCAATTCATGGTTACTTCTCCTACCCTTCTAATTCTGTCTTTCCATGTCCTATTGTTAATAACAAACACTGTATCTGTATAATCTGATTTATTGAAATTCTCATTTCAAATGCCTTATTCTGTCATCAAGTTTTCTTTTTTTTTTTTATGGTTGTTTATTTCTTGGAATTACATTCTTCAGTAATTTAACAAAATGTTGACTTATACAAAATAAAACAATTGATATCAAAGGCAATATAACTCACTTAAAGGAAATACACTTTGAGAAAAGTTGCAAAAGCAGTGTTTGCACATTTCTATCATTTAACATGTTCACTGTTATTAAACTAATGAGTGCACGCATAGCACTGCTATTATTTAACAAAATTAATATTCCTGCTCGAAAGGAAGAAGCACATTATGAAGTGTTATTAAGTTTATCCATGAGGGTTAATATTTATTTGATAGATAAGATATAGATTTAATGTGGAAATCATACAGATTTAGAATACAAGGGTTAATGCTGTTATCTCTGCTTAAAAATGCTTAATCTAAAATGATTACTCAAATAAGGTGTCTCTGAATCAGTGTTTTGCAAGGCACAACTGATCTTTATTTTTTAAAAAGAGCACTAGAATACAATATTTTTTAAAAAATGACATCATAGACATTGTATAATTAAAAATAGGAACTTTAGTTTTCTTCCAGTCTAAACTGCAAATATTATTTAAAATGCTGTTATATTTTAATTTTCCAAGGACATCCTTTTTCTCTATTAGCTATTTCCCATTTTTTATATCAGATTTATTTTCTACTTCTGGACGCTTAGGTGTCTCTTTGTTTTCTGTTTATCATTAATACATAAATGTTTTCTTTCTCAGTTTCCTTTGCTCAGCCTTAAATGTGTGTATGTCTTCTCACAATGATACCTTTGCATACAGAATGTAGATTCTTCCTCTTGTATCTACTAGTTTTCTGTATTTAAAGCTGTTCAGTAGCTTTCACCTTTGACACATCCATTGTAAGATTTAATCTAAGAAATAAAGAATTTCATATCTGTGACTTAATCTACTTTTAACCATTTTATTTCATATTTAAATGGCCTGAGATTTTCCGTTTTTAAATTGACTTATGAAGACTTTCTAATGAATTTTTTGAACACATAGAGCAGGGAAATATGTCTTCAAAGGTAGACATGTATTTACTGGTATATTCAAACACAGTTTTTTCTATTTTAGCTTGGATGTCTCAAAATATTCCCTTATTAGCTACAGTGTATGAAACACCATATTACTTTTTAATTAATGCAGATGAGAAATACATTGTCTCCCTTCACTTTCCATAGTAAAGATTCTATTCCTATATCAGCTTAGACAATTATAAATTTTAATATAAAAATTGGTTTCCTATGGGGCATGCTATTAGGGCTAGTATAAGAGGAAATGGAAGTAAAGGTATCATGTTAGGCCTGACTTATTTTGAAATCCATCCAGGGTCATACAGATTTTAGCTATCATTTATTTTATTTTCTAAATATTGCCTTGCAGAATCATGAAGCATTGCTTTTGTTTGAAATAAGAGATGAGTGTGAAAGACCTGGGCATCTGAGTAGAATTAAGAGAATATTTTTTTATCTAAATACTCATTGGATTTTTCAATTTATTTAGGTTATTAACACTTAGGATCTCTGATTTAATATTAGAATTACTAGTCATAAAATTAGAGTATTTTGCCTTCAAATACACAACTTTAAATCAAGTTTACATAGGTTGCTTTATCCCTGATTTTTAAAGACTTGAGCATATATAACTGTAGGAATAAAACAGACACATATAGACAGCCGTGGGGGTTCACTCAGCATAGTAGAAGAGATTGTAAAACTATAGAATACAGTTACAAACCTTCTTGGAAAGCTGAGAGGTTTGTATAGTTTCAGTAGAAGTTTCAGCAGAAGGCAGCCTAATCACCTTTACCTTTAGTTGATAAAGAAAAGCAAATAACTAGGGAATGTAAGAGAGTTTATTTGAATAACTCGTTTACTCATGTGGTCCTAAAAAGTAACCTTTAATCTATAGCAGGCCGATGGCTCTCTCGGTAGGAGGCTGACCAGATTTATCACCCACAAATGGCATTTGCTTTAGGCCTAAGGACCTGGCGTTTAATCATTATCCATAAGTGTGTTGACTCAGTGCCTCTGCTATTAAATCTATGCCAAATAAATGCCTAGAATGGCAACTGGTTGGGGCCATGACTGCTATCTCTTTACAGCACTCTCCTACAGTGTCTGTAAATGGCCATGGACCCCAGCCCACTCTTTCACTGGATTTCTGTGATTAAGCATATTTGTTCATCTGTCACTGGGTTGGGGTCTGTGGGTTGGACCCCAACAGCTGGTGCCCATGTGTGAGGAGACCCTGACAGCTGGTGCCTATGTGTTAGGAGAGCTGTAACAGATCAGGGATCATGACAGAACCCCTGAAAACAAAGGTGAAAAGGACTGCACAGTCAGTGAGTCAGTAAGTCTTTGGTACCTGCTTGGGATTACCAAGTTCGGGGGGAGATTGTTCATGCCAGGGTTTCATTATGGGACAACAGTTATCAGCTCACTAGAAACAGTATACAAAAGTGTTTAAACAGTTGCTTAAAGCTAATGGAGGCTTGGTTTGGCAGGCTCAATTAAGGGACCTAACACAAACTGTTGTGTCCCATGGTTTCTGGCAGAAGGTATGCTAGACATAAAACTCTGGGAACAAGTGGGGAGAAATCTTAAAAAGCATCAGACACAAGAGCAATGGGTGCCAGTAACATTATCACTGGGCCAAAATAACAAAGAGGAAAGGAACGTTTTGCCTGAGCCCCCTCCTCCAATAGAGAGGCAAGCGGCATTAGAAGGGGAGCTCTTGGCCTGCCTGGTAATGCAAGATCAACAAGGCAATCAAGTGTACACTTATAAAAAGATAAGACAAAAGGCATTAGAGGCCAACATTGGGTGGCCAAGCAGGTGGTGGGCAGAAGAAAAGCCTTGGTGGCAGGGAAGCTTGTGGCTCCCTGTGATGATAGGAACTTCCCAGGGTGGCAGCAGCCACTCTGTGGTGGAAGGAGGGAGCAGGTCAAACAAAAAACAGCACAGACAAAATGCAGCACCCAGGCACTGGTGGTCCATAGCAACATTTTTGTGTTCCTTGTATAGATATGACGTCCCAGATTATAATTCTCTGCTAAGATTTAGGTAAAATTTAAGAATTTGTAAGACCTTTTTCTGATAATGGCCACTGCTGTTATTCCTCTACTACCTCTAATGGAACTATTTTAAAAGCCTTTTTATGTAGAACAATAGCCTCTGAAGAAAGAAAAATTACCAAGAGCCCATGAATTAGTTGATGAGCAATTAAAAGCAGGACATGTAGAATCTTCAACTAGTCCTTGGAATTCATTCATTTTTGTTATTCCCCAAATATCTGGCAAATGGAGACTTTACATGCCTTGTGTGCTATTAGTGCCAATCTGCAGCCTATGGGACCTCTGCAATAGGGCCTCCCTTCTCCCATGGCAATTCCTCAAGATTGGCCTGTAATTGTTATTGACTCAAAAGACTGCTTTTATATGATTCCACTTGCAGAAAAGGACAGAGAAAAATTTTCATTTACATTACCAGCTATTAATAATGAAAAATCAGCTTGCCAATTTCATTGGAAAGTACTGCCTCAAGGAATGCTGAATGATATTACTGTGTTGGTATCATGTAGATCGGGCTTTACTTCCCAGTAGAAAAACAAATTTCTGATTACAAGATTATTCATTTTATGAATGATATATTAATGGCAGCCCCAACAGAGCCAGCACAAAAAGTTTACTTGAATACTAGGTGTGGTGGAGACCATGCAATTCACATTTAATAAGTTATCATGCTTTTCCTGGAGAGTCTACCAGATATGATATTAAACATCTCCTTTTAACTTTTGCATTTATGGGATGGCCCATGAAAATTAAAACTGATAATGGTCCAGCTTATGCCAGCTGACAATTTCAACAATTTTGCCAGGGGGAACATCCAACATTCCACAGGCATCCCATATAACCCCCAAGGACAAGACATAGTAGAATGTGCCCATTACACTCTTTAAAAAATAGGCTCAGAAAACAAAAAGGGAGAGTATGAATAAGGACCCTGCAACACTACTAGCGTAAGCCTTATTACCCTTAATTTTTTAAAAATTTAGATGACAAATTTCAATCAGCTATAGAAAAGCACTTTGCTAAAACCTCTTAAGACACAAACAAAGATTAGAGAGAAAAATACAGGGAAAGAATGTGTAAGAGAGACATGAGAAGGGACAGAAAGCAGAGAGAGACACAAAAAGACAAAAGAGATAAAACAGGAAAAAGAAAGAAATCTTAAAGTTACAGATAGAAAAATACATCTTTAGTTAGAAAGGTTATAAAACAAAGGCAGAAAGTTAAGGCATGTATAAAGTTGTCTGTGAGAGTCATGAAAAATGTTATAGAAAGAAATTTATGCAGGAAATGTTGTATAATTTTTGTTTTGGAGGTCTAAGCATGTTTTCAAACATTAATTGCGAAAGAAATTCTGTGTGTAAACTTGGCTAAGGCTAAAGAAATATTATCCAGGTTTCCTGTAAACTAGACATTGAAATAAAGCACAACAGGTTTTTTATTAAAACCACTAACTTGCTCTTTAACAAAGGTTTTAAAAATCTCTTAGCACAGGCACCACCCTTAGAATTTCGAGTACACCAGCACTAGCCTAGAGACTACATCCTCATCAAAGGATGGAAAGAAGAAAAACTCGAGCCAGCCTAAGAAAGAGCCTACAGGATCTGCAGCCCCAGACAATGTGGTTTCCATGGACAAAACAGGCCCCCAACATCACATGGGAAGTGCTGAAAATGACAATGCAGGAGGCTGAGCAAATTCTGCTGTGGGCACAAACACCATTAATTCCAGATAATTTGGTTTTTTATTCCCTCACTCTGCCTACAACTGGTACCTGCTACACTTTATTGAGCCCATCTTCTAAATCTGCCTTTTTTTCTGCCCTGTTACTTAGGCAAACATCCCCTTCCTGGCTTCTAACAACACAACTACTTGGCTAAAAGCAATTTTAATTGCTCAGTAATGGCATACAGTGAACTGAGGTGCCACGTAACACTACAGGTCACTCTTTGACTGGAAAACAATGTTGCTAATTATACTCATGATTGTCTTATGTTGTTTACTAATTCTAGGATGCAAAGCCAGATAAGTGCAATGACCACCTCACTTGACAGACCCAAGACTGAGCACATCCTCTGTCCTGAGCCTGATGCAGGAAACAGAAAAGAGGGAGATGTGGGGGTTCAATCAGCATGGTAGGAGAGATGGTAAAAGTATAGAATATAGTCACAAACCTTGAAAGGCTTAGAAGTTTGTATAGTTTTAGTAGAAGTTTTGGCTGAAGGCAGCCTAATCCCCTTTACCTTTAGTTGTAAAGAAAAGCAAATAACTAGGGAATGTAAGGGAGTTATTATCTGAATAACTTGTTTACTCACGTGGTCCTAAAACTAACCTTTAATCTGTGGCCAGCCAGATGGCTGTCTTTGGGGGAGAACAACCAGATTTATCACCTGAAAATGGGATTTGTTTTAGGCCTTAAAACCTGGCCTTTAATCATTATCCACAAGTGTGTTGACTCAAAACCTCTGTTATTAAATCTGTAATGAATAAATGCCTTGAGTGCCAACTGGTCAGGGCCATGGCTGCTATTTCTTTTAAAAATATCTGTGAATGGCCACGGACCTCCATCCCACTCTTTCACTGGAGATTTGCGTTTGAGTGAATTTGTTCATCTGCTGCTCAATCAAAGTCTGTGGGTCAAACCCCGACAGACAGCATCTCGTTCAGTTTGCATCCATTTTTCCTCTACAATTAGGTAAAAATTCCCTAAAAGCAGAATTCAAGTGAGGAATGCATGACCGTGTGATTTATTAAAGGAATGCTCTCAGGAGAAGGGGAATGTTGGAAGCAGCATAAGGCCAAAGATGAGCCATGAGCTATGAATAGCCAGGACTCAGCAAATATGGAAGATAAGTGCACTAGCTGGGTAAAGGGAGCTGCATAGGACACTAGCAATGTCCAGCACAACTTTCCAAAAATATAGCATCTTTATTTTCAGTAGACAATGTTTATTTGTAGAATACCTCTCTATTTCCTCTTAGTCAGAGATATGGAGAACAAAGTTACTTTGTCTCTTTGGTTTCAGCTAGTGTTTGTTGTTGTTGCTGGTGGTAGTGGTTTGTTTTTAAATGCCAGTGGAAACTTGTTGTGGTTTTTTGTTGTTGTTGTTTCAATTCAAAGCTTATATTTCTGGGTCTCCTCCACCACACCAAGATAATTTGTCTATACAAGGATAGATATTGATTTGTTCTTTATTTTGTCTTGTCTTTGAGTATTAACTTTACCTTCTTGCAGCCATTGTTGAAGTGTCTCCTTGTGGGGATACATGTCTTTCAGATTCCTTGGACCAAAGAGTTTGATAGAGAGAGAAAAAGAGAGCTAAACATGTAAATACCTAGGTTTAACTGTTCACATACCACTCAGTTCTATGTAATGCAAAATTTATGCATCTATGGCTTAAATGTTTTATTTGCTGTTTTGTGCTGTAGGCAAATGCCAGATACAGCATCTATGTTCTATAACCTTTCAAGTAATATTCTAATTCCCTGGCCACCTGCCTGAGACCACCTTCTTCTACCATTCACTAATGAATAACTATAGTCTTGTTAAATAGATTTTCAAAGACTACTCAGATTGTGAAACTCTCTTTGATAATGAGGTTATGAATTCCCTAGTTTTATTTTGTTTCACGCTATGATCACTTCCACTTTATATCTTCTAAAAAGTACCATAATTTTAAGTCATATTTTTAAAAAAATTTGTGGTGGAGCATTTCAGAAAAGCTGTGAAATTTTTATTTTTCTAATATCTTTTTAATTTTAATGAGATTATAGGAAGAAGAATCAGTGAATGTAGGTGTTTAATTATTCATTTTATTTCAAAGTCCTGTACCACTTTTTGTTTACCTTTTGGACATCAATATTTCTTATACTTAGTAAATATATGGAACTAAAGTATATTCATAATTGTATAATACAAATAAAATGTACTTATAATTTATCTAAAATAATTGTAATAAAATACAAATACAACAAAAGAGATTTATAATTCGTAAGAATTGAATAGGGTCACAAAATCTTTTGAATGTCAGTTTCATCTTGTCTGCTATTATCACAAATGTCTTATTTATTATGTGTGTTGGTAAATTGTTTTCCAGTGCAGGTCATTGTTAAACTAGAATCCCACTGAAATGAGTCTGAAATCAACCTCTTTAACTCAATTATAATATGATTTTACTGTTTGCAGTTATGTATTATTGAATGCAGAGTGATCTGCAATATATCTGCAAAATAAAGGTACATATTCAATTACAATTTCAAATCTTGTTGTCTGAAGCCTGTAGTTATCTATTTTTTGTTGTTATTGTTACTGTTTCATTCTTTCTTTTAAATGATGCTTTTATAATTGACAATTTTTTTTCTATTTAAAACTTATTTATTGAAAGAATTACAAATTTTGTGATATTAAAAATTGAACAATTTCAATAGTTATAAATTTATCAGGTTACTATTAAAATCAATGATATTAAAAGAAATTAAAGTTTTGATATCAGAGACCCTAAATACATCAGGAGACATTTTGCCTTTCTCTTATCCAAGAACTCAAATATCTTAGTTGTGCTATTTTTCAGGAGTTTATAAATTAGCTCAATAGATCCCATCCAAAAGATTTTTTTTAAATGTCAACTTTTGCTTACCATCCTCTACATAAATTTCCTTACTTCCAGAACAAGTATAGCATTGATAAAATCTAAATATAAGAACATTTTCTACTGAGAAGGGTCATGAGAAAGTTTGTATCCACTTATTAAGAAATATATACATAAAAAAGCATTCTTTCCAACTTTCACATGACTTGTGTATAAAAAGGATATTAGGTTTCCCTAGAGACACAGGATTAATAGGATAGACATGTTTATGAAAGTGAATTTATTAAGGAGTATTGACTCACTGCATCACAACATGAAGTCACACAATAGGGCATCTGCAAGCTGAGGAGCAAGGAAGCATGTCTGAGTCTCAAAACCTCATAGGGAAACCAACAGCTTAGCCTTCAGACTGTGGCTAAAGGCCAGAGAGCGCCTGGAAAATCACTGATGTAAGTCCGGGAGTCCAAAAGCTGAAGAACTTGGCGTTTGATATTTAAAGGCAGGAACCAACCAGCACCGGAGAACGATAAAGGCCAAAAAATGTAGCCAGTCTAGTCCTTCCATGTTGTTCTGCCTGTGTTTATTCTAGGTGGACTGGCAACTGATTGGATTGTGCACACCCAGATTGACGGTAGGTCTGCTTCTCCCAGTCCATGACTCATATGTTAATCCCCTTTGGCAACACACTCACAGACAGGAGCAAGGAAGCATGTAACACTTAGCATTCTTCAATCCAATCAAGTTGATACCCAATATTAACCATCTCAAAAATATTATCTAAAGATGAAAAAGATAGACTAATCTCTGTTTTCCATGAATATATTCATATTCTCCTTAGACTTCATATTTGTTACTTAATTTGAAAAAAATATGTATGTAAAATCTTTTTGAATCTATTCCAGTTCATACGTAAGCCTTTTCTCTGTAAGTGCATGCGAACAGTGAAGACAAAAAACAAAAAAGATGAAATACAGGCTGGGCGTGGTGGCTCACACCTATAATCCTTGCACTTGTGAGACTCAGCTGGGTAGATCATGCCCAGGCAGGAGATCAGGAGCTGGAGACCAGCCTGGCCAACACAGAGAAATTGTCCCCCCATCTCTAGGAAAAAATACAAAAATTAGATAGCCATGGTGGCACATGCCTGTAATCCCAGTACACAGAAGGCTAAGGCAGGAGAATCACTTGAACTCAGGAGGCAGAGATTGCAGTGAACCAAGATTGTGCCACTGCAGTCCAGCCTGTGGCAAGATCTTGCACTAGAGAGCAAGACTCTACCCCCCAAAAAAAGATGAAATATAAAATATAAAAATAAGTTATCTAATAGGACATGTATATGGTCAATAAATGGAGTTAGTAGGCTAATTATAAGAACAGAAAAATATAAACTGTTTTTTTCCCCATTAAGAAAATAAGCAAGTAAATGAGAGATAAAACTATGCTTCTTCATGGAGTCTATTTGAGACGCTATAATAGAAATTCTTTATATAAGATTTGGACAAGTTCAACAGCATAATAGTCTAACAATTATCTAAATATCCTATAATTAATCTGTTAGAAATAATTCTAAGTGCACAAACTCTAACTAATAAAATGTATCCAAAGAGCAAAGAAGAAATGATTATTTTAATAAAACATTACAAGTGAAAAATTGATTATAAATTCAGGGAATTTTCAGCACTGAAAATCTTATAGATATGCAAAGCATATCTGGTCATAAAGTAACACTGTAGTTTCTCAGCAATTAAATGTCACCTGAAGTGAGGAAAGAAGCTGTTGGGCAATTGTCTTAACATATTCATTGGCTAGGCTAAAATATTCTAACTTGTTATATCTGCCTTCATGAGGCAAGTAGAATACTACACCAGTAAAATGAGAAATAATTGCATAATTCACATTAACATATTTCTCATTTAATGTGTAAAGATACTGGAGCAGTATCATTTTGGGAGATGTAAACCAGAAAGTTACTTGCGCACCTATGAAGTAGAGAAAGTAAGACTTAAGGCAATGTTATAGGATGTTTAAGAATATTTCAATTACCAGTACTCTGGATCAAGTAGGAAAGGAAGGAAAAATTAGAGTTGTGCCATTTATCCATTTGGTATCATTACTGAGGGGAGAGGTCAAAAATGTCATGAAAAATTACACTTTAAATAATTATATTTTTTGGCAGTTGGAGTTAGTTGGCTGAATGGTTACCATCCTTATCAATACCAATACCTATGAATAAAATTACGTATATGTGCATAAAATATTAGGAGTTAATTTAAAACATATGGTGTTATGCAACGGAAAGCTGGAACTGGGGTATAAGTGGCAAGGTGATAACAATGGGGCTGTAAAGTGGAGAGAAAGGGAATGAAAAAGAAGTCAAATATGTCTCTGCTTTCCCCCAGAGTTCAATTCAGTTGAGGAGAAACGCATAAGTTGACAAGCAAAGAAGGTTAATTGCAGTGTAGATTAGTACAGCATCAATGCCAAAAGCATGGTATATACAACATAGGTTAGGCCTAATTTATTAAAGGAAGTAACTACTTAAGGCTTTGGACCATATTCCTTGATAGAAGTAGCTAGATTTGAGGATGGTATAAATAGAGTTTCAATATGTAAATACGGAAGGGAGGGAATTTCATCTGGAGAATTAAAAGCAGAGATACCAAAGGAAAAGTTACATTGAGGGAAGAGTAGAGTTTGTATGCAGGTTTTCCTTGGGGAGCAGTAGAAGAGATACATTTATAAAGGCAAGTTGATGCCAGATTATAGGTTTAGAGTTTCAGCTGCTATTTGACCAATGTGGATATTAAACTACTAACTTCTTCCTTCATCAGAATGGTCTCCTTCATTAGATTATAAGTTTTTTATTACAAGAAAAAGAAAGGGCTATTTCTTATAATAATTCTCTGAATATTGCACAGCTTTTACCAGAGTAAACTGCAAATATTTGGTGCTTGACATTTGGCTTTCTCAGAAACGAATGTGAATGAAAGAAAAAGCTGGAGTTTATTTGAATGCGTAATGGTTCCCTGGCAAGATTATTCTTGCAGATGGAACCATTCTGTAGCTTCTCTTTCACAGGTATTTATAATCATTTTTGTTCCTCCCTACACATAAGATTTTTCTCTAATTTTCCCATTGACTCTATAAAAGTATCATAGGCTTGCAACAAATTTTTATTTTGCCTAAGGTAATGACAGTTTAAAAAATAAGTGACCCAGTAGATCACCTCAATATGTGTACATGAGACATTTTGCAATCTATGGGTTCTTCTTTGAAGAACGAGACTGATCACCACAGTAATATTTTCTTTCCAAGAGAAAAAAAATATGTGCAATTTTAAAGAAAATGGGATTTAGAAAACTAATGGTTTATTTAAATATACTGTGGCCTGTACGTGTGTAGATACATACTATTAAAGTCAAGAAAAGTAATTTTTTCTCATATTTCTCACTCAATCTACATATTCTTACCACCCAAAGAGATACTTTATAAGACAGATTGTAATTGGTACTATCAATTTATCATATTCAGAGTGTAGAACTTATTTTCCGATCACCGATTCAAGAATTCAGAATACAATTTCTGTTAACAGTAACAATGGTTAGGCAAATAATTTCCCTTGCTCAGGAACTGAAAGCTTTACCATTTTCTAAGTATTTACTTTGGTTTCTAACAATGTTTATTTGTAACTCCGTAATTATTATGCAATTCTTGCTATAATACATAAAATGGATAATGTATATGTTGATTAGAGCAGCATCACCAAGAACCATATAATTAACCATTTTCTATCAGTAGTTTAAAAAATATCTCTTCTGAATATTCCTTCTGAAGGAAATGGGATTGATGAGTACATCATATTAAAAGAATAGGTGCAAATAATATATGCCAAGTGATGGTTTGACTCTGTGTCCCCACCTAAATCTCTTCTTGTAGCTCCCATAATTCCCAAGTGTTATGAGAGGACCCAGTGGGAGATAATTGAATCATGGGGACTGGTCTTTCTTGTGCTATTCTCCTGATAGCAAATATGTCTCACAAGATCTGATGGTTTTTAAAAAGGGAAGTTTCCCTGCAAAAGCTCTCCCTGGCCTGCCGCCATCTATGTAACATATGATTTGCTTTTTCTTGCCTATTGCCATTATTGTGAGGCCTCCCCAGTCATGTCAACTTAAGTCCATAAAACCTCTTTTCCTTCCCAGTCTCAGGTATGTCTTTACAAGCAGCCTGAAACTGGACTTATATGTCAAGCTGCATTCTGGGTATTTTGTACAATATTTAATTCTCCAAACAACCCTAAACAAAAGCAGACAGTCTTTGGCAGACTCCTGTTTTAGAAAAAGTCATCCTTTGAAGCAATTAATTATTTAGATAATTACATAAAAATGCATCCAAGACATTATTTCTGGTTTCATTTTAGTTTGTGAAGGATATAGGAATAAATAATGCCCTGAATTTTTATTTAGTGGTTAATTTCTATGCAACAAACAAATAGGTCCACTTTATTATAAGTAAGCAATGCAGGCCAATCGGTGTATTCAGTATTTTATTTTTGCCTTACTGAGTTAAGTTGTTCCATCATAATGTCTTTGTTAAGAGTAAAGCCTGATGGAAAGTTGAATTTTAATTCACAAGGTAGTGCTACTTTCTGTCTCTTCTACTGCAGAGAAATGAGAAGTTGGTTACAGGAGTTCTAGGCAGCACATCTACAGAGCTACTGACCAGAAATGGGTACAGGAACCACTCTCTGTGGTATCTTCACAGAAAAGAGGACAATTTTCCAATGAGCATTCTGGCAGATTTCTGCTCTTGTCTCAAAAGTCAGCAAAGTGTTAGCCTTATAAGTATTCATAAACTTCTGCTTTCATTCATCATTCTCAATGTAAAAGCTTTCAGGTTCTCCCATTTGACTGTAGATAAAGTTATTTGGGCAATAGAACCACCATAACATATCTGAATTAATGAGGACTTGTCCAAAGAACTGGGTAGTGGGTGTTACCTTTTCTTAAGTCATATGAGGGTCAGTTAAACACCCTGAACAAAACTAGTCTCTGATAGGAAGGTAGAAAGAGAAATGAATAAAGAGCAGACTCTTAATGGTCTGCTAAACTGTTCCTGCATTAGATAATATATTAAAATTATATTTGATTATTCTTACTGATTAAGCAATGTATAATATCATATGTCATGCATACTTTCATTTGCCATCAAACATCAATAATACTGGTTCTTTTCCTCATTTTTATTTTCAGAAAATAATTTTAGAAAGTTCTGAAGAAGATCTGTCAGAATCCTAGCTGCATTTAAGCTTTATTCATTAGCAGCTGAATTTAATTAATAATAATCCGAGATTAATAAATTCCATTATAAAATCTAATGTTCACCATCATTTTTCAAACGCAAATACTTATAGGCTCCAATAACATGTTTTTAATGCTCCTGGGTACATGAGTTACAGTCTGGGAAACATTATATAAGAAGTTAAAAGTCCAAATTTGGAAAATTTGCAAAACTAGATCAAGTATAGCCAAACAGAAACACATGAGGTAATAACCAGATACTTATTTATTAGACTCCATAAAAGGAAAGAGTGACATTCAATGAACTAGAAAATTGGGTTCTGGTTCTGTCTCTTGATAACTGTCACTTTGAGAGAGTCTCAAACTCTTATCCATAGTTTCTTCATCTTTAAAGCATTCCCACTATAAATAACTCCACATAGTTAAAACAGTCATATGTGGATGGATTATATATAATTCTGCCCTGAAGGAAGTTACTAATTTTTATGGAAAATGAAAATTGAATTGGAAGAGACTATATACACAGATACGAACATGTATTCATTCACCTTTCTATATGAATAGAATATAAAAATATTTTAAATATTAAAAAAATCTTAAACTTTAGGTTTACATAACATGCAATGAGTGCAGAAAATTTCTGCCTATATTTTACCCAGCTTCCTTTTAAAGGTACTACATTTTTGTAATCATTATATACTTAGAAAACTAATAAAAATCACCACAATGTTATTAATGTATAAATTGTATTCGGATTTCACAAGTTTTTCCACTAATGTCCTTTTTTGTTCCGGGCTTCAATAGAGAATGCCATGTTGTGTTTGGTCATCTTGTCTTTTAGTGTTTCCAGGCTGTGACTTTTTCAGTTTGTCCTTGTTTCTCATGATCTTGGAAACTTTGAGGGTTACTGATCAAGTACCTTATAGAATATACCTAAATTTGGGAGAGGTATTTTTCAATTCACGAATCCAGACTATGGGTTTATAAATTTTGGAGAATAATGACACTGAGGTGAAGTGTCATCTCATCAATTTAGATTGCACAAAAATATTAATATGACTTATTACTGGTAGTGTTGACCTCAGTGATGGTAGTATTTGCCAGATGTCTCCACTGTATAGTTTCCATTTATCTCTTTCTGTACTCTATTATTTGGAGGCAAGTCATTGAGTCCGGTTCACTGGAGACACTACGAACAAATTTGTTTTTGTTAAATGATCTAAAAACAATTACAAAGCCATTATGTATTAAGCCAAAATCTATTTGAGAAGGTTTGCAGCCATTTTAGATATATTTCCCTAGAGGGAAACAAACAAAGTAGTTTTTATATCTATGTGTTGCAACTAGAAATGGTAAAGTTTTTCGCACATTGCTCTGATTCCTAAAATGTGCTAATAGGTATATCAAGAAGTTAATCTTGCATAGGTCAAACAAAGGAGGTATAACAAGAACCCAATTTTTGCAGTAAATACAACATTTTCAATGTGTCAGCTGCTTTTGAAAACTGAATCAATTCCTAAAGAATGTGAGAATACATTTAGTATTAGAAGCATTACTACTCCCATGGCCTTAAATCATTGTTTGATGTAACATGGAAAAGTGCCTAATTTGCTTTCAGGTAGCAGCTTTCTCAGTAGAAGAATGAGCACTATATCAAATATATTTTTGTTGCATTAGGCAGCATTTCTCAAATTATGGGCTGCATTCATTTTATGTGTCATAGAATAGTCTCTCAGTAAAATAGAAATGTTGCCATATATGTCTATATTCATTTACTCATTGATATTTTTATGTATGTATTTTTGAAGAAGTATAAATACAAAAGAAGATGAAAATATTTGTATTAGTTCAGAAGAAATTCTTGAGAACGCCACTAAAAGTATTTTTTTCATTTGCCTCCCTAACTTTCATTAGATGGTCCTCTTAAAAACACATACATATACACAGAAATTCACTATTTCTTTTAGAGATTTTTGTCAATATTACAACTATAGTGGATGTCAGCTTTGAAATCACCTTCACCAACTTGAATCAATCAGCCATCGAGTTTTATTGATTCTTCCTTAAAAATAACTCTTTAATTTAGCACTTTCTTTTTATTCTTATTGACTTTGTCTTAGTTCAAACCCTCATATCAGAACCATCAAAATAACTTCCTGATATCCTTTCCTCATTCCCTTCTATCATTTATTTGATGCTTTATTATCACCTGAGATTTCTAAACATTATGTGAAATATATATTTTTGATTAAAATTATTAAATTACATTCTATTTACAAAGTAATATCTCAGAAATGCCATTGTCTTCCTCTTATTTACAGTTATAAATTGTAGTGAGTGTTCCTAACTTGCCTATATTTCTTTTCCTATTTTTGAAAATACATTTTTTGTCATCTTCTAGGAAATGCCTTTCTCTATTTTAAACATGTCCATTCTAGTAGAACCCTTTTTTTAAGAGGGATTATACATCCTTGGCTTTGCATTGATTGGTCTAAAATTTACCACTTGTTATGATATAGGTTAATTCTGTTTATTGTGATGGTCACAGTTAATTTAAGCTCAAAGAATAAACACAGTCACACACTAAGACAATTATAATATTTTCCCTGTTTTGTACTTATAACCAAAGAATACAAGGGAGTTGGGGAGGCAAATGAAAATATACTTTTTATGAATTTCTCAAGAATTTCTTTTATGCTCATACAAGGAAAAGAAAGGAAATCTTAAAGCATTCCCAGTGACAAACTTGGAGATATGAGGAGTGAATATTGATGCTGGTTATATTATCTGCCATGTGTAGGCAGTATGAAAGAATGAAGCCAAGATAGTGAAGCATATCTTCTACAGAGAGAAATTGGTAGCATTCAAATTCCTTACTCTGGGAAACCAAGCTTTCAAATAGCAAAATATCAAGCCTAACCAAACCATGGAAAGAGTCTGTAAAAGATGGATCTGGACATTGGATGTCATCTCTAACACCTCCACCACCTGATGTCACTGCTGTTGCCACTAGAAGGAATTTTCAATTGTCTATTTTTTTGTCTCAAGTACTCCAGATTAAAGTCCCAGATGAGACTATCTGATTGTCTGACATTGAATATGTATATTCGCTTTCGTTACTAAGACTCAACATAAGCAAATGCTTGCTTTTAGTTTTCTGATATACAGGTGAATCTCACCTCCCACCAAAAATCACACCGTGGCAAATTGCCAAATATAAAAGTCAATTCAGGGGCTGGTCAAACATCCCACCACCACCCCGCCAAAGTGTCCAATACTCAGAGACTTCCAATTAATTTTATCTTCTGCCTAAGCTAGTTTCAGGAATTTATATTGCAAAAATGATTTAGACCCATACATTAGTCATATATTAATAAGTAGCTAACATGTCATAAGAACTAAATATATGACAAATACTTCATATTCATTATTTTATTTTCATAACAACTTTATGAAGTGTTAGTCTTCTCAGTTTTATAGATGTATAAATGGAGGTTTACTGCAATTAAGTAACTTGTTTTAGACTATGCTTGTATAGACTACTCAAATCATGACAAAGCAGTGATTTAATCTCAGGTCCTTAACTCATGTATGATATTGCTACCTATATCAGTACTGCCTCATCTTTTCTTGCATTCCTTTAAAATTTTATTGTTGCTTCCACCAAGTAACTTCACAGTAATTTCCACTTATTCACTGTACAATTTGTCTCCCTGTTCACTGAATTACTCAACATCCACATTCTTATGTCTTGACTACACAAATGGATAAATCTCTTGGAATCTTGCTTATTTACTTCCGAGCATTAACAACCTTTTACTCCATTCTACATTCCCCACCCACTTACTGGATCCATCCTGTACTTTGTTATCATCATAACTGTAATGACTTCAAAATCCAAAGTTAAGCATTTTATTCCCTTTTCGGCTTTCCCACTTATTATAGTAGCCTTAATGAAACTAAATTATTTGTATTAAGTTACAAGAAATTTTTATGTATTACAAATACCAGTTTCTTATCTGATAAATTATATTCAAAATTTTTCTTTAATTTATGGGCTGACTTTTTACCTGAATGTATCTTGATAATTTGCTTTGAGAAATACAGTTTTTATTTTTATGAAGTCTAATCTTTCTATTTTTTTTTTTTTGTTTTGTTTTAATTTGTGATTTTGGTTTTATTCTTGTAAGTATTTTGCTAACCCAATAGACAATTAAAATACTTCTGTGTTTTTTTCTATGGGTCTTGCAGTTTTAGCAATTAAATTTAGGTCTATAATATATACTGAGTTAATGTTTTTATGTGTGATGTGAGGAAGGTATTCAATTTCATTTTTTAATATGTGATTGTATAGTTTTCCAGCTATAATTTTTGTAAAAAAGACTATTGCTTTCCTTTTGAATTTTCTTAGAACCCTTGTTAATAATACATTGACCATAAATATTTAAGTCTGTGGATCTATGTTATTACACTATCTGGATTACTGTAGTTTTATAGTACATTTTGAAATTGTGAATTCTGAGTCTTTCAACTTTGTTCTTGTTCAAGATGGTTTTGTCAATTCCAGGTCCCTTGTATTTCCATATGAATTTTAGGATCAGATTGTCAATTTATACAAAAAAAAAAAAACCAACTCCATACTTTTGAATTTCTAATTATAATATCACTGAGATCAATATGGATTTTCATTAGATTGGCAAAATACAGAATTTTTTCTTAATTCCTGTTTATTGAGATTAAGTTTGGAGTAATTTTCTTTGTAGATGTGGTTCAAACTAAAGAAACTGAGGAAAACATAATTTAGTTATGAAAATTCTAAGACTTGACAGAGCCAGGATTGCCTGGGATATAATAAAAAACAGGATTTTGAGGAGAATTTTTTTTATTGTTTTTTCTCTCTTTGGATGAAATTAAATGTACTAGCTTGAAGACTGAGTTGTACCTGTGGTTACCATCTATGCTGATCACTATCAGAAGCCAAGTAATGTCTTAGAATGCCTCCAGGTCAGACCAGTCACAGATGAACACTAAAATTCATGTTATAAAGCAGAAGCAAAATCTATGGGTATTATTGATATCTGAACATCCATTTTTATGTATGCCACAGTTGGAGATATTTTGAGTTTTAGTACCCTGCGGATTGGCTCTTCTTGCTCATTTTGTAAATGATAATAATGTAACTGACTCCCATCTGCTTGCCGAAGATGCTGCCTCTTAGATTGGTTATATATGCATGCAGTCTGATTTTGTGACTGTGTCAATCCCCTAATTTGAACTCATTTTTATCTCTGTTTTACCAGATTTGAAAAAGTAAGAGCTGCTTTCAATGTTCCGTGTCTTGGATCTTATAAATTATGGGATTTATTTGTTTTTACTCAGTACTATTGGAAAAATGCAGATATTTAGATCTCTTCCATATGAGCATGTAATGGGGTCCAAAGGAAGGTTCTGGTCAACTAAGTATTACACTGACTGACAAAATTTAACACAATTTATAATTATCTGTATTTTCTATTATCATAGCTTAAGTTTTGTGTATACAAATTGGAAAACTATCCTGCAAATGCTCCTTTATGTTGCTGTCTGAAGGCCTTCCAGCCACTTTATTGAAGTAGAAAAAAAAGTATTCTCAGAATTTACATTGCCACTTTTCTCTTACATTTTAAATTCAAATAGAAAGTCACCAGTTTCTCTGTGCATTCTTATTCACCAGTAATTTTCAAATTATATTTGCATAACCTTTTGAAATTCTAAAATAAATATTTTAGAAAATAGATTTTAAAAGAATAAAAGAATGTTTGAGAGAGAATTAAACATTTCAGGTATTTTCTGATTTTATTAGGTAGATTTTCAAATTATGTAATAAAAATATCTCCATGATACACAAGGTTATTTTATCATAATGAACATTTCATAATTCATGTGTTTTGAGCAAATGTCTTATATATCATATATTTTCATGTTGTTATTATAAATTATTGCTCATTGCCTTTACATATGTTGAGGCATATAACATTGAAATTAAAACAAACACCTTTTCAAATATACTCATGTACTTCACTGGTATTTTTATTGTAACTGACTCTACAATTTCTTTCCATTTACTCTATATGCCAGTCCTTATTCCTTCCACAACTTGATTATAAACTACTCTTCACAGTTTCTTAGGTTTTGACCATAATTCTTTTATGAATTACATGATTCATATATTATAAAACCTTATTTATAATATTTCAGTTTATCCTTTATGGTGCTGTTTTAGTTGTTACTTAGTCTGAATGGATAGCAGAGCAGATATGTTATTGACAACACTACTTAATACGTATGTATTCTGTAACTCCTGTAGTATGTTGATTTTTAAGAGTTTATATCCTCTTCATATCAATGCTTAAATAATTCACCTATTTTATTACCTCTTATTTCATAACTGACCTCCAAATTGCCACATGTAAAATATCAAGAAAAAATGTTCTTAATTTTTTTATTCTGAAAATTTGATTTGTAGGTGATTGCAATTAAATAAATCACATATTTTTAAAGCATCTCATCTTACTTCATGCTTACAGAACTGGTAGGATGAACATTCATTTCTCTTTCATTTTCTTGTTCCGTTCTCTCTTATGCTGAGTAAAGAGGCAGAAACTTTGTTAGCATAACAAATCAAGAGTGTTTAGGATATGAGGCAGTTTACATTAACAAAGGAGAGATCTGGCTTTGTTTCATTCTCTGAGTATTTGAAAGTGTCTTATTCAGCATTCAAATCAGGAAGTTGATAATTCTTTTCAAGGATGGACCTTGGAAGGAAAATGGAACCTGAAAATAGCTGATTACAACACCATGTTACTTCTACAAGTATTAGAGGATTACTGTGGGTAGGAAAAGATACAGAGATTATTTGGGAATAGGAGGGAAAGTGCAGGATACTCAAAAAATAAGGGAACATCTAAATACTGGTTTGAGGTGAACTATGAAATACCTCAAAATGACTTTGTAACTAATATTTTGAATCATAACAATGTTCTGTATGTATTTATGGTCTACTAATGGCTATTAGGATTCACTTGGGATGGCTGGCAAAATAATATGGAAATAATAGGGAAAGTTAAAAGATTATAGTCTCAAACCTTTTAGAAGGCTGGAAGGTTTTAATAGAACAGGCTGATGTCAGCCAGTTTATTACACTAGATAACTTTAAGTCATAAGAGAAAACATTAGGATAATAAAAGCTTCCCTAGTTAAGTCTGTTTACCCCACATTGCTTTGTCTCTAATTTGTTTACTCATGTAAATTTTGTGCTAGATGGTCATCTCAGTGGAAGTTGAAAAGGAAGTACACATTAATGGTGTTTATTCGAGGCCCCATAACCAAGAACTTTTATCATTCATAAAACTACCCTTTTAACCATGTTAATTATCCACACGCATGTTAACTTAAAACTTCTGTTATTAAATCTATACTGAATAAATGCAAGAAAGACAAGGAGTCATGGTTGGTTAGCTACAATCACCCTCTAAAAACAGGTGACAACCATCCCTAGCCTAATCAAATTCACTGTATTCTGGTATAAGTGCATATTACTCATCACCAAGTCAAGGTCTGCAAAACAGACCTCCACAAGTAGTAATCATCATCTCATGTGGTGACTCTGATGTAACACTTGTCACAGCTGGCATCCAAACACAGACATGAATGTGACTGCCACCACAGCTGTACCCCAGTATGAGGTAATCCCAATGTGAGGTACCCCTGATGTGACACTCATCACAGCTGGCACCCAAACAGAGACACTGACATGACCAACACCACAAATGTCAAACCTTGCTTTTTTATAATAAACTGTAGTCACATGCCTCTCCAGGCTTAAAAAAAAGCAAAATGAAGGAATGGCATGAAGAGTAAAGACTTGGATGTGGAAATTTTTAACTGAGTCTTATGTCTGCCTTGAACCAGAAAAGCACCACTGTGATGTTGGAACTGCTGAAGAGAAATGGGCCTAAATGTCACAAACAGTAATGCTGGAGAGAGATGAAGTAAAAACTAACATTGTAATCTCCCCAAGCCTCCAGGTTAGTGGAAGGTTCAATATGAAATCCAGAGCTTATCAGGAAAGGGACCCAGGGAGAGTGGTTTACATATTGAAGATTTCTATAAAATGTTTTTTGAAAGGGAGTAAAGTTGTACAGTGAGACAGAAATGGTAAGAGGCCCCAGGCAGACAACCACCTTAGGATTCCAGATTGAAAGACAGTGGAAAATAATAGACAAGGTAGGATAACCTCTGCTGGATTCAATCAGGTATTAAAATGCATTTTTGTTTTTGGTAAAACATAGTAAAATACCATATTTTGGGCTGAAGTTGTTGAAGGGCAGACATACAAAACTTGTGTCATAGAGTTGTGAACACACCCTGTAAACGGCATAGTAATGACGTTGATCAGCTAAGATTCAGAGTTTGGAGATAATGCTTTGAAGGAAAGCAGAATGAAAATCTGTGTCTGCAAGTGACTCACTGAAAGTTTTAGAAAGGTCTTTAACCAGTAAAAGTATGCTAGGCCTGTGACTATCTAGCAGAAAAAAATAATCAAATTGTTTAATAATTTGTTTTCTTTTGTTTGTTTTTTTCTTACAAGAATAGGAGGAGAAGGAAGGAATGACTGTTGGAGATATAAGGAATGACTGTCAGAGTGGAAAAACAATAATACAAAAATTACATACTGTATAAATTCCTGTTAGATACCATCCAAAATAACAAAACCAATCTCTGATGAGAGAAGCTAAAATACTTTGCACCCTAGAGGGAGTGACATGGTAGGGGCACACCAAAGCTTCTAGGATGCTAGATGACATTGTTTCTTGTTCTGGATGATAGATTAGTAGATCTGTTCATTATAAATTGTGAAAATTTATCTATATGAATTCTTGTGATTTGTGCAATTTTCTATATGTGAGTTATTCTTCAATGCAAAATTTACTGAAATAATTTAAAAATAATGATTATGTAAGTATAGCAAGGGGTAAAAAGAATAAAAATGGATATATCTTAAAACTTTGAGAAAAGACCAAGAGGAGAATGAACCTAGAATTATATCAACCAGTTAGGGAAGAATGGAAATTTAGCAACTTTCTCACCTTCTGGATCTGATCTTTGAGCTCTATTTGGATAGGAAAGACAGGGGCTGCAGAGTGTAATTTATATATTGTGTCTCAGAGCACAGAGAAAAGAGAAGAAATACTAAAACCTGACCCTCCTTTGTCCCTTAATCTCCTATTTCCTGTGTTACCCATTTGTCATATCCAACAGGAAGCTAGCTGGAAAGGAAGCCTAAATGGTATATTTTATAGGAGCCAGTATTTCAAGGGCTGAGAATAGTTCCAGATGGACAAATAAAAAATAACCTCAGAGAAGATGTGGATACCTAGTGAAACACCTTGTTACCAAATTTCTTAGTTTACCTGGTTATTATAAATAAACACATTGGCATTTCTTGGTATTCTTATTTAGTATGCTTGATACAACGGCAGGGCTGAACTCAATTATCTGAATTCTAAAAGGGTGCTGAGAGTCAACAAAGCTCTGGGAATGGTCAGAAGTTCAAAACTATCACATACCTTGAGGTTCTTAAGTGGTGGGCAGTTATGACTCTTTATGCATTTTAGTTATGTTCAATTTAGCTTCTGTGCCTGCTGTTTTGTTAGAGAGTATTTCTCCTTAGCTACCTCTGTTTCAAAGATATCTTCATTTCAGCAGTAAGATGCCACTGCTAAAATGTCAACAGCTGGAAATGTGTATTTAATTGTTCTTCCAGGAAAGAAAATATGTTGCTCCCATCCCATTGGGACCATTGACTTGCTTTCCTGGGATGGCTGACCATGTTTAATGGTGTGATTTGTGTTGGCAGAAAAGCTTCGTTGTTGTTGATGTTAAGGTTTTTTCATGCAGGGCTAATTGTTCCATACAATTAGATCTATAACCTTGTGCCATTAACAATTTACTAAATAACTGAGAAACAACCTATATCCTTTTACTTAAATGATGAGAATTCAATCTGATCCTCACTCATAAGTGAAATACTTAATCAAATAGCTTCTATGAGGCAAACTATCCTGGTTTATTTCATAATTTTAATTTATATATCAAGTGACTATTTAATCTAAATATGGAGATACGTTTATACTTCAGTTTTCTTTCCTGTTATGTACATATGCATATACATGTTTATTCCAAGAGTCTATTCCTCCAAAATAAAAAAAAGCAACTATATCTTTAAATGCTGATTTTTTAATTGCATGCAATATCAGATGATTTAGCCTTTATCCAATGTATATACATGGTTTGGAAATATACAACACAAACCATTAGGAATCTTAAAAGCCATTTGGAATATCAATAAATTAATCATAATTCTCCTTGATATCAGAGCTCATTTCACTGCTTCATTGATAAATATATAATTAAACTTATAGCTTAACATTTTATTTTTTAAACTACATGTGTTTATAAAAGTATCCAAAGATAAACCCTTCAAGGTTGGAAAACGTAAGTGTATTTCTACAAATTCACTGTTATACATGAAAGAAAATAATTTTACTAAATAGGTCAATATTTAAATCAATAGTAAATTTTTTCAAGCATCTGGGTATAAAAAAATTTATAGTTCTTCCATAAATAAAAAAGCAAAGAAAAAGTGTTTTGATACTGCTTTAACAAGCAGGCCCATGACTCTGTGGCTGCTTTACTAAGGTGCTAATAATTCCTTCAGTTGCCATCAATTTTTACCGACTAGAATATTCAAATCCAATTACCAATAGCAAACCTACATTTGGGCAGTGTATTAGTCCATTTTCATCCTGTGTTAAAGAACTGCATAAAACCAGATAATTTATGAAGAAAAGCGATTTAATTGACTCACAGTTCCACAGGCTGTATAAGAGGCATGGTTGAGGAGGCCTTAAGAAACTTACAATCATGACAGAAGGGGAAGCAAGCATATCTTACCACAGCAGAGTGAGAAAAAGAGAGAAGAGGGGAGGCTACAACATTTTAAACAGCCAGATCTCATGAGAACACACTCATTATCATGAGAACAGCAGGAATCTGCCCCCATGATCCAATCACCTCTCACTAGGTTTCTCCCTCAATATTGAGAATTAAAATTTGACATGAGATTTGGGTGGAAACACATAGCCAAATCATGTATTTCCTCCCTAGTATCTCCCAAATCTCATATCCTTCTCACATTTCCAATCACAGTCTTGCCTTCCAACAGTCCCCCAGTCTTAACTTATTCTAGCATTAACTAAAAATATCCAAGTCTAAACTCTCATCCGAGACAAGGCAAGTCATTTCTGCCTATGAGCCTGTAAAAGCAAATGCAAGTTAGTTACTTCCAAGATACAATGAGGTTACAGGCATTGAGTAAATACTCCCATTCCAAATGGGCAAAATTACCCAAAACAAAGGGACCACAGGCCCCATGCAAGTCCAAACCCTGGCCAGGCCATTTTAAATCTTAAAGCTCCAAGATCCCTTTGGACTCCATGTCTCACATCCAGGCACACTCATGCAACTGGTGGGCTCCCATGGCCTTTGGAAGTTCTGCCCCTGTGGCTCTGCAGTGAGGCTGCTTTTGCCAGCTGGTGTTGAGTGCTTGCCGCTTTCCAGGTGCATGGTGCAAGCTGTTGGTGGATCTACCATTCTGTGGTCTGGAGGATGGTATCCCTCTTCTCACAGCTCCACGAGGTAATACCTCAGTTTGGACTATGTGTGGGGGCTCCAACCCCATATTTCCCTTCTTCACTGCCTTAGTAGAAGTTCCCCATGAGGGCTCCAACCCATCAGCAGACTTCTCCCTGGACATCCACGCATTTCCTTACATCCTCTGAAATCTAGGCAGAGGCTCTCAAACCTCAATTCTTGCCTTATGTGTACCTGCAGGCCCAAATCCACATGGAAGCCACACCAAGGCTTGGGGCTTGCACCTTATGTGGCAATGGCCAAAGCTGTACCTTGGCCTTTTTTAGCCAGACTGGAGCTGGCATGGCTGGAATTTAGGGCACCATGTCCTGAGGTTACATACAGCAGAGGGACCCTGGGCCTGTCCCACAAAACCATTTTTCCCTTCTAGGCCTCCAGGCCTGTGATGGAAGGGGCCACTGCAATGGTTTCTGAAATGCCCAGGAGTCATTTTCCCCATGGTCTTGGTGATGAACATTCAGTTCTTCCAGTATGCAAATTTCTGCAGCCTCGAATTCTTCTAGAGAAAATGGATTTTCCTTTTCTACTGAATTGTTGGGTAAAAAATTTTCTAAACTTTCCTGTTCTTTTTCCATTTCAAACAGAAGTTTTAGTTTCAGACAATCTCTGTTTATGCAAATGAGTATACACTATTAGAATCAATCAGGCTATATCTTGAATGCTTTGCTGCTTAGAAATTTCTTCCACCAGATATCCTAAATCATCTCTCTCAAGTTCAACGTTCCACAGATATATAGGGCAGGGGCACAATGCTTCCAGTCTCTTTCCTAAAGCATAGTAAGGGTGATATTCTTTATTCTAGTTCCCAATAAATTCCCCATCTCCATCTGAGACCACCTCAGACTGTACCTCACTGTTCATATCACTATTAGCATTGGAGTCATAACCATTCCATAAGTCTCTAGGAAATTCCAAATATTCTCTCATCATCCCATCTTCTTCTGATTCCTCCAAACTGTTTCAATCTCTGCCCATTACCCAGTTTCAAAGCTGCTTCCACTTTTTCAGTTATCTTGACAGCAATAGCCCACTCTTGGCACAATTTTTTTGTATTAGTCTGTTGGGTACTTTGTGAAGAAAAGAGGTTTAATTGATGCAGAGTTCTGCAGTCTATACAAGAAGCATGGCTGCGGAATACTCAGGAAACTTACAATCATAGCAGAAGGTGAAGAGGAAGCAAGCATATCTTATCATGGAGGAGCAGGGGAAGAGAGAAAAGAAAAAGTGCTACATAATTTTAAACGACCAGATCTCTTGAGAACACACTCATTATTATAAGAACAGCAAGGGAGAATAATGCCCCCATAATCTAATCACTTCCCACCAGGTTCTTCCCCCAACATTGGGAATTACAATTCAACCTGAGATTTGGATAGAGACACAGAGCCAAGCCATATTAGGCAGTATCAAACTATAAGTTGACTTGTATTGTTATTAATTTGTATATGACTTGGATGTGTACCTGATTACCATGTGTCACTAAATTTGGGGGATTCACAGTCTAGGCTCATTGCTTTTGTGTTTGTGCTATATAGAATTGCAGGATAAGCTAGTTATTTTTAATTAAACAAGATCTAAGTTATGATACAAGTTTAAAAAATCTATTACTGTTTACAAGTTCTCTAAATATTAATAACATCATTACACCAAGGAAATAACATTTGAGGGGACCTAAAAATTCAGATAATGTTGTCAGGTAGATATGACCACTCTGAAAGATTTATCTTTATAAGTTTGCAAAACTCCTGATGACAAGAGATAATCATATTTGTGCCTGTGATTCTAATGCCTATTATAGTGCATGGCAGATTATTCTTTCTTGATATATGTTTATCTAATTAACAAATGGTTATATACAAGCTGGGCACTGGCAAACATAGAGGACTGATTAAGATAAATGTCAAATAAAATCATACCCACATATTATATAAATGTTTCTTTATGGTAATGACATTTTTCATCAATCAGTTTTCATCTAAACAAAACAAGAAACAAATGATTGCATGTAGAAATTTGACAGATTAGGAATAAAACCCTCAAATTATAAATATTTTAAAAATTGTGGAGGATTTATTATATAATAATTCTGGTTTATAGTTAATTTTCACAATGTTTTTATTGCTCTTTGCTTTCCTATTTTTTAAGTAAACATTTTTCCTTTCTTTCCCTTAATTTATAAGATATTGATAACCTCATATTGAAGAGATAAAATTCTTAACAGAGCTATGATATTAATAGCCAAAGAAGTCTCTAATGCCTCCAATTTCTAAATTTTATGGAACTAGCCCCTGTTCTCTCCCACATGAGTTTTTCTGGATCAAGTACAATACCAGTGGAAATTATTTTTCTTCTTTCTTAAAGCCTAGGTACTACAGTTAAATCCCATGAGATAGATAGATATTATGATGCTGTTAAAATGTGTACCATAGATTATATTGTACAGTAGGTACAATCTGACCTACTTAACTGAACTGAATTATTTTTAATATATTAGCTTTTTAGTTCTCAAATTGCAGAATATGAGTTAAAATAATAGAGGAATTCAAATAACTCTTACATACATACTTTCTCCTTTACCTTGGAAAGGGTCAGCTCATTTGCATTCTATCAAAAATATATGGATGCATTATATTGTTTTGAAAACATGTATACTTTTTAAGTTAATTTGACTTAACATTTAAAATATGATGCTGAGAAGAGTTACTAGAACAATATTTTAATACAGCTAGAATTTCTATGGTTTATCAACTAAATACATATAAAATATCTCTAAGAATTCTTACTGTTATGGGAACAGTTGACACTGGGGACTGCTAGAGGGGGACACTGAGTGGGACAGGGCTGAAAAATTATCTGTTGAGTACTATGCTCACTTCCTGAGTGGTGCGATCATTCATACGCCAAACCTCAGCATCAGGGCAATAAGCCCATATAACAAACCTGCATATGTACCCCCTAAATCTAGATTAAAAGTTGAAACTATTAAAAAAAAAACTACTTTTGATTACTTAAACAAACTTTAGTAACAAAGTATTCTATTTTTAGTTTTAGAATCATTTCTAATAATTGGGCAGTGACAAACATTATTAATGATTATTATTGTTCCTTGTTTAAACTTTCATAACTCTTTCAGGCACCAGAATTTTTACCATTTTTCTTTTTTGTGTATTAACTGTAAGACAGTGTAGAGAGTTAGATCCAAGATGGCTGATCGCTAACAGCTCGGGATTGTAGCTCCCAGTGAAAGCCCAGAAAATGAGAGGATGCCACACTTTCAGATGAATTTTCATCGCTCACGGACCAGAAGATTTCTAGTGGAGGAGCCCCGCGGGTCGCCAGCATGACTTTTGTGGCCGGTGCAGCAGTTTTGCCGTTGCCTCGGCACGGCAGCTCTTCATGCAGAGTAAACGGGACTGGTTCCCTTACTGACTGGCGTTTGGAGCTCAGGGAAGGCAGAGCTGCTTGTTGCAGACTCAAGAAGGAAGCCAGACCAGAGATTCCCAGGCAGAAGAGCACCATCAGTATTATCGCTGCTGTTTTGGCCGGCGCAGTGGGTTGCTCGGATTCCAGCACTGGGAATCAATAAATTGGACGTCCACTCAGAAACTTAATTAGAAAGGCGGTAATGGTAAAGACAGAAGATGGATAAATTCATAATAAGGGGAAGAAACCAGCCTAAAAAGGCTGAGAATACTCCAAATCAGAACCCCTCTCCCTCTACAGGAGATTGCAATTCCTCATCAGCAACGGAACAAGCCCTGATGGAAAAGGACTGTGTTCCATTATCTGAAGTAGGCTTCAGAAGGTGGATGATAAGAAACTTTTGAGAGTTGAAAGAACTTGTTCTAACCCAATGTAAAGAAACTAAGAACTTTGAAAAAAGGTTTGACGAAGTATTAAAAAGAATGGACAATATAGAGAGGAATATAAATGAACTAACGGAGTTGAAAAATACAACATGAGAACTTAGTGAAATATGCACAAGTTTGAATAGCCGAATTGATCAAGCAGAAGGAAGGATATCAGAGGTCGAAGACCAACTTAATGAAATAAAACAAGAAGACAAGAATAGAGAAAAAAGGATAAAAAGGAATAAGCAAAGTCTCCAAGAAATATGGGACTCTGTAAGAAGACCTAATCTACGTTTGATAGGTGTACCTGAATGTGATGGAGGGAATGAATCCAAGCTGGAAAATACTCTTCAGGATATTATCCAGGGGAAGTTTCCCAATCTAGCAAAGCAGGACACTATTCAACCCCAGGTAATACAGAGAACACCACAAAGACATTCCTCAAGAAGAGCAACCCCAAGGCACATAATTGTTAGATTCATCAGGGTTGAAACGAAGGAGAAAATACTAAGGGCAGCCAGAGAAAGGTCAGGTTACCCACAAAGGGAAGCCTATTAGACTTACAGAAGATCTCTCAGCAGAAATCCTACAAGCCAGAAGAGAGTGGGGGCCGATATTTAACAACCTTAAAGAACAGAACTTTCAGCCCAGAATTTCATATCCTGCCAAACTAAGCTTCACAATTGAAGGAAAAATAAAATCTTTTATGAACAAGCAAGTACTCAGAGATTTTATTACCACCAGGCCTGCTTTACAAAAACTTCTGAAAGAAGCATTACACACAGAAAGGAACAACCAGTATTAGCCTTTCTAAAAAATATACCAAAAAGTAAAGAGCATCAACATAAAGAAGAATTTACATCAATGAATGGATAAAATAGCCAGTTAACATCAAATGGCAGTAACCCTAAATTTAAATCGACTAAATTCCCCAATCAAAAGATACAGCCAAAACCTAACGGTATACTACATCCAGACCCATTTTATATCCAAAGATACACAAAGACTCAAAACAAAGGGTTGGAGAAAGATTTACCAACCAAATGGAGAGCAAAAATAAATAAATAAACAAAAAGCAGGAGTTGCAATTCACGCTTTTGATAAAACAGATTTCAAAGCAACAAAGATACAGTTGTAAAAGGATCAATGCAATAATAAGAGCTAAGGATCCTAACACCCAGATACATAAGACCCATAAAGAGATTTAGACTCAACGAGACAGAAAATTAATAAGGATATCCAGAACTTGAACTCAGATCCGGAACAAGTAAACTTAATAAGTATTTATAGAGCTCTCCACTTTAAATACATAAAGTATACATCCTCCACTTTAAATACACAAAATATTGATTGGCCATTATTAATACCCATTCATAGAATAAAGCAATATTCCTGTTCTCTCTCCCTCTTTTTCTTCCTCTCCTTCTCTCCGTTTTTTTTCAAAAAAAAAAGAAAAAAAGACAGTGTAAATAAAGAGGAAGCACTAAGTCAGATAAGGCAGGCTGCAGCACAATCTGGAAGACTAGTGACTATTTCTTCTATTTAGAACCACCTGTCTCCTCAATATACTGTTTTCCTAAACCCAGGAAGACTACTTCATTACTGCAAGTTTTTGACTGAAGGAAATTGAAATCCCTATGTTTGAAGCCATGGTTTCTGTCAATGAAGTATACTTTTCAATTGAAATGTTTTCTGAAGAAAATATAGTCTCAACATAACTCTCAATTAAGCTACCAGGTATCTATATGTAAATAAGTATACATTTTGAAAGAGGAAGGGTATTATCTAATACATAAAACAACAGAAACCTTACCAACAGACAAGTATAAGACCTGAGGAGTAAGTGGGCTGGGGGCTAATTCCAGGCATGGCAGCACATATTGTCTTCTAAGGCTAACTATAGTAAAATCAACTTTTTTAAGAGTATAGTGAATTAGATAACCTAAATGACTTTCTTTAAGAGCATAGTGAATTAGATAACCTAAATGACTTCCTTTTTCAAGATATCTAGGAATGATTAAAAATAAAACCAATATTCTTTTAAATACCACCTCACTGAACTCACAATAAGGTGTGTGGGAACTACAACAAAGATGGAACTGAAACTCAGAGTGGCGAGTGCTCGAGCCAATGTTTCAGAGCTCCTGCTAGGGCTTTACCTAGTGGAGAAGGGAGACAAGGCTTGGACTCCCACAGAGTGGAGAGCTGATTGTATTGCCTGCACCCAGAACTCTCAAAAAGCTATACTATTGTCAAATGTATAAACTAGGATGAAAAACTCATCAGCACAGTGAGAAATCAAAGTTTTCTTTCTTAGCCTTAGTTCTGAGACTTTTTTTCTGTTTAAATAAAGGTTTTTAAATGTTAGTCTGTCACATCTGAGTATGTGGTACAAATTTAGCAACACCTTCATGGTCTAAGAAGTTCCAGCTTAAGAAATTAGCAAAAATAACAATAAACCTTGTCTTAAGTAAATTATACTGCTGAGATACCTGGAAGAAACAAATGCAAAACCTTTCTGGACAAAATGTAGTTGAATCCAGGCTGCAGAATATTTCCACAGACAAAGTATTCCTGAAATAATTTTTATATCCTAAAATTACAAATACACTAGAAACAATTTGCCATGAATGAGACCCACCCAGAAGTGACACACAGCATTATTTGAGGCCACAAATATTATATAACAAAACGCTAAGATTGATATAATATACATATATTGAAAATGAATAGGTAAAAATTATAATCAAAACTGGACAAAAATTGTCTTAAAATTCAATAGTACCAAACAGAAATTCTACAAATTAAAATTTTAATAAGCAAGTAAAACCACAAATTAAACACTACATGAAGAGAGTCACAAAGCAGTAAAGAAAGATGATAAAATGAAATATATGAAGAAAGTGTTAAGTAAAATAGAAACTAGAATAAAAATTCAGCATATATCTAATAGGTGTTCCAGAAAAAGGGAGTAAATACAAAAGAAGCAATATTTGATCATTTCTAATATTCCAAAAATACATCAATCCTTATATATAGAACTAAGTATCAAGAAAGATAAAAAATAAAGAAGGAATTAAGGAAGAAGGAAAATCAACAATGTACTGAAAGCATGGAAAGTCCAAAGTCAAAACGATCTTAAAAGCAGAAAGACTGTCACCCTCAAAGAAATAATACGTTGATATATTGATTTTGCCAGCAACCATATAAGCCAGAACTCAAGGAATACTCTCTGCAAGATGCTAAGGAAATAAACTTTCTAGCATGTAGTACTCTCAACTACCCAAATATAACAGAAAAATAAAAATTGTTTTTTGGCATAAAGAGCTTACCACTCATAAACCCCTGATGCATTACTACTAAAACACTAATCCATGTCTCTCAAGAAGAAATAAAATGAGCTCAGATGAAACAAATAGTTGTACAAAGAAATGATGCATAAAGAAACATTTTTAGATAAATATAAATAATAAACAATAACAAATTATTTGAAGTTTTAACAAAAGGACAGCATGTAACATTCACTACATGAAAGAGTAGTAAATAGAATTTACTCATTCTAAGATGCTTGTATTATGTAAGTAAAAACAAGATATATTATTAAATTTTATTCTCTGTTGTAAAAGTGATGTATATTAAAATGTAAGGATTACAACTAAAAAAGTAGAAAAAGAATGCACAGATTTCAGAGCAATAGCTGGAAAATAATTTAATTTTTAAAAATCTTAATCATCTCCAAAAAATGCAGGTAAAATAGAAAACACAAAAGCATAATAAAAAGTTGAGAAGTAGAATCTTCAAAAATTATAAAAGCAAGTAGAAATACTGCAGTATTTTACTTGAACAGTAAGCTCACCATGCCACCAGGGCCTGTTGCCCATTCCTGGGGTAAATGAGCCCAAGAACCTGTGGACGCCCATTTACATATTTGGCAGGCACAGGGAGGGAGCTAAGCCCCTGTTCCATGACCCGGTTACATCCTTGGCAAGCAGGGGAAGGGAGCTAAGCCCCTGTCATCCTGCCACCCAGCTACATCTTTGGTGAGCCAGCCAGGAGAAATGTGGTGAGGGACTGTGTTATGTCAGAGAGGTGAGTGTATCAGACCCCTTTGGCTTGCTGAAATCTATCTTATTCTCTACTCTTAAGTCTGTTAAGGAGAAACACCAGGCCTGTGTGGGACTGCATGCAGGGGGTGGTGGCACTGAGTCACAGAAGTGGTGGCTGGGTGCATGCAGCTGTGGGCAGGCTGGGCTGGGAGCTCATGGTCTACTTTACAGGCCTCACCCAATTTTTCAATAGCATGCAGCCAAATCTAAAGGTACAGGGGCAAACTTTGTCCAAACTAATTCCCTTTTCTTGCTGTTGTTTCTCTGGGCCGAGTCACTGTCAGTGCCGATGGGCACATATTGGCAGAGAGGGGATGGGGGCATGGCCGGCCTCTTGCCCCACATGCTGCTGCTGCTGCCCTCATTGCTGCCTTCACTGCAGAGCCGTGTGGAGCAGAGGTGGCGAGCTAACCTGAGTGAGCCTCCTCTGGGGCCAGCCACACCTGCTGCACTCTCAGAGAGCATGCTGCCCCCGCATGGCCCAGACCCAAAATGCAGGAGCCCACTCAGTCACAGGCCATGCATCCTGGCCATGAATTGAGCCCATGGGGTGTGGTGTGTGTTGTGAGGCTGCTGCAGCTGTAGCAAAAAATAGATGCTTGTTGCAAGCCATGCCCACACTTTCAACCTACACCTTTGAGGTCCAGATTTCCCTAAGGTAGACTTTTTCCTGGCTCTTTTCTCTAAGGCATTTCCTACACAGAAGGCAGTTACCCTTTTTGCTATGACTTTAAGGCTTTTTGGGATGGCAGCCCAGGGACCCATTCCCATGGTGCCCTCAGGCTTATACGTCCCACAGTTTAAATGCACAAGGCCAGTTCCCTTAGTTCAAAGTGCTAAGTTAAGTCCAAATGGAGCCAAAGTCAATCAGTGGGTACTGGGGGTCTATAGAACACTGTGTCTTTTTGTCACTTGCAAATTTCCCAATCTGACTGAATGATGCCAGAATCTAATGATGTGCAATTTGTCTTGTCTAGGATCAGCTCTCTGTACAGCAGAACTTCTCCATCTAGAATACCATAGTCAAACCTGGTCCAAGGCTCAAGTAGTTAATTACAGGCCCCACAACCCTAGGGCATATTTCCATAATAAAAAGTGGGTTGGGGGAGGAGGCCTGGGTCCTGAGGGCATTGTTATGGCCTCATCCATGAGGCCAACCAGGCTTCTTTAAGATTGTTGTGGTTAGAAGTCGCTCCCAAGGAGTTTATACTCCTAGGGCAGTTTTATGATTATGCCTATGTAAATTGAAGTCTTACTGGGGAATATTGGCACCTACCACCCAAGCCTAACTGGCCTAGTTTTTCAAGGATGCACTGGTAGAGGGCCACTGATCCCAGCAGTGATGGCCAATAAGGATGTTTAAACAGTGAGCATGTGCCCATGAACCCGGTAAGCATGATTAAACTCAGCACATGGGGGACCCAGACGATGATCACACATCTAGGGTAAGGAAATTACAAAGGGCTATAACTGGGAGAAGCCTCAGGCCTAGCAGCTGCAAGGAATAACCGGGGATGCGGGCATTCCTATGTTCACTTTCAGATGAGTGCTACTCTTCCCAAGGCAAGATCACCCTTAAAGTGTAGCTGGATAACTGAAATCTTTGAAGAAATGGCTCATTTCACTCTGCTGAACAGTGTGGCCACAATACCTTCCACTGAGTGGAGAAACCTGGCCTCCTAAGGGAAGTATAAATTATAACACCCTTCTACAATTAGACCTGTTCTGTAAAAGGGAAGGTAAATAGATTGGGGTCCCCTATATGCAAGTTTTCTTTTCTCTAAGAAACAATCCTCAGCTATGAAAAGCCTGTAACTTATACCCTATTAGCCCCTCCTCAGGACCACTCCCACATTTAGGACTCGCTGTGGCTCCTCCCTCCACCTATGCTGACCAGGTCTCCTCAGCTCCTACAACCCAAAAGGAGTCAGGGAAGACCAAGGCAGCCAAGGCACCTCAGGCTACTAGGATATCCCAACTCTGCCCCCTACAGGTAGTAGGAGGAGAATTTGGCCCAACCAAGGTACATACTCCCTTTTCAATTTTTGACTTAAAGCAAATCAAGGCAGACTTACAAAATTTTTCAGAAGACCCAGACAAGTACATAGATGTTCTTCAGGGCCTGGGTCAGTCCTTCGAATTAGATTGAAAAGATATCATGTTATTGCTTAGTCAAACCCTAACCAGCAATGAGAGAGAGGCTGCCCTCTTTGAGTTGTGCCCAAACTCAAGAGTTTGTGGACACATGGTACCTTAGTCAAATACATAACCAAATGACAAAAGGATAGATTTCCTACAGGTAGACAAACAGTCCCTAGCATGGACCCTTGCTGATATTCTGACTCAGAACAGGGGGACTGGAGTTGTAGGCACCTATTAACCTGCATACTTGAGGAATTAAGGTGAACTAGGAAAAAGCCCACGATCTTTGCAATGTTATCCACCATAACACAGGGAAAAGAAGAAAACCCAATAGCCTTCCTTTAGCAGTTATGGAGGCCTTAAGAAAGTATACTCCCATTACCAAAATCCACTGAAGGCTAGTTAATACCAGAAGACAAATTTATTATACAATCAGCAGCAGACATTAAGAAGCAGCTCCAGAAGCTGGCCCTGGAGCCAGAACAGAGCCTAGAATCATTACTAAATCTAGCAACCTCAGTATTCTATAATAGAGACCAGGAGGAACAGGCTGAAAGGAACAGGAGAGACCAAAGTAAAGCTGCAGCCCTAGTCATGGTCTTTAAGCAAGCAGACCTGAGGGTCTCGAAAGAGGGAAAGGCTTGGGTTTGCCACCAGTCTGGCAGAGCTTGTTACCACTGTGGCCTAATGGAACATTTTAGGATTGTCCCCAGAGGAATGGACCACCTCCTTGTCCTTGCCCAGTGTGCCAAAGGGATCACTGGAAAGCACACTGTCCCAGGGAACAAAGGTTCCCAGGGCCTGAGGTGGCTAACCAGATGACCCAACAGCAGGACTGAGGATGGTCAGGGCAAGCAACAGCACAAGCCATTACTCTCACCAAGCCTTGGGTAAAGCTAGCCATAGAGGGCCAGGAGGTCAGTCTCCTCCTGGACACTGGTGCAGCCTTCTCAGCTTTGCTTTCCTCTCCTGGACAGTTGTCCTCCAAGTCTGTAACTGTCTGAGGAGTCCTAATACCAATAGATTCTTAGGACCTTACCTAAAGGACACCCTAGGGAAAAAGGGTAAGAGTTGCTCTGTGCTGGAGACTTAGTGCTTGTATGTGTCTCTCGTCAGACTCTCCCTCTCTAGGTCCATCTTGGGAAGGACCATTTTTGGTTAATCTGTCTACCCCAATGGCAGTTAAGATGGTGGGAATTGACTCGTGAATTCATCACACTCGGTTGAAGCCTTGGACACCTCCTAAAGAAAATCACAGGCCCTCCACTCTGCAGCCTGAAGTTCCAGGAGACAACCCTTTGTACACCTGCGAGCTGTTAAAGGATCTATGTTTGCTCCTCAGAGGAGATTCCTAGGAAAGTAATGACTCATGAGTCTAACTTACATCCTGGCAATAACAAGACTATCACTCTTAACTTTGCTATTTGCAACCAGACTCTTGAACTCCAATTATTCCTTTCATAGTGGGAAGGGGGTGGAATAATAGGAGAACTTGGTACAGGGATTAGAAAAGTTACCACCTCTACTCAGTCATTATAAACTATCTCAGGAATTAAATAACATCAAAAAGGTTGCTAATTCTCTCTGCAGAGGTAGCTCACTCTGCAGAAGCAACTTAACTCTTTAGCTGCCACAGCTCTTCGAATTAGAAAAGCCCTGAATCTGCTAACAACAGAGAGTGAAGGAACCTGTCTTGTTCTAGGAAAAGAATGTTGCTACTTTGTAAACCAATCGAGTATTGTCTTAAACCAAAGTTAAAGAACTCGGGGATCAATCAAATACAGGGCTAAAGACTCCCAAGATACAGTATCGTGGAGCTTGTTTAACAACTGGATGTCCTGGCTCTACTCTCTCCTAGGCCCATTTATAACCACTCTATCATGGCTGGCCTTTGGGCCTCTCATCTTTAATCTTTCTGTCAAATTCATTTCTTCTAGAATTAAAGCCATAAGACCACAAATGGTCCTGCAAATGGAACCCCAGATATCAGCAGGAAGTAAAGAGCGATTGATGCCATTGTCCCAAAAGCAGTTGGACTTTCCTGTTCAGAGCGGGGACTGAGGGTCTGTGTTAAGGAAAATTGCCTGTGTTTCAAAGGCAGGAATTTCCCAGGACCATATCTCTATCTACACCCACATCCAGGGACCAGAAGGGTTTCAAAGGTAAAGTTCTTTGTCTAACTTTCCTGTGCATGAGCTAGGTAGAAATTCCAGGCTTGTTTTGTTCAGAAAGCCCACCAAAAGCCCTGAGAGGAGGGGCCCTGTTGTGGGCCCAAGCAATCCAGGATCAGAGTCAAAGATAAATCACTCCACAGGAAGTTTAAAAGAACTCCTCTCATTGGACAAGAACAAGAATGAGGAGGGAATAACTCCAGGGTTAAAATCCCCCTGCTCCTTACCTGTGTGGATTTCCCTCTCTGGGATCTCCTCCCATGGTAGCATGGGAGCTGTCTTTCTCTCTATATATATGGATATCCCCTTCAGATTCCCCTCCCAGGACAGCAATAGGAGTGTGTTCTCCTCTTTCTCTCTCTTTGCCTAATAAATTGGTTTCTGCTAAACAATTTGGGTCTGATTTTATTTGAACAGTAGGCTCACTGTGCTGTCAGGGCTCTTACCCCATTCCTGGGGCAAGTGAGCCCAAGAACCTGGACACACACTTGGTTACATCTTTGGTGAGCACTGGGAGGGAGCTGAGCCCTTGTGCCACGATCTGGTTACATCCTTGGTGAGCATGTGGAGGGAGCTGAGCCCCTGTCGTCCCGCCACCTGGTTACAGTATGTTATATATGCAAGTGCACTAAGTAACTAGTCAAGTATAAAATTGTCAAGTTGGATCTTAAAGCAAAATCAATGTATGTGATTTGTAAGTGGTTTATCACTAAAAGCAATATGGACAATATAGATAAAAGACCAAATTCTACTTAAAGCAAAAAGCAATATTGAGGAGAAAAATGATGTCTATATAAATATGAAATAAAGGAAACAAAAACATGCAGTTTGTTATAAAATTAAATAAGAAAAATGGAAAATGGATGGGATTATTATTCCCACAGTTATATCTTCTTTTATACTTATACTGTAACTTGTAAATGTTTTAACAGATAAGAAGTATAAGAATTCTAAATTAAAATACTCAAAATAACAGTCTCATAAATAGAATTGAAGGGATTATTTGATAAATCTTAATCATAATGGTAAATTCTAATACTTCTCAGAAATTGATAAATCAAAAAGGAAAATTAGTAAGGGCAGAGAACATTTCCTATAATATCAGCATTTTTGATGTATTTATGAATGATGTATAACCTTTATGTACATACATGGGTAAGGCACAACGTTTGACATGGATTATTCAGTCTGAACAGAAAATGGACCACTTCTAGGAATTTATATCATGAAGCTCTCAATCTTTCACCACAATGCAATAAAAATAGACCTCTACTTAAAATCATACACATATAACAAATATATAAACTATAGCTAAACCATTTTTAGATACATTATATCCATAGAATCTTGTATTTGAAAAAATACAATAAAATAAAAATAAGGTCAAGAGCTGGAAAAGAGCTACAGAGTAAACTGAAAGTAGAAAAAAGGAAATGACAGTGAAAAAATAAAGAATAGAAAACAGAGTTATAATAGATTGACAAAGCTGAAAATGGCTAATTAAAAATTATAAAAGAATAAACATACCTTAGGCAAAATTAATCAAAATAAGAGAGCAAAACTAAAACATGTGAACAAAAGTATAAAAACAAAGTAAGAGAAAGATAAAAATATAATATTTGTGCCACTAAATATGAAAACAGACATTATGAACAATATCCTTGGAAACTACAACTTAACTAATCAGACTCAAGAAAAAACAAAACTGTAGATAGGTTTATAAATTTTAATAATATAATTTCTTCTCAAATATCAGCCAAAGAGCCACTAAATAGAGACAGCTTTAGAATAAAGTTCTAATTATTATTGAAGATAATTTTGAAATAGAAACTATTTTTAAAAATGGACAAAGATGTTTTTATTCATTTTTATAAAACTAGTAATCAGAGAATTATACTTGAAAAATACTATTATGAAAAAGAGGAAATACAGGCCATTCTTACTCTCAAACATGGTTACAAATATTATACATTAAATATTAGGAAATATATTTGGTAATCTTTTAAAAAGTTTTATTAAGGCTTAGTTGAGCTTATTCCAGGAGTGCAAGGATGGTTTTATATTAAAAATCAATTCCTGTAATCCACCAGATATCAAAATAAATCAGTTACTAAAATTGTTAAATACCCTAAAATCATCTCAACAGGTATCAAAAGGAACTTAATCATGTGAAAAGCATCCAAGTGGACAAGAGGGAGGATACTGACTTTAAGAAAACAACAGAAACTCACCAAAAAGTTATGACACAAAATCAATAATGCTTAATATTATTTCATGTCATATGCAGTGAAAATGACAAAAGAACAAAGGAAACTGATGCATTGATAATCAAGAGGTAAGAGTTTAATTTAAACTCTGTTAGAAGTCAGATTCAGTAAATAAAATATAAATGGAGATATAGAGAATTTGAATAAAAATACTATCTTAATTACTTACATACACATACAGTGATGTGGAAACAAAGAGAGAATGCATATTCTTTCCAAAAACAAGAAGCATTTATAAAAGTTGAACAATTAGTAATTTAAAAAATAGTTTTCTGGTTATTAAAATATGGTATCATAGGGGCTGCTGTCAGTATCTGCAGTTTCAAAAAATCTGAAATGACTGATAAAAGAAAAATTTAAAATATAACCCAGGAGTAAAAAATCCACAAATTACATTATAAGGACAAGAGATTAAAACATTCTAGACTATTACTTCATTTCTGTGGATTATGTTAATTGCTACTGATAACCATATTCCTCTAGCATTTAACTTTCCTGCATCTCATCACTCCATTGCTACCAGATAACTCAATCCTAGTTAAGCACCTTCCATCACTGTCACTGTCCTATCAAGACTGATCACCACTATGCATTTCAAGGATACTGGTATCTTCTTCACTAATGCTTTTCTCTCTCTCTTTTTTTTTGGGTGGAGAGACAGAGCCTCGGTCTCTCACCCAGGCTGGAGGGCAGTGGCATTATCTTGGCCCACTGCAACCTCTGCCTCCAGGGTTCAAGTGATTCTCCGGCCTCAGCCTCCCAAATAGCTGGGATTACAGGTGCCCACCACCATGCCTGGCTTTTTTTTTTTTCTTTTGTATTTTTAATAGAGACAGGGTTTTACCATGTTGGCCAGGCTGGTCTCAAACTCCTAATCTCAAGTGATCCACAGCCTCCCAAAGTGCTGAGATTATAGGTGTTTGTCACCACACTCAGCCACTAGTGCTTTTCTTAATGCCCTACTTAAAAGAATACCTTTAGAAGCTTCTTTTGGATATAATTATATAGGGGAGTTGGCTAAGAAAGAGTACAGAAAACATATAAACTTCAATATTTACATCTCCCTAAATGTTTAGACTCCTTCCCCTATGGCATATTAGGGATATTAAAGCATTTACCCACATATCTATAAACCAGCTTTGACTCCAGGCTTGAATTTGCTAACTTAGCAGACTTCTAATGCTACTTGTTTTTGTTAAACCCAAAACATTCATTTTTCAAGTTAAATGAACATATCCATACATATACATCTGACGTAATCAGTTTTATTTCATTCTTTATGCTTTAACATCCTTAGAAGCTACTTTCATTCACGGTGTCTAGACTATTCTGGAATACACATAGGTTACTTCAGATTATATAGTCATTTCTGCCTGAAGAAATAAATTTTTAAATTGCAGATTGACATCGATTTCTCATGAAGAAACCAGGGCCATTAAGAAGGTACAATGGAAGTGGGTGAAATTGCTTGTGAGACAACTGCTCCAAATGAAATATTTTATAATGAGTAGCAAAGCTCGTAATGGTTGTAAAAGTGAAGAAAAGAAGGAGGTCTACTTCCCGTGGCAAGGGGAATTCAAAGGGGTTTTAGTTGTCTGCCTTGTCTTTCTCTTGCTAATGTTCAATCCATACATCTGAGTCTTAATACTTTCTCCCAGTGCACTTGATTTAGGAAAAGACAAAGTACTCTAAATAGTTATTTGTCACTGCAACTGTATAGTTTTTTGTCAGCTAGATGTGGAACTGCGCATTTCAATTACAGACGATAGAGACTAAGAGTTGCCATCAAGGCTGTTTAATTGTTCATTCTCACATTTGGCTATATACAGCTTTCAGTTTCTCGTTTTTCCTTACCTCACATATCAAGGATCATGAAAGGAAGTGAGCAATTTCCAGCATCTTAAATTAACTCTTGTCTCCATGCCTGGTCTATTTGCATTCCAACGGATGCCATGTCTAATAGCAATTTGAGCAAATTTGATGAACCTACTTAAGTGAACCGTACTGGAACTTGGAGTGAGAAAGACCTATGCACAGAGGGTCAGCTTGACAGTTTACTTTCAGTTGAGACAATCAGCCAATACACACCAGGGAAGAGGGAATGGAGGAAGAATACCCTGAACTCACTGATCTTTCTCTTTTTTTTTTTTTTTCTCCTGGTGCTCTTCATTGGTTAAACCCAGCTGAAAACGAGAGCAAGGGAGTCTCTTGATATATATTCCCAACAGGTCAACCTTCTGAGGTAAGTAGAGAGTGGCTCTGGAGGTACAAAAATAACATGTTTTGCATATTCTGTAAGAGAGTCATAAATGTTCATACTCCAGGTGACTGGTTTACAAGTCATTTTTCTTCAGTGATATATTATTATCAAGATAGTCTTAATTTGGAGATTCTGCTATTATACTCAGTTGAGAGACAACTGGCCCAAACACAATGATATCAAAATAATCTCATTAAATCAAAATCAAACGTTTTTTAGAACAATATGAACCATAACTTTAGGCAATCCTATTACCCATGACTGTAGTGAAATATATTAGATTCCATATGAATGAGAGTCAAGGATAATTCTTATAATTTCTAAGCAGGCATATAACTTTTCCCTTCTTGCATTTAGAATTTAAAGCATATGGGTCTTACTTCAACTATCAACAGAGAATTTATGCATTATAATTCATCTTCAAGAATTTCAGTACTAATTGACTAAAATCTAAAAAGTGCCAAGTGTTGGCTCAAGATTTGCAAAATTTGAAAGAGAAAGGAATTCAACAGATGTATTAACTATCTGTTTTTCCTATGTCTCTAAATTCCATCCCAGTACAAAGATATAGCACTATAAATTAAATAGATCTATTGTCTTAAGTCATAAATATCTTTATTAAGCTATTATTTTAAAGTATTCTCTTCTTTGTACTGATAATTTCATTTTAACATTTATAGAATATTTGTAAGTATCTGAAACAGGTCAAAGATCTTTTTAAATACATTTATTTAATCATCACAAAAATTATGCATATATAATTCAAATAGCAGTTTTGCTATTCAAAAGCAAAATTGAATAGCATTTTTTGTCTTTTAGAAAATTAAAACTGAAGATATTGTCTGCAGTGTTGACAATAACAGCACAGATAAAATACACGGGGTAAATTGTATGCCTTAGTAAAATTCTATAAAAAACAATTTTTTTCCCTTAGGCATGTGTATGTGTGCACGCATGCATGTGTGTATGTGTGTCTCAGAATAGAAACGTTGTATAACCCATATTTTAACATTTTAAATACAGATTTTTCACAGGTTTAGAATTTAACCAAGAGTACAATAAACACAGCCCATGTACCTAATGGATGCGATCTACTTCTTCTGAACAATTTACATGATTTTTATTTTCTGTCATATCTCTACTGTATCTTTTATGTCTCTAAGCCATATTTTTGCATTAACTTCAATCTTGCTGTAAGCTTTTTTAATTCAGTTTGAAATATATAACATATACATTCTAATAAGGTAAAATTAATCTCAGTAGCTTTCTAATATTCTCAGCAGGAACTCTGGCTGCAGTTATTAAAAATATGGAGACATAGTTTTGCTTCTATCCACAGGAATGTATCATTAAAAGCAAATTCAGGCATATAAAAAAGAAATAATTGTTTCACATAGCTAGGCATTGGATTACTATATTAAAATATATTTTTATAAATGTTATTGAAGATCTCAAAGCACTTCTACATATTTATCAATTCTTACTGTCTTATTTTCCAAATACAAAGATAGCCACATGTATATAAAAGCAAGGTTTTTTATATAAATATATATGACATGGACACACATCTTTCCCCTTTATGTTAGGAAAACTTGCTGAAATGACAGATAAATCCCTATAGATATTTATAATGAATTATGAAGAAGGCTAGGGGATAACATCATTTTTGGACTACATTTTGGTTATGAAAGAAAAAAATAACCAAGAGCAACAGTTTTGTTAATTTCTAGAAAAGCACCATTATTATATTGAAATTCTTGTTCATGAAAGCTATGTTTTGCAGCCGAGATACTTGGGGACACTGTTAACCTACTGGCAGAGGATTCCCTGGCTCTTCAATGTGTTTGATCAGTGGTGAAATCTGCTTTGCTGGTATTTTTCCATTTTCCCAATCAGAGTTGCTCTCCACCTTTCCCCACCCTGCTTTATACCAGTGGTATTTGCTTTGTTTAGACTATAGGAATGCCTGTGAGCCCCAGGAGACTAAAGGTATAAAAGAGTTTAATGTCAGGTACAGTTCCTCCTGATTCTCTCCTTGCTTGGATATTTTAGTTGGGCTGCACTCCTTGAAGTTAGTTGTAGATTCTTTAAATGTGAGTCTCTCCACAAGATTTTCTCCTTGCATGTTCTAATAACTATTTGCTTTTTCACATTGAGGAGTGGTAACTTCTCTGTGTTTTCTGCTGTGGGTTTCGTGTCATTCTTTATGAATTCCCAACATTCTGTCCGCATTTTAATATGCATTTTTTCCATCAAACTATCCTGATATGTGTGTGCCATCATTTCTTTTTGGAACTTTCATTAATATAAGTGGCTTAGCAGCTTTGCCTTCTGTTGGTGCCTGGGACTTAACCCTTAATTCACTGCCCATGTTATACTGGTTGCATTTGCTTATTTGCTCCATTCTGATACAGTGGTTTCACTGACACATCTCATTGTTTGAAGTTTTAAATTTGGCAACCTGATTTATATCAAGTTAGCCTTGGCTGTCATCAAAGAGCAGCGTATAGAAAGCAGATAATTGGGCAAAGTGTTGCTATTAACTGTCCATGGTCCATACAAGAATTTCTTAGTTATATAGTCATCACTTCTCCTATGGTGGGCTGCCTGTAATCAAAGCCATACTGCTTAAAACTGTACTCATCTCTTTTCTATCATGTAGACTGTTATACCCTGCATGCAGATGGAAAGGAAACAAGGAGCCTGGCATTATGTAAATCTAACTCTTATTTAAAATAGATCACATTGAGGTCATTATTCTAAGTATATTACCCTGATGCTTTTGGGATATTGTTATCTACATGTCTATCTACCTACCTAGTTGTTTATGAGCTTCCCTCTATATCTCTCAATTTTTCAACTTTTTCAACTTATAACCATCCTTGGTCAACATTTTGCCATGGCTTACAAGACCTTTACAATCTGACTACATTTTATCTTCCCAGACTTACAGAATTGCAATCAAGGGACCTATGTTAAAATTACATAATATTCTTTCATTTTCTATGGGCCGTGTAAGGAAAAAAAACAAACCAAACACGATCTTTAAAAAATTTTCCATGTCTCTCCTCAAGTGCTAAATAAAAAGATTAAAAAGAATACTTAATGTTAAAATTCCTAATTTTATCTCCTAGAAAATTAAGTATTTATTTACTATTCTAGTTTGGGAGTTGATTCATCCACTAATTCCTTACCCATTGAAAGAGAGTATAACTCTTCACACTAGGCCCTTTCACTCTAGTTTATCATTTTCCACTCTATCTAGAAAATACCTTCTCCTATCCTCTGACCACATCAACTGGGTGCTTGAACAATGACCAAGCTTCTAACTTAAACCTAGCATCACTGGTGTGTTTTTGACAAGAGACTAGAGCATTTCTTCAGTCTGAATTAGTGTACATTGCTGCACCCTTTGAATAGGATTTAACCCCTTCTGTATCTTTGGTCCTCAGTCCCTGAGGAGGAAGATTATCAGGTGTGGCCTCTGTCATTTCTTTACCATATGGAACTAAGTTTCTGGAGAAATATCTGTTTCCAGGTCTATGGCAGGGGATGTGCAAGATAAGCCTGACATCTCATTGGACCTGAAATTATGAAAGTGCTAAAAAACTAATGGGTACATGAAAAAAAGGTCACAGGAATATTCAAGGGCTTCTTCTGAATCAGGGATAATGTTGGCATTAACATATATAATGATAGTAATGGATTATAACCAATTCAATAAAGTAGAAACTCACCAGCTTATACTGATACACATAAATAGAGAAGAACTACAGCTTGTCTTTATAGTAACATACAAAACACTGAATGGGGATGAATGATGCTGTTAGAAAAATAACCATTTAAGATGGTTACCATCCTATCAATATCTACATAATGCTAAGGCAGTAAGAAGGGAAGCCTGGGATTGGAACTCCCAAAGTTCTCACTGGGGCACTGCCTAGTGGAACTCTGAATAGACTCCATCCTCCAGACCCCAGAATGGTAGATCCACTGACAGCTTGCACCATGCATCTTGTTGGCATTGAGCTGCAGGCACTCAATGCCAGCCTATGAAAGTAGCCACAGGGGCTGTAACCTGCAAAGCCATAGGATCAGAGCAACCCAAGGCCATGGGAACCCACCCCCTGCATCAGTATATGCTGGATATGAGATATTGAATCAAAGGAGATTAATTTGGAGCTTTAAGATTTAATGACTGCCTACCTATGTCTTGCATGGGTCCTATGGTCCCTTCATTTTGGTGAATTTCTCACATTTAGAATGGGAGCATTTACCAAATGCCTGTATCCCCACTGTATCTTGAAAATAGCTGACTTGTTTTTTATTTTATAGACTCATAGGTGGAAGGGACTTATTTTATCTAACCTGAGAATTTGCACTGTAGGCTTTTGAGTTTATGCTGAAATAAGTGAAGACTGCGGGACTATTGAAAAGGGATAATTGTATTTTGCAATGTGAGAAGAACATTATACTTGAGAGAGGCCAGAAGTGGAATGATATTATTTAAATTTTTGTCCTCACCCATATCTCATGTTAATAGCAGGCAGAGCATAACAGGTGGTGATTGGATTATGGGGGCAGATTTCCCCCTTGCTGGTCTTGTGATAGTGAATGAGTTCTCAGGAGATCTGATAGTTTAAAAGTGTATGGCACTCCCAGCTTTTTTCTTGCTCTCTCCTTATACTATGTGAAGAAGCTCATTGTTTCCCTTTGTCTTCCACCATGATTGTAATTTTTCTGAGGCCTCCCAGTTAAGGCTTCCTATTAAGCCCACAGAACTATGAGTCAATTGAACATTGTTTTTTCATAAATTACTCAGTCTCGAGTAGTTCTTTATAGCTGTGTGAAAACAGACTAGTATATTTTAAAGATCTATTTTTTTGTTTTGTTTTAATCCTTTCTATAATTCCTTGATTCTCAATTTTATTCAGGTCTGCTCTGATCTTTGTTATTTCTTTTCCTCACCTAGTTTGGGTTTAGTTTACCTTTGTTCTAGCTCCTTGATGTGAGATGTTAAGTTGTTAACTTGAGATCTTTTTATCTTTTTGATTTAGGCATTGTACTAGTCATGGTTCTCCAGAGGGACAGAACCAATAGGATAGATGTACATATAAAGGGAGATTGTTAAGGCCTTACTGACTCACATGATCACAAGGTGACGTCCCACAACAGACCATCTGCAAGCTGAGGAGCAAGAAAGCCAGTCTGAGTCCAAAAGCCAAAGAACTTGAAACATAATGTTCAAGGGCAGGAAGCATCTAGCATGGGAGAAAGAAGTCGGCCAGAAGACTAAACCAGTCTAGTCTTTCCATGTTCTGCTGCCTGTCTGTATTCTGGCTGAGCTGGCAGCTGAATAGATTGTACCTATCCATATTGAGAGTGGGTCTGCCTTTCCCAGTCCACTGAATCAAATGTCAATCTCCTATGGCAACATCCTCACAGGCACACACAGGGACAATACTTTGCATCCTTCATCCCAATAAAGTTGATATTCAATATTAACCATCACAGGCATTTAACTTTATAAACTTCCCTCTTAATATTGTTTTTGCTGTATCCTAGAGGTTTTGGTATCTTGTGACTGCATTTTTATTTATTTCAAAAACTTTTTAAATTTGTGCATTAATTTTATTGTTTACCCAAAAGTCATTCAGGAGCAAGTTGTTTAGTTTCCATGTACTTGTGTAGTTTTGAGAGTTCTTAATATTGATTTCTAATTTTATTCCACTGTGGTCTAAGACTTGATTACGATTTTATTTAAATTTATTGAGACTTTTATATCCAAGGACATGGTTAATTTTAGAGAATGTTCCATGTATAGATGAAAAAAATATGTATGTTCTATTGTATGAACATAAAAGTGACATGCTCGGTAGATGTCTATTAGGTGCATTTAGCTGAGACTAATTTAAGCGCAGAGTTTCTTTGTTAGTTCTCTACCTCGATAATCTGTCTAGTTATGTCACTGGGTTGTTGAAGTTCCCCACTATTATTGTATGGCTATTTCTTTCCTTAGGTCCAGGCATTTTATTTGTTTTATAAATCTGGGTGCTCTAGTACTGAGTGAGAGTGTGTGTGTATGTGTGTGTGTGTGTGTGTATGTGTGTGTGTGTGTGTAGTACATAGAAAAACAGTCTTGCTCTTTGTTTTCCATTTGCATATCACTCTCCATCCAGTTATTGACACCTATAGGTGCCATTGCATGTTAGATGGGTCTCTTGTAGGTAGCAGATGGTTGGGACTTGTTTTTGTATTCAATTTGCCAGTTGACATCTTTTACATAGAACTTTTAGGTCATCTGTATTCAAGGTTAATATTGATATGGGAGATTTTGTTTCTGTCATAGTGTCATTAGCTAGTGGACACTATTTGTAGTCTCAAATGTGGATTTGCTTTATAGGATCTGTGAACTTCGTACTTTTTGTTGGTTTCATGATAGCAAGTGTCATCCTTTTGTTGTCATGTTTAGTTTTCTCTTGAGCATTTTTTTTTGTAAGACTAATCTGGTGGTGATAAATTCCCTTAACATTTGCTTGTCTGGGAAAAAGTTTCTCTTTCATTTATGAAGCTTAGTTTGACAGGATATAAAATTATTGCCTGGTACTTTTTTTTTTTTTTACTTTAAGAGAGCTAAAAATAGGCCCCTGGTATCTTCTGGCTTGAGAGGTTTCTGCTGAGAAGTCTGCTGTTAGTCTGATGAGATTACCTTTATTTGTGAGATATATATATATATATATATATATATATATATATATATATATATATATACACACATACACACACACACACACATACACACACACACACATACCCATTTATAGATACATATATATATATATATATATATATATATATATATACACACACATCTATATATGTATGTTTTGTGTGTGTTGGATTTCATTGATCTTTCTTATAATTCATATTTTAAATTCTTTATACTTTCATAATTTTTATTTTTGTTAGGATCTATTGCTTGAGAACTAGTGTGGTCCTTTGGGGGTGTCACAACGTTCTCTTTCTTCACATTGTTGGAATTATTGTGCTGCTTCCTTCTCATTTGTAGAGCTCTTGTTATTTTTAAATTTACTTTCCTTTAAGTTAGGTTTTATCTCCCTTGAGCATAATACTGTTGCATATATTGGGTAGAGTTCTTTAGATTTGCTTCTTTGTGCTTTTAGGGGGCCAAGGATATGTATGGCTTCCTTAGTTATAGATAGCTTAAGTGTAGTGTTTTTCTCAAATGACAGTTGTGTGTGAGTTGTAGTAGTGTTATTCTGTGCTTATGGTCAGGCTCACTTCCCAGGGCTGGGAAGGTGGAGTTCTTGATAGGCTTCTCTTATTCCCCAGCACTGTGTACTTCTGTTAGAAGAAAATACTGGATTATGCAATTCAACCTACAGTCCAGTAGGTGGTGTTTGCAGGTAAAGGCCATCTCCGTGCCATACACTGATGTCAGCAAAAGTTGTAGGCCATGCAGGTGGACCCCATAACCATTAGGTGGTACTTGCATGTGAGAGCAGTGGTATCCTACGCGGTTTACACACACACACCCAACCTGATGGTTCTCCCTCCAGCGTCCAGCCCCGGCAATAGGCCCAATCAGTTAGGCTCTTCTGATTATGCCTAACTGCACCCAGATTTTGCCACTTCAGGTATTTCAGACCATAGGAGTCACCGGGGGCAGGAAACTGACAATCATGCCACATTGTTTCTGGTCCAATCATATCAAGGGAGGCATATCCAGCTCCTGAGTCACCATACTAACCAGTGCTATACTCTTCTTTCTGTTCTGACAGTGAGGGCTACTTTCCCATTTGAGATCCGGCCACACATTGATCTTCACACTGAGCAGTGTGCTCGAGTCTTGGGGAATTCGGTCCAGGCCAGCACATTTGTCCTCTGGCCCCTCAGTGACAAGTGGTGACTATGATAGGGGTGAACTGCTCCCAGGTTACCAATGAAACACTCCTATGGGGCAATGAAGACTAGTCTACGGGCCCCACCCTATGGTAACAGCAGAAAGGCAGTCTTGGGAGGGGTCAACAAGCAAGGGGCTGCATGGTTTGGAAGCATCTTTCCCATAGCAATGGTGATGGGACCTAAATTGTCTTCGTCACGTGAACATGCCTGAGTCTGTCTCTCTCCTCCCAGGCAAAAGCAGAAACTCCAGCTGCTCAGTGCAGAATGGAGAGTCTTGTAGGGTGGACACCTACATAGGGTTGCATTTTTCTTGGCTCCATGTGGGTTCAAGCAATGAAACTATGTATTCTCTAGGCAGCTTCCCTGCCAGTCTAAAGGCTTTCATGTGGGCATGTGGGAGGGTTTGTGAGAGCTTCTGTAGCTAGGCGCTCAGATGTTTGTGGCAAGAATGTGGTGCCCAGGTTTCTTTCACTTATCCCTACTTTGGGTCTTTTCTGGATTCAGGGCCCAGATCTGGAGTCTATGATCCCTGAGTAGGATGCTCTGCACATTCATCTTCAACCAAGCTGTCTTCCCTTACCTATCAAATTTTTGTGTTTTCTCTCAAAAGGTATCTTCAAAGTGTAGTTTACTTGATATTTTGGTTCTTCTCTTTGGGAGAGGCATATCCAGCTGGATCTAGCCTCATTTGCAAAAATTTTTTTTCATAATCAATTTCTTATGTAATTAAAAAAAATTACACTATAAACAGTATTTATCATTTGAATTAAATTTAATTTTTATATTGGGTTTACTCACATTATTTATTTAAGTTAATGAAAGAAATATCAGTATATTATTATACACATATATATTCCTTTTATTTTGCTTAAGAAACTTATTTTTCCTTTTAGTGGTGACATTTAAGCATTTAAAATTCAAGCTCAGGAGTTTCAGAGACTTGTTGGATTGTAGGAGGTGGGAAAAAAGAAATATATTTACTTTATTTTTCTCATTATCATGTTAAATATAGAGACCGTAATAAGCATCTTTATGGAATAATGATTAATTCTATAGTCTGGAAATGGAATGCATAGTTTTTCTACCTGACATAAACATTGAATTTTTCTTTAGTAATAAGTATTCATCGGTCTTCCATCTTAATGCTTATGAAAGTATTTTTTTCTCAAGTTCCAGCACCATTTACCAAGTATAAGCTCTCCTGACTGAGTTTTGGCAGTGTTATTCTAAACGATTTAGTATTCTTATCATGATAGTTACCCATTTCCAAATATAATGAAGTCACCCATCTGCTAAATGCCTTTTCATGTCTCCTGTAAGGGTCTAGAAATATTTGCTTTATGAAGTCTCTGCATGATTGCGTGCTTACTTACCTTTTTAAATTGTCTTTTAGTAGTTTCCACCCACCACAGTGTAGTACACCAAATGATAATACATGCTGTGTCCATGGTCTCTTTCACACATATGCACGTGCATGCGTGCGCGTGCGTGCACACACTCTCTCTCTCTCTCTCTCTCTCTCTCTCTCTCTCTCTCTCTCTCTTGCATTGATAGCTCTGGTGTATCTTTTGATCTTAGCTTATACTTCTGCGGAAACCTCATTTGTGACCTAATAGAATCGTTTTCATTTTTTGATTAAATAAATTGAACAATTATTCACATACCATAAAATTTGCTATTTTAAAATGTAAAATTCAGTAATGTTTAGTATATTCACTTTAACATATTCTTTTTTATATAATGTCCAGTGTTGCATGACCATTACCATTATTTAATTCTAGAACATTTTTATCACCTAAAACAATAATTACCAATTATGCCTAATTGTCCCCTTCCCTTAGCCCTTGGCAACCACATATCTACATTCTGTCTCTCTTGCCTATTTTGGACACGCTATATAAATGGAGTCATGAAATATGGGATCTTTTGTCTCTGCTTTCACTTACTACAATGTTTTAAGGGTCATACATGTTGTAACACGTAATAGCTCTTCTTTCCTTTTTGTGGTTAAACAATACGGTACTCTATTCTATTATATACTATATATTATATATCCTATTTTGTTCATTCATCAGTTAAAAGATATTTGAAATTGTTTTCAGTTTTTGGCTGTTAGTAATCACTCTACAATGAACATTCACATACAAGGTTTCGTGCAGACACATGTTGCCAACTTTTTTATGTATATACTTACAAATATAATTACTGGAGCATGTAGTGACTCTATATTTAACTTCCTGAGAAACTGCATTGTTTTTCAAAACTGCTGAATCCTTTTACCATCTACCAGCAAAGTATTAGGGTTTTAATTTCTCCATATCCTTACCAATACTTGTGATCATCCCTGTTTTGATAATAATGATCTTAGTAGGTATGAAGTGGTATCTCATTTAATTTTTATTTGCATTTCCCAAATTATATTGATATATTTTAATGTGTTTATTTTCTTTGAAGAAATGTGTATTCAAATACTTTACATATTTTTAATTAAATTGTTTGTCTTTATATTGGTCAGTGGTAAGATTTTTAAACATATTCTGCATACTAGGCCCTTATTAGATAGATGATTTACAAATACTTTCTTCAATTCTGTAGGTTGTCCATTTCACTTTCCTGATAATTTTCTTTGAAGCACAACATTTTTAATTCTGATGATGCTCAATATATTGATTTATTCTTTTTGTTGGTGTTGCTTTTGGTGCCATATCTAAGAAACCACTGCCTAATTCAAGATCATAAACATTTATATAGCTGTTTTCTCCTGAGAGTTTTATAATTTTTGACTTACACTTATATATTTGACCCATTTTGAGTTAATTTTTGCATATAAAATGAAGGAAAGGTATATCTTTATTCTTTTGCACAAATATATCCATTTTTCCTAGCAACATTTCTTGAAAATAATTTTTCTCATTAAATTGTCTCAGCGTTATTGTTGAAAATGTCATGCATCCCTCTTTCATATCCTTCATTGCATTAGTGTTCCCGGGCTAACATTATAGACTGGGTTCTTTAAGCAAAAGAAATGTATTTTCTCCCACTTCTGGAGGCTAGAATTCTTGGATAAAAGTCTGGTAGGGTTGACTTCTCGTTAGGATTCTCTTCCTGGCTTGCAGACAGTTGCTTTCTTGATATGTCCTTTCATGATAGAGAGTGCAGGGGGTCTATGGAGTCTCAGCTTGTAAGGACATTAATCCTATTGAATCAGGGCCCCACACTTCTAAATTATTTAAGTACCTCCATAAGAGCCTTGTCTCAACATATAGTCACACTGAAAGTTGGAATTGTACATATGAATTTTGAGGGAACACATTCAGTTGGTAACACTGATTTATCTTTGTCTACATGTTCTGCTAAATTGCAAATGTCGTTTCAATCCCTGCAGTGTTCCCATATGCAGTACAGTGCCACGCATATAGTGAACACTGAGTAAATATTTCTTGAATTATTGAATGAATAACTGTAATGAAAAATTAAAGTAGATAAAAGTGATGAAGTAAATATATATATTTGAAACATATCTGTGGTATGTTTGATGAATTCATTTTTCATGCCAACACCTTACCTAACTAATCTTACATCTTATCAATAATCATAGAAGAAAAGCAGTAAAGAAAATGTTACAATACTTTCCCTATAATTTATTTAGCTTCATTTAAAAACACTACTTTAGTTTTTAAATTATATGGAGAATTGTTAACTTTTATTGAATTTCTGAGCCCGTGGGCACTTTAAAAAATTATTTAGGTTTCCAATGCAGGGCAGAGCTAAGAAAATTCTTGAGATATTTTAGCCAGGTAATTTCTTAAATAGGCAAATATTTAGATTTGTTTATATTTTGGGTTAATATTGCATATCTAACATTGGCATTGACCAAAAATGTCATATTTCATAATAAGCACATCTCCATTTATGTCAAATTATTATTCCTTTATGGGCTCTTTTGATCATTCAGAGGTAGAGTGACAGATTATCACTGGAATCAGAAATGGATAGTGAATGTGGGCTAAAAGTATTATGTCACTTTTAAGTATGGTTGCTATTATTTGCATTTTAATAAAATATGTGTCTAAAGTATATATATTCAAGGTATTCATTCATTTATTTGAACATCCAACATACATTTGTTAAATATCTATTTTTGCCAGGCAATAGAGACATATGAATTGAAGACAAAGTTTCCACTCTCTGGGAGCCCACGGTCTAAACTGAGACACACAAAAATATAAGCAGTTACAAAATCATACGTTGAGTAGTATATCTGAATTGCATAAGTCTGCACGAAGAAAATGGGGAAAGTTTTTGAGGTGGATGAATAAAAAATTACACTAACTGGGGAGAAATTGTTTTCCCAATCAGAAGAGAGTACCTGTCGATATAACCTGGAATATCAAGCACAAAAAATTTGCTAGTAGTTTAACCTAGAAAGATCACTAGATATATAAGGGAAAGTGATACTAGCATGACCTTCAAAGCATTGGTCATGAAAGAGGTAGTATTTAATCTTTTTTTCTGTATGATAAAGCCCTGAAGGATTTTAAACAGAAAAATAGCATCAACATTCTATTTTAGAGCAATCATTAGGCAATGAAGAATCATGAGTGAATTCCCCAGTTATTATGGCTAGGGAGATGAGGATTCGAGCTATACAATCACCTTCCTGGGTCCCAGGCACTTTTGCCTTCATGAGCCACTTCGTCCAGGAAAAGTAAGTATTACTGTGTTGGGATCTTTGATGGCCCAGGAGCATAAACACTGCTGGGAGTTTTTTAGGATCTCAGGCTTTACTCCATATCTACTGAATCAGAATCTGCATTGAACAAGATGCCCAGGAACTTTATAAACACATTAAAGTTTGAGAAACTCTGACCCAGATACCATTGAATTAATTAGTGTTAGGCAAGTAGAGGGATTTTTTTTTTTTTCTCTGAGAAAGAAGGTGATAAAATAGGGTGCATAGAGAGAGTAAAGAAGTAAGTTGTGGTCTTACTCTTTTGCCTAGACTGGAGTGCAGTGGCACAGTCAGTGTTCAGGGCAGCCTCAACTTCTTTGGATAAATAAAAGAGGCAGATACTGATTACTTAAACTTTTTTTTCTGAGAGTAAAAGGCAAGCTCTTCTACTAATAGAGAAAAAAAGAGGTTGGGGCTAGTGCAGAGTCATGGTCCGATGTGTGCCCTCAAAATTCTTATGTTGAAATCTAATCTTCAATGTGATAATATTAGGAGGTGTGGCTTTGGGAAGTCATTAGGTCATAGGGCAGATCCCTCATGAATGGTATTAGTGCCCTTGTAAGACAGGACCCAGAAAACTGTCTTGCTGTTTCCACTATGTGAGGATACAGTGAGAAGACAACATCTATGAAAGGGGCCTCACCAGACACCAAATCTGTTTACACCTTGATCTTGAATTTCTAAGCTTCCAGTACTATAAAAAATAAATTTCTGTTGTTAATAAGCTACTCAATCTATGGCATTGCTTTATAGCAGCCCAACCAGCATAAGACACACAGGCTAAGAATATTGAGAAATATTTCCTTAGAAATAGTTACGGAGAATAAGAGAAATAGTTGGGCAGAGATTCAGAGTCTGCTGCTAAGTGTTTGTGTGGTGGGGTGGAAAGAGGGTGGTTGACATCTAAGATACTTTGGTACTAGACTTCATACATTTTTTTTTCCAGCAGCTCTGAGCATGTGTAGAAATTAGCAAATTCAGAAATTTATAGCAATTTAAGATTAGAAAGATGATAAGTAGCCAAAGATACTGAGAGTGCTGATTAAAGAGTTAGAAAGTACTTTTAATAATGTATTTTTAATTGGATAACACTGCTGTACTGGAACAACAATGAAGTGGAAAGGATTAATAAGCACTGAGAAAAGAGGAGAGAAAATTATTCCTGTAGGGACATTTCACCTCTATGTGGAATCAACAGTTGGCCCTGTTTAGTTTACAGAACTCTGAAACAAGAAGAGAGAAATAGATGACACTTCTAAGGCCTTGAAGTCCAACCCCTGCCTCCCACTCACATAATAGTCTCCTTAGAGAGTGGAGAGGGAGTGGGGTATGAGAAGGAAGATACATTCTTCTCTTATGTCAGTGATTCTGGGATTGAGGAACAGCAAGGTTGATCCTAGCCAGACATTTGAGAGCCCTCTACCATCACTCCCAAAGCAAGTGAACAATTCATAAGGTGTTTGGACTATTGTGTCTTGATTTTGGTACTCTTAACTTCCTTAGATCATATTTGTGTAACATTTCTGTGAGTGTCTGTCTCTCCTATTGGACTGAAACTTACCTATATTTACTAGGTTGTGGTCTTACTCTTTTGCCTAGGTTTGAGTGCAGTGGCACAGTCAGTGTTCACTGCAGCCTCAACTTCTTTGGTGCTGGTGATTCTCCTACTGCAGCCTCCCAGGTAGCTGGGACTACAGATACATACCACCACACCTGGCTAGTTTTCTGGGTTATTTTGTAGAGCTAAGGTTTCATCATGTTGCCCAGACTAGTCTCAAACTCCTGGGCTAAAGTGATCCACCCTCTTTGGCCTCCCAAAGTGCTAGGATTACAGGAATGAGCCACTGTGCCCGGCCCTGAAAATTACTTAATATACAGTTATCATAAATTAGTCATCCCTGCATTCTCTTTCCCAGCACTCAACAAAGTACTCTATTAAGTACTCATTAATATTCAATAATGCTTATTTTTTTAAATCAATAAATCCCAATGGCACTATACTGCAGGAACCTATAGTCTCAGGTAACAAAATGGCACTCTTCTACTCTTCCAGTAATGACTTTATATTCTTGCAGCAAGTAGGGCGTGACCATATGCCTATTGATTAAAAGACCAAAAAAAAAAAAGTCACAATACTTTTGATTTAATTTTCAAGTACTTGGACTGTTTCTTCAGGTTAAAAATGTGGGAGTTTATGATATATTGTCCCTCACTGTTCAAGGACCACTTCAATGTTCCATGACCACTATTCTGTTATGGAAAATTAAAGGAAACTCTTTTTACCCATTAGCAAAGGCATACATATTATGTGCAAAGAGCACTATCTCTGGAATATTTTTAGTACAGATTTTGAACTATGATTATCTCATGACTATGCTTACTTATATTTATATTAGCTTTGCTTTTCTTGCAACATGCAGTTTTGTAAAAATGTTTCTCAGAGTGCCATTTCTCTTTTTATTTGCCAGGAATGCATTTCATTCCAAATAACAGAAAACCAACTAACATGTATGGAATTATTTTTCTCACTTAATAAGAAATCTGTTACTAACAGACCAGAGCTAGTGTAGAAGCTTCATGAGGCTATCAGAAAGCAGAGGCTTTTTAATACTTTGGTGTGTCATTTCTAGGAAATGGCTTTCTACCCCCACCCCAAGTTGCAAGATGATTGCTTTACTTATTTATATACTCCTAGCAAGAAAAAAAAGTGATGAAAGACAAAAGAGGCAGGCCTAACAAGACTCTTTCTTTTAAGAAGGCTTCCTGGCTGGGCATGGTAGTGGTTCACACCTGTAATTCTCAGCACTTTGGGAGGCTAAGCTGGGCAAATAACTTGAGGTCAGGAGTTTGAGACCAGTCTGGCCAACATGGCAAAACCCTGTCTCTGCTAAAGATACAGGCCAGGCATGGTGGCTCACACGTAATTCTAGCAGTTTGGAAGGTTGAGATGGGCAGATCACCTTAGGTCAGGAGTTCAAGACCAGCCTGGCCAACATGATGAAAACCCTTCTCTACTAAAAATACAAAAATTAGCTAGGCATGGTGGCAGATGGCTTTAATCCCAGCTACTCAGGAAGTTGAGGCAGGAGAATCACTTGAACCTGGGAGGTGGAGGTTGTAGTGAGCCGAGATTGCATCATTGCACTCCAGGCTGGACAACAAGAGTGAAATGCCATCCCAACGATATGCATATGTGTGTGTGTGTATAAGTGTGTGTGTGTGTGTGTGTGTGTGTGTGTGTATGCCAGGCATGGTGACATGTTCCTGTAATTCTAGCTACTTGGGAGGCTAAGGCAGGAGAATCTCTTGAACCTGTAAGGTAGAGGTTCCAGTGAGCTGAGATTGTGCCGCCGCACTCCAGCCGGGGCAACAGGACAAGACTCCATCTCAAAAAACAAACAAATAACAAAAAGATTACCTTCCTGGAAGCTCTACCCAGAGATTTCCACTGAACTGGCTGAAACGGGGCTATGTGGCCACTTCTAGACAAATTTCACTAGAGAGTGGCCTAAAAAAAGGAATTGTGAAAAGGATTTGTTATAACCACAACATTAATCACATGCCTTTTGCTTTTAATCTTTGATCTCTATGTCTGTGTAACACTATCTTGGATACATATGGTTTTGGACTCAAATACCATGATTCATATTTTTCATTCAGATTTATCTACATATTTTATGAGGATATTTAATTAACAGTTATATCAATGATAGCTCATATTTCTTAGCCATTCGCTCAGTGCTAGAGAAATGCTTGGCATAACAGTATTTAATCTTAATTCTATAGGGTTTCAATGATGAAATGGGTCTTAGGTTGAACATATTACCAGAAGTTTAATAAGTTTATTTCTTTTTCTCTTGATTAAGCATACATTAAACCTATATTTCTCCCTCTCCTCTTCCTTCCTCATTTTTTATTTTTTCTATTTTGATCAGTCATTTCTTTGTGAACTTTCTCACTGGTAGGGAAGAGAGTACTATAGCATAGTATTTCTTAAAGTGTATTCAAGTATTGTTAAAAGTGATACATTAAGATAGTTATTCAGTCATATAATTTGGAAAACATGCTTTATAAAACTAAGATTAAAATATTTATTTAGTCAACAAAGACCCTGTTTCAAAAAAAAAAACTATTTATATAATCATTATTTGTTTTCCCAGCTGAAAATTAAGCTCTCTGAGAGTGGTGGCTGAGTCAGTATTGCTCCTGCTTATAAATCCAGGGTTTAATATAATGTTCTGTACGAAGTACACCATAAGTATTTATTTTTAGTTGAATTCTAGATCTCTTACTATGCTAAAGAACAGACTGAAAATCTAAGACAGAAAATGTAGTGTTTAAGTCTCTGCACCAAAATAACTACTGTATAATTTTAAAAATATATTATAGTTTTAGAATCTATAATAAACACAAAAAAATATACAAAATTAAAAATTAATGCAGTCAAAAGAAATTATCCCAACCTAATCTGTTTCTGAAGTACTTAGTAATTTTTCTTAAAGGCAAACACTATTGTCAATTTATTACTTTCCAGAAAAGTCTGTCTCTGGGTGTGTGTGTGTCTGTATACACATAAATGAATTTTTACCATTTTTTTGAAGGATACTATGTTCTTGCCCTGTCATTTGATCTTTTCATTAAACAACTTATATTTTACTCTATATCAACATATATGGAGTTACTTCATTCTTCCTTTAGCACCAACCTAGTATTTCTTTGTAAGACCCCAACATTATATAGAAAATGCCTATTTAAATTGCTTTCTCTACACACACACACACACACACACACACACACACACACACATATATGTGTGTGTGTGTGTGTGTATCATGTCGCACACCTAAGAGTTTTGTAGGATAAATCTCGAGACATGGATTAGTTGAGTCAAAGTGTATGTGAATTTTAAAATTTAGTAGATTGCCAAATTGCTCTCCATAAAGGTTATATTACTATATATTCCCACCAAAATGAATAAATATATGTTTCCCCTCAGCCTGGAAAATACTGCATATAATCAGTTCATCATCCATTTCATACAGGTCTCATAAATTATAGTTGAGCGAAGTGGTCTTTTATGACTTTTAAATTTATTCTGATGGTATCTGTAACAGTTTATCTTGGTTTGGATTTTGTGCTTTTTTTCTATTTTTCATGAAAAGGCAACTTTCATTCTTCCTTTCTTCCTTTCTCTCTTTAATTTCATAATTTGGTAATTTCTTACATTTTCTTAATTCCTTCCATTTTGTAAATTTGTGTGTATATGTGGTGTGTGTGTGTGTGTGTGTGTGTGTGAGAGAGAGAGAGAGAGAGAGAGAGAGAGAGATTCCTCTGTATGTTTCTTGATTAATATATACTATTTTAATTAATCATCATAAATAATCAGGGCATTTTAGAAATGAGGAAAAGACAGAGGTTCACAGAGATTTAACACCTTCCTAGAGGGCACACAGCTAGATGCGATAAAACCTAAAACTGTTTGATTTTAAATCTAAACTTTCCTCACTGCACCAGGAGCTTTCTAATTAGAATCAAAGTGCCAACATAGTTTAATCAATATTTTGCATTATATTTTATATATCAAAATGCTGTGTTTAAAAGAAAAAATTTTATGCATATTTGTTCACATAGAGAACAGAACAGAAATATTCTCAAGCATAAATAGTCTCTATAACTTCCTTTAAAAATATATCAGGTTTTAGTGTGCTGATATTTATATTGAAATATTTTCAGGGAAAATAAGGACCTGGTATCCTTAAAAATAGTAAAACTGGAAGTGGATATTTAAAAGTGACTTAAAATAATTACAATCCCTTATGTGTTAACTATACATCAGATACTTTCTTAAGCAATTTACTTAAAAAATTTATCCTTACAATTAGATGTGGCATGAAATATGATAATTTCGACTTTGCAGTTGAGAATCAAAGGCTGAATGAAACAGTTAAGCTGGAGTCTTATATATAAGTCTTATGAGAGCAGAAACTAGTATTTCAACCCAGGTCTGACATCAAAGTCCTGGCTCTTAATTGAAAAACTGTAATGTTGTCAAACTTCGTTGAATAAAATCAATTATTTTAATGCTAAATATTTTAATTGATCAAGACGGAGGGGGAGGTTGAGAGGGATATGAGGAATAATATAAATGGCTGCTTTTCACAGAATGCTTTGACTGACAAAGTGAGTCCATCAGGTAAGAGTTAGATGAGGCTTAGGGTTTCTGAGATTTGTTATTATAAACAGCAAAAATGAAGAATTATGAGAGAAATGTAGAAATGCGAGGAAAAAAGATAACTTTTTACCAGCAAGGAAAAGTACTTCATTCAGTTCCCTTAATATCTTAAGTACTCCATGCAAATGAAAACCAAAAGAGTGCAAGGGTAGTTATATTTATTTCTGAATCAGGAGAGAACTAAGTAAGTTCCAGATAGAGTGATTACAATTTAAAGGTAATTGTCATCTATTGATTGGAAGTAGATATTAGGTAAATTTTGATATCAAATGTAAACTTTTCAAATATTGTCCTAAACTATAATACTGAAGACTGATACATCCCTAAAAATAGAGAATGCTTAATTTTCTTATTAAGAACATTAATGGTAAAATGTAAACTGTAACCATTACTGTTGAAAATTCCTAGGAGATAAATTATAGATGTCTGCATCAAAAATATATTTGATATTAAATTCATTTGTTAACCTTAGCAAAAATTAGTTAAGTATGTTAAAATTTAATTTACCTTTACATTTTATAATATGCAAAGCAAGTTCACATATAAATTTTTACTTTCTATTAGGAGTACATAACTGGGACACCTCTTACTTGTCTAATGGAAATGCACATTCTTTCACCTTCACTGGTCATAAAAGGTGATAAGACATGGTAGAAAGAGTTTTAGATCCAGAACAATATATGGCTTTGAATCCTAGATTATGCAACTATGGACAAATATATTAGCATCTCAGTTTCAGTTCCTTTATCAGGAAAAGCGAAAAGCATAATAAAAAAATCTTAGATTTGTAATGAGAATTTCAAATAAGTTGGAAAAAGTGCCTGGCACATAATAGGTATGCAATTATTATAAGCCTAGAACTAGCTAATAGGACATGCCTCTATAGAGCTGATCAATAAAACTTGTGTAACCCCAGAATCACAGTTAAAATAATTGAGTAATTCATTCTTTCATTCATTTGCTCATTTTGAATGCCAATTACATTTAATGTCAAGCATATTCCAATATTAAGGTTTGAATATTTGCTTTGTCTGAAGTGTTCTTTTTCACATACTCATTTGAATAATGCTGTCTTCTTTGGTCATCCTTAAAAATAGCATCTATTTGAGTCTGGCTCCCATTTCTTTTGTTAGTTACTACCTAATATTTTATATTTACATGCTTCTCTTTTATTATCTATATTGACAATGAGATTATAAGCTTCACAAAGGCAGGGAGTTTTTTATTTATATATGGCTATATAAACAGGGCCTTGAATTTTGTTTGACACATTGCATATAAATATGCTTGATCATAAATATTAACCCAAAGAGAAAGGAAGCAAGCAAACAATAAAGAATCTACAAAACAATCAGAAAACAACAAAATGGTGCTAGTAAGTCTTTGCCTAACAGTAATTACATAGAGCAAAATAACATTTTTTAAAAAAGAATTATACTGCCTATTAGAGACTTACTTTACCTTAAAAGACACTCGTAGACAAGTGAATGAAAAAAGAGTACTCTATACATATGAAAACCAAAAGAGTGCAAGAGTAGTTATATTTATTTCTGAATAGATAAATTTTGCCATATAGCTATATGTTCTTTCCATTTATGATTGTCTTAAGTTATCCTTTTAAAGGTGACCTCAATGACATGGTAGAATAGGAGGCCTCTGACTTTCTCTCTACCTATGAATTCACCAAATAGACTTCTGTTCATAAATAATTTATCTCTGAGAAAAAGTAAAAAACCAGTTGGGAGACTCCTGCTCACAGGACAAATAAAAAATCCACACCAGATGGGTAGAAAAATCTTGTCACCCTCAGACACAGACCTTACTCCAGACAAAGAGCTATACAACCAGGAAGCGAGACCCTAACACCCAGATTTCTCCATGTGGAGAGAAAGATTTGTACATCACATATAGTGCTCTATTTCTAAGGTCCCCCACAGTTTGACTCTTAGTTCAACAACTCTGGGAATGGAGGCAGTTAGGCATATTTAAGTCTCTCTAGACCACAGGGGGAAAAAAAAAGCAGCTTTCTATGGGAGTAGAAGGGCTTCCAGGGGTCTCATTCCCTGGGAGAAGTGTAAGAAGGGGCTTAAAATATGTAACTCCCTGTTTCTCCATCAAGAGGTTTTATGATGCACTGTTCCAATGTCTACCTGGAAGCCTGGCTTCTAACTAACTTACATTATTGAATTGAAGGGACAAATAGCCCAATTAGAAGCAGATTGCTCCATCCTGAGCCTTCTCCTTGGCTTGTCCAAAGAATAGCTCCAAGTTTATTAATCTTTTCTGGAAGGAGTTTGCCCATATATTGAGTACTTCAGCTTTTATACCTTCTACTTGATAAAATTCATCTTAAACCTCCTAGCTCTAGGAGCAGAGGGAACTGGGCATACGTGAGTTTCTCTAGACCACAGCAAAGAGCAGCGTCTATATAGATATATGAGCACTTTTAGAGGCTTTATCCTCAAGGGACAATGCAGATAGAGAACTCTAAAAATGAAGTTTCTTATTTCTTTCCAGAAGGGGTTTACTCCATATGTTGAACAGTCCAACTTTTACAATTACTACCTGAAAGACTCTGGAAACAGCAGGGACTAGGCAAATGTAAGTCTCCTTATGTCACAGAACATAGAGGTGGTTTTAAAGTGCTGTGCAGATACTTTCAGAGGATACACCCTATGGGAGCAATGCAGAAAAAATAATGGAATGCAGTGGCTACTTGATGACCTGGCTTCTGACACACTTGCATTGGGGAGCTAGTGGAGCACACTTAGAATAGCCACATAGCAACTTGAGCCAGAACTCAGCACTTCCCAAACGTTTTCTCCAGCTTGCACCAGTGATAAATCCAGGTCTACCTACTCTTCCTGTAAAAAGTTTATGTACCCACTGCCACAACTTTTATAGATCCCACCCCAAAGTCTGTCTCCTCAACAATGTAAATCTGGGAGTTGATGGTGCTCTCCATTCCTGAGTGGCCTGAAACCACAGAAAACCAAAATTATGGGCATACAGTGGGCCCACTTCCAGCAGCTATTTCCCCAAATCAGAGGGTAAAGGCTTAACTCAAGCACAGACGTTTGTCACAGATCATTTCCCTAAATTAAATTAGCATAGTAGATTAGCATAGAGAGAATGGGACATAATACCCATCTTAGCTTTATAACGAGGATAGAAGGAACTGGAATGTTCAACACTCCAACCTTCCCAATTACATGTAAATGCTCTGGCTTCTGCCTTAATAATCATGGGGATATTGACGGGAGGTGGCACTTGCAATCTCTAAGAAATCACCAGAAACAAAGACAGCAGTTTGTATAAACACAAACATTTGAAAGGTACCTTAAAACATGACCAGAAAAGATTCATGAAATCTTTCTTATATAAGAGGCCAGTCTGACAAGTGCATTGTTTTATATAATGCATAGAAACCCACATGAAGAATTGAGACATAAAGAGAAGGCAAATAAAAGAAAATGAAGAAACAAGAATAAAAATATCAAATAAAAATATACATTAAGAAAACTGGATAAATCTCCAGAAACTGACATGAATGAAGTGGAGATATGTGATGTATCCAAGAGAGAATTCAAAATAATGGAAATAAAGGGGCTTCTAGAGGTGAAGTGAGCAATGTAACAGCAAACCTACAATTTCAATAAAGAGATTGGAATTATAAAAATGTATGAAACAGAAATCATAAACTTGAAGAATTCTGTAACTAAACTGATTATATATATATATATATATATATATATATATATATATATATATATAATATATAGAAGTTCAACAACAAACTAAGCAGAAGAAGAAATCAGTACACTCAAAGCTAAGTCACTGGAAACCATTTAATCTGAGACACAAACAAGGAAAAAATGAATTCAAAAACAGTGAGATAGCATAAGATACTTTATGGCCTTTAATAATTCAATTCCCAAAGATCACGATTTAAAAAGGATACTAAAAGCAGCAAAAGAAAAGAAACAAATAATACACAATGGAGCTGCAGTACATCTGACAACAGACTTTTCAGTGGAGATCTTACAGGCCAGAAGACAGTGGCATGACATATTAAAATGCTGAAAGAAAAACAAAATAAAAAAACAAAATCTTTTACCCTAGAATAATACAGCTGTCCAAAATACCCTTCATACATTAAGGAGAAATAAAGACTTTCCCAGAAAAAGAAAAGCTGTGGGATTTCATCAACACCATACTTATCCTACAAGAAATGCTTAAAAGAGTACTTCAATCAGAAAGAACAGAATGTTAGTGAGCAGTTAGTAATCACCTAAAGGTAAAAAGCCCACTGGCAATACTAAGTACACAGAAAGACACAAAATATTATAACACTGTAACTGTGGTGTGTAAATTACCCTTCTCCCCAGTAGAAATAATAAAAAATGAATGAATAAAAAAGAATACAACTTTTCAAGATATACATAATATGGTAAGATAAAAATATAAATAAATTAAGAAGCAGAGTGATACATTTAAGGCATAGAATTTTCATTAGTTTTCTTTTTGCTTTTGTTTGTGGAAACAGTGGTAAGTTTTTGTCAGATTAAAATAGTGGCTTATATAAGATGGTATTTGCAAACCTTATGATAACCTAAAACCCAAAAACATACAATGAATACACAAAAAATAAAAAGCAAGGAAACAAATCATATCATCAGAGAAAAGCATCTTCACTACAGGAAGACAGTGAGAAAAAAAAGAAGAGAACACCAAAACAATGAGAAAACAAATAATGAAATGGCAAAAGTAAGTTCTTATTTATCAACAACATTGAATGTACATGGACCAAATTCTCCAATCAAAAGACCTATGGTTTGATAAATAAAAACACAAGACCTTTTGATCTGTTGCCCTCAAGGAACACACTTTACCTATAAAGACACACAAAGACTGAAAACTTAAAAAAAGATATTCCATGCCAATGGAAACAAAAAAAGAGAGCAGGAGTAGCTATACTTGTATCAAAGCAGATTTCCAGACAAAAATTATAACAAGAGACAAGTCAGTTGATTATATAATAATAAAGGGGTCAATTCAGCAAGAGGATATAACAATTTTAAATATATATGCTCCCAACACTGAAAAACCCAGATATATAAAGAAAATATTAGAACTAGAAAGAAAATAGACCCCAATACAAAAATAGTTGAAAACTTCAACACCCCACTTTCAGCATTGCACACATCTTTCAGATAGAAAATCAACAAGGAAACATCAGACATAATCCACACAGCAGACCAAAGTTGATCTAAAAGATATTTACAGAACATTTCATGGAACAACTGCAGAAAATGCATCATCCTCAGTACATGAAATAATCTCAAGAACAGACCATATGTTAGGTCACAAAACAAGCCTTAAAACAGTAAAAAAAAAAAAAAAAACCTTGAAATAATATTAACCATCTTCTTTTACCAAAATGGAACAAAACTAGAAATTAATAACAGGAGAAATTTTGGAAACTATAAAAATAAAATAAAACAATTTGCCACTGATTGAACAGTGGGTCAATGAAGAAATTAAAATTAAAATGTAAAAGTTTATTAAAACAAATGATAATAGAAATACAGCATTTATAAACCTATAAGACACAGCAAAAGCAGAAGAGGGCAGTTGATAGCTGTAAGTACATAGATCAAAAAAGAAAAAGAAAAATTCAAATAAAACAATCTAATGATGCATCTTAAATAACTAGAAAAGCAACAGCAAACCAAACTCCAAGTTAGAAGAAAAAAATAATAAAGATCAAAGTTAAAGAAGTAAATTTGAAATCAAGAAAACAGTGCAAAAGACCAGTGAAACAAAGAGTTGTTTTTGAAAAGTTAAATAAAATTGAAAAGCCTTTAGCCAGACTAAGAAAAAAAGAGAAGATCCCAATAAAGAAAATCAGAAATGAAAAAGGAGATATCACTACCAATACTGCAGAAATTCAAAGGATCTTTATTAGCTAACAAGAGCATCTATATTCCAAAAATTTGAAAATAGATGAAATGGACACATTCCTAGACACACTCAATATATCGAGATTGAACCAGAATGAAATCCAAAACTTGAGTAGACCAATCACAAGTAGCAAGACAAAAGCCATAATAAAAAGCCTGCCAGTAAAAAAAGCCCAGGACAAAATGGATTCACTGCTTAATGCAGCCAAACATTTGAAGAATAACTAGTATTAATATTACCCAAACTATTCTGAAAAATAGAATACTTCCAAGATCCTTCTATAAAGCCAGTGTTAATCTGATATTAAAACAAAAACAAAACAGAAAAAGAGACATTGAAAAAATGAAAACTACAAGTCAATATCCCTGATGAATATTGATGTAAAAATCCTGAACAAAATGCTCTCCAGCTGAATTCAACAATACTTTAGAAACATCTTTCATCATGACTAAGTGGGATTTATTCCCAGGATAGAAGTATGATTCAACATATGTAAAAAAAATCAATGTGATACCCCATATGAACAGAATAAAGGAACTAAACCATATGATCATTTCGACTGATGCTGAAAAACACTTGATAAAAATTAACATTGCTTCATCATAAAACCTCTAAAAAAACTGGGCATAGAAGTAACATATCTCAATGTAATAAAAGCCATATATGAGAGACCTATGGCTTGTATTATACTAAATTGGGAAAAACTGAAAGTCTTTCTCCTAAGATCTGGAGCATGACAAGGATGATTACTTTCATCCTGTAAGTCCTAGCTAGAGAAATCTGACAAGACAAAGAAATACAAGGCATTCAAATTGAAAAGAATAAAATAAAATTATCATTGTTTACAGAGAACATGATCTTATATTTGGAAAAACCTAAAGACTCCACAAGAAAACTACTGCAATAAACCAATTCAGTAAAACTGAAGGATTCCAAAGTAACTTGCCAAAATTAGTAACATTTTTATATACCAACAGTGAGCAATGTGAAAAAAAATTAAAAAGTGATTTTATTTATAATAACCACAAATAAAATTAAATAAGAAAAAATTTTACCAAATAAGTGAAGGATTTCTACAATAAAAATTGTAAAAAGAAACTGATGGAAGAAATTGAGAGGACACACAAAAAAGGAAAATGTACTCCATGTTTATGAACATGTATCATAAGAAGCAGTATTGCTAAAATGTTCATACTACACAAAGTAATCTACAGATTTCATTTCAATCCCTGTCAAAATAGCAATGAGATTCTTCACCGAAATAGAAACAATACTAAAATTTATATGGACCCAAGAAAGGACCCAGAATATCCAAGGCTGTACTAAGAAAAAAACAAAAGCAAAAAATAAAAACTGGAGGAGTCACGTTACCTGGTTTCAAATTATAGTACAGAGCTATAATAACCAAAACAATTTGGTACTGGTATGAACATGGACACACAGACCAATGGAACAGAAAAGAGAACCCAGAAACAACTCCACATACTTACAGTAAACTCATTTGTGACAAAGCTATCAAAATCATACACTGGTGAAAAGACAGTCTGTTCAATAAATGGTGCTGAGAAAACTGGATACCCATATGCAGAAGAATGAAACTAGACTCTTATCTTTTACCATTTTCAAATATCAAATCAAAATAGATTAAAGTTTTAAATCTAAGACCTCAACTCATGAGACTACTACAAGAAAACCTTGGGGAAAATCTTCAGGACATTGGTCTGGGCAAACACTTTTTGAGCAATGTTCCACAAGTATAGGCGACCAAAGCAACAAAGGATAAATGGGATCACATTAAGTTAAAAAGCATTTTCATGGCAAAGAAAACACTCAAAAAAGTAAAAAGACAATCTACAGAATGAGAGAAAATATTTTCAAACTACCCCTCTGACAAAGAATTAATAACCAGAATATATAAGAAGCTTAAACAATGCAATAGGATAAATGTTAATATCTGATCAAAAAACTTGAACAGGCATTTCTCAAAAGAAGACATACAAAGGGCAAACAGCCATATGATAAGGAGCTCAACACTATTTCTCTTATTGATTATCAGAGAAATGCATATAAAAACTACAAAGAAATATCATCTCACCCAGTTAAAACTGCCTATAACCAAAAGACAAGTAATAACAAATGCTGACAAAGATGTGGAGAAAAAGGAACCCTCCTAAGCCATTGGTGGGAATGCAAAAATCTATGGAGAGCAGTTCAGAGTTTCCTCACAAAACTAAAAATAGAGCTATGCTATGTTCCTGTAATCCTATCATTGGATATATTCCCAAAAGAAAGGGAATCAATTTATTGCTGTGATTTATGCATTCCCATGTTTGTTGTAGAATGGTTGTGTCACAATAGTTAAGATTTGGAAGCAACCTAACTACCCATCAAAATGGATAAATAAAACGTGGTACATATACACAATGCAGTATCCTGTAGCCTTAAAAAAAAGGATGAGATTCTGTCATTTGTAACAACATGGATGGAACTGGAGATGATCATGTTAAATGAAGTAAGCCAGATACAGAAAGACAATCATCAACTGCTCTCACTTATTTGTGGGACCTAAAAATCAGAACTATTGAATTCCTGCACACAGAGAGTAAAGGAGTCAATACCAGAGGACAGGAAGGATAGTAGGGGCAGTGGGGGGGAGATGGCAATGGTTAATGGGTACAAAAAAATATTAGTCAGAATGAGTAAGACACACTGTATTTCATTGCACAACAGAGCAGCTATAGTCAATAATAACTTAATTGTACATTTAAAAATAACTAAATGAGTGTAACTGAATTGTTTGTAACATAATGATAAATGTTTGAGAAGATGGATACCCCATTTTTCCATGATATGATTATTTCACATTGCATGCCCTTATCAAAACATCTCCTGTACCCCACAAATATATGTACCTACTATGTACATGCAAAATTTTGAAAAACTAAAAAATAATTTTGACTCACCAAGTTCACAGAGTAAATGACAAAATCCATATAATAATTTTAATAGATAATGGAAAAATTAGTGGGGAAAGTTAAACATCTTTTCTTGACAAAAACTCTTGACAAGTTAGATATAGAAGGAATGTTCTTCAACACAGTAAAGACTATTTATTACAAACTCACAGCTATCATATTAAATAATGAAAAGTTGATGCCTTTTCTCTTAGGTCAGATACTCAGATACAAGTCAAGGATGCCTACTCTCACCACAACTTGGACGTTCACTCAGAGACCTAATTTGAAAGTCAGTAATTACAAAGATGATGGATGGATAAATTTACAATGATGGAAAGAAACCAGCATAAAAAGCCTGAGAATACCCAAAATCAGAATGCCTCTCCCTCTACAGGGGATCATAGTTCCTCATGATCAGGGGAACAAGGCCTGATGGAGAAAGAGTGTGTTCCATTAACAGAATTAGGCTTCAGAAGTGGATGAAAAGAAACTTCTGTGAGTTAAAAGAACATGTTCTAGCCCAATGTAAAGAAACTAAGAACCTTGAAAAAAGGTTTGATGAAATCCTAATGAGAATAGACAATTTAAAAAGGAATATAAGTGAATTAATGGAACTGAAGAATACAATACGAGAACTCTGCAGAGTATGCACAGGTTTTAACACTCGAATTGATCAAGCAGAAGAAAGGATATAAGAGGTCGAAGACCAATTTAGTGAAATGAAATGAGAAGACAGGACTAGAGAAGAAAGAGTAAAAAGGAATGAGCAAAGTCTCCAAGAAATATGGGACTGTGTGGAAAGACCTAATTTACATTTGATAGGTGTACCTGAATGTCATGAAGAGAATGAATCCAAGCTGGAAAATATTCTTCAGGATATGATTCAGGAAAACTTTCCTAATCTAGTAAGGCTGGACAATACTCAACTCCAGGTAAGAGAGAGAACACCACAAAGATATTCCTCAAGTAGAACAACCCCAAGACACATAATTGTTAGATTCACCAGGGTTGAAATAAAGGAGAAAATTTTAAGGGCAGCTAGAGAGAAAGGTCAGGTTACCCATAAAGGGAAGCCTATCAGACTCACAGCAGATCTCTCAGCTAAAACCCTACAAAGTAGAAGAGAGTGGGGGTCAATATTCAATATCCTCAAAGAAAAGAATTTTCAACCCAGAATCTCATATCCGGCCAAACTAAGCTTCACAAATTAAGGAAAAATAAAATTTTTTGTGAACAAGCAAGCACTCAGAGATTTAATCACCACCAGGCCTGCTTTACAAGAGCTTCTGAAAGAAGCATTACACACAGAAAGGAACAACCAGTATCAGTCATCCCAAAAACTTACCAAAGGTAAAGAGTATCTCCATAATGAAGAATCTATATCAACTAATGGGCAAAATAGCCAGATAGCATTAAATGACAACATTAAACTCACAAATATCAACATTAATTCTAAATTTAAATGGATTAAATGCCCCAATCAAAGACACAGACAGGCAAATTGAATAAAAAGTCAAAACCCATCAGTACACTGTATCCAGATCCATCTCGGAAACAAAGACTCAAAACAAAGGATCGGAGAAGACTCACCAATCGAATGGAGAGAAAACAAACAAACAAACAAACAACCAGGAGTTGTAACTTTCGTCTCCAACAAAATAGACTTTAATAGTAACAAAGACTGAAAGAAACAAAGAAGGACATAACATAATGGTAAAAGGATCAATGCAACAACAGGAGTCAATGATTACAAATATATATGCACCCAATATAGGAGCACCCAGATATGTAAGACAAGTTTTCAATGACTTATAAAGAGACTTGGACTCCCGCATAATAATAGCGGGAGACTTTGACACCACATTGTTAATATATGATGGATCAACGAGATAGAAAATTAACAGGGACATCTATGATTAGAACTCAGACCTGGAACAAGTAAACTTAGTGAATATTTATAGAATTCTTCACCCCAGGTCCACAGAACATATATTTTTCTCAGTATCACATTACACCTATTTTGAAAGTGACCACATAATTGGAAGTAAATCACTCTTCAGCATTTGCATAGCATTTCACAGACTTAAATGAAATATTGGTTGGATGTCTGTTATTTTCTTCCCTTATTCCTTCCTGTCTCCGCTGTTAAGCACAATTATCAGCATAAAAGAGATTTTAATACCTATTTTTAGATTGCGTTCCAGCCTGGGCAATAGAGCAAGACTCCTGTTCTCTCTGCCCCTTTCTCTCTTTCAAAAAAAAAAAAAGTTGTAAAGATGGGTTGATCCATGAATGAAGTTAATTGACACTGACTGCTTTCACCTTAAACCAAAAGGTTCGTAAGATGTTTAGCCATTTACTTCACTGCTACATTGGAAGCACAGTTAATAGGAAGAAGCTGTATAAATAGTAGAACCTAGGATAATTTAATGGGTTAACAATATTTTACAAACTCAGAAGTTGTGATTCCTAATCCTGCTCTTATAGTTAACGGAGCATGTGGCATTCTGCATTAATTTCTCTGGTTATAAAATAGCTGTTTCCTCAACTCTCAAGGGGATCCTACAAAAATCAATTGAATAATGATAGATAAGTACTTTGAGCTTCTTGGAGAGAAAACTAAATCTTCTAATTGCCTTCCTCCACCACCTTCATTTCATTTTATAGACTGAACTGGAGTAAATATAAGAGATGGATTAATCTTATCTCCTTTTTCCCCCCTCAGTAAATTGTTCAAAAAAAAAAAAAAAAAAAAAAAAAAAAAAAAAAAAAAAAAGAAAATAAAGCATTATTCATCCAGAGGAAAAAAAAAAAAATCAAATCCATATTTTTCCAACTTTTAAGCTCAGGGGTACGTGTACAGGATCTGCAGGTTTGTTACATAGGTAAACAATTGTGTACCATGGTGGTTTGCTGCACAGATAATCCCATCACCCAGGTATTAAGCCCAGCATCCATTAGCTATTCTTCCTGATACTCTCCATCCTACCACCCCCACCCTCAGACAGGCCCTAGTGTGTGTTGTTTCCACTACCCATGGGTTCATGTTGTTCTATTCAGCTCCCAAAGCCTCATCCTAATTATACTTTGATAGTGTGTGTATGAATATGTGTGTATATTTTGCCATAAACACATGAATCCTTAAACATCATCAGTCTCTGGGTCTGAACTTTGACTATTTGCCATCAAGGAACTGGGCATTATCTGAAAGAATTTGTTCTCTGAGGTTTGGAGAGAGAATAGCAATAGTTGGATTAGTAAGAGATTTATCAGGAAAAACATCTTATCTGAATCTATTAGGTTTTGATATAACATATTTGGAATAAATAATTAACATGTCAAAACTGAAAAAAAAAAGGAATTGCCACAGAGACGCAGGACATAAAAATTTTGTTCTCAAAAAACATGATGTAGTTAGTAATTAAATGACTTCTATGACACATTTAAGAAATATGACTTAACTTTTCATAATCACAGCTCAAAGACAAAACATATATGAAGTACACTTTTATGTAATTCAATTTTTGAATGATTTGTACATATTCTTTTACTTTTCCAGAAATGATAATGTACTTTCACTGATTCATCTATAGTGTTTTGTTCAAATTCAACTTTAATTTATGGCAGATATTTTTAAATAAATACCTGACAACTGTGCTATCCTTGGGCATTGAACAGTTCTCTGTTAGCACTAACAAATTGATTGTATCTTTTAAGGTTATTGTGGGTATGCGCAATAGGAAGCAATTGACTTAGGGTTACTTACATATCAAGTAGATTTATTAAAAAGTTATATGGTACTCAAAACGCAAATGAAGAATGAAGTAACAAAGTCTCTGTAAAAGCAGTTATCAAAACAGTTCTAGGGATAAGGAGTTCCTAGGTAGTTATAACCAAGGCATTGTCATCCAGTTGCCTCATCTCTCATGAAGTATCCAGTCTGTATTCCTGGAAGGGGTTGAACCTGATTGGCCCCTAGATTCTAACCTATAATAGTTTGACTCTGTGCAGAAGGCAGGATTAGGTTCTCTAAGGCTGTATTCAAAGTAAAAAGATTTGTTGGGTGCCTAGAATCCACCACATTTGATGACTACTGGAATTCTTTTGATCAAAGACATTTTAGTTCTCTCTAAATAAACCCTTCTCTCTTATATGTTAAAGGATAGTTTAATAAAAACAGCTTTAACAATAGTAAGTACCATTGGAAGTATACATGAGGACATCTGAGACCTAGAAAAAATAAATTTGTCATAACTCAAACCAATATGTGCAAGTCATTTAAAAATTTTAAATGATTATCTTAAAAGAAATGTTTTGCAAAGTAGAATACTATAGAAAATTAAAGGCAAGAAATAGAAAGGGAAATAAAGCAAACAATGGTAAGAGCTAAATTCCAGCATGTCTTTTGGAGTCATCAAAAATCTAGTCAGGAAACATACTAAAGGGCTTAGTTATGAAGATAAAAATACTGAGAACAGATAATATACATTACCAAAAGAAGACATTTTTGCACAATTCAGTTAATATTTCCTATCTGTCATGGAAACTTTTTAAGGAAGAGGCCAAAGATTGATTAAATCATTTTCTTAAAGACAGAAGAAACAGAAGTGATGAAAGAGTATTCTTGCATGCAAAGGAGATGTGCAACTGAATGGAAATCCATAGATCTGAGGGTGGATCACATTAGAGAATGTTTGGTTGTGGATAAAATGAAAGAAAACCATAATTGATGCTCCTGTGGAAGTAGATGACAGCTCACTCAGCCTGGCAGATGCTTCCCTAATACAGATCGTGAAACTGCTACAAATGAAACATATAGCGGTAACGTGGGATTTCAAATGTCTTGATTATCTGCTGGAAGTCTTATTTTTTTAAAAGCAACAAATCTGATAAATCCTGTAGTGGTCGATAGTGTGTTTTCTTCAATAATGTTGTCCCCATATGTCGTTCTCTTCTCTGAATAAAGCCATCTTCCAACCCAAACTAAACCTTTGAACTCCACCCAAGAACTCCAATCTCATGTAAACAAAACCTCTTAACATGTAACAGAATGCTTCCTCCTCTGTTGCTCTTTACTAACGGTTCTTTCCTAAGAAGATGGCTTCACTTTCAGTTTCTTTAGAGAAATTTTCTTAATTTTCCAAATCCTATACTGTGCAGGATGTGGAGTCTACTTTGAGAGTTTATTTCATTGATGTTCTAACATCCAGGCTGTTTAATAGAGGGTAAAAATGCAACGTTTTCAGATTGTTGTGATTAAATATTGACTTTCTAATGTCACCTGGTCTCTAAACATTTCCTGAACTTCATTCTATGTGATCCTAACTATCCCCCTTTCCCACTTACTGTAGCAGCTATGTTAAGCTTTCATTTATGGTAAAGCCCAAACATATAATCTTCCTCTCCTACAAAGGGAAGATAGAGATCTTCAAATGAGAAGTTCTTAATCTTTCATGTCCCTGTGTCAGACAGGATACTTTCAGCTGGAAGTGGCAGAATTCCTTACCAAAAGTGGATTAATGAGTAAGGATTTTTTAAAATCATATGTAAGGTAAAGTTCTATTGTAGGTGATCCCGGAGTCAGTTCAGCTGTATAATATTGTCATTAGAGACACAGCCATACATCCACCTGTGACAGATTCAAGAGTGTCCCCTCAATGACTTTGTCTAATCCCTTCTTCTGACAGGCGGGGCAGACATGTGACTTTCTTTTATCCAATAGAATGTGGAAAAGGTGACAAGATATCACTTTCTTGGATTTGTTATATAATCTTGTAACCGACTTTCTTTAGAGAATCTCCTTGTTAATGTTAAAAAAGTAAGTAACTATGTTTTGTAAACTCCTATGGCAAAAAGCTGAGGGCAGCCTCCAGGTAATAAGGAAAAACACAAGCAAATAGGCAGCTAGAAACTGATGTGTTTAATCTTACAACCACAAGGAAATGCATTCTGCCTACCACTTAAGTAAACTTGGACCAAACTCTTCCCCAGAGCCTACAGATAAAGATTGCAGCCTTATGAGACCCAAGCAGAGGCCGCTGTCAAGCTGTGCCTAGATTCCTGATCTACAGAAACTGAGATAATATGTGTTGTTAGACATTAAGTTTTTGGTAACTTGTCACCTAAGAGCCATTCTTCATTCTACCTGTTCTTGACATGCACAATTATTTGTCAATAATTCCTATTGATTTATTTTCCAAATGTAACCATTGCTATGATCTCTATCTTAATCACTTTCAACCAAACTAAGATAATGAAATAGCATCCTAATTATTCTCTTCATGTCAAGTCTCTCATGCAGATGGTATAATCTTCAACCAACAGACAGAATGATCTTTTAAAAAACAAAATTAGATGATGCCACACACCCATGCACCACTTGTGCAAAAATTTTCAAAAAATTTCTATTCCCCCTTAGAACAAAATTTATGTTTTACCATGTCCTGTAAAAGCCTCAAGATCAGGTCACTGGCTACCTCCTTACCTTCATGCGTGTCCACTTTCCCTAAACTCATTCCTCACTGGCTTTCCTATCAAAATTGATCTTCCATTAGAAGCTTTGACTTGATGCTCGGTTTTCATGGCACATTCTCTCTTCATTCAATTATTCAAAAGAATTAAATGTCCACCTTGTGCCATGTACTAGCCAAACGGTACAAATTTAGTAGTAAACATTTTTTTAAAAGGCACTTAATATTCCCCTAAATGAACTATTTGAATTATCAGATTGGATACAACTGGAAATAAATTTGAAAAATTTCCTATTAAGAAGTCCAACTTGCATAACCTGAACAGCCATTCATTTCACTACTTCTGCAAAAAATCCAGGTAACTTCTATGCTTATGGATATCCATAATGATTTGGCCAAAGGTCAATTAGTAGGAGAAGCAAAAAGAGACTATTAGATGATTTTTAAATTTACTCAATGTATATTAATAGTTTGTCTTTTATATGAAATTTCTGAGAACGCTCAACACTGGCTTATTTCTCTTCCTCGTTCCTCCCATTGTAGTTTATCAATTCCTGTTCATTTCTACTTGAAAGGTAGCTTCCATATGTTTCCTACTCTGGATGCAGGTCTTTCCATAGTGTAGGCTCTATGCTCAGGATATTTTTCCTACTTCTTTTCCATTATTATTCAAAGTACAAATAGAATTGTATGTTTTGGTTGAAGGGTACTGGGCAAACTTTCTGATTTAGTTATTTTGTTCTCTGTGCTTCTTAGATACTTTATCATTGTCTTCATAAGGTACCTACAAAGTTGCATAACATACATTTCTCCCCTACCAGATTGTCTGCAACACCAGGTCTGTATCATACTAATATTTTTTCTCCATGATCTAGAAGATTGACTAATAGCCATCATAGTATTTTAGACGTATTAATGAATTAATTTTACTGTATGAGAAAAAAAGCTGAACCTCTCCATTCTACTGATTTTTATCACTAGCATCATTTTATTTAAAAAGACATAATTACTGGTATTATTGGAAATGCAATGCTAATTATAGCTTTCTTTTTCTTACAAATTACTGAAAAACAGTTTAAATAACTAATTTTTAATGGTGACAATATTATTATTGGTGTGGGTGGAAAAATATGGGGAAAATGGAATCAAATAATTTGAGAAATTTAGCATGTGAAAGAATTAACCAGATGGAAAATGTCTGTGATAAGCTAAGTACACAAGTTTTCTTCTCTGTATTTCTGCTGATTTCTTTACATACTTGTATTTCAAGGGCTTGTGGCTTTTGCATGAATTGGTGCATCTTTCACTATTTTATACTTTATTGATTACTTGTGGTTGATAATAATAAACACACATTGAAACATGTATGTGTGTGTGTACACACACACACACACACACACACACACACCTGTTTTCAATTTTTGTGGATACATAGTAGGCGTATCTATTTATGGGGTAAATATCTTTTAATACAAGCTTGCAGTGTGAAATAAGCACATATTGAAGAATAGTGTATCCATCCCCTTAATCATTTATCCATTGAGCTGCAAACATTCCAATTACATTATTTAAGCTATTTTAAAATGCATAGGTATTATTGACTATAGTCACCTCATTGTAATATCAGAGTGGGTCTTATTCATTCTTTCTATTTTGTTTTGTAACCATTAACCATCCTCTCCTCCCTGACAACCCTCCATTACGCTTCCCAGTGTCTGGGTAGGTCTTTCTACTCTCTATGACCATGATTTCAATTGTTTTTGATTTTTAGATTCCACAAATAAGTGATAACATGTGATGTTCGTCTTTCTATGTTTGGTTTAAATGGTTTTAAGTGTTTAAACTCCACCTTCCCACCCCTAAGCCTAGCCAGTCACTTACTGTTAATTCTTCCTATTATCTGTTCTATTATACTATCCTATGGAACTACAAAAGGTAATTTCTAGACAAACAAATGAGTTTGGAAGATTCAAAACAAATAATCCAAAAGAAATGGTTCATTTTTCTTTTTTCTCTAAATTTAAATGCCCAAATTCCAGGTTTTGCTTACACTGCTTACTTCCCTTAGTTATTACTTTCGTCTTTACCATCTTCTCCCTTTTCATCCCCCTTTCCCATTATGTCATTAAAGACACATATAAGTTAAAGTAAATTCAGGAAAAACAACATATGTCTGTATTAATTTATTGTACAGCTCGTCAGTGTTACTCATATTTCAATAGATTATGTTTATACAGGTTAGCTCTCTAAATTGACTTTAATTCATTATGTATATTGTAGTTATTGTGATCCTCAAAAAATTCAAGTGATGATTCATTTCATTATGAGCCATTCTCTTCTCTTTAAATGTAATACTCTTTAAACACACTTAAGCAAAGAAAGGCAGCTTATTATTTGTAGAGTCATTTACTGATTTCAATTAATTTTTTTCTGAGTATATTTGGAAACTAGAATTGAGAAATTTTCCAATTCAATCATAAAATACTTTCTCCTCAGGAGTATTACATTTTGAAAGGAACACTCTATTCATTAAGTTGGGCTTTATGCATGAAATATATAGGCAGAAATGGCATGCCTGTTACTCATATTAAAGGTTTTTCAAAAAATATTTATAGAAACCTTAATATGTGTGAATATCTTTGGACCTGATTGGTCTATTACAAAATATTACAGTATAATTCTGTATGCTGCTTATTTAATCTTTGTTCTCACTTTGTGTTGCCCTTGATAATTTTCTTTAGGACATCCACTATGAAGGCCACCTTCTTTATGCCTTCATTCATGCTGAATAAAGAAGTATGGCCAAGTAGACCTGGCCTTCTTAATATTTATACCAACCAGATGTAAGCTGGCGGTGACCACTGCTCAGCATGCCTGATATTTCTCCCTCATTGATTCCTTGGCTCATTGCTCTCAAAAATGTTCCAAATCTCTTCTACCATTTTTTCCTCCTTAATCTCAGTCAGAGCAGATCACTTACTTCACTGTGTATATTGGGACAATCCAGGAGTCCTTTTGTTATCTCAGCAGGCCTCATATTTTTCTTCTTTTATACAGTTGTAGGAGAAGAATCTATTTTCCTCTTGTCCAAAACCCTAAACTCTGTTTTTAATATTCTCTGGCATCTCAAGGAAACCTGGATATATGTTAATGACTTTGAGTTTAAGCATCTTAAATCTTATTCTAATTTTTTTTTATCTGCAGATTTATTTAAATAGCAAATACTTACTTAGGGTCTACTACAATAGGCACTGGTCTATAAAGAAGAAAAAATTATGCCTCCTTGCATTAAGGAGTTTATAAACTGATATTTAGGTAATCATATTACAATGTGTTGAGTGAAATACAAGTATCAAAAAATATTTTATTAAACTCTGACTATACTAAGGCATTATATTAACTTAATTAATTAATTTAATACAAACATAACAATAAAAATTTGTACAGGAAGTTGTATGCTTACATTATTTTTACCAACTATGAAGCTGAAGTATTGAGCAGTTAAATAACTGTTTAAAGTATATTTAACTGTAGAGTGTCAGAGCTGATATTTAAACCCACAAGTTTTTCTGATTTCAGGGCTTATATACCTAAATTATACTACTATGTATACAACAATAGGGCTGTGAATAAGGTTCCATGGGAGAATAGGAATTTCTAATCCAGATGGGAATATTGCAGAAGTTTCCATTGGAACAGTCATATCTATGTTGTCTTGTTAAATTATTGCTTGCGTGTAAAGGTATGTGGGTCTTCATCTGAAAGATCTTCCCCAGCATTGCACATAGAAGACCCCATATAAAGTCAGTTGACAATCAGTAGCATTAATAGAGCAAAAGTACTCTACTATTAGAAGAACATAAAATAGAAAGATAGAAGTGGTGGAAAAATTATGAAGAAGAAACGATGGGGCCCTTGTCCTTGAGGGCCTTATGTGACATGAGGAGTTTATATTTTATGTAAAAAGCAGTTGGAAGCCAGCACAATTTTAGCAAAAGGAGTTACAAGGTCATATTTGTAGTATTTATTCATCATTCTATCTAAAATAGGAGGGGTAAAGAAAAAAATCAGAAAAGCAGAAACAGAAGTTAGAAAATTGTTTCAGTAACCCAAGTGAGAGGTGATTAATGAGGACTATATAGGGTAATGGCATTGGCATCAAGGAGACCTGGACTGTCATTCTGGTTTTGCCACTTACAAGCTGTGTGTCTTGGGGCTAGTTTTAAACATGTATAATTTCCAGGTTTCTGACATGGTAAATGAGGTTAGTATCTCCCTCACAGATTTATTGAAAGGAACATATGTGATAATCCATGTAAACTGCTTAACATATTGCTTGGCACATTTTATGCATTCAATAATTTAGCGATGTACTTATTTCTAGTGCCATATTTACTTATACAGCAGTCCTTTTGGGGAGCAGGGCATGGAGTATTAGCTGAAGTTTTAATCTTAGAAGTCAAAGTAAATAAGGCAGTTGATGGAGCAGGTCTATTATACTGAGCTGCAGAGATTTCCAGACACAAAATATATGTAACAGGTGGTAATCTTAATGCACAAACCTAAAATATATTTTATGTTGAAATGACATTAAAGCCTCTCCCAAAGTAAGAATTTCAACTTCAGGTACCATTGGGGCTCCCTCTCTCTGTAGGGTTTCATAAGTTGCAAATAATTCTAAAAGAAGAGCCATACCCTTAATCTCTATAGGAATGCTATCATTTCCTTGAATTATTTTGCTACCAAATACACAGCAAAAAATAATATTCACAAAGGTTCCAAGAAGATACCCTGGGGAAAGGACACTCTCTTACATAAATGGTGCTGGGAAAATTGGATATTCACATGCAAAAGAATGAAACTGAACCCCATCTCTCACTTTATACATAATCAACTAAGCACAAATTAAAGACTTAAAATGTAAGGCCCCAAACTATAAAATTACTAGAGGAAAATATGGAGGAAACACTTCAGGACATTGGTCTAGAACCCTCAAAAGCACAGACAATAAAAATAGATAAATTGGACATATTAAACTGAAAAGCTTCTGTTCAGCACAGGAAACAATCAGCAGAATGAGGAGACAAACTGTTCAATGGGAGAAAATATTTGCAAACTATTCATTTGACAGGGGACTAATATCCAGAATGTACAAGGAACTCAAAAAACAGCAAAAAAAAAAAAAAATCCCATTTAAAAATGGACAAAGGATCTGTATAGGGGCCCTTCAGAAGGAGGCATGCAAATGACCAACAGGTTTGCAAAAAAAAAGTGCTCAGTATCACTAATTAGAGAACTTCAAAATTAGTAATAGTAATTAGTAATAGCCCAGTTAGAATATCTACTTTTGAAAATCAAACAAATCTAGCAAATACTGGCAAGGATCTAGAAAAGTCATAAGCTATCAGTAGGTATGTAAATTAATACAGCCATTATAGAAAACGCTATGGAGATTTCACACACAAAAAAAAATAAAACTACCATATGATCCAGAAATCCCACTACTGGTACTAATCCAAAGGAAATAAATTAGTATATCAAAGGGATACTTTCACTCACATGTTTATTGCAACATTATTCACAATAGCTAAGATATGGAATCAACCTAGTGTCCATTAGTGGACAAATAGACTTACAAATGTGGTCTATTACTTTATGTAAAGGAGTACTATTTGGCCATAAACTAGGATGAAATCATGTAGTTTGTAGCAACATGGATGAAAGTGTAGGTCATTATGTTAAGTGAAATAAGCCAGACACAGAAAGACAAATACCACATGTTCTCAGTCACAAGATAACAAAGTTGATCTCATGAAGGCAGAAAGTAAAATAAGAGATACCAAATTCTGAGAAGTTTATGGGGGGTGGATAGAGGGGATAAAGAGAGGTTGGTTAGTGGGTATAAACATACAGTTAGATAGCATGAATAAGTTCCAATATTTGACAAGAGTATGGTGACTATATATTTATTTTTGAAATATATTTATTTGATAACAGAGTATGATGACTACAGTTAACAATATCTCGTTGTTACATATTGTTGTTATCTATAGTCATCATACCCTGTTATCAAATAAATATATTTCAAAATAGCTAGAAATGAGGAATTAAAATGTTTTCAACTCAAAGAAATAATAAATACTTGAGGTGATGGCTGTCCCAAATATCCTTACCTGGTAATTACACATTCTATGCACATAACAGAATATCATATATACCCCATATGTACAAAATTATGGATCAATTTTTAAAATGAGCTCATCTTCCAATTCTGTTGAGGACACTGCTGAAGGATTTTTATTAGTCAAATTATGCTGTGGTAGCAAAAAACCCCAGAAACTCTATAGCGTTTTTTCTTTTCCTCATTGTACATGTTCATTTCAGGCCAATTGGAGGGCTTTGATCTGCATGGTGAACACTGTAGGACCCAGGCTGCTGGAATGTTTCCAGGCACCATAGCAGAGGGAAACAAAAAGCACATTGAGTCTCTCACCAACTCTAAAAGCTTCCATGAGAAAGTGACATGCACTTCCTTTCTTATTAAACATTGTCCAAACCAAGTCATATGGGCACAAGAAAGGGAGCAAAATAAAGTACTACCCAGTACTCAGGAAGAAAACCAACTGTATTTGGCATACAGCACTAATGCTTACCAAAGATGTCAATCATACTCTACTAACCACAAACTTTCCCACAGTACCATTTCAATCTGTTTTTTAGTTTGAAAAGTGTAGTGTACAGTCTGTACTACACAGCATGCTTCAATATGCAGCGTTATTTGCTGATGAGGGCTTTATCTCCACCATGCGCAGAGAACATCCCAGGACCAACACCTTGAGGCATCTCAACCTTTCTTGGATTGGTCTGCTTTTTCTTCTCTCAGCTAAAGCTTTCTTCATACCACCAAAGTCTAGGTAAGGGTAATTTCTAGTTGTTTGAAAATTTGACTTTCAGCTAATTAGAGTTTATTTCTTTAAGCTGAAGAAGACTTTATCACCTACTATTTCTACCCCACCCAATTCCCTAGATAAAGTGCTCTGACATGAGAACTAAGACAAATCCCATGAGGTGGCAGAAGATCAAATGTCTCTCTCTCCATATATATATATATATATATATATATATATATATATATATAGCTGTATGTGTGTCTGTGTGTATATATGTGTGTGTGTATGTGTATTATGCATATATATTTTTATACACATACACACACAGCTATATATATATATATATGCAGAGTGTGTGTGTATATATATATATATATACACACACACACATACACACATACAGCTTTTTTCTCTTTCAATTTGCTATTCTTAGATCTTATGGATAAAGCAAATAAATTAATCATGCATATGAAATAATAAGTAGATATTTTTTCCAGTTTACTAAAGTACTTAGTCTCAGATCCTCATCTTTCGCGTGAGCAGTACATACTGATGTTTGAGAAGATGCACCACTAAGCATCAGTCCCACTAAATTCTGGACATTAGTGAGGCTTTAAAAACGCTTTATCACATTTTCAACTAACAGTGAGTATAAGTCCAGTTATTTTGAGGATAAGTGAATAATTAGTAAAATAAAAAATTATGAAAAGTGAAAACTATGAAAAGTGAAACTTAGCTAATAATCTCTATCGAGAAAATTTAATAGCAATAAGCAGCTTATGAGTGAATGGCTACTAATAGATTAGCTAACTTTATGTAAGCTTTCCATATTAAAACATAAGTAATTAATGTAAAAGAGAATTTCCTGTCTTTTGACACTGACAGAATTATTTTAGTTTCTTTACTTATGTGCTACTTGGCTCCATAGGCCCATTGTTTGAGCTAACATGGCTGAATTATGGGGGAAATAATTTTGGTAAAAGACTAGTAGAAATATAAGACCACTGGATCTTTTATCAGACCTTCTTTCACACTAAAACTCATTAAGCTTTCAATACAGGTAAGACAGCACACCAAAACAACTAGTTAAATAAGTAACATATTTATGGAGAACTGGTCTTAGTTTGTTTATAGAGCTCTGGCCTTAAACCCTTAATTATGAACAATCTGCTGACCTTGATGATCTCTCTGACTACAACAGAATTATCTCTTACTAAATGGCCCAATAGGTTACTACAATGGGTATCTCCTTGACAAAAATATTTGAGTACTAGCAGCCATAAAAGAGAATGAGGTCATGTCCTTTGCAGGAACATGGATGAAACTGGAAGCCATTATCCTCAGCAAACTAACATAGGAACAGAAAACCAGACACTGCATGTTCTCACTCATAAGGTAGAGTTGAACACTGAGAATGCATGGACACAGAGAGAGAAACAACACACAACAGGACATGTTGGGCATTGTGGCGTGAGGAGAGGGAACTTAGAGGATGGGTTGATAGGTGCAGCAAAACATCATGCCCCATGTATACCTATGTGACAAACCTGCACATTCTGCACATGTATCCCAGTTTTTGTTTTTTTTGTTTTGTTTTTTTTTTTAAAGCAAACAGCCTGTCTAGTCTTTGGACCATCTAAGTGAGATGTAATTGGTCAACCCAAACTTTGTTATTGCTTCTTTCCATGCAATACAGATAAGAACTGATACCTGACTCCACTCTGCCACACACATACACACACACTTATGCATATGCTTATGCAGTAAACCTTTTGCTATTGCACAAATATTTTTATTAATAATTATAAAACTGTGATACACTACCATATTCAGTGGGATTTTAGAATCTCCCTGCAAACAACACAAGTTGTCAAATACCTAACATTCATTACCAACACATGCAACTTTAAGTGGCTTAAATGGGCATTTAAGAAAGTTTCACCTCATCTGTGTATGGCAACACTGACAAATTACTTCAGAACAGATGTTAACGTTTAGCACACTTAATTCCTTGATGTTCATTTGAAAAGAAATCTCTTATGCTGTAAATTAAAAGACTGACAGACTGGAGAGTGGAAAAATATCTGTATTTTTCCTATCAAACACCTTTGATTGGAAAAATATCTGTATTTTTCCTATCAAACACCTTTGATTTTAGAGTCAATGCCTTTAGTGAAGTATTTGAGAGCTGTTAAACATTGTTCATGTCTCTTTAATTACTCTAAACTAAGCATTTACAACTCCACAGGGAAAAATTTTGTTTCCAATGTCAGTGGTTACACAGTTCTCAATGTTAATTCACTTACTCTTTAAAAATATTCCTTTCAGTGAATATCTGCTCTAAAAGTAAGCATGGGTAGCGTATTAGTCTATTCTCACATTGCTACAGATACCACCCAAGACTGAGTAATTTAGAAAAGAAAGAAGTTTAATTGACTCACAGTTCCACATGGCAGGGGCGGAGGGAGAGCAACGACCTTCTTTCCATGGCGGCAGGAGAGAGAAGAGTGAGTGAAGGAGGGACTTGCCAAACACTTATAAAACCATCAGATCTCGTGAGAACTCAATCACTTTCACGAGAACAGCATAGGGGAAACTGACCCCAGGATCCAATCACCTTTCACCAGGTTCCTCCCTCAACACCTGGGGATCACAAGTCAAGATGAGATTCTGCTGTGGACAAAAAGCCTAGCCATATTAGGTGGGGACTATTCAAGTCTACATGAAATAAAGCAGTGGCTCTCAGACTTCAGCATGCATTAGAATCACCTGATGAAAATATTCAAACACACACTCTAGGTCCACCCTCAGAGTTTCTGATTGAGTACTGAGGGGTGAGGCTGAAGAATCTGCATTTCTGACAAGTACCCCGATGTTGATGCTGAAGTAGCTGCTCTGGGAGCTGCACTTTAGGAATTAATGGTATAGCATATGTAAACCTACCCAATTTCTTTTCTAGGTTAAAAAGTGATCAATAATTGAAAAGGTTTAGGAAAATCCTGCAGACTAAATTGTAATCTTGGAGATTTACAACAAAGGGTCTAAGAAGTTTGAACGTTAAAAAATTTGCTTATTTTTTCTTTATATCAGTATTTTTCCAAATTATTTTATCCAAAATCCTATTTATCATAAATAATTAATTAACATCTGCTTGGATATTTGTTGATATAGAGTTAGGAAAATTTCTCTCTTAAGATTCTTATCATGTAAACATTGTAACATGGAACTTCTGGTTTCTGGTTCCACACTTAAGAAGCTTGGAAGTTCCCACTCTGTCCTAACAACAGGTAAAAAGATAAACAGACTCAAAAGTCAACAACTTTTCTTAGATCTGAAAGAGAAAGGAGGACACAGGACAAACTGCTACCCCCAAGACTGAAAAGACAGACAGGCAAATATTGGGAGTTATGGTTTACCAGAGCAAATACTCATGACCTGACACTACCACAGATAACGAAAACTTGAATGGCAATGACAAATTGCTGAAGGTTCAGTGTAGACAACCGTGAGAGGTAAAAACTCAAGAGTGGTCCAAGAATAGGAGGGCTTCCCCAATATTTTGAGATTTAGCTCCAGGGGCTCAACTATATTCTCCCACAAAAGACTGGAGAAAAGTCTCTTCCTCCTTCTAGCGGGAGACGAAGAAAATGTATTTTCAAATATGCTACAGTACTCTGTTCTTTTTAACAAGGTATGCCCCCAGTAGAAACTAGTTAACCAGATTGTAACCTGCTTTGGTGTTTGTATCAGTGCCCACCTGACCTGGGAGATAGAAATATCAAACTCTAGTGATCTCTAGCTTTCCAAGTAGGAGAAGGGATATATACCAAATTCCAGCTTATTATAGCTATCCTGTCCCATCTAGGCAGGAAAAAAAACTGAAAAACACTTACAAAATTCACAGTCTGGAGACATCAGTTTACTAAAATACTGAGATCAAATCATGGACTAATAGAACACTTGCAGGACTATAGGACCCTGCCCCCCACATTACTAAAGGTTTATTTATAGCAATTCTTTTCACCTGATGTATTATGTCCAGCTAGTTAAAAAAAAAAAAAAAGTGTGTGTGTTTTTTCAAGATGACAGAAACTTTTAGCACGGCTCAGCTGCTTGGAAATAGAAAGATAGTGAATAAAGATAAACCCTGAATTTTTTGAAGAAAAAAATGGGGATTCACTGAAATTGTGAAGGACATCTACTCAGGGAGTAGAACATGGGCAAACAGCCCTCGTGATGTAGTCCAGCTGATAAAAGTGAGTGAAACCCTAGTATGCAAGAGAGGCAGAGGACTTTCCTCTGTGACTTTCTTTTTTCTTTCTTTCGTTCGTTCTTTCTTTCTTTTTTTTTTTTTTTTTTTGAGACGGAGTTTCGCTCTTGGAGTGCAATGGCGCGATCTCGGCTCACCACAACCTCCGCCTCCTGGGTTCAAGCAATTCTCTTGCCTCAGCCTCCTGAATAGCTGGGATTACAGGCATGCGCCACCATGCCCAGCTAATTTTTTGTATTTTTGGTAGAGACAGGGTTTCACCATGTTGACCAAGATGGTCTCGATCTGTTGACCTCGTGATCCACCCGCCTCGGCCTCCCAAAGTGCTGGGATTACATGCTTGAGCCACCGCGCCCGGCCTGTGACTTATCTTTTCATTGGGCATCTAAGCAACCCAGGCTGACAGAGAGAACTTTGTTTTTCTCCACCCCTAGAGCTAACTTGAGGAGAAACTTGGAGATTCTATGAAGAAAGACACCGGAAACAGCTGCAGTCATTTTCCCAGACCCAGAACCAAGAGTAGAACACCATTTTAAATCTGGGAGCATATATAGTCAGCCATTCCTTGGTAAACTAGCAGTGTGACTACACAGACATTTTAGTTTCAGGCCAGAAATTGGAGTGCCTGCTCTAGAGTTGGGTACGGATCTACACAGCCAGAACTCTGGGAAGAGCCCCAGCAGTAGAAAGTGGAATTGTGCTCTCCCTCATCACAGGCCTGGCGCAGGAGGAGAGCTGCCTCAGCTGCAGTTTCTCCTAATTGATGAGACTTGCAGCCCAGGGCAAACTTAGCAACCTGGAACTGGTCTGTATGTGTCATTGCTGGATGCCCCAGCCTACTCCCCTGAGATCGTGGTGCAGTGTGGCCCTCTCCACTGCATTCACAGACATAGATCCAGGCATTTGTAGTATTCACTTGCCTGGACCAACACCCTGGGCTGCCTCACTCTTCCTGGACATTGATCATGCTGCAGGAGGGCCCTTTCCTTTATCCCTAGGCAGATCTCCAGACATTCAAAGCACCCACTTGCCCAGATTTGCAACCACAGCTGCCCTTCCTGTGCATAGATCTGGGTGAAGGAGAGCCCTCTCTGCTTCATGCCCAGGCATATGTCCAGGCATTCAGAACACTTACTAGCCTATATCAGCAGCCAGAGTCCATGCCCAGGCATATCTCCAGGCACTGGGGGCACCCACTTAGTTGGAACAGCAGCCTGAACCTTCCATTATTCCTGTGGAGAGACACTGGAACAGGGGGCTCTCCTCTACTCCATGCCAAACCAAGGCAGATATCCTGGCAACTGGAGCACCCACTCAACTGGATTAGGAGCTTAGGCTGCTTTCCATCTCTGTGCAGAGAACTTGGCAGTGAGGAGCGTTCCCAGCTCCATACCTAGGCAAAACCCTGGGTACTTGGAAACCATCCTCTGGATTCTCCCTTCGTGCTGGTATTTGTGACTGCCATGATAGACCTTGTAGGTGAACCTACCTTATCCAGCCCTGCCCATCTTGCCCCAGACCCCCCATTGCTGAGGAAGCAGCTCAGACCACTCACTGTGCACTCCATGAATCAGACTATTACCTGAGGAAACCGAGAGATTCTCCCAGTAAATAATAATTAAGTATATACTCAATCACATTGGCCACAGCTGCCTCCTACCCATAAGTCTCATCTACTGGCTTGTAGGTTGAATTGTGCAGCCCAATACAAAACCTGGTGACAAATGTGAATAAGGCTGCAGAAGCAAAGCCAAAAGACCTTGTCAAGCATTCTATACAGTCACACCCCTTAAAGGGGGAAAAAAGGAAATGAAGCAATAAACAAAAATAATATAAGGAAAGAAAGAAAAAGAAAAAAATCCCTCCTGCCCAAAAATAATTTTACAAAATGAGAAATGCCAACATTACTGGATGAGAAGGAACCAACACAAGTATTCAGGCACCATGAAAAATATGAATGTCATGACACCACAAAGAACCACACTATTTCTACAGAAATGGTCCTTAACCAAAATGGACTCTGAAATGATAGATAAAAAATTCAAAGCATGAATTGCAAAGAAGCTCAATGAGATCCAAGACAAGGTTGAAAATCAAAACAAAGAGATATATAAAGCAAACCAGGAAATAAAGAAAGAGATAAATATCCTAAAGAGAAGTTAGAGCAGAGCTTCTGGAATTTAAAATAAAAAACTCACATAAGGAATTTCAAAATATGATTGAAAGTTTTATCAGTAGATCGCACCAAGGATAAGAAAGAATTTCAGAGCTTGAAGACTAGTTTATCAAACTAACTGAGACAGACAAAAGAGAAGAGAATATAAAATGAACAAAGGCTTCAAGAAATATGGAATTATAAATTATTGCCATTCCTGAGACAGAGGAAAAGAAATGACCTGGAAAAAAATTTGAGAAAATAATTCAAGAAAATTTTCATATTTTTTGTTAAAGAGGTAGACATCAAGATACAAGTAATCCAGAGAACACCTGTGAGATACTACACAAAATGCACATTACTAAGGCATATAGTCGCCAGACTACTCAAGGTCAATGTTAAACCAAAAATCTTAAAGGCAGCTAGAGAAGAATATAAGATCATATACAAAAGGATCTCCATCAGACTAACAGCAGACTTCTGAGCAGAGACCTTATAAGCCAGGAGAGATTTAGGACCTGTTTTCAGCATTCTTATAAAAAAAATTAAGATTCCAATCAAGAATTTCATATCCTGCCAACCCAAGCTTTATAGGTGAAGGAGAAATAAAATCTTTCCAGACACGCAAACACTAATGAAATTTCTTACTACTAACCCAGCCTTAGAAAAGATCCTTAAGGGAGTTCTAAACATGAAAATGAAAGAATGATACCTGCTACCACAAAAAACATACTTATGTACATAGCCCACAGACCCTATGAAGCAAGGACACAATAGAAATTACAAAAATCAGCTAACAAGTTTATGATAGGATCAAAACCTCTCATATCAATATTAACTTTCAATGTAAATGGTCTAAACATACTACTTAAAAGGCATGGATTGGCAAGATAGATTGAAAAAACATCCATTCATCTGTATCTGCTGTCTTCAAGAGACCAATCTCATACATAATAACAGCCATAGTCTCAAAGTAGAGTTGAAGAAAGATCTATCATGTAAATGGAAAATAAAAAAGAGTAGCGATCACTATGCTTATATCAGATAAAACAGAATTTAAACAAATAAAAGTTAAAAAAAGGATAAAGAAGGATGTTAAATAATGATACACAGTTCAATTCAACCAGAAGACATAATTATCTTCAATATATGTGCCCAGCAATGGAACACCTAGATTCACAAAACAAATACTTCCAGACCTATTAAAAAAACTTAGGCAGCCACACAATAGTAGTGAGGGATTTCAATATTCACTGACAGCTCTAGACAGAGCATTGAGTCAGAAAACTAAAATAGAAATTTTGGACTTCAGTTAGACACATGACCGATTGGACCCAATAGACATCTATAGAATACTCATCAACCACAGAATATAGACTCTTCTCATCTGCACCTGGGACATACTCCAAGATTAATTACATGCTAAGACATAAATCAAATCTCAATAAATTCAAATCAAAATTATACCAACCATACTATTGGATCACAGTGGAATAAAAATAGAAATAGATACCAGAGATCTCTCAAAACCACACAGTCACATTTACATGGAAATTAAACAACTTTCTCCTAAATGACTTTTAGGGAAAAAGGGAAATTAAGGCTGAAATAAAAAAGTTACTTGGAATAAATAGAAACAGAGACAAAATATGCCAAAATCTCTGGAATGCAGCAAGAGTAGTATAAAGAGGAAAGTTTATAGCACTAAGTTTCTACATAAAAAGATAGATCTCAAATTAACAATGTAACATCACACCTGGAGGAACTAGAAAAATGGAAACAAACCCAGGTATGTAAGGCTAGTTTGCTTGGTTAGCTGAAATATGGTTTAATAGATAGTTCACTATGAGTGAGCTGGAAATACCTGATCTCCTTTGGTTTAATTTGAGAAGGGTATTCAAAGTCTTAGGGAGATTTGAATGGTGGAGTTGATAAGTCACTTTAGACATACTCATCCAAGATAGAAGGATACAGAAGATATACCCACAACCAACAAATGTCTTGCAAAATACATTTGTGAGGGCAACACCTGCATCTTTGAAGAGCCCTGTAATTGCTCTTCTCTATATGTCATAACTAACAGTGGGAACGGCAGTCACTCAACCACTAAATTTAAGTACAATGAGAATAATTGGATCCTGAGGTGACAAGGGTCAAGTGGCAGCACTCGACTGTCAAAGGCAAGGCAGGTATAGCTACTCTAATGGATGACAGAGGGAAAGTGGCAATCAGATTAGTCTGACTCGTGTAGAGCTCTGGCATTGGCTAATTAATCACAGTGTTCCTGAAACTGAAATTGATAGGATGCCTACTGCATTCCTGCTTGATTTATATAAGCAGAAATCTTCTCAGTCGAATGAACAAAAGACTAATTTGAGTTTCAGAAACAAAGAATCACAGCCCCTCAAACAATGTCTAGAATGTCTGCTCAATGAAATGTCAGCAAGTTTATAGACCCAGAACTCCTTGAATAAAGGGAAGGCTGGGTCCTCTCGAGGGAGGACTCCACTACAGTACCAACAATTTATGCAGTAAATTTTTCTGCCATCTTTCCCCAAGGAGACTTCTGGCCTTTTACCATAGTAACTGTGCATTGCAGAAAGGGAAATGATCAGACATTTCAGGGATTACTGGACACTGGCTCTGACCTGACGTTAATTCCAAGGAACTCAAAACATTGTTACTGTCCTCCAGTTAAAGTAGGACTTGTGGAGGTCAGGTAACTAATGGAATTTTAGCTTAGGTCTGACTTACAGTGGTCCCCAGGCTCACCCTGTGGTCATTTTCCCAGTGCCAGAATGCATAATTGGCATAGACATATTTAGCAGCTGGCAGAATTCTTACATTGGCTCCCTGACTGGTAGGGTGAAGGCTGTTATGATGGTAAAGGCCCAATGGAAGCCATTAGAGCTGCCTCTACCTAGAAAAATAGTAAATCAAAAACAATATGGCATCACCAGTAGTGATGGTGAGTTGTGCCACCATCACCATCATTAGCAAAATATTTGGCTTCTGTTATCATGACATTACATTTTGCTGTCCTAGAGGTCCTAGTTTCAAAGGAAAGAACTAAGCAAACACTCAATGATTCCATTAAACTGGAAGTTAATATTGCTATCTGGACACTTTGGGCTCCTCTTACCTTTAAGTCAACAGACTAAGAAGCCTATAGTGTTGGCTGGGATGATTGACCCAGATTGTCAAGATGAAATCAGTCTACTACTTCAAAATGTTGGTAAGAAAGAGTATGCATGACAGTATGACCATTTTCATGATACTGATTCTTCCTAACCATGAACATGGAATGTTTCTCCATCTGTTTGTGTCCTCTCTTATTTCATTGAGCAGTGGATTGTAGTTCTCCTTGAAGAGGTTCTTTACGTTCCTTGTTAGTTGAATTCCTAGGTATTTTATTCTCTTTGTAGCAATTGTGAATGGCAGTTCGTTCTTGATTTGGCTCTCTTTAAGTCTGTTATTGGTGTATAGGAACGCTTGTGATTTTTGCACATTGATTTTATATCCTGAGACTTTGCTGAAGTTGCTTATCAGTTTCAGGAGTTTTTGGGCTGAGACAATGGGGTCTTGTAGATATCCTATCATGTCCTCTGCAAATAGAGACAATTTGGCTTCCTCCTTTCCTATTTGAATACCCTTTATTTCTTTTTCTTGCCTGATTGCTCTGGCTAGAACTTCCAGTACTATATTGAATAGGAGTGGTGAGAGAGGGCATCCTTGTCTAGTGCCGGATTTCAAAGGGAATGCTTCCAGTTTTTGCCCATTCAGTATGATATTGGCTGTTGGTTTGTCATAAATAGCTTTTATTATTTTGAGATACATTCCATCAATACCGAGTTTATTGAGTGTTTTTAGCATAAAGGGCTGTTGAGTTTTGTCAAAGGCCTTCTCTGCATCAATTGAGATAATCATGTGTTTTTTGCTTTTGGTTGTATTTATGTAGTGAACTACGTTTATAGACTCGCGTATGTTGAACCAGTCTTGCATCCCCGGGATGAATCCTACTTGATTGTGGTGGATAAGCTTTTTGATGTGCTGTTTCAATTGGCTTGCCAGTATTTTATTGAAGATTTTTGCATCTGTTTTCATCATGGATATTGGCCTGAAGTTTTCTTTTCTTGTTGAGTCTCTGCTGGGCTTTGGTATCAAGATGATGTTGGTCTCATAAAATGATTTGGGAAGGATTCCCTCTTTTTGGATTATTTGGAATAGTTTCAGAAGGAATGGTAACAGTTCCTCTTTGTGTGGCAAAGTAATTTACAGATTCAATGCTATCCTCCTCAAGCTACCAATAACCTTCTTCACAGAACTGGAAAAAACCACCTTAAACTTCATATGAAATCAAAGGAGAGTCTGCATAGCCAAGTCAATTCTAGGTAAAAAGAACACAGTGGGAGGCATCACACTACTGGACTTCAAGCTATACTACAAGACTACAGTAATCAAAACAGCATGGTACTGGTAACAAAACAGAGATATTAACCAATGGAACAGAACAGAGGCATCGGAGGCAACACAACATATCTACAACCATACAATCTTTGATAAACCTGACAAAAACAAGCAATGGGGAAATGATTCCCTGTTTAATAAATGGTGTTGGGAAAACTGGCTAGCTATGTGCAGAAAGCAGAAACTGGACCCTTCCTGACACCTTACATGAAAAATAACTCCAGATCGATTAAATACTTAAACATAAGACCTAACACCATAAAAAGCCTAGAAGAAAATCTAGGCAAAAGCATTCAGGACATAGGAGTAAGCAAGGACTTCATGACCAAAACACCAAAAGCATTGGCAACAAAAGCCAAAATAGACAAATGGGACCTAATCAAACTCCACAGCTTCTGCACGGCAAAAGAAACAGTCACTAGAGTGAATTGGCAACCATCAGAATGAGAAAAATTTTTTGCAGTTTACCCATCTGACAAAGGGCTGATATCCAGAATCTACAAAGAACTAAAACAGATTTATAAGAAAAACACAAACAAGCCCATTCAAAAATGGGCAAAGAATATGAACAGACACTTTACAAAAGAAGACATACATGAGGCCAACAAACATATGAAAAAATGCTCATCATCATTGGTTATTAGAGAGATGCAAATCAAAACCACATTGAGATACCATCTCACACTAGTTAGAATGGTGATCATTAAAAAATCTTGAGACAACAGATGCTGGAGAGGATGTGGAGAAATAGGAACACTTTTACACTGCTGGTGGGAGTGTAAATTAGTTCAACCACTGTGGAAGACAGTGTGGCCATTCCTCAAGGTCCTAGAATTAGAAATTCCATTTGACCCAGCAATCCCATTACTGGGTATATATCCAAAGGACTATAAATCATTCCACTATAAGGACACATGCACACGAATGTTCATTGCAGCACTGTTTACAATAGCAAAGACCTGGAATCAACCCAAATGCCCAATGATGATAGAGTGGACAGGGAAAATGTGGCACATATACACCATGGAATATTATGCAGCAATCAAAAACAATGAGTTCGTGTCATTTGTAGGGACATGGATGAACCTGGAGAACATCCTTTTCAGTAAACTGACACAAGAACAAAAAATGAAATACCGCATGTTCTCACTCTTAGGTGGGTATTGAACAATGAGAACACATGGACACAGTGAGGAGAGCACTACACACTGGGGTCTATTGGGGGGAATAGGGGAGGGACAGCAGGGGCTGGGGAATTGGGGATAGATAGCATGGGGAGAAATGCCAGATATAGGTGAAGGGGAGGAAGGCAGCAAATAACACTGCCACATGTGTACCTATGCAACTATCTTGCATGTTCTTCACATGTACCCCAAAACCTAAAATGCAATTGAATAAAAAAGAAAGAAAGAAAGAAAAAGAATGAATATGCATGAAATACAGGAGATCCATTAGGGTGTCTCTTAGTATTACCATGTCCTGTGATTAAGGTCAATGAGAAACTACAATAGCCTAATTCAGGCAGGACTACAAATGACCCAGACCCTTCAGGAATGAAGGTTTGGGTCACTCAACCAGGAAATAAAACATGACCAGCTCAGATGCTTGCTGAAGGCAAACAGAACACAAAATGGGTAGTAGAAGAAGATAGTCATCAATACCAGCTATGACCATGTGATCAGCTACAGAAACTAGGACTGTAATTGTCATGAATATTTCCTCATTCTTTTGTTAGAAACATGGTTGTTCATGTGTACACTTGTACTAAGAAAATATCTTCATTTTGTTTCCTTTCTCCTGTATCATGTGACATAATATATATAGACTTCATATCAGCATTTAAGTATTGTTAATTTTATGTAATAGTATTTGTGTTGGGGATTGGTGCATTTCTGGTTGTACAAAGGATAGTTGTATTATGTTAGGTATAATTATAACCTTATTATTGTCTTTATTTGAAGATTATATGTGATCTCAGGAGGTGTGTATGGGTTTAATTTGACAAGGGGTGGACTTGTCATAGTTAATACTGACTGTCAACTTGATTGGATTGAAGAATTTTAGCTTAGGTGTGTCTGTGAGGATGTTGCCAGAGGAAATAAACACTTGAGTCAATGGGTGGGGAAATGCAGACCCACCCTTAAGCTGGGTGGACACAGTCTAATCAGCCACCAGCATGGACAGAATATAAGCAGACAGAAAAATGTCACAAGAGAAATTGGCCTAGCCTCCCAGCCTACATGTTTCTCTCATGCTGGCTGCTCCCTGCCTTCATACTTCGGACTCCAAGTTCTTCAGTTTTGGAAACTGGACTGGCTCTCCTTGCTCCTTAGCCTGCAGTTGGCCTATTTTGGGACCTTGTGATCATCTGAATTAATACTTAATAAATTCCCCCTTATATATTTGTCTATTCCATTAGTTCTATCCCCCTAGAGAAAACAACCATAAGATACCACTACATACTTAGTAGAATGGCCAAAATCTAAAATACTGAGAACACCAAGTCCTGGCAAGAATGTGGATAGCAACAACTCTCATTAATTGCTGGTAGGAATGCAAAATTACATAGTTAATTTTGAAGACAGTTTCATGGTTTATTATAATACTAAACATACTGTACCATAAAACCTAGCAATATAAATTATGTCCACATGAAATCCTATACATGGATACTTATAGCAACTTTATTCATATTTTCCAAAACTTAAAAGCTACGAAGATGTCCTTCAATTGGTGATTGAGTTAATAAATTGATCTAGGCAGGGCAATGTCACTCAGTTGTAAAAGGAAATGAACTTTTAAGTCATGACACGTAGAGAAACATTAAATAAACATTATCAAGTGAAAGAGAAACTGAAAAAAGCTACGTGATGTATGATTCAATAACATTACATTCTTAAAGAGGCAAAACAATGGTGACAGCAAAAGCATGTCATGTTTAGTGGTCTTGGGTGGCCCCTGTTAATCAACTCCCCCAGGGGTGATATGTTTCCTTTGGTCCAGTTCACACTAAAGATGAATCTGATGTTTATCCTGGGAGTATTCTTCAAAGATAGACAGCAAGAACTGGTTCGGAGCCTGGGCCATGTACAGTTAGGGGTTAGACTAGTGCCTGACTGGGAGGGTCTCCATGTGAAAACATTCTCAGAGTTTAGGGAATTCTTCCTCCTTTCTTACACCTACATTCAATCCAGGTCTGTTACCAGGTGTTTGCTTCATAAAGGGAGTTTAGCCGATTCTTGTAAGAGTAAGGTTTGTTTTAAGGTTCACAATAATTGTATCTGTGCTGAGGTGGCCTTGCCTCTAGGGCAACCAGTGTTTTTAAATGCTGTCATTATAGAGACCTAGTATTCCCTAGGCCAGTATTAAAAGCCTCCAGGCCATGTTATATCTTATTGCTAAATGTCACATAGCACTGGTTCTGCAAGATGTGAGTGGGCCTTATGGCCACCATTTATCTTATAGCCATAAAATATCACTTATAGCATGCTACAAAAGATTAGTGGTTTCCAAGCATCAAGAGAGATAGAGGAGATGAATAGGTGAAGCAGAGAAGATTTTTAGGGAGTGAAAATGCTCTGTATGGTACTATATAGATACATGTGATTATAAATTTTTCAAAATATATAGAATGTATAACACAAAGAGCAAACCCTAATGTAAATTAAACACTGGGTAATTATAATGAGTCAATATAATATCGTAAATTATAACAAATGTACCACTATGGTGGAGAATGTTGATGATGGAGGAGAATACACATATATGGGGGTAGGGAGTATATGGAAAAATCTCTCAACCTTTCTCATAATTTTGCCATGAACCCAAAACTGCTGTAAAAAGATAAGAGAATTCAATAATGAAAAAAATTACAGTGTCTGAACTAATTTACATTCTCACCCTTCACGAATATACCCATGTAACAAACCTGCACACATACTGCCTGAATGTAATATAAAAGTTGGAGTTATTTAAAAAATAAAAAATGAACAAAAATCTTATAGCAAGCTGCCTTGAGCAACTCATTTCCCACAGTCTCCCCATTTCCTCCCTCCTTTTACCAGAAAGATAGTTTGCGGTATTATTTATTGCAAATTCAAAGGAGCATTAGTCTTTCTTATAGAGAAGGTAGATCATGAACTTATTTTCAAATAGAATAGTAGTTAGAAATAGCAGTGAAGGCATGTAGCCCATTTTGAACTAGAATACTAGGCTCAGAGGACATAAAACACATGGAAACAAATTTGGCTGAAGTGTGAAGTTACACAGAATAAACAGAGTGACAAAATGTAAGACCAAATCAGACACTTGCACAAAGTGATAGCACTTATCAAAAGCTGCTCTAATACTTTCAGGGAGCTTCAAAGTTTGCTCAGAAGTTTTTATAGTCTCCAGCTCTAACCTACTATATTTTGTTTTTACCTCCAGGCCAAATTTTACTTAAGAGAAAGACATTTTTTTCATCCTATGAATATTTGTATAAAAGTTCATTTATAGACATTGTAAGAAACATATTACCTGAGAGGAAAGAAAAAAAGAACTTTCATAGATTTTCTGATTGAAGAATATGTGTATGTTGATGGTGTGAGTAAGTATGAATGAGTGGGATGAAGTCGGGCTTAATTCAATTGATGTTTTCATTAAAGAAGTTAACACTAGAAAATTTAAAATGCTTTCGGTGCTATATTTTACCCTCAATGATTTATTTTTATAACAACAATTCACTAATGTCCCAGGGCAGAAAAATATGACCCTATTTTAGTCAGCTTGGGTTATTATAACAAGATACCACAGACTATCTGGCTTAAACAACAGAAATTTATTATTAGAAATTCTGGACATTGTAGGGTCCAAGATCAAGGGGCTGGCCTGCCTGATTTCTGGTGAGAATCCTCTTCCTAGTTTACAGATGGACATCTTTGTGCTGTATCTTCACATGGCAGAGAGAAGGGGGGAGGGAGAAAAATATCTATATCTACATCTATCTGTCTATATCTATTTATCTATTCAAGAGAATCTCTCATATGTTCTCTCTTCATATAAAAACACTAACCCCAGGCCAGGCGCGGTGGCTCAAGCCTGTAATCCCAGCACTTTGGGAGGCCGAGGTGGGTGGATCACTAGGTCAAGGGATCGAGACCATCCTGGTCAACATGGTGAAACCCTGTTTCTACTAAAAATACAAAAAATTAGCTGGGCATGGTGGCACGTGCCTGCAATCCCAGCTACTCAGGAGGCTGAGGCAGAAGAATTGCCTGAACCCAGGAGGCGGAGGTTGCGGTGAGCCGAGATTGCACCATTGCACTCCAGCCTGGGTAACAAGAGCGAAACTCTGTCTCAAAAAAAAAAAAAAAAAAAACCCTAACCCCATAATGAAGGCTTCACCCTCATGGCCTCATTACATCCTAAGACCCCACCTTCTAATACCATTTTACTAGTGGTTAAGTTTTAACATATTATTTCCAGTGGTGGTGTTGGTTGTGGGGACTGAAATATGCGTTTTATAAGAGATCCATTAGAAAAAAATATGTCTAACTACTGACTTTCAGCACATAAAAAGAAGGCAGTGACATAAAAAGTGCTTCTTGAAAGTGTAAATTTCACTGAAATTTATATATTCATTATACCACAGATAATTTGTATCAGATATTTCCAATCAATAAAAAATATTTACTGATCATCATTTACCTATGCTCAATTCTTTACTTTTTCTATCTTTATAACCAAATAAGATAAATCCCTTTTAAAGAATGGGAATATTGCCCAACAGCCAAAATGATGTGGGCAATTGTATTAGTTTTCTATTGTTGCATAATATATCATCTCATTTATTTAGCAACTTTAAACAACACACATTTACTACTTCACAGTTTTTGTGGGTCAGGAGTCTGGATGCAACCTAATGGGGTCCTCTGCTTAGGGTGTCAGAGGCTTCAGCTTAGGTATTGGTCAGGCTGCATCCTCATCTTAAAGATTTGCTAGAGAAAGATATCTTCCAAGATCTCAGGTTGTTGGCAGAATTCATTTATCTGTAGTTGTAGGACTGAGATCTCCGATTTCTTGTTAGTTGTCAACAAGATGACACCCTTAGCTTCTAGCAGCTGTTTGCCCTCTGCAGCTCCTTGCCACATTCCCCTCTCAAAAGGGCTTCTCACAATAGAGGAGGTTAACTTTTTTTTTTTTTTTTTTTAAGCCAGTGATGAAGACAGAGTCTTTCTCATTAGGGAGTGCCCAGTCCCTGTTTTAAGGAATTTTAACTAATTAAGTTGTGTTTCTAAGGTTTGAATGTATTCCCAAAAGTTTATGTGTTGGAAGCCTAATTCCAAATGCAGCAGGTTTTGGAGGTGGGACCTAATAAGAGGTAACTGGGTCATGGACGCAGAACCCTCAAGAAAGGATGAATTAACTTTTTATCCAGGGAGCAGGTTGATTATCTTGAGGGTAGGTTGTTATAAAGAGAGTCTGGCCCCTGGTGCCTGGATCTCTCTTGCTCTTCCAACTTCTGTTATGTGATGATGCAGTAAGAAGACCCTTAACAGATGCCAGCACCATGTTTTTGGACTTTCTAGCCTGCAGAACTGTAAGAATAAAATTTTATTTTAGATAAGTTACGTAGTTGGTGTTAGTCTGTTATAGCAGCAGAAAATAGACTAAGACACATACTCACCCAAGATAATCTTACTTTGATTGACTCAAAATTAATTGATTTGGAATCTGCATTACATCTGTAAAAATTACTTTACATTATATATATGTATACACACACACACAAACACACACACACAGGCTAGAAGCAAATACTACCCACATTACAGGGAATGAAATTATATAAAACCAGAACCCCATGGAGTAGTAGAGAGTATAAAGGCAAGTTTAGTATTTGCCTATTACAGTAAGTTTAGGCCATATATTATTTTTATGGTAATTAAGTTTTAAAGAGTAGAAAAACATTTTACAGAAAGATAGAAACAGATGGAGATTGTATCACTGCTCTCCAGTCTGGGCTACAGAGTGAGACCCTGTATTAAAAAACAAACAAAAAAAAAAAAAAAAAGAAAAAAAAAAAGAAATAAATGAACTGTTTGAGAATATGCCCATGATTGGGCCTTATACCAGAGATTATGATTTTATTGCTGTGAAGTAGGACTAACGCATCAATTGTTTTTTCAATTTTATTAAGATACATGTGACATAGGAAATTTATAAATTTAAGTAAGATGTATGCTCCCAGGTGAGTCTTTGTTCAATCAGGTGAACAGAACTGCTTTCAAAAACAGAAAACAAATGCTTTCAAAAACAGAACTGCTTTCAAAAACTTAGAAAACAGAATGAAAAAGCTAAAGGTGAGGGGGGGTCTTGTCCAAATACTCACCTGTTTGTAATCTCCTTAGAATAATTTAATAAGATTGCCTAATTGAACAGTTATAGGAGAAAGGTTATTGCAATTTTGGAATCACTTTCACTCATATTTGGGTAGATACCTGGAACATCTTTAATTCTGTAATTAGAAAACATATTTAATTTAATAAATTGTTTGTATGTTTCTTTGCTTTCTATCTTTCTGACTAATTCTCCCAGGGGTAAAAGCAAATTAGTCATGTGTTGGTGAAATAGAGTTGCTACCCTGAGGAGAGGAAGAGGATTTTCAAAAACAGGGTTGTGGTAGTGGCCAAGCATGGAGTGGTAGAGGCTAAGAAAGGGGCAGAGGGTGTTCACACTGGATACTGTCAGAAACAGATTTTCACATACATAAGAGCTGAGTCTATTTACATTGATAAATATTGAGCAGCCATATTTCTCACTGTTAGAGAGGAAAGTTATAAATATAAAAGAAAAAACGTGATATTGATTGCAGTAAGAGGTATTCGTATGATCTCATGCTTTCATATACACGCACATACACACACACACAAAAACACACACATGTTTTCTGTCCCTTATACTGGAAGGGTCTGGGAGAAGTCACACCCTTAATACCTGGATCATGGCTTTTAAATATTAATATGATTGTCACTAACAAGAACCAGGGTTTCTTGAGGAAATCACTAACTTTAGGAGTAAGGCAGTAACAGATGAGCCTGGAATATCTTGCTGTAAAGGAAAACATCAAGGAATGTTGAAGACATGTCAAAAGAACACAGATGCCAGCTTGAAGAGACTCCCATTTTTAAAATCTGGTATAATTTAAACCTTAACATAAATAAAAATATAAATTTTATAAATGAATGAATAAATAAATGGAGAGAAAATAAATCTTTCCTTATGGAAGCAAACTATATGTAGAAGGAATGAAGGAATTAAAAATGCACCATCTGGTAAACATCATAGAACTTGATTTAGGCAAGAATCATCTGTGGATACTAAAAATGGTGCTTAAAATTTTGATGAGATTCAGTGTCTTAGCCTGTTTTGTGTTGTTATAAAGGATACCTGAGCCTGGATAATTTATAAAGGAAAAAGGCTTATTTGGCCCACAATTTTGATGGCTGAAAAAGTTCAAGGTTGGGCAACTGTTCAGGGCTTCAGGACATTTCCATTTGTAGCAGAAGGTAAATGAGACCTGGCATGTGCAAATACCACAGAGCAAGAGAGGAATAAAGAGAGAGAGGAGAGAGATGCTAGGCAATTTTTAACTACCAGTTCTCTTGCAAGAACTCTTTTACCCCTAAGAGAGGACATTAGTCTACTCATAAAGAATCCACTCCTATGACTCAAACACCTCCCACTAAGCCTTATCTCTCAAAACCTCTGCACCGGTAATAAAATTTCAACATAAAGATTGGAGGGTACACACATCCAAAATATAGCAACTAGGACACTTACATAGTCTTGAACTATTTCTCCATGAAAAATAAGACACCAACATCAAACTTAAATAATCATAAAAGGAAAAGGATTAGATTTAAATTAGATAATCACAGTAAACAAAACCTTAATTAAGTGATCAACTTCGTATCACAAGCCCTGGGACAAAGTCCAAAACAGGATTCAGTGACTAAATTAGTATTACCTGAATCTAATCTAGAGAAACTATAACAGAAATTGAATATATTTCTGTAAAATAGCTCTGCAAAAGTGCATTCTTCAAATGTTACAGTCATGAAAGTCAATGGAAGAACAAGGAACTATTCCAGATTCATCAAGAATAAAGAAATATGACTAAATACAACTGAAAGTTGTTTGGATATTTCACTATACATTTTATTATTGGAAAGTCAAAATAATTGAATGGGGTTTGTATATTTATTGGTATATTAGCTTGCTAGGACTTTCATAACAAAATAGCGCATACTGGGTAGCTTAAATAATTAAAAAAAAAATACTTTCTCATAGCACTAGAAGCTGGATTTCCAAGATCAAGCTGCTGGCAATGTTGGTATCTTCTGAGGCTTTTTTCTTTCTTTCTTTTTTTTGGTTTTTGTTTTTGTTTGTTTTGTTTTGGTTTGGTTTGGTTTGGTTTGCAGATTGCTTTCTTCTGGTTGCTTGTTTACGTCATCATTTCTCTGTGCATCTGTACCCCTAGTGTCTCTTTCTGTGTCCAAATTTTCTCTTCTCATAAGGGCACTCATCAGATTGGATTAGGCCTCATTTTAATATCCTCTTTAAAAGATTTATCTCCAAATAGAATCACATTCTGAGGTACGAGGGTTGGCACTTCAATGTGTGAATTTTGAGGGGAGGAATACAATTCAGCCTGTAACAGATGATGTTTGTTTTCGGTGTTAACTTCCTGATATTGATGGTCATACTGCAGTTATGTTAGAAAATGTCTTTGTTTTCAGGAATTGCACATCTAGGAATTTGGAATTGATAGAATATCAAGTCTTTACTCACAACTGGTTAGAAAAAAAAAAAGTCGTTTATACTCTTAATTCAAAAAAAGTAAAAGAAGGTAGAAACAGAAACTTACAAGAGGCATTATCAATGTCATTCTAAGGAAAAGAAGTGTGACAGCAGTGATATTTGCTAAGTGACCACCACATGTTTTCCTAGGCTATGCTTGCCTAGGCTTCATCTTTTCCATAGTAAAAGTGAGTACAGATGGAATTACATTTTTCTCTGACCCTACAGAAAGAAGGGATAAAGTTCTAGCTCAGTATAGTCAGGAAAGATGAAAGACTTTTCATATCTGAGGCATGAAACATTACATCAACTTCTGACATTGTAAGTGGAGAGTTCTGACAGATAGAGACTGCTGTGGTTGACTATGTACAAAAACCGGACGCACCAGAGTGGAGAGTAGGTTAAAATAATTTCTGGAAAGCACAGAAGCTAAATTCCATATTAATTAATAATTGATAGCAGTCGATACTGTATAAGGTAAATAAAGAGAAAATACCTTATTTTCCTATATACTGATCCTTTCTCTTTTCAATATTGCTATTGTGTAATATTTAATCACATTAAAGACAATTAATTAATCAGTGTCCTAGGTTGTGTGTATATGACATTCTGGAGAAAATGACAACTTCTTATAAATAAAAAACTTATCATCTGGCAGTAAAGATTTTTTTAAAGATGCTCCAGTATTTTTACATAAATGCCAATAAAGCCTGTTTTATAACATGGTGGCTTAGGAGGGTGAGATAGTATCCCCACTACCCTGTGTGCCATGCTCTTTCTCCTTCAGGCTTTTTTGATGCCACAAATGTTCTTCTTTCCCATTCCTGGGCCCCTATTCATTTGACTAACTCCTGTAAAGCTATGAGTGTTTAGCAGCATAGGTTCTATTTTGTATAATATAAGGAGACATTACAAGTTTTTGAGCAGCAAATTGGCATAATCAGAATTCTCACTGTAGCTCATTAATTATTTCAACCCATGATTTACTAAGTCCTAGGCACCCAGGCTTCATGTCTTCCAGGTAGTCTTTCCTGATATCCTGAACCTAGGATATATGATTCTCTTTCAGTTACCTAGAACCCTATATTATAACTACTAACACATGTGTATCATAGTGATTTGCTTACTTGTCTGAAAATTCTACTAGCCTTTATGTCTAATTAAGTTTTCTTGACTGTTGGATCTTCACACATAGCCGATGCCTCATACATTAGAGTTTGCAAAAACTATTTGATAAAAAATGAAAACCTGCTAAAAATACTTTAATTAAAGGGTTTCTAAACCCAAAGAAATTTTTTTCACTTGGAGAATTACTCTCAGATTAGGTAAAATTTGATCTGATTTTTATTATTATAAAGGATGGAGGAAGAGGAAGAGGGATTTTAGGCTGAGGTAACAACATTGTGCAAAGACATCCAATGGTAAGGTGTGCTATGAGACAATCCATTTTAATTGCATTGAGAGTTTTGTCTAAACAGAATGCATGCTTTTTAAGGTATTATACTAGATATATTTGGAGAAAAATTTGGGGCTAGATTAAAGAACATATGAATGTTATTTTTACAAGTATAAACTCTTATAAACTCTTATGAGTCAGGAAGATTTGAAATGCACTTTTCACAGTGAATTTCAACTTTTCCTGACCTATATATGATCAACAAAATTAAGCAAATTTTAACAATGGGTACCTGAAAGTTAGAATCTACTATCCTATATGAATAATTATGTTTCCTTGACTGATTCTTGGATCTTCACACCTATCCCAATGCCTCATACATCAGAGTTTGCAATAAATATTTGATGAAGAATGAAAATCTGTTGAAAATACTTACAATCAAAGGGTTGTTAAACTCAAATAAATTTGAGTTTATTAGGTTCATGAGCAAGAAGAAAATAATTTATGTCTTATGAATAGTATAGCTCTTTCCATTTCATTCTTCTGTCACTGATTCTAGAGGAAAAGGAGGAGTTTGTTTTTCTGGCTTCCTTTGTCTCAGGAAGATTGCACCCTCTGGTGGAAGTGGTGTTAATGGCTACTTTTGAAGGATGCTTTTCCTATGCAGGCCCCTACCTCTCTAAAGCCAGGGTGAACTGGAGGCTTAGGTTTGGATTTAAGTTCAGCCTATGATAGGGATGGTCTAATCCTAGTAGTCCTGATTTGTGAACAGGGCTCAGATATTTAAAAATGTTTCTTTAGATTCTACTAATTAGATTAGGATCAACTTTCACTGTTTCTTTTGCTTAAATACAGTGCTATAAAAGCAGAGCTTATACCTCATTGGTCTATTTCCTCTTGAGCCTCTGCCAAAGAAATGTACATGAACTGGGGGAGGGTTAATTAATATTGATTGAACTACTTTAATTGTATCTACATTAACTTACTTAGAGTATTGTACCTGATAGATTAGATTAGAACATTTCTCTGGCTTCTTAGTTTTGCTGACCAGTATAAAGAAAGTTTGGATTCATAATATATTTGGGCTAAATATATTCACAGTCTGATCCTGAACTTTACTTCTATTTTCAATTAAAAAAAAAAAAACATACCAATATTCTGACCATGAAAATGTCCCAATGCTTTCCTTCTTTATTCCAACTTCTAAGAATAGCTTATAAAACAAAGGACTTACAAAAATATTTGTCATATTTTTAAACTAGACAAATTTTTAAATTTGTCAAATTTTTAAATTTAAATACATAAGTTCACATGTATCATACTCCTACTGGCTCCGGATTGACAAGTACTGGAATTGTAGGCATGAGGACTAGAGAAAGATAATGTGCTTCTGAAGTAATCACCTTGTCTGTCCTCACTTATTGAAATGATGATGAATATCCCAGTGAGTGTCAAAGGCAGTCTGGCTTCTTTTTCATTCTGTTGCAGGCCCAGGAGTTAGGAACTTCCTTAGTATCACTAAAAATCAACTGAGCCGCCCTGGCATATCTCCTTGATAACCGATGCATGTTTAAGCCTATTTAAAAAGATTTTCTAAGCATTAGCACAACAGTTTTATTTTAATATTATTAGTGTCAATCATTGAAACAGGTTTATTTTAATATATATATAGAAAAATACAAAGCACAGGATCATTATATTCTAATTGTAAAAGTGAAATATTGGTAATGAAGTTTCAGTTGTGTGTGTTTGCAGTCAAAATAATGCAAAATCGTAAGAATCGCTGAAATGCAGGGTTGGAAGGGCTACTAGTTAAAGGAGAGGCACACTGAACAAGAAGAACTTATATAATGTACAGTTTTTTTTAATACTGGTATGTTATCTTATTCATAGTATATTAGCAATTTAAAAAAAAAGATTTTGTTTCTAGAATAATAAAGAATTCAAAAGCAATCTGAGGTTTCTATGAAAACGTTAGCATTAGTAAATTAACTGAAGCTTAATAATAAATCATAGTGTACACTTGCTGAGCACTTACTAAGCACCATAGACCGATGCACTTACTTAATCTTTACAACAATTATATGAATTACGGACTATTATGATTCTAATTTTACAGATTAAAAAAACCCTGAGACATGAAGATACATATTTTGCCCAAATTCATATACACCTAGTAAGTGTCAGAGAGGAAATTTGGAGCCCAGAAATCTGGCACTAGCACTTGTGTCGTTAACCACCATGCTGTATGCATTTGCTTCTCTGAGCCTAGAAACAGTGGGGACCATACTTGCCAGTGTGAGCTGCCAGAAGCTAGTAGCCAAGTGGCAGAGAGAGTACAGGAGCATCAGCTGTTGAGAGGTTTAGAAGTATTCAAACTGCTACTACCTTATAGTGCAAGGGAGTAGAAATGAGAGACAGGAAGCTGAATACATATCTAATGCCAATCTACCTCACTAGTGTTACATTGCCAGAAAAGTAAATGTGCAGAATTTAATGAAGTTGCCAAATAAATTCATTTCTATTGAGATCAAAATTGGTTTTCTAACATTGAATGATAAAAACAAACCCTTCCCCTAAGTATCTACACTGTTTGCTGTTAGAGGACATTCTCTGTCTTCTATCTAAAGCATTTTTCAAAAATAACATTAAGCAGAAATGACCAGTAAGAAGAAATGGCTAGTACAAATCTAAGGGAGGGACCCAGGAGCAAGAAAAGCTGAAGTATCATCTTATTTCTGCTGCTCACTACCTATGAAAACATGCGTGTGTTGCCTAATCTCTCTGTGCATCACTGTCCATGTTTGCAATATAGAAACAGTAGCACATTCACAGTCATCTTTTAAAAAGTTAGATGACCATCTTGGTAGCTCAAAGTGCAGAATATGTAATGGGCAATTTTGTGAGTCACAAAATATTTTTAAAGGACAAATAAGCTAGAGGATTTAATATATTTTCTTTCCAGATCTTACTAAAATTTAAACTTCTAGCTATTCTCAGAGTGAGCTAATAGCAATTTCTTCTTATTTTTCCTTCATCTAGTTTATCTTAATTAACCTTTTTTTAATCCATCCAAAATTGTCTACACTCAGAGGTGGCTGGCATTCAGCAGGAATATACCTACATACCCAAAAGACATTCTCATTGTCAGTACCCATGTCATTCCTGTTGTTAATTATATTGAATAACACCCCTGCTTTTACTAATGTTATTATTCTTGTCTTACTCATTAATTGTCCTTTTATTTCTTTTCAAGGATTCTCACCATCCAGAAGTCATACAAAGTAATGAGAATGAATATCAGCTATATCCATTTCCTAACCAATGTTAAACTGCAAATCTTACCCTCCCTCTGAATACCCTTTAGAATCAATGTGAAAAATAAATATCATCCTGGAACTGTCATGTTCAAAGGCCAAGGACTGATTTTGGTTTGAAAATTTGCCTTGATCTTGAACACTCAGAGAAGCATGAATCTTTAGTGCTGGGAAGATCTGAGAAGTCATCTAGATCAATCCCTTCCTTTTAATGGAAAGAAAATACTTAAGTGTGTCATTCAAAGTCACGAAGGCTGTTCAGAGAAGCAAGAATGGCAGTCTGAGATCAATGGATGTGAACACTTCGGGTCACATCTGAAGGGCAAATTCTCTTGCTAACCTTTCTCCCTAGTATGTCACCCTTTTTTTCTAGTTCACATGTATCATACTCCTACTGTGTGCCAAGATAAATTTACATTCATTAATATTTAATTTTCACAACCATTTTGTAAGGTAGAGACAGTGGAAGTACAGCTTCAAAGAACAACAACAACAACAAAAATACATAAATAGGTGAATTTGTATTTTGCTTCTACATTACAAATAAAGAAAGTAATTAATGGAAAGGTTAAGCAACTTATGCATGTTTTCACTGGTACTGAGCTGCAGAAATGAGATGATAGTTGAGGTATTCTAACTTTTAGGTTCTTCCAGCCATTTCTTCTTTCTAGTCATTTCTGCTTAGCATTCTTTTTGAAATATGCTTCAGCTCTTGGCTCTAATTTGCTGTAATATACCTTTGCCTTAAGTAGAGCAGAAAACATTCTCAGAGAATGTGAGCATGTGTGGATAGATACTAAGTGCCTTCTTTATATATATATATATATATTTCCATAGTGTTTGAGGAACAAGTGAAATTTGACTACACGAGTAAGTTCTTTAGTGGTGATTCATGAGATTTTGGTGCACTCATAATCCAAGCAGTATACACTGAACCAAACTTTTAGCCCAGTAAAATAAGCTTGCAATAAGGCTCAAAATAAGTGGAGATAAAACATGGTCACTACTCACTAAAAGATTGTGTATTTAAAATGCATGAGACACAAGTAAAATATAATATTTTGAAGTTATAATCACAGAAATGACAAAAGAGAAGCATGAAAGATATTATTTATTCATTTATCTAACAAATATTTGCTGAGCAGCTACCCTGCACCGTGACCACTGCTATGAACTAGGTTTGTGTAGTGAACAAAATGACAGATTCTTTCTATTGATGGAGGTTACATGTCACTGGGAGAAAACACTCAAATAACAAAAATGATAATAATAAATAGATAAATTTGAATTTTATTAGAAGTTGATAAGTGCTTTGCTAAAAAAAAAAGATGGTATTAGGATTTGAAAATACTTGAGTTGGTAGTTAGAATGGGGGGATTTGTCATCAGCTGAGTAACTGAGAGAAAAAAAGTTCTAGTGGCACATGTTTTGGGTAAAAGTTTGTTAGTTTAGTCTTTAGGTGTTATTTAAGATGGATATTATCTATCCAACTGACAATGTCAAGTAAGCAGTCTTGGGTGTGACAGAGAGGAGTCGAGGTGGGAGATACAAAATTTGGTTATGCTCATGGTATTTCAAGCCCTGAGAATACCAAGGGAATGAATATTGATAGTGAACAAAAGAGGATCAAGACTCAGCCCTAGATACATCCAACATGAAGGACTGGAGAGAAGAAATCGGCAGAAGTAACTGATAAGGAGGAGTCATTGAGTAAGTGACCTCCAAAATACATGGGGTCCTGGAAAACAAACAGTGAAAGAGTATTTTGATAAGAAGGGGTTCATAAACTGTTTAGAAATCTGACAATAAATCACAGAAGATGAAGAAAGAGTACTAACCTTTGCATGTAGCAACATGGAGGGTACTCATGATGTTTACATAGCAGTTACAAGGAGAGGTTAAAGTAAGAATTAGATTACAGTGGATTAAGTAGGGAAAAGGAAAAGGATTGAAAACAACAATTATAGCAGCTCTGGATGAATTTAACTGAAAAGGAGAGTAGGGAGATGAGGTTGTAGTTCTTAGGGTTTTATTTTTAATAACTGGAAGATGTTTTATGATGAAGGGCATCATCTATGCATTGAACCTTAGATAAATGGCTACATTGTATAAGTGATGGAAGAACCAAAGCCAGATAATAAGAAAATGAACAATTAGAAGGGATTGTATAGAAGTCAAGAACGCAAATGACAAAACATTCCTGATCTTCCATATTACATTCCTCATAAAGGTTTTGGAATAAATAGGCTACAATTTGAATAAAACTGATTTATGAAGACTATTGAACAAAGTCATACTTCTGTAGGGGTGATATGTTTGAAGATACTGAATGCCAGTGACTGAGAGAAATCACTTAAGAATTGCCCGCTGTCCAGTCAAACTCCCAACAGGATTTTAGTTAATTCATTACAGCCTAACAGTCAGAACTGGACTTGTGGAAAGGGGTCAAGATGGCATCGTAGAGGTGACTCCGGATTGCAGCTCTCAGTGAAGGTGCAGAGGGTGAGTCCTAGCTGCATTCTCGGACAGATCTTTTTTGCCCACAGAACGTTGAAAGTCCCAGGTGTGGGAGAGACATGGGACGCTAGCACAGCCAGCTTGCGGGGCCACTTTGGCTGGTTCCGCCGGTTCCGCAGCGCAGCGGCACCGGGCACAAAACTCACTGGTCCGGGTGCCCTGTTAAACAGGCAATCTGAGATTTGGAAGGGCAGATTGGCATGTCCATCTGATTGAATGGGACTTGGACAATGAGCCAGACCAGGAGATTCCTGGGAAACGTGATCTGAGCCGGTGCAGTGGGCAGTGGCATGGGAGATTGCACGAATCCCAGTGCCCTATCAGCAGGCTATTGGGGTGCCAGTGAGAGAGTCAACCGTTCAGCTTGGGGAGAGGAAGAGAGAGAGAGAGAGAGGACGGACTCTGAGGCAGGGAGCTGGGTGATCGGGCTCGGCGGGTCCCACCCTGACGGGGACAAGCAGGGTAGCGATTGGAGGCACTTGGGGCTGAGAGTTTTGCTGCCGGCATCTAGAACGGTGCAGCCCGGTGCGGGAGGGGCATCCGCCACTACTGATGCAATCCCCCCCTACTGAAGTACCACCCAGGGCTGACGCAGCCTGCTGTTGCTGAGGCAACCTGCCATAACAGAGAGACTCCGCCAGCAGGGTGGAGCAAGCCACAGCAGAACGGAGCCCCGCAGCAACAGGGCGGACCCATGCTAGCAGGGCAGTGCCCTGGCAGGAAAATAGTGAATAGAGTGCCACCTAGCTGGACAGGACAGTGCAACAGATACTCATAAAGAAAGCCCCAACTCCCTGAGACAGAACATCTAAGGGGGGAAAAAGGGGGGGGTTTATGAGTTCTGTTGCAGCAGACATAAACACATCCTCCCAACAATGTTGAATGAACAATGGAGCTCACAGCTCAGCACTGGAGCTCCTATAAAGCACAGACCATCTCCTCAAGCAGCTCCATGACCCCTGTATATCCAAAGAGTCATCACCCCAAAAAAGGACTAATCAGACTGACATTTGGCAGGCATCATTCTGAAACAAAGATAGCAGAATAAGAAACTGGAAGCATCCCTCACTGTTCCGCTGCTGCTACAGGTGTACCCCAGAGAAGCAGGGCCTGGAGTGGACCTCAGCACTCATACAGCAGAGGGGTTATACCATTAGAAGGAAAACTAAGTAACAGAAATACCTCATCATCAACAATCTGGGTGTCCACACAGAGACCCAATTGAAAAATCAGCAACTACTAAGACGACAGGTGGATAAATCCATAAAGATGGGAAGAAATCAGCACAAAAAGGAGGAAAACACCCAAAACCAAAACACTTTACCCCCTACAAAGGACCAAAACTCCTCACCAGCAAGGGAACAAAGCTGGACGGAGAATGAGTGTGACGAAATGATGGAATCAGACTTCAGAAAGTGGATAATGAGAAATTTCAGTGAGCTAAAAGAACATGTTCTCAATCAGTGCAAAGAAACTAAGAACCTTGAAAAAAGATTTGAGGAATTGATAACAAGAATGGACAACTTAGAGAGGAATATGAATGAATTGAAGGAGCTGAAAAACACAACACGAGAACTTCACGAAGCATGCACAAGTTTCAACAGACGAATTGACCAAGCAGAAGAAAGAATATCAGAAGTCGAAGATCAACTCAATGAAATAAAACGAGAAACCAAGATCAAAGAAAAAAGCGCAAAAAGGAATGAACAAAATCTCCAAGAAATGTGGGACTATGTGAAGAGACCCAACCTACGTTTGATAGGTGTACCAGAATGTGATGAAGAGAATGAATCCAAGCTGGAAAACACTCTTCAAGATATTATCCAGGAAAATTTCCCCAACCTAGCAAGACAGGTCAATACTCAACTCCAGGAAATACAGAGAACACCACAAAGAAATTCTGCAAGAAGAGCAACCCCAAGGCACATAATCATCAGATTCACCAGGGTTGAAATGAAGGAGAAAATACTAAGGGCAGCCAGAGAGAAAGGTTGGGTCACCCACAAAGGGAAGCCCATCAGACTCACCACAGATCTCTCAGCAGAAACTCTACAAGCCAGAAGAGAGTGGGGGCCAATATTCAACATCCTTAAAGAAAAGAACTTTCAACCCAGAATTTCATATCCAGCCAAACTGAGCTTCATAAGTGAAGGAAAAATAAAATCCTTCATGAACAAGCAAGTACTCAGAGATTTTGTCACCACTAGACCTGCTTTACAAGAGCTCCTGAAAGAGGCACTACACATAGAAAGAAACAACCAGTACCAGCCATCCTAAAAGCATATACCAAATGCTAAAAACCATCAACAAAATGAAGAATCTACATGAACCAATGGGCAAAACAGCCAGCTAGCATCAAAATGGCAGTATCAAATTCACACATAACAATATTAACCCTAAATGTAAATGGGCTAAATGCACCAATAAAAAGACACAGACTGGCAAATTGGATAAAAAGCCAAAACCCGTCGGTGTGCTGTATCCAGGAAACCCACCTCACATGCAAGGATACACAAAGGCTCAAAATAAAGGGATGGAGGAAGATTTACCAAACAAACGGAGAGAAAAAAAAAAAAAAAAAAGCAGGAGTTGCAATTCTCGTCTCTGATAAAATAGACTTTAAAGCAACAAAGATCAAAAGGGACAAAAAAGGTCACTACATAATGGTAAAAGGATCGATACAACAAGAAGAGATAACGATTCTAAATATATATGGACCCAATGCAGGAGCACCCAGATATATAAGGCAAGTTCTTAATGACTTACAAAGAGACTTAGACTCCCACACAATAATAGTGGGAGACTTTAACATTCCACTGTCAGTATCAGACAGATCAACCAGACAGAAAATTAAGAAGGATATCCAAAACTTGAACACAGACCTGGAACAAGCAAACCTGATAGACATCTACAGAACTCTCCACCCCAAATCCACAGAATATACATTCTTCTCAGCACCACATCACACCTACTCCAAAATTGACCACATAATTGGAAGCAAAGCACTCCTCAGCAAATGCAAAACAACTGAAATCATAACAAACAGTCTCTCAGACCATAGTGCAAACAAGTTGGAACTCAGAATTCAGAAAATAACTCAGAACCGCACAGCTTCATTGGAAACTGGACAACTGGCTCTTGAATGTTGATTGGATAAACAATGAAATGAAGGCAGAAATAAAGAAGTTCTTCGAAACCAATGAGAAAGAAGACACAACGTATCAGAATCTCTGGGACACATTTAAAGCAGTCTGTAAAGGAAAATATATAGCAATAAGTGCCCACATGAGAAGAGTGGAGAGATCCAAAATGGACACCCTATCGTCAAAATTGAAAGAGCTAGAGGAGCAAGATCAAAAAAGCTCAAAACCTAGCCGAAGACAAGAAATAACTAAGATTAGAGCAGAACTGAAGGAGATAGAGACAAGAAAAACCCTTCAAAAAATCAATAAATCTAAGAGCTGGTTTTTTGAAAAGATCAACAAAATAGACAGACCACTAGCCAGACTGATAAAAAAGAAAAGAGAGAACAATCAAATAGATGCAATAAAAAACGATAATGGGGAAATCACCACAGATTCCACAGAAATTCAAACCATCATCAGAGAATACTACAAACAACTCTATGCACATAAACTAGTAAATCAGGAAGAAATGGATAAATTCCTGGATGCCTGTGTCCTCCCAAGCCTAAACCAGGAGGAAGCCAAAAATATGAATAGACCAATAACAAGGTCTGAAGTTGAGGCAGCAATTAAGAGCCTACCACACAAAAAAAGCCCAGGTCCAGATGGGTTCACAGCTGAATTCTACCAGACACACAAAGAGGATCTGGTACTATTCCTTCTGGAACTATTCCAAATAATCCAAAAAGAGGGAACCCTTCCCAAATTATTTTATGAGACCAATATCATCCTGATACCAAAACCTGACAGAGACTCAACAAGAAAAGAAAACTTCAGGCCAATATCCAAGATGAACATAGATGCAAAAATCTTCAATAAAATACTGGCAAACCGAATGCAACAGCACATTAAAAAACTTATCCATCATGATCAAGTAGGATTCATCCCGGGGATGCAAGGCTGGTTCAACATATGCAAGTCTATAAATGTAATTCAACACATAAACAGAAGCAAAAACAAAAACCACATCATTATCTCAATTGACGCAGAGGAGGCATTTGACAAAATTCAACAGCCTTTTATGCTAAAAACCCTCAATAACCTTGGTATTGATGGAACATATCTCAAAGTAATAAAAGCTATTTATGACAAACCAACAGCCAATATCATACTTAATGGGCAAAAACTGGAAGCATTCCCTTTGAAATCTGGCACTAGACAAGGATGCCCTCTCTCACCACTCCTATTCAACATAGTACTGGAAGTTCTAGCCAGAGCAATTAGGCAAGAAAAAGAAATAAAGGGTATTCAAATAGGAAAGGTGGAAGCCAAATTGTCTCTATTTGCAGACGACATAATAGTATACCTAGAAGACCCCATCACCTCAGCCCAAAAGCTCCTGCAACTGATAAGCAACTTCAGCAAAGTCTCAGGATATAAAATCAATGTGCAAAAATCAGAAGCATTCCTATACACCAATAACAGACTTAAAGAGAACCAAATCAAGAACGAACTGCCATTCACAATTGCTACAAAGAAAATAAAATACCTAGGAATACAACTCACAAGGAATGTAAGGGACCTCTTTAAGGAAAACTACAAACCACTGCTCAACGAAATAAGAGAGGACACAAACAGATGGAGAAACATTCCATGTTCGTGGTTAGGAAGAATCAATATCGTGAAAATGGCTATACTGCCCAAAGTAATTTACACAATCAATGCTATTCCCATCAAACTACCATTGAATTTCTTCACAGAACTGGAAAAAACCACCATGACCTTCATATGGAACCAAAAAAGAGCTCGCATAGCCAAGTCAATTCTAAGCAAAAAGAACACAGCGGAAGGCATCACACTACCAGACTTCAAACTATACTACAAGGCTACAATAATCAAAACAGCATGGTACTGGTACCAAAACAGAGATATAGACCAATGGAACAGAACAGAAGCATCGGAGGCAACACAACATATCTACAACCATATTATCTTTGATAAACCAGACAAAAACAAGCAATGGGAAAAGGATTCCCTATTTAATAAATGGTGTTGGGAAAACTGGCTAGCCATGTGCAGAAAACAGAAACTGGACCCCTTCCTGACACCTTACACTAAAATTAACTCCAGATGGATTAAAGACTTAAATGTAAGACCTGACACCATAAAAACCCTAGAAGAAAATATAGGCAAAACCATTCAGGACATAGGAGTAGGTAAGGACTTCATGAATAAAACACCAAAAGCATTGGCAACAAAAGCCAAAATAGACAAATGGGACCTAATCAAACTCCACAGCTTCTGCACAGCAAAAGAAACAGTCACTAGAGTGAATAGGCAACCATCAGAATGGGAAAAATCTTTGCAGTTTACACATCTGACAAAGGGCTGATATCCAGAATTTACAAAGAACTCAAACAGATTTACAGGAAAAAAACAAACAAGCCCATTCAAAAATGGGCAAAGGATATGAACAGACACTTTACAAAAGAAGACATACATGAGGCCAACAAACATATAAAAACATGCTCATCATCACTGGTCATTAGAGAGATGCAAATCAAAACCACATTGAGATACTATCTCACGTCAGTTAGAATGGCAATCATTAAAAAATCTGGAGACAGCAGATGCTGGAGAGGATGTGGAGAAATAGGAACACTCTTACACTGTTGGTGGGAGTGTAAATTAGTTCAACCATTGTGGAAGACAGTGTGGCGATTCCTCAGGGACGTAGAAATAGAAATTCCATTTGACCCAGCAATCCCATTACTGGGTACATATCCAAAGGACTATAAATCGTTCTACTATAAGGACACATGCACACGAATGTTCATTGCAGCACTGTTTACAATAGCAAAGACCTGGAACCAACCCAAATGCCCAACGATGATAGACTGGACTGGGAAAATGTGGCACATATACACCATGGAATATTATGCAGCAATCAAAAATGATGAGTTTGTGTCCTTTGTAAGGACATGGATGAATCTGGAGAACATCATTCTCAGCAAACTGACACAGAACAGAAAAAGAAATACCGCATATACTCACTCATAGGTGGGTGAGAAAAATGAGAACACATGGACACAGAGAGGCGGTCTACTATACACTGGTGTCTATTGGGGGGAATGGGGGAGGGACAGCGAGGCGGGGGAGCTGGGGAGAGATAGCCTGGGGAGAAATGCCAAGTGTGGGTGAATGGGAGGAAGGCAGCAAAACACACTGCCATGTGTGTACCTATGCAACTATCTTGCACGTTCTGCACATGTACCCCAAAACCTATAATGCAACAAAAATTAAAAAAAAACCAAAAAACAAAAAACAAATGTATTTATTTAAATTAGGCACATTCTTCACTGACTAATGCTCAGAACATTATTATATTTTACCTTTCAGTCCAATTCTTTCTTTTGTTTGTACTCTATCTCTCTTCTCTTCATATATTCCTCAAGCTCTATAAACACAGTTAAATATAATTAATTTAATATGTGTTTCCTTAGTTACAGTCAAGTCTGGTCATGCCTCCCTAAGAGCATCCCTAAGTCACCTTGATCAAATTACAGGTTCATGAAGAATACCTCTTAAATCAAATGATTTAGAAAAATTTTCCATTAATTATACTTATTCTAAATGTTGAAGCTCCCTAATTAATTGATCACAGGGTATCTTTTACTCAGTACTGGAAGAATGTTGTACATACTTCTATAATGCATATGAATAGTGACTTGGTTCTCCTTTATGGTCATGTTGGATGTCAGTCATCCAGAGGACAGACAGGACCTTCAGAAAAGCCAGACAATAATAATATTTATCTACATTCCCTTTTTACATGTCAAGGGAAGATATTTAGGCATATATTCCTAGAAAAAAAGTACTAAATTGCACCAGTTAGATGATAGTCTTCTGAGAAGGAGTATTGTCTACAATCTGGTATTGTATTTTGTCAGTAGCAACAGACATGAAAAAAATGAACTCAATGAAATAAACTAAAGGATAGATGGGTGATCTGCAAACTGTTTACATTTAAGGTCTATTTTCTCTTTATCACTTTGAAAAATGGTTTTCAGACCTATTTTGTTAATAGCTGCTTCCCAAACTTATACAGTGCCTTTGGCAAAATAAATCATTTATTTCATACATAGTCTTCTATACAGTGATTTTTATCTCATTATGTTAAATACTATTGCCACCACAAGTTTGCTGAAATTTTGTGTAATCTATCTTTCCAAAGCTCAAATGATTTATAGTTTTTCAGCAACTGTGATTATTACCTTGGCCCTCCAGGTTTGTTTACTATACAGTCTTTTTCCAAATACAAGGACATAAAATTTTACTCATACAATTCTCTAAATTTTAATAATGTTATCTTTCTAATTTTTCTGTTTGCAATAGTTGTTTGTTCATGATGATGGCACTTATCTGCAGTTGTGAGTTTTTTGCCTGTCTACTACAAAATAATAAATATTTGTAAAATGTCCATAGCTACAGGAAGTTAAAATCCAATTTTAGAGTAAGCTTTTTTGTTAATCAATAATATATGCTTACTGAATACCTATTATATATCAGAACAGTAATGCTTTACAGAAATACAAACATCGGTAATAGTCCTGATTTAATGATAAAACATGTAAACTATCACAATGCAGCATGATGAGTGCTGTAACAGGGGTAACAGCTAGAACAGTGGCCCAATGTTGGCATGACTTTTTTTTTAATGAGAATCAGAGCAATGGCTCTCAGCACTTACACTCTCTCAGAATAAACTTTAAGAATTTAAACAGATACTGGAGCCTCACTTGTAAAGATCTAGAGATTTCTCAAATGATTTTAAATAACAGATTGTGGAGGGGGAGATATTGGATTAAAGAAAGATATACTTTTGTTGATTCTTGAGAGTGGGGCAAGAGTTTTCTTGGGAAATGACATATTAGGCAAATATAAAAACAAATTTAGGCCGGGCATGGTGGCTCACACCTGTAATCCCAACATTGTGGGAAGCTGAGGCGGGAGAATCATGTGAGCCCAGGAGTTCAATACCAGCCTGATCAACATAGGGAAATGTTGTCTCTACACACACACACACACACACACACACACACACACACACACACAATGGGCATGATGGTGTCACCTGTAGTCACAGCTACTCAGAGGGCTGAGGTGGAAGGCTTGCATGAGTTCAGGAGGTTGAGATGGCAGTAAGCTGGAATTTTGATACTGCACTTCAGCCTGGGTAGGTGACAGAGCAAGAGCCTGTTAAAAAACAAACAAAAAATAAAAATTAAAAAAAACCCAGAAAACAAAAAACACCAAGTATGATCACCAATGGAGACACTCAAGTGACTATTTCAGTGTAGCAAAAATAACAGGGAAGAGCAGAGTTGATTTGAGTCAGGTCTTAGATGTGGACAGAATTAGAGGCATTCCTATTGCCACACATGTAAGTTTGAAACTGTTCCTAAGCCCAACATTTTTCAGATTGTGTTTATTAAGTATTTACAGCCTCCTTGTCTATGCCATGAATTTATGAACAAATAGGTTTGGAAAATGCTGCATACTATTCTCTGTTCCCGGATATTCAACATGCCTACAACTTCAAAATACCCTGAGAAGCCTACAGCAATGAAAAGAATTATGTCCGCAATTTCCTAAACTTATTTGTCTATGGAACTTTGTTTCTCATCTCCTAATACCGTTTTGATTTTCAATTGATATTCTTTAGGATAGAATATAAATGACAATGTTATGAGCTATATAGAAAGCTTAGAATAGGGCGTCAAATCAATGTACATAGTGTGTCTCAGAAATCCATTTTAGTTGCCACATTAAATTGGGATCTTGGTAATACTGGAGGCCTGAAACCATTTAACAGGCTATCATGCCATTCTAACATGAGGATTCAGTTCCTAAGCAAAGAAATGTAAGTGGAGGAAAAAAAAGAGAAATGATTTGAGATATTTTTAAAGGAAGTTGAGAGGATTTATGGATAATGAAACAAGAAGGAGTTATTCAGGAACAGGTAATAAAGTCCAGATTCCTGCAGACGAGAATAGGGGATATTTAAGTGGGAATACTTATATATCCATATGACACAATCATAGTCTTGTGAAAGATGCTTTAGCTTGAAATGGAAAGGGACAGATGGTTATTAGTAGTGACCAGAATCTTCCGATATAAAACAGTGAAAAATGCAAAGCAAACACTTTAGCTTAAAATGGTATTATTTCCCTCATAAGAACATTTTATTGTAATGTAATTCAGCAAGAAAAGTATGATTTTTGACATAAATGTGATTTATAATATATGTATTTTATCAGTGAGGTAGTACTGATAGTACCAGGATAAGATTAAGAAAATTGCATGAACTCTCAGGCTGAAGAAAGAAGATATGGCAATAATGTGATCTGAGAAAAAAATATACCAGTGATGGACTAGAAACCAGAAGATGATGGCTTGATATACTTCTGCAGCACGTGTGAGCATAATAGAGAATGGAGAAGCAAGCCTTTATTAGTAAGTTATATTTTTGGCACCTTAGTGCTAAATTCTATTTGGTCCAATATTGCAGTATTTGAAGAAAAGAGGATCCATAAATCCTAAAGTTTTGTTACTGGATGCCCACCTATTTCTTTGATTTTTAATTTTTTTCTTAGCATAAAATTCCTTCAGTTTGTGTGCCATTACCATAAGTTGTTCATTAATCTCAGTGACAACTAGGTGTTTTTACCATGCTAATGAGCTTAAAATTTTGGAGATGAATGATTTCTAATAAACATACAGTTTTTTTATAATTTTTATAATAGATATAAGGTAAAACTAACAACTTAATATGTACCTAGTATGCCTTTGAGTGGGTCTTATATTTATTACAATATAGACTATCAGAGTATTTGTGTGTCACAACTGAAATAATGTCAGGTTAAACAAACATTTTTACTCTCTCCAAATATTATAAAAACATAAACCTGAAACTATAAATAAAATGTATAGTGATATCTGCCCTTAGTAATTTAAGTGTAAAATACCTAATTTCAATCAACTATCTTTAAAACCAAGCAATTAAACATGATAGTATGAACATATTGAGTAAGAATGAGTGTTTCAATATGAATATATTTGGCTATCTAATGAATACATGGCAATGTGTAGCAATATCTGTGAAATCTTGGGTGTTTTATTCCATTTTCCTCTCTTGCCTTTCTTTTGATCATAAGGAGAAACAGACAGTTCATATCTAAAGAAGCATAGGCCCATCTGCTTCTCCTTTTGACTTTCTTCTTGTTTTAAAGTTTTAAACTAATTTGTAGACTAATTGTAAAGCTGATCTAAAATAACTAATTTTTAAACTTGGTGCTGAAAAAGACAGCTAAAACTTCTGATCTCAACTTACATATTTTTGTTGAAGTATTTGATATTTCATCTTCAATTTGCTTGTCTTTGAGTGAAAACTAGTATTGGCTTTACAGATTTCCACTGTCATAAATAGAATAGAAAAGAGCAGATAAGAAAAAATTAATGTATACTGATATATCAATAAACTATTATATCACACTATTATATATGTAACACTATTAATACATATTATAATAGTGTTTATTCATATAGATTTCTTAATAATAATGTGAACCTAATTTTATCTTCCAAAAAATGTTACTATCTTTTATAGATTCCATGTATCCTAATCATAAAACCAACTATTTATATATAAACATTTTTGTTGTTTATTGTTCATTTGTCTTCTTAACTGATTATTTAGTGGAATGGTATCTACTGGTTTAAAAAAACGGCTAAATTAATTGTCTTTATATTGAGGGATTCAGCTGTCAAAAGAACTAAAATTGTCATTATTAATTTAATAAATGTACTTGTTATTTAGTTGTGTAATAAATGACATTAAAGTAATCAAAGATAAGATTTTGATTTCTGTCATGCACTGTCCTTGATATATATGATTTAAGTATATTACTTTCATTGAGATTGGGGGATTCTGTGGGATAGACTTTGGAGAGTAACTCTAAAAAAATGAGATAAAAAATTTTATTTTATTTAGAAAAAGAAAAAGAAAAAATGAAATAAGCAACAGAACTCATTTTCTTACTTACCTACTCTATCAGCCAAAATAAGAGGCAAGTGCTATATATGTAAAGCAAAAAACAAAAAAGGCACATCTGATGACTCATAACATCTGGGATTGTGATGACTGAAAATGTTTCAAGCTAAGCACTTGTGTGTGCTGGTCAGTTTTATCAACAGCTCTCAGGGACAGATTTCTGCTCAGCACCATTACTTGATTCACACTGTATATTAGAGAAGGGCAAGAGAAACAAGTAGCACAGAAGATGCTTTTGTGTAGGTTTTAAAGAGGAAATAAATTAGTTCAGTAGAGTTGCAGGAGAGTGGGAGAAACTAAAACATAAATCACAAGTACAATGTTGCTGCCTATTTTCCACAATGCAAGTGGAGAGGTTTTGTATTCTAAAATCATTCAGATATTCTTAGAGTTCTGTCTCTGAATATGAAGTAAATGTGTTTCTTGAGCATTAAACTTCTTAGCATAACTAGGTAGTAAGTGTATTTGTCTTATTTTTCAGATATTCCCAAAAGAACAGTAAAGGGGAAAATATGAGTTAGAACATTTAAGTACAATTAATTAATTTATAAGTGATTGTGTGGATTATAATGGTACTTTCAAAATACATTGTTATATGTCCATGTAGAGCTTTGTTAAGTATGCAGGTCATGTGGCACATATACACCATGGAATATTATGCAGCAATCAAAAATGATGAGTTTTTGTCCTTTGTAAGGACATGGATGAATCTGGAGAACATCATCCTCAGCAAACTGACACAAGAACAGAAAAGAAAATACTGCATATTCTCACTCATAGGCAGGTGAGAAAAATGAGAACACATGGACACAGGGAGGAGGTCTACTACACACTGGGGTCTATTGGGGGGAATGGGGGAGGGACAGCGGGGGTAGAGCTGGGGAGGGATAGCCTGGGGAGAAATGCCAAGTGTGGGTGAAGGGGAGGAAGGGAGCAAAACACACTGCCATGTATGTACCTATGCAACTATCTTGCACGTTCTGCACATGTACCCCAAAACCTATAATGCAATAAAAATTAAAAAAAAAAGTATGCAGGTCATTAATATCTACATGTTTGGTCCTCTGATGGATAAAGCAAATTGGACTCTCAATTAAGTTGGGCCTATATTATTCACAATCGCAAATAACAGGCAGTTAGGCCATCAATAATTATTTCTTATATAATTGTATGTTTTATAGCATATTTATAGCCTAAAAACCATGTATATAAAATAAAATCATAAACCATGACTTAATTATCTGCTTGACATCTTACTTCGGTGTATTTTACAGTGGTGAGGACTTGTCTTGAATTTGTTGAACGGTCTCTACTTAACAAGCAGCCATAGAAAAGTTTGGCCGACCTCCAAGCAAGCTGCAGAAGCTCAAGCTCATTAAAGATTCATAAAGATGCTCTTAGGGATTACAAAGGATCTGGCCATGGTCCCCATGGTTCTAGCTGCCTTTGGTTTCCCACAGAGCCCTAGGCTGGGTTCAGTCTGTAGAGTGCCTGGAAGAGCCCAGATGGATTCTGTAGTACCTTGTCGTCTGAATATTCTTCAGTTAATGACAATAGATGTGGTAGGTAGAATAACACTCCCTCCCACCAAAAAACAGCAACAACAGCAACAAAACCCCATAGATGTCTACTTCTAACCTATGGAACCTGGTAACATATTAATTACAGGGTAAAATGGTATTAAGATTTCAGTTGAAATGAAAGTTGCCAATCATTTTACCTTAACACAAAAAAGTAATTCCAGATTGTCTCAGTGAACCCAACATAATTACTGGGATCCTTAAAAGTGGAAGACAGAATAGAAAGAGAGAACCATACAGTATCATGAAAACTTCTTGGCCTTATGTTACTGACTTTGAAGTTTGAGGAAGGAAGCCATGAGTTAGCTAAGAAAAGAAGGTGGCCCTGTACAAGCTGGAAAAGACAAGAAAACAGTTCTTGTCTGATGGAGCAAATCTGCTGACATAAATGGTTGTGTGAAGTTTCCCTGCCAATCAGCAGATTGGCATATACCTGGTACCTCATTATTCTTAGCAAGCACAAGAATAGTGTCACAGAGAACTGTGCTGAAAATTTCCTAATCTATTTGCTTGTTTCCAGTCCTTGTCTGATCTCTAAAGCTTCATATTTGAAAAATTATTATAGTTATAGTGGCATATGGTCAATCTCATGTTTGGTTGATTAAAATATTGTAGAGACCAATATGCAGGAGCTAACAAAGTAGTAATCATCTACTCTGAGGTCACGCAGGATAACTACTCTTCCTAAGAATGTTTCATTACTAGGTATATATCCAAAGGAATATAAATCATTGTACAATAAGCACACATGCACACTAATGTTCATTGCAGCACTGTTTACAATAACAAAGAACTGGAACCAACCCAAATGCCCATCGATGATAGACTGGACTGAGAAAATGTGGCACATATACACCATGGAATATTATGCATCAATCAAAAATGACGAGTTTATGTCCTTTGTAAGGACATGGATGAATCTGGAGAACATCATTCTCAGCAAACTGACACAAGAACAGAAAAGGAAATACCACATATTCTCACTCATAGGCGAGTGAGAAAAATGAGAACACATGGACACAGGGAGGGGGGTACTACACACTGGGGTCTATTGGGGGGAATAGGGGAGGGACAGTGGGGGGGGAGCTGGGGAGGGATAGCCTGGGGAGAAATGCCAAATGTGGGTTAAGGGGAGGAAGGCAGCAAAACACACTGCTATGTTTGTACCTATGCAACTATCTTGCACGTTCTGCACATGTACCCCAAAACCTAAAATGCAATAAAATTTTTTTTTAAAAAAAGAATGTTTCATCTCTTGAAAGAAGTTCTGCCAAGGTTTGTGGTTGGCAACAAATAGTAACCTTTACATGGTGATCCTGAAATCTGTCTCAAATTTCTGCTCTTCTCGATTTTATCAGTGAGACAATAATAAAATTTTATATTTCATAAGATTTTCAGGATGTTGCCACTTACTGGTTTTGTGAAATTAATGTGTCCACAACAGTTTTAGTTTTATGAGTTTGAATTCACACTTTTGAGCATAAGATCTAGTCCTAAGGTACAGTCTTTCTGCTCTTAAAATTGGAAGGAGTAAAACATGTTCCAAATTACAAATAACATATAACATTATAAATTACATATATTACAAACAAACAATTTTTCAATGCGAACATGTCTCAAGAGCATTTTTTTATGGTTTCCTTATTTATCTTTCAACATGAGGTGCCTTAGTGATAAAATCAAGAAGTATCTACATAACTATAAAGGGAAATTAATCCACATGACTATGATAATATAGATTATTGTCATGATAGTTTGACTATAACAAGTAATTCCTAAAAATTAAAAAAGGATTTTATTTAAACACAATAATTTTTAAAATTCACATTAATTTTCACTCAGTTATTGTTTCTCAATGGATAATTCAATAAATACCAGCATCTCATAGCAATGGCATATTGTAGTTATTATAGAAAAGCAGCATTTTTGAAATATTTATCATCTCTTGATATTTAGGCTTGACTACTCCCATAAGGATGCATACCTATTAAACACTTTATAAAGGAAAAATGAAATTATAAATGTTTGTAATATAAATTTTTCCTAATTAATATTATTAAATTATACAAATCCTGGAGGGTGAAGTATATTTTACCTATTCATGAGAGATACAGTCCTCTGTTACTTCTAGTATCTGCTTAGTTACCATTTCTACTAAAATTAAAAACACTGAAGGTCTGTTACTAGAAAAGACCTTCTAGTAAATATTATTTTGATTAGTAAATATTATGTGTCTCTGATTTTCACAGAACACTCAAATGATAAGGCTATTTTATGGAGGAGGTAGATTTGGATGCCTCAGACCTCTCAACAGTCTGAAAAGCCCTGCTGGCCAGTCATTCCCTACATCTGGCGATGACAGAAACTATTTTTTCTGGTCTTAGATAGTGCCTTCTGGTAACTGTGCACACACATGGAATGGAGATCCTGTCACCCTGAAAAGTCCCTGTCTCCCTGTACTCCAATCTCTTCAGTGCACATTTATTTTCTTCAGTTTTTTTCTTAAACCCTCATGGGCTAGAAAGCATTACTAGGATTGAGTTACTTAAGGTCCAGGATACAAAAATATAGTAAAGCAAAAGCAAATTTTATTCCATCCTACCTGTTCATGTTCCTTAATTTATTGATGTGTAGTACATTTGTTTTCAACCTTTAAAATCAAAGTGCAACTAGAAGCATATAGATACATTGCAAACATTAAGATATTATCTAGTTCTTGCTCTTCTCCACACTGCAGATTATGAGAAATTTATTTCATAATGGCAAAGGTTAAAATTGAAATGTCTCACATTATTCCACAAGTGACACAATATGGCAAAATTATTGTTCTATAATAAATATTATATTCAAATGATTTTTGAAAGGCAATCTTCAATTATTATAAGTTTTCAGAGTTTTTAGGGACACTAGAGAATGTTTAAAGATAGTTCCTTAATACAGGAAGAGTATGTTTATAACTTTCTTGAGGCAAAAGTACAGTATGGAATGCAAATCAACATATATTTAGTTTAAAAGGCTTATTTTAATAATTTCATCAATTTCCGATATTCATAGAAATAAACACCTGAATGTAACAGTAGAAAAACCCTATTATGTTAACTTTAATAATTATTAAATAATTAAGAAAAGTCATTGCTATTTTCTCTTTTTTTTATTATACTTTAAGTACTGGGGTACATGTGCATAACATGCAGGCTTGTTACATAGTTATTCACACGCCATGGTGGTTTGCTGCATCCATCCCCACTTCAACTACATTAGATATTTCTCCTAATGTTATCTCTCCTCAATCCCTACTCCCCTTGTTCTTCCTTCCCTAGACCCCCCACCCCCAAACAGGCCCAAGTATGTGATGTTCCCCTCCCTTTGTCCATGTGTTCTCACTATTCAACACCCATATGAGTGAAAACATGCAGTGTTTGGTTTTCTGTTCTTGTGTCAGTTTGCTGAGAATGATGGTTTCCAACTTCATCCATGTCCCTGCAAAGGACATGAACTCATCCTTTTTTAAAGATGTACTCTTATTCCTTTTTTAAAAAATATATATATATATCAGATTCAATCTTTTTATTGATCTGTTCAGATTTTGTGTTTCTTCATGATTCAATCTTGGTGGTTGTATGTATATAAAAATTAACTCCAGATGGATTAAAGATTTAAACCTAAGACCTAACACCATAAAAACCCTAGAAGAAAACCTAGGCAATATCATTCAGGACATAGACATAGGCAAAGAGTTCATGACTAAAACACCAAAAGCAATGGCAACAAAAGCAATGGCAACAAAAGCCAAAATAGACAAATGGCATCTAATTAAACTTAAGAGCTTCTGCACAGCAAAAGAAACTATCATTAGAGTGAATAGGCAACAAACAGAATGGGAAAAAAATTTGCAATCCATCCATCTGACAAAGGGCTAATATCCAAAATCTACAGAGAACTTAAACAAATTTACAAGAAAAAAAACAATGAATCCCATCAACAAGTAGGCAAAGTATATGAAATGACACTTTTCAAAAGAAGGCATTTATGCAATCAACAAACATGCAAAGAAGAGCTCATCATCACTGGTCATTAGAGGACCTCAAATCAAAACCACAATTAAATAGTATCACATGCCAGTTAATAGCCATCATTAAAAAATCAGAAGACAACAGATTCTGAAGAGGATGTGGAGAAATAGGAATGCTTTTACACTGTTGATGGGAGTGTAAATTAGTTAAACCATTGTCAAAGACAGTGTGGCAAATCCTCAAGGATCTAGAACTAGAAATACCATTTGACCCAGCAATCCTATTACTGGTTATATACCCCCCAAAATATAAATCATTCTATTATAAAGACACATGCACACGTGTATGTTTATTGTAGCACTGTTTACAATAGCAAAGACTTGGAACCAACCCAAATGCCCATCCATGATAAACTAGATAAAGAAAATGTGGCACATATACACCATGGAATACTATGGAGCCATAAAAGAGGATGAGTTCATGTCCTTTTCAGTAACATGGATGAATCTGGAAACCATCATTCCCAGCAAACTGACACAAGAACAGAACACCAAACACTGCATGTCCTCACTCATAGGCAGGTGTGGAGCAATGAGAACACATGGGCACAGGGAAGGGAACACACTGGGACACTGAGGTAGTTTGGGGGTGGAAGGACTACTAAGTGAAGGACAGTGGGGAGCAGGGAGGTTGGGGAGGGATAACACTGGGGTTAGGGAGGGAGAAATGCCTGATGTAGGTGATGGGGGAATGGAGACAGCAAACCACTATGGCATGTGTGTATCTATGCAACAGTCCTGCAAGATCTGCACATGTACCCCAGAACTTAAAGTACAATTTTAAAAAAAAGAAATTATTTTTCAAATATTTTAATATAATATCAATAAATCAATAAGATTTGCTTGTTTATCTGTGCATTAGATTAACATTTATTGAAACTCTAAGTTGTTATTAGTCAGGATAAACTTGAATATGCTTCACAAAATGTAACTAGCTTTTCTGTAGAACAAAATAAGTTATTTTTGATAAACAAAACTAAAAGTTTTAGTTTTAGAAAACAAAGACTACACAAAATTCAAAAATCATTAGCTAGATTAAGAAAAAGGAGAGAAGACTTAAAATCAGAACTTAAGAGACATAACATCTGTGTCACAGAAATAGAAAGGATCAGAGGAGACTGCTAAGCACAACAATTATATGTCCACAAATTAGACAATCTAGTAGAAATAGATAACTTTCTAAACACATACAACCACCAAGATTGAATCATGAAGAAATATAAAATCTGAACAGATCAATAATAAGACTGAATCTGATATATATATATATATATATATATATATATATATATATACACACATATATATATATATATATACACACATATATATATATATATATATATATACACACATATATATATATATATATATATATACACACATATATATATATATATATATATATACACACATATATATATATATATATATATATATATTTTAAAAAGGAACAACATCACTAAATCTTCAGAAATTGTTATCTTCAACAAGGAACGTTGTTATTTAGCACAGCTGGAGCATAGCATACATTGCAAAAAATCACAACAAAGGAAGCTGTTAGAAAAGGATTTGATCATAGAGGTCCTTGAATGCCAATAACACATATTTTTTAAATTTATAAGGTGTTATTATAAAGTATTAAAATGTTTTTGAAAGGAAGACAAACACAACCAGTTTTTGTTTTTTTTTTTACAAGGAATCACTAAGAAGTAAGAGAGAAAGAAAGTGAGTCCTATAGTCACCTAGCTTAATGTTTCAAATGAGTTTCCATGTGTGACACAGGACTATAGAGGACCCAGAGTAAGACCAATGATCTTCAATGACCTTCTTGTATGGCAGAACTGGACCTAGGAAAATAGGAAGAGCAAAGCAGTTAAAATATGAATGGCAGGGGCTTGGGGGTGTGAAGACAAAGAGAGAGAGACAGAGAAAGAGAAAGAGAGAGAGAAAGAGAGAGAGAGAGAGAGAGAGAAAGAGAGAGAGAAAGAGAGAGGGAGTGAGTTATTTTTTTAAAGATCTTCAGATTTTCATCTGATTATTATATATGTGTTATATAATGAGTAATTACTCAAGTCTGAGGAGAGAACCATTTGAAGAATTAGAGAATGAAGAATAATAAATTCACTAGTTAGGGTAAAAAATCTTATAATTCATAGGACATTGGTTATAATATATATTTTGCCACTCAGAATGAAAAAAACTTATTCAGAAATTAAACTGTGCTTTGGTACCTCCCAGCAAAGTTTAAAAACAATACATATAGTCATAAAGCTTTAAGTAACATAATTATTTCTAGAGCAAACCTCAGGTGTATTTATAGAAATACAAACTATTTAGCCCTTGGCATGTTAAACACACAATGTCTAGCATCTAGTGAAAAATTACCAGCATACAAAAAATAGGAAAATAAAACGAGACATACAATCAGTAGACTGAAACTGATCTAAATTTGATACAAATGATAGAATTAGTAGACAAAGACATTTAAACACCAACTGCAACCACATTCCATATCTTTAAGAAGCTGGAAAGAAGTTTGAACATGTTAAGCAGAGATTTAAAATACATATATATTTCAAATGTTTTGCACCTGACACCAAATACCACTAATCTATATATTCAATATATACATTGAGAAAAGACCAGTGGCATTTGGTCATAGGAACACAGCATTAGAGTTGTGAGGAACAGCAGGAAGGAGTTTATAAAGGTCCATGAGAAAACTTTGCAGTGATTATCTTGAAGGTGGTAATGATTTCAGAAGTGTATACATATCAAATTTATCAAATTATATTCAATAAAAATGTAATATTTAGTGTATATGAACTATAATTAAAGTTTAAAATACCAAAGTATATACACTAGGAGTGAAGCTAATATCAAGGAGAATATTTGGTTTTATTTATAAGATTCTCTTGCAATTGTGTAAATGATGTATAGGAAAAAAAATGGAGAAGCATAGTTTAGAGATGAAAGAGAGTTTATTAAATATACTGAGCTAGAGCTAGAGGTTATATGGAACATGCAGAAAGAGATGACTTGTAGGAAGTTTCACAGCATATTTGTAATGCAGAAGACTACTGTAGTATAAAATGTATTTTACAGTAGCCAGCGGAGAACAGCATAGTCTTGATGAAGCCATAGTTTCTATTAGAGTTATGTGATTCAATATGAATTAGAGGGAGGATGGACCTCTGGATAAATTCCTATGGAAGGAAAGATTTAAAAAGAGGATTATTTAGGAAGACATGAGATTCTTAAAGAGGTAAAAAGGATGGACAGATTAAAGTCAGTCCAAGTCCAAAGATAAAGTATGCAGCATACTCTCAGGAGATTAAACAAAGTTGAGGGTACATATGAAAGGAGGACAAAAAAAGAAAAACAACATTTCTCTGAGAATCCAGGAAGTTATGTGTATGCACAGATAATTTTTAGACTTAGGGATAGTACATTCAGGAAATTCACACCTGATAGTCTAAATCTACTCAGTGTAATTTTAGAAAGCAAGACAAAAAGCAAGAAGGAAGGATGTTTGTCCGCATATGACTAGTATAATAAATATAACAAATAGTACATAGTTATACAATAGATATTCAAGTCATTTAATCAAAAAATTATGAATGTCTCAGGGCCTTGCCTGTCTTATTATAATTATAAAGCAACAAAAAATATTTCCCATTATTTCTCTTGAACTATTGCAAAGTATTCCATTTGCCAGTTAGAAAGTATACAATAATAAAATTATTCGTGAAGTTTCCCATTATTTCTCTTGAACTATTGCAAAGTATTCCATTTGCCAGTTAGAAAGTATACAATAATAAAATTATTCGTGAAGTTAACACACAGAGTTTTTTCTGGCTCCTTGGTTCATATTTCTTGACTAAATTTGGATAGTAACCTGAGTGAGATGAGAGTTGAAAAAATATAGAATGTTAGAAAAAATTCACACTGTAGAGAAATGTAAGGTGGCTGAATTAGAACCTGGCTCATTACTGTTGTAGAGAGATAGAATTATTTTTGCCAATCTGAGAGATAAGTAAGTCACTTAAATTTCAGGGGTGAGAGATTTGCCATATCATTCATTAAAATAAATCAAGTCTCCCATTTTAATTGAAAACTGCAGCTTAGCTGATAAATAAATAGATGACTTGGGAAGTATAATCAAAGTATAATCAGTTTTAATTAAGAAAATTTCATACAATTAGCCTGATTCTTTTTTTTTCTGTTTTACATTTTCTTTTATTTTTAAATATGAATGGCTGGTTACCTGCATTTACTAAATAATAGGAATAGCTAGTAACTATTCTCAATCATTTTTTTCAAGTCATTGAATGTTACAGTTAAGGATTTATGGAGTAGAAAACCCAACTGATCCAGATATCAGTGTTTCTCTTTTATCATTCTCTTCTTGCATATGACATGATGGCAGACAATTGAGTCTTTTTTCTGTTTGATATCAAGTAATATTGATTTGTTTCTATATTTCATTATTCTAATGCTAGCCTCTGGCTATTGATTGTTGTCAGCAAAGTCTTGAGATGTAGAAAGAAAAAAAATCAGCTAACTGACTACAAATAAATGTCCATCAATGATCCATGGATTGGAAAAATACAAAAAGCAAATCACAAAAATAGCTCATGTTTGAATGCTTAAACTTTGCCCAGTAATACTCTACGCACTTTCTACTTAATAATTAAGACATCCTATAAACTAGGTTTTATGATCTGTAATTTTCAGATTATTGAGAATCAGAATAGCCAACTGATGCACAATGACACAAAAAGTAGTAAAAGTAAGATGAATCCAGCTATGTATATATTCTTAAAAACAACATAATACTTCTTTTACTTTATGATATTAAACTGAAAAATATTATCCTCACATAAAAACTCCAGCCTGCACACATGCAATTAGGTTGTAGTTATTTCCACCAAAAAAAATTTGTCATAAAAAGTTCTCTGATAATCATTTTATCTTTCACAAGATATGATAACAGCTAGTGATAAAAAGCTTGTTTTAGTGTGATATCATTTACATAAAGTACCTAGAATGGTCAAATTCATAGAAACAAAGTATTTGCCAGGACAAGGAGGAGAAAGCAATAGTGTTACTGTTTCATGGGTCCAAAATTTCAGTTCTGCAACATGAAAAGAGTAAAAAGAAAAACAACAACAAAAGTAAAGGAAATGGACAGTGGTGATAATTGCATGACAGTGTGAATGTACCTTAATGACACTGCCTCTACACTTAAAAATGGTTCATATGGTAAACGGTTAAGATGGTAAATTTTATGGTATGTGTATTTTGCCACAATTAACATTGTTTAATATTCTTAAAATATCGATTATTGGCATGCAAAAAAAAACACATAATTTTAAATTTCTGGAGTTGAACACACTTGGAATCCTGCTCAGTAGGATTTGTCTAGTGATCCTTATAGAACCTAACCTCTCTAAATTTTATTTTTCATCTGGAAGATGAAGTAATAATAATACATATCTCATTATTGCATAGATTCAATGAGAAAGCCATGGGAAATGGTTGATAAAGTAACTGGCATATAGTATACCTGAAATAATGTTATTAAACTCTTGATTACCATCACCACCACCATCACCATTGTCATCATCATCTTCATCATCTAGATCTGTGTAAACCCACCTCTTCAGGAAGAAAGCTGTTAAGCATTCTATACACCAATGCAAACTAACAGATTTCTCATTTATGAATTAGCTTAAACGTACAGGGTGACACAGAGATTTTTCTTGCTCCAAATAAATATAAAAATTCAAGGGGCATATTTACTATAGTTATTCAAATTTCAAGTTTAACTTCAAGGTGGATGTGTTGACGTATGCCTGTAATCCCACCTATTTGGAAGACTGAGGCAAGAGGATCACTTGAGCCCAGGGGTTTGGGGCACTTGAGGCCAGGTGTCTGAGTCCATCCTGGGTAATATATTAAGACCCCATCTCTACACACACACATTCAAACTGTATTTTATGTACATATATTGTGCATATAGATCTATAGATATGTCTATATATAGTATAAGTATGCACATATAAATATAAATAAATATATACATAATGTCAGAGAGATTATGAAGCTCATCAATTGCTAATAAACTCTTCTGAAGAGATTCTTATTTTGAATATACATATATACTACATATATATTTATATAGAACTATATTTTATATACATATATGTTGTATATATAATATATAACATAGGTATACATATAAAAACAATGTTTTATATATTTGGTATATGTATGAAATATAGTTTTATACATATCTAAATACACATACATTCAAGGCAATACTTTCGGTGGTTCAGAAAACATAAAGCATAATTAAAAGTTAAAAATAATATTAAAAATATTAATAATTGAGAACTCCAAGCTTGATGGAGGTAGGCCATTCCACCATTTATTTTTATTTCTCTGTAGATATGTTATTAATATATCAACCACAGTGCAGATGACTTATTGAAAATCTTTCTGAGAACACCTTGATTGTACTGATTCAATCTTTTTCAACATTATCTCAACCAATCAAGGAGCTTGATAATGAGATGCAAAAATCACTCTAAAGTCAGTCTAATTTGGTCAACAGCCTGTAAGTAAAAAAACAAATATTTCTTTTATTCCCTCAAGAAATAGGAACCTCTTCAGAAGAGTTTATTATTGATTGGTGAATTTAATTATCTCTCTTAAAATGTAAATTATACTTAAAAATTGAATAACTATGGCGATTTTGTCCCTTTCATTTTTATATTTCCATATATAATTGTATACATACATACATATATATGTGTATGTTACACACACAGACACAGACACACACACATACACACCTTCTCTCATATCTATGTATCTATAGACCACATCAGGAAATATAACTGGATTACACTTTTAGTGTTTTATATTAAAATGTGACCTCATGCCATGCATTTGATTGGATGACTTCAAGCCACGCATTTCATAAACTAAGCACATGAGGGCACATGACACTAAGCAATAGAATCCTTTTGTAGCAAGTTTTTTGACAAGAAAGAGATTATGAGCTCAAAGGTAAGAATGAAACAAAATACTGGAAATTGAGACTTTTCCTTTAAATATCAAATGGCAGTCCAAATAAATACAATCTGTTCTGTTGATTAAAACTTATTGGTATTTAGCATCACTTGTATTGGATAGAAGAAAAAAATTTTCAGAGCTCTCATCTATACTTATATTAATCTGCCTTTCAGACAGGTACAACTTAGACTAGACAGAAATCCTATGACTTTCTGACATTTTGCTTAATTGAGGTCAGAAGAAAACAACAGCATTCAATTGTTGGGTTTACACAAAAGGTAGAAGAATTGAATAACATTTTAATGATTCAAATTCTACCATTTTAAGATGTCTAGTGTATTTTGGATACAATAAAACATTAATAAATATTTTTTGAATTAAAAACAATTAAATTACATTAACTTAAAGTATTATTTGGTACTTATTTTTTCAAAATTTTAAGAAATGACATTCACCTACTAAAAATAAAAATAAAGGGAGATATCCAAGTTATGAGATGTAAATTTTTGTCAACAAGCTTGAAAATTGCTTGTAGCTTTCACATTAAAAACACTTTAGATTGTGAAAAAAAAAGAAAACATATACACATACAAAAAGTGCATTATGTTTAATAATACGAAGGCATATCGAGCAGTTATAAGTAGCTTAATTATGAATTGCACATTTGAAATGTTGCTTTCCCAAAGGGCACAAATAGGGATTAAATTGCTTAGAGATAGTTTTCTATACATTTTCAAAACTGTTTAACCTGCTTTGTTTTGAAACCATAGCTAAAAACAAATAAAATGGCCTTTCATCAATTGATCTTCAATATTGAATTCTTTCACATTTGTGAAAGAAAATTAGAATAGGAAAGTTGGAGAGAACACTGGCTCCTCATCTTTCACTGAATTCCATTATTCCCATAGAGAAGTTCTAGGATGTTTCCATTAGTTTTATCAGTTTTTCTGTTTTCAATGGTTTTGTGCTGATGGATAAAAGTATGATTAGTTACTGTTTATTTCAAGGATGACAAATGTATTCTCTTGCATTTTCTAACTTTGATCTTGTGTAGTAATTAAAATTTTACAATATTCAAAATGAACTTAAGACTCCACTGTGGCTCAGTTTGACGAACTTTTGATGGATCAGTGATGAATACTATGGGCAATTGTGGGAAGAGATAGTATCAACATATGCAACAGACTATCTTTGATCTATTCAATGTAGACTACTCACAACTCCTAAGTATACTTTTCTCAAATATAATAATCTCTAAGTTAAGAGAAATGGTATGGAAACAGCCAACTGTTTATACTACTACTGATCTTGAATGCTCAGTATAGTGCACATATAAGGCTTAAGAGACCCAGTAATGAGGTTTTAACTCAACTTCTTACTAGATACACATCCTGGGTTGGTTGAATAAGCCATACATTAAATATTATTTCAATATTTGCATATAATAAAATCTAAATAAATATTAGATATCATTTTCATTATACTGGTTGTACTACTGGCCATTTTCTTATGTGTGTATAAAATAACTACCCTCATCAGTCTCTAGGAAAATAAATATATCAATCATATACACATATATAGATAATTAGGCTAATGAACAAATGAGTCTAAATATGTATATATTTTCTCATGGGTTTAAAAAACTTATTTGGTATTATATTGACAATATCTGTAAAGGGCATCATTAAGACTTGTAAATTTTGATTTTTTAAAAAAGATTCTATGATTATATAGTAAACTTATTATTTAAAATGGGAATAAAATAATATTTTCATATGTATTTTATGATTCACCAATACAGTGCATTGTGATAGGTGACCTAACAAGTACCTGAATAGTGCCAATATTATTAAAAGTAGAATTTCAATAAGTTTCTATCTTTTAAAATCTATTGAATATCTTTAGTTAGCAAGATTCTGTGACTAGAATAGGCTTAGGATCATAGGAGCTTATAAATAATTGACTTTAAAATTCCAAATACATTTTGAAGAAAGCCTGGATGCACATATACAGTTATGCACCATGACTGTCCAGGATTTCTCAAAAAAAAAAAAAAAAACTTTCTCTATTTCTTAGCTTTGGAAAAGTAGAACTATTAAATTGAAAATGTATAGAAAGCTAATTGGTATTAAAACTTGATTCCCTGGGAAAGGCATGGTTAAGGAGAGGAAAATGTAATTCTGATTTTGAATACAGACATAGTTTATTACTAACCTATGATACCAGGCAAAACAATTTTTTTTTCTGCCCCAATTATCTTACATTTAATAGGATGTAACAGTATTTAATTTCTAGGGCTAGTGTAGGAAGATAATGAGTGCATGCATATAATCTAACATATTAAGCTTTCATAACTCCTGAGATTTCTTAATAATTCTTTTGTATTAGTAACTCTATAATTAAATTAGAAATTTTTCTTTCTCATTGTAAGAGGGAGGAGGTAAAGTAGGTTGTCTAATGATCAGTTTTATATATCCAAAATCTACTTTTTAAAAGGCAATTTGGGTTACGCCAATCTCCTGCCAAAAGCCTTGCAAAGTTTTCTTAAAATCAATAAAATATTTTATTGTTGTTAACATAGGTCAAAATTATCTATCCTTTAATCATTTATTCATACATATTGCATATTTTGCACCCCCCTTTGGGTGTCTCCAAGAATCCACCTCCCACCCTTGTATAGTCCCTTTTCTTTCAATGTTGACAGGATTGGTGACTGTTTTCTGACCAACAGAATATGACAAAGGTGATGCAATAGCAACCCTTTGATTGTGTTATACTAATTGAAGCTTCATTTTGTTTTCTCACTTATTCCAAAGTATTTTTATTCTTGGTGACTTTAAAGAAAGCTTCAGTGAATCTTATGTTACCAAGAAAATAAATCCTGGAAACAACCTGAGTGAGCTTAAAAGTGGGTCCTTCCCCAATTGAGCTGACAGGGGACAACTCAGTCCTGGTCAAAAACTTTACTGCAATCTCACAGAGGACCCAGAAAAGCTCTTCCAGGACTTTCAATTCACAGAAAATATTCAATAATAAGTGTATTTCTTTAAATAAAGTAAGTTTGTAGTAATTTGTTATATCACATAAAGAATCAACACAACTTGTTTACCAGCAAGACTGCTTTTCTTTCTGTTCTTTAACATAACAAGCTAGTGCACTTGTCAGGTTTTTAACCCTACTTTACCAATGCCTACCAGTCCCAAACTGGCTGCTATTACATATTCGTATTATACTTCTTGTTTTCTTAATTGTCCTAACATATTTAAAATTAATTTACTTTGGAACAGTTATTATATGACTTTCAATTCCTATGTTTTCCCTAAATTTTGCTATATCCTAAGAATCATATGTACAGCTAGCAAGGGCAGAAGCTCAATGTGACTCTTCTATAGTGCAGTTTATATCTATGCAATTCCAATCATCTTGTAATTCATATAATTAAAGCCCATGCTTGAAGATTTATTCAGCAAAATAATGTATTTTATATATCCATAAATAACAAATCACTGTGTATTAAGGCAAGATAAAAATGGCATCAATTATCAGAGTATGTAATCATAAAATGTACATCACTATTAAAGAAAATGATGTTTAAATATAAAAAACACCAAATGAAGAGCTACATGGAGACTTTGGAATTCTTCTCTATGAAAAAACGTATAATAATTGAATTCTTTGACATAAATCTGGAAACAGATTTTCTCAAAGGTAATGAACCATACGCTATATACTACCTGCCAGTATGTAATGTAGGTTATCTTCAAAAATCGTTATGCATTCAAATATTGAATAACTTGTTTCATTCATTTTGGGGATATATTTGAATTATTTAAACTGTGGGAATAGAAAGAGGTACAAACATTCACATACAGCAAACATATGTAAGCAAAGCATAATTGTTTCACAAACGTCAACCCAGAATTTTGTGATAACGTGAAAAGTAATCACAAGATTACTTAAGATTTGGGAGAAAAAAATACCCGAATCTTCCTAACAGATTAAACCAAACATATTCAGAGAAAAACTAACCACTTAATAGTTTAAAAGTTGAGAGCTAACGTGATTATGATAGAGGTATTTCCCATACAAAATTGGAATTATTGTAAGAACTTCATGCTTAGAAATCCATTATGAGAATGTAAAGCAAAATGAAAGAAAGCCAAACTATTCAATATTCTGAAGTTAGGTGACTGATAGAAAAAAATCTAAGTTGTTATCACATAGTATTGCAAAAAATATTCATTAAATGAATTAATATCATTAATTCATTCAAGTTTTAAACCTTTCAACCCACATAAAAATATGAAGTATTTATAATATTGATAAAATGTCCAATAAATATTTAATTAAATTACTGGTAATTTTGTATCTCCATGCAATCTTTCAAGAGATACAAATCACTGGAAAGTTGGCATAAGCATCTCATTCTTTAGTTACATAGGCACATCACAGTAAAATAATAATGTGCTAGATAGTGTATTGAATTCCTGTATTTTAGTTAGGATGAGTCAGTCAGTCCTCCATTCTAACAATCTCTGATCCATTGTCAGTAGTGGATTCATTGACCTAAAAATGTGTAAAAGACTCTTTTATTTTTTCAAGACACATCATCAGTACAGAACTTTGTAGCTTCAAGTTATCTCTCCTTTGAAGGTCTCTTTGTGGGCTTTGTAGATTACAGGATATATATATGCATACAAACATAACGTAAAAACACACACATATATATGTGTATATACATATATACACTCATGGAAAAAAGAATAAAATCAGAACAATACTGTGTAAGAAATGACTGATTTGCTCATATGTAAATTTAATAATTGATCTAGTCTACTCATTTATTTATTTATTTATTTTAAGTTTTATTGCATTATAGGTTTTGGGGTACATGTGCAGAACGTGCAAGATAGTTGCATAGGTACACACATGGCAGTGTGTTTTGCTGCCTTCCTCCCCTTCACCCACACTTGGCATTCATCCCCAGGCTATCCCTCCCCAGCCCCCCCCGCTATCCCTCCCCCATTCCCCCCAAAAGACCCCAGTGTATAGTAGACCGCCTCTCTGTGTCCATGTGTTCTCATTTTTCTCACCCACCTATGAGTGAGTATATGCGGTATTTCTTTTTCTGTTCTTGTGTCAGTTTGCTGAGAATGATGTTCTCCAGATTCATCCATGTCCTTACAAAGGACACAAACTCATCATTTTTGATTGCTGCATAATATTCCATGGTGTATATGTGCCACATTTTCCCAGTCCAGTCTATCATCGTTGGGCATTTGGGTTGGTTCCAGTTCTTTGCTATTGTAAACAGTGCTGCAATGAACATTCGTGTGCATGTGTCCTTATAGTAGAATGATTTATAGTCCTTTGGATATATACCCAGTAATTGGATTGCTGGGTCAAATGGAATTTCTATTTCTAGGTCCCTGAGGAATCGCCACACTGTCTTCCACAATGGTTGAATTAATTTACACTCCCACCAACAGTGTAAGAGTGTTTCTATTTCTCCACATCCTCTCCAGCATCTGTTGTCTCCAGATTTTTTAATGATCGCCATTCTAACAGGTGTGAGATGGTATCTCAATGTGGTTTTGATTTGCATCTCTCTAATGAGAGATGATGAGCATTTTTCGTTTATTTAATGGTACATAGAGATCGACTTTTGCTTAGAAGATACAAACATGGGTCTACTACACACTGGGGTCTATTGGGGGGAATGGGGGAGGGACAGCGGGGGGGCTGGGGAGGGATAGCCTGGGGAGAAATGCCAAGTGTGGGTGAAGGGGAGGAAGGCAGCAAAACACACTGCCATGTGTTTACCTATGCAACTATCTTGCACATTCTGCACATGTACCCCAAAACCTATAATGCAATAAAAATTTTAAAAAAAGAAGATACAAACATGAAGCTAAATTGAATTTCTTAAAAATGAAGTTATTTTTAGTTAATACAAGCTTACCTTTAGCTAGTCTTCAAATTGACTGGAACAAATCCAAGCATTAAAACTGAACATACCAAGTATTTTTAATTCTGTTCTCTCCCTCTCTGTCTCTGTCTGTCTGTCTCTCTCTGTCTCTGTCTCTGTCTCTGTCTGTCTCTCTCTCTCTCTCTCTGTGTGTGTGTGTGTATGTTTGTGTGTGTGTGTGTGTGTGTGTATGTATTATTGCACTTTAGGTTCCGGGGTACGTGTGCCGAACGTGCAGGACTGCTGCATAGGTACATACATGTCAATGTGGTTTGCTGCCTCAAACCCCTGTCATCTAGATCTGGCATTTCTGCGCATGTTATCCCTCCCCAACCTCCCTGTGCCCTGCTGTCCCTCCGTATTCCCCCCAACAGACCCCAGTGTGTCATGCTTTCCTCCCTGTGTCCATGGGTTCTCATTGTTCAACACTCGCCTATGAGTGAGAACGTGTACTGTTTGATTTTCTGTTCTTGTGTCAGTTTGCAAGAATTATGGTTTCCAGATTCATCTATGTCCCCACAAAGGACACAAACTCATCATTTTTTATGGCTGCATAGCATTCCATGGTGTATATGTGCAACATTTTCCTTGTCCAGTCTATTATTGATGGGCATTTGGGTTGGTTCCAAGTCTTTGCTATTGTAAACTGTGCTGCAGTGAACATACATGTGCATATATCTTTATAACAGAATTATTTATAACCCTTTGGATATATACCCAGTAATGAGATTACAGGGTCAAATGGAATTTCTATTTCTAGGTCCTTAAGGAATCACCACACTGTATTCCACAATGATTGAACTGATTTACACTCCCACCAACAGTGTAAAAGTGTCCCTATTTCTCTATATCCTCTCCAGCAATTGCAAAAATTTTTTCCCATTCTGTTGGTTGCTGGTTCACTCTGATGATAGTTCCTTTTGCTCTACAGAAACTTTGGAGTTTAATTAGATCTCATTTGTCTATTTTGGCTTTTGTTGCCAGTGCTTTTTGTGTTTTGGTCATGAAGTCCTTGCCTATGACTATGTCTTGAATGGTTTTGCTTAGGCTTTGTCATAGGGTTATAATGGTATTAGGTCTTATGTTTAGTCTTTAAACCATCTGGAGTTCATTTTAGTGTAAGGTGTCAGGAAGGGGTCCAGTTTCTGCTTTCTGCACATGGTTAGCCAGTTTTCACAACACCGTGTATTAAATAGGGAATCCTTTCCCCATTGCTTGTTTATGTCAGATTTGTCAAAGATCAAATGGTCGTAGATGTGTGGCATTGCATGCAAGGCCTCTGTTCAGTTCCATTGGTCTCTGTCTCTGTTTTGGTACCAGTACCGTACTGTTTTGATTTAATTCTGTTCTTTAAAATAGCTTTCATATCTACTTGGCCAAAAATGCAAGATGTTCCTATTAATAGTATGTCTGCCTTTTTTCACCGCTTGAAAGAGTGTAATTAAGGTGGAGAAAATAAAGTTTCGGGATTAACAATCAACAGTATATAAGACTTTACATTGTTTCAATGTATTTGCAATAAATATTATAGATGTATCTTCTATGTGTGTGTGTATATATATATATATATATATATATATATATATATGTTAAGACTGTGAATTTGAATTTTTCCTTAGTCTGTGCTGATTTTTGATGTGGGAAAGTTAACTTGCCTTACTAATCCTGAATATCTTCATATTTAAAATGCAGAATATACCCACCTTATAGAGTTATTTTGAGGATTAAATGGTTAAATAAATTAAATGGGTAGGATATGGCTATTATGAGTCCAATATCAGCCTGTCAACAGTTTATAGCTAATATTTACATTTATCTTAAAGTCATGAATATTTAAATACAGCATATTAAATAAAATTAAAATAAAAAGTTTTATTTTGCTTATTTCTAATGCCATGTGTTTCAAAATGCTTACCACTAGAAAAAAAAAAAAAAAAAAAAAAAAAAAAAAAAACAAGTCCCTAGGGCAGGAAATGTATAGAACAAGTTTAATTCTGTTTCAGTGTTACACAATTGTAAATAAGGCAACATTTTTTTTTTCTCTAAAAAGAAGCAACATTTTCCCAGTGGCAGAAAAGCCGTTCTCTTACCTGCCAAAAACAATGTCGCTGCCCCCATTATTCCTCTAACCTCTAAAGATAAGTTTGGAGACTATGTGAGTTATTAGAGACTTCTAATCTGTGAGTTACAACATATGCTTGCCTGAAGAGATTTCTAAACCTTGGTTAATATTAATGAAAGGATTTGGGGCATAAGCAGCCCAGAGTGTAAACTCTGCCTTCATGGGCTGCACTACATCTTCTCTTTAAACATGGAGAAACTTCATCTTACATTCAATTACAGATGCCTAAATAATATTTTTCCCCTGGCAATCTAAGCTTTTTTAGCATTAAAGAGGGAAATAGAAGTCATCTTATCTTTCTAAATAGCATTCATTTCTTACATTCAGTCACAAAATACTGTCAACCAGCTATAAGTATGTAAGTGACTCACTGGTCAGGGAGATAGCACAATTGTCTTGAGAAATGATGAATGGTTTAAAACGCATGATCTGAAATAACACATGAATCCCTAAGGGCTATTGGAAGGCTTATCTGTAACAGCTCACAGAAAGCAATATTCTGTTGGTTATGTACTCTTTGAGCAGGTTTATTCCAGGGTCTTGGCCACTCCAGGTTTTTATAAATTATTACCTGATCACGGAACCAGACATCTATCTAGAGACCTAAAGTTGCTATTAAGAAGGCAGTATCTGGGGTTGTGATTAGTAAGCTACTGTCTCTCTGAATTCACTAGTTTTTAAAACTCAATAGAGCTTTCACAAAATCTAGACATATACTTAATTCATCTATCTCTTATTTTTAATTGCCTTCCCCACCACATTCCCCATGAAAGCTATCTAGAACCCTTCCCACTTATCTAATACACCCAAATGTACCTTTCCCAGCAGATGAAGACCATTTCTCAGCTTTCAAAACTACATCTCTGGAGGTTTAGGGAAGGAAGAGGAGAAATTTACATTTATTGAAAGTCTATTATAAGGTTAAAATAACTACAGATATTAGTATCATCTTTCTAGCTTACGGATGAGAATATTTGACCTGGAGAAATCAAGTGTCTATTTGAGGATCACACATTTAGCGAATTAGAGTATGAATTCTAAGTCTTGTTCTAATGCCAATGTTTAAGCTGCTTTCCAAAAAGCACAACTCAGCTCATTCTTGCCAAGTCTATCCTTCCACCTGTGTGTTGAATCTTTTCTTTCTGCCTTACCCAAGATTTACTTATTCAGTTATTGCATTTCCTGCTCATATTTCCAAACTCTTTCTCAAATAACTATTTTAAAGTTAAACCGTTTTTGTCTCCTTTCTTGCCAAGTCTATCCTTCCTTCTACCTGTGTGTTGAATCGTTTCTTTCTGCCTTACCCAAGATTTACTTATTCGGTTATTGCATTTCCTGCTCATATTTCCAAACTCTTTCTCAAATAACTATTTTAAAGTTAAACTGTTCTTGTCTCCCATAGCAAAAGCACAACAATTAAAAATGATCATTAATTCTTCTGTATCTTTACCTCAATCCAATCTGTTTTTTCACTGCCATGTTATTTGAAAAAAAAAAATCTATACTCATATTCATTGTCTCAGAAATACCTTGCTACCTGGCTTCTACTTTCACATCTTCTATAAAATGTTCATCTTAAGATCATCAATTGTAATGCATTTACTTATTTAAATATTTCCCCTTTAAAAGCATTTCTGAACAATTCTTGTGTTTTGGTGTCTTCTACAACATGTTTTGTTTCTTTTAGAAAAATAATACCTATAATAAATTGTGTGCTACTATATAAGATCTCTACATCATTATTATTTTATAATATTTTTAAAATTTATTTTATTACTTTTAAAAATGTCATGGGTACCTACTAGTTGAGTATATTTATGAGGTACATGAGATATATTGATATAAGCATGCGGTGTAAAATAAGCACATCATAGAGAATGGGGGTATTCATCACCTCAAATATTTATCCTTTGAGTTACAAATAATCCAATTACAATCTCTATGATATGTTAAAATATGCAATTCAGTAATTATTGCCTATGGTCAACCAATTGTGCTATAAAATTGTAGATCTTATACATTACTTCTAGTAATCTATATCCTTTAGACATCCGCACTCCACCCCCAGCCACCCACTACCCTTGTCAGCCTCTGGTAGTCATACTTCTACATTCTGTGTCCATGAGTTCAATTGTTTTGGTTATAGATCCCACAAATAAGTGAGAACACACAATGTTTGTTTTTCAGTGCCTGGCTTATTTTATTTAACATAATAATCTCCAGTTCCATTCATGTTATTGCAAAAAAAACTGGATCTCACTATTATTTTATGGCTAAAAAGTAGTCCATTGTGTATCTGTACCACATTTTCTAAAAGCCATTGATCTGTTGATATATACCTAGGTTGCTTCCAAATCTTAGTTACCATAAAGTTGCAACAAGCATGGTAATGCAGATATCTCTTTGATACACTGATTTCCCTTTTTGAGGAGTTAATACCCAGCAGTGATACTGCCAGATCTTATAATAGCACAATTTTTAATTTTTTGAGGAACCTCCAAACTGTTCTCCACAGTGGTTGTACTAATTTACATACCCACCAATATTGCATGAGGATTCCTTTTTCTCCACATGCTTACCAGCACTTGTTGCTTGTCTTTTGGATCCAAATTATCTCAATTGGGGTGAGATGACATCTCATTGCAGTTTTGATTTGCATTTCTCTGATGATAAATGATTTTGAGCACCTTTTCATATGCTTGTTTGCCATTAGTATGTCTTTTGAGAAATGTCCATTCAAATCTTTTGGCCATTATTTAAATTGAATTATTACATTATATCATAGAGCTGTTTGAGTTCCTTATACGATTATTAATTCCTTCTCAGAGGGGTAGCTTCAAAATATTTCTTCCATTCTGTGGATTGTGTCTTCACTTTGTTTGTTGTATTCTTTGCTGTGCAGAAGCTTTCTAACTTAATGTAATCCCATTTGTCCATGTTTGCTTTGGTTGCCTGTGCTTGTCAGTTATTGCTCAAGAACTTTTTGCCCTTACCAATTTCCTGGCACATTTCCACATTTTTTGTAGTAGTTTCATGGTTTCAGGCCTTATCTATTAAGTCTTTAATGCATTTTTGATTTTATCTTTGACTGTAGCAAGAGATAAGGGTTCAGTTTTATTCTTGTGTATATGGATATCCACTATGCCCAGCATTATTTATTGAAGACCTTGTCTTTTCTCTAGTGAAAATATTTTTGGCATCTTTGCCAAAATGAGTTCACTGAAAGTGTGCAGTTATGTTTATGGGTTGTCTATTCTGTTTCATTCGTCTATGAGTCTATTTTTCTGCCAGTACTATGCTGTTTTGGTTACTACAGCTCTGTACTATAATTTGAAGCCAGATAATATGATTCCTCCACATTTCTACGTTTTGCTTAGGAAAGCTTTGGCTATTCTGTATCTTTTGTGGTTTTGTATAAATTGTAGGATTGTTTATAATTCCTTAAAGAATGTCATTAGTATTTTTATAGGAATTGCAATGAATCTGTAGTTTGCTTTGGGTAATATGGACATTTCAACAATACTAATTCTTTCAATTCATGAACATGAAATATTTTCCATTTTTTGGTGTCTTCTTCAATTCTTTCATTAGTGTTTAATCATTTTCATCACAGAGATCTTTGCTTCCCTAGTTATTTTCTAGATATTTTATTTTATGTGTGGCTATTGTAAATAGGATTTTTTAAAAAATAATTCTTCACTTTTTCACTGTCAGCATATAGAAATGCTACTAATTTATTTGTTGATTTTGTATCCTCCAACTTGACTAAGTTTGTTTATCAGTTCTAATATTTTTCTTGTGGAAATTTTAAGTTTTACCAAATATAAGATCATATTATCAGCAAACAAGAATAATTTAAATTCTTCCTCTCCAATTTGCATGTCTTTTATTTCTTTCTCTTCTCTGATTAGTTTAGTTAGGACTCCCAGTACTATCTTGAACAACAGTGGTGAAAGTGAACATTCTTGTTATGTTCCACATCTAGCAGGAAACTTTTTCCCAGTTCAGTATGATACTAGCTTTGGGTTTGTCATATATGAATTTTATTACATTAAGGTATGTTCCTAATATACCCAGTATTTGAGGATATTTATTATTAAAGGGGGTTGAATTTTATCAGATGTTTTTTCAGCAATTGAAATAGTCATATGGTTTTTATCTTTCATTTTGTTGATATAATAGATTATGTTGATTGATTTGCATATATTGAACCATCTTGCATATTAGGGATAAAATCCACTTGGTCATGATGTGTGATCTTTCTAACATATTGTTGAATTCAGTTTTCTAGTAATTTGTTGGGAAATATTTGCATCAATATTCATCAGAGACAGTGGTCAGTAGTTTTATTTTTTTTAACATGTCTTTGGTTATGGTACCAGGGTCATACAGGTCTCATAGAATAAGTCTGAAAGTATTCCCTCCTCGTTTTTTCAGAATAGTTTGAGTAAGATTTGTGTTAGTTCTTCATTAAATGTTTGGTATAATTCATAATTAAAGCCATGGGTCCTAGGCTTTCCTTTACTAGGAGATGTTTTATTATGACTATGATCTTATAACTTGTTATTGGTCTGTCCCAGTTTTAATTTTTTCGAACTCAAATTTGATAGGTTGCATGTATCTGCAAATTTGTTGATTTCTTCTGGATTTTCCAGTATATTGGCATGTAGTTGCTCATAGTAGCCATTAATGATCCTTGGGATTTCTGTAGTATCTGTTGTATCATTTTTCATTTCTGATTTTATTTATTTTGATTTTCTTAATTTTTTCTCAGTCTGGCTTAAGGTTCATCAATTTTGTTTATTCAAAAAAAACAACATTTTGTTTTATTAACTTTTTATGTTTTGTCATTTTAATTTTATTTCTTTCTTCTCTCATCTTTATTATTTCTTTCTTTCTACTAATTTTGGGTTTGGTTTGCTCTTGCTTTTCTAGTTATCTGTGAGGTGCATCATTAGACAGTTCATTTAAAAAGCCTTTTTCTCTTTTTGGATGTAGGTACTTATAGCTATCAAATTCCTTCTGAGAACTGTTTTTGTTGTATCCTTGGGTGTATTTATGTTGTATTCTTATTATCATTTGTTTCAAAAAATTTTCAATTTATTTTTAATTTTTTTTCATTGACCCAATGATCATTCAGGAGCATATTGCTCAATTTTTATGTATTTGTGTGGTTTCCAGTTTTATTCCATTGTGGTAAGAGAAGATGCTTGATACAATTTCAGTTTTTAAAAATGTTTCAACACATGTTATGACTAAACATATTGTCTATTCTTGAGAATGTTCATATGTTGAGGGAAATAATATATATTCTGCAGCTCTTGGATGAAATATTATGTAAATATCTGTTAGATCCATTTGGTCTATCGTGCAGATTGAGGCTGATGTTTCTTTTTAATTTTCTGTCTGGAAGGTCTGTTCAGTGCTGAAAGTGGGGTGTTGAAGTTCCAGCTATTATTGTATTTGTGTCTATCTCTCTCTTAATCTCTGACAATATATATTTTTTAATATATCTGGGTGTGCCACTGTTTAAAGCTTCATGAAACATACACAAGTATCAATAGCCAAATCAATCAAGCAGAAGAAAAGAGATCAAACATTGAAGATCAACTTATAAAGTAAAGCATGAAGACAAAATTAAAGAAAAAAGAATGAAAAGAAACACACAAAGTCTCCAAGAAATATGGGACTTTGTGAAAAGGCCAAACCTACATTTGATTGGTGTACTTGGAAGTGACAGAGAGAATGGCACCAAAGTGGAAAACACTCTTCAGGATATTATCCAGGAGAACTTCCCCAACCTAGCAAGACAGGCCGACATTCAAATTAAGGAAATAGAGAGAACACCACTAAAACACTCTCTGAGAAAGCAACCCCAAGACATATAATTGTCAGATTCACCAAGGTTGAAATGTAGAAAAAAAATGTTAAGGGCAGCCATAGAGAAAGGTCAGGTTACCCACAAAGAGAAGCCCTCAGACTAACAGCAGATCTCTCTGCAGAAACCCTGCAAGCCAGAAGAGAGTGGGAGCTAATATTCAACATTCTTAAATAAAAGAATTTTTGACACTGTTCCCAGTACTCAGGCCCTAGGAGGTTCTGCCAGGGAGCCCTTCCCATCTGACTGTCTCAAGGAGGCCTGCCATCCTCTGTTTAAAGCCATGTGTATTGGAACCATATCTTCAGCACTCAAAGCATAGTGTTAGAGGGAGAGGATCCAAGATGGCTGAATAGGAACAGCTCCAGAGTGCAGTGCCCAGCAAGAACAATGTCAAAAATTATTTTATTCATTGTAGAGGGTGAGTGCCCACCACATTTTCAAATAAGTTTTTACTGCCCACAGACCAGGAGATTCCCAGGCTGAAAAGTGCCATGAGTTTTCAGCATGGCTGTTTAAGCCAGTGCCATAGGTTGGCACACAGAAACTCACACAAATCAGGACAGCCATTTCAACTGGTGCCTGGAATGCCTGGGAGTTAAAGCCACTATTCAACTGAAAGGGAGGGGGCTGAGACAGGGAGACAGGTGATCTGGCTCAGTGGGTACCACCCCCACAGCACAAGTAATCTGAAACACTCTGGATTGAGAGCTTTGCAGAAGGTGCAGCTGGACCCAGAATGGTCCAGTTCAGTGGGGGTAAGGGCATCTGCCGGTACCGAGGGAGTCTGCCAGTACCAAGGCAGTTCACACAGCAGCTGGGCATGGCCTGCAGTAGTTCAACAATGCCTTTGCTGGCAGACTCTGACTGGACTAGGTGAAGGGCAGGGCATCTATGAAAAAAGGCAGCAACACATCAGGAACTTATAAATAAAGCTGACCTTCCTAGGACAGAGAACCTGGGAAAAGAGGCTGTTATGAGTTCTGATAAAGGAGAGCTCAGGCCAATATCTAGCTGGTACTCTTCTGGGATGAAGATAACAGAAGAGGAAACAGGCAACAACCCTTATTGTTCTACAGCACCCGTGGGTGATCCCCAGGAAAGCAGGGTCTGGAGGGGATCTCTAGCAGCCCTGCAGCAGAGGGGCCTGACTGTTAGAAGGAAAACTAAGAGGCAGAAAGAAATAACTTCAATATCAACAAAAAGGATGTTCACTCAGACACCCCATCTGAAAATCACCAACTACAAACACACAGGTAGATAAATCCACTAAGATGGGAAGAAACCAACACAAAAAGGATGAAAACACCAAACAACTAGAACACCTCTCCTCCTCCAGGGGATCACAACTCCTCACTAGCTAGGGTTAAAAAATGGATGGAGAATGAATCTGATGAATTGACAGAAATAGGCTTCAGAAGGTGGGTAATAACAAGCTTCTCAGAGCTAAAAGAACATGTGCTAACTCAATGAAAAGAAACTAAGAACCCAGAAAAAAGGTTAGATGACATGCTAACTAGAATAAACAGCTTAGAGAAGAATATAAACAACTTAATCAAGCTGAAAACCGCAGCACGAGAACTTTGTGAGGCATATACAAGTTTCAATAGCTGAATCAACTAAGCAGAAGAAAGGATATCAGAGATTGAATATAACTCAATGAAATAAAATGAGAAGGCAAGAATAGAGAACAAGGAGTGAAAAGAAATGAACAAAGACTTCAAGAAATATGTTAAAAGACTATAGGTGTGCCTGAATGTGAAGGAGAGAATGAATCCAAGCTGGAAAACACTCTTCAGGATATTATCCAGGAGAACTTCCCCAACCTAGCAAGACAGGCTACCTTACAAGTACAGGAAATACAGAGAACATTACAAAGATATTCCCCCAAGAAGAGCAACCCCAAGGCCCATAATCATCAGATTCACCAGGGTTGCAATGAAGGAAAAAAAATGCTAAGGGCAGCCAGAGAAAGGTTGGGTTACCCACAGAGGGAAGCCCATCAGACTCACAGTGGATCTCTCAGCAGAAACCCTACAAGCCAGAAGAGAGTGGGGGCAAATATTCAATATCTTAAAGAAAAGAACTTTCAACCTAGAATTTTATATCCAGCCAAACTAAGCTTTGTAAGTGAAGGAGAAATAAAATCATTTACAGACAAGCAATTGCTGAGATATTTTGTCACCAACAGGCCTGCTTTAAAAGAGCTCATGAAAGAAGCACTAAACAAGGAAAGAAACAACCAGTACCAGCCACTCCAAAACCATACCAAATGGTAAAGACCACTGACACAATGAGGAAAATGCATCAGCTAATGGGCAAAACATACAGCTAGCATAAAAATGGCAGGATCAAACTCACACATAACAATATTAACCTTAAATGTAAATGGGCTAAATGCCCCAATCAAAAGACTGGCAAATTGGATAAAAGTCAAGACTCATCTGTGTGCTGTGTTTAGGAAACCCATTGCACATGCAAGGACACACATAGACTAAGAAAAAAGGGATGGAGAAAGATTTATCAAGCAAATGGAGAGAAAAAGAAAAAAAGCAGGAGTTGCAATTCTAGTCTCTGATAAAATAGACATTAAAGCAACAAACATCAAAAGAGACAAAGAACAGCATGACATAATGATAAAGGGATGACAGCATCAAGAAGAGCTAATGATCCCAAATATATACACACCCAATACAGGAGAACCCTGGTATATAAAGCAAGTTCTTAATGACCTACAAAGAGATGTAGATGCCCACACAATAATAGTGGGAGACTTTCACACTCCACTGTCAATATCAGACAGATCAATGAGACAGAGAATTAATAAGGATATCAAGGACTTGAACTCAGATCTGAAGCAAACAGACCTAATAGACTTCTATGGAAATCTCCACCTCAAATCCACAGAATAAACATTCTTCTCAGCACCACACTGCACCTACTCCAAAATTGACCATATAATTGGAAGTAAATCACTCCTCAACAAACACAAAAGAATGGAAATCATAACAAACAGTCTCTCAGACCACAGTGCAATCAAATTAGAACTCAGAATTAAGAAACTAACTCAGAATCACACAACTTCAGGGAAACTGAACAACTGGCTTCTGAATGTTGACAGGGTAAACAATGAAATGAAGACAGAAATAAAGATGTTCTTGAAACAATTGAGAATGAAGACAGAACATACCAGAACCTGGGATACATTTAAAGCAGTGTCTAGTGGAAAATTTATAGCAATAAATGCCCACCAGAGAAGTGAGGAAAGATCTAAACTTGACATCCTATTGTCAAAATTGAAAGATCTAGAGGGCAAGAGCAAAAAATGCAAATGCTAGCGGAAGACAAGAAATAACTAAGATCAGAACAGAACTGAAGGATATAGAGACACAAAAAGCATTCAAAAAATCAATAAATCCAGGAGCTGGTTTTTTGAAAAGATCAACTAAATAGACAGATGGCTAGCAAGATTAATAAAAAAGAAAAGAGCAGAAAATCAAATAGATGCAATAAAAATGATAAAGGGGATATCTCGACAGATTTCACAGAAATACAAACTACCATCAGAGATTGCTACAAACAACTTTATGCATATAAACCAGTAAACCTGGAAGAAATTAATAAATTCCTGTAAATTTGCACCCTTCCAAGCCTAACCCAGGAAGAAGTTGAAACCTTGAACAGATCAATAAAAAGGGCTGAAGTTGAGGCAGCAATTAATAGCCTACCAACCAAAAAAATTCCAGTTTCAGATGGGTTCACAGCTGATTTCTACCAGACAAACAAAGAGGAGCTTGTAACATTCCTTCTGAAACTCTTCCAAATAATATAAAAAGAGGGAATCCTTCCCATATCATTTTATGAGACCAACATCATCCTGATACCAAAACCTGGCAGAGACTCAACAAAGAAAGAAAACTATAGGCCCTTATCCATGATGAACACAGATGCAAAAATCTTCAATAAAATACTGGCAAACCAGTTGCAATAGCACATCAAAAACTTATCCATCACCATCAACTAGGCTTCATCTCAGGGATGCAAGGATGGTTCAACATATGTAAGTCTATAAAGGTAATCCACCACATAAACAGAACCAAAGACAAAAACCATATGATTACCTAAATAGATGCAGAGAAAGCCTTCAACAAAATTCAACCACCCTTCATGCTGAAAAAACTCTCAATAAACTAGATATTAAAAGAACATGTCCCAAAATAATAAAAGCTATTTATGACTATCTTACAGCCAATGTCATACTGAATGGGCAAAAAGTGAAAGCATTCCCTTTGAAATCTGGCACTAGACAAGGATGTCCTCTCTCACCACTCTTATTCAATACAGTATTGGAAGTTCTAGCCAGAGCAATTAGGCAAGAAAAAAAAAAGGATATTCAATTAGGAAAGACAGAAGTCAAATTGTCTCTATTTGCAGATGACATGATTGTTTATTTAAAAGACCCCATTGTCTCAGCCCAAAATCTCCTGAAACTGATAAGCATCTTCAGCAAAGTCTCAGGATAAAAAAATCAATGTGCAGAAATCACAAGCATTCCTATACACAAATAACAGCTAACAGAGAGACAAATCATGAGTGAACTCCCATTCACAATTCCTACAAAGAGAATAAAATATCTAGGAATACACCTAAGAAAGAATATAAAAGGCCTCTTCAAGGAGAACTACAAACCACAGCTCAACAAAATAAGAGAGGACACAAACAGATGGAGAAAAATTTCATGCTCATGGTTAGGAAGAATCAATATTGTGAAAATAGCTATACTGCCTAAAGTAATTTATACATCCAATGCATTTCCTATCAAGCTACCAATGACTTCCCTCACAAAACTGGAACAAAACCACCATAAACTATATGGAACCAAAAGAGAGCCCGCATAGACAAAATGGTCCTAAGAAGAAGAACAAAGCCAGAAGTATCACATTGCCTGACTTCAAACTATACTACAAGGCCACAGTTAACAAAACAGCAAGGGACTGGTACCAAAACAGAGATATAGACCAGCGGAACAGAACAGAGGCCTTGGAGGCAATGCCACACATCCAAAACCATCTGATCTTTGACAAACCTGACAAAAACAAGCAATGGGGAAAGGATTCCCTGTTTAATAAATGGTGTTGGGAAAAGTGGCTAGACACGTGCAGAAAGCAGAAACTCGACCCCTCCTGACACCTTACACTAAAATCAACTCCAGATGGATTAAAGATCTACATAAGACCTAACACTACAAAAACCCTAGAAGAAAACCTAGGCAAAACCATTGAGGACATAGGCATAGGCAAGAACTTCATGAATAAAACACTAAAAGCAATGGCAACTAAAGCCAAAATAGACAAATGGAACCTAATCAAACTATAGAGCTTCTGTACAGTGAAAGAAAAGATCATTAAAGTGAACTGGCAATCAACAGAATGGGAAAAATTTTTTGCAATCTACTCATCTGACAAAGGGCTAATATCCAGAATCTACCAAGAACTAAAACAGATTTACAAGAAAAAAACAAACAAACCCATTCAAATTGGGTGAAGGACATAAACAGACATTTTTCAAAAGAAGACATTTATGAGGCCAACAAACATATGAAAACATGCTTATCATCACTGGTCATTAGAGAAATGCACATCAAAACCACATTGAGATACCACATCACACCAGTTAGAAAGGCAATCATTAAAAAATCTGGAGACAACAAACTCTGGAGAGGATGTAAAGAAATAGGAACACTTTTACACTGTGGATGGGAGTGTAAATTAGTTCAACCATTGTCAAAGACAGTGTGGGGATTCCTCAAGGACCTAGAAATAGAAATTTTATTTGACCCAGCAATCCCATTACTGGGTATATATCCAAAGGATTAAAAATCATTCTGTTATAAAGAGACATGCACATGTATGTTCATTGAGGCATTATTTACAATAGCAAAGACTTGGAACCAACCCAAATGCCCATCAATGATAGACTCGACAAAAAAATGTGGCACATATATACCAGCCATAAAAAACGATGAGTTCATAACCTTTGTAGGGACGTGGATGAATCTGGAAACCATCATTTGCAGCAAACTGACACAGGAACAGAAAACCAAACACCGCAAGTTCTCATAAGCAGGTGTTGAACAATGAGAACACATGGACACAGGGAGGGGAGCATGACACACTGGGGTCTGTTGGGGGGGAATAGTGGAGGGACAGAAGGGGGTAGGGTGGTTGGGGAGGGATAACATGGGGAGAAATGACAGATATAGGGATGGGGGGATGGAGGCAACAAACTAGATTGCCATGTATGTACCTATGCATCAATCCTTCATGTTCTGCACGTTTACCCCAGAACCTAAAGTGCAATTTTATACACACACACACACACACACAAAGGAAATTTTATTCACACACACACACACACACACACACACACACACATATATATATAAATATATATGAAAAGAATTTTCAACCCAGAATTTCATATCTAGCCAAACTAAGCTTCATAAACAAAGAAGAAATAAAATCCTTTATAGACAAGCAAATGCTGAGAATTTTTTACACCACCAGGCATGCCTTACAAGAGCTCCTCAAGGGACCACTAAATATGGAAAGGAAAAACTGGTGCCAGCCACAGCAAAAACATACCAAATTGTAAAGACCATCAATATTACAAAGGAACTGCCTCAACTAACAAGCAAAATAAACAGCTAGCATCATAATGACAGGATTAAATTAACACGTAACAATATTAACCTGACATGTAAATGGGCTAAATGCCCCAATTAAAAAATATAGACAAATTTGATAGAGTCAAGATCCAGTGGTGTGCTGTGTTCAAGAGACCCATCTCATATGCAAAGACAAATAGAGGTTCAAAATAAAGGGATGAAGGAAGATGTACCAAGCAAAGAGAAAAAAGAAAGAAAGAATAAAGCAGGGATTGCAACCCTAGTCTCTGATAAAACAGGCTTTAAACAAAAATCAAAACGACAAAGAAGGATATTACATAATGGTAAAGGGATCAATGCAATGAGAAGAGCTAACTACCCTAAATTTATATGCACCCAATTCAGGAGCACCCATATTCCTAAAGCAAGTTTTTAGAGACCTTCAAAGAGACTTAGACTCCCATACAATAATAGTGGGAAACTTTAACACTCCTCTGTCAACATCAGAGAAATCAATGAGATAAAAAATTAACAAGGATATTCAGGACTTGAACTTAGCTCTGGACCAAGTAGACTTAATAGATTTCTATAGAATTCTGAACTCCGAATCAACAGAATATACATTCTTCTCAGCACACGTCATGCTTATTCTAAAATAGACAACATAATTGGAAGTAAAACACTCTTCAGAAAATGCAAATAAGTGGAAATCATAAGAAACAGTCTCTCAGTGCAGTGCAATCAAATCAGAATTTAGGATTAAGAAACTCACTAAAACCCACACAACTAAAGGGAAACTGAAGAACCTGTTTCTGAATGACTATTGTGTAAATAACAAAATTAAGACAAAAATAAATAAGTTCTTTGAAACAAATGAGAACAAAGACACAATGTCCCAGAATCTCTGGGACATAGTTAAAGCAGTGTTTAGAGGAAAATGTATAACACTAAATGCCCATAGGAGAAAGTAGAAAAGATATAAAATCGACATCCTAACATCACAATTAAAAGAACTAGAGAAACAAGAGCAAACAAATTCAAAAGCTAGCAGAAGACAAGAAATAACTAAGATCAGAGTAGAACTGAAAGAGATAGAGAAACTAAAACTCATGAAAAAAACCCAGTGAATCCAGGAGCTGGTTTTTTGAAAAGATCAGCAAAATAAATAGACCACTAGCTAGACTAATAGAGAAAAAAAAGAGAGACGAGTCAAATAGACATAATAAAAATGACAAAAGGGGTATCACCACAGGTCCCACAGTAATATAAACTATCATCAGAGTGTACTATAAACACCTCTACAAAAATAAATTAGAAAATCTAGGAGAAATCAACAAATTCTGGGACACATACACCCTCTCAAAACTAAACCAGGAAGACGTCGGTCCCAGAATACACCAATAACAAATTCTGAAATTGAGGCAGTAATCACTAGCCTATCAATCAAACTAAGCTCAGGACCAGATGGATTCACTGCGGAATTCTATCAGAGGTGCAAAGAGGAGCTGGCTTCGTTCCTTCTGAAACTATTTCAAATAATAGAAAAAGAGGGACTCCTCCCTAACTCATTTTATGAGGTCAGCATCATCCTGACACCAAAACCTGGCAGAGACACAATAAAAAAGAAAGAAAATTTCAGGTCAATATCCCTGAGGAACATGGATAAATATCCTCAACAAAATACTGACAAACCAAATCCAGGAGCACATCAAAAAGCTGATCCACCATGATCAAGTCTGCTTCAGTCCTGGTATGCAAGGCTAGTTCCACATATGCAAATCAATGAACGTAATCCATCACTTAAACAGGATCAATGACAAACACCACATGATTATCTCAATAGATGCAGAAAAGGCTTTCATAAAATTCAACACTCCTTCATGCTAAAAGCTCTCAATAAACTAGGTATTGATGGAACATATCTCAAAATAGTAAGAGCTATTATGACAAACTCACAACCAATGTCATAGGTGAAGGGATAAAAGCTGGAAGCATTCCCTTTGAAAACTGGCCAAGACAAGGATGCCCTCTCTCACTACTCCTATTCAACATAGTATTGGAAGTTCTGGCCAGAACATTCAGGCAAGAAAAAAAATAAAAGGTAATCAAATAGAAAGAGAAGTCAAATTGTCCCTGTTTGCCGATAACATGATTGCATTAGGAAACTTTCTTCAGTATCTATAGTCTCTCAGATCACAGCACAATCAATTTAGGACTAAAGATTAAGAAATTCAGTAAAAACCATGTAACTACATGGAAATTAAAAATCCTGATTTGAACAACTCTTTGGGTAAATAATGAAATTCAGGTAGAAATCAAGAAGTTCTTTGAAACTGATGAGAACAAAGATGCAATGTACAAGAATCTCTGGGCCACAGGTAAATCAGCATTAAAAGGAAAATCTTTATCATGAAATGGCCACATCCAAGAGCTAGAAAGATCTTATGTTAACAGCCTAACATCACAACTAAAAGAACTGAAGAACCATTAGAAAATAAACTCCATAAGTAGCAGAAGACCAGAAATAATCAAGAACAGAGCTAAACTGAAGGAGCTAGAGACCCACACAAAATACTTCAAAAATTAGTATATCCAGGAGCTTTTTCTTTGAAAAAAATTAATAAAATAGACCACTAGCTAGATTAATAAAGAAGTAAAGAGAGAAGAGTCAAACACAATCAAAAGTGATCAGGAAGATATTACCACTGACTCCAAAGAAATATAAACAATCATCAGATAATACTATAAACAACTCTCTGTACATATACTAGAAAATCTATAAGAAATGGATACATTCCTGGACACATACACCTTCCCAAGACTGAACCAGAAAGAAATTAAATCGCTGAATAGATCAATAAGTTCTGAATTTCCAGCAGTAATAAATAACCTACCAACCAAAAAGGGCCCCACCCAGAAAGATTCACAGCTGAATTTTACCAGAGGTACAAAGAGCTGGTACCATTCCTACTAAAACTCTTCTAAAAAATTGAAAAGGAAGGACCCCTCTATATCTCATTATATGATGCCAACATCATCCTAGTATCAAAACCTAGCAGAAATGCAAGAAAGAAAGAGAGAGAAAGAGAGAGAGAGAGAGAGAGAGAGAGAGAGAGAGAGAGAGAGAAAGAAAGAAAGAAAGAAAGAAAGAAAGAAAGAAAGAAAGAAAGAAAGAAAAGAAAGAAAGAAAGAAAGAAAGAAAAAGAAAGAAAGAAAGAAAGAAAGAGAAAGAAAGAAAGAAAGAAAAACTTTAGCCCAATATCCTTGATAAAATGATACAAAAATTCTCAAGAAAATACTGGCAAACTGTATACAGCAGCACATCAAAAAGCTTATTCATCACGGTCAAGTAGGCGTTATCTTCAGGATATAAAGCTGGTTCAGCACATGCAAATCAGTAAATGTGATTCATCACATAAACAGAACTAAAAACAAAAACCACGATTATCTCAATAGATGCAGAAAAGGCATTTGATAAAATTCAACATCCCTTCATGTTAAAAACTCCCAAGATCTATTAAGTTGGCTTGTGGTGAATGCTGCCTGTTCTGGAACTCATATTTCAGGGTAGCTCTGGCCAAGGACAGGTCCAGAAATGCAGTCGATCCCTGGAACTGGGGAACCCAAGAGCCAGCTTGGTGCTCTATGGCCCTGTGGTCATGCTGGTACCTGAGGTGCAAGATAAAATCTTCTTTACTTTTCTTTTTGCAGGAGTTTTGCCCAGTGGTCACTACTGCTGGTTCTGTGACGAGTCCCACCTGAAGTCCACAAGTCTGAGGTTCACCCAAGGCCCTTAATATAGTATCTGAATATGGCTCTTATTCATTCAGGGCCCAAGGGCTCTTCAGTTTGCAGGTGATGAATGCTGGAAGGTCTGGTTCATTTCCTTCAAGTCAATGGGTTCCATTCTGGTCCATGGTGTGTCTTGAAATGTTGTCCAGGACCTAGGACCTGGAATGGGGGCCTCACAACTCTTACTGGTGCCCTAACCTACTGCGGCTGGGCTGGTATTATAGATGCAAGACAAAGCCTTCCGCATTCTTCCCTTTCCTCTCAAGTGGAAGGAAGTGGTCTCTTTTGAGCTGGGAGGTGTGCAGGAGGGTTAGGGAAGGGATGATGGCAGCACTCCCTTGGCTGCACCAGCTGGTGTCTCAGTATGTTGTGTCTCCTTCCCACCCACAGCTCATTGTCTCTGGGCCTAATTCAACACTAGGACTCACCTAACAAATTGCAGTCCTTGTGACCTAGACTGCCTTTCAAGTTTACTTGTAGACACAGAGTGCTGTAGCCTGCAGCGGTGAGGATTGTGGGAACTCAAGTTATTAGTAGATACAGCTGGTTAAAATGCTCCCTCTATGGGTAGGCATCAGCTGAGTTTGGCCTGGTTTTTCTTTCTGCTCTAACAGGTCAGCATGGAGTTTAGTGCCTTACAATTGCTGTGTTCTTGATGTTCTCCACACCATACCACACTCCCAGGGACAGGGAAGGGGGCATCAGTGATTCAAGACTGAATTTTTTTTTTTGTCTCTTCAGTTTCTCTTTTTTTGTTTGTTTGTTTTTGTTTGAGACGGAGTTTCACTTTTGTTACCCGGGCTGGAGTGCAATGGCACGATCTCGGCTCACCACAACCTCCACCTCCTGGGTTCAGGCAATTCTCCTGCCTCAGCCTCCTGAGTAGCTGGGATTACAGGCACGCACCACCGTGCCCAGCTAATTTTTTGTATTTTTAGTAGAGACGGGGTTTCACCATGTTGACCAGGATGATCTCGATCTCTTGACCTCGTGATCCACCCGCCTCGGCCTCCCAAAGTGCTGGGATTACAGGCTTGAGCCACCGCCCCCGGCCTTCAGTTGCTCATTCATGAAGTTAAAACCAGGTACCATCGATACTCACCTGATTCTGGTTCTTATGAAGGTGTTTTCTTCGTGTAGATGGTTGTTAACTTGGTGTCCTTACCTGGAGGATGATTGGGGGAGTTTTCTATTCCACCACCTTGCTCTTCCTTCTTGCTGTTATATCTAATTCTAATAACAATCCTGCAGTCAAAATTGAGAAAATGTGGCAAAAAGAGCTTACATAGCTTTCAGTAGCACAGTAATTGAAAACATCTGAATGTAATCCTATCACTGCTTTGTTCTAAAGTGTCTTCTTTACTGACTTACTTTTTTTATATTCACTATATTACGATATATTGTGTTTTCCCATGGCAGTTTCTTCTCTCTTTTTAGGTTCTATTTCCTGAAAATATCATCTTCTATTACATCAACTACCTTCACTAGACAGACTGACTTAAATCTGAATTCCATTGCCTTGTCTCCCCTATACTTTTCCTATCTTCTGTTCACATATCCTCACCCTGCAAGCTTCACATTCTTACTGCTGCCAGTTGCGCCCAACACTATAAGTTAATTAGTCTTGAATAACACATTCTGATTTCCCCACACTTCAGCTGTCTATTCTTACTCCTACTTTATGAAGATTTATCGTAAACCATGTCTCTTTTACACTGGTAATGGTATAAAGTGGATGAGGGTCTCATTGTTTCTGCCCAGGCCATACCAAGAGCACATTTCAAGACGATTTTGAATCTCATGCAGAATTGTAAATGAATCTTCCTAAAACACTAGCTTCCTTCACAATATTTATTTTTATTCATGAATCTTCATGAGATTTATGCTTAACTATTAAGTCTGGTAAATAATTCCTTCCAAGATGAAACCCAGGCTTCTCTAATACAAGCTGTACTGCCTTCCTGCCACCATTAAGCAATCTGATTCTTCAAGTCAAAGGGAATTTTAAAAACTAGGCTTATTCACTTATCTATTTTCTTTGTGCTTTTAGGAGCCAAACTCAATTCTCTTTTAAATATCTTATTATAAATCTTGCTCAATCATTATTTAGAATATGGTTAGTTTGAGATAAGGCACTATGTTGTGTATGTGTGTGTATTTTTGTTTAATCATGATGCATCATATTTATTTTGAAAACTTTAGCAATGTTATATTTTTACTCTTTGGGATTACATATTTTGAATTTGTTTCTTTTTGGGATTACATATTTTCAAAATTATTTGGAAATTTGGAAAATTAGGAGTAGACTATATATAATGTACACATATATACATATGCACATATAAATACACTCCTAATATATAGTACATATATGTATAAATGTGTACATATGTAAACATTTTAATATGTACTATTTATGTATATAACTTTATAATCTAATAAGTTAATCATGTATTTATATTTGAGAGTATTTTTAAAACTAAAGTTAATTTATTTACATCTAGTTGATTTATTTATTTGGTGTCTTTTCTCTCTGTTTTATGAATCTTGATTATTTTTCAACAGGCATTTATGTATTCCATTTCAAAAAATCATGCTTTTTCCATGTATCTAAGTTTTGATGTGTACTACATATATTTAGAATCTAACAGACAGTGTGAAAATGAGGGGGAAGAAAGAACCATCAAGCAAAAGTTTTCTGTTTTAAAATGTTTTTGATATTTTCTGTTTGCATTTTGAATTTAATTTATTATGTTTTTTTCTCATTTTTTTCTACATGCCTCTGTAGATAGATATATAGTTATTAATGTTGAGATTAAAACGGATTTTTGAGAATGCTGTATGTAGTGCCACTTTAAAAGTAAAAACTTTTAATTTCTATAGTTGTTATTATCTGAAAACAAATAATAGTATTATTTTTTCTGTATTTTTTTAACTTCTACATGATTCCTCAAATTATACTAGAAGTTTATAAGGAATACATATCCAGATATAGGACAAAATAATAATGGAAGAGCTAAAATCCTTGCTGCTAAATGCTTCCTTCCAATGGCATTAAACATATGCTTTAAAAGTAGTTAGTTGAGAAAAAAATCAAACTTAAAACTCTTTAAAAGTCAAGAAAGTAACTTTACATAATAAAAGAAAATATAAAATTGTGTGTGGTGGAGACAATAATACTAACCAAATAGTCTATTTACACCCCTGCATTTTCCATTCCTCCTTGCAAAGTCATGTGATTGAGTTTACCAATAAAATTGAAGAATGAGCATATAATTTATTTCCAGGCTGAAGCAGTCAAAAGTTCACAAAGAATGCTTCAGTCTTAATTTCCTCTTTGTGGTGAGCAAAAGGTTGCATATTCTAGCAAATGTATATGGTGGTACATTTGTTGGTCTAAGCCCTTGAGAAACTATAGAAAGCACAGATCTTCCACAATTCCACCTGTTTGCCACATTAGCATGTGTTATACGCACAAACAAATGTCTGTTTTGGCAAGTCACTGGAATTCTAAGGGTTAATTTGTAAGTAAAATGTAAGAATGCTACACTGGAAAGTACTGGTGAATGCTAATGCCAATTTGCAACAATGTCTTTATTATGTAAGATCTTTACAAACTAATGTTATCCCTTTATTCAGGACACTGTGTATCATTTCTCACTCAGAACTAGCTCTTAGGTAAAGAATATCATTCACAAAATAATTTGAATAGTAAATCAACTCCACACAGAATTTTGCTAATTTAAATATATTATTTTACATAATGCATAGTAATTTTCAAGGTTTAAATACTTTAATCATTTAATACTGCCAAAATCCAAACTCATGGCACAGAATATATTTTAAAACGATCTATTTTATAGTCTTCTATTTTAGATGTTGTATCACTATTAAAACACACAGATAATAACAGACCCAAAGGGACTGTACTACTTTATCAAATAAATGACCCAGGAACAAAATATGTGTACTTGACTTAAGATCCAGTGCAATATAAAATACTCAAATACATTTTCATATACTTTATTGTAAAATATGTATATACTGCAAAATGTATCTTTTTTAAAAGCAGCCTTATTAGATAATATTGTTGGAGATTAACATTCATTTTTTAAAAATGTATGTTCAACGTACACATTTTTTGAAATTCACATTCCTTAATAGTTTCAACTTTACTTAAATATTTTAGTAGCTTTAGTTTTTGGGGAGCAGTGCAGCATTTGAGACCCCTTCCTAAATTAGAGCAATAAACCACTCTGTAAGTCTGGAGAAAGGCAGGGTTCTAGATTTCCCTATAGACTAAATGAATGTATACTGTCTGTCTCTAAATTATGGCACCTAGGCTAGTTAGATAAACTCTGCCAATTGGATACTACCACATGGAACTTTAACTCTCGTGTCAGTTACATAAGAATAGGAAACTTTAGAATTAATTACCATGTTAGGTGGCTGAGGTAGCCACATTCATGCCATGGTTCAGGTGCAAGCAGAGTTCTCCAGTTTTCTAAATTCTATGTCCCTTCTTACAGCCGTCCAATCCTTTCCTTTTATGGTCTCAGGAACCTACACCAATTTCTGTTGTTTGAAATCAAGAACACTGTCTAATACCCACACAAATTTATCTTTGCAGAAGTTTTTACTGTACCTTTTACATACTTGTCTATGGATATATATATACTGCCAAACACTTCCACAAAAATCAAATATATTGCATTTTTCTGCAATGTCAGGAAAGATCTGAAAAGCCACATAATCACCCAACAGATGCTATTGAGAGTTAAAGAAACACTTGTAGACATAACAGAATGAAGTGCAGTCAGTTCTTTGGTTTTTAAATGAAGTTAGTCCATTGAATTTTAATGAATGTTTCATTCTAGATATTTTCTATCTCAGGTACGTACATTCATTTGAATGAATAAATCGTACATATTTAAATTTACATATTTAATTTGAGAAACATTTAAAAATTAATTAGTTCCACAGACAAGAAAATAATGGCCATAGTATCTATCAGCTCTACCCATTAGCAGAATTGCCATTGGGTACCTGAGAAGGAAATCATTTTTTGAGTTGAGAAAGAGACAATGTTTTGTGTTCTATATACCATAAGTTATGTTATTTAATCATAATCAATTGTATTCTATATTTTCACAAAAACAAGTCTGAAAAATTCTGAATTAATTTCCTTTAGCTCTTTAAATGAAATAGTCACTCTAAAGACTGTTAGAAATATTCTTCAATTCTCTTTCAAATACTTCAGTGACATGATTAGCTTTTACTGTAAACACTCCAACTGAAAAGTAATGTAGTGTTTAATATAATTTCTGGTTAATTGTGATTCAGTTGGAACTACTCTTGTACATAGCCTTTGAAATTTCCCTATTTTGCCCAACAAATGATATATTAAATAAAAAGGAAATTTAAAAAAAACACCTGACTCTTTCCTCAGTGGTATGTTTCCTTGATGCTGAGCACTATATCCCATAATATTTTACAGTAGAAAAAGGATATGGGAAATTAGTCTGACCTTTTACTACATATTGGGACACAGCTATTTAGAGGAGTGATGAAGATATTTGACATTAATTTTCTAATGTGACTCAGTGCCTTCCTTTACTTATGCTAAAGACCAACCATCTTTGTGCACAGCCCTGTCAAATCCAGAAATCACTAGAAACCCAGTGTAGATGAATTTAGTACTTTATTGATAAATAGGACATCTAATATTCTGTTTTGCTAACCAAGTATGTAACGACAGACCTTCACTCCATGTGAATAGCAACCATCTCTCCCATCTTTACTTTAGTTTCCAAATGCAGATGACTGCTCTGAAGAAATTTTTTATCCCTCACCTACAGTTATCCATTGAGACTCCTGGAAAACAACTGAAAAATGCTCTCCTCCGTTCCTTTAGTTTCAATTTGTACTGTTACAGGCTGGCTTCTTGAATTGGTCAGGGCACAGCTGACACTCAAAGCTTTCTCAGGATTCAAATTCATTAGATAGTGTTTCTGTCCTTTCTGTCCTCAGATTCCTTTAAAATCAACAATAGGCAGCCTCATCCCTGAGTGTTATATGCCAGCTTCTGGAGAAAGCTGGTCTTACTTGGCTGACAGGTCACACTCATCTTTTATATTAATACTTTCTTCCCTACAAAGAATTGATTTTTCTTGTTTGGACAAACTTAAGTCATTTATAGTACATTGTAAATCCTTTCCTTTTGCTCTCCTCTAAGTGTAATTTTTTCTTCAGTGGATTCTTTAGAAATGAATTAGTAAAGTTGTCAGAGAAATAAATTGGAGAAAACAGGGTACTTTCTTTATCTCAGTTTAGTTAAAATTCTCAGTTCTTTAAACTTTTTCCTATTAGCCTTATTTTCCAACAATTAGTCATCTTTGTGGCTCCCCAATAAACCTTTTCATGTTTTTCGTATTTTTAATTCTATGTCTGACTTCTCTATTTCTCCTTCTGCTTTATGAACCTTATTTTTCCTTTTTGTGAGCTCCTTCGAAAAAAGAATATTTGAAAAATAAATAAATAATCTTTCCTCATATATTTAAGAGCTTTTTGCCCATAACTAGCTAGGCAAAATATAATTGAAAAGTAAAATAACTTTAAAATGCTAAAGTCATATTTAAGAGACACATCATTTACCACCTGTCATATTGCCCATGTAATTCCATGGATGATGAGAGGTAGAACAACACAGTACTGCTTTCAAGATATTTCCGTTTATTAGATATGTTAAAAATTTTGTTGCAGAAAGAAAATATAATAAATGGAATAACTAAATGCCAGTCTTTCTTGTGCATTTTTGTACTTTATTTAGACTGCTGTATTTTTGCCTACAACCTTATTTCTGTTTTTCAAAATTTACAGATCATTAATTTTATTTGTATCTTTATCACCATTAATAATAAACTTACATTTTATAAGTTTATAAGAGAATCTATAAAAACATAGCATTTATAGAATTTTATTTATGGATGTTTATAATTAATTTTTTAAAATCAATGATTATGCCTATAATGTATGAAAAAATATTATGTAAGCATTGTGCACACAAGACAGACTTACATATTACTGTCATAGAGACACTAGTTAATTTCTACAGTCTGAGTACAATTTTCAATTAATTTTCTAGGATTTAAGTTGCCTTTATATTCTGTGCTCTGGGTTGCTTTATATCATATTAATTTTCTGGATTTTAAAAATTATTTTCTGTCACCAGAGCTACTCTAAGTCTAAGATCAGTAGAGTTGAATGGTTTAAGTGGAGCAAAGCAAATACATAAATTTAATATGACAATAACCACTGGTAAGTATTCTGAAGCTAATCCAGGTGATTTATGTGGCTTATCAATATTTACTGCAATTTGAAGAATATATTTCAGAGAATAATTTGGCTGGCTATTTAATTGATCTCCATGTATGATGGTGTTTTCACTATATGGCATGGTCTTCTGTAATGAACAGCTATTAAGCTTAGATATTTGATTTCCTTAGTGCAGCCAAAGGGAGCTAACTCAATGGTAATCAGAACTCATGTATAAAATCAGAATACTAATTTATTGTTATAGCAAATATCTTATGATAAGTATCAATTGGATTGATGTTGATTGATTATAGTTTGTTTATAGGCAGATCTACTTGCTAATTCAAATTATTCTCATAAGATTTGTTAATATGTATAAAATTTTTCAAAAGAAATTATAAAATAATATTCACATTTGTTACATTTTATTCACAAAAAGTCTGAAATGACTATTTCTAATAATTTGTTTTACCAATCCCATTAACCACATAATCAATAATATTATTACTACTGCTTCCACTACTGTTACTACCATGATTATGATTACTCATACTACCTTTATTACTTCTACTGGCTATTTTTTATTTATGGGTTAGTAGTAGGTATATATACATATTTATGGGGTACATGAGATATTGTGGTAAAGGTTTATAATACATAATGATCACATCAGGGTAAATGGAATATGCATCACCTCAAGCATTGATTAATTTGTTGTGTTATGAAATTCAATTATAGTAATTTAATTATTTTAACATGTACAATACCCTGTTGTGCTATCAAATACTAGATCTTATTCATTTTATATAACTCTATTTTTTATACCAATTAACCATCCACATTCCCCTCATTCCCACTATCCCTCCCAGACTCTGATAACCATCATTTCACTCTCTCTCCATAAGATCTTTTGTTTTAACTTTTAGCTCCCACAAATGAGTGAGAGCATGCAGTTTCCCTTTCTGTGCCTGGCTTATTTCACTTATCATAATGTCCTCCAGTTCCATTTATTTTGCTGCAAATGACAGGATTTCATTCTATTTTATGGCTGAATAGTACTCAATTATGTGTATGTGCCACATTGTCTTTATCTCTTCTTCTGTTGACTGACACTTAGATTGCTTTCAATTTTTGGTTATTGTGAACAGTACTACAATAATCACAGGAGTGCAGATTTTACTTTTGATGTGTCTTTGGTTTTGATTCCATGCTAATGCTGGCCTCATAGAATGATTTTGAAAGTATTCCCTTCTCCTTAAATTTTCAGAATATTTTGAGTAGGATTGGTATTAGTTCTTATTTAGATATTTGGTAAAATTGCCATCATGTCCTGAGCCTTTCTTTGCCTGGAAACTTTTTATTATAGTTTTGATCTCATTACTTGTTAGTGGTCTACAAACATCTTAGACTTCATGGTTCAAACTTGGCAGGTTATGTAAGTCTAAAATGTATCCATTTCTTCTAGGTTTTCCAGTTTATTGGCATACAGTTGCTCATATTAGTTTCCAATAATTCTCTAAATTTCTGCTGTGTTGTAGTCTCTCCATTTTCATATTGGGTTTTATTTATTTGGGTCTTTTTTTTCTTAGTCTAAATGTTTGCTGATTTTGTTTCTCTGTTCAAAAACCAACTTTTTATTTCATTTGTCTTTTATGTTTTGGGTTTAGTTTGATTTATTTCTTTTTTTTCTACTAATTTTGGGTTTTGTTTGCTCTCACTTTTCTAGTTCTTTAAGATGCATTATTAATTAATTATTTATTTTTTTTTTACTTTTTTTTGATATAGGTGCTCATATCTATAAACATTCCTCTTGGTGCTGCTTTTCCTGCATTCCATAGGTTTGTTGTGTTTCCATTTCATTTGTTTCAAGATATTTAAAAATTCCTTTTTGATTTTTTCATTGACCCTCTGGTCATTCAGCAGCATGTTGTTTAATTTCCATGTGTTTGTATAGTTTCCAAAATTTCTCTTGCTATTGATTTCTCATTTTATTTTATTGTGGTAGAAAAGATACCTAATATGATTTCAATTAGTTTGAATTCTTTAAGGTTTGTTTTATTGCTGAATATATGGCCTGTCCTTGAGAACAAGTCATGGGCTAAGGTGATAAATGTGTATTCTTCAACTGCTGGATAAAGTGTCCTTGAAATATATATTAGGATCATTTGGTCTACATTGCACAGTAAGTCTAATGTTTCTTTGTTGTTGTTGTTGTTGTTGTTATTTCGGTCTGGATGATCTGTTCAGTGCTGTAAGTGAAGTGTTGAAGTCTTCAGCTATTATTGTATTTAGGTCTATCTCTCTATTTAGCTCTAATACTATTTGCTTTATGTATCTGGGTGCTCAAGAATTGAGTGAATATATTTAAAATTTTTATATCCTTTGTGAATTAACCACTTTATCAATATATAATGACCATCTTTGGACCTTTCTAGTTTTTGTCTTGAAATAATTTTCTCTGATGTAAGCTTAGCTACTCCTGCTCATTTTTATTTTCTATTTGAATGAAATATTTTTTCCATCCCTTTATTTTCAGTCTATTGGTGTCTTTTTACGTGAAGTGTGTTTCTTGTAGGCAACAGATCATTAGGCCTTATTTTTTCCAATTCTTCCACTCTATGTCTTTTGATTGGAGAGTTTGGGCCATTTATATTCAATGTAATTATTAAAAATAAGAACTTACTTCTGTCATTTTGTTTTTGCTTTCTGTTTGTTTTGTGGTCTCCCTCCCTCCCTCCTTCCCTTCCTTCCTTTTTTCCCTCCCTCCCTCCTTCCCTTCTTTCCTTTCTTCCCTCCCTCCCTCTCTCCATTTTATGAAGATGATTTTCTCTACTAATATATTTTAATTTCTTGCTTTGTTTTTGTATCTGTTGTATATTTTATGATTTAAAGTTACCATGGAGCTTGCAAATAATGTCTTATAGCCCATTATATTAAAGTGATTACAATTTAACATTGTTGCATAAACAAGCAAAAACACCAAGCAAGCAAAGAGAAAACTAGTAAAAGCAGTACACTTTATTTTTATCTTCATACACTTTTTAACTTTTCATTGTTTTTGTTAATATTTTATTATAGTGTTTATTGTTTGAAAAGTTGTAATGTCTCTTTGACACCTCCATCTTCTAGTTTTTTTTTAACTATAAATATGATGATTTTACATATAACAATTACAGTGCTATAGTAGTCTGTGTTTGTCTGTGAACTTACTATTATTGGTGAGTTTTTATATTCAGATGATTTCTTATTGCTTATTATCATTATTTTCTTTCAGACTGAAGAACTCACTCCTTTATCTCACTTTATCATTTTATCTCACTCCTTTATCTCACTAACTCACTTCTTATTGGTCAAGTCTATTGTTGATCTCTGTTTTTGTTTGTTTGGGAAAGTCTTCAGTTGTCCTTAATGTTTGAAGGATATTTTCACAGGATATACTATTTTAGGATAAAAGTTTTTGTTTGTTTGTTTGTTTTCTCTTTGGCACTTTAAGATGTCATGTTTCCACTGAAGACTCTGTTGCCAGGCATCATCTTGGAGCTCCTTTCTGTGTTATCATTTGTATTCTCTTGCTGGATTTAGAATTTTTTCTTTATCTTTGACCTTTGAGAATTTGATTATTAAATGTTTTGAAGTTATCTTCTTTAGGCTAAACCTGCTTGATATTCTATAACTTTCTTGTACTTGAATATTTATATATTTCTCTCAGTTTGGAAAGTTATCTGTTATTATCTTCTTGAATATAATTTCTACCCAGATGTCTCTCTCTGCTTCCTCTTGAATAACTCATATATTTGACCTTTAGAGGCTATTTTCTAAATCTTACAGTCATGCTTCATTCTATTTTATCTATTGTTCTTTTGTCTCTTTGACTACGTATTCACAAATAGCCTGTATTCAAGCTGACAATTCTTTATTCTGTTTTATCAGTTCAGGTATTGAGAGACTCCAATGCATTCTTCAGTATGTATATTAAAATTTCAGCTCCAGGGCCAGGCATGGTGGCTCAAGCCTGTAATCCCAGCACTTTGGGAGGCTGAGGCCAGTGGATCACGAGGTCAAGAGATCGAGACCATCCTGGTCAAAATGGTGAAACCCCGTCTCTACTAAAGATACAAAAAATTAGCTGGCCATGGTGGCACGTGCCTGTAATCCCAGCTACTCAGGAGGCTGAGGCAGGAGAATTGCCTGAACCCAGGAGGCGGAGATTGTGGTGAGCCAACATCGTGCCATTGCACTCCAGCCTGGGTAACAATAGCGAAACTCTGTCTCAAAAAAAAAAAAAAAAAAAAATTCAGCTCCAGAATTTCTTCATTTAAAAAATATTCAATTTCTTTGTTAAATTTATCTGATACTGTTCTAAATTGCTTTTCTGTTTTTTCTTGAAAATTTTTGCACTTCCTCAAAAAGACTTGAAATATGTTTGAGGGTCACATATCTCTATCTCTCCAGGATTAGTCACTGATGTCTTATTTAGTTTATTCAGTGAGATCATGTTTTCCCCGATAGACTAGATGTTTGTGGATTTTAGTCAATGATTGGGCATTCAAGAGTTAGGTATTTATTGTAGTCTTCACAGTCTGAGTTTGTTTCTTCCTGCCCTTCTTGGGAAAACCTTCCAAATATTCAAAGGGAATTAAGTGTTGTGATCTAAGACTTTGGTCACTGCAGCCATACCTGCATTAGGAGACACATCAAGCCCAGTAATGCTGTGACATTTGCAGATTTGAAGAGGTACTGCCTTGGTGCTCTTGAGTAAGATCTGTAAGAATTCCTTGGATTATCTGGCAGGTCTAAAAGTTACATCTAGGAGCAAAGGCCTGGAATCGGGGACTGCTCAGTGCTTTATTTTACTGTGGCTGAGTTATTACCCAAGTTATAGGATAAAGTCCTTTTTAATCTTTCTTTTCCTTTCCTCAAGCAGGAGTTTCTCCTTGTGGCCCATAGCTGGAAATGTGCTGAGTCACACTTGAAGCCAGTATGGTACTGGGTTTTATCCAAGGACCATGGTGAGTATTGCCAGCTACCACTGATATTTATTCAAAGCCACAGGGCTCTTTTATCAGCTGATGATGAATCCTGCTAAGACTTTCTTCTCTTCAGGAAAGTTGGTTCCCTTCTATCCCAGGGTTTGCCTGGAAATGTTGCCTGAGAACTTAGGCCTAGAACTGGGGCTTCAGGACTTCTTTTGGTACTTAATTTTACTGTGGCTAAGCTGGTACCCAAGTTGCAAGACTAAGTCCTCCTTACCCTCCCCTCTCCATTCCTCAGGTGGAAGGAAGGAGTTTCTCCAGGAGCAGTAAGCTGCCCTGCCTGGGGCTTAGGAGGGGTAATGCAAGCACTCTCTTGGTCACCCCAGCTGGTGTCTCAGTGGATCACATACATACACTCCAAGTCCACTGGCTCTGAGCCTAGCACAGCTGTAGTACTTGTCCAGGAATTGCAGTCTTCTGGCCTAGACTGTCTTTCTTTTTCCTTTTTTTTTTTTTATTTTTTTAAATTTTTATTGCATTATAGGTTTTGGGGTACATGTGCAGAACGTGCAAGATAGTTGCATAGGTACACACATGGCAGTGTGTTTTGCTGCCTTCCTCCCCTTCACCCACACTTGGCATTCAACTTTACTTAAGACTAAAACACTTAGCCCATGATGGTGTGGCTAATTGTAACTCAGGTTCTGACCACCAGGGTGGATGATTCCCCTTTGCCTAGGGTTGGTCTAAATGTTAATTCCATGGGTGCTGGTTGAATTCTTCCCTGTGTTGCTCTCCACTGTGGCAGAACCACACTGAGTTCCATTGCAGAGACCCACAATCGCTTCACTCTCCCCCCCGCCATCACACAGATTTTCCTTCCCCACCATGAAACCATGTGGCTGTTGTCAGGGGTTGTGGAAGGGTTGGTGCTGACAATTCAAAGCTGTCTTTCTCTCTCTTTAGTGCCTCTTTCCTTGATAAGGCGGTAAAATCAGATACCGTGATGACTTACCTGATTTTTAGTTTTTATGCAGATGACTTCATGTGAATAGTTGTTCAATTTAAAGTTCTTGCAGAAGGAAAATCACTGGAGGCTTCTATTTAGCTATTTGCTCTGCCTCCTACTAGCTATTCTTAACATTTCCACATGGAAGGATTTTCTTTAGCATAACTTTTGAGGCCCCTTCATGTTTTCTGTATTTTCATATGCTCTGTTCCTATACTTGAGAAACATGATTGGTATGTTTTGAAGAAAAAAATTTAACAAGCCTTAGTCAACTTCTTCCTCTCTTTCTCTTAGAAACTATGACCACAGAAAATGCAAATGCTATTCTTATTTTCCATGCTCTAAATCTTACAGAAGTAAGTCTCCCATATGGGAAGAGCTTCCTAGGTCTGGTGCTGTTGTTACTGGCTGCAAAATCCTGCCTGTATCTAGGACTAGGTATTTTTAAGTATATTTGTCTATAGATACAAGCCATGATTCAGACTCAGTTCAGTGTTGTCTACATTAGGACAGTTTTTTTTTTTTCTACATCTGCTTTACTATGCCTTATTTTCAATTTTGTTCAGAATTTACTCAAAGAAGATATGCATTTTTCATTGGGACCCTCTATATTCTCCAGTAATTACTACCATTCATAGGATACTTCTTAAATGCTAAAGCGCTTTTCACAATGGCATAACTACTCTAATTATAACCATTTTATAGATGTGAACACTAAATGCTTGAGAAATTAAATAATCTGTTAATAGTCACACTGCATGTATTAGCTATCTATAGCTATGTAACAAATCACTACAAAATGTAGTGGCCTAACACAACACCAATTTATTACTGCAATTTGTATATGTTAAGAATTTGGCTACACAGCAATAAGAAAACTATCATCAGAGTAAACAGACAACCTACAGAATGGGAGAAAATTTGTGCAATTTATCCATCTGACAAAGGTCTAATACCTATAAACTACAAGGAACTTAAACAAATTTATAAGAAAAAAACGATTCCATAAAAAAGTAAGAAAAGGACATGAACAGACACTTCTCAAAAGAAGACATTCAAGCAGCAAAAAAGAATATGAAAAAAAGCCAATATCACTGATTATTAGAGAAATGCAAATCAAAACTACAATGAGGTACCACATTATGTCAGTCAGAATGGCAATTATTAAAAAGCCAAGAAACAATAGATGCTGGCAAGGCTGTGGAGAAATAGGAATGCTTTTACACTGTTAGTGGGAATGTAAATTAATTTAATTGTGGAAGACAGTGTGGATTCTTCAAGGACCTAGAGGCAGAAACACCATTTGACCCAGCAATCCATTTACTAGGTATATACCCAAAGGAATATAAGACATTCTTTTTAAAGATGCAGTAGCAAAAACATGGAATCAACCTGAATGCCCATCAATAACAGATTGGAAAAAGAAAATGTGGTATATATAGACCATGGAATACTATGCAGCCATAAAAACAAATGAGATGATGTTCTTTTCAAGGACATGAATGAAGCTGGAAGCCATTATCCTCAGCAAACCAACTTAGGAACAGAAAACCAAAACCACATGTTCTCACTCATATGTGAAGGCTGTAAAATGAGAGCACATAGTCACAGAGAAGGGAACAACACACACTAGGGCCTGTTGAGTGGGAAAAAGGAAAAATAGCTAACACATGCTGGGCTTAATGCCTAAGTGGTGGGTTGATAGGTGCAGCAAACCACCATGGCACAGGTTTACCTATGTAACAAACCTGCACATCCAGTACATGTACCCCATAACTTAAAGGAAAATAAAACAAAAATAAATGGAATTTGGCTACACTTCAGTTAAATCCTGTCTTCTTGTTTTCTCAAGAGGCTGTAACAAAAGTGTTGGCCAAATTAGTATAATCCCACCTGAAGACTCAGCTGGAGAAGTATCTGCTTCTAAGCTAATTCAATAGTTGTTGGCAATATTCAGATCCTTGCAAGTTATTCTTGACTGGAGGTCAAGTTCAGTTCATTCCCACATGGACCTCTCCATGGAAGCTTGCTTTCTCCTATAAAAGAAGTTGACTAGGAAATAGATGGTCTGCTAGCAAGATAGAAGTTATAATCTTTTGTAACCTCATATGGAGGTGGTATTCCATCACCTTTGCTATATTATATTGGTTATATTCAAATCATTAAGTCCAGTCTACAATCCAGGGAAGGGGCTTACACAAGGGCATAACTACTATAAGATGGAAATCTTTAGAGACCATCTTAGAAGTCTTCCTACCACACTGTGATTAAGTGTAAGAGTCATCATTTGAAACCAATCCTTCTGACATCAGAAATCATATTCCCAGCCACATCAATAGTTGAGAGCAGCCTTTGAGCTGCCAAAGTGTATTATGACTGTATAATTGTGTAATTCTCTATTTCTAACCTTCCATTTCTAGTGAGCCAACATTTAACAAATATAATCTTTTTTTTAGAAAACTTTGATCGCAGTCTTTGGTTTATGGTTCACTTGGGCATCACTTTTAGGTGCTTTTACTTACCTCTGTTAGAGGTACAATATACACATTTTTATATTTTTAACTCTCAGATTAAGATTTCTTTCCAGGTTTATTTAGCCTCCACAAATCAATTATTTGGAGCACAAATTATCTGTAAATTATATCTCTAAAGTTAAACATTAATTTTTAATATTAAGGAAATAATTCTAAAATAAATAAATATAGTAATAAACCTAAATTATTCTTTTACTAATATGAGGCAGCTTTATTTCTCTATATGCATTTTAAAGTTAAATATAAGACTCTATTTATGTAGAGTCTCATAACAATTTATTTGAGTATTTCTAAAGGTATGAAAGGTGAATTGTACATAGCTTTCAAGACAAGAAAAAATTATTTCCTTTTATTATTATTATTATTATTTTTTTACTTTGAGATGTACTTTCGCTATTGTTGTCCAAACTGGAGTGCAACAGCACAATCTCAGCTCACTGAAACCTTTATCTCCAGGGTGTAAGTGATTCTCCTGCCTCAGCCTCCTGAGTAGCTGGGATTACAGGCATGTGCCACCATGCCCAGCTAATTTTTTGTATTTTTAGTAGAAACGGGGTTTCACCATGTAAGCCTGGCTGGTCTCAAACTCCTGACCTTAGGTGATTCACCTGCCTCGGCCTCCAAAGTGCTGGAATGACAGGCATGAGCCACTGCGCCCAGCCCAGAAAATTATTTTCTTGTAACAGTAATGTTTTAAGTGCTTTTCTCCTCTTGCTTGTCTTTTTCTAAAAAAATGAATAATATCAACATCATCAGGAAGATTCCTAAGATAATCAAAGTTCACATCTAAAGATACCACAATTTTGCCAGTGGGTAGGACTTATTGTTTCTCAATGAATTGCATTATAATACTTTAAATGAACAGAAAAAGAAATACTGCATATACTCACTCATAGGTGGGTGAGAAAAATGAGAACACATGGACACAGAGAGGCGGTCTACAATACACTGGGGATTGTTGGGGGGAATGGGGGAGGGACAGCGGGGGGGGGCTGGGGGGGATAGCCTGGGGATGAATACCAAGTGTGGGTGAAGGGGAGGAAGGCAGCAAAACACACTGCCATGTGTGTACCTATGCAACTATCTTGCACCTTCTGCACATGTACCCCAAAACCTATAATGCAATAAAAATTAAAAAAAAAAAAAAATGGTGTCTCAACTTTCAAATCATTCAAGTAGGGATTTGAAATACTTCAGATTTAGGCTCTTCTGCTTCAGACTCCGACTGTGATTCAAGTAGATATTTATGTATTCATAAATACTTAACCAGACTGGTGGAGTGCCTCTTTATAAGATCTTGCAATAGTTTATTATAACATAAAAATATTCCCACTTAATCTGTCCATAAATGTAAATTTTAATCTTTTATATTTTTGAAGCTATATGAACTTATTTTCGAAGATAAGCTGTGAAACACAAGTTGCTCTATTTGTCCAGCAAATATTCAGTCAATCAAAATTATTACTTGCTTTTAAACATAAATCCTCATACTGCCCCACATTTTTGAACAATTTCTTTGGATCTTGTAATATTCCATGATTAACTCTCTGACTGTTTATATACCTTACCTTTGAGGTCTTTCAATTTTTTAAATTTTCCTTGTGACAGTCATTGGAAAAAACATAACTTTTGACCTTTCATGAAAAAATAGTACTGGCTTTTTTTTAATTCTTTATGGACGTTGTCAAATGCAACTGTGCCTTCAGAACGGTCTTCTAACTCATTAGTTTTTTTTGTTAGCACACTAAAAATGTATAAGCTTTTCTTTGACAAAGTAAAGAATGAAATACAGGCACTTTGTTTAAAGTTACTTAATGTGGGAATGTGTGGGAAAATACATTCACTGCTGCTGCTTTGTTCCCATTGTGTCATACAATATTAACAATTATGGTTATTGAAATTATTTTAGGAAAATAATTGTTAGCAACTCAAAATTATTTATGAATTAAAATATTATTATTTAAATAGTGACCTTCCATAAACAAACTGTGCTCTAAAGCCATTTATTTTCTAATTGTAAATGAAGGCACATTTGAAAATAACCCAGCTTTGAAGCTCAGTGCCTGTAAAATATAGGTTAAATATCATACAACCCCACACATTTTTTAGAAACTCAGCCTAAAGTGTTCCTCAGTTTTGTCCAACAAAAGGTTTAATTTGGATCACAAGAACATTAAATTCTTTTTACAATGACCATTTATGATATTTATCCCAACTGCTATATTCACAACCTGCCATATGGTAATGAAAAGCTATTCAGCAAACACATAATGAAAACACTTCTGATCCTGTATTTTACTGTCAATATATGCCAATCTTATACTATAGCAAATTGTAGGGCTTTTGTGGAGTTTTAAGCCTTGTTTTTTTTTTTCTGTTGGATTGGATTTGATTCATTATCTTTTTTTATATTTTTTGACATTTGAGATAGGAATGCTGGAGCTATTCACAAAAACATTTATCATTGAATATAAATATCAGACAGCATATTTGGAAATATGTAGAACCAACATAGTATGAGAAAGAAAAATCTCTAAACTCCGTAACCTTTAGCAAAGTATCAATCAAGTATGCGGAAGATAGAATCTAATTTAACAATGTATTTACATAAGATAATGCAGGATTCTTAGACCTAGCTACATTTTAAAATTGCATTTTGATCACTTTAAAAATTATCTGAGGTTCATCTTCAGATATCCTGATTTAGTAACTCTTAGACAGGATCAAAACATCTGCATTTCTAAATAAATCTTGAAAACTTTTGTTTGCAGCTAGTCTTAAAAACCATTTAAATCCTGTAATAGTAGGAATTGATATTATGCAGCATGGCTTATTTGTATATTATAAAAATATATTTGCCTGGGTGCTCAGAAATTCTTTCACATTAGGGATTGATCCTTATAACTATTATTACAGTGTTAAATATTTGGTGAATTAATCCTATGGTTTCTTACAGCAGAAAGGATACCACTATATGAAGAATTGGCTAAGTTACATAATTTAAGAAAGAAAGTATTTCTTAAACCAATAGGAAGATCTTCTAGACTGAAACTTGATGAGCCATATACATCAACAAAATAGAACATAACATAGAAGGTAAGTGGGGTCAGCAATGATAACTGACCCCACCCTGAAAGAAACCAATGTACTAATTCCTGGAATCTATGAATATGTTACATCACATCAAAAAAGGGAGTTAAGATTTCAGATGGGTTTAAGGTTGCTAATCAATACACTTTAAAATAAGGGGGTTATTTTGGATCACACTGGTGGGCCCAATGTAATCACAAGGGTCCTCAAAAGTGGAAGAGGGAGGGAAAAGAGGAGGCAACTATAAGAATTATTTGACATGCTATTGCTGATTTTGAAGACGGAGGGGTAGGACCATGAGCCAAGAAATGTATGCCACCTGTAGAAATTAGAAAAGGGAACAATAAGCATTCTCCATTAGAGCCTACAGAAAGAAATGCAGCCCTGTAAACACCTTGCTTTTAGCCCACCAAAACACATATTGGACTTCAGAACCCTAAAATAATGAATGTGTATTATTTTACACCACTACATTTGTGATTATTTCTTACAACGGTAACAGGAAACTAAAACAGTAGGTAGTTAGAATACCAAATGGGAAGCCATGAAAGAAAAGTTGTTAAAGTGCAGAATGTAAGAGTGTGATTAATTGAGACTGTGGGTAATCTAGACACTAAAGCATTGTTCTCTAATATAAGGTAGAGATAATCTAAGTGGTTTCAGGGTTGAAGGGAATAACATTTGAATAATGTTTTTCTTTTTCTTTCTAGCCCTTTTCTGTCTCTTGTCTCTCTCCCTCCCGCCCGGCCTGCCTCCCTCCTTCCCTCCCTCCCTCCCTCCCTTCCTTCCTTCTTTCCTTCCTCCCTCCTTTATTCCTTTCCTTGTTTTCCATTCTTTATTCACTAAGTAAATTTTTTGTTGGCTAATTTAATATTGCATGGAATTATCTCAAAAATAGTATCCTGGATGGAGAAGGTATATAATTCTGGTCATTAGAAGAAATATTCTCTATTAAAAAATTGACAAATTAGCATTTAACTGTAAATTATTTTGTATAAATTCAGTCAGTGAAAGTCATTTACTTACTTTCTTATAAATGTTCATCCATGACTAAAAATCCTTAGTCCTTTCAGAGTGAGATTTTATCAGTGAAGCAGATGTACTGCAATTATTGTTTCTTGACAAATAATTTTTTTCTGAAATATCAATACATATTTTAGATATTTTGATGTTTCACTACTCCCCAGGAAATAGATCATCAATTTCTAGAATACTTTTACAATGCATTAATTATTCCTTATATGCATCCAAACAAGTATCTATGTCTTTTACATCTCCCAGTACTTACACATATGTTTAGCCTGCTCTATTTTTGATTATAGTTTCATAGTTCTTTCTACTTTCATCTAGATAGGTCCTAGCCTTACCGTAGTATAATAATATCTGCAAAGGCAGGAAACACTTATATTTTCAGTGTCCCCCAACATGCAGTTATAAGGATCCAGTTTTCATTTATATAAAAGCTATTTATATAATGCTATTAATTATATATTATTTCTAGTTACCTACATAATGCTCATTGTGAAACAATTTTCATTAATTTACATGTTGCACCATGTGTTCTTATTTGTCCCTAATATTATATATGCACACAAAAATATATTTTTAAAATAAAAAATAGTTTGATAATTAGTTACTAGATATAAATTAGGGTGGACTTTTGTTCTGCAAGTGCTTTTTTTATTTGACTCTGTTATTTTTCTTTCCTCATGATCATAATTAACACAAATATTACCATTGTATGATGGTAAGAAATAGAAATTGCATGCATTGGATAAATTAAAATCAGTTTTCTATTATACATTTTAATATTTAGTTGATCCTCACTTCTTTTATTTAATTTATTTACACATTAGATAAGTGCTTACCATTGATCACATTGTGTAGTTTAAGACTCATAGGCCCACTTTTGAATGGGCTTGTTTGTTTTGTTCTTGTAAATCTGTTTTAGTTCTTTGTCAGATGGGTAAACCGCAAAAATTATTTCCCATTCTGTTGGTGGCCGATTCACTCTAATGACTGTTTCTTTTGCCATGCAGAAGCTGTGGAGTTTGATTAGGTCCCATTTGTCTATTTTGGCTTTTGTTGCCAATGCTTTTGGTGTTTTGGTCATGAAGTCCTTGCCTACTCCTATGTCCTGAATGGTTTTGCCTAGATTTTCTTCTAGGGTTTTTATGGTGTTAGGTCTTATGTTTAAGTCTTTAATCCATCTGGAGTTGATTTTAGTGTAAGGTGTCAGGAAGGGGTCGAGTTTCAGCTTTCTGCACATGGCTAGCCAGTTTTCCCAACACCATTAATTAAACAGGGAATCCTTTCCCCATTGCTTGTTTTTGTCAGGTTTGTCAAAGATTAGATGGTTGTAGATATGTTGTATTGCCTCCGAGAGGATATGAGCAGACACTTTACAAAAGAAGACATACATGAGGCCAACAAACATATGAAAAAATGCTCATCATCACTGGTCATTAGAGAAATAAAAATCAAAACTACATTGAGATATCATCTTATGCCAGTTAGAATGGCGATCATTAAAAAATCTGGAGACAACAGATGCTGGAGAGGATGTGGAGAAATAGGAACATTTTTACACTGCTGGTGGGAGTGTAAATTAGTTCAACGTTTGTGAAAGACAGTGTGGCGATTCCTCAAGGACCCAGAAATAGAAATTCCATTTGACCCAGCAATCCCATTACTGGGTATATATCCAGAGGATTATAAATCGTTCTACTATAAGGACATATGCACATGAATGTTCATTGCAGCTCTATTTACAATAGGAAAGACCTGGAACCAACCCAAATGCCCATCAATGATAGACTGGACTGGGAAAATGTGGCACATATACACCATGGAATATTAAGCAGCCAACAAAAACAATGAGTTCGTGTCCTTTGTAGGGACGTGGATGAACCTGGAGACCATCATTCTCAGCAAACTGACACAAGAACAGAAAATGAAATACCACATGTTCTCACTCATAGGTGGGTGTTGAACAATGAGAACACATGGACACAGGGAGGGGAGAACTACACAGTGGGGTCTGTTGGGGGTAATAGGGGACGGACAGTGGGGGGTGGGGAGCTGGGGAGAGATAGCATGGGGAGAAATGCCAGATATAGGTGAAGGGGAGGAAGGCAGCAAATCACACTGCCACGTGTGTACCTATGCAACTATCTTCCATGTCCTTCACATGTACCCCAAAACCTAAAATGTAATAAAAAAAAAAAGACTCATAGGATTTTCTTTTTCTATTTTTCTATCTAGTATATTTACTGTTAAATTGCAAAATGGTCTAAGAATGTCAAGATTCAAGTAAAAAAAATCAGCCAGGGCACATGAGAGACAGGTCAATAATGATTAAGGATGAGAATCATTGTCTTCCTTCTGATACTCCCTTCAAACACATTATTAAATGCCTACATTATTCAGACCATATTAGGTTCTGGGGATATGAGGAGGCATAAGAATCATTAACTGTGTCTTGGCTGTTCTGAATAGTACAGAAATGAACATGGGAGTGCATATATTTCTTTGAGATGTTTTGTTTTCTTTGCATACTTGGAATTGTGATTATTAGGTTGTATGGCAGTTCTCTTTTTAATATTTTAAAGAACCTCTGTACTATTTTCCATAATGTCTATACACTTTACATTCATACCAACAGTGCAAAAGGACCTCCTTTTCACCATATAAAAAGAAGAAAATTTTTCTACTTATGACAACATGGTTGAAATTTAAAGGGTATTATGCTAACTGAAATAAGTCAAGCAGAGAAAAAAACTAAATGATTTCATTTATATGTGGAATATAAAAAATAAGTTATAGAAATAGAGTTGAATAGGGGATGTGAAGGACTGAAGTGCAAGACAGGGATCTATGTATTGCATCGTGACTACAGCTAATAATACTGTATTGTATAATTGAAATTTTTTTAAATTCTGTATACTCGAATTTTCCAAGTAGATGTTAAATTTTCTCACCAAAAAAGGTAATTATTTTAAGTGATAGATAAGTTAATTAACTTGATCATCATAGCAATTCCATAGTTTATACATGCATTGAATCATCTTGTTGTATATTTTTGAAGTATACAATTTTAATAGTCAATTGTACCTAAGTCAGGCTGATAAAATAATGAATAGAATTATAACTGACAATATGTTTTACTGAACAGAGTTTCCTGGTCAATCACATCATACTCTGTGTATGTCTCCCTACTTCTTCATTATTGTCTTACAGAAAGTATATATTTTTAAGAATTTCACCTTTCTTTAGCAGAGTTTGTTCATATAAATTTTGCTGAAGTATTTCTCTCTTTATCCATAATTGTTTTTTCCTTACATTCTATCACTCTCTTCTTTCCAAAATTTCATAGGAAATTTCTTTAAAGTCCATATTACTTCAACTCCATAAATGATTTCTTCCTGTAAAATATAATTAACATCAGAGGGTGTTAATTACACTTCTTGTTTATTTTACAGTTTGAGGGAAAATAGTCATCAGATCAAATCAAAGTTAAGTCAGATTATTTGCTATTAATGTGGAGCTTTACTATGTTTATAACAAACAACTTTTTGTATTAGGTGTTTATTGCCACTTATATTTTTTGCTCATTTATTTCTTCATTCAGTCACTCCATATTCATTATATGCCCGCTAATTTCCAGGCACCGAGTTAAAGTTTTCACTCTGTCCTTTGGTATGAAAGGAGATACTTTCTTTCCTTTTGACAGTTTAAGTTAAAATGACTTATTTTTAGTCAAATATGCAAATAAACTAAAATTTACTAATATTTCCTTGACTACAATAAACATTTATTTGTTTCTTTGCTGTTTTGTAGATACACCCAGAGCCATTGAGTACATTTTTATAAATAAAAGGTAAATCTGTGGGATGTTGATAGCATACTAAACAATTGCCAACTATAACACAAACAGCTGGTAGAAGGGACAATTTCTTTCTAACTCTAGGCATCTCCTATTTCGTTTAAAATGAAAATGAATTTATTAATATTTCTACCTGAGAACTTATGTTTTAGAATATTAGACTGAATTTCCTGATGTTAAATTGCCTTCACTAACTCATTTGTCTTTTTCAAATTATGCTATATACATTAATGAAATAAAAGATTGTACTCAATGACCAATATGCAAAAATATTATTTGATGTTTCAAAATATGTTTAAAATATTAATTTTATAAACCTTAACATTATATCACACAAAAATACTAAATAAAATATGGGTTTGCATATGATAATCTCCATTGATGCAGAAAAAGCTTTTGATAAAATCCAGCATCTTATTATGATAAAAATCCCCAACAATGTATGCATAGAACAGACTTAACTCAAAGTAATAAAAGCCATATATGACAAGCTCCCAGCCAAGGACATATGGAATAGGGAAAAATTGAATGCATTCCCCCTGAGAACTAGAACAAGAAAAGGATGCTCACTTTCGTCGCTTCTATTCAACATAGTACTGGAAGTTTTAGTCAGAGCAATCAGAAAAGTGAAATAAATAAAGGGCATCTAGATAGAAAAAAATGAAGTTAAACTGTTACTCTTCACCAATGATACGATTGTAGATCTTGAAAACTCTAAAGTCTCATTCAGAAAGCTCCTACATCTGAGAAATGAATTCAGTGAAGTTTCAGGATACAAAATCATTGTACACAAATCAGTAGCACTGCTATACAGCACTACCAAACCGAGAATCAAATCAAGAACTCAATATCTTTTACAATGGCTGATCAACAACAACAACAAAATACTTTAGTGATACACTTAACCAAAGAGGTGAAACAGCTCTACAAGGAAAACTACAAAATACTACTGAAAGAAATCGTAGATGACAAAAACAAGTGGAAACACATTCTATGTTCATGGATGGGAAGAATCACTATTGTGAAAATGACCATACTCTCCAAAGAAATCTACAGATTCAGTGCAATTTCCATCAAAATACCACCATCATTCTTCACAGCACTCAAATAAACAATCTTAAAATTCATATTAATGAGCATATAATTATTAATAAGCAAAGTTCATATTATTCATATAATATTAATTCATATGAATAAGCAAAAAGAACAAATCTGGAACAACACATTACCTGACTTCAAACTATATACTACAGGCCATTAGTTTCATTCATTTCTCTATTATTTTAAAATCTTCAATGATGCTATCATATTATTAGAAAATAGCAAAATCTTAAACTAAAGGTTTATTTAGTTTAAAACATTTGCTAATATGCAGTATATATACATTCACATATATAACACACATTTATTAAATTTTATGCCAGTTTTTAGAGTTATTTAATCACTATATGTTAGCATATATAACAATTAATTATACATATATAACAGTTATAGTTTATGCCACTTATAAGACACACATATATAAAATGTTTTTTTACAGAGAAGAAAACACTACATTTTACTTTGGTTAATATTTCATCTTAAGGAATGTACACATTTTTTTAAAACTGTCATTTCATCAAGATACCATTTGTCTTACTATCCATATATTATCTAGTTATTTGTTGCTAGATCATATACTAGATCAAATAAGCATTGAAAAACAGAATTAATAAATATTTTATAGAATAAAACAAGGTCCAAGAGCCTATTCTACGTAACCAATTACCTTGTTACCATAAAGTTATCATCCAATAATTTGCAAATCTATGTGCATATAAAGTTTATATTTTGGGCAATTAAATAATTATAATTAATCTTATATATTCTACATTACATTAATATTGATTCAAGGGAAATTATTTCATGAGATTCAGAATTTTAGTATATTCTAAAATGTTATTTAAGAAAAAATTTAATAATGACTGCTGTTTTCCACATAATGGCAACAAAAAGGACAAAATATGTTCAACCTTATTTGTCCACCTGCTTAACATATGGGAAAAAATGAAAATCTAAATCAAATTATAAGAGGTAATCTTCATTATGCATATATTTTTTCATTCCAAAAGAGCATCATTGGGAGGAGGAATCTATAGTAAGTAAGTGAATTACAAACATTAGTTTCACAGACTTGTTTAAACTGCCAATAAACTCTATCATCTTATGAGCTCAAAAACACCACATGTTCTCACTCATAAGTGGGTGTTGAACAATGAGAACACATGGACACAGGGAGGGGAACATCACACACTGGGGTCTGTTGTGGGGTGGGAGGGTAGGGGAGGGATGGCAGGGGTGGAGAGATTGGGGAAGGATAATATTAGAAGAAATTCTTAATGTAGGTTATGGGGGAATGGAGACACAAACCACCATGGCATGTGAATACCTATGTAACAATCCTTCCTGCATGTTCTCCATGTGTACTCCAGAACTTGAAGTATAATAATAATAAAAAAAATCTTTCTTATTTTTAATCCAAGAGTGAGTTGTGTGATGGTTAATATTGTCAACTTGATTGGACTGAATAATGAAAAATAATGTTCCTGGGTGTGCCTGTGAGAGTGCTGCCAAAAGAGATTAACATTTGAGTCAGTTTTTATATATATATCTCAGTTTTTTATCATTTTATCCAACAATGTACACCTAGGTTGTTTCTATATCTTGGCTACCATGAAAAACGATACAACAGACATGAGAATATAGCTAATTCTAAGAAGTACTAACTTTATTTCCATTGGGTATATACCTGGAAAAGAATTTCTGGGTTATATAATTTAATTATATTTATAATTATTAAAAACAATTTTATTTTTAGTTTTTGAGGATTCTCCATGCTATTTTCTATAATGGCTTTTCCAACTTATATTTTTATCACAGTGTAGAAGGGTTTCCTTTTCTTTACACTTGTAGTTCTAATAATAGCCATCTTAATAGGTTTGAAGAGATATTTCATTGTTCTTTTTTTTTTTATGGTTGATCATAATTTAGTTTTTATTACTGATAGTTTGAAAAAGTTTATTTCAACGTTACAGCTTTTTATTGTTAGTATATGCATTTTTAGAATTGTCAGATTTTTTTTTTTTTTTAATTTTTATTGCATTATAGGTTTGGGGGTACATGTGCAGAACGAACAAGATAGTTGCATAGGTACACACATGGCAGTGTGCTTTGCTGCTTTCCTCCCCTTCATTGTTCTTTTTACTTGTGTTTCCCTAATGGTTAGTAAGGTTGAGCACATTTTTATATACCCATTGGCCATTTGTATGTCTTTTTTGAAAACCTGTTTATTCAGAACCTTTGTTAATTTTTATTTTTTTCTACTGAATGTTGTATTAGTCTGTTCTCCCACTGCTAATAAAGAAATACCTGAGACTAATTTATAAATGAAAGAGGTTTAACTGACTCACAGTTCCACATGTCTGGGGAAGCCTCAGGAAACTAATAATCATGGTGGAAGAGGAAGCAAACACATTCTTCTTCACAGGATACCAGGAAGGAGAATAAATGAGGGCCTACCAAAGGGAGGGGCCCCTTATAAAATCATCAGACCTCATGAGAACTAATACACTATCACAAAAACAGGATGGGGAAAACCATCCCCATGATTCAATTATCTTCACTTTATTCCTCCCATGACACATGGGGATTATGAGAACTATAATTCAAGATGAGATTTGGATGAGGGCATAGTCAAACTATATCAAGCATATACTCTCTTCTTATATATTTTGAGTATTAACTTTTATATGAGATATATGGTTTATCAGTATTTTCTCCTGATCTTCCACCTTTCATTTATTGATTGCTTCCTTTGCCTGAGTTTCTGATTTAGTGTCAAAAATATCATTGCCAAGACCAATATCAAGGATCTTTATCCTCTATATTTTCTTCTATGTGTTTTATTATTTTAGTTACTGTGTTTAGGTCTATAATCTATTTTAAGTAGATTTTTAGTATAGTGTAAGGTAATAATTAATTTTTTCTGTTACATGTGGATGTTCAGTTTTCCCAATACCATTTACTGAAAAAACTGTAGAATGTTTATTGAATTTTTCTAAGCCTTTTGGCTTTTCTGCTTCTAGATTTACTTGACATAACAAATGAGGACATCTATCTTACTAGTATACTACCTTCATGGTCTAATAACTTACATACCCCCAGTGAAATGAAGTCCTAGGCTGCTAACCTCCTTGAGGACTAGCCTTAGAAAATGAGCTCGGTATACATTTGAGTCTATGGCACAGTGTAATTTTTATACCTTAAATCATGTGATAAGACTTGCAAGTCAGGCAGTTAAACAAGGATTCAACAGGTGAACCATGCTCTTCAGTCATCTCCATGGGCATATGTCTCTCAGAGGGAACATTTTTTTCTGAGGTCTAAAATGCTCTGTTAGTTTCTGAATGGCTGCATTAAAACTTCTATTATCTCTTGTTCCTTTGAGCATGGAAAACATATCCTGGAGGTCAGGGCCCATGAAGGGTGACTTTTTGTAAGATAACTGCAGAATCAAATGAAGTTACAAGCAGTTTTAAACATCTCTATTTAGATCATATTTGAACAACCCTTAGTCTCATTCTAGACCAAAAGTAGTTGAATCCATAGAAAGGTTAAATGGTCATTTAAAATTACATGTAGTAACTGATGTAGGAAAATCCACATGATTCTCTTTAAATTAATAGCAAGTGTATGCTTCAGATAACTTTGTGTAATACTATTCTTTATGAGACTATATTTAAATCATTTTTATTAACATGTTTCTAAATGGAACATCATAATATTACTTACTCCTCATTTCAAAAAATTTCTGAATATTATGAACATAAATTTTCCTATACCCCAATAAGATGTAATAAATTTAGTAGCACATTATTTTTTCCATTGAAGAAAATGTGTAAAGGCCATAGCTGAATTCATATTTTTTCAGAATTAATATGTGAAGATATTACTCATACTTACCTAACAATTGATTTGAATTGATTCAAATCAAACCAGATTTAAGACTTATCTTTCAGAAATTGTACCAGTTACTTCACTAAAAGGAATTAGAAAATCAGAACCACAAGGAAGCTATATATTGTATAATTATGCTTACACTTTCTGATGGGAGGGATTACATAGACTGTGTCGTAATCAGTTCCCAGCTCTAGGACTGAAGCACATATACCCCTAGCTTCTAGAGTTGTGGCTGGCTACCTTGCTCAAGGTCATGCCTTCTTTTTAGGAGCTCCTGCATCCAATGACTGGTCAGTGCATAATAAGGTCAAGTTCCTTTGCATGTCAGAAGTCTAACTCCATTTAAGACTATGCTTTCCATTGAAGCTGATCTTCAACAGCACTCTATACTCAGAGCTGAGGATAGGACAAGGAAAATGGCACATGGTAGATGACCAGTAAATATTTGCTTAAAGACGTGTAGTGAATAGAAATTGTACGTAGAGTGGTCTTCAGACACTTAGTTATTTTCATTTTGATTTTCTCTAAAACTTCATCAAAGATTTCAGATAGGTAATACAATTTCATGTGACAAGATTAATTTTAATCAATCCATTTCAGCTTTTCTCTCTTTTTGAAGGTTTAGTGGAAGTAAGATTTATTCCCTGACGTAAGGATGTAGGAAAGTTTGAGCACCTGTAACACTCAGGAACAAAAAAAAAGAACATAAAAATATGATTAACCCTTGCTTTAATTACTATCAGAATTCAAGATCAAGTTATACTTAATTAAAAGAAAAAAATGCTACATGCATATAATTCCAGATTAAGTAAGCAATGAATATTTGACAAAAATGTGCATTCATTTTCAGGTAGTAAAATTTTAGTTTTGAAATTATGGCCAATGTACAATAATCACATTAGCCTTGTGGAATAAAAGTGCGTTTATGTTTTTTTAGAAAACAGTTTATGGGTTGAACATTTATTTTGTAAAATTATTGATGTTTCATAAAACTCCCTGTTTGGGGGTAAACTTTTCATAAAAGTAAAAGATGAACCACCAGGTGAAACATCTGTTCCTATGAACATAATGACATTCTCATTCAGCAGGAACAAATGCAGCAACTGCAAGGTCTTCTCTCTGGAGGAAACCACCTTGGGAAAAGAAAAGGCCCTGTAGAATTACCATGAACCGACATTGCATAGATATGTTAACACATTTAAAATATTGTGTATTATGCATAAATGGCAAAAGTTAGAGTTTTGTTTATTTTACTAACAGTTACAGATGTCTTAGTTTTTCTCATTATATATTAAAATAATATACTGAAAATTTTATATTGATATGTGTATGTTTTATTGTTGATTTTTTAAATTGTTTTTCTTATATTGCTCACCATCATTCCAAAACTGTTTATCATACCTTTCAGATACAGAGAATGTTCTATCCATCAATACAAAGTTATATTTGAAATAATACAAAACACAAAGCATTTAGGAACTCAAACTTTGTATTTTAGGTAATGTTCAATAATTCCTGGGTTCTCTAAATATTGTAAATTTTGCATGGAGCTCTAATTTAATGTCTTATAGCTAGAGATAGAGACTTCTAATATTTTTGCTCATCCAGTTCTTTTCTTCTAAGTAAAGGATGAGATTACATTTCCAAACTCTTTTATAAATATGTAGCAAATGTATTTTGAACAGAAGTAATATGCATCATTTCCTTAACAAAGCACGTAGTTAATGACTTGAGACCCTGCAATACTGCTGCATTGCTGAAGATATCACATGTTGTAGATAGTGCAGCAGCAGGCTGTGGATACTCCATCAACCTAGAATTCTGAGGAGCCACATGGAGGATGGTGGTCATAGAAAGAATCTCAGGCACAGAAAAGACAAGTGAAAAATCAATTCTTGTTAAGTCAGTGGGTTTTTCTGACTGTGTTTTTTCCCATTGTAATCTGTTGTGTTCTGACTTGCATTTGTGAAACCAACAAACTGAGACTCATTGTCTGAAGACATAGACATAAACAGCCAAACGATAATTAAATGTAGGTAACCCAAATGATAATGAGTTAACCCATCTGATATTCAGTTTTCCTATTTTTAATATACCTAAAATAGATGTTATTAGGTTGTTTCAAAACTACTTGTGGTTTTTATCATTAAAAATAATGGCAAATCTGCAGTAACTTTTGCACTAATTTAATATAAACTCTATGCTCAAAGGAGTTAATTGGAGTAAATGTGTACTAGAAAGCTGAGGCAGAATACTGGTTAATTTGTTGTCATTGCTAAAGTGGTAGAATTAAACATAGTGTCACATATAAAAGACAAAATGTCTTAAACTATTCTAAAAATCGTGGGTCGACAATGAGTAAAAATGAGTTTTGGTAGTATTATATGGTATTTGGCTTGAGATCTAATATAGTTTGGCTGTGTCCCCAGCCAAATATCTCCATTCTAACTGCCACAATTCCCTGTATTGTTGGAGAAACCCAGTGGGAGGTAATTGAATCATGGGGATGTGTCTTTCCCATGCTGTTTTCATGATAGTGAATAAGTCTTACAAGATCCAATAGTTTTAAAAATGGGAGGTTGCAAGCACAAGCTCTTTCTCTTTGCCTGCCACAAGCCATGTAGTATGTGACTTGCTCCTTCCTGCCTGCCACCATGATTGTGAAACCTTGCCAGTCACATGGTGTAAAGTAATTGTGGTTTTGCCATTACTTTTAATGGTGAAAAACCAATTAGTTTTGCACCAACCTAATAACATCTGTTTCAGGTATATTACAAATAAGAAAACTGAATATCAGATGGGTTAATTCATTATCTTATGGGTTACCTACATTTAATGATTGTTTGGCTATTTATGCCTATATTATGCCTTCAGACCATGAGTCCCAGTTTGTCATTTTCACAAATGCAAATTCAGAACACATAGATTATGATATGGCGACCCACAGTCAGAAAATCCCAATGACTTAAGTCCATTAAACTGATTTTTCTTCCCAGTCTTTGGTATATCTTTATCAGCAGCATGAAAACAGATTAATACAGTAAATTCGCCCCAGTAGAATGAGGTGCTGCTGAAAAGATACCCAAAAATGTGGAAATGACTTTGGAACTGGGTAACAGGAAGAGGTTGGAAAAGTTTGGAGGGTTCAGAAGAAAGGAAAAAGTGGGAGAGTTTAGAGCTTCCTAGAGACTTGTTGAATGACTTTGCCCAAAATGTTGATAGTGATATAGACAATAAAGTCCAGGCTGAGATGGACTTTATTGAATTTCTTAGATGAAAATGAGAAAATTGTTTGAAATTTGAACAAGGTTACACTTATTATGTTTTAACTATGATAATAGTGGTGTTTTGTCCCTGCCTTAGAGACCTGTGGAAATCTGAACTTGAGAGAGATGATTTCTTCAGCCAGGGTATCTGGCTGAAGAAGACATTTCTAAGCAGCAAAGCATTCAAGAGGTGACTTGTGTGCTATTAAACACATTCAGTTTTGTAGGGAAGCAGAACATAAAAGTTTGGAAAATTTGCAGCTGACAATGTGATAGAAAAGAAAATCCCATTTTTTGAGGCGAAATTCAAGCCAACTTCAGAAATGTTCATAAGTGATAAGAAGTCAAATTTTTTAATTGCATTTTAGGTTTTGGGGTACATGTGCAGAACATGCAAGATAGTTGCATAGGTACACATATGGCAGTGTGTTTTAAGGAGCCAAATGTTAATCCCCAAGACAATGGGGAAAATGTCTCCAGAGCATGTCAGAGGTGTTCATGGCAGCCCCTCCCATCACAGGCCCAGAAACCTAGGAGGAAAATGTGGTTCTATGGGCCAGCCAAGGGTCCCTGTGCTGTCTGCAGCCTACGCCTTTGGTACCGTGTCTCCCAGCCACTCTAGCCATGGCTGAAAGAGGCCAATGTAGAGCTTGGGCTGTGGCTTCAGAGGGTGAAAGCACCAAGCCTTAGCAGCTTCCACATGGTGTTGAGCCTGCAACTGCAGAGAAGGCAAGAATTGGGATTTGGGCACCTCTGCCTAGATTTCAGAAGATGTATGGAAATGCCTGGATATTCAGGCAGAAGTTTGCTGAAGGGTTGGGGTCCTCATGGAGAATCTCTGCTAGGGCAGTACAGAAGGAAAATGTGGAGTTGGAGCCCCCACATGGAGTCCCTATGGGGGAATCACCTAGTGGAGCTGTGAGAAGAGGGCCACCATCCTCCAGACCCTAGAATGGCAGATTCACTGATATCTTGTACTGTGCACCTGAAAAAGCTACACTCAATGCCAACTCATCAAAGCAGGAAGAAGGACGGCTATACCTTGCAAAGCCACAGGGGCAGAACTGCCAAGACCATGGGAACCCACTGCTTGCATGAGTGTGACCTGGATGTGAGACATAGAGTCAAAGGAGATCATTGTGGAGCTTTAAGCTTTGGCTCCTCTGCTGGATTTTGGACTTACATGAAGACCTGTAGCCCCTTTGTTTGACCAATTTCTCCCATCTGGAATAGCTGTATTTACCTAATACCTGTACCTCCATTGTATCTAGGAAGTGATTAGCTTGCTTTTGATTATACAGGCTCATAAGTGGAATGGACTCATTTGTCTCAGATCAGTCTTTGGATGGTTGACTTTTGGGTTAATGCTGAAATTAGATAATACTTTGGGGAACTGTGGGAAGGCATGACTGGTCCTGAAATGTGAGGACATGAGATTTAGGAGGGGCCAGGAGTGGAATGATATGGTTTGGCTGTGTCCCATCCAAATCTCATCTTTGTATTGTAACTCTGATACTTCCCATTTGTCATGGGGGAAACCCAGTGGGAAGTAATTAAATCATGGAGTGGGTCTTTCCCATGCTGTTCTCATGATAGTAAATAAGTCTCATGAGATCTGATGGTTTTCAAAATGGGAGTTTCCCTGCACAAGCTTCTTCTCTTTGCCTGCCACCATCCATGTAAGATGTGACTTGCTCCTCCTGTCCTCCCACTATGATTATAAAGCCTTCCAAGCCATGTGGAATGGTAAATCCATTAAACTTCTTTTTCTTCCCAGTCTGGGGTATGTCTTTATCAGCAGTGTAAAAATGGACTAATACAATATCCAAAGACTACCTGAGACTCATCAGTCAATTGCTTTTTTCCTATGGGATTTATGAGTGAGATGCACAAAAAAGGTTCAATAACATAATGAGGGAAAATACCGTCTTATTGTTAGATGGACCAATACCCTGATACTCAACTGCAAGGCTCTGGTAATACTGGAACTAAAAAAAATAACTTCATCCAAAAGATCAGTTAGGGTATATTATCTCCCTATGTATGTCATGATTCTGTAGAAAAACAAAACCAACAGGAGAAAAAGATATATACATTCACATATATATGTATATATATGCACACACTCACAGTCATGTGATATATATGATATTTTGGTCATTGAAAGACCACCTATACCTCAGTGGTCTCATAGGATTATAACAAAGCTGAAAAATTCATTTTGTCTAGTGACATTATAGCCATTTAAAATTGTGGTAAAAATCATTACTTAGATTTTTATGGGGATACTTGTATAAATAAACCTACTGCACTATCAGTCATTTAAAAAGGGTACAGTAAGATTCTAGATCTTTATATTTACTCACTGCTCTCTCACTGACACCCAGAAAGCTCCATGCATGGGAAGTGCCCTATACAGGTTTACAATTTTTATCTGTTATATTGTATTGTACTACATCTTGTCCATGTGTAGACAGATTTGGATACTCAAATACCATTGTGTTATAATTGCATAAAATATTTAGTGCAGTACAACAATATGTTTTACAGGTTTGTAGCTAAGAAGCAATAGTTTCCACCGTATAGCATAGTGCAACAGGCAATAACATCTAGGTTTGTGTAAGTACACTCTATGATGTATGCACAATGATGAAATCACCTAAAGACACATTTCTTATAACAAATACTTAGAGTTAAGCAGCACATGACTCGTGTGTGTGTGTGTGTGTGTGTGTGTGTGTGTTCATGGCAGGCAGACAGAAGTTAACACTTAACTCTTGAGGCAGAATTACTTCTTCTCCAAGAAGCCTCAGTATTTGTTCTTAGGCCTTTAATTGATTAAATGATGCCTACACACATTATTGAGTGCAATGTCCTTTTCTTAAAGTTAATCTACAGACTATTTTCACAGTAACATGTAGATTAGCGTTAGATTAAATAGCTTGATATTATGGCCTATCTAAATCAATGCATAATATGAAACATTTCATCTTTTTCTAAACCAATATCTCAATCTTAGAACTTATTACCTACAATCAGATGCTTGATGTAAGAACTTGAAGCAATCACTAGTTTAACTAAGAATGCTTAAAAAGAGAGAGAGGTCAGCATGGTTAAACAGTTTCTGAGGTTACACCTGCAGTAAAGATGAAAGAGAATCCCAAAGACAACTGTAAGAAAACCGTAATTTTTGCAAACATAATACTCTGTTCACTCACAAATGTAGCATACTTTATATTTTGCAAATTGGCCAAGAAGATAGCAATCCATCCTGTCTCAGAGGGAAGAAAGTAGACAGAGAGTTGGACATGAGTGGAAGCTTTTCTTCTCTCTCCACAGGCTCTTGGGTAAATTCACTTAAAAAATGGCAGCTATAGTAGAGGCTGTTGGTGCTCTCCAAATCCTCCTAGCATTCATCACTTCTAATCATGCCAGCCGTTTTCTAAGAAAGTGCCAGGCAGTTAACAACCTTGGGAACGGCATTCAATTAATGATGGATAGAGGCTGATGAATAAATCCCTCAGGTTTCTCAGTTCTATGTGGGACAACTCTTTGTTATTCTGCCCAATCTACAGAGATTCACAGTGGGATTGAGCCTAAATTCCCGACGGTGATAACTCTACATTACAATCTGTATTTTTTTTTTAATTTTTGTGTTACTTACTCACTTTTTTTGTGGGTAAGGGAGGGGGTTCTTTTTGGGATCACTTACAAAATAAATCACTTTCATTTTAAACCCTTGATTTACACTCTGCTTTGGAGGGAGATGGTGGGTAGAATCTAAAACTAAGACAAATACATGTAAGTTGCTCACATTATATTATTTAAAACTTTGAAAATGCTACAATAAAAAACTGAATCTCTGTATAATTCAGCATAGTCTAAATTTATGTAACCACAGGCTACTTTTTATAGTATATTTATTTATATACTGACCAACTAGAGTTCTATGTGAGTTCTATGTATTAAATTGAGAAATGCTGACCTAGAAAAATAATTGAATATATTTATCCATTGTATTAGTCCATTTTTCAGACTGCTTATAAAGATATACCCATGACTGGGCACTTTACAAAAGAAAGAGGCTTAATAGGCTTATAGCTCCATGTGGCTGGGAAAGCCTCACAATCATGGCAGAAGGTAAAAGACACATCTCATATGGCAGCAGACAAGAGAAAAAGCTTGTGCAGAAAAACTCCTGTTTTTTAGATCTCGTGAGACCTATTCACTGTCACAAGAACAGCATGGAAAGAACCCACCCCCATGATTCAATTACCTCCCACTGGGTCTCTCCCACAACATGTGGGAATTCAAAATGTAACTTGGGTGGAGACACAGCCAAATCATATCATTCATAATTCTTAATTGTTATGTTTATTAATCTTTCATCAAAAAGATATGTATTTAGCACTCTATTTACTCACATAATTTTCAAAATTGTACAGAGCTTCCAAATTAATGGATTTATTTATATCCAATGTTTCTCTTGTGAAAGTCTTTGCAGACAAACAGGGAAGAAAGACAGGATGGCAGACAGGAGACCCGGCTAACATGTAGCTTCCACTTGGACAGACAGAGCAGCACGTGGAGACTCATGTCATGATCTTCTCCAACAATAACCACAGGAACGTACCATAAAAACCAAAAAAATTTCACAGATCCTTTGAAAGAAGTGACATGCCACTGCAAATTCCACAAAACATGCAACAATTGTGAGTTCCCAAAGTGTGAGAGGGAGAAAACCTGCTTCTGAACATGCATACCCAAAGGGAAATATGAAAATCCACATCTTAGGAGAAGAATTTAAGTTTATCTAGAGCTGAAACAAATTTAGGGAATCACATGAAATATAAAAGTAGAAACAGCCACAGGAATATTCTTGCAGGCACCTGTCTTCAGCTTGAACCCAGGGAGGCCATTCCTGACTATATTTCACAGGGGCCTTCAGGGAAGGCAGTCTGTGGAATTGGGAAGGGGATGTGGGGTAAAGAAAGCTTCCAACTGAAATTGGTAGTGCTTTTGACTGGACACAAATTTTCTTAAGTGGAGTCCAGGAGATGAGCAGAAGCTGCTGTAGATACGAGCACAAGAGCCAAAACCATGATGAGTAGAATAGTACCTTACATGTCAATACTAACATAGACTGTAAATGCTCAAAATGCTCAACTTAAAAGATACAGAATGGATTAAAATTCACCAACCAAGTATCTGGTATCTTCAAGAGACTTACTAATACATAAGGACTTTCATAAATCTAAAGCAAAGGGATAGAAAATAACATTCCATGCAAATGGAAACCAAGAGTTAACAGGAGTAGCTATTCTTATATTAGACAAAATAAACTTAAAGCAACAAGTTTAAAAAAAGTAAGACATTATATAACAATAAAAGCATTAGTCCATAAGAAAAATATCACAATCCTAAGTATGTATGTGTCTAACACTGGAGCTCCTAAATTTATAAAACAATTGTTACTAGACCTAAGAAATGAGATAGACAGCATCACAATAATTGTGGGGGACTTCAATACTCCACTGATAGCACCAGACAGGTCATCAAGACAGAAAGTCAACAAATAATACACTTGAACTATACCTAAAACAAATGGATTTAACAGATATTTATGGAACACTCTACCCAACAAATGTATAATGACATTCTTTTGATTAGCACATAGATCATTCTTCAAGATAGACCATATGATAAGTCACAAAACGTGTCTCAATACATGTAAGAAAACTGAAAGTATGTCAAGTACTCTCTCAGACCACAGTGGAATAAAACCAGAAATCAACTCCAAAAATAATCCTTGAAACTTTACAAATACATGCAAATTGAATAATCTGCTCTTAATTGACCTTTAGGTCAACAATAAAATCAAGATGGAAATTTATAGTCTTTGAGCTGAACAATAATAATGAAACACCTTATCAAAACCCCTGGGATACAGAAAAAGTGCTGCTAAGAGGAAAGTTCACAGCATTAAATGCCTATATCACAAAGTCTGAAAGAACACAAATAGACAATCTAAGTTCACATCTCAAGGAACTAGAGAAACAAGAAAAATATATCAAACCCAAACCCAGCAGGAGAAAAGAAATAACAAAGATCAGGATACAACTAAATGAAATTGAAACAAAAAAATACAAAAGATAAATAAGCCAATTCTTTAAAAAAAGAGGAAGTCAAACTGCTGCTGTTCACTGAAGATATAATCTTATATCTAAAAAACTCTTAAAGTCTCATTCAAAAAAAGTGCTTGATCTGATAAATGAATTCAGTAAAGTTTCAGGACACAAAATTAATGTACACAAATTAGTAGCACTGCTATACACAACAATCACCAAGTTAAGAAACAAATCAAGAACTTTATCCCTTTTAAAAGAGTTGTAATAGTAAAATAAATACCTAGGGATATATTTAACCAAGGAGAAAAGATCACATTAAGAAAAACTACAAAACACTGCTGAAACAAATCATCGATAACACAAATAGAGACACATTCCATGCTCATGGATGGATAAAATCAATATTGTTAAAATGACCATACTTCCAAAAACAATCTACAGATCCAATGAAATTCTCATCAGAGTACCACCATTATTCTTCATAGAACTAGAAAAAAATTCCTAAAATGTCTATAGAATGAAAAACCAAAGCCCAATAGCCAAAGCAATTCTAAGAAAAAAAAATCTGTAGGCATCACATTATCTGACTTCAAACTACACTACAAGGCTATAGTTACCACAACAGCATCGTACTGGTATGAAAATGGTCATGTAGGCAAATGATATAAATATAGGTGCATAGACCAATTTTATTATGTAGTAGAGAACCCAGAAATAAAGCCAAAACCCTACAGTCAACTGATCCTCAAAAAAAAAAAAAAAAAAAAAAAAAAAACTAAAACATAAAGTGAGGAAAGGATACCCTATTCAACAAATGGTTCCGGGATAATTGCCAGGTCACATGTAGAAGAACAAAACTGGATTATCTTCTCTCATCTTATACAAAAATCAATTCAAGACAAAGGTTTGAATTTAAGACCTGAAACAATAAAAATTCTAGAAGATAGCATTACAAAAACTAATTTTGTAATTAGCTTAGGCAAGACTTCATTGGCTTAGGCAAGACTTCATTGGCTTAGGCAAGACTTCATGACTAAAAACCCAAAAGCAAATGCAACAGAAGCAAAAATAAATAAATGGGACCTAATTTAACTAAAAAGCTTCAGCACAGCAAAAGAAATAATCAGCAGAGAAAACAGACAACCCACAGAATGTGAGTAGATATTTGCAAACTGTGCATCCAACAAAGAAGTAATATTGAGAATCTATAAGGAGCTCAAATGAATCAGCAAGAAAAAAATTCATCAAAAAGTGGAGAAAGGACATAGATAGGAAATTCTCAAAAGAAGATATACAAATGGCCAAAAAAATGTATAAAAAAACTCTCAAAATCACTAGTTATCAGGGAAATGCAAGATAAAATCACAATGATATACTACCTTACTCCTCCAAGTAGGACCATAATGAGAAAATAAAAAATAGTAGATGTTGGCATGGACATGGTGAAAAGGGAGCACTTTTACACTGTTGGTGGGAATGTCAACTAATATAACCACTATCAAAAACAGTACGAAGATTCCTTAGAGAAATAAAAGTAGGATCACCATCTGATCTCCTACTATTGGCTATTTACCAAGGAAAATAATTCATTATATGAAAAAGACACTTGCACATGCATATTTATAGAAGCACAATTTGCAATTGCAAAAATATGGAACCAGCCTAAATGCCCATCAACCAATGAGTGGACAAAGAAAATATGGTATGTCTATACCGTTTAATACTACTCAGTCATAAAAGAAGTGACATAATGGCATTTGCAGCAACGAGAATGGAGATGAAGATTATTTTTCTAAGTAAATGACTCAGAATTGGAAAATCAAACATATGCTCTCACTTATAAGTTAGAGCTATGCCATGAGAACACAAAGGCATAAAAATGCTTTTTCCTTTAGGCCGATATTCATTAGTAGTATTGCTGGATTAAATGGTAGTTCTACTTTTAATTCTTTCAGGAATCTCTGTACTGTTTTTGAGAGTGGTTGCACTAGTTTACATTCTCACCACTAGTGTAAAAGTGTTTTCTTTTTACCACATCCGTGCCAACATTAATTATTTTTTATTCTCTCATTATGGCCATCTTGCAGGAGTAAGGTACTAACTCATTGTGGTTTTAATTTGCATTTCCCTGGTGATATAAGGACTTTGGGGACTAAGGCGGAGGAGTGAAAGGAGGGTGAGGGATAAAAGACTAAACATCAGGAACAGTGTGCACTCCTCGGGTGATTGGTGTACCCAAATCACATATTATCACTAAAGAACTTATTGATGTAACCGAAAACCACCCGTTTCCTCCAAAATTTTGAAATTAAAAATGAAAATCTCTGTAGTTAAGACACAACATGGGGAAGCTCTAAAATTAAAAATAATATATTTTAATGCATAAACATGAAAAAATTGTGAGGCAAAAATACTGTAAACAAGTCAAAAGACAAATTGAAAAAAATTTACAAGTCACATTTCAAAGATATGATTTCCTTTAGTTACTACTATCATATCTGAGGATGAAAATGACACAAGAACAGAAAAAGAAATACCGCATATACTCACTCATAGGTGGGTGAGAAAAATGAGAACACGTGGACACAGAGAGGCGGTCTACTATACACTGGGGACTGTTGGGGGGAATGGGGGAGGGACAGCAGGGGGGTGCTGGGGGGGATAGCCTGGGGATGAATACCAAGTGTGGGTGAAGGGGAGGAAAGCAGCAAAGCACACTGCCATGTGTGTACCTATGCAACTATCTTGCTCGTTCTGCACATGTACCCCCAAACCTATAATGCAATAAAAATTAAAAAAAAAAATAAAAATAAATAAATAAATAAATAAATAAATAAATAAATAAATAAATAAAAACAAGATGGGCAAAGGATAAGACAATTTATAAAAAATACTTCTAAAATATGAAAAGATTTTCAACTTTATCACAACTAGATACATACAAAGTATAACCACATTTAGATGCTATTTTCTCCTATGTGAATGATTAAAATGATAATTTGATACATCACAGTACATTCCTTATGAAAATATGCACTGGAAGAACCTCATTGAAAGGCAATATCTACAAAATTACATTTCTAGGAATGGATGTTACAAAGAAACTCATGTGGGAAAAAAATCAATGTAGAGTAAAACTTATTAAACTATCCATAGAGGACTTGGTAAGTTAATAATAACACAATTAGTATTTTCTTGACACCATTATATAGCAAATATAGAAGGAAGAGGGAGGAAGAGAGTGAGAAATATGAATATCACATGACTATATTTCTACAATGAGAATTGTTCATGGAACTTAATTCATTGAGAGCCAGCTACAACTGGACACTAGGCCCTGTGCTAGGTGGGAGAAGATTCAGATACCTGACAGGAAAACCTGCTCTGAAGATTTCAAAGTCAACATCAATTCAAATATAGGTAGAGGATCACAGAGATTAAAATTTTTTTCACACTCTTTAATTTAACTGTATACAATTGACTGAGGCCTTTCTACATGGAACATATTGTTTTATGTACTGAAAGGACAATAGTTCATAAAAGGTACAGACTAAAATTTATTTCATTGACAGAAATCTTTGTAAACAAATGACCTGGGGTTAGCTGAGTTCCAAGTATCACTATATCTCTTTTAGTAGGAGACATTGTTCTTAGTGAGCTGTAAATTTACAGACTATCTTTGATGCAGATAGCATTAGCAAAAGGAACTCCCAGAACTGATTCCTAAAATGGTGTGAATTCTTATGAGAACAAAATATTCTATAACAAACATATAACACATTTGAAAGAGAAATTTAAAGCTGTATAATACCACAGAGCCACCCCTTTGTCTTATTTTCTTCTTCAGTCACTGCCACATCTTCCACGTGCCTTTTCTTGGTTTCTACAATACTTTCCATTTGTTGTTGTTGTTTTCTTCCATCCTTATAGTATCACCAAGAAATACTTAAAAGGAGAATTCAGCACATAATGTTTAGCACCCTAAGTTTGAATGTTTCTTCTGATCAGTCATTGAACATGATTGCTACTTATCTAGATTCCAGTGGCCTCAGGTCTAGTTACTGTGCTTTTACTCTTTTCTTTTTCCTGCTTCCACAGTTTGAACTGTTCAGTCCTTGTGATGCCTTGTTACACAGAAATCAGAATCTCTGCACAGTGATACTCTTTCACCTCTAAGACCTGCAGGCTGACATCTGTAAACACCATTTCAAGATTTTTCTTCTGGATAGTGTCTCCTACCTTATGGATTTGCTCCTACTAGGCATTCTTTTCTTGAAAAGCAAAACTAAACATGGAGATTTTTTTAATCCAGTTTATATATTCAGTTTTGTTACTAGGTATTTTAAGAAAATATGTAAGAATATTTATGTATTTGCTTCATTTCTCTCATCGAAAATCTTATTTGCATGTCAGCTGTATAATATATATGCTATTTTAGAATTTTAAATTTTTGCAAAAAACATTTGGTTTTATCACCAATAAAGTTATAATAACTTTATAAAAAACACAGCTTCTTGTTCATTTTTTGTAATGTGTCATATTTTTATAAACTAGAAATACTAAGATATAGTTTCCTTTGTACTTACCCATTGTAATTTCCTAAACTAAATATAATCATCTAATCAAGTATAAAGATACCAAAACTTGAGATTATTAACAGCAAAATTATTCAATATTTTCTACTGAACATATTTCCAATTTTTATACTAATTTTGATCAGTCAAAAGAGGAAATTACTAATCGCCAAAGCTATATTGTTTGTGTTGGTATTAAAGTTAATGCAAGCAATAGAAATTTTAAAAGCACTTTGGAATGCTAAAACTATCATTCAAAGTCATTATGAGTGCAACTAACAAGGAAAGTTGTGCAAAACATTGAAGTTAATAAAACGATTCAATGAGCAAAATAAATACTAGGCAGAAAGCTTCCCTACACTGTAGAAAGTTAAGAAACTGATTTGGAAGAGTAAGCAAATGCAAGTTAAGATAAAAAATAATACAGCAAATTCACTGTGTCAAACTGAATAGAATATTTCAGCTAACAATATTATATTTCTCAAATCTATTCATAGCAGACAGAAGACAAGAGAAAATTGGCTCTCTAGAGTGACAAGGAAGAATTGTATCTTGTGGCTAAGAAAAAAGAGGTTTGCTAAGCAGTTTATTTTTTGCTACCATCCATATAAAGATAGGGCCAGGTTCTTCATACGTATTTCTTTGTTATGTCATTGCCTAGAATCATTAGTACCACATCCAATCAGAGATGACTACAGTGACTCACTCGAACCCTTTACTGACTTCTCAGGAAATTCAGAAAACTAAGGTAGTGCCCACTTATGATCAATAGGTGTCTTTACTGTGTACTTGATGAAATGTGAAAGTAGAACAATATGTTTTACTCTAGTTTGTAAATCTGCCATGTTTGAATATGTTGTTCTGATTCTCACAAATGCCAAACTATCTGAACATTATCATCCCAGAATGGTACAGTGTCACGTAAAAGGGAGAAGGAGAAAATGAAGTTTATTTGACCATAATCTGGTCTGATAATATGATGTAAATATTAAAACACAAATGCCTGGGGCAATCCTCAGACAGATATTCTGCACTTGTGTTTGGGTGGGCCATATAAATTTACGTTTTCAAAAGCTTTCAGGTTGTGTTGATGCTAACAGTCTGAGCATCACACAGACTAGTGCTAGAGAGCTTTCAATTTGCATGCTACCTGTGTAAGTGATGACTGCCTATTTATTCCCAGATCTATTTCCTTTCCTTTGCTCTGGTCTGTAACATGGTAAACCACATTTCTCAGGCCCCATTACCCTTTGGATTTTGAGTAAGATTGTTTAGTGAGAGTTGTTCTGTTTGTATAATCATTTCCTTTTTTGCTTTACCAGCTCTGGGGTGGACAGTGGCTTTCTGCTGTTGCTAACCTTGGAATTGTCTCACCATTCGGTTTGATATTACAGCTATTCGATCACAAATGTAACCAATTATCTGTGTTAAAATCTCTTTAGGAAAGATCAAAATTTGCTTCTCTTTCCTGGATGGATTCTGACTGAAAATATGTATTACTTTGTCTAATAAAATCAGCATATTCATAGATGCTTCAGGATAAGCAAACCAGAAACTTGATAAAAGTAAACATTGGACTTTGAAATAAACAAAATTTTGGGAACTTGCTTGTATACCATTTCCAATAGATACATCGTAAAATTGTTCCTGTGTTAGAATACCCCTTAAATATAAGAGATTAGAATCCCTTTGCTAGAAATAAGTTTAAATAGTGATAAATAAGCCATTCTATAAATTCACAAAAACAGTTAATTTCATTGAAGAATTGGAAGGATGCTAGACGTGGCTTTCAGCTTCTTATCTAGGGGAAGAGGAGGTTGAAACATGTAACTTGAAAGATTCACTATTTGTGGACCTTGAAAAGGTGTGATACTGGCTTTGGTCTAGCTAAATGTGGTCAGATAGTAAGTTCTTTCAGTTTAAACAAGGTGTGCTACTAGAGAATAGAAACCAGTTGATATCTAAACTCTAATATTCCCCCCACAGTACCTTCCTATGTTGTTGTTACCATATGGTTTAAGTCAGGGTCATATAAAACATTCTTAATATTTTGTGTAAGACTAATTACTTTTAAAAACTTTTGTCATTTTAGGGATCAGATACAGACATTCTTAAGATAGCAAAACTCAAGACAGCTGGTTTGCAAACCACTGATTTAAAGTATTGCTAAGTGGTTTCCCATAAGGAAGTCATTTTTGTGCCTATGAAAATTTTTATGTTTGGTTAGGAGTGGGAGGTGAAGGAAGAATATATGAGAAATTCTTTGCTTACCAGGCTCTGAAACTATTCCAATTATATACTGGAATAAGGATTTGTTACCAAACATGTTAGGTTTATGCTTCAAAAGGAAAATCAAATGGAATAAAACAAAGTAAGAATTACAGTCAACTTTGAAGTATTACTGTGTGGAATATTTAACTTATACAGAAAAAATGGATATTGTTTTGATACCTGTGACATTTGATAACTGAAAATAATACATTTTTTTCTTTAAATGCTTAAAATATGTAAAGAATGTCCTAAGTGCTTTACATACTTTATTTTATTTAAGAATCAAAAGAACTCTATATGTTAAGTACTATTATTATCTCTATTTTATAGCTGAGGCATCTGATACTAGAGAAATTCAATAATTACCCAAGATACATAGCTTGTATGTGACAGAGCCAGGATTTGCACTGGACAGACTGCCTCCAGAGTCTATAATCTTAACCACTAGCATATGTTCTCTCTTCTTGTACCATGATACCCATTGCACATTCTATGGAGAAAAAAATCAAATCTAGGCTGAAAAAAGTTAACAGAGTCGTGATGAGCTGGAATAGAGTTCTGAAGAAGCTCTAAAAAGGAAGGAGTTGCTGATGTGTCTACAAAATAAGAGTTGGAAGGTTTAGAATCTTAGAAGTTTTCAGACATTTCCCTCTGATTCAAGTACTATGTGTGTGTGTGTGTGTGTGTGTGTGTGCGCGCGCGCGCGCGTGCGCACATGCACATGTGCATGTGTAATAGTTGCTTTGAGTTTATATAGGAACCAAAGAGTTTATCTCATATTTCTGAGCACTTGGTTGCTAAGTGGGAACAAAATGGTTATTTGGAAACTGTAGACAGGTGATTCAAATTGAGCTATGGAAATCTGTTTTCATCCCTCTCTGGTGGTAAAAGTTTCATGTGGGAAGCATATAGCATCTGATAGCTTTATGGCTGCTATGTAGAGGGGGGCTGCTTCACAGTAAGAAGAATTGAGGCCAACATGTATGAAAGTAGAGAAATAAAGGGGTCTGCATGTGGTGGGAAATGAGGAGAAGGTAGTGTGAGAATCTTAGCAGTGTTCCAGTCCATAGGTCCAATTGTTCCAGAGATTTTTGCTTTGCCCATAGTTATGCGAGCTTTAGCATAAATTATCCTTTTTATCAAACCTTGTTTGGAATTTTTGTTTCTGCTATTTGTGACCCAAAATGCCTACTGAAAGTGTAACTATGCCTTTAAAATTATGCGTAAAGGCTCTTCGTTGAGGATAGGGCCAAATCTTTCCAGAGTTTGATTCAGAGATAAACTAATCTTGGGCACCCTTTAAGAGCAAGGACTGTGAGTGAATCCCTGAACACAGGAGAAAGAAGGCAAACAAGAGAGAGATAGTACACAGATTTTCATCTCTTCAGGGAGTATTCTCTAATCACATTGTGACAACCATGAGCTCCGAAGGGAGACAGCTCTCATAGTATCTCCCAGAGACACAACACTAGCCAATAAACAATGGGGTATATGATATCAAATAATAAATATCCCTGTACTATTTCACCACTGTTTCCTTAAATAAGCAGCCTTTTAAAATACTGTTTGACAAATGAAGGCAAGGACTATTACTCATAATTTGGGATGAATTTATACAGGAAATTACAGCAGCAAATGTAGAAACAAAAAATAACTTACCTGTGTTCAATGCAAATAGGACAAGCAACAAATAGAATGTGTAGATCTTTCAAGACTTTAGTCAAGGCTCGAAAGGGAGACTTTTATATTATTGATTAGAAACTTGAACTTTTTTGGATATGAAGAAATAGGATTCTGTTCAAAATACAGAAAATCTTGGTTCCCTGGATGCATAAGGTTAATACTTTTATAATCTTCTATATCAACATCAGTTCCATCAAAATAATTGTAATTTAGATAACTAAAACTGAATTTACAGGTAAGATATTAATAAGGCTAAATGAAGATGAACATGTTTGACTACTTAGAAAAAAACAACTATGTATGTCAAAAGCAACCAAAATCAAATATAACAAACACTAAAAAAAAAAAAAAAAAAAAAATCTATGACAAAAAGCTAACATTTTTTAGAACTTTATTTGTTCCAAAATTTTTTCAGAACTTTATTCTAAAAATTTTTTTAGAACTTTGGCATATAAAGACATTCCCATGGAAATAATGACCAAAAACGTGGATAAATGTTTATATTAAAATGGCCAATAATCACATTAAGAGGTGTCAAACATTAGTAATGTAAAACACTGCAGAAAATTATTGTGAAGATGTAGGAAAATGGTTGCTTCATATAATACTTTGAGAAATGTAAGATTATTTACCAATATAGAACAAGACATTAGAAATACGGATCTTTGAAAGTAACTAAATGTCTAAGAATTTAAATTGGTCGAATCAACAATTCTAAAGTAAGAAAACGATATTATGAAAGTGGTAAAAAAAGTCATAATAAAAGTTCATAACAGATATCAAGGTGAATAAACCAAGCTGCAAAACTGTATAGTATAACACCTTGTAAAAAAGTATTATAAAGGGACATATACCACATTTTTAATACTTGTATCTTGATAAGATAATATTTATGGTAGGGTTAATTATTTTTTGTTTTCCTACACTGGGAACGAGTTAATATTTGAATCATCAAAATGCTACAATGAAAATAATAAATAAATAAATAAATAAATAATTAGCATGAGAATAGGACATATAATAGCCTTGTCTCTCCTAGAGAGAACAACACCTCAGGATTTTAAGAAATAGTCTTTATTTAATGTCTCAATACCAACTGGAAACTATTTTTACTAGAACATAAGACAGGTGATGCTCTAGGAAATAGGTGTTATGAGTGGGAGTTAACAAATAGCTATTTTATAGCAACAAAAAAAACTTTAGTCTAAGGTTTGTTTTCATATGCAAAAAAACAATGTACCCATGTTTTAAGAAAGAATTGTCAGGATGACTTATAATTACTTAAGATTTTTCATGCTATTTGGGGTTGACTAGACTCAGCTGAGAAGTTCTTACCTGGGAACTTTCTGTGACTGCAAGTTGAAGTCCTGTATGGGCTGTTTTTCTAAGATGGCTTGTTCATAGGGCTGGCTATTGATATTGGTGAAGACCTCATATTGCACTGTTGACCAGAGTGCTCACATATGGTTTCTTTATGTGACTTTGATTTCTCTCAGGATGAGATCTAGGTTGAAAGTGGGAGTGTCCTAAGAGAGCATCCCATGTACCCAAACAAAAACTCAAGGCCCATATTAGATGGGTAGTAAACCCTTGTTGAAGAACCACCATAACCTCTGTACTTGCCTCCTCAGACCCTTACATACTATTTTTATGACATACTTACTTGTATGTTAGGCTATCTACTCAAGGATTAGTCTTGTTGTCTCCTTGGCTTGCTATTGTATTTACAGTGCCTAACATTCACTTAGGACCTAGCAGGCACTTATTAAGTATTTGCCAGATAGTGCATAAACAAATGAATAAATGAAATAGATAAAAAAGAGAGAGATTTTATATTTTACAGTGACCAGGATCACTGCTAACTCATTTTCCTAATTATGGAAATATAAGAATTATGCCTACTGGATCTTCAAAACATAAATACATTGATGTCCATCTAAACAATACCAAAAATGCTCATGAATATTCAACATGGCTAGTTTATCTGAAGTTAGCAATACCAATTTTTTTATACTAGTTAAGTATCACTTACCAATTTATTTCATTGACATACATACTTGCACGAGAATTATATTTTGAGTCTAGTCAAGTTAGAACATTTTTTCTTAAATACAGAAATTTTTTAAAATGATAAAAAATAATGTAGAAATCTTTTAAGAAATTTCTTTACATTGTTGTGGTTTTGAGAGTTTCAATAGTACTAAGTATTTTAAATTCTTTGTAGACAATAAAAATTTTTTGATATCTAGAAATAAAGAAATTCCAGTGTGTAGCTTCACACACTACTCCTTTTCTCTATGAGAACTGAGGAGGGAGGAACACTTTGGTTTTTCTCCCAGTTTTAATTGACCTTATCAAATATGCAGATTCCTGTGAGTATTTTAAAGTAAGTAAATTAATTAGAAAGAGAAGATAGTAGTTGAAGTTCAAATGTTAAGTACAATATGTATGTGTCCATGTACTTATTATTTATGTTATATTGTCTTCCATCTTTCCCTTAGTTATTTTAAACACTCAGCAAATATATATTAAGTATCATCTAAGTGAATAGTAGTATATGAACTGATAGGGGCTAGAAATGTGTAAGACATAGCTCCTAATTCCTAGAAACTTAAGATCTATTGGGACAATCATTCACATAAATGGAGTATTTTCAGAGCACAAAAGAAGCACAGTTACCTCATATTGGAGGAGTTAGGACAAGCTTCTTGGAATAGGTAAAGTTTCAATAAAGGCTTAAATATTAAAGGAAGATTAATTAGTTAAAATAGAATTAAGAATGAGAAGAAATACATTTTTAGTAGAGAAACAGAATAAATAAATGCTTAGAACATAAAAACAGCATGGGATGCTCTGTGAATGAAAAGTATTTTTATGTGTCTGGCACAAAAAGTATGAGGCCTAGACTGGTCAGAGAAAAGGCTATAGGAATTGGCATGAACCACTGTGGTTTTCCTGAGGAATTTGATTTTTATCTTGTAGATATTGGGGATGGTGCAGGATTTTAAGCAATATCATAATGTAACTGACTACATTGCAATTTCAACAGATCATTCTGTGCACTGGAGACAAGTACATACTATAAAAAAACTTCAAACATTGTTAAAAAAAATCATAAAAATAAAGGTGTATTATCATCTATGAAATATGAAAATTAAGTTTGCAAAACACTTCTTATTAACAATAATATACTACGAAGATGATGCTGAGGCACAGAAACTGGAAGCCTATAATTCTATGCCCAGCCTAAAAACATCGAAGAACCAGGGGAATGAAGGCAATTCTAGACGAAGAATAAAAGAGTTTATGCTTCAGAGATCATCACAAAAATAACATTTAAGGGATGAACTTTAGCAATAACAATTGTGAACATAGAGAAGTGAGTAGAGTTTTAAAGAAATAATAAAACAAAACAAAACTTGTGGTAAGCAAATAATATTGTTAAATGTAATTAAATATTGGGGTCATCAGAAAACCATTTGTCTTACATGAACAATGTAGAATAAAATTTCCTACCAAAAAAAGGAGGAAATGTAGATAAGTCAGTGAGTGAGGTATTCAATGAGGAGTTCCAATATGCTAAATTTTTTATCCTATTTAAGAAAAAGATACAGATTAAAATAGCTAAAGTTATTTGTTTAAAAAATACATAGTACATTTAATTATGAAGAAACAATAGATTTTTTCCCCAAAATTTCCTGCTATTTCTGTTTACCACTTTGTTCCTCTGTGTGGTTCAGATAACCTCAAAATAAAATTTCCTTCATTGTTTTCTCTATATTCTAGTGGTAAAAAAAATGATCAACAGAGGAAGCCTAAAATTTATGGAGCAACTATAGCATATAAAGTATTATACTGCACTTGTATTGTTAGTAGGATGAAACTTTCTTTACTTGCACGTGCCACCATGCCCAGCTAATCTTTTATATTTTTAGTAGAGACGGGGTTTCACCATGTTGACCAGGATGGTCTTGATCTCTTGACCTCGGGATCCCCCCGCCTCAGCCTCCCAAAGTGCCGGGATTACAGGCATGAGCCAACGCGCCCGGCCCTTCCTTTACATTTTTAATAGCATAATGTAGCTAGTTGCTTTGCCAGAGTTTAAAGAGACAGTTTATATACTCATTCCCCATCCATAAATAATTGAGCTCACCTGGTACTGTTGTGTCTCTGTCCTGAGGGAGACTTTAAGAACAAGAGACCGTTCTTCAGTATGCTTAGCAGCATCTGCTGCTTCATGCACTCATACATAGGAAATTGGCAGAGTCCGTGTACTTTCAAACAGGGGGTCCTAACTGAGCACTTCTACATGTAATCCTGAGTACCTTTCTGCCTATCTCCAAATGGGGGTGTGTGGAAAGTGGGGAATGAGGATAGAGGAAACTAAAAAATTTGGGGGCACTGTCTACAGAAATAATTCTCCTCTCAGTTGGCTCTCAAAATATTATCTTTCATTATATATACCTGAGGGAAATCTTACACATTTCTCTTTCTTCTGAGAATAGTTTGTTTCTAAAGTTTAATATTTTATTAAATAAAAAATTTAGAAATTTAATTGTATTTCAAAAAGAAATATATTACTATCAATAATACATAATCTATAAGAAAGAAAGTGTTAGAAGCCTGTGACTTCAAGCACTATAGATGATATATATGTTAATTTGCATGACTAGATACAAAACATGGTTTCTCTGTAACCATGACTGTCTATGAAAACATTTTCACAGCCGGGTGCTGTGGCTAACATCTGTAATCCCAGCTCTTTAGGAGGCTTAGTCAGGTGGATCATGGGGTGAGGGATTCAAGACCAGCCTGACCAACATGGTGAAACCCCACCTCTACTTAAAAATACAAGTTAGCCAGGCATGGTGGCATGCACCTATATTCCCAGCTACTTGGGGGGCTGAGGCAGGAGAATCCCTTGAACCTGGGAGGTAGAGGTTGTTGTGAGCCAAGAGTGGGGCATTGGACTCCAGCCTGGGTGACAGAGCAAGACTCCGTCTCAAAAAAAAAAAAAAAAATTCACAGTAACTAAGAAATTATATTTTTTGTCATAAGTTTATTTAAATTGTGTTCCTCTACTAACTTCCCAAGGAAATGGTCTCAGTTCTATTCATATGGCTTTTCTCTCCTGGATATTATAACACTTTTCTATTATTCTAATCTTCTGGAAGCATTTCTGCAGTTAATATGAATTATTAGAGCCTTTTCTGTAATATAAACACTTAAAAGTTAGGTTTTCATTTGCCTGAGCACACCCACACAGACTTTCTTTGTCATTTATACTTGAGAGATAATGCTTCTTGTGCCACCAAAAGTCTATGCCACAAAAGGAGGTTAGTCTAATTGTATATTGCTACTTGCTCTGGCTCATAAAATGTCACAAAACTTTAATTACAGAGAAAAAAAAGACTAGGTATGACATGCCTGAATTTCAACATAATAAAAATAAAATACTTCTAGCTGATATTTTCTTAAAATGTCTCACTGGAATATTGTTTTCTTTGTTTACCATTAAATTATCTTGAGAGAGTTTTGAAGGTCTTTATCCAACCCCTACACTTTTTGTCTTTAGATTAATATGCTGTGTCAGAAATAAGTGAGTCTTGGGTCTATGGAAATTACATAAGCACTGAAGTGGATCCTAATGGCAGCTGGGTACAATTATAAGTTAGTTCAAGTTGCCTTCTATGTCCCCTTGGGTATGTCCTATTTCCCTCCTACTAATAATTCTCCCATTTATCTCTTATTACCTCTTCCTGATTACAACCAAAGATACTAGTTATATTTTATTGGTATTAGTATGTTTTCCCTTTATTTTTTGTGATGGAATTATCATTTCCTGTTTAATAATTTTTAAAGGTTAGCATACAGTTAGGCTATTTGAAACCAGAAAACTATTGCCATTTGGTGTGGGGAAATCCCAAGCTTTACAGAGAGATTGGAATCAGAATCAGTCCTCTATACTATATATCAGATGTGTGACCTTTATTAAGTCAAGTAACATTTCTGAGGATCATTGTCCTCATATATAAAGTGGGGTTCACAAAAATATCACAGAGGGTTGTGACGGCTGGAGAGAGTAAAACACCTAATACATAATAGGCACTTACTACATGTTAGCTTCTTAGTTTTTCCCTTCCTTTTATAACTTTTCTGTTTAAATTAATTCAAAACAATACTACTTTTCTTTACATTTATGAATATCAAGACTAGCTCTGGGATAATAATTTATGAGATGTATTTTGACTTTAGAACACTCCTATTTTAGGAACTTGAGTTTAGGGACTTAATCCTGGTCGTTGGCAGCCTTATGCCTACTCCTTTCTACTGAAACCTGTTCTTAGGAAATGATCCGCTAATTTCATTTACACATATTTAATAATGACTCATGAGATTGAATGCTCCCAGGGAAATTTGCATTTTAACAGAGCTCAAAATTTTATAGTGAAGGTGTATTCCTAATAGTGGAAATCAGAGAAACTAGTAATGAACAGCAGATGAAAATTGATTTTCTTTTTTATATGGTCTCTCCATAGGCATCACTCATATTAAACCACATAAAACTTTGTCCTTTGTACCTTTCCCATGACGATTGAGACTGTGAACATTTTACTCTAAAAAGAAAGAAAGATAGCAGTGGTAACGTACATGACCTCATGAGGCAAGAAAGCCACATAAGGCATTTGACTAATTTGGGAGTTCAGCATCATGAAGGCACACTTGTCATGGAAGGACACTTTCAGTTACTGTCCTGAATCATTCATATATCTTCAATAAAGCTAAATGCTTTAAAATTCTCTGTGTCTTTGACCTTTGATTCATCTCATCTCAATATATTCTAGTCTATATTCTAATATATACTAAAATTTCTCCATACATATTTTTCTAATCTTTAACATTTAAGTCTGCCATCTGCTTAATTTGTTTTATTGTGTGGGATATAGCTGAAAGCACAGTGAAAATAAAGCACTTATGGTGAGTGGCTTTCATGCTGAAAGTAACGACAACAACAACAAACAGAGGAGGGGGGTCAGAGGCAACATATGACCAAATGTACTTAAGACAGTAATTGCATGCATTTTCAGGGTAGGGAATGAGAAGAAGGAAGAATAGGTAGATTTGGATATCGATGTAGAAACTGTATAAACATGATCAGTGCTCACTCACCCTTCAGGGACAGGGCAACATTCCTCACTGTGTAGCATGACTTACAATATAGCATGAGGTCCTTTCACTAAGAACTTCATTCATTTTTAGTCCAGGCATATTGTTTGCCTTTAGTCTGACCTAAAATGGGTTTGATCAGTTTACTCATCCCTTTCACAATGATTTTCTCACATCTACCATAAATAAGTGGAAGTTATGAAAGGAGTAGGTGCTTGGGCTCTGTGTCTAGGCTATCTGGGTTTGAATTCCAACTCTGCTCTTTAATTGTTATGCAGTGATGAACAAATAACATAAATACTTAATGATTCATTATTATTATCTATAAAATAATGATCATAATACCTCCTATTAAGTGATGAAATACATTTAAAACACTTAAATAGTTTCTGAAACAAAACAAGTACTCAAAAGCACTTAATAGAGCTTATTTGTATTATGCACAAGAAATCATTGAGGTTGTCCTCTATTTCTTTGTATGGTTATTCTGTAGCTGGATCAATTAACTTCTTATTTTTTAAAAAATAATTAGAAAATTATCTTTCTATTGACTGTGAAAATGGAGACTTATTTTCTTGAAATGGAATAAGTACAGAGAACTCCTCACCTTTGAGAGAGATTTTTTTGGTTTGTTTTTATATTTGTGTTTAAGAGTTGCATATATCAAATTAGAAACATCTCAAGAGGAGACCAAAGAACATGTAATATGGTTGGTAAATGGGACTGAAACTGAATTCATACTAAAGATTTGGGGTAAATGAGTATATATTAATAAAAGATAATATTTTGATTGTTAAGATTTGGGTCCAAAGATCAGTCCTAGTGGGAGCAGTAGAATGGGAGACATAAAGATTGATAAGGTTGATCTCACAAAATCACCTATCCTGAGTTAGATTACTATGTAATGGGCAATTACTAAGCAATGAAGGACAATTCATTCTCAATGAAAGGGGAAAAAATGTTCACTAGGTTCACTGCATAGTAGTCCACAAACATGTTTCTACTCATATATACATGTCAAAAAATACCAGTTCTAACATAATGCAACTACTTTAACATAATACTGAAAATGCATTCACCTCTCCCCAGATATTGATAACCCAAAGTCTTATTTAATTTCTACATGCAGTTCCAAGATTAGAATCTTTGGGTGACATAAGTCACTTTTTTTTCAGATTAGATGTTACACTAAATAAATTTGTAATCTGAAGCTACATGATGAATCTAAAAAAACCTCAACATATCAAGGCCGAAACTAAGCACTAAGAATGTGATATACACATAGAATAAACATTTTCGCATAAAAAATGAGAGAATAGTAAATAGTATACAGGCCTTTGAGGTAGAGCACATATTCTGCTGGACAGAAACCATTGGCTGTGTTTCAGTGGCGGATAAGTCAATTTCTTGATCAACCTGCCTCCCTCTGCCCTCTTGCAGGATATGCCCTGGATATTTTCCTTTATGACTGTATCTGAGATTATTGGAGGATTTCCATTTCTGGAACAGCACTATTTTGGTAGGCAACTTTCTTTTCTTGTAAACTCATTGATGTGCTAATTGTTTGATGCATTGAAAATTTGCCAGTTTGGAAGTTTCTTTGGCAAAATAATGCCCTTAAAACCTCAGCTGACTTTTGTTTGACTGCTACCTGCTTCCTCCCTGGACTAGTAAGCAGTGCCCAGCCTTGATGAGTCTTATCTTAATCTAAATTTCATTCTAGTGTTTTCTGTTTCTCAGCAACCTATCTTGCTGTTTCTGCCTAGGGCAGTGAGACCAGTAATCTGTTCTTTAATTTTGGCTAAATTAGAGTACATGGTTGTTAATACTAGAGCCACTATTAAAAATTTTTTTGGGGGGGAGAGGAAGTGAACAATGGTTGTTTGTATTTACTCATGTCTTCATTTATTATATTCAGTGTGAATTTTTACTCTTTTTATTTTTAAAAATATTTCATTTAATATTACATTACTTGATTACCAAGGTTTTTTAGTGCCTCCTTAAATTTTGTGCTTGAAATAAGTGCCTCAATCATCTCACACTAATCTTGCCCTTGCAGAATGAAGTTTTTTCTTGGTGTCTGGCTGCTGGGCTATAACACAAAATTTGCTAATTTCCCTATTCCCTTGCCTTTGTTTTCACTAACTGTCTTGGAGTCATATTCATATAATTTGGCTTTTTCAGCCTGGAAGCCATGTTCATATAAATTTCAGCAACTTTGATATCTTGGATGTCACCTTTGTCAGGGAGAAATAGCTCCTACTCTGCTTTGAGGGAAGTTAGTTTAAGTCAGAATTGATCTTAAGACCTTACTAAAGGCTTCAGGAAGCATTCAATAAACTCTAGCATCCCAAGAGGTGTTTTTGTTTTCTTCTAATGTGCCCTAAAGCTCCCAGACAGTTTATTTACATTGTCTGATTTTCAAGATACAACAGGTAAAAAATTAACCATATTCTTTACCATCATATAAGTAGGCTGATAAACTTCCCAGTAAGAGATGAGAAATCATTTCTGTCCTGCTACTCACCTTGACCTAGCTAAATTCATACTTGAATTCCTTTCTCATACAATATTCTACTTTCCAGTAGCAATTTCTGTGTTAGTCAGAATTCTGTTAGTTAAAGGTATCAAAGAGTGAGTGCAAATTCATCTAAGCAATAAAATTGATTAATATAGCTAGGGAGGGAGAGAGGTTCTGCTTTAGGCACAGCTAGATCCAGATTTTCAAACAATGCCATAAGGTCTCTTTCTTAGCATATCTTAATCTGCTTTCCTCTGCTTGGCCACATTCCCAGCAAGTTATTATTCTATGGTGATAAATTGCTCAGGCTTGTAAATTATATCCTCTCTCTCTCTCTCTCTCTCTCTCTCTCTCTCTCTCTCTCTCTCTGTGTGTGTGTGTGTGTGTGTATGTGTGTGTGTATATATATATATACACACACACATACACACATACACATATAAAGATCCCATTGAACAAAAAACTTCCCCCCAAATAGTGACAAAATTATGGGAGATATTCTGGTTAACAAGGCTTAAATCATGTACCTTTCTCTAAAATAATTGCAATAACCAAATATCCTTGGGTCATAGTATACTCTGATTGGCCAGGTTTTGTTCACATGCTTACTTATGTGCAGGGAGTTTGAGTTTGTCCTAGTAGAAATATAAGACTGCATAGGATTACTGTTAAGTGATTATAGAGTGGTTCCTCAAAAGATGGAATGTAGAGAAGACAAAGAATGGTCCATGATAATATGACTCTTATGCACTGGGTGGGGAGAGGCATTAGGGTTATACATTAAAGCTTTGGAGGAGAGGGACAGAGAGTGAGGTGATCAAATGAAGTAATAGTTGTGAAAATTCACATTTCATGATGGACTGTCCAGAGTGACTGCTCTGGTGTTCCTTGGAGTGAAAAAGACATTAGCTCAGAACATCCTTTTCCCCACCTTGGTTGACTCAGCCCAGGGATATGCCAGGGTTTCATTTAGGATGCTAATTTTCTCCCTGCAGTTAAGCAGTCCCAATGGAGTGTGTGAAATGTATGCTTTTTGTGTTGAGGAGGATGGGGAAGACAATGTATTAAAAAAATTTCTCAGGGCATACAGTGAAATGCATTGCACAGACAGATTTTTTTTTTTACAGACTAGATTGTCTTTTTCAACTTTTCGTTTGTCAAATAACCTCTGGTATGTTTTTAGTATTACCTTAAAATTCTTAATATTCTTCTTGCTGTTCAAAATACTTGCCTACAAATAATATAAATCAGTAATTTAAAATCATGTGCTAGAGAAAATTCTGGGCACTGAACAAAACTGTTTTAAATAAATATTCTCTAGCAGATTTTAGTTGAATACTTTAAATTCCTTCAACATGTATGAGTACATTCAGTTCGGAAATGAAGCAAATGCTTAACAAGTGGTTACATAAGCTGGCCTCTTCTCCTCCTTTATGTGTGGGGAACAAGCTGTCTCAAGGGCACATAAGGCATCTTACTGCCCAGAAATCTCATGTGATGACTGTTTCTTCCCTGGGTTTCAGAAACATGTCCCCAGAATGTCCTATCTTAAACTAGGGAGGGGGAGAAGAACTTACTTGAGAGTTAAATTCTCTTAGGAGCTTTTTAACCATAACTACTGTTATGGGTGATTATAGATTTAATTCCTCCTTGATGCCAACACTTACTTTCTTTTTTCTTTCTTTCTTTCTCTTTCTTTCTTTCTTTCTTTCTTTCTTTCTTTCTTTCTTTCTTTCTTTCTTTCCTTTTGGTAGTTGTTAATCTCAACTTTGGACACATAGAAAATATTTGGTTGTTCCTTGAACCATTGAAATGGAAGCAATATTACAAATATATGTTAATATAAACATTTGTCTCATGAAAGGGTTTATGCAGTATTATCAAATATTCTAGAATGAATTAAAAATAATAACTCATTTAGAGGAAACCAGTTCTGAAAAGATGCTTATGTAGCACACTAGAAAATATGTTTGAATCCCTACTCTTTGATGCATCATATGAAAATGTGAGGAGGAGATCCCAAGATGGCTGAATAAGAGGCAGCTCCAGAAAGCAGCTCCCAGTGAGAGAGAGATGCAGATGCAGAGAGGTCTCCACAATTCCAAATGAGGACCAGGTTCATTCTGTGGGTCTGGTTGGACAGTGGGTATAAACCAAATAGGGCAAGTTGAAGCAAGATGGGGCACTGCCCCACCCAGGAGGTGCATGCAACTGAGTGGAGGGCTGGGGGATCTCCCCATCTGGGACTTTGGTTTGGATACAGTGCTCCACCCAAGCCCTCTACAACCCATGGAACAGGAGATCTTCACTCAGCTGAAAAGCCTCAGCAAGCTGCCTGAAAAGGGCAGAACAGCAACTTCAACCAGGACCGGGCTGTCAGCATAGATCTAGGTGGAAGCACTGGCTGATGTAAAAGCCAGAAAGCTGGCTGGATGGAGCAACCCACCCCCCAGAAAGAAAGGGAACTGAAAGCAGGGCAACTGCTTTCAGTCCATATGGCAGGATGGGTCCTCCACACAAAGCCCAGCAGGCTAAAATCTCTCACTCCAGAGTTTTGCACCCAGAACATCAGTTAGAGAGTGACAGGAATGATCAAGCTTGGCAGGAAGAAGGGCAGCTGATATTGCAGAAGCCAGCCTAATTTTCCTGAGTAATTAAAAGACGCAACAGATCCAATGAATCTGTGGCAGCCCAGCAGAGCCTCTGCAGGCAGACAAAGGAAAGGTTGCCTCCCCCAAGTAGCTACATGAGATCAAAACTACATAAATCCAATAAGATAGGAAGAAACCAATGCAAGAAGAATGAAACCTAAAAAAACAGAATCACAACTCCTTACCAGCATGGGAACAAAGCTGGATGGAAATTTAATGAATTAACAGAAGCAAGCTTCAGAACATGGGTAATAACAAACTTCACTGAGTTAAAGGAACATGATCTATCTCAATGCAAAGAAACTGAAAACCTTGAAAAAAGGTTAGATGAAATGTTAACTAGAATAACCAGCCACAGCACAAGAACTTCATGAAGCATACACAAGTTTCAGTAGCAGAACAGATAAAGCAGAAGAAAGGATATCAGAGATTGAAGATCAACTCAATGAAATAAAACAAAAAGGCAAGAAAGAGATCAAAGAGTGAAAAGAAATGAACAAAGCCTTCAAGAAATATGAGATTATGTGAAAAGACCTAATCTACACTTGACCGGAGTACAGGAAGATGATGGGGAGAGTGAATCCAAGCTGGAAAACACTCTTCAGGATATTATCCAGGAGAACTTCCCCAACCTAGCAAGGCATGCCAGCATTCAAATACAGGAAATACAGAGAATGCCACAATGACACTCCTCTAGAAGAGCAACCCCAAGGCACATAATCGTCAGGTTCACCAGGGTTGAAACAAAGGGAAAAATGCTAAGGGCAACCAGAGAGAAAGGTCAGGTCACCCACAAAGGGAAACACATCAGACTCACAGTGGATCTCTCAGTAGAAACCCTACAAGCCAGAAGACAGTGGGGACCAGTATTCAACGTCCTGAAAGAAAAGAACTTTCAAACTAGAATTTCATATCCAGTCAAACTAAGCTTCATAAGTGAAGGATAAATAAAATTCTTTAAGGACAAGCAATTGCTGAGAGATATTTTCACTACCAGACCTGCCCTAAAAGAGACCCTGAAGGAAGCACTAGACACAGAGAGAAAAAAACAGTGCCAGCCACTGCAAAAAAAGAACCAAATGGTAAAGACCAACAACACAATGAAGAAATTATGCCAACCAAAGGGCAAAACAACCAACCAGAAATAAAATGACAGGAGAAAATTCACACATAGCAATATTAACATTAAATGTAAATGGACTAAATGCCCCAATCAAAAGACACAGACTGGCAAATTGGATAAAAAGCCAAGAACTATCTGTGTGCTATATTCAGGAGACCCAACGCACATGCAAAAACACACTTAGACTCAAAACAAAATTCAGGACTTGAATGCAGATCTGAACTGAGGGACATTTACAGAACTCGCAACCCCAAATCCAACAATATACATTCTTCCCAGCACCACCTCACACTTACTCTAAAACAAAGATTTACCAAGATAATGGAGAACAAAGAAAAGCAGGAGTGGCAATCCTAGTCTCTGATAAAATAGGCTTTAAACCACCAAAAGTCAAAAGAGACAAAGTAGGATATTACATAATGGTAAAAGGATCAATACAACAAGAAGAGCTAACTATTCTAAGTATATATGCACCCAATACAGGAGCACCCAGATACATAAAGCAAGTCCTTAATGACCCACAAAGAGACTTAGACTCCCGTGCAATAATAGTGGGAGACTTTAACACTCCACTGTCAATATTAGACAGATCAACCAGACAGAAAATTAACAAGGAAATTCAGGACTTGAATGCAGATCTGAACTGAGGGACATTTACAGAACTCTCAACCCCAAATCCAACAATATACATTCTTCTCAGCACCACCTCACACTTACTCTAAAATAGACCACATAATTGGAAGTAATTCACTCCTCAGCAAATGCAAAAGAACAGAAATCATAACAGTCTCTCAGACCACAGTGCAAACAAATTAGAACTCAGGATTAAGAAACTAATTCAAAACCTCATAACTTCATGGAAAATGAACAACTGGCTCCTGAATGTTGACTGAATAAACAATGAAATGAAGGCAGAAATAAAGATGTTCTTTGAAACCAATGAGAATGAAGACACAATATACCAAAATCTCCGGGACACATTTAAACCAGTGTCTAGAGGGAAATTCATAGCAATAAATGTCCACATGAGGAGCAAAGAAAGGTCTAAAATCAATGCTCTATCATCAAAATTGAAAGAGCTAGAGGAGCAAGATCTAAAAAACTCAAAAGCCAGCAAAGGACAAGAAATAACAAGATCAGAGCAGGACTGAAGGAGATAGAGACACAAAAAAACCTTCAAAAAATAAAAAAATCCAGGATCTGGGTTTTTGAAAAGATCAACAAAATAGATATACCAATAGCCAGATTAATTATAAAAAAAAGGGATAAGAATCAAATAGATGCAACAACAACAACAACAAAAAGATAAAGGAGACATCACCACCAATTCCACAGAAATACAAACTACCATCAGAGATTACTGCAAACAACTCTATGCACATAAACCAGTAAATCTGGAAGAAATGGATAAATTCCTGGACACTTGCACTCTCCCAAGACTAAACCATGAAGAAGTTGAAATCCTGAATGGACCAATAACAAGGGCTGAAGTTGAGTCAGCAATTAATAGCCTACCAACTAAAAAAAGCCCAGGTCCAGATGGGTTCACAGTGGAATTCTACCACACATGCAAAGAGGAGCTGGTACCACTCCGTCTAAAACTATTCCAAACAATACAAAAGGAGGAAATCCCCCCCAACTCATTTTATGAGACCAACATCATCCTAATACCAAAAATGGGCAGAGAATCAACTAAAACAGAAAACTTCAGGCCAATATTCATGATGAACATCAATGCAAAAATCTTCAATAAAATACTGGCAAACAGAATGCAACAGCAAATCAAAAAGCTTATTCATCATGATCAAGTAGGCTTCATGCTGGGGATGCAAAACTTGTTCAACATATGCAAGCCTCTAAATGTAATCTGTCATATAAACAGAATCAAAGACAAAAACAAATGATTATCTCAATAGATGCAAAGAAGGCATTTGACAAAATTCAGCAGCCCCTTATGCTAAAAACCCTCAATAAACTAGGTATTGATGGGATGTATCACAAAATAATAAAAGCTATTTATGACAAACCCACAGCCAATATCATACTGAACAGGCAAAAACTGGAAGCATTCCCTTGGAAATATGGCACAAGACAAGGATGCCCTCTATCACCACTCCTATTAAATATAATATTGGAAGTTCTAGCCAGAGCAATCAGGCAAGAAAAAGAAATAAAGCATATTCAATTAGGAAAAGAGGAAGCCAAAATGTCTCTATTTGCAGATGGCATGATTATATACTTAGAAGACCCCATCATCTCAGCCCAAAATCTCCTTAAACTGATAGACAACTTAAGCAAAGTCTCAGGATACAAAATCAATGAGCAGAAATCACAAGCATTTCTATACACCCTAACAGACAAACAGAGAGCCAAATCAAAAATGAGTTCCCATTCACAATTGCTACAAAGAGAATAAAATACCTAGGAATACAACCAACAAAGGAAGTAAAGGACCTCTTCAAGGTGAACTACAAACCACTGCTCAATGAAATAAGAGAGGACACAAACAGGTGGAAAATATTCCATGCTCATGGTTGGGAAGAATTAATATCGTGAAAATGGTCATACTGCCCAAAGTAATTTATAGATTCATCGCTATCCCCATTAAGCTAACAATGACCTTCTTCACAGAACTGGAAAGAAACACTTCAAGCTTTATATGGAACCAAAAGAGAACCTGCATAGCCAAAACAATCCTAAGAAAAAAGAACAAAACTGGAGGTATCATGCTGCCTGACTTCAAACTATCCTTCAAGTCCACAATAATCAAAACAGCATGGTACTGGTACCAAAACATAGACATAGACCAATGGAACAGAACAGAGGCCTCAGAAGCAACACCACATATCTACAATCATCTGATCTTTGACAAACTTGAGAAAAACAAGCAATGGAGAAAGGATTCCCTGTTTAATAAATGGTGTTGGGAAAACTGGCTAGCCATGTGCAGAAAGCACAAACTGGACCTCTTCCTGACACCTTACACTAAAATTAACTCCAGATTGATTAAAGATCTACACATAAGACCTAACACCATAAAAAGCCTAGAAGAAAACCCAGGCAAAACTATTCAGGACATAGGCATAGGCAAGGACTTCATGGCTAAAACACCTAAAGCAATGGCAAAAAAAGCCAGAATAGACAAATCAGATCTAATTAAACTCCAGGGCTTCTGTACAGCAAAGGAAACAATCAGTAGAGTAAACTTGCAACCAACAGAATGGGAAAAAATTTTGCAATCTATCCATCTGACAAAGGGCTAATATCCAGAATCTGCAAAAACTAAAACAGATTTACAAGAATAAAAACAAAAAATTTCATTCAAAAGTGGGCAAAGGATATGAACAGACACCTTACAAAAGAAGACATTTATGAGGCCAACAAACATAAAAAAATGCTCATCATCACTGGTCATTAGAGAAATGCAAATCAAAACCACATGGAGATACAATTTCACACTAGTTATAATGGCGATCATTCAAATATCAGGAGACAACAGATGCTGGAGAGGATGTGGAGAAACAGGAACACTTTTACACTGTTAGTGGGAGTGCAAATTAGTGCAACCATTGTGGAAGACAGTGTGGTGCTTCCTCAAGGACCTAGAAATGGAAATTCCATTTGACCCAGCAATCTCATTACTGGGTATATACCCAAAGAATTATAAATTGTTCTATTGCAAAGACACATGTACACGTATGTTCATTGCGGCACTGTTTACAATAGCAAAGACTTGGAACCAACCTAAATGTCCATCAATGATAGACTAGATAAAGAAAAGGTGGCACATATACACCATGGAATACTAAGCAGCCATAAAAAATGATGGGTTCATGTTCTTCATAGGGACATGGATGAATCTGGAAACCATCATTCTCAGCAAACTAACACAAGAACAGGAAACCAAACACTACATGTTCTCTCTCTTAGGTGGGTGTTGAACAATTAGAACACGTGGACAAAGGGAGGGGAGCATCACACACTGCAGTCAGTTAGGGGGACCTAGGGGAGGAACAGTATGGGGTGGGGAGGTTGGGGAGGGATAACGTGGGAGGAATACCAGATATAGGTAGTGGGGGGATGGAGGCAGCAAACGACCTTGCCATGTATGTACCTATGAAACAATCCTGCATGATCTGCACATCTAGCCCAGAACCTAAAGTACAATAAAAAGAAAAAAGAAAAACTGAAGAAATAAAGGTCATCAATGAACGGTCATTTCAAAGGTCAGTCTTTCAGGTGTATTTCCTGTCAGGTCTTAACAAACTACTTATTCTACTCCTAATAAATTGGTTCTTGATTAAGAAGGGGAAAAAAAAAAGAAAATGTGAGGTATCCATGTCTAAATTTCTTCACAAAATTATACTCCTCAGTCTGCTATAACATTTCTATATCTACCCTAATGTTGTTGGGATTGGGAAATGGATATCCTCTTATCTGTAATCCCATTATTCTAAACAACAAATCCTACTTTCAGTAAAGAAATACAGAATTGGGATAGTTCTCTAGTCTCTTAACCATACTTTACACAACACTGTGAAAAGATGTTGTTGAAGAGATTCCAGCTCTCAACTACCACAAAAACTACATGTGGTATTTCCTTTCCATTGGAAGAGTAGGAACTGAATAGGCTCACAGCTGCATTTTTCCTAATCTCAGGAGAGCAGGAAGTTTATATTAGCTTCTGCTCAAAGGGTTTTCCAGAGCTGACTACACTGGAATTTTAGAGTGTTATGCAATTTCTTTACTGGATACCCAACATATGGTATGTACCACTAGGTGTGAAAAGATTGAAATTTTAATGGACAATTTATACATGAGTTTCCAAGGACCCCAGACATTTAGAGATGTCTGGTTTGTGAAATACTCATGAATGAAAATGAGCCCAGGTAACTGAATATTACTCACCTTTCAGATGTGTGTATTATACAGTCAAATAATGAAATGAAAGCCTCACAGAATGCTGACTGTATTTGACATGCAGTTCCTTGTAATTGTTGCTGAAATAAAGAAAGTCACATACAGAATGTTTTCCACAGCTTCATTATAGATGTGGCTAGATACGTTATTTGGGAAGTAAATTATATAATACTATTATAAGGGAAAGTGGCTCCTGTAGACATATCCTGAATGTCACCGCCTCAAGTCTTCTGAATAAAACGCAGCTTTGGCCAATATACACAACACAATTGCAACTGATTAATTTCATGAGTAAGAAATTGGTTATCATGGTACCTTAGTAAATACAAAAATCTTAAAAAGTTCACACTCTCAGAAATGTAATCGAGTATAAGATGTGTCCTTCATCTTTTGTATTCTATAAACAATTTCTGAATGGTAGATGCTTAATTACATAACATCAAGAAATCTTTCCATGAATATATTGGAAATGAATGCAAAAAAGTAGTAAGCCCCAGACTAGTAGATTTAATGCACACAGTACACTTTTAAAACCATCTGTTAATTCTCCCTGGCGATACAACTCCTCAGCTAACTAGAACATGCAATTAACCAAGCTACCCCAATTCTTAACTATGCTGTATAAATAGGCATTTATTGTATTTCCTACACAAAGAAGCAAATCTGTGGGAATTCTACTGTTGTTTCCACACCTGTCCATCACTTAAAACTACTTCCAAAGAAGAGACAAGCTCTGGAGCATTGAGAAGACAAAAAATAAAAATTCACTTAAAAGTTTGGCTCCATAAAAATAATTGAAAATTAGTAGAGTCAATGAATTTAGTTAAGCCTGTAAATAAAGATTTGAAATAGTTCAAGCACCACTGGTTAAATTATTTTTATTTTTTCATGAGGAGACTTAGAGCACGACAAATAACACACTTCCTAATTTCAAGAAATATTTGGTAATATGATCATAATTATTGTTGTTTATGATCATAATTATTATGTTTATGGATACTTTTTGAAGCATTCATGGACAATCTACAAATTATTTAAGGCTGGGTATGCATAATCAATAATTGGTTACTTATTTTTCTTTGTCTTTAAGAGGCTTTTTTCTTTCTTCTTTTTCTCCTTTTTTATTCTTTATCCCTTTTTCTTTCTTTCTCCTTCCTTCCACCTTCTTTCTCTTTATCTTTTTTCTGTCTCTTGTTAGTAATTAGAATTATTCTTATATGCCTCAATGTATATATGTAAATTTTCCCAGGAAAGTTTGTCATCACCACCTCTACTTTTGCCTCTGTTACTTGCTTGCTATATTCATTTCCCTGCCTCTCTTTGTCCTAATCTAGACCATAGAGATAATAATCTCTGACATGTGGAGTAGTTGAAAGCAATAGATGGATAATGTGCAGGGTTCATACTGGGTGTACATGTTCCTTTTCTCCATTGAGGTGTCATAACAAAGTGTTATGCTTCCCCTCTCATTTGAAGGCCATCCACTGCAGAATGTCTCCTGTAGCAGTCAGTCCCTTGGGGAAATGTCCCACATCTCAACCTTTTCCTAATATTAACTTTTATCTGACAGTTATCTTGTTCTTTAAAAGCTTTGGTCATATCTAAGAGATAGGGCTATTTGTATAAAACTAATACAATTCACCAGCTGTTTGGATGAATGTTTCATAGAGAAGAAATTTTATTTTCACACTCAACTTCAGTGAGCAAAGTCTGTCTTACTCTAAAGAAACAAATTAGATGGGAAATATTACAGATGACCTGGCAGGTGTATGAACCATAATTTTGGTTTATTGGGTCTTGTCAAGCCCATTAAATGCTTTCAGGTATAAACTATATACGTGCTATGTAAATTCTGATCTACTATATGGTACATGCATAGCAATCAAATACAATTTTCTTCATTACTTTTTAAATTAAATAAAGCAAACATTTCACATATGCTGTTATTGGCTTCATGTGAATTTTTTAACATCTTAGGACTAGACAATTATTGATGTGATTTTTACTACTTAATGTAATCTTTCTATTGGTAACTCATTAGTTCTTTCTAACAGCATTTCAAGCTTTTGTTTCTCTGATTAAAATGTTCGATGCCACATCTAAGAGGATGAGGCAGAGACAGTGACTCAGAAAGACAGCTGGGCTAGGAAAATGTTGCAATCCACAAATTCATGGGCATTAAAATACTTAGAGAAATATGAAGGCCACGATTATTTCCTTCATTAACCTCACAATTGATTGGGGTTCTCTGGAATTTGATTGTGGGTAGGGAAGAGTAGACCACTTTTAATTCCCTATAAGAAAAAAAAATAATAAAAGTTATTTTTTAAATCTCTGCTGAGAATAAAACTAAAGAAACACTGATTTCTTAGCATTGATTGCTCCTTCTTTAGACCACATACCTATTCCTTCATTATTAAGTCTCAAATATGTTATTGTGAGATTTTTACCTTCCCAAATATTAACTATTCAATGATCTTTAAATTTTATAACTTTAATCTTTTGCTACTCAAGTTTAGCATTGAGAAATACCCCCTGAACTAGTATCCTAACATAAAATATCCAACATAATGATGGAATTGATTGCCAGAATGTGGAGTGGGTAAGGCATGGGGGTGAGCATAAATGTGGGAAACAATTATAAGACCATTGAAAATACTTAAAATCAAAATTATTTCATACTCTTTGTACCAATTTCAAACTATAAAATTTTTGTCTTAAGATAGCAAATACAATATAAAGAGAACTGTAAGTGTTATGTTATAAAGGAACCTATCACTGCCACATGCCAGTTATCTGCCTGTGCTTGCAGCATTTTTTTCTTATCATTTCTATTTTTCTAAATGTTCAGAATTTCAACCCAGCATCCTCTATTTTACTGAGCTATCAACATTAAGGCCTAGTGAATGTGACCTTGCCTTATTTACTTAGGAAAATTTCCCATAAATTATCATTAACATTCTTTACTCCCAAGTTGGTAGAAAGGGAAAGTGTTCAATAATTGATCCATTATTTCAATAGATTAGACACACTGATTTTATTACATTGCTTGGCATTTATGCAAATCTTTTTTAAAAAAATATATGTATAAAAACAACTTGAACCAGTGTATTTCACATTTATTCAATGTCTACCAGTTTACTAATATTAGTGGTTTACATCTGGTATCAATTTTTATTAGCATCCATGGTGGTTCAATTAAATTTTTTACTATCAACCATGTTTGTAGATACTAGAAAATATACAAGTGATTTTATTGTTTATAATTCAAATAAATATTCTCTACTAAAGTCTCTGAAACTGGTTAATTTCAGATGAATATTCTCAGATAAGTAAAAGTAAAAAATGTATCCTAATCTACAACAGCCTGGTCACATTCAGACTTCTGAGTTATTCATGCGATTATAAATAACACAAGTGTAAGCAGCACAGTGCAGCTAGTTAAATAAGATAGTAAGTAATTATACTTTCCATGACATTTTCCAAATGGTATACAATACATCTAAACAATGGGTGTATATTTTTTTCTATAACTATATCTATGTCTATCATTGTTAAGGAAGTACATTTAATTTCTCTCCAGTCTAGGAAAATGGTATTTTTCTAAATTACCGGTGATAATCTATACAGAGGCTAAGAATATTTTCTTTATAATATGAAATGCCATTTTGGCTTTTTATTCTCCACAGGGATATTTTCAGTTCACGGAATAGATATTTGAGCAAAATAAGGTCCATGATTTTACATATTATTTTTATAGTGGTATGTGTATATTCCTATCATATCTGTGTTCATAAAACTTACTAGCTATTAGAATATGTGTATTTGTTCATTATTGCATCTTTCTCATTCAACCCTTTGTCAAGCCCACAGCAGACTTGATATAAATGTTTCCTCAATGGATGAATAAATAAATGACTTCAATTACTGATGCTTTACTTTCCACTTATAGGGTTGGATTTATGGCCTCTCTCTACAAATATATTCAGAAATTCTTAGTGTTTAACTGGATTTAGCAATGTGAACTATGATCTTGTGGCGCATCTAAAAATGTATCTTTTTTCAACATTCATGAAAAGAAAAGGCTATTACACCCTAATGAGGACAAAAAAATTATTTAGAAAATTAGACATGTAAAATTGTTTGGGGGGCACAAAATATTGCATTAATTTTGCTTAAAGTTATCATTAACATGGTTACTCAACCAACTAGTCCAAATACATTCGAGCATCTTTTGAGTCCTTATATGCTGAATGGACCTGTCTGATTTGTCATATGAGTGGATGCAACAAGATTGAAGAAGTTCAAAGACACACAGACACACTCACGAAGGCGTGCGCATGCAAAGAATAGGCAGGAAATGGCAAAATTACAGTACTAAAATTAAAGCAAACAACAAAGAAGCCATTAGCAATGATTAAACTCAGAGTGGGAGTGGGGCAAAAAGTACAGCCCTTGTTAGATGGAAAATATTTTTGCATGATGCATATTTATGATTTCTAGCAAATGTCGCTGATCTGTTGAGAATTAATATCCTTGTTTCCTCTCTTTTATTGCTCTTAAATATTACTATCTCTTCTTTATCATCATCACTACAATCTTCCACTCTTCCAGACCCTGAAAAGTAGCAGCAATGTGCCCTGCAACAGAATCTGCACTCTACAAAGATACTAAAAGAGCTACCGTGAAGAAGCTACATAGTTGATCACTGGGTTATACCTCTCAAGTGCTTTCTCAGGAGTCACATCCATATTGTTGCTGAGAGTACCTGCCTTGCTCTAAAGCCTAACTGGGTTGCATCCTGGCTCTTAGTAGCTAAGAGATTTTGACCAAATCACCGGCAGAGACTTTAGTCTCTTTTTCTACTAAATAAAATAAAATTAGTTACTACTCTGAAATTTTCAATAAAACCTGTTAAACTTTGCAAAGCTAACTGGCTAGTATTTAAGGTTTGCATTATCATGTGCTATCCTGGCCATCTTGGGAAGTTTGTTGATAACTGGCCTGACACAGAACCACCAGATCGTTTGTAAAATCCTGGTGAGGCTGACTTTTCAGCTTAGTGAGCCTGCTGCAATCTTTATTCAGTTTCCAAAGCAAAGATAGAAAATTGCTCATAACACTACATGAAGATGTCTATGCATTTCAAGTTAAATCTGCTGTCATATCAGAATATAACTTTATAAAACTAAGCTTATTATCTTTTCTTTTCAACTTTTTTTTCCCTGTTCATTGTTTTTGCCAATATTTTACTTAAAAAGATCAATGTGCTTTCGCATGTAAGGGATGTCTGGAAAATACATTAAAAGGTCAAGCATGTTTTTACAAAAAAATCTTGAAACAACTAGGGGGCAGTGCTGCCAAATGATAGCTCAAAAGCATTGTTAGCCAGCTGAGGTGTGGAAAACCATTTAGATTCAAAAAGCAAATTAGGGATTGTGATGGAATATATTAATTAAATTGAGCATCATGTGAAAGTCAAATGCATGAAAGATGTAGACTACCATATTCTTCTGTGTATGGGAACTTATGAGTCCTGTGTCATTTTGACTCTTCCTTATTCCCACATTCATGAGGCCCAGCTTTGCCTTTGCTGAGATTTTGGTTGGTTGGTAATGTATTTTTCATCAATGTATTTTCAAAATATGAAGCCTTTTCTTTCTTCTCATAATTCCAGTCTTAGTTTAGCTTCTTATCACCTAGACTAATCAATACCTCTGACCTGATATCACTACATTTTAAAAAGATTGGCTTTCCAAAATTCAGCTTTCCTCCCCAAGACACATTATAACATGCAGTATAACATGCATGAGGGCCTGGCCCTTGCTGTCAGAAATATTTGTGTTTGTATCTCGGTTTCACTATGTATTGCGAGATTTTGGGTAAACTGATTAGCCTGGCTTAATCTCAGATTCTCAATCTTAATTAAATCTTTTTTTTTTTTATTAGAAAATGCTCTCCCTTGATTGTATATATCCCTTCCAATTTCTGCCTTGTTTCTCTGCTTTTTAAATAGTATTTGTACTGCCCTCTTCATTTCTTCATCTACTGTCTCCCTCTATAGTATACAAATTAAGTTTTGCCACTACCTCTCTGTGAAAACAGCCTTTATCCTCCTAATTTCCTAAACTTTGTCATAGGTATTGCTAGCCTTTCTCCTCTACTCCCCTCACCTAATCCTTTATCTTCTCCTCTCTCCTCTTCTGTTCCTCTTCTTTTCTTTACTAGGTAATGTCATTGTCTTTTAACTTTAAATAACAACTATGCATGGACACCTGCAAAATATGAATCCCACTCTAATAAAACAACTTGTGTACTCATAATTTTGAATTGTTTCAAACTTGACATAACCCATGGGAATTTCCATATCTGTCTTCTGAAACTTCATGTCTCTCTGATTTCAATTTATGCTACCACCATCCATTTGCTGCTACAAAAATAAAGAATAACAACAACAACAAAACAAAGAGACAAAAATAAGTTTCACTCTTAACTCCTCTCTTTATACTTACATTATATCTAATAACTCTAGTAAAATTCGATCTGGTGGGCTTTTATCTCCAAAAACATGTCTATATTTTTCCCATTTATGTCTACTCCTTGCACTGTGAACGTATCTCAAAGAAGACTGCAACTGGTTTTACTGCATCTACTCTTGTACATTTTACAGGCTATTTTCTACACAGCATGCACAGTCTATTTATAGCAGTTATATCAGGTCAGTCTCCTGCTTAAAACCCTCTAGTGACTTCCTATTGTAATTTGAATATGATATAAATTTATTGCCACTGCCTAGAAGGTCCTGTTTGTTTTATATACTATTTTAGCTCTGAATGCCTCTCAAAACACTTGCTTTCTTAGACCCCATCCAGAAACTGTAGCCTTCTTTCAGTCTCTATAATTGCACCATCCAATATGGTAGCTATGAGCCACAAATGACTACAATTACTTAAAATACAATGACCATATCTAAATATTCTAATTTATATTTGTTTTGTAAGTGTAAAATACATACCACATTTTTGAATCTTAGTATAAAAAATTAAAGTAAAATATTTTTATTAATGTTTAATTTGTTTACATGTAGATATGCTATTCAGGATATATTACATAAAATAACACACTTTAATTTTACTCTTTAAATGTCTAACACATTTTTATTTATTTATTTATTTATTTTTAAATTTTTTAAATTTTTATTGCATTATAGGTTTTGGGGTACATGTGCAGAGCGTGCAAGATAGTTGCATAGGTACACACATGGCAGTGTGCTTTGCTGCCTTTAAAAATTACATATGTGTCTTGTATTGTACTTCTAGTGTACTACATATTTCTAGAATAGACTAAACTTACTTCCATCTCAGAAGCTTTGTAATTTTTCTTTCTGGCTATCTTTTCTTTGTAATATTCTCCCAAAAATATTCCAATTTATTGTTTGTTCACCTGTCAGATCTCAAGTCAAATCACATTTTCTCGAAATGTTCTTGATTGATCATCTTACATAAAATTTACCAGCTCCTATCTTCCCAGTTCTACCATGTTTACTCTATAACATTTCTTCTTTTGTTCCATTCTTAGCCTTTCTAATTCTTCAGAATTATTAGTTTGCTCAGGTATAAGTTAAGCAAACGGAAGGTACTGTCTGCCTTGTCAACTTCTATGTTCTAGGATTCTATCATAGTTATAGGAAAATTGTAGATACTCAATTTATAGTTATTGACTGATTGAGACACTGAATCACTTGTTGTTTGACTGTCTACAATACTATAATTTTAACTTCCATTTTCACTTACCCCATGCCTAGCAGTTCCCCCCCGCCCCGGGATTAGAAAAAAAATTTACTTGAGGTGGTGGAAGAAAGTGTGGTAAAATAGATATGGAAAAAATAAACTAGGATACTCATGTTTGTCATTTAATGGGGTACAGGAAATGCTACCCCAAAATGTGATATCTTGCCATACTGAGTATTTTAAGCTGAAATAATCTAAGAAAACTGAAGAAGCAGGAAAGTCTCTGACTTTCTTCCTCCCCTCTCTCCTGAAGAACCTCAGGTAACAGATGTCCTGTCTAAGACAGGGAGAAAAGATATGTCACATGCAGAGTCCAAGAAGAATCTGAACAAACAGGCCTTGCTAAGTTTACCCCAGTTTATTATCCTTAGATCATATTCTTTTGTCTTCCAATCACACTTTCGTATGACTTTCTTTAAAAATGCAGTTATCCCCTCTTTACATGTTAATTTCTGAAGGCTTTGTGTCACGTAAAATTTATGTTAAATAAATTTGGTTATCCTATTTTTTGTATGTCTTTTGTTATAAAAGCCTCAGCCATGAATCTTGTGAAGGGCAAAAAATATTTTCTCTCCTACCTCATACTGATGAATATGTGTCTAGCTTCAGTTCCCATTTCCATATGAGAACACAGGCAAGAGATTCCTTGGATTTTGAATTTCTCATATACAGTTTGCATTATCTGTATATATTAATTATTCAATAAATTCATGTTGATTTTTTTCATAAGCCACAAGGAGCAGATGCATCAGATCTTTAATTGAATCTGATTTTGTTAGAACACATATAGATTCAGCTGTAGTCAGTTACTTTTCAAAGATTCCCATGGAAACCCGCAAAAAGGAAGGTAATAAGAGAAACAAAGATATTAACTCATTTAAGGTTCACCAAATGATATCCATTTGAATCTTTTATTTTAAAAAATCCTTATTTTTTATAAAGAATAGATATGCTTCCTTTAATTTTCATTAATGTTATTATAAATGAAATTTTTTGATTATAAAAATAGAGATGCATTTGTTCTAAGTCTCCCTAATAAGCAAAATAGAAACATACATAAATGCAGTGGGAGACTGACAAACACACAGACTCCTTTGCATGAGTGCCCTTTTTTACACTTCTTTTCCCTTCTTATTTGGAGCTGGTGATTTGATAGGGAAAAGTTGCAATATTTTAGGTTGCTTTCCATAATGAAAGAAACTAGTTTATACTCGGTGTAGAAGATACAGAGTGTGTCCTCCACATCCCCTTTATAAGAAAAGAAATGCTAGCTGTAAGGAGTGCAGTTACACAACAGCCCAGCCTTTAGCTTCTTTATGATCAGCCTCAGATTTCAATCTGAGGTACCAATCTCCTTAGAGTGACTGCCAGCCTGTGATTGAACAAGGCAGTGGTCTGAGGGCTTAGCCAGGTGCACCTGAAATAGAACTCCTCTAACAGGCAACATTTACTCTAGAGCTCCCTGTGGCGGATATAGCCTCTGTCACATCTAACCATCCTTCTTCATCCCCTTCTTTTGATGATGTAACTTCTCAATAAAAATAGTTAGAAAATCAACTCTGTCTCAATGTTTGCCTCCTGTAGTACAGAAACTACAAAGCCTTCTGCTGGCCATAGTGGACACTTCTGGTACCTACTCTGTAGCAGCCATTCTATTTTGTATACTGATAAAGTCTAGGAAAGGAACAACAGCGAAAATAGTTATTACATTTCTTCCATCCCACCCTGCTTTTCATTCTTCCTTACCTCCTTCCCTTCTTCCTTCTCTTCTTTACTTTCTCCTTCTTTCCTTCAACAAATATTTACTTTGCACCTGGGCCCAGGATGTATAATAGCAAGCAAGAGAGATAATACATAATTCCTGCCCTAATAGGTGCTTACTCACTAGTAAGAATGCATTTTTAATAAATTAGGTCATAGAACCTTTTGAAAATTGAAAATAGGGAGGTAGAGATAAATGATAGATAGACAGATAGATAGATAGATAGATAGATAGATAGATAGATAATAGATAGACACACAGACATATTGTCCTTCAATTGTACATATATATAGTCACATAATTTTGCATTTCAGGTTGTTATGAATGCATCAAAGAGAGTGAACTCCATGAGTACCCTAAATCTATACAGATTGACTTCTGTTATTTATTGTAAAAGAAAATCTTAATTGCTTTTCTGCCATTGGAGTTTCTAATGATTAGATACTTAAAATGTCAAGAATACTGGAAAAATAAAGACAAAAATTAAGAATAAAGTTCATTTAAGTTGAGATATTTTAATGAGTTCTGAGACATGGGTTATTCCTCATCTGTCTGCATTTACATAAGTCTGGTAGCTTGAATTTGATGTTTCCAAATACCCATCTTCAGACAGATTATATATAAAGAGAAACACTATACGTATACATGCATGGACACACATACATACACACACATAAGTCTTTTTTTTTATGTTAGAGGAATCTAAAACCCCCAAAAAATGTTTTGGGTAATGTTTTGGAATTTTAATAAAGGCCATATAATCAAGACAAGTACTGTTACTTAAACACAGCCTGTTGCCATATTAGGCCCTGTTCCTCTGCCTGGGTAACAAAATCCTTTAACATGAAAGTATAAACATCTAAACTGATGAAATATTTTTCCATAAAATATGCATGCATACAGCAAAAATAATGCTTTAGTGTTCTAATATTGCATAAAAATCCAGAAAACATATTTCTAGAAATTCATTTTCTTACTCAACTATGGACTTGAAGCATAATAGAGCCTTGCAGAGGAAAACAGCTGCAGCCAAATTTTTCTCTCTAAATGAAGAAAGTTGGAGAGCAAAAAATTGTTGAGTATTTTGAGTGGTTGTTGATCATGCTAAGAGGTAAAGTAGGTCAAGGAAACACACTGAAACACAAACACAAACACAACACTCACACATACACAAGGGATCAGGCTGTCTCTTTCATAAGAAATTTCAAGTATAGGTAAAAGAGATATGTACTGAGAAGGTAAATTGGGCTTATCACTAGCAGCAATAAGAGAGCAACTACATAAGCAAGCCCTCTTTCCAGCAGCTGCTGAAGGATTTCTTTGAGCATGATTGGACATGGCACTTGGCCAAGCAAACAACATTACAATTAGGTATGTTTTCCACAAAATAAAAATAATTTCCCAAGGTTCCGTGTGTGTGTGCACATGCATGGGTGTTTCTATACCCTGAATTCAGCCTTATTCACAGTAATACCCACTTTGTGCCACCTCCTTTTTAGATCTATAATTGAGGACTGAGGGATATGAGACAAGTGAGCTGAGGAATGTCAGAAGACCTGAACAAATGGAGAAAAAATATGATTAATTTGCTTGTTTTTACAAAATGTTTTCATTTGGATGTAAAATTTTTGCTCGAAAGACATGGGACTCAAATTGTAGTGAATTAATGATTTAAAGATGCAAAGTGACATTTTTGTATTTATGACAAACTGTATAAAGTTTCGGATGTTGAACTATATATTAAACAAGCATTCCTTTTTTGCTGCGAGAAATAAACTTCCTTGCAATTTTGCCTCTGTCTTCAATGTCTTCTTGATGAATAAAAGGATGAAGATATCATAAGGGTTAATATCATCAACAAAACTACCTTCTATGCAAAAAGAACAGGCTAAGTATTGTCAATATAAAGATGTATAGTATAGAATTGATAGGGCTTGGTTCTGTTCCCACTCAAATCTCATCTTGAATTGTAGCTCCCATTATTACCAAATGTTGTGGGAAGGACTTGGTGGGAGATAATTGAATGATGGGGGCCATTCCCCTATACTGTTCTTGTAGTGAATAAGTCTCATGAGAACTGATGGTTTTATAGAGGAAACCGCTTTCTCTTGGTTCTCATTCTTTCTTCCCTACCGCCATGTAAGATATGGCTTTCATCATGATTGTGAGGCCTCCCTAGCCACATGGAACTGTGAATTCATTAAACCTCTTTTTCTTTATAAATTGCTCAGTCACAGGCATATCTTTATCAGTAATGTGAAAATAGACTAATCAAAGAATGTAAAATATGAGACTTAAAATAAATTTAATTATAAAATTTATTTTATTAACTATACATTATTTAACTATTCACTTTAAAATACATGTTTATAATTGTTATAACTATGCAAATTTGTAAATATTTTATTGTATTTATTGAGTTAAAGTTGGGATAAGTATCCTCCACACTAGCCTCAGAAAATTCTTTTCTCTATAAAAATCTCTTTCATATTAAGACGGTATTTAGTGCTTTTATGTCCCAAGAATTGTTCTAGAAATGGTTGGGAGATATAACAGGAAAATATATTAGTATAGAAGTATGTACTTATATTTTTGCATATTTTAAAGCCTTAAGTTGAAACAATAAGGCCAATAGAAAGATTAGCATAAAGGTTGAACAGGAATCTTTGGGAGACAAATTGAAAACTTGTCTCCAGCAATTTGGTGACTCCAGATACATTGATTAGGAAGAACAAAAGTAAACCATATTTTATTAAGGCTGCTATTTATGAAATCACCCTGTTCACTCTCAAAAGAATGCAGGAAATTTTCTTCAAGAAGTCTAGTACCAATTAACAACTCCAAGACAATATATATTTTTATGGTTAAATGATATTTGAAGTGAGATTGACTGAATTTATATTTGATTTTAGACTTTTAAGCTGTGTGAGCTAAAGCAATTTATTCAATCTCTTTGACCTTCAGTTGGTTACTTTATTTGTACAAATGGGGACAATAATGGAGTTATTTTGAGTACTAAATAAGTTAATACATGCAGAGTATAGACCTTGGAAAGGTATTAAATATTCAATGAATGTCAATGTAGAAAAGGGTTTCCTAGAGGACTCAGGGGTGGCTGACAAGATGTCAGTATAGGAACAGCTCTAGTCTGCATCTCCTAGAGAGATCAATGCAGAAGACAGGTAATTTCTGCAATTCCTGAGGTACCTGGCTTATCTCACTGGGACTAGTTAGACAGTGGATGCAACCCACAGAGAGTGAGCCAAAGCAGGATGAGTGTCACCTCACCAAGGAAGCATAAGGGGTCAAGGACCTCCCTCCCCTAACAAAGGAAAGCCATGAGGGACTGTGCCATGAGGAATGGTGAATTCCAGACCAGACAATGTGGTTTTCCCATGGTCTTCACAACCTGCAGACCAGGAGATTACCTCAGGTGCCTACACCACCAGGACTCTGAGTTTCAAGCACAAAACTGGGTGGCCTTTTGGGCAGACACTGAGCTAGTTGCAGGAGTTTTTTTTTTTCATGCCACAGTGGCACCTGGAATGCCAGTGAGACAGAACCATTCACTGCCCTATAAAGGGGGTTGAATCCAGGGAGTTAAGTGGTCTAGCTCAGAAAATCCCACCCCCACAGGGCCCAAGAAGCTAAGATTCACTAGCTTCAAATTCTGGCTGCCAGCACAGCAGTCTGAAGTCAACCTTGGACACTCTAGCTTGGTTTGGGGAGGGGTGTCCACCATTACTGAGGCTTGAGTAGGTAGTTTTCCCCTCACAGTGTAAACAAACTGCCAGGGAAGTTCAAAATGGGTGGATCCTACCACAGCTCAGCAAAGCTGCTGTAGCCAGAATGCCTCTCTAGATTCCTTCTCTCTGGGCAGGGCATTTCTAAAAGAAAGGCAGTAGCCCCAGTCAGGGGCTTAAAATTCTCAGTTGGGTGCAGTGGCTTGCACCTGTAATCCCAACATTTTGGAAGGATGAGACTGGTGGCTTGCCTGAGGTCGGGAGTTCAAGATCAGCCTGGCCAACATGGTGAAACCTCATCTCTACTAAAAATACAAAAATTAGCTTGATATGGTGGCTTGTGCCTGTAATCCCAGCTTCTTAGGAGGCTAAGGCAGAAAACTCACTTGAACCCAGGAGGTGGAGGTTGCAGTGGGCTGATTGTGCCACTGCACTCCAGACTGGGCAACAAGAATGAAACTCCATTTCCAAAAAAAAAGAAAAGAAGAACTCCCATCTATCTGGGACAGAGCACCTAGGAAAAGGGGTGGCTATGAGTGCAGCTTCAGCAGACTTAAACATTTCTGCCTGCTGACTCTGAAGGGAGCAGTGAATCTCCCAAAATAGCACTTGATCTCTGCTAATGGACAGACTGCCTCCTCAAGTGGGTTCCTGACTCCTATGCCTCCTGACTAGGAGACACCTCCTGGAAGGGGCTGATAGACACCACATACAGGAGAGTTCTGGCTAGCAAGACAGACCAATATTCAAATTCAAGAACTTCAGTTGACACCACAAAGATACTCCTGGAGAAGATTGACCCCAAGACACATAATCATCAGATTAACCAAGGTTGAAATTAAGGAAAAAATGTTAAGGGCATTCAGAGAGAAAAGTCAGGCTACCCACAAAGAAAAGCCCATCAGACTAAGAGTGAATCACTCTACAGGAAAGTTACAAGCCAGAAGAGAATGGGGGCCAATATTCAACATTCTTAATGTTAAACATTTTCAACCCAGAATTTTAATATTCAGCCAAACTAAGCATGATAAGTGAAGGAGAACTAAAATCATTTTCAGACAAGCAAATGTGAAGAAATTTTGTAACCATGAGGACTGTTTATGAGAGCTCCTTAAGAAAGCACCAACTGTGGAAAAGAAAACTCAGTACCAGCCACTGCAGAAACATACCAAATTGTAAAGACTATCAACACTATGAAGAAACTGCATTAACTAACAAGCAAAATAACCAGCTAGCTTCATAATGAAAGGATCAGATTCACACATAACATTATTAACCTAAAATGTAAACAGGCTAAATGCCCCAATTAAAAGACACAGACTGGCAAATGTGATACAGTCAAGACCCATCGGTGTGCTGTATTCAGGAGACCCATCTCATGTGCAAACACACATATGGGCTCAAAATAAAGGGTTGGAGAAATATTTAATAACAAATTGAAAGCAAATAAAAAAACATGGATTGCAATCCCAGTCTCTGATTAAATAGACTTTAAACCAACAAATATCAAAAAAGATGAAGAAGGACATTACATAATGGTAAAGAAATCAATTCAACAAAAAGAACTAACTATCCTAAACATATATGCACTGAATACAGGAGCACCCAGATTCATAAAGGAAGTTCATAGAGTCACACAAAGGGACTTAGACTCCTACCAAATAATAGTGGGAGACTTTAACACCACACTGTCAATATTAGGCAGATCAATGAGACAGAAAATTAACAAGGACATTCAGGACATGAATGCAGTTCTGTACCAAGCAGACCTAATAGATATCTGCAAAACTCTCCACCCCAAATCAACAGAATATGAATTCTTCTCAGCATCACATCACACATATTCTAAAATTGACCACCTAATTGGAAGTAAAACACTCCTCAGCAAATGCAAACGAAAAGAAATTATAACAGTCTCTCAGAACACTGTGCAATCAAATTAGAACTCAGAATTAAGAAATTTACTCAAAACTGCACAACTACATGGAAACCGAAACCTGTTCCTGAATGACCATGGGATAAATAACAAAATTAAGGCAGAAATAAATGAGTTGTTTGAAACCAAGGAGAATAAAGACACAATGTAACAGAATCTCTGGGACTCAACTAGCAAGAGGAAACAAATTCTAAAGCTAGCAGAAGACAAGACATAAGCAAGATCAGAGCAGAACTGAAGGAAATAGAGATATAAAAAGTCCTTCAAAAAAATCAATGAATCCAGGAGCTGCTTAAAAAAAGAGAGATAATGAAATAGAAAACTAGCCAGACAAATAAAGAAGAAAGAGAAATCCCTAACAATAGAAAAATCATGGACCTCTCCCTAACTCATTTCATGTGGCCAGAATTATCTTAATACGTAAACCTGGCAGAGACACAATAAAAACAAACAAACAAAGACATTCAGGCCAATATTCTTAATACAATGCAAAAATTCTCAACAAAAACTGGCAAAATCTTATCCATCACAATTAAGTTGGTTTCATCCCTGGAATGCAAGGCTGGCTCAACATACAAAAATCAATAAAAATAATTCATCACATAAACAGAACCAATGACAAAAACTACATGATAATTGCAATAGATGCAGCAAAGGCCTTTGATGAAATTCAACACCTCTTCATTCTAAAAACTCTCAATAAACTAGGTATTCATGGAATGTATCTCAAAATAAGAGCTATTTATAACAAATCCACAAACAGTATCAAAATAAAGAGGCAAAAGCTGGAAGCACTCCCTTTGAAAACTAGAATAAGACAAGGATGCCCTCTTTCACCCCTCCTAATCAACATAGAATTGGAAGTTCTCATCAGGGGAATCAGGCAAGAGAAATAAATAAAGGGTATTCAAATAGAAAGAGGGAGGTCAAATTGTCTCTGATTGCAGATGACATGATGGTGTATTTACAAGACCCCATCATCTCAGCTCAAAATCTCCTTAAGCTGAAAAGCAACTTCAGCAGAGTCTCAGGATAAAAAATCAATGTGCAAAAATCACAAGCAATCCTATATACCAGTAATAGATGAACTGAAAGCCAAATCATGCTTGAAAGCCCATTTACATTTGCTACAAAGATAATAAAACACCTAGAAATACAACTTATAAAGGATATAAAGGACCTCTTCAAGGAGAATTACAAACCACTGCTCAAGGAAATAAGAGAGGACACAAATGAAAAAACATTCCATGCTCATGGATAGGAAGAGTCAATCTTAAGAAAACGGCCATAGTGCCCAAAGTAATTTATAGATTTAATGCTATCTCCATCAAGCTACCATTCACTTTCTTCAGAGAAGAAGAAAAAACTACTTTAAATTTCATATGGAACCAAAACAGAGCCCATATAGCCAAGAAAATTTTAAGCAAAATGAACAAAGTTAGAGGCATTATGCTAGCTAACTTCAATCTATACTACAAGAATACAGTAACCAAAACAGCATGGCACTAGTATCAAAACATATATATAGACCAATGAGACAGAACAGAGGCCTCAGAAATAATGCCAAACATCTACAACTGTCTGATCTTTGAAAAACCTGACAAAATCAGCAATGGGGAAATTATTCCCTATTTAATAAATGGTGTTGGGAAAACTGGCTAGCTGCTAAAACCAGACCCTTTCCTTACCTCTTATACAAAAATTAACTCAAGGATTAAATCCTTACATGGAAGACCTAATACCATACAAACCCTAGAAAGAAACCAAGGCAATACTATTCAGGACATAGGCATGGGAAAAGACTTCATGACTAAAACACCAAAAGCAATGGCAACAAAAGTCATAATTGACAAATGGGATCTAAATAAACTAAAGGGCTTCTCCACAGCAAAAGAAACTATCATCAGAGTGAACAGGTGACCTACAGAATGGAAGAAAATTTTTGCAATTTATCCATCTAACAAAGGGCTAATATCCAGAATCTACAAAGAACTTAAACAAATTTACAAGAAAAAACAAACAATCCCATAAAAAAAGTGGGCAAAAAATATGAACAGACATTTCTCAAAAGAAGACATTTATGCAGCCAAAAACTATATAAAAAAAATCTCATCATCATTGATCATTAGAGAAACACAAATCAAAACCACAAGGAGATGTTTTTTCTTGTAAATTTAAGTTCTTTGTAGATTCTGGATATTAGCCCTTTGACAGATTGATAAATTGCAAAAATTTTCTCCCATTCTATAGGTTTCCTGTTCACTCTGATGATAGTTACTTTTGCTGTGAAGATACCATCTCATGCCAGTTAGTATGGTGATTATTAAAATGTCAGTAAACAACAGATGCTAGAAAGAATGTGGAGAAATAGGGACACTTTTACAGAAATAGGGAGGACAGTTTGGCCATTCCTCAAGGATCTAGAACTAGAAATACCATTTGACTCAGCAATCTCATTACTGGGTATATACCCAAAGGATTATAAATCATTCTACTATATAAGATACATGACACATATGTTTATTGCAGCACTATTCACAATAGCAAAGACTTGGGACCAGCCCAAATGCCCATCAGTGGTAGACTAGATAAAGAAAGTGTGGCATATATACATTAAGGAACACTATGCAGCTATAAAAAAAAAGGGATGAGTTTATGTCCTTTTCAGGGACATGAATGAATCTGGAAACCATCACTCTCAGCAAACTATAACAGGAACAGAAAACCAAACACTGCATGTTCTCACTCATAAGTGGTAGCTGAACAATAAGAACACAAGAATACTGCTAGAGGAACATCACACACTGGGGTCTTTCAGGGAGTGGGGTGCTAGGGGAGGGATAGCATTAGGAGAAATACCTAATGTAGATGATGGGTTGATGGGTGCAGCAAACCATCATGACACGTGTATACGTATGTAACAAACCTGCACATTTTACACATGTTTTCCAAAACTTAAAGTATAATTTTAAAGAAAGAAATAGAGGACTCAGACCTAAAATGTTATTTATTTCTTTTACATTGCTAATAAATATGCAATTCTCAAGATGATAATACCATATTTGGATTTAAGTGAATTACAATGGAAGAAAAGAAGGGTGCTTTGTATTCATGGTTTTCTAATGAACAAATCTCCACTTTCTAATCCTAATCCTTCCAGCACTCAGCTATAGGTCACAAAAGGTATTAATATTGAATGAGAAAAAAAAAAGAAGTGCTTCTTTAAGAAAATTCTTATTTCATCTTACTTCCACCTACAGAGAGTATCTTACATGTTTGTTAAGAGTTTGTTGCTCCAACTTTAAGAGAAAGTTGGCTTGAATAAGAATGTCTTGAGGAAGTAGGCACATAGAAAACAAATTTTATTTTAAAATTAGTTATTACTATTAGACTATTTGATTTAAACCCACACAGAAATAGATGCCAAGTGAAGCTCAGTGAGGATGCTGGCTTGATGAATATAAATACCTAACTGGACATGGCAAAGATCAAGAAATCAGGAGAATGTCAGTGTCACAGGATGCACATGGTATTTGAAGAGAATTTAGACACTCTTAAAGAGGGTTGAGACATCACTGATTGCTGTGAAAGCATTGAAAGTAGAGAGAACCTTTAAAAAAGTCTTAAAAAGAGCAGTAATGTGAATAATATGTTTTCTAGGTCATGCTCAATATTTTCTTAACTACACATTGAAATTGCCTTATTTCTTTCAGATATGAATTTCTTTGTTAGAACTGGTTACAGTTCTATTAGAAAACTGTAGGCTAGAAGAAGAAAGAGCTATGTTAATTTCTCCTGAAAAAAGGGAGGGTAAAAAAATGTATTGAGCTATTAATTAAAAATACTTTTTAACCTCAGCTGAATTATCATATTAAGTACCTTTTTTTGTAAGCTCAATCCTCTATGTATTTGGAAGAAAGCAAGAAGTGGACCCTTTGTGGTTCAGTGGGAGGATCTTCCCATCATGCTATCATGCTTTTCCAGTTAGAAAATTATGAGGTTATAGAACACAGCTGAGGTTCTTGATATATGGTAATATTTGGAAAAAATGAAGTTGTGCTTAAAGGACTCACAGGCTGTAGTACTAAACAGCCAGGTGGGTGAGTCTGAATTACTTACTAATTCATAACTTTTTAAGGAAGTATTACTCCAGGGACAGTAAAAGACCTTTTTTAACTCTTTTTACCTAAACATATGTAAACCCGTTTTCAATGTTAACATGGCCTCCCTAAATCTATCTCTATCATTAACTGATATGCTCAGCCCTGAGTCATTCCTTGACATTTACAGCACACAGCACAGTGAAAGGAACATATGATTTGAATCTCTTAAAGGTCTCAGCTGGAACTCTGACACTTACATGCTCTGTGAAATTGAGCAATTAACCTCTTGGGGGCCTAGTTTCTTAATCTCTAAAATATGAATTGTACTTATCTCATGTAGTTGTTGGGAAGATCAAATAAGACTATGGTTTAAAGTACTCAGTGCATAATAGTTACTCAAAAATTAAGATCTGCTATTTGTAGCATAGGCTTATTCTCTAGCATTTGTATTCTAGGAATGGATTGCCTGTACCTGGGGAGAACAAATAGGGACAGGCACGTTTCTGTGGGGTGAGGGAAGGAGCAATGAGAATGGACAAATTAGCAAATGACTTAGTAAGGCAGAACTCAGATGACAGGATTCCTGAGGGAATTTGGAATTTTGCAGGCAGAGTAAAGAAACCCACCCATTCATTCATCCATCCAACATATACTTATTAAGCATGTAACTTGCAGCAGGTAAGTGAGGTACTTTGAAATAATGGTAACATCTGTGTATTGATGGTCTTAATGAAATGAAAGAATTTGGGAAATCAGAATTCTAGAGGAAATAAACTAGAAATGTTGGAGGTGGTGAATCACAGCATGACTTTTAGAAATTAAGACTAGGAAAAACTATGGTTATTAGGAATTATAAGATCTATAGTAGGGTCAGCAACTTTTACTTAAAAAGCCAGGTATTAAATATTTTAGGTTTTGTGGGCCAATAAGCAGAATTGAAGACATAATGTGGGTACTAACATTACCATTTTAAATGTGACCATCTAAACATGTAAACTTTATTTTTTCTATGAGCTGTAAAAAAACAGATTGCATGCCAGATTTGGCCAATGGGCTGTACTTTGCCAACCCTTGATATAAAATATGATTATGTGAGTGTTATGTCTGTAGTAGAATGGAAGACCAGACTACTGAGACAGGAGAGTTCATAGACCTGAGATGCTAAGGTGGTGAAGGCAACAGAAAATCAGTTCTTTTAGTGGAAATTCAGAAAAACCAGGGGAACCAGTGAAATATTGTCAAAGATATTTTATTGACAGCAGTGCAAGTTAACATAGTGATGGTCAAAGAGGATGGGGAATGAAAACTTCCATAACAGAGACTTGCAATGTGTACTTCACAAGAGAGGCTCTGATACAAAAACTGAAGGAACAAGAATGGGGGTAGGGGTCATGCAATACATCTTTTTAGCAAATGACTGTGATTCTGTGTGGATGCCTAAAGCAAACACTTCCTCACCTGATGGGTTACAATATATTCTCTGAGATGTGATGTGAAGGAGTCCAACTGCATTTTAAAAGTAAAGGATTTAGTTGGGTATAGTGGCTCACTCACATCTGCAACCCCTGCACTTCAGAAGGCTGAGGCAGGCAGATGGCTTGAGCCCAGGAGTTTGAGAGCAACCAGGGCAACATGGTAAAACCCCATCCCTACAAAAAAAAAAAAAAATACAACAAATAGCCAGGAATTGTGGTGTGCACCTGTAGTCCCAGTTACTCAAGAGGCTAAGGCAGAAGAATCACCTAAGTCCAGGAAGGTTGAGGCTGCAGTGAGCCATGATTGTGCCACTGCACTCCAATATAGAGTAAGACCTTGCCTCAGAAGAATAAAAAGAAAAAGTAGATTTCTGCCAAGGTGGCTGTTTAGGAACAACTCAGAACTGCAGCTCCCAGTGAAAGCACAGAGGGTGAGTGGACACTGCATTTACAGCCAGATCTTAATTGCCCACAGATCAGAAGATTCCCAGGCAGAGGAGCCCCATGGGTCACCAGCACAGCTGTTTTGGCTGGCACGGCTGTTTTGCTGGTGCCGCAGTGTGGCGGTTCTCCATACAAAATACACTGGTCTGGTTGCCCATTTAAGGTGGCAATTGGAGCTCCTGGAAGGCAGAGTCACCCATTCATCTGATTAAACAGGGGACTGAAATAGCAAGCCAGGCCAGGAGATTTCCAGGCAAAAAAGCACCACGAATCTCAGCACCGTTGAGCTGATGCAGTGGGTCTCCTCATGGGAAATCACACAGATCCTGACGCCTTTTCAGCAGGTGACTGGAACAACTGGGAGAGAGTCAACCGTTCAACTTAACCAAAAGGGTCTGAGGCAGGGAGCCAGGTGATCAGGCTTGGTGGGTCCCAATCCCACAAAAACAAAACAAAAAAAAAACCCAGCAATTGGAAATGCTCTGGGTTGAGAGTTTCATGGCAAGCACAGCTGAACCCAGGACGGTCCAGCTCTGTGGGGGAGGGGCGTCTGTGAGGCCATCCACCCCTACAAAGGTAGTCTGCCATTGCTGAAGGAGCCTGCCATTGCTGAGGCAACCCACCACTACAGAGAGAGCCTGCCATTACAGAGGTGGGCCACCATTGCCAAGGCAATTCTAACCACACCCATATAAACAGGACTGCAGGGAAGTTCACACAGCAGCAGGGCAGAGCCCACAGCAGCTCAGCAAAGCCTCTGTCGGCAGACAGTGACTAGGCTGCCTCCTTGCTGGGCAGGGTAGCCCTGAAAAAAAAAGGCAGCAGCACAATGGAAACTCATAAATAGAGCCCTAACTCACTGTGACAGAGCACCTGGGGGAAAAAAAAAGGGAATTATGAGTTCTGCTGCAGCAGACTTAAACATGCCTGCCCAGCAGATCTGAATGAACAATGGAGCTCACAGCTCAGCACTTGAGCTCCAATAAAGGACAGACTGTCTCCTCAAGCAGCTCCCTGACCCCCGTATATCCAAAGAGTCACCTCACAAAGGACTGATTAGACTGACATATGGCGGGCATCATTCTGGGACAAAGATGGCAGAAGAAGAAACTGGTAGCAACCCTTACTGTTCTGCAGCTGCTGCAGGTGATCCCCAGGCAAGCAGGGCCTGGAGTGGATCTCAGCAGTCCTATAGCAGAGGGGCCAGACTGTAAGAAGAAAAACTAAGAAACAGAAATAACTTCATCTTCAACAAACTTGACGTCCACTCAGAGATCCATTCTGATAATCAGCAATAACAAAGATGACAGGTGGATAAATCCACAAAGATGGGAAGAAACTAGTTCAAAAAGGAGGAAATTACCCAAAACCAGAACACCTCTCCTCCTAGAAGGGATCACAACTCCTCACCAGCAAGGGTAAAAGACTGGATGGAGAATGAGTGTGATGAAATGACAGAATCAGACTTCAGAAGGTGGGTAATGAGAAACTTCTGTGAGCTAAAAGAACATGTTCTAACTCAATGCAAAGAAACTAAGAACTTGGAAAAAAGGATTTGATGAAATGCTAACAAGAATGGACAACTTAGAGAAGAATGTGAGTGAATTGATGCAGCTGAAAAACATAAAATGAGAACTTTGCAAAGCATGCCCAAGTTTCAAGAGCTGAATTGACCAAGCAAAAGAAAGGATATCAGAGGTTGAAGATCAACTCAATTAAATAAAATGAGAAGGCAGGGTTAGAGAAAAAAAGCACAAAAAGGAATGAACAAAATCTCCAAAAAATATGGGACTATGTGAAAAGACCTAATCTACAATTAATAGGTGTACCTGAATGTGATGGAGAGAATGAATTCAAGCTGGAAAATACTCTTTAGGATATTATTCAGGAAATCTTCCCCAACCTAGGAAGGCAGGCCAATATTCAAGTCCAGGAAATACAGAGAAGACCACAAAGATATTCCTCAAGAAGAGCATCCCCAAAGCACAAAATCATCATATTCACCAGTGTTGAAATGAAGGAGAAAATGCTAAGGGCAGCCAGAGAGAAAGGTTAGGTTACCCACAAAGAGAAGCCCATCAGACTCACAGCAGATCTTTTGGCAGAAACCCTACAAGCCAGAAGACAGTCGGGGCCAATATTCAACATCCTTAAAGAAAAGAACTTTCAAATTCTGGAATTATATTCAGCCAAAATAAGCTTCATAAGTGAAAAAAAATCCTTTGTGAACAATCAATTACTCAGAAATATTGTCACCACTAGGCCTGCTTTACAAGAGCTCCTGAAAGAGGCACTACACATAGAAAGAAACAACCAGTACCAGCCACTCCAAAAACATATCAAATGGTAAAAAGCATCAACAAAATGAAGAATCTGCATCAACTAATGGGCAAAACAGCCAGCTAGCATCAAAATGGCAGTATCAAATTCACACATAACAATATTAACCCTAAATGTAAATGGGCTAAATGCCCCAATCAAAAGACACAGACTGGCAAATTGGATAAAAAGCCAAAACCCATTGGTGTGCTGTATCCAGAAAACCCATCTCACATGCAAGAATACACAAAGGCTCAAAATAAAGGGATGGAGGATGATTTATCAAGCAAATGGAGAGAGAAAGAAAAGCAGGAGTTGCAATTCTTATCTCTGATAAAATAGACTTTAAAGCAAAAAAAGATCAAAAGAGACAAAGAAGGACATTACATAATGGTAAAAGGATTGATGCGGCAAGAAGAGCTAACGATCCTAAATATACATGGACCCAATACAGGAGCACCCATATACATAATGCAAGCTCTTAATGACTTACAAAAAGACTTAGACTCCAACACAATAATAGCGGGAGACTTTAACACTCCATTGTCAATATTAGACAGATAAACCAGACAGAAAATTAACAAGGATATCCAGGACTTGAACTCCGACCTGGAGAAAGCAAACCTAATAGACATTTACAAAACTCTCCACCTGAAATCCACAGAATATACATTCTCCTCAGCACGACATCACACCTACTCTAAAATTGACTACATAATTGGAAGTAAATCACTCCTCAGCAAATGCAAAAGAATGGAAATCATAACAAACAGTCTCTCAAACCACAGTGCAATCAAGTTAAAACTCAGAATCCAGAAACAAACTCAGAACCACACAGCTTCATGGAAACTGAACAACTGCCTCTTGAATGTTAACTAAATAAACAATGAAATTAAGGCAGAAATAAAGTTCATCGAAACCAATGAGAATGAAGACACAACATACCAGAATCTCTGGGACACGTTTAAAGCAGTCTCTAAAGAAAAATATATAGCAATAAGTGCAAACATGAGAAGCAAGGAGAGATCCAAAACTGACACCCTATCATCAAAATTGAAAGAGCTAGAGGAACAAGATTAAAAAAACTCAAAACCTAGTAGAAGACAAGAAATAACTAAGATCAGAGCAGAACTGAAGGAGAGAGACACAAAAAAAAACCTTCAAAAACTCAATAAATTCAGGAGCTGGTTTTTTGAATGGCCACAAGCCAGATTAATTAAAAAAAATAAATAAATAAAATAAAATAAAACAGAGAGAATAACCAAATAGATGCAATAAAAAAAGATAAAGGGGAAATCACCACAGATTCCACAGAAATTCAAACCATCATCAGAGATTATTACAAACAACTCTATGCACATATACTAGTAAACCTGGAAGAAATGGATAAATTCCTGGACATTTACCTCCTCCCAAGCCTAAATCAGGAAGAAGTTGAAACCATGAATAGACCAATAACAAAATCTGAAGTTGAGGCAGCAATTAAGAGCCTACTACACAAAAAAAGCCCAGTACCAGATGGCTTCACAGCCGAATTCTACCAGACACACACAGAGGAGCCAGTACCATTTCTTCTGAAACTATTCCAAATAATCCAAAAAGAGGGAATCCTTCCCAAATGATTTTATGAGACCAACATCATCCTGATACCAAAACCCGGCAGAGACTCAACAAGAAAAGAAAACTTCAGGCCAATATCCATGATGAACATAGACCCAAAAATCTTAAATAAAATACTGGCAGGTGATTGCAGCAGCACATCAAAAGGATTATCCACCATGATCAAGTAGGATTCATCCCGGGGATGCAAGGCTGGTTCAACATACACAAGTCTATAAATGTAATTCACCACATAAACAGAACCAAAGACAAAAAATACATGATTATCTCAATTGATGCAGTGAAGGCATTTGACAAAATTCAACAGCGCTTTATGCTAAAAACCCTCAATAAACTCTGTATTGGCATAACGTATCTCAAAATAATAAAAGCTATTTACGACAAACCAACAGCCAATATCATACTAAGTGGGCAAAAACTGGTAGCATTCCCTTTGAAATCTGGCACTAGACATGGATGCCCTCTCTTGCCACTCCTATTCAATATAGTACTGAAATTTCTAGCCAGAGAAATCAGGTAAGGAAAAGAAATAAAGTGTACTCAAATAGGAAAGAAGGAAGTCAAATTGTCTATATTTGCAGATGACATGATAGTGTGTCTAGAAGACCCCATCATCTCAGCCCAAAATCTCCTGAAACTGATAAGCAACTGCAGCAAAGTCTTAGGATACAGAATAATGTGCAAAAATCACAAGCATTCCTATACACCAATAACAGACTTAAAGAGAGCCAAATCAAGAATGAACTGCCATTCACAATTGCTACAAAGAGAATAAAATACCTAGGAATATAATTAACATGGAACATAAAGGACTGCTTCAAGGAGAACTACAAGCCACTGCTCAACAGAATAAGAGAGGACACAAACAGGTGGAGAAACATTCCATGTTCATAGCTAAGAAGAATCAATATCATGAAAATGGCCATACTGCCCAAAGTAATTTACAGATTCAATGCTATCCCCATCAAGCTACCAATGACCTTCTTCACAGAACTGGAAAAAAACACTTTAAACTTCATACAGAATCAAAAGAAAGCCCACATAGCCAAGTCAATTATAAGCAAAAAGAACACAGCAGGAGGCATCACGCTACTGGACTTCAAATTATACCACAAGGCTAAAGTAATCAAAACAGCATGGTACTGGCATCAAAACAGAGATATAATCCAATGGAACAGAACAGAGGCATTGGAGGCACCATGGCATATCTACAACCATACAATCTTTGACAAACCTGACAAAAACAAGCAATGGGGAAAGGATTCCCTGTTTAATAAATGGTGTTGGAAAACCTGGCTAGCTATGTGCAGAAAGCAGAAACTGGACCCCTTCCTGACACCTTACACTAAAAGCAACTCAAGATGGATTGAAGACTTAAACATAAGACCTAACACCATAAAAACCCTAGAAGAAAATCTAGGCAAAATCATTCAAGACATAGGAGTAGGCAAGGACTTCATGACCAAAACACCAAAAGCATTGGCAACAAAAGCCAAAATAGACAAATGGGACCTAATCAAACTCCACAGCTTCTTCTCAGTAAAAGAAACAGCCAGAGTGAATCAGCAATAATAGAATGGGACAAAATTTTTGCAGTTCACCCATCTGACAAAGGGCTGATATCCAGAATTTACAAAGAACTCAAACAGATTTACAAGAAAAAAACAAGCCCATTCAAAAGTGGGTAAAGGATATGAACAGACACTTTACAAAAGAAGACACACATGAGGCCAACAAACATATGAAAAAATGCTCATAATCACTGGTCATCAGAAAAATGCAAATCAAAACTACATTGAGATACCATCTCACACCAGTTACAATGGTGATCATTAAAAAATCTGGAGAGAACAGATGATGGAGAGGATGTGGAGAAATAGGAACAGTTTTACACTGCTGGTGGGAGTGTAAATTAGTTCAACCATCGTGGAAGACAGTGTGGTGATTCCTCAAGGGCCTAGAAATAGAAATTCCATTTGACCCAGCAATCCCATTACTGGGTATATATCCAAAGGACTGTAAATCATTCTACTATAAGGACACATGCACACAAATGTTCATTGCAGCACAGTTTACAGTAGCAAAGACCTGGAACCAACCCAAATGCCCATTGATGATAGACTGGACAGGGAATACATGGCACATATACACCATGGGGAATATTATGCAGCCCTCAAAAATGATGAGTTCATGTCCTTTGTAGGGACATGGATGAACCTGGAGACCATCATTCTCAGCAAACTGACATAACAATAGAAAATGAAATACCGCATGTTCTCACTCACAGACGGGTATTGAACAATGAGAACACATGGACACAGGGAGGGGAGCACTACACACTGGGGTCTGTTGGGGGGAATAGGGGAGGGACAGCAGAGGGTGGGAAGTTCTGGAGAGATAGCATGGGGAGAAATGCCAGATATAGGTGAAGGGGAGGAAGGCAGCAAATCACACTGCCACGTCTGTACCTATGCAACTATCTTGTATGTTCTTCACATGTACCCTAAAACCTAAAATGCAATTTAAAAAAAGTATTTGGTGTACTTACTGAAAAGGCATAAATATAAATCAGAAGTGTCCCTTTCTAGTACTCCTTTTGCTAAACTTTTCTTTATGTAGAACAGCAGAAAGTTTATAGTCCAATGATATTTCTTTCCATCGCCTACCCATATTTCCCATTTGATGACAAATATGCAATGGAAGATTCATACTGTTTCTGTGTCACATTTTCCTTAAGGGTTTTCTTTTGGATTGTGGTAGTGACACTCTGTTGCTGATTGGGGCAAATGTTCCAGATTCTAGAATATACAAATTATGCCAACCACTGTTCTTGTGCGTGAATCAACATTGCTCCACCATAGTTCTCCTCCAGACTTTTCCTTGAGTGGGATCTGATCATTGGGCAGAAACTTACAGAAGCTGGCTTAGCCTGTGGTACATTCTAGAGCTGAGTACCTAAGACTCTATGTGCAGTATGATATTCCTTTAAATGTGCCCAAATATCATCTCTGTTGCCCATCCTCAGCCAAACTATATTAGTCCATTCTTGCACTACTATAAAAACTACCTGAGACAGGATAACTTAAAAAAAAAAAAATTCAATTGGCTCACAGTTCTGCAGGCTGTACAGGAAGTATGGCTAGGGAGGCCTTAGGAAACACGCAATCAAATTGAAAGGCAAAAAGGAAGCAGGCGTGTCTTATGTGGCCAGAGCAGGTGGAGGACAGAGGAGTATGTGCAACACAGTTTTAAAGATTCGGATCTTCTAGGGTTTTTATGGTGTCAGGTCTTATGTTTAAGTCTTTAATCCATCTGGAGTTAATTTTAGTGCAAGGTGTCAGGAAGGGGTCCAGTTTCTGCTTTCTGCACATGGCTAGCCAGTTTTCCCAACACCATTTATTAAACAGGGAATCCTTTCCCCATTGCTTGTTTTTGTCTAGTTTATCAAAGATTATATGGTTGTAGATATGTTGTGTTGCCTCCGATGCCTCTGTTCTGTTCCATTGGTCTATATCTCTGTTTTGGTACCAGTACCATGCTGTTTTGATTACTGTAGCCATGTAGTATAGTTTGAAGTCTGGTAGTGTGATGCCTCCCACTGTGTTCTTTTTGCTTAGAATTGATTTGGCTATGCAGGGTCTCCTTTGGTTCCATATGAAGTTCATGGTGGTTTTTTCCAGTTCTGTGAAGAAATTTAATGGTAGTTTGATGGAGATAGCATTGATTGTGTAAATTACTTTGGGCAGTATAGCCATTTTCATGAAAATCTATGCAAAACCATTCAGGACATAGGAGAAGGCAAGGACTTCATGACCAAAACACCAAAAGCACTGGCAACAAAAGCCAAAATAGACAAATGGGACCTAATCAAACTCCACAGCTTCTGCACAGCAAAAGAAACAGTCACTAGAGTGAATCGGCAAGAATCAGAATGGGAAAAAATCTTTGCAATTTACACATCTGACAAAGGGCTGATATCCAGAATTTACAAAGAACTCAAACAGATTTACAGGAAAAAAACAAACAAGCCCATTCAAAAATGGGCAAAGGATATGAACAGACACTTTACAAAAGAAGACATACATGAGGCCAACAAACATATGAAAAAATGCTCATCATCACTGGTCATTAGAGAGATGCAAATCAAAACCACATTGAGATACCATCTCACATCGGTTAGAATGGCGATCATTAAGAAATCTGGAGACAGCAGATGCTGGAGAGGATGTGGAGAAAGAGAAACACTCTTACACTGTTGGTGGGAGTGTAAATTAGTTCAACCATTGTGGAAGACAGTGTGGCGATTCCTCAGGGACCTAGAAATAGAAATTCCATTTGACCCAGCAATCCCATTACTGGGTATATATCCAAAGGACTATAAATCGTTCTACTATAAGGACTCATGCACACGAATGTTTATTGCAGCACTGTTTACAATAGCAAAGACCTGGAACCAACCCAAATGCCCATTGATGATAGACTGGACTGGGAAAATGTGGCACATATACACCATGGAATATTATGCAGCAATCAAAAATGATGAGTTTGTGTCCTTTGTAAGGGCACGGATGAATCTGGAGAACATCATTCTCAGCAAACTGACACAAGAACAGAAAAAGAAATACCACATATTCTTACTCATAGGCGGGTGAGAAAAATGAGAACACATGGACATGGGGGGGTCTACTACACACTGGGGTCTATTGGGGGGAATGAAGGAGGGACAGTGTGGGGGGATGGGGGGATAGCCTGGGGATAAATGCCAAGTGTGGGTGAAGAAGAGAAAGGAAGCAAAACACTGCCATGTGTGTACCTATGCAACTACCTTGCACGTTCTGCATATGTACCCCAAAACCTATAATGCAATAAAAAATTTTTTAAAAAAGAGATTCAGATCTTGTGAGAACACACTCATGATCACAAGAAAAGCAAATGGAAAATCCACATCCAAGATCCAATTAACTTTAGCCAGGCCCCTCCCCCAACACTGGTGACTACAATTTGACATGAGATTTGAGTGGGAACAAGGATACAACCCATATCACCAGCATTCTTGTGAGTTCACCTCTCCTTGTAGCTCTGCAGGTATAACCCCTGTCACCATATCAAATCCCTGGAACTTTGTGTTTTCCTACCAGAGCAACTGATAGACAACAGTTGCTTGATTTTCTTGCCTGGGAAGTAACTCATTTTTTAGGCTTTTCTTCTCTCCAGTGTACACATACCTATCCTTACAGCCACTCCCACCTTTTTTCTCAGAAAGCCTTTGTCCTTATCAGTGATATGTATGTACCTCAGTGTTTCTGGGGACCTGAGTTGGTGGTCAAGAGTGATGTGTGAATGACAGGTCTTTTACTACATAATGGCTTGAGGATGGTATCAACTATCATTTTTTTTTTGCATGAGAGTTAAGGAATCTTAAAAAACAGGAGACTAGTAATTACTTCCAATAAAAACTTTTATTTCTGTTTCATTAAAACACATTTATGTATATGTATATTTTTACTATGACCCTTTTTGAAAAAAAAATACAAGATTATACAGTAGATCCTAAAGTATCTTCATGAAATATCTGGGCATGAACACTGATCTTTCTCAAGTTAGATTCTCCCTCACTTCATCAAAGGTGAAGGTTTACAATAATGTCACTCTCTGACATAATTTAGCCAGCATTTTTGCCTGTCTTAAGGGGAATGTCTCTGAGCTTCCAGTTCTTGGCATGTATCTGGCATAGAGAGATAGCAAATTTTTTAACATGTCCCTCTGTATTTTAGTGTTAATAAATACTGATTTAGGATAAGAAAATGGATGATGAATAAATGATAAAAACCATAGGTTTGATTTGTTGCTGTGTAAGAATATAAATAACAGAGCCCAGAATGGTGTATTAGCCTCTAATAGGAGATATTTTAAAAGTACTGACTTACTCGAAAAGGGATTTTACCCCACAGTCAGTCAATGCTTCAGGTACCCTTCTCATATACAGAATTCAAGATAAGTGACATAAATGGCTCCTTAAAAATGCCAGTTATCAAACAAACAAACAAACAAACAGAAACTACACTTGTCTTATTTTTGATGAAAGGGCTCAAAATATGTATTTAAAACCATGTACATGAAAGAGAAAACTCATGGTTTAGCCAGGGTTTTAGCAACACAATAACCAAGTTTACCATAAAAAAGAGACCTGATGTCCACAAAAGTATATACTTTGATGTATTCATAATGTTATTGAAGTAATATATATATATATATATATATAATTGGCATATATATAAAGAATATATAGATAATTACATAGAAGAATATAATGTATGTATAATATATACATTTATTTATTTACTTATTTATTAAATTTTTATTGCATTATAAATTTGGGGTACATGTGCAGAACGTGCAAGATTGTTGCATAGGTACACACATGACAGTGTGTGTTGCTGCCTTCCTCCCCTTCACCCACACTTGGCATTCATCCCCAGGCTATCTCTCCCCAGCCCCCCCCCCACCGCTGTCCCTACCCCATTCCCCCCAATAGACCCCAGTGTGTAGTAGACCCCCTCTCTGTGTCCATGTGTTTTCATTTTTCTCACCCACCTATGAGTGAGTATATGCGGTATTTCTTTTTCTGTTCTTGTGTCAGTTTGCTGAGAATGATGTTCTCCAGATTCATCCATGTCCTTACAAAAAACAAAAACTCATCATTTTTGATTGCTGCATAATACTCCATGGTGTATATGTGCCACATTTTCCTAGTCCAGTCTATCATCAATGGGCATTTGGGTTGCTTCCAGTTCTTTGCTATTGTAAACAGTGCTGCAATGAACATTCATGTGCATGTGTCCTTATAGTAGAACGATTTATAGTCCTTTGGATATATACCCAGTAATGGGATTGCTGGGTCAAATGGAATTTCTATTTCTAGGTCCTTGAGGAATCGCCACACTGTCTTCCACAATGGTTGAACTAATTTACACTCCCACCAACAGTGTAAGAGTGTTCCTCTTTCTCCACATCCTCTCCAGCATCTGCTGTCTCCAGATTTCTTAATGATCACCATTCTAACTGGCATGAGATGGTATCTCAATGTGGTTTTGATTTGCATCTCTCTAATGACCAGTGATGATGAGCGTTTTTTCATATGTTTGTTGGCCTCATGTATGTCTTCTTTTGTAAAGTGTCTGTTCATATCCTTTGCCCATTTTTGAATGGGCTTGTTTGTTTTTTTCCTGTAAATCTGTTTGAGTTCTTTGTAAATTCTGGATATCAGCCCTTTGTCAAATGTGTAAATTGCAAAGATTTTTTCCCATTCTGATTCTTGCTGATTCACTCTAGTGACTGTTTCTTTTGCTGTGCAGAAGCTGTGGAGTTTGATTAGGTCCCATTTGTCTATTTTGGGTTTTGTTGCCAATGCTTTTGGTGTTTTGGTCATGAAGTCCTTGCCTACTCCTATGTCCTGAATGGTTTTGCCTAGATTTTCTTGTAGGGTTTTTATGGTGTCAGGTCTTATGTTTAAGTCTTTAATCCATCTGGAGTTAATTTTAGTGTAAGGTGTCAGGAAGGGGTCCAGTTTCTGCTTTCTGCACATGACTAGCCAGTTTTCTCAACACCATTTATTAAATAGGGAATCCTTTCCCCATTGCTTGTTTTTTGTCTGGTTTATCAAAGATTATATGGTTGTAGATAGGTTGTGTTGCCTCCAATGCTTCTGTTCTGTTCCATTGGTCTATATCTCTGTTTTAGTACCAGCAGCATGCTGTTTTGATTACTGTAGCCTTGTAGTATAGTTTGAAGTCTGGTAGTGTGATGCCTCCCGCTGTGTCCTTTTTGCTTAGAATTGATTTGGCCATGCGGGCTCTTTTTTGGTTCCATATGAAATTCATGGTGTTTTTTTTCCAGTTCTGTGAAGAAATTCAATGGTAGTTTGATGGGGATAGCATTGATTGTGTAAATTACTTTGGGCAGTGTAGCCATTTTCACGATATTGATTCTTCCTAACCACGAACATGGAATGTTTCTCCATCTGTTTGTGTCCTCTCTTATTTCATTGAGCAGTGGTTTGTAGTTTTCCTTGAAGAGGTCCCTTACATTTCTTGTGAGTTGTATTCCTAGGTATTTTTTTTTTTTTGTAGCAATTGTGAATGGCAGTTCGTTCTTGATTTGGTTCTCTTTAAGTCTGTTATTGGTGTATAGGAATGCTTCTGATTTTTGCACATTGATTTTATATCCTGAGACTTTGCTGAAGTTGCTTATCAGTTTCAGGAGCTTTGGGCTGAGGTGATGGGGTCTTCTAGGTATACTATCATGTCATCTGCAAATAGAGACAATTTGGCTTCCACCTTTCCTATTTGAATACCCTTTATTTCTTTTTCTTGCCTGATTGCTCTGGCTAGAACTTCCAGTACTATGTTGAATAGGAGAGGTGAGAGAGGGCATCCTTGTCTAGTGCCAGATTTCAAAGAGAATGCTTCCAGTTTTTGCCCAATAAGTATGATATTGGCTGTTGGTTTGTCATAAATAGCTTTTATTACTTTGAGATATGTTCCATCAATACCAAGTTTATTGAGGGTTTTTAGCATAAAGGGCTGTTGAATTTTGTCAAATACCTTCTCTGCATCAATTGAGATAATCATGTGGTTTTTGTTTTTTCTTCTGTTTATGTGGTGATTTACATTTATAGACTTGCGTATGTTGAACCAGCCTTGCATCCCCAGGATGAATCCTACTTGATCATGATGGATAAGTTTTTTAATGTGCTGTTGCAAATGGTTTGCCAGTATTTTATTGAAGATTTTTGCATCTATGTTCATCATGGATATTGGCCTGAAGTTTTCTTTTCTTGTTGAGTCTCTGCCAGGTTTTGGTATCAGGATGATGTTGGTCTCATAAAATGATTTGGGAACGGTTCCCTCTTTTTGAATTATTTGGAATAGTTTCAGAAGGAATGGTACCAGATCCTCTTTGTGTGTCTGGTAGAATTCAGCTGTGAATCCATCTGGACCTGGGCTTATTTTGTGTGGTAGGCTCTTAGTTTCTGCCTCAACTTTAGACCTTGTTATTGGTCTATTCATAGTTTCAGCTTCCTCCTGGTTTAGGCTTGGGAGGACAAAGGCGTCCAGGAATTTATCCATTTCTTCCTGGTTTACTAGTTTATGTGCATAGAGTTGTTTGTAGTATTCTCTGATGATGGTTTGAATTTCTGTGGAATCTGTGGTGATTTCCCCATTATCGTTTCTTATTGTATCTATTTGGTTGTTCTCTCTTTTCTTTTTTATCAGTCTGGCTAGTGGTCTGTCTATTTTGTTGATCTTTTTGAAAAACCAGCTCTTGGATTTATGGATTTTTGAAGGGTTTTTCTTGTCTCTATCTCCTTTAGTTCTGCTCTGATCTTAGTTATTTCTTGTCTTTGGCTAGGTTTTGAGCTTTTTTGATCTTGCTCCTCTAGCTCTTTCAATTTTGATGATAGGGTGTCAATTTTGGATCTCTCCACTCTTCTCATGTGGGCACTTATTGCTATAAATTTTCGTCTACAGACTGCTTTAAATGTGTCCCAGAGATTCTGGTACGTTGTGTCTTCCTTCTCATTTGTTTCAAACAACTTCTTTATTTCTGTCTTCATTTCTTTGTTTATCCAATCAGCATTCAAGAGCCAGTTGTTCAGTTTCCATGAAGCTGTGCGGTTCTGAGTTATTTTCTGAATTCTGAGTTCCAACTTGATTGCACTATGGTCTGAGAGACTGTTTGTTATGATTTCAGTTGTTTTGCATTTGCTGAGGAGTGCTTTACTTCCAATTATGTGGTCAATTTTGGAGTAGGTGTGATGTGGTGCTGAGAAGAATGTATATTCTGTGGATTTGGGGTGGAGAGTTCTGTAGATGTCTATCAGGTTTGCTTGTTCTAGGTCTGTGTTCAAGTCCTGGATATCCTTGTTAATTTTCTGTCTGGTTGATCTGTCTGATATTGACAGTGGAGTGTTAAAGTCTCCCACTATTATTGTGTGGGAGTCTAAGTCTCTTTGTAAGTCATTAAGAACTTATCTTATATATCTGGGTGCTCCTGCATTGGGTCCATATATATTTAGAATCGTTATCTCTTCTTGTTATATCAATCCTTTTACCATTATGTAATGACCTTCTTTGTCCCTTTTGATCTTTGTTGCTGTAAAGTCTATTTTATCAGAGATGAGAATTGCAACTCCTGCTTTTTTTCCTCTCCATTTTCTTGGTAAATCTTCCTCCATCCCTTTATTTTGAGCCTTTGTGTATCCTTGCATGTGAGGTGGGTTTCCTGGATACAGCACTTCGATGGGTTTTGGCTTTTTATCCAATTTGCCAGTCTGTGTCTTTTGATTGGTGCATTTAGCCCATTTACATTTAGGGTTAATATTGTTATGTGTGAATTTGATACTGCCATTTTGATGCTAGCTGGCTGTTTTGCCCATTGGTTCATGTAGATTCTTCATTTTGTTGATGCTCTTTAGCATTTGGTATGCTTTTAGGATGGCTGGTACTGGTTGTTTCTTTCTATGTATAGTGCCTCTTTCAGGAGCTCTTGTAAAGCAGGTCTAGTGGTGACAAAATCTCTGAGTACTTGCTTGTTCATGAAGGATTTTATTTTTCCTTCACTTATAAAGCTCAGTTTGGCTGGATATAAAATTCTGGGTTGAAAGTTCTTTTCTTTAAGGATGTTGAATATTGGCCCCCACTCTCTTCTGGCTTGTAGAGTCTCTGCCGAGAGATCTGCTGTGAGTCTGATGGGCTTCCCTTTGTGGGTGACCCGACCTTTCTCTCTGGCTGCCCTTAGTATTTTCTCCTTCATTTCAACCCTGGTGAATCTGATGATTATGTGCCTTGGGGTTACTCTTCTTGCAGAGTATCTTTGTGGTGTTCTCTGTATTTCCTGGAGTTGAGTATTGACCTGTCTTGCTAGGTTGGGGAAATTTTCCTGGATAATATCCTGAAGAGTGTTTTCCAGCTTGGATTCATTCTCTTCATCACATTCTGGTACACCTATCAAACATAGGTTGGGTCTCTTCACATAGTCCCACATTTCTTGGAGATTTTGTTCATTCCTTTTTGTGCTTTTTTCTTTAATCTTGGCTTCTCATTTTATTTCATTGAGTTGATCTTCAACTTCTGATATTCTTTCTTCTTCTTGTTCAATTCAGCTGTTGAAACTTGTGCATGCTTCGCGAAGTTCTTGTGTTGTTTTTCAGCTCCTTCAATTCATTCATATTCCTCTCTAAGTTGTCCATTCTTGTTATCAATTCATCGAATCTTTTTTCAAATCTTTTTTCAAGGTTCTTAGTTTCTTGGCACTGATTTAGAACATGTTCTTTTAGCTCACTGAAGTTTCTCATTATCCACTTTCTGAAGTCTGATTCCATCATTTCGTCACACTCATTCTCCGTCCAGCTTTGTTCCCTTGCTGGTGAGGAGTTTTGGTCCTTTGTAGGAGGTGAGGTGTTTTGGTTTCAGGTGTTTTTCTCCTTTTTGTGCTGGTTTCTTCCCATCTTTATGGATTTATTCGCCTGTCGTCCTAGTAGTTGCTAATTTTTCAATTGGGTCTCTGTGTGGACGCTGAGATTGTTGATGATGAAGTATTTCTGTTACTTAGTTTCCCTTCTAATGGTCTAGCCCCTCTGCTGTATGAGTGCTGAGGTCCACTCCAGGCCCTGCCTCTCTGGGGTATTCTTGTAGCAGCTGCGGAACAGTGAGGGATGATACCAGTTTCTTCTTCTGCTCTCTTTGTTTCAGAATGATGCCCGCCAAATGTCAGTCTGATTAGTTCTTTTTTGGGGTGACTCTTTGGATATACAGGGGTCAGGGAGCTGCTTGAGGAGATGGTCTGTGCTTTATAGGAGCTCCAGTGCTGAGCTGTGAGCTCCGTTGTTCATTCAGGGTTGTTGGGAGGTTGTTTATGTCTGCTGCAGCAGAACTCATAAAACACCACCCCTTTTTTTCCCCCTTAGATGCTCTGTCTCAGGGAGTTGGGGCTCTCTTTATGAGTATCTGTTGCACTGTCCTGCCCCAATAAGAGGCAGTCTATTCACTATTTGCCTGCCGGGGCTCTGCCCTGTTGCTGCTGGGCTCCATTCTGCTGTGGAGAGCTCCCCCCTCCTGGAGGAATCTCTCTGTTATGGCAGGTTGCCTCAGCAATGGCAGGCTGCATCAGCCCTGGGCGGTACTTCAGTAGGGGTGGATTCTGTCTGTAGTGGTGGATGCCCCTCCCCCACTGGGCTGCACTGTCCTATATGCCAGCAGAAAAACTCTCAGCCTGGATAACCTCCAATCACTGCCCTGCTTGTCCCCATGAGGGTGAGACCTGTGGAGCCCAATCACCCAGCTCCCTGCCTCAGAGTCCATATTCTCTCTCTCTCTCTCTTCCTCTCCCCAAGCTGAAAGGTCAACTCTCTCACTGGTGCCCCAGTAGCCTGCCAATAGGGGACTGGGATCCGTGCAATCTCCCATGCCACTGCCCACTGCACCAGCTCAGATCGCACTTCCCAGGAATCTCCTGGTCTGGCTCATTGTCCAAGTCCCATTCAATCAGATGGACATGCCAATATGCCCTTCCAAATCTCAGATTGCTGGTTTAACAGGGCACCCAGACCAGTGAGTTCTATGCCAGGTCTCACTGCAGTGCCTGCCGAAGCGGCTGCATGAGCCGGCTGTGCTAGCCAGCTATACTAGCATCCCATGTCTCTCCCACACCTGGGACTTTCAACGCTCTGTGGGCAAAAATGGTCCATCCAAGAATGCTGCTAGGACTCACCCTCTGTGCCTTCACTGAGAGCTGCAGTCCTGAGTCGCTTCTATGATGTGATCTTGCGAGTCCCCCCTATACATTTATACATATAAATTTGAAAGAATCATTTAGTTAGTGCCAATGGGTTATAGATATGTAATACCTATGCTCAGTGAAGTCATGCATTTTCTTCCAGAGAATATGGCTATCATCGACTTACTCAACATTCCTTTTTAATGTGTTCAAAATGGGAAAATAATACACTGTAGAATTTTTTACTTCCTAATGTTAAAGGAAAAAAGTATTTATTGCACCTGCAGGGAGAATAATGGCTCAGAATTCAGTATGTTTTTTAAAATATTAAAAATCAACCTTAAATTTCAACTTAATTCAAATTGCCTTATTTCAAGATGTATTTAGCCATGTGCTGTCTGGCATCTTGGTTCCTCAGCCACAGTGAGACAGAAGAGTGCATTTGCTCATTCAGGTCTCAGGGGGACTATAATGTGATTGTCTGTTAATGGCTTTGTTCACAAAGCTCAAAGCAAAGGATAGATTTGGCAATCACAGACAGGTCCCAACTAACAAACAAATTTTGTTCAAGAGCTATTTGTTTATTTGTTTATTCATCTATGCATCTTTCTATCTATGTATCTATCAATTTATTTGTCTATGAATTAGTTACTAGAAATTGACAATATACCATTTTATATAAACAAGGCAACAATCAGAAGTTAGGCTTCTGGGGAAGTCCATTGAATGCAATTGTTATAGAGTTCAGTAAAGATATTTAAAAACTAGAGAAGGTTGAGGAACTTTTGCTGCTTTCCTAAACACTTGATAAAGGTTGGGCAGTGATAGTTACCCCATCCTGACTTAACAGGGATCACTCAAACCTCAGAGTGCTTCCCATATTCTGAAACAATTAGTATGATCTTTAGTCATGTGTAGGATCTACATAAGATGCTTATTTCTAATTTGGAGAATATCTCCATCTGATTAATTTAGTCAATAGAGGAAACATATTTGCATGATTCTGGGAATAAAGTAAGTTTATTTGGTTTCAAAAACTATAGTTTGGCTTACTGCATAGTCAAGTTTTCAACTGATTCCTATGGTTTTGCTTGGTAGATTTAGCAATTGGAATAAAAAGCTTTGCCTAAAGTGTTGTTTAGCAGTTTATGTCTTTAAATCAGCCATAAGAGTAGTCACCTAATAGTTTGAAGTAAATAATCTTTATTCCTATATATCACAAAGTATTCAGTCCTGCAGAAACCCAAGCTCCTTTATTTTTGACTTTTTAATTTTTCCTTTGAAAAACAAATCAAGTTAATTCTGACACTATGTGAATTTGAGTTTATTCAATTTTAAGAGACAGTCCAGAAATCTTTCTTATTGCTTATTTATAGTATCCAAACTGTTCTCATTCCCATGTTTCTTACCAGCCATTAAATGCTCTATTTCTGAGTGTTCTTTCCAAAATCTCTCTCTCTCTCTCTCACTAAATTATTAAACAATTCCCACTGCAACTCCTTTCCTTAAGTTAGGAGAGCCAAAAAAGGGCAGTATCAGGCCTAGTAAAGTGCAGAGTTCTTTGTTTCTCTTTGCCAAATGGTTTATTAATATGTTTCACTTTGTGTAATATTAAAATTCATCCAAAAGTGTGATTTTTGAAAGGATCTTTTCTTGGGCCAAAATTGTTAAATGGCCATTTTCTATTGTTTAAAAGTTTTATTAAGTTATAAAAAAATTTAAAAATCCATAAAGTGAGCATTTCCATATATACTTTTTCAGCCTTTAAATGGTTACATTTTGGTTGCTGCTAAAAAATATTTTAGGATCCAGAGAGAAACTGTTAAAATAAATATTAACTTGTGCATTTAAGAATTTTCTACATTAAACAAGGAGAATATTTTTGATATGTAATGACTATAAATATAGTTTAAAATTATTACTCAAGTAATCTGTAACTGCTTCAATTATACTAAATTTCACCTTCTTTGCTTTGTGTTTTCATTTTCTTTCTTTTTATTTTTAACATGAGTATAAATTAATTTTTTTTAATTTTAGAATTTTGTAGTGTTCTTTCAGAATAATTAAAAGTGCTAGGTTTAGCCTCAGAAGTACTTAAATATGGGTACTGAGATAATGTATTAATAAAGATTAGTGAACAAATAAAATAAATTTTAAAATGTAAAGTAACAATGTAATCATCATAATTCAATGCTAATGTCTGCTACATAGTTTTTAACAAATGTATCTAAATATCCTTGAGGTAAACTCAAGTAATTTTCTTTATTTATTTGTTCAACTTATATTTGGGATTCAGAGCATACATGTGTAGCTTTATTACATGGGTATATTGCATGATGCTGAGGTTTGGGGTACAAATGATCCTGTAACTTATGTGGTGAATTATCTAATAGCCCACTCTCTCCCTCCCTGATCTGGTCCTCCCTAGTACTTATTGTTCTCATCCTCACCTCCGTGTATATTCAATATTTAGTTTCCATGTTTAAGTGATAACATGCAGTATTTGGGTTTTTGGGTTTTTGTTTCTGCATTAATTTCCTTAATTCACTTAGGATAATGGTCTTCAGCTGCATTCATATTTCTGCAGAAGACATTCCATGGTGTTCATGTACCATATTTTCTTTATCCAGTTTACCATTTACAGTCAGCTAGGTTGATTCCATGTTTTTGTTATTGTGAATAGTGCTGCAAGGAACTTAAGAATGCATGTACCCTTTCAGTAGAACAATTTATTTTCCTTTAGGTATATGTATACAGTAATGGGATTGTTGGATTGAATGGTAGCTCTGTTTTAAGTTCTTCGAGAAATTTCTCAACTTCTTTCCACAGTGGTTGAACTAATTTGCAGTCCTACCAACAATGTGTAAGTGTTCCCTTTCTTCACAGACTTGCCAGCATCTGTTGTTTTTGACTTTTCATAGCAGCCATTCTGACTATTGTGACATCATATCTCACTGTGGTTTTGATTTGCATTTTTCTGATGATTAGTGACAATTATTTTTTTCTTATGTTTGTTGGCTGCTCTTATGTCTTCTAAGAAGTGTCTGTTCAGATCTTTTGCCCATTTCTTAATTGATTATTATTACTTGTTAATTTGTTTAAATTCCTTATATATTCTGGATATCAAAACTTGGTTGCACTCATAGTTTGCAAATATATTTTTCTCTGTTAATATTTCTGACTGTAATGTGAAATTCTTATAGTTAATTTTTAGTTCCAGAAATTCAATTTGGTTCTTTCTTAAAATGACTATTTTTGTCTCTAATTCTGTTGCTGGATTATTTCATTTCTGTGGACTGGGTTTCAGCTTTCTCCTAGATCTCAGTAATAAGATCTGATGGCTTCTTGCCATCCAGATCATGAACTCTACAACTGAAAGTTTAGTCATTTCAATCTGTTTAAGAACCATTACTAGGGGATAGTATGTCCCTTTGCAGAAACATTAACAGCAAAATAGACCAAACTGAGGAAAATATCTGAGATGCAGAAAGACCAGTTATTTGAATAAACTCAATTGTACAAAAATAAAAAGATTTAAACAATGAACAAAACCTTCAGAAAATACACGATTATGTTGATACCAAATCTACAATTTGATGGCATTCCTGAGAGAGGACAGAAGGTAAGTAATTTGGAAAATATTTTGAGAATCTATTCCATAAAAATTTGCCCAATATTGCTAGAGTTCACTGAGCTTTTTGCCAACCAGATTATGAATTCGACAACTGACATTTTAGTCACTTCAATCTGTTTAAGAACCATTACTGGGGATGTAATGTGTCCCTTTGGAGGTAAGGGGACACTGGCTTTTTGAGATGTCAGACTTCTTGAACTGGTTCTTTCTCAGCTTTGAGGGCTGATGGTCCTTAAACTGTGGCACAAATTGAATAGTCAGTTGGCTTCAGTTCTGAATGCTTTTAGAGGGTCAATGCTCTGCACAGAATGCTTTTTTTTGTGGCTGGATTCCTGCCTTAGGCTTCTTAGGTACTGTATACTGGCAAAATATTTTTGGGGTTGTAATTTTGGATACAATCCAACAGATGGCACTTATGAGTGATGGCCAGGAGATAGGCTCTTAGGTAAGCAGCTCTTTTGTAGTTCAGCGTGTTTACTAGAGTGCTCCTGTGATAGGGTGGTGGAGAGATAACCACTCACCATGTTCATTCCTGTGCTTTGAAAGAGTCCCCCTGATCACTGGAGCCATGCCTGCATTTCTTTTATTAGATGTCCTGAGCCACGGGGACTTTCTCAGGCAGAGCCTGCAGCTGGCACACAACCTTCTTTCCTGTGCTAGCCCCATAGAGGGAGGCACTCCCTGCTTCCACACTGGTCCACAAGCCCACACATCTCAGCATTCTGTTTTTGGAGAGTGGAGACTCCTTCTCTGCTAAGTTGCTGCCAAGCCAGTGAGTCAAGCAAGTGGGAGAACAGAGATCTGTGTCCTCCAGCAATGTTCAGATAAGGGTGAAGCCACCATGCTAGGAACCCAAGCTAGTGAGAACTGTCTGGCTAGGCACAGTGGAGGACAGGGAGCCCCATGATCTTCCATCTGAGTGTTTTCTTCAGGAACACAGCACTATGCCCACCCACAGGGTTCAGGCATGGGAAGTGCTGCTATGCCGGGAGCCCAAGCTGGGGAGACTTGCCTGGCTAGACACAGCAGCAGGAGGGGGATTCACAAGGGTTGCTATGCTGGTGTTTCCCTTGAGAGCTCAGCATTGTTCCTGCCTGGATAGTGAAGGACGGGGCAGGGTTTCTGTAGTAGAAGCTGAGCATAGCCTTGTCTAATAAAAAGGAGTGTGGAGGGGAGGGGGCTGATTGCTCCCAAACACTAAGACTGTGGCCTCTGTTGGAATTTATGACAGTTGATGCTGGACTGCTCATGAATGCAAGACCTGTGGGGCACCCTGTGGTCTTGATCAGTGCTTCTGCTCCAAGCAGCTCTCTGTGTCAGTCTAGAGGCCCGAAGGGGTCAAGAGGTTTTTCCCAATCCCAGGATTGCAAAGGTTCTTATAGGAAGTATGGACTCTCTAGGGGCTTTTACTATCTTACCCTTTCCATGTGTTAGGGAGCCTCTCCCAACTCCTCGCTGCTCCTGGGTAGGTGACTACCCAGAGTTATACTTCTTATTGTTTGTGGGTCTTCTTGCTTCCTTCATGGATTATGACATGGTTTCTTAGATGATCCACTTCGAGAACCAGTATTTATGTGCCACGTTGCTTCTTTTCCATGAGAATGGTGCATACTAGCTGCTTCTAGTCAGTCATCTTGACCAAAACCCTTTTTTTAATAATAAAGAGCTTCTTATCTAGACACTCAAATACATATAATTGAGAAAATATGAAAGATGAAAGGATTGTCCTTAATCATTTGTATTTATAAAACTCTAGAGCCAGAAGTAGTTATATTGGTTATCTATTGCTTTGTAACAAATTATCTCTAACTTTATCAGTTTAGAAATGTGAAAGGAAATTAAATCTTGGGGCCCCAAACTCATTAAGCCAAAGGGAAAAGTCCTGCTGGGAACTGGGGACTTGCAAACCTGACTCCTTCTTTTTGGTTCCTAAATGAAATGGCTATAAGATGACAATCTACATGACTCCCTCATATTTTGTCCACAAGGAAGTTCCTAGTGAGCTGCAACATCTTTACTCTAAGGGTTTTCTATTAAAATTTCACAATGGCAATGTAAATTGATAGCTTGTCTTTATGGATGCATCACCCCCTGCCCACCAGACACAGATGCGTACTTATTCTCCTTCCCCATTTTGTCTGTTTTATGTAGGAGGCAGATTCCTTGCATTTTTCCTCTGCCCCCTATTTGTGTATGCCATCTTACCTTAAAAAAAAACAAGCAGAAAGAAAAATGAGAACACATGGACACAGGGAGGGGGTCTACTACACACTGGGGTCTGTTGGGGGGAAGGGGGAAAGGACAGTGGGGAGGAGCTGGGGAGGGATAGCCTGGGGATAAATGCCAAGTGTGGGTGAAGGGGAGGAAGGCAGCAAAGCACACTGGCATGTGTGTACCTATGCAACTATCTTGCATGCTCTGCACATGTACCCCAAAACCTATAATGCAATAAAAATTTAAAAATTTTTTTTTAAAAAAAGGTAACAAAAAAAAAGCAGATTCGCTGAGCCAAAGGCATGAATGACTATTTTCCCACCACTTTCTTATGCAGAAATTGTGTATTTCTTAATATCCCATCTTTTCTCCTTTAAATTTGGAGACCACAAAATCATCCTCAGAGAAAGGCATACATCTGTCTCCTAGATATGTGTCTTTAACTTTGGCAAATAAACCTCCTAAAATGACTGAGATTTGTCTCATCATTTTTTCTCAATTGACAAAACAATATTTATTATCTCATCATTTCTCTATGTCAGCATTCCAAGTAGCACTTAGCTCAGAGTCTTTCATGAAGCAGCAGTAAAGGTATTGGCTGGGACTGCAGCCATCTGACAACTCTACTGAGAAAGATCACCTTCAAAGGTCATAGACACAATTGTTACAGGGCTCAGCTCCTCAATTCCTCAGAGGCTATTTTTGCTTTCTTTACATGTGGCCTTCTACTTAAGACAGCTCACAATAGAGCAAGCAATTGAGAGTACATGAGACTATGAGGAAGAGGAAAGTCACAGACTAGTGTAACTTAATCTCAGAAGTAAAATCTTTTACTTTTGATTCACTTTTATTAGCTATAAGCAAGTCACTAGTCCAAGGTGTGCTCAAGAGCATTGGATTAAGCAAAGAACTGAACATCAGGAAGCAGGGCTCATTGGGAGCCATTTCAGAAGCTGCCTAATACAGAGGTTAGGAAATATGCTAATATAAACCATTCATTATAAAAACAAACTGAGTCACAGAAAAATAATTTTACCTGATGTGTGCCTTTATCAAAGACCATCTATAATCAAGACAGTTAACCTTTATTGAGTTCTTCATATGAACTTATTGCTAAGTAATTATATATAGACACTTTTTAATTATCTGAGTCATATTTTGATAAAAAAATACATCTTAATCGTACCTTACAAGTTAGGAAACTGAGATTCAGAGAAATTCAATAATTTACTTAAATAATGTCATCTCCTGGTGGAAGAATTGGGACGTAATTCCTGGCATCCTAATGCCTGATTTTACTTTTGTAGAAATGCTGTTATATTGAAGTTGCCACATGAACTAATTCTTAAGTTCCTTAAAACTGCTGTTAAATACTTTTTTCATATTTCAATATATATTTTATTAAGTATTCTCCATATAAGAAATATGTTCTATGTTAAGGTCAAGAGAATATATTTTTTATTTTCAAAATTTAGCACACATTTTATTTTATAATTGGAAGATAGATATTACCATTTATTCCTTATTTGGCATGATTTGCAGAACAAAAACTGATTCTTTAACAGCATATTAAACGATGTTTAACATACTGTTTAAAGTTTGTTTAACAGTATGTTAAACTGATTATTTAACAGTTTTATAAGGCAATATAACTATATTTATCAAGAATCTTAAAATATTTGTGCTTTTTAATCTGGCAAATAAATATCTAGGGAACAAATGTAAATGTACAGGAGGATACCTGTCAGAATCAATTATTTTAGGATTTTTAATGGTGGTATATCAAAGATGAAATAAAAAGTCCAAACTATGAGGTGGTTAAATATATTGAGAAGTTATGATATATTACTTAGCCATTTTAAAAGACATTATGAAACATTAATTAGAAAATTATTATACATTAAACTAAAAAATTGTTATAAAACTTTAGATGAAAAAACTCAGCTATGAAAGAAAATGAATAGGAAAATAGAGCAAAAAATATACAAAACTTTTCAGTAGAAGTTGCTTGTGAATTATGTAAGCACAAGTTGTCTTCTATATCTCTTAATGAGATTTACTATTTTAAAACTAGGAAATAAAATTAATTAGATATTAAAGAGAATTGATATTCCCAGGAAAATTCAGTTTCTTCCTTTTGTCTCTAAACTTTATCACCTTTGCATTCTGTTAAAATTTCATTCTCAGGATTTTACTTTTATTTTTATTCTTTTTTTTTTTTTAGACAAGTTGGAGTGCAGAAGAGCAATGATAGCCCACTGTAACCTTGAACTCCTGGGCTCAAGTGATCCTCCCATCAAAGCCTCCAGAGTAGCTGGGAGTAAGGGCATGGCATGCACCACAATACCCATATATATTTCAATTTTTATTTTATTTTATTTTTTTTTTAGAGAAAGGGTCTTGCTGTGTTGCAGGTTGCCAAAACTGGTCTTGAGTTCTTGGAATCAAGCAGTCCTTCCACCTTGGCCTCCCAGATCTCTGAGATTACAGGCATAAACCACTCTACCCAGCCTCATTCTCAGGATTTTAAAAACTAATTATTCTTAAATTGACTTAGATATCTATTACTCCTTCTAGACAAATTTGCATTACTAGTAAATATTCCATATTGTGAGTTTTAAGTGCATAGCATAGTTCTTGTCACAAAATAGGTGCTTAAGAAAAATTTTTTTTTTAAGGATAAAAATAATGAGTGCTAAGACAAACACAGTGGCTCGAATCTGTAATCCCAGTGCTTTCAAAGGGTGACATAGGAGGATCCCTTGAGGCCAGGAGTTTGAGACCAGTCTAGGAAACATAGCAAGACTCTGTCTCCACAGAAAAATATTGAGAAATAAACAGATGTCATGGCTCATGTCTGCAGTTCCACATTCAGGAAACTGAGGTAAGAGGATTGCTTGTTCCCAGGAGTTCCAGGTTGCAGTGAGCTATGACCATGCCTCTGCACTCCAGCCCGGGTGACAGCCCAAGACCTTGCATCTAATAACCATAATAAATATTATTATTATAATAATTAGTCTATGGGGTTAGCGCTTTTGTTTATGTTCCTTTCCATGGTTCTGACATTCTAGTTTATTAATATTGTTTATGTCTAACATAACTCAAATTCTTTTGGGAAAAATGATGAAACAAATACATTTAAATTTCAATGCAGACTTTTAAGGAACAAAGAGTGGAAGCCAGAACTTAGGTTTTCTCACTCTGGACAATTGTGCTAATATTTATATTTCTCTCCTCAAGTAGATTTTGAAGTATCTTAGCAAAAAATAAATATATCTTATTCATGTTTTTGTTTTTTAACTCAGGGAGTAAGCATAGCTCCTGGCACAATATAAACACAAATACAGCAAAATTGATTGCTGGGACAAAGAAATGCTCCAAGAACAGTGACATTCAGTTCATGCATTTAAAAAATAATATTTATTACTTGTATTTTTATATAAGTAAGGAATTACAAAAATGCAAACAAGAAAATGAGCCATTGTCTCATATGGACAAGTCCTGATGGAATAAATATAAAAATACTAATTGCACCTTGTAAGAAAATTTAAACAGTAAAAGGGAGGGAATGATTCTTACTTTTTACATTCTTATCTCCAGAGATAACAACTGTTAACAATTTCCTATAACTTCAAATAAGAACTTCTATATATTAAACTACAATAACTAGTAACATTTTTTTAAATTGCTTTCTTTCAAATTTTATCATACACCAGAATCACCTGGGAGGCTCATTAAAACATCGACTGTTGGACCCTATACTCAGAATTTCTGATTCAACACACATGAGATGTCATCTAGAATTTACATTTTCCAGGTGATGTCAGTGCTATCAGTCCAGAGCTCACACTTAGAGAACCACTTATTAACACAATTTACCAAAGAGATAATAAAAAATGACCACTGTTTTGCCCTTTGCTTGTTCACTCATAGCATATCACTTAGACGCAACACAGAGACATCTAGAGTTGGAAGGGAAAGAGTATATAAAAGAAATAAGATAAAATTAAGACTAAAAGCCTCATGACATCTGAAGCCAGGGGAAAAAGCAGAATAAAATAAGGGGCATATCTAAACCAGGCTGGAGAATATATGTGAAAGTTTTTCTTTTTCTCTGAACTCGTTCTTTTTAGGTTCTACCATTTTATCAATATTTTTTCTTTCACTCATAGATATCTATACTGTCAAAAATTGAGTAAGCTTATATTTACAGAAAAGGTTATGCTCTCCTTTTTTTAAACTAAGCACAGTAATTTAAAGGATCAGCAAACAAATACTGCAACTTCTCATTAACAGGAAAGAACAAACTGGTTTGATCCTATGATTCCTGAAGTGTGTTTTGGTTCTGTATTTTTCCATGACTGAGAAAGCACTGAACATTTTCATGTAAACGTTTTCATGTAAAACCTGTATAGCCAGACTCTATTACACGGATGTTTTGAAGCTCTCTGTGACAATCTGTGTTCCAATGGGTAAAATCTTCAATGACAAACTTGTGTCATGTGATTGAGCAAAATTTGCTGAGGATGTAATTTAAAGCTAGCTAACTGTTATCTCTTTATTTCTTTTTTTATTGCAGTTTAGGTTTTGGGGTACATGTGCAGAACATGCAAGATAGTTGCATAATTACACCCATGGTAGTGTGTTTTGCTGCCTTCCTCCCCTTCACGCACATTTGGCATTTCTCCCCAGGCTATCCCTCCCCAGCTCCCCCACTCCGCTATCCCTCCCCTATTCCCCCCAATAGACCTCAGTGTGTAGTTTTCCCTTCCCTGTGTCCACGTGTTTTCATTTTTCATCACCCGATTATGAGTGAGAATATATGGTATTTCATTTTCTGTTCTTGTGTCAGTTTGTTGAGAATGATGTTCTCCAGATTTATCCATGTCCCTACAAAGGACACGAACTCATCATTTTTGTTTGCTGCATAATATTCCATGGTGTATATGTGCCACATTTTCCCAGTCCAGTCTATCATCGATGGGCATTTGGGTTGGTTCCAGTTCTTTGCTATTGTAAACAGTGCTGCAATGAACATTCATATGTATGTGTCCTTATAGTAGAATAATTTAGAGTCCTTTAGATATATACCCAGTAATAGGATTGGTGGGTCAAATGGAATTTCTATTTCTAAGGCCTTGGAGAATCGCCACACTGTCTTCCACAATGGTTGACCTAATTTACACTCCCACCCACAGTGTAAGAGTGTTCCTATTTCTCCACATCCTCTCCAGCATCTGTTCTCTCCAGATTTTTTAATAATCGCCATTCTAACTGGCGTGAGATGGTATCTCAATGTGGTTTTGATTTCCATCTCTCTGATGACCAGTGATGATGAGCATTTTTTCATGTGTTTGTTGGCCTCATGTATGTTTTCTTTTGTAAAGTGTCTGTTCATATTCTTTGCTCATTTTTGAATGGGCTGGTTTGTTTTTTTCCTGTAAATCTGTTTGAGTTCTTTGTAAATTCTGGATATCAGCCCTTTGTCAGATGGGTAAGCTGCAAAATTTTTTTCCCATTCTGTTGGTTGCCAATTAACTCTAGTGACTGTTTCTTTTGCTGTGCAGAAGCTGTGGAGTTTGATTAGGTCCTATTTACTATTTTGGCTTTTGTTGCCAATGCTTTTGGTGTTTTGTTCATGAATTCCTTGCCTACTCCTATGTCCTGAATGGTTTTGCCTAGATTTTCTTCTAGGGTTTTTTGTTTTGTTTTAATTTTTATTGCATTATAGGTTTGGGGGTACATGTGCAGAACGTGCAAGATAGTTGCATAGGTACACACATGGCAGTGTGCTTTGCTGCTTTCCTCCCCTTCACCCACACTTGGTATTCATCCCCAGGCTATCCCCCCAGCCCCCCCGCTGTCCCTCCCCCATTCCCCCCAACAGTCCCCAGTGTATAGTAGACCGCCTCTCTGTGTCCATGTGTTCTCATTTTTCTCACCCACCTATGAGTGAGTATATGCGGTATTTCTTTTTCTGTTCTTGTGTCAGTTTGCTGAGAATGATGTTCTCCAGATTCATCCATGTCCTTACAAAGGACACAAACTCATCATTTTTGATTGCTGCATAATATTCCATGGTGTATATGTGCCACATTTTTCCAGTCCAGTCAATCATCGTTGGGCATTTGGGTTGGTTCCAGGTCTTTGCTATTGTAAACAGTGCTGCAATGAACATTCGTGTGCATGTGTCCTTATAGTAGAACGATTTATAGTCCTTTGGATAGATACCCAGTAATGGGATTGCTGGGTCAAATGGAATTTCTATTTCTAGGTCCCTGAGGAATTGCCACACTGTCTTCCACAATGGTTGAACTAATTTACACTCCCAACAGCAGTGTAAGAGTGTTCCTATTTCTCCACATCCTCTCCAGCATCTGCTGTCTCCAGATTTTTTAATGATCACCATTCTAACTGGTGTGAGATGGTATCTCAATGTGGTTTTGATTTGCATCTCTCTAATGACCAATGATGATGAGCACTTTTTCATATGTTTGTTGGCCTCATGTATGTCTTCTTTTGTAAAGTTTCTGTTCATATCCTTTGCCCATTTTTGAATGGGCTTGTTTGTTTTTTTTCCTGTAAATCTGTTTGAGTTCTTTGTAAATTCTGGATATCAGCCCTTTGTCAGATGTGTAAACTGCAAAGACTTTTTCCCATTCTGATGGTTGCCGATTCACTCTAGTGACTGCTTCTTTTGCCGTGCAGAAGCTGTGGAGTTTGATTAGGTCCCATTTGTCTATTTTGGCTTTTGTTGCCAATGCTTTTGGTGTTTTGTTCATGAAGTCCTTGCCAACTCTGATGTCCTGAATGGTTTTGCCTAGATTTTCTTCTAGGGTTTTTATGGTGTCAGGTCTTATGTTTAAGTCTTTAATCCATCTGGAGTTAATTTTAGTGTAAGGTGTCAGGAAGGGGTCGAGTTTCAGCTTTCTGCACATGGCTAGCCAGTTTTCCCAACACCATTTATTAAACAGGAAATCCTTTCCCCATTGCTTGTTTTTCTGGTTTATCAAAGATTGTATAGTTGTAGATATGTTGTGTTGCCTCCAATGCCTCTGTTCTGTTCCATTGGTCTATATCTCTCTTTTGGTACAACTACCATGCTGTTTTGATTACTGTAACCTTGTAGTATAGTTTGAAGTCCGGTAGTGTGATGCCTCACACTGTGTTCTTTTGCTTAGAAATTACTTGGCTACGCAGGCTCTCATTTGGTTCCATATGAAGTTCATGGTGGTTTTTTCCAGTTCTGTGAAGAAAGTCAATGGTAGCTTGAAGGGGATAGCGTTGATTCTGTAAATTACTTTGGGCAGTATAGCCATTTTCATGATACTGATTCTTCCTAACCATGAACATGGAGTGTTTCTCCATCTGTTTGTGTCCTCTCTTATTTCGTTGAGCAGTGGTTTGTAGTTTTCCTTGAAGAGGTCCCTTATGTTCCTTGTAAGTTGTATTCCTAGGTATTTTATTCTCTTTGTAGCCATTGTGAATGGCAGTTTGTTCTTGATTTGGCTCTCTTTAAGTCTGTTATTGGTGTATAGGAATGCTTGTGATTTTTGCACATTGATTTTATATCCTGACACTTTCCTGAAGTTGCTTATCAGTTTCAGGAGTTTTTGGGCTGAGGCGATGGTGTCTTCTAGGTATACTATCATGTCGTCTGCAAATAGAGACAAATTGGCTTCCACCTTTCCTATTTGAATACCCTTTATTTCTTTTTCTTGCCTGATTGCTCTGGCTAGAACTACCAGTATTACATTGAATAGGAGTGGTGAGAGAGGGCATCCTTGTCTAGTGCTGGATTTCAAAGGGAATGCTTCCAGTTTTTGCCCATTCAGTATGATATTGGCTGTTGGTTTGTCATAAATAGCTTTTATTTCTTGGAGAAACATTCCAACAATACCGAGTTTATTGAGGGTTTTTAGCATAAAGGGCTGTTGAATTTTGTCAAATGCCTTCTCTGTGTCAATTGAGATAATCATGTAATTTTTGTTTTTGGTTGTGTTTATGTGGTGAATTACATTTATAGACTTGCATATGCTGAACCAACCTTGCATCCCCGGGATGAATCCTACTTCATCATGATGGATAGGTTTTTTGATGTGCTGTTGCAATCGGTTTGCCAGTATTTTATTGAAGACTTTTGTATCTATGTTCATCAGAATATTGGCCTGTAGTTTTCTTTTCTTGTTGAGTCTTTGCCAGGTTTTGGTATCAGGATGATATTGGTCTCATAAAATGATTTGGGAAGGGTTCCCTCATTTTGGATTATTTGAAATAGTTTCATAAGGAATGACGCCAGCTCCTCTTTGTGTGTCTGGTAGAATTTGGCTGAGAACCCATCTGGACCTGGGCTTTTCTTGTGTGGTAGGCTCTTAATCGCTGCCTTGACTTCAGAACTTGTTATTGGTCTATTCATAGTATCGGCTTCCTCCTGTTTTAGGCTTGGGAGGACACAGGTGTCCAGGAATTTATCAATTTCTTCCAGGTTTACTAGTTTATGTGCATAGAGTTGTTTGTAATATTCTCTGATGATGGTTTGAATTTCTGTGGAATCTGTGTTGATTTTCCCTTTATCGTTTTATATTGCATCTATTTGGTTTTCTCTCTTTTCTTTTTTATCAGTCTGGCTAGTATATTTTCCTCTGGAGACTGCTTTAAATGTGTCCCAGAGATTCTAGTATGTTGTGTCTTTGTTCTCGTTGGTCTCAAAGAACTTCTTTATTTCTGCCTTCATTTCTTTGTTTATCCAATAAGCATTCAAGAGCCAGTTGCTCAGTTCCCATGAAGCTGTGTGGTTCTTAGTTTCTGAAATCTGAGTTCTAACTTGATCGCACTATGGTCTGAGAGACTGTTTGTTATGATTTCTGTTCTTTTGCATTTGCTGAGGAGTGCTTTACTTCCAATTATGTGGTCAATTTTGGAGTAGGTGTTATGTGGTGCTGAGAAGAATGTATATTCTGTGGATTTGGGGTGGAGAGTTCTGTAAATGTCTATCAGGTTTGCTTGTTCCAGGTCTGAGTTCAAGCCCTGGATATGCTTGTTAATTTTCTGTCTGGTTGATCTGTCTAATATTGAGAGTGGAGTGTTAAAGTCTCCCACTATTATTGTGTGGGAGTCTAATCTCTTTGTAAGTCATTAAGAACTTGCCTTATATATCTGGGTGCTCCTGTATTGGCTCCATATATATTTAGAATCATTAGCTCTTCTTATTGTATTGATCCTTTTACCATTATGTAATGACCTTCCTTGTCTCTTTTGATCTTTGTTGCTTTAAAGTCTATTTTATCAGAGAAGAGAATTGCAACTCCTGCTTTTTTTGCTCTCCATTTGCTTGGTAAATCTTCCTCCATCCCTTTATTTTGAGCCTTTGTGTATCCTTGCATGTGAGATGGGTTTCCTAAATACAGCACACTGATGGGTTTTGGCTTTTTATCCAATTTGCCAGTCTGTGTCTTTTGATTGGTGCATTTAGCCCATTTACATTTAGGGTTAATATCATTATGTGTGAACTTGATACTGCCATTTTGATGCTAGCTGGCTGTTTTGCCCATTAGTTGATGCAGATTCTTCATTTTTTTGATGCTCTTTAGCATTTGGTATGTTTTTGGAATGGCTGGTACTGGTTGTTCCTTTCTATGTGTAGTGCCTCTTTCAGGAGCTCTTGTAAAGCAGGCCTAGTGGTGACAAAATCTCTGAGTCCTTGCCTGTTTGCAAAATATTTTATTTTTCCTTCACTTATGAAGCTCAGTTTGGCTGGATAGGAAATTCTGGGTTGAAAGTTCTTTTCTTTAAGTATGTTGAATATTGGCCCCCACTCTCTTCTGGCTTGTAGAGTCTCTGCTGAGAGATCTGCTGTGAGTCTGATGGGCTTCCCTTTGTGGGTGACCCAACCTTTCTCTCTGGCTGCCCTTAGTATTTTCTCCTTCATTTCAACCCTGGTGAATCTGACGATTATGTGCTTTGGGGTTGCTCTTCTTGAGGAATATCTTTGTATTCTCTGTATTTCCTGGACTTAAGTATTGGCCTGTCTTGCTAGGTTGGGGAAATTTTCCTGGATAATATCCTGAAGAGTATTTTCCAGCTTGGATTCATTCTCTTCATCACATTCTGGTACACCTATCAAATGTAGGTTAAGTATCTTCACGTATTCCCACATTTCTTGGAGACATTGTTCATTCCTTTTTGTGCCTTTTTCTCTAGTCTTGGTTTCTCATTTTATTTCATTGAGTTGATCTTCAACTTCTGATATTCTTTCTTCTGCTTGGTCAATTCAGCTGTTGAAACTTGTGCATGCTTCGCAAAGTTCTTGTGTTGTGTTTCTCAGCTCCTTCAATTCATTCATATTCCTCTCTAAGTTGTCCATTCTTACTATCATTTCCTCAAATCTTTTTTCAAATCTTTTTTCAAGGTTCTTAGTTTCTTTGCATTGATTTAGAACATGTTCTTTTAGCTCACTGAAATTTCTCATTATCCACCTTCTGAAGTCTGATTCTGTCATTTCATCACACTCATTCTTCATTCATCTTTGTTCCCTTGCTGGTGAGGAGTTTTGTTCCTTTATAGGAGGTGAGGTGTTTTGGTTTCAGGTGTTTTCCTCCTTTTTGTGCTGGTTTCTTCCCATCTTTGTGGATTTATCCAGCTGTCGTCTGAGTAGTTGCCAACTTTTTGATTGGGTCTGAGTGGATGTCCAGATTGTTGATGATGAAGTATTTCTGTTACTTAGTTTTTCTTCTAACAGTCTCATCCCTCTGCTGTACAACTGCTGAGGTCCACTCCAGGCCCTGCTTGTCTGGGTACATCTGTAGCAGCTGCGGAACAGTGAGGGATGCTACCAGTTTCTTCTGCTGATATCTTTGTCCCAGAATGATGCCCACCAAATGTCAGTCTGATCTGTCCTTTTTGAAGTGACTCTTTGGATATACAGGGGTCAGAGAGCTACTTGAGGAGATGTCTGTATATTTGGGAGCTCAAGTGCTGAGCTGTATACTCCATTGTTCATTCAGGGGTGCTAGGCAGGTGCATTTATGTCTGCTGCAGCGGAACTTATAAAACCCCATTTTTTCCTCAGATGCTCTGTCTCAGGGAGTTAGGGCTTTGTTTATCAGTATCCATTGCACTGTCTTGCTCAGCTAGGAGGCAGTCTAGTCACTATTTGCCTGCCGAGGCTCCGCCCTGCTACTGTGGGGTCCCCCCTGTTGCTGTGGGTTCTGCCCTGCTGCTTTGGGCTCTGCCCTGCTGTCATGGGCCATGCCCTGTTGCCATGGGCTCCACCCTGCTGTCGTGGGCTCCACCCTGTTGGTAGAGTCTCTCTGTTATGGCGGGTTGCCTCGGCAACAGCAGGCTGCATCAGCAATGGGAGTGTACCTCAGTAGGGGTGGAATGCCTCGGTAATAGCGGACACCCCTCCCCCACCGAGCTACACCATCCTGGATTCTGCTGTGCCTGCAGTGAAACTCTCAACCCTGAGCATTTTGAATTGCCATTTTGTTTGTCCCTGTGGGGGTGGGACCTGCCAAGCCTGATCACTTGGCTCCCGGCCTCAGAGCCCTTTTCCTTTTTCTTGTTTTTTTTTTAAGTTGAATGGTTGACTCTCTCCCAGGTGTTTCAGTCACCTGCAGATAGGGCACCAGGATCTGTGTGATTTCCCATGCAGTGACCCACTGTGCCGGCTCAAATGTCACTTCCCGGGAATCTCCTGGTCTGGCTCACTGTGCAAGTCCCATTTAATCAGATGGATATGCTAATCTGCCCTCCCAAGTCTCAGATTGCTTGTTTAACAGGGCACCCAGACCATTGCATTTTGTTTTGTGCACAGTGCCGCTGCGCTGTGGCACCGGCCGAAATGGCTGCGCCAGACAAAAGGGCTGCTCTGATGTCCCATGTCTCTCCTACACCTGGGAATTTCCCCATTCTGTGGGCAACAAAGATCCATCTGGAAATGCAGCTTGGACTCACCCTCTGTGCCTTGACTGAGAGCTGCAATCCTGAGTTGTTCCTACCACGCCATCTTCTTTATTCCACTAACTTTTACCTTTAAGATTATAGAATTTCAGCCATTCAGGACATAGGCATAGGCAAGGACTTCATGACTCAAACACCAAAAGCATTGGCAACAAAAGCCAAAATAGAAAAATGGGACCTAATCAAACTCCACAGCTTCTGCATGGCAAAAGAAACAGTCACTAGAGTGAATTGGCAACCAACAGAATAGGAACAAATTTTTACAATGTACCCGTCTGACAAAGGGCTAATATGCAGAATCTACAAAGAACTAAAACAGATTTACAAGAATAAAACAAGTCCATTCAAAAGTAGGCAAAGGATATGAACAGACACTTTACAAAAGAAGACATCGATGAGGCCAACAAACACAAGAAGAAATGCTCATCCTCACTGGTCATTAGAGAAATGGAAATCAAAACTACATTGAGATACCATCTCACATCAGTTAGAATGGTGATCATTAAAATATCTGGAGACAACAGATGCTGGAGAGGATGTGGAGAAATAAGAAAGCTTTTACACTGTTGATGGGAATGTAAATTAGTTCAACCATTGTGGAAGATAGTGTGGCAATTCATCAAGGACCTAGAAATAAAAATTCCATTTGACCCAGCAATCCTATTACTGTGTATATATCCAAAGGATTATAAATCGTTCTACTATAAGGACACATGCACACGAATGTTCATTGCAGCACTGTTTACAATTGCAAAGACTTGGAACCAACCCAAATGCCCATCCATGATAGACTGGACAGGGAAAATGTGGCACATATACACCATGGAATATTATGCAGCCATAAAAAATGATGAGTTCATGTCCTTTGTAGGGACATGGATGAACCTGGAAACCATCATTCTCAGAAAACTGACACAAGAACAAAAAAATCAAACACCACATGTTCTCACTCATAGGTGGGTGTTGAACAATGAGAACACATGGACACAGGGAGGAGAGCATCATACACTGGGGTCTATAAGGGGGGAATAGAGGAGGGACAGTGGGGGGTGGGGAGTTGGGGAGAGAGAGCATGGGGAGAAATGCCAGATATAGGTGATGGGGAGGAAGGCAGCAAATCACACTGCCATGTGTGTACCTATGCAACAATCTTGCATGTTCTTCACATGTACCCCAAAACCTAAAATACAATAAAAAAATTAAAAATTTAAAAAATAAATTTAAAAATAAATAAATAAATAAATTACGCAATTTCATCTTTATAAATTGCTAATCATGTGTTTGACTACTTCTGATGAATTTTAGATTGCCAGGGTTTGTAAAATGAATTTAGATGGACTATGTAAATGTGATAAAACTTGGAAACTTGATGCTATTTCCAGAAGTGGGATTTAACATGTTAATTTTTAAATCTATTGAAAGGCCTCAGAGTGAAGAGAGGAGAAAGAAGAAAGCAAAAACTTGCATGCATAAGTCTACCTCAAGAGAAAACGCAAGTGCCAGGCAGAGATTTACTCTGCTACTATATTATCAATATATTTTATATAATTAAAATGATATTAATGCCAAAATTGCTATACAATTATTTAAATAATGTGTATGTTTACTAAAAGTTAAGGTAACATTTCTTGTGACTTTTGATCTGCTATAACTTGGTATAATTTCTACAATCTTACATAACCAACCTAATTTAAAATCTTGGATATGCTAATGAATTATAATTACTTTACTCGCAGGTCACTGCCTTATAACATTCGACGTAAGCAGAGTTTTCCAAGGTTTCATAAAAGGCTAAGACCGACTGCATGCTACAGTTTTGGCATAATAAAATAATCATAAATAGAAAGTTGAAAGTAGTGTTTTCATATCCAATTTTCTCTTGTTAAAGCCTTATTTTACCAGGGATATGCTAAGGAATTTTGTAAATGCTAGTAGCTGCTTACTCCTTTCAGAAATGGTAGAAAATAACATGTAAAACTTAGGATTATGTGCAATAGAAATTTTGTCTTTTCAAATCACAAACAGTGAAGAAAGCAGGTATTTGCAATGTCAGCAAAGAAAATGTGAATATACTTTGCCCTCAATTTTAACTTCTATTGATATTTAAAATGAATATGTAAGTCAGGGTGTCATGATGTAGAGCCTCAAAGAAGCCTCAAAACTTCTCTGCGAGTGAAAAGTATGGCACTTTTGTAGGCATCACATCTTGTTTTAACTGGCAGAGCAAAAATAGATTGTCCTCTATGGATGAACTCTTATCAATCAAAATCAAACATGAAGAATTCCAACTTAAAGTGAGGATTATACCTAATAGGTAGAACATTGATGATGATGTTAGCACAAACAATGAATTCTCTTCCTTAGGCACTGAAAGTGAAATTATAATCATAATCAAAGTTTTTAGATGAGTATGGAGCAAGGGTGATTTGAACACTTAGTAGCATGAAGCAATGACAGCCAAATGTGTTCATTTTCTTAATAGCCATTACCAAACCTCTTGTGCCCTTTTATAAAACTCTCTTCATTGAGTCTCATGCCATTCAGACCTTATCCTTGTTATAGACTGACCTCTCTCAAACTCATTCCATCACATTCTTTAAGGACTATGGCCCCTGGCTTATAAACTTTCTCTTCACCATTAATTCTACTATCTTCCAGAACAATTTAAAAGTGAGTGGGAAAAACAACATCCCCACTTTGACCTTAGACCACTGTGACTTTATGAACCCCAGTGAATTTCTCACTTTCTTCACTCCAGTAACACTAAATTGTTTCATTAACTAGAGTCACAGTATCTATTAAACTTCTGAGATCTAAACTCCTACAGCCCAATTTTTTTTTAGCATGGCACTGGATACTTCCAGGGTTTTTTTTTTTTTTTTACTCTGTTATTTATAATCTAGCTTTTTCCCCCAATATTACCTGGGTTTAGACCATTTACTATATATTTCTCCCAATCTATATGGTCTCTTAAAATTTTTATTTTATTTACTATGAACATGATTTTCCTTTATCCTGGTTTGCTTAGTAATATAGCAGTTTATTCCTGTTTTCCAGCATCTGGTTTGGCCATTGCCTTCTTTCACTCTCCAATATTTCTCAGTTTGGATAAATAATATAATCACTCAACTGTGAAAAATAAAATCTTTCTCTGTAGTATCCTAAATACTGTGATACTATTTTTGCTCCATTGTAACTACTTTTTCTTTTTGCAACTATTTTCAACTGACCGAACCTCCTTAGTTTCATCTTAATCTGGTTCACTGAGTGTGCCTAGAGAAATGCCACCCCACCCCACCATCACATATTGACACCAATATGAATTCCTTCTCTCCAATCATATGTGCAATTTCAATACTACCCACAGATTCTCTGACAAATCCCTTACCCAGATTTCTCTCTCATTGCCATAAGCAGTTATTTCAGGCTGAAAATTCTTTTCATCACCCCCTGCCCTGCAAGCTGCTATCTCATCCTCAGGCCAAATTTGATTCCTACCTCATTAGGATAATTAAAAGGTTTCTTGATTATCTTTCCTGATCTTTACAAATGAGCAGCTATTTGCTTATTTTCCAACTCCCTTTCTTAATTGGTGGAAGTGGTATGCCGTCTCCTATACAAAGCAAATGCCTGCATGTAGAGGCTTTGTTTCTCATCCTTTACACACTCAAATACCTTGCTCCATCAATCACATCTTCTCAAACCTGCATCATCAGGCTTTGTCTCTTTATTGGATTTCTTGATGCATGCAAAAAGTCTGTTCAATATTAAAAACAGGATGAAACAATTTTTCCTGACTTAAAGTCTCTTTTGTTTGGTGACTTGTTTTTCTAAGACAGGTTTTGGAAATGATTAATCAGCCCTGTGTTCATTTCTTCACCTCCCATTTATACCCTAGCCCACTGTGTTCTTCCTTCTGCATTCACCATTGTATAAAACTGCCCTCTCCACCATGGCCTTTCTTGTCTCTAAAATCTCCCATTACTTTACTTCCTCAAAACATTCTCTTCTGTTTTTCTGCTACATATCTGGCTTCTATTGAGGTACTTTTACCGGATTTTTTTCTACTCATCTCTTTCATACCCATGTTCACCAGGACCCAACCATGACCCTGTCCATTTCCTCTTCTATTCATTGCCCCTAAATACCTCATCAGAACCTCTTGCTGATTGCCTGAATGCTTATTTTAATCACCTTCATATAGGTTATGAACCACTATTAGAAGCTGTACCTATTACTGAAAGTAATAAGGTGCATCAGCAACTCATGTTTGACCTTAGTTCTTTCCAGAACACTTCTCCACTAGTCAGTGCTATGCGGCACTCATTTTGTCAGACTTCACTTATTAATAGTTTAACCAGTAGAGTGTAGTAATTATCTTTAGCCTGTTCCGAATAAGAATACTTTATTCTCAAATTCTTTTAACTTTGATGTTTATACCAGATCTAGTTCATATATACTTAAGTGTTTAAGTGTGCCACCTATAACATTACATAAATAATAAGTAGTCTTTATAAGCATAATCGTCATCAAAAAATTTGGAGCAGTTATTTAAGCTTAATAGGAGATTAATACTATAGCTACAAAACAGAAGTTTGAAAATATCAGTAACAATTTATCATATTTTAATGTATTCAGAAAGAAGTCTTAGGAAGAATAGGTGTTATCTATCCTTTGCCTAATAGTAATGTAGCATGTAGGAAATGACTTCTTCACCCACCACAGGCAGTAAATTCTTCCTGGAGCATTAAAATATCAAATCCTCTTATAATTGATCAAAACAAAGAAGTACACAAATATATAGAGATTTATTTTAACATAATAATGGTAGTTATACTAAAATTGGTTAATATATTAATAAATCACAGAAATCTGACCTTTCTGCATGAAGAATAAATGTCACAGGAAAGTATGTGTATTAGTTATATTTGTGTGTGTGTGTGTGTGTGTGTGTGTGTTAAAGAGTAGAAGTCTAGATATCCTAGGGTTCATATACTGCAGCTTGAGGGTTATAACTTTCAGGATTATTCTCTTCTAAAATATAGTTATTTTATAGTAAATGACTTAGTATTTATATTAGAAATTCATGTGCTGTGTGGATAAAGAGCCAAAGTAGAATATTTATCAGAAATCTTCTCTTCACATGTCTTGTTATATCCCTTGCAAAAATAGCATGGCAGGGAAAGCATTCATTTTAATTTTGAGCACCTAATAAGCTTTGCTTTTTCAATACTTGAACTATTTTTCAAATTTTACTATAAAAATAAGTCTATTTATTGCAGCCTCTAGGCATTTGTACATTGAAAATACATAAATCATCTGAGGACTAATAAAACAACTGCAGCCCAGCAGAAACTTAAGGAGATAAAAGCATTGTTTTAAAGACTGATGCACAAGATCTATATTAGACTGAAAGTAGAAAGAAACAGACTGCTTGCTTTCAGCAAACCTGAGTTACATGTGAAGGAGCCATATTGCAAAGGCTACAGAACGTTTGTTTTGTCATGAATGAGAACAGAAATCAATATATTCTACAAGATTTTGGAGATCTTTTAAAATTCTGACTGAGATTTTAAAAGCAATGAAGAAAGAATATTATCCTGAAGAAGGATCACACTAGACCTTGATAAGTGGCCCGGAAAATCTTTGACTTTTATATTCTTCTCATGGACAACATGCATTTGGTTTTTGGTTGTTGTTTTCAAACTCAGAATTAGAAAAAATACCTTATTTTTAATGAACTAGATATTATTTTCTGACAAAGTCTTTAATGGAAAAGAAAATATAAAAACAAAAAGTTATAAAGGTACAAATATTATAGACAAAAGGTAGAAGACAGAAAGGACAGAGGGTATACATGTTGTAAAATGAGTATTTATGTTTAAAATATATGATTGACTCTGGAACAATATGGTCTCAAATTGTGCAGGTCTACTTAAAGGTGGATTTTTTTTTCAACCTCTGTCACCTCCCAACTATTCTTTCTACTCTTCAGCCTATTCAATGTGAAGATGAAGAGAGTAAAGACCTTCATGATAATCCACTTCCACTTAGTAAATATGTTTTATTTTCCTTATGATTTTCTTTCCCTGCCTTATTTTATTGTGGGAATATAGCATGTAATACAGAAAACATATATAATATGTGTTAAACAACTGTTTACATGATCAATAAAAGCTTCCAGTCATTTATTTGTTAAGTGACTATTATTAGTCAAGCCCCCACATTGCTCAAGTGTTCAAGTGTCAATTATATGCACATATGTGTGTGATTTGACAGACCAAAGTATTTGCCTCTTTATCAACTGAGACAGATCCGAAGGTTACGGAAACAAAAGGTACCCATGGTTCAAGGGTTCAGTGCCTGGCTGACATGAAAAATTTCTAAATTCCTACAACTAAAAGAAACACCACATTCTTGCTAAACTCTATAAAAATAGGAGATATCAGGCAAATTATCAGACCTTTCCTAACTCTGTTTTAAAACCCAGACCATTACAACTCTCATTGGACAAAGGATCAGCCTTGCAAACAATCTTTTCTGATAGACCTTAAGCCAGTTACAGTCAGCTTATATAGGGTGCATAAATATTCTGTGTGTCATATAGTTCACCTTTTATGTAAACAACCAAATTCTACCTAATATTAATGCTAAAATCTGTCTCCAAAGTAAACATGGAATGTATGTAACATATATGTTTATCCGTTGCACATGTGCTTGGCCCCTCTTAAAAAGCTATATTTTTCATAGATTTTCCCCAAACCTGCAGAATATGTATGACTCTGTTGTGTGATAGTCTCTTCTATATAGATAAATAAAACCTAACTTGCCTTTCCCCTGCTTCAAAGAAAGAACATCTTCCATCCATGCCAGAGACTTTTCCTCATTTGTGAACTGATTTGGACAGTGAAAAAATATATATATATATATATATATATATATATATATATATATATAAAATATATGTAATATGTCTAATATGTATTCATATATGTAGAATATATATAATATATTCATATGTAATATGTATTTAATATATATGTATGTGTATAAATAGACAATATATGTATATTTAATCTCACAAATATCACTGTATTATTATAAACATTAGATAGGTCAACATGACCTCTGCAGAATTTCATTTTCATTGTCTTTTTTGGCTTCAAGATTCTTTTGATTCTTTGTTCTGACCTATTGCTCTTTACTTATCTGCATCTTAGATTCAATCCAAACAGTGACAACTTCCTAAACACACTTATACATATAAAATTCCATCAATTCTGCACACAATCGGCATAACTATTCCCTAGTCTTTCATAAGATGGCAGTACCAACAGAATGTAAGTTAATACTTAAAGATATAGGGTGATGGGAAAAGACTTATACTTGCTAATCTTCCTCAAAAAGATCAGATAAACTACCATCTCACACACATACATGGCACATAATACACAATTCTTTTAGAGTTTCTTTCAAATAAATTTAAAAACATTTATTTAAAGTGTTTTTCCCTACCTTACCACTGAGGCTATTACTGACAATGCAGTTCTAACTCTTTTTGAAGCCAGTCTGTAGAGGCCTCTAGAACTGTTTTCATTCTCCAGTTCTAACCTTCACTTGCCACTGACCTTCTCCCCTTATAATGGTCTCAGGCCACCTAATATTTCCTCCTTAGTCCTTGCCTTTTTTGCTAACAGTTCAACTCCATTTAGCCCCAGTTTCTAAATCCAGCAAAAAAGTCAACATTTGCATACCTCAAATCCTTTGAAATACCCAATTGACCTGGAATGATCTCCCTTTTCTAGTTTCTTATCAATAATTCACATACCTTGAAAAGAAGTATTTTAGAATTAAAATGTTTTCCATTGCTACATAAAAAGAGATTTTGGTTGCATAGTTTTAAAATAGAGTTTTGTATGCCACTATCTTGAACCAATTTAATTCACGACACTCTGAAATACACTAACAATATTCTCATTTAACAATTAAGCAAACGAAAGTTTAGAGAAATTTTAAAAATTTGCTCAATATTTCACAGCTACAAAGTGCCTACATGGGATTCTGGGTATGAATCCAAGCAATGTTTTTTGTTTGTTTGTTTTTTAAGATTGAAAATATTTATCAACCGTTTTTTGGTTCATATGAAAGTAATTGCACGGTTTACCATTCAGAATGTATGCAGAATTATGTCCAGAAGAAGGAAGAACATAGAGCTAAAATATTAAATATAGAGGGGTAAAATTGAAAAAAAAGAAACACTTTAGTAGTTTTGAGAGACTGATAGGTATAACATGATTTGTTTCCTGAATATTCTATTATAATGATGGCATGGTTTATAAAATAAAGTAAAATTCACAGCCAGAGAGTGATGTGTGCTCAGGAGTGGGAGTCTTCCAGGGTAGACAAAGAAATCTCAGATCCTTTTTCCAATCTATTTGAACTGGTGGTCGGAAAAGTAGCTCCTAAACTCTTAACTGCTATGTAATACCGCCTCATATAATTTTACGTGAAGCACATGGCTTCAATAAACACTAAAGAGCACTTAAAGACCCACTAGGGAAAAATTATTAACGAGTCCATGAATTTTTAAAAAGTTGGTGGGAGCGAAGCTTATTGATTTTGTGTGTATGAATGTGTGTGAAGGCGCAGTTGCTGATATCAAAATAACTCCCTTAAAAATGAGAAATTACAGAGTTTCTTTTGCCTCTATTGTATTACATAGTGTAATGGGATTAATCACCTTTCTGGAATCCGATGTAGGTTTGAACCCTAGGTCTTCTGCTGCTGGGTGAGACACTACAGGCAAGATAGTGCTCCATGCTTCAGTATTTTTAAACTGTAAGGATGGAGATGATAATAATACCTGTCTCCTTAGGTCGTTGGAAGGATTCGTGAAATGTTGCTTATCAGATACACACTGTGTTTTGGATAGAGCTAGTCCTCAATAAATAATAAATATACTCCATTCTTTGGTAATTGTTTCATTTATGCATTATATAAAAACTTTCCCTTGAGAAAGACTTTTGTACCAGAAAAGAAGTGTCTCTAACTGAATAAAGCAGATTTTTAAAAATGATATATGTGATTTGAAATCGTAATTTTTTTAACCATAAGTGTATATTGTCATTAAGAGTCTGCATAAATGATGACAATATTTTAACAGTTTTCTCAAGTTGTAATTGACATACCATAAACTGCACATATTAAAAGTATACAATTAAATAAGTTTTGAGAGACATGCATCCATGGAGTTTCACTGAAAGAAGACAATGAACATATCCACCACCCATGAAGGTTTCTGTCACTTTTCCCTCCACCTCTCACCACTCGCCTTGGCTCCTGCACATTCACCAGGCAACAACCAATCTATATCTGTTACTATATGTTAGTTTTCAATTTCTAAATATTCTAAATGGAACTGCACAAAATGTACTATGTTTGTCCCACACAATTACCCTGAGAGTCATCTATGCTGTTTTGTGTTTCAATAGTTTGTTCCTTTGTTGGGATGAGTAGTATTCCATTTCATGCATATACCACAACTTGTTTATCCATTCTTCTGTTGGCAGACATTTGGACCATTTCCATTTTTTTTCACTAATACTAATAAAAAATAGCTGTGGTGAACATATGTTCACAACATATGAACATATATTTCCATACAAAGTGCACGTACAGGGACATAACAAAGTCACCACATGTATACTTTGTATTGACATACACTTTCAGTTTTCTTCAATAAATACCCAGATATAAACTTCTGTATCATATCATAGGAGTTTGTTTTATTGAAGAAACAACTAAGCTGTTTCTAAACTAGTTATACCTTTCTGTATCCCCTCCAGCAGTGCATACAAATTCCAGTTCTCTAACATTAATTTTCAACACTTGGAATTATTATTGTTATTGTTTTAGTCATTCTAGCTAAAACAATAGTGTGTAGTGATATCTCACTGTGGTTTCAATTTGTCTTTTCCTATTTACTAATGATGTTGAATACCTTTTCATGTGCTTATTTCCCATATGTATATCTTCTTTGATTAATATATATGTATTTATAAATCATGTAAATATGTCTGTGTGTGTGATATTTATAAATATTCTCTCCCAATTGGTAGCTTGTCTTTTCATTCTTTCTACATTGACTTTTGAAGGGTAGATATTTTTAATTTTTATGAGCTCCAATTTTTCAACTTGCTTTTATATGGTTTGTTCAACTTTTTCCCAGATTTTCCTATTAATATTTATAGTGTAGAAGAATATGTTATCTGTGAAATAAAACGCCCCCACGATCCAGATTTCTAGGGACTATATTATAACAGAGGGTAGGAAAGTTAATATAGCAAGACTATAAATTTACAATGTAGCCCATTCCAAATTAATGGAAAATGTTGCTAACCCTCCTTTCTGATAGGAGTAAAAAATATTTTTGTCAACTCAGTGACCACATGTCAAGTTCCTGTGATAACCTTAATCTACTCTAGTAATGACATTACATCTATCACAGCAGCTACAATTAGGTTACTAGAAGACAGTTGAGGAAAATCTGTGGACTTACCGTCTTCAAATGTATCATTTCTCAGGATGTCACTTCTTCCTTACAGGACCCTAACATTAAGGTAACAAGCTCTGACTATAAAATTTGACCTCTTCCAGAGCTCTTCGACCCTTTTGAGTGTGCCCTGGACCGATCTTCGGCTTTTTCTGGCTTCCTCATTTAGAATTGATCATCTCCACATGCTCTAAGGCCCTCTTGCCTTCACTATTTACCATTAATTGGTAAATAGTAAACACTCTTTGTCTCTTTCTCCATATCATTAGTCAGTTCCAGAAACATCCATTTAATTCCACAATTCTCATATTGTTATTTATCCCCCACCTTCTAAATATCTGCTACACAGGACCCATCATTGCATTCTTGGCATTCCATCCCAATTCACCACTAGTAAAAGTTTAAAAATGCGCTATCACACTTAACAGGTGCTACTAGTGCTTCATTTCCCAGTGATGGGCCCCTCGCTGCCTGCTGGCCGGAGGGTGATGGAGCTCCAAAATTCACTTTTTGTTTCTGCTTCCTTTGATCATTTCTTGTACCAACTATCTTACATGGATTCTCGGGGTAAAGAGGTTCTAAAATGCAGATTTGCATACAAGAAGTTTATTGGAGATTGTTCTTAGAAACAACACTTATGGGGGATTAAGAAGGAAGACTAGGTAGAGGAAGGAATGTAACTATTATACAGCAATGAAAACGGTATCAGCTGATCCCATGGGGAAGTCTAAAGTTAGAATTACCTTCGGAGATGTTCTAAGTTGTTGTGAATCAAGTATTTATTAATTAATTATAATAAAAATAAATTCATCAAACTTTAAAATAAACAGTGCATTTTCATGAACAATGGATAAACTTTTGCAGACAAAAATTTAATGAGGAATGGCATTGTTTTACATTTTACTTTATTTTTTTAAAGTTCCTGGTTTAATAGGAGCTGGATTAATTCTGTTGCAGACTTGACATGTGGCTTGTGGAAATTCCTGGGTCAAACTAATGAGATAACAGGAGTAAAAAAGGCAAGGAACATCCCAATATTATTATGAAAATGTTTTGCATGTTTGAGACACCAAGCAGTCAGTGGACCATGCCTTGGAAACTGCTACATTAGCTCATGCTGTGACGATGAGCGCAGTTGCTGTTCTTTAAAACCGCGGTCCTCAACCTTGTTGGCACCAGACTCCAGTTTCATGGAAGAAAATTTGAGAGATGTGGGGATGGTTTCAAGATGAAACTATTCCACCTCAGATCATCAGGCATTAGTGTCTTATAAGGAGAGTACAACCTAGATCCCTCACATCACAATCACAATAGGTTTGGTTTGGTGCTTCCATGAGAATACAAGGCTGCTGCTGACCTGACAGGAGGCAGAGCTCAGGAGGTAATGCTTGCTTTCCCCTGGCTTACCTCCTGCGGTGTGGCCCAGTTTCTAACAGGCCAAGGACCTTGGCCGGTTGTTTGGGGAACCCTGCTTTGAAAGCGTGATTCCATTAGTCTATCTCTTTAAGTCCTTGCAACTGTTTTGGTTATTGAACTTGTCTAAGTCATTTGGGATGTTTCCAAATATTTTGATTGTCGTCTCCATTTAGGCTCAGGTAGACTGGTATGTTTCTGTCCCCTTTGAAGTTAAGTCTAGATATAGAAATTGCTTTAGCTGATGAAATTGAGTCTGAGAAGTGAATGTTGTGTTCTGGAGATTAAGAGATAATATGCAATTTACTGCATTCTATTGTTTCTGTCTTGAATGCCTGCATGTTGGCAATGACCCTACTGATGCTCATTGGAAACGTCGCATGAGCAGTAAGTATGCCTCTTGTAATCACTTACTCAGATTGTGTGGATGTTTGTTATGGTAGAATGACCTATCCTATAAGAATTAATGTAGTGAATGTACTGTGTGGATGCATATGTGTATGGTCCCTATTGGTATACTTTAGGTATCCCTATCGGTATACCTAAACATTATACTCAAGGTTTAGATGAGGGTTAGTAGAACTTCAACCCAAGCCAAATATGGCTCTGAATGTGGTATTATAAACTTTAACTAGTGTAGCAACTAGTGAAGAAGGACTTTAATTATCGTTAGAGGTTTTATTTCTTAGAGACAACTTACTTGAAAAATTGCAGGAAAAGGATAAGGGTGATGGTCAGGGCAGGAAATTCACATTGTAAAATCATCTTAGCACCCTTAAAAATCTAACTTCGCTTCTAACTAGACTTTTAGTAACTATCCAAAGAGAACAATTGTGTGATTTGCTAATTTATATATTATATATTTATATATTTGTTTTTGTTTTAGAGACAGGGTCTCTCTCTATTGCCAGCCTGGAGTATAGTGGTATGATAATAGCTCACTGAAACCTCAAACTCCTGGGCTCAAGTAATTCTCGAGACTTAGCCTCCCAAGTAGTTGAAACTACAGTTGCATGCCACCATATCTGACTAATTTTTTTATTTTTATTTTTAGAGAAATGAGGTCTCTCTAATTTGGCCATCCTTGTCTCAAACTCCTGACTTCAAGTGATTCTCTCACCTTGGCCTCCCAAAGTGCTAGGATTATAGGCATGAGCCACTGTGCCAATTTTATATTTTAATTTTGCATATTTTATGTGTGATTGTGTTGGGATATATGAAAAGGAGCTAGAGTTTTCAGCATTTTATAAAACAAATTAATGCAACAGGCCATTTTATAAAATATTTAAAATAAATTGTGAAACCTATTAATAATTTTGAAATATAAATCAATAGGAGTAGATGGCAATTCTTTCCCTATTGCCTTTCTGTGTAAAGTTACAAATGCTCAAGAACCTAATGATAAATAAACTGAATCTCTTTTGTCAATATGTGTGTGTGTGTGTGTGAGAGAGAGAGAGAGAGAGAGACAGAGAGAAAGAGAGAGAGAGAGAGAGAGAGACAGAGAGACAGAGAGAGAGAGGTAACGATATAACCTTTCTTATCTTTCATATGGTTATGGATGAATTCCAAATATTAAGTATAACATAGTAGGAACCAGGTACTCCAGATTTTGATATGATATGCTAGAATGTGCATGCAAGTCTTGATAAACAAGTGTGAAATTGGTTTAGCCAGCATTAATTCATCAGTGACCTGGAGGCTATTTAAGACAAAACAAATTAGTTGAGTAGTTCAGGAGTCCAGAGAAGTTCCTTCTTTGGAGGAGGATATTTTGGAGCTGAATTTCCAAACTGTTGGATGATGCATTGATGATTCTCCCTTATCTCAAGAGTGCAAGAGAATCACCTGGAGAACTTGGCCTATAGTCCCTGAAGTATGAGGGACTGATTTCTGACACATCGTGAAAAGTCTGAAGTTTAGAACCAGCCCTTCACAAGCCACCACCAGAAACGAAAGTAAAGAGGACTGTTTATGAATGCCTTCACTTTCAAAAGAAAAGAGTGCATGGTTGCAAGCATAAAGAATATGGGTGTGTTGTATTTCCTGGGAAGGCAGATGGATGGGGCCAACTTGACTGGAATTCTGTGCTAGTGGACAGTGTAAGGGAAAGGGTGAATCACAGAGGGATGTCAGAAACCAGTTAGCAGAGATAAAATGCATAAGACGTCAGAGGAGGCATGGTTTACTTCAAAGAATTATAGATAAGAGCAGCCAGGGAATAGAAAAAAAAAATGTCATCTAAGAAACATATCTGGTCTTGCCTCAAGGCTGTATTGAATTATATACCAGGATCTCTCACATTCAGAGGCAGCCAAACAGATTACAGAGCTTCAATTCAACTATAACTTCATGGCTTCTTATTTCTATCCCGTCCAACCAGTGCTTCAGAATTGGCAGGACCAACATTGCAGCCCCTTAGTGAAGGGGAGAGAGAGAGAGAGAGAGAGAGAGAGAGACAGAGAGAGAGAGAGAGAGAGAGAGAGAGAAAGAGGAGAGAGAGAAGGGGCTCATAGCACCCATAGCCCTGCAAGCATGCAATGCTAGAGAGGACTAGATCTGGAGCCCACAGAAGGATTAAGTTGAAGAAAAGTCTGAAGATATGATGTTAAGTTGGACTGGATCTTTTTAGATATATCTAGGAGGAAACTATTTTATTTATTTCACAAAAATTATAAAAAGACTGAGATTTGATCCAGCGAAAGCGGAAAGTGGATACAGATAAAGTAGTTGTAGGGCATTAGTGAGGAGAAAACTGTCATGGTTGCCTCTATCCACACAAGCCGGGTAAAATGTCACACTTTTTATTTTAGATACGGGGGGTACATGTGCAGGTTTGTTAAAAGGGGATATTGTATGGTGTTGAAGTTGGGGTTTTATTGATCTCATCACACAGAGAGTGAATATACCATCCAGTAGTTAGTTTTTCAGTCCTTGCCCTTCAACTCTCCCTTCTTTTGGATTACCTAGTGTCTATTGTTCCCATCTTTATGGCCATCTGTACCCAAGATTTAGCTCTGTCTTATACATGTACACAAAATATTTGTTTTTCTGTTTCTATGTTAATTTGCTTAGAATAATGACTTCCGGCTGCATCCAAGTTGCTCCAAAGGACAGGATTTTGTTCTTTTTATGGCTGCAAAATATTCCATAGTGTTTATGTACCATAGTATCTTTATCTAATCCCCCATTCATGGGAACTGAAATTGATTCCATCTCTTTGCTATTGTGAATAGTACTGCAATGAACATTGCTGTCTTTTGGGTGGAACCATTGATTTTCCTTTGAATATATACCCAGTAATGAGATTCCTTAGAAGAATGGTAGTTTCCATTTTTAGTTTTTTGAAAAATTTCCAAACTGCTTTCCACAGTGGCTGAACTAACTTACATTCCCACCAACACTTATAAACATTTCTTCTTCTCGACAGCCTCACCATCATCTTTCTTTCTTTCTTTCTTTCTTTCTTTTTTTTTTTTTGATTTTTCAACAATTGCTATTGTATGAACTGGTACGAACATTTTTATTTTTAAAACAATAGTATTATTAATTCCATACCAGGCTAAGAATGAACATCAGTATTTTTCTTTTTCTTGGATTTTAACTAGATCATTAACAAAAGTTTCAGACCCCTTTGTATTAGGCTGTTCTCACATTGCTATAAATAAATACCTGAGTCTGGGTAATTTATAAAGAAAAGGGGTTTAGTTAGTTCATAGCTCCACAGGCTGTACAGGAAGCATGATGCTGGCATTTGCTCAGCTTCTAGAGAGGACTCAGGAAACAGAATCATGGTAGAAGGTAAAGGGGAGGCAAGAATGTCTTACTTGGCCAGAACAGGAGCAAGAGAGAGGGAAAAGGTGCTACACACTTTTGAAACAACCGAGATCTTATGATGAATCATTTATGTTCTCACTATCACCAGAACAGCACCTAAAGGATAGTGCTAACCATTCATGAGAACTCCACCTCTATGGCGCAATCACCTCCCGCCAGGATCTACTTCTGACTCTAGGGATTATGATTCTACATGAGATTTGGTGGGAACATAGATCCAAACCATAACACCACCTTTTATGAACTTTCTACCAGAAAATTATTATTTTTTTAAAAATATACTATGAATTTATTGACCTCTAAGTCCATGTATATTTATGACTGCTATCTTTCAAATTTTGTAATTCAACAGTACTTTAACTGTGCTAAAATATTATATTTTATAATCATTTTTCGATGATTTTAAAGTTTAAGAGAATCCCATTTTAATCTGGTTTTACACTCTTTATTAAAATTTCAGTTTAAACTTTTCTATTTCCCATTCTAGGATAACAATTTTTTATATTATGCTCTGTGTTATATATTTTAAGCCTTTTATCACCTGGGTTCCTTTTTTGCAATCCCATAATTGTATCATTCAATTACTAGGAGTAATGAAGAGATATCTAACAGAAAATTGCAGGAGAATGCAATGACTGAAAACAATTTCTATAAAGAATCTTTACCTTTCTTTACATCATTAGATGGAGCATTCTGAAATTTGAACAATATTACAGAATAAAAGTGATTCATCACCTGTACATAGACCCAAGGAACATTTTCTTCTCTTCAAATAGTGCCCTTACCAAAAATACTGTTTTTATGTTCTATCTCATTTGGTTTCTCTGTGGACATTTTGAATTAGCAGAGGGAATTTGTGAGGATAGGAGAGAAGTCCTAATGTTTTTTTTTTTTTTTACTTTCAGTGGTACTAAAAAATCCTGTTGTGTGCAAATGAGCTTAAATATCTCTATGCAATTAGCTTTCCATTTTACCTTGAATGTTTTAGTGCAGATTATTAGCTAATCAAGCTGGGAAATTGAAATAGAGTGTACACAAAATTGTTTATGAGTAATATTACAAACAGGCAGGGCAGATAGCACTGTACCTGTTTTACCACTATAATAAAATAAGCAGTGATATCAGCATTGCATCAATTTAAGTGTAATTGTACAAATTGCTAACTAATCAGATGAGAAACAGAGTACTTGAAAGAACAATGTTCTTCCTATATGCTATTATCTTTTTATACTTAGCTATAGATGTATAAGATTTTTAGACTAACAATCTCTGAGGATGAATTTTAAACAAGTAGTTTGGTAAAATACAGTGAATTTATGTTTTTCTGAAATAATAGGCCTTGGGCACTTCATTTAAAATGTAAAATTGGGCAAATGCGTAATATTCATTGAAAAAAAAATACAGCTTTGCTTATCAAGTCAGATGTAGTTATTAGCCCAAAACATTTTGACATGCTTTACACAGCAGGCCCTTAGCTAAAATTGTACAAGTCTAGCAGAAAGCCATGAATTTTTTAAGAAGCAATGTTGAAAATTTATGAGCATAAGAGGAAATTACATGTTTTCATCTTTCTATAAATTTTACTTTTTCTCAGATTTTATGAACCCTAGTATGGATTTGACAATCTCTCTTTTTCAAGGAAAGGTTCTGTTAGTGGAAAATTTCAGGGTATACAATAAGGAGCACCAATTGGGATTCTTGCTTCTTAGAATAATTCGTATTCTGTTGCTTCTGCCTACTTGTTTTTGATGTGGTTCTATGATATCTTGCAAGAAATTAAACATATTTTGTGTAGGTGTATATGCATGTGCACATTTGTGAATCTGTGCATGTGTGTTAATGTATGTCCATATACCTAAAGCTGCCAATGCTATTATGCCATAAAAACTGGAATAAAACCCAAGTAATGACTTCTTTTTGATTCTGTTTCAGACTGAAGAAAGCGTTAACTAAGGCTGCAGGGTTTTGTTCTTGTTGTTGTTGCTACTGTCATCTAATCATGTATCTCACACATATTCATTTGTCAGCAGCTATGTACCAGCATTGCTCTTGGTTGTTTCTTTATGCACGTTATATTACAGTACTTTATCTGGTATTATAGCTTTAAAAGGCCTTTTCTGATTTCTCCACATCTGATCAGATTGCTCTGATTCTAAAAATGCGTAGCTAATAGAAAAAGTGCATTCATCCTTGATGCAGCCTTTTTATGTTCATTTTATTTTCTATACCTGTAGACTGATTTATCTATAAATAAATTCTCTATCTCTAACCTGGGCAGAACTGTGTGTCAATAAGCATAGATGAATTACTATACACTAAGATGAATAAATTATAGTAGTGAGAAAATATCTACATGTTTCTTTAATACTTTAATACCATTAAAATAGCTTGTTCAAAACACAGTGCCATATCCAAAACTACAACCTAGTTAACTGATTCTTGATTTCATGATCTTTCCACTGAGTAGGAGGCATACAAGAATAAAATATACATGAATTTAACGTGACAGTTATGTTTGAGTTACAACTCTGTCAGATGTGATATTGATTATGTTATTTGATTTTCTGATTCCAATATAATAATCCATGAATGTCGATTTACAAGATCAATTTATAACTTGTAAAGATGAATGTAATGCATAGAATTTTGTTGTAATCTTTAGAGACATTAATTGTGGTTTTTTACACTGTTGGTAATTAAATGCTGTGGAATTTTTACTGATGACACTGTCTCCAAACTGAGGTTGTAGACATCCCAGTGACTTGACTTTTCTATTATTTTGAATTGACTTCTGTTTGCTTTTGACTTGGTGATAAGCACACTTAAACCTTAGCCATATATGTATATGGGCCCAAAATATGTAAGTTCATAAAAGAATTTACAGGTAGAGGCATACACACACACACACACATACACACACACACACACACACACACACATTTTCTACTCAGCTTTCATTATAACTTTTAGAGTGATTACCACTGACATATACTAATCCCTTATACTGGGCATTCAGTCAGAGTCACAGCTTATTGAGTTTAAAGAGTTCCCCATAGACCCAGAGATAGCATATAAAACTGAGTTATGCATTGCTTCTTAAGTTCTTGGGCACAGCTTCAGTGAATAAAAATGTTGACTAAACTTGCAACATTTAAGTATTACTGCTTCACATCAAGGGTGACAAGGAGTAGATCAAACCAGAATGCCTTCGACATGGATGCAGCTGGTGGCTATTATCCTAAGTGAATTAATGCAGAAACAGAAAATCAAATACCACGTTTGGAAACAAAACTGACACTGTGTACTCCAAAAGGAGGAAGGGAGGGATAGAGGCAAGGGTTGAAAAACTACCTATTGGGTAGTATTTTCACTTTTTTGGGTGATGGGTTCAAGAGAATTTCAAATCCCAGCATTACATAATATAACAAACCTACACATGTACTCCCTGAATCTAAAATAAAATAAAATTTTTAAAAATTAAAAAGAATACCTTCAACAATAACTCTATTGGCTATAATATCTAATAGTAGCCTACATGATTTTAAAATGTCTTGAAGAATTATTATCAAGTTAAATCTGAACACTTCTCTGATATAATTTGGTAAAAGTGATTATAAAAAGTTGAAGATACAGATATCTGTTAAGATGTGAATCAAATTGTGTATTTTGGTTATGTGAATCTGCTTAGTTTTATGTCTTTATATTAGGTATTTTTTTAATTTTACTTTTTTTATAAGAAATGAAACTTCAAAATCTCAATTTGACTGGAATCAGTGCTTGACTCAGGAATATTTTTAGTCATTAATAACTTTCATTTTGTGTTGGTAGATACCCTATTGCTCACAGAGAGCTGCCATATTTGAAATCTAAAGTTTTAAGCCTCAGTAACTTTTGAGACATTTCTCCAACAGAAATAAAGGTATGTTAAAGTTCTTATGTACATTGAAGAACATCATTTGTACTTACATACTATGATTTCTCTATCAGCTAAGCACATTAAGAATAAAAATTAATATTTTTTTTGTATATTTCTGGTTAAGTTCTCATTTCATTAATGGGGAAACTTAGATGAAGAGACTGAAGCATATGTCCCAGATAAAATCACGTCAAATTTGGAATTTCCCATAGCTTATGACTAATCTACTCATGTGAGTTTTTCTTCAATTATTTTTTTCTAATCAATTATGCAACTAGAGGGTAACTACAGGTACCATCTTTCATCCTCTTCCATTACAATACTGTTTATATGTTATGAGAGAAAATAAAAAGATTCACTGAAGGCAAGAACTATTTGTTTTCTATTGCAAAAAAACAATTTGATGCAAACCCCACTCTATTATTATAGGAAAGGAGAATACATGTTGCTTCTTTGCAAAGTGGACTTATGTTCTAATTTCTAATTTACATTGTGGTGTTAGAATTCTTTCCCTGCTATCTCACTGTTTTGGGTTCTGCTGGAACAAGATGTGGCCAGAATCTAACCAATTAGTAACCACCCCAAGTACTTCTGAAAATTCTTAGATAAGCTGTAAGAAATGTCTAGTTAAAATTTAACTTCTCTCATTTTCCACCTATAACAGATTCTTCAAAAAATGACTGCTAGGAATATGGTTTGTTGAACTGAACTCAATAATATTTTCTCAGGATAGTTCTCATGGCTAAAAGATGTGTGCTTTGACAGTTATGGACCTGAATATCTGAAATATCTGAACTATTCGCTAGGTTAAAAGAGTGAGTTAAAAATAATTTGTGGACCTGTAAGTTAGAAATATAGCATTTAACTATATATTTTAATTGATGTGAAAACAAACAAAAATATTTTCTAAATAATTCTGTCTATATAATTATTGTGAAACAAGAGGATGAGAACAATATCTAAGTGTTTCTGAGGATGGTTATACTTTTAAAACAATTTACTTAAGGCTGAAGGATATAATTACTGCGAATTGCTCAGCATTCTCAAAAAAACGTTTAAGATATAAGTAGAAACTAAAAACTGATTAGAATAAAATGAACTAAGATTAATAAAGACATATCAGACATAAGAAAGCTGTAAGAAGACTAAAGACGTAAGAACTGAGCCTATATTGGAGGTACTAAGAACTACACTTGATTCTAAAACAACAAATCAGTAGTTAACACCATATCGAAAACTGTAATTGAGAGTAATGAAATAATGGGAGCTATGTGAGAAATGAACTATGTATTGTGAAATAAGAAAATATATACACTTGGAAATTACATGTACCTATGAAAGAATCAAAGCAAATTATGGCAGAAACAATAATCGGTTATACAATTAAAATGCAAAAGAAGAAAAAGGTAAGAAAAAATACTGACAGATTTAATAGCACAACAAATTTTAAATATCTGAAAGTCACACAATTATTTATAATGAATAAAACTGAAACTCAAATATGTGTGACATATGTCATAGAAAAAATATTTTGAATACTTATGAGCTGTTGAATGTCTCATAGGTTATATTTTAAAAACACTGTAATACTAACAAAGAATTATATGTATATAAATTTGCATACATAAAAACATAATCATTTTGTGTGTATGCAGAAAATAAATATAACTTCCTTATAAATTAATATCCTAGAATAATTCATTTATTGACATTTATATTTTTCCTGATTTTATGCAATAAAAACAATAATTTTAAAGTGAAAATAATCAGAAACAAACAGATGCTATTCTTTTTAAATGATGAGCCATTAATTGACTCATAGTTAAAAATAAAGAATTTACATTAGCAAGGTTATAATGGATGTAAAGCAATTATCTTTAAAGGTCAATCTACTTATTCTTATTCCTATTCAATTAGCACTTTTTGGGAATTTGGTTAACTTGACTGTATACATGATCTCTTTGAGGAATGTATGCTCTTCTTAAAAATTTTAGGAAAGGGATTCCCCACTCAAAATACCAAGCCTGAGACATCCCTAACTTCTATACACATAAACCTACCTAACAGAGGTGTTTTTTTCTTCTCCTTCTTTTGTTTCCTCTTTCACTTTTATAATTCTTGTCTCTTGTGATTTTACATTCTTACTTCAAACTATTTTTTTCAATAAACCGAGTCAAAGGATGCTTAAAAAAATAAAAGAAAGGCTCAGAAAGTTTTCACCCAAAGTACACATTTTAATGCAGTCTAGGCATCTGAAAACTGAAGGTATCCATTATGTGAAACTCCAGGCAGGTGTCAGTCAAGATATCTTCATGCTTGATCGTTATGAGTAGCTCCAGAGCAATAGACAGTACTGCACTGAAAACAAAGGCTTTGTGAAATACAAGTATAACCTTGAAGTGCTAGGGGCAGCCTGAGAATATACTCGACAGATTTTCCACTTCCATTTCAAAAATACCGCAACCACACCATTGCCCTTGAGAGAGAGAGTGACCAAAGGCGCAATACAGAATTGCTGATTAACTGGAGGCCCAAGAAGACCCATGCTAAGTACTAGAGACATGGCAGGCAGCTAAATAAAGAGAAGCTGCACCAGAAGCATTTCTGTAGGACTGTTTCCAGTCTTGAAATACTCTTGAACTTGATTATCAAAGTCACTCTCCTCAGAAATCTTTTTAGGGCACCTTGGCTACACCTGGATTGCCTGTGAATGTTGATGAATGCCAAAGAAAAATGAAACTAGTGAGACACAAAGAAAGCTGTTGAAATTTGCCAACTTCACACTTTTTACACTTTGTTCCTAACAGTGTTTCCTTAAAACAAACTAAAAGCATTGTAAGAAACATTTGTCTTAAGTTTCTGGTTTGTTACCCTCTAATTCCATTTTTATTTAGGTGACAAGATCTCTCTTCTCTATTTATCATTTCTTTTATATGTTACTTGGTAATGATTTTACTTTTCCCAGCTTTAAACAGCTTACTTCCTCAGCTCACAAGGTGGAGACTGGATCTTATGTGACTTTGTATCCCCTGAGGGTCCTGTAGAGTGTCTGATATACAGAGAAGAAATAGTTGCTGCTTGTTTCATTAACAGATTGATTAAGAAGATGAGAAATATTAATATGCTGCAGGAGTTTGTTATCACTGGCACATAGTAAAAGGAAAACTATTTAGACTATATAAGATAAATACCATTCCATTATTTTATGATGGACCTTCTCTAATCTATAATTTCCTGTGCTTATTTAGCTTTTCTAGAGCAACCACACCAACAATGCATTACAAGAACAGTTCAAGTAGCATCAATATTAACAAAGTAATATGCCGACTCAGGGCAGTTCAGATACCGCTTTTAAAAGAGTGCCTTAAGTTTTGTCTAGTGTTTGCCACAGTGTTGTTTATTTATATTTTTAAAGAAGGTTCTACTCCTTTTAAATTTGTATTCAAATATTGTCAGCATGAATTAAGTCAGGAAAAGGTGCAAAGGCTAGAGGTAGTTGTTAGACCATAAAAGTATAATGTTTAAGTGCAAGTATTTTGTTGTATCCAAGAGGAAGTGCAAAGCAGGACCATGACATTTTGCTAACATATTGTAAAAGGAGATTGATGACCAGTAATGTGATACTATAGCTATATCCATTGTTCTTGTTTGCTTCCTTCTCCACGGATGGCCAGACTGCCTTATTCATTATCACCAATAAATATTTATTGGACATCCATTAGGTATCTTATATGTAGATGTGGATTCATACAGCATGAATGTGCCTTACTCCCTCCCTAATAAATTTTGAAAAAACCTGGTTAATCTGAATTTTAGAATTACTTCATTGTTAGGCAATTTATGCATTTTTAAATCCATACCTGACTTACTTGCTCTAGTGTAGTGATGTTTAGATTAAATGGAAGGAAAAGAAACAAAGATTTGGGAAAACAAGCATCTACCACCTTCAGGTTAAAAAAACACAAAAAGACTCCCTTCCATATCAGTACCTCTTTATAAACCATAGACAATAAGAATTTTTGTTTAAAATAAAACATAAACAATAGGGCATAATTCTGTACTACATTAGTGGAAAAATGCAGAAGCATCCACACATAACAAGTGATCCCTAAAAAACCACCTTCTTGTTTAGATCACATTAGCATTTGGTCTTGTCTGAGCCATTGTACAAGATAATTGAACTGTTTAATTTGCAGCTGGCTTGTTTTAGTTGTTCCTTCCATCACTCATTATTGAATGATACTTAACTCCCATAAGAGTAATTTGAACAAAAATTTTATTTTTGCTTTACATTGAGCTGAGCCCAGATGCTGCCTAATGAGTAAATAAACAAACTAGCACTTCAATCAGTGTTGTTCTACACCTGAAAACTGCTGTGTAAACATCTCTCTGCTCTGCTGCATATGTCACTTTCATTTTCTATGGTAACTGTTTAATTAGATTGGCATGTGAGAAAGAAACTACAGACCATTTTCTTTGAGATGGCGTGAACTACACATTAGCATTAAGGCTCTTTGAATGCTGAAAAGCCTATAAGATTAGTATAGACAAAATGCACAATGAGAAAACAAATTCAACAGAATAACAGAGACCTGATATAGTTCTGATTACAATGGGAGAAGGTGTTAGTTATTGTTGCAAAGTAAAATATGGAAAGCTCTTTTTTATTGCAGACTATTCATTAGACAGAGGAGACTTTTCCTTCTAGAAAATCCTATTAGCAGGATTAAGGATAATAGCTGAATTTAGGAAATTTTATTTTCAGTATAGTATACCAAACCAGAATTATGACTTTTTAAAATATTAACTCAGGGAAGATTAGCAACAGTGATAAAAGTAGGAATAAATAAAACAGTAGTGAGTGTTCTTTAGAAGTGACGAATGATACTCTGGTAACATAATGATGAACAAAATAATTACTATATATCAATAATGGCTAATAGTAACATCGGCAAAAGTTAAATTTTGTTATGTCAACAATTTTTTTTTTTTACTTTTTAAAACAAGTGTTTTTACTTTAAAAAGACAAGCGTAAATTAAGTTTTAATGTTGTTTTGTTTTCATAATTTTAAAATTAATTCATAAGGCATAAAATAGGCAAAAATAGTAATATCCAAGTCCCTATGAGGGAGTGTACTCTCTTTCAGGGTCCACAAGGGGGCGTAGCTTCAAGGGTAAGACTCTACCCAGAGCCATGCCCCCACCTCCTCCATCCGGGGGATTAGAGGTCTTTGTTTAACTTTTGCTCGCAAGCCTGAAAGGATCAAAGATCAATCACTCCAGTGGAAGCTTGAAGGAACTCATTGGCCAGGGGGCTAGGAGAAGGTAGGAATTCCTCCCAGGTTAAAATTCCCCTTCTTCCACACCTCTTTGGATTCCATACTTGGGTCCCTTTCCACTACCTTTGTGGAAGCTTTCTCTCTCCTGGATTCCATCTTTCTGGATTCTGTCACTCAGTGTGAGAGGAGCTTTCCTTCCCTGATTTTCCCCCTCTGGGAAGACTTCTCACTCAGTGTGACAGCGGCTTTTCTTTCTCCTCACTCAGTGTGAGAGCTAGCTGTTTCTCTCTCTCCCCCTTCTCTTTTTTTTCTCTCTCTTGCTCTCTGAATAAATCACTTTCTGGGAAAAACTTTTTGGATCCAGTATTTACTCCAAGGTGCTCACCGTCGCCAGCAAGGTGTCCCCTTTCTCATTCTTGGGTAAGTGAAGGATAAGAACCTGGGGAGCACCTGATTGGAAGGGGAATAGAGCCAGTGTCTCTTTTCCCTCCAGCAACACCTAGGCTGCACACAGCACAGGGAACCTGGGTCTGGCCCACAAAACCACTTTTTCCTCATGGACCTCTAGGCCTGTGATGGGAGGGGATTACATGCAGACCTCTGATGTGCCCTGGAGACATTTTTTTCCCATTGTCTTGGGAATGAACAGTGGGCTCCTCATTACTTATGCAAATTTCTGCTGCTGGCTTGAATTTCTTCTCAGAAAATGAGATTTTTCTTTTCTATCTTATTGTCAGACTGCAAATATTTTGAATTTTTATGTTCTGTTTCTCCTATAAAACAGAATGCCTTTTACAGCACCCAAGTCATCTTTTGATGCTTTGCTCTTTAGAAATTTCTTCCACCAGACACCTACATCAGCTCTCTCAAGTTCAAAGTTTCAAAAATCTCTAGGGCAGGGGCAAAAACGCTGCCAATCTCTTTGCTAAAACAGAAGAGTCACCTTTGCTCCAGTTCCTCACAAGTTCCTCATTTCTGTCTGAGACCACCTCAGCCTGGACTTTATTATTCATTTCTTTATCAGCATCTTGGGCAAAGCCATTTAACAAACCTCTAGGAAGTTCCAAACTTTCCAACATTTTCCTGTTTTTTTTTTTTGTGTTTTTGTTTTTGTTTTTTCAGAGCCCTTAAAACTGTTTCATCCTTGGCCTGTTACCCAGTTCCAATGTCACTTCCACATTTTTGAGTATCTTTTCGGCAGCACCTTACTCTACTAGTACCAATTTTCTGTATTAGTCTATTTTCATGCAGCTGATAAAAACGTACCTCTCCCCACCCAAAAAAAGACTGGGCAATTTACAAAAGAAAGGTTTAATGAACCACGTGGCTGCAGAGGCCTCACAATCACAGTGGAAGGTGAAAGGTTTGTCTCACATAGCAGTAGACAAGAAAATAAAGCTTGTACAGAGAAACTCTCATTTTAAAAACCATCAGATCTTCTGAGACTTAATCACTATCATGAGAGCAGCATGGGTAAGACCTGCCCCAGTGTTTCAATTACCTCCCATTAGGTCTTTCCCACAACATGTGGGAATTCAAGATGAGATGTGGGTGGGAACACAGCCAAACCATATCAACAGGTCCATAGAGAGAGGCTGGGAGGAGCTTGGAAAATGCACATTATCCATCCTCATCCACAGTGCATTTGCTCCCCAAAGAGCTTAAGACTGAAACATACTCAGTGCAGCAAACACTAGACTAGACCATACAGACTCTTTGACCTTAGTAAAATGGATGTGAAGCTAGCAAGCAGGTGCTCTGACTACCCATAAGTCGCAGACAAATTGGATTTTTTAATAATAAAAGCAACAGTGAAAGCATTAAGAGAACACTGTAAACGTGTTTGAAACACAATTTCTTAACAAAAGTAGTCATGACTAGGGAGTCTAAAGCCACCTATTATTTGTAACCACAGAGTTTTAGTTTTCATTGAGAAGATTGGAGAATTACACCATTTTCTTCTAACTTTCCCCTCTGGATATTTCCTACAAAGTTCTAAAGTTAGTAGGCCATCACTACATACTTGCAAATTTACTTAATTTGTGTTAAGGAATTCTTCATCACCATAGTAATTTACTGATTATTAACAACCTTATTGAATTACAATATGTGTATTTTCAAAGCCTGTCCCACCCATAATAACTTAAACTTTCAAAACGTGTATTTGTCTCAGAACTATAGTGACAGAAAGTAATCCTAATCAAATTTGAGACTCCAATTTCCCTCTACCAGGCCATCTCCATCATTGCTCTTATTCATTCATGACTGACTAGTCTTTCGATATCTTACAAATTTAGACTTGGCTTGGCTCTACTTTTGTACTGTTCTTTAAGCTACCTTTAAAGCAGCTTTCTCCACTTTCCCCTTTCCATGTGTTTCATTTCCCGTTGAATCTAAAATAAAAGTAAAACATTCTTCAATGCCTTTATTCTAGTTCTGGGCAGAATGTGAGGGTTCAGTATATTCTTATTAATAGATGACCTTGTTCTTCACTGAATGATCTACTATTCTTCTCAACTGTAATGTCTCTCTAAATTTTTACTGACAAATTCTTGCCCATGAATTTACTTTACTTTGTTCTTCTTATGTTCTTATGACACAACTGGCTTTTTGTTTTTCTTTCTGTATAGGTAAGAAATAATCTTATGTGATATAAGAGGTTAAAATGAAAAGTTAAACTTCAAAAAGAAAACAGTGTATATTGGAATTATGCACCTTGTCCATGAGGAATTTATTAACTTAAATTTATTTGGAAGCTGTTGGTAGAGAAATAGAGTATATTACTATTTATCACAGTAATATGTATAGAAACCATTCCTGAAGTCAGAGGTGTATGTTATGTGTATTCAAACTGCTCCAAAATCCCTTTAGATTAGTAAGTTTCCTTGAGAAAAAGCCTTCAGAAATAACATGGGCCTAGACTATTGGATATTACAAGAATAAATGTCATCAGAAACATAAAAAACTCCACTAGTGGATTTAACTTTTAAATCTGAGATTGTAAACAGGCAAGTTCCACAAAAAAAGAGAGTGTGAAACCAGAGACTCTATGTGGGTGGTGCTTATGTGAAATGATGGGTAAAATAAAAGGTTGTGGTTGTGTAGCCAAGGGACATGTTAAGAATGAGGATACCTAGTGTTTAATTTGAAATCATATTATTTTGTCATGAATATCTATTTTATTACCCCATTCTGCCTGCTTCTATTTTTTTTTTTTTTTCTATAGTCTCTCTGTCACCTAGGCTGGAGTGTAGTGGCTCAATTTCAGTTCACTACATCCTCCACCTCCCAAGTTTAAGTTATTCTTGTGCCTCATCCTCCCAACTAGCTGGGACCACAGGCACATGCTACCATGCCCAGCTAACTTTTTGTATTTTTAGTAGAGACAAGGTTTTATTATTTTGGCCATGCTGGTCTTGAACTCCAGACCTCAAGTTATCTGCCTGCCCCACCTTGGGCTCCAAAGTGCTTGGATTACAGGCATAAGCCACCATGTCCTGCTTGCCTGCCTATTTTCACTATAATTTATTTTACTTAATTCATTATGCAAATATATTTTATGGGCAACTTTGATATTTATGACTGAGTCAGTGGTGTATACACTAGATAATAGATCCCAAAAGAGGACTCAGAGCCAGAGTCCTCTTGACACTGTAAACTCCCTGGAAATTCACAGAACTCTTGCACAGAACTTTGAAATTCTACCAGATGTTTTCAATCACATTTAAATAGGAAGATGAATTCTAGTTAACATCTGGTTTTCACACATCTGGGGCCAAATGGTGATACTATATATGGAGAGCAATTTTCAAGTTATACTTACTGCTGATAATTTTTTCACTTTTTTCTTTATGCCAATCATTATATCACTCCATGAACTTCAAGTGAATAGTTATTGTATCTACTTTGTTTCATTATGTTAATTGTGAGGTGTCAATTTTATCAGAGTTCTTGGAAATTCTTATAAAACCAAAATTAAAGACCAGCTTTTTTCTATGACTGACAGTGGTAGGTAATATTATTGGCTTTCCATCATATCAGATACTCTTCAACTTATGATAGGGCTACATTCTAATAAGCCCATTTTAGGTTGAAAATATTGTAAGTCAAAAATCCATTTTCTAACCTTCTGAATGAACACCATAGCTTAGCTTAACCTACATTAAATGTGCTCAGAACACTTACATTAGCCTAGAGTTGGGCAAAATAATCTAACACAAAGATAACTTCATAGTAAAGCGTCAAATATCTCATGTAATTTACTGAAAGTGAAAGACAATAGTTGTAAGAGTACTCAAAGTACAGTGTCTATTGAATACATGTCACTTTCACATACCGACAAAGTTGAAAATCATACCATTGTAAAATGGGAACTATCTGAAATTGTTTGCTCAATGTTTGATTTCCCATCCAGGTTTTTCATTTGATTTTTCTAGTTATCTATTGCTGCAAAGCAAAATAACCAAAACTGTAGTCACAGAAAACAACAAATATTTATTATCTTGCAGTTTTGGTGGGTCAGCACTCAGTTGGGTGCCTCAGGAAACAGGTCTCTCATGATGTTACATGTGTGCTTTTAGCCAGAGCGGCAGTCTTGTCTGTACAGTCAACTGGCAGAGGATCTAGTTCCAAATTCAATTACATGATTATTTTAAGGATTCAGTTCTTAAGAAGCTGCTGAGCTGAGGGGAGCAGTTCTTCATGGGAAGTTTTTTGTTTGGAGATTCACAGTTGGGAAGCTCCCAACATGGCAGCTGACTTCCTTCAGAAGGATCCAATGAAATGCCTAAGAAGGTACTTAAGACAAAAGCCACATTCTTTCTGTAACAATGTCAAGTGACATCTCAACATTTTTGTGATATTATGTTCTTTATAAGTGAGTCACTAAATTCAGTCCACATTGAAGTAGAGGAGGTTGCACAAGGTAAATAACACTAGGTGGGACCATGATTGGGGTTCATATTAGAGGCTGCCTATGATACCCAGGAAAAATAGAAGCATGTTTGTATTAGAAACAATGTCTCTAAAGTTTAGTATTTAGCAGGAAGTCAAATGCCTATAACAGAATTTAGCTAAATTAAATTTGATTTACCATACCGTCAATTGGGATATCCTTTTCAAATACGAGAAGGTAAAAATACCTAGTGTCACGTAATTCAGCAATTGGGAAGCAACACACTACCTATATTTCTACCACCATGATGTGATTATTTCCCATGTATGCCTTTATCAAAACAGCTCATGTACCCCATAAATATATACACCAACTATGTATCCACAAAAATTATAAAAAATATTTCTCATGTGAATTTTTAAATTTTTAAATTATACTTTAAGTGCTGGGGTACATGTGCAGAATGTGCAGATTTGTTACATGGGTCTACACGTGCCATGGTGGTTTGCTGCATCCATAACGCCATCGTCATCATCTACATTAGGCATTTCTCCTAATTTTGAAAAGACACTAGAATATTAAATGGTTATTTCTATTTAAAAGTATAATGTAATGGTTGTTAGAAATTACATACATCTTATAGAGCAGTCAGAAAATTTGAATCACTAAAATACATTTATTTTGACCCCAGACATCTACTCAGTCAAACTATTTTCTATTTTAATAATCACTTGTTTTCCCAGGTATTACTGGGATTTAAAACAGAGTAATCTGTGTTTATGGCTCAATTTGAGGCAGAGAGAAATAACCCTACTGTGGATGAATAAGATACTATCTTGGATAGAACCTTTATTTTGGTTGTTCTTAGGCCAAAAATAGATTTTCCCAGATCAGAGCAGCCAGTGAAGGACTAAAGTAGATAAACTAATTAGGATATAGAGCTTTTCTTGTGTTTTTTTTTTTTTTTTTTTTTTTCTGGGATTTTTAGATGCAGAGTATCAAGTAGAACCTGTATGACAACTCTAAAAGAAGATTAAGCAAGTCATGCATTATGATCAAAATTATACTCCTAAGTAATCTTAACACACTTTTATTACCATGCCCATTAAGTTACATTTTCATTGTTTGTTTCTTTGTTTCTCCTATATGCTACTACACATATCCTGTATGCTTAACAATGTTGTCAAGTCCACAAAGATTTCTCAATAAATAATAAGTAAATGAATTAATCAACGTATCTTCCATAGGACTATTTCATAAATATAAAACAGCTTTATTCTCAAATATTTGCTTTAAATGCTATAATTATTTTCCTACTGTAGTGTGTGGTTTGATTGTTATATCTTCTCAGAGAATGGAACAGTGTATTATTATTTAATATGTAATATTCCTTTTTGTCCATGTCATCATTCTTGATCCAAAATCTGACTTACCTGAAATCAATATAGCTATATCACATTTCTTTTGATTAGTGTTTTTACAATGTATCTTTCTTCATCCCTTTATTTTCAACTTACATGAGTTCTAATGATTTCACATGAGTTTCTTGTAGACAATATTAAGTTTTATCTTTTTTTTTCATTTTTTTTCTCTTTGTGTTTCTGTTTAGCAATTTCTATTGATCTCTTGAAGTTCACTGAATTATTTCCCTGGCAGTGTTGAGTGTACTGATGAGTACTTTCAAGACATTCCTTTTTTTTTTTTTGGTACTATATTTTTATTTGAATATTTATTTCATATTCTTCTGTATTATTTTAATCTCTCAGTAGTTATATATTTTACATTTGATGTTGCATGTTTTGTACATTCTCAATTAGAACCTTTAACATATCAATCATAGTTGCCTTAAATCCTTTTTCTATAAAGGATTTTATATTATTTTGTCTATAAAACTGTTTTGATATGCTTTATAATTTTTTATTGATAAACATGGATACATATAACAATAAATATGGACTTCAGTGTGAGAATATCAAAATGTCCTTGAATTGGGTTGGGCTGTGTTTGGTGTTTCTTAAACTATTGAGATCAGATATTTTAAATGCCTCAAGTGACCTGTTTTTAGCTCTAACTTTAAAACATATTAGTTCTGGGACTTCCCTTTATACTGTCTCATAGTTTTCTAAGCCACAGTCCACTGTCATTATTACTGGATGCTTCATAACTTGGTGGTAGGCTGTACATGGTTCTTTAGTCCTCTGATTAAGTCTCAGGCTTTATAGTACATTGTAGACCTATATCTCAAGGATATGGCCTCACAAATCATTATTTTCCTCACATGATTTTTTGTTACCCCTCCAGAAGGTTGGCCTTTTTTGATGTACTTCTTAATTACCTTCTTGGTGACAATGGGTGTTCTGAAGTATTCCCTGTCTTTCTTCTGTGTTCTTTACTTTTCAATGTTGTATGAGAGAGCATAACCCTTGGGAGATGTGTTGAAATAAAGGGAACAAAGGAAATATAAGCAAAGCAACTTGGTAGGATTGGGGAGGACCACAGAGGGTCAATGAAAATCTAATGGGAAGTGTGAAGGAAGGCTCTGAGTTTTAGATGACAGAAGGGAATTGTCAAAACTGAAGACTATACAGGGAGAAAATAGCTTTATCAAGTTTAAATCTAAAGAGAAATTACACTGTTCTTTTTCTTCTATTGTGATGAAAAAAGTATAAAAATTATTTTAAAATCACTAAGTTCTACCTCTATTAAATAATAATATATTTGTTGGAATTTTATATCTTTTGACAGTTCATTTGAGAGGTTAAAGAATATAGACCTTTTTTCCTACTCCAAAGACCTTCTGTCAGTTAGTGGGTACTTATTCAACTTTAAATGAGTTATTCTCCTGTGTATCCTTTTTTTTGGCTTATAATATTTTTTCCGGATTTGAGAGTTTGAATGAGGTTGGAGGAGATGAGATGGAGCATCCAGTATTTTCACTATGAGTTTGTCATCTCAAAACCTTGCTAACAATACTCATGTTATCAGTCCTCATAGGTTCCCCTGTATTTTCAGTGTCCTCACCATTATATAACTTTGTATTTATCATCTATGTACTTCTTTTTACTAATGACTATTTTGGCTTCAGTTTACTTTTAGTGATTTTCTTCTAGTTAGAGGTATGACATAGATGATGAAGTTGACAAGTTTGCATAATTTTTATTTCAACTTCTCTACCTGTTGTGACATAGGTAATGGTCCAAATAAAAACATTTTCTATTGTATAGTACTGTAACAAATGCCTAGATTAAATTTCTCTTAAGTATTGGTCAATGGACTTTTCATGAGTCTTTAACTTTAAGAAATATTTGTATTTTGCCAAGATCTTAAGAGGTATACCCATGTTCTCAGTATCTTCCAATGTTTGATTTTTTAAATAACACTATGTTAGAAGATTATTCATAGTTTCCTTTTCTTGCAATAATGGTTATGTACTACAAGTAAGTTATCTTTAGCATTTTTTCTTTTTATAGATTTTTAGATATGAAGTATAAGAATATGGATAAAAAGTTATTACCTCTTTTATTTTTATTTGAAAGTTTCAGAAGATTTTCTTGAATGTTTGAAATGATAATGGAAGCATTTTAAGTCATTTTCTTTCACCATCTTTTTTCTTATCTTCAACCAAACAACCAGATCAACAAATGGTATAAGTAAGCTTTCCATCTTTAAATTTATGTTTGCTTAAGATCACAAATACTTGCTTCTTTAAAATAAATGGACAAAAGATCACAGGTACTGGATTTTATTAAAAAAAATAGTCTAACGAGTTCTGAGAAATAAACAAATAAATTTAAATGCCTCTAAAATGTCTTGCTAATGCTTTTAAACTATTAAAATATAGTGGAAATTTAGATCTTTCCCAACCAAAAACAATCTGTTTTTTTTTTTTAAATGTGACTCCTATCTTATTTTTTTATTTTTATAACTTATATTTCTAATATCAAAATAGTAGTCTTACAGTAGCAGAAACTTTAAAAAATAATTAATTTTTAAGTAGAATTCAGGATTATATTAAAAATGTATAAGGCAAGAAATTTGAAAAAGGTAAATCAAAGTTTGTTTAGATTAAATGTATTATTTCTAAATAAAGATGATAAGAAACAAAAGGTCATATTTATGATGAAATATTAGCTAAGATATGTGCTTCCAAGTTCTTGATTTTAAGCTTATATTTTTGTATTATCAACATATCTACTTTATCATTTAGGAAGAACATCCCAGGATCCTAGATGTTAAATTTATATTTTATAATAAAAAGATGCAAAACATGATATAATGGCTCAGAGATGTCAAGTTCAATATAATATAAATATCTCAAAGTTGTAAGATCATATTTAAAAATGCAGTCATTCATTTTATAAAAACATCTTATAATGCTTGTAAAATGTGCTGTTAGTCTCATGAGTGATATATTCTGTATGTATAGATGTCTCAAAAACTATCTGGCAGGCACTGTTCCAATGGTACAATAATAAAATAGAATTAAAAAAAATATTTTTCAAAAAATTAAGTAGAGTGTATTTATTAAATTTTATTGCTGACTTTAAGAAAATTGTACACTGAAGCAGAAAATCAAACGAAGACAATAACAGTTGAAAATAATGTAGTACACTGAGATAAGTAGCTGTTTCTATTTTCCTTGCAAACTGGAAAATAAAAATGAATATACAAATGCTTTTTTATCAAGCATGAGGTTTAAAATTCTACAATAATATGTACTTAAAGAAGGAGGCAGGAATACTGACTTATCAAGTGGAACATTAGTTTGCTTCTTGATAATTTAATTCAATGAATATGTATTTTGCATACATTAGGTCAAACATATTCTAAATTCTGGTAAAATAGAGATGAATTATACATATTACGAGATCTATCTAATACCTATCTATTTAACTATCAATCAATCATCCATCTATCTCTTGTTCTTGAAACATCCACAGACTAGTAAGAAACACACAGATTAACCAGCAGTGTGAAGAATGTAAGGGAACAGAAAGCAGTCAAAGTAATGCAAAGGAAGGACACAAAACTTCAGCAGGTTGGAAATATTTTGAAGCCAGTAGATTATGGATCTGTGGAAGGCTGAAAATTAGAATGAGACAGGAGAGAGAGCAAAACAGAACAAACTTTGCAAGAGTCCTCATAATGAGGAGCTCTTTGGTTGCGATACTCAAGACAAGAGTAATAAAACAGTTTGAGAGAATTTAATATTTTAATTTCAGGGTTTGGGATAAAATAAATTTTTGGTTTAAGAACAAAGGACACCTAATGCCATCTTCCAAGTTTTTGTTCTTATTGTATGGAAAGGATTAGTGGTTGTGTCATTAACTGAGTCAGACTATAAATAAAGGGTCAGTGTTTTGCTGACAAACATCAATTATTTAGCACTTTGAGAGTATTTATTGAGAAACTATTTTGTGCATGACTTTTGGTTCATTTTCAAATATACTGAGATGAAAACATAGTAGTTGTCCTCAAAAACCTCTCAGAATAATGATAATGATAATAGTGATAATGATGATGATGACTGATGATTATTATTATACTGTTGTTATTATTACATTACACATATATTATTATTATTATTTTATAGATAACGGTTAAATAGCTATTAATATACATTAACTAATTCAATCTCCTTACAAAATCTACAAAGTAATACTACCTTATTCTACAGCAGAGAGAATTGAAGCACAGAGAGATCACTTTCCAAATATTATACAACCAGTGAGTGGCAAAGTCAGAATTTCAACACTGAAAATCTGGTGCCAGGTTCCATCCTCTTTAACAATTTAATAAATAAAATAAAACAGAACATAAGCTGTGGCCACGTTAAGTTAGTGGCTCAAATAAGAGGGCAGTTAATTTGGTCTGCATACATTCCCTGATGAAGAGGAAGTTAGACAGTGTTCTCTGATAAAAGAGAATTTTGCCATTGTTTTTGACAATCAAGGAATATGTAGTCATAAGAATAAGATAGAATTAACAGTTTGAGCCAAGAAGTCTTCAGTACAAAACATGAAACCATACAACATGCAAAAAGTAACAGTGAAATGTTACAGAACTTGTGATGCACATGGTTAATTGCAAGAAATGAAACAGTTAAGATTAGGAGTACAGGCAAGAAATCTACAAATTTCATTAGAACCAAAAGGGAGAATCCCATGAAGGATATTCTGTGTAATTTTAATGTGTAGATACAATTCTATTTAAAAAAATTAAAATTATATTGTTTTCATAGGAAATAGCAGCTAACCACAATTTTAATAAAAAGTATTAAGAATAGTTTTGAGTCTTAGGTGAAACAAGATGGTGCAATAGAAGCTTCTGCTGATTGTCCTCCCTGCCAGGACACTAACATAACACACTTTTCAAAAGAAAACCTGCACATGGCCAACAATCATTTGAGAAAAAGCTCAATATCACTGATTGTTAGATAAATGCAAATCAAAACCACAAGGGATAGCATCTAACCCCAGTAAGAATAACTATTATCAAAAAGTCGAAAAATAACAGATGCTGATTAGGTTGTGAAAAATTAAAAAAAAAAAAAAAGGAATGCTAATACACTGTTGGTGAGAGTGTAATTAGTTCAGCCATTGTAGGAGACAATGTGACAATTCCTTAAAGACCTAAAGGCAGATATACCACTTGATCTAGCAATTCCATTACTGGGTATATACCAAAAGAAATATGAATTATTTTATTATAAGGACACATACACAATAGCAAAGACATGAAATTAACCTAAATGCCCAACAATTATAGACTGATGAAGAAAATGTGGTACATATACACTATGGACTACTATGCAGCCATAAAAAAAATGAGATGATGTCCTTTGCAGGAACATGGATGGAGCTGAAAGCCATTACCCTTAGCAAGCTAACACAGAAACAGAAAACCAAATACTGCATGATTTCATTTATAAGTGGAAGCTAAATAATGAAAACATGTGGACACATAGAAGGGAACAGCAGGTACTGGGGCCTAAATAATGAAAACATGTGGACACATAGAAGGGAACAGCAGTGGGGAGAAGGGAAAGCATCAGAAAAAATAACTAATTGACACTAGGCTTAATACCTTGGTGATGAAAGTACAGCAAACCCCCATGAAACAAGTTAACCTAAGTAACAAAACTATATTTGTACCACTGAGACTAGAATAAAAAAATAAAAAAGTTTTCTGCACACACACACACACACACACACACACCACCTTCATAGGAACCAAAAATAAGCTGGGGACTCACAGTACCTAGTTTTAACTTTATATCACTGAAAGAAGAAAGGAAGAGGTAGAACAAACAGTCTGCCTAGTTGACACTCCCACTGATAAATTTGTTTACACTCCCACCAGTCTTTTTTTTTTTAATTTATTTATTTTTTATTTTTTGAAATGAAAGAAGAAAAAGAAGGACTGAAGGAGAGGAAGACATAGGAAGAAAAAGAGGGAGAGAGAAGGGGAATGTTGCTTTATTCTACACTGGGTATTGAAAACCTCTTTTATGCCAATAATTCTGCTTAATAATGGCCGATCAATATTTCATTTAAACCTATGAGTAGGTGTGATGTGGTACTCATAAGAATGTATATTTTGTGTATTTAAAGTTTAGAGCTCTATAAATGTTTATTAAGTTTACTTGTTCCGGATCTGAGTTCAAGTCCTGGATATCCTTATTAATTTTCTGTCTCGTTTATCTATCTAATATTGATGTTGAAGTCTCCCACTGTTATTGTGTGAGAGTCTAGGGAGTCTAAGTCTCTTTACAGGTCTTATGTATCTGAGTGTTAGGATTTAGAACCGTTAGCTCTTATTGTTGCATTGATCCTTTTACCACTGTAATTTTGTTGCTTTAAAATTTATTTTATCAGATGCAAGAATGGCAACTCTTGCTTTTTATTTATTTATTTATTTATTTATTTATTTATTTATTTATTTTGCTCTCCATTTGGTTGGTAAATCTTTCTCCATCCCTTTGTTTTGAGTTTTTGTGTATCCTTGCATGTGAAATGGGTCCGGATGTAGCATACCATTGGGTTTTGGCTGTATCTTTTGATTGGGGGATTTAGTCAGTTTAAATTTAGGATTACTGCCATTTGATGTTAGCTGGCTGTTTTGTCCATTTGTTGATGTAAATTCTTCATTATGTTGATGTTCTTTACTTTTTGGTATATTTTTAAAAAGGCTAATACTGATTGTTCCTTTCTATGTGTAATGCTTCTTTCAGAAGCTCTTGTACAGCAGGCCTGGTGGTAATAAAATCTCTGAGTACTTGCTTGTTCATAAAATATTTTATTTTTTCCTTCAGTTGTGAAGCTTAGTTTGGCTGGACATGAAATTCTGGGCTGAAAGTTCTTTTCTTTAAGGATGTTGAATATTGGCCCCCACTCTCTTCTGGCTTGTCAGGTTTCTGCTGAGAGATCTGCTGTAAGTCTGATAGGCTTCCCTTTGTGGGTAACCCAACCTTTCTCTCTGGCTGCACTTAGCATTTTCTCCTTCATTTCAACCCTAGTGAATCTAACAATTATGTGCCTTGGGAATATCTTTGTGGTGTTCTCTGTATTACCTGGAGTTGAATATTGTCCTGCTTTGCTAGGTTGGAAAACTTTTCCTGAATAATATCCTGAAGAGTATTTTTCAGCTTGGATCCATTCTCTTTGTCACATTCAGGTACACGTATCAAACATAGATTAGGTCTTTTCACATAGTCCCATATTTCTTGGAGACTTTGCTCATTCCTTTTTATCCTTTTTTCTCTATTCTTGTCTTCTCGTTTTATTTCATTAAGTTGGTCTTCAACCTCTGATATCCTTTCTTCTTCTTGATCAATTCGGCTATTCAAACTTGTGCATATTTCACAAAGTTCTTGTGTTGTGTTTTTCAACTCCGTTAATTCATTTATATTCCTCTCTATATTGTCTATTCTTGTTAGCATTTCATCAAACCTCTTTTCAAAGTTCTTAGTTTATTTACATTGGGTTAGAACAAGTTCTTTTAACTCCCAGAAGTTTCTTATCATCTACCTTCTAAAGCCGACTTCTGTTAATGGAACAGAGTCTTCCTCCATCAGGCCTTGTTCCATTGCTGATGAGGAACTGTAATCCCCTGTAGAGGGAGAGGGGTTCTGATTTTGGGTATTCTCAGCCTTTTTAGGCTGGTTTCTTCCCTTTGTTATAAATTTATCCATCTGTTGTCTTTGTAATTATCGCCTTTCTAATTAGGTTTGTGAGTGGACTCCAATTTAATGATTCCCAGCGCTGGAATCTGAGCAACCCACTGCGCTGGCTTAAACAGCAGCATTAAGACTGATGGTGCTCTTCTGCCTGGGAATCTCTGGTCTGGCTTCCTTCTTGAGTCCATAATAGGCGACTCTGCCTTCCCGGAGCTCCAAACGTCGGTCAGAAGGGGAACCAGTCCCGTTTACTCTGCACCAAAAGCCACCGTGCCAAGGCACCAGCAAAACCGCCACGCCAGCCACAAGAGTCGCACTGGAGACCCATGGGGCTCCTCTCCTGGGAATCTTCTGGTCTGTGAGTGATAAAAATTCATCTGAAAGTGTGGCATCCTCTCATTCTCTGTGCTTTCACTGGGAGGTACAATCCCAAGCTGTTGGCGATCAGCCATCTTGGATCTCTCTCTCTTAGATCCTACCAGTCTTGAATAGCTGATATCTTCCATGTCCCAGCATTAGAAATATGATGCAAAGAGCATTTCCATGCACTAGGGGTTGGAGAGAAGAGCAAGCAATTGTGAGATGCTGAATTTGCTGTTGTCCTGTTATAGCAGAAAGAAAATCCACACCAAACTCAGCTGACATCCATCAATAGAGGAAATGTTTAAACCAGCTCTAGCCAGACAGGAATTGTTGATCACAGCCAACAGAATCTGAGTTTCTGTAAGCTTTGCCATTGTAGCTACAGTGCTCTGGGGCTCTAAATAAACTTGAAAGGCAGTGTAGGCCAAAAGGACTAGGTGAGTGTAGGCAGATCCTAGGTAATTCCTAATGCTTAAATAAACCCAGAGCCACTAAACTGGGGCAGGGGGTGGCAAATGACTTACATAGACACCAATTGGGGAGGCTAAGGGATTGTTGGCATCAACTCTTTCCTAATCCCAGATTGTACAGCTGGCAACTCCAAAAGAAACTTCTTTATGCTTAAGAAGAGGGTGGGGAAGAGTAGAGAGGACTTTGTCTTGCATCTTGCATACCAGACTAGCCTCAGCAGGATAGGGCACTGGTCAGAGTCATGAGACACCATTTATAGATCTTAACTCTCAAATTGCATTTTTAGTCACACCCTGGGCCAGAAGGGGACCTGTTATCTTGAAGGAAAGGAATCCTGGCAGTATTCATCACCTGCTAAATGAAGAGTGCTTGGGCCATGAATAGCTAGCAGCAATATGCAGGTACTACATCAAGGGTCTTGGTGAGACTGAGACTTCCTAGCTTCAGGTGAGGCTCAGTACATTATCAGCCATAATGGCTATAAAACAAGACTTTTTTTGCTTGAGAAAAGTAGATGGAAATGTAAAAGCGACGTTGTCTTGCACCTTAGGTGCCAGCATAGCCACGGAAGTATAGAGCATCGAGCAAACTCTTGGAGTTCTGAATTCCAGAACTTGGCTTCTAGACAGCATTTCTGGACCTTCCCTGTGCCGGAGAGAAGCCCAATGTCTTCCCAAGACAGGTAGCCTTCATGACAAGCAGACTGAAAAGCCCTTGGTCCTTCAGGAAACATTGGCTGGTAGTCTGTCATTACTCCTCAGTGCCTGGAGTGACAGTGGCTACAAGGCCAGAAAGCTCCTCTGCTTTTGGAATGGGGAGTGAAGAGTAAAAAGAGCTGCATCATGTGGTTTGAGTGCCAACTTAGCTGCAGTAAACAGAACACCAGAAAGACTAAGATTTTTGACTCTAGTCCTTGACTTGTCCGGACCCACCTGGCTTCTGGGAGAACATACCTCCATGAAAGAAAGGGCACAAGCCAGACTGCCTTTGCCATCTGTTGTTTTTGGAACCACAGGACCTTGAATTCACTTTGGTGGTAACCAGGGAGTGGTTACAGTAGGCCTTGGGCAAGCCAGTGCTGTGTTGAATTCAAGTCTGATCCAGTGCAGTCCTAGTGGAAGTGGCCAAAACAATGCTTGTGTCAATCCACCCCCAGCTTCACGTGGCTCAGGACAGAGAGATAGACTCTGTTTGTCTGGGATAAAGTAAGGAAAGAGAATAAGAGTCTCTATCTGGTAATCCAGAGAATTGTCCCAGATCTTGTCCAGCACCATCAAGGCAGTACCTCCATGAGTTTGCAAGAATCACAGCATTACTGTGTTTGATGTGCCCTAAAGCCAATAGAGCTTAGATCATAACACCCAAGTGCTTTAGAGCATCTGGAAAGCATTCTCAAGAAGGATGAGTGCAAGCAAGCCCAGACTCTGAAGACTACAATAAATACCCAACTTTTCAATGCCCAGACACAGATGAACACCAAGTGACAAGACAATTCAGGAAAACATGATCTCACAAATTAAACTAAATAAGCTACCAGAGACCAATACTGCAGAAACAGAGAATGTGACCTTTCAGACAGAGAATTCAAAATAGCTCTTTTGAGAAAACACAAAGAAATTCAAGATAACAAGGAAAATGTATTCAGAATCTATCAGATAATGTTAACAAAGAGACTGAAATTATATAAAAGAATCAAGCAGAAATTCTGGAACTTAAAAATGTAATTGGCATACTGAAGAATCCATCAAAGTATTTTAGTAGCAGAATTGATCAAGCAGAAGAAAGAATTAGTGAGCTCAAAGTGAGGCTATTTTAAAATACATAGTCAGAGGGGGCAAAATAAAAAATAATAAAGTATTCCCACAGAAGTTAGAAAATGGCCTCAAAAGGACAAATCTAATAGTTATTGGCCTTAAGAAGGAAGAAGAAAAGGAGATATAAAATGTATTCACAGGAATAATAACAGAGAACATCTTAAACCTAAGAAAAAATATAAATACCAAAGTACAAAAAGATTATAGAACACCAAGCATATTTAATCCAAAAGGACTATCTCAAAGCATTTACTAATCAAACTCCCAAAGATAAAGGATAATGAAACCATCCTGAAAACAGCAAGAAAAAAGAAAGAAACAACATATTATACAATACATTTTTAATACATCTGGCACCAGACTTTTTAGTGGAAATATTACAACCCAGGAGACAATGGCAAGATATATTTAAAGAGCTGAAAAAAATGACCCTAGGAGAGGATATCTGGCAAAAATATATCTTTCAAATATGAACGATAAATAAATGCTTATCTAGACAAACAAAAACTGAGACATTTCTTTTTTTTTTTCCTTTTTTTAATTGTATTTTAGGTTCTGGAATACATGTGCAGATCATGCAGGATTGTTGCCTAGGTACACACATGGCAATGTGGTTTGCTGCCTCCATCCCCCCGTCACCTACATCTGGCATTTCTCCCAATGTTACCCCTCCCCAAACTCCCCACCCACCCCACCATCCCTCCCTTGGCCCCCCAATAGACCCCAGTGTGTCATGCTCCCCTCCCTGTTTCCCTGTGTTCTCATTGTTCAACATCCACCTATGAGTGAGAACATGCAGTGTTTGATTTTTCTGTTCTTGTGTCAGTTTGCTGAGAATGATGGTTTCCAGATTCATGCATGTCTGGAATAAATACAAAGGACACAACTCACCATTTTTTATGGCTGCATAGTATTCCATGGTGTATATGTGCTATATTTTTCTTGTCCAGTCTATCATCAATGGGCATTTGGGTTAGTTCCAGGCCACTATGAACATATATGTGTATGCATCTTTATGATAGAACAATTTATAATCCTTTGGGTATATATCCAGTAATGAGATTGCTGGGTCAAATGGAATTTCTATTTCCAGGTCCTTGAGGAAGCACCACATTGTCTTCCACAGTGGTTGAACTAGTTTACACTCCCACCAACAGTAAAAAAGTGTTCCTATTTCTCCACATCCTTTCCAGCATCTGTTGTCTCCAGGTTTTTTAATGATCACGATTCTAACTGTCATAAGGTGGTATCTCAATGTGCTTTTGATTTGCATTTCCCTAATAATCAGTGATGATGAGCATTTTTTCATGTTTGTTAGCCTCATATATGTCTTCTTTTGAAAAGCGTCTGTTCATATTCTTCACCCACCTTTGGATGGGTTTGCTTGTTTTTTTCTTGTAAATCTGTTTTAGTTTTTTGTAGATTCTGGATATTAGCCCTTTGTCAGATGGGTAGATTGCAAATTCTTTTTCTTATTCTGTTGGTTGTTGGTTCATTCTAATGATTGTTTCCTTTGCTGTACAGAAGCTCTGGAGTTTAATTAGATCCTATTTGTATATTTTGGCTTTTTTTGCCATTGCTTTTGGTGTTTTAGCCATGAAGTCCTTGCCTATGCCTATGTCCTGAATGGTTTTGCCTAGGTTTTTTTCTCAGGTTTTTATGGTGTTAGGTCTTATGTTTAAGTCTTTAATCGATCTGGAGTTAATTTTAGTGTAAGGTGTCAGGAAGAGGTCTAGTTTCTGCTTTCTGCAGACTGCTAGCCAAAAAAACTTACACATTTCATCAATGGAACACCTGTTCTATGAGAAATGCTAAGAAAGGACTTCAATTAGAAACAAAATGATGATAAGGAGCAATAAGTAATCACCCAAAGGTACAAAACACACTGGTAATAGAAAGTACATAGAAAAACACAGAATAGTATACTAATATAACTGTGGAGTGTAAGTTACTCTTAACCTAAATGGAAAGACTAAACAATGACCCAGTCAAAAGTAATAACAACAAAAACAACAACAACTTTTAAAGACATAGACACTATAGTAAGATACAAATAGAAACAACAAAAAAATTAAAAAGTGGACGGACAAAGTTAAGTCATAGTTTTTATTAGTTTTCTTTTGCTAGTTTGTGTGCTTGTTTATGGAGGGCTAAGTTGTCATCCACTTAAAATAAGAGGTTACAAAATAGTATTTGCAAGCCTTCTGGTAACCTCAAACCAAAAACCTTCAAGAGAGACAAAAAACAAACAAATAAACAAAAACAAAACACAACCAAGAAGCATAATCTATCACCAGAGAAAATTAATTTCACTAAAAGGAAGACAAGAAGGAAATAAAGAAAGAAAAGAAGACTGCAAAACAACCAGAAAACAAACTTGCATGGGTGAATGCCAGCAACTGTTCCCATAGGAAAAGGCTACCTGAGGCTAAGCATGTCCAACATGGTGACTCCTTCCCTACTCTTTTCCAGCCACATGTACAGCAAGGAGCAGGCAACATGGCACCAGCTAAATTCAACAACATATTGAAAGGATCATTCATCATGACCAAGTGAACTTTATCCCTGGAATACAAGGATGGTAAACATATACAACCCAGTCAATGTGATAAATCATATAAACAAAATGAAGGACAAAAATATTTTGATAATTTTAATCCATGCTGAAAAAGAATTTGATAAAAATTCATCACTATATGATAAGAACGCTCAAAAGACTGGCTATAGAAGGAACATATATCAACACAACTATAGCCATGTTTGTCAGACCCACAGCTAGTACCATGCAGAATCAGGAAAAACTGAAAGCCTTTCCTGTAAGATCTACTACATGACAAAGATACTCACTATCACCACTGTTATACAACATTGTGTTGGAAATTTTAACTAGAGCGATCAGACAAGAGAAAGAAATGGAAGCCATTTAAATTGAAAAAGAAGTCAAATTACCTCTGTTTGCAGATCATATATTCTTATATTTGAACAAACCTAAAATCTCCACTAATAAACTATAAGAACTAAAAACAGGCCAGGCACGGTGGCTCATGCCTGCAATCCCAGCACTTTGGGAGGCCAAGGCGGGTGGATCATGAGGTCAAGAGATGAAGACCATCCTGGCCAACATGGTGAAACCCCGTCTCTGCTAAAAATACAAAAAAATTATCTGGGCATGGTGGCACGTGCCTGTAGTCCCAGCTACTTGGGAGGCTGAGGAGAAGAATTGCTTGAACCCGGGAGGCAGAGTTTGCAGTGAGCCAAGGTCATGTCACTGCATTCCAGCCTGGAGCCTGGTGATGGAGTAAGACTCTGTCTCCAAAATAGAACTAAAAACAAACTCAGTAAAGTTGTAGAATACAAAATTAGCATACAAAATTAGTAGCATTTCTACATGCCAAGAGTGAACAATGTGAAAGGGAAATTTTAAAATATTCCATTTACAATACCTAAACATGAAAGTAAATATCTAGGAACTAAATTGACCAAATAAGTGAAAGGTATCTATAATGGAAACTATAAAACATTGATCGAATACATGGAAGAGGAACAAAAATAAAAATAAAGTATCTCATGTTAATGAACTAAAGTATCAATATTGTAAAAATGTTCATACTACCCAAAGCAATCTATAGATTCAAGGAGATAACAAATGTTGGTGAGGATGTGGAGAAAAGAGAACTCTTTTAGAATATTGGTGGGAATGTAAATTAATACAACCACTATGGAGAATAGTTTGGAGATTCCTCAAAAAACAAAAAAATACAGCTACAATATGGTCCACCAATCCCATTCACTGGGTATATACCCAAAATAAAATAAATCAGTATATCACAAAGAAATTTACACTCATATTTGTGGCAGCATCATTCACAATATGCAAGATCTAGAAGCAACCTATGTGTTCATCAACAGATGAATGGGTAAAGAAAATGTGGTACATATACATACTGAAGTACTATCGCCATTAAAAAAAAATGAGATTCTGTCATTTTCAACAACACTGATGTAACTGAAGATTATTATGTTAAGAGAAATAAGCCAAGCACAGAAAGACAATCATCACATGCTCTCTCTTATTTGTGGGATTTACAAATCAAGATAATTGATCTCATAGTGATAGTCAGTAGAAGGATGGTGACCAGAAGCTGGCAAGGGTAGTGGGTGTCTGGAGATGTGGGATGTTAAATAGGTACAATACAAATAATTAGAAAAAGTGAGTAAGACTTTGATCTCACAACAGGGTGACTGTAGTCAAAATAACAATTTTACATTTTGAAATAATATGGAGAAGGTAATTATGTTGTTTGTAATAAGAAAGATAAATGCCTGAGGGAATGAATATTCCACTTTCCATGATGTGATTATTATGCATTGCCTGCCTGTGTGAAAACATCTCGGGTACACCATTAATATGTACACCTACTAAGTTTTCACATAAATTAAAAATAAAACTTTAATAAATAAACAAAATTTATTACACTTTAAGTTCTTTGAAACTAAACAAAACAAGATGCAACACACCAGAATCTCTGGGACAGAGCTAAGGCAGTGATTAGAGGAAAGTTTACAGCACTAAATGCTCACATCTAAAAATTAGAAATATCTTACATTAGCAATCTAATATCACAATTGAAATAATCAGAGAAACAAGAACAAATCAACCCCAAAGGTAGAAGAAGACAAGAAATAACCAAAATCAGAGTGGAAGTGAAGGAAACTGAGACACACAAAAGTATTCAAAAGATTGACAAATCCAGCAATTTTTTTAAAGAAAAATTAATAAGATATGTAGGTCACTATCTAGAATAATGAAGAAAAGAGAGAAGATTCAAGCAAACACAATTCGAAATGACAAAGAGGATACTGTCCTTGACCACATAGAAATAAAAATAACCATTAGAAACTATTACAAAATCCACTATGCAAACAAACTGGAAAATCTAGATGAGATGGATAAATTGCTGAGCACATACAGTTTCCCAAGACTGAAATGGAAAGAAATTGATTCTTTGCACAGACCAATAACAGACTCTGAAATTGAATCAGTAATAACAGCAAGCAAACAACAATGACAACAGCAAAAGTCAAGGGTCCGATATATTCAGAGCTGAATTCTACCAGACCTCAACTTATTCTATGAGGACAGCATAATTTTAATACCAAAACCTGGCAGAGACACAACAAAAATTAGAAAACTTAATGCCAAAATCTTTGATGAACATTGATGCAAAAAAAATTATCAACAAAATACTTGCAAACCAAATTCAGCAGCATATCAAAAACTAATCCACCATGATCCAGTGAGCTTCATCATATAAACAGCAGTAAAGACAAAGTCACATGATTATTTCATTCAATGCCGAAATGTATTTTGATAAATTCAACACTCCTTTTTGTTAAAAACTCTCAGTAAGCTAGGTATTGAAAAAACATACCTCAAAATAATAAGAGCCATTAAATGGTTTAAAGAGTTAGATTAAAAACCCAAAACTCTAACAATCCTGTAAGACAACCTAGACATTATCATCCTAAACATATAAACAGGCCAAGATTTATGATGAAGACACCAAAAAAACAATCAATAAAAACAAAAATTGAAAAGTAGGATCTAATTAAACTTAGGAGCTTCTGCACAGCAAAAGAAACTATCAGCAGAGTAAACAGACTTCCTACAGAATGGAAGAAAATATTAACACACCGTGTATCTAACAAAGGTCTAGTATACAGCATTTATAGGGAACTTAACCAAGTTTACAAGAAAGAAATAAACAACTCCATTAAAAAGTGGGCAAAGCACATGAACGAACATTTTTAAAAAGAAGACATACATAGCACCAACAAGCATCTAAAAAAGCTAAATATTATTAGCAATAGAGAAATGTAAATAAAAATCACTATGCGATAGAATCATCTCATATCAAATAGTCAAAACTGCTATTTTTAAAATGCCCAAAATTAATGGAGGCTGGAAAGGTTGTGAAGAAAAAAGAACATTGTTCACTGTTGGTGGGAAAGTTAGTTCAAGCATTTGAAAAGCAGTATTTCAAGCATTTGAAAAGCTTTCTTGTAAACTTGCTTTGAGGTGATTCCTCAAAGAGCTAAAGGCAGTAAATAAGAAAACTTATTTAACTTCCTAATTTTAAAAATTATTTTTATCTAGACATTGTTTATTATGTCTATAATAATATATCTGCATTAAAGGTACTCCCAAGTCTTGTCAACCTCTGTCTGAACTTAACCTGCTAGTAACTTCCTTCACAGATAAAGCAAGTTTCTTCACCTCTATGCCATTAATCAAGCATGTACTGTTGCCTGAAACACTCAGATTTTATCTATCTGCTTATCCACAAACTTTTTGCCAAATATCCTCCACCAAATGACCTGCCAATTTTACAGTTTTTGTAGCATTGCCTGTGTTAAGCATGAGTTCTGAGTATTCTTTACTTTTTAATTTAATTTTTAAAATTTTCTCTGTTCATTGTATGACAACCTAATGAGAATGAATTAAGAATAAAATCAGAGACTTTACGAAAGCAGACATACACGAGGCCAGCAAACATATGAAAAAGTGCTCATCGTCATTGGTCATTAGAGAGATGCAAATCAAAACCACATTGAGATACCATCTCACACCAGTTAGAATGGCGATCATTAAAAAATCTGGAAACAGCAGGTGCTGGAGAGGATGTGGAGAAATAGGAACACTCTTACATTGTTGGTGGGAGTGTAAATTAGTTCAACCATTGTGGAAGACAGTGTGGCGATTCCTCAGGGACCTAGAAATAGAAATTCCATTTGACTCAGCAATCCCATTACTGGGTATCTATCCAAAGGATTATAAATCGTTCTACTATAAGGACACATGCACACGAATGTTCATTGCAGCACTGTTTACAATAGCAAAGACCTGGAACCAACCCAAATGCCCAACGATGATAGACTGGACTGGGAAAATGTGGCACATATACACCATGGAATATTATGCAGCAATCAAAAATGATGAGTTTGTGTCCTTTGTAGGGACATGGATGAATCTGGAGAACATCATTCTCAGCAAACTGACACAAGAACAGAAAAAGAAATACCGCATATACTCGCTCATAGGTGGGTGAGAAAAATGAGAACATGTGGACACAGAGAGGCGGTCTACTATACACTGGGGACTGTTGGGGGGAATGGGGGAGGGACAGCAGGGGGGGGCTGGGGGGGATAGCCTGGGGATGAATACCAACTGTGGGTGAAGGGGAGGAAAGCAGCAAAGCACACTGCCATGTGTGTACCTATGCAACTATCTTGCTCGTTCTGCACATGTACCCCCAAACCTATAATGCAATAAAAAAAAAAAAAAAAAAAAAAAAAAAAAAGAATAAAATCAGAGACAGCCATGTTATAACTCAGTACTGCCACAGAATTATGGTGTCTGTTTTAGTCCACTTCACATCAGTTGTTCTCCAATAATTTTGATATCTATGATACTATAGGAAATAAAAGTATAATTTTGTATCCCTAATATCATACTGAAATTTGGTCATTTCAGAGGACAAATGTTTTTTTATTTCAGAAATTATTTACAATTTAAAAATGCCTATGTAGAATAAAACCTATTTTCTTAGGTTCATAGAGTGAGACTTTGCCTGAACATCATTAAAAAACAAATAAGAGGGTGGTCTCAAACTAATGACAAGTGCTAAAAAGAGAGAAGACCTGAGAAGGTAAATTTACACTAAATAATAGTGAAATAACATAATGATGCTGAATGAAGAATAGCTTCATAATCATTCAAATCAATTATATGATGGTAGAACTGAATCATATGGTTCATCATGTAGACATGTATAACAACGCACTCCAGTATACTGCAGCATAACTAACAGTATCTAACTGATGCATTCTTCATATTCCCTTTATTGTATTTTCCTTCTTGCAGTGGTTCTTTTTTTTTTTTAATTTTTATTGCATTGTAGGTTTGGGGGTACATGTGCAGAACGTGCAAGATAGTTGCATAGGTACACACATGGCAGTGTGTTTTGCTGCCTTCCTCCCCTTCACCCACACTTGGTATTCATCCCCAGGCCACCCCCCCCAGCCCCCCCTGCCGTCCCTCCCCCATTCCCCCAACAGTCCCCAGTGTATAGTAGACCGCCTCTCTGTGTCCATGTGTTCTCATTTTTCTCACCCACCTATGAGTGAGTATATGCGGTATTTCTTTTTCTGTTCTTGTGTCAGTTTGCTGAGAATGATGTTCTCCAGATTCATCCATGTCCCTACAAAGGACACAAACTCATCATTTTTGATTGCTGCATAATATTCCATGGTGTATATGTGCCACATTTTCCCAGTCCAGTCTATCATCGATGGGCATTTGGGTTGGTTCCAGGTCCTTGCTATTGTAAACAGTGCTGCAATGAACATTCGTGTGCATGTGTCCTTATAGTAGAACGATTTATAGTCCTTTGGATAGATACCCAGTAATAGGATTGCTGGGTCAAATGGAATTTCTATTTCTAGGTCCCTGAGGAATCGACACACTGTCTTCCACAATGGTTGAACTAATTTACACTCCCACCAACAGTGTAAGAGTGTTCCTATTTCTCCACATCCTCTCCAGCATCTGCAGTGGTTCTTTTAGCAATGAGTGTGTTGGAAGCAATAACTTACTTTGCTTTATATAAATGGGAGTCAGAACATTCTCTCTCTCTCTCTCTCTCTCTCTCTCTCTCTCTCTCTCTCTCTCTCTCTCTCTCTCTCTCTCTCTCTCTCTCTCTCTCTCTTGAGACAGAGTTTCGCTCTGTAGCCCAGCTGGAGTGCAGTGGTGAGATCTTGGCTCACTGAAACCTCTGCCTCCTGGATTTAAGCGATTCTCCTGCCTCAGCCTCTAGAGTAGCTGAGGTTACAGGTGCCCACCCCATGCCTGGCTAATTTTTGTATTTTTAGTAGAGACAGGGTTTCAGCATGTTAGCCAGGTTTGTCTCAAACTCCTGACCTCAGGTGATCCGCCTGCCTCAGCCTCCCGAAGTGCTGGGATTACAGGCATGAGCCACCCCACCCCGCTACAGAATGTTCTTTTTTTTTTTTGAGATAGAGTTTCGCTCTTCTTACCCAGGCTGGAGTACAATGGCGCGATCTCGGCTCACCGCAACCTCTGCCTCCTGGGTTCAGGCAATTCTCCTGCCTCAGCCTCCTGAGTAGCTGGGATTACAGGCATGCGCCACCATGCCCAGCTAATTTTTTTGTAATTTTAGTAGAGACGGGGTTTCACCATGTTGACCAGGGTGGTCTCGATATCTTGACCTCATGATCCACCCGCATCAGCCAAGTGTTCATAGGTGTTACAGACCAGTGAGACTTTTCAAAGGTCTTCAGAACAGAATGAAAAAAATGAGGAAGTTTTGCCTGACTAGCCGACTGGTGTACAGAGTGTCATATATATATATATATCTCCTTCCAGATGCAGAAGAGCTTTGGAGTTTTTATTTTTTTTTTTCATGTAAAGATAAAACTTAGAATGTAGAGAAACATACAGATGATAATTCTCTTCACTTTCCAAAATAATGACAGCTAAATCTCTTAGTCACAATTTAGAAAATCAGACTGCACATACATTGACTTACGAAAAACAACAATGATATTTTAGTAAATGTTTCAAGATAACATTTTATCTTGAAGATGATAAACGTCTAATTTAGAAAATGAATCTCTCCTAGAGCCTGAAGACCAATAATCCAGAAACATTATAGGCACACAAAGAAATGCTTTTCTAAATATTAGCCCCACTCTAGAACGGCTTTGTCCCTGAATGGTTCCTGTGATTACCAAGAGAAGAAAGCCTATGTTAACTTAAAATTATGACTTTGATCACTAGAGATTTAAATAATCCAGGGCAAGCAATATTTTGATAACAGAGGAAAAAAATCAGTTGCTTCAAAAAAGTATTCAGAATCAAATACTAAAAAATTGATTATTAGTTGGCATATGGGAATATGTATATTTGTTTACATAACAAATACATATATGTGTGTTTATGCATGCAAATGTATGTGTGTTTGTGTGAATGTAAATGTGTTAACAAGTCATGGAAGATTGTCCCATTCTAAGATTCTGATCTTCCAATTTTCTTGTGTATAATTTATTGCCAAATATTACTTTGTATATATTAGTATAGGCTTTGGAACAGAGATTTTCAACTTTGGCACTGTTGACATTTTGGAATGCATAGATCTTTGATGTCGGAATGAGGCTGTCTTGAACATTGTAGGAAGTTAGCAGCATGCCGGTCTCTATCAAGTAGATGCTAGTAGTACCCATGTGCTAGTTTTGACAACCAAATATTTCTCTAAGAATTTTCAGATGTTTCATGTGAGAAGAGGTGAAATCATCCCAGTTAACAACTACTTTCTATAGAAAAATATACAGTAAAATACATAGAAACTTTTTCAGCATACACAGATTCTTTGTAAATATGTAATTTCAATATTTTATATTACTACATTATTTAAATATCATACTTCAACTTTTGACCAAGTCACATTTGAGAAGTATGATAATTTATTTAGTAAAATCTATATAAAAGGATAAGGTCAAAGCTATTATCATAAATTTCTTAAAAATTCTGTTTAAATTCACAAAGGCTGTAATAATTATGGGGTTATTAATTGTCTGTAAAGAAATGTGTAAATTACCTAACAATAAAGTCTACACACTGTATTAAAATTTTAAAGGCTAGAGGCATCTGTATCTTACATAAAATTAGTTCCACACACAAAGAAAATATTAATAATAAATATGAAGTTAAAAACGTTTTAAAATCAATGTTTGTCTAATTTTGAAAACCTATTGGAATCTTGCAGTACTTTGATTATTTCTGCATTAAATTCTTTTAAAACACTGTCTGCTTTGTAGAACTTTCAAGGACACACTGAAGGAGAATTAAATTATAAAGTAACAGTGCAGCTTGTTCTTATATTTACATTTATCTTTAAAGAGGGTAATTTATTTTGGGTACCAAAGAGAACTATACATCATACTAATGCACATGCAGTTTAAAATTTGCCCTTCATGCTATGACTGGACATTGTTAAGCTCAGTTTGCAGTGGTTTTATTTGCTAGAGAGGAAATTTCAAATAGGTAAGCTCTATAGTAGTCTCTGCTTAGAACATATTTTCTGTTTTGCATTTATGTGGGAGTGGCAAAACAAAAAAATCATCTGGTAAAAAGAATAACCTCCATAGTAATGATTTCCCAAATCTGCTGAACTGATCCTCATATGTCTACCAGATGGTGAAGTGGTGAAATGGAACCAAGAACGCCTCGAGGCAGTTGCTGTTGCTGTTGCTGTTAATCTCTGGAGAATTTCAATGTGGACGCATACCTGCCTAAAGTGTATCAGTCTTGCAAGTCCATAAGAGCTTTTCGATACAGTTTCTGAAAAGGAAGATAGCAATTTGTTGTGTCTCTACTCTTCTGTTCAAACAAAAATATGAATTTTTGTTGGTTATAGAAGTACAAATGTACAACATGGATTTGCTTGAGGACTAAATTATCAACATTTACTACAGCATTGTCCTGAGCTGCATCTAACTTTAAAGAGTCTTATAAATTTCTGTTCGAATGCATTTAAATACAAAGTCTAGGCTGGAAAAGAGGCATGCCAGGAAGAGGAGAGCACGTTGTGTGATAATCAAAAGACAAATTCCATTTCCATTTGTTAAGAAGTGAGAAGCAGGGCCCAAAGTGGCTCCGGCCGGATGTCGTGGCGCTTGCGAAGGCGAGGCCAAGAGTTCAAGGCCAACCAACCTCAGCAACCTTACAAGCTCTCATTGATTGGCAAAAAAAAAAAAAAAAAAAAAAAGAAGTGAGAAGCAAAACCCCAAGAACTTTTTTATGTTTAAAGACAAGGTGAAAAATGTCATTTTAATACACAGGATGATATTTAGAAGTTACTCTCTGAATAATTTTCTGGCCAAGGCTATAGCATAGCTCCAAGCACAACCAATTAAAATATGGGAAAAGGACCAAAATAATACAATCTATCTTGTATATGTAGTTACTGGGAATTTGTATTTTAAAATGGGACTGCTTATTAAATTAAAAGAGAGTATTTAAGAAGCTTGTTTGTATTTGTTATCACTATTATAATGTGGAATGTCCCATTTAATTTAGAATGACATGCTAAAGGAATAAGAATAAAATCAAATTTTGCCATTCTTTTGACTAACTCTTAATCGTTACTGTTATATAAACAAAGTACAATACTTATTTTATAAATAGTAATCATCAACAAAACTTGGAATTTTCCAAGAGGGCAGAAAACAAACAAACAAAATCTGTGAGGTTCTAAATTCCTAACTGGTCTGTATTTCTTAGAAATAAAAAGAGAATCTTTTGATTGGGGGATTTAGTCAATTTAAATTTAGGATTACTGCCATTTCATGTTAACTGGCTATTGTATCCATTCGTTGATGTAAATTCTTCTTTATGTTGATGCTCTTTACTTTTTGGTATATTTTTAGAAAGGCTAATACTGGTTATTCCTTTCTATGTGTAATGCTTCTTTCAGAAGCCCTTGTAAAGCAGGCCTGGTGGTAATAAAATCTCTGAGTACTTGCTTGTTCGCAAAGGATTTTATTTTTCCTTCACATATGAAGCTTAGTTTGGCTGGATATGAAATTCTGGGCTGAAAGTTCTGTTCTTTAAGGATGTTGAATATTGGCCACCCAACAGTATGCTACATCCAGACCCATTTCACATGCAAAGATACACAAAGACTCAAAACAAATGGATGGAGAAAGATTAACCAATTAAATGGAGAGCAAAAATAAATAAATAAATAAGAAGCAGGAGTTGCAATTCACACATCTGATAAAATAGATTTTAAAGCAACAAAGATATAATGGTAAAAGGATTAATGCAACAATAAGAGCTAATGATCATAACACCCAGATACGTAAGACCTATAAAGAGACTTAGACTCAATGAGACAGAAAATTAATAAGGATATCCAGGACTTGAACTCAGATCCAGAACAAGTAAACTTAATAAATATTTATAGAGCTCTCCACTTTAAATACACAAAATTACTTTCTTGTCAATATCACATCACACCAACTCAGAGGTTTAAATGAAATATTGATTGGCCATTATTAATACCCATTTTTAGAATAAAGCAACATTCCCATTCTCTCTCCCTCTTTTTCTTCCTCTTTCTTCCTCTCCTTCACTACTTTTTTTCTTTCCTTCTCTCCTTTCAAAAATAAAAATAAATAAATAAATAAAAAGAGAATAAATGCTCTTGTTAATAAAGGTATTAAAATTAACAAAGTGTTTAACACAGTACTTCTTTACTCCTTCGGTTAGGTATGACATATATGTGGCAGTATAATATATTTGTTAAACTTTTCCTTATCAAAATATATTATCAACACACATAGAAATTAAAATATCATTTTCCATGGAAGAACCTGTGTTAGCCTTTTGTCCAACACAATTCAGCACCTGAATGCTAACTTCAATATAGCTCAGTTTATTACCACTCATTTCCTAAGGGCAACTGTGAAAATAAACATGTAAGCTACAACAGTTCTTCTAAACCCTATACATTTTATTCCCCTTCAAGTATCTTTAAATACAACAGCTCTTCTATGGCTCTGGTATATGTTTTACTGTGAACCTTGAATAAAAAGCTCTCATGCAGTCTTACTTAATGTCTTCTTTATGTTGTCTTCTCCCATATTATTTCTCCATTTTTTTTTCCAGATGATCAAAAGCTGGTTTGGTAAGGGAGAATCATATTGAAGAAAAGAAATGAGTGGGTTACATAGAATCCTCCTCATTACAACTGTAAGGAAACCAATAGAAGTAATATGTTAATGTAATTTTATTTCAGTTACACAATATTGCATTTAATACTGATAATATATTTGGTTTGGATTAATGGGCATTTAATTTAAAAACAAAATACAAAGATTATAAAATTAATGAGAGAAATATAACAAGGTTCTTTTTTTTTTTTAATTTAATTTTTATTGCATTATAGGTTTTGGGGTACATGTGCAGAACGTGCAAGATAGTTGCATAGGTACACACATGGCAGTGTGTTTTACTGCCTTCCTCCCCCTCACCCATACTTGGCATTTATCCCCAGGCTATCCCTCCCCAGCTCACCCCGCACTGTCCCTCCCCCATTTCCCCAATAGACCCCAGTGTGTAGTAGACCCCCTCCCTGTGTCCATGTGTTCTCATTTTTCTCACCTGCCTATGAGTGAGAATATGCAGTGTTTCTTTTTCTGTTCTTGTGTCAGTTTGCTGAGAATGATGTTCTCCAGATTCATCCATGTCCTTACAAAGGACATAAACTCATCATTTTTGATTGCTGCATAATATTCCATGGTGTATATGTGCCACATTTTCCCAATCCAGTCTATCATCGATGGGCATTTGAGTTGGTTCCAGGACTTTGCTATTGTAAACAGTGCTGCAATGAACATATGTGTGCATGTGTAATTCAGTAGATGTTTATTGTATGTAAATAAACAATTCAAAACACAGAAAGTATTAATCAATAAAATAAAATTCTATGTTTATCCTATTAGTAAAAAAAAATCGTAGTGTTAAATAACAGATTATTAGGTAACTGTATTGAATTCTGATTTTTTCACTTAATACATGTCTGAAGATGAGCATATAACTTAATCTCAGATTCTTCCTCTCTAAACTGGTGTTAATAACTTGGAACTTCATTATCAATAGAACTTTCTGTGATGAAGAAAATGTCCTATATCCTCTCTGTCTGATACAATATCCACTAAGCATATTTGGTTATTGAACACTTTGGATAGGATGAGTGCTATAGAGTACTGAATTCTTAATTTTAGATAATTAATTAATTAATTTTTAATTTTATTTATTTATTTATTTTGAGGCAGTATCTCGCTATGTTGCCCAGGCTGGAGTGCAGTGGCACAATCTCAGCTCAATGCAACCTGCCTCCTGGGTTCAAGTGGTTTTCCTGCCTTAGCCTCCCAAGTAGCTGGGATTAGACATGTGCCACCACATCCTGCTAATGCTTGTATTTTTAATAGAGATGGGGTTTCACCATATTGGCCAGGCTGGTCTTGAACTCCTGACCTCAACTGACCCACCCGCATCAGCCTCCCAAAATGATTGGATTACAGGCGTGAGCCATGGTGCCTGGACAACTTTAGTGCATTTAAATTTAAATAGTTATATATGGCTGGTGACTACAGTATTGTTCAGTACAGTCTTAGAGGATTTAGTGATATTATAATGAAATTAATTACATTATTTATTTAAATAATTTCTGTTATTTTTCTCATAAAATTAGCAAAGGTTAAAATGTTGGCCAGGGTGTGGTGAGAATGTCTTTCTAGTAAAATTATTATGCAAGAGTGTATTGATACTATATTGGAAACAAAATTTGTATATCTAAGTTTTAAAATGTTAATACTTTTAACTGTAAAATCTTATTTTGAAATATTACCTAAGCAAATAATCTCATTTTCAATTAAAATTCTTGCTCAATCAACTTTCATTTGAGGAAAAGATTGATAAATTGCTATAAGCTTTTGTTAATTCATTGTATGTGCAAATTATGTGATACTTTGAATAATCATTAAATTAAGTACATATTAAGATGTCACAGATTAATGTGAGCTATGCTGTGGTGAGAAACAAGAACAACAAAAAACAACAATACACTGGAAACCCTAAGAAAGACAATTTATTTCTCTTACTGGTTAGTTGTGCATCTTTGGGAACATCAAATGACTGCTCTGGGTCCTCATTTGCAAAACGAAAGATGAATAACCTATAAAAGACATTCCAGTTATACAATTCTACATCTCTTGCGGTTTTTTCACTGAAGAGACCCAGAAACAGGTTTCAAAAGATAGTCTTGTTGTTTACCACAGTTGTATTCAATAGTACGCAGATCTTGGGGACGAATTAATATTTATCCTGAGGCAAAGATGCTTTTAAGAAAGATAATTTGTCAAATGCTCTTTGAAACCACACTGTTGAGCATCATCAAAGTGAGAGAAAGAGCACTTGGACTTACCTTGCAATAACATACAAGAAGACTCTTTGGAGTAAAGCATATAAAAAGAGAGCTCCAAGACACACACAGCAGTCAAGAGAAATGAGTGAGGCAACATACCTGATGAATATTTACCATGGCGAGAACTTACTTGACTATTCATACAAGATTTAGTAATCAGATACAGTCTAAGAGAAAGGTTTCACATTTACATTTTTACCTGCCTAAATTGTGGTAATAAACTATAAAAAGAAAGCCCTAGATTATCTGTAGGATGCTACTGAGATGAACTGCATGTAGAAGTACGTTTAATCTAATAAGTGTGTGACAGATCTATAATATCATCAGCCATTACATTTGAACTTAAGTGACAAAAAGCATGTTGCTATTAATGAACTATGAATGTGGGAAGGAAAAGAGAAAATTTGGGAGAAATGTCATATTTTGATTTTTGATCTTTTGGAATCATAAGACCATAAGATAGCTAAAGGGAATGAAAATCGAAAGCTTCAAGAGAAAGTCATAGTATCATGCATAGTCACTGAGCTCAAAACTCTAATCATTATTAAGGCTACTAAATTCATGCATAATTCAATTTGTTAAGAAATGTGGCTCCACCAACATATAAATAAACAGTATCCATTTAGGCAGTAAGACAATTATGTGTAATAAATACAAACCAAAGATACTTTCCCTCCGACTATAGCAGGAATTCTGGTTCATTATTCCTGTATTGTATCTATTTGCCCTTTCATTTTTGTCCTAATCAGATCCTGAACCTTGAACTTGTGGGACATTTTACCTCACTCCTATTTTCTGCTCTTGTCCAAAGAAATTTGAATTTGTTTTTCTCCATTTACTGTATTAAACTGTCATTTAATGATATCTGACCTAGCCTCCATACTGGATCTTTCTCATTGGCTATGAAGGGTGGGATAGTCCATTTATCTAAACTGTCCTTTTAGATCTAAAATTCTGTCCACAGCATTGACATTTGGTGCTACCTCTCAAAATGACCCCCCCTTTACTGGAAAAGGTTTTACCACCATGAGTTGCCCCTGGAGTCATATACTATAGGACCTGGGTTTTTTGTTTGTTTGTTTGTTTGTTTTTTTTTCCTGCTAGGATTTCTGATCTAGGGAATATAACATGATCCAATTTAGGAAAATCAGTTTTTTCTTTTCCAGAATTTAAAACTTGAACAAAGATCCAGGCATTAGGAACCATGAAACCTAAGACTTTAGGGATATGTTGGCAACTTAGAGATCATTTTTGTGAATTATAGTAGCTGAGGTATCAGGGCTGGTCTCCACCCAGACCAGGAAAAAATCTGCATGTTTCACTTTGCTTCTGATCCCTGAGCTGCCCAAGGAAACTTCCAAGAAATTTATTTTGCTTTATCTTCCGGTGCAGATTTGGTAAATATAATCACACAACTCTATGAGATAAAAATACATGTAAGCAGTAATCACAATAAAAATCTCTATTTCTCTCTATAAATCATAGACTTTTTTCTCTCTCCATGTGTGTATGAGTGTGTGTATGTGTATGTCCTGTCTGTCTCACTTAAGCTCTTTAACCCTCAGTATTTTAACATTTCAGGTGAGCTTGGTTATTTCCTACTTCTCTTACATTCTCTAGGAGTCCTTATTTAAAAGGCAGGTTACTATGACATACCAAGAGATGCTGATTCACTAAGGGGCTGGGTAGGAAATATGGACTATAACACTGCATTTATTCATTTATGTTCACTATTTTCTGTGTTTGCAAGTGCATACGTGTATGTACATATAAGTTTTATGTATAACAGCAGTTCTTCCTTATTCTCAGGGAATATGTTTTAATACTTCCAGTGGATCCCTAAAACCATGGTTGGTACTGAACCCTATGCATACCGTATTTCTTCTATATACACATAGCTATTATAAAGTTTCATTTAAGCTAGGTGCAGCAAAAGATTAACAACAATAACTAATAATAAAATAGAATAATTTCTATAATAAAAATTATGAGAATGTGGTCTCTCTTAAAATACTTTATTGTACTATACTCACTTATTTTGGGTCTATAGTTGACAATGAGTAATTAAAACTATGGAAAGTAAAATTGTGAATAATGGCATGGTACTGTATGTATTTATAAATATGTCATTGGTTGAAGCAGCAAAATCCATAAGGAGTAGATTATGTTCTCCCATTTAAGGAAACCCTAATGAAATTCTGTAGAAAGGAAAAAAAAAAACAGAAAAAATTTCATACAGTAAACCTAGAAAATTTAAATGAAATCATTTCTCTCCAATATATCCCATATCCTTTAATAAAGAAAATGAATGGTTTGTGGATTTGCCTTATATCTATAAACATAAGTAAAAGAGAGGAGCTCTGAATCACAACTTGAATCTCAGTTAATAAGAGCTGTCTGATTTTAAAGGTATTTCAAATATGCAGAATGCACATGTATACTGACTTTCAAATAGAAAAAGCTAAGCATCTTAATTACTTAAGTTTTATAGACTATGGACAATATAGACACAATTACTATCCACTGAACCTTTTTTTAACTCATTATTTATATCTGAAAAATGTTCTAAATTATTTTTAAGAACAAAATAATTTTTAATCACATCAAATAATATTAGAGGCTATTCACATATCAGGTGCCAAAAAACAGAAATAGAGTCCTTTGCTTCTGGCATAAAGAGAACCTAAATGAAGGCCATACCAGGGCTTCATTAGTCACTCCTTGATATCTTTAGCACCACCAACTATTTTTTTTCCTTTTATGTCATGGGAATTCACCAGTCAACCAGAATTGTCAAACCATGAGAAATTCCCTTTCCTCATTTTCAACACTTGGGAGCAGATTTAGTCACTACAGTCTTGTACTGAATTTTAACTATCGACTTGAAAGTGAAAGGGACTATCCTGAGTCATTCTGTCCATCTCCCTCTGGATTATCTCCATTTTTAGTCTCTGTTACATATGGTAAAATACCAAGGTGTTGAATCAGTCATTTTATGGAGTTACAGAAATTTTCTCACTGTTTTCATTTTAATTGAATTGGAAAGAACTTGGAAGTTTGAACATGGTGATGAGTCAGACATTATGGTAAACCTTTAGCTGAAGAGAGAAATACATTTTCAGGGCTTACAAATTAAAAGTATAACAATAGGTAACTCAATTCAACTGCATATGTGCTTGTCCAAAAGATAGAGGAAGGGTTGTAAGTATGATCTTAGTGCATTTATACTAAACCAATAGTGTTAGAGCTTCTCACTTGGAGTTTTACACAAAGGAAATATGAAATAAACAAACGACAAAAAAATTAAGCAGGACTAGTGGCTTACGTTTGTAAACCAGCACTTTGGAAGATCAAGGCAGGAAAATAACTTGAGGCCAGGAGGTCAAGACCAGCCTGGCCAACATGGTTAAACACAATCTCTACTAGAAACACAAATATTAGCTGGATGTGGTGGTGGGCACCTGTAATCCCAGCTACTGGGGAGGCTGAGGCAGGAGAATTCCTTAAACCTGGAAGGCAGAGGTTGGAGTTAGCTGAAATTGCACCACTGCACTATAGCCTGAGTGACAGAGCAAGACTAGGTAAAAAAAAAAAGATTTTTCTTTCATTCTGATTTACAATAGTTTCCTTGGATTGTATGTTACACTTTGTAGTTATATTAATATTGCTTATTCTTTCTCTTACCTTTCTAATCTCTCTCTCTCTCTCTCTCTCTCTCTGTGTGTGTGTGTGTGTGTGTGTGTGTGTGTCTTTTTCTGTCTCTCTCTTCCTTTCTGTATGATAAATTTTATGGAAAATTCATCAATCCAATCAGAAGGAAACTAGAGAGTTTGTGGAAAAATTGAATTGGAAGATAAAAGTTAAAAAATATTAATATAAACTATAAACTTTATTTCTCAACGTAAGGGCCATCAAACTCAATACACACTCAGAGATTATATCAGCCCATCCCTAAAGAACTGACAGTCTTCGAAATTTAATGTCAACTCAATCTTTTGTTATTAGGTTGGTGAAAAAGTAATTGCAGTTTTGCCTTTCAAAAGAAATGGCAAGATCAGGAGGGGTGGCTCATGCCTGTAATCCCAGCTACTTGGAAGGCTGAGGCAGGAGAATCACTTAAGGTTAGGAGGCAGAGGTTGCAGTGAGCCAAGATCACAACACTGCACTCCAGCCTGGGTTACAGAATGTGAGACTCCATCTCTTAAAACAATAAAAAGAAAAAAAAAAAACAACTAAAAAACTAATGGCAAAATAGCTATTATTTTTGCACCGACCTAATACATTGTTAACTGATGAAAATGGATGCCCTTTACAGACTTGTTATAACTAGAAAACAAAATTCAGTTAGAAAGAGCCAAATCAGAAAAGTTAGGAGGATTTCTAACAATTTCCCATCAAAATTCCCACACAATTGTCCCTGTTTGATGAAAGGAATAAGCAGGAACATTGTCACTGTGGAAAGGGACTCTCTAACCCAGGTGTTCAGAACATTTTCTGCTAAAGCTTTATCTAACTTGCTCAAAACACTTCATCCTCAACACCACCTCATTCCTTCTTTTAAATCCATTTGTAAACTGCTTATTTATTTGGAGTACTGCCCCAATAAACTTTTCATAAAGCATGTATGATTTCACCATTCTTTTACCCAGGCTTCACCATAAATTTGATGTTTGTTTTCACTTCAATTTTAGCAGAATTTTTGTTGCTCTGATAGGGACTATTTTCAATCTGATATCTTATCCTTCTTAATGTTTTCAAACTAGATCCCGTTGAGACATGTTATTAGAAGGTAGTATGAGTTTACTTTGATGCAAACATAATTTTAAAATACGTGCCTAGGTTTTTTTTTTTTTGTAATACGCATTTCCCATAAATTTTTAAAAGTTCCTTCATATTTTCTTTAAAGTTTTCTTTTAAAATGTTTTCCCTCACATGTTTCAGATGCTAGGTTTCATGTATGTTGTGCCTCAGTAATGAGTGTTAGTCATGGCTACCACCTTTTAGGTTCTGGAGAGCTGGCATTAAGGCAGCTGCAGGGCTTAGCGAGGTGAGGGCAGTTCACAGAGTAAGGTCAGCAGGTGTTTGTCATAACTATTGTGAGAACAACTCCAATATAAATGTTGATCCCAAAAGGAAGTAAAATGATTAGTATTATCGATAGGTATTTTTTGAAGGTGGCACATAAATCTGTGGTTACAGGGGTTTGGCAAGATTCCTTATTTTAAAATTCAGTCACATATTGTATGACTTGTAAGCCCGAATTTTTATTGCCTTTGTCTTTCCTTGCTAAAAGCTTAGCAATCACAATAACTGCAGCATACTGGCTCATGGGTTCAACTAATATAAAATACTTTTGAAATTGGAAAAAAAATTAGAAATTAAGCTTGTATGATCAATACCTACTTCTGAGTTTATCATCAATTGGAACCATGTCTATCTTGTTCACTGCTCTATCTCTAATACCCTAGGACAATACCTGGCTCACACTAGGTGCTTGATAAATATTTCTTGACTGAATGAAGGACACAACCATCTTCTACAGATTGCTATGACTCCCTCTATTTTTCTGTGATCTCATTGTACTCAATGTACTTAGAACCATCTTTGATTTCTCAAACCAGAGTTACATTTAAATAAGTTTATTTTATTTTTTTTTTTACAAAGTAAAACACAGTTTACAAAGCAGGATAAGTATATCCAAATGTAGCTAAAATATAATATAATGATTGCTATGTTAGCATGATGATCAAAGTGCTAGGAGAGCATGGGGGACGGAGTAATTATTCCATTCTGGAATTTCAAGGGATCTAGCACAGAGAATGTACCATTTAATCTAAGCCTTGAAAGCAAAGAATGTGAATCTATGAAAGGCACTATAGTAAGCATGACAAATCAAATGCATGTGTTTACTTTTTAAAATTCTACATGAAACTTGACAAAATTGTAAGAAAAATAATTATATATATCTCGTATATATATTTCCACTTCCCTCAAAACAAATCAGAGTATCAGAGAAGGGGCAATTGCATATAGGGGTTATCAACACATTTTTGCACCAGGAGAAGCAGCTGAAGTATATAATAGACAGAGAAAGTTAGATGCCAAGAGTCTGCATGTGTGGTGGGGTGCCAAACAGGAGATAGAGAATTGAGCACCATAAGACAACCTAGAGGTTATAATTTTATAAAATTATTAGAATTAAAATTAGTAAATGTCTTTCTATAACATGTTTAAATTATGTTACAGTTAAACTTTTTAATTGTTAAACGTTTAAGTAAAATTAAGTAATTTTGTGAAAACAAAGATTGTTTAAGAGGACGATTTTCAAATTTTCATTAATACATATTTGCCTGGAGGTGGAAACTTCTTTGGGACATGGAATATTATGGCAAAAAAATCCTAAATAAAATGCAGTATTAACAAATTGTATTTAACAATTTTGACTCACAAGAATATTTTATCAAGACATAGTATACATAATCTTGGAATATAAATATGTTTTGATTTAGATGTTATTATGCTGGCCATTGCTTAAATAAGAAACAAAATTATGCTTGTCTTTGCTTATGGTAAGGGTTTACAATAAAATTCAAGACTACATTGCTAATGGCTAACAACCCAGAAATCTTATTGGTTTATAACAACAAACGTCTATGTCTTGTTCATGTTGCATGTCAGCAAATACAGGGTACTTAGATCTTCTCTGTGGGTCTCCTTCCTCCAGAACCCAGGCTAAAGGAGCTGCCCTGTTTAGGACATATTATTTTCTTAGTAGAGGGGAAAAAAGAAAGAGAACTGGTGGAAATATTTAGTGCTTTTTAAACTTCTGCTCATATATAACATATGCCATGTTTTCTCAAATACTAGTTATCAAATATATCACAAATCCATGACTATCATTAATGAGACAGAATATACTCCTCCCACAAGGCAATGGATAAGATGTGACACTGAGTTGTAGTGAATCTGCCTACAGAATGTGGAAATTATACCTTGGGACTATAATACAATCTGCTATACTATCTCTGATATAAAACCAAAACAACAACTATACCATCAAATATTTTTTCAAGTATTAGTCTATGTTGCTTAGCATTATTAGAAATTTTTCTTAAATTAAAGTTATATCACACTTTAAATGCAAAATATTTGGTGAAATCTTGCTGAAATAAAAATGAAGCATGAGTGGCTACTATCATGCTTACATAAAACTGTGACTTTATGCCAGGGTGGAAAGACAAAGTAAGTGGCAACACTTTCTATTCAGTAAGTTATTTATGTCTTTAGTACATTTAATTGTTGTTTTCTCTTGTCATCAAAATATTATACATTTACATTCTTATGGTTAGATAATTCACGGTATTCTATCTACTGTGAATTGAGTCACGTTTTCTGTTATTCTTGAACTGATAATTACTAAGAAGCTATTTTGAACTTTCATTAAGTCTATTTCCTTCTCAATTAATTTTTTTAAAGTTAATAAGTCCTCCAATGATGGGCTATAAGTGATTTTTCTTTGATTTTCAACATTTTAAGAAATATATATTATATTTAAAATAATGTCTCATTAGAAAATCTCTAGGGTGGTTTCTAGTTCAAGCATTATATAAGTACTCAGTTGGCAGCAGCTTGAGCAATTCAGAATTCAGATTACAAAAAATTGAAGAAAAACTTATGTATTTTAAACATTGAAGCCATTTTAGCCACAAAGTCTAGCATAGTCCTTGCCATTTAACATTCATTTAATTCTTTCCATTTGATACAGTTACTGGCAACAGATTAGCATCTTGATTATGCTACAGGAATAGAGCAGAGCAAGGAATTAACTTATAAATTATGCTCAGGAACAAACAAATCAGCCAAATGTGGTGTGGAGAATGATTTCAATTATAGCTTAAGTATTACTGTCAATTGAGAATCAATCAACATTGAAAATATTATTCTGTTTTGTGTTGCATATGGCATGGGAAGGCATTCTTATGTAGCAGGGAGTTTTAGAAACATTTAGGATGGGACAAATGGGATGTATTTGGAGAGCTTAATGTTTTATACTAATGCATGACACTTCACTTTTTGAATACTAACAAGCCAGAAATCGAATATGAGGTAAATTATTACAAAGTATCTGTACAAAACAATGAATTCCAACTAAATTGAGACTCTTTTTAAAGTAAGAATTGACTTCAAGTTTAGAACAGAGGAATGCGGGATAGACAATAATATGATTAATGAATGAACTACTGCTCACATGCAATAATTAGGGTAGGAAAACATCAAGGAAAAAGTAGTGTTCATTTCAATGAGTTGCATCCCACAGAATTTTGCAAAGGCATGGAGGAGGTAATGGGTAATAACATTTATGCTAAAATTTTATTGAAAGCTTAGTAAATGCCAGACAGAATGCTAAATTCCTTTATATGCCTCATTTAATCTAATCCTATCAACTTCTCTGTGAAGTACTATGATTTCTATCTAGTTTAGAAAATGTGAAAATTGGCTTAGAGAAGTAAAATAATTTGTCCAACAGCATAATTTCAATCAATTTTGATTCAGTTTCATTATATAGAAAAATTGTTTTGTTTATAGTTGTAAGACTGCTGCAGTCACATGGACTTTGATGAGAGTAAATGAAATCATACAGTTTGTTAACTCCTGTAAGCTAAGCTTTTTATTTTTTCTTAAAACTGTGGACTGAAGACATATGTTACTCTCAACATGTCTTACTGGTGTGATGGTGGTTGTGAATCACAAGGTAGACTATATGTTAGCAATTATTTGAAGTGAAAAATAATGGAAAACAGATCTACAAAAACATAAAACAGAGATAACTATATCCTGTGTTGTGAACAGGAGGGGGATGCGTTATAATTTGGTGGTGATCTTTGGATAGAGAACATGTTAAGAGCTAGGTAGGACTCAAGAGAAATGAAATGAAGTAATTGAGAGTTTATCTCCAGTGAGGTTTCTTCAGTTGCCTCTCAAACCTTCACCAAGAGAGCCAAGAAGTCTTGCACTTATAACTAAAAATGAAAGAAAACCAAAATTACTTAGGGCTGTTTTTAAAAATCAAGTCACTTAATCAGAATGTTACTCACCTTATTTTGACATACTTTTGCCCTGTGCAGATAAGCACTCTGATGTTTAAACAAAGTTTGATGTGGCAAGTCTGGCAAACATTTCAATTTTATTCAGAATTCCAGTTACCATTTTCTTTAAGGTAGAAACCCATTAGCAAAGCAGAAGCAGTGCAATAGCAGAGGACTCTTAACCTAAACATAGGAAAAGTAATGGAGCTTCCTGAAATATTTTTAAAAAGCCTCAAGAAACAACAGATATGTAAGGAAAGTTAGTATAAAAGAACAAAGCAAATTAAAAGGAAAGTAATGTACCAGGAGGAAGACGGAAAATACAGTTTTATGAGTATTCAGAGTGAAAATGTCTCTTCTAATCTAGGGCATAGGCTAGACAGTATGAAAAACACATACGAGAAAGACAATTGACCTAGAAGAATTGACATCTTACTATGATCTTCGAGGAAAGGATAACTGAAGAACAAATTCATAAGGAAAAAAAAAAGAAAGTGAGAGCCAGAGGGAGAGCTAGAGGAGAAGGGAGATGGAGGAGAAGAAATGAATCACTCATTTATGTACATATATATGCATATAACCCACATCCCTATCATGATGTAGAACATTTTAATTGCCCTAGATATTTCTTTGGTGTATGTTCCCATAAACTCTTGATCTGTACCCCAACCCTAGGCAACTACTGTTCTGATTTCTATTTTTGAAAAACATCTGTCTATTTTGTTATTCACCATAGAGCTTTATTTTTAAAATATAATACCACCTGTAGTTTTTTATGACTTTAGTAAAATATTTTTTAGATTTATAAATGTTTTGGTATTATTAGCTGGTTCTTTTTTATTGCTAATAGTATTCCAATGTTTGAATATATAATTTGTTATGCATCCACCTGTTGATGGGTATTTGGGTACTTCTCACTTTTAAGTTATAATGAATAAAGTTTCTGTGAACATTTATGGTCCCCATTTTTTCTTTATGGATGTAGATTTTTATTTATCTTAGGGAAATGCCTAGGGCTGAAATTATTTGTGTCTTAATGGTATATATGTGCTTAATTTTAAAAAGTTTCCAAATTTTGATATGATTTTGTTCACTCATCTACTATATATATAATAGTTTCATTACCATTTATCTCTGATACAACATTTTCCAGGTATGAAATTTCTATTTAAATGTTTTTCATATTTGTTTATAATTTTCAAATACATACATATATATTTTCCCTTTTTCATAGATATTTTTATTTATAAGCCTGATATAACCAACATCTGGGCCATCTCATCTCTTTTCTATTAAATGTTTTCTCTCTTGACAGTTGGTTATATTTTCTTGCTTCTTTGTTTTTATTGCATTTTTAAATGTTATGCCAGACATTGTGCATAAAATAGAAGAAACTATAATAAATTATATATATATATATATATATATATATATATATATATATATATACCTCCTAAATATATGTTTTACCTTTTGTCAGGCTTCTAATATTGAGCAAGTATTCTGAGACAGTTCTTACGGTAGTAGGTGGTTATGCATTTTTGTTGTTTAAAATTTAGTTCACTACTGTCTTGAAATTATTTGAGAATGGAATCAGAATTTTCTTTTTATTGAAATTTGAAATCTGATAGCCAGAGATATTCCAGAGATTTCCTCATGCTTTAAAGCCCATATGCCTGTTTTATAATCCGTAGGAGATATCACAGTGCTTGAGAACCTGTCTGATTTTCTACACAGTTTGTTCTCCCATCCTAGCCCTTTCATTGTATGTTTATCTTTTTCTGCTCTGCTTTTCTGCTGCAAGTCTTGGAGGGTGAAGGCTGTATTTTCTATGAATGTCCACATGCCTGCAGGAGTTGTCCTTTCAGTTCTCTTTTTTGTCTCAGCAAGAGTGGTCCTTTCAGTTCTCTTTTTTGTCTCTCATCATTAGCAGGCCCTGTACACCTATATATAGATGTGATATCTGTCAAAAATTGCAGTTTGAAACTTGATCCAAGAGATGTGGAGGAAGATATAGAGGTACAAGACCACTGTCTTATGTAGTAAATAATTAGGAAGTATGTGTAAATGAGGAAACAAGTGGTGAAGATGTATTTATATTTAAAGTGTGAATGCTAAATGGAAGAAGAAATACAACTATTAAAATTTAAGGAAGGTACAAGAAACAGGGATATAAGTATCATATAAATGAGCAAATTAGTAACCTTTTATAGATACAGTTGATAGGGTCTACAGTTTATTAATCTAGAAGTAAAGGTATAATGTTTAATGTTAAAGAAGTAAACAGAAGACAGTCACTAAAATTGTCACACTTAGGAGGAGACACAGGTGATGAAATCACGTGGGGCAGCAAATAATTTTATTATATGAGCAATATATTAATTGATTTATGAACCATACATTCAGTGGATATTCTAGTGCTTTTTATTATAGATCAAGAAAAAACAGAAGAGGATACAGAATATAGGGCTAAGTACAAAACGTGTTCCTTTTCTAATAAAATAAAAATGAGTCTTTGAACATTAATAGAGGATTGCTTTTACAGTTCTACCTAGTGATGTTGCTGAAAATGTAAGCCCTAGTGAAATGAGATCAGAGAAACAGAAGATGATGCCTGTTCCATCAATGAATGTGCATTATAACCTCAGGTTTACAGAAAATAAAATTTTATTCTAAACTTTTTCTTTTGAGAACCCCCAGGCTATAATATCAGAAAAAGAAAGAAACTGAATTGTGATAGAAGTACAAAGCTGAACTATAGCAGTGATTTTAGATCTTTAATTTATTTTGGGCTTTTTTAGGAGGGTAACAATTATTCTGTGCAATGTTGTATGTATTTATATGCAAACATGACTGGGACATCCTTTATTATGTGCTGCTTCTCTTCTGCAATCTGTAGCTTGGAATTAATGGCCCAAACTATAAGTTCTGCTTGGACTGTCTATTGTAGAGAAGCAGTGAATTTTATTAGAATGCAAATATTAATGGATTGAAGTAAATACGAATGAGTATATCCACATAGAATAGCTAACATTGATGGACACATGTATAAAAAATGAATATCAAGAAAAAAGATAAACGTAAGAGTAAGAATGAGACATTTGGAAAATAAGTTGTAGTCAAAAGGTAATATATTAAATTAAATGCAAATTAAACCTTCAACTCCTAACATTGATATGAGGAACAAATTAAGAATGGTAGTAGTGCAAAGTTCATATTTCGAGCTTACTTTACTCAAAACAAATCTTCATTATCTTACTTTAGCATTAAAACAGCAGAAGTAACTAGAGCAGATCACTATAAGCGAGTGACACATGACAATTAAATTGTAAATTTGAGCTCATTTTTCTTCTATCTACTGCTGGAAGACAATTACTTTTTAATTTTTCTTATTTTATTAATAATAAAGAAGAGAATTAGGATGTGTGCTTAAAATAGTATTAGCATGCTGATTCCTTTTATCAGAATGTTTTCAGGTATAGAGTGTAAGGGTTATATATGCTAGGATAAGTTGTAATAGTAAACTATGAAAGTGAGGGTTTGTATTAACTTGTAATAATAATTTGTAGAGAATAATTGAAATTCAAAAACTAACGTGTTTGCATTTTTAAGACTACTACTGAAAGTCTCTTAAATAAAAAAGAGTGAATGATACAAAAACCTGGTGAGATCACAAAAACACTCAGAGATCCACTAGCTTTAATACTTAATCTACACATTTTAAAGATGCCAGTGGCCTAATCACACAGAGTATATGCTTACAAGAGCATATCTATTGCTCAGTTCACAGGTCATGTGTTTTCATATTCTATCACTTCTGAATGCACAATCTTTTTGCAATATTAATCTTGATAATTTAATCATCTTAAAGTTATGAAATGCAAATTTCAGGTTCTCCTAGAAAATTCTGTTTTCTAGGAGAGTTTTTGCAACTCTTTTTGAATATAAGCAAATATTAATTACTCTGAGTCTGTTGAGTAACCATTTATATATTGATATTAACCTCAGAAATCCCATAGGAGGTTTATTTTTATTTGTATTTTTATTTTTATTTTTTGAAAAAAAAGGAGAGAAGGAGAGGAAGAAAGAGAAAGAAAAAGAGGGAGAGAGAACAGGAATATTGCTTTATTCTATGAATGGGTATTAATAACGGCTGATCAATATTTTGTGTATTTAAAGTGGAGAATGTATATTTTGTGTATTTAAAGTGGAGAGCTCTATAAATACTTATTAAGTTTACTTGTTCCAGATCTGAGATCAAGTTCTGGATATCCTCATTAATTTTCTGTCTCGTTGAGTCTAAATCTCTTTATGGGTCTTATGTATCTGGGTGTGAGGATCCTTAGCTCTTATTATTGCATTGATCCTTTTACCACTGTATCTTTGTTGCTTTGAAATCTGTTTTATCAAATGCGTGAATTGCAACTCCTGCTTTTTGTTTATTTATTTATTTTTGCTCTCCATTTGGTTGGTAAATCTTTCTCCAACTCTTTGTTTTGAGTCTTTGTGTATCTTTGGATATAAAATGGGTCTGGATGTAGTATACCATTAAGTTTTGGCTGTATCTTTTGATTGGGGGATTTAGTCGATTTAAATTTAGGGTTACTGCCATTTGATGTTAACTGGCTATTGTATTCATTTGTTGATGTAAATTCTTCTTTATGTTGATGCTCTTTACTTTTTGGTATATTTTTAGAAAGGCTAATACTGGTTGTTCCTTTCTGTGTGTAATGCTTCTTTCAGAAGTTTTTGTAAAGTAGGCCTGGTGGTAATAAAATCTCTGAGTACTTGCTTGTTCATAAAAGATTTTATTTTTCCTTCAGTTGTGAAGCTTAGTTTGGCAGGATATGAAATTCTGGGCTGAAAGTTCTGTTCTTTAAGGATGTTAAATATCGGCCCCCACTCTCTTCTGGCTTGTCGGGTTTCTGCTGAGAGATCTGCTGTAAGTCTAATAGGCTTCCCCTTGTGGGTAACCTGACCTTTCTCTCTGGCTGCCCTTAGTATTTTCTCCTTCGTTTCAACCCTGGTGAATCTAAAGATTATGTGCCATGGGGTTGCTCTTCTTGAGGAATGTCTTTGTGTGTGTATATACATCAATATGTATGTATATACACACACTTATCCCAAGATTTGTTCACTGAAAAATTCTAGGACCAATTAGTAACAATGGCAATGAACATTCATAGTGCCAAAATTGTGGTCAGGCAATATAATTTACTATTAAAATATATTATAAGGTATTTTTGGGAAAATTGTTGACCCAGGTCTGAGCAGAAAATGTTCAAGATAAGCCTAAAACATCTTCACACACTAGATAGATATATTAAGCTCTTAAATTCAGCTAGGGCAATATGAAAAGGACACCACAGTAAACTTGAAGGGGTTCTCTCTGGACTATGAATTTGCACTTTGTACTTCAATATGGGTAAAAATTGCAATAGTGTAGAGTAAACTCAACAATAACTGTTTAAACCTCTGAGCTTATAAGTTTTAATTGGTGATTTTCAGGGATGAGAGTGAAATTGAAAAATAAGAAAATTATAGGATAGAATTGAGCAATTATTCTACCTATCCTACATAAATGAAACCTTGTAGAAATAACAGATACAGTGTGTGATAAAATTATCCTAACCAATAAATGAAAAAAATGGTGCAGTTAGAATATTACCATTTTGTACCTACCTCTGCAGTGAATAAACAGGCATTGAACATCATCATCATTTTCGCTATTTTCTCCAAAAAACAACAACATAAAAAAAAAACAGACATTTAAATGCCTCCTGACAAAGAAACATACAAATACTTGAGTTCCATCAAGTCTCTATATCTAGCTGTCAAATACATAGAACTGAGAAACACATGTAACTGCCCCATAAGGATGCAATCAGACACAACCAGACTTCAACTTGTAAACCTCAAGTTCCAAAAATACTAATTAGTTGGATTTAACTTTTTTTATATTTCCATAACTTGATTTTAGTTAATAATCTTTAATTTGCAATAGTCTACCTGAGGTGCTTGCTTAGTATTTGGTAGATTAACTTCCCCCTCTTATTTTTCTTCAGAATCTTCTTGATTTTTCTTCACTCTGATACATTATTAGGAATTTAGGATTACCTTGCCAAGTTCTTTGAAGAGTGACATGAAATTGTAGCAGGAATTTCACTGAGTTTTTGATCATAGCATAATTCTGTAAATATTTTTTCTATGTTTTTATTGGTACTTTCATTACTTTTGTTCAATAGTATATATTTTTAAATTTATAATATTCTGGACTTTCTAATAATGTATTTAATTTTTGTTATATTGGTGGGATGTGAATGAAAAACTTAACACCTCAGATGCATCCACTCTTACCAGTTTCTTATGCAATATAAAGGAAAGAGTAGAAATGCACAACAAAGTCTGTTGTCCATTTTTCTATTCCTACTCATGCTTTCTTCTTATACCATATGGTGCTTACATGCATGCAGATTATGATGCTCACCTTTGTCTGCAAAAATATTGTCCATTCATCTCCTTTACTCCACACAGCTTTTTTTTTTTTATCTCCTGAAATCTGCACATGTGCATGAATGTACACAGACCAATCATGGAAGAATGGATATGGAAAAACAGATCATGATGTCCTTTGATTTAAGCAAGAGTATGTATGGGGCGGGGATTTCTGGGTTCGGGATCACTAGAATTTGTTGTAAAAGGTGGATCCTGAGCTCCAGGTGGTCATGCTCATTTCTCTCTCACTCATTTCTTTCCTTGTGAGGAGTAGTACACCTGGAGAAGGGCAAGAAACTCTCAAATTGTGAAGTCCAAAGCACATAACTTCTTGCTGGAGTCTAAGGGCAGTATGAAGTAGAAGAAAAAAGATTTCTCAGTTAAGCTATGAGGGAACAATGAGAATTGTAAATGTATGCACTGACATATGAAAGCCACACGGTGTTTTGAACTAGGTTAAGTAGTAAACACAGTACATGCTGCAGGTAAATTTGACAAAACAAGGTAATAAGACTATGCATTTCCTTTAGTAACATGAATTGCAAAAGAAATTTTAATGACATAATCAGGGCAGAGTGTAATAGATGTTTCATCCTTATTATAATCACAGTATGGACATGTTTTAATCCTCTTCATGTTCCACTGTATCTCAATTCAACCGTGTAAGTCAGTGAATCTTTTCCATGAGACTTGGAATTAAGAATTTTCTACTTACTGAAGATACTGTTAATATTTTCATTTGAGTTCAGATACTATAACATAAATAATTTCATTGCCATTATCCACCCAACATTATCCATCCACCCTTTTTGCTCAGTAAATATTTACTGAATTAGCACCACTGGAGCTTGTCTGTTGTCGAGTGGATTGTCTATCATGCTGAAGCAGTCATTTTTTTCCTCCTTAATAATGAAAAAAAAAAAAGTCTGAGTTGATGTATTATTCTTCAGGCTTAGGCACTGGTGAGCCAATTTGTCTCAGATAGAGGCCTCTGGAAAGTCAAATTCTCAGTTGCCTGAAGAAACAAGCTTATTGAGATAATTGAAAACAATTTCAGAAACAACTACTTGAAGTAAATCCTACTCACTTCAGTGACTGAAAATTGAGAAAGGAATCTAAGTTTACTTGCTGCATGAAGGAAATAAGTGGAATATGTGAATGCAGCAATTTTCTTTCTTGTTACTATATTTTTAACAAGAAAATACAAAAGTGTGAAACTCCGGCATGAGAGTTTCTTTCAGTCTGCTGGGCTTTGTTGAGGGGAAGGAGGGGGACCCATCTTGCCTTATATTTAGAAGACTCCATCATCTCAGCTCAAAATCTCCTGAAACTGATAAGCAAATTCAGTAAAGTCTCAGGATACAAAATCAATGTGCATAAATCACAAGCATTTCTATACACCAATAACAGAAAAACAGAGAGCCAAATAAGAAATGAACTCCCATTCACAATTGCTACAAAGAGAATAAAATACCTACAAACACAACTAACAAAGGATGTAAAGGACTTTTTCAAGGAGAACTACAAACCGCTGCTCAATGAAATAAGAGAGGACACAAACAGATGGAAAAGCATTCCATGCTCACGGTTGGGAAGAATCAGCATCATGAAAATGGCCATATTGCCCAAAGTAATTTATAGATTCAACACTATCCACATCAAGCTACCAATGACCTTCTTCATAGAACAGGAAAAAAACATTTCAAACTTCATATGGAACAAAAAGAGAGCTTGCATAGCCAAAAGAATCATAAGAAAAAAGAACAAAGCTGAAAACATCAAGCTGCCTGACTTCAAACTATACTACAAGGCAATAGTAACCAAAACAGCATGGTACTGGTACCAAAACAGAGACATAGACCAATGGAACAGAACAGAGGCCTCAGAAGCAATACGTCACATCTACAATCTTCTGATCTTTGAGAAATCTGAGAAAAACAAGCAATGGGGAAAGGATTCCCTGATTAATACATGGTGTTGGGAAAACTGGCTAGCAATGTGCAGAAAGCAAAAACTGAACCCCTTCCTGACACCTTACACTAAAATTAACTCCAGATGGATTAAAGATAAGGTCTAAACATAAGACCTAACACCATAAAAACCCTAAAAGAAAACCTAGTCAAAACCATTCAGGACATAGACATAGGCAAGGACTTCATGGCTAAAACACCAACAGCAATGGCAACAAAAGCCAAAATAGACAAATGGGATCTAATTGAACTCCAGATACAGCAAAGGAAACAATTATTAGAGCTAACTGGCAACCAACAGAGTGGGAAAAAATTTTTGCAATCTGTCCATCTGACAAAGGGCTAATATACAGAATCAACAAAGAACTAAAACAGATTTACAAGGAAAAAACAAACAAGCTTATTCAAAAGTGGGTGAAGGACATGAACAGACACTTTACAAAAGAAGAGATGTATGAAGCCAACAAATATCTGAAAATATGCTTATCATCACTGGTCATTAGAGAAATGCAAATCAAACCCACATTGAGATACCGTTTCACACCAGTTAGAATGGCAATCATTAAAAAATCTGAAGGCAACAGATGGTGGAGAGGATGTGAAGAAATAGGAACACTTTTACACTGTTAGTGGGAGTGCAAATTAGTGCAATCATGGTAGAAGACAGTGTGGTGACTCCTCAAGGATCTAGAAATAGAAATACCATTTGACCCAGAAATCTCATTACTGGGTATATAACCAAATAATTATGAATTGTTCTATTATAAAGATACATGCACATGTATGTTTATTGTGGCACTGTTTACAATAGCAAAGACCTATAACCAACCCAAATGTCCATCAACAATAGACTGGATAAAGAAAATGTGGCACATATACACCATGGAATACTACACAGCCATAAAAAACAATGAGTTTGTGTCCTTCATAGGGACATGGATGAATATGGAAACCGTCATTCTCAGCAAACTGACACAAGAACAGAAAATCAAACACCACATGGTGTCACTCATAGGTGGGTGTTGAAGAATTAGAACACGTGGACACAGGGAGGGACCGCACACTGCGGTCTGTTGGGGGGGACTAGGGGAGGGACAGTGGGAGGGTAAGGAGAGTGGGAAGGGATAATATGGGGAGAAATACCAGATATAGGTGATGGAGGGAGGAAGGCAGCAAACCACCTTGCCATGTTTGTACCTATGCAACAATCCTCCATGATCTACACGTGTATTCCAGAACCTAAATTACAATGAAAAAAAAAGAAAAGAAAATACAAGTGTAAACTCCCAACTTCCATCATTTTTGCCAATAATTGCCAGTATCTTCCCCCAACTAAGCACAAAGTGATTTTCACAATTTATGTTTAATATTTTTATTGTACCCGACATAAGTTACATAATACTTTGTTCTCTTTTCACCTCTTTTAACCCTTTAGTGCAAAATAACGTATCTCAGAGTGTTAAGAGGGAGCAAAATATATTCTTCTAATTTCTTTAACTCTATAATCCTTTCTTTTCAACCTAAGTCAGAGTTGGCTAACAAAACAGCTCTGTAAAGTAATAAGATTACTACAATGATCTTGGAGAAGGTAGAAAGAACAAACAGTGGAGATTTTTCAACTTTCTGTTCCATCACCAGGGCTACTTTGAGATTTCAACAGTCTTTCTCTCTCTCTCTCTCTCTCTCTCTCTCTCTCTCTCTCTCTCTCCCTCCCTCCCTCCCTCTCTCTCTCTCTCGTTACTTGAGCCAAACTCTATTGCAGTAGGAAGTGGCTTTGAATTGCTTTGAACATAATTTTAATAATTGTCAAACAATTGACTATTTATCCAAAGAGTTGTAACCATGAATCTGAAACTTCTTTTTTAGTACACCAAAATCAACACTGAACTTCCTAGTTCTGACTTTTTACTCTAATGCCTCTTTTGCTTTAGAAAATTATTTTTTATTTTTAAATTGTATTTATTTATTTTTTATTTTACAGACAGCACCTTGCTCTATTGCTGAGACTGGAGTGCAGCAAGTATGAACAAAGCTCACTGCAGCCTTAAATTCCTGAGTCCAGGTGTCCTCCTGCCTCAGCTTCCCAAGTAGTTAGGCCTGAAGACACTCACTCTGTTGCCCAGGCTCATCTCTAACTCCTTACCTAAAGTGATCCTCCTCTCCTGGCATCCCAAAATGCTGGGACTATGCCTAGTTTCCTTTAGAAATTTGTATGTTCCCTTCTTATTTTGCTCCACTAAGTCAGCAAATAATATAAATACTGTGGTTTGTTCAGTGCCCTCAATTTCTTATTGACAGAAAGTTTATATGTCTTCATAATATTGGGGTTTCTTCATTGTAACTAAAAAGATACTTTATGGAAATATTTTTAAATTAAAGAAATTTTTGGTCTTTATATCTATAATTCTTTATTTTGTGAAATTCAGGCTTCTCAAAAACAATTTTCTTCTAAATAATGAAATAGTTATAAATGTTATCAGTTAGTGAACATGTGTACTTTCCTCTAATGCATGAAAAAGGTACAATTTATGTACATATTTAAGTCTATTAGAATTTCTAACATAATTGTTTACTTATATTTATTTATGATTATAATTAATAAAAAAGAATAATGTATATAATATATCAATATATTGCAGTATATTATTTTAATATATTACATTATGTTAATTATGTGTTAAATAATATATTAATTGCATGTTAATTAATATAATGTATTATATATTATTCATATTTTATATATTATATAATATGTTATATTTATTATATACTATTAATATAAATGATAAATATTCTTATTATTCATTATTTTTACTTATTTATTCTTACTTATTTCTCTGAAAGAGCATTGACCCTGACAGCAAGCACAAGTGCGTGATTCTGTGCCCTTTGTGATACTATCAAAATACAACTGCCTGAGAAGCTAAATACTCTCCCAAGTTACTTTTAAAGATGCTCACATAAATCTTTTCAAATATATCATTCTACTTATGCATCAGTCCAAAAAGCTTAATAATACAGTGTAGATAGTCAACAAAGTTAGGGGAGGAAGGCATTGACATCAGAGAGCTCTAACGTTCACAAAGGAAAAATATTCCAAGAAAGGAGAGCAGAAGATTGCTAAGGAATTAGAGTGGCCAGCACTACTGTGATACAAAACTTAGCCTGTTTCTGCCTGAGTAATATTATCATTAAGTTACACACACTAAAAAATCCTCGGTAAAATTATACGTAAAGTAACTAGACTTCAGTTACAAGCCACTACTTTGAAATCAAGATATTTTTGGCAAGGTATATTTTAACAGTTTAACTTCTGTAAATATGAACATCTCTATTTAAGTTCAGCAAATACTGACTTTTGCTCTCTTTATGTTAGCCACTTTGTTTCTAAATAAAAGTAAAGAAATAGGGGTAAGCATATAGGTATCTTTGGCTCAGACAAGTAGAAATGTATGTAAAGTTGTTGAAAACATGACTCTAGAGTTCAGGATGTATGCAGACAATTAAGTGAAATATTTATCCTTAGTGGCTCTTAGATAGTATCTGAAGCCTCAGTGATAAATAATCTCATCCAGGACAACTCTATAGAGGAAAAAGAAAGAGTAAACCTGGAGACTTTTATATGGCTTCATTTAAGAATATGACTTTTGACTTTTGTCTCTAACCAAATTAATCTGGAAATAAAGTTACACACTTCAATAAGTTATGAGTTTACTAGAGCAGTGATTTTCCAAAGTATGTGAGCATGTGTGTGTGTAAGTGTGTGTGTGTGTGTGTGTGTGTGTGTGTGTGTGTGTGTTCTACGGCTATGGAATAGGATGTCTGTGTGTTAAACAGAAAGAGAATCTTGCTTAGTGTTCCTTATATAATCCCCAATCATATAGATAAAGAATTTCAAAGCTAAGAAGCACTAACTGAAGAGTAAAAGTTCAAGAGATCTGTTGTACTACATGGTGACTATTAGTAACGATATACTATATTCTTGAACATTGCTGAGAGAATACATTTCAAGTGTTCTCACCACAAGTAAATAATAAATATGTGGAATAATGTATATATGTTAGCTTTATTTTGCCATTCCATAATGTATTCATACTTCAAAACATCATGTTTTATACCACAGACACATACAATTTTTATTTTTTAACTTAAAGTAAAAGGAGGCAAAAAAAAGACAACACTAAGAAGAAATCTAAAAATATGATACTGTTTAAAATTAATGTAGGTATATGCAAAGTTGAGGAAATGCAACAATAAGAGGATGAGGTGATGTAATAAATTGTATAATTTTCCTTTGGGGCACAAGACATCAAAAACTTTAAAATGTGTTTAATTTTGATAAAATTGCCTAATTATGAAAATTTATAATAAATACATAGGCAAATAATTGTAGATTTACCCCTATAGTCAGTGATTAATAAGATAACTTGTACTTCTATACAAATAGTAAAAATTTTGTGGTGATGACTTATTTAATAACATGAAAGTATGTTCATATTGTATTTTTTAAAACTAACAACAACAAAAAAGCAGGTTATAAATGTTTGCAAATGGAGGCAACATCGTAATTGATTGATTTGGATGCCAGACTCATTGCCTAGCTTCCCCTCTTTGTGATCATGAGTCTTTAGGTAAGTTAGTTTAATTCAGATTCTTCACCTTTTAGGTTAAATTAATATAAACCTACCTCACAGGGGTGCTGTTGGTATTAAATATACTTACAAAGTAGCGCTTAACATGTTAGCTATTATTATTTTTGTAAAATGAATTGTAAATAGATGCACATACGAAGAAGTTGGATAGAAATTGTTATAATTATGTATGAGTGGTTGTAATTACAAAAGAATTTGATTTTTTATAATTTTTTAAAAGAAAATTCACAGAATTTGGAGATCAAACATGGAAATTAAATTGTTACAATAAAGATGTCATTAAAATGTTCTTTATGACTTCTATTTTTTATAAATCGATGAAGAGAAAAATAAATTTTCTAAATAAAAAGTGAAGAAGAGGTGCTAAATAAGTGAAGAAGAGGTTTAGAAGTAGTAATAATGAGTGCATTTTATTGAGACAAAAGCAGGATTAATGGTTGGACATGAAGAAAATAAAATAATAATGATTAAAATAGCTGTTATAGAATTACAAGTGTTCATTTATTATTTACAAATGTTCTACATGCAAGCTATTTGCTTTCAAACTACCATGGCTATCAGCAATAATTTTAAGGATTTTAAATATGTATATATGCATATATATTTCACTGTTTTTTATTTTGATTCTGTAAATATGAACATCTCTATTTATTCAAAAGAAAAGAAAAAAGTTTCATAGATGGTACTAATGCTGACCAAAACTTGAGAAATTTTATTCCAGATATTAACTCTATAAGCATGTTAAGTGAAAAGGTAATAGAGCATTTCTAAAATACGTTATAGCTATAATTGCCTTTATTTTTATACATGGAAGAATATTCTATAAACAGCAATAGAATGAAAGAGACAATTTATAATAAAATTGAGTAAATCTAGTCAGATATAAAGGTTTTCTTAAAATAGGTGAAGGAAATGACACTAAGAATTGGTGCACCTGATGACTCAACCACACTATAAACACCTAAGGACTTCTTTTTATATAGGAATGGAAGGTAAACTTCTCAGGATGCCAGAGGTTGGCAAGAATATTAGAATGATAAATTGATGAAGTGAACCACATAAAATCATAGTGTAGACTTTTGGAGAAAAATATATTTGTTCCAAGTTGGATTTGGAATTATTATCTTCTGGGAATAAAATATTTGTTTCTTTGTTGGTGTGTTTTTGTGAATCCAATCTGTAATGGATGCATGAGGCAGTAGGCAGAAAAATATTAAATTACAGTACAGTAGAATGTTAAATCCTAACTCCTGAAGTTCTGCCAATCAGTAAGAATGATTAGAAACACTGATCATATGCTGGCAGCCCTCTCTGAAAATGAGAAATGGAGCACTAGTCAGCAGCCGCTATTGAAGAGAGCTCTCTATTTTAGACTATAAGACCCAACCAAAAATTTATGGAGTCAAAGCAACTATTTTAGAAAAAGGGAAATATATATCATCTGAATACTAAAAGGAAGCATATACATCTAAAAATAATATGCTACAGTACTCAGAAGAAAAGTGTAGGAGGACATTTACTATGCTTGATTAAACTAAAATATAAAAATAAAAAAAGGCAAAAAAGAAAAATACACTAGCATATTAAGAAATTTAATAATATTTTCATAAAAAGAACTGGGTTAATTAGTAAAAGACTTTAAGAAAAGTGAAATAAAAATTCAAAATTAAAATTAAATAATTTTAAGGGATAAAATGAATATGTAAAAAAACCTGATTTTAGAAAATAAAAGTGATAATAATAACAAGGTTTATAGAGAAAAATATAAATATAGTGGAAGACTGAATTATTCTATTTTCCAGAAAAATGGATTTGAACAATTAAAACAAAATCAATTATCAAAAACATAATTAAGCAAACTCCTGTATCTAAAAAGTATATAATGTTTCTGCCAAATTAAAGATCCAACTGTAATGCAGAGAAATAATCAATATTTTCAGGTAATGATTATGCATACTAATGCTAAATGATCAACAAGCAATTTATAAATTGCAGTGCTTCACTTACATACTTTTTTTGTATTCACTCATTTATTTATTCAACAAATTTTATTGAACATATACTATGTTTTAGCACTCTTCTGGATTCTACAGATACAGCTGTGAATCAAACAGTTGTAATTCTGTTAACAGGCAGAAGTTTCAAATCTGATTGTATATGCATAAAATTGTGATAAAATTTTATTGTGTATGCATAAAATGTACACATACATTATATGAGGCATACTTTCTGTAACAAAAGCAACCACTGAGAAAATACTAGACTGAATACTGGACAAGCCCAATTCAACAATCAGAACTACACTTACAAACACTCGCTCTCCTCAGTAGACCTAGAATTCAGTCTGATCCTGAAACGGTGTTTGCATGTAAGGATTAAAGTCTGTTAGTTGTGCTGTTGTATACATACATATAAACACATATATAAATATATACACATGTACATGTTCTGTAATACATGCTCTATAATATTACCTACTTTAAACAGATGAACTATCATGATTATAGAATGACTTTGGAGTCACTAGGCTTACAAGTGAACCACACTGCTACTTACAAGCTATTTAACATTGGGAAACTCACTGCCTTCCTCTGATCCTCAGTTTTTCTCCACAGGAAAAAAGGGATCTAATAACACAAATGAGATAAAGTAAGTAAAGTGTTTTTATCTGATGTCTGTCATATAGTGGTGATGGATCCACTAGATTTGTTAGTATATATTAACACTTATGTATGGCTGGGTAAAGTGGCTAATGCCTATAATCCCAGCACTTAGGGAGTCTGAGGAGGAAGTATCACCTGTGAGAAGTTTGAGACCAGCCTAGCCAACATGAGGAAACCACGTCTCTACTAAAAATACAAAAATTAACCAGGTGTGGTGGCAGGCACCTGTAATCCCAGCTACTCAGGAGGCTGAGTCAGTAGAACCGCTTGAACTCAGGAGGCAGAGGTTGCAGTGAGACGAGATATGGCCACCACACTCCAACCTGGGCAACAGAGTGAAACTGTCTCAAAAAAAAAAATGGCATTCTTATCAAATGTTCTACTTTAAAAGATGAGGAAAAATTCTTAAACTGTAAAAGATGAAGAGAAAGAAGTCTGAGATTATACTTTCATAAAGCAACATATGTAATGAAAAGAAAATAGGAAATGATTCAAAATGAAAGGATCAGCTAAAGATTAGATGTGATGAGAGAACTCAGCAATGTTACCATTTATTAGATGAAACTATATCAACCTCTATATCAGAAATAACTAAATATTTGGAGACAGTTCTCTGTAGATTGCTTACGTTTCTAGACAATTTAGATCTTCTGAGCAAAAGCATTTGCAGTCAAATTAAGAATTTTTTTTTTTTTTTTTTTTTTTTTTTTAGGCAGGGTCTTGCTCTACTTCTGAGGTGGAAATTCAGTGGCACGATCACAGCTCATTGCTATCTTTTTTTTTTTTTTTAAATGTGGAATTTTTTTTTAATTTTAAATTTTTATTGCATTTTAGGTTTTGGGGTACATGTGCAGAACGTGCAAGATAGTTCCATAGGTACACACATGGCAGTGTGTTTTGCTGCCTTCCTCCCCTTCACCCACACTTGGCATTTCTCCCCAGGCTATCCCTCCCCAGCTCCCCCCCAGCTATCCCTCCCCTATTGCCCCCAATAGACCCCAGTGTGTAGTAGACCCCCTCCCTGTGTCCATGTGTTCTCATTTTTCTCACCCACCTATGAGTGAGAATATGCAGTATTTCCTTTTCTGTTCTTGTGTCAGTTTGCTAAGAATGATGTTCTCCAGATTCATCCATGTCCTTACAAAAGACAAAAACTCATCATTTTTTATTGCTTCATAATATTCCATGGTGTATATGTGCCACATTTTCCCAGTCCAGTCTATCATCGATGGGCATTGGGGTTGGTTCCAGGTCTTTGCTATTGTAAACAGTGCTGCAATGAACATTCATGTGCATGTGTCCTTATAGTAGAACGATTTATAGTCCTTTGGATAAATACCCAGTAATGGGATTGCTGGGTCAAATGGAATTTCTATTTCTAGGTCATTGAGGAATCGCCACACTGTCTTCCACAATGGTTGAACTAATTTACACTCCCACCAACAGTGTAAGAGTGTTCCTATTTCTCCACATCCTCTCCAGCATCTGTTGTCTCCAGATTTTTTAATGATCGCCATTCTAACTGGCGTGAGATGGTATCTCAATGTGGTTTTGATTTGCATCTCTCTAATGACCAGTGATGATGAGCATTTTTTCATGTGTTTGTTGGCCTCATGTATGTCTTCTTTTGTAAAGTGTCTGTTCATATCCTTTGCCCATTTTTGAATGGGCTTGTTTATTTTTTCCCTGTAAATCTATGTGAGTTCTTTGTAAATTCTGGATATCAGCCCTTTGTCAGATGGGTAATCTGCAAAGATTTTTTTCCCATTCTGTTGGTTGCCGATTCACTCTAGTGACTGTTTCTTTTGCCGTGCAAAAGCTGTGGAGTTTGATTAGGTCCCATTTGTCTATTTTGGCTTTTTTTTTGCCAATGCTTTTGGCGTTTTGGTCATGAAGTCCTTGCCTACTCCTATGTCCTGAATGGTTTTGCCTAGATTTTCTTCTAGGATTTTTATGGTGCCAGGTCTTATGTTTAAGCCTTTAATCCATCTGGAGTTAATTTTAGTGTAAGGTGTCAGGAAGGGGTCCAGTTTCTGCTTTCTGCACATAGCTAGCTCATTGCTTTCTTGACCTCCTGGGCTCAAGAAATTCTGCTACTTTATTTATTTATTGTAGGGATCAGGTTTTACTATGTTGCCAAGTCTGGTATCAAATTGCTGGGCTCAAGTGGTCCTCTTGCTTTGGCCTCCCAAAGTGCTGAAATGACAGAATTTAGGACTTTTTCTACAAGACATTCCAGAAATTTAAAGCTAAAGGCTTCTCTTTCCTCCCAGGATGATATTTGCTTACATTCCAAGGTAATAAGATAATATATCTCCTTGGAGGGGAGAACATGTGTGCCTACCAGAAGCATTCCTATAAGATTTGAATGAGTTCTAAGCTTAGAATTTCAGAGCTGTGACACTTATCCATCAAGTGTTTATCATCCAATTGGGTCTACTCTATCTTGGTCCAGTAGGTAGGAGAGAAAGTAAGACCAATTGGAATATGGAGCACATGTGGTCTCCTGTGTCATAAGTAATAAATTGCCTAAATCAACTTAGGCTTCTTTCTTCTTACTAAATATGTGATAGAGTATGGAGCTGACCTAGCAGCTGCCTACAGCTTAAAAACAACCAATAGCATTAACTAATCTGTCATTTGTAATAAGACACAATTAAGAAAAACTGTAAATTATTTAGGAGCTAATTAAAAATACACAAAAGATCTATGGAAGAAAATATAAAACATGATAAGAAGTATAGGAGATAAGCAGAATTATGAGAAGACAGTTGATGCACTTGAATAATATGACATTAGCATTATAATGATGTTATTCTTAAATGTATGCATCGATTCAATGAAGTTCCAATATTCTTAATGTAATTTTTTTAGAAACTTGACAATATAATCTAACATGTACATGGCAGAAGAGAGATGTGACTAGGAAATTTAACTTTGTAAGAGAAAATTACGACAATCCAACAGCCAATATCATACTGAATGGGCAAAAACTGGAAGCATTCCCTCTGAAATCTGGCACTAGACAAGGATGCCCTCTCTCACCACTTCTATTCAATATAGTACTGGAAGTTCTAGCCAGAGCAATCAGGCAAGAAAAAGAAATAAAGGGTATTCAAAGAGGAAAGGAGGAAGCCAAATTGTCTCTATTTGCAGATGACATGATAGTATACCTAGAAGACCCCATCACCTCAGCCCAAAAACTCCTGCAACTGATAAGCAACTTCAGCAAAGTCTCAGGATATAAAATCAATGTGCAAAAATCACAAGCATTCCTATACACCAAAACAGACTTAAAGAGAGCCAAATCAAGAACGAACTGCCATTCACAATTGCTACAAAGAGAATAAAATACCTAGGAATACAACTTACAAGGAACGTAAGGGACCTCTTGAAGAAAAACTACAAACCACTGCTCAACGAAATAAGAGAGGACACAAACAGATGGAGAAATATTCCATGTTCATGGTTAGGAAGAATCAATATCGTGAAAATGGCCATACTGCCCAAAGTAATTTACAGCACAATGCTATCCCCATCAAGCTACCATTGACTTTCTTCACTGAACTGGATAAAAACCACCTTGAACTTCATATGGAACCAAAAGAGAGCCCACATAGCCAAGTCAATCCTAAGCAAAAAGGACACAGTGGGATGCATCACACTATTGGACTTCAAACTATACTACAAGGCTACAGTAATCAAAAGAGCATGGTACTGGTACCAAAACAGAGATATAGACCAATGGAACAGAACAGAGGTATCGGAGGCAACACAGCATATCTACAACCATACAATCTTTGATAAACATGACAAAAACAAACAATGGGGAAAGGACTCCCTGTTTAATAAATGATGTTTGAAAAACTGGCTAGCCATGTGCAGAAAGCAGAAACTTGACCCCTTCCTGACACCTTACACTAAAATTAACTCCAGATGGATTAAAGACTTAAACATAAGACCTGGCACCATAAAAACTGTAGAAGAAAGTCTAGACAAAACCATTCAGCACATAGGAGTAGGCAAGGACTTCATGACCAAAACGCCAAAAGCATTGGCAACAAAAGCCAAAATAGACAAATGGGACCTAATCAAACTCCACAGCTTTTGCACGGCAAAAGAAACAGTCACTAGAGTGAATTGGCAACCAATAGAATGGAAAAAAAATTTTGCAGTCTACGCATCTGACAAAGGGCTGATATCCAGAATTTACAAAGAACTCAAACAGATTTACAAGAAAAAAATGAACAAGCCCATCCAAAAATGGGCAAAGGATATGAACAGACACTTTACAAAAGAAGACATAAATGAGGCCAACAAACATATGAAGAAACGCTCATTATCACTGGTCATTAGAGAGATACAAGTCAAAACCACATTGAGATACCATCTCATGCCAGTTAGAATGATGATCATTAAAAATCTGGAGACAACAGATGCTGGAGAGGATGTGGAGAAATAGGAACACTTTTACACTGCTGGTGGAAGTGTAAATTAGTTCAACCATTGTGGAAGACAGTGTGGTGATTCCTCAATGACCTAGAAATAGAAATTCCATTTGACCCAGCAATCCCATTACTGGATACATATCCAAAGGACTATAAATCGTTCTACTATAAGGACACATGCACATGAATGTTCATTGCAGCACTGTTTACAATAGCAAAGACCTGGAACCAACCCAAATGCCCATTGATGGTAGACTGGACTGGGAAAATGTGGCACATATACACCATGGAATATTATGAAGCAATCAAAAATATTGAGTTTGTGTCCTTTGTAGGGACATGGATGAATCTGGAGAACATCATTCTCAGCAAACTGACACAAGAACAGAAAATGAAACACTGCATATTCTCACTCATAGGCGGGTGATGAACAGTGAGAACACATGGACGCAGGGAGGGGAGTACTGCACACTGGGGTCTACTAGGGGGAATAGGAGAGGGACAGCTGGTGGGGGGAGTTGGGGAAGGATAACATGGGGAGAAATGCCAAATGTGGGTGAAGGAGCGGAAGGCAGCAGAACACACTGCCATGTGTATACCTATGCAACTGTCTTGCATGTTCTGCACATGTACCCCAAAACCTAAAACACAATAAAAAATAAAGAATTTAAAAAAAGAGAAGATTAGCAGGAAATTGCAAGAACAAAATATTTAAAAGATTTGTTAAAATGAAAAAAGGAAGAAAGAAAAGAAAAAAATAAAAAAGCACAGTGTGCTACTGGGGCAAGCAAAGCCAAATGATATGTTGGCAAAGCAAATAGAGTACACATAAAAATTTAATGTAAGTAATGGTAACACCACAAATCAACAGGGAAGGAGTGGATTGTTTAGCAATACTGTTAGAAACCTGGCACAGTAAATGGAGAATTGTAAAAACAGTTTCCTATCTAACACTACAGATAAAAGATAAAATAAAATGAAATATATTTTGTAAAATTATAATGTTAACTAAAAAAAAACAAGAAAAAGTGATATTTTTATTTTATCTATAAGGCAATATGGATTCTTAAAGCAATTCCAAAACTTAACTTCTAAGAAAAAGATATATTCATGTGCTTAACTGAAAAAGTAAGAATTTCTATCAATAAAATATACTGTGGACATCAATTTACAGATAAAACTATAAAAATATATTTACAATGCCTGAAATTAATATCTAGATATAAAATTAGTATCTAGCATATAAAAACTTTTTAAAAGAATAAGAAACCAGCAAAAGGGTTTGAACAGACAACATATATAAGAAAAATTCCTCAAAGCTAGCAAACATTTGAGAATATGGTCAAAATTATTTTAATTAGACCAACACACTTTTGAGCAATGCGTATTACTTTGTACTTGTTAGAATGACAAAAATTAGAATGTTCTTTAAAGCCAGTTATGAAGAAGATGTGGAGATATGGTGTTCCTCACGCACTGCTGTTGATAATGTAGTCTGGTACTGATGTCCTAGAAAGCAATCTAATACATCTTCCTCAAATTACGCATACACATATTCCACTACACAGCAATTATATTTTTGGGTTGGTATTACAGAGAGATTCTTCCACTATTTTAGATGAGGACATGTAAGATATTCATGGTGGCACTAATTGTAGTGGTGTGTCACTGGAGTATTATTAATTAGATAACATTTGAAGTATATACAACCTAGAGAATTATGTAAGAAGTATATTTAACAGACAGAATAAACACATAGCATGAATCAAATGAATCTTGAACATATGGTCTTTAGTGATTAAAGCAGAATAGGTAAGTATATACATAATACAATTCCATTTTTGTAAACTTGAAGAACATTTATATGAAAGGACAATATAAATTTTGTAATAACACAATGAAATGATCTCTATCTACATTTAAAGCCTCTATCTATATCTAAAGCCCAAGAGGTAGCCTTAAGGTAGGAAAAAAATCAAGCTTATAATTATGTTTTGCTACCTTAAGTTTAAAAATCTGTATCTATTTATATAGATAGATAAAGATATAGATATAGATAATTACATATTGCAGGGAGAAAGTAATGGATAGAAACATAAATTAAGAAATGACTTTACAGGAGTCAATAATGACTGTGTGACTTAAAATTTTAGGTTCACTAAGTTTACTCAGTCAATAAATTATATATATATATGCTAATATATATATGTATATGCTAATGTGGCTTTAGGAATAAGAAAACGATAATAACTTGAAGGTAGAATGAAAGGAGTCAGTCAATGTGTCTCACTGTCTCACAGTAAACTAAACATCACAGTAAGGCATTGCATTATGAGAAAACAACTGTCAAGTGAGAACTGGAAAAAGAGTTCTCCATTCAGGTGGTAAAGAAAGAACAAAGAGACTGTGAAGCAAAGGAAACAAACACAGAAGCAGTGAGACCAGCTAAGAAGCTCGTGGCATAAGCAGTATCTATAAAAATTGTTGCACAAATCCTGATGAAAGTTAGTCATAGGAGAAATATACATTTGAGATAGGGTTTATGACATTTGATGAAAAGGAAGAAATAAAAAATAATTCCATGATTTTGGCCTGAGCATATCTGTTGAAGAGAGCCACCACTAACTGAAAGGGAGAAACTTTGGTAAGGAACAGATTGGGGTATGAGGAGAGATAAATAAATTAGGTTTTACCACCTTAAGTTTAAGAAACTTATTGGATACCCAGTGTAGACATGGAGGCCTGAAAGAGGCAATATTTGGAGATGACTTTATGTTATCATCATAGCGATGTAAAATGTAAATATTGGTTTGAATGGAATCACCTGAGACTATAACTAGAAAAGAAATCACTGAGAGGGGTCAAGGACACTCACATATTTAAAGTCCCCTAGAGTGGGTGTACACAACCAAGAAACCTGAGAAGTAGCCTAAAGGTGGAAGAAAAATCAAACATATAATACTGGAACCATAGAGGAGGAAGTCCTCTAAAAGAAGGGAATTATCCAATATGAGACGGGCAGGTGTAGAGGATAGACCACTGGCTTTGGCAATGTTATTAGGACCAATGGTGACTTTGCCTGGGGAAGAAGAATTTCATTTCAGTGGTGGAGACTAAATTCTAGCTGTTTAAGCAGAGAATTATTCTTGTTTAAGCAGAGTTGTTTCAGCAGAGAATGGACAGTGCAGAAGGGAGATAAGTATAGACAATTACTGTAAGAAGTTTTACTGTAAAAGACAATAGATAAATGAATGATAAATTAACAGGGTAGTGTAGAGTCAAGGGGAAATTAAACAAAATATTTTAAAAACAAGTGCTAATGAATCAGAAATATATTATCAGACACTATTAAATTATTTAAGGATAAACTCTCATTAAAGAAAAGATAAATCCAATGGGAAAGCTTTGGATTAAAAGGAATAGCATTCCTTTATAGTATAACTCAAATGAGAAATCTAGTCATTTATGTGTTTTCAGGTAAATTCGGGAGATCAAACTAAACTGTTTCTCTGAAATGTTACTCTTTTGAGATCCTGGAATTATATTTCTTCAAGCCACATCCTTTAGATCTTTTTCAAGCTGCAATTGATGTACACATAAGCTTTCACAAAAGTAACCAGTACTTGTCCAGCTTATTAAATAGTAATAGTTAAACAATTTATACATTGAAATTACTGTGTTGGGAGAATTATCAGACATTCCTCATATTTCCTCTTTCTTTCCTAGCTTTTCTCCTATATTCATCATGAAAGCAGAGCTACATAAGGCAACAAATTCAGCATTTTTATCACCAGGTAAAATAAGAATTGTTTTCTGAATCTCTTAAACTTTATTTTTTTAAAAGCTATATCTTTTTATCATTTTTTTAACCTGAAGAAGAACACCTGCGGGAAACATTTGTCTTCAAGATTCTTTTTTTTTTTTTTAATTTTTATTGCATTATAGGTTTTGGGGGTACATGTGCAGAACGTGCAAGATAGTTGCATAGGTACACACATGGCAGTGTGTTTTGCTGCCTTCCTCCCCTTCACCCACACTTGGTATTCATCCCCAGGCTATCTACCCAAGCCCCCCCCCCGCTGTCCCTCCCCCATTTCCCCCAACAGTCCCCAGTGTATAGTAGGTATCACCTTCATTCCAAGATTAATGAATTTTTATTAACAAATTATAAAAACATGTAGTTCCCCTATGATCACAATTATTCAAAAAGAAAAAAATCTGAAGGAAAATTTGTAAGAAGAAAACACAAGGAAATTAAGAGTGGCTATATTTGGGAGGTAGTTCTAGGATACTTTTATACAAATTTTCTAATTTTTCCTGTTTTATTTTTCTAATAAGTTTATAATGTGAAACACCTATTTGAGTTTTTGAATGGTATTTTCTGGGTATGATTATCAATTCAAACAATGAAAGGAGTAGTAACAATATGTTAAATATGATATTTTCACTAATCTGTGCTTTATAACTTAATTGTTATATATGTCATATGTTCCATGATTCCCCCACCCCCTTTTTGGTATTTTTATTGTTTGTTTTATTTAGCAAAACCTTACATCTTCGAGGACTCACTTTGAGATATGGATGACTTTCCCTGTAGAAATAAAAAGACAATTATTCTGGGCTTAGAACTTTTTTGGTAGGCTCTCTTTTTGTATGTCGCTGATCAAGGGGCCCCAAATCAAAAGACTTAGCATTTAATGTAGAATCTGATAGATTCTTCAGCATAGGAGGCAAAGAGTGGCTAGTTGTATCCTCTTAATTGCTGTTTTTTCATAAAGACCTGTAAACAGGGAATTAATTAGCATAGCCATGTATTAGGTATCTCTCTTTGACTAATTTTTTCTTTTTTTTTTAGTAGAGCTGGGGTTTCACCATGCTGGTCAGGCTCATGTCGAACTCCTGACCTAAGAAGATCTGCCCCCTTCAGCCTCTACAAGTGCTGCTATTACAGGGGCGAGCCACCACACCCAACCTGACTAATTTTTAAAAGCCTAAAATTATTTTATTACAGGTCCAAGTGTTCTTCTGTGCATCCAAGATTTATAAGATATAATTCAAGGATTTCTACAGCATCATCTTTCAACTTAAGCCCTAAAGGAAATCTTATTCTAATAACCATGAGATTTAGATATGAACATGTTCTGGGCTAAAAACCCATAGACCTGTTACATGTACAGTCTGGAATAGGAAGTGGCTCTGATATTTTTATGAAAATGATTTGATCACTGTGATTTGTGGTAACCCAGTCTCTAGGTCCCTTCTATTTTTGTATCCACCTTCATTTGTGGAATAGAAAGGAACAGGACAGTTTTGTATTTATATATATACGGGACATCTTATTCTGGTGTATCCTGGGAAAAGCTCAATCATTGCCCTTCTGCTCTTTTCCATGGATTTCCTAGATTTCCCAGCTCTGAGACCTAGATTTGAAAGACTCTTTCCTATCACAATCTATCTGCTTACAAGCTAGGCTTTCAAAATCACACCATATAAGTACGTATGTTGTGAGCCCTATATTTGGTATCAAGGTTCCATCTCCTTAGTAGTAGGCTCTTAAGTCTTCGCAGAATAGGACTACTATGGCATTGTCCAAAGGACTGTTAGATTGTCGCTATTGCTTTCATCAACTTTTATCTGTACTCATCTATATTAGCTGCTATCATTATGGCAGGCATCATGCCAACCTTCTGCCAGGTCATGATCACCTTCTTTTTACCTTGGGGAAAATCATATTCTGGGTTAATTTTTGAATGGCATGTCCACTTAAAATAGCCTCAGCCTAAGAGGCAACTGTCATTTGACTACATTTTTTAGAATCCAGTGATCCTCTGCCCAGGTGTGTTCTTGCAAGATATTCAACTTCAATACATAATCTTATTCTTCTTCAAACTTCATTTAGTGTTTAAGTATTTAAAGAGCCACTTTCAAACTTTGCGCTCACTAGAAAGGTTACTATGACAATTGCCATTTCCGCAAATTCTTAGTCACATGTCTTAGCTTCCACCCAAAATTCAGTAGCATCCTGAAAATATATCAATGTTGATGACTCCACACAATTAGAAATATGGGGAGTAATGTTTTCCAATGATTCTTCTTTGTAATAAAGTATACTTTGACTGCAAAAGGCTACTCACTATGAAGGGGAATTTCCCACCATATTTGCAGGTCAACCATAGTATATACTATTTCTCAATTAATAAAGGTATCCTCTTTAAGAGGTTTGAAACTTAGTTTTAAGAGTCTTTTCTCTCAGTATCATTCTTGGGAAATAATTGTCAGTCAGTAAATTTTATGTTTCACATGAAAATACGTAAGACCAAATTGATTTTTTGGTAAACATAGATCTGCACTGCAGATGTCCTAGCTATCCTATTTTAAATTTTGCCCTTCCAGTACTCTTCCCAGCTAGAAGGAATTGGTAGCATTAGCATTTCTAGTAGTGGGACATTTTTATTCTCATGCCCCATTACCATTGCCACAAAATGTTACATGTACCTAGGTGACCCACAAAAGTAGGAAACATTTGAAGATCTATTTGAACTAAAAGATGTGAAACAGTTTTTTTTAACCTTTAAATGTTCTAATATCTTTATTTATTGAATTATCAGCTTAACAATATTTGTTCTTAATGTTAAAAATAAAGACATTGATACACTTCACCTACCACCCTTTTTTAAACCTGTTATCATTCCATTATTTTTGTTACACAATTTTTTTATTGTACTTTAGATTCTGGGGTACATGTGCAGATCATGCAAGATTGTTGCATAGGTACATTCATGGCAAGGAGGTTTGTTACCACCATCCCCCCATCACCTATACCTGACATTTCTCCCCACATTATCCCTCCTCAACCTTCCCTTCCACTATCTTTCCAGTAGTCCCCCCAATGGACCCCAGTGTGTGATGCTCCCCTTTTTGTGTCCAAGTGTTCTCATTGTTCAACACCTGCCTATGAGTGAGAACATGTGGTGTTTAATTTTCTGATCTTGTGCCAGTTTGCTGAGAATGTTGGTTTCCAGGTTCATCCATGTCCCTACAATGGACACAAACTCATCCTTTTTTTTATGGCTGCATAGTATTCCATAGTGTATATGTGCCACATTTTCTTTGTCCAGTTTATTCTTGATGGGCATTCGGTTTGGTTCCAGGTCTTTGCTATTGTGAACAGGGCCCTGATGAATATGAGTGTGCATGTGTCTTTATAATAGAACGATTTATAGTCCTTTGGGTATATATCCATTAATGGGATTGCTGGGTCAGTTTTTATACAGCAGGCAAGATGATTTGTAGTTCACAAGTGCAAAAAAATAAATTTCTCCAAGTTTTGTGACTTGCTTACAGTCATGCAGACATGGCATAATCGCGAGTGAAAATTGCCTCTGAGAATTCTGTGATTGGCCAGGGGTGGTGGCTCACACCTATAATCCCAGCACTTTGGGAGGCTGAGGCAGGTGGATCATGAAGTCAAGAGATCAAGACCATCCTGGTCAACATGGTGAAACCCTGTCTCTACTAAAAATACAAAAATTAGCTGGGCATAGTGGCACTCGCCTGTAGTCCTAGCTACTTGGAAGGCTGAGGAAAGAGAACTGCTTGAACCCAAGAGGTGGAGGTTGCGGTGAGCGGAGATCATGCCATTGCACTCCAGCCTGGGTAACAAGAGTGAAACTCCATCTCAAAAAAAAAAAAAAAAAAAAAAAAGAGAGACTTCTGTGATTATTGTGTGAGTTAATAAGAAAATCACCATCAACATTCAAATCTATCTGTGATTAATTTCACTATAGCCTATAAAAAATAAAGTAAAACAAACTGAGAGTCTGGCAATGAGGCTTCAAATCTCTGTGGTCGAAAACAAATTCCCTGGAGGGAGAAATGTTTTGAACCTGCCCTGAACATTAAAATTCTTAGTCTTATTATTTTCAAAATTTACAAGATAATTTTTTGTGTGGTACAGTACACTTTCAATCTCCAAATTAATAAATATGTGTCATTGAGTGGATTACAGGTTCATTGTATTGCATAACTGATGTAAAATTATTTGTTTGTGTGCCAGTAAGAAGGGATTTAGACTCCTATAACTGTGGGAAAACCTTCCAGAGTTTAGTACGTAAGGGAACATCCAGCCCTGTGTCTGTGTACATACTCTAAGACTTTTGTGTAGATGGCTTTTCTTATTTTATTTTATTTTTGTATGGAAGTTTGTCCTGTATTGCCCCCAACATTCTACCAAAAGACACATAAATATCTAGGCATCATTAATTGAGGGAGCACCATTATTATTCTAATGCCCCTAGAAGATACATTTTGAGAAAGCAGACCCTTGAGTGGCCCTCCTTTCAAGTTTAGCAGAAAAGTGAATTACCAGCTTGAGAATTACTTCCTGAGAAGTTCCAGCTTGCTTAGAAGTGCAGCACCTAGAAATAGAAATTCCATTTGACCTAGCAATCCCATTACTGGGTATATCCAAAGGATTATAAATTGTTCTATTATAAGGACACATGCACACGAATGTTCATTGCAGCACTGTTTACAATAGCAAAACTTGGAACCAGCCCAAATGCCCATCGATGATAGACTGGACAGGGAAAATGTGGCACATATACACCATGGAATACTATGCAGCCATAAAAAACAGATGAGTTCATGTCCTTTGTAGAGATTTGGATGAACCTGGAAACCATCATTCTCAGCAAACTGACACAAGAACAGAAAATCAAACACCACATGTTCTCACTCATAGGCCGGTATTGAACAATGAGAACACATGGACACAGGGAAGGGAGCATCACACACTGGGGTCTGTCAGGGGGAACTAGGGGAGGGACAGCAGGGGGTGGGGAGTTGGGGAGGGCAACATGGGGAGAAATGCCAGATATAGGTGATGGAGAAGAAGGCACCAAACCACATTGCCATGTATGTACCTATGCCACAATCTTGCATTTTCTTCATGTGTACCCCAAAACCTAAAATGCAATAAAATATGTTTAAAAATAAATAAATAAATAATTTTAAAAAAAGAAGTGCAGTGCAGAAATATTCTAAAGGGAAACTTTGCTAGAGCTAGCAGGGAACATGAGAGGACTCTGGGGCCAGATGGTCACTCTGAAGTATACCATTCTTAGTCACATCTCACAAAACTTCAGTTTGTCATATTCTGCTAAAGGAGATGAGGGGAAAGTTTACATCGTTTCTATGGCAATGCAAAATTGTAAACTGAATATTCTTTCTGACCTTTTTCTAGCATATGCTTTCTTAATGGGTGTACTACCATCTCCTCAGGGAAGCAAGAATACCTTGTTACCCGTAAAGCACAGATACACATAAAATATATAAATAGATATACAGTACATCTGTGGTATTAGAATTTCCTGGGAGAGATTAAGATGAAATGTCTAACAAGCTTGCTTAGGAGAATAACAACTTTTTTAAAGTTTTGGAAACACTGATCTATAGGATTAGTAGATTCAGTTGACTATCCTGGATGACTTGGTCCCTTTTACTATATTCAAGGTTAATTCTGGGGTCCCAGTTTATCTGTAATGGTGTAGAAAATATTTATCACAAAGCAAATTAGGGGTATCTTGGAACAGGAAATATATTAATAGTGACATGTGGCTTAGAAATTCTAGACAGATAGGGACTGGGCCCTGGCATTGCTCTACCTTTAAGCTGAAAATTCTGAAACTGCAGCCCAAAGTGAGAACTTCTATGTCGGCATGCCCACTCTCTACTGATTGGTTCTTTGTAAATAATGTCCTTTTTTTAAATCTCAGAAACAATCAAAATCTATTTTTCACAATTCTGAGGCTGAAAATTCAAGATCAAGATGCTGGCAGATTCAGTGTCTGATGAGGACCTTCCTTCCTGGTTCATTGACACTGTCTTCTGTATCCTCACATGGGAGAAGGGGTGAGGGTCTCTCGGTCTCTCAGGAGTCTTTTTTTAATTGTACTTTAAGTTCTGGGGTACATGCGCAGACCTTGCAGGATTGTTGCGTAGGTACACACATGCTATGGTGGTTTGCTGTCTCCCAATGTCTTTTTAACAACTGAATGTCGCCTTGTACAAAACTACCTACGGCCCACCCTACCCCCAATCCTGTGCCTATAAAGACACCAGATTCAACTGGTAGAGGAGAGGAGTCACTGGATGTCAGAAAGAGGCAGCTTGACTTCAGAGACGGTGGCTGGATGTTGGAAAGAGGCAATTTGACTTCGGAAGAGAGGGTCAGAAAGGTGACTTAACTTCAAGGAGGTCAACCTGCGCTTCCCCTCTCCAATGAGAGCCGCTTTTGTCATTCAGTAAATTCTCCACATTTATCATCCTTCAATTCGTCCCTGTGACCTGATTCGTCTTGAGCACTGGACAAGAATTCAGGACGCACTAAGTGCAGATACCCAAAGAGGCTGTTACACTGACCTTCTGCCCTCATTGATAGAGAGCAGCCATCCCACACAATGAGGCAAGGGCGCACTGAGCTGCTGTCTATAGACAGCAGGCTAAGAGAGCACTGTAACAAACCATCTGGGGCCTTGAGGTTGCAAGCACCCCCACCTGGATGCTGCTGCAGGGCCTACATGGAGTTTGCTCATGTTGACACTGAAGTGGCCTTCTGGTTCCTACACTTGCCCACCTATGAGTTACCTCCCATCAGGGTGCAGCATGGTGGACTTGAGCAGACTGAGTTTGCTCCTGTTGGCCAATTCCTGCACTCACTCGCCTATGTGTCCCAGGAGCTGGACGGGCTGAATAAACAGGAAACCCCTACGGTGAGTCTTGCGAAGGGCTTACGAAAATATCCTGCATAAATATTGTATATATTTAATTTTTTTTGCATATATACTTATCTTAATAGTTATATATGTATAGTTATGTAGGATTTAATTTGTCTGACCTTTCGTTTCTAAAACTATCCTCAATTCCTTAGTCATGCAGTTTTTCTTTTCTAGCATGCAATTTTGACATAACTTGTTTAAATTAGCCATTTTCATGCATCTGACCATCTCCCATGTGGACACAAGGATAAGATGAGCTGCAGGAGTGGAAATCAACTGCCATTTTGTGCATATTTTGTCAATGTTAGCAAAAGTTGGATATTCAATAATTTGCATTTCATTCCATTTTAAAATGTCTTCTAATTAAAGGAGCAGCATCAGTACACTGTGAACTTAAGGAGTGCAGCTCTATTTTAGTTATTATTTTCAGTGAGACCACGTAGATGAAATCAGACATGTTTAGACACATAACAAATAAGAACAATATTTTTGAAACATGATATAATATAGTTATATACATAAAACAGTTATGGCACAAAAAAGGAAGAAGTCAAGGCTTTCCATTGAAAGCGACATTTGCAATGAGACTCCAAAGTAGAAATTTTCTTGGTGAGCAAGGGATAAAAGGGCATTTCTATTAAAGACAAAAACTGCGAAGGGGGAAGACAAATCCTGCTGGGAAACAAAAAATAAAAACGCTATTTACTCCTGAATTGCAAGAAGTTCGGAACAGTGGCAGAGGAGGGACTAAGGGCCTAGTTTAGCGGCTGGAAACAGATGGAGGGGAAAGTCACATGGTGGAAAACCTTGACTTCCTTGTAAGAATTTAGATTTCTTCTTCCTGTAGCCTTTGGGAAATGGAAACTGGTTTTTAATAGTTCAGGGGCCTCAATAATTTTCCTTTAATAAACTTACTACCCTATTAGTGTTATGAGAAGTGTGTTGAAAATAATGACCAATTCGAAATGGTAGACGATGGACACAAAGGAAAGGTGGATAATCTCAGTTTTGTGTCTCGAGTGATGTAGTGTATACATCCTAAGGGCGGCAATGTGTTCTGTCTCAATTTTAGGGAAGATATTTACGATTTTCAGCATATAGGTGATATTTCCAATAAAGATACTGTATAAAGCTACCCAGGGGAAACATATAGAATGTAATGAGAAAAGGAAAAATTACAGAACAATAGGAGCTTATCTAAATTAAACCACATGGGGTTAATGGTGAGATTAGCTGAATGTCATTTGTGTAACCATTCATATATATTCAAATTTGAATTACATAGAATCATAAATGGAAGTTTCTCAGATGGGTCAGGTAATGGTATGATTCCTTCCTTTTTCATTGGTTATAAATTCTGTTTTTTGCAGAGGTCTAAGGAAGTAATTTCTTAATGCCACTAATCATTTTATAATTACAAAGATGTTTACTTATGCATGTAATCCTGTTTTATGCTATAGAATGCTGACCCAAAACTGGAAATGAATTCTCTCACACTACTTACTGTAAACTATTATAGCTTCCTCTTTACATATTCTTCACACAACTGTACTACTGCAACTTACTTTTCTAGATCACGGAGTAGATGCTAACTTCTCCTTAGGGTAATTCTCTTCAATGCCTCAAGGATGTCTATACACTGCCTTAAGGGCAGAGCAACTTTGGGGATCCAAAGGGATCTTTCTTACAATCCATGAGACTTGTAGATTACAATGAAACAAAAATAAACAAAAATGACAACCACAAAGAGAATCTTTAGAAGATTCTAAGAGGGCCAGGCGCGGTGGCTCAAGCCTGTAATCCCAGCACTTTGGGATGCAGAGGCGGGCGGATCATGAGGTCAAGAGATCAAAACCATCCTGACCAACATGGTGAAACCCCATCTCTACTAAAAATACAAAAATTAGCTGGGTTTGGTGGCAAGCACCTGTAATCCCAGTTACTCAGGAGGCTGAGGCAGGAGAATTGCTTGAACCCAGGACGTGGAGGTAGCAGTGAGCTGAGATTGTGCCACTGCACTCCAGCTTGGCACCTTGCGACAGAGTGAGACTCTGTCTAAGAGACTCATACAATGTAAAGTGGTCTGTGTAGACCTGGAACCCAGTGTAGGTTCTGATTATATCAACTTTATTAAATCCTCTGAGCCACAATCTACTCCTTTATAAATAGAGGTATTAGTACATCCCCTAATTACTTTGCAAGGATCAGGTAGCCCATGACACATTTATATGGTGATATCTGTGAAAAAACATAGATTGTTATTAAAATATTGACAATTATTACTATTAAACCAAGCAAATTTTTATATTCTACCTATTATAGCTCAATCAGTAGTTACAATAGTCATTTTTTCATTAAAAATTGTGTAGAAGAATACTGCCTTTCATAAAACTAAAATTCTATGAATAGTTTGCCATTTTTGCTTTATTCTACAGACCTTGAGTCTTTACAATAAAATCCCATTTTTAACTTTATGATGTTATGACAGTATCTGTAGCCTTAGTTACTATTCATATTCATGAATCAATTTGCATATCAATTTAATATTCTCCTGCTTTGCTATACTTGTTGTGATATGCTATCTAAACTACCAGCTCAATTTTTAAAAAGTGTTTAAGTATGTAGTTAGAGGCAATAATGTGCAGTGGAACCTATACTAAAAAATCAAAATATTTTCAGAGATACAATAGAAACATCTCATGCTCAGAGATTTGTAGTGCTTTCATATCTAAGTTAGTCCCCCTCCACTATTGGTGTTATGCAAAATCAGATTACCTAATAATTTAGAAATAATACTAAGTACTTTCTCTTTCACAGTAACTATTTTTAGTCATTACAATATCAATCCCTTTTACTTTTGCTCTCATTAGCATGCATAAGCAGATTTAAAAATTTTCTCTTCTCATTCCATTCTAAAACTAGCTTACAGAGCATAGCAATATTAAAAAAACTCAAAGCCTAGCACAAGACAAGAAATTACTAAGATCAGAGCAGAACTGAAGGAGATAGAGACACAAAAAAAACCCTTCAAAAAATCAACAAATCCAGGAGCTGGTTTTTTGAAAAGATCAAAAAATAGACACACCACTAACCAGATTAATAAAAAAGAAAAGAGAGAATAACCAAATAGATGCAATAAAAAATGGTAAAGGCGAAATCACCACAGATTCCACAGAAATTCAAATCATCATCAGAGATTATTACAAACAACTCTATGCACATAAACTAGTAAACCTGGAAGAAATGGATAAGTTCCTGGACGCCTGCCTCCTCCCAAGCCCAAACCAGGAAGAAGTCAAAAAGCTGAACAGACCAATAACAAGATCTGAAGTTGAGGCAGCAATTATGAGCCTACCACACAAAAAAAGCCCAGACCCAGATGGGTTCACAGCGGAATTCTACCAGACACACAAAGAGGAGCTGGTACCACTCCTTCTGAAACTATTCCAAATAATCCCAAAAGAGGGAATCCTTCCCAAACCATTTTAGGAGAGCAACATCATCCTGATACCAAAACCCAGCAGAGACTCAACAAGAAAAGAAAATTTCAGGCCAATATCCATGATGAACATAGATGCAAAAATCTTCAATAAAATACTGGCAAGCCAACTGCAATAGCAGATCAAAAAGCTTATCCACCATGATCAAGTAGGATTCATTCTGGGGATGAAGACTGGTTCAACATTAGCAAGTGTATAAACGTAATTCACCACATAAACAGAACCAAAGACAAAAACCACATGATTATCTCTTTGATGAAGAGAAGGCCTTTGACAAAATTCAACAGCCCTTTATGCTAAAAACCCTCAATAAACTAGGTATTGATGGAACATGTCTCAAAATAATAAGTTATTTACAACAAACCAACATCCACTATCATACTGAATGGGCAAAAACTGGAAGCATTCCCTTTCAAATCTGGCACTAGACAAGGATGCCCTCTCTCACTGCTCCTATTCAACATGGTACTGGAAGTTCTAGCTAGAGCAATCAGGCAAGAAAAAGAAATAAAGGGTATTCAAATAGGAAAGGAGGAAGCCAAATTGTCTCTATTTGCAGATGACATGATTGTATATCTAGAAGACCCCATTGTTTCAGCCAAAAATCTCCCGAAACTGATAAGCAACTTCAGCAAAGTGTCAGGAGACAAAATCAATGTGCAAAAACCACAAGCATTCCTATACACCAGTAACAGACTTAAAGAGAGCCAAACCAAGAATGAACTGCCATTCACAATTGCTACAAAGAGAATAAAATACCTAGACAAGGATGCCCTCTCTCACCGCTCCTATTCAACATAGTACTGGAAGTTCTAGCTAGAGCAATCAGGCAAGAAAAAGAAATAAAGGGTATTCTTTTATTTCAAAGGAATATAAGTAACAAGAAACGTAAAGGCCTCTTCAAGGAGAACTACAAACCACTGCTAAACAAAATAAGAGAGTACACAAACAGATGGAGAAACATTTCATGTTTATGGTTAAGAATAATCAACACACTAAAATTAACTCCAGATGGATTAAAGACTTAAACATAAGACCTGACACCATAAAAACCCTAGAAGAAAATCTAGGCAAAACCATTCAGGACATAGGAGTTGGCAAGGACTTCATGACCAAAACACCAAAAGCATTGGCAACAAAAGCCAAAATAGACAAATGGGACCTAATCAAACTCCACAGCTTCTGCACGGCAAAAGAAACAGTCACTAGAGTGAATCGGCAACCATCAGAATGGGAAAAAATCTTTGCAGTTTACCCATCAGACAAAGGGCTGATATCCAGAATTTACAAAGAACTCAAACAGATTTACAGGAAAAAAAACAAACAAGCCCATTCAAAAATGGCCAAGGGATATAAACAGACACTTTACAAAAGAAGACATACATGAGGCCAACAAACACATGAAAAAATGCTCATCATCACTGGTCATTAGAGAGATGCAAATCAAAACCACATTGAGATACCATCTCACGCCAGTTAGAATGGCGATCATTACAAAATCTGGAGACAGCAGATGCTGGAGAGGTGGAGAAATAGGAACACTCTTACACTGTTGGTGGGAGTGTAAAATAGTTCAACCACTGTGGAAGACAGTGTGGCGATTCCTCAAGGACCTAGAAATAGAAATTCCATTTGACCCAGCAATCCCATTACTGGGTATATATCCAAAGGACTATAAATCATTCTACTATAAGGACACATGCACACGAATGTTCATTGCAGCACTGTTTACAATAGCAAAGACCTGGAACCAACCCAAATGCCCATCGATGATAGACTGGACTGGGAAAATGTGGCACATATACACCATGGAATATTATGCAGCAATCAAAAATGATGAGTTTGTGTCCTTTGTAAGGACATGGATGAATCTGGAGAACATCATTCTCAGCAAACCGACACAAGAACAGAAAAAGAAATACCACATATTCTCACTCATAGGCGGGTGAGAAAAATGAAAACACATGGACACAGGGAGGGGAGCACTACACACTGGTTTCTGTTGGGGGGAATAGGGGAGGGACAGCGTAGAGTGGGGAGTTGGGGAGATATAGCAGGGGGAGGAATGCCAGATATAGGTGAAGGGGAGGAAGGCAGCAAATCACACTGCCACATGTGTAACTAGGCAACTATCTTGCATGTTCTTCACATGTACCCCAAAACCTAAAATGCAATAAAAAAAGTGGGAAACCCTATTTCAAGCATGCAGAATCCCTCAAACCTCTGGTAAGAGAGAGCGTCTTTTCATTTTTAACTTTTAAGTCATGTTATTTTTGCATAGTGTCTTCTTTATTGTTGGCCACTATCATGTAAATCTCAACAAGTTCAAAAATGAGAGCTGACCGGGCACCGTGGCTCATGCCTGCAATCCCAGCACTTTGGGAGGCCGAGGCATGTGGATCACGAGGTCAAGAGATCGAGACCATCCTGGTCAACATGGTGAAACCCCGTCTCTACTAAAAATACAAAAAATTAGCTGGGCACGGTGGTGCCTGCCTGTAATCCCAGCTACTCAGTAGGCTGAGGCAGGAGAATTGCCTGAACCCAGGAGGCCGAGGTTGCGGTGAGCCGAGATCGCGCCATTGCACTCCAGCCTGGGTAACAAGAGCGACGCTCCGTCTCAAAAAAGAATAAATAAATAAATAAATAAATAAATAAATAAATAAATAAATAAATAGATGAAAGGTTTATTTGCTCCCTGTCATAATCTTCTCTTCCCTCCATTATCACTGTCATCCAGACAGGAAAGTCAGGATCATAAAAGCTATTCCAGATTCTACTCTTTCCCTCATTGCACCCTATCTCCATCATACTACTGAACCCTAAGTGGCATTGATGCTAGACTTTAAACATCTCCCAAATCATTCCCCTTTAGCTAATTTTATTACCTTTGTCCATGTTTGAACTTTAGTTTTTTGTTATTTTCAGTACTAATTACAAATATCAAGAACTGTCATGGCTTTAAATCTTGCCAAAATTTTGTTTTTTCAATCAATATCCTTTATTTTTCAAGTTTTAGCTTCACTGAAAACTTAAGCAGAGAGTACAGAGAGTTCCCAAATATTTCTGTCTACTCCATAGTTTCCTCTATTAGTAACATCTTGCATTAACATTATGTATTTGATATAATTGATGAATCAATACTGATATTGATGAACCAATATTCACATTGATTATTGTTAACTAAAGTTCATAGTTTAATTAGGGATAATTCCTGTGTCAAACTGTTTTAGGAGTTTTGACAAAGGTGTATATGTCCATTATTACAGTGTTATAAAGAGTAGTCCACTGACCTGAAAATTCTATACGGTCCATCTCTGCAAGATTCAACCCACAGACCGTGACCCAGCAACGAATGAACAAATGCACTCAGACACAGATATCCAGTGAAAGAGCAGGCTAGGGGTCCGGGCCACTCATAGACACTGAGGAGGGTGCTGTAAAGAGTTAGTAGCTGCAGCCCTCACAAGCTGGTGCTTTGGGCATTTATTCAGTATAGATTTAATGACAAAGGCTTTGAGTCAACACACTTGTGGATAATTAACATGGTTTCCTTCCCTAGAGAGAGTGCAGTCTTACAGATGATTAACGACAAGGTTCCAAGGCCTAAGTAAACTAACTTCTCTAGATTAGTTTCTTTACATCCCTTAGTTATTTACCTTAAGCTGATAAGAGAATCTGGCTGCCTTCAGCCAAATCCTATTGCTAGGCTTTTGCAAGACCCTCTGGCCTTCCAAGGTTTGCGTACATTTTACAATTTTTCCCACTACCCTGACTGAACTCCTACACATCTCTTCATCTGTCTCTCTTCTCATCTCCCCACCTTCTGACAACCACTGATTTTTGTATAATTTTTCCTTTCAGAATGTCATATAGATTCATTCATGTCCCTACAAAGGACACGGACTCATCATTTTTTTATGGCTGCATAGTATTCCATGGTGTATATGTGCCACATTTTCCCTGTCCAGTCTATCATCGATGGGCATTTGGGTTGGTTCCAGTCTTTGCTATTGTCAACAGTGCCACAGTGAACATTCGTGTGCATGTGTCCTTACAATAGAATGATTTATAATCCTTTGGATATATACCCAGTAATGGGATTGCTGGGTCGCTCAGCAAACTGACACAAGAACAGAAAATCAAACACCACATGTTCTCACTCAGAGGTGGGTGTTGAACAATGAGAACACATGGACACTGGGAGGGGAGTATCACACACTGGGGTCTGTGTAGGGGGGAATGGGGAGGGACAATGGGGGGTGGGGAGTTGGGGAGGGATAACATGGGGAGAAATGCCAGATATAGGCGATGGGGAGGAAGGCAGCAAACCACACTGCCATGTGTGTACCTATGCAATCATCTTACATGTTCTTCACATGTACCCCCAAACTAAAATGCAATTAAAAAATAACAATAAAATAAAATAAACTATATAAAGTATATTAAAAAAAAAGTAAAAAGGTAAAAGAGGGTTTGTTAAACCAAGAAACCTAGAAATTTTAACCTCCCTAAAAGATAATGAAAATAAATCCAACACCTCTTTAAAAAAAAAAAAAAGGAGAATGTCATATAGTTGCATTCATATATCATGTAGCCTTTTAGATTGGCTTATTTCACTTAATATGCACTTAAAATTTCTCTATTTTTATGGATAAACAACTCAATATTTTTATTAGTGAATAAAATTATAATCTATGTTCATACCAGTTTTCTTGTGTTACATACATTTTTATTTCTTCCAAGTTTTGTCAATTATGAAGAAAACTGCTGTGAACATTTGTACGTAGATTTTTTTGATCAAATGGTTTTCTTTTTTCTTTTCTTTTCTTTTTTTTTTTTTTTTTTTTTTGAGACGGAGTTTCACTCTGGTTACCCAGGCTGGTGTGCAATGGCGCGATCTCAGCTCACTGCAACCTCCGCCTCCTGGGTTCAGCCAATTCTCCTGCCTCAACCTCCCGAGTAGCTGGGACTACAGGCACGTGTCACCATGCCCAGCTAATTTTCGTATTTTTAGTAGAGACGGGGTTTCACCATGTTGACCAGGATGGTCTCGATCTCTTGACCTTGTGATCTACCCACTTCGGCCTCCCAAATTGCTGGTATTATAGGCGTGAGCCACCGCGCCCGGCTAGTCAAATTATTTTTAACTCAGTTGAATAAATATCTAGAAGCATGATTACTGAATTGTACAGTAAGAGTACGTTTATTATTTTTAAGAAATGGCCCAGCTGTCTTCCAAAGTCACTGTTCTATTTTGCTTTCCAGGCAAAATTGAATGAAAGTTTCTGTTATTCTACATGTTCACCCGCATCTGGTATTGTCAGCATTTTGGATACCAGCCATTCTCATCGGTTTCTCGTTGTTTTTTTCAATCTGCAGTTCCCTGATAACATATGATGTTGAACATCTTGTCATATGCTCTGGCCGTTTTAAATCTTCTTTGATGAGGTGTCTTTTAAGACCTTTTGCTTAATTTTTAATTGGCTGGTTTCCTATTGTTGATTTTTTTAAGGTTTTTGCATATTTTGCAAACAAGCAACACCTTTATCAGATATGTGTTTTGCAAATAATTTCTCCCAGTTTGTGGCTAGGCTTTTAATTCTGTCAACAATGTCCCACAGAATAGGACCTTTTAATTTAATTAACTACAATTTACCAATTTTTTTGAAGAATCAGATTTTGATGTAGTATCTAAAATTTCAATGCAAACTCAACATTGCCAAAACTATGTTGTCTTCTAAGAGATTTATAGTTTTACATTTTATTTCAATAACCCATTTCAAATTAATTATTACGAAAGGTGTAAAGTCAGTATCTAGATTCACTTTTGTTGCATGTGTATGTCTCTCCAGGACCATTTGCTGAAAACACTCATTCTCCATTGAATTGCCTTTGCTTGTCAAAAATCCATAGACTGTACATGTGTAGATATAATTCTGGGCTCTCTATTCTGTTCCATTCATTTATCTATTATTTAACCAATACTACAATGAATCTCTAGAGGCTGTAGCTTTATATTAAGGCTTAGAATCAGCATCATTTTTTTTTTTACTTTGTTCTTCAATATTGTGTTGGTTATTTTGGGGCTTTTGCTTTCTGTATAAATTCAGATTCACTTTATCCAAGTAACATGCTGAGACTGTGACTGGCATTGCATTGAATCTTTAAAATAAGTTGGGAGGACATTAAGAAAATATTAAGTCTTCTTAACTATGAACATAACATGCATCTCTCTTTATTTATAACTACTTTGATTTCTCTGAACTACTTTTCTTTCTTTACACCAACACGCTCGTGTGCCTCTGGAAATTTAAATATGATGCTGATATTTTAAATTCCTCATTGGCTGTTCCTGACGACTCTGGAAAAGCCCAGTACTGTCTTTTATATTCTGAAATGTGATGATCTATCCAGCATCATCCTCTGGTCCTCTCCTATCCATCATTTACTGTCCAGCAGTACTGATGTATTTAATTCTCCTTAGTGCACTGTTAGCAAACTGTCTTACATAGTCTGAACAAGTATATTCCTTCTTTTTTTGACTGTCACTGATTAAGGAGATTGAGTTTTATTCCTAGAATCCTTTGAATATAGAAAGAACAGTATCATCCAGAGCTGTTTATTGACATTTAATTGGAACTTTAATGAGGCTTCTGTGAAGGATGCTTTCTTCCTGGTAGATGAAGCAAAGCTCACAGAAAGAAATGAATATGATGCCTGGGAATATGGTTGTCATCTTGCAGTGATAGGAGAAATGCTAAAGTAGTGGTAAATATACTATTCCAACACCCTAACACTGTGGAATTGCTGAACCAACTGCATAACTAATTATATTTCTTATATTCAAACAATAATTAATCTTACAATTTAAACTCCTGTCAGTCAGGCTTTCTATTACTCGTAGCCTAAAGAGCTCATAAGTGAGCATGCCCCATTTTGTTTGTGCATTCGTGGGTGTTCATCTCTGCTTAGAATGGTATTCTCCGTCTTTCCTAAGAATTGTCATCTACACTTCAACGCATTTGGCCCCTTCTTTAAGAAATTTTATGACTTCACCGCAACACTGAAAGAATGAATAATGTTCTCCCATTTCTTGCCTTTTTTGTAATTATTTGCCCATATACGTATTAATTTGCCTGGATACAGATTCATATAATTCCTTGTGGATTCGGATCAAGTTTTACTCACTTTTAAATTTTCTCTTTTAGGGAAACATGGATCATAAAAATATTGTTTATCAGTGTTTGTCTTAAAGCATATTATTGTAATGAATTGCCTGATAGAGACTTCCAACTTTAGAGAAAAATTAAGTAGACAAATTTATGTTCAATATTTTCAAACAATGATCACTTGAGTCTGAATCTATTTCTATTTCTTAGATCTTATGAACACTGAATCATTTTTTGTTTGTTTGTTTATTCTCTTTTATTTGCTTGATCAGTTTTGCCACAGAATCTATCAATTCTTTATCTTCTTGAGTTAGACATGTGATTGTTGTTTTTTGTTTTTTTTTTGAAACAGAGTCTTGCTCTGTTGCCCAGGATGGAGTGCAGTGCCACAATCTTGGCTCACTGCAGCCTCCACCTCCTGGGTTCAAGAGAATCTCCTGCCTCAGCCTTCTGAGGATTTTTAAGTCTTTCTTCTTTAAATATATACTATACATTTTATATTTGTATATTTAACTATGTATTTCCTGTAAGCACCGCTTTAATAATGAACACTGTGGGCCGATCACGGTGGCTCAAGCCTGTAATCCCAGCACTTTGGGAGGCCGAGGCGGGTGGATCACGAGGTCAAGAGACCAAGACCATCCTGGTCAACATGGTAAAACCCCGTCTCTACTAAAAAATACAAAAAATTAGCTGGACATGGTGGCGCGTGCCTGTAATCCCAGCTACTGGGGAGGCTGAGGCAGAAGAATTGCCTGAACCCAGGAGGCGGAGGTTGCCGTGAGCCGAGTTCGCTCCATTACACTCCAGACTGGGTAACAAAAGCGAAAAACTCCGTCTCAAGAAAAAAAATAAAATAAAATAAAGAACACTGTGTTTTGTCAGTTGAAGTACTGATTTACATTTACAAATAGAAACAATGAGTCGAAATAAAATGATAAAATTATTTTCAGTAATTTTTAGTTTTAGCTAAAAATATTATGCATATAAACTAATTTAATTTTATTGGAACAAAATGAAAACCAAATGTTTGTACTGAATTTAAGAAAGGTATACCTTATATGTTAAAACAACTTTTGGTCTCAACATTTTCTTATTATAAAATAAAAAGTATTGTTGCAGAAAACTTAAAAAATATAGGCAAAGACATTTTTAAAAAAATTACTCATATTCTCATCATAGAAAGAGAGCCAATGCAAATCTACTGCTCTTTTTATTCCTAGCCTTTTCATCCATTGACTTATTTTTTAAACAAATGCAACATCATTTTGCATATTTTCTGTAACCTGCATCCTTCATAAACATTTATATGCTTGGAATATCTCTATATAATTACATATTTTTATAAGATTTAAGCACTTTTTACTTTAAAATAATGTTAGACTTACTTAAAAGTTGCAAAAATAATACAGAAAGCTCTTGTATGTACTTTAGCCAGCTTTCTCTGAAGCTAACATCTTGTATAGCCACAGCAAAACTATTAATGCTAATAAATTAATATTGACAAATACCACTAACTAAACTATGGGCTTTGTTTAGATTTTTATCCAGGTTTTTAAAAATCAATGTTTTTATTTTTCTGTTCCAGATTCACATCCAGGATGCCACTTTTAACTTAATTTTCATGTGTGGGCTAATTTTGAACACATTGTTTTCTACTTCCTCACATCATATGGTAAGGCATGAAAGACTACTATTATTGAACATTTTCTATCATGCAGGAATTTTTCAAATACAACGATTGTATGGCATTTTAAAAAAGCCATTTATTTTCCTTTACACAGTTGAGAATGCTGAAGCAAGAAAGATCATATATGTTGCCAAAAATCAGACAGCTGGCAATTGGCAGAACCGATACAGAAGACTAAGTGGTTCAATGTTCAAACCTGTGTTCTTTATTACTTACTAAGATTAAATATTAATATATTTGCAAATCCCCCAATATAAAGAATACAGCCATTCATAATCCTGCAGATGAACCATTCATATCAACTGTTTTAATTGTACATTAATTGTACATAAGTATGCTGTACAAGGTGATATTTCAGTGCATGGATATGTGGCGTAATGATCAAATTTAGGTCATTTCCTATCCATCACTTTAAATGTTTATCATTTTTGTTGTGACATTTAGAATCTTCTAGCTATTTTGAAATGTACACCATTATTTGCTGTAATCACACTATGTGTAACAGAACATCAAAACTTCTTCAAAGAGTTTCTAAGTCAATTTTTGTCAGTGTGACAAAGTTTCAGAAATTAACATTTTATTCTGTTTTTAGTAAAATAAACAACTGAGAAAAACATTCCCTAAAATGCTTATTTGAACTATACATCTCTTAAAACTAGTAGGAGAATAGTAAATTGAAAAACAAGAATTACCATAGTCTGACCTAGTTTCTTTGAAGGTATATGAACTTACCTATTTACATCCTTTTTTAAATCATTACCTTGACCATTTATTAGCATTGGTTTTAGTGATTATAGCTTATTATATCTACATTCACGTGATAGGGTGATAGCCAAAATTTGTCTAGAAAAGATGCAGTTCCATGTGGTTTAGTAAGTGATTTCAGGGGTAGTTACGCTATGAGCATGATAATGTTCTAATCTGCCAGTAGAATTTTATTAACATCTTAGTGTGTTAATGAAATATTATATTAAGTGGCATATCTAAAATGTCTGTATAATTTTGTTTCTCAAAATTTTGTACTTGCTACCACTACTTGTATTATAATCATTATTATGACTTTAACATGCTTTATAATAGAGTGAAGTTTAACTTCCAAACTAAGTTTATATACTCTCTGTATTCAGAAGAAAGTTCCATACAATTGACAAAGCATCCTCACATCCTGCATCCTGTATATTACTAGCAGCCCCATTTTATAAGTGAAAAAAGAATCACTGCTCAGAGAGCCCATGGCCTGGCGCTTTTAACTAAAGCACTCGTGTAATCTCTGTTTTATAGAAATCATGACTAACGGGCAGGATAAGTAAATTCGTCTCAGAGTGAAATATGTTATGGTAGATTTTATGGCATTTTGTAAAGGTAAATATAATTCTGTATATTCCAAATACTATGAAATATGTTGTCTTTTTTTTGAGATGGAGTCTGGCTCTGTCACCAGGCTGGAGTACAGTGGCACGATTATGGCTCACTGCAACCTCTGACTCCCAGGTTCAAGCAATTCTCCTGTCTCAGCCTTCCGAGTAACTGGGATTATAGGCATGAACCACCATGCCTGGCTAATTTTTGTATATTTAGTAGAGACACGGTTTCACCATGTTGGCCAGTCTGGTCTCAAATTCCTGGCTTCAAAAGATCTGCCTGTCTTATCCTCCCAAAGTGCTGGGATTACAGGTGTGAGCCACTGCACCCAGCCTGAAGTGAATATTATTATCATTTTTGAAAAGATAATTTTCTTTGTCCTTTCCTCCCATTTGGACTACAAAGCCACCTCACTGCATTTTGATTCCAATACAAAACTTGTTTTAAAAATTGTTTTTTCCCCACATTGTCTCTCAGTTCACTGTGTTGTAGCTTTTATCCCTGCCATTCCATTATATTGACCCACAGGACATTGATGGCCTCCTGCTGGATAGGTCTGCTGCTTCTTTCTTTCTTTATGTATTTTTATATATTTTATTGCATTTTAGGTTTTGGGGTACATGTGAAGACCATGCAGGATTGTTGCATAAGTACATACATGGCAAGGTGGTTTGCTGCCTTCCTCCTCATCACCTATGTGTGGCATTTCTCCCCATGTTATCCCTCCTGAACTCCCCACCCACTGCTGTCTCTCCCCTAGTTCCCCCAGTAGACCTCAGTGTATGATCCTGCCCTTCCTGTGTCTATGTGTTCTTATTGCTCAGCACCTGCCTATGAGTGAGAACATGCAGCGTTTGATTTCCTGTTCTTGTGTCAGTTTGCTGAGAATGATGGTTTCCAGGTTCACCCACATCCCTACAAAGGACACAAACTCATCGATTTTTATGGCTGCGTAGTATTCCATGGTGTTTATGTGCCACCTTTTCCCTGTGCAGTCTATCATCAATGGGCATTTCGGTTGGTTCCAAGTCTTTGCTATTGTAAACAGTGCTGCAATGAACATTCGTGTGCATGTGTCCTTATAATAGAGTGATTTATAACCCTTTGGATATATACCGAGTAATAGGATTGCTGGGTCAAAAGGAATTTCTATTTCTTTTTATACTTTATCTTTGTTATCCCTCCTGCTTCTGAAAATTTAAGTCTTCGCTCTTTGTTTGCAGAACTTCTTCCATTCAAGTTATTTGCTTGTTATGACTAAGGATTGCTTCTGCTGATTTTAATCTTCCACACTACCACATTTCTACCCTATTTTTCCCAACCACTTCCCTGACTCACTCTTACTCTTAATTCTAGGCAGTATTTGTGTGCAGTTTTTGCAATCTCTGTGTTTAGGAAAAGACTTAAGGTGTAAACTTATACTTGAGGTGAGATGCTCAAAACTTAAATAAGCTTTCCTGCTAATATAATTAACCATAAGATTACTACTAAATTGAGTTCATAATTTCTAATTAATTGATTCTTAATATATTTCTCTGATGGATAGTAACAAATTATGCCACAATGAATAATCTTGTGTATAAGACTTTTACATTTTTGCTATATGATTTTGGCTAGATTTCTAGAAGTAGAATTGTTGGATCAAAGCACAAATGCTTACATAATTTTGTTACATAGTTTGTCTCTTTCAGTTCTTTTATTTGCATATCCAGAGCAAAAAGTAGCCATTTCCCCACAATCTCATAAACAGAAAATGCCATCACAGTTTTGACCAATCTAATAAGTGAGAAATGATAAGCATTTCTTCTTATTAACTTCTCATATTTCTAAGGATAATGTTTTGTAATATATCTCAACATATTCTTGCCCATTTTTCCATTGAGTTACTAGTCTTTTATTTTTATTTTTGCACTGGAGATACTGATTGTTATTTGTCATTTACGTATCCCTTCTCTACCATATACAGAATGATTATAGCTTTATATAGTTCTGATTTACTATGTACTTTTATTTTGTATTTTTAGTTATTCTTTGAAGTTGTTAATAGGTTTAATTGTTTTTCCCCACTCTCTTAAAAAAGTTAGGTTAGAGTCTTAACCATAATCAAATTAAAATGAGGTCATTCAGGTGGGCACTAATTCAACTACTCATGTCCTTAGAAAAAGGAAAAATTTAAACACAGAGACACACATAGAGGAAAGATGTGGAGAAACAAAGGGAGAAAACCACAGTCTGTAAGCCAATAAGAGAAAGCTGGAACAGGGTTTCCCCTCCCAGCCCTCAGAGCAAATCTTGCCAACCCCTTGATTTAATAATTCTAGCCTCCACAAATGTAAAATATTAAATTTTTGTTGTTTAAGCTACATGGATTCTGGTAATTTATTGTGGCAACTCTAGAAGGAAATGTTTCCCTACTCTCAGGTTTTAACCAAATTTGCCACTATTTTCTTTTAGTGTTTTAGTGCTTTTATAGTCTTATTTCCTTTTCTATATTTAGATTATTGATATTTTTGGCATTTATAGTAGAATATGTTTCATAAGTACAGATCTAATTTTATCTTTATGCTTCAAATATCTATCCAGTTCTTACTGGATAGGATTACTTATTGACAAGTCTGTTTTTTCTCTACATATTTGAGATGTATTTTTAATCCTATATTGAATTTCAGTATACACTTGGATCTATTTCTATAATTTCCTTGCAGTTTTATTGGTCTGTGTTGTTTATGCATAACATAAGTACCATACTCATTTAATTATGTAGCCTTTATAGTATGCTTTAACATCCTGCAGTCTAGCTCTACCCACATTTACTTACCAATCTATTGCTCACACACTCATGCAAACAAACACACATTTTGCTTTTCTTTTTTAATGTCAGTGCTTATTTAGCTATTCTGCATTTTTCTTTCTTTTTTCCTATAAACTTTTAAATAAAACTTTCAAGCTACAGAATAAAAAATAAATTTTATATGTTGTATGTATATTAAACTTATAATTAACTTACAAACCATTAGCAGCTTTTGATGTTGAATTTTCTATTCATGAGTATGGTATGTCTTTCCATTTGTTCAAGTCTATGTTTTTGCTTTTCAGAAATGACTTTATATTTTTGATAAGTTTATGTTTAGATATTTTATTTTGTGTTATTTTAAAAGTTATGTTTTAATCCTTCATATTATCTAGTTGACTATTATTTGCACATATAAAAGTTATTAATTTCTGAGTTAATTTCTTATTTTATTTTTTTAATTAGAGAAATTTTTATATATTTTCTCATTTTTAATGCCTGTATTTGATAACACTTGAAGATATGTTTAATGTATTACTAATTATAGTTGCCAACCTTGTACTTTTCTTGACATTACTGGAATTCACTTTAGCATTCCTTTCTCATGTAATATGCTGGATTTGTGCCTGATATGTAAACAAGTGCTTGTATTTTTTGCATGTTATTTAAGTATTCATTAGTGTATATTTTACTAGTGTTCCTTAGATCTATTAATATGAATTGTTATAATAATGAATTTCTTAATGTTCACCTGCATGCTTCTTCATGGAATATATCTGGGTTATAATGTGTAATTTTTATAAATATTTATAAATTAGATTTATCTGTAATTTTTGTGTGTAATCTTTATAATATGTTGTTATAAATACTATATTTGTTTTTATAAAATGAATTTATAAGTTGTGTTTCTTCTGAAGTTTTACTTCGAAGAGGATATTTATGCCTTATAACAAGCTTTCTGGAAAGTTAGTAGAAAATATTGTTACTGATTGTTATCTTGCCAGAATACTCCACTATCTACTTCAAATATAGAGGTAGAGAAAATTGTTGATAAAGTTTCGATTAACATCTGCTCAATATTATGTTATTTCAAAAGTATTAAAGAAATGAAACACTCTGTTTGAGATTCAAATGCTTATTTTGTCTTGTTTTGACAATCAGAGGATAAAATGGAAGAAAGGGAATGGAAAGTGAAAAGCACTAAGTCTATGTTTCTTGACTTCAAAATTCAAGAAGATGAAGACTGTAATATGATTCAGACATTAGGTCTCCAGTTTTAAAGTTTTAGCACAAGGATGAAGTCATATGTAAGCCTGCCTAGGCACTATTTACTAATCTTCTCAAATCTGTTATCATAGTTATGCTCAGACGTGGCATCCAGGAAGCACATAAACAATTCCACATCTGATTTCATCTTTAAGAAATACTGTATAAGTTTTCATTCAAAACAAATAGTGGGGTTGATGATACTCTTTAGAAGATTACTCCTGGTAATACAAATATGCTACAAAGTTAGATTTTTCCACAGACTTGAACATTTTTAGGTTTTGCTTCCATTGAAGATGTAAAGCAAACAACAAAATGAAAACAATCTCCATCATGTCTTAATTTAAAACATAAATTTACCAGTCACTTGGAACTTTCATGACTGCTAGCTAATAAAAAGGATGAAGCTGACAAATATTTTCTCTTAAAAATACTTTTCCTAAAAAATAAAGTATTCCATAAAATCCATAATTGCATTTCCTTGTAAGGCAAAGCTTCTAACTGATTCTTAGAATAAGGAGGAAATAAATAATTAATACGTACATAAGTCCTCACATTCATAAATAAAATTGTAAAAATAGTGAAGTATTGATTCATTTTGAAATAAAGATAACTCCCTCCTGCAGTTCATGGCAAAAGTTTCTCTCTAGAGCCATGCCAGTTTCCTATTACATTAATTAATGAGGGAGAAAGTCTCAGATGAAACTTTTATATCAGCAAGGTAACAGGTATTCATCATTATATGCAGCTTGACTTCAGGTTGACAGATGGAGAGCTTGTGATCTTTTGAACCATTAACTTGAAAACTTTAAAGTTGTATTAGCCTGTGGTAACAGTAGCTAAGAATTTAAAGTTGGTATTTTTTTATCCTCTCTTTTTTTCATTTTTACGCATCAGAATCAGTGTCTTGTGAAAAACTCATTTAAAAATTTATCTTTACTTCATTTCTAGCTGTATCATATAATGGTACCTGATTTCTCATTTAAAATTTTATTTTTTGAGGAAAACATAACTTTCTCTGATACATTTATTTGGCTTTTGTTTTTTAGATTTTAGATTTTCAATGATTGTAGAAAAAAGGTATTAAAATTTTTTTATTTGTAATTTTTGTTGGTACGTAGTAGGTGTATACATTCATGGTGTATATGAGATACTTAAAAATAATATTTCTTTCATTTATACCACAAACTCCCATAGCACATGTTTACTTAAGTAACAATCATGCACATCCTGCACATGTACCCAGGAACTTAAAATGAAATTTAAAAATTAAAATAAAAATGGTTTCCTTTAATTAATTTGGATATGCATATAATGAAATATCAAGAAAGCTTAATATTAAATAGCTCTTATTTTTTTCATGAATTTAATGCTTATATTCTGTTGTTTAAGGCTTTATATTAAGGGAAAATTTTTAAAAAATATATAGTATAAAATAATACATTTGCTTATGAATCCTTTACTTCCATATCAGGAGATATAAGATTGTATTCAGTTAGTTTATTTTCTCTGTTGATCCCAATGAAAAGACATCGTAAGTTTGCCACTATAGTCAAACATTTTAAATTTCCTGCATCTTCTCTGCTATTATGTTGACTTGATCTGTGATTCAAATGATTATGCCATGAAACACTTTCTGCTTTTCCTCTCTCCAAGTTTGTCTCCAGCTGCTCCTTGTTGAGGGTTTTGTTCTCTTTTCAACAGGAAGGAATATCCACCCACACCAGCTTGGAGTGTCTTATTAACGTCAACGAAAGATGTAAAACAGAAAGTTTCAGTACCGGTTCTGGATGTAAAATTCTCAATATCTAACACTTTTCTTTTCTTTTATGTAAAGGCAAAGAAAAGTGAAAGTAGACTATGGATGTTAATTAATATGCATTAGGTAACTTCTATTAGTCTGACTTTTTAGATAAATTATTTATTTTAATTCTCACAACAGACTTGCACATGGTTTCCAATATTTTCCACGTGGTCTGCATTTGGAAAAGTAATACTCTTAAGATTTTTGTTTTAAAATTGTGAAAGAATACACAAGAACTAATTCCTGATTTGGATGCAAGCTTAGCCTGTCTTTCTTCAGAATACATGCTCTTTCAACTACCTCATCTTGATAAATATAATAGATGTATGTTTTTTGGTTTTGGTCACCCAGCAATTTAAACTTATGTTACCAGAGTACTACATTGTTTCCTGCTTTGCACAGTCAATGGTGAAAGTTCAAATACTTGGTCTATTTACCCTGTGACAGCTAGATTATGGCCCATAACTTAGATTTGGCCCATCAGATATAACTGCCTTTCAATCTGCAGGGAGGGTCACAAGGAAGCAGAGGCAGTTTAGAATTTACTTTCATGGTAGCAGCACTACCAAACTGTCCATGGTGACCCAGCAGAAGAGCAATGGCAGTTATGATCCAGGCTTCTGGCCTTCGTTTCTGTAATTGTTCAGTGTTTGGTCCTCTAAGATGGTTCTGTAGTAATTTCCCCATTAATTTTGAGGGTTACTCAAAACAGGCACTACAAATTCTTGTTCTGCTTGTTAACCAGAGTTAATTTCCCAAAAAACAGGATTAATATGGAAGATAATAAATCAGATGTCTAGTGGTTAATACCAATAGTAGATGAAATAGGTATAATAAATATAAATGACATTATTACTTGAGTTCCTAATGTTAATAATATTTAATATAGTGTCGCAGTGATTTTGGGGAAAAATAAAGTGTTGTACCTTAGCTATTCATATAAGTGATCATTTTCCTGAATATATTTATGCCTGGAAATTCAACATCTATGTCTATAACATCATACTAGTATACATGTTTTCATGGTAATTCTTACAACATTCTTCTGTGAGCTAGCTCTAGTCCTCAGTTTGTAATTTTAAAATAAACTCCTAATTTATTTTCCATATTTATGGGTTGCTCATTTGCATTTATTCAGGAGTAGAAAGAAATATCTTTCCCTTAAATAATAGAATTTATTATTTTTCTCAAGTACTAGCATATAAAAACCAGTCTTAATTTTCTTTATCCTGGTTCCTTATCACATTTTAAGAATTTTAATATGATTAATTTAAATAGATTTCAACAAATCCAACCCTTTCATTTAATAGGCATGCAGATAACTGGAAAAAATATGTATCTGATTATATATAGACACTGTTGAGCATGAGTTCAAGTCTCTCTTTGTTAAGTACTTACCATGTTTTAAGAATTGCTCTCATGCTAAGAAGTGCTCATGTATAAGTACATAGAAATGCTTTAATTATTAATGTATTCAATCCTCTTAATAACAAAATGGTACATTATGCTTATTAGTAGATGAGAAAATTGAGACACAGAAAGGTTACATAATTTGTCTAAGATCTTAGACAAATGTGGTGTCAGAGCCAGCACACAAATACACGTAGTCTGGCCTCTCACATGTTGCTCTCTCAGCCATTGGACTATACTGCCTCCCAGGTCTTTGGGTACTTTCCAAAAGAGCAGCCAGAGCTATTTGGCTGCATATTTATTAGACTTATCTTTTTATTCCCCCAAAATATGTCTTATGTTGTTTTTTATCTTCCAAAATATAAACTCTGAGATTGATAAGTAAGATGACTGTTTTTTCCTTTTTTCTGTTTTATTATTATACTTTAAGTTCTGGGATACATGGGCAGAACATATAGTTTTGTTACATAGGTATATATGTACCATGGTTGTTTGCTGAACCCAACAACCTGTCATTTACATTAGGTATTTCTCCTAATGCTATCCCTCCCCTAGCCCTCTACCCTCAGACAGGCACCAATGTGAGATGTTCCCCTCCCTATATCCATGTGTTCTCATTGTTCAACTCCCACTTAAGAGTGAGAACATACAATATTTGGTTTTCTGTTCCTGTGTTAGTTTGCTGAGAATGATGGTTTCTAACTTCATCCATGTCACTGCAAAGGACATGAACTCATTCTTTTTATGACTGCATAGTATTCCATGGTATATATGTGCCACATTTTCTTTATCCAGTCTATCATTGATGGGTATTTGGATTGGTTCCAAGTCTCTGCTATTGTGAACAGTGATGCAATAAGCATACACATACAACCTACAATGGATGTGAAGGACCTCTTCAAGGAGAACTACAACCACTGCTCAAGGCAATAAGAGAGAACACAAACAAATGGAAAAATATTTCATGCTCAAAGAATCAGTATCATGAAAATGGCAATACTGTCAAAAGTAATTTATAGATTCAATGTTATCCCATCAAGCTATCATTTACTTTCTTCACAGAATTAGAAAAACAAACTACTTTAAATTTCATATGGAACCAAAAAAAGCTTCTATAGCCAAGACAATCCTAACCAAGAAGAATAAGCCTGGAGGCATCAGGCTACCTGACTTCAAATTACACTACAGGCTGCAGTCACCAAAACAGCATGGTACTGGTACAAAAACTGATATGTAGATCAATGGAACAGAACAGAGGCCTCAGAAATAACACTACATATCTACAACCACCTGATCATTGACAAACCTGACAAAAATAAGCAACGGGGAAAGGTTTTCCTATTTAACAAATGGTGCTGGGAAAACTGGCTAGCCATGAGCAAAAAGCTGAAACTGAATGCCTACCTTGCACCTTATACAAAAATTAACTCACGATGGATTAAAGACTTAAATGTAAGATTTAAAACCATAAGAACCCTAGTAGAAAACTTAGGCAATACCATTCAGGAGATAGGCATGGCCAAAAACTTCACGACTGAAACAACAAAAGCAATGGCAACAAAACCCAAAATTGACCCATGAAATCTAATTAAAGTAAAGAGCTTGTGCACAGAAAAAGAAATTATCAGAGTGAACAGGCAACCTACAGAATGGGAGACAATTTTTGCAATCTATCCATCTGACAAAGGGCTAATATCCAGAATCTACAAAGAACTTAAACAAATTTACAAGAAAAAAGAAAGAAACAACTCTATTAAAAAGTGGGCAAAGGATATGAACAGACACTTCTCAAAAGAAAACATTTATGCAGCCAACAAACATATTTTAAAAAGCTAATTTTCACTGATCATTAGAGAAATGCAAATCAAAACCACAATGAGATACCATCTCATGTCAGTTAGAATGGCGATCATTAAAAGGTCAGTAAACCAACAGATGCTGGATAGCATGTTGTAAACTAGGAACATTTTTACACTGTTGGTGGGAGTGTAAATTAGTTCAACAATTATGGAAGACAGTGTGGTGATTCCTCAAGGAACTAGAACCAGAAATACCAGTTGACCCAACAAACACATTACTGGGTATATATCCATGAGTATATATCCAAAGGAATATAAATTATTCTACTATAAAGACACAAACGGTTTATTTTTAGTAAATTAGAATTAATGCAACCTAAAGTCACAGGTCTTCAAAGTAGCCATTTAAACCTTGGAAATTACCTTTGCTTAAGATATATTGGGATTGCTAGGCAATCTAAAAATGCTTTTGAGGTAGCAAGTCTTTATTTTGAATGCCATATTTGATTTTTGCAAACAAAAAGTAATTTTCTAAAGTAATTTTTGTGTTTATGTGAAGATCAAAATATATAATAGTACTGTAGGCAGATAATATGTAACACAATAAGATGTTTAATTTTGTGTGTGTGTGTTTTTAATGTGATCTAGAAGATATTTCAAAGCTGGAGTTCTTCAGATATTTTGAGTCATCATAAGCTATTTAACATTGGTGGATATTATTCCAGGTTTACAACACTGTAAAGGACCAAGGGTACCATTAGCTATGCTATGTCCAGTGACACTATAAATGAACTAAACAAAACTATTCTTTTGACCTTCAACCACATTTTAAATTTTTCTTCTATATTCCTTATATTACAGATGTGTAATATGTGATGCAGAAAAACTGAGTTGATTTTTTGGCAAACTAGGACATTGAAAAGAGCAGGTAGTATTATGAAGACACAAACAAGAGGGAAAATTGTTTTTACAAAGCAATAAGGTGGTGGAATGTAAAACTATACCATTTTTACTAATTATTCATATGCTAAAAAAGATTGAATTTGTGTTTGGAAATTTAGTTTTAAAGTTTTTGGAGAACATGTCCACCTTTGCATTGGTAATTATTAAATATAAGCAAAATTTTAAAATCTGTTTAAAGTCAATTTTTTCTAAACAAAAGCAGTATTTTTTTTAAATTACTGAAGCAAAAAATTACAAAATCTCTATGCAAATAGTGAAACTTGTTAAAATAATTCTAAATACTAGTAACTATTCATGAAACAGTTACATACTAGGATAAGAATGTGTTTTTCATGTCTCCTCAACAGATCCTTTTACTGAGTCCTTTTATTTACCTTCAGTATGTAGTTAGGTTAAGTGCCAGTGGTCAAACTGGAAAATCTTGTAGTTTGCAGCACAAGAAGGAAGATTGCTTGAAATATCCAGGTACACTTGAACACAGATAAAATTATTTTTATGATTTAAAAATCATTACCAAAAAAAATTAAAACTCTAGGTCTAATAAAGTCCAAACATATTGAAATAACTTCCCTTAAATTATAAAAACAATATTTAACAAAGCTCTAGAGAGAATTCATTTTATTGTAAAATTCTCATTCCTCAGAAAATCTGGCAAGTCTCATTCAGTGATTATCCTGTACATGCTTACTTGTGGTCATATATTTCACCAGCAGTTTCTGAAGGAAGAATGTAAAAGAAAGAGATAACTTATTTACCGCAGTATGAATTCATGTTTCCCAAGTCACATAACAGTTTGCTAACTTGGTTGGAATTTATAGACTGGTATGCTATGGGTAACATTAGTTCTACCCTAAGAATGTCTTTTTTGTAGTACCCTACAGACTACGCTTAATAAACCATGGCTTAGTGTTTTGAATAATTTCAACAAAGCAATAATTTTATGGTGATGAACTTCACGGACAGGACAGTGTGTTGCTCCTTTATAGCTGTATTCACACACTGATTTGCATCTACTAGATTACCAGATGTTTTTAAATAACATATTCAAATTGAGAAGACTGATAAGAAGCCTTAGTTTCTGTAATCATCAGAAACTTAACTAAATGCCAAAGGCATTGTTTAAAGTATTTTTCATCTATTAACACTATTTTTACTGTAAGTAATTTCAGCGGCTATTTTAGAATATATCTTTCAAGATCTGCCCCTTTACATATTTCTTCCCCAATTATTTAATCATTGTTCAAATGAAGACTTTTTATTACATAACTTAGAGTGATGAATTTCACTTTTAAATTTTGATAGATGATGAAAGGCAAGAGAAAGTGATAAATAAAATAAATGAATACACCTGCTCCTTTCACATAACAACAGGGTCTAAAATTTCCAAAAGCTTTTAGAACAATAGTTCACATGCTTGAAATCATTCCCTATAAAGTTCTGTATTGTTGTCTTTGAACCCTCGTTATATTTTATTACATGTATATTTATCTTTATCCATGTACTATGAGCAATTTGTTTTCCATTTTAACCTAAAATATTCTATAAGACATTTATAAGCAGCTAATAGTCTAAGTTGCCACGATGGAGAAAGAACTTGTGCATTTTTTAAGGGGTTAAGCTTTCATTGCTCTCCTGCTACACATTGTTACATCTCATTCAAGTCCAAATTATCTTTCTATTATTTACTTTTCAGCATTAATATTTTCAGATAACCCTCCCGTCAGCTAGTTGACAAAGATTCATTCACTCATTCAAACAATTCAGTGCATTCTTTGCTTTACTCATATTCCCAGATTAAAAGAAATGTCAGGGAAATGTATGGTTATTAGATGACATAAGCAGATAAGCTAACAGAGATAGACATTATATTTATGAGAAACAAATTCTCTCAGTCATGTATTTCTAAAGAGAAAGATGTTGAACTAAATGAATGGATTCCTTTTGGTGTAATACAGTGAGGGAGAGAAAAATGGGTCTTAATTCTTTCTAATATTCTCATTCTGTTTCCACAAATGTTTCTCCTGAGCTGAAAAACTCAACCCAGCTCTCAGCTTTCCAAATAACTTCCTGATACAAACAAAACAAAACAAAAATTTCTCAAAAGAGAAACATTTCAGTGCATGTTCTGTGAACATGAAAACCCTCTTAGCATAATTTATAGTAAACATAACTGGAAGATATTTGAATATATTTAATACTTCATACAACGTTTTGGAAGGGAGCATGAAATATAACATTAATTTTTTTAATGAATTTCATAATAAAGTATCTAAATATGTGGTTAAAATATTGAGTGCTACAAAAATAAAGCTAAATTAATGTGGCACTTTCTAGGAGCTCAAACTTTCAGAGTGGAAACTCTGATGCTGAATAAAAATCAAAGAAACAACATTCATCTTAATAATGAATTTTAACTCATCTCTTTATACATCATCTCTTTTCAGAGAGATTGCCAGACTACAGACTAGCTCAGTGCTTTCCATAGTATTCTCCAGTAATATTATTCTTAGAAGATGAAAAAGAAAATGATTTCAATTTCAAATTAGTTTTAGAAATGTTATGTAGCCATACCCTTTTTTAATAGTCACAATGCAGATTAATATTTGCAAAAGTCTAATAGGTAGTAGTTTAGAAAAAGTCTTAACTTTGCTGAACTAGATATTTTTAAAATGTAATAGAATATAGAAACCAGAAAATCACTTAATGCTTACTAATATTTTGTTGAACTCTGAGAATATACTTTGTGTGTGTTAGGTCTGGTTGGTTCCATTTCTGGCATCCATGTGTGGATTTCAAAGGAACTATCAACACCACAAATTTATACAGTCAGTTGGGTTTATTTAAATGCTTTCATGTGGAGAGAGATTATTATTCTTTATTAGATTTCTGTGAATTTCGGTTTAGTAAATGCTATTTTTCCCTTAAAACCATTATTTTTTTACTTAAATGAAATGAAGTTCTTGGTTCTTACCTAATTATATAATAATGCACATTATATTAAAAAAGAATTACAAAAGAAAATTAATAATTTTGCATATCATTGTACAACAATGCTAAACTCATAAAATAAACCAAAAAATAAAAACAAATGACAATTGAAAATAGGCTACCAGTCAAAAAATAGAGCCTAGGAATAGAATCATACAGATCTGGTCAACTGATATATTATAAATGAGTAAAGACATTTAATGGAGAAAAAATAGTGATTTCAACAAATAGTGCTGAACTACACATATATATGCAAACTATAAATCTAGATATAGATCTTGCATCTTTCACTATAATTAATTCTCAGTGGATGTTAGAACTAAGTGTAAAACACAAAGAACAACCTCCAATGCCAAATTTTTCTGAATTTTCTAAAAAGTAGGTGTGATATGAATGTCTCTTTTGTCTCAGATGACAGCAATATTCCTTGAGAATCTGAATGAGTAGTGAATATCCAACTTGTTTTTCCTTAGTTCTTGTAAAATAATACTCTTATTTTTGCCTCTTTACAGTTTCTCTAACTTTGTATTTCTTCAGTCCAATTTTTTAAGTTTGAGCACACAAAAATGATTGCAAAAAAACTAAAATTTAAAATTCTGGAAGATAACACAGAAAATCTAGGTGAACTTGTGTTTGGCCTTTTTTTTTTTTTTTTAGAATAATGAACAAAAGCACCATTATAAAAAGAAATCAAATGGGACATTATTAAAATTAGAAACTTAAATATTGATAAGGATGCTGTTAAGAGACAAAAGCCAAGACAAACAATAAACTAGGAGAAAAATTTAAAAAATGCATAGCTACCCTAAAAGTCTTTGTATATCTAAAATGTACAAATAATTTTTTAAACTAAATAATAAGAAACAAAGAACTCAATTGAGAAATGGATCAAAGATCTGAGCAGACATCTCACCAAAGGAGATAAATATATATGTATATAATAATAGCATGGATAAATAAATAGAATATATCTTCTCCTATTTATATCCATGTATGTCAAAGAATATATATGAATATAAATAGAAGCTCTATTTCATATGTTATTAGGGAATTGCAAATTAAAACAATGAACAGATACTATCACACATCTATTAGCATGGTTAAAGTGCAAAACCTAGACATTGCTAAATGCTGGCAAGGATGTTGATTAACAGAAACTCATTCATTGTTTGTGGAAATGCAAAATGAAATAGACACTTTAGAAAGCAGTTTGACAGTTTCTTACAAAATTAAAAATAGTCTTACTATAAAGTCTAGCAATTGTTTTTCTGGCATTTATTCAAAGATATTGACAACTTATGTCCACATAACAACTGCTTACAAATGTGTATATTAGTTTTATTCACAATTGTCAAAACTTAAAAGTAACCAAGATGTCCTTCAACAGGTGAAAGAAGAAGTAAACTGGCATATCCAAATGGTGGAATGTTATTCAGTGATAAAATGAAATGAGTTATTAAACCCTGAAAAGTTATGAAGGTAACTTAAATGCATATTGGTAAGTGAAAGAAGCCAATCTGAAAAAGCTACATACTGTATAATTTCAAATCTATGACATTCTGGAAAAGACAAAAATACAGAAAAATACCAAGTTCAGTAATTGCCAAGGGCTTGGCAGGTAGAAGGGAGGGATGAATAGATGGAGAACAGGGTATTTTTAGGACAGTGAAACTATTATGGATGAAAATATAACAACAAATACCAACAAATACATATCATACATTTCTCAAAATCAATAAAATATTTGGCACAAGTGAATGCAAATATAAACTATGGACTTTAGCTAAAAATATTGTGTCAGTGTTAGCTCATCTGTTATACCAAATATACCACACTAATGCAAAATATTAATCACAGGGAGACTCAGGTTTGGAGATGGGGGCCAAGGGATTTAAGGAACTCTCTGCACTCTGCTCAATTTTGCTATAAATTTAAACTAGTCTGAAAAGTGAAGTCTACTAACTAAAACATTAAAAACATGGTGCCGGTGAAAATAATGCTAATAATTTAATTGCCTTAAATGGTAGACACCAAATATGAGAAACTATCATTAAAACAGAAACATTACTGTAAACAAATTAACCTCATTTATCCAGTCTTTTTTAAAAAAATCTTTAAAACTAGCTTTTTTGTTTTGTTTTTGCATATTTCCAGGTAGTTTTACGGGGAGATAATGTGTGATGCTGGTTGTGTGTAGGCAGCAATGCATGAAATCACAAATTATGATTTTTATTTGCATCTAGCCAATGAAATTCACACATTAGTAAACTCTTCTCAGAATGAAACAGTTGGCTGATTTAAATTATGGTTATTATTCTAAGAGCTCGATGCAATCCTACTCATGTCAGATTGGTTTATTTGTTACATAAAACCTGCAACAAATTTGGGGGCAGAAGGGAAAACTGCTGACTAGGGTACTTCTGATATGTCAGGGATGCTTAACTGGAAATGTTGTCATGCTCTGTTAATACACTGGCCCAGCATAACAGAGCCTCTGTTCTCTATATTGACATCCCCAAAGTGAGGCAACGTATTTTTGGTGCTGGATGTCTATGAGACTCACATAAACAGATGTTATAATGTGTATTTCAAATGGCAAAGTTTATTTTAGTTAATATCTATCAAAGATTCCCATTTTATGGGTCAGTATAGTCTTTGTTTTTTAAACTGCATATTGAGAAATTATAGTTGTATATATTTACAAGGTATGAAGTATGTAGTCTTGCCATAATTTTTTAATACGATGTGGAATGGTTAAATTAAGCTAATTAACATACCTATCACCTCAAATATTTAACAGTGTTTGTGATGAGAACATTAGACATTTACTGTCAGTAATATTCAAATGAACAGTATGCAATTATTAGCTATTTTTAACACGCTGGGCTTTTGAAATAAAATCAAACGTATTCCTGCTATCTAACTGAGGTTTTCTATCTTTAAGCTATTATCTTCCCGTTGACTCCAACCCTCAGCCTCTGGAAACTTCCATTCTACTTGGGTCTTCTGTGAGTTCAATTGTTTTAGATTTCACATGTAAATGAGAATATGCAGTGTTTGTCTTTTGTGTTTGGCTTTTTTCACTCTATAATGTTCTCTACTTCCTTCCATGTTGTTTTCTTTATTCATCCATCCCGTGATGGACACTTAAGTTAAATTAACATATTGGCTATTGTGAATAGTGCTGTAATGAACATGGGAGTGCAATTCATACTGATTTCAATTTTTTTTCTTTTTTTTTTTGAGACAAAGTCTTATTCTGTCCCCCAGGCTGGAGTGCAATGCCACGATTTTGGCTTACTGCAACCTCCGCCTCTGAGGTTCTAGTGATTCTCCTGACTCAGCCTCCTGAGTAGCTGGAATTACAGGCACCTGCCACCATGTCTGGCTGATTTTTGCATTTTTAGTAGAACCAGGGTTTCACCATGTTGGTCAGCTGGTCCCTTACTCCTGATCTCAGGTGATCCACCTGCCTTGGCTGCCCAAATTACTGGGATTACAGGTGTGAGCCATCGCATCTGGCAGATTTCAAAACTTTTGGGTCAATACTCAAAAGTGGGATTGCTGGACCACATGGTAATTCTACTTTAGTTTTTCAATAATAATTCATGCTGTTTTCTATAATGGTCCTACCAATTTACATTTCTACCAAGAGTGTACAAGTGTTCCCCTTTCTTTACATTCTCACCAACCATTGTTATCTCTTGTCTTTTTTATAAGAGCCATTCTAAAAGGTGAGAGGTGACATTTCATTGTGGCTTTAATTTATGTCTCCCTAATGATTAACAATGTTGAGAATTTTTTTTATGTATCTGGTAGCCATTCCCATGTCTTCTTTTGAGAAATATTTTTTTATTGCCCCTTGCTTATTTCTTAATCAAATGATTTTTCTTCTTTTATAGAGTTGAGTTTCTTCTATTTTTTGGATATTAATTCTTTATCAGATGTATGGCTTGGAAATATTTTCTCTCAATCTAAAAATTGTCTTTTCACTGTTGTTTCCTTTAATAGGTAAATTTTTAAACATTTTGATGTAATCCTATTTTTCTATCTTTGGTGTTGTTGCCTGTCCTTTGGGGGTTAAATCTAAAAAATTATTGCCCAGCCCAATGTCATGTGGTTTTACTTCTTTTTTTTTTTTTCTAGTAGTTTTATAGTTTCATATCTTAAGTCCTTTTTTAAAAACTTTTTTTTATGCTCAGGGTTATATGTAAATTCATGTAATGAGGGTTTGTTGTAAAGATTATTTCATTGCCCAGGTATGATGCTCAGTACCCAAGCTTTGTCTTTTCTACTCCTCTCACTTCTTCCACCTTCCACCCTCAAGTAGACCATAGTGTCTTTTTGGTTCTTTTTTTGTGTCCATGTGTTCTCATCATTCAGCTCCCACTTATAAGTGAGAAGATGCAATATTTGGTTTTCCGTTCCTGCATTACTTTGCTAAAAATAATAGCCTCCAGTTCCATCCATGTTCTGGAAAAATGCATATTATTCTCTTTTATAGCTATATAATATTCCATTGCATATATGTACCATATTTTCTTTTTCCAGTCTATAGTTGATGGGCATTTACATTGAATCCATGTTTTTGCTATTGTGAATAGTGCTGCAATGAACATTTATGTGCATGTGTCTTTACAGTAGAATGATTTTCCTTACGCCATATATAACTATCAACTAAAGGTAGATTGAAGACTTAAATGTAAAACCCAAAACTATAAAAATTCTGGAAGACAACCTAGGCAATATCATTCTGAACAGGAATGGGCAAAGGTTTCATGACAAAGATGTCAGAAACAATTGCCACCAAAACAAAAATTGACAAATGGAATCTAATTAAACTTAACAGTTTCTGCACAACAAGAAATATCAACAGCTAAAACAGACAATATACAGAATAGGGAGAGATATTTGTAAACTATGCATCTGACAAAGGTCTAATATTCATCTTTTATAAAAAAAACTTAAGCAAGTCTACAAGACAAAAACAACCCCATAAAAACAGTGTGGGCAAAGGATATGAACAGACACTTATTAAAAGAAGACATACATGTAGCCACCATCATATGAAAATAAAAAGCTCAATATGACTAATCATGAGAGAAATGCAACTCAAAACCACAAAACTCAAACAAGTCAGATTGACTATTATTAAAAATTCAAACAATAACAGATGTTAGCAAAGTTGCAGAGAAAAGGGAATACCTATACACTGTTGGTGGGAGCGTAAATTAGTTCAACCATTGTGGAAAGCAGTGTCAGATTCCTCAAAGAGCCAAAAGCAGAACTACCATTCAACCTGGGAATCCCATTACTGGGTATGTACCCAGATATGTTTAAGTCTTTGATCCATTTTTTAGTTGATTTTTGTAAACAATGTGAGATAAGGGACCAATTTCATTTTTCTACATGTGGATATCCAATTTCCCCTGTACCATTTATTGAAGGGACTTATCTTTTTCCAATTAACACCTTTGTCAAAGATCAACTGACCACCAAAATGTGGAATCTTTTCTTAACTTCCTATTCAATGTACACAAATCAATAAATGTGATATACCACATTAACAGAATAAAAAACCAAATTCATATAATATGAAAAGAAAAAAAGCATTTGGCAAAATCTAATGTCTTTTCATGATACAAACTCTCAACAAATTTAGGGTTAATGGCAGGGTTTAGATTAGGGTCAGAAGAAGAAAAAGACAAAAAAATTGGTATAGAAGAAATGTATCTTAACACAGTAAGAGTTATATTTGAAAAATCCACAGTTAATATCTTACTAAATGTGGAAAAGTTGAAAATTTTTTCTCTAAGATCCTTAACAAGATAAGGATACCCACGTGTACTACGTCTATTTGATGTAGTACTGGAGGTCTTAGCTAGAGCAGTGAGGTCAGATAAAAAAAATAAAAGATATTCAAATTATAAAGCAAGATGTTAAATTCTCCCTCTTTGCAGATAACATGACCTTATATATTGAAAACTCTAAATATTCCACTAAAAATACTGTATGAACTGTTACGTTCAGTAAAGTTGCAGGATACAAAATGAACACATGAAAATCAGTAACATCTCTCTACTCTAACAATAAACTTTACCAAAACAAGATTAATAGAATCATTCCACTTACAATAGTTATGAAATAATTACAAATGAATTTAATCGAGAAGGTGTTATTTCATAACTATTGTAAGTGGAATTATTCTATTAATTATAAGATATTAATACAAATTGAAGAAGATACAAATAAATGGGAACATATCTTGTGTTCTTAGATTGTAAAAATAAATATTGTTAAAATGTTTGCACTACTAAAATGATCTAAAAATTCAATGTAATTCTTAACAAAACCCTATGTGTTTTTCATAGAAATAGAAAAAGTAATCCTAAAATTCATATGAAAATGCAAAAAAAAAAAAACACCTAAATAGCCAAGGCAATCATAAGAAAAAAAGAAAAAAGCTGGAGGCATCACACTACCTGATTTCAAACTATGCTACAATGTGATAGTACTTAAAACAACACAGTACTAGCGTGAAAATTGGCACACTGACCAGTGGAACAGTTTACTTTCTTTTACTAGGCATTTTAAGGAATTTTATTAGGTGTCAGTACCAGAAAAACCATTACATTGAGAAATTGAGAAATGCATAGTATTTCATGCATCGAGAATGAGAAATTATCCTGAGTTGTTTAAGAAATAAAAAATTCATAATAAGTATAAGGAAAAACGTGTGAAAGATCGTGCCAAGTCAGACATTATTATTTTCCACAACATGAAATTGCATTATTATCATGGATACAGCTAGTTAGCAAAAATGTAGAGGAATATACACATGCACATACTTTTGCAGGCAAGATAACACTTGAGAGACCCAAACTACCACTTAGAAAAAGAGTTACCTGAGGACATGTTCTATTTTCTGTAGTTATTTTTTTTCTTAATAAAGCTTCTACATTAAGACATCACTGCATTTCAGCATATATTTATGGTAACCTCATTATGCCAGTCAGCTTAATATTCTGTACTTTCAATTTATTTCCCATTTCCACAACCCAGATAGCAACCTCCAATGCAGAATTTTGCTGAAATTTTTCTAAAAGTAGATGTAATGTGAATACCTCTTTTGTCTCAGATCACAGCAATATCCTTTGAGAATCTGACTGAGTAGTGAACAGCTGACTTACTTGTCTTTTATTTAGTTCTTAAAAAATGATACTCTTATTTTGTACCCTTTCTTGTTTCTCTTTGTATTTCTTTAGTCTAATTATTGAAGAGTATGAGTACATAAAAATGATTGCAAGTATATTACTTATTTCAAATCTTACCTTGCTTAAACCAATTCTGGTTATAGTTTGCTTTGTCATAAATCTCTCAATTTGAAAACTTTTGGTATTTTCAAATACCATGCCTGCAGAAGTTAGTGGAAATTAATATTTTAAGCTCACAAATGTTTAAATAAGGTTTACATTGTATCAAAATATTCCTACTGGTTAAAAATCAGGATTTTATACAGGTTGGGTCACCCAGAGTCTGATTTTATTTATTGTTAAGCATGACCCTGGGGCATTTTACGACATAGGTATTAGCAGAAATTGATGAACTCTGAATAGAATGGAAGGTGGAAAGAGTGACAAGAACTCAGGTGGTACTTCACATTGTTGCCTCCAGAAGAGTTGATTCCTCATTTCATTCAACCCCTCTGTTGTGTTTATCCTGATTTTAAGAAATCAATATGACCTCAAATTTGGGAAAATAAATATATTATTAAACTAATTGTGAAAAATGTTTAAGTTTAAATATGGTCTAAACCCTATATTACATAAAAATCTTTTGTTAAATCTCTTGTTTTTCCAATTTCTTATTCTTCTGGACATAATTACTGAATTATAGGCACTGAAAAGTTATAATTGAGGATATTGATTCTTAAAATGTCTAATTTCTTAATAGTTGAAGTGTTATTGATTCATTACATTGATATGCTTACAATTGCTCAGAAATTACATAGCAAAAGGGAGTTCAGTACTCAACATTAAAAAATTTTCTTTCAATAACTGTGAAAGTCTATTTTGTTTTTCTACCCTCAATTTAAAAATGTTGAACTATACCCTTTACAGCCTTTCCAATTTGATTATCAATGTTCCATCTATGATATTATTTAAGTCAGTCAAGAGAATTCTGAAGAAATTTATTATGCCTATTGTATACATAGTTATTGTTCACATCCAATTATATAAATTGCACCTGGAATTCATGATATCTTTCTTACCACAGGAATCTTATTTCTCTGAATGAGCGTCTCTAGATTGGGTGTTTTTTGGATTACCAGAAACTCATTGGGAATTTTTTTCAACACAGTGGAAATCCAGTGATTCTGCCACTACTGGTAGTATGCCAAAATTCTCAACATGCAGTGTCCTATCTTTGCTCCTGCAGAGTTCAGACTCTAGTGTGATTTTTGAAGCAAATTGCAAAGTCAAGGACAAAGTTGGTAAGTTGTAAGCAAGTATTAAAATATCCTTACATTAAATCAGATATTCTTCAGAATATAGTAGAGGGGGGCTTTCTAAATAACAATTCAGGCCTGATCAGATTATCATTTTTCCAAAAGAAATTGGTTATTTTTGTCCTTATTTTCTTTTTCTCCAGCTACAAAAATCTAACCTGAAGATTATTCTATTTACCCTTTGTTGGAAGTTTATTTATTTATTTATTTTTTAGGTGATGATTTTAGAGCAGTTTTAGGTTCACAGCTAAATTAAGAGGAAGATACAGAGATTACCCATACCTCCCCCACTTTTATGATCCCCACCTCAGTGTGGTTTTGTAATTATAATATTTTTATTACAATTGATGAAACTACACTGATGCATCATATTGAGGGAATGTGTTCTCTTTCTGGGTCCATGAGGGGGCGTAGTTTTAAGGGCAATAATTTCCCAGGGCCATGCCCCTCTCCCATCTCTCTCCATGCGGGAGACTTAACGGTTTATGTTTAAATTTCGCAGGCGCGAGAAGAAACTGAGAGTCAATCACTCCAGTGAAAGTTCTAAGAACCTTTTTCATTGGCCTGGGGTTTTAGAGAAGGTGAGGGTTCCTCCCAGGTTAAAAGTCCCCTTCTTCCACACCCCTTCGGACTCCATGTTTGGATCCCCTTCCACGAACACTCCCATGGAAGCTGTTTTTCTCTATCCTGGATTTTCCCTCCAGAGTTCCCTTCCACACTCTCGTGTGGAAGCCTGTCTTCCCCTCCTAAACTCCATCTCTCTCTATTCACTTCCACTCAGTGTGGAAGCTGTCTTTCCACTCCTGGATTCCATCTTTTCTTTCTCTCACCCAGTGTGAGAGTTAGCTGTTTCCCCCTCTGGAAACCCTTCTCACTCAATGTGAGAGCGACTTTTCTTTCTCTCACTCAGTGTGAGAGCTAGTGGTTTCTCTCTTCTTCTCCTTTTTCTCTCTCTAAATAAATCACGTTCTACAAACACGTTTGAGTCCAGTATTTACTGCTCACTGTGCCATAGTCCCCTCTCTCATTCTTGAGAGGGCAGGAGACCAAGATCCTGGAGAAAAGTCCTGTCAGGGGAGCTGAGGGCACCCCGAACCCATTACAATAGTGTCCAAAGACCATTGTTCACTCTTGGTACTCTATATTCTATAGGTTTTGACAAATGTATAATAACTATATACATATAATAAAATGTATCCACCACTATGAAATCATACTGGTTTTTACTGCCCTGAAAATCCTCTGTGCTCTTACTATTCATACCACCCTTCTCCATAACCCCTGGCAATCACTGATCTTTTCACTGTTTCATAGTTTTGCCATTTCCAGAATGTCATAAATTCAAATTATACAGTATGTAGCCTTTTGAGATTGGCTTCTTTCACCTAACAGTATTTAATATGTCACTTTCATAAATTTTCATGGCTTGAGGCCATATTTTCTTATAACTAAATAGCATTTCATCATTTGGATGTTCCACACTGTGTTCATTAACTTATTTTAGATAATCTTGATTGCTTCCACATTTTGTCACTTAGGAATAAAGCTACTTTAAATGTTCATGTGCTGATGTTTCTATGGACATATGTTTTCAACTCCTTTAGGTGAATACCAAAAAGCTCAATTGTTAAGTCTTATAAGAGTATGTTTAATTTTGTGAAATACTGCCAAACTAACTTCCAAAATCATTGTCCCATTTTGCAATGAATGAGAGTCCCCGTTGCTCTACATCTTCCCAGCATTTGTTGCTTTAGTGTTCTTGGATTTTGGCCACATTAATAGATGTGCTATGGTACTTCATTGTTATTTTAATGTACATTTTTCTGATGATATGTGGTTTGGAGCATGTTTTCATATGTTTATTTGCAATCTTTATATGTATTTTGGTGAGGATTCTGTTAAGGTCCTTAGCCCATATTTGAGAATCAGAGTTTATTTTCTTTAACAGTCCTTTATCACATACGTGTATTGCAAATATTTCTGCTCAGTCTATGCCTTCTCTTCTTATTATTTTAATAGTGATTTTTACATAGAAGAAAATTTAAATTTAATATATTCCTGATTATTAATTGTTTATTTCGTAGATCATGCCGTTGGTGTCATATCAAAAAAGTAATCACCATATCCAAGGTCATGTATGTTCTTTCCTATGTTATCTTCCAGAATTTTTATAGTTCGGTGTTTAACATTTAGGTTGTAATCCATTTTGAATTAATTTTTGTTAAGGGTATAAGATCTGTGCCTGGATTCATTCATTTGCATACAGATGTTCAGTTATTCCAGCACTGCTTGTTGAAAAGATTATGCTTTTCCCACGCTAGTGCCTTTTTTCTTTAGTCAGAACTGTTTACTGTATTTATATGAGTCTATTTCTAAGAACCGTATTTTATTCCACTGAACCATTTGTCTATTTCACCCCCAATACAATACCATTTTGAACACTGCAGTTTTATAGGAAATAGCAGCATTTTTGTTGAAGTCAGGTAGTGTCAGTCCTCTGACTTTGTTATTCTTCTTTAGTATTAAGTTGTCTATTCTGGGTACTTTACCTTTCCATACAAATATTATGTTTAAATTTATTTACACTTGTTGGTATTCACAAAACATATTGCTGAATTGTAGATTGTTGTTGTTGTTGCTTTTAATGTTGCTAAGTTAATCCAGCAAAGAACTCAAGTTTGATTTAATTGGAGGAATTATGTAATTACTCAGGGTAAGTAACTAGTTCCTTCATTTAACTATTTATGAAATTATCACTGGATCCACTGAATAAAAGGTTACTGAGTGCTTATAATTAAACCAAACGTTATATACAATGTTCCTATTATTATTACACTCAACCTAAACTATTTTGTCATGTATCCAGTTGCAATCACTTGATTTTCTACAAAATAGTGTAAGTTAAAAGATAGATGGTAGTTTTTTTAAGAGTAGTAAAAAACTGCAGTGAATTTAAAAGCAAGTGAACTTAGTTTTTTTATTTTTCCTCCTCTATATGAAAAAATAATGGTTATATAAGTATAATAAAAACATTGATTACGTGTTAGACCAGTGTTTGTAATGAGCATTTTCATCAACATGAAACCACACAATCTGTGTCATTGCAATAATTATATATTAAATCAATGTATTTCAGAGGTATGTATGGATAATATCGGGGAGCTGAGGTTAGGGGAGAAGAAAGAACAATATACAAACTAGCAAAGAGGCACAACACGAGCATTTAGATGTGTATTTGTTACGCTGTAGACATTTAGAGTAGAGGAGAGGAAATGAACACAAAGCCAATATGACTTAAAAAAAAGTTTGTGATGACAGTGAACAGTAGCATATTTGTTCAAGTTGTGCCTAAATGATTTTTTATTATAATTTAACTTATTGCATAATCTCCTACCCCCACATTATTTCTGGGTCCTGAAACTATTTATCAAAACATGCAGATTAACAATTTATAATAATCCAGTCTCCTAAATGTTTAAGTTTATCCCATTTATTAAGGAGTACCTTTGTATCAATGTGAAAACAGATTAATACAGAAAATTAGTACTGGGAGTGGGGCACTGCTATAAAGATAATCTCAAAATGTTGAAGTGACTTTGGAACTGGGTAATAGGCAGAGGCTGAAAGTTTGGTGGGCTCAGAAAAAGACAGGAACATGTGGAAAAGTTTGGAATTTCTTAGAGACCTGTGGAATGGTCGTGACCAAAATGTTAATAGATATGGACAATGAAGTCCAGGCTGAGGTGGTCTCAGATGGAGATTAGGAACTTATTGGAAACAGGAACAAATATCACTTCTGCTAAGATTTAATAAAGAGACTTGTGGCATTTTGTCTCTGCCTTAGAGATCTGCGAAACTTTTGAACTTGACAGAGATGATTTAAGGTATACGACAGAAGAAAATTCTAAGCAGCAAAATCCTCAAGATGTAAACTGGCTTATTCCAAAATTGCTCAGTTACCTGCATTCACAAAGACATGGTTTGAAATTTGAACACGTTTACAAAGGAAGCAGCACAGAAAGGTTTGAAAAATTTGCAGCCTGAACATGTGGGAGAAATGGAAAACTCATTTTCTGGGGAGGAATTCTAGCCTGTTGCAGAAATTTGCAACGTAAGTAAAGAGGAGCTGAAGGTTAATAGCCAAGACAATAAAGAAAGTGTCTCCAGATCATGTCAGAGACCTTCATGGCAGCTCCTCCCAACACAGGCCCAGAAGCTTAGGAAGGAAAAATGGGTTTCTGTGCTGGATCCGGGATCCTGCTGTTCTGTGCAACTTCCAGACTTTGTACCCTGTGTCCCAGCCACTCCAGTTCCAGCCCTAGCTAAAAGATGCCAGTGTACAGCCCAGGCTGTTGCTTCAGAGGGTGCAAGCCCCAAGCCTTGATGAATTCCATGCGGTGTTGGGCTTGAGGGTGCACAAACGACAAGAGTTGAGCTTGGGGAGCCTATGCCTAGATTTCAGAGGATGTATGGAAATGCCCGAATGTCCCAGGCAGAAGTCTGCTGCAGCAGTGGAGCTCTTGTGGAAAACCTCTGCTAGAGCAATGCAGAGGGAAAATATGCAGCTGGAGCCCCAACCCAGAGAGCCACTGGGGCACTACCTAGTTGAGCTATGAGAAAAAGGCCACCATCTTCCACACCCCAGAAAGATAGATTTACCAACAGCTTGCGCTGTGTATTTAAAAAAGCCACAGGAACTCAACACCAGCCTATGAAACAGCTACAGGGCTGTTCCTTTGAGAGACATAGTGGCAGAGTTGCCCAAGGCTGTGAGAGCCCACCCCTTGCATCCGCATGCCCTGGATGTGAGACACAAAATCAAAGGAGATTTTGGAGCTTTAAAATTTAATGACTGCACAGCTGGGTTTCAGACTTGCAATGGGGTGTGTACCATCTTATTATGACCAATTTCCCCCATAGGAAGTAGAAACATTTTCCAAATGCCTTTACCCACATTGCATCTTAGAAGTAACTAACTTGCGTTTGATTTCACAGGCTTATGGGCAGAATGGACTTTCCTTGTCTCAGATGAGGCTTTGGACTTGGAGTTTTGAGTTAATGCAGGAATGAGTTAAGACTTTAGAGGACAATTAGGAAAGCATGGTTGGTTTTGAAATATAAAAGGACATGAGATTCTGGAGAGAGGGACAGAATGATATGGTTTGGCTCTTTGTCTCCCTCTGCCGAATCTTCTCTTTAATTGTAACCGTGCATATTAAGGGAAGAACCTGTTGGGAGGTGACTGGATCATGATGACGACTTCCCCATGCTGTAATCATGATAGTGAGAGAAGTCTTATGAGATCTGATGGTTTTAAAGTGGCAGTTTTCCCCTGTGTGCATGCTGTTTTTCTCATGCCACCATGTAAGACATGCTTTATTCCTTTTCACCTTTCACTATGATTGTAAGTTTTCTGAGGCTTCCCCAGCCTTGTGGAACTGTGAGTGAATTAAACCTCTTTCCTTTCTAAATTACCCATTTTCAGGTAGTATCTTTATATTAGTGTGAAAATGGACTAATTAATACACCAGGACAGCAAACTTTCTATAATAAGCCACATAATAAATATTCTAACCTTTGTAAGTCAGATAGATTCTATTCTTACTATTCAAATAGTCACTGTAGAACAGCTGTGTTCCAATAAAACTTGATTTACAATAATTAATAGCAGACTAGATTTAATCCTTGGCCATTGGTTTGCTTTTCTTGTATATGCTTTCATGAAAAGAGTTGAATATTCTTTTTTGGAAAAAGTCATCGAAGTGATTCTTAGTTAAGAATGATATATTGTTTGGCTAACTTGTGAAATGATCTGGCTCAATCTAGCATAATTATTTAGAATAATGTATAACTTAGAGTCAAGATTTGTCCTTCTTAAAGAAATTAAAAAGAAAAAATCCTACCTCCTTGAATTCAGAAATTAAAATACATATCCTGAAAGTCATAGTTAGATGCACATATTTTACAAAGAGAAAGAATTTATGTGAACAGTAACCTATGAACTTTAGATATGCTTTCTGTTGTTTAATCATATGGTTTTTAACTTAGAATAATAAAACAGTAGAAAAACATGCTTGCACTTCAATAAGTGGAAAGGTGGATTCAGGGAGGCTAAATGACCCTTTCATGGTCATAGCTAGTGTTTTTATTTAGTTGAATTATCAACTTGTTTCCAATTAAAGAATAATACTATTCACACTCATTTGCCCTAACCTTTCTGGAGATACCCATACTTGTCTTTAAGTCTTGGTTTCTGTTTTTTGATACAGTAAAGCCAACCCTATTATCCTTTGTATAGCTAACCTTCAGGTTACTCTTGGCAGTTTAAAAGTAAACAGACTTCCAAAGTAACCTTCTTTGAAAAGTGTTGCAATTCATGATGACATCCTATCATTAAGGATGAAGAAAATCTTAGGATAAAAAATATTATCTGAGTTCCTCAAATTGTTGATGTACTGATTAATGTATAACCAGCTAACATTGAGAAAGATGCTGATTTCTTTCTGAATCATGAAGTTTGACTGATTGTTCTACCTGTAGACATTTCAGCCTCTATCTTACAATCTGTAGCTAATGATTGTAAACTCCATATTGTACCCTCCAATGAAAAAGGAGAACTCCAATATGAGAAACACCCCTCCCTTCTTCTAAACAGTCTTAAAACAACAACAACAACAACTCAGCTTCTATTTTAGATTTAGAAGGTACATGTGCAAGTTTGTTACATGGTAAGATGGGGTGACACCGAGGTTTAGGGCACAAATGATCCAGTCACCAGGTAGTAAGCATAGTACGCAATAGGTAGTTTTTCATCCCTTATCCCTCTCTTCCTAGCTCCTACTCTAAGTGAGAACATGTGACATTTAGTTTTCTGTTCCTGATTTACTTTGCTTAGGATAATAGTCAGCTGCATCCATGTTGCTGCAAATCATGTGATTTCATTCTTTTGTGTGGCTGTGTAGCATTTCATGACATATATATACCTCATGTTATTTATCTAATTCACCATTGATGGGCATCTAAGTTGATTCCATGTATTTGCTATTGTGAATAATGCAACAATGAACATACAAGTGTGTGTGTGTGTCTTTTTGACAGAATGATTTATTTTCCATTGGTTATGTACTTAGTATTGGGAATTTTGGAGTTGAATGGTAGTTCTCTGTACTTTTTGAGCTTTATATCTCGAGTATCAATTTACTTGTTTCATTGTATTGTTCTTGAAACTTCATTCACAGTGATACACAAAGCTGTTCTTTATTTTTATTTACTGGAATATAAAGCTATCTTGTATAAATGACATATGTTTTTATTATTCTATTTGTAAATTGTTTTATTACCTTTTGTTTATCTTTGGACTCATTATTAACAATCAATATTTTTATAACCTGTTATTATGTATTATTTTCCAGGGCTTCTTATACATTTGTTTAAAAGTGTCTAGTAAAAATATCTAGCTATTAGTGGAAGTGTTGTTTACTGGAATGTACATATTTAGCTTTACAGAATAGTTATCAACTTGTCCATCTTAGTTGTATCAGCTGATTTTTCATTAGCAGTGTATTAGGGTCCACACTGTTACAATTCTTCATGGATACTAATAGTATCTGACAAAAATATCCCTGCCGACTGTGATGGTTTGAATTAATTACATTAAGTTTTTATTTAACAAATCCCTACTTACTGAATAGGTTGACATTTTTAATGTATTTGTTACATATTATTGCATATTTTTCAAGGAAATGTCCATATTTTTGTTGTTGTCTATCTTTTGTCGATTGTCTTTTTGCTTTTCATATATGTTTTAATTCATTTGTGCTGCTGTAACGAAATATGGTAGACTGAGTAATTAAGAACAGAAATTGTATTTTATCACAGTTCTGGGGACAGGAAAGTCCAAGATCAAGGCACCAGCAAATCGAGTTTTCTGGTGAGCACTATTGTCTGCTTCCAAGATGGTGCTTTGATGTTGCATCAGGCATCAAGACACAGGCATGCTGTGTCCTCATATGGCAGAAGGCAGAAGAGCAAGACACAGGAATGCTGTGCCCTGACATGACAGAGGAAGAAGAACAAACACTGTGTGAAGGCTCTTTAAAGGGGCCTTGATCCACCTCATCAAGGAAGAGCACTCAAGACCTTATCACCTCTTAAATGCTCTACCTCTTAATACTATCACATTGGCAAGGTTTGAATTTTGTATGGGACACGTTGAAACCAAAGCAATGAACACAATATTATCATATAATATATGTTATAATTCTTTTGCAACTATATACATTGAAATACCTTTTCCAAAACTGTGTGTATTTTTGTCTACTATTTAATGGTGTTTTTAATATACAGAAGCTTATATGTTAATATGGTAAAATATGTATACATACACACATATGTATGTGTGTTTAACACAATAACATTTTGAAAAAAAGATTGAATTGGAAGGAAAAAAATAAAAAGAAACTTTTAAATTTATTAAAAAAATTTTTTTAATGTGCTAAGAAAATAGCTATTTTAAATAGCTAAGAAAAATGTTTACAGTCAATTAAGTTTCAAAATCTTGAAGGCTTCTCAAATACTAAATTTACATTTCTAGCAACAAAACTTAAAAATTTAATTAATGCTTAAATAATGATCCATCAATACCTGCGAATACACAATTCTAGTATTTTTTAAGGAAATTAATAGTTCCATTTTTAGTTTTCAATGTTTATTTCCATTATATCAGTCCAAGAAGTAGCTTCTACTTCACTTTAGCTCCTGTATATTTAATACGTGAATCAGTCAGAATTTTTTTCCTAATTAAGGAAATATATATTTCCAATAAAAAAGTATATGTTTTAACTATTTTTAAAAGTTTTGTTTTTCACATAACACTGATGCTCTTGTTGAGATACTCTTTATATCCTTCAAGAACGTTTGAATACTGTTTATCCTAGTAGATTGCACTACATGGAGTCTGAGGCAAGAAAATCTTCACTATCTTTCCTGTTTTCTCGTTGTTCTTCTCTTTTTTTTACCTCCTGCCCTCCATTCTTTCCTAGAATTGAAAGGCTTTATTTTTTCTCTTATTCTTTTACACTTTCTTTGCTTTCCTTTTGTATTGACAGTCTCCCAGAATAGAGCTTACCTTCTCCAAGGGAAAGGTTGTTTTATCTTGCAAAAATGTGAGGTGAACATGCATTTAGAAAGATTCAAAATATAAATTCAAAGTAGTCTTGGAAATCTCCTTTTTTAGCATTTCAAGTATCTTAACTTTAAAATTTCTGGGCCTACTAAATCAAATGTTGATAGTACAATAAAGTTTATTTATGATTAATGAGATATCAAAAGTAAATATTTAATACTTACAGAGTTAATTCACTTAGATGTGGTCAAAAATATGCTACAAAATATTTCTATATATGTCAATTATTGACTTCTACAATAGCAAAATTTAATATTGTGTTTCAGAAAGGTAATATTTTCTTCATATGAATTAGCTGAGTTGATGAATATGTTATCTATAAGGAACAGAAAAGGGAATCATTTCTCTTGAGTCCCAATAAAAACTTTGCTTATAATTTGAATGTTTACAAAATGTTTTTAAACTAACAAGTATTTTGACATATTTTACTGTAAAGAAAGAACCTATAAAAAATATTAGGGTCAAGTGAAGTCTATACTGAATCATCTTTGTCATGCAAAAATTAAAATGCCAGTGATTAAGGTAGTGATCAATAACATTAGCACATGTAGTGGTTTTAAAATATTGAGTTTTATAGTTCTCCTTATTTGTGCCTAGAAATGAAGAAACCTCCTTTAATGTAGGGTCCCTTACAGTTTGCCTTTGAGCCATAAGAGTCCAGCTTACCTCTGTATTATAGATTGGTCATAAAATTGAGTTATTTTATTAAAGAAATGAATCTGTAGATTTTAATAAATTATTTTCAATACAATAAAAATATAATTGATATTAACTCATTAAAACATAATAATTAGTTTATAAAATAAATAAATGGATGAAATATTTGAAACTTCCTCCACTTTAGTGCAGGCTATATCTCATAAGAAGAAACTCATATTTGTTTTTCTCTATAGTTGTTATTTTCTGGTTAGGTGACTCCATCTTTCATTTCATTTTTAAAATTGTTACAGAAATATCCATTAAATTCCAATTTATCTACTGAATTTATTATGTAATATGATATCAGACTGCATAATATCACAACAAAGATTTTTTACCAAGTTATCTCAACAGTTGCACATTTCAATAATCTCACTGGTCAATTTTTATAAAGACAGTTTAAAAGCCAGTTAGTGGAATTGAGCAATTATTTACTTTGATATATGAGTGAAAGTAATGCACTTAAACAAGTAGCATGTGCAGACACAGTTAAAAAGTCAGTTTTAGTATGTCAGTTTCATTACTACTGTCAAATAAAAAGACAATAACTCATTTTATAGGGATTTGGCATTTTGCATACATTTTAACTATGCTTGTATAATTATTCCACCCTTCGATGTAGAACAGAAGTCAGGACCCTTAAACACACCCATTTCCCAAGTAAAAAATAATAATCAGCAAAAGCACCTATTCACTAAACTGTGACCAATAATTAACTCTTTTTTTTTTTGTTTTTAGACAAACTCTTACCCTGTAGCCCAGAAAGGAGTGCAGTGGTGGATCTAATCTAATTGTGACCTCCCCTGCCAAGTTCAAGTGATTTCCTGCCTCCGTCTCCTGAGTAGCTGGGACTACAGACACCCACCACCATGCCAGCTTATTTTTGTATTTTTAGTAGAGATGGGTTTTCACCATGTTGGCCGGGCTGGTCTCAAAAACCTGACCTCAGGTAATCTGCCCATCTCAGCCTCCTAAATTGCTGGGATTACAGGCATGAGCCACTGTGCCTGGCCTGATATAGTCTTTTCTAAAATAAGAGCATGCATCATACATGGAGAAAAGAACAAACACATTTTTATGTTTCATTAACTTTTACGTAATTCTTATTTATGCCTTTGTGAAGGTTCTTATAACATATCAGTTAACTGACACCTGTAGGTGTTAAAATAAGTCATTTCTAAATAATCTAATTATTTTCTAACAAATTTACACATAAACCATGATAAGAATCATAAACCAATAGAAACAATTTTTTTGCCTTTACTCTTCACAAATTATGGAGCAGAAGAATCCCTCTGTTTGTTTTCATTTTCTAATTGTCAGTTCCTACCACAGCAGCAATGATAGGAATAGTGTTAGTCTTGAATTCTGAAGGATTTCCAAAGACATGAAAATGTTGTAGATTGTGCAAATTTAAATTACGTGTTCTAAAATAACTGAAAGATCAAACTGTTGGGTTATAAGAACCAAAGAGAGACAGAAGCCCTCCTGATGCTAGAATTTAACTTTCTTCTTTCCTGGAAGCACGAAACTACTTGCAGTATTTATGGGGGGAAAAAAGCTCAATAGCCATAGCAAACCACCAAGGATTACAGGGCTGATTTGGTGCCTTAGGAAGAGTCTTAAAGTTAATATGAATCCATATAAAAAGGGGCAGTAAGATATCAAATCCAAACTAAATGCTAGTATCATTTTTAACTCACTGTAATGCAGGAAATTTTTATCTATGTCCAGTGAGTATAGTCACGAAATTCAGCAAAGGTTATTACCATATACTTCTGTATCCACTGTCATTTGTCATCAGCCCATATGTCACTATCTAAACAGATTCAAATACTCTATGTGATCTCAGAACAAAAATGTTAATGGTATTCTTACACATATACACATTACATAATATAGGTGTGCATAGGAAAAGTATTAGGTGTACCAATCTAGAATGTTTGTAAAAATAAACAATAAATATGTAGTAAATGATACACTTAATTTTAGTAAATCAGATGTTTTATATTGCAAAATATAAAGAAAAACCTAAATTAACTTCTAAAAGTTTTAGTAGAAAATAAACCTAAAATGCAATAAAAATTTAAAATTAAAAAAAAAAGAAAATATACGAGTTTGAAGAATAAACTAAGAATCCTAGAAGAATTAAAGAAATGTCTTCGAAAAGAAAAATCAGATGTATTCAAGACTATTCATTAGGGGACTATATAATAGAACGCGATTTTGGAGAGCAAAAGTATATGAATGAATCATCTCTACAAAATAAGTTGAGGAGATATTTCTTTAGTAATGTACGTTGTAGCACATAAAGTCTTTCCTTATGTATATGAGAACATAGAAATGGTACAGTCATGTACTTCATTCTAAAACTCCTCCCTACCCCTACTACTAATATTTCATCTGGTGATTTTTCTAAGATAAATGGATATATTTTCTCCTATCTAGACCTACAGTTTTACAGATACACAACAAAGAAAACATGAAAAATGGTATAAATACATTTTCTTTATGTGTAGAATGAAAATGATAGTATAATTATAAGGTGAAAGACCATACTTTGCCCATAGGTTTACTGTAAGTCAAAAATGAGGAAAATATATATATATATATATGTATATATATATATATATTTTCCTCATTTTTGAGTCTTAAAGTTAATATGAATCCATATAAAAAGGGGCAGTAAGATATCAAATCCAAACTAAATGCTAGTATCATTTTTAACTCATTTTTAATCATATATATATATATATATATGATTAGCAGAGTGCTGGTGCAGAGCAAATATTTAATAAATGCCAGTATTATTTTTTAAATCAGTGTTTCCAGTTAACATCTCATTTTCTGTTTAACGTGCAGTTTCTTGTGAGTGTGTGTGTGTGTGTGTGTATGTGTGTGTGTGTGTGTGTGTGTGTGTGTGTGTTGTGCCTGTGTTTATTTTATAACAAAAATTCCTAAGGGCAATGTTCAGCAGCCACTTTGAATATTGAAATTGTAACTAGATTTAAAGTTATGTTTTAGTAAAGCAACTACTGTATATCAAGCATTGCAGCTAGCTCCTAGAGAGAGATTCTAAGAAAAACAAGTAAGACACAGTTCCCGGCCTATTTAGCAAAACAGTCCAGCACCGTCCTGCCCAGGAGAGGGCCAACTAGCCTGCCTGGAGGGAAGCCAAGAAAAAACTAGAAAAAAGTTCCTGGATGAGGTGGAATCTCATCCTAAAGCACTGTGAAGATTGGATGGGGGAAAAGGGAGGAATATTTTAGGCAGAGAGAGCACATGGATAAAGGGTGAAGACACAGGATTGTGTTACAGTTAATTCGCATACTAACTCCCAATTCTACCAACTTCCGCACAAGTCATTTGATGCTTTGAATGAGCTCTCTCACTATAAACAGAGAATATGAAAATATCTGAGCTAATTCTTCCTAGAGGTTTTCTTGAGGGAGTGATCAGTTGAAATATGTGTACAGGTGTTTCTTCTAAGAGTGAAGTGAGAATATTAGTTATAATATTTACATGATTAGAATTCATTTTGGTAAAAAAGTTATTTATTCAGTGAATGTTTATTGAATTACTGCTGAAATAGTTAAGGTTAACTGAGTTATTACACTATGCTTATTCATTTTGGTATTAATTCCTTTGATCTCCACAATCGTTCTACAGGTAGACTATTTAATTGCTCAAAGACACGCAGCTAAAATTTGGAAAACCCAAAATGTAAACTCATTAATCTGGCCCCACAGCTTATAAACTCAAATCCTAAGCTTACAGTCACATAATATTATCTAGTTATTATCTATTATTTGGTATATCCTGTGTCTAGTTCCAGCGATAGAAGCTCCTTGCCTTCAAGTAGCAAACATACAGTCATATGGGCCCCCAGAGAAGTAAATAAATGGCTTTTAGGGTAAAGGAAGTGATTGGTGTTATCAGGCATGAATGAAGAATATCTGATCTGAACCAGAGATGTGAAAAGGCCTATTTAAGGATATGATATAGAGGCTGAAAATAGGAAAGATGTTTTGACAGAATCAGGCAAAGAAATTAGGAAGGACATTTCAGGCAGAAAGCCTGAAGGTAACGTAGCTGACCATTCATCCCTGTTTGTCTGAGAATGTCCTACTTTATGCCTGGTGTTCTGGCCCAATTATTAATAATACCCACTTTAACTCTCAGAGGTGTCCTGGTTTAGACGATAAATTATATAGCCACCCTACCTAAGGGCAGGGACAGAGAGTTGTGAGAAAACAGCATATCTGGCAAAATGCAAGCAATTTATCATGGCTGGAATTCAGAATATGAGATGGGAATTGTGAAAGATTAGAGAGCCTGAGAATAAAGTATAAAGGACCTTGCTCCTCAGGCTAAGGGAGTTAGTTTAACTTTAAAGGTGGTGAGACGTCACTAAATGGTTTTAAACAAAGGAGATAGTGTGGTTCTATTATGCTTTGAAAGATCACTCTGGCATTATTAAGAATAATACATCTGTATGATGCAAGATTAGAAGGAGGCGGAAAAAGACCTTCATGTAGCACATATTATTTAAAGTCCAATTATGTTCTGGTGTCATTCGAGGTTCTTAGGATACATCAGTGAACAAGTTATGTGAGATCCCTGTCCTGCTGGTGCTTTCATTCTAGTAGGGAGAAGCACAGTAACAAGAAACATAATATATTAGCAAGCGTAGAGCAGGGTGAGAGGAATCAGGGTCATGTTGTGATATTAGATGAGGTGACGAGGGAAGCATTCAAATTTTATATTTCAGCAACGATCTGAAGATATTGAGGGAATCACTATTCAGATATGTGAGAGATGTGCTAACTAAAAAGCATAGTTAGTGTAAATTCCCTGAGGTGAGAATGTGACTGGAAATCCCAAAGACCGGTAAGGTCACTGATGTAGTTGGATCAGGAAAAGCAAGGATTAGATAGATGAGGATCCCAGAGAGGCAGTGAGGGACCAGAACACTTAGGACATTTCTAGTCATCTTAAGGAATTTGAGTTTTTCTCTAAGTGACACAAGAAGTAGTTGCAAACTTTAAGGAGAGGAATGGCATAATATAATTTAACTTTTACAAAGATTGCTCCAGCTGATCCTTTGAAAACAATCAGATGCTACAGAAAATACAGGCATTGATAACATATATTCAAATAGATTTTAATACTCATGTCAAACACACAGGTACTGTTAAATGTCCTGGGAAATATTTAATTGTGCTTCAAAATTCAAATTCAGATCACATTACCTTTAAAAACAAAAACAAAAAAAATGTATAGTAGCAACAAACACCATAAACAATATTAAAACAGGTGTCAAACTGAGAGACTATCTGCAATACAGATTATGTGCAAAAGGTACTCTCTCCAATATACAAATAATTCTTATATATTTATATATTGTGCCAGAGTTTGGCTTTGTCACCCAGGCTGGAGTGCACTGACACCATCATGACTCACTGAAGCTTTGACTTCCTGGGCTCAATCAATCCTCTCACCTCAGCCTCCTAAACAGCTGGGAATACAGGCATGCACTACCATGCCCCTCTAGTTTTTGTATTCTTTTGCAGAGACAGGGTTTTATACCATGTTGCCCAGGCTAATCTCAAATTCCTGGACTCAAGCAGTCCTCTCCCCATGTCCACTAAAATTTCTGGGATTACAGGAGTGAGACATTCACACGACCTAAAAATAATCCTTATAATTTGATAGCAAAAATCACTCTCAAAACCTGATAGAAAAATGGGCAAAAGCCATGAACAAACAATTCACAAAAACAGAGATACAACTAAATATTAAACTTGTGAAGATATTCTGGTTTCTTCTTGTAAGAGATAAAATAATAAACTAATACAACTGTTACTTTTCACTTATCATACTGGGAAAAATAAATTTATGTCAGAAACCGTGGTGTCAATATTGTGATTTCCCCACCAGTTCCAATCTGAGCCTATTTTAAGTCAAGGGCTTGCCAAGCTAAAAGGAGATCCTTGAAGGAACACCTGACAAAGACACTTCAAGAACGGTTAATAATAAAGTAATTTAAACTTGCTAAGAAAGTCAATTTTGAGTGTATCATCCACACAGACACACAAAATATTAACTATATGAGGTGATATGTTAATTAGCTTGGTTTTGTTAATTATTTCAAGGTATACATATATCAAAACATCATATTACATACCTTAAATATATACAATTTTTATATATCAATTATACCTTGATAAATTTCATCAGGGTAAAAAGATTGTACAGTGTTTTTCCATTTGTAAATTTGATCTGTGTAGGCAGTAGATGATAGCAGTCTTTATTTCCCTGAGCCACATCTCTTTGATTCACCTCTGATTTTAGCAGTGGCAATGCTGAATTGCTCTATGTAAGTCAGGCTTATCTCAGTCTTACAACACAACACTTGAGGTACAGATACATTTTTCTGCCTCTTGTCTTTCTCTAATGCCACAGAAACTTACCTGACCCATACAGACTGCAGCCTGGAAGCACAGGAGTTAATGTTCTTGGGGATACCCTCAACAAATAGAAACTAGAAGCTAAAGGATTAATTAGCCTTTCAAGCAGAGAATGCTGCAAAGCAACTCTAAATTTCAGGATGTCTGGCAGAGTCTCTTCTGTTGCACACAGCAGGAAAAATGAATATGCACTCTTGTATTGGGTTTCATCCTCCTCTGACTCACTATTCCAGCTCTCTCACTTTAGCTTCTTGGGATCACTTCCCAAATGAACTACTAAACCTTCACAGGAGGATTTTAAGCAGAGCCCTCTTCATATTCTACCTTCATTTTGTCCTTTTAGAAAACTCTCTTTTTCACTATAACAAAACTGAAAAATTTTAATATCTGGAACTAAACAGAAAAGGTATGCTGATCTTTGTTCTACACCAATTTTCCCAAATTGTTGTACATTCCTTTATAGCATAAGGAATGAATTTGATTACCTTGACTGTGCCATTTTCAAACTCTGAAAGAGAGAGAAAGAGAGATAAATGAGAGAGAGAGAGAGAGAGAGAGAGAGAGAGAGAGAGAGAGAGAAATAGGAGAGAGAGAGAGAGACTCGAATAGACATTTATTTAAAAAAACTCAACAGGTACATGAAAAAAAATGGTCAATATCATTAACATCAGAATTTATATATATATATATATATATATATATATATATATATAGAGAGAGAGAGAGAGAGAGAGAGAGAGAGACATTTCTATTTATCATGTTAAAACATTTGAGACCTATACTTTTAACAAATTTTTAAGTGTATAATACCTTGTTGTTGACTATAAGTACAATGTTGCACAGCAGATCAGTAAAGCTTATTTATTTAGCTTCATAGAAATTTTATGCACGTTGATTAGTGATCCTCCTTTCCCTCTCCTCTCAGCCTCTGGTTACCACCATTCCACTCATTGGACTTACGCAGTATTTGCCTTTCTGCAGTTGGCTTATTTCACTTAGAATAATGTCCTTACGGTTCATCCATGTTGTTGCATATTGCAGAATTTCCTTCTTTTTTAAAAAGCTGAATAAATAATATTTTATTTTCTTTATTCATTCATCCACCAATAGACATTTAGATTGTTTCTACATCTTGGCTATTGTGAATAGTGCGCCAAAAAACATAGGAATTCTAATATTGCTTTGAGATTCATTTTCAGTTCTTTTGGATAAATACACAAAAGTGGGAACATATGGTAGTTCTATTTTATTTTTTTGAGAAACCTCCATACTATTTTCCACAGCAGCTGAACCATTTTGCACTTCCACCAACAGCGTGAAAGGGTTTCAGTTTCTCCATATTCTTGCATACACTTTTTGTCTTTTGTTTTTGATAGCATCTATTTATCCTGTCAGCTGTAAGATAATATATGGTAATTTCGATTTGCATTCATGTGATAATTAATGACATTGTGCGTTTTTTTAATGTATCTGTTGACCATTTGTGTGTTTTTATAAGAAATGCCCATTCAAGTCCATTTTTATTCATTTATTAGTTATTTTATCTTATTGAGTTGTAGAAGTTCCTTATATATTTTGGAAATATTTTTATTATCAGATATTTGATTTGCAAATATTTTCTTCCACTTTGGAGGTTCCTTTTCAAACTCTGTGTCTTATGCCCTTTGTAATGCAAAGGCTTTGTAGTTTGATGTAGTTCCACTTGTTTATTTTCATTTTTGTTGCCTGTGCTTTTGGTGTCATATTTATAAAATAATTGCCAAGACCAAACTCATGAAGCATTTCCACTAAGTTTTCTTGTAAGTATATTACTGTTTCAGGTCTTAGATTTCTGTTTTTAATCTGTTCTGAGTTAATATCTGTTTATGGTGTAAAATAAAGGTCTAATATTATTCTGTTGCATGTGGACATCATCGAGTTTTTCTAACATCATATGTTGAAGAGACTATCCTTTCTGTATTGTGTATTCTTGCCACCCTTGATTAGTAGAAGCCATATGTAGGAATTTATTTTTGGACTCTCTATTGTGTTTCATTCATCTCTATGTCTTAAATGAGTTGAGAAAGACAAGAAAACTAGAGACATTACACATTCTGATTTAAAATATATTACAAAGCTATAATAATCAAAATATTATGGCACAGACTTAAAGACATATAGACCAAAGGTGCAGAATGAGAGCCCAGAAACAAAGGTAATAAAGCACTCCTGTCAAAAATTTAGTAAGTGCAAAATCTTCCCATTTTAAGTCACAAAAATTTGAGGTAGTGCATATCAAATATGGAGAATTGTAGGCCAGAAGATAGGAAGCTTTCAAAGTATAGTTTGACGAAGGCCTAAAACATGTAATAATGAACTCAACATTTGCTGAGTGTTTCAGAAGTGCTGCCTTGCACTAAAGCACTTTACAAGCATTATGTCACATAATTCTCCCATCACTCTGACTTACCTGCTAAGGTCACTTTGGCTAGTAAATTGCCAAATTCTTCAGTGTATCTATTGCTGATAGTTAAAATACTTGCTATGATGCAAAACATATTTTTATGGGACATTGTTTTACTCTATAATTGTTTATATCATTTTATACTAAAATCAGAAAATAACATTTAATTCACTGTTAGTCATGCTGCTGGTATCAAGTACATTATCTGTGTAGCCATTAGTGGCTCAAACTGACACTATCGTAACATTTCTAAAAATGCAGACTCGGTGTGGTCCCATAAAGCAGCTGCAGGAGTGTATGCATTTCCTATCCTGACATGGCCTTGGCTAGTTGCCTCCTCTAACTAGGATCCACTCATTATCCACATGCTGATGGTGTGAGATGAGTACATGTACCTAATTATAGAAATTCCAGCAATCTGGAGAAAATGAATCAGGGTCTCTATATCATTTCTCAGATTCCAGCTATATGTAATAGAGTACAATTTTTCTATGCTGATAAAAATTCATCTTTTCCTTTGAAAGTAGAAGACTGATTTCTTCACATGACACTTGAGATCATTTGAAGTAAGTTTTTTGAAAACCAAAGAACAATTTGGTTGCCTCAACCTCTTGGCTAGAAAGCACTCTCATAGAATTTAAATTCTTTCCTTGGGGGCATACTTCTAGATTTGGAGAAACTTGGATAGCAAGGAATTAGAGTGATACCACAGCTTTAAATTCTTGCATAAACATGCAAGTTTTTCTAATCTTAACTTATCAATACATGAGGATATTAGTACTACAGCTTGACAATGGGGGCAAATAAATCCCCAAATTCATAATCTTCAAGATAGTGACTTTATATATTACAAATACTAGCATATTTACTTTGAAGCTATGTTCCTATGCATATCAAATGTTTTTGAATAATTGAATGTATGAGTAAATGATAAGACCAATCTAAATCTTTGGAAACTTTAGTTGCAGGGAGTCCTTTTCAGAAAACTAATTATTGAGTAAAATATTCATAATAAAACTTACTCAAGTAAATAGAAAACGATATCCTCTGGAAGTATTTTGATCATTTTTACTGAAGCTGCTAGAGATATCTACAATTTCCTAAACAAATGGAGAGTTGGGATAGGTAATTTAAATTATAAAACTAGTTTTTATTACCCAACAGCATTATTTTTCAGATGGACTTAGATTTATGTTCATGAAAGTCACAGAAAGCCTTTTCATTTGGTAAGATTATCAAATCGTGGCCAATATTGAAGGCCATAGCTCTAACCATGTTTGTGTAACAGTTGAAACATAGAGGCTGCTAATGATTTGAACTCCTATATTATTCTACGAACTAATTACTCAAAACTGCTATATATAATATTCTTTCCACTCCTGTTGAGAGAATGTACACTTGATTTGCTCTTATTAAAATCAGGCACAGCATAGGAAAAATGTCAAAATTCCAAAGAAAATTTCATTTGATTGGATATACATTCATTCATCTTAATTATTTTTGGCACCTTATGCATTATGCTACAAGTGTCTCAAGAGAAAAGAGACAGCTTATCTCCTATAAGAGCAGTTTATTGAGAGTGACATGCTATTGTCATTATCTGAAAATTCTTAAAACCTACTTTAAAAATACAGGAAAATAATTCAAAATATAACCTAAATGAAACACAGCTTTGCAAAGTAATATACCATGTCAAATTAATAAATATTTCTCATAAATGCACATGAAATACAAAGTTGCATTCAACAACATTTTCGTAAATACATGTGAAGTGCACCTTGCAAATTGTCAAGGGAGAATTTCCCAAACAACTATTTCCAAATGAAATAATTGTATATATGTTATGGTTAAGCATTATATCAGTTGAATCTTAGCCTACGAAAATATTCAACTTTCTCATATGTTGTTATCCTCATTCAATGCTCTAAAATTACAGAACTATACAATTATACAAAATAAACAGGCAGAATTACAATCAGAACTATTTACTCTAGGAACTCTGTCATTACTACAAGGCTATTATGAATATACCAGAGGTTAATATTTTCTTTAGTGACCAGGATGGGCTAAGTTTGAAAAACATCTGAAGATGTATGAGGAAGGCTGAAAAACAGGTAAAATCAGCAATTTGAGAATTGCAACTCCTGGTTTTTTTGCTCTCCATTTGCTTGGTAAATCTTCCTCCATCCTTTTATTTTGAGCCTTTGTGTATTTTTGCATGTGAGGTGGGTTTCCTGGATACAGCACACTGATGGGTTTTCGTTTTTTATCCAATTTGCCAGTCTGCGTCTTTTGATTGGTGCATTTAGCCCATTTACATTCAGGGTTAATATAGTTATGTGTGAATTTGATACTGCCATTTTGATGCTAGCTGGCTGTTTTGCCCGTTGGCTCATGTACATTCTTCATTTTCTTGATGGTCTTTAGCATTTGGTATGCTTTTAGGATGGCTAGAACTGGTTGTTTCTTTCTATGTGTAGTGCCTCTTTCAGGAGCTCTTGTAAAGCAGGCCTAGTGGTGACAAAATCTCTGAGTACTTGCTTGTTCGTGAAGGATTTTATTTTTCCTTCACTTATGAAGCTCAGTTTGGCTGGATATGAAATTCTGGGATGAATTTCATATGTAACCAAAAAAAGAGCCCGCATAGCCAAGTCAATTCTAAGCAAAAAGAACACAGTGGGAGGCATCACGCTACCAGACTTCAAACTATACTACAAGGCTACAGTAATCAAAACAGCATGGTACTGGTACCAAAACAGAGATATAGACCAATGGAACAGAACAGAAGCATTGGAGGCAACACAACATATCTACAACCATATTATCTTTGATAAACCAGACAAAAACAGGCAATGGGGAAAGGATTCCCTATTTAATAAATGGTGTTGGGAAAACTGGCTAGCCATGTGCAGAAAGCAGAAACTGGACCCCTTTCTGACATCTTACACTAAAATTAACTCCAGATGGATTAAAGACTTAAACATAAGACCTGACACCATAAAAACCCTAGAAGAAAATCTAGGCAAAACCGTTCAGGACATAGGAGTAGGCAAGGACTTCATGAACAAAACACCAAAAGCATTGGCAACAAAAGCCAAAATAGACAAATGGAACCTAATCAAACTCCACAGCTTCTGCACGGCAAAAGAAACAGTCACTAGAGTGAATCGGCAACCATCAGAATGGGAAAAATCTTTGCAGTTTACACATCTGACAAAGGGCTGATATCCAAAATTTACAAAGAACTCAAACAGATTTACAGAAAAAAAAAACAAACAAGCCCATTCAAAAATGGGCAAAGGATATGAACAGAAACTTTACAAAAGAAGACATACATGAGGCCAACAAACATATGAAAAAGTGCTCATCATCATTGGTCATTAGAGAGATGCAAATCAAAACCACATTGAGATATCATCTCACACCAGTTAGAATGGCGATCATTAAAAAATCTGGAGACAGCAGATGCTGGAGAGGATGTGGAGAAATAGGAACACTCTTACACTGTTGGTGGGAGTGTAAATTAGTTCAACCATTGTGGAAGACAGTGTGGCGATTCCTCAGGGACCTAGAAATAGAAATTCCATTTGACCCAGCAATCCATTACTGGGTATCTATCCAAAAGACTATAAATCGTTCTACTATAAGGACACATGCACACGAATGTTCATTGCAGCACTGTTTACAATAGCAAAGACCTGGAACCAACCCAAATGCCCATCGATGATAGACTGGACTGGGAAAATGTGGCACATATACACCATGGAATATTATGCAGCAATCAAAAATGATGAGTTTGTGTCCTTTGTAAGGACATGGATGAATCTGGAGAACATCATTCTCAGCAAACTGACACAAGAACAGAAAAAGTAATACTGCATATACTCACTCATAGGTGGGTAAGAAAAATGAGGACACATGGACACAGAGAGGCGGTCTACTATACACTGGGGACTGTTGGGGGAAATGGGGGAGGGACAGCGGGGGGGCTGGGGGGATAGCCTGGGGATGAATACCAAGTGTGGGTTAAGGGGAGGAAGGCAGCAAAACACACTGCCATGTGTGTACCTATGCAACTATCTTGCACGTTCTGCACATGTACCCCAAAACCTATAATGCAATAAAAATTAAAAAAAAAAAAAATCAGCAATTTGAACAGTGATCTGAAGCTAAGGGTGGGGTAGTGGGGCACGAACAATAAATAAATGTTAGATATTTTGTTTGATTTAAACAAAAGATATTATAAATATAAATTGAGACAAAGATCAGTTATATATTAACCATATATATGTGTGGTTATATAAATGGAAGAAGAAACAAAAAGGCAACGGTATTAGAATATAGAGAAAGACATTCTGAGAATAACTTTGAGGCACTCACTTATGTAAATGAAATCTAGAGACTTTATACTTATTCTTCTTTCTTCTACTTAATCCTACTCTGCTTGATGTTTCTAGCCCAAATTCTAATTGTCTAGTACCTTGATCCTTTCTTATCAATGTCCTTGTTTTGTACATTTTTCTTTTCTTGATTCAGCTTGCTCTCACTAGGATTAATCATCCCCAAATACTTTGCAATTTCTATAGACTGCCTCTGAAGTCTGTAATATCTGTTCATCACCATCTTAAGGTCAACCACCATATGGATAGTTTTTGTTTGATCTTAGGACTACTCAGCCTTGCTTTCAAACTTTTTATAAATATGATTTCACAATACCTAGTCAACAATATCACATTATGCTCCAACAAAAATAGTGATCGAGTTACATGTACTTTTTTCTTTCTTTTTTTTTTTTCTTGCTGCTGAACTTGAATTCCTTTTTTCTTTTAAAGCCTTTTGAAATGTCATGGCTTTCCCTCCCACAGTCTCCAAAATTCCCATTCTTCAAGAATGAACTTGGATCTTGCTTGTTTCAGAAATACCACTCCAATAAATCTAGTCCACATGAAGATCATAGAATTATAGAATTATTAGATTCTAGAGATGGAAGGAAACTTTAGGAAAACCCAGCAACAATACAGTCTTTAGACAGATAAGAAAAGGAGACCTCAGTTTAAGATGAGTTGAATTCATCCAGCTACTGGAAGATTGTCTTTTTGTTTTCCATAATTTCTTATGCTTTTTGTTACTTAATTAGTAGGGGAGACTGAATATCTTCTAAGGACAGCCCAAGGTTGGGACTCAAATCTGTGCTTCAAACCAAATCAGCTAATTATTCATTGTATAATATTATAAAAGTTAGCTTTTTCTCTTTATATCTTCAAAATATCAATAATAATAAATATCTCAAAATGTTATCATAAGGATTTAAGAAGAGAATGAAAGTGATCTATTATACTATGTTGCACATAATAGGTCCTTACTACATATTTTGTAACTAATTGCTTAATTTGTGTATGCTTTATTTTTCAAACTTTCACACAGTCTTCTAAAGATAAGAATGGTATTTTTACTTTTTAAAAATTCCTCTAACTGCTATAAATAATTTTTCAATAAATGTAACTGTTACTTTATATTTCTTCTTGTTAATCTCTTACTGAAATTGTGTTCACAATGGACATGGTGATGCCCTATCTTGAGGGCTTACAAGAGAGCTGCACTCACCGGCTGGAGACTCATACCAGAAAGCACAAATAAAGAACGAGTGAGTATGCCACTTTATAAGACATACAACACTACCAAGTTTCCATTTACCAACGTTTGCCAATAATTTGAAGAACTTTTATTTGCAATAGTCAGAAAGTAGTGTCATTTTCCACTGAATGAAAGGACTTTGTAATAATGGGGAGAACTCTTCTTGAATCTGACATTGTTAAACATTGGAGATTTTATAAAATCACATTTTGTAAGCATTTTTGTAAAATCTTTAAAATGGAGCAAATTTTTACTTTGTTTTGACTCATTAGTATCAGGGCTCTTGTGCAACTAGACTAACATTCAGATTCAGTTAATGCTAGCTTTGCTACATGGTGATAATATGGGCAGAGGCACAACTAACAAATGCTGATAATATTGTCAAACAGAATTTTTGTGACTAATTTTGCATAGTGCTTCCTTCAGTATTGTTCTATTATTTTGAATGCAGTACAACTGGATTTGAGCATGGAATAAATCACATGAACACTCAATATTCATGTAATTACTGATTCTATAGCCTGGTATTAAAAAATTTATATAATTCCCTCATAGGAATACTTTTTAAAGAAAATAAATATATTAATTTGGCTGTTAAAAACATTTGCAAATAGGAATAATTCTATGTTGGGACATTGTGTCAATAATCACTAATATTAATAAAGAGGCCCAAAACTAATAAGTAAAATATGTAGTATTATTTATTGCTTCAGCATGCAAAATTGGCTGTGTAGGCATTTTTATATGAGGCACTAAGATCACACTTGGGATTATAACACATTGATATGCTTTCTTTAAATGTAGACACATTCATGTCCACATTTTAAACCAAGGGCTAAAACAGAAAATAAATTGCATTGAATATTGTTTTATAATAGTATAAAGAGAAAAAGATTTTTTTTTTTTTTACATTTAAGGTATTTTTTGTTGCCTCCTCCCAAACATTTTGCCATTTAATACCAAATAAATTTTTTCCTAAAGTCACAAATACATGAGATATTTTTAAAATCATGAAGTTTATGGCATTTGTAGTACAGTAATAACTCCACAATAATTGGAAGGCCAGGATATTTAAATGAAAATAGTTAAACATTATTTCTTGAGAAATATTTTCCCCTCCATTACTAGTTGTCAAACCATATCTATTCAATTAAACAGTATGGATATTTACAGAGATTCCAAATACTCTAGTTATCCCTCTGTGCCATTAGTTACACAATTGTAGGATAATTGTCAATATAGATGTATGCCTGTAATGAGAACAATAACGTAGCCCCAATAGAAAACTAGAATATATATCTAACCCTCAGTCCATTAAATCATAAAGCCTCTTCTCAGGCTAAACATCTCACTGTAATCTCTATACCTACAGTTTCTTCTTGAAAGAACACTTGTTCTCTATCACTACAAGAGCCTTTTCACTATTTATAGTGCTTAAGCCGGCCCTCTTGCTCTAATATTTCTGTCTCCAGGCCTTACAAATCCGGTTCCTGTAGGCTTTTCTCCTAGGACACATTTCTCAAATTGTTAATCATTTTTATTACTCCTCTTTGGTTTTGTTCCAAATTCTCTTTATCATGACTCAGTTAGGGATGTCTAAATGAAACCCGCTATGGTAATAAATATTTGACCACTAGTGGAGTTAAGAAAGAAATGTCTTTTGTGATTTATATAGACACTATTTGCCTGAAGTCTCCCTTGTAAGGATTAGGGACAGTGGATACCTTGAATTCTTAAGATATGGTCCTAAATGTTAAAATCATTGTGTTTTAATGAAGCCAGAATTGTGAAACTGATTCAAATTATGCAGAAATCATGGCATAAAAGAATAAAAGTATCAGAGAGTAGAAGTCTTGGAAAGTAGATGCCAACACCATAGGCTGTGAAGGAAGTTACAGTATTTCCGGTTCACCATTATTGTTAGCTGACTATTTGTATAGAAGCAGGCAGATTTAATTCAATGTATATTTAGGGTAGGTATAATTTTGTTTTAGTGTAAGAATATTTGGCTCTTCTTCAGTTATTAAAACTTATTTAAAGTTGATTTGCTTGCAATTATTCCAAATAAAATGGCATGGTAAAACACTGAACTGTGTAAGGGAAACCCTCAATTTCCAAAACCTCTCCCAAAGAGACATTCATTTTGAGATATTAACAAAATAGGAATGTTATTTGACCAATTTGAGATCAATAAAATTGTACTTCTTTTCTTGCCTCTCATATGAAAATATTATATTTTTAGTAATTTTTTTTCTATTTTATTCACTGTTTTTTTTTAAGAAAGAGAGAAAGAAAAAAAGGAATGAAGGAGAGGAAGAAAGAGGAAGAGAAAAAGGGAGAGAAAATGGGAGTGTTGCTTTATTCTAAAAATGGGTATTGAAAACCACTTTTATGCCAATAATTGTGCTTAATAATGGCCAACCAATATTTCATTTAAACCTGTGAGTAGGTGTGATGTGGTACTGATAATGTTTATTAAATTTACTTGTACCAGATCTGAGTTCAAGTCCTGGATATCCTTATTAATTTTCCATCTTGTTGATCTATCTAATACTGATGTTGAAATCTCCCACTATTACTGTGTGGGAGTCTAAGTCTCTTTATAGGTCTTATGTATTTGGGTGTTCCTGTATTAGGTGCATATATAGTTAGGATCATTAGCTCCTTTTGTTGCATTGATCCTTTTACCATTATATCTTTGTTGCTTTAAAATCTATTTTATCAGAGGCGAGAATTGCAACTCCTGCTTTTAATTTATTTATTTATTTTTCCTCTCCATTTGCTTGGTAAATCTTTCTCCATCCCTTTGTTTTGAATCCTTGTGTATCCTTGCATATGGGATGGGTCTGGATGCAGCATACCGATGAGTTTTGGCCGTATCTTTTAATTTGGGGATTTAGTCGATTTAAATTTAGGGTTACTGCCATTTGATGTTAGCTGGTTGTTTTGCCCATTAGTTGATGTAAATTCTTCATTATGTTGATGCTCTTTACTTTTTGGTATATTTTTGGAAAAGCTAATACTGATTGTTCCTTTCTATATGTAATGCTTCTTTCAGAAGCTCTTGTAAAGCAGGCCTGGTGGTAATGAAATCTCTGAATACTTGCTTGTTCATAAAAGATTTTATTTTTCCTTCAATTGTGAAGCTTAATTTGGCTGGGTATGAAATTCTGGGCTGAAAGTTCTTTTCTTTAAGGATGTTGAATATTGGCCTCCACTCTCTTCTAGCTTGTAGGGTTTCTGCTGAGAGATCTGCTGTAAGTCTGAGAGGCTTCCCTTTATGGATAACCTGACCTTTCTCTCTGGCTGCCCTTAGTATTTTCTCCTTCATTTCAACCCTGGTAAATCTAACAATTATGTGCCTTGGGGTTGCTCTTCTTGAGGAATATCTTTGTGGTTTTCTCTGTATTACCTGGAGTTGAATATTGTCCTGCTTTCCTAGGTTGGGGAAGTTTATCTGAATAATATCCTGAAGAGTATTTTCCAGCTTGGAATCATTCTCTTTGTCACATCCAGATACACCTACCAAACATAGATTAGGTCTTTTCACATAGTCCCATATTTCTTGGAGACTTTGCTCATTCCTTTTTATGCTTTTTTCTCTAATCTTGTCCTCTCATTTTATTTCATTAAGTTGGTCTTCAACCTCTGATATCCTTTCTTCTGCTTGATCAATTCAGCTGTTAAAACTTGTGCATACTTCTTGAAGTTCTCTTGTTGTGTTTTTCAACTCCGTTAATTCTCTTATATTCCTCTCTATATTGTCTATTCTTGTTAGCATTTTGTCAAACCTTTTTTCAAAGTTCTTAGTTTCTTTGCATTGGATTAGAACAAGTTCTTTTAACTCCCAGAAGTTTCTTATCATCCACCTTCTAAAGCCTACTTCTGTTAATGGAACACAGTCTTTCTCCATCCAGCCTTGTTCTGTTGCTGATGAGGAACTGTAATCCCCTGTAGAGGGAGAGGCATTCTGATTTTGGGTATTCTCAGCCTTTTTAGGCTGGTTTCTTCCCTTCATTATAAACTTATCCATCTGTTGTCTTTGTAAGTACCGCCTTTCTAATTAGGTTTCTGAGTGGACGTCCTATTATTTGATTCCCAGCGCTGGAATCTGAGCAATCATTGTTGCATCCCCATTGCCTTGAACACTGTGGCAGCTCCATAAACATTTGCTGAATGAAGAAATGAATGAATTGGACGATCCTTGTTTCCAGATGAGCAACTATGCTATATTCTAGTCTGTACCAAGTTTAAAACCAAGACTCATTTTTCACATTCCTGCCTACCATTCTTTATTCTTCTCATCTAATCTTTCACTAAATTCAGAAGTATCAACTCTCTAATCTGGCTCCTCCTCTTACTTTCTTATATGCTTTAACTTATTTTGTTCCCCTCTAACTACTCATCTGACTTACTAAAATTGGTTCTGGCCCCCCTTTTGCTCACTCCAGACACAATTTTTCATTTTTGTTTCCAGATTAATCAGAGTAATTTTTTCTAAATTACAAGTATAATCACAACACATTCTAACTTTAACACATGCATTATATTTGGAATTAAGAAAAGTCACTGCATTAGCAGATAAGTTCTAGGCTATATCCCTATCTTATTTCTCTGTTCTTTCTTCTGCTCCTATTTCACTACCCTACATGCATATAAAACTTTTAACACTCTCTATCCTTCAACCTGCTCTGCTGTTGACTGAACTCATGGCCACCAGCCCATTCCAAAGCATTAGCATCTCACTTTCTCACAATTTTGTAACAGCCCCTATAGCCAAGGTTTGTAGTTATTAAAATTGATGCTTTTGACATGTTATTTTTAAATCTTAAATTCCAATACTTCCTTTTACCTGATTTTCTGTATTTAAAGATGCAAATTTCAATCAATATCTTTAATTTTCTATAACAACAGTTAACAGTTGACTACATATTTCTGATTATAAATTTTTCTTTGTTTGGTTTCTAAGAACTCATACTGTAGCAATAGTGTCTTTTTGTGGTTCTAGTTGTTCCAATACTTCATCTATCAAAATGCTACATACTGATGAATTATGGAGACTTGATCTACACCCTAGTTTCACTGAACTCCCTTTGTGGCAGAACTAATTCAAAATATGGCTTCAACATCCTTTTTTTCCCAGTATTGATGGCTAACAAATAAAACAAATTATATTTGCTACTCAGACATTTCTCTTGAGCCATAGGCATGTGCATTTAATGTGATGCATCCTTCTGGATAGCTCTCAGGAACATTAAACAAAACATTTAAACATGTACTCCTTTAATCTGTTTTTCCTCTACATTTCTACCTTTTAGAAATTCAGCAACATCCTTTCATTTCCTCAGTCAGAAACACTTTGACACTCCCTCTTTTTTATCCTGCTCTTTTGTTGACTCAATCCATGGCCACCACCCACTCCACAGCATTAGCATCTCACTTTATTTATTTAGTTTTTTTTTTTTTTTTTGAGACAAAGTCATGCTCTGCCACCCAGGCTGGAGTGCAATAGCATGAGCTCAGCTCACTGCCACCACTGCCTCCCAGGTTCAAGCAATTCTTATGCCTCAGCCTCCAGAGTAGCTGGGATTACAGGCATGTGCCCCCACACCAGGCTAATATTTGTATTGATAGTAGAGATGAGGTTTCACCGTATTGGCCTGGCTGATCTAAAAACTCCTAACCTAAAGTGATCCACCCTCCTCAGCCTCCCAAAGTGCTGGGGTTACAGGTGTGAGCCACCGCACCTGGCCCTCTTAATTTCTTACTTATATTTTTAATACTGCACCCTAAAGACAGAAATAAATAGAATATTTAAGATGGAACTCCTGTTTACTCTCTGCAATGCTTTTACAAAGAGAAATTTCTTCACATATATCTATTTTTTTAACGTTTTAAATGTGAATGCAGAGTGAAGAATTTAAATTCTGTCATTTTCCCTTCCTTTCCTGTGATAGTGTACAGTTCAGTATATATTGCATAATTTCTTTATTTCTATCTCAATTTAACTTTACTAAGTTTTGGTTGTTGTTGTTCTTATTATTTTGCTTTTACCGATTTGTACTCCAAAGAACTTCACTCCTTTCTTTGCCTTTTCTTTCTCTCCTCCCTCCTTCCCTCTATCCTTCCTTCCTCTTTCCCTCCCTCCTTCCCTCCTTCCCTCCCTCCCTTCTTTCCTTCCTTCCTTCCTGCCTTCCTGCCTTCCTGCCTTCCTACTTTTTGCTAGGTACTTCACTATGTGCTGACATTTGAAACATTAAAAAAATACTTTATGCGGTGAGCCGAGATCGCACCATTGCACTCCAGCCTGGGTAATAAGAGCGAAACTCCATCTCAAAAAAAAATAAAAAATAAAAAATAAAAAAATTTAAAAAAATACTTTATAAGACACCTTTATTTTCTACCACCACACCTTAAGTTCCACATTGACTAATCACAGCTCTTATGAATTTTATTTAGAACCTCATTTTTTAGAAGTTAAGGCTGTGCCTGAAAACTGTCCATTACTTTCCATTGAACTTTGAATAAATCCTAGTTTATTTGCATTTTTACACTGATGTCTCATGAGCTCATCTTTACCTACTTCTTGATCTTTTATCATACCACTTTTACTCTTTCTCACTATGTCCTTTTTCACACAGATTTTTTTTTTTTAACTACTTAAAGCCCCTTCCTCTTCAGGCCTTTGAAAATGCTAGGCCCTCTATTTGATATCTTCCCAGACATCCTGACATTACTTGTTTCCTCTTTCCCTACTGGGTCCCAATTTAAATGTCGTCCTCTCAGAATAGTCCTCTCTGACCAAGGAAGCTAAATTTCAATCCTTACATATTCCTAGCAATCTGCCAAGTTATTTTCCTAAGTAATAACTATGTATGTATTTGTCCATTCTCCTGTTTATTAATTTTCTTCCCATCCAGTGTAAACTATAGAAGGTCAAGAACTTTGTCTGCTTTGTTTATTATATTGTTAAAGCATGTAACATCTGGTCTGTCCCAGAAAGGTGCAGTGATTAAGTAAATAGAGTCTTTCAGTTTTCAGATATATCAATTAAGTTGATATACTTTGATTCTTTTTTTGCACCTCTGGACTGAATATGATTCAAGTTGTGCAAAGAAATTCTTTTGGTCTCTTTCTCCTGCTCATATGTTGACAAACCAACACAGACCCTCAGGTCCTGATGCTAGTTCAGAGGGTCCTGGTTTTGCCTTTATCACATCCTGAGAGCAACAATCACCTGAGAGCATGATGTCTTGTGCCCCTTGGCATGTCAGACTCTGGACAGATCGGTTGGAAGGCATCCAGACTGACTCAGATATTCAGTGGTGTTCCAGGGGACTACCAGGAATGGGTAGGGGGCTGGCAGAAGTACAACTTGAAGAAAAACTCACAGGCTGGGACAATTTTCAGAGTTAAATCTGGGAAAACTCAGACAAAAAGAATATTATGCTGAATACTTCACTGGAAACTTAATGATGGTACTTAAAGCAGAACCAACTGTCATTTTCTTTGTACTATACTTGCTAGTAATTCAAAACTCATCCCCCACCGAATACTCATTCCAGCTAATCCTCATTATGATAATTCACTTATTTCATACCCCTTTAATGCTTACATATTGACTACCTACCTATTGCATTATAAATCATAGTTTAAAATCCTTTCAGAGAGAATTATTCTCTATTGGAAATATTATTCTATTTGAGCCAGAAGAAAGCCATATTGTGATTTTGAACAAATGCCTTACTCCTTCTGGGCTTCAGTTTTTTTGCTTATTAAGGCTGGAATTCTAGTCATGCTTCTTTCTCACAGATTTCTAAGATGACAAAGTCTGAAATTTTAAAGAAACACAGCACACATCAAATGTTAGTTTTGAAAACTACATCAGTAGCAAATCAACTTTAATCTCGTATTCATTTCTTTTGTATTTATAATTGTCTGGCTTTCTAAAACATGGATATGAATTTCCCATGTCTCTTTATTCTATGCTGAGAGAATACTCTGCCAGTTTCTGCTGCCTGTGATTTGTTAGCTAGAAAGATTCATGATGTGGTAATCAGGTCCTGAAGACATAACAACTCTGTGATCACTGTTCCTGGCCCTGTTGTATTTTCCACGGAACTCTCACAGAAGCTCTTTCCCTCTGCAATAGTTCCCCTTACAACTGCTTTAACAAATCATGACAAACTAATTGGCTAAATAAATGCATACTTTTTATTATTTTATAGTTCTGGAGGTCAGAAATTCAAAATAAATTAGCACAACTGCATTCCTCCTAGAGGCTCTAGATGAGAATTTGGTTCCTTGTCTTTTCTAGCTTATAGTAGCCACTACAATTATTTAGATTTTCCCTCTTTCTTCTATCTTCAAATCCTTCAGTGAAGCATCTTCAAATCTTAGTTTTATTCTTGTTTTTTCTCTCTCTCAGACACATTCCCCTCTGTTTTTGGGTGTGCTTCTCCATCTCTGACTCTAATTATGACCTACTTACTTCTTTCTTGTAAGGAGTCGTAGATTGTACAAACCAAGATTAATCATTCTATGTCAAGATCCTTAATTCAATTACTTCTACAAAGAACATTTTGTCATGTATGATAACATGTTCACAGATACTAATGATTAGGAAACATTAGGACATGTACATTCTTGAAGGAACTTTATACAGCCTACCATACTCTTCTTTCCTTTAATAACTAAACTGGTGAGAAATGCGTCTGACCACACAAGATGAATTCAAGGCTAATCTAACGCAGCATCTTTATTGCTTCCTGTCTGGTTGATAGACTCATTTAGGTCGCCTCTCAAATTGCCTCACTACTCACTGCCCTTTGACAACTGGAACACACACAGAACTTCATGCCTACCCAGTACAGTTCCAAGTCTTTATAATGCCACAATTATCCTCAAACCTCACTATGGAAGATAGATAGGCCTTCCTGTCACCATCACTTCCCCTGCTACCTTGCAGTGTACATCACATGTGAAAGATGACCATAACCTGTAGCACCACCAAGAGCTTCTGCTATTGAAGGTCACTTATCATTGAAATCTGGATTTTGCTGATGCCGATGATAGTAGGTACCATTACTTACTCTAGGTCCAAGGATGTTGGTGACAAATTTCTATATAATCTAAGTATCTATTTGGAAAACAAATTGTAGAGATTCTCAAAGTAGAGACTTTTGCACACAAAAAAGACAAGATGAATATTTTAACTTGGTACTGAAATGTATGCTTAATATAATTTTCTGACCAAAGCACTTATGCTCTACATTGGGAAGCCAGTTGCTCTTTTCCCTTTTTCTTCACTGAAAACTTGTATAAAATCTTATTCTGGTAGGACTAAGATTTGTTAATTTTCTGATCATGCAAATTATTGTTTTTTAAAATTTCTTCCTGCATTAGTGATATATACATACATATCACTGATTATTATATATATTATACATGTCACTGATGATATATATTTACATATAGCCAAGAATTTTTAATATATATTTGTATACATTTAATATATAATTGTTCTGATTTCAGATTTAAATAAAGGAACCTCCATTAGCTGATTTAATGAGGCTATGCTTCTCTCCATTATGCTTTATAAAATGTTTTCTTTATAATGCATATTCTTTATAAAACATATACTTTATATGTTTTATTTCACTCCTGGTTCTACAAGTTTCTGTCCAGCATTTAGCCCAACTGCTGAATGCTCATAATGCGTTGAGCATAATGCTAAGAGATAGAGTTTAAGAGTTTTGTAAAAAGAATTCTGGCCACAGCTTTCATGGGGCTTATAGTCCAGTGAGGGAGAAAGCAATAAGCAAATGTTTTTACAAATTAAGAACTTTCAAAAACATGCTGTTAGCAAAACTACAATGTTTTTATATGAATCTAAAACAGAAGGATTGACCTAGTCTGAACAAACATGAAAGGCTCCCCTGAGGAAGAGACATCTGAGTTGAGATCTAAAAAATCACAAGGAGTTGACTGAGAAAGTGAAACTGGTTTAGAAGACATTTCAGGCAGAGAAAACCATTTGTCTGAAGCCTCAAAGTCTGATGCATGGAAAGCTCATGTGGTTTAATCACCTCATTTACTAAATGTGGTTAGTTGCCTCATTTCCTACATATCCTACTGACATATGGAAATAAACTACAAGTATTTTTTTATGATCTCTATGTATTATCTTTTATTACAAAAAGGTATATGCACTCATACATATTAGTGATAAGAAACATTGGGCTCTATAGTTCTATATGTAAACTCTGTGAACACTCTAGGAAATTACATAAAATTTTGTATATGTGAAGAAAAGTTATTTCTACCAACAGCAAAAATGTTTTGAGTCATGGACTGGGTCTATTTTTTGAAGATTTCCTAACAGCACCATATCTGGTACCTAAGAAAAATATTGGCTGCCTGTTCATGAAGAAAAGCATTAATGTATGGAAGCAATGGATAGAGAGATCTACAATTTTCTAAAGCAAACAGTACTTTCTTAAATAATTAACAGCATCTAAGCACTAGACATTCTCATGGAAACTTAAGTTAGAGATACAGGACTAGGTAGCTATAACTATTTTTAATTAAATCCCTCTGACTAAAGGATGAAATTAAACAAAGTCCTTTTTCTGGACTTTGCTTCTTTTAGCCAAGCAAATTTTCGTAATGACCCGTGTCTATTATCAACTTTATATTCTATAATAAATGAGGACTTTTGAATACAGTTTAAAGGAGTGTAGAAATATAACAATGTGTAAATTTTGGGCTTACATGAATTGAAATAATCAGGTATGAAATGAAACAAGAGGTTCATAGATGATATAGCATCAGCACAGTTGACAATCACCATAATTTGGGGGAAAGCCATCTGCTATATTTTAAGCTTTATTCAATAAATAAATTCAGTATTTTATTACTTAACTGAACTCAAGATAAGAATACATGATCTAATGCCAGACCATGAATTTTATAACAGAAAACACATCATGGTACCTAACTTATAATTCAAATTATAAATTAGCCAATGATCATGGAGTCATTTTTTCCTACATGGTGAGTCATCTAATGTACGACTTAGAAAAGCAATGACAATTCATCTTCTAATTTTATTTGTGATGCTTAACAATGTTATAGAGCATGTAAGTGTTTTCTCTTAGTGCTAAATTTAAAATCAATATAAATCAGATGTGTTTGAATTACAAAGCGTTTGCAATAGGAAAAACAACACAGCTGTATCTGCAGTAGTTATATTGTGAAAATATTTCTATACAAATAAGTAGAAGTGTGAATGGTAAATTATTTTCAATTCTATCACTTTACCTGCTATATAAAATAAATATATAACAGATAACCCAGATCTCTAAATAGAATAAGAATGGAAATAAATATACTGAAGGACTCTCAGTTTGGTTTTAAGCAGAGATTAATTTTTCTATCACTGGATGGCCTCATTCCACTAATTATCTCTCTTGCCCTGTCCATCATCTCCCTCAGTTTATTTTCTACACAGTAATAAGGAATCTTTTAATAATGTAGACAGGTTTGTATCAATTCCCTGCTTAAAATACACATCACATTATTCTTCCATTGCTCACAGGATTCTACTTCATGTGGTTCCTGCTCAATTCTCTGGCCTCATCTGATGCCACAAACCCACATTGTTTACTTTGGCTCAGCCTAACAAGCATTTTTCAGTCTTTAATATAGTTCAAACTCTTTACAACCTCATGGACTTTAAACAAATCAGTCTCTTTGCTAAAACACACTTCTGCTATAGCATGGCTGGCTTCATCTCACCTTTCATTTCCAAGTTTAAAACCCCCCTTGTCAGAGAAGCCGTTTCTCATCTCTCAGTGTTAAGTAGGTTATTTTCCCACACAAACATATACCTTTATATTTTTATTCTCTGACTCTTTGATCTTTTCCTTCACTGGAATTTATTAATTTATTTACTCTATTCACTAAACAAGGAGCATAGAAACCAAGTTTGTCTTATTCAATATTGTATTCTTAGTTCTGGTAAAGTGAGTGACATTTTTAGGTGCTTTATCAAAACTTATTGACTGCTTAACTAAGTGAATGAATAAAAGAGGAAACCTCTTATGCCAGTCATGGTGGTTTATGTCTGTAATCCTAGAACTTTGGGAGGCTGAGGTGGGCAAATTGCCTGAGCTCAGGAGCTCAAGATCAGCCTGGGCAATACAGTGAAATCTTGTCTCTACTAAAATACAAAATAATAGCCGGGCATGGCAGTGTGCACCTGTAATCCCAGCTACTCTGGAGGGTGAAGCAGGATAATTGCTTGAACCAGGGAGGCAGGGTTGCAGTGAGCTGAGATCATGCTGCTGCATTCCTGCCTGGGCATCAGAGTGACACTCCATCAAAAAATAAAAAATAAAAATAAAGTGAAAGAAGGCCTTTTTGTTGCAGTTGCCCTTTAACGCTCATCACTATCTGAGACACTGAGAGAATATGCTGAATGAGAGGAATATCAACTGTTGTGCAGCTGAGCATGGGGATTCTAGTGTGCGTGGGGGTGCAGTATTATTAGAGTTTCTTCTGTGTCTATGTGTATTTTTTCAATCTTAGGAGTTCTAAAATAAAAACAATTTGTATGTTATTGCAATTTGTATATTATTGTCTGGCCCTTATTGACTAAGCAGAGTGGTTCCAGATGAACACACATAGAGTATTATGGATCAGTGAGTACCAGATGCTTTAGTCAGATCACCCTCACATAGGTATAATTACTGCTCCTTGACATTCTTCAGGACAGTGCACATATTTTGTAGTGTTGTGGTCAGGAAGGAAGCATATTTTTTAAAAATCACTTGAGTAACTACCTTGAGGAAATCTAGTTTACTGATCTAGACATGGAAAATTGCTCCTGTGATTATGATTCATGCTTCTTTTGAATGAGAGGAGTACCAAGTTTAAAGAGAAATGGTCTATGCTTAAAAATTATTTCCCTGAGCGTAGAGCATAAAAAATAATATGGAAGACTTTTGAGAAAGGGAGACACAAATAAATTTTTTGCTGTGAGTTTTTATGGCAAAATGTTAAATTCTTGCCGTTAGTGTAGTGTAGGACTCATGAGAACCCAGGAGTCCTAGCTAAAAGTCAAGAGACTGCAATTAGGTGAGAGCAATATTAGCAACTTTTAAATTAACTACTTTTGACATCCTCATCATTCAAAGGTAGAGAAATTCAGTACTAATGATATTAATGGTTAAATCTAAGTTTATAAGGTACCCAGTAGTTTAAAATAGTGGGGTTACAAAGGGAACCTAGGTAGAGCTAATGAGGTCCAATACCAAAGTATGATATTTAAGTTAATTTACAAAGTAGTTTTCCAACTACCTAGACTTTTCTATAATCCGAGAGATGGTCCTAAAGCATCAAATGATATACTGTCTTACTGATTATGTTTACATACTTTTGAAATTTTACCTCAAATATCACAAAATATTTTAGTTCAGTTTCTTTATGTACACAATGTTTTAAACTTTTTACATCTGTAAGTTTGGATTTTAATTCATAAAATATTAAAGCTTATGTGGATATAATTATATATGTATACATTCACTATAATCAATTTTGAGTATATTTTTGCTCTGAAGCCTTCTTAATTTAGTAGGATTATTGCTTTTACCATGACAATATATTTTAATAAAATGTGCATTTATATAATCACTATAAAAATAATTTTATCTTTAATGTTGAATTTAACTTTTTTTGCAATAGTACAATCACAACTGCAGCTTATGTTTATTGTCGTAATTTTTAAAATGTAAATTCAAACTAATATTAGAAATAACTAATTTTCTATTTAGTTATGATAACACTGATAAAATTTTCACTTTATTTGCTAAAGTATTCTGCTTCTGTAGCTAACACTTTAATAGTCTTCATTATTTTAAAAATGTATTTAAAACTTTAAATTTAAAATGTGTGTAAGTGATTTAGAACCATGGTCACTTAATTAAATGAAAGTCATATTTTTTCTCTATGCAGCTTCTGTAGCTGAATATGTTAAATCATGTCTTTGAGTGAAATTGTTTTAAAATAATTTCTAACTTGAAATAGATGCTAATGTTGTTTAGCATTTTTGTTTCTCATGGTCTTTTTGTTTGTTTTTTAGCATGATCATATAGTCATACATGGTCAATATATATACATATAACTCTTATTTTAGGTTTAGGGGTAATATGTGGTTTATTATGTAGGCAAATTGTGAAACTGGGTGTTTTATGAGCTTTATGTGATTAATTATGTCAGTCTGGTATCAGTGGTGGATAATAAATGTCAGCACATATTTGAAGAAAGTTATTCATTTATTTTTAATATGTTTAATATGTTTAATATGTTTATATTTTTAATATGTTTAAATATGTTTAAAAGACAAAGTTGGCATGTGCTTTTTTCATTAGATATACCCTTTTATATTTTTAATTTATTACTACCTAAAAAATTATAACATTTTAAAATAACATTAAAATCAGCAAAAATAAATAAGTGGACTTATAGCATTTTGTAAAAGTTAAAACCTCTGTAGCAACAGCATTCAGAATATTTTCTATAGGGTATAAGACAGAACTACTGATATCCTATATACTAAATATATTTCATACCCACTTAACCTATAATTTCTCATTTTTCCCGCTGACTCTGCTGAATGTGGGCCTGGTGGATGCACACGCTTTAAAGGCCAAGGCATGGGACATGTTCCTACTGGTTGGCACAACATTTTTCCCTGCAGTAGCCACAGCATAAAGTACTTTGTCCACCAGCTCAGACAATAGAAGGACTTAGCAGTGCTGAGCTGCTTACATCTGAGCACAACTATTTTGAGTGATACTCTTTCATGCTATTCTTGGAAGAGAGGTGTTAGTATTGTAGTATCTAGAAAGGGTTAGAAAAAGGAAAATGGGCAAGTTCCACTTGTCTTTCAGGTTTGGCATTTGTAAGCCTGAAAATTCAGTCAGTATACTTGTATCTCATATTAGTAGACAAGACAACTAGGCAGATGTCTAAAGGACAAAACGGAAGTTTCTAAAACTCAGCTGTTACTATTAATTAAAAGTACTTTGTTATTAATGTCTATTAATTTCAAATTTAAAAAGTCTGAAATACATTCTAAACTTGATGTGACAATAGGAAAAGAGTTATAAAATGGAACTCCCCTGCCAAATTGCAATAACATGGAGGTTCTTCTATCTATAGGAGAATCTAAATCTGTGAAACCAACAAGGTGTTGGTCAGCCAATTCCTAGAAATAGACATTAAAAAAACTTTTTTTGAAGTACAATCAGATTCTAAAATGGAGAGACATTTACAGCAAGATCTCAATGGCCACAGTAAAGGTAGAGTTCCTGGATATTTGATGCTATGTCCTCTACTCATAATGTTACTTATTACTGAGTCCACTTACTTTTTGTAACTCCAATATTAATATCTCCATCATGCATCTGTGCTTGATGTAGCCACTGAGTGCTGTGACATTCTCCTACATTGGAGGTGTAGCGTTCAGCCAAATGACCACATTGCAACCAAGCTGAAGCCCTGCTGGAGGTGAAAATACTCAAGAGTACTTTATTTTGTTTAGAAGGTGGGAGAATGATATGCATTAAGTCAGTCAGAGTCTCCTATGTCTTATTTAAACTCTTAGGCAATGGCAAAGTCAGAATTTGAAATCTGAAAGTTGCCAAAGTAAATTAGGGGTAAAAGTATCTATATTAACATGGCATGTTGTCTAACACATAGGGTGAAATTGTAACATGGAAACCATGTTGGTCTGTGCAGCTCAAGTTAGGGTATCAAAAGAGGGAAGGCCCCAGAATAATATGTTCTGTGGTAGCCTTATATGAGAGAAGAATTAGGATCCCTACAAAAGGGAAGGGTTAGATGAGTAAAATACTCAAGAGTTCAGTAAGTCTGGTGAAACCATGTATTCTGTAGAAAAGAAAAGTAGTAAGAGACCAGTTGACGTGGGAGAAATTATAGCACTCATAAGCAGAGATTAATTTTTATTAAGGCAGAGGCTTAGAATCCCAAAACTAGAACATACATTAAAGAGCTTTCTCAATAACACTAGGATGGTTAATATTGGGTGTCAACTTGATTGGATTGAAGGATGTAAAGTGTTGAAACTGGGTGTGTCTGTGAGGGTTTTGCCAAAAGAAACATTTGAATCCATGGGTTGGGAAAGGCAAACCCACCCTTAATCTGGGCAGGTACCATCTAATCAGCTGCCATCACAGCTAAAATATAAAAGAGGCAGAAAACTGTGAAATGAGTAGACGGGCTTAGCCTCCTAGCCAACACATCTCTCTTCCAGGCTGGATGCTTCCTGCCCTTGGACATAGGATGCAAGGTTCCTTAGTTTTGGGACTCAGACTGGCTCTCCTTGCTACTCAGCTTGCAGATGGCCTATTGGGGAACCTTGTGATTGTGAATTAATACTTAACAAACTCCCCTTTATATCTATCTATCTATCTATCTATCTATCTATCTATCTATCTATCTATACACATCTATATATACCGGTATCTATATATATCTTTTTTAAAAAATTTTTATTGCATTATAGGTTTTGGGGTACATGTGCAGAATGTGCAAGATAGTTGCATAGGTACACACATGGCAGTGTGTTTTGCTGCCTTCCTCCCCTTCACCCACACTTGGCATTCATCCCCAGGCTATCTCTCCCCAGCCCCCACCTCTGTCCCTCCCCCATTCCCCCCAATAGACCCCAGTGTATAGTAGACCGCCTCTCTGTGTCCATGTGTTCTCATTTTTCTCACCCACCTATGAGTGAGTATATGCGGTATTTCTTTTTCTGTTCTTGTGTCAGTTTGCTGAGAATGATGTTCTCCAGATTCATCCATGTCCTTACAAAGGACACAAACTCATCATTTTTGACTGCTACATAATATTCCATGGTGTATATGTGCCACATTTTCCCAGTCCGGTCTATTATCATTGGGTATTTGGGTTGGTTCCAGTTCTTTGCTATTGTAAACAGTGCTGCAATGAACATTCGTGTGCATGTGTCCTTATAGTAGAACGATTTATAGTCCTTTGGATATATACCCAGTAATGGGATTGCTGAGTCAAATGGAATTTCTATTTCTAGGTCCCTGAGGAATCGCCACACTGTCTTCCACAATGGTTGAACTAATTTACACTCCCACCAACAATGTAAGAGTGTTCCTATTTCTCCACATCCTCTCCAGCTTCTGCTGTCTCCAGATTTTTTAATGATCGCCATTCTAACTGGCATGAGATGGTATCTCAATGTGGTTTTGATTTGCATCTCTCTAATGACCAGTGATGATGAGCATTTTTTCATGTGTTTGTTGGCCTCATGTATGTCTTCTTTTGTGAAGTTTCTGTTCATATCCTTTGCCCATTTTTGAATGGGCTTGTTTGTTTTTTTCCTGTAAATCTGTTTGAGTTCTTTGTAAATTCTGGATATCAGCCCTTTGTCAGATGTGTAAACTGCAAAGATTTTTTCCCATTCTGATGGTTGCTGATTCACTCTAGTGACTGTTTCTTTTGCTGTGCAGAAGCTGTGGAGTTTGATTAGGTCCCATTTGTCTATTTTGGATTTTGTTGCCAATGCTTTTGGTGTTTTGGTTATGAAGTCCTTGCCTACTCCTATGTCCTGAATGGTTTTGCCTAGATTTTCTTCTAGGGTTTCCATGTTCGTGGTTAGGAAGAATCAATATCGTGAAAATGGCTATACTGCCCAAAGTAATTTACACAATCAATGCTATCCCCATCAAATTACCATTGAATTTCTTCACAGAACTGGAAAAAAACACCATGAATTTCATATGGAACTAAAAAAGAGCCCGCATAGCCAAGTCAATTCTAAGCAAAAAGAACACAGCGGGAGGCATCACACTACCAGACTTCAAACTATACTACAAGGCTACAGTAATCAAAACAGCATGGTACTGGTACCAAAACAGAGATATAGACCAATGGAACAGAACAGAGGCATCGGAGGCAACACAACATATCTACAACCATATAATCTTTGATAAACCAGACAAAAACAGGCAATGGGGAAAGGATTTCCTGTTTAATAAATGGTGTTGGGAAAACTGGCTAGCCATGTGCAGAAAGCAGAAACTGGACCCCTTCCTGACACCTTACACTAAAATTAACTCCAGATGGATTAAAGACTTTAACGTATCTATCTATATCTATATCTATATCTATATCTATATCTATATCTATATCTATATCTATATCTATCTATCTATCTATCTATCTATCTATCTATCTATCTATCTATCTATCTAGTGAGAGAGAGAAAGAGATGAGTTTCTTAAGTATTATAAGTTCTGGGTTGTATAAGCATATGAGTCACCTGTGGACATAAAGAAGAACTTGAAAGCATTTGATGCTCAGAGTGAAACAGAAGAAAAAATTACAAATAGTTATTTCTTCCATAGGTTATCTCCAAGGCATTTATATCAAATTCTTTCTAAACTATTATTTTGCTAAAGATTCACTGTAGCATTTTATGTTTGCCTTTCAATTACATGTTTCCTGAACTTCTCCATCTACTTGTAGATTGTCATTCCAAGAACTTCATTTCTTACACCTTTTAAGTTTGAGTCCTTTAGTCCTATCAGCATTTCCTTCTCCCTACTTTTAAACCCTAATTCTGTCAAAGTTTTAACCTTTTGTTACCTTAATATTGCCATTTCATAACTTCCTTATTAAGATTAAATAAAATAATGGATTCTTATCTTTTTTAGACTGTATATTCCTTTCAAAAGTCATTACATATTTAGCCACAAAAAAGGAAGAGATCCTCATTTGCAACAACATGGTTGGAACGGGAAGTCATTATGTGAAGTGAAACAAGCCAAGCAGAGAAAAACAAACCGCACCACTTATTTTGTGTGATCTAAAAGTCACAACAATTGAACTAATGGAGATAGAGAGTAGAAAGAGTGTTGCAGAGGCTGGGAAGGGTACTGGGGGTGGCAGTGGAATTGAGGAAGAGATGGGGGTGGTTAATTAGTTAAAAAATAGTTTAAATAAATAAGCCAGTATTTGGTGGTACATAAGTTAACTATGGTCAAGAATAATTTAATTATACATTTTAAAATAACTAAAATAGTTGGATTATTTGTAATACAAAGAATAAATTCTTGAGAGGATAATCCATTCTCCATGATGTGATTATTAGGCATTGCATGTCTATATCAAACATCTCATGTACCCATAAATATATATACCTACTATGTAACACAAAAATTAAAATTAAAAAATGTTTAGAAAAATTTTCACATAAAAAAAGAGAAGGCATTACAGTTTGATGGAATGACCACAGAGCATTAGTTTAATAAAATCCTGGGTTTGTATCCTGACTATGATCACTTGAGGCCATAACATAGTATTGCTCTGCTATTTATGTCTAATCCCAAACTCAAGAATATATTTCCTTTGAAGCATTTTGGGGAGGTCTAAAGAGTAAGTATGTGTGTAACTGTACCTCAAAAACTACATGATGTATAGAAGGAGTGAAAAAAATACAGTGGAATCTGAATCAAATTCTAAAGCAGTACTCAACTTTGGAAGATAAATCAAAAGAAGACATATATTTATTCTGTGCCATGTGTTTACTGAGCATCTGCTAGATGTCACTGTGCCAGGCACTGAGGATATAAAAGTAAACAACAACAACCCAATAAAACACTGTCTCAACCTTCACAGAGCTTAGAATATTAGTGTGATTCTCTTAAAAATATATCCTGAACAAAGCTAAAACCAATTTCCTTGTGATGTAAGGAAATCGGTTAAAAGTTTTGCTCACTAAAAGTTTTGCTCATGCGAGACTTTCACAATGTCAAATGGAAATACAAGCAGGAATCACCTTGTAATGAACATAGGCAGAGCCCTTAAGCATTGTCATATGATGCATCCGTTTATTGATTTTCTACTCTTGTCAAGCCACAGATGGGTACCACCTAAGAGATATTTGCTAAAGGATAATAAGAGACAAGGGAAAAGGACGAGCTCATTTATGTGATAAATAAGGAAATCTGCACCTGCTGAAAAATAATTTTGGTTTGGATAAATACTTCAAATGTCAAGATAATCCAGAGTGGCAACTGGTGAATATCCAATTTTTCATATGGTCAACTAAGCCAAACTTCAGCTCCTCCAACTCTGTAGGTCTATCTGTGACTAATTGCAAAGCAGGAGAAAATTCAAATAATGGTTACAACTTTCAAGTTCAGAATTTCAGAGACTAGATTGTATTTTTCTTTTATAGACAGAAAATCTGTTTTGGGACTTTATAACAAAAACATTTTCATTTTTTCTGCTTGCTTAACAAAGCTAAAAATTTATATTTTGACTAAAATCCATCTTCTTTTCTGCAATCTTACCTGGGGAATTTCTACTTGAAATAAAATCATGAAGCAACATTAGTTTTTTTTTTTTTTTCAACTAAATGGTAAAATAATAACTACATCACACTAAGTCTCAGAGTCCAGTCTTTTAAAAGCTGATTTCCAAAACAACATGATAGGGAAAAAAATCTTTTTTGAATAAAAAAAATTAAGTTTTGTAAAAGTTATCTTCAAACCACAGTATAAATATATATTTGTAAATGCCTCTATAATTGGACACCCAAAGCCATAGATACAATTTGCTAAAATATTAATGAAGGCTTTGTTTGAATTCATCTAACCATATTTTATCAATAAACTTCTATGGCTGCCCACTAAACTTTTATGGCCATCTATAGGCAGAATTTTTAGAAGGGATAATAGAAATCAGATACACTCTGATGCTTTGCTGTATGTGTTTGAAAAAAAAATCATTCTAGCTACAATACATGAAGTGTAGCAAGAAATCTGCTACAAGCCATGGCCATGTCTCTAAGCCAGCTTAGCCTAAAAGAAGTAGAGCATTTTCTTAATTAGTCAGCCTAGAGAGCGAATCTTTTTCTAACTAGTTTTGTTTTGGGGAGAGTGTAATTTAGTTACATCTAGTTATTCAACTTTAGCGAACGTTTATGTTGTCTGTACATGGAAACTTGATAAAATGGGACATAAAAATTATGTAAGAAATAGGTCAAGAGATCTTTGTTACATACATATGATCAAAAGAGAGGAATTCTCCTAAGGAGGATTTCAATAAATAAGATCATGTATCCTTGTTGACTTACAGGTTTTAGCGAATTAAGTATCTCTTATATTTAATGTTAAGGCTGAGTATGTCCAGGCACTTGAGCAATGTAAATTGTACCTGTAATGGAATTATAGTTAGACATATAATGTACTTGTTTTGATCTGTGAACTACTTATATAGCCATGTAGCCACCTTTAAAAAAGAAGAAAGGAAGAAAGGGGTAGGAAAAGAGAAAGTGGCAAAGAGAGAAGAAGAAGGGAGGGATGAGGAGTGGGAGGAAAAAATTACATGACAATATTCAAATCAAAATTTAAGAAAAATTACAATGAATAAAATTGAGTAGATCCAGTAGTATGTAGGATGTTTTGATGAGTGATAATATTTTTTCAGCTCAAACTCCTGAAAATTATTAACAGGCCAACATAATGTATTTGTTACTTATTTTTGGTTTCACAGGATTTTCTCCAAGAAGTAGACTTTGAAATACAAGTTAGTGAAAATGAAAGTAATTAGAGAGTTTTCTCAGGATGAACACCTGAGCAGAGGGTAAGAAAGCAGTATTAAGCTGCAGAAAAGCTGTTATGCAGTCCCAGTGAAGGTTTCAGCCACCTCACAGTAAGCTTTGATGCTGAGATGGGCCAACAGAATTGTCCTGAGTTGGGGAGAGAAAGCTAAGCATTTACATTTTTTAAATCATCAGTAGGCTTTGGTTATGGGCTGCCAATAGTAGCGATTATGACTTTTGTATGGCCACTTTTTCAGCCAAAGCCCATCCTAAGGATTGCTAACAGATAAAGATTTTATTCTGACAACAATCCCACTAGCTAAGGAATACATCTTTCATTTTTGAAGACAATTCTGGAATAAGCAAGGACTAGGGTGAAGTGAATGAAGTGCCTAGGAAACAAAATTCAAGGAAATGCTCACTCATATGACCCTGGGAGAGTATATCTCTTTAAATTCTGTGCATTATGTGTTTTGTCACTTCAAATTTAGTGCTAGCTTTTTTCAGGAAGGCATCCCAGGTACCACAGTAGATGATTCGTATGTTGCTAAGATCTGCTTCCTTCTGCAAGAATTGAACTAGTTCCTCTAGGATTCCAGAGTGCTTCTCTTGCTGAAAGAATCTTAGAAAAGGGCTGGGCATGGTGGCTCACGCCTGTAATCCCAGCACTTTGGGAGGCCGAGGTGGGCAGATGACCTGAGGTTGGGAGTTCGAGATCAGCCTGATCAATATGGAGAAACCCCATCTCTACTAAAAATACAAAATTAGCCAGATGTGGTGGTGCATGTCTGTAATCCAAGCTACTGGGGAGGCTGAGGCAGAAGAATAGCTTAAACCCAGGAGGCAGAGGTTGCGGTGAGCCGAGATCGTGCCATTGCCCTCCAGCCTGGGCAACAAAAACAAAAAATTCTGTCTCAAAAAAAAAAAAAAAAAAAAAAAGAATCTTAGAAAAGGCAGATTAATAGGATGAACTACAGTCCCAACTACTGTTACTGGCCACAAGACTTCAATTCTATTCATCCACTTTCTTATCTACTAATCATTCTGTATCTGCCTCATCCTCAGGTAGCACCCCTACTGGTCTTAATGGTCTTCTTCGTGGTGATATTTAAATTCTTATACTTAAATGATCTGTGCCCTTGGTCACAGTACCTTTCTCAAACAGGATGCCCACGCTTGTTCCCTTACTGTCAACTTGGCAGGGGAACACCAAGAAGCACACAAGCAGATTATCTATATACCAAACCTATTTCCTCTGCATCCACTGTGTAACAGCACCCATGCTTTTAATTGTCTCTCTATCACCTAGATTACTGATACCAAAATGCTTACTCTTCCTGCTTGCTGATTTTCTGTGATAAAAATCCCAAAATCTCAAGTGGCAGCTATGACTTATAATTCAATGGGATTCTTGCAGTGCTTTCGGTGGACATGTTCTCTCTTTAAGAACCTAAAATGCAATAAAAATTAAAAAAAAAAGAACCATAACTTCTGAATGTATGGAGCCTAGATAGGAAGCATAAATTCTCCAAGTGAATTATTGAAAGTGAAGGTAATTGGAACCACTTCTGCCTTCACCCCCTGTTTACAGGACCAAAATAGTCTACCTCCTAGAGATACTATACTATATTTTTTTTAAATTAAGATATACATTGCATGTTACCATTCAATAAAAATATCCTCACATATACTCACTCCCATGTTTTCAAACAACTGCCTGTACCTTGTATTTTCATGACCCAGATTTTCTAATTAATCCATTTAACCTTGAATCACTTCCTTTACCGCACACTGGTTGAACAGCATGCACAAGCCAAAGCTCTGCCCTTTGGATGATTTTTTTTACTAATGTTTTTCAAGTCTTCCCTGAGTACAACTCTAGTTTAATAGCTGTCCATATCTGGCTGGTACCTACATACTAACCTGATCTTTTAATTAACCAAGTTTGGTCTTTTTCTCTTCCTTCAGAGTCATAAAGAATTTCCCATGCAGGTGTGAGGAAGAGATACTGATGTAATAAAGATATATGACATAGGGTTCTGAATAGACCACTCTGTAGCTTGCTTGTGCCCTCTGATCATAGACATACTGCTTGCATTTTAAAAGTAGTGGTTCAAGGTCTATTTGACCTTAAAATCTGGCAGGTCAGACATAACCAAGGATTTCTACACTGCACCCTACTAAAGGTAGCAGATTATTTTACATATAGATTGGTATATTTTTTGACCTAGTAACCCCAGGAATGAAATACACTATTTTCGTAACCCAAATAACCCTCCCAGCCAGTATTTTTGCCTTCAGGACCTAGAGTGGGAGGTGCAAAATACAATTATTTGTTCTTTACCGTGGTAAGGGATGTCCATGCATGCCTCAGACTACTAAGTTTTTTAAACAATTTCTATTTTGTCAGGTGTTTGAATATTTGTGTATTAGTCAATTTCATGCTAGTATAATAGAATACCATGGACTAGTTAATTTAAAATAAACAGAAATTTGTTGACTTACAGTTTTGGAGACTGGGAATTACAAGACTAGGGGGCCAACATCTGGTCAGGGTCTTAATGCTACCTCATTCCATGATGAAAGGCAGAATGGCATACAGAAGCTAGGAGAAGAAGGAAGAGGGCACTGAACATATTCTTTTATGAAAAACTCTCTCCAATGATAACAAACCCTCTTCTGCAATTATGGTATTAATTCACTCAAGAAGCCAGTGACTCATGACTCAACCACCTTCCATTAGGCTATACCTTCCAACACTACCACAATGGGGATCAAGTTTCCAACATATGAACTTTGGGAACACATTCAAACCGTAGCATTTTTTAAGGTTTATAGCCAATTATCTGCAACATTTGTGTCTTACCAAGACTTCTAGTGTGCTAGTCTTTTTTGCTCTGCATATGTCTTTAACATAACAGACCAACTGGATGTTCTGTGGGATGTTTCAAGTATCCAGATATGATCAGATGTTATTACAAGAGAAGGAAGGAAGATTAATATAGCCTAAGCAAAAATTTTGGAATAAACACTGTCTTTTATTTCAAGGAAATGTGAGGGATTGGTGATCATCTTTTCTAACATCATAGGAAAATGCATCCATCATATCAGTACCCATGTACTTGAGAAGGTCTTAATCTGCTGTAGCAAGAATATCACATCTAGGATAGAGGCTGTAATCAATGTTATTTCTTGGTTGGCTTTGCAGTCACCATCATATGTGTCCTTGCAACCATAAACACATTGTCAGGATCTGTGTGATTTTTCTAGGGCAAACTGGTAAAGTAAATAAAATATAATGAACCATTTTTGTAGCATTCTTTAGGTCTTTATCATTGGTGCTAATTTTTACCATTCTGCCTGGAGTATGATATTATATCACCAGTAGTTGGAAGAGAGAATTTTAGAGATTCCCACTCACTATGATTGTCTATGACCCACTGTAGAAGCTATGACAACTACCAAATATGTCTATTGTAATAATACATTTGAGGATTGAGGAAATGACTAGCAGGTGAACCTACACATTTAGTGGGCATGCTGTGACATGGACTTTGGCCTGGACTCAGTTTATTACCTGACTTCCATATACCTCCACTGTAAACAGGGCCCATAGTAAAGTTCTGGTTGCCAGGTATAAATAACAAACAGAACACTGTCTACAAAAAGTTTTAAAATACTTGAATCACATTTTCTCAAAGGGGAAGTTACCGAAATCATTAGCCTAAAGTTGTTTTAGGGAATTTTTAGAGAATCAATATTAGGTACACTGCCACAGTATTTTAGGATCCTTACTCTGTAAGACCTGGCCTGGCCTCTCATTCAATGTGGTCCAGTTGTAAAACTGGCTCAAGTCTACAAACAGGATAATGGCATGTGAATCTCTGTTAGGAACATTGCTCTCAGCTTGTTGCCTACCCATCCTTAATAATTTCTTATTGTGCAGATTGAGCAATACTCTTCTGAGTCTAGAGATTTTTACTTACTTAGTTTCCTAAATGCTAACTATCCTTGGCTGCTCCTTGGACTTTACTTATTACAACAATTATGTACACTTGGTACCTTACAGTTGAGCATCATCACTTGAACTCTGTTTTTGTTGTTGTTTTGTTTGTTTTTGATTTTGTATTTTTAGGTGGCATAATTCCCATTGCTAAGCTCAGTTCTTAGACAAATTATCTTAAGGTCATCCCTGGACTACCAAGGAGAACCACTGCTAAATTTCTTAGTGATGCTACTTTATCCTCACCAGGACATCTTTTATCACCTTGGAAATTGTATGATGATACAATATTCTGGTATTTTTATGAAATAAACCATATGGTGAGTTTTCAGCTTAATGTATCTGTTCAGACATGGTCATTTCTTTGCTTTTAATCCCTTTTTTTTCGCCATTGCTGTGTCAATTCTATCTCAGTGATGTAAGGGCATTGAATTTCATGTTTCTAGGTACCACTTTAGCAGCATGTTTGCACCTTTATATTGGAAACTGGTCAAGGCATTAAATTCTGTATCCAGAAAGAGGGCTTCCATATTGAAAAATACTCTTACTCAAGTGTCTATCCCAACTTCCCTTGATCCATCATTACTCCTTTAGCATCTTCTTGCACATGTCTATGTATTCTATAGCTCCATTGGAGAAAGGTTATGTCCTCATTAGTAAGCTTAGAAAGTCCCTGGCTTAGTATTTTGTGATTTTTTCATACTGGCCTAGAAGGATGGGACATGGAGTATGTGTAGTCATTTAAGGGAGAAGTCTCTGTATAATCTTGAAGCAAGTCAAGATTATTAGTTCTGCTATGAAATAGTTGAGAAATTTGAAGGACTCTCAAGATCCAGGGAATTATGGGACTTAAAATATTTGGGGATACCTTAATTCAAATATTTAGATTTAAGTTTTCATTTTTTCCCAACTAAGATTCTGTCCTATTACTCATCTCCCTCCCTTGAGAGTTTATCCTTCTTTGAATCTCCTGAGACATGTCCTCCTACTGCAGGAGATGAGAGCCTCTTTTCATGTTACCAAGATAATCTCCTGATTTTTATCAGCTTTTAATTGAGTTAATAACTCCCAGTTTTTGATTATTTTAACAAAGCATCAAATAAGTTCAGCATGAGTCAATTCTATTATCTATGTAGCACTAATTTCCTTCATAGTTTTCAAATATCTGAAACATCAAATCAGCAAATGCATTTCCCTTTGTATACAAGAGAAACCAGATCATTTAACAGTTTCACTGCTACATTTCCTGAGGTTTATTTGTGCCTCATCTACCACCAATGAAGAGATCTTCATTTACAACAACATCAGGTGATCTGTTTCAAAGGCCCATCTTATGTTGCTTTCCCCTATCACTGCTGTCAATAACTTTCACAGGTTGAGTTTTCTAGAATGCAGTCTAAGAAACAAAAGTTAGAGTGTAATGTCTATGAACGAGTGCTCTTCAGACTAACATCTGTGAAAGAGGGAGGACGATAAGATAATTTGGCAGAAAGAGAGAGTAAACTACGATGAAACTCTCTGCCACCTTCATGGAAACCACTGCAGCTAGGATGGTGTTTCAGAGTTGATGCAGTTTAGGCAACTATCCGGCATTATACTTCACATTGATTAGTCACAAGATACAGATGGTATGGGGAAGGAGGCAAGAACGTGGGCAAGGTAGTTCTCTTCTTTGTAGGAAATCCTCAAAGAAGACTTATAACTGAAAGCATTAAGGGTCTGTCTGAAGGCTTTTTCATCAACACTACCAATACCTGGGAGAGTAACTCTTTTCTCTTGTGATTGTGGATCTCATTGGTACATTAGAGCATCTAGTACAGTTGGTACTTTTTTTATTTTCCATCGAACATCAGGAATCTGTTTTTCTACTATACTAAAAGTACAATTGCAGTAATATTTTGGTAGTAAATGTATTAAATACTTTTCTTTCCAAATCTTATTTGATCACATTATTTTCTTTTCTTGCGATGTAGTCTCATTCTGTGGTGGGATCTTGGCTCACTGCAACCTCCCCCTCCTAGGTTCATGTGTTTCTCCTGTCTCAGCTTCCTGAGTAGCTGGGATTACAGCCAGGTGCCATCACACCCAGCTAATATTTGTATTTTTAGTAGAGACAGGATTTCTCTATGTTGGGCAGGCTAGTTTTAAACCCCTGACCTCAAGTGATCCACTCGCCTCAGCCTCCCAGAGTGCTGGGATTAAAGGCATAAACCACTGCGACCAGCCTAATTACATTATTAGCATTTATTTATTTTGCTGGTTAATACACCATTCTCTGACTTTTGTTATATTTCATAGTATTATATATTTCTTTGATGGTTTTTCTTTCTCTCTTATTCTTATTTCTGAATAATATTTCCATTGTATGTATGGACCAGTTTGTCCATTTACCTAATTAAATGGCATCTTGGCAGCTTTTAATTTTTGGTAATTATAAATAAATCTGCTATAAACATTCACATGTTGGTTTTGATGTGAACTTAAGTTTTTAGTTGGTTCAATATCTACCAAGGGTGCAATTCTTGTCTCATAGGGTAAGAATGTGTTTAGTTTTGTTAGAAATTGTCAGTCTTCTAAAGTGTCTGAATCAATTTGCATTCCCACCTGCAATGAGTAAGAGTTCCTGTTGCTCTGAATATTCAAGAGCTATTCCTATTGTCATTTAAAAAAATCTAATAGCCATGTACTGATAGCTCCTTGTGTTTTGTAGTTTCTCTTGACAAGATTTTTTTTTTTTTTACATTGTGATTTACTGCCTATATATTTACTTTGGTGTTCTTTCTGTTTGGATCTTTAGCCTTTCCTTAAAAATTTTTTTTTTTTTTTCTTTGTTTGCTTTTAAGAGACAGGATCTCACTCTGTTTTCCAGGCTGAAATGCCATGGCATGACGATAGGTCACTACAACCTCAAACTCCTAGGCCCAAGCCATCTCCTGTCCTCAGCCTCCCAAAGGATGCTCTGATTATGAGGGAATGTGTTCCCTTTCTGGGTCCATGAAGGGGCATAATTTTAAGGGCAAAAACTTTCCAGCACCATGCCCCACTCCCATCTCTCTCCATCAGGGAGATTTAATGGTTTATGTTTGAATTTTGCAGGTGCAGGAAGAAACTAAAAGTCAATCACTACAGTGGAAGTTCTAAGGATCTCCTTTCATTGGCCTGGGGTCTTAGAGAAGGTGGGGGTTCCTCCCAGGTTAAAAGTCCCCTTCTTTCACACCCCTTTGGACTCAATCCATGTTTGAATCCCCTTCCAGGAACACTCTCATAGAAGCTGTTTTTCTCTATCCTGGATTTTCCCTCTGGAGTCCCCTTCCACACCCTCTCATGGAAGCCTGTCTTCCCCTCCTAAACTCCATCTCTCTTTCAATTCCCTTCCACTCAGTGTGGAAGCTGCTTTCCTCTTCTGGATTCCATCTTTCTGGATTCTCTCACTTAGTGTGAGAGGAGCTTTCCTTCTCTGGGTGTTCCCCCTTTGGGAACACTTTTCATTCAGTGTGAAAGCTATTTCTCTCTACTTCTCTTGTTTCTCACTCTCTTTAAATAAATCACTTTCTACAAACGCTTTTAAGTCTAGCATTTACTATACACTGTGCCGTGGTCTCCTCACCCATTCTTGGGGAGTGATTAACCAAAAACCTGAAGAAACATCCTCTCAGGGGAACTAAGGGGGCACCCCTAAACCCCAATATTACATTTTGGCAAGCCAGCCAGGAGACGGGTACACAAGAAAGAGGGGTACAGCCAGAAGAGGGGTACAGCCAGGAAAGGGGAAGAGCCAGAGAAGAAAGCTTCAGAATCGTGAAACAGGCCCCATTCTGTCCTGTCTCTTTAAGAATACCTGAAGCAGATGCAGCCCGGAAACTGAAGCATTGGTGCTGAGACAGTGCAGCAGGCCAGATTAAAAAGCACTGTTATTTCCTATGGGAGCCTGTGTGGTGGAAAGGGTAAGCACCCCACCCTTTCTACTGATTGCCTGCCAGGAACAGCCCAGCCCCAGGGGCAGAACCCAGCGCACGCAAAGGTTGGCAGGAGAAAACAGCAGTGAGGGGCACGGTGCAGCCCAAGCCTGCAGGGGACCGGGAAGTGCGTCACTCTGGCACATGGTTCTGGTAGGCCCCTCCAGCGTTCTCCAGTCCCAGGCAGCAGGGTAAAAAGGCTCCCCAGGAAGTTCGCCTGCTGGCTGTGGGTCCCTGTGTGGGCAGTGGCTTGGGAAGTGGCCCAACCGTGCACTTGGTTCTGTAGGGGTCAACATAGCGACCAAGAGCCGTGGGGGTGGGAAAACTCATGGCTGGCCCAGCAGCAGCTGCAAAGGTGGCTTTTAAACTGATGAGGCGCTGGGCATGGTGGCTCACGCCTGTAATCTCAGCACTTTGGGAGGCCGAGGTGGGCAGATTATCTTACATCAGAAGTTCAAGACCAGTCTGGCCAACATGGTGAAACCCTGTCTTTAAAAAATAAATAAATAAATATAAATAAATAAAACTAAGGAGGCAAGTGGCTTTTTTCCTTTGCTATGGTGGCTAAGGAAAAGGAAGTGGCTGCTGGCGGTCAGCCCCACCCGGCTTTTAGGCAGGCCACACTGCCTCAGGGTGCAGCATTCTCATTCAAAATATGGCTTAGGAAAGCTTTCTGCCTTCTCTTATTGCAAACAACTTGTTGGCACAGTTAGTTAAGGTATAGGGCCTGCAACTGCAAGGTTGCTTGTCCAAATCCCTGGTGAAGTCAGTCGTAAAATGGTAAAACCTTTTGGGGAAATTCAGAAGCTGAATATAGAAGATCACAGTTAAACAAGTTCCAGGCCCCAAGTACTCAATGGTAGATCTTACAACCTTAAGAGCATTTTCTTACGATAAAAGATGGATTAGGGGAGAGGAGGCCCGGGTCCTGAGAGTATTGTTCTGGCCTCAGCCACGAGGCCTGCCTTTTTTAAAGTGTGTGCTCTAATGGTCCCTCACTAGAAGTTTACCCTTCTGGGGCAGTTTTATAAATTGGCCTGTGTAAATTAACTTTGGCTGGGAAATATTGGTACCCATCTCCTGAGCCTCGCTGGCCTCATTGGGACTCTTAGTATGTAACTACCCAACTCAGTAGCTCCTCTCATTCCAATCCTCTGTTATAGTCACTGAAGGTTATGCAGGCTGGGAGAGTGGTCCTGTAATGCTGGTAGGTCGTAATTGGAATCCAGTACATGGGAGACCCTCTAATAAAATGGATCATGCATCTTGGGCACACAAAATTTTGGGATACTGACTGAAAAACGTTTCATTTCAGTGCCCATTTTACCTGAGGGACACCGCAGGTCAAAGCAGCTGTAATTTCTTTAACCAGGGAGGCGGGCATCTCTTGTGTTTAATTTCAGATGGGTGCTTCTATTCCCAAACTCAAATCCCCATTAAAGTGTATACTGGAAAATTGGGACCAATTTAGCATAGTCTTTAAGAAAGAAGCAACTCATATTTCCTTGCCAAACAGCATGGCCAAATTGCCCTCTGCCGAGTGGAAAATCTAGCCCCCAAAGGGAAGGAAAGAAATCCCAACAGCTTTCCTTAAGCAATTATGGAAAGCTTTAAGAAAATACACTCCCCTGTCACCAAACTTCATAAAGGATCAGTTAATACTAAAAAGCAAGTTTATTAGTCAGCAGCAAATATCAAGCAAAAGCTGGCTTTAGAACAAAAAGAAATTCTAAAATCATTACTAAACCAGGCAACCTTAGTGTTTTATTAAAAAAAAAAAAAAACACACAGGCTAAAAGGAACAGGAAAAATCACCATTAGTCATGGCTTTCAGGCAAGCAGACCCTAGGGGCTCAAATAAAGAAAAGGCTTGGGTTAGCTGCCAGTCCGGCAAAAGTTGTTATCAGTGCAGTCTAAAGGGACATTTTATAAAAAATTGTCCCCAAAGAAATAAACCACCATCTCGTCCATGCCCACTTTGCCAAGAAAATCACTAAAATGCACACTGTCCCGGGGACGAAGGTTCCCATGGTCTAAGGTGTCTAACCAAATAATCCAATGGCAGAACTGCCTGAAACAAGTGTCAGCACAAGCTGTCACCCTCACAAAGCCCCAGGTAAAGCTAACCATTAAAATCCGACAAGTGAATCCTCCTGGACCTTCTCAGTATAGCCTTCTCAGTGTTTCTCCCCTGCCCTGAAAACTTAGTGCTTGTTAATTTTCTCCCCTCAAACTCTCCCTCTCTAGGCCCATCTTGGAAAGGATCATTTTCGGTTATTCTGTCTACCTCAAAGGCAGTTGGGATAGTAAAAATAAACTCATGAATTCATCACACTCGGCTAAAGCCTTAAATACCTCCTTAAAAAAAAGTCATAAACCCTCCACTCCACAGCCTAAAGTTCCAGAAAACAACCCTTCGAACACCAGAGAGTCATTAAAAAAATTAATATATGCTTTTCCAACATCTTCAAGTAAGTAGCACTCATAAGTCTAATTTATATACTGGCGTTAATAGAACTGTAACCCTCAACTTTATCTCTCAAACTCCAATTATCCTTTTCATAGTAGAAAAAAAAAACTCTTTCTAGAAAAAATGCTGCTATTTTGTAAAGCAGTTAAGTGTTGTTTTAAACATAAAACTCAGGAATCAATTAAACACAGAACAAAAAACCTTCAAAAAACAGTATTGTAAAGCTTGTTTAACAACTAACTGTCCTAGTTCTATTCTCTCCTAGGCTTGTTTATAATCATTTTATATTTGTTGGCCTCTGGGCCTCTCATCTTTAACCACCTTGTCACATTTCTTTCTTCTAAAACCATAATGTCACAAATAATCCTGCCGCTACAACCCCAAATGCCCTTGGCTCGTAAGCTCTATTGTAAACCTCTAAATCAACCTGCACCCCTAAAAGGCTCCCCTCTAAAAAAAACCCTCAACTGCAGGGCCCCATTTCAGCAAAAAGTAGTTTAAAAAAATCAACCTTCAGAATTCCAACAGAAGTTGGGCTTTCCCGTTCAAAGTAGGGGAAAGTTACAGATGCATGCCACCATCGTTGGCCAATCTACTTATTTTTATTATTTATTTATTTATTTAGATGGGGCTCCCTATGTTGCCCAGGCTGATCTCAAATTTCTGGCCTCAAGTGAGTCTCCTTTGAGTGTTTTCATACAAATTCTTTATCAGCTATGTGTTTTTGCAAACATTTTCTCTCATTCTGTGGCTTGTTTTAATCTTCTTTAAATGTGTTTCACATAACAATTTTAACTTTAATAAATTTCATATTATTGTTTTTCTTCATAGATTTTTCTATTGGTGTTGCATTGAGAAACTTACAATCAATTCCAAGGTATGTAGGGTTTTCTCCTATGTTTCTTCAAGAATATTTCAGTTTTTCATTTTACATTTAGTTCCTTAATCCATTTCGAGCTCATAATTTTTAAGTATATAGCCGCTCTTTTAAAAGATATATGGTTGTTAATTTGCTGGCACGATTTGTTGAAAATACTATCCTTTCTCCATCAAATTGACTTCACTATTTTGTTAAACTTCTGATGATTATATTTGTGTGGATCTATTTCTGCTCTTTCTAATTTGTTACCTTATGTGTCTATTTTTCCAGTACCACACTGTAGTTTAAAAAATCTGCTGCCGTAAACTATGCCTGGAAATCTGAAAGTGTTTTTCAACTTTGTTATTCTTCACTATTTTCTTAGCTATTCTAGTACCTTTTACTTTACGTATAAAATTTTGAGTCAGTTTGTCTATGTTTACAAAATAGCTTTTGGGGATGTTGAAAGGGATTGCATTGAATATTATATTAGTGCATTGTCATATTGCTATGAGGAAATACCTGAGACTGGGTATTTTATAAAGGAAAGAGGTTGAATTAACTCATAGTTCTGCATTGCTGAGGAGGCTTCAGTAAACTTACAGTCATATCAAAAGGCAGAGGAAAAGCAGGCACCTTTCTTGCAGGTAAGCACGATGGAGTGAGTGCAAGCAGGGAAAATACCAGATGCTTCTAAGACCATTATATCTCAAGAGACTCATTCACCATCATGAGAAAAGCATGGGGGGATCTACCCCCAAGATCCAGTTACCTCCATGCTTGGTCCTGCCTTAAATACTTGGGGATTATAGGGATTACAATTCAAGATAAGATTTTGGGTGGAGACACAGCCAAACCATATCAAATGTATACATCAATTAAAAAGAATTGATCTTTCATTCTGTGAATATGAAATATCTCTCAATTTATTTAAATTTTATTTGACTTTTTAGTCTGTAGATTTTTGCATGTAGATGCTGCTTACGTTTTGTTAGATTTATACCTAAGCATTTAACTTGGGGAATTTACTAGAAAGGCTACCTTCGAAAATTTTAAATCTCAATTGTTTTCATATGTTTACTCTATAATGTACTGATAGAAGGACGTTGAAGAGTCCACATAAAATAGTGAATTTGTATATTTCTTCTAATAATTTTATTAGTGTTTGCTTTGTTATATTTTGATTCTCCAATATTAGATTTTTATATATTTAGGATTGTTAGGATTTCTTGAAGAACTGATATCTTTATTATCAGGTATCATCTCTCCTTTTCATAGTTTTCATATTTTTTCCTGAAATCTGCTTAATTCTAATAATGTATCTACTCTACCTTTCTCTTGATTAGTGTTTGCATAGTATGTATTTTTTTATATAGGTACTTTAGTCTACCAGATTCATTATATTTAAAATGGATTTCTTATAGAAAACATATAGCTGTTATTTTGTTTAAGCCACTCAGAAAACCTCTTTTAATTGGCATATTTAGACAATTTGCAATTAAAGCAATTATTGATGCAATTGTTAATTCACTTGGGTTAATATCTACCATGGTATGTAATTGTTTTATATATGTTTCATTTGTTATTGTTTCTAACTTTTCTTCCTTTCATTTTATCTTTTTTCCTGGTATATCAGCAAAATTATTTTTTAAAATATTTTGTGCTTGGACCACAGTTTTCAATTTACATTTACAGATAATCTAAGTTTATCTTCAAATAGTACTATAATACTATATGTGTAGTGCAGTGACCTTGTAACAAAATCTTCCTTTCTTTATGTACTGTTAAGTTTCTGAACAATGCCATTTTTATACTATCTGAAGAAAATATTTTAATAATTTTTGCAAGGTAGGTCTTTTGGTGATAAATTACTTCACATTTTGTTTGTCTGAGGTTTTATTTTTTTTTCACGTTTATAATTTTACTGGATATAGATTTCTCGAATGCTTTGCTGTCTTCTTCAAACACTTTCGATATTTCACTACACTTTTCTTGCTTCCATAATAACTGATGAAGTGTTCTGTAATTCTCTGTTCTTGTTACTGAACAGATAAAACATTTTCCTCCTCCTAGCTTAAGATATTATTTTTCTGCATTTTTAATATAATATGGCTCAGTATCATTTTTATGGCATTTATTTTTCTTGGTGTTTTCTGAGCATTCTGTATTTTTCTTTTGATGTGTCTCACTAAGTTTTGAACATTCTGAGTCATTATTGCTTTCAGTATTTCTTCCACTTTATTCTTTCCATTTCTAATAGTATTCCAATTATGTGTATGTTACATCTACTGAAATTGTGACACGATGCTTGAATGTTCTGGTTTCTTTTTCATTATTTTGTCTATTTACATTTTAGTCAGAAATTTCTATTGACATATCTTAAGCCACTGATTTTTATCTCAGTTATATCTATTCTACTGATTAGTCCATCACAGGCATTCATCATTTTTGCTACAGTGATTTTGACTTCTAACATTTGTGTCTCATCCTTCCTTGGCCTTGCATCTCTTTACCTACAATACCTATCTGTTTTTGCATGGCATCTACTTTCTCCAGTAAACTCCTTAATGTATTAATCATAGCTACATTAATATCCTTGTCCAATAATTCTAAAATCTGTGTCATATCTAAACCTTCTTCTGATTCGTTATGTTTCTAATTTTGGTTTTGCTTTTTGGTTAGCCTTGTTGTTTAGCATTAAGAGCCAGACATGTTGCCTGGGGTGGTAGGAACTGAGTAACATAGGACTATAGTATAAATTTTGATGTTAATCTGGCTAAGAGTTGATTTAATGTTTCCTACAACGGTAGGTGTCAGAGACTTCAAATTCCTATATTGTCCTTATGTTTACTTTCTTTCTTGACAGTCTTTCCTGAGTCTTCTTGTTGAAAAAGAGTCTGTTTCATGGATTGCTTTTATTTTTAATTCAATGATGCAATGTTGATGTGGTGATAAATTGTGGTAGAGGGGGTGTATTTTATAACTTTTCAATTAAATCTCTGGCCTAGATTTTTACAGAACTGCTTCTTTATAGCTTCCACACTTTCCACTTCAGATCATGACAAGCTGGCAAAATGAGTCTAGTCTGTAATTGAAGAAATGTCCTTTGTCCATGGCTCTAGGCTGTAGCTGTATTATAGTGTTTCCCCTTGGAAAATTGATTGTACATAATGGTGGGATTAGCCTTTCTCCTTGCATTATATTGAAGTACATTGGCATTACTTTGGTGAAAAATTTATGTGAGAGTTATGTGATATACTCAAAGACAGAAAAACAGAATGCAACTAAATTTTTGGAAATTTATTAACATTGTTCTTCTCTCTGATCAACTGCTACCTATTTTATAAGAAATAATTTGGGATTCATCTCCCTAAGGGAACCTATCTAAAACAGAGTGCAATTATGTTTTGACACTACATATATTAATCCGGCTATTGCCACTGTTATATGTAAGTCCCTGGGGACGGAGTCCATCTAATATCATTTATTATAGGGTCCACAGTATTTGTTACACAGTAATTTTTCAATACATGTATGTTACATTAATGTGTAAATATGTTTTTCTTTTCTTTAGAATTTTCTGAGTATTTCAAATATTTCACAAATATATAGTAAAATTATTTTATATGTAGAGGAAAACAATATAGAATAATTAGAACTTTTACTAAGAAACTGACCTCTATTCTCACTGCCTGTTTCTTCTGGCATTATCCCTTCTTTTGATGAGATTTTTATGGTCTATCTAATTTTATCTTATCTCCTTAGATGCTAATCTTCCTTTTAGTATATAAACTTTTCAAGTAATAGAACAAAATTGTTTTTGCAGAGTTTTGAATGGAAATTATGAACATTAGAAAATTTCTCTCAGTGGAAGACTGTGTACTAAATAGTTAGATGCGGGGCACATCTGTATGCATCTCTTCAAATAAGTATTTAAACACTATTTAAAAGGCAGCCATCAAGCACAAATGCTAGCTCTTAAAACTTTAGTAAACTACACCAGATTTTTACTCTTTCCACTTCATCAGCAGGGTGTTGTTTATGTTGGTAATTTAAATATATATGCATATACAATGAAAAAAAAGTAGTTAAAATCAATACTTAGTTTCTCTATAATCTTCTACCTACGAGAGACTGCTGAGTTATTTTTAATCACAAAGTAAATGGAAATCATTTCATGTAATGCAATAATGCAGTCTGTGTTTTCTCTACATCTTCAGTTTTATTTAACCAATTTATACTTTTTTTTCATTGACTGAGAGACAAAGGAAGAGGAGAGGGTTGGTTTTATAGCAATCTTTACCCTGTGTTAAAGAAAAATTTACCAGACCAGTTAAAGAGTCAAGGGAGACTTTATTCAACACTGTTGCAAAGGAGAAAGAATGACTCAACTCCACTAAAACAAAAGTTGGGTAAATTTTTAAGCAGCCCGGGAAGCTACTGGAGCTAGTTGGCATTTGTCTAGGACTCCTATCTTTTCATTGCAACTAGGAGACTGGGGTTCTTTCTTTCTTATTACATTTCAAATGGATGAATCCCAGATACTTGAGACAGATATTCCTGGGTTGTAGAATAATTACATCATCAGCAAATAAAAAATTAACACTTGCAAGTTTTCTGAAGTAAGTGCGCTAAGAAAAGAGTGGTCAGGGGCCTATAGTCAGGAAGACTTAGCTAAGCTAAAGTTTAGTGAAGTTGAGATAAAAGTTAAGTCTTCTTGGTCACTATGATACAATTTATCACTCCTGAATCACCCCTTTCTTTGACTTAAAGCAAAACCAAAACCAACCAACAAAAAAAAAGTTCCTTTATATTTTTGAGTTTATATATCTTATCTCAATGCAATGCTTATAACACTTTACTTATAAGCCTCATAAATATTTACTTTTGCCAGAGTTATGTAAACTGAACCTATATTGACTGAGAAGACACCTGGAAAATTATGAGAAAGACACAAGGGGTACAGTGTAAGAATGCAAAATATTTAATAGCTTTTGGGATGAAATTCTGAAACTAAATCTCATTTGTGTTCAATGGTATTTTTTTCAGGGTTCCCTAATAACTGTGTAAAATTCAGTTGCAACTCTCATTATAATACATGATAAATAACAATTTTTAAATCAAATTCTTTTTTTAATATTTATTTTTATTTTTTTTTTTATTGAATTTTAGGTTTTGGGGTACATGTGCAGAACGTGCTAGATAGTTGCATAGGTACACACATGGCAGTGTGTTTTGCTGCCTTCCTCCCCTTCACCCACATTTGGCATTTCTCCCCAGGCTATCCCTATTGCCCATTATCTTAGAGTAGTATGTCTTGGTGTCTTGTTTCTACTCCATGTTAGGTTGTATTCCTTTCAACATGGCAGGATTTCCTTTTTATTTGTAGGTAGAGAACAACAAAACAAACAAGCAATATTATTCCTCATTGACCTTATATGACTATATCAACTATACTTTTGTGTTTTAGAATTATGTTTCTATACATTTAATTGCTATAGTCTTTAGTAAGAATATCTTGATAATATCTTTGGTGTAAAGACATTAAATAAATTTTTCTTTTATTGTGGACTTTTTTTTATTGCATTTCAGGTTTTGGGGTATATGTGCAGAACATGCAAGATAGTTGCATAGGTACACACGTGGCAGTGTGATTTGCTGTCTTCCTCCCCTTCACCCATATCTGGCATTTCTCCCCATGCTATCTCTCTCCAGCTCCCCTTCATGCTGTCCCTCCCCTATTCCCCCCAATAGACCCCAGTGTGTAGTGCTCCCCTCCCTGTGTCCATGTGTTCTCGTTGTTCATCACCCACCTATGAGTGAGAATATGCGATATTTCATCTTCTGTTCTTGTGTCAGTTTGCTGAGAATGATGTTCTCCAGTTTCATCCATGTCCTTACAAAGGACATAAACTCGTCATTTTTGATTGCTGCATAATATTCCATGGTGTATATGTGCCACATTTTCCCAGTCCAGTCTATCATCGATGGGCATTTGGGTTGGTTCCAGGTCTTTGCTATTGTAAACAGTGCTGCAATGAACATTTGTGTGCATGTGTCCTTATAGTAGAACGATTTATAGTCCTTTGGATATAAACCCAGTAATGGGATTGCTGGGTCAAATGGAATTTCTATTTCTAGGTCCTTGAGGAATCACCACACTGTCTTCCACAGTGGTTGAACTAATTTACACTCCCACCAACAGTGTAAGAGTGTTCCTATTTCTCCACATCCTCTCCAGCATCTGTTGTCTCCAGATTTTTTAATGATCACGTAGGCAGCAAATCACACTGCCACATGTGTACCTATGCAACTATCTTGCATGTTCTGCACATGTACCCCAAAACCTAAAATGCAATTAAAAAAAAAAGAACCACAATTTTAAGGTGTAGGATTATTTTCAAAAGAAATGAGAAGAAAGCATGATAAAATTACAAAGCTGTTTTATTTTAAACTCTTTTCTAAATTCATAACTAATTTTAAAATACCTTTCTCATATAGACTGAAATCTTGTCAGCCAAGTTTTAGTCCAAAAAACCTTTACTGTAAAAATATAATTTTAAAAACTAAAATTTTATGGATGTGTATCTATATTTGTATTTTTATTTATATATTCTATAGAATAATTCTAATTAAATCCACCTAAAGATATATTTTACTAATTTTTTAATCTTCTAAGTAAAATTTTACTCCACCTATGGTTATTGTACCTGTTAGAGTTATACAATATTTTAAGGCACAGAAACAATTTGCCTTGTGCTAAGGAATCACAATAAACCTTGATATTAGTATAGCAGTGTATTTGGGCTTGAAAAGTTAAAGGTTTGTATATTTTATATAGATTCTTTATATTATTATAATGTAACTCATTTCCTTCTACAATAGTGAAAAATAAATTTGTATTAAATATACATCTCCTACGTATCAATTTCAGTAGAGAGAAGTGGCTTTTATGGCATTGAACCTTAAATATAAGACAGTGAGCTCAATGACCATTGAGTATTTATATGCATAGTATCAAAACATCATACAGACACAGTATGCAGCATTCAGGACTCATTTTCTTTATGACACTATTGACCTGTATTTAAATCTATTCCTAGGGTCTCTGTGATGATAAGTCTTCTGTGGCACACTGTTAAAACAAATCACATGAATCATATATCTCATTCATTATTAAAATGCCTCTAAGAGAACAAAGTTATTTTCCTTACACAATAGCAAATATATTGCATTCGGATGTATAACAAAACCATATTCTCTTAAGATCACTGTTATAATAATTACATAATAGCAAATATATTGCATTCGGATGTATAACAAAACCATATTCTCTTAAGATCACTGTTATAATAATTTTATACAAACAACAATTTCCATTGCATTTCAGCTAAATAAAATGAGTTTGATATTAATTCATGAAAGTCAATTATAGACATTTTTTTGAGATACCTGAATTCTGAAGTGAATATATACTTGTTCATTCCACATTTATTAGGCATCTATACATTTCTATTTTTTTGCCCTAATGCCAGATGGGCTAATTGGCTCTTCAGCATTTATTTAAAAAAAATACTATGTGGGCAGAATGTTAGAGTTTTAGCAGAGTATGATAGGACATATAGTTGAAAGGGAAATTTATTCAGGACAAACTGCCTGCTGTTTGCACATAAAATAATTTTAATGCAAACTTTATGTTTTATTCAGCATAAATTGATACAGAAACTCTCTGATTATAAGATTGAAATGACAAAATTTTTGTCAGATTAAATAGGGCTAATTTTGGAAAATATAAGCTTTCTGGTAAGTTATAACTTATTTTAGTTATTTTAGATAGCTTGAGATAACTGAAATTAGAGGTTACCTAAACTCTTTAATATAGTATGCATAATGATTCTGAGTTTTTTTATTCTTTTATCTTTGATATCATGTCCTGCTAAATGAAGGACAAAAACTGCATTTAGAAATGTCAGAAATTGCATTAGCAAACTATCCATTCACATTTTTAGGTGCTACATTTACCTGCATATTTTCCACTCTGTCATTTTAAGCCCAGCAATCAAGTTTTATCCTTTTTCTTCCTCTTATCATATATCTTATATTATTATTTCATTATCAATGCTTTCTACTGTAAATGATATTTAATCATATTTGTCAAACCAACAGGGGTAATCATAGCTGTGTCTATAGACCAAAATAGTCAGAAAACTTTCCTCCATTATGCAAAAAGAAATTTGTCTATATTATTAAAAAACAATATCTTGTGTGGGTGAGGGGGAGGAAGGCAGCAAAACACACTGCCATGTGTGTACCTATGCAACTATCTTGCACGTTCTGCACATGTACCCCCAAACCTATAATGCAATAAAAATTAAAAAAAAAAAAAAAGAAAGTGGCAAAAAAAAAAAAACCAATATCTTTATATAAATGGCATAAGTATGTGGTACCCATGAAAATATCCCTCTCAGGCTTCATAGTAGGCCTTGCATAATTCACTGATGGCCCTGGCTGCTGCACTCCAAAGTCCATTGCCACATTGATGTTAAGGCCACACTTTTTTCAAGAGCTGCTGTCAGCCAGTGAATGTGTGTAGATGGTGCAATGCTTTGAATATTTGTACCTTCCAAAATTTATGTTGACGTGTACTCCCCAATGAGAGGTGGGACCTTAAAGGAATGACAAGGTCATGAGGGCTCTACCTTCATGAATGGATTAATCCATTAATGGGTTACTGGATTAATGGATTAATCTATTTATGGATTATTGAATTACTGAGTAAATGAATGAATAGATTATCATGGGGTCAGATTAGTGGCTTTATAAGGAAAAGAAGTGAAATATGAGCTAGGATGCTCAGTCCCTTCCTCATGCAATGCCCACGCATTCTTGAGACTCTACAGAGAGTCCCTAAAGAAGGACCTCATAAATTGCAACCTCTCAACCTTGAATTTCTCATTCCCATAACTGTAAGAAGTAAAATTCTTTTCTTTACAAATTATCTAATTTTAACTATTCTGTTATAAGCAATAGAAAATGGACTAAAACAGATGGCATACTAAAGTAGGCCAGTTTTTGTGAGACATGGGACCCCTCTGATGGACAACTTTGGCTTAGAGACTTGGCTTTCAGAAAATTTCTTAGAAATGCACTGCAGTCTGAGTCTTTCATTCAATCTATTTTCTTCTTCTTTTCTCTTGTCAATGAACAGACCTGTGTCGGGATCTAATTGCTCTCACAGCATTCATTATGTACCTCTCCATTTTCCCTCACTAGCATTTCATCCAAAAAAAAATCTTGTACATATAATCCTGTTTCGTCATCTACTTTCGGGACGACCCAGAAAAACACAAGTGGATGTGAATAAAATAAAATAACATCATTTAAGTTGTTAGGTGAGGCAGGAAAGTCTCTTGCCTAAAGTATAGCCCTAGTTGCTAAAAGTTTTACCAAAGGTGCCTTGGAAAGTATTCAGGTTGAGCAGCAGGATGTAAATACAACACAGTAGCAAAGTGCAAGAGATGTTTGCGCCACTAGGGTATTTTGAAGCACAGAAAGCATACCAACAGTAACTAGGAAAAGGTGGGTCTACTCTTACAACTCCAGAAAATTCACAAGTGTCTGCAAACCAGAATGCTTAGAGGCATCCCTTTAGATAAATCCATGGCATGTTTTACAACCCCAGGTTTTCTATACCAGACTGTTGTCCTGTGCTCCAAGACACCACAGAGACCTTTTCCAGCAGGAAACAAGTACAACCTTTTATCACCTCAAGACCATTCTCAACCTCTTCTCCTAGCTCAGGAGAAGAGTAGGAGTAACTCCTAGTAGGAGTAACTCACCTGGAAACATTATGGTCCTGAAAACAATTATGCTCTAAAAGGATTGTAAGAATTTGGTAACCTGTACAAGCAAAAGTCAAAGCAATATTATTGGGATTGGAGTATGAGATTGCTTGACCAAGGAAAGCCTAAATATAAAAATAGAATATGCCAGAATGTATTGGGTTGGGAGTACTTTCTCAAGATCCAGAATTTGACATTCTGGAAAAGTTTCCAGAGGATGGGTCAAAGTCACTGCTGTGGTGCTTTTGAAATTTGGAGGAGATACTGGCAAAGCCTAAAGTAGTGGAAAGGCCTGAGTTGTCCTAGAAGGTAGCAAAGGGAAAATTAGAGAGGCTGACGAAATTGGGAATTTAGGAATGGATATGTTTTGTCAGGCTAGAAAACTCATCAGAAGATTATATCACATGGGAGGGCCCAAAGAACACACCATTCACAGAGGCCACTAGAAAGGTGCTAGTGAGGGGGCACAAGCATCCCTGAGATGTTGTCCTATATCTCTTCTGCAATGCAATACTGACAATGGTAGAAATAGTCACAGACCTGGGCTAATTAATGTACATATGGATAATACAGCCCTGTAGCAACGTAAGCTTAGGAGCATCAGTTTAACATCAGGAAGCAGGAGGCTGCAATTACCTAAAAGATTGGAAAAGTCAGTGGATTAACCAAGGAATCTGAAACTTCAGCTAGTTGTAGAGATTATTAAAAGAGCTTGGAGTTCCTAAGAACAAAATAGATGATATTAATATTTATAACTTTAACAATATTAAAAAGTCAACAAACAAGACATAAAAGATAGCAATGAAAATGCCAATAATATTGTCAGTCTCTTGTCAAGTTTCTAAAACTGAGGTAGTTTTCAAATCAGAAAGCCACTGACTGAAGAGGAGGCTGGGTCACTAGGAGCTATTACACAACTATGCTATTGCAAGCATATACTACACTAAAAGAATGGGGACATGGAGACTTTCTTTTTTTTGAGATTGAGTCTCACTCTGTCACCCAGGCTGGAGTGCAGTGGCATGATCTTGGTTCACTGCAACCTCTGCCTCCCAGGTTCAAGCGACTCTCCTGCCTCAGCCTCCTGAGTAGCTGGGGTGACAGGTGTGTGCCACCATACCCAGCTAATTTTTGTATATTTTAGTAGGGACAGGGTTCACCCTGTTGGCCAGGATGGTCTCCATCTCTTGACCTTGTGAGCTGCCCGCTTAGGACTCCCAAAGTGCTGGGATTATAGGTGTGAACCACTGTGCCAGGCTAACAGGGATACATTTTGAGAGTTATTAGATAAAAGGTCTGAGTTGATATTGATAACTGGAGACCCAAAGCATCATTATTACTTCACTTCCACCCATATTAGAATAACTGGAATCTTAACTCCTGATCAGTCCAACTCACAATATGCTCACTGGATCCAAGAACCTTCACCAGGATAATTTTCCCATTTTTAAAGGATATAATTAGAACTCAAATACTTGGCAATTGAAGTAGCCTCCGCATTATTTCCCTGACTTCTGAGCTAAGAATGATCACAGTGGGAAAGCTGAATAAAAACCTCTCAAACTTCCCTGCAAGATAGTAAATGAAAAACAATATTAACCTCTGGCAGTGGGAAAAATGGAGATAAGTAACTCTATTATATTGCAAAAGCACACAGGATTTGTGATTTCTGTCATATTATATCTTTATGAAATATACCAGTTTTGCCCTTCAGAAACTGAATGAAGCTGGGAGAATGACTGTAAACTATCGCAGCATCAATTAAGTAGTGGCCCTGGTCCCAGGTGCTGTGCTAACATAGTATCATTTTAGAGCCAATTAATAAGGTCTCAAGTACATGAGATATGGCCAGTGATTTGTAATTCCTTCCTATATTCTATTCCTATAGAGTATACGTATATACTCTATTTTAATGAGAAAAGACTATTAGAAATAATATACATTTAAGTGAAACACAAAAGTATTTATTTACAGTTTTACTGCATATCTCTGCAAATTCTCCCTCCCTATGTCATAATATAATCTGAAAAGATCTGGACTGCCTGTACATATGGCAGAAAATCATACTGGCATTGATGATATCATGTTTAATGGATAGGGTAAAATATATGCATGTGCAAGGACTCCTTAAGATACAGTAACTCCAAAAGGTGAGAGATAAACTCTATGAAGATTTAGGGATTACCTATTTTCAGTAATGTGTTTAGGAGGTTGAATGGTCAGGGGATGCCAGGATATCCCAGTCAAAGCAAAAGAGAAATTGCTTTGGATGTGTATTCTACCTAAAAGAAGGAAGCACAAAATCTCATTGGACCATTTGAGTTGTAAAGATAACATTCCACATGTAGAAATGTTGCTCCAGCCCACATACTAGGTAGCACAAAAGTCTGCCAGCTTCCAGTGAAGTCTGGAAGAGGAAAGGCTCTGCTGCGGTTACAGCCATAGCATAAGAAGCCTGTTGCTTGAGCCATGTTTCTGGCAGTGCCTAAGTCATGGGAAATGCCAGTGTTGGAAAAATACATGGTATACCTTTTATGGCAAGCTCAAACCCATGAACATAGAAGAGATCACATCACATATGAGCAAAAAGAAAAAAAAAAAACCATGAGTTTAGATATGGTTTCAATGCAAACTGTAAGTGGATTGTGGCTGCATTATAGAACTATTCAGGGGTGGTTTTGAAAAGATAATGGAAGCTGGGTGCGGTAGTGTTTGGCTGTAGTTCTAGTTACCCAAGATGCTAAGACAAAAGGATTGCCTGAGCCCAGGAGTTTAGGGCTATTGTGCTCTATGATCACATTTGTGAATAATCATTCGACTCTAGCCTGGGTGACATGATGATACTCCATCTCTAAAAGAAACAAACAAAAAAACAGTATAAAATGGTGAGGAGGAATAGTTTTTCCATGCAGTAGATTCACAACTGGGCTACTGGGAAACAGTTTATTCAGTTTGTGTAGAAAGACAAGTGGCCTGAAGTTAGGGTGTGTATGTGTCTGTGTCTGTGTCTATGTGTGTTTATAGGAAGTGGCTAATGGTATGGTTATCTGGTTAGGGATGTGGAAGAAAAAAGCCGGAAGTTCAAAAGCAAGGAAGTCTGAGTGAGTGGCATAAGAATGAATGCATAGAAGTGGACATAACATATGAATATTTTTGTTTCACATGTTAACACCTATGAAAAGCATCCATTTGCTGTGGAGAAGACTCTAGACAACTAAGTAGACAAAATGGGTGAGTCAGTTGACATTAGTAACCCTTTATCATTGACTACTCCAAAACTGATATAGTAGGTATATAAGCATAGTAGCCACAGTGGCAGGGTTGGAGCCTAGCATTAGCCTAATAGCATTGCCTCCGACTTACCAATGTTGATACAACTTTACAGAATCAGAGAAATATGCTCTTTTAAAGGAGACCAACCAGCTATTTAAGCCACCTATATTGGACTCCTTCCCTTCTGGAAAGGCCACCTGTATGTCCTAAGGATAGATAACTATTCCAGGTTTAGATTTGCCTTTCCTTCTGAGCTTCAGCCATCACTGCATAGGAACTTATAGAATGCATCATACAGAAGCATATCATACTGTCTAACCAGGAGACAAACCTTGTGGTGAGGAGATGCATGAGAGAGACCATAACCGTAAATAAGATCCACCAGTTGTATTGCATGTCTCCTTATGCAGAAGCAGTCAGTCTCACACAATTCTAGGAAACCCTTTTACAGCTGAAGTACCACTTCGGTGGCCACCTGCTGAAAGGATGGGTGCCACCCTTCAGGATGCAGTATATGCATGAAATTAGATACCTTTATATGGTACTTTGTTTCCAAAAGAAATAATATATGATCTGGTAATTAAGGAGTAAACCACAAGTGTTGCAGTTACCACCACTTCCAATGATTCACTGGGCGATTTTGTTCTTTCTGTCCCTCAAATCTGGTCCCTATAGTTACCTTCTTGACAGAGGATACATGAAGTTACCATAGAATTAAACATCACCATGCTGCCAGGGCACTTTAGACACCGTGTTTCTAGAGATTTGGAGGCAAGAAGAGGAGTCACCATCAGGCAGGAGTAATCAACCCTCAACTACAAAAGTAGAACCGCTTTTCACAGTAGGGACAAAAGTAAGGAAATTTGGAACCAAATGATCCACATCTCTATCCCCTGCTACTCCCTCTTCCCATCATAGCTGTGAACAAAGGCATACAGAAATCCCAATCAGAAAAAAAAGTGGTATCCAAGAGTATCAACCTCTGAGAAGCAAAAGAATTGTGTAGGAAATAGAGAATGAGTTGCTGGTCTGAGATCAACTGCAGCCAAAGGGCTGTAGTTTATCCTGTCATTTTTCTTCTAATTTCTCCTTAGAAAGAGAGTCCCTGGGGAAGCATGGAGTAGGTGGTCCTGAACTTGCTTTAGATAAGAAATGTAGTATGGCAATAATGAAAATATACCATTCAAATCTCCTGTAAGAAGCATAATTGACACTCGGAAGGTGTCTTAGTCTTCTGTGGGCCCTTTCCATTTTCCCTCACTGGCATTTCCCCCAGCACATCTCTTGAACAGTTAGTACTGTCTCAGTTTTGCTTCTTGGAGGACCTATGCTATCCTTTGGTAGGCATCCAAGTATTTGTTAGAATTTCCCTGCTTATTTTATAGTCTTTCCATATCTCCTTTATTTTTTTCACATTTCTATGTCTATACTCCCCTTAAGTATTTAAACTAATCATGTGAATATGTAAATACATAATCCTTAATTGTTTCCTTCAGTGCCTTACTGCTTTTCCTAGAACATGCTCAAAATAAATTAAAAGATGACCAAATTATACAATGTCATTACAAAAATTACATTCAACTTTAGAAGTAATGATAAGTCAATGTACTTTCCTGCCTTTACATGTACTGTTTAATGGTGAGAGATTTTATTAATAATGGATTTACACAAATGTATTTTTTATTTTTTATTTTATTTTTATTATTTTTTTAAATTTTTATTGCATTTTAGGTTTTGGGGTACATGTGCAGAACGTGCAAGATAGTTGCATAGGTACACACATGGCAGTGTGTTTTGCTGCCTTCCTCCCCTTCACCCACACTTGGCATTTCTCCCCAGGCTATCTCTCCCCAGCTCCCCCGCCTTGCTGTCCCTCCCCCATTCCCCCCAATAGACCCCAGTGTGTAGTAGGCCCCCTCCCTGTGTCCATGAGTTCTCATTTTTCTCATCAGCCTATGAGTGAGAATATGCGGTATTTCCTTTTCTGTTCTTGTGTCAGTTTGCTGAGAATGATGTTCTCCAGATTCATCCATGTCCTTACAAAGAACAAAAATTCATCATTTTTGATTGCTGCATAATATTCCATGGTGTATATGTGCCACATTTTCCCAGTCCAGTCTATCATCGATGGGCGTTGGGGTTGGTTCCAGGTCTTTGCTATTGTAAACAGTGCTGCAATGAACATTCGTGTGCATGTGTCCTTATAGTAGAACGATTTATAGTCCTTTGGATATATACCCAGTAATGGGATTGCTGGGTCAAATGGAATTTCTATTTCTAGGTCCTTGAGGAATCGCCACACTGTCTTCCACAGTGGTTGAACTAATTTACACTCCCACCAACAGTATAAGAGTGTTCCTATTTCTCCACATCCTCTCCAGCATCTGTTGTCTCCAGATTTTGTAATTATCGCCATTCTAACTGGCGTGAGATGGTATCTCAATGTGGTTTTGATTTGCATCTCTCTAATGACCAGTGATGATGAGCATTTTTTCATGTGTTTGTTGGCCTCACATATGTCTTCTTTTGTAAAGTGTCTGTTCATATCCTTTGCCCATTTTTGAATGGGCTTGTTTGTTTTTTTCCTGTAAATCTGTTTGAGTTCTTTGTAAATTCTGGATATCAGCCCTTTGTCAGATACACAAACTGCAAAGACTTTTTCCCATTCTGATGGTTAAATGTATTTTTTAATTAGTAGAGATGGGGTCTCACTATATGCCCAGACTGGTCATAAAGTTTTGGCCTCAAGAGATCTCCTGCCTTGGCTCCCCAAAATGCTGTAATTACAGGTGTGAGTCATTGTGCATAGGATGTGAATTCATTTTTTTTTATGTTTGCAACACATCTGAAATATGAAAATAAATGTATGGCCTGAAAAGCATAGATATTTAGGTAAAGACTAATATAAGTCAAGTTTACTTTTGGATTTAGTTAATGGCTTATGGAGGATATGTTCTATTACACACCATCTTACTAAAGTAACTGTTTAGTTAATGTTTTAGAAATGATAAAAATCAATTGATAATACATATTCAACTGCTGTTATAAAAAGTCTGTGTTAATGACACCAAAAATCCTTCCTTGAATTATTTAATAAATTCAATACTATATACAAAGGCAGTTATTTAACAATAATGAAAAATAAATAAAAACACATAGGTTAAAAAATTAAGGTAACTCTTTTATAAGTGGTGCTGGATCAATATGTTTAACAATATCATATCATTTTAAACTTTAAGTATACTCCAGCATTATGGTGCAATTTTGTTTCACATATTATGTAATTCTAATTCAGATGTATTATAAACATATTATGTAATTCTAATTCAGATGTATTATAAACATATTATGTAATTCTAATTCAGATGTATTATAATGAGATTGTTTTATATTGTGAAGTTATTCATGAATAAGAAGGAAAATATTAACATTTCCAACTATAACAGTTTATTTTTAAAATACATTAATTAAATGTCAACTATCGGTAGGAATAAATTTCTGTGATGTACATTAGGTTCATTATTAAGAACATATAGTCGAAATAATGAGCCTAGAAGTACTGAAAGGAATAAACAGACCAAGAACAAATACAGCACTTGAGAAAAATGCTTTCATTTGTTATATTTTTAAAGCAACATTTGTATTATTTATGGTCAGTTTAATTAATGGCTCTTCTCAAAGTGACTACTTGTCACAGGCAAGTATACACATACTGTAAATAAATTCTTAAGATAAACATGGCATGGATACTTTAATGGTCTATTAATAAACACCTTTGTTATGTGATGATACATGAAACTACTGTTGAAGTGTTACCTGCAGTATTTTTTTTTTTTTTTTTTTTTTTTTTTTTTTTTTTTTTTTTTTTTTTTTTTTTATGTGTTTAGAATATATTTTATTTTATAGAGATATATTCAAACTGTGAATAAAATTAAAATTAAAGTCAACCTGAAAAATTTTTTTTTTTTTTTTTTTTTTTTTTTTTTGTAACTTAGACATTTTATTTTATTTTTTTTTTTTTTTTAAATTTTTATTGCATTATAGGTTTTGGGGTACATGTGCAGAACGTGCAAGATAGTTGCATAGGTACACACATGGCAGTGTGTTTTGCTGCCTTCCTCCCCCTCACCCACACTTGGTATTCATCCCCAGGCTATCCCCCCAGCCCCCCCCCGCTGTCCCTCCCCCATTTCCCCCAACAGTCCCCAGTGTATAGTAGACCGCCTCTCTGTGTCCATGTGTTCTCATTTTTCTCACCCGCCTATGAGTGAGTATATGCGGTATTTCTTTTTCTGTTCTTGTGTCAGTTTGCTGAGAATGATGTTCTCCAGATTCATCCATGTCCCTACAAAGGACACAAACTCATCATTTCTGATTGCTGCATAATATTCCATGGTGTATATGTGCCACATTTTCCCAGTCCAGTCTATCATCGATGGGCATTTGGGTTGGTTCCAGGTCTTTGCTATTGTAAACAGTGCTGCAATGAACATTCGTGTGCATGTGTCCTTATAGTAGAACGATTCATAGTCTTTTGGATAGATACCCAGTAATGGGATTGCTGGGTCAAATGGAATTTCTATTTCTAGGTCCCTGAGGAATCGCCACACTGTCTTCCACAATGGTTGAACTAATTTACACTCCCACCAACAGTGTAAGAGTGTTCCTATTTCTCCACATCCTCTCCAGCATCTGCTGTCTCCAGATTTTTTAATGATCGCCATTCTAACTGGTGTGAGATGATATCTCAATGTGGTTTTGATTTGCATCTCTCTAATGACCAATGATGATGAGCACTTTTTCATATGTTTGTTGGCCTCATGTATGTCTTCTTTTGTAAAGTGTCTGTTCATATCCTTTGCCCATTTTTGAATGGGCTTGTTTGTTTTTTTTCTGTAAATCTGTTTGAGTTCTTTGTAAATTCTGGATATCAGCCCTTTGTCAGATGCGTAAACTGCAAAGATTTTTTCCCATTCTGATGGTTGTCGATTCACTCTAGTGACTGTTTCTTTGCAGAGACTCAACAAGAAAAGAAAACTTCAGGCCAATATCCATGATGAACATAGATGCAAAAATCTTCAATAAAATACTGGCAAATCGATTGCAACAGCACATTAAAAAACTTATCCATCATGATCAAGTAGGATTCATCCCGGGCATGCAAGGCTGGTTCAACATACGCAAGTCTATAAATGTAATTCACCACATAAACAGAAGCAAAAACAAAAACCACATGATTATCTCAATTGACGCAGAGAAGGCATTTGACAAAATTCAACAGCCCTTTATGCTAAAAACCCTCAATAAACTTGGTATTGATGGAACATATCTCAAAGTAATAAAAGCTATTTACGACAAACCAACAGCCAATATCATACTTAATGGGCAAAAACTGGAAGCATACCTGCAGTATTAATGGGGTGCTAAAATAAAATCAAGTAATGATTTATGTTCTTCTAAATAATGTTAAATTTAAGTCAGTACTATGTGATCTGTCCTCTTAAAACAACTGATAAAGTTAAACATTAGATATTTGTATTATAATAGGTTTTGTATTTTCTTCTACTTTATGAATGTATAGTTAAGAAAAAGAATATGAAAATATTTTATTTAAGTATATTAAACTTTTTCATATGACAATCAGCATCAGGTTTTGTTAATCTTTTTATAAAAATTAATTATTAAAAATTGCTTTTTATTTGCATACTTTAAAAAACACCTTTAGGCTGGCATGGTGGCTCATGTCTGTAATCCCAGCACTTTGAGAGGCCAAGGCAGGAAGATTACTTGAGGCCAGGAGTTCAAGACAGGCTGGCCAACATGGTGAAACCCCATCTCTACTAAAAATTAAAAAAATAGCCAAAAACAGTGGTGCACACCTGTCATTCCAGCAACCCAGGAGGCTGAGGCAGAAGAATTGCTTCAACCTGGGAGGCAGAGGCTACAGTGAGCTGAGATCATGCCATTTCACTCTAGCATGGATGACAGAGCAAGACTTTGTCTCAAAATAAAAAATATATATATACATAAAATAAAAAACACCTTTAGAACTACAACACAAATTCCATTTGACAATGCAATTTTATAGTTTAAAGAACATGGCCTCAAGACAGCATAACATTGACAGACCATGAACATTTAGGTATCATTATACCATAAGTTGTTTTTTAAAATTGAAAGGAATGGTCTAATAATGTATACTTACCCCTCACACTTGAAGTAGCCTCTCACAACCTAAAGTTCAGAAATCATGAAGTATTTTGACTTCATCAGCAAAAGGGATATTAATAATGATAGTGATGTAATTCACAGAACTTATTAGCCACATTCTGTATTCCAAAAGTGTGTGCTCAGTGTTAGTATAAAATAACTACATAAATAATTCAGTAAATTAAATTCAAAATATAAGAAAATTTTGTGGCTCTTTGAATCAACTAATTGGTTCCTACTTTCATTTAATTAGCTTTTGAAATGGTTCTTGTCATTGCATAGGGTCTCAGAAATACTAATACAAGATCATGTGTAAGTTTGTAATAGCTGTAAAGGATAACATGAAGCCCTCCTGCTATTCCTTTATTTGCTATTTGTTATGTTCATGAGATATATGTATGAAAACACTTTGAGCTCAGATGCCGTATCCTGTGAACATTAGAAAAATTTTAATCAATAGAGGAGGAAAAATTTGGTCAATGTTGGAAACGTAAATTCAATTTGGGTCAACTGAGCTTTTTCTTGCATCCAGTAGCCATAGTATTTACTTGGACTGAATGTTTTCCCCCTTTCAAATGGTTCTTTCCCTGCCTCACCCTCTTGTTTTGCTGCTATAAGAGACAGTGAGGTCTCCATCATTAATTCTGGAGGTGATAATTATCCTCCCATGATTAGCTTTACTCATGTCTTAGTGTCCTGGAGTCAATGAAGAGTGGTCCAGCAGCAAAGTTGAAACATGGCAACACAGTGTCTTAGTTCATTGTGTACTGCTGTTACAGAATATCACAGACTGGGTAATTTATATAGAACAGAAATTTATTTCTCGCAGTTCTGGAGACTGGAAAATAGAAATTCAAGGCGCCAACATTTTATCTAGGAGGGCCTTCTTGCTGCATCTTCACTTCGCAAAAAGCTAAAGGGCGAGCTAGCCAAATGTTACATAAAACCTCTTCTATGAGGGCTTTAATCCCATACCAGGAAGAAGCACTTATGGCATAATTACCTGTTAAAGGCCCTACCTTTTCATATCATGATATAGGAAACACTGGAATTTGGGACATATTCAAACTATAGCAGAGACAACTATCTGATGATTTGATTTCAAAGGACATGATTAACTCTTCTCTTCAGATTTAATTACTATGTTCTTCAGACAATTTGAACTTCTATTTTAGAATATGGAAATAGTTGCTTCTGGTTTTAAAATGAAGCTGAGTAGTGAAGTTACCTGGGCAACCCCGTAGACATGGATAGTAATAGGATCCTAATGGAAAAAGTACAACTAATATCAAACCAGTCATGTGATGCTCCTCTATGCTGTGCAGGAGTTCTAGCTTAAAAAGTGATTCCCTTTTCCAAAATAACTCCTCTCAGTGAGACATTGCAAGAGAACTACTTTGTTGTTTAATTTCCCTCTTTCTTACACTTTTGAATTAGAAGCATTTAAATAGCTACGGATGTACCTTATGAGGAAATACAAATCTCAGACAAACTCCATTCTGCAATATAGTTTTTAGCTTACATGTTGGCTGGAAAAAAAGATAAATGATTGATTTGAGTAGAAATATCAACATTTTCTTCCATTACAAAAAATAAAAATTAAAAAAAGCAATTTTGTGATACTATGCTACATCCAAGCAAATTTAGCATAAGGTGAATTGGAAATGTATTTCTCTTTTTCATTTTTCCAGTTTTCATTCATCTGTATACAATATTATCATAGCTCTCTAGTTTTTCTTCCTTTCTTGTTTGTGAATTAACTTCTGAGAAATTAATTGCCTCACCACTCTGTGCTAGCTGTTCTGTTGTCTGATGTTGGCCCCTGTGTCCAAGATTGTTCTACTTAGAACACTGAGCAAAGAGTAGCATACGTCTTTTCAGTGTTTGCGTCCTGACAGCTCTTGTCTTCAATTATAGCAAGACAGAGGTTTGAGAGGCTCTGTTAAATAGAATCACTGAGTTTGTGTCTGCTTTTACATTACATAAACCTGAAAAAAAATCTGTATATGCTGAAAATGCTATTTAGTATAATTCCAAGGTATCTGTCCCAAGTGATTTGCTTTAGAATTGTGAATTCAGTTTCTATAGGATAGGGACATAACCTGAGGTTCAGATACAAATTGTTGATGAGAGAAATAAAAGTGTTGCCTTAACGAATCAATACAAAGACACAGTCTTACTTTGAGCAATAGAAATTTGTTATTATGGGACTGAATGAAGATTGGAAAACTAGGGTGGGAGGTAGAACTTAAAACCATGGGAACAAAAATTTAATCTAGCTAGAATTCAGCCACAAGCAATAAAATTCAGCCTTAACATCCTCTTGACTTTATTCTTCTTTCTATATACCTTTCCTTAGGGGTAAAATAGGTGGAAAAACAAATGAATACATAACATTCTTGGGCAGATGAGTCTATTTAGCTGATTAATAATCCAATTTTTACGAAGAAACAAAAACATGAGATGTTTGTGTGGCTTTTACTTTCTCCAGAGCTGAAAAGTATAGCTTAAGAAATTTAAAAGAAGAATATAAAATTTGGTGTTATAAGTTACTAATAATTACAAGATGTACTATTATTTTGTTTGATTTCCTATCTTTTTGTTTTGTTTTTAGAAACAATATAAAACATAAAATTATACTTTATATATTGGAAAAGTAAATTTTTTACAGTGACATTTGAACTATGCTGGTCCATGAAATAGAGATCTGTTACTCAACTCACTGGGTTTCACTTATTTGGAAAGAGTGACTTCTTCTTTACAATATTTTGGAGATAGCAGTGGCTAAGCCAAGTGTGACTTACATGAACTAGCTATTTTATATGCTATGAGGTGATGGGGTTGACAGTGGTGAACATTCTGGATAACATAAATAATATGTAAATAACTGCATATTTACCAATAAGCTGTAACTGGGGAGGTTTTCCATAAACAGTAAAAGTAATACAGTATATTGCCTGATGTAGAATAGCAATATGGGATTGTTCTAATATATCCTTTGGATGTTTTTAGTTCACTAAAATGTTTTTAATGATTTCAAAATTATCTCATCTGAAAATTATCTGTAGCTCCAGAAGGTAGAAGAAAAATTATTACCTGACATTTCTGCCTTTCTCTGTTTTGTCTTTTTTGTTTATTGGCCAAGTAGTGTACTCTTTAAAGAGATAAAGCTAATGGGTGAATTGGAGGAAGGGTTTCTTGAAGGTAATAGTAACGAAGGAAGCTCTATCTCTGAACTTAGATTTAGAAAGAGTGATTCATGTGCTACCATTCTCATAAAACAGAATGGTTGAGGATTAAATTAATCTACTCCTTGAAGAACAATAAGAATGCTTAACCTGAAGCAGGTTTTTCAAAGATTTATCAAATAAGAATCTATTCAGACTTAATGGAATTATTATAAAGACCAGTGAGAGAGTATACTTTAACACTTTCAAATGTCTAAGGAAGGAGCATATTGAAGTGAGTGAAAATACTATTATTGTGAAGTCATAGAATCTCATAAAGGTAAAATATCATTTCTCAAAACCACTTCTTGCAATCTGTGAAACTACAAGCACACAGCCATTTCTACACTATCTTTTTAAATCCAAGGAAAGTGCAGCCAACTAACTACTATTTAATAAAGGTAATAGAAGCTCTTTCCTTTGCAGAAAACATTTTTATCTACCAAGTGCAGAGAAGGAATATTAATATTGATTCAGACTCAGATATGAATCCTGACCTCCAAAGTACTGAATGTGATTAGCCTATATGTGCATTGGCCCCATGGATTATGAATCCTGACATTTTTCTTGATGATGACATTTTAAATAAAAGTAGTTTGAGCTTTCTATAGTAACACTGAAGCCCTGTGTATTTTCAAATGCTTTTGCCACAGACTGTAAAGGATAGAAAACTAGATCTTTATACACAGTAATTCTGTACAACACTATTCTATATACTATTACAATACATTTTCCCCAAACAGTTTTGGTGATATCAAAGTGGTGATATATGGTAAATATATATTTTTTCTTAGCCAATAATATAGATGAGATCTTGAGGGTAAAATGAACAGATACCTAGTTAATAATATGCATTTGTTACCTTTTAAAATAAGCTTTTTGGTTATAATAGCATGCTGATTCGAAAGCATATGGGTGCCAAATGCAGTTAAAAATCAAAGAACTGTGTATTTCTAAATGTCCTTTATGGATTTAGGTGATTTTAAAATGTAGTACTTCTCTAAAATGAACTATTATTTGTGAAACAAAAAACGCAAATTTTAATGACAGAGTTTTTAAGTTTGGCCATGTTAATCTTGAAATGAGCTTCATTACTAGATGAAATTCTCATTCCAGTTTCAAAAACACTGTGAACTGATTACTTTTTGTCTTTGACACTTCCCTAAATTTCTTCTTTATGATGTACAGTCTGTATAGCACATATCATTTGTAGAAAATGATCCATGCACTCAGATGTAAACATATACATTTTTTTTTAAGTTCACATTTTTGTCTCAAATCAGTTTTTCTCTTCCCCCAACCCCAATGTTTTTTTCTTTCCTTTCCCTTCAGTTTCTGTATTTTTCTCATTTCGTTTTTCCATTATCTTGTTCCCTTTCCCAACATATATTGATATTGAGAAATTTAAATGAACCACATTATCATGCAGTTTTTTATGGTCCTTTAATGCATAAAGACATCCCAGCATATTGTTTAGGTACTTGAGTCCCACTGATGCTGTATTGACTAAAAAGTGCAAAACCAAAGAGAATGACCTGTTAAAGAGAGTAAAAAATACTTATGCATTAAAACAAAAATAAATTTGGGCACTTTTACCCCATGAGGATTTGATGAAAATAGAGAGTATAATTTGAAATGTGGATCTTAAAATGTTTTGTAAAGGTCTACGGTGTTTTTATTCTTCCACCTCCAACTCACCACACTCTTGAAATGCTGTCATGGTTACTGTGACTCTCGTAGCTATAAGAAAAAATAAATTTTTGCTTGTGAATATATGTTCTGTGGTAATTTTAATTAGATAAAATTATTTTGCAGATATAGTTCACCTGTAGAGACTGACCAAGTGTTTGATTTCAAGAAATGTTCTGGCCCAAAATTCCTTTGGGGTTTGCCTTTTTCACTTTCTTCTTTATGCAGTAAAATTATTGTACGATATTTAGAATTTGCATTGTTAATTATGCCTTTCAAAGTATCTTCAGCTGCCTTTAAGGGTTTTGATTGTGCATTATAATAGGCTTTAGGTGATAAATAGTAAAATTGATTTCTATTATAGATCCTCCTGGAAATTATGTTGGATCATATGACTCCACACAGTATCCCTTATTATTTATAATTAAGGATTAATGAGAGGAAATTTATAAGAGCCAGCTGCAGGTGATATAACTAAAGATGGACAGAGGTGAGGAGGAAAATTGTCACTAGGGGATTGATTCTCTCTTGTGTGCAGTTTAAGATGCCCTCCTGCCTATATCCCTCTTTGTCTCTCTGCCCATTTAACATACACTGATGGAATAACTGTTATGATAGGTTCATACAAGGCAAAGGAAATACAGGAACTATTCATGAGGAGTCCACAAAACACACAGTGAGCATACAGCTGAGGGATCTGATGGGCACAATTACTGTGAGGAATGCGAAGGGCTTCTGGGTATCTCTTGAGACTACTAGGATACAAGATGTTGGGTTTCTTTGAGTGCTGTAGAAGCCTCTGAAATATTCTCTAGGACAGAGTGGCTTGAATCAGCGCAACACAGTATTCAGTAAACTAGATAGGCATACTTTTTTCACAGATATCAATGTTTGTTAAATTTTTGCTGCCTTTGATTTTAAGTGGCAAAAGCAAGTAAAAATTTAGGCATTTGAGGTTATGAAATCATCAGGTTAATATGGAAGATACCTAGGTCTGATTAGAATTTATTAGAAAATATCATGTAAAGTGCAGACTAAAACATAATACAAAATTTCTTAGATATCAAACAATAACAAACTAAGTAGCAAAGTGATATTTTCAAAAAGTTAAATAAATAAATGCTGCTCAATGGTCCATTTTATGAGAGAAAATTATGGGCGAGGGATTTCAAAATAGAATTTGTCTGATAGGTAAAACAGGTATAACCCATAAAAAAGAAAAAACTCATTAAGAAAGGAAATTCAAGAAATAAATATTTTCATATCTTTCCCAAAAGGAGAATGGAGGGACCCTAGTGGAAGGCTAAAATAGAATACACTGTAAAATTAATTAGTATGGCTAGAAAAAGAGAAAGTATAGAAAATTAGTGTCTTTTTTTTTTTTGAGACGGAGTTTCACTCTTGTTACCCAAGCTGGAGTGCAATGGCGCGATCTCGGCACACCACAACCTCCGCCTCCTGGGTTCAGGCAATTCTCCTGCCTCAGCCTCCTGAGTAGCTGGGATTACGGGCATGCGCCACCATGCCCAGCTAATTTTTTGCATTTTAGTAGAGACGGGGTTTCACCATGTTGACCAGGATGATCTCGATCCCTTGACCTCACGATCCACCCGCCTCAGCCTCAGAAAATTAGTTGTCTTAATAACAATAATTAGTTTTAAAGTTATACTCCATATGTACCAGTTTTCAATTTATTTTGCCTAATTTTCTTTTGCTTCCTATTGTAATCCTGCTGTGGATTACTGTCACATTTCTTGTTGGGAAGGCAACTGTTATGTGGAACTGAAGCTATTTGTCTAAGTTACTGAATCATAATGATTATGCTATCTTAGCAGCAGAGCTGTAGAAAGTAGTTGTGTATAGAAATTTATGTCGAGAAACATGGACCTAAAATGAGTAGATTTGTAGCCTTAAAGTTATTATTTGATAAACATAAAAACTGAACACATCCAATTCATTCAGAGGATTTTTTGGCCCTACCTTTGAACTATATCTAGAATCTGACCATGTTTTACCATTTTCATCATTGCCACTCAGCAGATACCTGTGGCCATGTCTTCAATTATTGCAGTCTCCTCTGGACTGATCCTTCTACTCTCACTCTTATGCCCCTATAGATTGTTCACCCGTTAATATGTAAGTCTAAATATGACATGTGGCCTCTTATGCCACTCAGGGTAGAAGCCAAAGTCTTTAGGGTGACTGGTCCATTGTCATGTCTATAGCCTTATCCCTTCCCAGCCTCTTTGTTGCTCTGTTCACTCCAGCAACAAGTTTGCAAAAGATGAAGCAAACTCCTTTCTCAAGACTTTTGAGGCATGCTGTTTCTCTTACCTGAGGTATTCTACCAGATACTTGTTTGTTTGCTTCTTTATCTCCTTAAGGCCTTTAATAAAATGTTGGCTTCTGGCTGTTTATGCAGTTTAATAATTTTGCTTAATGTTTAATGTTTTATTATTTTCATTAAACTGCAGTTATATGATGATAGCAAATCTAATGATATCATCTCACTAGATCTTACAATGACTCAAATGGTAAAAAAAATAATAATAATAACCTTAAACACCCATTGTATATTTTACTCCATTTGTGTGTTAATTCCTGAGTTCCTACATATAGAATGAATACATAAGTAGAATTCAGAATATCATTATACATGGATGTACAATAATTTTTTAAATGTTATTTCACAAAAGTCAATAATTAGTCATATGCATAATTTTAAAACAAATGAGCCATAATTTTAAAATGTATAATCTAATCCCTTATAATTTGAAATCAGTAGAAAATAACTATGCATTTATAAATATGTTATTAAGTTTTTATCTTTGTATACATTTATTTATGAATATCTCAAACTTCCTAAGGCTTCAAGCTGTATAGAATATAGATTTTTTGGTTGCCGATTCACTCTGGTCATTAGAGAGATGCAAATCAAAACCACATTGAGATACCATCTCACGCCAGTTAGAATGGCGATCATTAAAAAATCTGGAGACAACAGATGCTGGAGAGGATGTGGAGAAATAGGAACACTCTTACACTGTTGGTGGGAGTGTAAATTAGTTCAACCACTGTGGAAGACAGTGTGGCGATTCCTCAAGGACCTAGCAATAGAAATTCCATTTGACCAGCAATCCCATTACTGGGTATATATCCAAAGGACTATAAATCGTTCTACTATAAGGACACATGCACACGAATGTTCATTGCAGCACTGTTTACAATAGCAAAGAACTAGAACCAACCCCAATGCCCATCGATGATAGACTGGACTGGGAAAATGTGGCACATATACACCATGGAATATTATGCAGCAATCAAAAATGATGAGTTTGTGTCCTTTGTAGGGACATGGATGAATCTGGAGAACATCATTCTCAGCAAACTGACACAAGAACAGTAAAGGAAATACCGCATATTCTCACTCATAGGTGGGTGAGAAAAATGAGAACACATGGACACAGGGAGGGAGGTACTACACACTGGGGTCTATTGGGGGGAATAGGGGAGGGACAGCTGGGTGGGGAGCTGGGGAGGGATAGCCTGGGGAGAAATGCCAAATGTGGGTTAAGGTGAGGAAGGCAGCAAAACACACTGCCATGTGTGTACCTATGCAACTATCTTGCACGTTCTGCACATGTACCCCAAAACCTAAAATGCAATAAAAATTTGGAAAAAAGAAAAAAGAAAAAAAAATAGAAAATTGATTTTTAAGCCATACTATGCTGTTCAGTGCAGCCATTAATGAGAATTTGAGGATTGAACTTAAAACTTTTATTGTTGGATAAGGTTTTATTTGTACTTTTTAAGGTAACATGTATAATTTCCTTAATTTTTGGGAAAAAGACAGTATATGATATAAATATACGTAGTGGTCATTAAAATCTCCAAATACTAATTTTCAGTTTTAACAAGTTCTTTGCCTTCAAAGTTCAGTTTTTTTTTAAATCCCAAATAATCTCTTTCTTTAGCTGTTACATGTATAAGTAATACTAAAAAACATGTTTTAACTAGTATAGTCAATTGGTCCTACTAACATGTAGACATAGTCATCTTATAATAAACTGCCATCAATAAAAAACTTCAGGTTGACATTGTCTACTATATTTTAAAATTTACTTTTATTGTGTATGTTTAAGAAGTAGATAATGTTTTAAGGCACATATATAATGAAATGATAACTACACACAATTTTACGTATCCTACTCTTTCTGAGTAATTCTCAGGTCTCATATATATCTGTATTCAATGACAGAAGCAAAAAAGTGATCTCGATGTGAATCCACAAAAATATAAAACCCTTCACTATTCTCCCATAGTCAAAAGTCCCGTGGTGATTTTCTCTGAGGTCTCGACTCACATCACCTGATTAACAAGGGCATTTATATTTCTAGTTATATTCTTTGGCAATTTCAGAAGTTATAGTAAATGTTTCTTTTGTTTATTCCAGAAAAAAACACTATTCGTATTTCAACCACTTTTTATTTTTTTATTTTTATTTTTTTTAAATTTTTTAAATTTTTATTGCATTATAGGTTTGGGGGTACATGTGCAGAGCGTGCAAGATAGTTGCATAGGTACACACATGGCAGTGTGTTTCGCTGCCTTCCTCCCCTTCACCCACATTTGGCATTTCTCCCCAGGCTCAACCACTTTTTAAACATTTGAGTTTTCATCTTTACACTTTTTCCATTAACTTTTTTATTGTTTTAATGTACATTTGATGTAAATATCCTATTTAAATGGAATAGGTCATACTGATCAAACATGCTTTCATCATAGACTTTTTTCTCTGTATTTTCAGTTTTTTTGCATTCATGGGTACAAACAATATTTAAATTTTTTGTATGATAGAATTCAAATTAATTTAACATTTTTTAACCCAATTATCTTTCATTTGTCAAATGATATGTGTTATTTTTCAAACAGGTTTCCTTGAATGATTTGTGTTACTTTTCAAACAGATTTCCTTCAATGATTCGTGTTATTTTTCAAACAGGTTTCCTTAACTATAAACCTAGTTGTTTTTTCTCCTAACAAATTGAATTTATATGGGAATGGCCTTTTATTATTTATTCATTATTTATAAAAAATAAAAGTATTATCTTCACCATAGTGATCCATAAAACTTTGGGTAAAATTGCAGATGAATCTTCAAGTGAAATGAGATACAAATAGTTGAGTGTATAAGTAAAACCTATAGTGAAATGCATTTTGAAGTAAAGGGATTTTTTTTTGTTGTTGTGGTTGGTACCAGAATACCAAACCAAACCAAACTAAACCAAATAAACAAATAACAAAAAAAGAGACTATACAACACTGGATCTACATTCAATCATGTTACCACATTATTCTGTTATATTAATGCTCTTTAATATAGTTTCAGAACATTGAGGTCAATAAATGTAGAACTCAAGTAGGCAGAAAAAATATATATATATCTGTACCATTTACTAGTCCTTTTCTACAATTAGCTCTGAATACTCAGGCTCAAACTTATATATAATATTTCTGAAAATATTTGGATTTTTTGAAACAATTTGTTAGGCATATAATTAGGTATATTAGATTTCAAAGAATAATATCCAAAATAATCAAACAGCACAAGCAAAATCACAGAATTTAAATATGTTCACATTAAGTTAAAATCTTTTATTAGTTCCTATCTCATTTACAACTAAAGATGCTTTGAGCACATAGATAATGTAGATACATGAACTGTATTTCATCAGCCTTCAATCATTCAAAAAGAAATCTGTAATATTATATAGATAGATCATATATACATATTAAATGAACATCACTCTCAGTTGGTATATTAGTATTTTCCGTATTTACTCAGTACATTTTTAAAATGGCTTTAAAACTTGTTCCTAACTACACATATAACAAAACAAATTTTTGTCATGGTACAATTATGAGTGTTTCCTTCTTTCCTTCAAAATTTTATCTGAATGTTTCCATGATATTAATTAATAATAATAAAGAATGTCTGAGATGTTGAATAATTGGGGAAGGATCTTATGTGCAATTACTTACTCATTTGAATCAATGATATTAAATGATGGCTCGTCAGTATCCCAAATCAGAACAGCTCTAGTCACAAAACAGGAAGTGAGCATAAACTCCTTCACATTCATTTTACCTTTCTCCAGCCTCCAAACTCTCACCATTAGAATTCCTCTTTCATTCTTTCTAACATAAAAGAATGTTTATTCACAGCCTAAATGGGGATAATCACAGTAACAGCAAAGATTTTCATAAGACATACTGTATTACAGATCCCCTCTAAGAACACTGCGTAAATTCACTCCTTCAGCCCTCACATTAGTCCTAAAGGGCTGGCTTTATTAATTTCTCCATTTTTCAGATGAGGAAAACAAGGCACAGAAACGTTTTGTAAGTTTCATAATGTCACCTATCCTTTCAAGAGGAAAGACCACTTGAACCCAGCCAGTCTGGCTCCACAGTGCCTTCTCTTAATCATGATATCAGTACTTCCCAAGTGATTTACCTCCAGATCTTACTGAAATGTAGATACTAATGAATAGATCTGTGCAAGAAGCTCCCCGTCTGCATTTCTAATAAGATCCCAGGTGCTGTTGCCGCTCTGCAGACCAGATGTTAAGTAACAAAGCATTACGCTATGCTACCTCTGTATGTTAGGCATTGATAGATCAAATGTGTAATAAGAAAGGACCCTTTTCTGTCATGTAGGCTCTCCATGGCATTGAGTTCCTCAGTGCAGTCTATGTATAATCTGTTAATACTATTTGGAAAACAAATAAAGAAATTTTGCCTTCTTAAAAAGAAAAAAAAAAAACAAAAAGCCAACCGAAGCAGATGGTTTTCGGTGCCTGGGCTTTAGACAAGATATGTGTGTCCTCACTGCACTTGCTATATTAGCATGTTGCCATATAATTAGTTCATTTTAATTTCTGAGGAAAATACTCTCAATACAGACTGAGGCATAATCTGTATTCATGTATCCTTTTGAAACTTTTTGTTAGGCAAACGATTGGAAGAATTTAATGTTATTACAAGACAACCTTCAAAGTCAGCTGTGAGGTTATATAAGATATCCTTTGTCTTGTCTCTTCTAGGCTTTTTAAAATAATTCAAGATTTTCTCTAAAGTAAACTTTATATTCTTCCAATGAATTTGGAATTTTGTTAAGGCTATTCTAGTGTAGTAGAATTTTTTTTCTGGAAAGTATATATTTTTTTAATAATTTTGGGGATACATGTAAATGATTGAAATAACCTTCCTCTAACATCTGCAAAGCCATAGGAAAAAGATTCAGCTGAAATATTTATATCCTTTTTTTTTATATAAAAAAAATTGCTTCCACTTAGAGGTGGTGATTTTTAGCCTTGTCCTACACTGGGCTTTGGCTTTTTGACAGTCTTTTTATTGATTTCTTGGGATCTTTCAGCAGTCTTTACAATTTCTCTAAAGCTTTTACTTTAGAGATTTGTTATTTTGACAGGTGATAAGCAGTTCTTAAATTTATTGTGTTTATATTTGATGACATCGGTTAGCTCTGATACATGCTTCTTTCTCTGATACATTAATACTTTTTAATCTTTGGGTGGTTTTTGCATAATGTGTATGCATTAGCATACAACCAGCATGTTTTGACTTCTAAGCAACAGGTAAAAAAATAATGCGTATTATTAAAGAGTTTCTGGGAACAGTAGTAAGTTATTTGAAACAATTGCAGGTAGCTTTACTTTGAAAAGTTAAAGTAGCTGAGATTTTAAATGTGTGTTTAATGAGTCTTCTCTAATGAAAATCAATTCCCAACTGCTTAAGATTAATCAAGTGTCTGTTAGTTTATATCTCTCCCATGAGAAGAAGAGCCCTCAACGATTATCAAGGCTCCTTTGCACATAATGTAAGATGTACCTATACTAATTAAATCTTTTGACTTCAGCATTTTACTGATCAAGTTTTTATTTCAATTGATTTGAAATTATTGAACTATTTAAACCATTTAAAAAGAATAATCCCATTTAGAATATATTGTTGCTTTTGAAAGTTATTTAAGAAAAAGACAAAAATATAGACAATGATACTCAACTCTAAGTATATAATCAATTTTCACCCTGAAGAACAGTCAGATTAGAGAAGAAGGCTAGCCATCTCTTAAAGAATTATCCAGAACTGAGCTTTCTTGGGAACAAAGCCGACCTATTGTGGCAACAGCTATTTCCAAGGTCCACAAGAGTAGAGCTCCGTAACACAGAGAGGACTGAAGAGAGGGTGAAATTTTAGAACCAAATAGTCTGACAGAGAAGGAGAGTAGGTCTCTCCAACAAGAAAATATGAGCATTCAGATTTTTAAAGTTAAAATGTAATGTAAAATAAAAGAAGAAAGTAACTGTGAGGTGAGAGCTACAATTCTATTCAGAACAAACAAAAGATTAGAAAGGATATAGCCTGAAAAGGGAAAGTACTGACATTGTTCGAGAGAGGGAGAATTAGTAACTGGTTTAATGAAATGCCAACAAATAGATGAAGACAAAATTTTAAAACACAGCATATCCAATTGTTGTTCATAAGGGATCCAAGACATGACAGATTTTAAAGTAACTTTAAAAATCTCTCCACTTTGGAACAGGAATTATTTTGTCAATAAAGGAATAAAAAAGAATATTTACAAGATAACTATGACATTTATAAAAATGCTTGCATTACAAATAAACAGAAATATTAGAGCTTCCATTGTAAAGTTTGTGCATCTGAAATTTATCACATTCAACAGAAAGTCTCTACAAGTGCACTTTTTCAAACAAATGCCCTGAAATATTTGTCTTGTTATTCTTCAGCAAAGTGTATAAGCTCCTGTAAAACCCATTTACCAATTTAATACCTTTTTTATGATAGCATACCTATATACAACTCTGATTTATAAAAAGAAGAACTCAAGCTCTTAACTTCTGGAATGAGTTTTCTTCATGGGGAAAGTGCACAAATCAAAGAAATAGAAGAAAGTGTTAATATGATATGAAAATTAGAATTTGAAATGCATATCATGGGAGTAAAAGCTTCTCATTTTGTTATTTTTTTATTAAGTTACATAGAATGATTCAGCAATGCCTCTGCTGGCAGACTGTGACTAGGCTACCTCCTTGCTGGGCAGGGCATCTCTGAAAAATGGCAGTACCACATCAAGAACTTATAAATAAAGCCCCACCTTCCCAGGAAAGAGCACATGGGGGGAAAAAAGGTGAATATGAGTTCTGTTGCAGCTGACTTAAACATACCTGCCCAGCAGCTCTGAATGGAATAATGGAGCTCACAGCTCAGCACTTGAGCTCCTATACAGGACATACTGTCTCTTCAAATAGCTCACCATTCCCCAGATATCCAAAGGGACACCTCATTAAGGAGAACTCAGTCTGACATCTGGTGGATATCCTTCTGGGTCAAAGATAATAGAAGAAGAAACTGGCAGCAACCCTTACCGTTCTGCAGCCCATGCAGGTGATCCTCAGGCAAGCTGGGTCTGGAGTGGACCTCCAGTATTCCTACAGCAGAGGGTCCTGACTGTTAGAAGGAAAACTAAGAAACAGAAAGAAATAACTTCATCATCAACAAAAAGGATGTCCTCTCAGAGAACCCATCTGAAAGTCACCAACTACAAAGACCACAGGTAGATAAATCCACAAAGATGGGAAGAAACCAGTGCAAAAATGATGAAAACACCCAAAACCAGAATGCCTCTCCTTCTCCAAGGGATCACAAATCCTCACCAGGAAAGGCACAAAGCTAGATGGAGAATGAATCTGATGAATTGACAGAAACAGGCTTCAGAAGGTGGGTTATAACAAACTTCTCAGAGCTAAAAGAACATTTTATAACCCAATGCAAAGAAACTAAGAAGCTTGAAAAAAGATTAGATGAAATACTAATGAGAATAAATAGATTAGAGAAGAATATAAATGAATTGAGGCAGCTGATAAACACAACATGAGAACTTCGCAAAGCATACACAAGTTTTAATAGCCAAATCAACCAAACAGAAGAAAGGATATCAGAGATTGAAGATCAACTAAATGAAATAAAATGAGAAGGCAAGATTATAGAAAAAGTGAAAAGAAATGAACAAAGCCTACAAGAAATACGGGATTATGTGAAAATATCTAATCTGTGTTTGATAGGTGTACCTGAATGTGACAGAGAGAATAAATCCAAGCTGGAAAACACTCTTCGGGATATTATTCAGGAGAACTTCCCGAACCTAGCAAGGCAGGCCAATATTCAAGGCCAGAAAATACGGAGAACTCCAAAAAGATATTCCTCAAGAAGAGCAACCCCAAGGTCCCTAATTGTCGATTCACCAGGGTTGAAATGAAGGAAAAAAATGCTAATGGCAGCCAGAGAGAAAGGTCTCCCACAAAGGTTTCCCACAAAGGGAAGCCCAGCAGACTCACAGCAGATCTCTTGGCAGAAACCCTACAAGCCAAAAGAGAGTGGGGGCCAATATTCAAATTCTTAAAGAAAAGAACTTTCAACCTAGAATTTCATATCTAGCCAAACTAAGCTTCAGAAATGCAGAAATAAAATCCTTTATGAACAAGCAATTGCTCAGAGATTTCATCACCGCTAAGCCTGCCTTACAAGACCTCCAAAAAGAAGCACAAAACATAGAAAGGAACAACCAGTGCCAGCCACTCCAAAAATGTACCAAATGATACAGACCATCCACACAATGAAGAAACTGCATTAACTAATGGGCAAAACAACCAGCTAGCATCAAAGTGGCAGGATCAAATTCATACATAACAATATTAACCTTAAATGTAAATGGGCTAAATGCCCCAATCAAAAGACACAGACTGGCAAATTGGATAAAAAGTCAAAACCCATCGGTGTGCTATATCCAGGACACCCATATCACATGCAAGGGCACATATAGGCTCAAAATAAAGGGATAGAGGAAGATTTACCAAGCAATTGGAGAGCCAAAAAAAAAAATAAGCAGGCGTTGCAATCCTAGTCTCTGATAAAATAGACTTTAAACCAACAAAGATCAAAAAACACGAAGAAGGGCATTACATAATGGTAAAAGGATCAATGCAACAGGAAGAGCTAAGAATCCTAAATATATACACATCCAATACAGGAGCACCCAGATATGTAAAGCAAGTTCTTAATGACCTACTAAGAGACTTAGGCTCCTACGCAATAATAGTGGGAGACTTTAACACTCCACTGTCTACATTAGACAGAACAACGAGACAGAATATTAACAAGGATATCCAGTACTTGAACTCAGATCTGGACCAAGCGGACCTAATAGACCTCTATTGAAATCTCTACCCCAAATCCACAGAATATACATTGTTCTCTGCACCACATCACACCTACTCTAAAATTGACCACATAATTGGAAGTAAATCACTCCTCAGCAAATGCAAAAGAATGGAAATCATAACAAACAGTCCCTCAGACCACAGTGCAATCAACTCAGGGTTAAGAAACTAACTCAGAACCATACAACTTAATAGAAACTGAACAACTGGCTGTTTAATGTTGACTGGATAAACAATGAAATGAAGGCAGAAATAAAAATCTTCTTTGAAACCAATGAGAACGAAGACACAACATACCAGAATCTCTGGAACACATTTAAAGCAGTGTCTAGAGGAAAATTTATAGCAATAAATGCCCACATGAGAAGCGAGAAAAAATCTAAAATTGACATCCTATCATCAAAATTGAAAGAGCTAGAGGAGCAAGATCAAAAAACCTCAAAAGCTAGCAGAAGACAAAAAATAATACCTCAGCCTGGACCTTATTGTTTATATCATTATCAGCATTTTGATCTAAACCATTTAACAAGGCTCTAGGAAGTTACAAACTTTTCCACATCTTTTCTTCTGAGTGCTCCAAACTTTTCCAACCCTTTCTTGTTACCCAGTTCCAAAATTGCTTCTACATTTTTGGGTGTGTTTAAAACAACTCCTCACTACCTTGGTACCAATTTTCTGTATTCGTCTGTTCTCACTTTGCTCTGAAGAAATACCTAAGATGGGGTTATTCATGAAGGAAAGGGGTTTAATTGACTCACAATTCCACATGTCTGGGAATTTCTTGAAAAACTTCCAATCATGGCAGAAGGGAAAGCAATCACATCCTTCTTCACAATGTGCACAGAGAGAAGTGTAGTGTGAAGGATATGAGCTCCTTATAAAATCACTAGCTCTCCTGAGAACTCACTATTATGAGAAATAGTGGCAGGATCAAACTCATACATAACAATATTGTTATATTGAGGATCCACCCCCATAATCCATTCACCTTCCAGAAGGTCCCTTTCCCAATACATGAGAATTACAATTTGGATTACAATTCAAGATGCGATTTTGATGGAGACACAGAGTCAGATTATACTAAATCCCCACGTAACATCCAAATAGTCAAACAAAGCCATAATGAAAATTAAGATTCCTTATGAAAATGTAGATAAAACAAAAAAAGAAAGAAAAGGAAAGAAGAAAAAAAAACAAAAAAGAATAATACACTAGTTCACTTTATAAAGTAAGATATAGTTTCTTCAATGTTAAAGATAAACCAACATTGTAAATTGCTCAATTTTAATTCTATTATAATATTTTGTAATATTTGAAGATATAAAATGAGATTGACCTATTTCAACCCTTACTATTTGGCTAAAAATCTATTTCTTGTTCAAAGATAGAACCAAGGTGAGCTTTTGTACATTAAGATGAATTCTGAAAAGGGGACATGCAGTTTTACATTTGCTTTGTTTAGAACAAAAATTATGAAAAAAAAGCTAAGTAAAAGTGGAAAATGACTTTAAGAAATAGAAAAAAAAATGCCGATTGAAGTATGCATTCTGCAGAGCAAAAATTCTAAATCTATTTTTCTTAGACAATAAATGTAGTAATGATTCTGTAAGATATATGCTTTATGGGACTAAGGAAGTATCGGAAAAGAGGAAAAATTTTAAAGAAATAACTGAAAACAAATTGGAAAGTAAATATTAACTATTCTGATGTGGAACGCATATGAATAGAAATGCATATTATGCTATTCAGGAACTCAATTTTGATTTTTCTGTAATCTGTCTTTTCTCCTTGTTACCATCAAAGAATTAGATGTTTATCAACAATGAAGTTTCAGAAAGTAGCCCCCTATGGCATCCAATTACTTTCTTCTTTTGCAGCCAGTTACTGGAAGATGAAACTTGATTGACAGATAACTCTAGAGTGTAATCTTCCAGGCTCAGTGGTGTTCCTCAGATTGAATCAACGTTGAGACTTTTCCAAGACTCTTCCAAGAACACCCTGGGGGACCCTAATTGAACTCCAGGGGATGAAGCTTAATTCATTTTCAACTCTTGATAGCTCCCAGCCTAAAGAAACCTCCTTAGGCTGAGAAACAGCTTGAAGTTGCAGAGAGAAGTAGCAAAACCCACAACAGATTTAGACTCCTACTGCATCAGCATATCTGTTTTAGTATGCAAGATGAGCTTCTTGCTTTTGATAGTCGTTAATGCTATTCTCTCTGCCGGGACTATCCTCCTGTCTCAGATTGTTTTGACTGCTATAAGAAAATATGACAAACTAGGTAGCTTACAAATAACAAAAATTTATTCCTCACAGTGCTGGAGTCTGAGAAGTCCAAGATCAAGAAAGCTGCAGATTTGGTGTCAAGAGAGGGCCTGCTTCCTGGTTCATAGACAGCACCACCTTGCACTGTTCTCCCATAGCATAAACAACAAAGCAGCTCTCTGGGCTTTCTTTTGTAAGATCACTAATTTCATTCCTGAGAGCTCTGCTTTCAGGACCAAATTGGCTCCCAAAGGCACCACCTCCTAATAACATCATATTGACTAGGATTCAGCATATGAATTTTGAGGGTGATATAGGTCAGGTGAGCCCCAAAATTGGGGCTTTGGGTATAAGTTTACCACTCCTTTCCATGGCAACAACCTGGAAATTACCATCCCTTTTCTCAAAATTTCTAAATAGCCTGCCTTCTAACTTGCGTGTAATTAAAAATGGGTGTAAACACAACTACAGAACTACTTCTAAGCTGCTAGTTTGGGCACACTGCTTATGGGGTAGCCCTACTCTGCTAGAAGCAGTACTTCTGTATTCAAGGGCAAGCTGGTGGTGTTAGACATCAACTTTTATTGATGTAACACTGTACAGCAGCAGCAGAGGTACTGCTCCTAGCAGAGTAGGACTACCCATAGGCAGTGTGCTCAGAATATCAGCTTAAAAATAGTTTTGCATTACATGCAAATAAAAAAATAGTTTTAATTATATGCAAATTAAGGGGCAGGTTATTCAGAAATTTTTAGAAAAGGGATGGTAACTTCCCTTTTCTTTGCACTGCCATGCAAAGGGGTGGGAACTTCTGGGCATTGCCATGGCAATGGTAAACTGACATGGTACTCTTGGGCTTGTCTTAGAGAGAGGGGCTTTCACTTCTTCCTTGTTTCAATGACTCTACAGTCTGGCACAGAATTTGAACTCCATCTCTGGAGTCACCTCAGGGAAACAGACATTAAAACTATAGTTCTCCTACACAAGATGAGCTTCTTGGTTTTGATAGTGAATACTGCTACTCCCTCTGACTGGAGGGTCCTTCCTGTTTCCTGTTTCTCCCCAAAATTCTGCACATCCTTTAAAGTGTAAATCTAAAGTCACCTTCCATGAGAATCCTTTCCTAGGCTCTCACATCATCCTCTGAGTTTTCATATTGTTTTATTATGGACATTTAGATTAGGTCTTCCATAGTAAATGTTTGTTTATTTATTTGTAAGAGCATCATGACAAAGAAAGTTTAAGTTTTTTTCTCTTACATCTACTGTTTTGCACATACCACAGAGTGCTCAGTAATATGAATGAAAGTATCCCAGCCCAATTCATCAAACCTCTCTATTTCTACTTCCTTTTATATAAAATTGAATAATACATTATGTCTCAGGGAAAATTATTGGGATAATCAACCATGAATGTGTTTTAGAATGTACATAGTTTGAGGCTATATATAAATATCAACTATAAATAAAAATAAATCATACATAGTATGTTATATACCACTTTTGTGAACTTTTATAAAATGAATTGGATGACACAAAGAAAGAGATCCTGGGGATTCACTGCATGCCTTGATAATCTGTAAATTATAAGATGGGACTCACTGTTTACTGGGAGTTGTAAAAATTTCTCCTGGGTCTGACTTACTATGTCTCCAGATATCTAGAAAGTACAGATATGCCAGGCTTGTAGGAGTGCAGCACAACTATTTCCCAGGCCAGCTACATTTTAGCTTCTGGAAATGGCTCTGACAATGAAATTAGCATATGGCCAATTTGCTGGATGCCCAGAGGTTCCTGGATCATGCTGATACATCTTTATCTACTCATTAGCATTATGGCCTGAAATTTGGTTTTCTTGAGTTTATGCCTTTTACTCTTGAAGTATTGTAGATAAATAGTTCATTCACATTATGCTTTACTTTCTCCTTCTAGAAAATGGATTAACTAACACTAAACTACAAAATATAATTGGTAAATATCTTGACCTGTATCCAATTATATGTAATCTGTTCTCAAAGGACCGGGAATAGAAAATGATATTCTAATTATATATACCCACAATGTTTTTAGTGTATTTTTGTTATTACGAGGGAGACATTTAAGGCAGTATATAAATGTTTTGGTTTTATTATTTTTTATATTTATAGAGTTCTTTCAGGAAAATTTACATTTTATTTGTCTCCTTAGCATTGAAACCATCTTGTTGAACAAACTCATCTTAGTGTGATCTGAATGAAATTAAGTTTTGCCTTTTATTTCAAATAGAAAAATTTACTCAGGAGCAGGTTGTACAGTTTCCATGTAGTTGTGCAGTTTTAAGTGAGTTTCTTAATCCAGAGTTCTAATTTGATTGCACTGTGGTCCGAGAGGCTGTTTGTTATGATTTCTGTTCTTTTGTATTTGCTGAGGAGTGTTTTGCTTCCTATAATGTGGTTAATTTTAGAATAAGTGTGATGTGGTCCTGAGAAGAATGTATATTTGGTTGATCTGGGAAGGAGTGTTCTGTAGATGTCTGTTAGGTCTGCTTGGTCCAGAGCTGAGTTCAAGTCCTGAATAGCCTATTAGTTTTCTGGCTCATTGATCTGCACATCCTTTAAAGTGTATTGATATTGATCTGTTTAATATTGACAGTGGGATGTTAAAGTCTCTCACTATTATTCTGTGGGAGTCTAAATCCCTTTATAGGTCTCTAAGAACTTGCTTCATGAATCTGGGTGTTTCTGTATTGAGTACATATATATTTAGGCTAGTTAGCTCTTTTCGTTGTGTTGATCCCTTTACCATTATGTAATGCCCCTCTCTGTCTTTTGTGATCTTTGTTGGCTTAATCTATTTTATCAGAGACTAGGAAAGCAAACCCTACTGTTTTTTTTTCTTTCCATTTGGTTGGTACATATTCCTCTGTCCCTTTAGTTTGAGGCTATTTGTGTCTTTGCATGTGATATGTGTCTCCTAAATACAGCACACCAATGGGTCTTGACTCTTTATCCAATTTTCAGGCTATGTCTTCTAATTGGGGCATTAAGCCTATTTACATTTAAGGTTAATATTGATAGGGTGTGAATTCAATCCTGTCATTATGATGCTATCACGTTATTTTGCCCATTAGTTGATGCAGTTTCTTCATAGTATTGATGGTCTTTATAATTTGGTATGTTTCTGCAGTAAATGATACTGGCTTTTCTTTTCCATATTTAGTGCTTCCTTCAGGAGCTACTGTAAGGCAGGCCTGGTGGTGACAAAATCTGTCAGCATTTACTTGTTTGAAAAGGATTTTATTTCTATTTTGCTTATGAAGTTTAAATTAAGGCAGAAATAAATAATTTTTATTTATTTATAAATAAACCCTTTGAAACCAATAAGAACAAAGATATAACAAATGAGAATTTCTCTGACACAGCTAAAGCAGTGTTTTGAGGGAAATTTATAGCACTAATTGCCTACAGAAGAAATCAGAAAGGATCTAAAATGAACACCCTACCAGTTCAGTTAAAAGAAATTGAGGCCGGGTGTGATGGCTCACACCTATAATCCCAGCACTTAAGGAGGCCAGGGTGGGTGGATCATGAGGGCAAGAGATCGAGACCATCCTGGTCAACATTGTGAAACCCCATCTCTACTAAAAAAAAAAAAATACAAAAATTAGCTGAGCATGGTGGTGCCCACCTGTAGTCCCAGCTACTCAGGAGGCTGAGGCAAGAGAATTGCTTGAACCCAGGAGGAAGAGGTTGTGGTGAGCCAAGATCACATTACTGCACTCCAGCCTTGGTAAAAAGAGTGAAACTCCATCTCAAAAAAGAAAGAAAGAAAGAAAGAAAGAAAGAAAGAAAGAAAGAAAGAAAGAAAGAAAGAAAGAAAGAAAAAAGAAATTGAGAAGCAACAGCAAACAAATTAAAAAGCTAGCTGAAGACAAGATAACCAAGATCAGGGTAGAACTGAAAAAGATAGAGACATAAAAATCCTTCAAAAAAATCAATGAATCCAGGAGCTGGATTTTTGAAAAGATTCACAAAATAGATGGACCACCAGCCACACTGATTAAAAAAAAAGAGAGAGAGAAGAATCAAATAGACACAATAAAAAATGATAAACGGATATAACCACTGATCCCACAGAAATACAATTAGTGAATAATATAAATATATCTACACAAATAAACTAGAAATTCTAGAAAAAAAATTGTTAAATTTTTCACATGTACATCCTCCCAAGACTAAACCAGCAAGAAGTCAAATTCCTGAATAGACCAATAACAAATTCTGAAATTGCTGCAGTAATTAATAGCCTACCACTACCACCACCACCACCATCAAAATCCCAGGACCAAATGGATTCATACCTGAATTCTTCCAGAAGTACAAAGAGAAGCTGGTACTATTCCTTCTGAAACTATTCCAAACAACAAAGAAAGAGGGCCTCCTCCCTAACTCATTTTACGAGGCTGGCATCATCTTGACACCAAAACCTGGCAGAGGCACACCACCACCAATAAAAGAATATTTCAGGACAACATACCTGATAAACACTAATGTTAAAATCCTCAATAAAATATTGGCAAACTCAATCCAGCAGCACATCAAAAAGCATATCTACCATGATTAAGTTGGCTTCATCCATGGGATCTGAGGCTGGTTAAACATACGTGAATCAATAAATGTAACCATTACATTAACACAACCAATGAAAAACCACATGATCATTTCAGTAGATGGAGAAAATGCCTTCCATCAAATTAAACACACCTTCATGCTAAAAACTCTTAATAAACTAGGTATTGATGGAACATAACTCAAAATAGTAAGAGCTATGTACAACAAACCTGCAGCCAATATTATACTGAATGGGCTAAAGCTGGAAGCATTCCCTTTGAAAACTGGCACAAGACAAGGATGCCCTCTCTCACCACTCCCATTCCAGACAGTGTTAAATGTTCTGGCCAGGATGATCAGTCAAGAGAAAGAAATAAAGAGTATTCAAATAGGATGAAAGGAAGTCAAATTGTCTCTGTTGGCAGATGACATGATTTTATATTTAAAAAACCCCATTGTCTCAGCACAAAATTTCCTTAAGCTGTTAAGCAACTTTAGCAAAGTCTCAGGATACAAAATCAATCTGCAAAAATCACAAGCATTCCTATATACCAATAGTAGACAAACAGAGACCAAAGTCATGAGTGAACTCCCATTTGCAATTGCTACAAAGAGAATAAAATACCTAGGAATACAATTTACAAGGGAAGAGAGGACATATTCAAGAACAACTACAAACAACCACTCAAGAAAATAAGAGATGGCAAAAACAAATGGAAAAATATTCCATGCTCGTAGAGAAGAATAATTAATATGGAAATGGCCATACTGCCCAAAGTAATTTACAGATTTAATGTTTTCTCTATCAAGATAACATTGACTTTCTTCACAGAATTTGAAAAACTACTTTAAATTTTACATGGAACCAAAAAGTAACCTATATAAGCAAGACAATCCTAAACAAATAGAACAAAGCTGGAGGCATCACACTACCTTACTTCAAACTATACTACAAGTCTACAGTAATCAAAACAGCATGATACTGTTACCAAAGCAGATATATAGACCAAAGAAACAGAACAGAGACCTCAGAAATAATGCCACACATCCACAACCATCTGATGTTAAACAACACCTCCCCCCCCACACAAAAAAAAAAGCAATGGGAAAAGGATCCCTATTTGATAATCCATGTTAGAAAATTGGGCAGCCATAGGAAGAAAACTGAAGCTGAATACTTTCCTTATGCCTTATACAAAGTTTAACTCAGGATGGATTAAAGACCTAACTGTAAGATCTAAAACCATGAAAACCCTAGAAGAAGTCCTAGCCAATGCCATTCAGGACATAGGCATGGGCAAAGACTTCATGACTAAAATACCAAAAACAATGCCAACAGAAGCCAAAATTGACAAATGAGATCTAATTTAACTAAAGAGTGTCTGCACAGAAAAATAAATTATTATCAGAGTGAACATGCAACCTACAGAATGGGAGAAAATTTTTTGCAATCTATCCATCTGAGAAAGGGCTGATATCCATAATTTACCAGGAACTTAAACAAATTTACAAGAAAAAAAGCAACCTAATCAAAAAGTTGGCAGAGGATATGAACAGAAACTTCTAAAAAGAATACATTTATGCAGCCAACAAGCATATGTTCATCATCACTGGTCATTAGAGAAATGCAAATCAAAACCACAATAAGATACCATCTCACTCCAATTAAAATGGCAGTCATGGCCAATGGGGTGGTGGCTCATACCTGTAATCCCAGCACTTTGGGAGGCTGAGGCAGGTGGATCATGAGGTCAAGAGATCAAAACCATCCTGGCCAACATGGTGAAACCCCATATCTACTAAAAAATATAAAAGTTAGCTGGACATGGTAATATGCGCCTATAGTCCCAGCTACTTGGGAAGCTGAGGCAGAATTGCTTGAAACCAGGAGGCGGAGGTTGCAGTGAGCCAAGATCATACCACTGCACTTCGGCCTGGCACCTGGCAACAGAGCAAGACTCTGTCTTAAAAAAAATGGCAGTGATTAAAAAGTCAGGAAACAACAGATGCTGAGAGGATGTGTAGAAATAGGAAAGTTTTTACACTGTACGTGGGAGTGTAAATTACTTCAACCATTGTGGAAGAGAGTGTGGCAATTCCTCAAGGATCTAGAAACAGAAATACCATTCGACCTAGCAATCCCATTATGGTTATATACCCAAAGGATTATAAATCATTCTACCTTAAAGACACATACACACATATTTTTACTGCAGCACTGTTTACAATAGCGAAGACTTGGAACCAACATAAATGCCCATCAGTGATAGAATGGATAAAGAAAATGTGTCACATATATGCCATGGAATACTATACAGCCATAAAAAAGGATGAGTTCGTGTCCTTTGCAGAGACATGGATGAAGCTGGAAACGATCATTCTCAGCAAACTAACACAGGAACAGCAAACAAAGCACTGCATATTCTCACTCATATGGGAGTGGAACACATGGACACAGGGAGGGGAACATCACACATTGGGTCCTTTTGAGGGCAAGTGTGATAAGGGAGAGATAGCATTAGGAGAAATACCTAAAGTAGATGACGGGTTGATGGGTGGAGTAAACCACCATGGCACTTGTATACCTACGAAACAAATGTGCACCTTCTGCACATGTATCGCATTATTAATTTTTTTTCTTATCCTGTGAAGCGTCATTGATATATATCACTTTTTTTCATTTTTGACATGGAGCCTGGCTCTGTTGCTTAGGCTGGACTCCAGTGTTGCAATCTTGGCTCACTGAAACCTCTGCCTCCCTGGTGCAAACTATTCTCCTGCCTCTCAGCCTCTGGAGTAGCTGAGATGACAGGTGTGCATTACCATGCCAGTTCGATTTTTTTTTATTTTTAATGGAGACACAGTTTACCATGTTGGTCAGGCTGGGCTACAACTGCTGACCTCATGTAATCTGCCTGCCTTGGCCTCCCAAAGTGCTAGGATTACAGGTGTGAGTCACTGTGCTCTGCCTCATAGTTTAGTTTTGTCAATAAACTTATAAGCAGTTTGATACACGATGTAATTGAGACAGAAAGATTAAACTAACTGTTGATGTATCACATTTCAGCTAAAATGGTGAGTTATCTCTGCCCAATAGTAAAATTTTCCTGCTTACTGCACATTTCCACTGACTAGAGTTGTGAATGGAGACCACTCTTAGGTAAATTTTGGATTTCAACTGGTTTGTGGACATGACCATATACCACATATTATAGTACAAGCTTTTATAGAAACTGGCTATTCAAGCACAATGTTATATACAGTGCACAAGAGTACAGAGACCCAGCCTCATTCAGTGTAGTATATGAGTTAAACTAACAGCAATGTTAAATTAGCTGTGTCGCTTTAGTCATCAAAATATATCTCAGGTATCTCAGGTTACCTATACAAATAGTATTTCAGACCCTTAAAACAGAGTATCAGATTTGAGGCAGAGGGCAGAAGGTAAGATTGCTTGCTACCCTCCCAAGTTAGGTCTGTTCAACCACCACCTAAATCACTGCAGTAGATCAGCTGTCATACCATGTAGACACATCTGCTCACAACAGCTTTTAGTCACCTTGGGATCTGTGTTTAACCAAGTAATCCCTTCAATTCAGTAGTATCTAGAATTAGCAAAGTTCCCTCCTGATCATTAAACCTAATAATCTATGCCAAAAATGATTCAACAGGGGTCCGTTGTAATTTATTTCTAAGAATATCCCAGTTGTTTACTAGAATCCATTCACATTATATAGTCACCTGAATTTAGTCTCTGGCTACCTGAACAGTCTTTGGATAAAATGACCTTATTTGCTTCAATTTGCAGATGAATATAACCAGCTAGCAAAAAAGAAAAAATTATAAGAACATTACCCAGAGATAGAAAAACTAGTCTTGCAGAATTATCTTTCACTCTCCTAACTCTCATCTTTCTCTTCTCTTCTTGTTTTTTTTCTTAGCTTAGGTCTGCTCTATTCAATACACTCACCACCAGCCATATGTTGAGCATATACTGAGCACTAGAAATATGTCTAGTCCAAATAGAGACACCTTCTAAGTGTGAAAATAGACTGATTTGCAGAATTTTAGTGTAAGATATTAATATAGAATAGCTTATTAATGAATTTTGTATTAATGACATGGTAAAATAATATTTTGAATAAGTTGGGTTGAATAAATTTTATAATCAAAATTAATTTCACTTTTTTTTTTACTCGTAAATGTAGCAACTGGAAAATTTTAAGTTACTAATATGGCTTATCTTTGTTGCTTACATTATATTTCTATCAGACAGTGCTGATATAGATTTTACTAGAACTGTTCACAACAGCAAATAAATAAAATTTTTTTGCCACATTTTCCTTAGCCTTATATTAGCTATCAGTTGACTTCCTTAATTCATCCTAGTTGATGCCCATTTCAAATTTCACTGGTAAGACTGATATCCAGTAATTTGTATAAAATCTTATCTCTCTTTATACTAAGGTGAGTAGCAATCATGCACTGTTTTATTTTCACCATATTTTCAATCTATTCATTTTTCTTACCAAAATTTGATTAATTGAGCTGATTTACATTGATTTTCATAGCACAAATTTGAGTGATCTGTGCGGACACAAATATATCAGATTGGACTCTCCAGTCCGATTTCCACACACCATAGATCTAACCTATTATTGAGCTCTAAGAGGAAGAGACAAAGAAGGCAAAAGTCTGAAGCATTCCATGTTGCATTCCACGTTATTTCTTTTCCACATTGAACTTGTGGTGTTGGCCCAGAATCATAGAAGAGGTCCCAAATGGGTTTGCTTAATAATCGAATACAGCAGGGAGTATTTTATTTATGAAATAGTGCCATTTTATACTATTAGAGTATATAACTTATGCAACATTCTACAAAAAACAATGCTTCATAAGTATATATATATATATATACATATATATTTTCTAAGTGTGTTTACCATGTACAATATTCAACTAGAAATAAGCTAGTAAAAACATTCCATAAGTAAAAACTCTTCTAATAAATATTATTAGTTAATATACCCAGGGGTCCTGTTATCATATTTACAAAGATTAGACTGTTACAAACTTTTGTGGTATTATTTGTGAACTATGATAAAGATAATAAAAAATTTTAGAAGGCTGAGTATTTAAGACTTCCCAGCCAGTTTTGTCTATAGTCTATAACATTTTAATTTAGTTAACTTTTCTTAAAGTGTTAATAAGATCTCTTAAACTGTTAATAAGATCTCAAAATCCAAGAATAAATAAATCTGCTACCTTTCAGATTACCCCTCACCCCCAGTTGCAATTTGAAACACAGTTGCAGAATTTTGCTAAATTTAATCTCATTATATTCTTCTTCCCTACTTCCACACACACCAATGTGATATGCATATATGTATACATAAACACACATATAGTAGGAATCTTAAGATATGTGTATGAAAGATATGTGTCTGTAAAAAATATATGCATGTGTGTGTATATATATATATATTTATAGCCTATATATATAAACCCATATATATATATGTATAGGTTAAAAAACATTCTAATATCTGAATTGAGAATGTTTTTGTAACCTATAATTTAAGGGTAAGAAAATGAGTAGAGAATCCTAGAGATCCACCAAATTTTATCTGGGGATAAAGGAAAACTATTCATTGAGTAAATTCTTTTTTTATTATTGTAATTTAAATTTTGGGATACATATAGAGAACATGCAGCTTTGTTTCATGGATATACACATGCCATGGAGGTTTGTTCTACCCATAAACCCATTATCTACATTAGGTATTTCTCCTAATGCTATTCCTCCCCTAGCCCTGTACTCCCTGACAGGCCCTGATATGTGATGATCCCCTCCCATAGTATTCCATGGTGTGTATATGCCACATTTTCCTTATCCAGTCTATCATTAATGGGCATTTGGGTTGGTTCCTAGTCTTTGCTATTGTGAATAGTGATGCAATAAAAATATGTGTGCATGTGCCTTTAAATTAGAATGATTTATAATCCTATGGGCATATATCCAGTAATGGGATTGCTGGGTCAAATGGTATTTCTGTTTCTAGATCCTTGAGGAATTGCCACACTGTCTTCCACAATGGTTGAACTAATTTACAATCCCACCAACCGTGTAAAAGTGTTCCTATTTCTCCATATCCTTCCCAGCATCTGTTGTTTCCTGACTTTTTAATAATTGCCATTTTAACTGGAGTGAGATGATATCTCATTGTGGTTTTGATTTGCATTTCTCTAATGACCAGTGATGATGAACATTTTTCATACGCTTGTTGGCTGCATAAATGTATTCTTTTTAGAAGTCTTTGTTCATATCCTTTGCCAGCTTTTTAAACGGGTTGTTTCTTCTTGTAAATTTGTTTAAGTTCTTGGTAGATTATGGATATCAGTTCTCTGTGAGATGGATAGATTGAAAAAATTTTCTCCTATTCTGTAGGTCACGTGTTCACTCTGATAATAATTTATTTTTCTGTGCAGAAGCTCTTTAGTTAAATTAGATCCCATGTGTCAATTTTGGCTTTTGTTGGCATTGCTTCTGGTATTTTAGTCATGAAGTCTTTGCCCATACCGATGTCCTGAATGGTATTGCCTAAGTTTTCTTCTAGGGTTTTTATGATTTTAGCTCTTACATTTAAGTCTTCAATCTGCCTTGATTAATATAAAAGATGTAAGGAAGGGGTCCAGTTTCAGTTTTCTGCATATGGCTAGCCAGTTTTCCCAACACCATTTATTAAATAGGGCATTCTTTCCCCATTGTTTGTTTTTGTCATGTTCATTAAACAGCAGATGGTTGTAGATGTGTGGTGTTGTTTCTGAGATCCCTGTTTTGTTCCCTTGGTCTATATCTCTGTTTGGGTACCAGTACCATGCTGTTTTTGGTTACTATAGCCTTGTAGTATAGTTTGAAGTAAGGTAGCATGATGCCTCCAGCCTTGTTCTGTTTACTTAGGGTTGTCTTGGCTATATAGGCTCTTTTTTGGTTTCATATGAAATTTAAAGTAGTTTTTCCTAATTCTGTGAAGAAATTCAATGGTAGATTGATGGGAATCACATTAAGTCTATAAATTACTTCGGGCAGTATGGCCATTTTCAAGGCATTGATTATTCATCTCCATGAACATGGAATGTTTTTCCTTTGTGTGTGTCCTCTCTTATTTCCTTGAGCAGTGGTTGTAGTTCTTCTTGAAGAGATCCTTCACATCCCTTGTAAATTATATTTCTAAGTATTTTACTCCCTTTGTAGCAATTATGAATGGGAGTTCACTCATGATTTGGCTCTCTATTATAGGTGTATAGAAATGTTTGTAATTTTTGCACATTGATTTCTTATCCTGAGATTTTGCTGAAGTTGCTTACCCACTTAAGGAGATTTTGGGCTGAGGTGATGAGGTTTTCTAAATATACAATCATGTCATCTGCAAACAGAAACAATTTGACTTTCTCTTTTCCTATATGAATACCCTTTATTTCTTTCTCTTGCCCTACTTCCCTGGCCAGAACTTTAAATACTATCTTGAATGGGAGTCTTGAGAGAGAGCATCCTTTTCTTATGATTTTTTTCAAAGGGAATGCTTCCAGATTTTGCCCATTCAGCATGATATTGGCTGTGGGTTTGTCTAGGTGTTGATAAGACACACACACACACACACACACACACACACACACACACACACACACACACACACGTATTTGGAGTTTCTTTCTTTTTTCCCAGGATGGAATGCAGTGCCCCAGTCTCACCTCACTGCAACCTCTGCCTCCCAGATTAAAGTGATTCTCCTGCCTCAGCGTTTTGAGTAGCTGGGATTGCGGCCTCCTGCCACCATACTCAGATACTTTTTTTGTTTTTAGTAGAGACAGGGTTTCATCATTTTGACTAGGCTGGTCTTGAATTCCTGACCTTAGGTCATCTACCCGCCTTGGCTTTCCAAAGTGCTGGGATTACAGATGTGAGCTCTCATGCCCGGTTGAATAAGTAAATATTTTTGGAAAGTTACTGGCAGTTTATTTGAAGCTCCCAACTGATGAAATGCCTTTAGAAACAGGTTAACTAGGAAATATGAATTTGGCTATAAAAATTATCCATCAAAATAAAAGTCTCCATCAACACAGATAAATAGATTCAAATAATTTGAATGGTGGAGGGAAAAGAGTAAATAATCTGGACAAAGATAATCATAAATATGGTCACAAATAGTTCAACAAATATTAAAGTATATGGTCACAAATAACATGCTTACGAGAGAGCATTTCTATCCCTATTAACGGCTCAAATCCTGTTATTCATCTAGTAGTTAATAGACATATTATTTTACATGCTTTTGCAGAAAATTGTAGAATATCTATAAAATGTAATGAAAAGATATTAGCCAAGCTCAGATGGTAGAGAAGGCAAGAAAAAGTTAAAGCTGCTGAACTGTGATCAATTTCTTCCATGATTGGTGGGTGGGAGAACACTTTGGGTAAAACAAAAAAGGCTCGTAACCTTGTAAACATGATTATTGACCTTCTTGGTAAATAGATGCTATTCATTGTCTCTGTAATGACCTTAATAGGATATCTCTGGATTCAAATATCTTAAGTAAACAAACAATTTATGGAGAATGTCACATAAACAACTCTTTGTGTTATAAGACATAGATGTTTTGTAACTGAAATCCTTCCTGCTATGTGTAGCACCTAAAACTAGAATAGCAACCCCTTCTCTTATCCCTGTGCAGAAAACTTTTGTTTTACATGGAATTAAAGGTCTGTAGAACCACATGAGATAATCCAAGTCTCTCTCTGACTTGTCTGTATTTCTGACTGATGGATTCTAACATATTAGTACAGTTCCCTCTGTGTTAATTATCCTGAGTGATTCTAGATTGGATATTTAGGGGTTCTGAAAAGATTAATTTGTTGACAAAAATATGTTTAAGATAAAACTGGTATTTGGACTGTAAGCAAGTATTACTATAGATGGATTCTAAAGTTTTATTTTATTTTTCTATTTTTTTCATGGATATCTAGTGTTGGTATATTCTTATGTCCTGCTTCGCCTCTAAGAATAACATGACCAAATTGGAGTTGGGGTAGTACAATGGTGGAGGAGTGAAAGGGTAGATGCTCTAGACAAGATGGTAGAATCCACTGATTGAGAGAAGCAGACTCCAAACAGTTACCGGAGTAAAACTTTTTGGCTTTCCCTGAACAGGATAAGAAAATTGAGTGGGGGAAATGATTTTATATATGTATTATGGAACATTAATTTCACTGTGGAATCAATAGGTTCACTTGAAAATGGGAAAGGTTCTCACTGTTAAAGTTAATGGGGTAAGAATAAATTTGAAGTACTTCATATTGCTGGCATTGTGGTGTTATATGGTACACATTGCATGACCTTTACACAGTGAGCTTGGATAGACAAATGCTTTGGCATTAATCAAGATGGGAACTAGAAGATCAAAATTTTGTTCTAGAACTTTGTGTTCTTGAAGAAAATGAATGATTGTCTTCTAATTTTAAATCTTAGAATCATATGTGGCTAAAACACATATGTCATTGTTTGAAGTAAAAATGCACGTTAGATTAATGAGAAGAAGGAGAAAATAAAAACTTGACAAGGTTTATGTAAGATACTTGACACTCTTAACTTTCTTCCTTCATGGGCATATCTATATTTTTAAGTCCAATGGATAAAAATTAATAACAAAAATGTGGAAAATTTGGCTTCTAAGAAGAGTATAAAGTTCCTTCATCTTCATTCTATTACTCAGTCTTTCTCAAATAGAGGTCCGATTGAGTGAATCATAAATATCAAGCACAATTTCTCTGAAAATCTGTCATTCATCATCCCTCTTTGTATTTTCTCTGTACCATCCATTTGACCAATTATATAAGAGGATGTCAGGCTGTCCTTTGCTGTTTGAGAAAAGACGTCATACTAAGGAAAGTTTGGGGTATAGATTTAATTGATACTTCTGTATGTCTTACTGCATTTTTTCTCCTTGATGTCTTTTACCTCAGGATTGCCCTCCATTAGTATGTCAGTCTAGAGAGTATGCATTCAGGGTATCCAGAAACCACTCAACCCATTTCTGCCAATTGCACTCAGTGGCTGCTCGAGGATTGTTGACTAAATCAAGGTACTATGCCTTACTCTAAATATAGGAAGATTTTTGTTTTACATAACCTTTCTAAATGTCTCTTTTGCAAGTCTGTGTCAGAACTAAGCAAATGGTCAGAAATTTTGGCTTTAGAGGTTGTGGTTCACAGCCAAGTATTATTTTATCCTGACTAACATTCACCTTGCGCTTTATATCACCTATGACTCCATTCATTTGAGTTTTCTGGGCAAAACAGGGTGAATAAGTGAAACATTACTTCTATGTTTTTGCAAACATTATATCACTTTATGAATATTTGGAAAAGTCGAGGTGAGTGCCCTTATGTTCTACCCTTATGTTTGCTACCTTTTTTTCTTGGTAGCAATATAATAATAATCAATGCAGATATATCTTTTAGTTGGGAATGAAGCCAAATCATTGATTTAAGATTTCAGCATGTGCAGATGCTGCTACAGGTCTCCCTTGCATCAATTATTATGAAAGTCATATCTTTAAAGAGGAGCATTATATCTCTTAAATCAACTTCAGTTGGTGGTGATAACACAGTCATAAAGTTTATCCTTTGAGTAAATAGAGAGTAAGAGATTGTGAATTCTGTTTTTTATAAGAACAGGCCAATTAGCTATAATAACCATTCAAATCCCTAGATTAATCAAACGTGTAGAGTTAGCATGTGAAACTTATAATTAACAGCCACACTTCAATTGCAGTGTAGCAAGTGGGAAAGAAAAAATAACATTAATTATATGCTTTATTTCAACAAGACCTTAAATTATGTTGTATTTACTGAGTCTGTTTTTCTAGTAACCCTGGGTTATCAGAGATGAAAATAAGAAAAATTTACACCTGGGTAATTGTTTAGGTTACTAAAATGACTACTAATATTTGGTTGGTGCAAATGTAATTGTGGTTTTTGCCATTACTTTTGCACCAACCTAAAAATAAAACAAGAGATTCAATTAGAAATAATACAGGTTTAATTTCTACTAATTAAAACCAAAACATTATCTGAACTCTTCAAACCAAAATGAGTTGGGATGTATAATGTCTCTAGAACATTTAGGACTCTTTGAAACATTTTAAACTAAATTTATTATTTTTGAAATAAGTCAAGCTGTGTGCGGTGACTCATGCCTGTAATCTCAGCACTTTGGGAGCCCGAGTCAGGTGGATCGCCTGAGGTTGGGAGTTCTAGACAAGCCTGACCAATATGGTGAAACCCCATTTCTACTAAAGGTACAAAAATTAGCTGGGCACGATGGCACACACATGTAGTACAAGCTACGGGGGAGGCTAAGGCAGGAAAATCACTTGAACCTGGGAGGTGGACATTACAGTGAGCCAAGATCTCACCACTGCACACCACTGGGTGACAGAGTGAGACTCTGTCTCAACAACAACAACAACAAAAAAGAAATAAGACATAATCCCCCTCCTCTTATTTATTTTCATTTTTCTCATTGGTTGAGAAGGATACACATTAATCAAGACATACATTTCTAATACCTCAGATTCAATAGTTTAAGTATATAATTATCTTTATATCCATATATTGCGTTATGGAAAAGTTAAAAACTGGAGAAATTGATTTTATTTAAATCTTATTCAATTCTGTACTTATTTGTTTAGGATGTCATTAAATTATGACTTACAATGAACTGAGTGAAAAATATTTTATAAATATTTGAGTTCTACTAACTTTTGGTCACAGTTTAGGTACTGAGAGTTATCACAGTAAAGAGAAAGCAATTACATATATGTTCGCATGGAACTTTTATTAATGATTTTGGTTGGAGGTGTAAAATCAAACAAGATATATAATCGCAGGTAATAGGTGTTCAATGTTAAGGGAAAAATTAAGGAGTAAAGGGGCAAAGAAGTTCAACAGGAATGCTATTTTAGATAGAATGGGAAAGTGAATTTTGACAAGAGACATGAATAAAGCTACAATTATCTAATGAAAATGAATTTCATGTATTAATAACATCAAGGGAAAAGGGAGAAACATTTTATATAGCTGAAGTGCAGTGAACTTGAAGAAAATCAAGAGGTTAAGAAAGAGTCCAGGTGCTTAATCACATAGTTCACTGTAAACCATGGGGGAGACTATGAATTTTATCTTGGTGTGATGAGAAAATAATACAAATTTTGAGTAGGGGAGCAACATAATTTGATGCATTTTTGGCATTTCCATTTTATGAAAATAGACATAACTGTTGTCACGTGCACATAAAAAGTAGAATAAGGGATAAAGATAGTTGAGCAAATAATATTTAGAATTTTTTTCTAAAACAAGCTTCTTTGTTTTTGCAATCTACTCATCTGACAAAGGGCTAATATTCAGAATCTACAAAGAACTAAATCAGATTTATGAGAAAAAAGCAAACCCATTCCAAAGTGGGCAAAGGATATGAACAGACACTTTTCAAAACAAGACATATATGTGGTCACGAAGAATATGAAAAAATGCTCATCATCATTAGTCATTAGATAAATGCAAATCAAAACCACATTGAGATACCATCTCACGCCAGTTAGAATGGCGATCATTAAAAAATCTGGAGACAACAGATGCTGGAGAGAATGTGGAGAAAAAGGAACACTTTTACACTGTTAGTGGGAGTGTAAATTAGTTCCACCATTATGGAAGACAATGTGACAATTTCTCAAGGATCTAGAAATAGAAATTCCATTTGACCCAGGAATCCCGTTACTGGGTATCTACCCAAAGGATTATAAATCGTTCTATTTAAAGATGTATGCACATGTATGTTTGTTGTGGTGCTGTTTACAATAGCAAAGACCTGGAACCAACCCAAATGCCCATCAATGATAGACTAGACAAAGAAAATGTGACACTACACCATGGAATGCTATGCAGCCATAAAAAACAATGAGTTTGTGTCCTTTGTAGAGACATGGATGAATCTAGAAACCATTTTTCTCCACAAACTGACAGAAGAGCAGAAAACCAAACACTGCATATTTTCACTCATAGGCCAATGATGAACAGTGAGAGCACTTGGGCACAGGGATGAGAACAACACTCACATGGCTAGGTGAGGGGAGGAGGGGAGGGCAGGAGAAGGACAGAAGTGGGGAGTGGGGTGGAAGGGGAGGGATAACACTGGGAGAAATGCCTGATGTAGGCAATGGGGTGGGGGGGGCATAGAGACAGCAAACTACCATGACATGTATGTACCTACGCAACAATCCTGCAGGATGCAGGAAGTACACATGTACCCCAGAGCCCAAAGTACAATAAAAAAGAAAAAAAACAAAATCATTTAGAGATTTTTTTTTTGAGACAGAATATCACTCTGTCACCCAGACTGGAGTGCAATGGTGCACCAGCTCACTGCAGCCTCCAACTCCTGGGATCCTGGGCTAAAGTGATCCTCCTTCCTCAGCCTCCTGAGTAGCTGGTACTACCAGAGAGTGCCACCATGCCTGGCTATTTTTATTGTTTTTGTAAAAACAGGTTCTTGCTGTATTGCCCTGGCTTGCATCAATCTACTGGCCTCAAACAATCCTCCCACCTCAGCCTCCCACAGTGCTGGAATTATAGTCCTGACTCAGCAATGAGCCTGGCTAGTGAGAGAGATTTTATGTGTAGTTCCTTAACATTGTTCACCGTAAAATTTTCTCATAGACTAATTTGCAATTTTGAGGATGCAAAATCATCTATATTTACTATGTCTCCTCTTAAAAGCATTGATCAATATATACATATATATACACATGTGTATTGTATATGTTATATATAAAATATTTTAATATGTAAATATATTTATCTTCTTTTGAATATGTATAGGAAAGAAATACTATCCAAAACCACTGAATATTTTAATAACAGTTACATTTTATATAGATCTCATCAAATATATTTTGAAATTTAAAAAATCTTTAATGAAATTATATTTTAAATAAATTTTTAATTAAAAAGTTTTACATTTAATGTCATACCTTAAGTTTATATGTCATTGAGATACCAATGAAAAAGTAGAAAATACAGTAAAAAATTCAATATTATCTATTTCTCTTAAATAAAAGTGCAGTGAGTATTAAATAGGAATGACAATATAGTAACAATAACAGAACTCGTAGATTTTCCCAAATTGAATTAACTCTATTTATCTGAGTTCAAAGAGTATGGCAAGTTGAATGAACACTCAGCAATTGTTATCAGTTTAATGCTTTCCAGACATTGCAGAAGGCATTTCTCTATTCACATTGACTTCTTAAGTAAGTATGCATTTGCTGAGCTATAAATAGTTTCTTTTCCATATTTGGTCTCTAAGTGCTAAACATGTAGACTTCAGATCAGTTTATGCAACTCAATGGCCCTCTCTCCAGAGGCATCAGTAATGCATTTGGCAAATACCATGAACCATGAATTGTAAATTAACATAGTTATAACCTTGATAATATTTTAAAAAAGGTTCCAAATACTTATTTTTTAGTGACAACATTAGAAAACACAAAGAAACAAACTGCAAGTGTCATTTTTATTTCCTGAAACTTCATTTGAGGTAACCTCTGCAAGTCACAGCTCCATATTTACATATAGTTCTGACCCTCTTTTTGGCTGAGCTGTGTTCAATACAATCTAAATATATATCTCTAGAACTTTTCGTTTGATAGTCAAAATCAAATCTTCTTCAGCATTTATAGTTCTCATGGAAAACAATGCTATTTAGGGAAGGCAAGTATCAAGTTATCAATGAAAACATTGAACACCTGAACTTTCGGGTTACCACTATAATTCACAAAATGAGATACACTTCCATATTGAGCTGCATCCACTGTGAATTAATCAGATTCATAGTCCAGATCCTTTTTTTTGTCATATAACTGCCTGCATCTTTCAGCTTCTTCACTTGTGATTACCTCTCTAACATATTCCATGACAAAACTTATTGTTTTAATCTTCACAAGGATTTTTATACCCCAGCCTCGGTCACTGATACTGTGAAAGATACAAGTAAATTACTGTGTGTTTTTATGTACAATCCTATTGGTATAGTCAGGTCCACACTGACAGCTTAACATGCATTTATAGATGGGAGTAATAGGTGTGATCTTAATTTGTTGGTTTTTACTATTTGTCAAAAGGACTCCAGCCTCAGCAGGACAACATTTTTCAAGGAAGCAATCTATGCATAAACAAACAAAGGTAGCTTTCTTTACTAAGCCAATTCCAGGAGCTGGTTTGTATTCATCAATAAGGCAGAAGCCTGAAAGTGGGACCTTTACGTGAACACTATTTTCAACAAATATCATTCGTTTGTTATTCCATCTTCTGTTGAGTTCCTCTTGCCATCTCTGCAGAACTATCCTTTGTTTGGCCTTCTTTACAATGTACTCAGCAATGGGAGGTTTCAAAGTTTTGTTATTGTCTTTAAGAGTTATTGCTTTGCCTTTCTTTACCTAAGATAACTATGCTCATTATTAAAGAATTACTGCAAAAATCACAAGCATTCCTATACACCAATAACAGTCTAAAAGAGAACCAAATCAAGAACGAACTGCCATTCACAATTGCTACAAAGAGAATAAAATACCTAGGAATACAACTCACAAGGAACGTAAGGGACCTCTTCAAGGAAAACTACAAACCACTGCTCAACGAAATAAGAGAGGACACAAACAGATGGAGAAACATTCCATGTTCGTGGTTAGGAGGAATCAATATCGTGAAAATGGCTATCCTGCCCAAAGTAATTTACACAATCAATGCTATCCCCATCAAACTACCATTGAATTTCTTCACAGAACTGGAAAAAACCACCATGAACTTCATATGGAACCAAAAGAGAGCCTGCATAGCCAAGTCAATTCTAAGCAAAAAGAACACAGCAGGAGGCATCACACTACCAGACTTCAAACTATACTACAAGGCTACAGTAATCAAAACAGCATGGTACTGGTAGCAAAGCAGAGATATAGACCAATGGAACAGAACAGAGGCATCAGAGGCAACACAACATATCTGCAACCATATAATCTTTGATAAACCAGACAAAAACAAGCAATGGGGAAAGGATTCCCTGTTTAATAAATGGTGTTGGGAAAACTGGCTAGCCATGTGCAGAAAGCAGAAACTGGACCCCTTCCTGACACCATACACTAAAATTAACTCAAGATGGATTAAGGACTTAAACATAAGACCTGACACCATAAAAACCCTAGAAGAAAATCTAGGCAAAACCATTCAGGACATAGGAGTAGGCAAGGACTTCATGACCAAAACACCAAAAGCATTGGCAACAAAAGCCAAAGTAGACAAATGGGACCTAATTAAACTCCACAGCTTCTGCACGGCAAAAGAAACAGTCACTAGAGTGAATTGGCAACCATCAGAATGGGAAAAAATCTTTGCAGTTTACGCATCTGACAAAGGGCTGATATCCAGAATTTACAAAGAACTCAAACAGATTTACAGGAAAAAACAAACAAGCCCATTCAAAAGTGGGCAAAGGATATGAACAGACACTTTACAAAAGAAGACATATGTGAGGCCAACAAACACATGAAAAAATGCTCATTATCACTGGTCATTAGAGAGATGCAAATCAAAACCACATTGAGATACCATCTCACGCCAGTTAGAATGGCGATCATTAAAAAATCTGGAGACAACAGATGCTGGAGAGGATGTGGAGAAATAGGAACACTCTTACACTGTTGGTGGGAGTGTAAATTAGTTCAACCATTGTGGAAGACAGTGTGGCGATTCCTCAAGGACCTAGAAATAGAAATTCCATTTGACCCAGCAATCCCATTACTGGGTATATATCCAAAGGACTATAAATCGTTCTACTATAAGGACACATGCACACGAATGTTCATTGCAGAACTGTTTACAATAGCAAAGACCTGGAACCAACACAAATGCCCATCGATGATAGACTGGACTGGGAAAATGTGTCACATATACACCATGGAATATTATGCAGCAATCAAAAATGATGAGTTTGTGTCCTTTGTAAGGACATGGATGAATCTGGAGAACATCATTCTCAGCAAACTGACACAAGAACAGAAAAAGAAATACTGCATATTCTCACTCATAGGCGGGTGAGAAAAATGAGAACACATGGACACAGGGAGGGGGTCTACTACACACTGGGGTCTATTGGGGGGAATGGGGGAGGGACAGTGGGGGGGGCTGGGGAGAAATAGCCTGGGGATAAATGCCAAGTGTGGGTGAAGGGGAGGAAGGCAGCAACACACACTGCCATGTGTGTACCTATGCAACTATCTTGCACGTTCTGCATATGTACCCCAAAACCTATAATGCAATAAAAATTAAAAAAAAAAGAATTACTGAATTAGTTATGGGCATTTGAGATTTTGCAAAGGTTTCTAAGTATTTGTAGAATTTAGCCATTATTTTCATTTTATAAGATAATATTTCATATTCTTCACTACCTTGTAGTCACACAAGTAGTCCACATCATAATTGTTTAGATCCTTTTGGTGATTCAAATCGATTTACTTGTGTACTTTTCTTTTCTACATATTTCCCGAAGAATATCAAGTGCAACTAGGCAAGGCACTATACCAAGCTCCTTATGCCTTGGCTCCAGCTGCTGACATCTTGTGAAGCTTTCAAAGTCTAATACGATAGCCCCTCTGGCCTTATTCCCATCCTTGTCCAACCCTGTGAGACTTGTGGCCAATGCTGAGAGGTCTGGTACCCAAGGCATCCTGACATCACTGGAGGCCCACATGGGCCACAGTGTCCCAACACTGTGTTGTTTTAATAACTACTTTTATTAGGCACTTACTATATGCCATCATCTCTCATTTCTGTATATATATTATTTAATATCTAACACTCTTTGTGTAGGCACTTTATGTAGTGCTGAAGATTATGTGGTTCAGTCACCCACAACTTTATTGTTGATTTATTGTCAGTCTTTCTTCAAGGAGAATTTATCACTCGTTAATTCATTCTGATGAAATTTGAAAAATACATTTATTTTCTGATTTATTTATCCAAAATTACTTATCTCAACTTTTCACACAAGAAACTTGAGACTCAGTGCAGTAAAATAATTAACCCCGACTTGCTCAGATAATGAACATCATGGCTAAGTAGAAAATCAAGTTGTGGGTGATTGAAACACATAATCTTAGGCACTACACTGTAATGGGTGGAATAGCAATAAATACTATGTATCATAAGCAATATCCTAAGATCATTTTATTATACATATAAATTTGACAATCTTATTATTTAGTAGTATTAATATTTGTGTATGACAAATACATCTGCTCCACATAGAACAAAATGATATCATTTGGTGATTTTCTTAAAAAGGTAACCTAATTATATAATTGAAAGCCAAATGTATGTAACTAAACTCCACTAGATTAACTCTGTACATTTTGAATTTATTTGAAAATATTTAGCTTTCAATGTTCATTTTTTTGACCTAAAGAGAATATCTTTCTGCTCAATGCCTTATATGATATGAATTATATTATGTGGCACCAAGGACTTTTATTCACTCCCAACCATCCACATACCATTAATTAAAAATTAGAAATATCCATTAAAAATTAATTTTTGGCAAAGTACATTATTTAGCAAAACTTTTTGTACTTACTCCTTCTTCCATTAATACAAACACATAGTTCCTTATTGCTAAAATGACAGAGGAATGACCTTAGAACAGCAAAGATTTGGTGGTATCATCTGATAAGAAATATAAAACATTGTATTAAATAATAATAGAATAGTGCAGTAAATCTCCCATACTGTATCTCTATGCAATCTTTGCCCCTCCTTCATATATTTAAGCACCCAGGAATTTTATTCTCCAATAAACAATATCTTAATTTAACTATTTAATTTAATGCCCCAAGTTAAATTCCTTATATTTAAAGAGTATTCATACCTGTATTTAAATGGATTGTTCTACTTTGTGCTCGTTACCACCTTATAAATGGACAAACATTTTACCTTTTTTTATTTTGAGTGAAAAGAATAATTAAAAATAAAATGACATGTTTTAAGCTCTAATAAAATAACATTTACTTTGACTAAAATATAAAATTCTTCACCACATAGTTCCAGCATTTTCCCCCAGCTTTGTTGACATTATCTTTTGCCAAGAATTACTGAGTTTTAGAACAGGACTTTTTTCTTTCCCAGATACTCAACACATGCTCATGTCTTTTCTTGGAATGCCTTCTTTACCTGTTAGAATTGTATTCATCTTTAAGCCTATTTATCATCAGTCTTTCTTCAAAAATAATTTATTACTCATTAATTCATTCTGATGAAATTTGACACAGACTTGTTTCTGATTCATTTATCCAAAATTACTTATCAATTTTTTGAGTGCTAGTTACAGTGGGAAATCAAATGGTTAATAAAATATTCACAAATGTATAATTCACAAATTGTGTAAATGCCTTCACATGATCTTTGTAATGCATTCATATTAAATGTGTTTTTTTATGATGTGTTTATCTACCCCTCTCATAAGAGGTGATGAAAGGATAGATGGGCTATAGAGGAGAATTTTTTGCTTATCTTTGCATCTTGAGCACTGAACATTGGTACCTAATGCATTCTTTGAATTTTTAAAGATGAACACTTAGTGTCTTTTAAGTGGCATACATCTGAATAAGGAAGTAAGAAGAAGTGCGATTTTCTAAATCCTGTACTGTTCACTGTATTGTAGTGGCTCCAATAAGAATTCACTAGGAATAACAGTCATTCTACTAATCTCTCTGTGATTCAACATTTTTTTTTGTTTTCAATGGATGAAATTTGCCAATTGTTTTCAAACATCAAATTAGTGTCAAGTGTAAATTAGGCATATAAGTGAGATGTTGCTAGTCCCTTTATTTGAAATTGTGCTCAATCATTATGGATGGTCAATTGGTTTAGTATTTGCTATAATCTAGAGAGATATTAGATATTCTTTTAACCAAAGACAAAACTAGATCTATAGCATGGATCAATAAACCAAGAACATTAATATGGCTTTGCTGTGCCCCCACCCAAAACTAAACTTGAATTGTATCTTCCAGAATTTCCACATGTTGCGGGAGGGACCCAGGGGGAGGTAATTGAATTATGGAGAACAGTCTTTCCAGTGCTATTCTTTTAATAGTGAATAAGTCTCAAGAGATCTGATGGCTTTTTCAGGGGCTTCTGCTTTTGTTTCCTCCTTATTTTCTTTTTCTGCTGCTATGTAAAAAGTGCCTTTCACTTCCTGCCATGATTCTGAGACCTCCCCAGGAATGTGGAACTGTTAAGTCCAATTAAATCTCTTTTTCCTCCCAGTCTCAGGTTTGTCTTTATTAGCAGCGTCAAAATTGACTAATACAAACATTAATTATAACTAAAAGAAAATGCCCTCCCCTTAAAAAATCCTATGCAATGTCAAAAAAAGTCAATATATGTGTCTTCATCTTTTAATACAGCACAAGATTATGAAGATCATAAAGATTGAATACAGCACATAATTACAAAGATAAAAAAGATAATTTTAAAGCTTTTTATGTGAATTAGGAAGCAGTGTCTTTTCAGTTACAAGCAAAGGATTACTGAACACTAAAGAGCCTCAATATTATATATAAAAGCTATACTTATGTGTCTTGTGATACTGACTTATGCTGGTTTTTGTTGTAATAGGTAACCAAAATTTCAAAAATGTCTCCAAAATGATAGCAATAATCTTTCCAGTCATCAGGTTAAGATAAAATTCCACAAGAAAAAATGTATCTACTGATTAAATGTATAGAGAAAATTTGAGAGACACTAAAGATAGTAAATGGGAAAACAAAAGTCTTTAAGTACCAGAATGACTTGAGAACTGGCCAACATAAAAGACATGAAAGGTAATTTTTTCTGAAAAAATTGTGAGCCCTTCCATGTTTTTATTATCATTATTATACTTTAAGTTCTGGGCTATATGTGCAGAACGTGCAGGATTGTTACATAGGTATACAAGTGCCATGGTGGTTTGCAGCACCCATAAACCTGTCATCTACATTAGGCATTTCTCCTAATGCTGTCCCTCTCCTAACCCATCCCCCAGACAGGCCCCAGTATGTGATGTTACCCTCCCTGTGTTCATATGTTCTCATTGTTCAACTCCGACTTATAAGTGAGAACAGGCAGTGTTTGATTTTCTGTTCCTGTGTTAGTTCACTGAGAACGATGGTTTCCAGGTTCATCCATGTCCCTGCAAAGGACATGAACTCACCCTTTTTTATGACTTTATAGTATTCCATGGTGTATATGTGCCACATTTTCTTTATCCAGTCTATTATGGATGGGCATTTGTGTTGGTTCTAAGTCTTTGCTATTGTGAATAGTACTGCAGTAAACATAGTGTCTTTATAGTAGAATGATTTACCATCATTTGAGTATATATTTCATAATAGGATTGCTGGGTCAAATGGTATTTTTGGTTCCAGATCCTTGAGGAATCACCACACTGTCATTCAAAATGGTTGAACTAATTATCATCCCACGAACACTGTAAAAACTTTCCTATTATTCCACATCCTCTCCAGCATCTATTGTTTCCTGACTTTTTAATGATCACAAAGTAACTACTGGCTAAATAACAAAATTAAGGTAGAAATAAGTAAGTTCATTGAAACCAATGAGAACAAAGATGCAACATAGCATAATCTCTGGGGCACAGCTAAAGCAGTATTTGGAGGGAAATTTATAGCACTAAATGCCCACAGAAGAAAGCAGAAAAGATCTAATATCGACACCCTAACATCACAATTAAAAGAACTAGAGAAGCAAGAGCAAACAAATTAAAAAAATAGCAGAAGACAAGAAATAACTAAGATCAGAGTGGAACTGAAGGAGATAGAGACATGAAAAGGCTCTCAAAAAATCAATGAATCCAGGAGCTGGTTTTTTTAAAAGATTAACAAAACAGACCAGTAGCCAGACTAAAAAATAAGAAAAGAGAGAAAAATTAAATAGACACAACAAAAAATGATACATGGGATATCACCACTAATCCCACAGAATTACCATAATTTATTGAAAATGTTTAGTTTACATAAATATAACAATTAATGGTTCATGGATTAATTATTTTTAGGATGGTAACATTTTGCAATAGCACTTAGCTATTTCATTTCAGGACACTAGGTGCTATGTAAAAGTACAAAATCTACAAACCTTTCATCTTACTTCTCCATTTCACTAAGCTTAAACCTCCTTACTTATATTCTTAGTCCATCTGGTATTTGATGCATAATATTGGATCCTGATTAGGACAACTTTTTTCAATGATTGTAGCTTTAACCTTTAGGTGGTGCCTTAGATAACAGGTAGCTCTTTGCCCCACTTCCTTCTTAAATTCCTTTTCCTTAAGAATGACATTCATAGCAGTCTTCCTTAAGCCTCTCTCAGAACACAGGTATTTCTGCTTACTTTTGATTTCTGTATATACTGACTTGGTAATATAAATCTTTCATTAACAGAAAAAAAGAAATGTAATTCTAAAATGTTCTTCAGTAATATGAGGTGAGTACATATAAGGCAGTATAGTAGAAAAAAGGAGGAAGAGGGAATACAGGTAAATTAGTACAGGTAAGAAGAGTAAGGGAAGGCATGCATCAAACAACTCACTTACATTGCATGTATATATATTCCTATGCAGAGTTAGGTCTTTGGATTATATTAACTATTGGGGAATTGAATTTCTTGGAAGTCTGAAATCACAGTTTTTAAAGCTGTTTTGTATTTTTATTGACTTTTTATTTTTCTATTTTTTTCATTATCAAGTCTATGTTCACATACGCAAATCTAGCAGCTAACATTTTTAGATTTCATGCAAGTTATATAAGGTCTTAATAGACTGTGAATGATAAATTACCTAACAGGGCATATATTATAAATAAAATAACATATATAAGTTCCCAATAAATTTTCTAAGAAACATTTAATATTTATCATTATTTTAAAAAGAATTATTATCAATATGGTCATTATTATGCTATTATTATTAAGACTTTTTTTTATATTGTACTTTAGGCTCTGGGTTACATGTGCAGATGATGTAGTATTGTTGCATGTGTACATATATTACAATGTGGTTTGCTGCCTCAATCCCCCCTTCACTGATATCTAGCATTTCTCCCCATGTTATCTCATCCCAATCTTTCCACCCTCTGCTATCCTTCCCCCAGCACCCACCAGCAGAGCCCAATGTGTGATGCTCCCCTCCCTGTGTTCATGAGTTCCCATTGTTCAACCTATGAGTAAGAATATATGGTGTTTGATTTTCTGTTCTTGTGGCAGTTTGCTGAGAATGATGGTTTCCATAGTCATCCATGTCCCTACAAGAACATGAATTCATTGTGTTTTTGTGGCTGCATAGTATTCCATGGTGTATGTGTGCCACATTTTCCTTGTCCAGTATATCATAGATGGGCATGTGGGTTGGTTCCAGGTCTTTGCTATTGTAAACAGTGCCACAGTAAACATACCTGTGCATGTGTCTTTATAATATAATGATTTATAATCCTTTGGGTATATACCCAGTAATGGGATTGCTGGGTCAAATGGAATTTCTATTTCTAGGTCCTGTGAGAATTGCCACACTGTCTTCCACAATGGTTGCACTAATTTGCACTCCCACCAACAGTGTAAACATGTTCCTATTTCTCCACATCCTCTCCAGCATCTGTTGTCTCCAGATTTTTTAATGATCACCATTCTAACAGGCATGAGGTAGTATGCCAATGTGGTTTTGATTTGCATTTCACTAACAACCAGTGATGATGAGCCTTTTTTTCATGTTTGTTGGCCTCATGTATGTCTTCTTTTGAAAAGTGTCTGTTCATATCCTTCACCCACTTTTGAATGGGTTTGTTTATTTGTTTTTCTTGTAAATCTGTTTTCATTTTTGTAGATTGTGGATATTAGCCCTTTGTCAGATGGGTAGATTGCAAAAAATTTTTCCCATTCTGTTGGATCCCAGTTCACTCTATTGATTGTTTCTATTGCTGTGCAGAAGCTCTGGAGTTTAATTAGGTCCCATTTGTCCATTTTGGCTTTTGTTGCCAATGCTTTTAGTGTTTTAGTCATGAAGTCCTTGCCTATGCCTATGTCCTGAATTGTTTTGCCCAGGTTTTCTTCTAGGGTTTTTAAGGTGTTAGGTCTTATGTTTAAGTCTTTAATCCATCTGCAGTTAATTTTAGTGTAAGGTGTCAGGAAGGGGTCCAGTTTCTGCTTTCTGCACATGGCTAGTCAGTTTTGCCAACACCATTTATTATACAGGGAATCCTTTCCCCATTGCTTGTTTTTGTGAGGTTTGTCAAAGATCAGGTTGTTGTAGATGTGTGGCATTGCCTCCAAGGCCTCTGTTCTCTTCCATTGGTTTATATCTCTGTTTTGGTATCATACCATGCTGTTTTGATTAGTATAGCCTTGCAGTATAGTTTGAAGTCAGGTAGCATGATGCCTCCAGCTTTGTTCTTTTTGCTTAGGATTGTGTTGTGATGTGGGCTCTCTTTTGGTTCCATATCAAGTTTAAGGTGTTTTTTTTCCAATTCTGTTATGGTCATTGGTAGCTTGATGGGGATAGCATCGAATCTATAAATTACTTTGGGCAGTATGGCAATTCTAATGATATTGATTCTTCCTAACCATAAGCATGGAATGTTTTTCCATCTGTTTGTGTTCTCTCTTATTTGTTGAGCAGTAGTTTGTAGTTCTCTTTGGAGAGGTCCTTTACATCCTTTGTTAGTTTTATTCCTATGTATTTTATTCCTTGTAGCAGTTGTAAATGGGAGTTCAATTTTGATTTGGCTCTCTTTTAGTCTGTTATTGATGTATAGGAATGCTTGTGATTTCTGCACATTGATTTTGTATCCTGAGACTTTACTGAAGTTGCTTATCAGTTTAAGGAAATTTCAGTCTGAGACAATAGGGTCTTCTAAATATAATCATGTTGTCTGTGAATAGAGACAATTTGACTTCCACCTTTACTAATTGAATGCCCTTTCTTTCTTTTTCTTGCCTGATTGCTCTGGCTAGAACTTCCAATACTACATTTAATAGGAGTGGTAAGACAGGGCATCCTTGTCTAGTGCTAGATTTCAAAGGGAATACTTCCACTTTTTGCCCATTCAGTATGTTACTGGCTGTGGATTTGTAATAAATAGTTTTTATTATTTTAAGATACATTCCATAGATACCTAGTTTATTGAGAGTTTTTAGCATAAAGGGCTGTTGAATTTTTCAAAGGCCTTCTCTGCATCAATTGAGATAATCATGTGGTTTTTGTCTTTGGTTCTGTTTAAGTGGTAGATTATGTTTATAGTCTTGTGTATGTTGAACCAGCCTTGTATCCCCAGGATAAAGCCTACTTGATGTTGATGGATAATCTTTTTGATATGATATTGCAATAGGTTTACCAGTATTTTATTGAAGATTTTTACATCTAGGTTTGTCATGGATACTGGCCTGAAGTTTTCTTTTTTTGTTGTGTCTCTGCCACGTTATGGTATCAGGATTATATTGGTCTCATAAAATGATTTGGGAAGGATTCCTTCTTTTAGTACTGTTTGGAATAGTTTCAGAAGACGTGTTACTGGCTCCTCTTTTTTCATCTGGTAGAATTCGACTGTGAACCCATCTGGACCTGGAGTTTTTTTGGTGGTAAGCTCTTGATTGCTGCCTCAACTTCAACTCTTGTTATTGGTCTATTCAGGTTTTAGATTTCTTCCTGGTTTAGTTTTGGGAGGGTAACAATGTCCAGGAATTTATCCATTTCTTCCATGTTTAATTGTTTATGTGCATAGAATTGTCATAATCTCTGATGGTAGTTTTTGTTTCTGAGGAATCAGTGGTAATATCCCCTTTATCATTTTTTATTGCATCTGTTTTATTCTTCTCTCTTTTCTTTTTTATTAGTCTGCCTAGCAGTCTGTCTATTTTGTTGATCTTTTCAAAAAACCAGCTCCTGAATTTACTGACTTTTTGAAGGGTTCTTTTTAATGTCTCTGTCTCCTTCAGTTCTGCTCTGATCTTAGTTATTTTTTATCTTCTGCTAGCTTTTGAGTTTTTTTTTTGATCTTGCTCCTCTAGCTCCTTCAATTTTGGTGATAGGGTGTCATTTTTGGATTTCTCCTCGCTTCTCATGTGGGCATTTATTGCTATACATTTTCCTCTAGACACTGCTTTAAGTGTGTCCCAGAGATTCTGGTATTTTGTGTCTTCATTCTTGTTGGTTTGGAAGAACCACTTTATTTCTGCCTTCATTTCCTTGTTTATCCAGTCAACATTCAAGAGCCAGTTATTCAGTTTCCATGAAGTTGTGTGGCTCTGAGTTAGTTTCTTAATCCTGAGTTCTATTTTGTTTGAACTGTGGTCTAAGAGACTCTTTATTATGATATCTGTTCTTTTGCATTTGCTGAGGAGTGATTTATTTCCAACTATGTGGTCAATTTTAGAGGAGGTGCGATGTGGTACTGAGAAGAATGTATATTCTGTGGATTTGGGCTGGAGATTTCTGTAGATGTCTGTTAGGTCAGCTTGGTCCAGATCTGAGTTCAAGTCCTGGATAGCCTTGTTAATTTTCTGTCTCATTGATCTGTCTAATATTGACAGTGGAGTGTTAATGTCTCCCACTATTATTGTGTGGGAGTCTAAGTCTCTTTGTAGGTCATTAAGAACTTGCTTTATGTATTTGGGTATTCCTGTATTGGGTACATATATATTTGGGATCATTAGCTCTTCTTATTGCATTGATTCTTTTACCATTATGTAATACCCTTCTTTGTCTCTTTTATTCTTTGTTGGTTTAAAGTCCATTTTATGGAAGACTAAGATTACAACTCCTGCATACACTGATGGGTCTTGAGTTTTTATCCAGTCTGCCAGTCTGTGCCTTTGATTGAGACATTTAGCACATATATATTTAAGGTTAATATTGTTATGTGTGGATTTGATCCTGCCATTTTGATGCTAATTGGTGGTTTTGCCCATTAGTTGTTGCAATTTCTTCATGGTGTTGATGGTCTTTACCATTTGGTACATTTTTGGAGTGGCTGGTACTGGTGGTTCCTTTCCATTTTTAGTGCTTATTTCTGGATCTCTTTTAAGGCAAGCCTTAGGGTGACAAAATCTCTCTGCAATTGCTTGTCCATAAAGAATATTTTTTTTGGCGATGGAGTTTCACTCTTATTAACCAGGCTGGAGTGCAATGGTGTGTTCTAGGCTCACTGCAACCTCCGCCTCCTGGGTTCAGGCAATTCTCCTGCCTCAGCCTCCTGAGTAGCTGGGATTACAGGCATGCGCCACCATGCCCAGCTAATTCTTTTTGCATTTTTTTTTTTTTTAGTAGAGATGGGGTTTCACCATGTTGACCAGGATGGTCTCGATCTCTTGACTTCGTGATCCACCCGCCTCGGCCTCCCAAAGTGCTGGGATTACAGGCTTGAGCCACCGCACCTGGCCCAAAGCATTATTTTTCTCCTTCACTTATAAAGCTTAGTTTGGGTGGATATGAAATTTTAGGTTGAAAATTCTTTTCTTTAAGGAGGTTGAATATTGGCCCCCACTCTTTTCTGGCTTGTAGGGTTTCTTTCTAGAGATCTACTGTGAGTCTGATGGGCTTCACTTTATGGGTAACCTGACCTCTCTCTCTGGCTGCCTTTAGCATTTTTTCATTTATTTCTACCCTGGTGAGTCTGATGATTATGTGCCTTGGAGATACTCTTCTTGAGGAGTATCTTTGTGGTATTCTCTGTATTTCCTGGACTTGAATGTTGGCCTGCCTTGCTAGGTTGGGGACGTTTTTGTGGGTAACCCTGGAGAGTGTTTCCCAGCTTGGATTCATTCTCTCTGTCACATTCTGGTACACAAATCAAACATAGATTAAGTATTTTCACATAATCCCATATGTCTTGTAGGCTTTGTTCATTTCTTTTTACTTTTTTCTCTAACCTTGCCTTCTTGTTTTATTTCATTGAGTTGATCTTCAGTCTCTGATATCCTTTCTTCTGCTTGGTTGATTCAGCTATTCAAACTTGTGCATGCTTCACAAAGTTCTTGTGCTGTGTTTTTGAGCTCCATCAATTAGTTTATATTATTCTCTAAGCTGTTTTTTCAAGTTTCTTAGTTTCTTTGCATTGGGTTATAATATGTTCTTCTATCTCAGAGAAGTTTTTTATTAACCACCTTCTGAAGACAGTTTCTGTCAGTTCACCACACTCATTCTCCATCCAGCTTTGTTCCCTCACTGGTGAGGATTTGTGATCCCTTGGCGGATGAGAGGCATTCTGGTTTTTGTTGTTTTCATACTTTTTGTGCTGGTTTCTTCCTGTCTTTGTGGATTCATCTACCTGTGGTCTTTGTAGTTGGTGACTTTCAGATGGGGTCTCTGAGTGGATGTGCTTTTCGTTGATGTTAAAACTATTTCCATTTGTTTTTTTCATTTTCCTTTTAACAGTCAGGCCCCTCTCTGCAGGACTGCTGGAGATCCACTCCAGACCCTACTTACTTGGGGATTTCCCTTGGGGGCTGCAGAACAGTAAGTGTTGCTGCCAGTTTCTTCTTCTCTTATCATCATCCCAGAATGGTACCCACCAGATGTCAGCCTGAGCTCTCCTTTATGAGATGTCTCTGGCTACACAAGGTTCAGGAAGCTTCTTGATGAGACAGTCTGTCCCTTATAGGAGCTCAAGTGCTATGCTGAGAGCTTCATTGTTCTGTTCAGAGCTGCTGGGCAAGTACGTTTAAGTCTGCTGCAGTGGAACTCATAACCACCTCTTTTCCCAGGTGCACTGTCCTGGGGAGGTGGGGCTTTATTTTAAGTTTCTGATGTGATCCTGCCTTTTGTCAGAGATGCCCTGGCCAGGAGGTAGTTTAGTCACAGTCTGCCAGCAGAGGTGTTGCTGAACTACCACAGGCTCTGCCCAGCTGCTATGTAAACTTCCTTGTGGTTTTGTTTACAGAGGTATAGTTAGAACTGCCTTGGTAATGTCAGTCTGCCTCAGTAATAGCAGACTGCCTCGGTAATGGCGGACTTCCTCCATAGTGGTGGACTGCCCTGGTAATGGCGGATGCCCTTCCCCCACTGAACCATCCCAGGTCCAGCTGGGCTTGCTGTGAAAGTCTCAATCCAAAGCATCTCAATCCAGATTGCTGGTCTTTCTGGGGGTAGGACCTGCTGAGCCAAATTACCTGGCTCCCAGTTTCAGCCCCCTCTTTTTCTATTGGATGGGCAGCTCTGTCTCCCAGGCATTCCAGGTGCCAGTTGAAATGGTTGCCCAGATTTGTATGAGTTTTTATATGGAAACCCATGTCTCTGGCTGAAGTAGCCATGCTGAAAACTGGTGGTGCTTTTTGGCCCGGGAGTCCCCGGTCTGTGGGTGGTAAAAACTCCTTTGGAAATGCAGTGATTGCTCACTCTCTGCATTGTTCTCACTGGGAACTACACTCCAGAGCTGTTCCTATTTGGCAATCTTGGATCTCCTGCTCTGTTAGGATACATTTTTAAGATACCATTCTTGAGCATCCCACATAAGTAGCACTGCTTTTAATTTAGTTTGTAGTATGTAAAGGCATATTTTTATAGTACTTTATTGCTATTGTAAATTACCTGGTTCTTCTGTTTAATATTCATAATATGCCCATTCATCATTTCCATCATTGCCATTAGTCTTATTCATTTCTTAAAACTTAAAAGAGATTCTCAATAAATCTGATAAAAAGATGTGACTATAAATATTAACAAATAATGTTTATTCACAGCTTACTACATATCCACTCTAATTCTATAATATTTTATTTATTTTTAATTTACTTAAAACAATCTTATCTCCTTTTTTATTTTATAAAAATTTAGACTTGTAGAAGATAGTAGAAGTAAATGAATTTCCAATTGAACTCCCATTAGTAATTGGGAAGGCCAGAATATAAACTCACCTGATGATCACTCTCAAAGATTCATTAAGTATTTTGCGATACATCCTCCTGTACTGCCTTTATGCTACTTTTTAACTATAGTAAAGTTACCATTTCAAATGTTCAGGCCATGGCAAAAACTAAGAAATGGTAATTCAAACAAACCATTGAAAACTTAACTTATGCATGTCCTTTTTTTAATACTTATTCAAAATTAATTTTCCCTTTTATTTTGTCAGAGAACTAAATGACCAAGAAGCAAATGTTCAAAAATGGTGTCCCTCAAGTTTGGTAGATGTTATCAATGACATGGTAAGGGAAAAAGAAACAAAATTGAAAATCAAAGATGAGTATTAAAACACAGCCAAATAAAAATATGTCTAATGTGAATTTGATTTTGTGTTATTGTGGTTGAATGATGTTTGGGTTTAACAAAACATACCTGATAGATACCTAGACTTAGACTTAAAGTTTCTACTGACTGAATCTCTTGTAAGTTTCATTTGTATTTTGTGAAAGAGTGTCATAATGACTTCAAGATAGTTCATGAGAATGGACTGATTATCTTCATTTCTAAGTCCAAAATTTGTATAATTACTAACTGGTATACAATTAAATAATTAAGCAACTCAATAATATTGTGAAAGTTAAGATACCTGTTTTTACTAGTTCCTCCAATGTTTCAAGTAGTTCTTTGAATGTTTTTGAAATAAATATATGTCATATAAGATTTCTATTTAAATGATGAAAGAACATCATGCCTTTTGCTACATTTTTTAACTAAATCCTTGTAATACTACATATAGGGTGATATTCAGAGACAGAAAGAAAAACGTAAGTTGAAAGAGGGAAGAAATGACTTTTATAACTATCATTTCTCTCATCAAGGGTTCATGCTATTTAAGAAATAAGAATGCAGCTATTCTCAGATTCTTTTTTATTTTGTATTCTGATCTGCCTAAATAATCTGCATGAATATTGTATATCTGTATGTATGTATCCATTTGTATTATAGTCATCTTTGGAAGAATAAAACTTTCTTCTTTTCACACATATTAGTCTAATTTTTATTTCTATGATTACTAAGTAGAAGAGGTAAAAATCAAATTAATATTGGCAATATCTGAAGAGGAAAGCATATTAAATTATTAGAAATATTTTGCTTCTTTTTATGATTTTTGCTATACTTTGAATAGCAGAAAGGAACCACATAGATAGTACTATACACATACACACACACATACACACACACACACACACACACACACACACACACATTTCTACATACACGTACATACGTACACAGAAATGGAGAGAGAAAGGCAGAGACAGAGAATACCACCTACTACTGCCTATAAATGTCCTCAATGAATAAGTATTTGGAAACCTGACATATAATGGAGGTTTCTGGCTATAAAAAAGGTAAGCAAAAATATCAGTATCAAAAGAAGAAATATTTGAAAAAAGACTAAAAGAATTGGTTAACTGAAAGCCAAAAAACAAATTTTTAATGAAAGTAGATATTATGACTTAGAGCATCAATATCAGAATATACTGCTCAATTTATATTTACATAATAAATAATTTATAGTCAATCCATTGGGAATAATTATTCAAATAACCAGTAATTTGCAACAATTTGATTAGAGCCTTTCAAAGAAACTTAGAAGAATAATTTAGGCTTGATTTATGTACTAGAGGCTTGAGTTAGCTTTTAGCCATCTATTTACTATCAGAATTGGTTTTGAACACAAAATTATAGAACACTTTCTTATTTGATATGTTTTTTGGTGGATTGAAATGTTATCACTTAATTTTACATGTAAATTTGGATTCCAGTTTTTGCTGCATAAGAGTTAGCAGGGCAACTAAATGTAACTATAAAAGGCTAACATTCAGAGCTCACATCTCACTGTAGCTACAATAAAGTTGATTCATTTAAAATGGAAATCTATACTGGAGTTTACACTACTCTGTTTAAATAAATCTTTCACTTACCAAGTAGTTGCATACATTTTATACCTAAATGCTGTAGGGATTGCCGACTTAGGGATAGCTGTTTGTTTAAAATATACTGGTGATTGAATAGCTAGAAGCTATATTTGTCCTACAGAATAAAACATCTCAAGAGAGAGAAACTATTTATATGGCTGTAGGGCTAAATCAGACACAAAATATGCCTTCCTAGCAGTAGCTTCTGAGCTGGTCAATAGCAGAATTATGTTTTAAAATTTTGTGTTCTTTTAAAATGTTCTTTGTAATATTTGATTATAAAAAATATCAATTGATGAGTAAATTTTGTGTCCTACATAACAATTAGCTTAATATCTTACTACAACTAGTCTTATCTTAAGAATATGTATTACAGTAACACAGGTACGTTTCCCCGCATATACTTTTAGGGCAAATTTGCTCCATATGCTATTGAGCCAAAATTTTTCAGTATTAGTATTCTTCACAGTTTTTCAAACAGTAGATACTATTTTCTATTTAGAATTCCTCCAGAAGCCTGAGGCTTGAAAGCACTTGCTGCAGTCAACACCTTATAAGCCATCAGATCTCTGCAAAGTAACCATAGATGAGGTGTATTTACATTGGAAAGAGAAAACTGTGCTATGGTCCATCTTCTTCTGGGATCAATGAGTAAGTAAGCAGTAATTAAATACTCAAAGACAGTACACTAAACAGTTATAAACAAATGCTAATGTAAATAAGTTGTAAGGGAACTCAAGCAAGAACCAATCTTTATGGGATTTAATTATTTACTTAGAACAGAAAAGGTTTGGGAGGCACTGAAGCTGAGAACAACTTCAGAGACTATTACTCTAGTTATACAAATTAAGGATCATTTCATGTTTATTATTGAGGAGGAAATGTTTATTGTTGGTGTGTTTTCTAATGGTTTAACTTATGATTTCTTTCCATTGTCTTCTTTTTACTTTTGCAAGAGGATCTCTCGTCCATTCTCATGCTTCTGATACTGTCAATTCAGAATTCAGTAAAGTCTGCAAGTGCTACATATTCTATAAACATAATGAATTGTTATGGAAGACTACAAAGGTAAAGTGTCTTTTCATCACATCATATCAGTGTACAAACTATTCACATTTTGTATCACACCTGACTTATCACTTTGATGAATATCTGGAACAACAGTCTGAGGTAGCATTTGCCAAATTTCACCACTGTAGAGTTACTCTTTTTGTTCCACTTTCTGTTATATGCTCTTTAGAAGGGATTCACTATGTGAATTCTAATAGGACCTAGAAAATTTGTTGTTTTTCGGTTTGTTACTTTGTTTGTTTGCTTTCTTGTTATGTGGACAAGAGTCTCAAATTCTGAGTTTTTCTCATACTAGAATCCGAATATATCAGAATGCCTTTTAAAAGTATAAATTGGGTAATATTTGTCTCATATGCTTACTTTATGATTTCGCTACTAAACCTCAAGTCGTTTCTTAAAGTGAAATAACTTTTGTTCATGTAAATATCTGTATGCAAACATTTATAGTGGCTTTATTAGGAATCACACTGACTAGAAACAATACAGATGTCCTCCAATTGCTGAATTGATAAAAAACAAAGACATGAAAAAAAGTGACCATGTTACAATACTCTTCAGTAGTGAAAGGGGTGAAGCACCAATAAAGGAAACAAATCCATTATGATCAATAAAAGAAGCCATATTCAAATGTCAAAATAAAATATTATTTTATACATATTATATTGTGTTATAGGCAAAATTATAGTGGCAGACAACAGAATAGTTGTTGATAATGTTTGTGTTTTGGAGGATGGTTTAAAGCAGAGGTGCCTGAAGCAATTGTTGAGTGTGATGAATGTGTTCTACTTCACAATTGTGTTGCCAGTTACATTGTTATATGCCTTGCCAAACACTCATAAATATATACCGGAAAGGATTAATTTTACTCTGTGAATTATACCTTAATATTATATAATTTTTAAATTAAAAACTACTATATTTAACATTATAAAAATCCAAGCTAGGAAATTTCCTTTTTTACACTGCTTATTTTGAGATCTTACACATGCCATCTCATACACAATGGCTTATGTTGTGAGGGGTCTTTTCATTTGCAGTGATTTTCAAGGATAATATTGACGTTAGGTTTTTTTTTTTTTTTGCATACTGACTTTAGAATACCATCTCTGAGTACAAAACAAACCTTCTGAAAACAAATAACTAAATAATATTTGTGTGTCATGAATGGCTTTGAAATGATTACCTGGGAAACGTACCAATCTCAGCTCTGGTGATCTTTAGAAGTGGCAAAAATGAGTCATGATAGGTAAAGAGGAAATAGTCCATAAAAGTGGCCAGAAGGATAAATGTTCCTATTTAGGTAAGGAATTTGAAAATACTTCCAGTAGAATTTATAGTGAATTTGGCTAATTCAAAATAATTCAGAATTCCTAGAATACAGAATATGTTTGAAGAAAAAGATAAACATCACTCCTGAAGAAGTAATGAGACAAGATCTTGACAGTTGTCAAGATTTTTCTCCTTACTTCCCCATAGATTGTTTTCTTTCCTCATTATATTTTCATCATTTTGAAGCCTGAAACAATGATAGAAAGAATTCTGGCTTAGGGGATCAAAAGGGCCAGGGTTTTTTTCGCAGGTGACTTAATTACCACATGATCTTCTGCTTCAGTATCACTAATTGAAAAAAAAAAGTTATACATAATAATCTAGTTTATCAAACTAAGTTAAACAATTTGGGGCCAAAATGTTATTGTAAGTTAATTTCTAAAGTAAATAATTAAACATATTTCTTATAAAAATATTTAAAACCATTTTTGTAACCGAGCTTATAGATTCTAAAATTAGATTTGAACTTACAAATTAGAATAACCAAATTTTATTCTAATTCCAAGTAACACCCCTGTTACATTTAAATTACAAAAGATATTAGCATTTTTTAAATCATTTTTTGCTCTGAATTCTCTATTATTTTTATAGCAATTACATATTTTTAAAGAACAAATTGAGATCTTAAAATATACAAAACCTAGTTTAGATAGCGTTTAACTTTCATCAGTTGTTAAAATTTTTATTGTTTGTGGAAATACTTCAGATACACTTATGAATTTGGCATTTAAATTTGTGGCTGCAAATCAACTTAATTTAAAATTTAGAGCTACACAAAAACAAGATATTGGAACTGATTGCAGAATAAATTGCAGCTGTTCTATTTTTAAAATGTGTATGTAAGTTAAATAAATGCCTTTCAGTACCAAGGTTGTCCATTAACATTTTTTTAGCTCTCTTTCCAGAAACATATTTTTTATTGCTTATATTGACTTCAAAAATCTGTCTGATGTATAGAAAATGATCTAGTTTTTGAAAAGTGTTTTGTATGTAATAGTTTTGTTTTCAGGTTGTTTTTCCATGGAGTAAACATACCAATAATAAAAAGACAAAAAGTTTTTTTTTTTTGTATTTCCAACTTTTTAAAAATTTTATTTTAACTTCCAGGATACATGTGTAGAGCATGCAAGTTTGTTACATAGGTATACATGTGCCATGGTGGTTTGCTGCACCTCTTGACCCATCCTTTAAGTTTCCTCCCCTTACCCCCTACTCCCCAACAGGCCCTGGTGTGTGACATTTGCTGGGGATGATGGCTTCCATCTTCATCCATGTCCCTACAAGGGACATGATCTCATTCCTTTTTATGGCTGCATAGTATTCCAAGGCATATATGTGCCACATTTTCTTCAGTCAGTCTATCATCACAATCTTGATATTTTGACTGGCATGAAATTGTATCTCATGGTGGTTTTGATTTGCATTTCTTTTATGATTACTGATGTTGAGCTCTTTTCATATGTTTGATGGCTATGTAAATATCTCCTTTTGAGAAGTATCTGTTAATGCCCTTTGTTCACTTTTTGATGGGGTTCTTTGTTTTCTTCTAATTTCAGATAGCATTCTCGTTGCATTTAAATATAATTGCAAAAGATATTAGCATTTTGTTAAAACATTTTCTCTCTGAATTCTCTATCATTTTCACAGGAATTACATATTTTTAAGTAATAAATTGAGACCTTAAAATATGTAAAACTTAGCTTAGCTAGCATCATCCTGATTCCAAAACTGGGAAGAGACACAGCAAAAAAAAAAAAAAAACAAAAAATACTTTCAGGTCAATATCCCTAATGAACATGAATGTAAAAATCCTCAGAAAAATACTGGCAAACTGAATTCAGCAGAACATAAAAAATGTTATCCACCACTATCAATTCGACTTCATCCATTGGATGCAAGGCTGGTTCAACATACTGAAATCAGTAAACTTAATCCATCACATAAACAGAACCAAAGACAAAAATCACATGATTATCTCAATAGATGCAGAAAAGGCCTTTGATAAAATTCAACATCTCTTCATGTTAAAAACTCAATAAATTAGGTAGTGATAGAACATATCTCATAATAATAAGAGCTATTTATGACAAACCCACAGCCAATGTCATATTGAATAAGTGTCTGGGCAAACGCTGGAAGCATTCCCTCTGAAAACCGGTACATGACAAGGATGCCCTCTCTCATCACTCCTATTAAATATAGTATTGGAAGTTCTGGCCAGGAAAATTAGTCCAGAGAAAGAAATAGAGTATTCAAATGTGAAGATAGGAAATCAAATTGTCTCTGTTTGCAGATGACATGATTTTATATATATATATATATATATATATATATATATATATATATATATTTTAATTTTTATTGCATTATAGGTTTTGGGGTACATGTGCAGAACGTGCAAGATAGTTGCATAGGTACACACATGGCAGTGTGTTTTGCTGCCTTCCTCCCCTTCACCCACACTTGGTATTCATCCCCAGGCTTTCCCCCCCAGCCCCCCCTGCTGTCCCTCCCCCATTTCCCCCAACAGTCCCCATTGTATAGTAGACCGCCTCTCTGTGTCCATGTGTTCTCATTTTTCTCACCCACCTATGAGTGAGTATATGCAGTATTTCTTTTTCTGTTCTTGTGTCAGTTTGCTGAGAATGATGTTCTCCAGATTCATCCATGTCCTTACAAAGGACACAAACTCATCATTTTTGATTGCTGCATAATATTCCATGGTGTATATATGCCACATTTTCCCAGTCCAGTCTATCATCGATGGGCATTTGGGTTGGTTCCAGGTCTTTGCTATTGTAAACAGTGCTGCAATGAACATTCGTGTGCATGTGTCCTTATAGTAGAATGACTTATAGTCTTTTGGATAGATACCCAGTAATGGGATTGCTGGGTCAAATGGAATTTCTATTTCTAGGTCCCTGAGGAACCGCCACACTGTCTTCCACAATGGTTGAACTAATTTCCACTCCCACCAACAGTGTAAGAGTGTTCCTATTTCTCCACATCCTCTCCAGCATCTGCTGTCTCCAGATTTTTTAATGATCGCCATTCTAACTGGTGTGAGATGATATCTCAATGTGGTTTTGATTTGCATCTCTCTAATGACCAATGATGATGAGCACTTTTTCATATGTTTGTTGACCTCATGTATGTCTTCTTTTGTAAAGTTTCTGTTCATATCCTTTGCCCATTTTTGAATGGGCTTATTTGTTTTTTTTTCTGTAAATCTGTTTGAGTTCTTTGTAAATTCTGGATATCAGCCCTTTGTCAGATGTGTAAACTGCAAAGATTTTTTCCCATTCTGATGGTTGCCGATTCACTCTAGTGACTGTTTCTTTTGCCGTGCAGAAGCTGTGGAGTTTGATTAGGTCCCATTTGTCTATTTTGGCTTTTGTTGCCAATGCTTTTGGTGTTTTGTTCATGAAGTCCTTGCCTACTCCTATGTCCTGAATGGTTTGGCCTAGATTTTCTTCTAGGGTTTTTATGGTGTCAGATTTTATATTTAAAAACTCAATCATCTCTGCTCCAAAACTCCTTAAACTGATTTGCAGACTCAGCAATGTCTCAGGATACAAAAATCAATGTGCAGAAATCACAAGCATTCCCTTACAGTAACAATAGACAAGTAGAGAGCCAAATCATGAATGAACTCACATTTATAATTGCTATAAAGATAATAAAATCCATAGGAATACACCATCAAGAAATTTGAAGGACATCTTCAAGGAGAAATACAAACCAACTTTTATTTTAAGTTCAGGGGCATATGTGCAGGTTTGTTACATAGATAAAGATGGTGGTTTGCTCCACAGATCACCTTATCACCTAGGTATTAAGCCCAGCATTCATCAGCTATTCTTCCTCACCCTCTAGCTCCTCCCACACCCCACCTCCCTGATAGGCCCCAGTGTGTGTTGTTCCCTACCATTTGTCCATGTGTTCTCATCTAGCTCCCACTTATAAATGAGAACATGCTTTATTGAGTTTTCTGTCCCTGTGATAGTTTGCTAAGGATAATAGCCTCTATCTCCATCCATGGCCCTAAATAGGACATCATCTTATTCCTTTTTATGGTTGCACAGTATTCCATAGTGTATGTATGCCACATTTTCTTTATTCAGTCTGTCATTGATGGGCATTTAGGTTGATTACATGTCTTAGTTATTGTGAATAGTGCTACAATGAATATATATGTGCATGCATCTTTATAATAGAAATATTTACAGTCCTTTGGGCATATACCCAGTAATGGGATTGGTGTGTCAAATGGTATTTCTGCCTCTAAGATTTTAAGTAATTGCCACACTGTCTTCCACAATGGTTGGACTAACTTATACTCCCACCAAGAGTGTAAAGGTGTTTCTTTTTCTTTACAACCTCACAAGCATCTGTTGTTTTTGGACTTTTTAATAATAATCATTCTGACTGGTGTGAGAATGGTATCTCATGTGGTTTTGATTTGCATTTCTGTAATAATCACTGATGTTGTGCTTTTTTTTCATATGTTTGTTGGCCACATGTATGCTTTCTTTTGAGAAGAGTCTGTGCATGTCATTTGTCCACTTTTTAATAGGGTTGTTTTTTTCTTGCAAATTTGTTTAAGTTCCTAGGTGCTGGATATTATACCTTTGTCAGATAGATAGATTGCAAGAATTTTCTCCCATTCTGTAGGTTGTCTGTTTACTCTGGTAATATTAATAGTTTCTTTTGCTGTGCAGAAGCTTTTTAATTTAATTAGATCTATTTGTCAATGTTTGCTTAACAAAACATTTTTAAATGCATAAATTATGTGTTATCTGCCTCTGGGTGATGCTTGTGGTTGCCAGTGGGCTAGTCAGCATTAAAATGTGAATTATGCTATAATATTTGGTATAGATCTGGCTTTCATGATTAAATGTTTGTCAGCAGAGTTATTGGGGCTATTTAATAAAGCCAATAATGAGAATTAGAAATGTTGGATTACAATCCATCATAACCAAGCACATATGTCTTATAAAGTGCTTCTTAAAGGCTACTGTGTTGTATGATCATTTTCAATAATTTTGCTAGGCAATTGTTTCTCAACTTCAGACAACAAACTGTATGAACCCAGAAAGAAGATTATATGTAAGACATGGCACTATTTTTCTGATCATTATTAGGGATTTAAATATTTCTTCTGCATTCATAATAAAATGTCTTCATTTATAAAGTTATGGCTGTAATAGACGTATTTAAAAATACTTTTACTGGGAAAAATATAAAAATGTTGTCCTTAAAAAATAATCAGTAGATCACAAAATGTAACAATTAGGGAACAGTTACCACATTCTTTCCTTTTGGAATTCAATGTTGTTAGAAAAATAATTGGGGTTTCTAAGGCTTTCTTTGTAATATTTGATGAACTATCAAATATGAAAAAATAAATAAGTGAGAACCTTTAGAATATTTCAAAATATCTTAAATTTATATTAAATTTTAATTGAAGCACTTCAGGTGGGAATTCCAATTAAATGAGGCTTGCTATATATACATTTTTCTCTTTTACCTTTTTCCTAAATATGATTAAATGTTATTACAGAAAGAGAAAGTACATGGACTTAAAATAGTAAAAAGAATTTGAAAGGAAAAAAATCAGAAGAGATTTCAACAGATTGTGAGAACTCTAAATGAAGAAAGAGGACTGCCAACTGATAAAATAAGTTGGCAGAAGCTGTGGGTTAGAATAGTCAGTAATCCTGCACAAATATGTTTGGGAAGGCTTTCGATTTGGAAACATCAAGAATGTTAGAGGCAATTTATGAGGTTGAAAATCAGGGAAATTAATTGAAGTTGCACAAAACATTTAAACTACCAATCTCTCTCTTTTGACTTTATATTCAGAATGTCAAGAAACTATGAGTCAACGCTTTTTCTTAGAAATGTTGAATGCACCCAGAAGAGTGAATTTCTGCCCAGCAAAACAACCAGCCCTAAGATCCAGCACAACAAATAAAGAATAACATTGAACAGATCATGCCCACACATGGAGTTTCTCTCCCAAAGTTGCAGACATCATTGTTAAATATGAACAGACCATTCTGAATCAACAGAACTTAAAAAAAAGTACAAAATTTTAAAAAAGATGAACCAATGTTTTAAAAAATAAAATGTGACCACAAGAAATAGAAATAATTTCAGAAACAGAACAGATTTTTTTAAAGCCAGTCATTCAAAAAGTCCACAAGGAGAAATTGAAATCATAAATGTGAACAGAATGATATTTTAAAAAGTTATAAGACTCACTACACTGTCTTCCACAATGGTTGAACTAATTTACACTGGGGAGGGACAGCGGGGGTGGGGGGGAGCAGGGGAGGGATAGCATGGGGAGAAATGTCAAATGTGGGTGAAGGGGCCGAAGGCAGCAAAACACACTGCCATGTGTGTACCTATGCAACTATCTTGCATGTTCTGCACATGCACCCCAAAACCTAAAACGCAATAAAAAATAAAAAAATTTTTAAAAAAGTTATAAGAGCACAAGAAAAATATTTGAAGACATATATATGTATACATATACATATTTAAATTCAGACATGGACTTAGTTTCAATTTTGATTTGGAAAAAGCTTAAAAATTTTATGCTGAACATTATAAGAAGAGAAAAGCTGAACAATGTGAAAATTGACAGCTTTTCTCAGACCATCTAAGAATTAGGATACTAGGACAATCATCTAGATATCTGAAAAAAACATAAATTTAGAGAAGCACCAAATGCTCTTTCTTAGAAAAGTTCAATATAATTGATAAATTGGTAAACTAATAAGATTGATACACTTTTGGTCAATCCAACCAGGGGGAAAAAAGAGAAAAGGTACAGTTTACTGATATCAGAAATGAAAAAGAAGACAAAGTATGGTGGCTCACTATAATCCCAACACTGAGTGGCCCAGGCGAGTGGATGGCTTGAGGTCAGGAGTTGAGAGACAAACCTGGGCAACGTGGACAAAGACCAACTCAACAAAAAATACAAAAATTAGCTGGGCATGGCGGCCCGTGCCTGTAGTCTGAGCTGCTAGGTAGACTGAAATGCAGGATTTGCTTGAACCAGGGGGCGGAAGTTGTTGTGAGCCAAGATCATAACACTGCACTCCAGCCTGAGCAACAAAGCATGACTGTTGATTCCATAAGGGTATCACTGTTTATTCTAGGGACACTACAATTTTAAAACTTTGGTGAAATTGACTAACTCATTGAAAAACACAAACTTCCAAATTCATGTAGGAAACATATATAGTCTGAAAACACTAATATCTATTAAGTAAATTATACCCAAATTAATAATCTTTCTGAAAAGTGAATTTTACCAAACAAGTAAAGGATTTACCAGTTCTCCACAAACTCTTCCAGAAACTACAAGTAGAATGAAGACTTCCCACTCATTCTATGAGGAAAAAATTGCCCTAATACCAAAATTAAAAAAAAAAATTACAAGAAAGGAAAATTAAAGGAAATTTTGCAATAACAATAGCATTGATGAACCTTGAGACCATAGTAAAATGAAATTAAAGTAAAAACACAGTAAGTGAAACAAGCTAGTCAGAGAAAGATAAATATTGCATGGTTTCACTTACATAAGATACCTAAAATTGTCTGATTTATAGAATCAGAGTGGAATGGCAGTTTGTATGGCCTGGGAATAGAGAAAATGGTGAATTATAATCTATCAATGGGCAAAATGTTTCAGTTAAGCAAGAAGAATGATTTGTAGAGATGTGCTATATAACACTGTATCTATAGTCAACAATACTTTATTGTACACTTAACATTTGTTAAAGAGGCAGAACTCCTGTTGATTTCTTACCACAATAAGATAAAATTATATTTAAAATTTTCTCAAATCATTTCTATTCAACAAGATACTACAAATCCTAGTTAATACAATGAGACAAAAATAAAGTGTACGTATTGAGAAAAATAAATACAACTATCTTTGCATGCAGATGACATACCTGTTTATGCAGAAAACCCCAAATATTTGACAAAAGAAATTCTGGAAATAAATTATTATTGCAAGAACATCAGAAAAGGAATAAGTCAAGTAAAATACATGTATTTATATTTAATTACTCTAAAATTAACTTACTTAAAGTAATAATTGTGATAATATAAATTGGATGTTTTCAGCCAACATAAAAGTGAAATGAATGACAACAATGTGAAATGAATGACAATGATATGAAATTAACAGAGAATTAGAATCATTCTGTTAAACAATACCTGTACTACATATGAAGAAGCATAATATTTGAAGATATATTTATTCAATCTCCTCTGTCAACAATCTCATTTATACTTTCTAAAAAATCATTTATATGTGTTACACTTGGATTGACAATATACATTTTAAAATAGTATAGATTTATAAGCAATGCTTAATTAAAATCAGGAAACAGAAATTTAAAAAGGAAACAAAAGGCTGAAGCAATCAAAAGAAAAATAAACAGTAGGAATATGGTAGATTTCAATCCTACTATGTTAATATTCACTTTAGATATTTGCATGGTATAAAAATAACAGTCAAATGACACAAATTGTCAGATTGGATTAAAGAAAAAAACCCACAACTATATCCTGCCTACAAGAAAACCACTTTACATGTAAAGACTCAGATGGGTTAAGAGTAAAGAGATGGAGAAAGATAACATTAACCAAAGAAAACATGGAAAGTTACATTAACTTTAGGAAAAGCTGACTTAGAAACAAGGAAAGTTATCAGGGATAAAGGGATATATTACATAATGATAAAGGGCACAATTTTCCAAGAAGAGATAAGAATCTTAAATATGTATGCATGTAACAGCAGAACTTCAAAATACATAATTCAACATGCTAGAACTGAAAACAGATATAAAGAAATTTACAATTATCATTGGAGGCTTTGTCCCATTTTCATTAATTGATGTATCATGCAGGTAGAAAATTAGTAAAAATGAAGATGATCTAAAGAGGGTTCTCAATCTCTGTCATTGGCAAAATATTTTAAAAATATTTGATATATAGCAATATATGTTTCTTGACTAAAATATAAATAAAAATATCCTATAATTTGTCTATCAATTAGCATAAAAGATATTTTGAGATATCTATAACAACTTTAATGGAAATGACAAAACCTTGCATGTTAGGTACAATGAGCATTACTTTGGTTTGTTACCTACAATCAAATGGAATGTAGTGCAAAATGTCAGTTGGAGGTAAGCAAAACAAACAAATATATATATTTGTCAGCAAAATGTCAGATGGAGTTATGCAAAATGAACAAACATGTTTTATATATATTATATATAATATAAATACATATATTATATATAATATATATATTATAATATATATAATATATTGTCTTTATATAATATACATTTACATATATAATATATAAATGTATATCATATATATTTATATATTATATGTATTTATATGTATATATTTATATACATATATGTTTATATAAATACATATATATAAAATATCCCTTATTCAACTTCACAGATTACCTAAATCTATTTATAGACCCCAGATTAGAAAAGTGACATTGATAGGATGAGGTATAAAAATGTCTGTCTTTGAACTTCTGTACTTGAAGTGCTTACTCTGCTAGTTGTAGTCTTGAAGACTTCATGAGATGATGGAGGTTAATAATAGGTTTGAGTAAATTTCTGGATATTTAATACTATAATAGTTGTTTACTAGTATCATTTCAAACATTCTTATGAATTTCAAATGATTACTCGAAAGCAGCAAGTGTATATTTTCCATTGATTTGGATAAATTAATAAATGTTAGATTATTAATCTAATAATCTTTAATGTTTATTAATATGATAATCTTACAGTCCTTAACGTATATTTCAATTAGAATTTTTCTGTTCTATTTGCCATTGTAGGTACACAAAAATCGGAGTTTCAAAGTATACATATGCATATTCTACTTGTGTGTGTGTGTGTGTGTGTGTGTGTGTGCATAGTTAGCTTTTCGGGTCACTAATAAAACTAACACTAAATAATCGATATTATGGAATAACAATTTTGCCCTGTAGTGGGCGCCTATGGTTTGGCTTATTATTATATTTTTAATCACAGCTAGTTTGTAGAGAAATAAGAATCCCAGTTTAAGAAATATTCATAAGAAAAAAATAATAATGATTCATTTGTGTCCTGTAGATGAGCACTATTGCATCAAAATTATAAAGTTATGAGATTTTTGAACTACTGAAAGAAAATACATTTCTATAGAGTTCTTATTAAAATATGTAATCATAAGAACATTGGTTTAAGACTGAAACTTGGTGAAGATACTATATATTACATTCTGTGGCTTTTGAAATTATGAAGACAAAATATAATTTTCAAGTTCAAAATGCTATTATATAATTATGGGTCTTGTTTTTAAGATTGTTTTTGTTGATATGAGGTCTTGCATTGTTGCCCACGCTGGTCTCAGGAGATTGTCCCACCTCAACATCCCAAAGCATTGGGGTTACACACATGAGCCACTATATGCAGGATGAATCACTTTTTATTAAAACTAAATATGAATGATCTTTTTCCCACTTGTTGATGAAAACAAACTCCATTTTATATAGATAGCATTTATTTTCATATGACTAAATTTAAAGGATAGTTTTTTAAAAAAACTTTTAAGTTTGGGAGTACATGTGAAGTTTGTTACATAGATAAACGTGTCGTGGGTGTTGTATGTATTTCATCACACAAGTGTTAAGCTCAATACCCAATAGTTATGTTTTCTGTTCCTCCCTACTTCTCCTACCATCTCCCCTCAAGTAGATCCCAGTGTCTGTTGTTTTATTCTTTGTGTTCATCAATTTTTATCACTTAGCTCCCACCTATAAGTGAGTACATGTGGTGTTTGATTTTCTGTTCTTGCTTTAGTTTGCTAAGGATTATAGCTATTAATTCCATTCATGTTCCTGCAAAAGACAAGATCTTGTTATTTTTGTGGCTGCATAGTATTACATGGTGTATATGTACCACATTTTCTTTATCCAAACTGTCATTGATGGGCATTTAGATTGATTCTATGTCTTTGCTATTGTGAATAGTGCTGGAATGAACATGTGTGTGTGTATGTTTCTTTATAAGAGAATGATTTATAGTTCTTTGTGTATATATCCAGTAATAGCATTGCTGGGATGAATGGTGTTGCTGCTTCTAGGTCTTAAAGAATCACCACTCTGCCTTCAGTAATGGTTGAACTAATTTATACTGCAACAGTATCAAAGTGTTTCTTTTTCTCCACATCCTTGCCAGTATCTGTTTTTTTGTTTTTTATTTTTTAATAATAGGCATTCTGACTGGCATGACATTGTATCTCATTGTGGTTTTAATTTGCATTTCTCTAATGATCAGTGATACTAAGCTTTTTATCATGTGCTTTCAGGATACCAGGATGTCTTCTTTTGGAAAGTGTCTATGTACTTTGCCCACTTTTAAATGGGGTTGTTTGTTTTTCTCTTGTAACTTATAGATGCTGGATATTAGACCTTTGTCAGAATCATAGATTATAAAAATTTATTCCCATCCTATATGTTGTCTGATAGTTTCTTTTGCTGTTCCAAATCTCTTAAGTTTAATTAGATCTCCCTTGTCATTTGTTGCTTTTGTTACAATTGTTTTTGGGTCTTAGTCATGAAATTTTTGCCCATTCCTATGCCCAGAATGCTATTGCTTAGGTTGTCTTCTAGGGTTTCTATAGTTTTGGGGTTTACAGTTAAGACTTTAATCCATTTTGAGTTATTTTTTATATGATACAAGGAAGGAGTCTAGTAAAAATCCTCTGCATATGACTAGTCAGTTATCCCAGCACCATTTATTGAATAGGAGTCTTTTCCTCATTGTTTGTTTTTCTCAGCTTTGACAAAGATCAGATGGTCATAGATGGGCAGCCTTGTTTCTGGACACTATATTCTGTTCCATATGGTCTATGTCTGTTTTTGTACCAGTTTTATGCTGTTTTGATTGCTAGAGCCTTGTAGTAAATAGAGTTTGAGGTTGAATGATGTGACGCCTCTATCTTTGTTCTTTTTTGCTTAGGATTGTCTTAGTTATTTAGGCTCTTTTTTTGGTTATATATGAATTTAAAAATAGGTTTTTCTAGTTCTGTGAAGAATCTCATTGGTAGTTTGATAGGCATAGCATAGAATCTATAAATTGCATTTGACAGTATAGCCATTTTCATGATATTGATTCTTCCTATCCATGGGCATGGAATGTTTTTCCATTTGTTGGGTCTTCTCTGATTTATTTGAGTAGTTGTTTGTACCTCTTATTGTAGAGATCTTTTACTTCCCTAGTTGGGTTTATTTCTAGGTATTTTATTCTTTTGTGGCAATTGTAAATGAGATTGACTTTTTGATTTGGCTCTTGATTTGGCTGCTGTTGGTGTATAGGAATGTTAATGATTTCCTACATTGATTTTGTATCCTACAACTTTACTGAAGTTGTATACCAACTGGAAGAGCTTCTGGGATGAGATTACAGGGTCATGTTGTCTACAAACACAGGTAGTTGAACTTCCTTTCTTCTTATTTGCATGCCCTTTATTTCTTTTTCTTGCCTGATTGTTATGACTAGAACTTTTAATGCTATGTTGAATAGAACTGGTGAGAGACAGTATCCTTTTCCTGTGCGGGTTTTCAAGAGGAATGTTTTTGGCTTTCACTCATTCAGTATAATGTTAGCTATGGATTTGTCATAAATGGCTTTTATTATTTTGAGGAATCTTCCTTCAATACCTAGTTTATTGAGAGTTTTTAACATGAAAGGATGTTAAATTTTATAAAAAGTCTTTCTGTGTCTACTGAGATACTCCTGTGGTTTTTGTCTTTAGTTCTGTTTATGTGATTAATCACATTTATTGATTTGTGAATGTTGAATCAACTTTATATCTGGGAAGAATCGTGCTTGATCATGTAGGATTAGTTTTTCAATATGCTGCCTGATTCAGTTTGCAAATATTTTATGAAGTAATTTTGTGTCAATGTTTATCAAGAATATTGGCCCAAAGTTTTCTTTTTTTGTGTGTGTCCCTGTCAGATTTTGGTAAAATGACACTGGTATCAAGAATGGTTTGAAGAGGAGTCTCTCCTGCTTATTTTGTTTTGTTTTGTTTTTCAATAGTTTCGGTAGGAAAGGTACCAGCTCTTTTTTGTATATCTGATAGAATTTGGCTGCTAATCTATCAGGTCCTGGGGTTTTTGTTTGTTTGTTTGTTTGTTAGCTATTTATTACTGATTGAGTTTCAGATCTTGTTATTGGTCTGTTCAGGGAATCATTTTCTTCTTGGCTGATATCATAGAAGCAGAGAATTAACAAAGATGTTCAGAAACTATACTCAACATTGTACCAAATGGATCTGATAGACTTTATCAGAACTCTCTACCCAAAAACAACAGAATATAGGTTCTTCTTATTGTCATATGGTGTATACTCTAAAATCAACCACATATTGGACATATAACAATCCTCAACAAATGTAAAATAACCAAAATCATACCAAACACACTCTCAGACCACAGGATAATAAAAATAGAAGTCAAGACTAAGAAAATTGCTCAAAACCATGCAATTCCATGGAAATGAAACAACATGCCCCTAAATGACTTTTGGGTAAATAATGAAATTAAGTCAGAAATCAAGAAGTTATTTGAAACTAGTAAGAACAAAGATATAACATACTAGAGTCTCTAGAACACAGCTAAGGCCTTGTTAAAGGGAAAATACATATTAATAAATGCTCCCATCAAAAAGTTAGAAAGATCTCAAATTAACAACCTAACTTCAAAATTGAAAGAATTAGAGAAGCAAGAACAAATCAAGCCCAAAGCTAGCAGAAGACAAGAAATAACAAATCAGGGCAGAACTGAAGGAAATTGAGACATGATGCACCATTTAAAAGAGCAATAAATCCAATAGTTGTTTTTTTTAAATAATAAAATAGGCCACTAGCTAGACTAATAAGAATAAAAGAGAAAAGATCCAAACAAAGAGGAACACAATTAGAAATGACAAAGGTAATGTTTCTACTGACCCCATGGAAATAAAAACAACCATTAGAAACTACTATAAACACTTCTATATACAAAAAGTAGAAAACCTAGAACAGATGAATAAATTCCTATTATATCTTCCCAAGACTAAGCCAGGAAGAAATTGATTTCCTAAAAGATAGTTTTAAAGTGGTAGTTCTTCAGAAAAATGAATTAATTTTAACTGAAAAATATATCATTTGAGGTTATTGCTCATTTCCAAGAGAGGGAAATTACATACAAAAAAAACCATTATTCTTATTTATTTTTCTCATGTTTTAAAAGAATATTAAATTTGTTTCTAAAAATGTAGGTCTACATAATTACATAAAATTATATATATATATATATGTATATATAGTTTTGATGAGCAGTCTTATCTACAAAAGGCTACAAATTATTAATAGACTATTCCAAACTAAGGAGACTATTTTCTTGTTTTTAAAATGTTCTCATTGATAGTTTTCCTCAAGAACAAATAATCTCCCCTGGAACAATATAACATGAATAGGAATTGAATGTAGATATTTCGAGTATAAAACAGTATTAAAAATTAAAAAATACATAAAGATAGTTAGCTATCTAGATAGATTAATTGATATAGGTATTAATGGAAGGAAGGTCAACTATCTAGAAATTTTAAAATATTTGAATATTAATACAAATTCAATTTTATGCTTTCTCTAATATTTGCTTTTTAAATTTTTTAATAACAATTATATAAATGCAGTGTATGACAAAGTGTCACACATCTCTGTCATTTACTGAGTATGCCACCCCTGAATAGGGATAAGAAGCAGTGCTGTCTTCTGGTTTAAGGGTCAATTGACTAACTGTAAAGGAAACTGAAGGCATGATCTATGTTGATAAATCATGACTTCTAAAGTAATTTAACTTGGCATAAATTAAAATTGCTTCTACTTGATTAAAAATAGATATTAAAGCACTAACTGCAAAGACACAAGAACAAGTCTTTGGGATAGAAAATCCCTATATGTATATAGAAAAAACAAGTCCTGCAACTTTACTTCGCCTGTTACTAGAGAAGTTTAAAACAATTTTTGTCCTGGGTCTCAAGTTACATTGCTACTTATTATCTATTATACGATATTATAATTATTTTATATTTCATATGTTGGTATATCATATAATAATTATAAATGCTTTCCTATGTTGAAATTTAGTTTTCATAACTCTATGTTATGATAAATAAGTTCTTCATTGCATATCTGAGATAAAAGTTTGGAGAAGCTAATCAAGTTGTTCTTTATGTGAAGTTTTTCTCATAATCCACATACAGCATATTAGCAAAGACTGCAGTTTGTCAAAAAAGTGTCCACTTTTCACTGCTTCTACCACTATACTATGATCTAACTTACTACCCTTTACTGACTAGAGTTTAGACTATTGTAACAGTTGCTAGTAAGTTTCCTTGCCACAAGACCTTGTCTCTTTCTCCTATACTCACACAGTCTGTTCTTTTCATGATAGGGCCATAGACTGAATGCTTATGCCCCTCCAAAATTTATGTGGAAACCCTAATCCTAGTGCAATGGTACTTGGAGATGAGGCCTTTAGGAGGTAATAAACTTTAGATTAAGTCATGAGGGTGAGGTTCTCCTTATCAAATTTCTTAATGCCCGTATAAAAAGAAAAAGAGGTGGAATAGTTCTCTTTCCACCTTGCGAGGACACTGTGAAAAGGTGCTGTTTGTAAACCAGGAAGAGGGCCCTCTGTAAGAAAATAAGCATGCTAGTTCCCTGATCTCAGCTTCCAGCCACCAAAAGTGTAAAAAAATAAGTGTTTGTTCTTAAAACCACCAAGGTCGATATTATGTTACAATATCAACTCACTAAACTAAGTAGCCAGAGTGATCTTTTAAAAACTCTCAGTCAGGGCTGGGCACAGTGGCTCATGCCTGTAATCCAGCACAAGGGAGGCCAAGGCAGTTGCATCATGAGGTCAGGAGTTGGAGACCATCCTGGCCAACATAGTGAAACCCTGTCTCTACTAAAAATACAAAAAGTTAGCCATGTGTGGTGTCACTTGTCTGTAGTCCCAGCTACTCAGGAGGCTGAGGAAGGAGAATCGCTTGAACTGGGAGGCAGAGGTTGTAGTGAGCCAAGATCACGCCATTGCACTCCAGCCCGGGTGACAGAGAGACTCCCTCTCAAATTTAAACAAACAACAACCAAAAAAACCTGTCAGATAAAAAGTTGGAGTTAAATCCAAAATCTAAGGTGCTTATTATTGTCCAAAGGCCCAAATGATCTGATTCTTGGTTTTCTTTTTAACTTCACCTCCTTTCTCCCTTGCTTGTTGTATAATAACCTCACATGCTTCCTTGCTATTTCTCCCTCCTGTCCTCTGTTCACTTCCTTTCTGCAGCTACTAAAATGTCTCTGAAACCTACACTGACTATCCAATGCTCTCAATCTGCTTATTCTTCTTAATAATAATATTACAACTGAAACTCATATTTGTGTTTATTTTTAGATATTTACTCCTCTATCATGCCATTGAGAATAAAGAACTTAAGGTGTTGTATTTATTGCAGCACTCTCAGCTCTTAGACTATTACCACAAATGCTGTTATTGCTTAATGAATATTTGTTGAATGAATAAAAACTGAGCTCAGTTATCAAGTCTCAGAGCTTACATTTGATCATGGATTTCTCTGATTTCTCCCCATATATAATACTGAATTTATTTTCCCCCTTATGTCTAAATAGATCACCAATATGTGGTTTGATGCAACTAACCTCTGAAGGGGGTAGAATAATTGTACAAATTTAATCAAATTTTAGACAAGAAATTTGTAATATTAGGGGATGTTTTAAGTAGCACCAGATGGTTAAATTCAACTGTTCCTAATATGGCAAGCCAGAATGAAATCTTCTAACTCACAATACTATAAGCAAACAAAGTAGTTTAAAAAATAATAACAATATAAATTGAAAAAATTATTTAATATTCTAAAACTACCTAAAAATAATTGTGGCTCGATAATTTGGATCAATTATCTCTACTATTAAGGTTGATTAGTTTCTGATTGTTAGTAAAGATTTACTCTAAATAGCCTGTTCAAAAAATATCAGTTTAGTGAATCAAATCAATATGTATGTCTACCTTTGAACTTCCAAATTCTCCCCCATAACTGTTATGAATCCAACTGTTAAGTTGGATCATGCTAATGATTCATTTGTGAAATCTTCTATGCTATTATAAGATTAAAATTAGATTCAAAAACTACCTGCCAGGTACTATGCTTACTACCTGGGTGGCAAAAAAATCTGTAAACCAAGCCCCCATAACATACAATTCATCTATATAACAAACATAAATGTGTACCCCCTAACCTAAACTAAAAGATTTAAAAAATGAGGTTCATTAGCACATAATATTCATCCCTAAATAATTCAATCCTTTCAATATTTTTTTATGATAAACATTAGAATTAGGTATTTATTGAACTTCTTCTTGTATGAAAGAAGAATATATCTGTGAATACACTCATTATTAGTTGAATTTAAAAAACCAAATTATAGCAACAAAACTGCCTTTATGTCCTTCGTATAGCCCACAATTCTCTTAAATTATGATGAAATTCAGTTTTTTATGCACTGACACTGATGGATGGTTGTTATTTTTAGACCCGGTGTTGCAACAATAAGTCACCAGTGTTAGAAGTGCCCTAGCTAACATGGTGATGGTTACAGCTTTGATTGAGATTACTCCTGACGCAGGTCAGGCAGAGCAGTAGACTGGGTCATGCTGTCCTGGCAGCTGGCCTCTTTCTTGTCCTTGTGTCTTAGAGAAATATGAACCTGTTCAGCCCATACAGCATTGTGGTGGTAATCATTTCTAATGGAGTGTGGTTACAAGATGTTGCAGAAATGATATATATCATTTTATCCTGGTAATACATCTTATTTCTATAGAGCAAACAATGTCCTACTTAACAAGAATGGCCGCATTTATCTTGATCTGCCTGGGTGTTAAACTTTTCATGGTTGCTGTACTGATTTTTTAAACAAAAACCAGTAGAATGCTTAAATATGTTGAACACAAAGAAACAAAGGATTTATATATGTAAGGATTAAATGGCATAGTTCTTTTTTTTTTTTTTTTTTTCAGAATGGGTGCCAAATCCTTCAAACAACAAATGCTTTTGTTATGTTTGTGTTGTCTCGATTTTTAAAGGCAGCTAAATAATAAATGACACCTGTAGTTAGGAGGGGGAGTGCAAAAAAAAAAAAACTATTAAAATGCTATCTTCAAATTTTAACTTACAAGTATTATATATTTTTTTCTTATTCAGATTAAAAAAGAGGCAATCAGACAGATGGTAACTGTAGTCTAATCCTGTGGCAGAGAAGGATGGCTGCATACTCAATATCCATTCTGTTTATCTTCCTTAGTAACAGCCTAACAACTCTATTTCAGGTTGCAATGTATCAGCTAGGAAAAAACAACAACAACAACAAACTTCTGCAGCTTTCCTTGCCACTAGGAGTGAATGAAATGTAAATGGAAAATAGTACTTCTGAGAACACTGTTTGAAAAGGGCCCTAATTTAGCTAGCAAGTTGCTTATTTTTCTTAATATTTACCTTATTCCCACTTCCTTGGCACCAGAAATAATGTTTGGGTCTTCCGTAAGCATCCTGTGACAGCGATGTGACCTCAGATAGAAAAATCATATACTAAAAATGGCTAAGCAGAAAGGAACCACCATGAATTGACTTCCTCTGGATTTCTTTATGAGAGAGAAAGTAAAATAACCTGCGTAAGCCACTGTTACTAATGAACATCTTACTAGCAGAAGGATTTCATTTCTGCATGAGACAACTCCAGACTCTCTGTGTGGGAAGCTCTTCTTATATCTACTCTATGGAAATTGTAGCATTGCCCAATTAGCATTAGATTTTTTTCCAGAGTTGTTCAGACCCTCCTTAACTAGAGATATCATGTTGTTAAGTACATGAATGGCCTCCACATTTCCCGCTCCACCTAGTAAACATTCCCTACCTTCTCCTTGCAGACAGTTGTATGTTAACAATCTGTATGTTTGTTCAGTAATTCCTTGCCCCTGAATTTACATAACATGATTAAATTTCACTGAGGCCAATGTTTTAAATTAATTCACAAAATCTCTTCTGCATATGACAATTATGGATTAAATGGAAATTTTTTCTATGAACCAAAATATTTGCTTTCTTTGAGGTAGGGAATAAAAATAGGGCCAAGGATCACATATTGAGAGGGATAGCTAGACAAAGCAAACTGAAATGTTTGGTTCCAAATCAATTATCCTTCTTCTTGCAGATTCTATTTGCTTTGTCTATCTTAATTAATAAGCAATAAATAACAGGATTTTATACATTATACGGTTTCTGCAATTGGATGTGTGTCTTTGGGATAATTATCGCCTAATCTTTGAAATAGTTTTTGCATATTTGGTGACTGAAATTTTGTATTAGACAATATGTAGATTCCAAATTTTTGAGCATGCCCAGCAAATTTACACTGACAGCAGTTTTTTAATATTCCTAAATCATCCCACAAATTATATCATAAAAATGAACAAAACAAAAAAATTATCACAGCCAATTAAGTCATAAAATTAAGTGACAAAGTAACTCTGCGAGTCCCAACATACACGGAGGTGGGGCCAAATAACTGACAGCAACAATATCTGGAAAGTATTGTAAAACAAATCTGATGGCCTAACCATAAGCTTAATGGAAATCATCCAAAAGCTCACTAAGACTATGGTAAAACACTTCCAAAGGACAGAAAAGTAGCTTAAACAACTGAGAATGCATATAGCATCTTTGAATAAGAAAATTTAATACCATAAAGGTATCAATTTTTCCCGAGTATATTTAAGCCAAAACTAATTACAATACCACTAAGTTTTTGCTTTTATTTATTTGTCTGATTGTTTTGCCTGAGTTAGATTAAGTTAATTATAAACCATCAGTTTGAAGCTTAAGCAAGCAAGAATTATCACAATAAGCATAAAAAGGAACATTAATGAAGGGGAAAATTGTTATCAGATATCTAAACAAATTATAAATTATTGGTTCGTAAATAAACAACAAGACCAACAGTACAAATAAAATAATATACAAACCAAGTCATATGTGGAAATACAATATGCAATGAAAGTAGCCTCTTTAATTTGTAGGAAAAAATACCTAATTAAAATTCTTAATAAAATGAACTCAATACAAATAAACTTAAAATAAAAAATATTTAATTAGACCCTTTTCTCACAACCTACACAAAAGTTATTTCAAATAGATCAAAAATTTACATCTAAAAATCTAAAATATTCATCATAAAACATGCATGAAATTAAAACTTAGGAATGAGGTATATTTTTTTCTAATAATTTAAAATCCAGAAAACCAACAACAGAAAGATGGATAAATTAAACTCTAAAAAACTTTCTGATAGCTAAGGGCACCAGTGTAAGCAAATTTTATTTGCAATTCACAGTAAAGACTAACAATAAGTGTTCTTAATATATATAAAGATCTTCTAAAAAAAAGAGAATGAAAAGCCTAAAACATGATGGGAAAACAGGTGAATAATGTGAAGAGGGTCCACAGGAAAAAAAAATGCAAATTTTCTTTACCATATAAAAGGAAATTTAGCTTCATTTACAGAAATGCAAATTTATTTATTTTTTTAATTGCATTTTAGGTTTTGGGGTGCATGTGCAGAACATGCAATACAGTTGTATAGGTACACACGTGGCAGTGTGTTTTGCTGCCAAATAGATCAAAAATTTACCCCCATGCTATCCCTCCCCAGCTACCCCTCCCGCTGTCCCTCCCCTGTTCCCCCCAATAGACCCTAGTGTGTAGTGCTCCCTTCCCTGTGTCCATGTGTTCTCATTGTTCATCACCCACCTATGAGTGAGAACATGCGGTATTTCATTTTCTTTTCTTGTATCAGTTTGCTGAGAATGATGTTCTCCAGATTCATCCATGTCCCTACAAAGGACACAAACTCATCATTTTTGATTGCTGCATAATATTCCATGGTGTATATGTGCCACATTTTCCCAGTCCAATCTATCATCGATGGGCATTTGGGTTGGTTCCAGGTCTTTGCTATTGTAAACAGGGCTGCAATGAACATTTGTGTGCATGTGTCCTTATAGTAGAATGATTTATAGTCCTTTGGATATATACCCAGTAATGGGATTGCTGGGTCAAATGGAATTTCTATTTCTAGGTCTTTGAGGAATCACCACACTGTCTTCCACGATGGTTGAACTAATTTACACTCCCACCAGCAATGTAAAAGTGTTCCTATTTCCCCACATCCTCTCCAGCATCTGTTGTCTCCAGATTTTATAATGATCACCATTCTAACTGGCGTGAGATGGTATCTCAATGTGGTTTTGATTTGCATCTCTCTAATGACCAGCGATGAGGAGCATTTTTTCATATGTTTGTTGGCCTCATGTATGTCTCCTTTTGTAAAGTGTCTGTTCATATCCTTTGCCCATTTTTGGATGGACTTGTTTGTTTTTTTCTTGTAAATCTGTTTTAATTCTTTGTAAATTCTGGATATCAGCCCTTTGTCAGATGGGTAAACTGCAAAAATTTTTTCCCATTCTGTTGGTTGCCGATTCACTGTAGTGACTGTTTCTTTTGCCGTGCAGAAGCTGTGGTGTTTGATTAGGTCCCATTTGTCTATTTTGGCTTTTGTTGCCAATGCTGTTGGTGTTTTGGTCATGAAGTTCTTGCCTACTCCTATGTCCTGAATGGTTTTGCCAAGATTTTCTTCTTGGGTTTTTATGGTGCCAGGTCTTATGTTTAAGTCTTCAATCCATCTGGAGTAAATTTTAATGTAAGGTGTCAGGAAGGGGTCCATATTCTGCTTTCTGCACATGGCTAGCCAGTTTTCCCAACACCATTTATTAAACAGGGAGTTCTGTCCCCATTGCTTGTTTTTGTCAGGTTTATCAAAGATTGTATGGTTGTAGATATGTTGTGTTGCCTCTGATCCCTCTGTTCTGTTCCATTGGTCTATATCTCTGTTTTGGTACCAGTACCATGCTGTTTTGATTACTGTAGCCTTGTAGTATAGTTTGAAGTCTGGTAGTGTGATGCCTCCTGCTGTGTTCTTTTTGCTTAGAATTGACTTGGCTATGTGGGCTCTCTTTTGGTTCCATATGAAGTTCAAGGTTGTTTTTTCTAGTTCTGTGAAGACAGTAAATGGTAGCTTGATGGGGATAGTGTTGAGTCTGTAAATTACTTTGGGCAGTATGGCCATTTTCATGATATTGATTCTTCCTAACCATGAACCTGGAGTGTTTCTCCATCTGTTTGTGTCCTCTCTTATTTTGTTGAGCAGTGGTTTGTAGTTTTCCTTGAAGAGGTCCTTTACGTTCCTTGTAAGTTGTATTCCTAGGTATTTTATTCCCTTTGTAGCAGTTGTGAATGGCAGTTTGTTCCTTATTTGGTTCTCTTTAAGTCTGTTGTTGGTGTATAGGAATGCTTGTGATTTTTGCACATTGATTTTATATCCTGAGACTTCGCTGAAGTTGCTCATTAGTTAATCCAAGAGCTGGTTTTTTAAAAAGATCAAAAAAATAGACCACTAGCCAGACTAATAAAAAAGAAAAGAGAGAACAACCAAATAGATGCAATAAAAAACAATAAAGGGGAAATCACCAAAGATTCCACAGAAATTCAAACCATCATCAGAGATTATTACAAACAACTCTATGCACATAAACTAGTAAACCTGGAAGAAATGGATAAATTTCTGGACACTTGTGTCCTCCCAAGCCTAAACCAGGAGGAAGCTGAAAGTATGAATAGACCAATAACAAGGTCTGAAGTTGAGGCAGCAATTAAGAGCCTACCACACAAAAAAAGCCCAGGTCCAGACGTGTTCACAGCCGAATTCTACCAGACACACAAAGAGGAGCTGGTACCATACCTTCTGAAACTATTCCAAATAATCCAAAAAGAGGGAATTTTTCCCATTTTATTTTCTGAGACCAACATTATCCTGATACCAAAACCTGGCAGAGACTCAACAAAAAAAAGAAAACTTCAGGCCAATATCCATGGTGAACATGGATGTAAAAATATTCAATAAAATACTAGCAAGTCGATTGCAACAGCTCATCAGAACGCTTATCCATCATGATCAAGTAGGATTCATCCTGGGGATGCAAGGCTGGTTCAACATACGCAAGTCTATAAAGGTAATTTACCACATAAACAGAACCAAAACCAAAAACCACGTGGTTATCTCAATTGATGCAAAGAAGGCCTTTGACAAAATTCAATAGCCCTTTATGCTAAAAACCCTCAATAAACTCGATATTGATGGAACGTATCTCAAAATAATAAAAGCTATTTATGACAAACCAACAGCCAATATCATACTGAATGGGCAAAAACTGGAAGCATTCCCTTTGAAATCTGGCACTAGACAAGGATGCCCTCTCTCACCACTCCTATTCAATATAGTACTGGAAGTTCTTTTTTTTTTTTTTTTTTTTTTTTTTTGCCAATCATTGAGAGCTTGTAAGGTTGCTGAGGTTGGTTGGCCTTGAACTCTTGGCCTCGCCTTCGCAAGCACCACGACATCCGGCCGGAGCCACTTTGGGCCCCTAGTACTGGAAGTTCTAGCCAGAGCAATCAGGCAAGAAAAAGAAATAAAGGGTATTCAAATAGGAAAGGTGGAAGCCAAATTGTCTCTATTTGCAGATGACATGATAGTATATCTAGAAGACCCCATCGTCTCAGACCAAAAACTCCTGCAACTGATAAGAAATGCAAATTTAAACTATACTGAGGAAAGCATTTTCCCTTTTACAGTTAGGCAAATTCAAACGTTTGACTACATGTTTAGCTAGTGAGTCTGTGAGAAAACAAGTTGTTTTACAAATTGCTGGAGTGTAAAATACTTGAATCAGGGGGAAAGTTTGACCATACCTAGTAAATCTACATATACATGTATTTTTTTTAATTCAGCAATCACATTGCTAAGAATCTATTCCAAAGGTACACTAAAAACAATCCTGGAAGAAAAAATGTATAATATGTAAGTGCAAATAAATAGAAAGAAAACCAAGAGGGAATTAAATATACCACAAAACATCTATATAATGTCATATTGTGCAACTCAAGAAAAAAAGAGGAATATCTTTAAATAGTTCTATGGAATAATTTTAGGTTATATTCAGGGAAACTGGGGAGAAAGTGTTCAAATTAGGTTTTCATTTATTTAAGAAAAACAGGAGTAAAACATAAAAATGTAGTTTGCTTCCACTTTTATTTTGTCTCTGAAATGCAGTAATTGTCCTTTTAAAAAGTTTCTTCTTGTTTAAAATTACATAAATTATTTATGGAGGTTTAAAGTCACATCTGCAAAACAAGATCTATTTGGAGGTGTGTTTTCATGTTTTTCCCTAGCCAGCCTTTTTCCTCTCTTCTGAAGTTTGATGATAATTTTATTATTTAATGTTTCTGTGGCTCACCCTTCACTCAGTTGAAATACAAGCAACACGTATACATATGTGTGTGTATGTATATATGTGTATGTGTGTTGTATAAGTGTTTGTACATATATTATGCTTGATTGATGATCATAAAAAAAGAATTTATAAAAATTACTTTAAAACACAGCATTTTACTGTATATGCTAATAGAAAATACCCTAAATAAAAGATAAATGCAAAATCAAAAAATCAATTAATTAATATGACCCATCCCTGGGCAAATTCCTCTCCATCTAGGAGACAATTAAACTAAAAATCAAGTTACCTGTTTCCAAAGTATAATAGTAAGTCTGGCATCTTAGAACAATTACAGACATTTCTGGTTCCAAAGAAGAAGAGGAAAGGAAGTAAGGAATTATCAGCTTTATTAGTTAGGTTTTTCCAGAGAAACTGAATGAAATCTCATTTCTACTAAAAATGCAAAAATTAGCTGGACATGTTGGCGTGCACCTATAGTCCCAGCTAGTTGGGAGGCTGAGACAGAAGAATTGCTTGAACCCAGAAGGTGGCGGTTGCAGTGAGCTGAGATAGAGCCACTGCCCTCCAGCCTGGGTGACAAAGCGAGACTCCATCTGGAAAAAAAAAAAAAAAAAAAGCTCAGTTTATAGATCTTCATATTTCATTTATTTTCATCCTGCACATTTGCAGAATAATATTCAATCCAATAATGAATATTATTTGGAAAAGTGCATAAAAATTTCTGAAGCTTCTTCAAAAGCTCCCTCTATTCTGGTTCTATGCTACATCTATTCCTACTGTTTCTATCTCCCTCAAATCTGATCTCTGTCTCCTTGACTCCATGAGACAGTCATCTTCTGTTTGGGCATCCTCTTTTTGCACTTTAGTCTGGAAACTGTGATGACTAGATATAGAAAACTTGATGACTATAGCCCTCGGTTAATTTATTTCCTATCTCTCAGAAATCAAAGTTCACTACTGTCTGTTTTCTAACTCTTAAAAGCATTGTTTCTTCTTTCACCAATTTTCTAATTTTGTAGTAATTATATATATATTTACATTTTCTCTATTTGGATCTTATAAAAATAATCCCCCACACACACATACAGCCACACTCACACAGGCTGTTCATTCAGTATACGGAGCATCACTCTGAAAGGATGGTCTTATGACCTACATTAGAGGAAAGGCAGATAATTACTTTATGGCATACTTCAGGGAAGGGAGAACAGTGGGAGAAGGTCAGAGAGACCTTTCTGTTTCTGCTGCTTTTGCAAATGCCAAGGTACTATATTTTGTGGTAGCATTTCCTGAACTCCATCACAAACTCATTTTATGAGGCCAGCATTACCCCGATACTGAAATCATAAAAACACATACAAAGAGAAAATTATTATAAAGTCCAGTATCTTTCATAAACATAAATGTATAAAACTTTAAAAATATTAGGAAATTAAATCATTAATATTAAAATAATAGTGAAACCGTCTTTGCAAGATTATAACTCAGGAAATTATGACAGTGAAAGAGATCAGACCTAACCGACTCTATCTTCCTTCTAATCCTTAAGCTGTCCTTGTTCATTCCTGGGCATAGGCTGAATTAACTTTGGGAAGGAATTAAGTTCATAGGTTGACTCTGAAACAAAATTGATAACAGTCCTTTCCCTGAAAAGATCCCCTTCTTGACTGGGGTCCAGACTGACTTTGCAGGACTAATAAATTAGCTACAAGATTAGAAATTACAATTTCGGAGTCATGTAGTCTCTGGCTCCAAGAGTCTGAAACTTCCCAAATTGCTCCTGGTGATAACATCAATATTGTAAGACCTAAGATCATTGCTTGAGAAATGTTGCAGACCCTACATTTGATGGATCAGCTGACACCACCCAGACTAGTAATCTAGCCCAGTCAGTTCTGCCATCACACCCAGCAACAGAAGACATTAAAAAAAAGAAAACCTAACTTCAACTCCCTCCCTATGATTCCATCTTCAACATGACCAATCAATGCTCCCCACTTCCCAAGCCCCTACCCACCAAATTATCTTTAAAAACTCTGATCCCCGAATGCTAACAGAGACCAACCTGAGTCATAATAAAACTTCGATCTCCCACACAGTTGGTTGTACGAGAATTATTCTTTGCCCATTGCAGTTCCCTTTAATGAAAAATAGGTTCTGTCTAGGTGGTAGGCAAGGTGATCCCATCAGGCAGTAACAATAGTACATTACAAATAAAGCAAGGCTGGTTTCACTTTCAAAAATTAATCAATATAAGTTGTGGTAGTAACAAGATAAAGGAGAATAACTCTACAATTACTTTTTAGCTACAAAATAATTATTTGATAAAAATCCCACATCCAGTAATGATATGAACTCTTTCATTTGCAACTTGGAAATATAAAGAAATGTCCTTAATCTGATAAAGGGGATCTACAAAAAAATTATATGGCAATATTATGTTTAGTATGATAGACTATATATTTATTCTCTGTAGTGGGTGAAAAGAGAAAGTATATTTATCCTTATCACTTCTTTTCAACATTAGTGATTCTAAACAGTGAAATAAGTCAAGAAAAGTGTATTTAAAGCATTTTGCAATACATGAAGTTAAACTTACTTTTTGTAGACCACCTGACAATTTTCATGAAAAGCCCTAAGAAACCTACAAAAATAATGACTAGAATTTGTAAGCAAAAATTAAAATTATAATGCCCTCAACCATCTGAATGGACTAAGTCCTACCCAACTGGTAAGGGTGGAGGCCTTAAGACAAAAGTTCAACCATGTATTATTTCAAAGGGACTGTAAAAAGAGGGTGCTTTTGGTGTTGCACAGAATGTCATGAGGGCAAAGGTGAGATTTTTTTTGTCCATGACTGGCGGGTTTCTAGAGTCAGCTTGGTGAGTTGGGCTTTAAGGACAGAGTTGACTTTTTCAACTTTGTCTGAAGATTGAGACCCGTAGGGTGTGTAGAGAACGCATTTTATTCCTAAGGATGTAGAGACAGCTTGGGTAATTTGGCTGATAAAACGCAGACCCGTTACCAAACTTGATGGTTGTTGGGAGTCCAAAACAGGGAATGATATGCATGATGAGAGTTTGCCTATGGTGATATTTGCATATTCTGAAGTTTTTGGGAATGTTTCTACCCACCCGGAGAAAGTGCAGACAAAGACTAGAAAATACTGGAGCCGTTTATCGGGTAACATGTGATTGAAGTCTATTTGCCAATCCTGCCCAGGGACCTGGCCTTGGGCTTGGTGGATAGGAAAAGGCATGGGCCAGAGGGAGCCCTGGGGTGACACTGAGTGGCAGTTAGAGCAGGACTGGGTAATCTCTTGAGCATGGCTGGAAAGGTGAGGACAAGTGAAAATATGGTGGATAAGTTGCAAGAGAGGTTTATAACCAACATGGAAAGAGTTTTGGAGGCTTTGGAGGATAGGGATTGTTTGACAGCCAGGAAGAATGAAGCACCCTTCCTTGACTTACCATGGTCCCTGCTTTTGAAGGTTTTGGGCTTGTAAGTCCTCCTTTTCTTCTAAGGAGTAAAGAGGAGAGAATGAGGACAGAGACAAACTGGCCGTGGACACTTGTTAAAAAGAAAAGTTTTAACAGTGTCTCTATAGAAGTGTGCAGGGTCTTGGGAGGTATAGCTTCAGGTAAAACTGTGGCTGGGTTTAGACAGGAGCTGGTTAGCATGGTGATTTGGGGAATTTCTATGAATAAAGCATATAGTTGGAGGAGCCATGGGGCAGAGATGAGACTTAGTACACTGTGGTGAGCTAGGATGTCTTTGATGTTATGGGTTGAATAAACTGTTAGCTTGACATGAAGAGATAGTTTTAGGCTTTCAAGGATGAGGACAGCAGCTGCCATCAATGCTTGGAGGTAGGTAGGCCGTCCAAGAACTATGGCTTTTTCAAGCTGTTTAGAGAAGAGGGCAACAACCTGGAGATTGGGTCCTTTAGACTGGGTTAGAATATCTAGTGCAACTCCATGCCATTCATCAGTATAGAGGGAGAAAGATTTGGTGAGGTCTAGGACAGTGAGGATGGGTGCTGAGGTGAGAGCCTTTTGGAGTAGACAGAAAGGTTCGATAATAGTCTGTGTAGTGTTTAAAGGCTAATGGAGAGGGACTTTAGCAGCTTGGTATAATGGTTTGGCAAATAGAGCAAAGGATAGAACCCAGAATTTAAAGTATCCCACTAGTTCCTAGGAAAGAGACGATTTCTTACTTAGTTTGCAGAGGTGGGAGGGACTGGAGGAAGGATATGCAGAGTTGTGAGCCCTCGAGTTTGCAAGGTAAGGGCTAGGCTTAGGTAGGTGAATGAGAAGGTGCATATTTGTGCTTTTTTAGGGGAGACCAAATACCCTTGTTCTGATAAGAAGTTTTAAAGAGAGATAGTATGGGCATTGCAGTCTTTTTAACAGGGGCTACACAGGAGCAGATCATCAACATATTGAAGGAGAGTGGATGGTTTTAGGGATAAGATACAGAGGTCATGAGCTAGGACCTGTCCAAAAAGATAGGGGCTATCTCTGAAACCTTGAGGTAGTGCACACCAGGTGAGCTGGTGTGAAAGGTGGGTGTCAAGGTCTTCCCAAATAAAGGCAAAGAGGTTTTGAAAATCGGGATGAAAAGGATGAAAAAAGCATCCTTTAGGTCAAGGACAGGAAAATGGGTGATATTGGATTTAATTGCAGAAATTAAAGTGTATGGGTTAGCAACTACCGTACATACTGGGAGTACAGCTTGGTTAATGAGCCTGAGGTCCAGGACTGTTTGTTGAGTGGAGTAGGTGACTGGCAAGGAGGTGAGAAATGATAGGCTTTAGGCCTATGAGAGCCACTTGGGTGACTGTATGCTGCTTCTGTGACAGGAACTGGGTGAAGATTTTAAGGGTAATGCAGATGGAGTGTGGTGTTTTGCAACTAAGGGTGTGGAAGTATCCCAAACAGCAAGGTTAACTACAAATGGGGGATAAGGAAAGGTTGCATGTTTTAGGGTGGGAGGTTGGAGGAGTAGAAGAAAGTTAGAAGTACTGGAGGGGTCTGGGTGGATGCATTGGGTTCTATAGGGAATGTAGAAGTGGAGAGTAGTGTGGACTTTAAAAGAATGTCTTTGCCTAGGAGCAGAGTTGGGAATGAGGGCAAGAATAAGAAAAAGTGAGTAAAGCAAAAGAGTGGAGGGGTGGCTCAAGGTTTGGAGACTTATCCATCACTTCCCACAACAGAGACTTGGGAGGACTAAATGGGTCCTGAAAAATTAAGTGAAGCACAGTAGGTTTCCCTAGCATCAATTAAAAATCATACTGGCCTACCTGCAACCATCAGCATTGTCTTTGGCCTGGATGAAGAGTTGGTAGTTGCTGGGGCAGTGTAGAGGGTTGTCTTTTGGAGTGGAAGACTGGGAATTTCCCATAACGAAAGGTGGGCTCAGGAGAACAGGGTAAAGGAGACCATACTGGATGGCCAGAGGGAGACTATAAAAGGAGTGATCATCACCACAGTCTATTTCGTTCCCAGAATGGGATCAAATGACTTAGAGGCATCCCTCTAAAACCAGATGGTTAGTGAGTGCCTGGCACATGCCTGAGCCTTCTTGGACCGATGTTGGATTTTTGGACCAGAGAAACGAAGAGAGGCTATGCAGATTTTTCTCTGTTAACTCAGCTCCCCGGTGAGATCCCAGTGACCTATGTGCTTGCAGAGAGACAACTGGAGGGTGAGGAGCTTCATTTGTCTGGCTGCTATGGACTGCTCTCTGGGTGGAGGAGTAGGTCCATGGGGATGTGGACTGGAGCCCCTTCCAGGTTTTGGCACCAGATGCGAGGCTCTATTATTGGTTCAAACCTTGAGAATGCACCAACAAACAACACGAGGTGGTGTGGAGGAACGCGCTGTTTTAATGAGTGTCTGGGTGCAGACGGGCTGAGGCCTAAAATGGCATCAGCCCCAAGTGAGGATGGGGCAGGGGTTTCATAGCCTCTTGTAAACAGTAAGTGTCCCAGTCTGACGTAACTGCTATGTAATACTCAAATGGCCTCTTTCTTGACCTTCAGTGGGTATGTGTCTTCCAGCAAGCTCTCTCCCAGCTTCTGCTTTCTTGCTGATGCTTGCTGCTGGCACAAGTGGCTTTGCACCTTGGGACTAGGTCTGAGAAGAGAGGAGTTATTCATTCCCGTAAGCTTTAAGGCCTGGGGGGAGAATCTTTCAAAAAGTACTCTAAACCAAGCCACCAGCAGCCTATTTTATTGTCTTTTACTACAATTAAAGGCATTGTATGTCCTGTGGAAAACAAATCTTATACTTTGAAGTGAAGAGTTATTTTATTTTGCATTAGTCAATGATTGATTAAAATAATTTATGTGTGTGTATATATATATATACACACACAAATATATGTATGTATGTTTATACATTTGATAAGTACTAAACATAAAAAGTAAAATTTTACGAAAATGTATCTATTTTTCTCTTAATGACAGAGGTAGTTCCATGATTGACTATGCCTTATTGTTAAAATAAGTCTTCAGAATAAAATCTAGTCTGCAAGTTCTAGGTCTTTGAGGAATCATCACGCCATCTTCCACAATGGTTGAACTAATTTACACTCCCACCAATCGTGTGAAAGTGCTTCTCTTTCTCCATAGCTTCACCTACATCTGTTGTTACTTGACTTTTTGATAATCACCATTCTGACCGGTGAGAGATGGTATCTCTTTGTAGTTTTGATTTGCATTTCTCCAGTGATCAGTGATATTGAGGGTTTTTTTTTCTATGTTTGTTGGCTACATAAATGTCTTCTAAGAAGTGTCTGCTTTTTAATTTTTTTTCTTTTCTTTTGTGAACTTGTTTAAGTTCCTTGTAGTTTCTGGATATTAGACTTTTGTCAAATGGATAGATTGCAGAAAATTCCTCCCATTCTGTAGGTTGTCTCTTCACTTTTCTTCAGAAGAAATAGCTTATTTTGTTGTGCAGAAGCACAGACTGAGAGTGTGTGATGATGTTTAATTTTATGTGTTAATGTTGCTGAGCCATTGTGAACAGATATGTGATCAGGCATTATTCTGGATATTTCCGTGAGGGTGTGTTTGGATGACATGGGCATTTAAATTGATGGGCTTTGAATAAAGCAGATTGCTCTCCATAATGTGGGTGAAGCTTGTCTAATCATTTGACAGCCAGAAGAGAACAAAATGACTGACCTCTAAGCAAAAAGAAGCCTCTCAGTAGAGAGGCTTCAGACTTGAGCTGCAACACTGGTTGTTTTCCAGACCTCCAGCTTGGTGACCTAAACTGGTGACTTAAACTGCAAATTTTGGATTTGCCAACTTCTGTAATCATGTGAATCAATTCCTTAAATCAATCTCTCTCTCTCTCTCTCTCTCTCTCTCTCTGTCTGTCTCTCTCTCTCTCTCTCTCTCTCTCTCTCACACACACACACACACACACACACACACACACACACACACACATATATGGAGTATGTATTATGACATCATATTGTCATGACATATATATGTCATAGGATATATCATAATATCTCATGTTATTTCTGTTTCTGTAGAAACACTGTTCTGGAGTCCTTTTTCAAATTACTCAATTCTTCAAACTTCATTTATATTATAAACATAAGTCACAAAAAAATTGTCAATAAAATTATTTTTATGTTCTGTTAGCTGACAGCTACAGTTCTTTCAAATTTCATGAAAACAAGAATTAGGAACAACAAGAATTTTACAGAAATTTTTAACATGTTCATTATACTTATTTACATTCCACTATCTGAAAATATACCAAAAATATCTATTGAACTTAGAAAATGACTAGTACATTTAACTTATACACATTCACATAAAAACATTTTAAACTTTTCTTTTTAAATTTAATTTAATTTTATTTTAAGCTCCAGCATACATGTGAAGGATGTGCAGATCTATTATATAGGTAAACATACGTGAAGATTTGCAGCACCTATTAACCAATTACCTAGGTATTATGCCCAGTATGCATTTGCTATTTATTCTGATGTTCTCCCTCCCACTACCCTACTGTGACAGGCCCAAGTGTGTGTTGTTCCCTCCCTGTGTCCACATGTTCTCTTTATTCAGCTCCTACTTACAAGTGATTATATGTGGTGTTTGTTTTTTTGTTCCTGTGTTACTTTGATGAGGATAATGTTTCCAGCTTTATTCATGTCCCTGCAAAGGACTTGATCTCATTCCTTTTTATGGTTACCGAGTATTCCACAGTGTATATATACCCCATTTTCTTTATCCTGTTTATCATTGATGGGAATTTGGGTTGATTCCATGATTTTGCTATTAAGAATAGTGCTACAATAAACATACACATTCATGTATCTTTATAAAAGAATGATTTATATACTTTTATGTATACATCCAGTAATGAGACTGCTGGGTCCAAGAGTATTTCTGGATCTAGGTCATTGAGGAATCATCACGTTGTCTTCCACCATGGTTGAACTAATTTACACTCTCACCAACAGTGTATAAAAGTGCTTCTGTTTCTACATAGCCTCACCTGCATCTGTTGTTTCTTGACTTTTTAATAGTCACCATTCTAACTGGCGAGAGATGGTATCTCACTGTGGTTTTGATTTGCATTTCTCCAATGATCGGTGATATTGAGCATGTTTTCATATGTTGTTGGCTACATAAATGTCTTCTTTTAAGAAGTGTCTATTTATTTATTTACACAGTTTTTGATGTTTGCTTATTTTTTCTTTTCTCTTGTAAACTTGTTTAAGTTCCCTGTAGTTTCTGGATATTAGACTTTCGTCAGATAGATAGATTGAAAAAATTTTCTCCCATTCTGTAGGTTGTCTCTTCACTTTTCTTCAAAATAAATAGCTTATTTTGCTCTGCAGAAGCTCTTTAGTTTTCCATATGTCCATTTTTGCTTTTGTTGCAATCGCTTTTGACATTATTATTATTAAATCTTTGCCCATGCCAATGTCTTGAATGGTACTGCCTAGATTTTCTTCTAGCGTTCTCATAGTTTGGGGTTTTATATTTAAATCTTTAATCCATCCTGAGTTAATTTTTGTATAAGGTGTAAGGAAGGGGTCCAGTTTCAGTTTTCCGCATATACCTAGCCAGTTTTCCCAGTACCATTTATTAAATAGGAAATCTTTTCCCATTGCTTGTTTTTGTCATGTTTTCAAAGATCAGATGGTTGTAGATATATGGTATTATTTCTGAGATATCTATTCTGTTCTATTGTTCAGTGTGTCTGTTTGTGTACCAATACCATGCAGCTTTGTTTACTGTAGCCTTGTATTATAGTTTGATGTCAGGTAGTATGATGCCTCCAGCTTTGTTCTTTTTTGCTTAGGATTGCCTTGACTATACAACTCTTCTTGGTTCCATATGAATTAAAAAACGTTTATTTCTACTGCTGCGAAGAATGTCAATGGTAGATTAATGGGAATAGCATTAAATCTATAAATTCCTTTGGGGAGTATGGCCATTTTCATAATATTGATTCTTCCTGTCTATGAGTGTGAAATGCTTTTTCATTTGTTTGTGTCCTCTCCAATTTCCTTGAGCAGTGGTTTTAGTTCCCCTTAAAGAGGTTCTTCAATTTTCTTGTTAGCTGTGTTTCTAGATATGTTATTCTCTTTGTGGCAATTGTGAATGAGAGTTCATTCATGATTTGGCTCTCTGCTTGTCTATTGTTGGTGTATAAGAATGCTTGTGATTTTTGCATATTGCTCTTTTATCCTAAGACCTTGCTGAAGTTGTTTATCAGCTTAAGAAACTTTGGGGCTGAGACTATGAAGTTTTCTACATAAAGGATTTTATCCCATCTGCAAACAGAGACAGTTTGATTTCCTCTTTCTATTCAAATAACTTTTTAAAAATTTATCTGGCCTGATTGTCCTGGACAGAACTTCCAATACTATGTTGAATAAGAATGGTGAGATGGCATCCTTGTCTTATGCTGGTTTTCAAGGGAAATGCTTCCAACTTTTTCACATTCAGTATGATATTGGCTGTGGGTTTGTTATAAATGGCTCTTATTGCTTTTATTTAAAACATTTTAAATGATATGCTCAGAAACAATAGTGAAATTTAATTGATAGATTGTATTTATACACTTTCCCTTTTTAAAATAAAATGTTTTGATAAATATGTTTATTATATATTATGCCTTAAATGTATTTTTGTTAATCATTGAAACTCCAGATTCAGCTTTTCAAGTCTTCTACACTTGCAACTCCAAAGCTAGGCCTTGAATGAGCTGCATCAAAATCACCTGAGAGCTGGTTAGAAATATAAAATCTCAGGTTCTACCTGAGATATACTGGAATCGAATTGAGAGACTATGTTAAAGGAAGAAAACTTGTCTTTCCAGGTCCACAAGGGGCATGGTTTCAAAGGCAAGAACTTGCCAGTGCCATGCCTCCATCCACTTCCCCATCCAGGAAACTAGAGTTCTTTGTCTAACTTTCCTTCCTGCCTAGATAAAATTTCAGGTGTACTCCTTTGTTTAAAAAAAAGCCCGCTGAATAGCTCTGGGAGGAAGGGTCTCTGTTCTGGGCCAGACAGCCAATCCAGCATCAGAGTCGAAGATCAATCACCCCAGAGGAAGTTTGAAAGAACTCCTCTCATTGGACAAGAACATGAATGGGGCAGGAATAACTTCAAAGTTAAAACTCCACTGCAACTTACCTGTGCAGATTTCCCTTTCTGGAATCCCCTCCCACAACAGCATGGGAGCTCTCTCTACTTCTCTTTCTCTCTCTGCCTAATAAATCGCTCCCTGCAAAACTCTTTGGGTTCAGTATTTACTTGATGGGCAAGCTCAGTGTGCCACCAGGGCCTCTTACCCATTTGTGGGAACCTCTAACAGATCAGGAAAAGAACTGGTTGGGGAGGGAGCTCAGTGTGTCCCCCTCCTGATCAGGGAATTGGAAGCCTCTTCCGAATGCCTCTATGCTCTCTGCTCTCCCCTGTGTCCCGGGACTCAGTTACAGAATTGCATTTAACAAGTTTACTAAAGCTTGAGAATAGGCTTAAAAGCAAGAACAAGGTGATGTTGATTTTTGGTGGCCATAGGCTCTTGACCCCATATAGGTTTCCTAAAAATTATTGACATAAGGCGGATCGATTAATAGGAGGAAAGTCATACAAATTTATTTAAAATATATACACAGGAGTCTTCAAAATTAAGACTTGACTTATCAGTAACTTACAGAAATTTATATATAATCTTGAGGCCATTAAAGTATGCAGAATCAGAACATAGCCAGAAACGGGTAAATCAAGTTCAGCGGCAAGATGAGTTAATAGAGAAAGGAAGAAGCTGGGCAAGCAAGGTGGCCTTGTCATGTGGGTGAAGTCTCCCTTAAAGAGAATATATGATAAATATTTCTTTTCAGACTTTAAATGGTATCAGACTCTCAATGTTTCCTGAATCTAGGGAAAGGAATAAAAAGGGGAAGAGGGAATTTCTGCATTATTGGAGATTCTCTATAGATGCAATTTTTTTTCTAGTTAAGAGAGTTTTGCAAGGCCATTTTGTCAAGACGGCCAAGTGTTAGCCATTTCAAAATATGTCAAAGAAATATATTTCAGAGTAAAATATTTTAATTTCCTTCATTCCTACTCTGAAACTTAAAACAAGTTTCACATATTAAAACCCAAGCTGTTAGCTTTAGAGAGATTTGAATTAGAGGTTGCTAGTGATAAAGATTTAGAAAGACAAATTAAGATAGAAAAAAAGAGCAAATTTAAGCATATTGTCCTATATCTTCTTTAGTCATCTCTTAGAACTGAGAATAAATTAGTTCATTTAAAAAACAATATCCCATTCCAGGACTTGGCATTGCAGATGGGCTAGGCCTCTATATATGATGTAAGGAATCAAATCTCCAGTTTGAGGCATTTCTAAAGGAACAGAGAAAAATAGAACAAAGCAACAACAAAGGTTAACATCTGGAGTAGTTAGTATATAAACTAGCTTTTCTAGAATCTCTGAGTCATCTTCAAATTGCAGTGGCAATTTGACAGATTCCTCTGGATTCATGTTCTAACCAGGCATTCAGGTGAACTTTCTGAGAACTTCATACATTAGCAGGCAGGCACAAAGATTGTCTATATACATAAGTTGCTATATCATTTCCCAAAGTTTAAATTGTCCAGCAGGACTTTTAAGAATAGCATAGTTTTAATTTCTAGTGATGTCAAGTCAGAAAAATGGGAGAAAAAATTAAGATGTTAGTTTGGAGACATAGCTAGAAAAATATTCAGGATACATTTCAAATTCAGGATTCAGTCCAAGAAAATAATAAACAGATAACAACGGATACATAGATTCTAATAACAGGTATATCATAGTTTCTTTAGATACATAATGTTTTTGTCTCCAATGCTTCCATTAGACTAAAGATAAAATTATACTAAGATCAATTTATTTGGCAAATAAAGTCTAGTCCTTCATATGTGGACTGATTATTTGCATAAAGTGCAGAAAAAACAATTTTTTTACATATTCTTTAAAAAACTGGTTTTACTGGAACATGATTTTTTTCTTTTTTTTTTAATAAGGAATTTCAAAATAGACCTTTTAAAATAGGTAAGCCCAAACAAAGATTTATTTATCACTGCAGATGTTGGTATGAATTTGGTGAATTCTTTTCTTCTTGACATTGCAAGACAATTTGTGGTTCCTAGGTTTGTCAGAAATTGGCATTCTTTACGTACCACTGACCAAAAGTCCTATAAAAACAAGATATAAGTACAGTTTACTAAGGAGCTTTTACCAGCTCTATATATCAGCCTCAAATCATCATGCAGTTGGCTTTTATCTGAAAGCATGCCATTCAAGTCAAAGCCTTGGTAAAATAACCTGTATCTCAATCTTTTTATGTTACAAAATAAAAAGATTCTTATTAAACTTATTCAAATAACTATAATGCTTAGAGTTAAGCATACTCACAAATAATTGCCAAATTTTGTAGAAATTAGATAGAGAGAAATAAATATGCTTGAAAATTGCTCACAAGAGTATATTTTACTCAATTGTCGAAAGTTATAAATAGCTTAAAAGAAAAAGACAAAAAGTTTTCTTGACTCTGAAAAACAAAATAAGAATCAATATTTTAAACAAAAACATTAGAAAAAAGATTACTGTATTTGTGAAAAGAAAAGAAAATTTGAGACACCAATTCACTAAGCCAAAAGGAAAAAGTTAAGCTGAATGCGGTCATGGAAGCAGCTTCCTTTCCTTTTGTTACTAAGTAGATAACTACAGATGAGGCCAACAAACATATGAAAAAGTGCTCATCATCATTGGTCATTAGAGAGATGCAAATCAAAACCACATTGAGATATCATCTCACACCAGTTAGAATGGCGATCATTAAAAAATCTGGAGACAGCAGATGCTGGAGAGGATGTGGAGAAATAGGAACACTCTTACACTGTTGGTGGGAGTGTAAATTAGTTCAACCATTGTGGAAGACAGTGTGGCGATTCCTCAGGGACCTAGAAATAGAAATTCCATTTGACCCAGCAATCCCATTACTGGGTATCTATCCAAAAGACTATAAATCGTTCTACTATAAGGACACATGCACACGAATGTTCATTGCAGCACTGTTTACAATAGCAAAGACATGGAACCAACCCAAATGCCCATCGATGATAAACTGGACTGGGAAAATGTGGCACATATACACCATGGAATATTATGCAGCAATCAAAAATGATGAGTTTGTGTCCTTTGTAAGGACATGGATGAATCTGGAGAACATCATTCTCAGCAAACTGACACAAGAACAGAAAAAGAAATACTGCATATACTCACTCATAGGTGGGTGAGAAAAATGAGAACACATGGACACAGAGAGGCGGTCTACTATACACTGGGGACTGTTGGGGGAAATGGGGGAGGGACAGCGGAGGGGCTAGGGGGGATAGCCTGGGGATGAATACCAAGTGTGGGTGAAGGGGAGGAAGGCAGCAAAACACACTGCCATGTGTGTACCTATGCAACTATCTTGCACATTCTGCACATGTACCCCAAAACCTATAATGCAATAAAAATTAAAAAAAAAAAAATCTCTGCAAGTAGCTACTCTATGTTCACTTCAGCTTGTAAAAAGTGCTGATGTACTGAGTGTGAGACAATACATAATTGACCATTCCCCTACCTGCTCCCTTTCTGTTGCAATGTGTGGATTCAGTAATGTGACCATACCTTCCCTCCAACCCCTCCAACTCACTTCTCTCCTTTAATATTGAAGCCCTCAAAATCATCTTTGGAGAAAGGCACAGACCTCCCTCTGGGCATGTGCTTAACCTTGGCAAAATTAACTTCTAAATTGACTGAGACCTGTCTCAGATACTTTTTGGTTTACAAATTGGCAACCAACAGAGGAGACCCTGGTGGAAGTGATCCTGACATTTGACAAATCTTCTATTGCTTTTTGGTATCATCCTGGGCTATTTTTATTGATCAAACCAATAGGAAAATTTGCCAAGACCTGGGAGCTCCCCTGCCTAGAGAATCCTGGTTCCACAAATTTGTTTGAGATCTAAGATTTATTTTACTATACAATACCTTTTCTAAAGTTTAACTTGATTCCAACAAGAAAGGAAAGTATTCCCACTTCCGTGATGATGGAGAACAGGCAAACTCTTTTTGGAGTTTCAGCTAACTTCCAACATGGAAAGCGAATTGGAATTTTTTCCTGTTTATAAGATGGTAGAGAGCTGTCTACAGTCTGGGCCCAATTCCTAGACAAGTAGCTGAATTGAAGATTTTTCTGGAAATTGTCTTTAATGACTAAAATTTAAGATAAAAACCAGCTGGTCTTAATTTCTCCTTATCATTAGAGCTCTCAGTAATCACATAAATTGTAAGTTTTTTTCCTTAATTGTATTTTTGTGTATTTGTTTGTTTTGTTGTTTTTTGTTTCAGTCTTTTTTCAATTAGGTTTGATCAACTCTATCTGACTTGATTAAATCTGAAATAAAGGTCCAAATAATTCGGAACAAGGCCTCTGAATTGCTAGATTCTCTCAGCCAGAAAAAAATAAAATAAAATAGACAGAAAAATAGGAAACAATGGCCAGTGAAAGATAAAAAATGGAAGAAAAGATTGTGATGACCAAAGGGTCTTTATTTACTTTCAAACCTCACTTATTACTAGTCAAACCAAATTGAAAGAGCAATAGAGTTAGGCCTATGCTGTGTTTCAGTAGCTAAGACTGCCCTTTTTTTTTTTTTTTTTACTAAGACAGCCTTGGTTTGATTCCTAAATCAAGTTATTTCTGGTTTCGTATTTGTGTTAATTTAAAAATATTAGCAGTTTGTCACAGCTAAAATATACTAAAAACAGATTTAAAAGGAGGTATAAAATTTATATATCCTTTCATTATTTTTAATTATTTTTATTTTATTTTATTTTATTTTTTTAGACAGAATCTTCTTCTGTTGCCCAGGCTAAAGTGAAATGGTGTGATCATGACTGACTTGCAACCTCTACCTCCCAGTTTCAAGCACTTCTCCTGCCTCAGCCTCCCAAGTAGTTGGGATTACAGATGCCCACCACCACACATGGCTAATTTTTGTATTTTTAATAGAGATAGGATTTCACCATGTTGGTCAGGCTGGTCTTGATCTACTGACCTCAGGTGATCCATCCACCTTTGCCTCTCAAAGTGCTGAGATTACAGGCATGAGCCACCGTGCCCAGCCCTTAATAGTCAATGGTAAAAGTAAGCTGATATCCTCGATGTGTGGGTGTATGTGTTTTTGTGTGTTTGTGTGTGTGTGTGTGTGTGTGTGTGTTTATTTAAAAAGGTTTTTATGCTTATTTTCTCTTTTAGGATCTTGTTTTTTAATTAAATAGTTTTTTTCCCCCTCTGGACTTAATTCTGTTCTTTCCATTTTCTTCATCTAGTCTCTCCTTCCTCTTGCCATTCTCTGCTGCATGAGAGGTCTAAAATAATTTCTATTAGCCTGGGATTCCTTAAAGAAAATAGAAGACAGCAGACTCCTTTTTGGGGGAAAATCTATTTTTCCTTTTGTAATCCCAAGGGTATAAATAGACAAGCTTCTCTCAGATTTAAACTGCTTGTTTTTGTACTACATTGCCTGATTTTTTGACTAAAATAGTTATTACAACAGGGGCTGCTCTTGGGTGTTTAATAAGTCATGATATAGATACTTAGAGAAGTGTCTTTATAACACGGTGCACTGCGTGGCCTAGTTCTATGAGATTGTCTTTTTGGAGATCCAGGATTCAGTGTGGGATCTGCCCAGAGCTTAGAGGTCCAATTAAAAATAGAGAGTAAACTAAAACCTACAATTCTGAAAGAAGTTGGTCTTTACATAAAATCCTATGGTAGATTTCTATAACTTTATGTTTGACTTGGCATTCATTTTTAATATCCCTCTAACGTACCAGAATTTCTCTTCATACTTTGAGATGTAAATTTAACTATCTGAATTTCAACTAAGAGTTGTTCAGTTAGTATGCAAATTTAGGGCTATCTAGCTGACAATAGCCCAGGGTAATGAAACAGGTTATCAAGATATTGAGTCTAAAATAGAAGGAAAAATGGGAGGACTTATGAATCTATGAGATCTACTTTTACCTGTGTGTCTAAAACATCTATATATTTATGTGCTTTGTATGTGTCTAAGTGCCAAAAATGTATTAAAAAGCTCTAATTATTTGGCTTAAAGAAAGAAAAAACACTTAAATACTTTTCAGAAAAATAGAGACTTAAGGGTATATAGCTTTTTCATATTCACATGACTTAAGTATATCTTTAATAAACCAGCTGAATTTATAATTTTTGGTAAAATAAAATTAGAAATGTCTTCAGATGTGAAACATACATTATTTTCAGATATATTAGTCAAGCAGTTTTATATTTATCTCTGCTAGATATTATAAGGTGTCATATAATTTGGCATGAGGATTATAAATCTATAAATGTAGCCCCAAAGATAATTATCCTTGTTTATATGTTTTTTTAATAAATAAGGCATCTAATATTGTGGATTTAATAAAAATTGCTAAATTCTGAGTTGCTGGCCAAAAAAAACAAAGAAAGAAACAAACAAAAACATTTATTTAACCTGAAATTCTCACTTAAGTAAACACCTGAAATTCACAGACTATAAAAGTGGTTAACAGGAAAACAAGTATCAATGATTACTCTCACAGTTTTCAGAGGTAATCTAGGTAAACTACTAAAAAAAATTAATTAGGCAAATGTAATGAAATACATTCTGAATGAACATATAATTTAGAATCTAAGGAGATATTAAATTATATATTATGTACTTATTAAATATCTCAGTCATTTCCAATTTTTTTGATTCATAAAGAAAATAATTTTTTTACAATTCTAGAGCCTAGATGTTCAAAATAAATGTGCCAGTTGATTTAGTGTTTGATGAGGGCTGCTCTCTGATTCCAAGATGACACCTGTTACTTGTCATCACACAGCAGAAGATGAAAGAGCAAAAATGGCCTTAGTAGTTCACTCAAGGTTTTTTTTTTCTTCCATACTTTATGTTCTGAGATACATGTACAGAATATGCACATTTGTTATATCATATACATGTGCCAAGGTGGCTTGCTATACCCATCAACCAGTCATCTACAGTAGATATTTCTCCTAATGCTATCCCTCCCCTAGCCCCCACCTCCCAATAGGCCACAGTGTGTGATGTTCCTCTCCCTGTGTCATTGTGATATCATTGTTCAACTCCCACTTATGAGTGAGAACATGCAGTGTTTTGTTTTCTGTTGTTGTGTCAGTTTGCTGAGAATAATGGTTTCTAGGTTTATTCATGTCCCTGCAAAGGACATTATCTCATCCTTTTTTATGGCTGCATAGTATCCATGGTGTGTATGTGCCACATTTTCTTTATTCAACCTGTCATTGTTGAGCATTTGGGTTGGTTCTGAGCCTTTGCTATGGTGAACAGTGCTGCAGTAAACATATGTGTGCATGTGTCTTTAGAGTAGAATTATTTATAATCCTTTGGGCATATACCCAGTAATGAGATTGCTGGGTCAAATGGTATTTCTATTTCTAGATCCTTGTGGAATCACTACCCTGTCTTCCACAATGATTGAACTAATTTACCCTCCCACCAACAGTGTAAAAGCATTCCTATTTCTGTATATCCTCTCCAGCATCTGTTCTTTTCTGACTTTTTAATGAATACTTTTTAAATATTGTGTTTTTACTTAAGAAAAAATTGGCCAGATATGGTGGCTCATGCCTGTAATCCCAACACTTTAGGAGGCTGAGAAGGACATATCACTTCAGTTCAGGATTTTGAGACCAACCTGGTCAACATGGTGAAACCCCATCTCTAATAAAAATACAAAAGTTAACCGGGTATAGTGACTTATACCTGTAGTCTCAGCTACTAGAAAGGCTAAGGTAGAAGGATTGCTTGAATCTGGGAGGCAGAGGTTGCAGAGAGCTGAGATCGCACCACTGCACTCCAGCCTGGATGACAGGGCAAGAAAATATATATATTTCATCTAACTTGAAGGTCCTTTAAAGGTTATTTATAGAACAGTAGAACCAGTTTAAGTGGAACCAGTAAATAAGAAACATGTAAAAATAAAGTTGTAAATGTAAAGTAGTTGGGGTAGGAATTTTAATAAGAAAAATCATTTTATATAAGGAAGAATCTTGTATGATAAACTTTTGTCCTAAAATAAAATTACTAATTATTTAGGTAAGAAGGAGACTTAGGATAAAATTGGCAGTCCAAGCATGTTATGAAAGATTTGTGCAAGTTGTAATGAGATTTGTAAGTAGAGGATTCATAGGGGAAAAAAAGACGTTATGTGGTCTAATTGTCTATAATTTAAGAAAAGTATTTATAATAGTTTAGAGATTGGGCTTTGACATTAAAAATATACCAATACACTAATGAATTGGTAAGGACAATAAAATTTCCTTAAGATATTGATTTATCATTAATAAATTTAAGATATTTTAATTTTTTTAATCGAAATTTCATCTTTTATTGCATCTCACTCTTTTCAGCTGCTCTCCCTTTTGAGAAGGTGTGAGATAATAGCTCTCTTTCAACTTGTCAGTTCCTGGAATTTTTTTCCCCCTCAGGCTCTAAGTCTTGTTGTGGCCTGAGAAAATGTTTTATCTTAAAGGTATAAAGGAAATGTTTTCTTCTTATATAATATTCTGTGATCTTGAATTTAGATTGTTCTATAAAACTGAAAACTTTACTTGTAACCCAGGAGACAATCTTTCTATATCTAACTAATACAAGTACCATTTTCATTAGCTTTGACCTGTTGGTTATCTGAATGGACTGCCAATAGAGAAAAACAAACACTGCAGATTTTTTTTTGACTTTTTTGTAACTGATCTCACAAACAGATTTTATGTTTTATCAAAATAATTTGTATGTCATTGCTATTAAGTTTTTATTTTCTTCAGAAAGCTGAGATAAAAAAGGTTATCACATCCATGTAACTTTCTTTATGGCTTTTAAAGTACTTATGCTGATTAGTTATGAGACTTTGACTCCTGGGTCTAAAAGAGACAAATCCTGCTAAATCTTAGGCACTGACAGCAGTTAAAGACTCACCTTTAGATCCAGGAGAAAATGACAATCAAAATAAACTGCACTCATGAGACAGGAGGCTAGAACTTAAAACTATTCAACTCCTCTAGGGACAGGTACCATTGCAGAAGAGGTGGGCATATGAGATTGTAAGCGCTGATCTTGGGAGATAAAAGTAGGGCAGAGTTTCTCCATAAATTAAACATTAACATCAAAGGCACACTGATGCAAGACGAGCATCTGGGCCCCCGTGTCAAATTGACAAGATTTTCTTGGAGCATCAACCCCCTTGTTAATAAGTAATTATAAAAGGTCAAAAAGTTTGCAGAACTTAAAATTTAACAGATTGTTTATAAGGTTTGGGAGACAGATTTAATTGTTCTTATGCTGTGTTTATTAAGGGTTAAATTTTAGGAAATTAAGACTTCCTTCAAAGAATAAAGGATTTTGCCTTTTGTTTGAAATCCTTGTTTTGCCACTTTGGATAAATGAATAACTTTTTTTAAATATAATAACCTGTTATCCTATTTTGTGGTGTCAAGTTTTTTGAACTTTGTATATTTGACAACATTTCCCAAATCAAATGTAAATTCAGTTCTTTTGACTACATTCTATTTTTATTATTAAGTCCCCTGAAGTCCAAAAGAGACATTTTCAGTCTATTTGGCATTATGAAATCATACAGAAATATGATTTTGTCAAATATAAAAAAGTTGCTTAATTTCTTTGTATTTGTAGTATGTGTTCCAAAATTGCATATTTCATTGCATGACACATGATTATGATGTGTCTTAGTATATGTTATCAGTAGTAATCATAATTATTATGTAAAATTGGTATATGCTACTAAAATAACCAAATTTCCTTGTCAGTGGTGTCCTCAACCATGACTGTTTGTAGCCTTTTGTCATCCACAATTTTTGTGTTACTTTTATCCTTTAATTGAGTGGCTTATAATCAGCTGTAAAACTTAAGGAGCATCCATAATAGGGCCATACTCTTCTTTCTTTCCCCTCCAGCTCACTTTCCTCCTTTTATTGAAGTTCTCAAAATCATCTTTGAAGAAAGTCACAGACTAGGGCCCAAAGTGGCTCCGGCCGGATGTTGTGGCGTTTGTGAAGGCGAGGCCAAGAGTTCAAGGCCAACCAACCTCAGCAACCTTACAAGCTCTCATTGATTGGCAAAAAAAAAAAAAAAAAAAAAAAAAGTCACAGACTATCTCCTGAACGTGTCCTTAAGCTTGGCAAAATCAACTTCTCAATTGAGTCATTACTAGTGGCTCAGAAGTATAGTTGGCAAATGCAGGGGGTAACTAAGGATGCCCTTTCTCAGACGCTTTTTGGCTTACATGGTGTTCTAGTAGTTCAGTCCATGTAATTAAGTCCTGTTTTGGCCAATATTGAGTCCACAATCATCATGAACACATCAGTTGTCCATGAGAGTCCTGGATGTTTTTCTCTCAATTTTAATGGCATAAGCTTGAGTGTTATCAAAAACCTTCATTGAAGATCGCCTTTTCAAGTTACACAGCACTATAAACTATATTTTATTTTGTTTTTACTTTTCAATTTTATCTTTTACTTTTATGGGTGCAAGGTAGGTCATTATATTTATGTGCTACATGAGATATTTCGATACAGACATCAACGTGAGATAAGCACATCATTGAGAATGAGGTATTCACTACCTCAAGCATTTATTTTTGAGTTAAAAACAATCCAATTGTACTCTTTATGCTATTTTAAAATGTACAGTTAAGTTTTTATTGACTATAGTTATTTTATTTTGCTCTCAAATAATAGGTCATATTCATTCTAACTATTTTTTGTATCTATTAATCATCCTTAGCTTCTCCCTTCCATTTCCCTTCTACACTTCTGAACCACTGGTAATTACTGGATCTCATTATTTTTTATAGCCAAATAGTACCCCACTGAGTATATATACTTCACTTTCTTTATTTATTCACCTGTTGATGGATATCGACTTTGTTTCTGAAACTTAGCTATTGTGAATAGTGCCTCAACAAACATAGGAGTGCAGATATCTCTTTGACATAATCATTTCCTTTCTGATATCTATAATCCCAGTAGTGAGATTGCTGTATCTTATAGTAGCTAAATTTTTAGCTTTTAGAGAAGCCTCCAAACTGTTCTCCTTTGTGGTTGTACTTGTTTACAGTTCCATCAACAGTGTATGAGGATTCCCTTGTTTCCACATCTTCACTATCATTTGTTATTGCCTGTCCTTTGGATAATAAAACATTTTAACTGAGGTGAGATGATATCTCATTGTAGTTTTATTTGTATTCTTTGATGATCAGTGATGTTGAACACCTTTTCATATGCTTATTTGGCATTTTATATGTCTTCTGAGAAATATCTCATCAGATTTTTGCATAATTCTTGATTAAATTCTTACATTTTTCTTAGAGAGTTGTTTGAGTTTCTTATATATTCTGGTTATTAGAATATTTGTCATCCATTCTCTGTGAAAAAGATTTCACCTACATAGCAAGTCCATCTTTGCTAGCCCAGCTTCTTCCTTTCTCTCTCTCTTAACATGTCTTTCCACTAAGCCTAATTGTTTCTGGTCATATTCATTGTTAGTCAGATGGGTAGTTTGCAAATATTTTTTTGTACGCTTTGGGTTGTCTCTTCATTTTATTGATTTTTTTTCTGTGCTGTGCAGAAGCATTTCAACTTGATACAATCGCACTTTTCTATGTTTGCTTTGATTGCCTTTACTTGTGGGGTATTGCTAAGAATTTTTTGCCCAGACCGATGTCCTGAAGAGTTTTCCCAATGTTTTCTTTTAGTAGATTCATAGTTTGAAGTCTTGGCTTTAAGTCATTAATCCATTTTGATTTGACTCTTGTATATGATAAGTATGTAGATTCATTTTTCTGCATATAAATATCTAGTTTTCTCAGCAACATTTATTGAAGACAGTGTCTTCCTCAGTGTATATTCTTGGAATCTTTGTTGAAAATGAATTCAATGTAACTGTGTGGGTTTGTTTCTGAGTTCTGTATTCTGTTTACTTGGTCTGTGTCTTTGTTTTGATACAAAGACATATTTTTGTATCTTTGTTTTAGTGATTATAGCTCTGTAGTATCATTGGAAGTTGGGTAATGAGATTCCTACAGTTCCGTTGTAAATTTGGTTTGTTTGTTTGCTTAGAATAGCTTTGGCTATTGTGAGTCTTTTGTGGTTCCATGTAAATTTTAACATTTTTGTAGAGAGTGTGATTGGTTTTTTTAATAGGGATTTGCATGTGTAGATTGCTTTGAGTAATGTGTTAGTCCATTCTCACACTGCTAATAAGACACACCCAAGACTGAGTAATTTCTAAAGAAAAAAGGTTTAATTGACCCACAGTTCAGCAAGTCTGGGGAGGCCTCAGGAAATTTGTTTACAATCATGGCAGAAGTAGAAGAAACATGTCCTTCTTCACATGGTGGCACCAAAGAGATGTTCTGAGCAGAATGGGGAAAAGCTCCTTACAAAACCATTAGATTGCATGAGAACTCACTCACTATCATGAGAACAGCATGAGGGTAACATGATGGTAAATGTTTCTTTTCAGACTTTAAAAGATGTTAGACTTTCAGTCTCCTCTGGATCTGAGGAAAGGCATAGAAAGGGGAAGAGGGTATTTCTGCATTAATGGAGATTATCTACATATACAATGTTTTTTGACTTTAGACAGCTTTTCAAGGCCACTTCTGTCAGGATGGCCAAGTCGCAGCCATTTCAAAATACGTCAAAATATTTTGAGAAATATATTTTAATTTTTCTTTAATATGATGGTCTTTTGATTATCTTTGTGTACTAATTCTATAGAGGAGCATGTCAAAACTAAAGACACATGGAAATCACCCAATTTCTTTTAAATATTGATGCCTGGTTTCTACCCACAGGGATTCTAATTTAATTAACATATGGACTGTACTTGGCACTAGGATTTTTTGAAGATCCTCAGGCAATAATGATATGCAGCAATGTTTCAGAACTGTGGAAAGTTTTGTATTTATTAGCTTTCAAAAATACCCTTCCTATCTTCCTTTCTGCCTCCCTCCATTACTCTTTTTATCTCCTATTCTTTTTATTTCCAATTTTTTTTGAAAGGTTTAATTTTTTTTGTAAGGAAAGAAAAATGCCACCAAATTAATCATTCATATATATATATATATATATATATATATATTATATATTTTATCTAATGTATCATCCTCCATATGTTTGTTTATTCTTGGTAACATATTTCCTTCAATACCTTATGTTTTCCAAAGTCTTGAATTATCTCTGACTCTCAGGGTTTAAATTTCAGCTTTACCTTTGATTAGCTGTATAAAGAAGCCACAGAAACTGAAAGAAAATTTAATTTCAAGAGATTTTGAATCTGATGCATTCCAAAATAGAATAACATTTGAAAGTAAAATATACCCCATTTTATTAGTCAGGGTTCTCTACTCCTCCAGCAACACCCTCACAGACACACTCAGAAATAATACTTTACCTGTTATCTAGACATCCTTCACTCCAATCAAGTTGACACCTAATATTCACCATCACACCCATAAAAGGCATAGTAATCAGATCCCAAAATGAGAAGGAAACCAAACCTCAGGCAAGATAATATGTGTGCCACAATGCGGCTCAAGCCAAGAGAGAATTTTCTATTTATTCACATTTCTCTTTTCCACCTTGCACTGACATTGTCAGTCTATTCTTTTGCCATTGAAGAGCAGATATTGAACAGCACTGTGCCAGCACTGTCACAGGCATTTGAACTGCAGTGGCTTAATCTTGAATAAGGGCTGAGTAAAACAAGGCTGAGACTTACTGGGCTGCATTCTCAGGAGATTAGGCATTCTTAGTTACAGGATAATACAGATGGTCTGAACAAGATACAGGTCATGAAGATCTTGTTGAAGAAACAGGTGGCTGTACGGCCGGGCACGGTAGCTCAAGCCTGTAATTCCAGCACTTTGGGAGGCCGAGGCGGGTGGATCACGAGGTCAAAAGATCAAGACCATCCTGGTCAACATGGTGAAACCCCGTCTCTACTAAAATACAAAAAGTTAGCTGGGCATGGTATTGCGTGCCTGTAATCCCAGCTACTCAGGAGGCTGAGGCAGGAGAATTGCCTGAACCCAGGAGGCGGAGGTTGCGGTGAGCCGAGATCGCGCCATTGCACTCCAGCCTGGGTAACAAGAGCGAAACTCCGTCTCAAAAAAAAAAAAAAAAAGAAAAGAAAAGAAACAGGTGGCTGTAAAGAAGCCAGCCCAAGCCAGCCAAACCAAGATGGCAACTGAAGTGACCTCTGGTTGTCCTCACTGCTCATTATATGCTAATTATAATGTATTAGCATACTAAAAGACACTTTTGCCAGCAGGATGACAGTTTATAAATGCCATGGCAATGTCAAGAAGCTACCCTATGTGGTCTAAAGTGGGGAGAAACCCTGTTTCAGGAATTGCTTACCTCTTTTCTGAAAAACTCATGTAGCATATAATGAAGAAATAACTCTAAGTACACTCAGTTAAGCAGCCCATGCCACTACTCTGCATATGGAGTAGCCATTCTTTATTCCTTTACTTTCTTAATAAACTCTTTTCAATTTATTCTATGGATTCCTCCTGAATTATTTTTTGTGAGAGGTCCAAGAATCCTCTCTTGGGGTCTGGGTTAGAATCCCTTCCACTAACAACAATACTATTAAAAGAGAAAAATAATTAATACATGAGTTAGCACACAGAATCTACAAAGGGGTGAGAGAGCCAGGTTTGATGAATAACCTATCTTCATTTTTCATGGATTCCATATTTGTGAATAAATTTATATTCCTTATTCCTATCATGCTTTGTTTCTTTGATAGATCAAACTTTATTTCAGGTATCATTTTTCTTCTAGCTGAAAAACGTTTTTTGAAATGTCTTAAGTGCAGACTTGTTGGTGATTAATTTTCTCAGCTTCCATTTTTGTCAGAAGTTGCTTTGCACCTTAGTTTTTGAAATGTATTTTGACTAGCTATATAATTCTGGATTGACATTTAAAAATTTTAATAGTTTAAAAATCATCTAGTGTATACAGTTCTGATGAGTAGTCTATTCTAAGTTTATCTTTGTTTCTCTCTCTGTGATATGTCTTTTTTTTCTAGATCTTTTAATATTGATATGTTTATTAATAGTTTTCAGAAGACTGATTAATACATGCTGTTATTATCAATATTATTCAGCATAGGGTTATTAAACCTCTTGGATCTTTATATATCTATATTTATATATTCAAAATATAAAAAATTTTAGCATATATTTAATTATTTAGTCTATTAATTTTCCTTTCTGGGATTGGTATCATATATCTTCAATAAACTGTTTAATTTTTTTCTAAAATTTACCATTTCTATGGTCATTTTTTTAACTTTAAAAAAAATACTGCAATTTTTTAAGTACATTGATCTTTTTCTGTGATAAATATACTGAATCCCATCCAGGGCGTTTTTCATTGACTATATACAATTTTTTATTTTCAGATATTCTACCCGAGTTTATTTTATATTTTCCAACCCCCTCCTCATTGTGTTCAAGATTCCTTCTACCTACATAAATATGAGGCATAATTTATAATGTCTATATAAATATAATTGTGACTTCCATAATTTTAGTATTTTTAATGTTTTATTTTGTTTTTGATTGACACATAATAATTGTACATATTTATGGGGTACAGGATGATGTTTTAATACATATATTATGTAATGATAAAATCAAGATAATTAGCATATGCATCACCTCAAACATTTGGCTTTTCAGAAAGTGAAGAGATGGAGGAAGGAGAAGATCAAGAAAATAATTAATGGGTACTAGGTTTAATACCTGTGTCATAAAATAATCTATACAGTAAACCTTTATGACACAATTTTACTTACATAACAAACCTGCATTTGACCCCCTGAACTTAAAAGATAAAAAAAGACAAAATCAATAAACAGACATTTCATTGCATAGGATATACAGATGGCAGAAAAACACATGAAAAATTGTTCAACAATGTAGCCATTAGCAAAACTGAAACCACAACTAGGTATTACTATATGGCTATGATAATGTCTAAAATAAACCTGTTATAAACATCTGAACGTAAGTGAATATGTATGTATATGTATAAATAGTGACATAAATAAAAATTAAAATGACAGCACCAAATGTTTGTTGGAATGCCAGTCACGTATTTTTACTCATCCATGGGGATATAAAGTGATACAGTCACTTGGCCATTTCTTTTGAAAGTAACCATGAAATTACCATAAAGCTTAGTTAGTACACTCTAACATTTATTCCAAATAAATGAAAATGTATACACATCAACATTGTACAAAAATGTTTATAACCACTTTATTGAGAGTAACCATAACTGGAAACAATCAGAAAGAGAAAGAAAAAAGAAGAAAGGAAGGAAGGAAGGAAGGAAAAAACAAAGGAGAAAGAAATAAAATTTTACTTACAGTACCATTGGTCGGCAGTTTTATTTTCCTTTAGTGCTTTGAATATGATATACGCCTCCTGACCTGCAAGACTTTTAATAAGAAATCTGCTTATTATCTTTTGCAGAGTTTCCTTTATATGTGATGTGTCACTTTTCACAATTGTTTTTAGAATTCTCTCTTCATTCTTGATTTTTGACAATTTGATTATTATGTGTCTCATTGCAGTCTTCTTTGGGTTGAAACTATTTGATAACTTGTGAGCCTTAAGCACCTAGTTATGTATTTCCCTCTCAAGATTTGGAAATTTTTAGGACATTAATTCTTCATGTAAGCATATACCCAATTATTCATAGATCCTTCTGTGATTTTCATAATCCATATGTTAGGTGTCTTGATAATGTCCCATAAACTCCATACAATTTCTAAAATCTGTTTCATTTTTTTTTTCTCTCCTCTGGGTGGATAATTTTAAATGACCTGTTTTTGAATTTGCAGATTCTTTCTTCTGCTTGGTGAAGTCTACTTTTGAAACTCTCTATTGTCTTTTTTTGGTCTCATTCACTGTGTTTTTCAGCCCCAGAATTTGTTTTGTTTTTAATGCCTTCTACCTCTTTGTTGAGCTTGTTTTGCTCATGTTATTTTTCTGATTTGTTGAGTTTTCTATTTGTGTTCTCTTATAGCTCATTGAGCTTCTCTAAAATAATTCATTTGAAGTATTGTCAGGCAATTCATAGATCACCATTTATAGTGCCAGTTATTAGAAAATTATTTTGTTATTTTGTTTGTGCCAGGTTTTCTAATTTTTCATATCCTTGTAACTTTGCATAAAGGTCTGCATATTCAATGAAGCACACACCTTTTGAATAAAGACTAGCTTTGGTGGAATAAATCTTTGCATATGGGTGAGTGCAAGGGTGCTAGCTATTTGGGCATAGTTACACTACTTCTGAGAGAGAGAGAGAGGCACAGTAGTGCCTCGACTCTGATGAGGCAATGGTGGTACAATAGTGTAGATTTTAAGCTGTTCTGTCAGGTTAAGTCAGTATTGATGAAGATTGTGGGAGGTCCTTGGTCGCCAAGGCTTTAAGTATCTGTCATGGCATTAAAAGACACGTGGGGGCCTTTTGTGCCTTGATACTGAATGTTACAACTGTCCCCTCACTTTTTACCCCCAAAGAATGTAAATTGCAGTCCGGAGGATCACTCTTATCACTAGTGTGTGGGTGCACACACAGTGGCAGTAGCATCAATCTCCAGAATATGGGAACATGTTGAGCAGCTGCAGCTTGAAATTTGAAGCTGGGATCAGGTAGGGGTGAGAGTGGGCAGCAGTGCTGGCTCTGGCTTTAAGGGCTGATACAGTGGCAAAGATTCCAGGCAACCCCATCATCTTGCCTCAGCATTTGCAGACTACTGAGGTCCTCAATGATGAAATCTGAGAATCTGTCCACAATCCGTTGTGGCAAGGACCTCTAGGATTCTCCTGCCCTTTGTTTTTTTCCAAAGAATGAAACACAGCTGAGGGATCTCCTTCTTGGTGCCAAACTGTGCTAGACTGGGTGATGGAGTGTCAGGTAAAATGTTTCCTTTGCTTCTCATTTTTTTGTGCTCCACTGGATAGCTGCTGCTGCTTTATTTTACTCTGGAGCTCAAACAGAGCTATTTTCCTTGGTAGGTAGTTTTTATTTTATTTTTTAATATATTTTTTATTTTAATACTTTTTTTTTGAGAACAGGTGGTGGTTGGTTACATTAATAAGTTCTTTAGTGGTAGTTTCTGATATTTTGGTGCACCCATCGCCCAAGCAGTGTACACCGTACCCAGTGTATAGTCGTCCTTTATTCCTCACCCCCATCCCATCCTTTCCCAAGAGCCCCCAAAATTGATTTTATCATTCTTATGCCTTTTGTGTCCTCATAGCTCATAGTTAGCTCCCAATTATGAGAGAGAGCATATGATGTTTGGTTTTCCATTCCTGAGTTACTTCACCTAGAATAATAGGCTCCAAGTACATGCAAGTTGCTGAAAATGCCATTATTTTGTTTCCTTTTATGGCTTAGTATTATTCCATGGTACACATATATACCACATTTTCTTTATCTTCTTGTTGATTGATGGCATTTGGATTGGCTCCATATTTTTGGAACTGCAAATTGTGCTGCTATAAACATGTGTATGCAAGCATCCTTTTCATATAATGATTTTTTTTCCTCAGCGTAGATACCTAGTAGTGGGATTGCTGAATCAAATGGTAGTTCTAGTTCTAGTTATTTAAGGAATCTCCACAATGTTTTCCATAGTGGTTGTACTAGTTTACATTTCCAGCAACAATCTTAAAGTGTTCCTTTTTTACCACATCCACACCAACATCTGTTATTTTTTGATTATAGCCATTCTTGCAGAAGTGAGGTGGTATCATATTGTGGTAAGTAGTTATTTTTATTGATGGCTTTTGTCAAGGGATGAGGGAGAAGACCTCCAAGTCCTCCATCTTGCTGATGTCACTCCTCTTTTGGGAGCTTTTAAAAAATACTGATGCCCAGGCCCTAAGAGTTCTAAATTTTGATGCTGATTGTGAATGCTGGCAAAGGTACTGTATTTTTTCAAATATCTATGTATACATACAAACTGAGGCAAAGCCTGATAATCATGGTGATAACAGGAATATTAGTGACACTGAAAGCAAAGCAATGTCTTCTTATCCTTAGAGGATTTATAGGAAACAATGATAGTAACAAAGACAAGACAGCAGAGAAGAGTAGAAACAATTAGGTATTAGGTTCATAGTTCCCCAAATTTAATGTGCTAGAAATCACCTGTTATATTTGTTTAAAATGCATATTTTTAGCTCTAGTTGTTTTATGTTAATCAAATTTGTAGATATGGTATAGCATACAGTTGTACAAGATTCCCAGGTAAATTTGATCAGAAAGCGTGAAAATTAAATATTGAAGGAAAAGACTTTTGCCAAGACTCTTGGAACTTTGTGGTTTGCATTTTATATAAAACTCAAAACGTTCTGCACATGTACCCCAAAACCTAAAATGCAATAAAAAAAAAGGAAAAAAAAATAATAAAGGCAAAAGGGACTACAAAAGAAACCTCAAAATTAAATTATCTTATATAATATAGAATTATCTACTATAGTCTGAACATTTGCTTCCCTTCAAAATTCATATTCTGAAATCTGTTCATCAAATGAATCATATTAGGAGGTGGAGTCTTTGGGAAGTTATTTGGTCATGAGGGTAGAGTCCTCATGAATAGTAATAATGCCTTAATAAAGGTCTGAAGAGACAAAAGTTCTTCCCTTCTACCATGTGAAGACACAGACAGAGGGTGACATTTATAAATCAAAAAATAGATCTTCACCAAACATGAAATCTACTAGTGTTTTGATCAGGGAAATTCTTAGTGCCTAGAATTTGAAGAAATAAATTTCTGTGGTTTATAAGCTACCCAGTCAAAGTTATTTGTTTATAGTACCCCATATGAACTGTACGTTCCATTTACATAATACAAAATCTAGATTACTAAAACGTAGAAGACCTCTTACACATACTTTCTTTGCTTAACACAAATCCATATTCATAACTTTATAGCTATATATAGACAACCATCTTTATATGTAAGTATACTTTTCTACTTAATACATGAAACATGTACGTGATTCACTAGGTTATCATCTCTGTTTCTCTGTTTTCTAAAGTCACTGTATTGATTGTTTTTTGACACATTTATTTACTCAATAAGATTTGTTTTATAGTAAGTTATTTATTCTAAACAAGACATTAGAAAGATTGCATTACTATATTCATAAATCTAGGCACATTAATATTTTGTTTCCAGAAATATCAGTAATGCCAGGAAAGACTCTTTTGTAGCATTAACTCTTCTATGGTATATGACATTGCAAAATAAAATACTGTTAATTAAAATAACTTACTTTTAATATTATATTGATAAAATTGCCTACTCCACATTTCAAAGTGTTTTAAGTTATACATGTGATGTGTACTCTGATTTGTGTGTATAAATTTTCTTCAGCTATTTATTTCTCCCGATCATCTTAGTCAACCTTGCATCTTTCTTGTTTTTCAGAGGCAGCAGTTGTTCTAGTTGCCCGGTTGTTCCTGTCTGGGAAAGGGTCTGTCTGGTAAAAATTTCTTTGAGAACAAATGTACTTGGAATAATTTCAGTTAATCAGAAATGACTTCCTTACTTATGAAAGCTTAATCTATCATGTGAGAAAAATTAATCAACTATGAAGCAGGGAGGAGCCAGTAAAATAGAGTGAAGAAGAAGCATGTTTTAGTAAGAGCCAAGTAACATACTGAGTCCACCTTCTGAGTAAAACTACTAATAGCACAAAGTCTATCAATAGATATAGGAGTTAAAAACAATGAAACTTTAATAAAAATTATGTATGCAAAATTATAAGACCCTAAGACTTATTATTTAGTACTTTAGACTGATGTTTCCCTAGAAAACCTTGTTAAATATCATCTTTTTGCCTTCTATGAAATTTAATTGAGATAGATTTGTGTATTTAATGTTGGTTTACTTTCCTAATGTTTGAACTTTGGCTAAATTATTTATAGACACAAAGTAACCTTGGGATTAGAGGTGAACAAAAGAAGCGAATTAAATGAGTTTAGATTATTTAGAACATCACTAATTGAATGAGGATGAAAATAGTAAACAATATAGAAATAAGAGGAAATAAAGAAACCCTTTTGAACAAATTCAAGCTGTACAAAAATACATCTTTTGCCTTTACACCTGGTACACATGTTTAAAATCTGTCATTCTATCAAAGAGAAACATTGTCCTCCATCAGTTATGCTCCTCTAAACATAAGAGGGAAATTTAAAATGATATAATTGCTAAAACCATTCTTTTCTCCATAGAAATGTTATAATTCAGGGATTCAAAAAATAGGTGGTCCATAGGCTAAATCTGGTCCATGATTGGTTTTACATTTTTAAATGATTGCAAAAAATTCAAAAGAACAGTTTATGGTATATAAAAATTACATATAATTTAAATTTCACTGTCTATAATAAAGTTTCCTTTGAACACAGTCATGGTAATTTATGTATTTCCTATGGTTTCTTTAGCATTACAATAGCAGAGATTAATACTTACAACAGAGACCATATGGACCAAAAAGCTTAAAACATTTATAATCTAGCCTTTTGTAGGAGAAGTTTGACAATGCTTCTTCTTCTTCTTTTTTTTTTTTTTTTTTAAGAAAGAAAGAGAAAGAGAAAGGGGGTCAGAGAACAGAAGTCTTGCTCTATTGTCCAGGCTGGAATGCAATCTAAAAATAGGTATTAAAAACCTCTTTTATGCCGATAATTGTGCTTAATAGCAGAGACAGGAAGAAATAAGGGAAGAAAATAACAAACAGCCAACCAATATTTCATTTAAGTCAGTGAAATACTTTGCAAATGCTGAAGAGTGATTTACTTACTTCCAATTATGTGGTCACTTTCAAAAGAGGTGTTATGTGATGCTGAGAAAAATGTATGTTCTGCATACCTGGGGTGAAGAATTCCATAAGTATTCACTGAATTTACTTGTTCCAGGTCTGAGTTCAAATCATAGATGTCCCTGTTCATTTTCTATCCCATTGATTCGTCGAATATTAACAATGTGGTGTCAAAGTCTCCTGCTATTATTGTGCGGGAGTCAAAGTCTCTTTATAAGTCATTAAGAACTTGTCTTATGTATCTGGGTGTTCCTATATTGGGTACATATGTATTTGTGATCATTGACTCCTGTTGCTGCATTGATCCTTTTACCATTATGTAATGTCCTCCTTTGTTTCTTTTAGTCTTTGTTACTATTAAAGTCTGGTTTGTCAGAGATGAAAGTTACAACTCCTGTTTTTGTTTTTTTTTTTTTTTTGCTCTCCATTTGATTGATAAGTCTTCCACCAACCCTTTGTTTTGAGTCTTTGTGTGTCCTTGCTTATGAGATGGATCTGGATAGAGCGTACCTATGGGTTTTGACTTTTTATTCAATTTGCCTGTCTGTGTCTTTGATTGGGGCATTTAATCCATTTAAATTTAGGATTAATATTGATATTTGTGAGTTTAATATTGTCATTTAATGCTAGCTGGCTATTTTGCCCATTAGTTGATATAGATTCTTCATTATGGAGATACTCTTTACCTTTTGGTAAGTTTTTGGAATGACTGATACTGGTTGTTCCTTTCTGTGTATAGTGCTTATTCAGAAGCTCTTGTAAAGCAGGCCTGGTGGTGATGAAATCTCTGAGTGCTTGCTTGTTCGTGAAAAAAATTTATTTTTCCTTCATTTATGAAGCTTAGTTTGGCTGGATATGAGATTCTGAGTTGAAAATTCTTTTCTTTGAGGATATTGAATATTGACCCCCACTATCTTCTAGTTTGTAGGGTTTCAGCTGAGAGATCTGCTGAGATCTGATAGGCTTCCCTTGATGGGTAACTTGACCTTTCTCTCCAGCTGCCCTTAGAATTTTCTCCTTTATTTCAACCCTGGTTAATCTAACAATTATGTGTCTTGGGGTTGCTCTACTTGAGGAATATCTTTGTGGTGTTCTCTGTATTACCTGGAGTTGAATATTGTCCTGCCTTACTAGTTTAGGAAAGTTTTCCTGAATAATATCCTGAAGTGTATTTTCCAGCTTGGATTCATTCTCTTCATGACATTCAGGTACAACTATCAAATATAAGTTAGGTCTTTTCACATAGTCCCATACTTCTTGGAGACTTTGCTCATTCCTTTTTACTCTTTCTTTTCTAATCTTGTCTTCTCATTTCATTTCACTAAGTTGGTCTTCGACCTCTGATATCCTTTCTTCTGCTTGATCAATTTGAGTGTTAAAACCTGTGCATACTTGGCAGCATTCTCGTATTGTATTTTTCAGTTCCATTAATTCACTTATATTCCTCTCTAAATTGTCTATTCTCATTATGATTTCATCAGAACATGTTCTTTTAACTCACAGAAGTTTCTTGTTATCCACCTTCTGAAGCCTAGTTCTGTTAATGGGATGCACTCGTTCTCCATCAGGCCTTTTTCCCTTGTTGATGAGGAACTGTGATCCCCTGTAGAGGGAGAGGCATTCTGATTTTGGGTATTCTCAGCCTTTTTACACTGGTTTCTTCCCATTATTGTAAATTTATCCACCTGTCATCTTTGTAATTACCAACTTTCAAATTAGGTCTCTGAGTGGATGTCCAACTTGTTGATTCCCAGTGCCAGAATCTGAGCAACCCACTGCACTGGCTAAAACAGCGGCATTAAGTTTCGGTGTTTTTCTGCCTGGGAATCTTCAGTCTGGCTTCCTTCTTGAGTCCCTTTTTCAATCAGCTGAATAGGCAGCTCTGCCTTCCCGGAGCTCCAAACCTGGACCAAAAGGGGACCCAGTCCGGTTTACTCTGTACCAAGAACTTCCATCCGGGGCACTGGCAAAACCACCACGCTAGCCACAGGAGTCTCGCTGGCAACCCGTGGGGCTCCTCCGCTGGGAATCTCATGGTTCATGAGCAACAAAATTTTATCTGAAAGTGTGGTGTCCTCTCGTTCTCTGCACTTTAACTGGGAGGTACAATCCTGAGCTGCTAGTAATCAGCCATCTTGAATCTCTTCAACAATGCCTCTTTTAATTCAATAAATATTTTTGAATGTTTAAGCAGGCCAACTGCCTTGTTAGGAAGCCAAAACTGAGACTCTTAAATATGGCTAATTTGACATTCTATAGGCACATTTATTATTTCTTCCTTGACTCACATTACCTTTCTTATTTGTATATGTCTCTTCTCTTTTATATGTATTTTCTCATTTGTATATGTATCTTCACATAAAATCTGTGAGGTTAACTTTTTATACCTTTTATATATTCTAGTTACCTTTTTCTTAACTATTTATACAGTGCTTACAGTTCATAGATCCTAAAATAATTAAAATAGGTAAATAACATAGTTGATCATAATGATGACATATAAATATGAATTTATTTATTTGTACTCATAATTTTATCATTAATTTTTGGGATAGTATACTCACAAAATGAGTAAGTAGTAAATAAAATGACAAACATGTCTTAATCCATTTTCTTTGTTCTTATTTTTTTTAATTTTTTCAAAAGCAAGTTGCTTCTTGGGTTTGCTATCTTCCAGTATTTATTTTCTGAGTTGTGACAACTATGTTATAAGTGTAATTAAACATTATATATAAAAGAAAGAAATTATTAACATATGACTCATATGAAAGACATCCCTTGTATTTCCTTCCACTCTCAAGTTAAGAAAAAATGAGAATTCAATACCATATTATTTCTCTGGAACATAATGGTGATATATAAAGAAAAATATCTTTCTTAGGTTCTGTGTACTGCAGGGTATATTGCTTGCAGTCCATCATTAATATAAAGAGTTGAGTGTGGCCAGAATGTCAAAACTAAAGTTTTCAGGCTTGAATTTTCAATTTAAATTCTTACAATGGATAGCATTGAGAGAAAACTTGTTTTTTTCTGATAAAATATTGGAAATGAAAATTTGAAAGCCTTAGCAATGAATATGATGAGAGAGAAGAAGAGAGGAATTGTGTTTTGAAAAGTTTCCCTTTTCTTTTCTCTAAAATACAAGTAATAAAATTACATATTTTTTTAAGTATTTATTTTCCCATAGATCTGAGTTTGGAATAGAACAATGAACAAAAGCCAGAAAACTATGACTTCATCAGCATTAAAATTGTGGTGGCATTGAAGAATTTTGGGCCTAGTCTATAGTACTTAGCTGCACATTGGAACAGTTTCATCAAAGCTTCCTGAATCTTGTAGTTATGTTATTAAAGCCTAAAATGGGACATGGTGCAAGCTGATATGTTACTTGAAATATCACCAGAAAGAGAGATGTTATAATAATAATACTGAATTCAGAATTACATTTTTCATCTTCAGAAAATACTCAATTTGGGACTGTATGTTCCAAAGAGAAAAAGAATTATATGGTGAAATGCAAATTAACTAAGTAGAAGGAGTAGGAAAAAATGATCTTGTAAATAATTGGTTATTTTCTTTAGCCTTCATTTCAAGACCTCTCTCTCTCTCTCTCTCTCTCTCTCTATATATATATATATATATATATATATATATAATTGCACTTTAGGTTTTGGGATACATGTGAAGAACATGCAGGATTTTGCATAGGTACACACATGGCAATGTGGTTTGCTGCCTCCATCTCCATCACCTATATCTGGCATTTCTCCCCATGTTATTTCTCCCCAACTCCCTAACCCATGTTGTCCCTCCTCTAGATCCCCCAAAACAGACCCCAGTGTATGATGCTCCCCTCCCTTTGTCCATGTGTTCTTATTGTTCAACACTGACCTATAAGTGAGAACATGCAGTGTTTGATTTTCTGTTCTTGTGTCAGTTTACTGAGAATGATGGTTTTCAGGTTCATCCATGTCCCTACAAAGGACAGTAACTCATCATTTTTAATGGATATATAGTATTCCATGATGTATATGTGCCACATTTTCCCTGTCTAGTCTATCATCAATGGGCATTTGGGTTGGTTCCAGGTCTTTGCTATTGTAAACAGTGCCACAATGAACATACTTGTGCATGTGTCTATAATAGAACAACTCATAATCCTTTGGGTAGATACCCAGACATCTGGTTTTGAAAGAAAACAGAGTATATTCTGGGATGAAAGAGAATCAGTCACAGGCACTTCTTTCAAAGCTGCATCACTTTTCTATCAACCATGGTCAGATAATTAATCTGGTGAATTATACACCTGTGATTATGGTCCTTGGACAGGATTTGGAATGAAAAGAAAAAAACACAGAGAAAATTATTATGTTATGGATGTGAGAAAAGAACATGGAGCTATGGTAAATATATGGGATTGAGAGGATAAAAGATAGCTGAGAGGTAAAGACATGCCCAAGTGAGACATATGAGAGCTTAGGAAGTGCTACAATAATAATATTCATGGATTGGGGAATATCACCACTGATTCCATAGAAATGCAAACTACAATCAGAGATTACTATAAAGAACTCTATGCATATAAACCAGTAAACCTGGAAGAAATGGATAAATTCCTGGACACTTGCACCCTCTCAAGCCTAAACCAGGAAGAAGTTGAAACCTTGAATAGACCAATAACAAGGGCTGAAGTTGAGGCAGCAATGAATAGCCTACCAACCAAGAAAAGTCCAGGTCCAGATGGGTTCACAGCTGAATTCTACCAGATGTAGAAAGAGGAGCTGGTATTCCTTCTCAAACAATTCCAAATGATACAAAAAGAGGGAATCCTTCCCAAATCGTTTTGTGAGACCACCATCATCCTGATTCCAAATCCAGGCAGAGACTCAAAAAAAGGAAAGAAAACTTCAGATCAATGTCCATGATGAACATAGATGCAAAAATCTTCAATAAAATGCTGGCAAACAGATTGCAACAGCACATTAAAAAGCTTATCCATCACCACCGATTAGGCTTCATTCAAGGGATGCAAGGCTGGTTCAACATACACAAGTCTATAAATGTAATCCACCACATAAACAGAACCAAAGACAAAAACTACACGATTATCTCAATAGATGCAAAGAAGGCCTTCGACAAAATTTGACAACTCTCTAGGCGTAAAACTCTCAATAAACTAGATGTATATGGAATGTATCTCAAAAAAATAAAAGCTATTTACAACAAACCTACAACCAATAGCATACTGAATGGGAAAAAACTGGAAGCATTCACTTTGAAATTTGGCACTAGACAAGGATGCTCTCTCTCACTACTCCTATTCAATATAGTATTGGAAGTTCTAGCCAGAGCAATTAGCCAAGAAAAGAAAAAGGGAGTATTTAATTAGGAAAAGAGGAAGTTAAATTGACTCTATTTGCAGATGACATGATGGTATATTTAGAAGACCCTATTATCTCAGTCAAAAATCTCCTTAAACTGATAGGCAACTTCAGCAAAGTCTCAGGACACAAAATCTGTATGCAGAAATCACAAGCATTTCTATACCCTAATAACAGAATAACAGAGAGCCAAATCATGACCAAACTCCCATTCACAATTGCTACAAAGAGAATAAAATACCTAGGAATACAACTAACAAAGGATGTAAAGGACCTCTTCAAGGAGATGTACAAACCACTGCTCAACGAAATAAGAGAGGAAACAAACGGAGAAACATTCCATGCTCATGGTTAGGAAGAATCAATATCATGAAAATGGCCATACTGCCCAAATTAATTTACAGATTCATCAGGCTACCAATGACCTTCTTCACAGAACTGGAAAAAAACACCTTAAACTTCATATGGAACCAAAAGAGAGCCCACATAGACAAGACAATCCTAAGCAAAAAGAACAAAGCTGGAGACATCACACTACCTGATTTCAAACTATACTACAGTAATCAAAACAGTATGGTACTGGTACCAAAACAGAGATATAGACCAATGAAACACAACAGAGGCCCTGGAGGCAATACCACACATCTAAAACCATCTGATCTTTATCAAACCTGACAAAAACAAACAATAGGGAAAGGATGACCTGTTTAATAAATGCTCTTGGGAAAACTGGCTAGCAGTGTGCCAAAAGCAGAAACTGGACCCCTTCCTGACATCTTACACTAAAATTTACTCCAGATGGATTAAATACTTAAACCTAAGACCTAACACCATAAAAATCCTAGAAGAAAACCTAGACAAAACCATTGAGGGCATAGGCATAGGCAAGGACTTCATGACTAAAACACCAAAAGCATTGGAAACAAAAGCCAAAATAGACAAATGGGACCTAATTAAACTCCAGAGTTTCTGTACAGCAAAAGAAACAATTATTAGAGTGAATTGGCAACAAATAGAATGGGAAAAACATTTTTCAACCTACCCATCTGACAAATGCCTAATATCCAGAATCTACAAAGAACTGAAAGAGATTTACAAGAAAACAAACAAACCTATCCAAAAGTGGTGGAGAGGATGTGGAGAAATAGAAACACTTTCACACTGTTGGTGGGAGTGTAAACTAGTTCAACCATTGCGGAAGACAGCGTTGCACTTCCTCAAGGACCTAGAAATAGAAATTCCATTTGACCCAGAAATCTCATTACTGGGTATATACCCAAAGGATTATAAATCATTCTATGACACATGCACATGTATGTTCATTGTGGCACTGTTTACAATAGCAAAGACCTGGAACCAACCCAAATACCCATTGACAATAGATTGGACAAGGAAAATGTGGCACATATACACCATGGAATACTATGCAGCCATAAGAAATGATGAGTTTGTGTCCTTTGTAGGGGCCTGGATGAATCTGGAAATGATAATATTCAGGAAACTGACGCAAGAGCAGAAAATCAAACACCACATGTTCTCACTCATAGGCAAGTGTTGAACAATGAGAACACATGGACACAGGGAGGGGAGCATCACACACTGGGGTCTGTTGTGGGGGCCAAGGGAGGGACAGTGTGGGGGTGGGGAGGTTGGGGAGGGATAACATGGGGAAAAATGCCAGATGTAAGTGATGGGGAGATGGAGGCAGCAAACCAAATTGCCATGTGTGTACCTATGAAACAATCCTGTATGATCTGCACATGTACCCCAGAACCTAAAGTACAATAAAAATAAATAAATAAAAAAAGAATGTTCATGGATTTAAAGCTTCAAAGAATAGCTATTATATGTGGAATGTTTCTTAATGAGGGTATCAACCCTCAACAACTGGTTGTACAGAGAAGGCACTGTTGACGTTTTGCTCTTACTTACAAGCTTGCCAGATAAGAAAAAAAAATGCATGTACATACGCACACAACTCTGGGTACTTCCATGGTTTCAGAAAAGCAATAAGTAACTCAAATTGTGTTAGAGTTATGTTTTATCTTTCCAGCCATGCTTATATTTAACATCTCAATGGCAAAAAGCCTTGGGAGATCTAGCTCCATGAGCATTATATTTACTGTTTTTCCCTGCATAACTCATGTGTCAGCTAGATTTAACTTCTTTACATATTTTTTTAATTTAGTCTTCTTAATAGTCTTTAAGGTAGATAATACTCTAATTCTCAATTTTACAGATGAGAAGATAAGGTATAAAGACATGAGCTCTGAATTTTGTATACCCATCTTACTGTATAGGCTACTGCTATTTCCTTTCCTAATAAAATATTTCTTTCAAACATTACTACTCTTTTTGGGTAACTTTCCAGATGCTCAGTTCATACAGACCAAGTAATATAATTTTATGAGGTGTTTATTTAATTACAACATATTTGTTTTCTATTGGTTCTGTAAATGTTCAGTGAGCCTGTTTTGCTCTAGCTATTGACATAGCAAAATCTGAATCTCCATGTAGCTCTTTAAGTAGCTATCATTATAAATCATATAAAAAACTATCCAAGCACTCGAAACTAAATTGATTCCTTTGCCCCTCAAATTACTGATCTTGAAACAAAATCAGAAACTTGGCAGGATGAGCTTAAATTCTTAAATGAAAAGACTCAAACAATACAATCTGAACTACAGACCTCTAAAGCTCTCTCAGGAGTTTTAATTAAGGATAATGCTGTTCTCTTCAGGAGAGAGAGAGACTTCAAAACTTCATGAAAACAAAAAAAGTAGTGGATCTTAAATGCATGTGAGAACTCAGAGAGAAATACTACATACTAATCCTTCTGCTATAATTGAAGCTATTTTGAAGATTTAATTCTTACCCCTCCCTTTTTGCCAAAGGCTAATGCTTTTGCATGCCAATGATAAGATTCAATATCCACACAAGCTCAGAGATGTCTTCCTTGGGGCTTTAGGAAGCAAGGCTGTAGATAAAGATAGAATTGCCTCTATTATAAGAGAAGGAATTAAGTATGAAGTATAAAGTGCTTTCTCCTTTTAATTATCCCTTTGCTTTTTATTCAAAGGTCTTTGGGCTTTCTCCCAGAGAGGTACTATTTTACCTTTGACAACCCTTTCTATCCTCATAGACTGTGATTCATTCACTTTAACACTGAATAAAAGAAATTAAAAACCAATAAACAGCTGGTTATGGTGGCATATGCCTGTAATCCCAGCACTTTTAGGAGGCTGAGGCAGGCAGATCACCTGAGGTCAGGAGTTCCAGATCAGCCTGGCCAATGGTGAAACCAGATCTCTAATAGACATACAAAAATTCACTGGATGTGGTGTTCAGTGCCTGTAGTTCTAGCAACTTGGGAGACTGAGTCAGGAGAATGGCTTGAACCGGGAGGTGGATGTGGAGGTTGCGGTTAGCCAAGATTGTGCCACTGCACTCCAGCCTGGGTAACAGAGCAAGACTTGATCTCAAAAACAAACAAAAAATAAACAACAACAATAAAAACAAGCCAATAAACAAACATTCTCCATAGGACAATATGGTAGAGTAGACCTCACTGATAGTAGAAAAGTGACTGAGACCTACACTGTTTGGATCATAGTTAGAAATTATGGTGTTGACAAATTTTTTAAATTGTATAAGTTAAGATGGAAGGTACCACTTAAAAAAAAAAAAAAGTGAGCCTGGGCATGGTGGCGCACTCCTGTAATCCTAGCACTTTTGGAGGCCAAGGCGGGGAGACCATCTGAGGTCAACAGTTCTAGAACAGCCTAACGAACATGGAGAAATCCCATCTCTAAAAAAGGAAAAAGAAAAAAAAATTGAGTTTCCAGTTTCTCCTTAAGAAGTTCCATCTGCTTATGTTGGGTTTGAATTTTTGCACGGAAAAAGTAACTCCTATTTTTTTGGTGGCCTGTGGTTTCCCCAGTCTACCATATATGCCAACCCTTCATATTAACCCAAACATCTGCCACTGCTTTTGTTGACTTCTGAGCTTTCCACATCTGCATGGCATTTGTTCATGTGATAGTCATGGCTTTAACTATCTGCAAGCAGATCTTAAGTTCCAGGATGTAAACTAATGTGTCACTTTACTGAGGACCATATTAACTATGTCTGCTGTAAAATAGTGTACAGTAGCATATCATTGAGTTAGAGAGTGGGCACAGACCATTTCCATTTTCTTTATCTCAATTCGAAGTTTTATTTTTCAATTCATTAATAAAGGTAGAATAATTTAGAAGTAAACAGTCCAGGTACAAGTGGGTCATGCTTGTAATCCTAGCACTTTGGAAGGCCAAGACAGGAGTATCGCTTGAACCTAGCAGTTTGAGACCACCTTGGACAACATAGTGAGATTCTGTCTTTACAACAAAATTTAATTTAATTAGCCAGGAATGGTGGCATGTGCCTGTTGTTTCAGCAACTTTGGAGGCTGAGGTAGGAGGATTGCTTGAATCTGGGAAGCCCATGAAGTGATCTCTGATCATTCCACTGCACTCCAGTCTAGATGACAAAGTGAGATCCTATCCCAAAAAAAGAAAAAAAAAAAAAAGAAAAAAGAAAAAAAGAAAGAAAGAAAAAGGAAAGTAAATACACAAGAAAATAAAAAACATTTCAATGATATTAGTTTTTGCTTTGATAAATGACCCTTAGGAGAAGTCCAAATTCAATTCTCATTGTAGAAAACAAAAAATAATAAATATATGTAAAAGTGATATTTTTAATGAATGATGTTGTATTCATTAGTGGGCTTAATTCATGCCATGATGAGAACATGGATATTTTATGAAAAAAATGTAAAAATATAATTTTAGAATATTCCTAATGAATGTTAAAATTAAAACAAAATTATCAGATTAAAGAGAAACTTAAGTGGGAATTAAAATTGTACTTTAGTTGAGATGTGAGTGTAATGAGCAAGGAATATATAACTCTCCCTACCAATGTGATTTTAAAAGAATCTACAAAGTAGATTATAGATATACTCCATAAGTTACTGCAAGGTAAACTAGACAAATAGGGGTTTATTTAAAGAAAACTTTAATTGTAAAATTTTAAGAAGTATTTTCTTCATATAATCTATTCACTTATACTACAAATATTTATTGAGTGACAAAGCCCTGCATTATTCATTCATCTAAGTACTCTTTATAGTACAGAGGGGGAGAGAGGCATCAAATAAGTAATCACACAAACACATCAATTGCATCAAAAGATTGTTTGGTGCAGTTTATTAAATTGTTACCAAAGCATGTAAGAAGGGAGACTATGAGGAATAGATACTGAATTTATCTTATAGATGATAAGAGTATTACAAAATTAGATACTAGTCATGGTTGCACAATTCTACATATACTGAAAATCCCTGAATTGTACACTTTAGAGAAGTCAATTTTATGTCAGTTGTACATCAAAATAGTAATTTATTTTATTTTATTTTATTATTATACTTTAAGTTCTGGGGTACATATGCAGATCATGCAGGATTGTTAAATAAGTATACACATGCCATGATGTTTTGCTGCACCCACACCCCTGTCATCTACATTAGGTATTTCTCCTAATGTTATCTCTCCCCAGTTCCCCTACCCGCTGCTATCCCTCCCATAGTCCCCAACTCACCAACAGGCCCTGATGTGTGATGTTCCCCTCTCTGTGTCCATGTGTTCTCATTGTTCAACACTCACTTATGAGTGAGGACATGCAGTGGTGTTTGGTTTTCTGTTCTTGTGTCAGTTTGCTCAGAATGATAAGAATATGCCTCTTTGTGCCTCAAAGCCTTCCCTCTAGTGACATTTCTCAAGCTTAGAAGAATATCTAATGTCATTTCTATGGCCCCTTTGGACGCAAATTTTAAGGAACTACTTCTCCAAACTCAGCTGCTACCATTCTGTGCCTTATTAACTATGTTCAATTATAGACCACGTTGCTGTTCTTTTTTTTTTTTTTTTTTTTGAGACGGAGTTTCGCTCTTGTTACCCAGGCTGGAGTGCAATGGCGCAATCTCGGCTCACCGCAACCTCCGCCTCCTGGGTTCAGGCAATTCTCCTGCCTCAGCCTCCTGAGTAGCTGGGATTACAGGCACGCGCAACCGTACCCAGCTAATTTATTTTTGTATCTTTAGTAGAGACGGGGTTTCACCATGTCGACCAGGATGGTCTCGATATCTTGACCTCGTGATCCACCCGCCTCGGCCTCCCAAAGTGCTGGGATTACAGGCTTGAGCCACCGCGCCCGGCCCACCTTGCTGTTGTGTCTTAATTGCCAAACTTATTCTTGCCTTAGTGCCTTAACCCTAGCTATTCCTCTTCCTCTTCCTGGGAAGACGGCAAGCTGAATAATATCGTTTACTCTTTTTTTTTTTTTTACATTGAAATCTCTATTTAAATACAAAATGTTTAGAGAAGCTGTTTTTGAATGCAGTATCTGAAATAGCTCATCTCCTTCACCTCCTTGACCAACCCATATAGTTATGTTTATTTTTATAACCTATAATACTTCTTATTTGATATATAATTACTTATTGATTATTTATATTTTTAGTCTTCTATTCAATGAGACAAGACTTCTGTTTTATTTACTTACATAATTTAGCATTTTTTTCCTGAGTTAAATAGAAAAATGTAGAAGTGAATTACATATGCTGAGATTATTGTGCATGCCAATTACCTCTTTTCTTAGCTTTGTTATCTACAGGATGTGAATAATAATATATTAGAATAATAGAATAAGCATATTATATTTTAGGAATATTTACTGGTTGAATGAAATAATGTGTGAAAAATAGCTGGCATGTCCTCTGCTTAGCTATCCTAGAAGACAGACATCCAAAGCCAATTTTTACTTTGTATAAATTACAGAGGTTTTGAATTTTATCACACCTCCATGGACCCAATGACATGAAAGCACTAATAATTTTACCCTATTTTAAAAACATCTACACTTACCTTCCAAGAAATGAAATAAATGAAAGAAAATAAAAAACAAGAAAGAAAGTAAGAAGCAAGACATTCAAGGTTTAAATGTACAATGCTTTTAGATCTTAAAAGTGGATATTGTTAGTGATTTCCTGAATTACTTCACTTAATGTCACAAAAACCTCTGGAGTAATTGGATTACTTGTCCCACAGCACTTGCTAAAGGAAAGAATTATTCAGACCTGCTGATTTATCCATAGAAATAATCTGCAGAATGAAGACTTGAGTGCTGAACCAATTTTATGCTGTCAACAGCTAAAAGAGTGTTGCCCAAAGGAGAGCTTAAAAAACGAGAATCTGAACATTCTGCAAGTTGTTCTGCTTTTTCTTAAAACAATAGCAATGATGCTGTGCTACATCTTCTATAGTGGTTTATATATAATACATATATGTAAATATATTATATATATAATATATATGTAAATATATTATATATAATATATATGTAAATATATTATATATAATATATATAAACTTCTATATTTTGAATAAAAATACCAAGTTGGTGAGAATAGAACATGTACTTAAAGTAGTATTTGAACTGTTCAATCACTTATTCATGTGAAAACCATGTAATGCATGCCTGATGTTTTCATGTATGCTTGCCCTGGGGACTATAGGAAAGAACAAAACAAACAGACTTTATGTCTTCATGGAGATTACAGTGTCATGGTGGATATAAGCATTAAACTAGTGAAAAATATACAAAATAAATATTTCCATTTTAAAGGAGTTACGGATTAGGAGGAAATAACAGCAACATCTAGATTCCAAGTAGACAAAAATAGAAGGATAATTTAATTTAGATTGGAATTAAGAGAGGATTCCTTAAGCAAGTGACTTGGATAAAGGACTACTGATATAGTCAGAAGCAGCCAGGAAATCTGAGAGAGTTATGAGTTAAAACCCATAACCAAAAAAAGGTGATATGTACACATTATTGTAAGAAGAGATAACTGAGGCTATTTCAAGAAAAAAATGTAATGTCTGGGAAACAAACACGAAGGAGGCACGTTTTCTTAAGGTGGGGCTAGAAGAGTAGGTGGGGACAGAACTTGTAAGAACATTTTGTTTATTTTTATTTTTTAAATTCATTATTAAATGGCTTTAAAAATAAATGATGGCCGCTTTAAAAATTAGTTTTATGTAGGAAGGGGACTAACTCAATCAGTTTTTTGTTTTAAAGATTACAAATTTTTTTTTTCTTTGTTAGGAGGCCATTACTTCATTTTAAATAAGAGGTGAGTTGGTTTGGACTGGGATACTAGGGCTATAGTAGTGGATATTCATGAATAGATCGGAGTTTTTTTTTTGAGGTTTAATTGTCAGAATGTGAAGGAAAAGGAAAAGTGAGTCAAAAAATGAGAAGTGCAATTATTTATTCAGAAATGTCTATACTGAAGTCCCTTGCAATGCCTATGACACAACCCCAAGTCATAAACACAATCCTTGCCTTTCATCTAGATCAAGTACCAATAATATTTTTGGTAGTTTCCTTGCAGACATAACTAATAATAAATAACACTGTCTAACTTTATTGACTATATACATGCCACACTTGGGATTACATATGCTTCCTATTATGTACCTTTAGAAGAAGAATATGGCATAAAATCATTATTTTCATAATATTATAATGGAGACCAAGGCTTTGGAAAGATCATTTAACAGAACTTTCACTCTAATCTATATTTGTCTGATCTAAAAGTCATTGTGGTCTTAGTTGTCAAACCTAAGTTAACATAAGCATGCTTTAACATGCTGGTTAAAATACACATTCTGAGGTCTCAAACCCATTCTTTTTTATTCTCTAGATATATAGTTGGGCCTAGTATTCTATATTTTTAATACCCACATAAAAAAGCTGGTAAGAATCACACTTTCATAAGGGTTGACAAAATACTAACAGGTTTTCTTCAAGCATGTGAGTATTGAGGAGAAGAACTGCAGTTCTATGCTCCTGTAACACTCCAAATTTGATTTGGAATGTTGTCTACTTTCTACCTTCTTCGAATATTACAGGAAAATACTCAGCCTTTAAAGCTTGTATCCTTAATACTTAATCTGAAGAAGTATATCAGCAGCCAAGAACAAGGGAAGCCAATATGGTGGTAAAGACTTCAGTATTCAGTTTTACTTTCATTGATTTTCCCAGAAAATATCTTGCCTCCTGAGATAGAGCTAGTTTAAAAGCAATGGAAAGAAGACAAGTCAGATCCCAGGACTGCATTAGAAAGAATATCTATCAAATAATCAATATCTTCAGGGAGTAAATATGGAATATAAATTCCATCTTGTAATACTATTGCCACACATTCTTCTGCTTTAATACTCACCATAATTCTCACATCACAGACTATCTTTACTGTACATTGTGATAGAATCTACTGCAATTGTAGTAGATACTCATGTCAACAACTTCTCAGTTAGATGAAATTTTCCATTTATTTGACACACAGGTAATAAAAATTGTTGCTAGTAATAATAAATGATGCATAAGTGTTCTTTCTCTGGAAACTATAATCAATAATATTCCAAAATGTTGCACTCTCCTATGACAAGCCTGTTTTTAGCTTCTGCTACTCTATCATTGAAATCTATAAACTCCACTTATTACTTTAATTTCTAACATTTATTCCAGAAACAGTAGTAGAGGACAAAAAAAATGACAGTTTAGCATTCACAAGGATATTAATGCTTACAACAGCATTTTCAATATATGAATTTGTTCCAACTTAATATAATGTTTTCTACTGTATATTATTTGACAATTATCACATTAAAATCTCAACAGAATAACTCTACTAAAATTACAGAAATAATTCAAATAGTAACAGTACTATTAATGCATGTATTATCATAGCCATAAATTATCTTAATAAGAATAAAATGAAAATAGTAACAATAATTTATAAAAATAAATATGTAATTAAATATATATTTATATTTATATAAACACTGTTCACTTCAACATATAGCTGAAAAAATGAAAAGATGTATTTGGGCCACTGTGATACTGGAAAGCAGATACTATTCTATTTGAAAGGCTAAAATGACTCTAATACAGAACTATTTTTGAGGAATACAGGACAGCTTTTATAAAGACAGTCACTATAGGGGTTAAGAACACAGACTATAGAGTAAAACCCAGATTCAAATTGTTAGTATTCTGTTTGCTAGTGGAGAGTATCTGGAACAATTTATTTAACCTTCTGAACTTTAGTTTTCTTGTTCTGTAACTGGAAAAATGTCCCCATTGATTTTAAGTTCCAAATGTTATGAGAAATAATAAAAATGAATTTCTTAGTAGAATATTTTACATACTGCATTTCTTACCAATTAGACAAGGAGTATTACTTACAGTTTCTCAAGTGAGAGTAAGTAAGTTTAAAATCTTATTCTGTACATACCACATCTGAGACAACTGAGGTTATAGAAAACTCCCTGAACCTCATTTTCGTCCTCTATAAAATGGAGCCAATGATAGTATCAGTGGCATAAAGTGGTTTTGAGAATTTGGGGCATGGAACAGGGTCTCATTAGATGTTCGGTGTTACTGCTATTGTTAACAAAGCATTTTTTGAGAAGACAAATTTGTGATTCCTGCACACCTTTCCATATTCATATTTATCACTTTGCCTAGGCAAAGTTTTAATTCCACTTAAGTCTCCATTGAGAAGTAAGTATAACTTGGACATACTGATTACCCCACAAATGTATGTTGACTTAGGGAAGCTGAAAAAAAAAAGTTTGGAAAATTAACTGTACTAAGAACAAAATGATATAATGTATTCCAGTAGTAAATTTAAATGCTTTATTGGATGTCTTTCATAATTATTTCTTTCTTTACATTTGACTACATTCATTAATAGTTATTAAGCAAACCTGTATATATTATTTGCAAGTGTAATGTACTATATTTGTTGTATTTCTATATATTCATAAACATTTGGAACATGAAGATGGCTACCCAATATGTAATTTACAGGACAGTCCTATACAACAGTAAAAATGGGCAAGGGGATTGAAAACCACAATGTCTACAATTGAAAGGAACACATTTCAAGATAGCTTTCTTTTTATATAACTAGGACCTGAAGGAAATATTGCCAATAGAAATGCAAATGACATTGTAGACTACTATCACTTTTACTATCTGAAGCACACATAATATTGATAACAATTCTGAACTAGAAGATAAAATCATTATAAAACATTAAAAATATTAGTACATGTTACAAACAAGATGAAGAATTATACACAGTCAGAAGTAATGCTACAGAATTATTATCTATATCATGAGTTTGTATAACATGCCTAGAAAGTATCAATAGTCTATGAGAGACTAACTGTAAATACTCCTGCAGTATAAAGTATGCATTTATGAATGGTGAATGACATTTTATTTAATGTCATTCACCCACAAAACTAAATGTAACTATAACTTAAGCTTTTATATAACTTGGCACAACTTCATGCCAGGGAGGGCACTAGTTGATGTTGCTCACTATTCTATGGTTTAGAAAAGATGCAAAAAAATAAACTCAACCAATTTTAATTTTAAGAGGTCTGGACTTGTAAAAACACTGCTATTATGAGAGAAAAGGTCACTGATTTTCTAAACAGAGACTTCACACTACTGTAAAAGAGAATTCATTTTATTAAATGAATGATGAGCCAAGAAGGTCATAGTAGCTTGAAAAGAAAAATAACAGGTCATGAGCTTATAAATCTTGGAAGAACTTTCTTTCATTTAAGAGGCTCAGGCTTATTATCCGATTTGGTAAAGTGCAAGAAGCAATAGGAGGTCATTTACACTGTTGCAAGGTACCAATTAACACTTTAAAAATATTGAGTGTAATTTTTACCAACTCTAGACTTGATAGTGTTTAAAAAAAGGACAAAGTATATAATTTACATGGTTTTTCAGAACACAGCACAGAAACAGAGGATTAATGCATGTGTAATTATTCAATAATGTACACTGCTTTTTTGATCCTTCTTTCTATTTTTATTTTCTAATTAGCTGCCCTGTTATAACTTAATCAAATTTCAAAAGAACAAAGGAAGATAATTATTATTTCCAGTGCTATTAATTTGTTTTTCTGTAAATGTCAGATCATATATCAAGAGTAGGAAATTTACATTTCAAAGTATCTGTGTGCTCTGTGATATTTCTTATCAAATTCCAGAGATATTGGAGTTTTTACACACACACATATATGTATGCAAGCAAGTAGTTTATATACATATAAAGTATGCATATACATATATATCACAAATTATAGCATATTCCATTGTAGTCATTTGTCAATAAATTTTACTTTTTTAATTACACAATACAATTTTTGTAAAATATGGAATGGAGATTTTTGCATTTTTATATCTATAATATGTAGCATGACATTTTGAAAAAAATTGTAAATTAGTCAATAGGAATTAATGCATAAAATACTTCTTAGCTTTGAGCAGAGTAATTGATTTTGTTTCTATCAATTGTATAAAAAACTAATATCCAGTTTTAACTCTGACACACAATGATCTTGGATTTTTTTAATCTTAAAATAAACAACAAAACCCATGAAATCCTGAATATCAATGACTTTTTTGGACCTATCAGAGAAGTGAGCTTGCAGGGAAAACGTGCACCCAGAATCTGAAAAGACAAGCAAATTCAGACAGTTCCAATAGAAATCTGCTTATTTGGAGAAATGCAGCAGGAGCGTAATGTGAAAGGAATACATATGTGGTAATCTGATGAATTGCTGGAAGTTTCAAGTAGTCTAGTCTGAGTGCAAAACTACTGAAGGCAACAGTCTTGGTATAGCCCAGTACTTTTGCAGACTTAATATCCAAAAACTCTACCAGATCCACCTGATGAAGATTCAAAAAGTGATCCCTCCTTTCCTCTGGCAATAGAAGGGGAAGGATAATCATTGTAAAAATTTTGTGGAATATTTTCCATCAGAAAAGCCACTTTCCATGAAAAGAATACCTTACCAGAGCCTTTTCTCAGTTTCAGCCCCTCCTAGCCTTCTGTTTCATCTAAGAGAAGTGGGGAAAGCTGTACCATCAGAGAACACTAGATTTTGAGGTTCCAAAGACACAGGCTTATTAAGGATTGCGATTTAATAATATGGTGGAAAAATAAATTTCTTCCCTCACAGTTTACCACTAATCACACAGGACTTCAATAAAGTAACAGCGCATTGCAACTGGAAGACTTGAAAGATGCAGATTCTCTGAGGAGAAGTATTTATGGCATTTTCTGGATTAGTTAATTCTTGCATTGCTATAAAGAGCTACCTGAGACTGGGTAATTTACAAAGAAAATAGATTTAATTGGCTCACATTTCTGCACATGGTACAGAAAGCATGGTTGGGGAGGCCTCAGGAAACTTTCAATTATGGTGAAATGTGAAGGGAAAACAGGCATGTCTTACGTGGCTAGAGAAGGAGGAAGAGGGGGAAGGAGAAGGTGCTATATACATATTTAAACAACCAGGTCTCCTGAGAATTCTTTATCAGTATAACAGTAAGGAGAAAATCCACTCCTGTGACCCAATCATCTCCTACCATGCCCTTCTTCGACATTTGGGATTACAATTTGACATCAGGTTTGAGTGGGGGCACAATTTCACACCATATCAGACTGGAAAGACTAATGGGAAGGAGGAGTAAAGAGGGGTTAATTAATGCTTACAAAACCATATCTCAATAGAAAGAGTAAAATCTGGTATTCAGTAACACAAAAAGGTCGCTATACTAAACAATAATTTGTTGTATATTTTAAAATATCTAGAACAATAGAGTATCAATATAAAGGAAATCATATTTAAAATATTCTCTTATTTTTAAGGATTATACATGTAATCAAATCAATAAAACAATATTAAAATTTTATAATTTAGATTTCTGGTATTTTTCTTCTTAATTAACAAAATATTATACTTTGTGACCAAATTTTGTATAATCATAATCCTGCTTCTTGTGAGTTCAGATATCCCATGGACACATAGAGAAAAAATTATAACCCATCTTTTCTAGCTGAAGCTCCACTTTGTCCTAAAGTAGTTCATCTGCATTTGTGGTATAGGTGTTTTAAATTTTCTTGGGGTAATAATTAGAACTAAAGATATTGTTTATACAACCAGGCACTAAGACAGATAAATCTGCTTGTTTTACCTGCAAATTATTACAGTATACATAGTGTTTATTATTGAGGATAATCTAATTGGAAAGGAAAGGTAAGACAGAGAGAAAAAGGAAGGAGAGAGAAAAAAGACTGATAATAGAGGAAAAAGAGAGGGAGGGTGGGAAAGAGAGAGAGAAACAGAAAATAAGAATGAAAATCAGAATTCTAAAGGCTGGTGTACATCCATCGTTCTTTGAAACTACTGAAACCTGAGTTCTTGGCAGCCAATATACCTCCTGTGATACTTCAGTAAATAAATGAATACTTATTTTTCTTTAAAAAATCTCTGATTATCTAATAACTATATGGCAAATTTCAAAAATTTTAAGTTACAAACTTTATACTTTGAGAAGTTTATCACTTGAAACTATTTCTATGAACCTTCCATATTATAGAAGTAAATTATATTCATGAAAGATATCCAAAATATTATAATAACAAAAAATTATCTGAATTTTAATTATATTTAGCACTTTCTTGTGAATGAAGCCTGAGGAGTATTAGTGAGATCCACATTTATTATGTTTGTCTGCATCAAGCCAATGACTTCCCTAGTGGAATAAAAAGTGTTAATACACAAATCAGAGAGGGCCAGGAACAACGGGAAAATATCTGTATGTATCTAAAGACATTTAAGTAATTTAAATTCAACTCTAAAGCTTTCCATGATAAAAGATAAATGATGACACCTAAGAAATTGAAGCTTTTGAAGCAGTTATACACAAAACTTCAGAAGCATGTGATTGTCCCTTTTGTCTCTTCGCCATTGCATCCATAGACAAATTGGGTGCAGTTTTATGTATTCTGTACCCCAGCTACTTTAGAGAATGGGATTTTTTTTTCATTTCTTTTCAGTACTTGCTGTTTAAGTGAAGTCAGCATAAGTCGTGATCTAAAACTACTATTTTACATGTGAGGTAAAGGTCAAAAAGACAAAAATAAAGACATGCATTTTGTAGCCACATTGTAATTTAGAAAAATGTTTGCTGTTATATAGAGTGATACACAAAATTTGGTAGAAAAGGAAGAAAACTGGATTAAAGAGCATTTTAAAAAATTATCTTAGCTAGCAACAATTGAGACTTCCCCATGTGTTAAACACTTTTTTAAATGATTCCCAAATATGTAGGGAGTTAATTCCTAAGACAACCTTATTTATTAGACAGGTACCATTATTATCCCTATTTTATACATGAGGGCATTAAGGCACAAAGAAGAGAGTAGAAATGATATATAGAGATAGTATGTAACTTGTCCAGTGTCTCTTTGTTCATCATCTGTGATATCAATCCGTAAACACAGCAGCCTGGTTTCAGTGCCTGTGCTGTTTATGCTATGCTGCCTCTCAAGGGGATCTTTATTAAAGCAAGAATTAAAAAAAAAATACAGAATTAGGAAATGATACATTTTGTTTCTATCACAGAAGTCTTTAGCAACCCTAGTGTTATTGGACTATGTCTCGTGAATGAAAGAAATATCAGAAATTATAACCAAGTTTTGATCTCTGATATCTTTCTCTGTGGAAAGGTTCTAGGAGTCCTTGGGGACACAGTGACTTAATGCTTTAATATAATGACTTGAGATGTACTTGTAATAAGATGGCTTGTAATGAAGACTTTTGCTTCAAGAAAGAAAAGAAAGTCTGAAAACCTCAGTTAGTGACAAAGAAGTCAGAATTTTCTCCCATTAACTACCTTGTGACAATGTGAGATTCAAATAGAAAATAATGAGTGCAATTAATTGGCACCAATTTTTCTTAAAAGACCGCAAGGTGGCCGGGCGCGGTGGCTTACGCCTGTAATCCCAGCACTTTGGGAGGCCGAGGCAGGTGGATCACAAGGTCAAGAGATCTAGATCATCCTAGTCAACATGGTGAAACCTCGTCTCTACTAAAAATACAAAAAATTAACTGGGCAAGGTGGAGCGTGCCTGTAATCCCAGCTACTCGGAAGGCTGAGGCAGGAGAGCGAAACTCCATCTCAAAAAAAAAAAAAAAAAAAAAAAAAAAAAAAAAAAAAAGACCACAAGGTGTTAGATGCTTAAATGTTTTAAAGATACGAAGTTTGATAAAGAAATCTTATATTAACCAATGTTAACCAAGAGTTTTGTGTCTGACTACAAAAAGAATTGCAGTGAATTGATACAATATCACCCATCAATGGTAAGGGGAAACAAGTTTTTTTACCTTGGTTGTTGGTCCAATCTCATTACTTGAAACTATCCTGGAATAAACTGGGGAGATTGACATTGGACACTTAAAAGTAGAAGACAAAATAATGCTTAGGAACATTTAAGAATAGATTGTGCTTTTCTCCCCAAAAGACAAGTATGAGGGCTGAATTTGGCTTATAAACAGAAGAACCCAGTGTTTTTTAAACCTTTCTTATAGAAGTGCATAAATGTAGTCCAATCTATTTGAAATGATAACTTAAACCTAAGAATGAAAAGATAACTTCCAAGAATTTGCTCTTTCTCTTATCTGACAGTACCCTGCATATGGAATGGTAAGGAGGACTAAATGCATTGCTCCTTAGGAAACCATGGAATAGAGGCAAAGCTGTTTTAAGATATCTTATATCTGCTTCTGCTCTGTGGAGCCAATTTTCATTATATTCTGTACTTTTGGCTATATAAATTGTCAGTTTATTGCAGATATATGTGTTGAGTCACATCAAATTAATGTGACCTGTCTGCATTACCGAGGATCCCATACCTAATTTAATATACCAGGATAACTTGGCTACTTACCTAAATATAAAAATTAAATTGAATGAGAACACATGGACACAGAGAGGCGGTCTACTATACACTGGGGATTGTTGGGGGAAATGGGGGAGGGACAGCGGGGGGGGGGCTGGGGGGGATAGCCTGGGGATGAATACCAAGTGTGGGTGAAGGGGAGGAAGGCAGCAAAACACACTGCCATGTGTGTACCTATGCAACTATCTTGCACGTTCTGCACATGTACCCCAAAACCTATAATGCAATAAAAATTAAAAAAAAAAAATTAAATTGAATGCATATGGGGCGGGGGAAGGGAAGCATATGGTAAACTCTCTGTACTTTCTGCCCAATTTTGCTGTGATCTGCAAGTGCACTACTAAATAAATTCTATTTAAAAATTAAAATGCATAAAATAAATGCTAGAAAATAAACTTTAGGGAGAAACTTTTAAATCTTAGAGATGAAATGCTCTAAACAATAGTGAAAATCAAGAAGGTAAAAAAGGAAAGATTTAGAAAATTGACTATGTAAAAATTACATAGGTAAATACTGATTTTTATGTTCTGAGAAAATTATTTTATATAAATATAAATATATCACAGAAAATGAGTTAAAACATTGGTAAAAACATGAATTAATAGCAAACTAGGGAAGTATGTCATTAGGAAACTCAAAGAAGAATTGCAGACGGCCAAGAAACATTTTCTTCACAATAATATTTTGTAACAATTAGCCAAATGCATTTTAATTTCCTCTTAAATTGAATTCCCAGCTGCAAAGTTGAATAATTATACTTCTTTTACACAGGCAGAATAGGGATGATACTTGGCATTCTTTAGAAGGAAATAAAGTTAGAATGTAGGCTTAAAAATAGAGAAGGTGTTTAAATCCCTCCTGCTTTTTAAAACCAAACTTCTTGGCTCAAATCTTACAATTTATTTTCCTAGTGTTAATATTTATTCCATCTAGGTCAACCTAACTGGCAAGCCATGGGAATCTATGGTGGAGAAAGAATATAATGAGGGGAAAGAAAATTAAAGTTGTCCATTTGCATCAATTAATGTGGGAATATTGAAGAGAGAAGAAGAAAATGGTCATGTCTGTGTTTTGAATCTCTGGGCTTGGATTCCCAAAGAGTAGAAATGATAGGTGAGATAAATAAAAAGAGCAGGAAAGAGTTTGTTCTACTCTCTGAGACCCTTAATAAAATTTGCTTTATAGCTTCCTATTCACCTCACCTAAGAGACATTCACAATACATGTAGAAACAATATTGGGACAAGTGCTATATCCTCCCTTGCTTTTTTTTTTCTTCTAAGAAGCACTTTATTTTGCCTTACACAATGATGTGTTTCTGGGGCCTTGGAGTTTTCTCCAAATAACTAGAAAGAACTATCACTTGACTCAGTAATCCTATTACTGAGAATATAGCCAAATAAAAATAAATTATTCTACCAAAAAGACATATATTTGTATGTTCATTACAGCACAAGTCACAATAGTAAACACATAGAATCAACTTAAGTGCCTATCAATAGTGGACTGGATTAAGAAAATGTAGTGCATCTACAACATGGAATACTATACAGCCATGAAAAAGAATAAAATCCTGTCCTCTGCAGTAACATGCATGCAACTGGAGAACATTAATACCACATGTTCTAACTTATAATTTGCAGCTACACACTGAGTAAATATGAACATAAAGATGGGAATACACACTGAGGAATATAAGTGGGGCAGGAAATGGGGACAAGAGCTGAAAAACTATCTATTGGGCATTATGCCCACTCTAGGTAATGGGTTCAGCTGTACTCTAAACCTCAGCATCACACAATACACCTCTTTAACAAACCTGCATATGTATCCCCTGAATCTAAAATAAAAGTTGAAAAAAATTTTATCAGAATGAAAATAAATTATGGGTAATGTACAAATATCTAATAGAACAATGAAAAAAAACAACATGGACAAAAATTTAGCAACGACAAAAAAAGAGGTAAAAGTGACTCTCATACACATGGGGGAAAGTTCCATCTTATTCAGAAGAAGTGAATACATATTTCTTTAAAAAAAAACTGAGATTTTGTATTTACAGGTAAAATGATGTAACAGGGACCAATTTATACTCCATTTACAACAAGCAAAAGGAAAAGCCAAATAAAATACATGAAACAAATATTTTTAAGGCACTAGCTATTATGACACAAAAGATAATGAACATTGAGTGATAGAAAACAAATAATGTCAGCACTGGGATTAATTAGCTTAATGTATTGAGAGAATTTTGAAACACTGGTTTAGAGAATATAAGTGAAACCTGGTATACTCTCTCTGTTTGGGAGATTGAGCTGAGGGTCTAGGAAGAACAAGAGCATTAGAATTTGTTGAATGGTGTAGAAAATAGGTTTTTCTGAAAGGTAGAAAAATATATAAAATATTAATACAGTTGAGAGAAATTTAGGATAGTTATATTTCTATCCAAGTAAATTTCAAAGCAAAGAATATTACAAAGCATAAATAAGCTTATATCATGAAAATAAAGTGGAAATTTTTTCACAGGATATAAAAAGCCTAAACATTTATATGTATAGTCAGAAAGCTTCAAAATATATAGAACAAAAAGTACTAGAAATTGATAGAGAAATTAAAAGGTCTACAACTATAGTCACAGGTGTCAATAATCCCTAAAAAAATCACAAGACCAGCAGAAAATCAGGAAGCAAAAATAGAACTGAAAAACATTATCAATCAATTTGAACTAATTGACATTTATAGAACACTTCATTCAACAATAGCAGAATATGCATTTTCAAGTGCACCCATTTAATCAGATAGATCGTAGTCTGATCATAGTCTGTCCCATAAAATAATTGAAGGCTTTTCTTTTAATATATGGAATCAGGCAATGATCCCTATTTTCACCATTTTCATTCAACATTATACTGAAAGTTCTAGCCAGAGCAATTATGCAAGAAAGAAATAAAAAGCATCTAAGTTGAAAAAGAGGAAGCCAATATACCTGATTAGAGATGACATGATCTTATAAATAGAAAACCCTAAAGACTTCATAAAAAACTGTTGGAACTAATAAACAAATTCAATATAGTTGCAGGATACGAGATCAACGTACAAAACCACTAGTGTTTCTATATGCCATTAATGAACTATCTGAAAAACAATCAAGGAAATAATATTTACAATAGCAAAAAACAAAAAACAAGAAAAAACCCTAGGAACAAATTTAACTAGGGAAGTAAAAGATTTCCATAATAACAACTATAAAACATTAATGAAAGAAGTTGAAGAGGGCACAATAAATAGATATTTTCTGTTCAGGGATTGAAAGAATTAATATTGTTAAAATGCCCATATTACTCAAAGTAATCTACAGGTTCAATATAATTTTATCAAATTTTCAATGATATTCTTCCCCAAAATAAGTTTTTAGGAACTACAAAAGACCACAAATAGCTGCTAAGGCAATCTTGACCAAAAAGACAAAAGCTTGAAGCATCATATTACCTGACTTCAAAATATACCACAAATCTACAGTAACCAAAAGAGCATAGAATTGACATCGACACACAGAAAGATGAAACAGAATAGAAATACAGAAATACATTTATGCATTTACAGCCAACTGATTTTTGACAAAGGCCCCAAGAACACAGATTAGTGAAAAGACTTTTTTTTCAATAAATGTTGCTGGGAAAACTGTATGCTCACATACAGAAAGAGTAAAACTAGTCCTCCATTTCTCACAACTTGTAAAATCAATTCAAAACAAATTAAAGACTTAATTGTAAGATCCCAAACTAAAACTGCTAGAACAAAACGGAAATATTTCATTAGATTGGTCTCGGAATGCATTGTTTTGGATAAAAACTCAAAATCACAGAGGACAAATGCAAAAACAGACAAATAGGAGTACAACTAAAAAACTTCTACACAATAAAAGGGATAATTGACAGATGAAGAGGCCCCCTAGAGAATGGGAGAAAGTATTTATAAACTGTACATCTGTAGTAGATAATATCTGAAAGATATAAGGAACTCAACTCAATAGCAAGAAAATAAATAATCTGACTAAAAAATTGCCAAAACACTTGAATAGTCATTCATCAAAAGAAGATATACAAATGTCTAACATGTACATTAAAAAATGCTCAACATCACTAATCATCAGGAAAATGTAAATCAAAATAGCAATGAGATATCATATTACTCCAATTACAATGACTCTTACCAAAAAGACAAAAATTAAATGCCAGCGTGGATGTGGAAAAATTAAAACATTCACACAATGTTTGTGGGAATGTAAACTAGCAAAGCTAGTATGAAAATAGTATACAGATATTCAAAAAACTAAAGTAGAATTACCATATGATCCAATAATTTCACTACTAGGAATATATTCAAAGAAAATGAAACCAGTATGTTGAGAAGATATCTGTATTCTCATGTTTATTACAACACTATTTGCAGTAGCTAATATATTCAATCAACTTGAGTATCCCTAAATAGATGAATGCGTAAAGAAAATGTGATATATTTGCATAATGGAATACTATTCAGCAAAGAAAAATAATGGAATTTTCTTATTTGTGATAACATGGTTGAACCTGAATGACATTATCTTAAGTAAAATAAACCAGACACAGGAAGACCATTACCACATGATCTTATTCATTTGTGGAATCTAAAACCCTCACAGGGGTACAGAGTAGAAATAGCGGTTATCAGACAGGGGAGTAGGAGACAGAGATGAGTAGAGATTGAACAATGGGTACAATATTCCAGTTAGGAAGAATAGTTCTTTGTTCTATTGCACAGTGACTATAGTAAACAATATTGTATTGTATATTTCAACATAACTAGAAGAGAGTATTTTGATGTTCTTTCCACAGAAAAAAATAATAAATCTTTAAGGTGATGGATATGCTGATTGTCCTGATTATCAGGCAATGTATACATGTATTGCAACATCACACTGTATTCCATAAATATATATATATGATTATTATGTGTTCAATAAAAGTTAAATAAAATTTTTAAAATATACCCATATATTTTTTCTCCTATTTTCCAACAAAACATGAGTTTTTGGTTAAGTCGTCATCGATTATTACATTATCATGATTGTGTATATCAGTAAGGGTACTAGCAAAATGCTGATGGCACTTGAATTGGGTAATGTGAGAGTAGTTTAATGAGGGACTATGTATAAAAGGGTAGGCATTGTATAGGGAAACCAGTAGGGATACGATATGGCTGGTAAAACAGTGGTGCTAGACAGACTGCTGTATATAGAGAGCTGTAAGCATATGAAATCAGCCTGGCATAACCACACTAGAGGCAGAGCCAGGAAACTTCTTATTATCAACTCATCTCCTCCCTTCCTCCCTCTGATCTACTGGGGTGCAAAAAAAAAAAAATCTGTTTTTTCTTTCTTTCTCACTCTGTCATACAGGCTGGAGTGCAATGATGCAATATTGGCTCACTGCAACCTCTGCCTCATGGTTTCCAGATATTACCCTGCCTCAGCCTCCTGAATAACTGGGATTACAGGCACATGCCACCATGCCTAGCTAATTTTCTGTATTTTTAGTAGAGACAGGGTTTCACCCGGTTGGCCAGGCTGGTCTCAAACTCCTGACCTCAGGTGATCCACCTGTCTCAGACTCCCAAAGTTCTGAAATTACAAGCATGAACTACTGCACTCAGCCTTCAAAAATATTAAAAATTATGAAGTTATGCAAAGTGCATTCTGTGATCACAATAAAATTTACGATAACGTATTAATCACAGAAAGATATTTTTTAAAAATCCCCAAATAGTTGGAAACAAAATTGTATATTTCTGAATGAGCCGTGGTTCAAAGAATAAATCAAAAGGGAATTGTAAAATATTTCAAACTGAATGAAAAGAAAGGTGCAAAATATCAAAATTCGTGGGATGCTACCAATTGAAGACTTGGAAGAAAATTATAGCACTAAAAACTACCAATATTATAACATTTATAAATGCCTCAAATTAATGACCTCCGTTTAAACCCAAGAAATACTAGAAAAAGAATAAACTGAATGTAAGCAACATAAAAGAGCTAATAATATTCAAAGCAGAAATCAGGAGGGTGCAAAAAAAATTAAGAATTTATAAAAGTTGTTTATTTGATAAGAAATATTGCTAGTAAAAATGCTAAAACAGATTGATCAGATAAAGAGATTATATAAAATGGAAAAAAATTCGATAGAAACACAATACGGACTGTTCCTCAGAATGAAATGGATAATTGGATTAGCTCTATATTTGACATCTACATTTTCATTTTTGTAAAAATAATTCTATAAAAAGAGAGCTAATAAGTATGATTAACAATGTTGCATAATAAATTATTAATATACATATTAGTTGAATTGCATTTTTAAATAAATGAAGATATCACATCTGTAAAATGGCTTTATTGATGAATTATTCCACACAGTAACGAAAGAAATAATAAAATTTTCAGAAAATTGAGGAGGAAGAAATATTTCCTAACTCATTCTATAAAGAATTTCCGATATCAATACTAGACAAATTTCAAAAAGATAAAACTACAAATGAATATTCCTCATGTTGTAGATGCAAATGTTATGAACACAAGTTTGTCAAATCCAATCCAACTTTATAAAAAAGTTGATTCATTATGACCAAATGGTGTTAACCTTAGGAAAGTTGGGCTTTCATATTTGGAAGCATTGGTATAATCCAACTTATCAATAAACGAAAACAAAGAAAAGCCATATAATTATCTCTGTAAATACAGAAAAAGCATTTGACAAAATTCAACACCCATAGCTCACCCAAATTCTTAGCAAATTAGGAATAGAACTTCCTATACTACATCAGGGACATCAACATCAACAACAAAAACCTTAGCTGATGTTTAGTGATGACAGAAGAAATGTTCTTCTCTAAGATATGTAGCCAAACATTAAAGCAAACAAACAAACAAAAGAAAAAGAATATAAACCAAATTGAAATAAAAAATTTAAAATGTCTTTTTAATGTAAAACATGATCATCTGTGTATAAAACACACTAGATTCCATGAAAACTGGAACTAATAAATATGATTAACAAGGTTGAATAAAAATATTAATATGCTCAGCAAACTGACACAAGAATAGAAAACGAAATACCACATATGCTCACTCATAGGCGGGTGAGAAAAATGAGAACACATGGACACAGGGAGGGGGGTCTACTACACACTGGGGTCTATTGGGAGGAATAGGGGAGGGACAGCGGGGTGGGGAGCTGGGGAGGGATAGCCTGGGGAGAAATGCCAAATGTGGGTTAAGGGGAGGAAGGCAGCAAAACACACTGCCATGTGTGTACCTATGCAACTATATTACACATTCTGCACATGTACCCCAAAACCTAAAATGCAATAAAAATTAAAAAAATAAAAATAAAAAAAAATTAATATGCAAATCAATTGTATTTCTGTGTACTATAAATTTCAAAAATTTAAGTTCAAAGATAAATTTTGATCACAATTGCATGAAAATATGAAATACTTAAGAACAAATCAGACCAAAGATTTACATGCACACCAAAACAAAAATCTGAGATAAATTTTTGAAAAATCTAGATAAATGATGACATATACCTTGTTCATGGACCAGAAAACACAATATTGTTAAGTTGTTAATTCTTACCATATTGGCATATGTATTCAAAACAATCCTGGTCAAACCTTATTTAGCATTTTGGTAAAGTTGACAAGCTGATTTTATAATTTATATCGAAATGCAAAAAAAAAAAAACCCTAGAAGAACAAGAACAACTTGAGCAATAAAGACAAAGGTGAAAAGTTAATACTAGATGATTTCAAGTTTATTAGGAACCTACAGCATTCAGAGAAGTGTGGAATTGGCACAAAAGCATAAAGATAAAACAACGAAATAGACGTGAGACACTAGAAATGGACTCACACATACATTAATAACTATTTTTTTTTTTACAAAATTGAGAAGGTAATTTAGTGGATAAAACAGTTCTTACACAAATATTGTGTCAATAATTAGCTATAAGTGAAGAAAATGGAAGTTTCCTACAGAATTCACATTGCATAAAATAATTAACTAAAAAGTAATAATAGATGTAAACATAACATCTAAAGCTATAAACTATAAAAAAAGCAAATGATAACATCTTTTGTACTTAGGATTGAAAAGATTTCTCAGATGTAACATCAAGAGCATGATTCATAAAATAATATTTTGATTACCTGACTTCATTGAAATGAAAATCTCTGCTTTTCAAAGACAATGCTCAGAGAAGCCAGACACTGAAGGAAAATACTTCCTAAGCATTGACAAAGGAATTATATTTCAAGATTCAAATAGAAAATAAATGACCTAATTAGATAATTGCCAAATTATTTGAATAGACATTTTAACAAAAAAGTTTTATAGATTTCAGGCAAGCATATGATTAAATACTCAATATTTTTAGGAATTAGAAAATTTTAAATTAAAGCAACACTGAAATATCATGTTACATCTGCTATATTTGTTAAAATTAAAAAGACTGCTAATACTACATGTTTGTGATGTGGCTCAACTCCAGTTGTTAAGCACTGGGGGAGGGGGGAGTCAAATGGGTACTGGTTGATAATTACTTAAAAAGCTAAATATGCATCCATTAATCTCTGCCATGTAATATACCTATACAAAGCCTTGTGCATGAGTGTTCATAGAAGCTTTATTTGTGGTAGCCACCCTTGGTAACAGACCAAATATCCATTGACAGTTGAAAATAAGTAAATTATGATAGATCTATATAATGAATTACTCAGCAACAAAATAAACTATTAAACGATACACATAACAATAGGGATGAATCTCAAAAAGATTTTATTTTTTTGATAGAGGTGCTTCTTGATATAAACTTGCCTTTTGCAAATGCTTTTGGTGTATCACATAGGTTTTTCTATGTTGTATTTCTGTTTTCACTTGTTTCAAAAAATTTTAAAATTTTATTTTAAATTTCTTTATTAATCATTGTTCATTCAGGAATATGTTTAATTACTATGTGTTTGTGTAGTTTCAGAGTTTCTCATGTTATTGATTTCTAGATTTATTTCATAGTGGTCGGAAAAGACACAATATAATGTACTTTTTTAAAAAAAATTCTTAAGACTTCTTTTGAGTCCTAACATATTTTCTATTCTTGAGAATGATCCATGTGCTAAGGAACAGAATGTGTATGCTCTATATGTTGGGTAGAATATGTATTAATATTAATATCTCAGGTCCATTTGATCTATAGTGTATATTAAGTCCAATATTTCTTCATTGATTTTTTTTTGTCTGGATGAACTGCCTAATGCTGAAAGCTTGGTGTTGAAGTCTTCAGGTATTATTTTATTAGCACTAGTGCTATGTCTTTAGCACTAGTAATATTTGCTTAATATATCTGATTGCTCCATTGTCAAGCACATATACATATACATATATAACATATATATATAATTGTTAAAGGGGTGAATCAATTATATATGTATAATATATAATTGTATGTATGTATATATATATATACATATATATATATACATACATACATACACACACACACACACACACACACACATATATATATATGAATGAAAGGGTGAATTCAGCAAGAGGATATAACAATTATATATATATATATTCATTTATTTTTATATTTTTATTGCATTTTAGGTTTTGGGGTACATGGGAAGAACATGCAAGATTATTGATAGGTACACACATGGCAGTGAGATGTGCTGCCTTCCTCCCATCACTGATATCTGGCATTTTTCCCTATGCTATCTCTCCCTAACTCCCCACCCCCCACTATCCCTCCCCTCTTTCCCCCTACAAATCCCAGTGTGTGATGCTCCCCACCCTGTGTCCATGTGTTCTCATTGTTCAACACCACCTTTGAGTGAGAACATGCAGTATTTGATTTTCTGTTCTTGTGTCAGTTTGCTGAGAATGGTGGTCCAGGTTACAAAGGACACAAACTCATCGTTTTTGATGGCTGCATAGTATTCCATGGTGTATATGAACAATTATATTTATATATATATTATTATATATAAATTTATATATATATAATTGTTTTATCTTCTTGATGAATTCGCCCCTTTATCACTATATAGTAAATTTATTTGTCTCTTCCTTCAGTTTTTGTCTTAAAATCTACATTTTGTCTTGATATAAATATAGCTACTCCTGATCCATTTTTTTCTGATTTTGATTGGCATAAAATATAATTTTCCATTCCTTTATTTTCTTTCTATGTGTGTCTTTATAGTTGAGGTGAGTTTCTTATAGGCAGCAGATCAAAGTTTCTTGTTTCTTCATCCATTTGGACCCTGTATGTCTTTTGAGTGGAGAGTTTAGTCCATTTACATTCAATATTATTACTACCAAGTAAGGACACACTCATTTTATTTGTTTTCTCATTGTTTTGTGTTCTTCTTCCCTCTTTCCAGCTTTCCTATATTTCTTTTAGTGAAGGTGATTTTCTCTAGTGGTATGTTTTAATTTCTTTTTATTTTTTGTGTTTATCAATTGTATGCTTTTGAGTTGAGGTTATCATGAGGCTTGTAAATAATATAACTGATTATTTTAAATTTATGACCAATTTACATTGATTGCCTAAGCTAACAAATGAACTAATAAAAAATCAAAGAGAAAGCTAATAAACCTCAACACTTTAAATTTGTCCCCACCCATTTTTCCCTTTTTCTTATTTCTATTTATATTTTATTTTACTGATAGATTAAAAAGTTGTCATGATTATTATTTTTGATCAGTTCATCCTTTTATCTTTTTACTTAAGATATGAGTAGTTTGTACAACACAAATAAAGTGTTATATTATTTGTTTTTCTGTCTATTTACTATTACCAGTGGGTTTTCTACCCTCAGATGATTTCTTAATTCTTATTAACATGATTTTCTTTCATACTGAAGAACTTCCTTTGACATTTCTTGAAGGACACATTCTGATGTTGATGAAATCCCTCAGCATTCATTTGTCTGACAAGGTCTCCATTTCTCCCTCATGTTTTAAAGATATTTTTGCTGGATATACTATTCTAAGGTAGATTTTCTTTTTTCTTTCAGCACTTTAAATATATCACACCACTCTCTCTGGGCCGATATTCCCACTGAAAATTCTGCTGTCATACATATTGGATCTCCATTGTATGTTATCTGTTTTTATTGTCCTATTGCTGCTTTTTAGATCTCTTATTATTCCTTGATCTTTAGAACTTTGATTATTAAATGTTTGGAGGTAGTTTATTTGGATTAAATTATCTTGGAGTTTCATAATATTCTTGTACTTAAATATTGATATCTTTCTCTAGGTTTGGGATGTTCTGTTATTATCCCTTTGAGTAAACTTTTTACATATATTTCTTTCTCTTCCCTCCTCTTTTAGGTTTGCCCTTTGGAGGCTATTTTCTTGATCATGCAGGTGCACTTCATTCTTTTTTATTCCCTTGATTTGTCTCCTCTAACTGTGTATTTTCAGATAACCTGTTTTTAAGCTCACTAATTCTTTGTTCTGCTTGATCAATTATGCTGTTAAGATATTATAATGCATTTTTTGTTATGTCAATTACATTTTTTAAACTACAGAATTGCTTAATTATTTCAAGCTCTTTGTTAAATGTATCTGACAGGATTCTGTATACCTTCTCTCTGTTATCTTAATTTTCACTGAGCTCTCTCAAAACAGCTAATTGAAATTCTCTGTCTGAAAGGTCACATATTATTGTCTTTCCAGGGTTGATTCTAGTGCCTTTTTGAGATCCTTCAGTAAAGTCATGTTTTCGTGCATGGTTTTATTTATTTATTTATTTATTATTTTTTATTTTTTTTATTTTTATTGCATTTTAGGTTTTGGGGTACATGTACAGAACATGCAAGATAGTTGCATATGTACACACGTGGCAGTGTGTTTTGCTGCCTTCCTCCCCTTCACCCACATCTGGCTTTTCTCCCCATGCTATCCCTTCCCAGCTCCTCCCACTGCTGTCCCTCCCCTATTCCCCCCAATAGACCCCACTGTGTAGTGCTCCCTTCCCTGTGTCCATGTGTTCTCATTGTTCATCACCCGCCTATGAGTGAGAATATGCGATATTTCATTTTCTGTTCTTGTGTCAGTTTGCTGAATGCTTGTGAATGTACATTGGTGTCTGAGCATTGAAGAGTTAGGTACTTATTGTAGCATTGTAGTCTATGCTTGCTTATACCCATCATTCATGGGAAAGCTTTCCAGGTATTTGAAGTGACTTGGGTGTTGTGATCTAGATTTTTGGTCACTGCAGCCATATTTTCATCAGTGAGCACCCCAAGCACAATAACACTATAGATCTTACAGACTCTCAGAGATACTGACTTGGCGATCTTGAATAAGATTTAGCAGATTTCTCTGAATTACCAAGTAGATTCTAGTTCTCTTCCCTTATTTTCTCCCAGAGTGTCTCTCTCTCTCTCTCTCTCTCTCTCTCTCCCCGTGTGTGTGTGTGTGTGTGTGTGTGTGTGTGTGTGTGTGTGCGCGCGCGTGCACTGAGCTCTCTGGAGCTAGGGGAGGAGTAAACCAAATATCCCTGTGGCTACCACCACCAGGACTGCCATGGGTTACACCTGAAGCTAGTACAGCCTGAGAAGTGTCCAAGGCCCACAGTAACAACTGCCTGGCTATTACCTATGTTTACTGAAGGCTTTATGGCTCTACCATCAGCAGATGGCAAAGGAAGCCAGGCTTTTGTCCTCCTCTTAAGGACAATTAGTTTTCCTCAGTCCTAGTCAGGTCCATAGATGCTGTCTGGGAGCTGGGGTTTTGAGTCTGAAACCTTAGGAATCTACCTGGTGCTCTGTTCTACTGTGGCTGAGCTGGCACCCAAGCCACAAGACAAAGTCCTTCCCAGTTTTCTTTCCTTTTTCCATAAGCAGTAGAATCTCTTCACATGGCTACCACTGCCTCAGGCCTGTGACAGGTACGGTCAGGCTGTGATCAATGTTCACTCAAGGTCCATGGGCTCTTTAGTCAGGTTGCAATAAATGCTGCTAGTCTAAGACTCTTCCTTCAGGAAATGGGCTCCCTTTTTCCCAGAATAAGTCAAGAAGTGCCATCCACAGCCGAGGGCTGGAACTGGGGACCCCAAGAGACTGCTTGGTGCTGTATCCCACTGTGGCCAAGCTGGTACATAAGTTGCAGTCCCTAAGCTGCAAGAAAAAGTCTCCTGTACACTCACCTTCCCTTTTCTCAAGCCATAGGATTTTCTCTCCATGGTCAATGGTAGGAATGTGCTTGCTCACGCTTGAAGCCAGCACAGCTCTGAGGCTCATCCAAGACAAGCAGTGAATAGTGCTTGGCCACTGCTGCTGGTTATCTATAGTGGGTGCTGAATTCTGTCAAAACAGAGACCTTCATTCAAGGCAGCTTGTTCTCTTTTGGTCCAGGGTATGTCTAAAAAGTCATCTGAAATCTAGGGCCCTGGAATGGGGGCCTCAGGACTCTGCTTGGTACCTTATTCTACTGTGGCTATGCTGGTATCAAAGTGTTAAGACAAGGTCCCCTTTATTCTCCCTTCTCTTCTCAAGTGGAAAGAAGGAGTCTCTCCTGGAGCTGCACGCTATGCTGCCTGCAATGGGGGAGAGGGTGACACAGCAGTTCTGTGGCTACCCTGGCTGGTATCCCATTAGGTCACATGCATTCCAAGTGCACTGGCTCTGAGCCTAGAACAGCACTAGGACTTGCCCAGGAATTGCAGTTCTTGCTGTCTAGACTGCCTTTCAGGTATACTTAGGGCCCCAGAACAATTCAGATTGCGGTTGTGGGCCTTGCTGGAACTCAAGCTCCCATCGTTGTGATGGATGATTCTCCTCTGGCTAGGGCTGGTTTAAATGGTCCCTCTGTGTGTGCCATCTTAGTTCTGCCTGGAGTTCCTTTCTGCTGTGACAGAGCAGCACTAAATTCCAATGCAAAGTTCCACACTTTGCATTGGAATTTTTCGGTTCCGCTGAAATATTTTTGCATTGGAAAGTTTCAGTTCCACTGAAATTTTTTTCTTTTTTGCATTGGAAAGTTTCAGTTCCCCTGAAATTTTCCTCCTCAAAGTGTACAGATTTTTCTCTCTGGTTAATGCACTTCCAGGGGAAGCAGGAAAGTGGATGTCAGTGGTGTCAGTAATACAAGACTGGCTTTTGTTCCTTTGTCCTTTGTCCTTTGTCCTTTTTTTTTTTTTTTTTTTTTTTTTTTAGATGGAGTCTCACTCATTTACTAAGGCTGGAATGCAGTGGTGCCATCTCAGCTCACTGCAACCTGCACATATTCAGTTTGCTCCCTCAGCCTCCTGGGTAGCAGAGACTGCAGGTGTGTGCCACTAGGCCTGGCTAAATTTTGTATTTCAACTGGGGGCAGGGTTTTTCTATGCTCTGCAGTGCCTTTCTCAGTGATATGAAATTAAAACCATGTACTGTGATTGCTAACCTAATTTTTAGTTCTTATGAATATGTTTTTCTCTGGATAGCTGTTCAGTTTGCTGTTCTTGCAGGGAGGATGATGGGTGGAGGCTTTTATCCCTCACCCCCCTCCCACTCTTTCCCTGGAGGCCCCAAAATCCATTGTATCATTCTTATGTCTTTGCATCCTCAGAGCTTATCCCCCACTCCAGTGAGAACATGTGATTTCTGGTTTTCCATTCCTGAGTTACTTCACTTAGAATAATGGTCTCCAATTCCATTCAGGTCACTGTGAATGCCGTTATTTTAGAACAGACATTTATTTCTCACCGTTCTAGAAGCTAGAAGTCCAAAATCAGGGTGTCAGCAACTGTCAGGTTCTGTCAAGAGCCATTTTCCCAAGTTGTGGACTTCTTACATGATGGAATGAGAAAATGACAGAGATCTCTGGGATCCCTTTTATAAGAACACTAATCACATTCACGAAGCCTCCACTCCCATGACCTAATCACTTGCCAAACCTCCAAATACCATCATATTGGTCCTTAGCAATTCAATATAGGAAGTTGGGCGGAACAAACATTCAGCCTCTAACAAGGAAGAGAAGTAAAATGGAAGATTGAGTGGAACAATTTCTGGCCAGATCTAGAAATGGATTCATCTCTTTTGCCTACTTTTTTTTTGTTTTTTAACCAGAACTCAGCCTCATTGTTCTGCCCTAATGGTGTGAACAGCTGGGAAATACGTTCCCTGCAGGAGAAAGCATTGGCAAAACACTGCATTATCTCTACCATGTGGACTTTTTCTGGATCCTGATAATGTTTTAAGCAGTAGGAGTAGAATATGATTATTATTTTAAGCCTCTAGTTTATTTTGTTAACTTCTATCACATAAAGTGACAACCTCAATACATAAATTTAGTGTTTGCTTTATATTGTTATGTAACAAATTATCACAAATGTACATCAGCACCCAATTATTATCTCAAAGTTCTGTGAGTCAGAAAACTGGCATGGCATGGCTGTATTTTCTGCTCAAAGTCTTATAAGCCAAAATCAAGGTATTGGAAGATATTCATACTTTTTCTGGAGGATCTGGAGAAGAATTCGTATTCAAGCTCATTCAGCTTACTGTACGATTCTGTTCCTTGGCACTGAACCTGGGACTGAGGTTCTGAATTATTTGGCTTGTGATTCTTTCCATTCAAGCCAGCAATGGTTCAATGAAACCCTTCTCATCTTCCAGTGCTCCTGTACCCTCTTCACCCACCCAGCAAGTGGTGAAACAGAGCTGCCCCCTCTACCACACACACCAGTAATCAGACAATGGAGCAAAACTGGTAACATCTGATACTTCAGGCTGCACTTGGAAGAAGTTAGAGTTCTCTTGGGACCTTGACAGACTTGGAAAATTAGTAAAAAGAGAAGGAGTATCCTTGTGTGATACTCCTCCTGTAGGAGGCAGAATTTTGATCCCAATGACATTTGCCCCCTGGTGTTACAACTCATGAATATGTTACCTTACATGGTGAAAGGGACTTTGCAGATGTAATTAAGGTTATGACCCAGTTAAACCTTAAGACAAGAAGATTATCCTGGAGTACTTGGGTGGGCCCAAGGTAACCACCTGAACCCTTAAAAGCAGAAGTCAAATTCAGAGAGATTGGAAGGTAATAACTTTCTTACTGTGTCCTCACATGATGGCAAGGCAAAAGGGCTCCCTCGTGACTCTTTGATAAGGGCACCAATCCCATTTATGACAGCAGAGTCCCCATGATCTCACAATTCTCCAAAGGCTGTCTCTATTAATACCATCAATTTGTGGGTTAGTTTTCAACAAACACATTTCCATAAACATTTAGATGATAGTAAGAAAGATAAACCATTAATTAAGGAAATCATTTCCTATATATAGCAGGTTGAAAAGGTAAATAGAAAATGAAAACAGAAATGTGGTAGCCAAGATGAGAAATAGTGACACATATATGAGTTCATCTTTGTATATCTCTGAGCTTCTAAAATATTGCATTATTTCACATAAACATCAAATTCCTAAAATATATACTATGAAAACCAACAAAGATGTGAATAAAAAATAAAATGTAATATAAACAAAAACAAATAATATGGCCACACTTAAGGAATTGAGTGAATAAAAGTAACCTGAGCAATTTTGTAAACAATATTTTGACTTGACAGTGACAGCTTACAAATAAAAAATATATAAATGCTGCACTCTAATCAGTAAATATGTTTTTCACGGAGCTATAAATTAGCAACTGCAAAAGTATTTTGTGTGCATCCTGATATTAAAAAAGTAAATTTGTAATGTATGATAAAAATTTAAATTTTTACTATTAGAATAAAATTACAAATAAGGACAGACAGGAGGTCAAAATGAATAAATTGAACCCTGTATTATTGAATTGGAATAAAGAGATTATCATAAACTCATGGATACAACACAGTTAGATATTTCTGTGTATATAATGGGCTAGTATATATGGGTATATATCTATTATCTATCCACATATAATTATGTGTTATATACAAAGCATATATGTATACATGTGTCCAACTCTGTCCACTGAGAGGGATTAAAAAAGTAACACTCTAGATGGTAATGAGAACACCCACCCTATGGATCTTTGTTTGTAAATATCATGCTCTTTAAAAGATACAAGAGCTCTTTCGATAATCTCTTGATCTCAGTCTTAGAGCAAGGAGAATAGAAAGGGAGCCTGGAACAACTCATGGTGCCAAAACGTGAGGATATGCTTGAAATAAAAGATAGAGATTTGTTTAAAGAACAAAGTAGGAAACGTGAAGGGTTCCTAATGCCTACAATTTGAACAATTTAGCTAGCAACATAAACATTGATAGTACTGGATTTTAACCCACAGGATAAAATAAACTTCCAGAAGTATATATTAATATACAGAAACAATAAGATGCATATATAAAAATTTAACCAGTGGGGGAACAAGTATAGCTAATCCATATAATAGAATTACAATTAATAAATGTAGTAAGAAAGAAGTGGGAAATTCCACTGGGCAACACCATTAGTAATAACAGCTGTGGACAAGATCCACTAATGAATGTTAAAATTAGTAAGTGAAAGCTTGAAAGGAAACAGAATTTGTGTCTCAAATTAACTCCTCCAATGTATCTATTAACATGTAGGAGAAATATAGTGCAGTGGGGAAACACAGTGGTTAATCACCTAAACAAAATAGAGTCTAACATTACAAGTAATAACAAATATCGACAAAATAAACCCCATGATGTCATTTATTGAGAACACATAATTGATGTGGTTTCCTGAAAATAATGCATAATATCAATCCAAATATGTACAAAAATCAAACAAATATTGAGAAATATACAATAACTGGTCAACACTTTTCAGAAAAGTCCAGGTCTTGAAAAACAAGGAAAGATTGAAGAATATTGGGAATTAGTAATTGTGAATTGTTACAAAATGCAGGAGAAAAGAAAAATAACAACTAAGTGCAATTTACAGTCATGGATATGTTCCTGGATCAGAAAAAAAAAAAAAAATATGGAGAAGTAGTTTCTTAGTAGTATTTTACCAATGTTAATTTAATAGTTCTGAAAATTGTACCATTGTTAAAATGCTACCATTAGAGGGAGTGAGGTGAGGTATATACAGAAACTCATTACTATTTTCATTAATAATCTGAAATCTAAAATTAGATTAAAATAAAAATTTTAAAAATAATAATGTGTAAAAAATAATTTAAGGAATGTTAAAGACCAGAGTTTACTTTGTCTGAGCCATGCTCAGTTCCTGTACTACATATATAGAACCCATAAACCCTTGCAGTCTTCAAGGAAAAATACTATAGCAAGTTTAGCTAAGGGCAGCAGTCCTGCCATGTGGCCTGCTTTGATAACTAAATGGCCTTCAGAGTCTGAATTATGGTTAAAGGACAAGGCAGACACTTCAGAGGTTCTATAATGCCAAGGAGAGTCCTTGTAAAGTCCTATCAGTTGCAAAGCTCTATTAACACAGCTTGAGATACTCGCAAAGATTACAGTTGCTAAAGCCCCAGCTGCAATTAATGGTAGGGAGACAGAGGTAGGCTTGCAGAATGATGATGCTGTATAGACTGTCGGAACTAAAGTTCCTGTAGGAACTGAAGACAGTGTTTCCTTTCCTATTGCCGTGAAGAAACCATAGTTCACACTCTTCCCTCACATTTCTAGATTTCATCTTTAGATGAACAGGAATGAAGATCTAAAAGATTATATGTTTTTACCAGAAATGTTCATCTACAGGAATCCTTTCACATATTGCATGGGACTGAGTTTACTAAACTTGGAAAACACAAACAAACATACAGACACATGTGCACACACACACTGCAAAACTAACAACAGCAATATTAACAACAGAAACACAACACTGGTCGTCTCTTACCCTCTACCACTGAGTGGATGCTTACAAGGGAGATTGGGAGTCTAAATACAACAATTAATATTGCCTCTAAAATGTAATATGAGTAATAACTGCAGCCTCTCTATTCTTATGAAATAATGTTCCACCTAAGTGTGATGAGAGGAAATGTAAATTTAAATGACATTTAGGTAACATAATTTTCTCCATAAGATTTTTACACATTGAAAAATGATAACTTTCAGTGTTGATGGTAGAGAAAAACAGCAACTCACTTGTGAGTGTAAATTGCTGCAAACCTTCTGGAAAGTGACCAGGTAAAATAAAATATTAACTATCCTTAATACGCTTTGACCTGGATTCTACTTTTGGGAATCATTAAAAGCACCAGTACCTGAAGATATATACACAATAATATTTACTTCTGCATTAATATGTATTGATAAACCTTGAAAGTGACTAGTCTATTAACAAGAAAGCAGTAGTTCAAATTCTTCCAAAATGTGTTCTATGAAAATTATCATAGTTACTGTGAAGAATAAGGCAGATAAGCATAATGATAATTATGTCATACATTTTAGGCATGGAAAAAATATAGTTTAGATTAAAAAAAAGAAAGTTTCTGAGTAGTTGGTATGACTAAATACAAATTAAAAGGGGAAAAATAAACTGAAATTAAAACATTAAATTAGAAAAGTTTAAATATATAGGAATATTTTTAAATGGAGAACTAGTTGTTAGCTAGAATGAGAAAAATTATGTGTTCAGAAAAATATGTATTAAATGCAATGTTAGGATTCTTTATTAAATTTAAAGTTTACATTAAAGTTAAACTTTAATATGATATTCTTTTGCTCCTCTTTGCAGGACTGTTTTTAAATTTTGTTTGTTTTGGTTGTGTTCTATGATTCGCATTTGAGCCAAGGGTTCAAACACAGGCTGTTAGAAGAGCAACTCACATAAATAAGTGAGAATTTGTGATTTAAAAAATCAGGTAATTTATCACCAAAGTGAGTGAATTTATGAAATAATTGTTTATTTTGCTAATATCTACATTACCTGCCTTGAAAATATATTCTTTGTATGTTATGGAAATGTCACTATCTTTGTCTGTGGGGTTTCAGTTTTTAAAAGAAAAAATAATCTGTACTGCAATAAGAAAAATGAGAGTTAATTTCGGAGAAAGAAAAGGAAATCAAGCTTTTAGGAAGGTGCACATGGTTCTCTGAGGCACAGCCACCCCAAAGAAAGTTAAAGAAATAAACCTAGATTTATACTGCAATGTTTTGGAGAAACACAATGGCAGATGTTACTGCTTTCCCCTTGATTATCTAAAAGTCTAGACTTGGAAAGTGAATTCGGTGCTGAAAGTTTAGGAAAAACATATAGCAGAAAAACAATCCTCTTCAGGTACAATCCTTAGGAACTAAATTAAAGTGTACAGGTTGTGTTATCTGGACCTCTGGCACAGGCCAACTGTTTTCTTGTGATGCTGAAATGAGGATTTATCCTGCATTCTCTGGATGCGTTCCTTTGCCAAACCAGTGTTAATTCTCCACTTGGGGCTTTAACTGACAAATATAAAGTGAATATATTTTACATTTTCCTGGGAAATATGGCTAAATTTGGTAAGTCAAATTTGTAAGACTCATTAGAATTTACTGACTCATAAAAGTTTGAAAAGTTAGAACTTACAGGAACATCTTGGTCCACAATGACAGGAATATCAAAAGAGCATTTTTAGATACTCCATCCCTGCTGGGCACAAAAACACATGCACCTGATTCTCCAAACCCTATTCACCACAGGAAAGATCACTGTAGAAAGAGAAATGGTTATCAAGTGTAAGCCTGCTCTTTTGCATCTGGCATTTCCTTGGATGTGGTGTAACCTTTCCCATCTGGGGAACTGTGGGTGCTGAGATGAATTTGTCCATCACAGGTTTATTTAGGAAGAAGAAGGGTATCTGAAGCCTCAACCCAAACCTCAGTACTCTGAATTAGTGTTGTCTTGAGGATTTTTTGTTTTGTTTTTAATGTGAGGCTTTGGGAATATAATGTGTTGGCCAGTTACTCATAAAGAGCAACTTTACCTTTTGGATAATATTTCTAGAGCTTATAGATTAAGTTAACAAATTCCATTCAGAATCCATATATATCAAATATAATACTAAGTGTTAATGATGATGATGATACATTAACATAAAAGGAAATATCTATTCTACATCATTTATTTTCACCTTTCAATAACATTTTAAAACATTTTACTACATTCAAGAGAAAATCAATAAAAAGCAATAACCACAGGTGAAAGTTATAATAAATCTATTTAACAAAACTTTTATTTAGCAAAGATGTTTTAAGTTTGTAAGTAAATATATCACTCGGGTTTAAAAATATGGGCATTATATACCATATATTTTAAAAAAGTGTTCCTAAAGGATACTAATAAGTTGTTCATAAAGTTGGAAATAAAATGCAAGCTATCACATTCATTCAGTATTTTTGCCCCTACAACATTGCTCTCTTTTGAAATTCAATTGAGATTTCATTTTTATTGAAAAATTATATCTTGATGAATAATCTATTTCATTTTGAGTAGACCTTTTAAAATAACATAATCTTTAATTCACTGTTGGTCTTTAGAAAATGAATAATTCACTCACAGTATCATCCAGTGAAGATAATTTTAAGGGCATTGCAGTAGCCAAGAATTAGTCCCTTGATACTTACTGTATTTGATAAAAAATATTAGCAGGCTATTTGAAGGCATTATTCCATACTTTACAATTATACTTCTTATAACAGTAATGAAAATCTTTCATAAATATCAATGTCTCAAATATCTTCAAAACCTCTTTTTACCCTTAACATAGCTACTTCACAATGCATTCACTATCGATCTATTTACCGATTCTTTACTGGAATACATTCCAGACATTGTTCTAAGGACTTGAGGATTCAGCAGTAATAAGAGCAGACAAAAAGCTCTGTCCTCGGCCGGGCGCAGTGGCTCACGCCTATAATCCCAGCACTTTGGGAGGCTGAGGCGAGTGGGTCACGAGGTCAAGAGATCGAGACCATCCTGGTCAACAAGGTGAAACCCCGTCTCTACTAAAAATACAAAAATTAGCTGGGCGTGGTGGTGCGTGCCTGTAGTCCCAGCTATTCAGGAGGCTGAGGCCGGAGAATTGCTTGAACTCAGAAGGCGGAGGTTGCGGTGAGCCAAGATCATGCCATTGCACTCCAGTCTGGGTAACAACAGAGAAAAAAAAAAAAAAAAAAAAAAAACTCTGTCCTCATGAGGCCTGCATTTATGTAACATCTTATGTTACTTAGTAAACAGAATGCTAACAAAGCACATTTTCTTGTTTTCTAGATTACATCTGTTAAATTCATAAACAATGCCAATTATTTTTCTTGTAGAAAAAAAGTAAGCTCTTTAAAAAGTCACCAAGAATAAAAGGAAAATGTAGATTACTTTGGAAGAAATAAATATACATATTCTCTCTCAGATATTTTTATATCTTCTTTTATTTTACAAATGGATTTAAGTAGTTTTTATGAGAAATAGAAAATTCAAATACTTATTTTCCCACTTTTTTTTTTTCTATTTGAATCTATTTTTGGTTAGCTAAAGGAACTAGAACTCCGGCAACATTATTCAAACTTTAAAATAAAAAAATATATATAGCAATAAGACTATTGAAATTGTAAAAAAAGAAAAAAAGGAATTGATCCCATAGCAGTCAGTATTTTACAGTATTTGTGTGTGTAGATATGTTACACTGGACATTAAAAAAATCATGAATTTATTAAATGAAGATTCATATAAATTTATGTTTAAATTTCTACAAGTTACTACCAGCCACTGTCATAATGAATTCACCCTGAAACACACCATCAACCTCACGTTTATCACGAATTAACAGAAATAGACAAACATTAGTGAGGCAAATCATGTTACTGAACTGGTGGTTTACAGAGAGCAGTATCATAATGATGGCACACAGGCCAGACCTGTCAGGAGGCAAATGACAGTATAATTAGATTTTGTGTCTCACAGGGGAATAGAGAAAGTGTCCACAGGAGAGTCATAGTTTATCTTTTTTCTCTCTGTCAAAGAATAAAAAGTGACTGTTAAAGAAGGAATACGTCAGACATAAAAGTATTTTTTTAATTTTGTTTTTTACAATATTTACCTCTGGTTATTGCATGGCCTATACTATTTAAATGCAAATTTGTTACAATACATCCATTTGGTGTGCAAACCCAGAATTTGAAAACATAAACTCTAAGTAGAGGGAAACCACAAAAATTAATCTTTTAGTGTTCCATTCCTCTACATTTGCTTGACAATAATTATAGTCAAAATATTTGATTCATACAGACATTGTTCCAAAAATTAATATTACAGTGTCCTCTTGAAAAATTCGAAATATCATGCCTGATTTTAGAAAGTGCACGTCAAATCTGTATGTGAATAGAGGTTGTACTTCTAGTTGTGAAGAAAATGAAATCACGTAGACATTCTGAAGTTGCATAAAAACATGAAGATGGCAACAGAATTTTGAACCTTATATCTTCATACTGCATGGAGACTTTTAGTCTTTTATCTTCTAATTTGTATTCATTTTACACAAGTCTATTTCTTTCTAACTACAATCTGCAGGGATAAATGGACATAGAACAGTTGTAACTTTTTTTATAATGAGTTTTCTGAATTAACTTTGCCATCTACATGTTTAAAACTGTACCAGATGACACAGGAGAATTATTTTAAATCCTTTGATCATCTCTTCTACATTTGAAATGAGCACCTTGAGGAATATAACACATTAATATCAAAATGAATGTTACAACTATGAAGAGCCTATGTTTATTTAGACAGATGTATATAACAAATGTTCTCATTGTATTTATATTATTAGGTTAAATTTAAAGTTATATTCTTGGAAATCTTGACACTTCTGTGAATATTAAATGAGATACATAAACTTTACCATATTTTTATTTTTTTTAAGTTTTTAAATTTTTTAAATTTTTATTGCATTATAGGTTTTGGGGTACATGTGCAGAACGTGCAAGATAGTTGCATAGGTACACACATGGCAGTGTGTTTTGCTGCCTTCCTCCCCTTCACCCACACTTGGCATTTCTCCCCAGGCTATCCCTCCCCAGCTCCCCCTCTGTCCCTCCCCCATTCCCCCCAATAGATCCCAGTGTGTAGTAGACCCTCTCCCTATGTTCATGTGTTCTCATTTTTCTCACCCGCCTATGAGTGAGAATATGCGGTATTTCTTTTTCTGTTCTTGTGTCAGTTTGCTGAGAATGATGTTCTCCAAATTAATCCATGTCCTTACAAAGGACACAAACTCATCCTTTTTGATTGCTGCATAATATTCCATGGTGTATATGTGCCACATTTTCCCAGTCCAGTCTATCATCGATGGGCATTTGGGTTTTTTAATATCTGCACAATCACATGTCTAATTATAGGACAGTATAGAAAGGTAAGTTACATTTATAAATAAAGGACAAAATTTAAAATCAATTTACTTTTATCAATTCTTTCTGTAAGCAATTGACTTGTTATAATTTTATTATGAAGACCAAGGTTAAACAAACTATACAATATGCTGTCAAAGATACAGCTGTTTAGAAATATATGTACCAAAAAGACTAATGTGAAATTATTTACTAGACTTTGTATAAAAATTAATATTTAAATAAGGTAGTTCAAATTGGTAAATTTTTTTAAAATGATTTTGTTTTCTAAAAAAAAGACATGTGCATATGACTGTGTATGTACACTTCTTTTAACAAAGTGGATAGTATATGCACCCTGGTTGTTGATAATTATAAAATAATACAATAATAATAACATAACTGTTTATTGGGTTAATACCATATGGCAGCAAGTTTGTATTGTTGAATCTAATTTTAATAATAATTTTGCATGGAAGTTAAGTATTTGTACCTCCATTTTACAGTTTATGAAAACATGTCCCAAGATGTTAACTCACTAGTCCAAAAGGACACTTAGGTGAGCAACTGTCACCAGGAACTAAATCCATGTTCTACTTTACATCCAGGACCCATGTTTTTTCCAGTAAATCACACTAGTCACAGTGAGGGTTTTAATATGAAATCTTTTAAAGGAGTGATTTGGTTATAAATACATAAAAGTTAGAATAATTTTATTTACATTAAGTGATTGTTTAAAGATTAAATGCAGTGACAAATAAAGTCCCTAGCACATAGTAGAGAGTATATGTATTATGAAGAGAGAAAGAATATGTCTACCCCCTCTCTCACTGTATATATGTATGTATGTATGTATGTATGTATGTGTGTGTGTATGTACACACGTGTGTATATAGACATGTGTAAGAGAGAGGAAAGCATTTTTTAGATTGAGTTTAATAAAAATTTACAATTTTTTTAAAAATTTCATTTTCTGCAAATTCAGGTATTGAATGATCTCATATAATCTCTGTTCAGAAAGCATTTATAATCTTCCAGTATTCTGTAATTTTTTTCTCTTAACTGGAGCCACCATAAAGTTTTATTTGCAACATGGTGGAACTGTTTCCATAAGATATTGTTATTTTATGATCCATTTCGAAGGCTCCCTGAAAAGAACTACAGACATCTCTGCCAAATCAAAGTTTTTATTATTAAGTTGGGACTCAAAATTGCAGAACAATGACATTGTAAGGAGTCTGATATACTTAAAAAAGTAACTTTTACTTCTTTTAATGACTACAATTCATTAATACAGTTTGGTTATATTTTGTTAAATGATTATTTTTTCTAAGTCTTTAGGAAAACCTTAGTCATAATTTGAACGTAATTTTTTCTCTTCACCTACATTTTATGATTTTCTTTTTTTATGTAAATGTATGATTTCCTAATGCTTCTTCAACTTGAATTTTAAATAACATGAGTGAATAGCATAATTTATTTTGAATTTTGAATATAAGAGAAAACACTTCATAAATAAATATGTATGTATTAAATTTTTATATCTTGGATCATTTCATAATTATTTTAAGCATCCTATAGTATGAGTTAGTGAAGACAATGTGTAGATTTATTAAAAGTAGTACTGTTAATAGCATATCTATGTAGTAGATAAAGTAAGTGCACCCTATGGATGGTCTGAAACAAATTTGAATGTATGTACCCCTTTTCTCTGATTACTTATATAAAATATGCTAGCTTTGATACACACTACTTTTCTGTTTCAACGAATGTTTGATTATTGTTGAATTCAAGGCAGTAGGCTAAATTTAAGTTTATATGCACTCTATTGTAAGGCAAACACTTTAATGTCAAAAGTTTACCATATTATTACATGAGTTAAAATTATGCTAATCATTTAAAGCAATGCATGAGAAGGAATGTAAGTTAAATGTAGAAGTGATAACTAATTTTTATGCCAGTAGCTATCTTGGTTGCTTTGCTTCTCCTGAAAGATAAGACTCAGCAGATACAACTCACAGAGTCACATTTTAGCCATGAAATTTCTTATTTTGTTGTGTTAGAATTTATTATATTCAGTAACAAGACGTTTTATTTAAGGTTAAGATAAATTACTTGAATTAAATACATAACTCTGGAAACAGCATTATAACAATGTACATTTAAAATTATTTCTTTGAAAATAATACTCACACAACTTAATTATAAATACACAAATATGTACATGATCTTCCAAGTAAGATTATAAATAGTACTCTTTGGTAAAATATTATATTGTCAGATAACTTTTTAATTTAAGTAAAAGTTAAGCCTAAAATATACAAAAAAAAACAGTTAAAGATTTTTAAATTGTCATTTCATGTTTAGGTGTTTGGGAAAAATAATATCAATTTCTATTTTACTTACATCATGGGGGAAAATATTTTCCTGATGTAAGTGCCTGTGTTTATAATGAATATGAGATAGATGATATTCATCAAATTAAAATGGATCATCTTTATATTCTTATGTTCACTTCATGGAATATTATTATATATTAATTAGTCTACATAATTTCCTGTAAATTTCAGTTTCACATATTATAATTTTGTTAATTCTGTGAAAACTCTATAATTACATATCTCTGGAGTCATGCATATAGAACCAATTTATATATATGTACATATGTATAAATATAATTAGATATAAATGAATTAAATGCATATTTAATTTATATAATGCATGAAAATAAAATATAAAATAAATATATACAAATTATATATATATATATGTATTTTTTCTTTTCCTAGACACCTTTGTGAAGAAAGGATATGCCCTTTACTAAGAAATTTGCAAATATTATGTTAAATGCAGAAATGAAGTTACAAGATTTGTATATACATGAAGAAAGAGAGATTCTTCTTACATATGTTTTAATACTTATACCATATTGATATTTGGAATATTTCATAAAGTGATAATCAATGTCAAATCCATATTTTTATCCTCACTTTATAGGAGAAAATATGAAAATATGAAGCAGAAAGCATAAGAGAGAATCAACTCAAAGGCAAAGTATGTTGCATCCTATCTCTATCTCTTCAAAAACTTTTGAAAATTCATATACTCAAGCACTAAAATAAATCCTACAGAGAGATTTATTGTTTGAAAGAAAAAAAACAAGTCTCTTGACTTGGTTGCTCTAGACATTTCTATAAATACTTTTATTTAATATCAGTCTTTATATGATCATTCATTTGAGGAAATTTTCTTCTTCTTTGCATGGGACTCAACTAAATGTCTGTATCATTTGTTTGGCAATTCAAGTTTCATAGAATATTGGAATATAAAAAAGTAACAACAATTTTGGATTTCTGACAATACGACATAAATTATGTGACTATGGACCTGTTACTAGACTTCCTGAAATTAGTTTATAGGCTACAGTGTTCCTCCTTTTTTGGGGTTCCACTTTCCATAATATCAAAAACTTGTGGTCAATGCAATCCAAAAATATAAAATACAAAGTTCCAAAAGTAAACAGTTCATAATTTTGAAATTACACGGCATGCTGAGTAGTGTGATAAAATCTCACTTTATCCAGCTTTTTATCACTCAGGATATGAATAATCCCTTTGTCCACTTTATACACTTGTTTATACTACCCACCCTCTAGGCTTCAACTTCATCTGCTTCTGATATCCAACCATAGACATCATTATGGCTAGATGATCCCGGATCACCCAGAACCAATGATCCTCCTTCTGACATGTTGTCAGAAGGTCAGTAATTGCCTAACACTACAATACCTGCATCGTGCGCCTCAGGTCAACTCATTGTGTATGTATTATATCATCTCACATTTTCACAAGAAAGATGAATACAGTACAGTAAGATACTCTGAGACAAAAAGATAAAGATAAACCACATCAACATAACTTTTTGTATAATATGTTGCTATATTTCTATTTTATTGTTGTTATGATTCTCTTACTTTGTCTAATTTATAAATTAAATATTATAGATATGCATAGAAGAAACACAGTACAGTCATTTCCATCCCATGTTCAGGATTCTCCACAACACCAAAATCTGCAGATACTCAAGACTCTTATACAAATTGGCAGAGTATTTACATATAACGTAGACACATCATCCCACATACTTAATCATTTCTAGATGACTTATAAACCTAATGTAATTTTATGTAAGTAACTGTTATACTGTATTTTAAAATTTGTATTATTTTATTATTATGTTACTTTTTTCAAATGTTTTCAGTCCACACTTGCTTGAATTCATGGGTGTGGAACTCATAGATACAAAAGCCAACTTTACATGTAGTATTAGATATTATATATAGTTTCACACATCCACTAGAGGTTTTGAAACATATTCCCTGAGGACAAGAGGGACTACTGTATTTGTAGGTATAAAGAGACCTAATATGCTGCAAAGCAGCCTAGTAAAGTGAGAGGGAACAGGGGGTATTAATTAAGACCATGACTTCTGGTGTCAGGCAGTTGAATTTGAATCTACCAATTTGCTTGTGTGGTTTATGTAAGTGTTATATCAGTGTTTTCAATTATTGTTAATTTCATTGTCATGAAACAAACCTTAAATAATGATTATAATATTGTTCACTTTTAAAATATTATTTTATGACCGGATGATGTGCCTCATGTCGGTAATCCCAGCAGTTTGGGAGGCCGAGATGGCAGATCACTTGAGCCCAGGAGTTCAAAACCAGACTGGACAATGTGGCAAAATCCCATGTCTACAAAAAATATATAAAATTACCTGGGCATGGTGGCATATGCCTTTAGTCCCAGCTATCTGAGTGGTTGAGGTGGGGGGAATCCTTTGAACCTGGGAGGTGGAGGCTACAGTGAGCCATGATTGTGCCACTGCAATGCAGCCCGAGTCACAGAGTGAGACCCTGTCTCAAAAAATACAATGCAATGCAATGCAATGCAGTACAGTACAATACAATGCAATGCAATATGATGTTATAGACTCATTTATTCTGTACATTTACCAAGCTTGATTAAACTTTAAACTAAAATGTATCCAAAAACTGTGGATAGCATGTGGCTTCCATAACATATTTCTAGGTGGGAGATGAGATCTGTCTGAAAACTGGAAATACTTGGTGATATAAATGACTCCAGTTAAAATTCATTTTTAAATTTGGCAAATATAAAATTGTACTCAGTGAGAAAATAATTAAAACGAAGAACCAAGTTGCTTGATTTTTAACAGACAGCCCAGAATATGGTAGCTTAAGAAAGATGAAGATTATTTATCTTCCATATAGTGTTTCAGAGGCAAAAGTTTTCACATTAATTATCTACGAGATCACCTAGGAATCTGGTTTATTCTATATTGTCACTCTACAGACCCTTAAATGTTTTCCCTGCTGACATAATTGAGGCTGGCTCATTGGTACCATTTATTCTGGGTGAAGCACAGGCAATTTCCCTGTTAAAGCATATGGCCCAGAATTTGCACACATCCCTTTAGTTTGCATGTCACTGGTTGGAAATTGGATCCATGTCCATCCCTAGCTGAAAAGAAACTTTGTTTTCTAGGATGTCTATGCCCCAGCTTTAAAAGAAGAAGTGAGAATAGATGCTGAAGGACAATTTGCTTTGTTATAACTCAGTAAATATTTCTAGAAACATTAAATGGTGACTCCTAATTCAAATTAATGTCTGAGTCTGAATTTCAAACAGCATAAACTGAGGAGGGACGTGAGGATACAAGAGGGATAGGGAGGTGGTAATGCCAATATTTAGGTATATTTACCATCTTCATCATCTTTCTAAATATTTTCATAAGTTCTTATCCCCTCATAAACCAATGTTTTCTCTATAGATACTCAGTTTTTTCACTGCTATTACTATAAAAGCGACCTGTATGGTTCCAAAGTGTGTGCAGATAAATAGTTTGGAGGAGACCTCTGGTGCATGTCTTACTTTCATAGATCTCCTAGCTACAAAGAACAAAATCTATCCAACATTCCCCAATGGATTGAAAATCTTTAGGGATGTAGCAAGCTCACAGGCTTAAGACCATTGGGTTCAAATGGAGTTGCTGGGTCAAGTGGAATTTCTATTTCTAAGTCCTTAAGGAATCGCCACACTGTCTTCCACAATGGTGAACTAATTTACACTCCCACCAACAGTGTACAAGTGTTCCTATTTCTCCACATCATCTCCAACATCTGTTGTCTCCAGATTTTTTAATGATTGCCTGTGTGAGATGGTATCTCAATGTAGTTTTGATTTTCATTTCTCTAATGACCAGTGGTGATGAGTTTTCTTCATATGTTTGTTGGCCTTATATATGTCTTCTTTTGTAAAGTGTCTGTTCATATTCTTCACCCACTTTTGAATGGGCTTGTTTGTTTTTCCTTGTAAATCTGATTAAGTTCTTTGTCGATTCTGGATATTAGCCCTTTGTCAGATGGGTAGATTGCAAAATTTTTTCCCATTCTATCGGTTGCTGATCCACTCTAATGATGGTTTATTTTGCTGTGCAGAAGCTCATTTGACCCAGAAATCCCATTACTGAGTATATATCCAAAGGATTATAAATCCTTCTATGACAGGGACACATGCACATGAATGTTCAATGAGGCACTGTTTACAATAGCAAAGAATTGGAACCAACCCGAATGCCCATCGATGATAGACTGGACAGGGAAGTTGTGACACATATACACCATGGAATGTTACACAGTCATCAAAAATGATGAGTTCGTGTCCTTTGGAGGGACATGGATGAACCTGGAAACCATCATTCTCAGCAAACTGACACAGGAACAGAAAATCAAACACTGCATGTTCTCACTCATAGGCTGGTGTTGAACAATGAGAACACATGGACACAGGGAAGGGAGCATCACACACTGGGGTCTGTCAGGGGGAACTAGGGGAGGGCAGCAGAGGGTGGGGAGTTGGGGAGGGCAACATGGGGAGAAATGCCAGATATAGGTGATGGGGAGGAAGGCAGCAAACTACATTGCTATGTATGTACCTATGCAGCAATCTTGTATGTTCTTCACATGTACCCCAAAACCTAAAATGCAATTAAAAATATATATATACATAAAATATATATATATATATTTTAAAGATCATTGGGTTCTCACAGGAATATTGTGGTTTGATGTGAGAAGGTGGCAAAAAATACTTTCTCTGTATGTATGCTACTTTCTTCTTAGTCAATTTTTTTTAACTGTGCTGTACTGTACCTTTTCTCTACAGACTTGACTCTGCTGATGACTAATAGTTTATGCATAGGCATGACCCTTAGCTTTTAGCTCAGCTTTCTTTTATCAAAATCCTACATACTTCATACATTTTTATTACAAGTTTCAAATGTGAGTCTGATTAGTTGTCAATTCTTAGATACTATAAAACAGTCTCTTACAACTACTATGATTGTGAGTAAGATATTTCAAAAGGGCTATATGTAAGTCAAGCTAGATTTAGTGGACTTTTATCATTCTGTCATGAATATACTTTGTACCCCTGTTCTTAATTTATTTGTAAATTGCACCTGTCTGCTTGTTTTAAGATTAAACAACAACAACCACAAAAACTAAACCTATTGTTTTTATCTCGTGAAATTTATAGCCTATTTTTTAAAACTCTTTTTTATACTGTGAACTCAATTGAAGGGTTGTTAATGTGGACAAAATAATGCATTACATTACACATATAAAACATTTGTCTTTAAAACATGGATAGTCCCAAACTTGTTTTATTTTATATTAAAAATTGATAAAAGTTATGTATGCATATACAACTTGAGACATTTTGAAATAGAGTAAGACTACTGAGTAATTTTTATAAGCATTGAAAAGAAGTCCATATGAGAATAGTAACACTAAAATGATGCAGTTTCCTCTAGAAGTCTGTGTTAAGTTATTTGAAAAATTTCTTAGGGTATAGACTTATTTTTATTATTTACTCAGGTAAATTTACATATACTGACAGTCATAGCTTGAACTATATACATTATACAGAAAATGATTTTACTTTGTTTTTATTTATGTTCTACAGTGCAGCGCTCATTGATATGTCCACAAATAAAATTTATACAAAATCCTTTTTATATAAAAGGGATTAAATACACACTATATTGTATTTCCAAACTAATCGAACTAACTTAGGCTTTGTCTAAAGACAAAATGTAAATATAAAGTAGGAAAATAATATTGATAATTTAGGTCAAATATCTTGCTACAATGAAAAATGCATTTTTACTGATTTTAATTTTCCAGCATCCCAATAGATATTTCTCCTAATAAGAACAATTTTATAACCATCCTATGTAATTTTTATGGTAAATTTGAAAGTTAAGGTCATTTTTCTCTTTATGCTTTCTTTTAACTACAATGTCAACTATCATTCTGATAGCTAAATAAATTTAAAAAGTAAACTTTTTATAACATAATTCAATTGAGTAAAAAATAGAATTGATAATAGAATTTATAACACATTAGAAATCGATAGCTTCTGAAACTATGTTTTAAAAAATAATTTGAAGCAAAAAGACCACAGCCATCTGAATTTTTCAAAATAAACTTGTCAGGTATTAGGAATATTACCAAATAAAGGAATAATCTAGTAAATGAAATGGTAATTTGATTGATGTACATGTAAATTAATTAATTACTTTAAACTTATTAATCACTTTTTATGAGATATCTCTTTTGTGTCAATTACTAATTTAGCTGCTCGATATAGAGCAACAACCAAAAGTAAAATTCTCTGATCTAGTGGAGTATAAAATAATTAACAATAACAAAATATGAGTGCACATACACACTGTGAGTGGAGATAGGTCCTCTATAGAAAAAATAGACCACTGCAATAGTAAACAGGAAAGCAATTTTTGATAAAGAAGTTATTTGTCAGAGACCTGACTAAAAAAATAAAAAACAAGACATAAAGCAAAAATACGTAAAGATATGTGAGGTATTGAATACCAAGTCATGAAAAAAAAATTCCACCCATAAGAATAACTTGTTAAAGCCAAGTTTATTAACCTACTGCAGTAAAGAAGAGATTCAGAATGTGGAGTATCCCACATTATTGAGATTTTGAAGGGCAGGACAGAGGTTGTGACTGCAAATCTAAGAGTGAGCTTAGCTGAGACCAGCTGAACTTCCTAGCATAACCATAGCCAAATCGCCAACAGTCAGAATCATGAGTTAATTAAATTGTTGTTTTTTTTAAATTTGAGGGTGCTTATTATGTAGTATTCAACAGGTAATACAAACAAGAACTTGAAAAGATTAGTTACTGATGTCTAAATAAATTATACTATAGACACAGCCATTTTCTTCAGCATTTTATCAGTTTTTATGATTTAATATTCAGCAATGTTGCATAGAATACACTGAGAAATTGATCCAATAAGATTTCCAGATCATGGTATTTTCACATAACCACCCTCTTTGCAGTTTTTCATGATTAGATTTTAATCTTTGTTTCATTTAATTTAACAGTATGTCAAAGCAAGTTTGAAAAGTCCGAAATCAACAACAACAACAAAATAAGCCAAATTAAGGGTAATCAAAATACAATATATGCATGTATATAATTCAAAAATTTAATGTTCATAAAATATCATTTAAAAATACAAACCTTATATGGAATATGTTGCTATAAAAAGTATGAACAAAACAGCAGTTAAAATGACTTGATTTAAAATTAGAACACATGGACACAGGGAAGGGGTCTACTACACACTGGGGTCTATTGGGGGGAATGGGGGAGGGACAGAGGGGGAGCTGGGGAGGGATAGCCTGGGGATAAATGCCAAGTGTGGGTGAAGGGGAGGAAGGCAGCAAAACACACTGCCATGTGTGTACCTATGCAACTATCTTGCACGTTCTGCACATGTACCCCAAAACCTATAATGCAATAAAAATTTTTAAAAAATTTTAAAAAATAAATAAAGTCAATATTAAGAAGATTGCAGACATTCCATTTTCGATATATTAACTTCATGAGTTGATAAGAAGTTTCAGTTTTCTGTGTTGTTCACGTAACTAGGAAGCAATCCATCACTCAGGCAGGAACATTAAGAACTATATAAGAATATAAAACCAGAAGGCAAGAATCAGAGCAAATTTGTTTAGTACCAATCTTGAATTTTGTTTATGAGGTTCTTAAATATTATTCCAGAGTTACAATTCAGTACAGACTACCATATTTGTCAATTGAATTTATGGAAATTAATTAAATAACAGTGATAAATAAACATGGCTAGAAGAAGAGAAAGAAAATGCTATTAAGATTTTCAAGATGATAACTAAGTATAAGCTAATTAAAGCACTAGGATTCTTCTTTGGAGGGCAGGATGACAACTGATTCAATTGAATAAAAAATTGAAGTGAGAAAACTAGATCAATGGCTGATTTTCCATCTGTCCAATTCTAAAAGATTTTGATTGATTAGACACTTTCTTCTTCCCATATTTCCTCTTTTATTCTTCTATAGGTTTCTCCTTTTGGACTTTTAATGTGTTGTTTTATTAAAAAAAATTTTTAAACATGTGATGGACCTTTGACTAAAATTGAAAAATGCAAGTTAGCAAAGCAACCAGCTCTATTTACTAAGCATCTACTTTGTTTCAGAAAGATACTATTCACTTCAGGGGATAACAGGCCTAGATCCTATCCATAAGATGTCCCTATTTGCAGACATCGTGATTGTATATTTAGAAGACCACATCATCTCAGCCCAACATCTCCTTAAACTGATAAGCAACTTCAGAAAAGTCTCAGGATACAAAATCAATGTGCAGAAATCACAAGCATTTCTATATACCAATAACAGACTAACAGAGAGCCAAATTGAGAGGGAACTCCCATTCACAAATTGCTACAAAGAGAATAAAATACCTAGGAACACAACTAACAAAGGACTTGAAAGGCCTCTTCAAGGAGAACTACAAACCACAGCTCAAGAAAATAAGAGAGGACACAAAGAGTTGGAAAAATATTCCATGCTCATGGTTAGGAAGAATCAGTATCCTGAAAGTGGCCATACTGCCCAAAGTAATCTACAGATTCAATGCTTTCCCCATCAAGCTACCAATGACCCTCTTCACAGAACTGGAAAAATAAACACCTTAAACTTCATATGGAAACAAAAAAAGAGCCCACACAGCCAAAACAATCCTAAGCAAAAACAACAAACCTGGAGGAATCACACTGCCTGACCTCAAAGTATACTACCACAGGGCTACAGTAATCAAAACAGCATGGTACTGGTACCAAAACAGAGATATAGACTAAGAGAACAGAACAGAGGCCTTAGAAACAATGCCACACATCTACAACCATCTGATCTTTGACAAACCTGACAAAAACAAGCAATAGGGGAATGATTCCCTGTTTAATAAATGGTGTTGGAAAAACTGGCTAGACATGTGCAGAAAGCAGAAACTGGATCCTTTCCTGACACCTTACACTAAAATTAACTTCAGATGGATTAAAGACTTAAAACATAAGACCTAAAACGTTAAAAACCCTAGAAGAAAACCTAGGCAAAGCCATTCAGGACATAGGCACAGGCAAGGAGTTTATGACTAAAACACCAAAAGCAATGGCAACAAAAGCCAAAATAGACAAATGGGATCTAATTAACCTCCAGAGCTTCTGTAGAGCAAAAGAAACAGTCATTAGCGTGAACCAGCAACCAACAGAATGGGGAAAAATTTTTGCAATCTACCCATCTGACAAAGGGCTAATATCCAGAATCTACAAAGAACTAAAACAGATTTATAAGAAGAACAAACAAACCAACCCATTCAAAAGCGCACAAAGGATATGAACAGAAACTTTTCAAAAGAAGACATATATGAGGCCAACAAACATGAAAAAATGCTCATCATCACTGACTATTAGAGAAATGCAAATCAAAACCACATTGAGGTACCACCTCATGCCAGTTCAAATGGCGATCCTTAAAAAATCTGGAGACAACAGATACTGGAGTGGATGTGGGGAAATAGGAACACTCTTACACTGTTTATTGTGACTTTGTTTACAATATCAAAGACCTGAAACCAACCCAGTTGCCCATCAATGATAGACTGGGCAAGGAAAATGTGGCACATATACACTATGGAATACTATGCAGCCATAAAAAAACAATGAGTTCATATCCTTTGTAGGGACATAGATGAATGGAAGCCATCATTCTCAGCAAACTAACACAAGAACAGAAAAATCAAACACCACATGTTCTCACTCATAGGAGGCTGTTGAACAATGAGAACACATGGACACAGGGAGGGGAGCATTACACACTGGATTCTGTTGGTGGAGGCTAGAAGAAGCACAGCGGGGGGTGGGGAGGTTGGAGAGGGATAACATGTGGAGAAATGCCTAATTGGGTGATGGGGGACAGAGGCTGCAAACTACCTTGCTATGTGTATATCTATGCAACAATCCTGCATGTTCTACACATGTACCCCAGAACCTAAGGTACAAGAAAGAAAAGAAAGAAAGAGAAAGAAAGAAAGAAAGAAAGAAAGAAAGAAAGAAAGAAAGAAAGAAAGAAAGAGAGAGAGAGAGAGAGAGAGAGAGAAAGAAAGAAAGAAAGAAAGAAAGAAAGAAAGAAAGAAAGAAAGAAAGAAAGAAAGAAAGAAAGAAAGAAAAGAAAGAAAGAAAGAGAAAGAAAGAAAGAAGGAAAATAAAGGAAAATAAAAACCTAGAAAAGGTTGGTAATTATGAGACTACCTTTTAGGTTTACCTACCCACTAAAATTTTATTGGATAAAATGCCAAAAAATGAAAACATTTTTTCATGTTTCTTTATTGATTTTGAGGAAACAAATGCAAAATTAATAATAAAATGGAAAACCAATCATGTGATTAGAGGTATAATTGATGGTTTAGGAAAAAGATTGCTATTTATGAAAGGAATAAAGTGTTATTAAGAACATGCATGAATAATAGATAGGCAATATGTTAAAATAAAATGGAATTTTACAATTCGTGCAACTGTGTAAGTGATATGCATTCTGTGGGTGATCCTGTATGGGAAATTAGTTGTAGGCGTAAATATAAGGCTTGGAAAAGTGCACAGAAAGCACATGCCTGAGGCTCCCTGATAGAAATCATTGGAAATTTTCGCTTAGTAAGAGAAGTATCTAAGTGAAAGTTTTCCCAAAGAAACCAGGACTGCAAGTAGGTTAAAAATTTTCCATAAAAAGAATTACGTTTTGAGTGTAATAGAACAATGAATGTAGCAACAGATACTTTGAGAAGAGGAAGAAAGTGAACATCTTAGAATGCTTCTCTGTTTTCTCATTTCAAAGAGGCCCTCAAATTAGTGTTTAAAATTATATTTGCTAATTAATAAGTGTATTTTGTGTGTAAATTTTTTTTATTTCTAAATAACTTAATCAATTATCCCTGAATTATCTAAGTAGTTTATGTCCATCTTCACTAAGATGCCCAGGTATTTTGGTTTATCTAAGTAAATTTATCACCAGAAGAGAGAGACAAAGAGAAAGAAAGAGGAGAGAGAGAAGAGAAAGAAGAGCAGAGGAGAGAAAAGCAAGAAAGAGAGAAAGAAAGAGAGAAAGAAAGAAAGAAAGAAAGAAAGAAAGAAAGAAAGAAAGAAAGAAAGAAAGAAAGGAAGAAAGAAAGAGAAAGAAAGAGAGAGAGAGAAAGAAAGAAGAAAGAAAGAAAGAAAGAAAGAAAGAAAGAAAGAAAGAAAGAAAGAAAGAAAGAAAGAAAGAAAGGAAGAAAGGAAGAAAGAAAGGAAGGGAAAGGAAAAGGGGGGAAGGGAGGGAGGGAAGGAAGGAAGGAAAAGAAAGAGAAGGAAGGAAAGAAAAAGAACAAGAAGGGGGAGGGAGGGAGAGATGGAGGGATGGAGGAAGGAGGGAAGGAGGGGAGGTGGGGAGGAGGGGAGGGAGGAGAGAGGAGAGAGGAGTTTGTCTATATTATAATATAAGAAGGTGAGACTAGAAATAGCCAGTGTAGTGTTATTACTTTTGTTTTCTTAACTTATCATATTGAAACCTGTACAAGTAGTTTGACCTTGAGATAATGATATTCTGATATTATAATGATTAACATTGTTATATAATGTAGTCTAGTGACCAAAAGATATAAAAAAATAATAGAATAGATTTATCCTAGCAGAGCCTGATTTTTGTAGGAAGAAATTTATAAGAGAAAATAATATAACCACCATGTACTGGAAACAAAAATATTTAAGAGCCAATAAAGGACTGTGATCCCATTTTTCTGTTTGTGAATCATGTCACCATGCTGTAAGTTCTCCTGTGGCAGTAAATATGTACTATTCCTAAAATATTTTTTCAAATAGTTTTTAAGTCTTCCTGGCATGATTGTTTCTGTGGTCATATAAGTTGTAAAATATTCAGCCTAGACTGTTTTTTGTTGTTGCTGTTTGCTTTTTTTATGGGAAACAGGACAGATACTTCTGATTTGGGATTAATTGTCATTTACTCTTCATTTCTGTGGTTTTCTGAAACATTCATTCATTCATTTATCAATTAAAAAAGTCTGTTTATCTTCCAAATGTCAATCGCACTGATAAATTCACTTGCATGACATGAAATGAAGGAAACTAGAGGGAAATGCTTCATTAATATATTTGATAAAGGACCTAGCAGAGAATAAAGGACCAGGTACACATTTCTACCTGGTCCTTTATTCTCTGCTAGGTGCTTTATCTTTTACTTTTGAATTCATCACATTCAAAAGTATTGTCTAATTTTATTTAGGCTTCAGATAATCACCTTTACTTTTGAATCCACCACATTCAAAAGTAAAGGTGATTATCTGAAGCCTAAATAAAATTAGACAAGAAAAAAATTGGGGGCTATCTAAGATTCAAGCATGCCTATAATAACAAGAGCAGCTTATAATAAATGCTATCATTTATCTCAAATTTCATTGTGTTTATGTTTTTTTAATGTCAAGTATAAATGTCTCTTCTTATCTCTAGGAAGGTTCAAAATATGTTTTTTGTTTTTTTTTTTTTTTTTTTTTTTACCTAAACAGTTGTTTTTATTTGCTACCACATAGTCTTTACTGTCATACCTTACATTTGCTTTTCCCTTTGGACCTACTCATTTACAAATGTTACCTTCCTTCAATATTCTAACTCATCTCCCAACTCGAGACATTTGATGTCATTCTATTTTGGAATATTTCAGCAATTAAATTTGTGCTCTGTGATTTACTAAAATTATCTACTGTCTTGGCTTTTCCAAAATTATTTCCTGGTTTGTTTGAAAGTACTTAGGAAAGAAGTCTGGCAAAATCTGTTCTCCCTTTGCCATTTCTTACAAGCTGTTGACCTTGGATGATTTTTAAAGCTAGCTTAATCTGCATTCACTGCTCCACTGACGGCTTAATGCTGTGAGAACTTTAGTGATTCTTAAAACTACCAAGCAAACAAGCCATTACTTGCATTTTTGTAGAATTTTCAGTTTTACTTGAAGATCTTCATGTGTTACTAAGGCTTTCTTTTTCATCATGAAATTGCTTGTTGCTGATTACTTCAATGCATATCATACTGAGAAACATCACATATGATCCAACAAGACTTTTACATTAAACTTTACATTACTTCCCACAAGACAATTTTGTATGAGTCAGTTCTCACTAAAGAACCACATGTTATAGCAGAATTGATTAAATTGAATTTGAATTTTTTTTTGAGATGAGTAATTAGACATATGGGTCTGGAGTTTATAGGAAACATCTCAACTAAAGATATAAATGCTAATTATCTGAGCATGGTTATTTATTGAAGGCCTGCTAGTGAATGAGATTACAGATGCAGAAAAAGAATTTACAGTGCAAAGACAGAGCCTAGGATGGAGCTGGAAGAACTTCACTTTTGTATAGCCATGATTCTTAAAAATGAAACAGAAGGGACATGGGTGAACCTGGAGAACATTATTCTCAGCAAACTGACTCAAGAACAGAAAATGAAATACCATATGTTCTCACTCATAGGTGGGTGTTGAACAATGAGAACACGTGGACACAGGGAGGGGAGCACTACACACAGGGGTTGGTTGGGGGGAATAGGGGAGGGATAGCAGGGGGTGGGGATTTCGGGAGAAATAGCATGGGGAGAAGTGCCAGATATAGGTGAAGGGGAGGAAGGCAGCAAATCACACTGCCAGGTGTGTACCTATGCAACTATCTTGCATGTTCTTCACACATAACCCAAAACCTAAAATGCAATAATAAAAATGAAACAGAAAAAGAGTGACCAGAAAGTACAAAGAAAAGCAGGAAAATAAGTAACAGCAGCATTGAAGGGAAGAGGTAAACCTACAGTTCAGTCATTCTCATTTAATTATCATCTTCCTTTCTTATGGCATTTTACTAATAATTTCAATAAATTTAAGTAAAATTAAACAACATGAAAAAGTACTAATATATTAGAATGTGTATAAAATCATCTATAGTAATATATTTAGCAATATAAAAACATGTTTATTCCTCGTGTATGTTTGTATATGTGTATATATATATATATATATATATATATATATATATATATTTAATTTTTATTGCATTATAGGTTTGGGGGTACATGTGCAGAACGTGCAAGATAGTTGCATAGGTACACATATGGCAGTGTGCTTTGCTGCCTTCCTCCCCTTCACCCACACTTGGTAGTCATCCCCAGGTCATCCCCCCCAGCCCCCCCTGCTGTCCCTCCCCCATTCCCCCCAACAGTCCCCAGTGTATAGTAGACCGCCTCTCTGTGTCCATGTGTTCTCATTTTTCTCACCCACCTATGAGTGAGTATATGCGGTATTTCTTTTTCTGTTCTTGTGTCAGTTTGCTGAGAATGATGTTCTCCAGGTTCATCCATGTCCCTACAAAGGACACAAACTCATCATTTTTGATTGCTGCATAATATTCCATGGTGTATATGTGCCACATTTTCCCAGTCCAGTCTATCATCGTTGGTTCCAGGTCCTTGCTATTGTAAACAGTGCTGCAATGAACATTCGTGTGCATGTGTCCTTATAGTAGAACGATTTATAGTCCTTTGGATAGATATCCAGTAATGGGATTGCTGGGTCAAGTGGAATTTCTATTTCTAGTTGTATATATATTTTTTACATAATTTGTGTGCATTTTTTCCCTTTAATCTCTCCTAACAAAATGTTGAATAAATGACTCATGTGCAGGCTAGTAGAGACATCATGTAGATATGCTGAATTTGTGAAAGAGTGTAGACAGAAACTTTTTTATTATTATTATACTTTAAGTTCTGGGTACATGTGCAGATTGTGCAGGATTGTTACATAAGTATACATGTGCCATGGGGGTGATTTGCTGCATTGCCCCTTCATCTATATTAGGTATTTCTCCTAATGCTATTTCTCCCAAATCTCCCCACCCCTGTTATTCCTCCCTGAGCTCCCAACCCCCAGTGCCTTAGTGTGGGATGTTCCCCTCCCTGTGTCAACATGTTCTCATTGTTCAACACCCACTTATGATTCAGAACATGCGGTGTTCCATTTTCTGTTCTCTGTCAGTTTGGTGAGAATGATGGTTTCCATTTTCATCCATGTCCCTGCAAAGGACATTATCTCATCCTTTTTTAATGGCTGCATAGTATCCAATGGTGTATATGTGCCACATTTTTTTTATCCAGTCTGTCATTGGTGGGCATTTGTTGGTTCCAAGTCTTTGCTACTATGAACCATGACACAATAAATATACATGTGCATATGTCTTTAGAATAGAATGATTTATAATCCTTTGGGTATATACACAGTAATGGGATTGCTGGGTCAAATGGTATTTCCAGTTCTAGGTCCTTAAGGAATCGCCACACTGTCTTCCACAATGGTTGAACTAATTTACACTCCCACCAACAGTGTAAAAGTGTTCCTATTACTCCACATCCTTTCCAGCATCTGTTGTCTCCAGATATTTTAACGATAGCCATTCTAACTGGTGTGAGGTGGTATCTCAATGTGGTTTTGATTTGCATTTCTCTAATGACCAGTGAAGAGCATTTATTCATATGTTTGTTGGCTGCATAAATGTCTTCTTTTGAAAAGTGTCTGTTTATATCCTTCGCTCACTTTTTAATGATGTTTTTTTCTTGTAAATTTGTTTAAGTTCTCTGTAGATTCTAGAAATTAACCCTTTGTCATAAGAGTAGATTGCAAAAAAATTTTTCCCATTCTGTTGAATTGCTGGTTCACTCTATTGATAGTTTCTTTTGCTGTGCAGAAGCTCTTAAGTTTAATTAAATCCCATTTGTCTATTTTTGCTTTTGTTGCCATTGCTTTTGGTGTTTTAGTCATTAAGCCCTTGTCCATATCTCTGTCCTGAATGGTATTGTCTAGTTTTCTTCTATAGTTTTTATGGTGTTAGGCCTCATGCTTAAATCTTTAATCAATATAGAGTTAATTTTTGTATAAGATGTAAGGAAGGGATCCAGTTTCTGCTTTCTGCATATGGCTAGTCAGTTTTCCCAACACCATTTATTAAATAGGAAATCCTTTTCCCATTGCTTGTTTTTATCAGGTTTGTCAAAGATCATGTGGTTGTAGATGTGTGGCATTACTTCTGAGGCTTCTGTTCTGTTTCATTGGTCTATATCTCTGTTTTGATACCAGTATTGCTATTTTGATTACACTACCTTGTAATATAGTTTTATCTCAGGTAGCATCATGACTCCAGCTTCATTTATTTTTCGTTTGTTTTTGCTTAGGATTATCTTGGCTGTGCAGGCTTTTTTTGGTTCCATATGAAGTTGAAGGTGGTTTTTCCAATTCTTTGAAGAACATCATTGGTAGCTTGATGGGAATACCATTGAGTCTATAAGATACTTTGGGAAGTATGGCCATTTTCACAATATTGATTCTTCTTAACTGTGAGCATGGAATATTTTTCCATCTGTTTGTGTCCTCTCTTATTTCCTTGAGCTGTGGCTTGTAATTTTCCTTGGAAGAGGTCCTTAACATCCCTTGTTTGTTGTATTCCTAGGAATTTTATTCAGTTTGTAGCAATGGTTAATGGAAATTCACTCATGATTTGGCTCTCTGTTAGTCTGTTATTGGTGTATAGGAGTGCTTGTGATTTTTGCACATTGATTTTGTATCCTGAGACTTTGCTGAAGTTGCTTATCATCTCAAGGAGATTTTGCACTGATATGATGAGATTTTCTAAATATACAATCATGTTATCTGTGAAGAGTCACAATTTGATGTCCTGTCTTCCTATTCAAATACACTTAATTTTTTTTCTCTTGCCTGATGGCTCTAGCCAGAACTTCCAATACTATGTTGAATAGGAGTGGTAAGAGATGGCATCCTTGTCTTGTGTCAGTTTTCAAAGGTAATGCTTCCATCTTTTGCCCATTCAACATAATGTTAGCTCTGGGTTTGTCACAAATAGCTCTTATTATTTTGAGATATGATCCATTAATGCCTAGTTGATTGAGAGTTTTTAGCGTAAAGGGCTGTTGAATTTTGTCGGAGGTCCTCTCTGCATCTGTTGAGATAATCACGCGGTTTTTGTGTTTGGTTCTGTTTATGTGATGGATTACATTTATAGATTCGCAGATGTTGAACCAGCCTTGCATCCCTGGGATGAAGCTGACTTGATCATGATGGATAAACTTTTTGATGTGTTGTTGGATTCGGTTTGCCAGTATTGTATTGAAGGTTTTGCATCAATGTTCATCATGGATATTGGTCTGAAATATTTAGTTTTTAGTTGCATCTCTGCCAGGTTTTGGTGTCAGAATGATGTTGGTCTAGTAATATTTATTGATTTTTTTGGAGAGGTTTTGCTCTCTATCTCCTTCAGTTTGGCTCTGATTTGAGTTATTTCTTGTCTTCTATTAGCTTTTGAATTTGTTTTGTCTTTCTCCTCTAGTTCTTTAATTATGATGTTAGGGTGTCAATTTTATATATTTCTTAGCTTCTCTGCTAGGCATTTAGTGCTATAAATTTCCCCCTAGACACCATTTTAAATATGTCCCTGAGATTCTGGTACATTGTGTCTTCATTCTCATTGGTTTTGAAGGACATCTTTATTTCTGCCTTCATTTCATGATTTATTCAGTAGTCATTCAGGAGTAGTTTGTTCAGTTTCCATGTAGTTGTTTGGTTTTGAGTGAGTTTCTTAATTCTGAGTTCTGATTTGATTGCACTGTGGTCTGAGAGATTGTTACAATTTCTGTTCTTTTGCATTTGCTGAGAAGTGTTTCATTTCCAATTATGTGGTCAATTTTAGAATAAATGTGATGTGGTGTTGAGAAGAATGTATATTCTGTGATTTTGGGGTGGAGAGTTTTGCAGTAGATGTCTACTAGGTCCACTAGGTACAGATCTGGGTTCAAGTCTTGGATATCCTTGCTAATTTCCTGTCTCCTTGATCTGTCTAGTATTGACAGTGGAGTGTTAAAGCCTCCCACGATTATTGTGTGGGAGTATAAATAGCTTTGTAGGTCATTAAGAACTTGCTTTATGTATCTGGGTGCTCCTGTATTGGGTGTATGAATGTAGGGAGCCAGCCTTACATCACTCGTGGGTACCTCATGTTCAGTAGTGACAAAGGAATGAGAAAAAGACAAATTAAGATAGTGGGACCATGTGCCATCACTCATTACTTTGGAGGAGACAGTGAGGTCCTCAGCTCTGATTATCCACACTATTTATTGATTACAATTACTTTGATCTATAGAGTAGGTGTGAAGTGATGGTGGAGTGAATCAGTGAGTTGGAAGTGAATCAGTGAGCTGAAACTGGTGTGTCATCCTAAGGATTGTTAACAGGGGCTGTTTGGGAGTTTAATAAAAAAAGAACATGTGGTTATCTTTAACTTATTATCTATGTGTAGCTGGTGGAACTCAGGCCTTACAAGGAGCCTACAAGTCTGGCTACGTCATATTGCTACAAAGGAGTTTTACATCCTTGAGCATAATGTTTATGGTAACAGAGCCTAGGTCACTCTGCACCAGAACAGGAGGCATAGAGAGGCTTTCCTCCTCAGAGGCCTCCCACAGCCTTCCACAGATTGTTGTTCCTTGTTTAGGTGTTACTAATAACAAATTCATGTAGGGACTCTGTAACTCCTTTCCTCTTTGCTGCTTCTCTCAACACATATATATGTATGATAGTTAGCTCTTCCTGTTGCATTAATTCCTTTACCATTATGTAATGCCCTTCTTTAATTCATGATCTTTGTTAAAGTCTGTTTTATCAGAGACTAGGATTGCAGCCCCTGCTTTTTTTGTTATCCATTTTCTTGGTAAATCTTCCTCCTTCCCTTTATTTTGAGCCTATATGTGTGTTTGCATGTGAGATGGGTTTCCTGAATATAACACACTCATGGGTCTTGATTTTTTATCCAATTTGCCAGTCTGCATATTTTGATTGGGCCATTTAGCCCATTTACCTTCAAGATTAATATTGTTATGTGTGCATTTGATCCTGCCATTTTGATACTAGCTGGCTGTTTTGCCTGTTAGTTGATGCAGATTCTTCATAGTGTCAATGGTTTTTATAGTTTGGGATGTTTTTGCAGTGGATGGTACTGGTTGTTTCTTTCCATGTTTATGTTTCCTTCAGGAGCTCTTGTAGGGCAGGCCTGGTGGTGACAAAATCTCTGAGTAGTTACTTGTCTGTAAAGGATTTTATTTCTCCTTTGTTTATGAAGCTTAGTTTGGCTGAATATAAAATTCTAGGTTGAAAATTCTTTTCTTTCAGGATATTGAATATTGGCCCCCATTCTCTTCTGGTTTGTAGGTTTTCTGCCAAGAGATCCTCTGTGAGTCTGATGGGCTTCCCTTTGTGGATAACCCAACTTTTCTCTCTGGCTGCCCTTACAATTTTTTTCTTCATTTCGACCCTGGTGAATCTGATGAGTGTGTGCCTTGCAGTTTTTCTTCTCAAGGAATACCTTTGTGGTGTTCTCTGTATTTTCTGAAGTTCAATGTTGGAGTGCCTTGCTAGGTTGTGGAAGTTCTCCTGGATAATATCTTGAAGAGTGTATTCCAATTTGGTTTCCTTCTCCCTGTTGCTTTCAGATACACCTATCAAACATAGATTTGGTCTTTTCACATAATCCCATATTTCTTGGAGACTTTGTTCATTACTTTTCACACTTTTTTCTCTAATCTTGCCTTCTCACTTTATTTCATTGAGTTGATCTTCAATCTCAGATATCCTTTCTTCTGCTTGATCAATTATGTTATTGAAACTTGTATATGCTTCACAAAGCTCTCATGCTGTGTTTTTCAGCTTTATCATATTGTTTATGTTCTTCACTCTGGTTATTCTTATTAGCATTTAATCTCACATTTTTTCAAGTTCTTACTTTCCGTGCATTGGGTTAGAACCTGCTACTTTAGCTCAGCGAAGTTTGTTACTACTCACTTTCTGAAGCCTGCTTCTGTCAATTCATCACAGTCAATCTTCATCCAGTTTTGTTTCCTTTCTGGTGAGGGATTGTGATGGTTCCTTCCCACCTTTGTGGATATATCTACCTCTGCTTTGAATTTTGTGACTTTTGGGTGGGGTTTTTGAGTGGACATCCTTTCTGTTGATGTTGAAGTTATTTCTTTCTGTTTGTTAGTTTTCCTTATAATATTCAGGCCCCTCTGCTGCAGGTCTGCTCAAGTTTGCTGGAGGTCCACTCCAGACCCTGCTTGCCTGGGAATCACCTGCAGAAGTGCAGAACAGCAGAGAATGCTGCCTGTTCCTTCCTCTAGGCAAGTCGAAGCAGGGTGGGGCACTGGCTCACCAGAGAGGCACAAGGGGCCAGAGAGCTCACTCTCCCAGTCCCATTAGGGACTTTACCAGACACTCATTGGGTTAGAACCTGCTACTTTAGCTCAGCGAAGTTTGTTACTACTCACTTTCTGAAGCCTGTTTCTGTCAATTCATCACAGTCAATCTTCATCCGGTTTTGTTTCCTGTTTGCACTCAGGTTCAGAAACCCTTTTCCCAGGGTCTACACAACCTGCAGACCAGGAGACTCCCTCTGGCACCTACAACACCAAGCTAAAATCCACTGGCTTGAAATTCTTGCAGCCAGCACAGCAGCCTGAGCTTGACTTGGAACATTCAATTTTGGTGGGGGGGAGGGGCGCCCACCATTGCTGATGCTCTGTTAGGCAGTTCAGCATTATCTGTGTAAACGAAACCGCTGGAAAGTTTGCACAGCAGCTGGACAAAGGCCAGCAGGGCAGCTCAGCGAGGCCTCTGCTGGCAGACTGTCAAGTAGAGTACCTTCTTGTTGGGCAGAGCATCTTAGAAAAAAAAAAAGACAGCAGCTTGTCAGGGACTTACAAAGTCCCCACCTTCCTGGGACAGAGCACCTGCGAAAACGGCAGTTTTGGGATCCGCTTCAGCAGACTTAAACATCCCTGCCTGGCAGCCCTGAAGGAAGCAATGGATTCCCCAGAACAGTGCTTGAGCTCCATTAAGGGACAGACTGCCTCAAGTGGCTCCCTGAAAACCTGTGTATCCTAACCAGGAGATAACACACAGGAGAGCTCTGGCTGACATGTAGCAGGTACCATTTAGAATGAAACTTTTATAAAGGATTATATGCACATCAAAATCCAACAGATTCACAATGTCACATGGAACTTAAAAGGAGTAGAAAAGGCATTAGTAACTACTCAAAAGTTCATGCAACAATTCAAAGACATGTAATACTGCCTAGAAAGCAAGAACCACTACTAAGGAAATGGTACCCTGTAGTTAGAAGATACCAAGTATAATAAATGAGCAGTAGAACAGCAGTGTGAAACTGAACAAGGGTACATTGTGAACTTTGTATTTTCTGATAAAACAGGAACATACAGAGAAAGGCAGTACACAAAATAAAAAATTCAGAAATCATTGTTAAAGTACTTTCTTGGTAGTAGAAATAACTAAAAGTACAGTGAAGATAAATAGAAATCTTATGAATTAGATGTAGAACAAGATATTTGAAAATTAACTGTATAACTCACAGCTACTACAATCCTGGTCCAATTGTACTGGCCTCAGGTTTTGGGAGTAGGACTAACATAAACCTCTTGTAATTGAGTTGATGAAATTTTCTTCTCTCTTTTTCAGGTGGCTGTCAAGTCCCACACTTAAAAGTAATTTGTAAGCTTCTTAATACCACCTTGCTGGGGGGCTTGTCTACAGAAATAAGGGAATAAAATAAGGTGAGGATTAACAGATATTCTTATTCCTTCTTTAGAACCTTCCCAGCCCTTTTTCAAAATTGCACAATATTAGCAAGTTTATATTTTTATACTTTTTCTTCATGCCTTCATTAGCTGTAAAAGTTTATGCCTCTGCTTACCTCTGGATAGGTGTGCTTTAACTTGCTTTGTTCTCTATGTCATATAGCTTGAGGAATTTAAATTACAGCATGTTCTATAACTGGTAGAACACCTTTGGGGTTGGGCTGCTTATTATTTAGTGTAGGCTTCATCAGAACTTTTTTTACTGGGATTATTCTATTCATGATGAAATTATTTAATGGATTTGATGTGACATGCTGTAATACAGAAAGTGGTTCTATTTCTCTTTGTCAGTGTCTTTAGAATATGCTGTCAGATGGATAGTATTTCATGAAAATTCTAGAAGTTTTTAAATGCACTTTTGAATATCAAAAAGTTTTATTTTTCTATTTAAAATGCAATTTTTATAGTTATATTTCTTTTTCAATTTAATACTTTTTTTCCTCCTCACACAAGCTCAGGTAGGCTTCACCAACATTTGGCAGATGACAGTGTAGAACGGTAAGTAGATAGTAAATACAAATTGCAAAGTTTTATATAGCTGGTAATATCTTAGTCTAGCTTCTGGAATCCCTTTCTGTCAGAGTTTAGTGTTCCCTCAAAATACATAGGGTACTTATTTTGGTATTTTTCAGATAAATGACTTTTAATATTGTACTGTTCCCTAATGGCTGATGGTGTGTTGTTTGATTCCCTCTTCAAATTATGCATCTAATGAGATACCCAATGGATAAGGGTAGCTCTTGTTTTTGGAGTTTTCCTTGCCTGGGATTGCAGAGCTCTCGGCCAAGTTCCTTTTAAGATAACTCTTCAACCCAGCTCCTTATTGTGTACATAGGTAACCTAGCCAAAATCTAGAGGTACATGTTGATCTCAGTTCTAACATCAGAGACAGATGTGACTATCTTCCTACCTTTAAATGTTCATTAAAGGGCACTAGACACAACTCCTTTGGCTGCTGAAAGACCTAGACACATATGATGACTGAGTAGATGTCATGAAGTCAGTTGACTTGAAATGGTAAAGGTCAAGATGGATGGAAGTAGCACAGGACACACATAGCGTTCTTCAGATAATTCTGTCTATCAATCCTCTCTGAAAATTGGTCTCCTGCTTTCCCCTTTGTACCATTAGAAATGAGAATGAGCTACAGTTCCCTACTTTCAGCAAGATTTCTTTTGAAATTTGAGTGAAACATGTCACCTATTATTCCCAGGTTTCCATTCTCATCTAAATTGAGAAAATAGAAAAAGGAAAAAGGTTTTATGTTGTTGTTGTTGTTTTGAACATCCCATTACATATTTAAGAATCATTCCTTAACCATTTAAATCAGGAAAACTTGATGATAATAAAAATGTTAGTTATTGAAAAACATAATGTAGAGACTTTTATGATTGAATAAAAAGAATGGTACAGAGCTAAACCAAATGAAGGTATTATTGTTTGGAGACAAAATTAACTGGTTTGATTATTGAAAGATTGTCTGAATATTTAGGGAAACAGCTCATTTTAATTTGTCTAAAAAATTCTTCATGAACCAAAATTAAGAAAAACAGGAAATATATTTCTAAATTTCAATCTATAATTTACCTTAATATTTGAGTTCAGTATTTGATATTAATGTAATTCTTTAACAAATAGTCTTATTAAATGAAATCAGTATACATTTTTTTAAATATTTGTTATTAATGTCATTACTCTTCTTAGTGGAACTTAAAAATTACAATATCCTGACAAATATGTAAAACAGTGATTGCAGTTAAAATATTCTTTGTATGGTGGAAAGTAATGTGCTCTTTTAAAGACAGGAGAACATTGTCATTAAACAACCAGGGAAACTGCATGAGATACTGTCCTTCTGATATCTAATAACATTCACAGCTTGATATTGTAGAAGTTGCACCAGATCATTTCATCATATTGCAAAAGCTGTTCAGGAAAGATCTAAGTATGTCATCTTTTATGCTTTGTAAAACTATGTCTTTAGTAGCTAAGGAACTGGATAATGACAGATCCCTTTTACCTTTAAATCTAGATTAGTCAATTTTAGGTAGAATATAGAAAATTTCATCAACAAATGTGTTAATATCAGAAGTGAAATTTTAAAAATATGGGGATAAAGTAAACTAGGACAGTGGAAATATTGTCTAATTATGCACACACACACACACACACACACACACACACACACACACACACACATATATATATATATATATATATATAAAGAAAAAAATCTCCAACACCATTGGAATCATTCTTTATTACAAGGGGTAAATAAATAAAAAATTAGGCTGCCTTTCAGAGTTTCAGGAATGTTTCATTAGGCTTAATGTTCTTTTTTTTTTCTTTAAAACTGTTATTTATTTATTTATTTATTATTTATTATTTTTTATTTTTTTATTGCATTTTTTTCAAGCATTTAAACATTGGAAATTCTGATGTGCTAGTTTTGATTTGATAATTACTTTTTACATATCTTTTATGTGAATAAGACAATTCAATCTTTTGTTAGTTACAAAGAAGACATTTGTCCTTAGTTCAGAGTATCTCCATCTCTGTTGCTTTAGTTCTGTCAATCTATGGCATTACACATGATAAGATTGCTAATTCCCTCTAAGTATTAATTCCCTGACAATTGATAGCTAACAGTACTCTCATTACTTTAACTTTTCAAGAGATGTGTTTATTGCAAGAATATTGTTTACTGATATATTCTAAATTGAAAATTAAGCTGTTGGCCTTACATTTTTTTAAATATATCCTTTGCTAATATGCTAACCTGGGAAACAATGTGATTCCCAAGAATGATTTTCACTATTTTTCCAAATAGCTTAATAAAGACAGGCTTACAAGATTACTTCACTCTATAAACCTGGCTCTTGGAATTACTTTGCCTCTAATTGACCTGTCAAAGTTTCGAAATGTTAATGGCCTTCCAAATGAAACTCTGCATCCCAAGATAGAGACATATGAGAGAAAAAGGAATATTAGACAAACAGATAACCTGGTTTTTAGAAACCATTTCTGTCAATTAAAACTCCAGTACCTAGTATAATGAACTATCTTAATTTCACAGAGGGCGTTGTTTTGATACTGATCCATAGCAAGTCTTTCCCTAGAGATGAAACAGGGAAGGGGAACTGCAAGCTATACTTAAAGCAGTGATTGCTATACTTTGTAGCAGCTAACAGCATATCTTTGTAAGGATCTGATGAAAAAGCCATAAGCATTCTTTCTAGGGAGCCTCACTAATACATTTATCCTTTCAGGAGACTACTTACTGCTCAACAATGAAAAGGAAGAAATTGCTGGTATGGCAATACAAATAAACTCAGAAACATTATCCCTAGTAAAAGAAACTAGAAATAAAATAATATGAAATAAATATGATTTTACTTATATGTAATTTGGCAAAACTAAGCTATAATGATGGAAAATAGAGACAGTGGTTACCAGAGGTTAGGCATTGAGATGACTACAAAGAAATACAGAAAACCATCTAGAATGTCGAACTCGATCTGTATGTTGGCAGCAGTTGTAATTACAGATGTACTTTTATTGGTTAAATCTCATTTTAATTTATAAAAGTCAAAACTCAAAAAATTTACACTTAAGAAGTCATAAACAGGCCAGGCACAGTGGCTCATGCCTATAATCCCAGCATATTGAAAGGCTGAGATGGGAGGATTGCTTGAGCCCAGGAGTTTGAGACCACCAGATTTGGCAACATAGTGAGACTTCATCTCTGCCAAAAAAAAAAAAAAAAAAGGAAAAAGAAAAAAAAAAAAGCTATATGTTGTGGTAGGTGCCTGTGGTTCCAGCTATTTGGGAAGCTGAGGTGGGAGGATCAATTAAGCCCTAGAGGTCAAGGCTATAATAAGCCATGATTGTTTCACTTCACCCCAGGTGCAGGCAACAGAGTGATATCCTGTTTAGAGGTAGAGAGAGAGAGAGAAAGAACATACCCACAGAGTCAGGTGGTCTACAAACTGGATGAAGTCCTTCTACATATCTCCTAAATATCTTTGAATCCGAGTCTGTATAATCAAATATATAGTGCAAAGTACCTAATGAAAAAAATGGATTCGATTATGAAGGGCCCCTGTACCTTAGTATTTTCTCTGAGAGTGAATAATCATATATATTTTACCCAAAATCAAACTGTAAAAAAATTTTAAGTGTTCACTGTTTGTATAGCCTTGAACCTAAATATAATTCCGATGTTAGTTCTAAAAATTGTCCTAATTTATAATGAGAAACAGATCCTTTGAATATATTTTCTAATATTCTGATAAATTCTAAAAAAAAATAGGTGTTACATATGTGCATGTACACACATGCACACACACATATTTAATATAAACAAAAGCAGAGAAAGCAGAAGTTTCTAATTGTGAAGTGTTAGAGTTGGTGGGAATTATATAGATCCTCTATTTTGGTCTGGAAGGTAAGAGATTGTGCCCTCTGTTGTTCAGGGAACCAAAAAAGTGCAGGTATAGAGTGTGGGCTTAAGGAAAGTGATACAGGTTTGCAGTAGCTCCTTAGGGAAATAAGAAGGGAATGATGCAAAACAAACAAAAGAAAGGTCTTCAAGAGTGATATGGACTATTCAGCTAAAACTGGAATCCCATTGTTCTCCATAGTCTTGGAGGAAAGAAGAACTACAGCTGAATTAGGATTGGAGGAATGGGGCTTGAAATTCAACATCTGAAGGACAGGGAGATAGCATTGTTTGCGGGAGTGGAATCAGTGCTATTGATATTGGGATCTATGCTGAAAAAGAAAGAAAGACCCTGGGTGGAGAAAGTTGATAAACTAAAGAAACAGGAGATAGTTCAAGGAGCAGGTGTCCTGTGGAGGCAAAGAAGTGAGTAAGTAGGAGTTTTGGAGAAAAAAGATGCTGCAGTACAGGGTGTTATATTTGGCTTTTAAAACTTAGCAGTACAGCAATGTGATTTCTGAAATCTGGGCTTTATTATCTTCTGAGGCTGAAAGTGAACCGTGCTTTCAATTGAATCAGAAACAGAACTGATGGAAGTGACCTACTTACTAACTTACAAGGCACAGATGTAAAACTTAATAGGAAAAAAAATTACTTGGAAAATTTGCTTTATCAAGACTAGGAACAAAACATAAGAGATAGGAGAAGTGAGGAGAGTGAGAAAGACCAAGGAGAGAAGAAAGATAGGTCATTCTGTTCCTATTTTTTTTTACGTGAGACGTCTAATTTACAATCTTTTTGTCATGTCTATTCTAAATTTTACTACCTCTATTTGTCTATCTATCTTTGTATCTTACAGTGTAAGTAACATGGGCCTTCTGATTGCCCAATTACTTCAGTCTTACGGCAAGGTTAGATTGACTGTCTTAAGCCATATTGTGGTTCTGACACAGGGATTTTCTCAGTGAAAATTCCTAGCAGATTCCCCACCAGTCTGTCGTCCAGGAGTGTAGCTGTGTTATTTTTATAAACTGAAAAGAAATTGCTCATCTTTAGTACTGACCCATCCTTTTAAGGTTTCTCTCATGAACAGCAGGATTGACTTCAGAAAAGACTAAGAAAACAGGATAGATGCACTTCTTCATGGCCAGTTTTCTGGGGGCTCAGGGACTTTATTTTTGCATTGTGCAAACTATAGTCCCCAAATAAAATTCTACTATGAATGTAAATGCCTAGTTCAAAGGTTTTTTTATTCTAGTTATTTACAAAGTGAGTCATGAATTAAATACACTAAAAGTATAAAATTTGTGTATGCATATTTATATTCTATCTATGTATCTATGTATCTATGTATCTATGTATCTATGTATCTATCTATCTATCTATCTATCTATCTATCTATCTATCTATCTATCTATCTATCTAATAAACATGAGCAAATTCTAAAGTAAAGTAACTATTTTGGACTTCGGAAGAGATGTAGTCATTTTAAGTTGCAATAAGCTATATGCAAAAAGGTGACCCTAAAAAAGAAGTTGGTCCTGATGAATAGGAGAAACAGAGCCAAGTGACCCTGGGCTTTTGAAGGTGATTTATCCCAGGCTATTTCCTGAAGGTCAGGAGAATTCTAAGGATAGAGTATTATAAAGGAAAGAGACAAAGCTTAAGTTTGAGGTTAGCTCTCCAAAGGGTCATATAGTCTAACTCAGGATCCAGAAACATACACACCTATAGAATCCAGGGAGCTCCAACTGTACCTGAGGGAATGAGTGTGGGCTGGTTAAAGGGTTCAGTGGCAAATTGGAAAGTATTAAATGATCTAAATGAGCAGCTACTACTCCCTTTAACTCATTCTTGATATGTAAAAGGGTAAATATTCCCAAATAGTTTAATAATTTAAGAGGGGTTACAATTAAGGTTTTAGGTGAAATCTCTAAATATGTTAATTATATAACAGAATTTAAAAATATAAGCTGTACTGTTTGAGCCAGGAAACAGGCTGCAGGTCAGATGAACCCTTAAGGGTGTCTGGTTTGTACTCTCTGGTCTGAAGACAAAAGCATTTGGTGGGTAACCTGAAAGCTCAGAACCTTCCCCTGGATGTCTCTGGCCTACTGTGTACTATTATATGATAACTTCAAAGTTCTTTACTTTTATTTACTTAACAGAACAATATTGTTGGTATCTGACAGCTTATATTTTAGGACCATAATAAGGGCCAAATAAGATAATGTAGAATGGGATCTGAAATGTTCAAAACGCTACTGAAAAATATTTTTGTCATTTACAATGGTGATTTATGAATCATGACAAAGATCTATCACTGATGAACAAATAATATATTGTTTCTGAGTTGTCACCTCTGTTTTCAGTCTAGAGAATTGTTTGTTGTACTGTCTTCATAAGAAACTATTATCACTTTAAAGTGTGTAAAATATCACTGGGCAAGCACAATTTATCACTGGGCCAGACTCATAGGAAGTTATTTGACTTGTTAATTTAAGAAGTGTGATTTTGGCTGTAAAATTCTGAACGGTTGCCTGGTCCCCTGAGATTTGAGGTAATATTGATATGATTAATACCCTACTGGTTCTCTTGTAGTATGACTTGTAACTTAACTGAATTTTTAGAAAATATCTTAATCACACAATAGTGCTGTTAAATGAGTGCTTATGCACTTAGAAATGAAAGATGTTTTAACAATTTAAATACCAGCCTATAGAGAGGGGGTAAAATTAGCACCAATTAAGTTGAATGTTAACAAAACTGACTGGGTTGTTGAATGGTTCACACAGACAGCTGTAAAGTTCAGCCACTGTGTCCAATATATACACTGCAATATATACATTGCAAAATGGCCAAATGGATGTATTAAGCTTGAGCTTGGTTTGGAAATTTGCCAATATCAAAGACATGAACTTTCACAAGCAGAGTCTAGCTGCTCTATAGAAGTCTGCAATTAATCCTTAGGAAGACTCAGTTTTGTGGAAAGCATCATTTATACACGAGTGCCACTGGTACACCCAGTGGCACGAATGGACGACTCTAGAAGCCGTATCTATGGGCATCTGGAACTACATCAGTTCAGTGATTTAACTGGTCATATCTACTTTGCTTTTAAATTATATATAATTTAATAATATCAAAGATACTTGTAGTGAAGATACAGTTGAATAAGTCTTGGAAAATACCAGCCACGTAAACCCAGACATGAATTAAATGTGTATTGAACATTTCAACACTCTAGTAAGTCACCTCATGCCCTTTTTTTTGGGAGGGGAGGGGAGAGTTTCACTCTTGTTGCTCAGGCTGGAGTTCACTAGCAAGATCTCGGGTCACTGCAACCTCTGCCTCCCAGGTTCAAATGATTCTCCTGCCTCAGCCTTCTGAGTAACTGGGATTACAGGCACCCACCACCGTGCCTGGTCCTAATTTTTTGAATTTTTGTAGAGACGGGATTTCACTATGTTGGCCATGCTGGTCTTAAACTCCTGACCTTAGGTGATCCACCCACCCTGGCCTCTCAAAGTGTGGGGATTACAGGCATGAGCCACTGCACCCAGTCCTCATTCCCCTTTCATGCAAACCCCTATCCTAAGAGGCAACTATTCTTCTGGTTCTATAACCATAGATCCTTTTGCAGTTCTAAAATTTTATCCAAATAGAATTATACTTTACGCAATCTTCTCCTGTCTAGTTTCTTTAGCTCAATATGTTGTTAAAATTCATCTGTGTTGTTTAGCATGTCAGTAGAACATTCCTTTCTATTGCTCTCTCTCTTTCTTTTTCTCATTCCTAATTAGTCTAAAGTTTTATCAAAATAAAAATTTCAAGTATTGGCTTTACTAATTTTTTTATTGTTTGTCCATATTATATTGATTTCCTATCATTTCTTAATTATTTCTTCTATTTATTTTGGGTTAAATTCACAATTTTACTAGCTTCTCGTTTAATTATCATCTTTATTGAGGTATTACAGGAAATAGAAAAATAAAATTGTATATATTTATGATGTATGATGTGATGTTTTGACAAATATATATATATATAATGTAAAAGGATTAAATCAAGCTAATTTACATATCTATCACCTCACATACTTATTTTCTCTTAGTGAGAAATTTTAGTATCTACTCTCTGTAATTTTCAAGCATACAATATATTATTATTAACTGTAGACATCATGCTATATAATAGATTCCCAGAACTGATTCATTCTGGGACTTTGTACACTTTGACCAATATCACCCTCTTTCCATCTCCTCTCTTAGTCACTTGGTAAACATCATTCCACTTTCTACTTCTATGGTGAGTTTAACATTTTCAGATTGCACATATAAATGACATCATGCAGTATTTGTCTTTCTGTGCCTGGCTTAGTTCCCTTAGCAATATATATTCCACATTCATGCATGTTGTTTCAAATGACAGGATTTCCTTCTTTTCATTGTATTCATGAATTTTATACCACACACATCATCATCATCATCATCATCATCTTTATACATTCATCTGTTGATGAACCCTTAGGTTGATTCTATATGTTTGCTATTAGATAAAATGCTAAAATTAATATGGGAGTGCAGATACTTCCTTGACATACTAACTTCATTTTCTTTGGACACATAACAGAAGTGAGATTGCTGTATCATATGGTAGTTCTATTTTTTATTTTTATTTCTTTTTCTTTTTTTAAATTGTACTTTAGGTTCTGGGATACATGTGCAGATCATGTAGGATTGTTGGATAGGTACACACATGGCAATGTGATTTGCTGCCTCCATCCGCCCGTCACCTACATCTGGCATTTCTCTTTTCCAAAATGGCAATGTACTAATACACATTTTCATTAATACTGCACAAGGGTTCCATTTACTCCATATCCTCACCAATACTTGTTATGTTTTGTCTTCTTTCTGTTTTTTTTTGTTTTAATTGAGCAAAATATACATATTTAACATTTAAAATATTGTTTTGAAATATATATATATTGCAAAATGGCTAAATCAAGCAAATTAATGCATGCATTACCTCATATACATATCATTTTTGTGTTTTTTGGTGTTTTTGATAATAGCTATTCTAATAGATATAATATCTCATTGTGGTTTTAACTTGCATTTACCTGATGGCTAATGATGCTGAGCAGTTTTTATATAATTGTTGGCCATTTGTATGTCTTCTATTAAAAATGTCTACAATGGCCATTTGCTCAATATTTTGAGGGTTTAATTATTTATATATTTTGGATATTAACGTTTTATTGGGTATATGTTTTGAAATATTTTATCTCATTCTATAGGTTTTCTCTTCACTGTTTTGTTTTCTTTTTTATGCAGAAGCTATTTAGCTTCTTGTAACCTTAATTTTATTACTGTTGTCTGTGCTTATAAGATAATATCCAATTTGCTTTTTTCCCAGAAAAATGTCAAGAAACATTTTCCCTATGTTTTCTTTTAGTATTTTACAGTTAGAGGTCTTATATTTAAGAGCTCAATCCATTTTAGTTCGTATTTGTATATGGTGTGAGATAAAGGTCTCATTTCATTATTTTCCAAGTGGATATCCAGTTTCTCCAGTACTATTTATTCAAAGACTGTTCTTTTCACATTTTGTGTTGGCACAGTTGTTGAAGATCAACTGAGTGTAAATTTATGAATTTATTTCTGGGTTTTGTATTATTTTTCCGTTAGTGTATATGTCTGCTTTTATGCCATTGTCATGCTCTTTTGATTACTATAGTTTTGTAGTATATTTTGAAATCAAGTAATGTGATGCCTCTAGGTTTGATCTATTTTGCTCAAGATTTCTTTGACTATTCAGAATCTTTTGTGGTTCCTTGAAAATTTTGGGATTGTTTTTTCTATTTCTATAAAAAAGTCATTGGAATTTTTATAGAGATCAAACTGAATCTGTCGATTGCTTTGAGTATCATGGATACATTAATAATATTAATTTTTCCAAACCAGGAACACGGGATATATTTTCCTTTGTTTGTGTCTTCAATTTCCTTTGTCAGCTTTATAAATTTCAGTGTACAGAATTTTTACCTCCTTATGTAAGTTAATTCTTAAGTATTTTATTTTTTTAAGTCTATTCTAAATGAGATAATTTTCTTAACTCCTTTTTTACAGAGGTTTTTGTTAGGGTATAAAAATGCTTCTAATTTTTGTATCTTATTTTTTTTACCCTGTAACCCCACTGAATTTATACATTTGTTCTAAAAGTTATTTGTTTAATTTTTTAACATATTCACTTTAAAAAATACTGTCATCTGCAAATAATTCTACTTCTTCTTTTTCAATTCGGATGCCTTTTATTTATTTGTCCTGCTTAACTGCTCTGGCTAGAACGTTCAGGGCTATACTGAGTAGAAGTAACAAGAATGGCATACTTATCATGTTCCTGTTGAGTACAATGTTAGCTTGTGTGCTTGTCCTATATAGCCTTTATTATGTTGAGGTACATTTTTTCTTTATCTAATTTTTGAGAGTATTTTTTTCATTATTGATGAAATTTGTTGATGATAAATTGATGTATTTTGTTGAAGAATTTTTCTTAATCTATTGAGATAATATTTGACTCTGATTATTTTTCTGTTAATATGGTATATCACATTGATTGATTTGCATATGTTGAACCATCTTTACATATCAGAAGTATATGCCACTTGATTACAGTGTATGATCTTTTCAATATGATGTTAAATTTGATTTGTCAATACTTCACTAAGAATGTTTACACCTTTGTAACTGGGAATATTGGTCTATAATTTTTTTTTCTTGTACATTCCTTCTCTTGCTTTGGTCAGTGTAATGCTGGCATCATAAGAGTTAGAAAGTATTTTCTTGCTTCAGATTTTGTTGGATAAATTTGAGAAGTATTCACATTCGTTTTTCTTAAAATGACTGGTAGAATTCACCAACAAAGCCATAATGCCTTTGGCTTTATTTTTTGGAAGGTTTTTAATTACTGATTTAATCTCTTTATTCATTATGATCTGTTTGGACTTCCTATTTCTTTATGATTCAGTCTTAATTGATTAAATGCTCCTAGAAATTTACCCATTTCTTCTAGGATTTCTGTAAAAATTTTTGGCATGTAATTGTCCATGTTCATCTCTTTGGATACTTTGTATTTCTGTGGTATCATATGCTTAGTGTCTCCTGTTTCATTTATAATTTTAACTTAGCTTTTCCTTTTCTTTTTTTTTTTTTTTTTTTTTTTTTTTTTTTTGCCAATCAATGAGAGCTTGTAAGGTTGCTGAGGATGGTTGGCCTTGAACTCTTGGCCTCACCTTCGCAAGGGCCACGACATCTGGCCGGAGCCACTTTGGGCTTAACTTAGCTTTTTCTATTTTTTCCCTTTGGTAGTTTAATTAAAACTCTGTCAGTTTTATTTTTAGAAAAAAAAAATCAACTGTTTTAAAATGATGTTTTTATTGTTTTGTAGTCTTTCTGTTTTTAATTTTTATATTATACTTTAAGTTCTGGTGTACATGTGCAGATCATGCAGGATTGTTACAAAGGTACACACATGCTGTGGTGGTTTGCTGCATCCATCCTCCTTTCATCCACATTAGTTATTTCTCCTATGTTATCCCTCCCTAATCCCCCCACCCCATGCTATCCCTCCCATAGTCCTCCCACCCCCTGACAAGCCCTGTTGTGTAATGTTCCCTTCCTTGTGTCCATGTGGCTTCATTGTTCAACAACCACTTATGAGTGATAACATGCAGTGTTTGGTTTTCTGTTCTTGTGCCTGTTTGCTGAGAATGATGTTTTCCGGATTCATCCATGTTCCTGCAAGGGACATTAACTCATCCTTTTCATGGCTGTATAGTATTCCATGGTTTATATGTGCCACATTTTTCTTGTTAAGTTTATTATTGATGGGCATTTGGATTGATTCCAAGTCTTTGTTATTGTAAACAGTGCCGCAATGAACATAGGTGTGCATGTGTCTTTATAGTAGAATATTTTACAATTCTTTGGGTATATACCCAGTAATGGGATTACTGGGTCAAATGGTATTTCTATTTCAAGATCCTTGAGAAATCATCACACTGTCTTCTCAATGGTCAAACTAATATACAATCCAACCAACAGTGGAAAAGTGTTCCTATTTCTCCTCATCCTCTCCTGCATCTGTTGTCTCCAGACTTTTTAATTATCACCATTCTAACTGGCAAGAGATGGTATCTCTGTGTTATTTTGATTTGCATTGCCAAATGACCAGTGATGATGACCTTTTCTTCATATGTTTGCTGGCTTCATAAATGTCTTCTTTTTGAAAAGTGTCTGTTCATATCCTTTGCCCACTTTTTGATGGAGTTGTATTTTTTTTCTTGTAAGTTTGTTTAGCTTCTTTTTAGATACTGCATATTAGCCCTTTGTCATATGGGTAGTTTGCAAATTTTTTTCCCAGTCTTTTGGTTGCCAGTTCACTCTAATGTTTTTTTTTTTTTTTTTTTTTTCTGTGCAGAAGCTCTTAAAGTTTATTAGATCCTATTTATCTATTTTGGCTTTTGTTGCCATTGTTTTTGGTGTTTTAGTCATGAAGTCCTTCGCTATGACTGTCTTGAATGGTATGGCCTAGGTTTTCTTCTAGAGTTTTTATGGTGTTATGTCTTATGTTTAAATCTTTAATCCATCTGAAGTTAATAATTATATTTGGTTTAAGGAAGGTTCAGTTTCAGCTTTCTTCATATGGCTAGCCAGTTTTCCCAACACCATTTATTAAATAGGGAGTCCTTTCCACATTGCTTGTTTTTGTCAGGTTTGTCAAAGATCATATGGTTGCAGATGTGTGGCATTATTTCCAAGGCCTCTATTCTGTTCCATTAGTCTATATCTCTGTTTTGGTACCAGTACCATGCTGTTTTGATTATTGTAGTCTTGTAGTATTGTTTGAAGTCAGGTAGCATGATGCCGCCATCTTTTTTTTTTTTTTTTTTTTGCTTAGGATTGTCTTGGCTATGTGGGCTCTTCTTTGGTTCCATATGAAGTTTAAGTGCTTTTTTCAGTTCTGTGAAGATCAGTGGTAGCTTTATTGAGATAGTATTGAATATATAAGTTACTTCGGGCAGTACGGTCGTTTTCACATTATTGATTCTTGATTCTTCCTAACCATGAGCATGGAATGTTTTTCCATTTGTTTGTGTTCTCTTGTATTTCTATGAACAGTGGTTTGTAGTTCTCCTTGAAGAGGTCCTTCACATCCCTTTTTAGTTGTATTCCCATGTATTTTATTCCTTTTGTAGCAATTGTGAATGGGAGTTTGCTCATGATTTGGCTCTCTGTCTGTTTTTGGTATATAGGAATGTTTGAGATTTTTGCACATTGATTTTGTGTCCTGAGACTGCTGAAGTTGCTATTATCTTAAGGAGATTTTGGGCTGAGACATTTGGGGTCTTCTAAATACACTGTCATGTCATCTGCAAGGAGAGACAATTTGACTTTCGCTTTTCCTAATTGAATTCCTTTATTCCTTTTTCTTGCCTGATTGCTTTGGCCAGAACTTCCAATACTATATTGAATAGGAGTGGTGACAGAGGGCATCCTTATCTTGTGCCAGTTTTCAAAGGGCATGCTTCCAGTTTTTGCCCATTCAGTATGATATTGGCTGTGAGTTTGTCATAAATAGCTTTTATTATTTTGAGATATGTTCTATCAATACCTTGTTGATTGAGAGTTTTTAGCATAAATGACTGTTGAATTTTGTCAAAGGCCTTCCCTGTATCTATTGAGATAATCATGTGGTTTTTGTCTTTGGTTTTGTTTATGTGATGGATTACATTTATAGATTTGCATATGTTAAACCAGCCTTGCATCCCAGGAATGAAGCTAACTGGATCATGATGGATGAGCTTTTTCGTGTGCTGTTGGATTCAGTTTGCTAATATTTTATTAAGAATTTTTGCATCAATGTTCATCATGGATATTGGCCAGAAATTTTCTTTTTTAGTTGTGTCTCTGCCATGTTTTGGTATCAGGATTATGTTGATCTCACAAAATGAGTTAAGAAGGATTCCCTCTTTTTGTATTGTTTGGAATAGTTTCATGGGACCAGCTTCTCTTCGTACCTCTGATAGTATTCGGCTGTGAACTTGTCCGGTCCTGGCCTTTTTTTTAGTTGGTAGGCTATTTGTTGCTTCCTCAACTTCAGACCTTGTTATTGGCCTATTTAGGGATTCAATTTCTTCCTGGTTTAGTCTTGGGACAGTGGAAGTGTCCAAGAATTTATCCATTTCTTCTTGCTTTACTGTTTATGTTCATAGAGGTGTTTGTATTAATCTCTTATGGTAGTTTGTATTTCTCTGGAATCAGTGGTTATAACTCTTTGTCTTTTTTATTGGATCTGTTTGATTCTTCTCTCTCTTTTTTTTATTAATCTGGCTAGCAGTTTATCTATTTTGTTGATCTTTTCAAAAAACTAGCTCCTGGATTTATTGATTTTTTTAAAGGGTTGCGTCTCTACTTCCTTCAGTTCTGCTCTGATCTTAGTTATTTACAAATAAACCCCACCTTCCCATGACAGAGAACCTTTGAAAAGAGGCAGTTGTGAGTTTCACTTCAGCAGATCTAGAAGTCTCTGACCAGCAGCTCTGAGGGGAGTAATGGAGGTCCCAGCACAGCACTTGAGATCTGATAAGGAACAGACTGCCTCCTCAAGTGGCTCCCTGACTCCTGTATAATCTAAGAGACACCTCATACAGGAGAGGTGACTGACTTTCAGCAGGTAAGTTTTTGCGAAAAAGCTACCAGAGGAAGGAACAGGCAGTGATCTTTGCTGTTCTACAGCCCCTGCAGGTGATTCTTAGGCAAGCAGGGTCTGGAGTGGACTTCTAGCAGTCCTGCAGCAGAGGGTCCTTTCAGTTAAAAGGGAAAACAAAATAAATAAAAATAAATACCTTCAACATCAACAGAAAGGTTGTCCACTCAGAGACCCCATCCAAAAGTTACCAACTTAAAAGACCAAAGGTAGATAAATCCACAAAGATGGGAATAAACCAGAGCAAAAAGGCGGAAAGCACCAAAAACCAAAATGCCTCTTCTCCTCTAAGGGATCACAACTCCTCATCAGCAAGGGAACAAAACTGGAAGGAGAATGAGTTTGACAAATTGACAGAATCAGGCTTCAGAAGGTAAGTAATAACAAACTTATCTGAGCTAAAGGAGCATGTTGTAATCCAATGCAAAAAAAACTAAGAACCTTGAAAAAATGTTAGATGAAATGCTAACTAGAATAACTAGCTTAGAGAAGAACATAAATGACTTGTTGGGGCTGAAAAACACAGCACAAGAACTTTGTGAAGCATGCACAAGTTTCAATAGCTGAATTGATAAAGAAGAAGAAAAAATATCAGAGATGGAAGATCAACTCAATAAAATAAAATGAGAAGGCAACATTAGAGAAAAAAGAGTAAAAAGAAAGCCTCTAAGAAATATGGGATTATGTGAAAAGACCAAATGTATGTTTGATCAGTGTAGTCTTTGTTTTATGTATTCCTCCTCTGGTTTGTGTTTTTTCCTTTTCATTCTGCTGCATTTTGGCTTGGTTTATTCTTTTACTACTTCACTGAAGTGTTAGATTAAGTTGTTTATTTGAGACACATTTTTATTATTGTAGGTGTTTATCAATGTGAAATTTCCTCTGCATTTGCTGCATCCTATATGTTTTGGTATGTTGTGTTTTAATTTTCATTTATCTCAAGATATATATTGTTTTCTCTTTGGATTTTTTCTTGAGCCATTTGTTATTTAGATGTTTTTGGTTTTCTTTCCACGTGTTTGTAAATATTCCAATTTTTCTTCTCTTAATGGTGTAGTTTCAAACCGTTGGGATCACCAAAAAAAAAAAAAAAAAAATTGATATAATTTAAAACTTTTTAAAAAATTGTTAAAATTAGCTTTGTGGCTAACATATAATCTCAACATCCTGCCTATGCTTAAAAAATGCATATTTTGCTGCTGTTGGATGAAATCTTATGTATATGTCTTTTAATTTCTTTTGTTTTACAGAGTTGTTCAAGTCTGTTTTCTACTGATTTTCTGTCTAATCTATCGATTGTTAAAAGTGTGGAGCTAAAATCTCCTACTCTTATTGCATTTCCATTTCTTCTTTCTGATTAGATAATATTTGCTTTATATGTGCCTATATTCTGATGTCAGATGAATACATATTTACATTGCTTTCCTTTTTTATGCAATTTTTATTTAGTGAATTTCAGACATGAGGTTTTACTCTGTTTCCAGGGTTTGACTTGAACTCCTGGGTTCAAGCCATCCCCCTGCCTTAGCCTCCCCTGTAGTTGGGACTATAGTCATGTGCCACCATGCCCAACAATGTAGGTTTTTCCTCTTGGTAAGTTGACATATTTATCATTATTTGATGGCTTTTTTGTGTGTGTCTGGTGATAGTTTCTTACTTGTAGTCTATTTAGTTCGTCTAAGATTAGACAACCTTGCTCCATTTTTTGTCACCATTTTTATGGAATAACTTTTACCATCCTTTCACTGACACCCTGTGTCCTTAAAGCTAAAAAGTGAGTCTCTCCTATATATTATATAGGTGAATTTTGTTTATCTGTTAATTCACTCTACATCTTTTGATTGATTGGAGAATTTAATTATTTCACATTCAAATTAACTATTGATAGGTAAGGACTCACTACTGCCATTTTGTTATTTTCTGACTGTTCATGTTGTCACTTTGTTTTATTCTTTCTTTTCATTTTATAATATTTTGTAGTAGAATGCAAAAGAAGGGAATAACATTTTCCTTTTTATCTTTTGCATATCTACTACAGCTTACTTTTTCATTTGTCATTGCCATGAAGCTTTTATAAAATATTTTACAGTATTTTAAGCTGCTTACACTTAAGTTTTACTACATGCAAAAACTCCACACTTTCACTTATTTTTGCCCCATTTAATAATATTGATACCATATTTTACATCTTTTATATATTATGAATCTATTGTTATTGTAGTTATAATTATTTTCATCTTTTGTCTCTTATCTTTTATACTAAAGTATTCTGCCTTTTAACTTTTGTGATAGAGTTGAAAGTGATTAATACACAACTATGACAATATTAGAATATTACATATGCTTTTCTACTTACAATGGGTTTATATAGCTGTAACCACATCCTAAGTCAAGCAGCATCTGTATTCTTACCTTTACAATTTCATACTTTCATATGTTTTCATTTTACTCTTTAGTGACCTTTTATTTGAACATCAATAACTCCCTTTAGGGTTTCTTCTAAAACAGGTGTAGCAGTGATAAACTCCCATAGCTTTTGTTTGTCTAAAAAAGTCCTTATCTCTCCTTCATTTCTGCAATATACTCCTGAAATTTATATTCTAAGTTGGCAGAATTTTTTTATTTTTTGGTATTTTGAACGTATTATTCCACTCTTCCCTGCCCTTCAGGTTTCTGCTGAAAAGTCCACTGATGTCCTATGAATATTTTCTTGTGTGTAATTTGTTGCTTTTCTCTTGCTGCTTTCAAAATCCTCTGTCTTTGAATTTTGAAATTTTTACTATAATGTGTCTGTATTAGCCCATTATTACATTTCCAGAAATAAATACTTGAGATTGGGAAATTTATAAAGAAAAGAGATTTAATTGGCTCACAGTTCTGCATGTTGTGCAGGAAGTATTGTGACAGTATCCACTTGGCTTCTAGAGAGGCCTCAGGAAGTCTTCAATCATGGCTGAAGACAAAGGGGGAGCCAGCACATCACATGGCAAGGGTGGTATGAAGAAAGGAAAGGTGCCACACACTTTTAAACAACCGATCTCATGAGAACTCACACACTATCATGAGGAGAGCACCATGCCATTCATGATGGATCTGCCCTCAATACCCAAACACCTCTAACCAGGCCCCACCAACATTGTGCATTACATTTCAACATGAGATCTGGAGATAGACACATGCAAACTATGTCAGTGTCTCAGTGAAAATCTCTTTATGTTTAATCAAATCAACTTTTGAACCTGTCTATTGAAGTTTTAAGTTCAGTCATTCTGCTCTTTAGCTTACAGCTTTTTGTTTGGTTCTATTTTATAGTTCCTTTATCGATACCTTCTCATTTTGCTGATATATGGCTTTATTGATTTCATTTACTTGTCTATTAGTCATCTCTTGTTGTTCATAGGGATTTGTTAAGATGAATATTTTAAATTACTTATCAGGCTATTTGTAAATCTCCATCCCTTTAGGGTTGCTCACTTGTGCCTTTTTTTGTTCTTTGGTGGTGTCATGTTTTCCTGATTATTTGTAATCCTTGTTCCTGTACATTGATGTCTGCACATTAGAAGAAGCAGCCATTCATTCTAGTGCCTACACACTGGATTTGTCAGGTAAAACCTTCCATAAGTCAACCTGTCCACAGATTCTGGGTAGGCCATCTGGTGAGGTTCATAGACAGGCTTGCTGCTAGAGTTCTTAGGGAGACTGGCTTGGTGCCTTGATAAGCAGTTGTGCAGACTTGCAGCCTGAGTCCATAGAGCCCAGCCGGGGGTTTGGAATTGTGAGCTTGGGCCCAGAACTTGGGTCCCCTGAGGACGCCCTGGAGCTTGGGTCTTGAGTGTACAGGAGCTGGCTTAGAGCCTGGGTCTGTGGGAACAAGCCTAGTCATGGGGACTACTAGGGGGCCCAGACCTTGAGTCTCCTAAAGAGGACCTGGAACCCTGGGTACTCTGGGGCTAGAGCTATGGGAGTTAACCTGGAGCCCAGAGAAGGCCTGATTTTGGGGTGGACCTAGAGCCTGGTCTGTGGGGGCTAGTCTAGAGCTTGGGTCTGTGGGAACTGACCTGTTAACTAGAGCTATGGGGGCTAGCCTGGGGTAAGGATCCACAGGGGCTGACCTGGAGGATGTATCTGTAGGTACTGGTCTGCAGGCTAGGTCTCTAGGGGCTTTCCTGGAGTCTGGGAAAACCTAGGCTGGCCTAGACCATTTTTTTCTAAAGCTTGAATGATACAACTTCCTGCAAATTGATGGTTTCCAAGCCCCTCTTACTTTAAATATAATTCATTATCAGTGTACAGTGTTATCTCTACTAAGCAAACATAGATTCGCTTTAATTAGCATCTGAGGGTATGCTCTTATCTCTGGAAAAAGGTAACATTTCTCTAGCTTCCTTGATGTTGGCACATTCAGTGTGTGAATATTAGCAGCTAAACAAAGAAGCAAATTCTCCTGAATGTGCAATTCAGTAAGTACATCAAGTATTCTGGCTAAAGAAGAATAAAGTATTACGAAGCCAAAGTCAAGAGAAACATATTTCAGATTTCCAAGAGGTCACAGAATCTGTTGTAGTAAAGCAACAGGAAAGAGGAAAGAGCCAGGATGGTGTTGTGTGTGTGTGTGTGTTCCTGCGCATGCATGCATATGGGTTTGTGTGTAAATATGTATCTTCCATTCAAATGCATTCTGAGTTTGCGTGACCAGTTTACTTCCTTTAACCTCCAAACAACTTTCTTCCTACTATCCCAAAGAATAACTGTAGGTGGGGTAGAAATGACTTTTAGTATTTTTGTGAAAATAAGTCATTTTAAAAGAATATTGTTTTAGTTCACTTTCTATCTCTTTTTATAGGCAATTGTTTAATGAAGCTAAATTATTTCCTAATTGAGTAGATCTACGTAGTACTGCTGCATATCAATATCTTTGAGGGATTTGTTTTTCTGTACTGCAGCATTGAAAAAGATTTTGGCTATTGAAGGGCAAACTATTTTTCATTTAATAAAAGTTTTTTACTCTATAGTATCTTTCTGTCCAGTGTTCCATTATTAACTATAGTAGAAGTGATTTAAAAGATATTTTGCTTCACCTTTGTATGGTACTATTTGTCAAATCCTAAGAAAAATCCAAGGGTTTTTCTTTCTTTTCAATATAGAACTAAGAATGAGTAAGAACTTAGTTTTAAAATACTATATGGGCCATTCTATCTACATGCATCAATTTTAAAATTTAATGTTTTCTTAGTTACTATAAATTTTATTTTTGTGCTCTCCTTGCTTCTATATGGCTGAGGGAGTCAAAAGACCATAAGCTCCATCTGTTTGTATCTGTTCAGTACCTTATTTTAAATCTGCATCTCGATGAAAATAGTCTTTTGATAAACTATGAGACTTTTTATTCCAATTAGCAAATTCATGATTGGTGTTTATAGGTAGAGGATGTAACAGTAATAACAGTGCCCAGTCCCAAAAGTTGAATCATGATTTGTCCAATCCAAACAGGGGAAAGAACCCTCTTTTTCTATTCCAGTGTATGATAAGTATATGACCCACATCTTATCAATTAAATGTATAAAAAATCTGCTGTGTTAAGCAAAATACAGGAACTTTTTTTGTTGCTAACAAAAAAGAAAGCACAAAAAGATGTTTGTTCTTTGCATTCATCACCTTTTTTTTCCTGTTTGGTACCATATTCTTTGAGGATGTAATGCTTCACATTGCCACTACCATTGGGGTAGATATGACTAAAATATTGAATAATGAGGAAGACCTTTGGAATTTGAGGATAGAATAAAATAAAAAATCCACTTCTGGATTTGAAATGTTTCCAAATTTCTTGTATTTAAGAAATACTTAAACTGCTTATATTAAGATCTCATTAGTAAAATGTTATAGAGAAACAAGCATCTTAATAGAAACAGATGCCGAAAGTCAGGCCAAGGTTAGCTTAATAATAAAATTATATTAAACATTTACATTTGCATATTACCTTTCATCTCCATTTGCTCTGGGCTACAGGACTTGGCATTTATACCATTGCAATAATGAGCTTTCAGATTTTGGAATGTTTTTAGAAAAATATAGCAGTTATTTAGTTGGTTTATCTTTGAGAGTTAGACTACCTCCAACCTTGTGAAAAAATATCTGTGCCATGTAGTCTATGTAGTCAAGGTAACAAGAACTCTGTATTGAAGTTCTGCAGTTTGGAATCAAAGCACAGCTTAGTTGACCAATGCTCTGCTAAGTTTTTATTCATCCATCTAGCTAATGTATCTGCCCATCCATTGAAGGCAACTTCAGAACTTACGGTTGGTTGTGCCATTCCAGATTTGGAGTATGATTCCTGGGTCTCTTGGATAAATAAAATCCTAATTCCTATGTCTGTTTAATAACAAATGGAGTTATAACATTTATATACCATATAAATAGGACATATAATTAATTTCATGAGACAAATTAAAATACTCATAAGCACTGCAGCCCAGATTCTCAATTTTTTAAATAAATTTTATTTAAGAATCACTATTACTTTGTCCAACAGTATTTCAATCTCTTTCTTTTACTTTCTTTCTTTTTTTTTTTTTTTTTTTTTTTTTTTTGAGATGGAGTTTCGCTCTTGTTACCCAGGCTGGAGTGCAATGGAGCGATCTCGGCTCACCGCAACCTCCGCCTCCTGGGTTCAGGCAATTCTCCCGCCTCAGCCTCCTGAGTAGCTGGGATTACAGGCACGCGCCACCATGCCCAGCTAATTTTTTGTACTTTTAGTAGAGACGGGGTTTCACCATGTTGACCAGGATTGTCTCGATCTCTTGACCTCGTGATCCACCCGCCTCGGCCTCCCAAAGTGCTGGGATTACAGGCTTGAGCCATCGCGCCCGGCCTCAATCTCTTTCTAAGGTGGAACTCTCTATTCCTTCATCTGTCTGTGACTATTTGAATGCTTTAAAATAATCATGGAGTAGTACTGAGAGTTTAATTGGGATGTGGAATTTTGACAGATGTATTCAGTTTAGAGTACCTGAATAAAAAGTAAAGATATTTAAGCAGAATAATAATGATAATAAAAAATTGAGGTAAATAAGATTCGGGCAAAACTACCTTGTCTACTTTGGAATAAGGTGAAGTCAAGAAGTGATTTTGGCAGAGACAGCTAAAGTGACAATACCTAAGACGTTAGTTTCTTTGCCATAAGATGAAGTTTCTAGACCTTTAATATAAAATGTGTATATATATAGTAATGAAGTTTATTTTGTAAACCTATTCCTAACAAAAACAGAATGACATATTTTTATGTAAAATGTTATTGCAGTGTTTGACATAACACTATTACAGAACAACTGGTGATTACTTAGAAGTGTAATTTATTGACTGATAATCAATCCAAATAATTTAGTTATCATCCATACTATAACACATTATATCAATGTTTAATATCTAAATTAAAGGATACTATAGTAGGTGATGTGTTCATTTTGTTTCCTGTCATCAGAAGTGATTTCTTGTCAAATTCAGAAGTAAACTTAATTTAAATATATGTATATCTCAGGGAAAGCACAAGCACTATGAATGCCTTTGCCTTAGGAGACTAAGTAAGTCCTATTTTGAATGAGATTTATGCTTAAAATGGGAAACAAATTGTTTTCCTTGAACTGGTAGCATTTAGGATCTTAGGTTAATTGAAACTTTCTCTCATGTTCTACAGGTCCCATCTGAGAAAAATCCTGAGCTACCCTGGATGAAATTCATTCTGAAACTCCCTTGGGACAAAAATAAGAGGTCAGTTTTTGCTTGCTCCTGAAACTGGAGAGAAAACACATGAGAAACAGCAGTGGGACGTATTGCCCTGCTGAGTATCTCTGCTTATTGTGAAATGAGGTTTGGACAGTAATCTGCTCTGAACAGTCCTCCATATCAAGTCCACTTGTATTTCTTTATGAAATATATTCACCAAAACAAATGTATATACTTAAAAATGTATTATTTCTCTTACATTTGAATTTAAGATGATTAGCATGATATTGGAAAGAAAAAAATACATATTTTAGAATTATTTTTATTATAAAATAAATTCTTTTCAAGTTGAAATGATTTCGTTATAAAAAATTTAATTCAGCATATATTGAGAAAAGTAGATAAATATTAGTTTTTAATTATCTAAATTAGCATTCTGTGATTTATTAAGCAAATAAATTATCTCCTCTATTTCTAGTATAGAATAGGCACTCAAAATAAGTTTTAATATATAGAGATTATTTTGTCTTTTTTTTCCAGTGTAAATATTATTATTAACAAACTAAGCATTCTAAAAGTTGTAGCTAAACCTATTCTTTACTTAATGTAATTCTGTTTGGCTCTTATAGTTGAAGGATTGTAAATGGAAATAGGAATTTAAACATCATCTCCTTCTAACTTCACTTGACTGAGAAAGGAATTAAATTGGTTCAAAGTAATGCTGATCATCTGATATCTTTGACCTTTCCACATATCCTGCATGGAAGGAGGAGGAAGAAATATTGGAACAGGTAATGGAAACTGGTATATTATGACATTTAGTGTTCAATTGAAGCACTATATTTAAAATGCTTGATTCTAAGTATAAATAAAATAACTCATCATGATATCTCTTGTTGTTTCCAAATAAATAGGAATGCTTTGTGTCTAATGTATCATCTGACTAGATTTGTGACTCGTCTTACTTTGTCAGTTGTAATACACTATACAAATAACACTCTTTGACATACTGCTACTACCACAGTTACCCTCTACCCACCATCCACAAGCCAAAATCCGTTTTTGTGCAAAAAAAAAAAAAAAAAAAATCATTTACTTCTAGCTCTATGCACCACAGATGTAGATACCCAATTAGATGAGGAAGAAGACGATGGAGTAGAAGACTAAATCTGAGCTAAAATGAGCCCTAAATTAGGAAAACCTATGTTAGTGAATGAGTCTGCCTAATGTATATCCTAGAAGAGCACCAGATCTGAATGTAGGATAACAACTATCTGTTGTTTTTTTTTTTTCTATCCAGTAGCTGTCCTTCTTTCTTCTCATAATAAAACTCCTTTTCTGTTGAAAACTCATTTGAGAAGATTTGAAATTGTGTTATCATAAACATGGTGCCTTATCAAGGTTATAAATATATAGACCAGGACAACAGACTCTTCCATTTACTTTATCTTTCTAGATAAAATAATTGACTCAGAAAAGGCCACACAACCCAAGCTAAGCCATCAGAGTCTTCTGTGTAGCTTTACTGCTGTACTTCTCAGAAAGATGGTTTCCTTTTACTGAGTTTTGAAACAGAAAGAATGTGTGTTTGGGTTCAGGTTTGACCAACTTTCCAGTAATAGGGAGAACAATCCTATGTGGAGGCTCCGAAAACCTGATATTGCAAATATAGTCTCAACTCCTAAGAATTTGAAATAATATATGTCACTAAAGAAGCTATGCTTTGTCAATGCTTTTTGCCTCCTTTTCTGATAAATGATTAATAAATATCATTATTTGACTAAATGTGAAATTAGATTATCTTAGCTCAATTTTTTTTCATGTTTAGTAAATCCTTAAACCCATTATTTGAGCAAAATTTCCCTCTTATGGTAAGAGGAGCTTCAATAAGTTTCTTCAAAGAGTTAGAAACATAGAACACCAGCATATTCCAGAGATAAATTTCCAAGAATTTTGCTCCCATATTAACATATATATTTGAAAGATTAATATCTAAATTAATGAACAAAAGTAGATAAGTAACAAAGCTTTTATGTGGTATTGAATGAGTTCTTACTCTGATTTTCAGCTTCTTAATTATTAATTACAGATTAGGATAGTTTTGACTTTATTCAAATATTAAAGAAAACAATGTATATAAAGAGTTAGCATCCTGTCTAAGGTAGAATTACTCAATAAACATTATATCACATAATCTCTTATTTATTCTTCCCTTCATAAACCATCACCATCATTTTCAAGAAAAATATTTCATTTATAGACCATGAAGTATAAAATCTGTCACATGGATTTGTTTGAGCATCATTGTACTTATTCACCCTTTACTCCACTATATTTTCTATGATATTCTTGAAACTATCAATTTGGGAAAGAGACATCTGGGAACATGAGGAAGAAAGAAGATTGAGAAGCAGATGTTTTTCATGCATTATAAAACAATAGAAAATTTTCTTATGAATGGTTATGTTGATGGCAGAGAACACAAACAGCTCAGCTGAGGATATACTCTAATCTTAAATAGTTTAAGGTACTCTAAGCTACTGAATCCAGGAAGACTAGGGTTTACATAAGAGAAGTGGTATGCATGTGTGTGTGTGTAAGTAGTTGGAATGGGAAAATAATCCAAAAAGAATTATTTTAAGTATTGCAGATTTTATAATGTGACCCCTTTAACACTGAATAATGCCTTATGACATCATTGCAATGACTAACGCCTGTTTTAAATCTAATTTTATGCCAGGTATTGTGAACATGAACATTGACAATAGAAGACTCACAAAATAATTTTGCAGTATTGACTCAGAGTAGCACAAATCCAAAGGTACAGGTTAAGGAAATTAAAAACCTAAGAACATGTACAGTATTATGGAGTATGCATGGTTTTTAATTTTGTATTGTCTGTTTTACTACTTAACTATTTATGACCTGACCTTTCTATTCCCCATCTTCTTACCGTCAACTTCTTATTTTCTTTTCTTTTGCAGCTTTTATCTCTTCGAAATTCACTCATTTTTTTCTCCCACCTAGTTCATTACTATCATGTTTGTTCCACAGTTTGAACTTTGATTAAAAAATTAGAAAGTCAAGTAAATTCTATCATCATGTAAAGTAAAAATACACTGCATGGACTGAGATTCTACATACTTTATTTATTTTACTTTAGTTTTAACTTTTATTTATAGATTATGTAAAATTAATCATGAGTTAACAAAAAATTATACAAGTGCTTAATGAAAATAAATACAGTAGTTTGTATTCTCTAATTCAATTGCTCAATTGGCACATTAGATTAAGAAAATAGTAATAGCAATATCACTCACTTGTAATCCATTTTTGGGAGAAAAGAAACAATTTTGTTTCTTAGACATTTGATGAAAATCAATTGTGTGTGTGTGTGAATGTGTGTGTGTGAACGTGTGTGTGTGTAGTGAATAAGAGAGACATTTATTTTAATAAGCTGGTTCAGATGATTTTATGATACACAGCAGGCTGGCACACTGAGATCAAGGGGAGAGTTGATGTTGCAGTCTAGACTGTAAAGACTGGAAGAAATATTCCTTCTTCCTTGAGGATCTTCATCATTATTTTTTTCTTAAGGCATTCAACTGATTGGGTGAAACTGACCCACTTTGTAAAGGTTGATTTGCTCTACTCAGAATCTACTGATTTAAATGCTAATCACATCTACCAAAATACCTTCACAGCAAAATCCAGCCTGGAGCTTGACCAAACATCTGTGCACCATAGCCTGGCCTAGTTGACTCATAAATTAAATTAGCACCAATTCAACCCTTCCCCATCTGGCACTAATATACATCTCTTTAAAACATACTTAATCTCATAAAACAGATAAAAACAAGGTAATATTTTCATCTAACATGATAATATGATATTATATCTATTTGAAAATACACTAACCCTTTCCCCAGAAAAGGATACAGAGATCTTGGGTGCTGTTCAATTTTTCTTGATATCTTGTAACTTATATACTATGATTCGATTTTAGCAATAAATACTATGATAGAAAATTGATACATTTTATGTTATATGTTGAGGGTAAGAGGGAGTAGAAAATAACGTTGATATGGAGGCATATTCAAACAAAATAAAAAACAAATACTCTTAACAGCCCTTATTTCTGTAACTTGTCATGTGCTCATAGCTGACATTTATACCAACCTTCTTCCACTGCTCACTCTGTATTTCCTTTGCCCTTAAGAAATTCCCCAGTTAGTCATGGTTCATTACCTGCAGAAGTAATCCAAATCTCCATTCTTGAAGGATCTGGGACATTAGTAGTATTGCCTGAACTAGGTTGTTGTAATTTTCCATTAACTTTCTTCAAAGGGCATGGGGATACTAAGAAAAACAGTAATTAATATCCTGTGTTCTCAACATTCACTTCCTTACCTTCATTGAGGAGTACTGGACCAATTTCCCCTTCATAGCAGGATCAATCACTACTGATAGTACAGCAACTCCCTTCTTTTTCTGATGAGTCAGAGGCATAAGGAGCCAGTAGTGGTCAGGTGCCATTATTAACTTCCACTTCAACGGAATCAATGTGTCTTCTGCGGAAACATTACTTATTTTGAAAGTAAGACTTTTAGACTCGCAGAGAGTAAGGTAGCAGGGACAGGAAGCAAATATTTTGTTAAGGAATTACTGTAGGTAACAGTGAATACTGCTACTTCCATTCTACCCACTGAATCCTGGACCTGTATATCCTGCCTATGGGAGAAGGAGTACAATATATTGAACACTGATTTAGGGCATATACAGCTCCTGGAAAATCTTGATGCATAAGTATTTGATTAGTAGCATCCAATGGTAATATTTTGCATATTTATACTATGACATAATGCCATACACTGTTAGTGCTTTCTTTACTACTAAAAATTGAGTCATTGATTCCTTTAAACCCAATCAGATTAGAGAACCATTTCTAGAAACCCCAGAACAGATTCAGAAAACTCATGCTTAAGATTGTGTTTCTCTAAAACCACTCTTGCCACAGAAGTCTGTTAGGGTTCTCCAGAGAAACAAAACCAATAATCGTGTGTGTGTGTGTGTGTGTGAATATGCAGAGTGAGACAAAGATTTATTAATGTTAAGTAGTTGGCTCATACTTTGATCTAATAAATCTAATAATGGATGATCTAGTGTACCAGAAAAAGCAACACAGAAAGACTACTTTTGAACCTTGTTCCAAGGTGCCTTGTCAGGTAATGTTAAGTAGCAGTATAGCAATTAAATTATAAGGAATTAATCCTTGGGTTTGTATTTCTCAAGGATTCATCTATTCAATAAGAATTAGAAATAACTGGAAAGCTAAAAATCTCAAGCTCATGTTCCATAGACACCCTCCAGGTGGTCCATAAAGCTTTTTTACTTACTTGAATCATTAAAGTGTCCACTTGAAAAGACCATGGCAAAATTGTTTTATATGTTACAATGTCATGTATCTAATGTTTGCTATCCTTTTGGCTGGACTTTTATCTTTACTCATTGCAGTTTATGTATATTTGACTTTAGTCTATCATTTCCATTTACCAATAATAAAGTGTTGTTTATTTCAAGATTTCCTAGAGAAAATCATTAGCATACATTTTATATTGAGTTTTTGCAGTTGTTAACAATGCAGTCAATTTGCAAGTTTGTTAAATATGTCATCCCTTGCCAAATCCGGGTAAAATGGACATAATTGCTCTACCTGAAATTAATGCTACTAAACTGAATTTTGATCATTGGTATTCCAATGAATAAACAGCCTTATCTGATATCAAAAATGATATCTATTAATAGATGTTTAGGATAGCATAATACAACTAGTGTAACTTTTAATAACCATAATTCAAAATGTTCATATGCATTGTTCCATCCTCCACCCATGCATCTTATATATAATTTATATATACATACTGTTTTTAGTAATAATTGAAATCAAATAAGAAAATTAAAAATGACTGAAAATTCAAAACCATGGATTATTTATATAATTGGAAAATACCTATATTTATTATGTACTAGCATTCATTTGTTAATACAGCCCCCAAAGATAATATACAACTCCATTAAGTTTTATGGATCACTCCTTCTATGGCTTTGCTTTATTTTCCTATTCAGGAATCAGATTCTTCTATGTTTACCACAGGCTAATTTTTCAGTGGTGATATTGGTCAATCTGCTCCAAGCTTATAAAATACTCAAAAATAAATATTTACTCTTCATAAAGCATATGAAGGAATAATACTCTTCTTAAGAGTATATATAACCTTAAAATGATTTTAAGCATATTAATACCACCAATATGATTTGGAGTAATTTGGCTGATATAAAAAAGTCTGTCTCTTATTTTATCTGACAGAAAACACTATACATCCTGAACCCTGGAAGTATTTTAAAGGCTCATTTTTTGGACTCATCTCTTCCCATGGCTTCTGGGACAAGGCTGCACCACCTGTCCTTCTTTTTACTAGCTGATTCCCGCCAGTGGATGAAAACATTTAAAGGGAAAAGGCAAAATCTCCCTTCATCCACATCCCTATTTCACTAATGTCCAATTGTCTTACCTGTCCTTGCCCAACATTCTGAAAGCACAGTCTTCACCCTCTCACCTTTTATTAACTCCAAAGAAATACTAGCAGTCTGTTCTATTTGGAGACAATATACCTGATCATCTCGGCTCTCTCTTAACAGTAAGCTCAACTTTCTTTTATATATTAATTTTTACTTTTTTATATAAAGTAAAGAGATTTAATCATTTTTTTGAAATCAGGAAAAAAAAAAACCCACTGGGTATTATGTATTCAAATATGCACCCAGGATTCTTTATCTAGGACAAATAACTTTTTAGTAGTTAATTTCTTCATTAGTAAAAGGGTGTTGAATTAGATGATTTTTAAGTTTTATTAGCATTCAGCATTCTGTACGCTTACACATGCATATCCCATTGAATTTCATTGTAATGAATAATTTATATATCAGTAAAGTTGTATAATTTGCATATTATATAAGTTCTTAAATGACTCATGTTTGTAGCTCAATTTACAGATTGGTATTAAAGGAAAGGGGCAAGCCTGAAGGAGAGAATATTGATTGACTACATTTATGAAAATTATTCTGGTAAGCACTTAATTTCCAAATTACTTAATAGTTTTCTTTCATGAAGTACAACGTGATGCTATTACACAAATAATCTCACAGGCATTATAGAAAGGAATATGAAAACTTTATTTGCACAATACAATCTCTTGTGATATACCAGATAACATACAAGAGAGCTAGAGTAGGTGTCTATACTTCTTTGAATGTAAGTCTCCACTGTGGTGAAATAAAATGAAAATACTTAAAAGTTAACTGGATATTTAATTGGAACATGTATTTGCCTACACATTAAATAACTACTATTTTGTGTTCTCCGGATGTGCATGTATACATTTAATTTCCTCTTTTTAGTTTATTGCTTTTATAAATTCTTTACATAGATCGTTCATCCAAATATCATGCTTATTTATTCACTTTATTGTATATGCTTACACAAATTGAACATGTTTGATAAAGCAACTTAATTAAAACAAATTATCACTAAAATGTGTATCCCCATATCTCTTTGATGACATGGTTGGCAGTTTGGTTTAGCTAAATAATACTTTCTGTTTTATTTTAAAGAACAATATGCTATCCCAGCATTCAGATCATTTTGTTTCCTCTCTCAATTATAAATAATGTAAAAATGTTGTTTAGCCTTTAAATTAGAAGAAAAGTGGATGCTGACCATAGTGATCATCTACTATGTACTAAAAATGTTGAATATTATTTGAATACAATTTATCTTAATTATCATAGGTGAAAGAAACATTAAGTGTGTCTTCCTAAAACATTTTCTTTTAAAACAAATGAGACTCTTCAGTCTTAAAGAATTAGGAATACCAAGAAACAAAAGAAAACAAAGACACAGAAATATTGAACATTAGAGCAATTGATGCTGAATCTACCGCTCACTTGTAGACCTGTGGAACTATTGCTCTGCCTTTATAATATATCCAATTTTTTATATCAGCTATGGGAGACATTCTACCCTAAAACCTGAAAGAAGCTAATGAATACAGATATTTATCATTTTACTTTCACACTATACATTTAAAAAAAAATAATCAAAAAAGAAAACTTTATAAACTGATTTGTGACAGAATAATACTTAAAAAAAAGTGGCAGCTTCCAGAGGAAAATGATGCACCTGGATATTGTCAGGTAAAAGCAAAGGACAAACCAATAATGAGATACATTACTGGGTTAAAAAGAAAAAAAAAAAAAGGTGAACTAAGCTATCAATGCCGGTACAAAAAGATATGTTGTTTTTAAATTTATAACTGCAAATTATTTATGAAAATAAAAGTATTAGAATAATATTTCCGTCTTTCCTTCTTTTCTATACTTTGCTAAAGAAATAATATAAAACATACATGGAAAGCAGGAAGAACTTGAGCACTCCTTTCTTCCTGTGGTGCATAAAAGGAGAGAAAATGAATAAAGAGGAAGATAATAGTTTCTGTAATGGTGTCCTGACATGTTCAGATTGTTAAAAACACCATTAATTTTAAAAGTTCAAAACACCAAGGTGCAATGAATGCACAGAAAATCAGATTTAACACATAATAGTAAACTGGTTGGAATAAATCTAGTTTGAAAATTTGAAAAGAATTTAAATAAGAAAAACTGATACATTGCATACAGTGAGATAAGAATAAATGTAATAGTTCATTTCTTAACAGAAATCATTCAATCCAAAAAATGGATGAAAAAAGAAATATCACATTTGATATGTTGAAAGAAAAAAAACTCTCAAATTTGGATTTAATACTCAGCAAAATAATTCTATAAAGTGAAGTGAAGATAATTTCAGGTAAATTATAACAGAATTTGTTACTGTTAAATCTGGATCCCTATATATAAGTGTGTATGTGTATTTATCTATAATGTGTGTGTGCATACATATATATATATATGATAGAAATTCTCCAAGCTGAAGAGAAAATACATCAGTTGGAAATTTAGATCTACAGAAGTTATAAATGGTAAATACATGAGTAGATATACTAAACTGTCTTTTGTTTTCTCGAATCTTCTCAAAATTTATTGACGTGTTCAAAGCCAAAACAATTGCATTGTATGTGGTATTTAAATCATATATAGGAGTAACAATAATTAAAAGAATGGAAAGACAGTCATTAAAATAATGCTGTTATAACTAACATTTGAATGAAGCTCCAGAATAATAATACAAAAAAATTAGTAAATTAAAGATACATATTAAAATACTTAAAATATAAAGAAGAAATACAAAAAAATACCAGAAATAAAGTATAATACTAAAAAGTAATAATTAAAAAGAAAAACTAAAAAGAAACACCAAATAAATAATAGAGCCAACATTTTTTTAAAGCAAGGAAAGATGATTCAAACTTGAAGATTTCAACACTTATGTAAATATGAAAGGACTAAATATTTCCATTACAAATATGCCCGGGTGCAGTGGTTCACACCTATGGTCCAAGCACTTTGTGAGGCCAAGACAGGGCCATCACTAAAAGACTTTGAGAACCCTGGGCAATATAGTGAGACCTCATCTCTAACGAAAAAAAAAAAAAAAGAGAGAGAGAGAGAGAGAGAGAGAGAGAGAGAGAGAGAGATTTGTCAAAATGCATTTAATAAATATTTAAAATGTTTTTAAATGACAAATGAATCAAAGAAAAACTCAAAAGTCATTAAAATTTTGAATTGAGAAACTGTGTGACTTAGCTGAAGCAGTTCCAAACCATAAATTTATATGTTTAGTATTAATATTATAAAAATAGAAAAATCTAATATGTGAGACCATCCTGGTCAGCATGGTGAAATATTGTCTCTACTAAAAGTACAAAAAAATTAGCTGGGCACGGTGGCGCATGCCTGTAATCCCAGATACTCAGGAGACTGAGGCAGGAGAATTGCCTGAACCCAGGAGGTGGAGGGTGGGGTGAGCCAAGATAGCACCATTGCACTCCAGCTTGGGTAACAAGAGCGAAACTCCGTCTCAAAAAAAAAAAAAAGTTAAGAAGTGAGAGAAAAACATATCAATGTGGGTAGACAAAGAAAATATTAAGAAGAAATAAATGAGAAAATGTTACAAAAAGCAAAATTTGTTTTTTAATAAGAAAAATAAAATTGCTTTGTTGCTATTGTAAATACGATTATATTCTTGATTTGGCCCTCAGATTGGTGAATAGAAATGCTACTGATTTTTGTACATTAAGTTTGCATCCTGAAACTTTAAGTTGTTTATAAGTTTCAGGAGCCTTTGGCAGAGTTTTTAGGATTTTCTAGATGTAGAATCATATTTTCTATTAACAATATGAATTAAGTGTGTCATATGAGTTAATTTGACTTCTTTTTTTCCTTTTTGGATGTCTTTTATTTCTTTCTCTTGCCTGAATGCTTTAGCTAGGACTTCTAGTACTGTATTGCATTGGAGCAGTGAAACTGAGCAACTTTCTCTTGCCCATTTTTTTAAGGAGAATGTTTTCAGCTTTTTAGCATTCAGAATGGTTTTGGTTGTAGGTTTGTCAAAGATGGCTCCATTTTGAGACATATTCCTTCAATGCTTAGTTTGTTGAAGATTTTTATCATGGAGTGATGTTGGATTTTATTGAAAGCTTTTTCTGTATCTACTGAGACAATCATATGGTTTTGGTTTTTGATTATGTTTGTGTGGTGAATCATATTTATTGATTGTATAGGTTGAACCAACCCTGAATCCCAAAAATAAAGCCTACTTGTTCATAGTGAATTAACTTTTTCATGTGCTGTTGGATTCAGTTTGCTAACATTTGGTTGAGAATTTTGACTTCTTTATTCATCAGAGCTATTAGCCTGTAGTTTATTATTATTTTTATTGTGTTTTTGACAGATTTTGGTATCAGGGTGATGCTGGCTTCATAAAATTAGCTGGAAAGGAGTCTTTCCTCTTGAATTTTAGGGAACAGTTTTAATAGAATTAGTGTCAGATCTTTTTGTAAATTTTGTAGAATTTGTGAATCCTTCTGGTCAAAGCCTACAAAATACTGCTGAAAGAAATCAGAGATGACACAAACAAGTGAAAAAATGCCATCTCATGGATTGGCATTGTTAAAATTACCATACTGCCCGAAGTAATCTACAGATTCAACACTAGGTCTGTCAAACTACCAAAGGCATTTTTCACAGAACTAGAAAAAAATGCTAAAATTCATATGAAACAAGAGGACTTGAATAGCCAATGCAATCTTAAAAACAACGGGGCTTGAAGCATTACATTACCCAATTTCAAACTGTAATATAATGCTTCAATAACCAAAACAGCACAGTACTGGTACAAAAACAACACCTAGACCAATAGTATAGAACAGAGAGCAAAGAAATAAAGCTACATACCTACAGCTATCTTATTTAAGCAATGAGGAAAGGACTCTCTATTCAATACATAGTGCTGGGCTACATTAACTGGCTAGCCATATAGAGGAGAATGCTGAGCCCTTACCTTTTCCCCTATGCAAAAATATAACTCAAGATAAAGATTTGAATGTAAGACCTCAAACTATAAGAAGCATTGAAAAAAACCTAAGAATACCATTGTGGACATGGGTCTTGGGAAAGAGTTTATGACCAAGTCTTCAAAAGCAATTGCAACAAAAACAAAAAGTAACAAGTGGGACCTAATTAAACTAAGGAGCTTCTGTACAGCAAAATAAACGATTAATAAACAGCCACCATATAGAGTGGGAGAAAATATTTTCAAATTATGTATCCAACAAAGTTCTAATATCCAGGAACCCCAAAAGGTTGTCGCTGTCAGCAGAATTATCTTATGATGAGTCAGAAGACCAATCACGTTCTTTGAAGAAGCCTGGGAGATGTAATTCTTTTGAACAATGTTCACAGTGTTCTTCATAATGAAGGCAAACTAAGTAAAAGAGACGAGTTTAACAGCATCATATCCTACATGGGGATAGGGAAATTTCTATCTATCAAAAACTCTGTAATACAAATAAAGAATGTTCTTAATGTCCAGTCCATCACTGGACTGGACATGCCAAAGGATAAAGCCAGTGAGCTTAAATATTTAACAATAAAAATTTCATAAACTGACATGCAAAGAGAAAATCATTAATGGAAGAGAATATCAAAGAACTATGAAACAATTTCAGGTGTAACATATGTATTATGGGAATAATCAAATTCTAGATACTACTAGCTTTACTGTCTCATATAAAAGAGGATTTTCTGATAAATACTTATGAAGTTCATAGCTGAAAAATGTATCCCTAATAAAAAAACTGAGACTGAACCGTAGCCTTATAGAACACTTCCCTTCTCTTAAAATTTGACATAACATCATCAGGCTATCAGTATATTAACAACAGATTATAGCTAAAAAACTGCAAGTGTCAGACTATTTAAAAATTGTTTGGAGAAATCTAGACAGAAAGGCACATGCAAAAACAAGCAAACACAGACACCTAGAAAAAACTCAAAGTCTTGCTTTTCTTCTTTGATTGAGCTGTATTTAGTGCAGCTACAGCAAGCACTAGGCACAGCCCAATTCCTAGCTCAGAATAACAAAACATCACAGCAAAGGTCTATTTCCCATAGTTTCTGTTCACTGATACATAATATACAGCTTGTAAAAAATGCAAATCATAGAAAAAGCCAAGAAAACCAATAGAGAGCCTGAATAGAGAGAGCATGCATCAAAACCAGACTCAGATATGGCAGAGATTTTGCAATTATCAGACTGAGAATTTTCCATAACGATGAATGGTATCTTAAAAATTCTATTGAAAAATCCAAAATGCACTAACAAAGGGGCAACACAAGTACGGAGATTTTTAAAAATCTAAAAAAATATTGAAAAGTTTCTATCTATCAAAACTGTGTAATACAAATAAAGAACGTTCTTAATGGATGTCCATCACTGAACTTTATCCATGCCAAAGGATAAAGTCAGTGAGCTTAAATATTTATCAATAAAAATTTTATAAACTGACATGCAAAGAGAAAACCATTGACAAAAGAGAATATCAAAGAACTATAGAACAATTTTAGGTGTAACATATGTATTATGGGAATACCAGAAGAAGAAAGAGATAGGGAAGAAAGAAAATGTCTGAAGTTCTAATTTCTAAGAACATCATATATTAATGGCAAGCATCATACCACAGATTCAAGAAAACACAGGGAATACCAAGCACGTTTAACAAAAACAAAAACAAAAAACCAAAATATACAAATTCACATATAAGTATATCATATTCAAACCACACAATACCACAAATAAAATGAAAATCAGTAAATCAGTGATATAAAAAGCAAAACATCTAATCTATAGAGGAACAAGTATAACAACTTAACATTAATCATCTTATCAGGAACTATGCAAAAGCAATACAAAAGTTGAGTGATATCTCATAGTAGTTTTGATTTACATTTTTCTGATGACTAATAACGTGAAGCATCATTTTATATACCTGTTGGCCATTTTGATGCCTTCTTTGAAAAAATATCTATTTAGGTTTCTTGCTCATTTAAAAAAATATGCTATATGTATTTATTCATATTGAGTTGTATATCTTTATAAATTTTTGATATTAATCCTTATTAGATATATAGTTTACAATTTTTTTCTATCCACATATTGTCTTGTTTACAATTTTTTTCTATCCATATATTGTCTTTTCTTTTTTTCTGTGCTGTACAGAAGCATAGTTTTATATAATATAATTTATTTATTTTTGTGTTGTAGCTGGAGCTTTTGATGATACATTCAAAAAATTATTTCCAAGGCCAATGTCAAAATGTTTTTTCGTGTTATTATTTATTTCTTATTTTTTTGGTCTTTAGTGGTGTTAAAGATCCATGATGATAGATATCAAAAAAGACAAATATTGGTGGGAATGTGAAGTAAAGGGAACCCTTGTGCACTTTATATGGGAATGCACATTGGTGCCATCATTATGGAAAACTATATGGGGGTTTCTAAAGAAATAAAAAATGGAAATAAAATATGACCTATAAATCCTGTCTCACTGTTCGACTTCTTCCTGGTTTGGTCTTGGGAGGGTGAATGTGTCCATTTCTTCTAGATTTTCTAGTTTATTTGCATAGAGGTGTTTATAGTATTCTCTGACGGTAATTTGTATTTCTGTGGGATCAGTGATGGTATTCCCTTTATCATTTTTTATTATGTCTATTTGATTCTCCTCTTTTCTTCTTTTTTTAGTCAGCTAGTGATATATTTTGTTAATCTTTTCAAAAATCCCAGCTCATGGATTTGTTGGTTTTTGAAGGGTTTTTTATGTTTTTATTTCCTTCAGTTTTGCTCTAACCTTAGTAATTTCTTGTCTTCTGCTAGCTTTTGATTTTGTTTGCTCTTGCTTCTCTAGTTCTTTTAATGATGATGCTAGGGTGTCCATTTGAGATCTTTCCAGATTTCTGATGTGGCCATTTAGTGCTATAAATTTCCCTCTTAACACTGCTTAGCTGTGTCCCAGAGATTCTGGTAGGTTGTCTCTTTGGTTTCATTTGTTTCAAAGAACCTCTTGATTTCTGCCTTATTTTTTCCTATTTGCCCAGGAGTAATTTAGGAGCACGTTGTTCAATTTCCATGTAGTAGTGAGCTTTTGAGTAAGTTTCTTAATCCTGTGGTTTGAGAGACTGTTTGTTATGATTTCTGTTATTTTGTATTTGCTGAGGAGTGTTTTATTCTAATTATGTGATCAATTTTTGAGTAAGTGCTATGTGATGCTGAGAAGAATGTATATTCTGTTGATTTGGGGTGGAGAGTTCTGTTGATATCTACTAAGTCCACTTGATCCATTTTTCTCAATAAAAAAATTACATTTTAATATTTATATAAAATCTAATATACAATATGAAAACTACAGTTCACAATAGTGTATCATATTCAAGATTTTGATGAAGAAGTAGATTACAGCTGCTTTTGCCACAGGAAATAGAAATAGATAACTAATCAGAAAATAAATATATTAATTTGTTTTACTATATAAGCATTTTACTGTATATATGAACCTCATAACATTATACACAATTTATTTTATAAAAGTACAGAGAGGAGTGAAATATCTAAGGTGTTGATTTAAATAGTTATAAACCTATAATTTTATTTGCAAGGAAACTATCATATAAAAATAATGGAGAAATAAAGGATTTGTCAAGTGAACAAACACTGAGGGAATTCATCATTCATCAGTAACCTTCCCACCAGGAAATGTTAAATTCTTCAAGGAGAAGAGAAAAGATACAGGTTAGAAATTGACATCTATATAAAGGACCAGTGACAGAGAAGAAATAAATGAAGGTAAACTAGAATCTTTTATTGACCTAAAAATTAACTATTTTTCAAAATAATGATAGTAACTTTATATTGTATCATTAAAGATATGACAACAGCATAAGGATCGGGAGAAGGAAATTGTTAATACTCTCTTGTAAGGTACAGGCATGATCTGTACACCTCTATAGTGCTATTTTAGGGTGGAGTTAAATTTGTCATAGAATTTTCCTGAATTTAGAGCAATTGTTTTAAAAAAACTAAGAATTATAATTGATATTGTAAGAGAAAAAAGAATAAGACAATTAATTAAAACCAATGAAAGGGGGAAAAGAGTAGAAGACAAAGTGAAATAAATAGCAACAAGTAAAATGAATAGTAACAGTTACAAAGCTGGTGGCTACTAAAACAATTTTGTTGATAGTCACTTTTTAAACTTTTATTTTAAGTTCAGGGGTACAACTTCAGGTTTGCTACATAGGTAAACTTACATCAGGGGAGTTTGTTATGCAGATTATTTCATCACCTAGTTATTAAGCCTAGTACCTATTAGTTGTTTTGTCTAATACCCTCTTCTTACCCTCCAAAGACCCCAGTGTAGGTTGTTTTGTTCTATGTATCTTTGTGGTCTCATTATTTATCTCCCACATATAAGTGAGAACATGTGATATTTGGTTTTCTCTTTCTGTGTTAGTTTGCTAAGTATAATGGCTTCCAGTTCCATCTGATGTTGGGATTCACTCTGAGTGGCTGGCAAGATATTGAAGGAAAAATTAGGGAAAGGTTATAAGGTGTAGTCTCTAATCTTCTGGAAGGCTGAAAGGATTTTATTAACTTATGGAATGGACTGAAACCCGCCAGTTTGTACATTAGAGTATTAAGTCATAAGGAAAGATTAGGATAATAAAGCTTCCCCAGTTAAGTCTGTTTAAGCTACATCCCTTCGTCTCTAATCTAATTTGTTTGCTCAATAAACTTTGTGTTGGGTGGCTCTCTCTGTGGGAGGTTGAAGGAGAATTACCCTTCAATGTTGTTTACTCTGGGCCCCAGAACCAGGACCTTTTATCATTCACAAAACCACTCTTTAACCATGTTAATTATCCACAGTTGTGTTGACCTAGTACCTCTGTTATTAAATCTATACTGAATAAATGTGAGGAGGACAGGGAGTCATTGTTGGTTAGCTGTAATTGCCCTCTGAAATCAACTGACAACCATCTCTAGCCTACTCAGATTCACTGTATTCTGGTGTGTGTGAGTCTGTTTTATTCATCCATCATTAAATTAGATTCTGCAGGACAGACATCTGCAGGTGGTGATCAACATCTCAGGTTGTGACCCCGATGTGATTGAGGTCTCAGGTGGTGACCCTAATGTGATCAAGATCTCAATCTATGTAGCTGCAAAAACACATAATCTCTTTATTTCTTATGGCTGCATCATATTCCATCTTGTATATATGCCACATTTCTTTACGCATTCTATCATGGATAGATATTTTGGTTGATTCCACATCTTTGCTATTGTTAATAGTGCTACAGTGAACACACATGTCCATGTGTCTTTATAATACAATGCTTTTTATTCCTTTGGGTAAATACATAGTATTGGGATTGCTGGGCTGAGTGGTATTTCTGTCCTTAGATCTTCAAGGAAGCGCCACACTATCGTCCACAATGACAGAACTAATTTACGCTCTCATAGTGTATAAGCATTCCTTTTTCTCCACAACCTCACCAGCATTTATTATTTTATAACTTTTTAATAATAGCCATCTGTATGATGTTGGATGCTATCTCATAGTCAATCATGTAGCAGTTACTTTAAATATGAATGTTTTAAGTACACTAAGAGGCAGCATTTTTAGGAGTGAATTTTAAAAATCTATTGTCAAAAAACCCCCACTTAAATATAAACTACAGATAGATTGAATTATAGGAATGGAGAAAGATATATCATGCTAATACTGATCAACAGAACCCTGGAGGAGATTTACATCAGTATAAGTTGTAAATTAGGCAGCTCCAAGGGTCTATCTCTCCATATAAAATTTTTTAAAGATAAGAGAAAATGGTTGGTATCAACTTTGTCATAACTCTTAGAAATAGTCAAAGGCTTATAGCTACTACATAAATAGTGAATCAGTAAGAGGCAACCTAAGAATGGCATTCAAGTAAATCTTTCAGAACCCTAGCTGACTACATGCTAAAAGAAATGGAGGCTTTGGAGACCACACATGATGAAGAATATGATATACTATGTCTTAAGAAAAGGTTTAAAAATTAACTAAAGAAACAACTACTATCTACAAAAAGCAACAACAACAAAATATCCCTGAAGAGAGGTAAGAATCTGATTTCCTTAGCTACCACATCATATTATGGACTTTTTCTTTCAATTTTCAACAATTACAAAGCATGCAAAGAAACAAGAAAGTATGATTACTCACATGTGAAATTAACAGAGAATATCCTTGAGGAAGCATAACTGGAATTACTATACAAATACTTTAAGCAAACTGCCTAAATATATTCAGATAGCTAAAAGAAACCAGAGCATAAGGTCTCAACAAACAGAATATCAATAAAGACAGAAAATACAGAAACAATCCAAACAAAAGTTCTGCAGCTCCAAACTACAAAATCTGCTATAAAAACATTACTAGATCATTTCAATAGCAAATTTGAGAAGATAATTAAATACTTAATAAACAATGTTGGGTCCACTGCGATTATCCATGCTGAGGAGCAGGAAGATGAAAAGACTGAATAAAGCCTAAGAGATCTGTGGGACACAATAAAGCACACCAATATATGCCTAAAGGAAATCTCAGAGTGTGAGAAGTGAGATAAAGGAACAGAGAGAATATCTGAAAAAATAATGACAAAAAGTCCCCAAATTTTATGAATTCATGAATCTATACATACAAAAAGCTCAACAAAATTTGAGAAGAAAAACAAAGAGTTCCACACCAAGACACATCATAGTTAAGCTATTAAAAGCTAATGACATAGAGAAAATCTTGTAAGCAGAAAGAGAAAAGAAACATCATATACAAGAGATCCTCATTATGATTAAGAGCACATATTATCAGTGAGAATGTCATAGCTGAGAAATGAATGGGATTACATATTCAAAGTGCTGAAAAAAATCTGTCAACTGGAAAATTGTTAAGCTATCCATCAAAAATGAAGAAATTAAAACCTTCTTTCATATACAAATGTTGAGAGGATTACTAATATTTGGATCTATAAGAAGTGCTTAAAATGTCCAACAAGCAGAAATTGAAGAACACTAGAGAGTGACTTTGAAGTTATATTAAAAAGTGAAGTAAAGGGCACCATTAAAGGTAATTAAGAATTAAGGTAAATATAAAAACAAATATTGTTTTATTTTTGGTTTGTAAGTGTTTTTCCTGTGAGATTTAAAGTAAAAACATAAAATGTTAATTATAGACCTATTTTACTGGTCAAGCATTGTATGAGGATGTGATTTGCAACGACAGCAACATAAGGGGAAAGGGAAAAGGCTTTATAAAGCAGATTTTTTTTTTAATTTTTAAAATTTTTATTGCATTATAGGTTTTGGGGTACATTATGCAGAGTGTGCAAGATAGTTGCATAGGTACACACATGTCAGTGTGCTTTGCTGCCTTCCTCCCCTTCACCCACACTTGGCATTTATCCCCAGGCTATCCCTCCCCAGCCCTCCCCCACTGTCCCTCTCCCCTTCCCCCCAATAGACCCCAGTGTGTAGTAGACCCCCTCCCTGTGTCCATGTGTTCTCATTTTTCTCACCCACCTATGAGTGAGAATATGCGGTATAAAGCAGATTTTTATACACTGTTGAAGCTAAGGTAGTTTTAATCAAAATACATTATTACAAGTTTAGGTAGTTATTTATTATCTCCAGGTTAAATATTAAGAAAGGAACTGAAAGATATGCAGAAAAAAATAAAAATAAACTAAAATGTAAACTACAAATAATTAGACAGAAAAGAAGGCAACAAGAGATAAATTCAGAACCAAAAATCAGAAAAGATAAGACAGAAAAAAAAAACAAATAGCAAAATGAAAGAAGTAAATCTTTCCATATCAGAAATTACATAAAATATAAATGGATTAAATTCTCCAATAAAAATGTAGGATTGGTAGAATGGCTCAAAACCATGATCCAAGTATATGTTGTCTCCAAGATACTCATTTTGCATACAATGACACATATAGATTAAAAACAGATGCTGGAGAGGATGTGGAGAAATAGGAACACTCTTACACTGTTGGTGGGAGTGTAAATTAGTTCAACCATTGTGGAAGACAGTGTGGCGATTCCTCAACACCTTATAAATAGAAATTCCATTTGACCCAGCAATCCCATTACTGGGTATATAGCCAAAGGACTATAAATCTTTCTACTATAAGGACACATGCACATGAATGTTCATTGCAGCACTGTTTACAATAGCAAAGACCTGGAACCAACCCAAATCCCCATCGATGATAGACTGGACTGGGAAAATGTGGCACATATACACCATGGAATATTATGCAGCAATCAAAAAATGATGAGTTTGTGTCCTTTGTAGGGACATGGATGAATCTGGAGAACATCATTCTCAGCAAACTGACACAAGAACAGAAAATGTAATACCGCATATTCTCACTCATAGGCAAGTGAGGGAAAATGAGAACACATGGACACAGGGAAGGGAAAACTACACACTGGGGTCTCTTGGGGGGAATAGGGGAGGAACAGCAGAGGTGGGGAGCTGGGGAGGGATAGCCTGGGGAGAAATGCCAAATGTGGGTGAAGGGGAGGAAGGCAGCAAAACACACTGCCATGTGTGTACCTATGCAACTATCGTGCATGTTCGGCACATGTACCCCAAAACCTAAAATGCAATTAAAAAAAGGATATAAAATATACTTTATGAAATTAGTAATCGAACAAAAACTGGGTAGGTATAAAATGGTCTGAAAAATAGACTTTAAGTTAAAAAGTGTTATAAGAATCAAAGAAGAATATTTTATATTGATTAAAGTGTCAATCCATAAAAAGAAAAAACAATTGTAAACATATACATTTTCAACAATAGTTTAAAAATACGTGTAGCAAATATTGACAGAATTGAAGGGAGAAATAGGTCTACAATAATAATTGGTTGCTTACATATCTACTCACTGTGAAAAAATAATAGAATAGACAAGATCAAAAATGCAATATAACATCAATACAACACTATAAGCCAATTTAACCTAACAAGCTCATACAGGAAAAAAACAAGACATAAGTTTTTCTCAGTTGCACATAGAAAAAAATTGGTGACAGTATCTTCCCTTGCCACAATGGAATGAAACTGAAACAGCAATAACAGAGGAAAAAACAGAAAATACAAAAATACGTAAAATTTAAGTGACACACTTTTAAACTACAAATGAGTCAAAGAGGAAATCATAACAGAAATTGGAAAATGATTAGAAACAAATTAAAATGAAAATAGAATATACTAAAACTAATGAAATGCAGCAAAAGCAGTGCTTTGAAATTTATTGCTGCAAATATCTATTCTAAAAGAATGTTTTCAAATCACTAACCTAATTCTATACCTTAAATATGTACAATACATAAGCAAACTAAACCCATTTATAGCAGAAGAAAAGGAATAATAAATACAAAATTATCAGAGTTAAATACAAAATACAAAATTAATAAAATAACCAACAAAAACAAAAGTTCGTTCTTTGAAAATATCAAAAATTTTTTAAAACAGCTAGATTGATTTAGGAAATAAAACTCAAGTTACTAAAGTAAGAAATAAATTTCAGGACATTACTACTCATAGCACAAAAATAAATAGAATTATAAGAGACTATTATATGTAATTATGAGCCAATAAATAAGATAATCTAAATAAAATTAACAAATTTCTAGATGAAATTAGTGAGATTAGCTGAAAATGTATCAGGAAATATGAACACCCTATAACAAAAGAGAGAATCAGCATTCAAAAATCACCCAAAAAAGAAAAGGCCAGAACAAAAATGTCTTCTTTGGTGAATTCTACAAATTCTTTAAAGAAGACACCACCAATCTTTTTAAACTTTTCCAAAATATAGAATAGAAAAGAATATTTGCTAACTCATCATATGACCCAAATTCAGATAAAGACATTACAATAAAAGAAAACCACAGATCAAAATAACTTATGAATGCAAATGAAAAATAATCAGAAATGCATTGATGGTTTAGCATGTAACAATCAGTCAGTATAATATGTTACATTAATAGAATGAATGAAGAAAACCCAGACAATGATCTGAATTGATGAAGAAGACAAATTGAAATAAATCTCACACCCTTTCATAACAAACATTCAGAAAATAAGAAATAGAAGAGAACATTATCAGTATGGTAAAGGTCATTTACAAAAATCTCACAGCAAACATCATACTCCATAGTATAAGAATGAACGTATTTTCTCCCTAAGATGGGGAAAAATGAAGACACCGGCTTTTATTACTTCTATTAAACATTGTACTAGAGTATCTAGCCAAAACATTTAGGGAAGTCAAATAAATACAACTTGTCCGAATTAAAAAGGAAAAAGAAAAGTGAAATTCTCCTTCTTCACAAATGACAAAATCTTACATATAGAAAATCTACAGAATCCACCAAAAAATTAAAAATTATTGGAGTTAATAAACAAATTAGCTAAGTTGTGGCATACAATATCAAAAAACAAAAATCAGTTTGTTTCTATTCACTAGCAATGAAAATCCAAAAGTATTTTTTAAAATATTCCATTTACAACAGTATCCAAAATAATAAAATATATAGGAATAAATATAACCAAGTGAGTGAATGAATTTAGAACTGAAAACTCCTGAAACATTATTGAAAGACATTAAAGAAGACATAAATGGAAATGTACATTGTGTTCTTGGATTAGGAGACAATATTGTTAAGATGGCAATGCTACTCAAAGTAATCTATAGATTAGATGCAATATTTATCAAAATTCCAATGGCCTGTTTTATAGAAACAGAAAATTCAATTAGCAAATTGATATGAAATTAGAAGGTGCTTCACTGTTTTGGAAGTTTGAGAATAATTTATGTTGATCATTATAAAATGTTTGGTAGAATTTACTTATGTCAGCTTGAGTGTGTTTTCATGGTATATTTTTGAGATAAACTCTTTGAAAATTCTATAATGGAACATGGTGACCTATTCACTTGACCTGATTTTTGGAAGAAATTTTAGGTTACAGAATAGGTTCCATAAAAAGTATTCAGGCAGTTGATTTATTTCTTTAATCTTTAAGACATATATTAGATTTGATCCATGGGGTTCTTGAGCTCACCTAAAACTTTTATATTTCTAATCCAATCCTATCTTTGGGGTTTTCCAGATCTCTCCTGAAATATCTCTTATTAACACCTATTTTTTTGGTTTGGTTGGTAACCAGGTGTGCTTTTCTCCTGATACACTTGAGTGCTTTAGTATCTTCCTGTTGATTTCATGCTATGCTGAAGAATGGATATATCAGCCGGGCTGTCTGAGATCTTACCTGCCTAGATTCATTGTTCAGTGTTCTGTTTTTCTGGCTCTACCTAGAGAAGAACTGCTGTAACTATGACTCCTCCTCTCTCAGATATATTTGACCTTTGACAATAACCATATATAATATTCACCTATATTCTTAAATACCTGAAAACAAACAAACATGTTGATCTATAGATTACTATATATTTACTAAAGTATCAGAATAAACTTTCAATAACTTTAGCTATTTTATCATGGTATTGTAAATAGCAGGGATGCATTTGTTTATTTATAGAAGCAGAAAAAAAAAACTAAATTTAAAATGGGCAAGTGATTCTGTTCATTTTTTTACCTGTGATTTCTGAGAACAGCAAAAATATAAGTGAATTTTTTCTTGTCGTAATCCATTATTAATTTCTGATGGTTGTATCTTGGAGGTTTAGAAAGTTTTGTTAGGATGTAACATGCAAGAAACACCAGAATATGGAAAATAAATGATAAATTGGAGTCTTGTATTTAGAAACTTTTATTTATTAATAGATTCCTTTAAAAGTATAAGGAGACAAGACAGCATGGTGTTGACTTTGGTGGTTTTCACTGGTGTCTTCAATTTTGGCGACACTTAGAGTTGTATACTTATTATTTGTGAATTTTTCCATAATAATCTCCTATGTCAATTTAATTTAAAAGTTGAGAAAGTTATAACATAGCCATGTCTTCATTTCAAAGGAGATATCTTCTGCCTTTAATCCCGATCTGTAGTTTAGGATTTATTTATGACTGAGCCGAGATTACGTAAGTGAAAAGAAACAACTTGTATAACAGATGCTCTCCAGGCACTGCTCTTCTGAACATCTTATAGGATTAGCAGTGCCCAAGATGCAGAAAATTATTCCCAAATCACTGAATCGGTGTAAAGACCTTTAAAAAAGTAAAGAAAGTTGGATATACTAAATATATAGAATTAAACACACTGTGCATTTTTCATTAGAAAATACCAACATAGCCTTTCTTTTGGAATATAAGAATATCTTCTTGATTTACCAGAACAGATAATAGTCAGTACTTTTGGTGTTTAATGAAGCAAACTATTCTGCCTTTCTTCTATCTTTTAGCCCCACTCTCAGCAGTGAACCAAAAAGGTAACTTTCAGATATCCATTAATTGTTAAACCTTGTATCTTAATATAATTTTGATTTGAATGACCCATTTGGCTCTGTAGTCATCCATGTAACTGTATGCAAACAGTTGTAATAACTGCTTCAGCTCCATGATAGGCTTTAAATAACATGATAAATTCAAATACAGTAGTCCACTTAAACTCATCATATCTCATACTCTGATTTTTTAACTACGGTGATTGATCTTTGGGTTTGTCCATAGCTTCATGTGACATTTGGATTAAAATCATTAGTTACTATCACATTTACTGAATTCAAAATATTGGTCTAGCTTTGGAAATCTTTTTTCTCTTTTCTCTTATATCATATTGAAGAAGATATTAACATAAAAATTCTGGTTCACTCATGTACAATAACCTATGTGGTTATTGAAATAAAACTCTGTAAGCTCAGTTTTTATGTTTGTTTAAAATTTGTCAATCGATTGAATATTCTGTCTTCAGTTGCTGTTAAGCTAAAAAAGAATACTGTCAGTCACATATTTCAAGTCTTACATCCTTCAGACTAAGTTTGCGTTCCTACTTTGATGTGCTCCTACTGCATATTAAAAGTAAGCTTATTTAAAAAAAAATCTTCTAAGATGAATTATTCTGCTTGAGCAGGCCAAGCTGTTCGAAAAAGCCTACTGCTGACAGTGCTTAACTAAAGTCAACAAAGAGAAGATAAGGCTTACTGGAATTGTTTGTTGAAATATTAATACCAATTCCAGCTGTAAAAATGATAAATACTTTAATAAAGATAGCTTGTTTCTCACCAAAGTTTGCAGTACTCTTTATTCTATCCATGCAGGAATATTCCCAGCAGACAGATTTAATCTCACAAAAGATATGGGTTACTAAAATGTGGCTATCTTACAAATGTCCCTAAAGCTTTTAAAATAAGCAGCCAAAATGTATTACCTATATTTTACATCCTTTAAAACCTCACATATCTTTTCCTAATTAGTTTTATTTTAAAGGAACACATTCATTTTGTTTAAGATACTACTTCACATATGGACCTGTAAGATGTTCAACTGTACACCAATTGTGTGATTTTTTTCCTTTGGTTCTTGGATTTTGTTTAGCAATTTTTTCTGTGTGTGGTGTTTGTTGAGTTTTTTTTTTTTTGGACTTTTTGTGAGATTTTTGTTTTTGTAAAATACACTTACATGGACTGCATGGAGTCAGGAAGCAGCATAAATTATGTAGAATTACAGAGTTAAATTGTTGAACTAAACTTGGATGGTAGAAACATTAGGTGCTAATTTGTTGGCAGAGATGCTTTGTGCCATGTGCTGTGTGTATGCTGATTAAAACAGCATTATATGGGTCCAATGCCACTTCAGTTTCATGAGCTTTTTATGTGACATGGCACATCAAATCTGCCAAGCACAGAACCATCTGGAGAGAGTACCAGTCAAAAAACTGATTTCATATTAAGGAAAATAATCTAGGCAAATATTATACATAATCAAAGATAAAAAATTTAACACATGAAAACATGGCAATTGTGTATATATGCATACACATGCACATATATATGTACACAAATAATTGTACATATATACCTACATTACATATATAAACATGTGTCAGTATCTCTATCATTTAATACATAAATAATTTTCTAAGGTTTTAGTGTGTATATATGTGAGACCAACCTTCTTTGTATAAATGTTAAGCTAAAATAAAGAGTACTGTAATACATATTTTGTTAAAATATATCATAACATTTAAAAATTATTTTCTCTATAGTTATTTATCATAGTAAATTGAGCACATACCGTGTACTGCCAATCATTATGTTAGGCACTGGGGATTTCATGGCACTCAAAATAAAAACTTTAGAAAGTAACTGGACTGAAAAGACCAAAATGGTTGGAGCTACTTCAGCTCCAACCTTCAGCCTTGCTTTATATTGGGCAAAGCAAGGCTGGAAGCATGAAGACTGAAAAGATTACAGGATAAAAAACTGTATTATCTTCATTTTATGACACGTGAAATAGTTTAAGATGGTATGTACGGAGTACCTGTTTTTGTTTGTTTGTTGTTATGTCACTGTTTATGACATAACAAATGCAGTGAAGATAATTTATAGAACTCGAATAGTTTGTTTTAATATTTACAAGTAGATGTAACAACCAGTGGTGTGTACAAGTGTCCATTTTCTTATAATCACCTAATCATTGGTAATCTTTTTAATTTTTTAACCATCTTGATAGGTGAAAATTATAAGTACTAATCAGGGTAATAATTTTGAAATCTCATGTTTGCTACTGGTATTCTGTTTCTATGAGTGTTCTATGTATGCCTTTGCCCGTAACATCTATGGGAAGGGTATTTCAAGCTGAAGTGAAAAAAAACTGCAAAAGCCCTGAGTTGAAAAAGAGTGGGTTTTTCAAGACTCAGGTAGAGATTAGGTTTTATATTTTATACCAAAGTACAAGAAATAATAAATAGGTAAATTTTATTTAATTTAATGTTTGTATTAAAATAGTATTATTGTTTTAAATTAATTTCAAAGAGATAAAAGTGATAGCAATTTGCTACAGAGACTTAGAAGTACTCTTTTTAAAACAAATATGTGCATATATATATTTTATGTATGTATATAGACACAAGGTTACATGTGTGTATATATTAATACATATTTATCAACATTGGCATTTATACATATTTATATTTGTGTAGGCATAAGTATATATGCAGCACATATATACATAAATATATTGAAATATATTTATATCTATGCATATGAATACACTAAAACATATTTAGTTATTTAAAAAATAATATTCTATGGTATTATACTACATGGTAAAATGTTATGAACTTCACCTTAGGTTAACATATGGAATTGTAATTCACAATTTAAAAAAAAATTCTTAGTAGTTTATGGATGCAACATAATTTATTTAATGATTTTTCAAAGAAAAATAGTTTATTCAGCTTTCCATTCCTAACAAGTCTGTATTTAACATCTTTTTGAATACATACTTATGTTCTAATATTCCAGGTACATTTTTCAAAATATTATTCTTTTGTTTTGCATTTTTCTGATGTAAAGGTATGATGGGCTTGCTGTGCACAGAAAGCAGATACAAATTGTGTCCTCTTCTTTCAGTCATGTTCCCTGAAATCTTGGTAAGGAGAGCTCTTTTATGTCACTCCTCACTGCCTTTTTTTTTTAATGAATGTAAGCTAGTTTTGATGTGAAGAGACTCATTATGAGGTGATGCTTTGTTTTTGATGTAAATGATAGGCTGAGGTAAGCAATGTGATGGTCTAAGTAAGAGTTTTAGGAAGAAACAAAGGTATGTACAAGTTGTAGTTCTCATTGTGTTGAAGAATGAAGCTGATTTGTTTAGTGAAGCAGAACACAAGCTGCACAGCCCTGAAGAGGTAGAATGAGTATATGTGACTCGTGATTTCCTTGGTCTTGGTTTTAGTGTCCCGGCAACCTTGTAGTACATGTGTCTATGGGTTCTGAAGGATAATCCTTTGTTAGTAAATTTTTAATTTTTAAAAAATATATTATAAGGAATTTCTTATACTAAAAATATTATTAATTGCTTTTAAAATATTTTGGAACAGACATTTTTCCATTTTTTTCCTTTTTGTGATTGAGTAGATACGGCAATATTTAAATTCAGCATAAACATTTTCCAAAAACTGAACAGCTTTGCAGAACATTTATGGCATAATTTTCTGTAAGGTAATGTAATGCTGACTTAAATTTATGTAAGTAATTTTTATGAATCCTACTATTGGGAGAATCAAACTGGTACTTTTTAAAGCATTCTCAGTTTATCCATATCAATCCTTTGTACCATAAAGGGTAAGTATAAGAATTTTATTATGTGAAATGTTGATAAATACTTGTGAAACATTATTGGAAAAAGTTGACTGGCATTTCCTAAACTTAAAAGTTCTAAGAGTATACTGTATTCTTAGTAACATTTCCTGGAATCCATAATGTAGCCATACTTTGTAAGCACGTTCCTTTTGGCTCAATTTAAAAAACATAATAATAAATGACAATGTGAACTAATGTGGTCCACAGAGTGTACATGACTGGCCCACATTGACAGAGTTATTTAGTGATTGAATGTAGTTTGTTTGTTTATTTCCCAGTTAATGCTCTTTCAAGGGCTTATTGTAAGATTAAACTGCTAAGTCATCATCAACTCTCCAATTAAAAATGTAGTGGAGGGGCCCAAAGTGGCTCCGGCCGGATGTCGTGGCGCTTGCGAAGGCGAGGCCAAGAGTTCAAGGCCAACCAACCTCAGCAACCTTACAAGCTCTCAATGATTGGCAAAAAAAAAAAAAAAAAATGTAGTGGAGTCAGAGGGACAAATGCATGCCATCACCTGACTCATCTAAACTACCAAGAAAATATTTTCAGCTTTTTCTAAACAATGTTTTATGCAAATAGAGTTCTTTCTTGAGACTTGCAAATCCTCTAAAAGTAGACTTTTGTCTGTCTTTCTTTTAATTTTCCTGCTCCTTAGGTTTATGTTAAGAAAATCTTTCATTTTGCATTAGTTCTTTACTGAATGTAAGTCTCTGGTTGCAATGTAATGAAATAGAATTCATTAATATTAAAATGAATTAGAGTAATCTTAGTCACTCTGGCCTGGAAATCATTCATAGCTGTCAGACAAGTGGGACAAAACTGATGATCTGTTATCAAGAAAATGCTTTATGAGTAGTAATACTTAAGATCCACATAATTTCAATTAATATATAGGTATTAATTCATTAATACATGAAACCTAAAATTGATATAATCACCCAAATTTCACAAGATATTCATCAATATAAGTAGTTTTAGTTTAAAATATGTATACTTTTCAGGAAAAAATGCTGTATTTCATAGAAAGTAGAATCTGTCATATTGGTATATGGAATATTTCACCAAGTCTGTTTCCATCCTGGTCTTAGCTGCATAATATTGAAAGATTTAGGTTTCAGTTACAATTAGGTAGTAATGGTAATACTTCCAAAGAAAGTGTAAGAAAGTTTATTATACAGACTTATACAAGCTGTAAGTCTGACAGAAAACTAGAACTGCCTAAAATAATTTCTCTTCAGATGATAAAGGATAAAGGAGAAAAACAAAAAGCAGCAAGAGAGAAAAGAAATAAATAGCATACAATGGAGCTCCAATATGTCTGGCAGCAGACTTTTTAGTGGAAATATTCTAGGTCAGTAAAGGGTGGCACAACACATATAAAGTTCTGAAGGAAAAAATGTTTTACCCTAGAATAGTGTATCTAAAAGATATCTTTCCAACATGAAAGATAAATAAGGACTTTCCTAGACAAACAAAAAATGAGGAATTTTATAAATACCAGACCTGTCCTACAAGATATGCTAAAGAGAGTACTTCAATTGGAAAGAAAATGACAATAATGAGAAGTAAATGATCACCTGAAGGTACAAAACTTACTGGCAATTGTAAGTATACAGAAAAACTCAGAACATTGTAACACTGTAACTGTACTCTGTAAACTGCTCAATCCTAAGTAGAACGACTAAATGATGAATCAATAAAAATAACTATACAAGGTTTCAAGACATAGTCATTAAGTAAGATATAAATAGAAGCAACAAACTGTTAAAAAGTGTGTATGGGGGGAGGCAAAGGCAAGTTTTTAGTAGTTTTTTAATATAAATAGAATTAAGTTGTTATCAGGTTAAAATAATGTGTTATAAGACAATATGTGGAAGCCTCATGGTAACCTCAATGCATCCAATGCATACACACACACACAAATAAAAACCAAGAAGCTGCAATATATCAACAGAGAAAATCACCTTCATGGGAGGAAAATAGAAAGTAAACAAAGAAGAGAAGTCCAGAAACAAATAACAAAAACAAATAACAAAATGATAGGAGTATATTCTCAATTATCAATAATAACATTGAATGCAAATGTACTAAATTCTTCAATCAAAATACATAGAGTGCCTGAATGGATAAAGAAATAAAACCCATTGATCTGTTGCCTATAAGAAACACATTTTACCTATATAGAGGTATGTAGGTTGAATATAAAGGGATGAAAAAGATCTTCCAAACCAAGAGAAAACAAAAAACAAACAAAGCTGGATTAGGTATACTTCTATCAAAAAAATTAGATTTCAAGAAAAAATCTATAGGAAGAGACAAAGAACGTCACTATACAATGATAAAGGGGTCAACTCAGCAAGAGGGTATAACAATTTTAAACATATATGCACCCAACACTGGAGCACCCAGATATATAAAGGAAATATTATAAGAGCTAAAGTATATGTGTTGTCAAAGCAAGCACATATAAGAGCTAAAGAAAAGATAAGTCTCAATACAATAATAGCTGGACACATTACTGCTCAACTTTCAGCATCAGAGAGATCTTCAGACAGCAAATTAACAAAGAAAAATCATAATTAATTTTCAATATAGACCAAATGAATCCAACTGATATTTACAAAACATTTCATTCAAGACCTGCAGATTACACATTCTTTTTTCGGCACATGGATCATTCTCAAAAACAGACCATATATTAGGTTATAAATCAAGTCTTCAAACGTTCTAAAATAGTAAAATAATATCAAGCATTTTCTCTAACTACAATAGAATAAAACTAGAAATTAATAACAATTATTTTCAGATTTTTTAATTTAAGAAATTTTTGAAATTATACAAATACATGGAAATTAAATAATATGCTTCTGAATTGGCCAGTGTGTCAATGAAGAAATTAAGAAAGAAATTGAAAAAAATTGAAACAAATGATAATGAAAACATAGCATAGCAAAAGCTATGTGACACAACAAAAGCAGTACTAACAAACAGGGAAGCTAATAGCTATAACTGCATACAGCAAAAAAGAAAAAACTTTCAAATAAACAATTTAATTATGCATCTTAAAGAAGTATAAAAACAAGAGTTAACCAAAAACAAAATTAGTAGAAGAGAAGAAATAGTAATTATCAAAGCAGAAATAAATGAAATTGAAAACAATACAAAAGACCAATGATACAAGAAGTTGGCTTTTTGAAAAGTTAAAAAAATTGACAAGCCTTCAGCCAGATGAAAAAAAATAAATAAGAGTCAAAATAAATAAAATCAGAAATGAAAAGGGAGATATTATCAGTGATGCTACAGAAATTTAAAGGATCATTAGTGGGTACTATGAGTAACTATATGCCAATAAATTGAAAAATCTAGAAGAAATAGAAAAATTTCTACACACATACAACCTACTATGATTGAACCACAAATAAATGCAAATACTGAACAGACAAATAAGAAGTAACAAGATTGAACTCATAATAAAAAGTCTTCCAGTAGAGAAAAGGCCAGAACTCAGTGGCTTCACTGCTGAATTCTACCAAACATTTAAAGAACAAATAAAGCCTTATTCAAACTATTCTGAGAAATGGAGGAAGAGAGAATGTGTCCAAACTCATTCCACAAGGCCAGTATTACCTTGATTCCAAAATGAGACAAAGGCACATAAAACAAACAAACCCACAGGCCAATATCTGTGACTAATATTGATGCAAAAATTCTCAACAAATTTAGTAAAAGGAATTCAGCAATACATTAAAAAGATCAGTCATCATCACCAAGTAAAACTTATCCCTGGAATGCAAGGATGGTTCCATATATGCAAAGCAATCAAAGTGATACATCATCATCTGCAGAATTAAGGAAAAAATTATATCATAATTTCAGTTGATATAGACAAGAAACATTTGGTAAAATTTAACGTCATTTTATGATAAAAAGCCTCAAACAACTGGGGATAGAAGTAACATTCCTCCACATAATAGTAGTCATATATGACAGACCCACAGTAGTATCATACTGAATGGGAAAAACCTGAAAGACTTTCCTCTAAGTTCTGGAATATGACAAAGATGTCCATTGTCACCACTCGTTTTCAACATATTACTGGAAGACCTGGCTAGAGAAATCAGAAAACAGAAAAATATAAAGGTGTCCATATTGGAAAGTAAGAAGTAAAATTATTCTTGATTGCAGATGGTAGTGTCTTATATTTGAAAAAACCCAAAGACTCCAGCAAAGAACTATTACACCTAATAAACAAATTCAGCAAAATTTCAGGATACAAAATCAACATACAAAAATCAGTAGCGTTTCTATAGGCTAACAGTGAACTATGTGAATAAGAAATGAAAATAGTAATCCTATTATAATAAACACACAAAAATTAAATACCTAGAAATTAACCTAAGAAGTGAAAGATCTATATAATAAACAGTATAAAACATAGATAATAGAAATTAAAGAGAAAACTGAAAAAAATATAAAAAATATTATATGTTTATGGATGGAATCAAGATTATTAAAATTTGCCTACTGCCCAAAGCAAGCTTCAGACTCAATGCAAACTTTATCAACTACCAGTTACATTCTTCACAGAAACAGAAATTTTTTTTCAAGTTGATGTGTAACTACAAAAGCCCAGAATAGACAAAACTATCCTAAGCTAAAAGAACAAAACTGGAGGGATAAAATTACCTTTTAAATTATACTACAGGGATATGGTAACCAAAACAGCATGTTACCAGCATAAAAACAGACACATAGATCAATGGAACAGAATAGAGAAGCCGGAAAAACACCCACACACATAAAGTGAGCTTATTTTGACAAATATGCCAGTAACATACACTCGAGGAAAGACAATATCTTTAATAAATAGTGCTGGGAAAACTGGGTATCCATAAACAGGAGAATGAAACTAGACCCCAATCTCTCACTACATATAAAAATCAAACAAAATTGATTAAAGACTTAAATCTAAGACCTCAAACTATGAAATTACTACAAGAAAACATTGGAGAAACTCTCCAAGACATTGGTCTAGGCACAGATTTCTGAAACAATACCCCACAAGCACAGGAAATCAAAGTAAAAATGGACAAACGAGATTACATTAACTTGAAAAGCTCTTTTTTTTTTTTTTTTTTTTTTTTTTTTTTTTTTTTTTAGCAAAGAGTACAATCAATATAGTAAAGAGACAATCCAAAGAATAGGAGAGAATATTTTCAAACAAACAGTCTGACAATTAATAACCAGAATGCATGATGAGTTCAAACAACTCTATAGAAAAAAAATTAATAATTAAGTAAAAAATGGTTACAAGATTTGAATATACATTTCTCAAAAGAAGACATACAAGTGGCAACCAGGCATCTAAAAAAGTCATAAGCATAACTGATCATCAGAAAAATGTAAATCAAAATTACAATGAGATAGGACCTCACCCCTCTTAAAATGGCTTATGTCCAAAATACAGGCAATAACCAGGGCTGCCGAGGATGTGAAGAAGAGGGAACCTTTATACATTGTTGTTGGGAATGTAAATTAGTGTAACTACTATGAAGAAATGTTGGGGTTTTTTTAAAAAAATTAAAAATTGAGCTACCATATGATCCAGTAATCCCACTGCTGGGTATACACCCAAAAGAAAGAAAATCAGCATATTGAAGAGGTATCTGTACTTCTGTGTTTATTGAAACACTGTTTACAATAGTTAAGATTTGGAAACAACCTAGTATCCATTAACAGATGAATGTATGAAGAAACTGTGGTACATATACACAATGGAGTACTATTCCATCATTAAAAAAGCAGTGAGATCCAGTCATTTGCAACAACTTGGATTGAACTAGGGATCATTGTGTTAAGTGAAATAAGCCAGGCCCAGAAAGACAAACATCACATATTCTCACTTACTGAGATCCAAAAATCAAAGCAATTGAACTTATGGACATAGATAGTAGAAGTATTGTTACCAGAGGCTGAGAAGTATAGTAGGAGACAGTGTGAGAGGTGGGGATGGTTAATGGGTACAAAAAATAAAAATAAAAAGAATGAATAGGCCAAATTGTCCATACACATATAGAATCCCATTTTATATGAATTAAATGAATTAAGGGATGGATGGATAGGTGGATGAACAAGTCACACATTTATACTTTTTAAAATATTTAAATACAATTTCTTGGATTAGAGTAGCCATGACAACATTGCAAGATCCCATGTGTGTGTGTATATATATATATACATACACATACATATAGGATCATATATATATATATATATATATATATATATATATATATATATATAAAATCTAACTGGAAACTAAGCTATTAGTTTTCAATCCATCATTTTTCCTTTCTTGAAAATAGAAATGTCAAGTACAAGTTTTAACTAAAATAAAAAATGGAGGAAAACAATTTACTGATTATACTATAGAAGCCAGATTTTGGAATTACACACCAAAAGGACAACATTTCCAAGAATTCTCAGTTTCGCAGAAGAGGTAGGCAACTATGTTGGAGATTTTACTGGGGTAAACATAATATGTGCTATTATTATTAGAGCTCATCTGAGGATCTTGTAAATAAATCCGAGTGTTATAGGTAAAGTTCAAGAAATTCCATGAAGGTGAGCAATAAATAACACATTATCGTTTTGAAACTATAATTAGTTTTGTCTTTTCAAAACATGCAGAACATAATGAGAAACAGTAAAAGTGGAGACTGATATGGTTTGGCTGTGCCCCCACCCAAATCTCATCTTGAATTGTAGCTCCCCAAATCCCTACATTTCATGGGAGGGACCCAGTGGAGATAACTGAATCATGATGGCAGGTTTTTTTTCCCTGCTGTTCTCATGACAGTGAATAAGTCTCACAAGACATACTGGTTTATAAAGGGCAGTTTCCCTGCACACGTTCCCTTGCCTGCTTCCATATAAGACATACCTTTGCTTTTCCTTCACCTTCTGCATTGATTGTGAGGTCACCCCAGCCATGTGAAACTAAGAGTACATTAGACCTTTTTCCTTCATTAATTACTCAGTCTAGGGTATGTCTAAATTAGCAGTGTGAGAACAGACTAATATGGAAACATAGTCAGGTAGCAGATAACAATGAGTTTTATAAGCCCTGCTTTGAAGTCTGACTTTAGCTTATTTGACTGAGGAGAGTTTGCAGGCTGAGAAGACCACAGAAGGAAAATCCTAGAAAATATCAATATAAATAGATTAAATTTTGGAAATGTGGATCATGATATGCCTAGGAGCTCTATCATTTTGTCTATAGAACCAAAGGTATCATCATGCAAAATGTCATGAATGGCTTTGCTAGTCCACATGGTATACAGAAGAGTAGATAAAAGAAATGGAGTACAGCCAGTTCAGAGCTATGGGTGTTTAATAGTGAGCCAAGAGGGAAGGCACTAAATAAAACATATAAGGGCTATTGTGGAACCAGGTATCCTGTTTGCTGTGTCTTTTCATTACTTCAACTGCCTTCAGCAGTATATTTCTCCCTGTAAGACATTCCTTGCAGCTATGCATAAATACTCTCATCAATAAGCTAATGAGTGAGAAAAAAACAGAAATTTAACACTATTCTTTATCCCTTTGCTAAATGAGAATAGGTTATGAAACAGTTGTTTTGCATTAAGATGCATTGCAAAATTATACTCTAGAATAACTTCTAGAATTTTTCTGTGAAAACAACAGCAATTTACTAATCAAGCAAAGTGTAAGCAGTAGTTCAATACCTGTCAAGGAGATTATAGTCAAGGAGCAACAATTATATTCTGTTAATAATACTAATCCAACATATTCTAAATATATTTATTTAGACAAGGTAGCTTTTATTCTGTATGCTAAAGAAAATTGGTATTTGGAAACCTGAGAGAAAAAAAATCCACTAATGTGTATGTCCAACACAATTTTTGGGCAAAGACAAGTTACATTAGAATTCAAAAGCTACACATGGTGATATAAGTGATTGTGCATTCCTTGGTGATCTATAAAATCATTTGCAACCATAGATCAAGCAGAATCAAAGTTTCCTGAGAAATCTCAGCACAAGTAACAAGTCATTACAAACCCTATTGAAACTTCCTTTGGTGCAATGACTAGACCTAAACCCAGATTGAAACTTTTAAAATAATTGACTCTGAGGGAGATGGGTGATCAGCGGTGCAGCAACTTTTATATAAACCTCTTGCTGAGGCCAATATAATTCATACAGGAACATTGGAATCAAATTGTTCTTTAAAAGATAGAGATATACTTTTCTGCTACTACAAAACAGGATTTATATAATTGATATTTCAAATAACATTGGGAATATTGTAGTATCCAATGAGGTATGTTTTTAGAATTTTATATCCCGAAGGAAGTTTTTCTATAATAAATGGAAACTAAGTACAAAAATCTTAATATCTCACTATGTAAGGATACTGCATCCACTTAAGTTTACTTCATCCCAAATGCCTTTTTGTTGTGTGGAACGCATGATTTTACATACATTTGTATGCATTCTAAGATAAACACATAGTTATGCATCTACTTTATTTTCCAGGTGCCAAAATAATGTTATTCTCTGTCTCTGTATCTCTCTCTCTCTCTCTCTCTCTCTCTCTCTCTCTCTCTCTCTCTCTCCCCCCCCCCTCTTGCTCTCACTCTCCCTCTCGCTCTCTCTCCCCCTCCAATGCCCCTTCTCTCTCCTATCCATCTTTAAGCCATTGCTTCTTTAGGGAAGATGGTGTTCTGTTTCCCTTATTTCATTGAAAAACCTTCAGTTGTTTTACTGTTTGACAACAAGGAAAAGTTTGGCAATGTGACTACAGTAAGATACCTCAGTTACCTTAGAAAAGGAAAATCAGATCTGTCATTAGGTTAGGCCCATGGGCTTAGTGTGTGAGACATCAAAGCAAAAATATAGTATGAACACTATTGAAATGTGATGGCACAGCAAGACTTGACCCAAAGCATTGTATACTTAAAGAAAAAAAAATGGGTAGTACCAGCCACAAAAGAAATTAGGCAGATTTAGGAACATATAAAATTGTATTTGTTAAATACAAATATTTGGGATGTTCACTTTAATTATGTACGTTAGAAATTCAATCACATTTAATAGGATGAAAGTATTTTGGTGTCACTGGAAAGACAATTTTCAATGTTCAAAGTGTCTACAGAAGATCACCTCAATCCAAATTAACTCATTTTTGAATTATATAACTAGTACCTAGCACAACGCCTGGCATATAATTGATAAAATGAATTATCTGTTCTGATTTTATGCTCATTTGGTGAGTGCACCCTTAAACATTGACTTATCAATGTAAACCTATATAGACACTTTCTTTAGATGAATCTTACAGTAACATCTTACCTTCTCTTAAGGAAGGGACTCAATTATGTATTCCAACATGAGTATTCCAGTTTCACTCTAGTTAAACTTCTTTTTGACAATTGATTTGCTTTGGATTGTTGGTTTTATTCATAGGTCTTATGAGCTTGATCAGCTTTCTCTTTGATAGATTAGATTTGTCCTTTGGAGCAGTCATGTTTAGATTTGGTAATACTTGTTGATGACAAATTCCCTAGAAGTAATAATACATTTGAAACCTCTTGACAGCTAGATTGCTTCTCCTAGTAATCTTTGCCTTTCATAATAGTCTTTTTGGACTATTACAGTTGATTTTTGTCATTAGGAAACCAGGAATGACTGGGTCAATGGGCTCATGCCTGTAGTCCCAGCATCTTGGGAGGTGGAGGTGGATGGATCATGAGGTCAAGAGATCGAGACCATCCTGGCCAACATAGTGAAACCCATTCTCTACTAAAAATACAAAAATTAGCTGGCATGGTGGCACATGCCTGCAGTCCCAGCCACTCAGGAAGCTGAGGCAGGAGAATCACTTGAACCCAGGAGGTGGAGGTTGCAGTGAGAAGGGATCACTCCACTGTACTCTAGCTTGGCAACACAGCAAGACTGTCCCTGATAACGAAAAAAAAATTAAAAGGAGTAACTGTTAGAAGAAAAAATTACTTGTTCAAAATCATGAGAAAATAAATCCTCAACAGTTAACTTTTTTTAATTATTATTTTTATTGTATTTTAGGTTTGGGGGTACATGTGCAGAATGTGTTCATGACCAAAACACCAAAAGCATTGGCAACAAAAGCCAAAATAGACAAATGGGACCTAATCAAACTCCACAGCTTTTGCATGGCAAAAGAAACAGTCGCTAGAGTGAATCGGCCACCAACAGAATGGGAAAAAATCTTTGCAGTTTACCCATCTGACAAAGGGCTGATATCCAGAATTTACAAAGAACTCAAACAGATTTACAGGAAAAAAAAACAAACAGTTAACTCTTAAACTAAGAATTTGCTGTGGAGTAAGATAGTGTGCTAACACTTTATACATATTTTCCTTGTATCGTCTCAACATTTTTATTGGTAGGACTTACCATTATCATTTTAGAAATGGAAGGATTGAAAATTGAAGTAATTTTATCTTGGTCAGTTAGTGATGGTGCTAGGGTGTGAACCATGTTATTTCTGATTCTGAGTCTTCTATTTTAAAAGCTTGCTACCTATTAACACCATGTACAACCTTATTAATGATTTGTAATCTATTTGTTAATATGACAACACTTTAAAAGAGTAATTTTCAAAATTTTGAGGAAGATTTATTATGATAAAATATTTAAAAATTCCAATTTAAACACAGCTTCATACAGAATTCTTCAGAGCATTGAATATAACAATAAATATTTTCAATCCAGAAGGAAAGAATGTAGCATAAGCTCTTTTTAGGCTTCTTTGGGCATAGTATATTATTTTCAGAAGGTATTTCATAGGGCAAGAGTTTCATAGTACATATATTGAAAAACGCTGATTTTTAAAATGTAGCGGTTAGAAACAAAGGGAAATTATGAAGGCTGTAAATTAGTAATTTTAATAAAAAAGCACTCAGGTAAATGTAAATTGATAATTTCTATCAGCCTCATTAAATCTATGCACTATGACCCAGTCTTCTGACTGGTGCCTCTCCTCAGAATTTACAGAATTTCTATTTGGATAGAAGAACTTTATTTTCAGAAGAAGGCCATAATTATTATTTTTTTTTTCTAATAAAAATACTTTACCTGTAAGAATTTATATTTGTTTTAATAATGTGCCCAATCCACCTACAATGCAGATGGATGATCAAGTAACAGGAAACTTTATGTCCCCATCATTGACCTTCACTAGTCAGATACAGAACTTCAGTCTTGGATTTTGGCACTCGCCTCATCTGTGAGCCTCACCAGGTTAATAAATTCACATATGCCATTTAATTTGGTCTTCAAAAATTTTGAAAGTATCCAAAAAAGAAGGTGGTTATGAAAGATGTTTACATAATGAAAGATTTGGCAACATTACATATATGCTTGTCTATATATATTTTATATATTAAATATATATATAGACATTTAAGACATATTTCATATCATAAAAAAGACTCATGGAAAATGTTAGTGACTTCTCAAAACATTTCTAAAGTGTTCTTGGGCTGGGTGCAGTGACTAATGCCTATAATCACAGTACTTTGGGAGGCCAAGGTGGGTGGGTCACGAGGTCAGGAGTTCGAGACTAGCCTGGCCAACATTGTGAAACCCCGTCTCTATTAAAAATATAGAAAAATAGCTGGATGTAGTGGTGGGTGCCTGTAATCCCAGCTACTCAGGGGCCTGGGGTAGGATAATCACTTGAACCCTGGAGGCAGAGGTTGCAGTGAGCCAATATCACACCACTGCACTCCAGCATGGGTGACAGAGTGAGACTCTGTCTCAAACAAATAATATAAAATAAAATAAAGTGTTCTATACGTTGAGAGGAATTTATGCTAATGCTGAGTTCTAGAATACAGTAAGATATCATATTACTTTCTTCATGTGTGAAAGTCTACTAAACATAAAACAAATATATTGCTAAAAATAAATGCAGTGTTTTAATAACTACGGATATCTTTATAGGTAGAAAGAGCATAAGACAATATATTTTTAAATACACAACAAAAAATAATGTTTTGATAACTACATTAGAAATACTTAAAAGCAAAGTGTAAGATAGATTTAAATACATTGAATTACACTATTACAAAACAATTCTATTGCACTATTGGCCTTCTACATAGAGTTACAAAGCAAACAGTATGTTGAAATTAATGACATAATTTTTATACAGGTAGTTAGGATAGATCAAGGCAAATATTTTGCCAAACTTGATACAAAATTACACATCAAAACTATTTCAAAACCACACTTCTATGCTATTTAGCCAGAGCATGTACCACAGCATGTTTGTATAGATTAAACAAGAAAGCTTTATTTAAAACTATTTTAGTAATTGTCATAGTCACACAAGTAGCAGTAAAGTCATTTTACAGAATTGCAAAATCCTCATTTTTATCTCAAAACCTTAAAAAATAGTAATTTCAATGGTAGAGCACTCATCATCACCAAATACTACAAAAGAACCTCACTGATGAAATCTGTGATGATACCTGCCATCATTGCTATTTGCTTATTGAAAACTTCACATACTCTATTAGAAATTGTATCATCTTTTGAATTCAAAAAATAAATTATCCTCAGTAACCCAAAAGGTCTTACCTATTTTGGGAAAACAAATTATACATGTCATGCTCAGGACAATGCTCTAGAAAATAGCATTTCAGAGTAAGTGAGAACTAAAGCACTGCACCACAGTCATATTGTGGGTGAAGCCTGCACTCCATTTTTCCTGGATGTTCATTTGTCACAGGAGCCACTCTATCCAACCATCCTTCTAGATGATGAATATGGGTGAACCATATTCACCCAGCAGGTAGTCTAAGGGTGAAAGTCTATTATTTCTGGTAAAATCCACAGATGAGGTGTCAAAATCCAAGATGGCACTCATATAACTGACTAGTGAAGAAGGGCAATGATTGTAACATAAAGATTCCTATTACTTAGATCCAATTTGTTTATCTTGCCTTTTATTGCCATTGCTTTTGGTGTTTTCATCATGAAGTCCAATATCCAGAATCTAAAAAGAACTATAACAGATATACAAGAAAAAGACACTCCATTCAAAAGTGGGTGAAGGATATGAACAGACACTTTTCAAAAGAAGACATATATGAGACCAAAAAACATGAAAAAATGCTCATCATGACTGGTCATTAGAGAAATGCAAATCAAAATCACACTGAGATATCATCTCACGCCAGTTAGAATGGCAATCATTAAAAAATCTGGAGACAACAGTTGCTGGAGAGGATATAGAGAAATAGGAACACTCTTACACAGTTGGTGGGAGTATAAATTAGTTCAACCATTGTGGAAGACAGTGTGGTGATTTCTCAAGGATCTAGAAATAGACATTCCATTTGACCCAGCAATCCCATTACTGTGTATATACCCAAATGACTATAAATCATTCTTCTCTAAAGACACTTGCACACGTATGTTCATTGCAGCCCTGTGTACAATAGCAAAGACCTGGAACCAACCCAAATGTCCATCAATGATAGACGGGACAAAGAAAATGTGGCACATATACACCATGGACTACTATGCAGCCATAAAAAACGATGAATTTGTGTCCTTTGTAGGGACTTGGATGAATCTGGAAACCATTATTCTCAGCAAACTGACATAAGAACAGAAAGCCAAACACTGTATGTTCTCACTCATAGCGGGTATTGAACAATGAGAACATGTGGACTCAGGGAGAGGAGCATCATACCCTGGGGGCAGTTCGGGGGGGTAGGGGAGAGACAGAGGCTAGTGGAGAGGGAGGGGAGGGTGGGCAACGATAACATGAGGAGAAATGCCAGATATAATATGCACCTAAAGTAAAATAAATTAATTTTCAGAAAAAGATTTCTATTAGTTAATTATTCATCTACATTGTAGGTACATTGGGCACATTATTAAATCAGAAAGTATTGACATAGTTTGACAATTCTGCTACTTAATTTCCATCTTAAAGCAAAAAAAAATTTCTTTGTGACAAATCAGCATTTTAATTATATTCAATCTCTTTTATTAATGTGCATTATATTACTCTAATCATTGGTAATTTATGAATGACCAAGCAAATGATAGTTTGTGTAATATAAACCATTTGACACAGCTCTATTTCATGTGATTTCAATGTATTCTAAATTACTCTTTTCTAAAATGTATTGTTTCTAAAAAAAAATTATTTTAATCTTTTTTTCCCCAACTAATATTTTGCTGATTTGTCTTTTTTAAATTTCAAACTCTAGCTTCAAACATGCCATCTTCACTGGTATTAATTTCTATTTTTGAAAATCAAATAAACTCATTTTAATAGCAACTTATCAAAAGCTAACTTGAATTTGTGCATGCAACTGCTTGGAGCACAAACATAATAAGAAATTAATTTATGGAGAATTATAATTAGAAAAGTACCAATAGTGCAGAAGATTAATCTTCTACAATAGAAAGGATAATAATTTCTATAAAGCCAATGATAAATAAATACAATACGAAGTAGAGGAAAACAGCTTTCAATGGGTTGATGTCTAATGTTTTCTCTTTTCCCCATTAACTCAAGAGCTGAGAATAAAAAGATGGGAATTTTGTAGGAGATTAATGAGACTGGAAGAGTTATGGTTTGATTTGTTCTTAATATTATTCATATTTTCACATTATAAATTTATTTTTGTTCAGATGTATTTATTTTTTTAAAAATCAATGTTACCCCATAAGAGTTTTATGCAGATCAGTTTGCTTTTCTAATATGAATGTATTTTTTTAAAAAAACAACTTTTATTTTAACTTCAACTTTGAAACATTTTCCTTAAAGACCTTTCTTTAATTTGCCCTGCACTTCCTGGCATTTAGAATGAGAAATAGATTTCCTGTTCCTTAATCTAATTCTTCATGTTATTTTTATACTTTTTGCTAGTTAAATATGATTTGCTCATCATTCAACTACTTCTGAAAAATTCTCATGTTTTGATTAATTTGTGCTATTATTGTAACAAGAACAGGAAGAATTATGTCTTCAGCTTAAGAATTCAAATTTGCATTTGCTTTAGCTATGTCGACAAAAGTTATTTTAGGGGATCTCTTTTTCATTTATATTTTGGCGTGGGAATTTTGTGATAATACACATCTTACAAATTTTAATCTCAAACTTACATTAGAGCAGTGCAATATTGTGAATTTGCCTAAGAGCCTGGTAGAGAAAAACATGGTTCCCAATACATCCCTGTATTGGTGGGTAGATTTTTGTGTGAGTGTCTCACTTTTCATTTAGCGTGTACCCTTCATGGTAGAGGCTTTATGTGTTCTTAAGTTTCAGTACTATTCCTCTGGTCTACATGTGGCAATTGACATGTGATTAATCATAAACCTGGGGTCAGTTGTTGGGAATGTCAGCTTACTAGTACATGTTTAATGTTTATTTCCTCTTCATTCCTAGCATTTTTTTTATTTTAGGAGCATTTAGCTTTTTGCTATGCTAAATACCTATTGGCCAGATTTCCAAGGGGTTTGAAACATGATGACTGAAATAATTGACCCAAATCATGAGGTATTTTGTAACTAAAGCAGAATCTTTACTCTTTTACATCATTGTCCTTTGAGATATTTTTCTGCATAATGATAAAACGTAAACTATGATTATTTTTCTTGTTCATGAATATCCATCCTCCTCATACTTCATTCTAATTCAAATATCCACAAACATAAAATCACCTATTATAATAGGCTTTTTAATTTGTTGTTTCCTTTTTAAAAAACAACAACCTATAATGTTTATTTTCTGTTTGTCTTTTATAGAAATATATCCCAGAAACTATCCAACTCTTTCTCTCTCTCTCTCTCTCTCTCTCTCTCTCTCTCTCTCTATATATATATATATATATATATATGTAGCCTTTTCAGATTGAACAACTCTTACCTCTTTATATGCACTTGTTTCCTCCATCTATTTTCATGACTTGGTAACAAATTCCTTAGTGCTTAATAATATTTTGTTTTTTTTAATATACCACAGTGTATTTTTTTTTTATTGGCCTACTGAATTATATCATGGTTGCTTCCAAGGCTTTGCAATTATGAATGAAGTGGCTACAAACATCCATAAGAACATTTATGGTGCAGATATAAGTTTTCAAATTTTTGGATAAATAGCAAGGAATATGATTACTGAATCATATTGTAAGAGCATGTTTAGTTTTGTGAGAAACCACAAAATGTTTTCCAGAGTGGGAGTACCAGTTTGCACTCCTAGCAGCAATGATGACCATCTAGCCAGTATTTAGTGTAGTCAGTGTTCTGGATTTTGGCCACTCTAACAGGTGTATAGTGGTATCTCATTTTCATTTTAATTTGCAATTTCCTGATGACATATGATGTGAAAGACCCTTTTATATGCTTCTTTGACATCTGTGTATTTTCTTTGGTGAGATGTCTGTTAAGATCTTGGTCCACCTTTTAAGTGGGTTTATTTATTGTTTTCTTACTGTTGAGTTTCAGGAAATCTTTGTGAATTCTGGATAATGATCCTTATCAGATGTCTTTTGTGAATATTTTATTCTAGTCTGTTGTATGTCCTCCCAGTCAGCTTATCAATTATTTCTTTCATGGATTGTTCCTTTGGTACATGTCATGCTGTCCAACCCATGGCCCAAGGGCTGCAAGCAGCCCATGATGTCTTTGAATGTGGCCCAACTCAAATTTGTAAACTTTCTTAAAGTGTTGTGAGGTTTTTGTTACAACTTTTTATTTATTTAGCTCATCAGTTATTGTTAGTATTAGTGGATCTTATGTGTGGCCCAAGATACTTCTTCTTTCCCAGGGAAGCCAAAAGATTGGACATCCCTGACATGCAAAAAGTTATCTTCATACCCAATGCCATCTAACTTTTTCTCTTATGTTATTTCTAAGAGTTTTATAGTTTTGGGTTATATATTTAGCTCTGTATCAATCTTTAGGTGTTTTTGTGAAGGTTAAGGTCTGTCTCTAGACTATTTGTAAAATACAGTTGTTCCAGCACCATTTGTTGAAAATATTATCGTTCTCCATTGCATTGCCTTTGCTACTTTGTCAAAGATAAATTGATCATATTTATGTGGGTCTATTGCTGTGCTCTTTATTCTGTTCCATTGAGCTATTTATGTTCTTCTACTAATTATCACATTGTCTTTCTTTCTATAGATTTACAGTAAATGTTGAAGTCAGATAGTGTGAATCCTCACTTTGTTTCTCTCTAAAATACTGTGTTCATTCTCTGTCTTTTGGTTCCCTATATAAACTTTAGAGATGATTTGTTATTACCCACAAAATAGCTTGCTAAAAATTTGATTGCTCTATATATTTAGTTATTTCCTTATTTCTTTCAACAGAGTTTTATATTTATCTCCCATATATGTTGTTAGATTTATCCCTAAGAACTTTTTTTTGCATGCTGATATTAATGGTATTGTGTTTTTAATTTCAAATTTTACTCATTTATTGCTGTTGTATAAGAAAGTAATTGACCTTTGTATATCATCCTTTATCCTGCAACCTTGCTGTAATTGCTTATTAGTTCCAGGAAGGTTTTTTGTTGCCATTAATTTTTTTGGATTTTCTACATAGATGATTATATCATTTGTGGAAAATAGAGTTTTATTTCTTTCTTCCTAATCTACATATCTTTTATTTTGTTTTCTTGTCTAAGTGTATTAGCTAGTACTTCCAACATGAGGTTGAATAGGAGTGGTGACAAGTGATATCCTTGCCTATTCTGATATTAGTAGGGAAGCTTCAAGTTTCTCATTATTAAAGATAATGTTAGCTGTAGGTTTTTGTAAATATTGACTTGAGAAAGTTCCCCTCTATTTCTAGTTTACTCAGAATGTTTATCATGAATAAGTGCTAGATTTTGTCAAATGCTTTTTGTGATTTTATTATGATTATGATTTTTCTTTTATAATCATAGCCTAGTAATATGATGATTTACATTTGTTTATTTTTTTTCTTTTTATTATACTTCAAGTTCTGAGGTACATTTGCAGAACATGCAGGCTTGTTACAAGGTATACAAGTGCCATGGTGGTTTGCCGCACCCCATCAACCCATCATCTACATTAGTGTATTTCTCCTAATGGTGTCCGTACCCTAGTCCCCAACCAGCCAACAGGCCCAAGTGTATGATGTTTCCCTCCCTATTTCTATGTGTTCTCAGTGTTCAACTCCCACTTACATGTGGTTTGATTTTCTGTTCTTGTGTTTTGGTGGTTTGCCAAGAATGATGGTTTCTAGCTTCATCCATGTTCTTGCAAAGGACATAGACTCATCCTTTTTTATGACTGCACAATATTCCACGGTGTGTATGTGCCACATTTTCTTTATGCAGTCTATCTTTGATAGGCGTTTGGGTTGGTTCTACATCTTTGCTATTGCAAACAGTGCCACAATAAACATATGTATGCATGTGTCTTTACAATAGAATGATTTATAATCCTTTAGGTATATACCTAGTAATGGGATTGCTGGGTCAAATGGTATTTCTAGTTCTAAATCCTTGAGGAATAGTCACACTGTCTTCCATAATAGTCGAACTAATTTACATTCCTACCAACAGTGTAAAAGCATTCCTATTTTTCCACATCCTCTACAGCATCTGTTGTTTCATGACTTTTTAATGATCCCAGTTCTAACAGACATAAGATGGCATCTCAATGTGATTTTGATTTGCATTTTTCTAATGACCAGTGATGATGTGCTCTTTTTCATATGTATTTTGGTTGCATAAATGTCTTATTTTAAGAAGTGTGGGGGATAGCCTGGGGATGAATACCAAGTGTGGGTGAAGGGGAGGAAGGCAGCAAAACACACTGCCATGTGTGTACCTATGCAACTATCTTGCACGTTCTGCACATGTACCCCAAAACCTATAATGCAATAAAAATTAAAAAAAAAAAGAAGTGTCTGTTCATATCCTTCATCTACTTTTTGATATTTTTTTAATTTTAATTTTTCTTGTAAATTTGTTTAAGTTCTTTGTAGATTCTGGATATTAGCCATTTTTCAAATGGATAGACTGCAAAAATTATCTCTCATTCTGTACATTGCCTGCTCAATCTGATAATAGTTTCTTTTGTTGTTCAGAAGCTATTTAGTTTCATTAAATCCCATTTGTCACTTTTGGTTTTCATTGCCATTGCTTTTGGTGTTTTACTCATGAAGTCTTTGCTCATGACTAGGTCCTAAATGGATTCTAGGGTTTTGATTCCAGGTCTTACATTTAAGTTTTGATTTCTTTGAGTTAATTTTTCTAGAAAGTGTAAGAAAGGAATGTAGTTTCAGCTTTCTGCATATAACTAGCCAGTTTCCCCAACACCATTTATTCAACAGGGAATGTTTTCTCCATTGCTTGTGTTTTTCAGGTTTATCAAAGATCAGATGGTTGTAGATGTGTTGTGTTATTACTGAGGCCTCTGTTCTGTTCCACTGGTCTATATATCTGTTTTGGTACCAGTACCATACTGTTTTGCTTACTGTAGCCCTGCACTATAGTTTAAAGTCAGGTAGCGTGATTCCTCCAGCTTTGTTCTTTTTGCTTATGATTGTCTTAGCTATATGGGTTTTATTTGATTCCATAATTATACACCATGACCAAGTAAAAGTTATCCCAGGTATACAGAACTGGTTCAACATTTGAAAATCAATAAATGTACTGTTTGTTTAGGATTGTCTTGGGTATGTGGGCTCTTTCTTGGTTCGATATAAAATTTATAGTAGTTTTTTCCAATTCTGTGAAGAAAGTCAGTGGTAGCTTGATGGGGACAGCATTGAATCTATATATTAGTTTGTGCAATATGGCCATTTTCATGATATTGATTCTTTCTATCCATGTTTTTCCGTTTGTTTGTGTTCTGTCATATTTCCTTGAGCTCTTTCTTGTTGCCCAGTCTGGAGTGTAGGGGTTCAATGACTGTTCATTACAGACTTGCCTCCCAGGCTCAAGCCATCCTCTTATCTCAGCCTCCTGAGTAGATGGAACTATAGGCATGCACCTTCATGACCAGATAACTTTTGTATTTTTTGTAGAGGTTGGGTTTTTATGTTGCTCAGGCTGGTCTTAAACTTATGAGTTCAAGGCATCTGCCTGACATGACATCTCAAAGTGCCGAGAGAACAAGTATAAGCCACTGTGCCCAGCCTTATATACCATTTTTATTGATTGATTTACAAGCATGCTTCAGGTTTCTAAAATAAGAAGCAATCAATTACCATAATAAATATTTTTGCCATATTTTATTATTTACTTAGATATATATATAGTTATATATATATGTGTGTGTGTGTATATATATATATATGCTATGTTTGAACCATATCTATTCTTTCCTTCTTCATTCTTTTCTTTCTGGCAATACAAAAATAAAAAATAATTAAAAGAACCACCAAAATATTGCTATGTCAATTTCGGAAATAAAGAAACAAAATAGTAAGTACTGTTTCAGAAAATTTATTTTATTATGTATAGTTTTTAATGTAATGAAATGTACTCAAGCTAGTGGTTTGGTGATATAAATAAGTCACTGAGAGATATTTTTTCATTCCTTCTTTGCTTTTCCACTCTTTTTTATACACAATACATTTGTTAAAAGAATTATGGATCCAAGGTAGGAGGTTTAGTTTTCAAGCCTTTTGATACATATTTCTAAACTGCCATTCTAAATATTTGTGCCTATTTTCATTTTCATCAGTAAACACATGAATGTGCTTTCTGACTCACAGCACTAAGAATTGTTGTTACTAAACTAAAAAAAAAATGCAAATGTATCTTATTGTCTATTAACATGTCACTTACTTTGGAAGCAATGAAAATACCCTGTGGGTACAAAAACTACATAAGTTGTGAAGCAAAATACAACAAATTATACAAATAAAAGATATAGATTTCCATTTGCTGATACATCAAGATGTTCAGAAATTCCTTAGTTATAAAAAGTTTTATCTCCATATGTCTATAATTTCAGTTTAGTCATATGTGTATGTGTGTGTGTGTGTGTGTGTGTGTGTGTGTGTGTGTGTGTGTGTGTCCATATATATACAAGGCTTTGGGTTTAAACAATATAGTGTAAGAGGATGCTAATGATACATGGTAAGTGGTCTGTAGCCTTGTCTTTAAAAGCTACCTATTTATAATTTATTCACTAATTTTTCCAACAACTTTATGTATGACTTCGTAAAGACATAATAAAGATGAAAAACCCAGAATCACATTTGCAGAGACACAATTGATAAGCAACACCAACACATTATGTTGTTTATTCATCATCCTTGAAACAGCCTGCTTTTGGGTTTTAATAGATTCTGAAATAGGTAAGTTCAATCCATTGGGGCTTTAATGGTAAAGTGTTTCTAATGGTATGAGCAATCCCTATGGTATGAAATATTTAGGCTGATCTTAGCCAGTAGAGAGCATTTTTTAAATGTTGTGGAAGGCACTGCTGACCACTGGAAACAAAGTGGACCCAGATCTGATCCCAGGGTACTCTGTCTCCTGGTACTGCCAGTTCCAGTTTGTCCAGGTCACCAGAGTTGGGCTGAGAAAATTTTGAGCAAGGAACTCTAGAGCACTAGAAACCCTGTGATAGGGGTCCCTGATAGGATCAGTGTTTGACCAGGTCTCAGGGTGGTCTTTATCATGCATGAAAATGAGATTATGGGCCGGGCGCAGTGGCTCAAGCCTGTGATCCCAGCACTTTGGGAGGCCGAGTCAGGTCGATCACGAGGTCAAGAGATCGAGACCATCCTGATCAACATGGTGAAACCCCGTCTCTACTAAAGATACAAAAAATTAGCCAGGCATGGTGGCGCGTGCCTGTAATCCCAGCTACTCAGGAGGCTGAGGCAGGAGAATTGCCTGAACCCAGGAGGCAGAGGTTGTGGTGAGCTGAGATCGCGCCATTGCACTCCAGCCTGGGTAACAAGAGCGAAACTTCGTCTCAAAAAAAAAAAAAAAAAAAAAAAAAGAAAGAAAAGAAAAGAAAGAAAGAAAAAGAAAATGAGATTATGACACCATGCTCAAGCCATCATTGCTTCCCCACTTTGTATACACTGGATAATTTCCAGAATAAGAAAGCTGTGAAAACTAATTGACAAACTAGGAAGTTTTCTTATATCATGTTTGCTAATGAGCTGTCATTACAAATTGTGTTACGTTGTCAAATGTAAGAGATTTTATTGATCAAGGTGCATACTAATGGCATAGAAAAATCTGCATGGCATTTGTTAAGAACGACATTGTGGGCCAGTGTTGATGAAGAGTCAAACTGAAATATTTGAAGAACTTATTCTGAGCCAAATACGACCAATGACCCATGATACAGCCCCCAAGAGATCCTTAGAACATGTGCTCAAGTTGGTTGGGATACAACTTAGTTTCATATAGTTTAGGGGGACATGAGACATAAGTCAAATACATGTAAGATGTACACTGGTTTAGTCAGGAAAGGTGAGACAACTGAAAATGCAGGCTTCCATGTCATAGGCAGATTCCAAGATTTTCTGACTGTTAATTAATTGAGAGTTAAGTTATTGTCTAAAAAATTAAAAATATCTGGATTAAGGTAAGAACTTGTGACCAAGGTTTTATCATAAAAGTGAAGCCTCCAGGTAGTAGACGTGAGGCAGACTAGGTTGTAAATGTTTCTTATCAGACTTGAGGAATCTATTTTACCTGTAGTTTCAAAATGGAGAAGGGTATAATGAGTCATGTTCAATGCCCTCCTTCCCACCATGGCCTGAACTAGCTTTTCATGTTAGTTTGTAATATCCTTGCCAAGAGAAGGGGTCCATTTAGATGTATGGAAGGCTTATAATTTAATTTTAGTATATATTCTCCCCTTTTTGGCCAAGATTTGCTAGAAGCAACATCAATGGCCACCTAATTTTTATTTTTTCCCATAGTATAGCTGAGGTGGCATGGCTGCCTTCCCCAGGCCCATCTTGTCCCTTGGTGGTGTACTTCCCCACATGGCAGAGGTCATAGAGTTAAAAGATTTATAGCCAACTTAAATGAACGGGGCTAGATGGGAATGAACACGAAGAGATGTTTGTTAATCTTTAAAAAAATTAAGTAAAAAGACAAACCAGGTTACAAAGCTAAGATATTGCAATCTTGGCTTTAGTTACAGGCCTATGGCAATTATACAAAACATAAGCATTATTAAAATCTTTTAGCTAAGGAATTTCAGAGATAGGTTCTGCAGTTCTTTTTATAGTCTTTTAGGAATTTTTAACTATGAGTATTATACCCAGAATGCTTTGTCACAAGGAATATTTACATTCTCTTAGCAATAATTTTCTTTCAATTCTATAGGAAGCATAAAATTCTTTATGATTAGAATGGATAAAAATATGCCACACAATAGTTCAAAAGGAAGTTTCTTGTTTTACCAACTGTTTAGACATCTATGTACGCACCCATATTTGATTAGGGATGTCAGAACTAATTCTATTCGTCTTAATTTTTTCCATTTAATCCTCATGTGCCCAACTTTTCCATGATAGTTCCTGGGCCTAGAGGGAGGGCATGTGTTTAGTTTTAGCAGCAGGACATTTGTGTGAGAAAGATTGTTTCCAGTGGGATGCCAATTGGTGGAGTTTTGCATCATTAGTCTTCAGAATATTATTCTGGTTTCCTTGGAAGTAAAACAAGGAGAAATAAATAGCATTAATTTTTTTTTTTAATTTTTATTGCATTTTAGGTCTTGGGGTACATGTAAAGAACGTGCAAGATAGTTGCATAGGTACACACATGGCGGTGTGTTTTGCTGCCTTCCTCCCCTTAACCCACATTTGGCATTTCTCCCCAGGCTATCCCTCCCCAGCTCCCCCGCGCTGTCCCTCCCCTATTCCCCCCAATAGACCCCAGTGTGTAGTACCCCCCTCCCTGTGTCCATGTGTTCTCATTTTTCTCACCCGCCTAGGAGTGAGAATATGTGTATTTCCTTTTCTGTTCTTGTGTCAGTTTGCTGAGAATGATGTTCTCCAGATTCATCCATGTCCTTACAAAGGACATAAACTCGTCATTTTTTATTGCTGCATAATATTCCATGGTGTATATGTGCCACATTTTCCAAGTCCAGTCTATCATTAAAAAATCTGGAGACAGCAGATGCTGGAGAGGATGTGGAGAAAGAGGAACACTCTTACACTGTTGGTGGGAGTGTAAATTAGTTCAACCATTGTGGAAGACAGTGTGGCAATTCCTCAAGGACCTAGAAATAGAAATTCCATTTGACCCAGCAATCCCATTACTGGGTATATATCCAAAGGAATATAAATCGTTCTACTATAAGGACACATGCACATGAATGTTCATTGCAGCACTGTTTACAATAGCATTAATGTTTTGACAGTCAAAAGAGTATTGTGTGTCAGAACAAAAAAGGAAACTATTCCATTAGGGCATTAACTAAAAATATGAAGAAAAGTTATAGTCTTGTACTCTTTAGAGGATTATTGTAGCCAAGAAAAAATTCATGATTCAATCTGCACTCAACAAAAAAAGTAAGGGCTGAAATCTGGTAACAAGTGTTACACTCTTCTTTTGAAATAATTTTCTTTCTTTCTAGCCCTCCTTTTCTACTAAAGAGAAATTTTACTGTAGCAAAACCAATTTGTGTGCATAGTAAGTTTTAGGCTTATTATACTTGGCTTGATTATTTACATCGAGTGCAACAAGAATTGATTGGCCAGAAAGGCACTTTTAAATTTGGCTTTATTGGAATTTTACTGACAAATATATTATTCTAGTCGAAGTCTGGGTAAAATAACCAGTGTCTCCAATTGTCCTGTTTGAAAAGAAATGACTCTTACTAAACTTATGCAAGTAACTATATTATCATAAAATTACAAACTGTTTCCAAATTTGAAAGAACTCAGGTAGAGAGAAACATAAACTTGTTCACTAAAACATACCTTGCCCAATTTCTCTAAACTATAAATAATTCTAAAGAAAAGAATTTCCTTGGGTCTCCATTAACATAACAGCAGCCTCTCAAAAAAGATGTCCACCTTTGGAACTGCCATTCACAGGCTAAGCAGCTCTTCTTACATGAGATCTGTTTATCAGGCGCTGTAGAAACCTAGAAGCTTGTCACATAGTTAGAGTAAGTTTTAGGGGAAAAAGAAAGCCTCCTGCTTATGATTGCATTCTGTTTGTATCCCAGGTTGCAATATGCTAAGTAATCCATTTTTATTTTATCATCAAACTATTTTAGGCACCATGACTTTCATTAGTGTAAGGATACTTTCTATTAACTTTCCATAGCAAGGCAGCAAATGCTCCTCAAGTTGAAATTCTCTAGTCTGGTAACTGTCATTGGAAAGTACTCACAATTTTTGGCCATCAGCCCCAATAAAATCTCCAAAAAGGGCTCTGAAGTAGAGGATTTGTCCTGACTAGCGCTTCAGCTTTTACCCTATATTCTTTCTGTGGGTTCAGGTAACATTACTGTTTCTCATTTAGTGTGTCCAACTAAAATTTCTCAAAGGACAGATTTACATGCCTTCAGTTTTACACCACTAGATAGAGTGAACATCCCCCAGTCAGATACAATGCTCATTTTTAGAACACATTTAGAGGCAGGTGTGGTGGCTCACACCTGTAATCCCAGCACTTTGGGAGGCTGAGGCAGGTGGATCATGAGGTTAGGAATTTGAGACCAACTTGGCTAACATGGGTGAAACCATGTCTCTACTAAAAACACAAAAATTAGCTGGGCCTTGTGATGTATGTGTATAACTCAGCAACTCAGGAGGCTGAGGCAGGAGAATCACTTGAACCCAGGAGGCAGAGGCCGAAGTGAGCTGAGACTGCACCATTTCATTCCAGCCTGGGTGACAGAGCGAAACTCCGTCTCAAAAAAACAAACAAACCAAAAAACCACACACACACACATTTAGGTAAAGGAATCACAACTACGTTGCATAAATCCTGTTTAAGCAGCTCAAATTTATAATCTTAACAACCTGTACATTTCTATGTTGTGATCCCAAGGAGCTTTTCTACCACTAGATCCTTTCCTGTTTTGGTGAAAAAGAATTTGGGCTCCTAGCAGGTGGTTTAACCAAGACACTCAGACTCGGAGAGAAGATAATACTGATAGGCTTTGTGTCTCCACCCAAATCTCACCTTGAATAATAATAATCCATACATATCAAGGGTGGAAGCAGATGGGGATAATTGAATTATGGGAATGATCTCCCCCATGCTATTGTCACGAGAGTAAATACATTCTCATGAGATCTATTTTTTTTAGACACTCTGTTGCCCAGACTAGCATGCAGTGGCACGATCTTATCTCACTGCAACCTCTCCCTCCCAGGTTCAAGCAATTCTCCTGCATCAGTCTCCTGAGTAGCTAGGATTACAGGCATGCACCACAACACCCAACTAATTTTTGTATTTTTAGTAGAGATGGGGTTTCACCATGTTGATCAGGCTGGTCTCAAACTCCCAACCTGGTAATTCACCCACGTTAGCCTCCCAAAGTGCTGGGATTAAAGGGATGAGCCACCATGCCTGGCCTGACTGGATGATTTTTTTGTTTGTTTGTTTTTTTAAATTTTTATTGCATTATAGGTTTTGGGGCACATGTGCAGAACATGCAAGATAGTTGCATAGGTACACACATGGCAGTGTGTTTTGCTGCCTTCCTCCCCTTCACCCACACTTGGCCTATTCAGGACATAGGAGTGGGCAAGGACTTCACGAACGAAACACCAAAAGCATTGGCAACAAAAGCCAAAATAGACAAATGGGACCTAATCAAACTCCACAGCTTCTGCATGGCAAAAGAAACAGTCACTAGAGTGAATCGGCAACCATCAGAATGGGAAAAAATCTTTGCAGTTTACACATCTGACAAAGGGCTGATATCGAGAATTTACAAAGAACTCAAACAGATTTACAGGAAAAAAACAAACAAGCCCATTCAAAAATGGGCAAAGGATATGAACAGACACTTTACAAAAGAAGACTGGATGGTTTTGTAAGGGACTTCCTCCTTTGCTCAGCTCTCATTCTTCTCTCTGCTGCCACCATGTGAAGAAGGATGTGTTTGCTTCCCCTTCTGCCATGACTGTAAGTTTCTGGAGGCATCCCCAGCCCTGCAGAACTGTAAGTCAATTAAACTTATTTTCTTCATAAATTACCCAGCCATAGGTATGTTCTGATAGTAGCATGAGAACAGACTAATACAAATACCAATCTACAAAATGAAATAATTCATTTTTATTTATTTTTTCTTTTTTTTTCTTTTTTTTTTTCTATTTATATTTTTTATTTTTTATTTTTTCTTTAATTTTTATTGCATTATAGGTTTGGGGGTACATGTGCAGAACGAGCAAGATAGTTGCATAGGTACACACATGGCAGTGTGCTTTGCTGCTTTCCTCCCCTTCACCCACACTTGGTATTCATCCCCAGGCTATCCCCCCCAGCCCCCCCTGCTGTCCCTCCCCCATTCCCCCCAACAGTCCCCAGTGTATAGTAGACCACCTCTCTGTGTCCACGTGTTCTCATTTTTCTCACCCACCTATGAGTGAGTATATGCGGTATTTCTTTTTCTGTTCTTGTGTCAGTTTGCTGAGAATGATGTTCTCCAGATTCATCCATGTCCCTACAAAGGACACAAACTCATTATTTTTGATTGCTGCATAATATTCCATGGTGTATATGTGCCACATTTTCCCAGTCCAGTCTATCATCGTTGGGCATTTGGGTTGGTTCCAGGTCTTTGCTATTGTAAACAGTGCTGCAATGACCATTCGTGTGCATGTGTCCTTATAGTAGAACGATTTACAGTCCTTTGGATAGATACCCAGTAATGGGATTGCTGGGTCAAATGGAATTTCTATTTCTAGGTCCCTGAGGAATCGCCACACTGTCTTCCACAATGGTTGAACTAATTTACACTCCCACCAACAGTGTAAGAGTGTTCCTATTTCTCCACATCCTCTCCAGCATCTGCTGTCTCCAGATTTTTTAATGATCGCCATTCTAACTGGTGTGAGATGGTATCTCAATGTGGTTTTGATTTGCATCTCTCTAATGACCAATGACGATGAGCACTTTTTCATATGTTTGCTGGCCTCATGTATGTCTGCTTTCGTAAAGTTTCTGTTCATATCCTTTGCCCATTTTTGAATGGGCTTGTTTGTTTTTTTCCTGTAAAGGACATAGGAGTAGGCAAGGACTTCATGAACAAAACACCAAAAGCATTGGCAACAAAAGCCAAAATAGACAAATGGGACCTAATCAAACTCCACAGCTTCTGCACGGCAAAAGAAACAGTCACTAGAGTGAATCGGCAACCATCAGAATGGGAAAAAATCTTTGCAGTTTACGCATCTGACAAAGGGCTGATATCCAGAATTTACAAAGAACTCAAACAGATTTACAGGAAAAAAATAATTCATTTTTATTATACCCTCTGGTTTTAATAGTTACTTAGGTTTGCACTCTGCCCACATTAATTATCATTTTGCTAACCACAGGTCTCAGAAGTAAGGTTTTTTTGTTTGTTTGTTTTGTTTTTTTGGTGAATAGCTTGGAGGCTACTTCTTTGAGCTGGCACAGACCCACATCTGAGCTTGATCTAGCCTTAAGGCTCAACCAGGACTCTTTTACTTTCATTTTAGCTGTTTATGAGTAACAATAATTTTAAAATAAAGAAAAAAATTATATAGTAAAGCTAAATTAATAAAGATAAAAATAAAAAGATCAGGGATGGGTAACCTTAACTCTTGTGTGAACATGTGCTTACCCATCTTAAGGAGCTGCACCTGGGCTGCATTCAGTTACTAAACGTAAAAGTATGATTTTTTTTTTCTCTTGTTAGATTGAATTTCCTTATTCACTCAGTGAACTAACATACTGGGAGTATGGGTATGATTCTTCTATAAATTACACTGGTAACTCATGTTTAGTGACTGAATGCAGCCTAGCTAAAGCCTCTTAAGATGGGTGACCACATGGTCACTCAAATGTTAAGATTTCTCATTCTCCACCTTTTTATTTGTCTCCTTATTCATTTAGTTTTAATATGTAATTTTCCCTTTATTTTAAAGTGATTCTTAAATAGTTTCTAAACTAGAAAAAAATTACATTTTCTTTAACAAAAACCACGTCCTTGTGTTTTTATAAACTTCATCAAAACTCCTTTTACTCTCTATTATTTTTAACTCTTAGTAACCCAATTCCCAGTGACAAAAATAAGGTTACTTAATTTATCATAACATGACTTTAAAATTTTAGCTACTGGAGAAAATTCCGAGATTAAATTTACCAAATGAATCTTATCAAAAAACTACCAATGCCAATAAAAGACATCTGAGATAGCTGTTGTTAATCTGATAAGCACTTACGTTTCTTTAAGCCAATAGCTTAGACTTGTTCTGATAGTCCAGTAGTGAAATGTCACTTATACCTGACACATATAAACATATAGATAAAACAGACATATAGACAAGGCAGGTCCAAAAGATTTCCATTTAACTGTTTTCTAAAACTTTCCTTTGGTACTTTGCACTATTAATTTAAAAAAAGTTACAGCAAATAACAAAAGATGGAGGGGAGAGTTATCATCTCAGGCGTTTCAAAAGAGAAGAAGATCTAAAGTAAGAGACTACAGAAGAAGTTGAATTTCTGAGATACCAATCTAAAGATTTTCTAAAAGAAATATAAAATTTAAAAATTTAAAATTTATCTTATTGAGATAAGTATTTGAAATAAAATCTTGTTCTAATCTTTTTTAGTTTTGTATTAGTATTTTTTAATAATGAAGTCTAATTTCTAGAAAGACTATTACAATTTTTTATGATAGCCAACTTAACTAAACTCTTTTTTTTTTTTTTTTTTTGCCAATCATTGAGAGCTTGTAAGGTTGCTGAGGTTGGTTGGCCTTGAACTCTTGGCCTCACCTTCCCAAGCGCCACGACATCCGGCCGGAGCCACTTTGGGCCCCACTAGATAACTCTTTTTAAAAATAAATTGATTTTTTACACAGAGCATTCACAGCATGCTTGGACTTTTGATTTGTCTTAAATATTCCTCTTTCATAAACAACCAGTTCTTTTATTTTAGGACAAAAAGTCTACCATTCAAAACTTGTTTCTCATATAAAATTACATTTAGCTTTTCTTACCGAAAATACCTCTTTATAGCTATAACTATCTTTACATCTCTTCTATTTCCTGGCTTATTTTACTTTGTTTTATATATAACCTCTAAATAGCATTTGAATTAGACAAAAATGATTTACCTTTTAAGAACACACTTTTTAAAATACTTTTCTATAATTATTAAATTAGAAATTACACAGATATTTAATTAATATTTAATTTAATATAATGTTGGATTCTAAATTATATGGTGTTTATGACTATTCTGTTACATCTGACTGATTAATATATTTAATATTTTACCTAGAATATTTATAAAAACTGTGATAGTCACCATTTAAAGTTATTTCACTATTAACCATTAAACCTATTTATGCCAGAGGTTTTAATTTTTTGAATTCTTGTAATCAGACATTTGTGATGACCTTGAGTAGTAGGATATAAGTTACTCCCACATGCTTACTGTTCCAATAATGGAACACTGGACATAAATGGGTTTTACTAGCCTGTGAATTTAAGGTTTTTACCTACATAGAAAACTTAAAATGAAATATATTGGTATTTTAAAAATAACTCTAGAGTTAGCTATTTTCATTAAACCAGCAATACTATGTTATTTATCAAAAATTACATAAGCAAGGATCATTCTGTTTGGGGTGGAGATTATAATTCTATAACTCTTATGTCAAATTTTGACATGCTGTCTGGTTTTCAGTTCAGACGTGCATCTAGAGAGTCTTCTCCACTGCATTTTTTCCCCTAAGTAAGCTCAATTGGCTTGTCTGCACATTTGCATGAGGAACTAAACTGTTGTTTTTATTGTTAAATGAGAGACTGAATTTCCTCAGCTCCAAAGAGAAAGTGTGTTTTGCTTCTCTCAAGCAAATGGCCAAGTTGGGGTGTCTGTGGTGTTGACTCACTGCAACATGCTGTGGCCCTACAGGGGATCCCCAACAAAATAAGTTTTAAAAAGTTCATCCAGCTCCAGATATAGGAGCTTGTCACTCTGTGTTTTGAGACTTCTTGGAGGTGCTAGCCCTCTGGAGAGAGAAACCGAGACACCTAAGAAAGTGGAAATGGCTCAGTGGTCACACACTGTGGAGTCCTGCCCATGATCAGCACACTTCAATCCACTATACTAAACCCTAGGCCACAGCTCAGTTCTTCCTTTTAAGAAAAAACATATCAGAAACAAATAATCTAAGAATAAATAAAGACCTCGAGAATACCCAGTCAGGCATCCTGTTGGTTTTACCATCCCTTTATTTGCAAGTGTTTCTTTTTGTGCACATTTTATTAAATTGATAGACAAATTGCATCAAGGAGAAATTCAGAGCTCAAAGGTCAACCTGCAACTGTAGAGTTCTTAAGTTCTCTACTTTTCTGTTTTCTTTTCTGCCTGCTTTAAATCTGCTGTTACTTTTCTTCTGAAATAAAAACCACAGTTTAGAGCCAACCATTTTGTTTCCATTGTTGCAAACTGATGAGTTTGTATTAATATCTCATGGCTAGAATTCTGAAGTAAAAACTATAGGATCATTGTTTTTTTGTGTCTATGTGTATGTACATATATTTTGTTATGTGTATTGGCCACAGGGTACTGAAATGGCTGAAAGTTACAGAGTACTCATAAATTAAATAATAAGGCCAAAGGCTTTTCAATTTCATGTGATTGAAGTAAAATCTTTAGTAAGTAGTCTCACTTTAAAATTATTGGTTCAGGAGCCTGAGGCAGGAGAATGGCCTGAACCCAGGAGGCGGAGGTGGTGGTGAGCCAAGATTGCGCCATTGCACTCCAGAATGGGTAACAAGAGTGAAACTCCGTCTCAAAAAAAAAAAAAAAGTCATATTAGAAATGTCTTAAGAATTGTCAGCATTTTTGTTTGCATTTATCGATCAGTTTCATATGTATTCCGGAAGAATATTGTAACTTTAACTCAAATGTGTCTTTCTCTACAGCAATGGTTCTCCAAATTGCATATACATAAAAATAACTTGGAGAACCTATTGAAACAGAGAAAGCTGAATGTCACACCAAAGAATCTGAGTAAGTCTAAATTGAGGCCCCAAATTTCCATTTCTAACAATTTCCCTAATAATGCTAATGTTGCTGGTCCAAAAATCACCTTTAGAAAATCATTGGTTTATAACCTTTACTCTTGTTAATATTCAATCTTCTCACCAATCTTCATTTTATAATGAATGAAGAGAACAAAAATTTGTGGAGATCAGAGGGCTTAAACCAGACCCTATATGATATGTTCCTTTTTGTCTTGTATTACATGACTGTATTAGAATAAATTAAATGTAATCATCAAATTTCTGAATTATAACAATATTCAGAGGCATTAGAAATTAGTTGTAATGGAAGGGCTGATTGCAAATAGAAATAATTAGCAGTTGTTTTGTTATTTGTTTTTGTTTCTTGTTTATGTGACAGTGTCTCACTCTTTCACTTAAGCTGGAGTGCAGTGGCATAATCATAGCTCACTGCAGCCTCAACATCCTACGCCCGACTGATCCTCCCACCTCAGCCTTCTGAGTAGCTGGACCTGCAGGCATATGCCACCATACCCAGATAATTATTTTGAAATTATTTTTAAAAGAGATGAAGTGTTGTTATGTTGTTCAGGCTGATTTTAAATTCCTGGCTTCATGCAGTTCTCCCACCTTGGCTGTCCAAAGTGCTGGGATTATAGGATGAGCCACTATGCTGAGCAGAAGTAATAGTTAAGCTGTGACTATATAGGGTGAGAAAAAAGGTTGATATTAATAAGCAAGATTTCACTTGGAATTGCTAACATAAAATAAAAGTCCTTTTGAAATCACTGGTTGATTTTAGATAGTAGGGAATTCTCTTTATTCAAAATGACAATAAGTTAATAAAATTCAAAGTGGAAAGCTAGAAAAATTCAGAAGACATAGGAAAGGGAAATGCTATGCATTCATAAAAAAAGAGTGAGATCATGTCCTTTGCAGGGACATGGACGAAGCTGGAGGCCATTATCCTTAGTAAACTAACACAGGAGCAGAAAACCAAATACTCCATGTTTCCATTTGTAAGTGGAGCTAAACAATGAGAACACATGGGCACATAGAAGGAAAAAACACACATTGAGGCCTATCAAAGGGTGTATAGTGAGAGGAGGGAGAGGGTCAGATGAAATAACTAATAGGTGCTAAGCTTAATACCTGGGTGATGAAATAATCTTGACAACAAACCCTCATGACACAAGTTTACCTATGTAACACATTTGTACATGTAAGTCTGAACTCAACTGCTACAAAGAGAATAAAATACATAGGAATACAACTAACAAAGGATGTAAAAGACCTCTTCAAGGAGAACTACAAACCATTGCTCAAGGAAATAAGAGAGGACACAAACAGATGGAAAAACATTCCATGCCCATGGTTAGGAAGAATCAATATTATGAAAATGGCCACACTGCCCAAAGCAATTTATAGATTTTATGCTATCTCCATCAAGCTACCTATGATCCTCTTCACAGAACTGGAAAAAAAACACCTTAAACTTCATATGGAACCAAAAGAGAGCCCACACAGCCAAGACAATTCTAAGCAAAAAGAACAAAGCTGGAGGCATCATGCTACCTGACTTCAAACTATACTACAAGCCTACAGTAATCAAAGGAGCATGGTACTGATGAAACAGAACAGAAGCCTCAGAGGTGATGCCACACATCTACAATGATCTGATATTTTACAAACCTGACAAAAACAAGCAATGGGAAAATAATTCCCTGTTTAATAAATGGTGTTGAGAAATCGTTAACAGTATGCAGAAAGCAGAAACTGAACCCCTTCCTGACACCTTACACTAAAATTAAATGTAGATGGACTAAAGACTTAAACATAAGACCTAACATCATAAAAACTCTAGAAGAAAATCTAGACAAAACTATTCAGGACATAGGCATAGGCAAGGACTTCATAACTAAAACACCAAAAGCAATGGCAACAAAAATCAAAATAGACAAATGGGATATAATTAAACTGGAGAGCTTCTGTAGAGCAAAAGAAACAATCATTATAGTGAACCAGCAACCAACAGAATAAGAAAAAGTTTTTGTAATCTACCCATCTGACAAAGGGCTAATATCCAGAATCTAAAAAGAACTAAAGCAGATTTACCAAAAAAACAAACAAACAAACAAACAAAAAAAAAACCTATTCAAAAGTGGGTGAAGGACATGAAAACACACTTTTCAAAAGAAGACATTTATGAAGCCAACAAACATATGAAAAAATGCTCATCATCAGTGGTCATTAGAGAAATGCAAATCAAAACGATATTGAGATACCATCTCACGCCAGTTAGCATGGCAATCATTAAAAAATCTGGAGACAAAAGATGCTGAAGAGGATGTAGAGAAATAGGAACACTTTTACAGTGTTGGTGGGAGTGTAAATTAGTTCAGCCATTGTGGAAGAAAATGTAGTGATTCCTCAAGGACCTAGAAATAGAAATTCAATTTGACCCAGCAATCCCATTACTGGGTATATATCCAAAGGATTAGAAATCATTCTATTAAAAAGACACATGTACACGTATGTTCATTGTGGCACTGTTTACAATAGCAAAGACCTGGAACCAACCCAAATGCCCATCGATGATAAACTGGACAAGGAAAATATGGCACTAAACACCATGGAATACTATGCAGCCATAAAAAAACGATGAGTTCGTGTCCTTTGCAGGGACATGGATGAACCTGGAAACCATGATTCTCAGCAAACTGACACAAGAATAGAAAATCAAACACCACATGTTCTCACTCATAGGTGGGTGTGGAACAGTGAGAACACATGGACACAGGGAGGAGAGCATCACACACTGGGGTCTGCTGAGGGACTAGGGGAGGGACAACTGTGGGCAGGGAGGTTAGGGAGGGATATCATGGGGAGAAATGCCAGATACAGGTGATGGGGGATGGAGGCAGCAAACCACATTGCCATGTACATACTTATGCAACAATCCTGCACATTCTGCACATGTACCCCAGAACCTAAAGTGCAATAATATATATATATGAAAAAGAAAAAGTAAAATAATATTTATTTCCAAAGTATGTAATATTTGTAGTTTTTAATAATATAGATGTGATATTAGTACAGTTTTCCAAACAAAAACTCAGGTTTAACTTTTAATGCTGATTCAAAAATTCAATCAAAATAAGAAAAGTTAATTCATTTCAGGATATGGCAATAAAAAATGCATATTTTTGAAGGCTTAGATAAAAACCTGCTACTTGTTTTTTATCTTCAGTTTTAGAGACCGATATATTTTGACTTTTGTAATTTATCTTAATGTCTATATCAAATTCTTGATCACAGAAAACCTATTAATCCATTTGTTTGAAATCAATTTTTAAAAGTTTTCTGTTTGGGCTGGGTGCAGTGGCTCACACCTGTAATCCCAACACTTTGGGAGGCTGAGGTGGGTGGATCACTTGAGGTCAGAGGTGGAGACCAGCCTAGCCAACATGGTGAAACCCTGTCTCTATTAAAAATACAAAATATGGCCGGGCGCGGTGTCTCACGCCTGTAATCCCAGCACTTTGGGAGGCCGAGGCGGGTGGATCACAAGGTCAACAGATCGAGACCATCCTGGTTAACATGGTGAAACCCCGTCTCTACTAAAGATACAAAAAATTAGCTGAGCACGGTAGCGCGTGCCTGTAATCCCAGCTACTCAGGAGGCTGAGGCAAGAGAATTGCCTGAACCCACGAGGAGGAGGTTGCGGTGAGCCGAGATCGCGCCATTGCATTCCAGCCTGGGTAATAAGAGCGAAACTCCGCCTCAAAAAAAAAAAAAAAAAAAAAAAAAAAAAATATATATATATATACACAAAATATATCCTTGTGTGATGGCAGGTGTGGGTAATCTCAGCTACTTGAGAGGCTGAGGCACAAGAATTGATTGAATCCGGAAAGTGGAGGTTGCAGTGAGCTGAGCTCGCATCACTGTATTACAGCCGGGGTGATACAGTGAGACTCAGTCTCAGGAAACAAAAGTGTTCTCTGTAAAGAAAATTTGCAACAACAATGTATACTGTGAAATTGATTACAAATAAACATTTAATATGGATATAATGGCATACATTACAGAATATCCAATTTTATTAATTATACTTTGAAATTTTACCAGTAAAAAATAAGTTCACAATCCAGAAATATTTGTTTAAAAACATTTTAAAGCAATATTTTTTGTTGTAGTTGTTGTTTTTATTTTTATTTTTATTTTTATTGCGTTTTAGGTTTTGGGGTACATGTGCAGAACATGCAAGATAGTTGAATAGGTACACACATGGCAGTGTGTTTTGTTGCCTTCCTCCCCTTCACCCACAATATTTAATTTCAGACCATCCAGAAAATTAATCAAATTAAGCAAAGAGATGTAAAACTATGATGAGATAATATAAATTAGAGATTTTTATGAAGGAAAGGAAAGATTTTTATAATTGAGACATAATATTGAAGAATTTGGGATGGTAATATAGAAAAAGGATATAGTAAATGATGTGATTAACCGGTCTGTTATTGTCAGTACAGAAAATTGACAGGCTAGAGATACCATTATTTGAGAGTAGGGATGGGTGGTACAAGCTGCAGGTCTGACTGCTGTCAGCCTTCAATTTGCTTTGATGAGTATTAAATAAGTTGAGGTGAATACTAAAAAGATAACAAGGATTATGCATTCAGCAGATATTTTTTGAGCACTGACTATGTGAAATAATATTCCAGGCATTATTTTCATGATAATTACACCACACTTAACAACACAATGCCGAACAAAGTGTCACTGCTTATTTGAACTTGAAATCTAACAAAAATGAACAAAAATAAAGAGTATGTATGATAAAAAAGACTCCTTCTCTCACAAGTAGAATAAGAAACGGGGAACTGGGAGTGTTGTAGTAGGTAGGCAGGCCATAATAAATAGGGTAATAAAGATGAGGATTCAGGGTTTTATTGTAGTTGAGTGGAGCAGGTATAAGAGTTCCTGGTTGTATGGTTATAACTTACTGGTGGCACCAAAAGAGTGTGAGCCGTTTATCAGCTTGTCCAGATCGTGGTACTTTGACATTGTCAGTACTCAAACATCAAAAATTTAGTTGGATTGTGTACTATGAATCCTCCCTGATGTTTGATGAATTAAATGAGCCATATTTTATTTAACGAAATTTAAACTTGGTTAAATAATAATTATGGTGCTCTATGAGGACCACAGCCTGAAGGCGGAAAGGGTGGTGAAATTTATATGAGTTCTTTGCTTAAGAGTCCAGCCATGTGTGTTCTGAGATATTAAATGAGTGTTTTAGTTGTTATCAACGATGTTTGAAATTTCAGTGTAGACAAGAAGTATCCGTGAGGTCTTGTGTTGTAGTTCTAAGCATGATATGGATTTATATTTTGGATATCTATGAGGCAAGAAAGTCCCAGAGTTCATTTAGCTAAAAGATGCCTCCTTGAATAAGGGATTTTCCTTGACATTGCCTGGGCCACACAGCCAGACTACTGGCAATGGTGCAACAGAGTATAAAAATGTACAGAAGGGTAGATTGTGGGCCAAGGCTAAGATGAGTATCTGAATTTGCCTTATTGTGCTGATCCTTCATTCCTATTCTTAAAAATGATTTCTCCTAACTTTATTCTACCATTTGTGGTAGTGATAGTGCCATCTATAAAGTGTAAAACCTCTAGTTCTTATTACTAAGTTGTTTGCAAGTCCTCCTTCCATCCCACTCTTTTGCCCCAAAGTAGCTGATGGCTTGGAACACAGTTAAGACCTTGCCTGCCACAACTATGTGCAATGGCAACACTCCTGGGCATTAGAAAAAAGATTTATTGTGTTCACTCAATAGGAAGATAAACTATGGCTGATAGTTTATTCATCTAGGCACCAAATGAAACATATTAACTCTGACATACAGTATAACAGTTATGAATTAAATGCAGTAATGTGTAGAATACAAATATAGGCTACCAATAATGTCTTGGAATATTTGGTGTGTTAATATATATGATATTTTAAGTTTATTAATTAATAGGCATTACATATATTATTTTTAGGTATCAAATATTATGTTGAAAATATTTTAGTTAACACAATAAAATTATTCAATATACTAATAATGAACTGTTAATATTCTCTTTGTAGGCCAATTAATCAATTTCAGATTTATAAATTCTGATATATAACACTAAACAAATACAAATATATGACTTTTGTAACTTAACTGTAAATTAAAATTGTTGTGTTTTATTACTAATATCCTGTGGTAATAATATTTTTCTTAAAATTATTTTGAATGCAACTAAATAACTATGTTATTTACTTTGTGACATATCTATGCTATTAGAAAAGTAATATCCAATATTGTAGAAATATGTTCAAATGCAAAAGTCATTTTACAAAAAGGGATGAAAATACAGGTGAACAGGTGAACATAATCTTTCTGAATGGCATCTGTCTGACATACATGAAACTCAAAATTATGTATTCTTGACCAAAAAATTAATTTCTTATTTTAAGAAAGTAATCAACATAAATAAACAGAAGTTATTTTGTTTTTCAGAAGGTTAATCATCAAAAGAATTGTGAATATTTAGGAAAGTTTAAAAAGTAAAAAGGCTCCTAATCATTGTTTTGGGGTTTAGTGATTGTAAGTTGTGATTACTGTACTAAAGTTCAAGACAGGTATCCAACAAAGAGCCTGTGCCACAGAAATCACAGGACCAAGAACACACCTCTGAGTAACTGATTCAGGACAAAATGAGAAACTAGAGTTACTTCTAAGCAAAGGAGGTCTTGGTTTGAGAAGGCAAACAAACTTTAAAGTAAGTTAATGAAAGACTGATTTAATAAGGAACAAAAGCAAAAAATAAAAAAAGAAACAAAGAAAGTAAGAAAGTGGGACGAGGGAAGGAAGGAGGGAAGGAAGGAGGGAAGGAGGGAGGTAAGGAGGGAGGGAGGAAAGACGAGAAAAAGAGAGAGAAAGAAAGAAACAAAATAAAGAGAAAGAAAGAAAGAAATAGAAAGAAATAAAAGAAATAAAAGAAAGAAAGAAAGAAAGAAAGAAAGAAAGAAAGAAAGAAAGAAAGAAAGAAAGAAAGAAAGAAAGAAAGAAAGAAAGAAAGAAAGAAAGAAAGGTACAAAGGGTCTGAACTAAAATTTAGAATTGTAATAAAGTCCAAGGGTGAGTGAGGGTGAGAATCAATAACATTTGTTGATATTATGGATTTATCACAGAAAACTACAATGTAATATTCTATATTCCAAATCACAAGATATAAATAAATGCAACATGTGAAATCAAACTATGTTCTTAGATTAGTATTCTGGTTTGGTACATTTTCTTCTCAGTGGGATGTGATGCAGAGAGTGATGGGAAAAATTCTGTTTTGGAGGGATTTGTGCATCCAGTGTGAAAAATTGAGGGAAAATAGAGCAGTAGGAAATGACATGGCCAATTTACAGTTGTTTTTTGGAAACCAGAGGAAAAAAATTACCTATTACTAGTAACTTATCTTAAGTGTTAATGCCATTTTTCATTGTTTTTCATCTCTGGAAAAAATATAATATATACATACTTATATATATACACACACACACACACACACACACACATATATATATATACACATACATATATATATATATATATATATATATACATAATATTTTTTCTTCATCATTAAATCATGTCAAAACACCTAATGTAGCATTCAGAATCAATTTTAAAAGCATGAGTGACACTTTAATCCAACAAAAAACATAAGTAATAATACTTCTCTGGGAAAATAACATAGTGTTTTCAACTGCTCCATTATTTTACATAGACCAAAAAACATAATTACTTTTAAGAGCTGACTTCTCATAATCTGCACAGTATCAAACCATGGTAGGTAATAAAGAATTATATGTCATATTTCTAATTCACCCTTTTTTCAGAAGGCTGTTTCTCAGAAATTTACAAACACAACATGATGATTTCTTAAAATTTTGGTTACTATCAAAAGGGTTTAAGATTAATATGAACAACTAATGATCTGAGAACAAAAAATCCAAAACTCTCATAAATATGAAGAGGAGCTTATTGCAAATTGTAATGTATTAAGCAGGCTTGTATAATATGTCATAATAATTCTTTTTGTCCTTTCTGATTTTGTATAAGTGGTAGCTAAATTTACAACTGCATTGAAAATTCTATTTTCTAAATTCACCTTGGCTCAGTCATTTCCTAAACTTCCAACCACTTATTTCCTGCCACAATGCTCTTTTCCTCTCTATCTAAATACAACAGGCACATATCCTTTAATCATCTTAATTCATGTGGTAGAGATATTTCTAGAAAGGACATTATTTATAGTCCTTTCATAAAATGTTCTTTCATGTTTATTTGGACCAATGGATTGAAATGAGAAGTTGGTCAGTAACCCGGCTACTAAACTCAAATAAAAATTAAAAAGAAACAAATATTAATTGTGCATCTGTTACATGTCAGGACCTATACCAGTACTCAAAGTTCAAAGAAGAAGGAACAAAGAAATGAAAATAAATTGCTTTCTCAGGGCAGATAATAAGATACAGATAACCAAAAAATGTAATAAAATTTAGTGTGATATGAATGGTAAAATTGGTAGATACACTGTGTATTTTAGGGAGATAGGTCTTAATAGAGGTTCTGACGAATGAACTACATTTTGAAGGATAATTAAGGATTTGCCAGTCAGCAAAGTGGAGAGTGATATTCCAAGTAAACACTTGGAAAATGACATTCCAAGTATATCAAATGCAGCAGGAATAAATTAACATAGATTGTTCAGGAATACTAAAAAATTTAGTATTGCTTTTATTATCAGGCACTGCTTGTTGCCTGTCCCAATGCAATCCCTCTTTCTGCATAGCTGGCAGAAGTATATTTACTTGTGCTTTATTTTCTGTTGTTCTCTTTATGAGTAGTTAGTTTCTCAGAAAGAGAAGTCCTTGCTGTGTCCAATACTTTGGGGACGCAATGCTGTGTAATCCTTAAATAGTTTCTTTTTCTTCTTGGCTGCATTAAAAAATAACATTTCTCAGAGCTCTTCCAACTATATGGTGCTACTATAAAATACTCTTTAGTTACAGGAAGGGCTGCTTCTGGCAGATGCAATGTTATGTGTTTCTGACATAGTTTGATTGTCTGGATTCACAGGAAAACACTTTGCAGCTCCTTTGTATCTGGATACGTCAATGTCCACATATGTACAACAGCTCCTACCCTGAACTAAAGTCTCTTGTGCTATTGATAGAAGCATGAGACAGTGAAATACCATCTAAGCCATGGTGTACAGGGGACTTAACTAAACATTCCCATGGTGAAAAATTTTGTTCCTTAACACGTATGCATGTGGGAAATAAATCAATGTTGAATGGCTCAGATTAATGGTCCACATGTGAGCCAGAAGAATGGGGTGGAGCCACCAGAAACTTGTGTCTTATGCTGGGAAGGAGCCTGGCCCCTTCAGCTTACATGTGGTGGCCTGGTGTTAAGTGTTGTAAGGTGGAAAACCTATGTACAGGACTGCTCTATTTGTTGAAAGCTTTCCTTTCACTTAATAAATTCTGGTCTTCTCACACTTCAGTGTGTCTGGGTGCCTAATTTTTCAGGAGTTGAAGGTTGCAGTGAGCCGAGATCATGCCACTGCACTCTAGTCTGGTGACAGAGTGAGACTCTGTCTCAAAAATAATGTAAACTAAACTAAAATAATAAAAAATAGAAAATTAGGGTTGATTTCAGTATTAGAGTTAAGGGTAAAATTTTGATTTCTCTGCCTTGTACAAGGTTTTCATGTCAAGATAGAGGATGATGAAAGATTTCCATTTGTCTTGGGGATACCCTGTCAAAGAAAAGAAAGAGAAGACAGGAGACAAATTGTTTGGAAAGCTAAGTATTTCCTCTTAATGAGAAAAGATTTTTTCCTTGTTTTAAAATGTTTGAGTCATCATTTTGACAATATAGAAAACTTATGGCAATCTGGAATTCTATTTTACAACATCAAGTGTTTTAAATCTCTAGCATATTTAACAGGCTTAACTAACATTTCAGCTTTAAGGTTGTCTTTCCTGACCCCTAGCTTTTGGGTGCTACAGAAGGCCCCTGGAACATCCAGAAGAGAGGTAAACAGTATTACCTGAAATATGTAGGTGAGTAATATTGTCAAAATAAGTTTTAATCTTCAGCTTATGTTTTAATAAATAATATTAAAATACACTCCAAAATTGTATGGAATTTCTCCAATTCGAATGTCTGAGTACATGCTATCCATCACAATTAAGGATGTTGTTTTAGGTTATTATAAATCACCGAGATAACCAAATATTTTAGTCAATCATGTTTTTAACTGTAACTACCCTGGAAATTTTGTTATTCATAGACAATTATTGTCTCGTTTTGATCCTCTTCAAAAGATAGTTTATAATCAGCTATAGTACTTTGACAGGTGCTCTCTAATGCAGGTTTCTGATAACTTTGGAGATTGTGATATTGGAATAAAGGAAAAATGTATGGGACTCATGAAGAGCTGATATATTCACAATTATTAAGAACAAGGAACTAATAGAAAACTGAGGTAATCTTTTTTAACTTTTGCTTAAGACATTGCTGATGTTGGTTTTGTTTTTCAGAGACAAACTTATTTTGAGCTATTTGTCATTTTAATAAGGGATTAAGGTAGACTCCTGTGAACAAAATTTTGAACATGTTTGTTTCTCTAAAATGTGTAATTGCTCTGTGAGAATTCTTAACTTACAGCAATACGGTTATTTGCATCAGTGCAATAAAAATCCATTTTCTTTTGCAACAGGACCCAATTGAAGAAACTAGTTGTTTTATCAAGACTTTCACTGGAAGGGTATGCTTCCCTTTAAGTTGTCAAGCTCGACTTGCAGAGCTAATAAAAGCCCCTCGGGAAAACTGGCCTCATATTTTGTCTACATAGTCCCCAGGCAGGTTTCCTAACCAGTGATGTCTCAAGAATGTAACTTTCTAACAATTCCTGGGATGTCATATTCTTGGGACATCAAGAAGAGAGGAATTCACACAACTTATAGGTATTTTCAGGTAAAAACCCATGGCTAGGCTCTGCTTTAAGAAGTTCTGAGATTCCTTGAGGAACAATGTTCCATCAAAGCAAATTTCAAAAGCCTATGTAAAAATAATTATTCTTGCTGCACTTTATGCAAATAACCAGGCCAAGTATAAGGCTAAAATTTATTTTGCAAATAACCCGGTTCTATCAGGATGTGTTTTTAACAAAAATGAGCTCTAAAGAGAGAAAAATTATGTTTCAACATTATATATATATATATATTTTTTTTTTTTTTTTTTATTAAATTCTAGACTTATTTGTTGTTTTTACATTTTTCACCTACATTTTGAACTAACCTTGCTTATTCCTGTGAACCAACCAGTAATCTTGGACTGCAGCTCAGAAGAAACAAAAGTGATGGGCAATGTAAAAATGTGGATTAGTATTCTAGTTTTGTCAATTATCTTGCAAATAGTGCCAGGTGATAGGAATAAAGAGGGTTCCAATAACCTAGAGGTTTAGGTTTTTATTCTTTTTTTTTTGGAAAATCAGACCAAGAGAGTAACCAAAGCCAAGTCCCATACAACCAAATCTTAGGAAGCATAACTCTAGCCACCAGTTATTTGGGTATGCCAGTGGTCTCTGGATTTTTGAGCTATATTTGCCCCCTTGTTTCACTTTGATATATGTCTCTGAAAAACCTAGTTCATCTCTTCTCACCTTCAGACCATCAAACACCAAGCAGTCTGCAACAGGATCCTCAAACAATGGCTCCCTTTTGCTAGGTACCCTGAGATGGGCCTCTGGGGGAAATCTGCCATTTTCCCTAAACAGCACACCCTGTCAGCAGGAAACACCTAAGATTGGTCATCATCCGTTTCTTTATCTTTATTCTAATTGCAGTTAGATGTACTTCTTTAGAGGGGAAAATGATAGAGGCAGGAGACAGCTAAATGCCATCCAGGTCATTGTGCACAAGGGATTTCAGTAACCCATTCTACTGACATTTCTTTACCACTTAAGATTCTTCTGATTGATTTCTACTTTCTCTGTCTGGAGTCTCACTTTAGACACCAAATACACATAAAATAGGATAAATGTTTCTTCTCTGAGCTACAGAAAACAATCACTCTGAAAGTTGTAAGGAACCTGAGGTTATCACTATAATGAAAATCAACAGCCACAAATTCAAAACCAAAATGAAGAGAATAGGAAGAAACCTAATATTTGGTTAGCCTTTACTATACAATAGACACATCCTAGGTATATTTCTTGGGCACAATATTATTTAAACATTTTTAATTCTTATAAGAATACTGTATTAATCTGTTTTCATGCTGATGTTAATGACATACCCAAGACTGGGTAATTTATAAAGGAAGGAGGGTTGCTTTTTATTTCGTAATGCTATGTTAAGTTCTGGGGTACTTGTGAGAATGTGCAGTGTTTTTACATAAGTGTACACGTGACATAGTGGTTTGCTGCAGCTATCACCCTGTCATCTACATTACGTATTTCTCCTAGTGCTATCCCTCCCCAATTTCTCAAATCCCTGCTATCGCTTCCTTAGCCCCTCACCCCTCGTCAGGCCCCAGTTCGTGATGTTCCCCTCCCTGAATCCATGAGTTCTCATTGTTCAACATTCACTAATAAATGAGAACCTACAGTGTTTGGTTTTCAGTTCTTGTGTTACTTTGCTGAGAATAATGGTTTCCAGCTTCATCCATGTCCCTGCAAAGGACATGGACTCATCCTTTGTTGTGGTTGCATAGTATTCCATGGTGTATATGTACCACATTTTCTTTATCTAGACTATCATTGGTGGTCATTTGGGTTGGTTCCAAGTCTTTGCTATTGTGAACAGTGCTGCAATAAACATATATGTGCATGTGTCATTATAATAGAATAATTTATAAGCCTTTGTATATATCCCCAGTATTGGGATTGCTGAATCAAATGGTATTTCTATTTCTAGATCCTTGAGGAACTGTCACACTGTCTTCCACAATGGTTGAAGCAATTTACACTTTCACCAACAGTATAAAAGCTTTCCTATTTCTCCTCATTCTCTCCAGCATCTGCTGTCTTCTTATTTTGCAATGATTGCCATTCTAGCTGGCATGACATAGTATCTCATTGTGGTTTTGATTTGCATTTCTCTAATGACCAGTGATGATGTGCTTTTTTCATATGTTTGTTGGCTGCATATTTGTCTTCTTTTGGGAAATGTCTGTTCATATCCTTTGCCCATTTTTGATGAGATTGTTTTTTCTTGACAATTTGTTTATGTTAAAGATTCTGGATATTAGTCCTTTGTCAGATGGGTAGATTGCAGAAATGTTTTCCCATTCTGTTGGTTGCCAGTTCACTCTAATTATAGTTGTTTTTATTTTATTTTTTGCTGTGCAGAAGCTCTTTAGTTTAATTAGATCTCAGTTATCTATTTTGGCTTTTGTTGTCATCTCTCTTAGTGTTTTAGTCATGAAGTTCCTGCCCATAACCTCAGATGGATTAAATATTTAAAGAAAAGAGATGTAATTGACTCACAGTTCAGCATGGCTGTGAAGGCCTCAGGAAACTTACAAATATGGTGGAAGGGGAAGCAAACACGTCCTTCTTTACATGGTGGAAGGAGAGAGAAGTGCTGAGCAAAACGGGTAAAAGTCACTTATGAAACCATGATATCTCATGAGAACTCACTCACTATCATGAGAACAGTATGAGCGTAACCTCGCCGATAATTCAATTACCTTTCACTGGGTCCCTCCCATGACATGTGGGGATAATTGGAACTACAATTTGAGATGAGATTTGGGTGGGGACACAGCCAAATCATATCAAATACTGAAGGAGAAAAAATTATAATTTAATTTTTCAAAGGAAGGATATGGGGCTTAATAATAAATAATTTACCAAATCACTGCAATTCATGTTTATGAAGGAATTTGTTAAGTAAATAAAATGCTGTCATTTTTTTGAAAAGACAACATTGAAAGCATTTTTTTAAAAAAAGGGAACAACTGAGCATCATATAATTTGGCTTCAGAAATTATAATACCATAAATATATGTGTGTGTGTTTGTGTGTGTGTGTGTGTGTGTTTAGGTATATACATACATATATTTGTATGTAATATGTATGTATATGCCCATATATATGTGTGTGTATAAATGTATATGTGATTATGTATAATTCAGAAATTTTATATGTATGTGCATGTATATGTAATACAGATATGTATGCATATATGTGTATATATAAACATATGAAAATATATGTATGCATATATACTTGCATATACACACATATGCATATATGTATGTATATATGTATACATGTGCACACATCTATATGGTTTTATAATTTCTGAATTATACATAAACACATTTACCTATATACATACTCACATATACATATGTATATATACTTTTCCATTTGAAAAAATTTATTCACATAATTTATTTTATTTAATATTTATAAACATTTTTCAACTTGAATATATCTTTGTAGTATAGGTGAGAAAACTATGGCTCAGAAATTTTATATTGCACACGTAGTAACTGAGCCCCTTAGCATAAGAGCTAAGACACTCTGATTCTACCTCCCATATACATTATCTTATCATATTCTGTATTTGTGCTTAGCTTGGATAGATTTTTTTTATTAGGTATTATTATACTTGTGTTGTAGTCTTAGCCCTCCCTTAATATTGTGTGGCAATGAAAAATATTATTCTACTTGTTCATATTGCAGTGTTGTCATCTCTAATATTTCTTTCAACTTCATGGAACTGATAATGTCTCACATCATTAGCTCTTTTTTATATCACTTGCATTTAAATTTTGTTTTTAAAATTTAAGTTGAATATTTTGGTCATAGTTTTAGATAGGGTCACTGAGGAAGCTATTCTGATACGAGATTTTATTTTTGAGACACTCATGTCACTTTCCCTTTCACAGTTAAAACAGTTCTGCTTATAAAAAATAACTCATAAAAACTGTGTGCTCATTCATATTTTATAAGATTTTAAAACTACAGAGTTTTTTATTCAATATAGCTGTGATGTAACAACTTATGACATGCTTAACAGTAGGCAGAAATAGCTGTCATATTATCATAATTTATTAGCCTCCCTGTTGGGATAAGAAGGATGATGGGCTAACATGGGAGCAGGAGGAAGTCTGCCAACTCATTGTCCTGCACCTGGGGCTCAGCCTGTTGCTAGTCTCTGTAGAGCATGAACAGTAATAAATCTATACTGATTAATTAAGTGGTGCTGCCCATTGCTCTTTTTGTCAATGAAACAAACAAGCCCACTATGAAATTTCTAGTTCCCAGTCAAGCTATTATCTATTTATGCTTATATTTGACTTTCAATTTTCATTCAAGAAATATTTACTTGGCACCTTCTATGTGTCAGTCAAAATGTACAGAGATAAATTATCTCTGACCTCTGAATGCTTTAATTATAGTAGAGAAAAGAACAAAGAAATACATGGTTATAACACATTGAGGAAAGTGTTAACAGAGTGGTGATGGGTTATATAGGATATTCTTATCGGAGCATAGAAGAAAAACTACCTATAACTTTGCCCAATTTAAGAAAACAACTGATGATAAGATGCATAAAGGAGGAAAATAAGGATTATAAAAATGATTCAGAGCATACTGATTTATCATTTGTTACATGCAAATGTCCTTCTCTGGATTCTGTTGGGAGAGAAACAGTTGCTTGGGAAAAATGCACAATTCTTTCAGGTCAGACCTTGAGATTCAGAGAAGGTGAAAAGGAACATAAAGTATTTGGGATGTTTTCATTCACTCATCTATTCATTTATCCATTTATATATTTATTTGTTTATTTACAAGCTGCTAGAACAAAACTGAACATATCACTTGTGATAGAAAGATTTATAACCATCACAAACTGTATGTGGAATTGTTTTTGTTGTTTTCCTTGTTGCAATGAGGACCATAAGAAGCAGATTTGAGTGAGACAGAGAGAGACTAAGTATCACAGTGTGAAAGCACTGCAAACACAAAAAGTTTTAGTTTTATTCCTACTTGAAGTGATGCTTTTTCTAAGGCTACATTACTGTGCTGAGGAAGGAGCCGGCTAAACAGTTTCATCTCTGATCAGTACAACACCCAATGTGCACATTAAGTCCATTCTTCAGTCCAGCCACTTGCCTCTGCTGGAGGAACGCAGCCCAGTTTGTGGCTAGTTCACCCTGCAGAGAGCACATTTCTTCTGCTGGAATTGCACTTGGCTCTACTATAGCAGATCACATCATCTAAATGTCTCTCACAGCTAATGGTGTTACCAAGCTCTGCCTTAATAGAACTTTAACTCAAAGTCTTTCATCTGACAGCCTTGGAGAGTACAAACATGTGTTTTGCTGTGTACTTTAATGGTGTCACACCTTTAACCCTTCTAAGCTCTCTTTCCTGGAATGCTACTGACAGGGCTTTACTACTGACAGGGCTTTTGTGTTAGGAATTAACTAGTTAAGTCGAAGTAGGGGTAGGGAGTTCCTAGTGATTCTATCATTCCTACCAACATTTTAATGATTGTCTGCAATACAGTGCATGCTAGCAAAACACCGTGGGTAAGTCTGAAGGCCCTGTTCACGATTTTGTTGACAGTTGTGGTAGGTTCATGTCTGCATATTTGATGTGCCGAGAGTGAGTTAATATGCTGTCTCTGCCTCATTCAAATTAGATCTCAGTATCATTCACAAAACCATCAAACACCAGCTGCTTTTCCTCCTGAGCTTGTGCCTCCAGGGAGCCAGTATCAGCATGTAATAACTCCTGAAAGACTGTTTCAAAGCCTTCCCTGTAGTTCTACTTTCTGGATGAGCACAAGTTAATCCTGACATAAAGACTCAGATTCCTTTGGGCCTTAGCTATGTAAGTTAGCTTGATGAAAGAACTATAATAGAAAGAAAAATAAAGAGAATTCTTCCCACCTTTAAAGGGATTCTGAATATGCACCAAAGTTCTACAAATATGGCAGAGCTAAAATATGCTAGTTTCCAATATGAAAAAAGACTGCTCTGCCTGATGCTATTCATCACAATCTTTGTAGAGTCCTTTATGTTTGAGGGTCTGCTGACACTGCTGCTAATAGGGTTACTTACTTTATATGTGAAAATAAGTCCCAGGTAAATGTGTTATATATTATCAGCTCTGTCTTTCCAACCAAAATTTATTGTGGATCTGCCATTTTTTTTTATGAGATGGAATCTTGCTCTATCACCTAGGCTGGAGTGCAGTGGTGCAATCTTGGCTCACTGTAGCCTCTAGTCCTTGGGTTCCAGCGATTCTCCTGCCTCAGCCTCCTAGGTAGCTGAGATTAATTACAGGCACACAACATCATGCCTGACTAATTTTTGTATTTTCAATGGACACAGGGTTCTGCCATGTTGGTCAGGCTGGTCTCAAACTCCTGACCTCACATGATCCACCTGCCTCGGCCTCCCATAGTGTTGGGATTACAGGCATGAGCCACTGCACCTGGCTGAATTTGCAATTTTAAGAGCTGCATCTGCTACTTGCAAGCATACTACACATCTGTATGCTTTTAGCCTAGCACGATTTTTAAATCTTTTTGTTTGATGAATAGAGACTTTCTAGAAAGTTACCTGTAAGGAATATCTTATTTTCCCACTGGCTGTTATCATATAATCAAAGATGTATTTGTAGCAAATACAAAGAAATGGCAACTTTTCTGAAAAAGGAGATAAGATCATGTATTTTCCTCTTGACACTTTTGGTCTTGCAGCATGCTGGCAGCATTAAGTGAGAAGAGATTTGGAGTCTAGAATATACAGTTTGTCATTTGCTTTTTTTTTTCATTCTTATTATTTTTTTAGATCTTTCATAACTAAAAATCTGTTATAAAATGGACTCTTGGCTATAATCCCAGCACTTTGGGAGGCCAAGGTGGGTGGATCACGAGGTCAAGAGATCGAGACCATCCTGGTCAACAAGGTGAAACCCCATCTCTACTAAAAAAATACAAAAATTATCTGGGCATGGTGGTGCACACCTGTAGTCCCAGCTACTCGGGAGACTGAGGCAGGAAAATTGCTTGAACCCAGGAGGCGGAGGTTGTGGTGAGCTGAGATTGTGCCATTGCACTCCAGTCTGGGTAACAGCAGCGAAACTCCATCTGAAAAAAAAAAAAAAAGGACTCTTGGCTAAAGAAATATGTGTAAACAGTGAACTATAGGGACTTTAAAAAACATTTAACACTAGTCATTTTAAACAGAAAACTTATATTTGATTCTCCCATTTTTCTCTGAGTATCCAATTTTATTGGATTTAAATTGCTATATATTTTATTTTTCCCATGATTTATTGAACTTCAGACTTCTTGTTTGTCATGTTTCTGAATCTATAAAATAAATTTTGAAGAAATAACTGGACATATGGTCAGTCATTATGACTTCCAGTTACCAGATTTTTTTCATGAATGTCAAACTGTGATAAGAAGTATAGTCACATTCCTACATTAAGATGTTGTCAAAAGAAACATGGTTTTGATTGGCTTAAGCCAAAAACTTCCTAGCTGCTCAAGGCAGAGGATGTTCATAAAAAATTGTCAGTAATATCATTAATAACCAATGATGCCAAGGATACTTTCTCTGAGACCATCTCAATCTCATTTTCTTTGAGTAGTATGTCAGAGAATCAAACTCAGTTTGAATTAAAGGATTTGATCCTTCTACTGTATACCATTGGAAGATATATAGCACAGTGGCATAAAAAGAAGGAAGACTACACAATTAGAATTATAAAAACACACTCTAGAAAAATCCAGCTTAGAGAATAATTTTAATCTCTGAGTTTACTAATAAGCAGTGACTATATTCAATATCACAATTGCATTCCATTGGATATTTACATATATTTACATCCCATTTTAAATACACTTGAGAAATGTATTAATACATAATACATACTATAGGATTTTGTGATCATTAAAAATTCTCTAAACATTTTACATGATGTAATATATGTGTTAATTACCTTGATTCATCCATTCCACAATGTAAACATATATTAAAACATCATGTTATACACTATAAATATATAGTTTTTACTTCTCGATTAAAAAATAAATTAATGAATTAAAAATAGATAATTAAATTGAATTTCTCAAGCCTAAGTTAAAAAATAATTGTTAAAATTTTATTTTATATATAGCATTTAAACATGACTCTTATGTTTGGAATTACATATTACAAAAGTATCTTGTTAGTATAATTTTTAGCAATTTAAGAAATTTACTTAAAAGGAAATTTAGTTAAAATTACTAAGACATTTACTTAAAATTACCAATTTACAAAATTTACTTACTATATCATGCTTTATGTAGACATTATAATTTGTTTGAATGTATGTCAACTGCAATATATTCTACTTACATGTTCTGATAACTGGTAAATGAATGTTTAAGCATACATTCCAGCATATGAAAGTGTAATTGTTAGAGGGGCAAAATGGTCAGGAGGAACATCTCCCATCGAGAAACTGGACATTGGGAATACTGGGTGTACTCCTTGCAGATCTACAGAGAGAAGGCACTGAGAACGATCAGAGGGAAGACAAAGATGATGGGCTGAAGTGAGAGGAGGCTGGGAAACATGCACGTGGCTACCACACACCACGACTCATTCCTGGTCCCCAGCAACTCCTGAGGAAGGGGTGAGCTGAACAGGCAAGAAGCAATGTGCTCTCACCATGGGCCTCTGGAATTCCAACTGGTAGAAACCCCTTGACCATCATATACACTTGAATTCTCAAGGAGAGCTGCTCACAGAAGTGATAGAAGCAAAACTCCCACTGGAGCAGAACCCAGAGGGTTTGATGTTGGGGTGCCTGGAGTGGAGCATGGCCAGGGTCACCATACCCCAGGCTAGACTTAATCCCATAGGAGACCTTAGCCCAAGGAAAACTATAAGACCTGAACTCACCAGGGCAATCTTGCCCATCAGACCGGGTTAATAAAACTCGAGCTTCCCTCAGTCTGCTGGTCTCTCCCAGGTCCCCAGCAAGACTTCGGCTTCTTGCAATGCAGCCCCAAGTTCTTCCTGTGCCTGCATCATAGCTCCTGCACTAGCAGACCATGCCTGACTGCCAGAGTGCTCCAGCAGAGCAGCCACAAGGGACATGTACCTACCCACCAGCACCCTTCTCCCACTACAGTCTCCCTATGCCACATGTACTGGTCCACAGCCACCCCCAACATCACTTTGCTGGTGTGTGTGCACATAGGAGGAACTAATATTTCCTTCTCCACCAACATGGATGTGAGTATGCACCCTGCCATGTCACTACTGCCTGTGTGAGTGTACCCCATACCTCTCCTCTTGCCACACTGCTATTGTTGTCAGAGCCCATAAGACCCATACCCAGCAGCACCCCATCCTTGTGCTGAAACTGCCACTAGCACAGTATAGGGCATGGAGAATAGCAGACAACCCTCACCCTGAATGGCCATTGCAGCCTGCAGGAACATGCACAGAGAGGCAAACACCTTTACCCACTGGGGAGGCCCTCTGTCCCTGCTGAGCCAAACTGCTGCTACAAATGCCCACATGGAAGCCAGCACACCAGCACCTGCTAGTGCCCTGCCACAACTAGTGAGTGTAGACTCCATCATGTTGCAGCTGCAGCTGCAACTGGCACATGCAAATATGGTCGGATTCTGATGCCCCTGCCCTACAAAGTGCTTTGGCTGGTGCCACTTTTGGAGTTTTGTGCCCAACAGTCCAAGAGTACCTTGGTCCTTCTAGCACAGGAGATTCCTGATCTTGAGGAGCCAGAGGTCAAATCAAAGGCCCAATACCAGTTTTCCCAGAGATAAAGTACACAGGTCAGAAGTCCTAAGCTGAGCTTCAGCCTCCTAAATTCTTCCAAAAGTAAAGCCAGTCAACTAAAGTCACCTTATGCCACAATCAAACACCCAAAGTCATTAAATAGGTTGAAATAAAAAAGAAAATTTCAAAGATACCAACTTCAAAGATTGAGAAACATTAGTCCACAAGGGTGAGAAAGAATCAGCACAAGAACTCTGACAACAAATAAAGCCAGTGTCTTCTTTCCTATAAATGACAGCACTAGTTCTTGAGCAAGGGTTCTTAACTGGGCTGAGATGACTAAAATTACAGAAATAGAATTCACAATATGGATAATAATGAAAATCATTGAGTTCCAGGACAATGTTCAAACGAAATCTGAGGAAGCTAAGAGTCATAATAAAAAGATAAGGGAGCTGAGAGACAATATAGACAGTATTGCAAAGAATGTAACCAATTTGTTGAGTTCAGAAACACTCTGCAAAAAATGTCATAATGCAATCTCAAGTATTAAAAGCAGAATTGCACACGCTGAGGAAAGGATCTCAGAGCTTGAAGGCTGGCTTTAATAAAGAGAAAAGAATTAGAACAAACAAAACTTCTGTGAAATACGGAATCATGTAAAGGCACTGAATCTATGACTCATTAACTTTCCTGAAAGAGATGGGGAGAGGATCGAAGCAACTTGGAAAGTATATTTTAGGATATCACTCATGATAACTTTCCCAAATTAGCTGAAGAGATCTGCATTCAAATTCAGAAAATGCAAAGAACTTCCACAAAATACACTATAAGAAGATCGTTTCTAACACACATAATCATTAGATTCTCCAAGGTCAAAATGAAAGAAAAATGTTGTTAAAGTGAACTCAATATGGGCTGAGAAGGATTGTGTACCTCTATATTTGCATCCCTGTGGACAAACTGCAACCTAACTTAATAGGTAGAGGAAATTGAGAACCTCACTTGGAGTGTGTGACTGTAACAGTGGGTGGGTCTTGGCCAATCCCAGCAGCCAAATCAACAACTCATACACTGTCAAGTATTCAAAATATGCTCAAATAGGCAAACACCAAGCCATAGCCCATCCAGCCATTCTGTGTCTCATTTCCCATTTCTGTATGTCATCTCCATTTTTTTTTTTTTTTGTCTATAAATCTTCTTCCAGCATTTGGCTGCACTAGAGTTTCTCTGAATCTGCTGTGATACTGGGGGCTGACCAATTTGCAATCCATTTGTTGCTCAATTAACCTCTTTTAAATTTAATTGGGCTGAAGGTTTTTCCTTTTTTTTCTCTTCTTTTCTTCCCTTTCCTTTCCTTTCCCTCCTTCCCTCCCTCCCTCCCTCCCTCCCTCCCTCCCTCCCTCCCTCCCTTTCTTTAAAAAAATGTTAAAGGTATCTAGAAAGAAAGTACAGGTCACCTACAAAGAGAAGCCTGTCAGAGTAACAGTAGACCTCTCAGCTGAAACCTTACAAGCCAGAAGAGCTTGGGGTCCTATAGCCAACATTATTAAAGAAAAGAAATTTAAACGCAGAATTTCTTTTTTTAATTGCATTTTAGGTTTTGGGGTACATGTGCAGAACATGCAAGATAGTTGCATAGGTACACACGTGGCAGTGTGATTTGCTGCCTTCCTCACCTTAACCCACATCTGGCATTTCTCCCCATGCTATCCCTCCTCAGCTTCCCCCCACCCTGCTGTCCCTCCCCTATTCCCCCCAATAGACCCCAGTGTGTAGTGCTCCCCTCCCTGTGTCCATGTGTTCTCATCATTCATCACCGCCTATGAGTGAGAACATGTTAAATGCAGAATTTCATATCCAGTCAAACTAAGCTTCCTAAGTGAGAGAGAAATAAGATTATTTCCAAACAAGCACATGCTGAGGGAATTTGTTTCCACCAGACTTGTCTTATAAGAGCTGCTGAAAGATGCACTAAATATGGAAAAGAAAGATTATTTACCAACCACTAGAAAAATACATTTAATTACACAAACCATTGTAACTATGATGCAACAACACAAATAAGTCTGCCAGAAAACCAGCTAAAAACATGACAGAATCAAGTTCACACATATCAATACTAACCCTGAGTGTAAATGAACTAAATGCCCCAATTATAAAGTACAGAATGGCAAGCTTAATGGAAAAAAGCAAGATCCAATGGTATACTGTTTTCAAGAGACCTATCTAACATGGAATGACATCACTAAGCTTAAAATAAAGGGGTACAGAAAAATCTACAAGCAAATAGAAAACAGAAAAAGAAAATGGGGGTTACATTCACAATTTCAAACAAAACAGATGTTTAACCAACAATGATACACACACACACACACACACACACACACACACAAATACACACAAAGAAGGACATTATATAATGGTATGAAAGATTCACTTTAACAGAAAAGCCTATTTTAAATATATATGGACCCAATACAGGAGCACACAGATGCAGAAAGTAAGTTCTTAGAGACTGCCAAAGAGACTTAAACTCCCACACAATAATAATAGTGGGAGACATCAACACCCTATCAAAAGTATTTGAAAGATCACTGAGACAGAACATTGCCAAAGATATTCAAGACTTGAACTCAACACTGGACCAAAGGGACCTGATAGACATCTACAGAACCCTTTATCTCCAAACTACAAAATATACATTATGCTCATCATGACATGACAAATACTCTAAAATTGACCACACAATCCTCCTAATATGAAACAGTCCTCAGTAAATGAAAAATAACTAGAATCATACCAACAATTCTCTCAGACTACAGTGTAATAAAACTGGAAATCAAGATTAGGAACGTTGCTTAAAACTGCACAAATTACATGAAAGTTAAACAACCTGCTCTTGAGTGACTTTTGGGTAAATATTAAAATTAAGGCAGAAATCAAGAAGTTATTTGAAACTAATAAGATCAAAGATACAACATATTAGAATGTCTGGGACATAGTTAAGGCAGTGTTAAGAAGAAAATTTATAATACTAAATATCCACACTGAAAGGTTAGAAAGCTCTCAAATTAGTAACTAATATCACAGCTAAATAAAAAACTAGCAAAGCAATAATTAACCATCCCGAAAGCTAACCAAAGACAATAAATAATGAAAATCAGAGCTGAACTGAAGGAGAATGAGACATGAAAAGTTATTTTAAAAAATCAAATAACACAATTAGATTATAACACAAATGATCAGTCTAGTACTGGCCCATCTTACTATATTTTTTTCAAAACAAAAATCTTTTTTGTTTTGAAAAAGATATAGTAAGATGGGCCAGTACTAGACTAAAAAATAAGAAAATAGAGAGAGTCCAAATACACACAATTAGAAACAACACAGAGGATATTACTACTTAACCCATAAAATAAAAAAAAACATCAGAGGCTATGAATAATTCTATGCACATAAACTAGAAAATCTAGGAGAAATGCATAAATTATTGGAAACATACTCTCAAAACTGGACCTGGAAGAACCAAGATTTCCCAAACACACCAATAATCAGCTCCAAAATTGAATCAGTAATAAATAGCCTACCAACTAACCAAAGCCCAAGATCAGCTGGATTCACAGCTGGATCCTACAAGATGGACAGAGAAAAGCTAGTGCCATTTTTACTGAAAGCATTTCCAAAAATTAAGGAAAAGGGACTCATCCCTAACTCATTCTCTGAGGTCAGCATCATCCTGCTACCAAAACCTTGCAGAGACACAACAGAAAAGAAAATTTCAGGCCAATACCTTTGCTAAACATTAATCCTCAGCAAAATACTAGTAAACCAAATCCAGAAGAACATGAAAAAAGCTAATTCACCTTGATCAAGAGGCTTTATTTGAGGGATGCAAGGCTGGTTCAACATATGCAAATATATAAAGGTGATTTATCATATAAACAGGAAAAGAAGAAGGAAACCACATGATCATCTCAATAGATACAGAAATTTTCAACAAAATTTAGTATCACTTTAAGTTAAAGCTCTCAACTATTTTATTTTTATTGTCTCAACTATTTATATTTACTATCTCAACAAAGTTATTGAAGTTATTATATTTATTGTCTCAACTATTTGTGTTTATTGTCTCAACATACAAAGTTATTGAAGAAATGTACCTCAAGATAATAAGAGCTGTCTATGACAAACCCACAGCCAACATCATACTGAATGGGCAAAAGCTGAAAGCCTTCCCTTTAAAAATAAACACTAGGGAAAGATGCCCTATCTCACCACTCCTATTCAAAAATTCTCTGGCCAGAAGTCAGGCAAGAGAAAGATATAAAAGGCATCCAAATGGGAAGAAACATAGTCAAAATATCCCTGTTTGCAGATGACATAATGTTATATCAGTCTTAGCCCCAAAGCTCCTTAAGCTGATAAACAACTTCAGTAAAGTCTTGGGACATAAAATCAATGTAAAAAAATCACTAGCATTCCTATACACCAACGGTCAATTGTGAGAGCCAAATAAGGAAAGCAATCCCATTCACAATTGCCAGAAGAAGAGTGCAAGATCTCTACAAGGAGAATATAAAAACACTGCTCAAAGAAATCATAGATGACACAAACAAATGGAAAAGCATACCATGTTCATGGAAAGAAAGAATCAATATCATTAAAATGGCCATACTGTCCAAAGCAATTTATAGATTCAAAGATATTTCTATCGAACTACCAATGGTATACATCACACAACTAACAAAAAAAAATATTTTAAATTTATGTGAAACCTAAAAAGAGAACCCATATAACAAGGTAATCATAAAAAAAAAGCTGGAGGTGTCACACTACCTGATTTTAAACTATACTACAGAGCTGGAGTTACCAAAACAGCATGGTACTGGTACAAAATCAGACACAGAAACCAATGAAAAGAATAGAGAACCCAGAAATAAAGCCACATACCTACAACTACCTGACCTTCAAAAAGGGTGACAAAAGCAATGTAGAAAGGTCTCCCTATTCAATAAATGGGTGCTGGGACAACTGGTTAGCCATATGCAGAAGACTGAAACTAGACCTCTTCCTTACACCATTTTAAAAATCAACTCGAATTGGATTAAAGATGTAAATGTAAAATCCAAACCTATAAAACTCTGGGAGACAATCTATGCAATATCATTCTTGACATAGGAACTGGCAAATATTTCATGACAAAGTTGGCAAAAGCAACTGTAATGAAAATGAACATCAATAAATGGGATCCAATTAAAGTAAAGGGCTTTTGCACAGAAAACTCAAATACCAACAGAGTAAATGAGCAACCTATAGAATAGGAGAAAATATTTGCAAACTATGCCTCTTACAAAGGTCTAATATCCAGCATCTGTAAGAAACAAACAAATTTATAATTTAAAAAAAATAAATTCCATTAAGAAGTGGGCAAAAGAAATTAAGAGACACTTTTCAAAATGAGACATACATGTGGCCAACAGGCAAATGTAAAATAGCTCAAAATCATTGATTATTAGACAAGTGCAAATAAATCAGAACTACAATGAGATGTTGTCTCATGTCAGTCAGAATGGCTATTATTAAATAGTCATAAAACAAAAGATACTATAAGGTTTTCGAGAAAAAGGAATGCTTATACACTGTTGGTGGGAGTGTAAATTAGTTCAAACAATGTGGAAAGTAGTATGGCAATTCCTCAAAGAGCTGAAAACAGAATTAGCATTTGACAAAGAAATCTCATTACTAAGTGTATACGCAAAGAAATAAAAATTATTCTGTCATAAAGACACATGCACACATATGTTCATTAGCTATTCACAATAGCCAAGACATGGAATCAAGCTAAATGGACATCAATGGCACACTGGATAAAGATACATAGAGGGGAAAAGCACATACTGGGGCCTACAGAGGGTAGAGGGTGGGAGGAGAAAGAGAATCGGGAAAAATAACTAATAGACACTAGGCTTAATACCTGGGCAATGAAGTCATCTGTATAAAACACTTCCATGACACAAGTTTATCTATGTAATAAAACTTACACTTGTACCATTAAATTTAGAATAAAAGTTAAAAAAGAAGGAAAATCTTTCATATAGACACCATGGAACAGTATGTAGCCATAATGAAGCATGAGATAAGGTGTTTTGTAGAAAATTTGATGGAGTTGGAGACCATTATCCTTAGCAAACTAACATAGAAACAGAAAATCAAACACCACATTTTTTTTTTAATTTTTATTGCATTATAGGTTTGGGGGTACATGTGCAGAACGTGCAAGATAGTTGCATAGGTACACACATGGCAGTGTGCTTTGCTGCTTTCCTCCCCTTCACCCACACTTGGTATTCATCCCCAGGCTATCCCCCCCAGCCCCCCCCTGCTGTCCCTCCCCCATTCCCCCCGACAGTCCCCAGTCACATTTTTTCACTTATAAGGGGGAGCTAAATGATGGAAACAACAGACACTAGGGCCTATCTGAGGGTAGAGCGTGGGAGGTGGGAGAGAAACAGAAAAAGTAACTATTGGGTTCTAAACTTAAGACCTGAGTGATAAAATAATCTGTACAACAAACCCCCATGACATTTTTTTAGCATAATTGTTATAGAGTACATGATGACATCATATATTTTAAACCTTGTATAACAGAGCATAAATTAGTTATTAACTTATGTAAAAAGTTTATTTACTCTTCTTGCTTAGTGAAAATTAATTGCTGGCCATTAAGACTAATATTTCATCCTCAACCTCAGAATTAAGAAAAAAAAGTTTTATAAATAACCTATACAGTCAGGTATTTAAAAAATGAAATTCAGCTTTTAGAAATGAAAAAGTTATTGAGTAAAAAGAAACTCTTCTTGTCCTGCCCAAAGCATATAAAACATTTTGAGTGAAGACAGACCAAACTCCTCAATTTACAGTAATAAACATGCCAAATGTTGCCATTTATCTCAAATAATGTATATTAAAATTAATGGGAACCAAATATCCAAAAACCAACATTTGTCATGTTATACAAATGTCTGGCAAATTTTCATTATGCTTAATCTTCATGCTGTTAGGTTGTAGGCTTTTTTTTTTTTTTTCCAATTTACTAGTCAGATAAATGAGAGAGGATTACCTCTACTGGAAATCTAACTGAGAATAATTTGGCTTCCTGGTATTACTGAATAACAGCCTGCAAGAAGTTAATGCTATTCTGAAACCCAGAGTCAAGAGTAATTATATATATAAAGTTATATTAAAAATAGTAGAAAGGTTGAGTCTCTGACTACGAAGCTGTATCTGTATGCAATAAAATGGAAAGGGAGTATTCATTTGGGAATATTATCTGCTTTATCTTCAGATGATTCAGCATTATTATTTATGATATTTTAATCTTATTTTATAAATCAAATAGCAGGTACTATACATTTTCCATTTGAATTGTTACAGCATGATTATCACTAAGGTACATGAATGTATATGTTTTTACCAAAAGCAACATTTTCAGAATTGACTTGAGTTCAGAGCATTGGGTCAGAAGACCATCATAATCAAAACTGTCATAACTTTAGGAAGAAATTCACAAGAATAGATTGACCATTGCTTAATTTTTGTTTCTAAAATAGGTTAAATGCTACAGCATTATACTCTGGGCAGGGTCATGGCTAATTTCTATGTCACATATTATATAGTGTTTTTCTCAATAACAATTGCAAGGCTGAATCTCTAGACTTAATTTTAATAAGAAATAAAAAGGAAGGTTCCATGGATTTATATCTTTCAAAGCCCTATTAAACTGTGAAAGATTAGGTTGCCCTTTACATGTCTATATTATATTTTCTAGAATTGCTACTGAGACTTCAGATGAGGTTTAGTTGTAGCTTCTCAGCTCTTTTGGCCTACAGATACTTCAAGACCATAAGCAAAATGTCAATTGAAGAGCTCTCTGCCACCTGAGATTTTGGTGAAATTGCATATAAACCCACATTTGGTAGAATTTTTTCAACCTTCAAAGATGATGTCCAGTTCTCAGGAGTCTACCTTAGATCTAGTGTTTCTCACTGATGGTTGTCCCTCTCCCTTCAAATAGCAACTCTTCCTCATGTTCAATGTCATTCCACCATTTTTCTTCTTCACATCACTACAACCATTACGTGTTTTACTAAGTGTATATGTGCATCTGGCAGCATGTTCTGAGAGGATTTGAAACCTTGATAACTCGTCATATTTAATGCACATCAACTTCTACAGTTTATTTTCTCTTTCTAATGTAATTACTTCCTTAATGTCTTTGATATTCTTCTATAGATTTGATATGTTATATTACTCAATCCTAAAAAGGAAAAAGGGGATAGTAAAATTCACCTTCTAAAACGATTACTTACCAAAATAATGTTTCAAAAAATATAATCTTCCCAAGGAGTTTATGTGCTAGGTATAAAGGAAATTCTATTTTATTGCATCTGTGTTCAAGTTAAATCACAATTACTAGACTTTCTTCTATGAAAGTAAGCACACAGAGATCACAAAAATCAAGGATAGCTAAGTTTTAATTGCCTACATGATTTTCAGTCTCTATATTTATTATCAGGAATTGTAATCAAAATTCACATGTTCTCATTCATAAGTGAGAGCTAAATGATGGGAAAAAATAGACACATAGAGGGGAACAACACACATTGGGGCCTTTCTGAGGGTGGACGATAAGAAGAGAGAGGTTAAAAAAATAACTAATGGGTACTAGGCTTAATACTTGGGTGATAAAATAATCTGTGCAACAGGCCCCCATGACACAAGTTTACCTATGTAGCAAACTTGCACATGTAAAATAAAATAAAAATTAAAAAATTTAAGTTTTTATTGTTAGAAACTCATGGTATTTTCAAGTGACTCCACCTTCCATTAATTGATTCAGTAAGGGTTTCAGAGTACCTATGATGCATCAGGGACTATTTTAGGTTTGTATATCTGGCAACAACAACATATAAAACCAAAATATGATAAAGACAGACAAAAAGCTAAATAACATACTATATATATTATGTTCCATAATAATAAATGCAAAAGAAGAAAATAAACCTTAAAGGGATATAGAAATGGCATCCTTATATTTTTTACCATATCACTAATGTTGTTTCTGTCATTGATTTGATTAAAGTTAATTTTAAAAATCGATTTTAGACTTATCTTTATGAATAATTTTGGTAAAATACAGATGAAAATAAATACAAGATGATGAGTTTAAAAAAAGTATTTTAAATAGGATGGTAAGGAAAAGCTTTAGCAGGTGCAGGATGAAAACAAGAGAAAAATGCCCTCTTTCCACCATAGGCCTAACACTGAATAAAGAGCAACAGAAATCTACTTCTGTGAGAAGGAGAAGTTTCAGGAGACAAACTCCCTACCATGATTCAGGCAAAAAAGAATGACTAAAAAGTCAGGGAACAGTACAAAGACTCAAAAAAAAAAAATCACTGGACATCAAAATTCCATCCTAAACACAAGACAATCTTATCCAACTTCTAGAAGAATTTGAAGACTGTGATACCCTGAAGGTCACAATATTAGCAAGAAAACTCAGACTCAGTTCAACTACTTATTGGTTTGGTACACTGATAGAAACATTGAAGAAGAAGCCCACTTATTCCAGACGTAAGTGATCTTGACTTCAGTGTTTCATGTTTCTTCTACAACGTTAACATCAATTAAAAAACATAAGCTCATACAAAAGCAAGCAAGCAAACAAACAAACAGAACACAAAACATCAATTGTGCTAGGCTCAGAGAGATATCTAGAATTTGAAACTATTGAACAGAAAACTTAAAATAACTATGACTATATGTTTGGCAATTTAATGGAAAAGATCAAAAATAGGCGTAAACTGTTGGATAATTATTTTTAGAAAAAATAAACCTGTAAGACAGCTAAATAAAATTCTGTAATTTAAAAAATGCAAGAGATAAAAAAATTCAATTAACAGGCTCACCAGTGAACTTAATACAGCTGAGGGAAGAATTAGTAGACTTAAACATAGGCCAACAGAATTGCTAAAACTAAAATATTCAAAGAAAAATGATTGACAAAAGGCAGGCAAACAAGATGAGAGCACCCAAAACTGGAAATAAATTCCAAACAGTCAATAAAAAAATGTCATTGGAGTGGAAGAAGGAGAAAAGTGATAAAATAGCAAAAATGATATTGAGGCAGAATGTTTGAAATTTTTAAAAAATAATAAAAGACATCTAGACCCAGATTCAAAAGCTAAGAGTAACATAAGCAGAATGAATACCTCCAGGAAACTAGACCTTGGCATATTACAGCCAAACAGCTAAAAATCAAAAATAAAGAAACATGTCTTTCAAGGAAAGAGAAAAGACAGTTTACATACAAAGTGACAAATATAAGAATTATACTAGACTCTGTTCAGACACTACAGAAGCCTAAAGTTGTGTGAGATCTTTAAAGTACAGAAAGCAGAAGAAAAAAAATTTTTGTCAATACAGAATTTTGTACTCAGAAAAAAAGTGTGTGTACATTATATTATATTAAAAATATATATACATATATACATTTTTAATATATATACATTTTAAATATATATACACACATTTTTTTCTGAGTACAAAATTAATATATTATATTAAAATATATATGTATGTATTTTTAATCACTGTTAAACAAGTGATTCTTCTGTGAGGACTGTGATTCCAGACAGGAATCTACTCAAAGAAATGGAGAGCTCTAGAAATTATAAAAGAAATGAACATTATTTTTTATATTTCTAATCACTTTTAATGATATTTGGCCATCTAAAGTAAAAATGGTAGAAATATCACATGCTTATAACATTTCTAAAATAAAACATGACAACAATAGCATAAATATTTGGAGAAAGAGATCAGAAAAATATGATGCAGAGAGGAGAGGGGTTATTTTATTAAATAGTCTCTGCTGATTTTAAAATACATATGATGTTAAACAGGTGATTGCATTATTTAGGATAATAGGTTATACTGAAGGAATTGACAAACTTATAAACATTAGTGACTTCGAACCACAAAGTTCTATATTTTCAGATATGTATTGGGTACCTCTTCAGGGCTGCTTGTTTTTCATGACTCATGCTGTGGGTTATCTAATAACATACCCTCCAGAATTACCACAGTAGATGAAGACAAAGGATGGGCTGTCATGCACAAAATTTTCATTCCCTTTACTGATCATTGAGATATATCATATTAATTGGTCAGAACCTGTTACATGCCTCTGCTGCCACTCCTTAATTTGTAAATCAGGTGTGGTGGTTCACATCTGTAATTCTAGCACTTTTGAAGGCTTAGGTAAGAGAATCACTGGAACTCAAAAGTTTGAGTCAGCCTGGCTATCATTGCAAGACCTGATAAAAAAAAAGTGATAATTATTTTTCTGGAAAGGGGGAAAAAACTAGACATGCTTGAGCATTGGTAATGTTTGCCGTAGAGCTTCACTAGGTGAACTAGGGTTTAACATATACTCAGCATCTTGGCCCATGAAATATGAAATTGAAAAAAAAAAGAAATATGAAATTGATGAATTTGCAGTTCCCTAAAATCACAGAAACATTTCTATATTTGTCTACCTGTCTGTATGTCTATCTATCTATCTATCTATCTATCTATCTATCTATCTATCTATCTATCTGTCTGTCTGTCTGTCTGTCTGTCTGTCTGTCTGTCTGTCTGTCTGTCTGTCTATCTGTCTGTCTGTCTATCTATCCATTCATCTAACTCCTCTATCTCTGGGTTAAGCATTTCTAATCTGATAATTCAAGATTTGAACTATTGTTTTTATTATTTTATTTATTTTTTTATTATTATACTTTAAGTTCTGGAGTATAAGTGCCATGGTGGTTTGCTGCACCAAACAACTCATCATCTACATTAGGTATTTCTCCTAATGATATCCCTTTCCTAGATCCCTACCCCATGACAGGCCCAGTGTGTGATGTATTCTCATTGTTCAACTCCCACTACTGAGTAAGAACTTGCAGAGTGTGGTTTTTTGTTCTTGTATTACTTTGCTGAGGATGATAGTTTCCAGCTTCATCCATGTCCCTGCAAAGGACATGGACTCATATTTTTTTATGACTGCATAGTATTCCATGGAATATTTATGCCACATTTTCTTTATCCTGTCTGTCATTGATCGGCATTGGAGTTGGTTCCAAGTCTTTGTTATTGTGAACAGTGCTGCAATAAACATACATGTGTATGTGTCTTTATAGTAGAATGATTTATGTATAATCCTTTGGGTATATATTCAGTAAATGGATTGCTAGATCAAATGGTATTTCTAGTTCTAGATCCTTGAAGAATCACTACTGTCTTCTACAATGTTTGAACTAATTTACACTTCCACCAACAGTCTAAAAGCATTCCTATTTCTTCAAATCTGTTCCACATCTGTTTTTTTCTGACGTTTTAATGATCAGCATTTTAACTGTATGAGACAGTATTTCAGTGTGTTTTTGATTTGCATTTTTTTAATGACCAGTGATGATGAGCTTTTTTTCATATGTTTGTTTGCTGTATAAATGTCTCCTTTTGAGAAGTGTCTGTTAATATCCTTTGCCCACTTTTTGATGGGGTTGTTTGTTTCTTTTGAATTTGTTTAAGTTCTTTGTAGATTCTGGATATTACCGTTTGTAAAGTGGATAGATTGCAGAAAGGTTAGAGGAATTGTTAGCTAGAATAAACAGTTTAGAGAAGAATATAAATGACCTGATTGAGCTGAAAGACACTACACGAGGACTTCATGAAGCATACAGAAGTATGAACAGTCAAATCGTTCAAGTGGAGAAAGGATATCAGATTGAAGATCAACTAAATGAAATAATGTGAGAAGACAAGATTAGAGAAAAGAGTGAAAAGAAATAAACAAAGACTCCAAGAAATATGAGATTATGTGAAAAGACCAAATCTACGTTTGATTGGTGTACCTGAAAGTGATGGGGAGAATGGAACCAAGTTGAAAAACACACTTCAGGATATTATCCTGAAGAACTTCCCCAACTTAGCAAGGCAGGCCAACATTCAAATTCAGGAAATACAGAGAACACCACAGATATACTCCTTGAAGAGAGCAACCCGAAGACACATAATCATCAGATTCACCAAGGTTGAAATAAAGAAAAATATGTTAAGGGCAGCCAGGGAGAAAGTTTGGGTTACTGATCAAGGAATGCCCACAAACTAACAGTGAATCTGTCAGGAGAAATCCTAACAAGTGAGAAGAGAGTGGAGGCCAATATTCGATATTCTTGAATTTTCACTCCCCAGCTCCCCCCACTGCTGTGATAGCCTGGGGAGAAATGCCAAATGTGGGTTAAGGGGAGGAAGGCAGCAAAACACACTGCCATGTGTGTACTTATGCAACTATCTTGCACGTTCTGCACATGTACCCCAAAACCTAAAATGCAATAAAAAATTAAAAAAAAAAAAGAATTTTCATCCCAGAATTTTATATCCAGCCAAACTAAGTTTCATAAGCAAAGGGGAAATAAAATTCTTTACAGACAGGCAAATGCTGAGAGATTTTGTCACCACCAGACCTGCCTTACAAGAGCTCCTGAAAGAAGCACTAAACATGGAAAGAAACCACTGGTACCAGCCACTGCAAAAGAAATGCCAAATTTTAAAGACCATTGATGCTATAAAGAAACTGCATCAACTAACAGGCAAAATAACCAGCTAGCAGACATAACAATATTAACCTTAAATATAAAAGGGCTAAATGCACAAATTAAAAGACACAGACTAGCAAATTGGATAGAGTCAAGACCCATTGATGTGTCGTATTCAGGAGACACATTTTACATGCAAAGACACACATAGGCTCAATATAAAGGGATGGAGGAAGATTTGCCAAGCAAATGGAAAGCAAAACAAACAAACAAACAAAGACAGGCATTACCTAATGGTAAAGGCATCAATGCAACAAGAAGAGCTAACTATCCAAACTTTTCTAAAATTTGAAACTTTATGAGCACTGACATGATGCCACAAGTAAAAAATTTCACATCTGTCCTCCTGTGAGAGGAGGCATCAAAATGCAAAGAAAACTTTGTTTCATGCACAAAATTAAAAAAGAATTGTATAAAATTTTCTTCAGGCTATGTGTATAAGGTGCACATAAACATAAGTAAATTTTGTGTTTACATTTGTGTATTATTAAAATATCACATTATGGTATATAAAAATATTCCAAAAGTTGAAATTTAAAACACTTCTGGTTTCAAACATTTCAGAGAAGAGTTTATCCAACCATGTCATCTTTATATATTACGTCTTCAATTATGTAAAAAAGCCTGATAAAATGAGTGTGGTTAACAAAAAAACCTTAATATTTTATGTGTTGTAGCCTTAACAAAGATTCAATAGCAGAATACATGTTTTAATTTAATTGTTTTGATTCCTTTTTAAAGACAGTTTTGCCCCCCTCACATTTCATATAATAACAGTAGAAATTTATATAATATTAAGAATATATATGATATTACATATTCTAATGCTGCATAATTGTCACATGATAAATTTTAATAATCAATGCTTAAAATTCTAAAATAACATTTTGGATGGTTAGTAATAATAAATTTTTAAAAACAATAGCTCCAAGTTCATTTAATTTTTAGACTGTGAATACTCCTGTATTTATATCAAGTCTTATATAGGTTATTAGAAATTATGTTTATATAAAAATGCATTTTTTTAAACAAAGTCTTGCTCTGTCACCCAGGCTGGAGTGCAGTGGCATAATCCCAGCTCAGTGCAACCTCCACCTCTTGAGTTCAAGCAGTTCTCTGCCTCAGCCTCCCAAGTAGCTGGGATTACAGGTGCCCACTGCCACACCCTGCTAATATATTTTTAACTTTTTTTTTATTTTTAATAGAGTCAGGGTTTCATCATATTGGCCAGGCTGGTCTTGAACTCCTGATCTTGTGAGCCACCCTCCTCTGCATCCCAAAGTGCTGGGATTACAGGCATAAGCCACCATGCCAGGCCCAAAAATGCATTTTTTATCTGTCATCCAAATATCTTACTCTCTAAAATTGTAGTCAGTTATTTGGAATAATCTTGATTTTTTTTTTGTTTTTAGAATATGAGTCAAAAAAAAAGTAGAAACAAATCCTCTTACCTATTCAATTTTGAGAATAAAAGTGTTTCTATGTTTCCATACATTTTTTCTAATTAAAATGTTACCAAAGAAAATTGTCTAATTTTCAAAACACTTAAAGGAGTACATTTCTTCAAATGTTTCTAAGCTTAGAAATTAACAAACCTTCCACATAAATTTATTGATTAAAATATACTAAACAGTTTCCAATACACTGAACCTAGGCTATTAATTTCTTAAGAAATTATATAAAGCTATTTACGACAAACCAACAGCCAATATCATACTTAATGGGCAAAAACTGGAAGCATTCCCTTTGAAATCCGGCACTAGACAAGGATGCCCTTTCTCACCACTTCTATTCAACATAGTACTGGAAGTTCTAGCCAGAGCAATCAGGCAAGAAAAAGAAATAAAGGGTATTCAAATAGGAAAGGTGGAAGCCAAATTGTCTCTATTTGCAGACGACATGATAGTATACCTAGAAGACCCCATCACCTCAGCCCAAAAGCTCCTGCAACTGATAAGCAACTTCAGCAAAGTCTCAGGATTTAAATCAATGTGCAGAAATCACAAGCATTCCTATACACCAATAACAGACTTAAAGAGAACCAAATTAAGAACGAACTGCCATTCACAATTGCTACAAAGAAAATAAAATACCTAGGAATAAAACTCACTAGGAATGTAAGGGACCTCTTTAAGGAAAACTACAAACAACTGCTCAACGAAATAAGAGAGGACACAAACAGATGGAGAAACATTCCATGTTTGTGGTTAGGAAGAATCAATATTGTGAAAATGGCTATACTGCCCAAAGTAATTTACACATTCAATGCTAACCCCATCAAACTACCATTGAATTTCTTCACAGAACTGGAAAAAACCACCATGAATTTCATATGGAACCAAAAAAGAGCCCGCATAGCCAAGTCAATTCTAAGCAAAAAGAACACAGCGGGAGGCATCACGCTACCAGACTTCAAGCTATACTACAAGGCTACAGTAATCAAAACAGCATGGTACTGGTACCAAAACAGAGATATAGACCAATGGAACAGAACAGAAGCATCGGAGGCAACACAACATATCTACAACCATATTATCTTTGATAAACCAGACAAAAACAGGCAATGGGGAAAGGATTCCCTATTTAATAAATGGTGTTGGGAAAACTGGCTAGCCATGCACAGAAAGCAGAAACTGGACCCCTTCCTGACACCTTACACTAAAATTAACTCCAGATGGATTAAAGACTTAAACGTAAGACCTGACACCATAAAAACCCTAGAAGAAAATCTAGGCAAAACCGTTCAGGACATAGGAGTAGGCAAGGTCTTCATGACCAAAACACCAAAAGCATTGGCAACAAAAGCCAAAATAGAGAAATGGGACCTAATCAAACTCCACAGCTTCTGCACGGCAAAAGAAACAGTCACTAGAGTGAATCGGCAACCATCAGAATGGGAAAAAATCTTTGCAGTTTACACATCTGACAAAGGGCTGATATCCAGAATTTACAAAGAACTCAAACAGATTTACAGAAAAAAAACAAACAAGCCCATTCAAAAATGGGCAAAGGATATGATCAGAAACTTTACAAAAGAAGACATACATGAAGCCAACAAACATATGAAAAAGTGCTCATCATCATTGGTCATTAGAGAGATGCAAATCAAAACCACATTGAGATAACATCTCACACCAGTTAGAATGGTGATCATTAAAAAATCTGGAGACAGCAGATGCTGGAGAGGATGTGGAGAAATAGGAACACTCTTACACTGTTGGTGGGAATGTAAATTAGTTCAACCATTCTGGAAGACAGTGTAGCGATTCCTCAGGGACCTAGAAATAGAAATTCCATTTGACCCAGCAATCCCATTACTGAGTATCTATCCAAAAAACTATAAATCGTTCTACTATAAGGACACATGCACACAAATGTTCATTGCAGCACTGTTTACAATAGCAAAGACCTGGAACCAACCCAAATGCCCATTGATGATAGACTGGACTGGGAAAATGTGGCACATATACACCATGGAATATTATGCAGCAATCAAAAATGATGAGTTTGTGTCCTTTGTAGGGACATGGATGAATCTGGAGAACATCATTCTCAGCAAACTGACACAAGGACAGAAAAAGAAATACTGCATATACTCACTCATAGGTGGGTGAGAAAAATGGGAACACATGGACACAGAGAGGCGGTCTACTATACACTGGGGACTGTTGGGGGAAATGGGGGAGGGACAGCGGGGGTGGGCTGGGGGGGATAGCCTGGGGATGAATACAAAGTGTGGGTGAAGGGGAGGAAGGCAGCAAAACACACTGCCATGTGTGTACCTATGCAACTATCTTGCACGTTCTGCACATGTACCCCAAAACCTATAATGCAATAAAAATTTAAAAAAAAAGAAAGAAATTATAATATCATTCCATTATGTGTACATTTTCACAACCTGTTCAGCTTTTGCTTAATAATAATTTAATGAGACCTATGGTTAGTATAAGTTGATGATCTATGTTTTTCATGGGCGTGGACTTAGACATTCATATTCTAAAATACATACAGATGCACAAACACAGTTATACATGATGTCTAGAATAGAAAATAATTATTTATAAATATGTTTTCTTTAAGAAAAAAAGGCATAAGAGATAGACTCAGAATATTACGAGTAATATTCCCTTAAGATGGCAGTGGTTGAAAACTTTTCAAGATTTTCTTACTAATATTATATGCCCATTTCATCTTAAACTTGTAACTAATCATTTTTTGAGGAGAAGATAAATGGACAAGGATTCATTAAAATTTGCCTGGCTAAAAACACAATTTTCATAATTTTAAATGTCATTCCCAAGGAAAAATAGTCAACATTAGCTATCTAATATTTATAGATATTCATGGAATAAATCCTCCACTGGATTTTAATTCCCTTAAATATTGAGACTAATTTTCTTTTTGTTTCGTACAGCATCTAGCATAGTGCTTGTAACATGCGAATGTCTCCACAGATACTTTTTGAAAGAATTAATAAAAACATGGTGAATGTAATTAAACATTATAGAATGTATTTAGTTATACATTTCTCTCATTAATAGTTTTAATTTAATCCAGATGTTTTAAAAGATTTGTGATTCCCTTTATCACATGTTATAAAGAAATTCCCAGGCCTTTAAGTAAAACTTGGAACATATTGACAGTGTCTTAATTTAAAGTTCCTTTCCCGTGGGATTCCAGTTTGCCATGGTGTGGACGTCTGGCAGAACTATTTTCATGAATTTATAATAGGGTAAAAGTCAGAAGTCATTTTAATGGTAAAAATGTGTTTCGTAGTCAGGAAAATTATCTTTTATAAAACATAGTATAAATTATAGTAATATGGCAATTAGTATATCTTTGCTGGTATAGATTTCGTCTCTAATTATGTAGTTTTTTTAAGTTTCAGAAAAACCTTTTCTCAGGCAAATATTAAGGTATTATTTTTTGTGCCATAACTGCATTTTGAGGGAAAAAGTATATCAAGCTTCCTTTAAAAACATAATAATGACAATTATTTAGAGGGCATTTACTAATGGTCACCCCAACTGTGTGAGAGAAGTCAGTGCTTTAACTCTCATTATTCAAAACTCATTAGCTACTGTTGAGTTCATAGGTAAATTAAGTACCATGTTGTTAAACGCCACTGTCAACAATAATGAGATGTGGGATGGAAAATGCTATCTCTTTCCATAAGTCTTAATTTGTATAAAGTAAGTTGAAAATATAAGTGTTCTTGTATTTCTAGCTATAAAATTTTAAATTTTCTTTATTTCTTTAATATATTTTCTTCAATTGCCAGGGTAGGGAGAGGGGCATCTCATGATTCCATTTTTACCAATGAGACAAAGTCTCAAGTGGGTAAAATGATGCAAGGACACACATGACTAATAAACCACAAAGTTTGAAATGAGCCAAAAGCAATATTCTTTACATTTAGGTTTCAGGTGACTTTCTCTCTTGATAACCTCAAAATTTATGTTGGACTGAGTTGCCCAGTAACATATAAAATGCTCAGTTAAAGTTAAATTTTAGATTAACTCATCAATGTTTTAGTATACATATGTTCTGAATATTGAATGTAACACACATAAAACTAAAAAAACAAGTTTGCTTACCTAAAATGAGAATTTAATTGAACTTAGAAATATACATTCCATATGACATTGTAAAGTTTAAAATGTAATATAGAGTTTCAGATTGTTAGTAATAAAAATTTTAAAAACTGTACCTCAAAGTTTATTTCTTTAATTTTAGACAGTAAATATTCATGTGTTTATATAAAAAATGGAATGTTTTTTCTTTAGTTGGGTTTGGGTAAAACTCGTAACTCTAGTTGGGTAGGGATATGTAAAAGAATCATGTTCAGCAATTGAACAAGGGTCATCTGATAGATGCAAAGTAAAAGTATTTCTAAGAGTTGTAGAAATCTGCTATAAATATCTGATATAGCCAAAGCACTTTAGACCTGATTAAGAAACAATAAAATAAAATAATAATAAAAGAATAATATAAATAAATAAAGCAAATGAAGATACTTCTAGTAAACAATAATCCACAAAATCAATGGTCCATTTTTACTTTGATTTCTACAAGTAATATCAGCCTGTTCATTTGTGCTTTTGTTCCTTTTGTTCAGCAGAAACATAATCTTCTGTCCAGCACAAGGTGTATTGCACTGAGCTTGTGGCCCTGTGTAATATGGGGTGGTGCTCTGGACATGGGAGACTTGGAGCTGGAAATATAGCCTCATTATTGATCTGGTTTCAATTCCAGCAGTAGAGGGAAAGTTGAATCTTTAGACTAAATCTTTGTGTATGTAAGTTTAAGAGCCCAGACCTTGAAACCAGAAGTCATGGGTTCAAATACTGACTGCCACTTATTGTGTTAGTTTAGACCAGTTATATAGTTTCCCTCTTCATGATTCTTAATCTGTCAACTGTGCTTGATATTATTCCAAGCTTATACAGTTTTTATAAAGAGCAACGACTAATTGTACATATTTTTTTGGGGGGGGAGAAAGGCAGGAAGGGAGGAAAGGAGGAAGGGAGGGAGGGAGGAAGGGAGGGAGGAAGGAAGGGAGGGAGGGAGGGAGGGAGAGAAGGGAAGAAGAAAGAGGAAGAAAAAGAGGGTGAGAGAACAAAAATGTTGCTTTATTCTAAAAGAAATGGGTATTAATAATGGCCAATCAATATTTCATTTAAGCCTATGAGTAGGTGTGATGTGGTATTGACAAGAATGTATATTTTGTGTATTTAAAGTGGAGAGCTCTATAAATATTTATTAAGTTTACTTGTTCTGGATCTGAGTTCGAGTCCTTGATATCCTTATTAATTTTCTGTCTCATTGAGTCTAAGTCTCTATGTACCTGGGTGTTAGGATCGTTAGCTCTTATTGTTGCATTGATCCTTTTAACCACTATATCTTTGTTGCTTTAAAATCGATTTTATCAGATACGAGAATTGCAACTCCTGCTTTTTATTTATTTATTTATTTATTTTTGCTCTCCATTTGGTTGGTAAATCTTTCTCCATCCCTTTGTTTTGAGTCTTTGTGTATCCTTGAATGTGAAATGGATCTGGATGTAGCATACTGTTGGATTTTATAATGATTCAGTGAATATGGTGAGCATTTTATAATGTGTCCTTTTATTACCATTGATATTATTACACATTTAATCCACTATTTCTAGAAAAAAATCAGTTTTATCTAAATGATAAGATTTAAAACATATACTAGTAAGAGTAATACAATTTACTTTTTTTACTACCAACATTAGACATTTGTAATTTACTGAAAGTAAAATAATTAACTGCAGATGTGATACCACAAATGGAATTAAAAATTAGGCACCTGTTTCCCTTTTATACCTCTACTAAGTCAACTATCTTTTGTGTTTATAAGAGTTGTACCACTCATATATATATGTTTACATATATAATTAGTGTTAAATATTTAGAAATGCTTTAATCATGCATGCTCTGTGCAGCTCTGTTCTTACTTGCAGGACTTGTTTGGAGACCAGTGGATTGTTTTTGTAATATCAAAGTAATATTCTATTTCACATTTATGAGTATTTTAAGTTATATTTTTATAGGAACAAAACTATAAAAATATAAGATTAATTTAATATAATAAGATATTAAATTAAATAAGATTAATATTTAATCTTATTTAAATAATAAGATTAATATTTCAATGCAGCTAATATTAAAAACTAAAAATAATATAAAACTAAAAACATAACTAAAAATAATCTACGCATCTGAAGATACAAGTTGCCTTAATGAATCAATAGTAATAGGTAGAAAAATATATTTGAATTAGATTTGTGCCATTAAATATTTTTTAATTGCTAAAATATAATTTCCAAGTTACTGCTACTGCCTCAAAATAAAAAGAAAAGAGAATGATGTAAGTAGTAGGTGAGTTGAACCAAATAGCTCTACACTAGATAATCATTGGATGTGTATTCTGAATTCTTATTACTTTATATAACAATTTACACAGAAGGGACATTAGCTTTTTTCTGATATTTTCTCTCCACTTCAACCTATTTCTTCTTAATGGGTATTTTCATCAAGCAGAAGTAAGATAAGTAATATACAAGCAATAAGATTTCTGTTTTATTTTTTATATTGTCTTCTATTCTGTGTCTCTGTGTCTGACAGCTCTTTACTTTTCTTTTATAAGGACACATGCCATTGGATTTATTATTTTTCTTCTTACTGAAACATCCAAGTAACCATTGGATTTATGTGACCCATCCTAAATCCATGATGATTGAATCTCAGTATCCTTAATACAGTTACTTCTGTGAAGACTCATTTAAAAAATATTATTATTTTAAAATGGTAAATAACAGTTTTATATTGGCATACTTTAGAGATTTTGAGGCTTTGGTTCCAGACCACTGCAGTAATATGAATATGACAAAAATGTGAATCACAAAAAATATCTTTCCAGTCAATATAGGAGTTATGTTTATACTATGCTATAGTCAATTAAGTGTGCAATAACATTATAGCTAAAAAATGTAAATATCTTAATTAAAAATACTTTATTGCTCTCATGGACACAGAGAGGTGGTCTACTATACACTGGGGACTGTTGGGGGAAATGGGGGAGGGACAGCGGGGGGGACTGGGGGGGATAGCCTGGGGATGAATACCAAGTGTGGGTGAAGGGGAGGAAGGCAGCAAAACACACTGCCATGTGTGTACCTATGCAACTGTCTTGCACGTTCTGCACATGTACCCCAAAACCTATAATGCAATAAAAATTAAAAAAAAATACTTTATTGCTAAAAAATGCTAATGATCATCTGAGCCTTCAATGAGTCATAATTGTTTTGCTGGTGGAAGGTCTTGCTTTGTTGTTGATGGCCCCTGACTGATCAGAGAGGTGGTGGCTGAAGGTTGGGGTGGCTGTGATAACTTTTTAAATAACACAATAATGAAGTTTGCCACACAAATTGACTCTTCTTTTCAAAAGTCATTTTTCTGTAGCATGCAATACTGTGTAAAAGCATTTTAGCCACAGTGTAACTTCTTTCAAAAGTGGAGTCAATCCCCTCAAACCTTGCTGCTTCATCAACAATGTATATGAAATATTCTAAATCCTTTTTTGTTACTTAAACAGTGATCACAACATCTTCACTATGAATAGACTTTATCTCAAGATATCCAGAAATATTTTGTTTTCTTCTCATGTGTAAGAAGCGATTCCTCATTTGTTTAAATGTTTTCATGAGATTACAGTAATTTAGTCACATCTCAAGATTCCATTTCTAATTCTGTTTCTCCTGCTATTTAGGTCGCATCTGCAGCTACCTCCCTAACCTAAGTTGTGGACCCCTCAAAGTCATTCATGAGCTTTGAAATCAAGTTTTTTTTTGCATAGGTACACACATGGCAGTGTAAGAGTGTTCCTATTTCTCCACATCCTCTCCAGCATCTGTTGTCTCCAGATATTTTAATGATCGCCATTCTAACTGCCGTGAGATGGTATCTCAATGTGGTTTTGATTTGCATCTCTCTGATGACCAGTGATGATGAGCATTTTTTCATGTGTTTGTTGGCCTCATGTATGTCTTCTTTCATAAAGTTTCTGTTCATATCCTTTGCCCATTTTTGAATGGGCTTGTTTGTTTTTTTTCTGTAAATCTGTTTGAGTTCTTACTTTTTAATAAATGTGTAACACCATTACTTTTAATGGCAAAAAACTTCAATTACTTTTGCACCACCTAATGTTAATGTGAACGTTTTGCTATTTTTTTTTATTTTACCATTTTTGAAGAGGGAGAGGCATTCTGATTTTGAGTATGCTGGTTTCTTCCCATCATTGTAAATTTGTCCACCTGTCATCTTTGTAATTACCAACTTTCAAATTAGGTCTCTTAGTGGACGTCCAACTTGTTAATTCCCAGGGCCAAAATCTCCCATCTGGCTTCCCTCCTGAATCCCTTCTTCAATCAGCTCCAAACGTCAGCCAAAAGGGGAACCAGTCCCGTTTACTCTGCACCAAGAACCGCTGCTCTGGGGCACTGGCAAAACCGCAGCACCGGCTGCAAGAGTCGCGCTGGCGACCCATGGGGCTCCTCTGCTGGGAATCTCCTGGTCCTTGAGCAACAAAAATTCTTGTGAAAGTGTGGCGTCCTCTCGTTCTCTGCACTTTCACGGGGAGCTACAAGCCTGAACTGCTAGTGGTCAGACATCTTGGATTTCTCTCCTATAATAAGTCTCTTTGAACCTAGTTTTTGTTTTCATTCTAAATCCATGCTATTGGTTGGAATAGATTATTATTTTGGTAGAAAATCATTCAGATAATTATATTACAGGCTCCTGTATGTTACATAATTCTTACTTTCAGGTGGAATTTTACTGTAATACTTACTTAAGACTGCTGGATATTGCTATTAAATACTTCTCTAACACTCCATCAGTCAAAGCCAAGGAAACTGGCACATGTACCTCTGTAATGTAGCCTGGGAGGCTCTGATCTTATAAACATTCTATCCAGCAATCTTTCTGAACACTGGAACACAATGCAAATAACATTCAAGAGGTTACAACAATGAAAGGCAAATCTTTTCGAACTAATATAGTAGTTTTAGAATAGAAAAAAGAACGTTATTTTGATTACTTCTAAGCTGCTGAATGTTAAGGGATTTGCTACTGCTTTAAAATATTGTATCTATTACTGCAAATTTTGAGTCATAGCAGCACTCATGACAGAAGAAAAAATACCTCCAACAAATATGCATATTGGAGAAAAATACTTAAAATCTGGAAAAGTCTGTGGGGCAGGAGCATTACCTAAAAAGTAAAACAAACATGTAATATTAATTTTACTAATGTAATTTATTTTATCCACTATATCTGAATTATTATAATTTCTACATATAAGCAAATTTCAAAATTATTAATGAAGCACTATATATATATATATATATATATATATATATATATATATATCAGTCTTTGTAATATATAAAATATATCTCAATTTAGACAAGTTACATTTCAAGTACTCAAGAGCCACATATGGCTATTTTTAACCCTATTGAACAGATTTAGTAATGTGTTGTTCACTCATTAAAAATAAATATGTAGAGATAGTCTTCTTTTTGATATGTACTGAAAAAGGGCCATAATATTTTCTCACTTCCTCAATTTCTTTTCACATGTTTCTTGACAAAAGGATGCACAGTACTTTCTTTGGCATTTGATTATAGGTCTGGTTTCAATAGGCACTGCACAGAAAATTTTATTTTCTCCTGAGCTGTGAAATAGTTCCGATCAGCCACCAAGCACTTTGAGAAGTTTATCTTAGGGTGGTAATCCACGAATATGCTTAGCTTTAAAATAAAAAAAAAAATTGAAGAATTAAATAATTTATACAGAAATAATAACTTTTAAATTTCTTTTTATCAACAGGCAATGATGGATTGAAAATGCACTAGTTTTAGATTTTATTTAGACAAGTAGGCATGTGTTTGAATCCCAGTATTTTGATTATATATATTTGAGTGACTTATCTAGCTTTTTGCTTCATCTCAGTTTTCTAATTTACAAAATTTGATAGTTATATTAAATAATTGCCAGAAGTCACCTATTAGTAGTAATTAGTTAAAATGATTTTTGACCCAGTAAAGAGAACACACATACATAAAAAGAGTTTAAAAATGAATTATTCAGTAACATAATAAAACATTTCAACAGATATAACCTCTCAAGACATCGTTTAGTAGCAAAAGACCAATATAATGCTGTAAATTTTCAGACAACAATGATCACAGTGTAAGCTGGAATACTCAGAAAGACACCATAATAATGGTTATATTTTTGTCATGGTCATTTTCTTTAAATCTTGCAATGAAGATAGTGTGCCATCCAAATCACAAAATAGCTTGAATAAATGCATTTCATCAGAAAATCACATGGTATGTTTAAGAAAAAAAAAAATAATCAGACTTACCTGACTGAACTTTTGGGAAGCACATTTAGCACGTCCAGAAATAAAGTCAAGTCATATTGTAGATATACAATAATAAATGACCTATTTTAGGTTTGTAGAAATAGGATATTGAAAGCAACCTTTAAGAAAGAAATTCTAAAAATAATGTCCATATTAATTCTAATATAACCATTCATTATCCTGTCTTGCATTTCATTTTTAATGTTGTTACTATTTAGAGGGTTTATGTGATTAGAGCATTGAGGTTTCTATCCCTGATGGGTTCTGATTCTGAAACTGCTCTGAATTAACTAAAAAAGTTTTATGCATAATATATCTAATTCTACCAATAATAGTGTGTGGTAGATGTTATTATCCTGTTTAGTATATAGGAAACAAGGCATTGGAAGGTTTACAAATTTTCTCAAATAGGCACATTATATATAATGTAGCTAGGAGGCTGATTTAAGTTAATTTGATGGCAGAGCTACTTTATCCTATCCTATGTTATTAGATGTTCCTCTACGTTTTGTACACATTTATGTTTACCATTTGTGAAATTCACATATCTATTTCCTCCTTGTTCTTAATAATTCTTAATGCATCAATGAAAAAAAAAAGCAGTATGATTCAAGAGATTAAGCCATTGGACTCACTACAGGGTTAAAAAAATAAAAAGAAAAATGGCCATTCTTACATCTCTAGCACAATAATTCTTCAAGAAAAGAATTTCCCACTCATATGCCCAACTGTCACAAAATGTTTTAGTTCTGATTATTTACCGCATATTTGCTTATTACTTTTTGAAAAAAAACAGCAATGTAATTATGGAGAAAACATTACCAATTTTAATTTATTTCTTTCATGTGTTATATTCTTATATTCAAATGTTTAAACTGCTAAATAGCATAGCATTCTATCTGCATTTTCAGATAAAATGATAGCAAAACAGGAGAATTACACATATTGTGTAAAGAATTATTATATCTGGCTCTTTCTATGATGGTCTGTTTGTGCAGACTGGCTGACAAAAGAGAAGTAGAATATGAGTAAAGTTGAAAAATGTAGAATTCTTAATAAAAGATTATAATTTTCTATTCAGACTTCGAAAGGAAAGAGAAAAGAAAATTCTCAGTGTTTATTTTGGCTAAATTGTTAACTGCATTTGCTATTTTATAAGATGAAAGAAAATGGCATTCATCAAAAATGCACATTTTAGATATAGCCATATAATCATGTATATGTGCATAAATTGTCTGGAACTGAAAAGAAAATAAAAATCATTATCTTATTCAGTGTAATGGAAAGTGTGAGTCATTCATTTCCTTCAGATGCTTGTTCTCCTCCTTTGCTCCATATTTTAGTTAATTGCAACATCCTCCTCCTAGCCCTTCAGCTCGTAAAATATGAAATTATTATATGTTTATAATCCTATATCATTCAATCTATACCCTACCATTATTTCCTGAAACTTTTATGTCTCTGTATCATTTTTTGTATGATTTCCTCAGTCCATAATTTTATCTTCTTTATTCAACATATATGTATTCTTTATCCCTTTCAGAAATAGATCATATAAATTTTGACATGATATCTCTTCTCACAATTTTACATAGAAAAGGCTTTTATCCATTTGCATTCTGATAGAATCATATCAGTTTCTCTTAAGACCTTTAGTAATTTCTATCTTGATTTATCAAACACCTGATTATATGTATTTCTTATTCCTCCTTCTGTAGTTTGAGGTGCCTGAGAGAGTTCAGTATGCAGCATAAAACTGTTAGTTGACTGGTTGAATAGTTTAGTACATTTTTCTAAAGTGGAAATTATATGGGAGTAAACTAGACAGCTTTGGTGACTGCATTTGTATTTTTTGGATTCTTTTTAAATTTAAAATTATTATATTTCTAAGTAGCCTTTTCTACTACAAACAATAACAAAATAAAGTTCAGGATAGATGATATTTAGTTCTAAATAAAGGTGTTGCTTATCAGTATACTTTTATTATATTTAATATTACCTGCCAACCAGTCACTGATTAATGAGGTAATATTTGGAAGGAGTCTTGTGGAATCTACTCAAAGCTATATATATATATATTTTTTTATCACTTCTTTAATGGTTTTAAATTGTTTTCCTAATGTTAAATTCTAATTTTACCATACATTGGTTATTCTTATACATTCTTATGCTCAAAAACCTTTAAGGATAACAAATTTACAGGTTGAAATGGTGATGACTTAGAAAACAGAAAGGAACTGACAATTTGGAAAAGCAAAATAGCAACTTTAAAGTAAAATAGAATGCATAAAACAGAAACATTTAATGAGGACTATGGAAAATAACGGTTTTTCAATTAAATCACATATAATAGATGAAGAAAACTTTTCTATCATGTCTTTATCTGGAGAACATCATTCTCAGCAAATTGACACAAGAACAGAAAAAGAAATACTGCATATACTCACTCATAGGTGGGTGAGAAAAATGAGAACACATGGACACAGAGAGGCGGTCTACTATACACTGGGGACTGTTGGGGGAAATGGGGGAGGGACAGTGGGGGGGGGCTGGGGGGGATGGCCTGGGGATGAATACCAAGTGTGGGTGAAGGGGAGGAAGGCAGCAAAACACACTGCCATGTGTGTACCTATGCAACTATCTTGCACGTTCTGCACATGTACCCCAAAACCTATAATGCAATAAAAATTAAAAAAAAAAAAACTGATATATAAATTTTACTTTTCTGACATAAATTTTAACCCCAATTGTTAAAAATAAGAAAAAATAAATAGAAGAAGTATACAGTTATGCTGTACTTTTTCTTCCTTTTCCTCAGAAACATCATTTAAAGTGCCACTTTTTGACAGGGCATGAGATTTTCAGTTTCCTGGCAGATATTCTGTCCTGAGGCAAGGCCCACAAATTGACAATCTCCTCCCATAGGCCCTGGTCTTGTTACTTCAGAAATACATCCCCAAACTGTGAACTCACAGCAGTGGTAACATCTGTGGATATCCTTCTTCAATGCTTTAAAGTATCAATAAAACACAATTAAGTGGTTATTTAAAATAATATACCAATATGGATTCTAATTCAAAATATAATAAATGTTGCAGAACAATGTTAATGTAGTATTTAAGAAGAGAATATAAGAAAACAGCCTCTTTTTTAACAGTGTAAATTTTATATCATTTTTATTTCTAATTTTAATCACTGGGTGCACATAATTTCTTAAGTCATAGAAATATTTCCATATTAAATATTTCATAATACATAAATTGACATTGGGAAAAAAAGATTTACCAAGGACCCACTGATTCTTGTAGTGAGTGAAACAATGTCAAAGAAAATCCTAAATGCTCATAATTTGGAGTGATTTTAGCCACAGTATAAATGTGGAATACATACACCAGAAAATACTACTCAGCCATAGAAAAATGAAATCCTGTCATTTGTGGCTACATGAATGAACTAAGAAGTCAACATGTTTAGTGAAATAAGCTATATGCAAAAGAAATACCACATGACCTCATCTATTTTTTAAATGTAAACAACTGGATCTCATAGAAGCATAGAATAGAATGGATAACAGAAGTTGAAGTGAGTTCTAAAGAAGGAATGAAAAAGAAATACTGCATATACTCACTCATAGGCGGGTGAGAAAAATGAGAACACATGGACACAGAGAGGTGGTCTACTATACACTGGGGTCTATTGGGGGGAATGGGGGAGGGACGGGGGGCTGGGGAGGGAGAGCCTGGGGATGAATCCCAAGTGTGGGTGAAGGGGAGGAAGGCAGCAAAACACACTGCCATGTGTGTACCTATGCAACTATCTTGCACGTTCTGCACATGTACCCCAAAACCAATAATGCAATAAAAATTAAAAAAATAATAAAAAATAAAAAATAAAAGAATGATATGGAGAGATTTGTCAAAATTATAGTTAGATAGGAGGAATAAATTCTGTGTCCTGTATTACAGATGACTACAGTAAACAATATTCTCATGGGTATTTCAAAATAATTAGAAGAGAGTGTTTTGATGGTTCTATCCACAAAGAAATAAAAAATATCGAGTTGATGGATATGCTAAATAGTGTGATTTGATTATTAAAGATATTTGTAACGAAACATTACACTGAACCCCATAAATATGTGCAGGTATTATGTGTCAATTACAACAAAAAAAAATAAAAGATTTCACATATCTCATGTCAAATGTAAATAAAAAGAAGTAAGGCTAGAGAACTTGCTGAACACAAGGGAAGAACAAACACATATCAAGGATTGTGTAATAAAACCTATCGGAGGAACTAGCTCACATCCATTTTTGCTAAAATCCCTGTAGTTTTCCAAATGCAGAAATTGACTAGCTTCCAAATTTTTATTTTTTCAAGTTTTCAGTCAAGAAGAGACTTTTCCTGAATATGGGGTATTTTTTACTGTATGACAGAGTGCATATCAGACACCAAATTGCATTATGCTTTCCTTTAGCCAGTGATTGGCAAGCAAATAATAATTATGGATTTGGGGATGAGTTCAGATTAGAGAACTTGCTATCATATCTGTTTATTTTTCAAAAGTAAACACACACACATACACACACACATGCACATATATATATGTGTGTGTATGTGTGTGTGTTTACTTTTGAAAAATAAACAGATATGCACATGCACATATATATATATATAATGTACTAAGAGATAGTCTTACTATTGAATAAAAGTTCAAGAAGAAAATACCTTGCTTTGTTGTGCTATTTGATAATATAATCATAAAGAAACTTTCATAATGGTTTTCATGTGTATTATATTTAACACAAACATAGATGAATAAATAAATAAAATCACATTAATTAAGGAGGATCTGAATAAACGGTTCTTCTTATAGGGATAATTATTCTATCATCATGTAAAGAATTAAACGGACTTCATTGTTAGGCTTCTTAGAAAGGTGAAACTAGAAAAAAAAGTTGGTTTGGTAAAAGTTTAGTAAGAACAAAGGGAAACAGAATACCAGACATGTAAATTCCAGTGCATATGTCTTTATACTTTCTTCACCAATTTCATGCTTATTGAAATGTGAAGGCTATAAATCTTTTATCTGTTCTACCCACACTCACTCTAGAGTGAACTAAATGATGGTTGAGTTCAGAAAACATATAATTGGTATTCCACTGTCTTAGTGGACTATGTAAATTGAGAAAACAATGAGAGAGGATTCAGTATCTTCATACAAATTCCAACACGTTTATAGTTGAAAAATATATATCTAAGAAATCATAGCAAATACACTTTTAATGAAGTCTATAAAAAGGATAAACATCAATAAATTTCTGCTATAAATATAATTACCTTTATTTATAATCCACATCATATTGCATTCCTATTATACATGGAAAGCTCATATTGGATGTTACTTTTATTCTTTGACATCAAAGTTATACTAACATTTTATCATATCTGTTTTGGCACAGGAAAATCTATGACAATTTATTACCTCCTTTAAACTATGGTTTTCTGATGTTCTATATTAGAAACCTTAATACCAATCTATGTAAAGCCTTGACCAACACTTAGACATTTGTTTTTGTCATAGATAAAGATAAAACCAACAAGTATATACCTCAGTGTTTTAACAGGTCAATCTTGATGCTCTGGCTTTGATATTTCTGTAATTACATTGGATTTTTTTTTCTGGATTCAAAATTTATTCTCTTTAGTGTTGCACTTACCCTGCCCTACCCCATAGTTACTGGATTTCTTTTCTTACCTATTTTGCTTTGAGTCCTCTCTGTTACTGAGTTTATTAGTACCTAATTCATACATACCATCATTAGATCTCCTTGATACCATGTGGCTCCAGCATAAATAATGAAAACAGAAACTATTTATTAAAATTATTTAATATGGTTGTCTATGTATATATATTTCATATTATAAATTTTCTATAATATCCGTGACAACACCAAGCTATCAGTATTGTTATTTTCATTTTGTACACTTAGTAATTGTATAATGTGGGTATTAAATGGCTTAGCTCTTTTACTCACTGATACCTAACTGGTAAGAAAATTTTCTCACCAATATTTAAAGATACTTTCCTCTGTATCAAAGTAAAAATAATTTAAACTCTTATACCATCAGCATTATGCACATTGACTCAAAATTTATCTACCTATTTTTCTTTCATTTGTCAGCACCACTAGATTTTAGTTTTATCTTTAGTATTCACTCTGGTTAATTTGTTGAAATAACCTAAAATTCCGGGTCACAAAAATTTTAAGTATTTATTTAATGTTTTTATTACTTTCTATTTTGAGATAATTGTAGATTCACATGCAGTTTTAAGAAACAATACAGAAGAATCCAAAATGCCTTTTACCCAATTGTCCCCAACGGTAACATCTTTTGGAAACTAATAGTACAATATCACAACCAGAAAACTGACATTGATATTCAACAAACATAGTCAGATTTCACTAGTTTTAAATGCACTTGTGTGTGTGTATTTCGTTCTGTGCAATTTTATCATGTGTAGATTTGTGTCACTGCTATCACAGTCAAAACACAGGACAGGCCGGGCGCGGTGGCTCAAGCCTGTAATCCCAGCACTTTGGGAGGCCGAGGCAGGTGGATCGCAAAGTCAAGAGATCGAGACCATCCTGGTCAACATGGTGAAACCCTGTCTCTTCCAAAAATACAAAAAATTAGCTGGGCATGGTGGCGCGTGCCTGTAATCCCAGCTACTCGGGAGGCTGAGGCAGGAGAATTGCCTGAACCCAGGAGGCGGAGGTTGCAGTGAGCCAAGATCGCGCCATTGTACTCCAGCCTGGGTAACAAGAGTGAAACTCCGTCTCAAAAAAAAAAAAAAAAAAGAAAAAGAAAAAGAAAACACAGGTAAAACACAGGACAGTTCTCTTACAAGAGTCTCTTATGCTATTATTTTGTAAACATGGCCAAATTTTAACTTCCTAACTCTGACAGCCACTCATCTCTTCTCTATCTCTTATGATTTTGTTATTTCAAAAATATTATATAAATGTAACCTTCTGGGGTTGGCCTTTTTCAGGCATCATTATTTCCTTTAGATCCATTTATGTCTTATGTCCCTCAATAATACAATCCATTTTATTGTTGACAAGGATTGTTTGGTATAAACGTGCCACAACTTTTAAAAATTATTTTTAATGGGGTATGTTTGGGGTGTCTGTCTTCAGTTTTTAGATAGCATAAATAAAGCTGCTGTAAATATTCTCTTACTGGTTTTTTTATGAATATATCTTTCATTTTTCTGGGTTAAATGTACAATCACTGTGTGGTCCAAAAACCACACATTTACTTGTGTAAGAAACTTCCATACTCTTTTTCAGAGGCTGTATTATTTTACATTCTGAACCAAACCATTTTAGTAGTTGATTCTTTGCATTTATGACATTATTTCCTAAGTGATACTACTTTTTTAAAAATTTTGGTATTCTTATAGGTGACTGGGGGTATTAGTTCCTTCTCACACTGCTTTAAAGAACTATGTGAGACTGGGTAATTTATGAAGAAAAGAGGTTTAATTGACTCACGGTTCTGCAGGCTGTACAGAAAGCATGGCTAGGAGGCCTCAGAAAACTTCCAATTATGGTGGAAGGAAAAGGGGAAACAAGCACTGTCTTCATATAGCAACAGGAGAGAGAGGAGAGAGAGAGAGAGAGAGAGAGAGAGAGAAAGGGGAAGTTCTACATACTTTCAAACTATCAGATCTCATGAGAGCTCACTATCATGAGAACAGCATGAGGGAAATCTGCCCTCATGATCCAATTATCTCTCATATGATCCCTCTCCCTATACTGGGAATTACAGTTCAACATGAGTTTTGGGTGGGGACAGAGAGCCAAACCGTAGTTTTCTTCCCCTGACCCCTCCCAAATACTATGTTTTTCTCACATTTTAAAACACAATCATGCCTTCCCAATGGTCCCCCAAAGTCTTAACTCATTTTAGCATTAATCTAAAGGTTCAAGTCCAAAGTCTCATCTGAGACAAGGCAAGTCTCTTCTATCTATGAGCCTGTAAAATTTAAAATAAGTTAGTTACTTCCAAGGTATAATGGAGTTAAAGGCATTGGGTAAATGCTCCCATTCCAAGTGGGATAAATTGGCCAAAACAAAGAGTTGCATACCCTTTGCAAGTCTGAAACACAACAGGGCAGTCATTAAATCTTAAAGTTTCCAAATTACATCCTTTGATTTAATGACTCACATCCAGGGCACACTGATGCATGGGGTGGTCTCCCAATGCCTTGGCCAGCTTGACTCTGGTGAATATGCAGGGTACAACCCCAATGGCTGCTTTCACAGGCTGGAATTGATGTGTAGTACAAGTTGTCAGTGTGGTAGCTTTTATAGATGTGTGGTACAAGTTGTCAGTAGATCTATCATTCTGGAGTCTGGAGAATAATGGCCCTCTTCTCACAGCTCTGCTAAGAAGTTCCCTAGTGGAGACTCTGTGTGGGAGCTTCATCCCATTCATTATCCCTCCATATGGCCCTAATCGAGTGCTCCATGTGGGCTGCACATGTGCAGCAGACTCCTGCCTGTACCTGTGCATCCAGGCTTTACCATACACTCTCTGAACTCTAGGCACAGGCTACCAAATCTGAGTGAAAAAATAGAGAAAATGAAGACAGTGTTTGCTAGACACCTCCTCCTCACTATCCTCTTGATTTTTTCCTACTAATTAGCAGATAGTGTTTTTTTTAATATGTCATTTTGCCTGCATAGAATGAATCATAGACATTAATTTGGAGGTCAGCTGTGAGGTCTGGGTAAAAATGCCCTTCAATATGTGTCCTCCTTATGGCTATTCTCCAGTTGCTTCCTTAGGATGAGGAAGCCATCTGTTAGCTCACATCGTGTAACATAGGATAGACAATCAAGTCTTGTACCTGAATAATATTTTCTGGGGTCCTTCTAAATCCAAGCACGTGAATCTTATTTTGTTAGCCTGAAGAGAGAGATCATGGTTCAAAACATGGAGAGATTTACCTAAGCTTCTGATGTGAAAAATTACACAGTTCTGCTCAAAGGTTTTGCTCCTTCAATTCAAATGAGAAGATCGTTCATCTTAAATAAATAAATTAGCATATTTGAATTTGCTTCTCCTATTCTTAATAGAGAGAAAGAAAAAATTATAATTGTAATCAGAAGCATTTCTGTTTATATTTATATTTATATATTTTATTTATATAATATTAATATATATAAATATATATTGTTTATATATTTATATTTATAGAAATTTGACGTTAAGATATTGTTAGCAGTGATTATGTTTTCAAAATAAAAAATTCACTTCATTAAGGTGAATTTTTGCAGTGAGGTAAATGTTTTTTAATTAGAAATAGTAAAAGTGAAAAAAAACAGAAAATTTGTATTTTAGAATAAGAATTTCAAGCTCCATTCTTATGTTAAGTGTTTTTTAACATTTCATATTTTTTGCCAAACTATGGGAAAGAAAAGTTGGTGTGAAATATTCCCAAAGGAGCTAATTCATAGGTCACTCTTAAAGTAAATTTGCTTTTAAGAGCAAAATCATGTGAGATGATTTAGTCACCTACAATATATTTTAAATTACAAAACATATATATTACTCCTAGAGATGTTTTATTCATTTTAAATTGCAGAAGATGTGGTTACTTAAAGCATGTTTCTTTAACTGGTTTACTGGTGAATTAAACACAAAATTGCTTTACCTCATACTATTCAATAGAATAACCATAATAAAATGAATTTAAAATATTTTTACAAATGTTTGTATGGTGTACCTGCAGACACATTGCATGAGACATTTAAAATCAAATCGTTCTACTATAAGGACACATGCACACGAATGTTCATTGCAGCACTGTTTACAATAGCAAAGAACTGGAACCAACCCAAATGCCCAACGATGATAGACTGGACTGGGAAAATGTGGCACATATACACTGTGGAATATTATGCAGTAATCAAAAATGATGAGTTTTTGTCCTTTGTAAGGACATGGATGAATCTGGAGAACATCATTCTCAGCAAACTGACACAAGAACAGAAAAAGAAATAACGCATATACTCACTCATAGGTGGGTGAGAAAAATGAGAACACATGGACACAGGGAGGGGGTCTACTATACACTGGGGACTGTTGGGGGGAATGGGGGAGGGACAGCGGGGGGGCTGGGGAGGGATAGCCTGGGGATGAATGCCAAGTGTGGGTGAAGGGGAGGAAGTCAGCAAAACACACTGCCATGTGTGTACCTATGCAACTATCTTGCACGTTCTACACATGTACCCCAAAACCTATAATGCAATAAAAATTAAAAAAAATAATAAAAAAAATAAAATCACCTCTATTTTAATTTATGTCAGATTCCCATCATTCTAAATTTTCTGAAAGACAGTAAAACATATTAAAATATTTGAACAACATTAAAGTAGCTACAGAACCCCTGAAATTAAGGCAGGCCATCTGGCTCCCATTTTGAGCTTTATTTGGCCTGCAATTCTTAAAAATACAGCTTAACTATTTTTCTAGTTTATTGTAGATTAGAAGTTGCAGTTAGATTAGAAGCAACAAACTAGACGTGGTAGGAGGTAATGAGTGGAGGTGGTTGGAGGTATTCTGACAGCATTGAGAAGTTACAGCTGACAGTCTGACACTGAGGGATACAGAAACTCCCAAGCATATGCAGAAATGTGCTATGTGTTTTAGCACAGAACAAGAATGGAGATACATAATGATGGTGATGAGTCATCAAGGAAACGACTACATTATGTGCTGTGTCCTCTGTTAGGGAAGGAAGTAAAATGTATTCTGTGCTTTTTGGAAGAATTTCTATCAAAACAAACAACAACAAAAAAGTTAAAATGAATCATCAGCACCTGATTGAACAAACTTCATTTATGTAGAATATTCAGTTCCATAAAATCTGACTCCATGATAAAATCAGTAGGGTTTTATCCTGGAAGAAATTGAGATGATAAAAGAATACAAGTCCTAATCTACCAAAAATCTAGTTTGGAATTCAAGTTTCATTCTTTAGCTAAGTGTTTGTCTTTGGACAATGGAGCTTATATGAAATTGAGTGTTCATATATCCGTAAATGCCAGTTTTACTTTTGTCATGAGATTTCATTGCAAACCAAATGGAAACATGGAATTGAAAGTGAAGTCACATATGATAAAGCAGTATTACTGACAGTCCTTCTAAGCCTCCCCTGCTGGCTGAAAGCCTTTGGGATTTTGGAGTAATATTTTAAAGAACAAGATCTAACAAACTTGCTGGATTCAAAGATATTTTCTTTTCTTTTTTTTTTTTAATTTTTATTGCATTATAGGTTTTGGGGTACATGTGCAGAACATGCAAGATAGTTGCATAGGTACACACATGGCAGTGTGTTTTGCTGCCTTCCTCCCCTTCACCCACACTTGGCATTGATCCCCAGGCTATCCCTCCCCAGACGCCCCCACTGTCCCTCCCCCATTTCCCCCAATAGACCCCAGTGTGTAGTAGACCCCCTCTCTGTGTCCATGTGTTCCCATTTTTCTCACCCACCTATGAGTGAGTATATGCGGTATTTCTTTTTCTGTTCTTGTGTCAGTTTGCTGAGAATGATGTTCTCCAGATTCATCCATGTCCTTACAAAGGACAAAAACTCATCATTTTTGATTGCTGCATAATATTCCATGGTGTATATGTGCCACATTTTCCCAGTCCAGTCTATCATTGTTGGGCATTTGGGTTGGTTCCAGTTCTTTGCTATTGTAAACAGTGCTGCAATGAACATTCATGTGCATGTGTCCTTATAGTAGAACGATTTATAGTCCTTTGGATATATACCCAGTAATGGGATTGCGGGGTCAAATGGAATTTCTATTTCTAGGTCCTTGAGGAATCGCCACACTGTCTTCAGCAATGGTTGAACTAATTTACACTCCCACCAACAGTGTAAGAGTGTTCCTATTTCTCCACATCCTCTCCAGCATCTGTTGTCTCCAGATTTTGTAATGATCGCCATTCTAACTGGCGTGAGATGGTATCTCAATGTGGTTTTGATTTGCATCTCTCTAATGACCAGTGATGATGAGCATTTTTTCATGTGTTTGTTGGCCTCATGTATGTCTTCTTTTGTAAAGTGTCTGTTCATATCCTTTGCCCATTTTTGAATGTGCTTGTTTGTTTTTTTCCTGTAAATCTGTTTGAGTTCTTTGTAAATTCTGGATATCAGCCCTTTGTCAGATGTGTAAACTGCAAAGACTTTTTCCCATTCTGATGGTTGCCGATTCACTCTAGTGACTGTTTCTTTTGCCGTGCAGAAGCTGTGGAGTTTGATTAGGTCCCATTTGTCTATTTTGGCTTTTGTTGCCAATGCTTTTGGTGTTTTGTTCATGAAGTCCTTGCCTACTCCTATGTCCTGAATGGTTTTGCCTAGATTTTCTTCTAGGGTTTTTATGGTGTCAGGTCTTATGTTTAAGTCTTTAATCCATCTGGAGTTAATTTTAGTGTAAGGTGTCAGGAAGGGGTCCAGTTTCTGCTTTCTGCATATGGCTAGCCAGTTTTCCCAACACCATTTATTAAACAGGGAATCCTTTCCCCATTGCTTGTTTTTGTCTGGTTTACCAAAGATTATATGGTTGTAGATATGTTGTGTTGCCTCCGATGCCTCTGTTCTGTTCCATTGGTCTATATCTCTGTTTTGGTAACAGTACCATGCTGTTTTGATTACTGTAGCCTTGTAGTATAGTTTGAAGTCTGGTAGTGTGATGCCTCCTGCTGTGTTCTTTTTGCTTAGAATTGACTTGGCTATGCGGGCTCTTTTTTGGTTCCATATGAAGTTCATGGTGGTTTTTTCCAGTTCTGTGAAGAAATTTAATGGTAGTTTGATGGGGATAGCATTGATTGTGTAAATTACTTTGGGCAGTATAGCCATTTTCACGATATTGATTATTCATAACCACGAACATGGAATGTTTCTCCATCTGTTTGTGTCCTCTCTTATTTCGTTGAGCAGTGGTTTGTAGTTTTCCTTAAAGAGGTCCCTTACGTTCCTTGTGAGTTGTATTCCTAGGTATTTTATTTTCTTTGTAGCAATTGTGAATGGCAGTTCGTTCTTGATTTGGTTCTCTTTAAGTCTGTTATTGGTGTATAGGAATGCTTGTGATTTTTGCACATTGATTTTATATCCTGAGACTTTGCTGAAGTTGCTTATCAGTTGCAGGAGCTTTTGGGCTGAGGTGATGGGGTCTTCTAGGTATACTATCATGTCATCTGCAAATAGAGACAATTTGGCTTCCACCTTTCCTATTTGAGTACCCTTTATTTCTTTTTCTTGCCTGATTGCTCTGGCTAGAAATTCTAGTACTATGTTGAATAGGAGTGGTGAGAGAGGGCATCCTTGTCTAGTGCCGGATTTCAAAGGGAATGCTTCCAGTTTTTGCCCATTCATTATGATATTGGCTGTTGGTTTGTCGTAAATAGCTTTTATTCCTTTGAGATATGTTCCATCAATACCAAGTTTTTTGAGGGTTTTTAGCATAAAGACTGCTGAATTTTGTCAAATGCCTTCTCTGCATCAATTGAGATAATCATGTGGTTTTTGTTTTTGCTTCTGTTTATGTGGTGAATTACATTTATAGACTTGCATATGTTGAACCAGCCTTGCATCTCCGGGATGAATCCTACTTGATCATGATGGATAAGTTTTTTAATGTGTTGTTGCAATCGGTTTGCCAGTATTTTATTGAAGATTTTTGCATCTATGTTCATACTTTCTTTTCTAAGGCTCTTGCTTGGATATCATGTGAAGTACCAGTTGGACTCCAGGTCAGATATCCATCACCTTAAACACTCTGAAAGATAATAGAACATATGAAAATGTATACAGCTTCAGAGCAACTTAAACAGAACTATAGAACCTCTGAAATTAAGAAACCCTCAAGCTCTCTCTGAGGTCTGTTGGACTCTAAATCTTAAAAAGCTGGCTTATCTGTTTTCTATATTATTGCAGATTAGAAGTCACAAAGCAGTAGTAGAAGGAGGTAGGGAGTGGGGAGTGGTTAAACACATTCTGATGGCATTGAAAATTTACAGCAGACAGCCAGACATTGAGCAATACAGAAACTGCTTCACTCACAGGTGAAGTTATCTCCTCATATTTTCATATGGAGGAGATAAAAAAGAATTAGTACCACACATAATTTCCAAAGGTACCTCAATTCATCTCATTCTCTTAACGTGACTTTCTTGTGAAAATTTTCAGTGTTTTACCTGAAACATTGTGACTGTGGTAGTCTAGTAGATGAGAACCTCATGCAGAGGCAAGTTGAAGACAAATAGGAACTGAAGTTACATTTAAAGATCATGGAATGAAGAGTGAGTCCTGTGACTGATGTGCAAAGGCCAGTCATAACAACAATGTGTGAAAAATCTGGGAGACTGGTAGAGCATTCTCAAATTTACAGGGAGAGAGAACATACACATATTAGTGAGAAAGAAGTCACTTAAATAACTGATTCTCCTTGCATGTAGAGTTTTTTGTTACTATTATTACCATCACTTTTGTTTTTCCCATTTTGAGAGTCTTTAAAATATTACATTCTTGAAAATTAACTGTGAGTTAAATAAGTGTAGTGAGATGCCAAAGGAAGAATTTGCACTCCATATTCCCACTTAACTGGTATCAATGCTGTTCAATAGAACTGTCTGCAATGAAATAAATTCTGTATCTCAGTTGTCCATTAATACATGCATCTATATTAGCCATATGTAGCTACTGAGCACTCAAATGTGCCTAGTATGATCAAGGAAGCATTTCTTAATCTTTAGTCAATATTGTTTCATTTAAATTTAAATTAAGTGGCCAGATGTCACTTGTGTTTACGGTACTGGACAATATTGGTCATCATATGTTATTTAAATATCAAAATAATTCAAACGAATGAAAAGGTTTTAAATCCAAAGCATTTCAGATAGTCTTTGTGTAAACTTATTCAATGTATAAATCTCACTATAATCTGAGAGGCTATTTATTGAAGCTGATTGTAATAAAAATGGTAACAAATAATGCAAAAGTAGTTCTCTCCTCATTTGAAGCCCATCCTGAAACTGAGTAATATTATCAAGGCACCAGGGGAATCACTGAGGCATTGATGTTTATGTTTATGCAAGAGAAAGACCTTTTAGGATTTAAAACAACCATTTTTTTCCTCAAGACAAAGGCACACAAAAAATTTACAAAATATGAGATCTCGGGAAGGATACTCTTTATTTTATTTTATTTTATTTTTTTATTTTTCTAATTGTACTTTAAGTTCTGGAATACATGTGCTGATCATGCAGGATTGTTGCATAGGTACATACATGGCAATGTTGTTTGCTGCCTCCTTCCCCCCTGTCACCTACATCTGGCATTTCTCCCCATGTTATCCCTCCCTGACCTTCCCAACCACTGCTGTCCCTCCCTTGCCCCACCCCAACAGACCCCAGGGTGATGCTCCCCTCCCTGCGTCCATGTGTTCTCATTGTTCATCACCCACCTATGAGTGAGAACATGTGGTGTTTGATTTTCTGTTCTTGTGTCACTTTGCTGAGAACTATGGTTTCCAGATTCATCCATGTCATTACAAAGGACACAAACAAATCATTTTTTATGGCTGCATAGTATTCCATGTGTATATTTGCCACATTTTCCTTGTTCAGTCTATCGTCCATGGTCATTTGGGATGGTTTCAGGTCTTTGCTATTGTAAATAATGCCACTATGAACATACATGTGCATGTGTCTTTATAATAGAATGATTTGTAATCCTTTGGATATATACCCAGTAATGGGATTGCTGAGTCAAATGTAATTTCTATTTCTAGGTCCTTGATGAAGCCCCACACTGTATTCCACAATAGTTGAACTAGTTTACACTCCCACCAACACTGTAAAAGTGTTCTATTTCTCCATATCCTCTCCAGCATCTGTTGTCTCCAGATTTTTTAATGATTGCCATTCTAACTGGTGTAAGATGATATCTCAATGTGGTTTTGATTTGCATTTCTCTAATAATCAGTGATGGCAAGCATTTTTTCATACGTTTGTTGGCCTGATATATGTCTTCTTTTGAAAAGTGTCTGTTCATATCCTTTGCCCACGTTTGTATGGGTTTGTTTGTTTTTTTTTTTTTTTATTGTAAATCTGTTTTAGTTATTTGTAGATTCTAGATATTAGCTTTTTGTCAGATAAGTAGATGGCAAACTTTTTTCCCATTCTGATGGTTGCTGGTTCACTCTAATGATTGTTTCTTTTGCTGTACAGAAGCTCTGGAGTTTAATTAGGTTCCATTTGTCTATTTTGGCTTTTGTTGCCAATGCTTTTGGTGTTTTATTCATGAAATTCTCGCCTATGCCTATGTCCTGAATGGTTTTGACTAGGTTTTCTTCTAGGGTTTTCATGGTGCTAGGTCTTATGTTTAATTCTTTAATCTATCTGGAGTAAATTTTAGTGTAAGGTGTCAGGAAGGGGTCCAGTTTCTGCTTTCTGCACATGGCTAGCCAGTTTTTCCAACACCATTTATTAAATGGGAATCCTTTCCCCGTTACTTGTTTTCTTCAGGTTTTGCCAAAGATCAGATGTTTGTAGATGTGTGGCATTGCCTTCAGGGCCTCTGTTCTGTTCCATTGGTCTATATCTCTGTTTTGGTACCAGTACCATGCATTTTGATTATTGTAGCCTTGTAGAGTAGTTTGAAATCGGGTAGCGTGATGCCTTTTGCTTTGTTCTTTTTGCTTAGTATTGTTTTGGCTATGCAGCTCTCTTTTGGTTCCATATGAAGTTTAAGGTGGTTTTTATTCCAGTTCTGTGAAGAAGGTCATTGGTAACTTGATGGAGATAGCTTTGAATCTATAAATTACTTTGGGCAGTATGGCCATTTTCATGATATTGATTCTTCCTAACCATGAGCATGGAATTTTTCTCCATCTGTTGTGTCCTCTCATTTCCTTGAGCAGTGGTTTGTAGTTCTCCTTGAAGAGGTCCTTTATGTTCCTTGTTAGTTGTATTCCTAGGTATTTTATTCTCTTTGTAGCAATTGTGAATGGGAGTTTGCTCATGATTTGGCTCTTGGTTAGTCTGTTACTGGTGTATAGAAATGCTTGTGATTTTTCCACACTGATTTTGTATCCTAAGACTTTGCTGATTTTGTATCCTGAGACTTTGCTGAAGTTGCTTATTAGTTTCAGGAGATTTTGGGGTGAGACGATGGGGTCTCATAAATATACAATCATGTCATCTGCAAATAGAGACAATTTGACTTCTTCTTTTCTTAATTGAATTCCTTTATTCCTTTTTCCTGCCTGATTGCTCTGGCTAGAACTTCCAATAACTATATTGAATAGGAGTGGTAAGAGAGTTCACCATTTTCTAGTGCCAGCTTTCAAAGGGAATGCTGCCAGTTTTTGCCCATTCAGTATAATTTTGGCTGTGAGTAAGATATATTTATTTCTAATAATTAAGTTTTCTGTCTTGCCTTAGTATTCTTTTATTGTATATTTATTATATATCTTCTTTATCATTTTTGCATAATTTGTGTTTTTGTAATGATTTATAGCTCATTAAATCATATTTGAGGATTTTACTTTATAATTTTATTTGGTAATTTTTGACCATTAATTAGATTATCTTATTTAATGTAATTGTTAAATATCTAGGGTAAGCCTTATCATTTTACTTTTTACTTCCTGCTTATTCCACTTCTGCTATGTTTATATCTGATTTCCTATTTATTTTGGATTATACAAAATATTTGAAATATTATTCTATTTTTTCTTTGTTAGTTTCTTAGTTAAATAAGATGATAGAATTCTTAATTGACTAAATATAGTCTACCAGTCTACCATAAATGATTACTTTTATTATACTTTGTCTGAGATAAACCAGAACCATAATACACCTTAACTAAATTCACCATATTGTTTCTTTGTATGACTCATGTCACAGATTTTATTCTGTGCCTATCAGTGATGCACATAATGTAATTATATGTGATTATCTTTGGTCAAATACAAGTTAGATTTACCCGTGTTTTTACTCTTTGATTGCTGGTAATTCCTTTCTGTCTTTCTATACTTCTATTTGGGATCATTTTTCTTCCACCTGAATAACTTATTTCTTCAACTGTAGATCTGCCAAAAATAAATTATCTTAATTTTCAGTTCATGATTGTTTTCCTTTTAAGTATATTTTCACTGAGTACAGATTAATGATCTCTTATTTTAAGCATGTAAAGATATTAATCCATGTATTTTGTCTTCCATTGTTTCAATAGAGAGTATTAGAGTAGGTCTTACTTGTTTTTGCCAACATGTCTTTTTGACTGATACTAAAACTTTATCTTAAAATGTGAAGTTTCCCTATGTCTTTCATGTTTTTGGAATATTTCTTGATTAGAATATTTTCAGAAATATTTTCTGCTGTATTTCTTCCTCTCTCTCTCTAGTGGAACTTCCACTTCATAACATTTTGTTTTGCACTTTTCACCACATATCTCATATACTCCTTGATGTATTTTATATATGTTTCCATCTATTTTTATTTGTGTGCTTTTGTATCAATACTAACCTGTTTTCCAGTTCACTAATTATGTCTTTATCTGTGTCCAATCTGCTATCAAGTCCACTGGCCATATTCTTTATTTTAATTATTATAATTTTGTGTCTCAAAATTTCAGTATGACTTTTTAAAATATAGTCGTTCTGCTTAAACATTCATCTTACCAATGTTTTGGAGCCTATTATTTACAAGTATTTTAAAAGTTTAGTAATATGACTAATTCTGGAACTCAGTTGTACATATTTAAATGTTATTGTTAGCTCTTAATTTGAATTTTTAAAAAGTATAGATATTATATATGAAAAAAATATGAAGAAGATATGGAAAATGCATTAACATGGAGTATAGAAACCTTATGTTCTGGCAAGCATGTTGATTGGGAAATTTCTCAATTCCATCAGTGACAGAGTTTACTACAGGATACTTTCAAAGTCTGTGAAACATAATAAACCTCTAGTCCCCAACCCCAAGGTATAGCCAGTTAAGCTTCCCATCTGGAAGCTTAATATGTTCATCAGAAATCCTTCTTGGCAGGCATTGAACTACAGTTTTCCCTCAATTTTATTTAAGAGTGATGAAAGCTCTGCTGAGATTATTGTAAATTATTTTTTCATGGTTTCTTTTTTTATTATACTTTAAGTTCTGGGGTACACGTGCAGAACGTGCAGGTTTGTTACATAGGTATAGATGTGCCATGGTGGTTTGCTGCATCAATCACCCAATGATTTACATTAGGTATTTCTCCTAATGCTATCCCTCCCCTATCCACCCACCCTCTGTTATCTCTTCCCTAGCTTCCCACCCCCTGACAGGCCCCTGGGTGTGATGTTCCACTCCCTGTGTCCATGTGCTCTCATTGTTTAATACCCACTTATGAGTGAGAACATGTAGTGTTTTGTTTTCCATTCTCATGTCAGTTTGCTGAGAATTATGATTTCTAGCTGCATCCATGTCCCTGCAAACGACATAAACTCATCTGTTTTTATGGCTGCATAGTGTTCCATGGGGTATATGTGCCACATTTTCTTTATCCAGTCTATCATTGACGGGCATTTGGGTTGGTTCCAAGTCTTTGCTATTGTAAACAGTGCCACAATAAACATGTGATTGCATGTTTCATTATAATAGAATGATTTATAATCCTTTGGGTATATACGCAGTAATAAGATTGTTGGGTCAAATGGCATTTCTATTTCTAGATGTTTGAAGAATCGCCACACCATTTTCTACAATGGTTGAAGTAATTTACACTCCCACCAACAGTGTAAAAACGTTCCTATTTCTCCACAACTTCTCCAGCATCTGCTGTCTTCTGATTTTTTAAAGATTGCCATTCTAACTGGCCTGAGATTATATCTCAATGTAGTTTTGATTTGCATTTCTCTAATGACCAGTAATGATGATCTTTTTTTTTATATGTTTGTTGGCTGCATAAATGCCTTCTTTTGAGAAGTGTCTGTTCATATCTTTGGCCCACTTTTTGATGAGGTTGTTTGCTTTTATCTTGTTAGCTTGTTTGTGTTCTTTGTAGATTCTGGGTATTAGCCCTTTGTTAGATGGGTAGATTGCAAAATTTTTTTCCCCAATCTGTTGGCTGCTGATTCACTCTAATGATAGTTTCTTTCACTTTTCAGAAGCCCTTTAGTTTAATTAGATCCAATTTGTCTATTTTGGCTTTTGTTACCATTGCTTTTGGTGTTTTAGTCATGAAGTCTTTGCCCATGCCTATGTCCTGAAATGGTATTGGGGAAATTGGCTAGCCATATGCAGAAAGCTGACACTGTAACCCTTCCTTACGCCTTATACAAAAATTAGCTCTAGATGGATTAAAGATTTAAACATAAGACTTAACACCATAAAAACACTAGAAGAAAACCAGGGCATTACTATTTTCTTAGCTTCTTAGCTCCCTTTATATTACAGGTGAAATACTTCAAATATCTCAATTAGAAAAACTGGTGCAGATTGTCATCCTGTCTTCAGTACTATTTTTCTCTCCAAAATGTTGACTCTTCATTGTTTGTTGGCCATGCACTCATAAACTTCAACTTTTTGTTCCTTAGATTTATGACATAATTCAAAATTTTTTCTGGAAAATCTGGCCCTTAATTGGTACCCTCTTTCATCCTCCAGCATTGAGAATGTAGAAATTGAAAAAGTGTCTTGCAGCATGGGGATCTCACCTCAGTAAACTGTCATTTTCTTCCCCAAAATATTAACACACAATGTCATGGCTGTCTCCAATGCTTTCCATTTACTAAAATAGATACGTTGCTGCTTTTGTTTGTTATTATCTAGCTTTTTTAGTTTTTCCTTGACACAGGTTAATCTGATAAAAGCTTCTTCATCATAAGCATGACCCTTGGGGTCTTGCCTTTAACAACAAGTTACTTGTTCCATTTACTAAAATATGACCTAGTTATTCAGAAACAAATATGAGGGTGTTAGAAATGCATGATTTTATTTTGGGTATGTAAAGTTTGAAATAACTTTTATACAACCAAGTAGATAGGATCAGTCAAAAATTGCATATTTAAGTCTGGTTTATTCATGAATTCAACAATTAATGTCCATCATATGCCAGATACTATTCTCATGGCCCAGTAATAAAGACACATTTGATTGAAAAATACATTAAAAGACACTTAACTGATGTAAAAATAATTATATTTTATAAATTATATGCTCAAATATTTTGCATAACATAAAATCTGCTATAATGTTTTTTTATAACATAAAATTTTCTTAGTGAATATTGCTTATAATTATTTCTTATGTGATGATTAATAGCCTCATAGCACTTTTTGTTTCTCTGAAATATATTTAATACATAATAAAATATTTAATATGATGTAGTTAGATTAAATAATTGCTTCCAATAAGGCTTTAAAGTTATTTTGAAAAATTTTTTTATGAAGAAGTATTGATATAATAATTGGGGCTTTGTATTTTCTTGTTCAATTATACCTCTCCATGTCCTGCTTGGTATAAAGTGTGGCTCTGCCATGAACCCCAATGAATTATATGACTGCCTATAAATTTTCCAACAACTCTGTAAGGTAATTACTACATTTATATCTGTATATTTTTTAAAAATTAAAGCATACCAGTTAAAAGCTACGGCAATTTCTTAATTTTTACAAACATGCTAAAGACCACACATGTAAAGCCTGGAAATGATATGTGAAATGGGGAAAGGTAGAATCAGAGTCTGACTGTCACTTACATAAACATTAGAAACTATTGAAAATTATACAATAGCAAAGAACTGGAACCAACCCAAATGCCCAATGATGATAGACTGGACTGGGAAAATGTGTCACATATACACCATGGAATATTATGCAACAATAAAAAATGATGAGTTTGTGTCCTTTGTAAGGACATGGATGAATCTGGAGAACATCATTCTCAGCAAACTGACACAAGAACAGAAAAAGAAATACCGCATATACTCACTCATAGGTGGGTGAGAAAAATGAGAACACATGGACACAGAGAGGTGGTCTACTATACACTGGGGTCTATTTGGGGGGAATGGGGGAGGGACAGCGGAGGGGGGCTGGGGAGGGATAGCCTGGGGATGAAAGCCAAGTGTGGATGAAGGGGAGGAAGGCAGCAAAACACACTGCCATATGTGTACCTATGCAACTATCTTGCACGTTCTGCACATGTACCCCAAAACCTATAATGCAATAAAAATTAAAAAAAAAAAAAGAAAAAAAATTATACTATGGCTTTTTAAATCCTAGTTACCATTAAGTATCCTTAAATATTAGAAAATACACACATGTAATCTGCATTAATAATTTTTAAATATCTCAAAATATGTTAATTATTTTCCACTCACACTGAATATTTTTACAATAGTAATATATTAGCTGCTTTATTAGTCCTTTTTCCAATTGTATTTTTAAAACTCATCACCCATGCAGCACCAGATATTATAACAAAATTATACATGGTCTTGTAGATTAGGTATGTTACGGGTTGAATTATTGTTTTCCCCTAAAATTCATAGGTTGAAGCCCTAACCTCCAATGTGATAATATTTAGAGATAGGACTTTGGACTTATTAGGGTTAGATGAAATAATTAGAATTAGGTGAGAATAGGGTGAGAGGCTCATGATGAAAATAATGCCTTGTAAGATGAGACTGGAGAGCTAGCTTTCACTCTTTCCACCATGTGAGATACAGGAGGAAGGCAACAGTCTGTAAGCCAGCAAGTAGATCCTTAACAAAACTTGGCAAAGCACATGTCATAATCTCAGAATTCCCAATGTCCATAACAATGAGAAGTGTATTTCTGTTGCTAACACCAGACAGTGTGTAGCTTGCCAAGCCAAATAATAGGCTATGCATGATAAATATGTATTATAAATACATATGTATACAAAATTCCTGAGTGTCAGGCCAACAGAAAACACCTAAGAAGTATAGAGCAGTGGTTCTTGAAAATTAAACTACATGAGAATCACCTGGAGAATTTAGTAACTTACAGATTGATGGCCCACCTCAAGTTTTGTATTAAGTGCACCTAGTATGTTTTCTGAGAGTTTATATTTTTGCAGAGTTCCCAGGTGTTGATACTATTGTTGGTCTGTAGACTATATTCTGAAAACCAATGATCTAAACCAGGTGTCAAAATATATTTTTTTTAAAAAAAATATGTGTTATTTTAAAACCTATCAAGTGTTCAAGTTTCCCTTGGAGAGCTTTGTAATTTAAAATGGTTTGTCAGAATATGTTCCTAAACTTTATATAATTCTCAAAATATTTACCTTATGGCAAAATAAGTCACTTTTAAATAGGAACAAAAGGATGATGGGACTCCTAGAAAGACTAAAAATATTCAGTTTAATATTTGAATTCTTACACATAAAAAAAGTGTGCTGATATGAGAGTTTTATCTCCTACTAACTTCACTCCTAGAAATATAGACTAGAAAAACAAGAATGCATGTTTGATTTTGATGCATAAGTGTCTTTTCCTTCTTATAAGAATTTAGTTATATAGACATTTCAATTTGGATTAAACATTTTGTTTCTTTCCCTTTGAGTATTCAAGATATTATAAGCACTTGAGGTTTTTGAGAATATGTTGAAACAGAGATAAATGTGTACACTTCCCTTTAGAGCTAAATATTTGACCAAACCACCAAACAAAATTTTCTCTAAATGTATTAGATATTCTGTATAAGGAAAAAACTGCTCAAATTAAAATTTGATTGAAAATTTTATATGAATGAAACTCCAAACATACTTCTTAGAGAAAGTGCTACTGATAAAAATATACCATAAATTGTTAAAAAATACATGATAGACAGGATATATCTATTTGCTTCTTTCTGTAAAAAGCTTGAAACACCTATTTGCTGATACATAATACAAGTTTTTATTACAAAAAAATTATCATTACAAAATGATAAAGAAAAATAAAAATATAAAAAATGAGTAAAGTTTATGAATAGAGTAGGCAAAAGAAAGGTACATGGTCAATAAAAGGAGAAAACATACTTCTGTACTATTTCAGAAAAAGAAATCAAACAAAATGCCTTTATGTATGAAATATAATGAGGATTAATTGTACTTCCTTTCAAATCTTCAACAATTAAAAACAGAAGTATATTCAATTAGAAAAAGAGGAAGCTAAATTGTCTCTATTTGCAGATGACATGATTGTATATTTAGAAGATCCTATCATCTCTCAGCCCAAAATCTCTTGAAACTGATAAGCAACTTCAGTAAATTCTCAGGATGCAAAATCAATGTGCAGAAATCACAAACATTTCTATACACGAATAACAGAAAAACAGAGAGCCAAATCGGAAGTGAACTCCCATTCGCAATTGCTACAAAGAGAATAAAATACCTAGGAATACAAATAACAAAGGATGTAACGGACCTCTTCAAGGAGAACTACAAACCACTGCTCAATTAATTAACAGAGGACAGAAACAGATGGAAAAACATACCATGCTCATGGTTGAGAAGTATCAACATTGTGAAAATGGCTATATTGCCCAAAGCAATTTTTAGATTCAATGCTATCCCCATCAAGCTTCCAATGACCTTCTTCACAGAAGTGGAAAAAAACACTTCAGACTTCATAGGGAACCAAAAGAGAGCTTGGATAGCCAAAACAATCCTAAACAAAAAGAACAAAGCTGAAGGCATCAAGCTGCCTGACTTCAAACTATACTACAAGGCCACAGTAATCAAAACAGCATGGTACTGGCACCAAAACAAAGGCATAGACCAATGGAACAGAACAGAGGCCTCAGAAGCAACACCACACATCTACGACCATCTGATCTTTGAAACAAGCAAGGAAGAAAGGATTCCCTGTTTAATAAATGATGTGGGAAAACTGGCTAGCCAGTTTTCCTTACACTAAAATTAACTCCAGATGGATTAGAGATCTAAACGTAAGACCTAACACCATAAAAACCCCAGAAGAAAACCTAGGCAAAAACCATTCAGGCATAGGCCAGGACGTCATGGCTAAAATACCAAAAACAATGGCAACAAAAACCTAAATAGACAAATAAGATCTAATTAAACTCAGAGCTCTGTACAGCAAAGGAAACAATCATTAGAGCAAACTAGCAACCAACAGAATGGGAAAAAGTTTTTGCAATCTACCCATCTGACAAAGGGCAGATATCTACAAAGAACTAAAACAGATATATAAGAAAAAAACCAAACAAATCCATTAAAAAGTAGGTGAAGAATATGAACAGACACTTTTCAGAAAAAGACATATATGACGCCAACAAACATATGAAAAAAAAGTTGATCATCACTGATTATTAGAGAAATGCAAATCAAAACCACATTGAGATACCACCTGACATCAGTTAGAATGGTGATGATTAAAAAATCCGGAGATAACAGATGCTGGAGAGGATGTGGAGAAATAGAAACATTTTTACAATGCTGGTGAGAGTGCAAGTTAGGGCAACCATTGTGGAAGACAGTGTGGTGATTCCTCAAAGACTTAGAAATAGAAATACCATTTGACCCAGCAATCCCATTGCTGGGTATATACCCAAAGAATTATAAACTGTTCTATTATAAAGACACATGCACACTTATGTTCACTGTGGCACTGTTTACAATAGCAAAGACCTGGAACCAACCCAAATGTCCATCAACAATAGGCTGGACAAAGAAAATGTGACACATATACCCCATGGAATACTACACAGGCATAAAAAATGATGAGTTCATGTCTTTCATAGGGACATGGATGAATCTGGAAACCATCATTCTCAGCAAACTGACACAAGAAAAGAAAATCAAAGACTGCATGGAATCACTCATAGGTGGGTGTTGAACAATTAGAACACATGGACACAGGGAGGGGAGCATCACACACTGGAGTCAATTGGGAGGACTAGAGGAGGGACAGGAGTATGGGGACAGTGGGGAAGGATAACCTGGGAGAAATACCAGATACAGCTTATTGGGGGAGGAAGGTAGCAAACTACCTTGCCATGTATGTACCTATGCAACAATCCTGCATGATCTACACATGTACCCCAGAACCTAAAGTACAAGAAAAAAAAGAAGTATTGATGACATGAAGCTCTGTTGACATAGCAGGTAATAAAAAATTTTTAAAGAGTAATCTGGCAATATTTAAATTATATATAAATGCTGGGTCATGTATTCCTACTTCAAACTTTTGAAAACCTAGCTTAAAACAATACAAGCCCCAAGTTGAATGAATACCTGCATGTAGACATTCATGAGAAATTATATTTTAAATAAAATATAAAAAGAGAAACTAGAAAAACTTGAATGCCCATTATATTGAAAAGAATGAATACATTATGATGTAGCCGATAGATATTACACAACTATTGAGTATAACTATATATGTTATATCCCTATCACATACACAAATGCATATTCGCAAATACATAACAAGAGGGGTGGAGGATGAAAAATTGCTGGGTATTCTTCAGATCTCCAAAACTGTCAGTTACAATATTTCACGTCCTATGTATCTCCTCCAACACTTTATGTATTGTTAAATTTTCTGAACATTATATTCCAGATACCATTGTAATAGAACTTACATTCTTTTTCATCTTTATCATATTATAGTATTCAGCTCATTCATGGATTATTCATCTTAATACTAATTGTATTCACATTCATGCTTTCTTCCATAAAAATAGTTTCTAAATTGCTTCTTTCTTATAGCATCCTGATCTTGCTTTATGGATATGAAATCCATCTGTTCTATTGATTCATCCTTATCCTCCTTTATTTTTTTGGATTTCTAAAAATGTCTAGTAATTTTTAATGTTTCTGTATATTTGCAAATAAAACAAGCTCTGGTTTATTTAGATAACTGTAGGGAATTTTTGGTTTTGTTTTCTCTACAGCTTTCTGCCACAATTGGGCAATGCCTATGGTTAAATATGGAAGTGATACAGACTTACTGACATGGGGCTTCATCAGATAGTAAGTGGAAACTCTGGAACTTCCTACACTGTTAAAAGAAACTTTCCCTAAGAATTGTGAACTATATTGTATTTTCTGTTAAGCATATTGCATTGCCTTACCTTGCCTTGCTTTCATCCCATCTTTTTTGCAGGGCCATCAAATTGGAATTGAGTCCCTTAATTACTCCTATAATTTTTCCATGCCCTTGTCCTATCTTTCTTACAAGTTAATGAACCTACTAGGTAAAATTTGGGCACTCCTTATGAAAAACCTTACTTTGGTAAATTAACCTCTGCTTTCATTTCTTCATCAATGTGATTTCACAAGTGGTCAAACAGCCTGAATTTTATTTAAAAGTTTTATCTACTTATGGATCTTCCAGTTTTTGGCTCTTTGACTGGATATTCTCCATGTTTGTTTTAAGCTGACAATGCCATTCTAGACCCATTCATTAGGCAACTCTGCCTTCTCTACAAATCATAATGTTTACTCTGAAGAGCTCCACTTCACCTGTTTACTACACAACACTGTCTAATTCTCATTCTTTCTAGTTCCTAACTTTGCTTAAACCTCTGTTAGTAACCTTACTCTTATATTCCAGGGCACAGTTTTGTATTATTGTAATCTTGTTCCTGATTCAAAGTCTTTCTATTCAGTTTCTCTATGTGAAATGCTACTGATTTCCTTTGACCACAGAATCTGGGTAGTATTCGTTCATGGTTGATGTTTCGTGGGAGTTAGCCACTGTCCTGCAAGCTGAAACTCTTCAGTGGTATTGACTGCACCACTCTGGGAAGACCTGTCCTGTGTAAATACAATTCATTATCCTCTAGCAATGCTTTGAGGCATGATATTTGCCAAAACAATATTTATCCAGGAGCACTTCATTTTAGTGGCAAGGATGGGAAATATATTTTTCACACAATTTCCATAAGAGCTCACTTCACTTAGCGAATCCTTAAAGCATGATTCAACATTTATTGGTTTTCTGTTGCTACTGCACAATTATAAAATCTGGTACCAATATTGAAAGAGATTCCTAATTCTACCTGCAAGTCAAGAATCACCGAGGATTTCAATTTCATTAGAGAATTAGTAGTAATGGGCTCAAGGAGCTTGCAGGTAGAGAGACAGAATCACAGAAAACTCACAAAGATGGTAATTATTGACAGCTCTGAAGTTTCTAAGGGACAGCAAAATCTTAAAAGGAAAATTTGCTAAGGGAATTGATAAAGTAGATGCTTGATTTCTGAAGTGAAGAAAAATGTATCTATCAAAGTGAAATACAATGTAAATGGAAGAAAAGAACTGAATAGACACAATAGCTAAAAACTACTCAATATATGGAGAATGTAATTATACTTATTGCTTGTATGGACATTCAGAGATAGATACAATTAACCTTTTTTGTTCTGTGATTTCAATCTTGTGGTTTGAAATCTGTACCATTTGTGAGTAATGTTTTAAAAGTATAATCAGATTAAAGAGGTATTGTCAGTGATTGCTGCCAGTTGGACTTTAGTATATACTGGTCTTAATTTAAGAATGATTAACTTCCTCTCCATAATTTTAAAGTTTAACATTTGCCAATTAATTCCCCCACACTGATTTACAAAGAAGCCTTCCTATTTTTGAGCTTTTTGCCTTAATTTTTTTCACTCCTTTATATGGCTGATGTGCTCCTAGCCACAAGAAAACGAGTGCATGGCAGGTGGGTACTCTGAGAGAATTTACAAATTATCCAAAGGAAGTGCTGAATCCCTGCCCATTCAGAGAGTGTTGGGATGATTTTTTGGTGGTGGTAAAACTGGAGTGCTATATTCAATTGTATGCATAATAGTTTAATCATTTCATAATTTACCTAAATTATCTTCAAAGATGAGTTTTTTCTTTTCCAGAAACTGATGGCTTTAGGTAAAAAGCCTTAGCTTGGCAGGAAAGTCACTTTGAAGCATTTTGGACTGCTTCCCAGATCTGCTGTGCCTCATTTTTTGCTATATAGTGACATCAGCATTTCATATTTCAATATTTATTTTAAGGAAAAAGTACTTTTCAAAGCTAAGCAAACAATGATATCATTAAATTGGCAACATTGAAAAAATAACAAAAACAGCTTTATATACATTATGTCCTTTTAAAACTGGAATAGAGAAACAAAAACGACCTTATTAATCAAATATAGTTTATACAATTGGTAACACATTAAAGGGTCCTCTCAAGCTGGAGATATACATGTTGTTACATCTCATTTCTCAAATGTGACATTAAATATCACAAAATTAAGTACATTTCATTTGTCTTAAAAATGCTTGCATTTACAATTTGGCAAAATATTCTTTGTGGAAAGCTTATGCAATAAATTGTGGTCAGCTGATTGGAAATTAGACACATACATTGACACAAGGAACTGGTAGATTTATTATAAGTAATTGAACATATATGTTAGTGTTTTATATAAATTATATAGGTAAGTAAACTTTGAAAATATAAAGATAGAATACATTTTTTCAAGCTCCATATATTTTAAGGGCTTTTTTGTGTCTGTAGTAAACTGAGCAAGTCAGATAATACTTAAATATTTACTGAATGTAAACTTGGGGCTCATAGTACTGTACTGGTTGTTATGAGAACGAACAAGAAGCACAGTATATATTCCTTATTAAGAAGTAAAAGATGCTGATAGAAAAGAAAAAAAAAACATAAGTACAAAATTAAATTGCAGTTTAAGTAAACAATTCATGAGAATGTTTGTTGTATGAGACAGAGAAATGGAAGTCCTATAGGAAAATGATTCATTTTAGAGACTGGCCAAAAGTCTTTGCTTCATCAGCCACTCTGAATCAAATAGTTAAACCACTTTGTTGTTTTAACACTTTCAAATTCAGGGATGCAAGTGAAGGTTTGTAACATAGGTAAACTTATGTCATGGGGATTTGTTTTACAAAGTATTTCACCACCCAGTTACTAATCCTTGTATCCCTTAGTTATTTTTTGTGCTCTTCTCTCTCTTCTCACCCTCCACCCTCTGATAAGTCTCAGTGTATGTTGTTCCCCTCCATATATTCATGTGTTCTAATTATTTAGCTCCCACTTACATGAGAGAACATGTGGTATTTGGTTTTCTTTTCTTGTGTTAGTTTCCTAAGGATAATGGTCTCTAGCTCTATCCATGTACCTGCAAAGGACATGATATCATTATTTTTCATGGATGCATAGTATTTCACTTTTTCTGTACTTTTCTAGAATTCTTATTGGTAGCATAAGTTACTTTGGAAATCACTGGTTTATTTTAGGTGATTAGTTCTGGGGTGTGAATATCATGTAATGTCCCTAGGACCATTCTCTTAAAAAAGTCATTAATATAAACTAATAAAGCTCAAAGATGCATGCTAGAAAAGTACAGAGGATACTATAGAAAAAGTGAAGTAATATTCAGCCAAAAAAATGGGCATTTAGGTTAATTCCATATCGTTGCTATTGTGAATAGTGCTGCAATAAACATACATGTGCATTTTGTCTTTACAATAGGAAAGACATATTTAAAGGGATATGATTCAAAAATTACTTTTGATTAATAAAATGTAAGTTGTCATATTCTTTCAAATATGTCTTCCTTGAACACAAATTGTCCATAATGACATCCTTTTTTTTTTACTTCCTAATATCTAATCACTTAGGTCTCACATTATGTATATGTAGGTATGTATTCATCCATGTTTTTATACATGCATTCAGTCCTCCTAATTATGCTGTATTCTTATAGTGGGGACCTTTATATTATACCTTTCATTTACTTATTGCCAAGCAGATTTTATTATATGTGTTAGGTACTCTGTAAATATTTGCAGATCAAACACAATATACTTTAATTGCAACAGATGTAGTTTGTGGCATGTGCCCTATCCAAAGCCCCTTGAAAACGCAGTCCATGTGCCATATAAACCTCTCTACACAAAGACCTGGCCCTAAGGCAAACAATCCATAGATACTCTAATAACCTATGACGTGTAAGAAGACAAGCCCACCAAATTCTATTTATGGATAGTTTAAATTGAGCAACACAAAGACTTACCATCGGGAGTGAGCTGTGGGTAACCAGATGGGTCATAATAAAGAATCAAAGAGGGGTCATATTGTGCCAAAAGTAAGATACTTATGTGGAGGTAGCTGATTGAGAGAAAAAGGAGGTTGAAGTAGACAAGAAAGAAAAATAGCCCTAAAGAAATGCACTGTTTTAAGTAGTGGAGGCTTTTGAGACAAGATTCAGTTTGCAACATTTGTCTGTGTTTCATTTTTTTTGTTTTTTTTGTTTTTGCCTGGTAGAGTGGAGAAATGATGTAACTATCTTTGTATAATTTAAAGGGAAAAATGGACCTTTACATTATTTTGATGAGATGATCTTGAATAAGCCCCTCCTACTAGTTGAAAATCATTGATGAAATGGATAAAATCGTATGTCATATTTTAGACCTCATTATTTAATTTTATTAGAGCAAGTAAGATAGAACAGCTTTTTTGATTGCTGAAAATTAGTACAGAAATTTAAAATAGATATATATCAATAATTTCTTATTTATTTTAGATTTGTAAATGTGTATTTAAGCATAAATGTGTACACCAATCAAATTCTAGAAGTCAGTTCCATAAAGAACAATCAAAATAAACATGCATGCATAGAATTACACACCTTGCTAAGTTGTTGATATTGAATATCTTCCACTTATGTCTGAACAACCAAGTCATCAGCTATGTTTTAAGTAGCTTTTGAAGTTTAATTGAACATAAGATCTAAACACATTTTAAGATTTTTTATTGTTTAACAATATGTTCTGTATGGCTTGACAGGATTGAAACAGCTAACTCCTTAATCATTCTCTGAACCACTTTGGGGTCAAACTTGGGTATTCCTGATTCAGTTTCCTTTAGATGATCAACATAATCTTTCACAAATTTCAAATGATGAATTGTTAATAAAAAAGTTCCAATGTTAACAAAATTCTAGAAAGAATATCTAAATATGTCAAATTCATTTTAATGTTGAAATGCCATGTACAATTTATACTCTAGGTAATGTTCAGTTTATTAAACTCACCACTGGCCAGAAGGTGTCAAGAAGAGCCATTTAAGTGATAAAATTTTCAATTTAATTCTGTAAATATTTATTAGGCAATTACAGCGTGCAAACCACTGTGTAAAACACAGGAAGACAAGATAAAAGAGACAAGATTTTTGCCCTACATTCTGTAAAAAAATGTAAGCAACAATACAGGCTTGCAGTTGTTATCTTCAGTATTAGCTACAGACATCTTCCTGAATAGTTATTATAGTTTCCAGAGTATAAGCCATATTTTCCAAACTGTGATTATCTTTTGTCTCCTAAAGAAAGCAAATCATAAGAACAGGTTCAAGAACTAATTCAATGTTTTTCTTAAAGGAAAAACTCCTGAGGGAGTTGTTATAAAAAAGCTAACTCTAGAAACAAGGGCTTCTCATTTGTGGTTTTGTAAACCCCAGGTGACTTACTCCCTTCATCTCAATTGCTAGTTTGAAAAATAAAATGCCATTGTCTTAGCAGCATGGAGAGGACATTAAGCATAGTTCCATAAAGGTAAACTGCACAGGTTCAGTTAGCAAGTATGGCCAATTTGTGAGAGAAAAGTGGGGTCGTAACATTTTCAATGAAAAAGAAAAGGAAAACATGTTAAAGAAATAACAAGCATTCTCCAAAAAAAGATGAACATACTTTTGCTTTATTGTTCTACAAAATGTGGTGAGGACATTGAAATTCTTTAGTTTACAACACTGTGTTTATTTAAAGGTGAGTCTCTGCAAGTTGGGAGTCAGCACATGGAGTTAAGATATGTTATTACAGCTTACGTGTTGAGTATGATTTTCAGCATGTTTTTGTTTGGCTAAAATCCTCTGATAATCCAAACAAAACCATGAAAGTAGGCACATTATTTTCCACACTGCTTACAACCTTGCTAGGGTTTCTGGTGCTATGCTTATTTTTTATATAACCCCTATTTTTATTCTAATATAAAATATTTTCTTCAAAAATAAACCCAAAATTTCCAGGAGTCATGGCTATATCTACATCTCATTTGATAAATAAGTATTGTATTGTATTAGTTTACCAGAGCTCCTGTGACAAAGTACCACTGAGTGGCTTAAACAACAAAATTTATTTTTTTCCACAATTCTGGATAGTAGAAGTCAAAGAACAAAATGTCAGCTGGGTTGGTTTTTCTGAGGCCTCTCATTTTGGTTTGTGTGTGGATCTCTGTCCTCCTTCTGTTCCTTCACAAGGTCTTCCTTTTGTGTGTCCTAAACTTTAATTTTATTAGGAAACTGGTTATACTAGATTAGAGCCCACTCTGATGACCTCATTGTAACTTAGTTACTGCTTTAAAGATTCTATCTCCAAATACAATCATATTATCAGGTACTAATAGTTAGTCATTCAATAAAAAAAAAAAAGGTTTTTTTGATGTGGAGCATAAGTCAGACATAACATATTTGAAATAAATATTTCCTTCTTTAGATTAATGTAATATTTCACCTCAAGATATCTTTTCTATTCCTGATGCAAAAATTATTGCTATAATTAACACCCTTAATTTTTTCATGTATTGATGTAGAAAAGATTCTTTTGAACACATGACAAAATCAAATTATATTACCTTTTACACAAAACATCTAAAAATTATATAGTGATCAAAATTGTCTTAGATACAATAAAAGATACTCTTTATTTTGTTATCTATTGATGTAGAAAAGATTATTTTCTGAGCATATGTCAAAATCAAATTATATTACATTTTACACAAAACATCTAAAATTATATATTGATCAAAATTATCTTAGATACAATAATTCTAAAAAAAATAAATAAAATAAAATTTAAGTACCTTTTGGAATATGCATTATGAAGTAATATTCTCACAGAGCAAGATTGGTCAACTAGAGAAATATATCAATATGAGTTTTTAAGTAAACAAATTAAAGTATATATAAAACACTTTATTTCTGAATGCTGACAAATCACATAAGAAAATATGGTAGCTATTCCCAATTTTCATCTCTAGTGAATAAAATCTAAAAAATTAAATAAAACAAAATACATTCTCTTAGCCAAAATCAATTAATAACCATGAAAATAATAAATTTGAAAGGATTAAAATTAGAGAAAATATTATTTGGGGCATGATTTAACTGAAATCCTCAAGGATGCTGATGATTAAAACCAGTTAGGGTGCATATCGTATGTTCTACAGAGTATAGTCTCCCATGAATGAATTCTCTTCAGAATGTTAACTAATTTCTGTTTTTAAATTTAAATTTACTTTTTTATTGTACTAGCCAATTCTGGGAAACATGAAAACATTTTCCATAGTACATTACATTCTATTTTACTGCCATAAAATAGAATTCCAAGTGTTCTATTTTATTTATTCCAAGCATTCCATTTTATGGCAGCAACAACGAGTGATCATTTTAAAACTTCATTTATAGTACTGGCAAAAATAAAAATTCCTAGAAAAATTATACAGAAAATATGGAGACCCTCTGTACATAGAACTATAAAATTATTAAAGTAACTAGGTGTCTCTGAGTCATACCGACAGGTGTCCAATTTTTTTGGTTTTAAAGACAACTTCAAAATATCAATTCTGTTCAACTAATATAGGAATTTACCGAAATGACAATCATAACTCATGAGTGATTTTTTGGAATTGTTATGAGTAATTCATAAGGTTAAAAAAAGTAATACATGTCTGAAAATTTCTACTGGATTTTGGGAACAAAACCCACAAATTATTGAAGACTCAAAATAAAATTAGCATAACGCAATCAACCAGCACTATAATAGTAATAAAAAAATCGAATTGAACAAATATGGTACATCAATGGGGAATAGTGGTTAATTTGTTTAGGTATAATTGATAAAATTATGAGAAAGAAAAATCAAAGGTGTACTCTCAAATACAGTGTATATAAAATAAATAATTTCTGTTCATTTTTAGATACAATTATTGAAAATAAAACTATAAAATATTAGACAAAATTTTAAAAATGAATGTAACTTGTTCTAGTGAAAAAGTTCTGATTAAGGAAAACAGAAAACACAAAACCATAAAATAATGTATTATTAATTATATTTTTTGTATGGAAGAACAATCTGAAATCATGATAAATTAATCATTCTCCAACTAACCACTTGTGATTTATAAAATGCACAAAGGATTAATATCACAGTATGAAAAAATTACACAAAAATCTTAAATGAAAACACAAGCAGAATTTTAAATAGGCAATTCTTCGCATAAACATATAAATCTATATTTGAAAACTAGTAGGAAGACATTATTATCTATATTATATTATTTTAAAAATCACATTTTATTTTGTGTTTTCAGTGATTTTATGCTGACCATATTTTATTATCTTACATAAAATAATAAAGAGAAGCTTATAAGTTATTTTGTATCCTAAAGATATCTGCATCATGAGAGGAAATGCTCCCTAAATCATTCTATGAAGCATTACTCTAACACCAAAACCAGGAAAGGACATAATAACAACAAAAAACTACAAACCAATAGCCCTGATGAACATAGATGCAAAAATCTCCAATGAAATACTAGCTAACTGAATTCAATGGTATAGCAAAAAGAGTACACCATGATCAAGTGGGCTTTATATGAAGGATGCAGGGTCAGTTTGACCTATGCAAGTCAGTGATATACCATATAAACAGAAGTAAAAGCAAAAATTATATGATTATCACAATAGACACAGAAAAAGCATTTGACAAAATCCAGCATCCCTTTAGGATTAAAATCTTCAGCAAAATCAGCACAGAAGGGACATAGCTTAAGGTAATAAAAGCCATCTATGAGAAACCCACAGCGAACATTATACTAAATGAGGAAAATATCAAAACATTTTCCCTGAAAATTGGAACAAGACAAGAATTCCTACTTTTACCACTTTTATTCACCATAGTACTGGAAATCCTAGTCAGAGCAATCAGACAAGATAAATAAATAAAGGGCACTAATTTGACATTATTTTTTAAAAAAGAAATATAGACTCCTGTACTTATTTGGGGACAGTTAAGTACATTAAGTAATTTATTAAATTTTTGCTTTAATTATATGTTAACACAAGATTATATGAAGGACAATATTGTTAACATCATTTCTATATAGTTAAACAACTTTATTTGTCATTAATTTGTAATGATCCTTTAAGCATAAATTATTTGGTAAAAGCAGTATGACACAACATGAAGACAAGATTCTTCTTACACTGTGGCATCAACAACTCTATGAGATTTTTGTTTAAAAATTTATGCCCAGAATAACAATGAACCTTGTATATAACACAGTTATAAGCCATATTTTAGTTATTTTCTTTATATAAAACAATGTGCATAATGTAAATCTGAATTTACTTTTTTAATAATAAAATACTGTTAAAGCTTTGTCACTGTTATTTTGTATTTCTGCTGCATGTGGTCTTATACGTATGCTTATTTGTCCAAATCCTTGCATATAAATAAAAGATGAATAATTATTTTTGTTCTAGACCAGCAGTCAACAACACACATGTTATATCCCACAGGTTCCATCCAGTAAATAATCTGTTTTATGTCTGGTCTGAGAACTAGAATGTTTTTACATCTTTAAACCACTATAAAAACCACTGAAAGAAAACAAAATTGCAAAAGAATATGTGATAGAAGTGTACAAGTAAAAAAAAAACTGAAATATTTGCTACCTGACTCTTCACAGAACAAAATGCCAATTTCTAAAATAAGCAATTACAAAGCCATCACATTTGAAGCTAAACTATGCTCCAAAACTTTACAAAAATCTACTTTTATACATACTTAGATATTTTCATTTTCACAAAATTAATATACAGATTATAAAAATCTTTAGGCTTTTTTGTGAATCTCAACTATGATGCAATATTCAAATAGAAAATCTTTGTCATTCAAAGAAGTATGGTGGCAGTTTGTGACTGTGAATGAATTACTTACCTAGTCTAAGCTTCAGTTTCTTCATCTGTGACATGGGGATGATGGCAAAAGCCCCTAGATGGCATTTTGATGTTCATTGAAATAATATAGGCTAATGACTTATTACAGTGACTCACACATTGTAGGTAACCCATCAATGCCAGTTTTGCTTCCCACATTTTACACTGATTCATTTTGTATATCCACTTAAATTATGAAGATAATACAACCATAAACATTTGAGCTCCACTAGCAGGAATGAACAAAAGCAGTTTCTCTCTTAAAATGCAAAAATAAAACAATAGTGCTCATACCAATATAGAATTGTATTAATTATATTAAAATTTAAAAGTTCATTCTATGACTAATGTTCACTGTTTGATGCATATGGCTAACAGTGAAGTATTTTGAAATTATTCTGGTCAATAAATTTTTATATATGAGGGATGTAAAATTACCTATGGGACTTAGTCACTAATAGAATGGAGAAAAGTTCTCTGTGTTTTTCTCATCGTTAACTGTGTATTGAATAATAATTAATGGCAATAATTGCTCACAATTGCTAAATACTTACATATTAGTCTTGTGCTGTACAGAATACTCATGCATTATTGCACTTAATCTTCAAAAAATCCTTCGAATTAAGTATTATTACCCTCATTTCAAAGATGAGAGAATTGAAGCTTAAAAAGTGTAAGTGATTTGCCCTGGATCTCACAGCTATTAACTGATAGAGTCAGAATTAAAACCAAAGCAAACTGACCCAGAACCTGTGCTCTTCACTGAGCCAAGCCATTGCTGGTCTGATAGAAAGCTGTCAACAGTTAATTGAAGTTGTTTATTAACGCTCTTCACTAATTTTAGATAGTATATTAATGTTAATAGTTTAATTATAAATATGGGGAAATGAGAGAAAAAGAAAAAGATGTACAGTATTTGAAACAAATCTAAGCAGTTCAAAAAGAACAGGCAGAAAGAGTAGGCAGCTCAGAAAGAACAGGAATAAAATATAATATTAGAAAAGTATAAAAGGGGTTTTGTAAATTGTTGTTGTCATCTGTTTTTAAAAGATGAATCTTTAAAAATATTAATATGGTTTTAGATGTAAGAGAATATGGCAAAGCAAATATATGTTTCAAATTTCTAATTTGATATAGAGTAGTTGGATTTTCAAACAACCACATTAAATTACTACATCACTTCTGTAAAGATATTATTCCAGAGATTCATTCTAGAAGTTTTTATAGATAACAAATAATTGCAGATTATCCAATCACCACATGAAAATGCCTGAATTGTTTTGTCCTCAAAATTATTCTCACATAGTGAAAAATAATTATTCCTGATTTCTAATGATGTACAGCTAAAAAATCTCTTCTTTTTTAAATTAAGGACCCAACAGAATGTTCTATTAATCAAATTATTTGTGGATTTTATTTTTAAAAATATTTAAAATATTAGTGTGTCATGTTTGCTTTCTCGCTCAAAGAAGCATCAGGGCAAAGGGTGAATTTTGTGTGTAGATGAATCAGTAGTAATTAGCTCATACTGTACTCACGGTATGTGCTCTTCAGACTCTTGCAGGCATCTGGCACATCTCATTTGAGGATGTTAAGAAATGATCTCCAAGTTCAGGGAGTTCTTCAGGCCTGAAGCACTTTAAATGAATTTTGAAGTGAAAATTTTATTCAACAAAAAATTTATTTGTTCTTGCCTTACTGCATACCAAACTATTGCTACGAAATTTTAAGAAATAATATCACAAACTATTTTAGAAAAAGAGAATTTCATATAAAGCAAGATAAATGGCTTTCAGGGATTCCCATATCATTTAAGAATCTCACAAAAAGAATAGCAAAAAATATCAATATTCTTTTTTCCACTGCCTGGCTGTAACTTTTATTACCCTTTTTAATAATGGGCCAATAAATTTTAATTTTTTGTTATTAAGAATATCATATATTTTATGAAGCACTTAATATAACAGTTTTATTCAAGAATAATATTAATAAAATAATAAATATAATCCTTCTCAGAACAATTTGAAGACCATATCCAAACAAGTAAAGGAATTTAAAAGCATGTGCAGTGGGATTAAAGGATTTAGAGTTATGTACTTTGGAACAAGGCACTTGGCAACTGGAATTTAAATCAAATGGATTGCACAAATGTAAACTCTACCCAAGAGAGAATTGCAACAATAAAGTTATATATTAGTTCTGAAAGTTATGACTAGAGATCTAAACTAATTTTCTTCTATTGCTGTCTTAGTTGATCAATGGGGTTTGGTGTAAATGTTCTAGCTAGATGATGTAAAGCTATTATTCTTGAACTTATTATTTTTATGTGGCAGCCAAAAATAGAACTATCTTAACGTTTAGAGTAACATTAAATTTAAAGAGCAGTAAGCTTGTTTTATGAGTTGCAGAATTTATTTAAAATACTGAGATTAAGTTAAAAATTCTAACTCAATGAAAAGCCATGCTTTCAGAAATGTTTAGGTATAATTTTGACAGTTTTACTGCATTTCCAGTTATCACTAAAACTCAAGGATGAAATATTACATTTTTTGTAAAATTTATTTTATTTTTTCTTTTATAATTAGAAGTTTTAAGATATATTTAATCAAATATTGAATTTGAGATCTTAATTACTTTTATTGGTGTTTTTATTGTACTCTAGACTATAAGATTTGTCTATGGGAAAAGGTTATATTTGTTAGATTCACTAATACCTTTTCAGTTTTTAGAACAATATCTGAAATGATATACACATTTTTAAAATGAAAAATGAATAAAGAACATTATGTATAATGTTATGTCAGGTATAAATAGTTCAAAATTCTATTAAGAAAATTAGAGTAATGGATAAAAAGTACAGAAGGAGATATAAAGAAAGACATATACCACACATCAGTGTGAGTAATACAATCACATAATTACTATTTTTTTTACTTCACAAGAAGGTCTACCAAACATAAAATACTTAAAGAGCTAAGAAAAAATATATACACATACTTTTGGAAGAGTAAGTATTGAAAGTCAAAGTCCGTTAGGGAGAAAGATGATGAAAATTGTGTAGCTCAGTTCCCTTAGGTTTATGAAAACAGGGACTTTTTCGTTTGGGTATCTAAAGTCCGAAATTTGTCATGAATCATCAAATATTTACTTAAATACACTGTAATATTAAGTTACAAAATACTACAGATAACCTTTAGTCACACTGTTCATCTCTAGAACCAAATATTTAGATAAAATTACTATTATCACAAGAATTAATTTGTAACCATGACAGTTCTAATTATAGTTTAGTTCTAACTAAATTCAGATGAGTATACTAATATCGCCTAAAATCATATGGCAAGTGTTCTCTCAAACTTTAGAACCCAAAAGGAGAACTAAAGTCAGAGCTGCTTAAATATTTGTTTACATTTTATTAATGCCACTGTCAAAATGCTATTAGTAAGCTTAAACAAACAATATAAAGAAACAAAACAAAATAAAAATTATCCAATCCATTGACTTGTAAATTCTGAAACTGCCTCAGATTACTTATTGAAATTATGAATTTAACTGCATTTATGTTCTGGAGTATAGTGAGAAGGTACTGTCTATAGGAATTATATAATGCTTAAAACTTTCTCCTCTTTTGAATGCTTTTTCGTGCTAGGCACTACTGTAGGTGTTAGTCCTGCAATAATAATAAGAAAGATCTTAACCGTACTCTCAAAAAACTCATTTTCTATAGATAGTTAAGTCCCCGAGTTAATACTGTGAAATATAAGGAAAGTACAATGCTCTCAGATCACATGAGATGAGCATTCACTCTAGATACCTAAGTTGTGAGATGGAAAAGTCATAACAACTTTGCAAGAATACTTTTATACAAGTTTTCTAAGTCAAAACAGGTCATGTAACAAGAATCCCAAGTGAATGTGATAACAACACAATAGAGAGAATAAAAGGATGTCAATATGATGTCAATAAGTTGTCACAAATACACAGAAATATGCTTATTATGGTCTCACATTCTCTGTTAAGAAGATTTTGTTTTATCTCAATAAAAGCATCAGTACACTATTGAACAGCTTATCTTTAAGTAGTTGAGTAAAGTGATTTGAAAGCTAATACATTTTTTCAAATACTTTATAGCAAAGTTTATTACTATATCTCAAATCCTTGAAGATAAATTTATATGTGACTTTTGATGCAATGAAACAGATAAAGATTGATTTTATAACAGACTTTGCTTTTTAGAGAAATTTTAGATTTACAGAAAAATTAAGCAGTTGGTATAGAAATATCCCAAAGACTTCCTGCTTCTACACATGCATAATCTCTCCTATCATCATCATCATCCCTTCCACATACATTTGTTACTGCTGATGAACCTACACTGACCCATCATAATCAACCAAAGTTCATGGTTTTCATTATGTTTCACTCCTGGGGTTGTACATTCTGCAAATTTGTACAAATGTATAATGGCACGTAGCTATCATAGTATCACATCGAGTGATACTATATACTATAGATACATTGAGCCACCATTCATCTGTGCCTTTCTAAACTGTTGGCAGCAAATAATCTTTCTACTGTCTCCTTAGTTTTACCTTTTCCAGAAATGTCACATAGTTGGAATCACACTGTATATAGCCTTTTCAGATTAGCTTCTTTCATTTAGAAATATGCATTTAAGATCTCTTCACCTTTTTTTCATGGCTTGAGAGCTCATTCCTTTCTAATGCAGAAAGATATTACATATTTGAAGTGTTTTGTAGTTTATTTATTTACTGGAAGACATCTCAGATGCATCCATATTTTAACAGGTATAGAAAGATGCCATAAATATCCAAGTGAAGGATTTTGTGTGGACATCAATTTTGAACTCATTTGGGTAAGTATCAATGAGTGTTAATGCTGAATCATTTGGTAAAAATCTGTTTATTTTTATAAGCAACTGCTAAAGTATCTTGTAAACTAGTTGTACTGTTTTGCTTACATGCCAATAATGAGCTAGAATTCTTGTTGTTCCACATTATCACATTTTAAATCTTATCTACAAATTAGGTCAAAGGAGACAAGATGCTTCATGAAGATGCAATAAGAATATTTTGTAAATGTCCCATGGAGTATGGTTATTAAAAAGAGAGTACTAAAAGGCAGAGAAAATAAGTACATTTAAAATATCATATGATTATAGAAATTCACATCTGGAATGGCAAAATCAAAAGGTCCATAGACAAGTTTTCCAGTGAAATAAACACTATTGGTAAAAATTATTGAAAAAAAATTTGTTGAAATTCTTCTAAGAATATAAAACAAATGATATATTCAAGAAAATCTACTTGAACTTGGTAAAAAATCAGTGAATCTATGGAATTCAAAATGTGAGCAAATCCCTTTCTTTCCCCTGCCACTTCAGCAAGATGGAAATTCCAGGCATTTATGGCAAAAAACACAGAGCTCCCTCAAGCTCTAATTTTAGAGATATTGTACCTTCTCAGGAGGGAAAGACCACCAGAGCTTTCTATTCTCCATAGCTACACATTGCAGAGGTTAAATTCTAGATGAGTATAACCAAAAGATCAGAAGCTTCTTTCTTCTTTCCAGCCCAACTCACATGGCATATATATCTACCTCAAGATTCATACTGAGAATATTGGGCATCAAAATATTTTCCCCAGTTTGTTTGTAAGACAGAAGATTTATGCTGGTGAAGCATGCAGGAAGAAGAGTTTGACCTAACACCCTTCTCCTAAAGGCTGCCACCTAGTGAGAAGCATTCTCTGTCTCAACCGTCAGCTCGGGAGCTGTACGTCAGATTATTTGCTATGGGAAGAGGCAGAACACCAATCAGAGAGCTATGAAGCTCTACCAAAAGAAAATAGCTCTATCTGAAACAGAATATTGAGAAGTTCAAGTTGAAGGGTGACATAAAAACAGTGGAGGAACTTGGTAGTAAGAAAATTAGTAAAGACTGGTGCTTTATGGGAAATAAGGCATAAACAATTAGCCAGCTTTTTCACCAGAGAAAAATAAGAAAATACAAAGCTAAGCTGTCTCCATTCAAAGTGAGACAAAAAATCTCAAACATTTACACCAAAAGCTATCCCCACAAGGACACTGTATTTATTGGATCAAATTATGGGGCAGTTTATGCCACAGGACCATCTTGAAAACAACAGATGAATTAGCTGGAAATTAATGGACCTTAACAGTTAAATGTGCTTATGGAAAGAGAAAATAAAAATTAGCCTTATTAAACCACTTTCATTCAAGCGTCATTGTGTGTATACCCATGGTGCAGCCTTGGGTATACACACTATGACACTTATTTAATGACTGGCCATATTATTTCAGTGAGGTGTATTACCTCCATAGTGTGAAGCAATGTCAAGACTTAACACTGTGGAGGTAATTCACTTCACTAAAATAGTATGGCCAGTCATTAAATAAGTAAGCATACCACAGTTAGAGGTACTAGAGGAATGAGTAGTTGTTACTTAGGGTTGCTACAGTATCTCAGATATTTCCAGTTTTAAGCAAAAAGTATTAAAATGCAAAAATAAATTATAGAAGTATGACTCATATACATGTACATATGCAAATAGGCAAAATAAAGAGCTAGGGAAAGAGACCAGATGTCAAATTCAAATTTTAAAGTAGCTATTTTAAATACACTTAAGGAACTAAGAAAAAAAACATAATCAAAGATGTAAAGACAGTTATAATGCCAATGTTATACAAATTATACAATACTAATAAAGAGAAATAAGAATAAACTGTACAAAATTTTGAATTGAAAACTGCAATAACTGGCCAGATATGACAGCTTATGATGCTAATCTCAACACTTTAGAAGGTTGAGGCAGGAGGATTGCTTGAGACCAGGAGTTTGAAACCAGCCTGGGAAACATAGCAAGATCTTGCCTCTACAGAGAAAAAAGAAAGGAAAAGAAATGGAAACTATAATAGCTTATAAGAAATTTCAATAGAAATACTCAAAAGCAGATTTGAACTGGTAGAACATACAATTAGTAAACTCAGAGATAGATTTATAGCAATTATACAATCCAAAAACTGGGTGAGAGACAGAAACACACACACACACGCACACATGCACACACACACACAGAGAGAAAGAGAGAGCAAGAGAGAGAAAGAGAAAACATAAAAACAAAAATCTTAGAGAACTGTAGGATATTGTGATGGGAAAATTCATGTCAATTTGGGTAGGCTATGGTGCCCAGATACTGATCATGTAGATTTTTGTCATGAGTGTGTTTTAGATTTGTTAACACTTAAATCAGTAAACTCTGAGTAAATCAGATTACCCTCCATAATGTTTGTAAACCTTATCAATCAGTTGAAAACTCTATGAAGAAAAAATAAGTCCCCAAAGGAAAAATGAATTCTGCCTCCATGCCGCTTTTAGACTTGAGACTAGAATATCAACTTTCCTGGTTTCCATCCTGCCCTTCAGATTTGAGACTTACTTGCTGTGTGAGGCCAGTTTCTCTCTCTCTCTCTCTCTCTCTCTCTCTCTCTCTCTCTCTCTCTCTCTCTCTCTCTCTCTCACACACACACACACACACACACACACACACACATACACACACACACACAATATTGACTGTCTTTCTCTCTGGAAAACTCTGATCAATACAAATATCATTAGGTATACAAAATATGGTAAACACAGTACTAGAAGAAGAAAAAGGATGCAAAAAAATCAAATATATTATGTTTTTAACGTCTGAAATGTATTGAAAACACATATACACATTCAAGTAGCTCAACAGAATTCAAGTAGAATAAACACAGAAATTCACACAGACATAACATATGGCAAAAATGCTAAAAGTCAAACAATGGAGAAAGTCTCAAAAGAAAAAACAAAAGAAACATAGGTAATCACGTGCAAAGAAACTCCATGAAAATGAACAGCTAACTTCTTGTAAGGAAAACAAAAAGGAAGACACAAGTCAGTAGGAGGTCATAGTCAAAGGGCTGAATGAATAAAAGAACTGTCAGCAATGCGCGGTGGCTCACGCCTGTAATCCCAGCACTTTGGGAGGCTGAGGTGGGTGGATCACGAGGTCAAGAGATTGAGACCATCCTGGCCAACATAGTGAAACCCCGTCTCTACTAAAAATACAAAAATTATCTGGGTGTGGTGGCATGCACCTGCAGTCCCAGCTACTCGGGAGGCTGAGGCAGGAGAATTGCTTGAACCTGAGAGGCGGAGGTCAATGGAGCAAGACTCTGTCTCAAAAAAAAAAAAAAAAAAAAAAGTCAACCAAGAAACATGTATCTGGAAAAACAATCTCTCAAAAAGGAAGGCAAAATAAAAACATTTTCAACTGAACAAAAACTGAGAGAATTAATTTTTATTAGAGTCCATGTGTTAATGTCTCAATAACAAATTTAAAAATTTTTAAATTAAATGAAAAAGAATATGATTTTGTAAAGTTTGTGGACTTATGGAAGGTAGTACTTAGAATTATGGTCAAACAATTGAAGATATATATTAAAAAAGCATCAAGTAAAAATAAATGCTTATTTATAGATCTACCTAATAAATCCAAGGGCTATATGAGAAAACCTATAAAACTCTGATAATACAATCAATGAAGATAAAAATAAATAAAGATACAGTTCATGTTTGTTGACAGAAGCACTCAACATTGCTAAGATGTCTATTTTTCCAACTTGATTTATATATCCAATGAAATTCTAATCTAAATTCCAATGAGTTGTTTTTTGCATATTGGCAAACTGATAATAAAGTTTACATGAAAAGGCATCAACAAGATTAGTGAAAGCAGTTTGCTAGGCTGATCACTTCAGGCCACTAGTTTGATACCTGCTTAGGCAACATAGTGAGTCCTCATATCTCTATGTATAGTTTTTTAATTGGCAAGGTTTGGGGTGGTCCATGCTTGTAGCCCCAGCTACTCATGAGGCTGAAGTGGGAGAAATGCTTGCACTCAGGAGTTCAAAGTTACAGTGAGCTATGATCATGCCACTGCACTCCAGCCTGGGCAACAAAGTGAGACACTGTTTAAAAAAAATTGAGGCCGGGCGCGGTGGCTCAAGCCTGTAATCCCAGCACTTTGGGAGGCTGAGGCGGGTGGATCACAAGGTCAAGAAATCGAGACAATCCTGGTCAAAATGGTGAAACTCCATCTCTACTAAAGATACAAAAAAAAATTAGCTGGGCATGGTGGTGCGTGCCTGTAATCCCAGCTACTCAGGAGGCTGAGGCAGGAGAATTGCCTGAACCCAGGAGGTGGAGGTTGCAGTGAGCCAAGATCGCGCCATTGGACTCCAGCCTGGGTAACAAGAGCGAAACTCCATCTCAAACAAACAACAACAAAAAAATTGAATTACAATTTTGGAAGACTCACAGTGCATAACTTCAAAACAATTATAAACTATAGTAATAAAGACAACTTGGTTTTGGTGAAAGAATGGTCATATTTACCTGTGTAACAGAAGGGAGAGCCCAGAAATAGACCAATACAGATGCAGCCAACTAATGTTTGAAAAGGGGGCAAAGCAGTTCAGTGGGGGAAAATAGTATTTTCAATAAACAGTTGTACTACAATTGGATATCCATATGCCAAATAAGCTGAAACATGAACTTTATATCATTCACAAAAACTAGCACAAATGAAACATAGGCCCAATTGTAAAACACAAAATAATATAATTTCTAGAAATCTAGTAGAAAGTCTTGATGACCTTGTGTTTGATGATGAGTTTGTAGATAAAAACATCAAATGTACAATTTATATAAAAAAGAAAGTTTATAATGTCTTAAAATCAAACTGATCTGCTTTCTAAAAACTAGTTAACAGGCGTTTGTCATCAGGATCAGAGGTATCAATGGTGTGAGCCCAAAGGTCTGAAAGGTGTTGCAGCTTCTTCGCCTTCGTCAAATCTTCAATGGAACTTCATGAAGCTCAACAAGGCTTCAATTAACGTGCTGAGGATTGTAGAGCCATATATTGCATGAGGGTACCCAAATCTGAAGTCAGTAAATGAATTAATCTACAAACGTGGTTATGGCAAGATCAAAAAGAAGCCAATTGCTTTGACAGAAAACGCTCTGATTGCTCGATCTCTTGGAAAATATGGCATCATCTGCATGGAGGATCTGATTCATGAGATCTATACTGCTGGAAAACGCTTCAAAGAAGCAAATAACTTCCTCTGGCCCTTTAAATTATCTTCTCCATGGGGCTGAATGAAGAAAAAGACCACCATTTTGTAGAAGGTGGAGATGCAGGCAACAGGGAAGATCAGATCAACAGGCTTATTAGAAGAATGAACTAAGGTGTCTTCCATGATTATTTTTCTAAGTTGGTCAGTTAATAAACAGTATCTGCTCTCAATTGAAAAAAAAAAACTAGTTAACAAAATAAAAATACTGATTTTCACTAAATAAAAATAATTTTTAAAAAATGAAGTCCTCAAGAAATATGAGATTATATAAAATAACCAAACCTATGAGTTGTTGGTTTTCCTGAGGGAGAAGGAGAAATGTAAACAACCTGGAAAACATATTTGAGCAAATGATTTAAGAAAAATTTCCTATATTGCTAGACAGACATTCAGATATACGAAATCCAGAGAACACCAACAAGATATTATGCAAAGTGAATTTTACTAAGGCATGTATTCACCAGACTGTCCAAGGTCAATACTAAAAAAAAAAAAAAAAAATCTTAAAGCAATTGGAGAGAAAAAAGCCAGATCACATACAAAGGGAATCTCATCAAGTTACAGATTTCTCAGCAGAAACCTTACAATCCAGGAGAAATTTACAGTAACCAAAACAGCATGGTACTGTTGCCAAAACTGATATGTAGACATATGGAACAGAACAGAGGCCTTAGAAATCACACCACACATCTTCAACCACCTTATCTTTGACAAACTTGAAAAAAACAAGTGATGGGGAAATGATTCCTTATTTAATAAATGGTGTTGGGAAAACTGTCCAGCCATATTCAGAAAGCTGAAAGTGAATCTCCTCCTTACACTTCATACAAAAATTAACTAAAGATGGATTAGAGAAGTAAACATAAGACTTAAAAACATAAACACCCTAGAAGTAAAACTAGGCAATACCATTTAGGACACAGGCATGAGCAAAGACTTCATCACTAGAATACCAAAAGCAATGGTAACAAAAGCCAAAATAGCAAGTGGGATCTAAGGAAACTAAAGGGTTTCTGCACAGCAAAAGAAACTATCATCAGAGTGAACAGGCAATCTACAACATGAGAGATATTTTTTTCAATTTATCTATCAAACGAAGGTCTAATATCCAGAATCTACAAACAACTGCCTTCATGATTCAATTACTTCCCAGTGGGTTCCTCCTACAACACATGGGAATTCAAGGTAAGATGTGGGTGGGGTAAGAGTCCACCTATATCAAAGAGATATTGTAGTTTTATTGGAATTCATTTAAATTTATAATTAATGTTTTGTTTTAAAATTTTATTAAAACTTTCCTAATGTCGTTAAATAGATCTCATTTCATTCCTTTGTAAGTCAATTCCTGTATAATGTCTTTTAAATAAAGATAAACATAAACTTCTCTAAATTTTTTAACTATTCCCCTTACTGAAAAGCTCTTTACATTTTCTTTCTAATAATTTGTCATGGACTTGTTTTAGATGTTAGTAATAGAAAACCATACAATATTTTTACAAATATGTTTTATACTATATTCACTTTTAAAGAGTAATCCTAGATCCCCATGTACTATTACTCTGTCTTCAGTCAGGTTGATAAGAGAGGTAAATTAGAGATACAAACTGACTATATCTATTGACCAATAACCACTAGTTGTTACAGCTATATTACTGTTATTTGTCTTTTAGTTAAGTCATGCAACAAATTATGCATTATAATTATATATTATAAATTACAGCTATAAACATTAATTTGTATATATTATAATTTTACTATAACTAAAAGTTGTTGATATAGTAAATGTTTATATATTATATATTATTTTATCTATATATATAGTGTATATATAGTATGTAGAAAACATATGTAATATATACAAAATATTGTTTGCATATATAATATGTAAACACAATATATATATAATATGTAACACAATTAATATGTAATTATATATATTATTGTATTTATATAATATATGCACAAATTTAACAGGTAGGGTAATAACTCAGAACCATTTACATAATTAAAAAATTATTATTAGAAGCAATACACTAAACATAGTGGGTTTGTCTTGAAGAATATTATGAGAATATGGAGAATTCTGTTATATTGTATTCCATGAAATTGTTCAGTATTATTTTCCAAATTATCTTTCTTTTTATAATTTGATGTTTCTTTATGATTATAAAGCTAATTATTTATATTAAGATAAAAACAAAGAAGTAAAATGTAATCCATAAACTGCTTACTCTGGTTTATTAACTAAAAGTAAATCAGAATTATTTGAATCCCTGTCTCATCACTAGACAGGTGCATGACTATGAGATAAGTTATATTGTTAGCATTAATTTCCTTATAGGTATAATAAAAATAATTTTACCTATACCTCATAATTTCTTACAAATTAAAAAAGAAATTATAGGGAGAAATGCAAATGTTTACGTTTTATTATGATGAAGATGTCTACCAAACCAACCCAAATATTCATGAGGCAAACAAGTTTTGGGTTTTTAAACAATGAAATTTAAACCAAGTTATAGGTTACCTTAAATTCCCAACCAAAAAATAAAAAGGAATTGTGGGGAGGAATATAATTGGATTATGTATAAAACCTCAGTATTAAATTTGTAATATAAATAGTTGGAAACACAGTTGTTGTTGTTAAATATTGAAGAGCGATCATTTTTGATGGAGTATATGACATAATTTGCATATGAATACATTTGAAATTGTGTAGAATGCATATTACTTAAAAAAATAAGTTTCTAGTATATTTATTGAGTTGGGAATAGCCTTTGATAAAGTAAATGAATATTTGCTCTTTGCATTTACCAAACAGATTAAGAACAGGTGCGGGAAACTTACTTGTAATTCCCAAGAGCAAAAGAAGAACTGAAGTTTAAGAAAGACAGGTGGTCAGGCAATTAAAATATCTGAATCTCAAAAATCTCTAGGGTCCAATAAAATCCATGCAAGAATTTAAAAATAAAAGCACATTGCTTTGAATAATATTTTCTTTAATATTAAGATATACTTGCAAAGAATGACAAATACAGATGAAGAATTAAGTTTTACTTTCAGAAAAAGCAAAGTAGATGAGAAATATATAAAGTTCTAGGATTAAAAGACAACATATATATTACTTAATAATATGTTAAGTGAACCTAAATATATTGTGACATTGTCTTTGTTATGACTTTTTAGACTTAAAGAGCAAGTGCTTCAAAATCTCAGAGTATGTTGGTGTTCTTTGAATTGCCAACCACTTACTACAGATTTAACATGTTAAAGAAAATAAAATTAATTTATTGTGTTTTTCCTCTAACTTTGTTTAACATACAAAGTGAGTAAATCAAGGCTCACAGATGTAAATCAAACAGAAAGAAGATACAAATGTTGATTAGTAGTTACTTAAAAGGAAAATGCATCTATAATCAAAAAGTTTAAAAAGCTATATTAGATTATTAAATATTATGCATTCTAGAGCTACAGAAAAAAAGCAGAACAGGCTTTATTTTTTTATTTTTTTTATTTTTTAAATTTTTATTGCGTTATAGGTTTTGGGGTACATGTGCAGAACATAAAAGATAGTTGCATAGGTACACACATGGCAGTGTGTTTTGCTGCCTTCCTCCCCTTCACCCACACTTGGCATTGATCCCCAGGCTATGCCTTCCCAGCCCCCTGCCGCTGTCCCTCCGACATTCCCCCCAATAGACCCCAGTGTGTAGTAAACCCCCTCCCTGTGACCATGTGTTCTCATTTTACTCACGTGCCTGTGAGTGAGAATATGCGGTATTTCTTTTTCTGTTCTTGTGTCAGTTTGCTGAGAATGATGTTCTCCAGATTCATCCATGGCCTTACAAAGGACACAAACTCATCGTTTTTGATTGCTGCATAATATTCCATGGTGTATATGTGCCACATTTTCCCAGTCCAGTCTATCATCAATGGGCATTTGGGTTGGTTCCAGGTCTTTGCTATTGTAAACAGTGCTGCAATGAACATTCGTGTGCATGTGTTCTTATAGTAGAATGATTTATAGTCCTTTGGATATATACCCAGTAATGAGATTGCTGGGTCAAATGGAATTTCTATCTCTAGGTCTTTGAGGAATCACCACACTGTCTTCCACAATGGTTGAACTAATTTGCACTCCCACCAACAGTGTAAGAGTGTTCCTATTTCTCCACATCCTCTCCAGCATTTGTTGTCTCCAGATTTTTTAATGATCGCCATTCTAACTGGCGTGAGATGGTATCTCAATGTGGTTTTGATTTGCATCTCTCTAATGACCAGTGATGATGAGCATTTTTTCATGTGTTTGTTGGCCTCATGTATGTCTTCTTTTGTAAAGTGTCTGTTCATATCCTTTGCCCATTTTTGAATGGGCTTGTTTTTTTTTTTTTTTTTTTCCTGTAAATCTGTTTGAGTTCTTTGTAAATTCTGGATATCAGCCCTTTGTCAGATGTGTAAACTGCAAAGACTTTTTCCCATTCTGATGGTTGCTGATTCACTCTAGTGACTGTTTCTTTTGCCGTGCAGAAGCTGTGGAGTTTGATTAGGTCCCATTTGTCTATTTTGGCTTTTGTTGTCAATGCTTTTGGTGTTTTGGTCATGAAGTCCTTGCCTACTCCTATGTCCTGAATGGTTTTGCCTAGATTTTCTTCTAGAGTTTTTATGGTGTCAGGTCTTATGTTAAGTCTTTAATCCATCTGGAGTTAATTTTAGTGTAAGGTGTCAGAAAGGGGTCCAGTTTCTGCTTTCTGCACATGGCTAGCCAGTTTTCCCAACACCATTTATTAAACAGGGAATCCTTTCCCCATTGCTTGTTTTTGTCTGGTTTATCAAAGATTATATCGTTGTAGATATGTTGTGTTGCCTCCGATGCTTCTGTTCTGTTCCATTGGTCTATATCTCTGTGAGAGAGGACATCCTTGTCTAGTGCCGAATTTCAAAGGGAATGCCAGTATCTTACTGAAGATTTTTGCATCTATGTTCATCATGGATATTGGCCTGAAGTTTTCTTTCCTTGTTAAGTCTCTGTTGGGTTTTGATATCAGGATGATGTTGGTCTCATAAAATGATTTGGGAAGGGTTCCCTCTTTTTGAATTATTTGGAATAGTTTCAGAAGGAATGGTACCAGATCCTCTTTGTGTGTCTGGTAGAATTCGGCTGTGAACCCATCTGGACCTGGGCTTTTTTTGTGTGTTAGGCTCTTAATTGCTGCCTCAACTTCAGACCTTGTTATTGGTCTATTCATAGTTTCAGCTTCCTCCTGGCTTAGGCTTTGGAGGACACAGGTGTCCAGGAATTTATCCATTTCTTCCTGGTTTACTAGTTTATGTGCATAGAGTTGTTTGTAGTATTCTCTGATGGTGGTTTGAATTTCTGTGGAATCTGTGGTGATTTCCCCTTTATCCTTTCTTATTGCATCTATTTGGTTGTTCTCTCTTTTCTTTTTTATCAGTCTGGCTAGTCATCTGTCTATTTTGTTGATCTTTTTGAAAAACTAGCTCTTGGATTTATTTATTTTTTGAAGGATTTCTCTTGTCTCTATCTCCTTCAGTTCTTCTCTGATCTTGAAGAATCTACATGAACCAGTGGGCAAAACAGGCAGCAAGCATCAAAATGGCAGTATCAAATTCACACATAACAATATTAACTCTAAATGTAACTGGGCTAAATGCACCAATCAAAAGACATAGACTGGCAAATTGGATAAAAAAACAAAACCCATTGGTGTGCTGTATCCAGGAAACCCACCTCACATGCAAGGATGCACAAAGGCTCAAAATAAAGGGATGGAGGAAGATTTACTAAGCAAATGGAGAGCAAAAAAAAGCAGGAGTTGCAGTCCTTGTCTCTGACAAAATAGACTTTAAAGCAGCAAAGATCAAAAGGGACAAAGAAGGTCATTACATAATGATAAAAGGATCGATACAACAAGAAGAGCTAATGATTCTAAATATATATGGACCCAATTCAGGAGCACCCAGATACATAAGGCAAGTTCTTAATGACTTACAAAGAGACTTAGACTTCCACACAATAACAGTGGGAGACTTTAACACTCCACTGTCAATAGCAGACAGATCAACCAGACAGAAAATTAACAAGGATATCCAGGACTTGAACTCAGACCTGGAACAAGCAAACCTGATAGACATTTACAGAACTCTCCACCCCAAATCCACAGAATATACATTCTTCTCAGCACCACATCACACCTACTCCAAAACTGACCACATAATTGGAAGTAAAGCACTCCTCAGCAAATGCAAAACAACTGAAATCATAACAAACAGTCTCTCAGACCGTAGTGCAATCAAGTTGGAACTCAGAATTCAGAAACTAACTCAGAACTGCACAGCTTCATGGAAACTGAACAACTGGCTCTTGAATGTTGATTGGATAAACAATGAAATGAAGGCAGAAATAAAGAAGTTCTTTGAAACCAACGAGAATGAAGACACAACGTACCAGAATCTCTGGGACACATTTAAAGCAGTCTGTAGAGGACAATATATAGCAATAGGTGCCCACATGAGAAGAGTGGAGAGATCCAAAATTGACACCCTATCATCAAAATTGAAAGAGCTAGAGGAGCAAGATCAAAAAAGCTCAAAACCTAGCCCAAGACAAGAAATAACTAAGATCAGAGCAGAACTGAAGGAGATAGAGACAAGAAAAACCCTTCAAAAAATCAATAAATCCAAGAGCTGGTTTTTTGAAAAGATCAACAAAATAGACAGACCACTAGCCAGACTGATAAAAAAGAAAAGAGAGAACAACCAAATAGATGCAATAAGAAACGATAAAGGGGAAATCACCACAGATTCCACAGAAATTCAAACCATCATCAGAGAATACTACAAACAACTCTATGCACATAAACTAGTAAACCAGGAAGAAATGGATAAATTCCTGGATGCCTGTGTCCTCCCAAGCCTAAACTAGGAGGAAGCTAAAACTATGAATAGACCAATAACAAGGTCTGAAGTTGAGGCAGCAATTAAGAGCCTACCACACATAAAAAGCCCAGGTCCAGATGGGTTCACAGCCGAATTCTACCAGACACACAAAGAGGATCTGGTACCATTCCTTCTGAAACTATTCCAAATAATTCAAAAAGAGGGTACCCTTCCCAAATCATTTTATGAGACCAACGTCATCCTGATACCAAAACCCAGCAGAGACTCAACAAGAAAAGAAAACTTCAGGCCAATATCCATGATGAACATAGATGCAAAAATCTTCAATAAAATACTGGCAAACCGATTGCAACAGCACATTAAAAAACTTATCCATCATGATCAAGTAGGATTCATCCTGGGGATGCAAGGCTTGTTCAACATATGCAAGTCTATAAATGTAATTCACCACATAAACAGAAGCAAAAACAAAAACCACATGATTATCTCAATTGATGCAGAGAAGGCATTTGACAAAATTCAACAGCCCTTTATGCTAAAAACCCTCAATAATCTTGGTATTGATGGAACATATCTCAAAGTAATAAAAGCTATTTATGACAAACCAACAGCCAATATCATACTTACTGTTCACTTTAAAAATGAGGAATTAGCAATGTTTTAAGCAGAATCATTAAAGGATGATTTTACTCTCCTATTTGTTCAGTACATGCAGTTAACTACTGTTTTTATTGAATTTATGGAAATTTTGGCTCTCCATGGGAGTCCTAAAAGTTTTTTCCTCTTTTCTAAAGTCATAACTTCCAAAGTTATCTGAAACCTGCCTTTAAGAACACCTATTGATAGTATAAATAATAAAAACAAACTTTGAAAGAACACACAAGAAATGCAAGACAGTGATATGTTTTGGATATGAGAGGTTAAGATAAAAGTACACCACTTAATAACATAAATTATGTGAGCATTTTACCTATTTTGAAGTTGTCTATTAACTAAAATATAACAAATTACATTAACTAATGCTTGAGATCCTCAGTCTCGTTTCTCATCACAAATGTAGAAAATTTTAATAAATTTATAAGAATCAAAGGCAGATGTATAAAATATTAACACATTAAGACCAATGATATTTGGCTGAGAAGAGAAAAATATCTAATAGGTTAAATAAACAAAAATACTTACATAAAAAATGAAAGAAAAACATTTGATGTAATTTAATGTTCATTTATTATGAAATAATTTCAAAAGTATAAATAGAAAGATACATCTCAACCTCAGAGAATAGCTATCAACCATTTATATAATTAATGTTAAATATGTAGATATAGGCCCACTAAGATAAGATTCAAAGCAAACATCCAAAATTGTATTCCTAGTCAATATTATATTTGATATCTTAAAATTTGTCTTATATAAAAACTTATAAAACTAGCAAAAAAAATTAGGAAATCTAAGCAAAACTATCAGCAAATTATTAGTTTATTTTAAGCAAATCCAAAGGAATCTACCAATGTCCTAAATTTATTAAGAAACATGATCAGCAATATAATGATGAAAAATTAATGTTAAAACAGTGTTTTTATGGTAATTGTAGTAAAAACAAAAATTGATTAATGTAGTAACAAACTATGTTTTACGCAGAGTTGTAGATTTCTTAAGGTAAAATTTTAGAGATTTCTAACTGCTTCCAAAGTAGCTTATAGTTTAAGTAACAAACAGTGGTACAAATTTACTTGTCAGGGAAGCAGCATATTTAGAACTTCACTACAAAAAGATAATCTAGGACCTATTAAAAAAATATTGCAAATAGGAGAGAGGGTACGTGATAACCTTGCATGTTATTCTACTTTTATACTCTAGATCATTAGTATTAAGGGCCTGTAAGGAAATAATTAGTGACAAATAGAACTGAAGAGTAGAATATAAATAAATTTGTATAACTATAAATACCATGGTGATAGAATTTTAACAACTTAACAACTTATTAGTTATGAGATACAGAATTCAAATGCTCTCCCTGGGTGGTTCAGAATGCAATTAACTAAATTAAAAAATGATGGAGATATAAAATTTAATGAAGGCCAAGAGAATATAAGACCCTTAGAGAAGAGGAAAAAGGGACTGAGAAAGTATCATGGTGGATTGGAAGCAATTAAATAAGATTTGTTTGTGTTTATTTGTATGTGAGTCAGTGTATATAATCTGTAAATAAAAAGAACATAAAAATCAGTAGAAAAGTTTTAATCTTTATCTCGTTTACATTTTTTAAACATTTGACAATTTAAGCATTGGTATGGCTAATTTTATTTATTAACTTGACTGGGCCATCATATTCAGATCTGTGGCCATACATTATTCTGGATGTTTATTTGATGGTGTTTTTGGATGAGATCAACATTTAAGTTGGTGAATTTTGAGTAAAGTGGATTGCCCTCCATAATGTGAGTGGGCCACACCCAATAGTTGAAGGTCTGAATATAACAACCCACTGACCTTCCTCTAGCAAGACAAAATCTTTCAACAGAGGAAATTCTTCAGCAGATGGCCATGAGATTTCAGCTGAAGATTTTAGACTTGCTAGCCTCCGTAATTCTATTAATTAATCCTTAAATCTTTCTATATGCATTGTGTCACTTTATGACAGAGACATATTCAGAGAAATGTGTCATTAGGTGATTTCATTGTGTAGACATCATAGAGTGTATTTACACAAACCACATGGTATAGGCTACCACACACCTAGGCTATATGATTTTGCCTATTTCTCCTAGGCAAAAGCAACTGTGACACATTAATATTTGTAAATATTTAAATTTATCTAAACACAAAATGATACAGGAAGAATAAAATATTATTATTTAAAGAGTCATGCTCTGTCATCAAGAACTAGGGTGCAGTGGCATGACAATAGCTCACTGTAGTCTCAAACTCTTGGGCTCAAGAGATCCTCTAGCCTCTACCTCCCAAGCAGTTGTAACTAGACATGCACCACCACACCAGGCTAACTAAAAGAAATTTTTTATGGGTAGGGTGCTGCTGTGTTGTCTAGGTTGGTCTCAAACTCCTGGCCTCAATCCATCCTCCCACCTCAGGAGGCTTCCTGAGTAGCTTGGATTACTGTCCTAAGCCACTGATACTGCAAAAATACAGAATTATAATTTCATGGAACCATGGTTATATCTGCTGTGTATCCTTGACTAAAATGGCTTATGGGGTCTATGACACTGTACACAGACACATCACACACAGGCATTCTGCATACACACACACACACACACACACACACACATACACACAATGTATTAGTTCTTTTTCTGAATAATTCTGACTAATACAATCATTCTGTCTCACTTTTTTCTAATTTTTTAATATAATCAGATTCATGAGCTCACTGTTATGATTAAAATTCATCTTCTCTACTCCTTCTCAACTCCCTTGTAGAAATGCAGGCTTAGGAGGGCACTACCCTAATTTATTTTTGATCTTTATTTTCTTAAAATTAATCTGAACATTCTTATTTCATTGGCTTTGTTTATTACTGAATGTTATAAACTGAAAAGGACCTATTTCTAGCACTCACATATATTGAGCTTTTGTCATTTGGTCTGTTTCAGTGAAAATATTTCATTTTCAGAATCTCTTTTCCACCACCGTAAAAGCTTTAGAGAAATAAAAGTAAAAGTGAATCTTATTTTGTGGCCTCACTAACTTTTTTAAAGTCTAAATTTCAAAACACATTTTCCTCTTGTAATTTTATGTAATAAATTTTGAATCTGTTCTTGTGTGTATTATACGCACCTCAGATTAGACTTTATTTTTCACTGATTCTATGAATTGCTAGCCCTTGCCCTGTGTTTCCAATTAGGATTAATGATGTCATCCATTTATGTGATAGCAGCCTTAAAAGTTTCCATGAGGTACAATTCTCTGTCTCCTCTTTCATCTCTATCCTCTTCTTTCCAAATAAAAAAGAAAAAGAACAGACTACTGCTAAATGCAACAACCAGAATTAATGTCGCTAATATTGTTTAAGCAAAAGGACCCAGATAAAATGTACTACGTAATATGCATGCCTGTTTATATATTATACATTGCAAAAAATATATCTATGTTCATATGTCAGCAAAGGTGATCTTTGAAGGGTATTGACTATAAGGAGTCTTAAGAAATGCTTATAAGATGCAGGTAAATTTTGTACAGAAGAGTCACGGCTGAGATAAATATAACCTTAATAGGTGCTCTTTATCTCTTATATCCATTAATAAGAAATGTTGAGTCAATTTAGTCTGTAGTAAAACTGAGTTTGAGTTTTCTTACTAGTGTTGTAACTTTCAGAGTACCGCAAGGTGGCTCATAGTTTGATCAGGTAGCTAACTGATTATGGAAAGAAGAATTGTAATACTTAGAAGAGAACACAAGTGTGGTACCAATGGATGTGACTACACACCAGGCAGAGGAGGAGACTTGTCCTTCCATGTTGCTATATTAATATTCTCTTAGTGTGAATGGGTACATGAGTTTCGGGAATGAGAAGTGGTCTGAAATAATTGTGGAAGACTATGTATAAAGCATTTGTTTCATTGTTGCCCCTCTCCACTTTTTAAAAGAAAATATATAAATACTAAATCCCCTAAGAACCTCTTTGGGAAAAAAAAACCCAAAGATGCTTCTGTGATCAACACTTTTACTGGGTGCACCCTCAAGCTGGCTCTATAAACTTCAGTGATTTTAGACTTATGCCTCAATTACTCAGTTTGGTTGTCAAAACTTTGCAAGACTAAATATGATGTTTAATCTCACATTTTTGATTTTCACAATTATTGAATAATTTGAGACACTTGTATTTCTTTTGTTAGCTGTCTCATATATAGACTTCCTATATATGGGAGAATGACATGTACATAAATTTTCTTCCTATTTTCTGCCATATTCTTAAGCTTTTATAACAATTTTATATATAAAAGATTAAAACTTAAACTACCATATATGTAGCTAACATTTACAATTTGTAATTTTATTGTCAAATTTAACGTGTTTTGTGCTTTTGAAACACAGACATTTCAAAATATAATAATTTAATTTTTTTATTATACTTTCGGTTCTGGGGTACATGTGCAGATCATACAGGATTGTTGCATAGGTACACACATGGCAAGGTGGTTTGCTGCCTCCATCCCCCCATCACCTATATCTGGCAATTCTCCTCATGTTTTATAAGTTTAGAATTTATGTCAGAAATTGTTTACCAACTATTTACATATGAATTATGATATGCTAATTGGAGGTATTTTTTACATTTAGTGTTTTATCTCATAAGATCTTTTTATCTATTTAATAATATTGTTCCAAATATTATATATATATAGTCTTGATAGAATCTTTATAGCCATATCAGATATACTCAGAGCTTAAATTAAACTTTTGAGTGTTACTTAGTTTTATAATGAACATTTATGAAGTCTTTGGCTGAACACTTGTAATCATTTTTGGTAAATGCCAAGGTGTGCAGATGTGAGGTCACAGGATACCTAGCATCCTGTTTATGGGGTGCTTTAGTAGATTTTAGCAAATTGTTTTCCAAGTGATTGCATAAATTTATACTCCCACAACCTGTATATTTCCAGTTGCTCTTCAAATTTTAAATACTCATTTAATTACACATTTTAAATATATTATAGTAGTCATTTTAATTAGTGTATAATATTAATTGACTTTATTACTTTCCCCAGCAGTACTCCAAATACTTGAAGTTACACTGAAAGATCATTATAACTTGAGTATGCAATAAATAAACTAATCTTTTCCATTAAAATGTTAAGAGGAATAAACAATGTGATCTCTCCAGAACTGCATGAGCTTCTGTCACTTTTTTGGAGGGTGAGTCTATCCATACTTGTGTGTGTGCCATCCTCCACTACTTTTGGATATTCAAATCTATTTCATCTCCAGTAAATTTTTTACTCCGTTTTCTTAATTATTACCTCTTTCTTTCCCCACCTCTACTTCTGCACTTGTTCTGTTATGCTCCATATTAGTCTCTTTTTAGTCTGCTGATAAAGACATGCCTGAGACTGGGAAATTTACAAAAGAAAGCACTTTAACTGGACTCAGTGTTCCACATTGCCTGGTGTGGGGGTGGGGCCTTCACAATCTTACGGAAGGCAAGGAGAGCAAGTCATGTCTTACATGGATGGCAGCAGGCAAAAAGACAGCTTGTGCAGGGAAACTCCCCTTTTAAAACCATTAAATTTCATGAGACTTATTTGCTATCACAAGAACAGCACGGGGAAGACCTGCTTTCATGATTCAATTACCTCCTACCAGGTCTCTCCAAAACACATGGAAATTCAAGATGAAATTTAGGTGAAGTGACAATCAAACCATATTATTCCACTCCTTTAACCTCCCAACCCTCATGTCCTCATATTTCAAAACCAATCATGCCTTCCTTAAAGTCACCCAATGTCTTAACTCATTTCAGCAGTAAATCAAAAGTCCACAGTCCAAAGTCTCATCAAGACAAGACAAGTCCCTTCTGCATATGAGCCTGTAAAATCAAAAGCAAGGTACTTACTTCCCAAATACAAATACTTACAAACACTTACTTCCTTCTGAAACATTAATTGTTAATTTTGAATTAACACAATTAGTTTTACTGCTATACTTAACTTCTAAGAAGCTATATGTAAAACTACATAGCCCAAAAGATTATGACCATTGTAAATTTATGGCTTCTAAACTCAGTATGGAAGGGAATCTCTTTAAGTGTGGGCAAACTTGCTTCCTCACACCATACAACATTCATTACAAACTTACATCTTGTCTTCCCCAATTCCTTTCATTTCTTTTTTGTTAAAGGCAACAAATGCCCTTTGCAATTAACACATAGAGAAAATTGAGGCTGGATTAAGGAGCAGGACAATGTTTTAAACAACACTACTCTGGAATCTTTCCCTGTACAATCACTCTTCATTATAATTGCCTTTGCTTAGAGGATGTGGAGTACAGCAGAATTTGAGATACACATTGAAAACAATCTCATAACAACAGACACATTTTACCATCCTTGAGCAAGTATTTTCAATTGCCGCTTTTCTTCAGGTTTTTCTACATGAACGATTTAAAATGGATTAAGACACTTGAATTAAAAATTTCTTTAGGGCTTCATCCTTTTGCATTTACTTATGACAGTCTTATCCAGGCTTAAAATAAAGCTTTCTTCTTTTCAGTTTTGGTATGGTTTTATTTATTTATTAACATATTCATTTATGTATTTTTTTATTGTTTGCTATATTTTCTTTGTTTCTTTTTTTATTGCATTTTAGGTTTTGGGGTACATGTGAAGAACATGCAAGACAGTTGCATAGGTACACACGTGGCAGTGTGATTTGCAGCCTTCCTTCCCTTCACATATAGCTGGAATTTCTCCCCATGCTATCCCTCCCCAGCCACACACCCCATGTTGTCCCTCCCCTATTCCCCCCAACAGACCCCCGTGTGTAGTGCTCCCCTCCCTGTGTCCATGTGCTCTCATTGTTCAACACCCGCCTATGGGTGAGAACATGCAGTACTTCATTTTCTGTTCTTGTGTCAGTTTGCTGAGAATGATGTTCTCCAGGTTCATCCATGTCCCTATAAAGGACATTAACTCATCGTTTTTGATTGCTGCATAATATTCCATGGTGTATATGTGCCACATTTTCCCTGTCCAGTCTATCATTGATGGGAATTTGGGCTGATTCCAGGTCTTTGCTATTGTAAACAGTGCTGCAATGAACATTCGTGTGCATGTGTCCTTATAGTAGAATGATTTATAATCCTTTGGATATATACCCAGTAATGGGATTGCTGGGTGAAATGGAATTTCTATTTCTAGGTCCTTGAGAAATTGCCACACTGTCTTCCACAATGGTTGAACTAATTTACACTCCCACAAGCAGTGTAAAAGTGTTCCTAGTTCTCCACATCCTCTCCAGCATTTGTCGTCTCCAGATTTTTTAATGATTGCCATTCTGACTGGCATGAGATGGTATCTCAATGTATTTTGGTTTGCATTTCTCTAATGACTAGTGATGATGAGCATTTTTTCATATGTTTGTTGGCCTCATGTATGTCTTCTTTTGTAAAGCGTCTGATCATATGCTTTGCCCCCTTTTGAATGGACTTGTTGTTTTTTTTTCTTGTAAATCTATTTTAGTTCTTTGTAAATTCTGGATTTCAGCCCTTTGTCAGATCTTTGTCAGATGGGTAAACTGCAAAATTTTTTTCCCATTCTGATGGTTCCCGATTAACTCTAATGACTGTTTCTTTTGCTGTGCAGAAGCTGTGAAGTCTTATTAGGTCCCATTTGTCTATTTTGGCTTTTGTTGCCAATGCTTTTGGTGTTTTGGTCATGAAGTCCTTGCCTACTCCTATGTCCTGAATGGTTTTGCCTAGATTTTCTTCCAGGGTTTTTATGGTGTCAGGTCTTATGTTTAAGTCTTTAATCCAGCTGGAGTTATTTTAGTGTAAGGTGTCAGGAAGGGGTCCAGTTTCTGCTTTCTGTACAGAACTAGCCAGTTTTCCCAACACCATTTATTAAACAGGGGATCCTTTCCTCATTGCTTGTTTTTGTCAGGTTTATCCAAGATTGTATGGTTGTAGATATGTTTTGTTGCCTCCGATGCCTCTGTTCTGTTCCCTTGACTTATATCTCTGTTTTGGTACCAGTACCATGCTGTTTTGATTACTATAGCCTTGTAGTGTAGTTTGAAGTCTGGTAGTGTGATGCCTCCTGTTGTGTTCTTTTTACTTAGAATTGACTTGGCTATGGGGGCTCTCTTTTGGTTCCATATGAAGTTTAAGGTGGTTTTTTCCAGTTCTGTGAAGAAGGTCATTAGTAGCTTGATGGGGATAGCGTTGATTGTGTAAATTACTTTGGGCAGTATGGCCATTTTCATGATATTGATTCTTCCTAACCATGAACGTGGAATGTTTCTCCATCTGTTTGTGTTCTCTCTTATTTCAGTGAACAACGGTTTGTAGTTCTTCTTGAAGAGGTCCTTTATGTTCCTTGTTACTTGTATTCCTAGGTATTTTATTCTCTTTGTAGCCATTGTGAATGGCAGTTCATTCTTGATTTGGCTCTCTTTAAGTCTGTTATTGGTGTATAGGAATGCTTGTGATCTTTGCACATTGATTTTTTAATCCTGAGACTTTGCTGAAGTTGCTTATCAGTTTCAGGAGATTTTCGGCTGAGACGATGGGGTCTTCTAGATATATTATCATGTCGTCTGCAAATAGAGACAATTTGGCTTCCTCCTTTCCTATTTGAATACCCTTTATTTCTTATTTTTGCCTTATTTATCTGGCTAGAACTTCCAGTACTATATTGAATAGGAGTGGTGAGAGAGGGCATCCTTGTCTAGTGCCAGATTTCAAAGGGAATGCTTCAAGTTTTTGCCCATTCGGTATGATATTGGCTGTTGGTTTGTCATAAATAGCTTTTATTATTTTGAGATACGTTCATTCAATACCGAGTTTATTGAGGGTTTTTAGCATAAACCGCTGTTGAATTTTGTCAAAGGCCTTCTCTGCATCAATTGAGATAATCATGTGGTTTTTGTTTTTGGTTCCTTTTATGTGGTGAATTACATTTATAGACTTGCGTATGTTGAACCAGCCTTGCGTCCCTGGGATGAATCCTACTTGATCATGGTGGATAAGCTTTTTGATGTGCTGTTGCAATTAGCTTGCCAGTATTTTATTCAAGATTTTTGCATCTATGTTCATCGTGGATCTTGGCCTGAAGTTTTCTTTTCTTGTTGAGTCTCTGTCAGGTTTTGGTATCAGGATGATGTTGGTTTCATAAAATGATTTGTGAAGGATTTCCACTTTGTGGATTATTTGGAATAGTTTCAGGAGGAATGGTAACAGTTCCTGTTTGTGTGTCCTGTAGAATTCGGCTGTGAACCCATCTGGACTTGAGCTTTTGTTGTGTGGCAGGCTCTTAATTGCTGCCTCAACTTCAGTTCTTCTTATTGGTCTATTCATGGGTTTGAGTTCTTCCTGGTTTAGGCTTGGGAGGATGCAAGTATCCAGGAATTTATACATTTCTTCCAGGTTTAGTAGTTTATGTGCATAGAGTTGTTTGTAATCTTCTCTGATGATAGTTCGAATTTCTGTGGGATCTTTTGTGATTTCCTCTTTATCGTTTTTTATTGCATCTATTTGGTTATTCTCCCTCTCTCTTTTTTTTAATTAATCTGGCTAGTGATCTGTCTATTTTGTTGATCTTTTTGAAAAACCAGCTCTTGGATTTATTGATTTTTGAAGGGTTTTTCATGTCTCCATCTCCTTCAGTTCTGCTCTGATCTTAGTTATTTCTTGTCTTCTGCTAGGTTTTGAGTTTTTTTGATCTTGCTCCTCTTGCTCTTTCAATTTTGATGATAGGGTATCAATTTTGGATCTCTCCACTCTTCTCATGTGGGCACTTATTGCTATATATTTCCTCTACAGACTGCTTTAAATGTGTCCCAGAGATTCTGGTACGTTGTGTCTTCGTTCTCGTTGGTTTAGAAGAACTTCTTTATTTCTGCCTTCATTTCATTGTATATCCAGTCAACATTCAAGAGCCAGTTGTTCAATTTCCATGAAGCTCTGTGCTTCTGAGTTAGTTTCTGAATTCTGAGTTCTAACTTGATTGCACTGTGGTCTGAGAGAAAATTTGTTATGATTTCTGTTCTTTTGCATTTGCTGAGGAGTGATTTACTTCCAATTATGTGGTTAGTTTTAGAGTAGGTGTGATGTGGTTCTGAGAAGAATGTATATTCTGCGGATTTGGGGTGGAGAGTTCTGTTAATGTCTATTAGGTTTGTGTGTTCCATGTCTGAGTTCAAGTCCTGGATATCCTTGTTAATTTTCTGTCTGGTTGATCTGTCTAATATTGACAGTGGAGTGTTAAAGTGTCCCACTATTATTGTGTGGGACTCTAAGTCTCTTTGTAAGTCATTAAGAACTTGCCTTTAGTATCTGGGTGCTCCTTTATTGGGTCCATATATATTTAGGATTGTTAGCTCTTCTTGCTGTTTTAATCCTTTTACTATTATGTAATGTCCTTCTTTGTCTCTTTTGATCTTTGTTGCTTTAAAGTCTATTTTATCAGAGATGAGAATTGCAACTCCTGTTTTTCTTTTTTTTCTCTCCATTTGTTCGGTAAATCTTCCTCCATTCCTTTATTTTCAGCCTTTGTGTATCCTTGCATGTGAGGTGGGTTTCCTGGATACAGCACACCAATGCATTTTGGCTTATTATCCAATTAGCCAGTCTGTGTCTTTTGATTGGTGCATTTAGCCCATTTCCATTTACGGTTAATATTGTTATGTGTGAATTTGATACTGCCATTTTGATGCTAGCTGGCTCTTTTGCTCATTAGTGGATGCAGATTCTTCATTTTGTTGATGCTCTTTACCAGTTGGTATGTTTTTGGAGTGGCTAATACTGGTTGTTCCTTTCTATGTGTAGTGTGTCTTTCAGGATCTCTTATAAAGCAGGCCTCATGGTGACAAAATCTCTGAGTACTTGCTTGTTTGCAAAGGATTTTATTTTTCCTTCACTTATGAAGCTCAGTTTGGCTAGATATGAAATTCTGGGTTGAAAATTCTTTTCTTTAAGGATGTTGAATATTGGCCCCACTTTCTTCTGGCTTGTAGGGTTTCTGCTGAGAGATCTGCTGTGAGTCTGATGGGCTTCCCTTTGTAGGTAAGCCAACCTTTCTCTCTGGCTGTCCTTAGCATTTTCTCCTTCATTTCAACCCTGGTCAATCTGATAATTATGTGCCTTGGGGTTGCTCTTCTTGAGGAATATCTTTGTGGTGATCTCTATATTTCCTGGACTTGAATATTGGCCTGCCTTGCTAGTTTGGGGAGGTTTTCCTGGATAATATTTTGAAGAATATTTTCCAGCTTGGATTCATTCTCCTCATCACATTCAGATACATCTATCAAATGTAGATTAGGTCTCTTCATATAGTACTACATTTCTTGGAGACTTTGTTCATTCCTTTTTGCGCTTTTTTCTCTAATCTTGCCTTTTTGTTTTATTTCATTCAGTTGATCTTTGACCTCTGATATTCTTTCCTCTGCTTGGTCAATTCAGCTGTTGAAACTTGTGCATGCTTTGCATGCACAAATTCTCATGTTGTGTTTTTCAGCTCCATCAATTCACTCATATTCCTCTCTAAGTTGTCCATTCTTGTTATTGTTTCATCAAATCATTTTTCAAGGTTCTTAATTTCTTTGCATTGAGTTAGAACATGTTCTTTTAGCTCACGGAAGTTTCTCATTACCCACCTTCTGAAGTCTGATTCTGTCCTTTCATCATACTCATTCTCCATCCAGCTTTGTTCCCTTGTTGGTGAGGAGTTATGATCCCTTGTAGGAGGAGAGGTGTTCTGGTTTCAGGTGTTTTCCTCCTTTTCATGCTGGTTTCTTTCCATCTTTGTGGATTTATCTACTTGTCATCTGTGTAGTTGCTGATTTTCAGATTGGGTCTCTAAGTGGTTGTCCAGCTTTTCAATGATGAAGTTATTTCTGTTTCTTAGCTTTTCTTCTAACAGTCTGGCCCCTCTGCTGTAGAACTGCTGAGGTCCACTCCAGGCCCTGCTTGCCCAGGGATCACCTGCACCAGCTGCAGAACAGTAAGGGTTGCTACCAGTTTCTTCTGCTGCTATCTTTTTCCCAGAATGATGCCCACCAAATGTCAGTCTGATCAGTCCTTTCTGAGGTGACTCTTTGGATATACAGGGGTCAGGGAGCTGCTTGAGGAGACAGTCTGTTCTTTATAGGAACTCAAGTGCTGAACTGTGACCTCCATTGTTCATTTAGAGCTGTTAGGCAGGTACATTCAAGTCTGCTGCAACAGAAATCATAAACCCCCCTTTTTCCCCCAGGTTCTCTGTCCCGGGGAGTTAGGGCTTTATTTATGAGAATCCCTTGAGTGGCTGCCTTTTTTTATTTTTTTCTTCAGGGCTGCTCTGCCCAGCAAGGAGGCAGTCTAGTCACTGTCTGCCTGCAGAGGCTTTGCTGAGCTGCTGTGGGCTCTGCTCTGCAGCCATGTGAACTTCCCTGCAGTCCTGTTTATATGGGTGTGGTTAGAACTGCCTCCACAATGGTGGCCCACCTCGGTAATGGTGGACTCTCTCTGTTGTGGCAGTTTGCCTTATCAAAGGTGGGTTGCCTTGGCAATGGCAGGCTGCTTCAGCAATGGTGGACTACCTCCATAGAGGTGGAGTTCCTCAGTAATGGTGGACGCCCCTCCCCCCACAGAGCTGCATTGTCCTGGCTTCAGCTCTGCTTGCTGTGAAACTCTCAACCCCAAGAATTCCAATTGCTGTTTTTTTGTTTGTTTTTTGGGGATGGGACCTGCTGAGCCTGACCACCAGGCTCCCTGCCTCAGAGCCTTTTTTTTTTTTTAAGTTGAATGGTTGACTCTCTGCCAGGTGTTCCAGTTACCTCCTGAAATGGCACCGGGATCTGTGTGATTTCCCATGCAGTGACCCACTGCACTGGCTGAAACAAGGGTGCTGCCTGGGAATCTTCTGGCCTGGCTCCCTGTTTCAGATGGATGGGTGAATCTGCCTTCTCAGAGCTCCAATTGCCAGCTTAAAAGGGCAACCAGACCAGTATATTTTGCACAGAGAGCTGCAGCACCAGGGTGCCAGCAAAACAGCCGCGCTGACCAAAACAGCCACGCTGGCAACGTGTGGGGCTCCTCCACCTGGGAATCTCCTGGTCTGTGGGCAATAAAGATATGTCTGGGTATGTGGCATCCACTCACCCTCTTCACTTTCCTGGGAGCTGCAATCCTGAGCTGCTCCTAAAGGGCCATCTTGGATTTTCTTCTATTTCTTTCTTCTTTTTTTTTGGAACTTTTATTTTAAGTTTAGGTGTACACATGCAGGATGTGCAGGCTGTCACATAGGTAAACATGTGCCATGGTTTGGTGCACAGATTATCCCATCACATAGGAATTAAGCCTAGCATCCATTAGCTACTCTTTCTGATGCTCCCTTCCTGACCTGACAGGCCCCAGTGTGTGTTGTTCCCCTCCATGTGTCAATGTATTCTTATTCTTCAGCTCCCACTAAGAACATGCAGTGTTTACTTTTCTGTTCCTGTGTTAGTCTGCTGAGGATAATGGATTCCAGCTCCATCCATGCCCCTGCAAAGGACATAACCCCATTCCTTTTTATGACTGCCTAATATTTTATGGTTTGGGTTTCTTTATGCAGTCTATCTTGAATAGGTATTTAGGTTGATTTCATGTCTTTGCTCTTGTAAATAGTGCTACAATAAACATATGCATGCATGTATCTTTATAATATAATGATTTATGTTCTTTTGAGTGTATACCTAGCAATGGTATTGCCAAGTCAAATGGTATTTCTGCCTCCAGGTCTTTAAGCAATTACTACATTGTCTTTCAAAATGGTTGAACTAATTTATTCTTGCACCACAACCAGTATAAAAATGTTCCTTTTTCTCTCTAAGAGTGCCAGAATCTGTTGTTTCTGTACATTTTAATAACCATCATCTTTTCAATAAACTACCATCTCACTTGTGTAAAATGATATCACTTCGTTTTTGCATTTCTTTAATTATCAGTGATGTTGAGGCTTTTTTATATGTGTGTTTGCAGTATGTATGTTTTCTTTTTAGAAGTGTCTGTTCATGTCCTTTGCCTATATTTTTATTTTTTTTCTTACAAATTCATTTAAGTTCTTTGTAGGTCTGTAGGTTGTCTGTTCACTCTGATGATAGTTGTTCAGAAGTTCTATCATTTAATTAAATTCCAATTGTCAATTTTTGCTTCTGTTGTAATTTGTTTTGGCATTTTCAGCATGAAAGTTTTGCCTGTGCCTATGTTCTGAAAGGTATTGCCTAGATTTTCTTCTAGAGTTTTTATAGTTTGAGGTTTTATATTTACTTTTTATATATGATGTAATGAAGGAGTTCAGTTTCAATTTTCTGGATATGGCTAGCCAGATATTCCAGCAACATATATTAGGGAATCCTTTCTTAATTGTTTTTGTCAGATTTGTCGAAGATCAGATGTTTGTAGGTGTGTGGTGAGCTCTTATTTCTGAGTTATTTATTCTGTTTCATTGGTCAATACATATGTTTTTATACCAGTTATATGCTGTTTTGGTTACTGTAGCCTTATAGTGTAGTTTGAAGTCAGGTTGTGCTGATATGGGAGGGGGTCAGGAAAGTGCTGGGTAGAGAAGTGAGGGATCCATGGCTAGGGTTCCATTCTGGAACATTTCCCCATGGACCTAGGTAAGGACAGGCATTTCCAGTTTTGTGTGCAAATTTTGCATTTTCAAAGAACACCCTGGCCTGCCACATGCCCTATCCTGTACCTATAAAAACTCCAGTTGGCACAAGACCCCAGTTGGCACAAATACAATTGGCTGGAGTTAGAGAGAAACACACCAACAAAAGAACATATTAAAAGACTCTGGCAGGACATTAATGGCAAAATGATGCAGATGACATGAAATTCAGTCAGAAGAGAGTCAGACCACTGAGCAGCCAGATTCCGGGGAAAGACTAGTTTTCCACTCCATCTCCCTTCTGGCTCCCATCCACCTGTTGAATGTGACTTCCACCATCAAGAAAACCTTGCACTCATTCTTCAAACCCATGTGTGTTTCAGTTTTCTTGGTACACTAAGGCAAGAACCCTGGAATGCAGAAAGTCCTCTTCCTTTGCAATAAGGCAGGGGGTCTAATTTAGTTGATTTACACAATCTACCTGAAGACAGCCAAACTGAAAGAACACACTGTTACACATGCCACCATGACTTCAGGAGCTGTAAAGACTCAACCCTACATGCTGTGATGGGGTCAAAGCCCACACTCCCCAGGACCTGAAAGAAATGAGCAACACTCCCAAAACACACCTTCCAAGAGAGATAAAGAAACTTTTCCCATTTCAAATAGGGTCTTCTCCAATATCCTGGAAGGTGAGTGCAAATCACAGGCAGGAACACAGGGCTCTGGGTACCTCCCCTTACCATTTCTGTTCCCAGCTGGGGTGCCTGGGCATGTCCACAGCAAGCAAAGGCTGTGCCCAACAGCCACAAGGTGGGGGAGGAGAAAACCAGAACACCACCAGGCCTATGGGTGGGCATTTTTCACCTGCTGTGCCATCAGAACAATTTTCCCCTGGCCAAGGAATTCAACCAAGTCTGAACCAGGGGAAAGATACAAGAATTAAAAGGACCCACTTTCACTGAGGAAGAAGTTCTTCCCTCATCACCTCCCCTTTTGTACCTAAAACCTTTTTTCTTTTTTCCTTTTCTAAGTGAAAAGTTTTCCTCTTCCCAGCACTCAATTTCTTGCCATCTTTTTTTTTTTTAAATTACACTTTAAATTCTGGGATACATGTGCCAAACATGCAGGTTGGTTACAAAGGTATACACGTACCATGGTGGTTTGCTGCATCCATCACCCTGTCATCTATATTAGACATTTCTCCTAATGCTATCCTTCCCCTATTCCCCCAACCCCCTGACAGGCCCCAGGGTGTGATATTCCCCTCCCTGTGTCCATGTGTTCTCTTTGTTCAACTCCCACTTATGTGTGAGAACATGCGTGTTTGGTTTTCTGTTCCTGTGTTAGTTTGCTGAGAATGATGGTTTCTAGCTTCATCCATGCTCCTCCAAAGAACATAAACTTATCCTTTTTTTTTCTGACTGCATATTATTCCATGGTATATATGTGCCACATCTTCTTTATCCAGTAGATTATTTGATGGACATTTGAACTGGTGCCAAGACCTTGGTGCTATGAATAAGGCTGCAATAAACATGTGTGCATGTGTCTTTATAATAGAATTATGTATAATCCTTTGGGTATATATCCAGTAATGGGATTGCTGGGTCAAATGGTGATTCTGGTTCTAGATCCTTGAGGAATCACCATACTGTCTTCCATATTGGTTAAACTAATGAAATAAAGCATGAAGACAAGATTAGAGCACTCCGTTTCTAACAAGAAAGTTGAGGGAGAAACAGCTCCCACTAGCTGATAACTGCAAATTTGGCAGGGCTCAGTGGAAACACTCTAAACAAATATAAACAGCCTTGAAATATCTTTTCAGTCCCAAACTTGATTTCAAGCTTCATCCTAGGCCCTAGAAAGGAAAACCAGGCATGAGGGATGCAAAGCAAGGCAACAAGCTTAATGTAAATGGACAGGACAAATCCTGCCAAATAAAAGCAACCCCCCCCCCCGGGAAAGGAAGCCATGCCCCATGGTATAAGCAGGCCTAGGGAACTCAAAGGTTGTTAACAGCAGGGAAAGAGGTAAGCATAGATTAAGGCAGTTAATTCCAATTTTCTAGGTTTTCCCTGTTTCATGGGTGCATCTGGCAATGGTACCTATGACTAGCACCTATCAATGTTGCCAGGACTCCAGGGGATAGGAGATGAAAAGAAAAGAAGGATGCTCATTTTCTCTCTCTACTATATCCTGAGTTTTCACTGAAACAAGGAAGGGAATGAAGGATGCACTATTCCCTGTCTTTCAGAATGTGAAACCAGCTCTCTTGACCAATTCCAGCTGTATTCCTCTGGAGTGTATTCTGAACCATTGGGACTGCTTTGACCCTCAGAATGTGGAGGAAAAATGCCTCATAGCCCTCTGCACAAAGGTTTGGCCAAATTATGAAGGTCTGGATTGGCCCCAGGAAGGATACATTCATTATGATACCATCTGGCATTTGGAACTTTTCTGTAGGCATGAAGACAGATGGTCTGAAGTCCCATATGTGCAGGCTTTCTATACCTTGCAAATCAATCCAGACCTTTTCAAAAATGTAGGGTTGACCCAGCCCTCCTGTTTGCCATCTCAGGTAAGGCTGCAAGGGGCAAGTCCAGGGAACTAAACATACAAGTCTCAGGGGCACCCTTGGCAGAGGAGCCAGCTCCAGGTACACCTTGACCTTTTTATCCAGCTTCATCCTCTAACATGCCCCCTACTAGAAATCCTTTCCCTAAACATGCCAAGTCTCACTCTTGCCCCATCCAACAAATGCCTGATAAATATTGCCCCAGTAAGGTCTTAATCCCCTTCTCCCTGTGGGACTTAAAAAACAAATCAATGGGGATTTTGGCAAGTTTTCATATGACCTTGATAGATATATAGAGGTTTTCCAAAATTTTACCTAAATATTTGAACTCTCCTGGAGAGACATTATATTACTGTTGAAGCAGATCCTGACTGACACTGAGAAACATGCTGCTCTGCAAGCACTTTGAGTTATGGGGATGACCTTTGTGTCTCAGAGTGTCTGGGAAAGGCATGAATATTATCCAACAAGAAGAGAAGCAGTGTCAGTGAGTGACCGTAAATGGAATCACAATGACGAGTTGGAAGACTGGAAGAGGAGATACTTTCAGTTGTGCATAATGCAAGGCATACTTAGGTCTACAGCCAAGACCCTCATTTATACTAAGTTATCCATCATCAACCAGGGATTTGATGAAAATCCCACTGCTTTCTTGGAAAGGCTAAGAGAGGCCTTGGTAAAGCACACCTTTCTATCTCTTGAATCTGTCAAGGAATAACTAATCCTAAAGAACAAATTTATTACTCTGGCAGCTCCTGATATTAGGAAAAGCTACAAAAACAGACATTGCGACTAGATAATATTTTAGTCGACCTCCTGAAAGTAGCCACCTCGGATTTTTATAACAGAGACGAGACAAGAAGTTCCAGGAATTGTGAATGGCAGTTCATTCTTGATTTGGTTCTCTTTAAGTCTGTTATTGGTGTATAGGAATGCTTGTGATTTTTGCACATTGATTTTATATCCTGAGACTTTGCTGAAGTTGACTATCAGTTTCAGGGGTTTTGGGCTGAGGTTATGGGGTCTTCTAGGTATACTATCATGTCATCTGTGAATAGAGACAATTTGGTTTCCTCCTTTCCTATTCAAATACCCTTTATTTCTTTTTTCTTGCCTGATTGCTCTGGCTAGAACTTCCAGTACTATGTTGAAAAGGAGTGTTGAGAGAGGGCATCCTTGTCTCATGCTGGATTTCAAAGGGAATGCTTCCAGTTTTTGCCCATTAAGTATGATATTGTCTGTTGGTTTGTCATAAATAGCTTTTATTACTTTGAGATATGTTCCATCAATACCAAGTTTATTGAGAGTTTTTAGCATAAAGGGCTGTTGAATTTTGTCAAATGCCTTCTCTGCATCAATTGAGATAATCATGAGGTTTTTGTTTTTGGTTCTGTTAATGTGGTGAATGACATTTATAGACTTGCATATATTGAACCAGCCTTGCATGCCCGGGATGGATCCTACTTGATCATGATGGATAAGTTTTTTAATGTGCTGTTGCAATCGGTTTGCCAGTATTTTATTGAACATTTTTTGCATCTATGTTCATCATGGATATTGGCCTGAAGTTTTCTTTTCTTGTTGAGTCTCTGCCTGGTTTTGGTATTAGGATGATGTTGGTCTCATAAAATAATTTGGGAAGGGTTCCCTCTTTTTGGATTATTTGGAATAGTTTCAGAAGTAATGGTACCAGCTCCTCTTTGTGTGTCTGGTAGAATTCGGCTGTGAACCCATCTGGACCAGGGCTTTTTTTGTGTGGAAGACAGTGTGGCGATTCCTCAGGGACCTAGAAATAGAAATTCCATTTGACCCAGCAATCCCATTACTGGGTATATATCCAAAGGAATATACATTGTTCTACTATAAGGACACATGCACACGAATGTTCATTGCAGCACTGTTTATAATAGCAAAGAACTGGAACCAACTCAAATGCCCATTGATGATAGACTGGACTGGGAAAATGTGGCACATATACACCATGGAATATTATGCAGTCATCAAAAAATTATGAGTTTATGTCCTTTGTAAGGACATGGATGAATCTGGAGACCATCATTCTCAGCAAACTGACACAAGAACAGAAAAGGAAATACCACATATTCTCACTTATAGGCGGGTGAGAAAAATGAGAACACATGGACACAGGGATGGGGGTACTACACACTGGGATCTATTGGGGGGAATAGGGGAGGGACAGCAGGGGGGAGCTGGGGGGGATAGCCTGGGGAGAAATGCCAAATGTGGGTTAAGGGGAGGAAGGCAGCAAACACACTGCCATGTGTGTACCTATGCAACTATCTTGCACGTTCTGCACATGTACCCCAAAACCTAAAATGCAATAAAAATAAAGAAAAGAAGAAGAAGTTCCAGGAAAGAGAGTGGAAATACCGGAAAGAGACAGAAGCTTCAATGGCCACTATGAATCCCAGTAGCCCCAGAGTTCCCAGGGCATATCTGTTAAATGCTAACAGTATGACAAGAACAGTTATCTATCTTCTAAAGTTAAGTGCTGCCCTACAAGCTTTAATTTCTTTCACCAGGGTGAAATGGCTCAGGGCAGAATGTTGGTAGTACATTTCACTCATCTCTGTAATCTTCAGCACAGATTCTTTCCTGGTATAATATACATGTTTAACCCATGCATACAAAACCTTATAAAACTTTTTTTTGGTCTCACGCATAAAAGCCATCAAACTCCAAATGATCAGGCAACTGGAGCTTCAGATGATGGCTCCCCTTTGCCAGAAACCCTTAGGTAGTCCTCTGGGAGGGATCTGACTGCTGTTTTTCCCCAAAAAATGTTTGTTCCCTCTCTGCAGAGAGTAGCTAAGACTGGTCACTATCCATATTCTAATAGCAGTTAGATGTACTTTTTTGGAGGGGAGAAATGATACAAGAGGAAGGCAGGGAAGTGCTGGGTAGAGAAGGGCAGGGTTCCTGGCTAGGGCTCTACCCTTGAGTTTGTGCCCATGGACATAGGTGAGGACAGACATTTCTGACTTTGTGCCCAAATGTTACATTTTTCAGACCACCACGCCCTTCATTCTGTGCCTATCAAAACCCTGACACCCCAGAAGGCACACACACAAGCAGCTGAACATTGAGAGAAATACACTGGCAGAAGAATACACCAACAGATTCTGGCAGGCTACCCACAGCAGAATGATTCAGATAAGATGGAATTTGGCAGCGGTGGTTGGAGGAGAGCTGGGCCACTGAGCGGCCCAATTTCAGGAGAAGACCACCTTCTTATTCCATCTCCCTTCTGGCTTCCATCCATCTACTGAGAGCTACTTCTACCACTCAATAACACCTTGCACTCATTCACCAAGCCCATGTGTAATTTGATTATTCTGGTACATTAAAACAAGAAACCTGGGATACAGAAAGCCCTCTGCCCTTGTGATAAGGAGGGGGTCTAATGGAGCCGATTAGCACAAGCCATCTGTGAACAGCCGAACTGAAAGAGCACACTGGTAGAGGTACCCACTGGGGCTCTGGGAGCTATAAACACTCAATCCTAGATGCTGCCATGAGGTAGGAGCCCACATTCCCCACAACCTGTCTGTCTGCATGTTCCCCCTAGGGGTTTGAACTAAAAAGTGAGCTACACCCCCTGGCACACCCTGTGAGGGGGAAGGTAACTTTTCCCATTTCAATGTGATACCTCTACCTTTGTTCTTTTTGCTTGGAATTGCCAATAGCTATTTGGGCTATTTTTTGGTTCTATATAAATTTTATAGTAGTTTTTCTAATTCTATGAATAATTTCAATGGTAGTTTAATGAGAATAGCATTGAATCTCTAAATTACTTTGGGCAGTGTGACCATTTTTAGAATATTTATTCTTTTTATCCATGAGCAGGGAATGTTTCTGCATTTGTTTGTGTCCTCTTTGATTTCTTTGAGCAGTGGTTTAATGATTGTCCTTGAAGAGGTCCTTCACCTCCCATTTTCATATTTTAACTTTATAATACTTACTTTACCTTGAATTAATTTTTGCATTAGACTAATATTTTATATGACTAATTGGCTGTATCACTATTTTTATTTGAATATACTCTAACTTTCTCACCAAGTTGCAATTTTGCAGAACTCATAAACACCACAAACTGGCACACACATTTTTATACTTACGTTGAATTCTAAAATAGGTTTCCTACTTTATTAATCTATATTAATGTTCTTTTGGAGTGACTTTAATCTTAATATTTGGTTGTAAGATTTAATTGATTGTATTTAAATTTGGATGACTTTGATGCCGTGTATACAAGGTGGTTAACTATACCACAACAAAAAAGAGATATTCATAGATAGAATGTGATCCTTAAGTAATCAGTAAAATTTGATTCCATAACACAGAGTGATTAGTTTTATTATGCATGGCATGTTTTTCAACTTATAAGTAGAAAGTAACAACAATAGGCAATTGTGCTGTTTACAGTTTGTTACTTGTATGCTGAAGAATTTATTGCTGATGGATTCTGCATGATTTATGTTGTTATTGTTTATACTAATGCTATTCAACATAATACTGACATTTTTTTCTGAATTTTGAATAATTTCTAAAATTTTTCAATGAATTTTTCTTTAATGTGACCTCTAATTTTCATTTAATTCTTACTGCTGCTTTAATTCCATAACTGTATTATGTAACTTTTTATTAATTCATTTAACTCATGTTTACATTTTTAAAATGTTGTGCAAAGTAGTGATATTAGTTGCTTTTGCCTGTCTATCCATTTTGCCTCTAATGTCACCACAATTTTCCTTGTTAAGTACTCTTCTTCCATTGCTTACAGTTTTAACTTGAGTCAATTAATTTTTCCCTCCTTCTTCAGTCTATGGCAATCAGTTGCGGAAATTTGACTTTTAATGGAAAGCAATGAAGAGCAAGTTTATTCCTAGTAACTTTACATGTTCTTATTCTTTCTGAGACGTAATTCTTCAATTTTTCCTTTAATTGGTCAGCTGCCCAATAGATTTCTTAAATGTATTTTATTGTACATATGTTAGCCAAATCCAGCAACCATTATACAGCGAAAGATAGAGTCGAGTAAGTCTAAGGTTTGATGGTAATAACTTTTAATTTGTTATTGAGCTGACAAGGGGCAAATTGTGGTGGAAATCACATTGATTTTCTGTGATGTAAAAGTAACACCTCATAGGAGATAATTCGTTATCACCTGTGTTCACATAAAACACTATGCCTATTTTAGGAAAATATTCTGAATGAATGGGTAGCGAATGTATAGAATAATTTGAAGAGAATGAGAAATTCTCCACTCATAAAGGAAGAAAGAAGGCTGCATACTAGATTAAATAAAACAAGAAAACAGCATACCCAAATCCTTACTTTCTCACCACCAGTCATAAAATCTTAGAATCGTTATACAAAAAGGATATTATACTTCCAGGCACTGGATTGAAATCACTGGAGGAAAAAGAGTCAGTGCTACATTTTTGTGTGTGTGATGAATTAAAACATCAGCTGAATTCAAATCCCTCCTAGTTTTCTGACATGAAAGTTAAATAAATCCAAATAATCAGGATGAGAATATGTGTGCCAATTCAAAAATTACCCTTGTAAATTAACATTACAGATTTGATTGAACTGCCTTAACTCAGCCCTGAGTTCATTTCCAAGTAATTCTTATTAAAATTTGCCTTTTGAGCAGCCTCTAAAAAATTCACTGGACTGACATGGGAATGTGGGAGAGAAAAATGTAAAGTTGCCATTCAGTGGCATCTTGATATCTCCTTGTTCCAGCAGTCTTTCTTTTATTTTCATTAACTAAGTCAGTGGATCACTAGCAGAAGGCAGAGGTTATTAATTTAACCCTCTCCTGTGATTTCTCTCTCTTGGGTTACTCTCCTATCTTGTTGATTCTGCTGCAGTAGTACTTCCTGGGAACAAGGAAAAATATATTTTTGCATCTTCTTCCCATCTTTTGGAAAAGTTGTCTCTGTCTTTAATGCTGTTGGCTTCTTAGTGTGACCTGTACTACTCACATCCACATGCTGCTGATACTGATGGTGTGCATTTGCCGGTTTTGAAGGAACTCTTCAAGGACTTCTTGCCCATGCCAATACTTAGTCTGAGGAATCCAGGCAAGCTGAAGCTTTGCCCTCCATAGCATCTCCAGAGTGTGATCTGCCTCTCATTACAAACTCAAGCTGCAGTGCTTTCCCCGTGTAGCAGATGGCCCTCTGAGAACTGAATTTTGAGGCACTGTCTACTTCCCACAAATTTGAGGACTGTCTACTTCCCACAAATTCTTCTGAATTCACATAAACTCATGTAAATTTACTATATCTTATTTAAAATAGATTGTTTATGTCATCCAAATATGTTCTGCTTTTCTCTATATGGCCCCTGTTATGTATGTGACACAAATAATCAGATTCTAGACACAAATAAAGTATAACTTAGGGAGAGGAGGGGTTCAGACAGAAGAAGAGAGGAACAGAATCTTATTTCCTGAGAAGACCGTGTACTCTTTCCCTAGCTCCTTTTACATAGACAAGAGAGTGTGTGGAGATGGTGGGAAACCATTCAGTTTCTCCCAGAATACCACTGCTTTGTAAATCTTCTACTGGAGTCTTTGACAATCTTTTGAATTGGATAGTGAAGCACCGACACTTTTTATACTTAAACTGTGAGCTAACTATAATATATGCTTGTTTTTGCATTATCCTTCAGAAATAATGACTGGAAATGGCTATTATGTAAGGGATCAACTATATGTCTCAAGTTTTTAAATACAATAAAATCTTCCAGTACCAAATTCCAAAGTGGAAAAAAATCTACATTCGTCATGATCTGAAATAAAATGTAGATTTAAAATAGAGAGACATAGAGTTTTTACTCAAAAATATAGCAGAAATAGTGCATTTAACACCTTTTTAAATACAATAAAATCTTCCAGTACCAAATTCCAAAGTGGAAAAAAATATATGTTTATCAGATCTGAAGTAAAATACAGATTTAAAATAGAGAGACAGAGCTTTTACTCATAAAATATAGCAGAAATAGTGCATTTAACACCTTAAAAACTGTTCTGGGTAGTGAATTTTCAGAATATTGACTAAAGAAGCAAAACAATGTTATATCAGACTTAACTTGCCCCTGTAGATGTGATTATTAGAAATATTGTTGTTCTTTAGTTGAGTCAAATTTCTAGTGTAAATCTGTATGCAAACTTGGTGCCTAAATGCCATTGAATAGACAGAAATCACATGACCTTTGAAGATGTTAGGATTACATACATTAAATCCTGAATTCAGAAAGATTCTGAAATTCTGAGTTAGTTTAACAAATATATTTTTAAAAACTCTTACCTTATTATATTCTCTGAAAGATACTAGAATGTGTTTTCTTCACGAATACTTTAAATAAGGAAAACAGTTCCCCCCCAAAGAAAAAACACAGATTACCAAAAATGCACCCATGGATAATGAACTAAACAGTTTCAGTTGGAATTGACTGTCTAATTTTACTATGTCTTGGTGGATTACAGATATCAGAATCGAAGCAAAAGAGTCATAGAAAGTTTTAAAAAGAAGCAAAGTTGACATGATTAACATGATGGGTATAAGGACAGACAGAGCAATCCAATCATCTCCAAGGGACCTGACTATGGAAATGTCTGAGAGGACTTAATTAATTATAGGTCCATAGGGAAAAAAAATTAGGCCACCCTCAAGAAATTGTTTTATATATAAAATTAATGACTACATTAATTATATTATTATTGTTATTATATCATATTGTATTATACAACCTAGTATGTCTGATATATTACAGTCACCAAGTTTTCTTCAGTTTCTGTTTGAGACTTATTAACAACTACTGAAATAAGCAGAACTAACTGTTCCAAAAAGCCTTATGTTCATATTGTGACATACTGTGATCCTTTTTTGTTCTTTTTTTTTTAATTACCAGAAGTTTTAGGTTTATTTTTCTCATTGAAAATCTAAATTTGCGATTCAATATTTTCTTTTTTTTTAATTGTGATCATTTCTTAACTGTTTCCCTAAAGGAACCAGTGATCTTGCAATTATTTTTATGCACAATTAAGCTTTAAAAAAAGAAAAAATATAGAATTGTTGAAAATTATTAGACATTGGATCTAATCTAATTATAATCCTTCATGGTTCAGAATCTAAAACAACACTGGTCTGCTGGTGTCTGTGGAGCTCAAGAGTGTCAAGAGACAAACTGAGTTTACGTGAGTGCTACATGACAGGCACAGGTGAACTCAAATCTTTTTGATGGTCACTTTTGAAATCTTAAATTTGGAGTTATAATTGGTATACTACTATCTGCAGACATTTTAACATGGCTTCTGGTGTGTGGATAAAGTTTATATTTCTGGGAAGAATCAAATGGTAGTTATTATTGTTCTTATTTCAAAAATAGTTGACCAACAGCCATATCTCATTTCCAAAAGAATTGTCAAGATATTCAACCATCAGTGACTTGAAAGATTGACTTCTCTCATGCCTCTTTTTAATCCTGTGGTAAATTTCATGGAAAAAGTTTGATAGTTTGGGGAAACTTATATACACAATTAAGTTTTCACTGTAATTGGAACATGTGGGAAAGAAAAATAACATATTTCATCAAATTATGTTACTTTCCTCCTGAGCACATAGGAATATCACTTTGCCCCACTACCCTACATTCAGACAGGACCATGTGGGTGAGCTCTGGACAACTGTGGGCAGAAATGAAGCCCACAGTTCATTATGAGAATTGATAAAAATTATTATTAGGATTGATAAAAAGCAATCATCATAATATTTTACACACTTTCCTATCCTGGAAGTTCATGTTTCCACGTGGCTGGAAGTGACACATCCCAAACTAGTTGTGCCACATGATGAAAGAACTCCATATTCCTGAGTATGTTAATTAGAATATAGCCATTCAAGAAATCCACCAATCCACCTGTCCAGAGTTACCTGTATCACACGATGTGTAAGCAAGAAATAAATCTTTTTCATAAAAAGTTACTAGGATGTTAAGGGTGTTTTATTAGCTTATCATAACAAAACAAATGTGGAGCTACTTCTCAGTTCCTTATTACTCAGTTCTCCTAATGACTGCTGTTAATTTTTCACTCTACTCATATTAAAAACAAAAATAACTGGCAGAAGTTTACAGTCTTTCATCAGAAACATTTCCATCTTGTCTCAGATATATACCTGCTCTCTTATTTTAAATACAATATATGCTCCAAGGGACTTGTCTATCTTACAGTTCTAACAGCCCATAAACATGGTAAACTGTATTGACTAAATCATGCTGACATTTTCTATATGTTGAAAAATAATAGTTACCTTATATGTTTTCGTAAGACACAGAGCTTCCAGAAGGTGAGAAATAAATCACACACACACACACACACACACACACACACACACACACCCTAATTCTGAGACTTGCCACTTAAGTGGAGTTTCTCATAATGCAATTATGTGAAATTTTAGGAGCTAGCCACCAAATTGAAGGATAATTTTTCATAGCTTCAAACCTAAATTATTACATGTGGCATACTTGAATTTTTTTAGATATGATAAAAAGCACATAGACATTTAGACTCTCTTATCTCTTTTACCAATTAAATAAAAAATAAACTGGTTTTGAGTGCATCATAATGCAAGGGAAAACTCACCAGCTGCCTTTGACTGCAGGTCCACTGTGTCTGCATCCTGACCCTTTAGATTCAGAAGCTATAGTAAAGAAAACCCAAATCAGAGGACATTCCCAGCAGCTGCACACTTTCTGGATAATATGCTTCAGGTATTTGGCTCCATGCCATTAATTCCAGTCAGCTGGAATGTTATGGTGAACGTGATTCAGTTTATTGCTGGAGTTTTTTAAACTGCCAGTTTCAACACCAGAACTTACATTTATTTGTGAGTCTACATTACAACTACAGAGAAAATGCAGGGAAAAATAGCACATGGGAAGTGGTCCCACATCTCTCCTTTTTCTTGCTGCCAACTTCCAAATGCTATTACTGTTTTCCAGAGAATGGGAATCTACAGATAGAGATACATTTGGGTTGCTTAGTCTATCCCTAAGACCACATTATTGCCCATTAACTTTGAACATATGAATGAAAGTTGCCATAGTCATCTTGTTCTATTTTCAAAATATTTATCACTGTGTAGAAAATATGTGTTTTAAATTTATTTATTTGTTCAGTATCTACTTTTCTTTTTTTTTAATTTTTATTGCATTATAGGTTTTGTGGTACATGTGCAGAACGTGCAAAATAGTTGCATAGGTACACACATGGCAGTGTGTTTTGCTGCCTTCCTCCCCTTCACCCACACTAGGCATTCATCCCCAGGCTATCCCTCCCCAGATGCCCCCACTGTCCCTCCCCCATTTCCCCCAATAGACCCCAGTGTGTAGTAGACCCCCTCCCTGTGTCCATGTGTTCTCATTTTTCTCACCCGCCTATGAGTGAGAATATTCGGTATTTCTTTTTCTGTTCTTGTGTCAGTTTGCTGAGAATGATGTTCTCCAGATTCATCCATGTCCTTACTGGAAACAAATACACCTTAAACAAAGTCCTCATCTATCTGTCTTTACTTCCTCCAGACCCTCATTGATTCCCCCATTAACTTAGCCAATAATTCTCTGCCACCTGAAACAAGGCAACAGTATGTTGACTGGTTTCCCTGCTCATTATTTTACAGACCTCTAAAAAAGCATTTTTCAACTGAACTTTTCAGAGCTATGGTACTACTAAGTGCTTTAAAAGGTGTTATTTTGAAAGTCATAATACACATTAGTGTATTAAAGGTTCTTAAATAAGCTACAGTGAACAACCTATATAGAATAGTACTATGGAAGATGTGCTATCTAATCAGACTGCCTCCATTTAAAGTTTTGCCATTCCCAGTACATAAAACAATATCAGCACATAATTTGTGCTTAATTCATATTTTGGAGTTAAAAAGATAATCTACTTAATAGATAAATATTATGGAAAAGTTAGTTAACTTTCTTAAGTCTAACTTTCTAATCTTATAATGGTGGTGAATTATAGTACTTATATCAAAGCTAGTAGTGCATTCAGCTGAAAACATTTTTAGGGTAAAGGCAGAAGTGAGTTACTTTTGTCATGTAAAAGTTCATACTAAAAGTAGGCACTTCAAGATTGGATATAGCTGGGTTATCACAAACACAAGCTTTTAATTTCCCGCTCTTCTTTCCAAAATGTGTGACGTCTCAGTTTTTATGAAATCTTGTTGTATCTCCTGGCATCTTATTTATATTCCAAGCAAAAATAAGTCAGAAAGTTAAGGATAGATACACATATCCCTTTATATCAGGAAAACAATAACCTTGCTGGATTCCTCACTGATCAAACTCTGCTTACTTCTCACCAGAGAGACCAGGGACACAAAGTTATGGTCAACTGCAAAGAGTCAAGGGAAATAGTACTTTTTACTGTGCCGGTAATATAAACATTTTGCACCAACATTCTGGTTATTTTAATAAGATCGAAGGAGAAAATAGACACACATGGGCGTTTCAACTTTCACTGCTAAATGAACCCAGCTACTTGTGGTTTAAACAACAATCATTTATTGTTCATGTGCCTGTGGGTCAAACTGAGTGGTTTGGTTGACATAAATTAGGCTCTGTTGAACTCAGACTGTTTCATGTCTTTTGGTGCCTGAATGGTTTGGCAGTATGGCACAGTCACTACCCCCACTGGTGGCAAGAAATAGGGGTAGTGACTGGGTTAGGTATCTAATCATCCAGAAGGCTAGTCTGGGCTTCTAGTACAGAAGGCAGCAGACAGCATGGTTCTAAAAGCATAAAAAGGTATGACCCAACGTGCAAGCTATTCCCACATCTTGGCTTGCATAACTTTGCTATTGTATCTTTAGCCAAATTAAGTTATATAGTCCAGCAAGCCCAGAGTCAATGTGGAAAGACTTTACCAAGCAGCTTAACTACAGATAGAAAAAAAAACAATCAGACGTGGAACATCACTGTCATCAATACAACACAGTTCCTAACTGTGTCTGCCTCATGATAACCATAAATATATTTTCAGAAATAAGTATAATAAATAAAATGCATAGCACATCTTCAGCATACTATTCTATCAAATTTAGTTATAATTTTGAGCATTTTATTTTTCTTATATTATCCTTGATTATGGAAATTTTTTTTAACATGACATATTATCCCACTAAACCACCGTTATATGGAATTATATCTGGCAAAATCCTACTCTGAGCTCTTCTTCACATTTCTTCAAGAAGCTTAGACTTTTCAGATAGAATTCTGATGCTGCCATTTTTTTTTTTGAGACGGAGTTTCACTCTTGTTACCCAGGCTGGAGGGCAATGGCGCGATCTCGGCTCACTGCAACCTCCGCCTCCTGGGTTTAGGCAATTCTCCTGCCTCAGCCTCCTGAGTAGCTGGGATTACAGGCACGTGTCACCATGCCCAGCTAATTTTTTGTAGTTTTAGTAGAGACAGGGTTTCACCATGTTGACCAGGATGGTCTCGATCTCTTGACCTCGTGATCCACCCGCCTTGGCCTCCCAAAGTGCTGGGATTACAGGCTTGAGCCACCACGCCCGGCCGCTGCCATTCTTTTCACTAAAGCTCTTCAAACACTTCCTAGGGTTACTTCATAAAAAGCAAACTGTGAGCTTGGCATGGAAGGGCCTTTGTCAGGATAGCTATACTTATCTCTTCTATATATTCATTACTTTTGATATGAACACCTCTGTAAGTAGTATTTTTTTATTGACAATTTGAAACATCTTACATACAATAAAATTAATTAATGTAAGTTTCTCCTTTGCTAATTTTCAGAATACAGGATAATATTCTTTATAGATTAATATCTTTGACATTAATATTGCTAGTATGACACACACTAGAAATAAAACAAAGATAAATAAAATTTTATTTATGCTGATAAATAAATTTTTACTCTTAATTTAAGTATATATTAATGCCTTGGAATCTATATGTGTTATTTTTAAATTATATGAACCTAATGACCAGATATAGCTTAGAAATAAAACATATAGATTCTAAGGTATTAATATATACTTCAATTAAGTGGACAACATGTGGCTTACACATTTCAAGAACTAATTTCAGAAGGGATAAAATGTTCCAAAACCTCGAATAAATGCACTCTAAATGGATGGAATGACTAGAGAAATATTAACATACAAAACTGGCATTCAGTCTGTGAGGTTATTCTACACTGTAAATTCTTGCTGTGATTAACTTTGCTGTACCCCAAATGCACAGAAAATATTTGTGTTGCAAGCTTCTTCAGAGTGACAGTACCTTGTTCTCCACTGGTCTTCTCATTGTGAGGACACATCAATGGTGTTTCTTGTGTGTTCAGATTTTCCCTTCTTTTAAAGACACCAGAGAGATTTGACTAGGATTCACTACAAAGGACTTATTTTAACTAAATCACCTCTTTAAAGCCCTTTCTTCAAATCTAATCAATATTATAGCACTAGAGGTTATAATTTTAATGTATGAATTTGTAGGAGACCCACTTCTGTCCATAACAGATGGTAAACTCCATGAAGGTAAGATGTGTGACTAGTTTTCTTGCAATTGTATGTGCAGAACTAATAGAGCACTTGGAGTATAGCAGGTACTTACTATGGATGTGTTAAATTAATAAATTATTTATTTGTGGTATTCCCCTGTCTTTCAACATAGGCTTTTTTATTTTCATTTTATATAGCTGCCAAAGTCAATAATGAGAATTCCCTAATGCAGCGTTCATAGAAAGGTTATAAATTTCACTAAGGGCTGATATACTTTATAAAATCTATATACATTTTGTCTATCACATAAAACAGTATCAATATACATATATGTTTATTCAACACTTGCTTGAATTCACCTTTTTACTCCTATTTTAAGGTCCTTTAATCTGGCCTTGGAATTATCTTTTAGTGTACACTTTTGTGCAAGTTTGCTGGAGATTTAGTTTTTGTTTGTCTAACAATATCTACTTTTACCTGTGAATTATATACGCATATAAAATATGCAACATTTTAAAATAAATTTTACTGTTTAATATTTATAGTATGCATATAAAGGGGTCTGTTATATCTTAACATGATTATGGAAATAATTTTGACTCTAGTTTCTCCTAATGCAACAAAAATCACTTTTAAAATTCCATTTAACTTAGCATATCTCTTGAGAGCTATTTTCATTTTAATAAACAATATAAAATTACGTTGTGAACAGTCATCATAAAATTACAGCAAATACGAAATGCTAAGGGAAGTGAGTGAAAAGAGGACCTAGAGGCTGTGATTTTTATTTAAAATAAATTTGTAAATTCATTGCATTATACTGAGCCCATCACAGACAGTACAGCAAAATATAAAATAAAATCTCTCATTTTAAAGAAAGAGATGCTTTTTCTATTATAAAACACCAGCAAACTTGGGAGAAATGAAATTTGTGATAAATGAAACTTTAATATTAGCTCTTCTGTTAAAACTAGGGTTTACATTGATATGTAATTTAAATGGTTTTAACACTAGATTTTTCTCAAGCAATTTTATGGACCAAAAAAAAAAGGTAAAATTAACAAGTTGCTTTAAATAATATAGGAAAACTTGCCAGGATAAACACCTTGCTACTACTGTGTAAAAATAATACTAAAATGATTAACATTAATTGATAGTTTACATTTTTGCAAACCATTGTGTTGAGAAATTTAATAAAGTTGTCAAATAGTTTCTTAAGTTCTATTTAGTGAGTACTATTAATCATTTCCATTTAAAAGCTATGAAATGGTGACAGAAACATAATAAGTAACTTTCTCCGAATGGCATAGACACTACATTTGGAGATGGGTTTCAAAGTCAGGCAATCTGGTTTTATAGCCTCTGAATGTCAACCTTCGTGCTTAACTGCTGTTTCAATTGGTGGAAGCACTGATAGAAACAATTTCAAAAACTGGAATGACAGTCTCTTGAGAATATTTCTTGAGAAACTGATAAAGCCTATTTGAAATTTAATAATGTACTCGGCCTTGTGATTCATTTTGAGGCTATTCAAGTTGGTAAAGCAAAATCTTTACCCTCCTGGACTTCACTGTCAATCAGAGAGAATAAATACATAGTGTATTGTAATGTATACTAAAATATAGATATGTATAAATAAATGTGAGTGAGCAAGTGATTTTCCTGGAAATTAGATAAATTCAGAGAAAGGGTAGAATGCTTCTTCTTTTTGGAAAATTATCCAAAGTTCTTTAGGTAAGCAATAGGTAGATGACTCTTAGAAGTGGGAAAAATAGGCCAGGTGCAGTGGTTTATGTCTGTAAACCCAGCACTGGGAGGCCAAGGTGGGAGGATGGCTTCAGCCCAGGCAGTCCAGATCAGTCTAGGCAAACATGGTGAGAATTTATCTCTATAAAAACTCAAACAATTGGCTGGAAGTGGTGGTGCACGCCTGTAGTCCCAGGTACTTGGGAGTCTGAGGCAGGAGGATTGCTTTAGCTTGGGCTAAAGTGGGAGGGTGAGGCTGCAGTAAGCCATAATGGTGCCACTGCACTCCAACCTGGGCAGCAAAGTGAGACCCTGCCTCAAAATAAACAAATACCTAAATATTTAAAAATTGAGAACAATGATGGCATGGTGTCCTGAACTTCCAAAGCATGTTTTTGAAATGGTATAACATTGCATGTGAGTATCACAAGAAGAGACTAAGCCAGGTATGATGGGAAAAAGTAAGGATGGAAATTATCTAGATTGTAAATGGCACTGTTTAACAGGTTATGATGAAAGTGTAATTTTTGGAATTATTAAATACTATAATGGAACTATTCTAGTGAAGTTTCTTATAGGTAAATACCATTTATTCAGTCACATGGAATATGAATAACATATTTGACTCAGAATTGCTCATCAAGTTTGCACATTGATTTCTGGTGTTTGAAGGATACATTTAATTTCCTAGATATATGAGTTTAGATATCTTACATTAGAAATCAAAATATGTCACCTGTAGAAATTGTGAGACCTCATCCTTAACCTAAAGAAGACTTTTAGAAATAAATACTGTTTCAGGAAAGTGTGCAAACCATATTTAGTTATTCAAGAAGTAGATGAAGCCCATGCATAAAGTGCCAATGAAAGGGATACTCAAGAAATAATTAAAATATATTATAGATACATATATGTAATTTAATATGAAAATATGAACTATTATTATAAATAAAAAGTATTATCAGGAATGCTTACAATTTTATTGATCTTCCTAACATTTATTTTATAGTTTAATATTACTATAATTTTGAATTACACATACAGGTTGCATCATTATTTACATATTTTAGACCCCCTCAGGGTAGTTCCAAGTGAAGAAGCCTGAGGTAGTAAATAGTTATATAAGCATTTCTGTATCCTCAGAGGAAGGCTTCCTTTGGCTCCTTCAGAGAATCTTTAACCATTTTCTTTTCATGATTATTACTTGAGAGCTCACTGCAGTGACTTACTGGTTCTCAGAGCATTCAGTGGGTCTCCAATAGAGACTACTAAGAAATAAAGAATGTGAGATTGCTATTCCAGGTGCCATTCCAAACTATGGAGAATTTCTTAGGAGCAGCTTTACTGGCTTATCAGAGACCAGTTGCTGCAGGCTGAGGTTCCAAAACACCAGACTGTAGGAGTCAGACTGGTAGTTAGAAACAGCCAGAAATGGACAAAGCCAGCTATGCAAAGCCGATCCTGGAAAATACTAAGTGAAGGAAAGCAAAACCAAAACGTACAGATGTTTCAAGCCACAGTAAACGTTTCTAGCTATACTCAGGAGATGAAGCCAGAGTCAAACTATGTGTAGTTGTAAGATGCTCTATGAGATATGATCTCTTCTGTTCTCATAATATTGTAGGTGCATTTTATTATGGCCATATATTACAGTCTAATATATTGTCTAATAAAATCAATGGTAATCAATTTTTGTTTGTTTAAGAAAGTCATCTTTTTCTTTATTTTGCTTTCTCATTTGTTTACTTATTAATATTAAGAGACAGGGCCTCACTCTGTCACCCAGACTGAAGTGATCATATTAATCATGGCATGATCGTAGCTCACTGCAGCCTCTAACTCCTGAGCTCAAGCACTCTTCCCACCTTGGCCTCTCAAAGCACTGGGATTACAGACATAAGCCATCACTCCCAGCCTATAGTCTTTAGATCTGACTAATTTTAGTAGAAACATTAGGAGAAATATCAAATTTTAACAAAAGAAAATCACAGACATACTTAAAAAATAGAATTTTATACTCCTATTATATTGAATACAAAATTACAATGTTAATAAAAAACAAAAATTACTTCTTACTTTAATATGTAAATTTAATGTATTATTCTATTTAATGTTCTATTTTGGGTTAATATTTAAATGAACATGTTTATGTGAATGTATGATGGAGAAAATATAATGCTATTTTTAATCACTTATTCATTTATCATTTTCATTTCCTTAGTAGATTGATTTCCAATTCTTCAAATTACTATGATTTTAGAAAACAGAACTATTCTTCATCAAATACATTGATTACTTGATGTTATCTGTAGCTTCTACAAAAGCAAAGATATACTTTCTATATAATAAATCAAACTTCTGTAAAACATTACCTGCACACCTTTAATCTGCATTGAGTTTGCTGCATGTAAAACCACTAAAGTCATATATGCTTATTTACCCTTGTTTATTGTGACAAAATAAAAATAATACAATGTATGTAAAACATGAAGGTGGTAACAGTGGTTTATTTATTTATTTTATTATTATAGTTTAAGTTCTGGGGTACATGTGCAGATTGTGCAGGATTTTTGCATAGGTATACACATGCCATGGTAGTTTGCTGCATCCATTTCCCATCATCTACATTAGATATTTCTCCTAATGTTATCCCTTCCCAAGTCCCACATCCCATGTTATCCCTCCCCTACCCCCACTAACCCCAACAGGCCCCAGTGTGTGATGTTCCCCTCCCTGTGTCTATGTGTTCTCATTTTTCAACATCCACTTATAAGTGAGAACACGCTGTGTTTGGTTTTCTGTTCTTAGGTCAGTTTGCTGAGAATGATGGTTTCCAGCTTCATTCATGTCCCTGTTAAGGACATGAACTCATCCTTTTTTGTGGCTGTATAGTATTCCATGGGGGGTATATATGCCACATTTTCTTTATCCAGTCTATCACTGAGGGGCATTTAGGTTGGTTCAAAGCCTTTGCTATTGTCAACAGTGCTGCTATGACATATGTGTGCATGAGTGATTACAATAGAATGATTTATAATCCTTTGGGTATATACCCAGTAATGAGATTGTTGAGTTAACTAATATTTCTATTTCTAGATCCTTGAGGAATCTCCACATTGTCTTCCACAATGGTTGAACTAATTTACACTTCCACCAACAGTGTAAAAGTGTCCCTATTTCTCCACATCCTCTCCAGCATCTGTTGTCTCCAGATTGTTTAATGATCGCCATTCTAACTGGCATGAGATGGTATCTCAGTGTAATTTTGATTTGCATTTCTCTAATGACCAATGATGATGAGCTCTTTTTTCATATGTTTGTTGGCTTTGTAAATGTCTTCTTTTGGAAAGCATCTGTTCATATCCTTCACCTAGTTTTTTTTTTTTTTTTTTTTTTTTGAGACGGAGTTTTGCTCTAGTTACCCAGGCTGGAGTGCAATGGCGTGATCTCGGCTCACCGCAACCTCTGCCTCCTGGGTTCAGGCAATTCTCCTGCCTCAGCCTCCTGAGTATCTGGGGTTACAGGCACGCGCCACCATGCCCAGCTAATTTTTTGTATTTTTAGTAGAGACGGGGTTTCACCATGTTGACCAGTATGGTCTCGATCTCTCGACCTTGTGATCCACCCGCCTCGGCCTCCCAAAGTGCTGGGATTACAGGCTTGAGCCACCGCGCCCGGCGATGTTTTTTTTTTTTTTTTTTTTTTTTTTTTAATTTCAATTTACCCATCTGACAAAGGGCTAATATCCAGAATCTAAAATAACTTAAAGAGTGGTTTACTTTTAATTATATCCCTTCTTCCTGTGGCACCAAGATATCACTTTGCACTCAGCTGAGTATAGAAAAGTAAAGCTATCCATGCAAACAGGTGCAGAAGAGTCTGTTTTACTGATAATAATTGATTCTGTCCTTCCCTTTGTCTTTACGGACTTCCCTAATTACAGATTTCTGAATTCACAGTTAAGGCAAAAGGAGCTAGGAGGAAATGCCTGTTAAAATTCAATCACTCATGTAGCATTATTGTGGATGACCTTCAAGAGGTGTTTGGATCATGAAGGCTCTGCCTTCTTGAATTAATTAATCTATTCATGAATTAGTGGATGAAGGGTTAATGAATGAATGGGTTACCATGGGAAGGAAACTGACAGTTTAATAAAAAGAGGATGAGACAGCTGAACTAGCTCATTAGTATACTCAGCCCCGTGCCTTGTGATGCCCTGTACTGCTTCAGGAAACCACAGAGAGACCCCACCAACAAGAATGCTATCACTGAATGTTCCTTCTCAATCTTGGAAGTCTTAGGGTTAGCTTCCATTAACTGTAATAAATAATTTTTTTCCTTAGTAAATTGTTCAGTTTCAGACATTATATTATAGCAACAAAAAATGGACTATAATGGGAATTTGAAGGTCATAGTTAGATCTTAAGTAAAAAGAGCTTTAGCATATTTTGAAACTATGTGTAAAGCATTCTAACAGTAGAAAGTGCATTGCAACAGATGTCACTCATGAGGGATGCAGTATTCTTGCTTCTGGTAGAGTTAAAGCTGATTGTGATTATAAAGTAAGTAACTAATTATTGTTCATTCATGAGTTTATTTGGCAAATAATCATTGAGCATATTTTGAGATCATTCCCAGGTTCATCCAGAATGAATTTTTCATCTGATTTTTAATGCCTTATTTGATCATGTCAGCATGACCTGATATCTTTCATAAACCCATTTCATATCAAAGAAAGGAAGTATTTATGGTCTTTTTGTATGCATACACACAGTCACATACACACAATCTTCTATTAATAAAGATTATGTAGATTCTACCAGGTTCTACTAACATCCTCTAAAATCCCTTTACTATCTCAGTGCACACTGGCCCTGCTGTGCTTTCACCCTAACAGACAGCAGCTATGTCTGTTTATTGACAAGTATTTCCAGAGATTGCTGATTATTCAGGACCACATATAGTTTTTCTTGAACTCCCAACCTCAGGTGATCTACCTGCCTTGGCCTCCAGAGTGCTTGAATTACAGGCATGAGCCACCATGCCCGGCCAGTTTTTCCATTTTTAGAACCACTTGTTAATTTTAACACATATCCCACCCTCTTTGTATGACTTTCCCCAAAGCCTATACAAGTTAATGTTCTCAATTTATTCTACCATTTCATGTTATATTAAAGTGTTTATGAATATACATTTTGGGTCTCAAGTTACATGACAATTTAAATGTATAGTTAATATGGTTTGACTGTGTCCCCACCAAAATCTCATCTTGAATTGTAGCTCCCATAATTCCCACCATTCAGGGGAAGGAATCTTGGGGTGGTAATTGAATCATGGGGGTGTGTCTTTTCCATGCTGTTCCCATGATAGTAAGTCTCACTAAATCTGATATTTTATAAAGTGAGTTCCCCTACATAAGTTCCCTTGCTTGCCACCATGTAAGTTGCAACTTCATTCCTCATTTGCCTTTAGCCAGAATTTGAGGCCTCCTCAACCGTGTGAACTATGAGTTGGTTAAACCCCTTCCTTTGATAAATTACCAAGTTTTGAGTATGCCATTGTGAGCAGCATGAAAAAAGACTAATACAGTAAATTATTATGGGTAGAGTGGGGTGCTGCAGTAAAGATACGCCAAAATGTGAAAGTGACTTTGGAACTGGGTAACAGGCAGAGGTTGAAACAGTTTGGAGGGCTCTGAAGCAGATAAGATGATGTTGGAGAATGTGGAACTTCCTAGAGAGTGGTTGAATGGCTTTAACCAAAGTGCTCATACTAATATGGACAATAAGGTCCAGGCTGAGGTGGTCTCAGATAGAGATGAGGAACTTGGGAACTGGACCAAAGTTGACTCTTGCTATGTTTCAACAAAGCAAGGAAAATGTGGCCAAAACAAAAATGTGGCCAAAAGGGCAAATGTGGGATTTTGCCCTTCCCTATAGATTTCTGAACTTTGAACTTGAGGGAGATGATTTAGGGCATCTGGAGGAAGAAATTCCAAATGATGAAGTGTTCAAGAGGTTACTTAGGTACAGTTAAAAGCATTCAGTTAAATGTGTTTACAAAGAAATGGTTTGGAATTGTAACTTACATTTAAATGGAAAGCAGAGCATAAAATTTGGAAAATTTGCTGCTCAATAATGCAATAGAAGAGAAATGCCCATTTATTGAGAAGTTCAATGAGAAGAAACAAATGGTTTCATGGGCCATGCCCATGACCTTGATGCTTTGTGAAGTGTCTGGACTTGGTGCTCTGTATTGTAGCCATGGCTAAATGGGGCCAATGTAGAGCTCAGGCTGTTCCTTCAAAGTGTGCAAGCCCCAAGCCTTGGCAGCTTACATGTGGTGTTGGGCCTGTGAGTACACAGAAGCCAATAAATTAGGTTTGAGAACCTCTGCCTAAATTTTAGAGGATTTATAGAAACACCTGGATTTCCAGGCAGTAGTGTGCTACAGGGGTGGGCCCTCATGGAGAACCTCTGCTAGTGCAGTACAGAATGAAAATGTTGGGTTGGAGCCACTACCCAGAGTCATCATTGTGGTACTTCCCAGTTGAGCTGTAAAAAGAGAGACACCCTTCTCCAGAGTCCAGAGTGGTAGATCCACCAACAGCTTGCACCGGCCACCTGGAAAATCTGCCTACATTCATTGCCAACACATGAAAGCAGATGAGAGAGGAGCTGTGCCTCACACAGCCACAGAGGTCAAGCTGCCCAAGGCCATGGGAGCCTACCTCTTGCATCAGTGTGACCTTGATGTGAGACATGGAGTCAAAGGAGATCATTTTGGAACTTTAAGATTTAATGACTGCTCTATTGGATTTCAGACTTGCATGATGCTTGTTACCCCTTTGTTTTGGCCAGTTTCTTCATTTGGAATGGGTATACCCCACTGTATCTAGGAAGTAACTAATTTGCTTTTGATTTCACAGGCTTTTAGATGGAAGGTACTTGCCTTGTTTCAGTTGAGACTTTGAATTGTGGACTTTTGGGTTAATGTTGAAATGCGTTAAAAATTTGGGGACTGTTGGGAAGGCAGGACTGATTTTAAAATGTGATGACATGAGATTTAAGAGGGGTGAGAGGCAGAATGATATAGTTTGGCTGTGTTCCTATCCCAATCTCATCTGAATTGTAGCTTCCTTAATTCCCATGTGTCATGGGAGTTCCTTCATAGGATGTAATTTGAATCATGGGGTGTGGTTCTTTACCATATTGTTCTCATGATTGTGTATAAGTCTCATGAGATCTGACGGTTTTATTAAGGGAAGTTACTCTACATAATTCTCTTGCCTGCAACCATGTAAGATGTGACTTTGCTCTTCATTTGTCTTCAGCATAATTGTGAGTCCTCCTCAGCTATGTAGAACTGTGAGCCAACTAAACCTCTTTTCTTTTTAAATTACCCAGTGTCAGGTATGCCCTTAGAGTAGCACAAGAATAGACTACTGCAACAGTTGAGAGTTAGTAACAAATTTTATACAGCTTTGAGCAGAGGGCTCCTCACTGTCCTGCTTCCTCTACTGATTATGTCAACACATCAAGGTCTGTTATTCTGTATCAGTTCAAATTAAGGGTTAATTGAGAGAGTCAATTGTCTTACATAATAAGTCCAGAGGTAAGTAATATTGGGTTATTGTCTTCAGGACACGAGGTTGCTTTTTGCAACAATGTGCCAAATGTAATCTCCATGGTTGCCTGATAGATCTTCCAAAAATTATGAGCATATCTTGGAGATATTTTATTTTTTTAATTTTTATTTTTATTTTAAATTTTATTGCATTTTAGGTTTTGGGGTACATGTGCAGAACATACAAGATAGTTGCATAGATACACACATTGCAGTGTGTTTTGCTGCCTTCCTCCCCTTCACCCACACTTGGCATTTCTCCCCAGTCTATCCCTCCTCAGCTCCCCCCCACTGTCCCTCCCCCATTCCCCCCAATAGACCCCAGTGTGTAGTACCCCGCTTCCTGTGTTCATGTGTTCTCATTTTCCTCACCCACCTATGAGTGAGAATATGCGGTATTTCCTTTTCTGTTCTTGTGTCAGTTTGCTGAGAATGATGTTCTCCAGATTCATCCATGTCCTTACAAAGGACACAAACACATCATTTTTGGTTGCTGCATAGTATTCCATGGTGTATATGTGCCAAATTTTCCCAGTCCAGTCTATCATCGATGGGCATTTGGGTTGGTTCCAGGTCTTTGCTATTGTAAACAGTGCTGCAATGAACATTCGTGTGCATGTGTCCTTAGAGTAGAACGATTTATAGTCCTTCGGATATTTTAGATTGAGTTTCAGATTACCACAATAAAGCAAATATTGCGATAAAGCAAGTCACACATTTTTTGGTTTCCTGGTGCATAGAAAAGTATGCTAACACTATAATGTTGTCTATTAAGTGTACATTATCATTTTTTTTCTAAAAACATGTACATACCTTCATTAGAAAATGTTTTATTGCTAAAATGTGTTAACATTTATCTGAGGCTTTCATCAATGTTCTTAACTAGATATTTTGCTAATACCTTATTTGACCATGTTGGGATTATTTGGGTCTTCCTTAACCCTCTACATATCAAGACCAGAATGTATTGATGGTCTTTTTTACACACACACACGCACACACTCTCTCTCTCTCTCTCTCTCTCTCTCTCTCTCTCTCTCTCACACACACACACACATACATTCTGATAATAATATTAACGTTTATAGCAGATGCTTCGAGTTCTATACACATCCTTTTAATTCCCTTCATACTACTTGATCAGCACTTGCTATAGCTTCTGAATGAGCACTTGCTGCTTCACCTTGCACTTTTATGTTATGGAGATGGCTCATTCCTTGAACCTCATATAAAGTAACCTCTGCTACCTTCCAACTTTTATCTCTCTTTTTATTTTGAGACAGTGTTATTCTGTCCCAGTCTGGAGTGTAATGACATGATCTCAGCTCACTGCAGCCTCTACCTCTCGAGTTCAAGTGATTCTCCTGCTTCAGCCTTTTGAGTAGCTGGGATTACAGGCACCTGCCACCATGTCCAGTTAATTTTTGTATTTTCAGTAGAGAAGGGGTTTCTTTTAACTCTTCTTTTTATTTGAACACTTAGAAACCATTATAGGGTTATTATTTGACCTAATTTTAATATTGTTGTGTCTCAGGGAATAAGGAGAACTAAAGAGAGGCAGTCCTAAATACAGGAATGACCAGGCTGTAGGTCAGTGAGGACATATATGACATTTATTGATTAAGATTACCATCTTTATGGGGACCCTTTGTGGCACCATAAAACAATTAAAACAGTTATGTCAAAGATCACTTATTACCAGTCACCATAACAGATATAATAATAATGAAAAAGTTTTAAGTATTGTAAAAATGACCAAAATATGACACAGAAATCCTAAGTGAGCAAATATTGCTGGAAAAAAACGTCGCTGATAGATTTGTTTGATGCAGTGTTTCTACAAACCTTCAAATTGTAAAAAATGCAGTATCTAAACAGCACAATAACAGGAGTAAGAAAGGTGAGAGAAAAATAAACTGAAGAATAATTTCAAACTATACTACAAGGCTACAGTAATCAAAACAGCATGGTACTGGTACCAAAACAGAGATATAGACCAATGGAACAGAACAGAGGCATCGGAGGCAACACAACACATCTACAACCATATTATCTTTGATAAACCAGATAAAAACAGGCAATGGGGAAAGGATTCCCTATTTAATAAATGGTGTTGGGAAAACTGGCTAGCCATGTGCAGAAAGCAGAAACTGGACCCCTTCCTGACACCTTACAATAAAATTAACTCCAGATGGATTAAAGACTTAAACGTAAGACCTGACACCATAAAAACCCTAGAAGAAAATCTAGGCAAAACCGTTCAGGACATAGGAGTAGGCAAGGACTTCATGAACAAAACACCAAAAGCATTGGCAACAAAAGGCAAAATAGACAAATGGGACCTAATCAAACTCCACAGCTTCTGCATGGCAAAACAAACAGTCACTAGAGTGAATCAGCAACCATCAGAATGGTAAAAAAATCTTTGCAGTTTACGCATCTGACAAAGGGCTGATATCCAGAATTTACAAAGAACTCAAACAGATTTACACGAAAAAAACAAACAAGCCCATTCAAAAATGGGCAAAGGATATGAACAGAAACTTTACGAAAGCAGACATACATGAGGCCAGCAAACATATGAAAAAGTGCTCATCGTCATTGGTCATTAGAGAGATGCAAATCAAAACCACATTGAGATACCATCTCACACCAGTTAGAATGGCGATCATTAAAAAATCTGGAGACAGCAGATGCTGGAGAGGATGTGGAGAAATAGGAACACTCTTACACTGTTGGTGGGAGTGTAAGTTAGTTCAACCATTGTGGAAGACAGTGTGGCGATTCCTCAGGGACCTAGAAATAGAAATTCCATTTGACCCAGCAATCCCATTACTGGGTATCTATCCAAAGGACTATAAATCGTTCTACTATAAGGACACATGCACACGAATGGTCATTGCAGCACTGTTTACAATAGCAAAGACCTGGAACCAACCCAAATGCCCAACGATGATAGACTGGACTGGGAAAATGTGGCACATATACACCATGGAATATTATGCAGCAATCAAAAATAATGAGTTTGTGTCCTTTGTAGGGACGTGGATGAATCTGGAGAACATCATTCTCAGCAAACTGACACAAGAACAGAAAAAGAAATACCGCATATACTCACTCATAGGTGGGTGAGAAAAATGAGAACACGTGGACACAGAGAGGCGGTCTACTATACACTGGGGACTGTGGGGGGGAATGGGGGAGGGACAGCGGGGGGGGGCTGGGGGGGATAGCCTGGGGATGAATACCAAGTGTGGGTGAAGGGGAGGAAAGCAGCAAAGCACACTGCCATGTGTGTACCTATGCAACTATCTTGCTCGTTCTGCACATGTACCCCCAAACCTATAATGCAATAAAAATTTAAAAATAAATAAATAAATAATAAAAAAGAATAATTGATAGAGTGATTTTGTGACATAGAACTTTTAGTTAAAAATAATTGTTATTAAGAAAATTTGATTTTTGTTTGATTGTTTAAAGGTGGTCAGTCATTACTTTTTGTTTGATGTACTTAACAAAATGCCCTTCTTCAACGCTATCTGAATAATTTATAACAACCAAAATATACATAATTTTTAAAGGAATTTTAGCAAAATGTTAGAAGCAGCCCATCTAGCTGGAAATTCTAAGGATCCAGTGTTTTAGCTTGAAAATCTTAAGGCTCTTACTCTTCATGCCTTCATCACTGTTAGAGAGATTTTACTAGTATTTCTATGATTCTTTGATATTGTATCCAGCTTATTTTCTGCCAATAGGATAGAACACTGTCTTGGGCCCGAAAGAGCCTAAATTTTGAAACTTTTATTAAGCACAATTGTTTCCACTTGTAAATCATATTAGTTTTTCTTGAGTCAAAGAGAAAATAAGGCAGAACATTAGAATGCCTGAGCAGAATTTAATTTATTCCACAAGGGATACAGGGTTTATATAAGTCTATAAAATTTACTTGTATCTTCATATGCAAAGAAAGACATGGAAGAAACAGGCCTGAAAATATATGACCCTTTAAGTCTAAGATACTACTGTTTATTTTATTCTTCCTGTAGGTATGGCAATGAAGAAAATGCAGATAAAAGACTGCAAGTGGAGTTTAACACTACATTGTTATATACAAAGTAAATAAATAGAGATTACTCTGTTCTTAAAATCTAAACATGAATCAAATAAGAGAATCATAAATGCATATTTAGAGGGTTAACAAGACTCATGCTTTCTCAAACCTGAACTATAAAATGTGGAATATAGCAGTATTTTTTCAATGCTAACCACTTTTATTAAATTGTCATAATTAATTGCTCTTTAAAGGTGTTTCGTCATATGTTTAACGTCAAGTCCACATATTTAAAGTAATTTGCATATAGCAAAACATTATTCTGATCATATATTAAAAGTCTACTTATTGAAAGGACTTTTAGTTTTTTAACTATAGTATTAAGTTTAATAGTCTATTTAGATTTTGTTTAAAATAATTCCATGGTTGTTTTCTATAGCATTTAGTTTTCACTGGAAGCAACTCAGCATGGTTCTCTAGTGCATTATCAACTAATTTATTTCAAAAGGAACAAATAAAAAATTCTAAATAAGATCAAAATCAATAATCTTGACTCTTCTTGGAACATTAATTTAAACTTTTGAAACATTAATATGGTAGATTTTTCCCTCTGAAAAACAATTATCAAAGTAAGTAATTTAATTTTAATATATAATGTTAGAAATATATTTTTAAAATTGATAAAAGACTTCTAATTCAGGGTAGGATGTGGTAGTACAGAGTATATTACTATTCTTCCTTCAAAAACTAGGAAGGGGAAATAAACCAAAAATAATATTGTTAAGGACAGCAGGAAACTAGAAGTGATTGAAACTAGAAGTAATTTCTGTAAAAAGTCCTTTCTGCTTGATCCATGATTACAGCCACTTTCTCCCTGTAGTATTTGGCTGCTTCTGAGCATGGGATGAAGATGAGGTATGGTTGATGCAGAAGTACTTAACTGGGAAAAAAAAACCAGCACAGATTGGGTGGCCAGAGCTTGTGCAGCAGGTTGAAAGCTAGAAGATTCTCAGCACATACCTGGTGTTTACTACAAGGCAAAACTGACATTTATTGAGCATCAGGAGACTGTGGGCTGGACAGGAAATCAGAAGGGAATATATTGCAGTCACAACACATAGAAGACAAAGTGCTACCAGAAGAAGGAGTCCTGCAGTAAACACAAGGAACAGCTTTTTCCACAAGGAATTTGCCAGGTTTTGAAATCAGAGGGGTTTGTAGGATAAAGAACTAAGCTCAAAAAACACCAAAGGACAGAATTTGATTTAAATATGACACCAATAGCAGTACAAATGCATTTACATATTACTGCTACTGCTATAGAACAAATATTTGAAACTGTAATAAACAAGAATGAAAATCACTGCAACCCAACTTTGGTTTAAAAAGAGTAAAAATACTTTTATGCATCTCTTTGCATTAAAAATTGACCATGAAAATAATTTAATGTTCCCTTGTCGAATCCAGGCAATATGTGTTCTATTTTTTGGGAATCAGAATGGGAATATTTTTTCTATTATTTTGTGATATCAGTTATGATACCAACTGTGAAATGATTGCAATTAAAATAATATGCCTATTTTTCTCCAAAATTTGAATATAGTAAAACACAATTCTGTATTCTGACTTAGCTGAAGGTCAAAGCCAAGGTAGAGAAAAAGGACTGATAAATGTGTTAGATCCTGAATGAAATACTTTATATGTAGCTGTCTCATTTGATCTTCAGAACCATCTGATTGCTAACTGTATTGCTCTTTGACTATTAAGGATCTACAAAGACATTAGCACAGTCGTTGTGCAGGCTCAATAAAAGTAATAATCACTAAAATTTACTGATCCCTTATTATGTGACAGGCAATTTGCTTAGCCTTTTACTTACACTATGTGATTTAATCCTAAAAATAACTCAATGTTCTCACGAAAAAAAATACATTCAGAGAGAATAAGTAACTCCAGTTAATAGCAAGCTGGAATTTATAGCTAGACTCATTTGACTCCAGAGTTTACTCTCAGCCTCTACATGCCATTGCCCATAAGCAATCTTGCAAAAATTTGTGTAGCCATGTTTAGGTATGAAAACATAGGTAATACTTTTACTTCAAGCATATCAAAGCCATAGTTATTTCTGTTTTAAAGTAAGTATGTTAAGTTGCTCTACCTTAAGTATGTTAAGAGTGTATGAGTGTGTGTGTGTGTGTGTGTGTGTGTGTGTGTGTGTAGAGTAAAGTTTTGCAACATAAGACCCTTTTTGTCTGGGTAGTAGGATTTTGATGTGGGAGATGAGAATTGGAAAATTCAACTGTCATAAATTACCCAAGGAAATACGTTGTCATTTTTAGAGGTTTTTATCAAAGACAAGGGACATTAAGATTTTTCTATCTCTAGCTATATACACATATGAGAGAATATATATATTGCCATTCTTATATTTTTGGGAGACTTCTCAGTGGAAGCAGTTGAAGAAATCTGTATATATGTTTATGTGTATATACATACATAAAATTTTGTATATATATGCTTTGTATTTATGTATACATATACATAAATATATATACATACATTTTGTATGTGTTTATTAAGAATAGTGCATGTGTATATAAATACACATGGAAACAACTTGTCCCCTTATTATGTGCCACACACACTGCCGTACACACATCCCAAAAGGTCCAATAAACATGAGAACCAAACTTATAACTCCTTCACTTTTATCTTAGGTTAAGAATAATTACATGGAAAAATCAAAAAGAGATCATGCATAATAACAGCATTTTTAGAAAACCTCTGTTATTTTAATTGCTTCAGAAAGACTGAAAAGAAAAACTATTGATTGAAAATCCTCTTTTTAGTGTTAGTATTGGAGACATTATGCTCATTATTTTTTCTTCATCCATAATGCAATGAAAATTGCAGGTCTGGCACTCATAGCTCATAGGATTAGACAAGTTATGTTACCCCTCTGTGACTATTTTCCTACTTAGCTAAGAAAACCATTCTATGAATATTTCTTTATCTATCTGTAAAAGTTTACCAATGCCAAAATGTGGTTGTGAAGACACAGTAGAACAATCATTATAGTCAAATGCACTTGGAATTGTGTCTGCCCATATTATTTTTCAGTGCAAAATTAGTGTTAGTTATATTAGATTCTTTATGGTCACAGATTGACCATAGCTTCTGTTATCAACATTTTTAATAAATATTTTCTAGATTAGTGGTTATATAATCTATGGCCATATTACTAGTTTTTCTTTAGTTCTGTCTTCGAACTAGTTTCCTTTGAGTCAGCATTGCTGACAGAGAAAGTACTATCTCTTGAATTATTTCATAATGTAAGTTAAAATAAATATTCAACCTATATAAATATTATCTGTTAAAAATTGTAGGGGATTTAGCTATACAAACATTATTTATAATTTTTGAAAATAATTAAGTGTTCCATTATGAAACTCCCAGATTCATATATTTCAGAAAACTTCTTTCTGTAGATAACATGTGATTTATTAGTTTATGTAAATATATTGGGTTAAATGAATTGTGTTGGCTCTGAAAAAGAACTAAACAAAAGTAAACAGAATAAAAATTCCGTCTTCTGCCACAGACCTTTTGGAAATGAGAAGGGAGAAAGAGAAATAATGCATTTGATAATTCTCTCCCACCTGGCCTTATTCCATGGCAGTGGTGAACGTGCAGCTCCATCAAGAAGGGAAAGAAAACACCACACTCTTAATTCTCCCATTAACTCTTCAGGAGATAACAGACGTTTTCTATGAAAGTGGTTATTTTAACCCTTGGAAATGTCTTCTCTATAAACTGTGCACTCTTTATACATGAGAAGTAAAAAGACATTAATATAAAATACCCTCTGTAGAAGAACATGAAATCAAAACTTTGGTGTGACATTTCTTGCATATTTTTTCTATGATTTCCAATGGCCAGGAGCAAATTTCACCCTTGGTATAATCTTAAATGATGGGGAAAAAATCAAATACATGCCAGATGACTCTCAGCTTCATTCCTCTATAGATACTGTGTATTTCACACAGAAAAGGGTAAACTTAAAAAAAAAGTTTTTATTTTTTTTCAGTTGGAATTATTTTTTTAAATTATGTACCTAACTAATTATTGAGCTTTACATTTGCATATTTCAAAGAAAGGAAAATATCACAATAGATAAATTAATTACAATTTAACATCAAGCCTATTTTAATTTCACTAGAAACCAATATAATTGACATAGGTCAATCTAATTCTCGTAAAAACTATAAACTGTGTGTACTCACCATTATATTATGCAAACAAATCGATTTACTTCATTCTGAGTCATCAAACTTTTGTTTTCCTTGTCTTACCAGATCTGTCACAAACCGTTAAATATGACATATTGCTTAATGTTTTTATTTTGCAACTGTTATGTTTTTGGTACATATTAGTGTAATATTTGTTAAAATTACTATATCTTATGCCAAATAAGTGAAATTTTATTTATTCTATTCCCTGGAACTTAGAGCATCTGTTACTAAACATGAGCTTAATAATGCTCAGGTTTTGGTCGTTAACCAACATACATTGGAAAAAAATGCCTAATTATAGCAAATAATGGAAGATAGGCAGATGGACAGATAATAGATAGATAGATAGATAGATAGATAGATAGATAGATAGATAGATAGATAGGGTAGATAGGGGAGCTTTTCTTTTTATTGTATTTAAAGTCAATTTTTGAAAGTCCTGAAAAGTATACAGACATTTTTGTTATAGGAGATTTTTAAGGTTTTGGAAAATGGTCTGTGAAGGGCACATTTTAAAAAATTCATTCACTGTAAATACATATTTAACAAGGAATGATTTAGTTTTAATAATAATGCACAAGAAAAGACATGGAATCAATGACAGATGATGCACATTGATTCCAGATGTGCATGGAATTAATGCCCAATGATAAATGTGAATCGATTACAGATGGAATAAAGAAAATGTGGTACATATATATCACAGAATACTATACAGCCATAAAAATAATGAGAGCATGTCTTTTGCAGGAAAATGAATGCAGCTGGAAGTCATTATCCTTAGCAAACTAAAACAGGAACAGAAAACCAAATACCACATGTTCTGGCTTATAAGTGGGAGCTAAATAATGATAACTCAAGGACACAAAGAGGGGAGCAACAGACACTGGGGCCTACGTAGGTGTAAAGAGTGGGAGGAGTGATAGAATCAGAAAACAAATAACTATTGGTTACTAGGTTTAGTATCTGGGTGACAAAAGAATCTGAACACAAACTCTTGTGGCACAAATTTACTTACATAACAAACCTATAAATGTACCCTTGAACCTAAAAAAAATCATACTAAAAATACTTAAGGATGAACATGAAAAAATTTATTAAACTCCTCAAAAGCATGTTCACACTTAAAGGTTTTCATGTTAAAACTTAAAGGTTTTAAACACTATTAGTCAATTTTTATCCGCATATTAAAATAATAATAATGTACAATATAATAAAGAGTATGAGAAGTTTCCTGTTAATTTGAATTTTAAAAAGTTAATAACTTAGAAAATTATTGAAGATATCAATAGCTGTGATGTTAAATGACAGAAATAATAATGTCAAGTTATTGATGTTCATGTTCATTTCTAATTTTGGTGTTGACATGATGTCAACCCCAAATTTGAGCTGTAAACAAAGAGAATCAGACACTAAATTATCTCATCTATAGAACAAGAGGTTCTATCAATGTTCTGGAAGAAATTACCAACTGGAATGATATGACTCTAAGAAAAGCTGGTTATTCTTAGGAGCAGTTCTGTCATGAATTAACAGACATGAGTCCATCTTGAATCTAACTGTGGTCTTCACTACCCTATCTCACCAAAATGCTTATACACCCTTCTCACTGACAGCTACAGACTTCTGAGTTACTATATGCTGTAGCCATAATAATTTTCTATTACTTCTCCCATTACTTTAGAATTAACATGCCAATGTAGCTTACAAATTTGATTTACAAAATCTAACAAATACATCTTTAAACACAGAACATTTAGAACAATCTCACTTGTGAAATACAGAAGTAAAAATCCTAAAGGGAATATGATCAAGTTGAACCCATTACTTAGTAAAGGAGAATAAATAATGACTAAGTAGAAAAGATATAAAGTCATCTAAATCATATAAAGAATTAAAAAATACTTATAAAACATGAATATTGAAAAAAACTCATTAGATAACAAGGATTATTTTCTTCAAATGCTAAAAAATTATTGATTTACTCCAACAGCCATCATACTTATGCATTATATAATAACATTGATCATCAGTTAGTTTACTGAGTCCTCAGAAGCATTTGATAAACTGAACCACTCCCTCCTTCTGGAAATGCTTTCTTCCTTGCCAACTGAACACAGTGTAAAGCTCATTTTCTTTCTCCATGTGGTGACTATTCCATAGTCTCTTTTGCCAGAATGTTTATTTGTCTCTATATTGGAATGCCTGAAAGCTTGATTTTCACATGTCGTCTCTTCTCCATCTACTTAAGTGCATCTACATCTCCACATCTACATCTGCATCCGTGCACCTACATCTACATCTCCTCTACTAGTGGCTGCACCTTTGACTCTTAATGTACGTGGGCAGCTGATAGGACCCGAGCTAGATGTCAAGGCTCTATAGACAGGACAATTAAATCAGAAACTCTAGGGTAGAACTTGGCATTAGTATTACTTATAATACCTCAGGTAATTCCAAAGGGCAACCAGGATTAGGAATCATATAATCTATATGAATTCTAGATGTATTTTACCCGCTCTCATAGATTCAAATACCATATGAATGCTTATAATTTACAACTTAAAAAATTCATCTCCCTTGAGTCACATGTCTAATTATCTACTTAAAATTCTCACTTGAATATCTTACAGGAATCTCAGCATTGATTGTCCACAACAGAACTCTTGATTTCCCCACCGTATCCCAAACCTGCTTTTATCCAGGGTTCTCAAGCTCTGCAATGAATACCTCCTATGGGAATTTGTTCAGGTGCCAAACCCCGATGTCACCTTTAATTTATCTCTCCCATGCTTGTTCCATTTCTAATTCCACAATACACTCTGTTGGCATATTTAAAATGCAAGCTAAACTTAATCAACTCTCACCACCTCTATTCTAATCTAATCAGATTTTCTTATTCTAGTGCTGGAACACCTGTTGCAGTTCCTCTGAGATATTGATCCTTTTAATGTATGTGGGCATCTGATAGGACCTGAGTTATAGCACCAGAGCTTATCCTACTGGTCGTACAGAAGCTGTCCACACATTCCCAGGACTTCTGTGGTAATTTTCTAAGTAATTCTCCTGGTTTTATTTTCAGTCCTCTACAGTTATTTTCAAAGCAGAAAATAAAGTGATATTTGAAAACAATAACCCCAATTATAATACTCTCCTGCTCTGATCCTTTAGTAGTTGCCCATCACCAGGGTCCTACCTATTTCACTAATTTCATCTCTCTACTTTTCTTCCCCTGTGATATTCAGCTTCTTGCTGATCCAGAAAGGTACCAAGCTTGTTTCTCCAAGGAAGGTCTTGGTTCTCTAGATCATTGCATGGTTTCTCCTCTCATTTAATTTAGGTTTCTGCCTTGTTATATCACTCAGAGAGGGCCTTCCCAATCTCATCTCTCATTATGTTCCTTCATGCCATAGATTATTGCTATATGTTAAGTATGCATTTTTCTGCTTATGAAGTTTGTGTCTCCCAAAATTATAGAAGCTCACTAAAACAAACACAATGTGCACTGCTATATCTTGAGCATCTACAACAAGCATCAGTTATAACTATGTTTTGAATACATGAGTGAATGGATCTGATTATCAGGCCACACTTTTTCCTCTCCTGGTAAAACTGTCTAAATAACTTTCCTGATTCCTCGAGCATTTGGAAGTAGAGACTACCATTAGTTTGATTGTTGTTCTTATTGGCAACAGACATTATTCAATCAAAATAAATAAAAAGTGCTTCTAAAATCACAGAAAAGCTAAAGGAAACTTTCAGGATCTCTTATTTAATTGTTTGCAAATTAAAGCCAATTAATGTCCTGAAAAATATTTTCAGCTAATTTCCCAAAAAGTCAATACCAAATTTATTTAAATAGATCCTCTATAGAGGTATCCTAATAGTCAACTTCTCCAGAAGGTTCACATATTGTTGAAAGAAAAAAACAGTGAATAATTTTAGATATTCAATATGTAGTTTTGTATTACACAAACCCAAAATCTTTTGTGGTTAAGATTTTTATTTAGTAGAAACTTGTAAACAGTTATATAGATTAAGTTACCATTATTTCTTTACACTTCTATTTGTTCACAAATATGACAAAGATAGAATTTGGAAAATGTAATGTCATTCTATATTTTATCTAAAGCAATATATGGCCAAATAGACATATAGACCCAGCATGAAAAGAAGTTAAAAAGATTTAACAAGTTAGGTTAATTGCACTTTAAGTGGAACAGACATTTAATATGGATACCTAGATGATACTCTAATTTATTGTCTTTTCAAAAATTAAAACTCAAGTAAGCCTTGCAAGTAATTAAATGTTATTCTGGATCCATTTTAATTAGTAGAAGAATAGTCAATGATACTTTTAGAGGCCTAACATCATGTTTTGAGATTATGTTGTAGCTGAATTTTAATTATTTGGATAATTATTTACTGCCTTATTTGACTATCTACTTATTTTTAAAAAAAAGAAAAGAAAAGAAAAGAAATTGCTTGCTGGTGGCACTAATTGAATATATTCAATTGCATGCTCATAATTTTAATACTTGAATTTATCAATATATTATTGAAACAGCCTACATAAATTAATACTTTTCATCCAATAATTTATTCACCAAACACAGAATCATTTCTAGAACAAATTTACAGTCAGTGTTTCATTTTGCAAGCTTTAGTTCATAGAAAATTTTATTCTAATTGCTTCATTGTTTTTTATTCATGTTACTTTCTTGGTCACAGAGTGTAAATTAAAAACAAGTGAGGACTTCATCATATTTGTATTTGTATGTATGCTACCTTCTTTCAAGGTATCTAAAATATGTTGAAAATACATGTTGCTTATATTGAATACTTTATTTTAATGCTTTTGTAATTTGCTACCTTTGTATTGGAGTATGCTGATTTCTCAGATGGTGGATTTGAAAATAATTGTGTTACGAACCATTAGAAAAAAGTATTTATAATTTCAGGGTGGGAAGACTAGGGAAGAGATAATTATCTGTATTTCCTAAGCAAATGGGGCATAGAAAATATTTATATTTTTGTGTATTAGTAAATGTACATATTCTTATGCATATGTACACATGCATTCAGAAAGATAAGAGTAAATTTTATAAAGTAATGATTGTGTTATTTAGCTATAGGAAATGGCTTAATAAATCTTGACAAGGGTAAAAAACTCAGAATATTATCACAAAATGGCCAGGGAGCTTTGGCTCTAAACAATGCTGGAAGTAAAGAACAAGGTAACTGGGTTACTGACAAAATTAATGAACTGTGATGTTTAGCCTAGTAAAATATGTAACATTTATAAAGAGATAAATGGCTAACTCTTTTGATGATAATATTCTGTGAATGTCAGGTGGAAGAAAGATTACAAGTGTAAAATTGATAGTATTTATCACAGGAACGTATGTGACTAGGCACTAACTAATTTTTGCTGACTCAGCACTGATTTTCAAATTAATAAGTTAATTTGTATTACAGTTAGTATTCTTGCTGTTATATTTCTGTCATAAGAAAATTCAAACTGTTAGGTATTTTGATCCAAGATAGAAGACTGGGTTCATGGTAAATATACTTAATAAAGAGTGATAAATTATTTTTATTTATGATGAATATTAACTATAGGAATTGAATAACAATTTTACCACAGAATGCAAGCTAGTGAAGCCAAATTATACCTAAATTCTCCCTCTAATTTTTAGACAAAAATATATCGTATACCTTCTTGTGTAACTGTTAACATACCTTTGTAAAATGTATTTCTAAAAACAATACAATCAGGAAATAAATTTTTATTTACTCTTTTATATTTTAACATTGAAAATTATTTAGTATCTTCAGATGGATCTTCTAACTTTAAATTGCCTAATATAAATAGAAAATGTACAGGCATTTATTTTTTGGTAGCAATATTTGCTTTCATACAATATATATTAAGCTAACTGTGAGATAAAACTCAGTTAAAGTAAACCTTCACTGATTCCTTTGATGTATACAATACTGGTTGAAATTTCCTAATCCAAAAACCTGAAATCCAATCTAAAACATTTTTAGAATCATCATGATGCAACATCTGAGGAAGTATATAATTTGAGAATTGTAACTCATAAGGGATTCACTGCATTATAGCTATGCCCATATGGAGTCTAACATATGACCAATACCAACCCATAATCCAGCTGAACAAAGATACTGTAACATGATTTGAGTGGTGCTTTTCCTTGCTTTGTTAACCATCACAAGAGTCTGCAGCACAACTTTTCTTTTAACAAAGCTAGAACAGTTTTGGCTTCTTAAACTTCATATTTGGTAGGTTAAGCTGCCATATGTGTTCAGAGTGAATAGTGTTTAAGTTGAAAATATTGTAAAAAAATTATATTTTTTCAAAAATATTTAAAAAAATAAATAATAGTAGAACTGAAAAAAAAATTATGAAACTCTCATAGATTTCAGGTAGAAATGCAAAATGATACAAATGTGTTTCTTAAGTTTTGACAATTTTATCAGTTTTCTATAAAGAAAGTATAATTACCAGCCACTACTGAGATTTCATAAATACTATTAATTTAGGATGATGTTGCTTGGCCTTTGAAGAAGCAGATTCTTATTATATATTCATATTCTGAAGTAACTCACGTTAAAAAAATTACACCTTACGTTAGTGATCAGTGGAATGATTTTCTGGTAAGGCTCACATCAGAAAATAAACAAAGTCTTCTTTAAAATACCCACTGTCAAATTTTTCATGTGTTCCTCTTAACTTCATGAAATTGGAAACTAAGGTAATTAAGTCACTATTGTCACCAATGGTAGATTTCCCTGTTCTCATTATTATCTTTTCTCAATGCCAAGACTTTTAATAATAAACTCCCAAAGACTTGAACAGATACTGACATGACATTTCCAGTCCAACCAAAATGCACTTGATGATTGCTCATTATAATATAAATAATTTTTTGGAGAATGGGAAAAACTTTTGAATACAATCCATCAAATCAATTAAAGTGTACAGGATGTTAGATATACGTTCTATTGTGAAGAATAGAACTAACTTCTGAAAAAATTAAAACATATACTTCATAGTTATGTAACTATAGAGTATAACAGATTTTAAGATAACATTATACAAGTAAGAGAGACATGGACCATTGAAGCAGAGGATACTAGAGCAAAACAAGCCACTAAACAAAGCATGCAAGACACTAAAGGTCACATTGAATGTCAATGCTTATATTTTGAAGAAAGTATTCATTCTAAGACATCTAATGCATCAATTTATCATTCTTTAAAAAATAATTTTTCTAGCCAAATTACTCTCTTAGAATATATATATATATATGTTTGTTTGTTTTCAGTATTAAACTCATCAGGAACAACAACAAAAAATAGAGAAAATGGATTACTTTCCTTTAGCTGACGGCAAGCCGAATAATAGCAAATTTAATTCCACATGACCCTTATTTAACCCAAAGTCCATAGATTAAGTGTATTCATTCACACAATCAAAAGATCTCCTCCAGTGGGGTGTTGTGCAACAGACATATAATGTAAATATCATGTAACTTTGAGTTTTATAGTAGGTACTTAAAAAAAAAATAAAAACACATGAAATTAAAAAAAAAAGTATAAAATTCCTATGCAAAATATATGATATTTTTAGGCATGTTTTGAAGATTTTTTAATCAGTTTGAGGAAGGTCTCCTCCATTTTTATGTTACCAATAATTTGTATTACAAATGGATAGAAAATGTTATCAAAGGATTTTTCTGAATCATTTATTTTTTGTAAACAGTTTTTTTTTCTTCTTTAGTCTGTGGGATGGTTATTTATATGGACCAAATTCTTATTCTTGAATCAGCCTAGTATTATTAGGAAAGACTACTTTATCATACTACATTGTTTTTTCCATGTATTATGGGATTTGTTTGCAAGCATTTTGTTGATAATTTTTACCTATATGTTATAAGCAGTATTAGTCTACAGCTTCACTTCTGTAGTTTCTCTATTTGTTTTTCAGATAATGCTGGTCACCCTCTCAACAGTCATAATATTTTTAGACTTGGTATTATTTCTTCTTTGAAGATTAGAAGGCATTGGAATATGAACGTTATTTAGTGGACGTTTTTTAACTAGAAATTCTATTTCTTTAGTAGATAGTATTATTCAGGTTTTCTATATCTTCTTCAGTGAATGTACGCAGTTTGTTTTAACACATTTATTCATTGCATCTAAGCTGTCCTATTTATTGATGTAGAGTTATTCTTGGTATTCTCTGAGTGTGCTCTTAATGTCAGCAGGGTTTGCAGGAGTGCTCCCTCATATTTTTGTTAATATTTATGTATTTTCTTTTATATTCTTGATCAATCTTATTCAAGATTTTTTCTGTTTTATATTTTAAGAAAATGATTTTTGATTTTATGGATTGTTTTTCTTTTTCCTGCTTTAACTTGTTTTAATTTTTAAATTTTTTCATTTTTATTATACTTTAAACGTTGGGGTACATGTACAGATCCTGCAGGTTTGTTACATAGGTATACATATGCCATAGTGGTGGTTTGCTACATCCATCACCCCATCATCTACATTAGATACTTTTCCTAATGCTATCCCTCCCCAATACCTCCACACCCTGCTATTCCTCCCCTATCCCCTATTCCCCAGGCCCCAGTGTGTGATGTTCTCTTCTCTGTTTCCATGTGTTTTCATTGTTCAACACCTACTTATGAGTGAGAACATGCAGTGTTTGGTTTTCTGTCCTTGTGTCAGTTTTCTGAGAATGATGGTTTCCAGCTTCATCCATGTCCCTGCAAAGGACATGAACTCATCTTTTTTATGGCTGAATACTATTCCATGGTGTATATGTGCCACATTTTTTTTTATGCAGTATCATTGATGGGCATTTGGGTTGTTTCCAAGTCTTCGCTGTTGTAAACAGTGCCACAATAAACATATGTGCGCATGGGTCTTTATAATAGATAATAGAATGATTTATAATCCCTTGGGTACATAGCCAGTAATGGGATGTATGGTATCCATACACACCCAGTAATGGGATGCTGGGTCAAATGGTATTTCTATTTCTAGATCCTTGAAGAATTGCCACACTGTCTTCCACAATGGTTGAATTAATTTACACTCCCACCAACAGTGTTAAAATGTTCCTATTTCTCCACATCCTCTCCAGCATCTATTGTCTCCTGATTTTTTAATGATCACCATACTAACTGATGGGAGGTGGCATCTCAATATGGTTTTGATTTGCATTTTTCTTATTACCAGTGATGATGAGCTTTTTTTCATATGTTTGTCAGCTGCATAAATGTCTTCTGTTGAAAAGTGTCTGTTCATAGCCTTTGCCTACTTTTTGATGGGGCTGTTTGCTTTTTTTGTGTTAGTAAATGTACATATTGTTGTGCATATGTACATATGCACTGTTTGCTTTTTTCTTGTAAATTTGTTTAAATTCTCTGTAGATTGTGGATAGCACCCCCTGTAAGATGGGTAGATTGCAAAAGTTTTCCCATCCTGTTGGTTCCCGGTTCACCCGACTGGTAGTTTCTTTTGCTGTGCAGAATCTCTTAAGTTTAATTAGATCCCATTTGTCTATTTGACTTTTGTTGCCATTGTTTTTGGTGTTTTAGCCACAAAGTATTTTGCTCATGCCTATGTCCTGAATGGTATTGCCTAGGGAGTTTTTACAGCATTAGGCCTCACGTTTAAATCTTTAATCTTGTGTTTGTTCTGGGTTTCAATATCTCGTGTCTGAATGTGGAATTTTACCTTGAAACTTTCCTTCCTATCTAATACAAACATTTAATATTATAATTTTGTCAATAAACATTGTTCAAGCTATGCTCTACGTACTTATTATGTTGTATTTCCATTTTTATTTGTTTCAAAACATTTTCGTTCTTTCCGTAAGTTTTTCCTTTTGACCATGTGTTAAAGAAAAAATGCGCTGTTTATTTTTAAAATATTGGGATAGATTTCTAGTTTAGATATCTTTCCATTAATGATTATTAATTTTATTCCAGTACAGTGTAAGACCATACTTTTCAGAATTTCACTATTACATGTAGTATACATTTTATATTACCCCCAAATATGGTCAGTCTTGGAGAATTTTTCATGCAAATTAAACAAATAATGATAAGTATGTTGTTATTCTTTCTGCAGTGTTACTTTTGAAGTCAAGTTAGTTGGCACTATTGTTTACCTTTTCTATTTCTTTTTGTTAACTTCTATTTTATTTAAGGGTACATGCACAACTTCGTTATATGGAAACACTAATGTCATGGTTGTTTGATATACAGATTATTTCATTACCCAAAAAGCATACCACCCAAACATTATTTTTTCCTATCTTCTTCCTCCTGCTGTCCTCTACTGTCAAGTAGGCCACAGGGTCAGTTGTTCCCCTTTATGTGTCCATATCTTCTCATCATTTAGCTCCCACTTATAAGTGAGAACATGATGTATTTGATTTTCTCTTTTTATATTAGTTTGGTAAGGGTAATGGCCTCCAGCTCTGTTCATATTCCTGCAAAGGATATAATCTCATCCTTTTTTATGGCCGCATAATATTTAATGGTGCATACGACCCTGTTTTCTTTATCTAGTCTACCATTGATGGGCATTTATTAATAGGTTGATTCCACACCTTTGCTATTGTGAACAGAGCTCCAATGAACATATGTGTGCATTTGCAATTACGGTAGAATGATTTACATTTCTTTGGGTATATATTCAGTATTGGAATTGCCAGGTGGAAGGGAAGTTTTATTTTTAGTTCTTTGAGGAATCACCACACTGCTTTCCAAGATGAACTCATTTACACTCCCACAAAAGGTGTGTAAACATTCTCCTTTCTCAAGAACCAAGGCAGCATTCACTGTTATTATGATTATTATTAACTATTTGGTAGCCATTGTGATTGGTGTGAGATGGTATCTTATTTTAGTTTTGATTTCCTTTTCTCTAATGATTCATGATGTTGAGCATTTTTGCATGACCTGTTGGCTACCTTTTCTATTCCTTTGCTCAGATTCTATCTACTTGTTATATCTGTTACCAAGGAAGAAGTATGTATGTCTTCAACTATAATTTTGATTTGCCTATTTTTCTTTAAATTCTGTGAGGTTTTGATTCACATATATTGAAGTTCTCATTTTAGCTATATTTATTCTTACACATGATGTTATGTCTTCATGAATAATTGACTCCTACAATCATATATCACTCTATTCCTTATAATATTTTATTTCCTAAGTTCTAATTATTCTGATATTTTTGTGGAGAGTAACATATTTGTGTTTTCTGTTCATATTTTATCATGGTTTTTCTTTTAACATATATCTATCTTTATATTTAAAAATGAATTTCATAAAGTCATCATATAAGTCTTACTTTATTTTTAATCTGAAAATATGTCCTTTAATTAGTGCTTAGCTCATTTACATTCAATGCAAGTGTCATTAAGATTGGATAATAGCCACTGGGAGCATCGTAGTTGCAATTTCCTAAATGTTTCATCTTTCTATCATTATTTTTCTGTATTGTAAGCCATTTTTATTATTAATTTATATCTTTGTAAGTTTTAATGCCTGACCTTTTTTTTATTGCATTTTAGGTTTTGGGGTACATGTGAAGAACATGCAAGATAGTTGCATAGGTACACACATGGCAGTGTGATTTGCTGCTTTCCTCGCCTTCACCTATATCTGGCATTTCTCCTCAGGCTATCTCTCCCCAACTCCCCACCCTGACTTAATATTAATACACTTTTTTTTCTATTTTTAACATATTTGTTCTAGAGTTTGCAGTCAGTTTGCTTTTAGAAACATTAAAATAAGAAATATTATTTGATGCTAACCTAACCCTCACATATTCCATTTGAATAGGTTCCATTTAATTGTGCAGATTCGTATTTTCTTCTTGTGTCAGTTTTACTACCTGAAGTAGTTTCTTAAATGTTTGTAATAGTGTCTATAATTTTTTTTCATGCTTACTGTAACAATATAACACAAAATAGGTAACTTAAAGCAATAGTTCATTTACTAAATGTTCTGGAGGCCTACAATGTGAAATCAGAAACACCAGCCTGATATCAAAATGTTGATGGGGCTTCACTCCATCCAAAGATGGCTCTAGAGAAGAATCTCTCTGCACTCTCATTTTCTGATGGCTGGTATTCCTTGGTTTGTGGCATCATGAATGCCACCTCTGCATTCATGGTTATATTTCTTTCTCCTTCCTTATATATCTTTCTGTTTCCTTACCTCTATAAGGATAATTGTGATCACATTTAGAGTTCACCCACATAATTCAGGATAGTCTTTCCAGTGCTGGATCCTTAAGTGAAACATACATGCAAAGTCTTTGCCATATAGAATAACTTTCACAGATTCCAGGGATTAGGACATAGAATCTTTGGTTAGGGGTGATGGGATTTATTCAGTATACCACACAGTTAATTGATACTGGAAGGTTTTTATCAAATACACTCTTATTCCTTCTACATTTTTGAAGGTATTTTAGCGGTTATTAAAACTGAAGGTTGACTTTTTAAAAAATTTGTTTCTGTCTTTTATGAATTCATTGTCTTCTGGCCTATATAAGTTTGCTTCCATTCCTACCTGTTCGTTCTCTCTCCCTGCCTTCAAGAGTTTTATTCAATTGTTTTTATGGTACTCTTTATCTTCAAATGGCATGTTTATGTGTGTTTGCATTTTTGTATATGTGCGTGCACAGATGTATTTATCTTCTCTGTTGTTATCTAAGTTTATTGAATCTGTGGATTCTGTCTGTCATTAATTTTATAAAGTTCACAGCTCTTCAAATATTTTATCTGTCCTATTATCTCTCTCTTTCAACTTTTGGATTTTCTATTGCATTTATATTTAATCATGAGATTTTCCAAAGCCTTTGGATGCTCCATTGTAGATCTTTTTTGTACTATTTTTCCTTTTTGTGATTCAGTTTATCTTTTATCTTCAAATCACTGATCCTTTCTTGACACGTTCAAGTTTATAAATGAGACCTTCAAAGACATTCTTATTCTCATACTATAAGTTTTAAAAAATTATTTTTAGCATTTCTATATGATTCTTTCCATCTGCTTACCTAAATTACCCAGTAGATCATTGCCCACATTTTTCCACTAGAACATTTAATATATCAATCATAGCAAAAGAGCCGTATCTGATAGTTTTAATACCTGTGCAAAAGTCCAATTCAATTGATTACTTTACATTTTCAGAATGTTTTGATAGCATTGCTGTTTTTTTTTTTAAATTTTTATTGCATTTTAGGTTTTGGGGTACATGTGCAGAACGTGCAAGATAGTTGCATAGGTACACACATGGCTGTTATTTTTTTAAAATATGACTTTTTGCTGAAAACTATACATCTTGTGTAGAAAAGTAGAGATTGATTTAAGTAGGTTTTATTTCTTAAAATAAACACACTTTTTATTCTTCAAGGCCCTTAATATGAGAGTTTGCATCAATATATCCAGAAATTAAACTGTGTTTTGGAAATGTTTCTGTGGTTATTTTTAGTTCAAAATGGGCTTCATATTCCTGTAGAATTACCTTATGTTTGGACTATTTTACCATAGGTTTTGTATCAATATATGCTTCATCTTCAGTTTTACGTTTTCCATATTGTGATGTATCTCAGATTTGTCTCTATATTCTTGCTCATTTTCTATTAACATATTACTTTTTATTTGATGTTAGCTTGGTAAAAATAAGTAGAATATTCTTTGCTATTGTTACTAAGGCTCGGCATTAAGGAGATATAATATCTATCTAATGCTGAATCTCATTCACAATTATTCAGCATTTGTCTTTAGACTGGTGCATTGTCAATGAGTCTGCCTCCAAATCTGCTGTTTTCTGTGCCCTGCATGTATTCCTGCACAAAGCAGCCATTCTTTCCCAGACATATCCATGGAGGATGCCTTCTCAGCACTTTTGTCAGTCTCTTTTAGAAGCTTGTAATTACAACTGTGGAGATAATACTGTGTGTGGATGCCAATTACTTTGCATCTATGGCCTTCACTGGTTCACTAGCCCATTAACAATTGGCCATTAGCAATTCATTAAAAATTTTAGATGAAGTCTTACTGATGTCCAGCAGGGTATGCCCCAATAAGAAACTTTTGCTTGGAGGTTCTAGTTTTTTCTTACTTTTCAGTTTAACTGATTGCCCCCATGACCACAGATTTTTTTTTAGAGATTTCAGAAAATTTGTACATTTGCAGATTATCTATTTTATTATTGTTACAAGGATGAGAGTGATGTTCTTTCCAAATAGACAAATCTTAAGGAGGTAGCTTTTTTTTTCTTATTCAAATGTTTATTTGCATTCCTTTCATTTAGGTATACAGTGCATTCAGGATAATTATTTGCATAAGGGGCTGGGCGCAGTGGTTCACGCCTATAATTCCAGCACTTTGGGAAGCTGAGACAGCTGGATCATGAGGTCAAAAGATCGAGACCATCCTGGTCAACATGGTGAAACCTCATCTCTACTAAAACTAGAAAAAAAAAAAAAATAGCTGGGCATGGTGGCGCACACCTGTAGTCCCAGCTACTCGGGAGGCTGAGGCAGAAGAATTGCTTGAACCCAGGAGGCGGAGGTTGCGTTGAGCCGAGATTGTGCCATTGCATTCCAGCCTGGGTAACAAGAGCGAAACTCCGTCTCAAAAAAAAAATGCATAAGGTATGAGTTAAGGATTGTTATTATTGTTGTAATTATTATTTACCCCTAGAGAGTTGATTTTTATAGCATCTATTTTTGAGAGATGTGTCCTTTCTCTATTGTACTAGCTGGCACTTTTGTCAACATCAGTTGACTGTACATGTAAGAGTCAATTTTTAACTATTGTTTTTGATTGCTCTGTATTTCTTTTGCTTTTGCCAGAAAAACATTATATTGGTTAATAACACTTTTGAGTGATAATGATGTAAAGTAGTGTTAGGTTATTAAATTATTGTCTTTAATAAATAATTAGATATTCTAGGATATTTACATTTTAATGTAAATGCAAAATCAGCTTTAAAAAATGTGTACAAAAATTTCTCCTGATATTTTTGATTGGGATTATACTCAAACTATAGATAATTCAGGGAATATTGTATGTCTTAAATGCAATGTCTTCTGATCAATTGACAATATATTTAGCCTATCCAAATCTTCTCTTATTTCTTTCAGTGATTTTTTAATAGTTTTTAGCATACAATTTATAGATTACACTTTCAATTTAAACCCAAGAATTTAAGTTTTAAAGTTACTGCAAGTTATATTTTTAAAACATCAATTCCAGATCTTTTGCTAATATAAAATTCTTATAATATTTAATATTTTTAATAATTTTTAAATCTTGACCTTGTATACTAAAACTTTGTTAAATTATTTATTATTCCTATGAGCTCTTCTGTATTCATTAGGGTTTCTACATGGATCATTATAACTGAGCTAAACAAAAATAGTTTAACATTTTAATTTCGAATCCATGTTTTGTTTAGTTTTTATGGAAAAGTGAGAACCTTGAGCTAGATGTTGAATAGAAGTAATGAGATAGGACACGTTTCTCTATACCTAGTTTTAGGGAAAAAGAATCATTATTTTAGACTTTAAAAAATCCCTTACATAAATGTGTTTTTTGTTTTATCATGCTTTCTTTATTTAATTGTTAGCATAAAATCTTCTGTAACATTTCCCCTTATTTGTTTCTCTTTTTATTTTAATTATTTTTGTATGTTTTTTCCTCCCTCATTTTTCTTTCATTTTACATGCTAATTAGAAGCATATTTAATTCAACAAATCTTAAGTTGTTTTCTATTTTTTAGTCCTCATATTATATTTTTTAGTTTGTCTTTTTATCTTGAAATACATGTTCTTTTCACCTATAACAACAAATTTTCCTGTAAGTTTTTAACTTATTTATGAGAGTTGTTTACAATTTTTGTTTTGTTACAATATGTAATCACTGGTTCTGAGGGAATGTGTTCTCTTTCTGGGTCCACAAGGGGGCGTAGTTTTAAGCGCAAGAACTTCTAGCGCCACGCCACCCTCCCATCTCTCTCCATCTGGGAGACGTAACAGTTTATGTTTGAATTTCACTGGGCGTGGGAAGAAACTGAGTCAATCACGCCAGTGGAAGGTCTAAGGAACTCCTTTCATTGGCCTGGGGTCTTAGAGAAGGTGGGGGTTCCTCCCAGGTTAAAAGTCCCCTTCTTCCACCCCACTTTGGAATCTATGTTTGGATCCCCTTCCACGAACACTCCCATCGTAGAAGATATTATTTCTCTCTCCTGGATTTTCCCTCTGGAGTCCCCTTCCTAGAACAGTCCCTTCTTGGAAGCCTGTCTTCCCTTTCTAAATTCGATCTCTATTCCCTAACACTCTCCTGGAAGCTGCTTTCCTCTCCTGGATTCCATTTTTTCTGGATTCTCTCACTCAGTCTGAGAATTAGCTGTTTCTCTCTCTCTCCTTCTGTTTCTCTCTCTCTCTCTCTCTCTCTCTGAATAAATAACTTTCTACAAACACTTATGAGTTCAGCATTTACTGCGCACTGCACTGTGGTCCCCTCTCTCATTCTTGAGAAGGCAGGAGACCGAGAACCTGGAGAAACGTCCTCTCAGTGGAGCTGAGGGCACCCTGAACCCCAATATTAGAGTTCAATTGTGGTTATTATTCTCTTTACTATATTCAACATTATATTGAATTGTTCCAGGCTGATTTTTTAAGAAAACATATGCTGAAATATACTGTTTTTTTTTTTCTTTTATATTTGTTTGTCTGCATTTCTTTGGCACTTTTAATGAATCCAAGTCCTTTCTTCTTTCTTGGTGATAGGAGTAATCTTGTAGATTCCTGAAAGTGGGTTCACATCAGATTTCCCTTTGTTTTTCAGTCTCTCCTACCTTGATGCTTTTATAATAAAATTTGAAGTTGAGGACATGGATGAAATAATACTGGAGCCAAATATATCGTGTATCTCTCTCTCTCTCTCTCTCTCTCTCTCTCTCTCTCTCTCTCTCTCTCTCTGTGTGTGTGTGTGTGTGTGTGTGTATGTGTGTTTTCCAGATTCCAATTTGTTCCAGAAGCTCATATTGTCATCGCCTTCTAGGATTACTGATTTTCTCAATCTTTCAAAATAATTTCATCTTATGTACACCTGTATCTTCATCCTCTCTGATCCAAACAAGGTCATGATCCCCTAAAATAAAGCTAGCTTAGCTTTCTGCTACCTATAAAGTGCTTGTTTATTCTCTGGAGTTCAGCTTGTCTAGGCATTTTCAGATACTTTAGTTTAGCTCAGATGCACAGGAAAGTAATAATTTTAATTTTCTCTAAAATGTTCTTTTACATACTACGGGTATCCTAAATAGCAGGAACATATATGTTTGTTCACTATTAATTCCTTAGCACCTAGTGAAATGGCTGTATGTGTTTACAACTATCATTACTGAAAATATACATGTTAACAATGGGTGTGCATTTAATTATATTAAACAACAGATAATATTTTCACCTAAGACTAGTGAAATAAACATTGTATATAAACAGTAATCAAACATTTAGCTCCTGAGAGGAAAATTATGGACATTTAAATTAAATTTCTATATATAATAGTGCTTTATATAACAGTTTCAAAAATAATACACAATTGTAGTGTCGAAATTTAGAAGGTAACCTTGACTGTATTATTTTGGAGGGTAGCTGTGAAAAGCATAGAAAAGAATATGTTTCAAAAAGGTAAGCTTTTAGAAGCTATTTATTAAAGGAATAGATTATCTAGAAATAATGACAATCTCTACATATGAAATAGGTTTAAAATACTAATAACTGTGGCAATACAAAAGTGAATGTTCAGCAAGTTTACTTGAGAATAAATAGCAGGAATCAAATAATATATAATATCATAACTACAAGGCAGACATTCTTCTTACTGTAGAAGATAAGCAGTCTTTTAAAACTCAGAAACAGTGAATGACATAAGGTTTATGTAGGCTATGAATAAAGTGATTATATAATTTTATATCCAAACTAGTACACTTTATGTAGTGAAAGTGATGCTATGAATAATGTTGGTAAATTAGGCATACACTCCTGGGATTGTCCTGGGCGAATTCCAAAATATGTTCAACTACCTATACTGTCCATCTCCTGCTTGTGACAAATGAGGGTCATTGTAAGAGAGACTCTAGCCCATAATTGCCATGGCTTATATCACTGAATGAGCAAGTGACTGAATCTTACGAGAAGAAGTCTATATTGATGATAATGGCTTCTGGTTTGTATACCAGTTATGATTCATTCTGATGCCATAGACTTGCTTTGTTTATCTTGGCAAATTGATCAGGAACTCTTGACACAGTTTATTCATATGACAATGTGAAATTATCAAGGGATCTGTGATACAAACTCTAGCCACCTGCAGAAATTAGTTTTATCCTCTATAAGGTGTGACCTTTATCAAAACTCTAAAAGCTTTTTCATCTGACAATTATCTATTGATTTTTAGTTTTCAGCCACTTCTGCTTTTAAAAATAAGAAGAAATAAAAAGTACAGCTTTTATTAAAATGAACAATATCAGTAATTAATATTCCATAAATTATTTTTGACAATTCTTTGCTTGGTTATCCTTAATTTAATATAACTTTTCCTGAACATATAAAATTGGTTAATGTACAAAACTTTTAAAAATATGATATATTTCCATTTATAATTTTCTAATTTGGTAGACATAGAGGCCATTAAGTATCCCATTATCTTTATTGTGGTGATACGGTATGACCATTTTATTAAACATTACACTTTATTTGTAAAAAAGATAATTTGAACAAGTATTAGAATATGGTTTATTATTTAATACTCTTTCACAATGGAAGTTTATGTTTTTCAGTTAATATAACTATTAAATACTACAAGTGTGAGTTCAACTTTATCACACTACCAGACTTCAAACTATACTACAAGGCTACAGTAATCAAAACAGCATGGTACTGGTACCAAAACAGAGATATAGACCAATGGAACAGAACAGAAGCATCGGAGGCAACACAACATATCTACAACCATATTATCTTTGATAAACCAGACAAAAACAGGCAATGGGGAGAGGATTCCCTATTTAATAAACGGTGTTGGGAAAACTGGCTAGCCATGTGCAGAAAGCAGAAACTGGACCCCTTTCTGACACCTTACACTAAAATTAACTCCAGATGGATTAAAGACTTAAACATAAGACCTGACACCATAAAAACCCTAGAAGAAAATCTAGGCAAAACCGTTCAGGACATAGGAGTAGGCAAGGACTTCATGAACAAAATACCAAAAGCACTGGCAACAAAAGCCAAAATAGACAAATGGGACCTAATCAAACTCCACAGCTTCTGCACGGCAAAAGAAACAGTCACTAGAGTGAATCGGCAACCATCAGAATGGGAAAAAATCTTTGCAGTTTATGCATCTGACAAAGGGCTGATATCCAGAATTTACAAAGAACTCAAACAGATTTACAGAAAAAAAAACAAACAAGCCCATTCAAAAATGGGCAAAGGATATGAACAGACACTTTACAAAAGAAGACATACATGAGGCCAACAAACATATGAAAAAGTGCTCATCATCATTGGTCATTAGAGAGATGCAAATCAAAACCACATTGAGATATCATCTCACACCAGTTAGAATGGCGATCATTAAAAAATCTGGAGACAGCAGATGCTGGAGAGGATGTGGAGAAATAGGAACACTCTTACACTATTGGTGGGAATGTAAATTAGTTCAACCATTGTGGAAGACAGTGTGGCGATTCCTCAGGGACCTAGAAATAGAAATTCCATTTGACCCAGCAATCCCATTACTGGGTATCTATCCAAAAGACTATAAATCATTCTACTATAAGGACACATGCACACGAATGTTCATTGCAGCACTGTTTACAATAGCAAAGACCTGGAACCAACCCAAATGCCCATCGATGATAGACTGGACTGGGAAAATGTGGCACATATACACCATGGAATATTATGCAGCAATCAAAAATGATGAGTTTGTGTCCTTTGTAAGGACATGGATGAATCTGGAGAACATCATTCTCAGCAAACTGACAGAAGAACAGAAAAAGAAATACTGCATATACTCACTCATAGGTGGGTGAGAAAAATGAGAACACATGGACACAGAGAGGCGGTCTACTATACACTGGGGACTGTTGGGGGAAATGGTGGAGGGACAGCGAGGGGGGCTGGGGGTAATAGCCTGGGGATGAATACCAAGTGTGGGTGAAGGGGAGGAAGGCAGCAAAACACACTGCCATGTGTGTACCTATGCAACTATCCTGCATGTTCTGCACATGTACCCCAAAACCTATAATGCAATAAAAATTTTTAAAAAATGTATATTGCATCTAACATAAAGATATTTCTTGAATGAATGCATAAATAAACACATATGTAGATGATATTATATAAATAGGGAAATAGGTGTCATGCAAAGAGATAATGGACACACATAGTCAGAAACCACAAAGAATCTAATATTGTAAACCTACTGGCAAGTCAACACATTAGGCTATCACACTTTCACATACATATTTGAACAGAAGAATATGATGTTTCTGAATTAGAGACACACACTATTACTCACAGTAAAAACAGAAACTAGGGAAGCATCTTGCACTGATACCTTGTATCACAAAGTAGTATAATATTTCACAAGTATTTTTTTGACCCAGCTTTGATGTCATGACTAAAACCTCTCAGTTAGACTTCACAGGTGGTATACTAAGTCCCCATCCCAATAACTTCCTTTGTCAGCCAATTGCACACACTTTTGAGTTATAATAAACCTATCCCCAACTGCAAAGTACCCCTAGATTTTTAACAAACATGGATGGCCCCTTGTTCCTGGGGTTCTAAACCTATATCATTATACATTATTTTAGATTTAATTAACTACACCTATGGAAAAACCTAAAAGATTGGATTATGAGTCCTTGAAATCTACATTTTTCAACTCTCTATTCATAGCATCCTCAAAATGTAGATGAAGTGACTTTAGATAAATAAATATGTAACACTGATAATCTTGCAATATTTTCTTATGACCTCAAAATCTTGAACCATAAAACATGTAAAGACCCTTATGCACATTAAATTCACTCATCTCCATATCAAGAGAGTTATGCCATTCTTCATGCACTCTTTATATAGTCTATTGTAAGATGGTTTTATCCAGATATACATATAGAAATAATCTAATGCTACTAAATAAATAGTTTTGGAAATTTATATGTTCATCATCCTGTATTTTCTATGCAAATGTCATTCCACATACAGTAAACACTTGTCTCATTTTAATCCCTCCCAGAAACCTCATGTGATACATTTTCATGGAGAGTTTTCTAAAACATATATTTAAATCTTATAATAGTAAGTATTTTAAGTGGGCTTTATTGAAGTTTGATCTTTTTTCCTTCCATAGTTAATGAGTTTGGGTATATATCTAAAATAAGGTGGTCCACCCTGGAGCCAAAGGCTTTGATTGTCTATGCAGTTCTCATATTCATCATCTCAGGCTTATACAACAACATACCATAGACTGGTTGGCTTAAAGAATAGGAATTAATTTTTCAAAGTTCAGAGGCTGGGAAGTTCAAGATCAAGGTGACAGCAGATTCAGTTCCTGAAAAGGGCCCTCTTCTTGGTTTGCAGACAGCCACTTTATCACTGTGCTCTCACGTGGAGAGAGTGAGCATGAGTGAGTTTGGGTTCTTCTTTCTCTTCTTACAGGGATGTTAATTCTATCATGTCCCCATTTAAGTCTAATTACTTTCCAAAGACCCCATATCCAAATACCATCATGTTGTGGGCTAAGGCTTTAACAAGAATTTGTAGGATACAACATTCATAGCACTCTCTGCCCCAGTGTTGGTTGTTACTGGGTGCAAAATTGACTTTACTTTTGCTTACGTTAGAAATTATAGGAATACACGAGAAGATAGTTTGTATGAATCTGCATAGCTACACAAATAGTAATAAAATTATGCTTTAGATGCATTGCTTTTATGTCTACAAAATGGCTCTTCTTAGTTTCTCTAATTCACTGCTTTTCTCTGGTTTAGTTATTGTGGATTCCACTCTTCTCATCCCAAGCCACCAATGTTTCTGATTCCTTTGTTCATTCCTTTCCCCTGGCATATACTTTCCTTTAATCTATATTGAATTGTGCCAGGTCTTAGATTTTATATTTTTTATCAATTCACTTTCTGCTTTACTTTTATTTTGAAAATCTGTTTTGATACTTTGTCTCAAATTCTAAATTTTAGAGAATTCATAAAATATTTTTATTTATAATATTTTGAGTATTGTACAAGGCACTAGAATAAATAAGAGGAATGTACAATCTCTTTCTCCAAGGGGTTGGCAGACTATTTTTAAAGTCTAATTAGTAAATGAGCAGTTTTAAAATCAGTGAATAGTTTCTCTATTAACTAACCATCTATATTCTGTGGGAACCTACCTAAATCCATCTGGATTGAACGCATTAGATAAAGAGTCAGGGGAGATTTTCTAGAGAAAACCTAATCTAGAGAAAAACTAAATTATAGGAAAGCTGAAACTATATTGGAAAAAATCTAACATTTGAAAAAGTCCAGACACATATAAGAGGAATTAATGTGCAAGTAGGAAGTAAAATAAGGAAAAACTCAGGAAAGAGTGAAAGTTTGGTATATTCAGAATGCAAAGTAGCTGATCTGTGAGTGTTAAGCTATGATACTAAAATGTAGGTGAGAATCGGACATAAGGGGTCCTTACATATTATTCTAATGTGTTTTTATTTATATTGAAGGTATAAATACTAAGTTTATAATAAATTTGAACAGGGAAATAACAATTTGTGGAGTTTTGTCAGGCATATTCAATTTAAGATGCCTTGGAATATCAAAGTAGACAGGTGCAATAGGCAATTGAATGTATGGCTCCAGCACTGAAGTCTAAACTCATGATATATGTTTAGTATTCAGTAGTATATTGCTCTATTGAAACTATGTGTTTCCATAAACTTGTATTATGAAGTGCTTAAGAAGATTTTTAAAAAGATTGGCAGCATAAATTTTGGGAAAATCAACATCATGCTTTATTGTTCCATAAGATAAAATGCAAAATTTTATCCAACTGTTTATTCACACTTTTGTGTAATTGCTGGCATTCTTATTTGCTATTACAAATAGACAGTATCTTTTTTTAACATACTTTGTAAAAAATTTATTTTATTGGGTGAGTTTTGGTGGTTCTCCAGTCCAAGCAGGAAACAGAGAACAAGTAGTTAAAGGATAAAACGAGGAGTCAGCAGTGACACAGAAGCCAGGACTTCTTCAACTAAAGGACTGGCAAACAGTACAGATACTTTAGAAAGGTTAAATAATGGAAACGATGATTGATAAGAGATCATGGATTAGGATACTGGAGGTCACTAATGCAAGTGATTCCAGTGGAATGTTAATGGACAATATTAGATTGTTGTAAATTGTTGAATGAATGGGATAAGGTGATGAAGATGTTTAATATAGACAATTTGTTTTGTACTTTAAGTTAAGGGGTACATGTACAGATCTTGCAGGATTATTGCATAGGTACATGCATGCCATTGTGGTTTGCTGTCTCCATCCCCCCACCACCTCAGCCATTTCTCCCAGTATTATCTCTCCTGAAACTCCTTGCCCCCCCAACTGTCCCTCCTCTAGCCCCCAACATCCAACATACCCCAGTGTGTGATGCTCCCTTCCCTGTGTCCATGTGTTCTCATTGTTCAACACCCACCTACGAGTGAGAAAATGTGGTGCTTGGTATTCTGTTCTTGTGTCAGTTTGCTGAGGAGAATCGTTTCCAGATTCATCCATGTCCATTCAAAGAGCCCAAACTCATTGTTTTTTATTGCTGCATAGTATTCCATGGTTGAACTAATTTACACTCCCACGAGCAGTGTGAAAGTGTTCCTAGTTCTCCACATCCTTTCAAGCATCTGTTGGCTTTAGTTTTTTTAATGATCACCATTCTAACTGGTGTGAAATGCTATCTCACTGTGATTTTGATTTGCATTTCTCTAATGACCAGTGATGGTGCACATTTTTTCATGTCTGTTGGCCTCATAAATGTCTTCTTTTGAAAAGTGTCTGTTCATATCCTTTGCTCACTTTTCAATGAGTTTGCTAGTTTTTTTTTTTTTTTTTTTTTTTTCTTGTAAAGCTGCTTTAGTTCTTTGTAGATTCTGGATATTAGCCCTTTGTCAGATGGCAAAAATTTTTTCTCATTCTGTTGGTTGCCAGTTCTTTCTATTGTTTCTTTTGATGTGCAGAAACTCTTAAGTTTAATTAGATCCCAGTTGTCTATTTTGGCTTTTATTGCCAATGCTCTTGGTGTTTTAGTCATGAAGTCCTTACATATGCATATGTCCTGAATAGTATTGCCTAGGTTTTCTTCTAAAGTTTTTATGGTGTTAGGTCTTAGATTTAAGTCTTTAATCTATCTGGAGTTAATTTTAGCATATGGTATAAGGAAGGGGTCCAGTTTCTGCTTTCTGTACATAGCTAGCCAGTTTTCCCAACATTATTTATTAAACAGGGCATCATTTTCCCATTGCTTGTTTTTTATCAGGTTTCTCAAAGATCAGATAGTTGTAGATGTGTGGCGTTATTTCTGAGGCCTCTGTTCTGTTCCCTTGGCCTATATCTCTGTTTTGGGACCAATATCATGCTGTTTTGATTACTGTAGCCTTGTAGTATAGTTTGAAGTCAGGTAGCATGATGTCTCCAGCTCTGTTCTCTTTTGCTTAGGACTGTCTTGGCTAGGCAGGCTCTCTTTTGGTTCCATATGAACTTTAAGGTGGTTTTTTTCCAGTTCTGTGAAGAGGGTCATATATAGCTTTATGGGGATAACGTTGAATCTGTAAATTACTTGGGGCAGTATGGCCATTTTCACAGTACTGATTCTTCCTAACCATGAGCATGGAATGTTTTTTCCTCTGTTTGTGTCTCTTATTTCCTTGAGCAGTGATTTGTAGTTCTCCTTGAAGAGATTCTTTACATCCTTTGTTAGTTGTATTCCTAGGTATTTTATTCTCTTTGTAGCAATTGTGAATTGGAGTTTGCTTATGATTTGGCTCTCCGTTTCTCTGTTATTGGTGTATAAGAATGCTTGTGATTTCTGCACATTGATGTCGTATCCTGAGACTTCGCTAAAGTTGCTTATCAGCTTAAGGAGATTTTGGGCTGAGATGATGGGGTCTTTTAAATATACAAGCATGTCATCTGCAAATAGAGACAATTTGATTTCTCTTTTCCTAGTTGAATATCTTTTATTTCTTTTTCTTGCCTGATTGCTCTGGCTAGAATTTCCAATACTGTATTGAATAGAAGTGGTAAGAGAGGGCAAACTTGTGTAGTGCCATTTTTTTCAAAGGGAATGCTTCCATTGTTTTGCCTGTTCAGTATGATATTGGCTATGAGTTTGTCATAAACAGCTTTTATTATTTTGAGATATGTTCCATTGATACCTAGTTTATTAAGATATTTTAGCTTATATGATACGTAAGTTCAGTAATCTAATGTACAGCATGGTAACTATATGTAATCATACTGGATTGGATACTTGAAATTTGCTGAGAGATGTTGTGTTCTCTCTCTCTCTCTCTCCCTCTCTCTCTCTCCACTCTCTCTCCCTCTCTCTCTCTCCTCTCTCTCTCTCTCTCTCTCACACACACACACACACACACGAAAGGTCCCAATGTGGGTGATGGATGTATTATTTAGCTTGATTGTGGTAACTGTTTCAGAATGTATGTATGTATATGTATATATATATATATATATATATATATATATATATATATATATATATATATATATATATTAATTTTCATTTGTCTATTATACTTCAGTAGAGCTATAAAATCTTATTAAAAAATAAAGTAGGTGGTTTGATGTTTCAGCCATTATATAAGCATATTCAAAACATATCCCAAACCACTTTTTACAACCTTTACCACTATTCCACTGACCCAAGCCTCCATCAATCATTAACTTGCTAGCAGCATTAGCCACCCACCTGGACTTCCTTCTACCCCTATCCCTCTATAGTCCACTTCTGACTCAATAGCTAATGCCATTCTTTTAAAATATAACTTAGATCGTATCATTCCTCTGCTCAAACCTCACTTATTTTTCACCTCATTGAAAATCAAAGTTAAGAAGTTTTCATGGTCTTCAAGGCCTTCCATGATCTGGCATCCTGTTCTCTCTCTCTACTTTCTTCAAATGTACTCCCTCTACTATAGCCAAAGTATCCTCCCTTCTGTTCCTCTCACTCACTGAACACCAACCGCTTTGGAGACATCGCATTTATAGCATCTTCTGCCTAGAATGCTCTTCTCACTGACACCACCATAGCTCACTCCCTTATCTCCATTATATCTCTATTCATATTTTATCTTTTTGGTAAGACTTTTTTACTTTCCTTATTTAAACTAATCTGCCTTCACTGGTATCCCCAATTCACTACTCTGTTATATATACATCTATCATACTGTATATTTTATATTCATTTTTTGTATTTCTGAAACTAAAACATAAACTCTGTGAGGGTAATGATTTTTGTCACTTCTTAAAAATTCATTGACTGAACTCTGAGTGCCTTTATCAGTGCCTATTATAAAGTATAAACTCATTAAATGTTTGTTGAATAAATACTTAGCTATATAAAAAAAGATATTTTAGCATAAAGTGCTGTTTAGATAAAAGAGACAGAAAATCAACAGGGATATCCAGGACTTGAATGCATATCTGGATCAAGCAGACCTAATAGACATCTATAGAACTTGGCACCACAAATCCACAAATATACTTTCTTCTCAGCACTGCATCACACTTACTGTAAAATTGACCCCATAATTGGAAGTAAATCACTACTCAACAAATGGAAAAGAGCGGAAATCGTAACTAAGAGTCTTTCAGACCACAGTGCAATACAATTACAAATCAAGATTAAGAAATTCATTCAAAACTGCACAACTACATGGAAACTGAACAACTTGCTTTTCAATGACGACTGGATAAACAATGAAATGAAGGCCAAATAAAGATGTTCTTAGAAACCAATGAGAATAAGACACAATGTACCAGAATCTATGGGACACTTTTAAAGCAGTGTCTAGAGGGAAATTTATAGCAATGAATGCCCACATGAAAAGTGAGAAAAGATCTAAAATCAACACCTAACATCAAAATTGAAAGAGCTAGAGGAGCAAGATCCAAAAACCTCAAAAGCTAGAAGAAGACAAGAAATAACTAAGATCAGAGCAGAACTGAAGGAGATAGATACAAAATGCCCTTCAAAAAATCAAGAACAGAAAAAAAAATACTGCATATACTCACTCATAGGTGGGTGAGAAAGATGAGAACACGTGGACACAGAGAGGCGGTCTACTATACACTGGGGACTGTTGGGGGGAATGTGGGAGGGACAGTGGGGGGAGCTGGGGGGGATAGCCTGGGGATGAATGCCAAGTGTGGGTGAAGGGGAGGAAAGCAGCAGAGCACACTGCCATGTGTGTACCTATGCAACTATCTTGCTTGTTCTGCACATGTACCCCCAAACCTATAATGCAATAAAAATGAAAAAAAGAAAGAAAGAAAGAAAAAAAAATCAGTAAATCCAGGATATGCTTCTTTGAAAAAATCAACAAAATAGAAAGACCTCTAGCCAGACTAATAAAAAGGAAAATAGAGAAGAATCAAATAAATGCAACAAAAAATGATAAAGGGGATATCACCACAGAAGCCACAGAAATACAAATCACCATCAGAGATTACTACAAACAACACTATATGCATAAACCACAAATCCAGAAGAAATGAATAAACTTCTGGACACTTACACCCTCCCAAGACCAAACCAGAAAGAAACTGAACCCTTGAATAGTCCAATAACAAAGTCTGAAGTTGAGGGAGCAATTAATAACCTACCAACCAAAAAAAGTTCAGGTCCAGATGGATGTATAGCCAAATTCTACCAGACATACGAAGAGGAGCAGGTACCCTTCCTTCTGAAACTATTCCAAACAATACAAAAAGAGGAAATCCTCTCTAACTCATTTTATGAGACCAACATCATCCTGATACCAATACCTGGCAGAGACACAACTAAAACAGAAAATTTCAGGCCAATATTCGTGACGAACATCAATACAAAACTCTTCAATAAAATACTGGCAAACTGAATATAATAGCACATCAAAAAGCTTATCCAGCACGATCAAGTAGGTTTCATCCCGGGGATCCAAGGCTGTTTCAACATGCACAAACTATAAATGTAATTCATCACAGAAACAGAACCAAAGACGAAAAGGACATGATTATTTCAATAGATGCAAAGATGTTTAATATAGACCATTCTTAAAATCAGCTTACCTGTTGTGAAAAGATGGAGAAAGATGTCACAGATGGAAAGAGTAATAATTTAAAGAGTAATAATTCATAATTTTCCTTGCTTGTTTTTGAATTAAGTGAATTTTGTTTACTTATCTCACTATTTTTTGAATATAGGAAGATATTTAAATATGTTACCTATATCTAATTGTTGTGAGTCAGAGAGTTTATTTATATTTAAAGATATTGGTGCTTATTTTTGAATAATTTGCAGTTCCATAAGATGTGTTGAAAGTCTGTGATTTGTTGAATAATGGCACCTTCAGACAAAAGTTAAACTTTATTTTTTGCTTTCTGTCAATTGTACTTTTATAGGCTGAGGTTTGTAATATATATTTGAAATATGATATATGAGTAATATATGTTTGAAAACTCCACTTCTGGAGTGGAGTTTTCAAACATTTAATACTCATATTAATTTTTGTTCCTTTCAAATAATTACAGTTCTGTGCATAAGAATTGTTGAAATTCTTTTGAGGAAGGATTTCTCAGACACTTTATATAATTATATATACCACTTTGAAATGCATGCATAATATATGTGTATAAACAAAGTTTGTTTGAATGCTAACATGCCTCTGCATGTAATATATATTTCTGACACAATATATAAAATGTTCAATTTACCAGCTTTGCAAAACATTTACAAACTGAGAAAAAATATTTTTTCTCATACTTCTAAATTCAGTTTTTTTCTCATACATCTAAAATCTGTTTTTCCTCATACTTCTACAATCACTAAAACCTAATTATGTTACAAAGAACATTGCTTTAAAAATTAATATAAACATTCTTTTTAAGAATGTTCTTTATAATATTGTTAGATTATGGTGATTTTATTATTTTTATTTATTTTATTTTTTTATTTTTAATTTTTTTTTTTTAGAGCAGGAATAAGAGTTTATTAAAAAGCTTTAAAGCAGGAATAAAAGAAAGTCAAGTCCACTTGAAAGGGAGCCAGGAGGGCAACTTGAGAGCTCAAGTGCACAGTTTGACCTTTGACTTAGGGTTATATATGTTGGTGTCCTTTCGGGAGCTTATGTCCCTTCACCCCCGATTCTTCCCTTGGGGTGGGCTGTCTGCATGCTCGGGCCTGCTAGTGCTGGGGAGGGGCTGCATGCAGTGCGTTCCCTTAAGCCATTCTTCCCTAACCAGTGAGTGTTCTTACAAGGTTATAAAACAGTTAAACTCTGCCATTTTCCCTCTTAGTGCCTGTGCATGAGCCCACTTGCCCAATTCCAGAGATCGTATTAGTTTCAACTTTTTCTATTTCTTGGGAGACTGTTCCCTGGCATGGGCCGCGACCAATTATTATTTTAGAGAGACAGCTTAACAACTGCCTATCAGCTGATGGTTGCCTGACATTCCTGGTGGAGAGGGGGGCCCTTTCCTGCCCTGCTCATGTCTATCTACTATAACATGGCTTTTTAAAGGCAGGGGTAAGGCAGCGTGCAGTAGCTCACACCTGCAATCCCAGGTAATTTTAGAAGTATGACTTCTGACAAAGAATTGCGACAATTCAATATTATGCAGAGTAATTTTTTTTCATTACTGGACATTGTCCTGTTTTTTATTTAATGTGTTGACATGTAGCAAATTAAAATGATCTTGTGTCTTTGAAAAAAAATCCACTGATTAGTACTTGTGTTCAAATTCCAAGTGCTTATCATTATTGAATTACTTCATGAACACAAATTTGAAATGCAAAGTGATCATTCATTTGCAATGATTAAATGCGACAGGTACTTGTATTCATATTTACTAATATGGCTTTGCATAATATGCAATAAACTGCATAATAGATTGTGCTATTTTGTCAATTTTGTCAGGAGTATTTTGAAGGTTTTTATGTGGCTACTAATAATATTTTAGAAAACAGTACAATTAATTTTGTGAGTTTTGGTAAATCTGTTTATCTTCATAGTGAGGATCAGCTATGATTAAGTTTGAAAATTGCCATTCCCCTTCCAGTTATGGTTGCAAACAATTTAGTATTCATGCATAGTCAATAAACATTGACAGGGACCTGGGAATAATCAGAGGAAATCGCATATGCTCCCTGTTTTGGAAGAATTTGGCCTATTATAAGAGACATATCTGTGAGCAAATTATTGCTGCTCTACATGGCTATGAACAAAGTACTGTGGAAATCCAAAAAAAAAGAAAAATCTGCCTGGGCCATAAGGGCCATAATGTGGGAAGAGTGAAACAAAAATTTATATGCAGGTAATATTTACTAGTAATGAAGAAATGTGGGAATTTGCTTAGAAAGGCTAGACTATTAAACATATACAGGTAAATATTGATACTTATTAAGTTCAAAACATAAATTTTAGAGATTATATAATAAGCATTTTTTTTTTGGTTCTGTTTTAAAAAACTCATACAAACAAATCTGGATAGAGAAGCCTAAGCTACACAAATTTTTACTCTCTGAAAGACAAAACAAGGAGACATAAAGGAAGGAACAAATGAACAAACTATGGGTTTTGTTCTGATGATACAGTGAAAATTATACTACGGACAAGTATTGTTTGGATGGATTTCTCCACCTGTTAGATATTATCTTCATTAACCACAATGATGGAAGCCAAGGCAAAGTGGTGAAACCAAATTCTCTCTGAATTTGAAGCCAATTTTCTTAATTACTATATTTGTGTTTGCATGTGAGTATGTGTAATATGTATATACCAGCATATATACCAACATTTACATATATAGTATAATTATCCAATATACATAGTATATATGGTGGTATGTATGATATTAACTAGACACCAAATGCTAATTAACAGAGATAGTTTTAATCCATGGGTGCAATGGTGGAATATAAAATAACTTATTGCCATGATTCAAAGACATAGAAAATATAGCTGCAGCCATAGATATGCATACCAGTAGTTTGCCAAGGTAATCAAAATGTCAAAGTTAGAAAAGTTATATCCTTTATAGAGAACTATTTTTGTAAGCTCATGTCAAAATTATGCTCCAGGTGTTGAAAACATGTAATATATTCAATTCCTTTAACTAGTCACTGAGTGATTTTTAACCACTTAAGAAACAAAAAGTTGAATAAATGCCAGGTTGGTTATCAAGATACTACCTTATTAGGGAAAATTTTTTTTTTTTTTTTGAGTTGGAGTTTTGCTGTTGTTACCCAGACTGGAGTGCAATGGCAGGATCTCGGCTCACCGCAACCTCCGCCTTCTTGGTTCAAGCAATTCTCCTGCCTCAGCCTTAGGGAAAATATTTAAAGGACAAAAATGGTTATTTCTCTTTATCAGAAATTTATCAAGCAATTTCAAAATAAATATTTTATGTTCACAACTATGGAAATGATGTATTCAAATGTTACTAATATATTTATGCAGAAATTAGTCACATAAATGGATAGTTGTTTTATTTTGAAAATTAAGTCTGATTGGAAAGTTTTGCAAGGTTAAGTGAATGCTGATTATAGTAAAACAAAATATTATGTGTCTTCAACAGCTCTGTGCTGTGAAACACATACATACAAATCAAAGCAGAACAATTTAAAGTTATGTTTTTACAAAGAAATATGAATACTATAACCATATGATTTTACATTTTATTACAATCAGTTTGTATTTTTAATTGAATCAGTGCTCTTAAGATGAGCACTACATGCATATAAAATATATAATTATTTCATATTTATCAAATAGCTTGTTTCAAATCAACTGAAAAGAATCAAATTGTAATTATTTTTCAAAATAAATTTATTTTCATGAACATTAAGATGTATTCTTATGCAACCTACATAGAAGAATATAGGATTACCATGCACAATTAGACTAATTATCTAGCTAGTATGGGATATGGAATATGACCTGTGTGATATCCCTATCATGGGTTTTTGATGACAGTCTCAACTATTAGTGACATTTTATCAAGTATATTATTTTATTAGAAAAATTTTATGGCTCTCCCATTATTTTCTATAAAACATAGGATATTTATAGCTATCAATAGAGATATAATCACAGATTTTGTAATATAGAAATCCATACAATATGTTATAATTTGAAACTATATTACTTGCACACTGTACTTGCATAATAAATTAGATATCAAATGAAAACAACCAAATTTTATAATAAAAAAGAGTCTTTGTTAATAATTTTGCCCAGCAGTGGAGGGGCAGGGAGGATGGGGAGGGATAACACCAGGAGAAATACCTGATGTAGGCGACGGGAGGTGGGGGTGGAGCGGGGTCAGGGGGATGAAGACAGCAGACCACCATAGCATGTATGTACCTATGCAACAATCCTGCAGGATGCTGGATGTACACATGTACACCAGAGCAAAAAAAAAAAAAAAAAAAAAAAAAAAAAAAAAAAAACAAACAAAAAAACAATAAAAAGTAAATAAATAAATAAAATAATTTTGTCCAGTAAGCTCATGAAATTTGAAAGAAATAGTCTTTTTTACTTTCTAACTTCCAGTAGAACTTAAATAGGAAACATGATATGGCACATTTCTAGGCCAAGACTCTTTGTATTCATTTATTTTCTTGAAACAGGCTGGAGTACAACTGCTAGATCACAGCTGAACTGATCCTCCCACCTCAACCACCTGAGTAGCTAGGACTACAGGTGCATGCCACCTGCAGAGACATGATCTGGCTATGTTGCCTAGGCTGTCTTGAACTTCTGATTTCAAGTAACCCTCTCCCATTGGCCTCAATGTTCAGTGATTACAGGCATGAGCCACTGCATTCATCCTAAGTCTTAATGTTCATGTACATATTATAAAATTTGACAGTCTAAAATTAGTCATTCCTAGCTTAATTAAAGACACAGAATTTTGGCCAGGTGCAGTCGCTCACGCCTGTAATTCCAGCACTCTAGGAGGCCGAGGTGGGCGGATAACTTGAGGTTAAAGGAGTTTGAGATCATCATGATACACAGGATGAAACCCCGTCTCTACCAAAAATACAAAAATTATCTGTGCGTAATGGCCCACACCTGTGGTCCCAGCTACTTGGGAGGCTGACGCGGGTGAATCGCTTGAACGCAGGAGGCGGAGGTTGCAGTGGGCCGAGATCATGCCACTGCACTCCAGCCTAGGCAACAAAGTGAAACTCCCTTTCCAAAAAAAAAAAAAAAAAAAAAAAAAAAAGTCAAAAGTATAATATATGAAACAAGCAGAGTATTAAAAGCTCATAGATATATTTTTAAATGAGTCACATAAACAACATTTATTATTTATAATCGCAGGAATCTAAGAAATTTTTTTGTGTGTGTGTATGTGTGTGTGTGTATTTGTGCATGAATACCTATGTTAGGATTTGAAGGAAAGAGGGTAAAACAAGTTACCCAAAGTCGAAATGACTACTGCTTGCAGCAGTTTCCTGTGGTTTCTGGGAAGAGGCAGCTGAGTGTATTGTCAGCAAAAGACACTGAGCAATAATAAGGGCTTTGTAAAACTGAGGGGATTCCAGGAGAACAAAGGCAGCTCCAACTTTCACTAATCGTCATGTAAGATCACCTTGGACCTATGATTAGACTACTAAATAGCTGACTTGAATTATTTTCAATTTGATTAGCACGTTACTAAAAATATTTTCAATTGTTTGTAGAAGTAAAATCAACATTAAAGCCATGCTGCCTTTCCTGAACACACCTGATCGCCTCTGATCTCCTGAGCTAAGCAGCAGGGTCGGGCTTGGTAAGTACTTGGATTGGAAAACTGTGATCTAAGCATCATATAGATTCCCCTGAAATCCATCAAGAAACCTTTCAGTCAAAAAAAAAAAAAAAAAAAAAAAAAAGAAAAGAAAAGAAATATATGAGTAGAAACCTTCACTATTTATTATTTTTACCAATGCCTACTATTTTTTATATTTCTTAAATTTTCCAAAATATTTTTATTTTAGATTTTGAAAATGAATTAAGAATAAAACAATCATTTACAATTGATGTTATTCAACATGGAAGGCTATGGGAAAAATTCTGTGGTGTATTAATTATAAAATTAATATTATAAATTATAAATTATATAATCTCTCTTGCCTTCTATTACAATGGAAATGTGACCCTGTCCTACCAAAGACGTATCCTTCTACTTGGGTCTTGGAACCCATTTGATCTTGCTTTCTCAAGGAATGCCTTTCTGTAGCTCTGCCCTCCATCTCTAACGTTGACTTCTCCATTCCTCTGGCTCATTTTCATTATCAAGTAAGTGTCCATTGCATGACTATTCTTGAAGAGAATACCTTCAAGAATTACACTGACTTTTGAATCTTCAGCGTATCTTTCAAATCTACTACTAAAATTGCTTTTGTCAGGATGAGCAATCTTGCACAGCATTGTACTTGGCTATATATTATTCTTAACTGCCACTATTTCAAATCCTCATTTGGTTTTTCTTCTTTCTCTGACAAACCTTAGACTATTGGAATTTATGAAAACAGACCTAGCTTTGCATATATATGCACATACATATGCACACGCACTCATATACATATGTGTATTTGCTGATAAATGTTAAATTTGCATCTTTAGTCTTGGTCACTTTTATAATCTTGGGTTTCTTGTATCCATTTTCCAACACAAAAGATTATTGTTTGCAATTAAAATAATATTAAGTATAATATATTCAAATTTGCATTTTCTATTTTCCCATTTCAAAATCTGTTTCTGTTTCTTGTCTATTCTTGCTCTCAATGGGTCTCAGATCATTTTTAAGCCAATTAACTTAAAAATGATTGAGTCATTCAACCTTAAAAAAGGTTGAGTTATTCCTGATTCAACCTTTCTTTCTCAGCAACCCCATCCCATTTACATTGAATACATCAATGAGTACTGTGACAAATTTTAAATTCTTCCACTCTGATACGTCTCCAGATTTTTTAAAGCGACCTCAACTCTCACTGGTGGTGCTACAATAATACTGCAATATTCAATTCGGATTCAAATTTTACAATCATTACCCATTTAGTAGCCAAATGCTATTTTACAAGTCAGGTCACATAACTTTTTAGGTTTTTTTCTTTTCTTTTTTTTAAATTATACTTTAAGTCCTGGGGTACACATGCAGAACGTGCAGTTTTCTTACATAGGTATACATGTGTCATGGTGGTTTGCTGCATCCATCCCACCATCATTTACAGTAAGTATTTCTCCTAATGCTATCCCTCCTCTATCCCCCAACCCCCTGCTGTCCCTCCCCTGGCCTCCCACCCCTGATAGGCTACGATGTGTGTTCAACACCCACTTATGAGTGAGAATATGTGGTGTTTGGTTTTCTGTTCTTGTGTCAGTTTGCTGAGAATAATGGTTTCCAGCTTCATCCATGTCCCTGAAAAAGGCACAAACTCATCCTTTTCATGGCTGCACAGTATTCCATGGTGTATATATGCCACATTTTCTTTATCCAGTCTATCATTGATGGGCATTTGGATTGGTTCCAACTCTTTCAAACCAAAATTATTACCTAGAGCTTTTACAGCTAGTCATATCTGTGTGCAATCCACATTTCCAAATACTCCCTTTAAATTTTTCTCTTGTTCAGTGTGTTCCAACTACAAGAGACCACTCCTTCTCCTCGTTCATTTGTCCTTATATATTTGCTTGGCATATTCACTATGACCTATGTTAAGAAGACCCTTCCACTATTTCTTCCCATCACTGGTTCCTTCTCGTCAACTATGTCTCATCTCAAAGCAGATATCTGAGAGGCCTGCCCTTCCTATATACTTAAAAAGCCTGCTCACATCTTTCTATTTTAGTCTCTGGTACAGAGTTATCTCTTATTTCCTTCTAAGCATCTGTAATTCTATTGCTCATTTGAATTTTATACACATATCTGTATAGTCCCTCCTCTCACCAAAGACTTGTTCTATGAGAGTGAGAATTTGGTATTCTGATTCCTGTTGTATCCTTGGGTTGTGGAACACTCTCTTATACTGGACAGATCCTCTGAAAATGTCAAGTTAAAAAATAAATAAGTTGTTGATTTAATCTGCTTGAATTTATAAATGCTTAGTAAACACTAAATTAATGTATAAAATATTTTAATACTTATTTAAGTAGGTATATTATGAGTATTGTTTTAACTAAAAGTAAATTTCTATTAAGTGAATGGATAAGTTATTCTATAGCTATACAATGGAAATTTATTAATAAAAGCAACAAATTATTGATATATGCAACAACACAGATGAGTATTAAATCATTATGATGAGCAAAATATCTAGACAAAAATGCACATACACTGTGTAATACCCTTTATATCGATGTACACACAATACAGTTTTCTCTATGACAGAAATTCAGTCAATGGTTGCCTATGGACAGAATCTAAAACCTTGAGAAATATTCATATTTTGGTATGATCAAAATGTATATTTATTATAATTTTCGTTCCACAAATGTGTGCACATGTGAAAATACATCAAATTCTTCACTTTAAATATGTACAGCTAATTTCGCACAAATTATTCTTCAATAAATTTGCAAAAAAAATAGGTGCATCTAAATGATAATTTGGATTGGTGTTTCTTGGTGTTTCATTAAAAAATTCTTGAATTGAAAATAAATTGGAGAAGAATGTAACTATTTATTACTAGAGATAAAGCAGGTACCAAAACACCATGGTGATAGGTTTTTACATTCCAATATGCAGACTTTTGTGTTAGGTACCCACATTCATATGATGGGTGTCCTGCTGCAAAAATTGTCCACTGTCAAGTGAATCACACGTCAGTGCAACAATGAGAATTTTTTTCAGCAGAGAGGAAAGTATATTTTATATTTAAGGTATAGTTTTTCTGCCTTCTCAGTGATTTGCAATAATTTTTCCTTGACAGCTGAATTCCAGCTGCCATCAATTTCAAAGAGAAATTATTTAGATATAAAACCTTTAGGTAAATTATTATTTTTCAGAATAAAATGATTTAAACCATCTCATAAATCTATATGAGTAAAATAGTTAGTATTTTCTCAAAACATAATGATTTCTTTCCTAAATGTGTTTGCTTAATGCATATTGATCTTCCATAATTCTTCCTATAGGTGTAATTATTTTCAATTAAATTTGTTTTAAAAATTTTCAGCATAACATGGGAGTCTAAATACATTAAAGTGGAATCCTTACTCTAAAATAATTTTCAATAAAATAATCAAAATAAAAAAACAATACAATGAAAATAATATAAGTAATAATTTTTAAAACATAATATTCATTTATAAATTACTTCACAGGGTTATAGCTATTCAACTATTATTCAGGTATTCCTAAGTGGTTATTATGTGCTGAACACTGTGCTGGACAATAGGAATATAAAGATGAATCAGACAGAAACTGCCTTTTTTAATGGTACCCATTTAAAATTATTAATTATAATAATAAATGTAAAGTCTGCAGAGAAACTATACAGCATAATGCTTTAAAATATAGAGTTTTTAGAGGAAGAAAAACCTGAATTTCTACCTTAGCCCTAGTACTTCACGTAAGGCACTAGACATCTCTAAGCCACAATACACTACCTTAAAAATGTGACCAGTAATACTTTCCCCACAACTAAGGACTTACGAGAAAATATTTGTCAGTCCTTACTTCGTTGTTGCAAAAAGAAAAAGATTAATATATTTATATACTCATAGTCTCTAAGCTCTTGAAAAGAAGAAATTGTTTACTATACAATAACTATACAACTTATTTTTAAATAAAAACGTCAATATGCTTGTGCAACCACCAACTAGATCAACATATACATTTCCAACATCCCAGAAAACCCTTTTGTGCCTTCTTCATGCAATTCTTTACAAAGATAATCACTATATTTTCACCATGGACTGCATTTTTCTGTTTTAATAATTTATGTAAATGCCATTATATAGTATGCAATATTTTGTTTGTTTCTTTTTTTTTTCTTTAATACTTTAAATTCTGGGATATATGTGCAGAACATGCAGGTTTGTTACACAGGTATACATGTGCCATGGTGGTTTGCTGCATACATCAGTCCATCATCTATGTTAGGTATTTCTCCTAATGCTATCCCTCCCCTTTTCCCCTACCCCTTGACAGGCCCCGGTGTGTGATCTTCCCTTTTCTGTGCATTCAGACAAACTTTGTTTATACACTTATATTATGCATGCATTTTAAAGTGGTATATATAATTACATAAAATGTCTGAGAAATCCTTCCTCAAAGGAATTTCAACTTTTTTTTTCTAAGAATGCTCTAGTCCCTACTCTTCCTTCTAATTTTAATGATCCTCAATACCATTTGCTCATGTTATAGAAAATGATCCTCCATAGTGACTCTTTTGACAGCTTCTTTGGAGAGAGTTAAATTCTATCTTAGTAACTAAATGTCACTGATATGTTTGTGCCAATTGATTATAAAGTATCTTGGTGTTGATGTCTTTTTTTTTTATTCTAATATTTATTTTTGTTCATATGCCCACATATTTAACCAAACAAAAAGAGAGCAATAAACTTCTACGTGTATCCAAAATTTCTATATTTCTTACAATAAGTAAATCTTTAATTCTGTATTAGCTGAAGTATTATTTGGAAGAGAAGCAGTTAAGACACTTTGCCTTACATTCATTATTATTTTTTTTTAAGTTTTTAATTTGTTTACTTATTTGTTTCTTTCTTTTTTTTTTAATTTTTATTGCATTATAGGTTTTGGGGTACATGTGCAGAACGTGCAAGATAGTTGCATAGGTACACACATGGCAGTGTGTTTTGCTGCCTTCCTCCCCTTCACCCACACTTGGTATTCATCCCCAGGCTATCCCCCCAACCCCCCCCGCTGTCCCTCCCCTATTTCCCCCAACAGTCCCCAGTGTATAGTAGACCGCCTCTCTGTGTCCATGTGTTCTCATTTTTCTCACCCACCTATGAGTGAGTATATGCGGTATTTCTTTTTCTGTTCTTGTGTCAGTTTGCTGAGAATGATGTTCTCCAGATTCATCCATGTCCTTACAAAGGACACAAACTCATCATTTTTGATTGCTGCATAATATTCCATGGTGTATATGTGCCACATTTTCCCAGTCCAGTCTATCATCGATGGGCATTTGGGTTGGTTCCAGGTCTTTGCTATTGTAAACAGTGCTGCAATGAACATTCGTGTGCATGTGTCCTTATAGTAGAACGATTTATAGTCTTTTGGATAGATACCCAGTAATGGGATTGCTGGGTCAAATGGAATTTCTATTTCTAGGTCCCTGAGGAATCGCCACACTGTCTTCCACAATGGTTGAACTAATTTACACTCCCACCAACAGTGTAAGAGTGTTCCTATTTCTCCACATCCTCTCCAGCATCTGCTGTCTCCAGATTTTTTAATGCTTGCCATTCTAACTGGTGTGAGATGATATCTCAATGTGGTTTTGATTTGCATCTCTCTAATGACCAATGATACCATCAGAATGGGAAAAAGTCTTTGCAGTTTACACATCAGACAAAGGGGTGATATCCAGAATTTACAAAGAACTCAAACAGATTTACAGAAAAAAACAAACAAGCCCATTCAAAAATGGGCAAAGGATATGAACAGAAACTTTACAAAAGAAGACATACAGGAGTTGATGTCTTTATGGGGTCTTTCCCACCTTAAACCTGGGCTCCTGTCTATGTGTGATTAGTCCATTCAGAATAATATCATGTTGGAGAAAGCGTGCTCTCTCTGTTTTTAAGATGTTATTAAATATTTCTCTCTAGAAGGGATGTGAACTATTTCTATAGAACTTATCAGCTCTTCTTGACTTTGCTACCAAATCAGTGCCTTAATGATCACTTACTCTTCTAATGTTCATTGTAAATACCATGGTTTCATGTGAAATGTGACCCTACTCCTTGCTGGTATGTTCACATCTCCTTTGGAATAAATACATAGGTCAAAACCATTTTGTACAATATAAATATTACCTAAATGAAATTAATGTTTTTCAAACTACAAGTGTTTCTCACCTCAAATCAGGAGCATAGTATAATGCTGAATTAAGAAAAATAAACTATAGGATTGAGATAAGTTTGAATACATGTACACATACTTGCTTTATAGATGTGGCATCTCAGAAGAGAACAAGAGGCATAACTGATGAACTATCTGCCAGATTAATAGACTGTGATGATCCCCAGTGATAGACAAGGGCACAGTCTGTGTTTTCTTTCGTAGTGTTGGACAATTTGGAATCCTTAAATCTCATCTTCTAAATGATCTTATAGTACTGATACAATGTTATATGTCTACTGATTCAGATACTGAAGACCAACAGATTTTTTTAAATACTGGAACATTTATGTAAGAAGTACTGGAACACAAAATTCTCTACCTGTCATGCAAAATAACATACTTAAATTTTGCTTCTCATCTCTATGCAGCAATTTTACTCAAATATCATTTCTCACTTTTTACTCCAATAAGAACCAAAATCAGTTACACCTCAAACTATGGATATTTTTAATCAGAGGATTTAAATAGTTATGTATGCAATGTATCCTAGAGCACAAATTAATTTCTTAAATGTTGCAATAGATTTTATTTGAATATTTTAACTTATTTAAGTATACACAGCTAAACTAATTTTTTTAATCAAAAAAAAAAAAACCTTAAACTTCATATGGAGACAAAAAAGAGCCCACATAGCCAAGACAATCCTAAGCAAAAAAAAAAAAACCCTGGAGGCATCATGCTACCTGACTTCAAACTATACTACAAGGCAACAGTAATAAAAAACAGCATGGTATTGGCACCAAAACAGAGATACAGACCAATGGAACAGAACAGAGGCCTCGGAAATAATGCCCTACATTCACAACCATCTGATCTTTGACAAACCTGACAAAAAGAAGCAATGGGGATAGGATTCCCTATTTAATAAACAGTGTTCAGAAAACTGGCTAGCCATATGTAGAAAGCTGAAATTGGAGATCTTATTTACACATTATACAAAACATAACTCCAAATGTATTAAAGCTTTAAACATAAGACCTAACACCATAGAAACCCTAGAAAAAGACCTAGGCAATAGCATTCAAGACACAGGCATAGGCAAGGACTTTGTGACTAAATCATCAAAAGCAATGGCAACAAAAGCCAAAATAGACAACTGGGATCTAGTTAAACTTAAGAGCTTCTGCACAGCAAAAGAAACTATCATTACAGTGAAATGGCAACCAACAAAATGGGAAAAAAATTTCGCAAGCTACCCATCTAACAAAGCTACACATCTAACAAAGAATCTACAAAGAACTAAAACAAATTTACAAGAAAAAACAACCCAATCAAAAAGTGGCCAAAGGATATGAACAAACATTTTTCAAAAGAAGACATTTATGTAGCCAACGAACTATGAATAAAGCTCATCATCACTGGTAATTAGATCAACGCAAATCAAAACCGCATTGAGATACCATCTCACACCAGTTAGAATGGTGATCATTAAAAAATCTGGAGACAACAGATGCTGGAGAGGATGTGGAGAAATAGGAATGCTATTACACTGTTGGTGGGAGAGTAAATTAGTTCTACCATTGTAGAAGACAGTGTGACGATTCATCAAGGATCTAGAAACAGAAATACCATTTGACCCACCAATCCCATTATTTGGTATGTACTCAAAGGATTATAAATTGTTCTACTATAAAGACACATGCACACATATGTTAATTGTGATACTGTTTACAGTAGCAAAGATTTGGAACCAACCAAAATGACCATCGATGATAAACTGGTTAAAGAAAATGTGGCATATATAAACTGAAATACTATGAAGCTATAAAAAAGAATGAGTTCATGTCGTTTGCAGGGACATGGATGAAGCTGGAAACCATCCTTCTCAGCAAACTGACACAGAACAGAAAATCAAATACCACATGTTCTCCCTCATAAGTGGGAGCTGAACAACGAGAACACGTAGACACAGGGAGGGATCATCACACACTGGGGTCCGTTGGGGCATGGGAGGACTAAGGGAGGGACAACAGGTGGTGGGGGCATTTGGGAGGGATGACATTAGGAGAAATACCTAATGTAGATGACGGGATGATGGATGCAGCAAACCACCATAGCACGTGTATACCTATGCAACAATCCTGCAAGTTCTGCACATGTACCCCAGAACTTAAAATATTATAAAAAAGAGGTTTTTACAGTGACACTCAGATGACCTCAAAGATTTTATTCTATTTCATATTGTAGTTATGACTCTAGAAAGAGGGAACTCAGGAACAGTATAACTATTTATAGACAATAGAATAAAATAGAAATGGTGTATGTCACTGTGGTGAAGAGATAAAATATCTTGTGTGGATTCCCCACTTCTCTTTATCTTTTTTGGGCAGCATCCTAAAATGGAATGAATAAAGATCCCTGAGTAACAGCTTGAAGAAAATCTTCCCAGAGAAAACACTCAACCAGCATCTCCATTGGATTTTTCCATGAATAATGAAGAACTATGATTTCAAAATGCATTTAAGCATCAAGTGCTCTAAGTTTTACGAATAAAATAAGTTGAGGAATTGCAGGAAGATATAGCCAAAGTTTTATCATATTGTTTCCAAGTATTAACAAATTTCAATATCTACATTAGATTCTTCCATATGTAATGAAGAATCTTGGATTTAATAACTCTGATTTTGAAAGTGCATTTATGTATTAAGTACTGTAATTATTACTAATGAAAGAAAGAGGTCAAAGAATTGCTGAGAGAACTAACCAAAGAGAGAAGGGAGATACTAGTTTCATCATATCACTCATGAATGTGTGAAAAATGCTGCAAAGAATTTGAGGAAGATGCATACTGTTAAAAATCTATGATATTCAAAATTAAGAATATATTGGGATTCCATTATAAATGGGGTAGGTTTTAAATATAACAGATCATCATTGAGGACTCAACAAGAGCCATGCAGAAATGTGTGCCTGTGTATGTGTGTGTGTGCAAGAAAGAGAAGGGGTGAGAGAAGAAGGGGCTGAGGAAGAGGAGAAAAAATTGAGGGACTATTAATAAAGAGGATTCTTTTGCACAGCTAATAGATGAATTTAGAGACATTTATGGAGCAAATAAGCCTTGAGAGAGTTAGACAAGAGATACCAGAGACTGACAGTGATTTGAAAGAAAATTACAAAAGTCATAAAAGAAGCAGCAGACAATAAAGGGATTGAGAATAAAATTGGGTAGTTAGGATATTGGGATTAAGGGATATGTCAATATCTTCTTAAATATTTTGAGGATTGGGGATGTTGTGTTCCCACAAGAAGTTTTTTTTTTTTTAATTAACTGGCTTCAACTTCTTTCTCTGTTAAACAAAAATGAGAAAATAGAAAATCTGTTTCCTCAGATTTCTATTTTATTGGATATCCTTTCTAATATTCCATAGCTTACAAGTTGTGAAACTTCTAAATACATGCACATAATTTTAAATAAGGAATTGCATTTGCCAAGGTACAGTTCTTGAAATCCTGTATTACTTTTTCTTACTAAGTTAAATAAGGCTCCACACATTATAATGTATATAAGTCTCCAGTTAGAAAATAAGCATTACCTCAGCATTTGTCATGTATTTTCCAGAGTTATTGCATTTCACTACTTCTTAAGACAGAAAGAAGACAAGCCAACTTCAAGATATTTCATTTTTAAAATTTGAAAATATTTATCTTCCACCATATTTTTCTATAAGATGAATAAAATATTATCATATTTTGTTGATTAAAGCACAAGGGATGGGACCAAAAGGACATATCATCAAATGATTGACACTGTTACTTTCCTGATTTAGAAAGACTGAGATATGCATCACTATAATTCATATTTAGAAATGTCAGAGTGGATGCTATTTCCATCCCTAAGTGAGAAAGTAATGGTATAAGAAGAAACATTTCTACTCCTAAAGTATTGAATTAATTGCTAACTTTCCAAAATCATTTCAGATCTGAATGCATTCAGGTTCTAAACTCCAACGGAAAAATTATATTACTATTGGGTTCCCCAGAAAAAGGCTCTAAGACAATGATTCTACTAAAAGTAGTTATTTGGAAGGCAAAGAATAAACCAATGGGTGTGGGAAAATAAGTCAAAGAAATAAACTAACATAAATGCATTATCAATCCAATAATGCTGAAGCCTATTGAAGGTTAACACTACAAGAAAAAATCTGTCAGTTATGTCACCTACAGGTGACAGGCAGGAATATTTAAACAATAGGTCTTGTCAAATATCAGTTGAAGGCTGAATTTGAGCATTAATTCCCAAGCATTTCACTCTGCTGCATGGGTGAGAAAGTGGCTTCAGCAACAGAGAAAGCTGTCAGATAAAGAAATAAAGCAAATGGCCTTTGGGAGGGAGACTGTTGTTCACAAACTTTGTAAGGCCAACGGGATATGTATATGTATACCTCTTGAAAATTCCTTCTAAAGCTAAGACGTGTTTTGAAAGGGTAACATTGTAATAGTGCCGTGGTAGAACAGTTTCTTTCTTTTTTTTTTCCCCCTAAACTTTTATCTGTTCCTTTTTGTTTTCTTCTTTTTCTAAATTATACTTTAAGTTCTGTAGTACATATGCAGAACTTGCAGGACTGTTGCATAGGTACACACATGCCATGGTGGTTTGCTGCCTCCATTCCCCCCATCACCTACATCAGGCATTTCTCCCAATGTTACCCCTCCCCAACCTTCCCACACCCTGCTACTCCTCTCCTAGCCCCTCACCCCACAACAGACCCCAGTGTGTGATGTTCCCCTCCCTATGTCCATGTGTTCTCATTGTTCAGCACCCACATATGAATGAGAACATGCAGAGTTTGGTTTTCTGTTCTTGTGTCAATGTTCTGAGAATGATGGTTTCCAGCTTCATCCATGTCCCTGAAAAGGACCTGAACTCATCATTTTTTATGTCTGCATGGTATTCCATGGTGTATATGTGCCACATTTTCTTTATCCAGGCTATTATTGATGGGCATTTGGGTTGGTTCCAAGTCTTTGCTATTGTTAACAGTGCCACAATTAACATATGTGTGCATGTGTCTTATAATAGAATAATTTGTAATCCTTTGGGTATATACCCAGTAATTGGATTGCTGGGTCAAATGGTATTTCTTTAAATCTTGTAAATGTGTTAGAAAATATTAAGGAGTGGTGTGGAGAATAGTGTCTATTAATTCTCAATTTTGAAAATCCCCCATATATTCTACAAAGAACTAGCCCATAACTACTTTATAAAAGGATTTGGATCATCCATCTACCCAAGTAGAGATTTTAAAGCAGATCTAACACATAAGACTGTTTATTCATAGAGTTCAGCATGAAATTCTCAAGAACTATCTGTTGAATAGATGAATACTAATTATAAAATGTAAGAAAAACAGATATTAAAAATTGACACTATGCCTTGTTTAATTTATAGCTAGAATTATCAATAACCAATACCATCATTTTTATTTATAAAAATAAACAAAAGCAAATATCTTAATATTTGAAATCTATACTTAAAATATAAAATGAAAACGAAACTATTTAGCCTGAAGACATGACAGATTATATGTGGATGATTTTAGTCAATGTATTTAAAAAACTGTGGTTTTCTTAAAACTTTAGTTGTTCAACACATGACTTAGTTGGTAGAATGCCCATAATAAAATGTATTTTCCTAAACTTCCCTTTAGCACCTCAGTGATTAAACACAAAAGGTTCTTATACAAATGATGATGATGTTATTCTATTTACAGACTTACAGACTTGCTAACTACTGGCATTAGAGAGAAATTTCCAGGGCGAGTTGTGCTTCAATAAACTATTTTATAATATAATTAACCAAATTTAGTAGACAGTCAAGTGTGGTTATCACTATTCTAAATAGCTTCTAAATCCAAATAAAACATTTTATGTCTTTCCACTGTTACAAAATTATGGAAAATATTTATACTTCCTTTTGCTGTACCTGTATAAGCAACTACCCTAAACATAGTGACTTTAAAAAACAAATATTCATTTAGCTCATGATTCTTGCTGAGCTAGTTTTGTCTGTTCTATGTTGGGCTCATTAATGTTCTGCAGTTAGCTGGTTAGTCAGCTCAAGGCTGATAGGTCTATTGTGTTCCCACTCACATATATAGCTGTGGACAGGTTGGTGAGACAAGGACAAGTGGGCCATGTGTATCTTCATCATGCAAGTACCTGGGTTTACTCACATGTAGCTGGGCTCCAAAAGAGAGATGGGAAATATATAACACACCTTAAGGCCTGTTTTCAGACTGGTTCCACTATCACATCTCCTTCATTTTATGTTTTAAAAAATATTACAAAGCCTGTCTGTACAGAAGTGGGTGAGCTCCATCTCATGATGAGAAAAACTGCAACATCATATTAACAGAATATGGTAGAGAAAATAAGAATAAATATTTGTGGCTATTTGTAATGTATATATCAAGAAATGTGAATGGTCAGAGGGTGCATGTGAACTTAACATGCTGAATACAGTACCTCTGTTGTCTTTATCTTAAAGAAACTGGCCTTCCTGTTATTTCCTATGTCTATGATTTATGCCGGCTTCTATATTCACTAGTATGCTAATATAACTTCTTTGTCACAATAAATAATAAATTTGTTGAAATAGGACAATATTAATGTAACTCTGTCTCTTGTTGAATTTAGTGCTTGAGAATAAATTGGTAAAGAGTCGTGAGCCTTCTCCAACCAAAAGCTTATATAAGAAGAAATTTGGCAGCAAAACACACTGCCATGTGTGTACCTATGCAACTATCTTGCATGTTCTGCACATGTACCCCAAAACCTAAAATGCAATAAAAAAATAAATAAATAAGAATGTTATAAAGAAAAAAAAAAAGAAGAAGAAATTTAAATAAACCTGAAAATAAATTGTCTAAATGATTCTATCTATAGTGTGACAAGATTTGGAAGATTTTTATTTTTAATCTTACGAAAGTTGAAATATCACAGAATGACAACCATGGCTATGTTATTGCTGTGGGTTTACTGATAATATTGTGAGGATAGGGTGAATTATTACTAATATAAAAAGCACAGAAATGTAAGCTCTGAAATTATTAATTAAAATTGCTGAGGATAGACAGTTTGTTTAAGTGATAGATTGAAGATATGTGTGGATTTTCCCCATCTTGGCATATGTTTCTAAAATACCTATCTGGGAGAAATAGTTGTGGTTTTACCTGTTTTTATCATCTTATACATTTTGCCAGGGAGGATAAAGCTAAGATTTATGCTCAATTAGAGTAAATATTTTAGAAAACATTTTTGATATTTTCAGTCTTCTCAGAGTAAACTCTTCATTTTAATATAAATTGTTTTATATTTATTTTATTGAAATTTTTCCTTTACATATACCTTATTCAAATCATATCTGAAGATTGTGAATGAAGTATAAATACAAATTTTTCTGTTATTTTTATATTCGTCTATTTGAAAATAATTAATATAAAAACTTTTCTTAGACATAATATGAGGCAAATATATTTTCCATGAGAAATCATCCTAGAATTACATTTTAAAAATAAATTGTCTTGGGATAGGTCTTAACCTCAATTACTTCAATTAGATGTTTCATGGAAATCAGTATACCTAATTAATATTTGTTAAATTGTTTTGTATTAATAACATTTTTGTGAATGTGATAAAATTTCACAGACAAAGTGAACTTAAAGCTTCTGTCCCTGAAGGTTGTTTAAAATGTAGCTATTGCCATGTGTGTACCTATGCAACTATCTTGCACGTTCTGCACATGTACCCCAAAACCTAAAATGCAATAAAAATTAAATAAATAAATAAATAAATGAGCAGGTAAAGGATCAAAAAAAAAAAATGCAGCTATTCAGATTTCTTTATTGATTAATCCCTATTTCAAAGTTCAAACTGTTAGCCTCTACATTTATAGATTCTTTCAGATATTTATTTTTAGTGTATTACTATTTGAGTTAATAGAGTCTATCTGTTATAAACTAGTCATTGTCCATAAATAGAACCTCACAACCCTCACTAAAAATCATATTTTCTGGTCTCCATATTTCCTAATATTCAAACCACTCTCATTCGCTTTTCATATTACTTTTGACCATGCCAAGACAGTTTTATTAACCTAATAGTGTCCCTGAGAGTACTCCTGAAACTAAAGTTGAAAGGTTTATTTTGGGAAAAAAGGAACAAAATTCTCAAAAGCTGTTTATAACTTTGTAAACAATTAGGGCTTGTGATTTTTCTTATAAATAAACGATACTCTTTGCACAAATATCTGGAAACAAGTGGTAACACCATATGAAGAAGCAGTGGAGTCTACTTTGGTAGTGAAGAAAACTTACTTCATAATTTTACATATGAAGAAAGCTGAAAGTCAGGAAATTTAAATAACCTTTCTTAAGAACGACGAAGTGGAAAGGTCACCAATTCTGTACTGTGTAATCCCCAAACTACATACAATATTTATCTTACTTGATTCTGGGAGGAGTTACCAATTGATATGGTTTCTCTCTGCCCCACTCAAATCTCATCTGGAATTGCAATCCCCACATGTGGAGGGAGGGAACTGATGGAAGGTGATTTTATTATGGGGTTTGTTTCCCTCATGCTGTTCCTCTCAGGGAGTTCTCAGGAGAGCTGATGGTTTAAAAGTGTGGCACTTCCTCTTTGTTCTCTTGCTCTCTCTGTCTCTCTCCTGCTGCCCTGTGAAGAAGGTGCTTGCTTCTCTTTCTTCTATATATATATACTCTTTATATAACTTGTCAGACCTATGGCCCACAGGCCACATGTGGCCTAAGATGGCTTTAAATCCAGGTCAAAACAAACTCATAAACTTTCTTAAAACATCATTAGACTTTTTCATGATTTTCTTTTTAGCTCATCAGCTATCATTAGTGTCTTCTTCCAAACTGGCTCAGGGAAGCCAAAAGATTAGGCACTCCTGCTCTGACATATAATTTACTTATCTAAAATACTGTGTCAGCTGACATGGAAAACAATAGGAATTCTAGTTCTCAGAAGCCTCCCCCAAACATAGGTAAATTTGTTAGCTCTATCTGAGAATCACATAATAAGAAACAGAGTTTGAATCAAATTGTTAAGATTGCCTCCTTGCCCAATTATGTCTCTTGTGCAACAAATAAAATAGATTGGCCACATAGTTTATTGACACAACTTCATATATTTCATATTTTGATTTTTCATTTGGAAAACTATGTGTCAGCTCCATTTCCTTTTGCAGTTTACTATTTTTGGTATTATTAAATATTTCTTTATTCAGTATATTTAATATATTGATGTTTTGGGATGAATATTGATTATTTTATAATTTTGAACTTTAGAGTCATAATTATTTTTAATGGGCTAGTGCAATATTCATTTCAAACTATATTTGCCTATATATTTACTTATGTTAGAGATTAAAACGATGTCTGTCTTTCTCTTTCTCTCTGTATTATATACATATATTATATACACACACACATGCATAACTGCAGACATATTTATGAGTTCAATACTTAATCTCCAAAGTATAAATACCATGAATTTTTGTTTAGAAATCAAGAATAACTTATGAAGTCAAACATTATACATTTTGTAGAATGCTGCTACAAATCTGTTATGTTTTATCTCTATCGAAAAGTAGAAAATTAAACATATTTAAATCTTTTTTTTTGCTTTTTATGAAATTTTTATATTGAATTGGATAATTAATTTCGAGACAGATATTTGATAAAAATTTTATTAAAAATAAAGCAAGAGTGTCAGTTCAAGGAAAAAAAACTGGTAGTATTTTATAGGATGTCATTCTGTTTGGATTTATTTGATACATTCTTTTAATTACATTGAAGCTGTAAATTTTTCTGGACAATACCATAGAAGTGTGACTGTTTTCATTGCAGTAGACACATGATACAAACAGGATACTACTGGGGAATAAATTTACTTTTCCAAAAAATGAGGGAATCTTGGCCTATAGTTTCCTTTTTTCTCTATATTTTCTTTTTTCTTTCTTTCTTTCGTGTGTGTGTGTGTGTGTGTGTGTGTGTGTGTGTGTGTGTGTGTGTATGTATGTTTTTATCTGGGTTTTGGTATTTGGGTAATGCTGACTTTGTAGAATGAGTTTCAAAGCATTCTTTCTCCTTCAATTTTTTGAATAATTTGAGTAAAATTATTTACTTCTTAAAATGTTTGGTAGAATTCAACAGTGAAGCCATCAGGCCCTGGGCTTTTTTTTTTTTTTTTCTTTATAGGAGACATTTATTACAGATTCAATCCCTTTATTTGTTATTGGTCTGATCAGGTTTTATGTTTCTTCATGATACAATTTTGATAAGTATTCAAGAATGTATTAATTTTTTTCTGTTTTCCAATTTGTTGGCCAAGTGTTATTTGTAGTAGTCTCTTGTGATTATTTTTATTTCTATGTATCAGTTATAATATCACCTTTTTCATCTGGTTTTATTTATTTGAGTTATATCTCTTGTTTCTCTTAATTAAAACACATCTATTCATTGCCAACTGATGTTTGACAAATAAGAACACTTTTGGGGGAGAGAATAGTTTCTTAAATAAATGGTTCTGGGAAAATTAAATTTCTACATATAGAAAAATGAAACTAGATCCCCATTTCTCACTATGTACACAAATCAACTCTGAATAGATAAAACACTGAAATGTAAGACCTGAATCTATGAAACTACTGGAGGAAAACATAGGCAAAGTACTTGACTAAATTGGACTAAGCAAGGATTTTTTTAAATAAGATCTAAAAAACACAGGCTACAAAAGCAAGAATAGACAAATGAGGTTACATCAAATCAAAATGCTTCTGCACAGGCAAAGAAACAATCAATAACGTGAAGAGATAGTATGAGTAAAAGTATTCACAAACTATGCATCTAATAAAGTGCTAATATCTAGAATATATAAGAAGCCAGCCAGGGTGAAAGACTATTAAAGAAAAAAACAAACAAACAACAATCACAAAAAGAAAACCAGGCAAAAGATGCAAATAAATGTTTATGAAAAGAAAAATATATATACAAATGACCAACATATATGTGAAAAAAATGCTCAATATCACTAATAATCTGAGAAAAGTAAATCAAAACTACAGTGGGAAATCACCTCATCCCAATTAAAATGGTTATTAACAAAAAGTCAAAAACGAACAAATGCTGGATAGGAAGCAGACAAAAGAGAACACATACACTCTTAATAGGAATGGAAAACAATAAAAACTAAAAAACAGCTAACATATTTAACAACACTACTAGGTATATGTCGAAAATAAATGAAATCAGCATGTGGAAGAGGCATCTGCATACCCATGCTTACTGCAGCACTATTCACAGTAGCTGAGATATGAATATAATCAACCACACAACAGATGAAATACTGAAGTTTGTGGCAACATGGATGTACATTATATTAAATGGTTAAGTGAAATAAACCAGACCAAGAAAGGTATTATCTTTCTCATACGTATAGACCTTTATACCATATCAGAACCCACTCACATCTTAAAATTCCCTCCTTTTAATACTGCTACAATGTTAATTAAATTTCAACACAGATTTTTCAGGGGATATTTAAACCACAGCAGTAATGTACACTCACTTTAGAGCCACATTTTCAGGATTAACCAAACCAACCTTATGTAAACTTGCTGATCAAACACATTATAGTTTATTATTATGTAAAAATGTGAAAGCATTATTATAAACAGAATTATAATAATTACAGTATACTTCAAAACTAATATAAACATTAACCACTATAACATTTTAAGAATGTTGTCACAAATTCATATTTATATTATAGAAGAAACATGGATCATTTAAAATAAAAACAAATCATAATATAATGCAGACATAAAAGAATAAAAACTCACAATAAAGAGATAACACCCATAAATTTTATAACATTATTTGACATATATGGTATTGCAGGATGCATTTTAACAGCATTCATTATACACCATATAATAAATGCTGCAACATGTAAATATTATATACATTAGTATTATCTGTATTCTATGTTAAAAGCAACTTTGTGTAAATTACTTTGGGCAGTATAGCCATTTTCACGATATTGATTCTTCCTAACCACGAACATGGAATGTTTCTCCATCTGTTTGTGTCCTCTCTTATTTCGTTGAGCAGTTGTTTGTAGTTTTCCTTAAAGAGGTCCCTTACATTCCTAGTGAGTTGTATTCCTAGGTATTTTATTTTCTTTGTAGCAATTGTGAATGGCAGTTCGTTCTTGATTTGGTTCTCTTTAAGTCTGTTATTGGTGTATAGGAATGCTTGTGATTTTTGAACATTGATTTTATATCCTGAGACTTTGCTGAAGTTGCTTATCAGTTGCAGGAGCTTTATACTTACTCTTTTTTGTTGTAAAACGTTCTGTGAGAAAATTGTCTCATCCTATATATGTTCCATATGCTACCTAACAATTTCTCTATTGAGGGATATTCAAAATTGTTTCTGATATCATATTATTTTTATAAGTGATATAGCAGTACATACTCATTCATAAATTTTATATTCCTCTTTATATATTTTATTGAATAAAATTTTCTAAAAGTTTACATTTAGGTCAAAAGATTTACATGTCTTGATAATTTGATTAAATGGTGACAATAGATTATAATTTAAAAGTGAGGTATATTTATTTGAACATGTAAAAATTATGGTAACTGTAGAGCATTTGGAAATTGTTGAAAATTTAAAAAGCAGCTACATCACTTATAATCTGGCCACTCAATATTTATTTAAATGCTTTTTATATATTTTTTATACATGTGAATATGTCTATTTCTGTATATATGTATGTATACACACTCACACAGATACAGACACAGCATTTTTATAAATATACATGTAGTCTTTATTCACTAACACTGAATTACTTAATTCTGCACGATTGTTCCTGAGAATAATTAGGAGGATGTAAGCCTCTGATCACATTTTCATTAACTGATTAATTGATAAACTTGTTTTATCTGTCTTTTGGATTAAAGAAAACTTAATCATGGCCAAGACCAAGAGACCTCATATCCAAATGAAAATTATCTAACATATTTCCTTAGCAAAATATACCACAGCTTTCTCATGTTTAGAAACACTGCACAGCACCTTAACACTATGCTTGGAAGCCATTTAAAAGAGCAAAATCACTGAGAAAAAAACAAAAAATGTGATGAATGTGGCACTAAATGAACTACAAAAAGAAAACTTTCTTTGTAGCATGAAATCTGAAACAAAAAGAAAGAACATTGCCTAGTTCAACCTCATCTGGAAACCTGCATGGTTGGTCAGCTCAAATGTCTTGCTACTCAGCACATGTCTGTCAATGACCATGAAAGTGCCATGACTATTGATTTTAGGATTAAAATAAATTTTAGTAAATTAGGTGGATTATAAATATAAGATTCACAAATAATGTGGATTGACTATATATGCACCAAAGTTCTTATTTCTTGTTCCTGTTTTTCTTTTGATATTCTTTATTCTTGTTATTTTGTCACTAACCCTACCCTGACACATACTAGCAAGTTGGGTGCATCATGTCATTGCCTCTTGATGTCACGTTAATTTACTTTTGTGGTCAAACTCAATAAAGCTTTGTCTGAATCTCCAGTCTTCAGATCAGGTCATAACCTAGCCAATACCAACCATTTTTCTCTGCACACACTTAGCATATGTTTTACAATAAATGACCTACTCATCACAAGAGCTGATGTTCCAGAAGCAGCAAAGATAAAAAGAATATATATATATATATATATATATAATATCTATTATGCTCCATATGATTAAAATGTTGTGCTTAGAAACTTATTGAGAATGCTTGAGTATAAATTCTGGGGCAAGGAACATTTATTCACAAGGCCTGAGCCTGTTTAAGGCAATAAACACACATTGACTTGGCATATTTACTTCCACATAGTTGGCATGAGTTTACATTTCCACTAAAGGTATATGGAAATATATTTTTTTCCACTGCACCCACACAGAAAATTTTACTTTTAACTTTGCAATGTTTTTATTAAGCACTTATTAAAATTCAGTTTTGATTACATATAGTGAGAATAAGCTTTTTAATTGTTAGACTTTTACTTTTTTGTCAATTGTTGATGCTTCATTCTCTGTAACTGAAATACATGTTTTCTTTATAGCTTTTCATTAGCACATTGTTGACTGGAATTATTACTTTTATTTGTTTATTTGAGATGAAGTCTCATTCTGTCTCCCAGGCTGGAGTGCAATGGCATCATCTGGGTTCACTGCAACCTCCACTTGTCAGGTTCAACAGATTTTCCTGTCTCAGGCTCCTGAGTAACTGGGATAACAGGCACATGCCACTATGCCTGGCTAATTTTTGTGTTTTTAGTAGAGATGGGGTTTTACCATGTTGATCAGACTGGTCTTGAATTCCTAACTTCAGGTTATCTGCCTGCCTAGGCCTCCCAAAGTGCTGAGATTGCAGGCATGAGTGGCCGTGCCCAGCCATTGATTGGGATTACTAAATGTGGTTTGCTTCTTTATGCCACAACATGGAATTCTAACTTCTTTAAATATTTTATCAGTTTAAAGTCACCATATCTAGGAGAAAAATCTGCTCCTGAATGACTACTGGATAAATAATAAAATGAAGGCAGAAATAAAAATGTTCTCCAGAGAGAAAGGTCAGGTTACCCACAAAGGGAAGCCTATCAGACTTACAGCAGATCTCTCAGCAGAAACTCTACAAGCCAGAAGAGAGTGGGGGTCGATATTTAACATCCTTAAAGAACAGAACTTTCAGCCCAGAATTTCATATCCTGCCAAACTAAGCTTCACAATTGAAGGAAAAATAAAATCTTTTATGAACAAGCAAGTACTCAGAGATTTTATTACCACCAGGCCTGCTTTACAAAAATTTCTGAAAGAAGCATTACACACAGAAAGGAACAACCAGTATTAGCCTTTCTAAAAATATACCAAAAAGTAAAGAGCATCAACATAAAGAAGAATTTACATTGATGAATGAATAAAATAGCCAGTTAACATCAAATGGCAGTAATCCTAAATTTAAATCAACTAAATCCCCCAATCAAAACATACAGCCAAAACCTAAAAGTATACTACATCCAGATCCATTTCATATCCAAAGATACACAAAGACTCAAAACAAAGGGTTGGAGAAAGATTTACCAACTAAATGGAGAGCAAAAATAAATAAACAAAAAGCAGGAGTTGCAATTCATGCATTTGATAAAACAGATATCAAAGCAACAAAGATAGAGTGGTAAAAGGATCAATGCATCCTAACACCCAGATACATAAGACCCATAAAGAGATTTAGACTCAACGAGTCAGAAAATTAATAAGGATATCCAGGACTTGAACTCAGATCTAGAACAAGTAAACTTAATAAGTACTTATAGAGCTCTCCACTTTAAATACACAAAATATACATTCTCCACTTTAAATACACAAAATATTGATTGGCCATCATTAATACCCATTCATAGAATAAAGCAATATTCCTGTTCTCTCTCCCTCTTTTTCTTCCTCTCTTTTCCTCTCCTTCTTTCCTTTTTCTCAAGAAAAACAAAGAGAATAACATCCAGGCAGGACACCCCCCCCAAAAAAAAAATGTTCTTCAAAACCAATGACAATGAAGACACAATGTACCAGAATCTCTGGGACACACTTAAAGCAGTGTCTAGAGGGAAATTTATAGCACTAAACATCCACATGAGAAGCGAGGAAAGATCTAAAATCTACATCCCAGCATCACAATTAAAAGAACTAGAGGAGCAAGATCAATCAAATTCAAAAGCTAGCAGAAGACAGGAAATAACTAAGATCAGAGCAGAACTGAAGGAGATAGAGGCACAAAAAACCCTTCAAAAAATCAGTGAATCCAGGATCTGGTTGTTTGAAAAGATCAACAAATAGACCACTAGCTAAACTAATAACAAAGAAAAGAAAGAAGAATCGAATAGATGCAACAAAAAAAATGATAAATGGTATATAACAACTGATTCTGCAAAAATACAAACTACCATCAGATATTACTACAAACACCTTTATGCACATAAACCAGTAAATCTAGAAGAAATGGATAAATTCATGGACACTTACATTCTCCCAAGACTAAACCAGGAAGAAGTTGAATCCTTGAACAGACCAATATCAAGGTCTGAAGTTGAGGCAGCAATTATTAGTCTCTCAACCCAAAAATGTCCTGGCCCAGATAGGTTCACAGCTGAATCCTACCAGAGGCACAAAGAGGAGTTGGTATAATTACTTCTGAAGTGAGTTAGGGGGATTTCTTCTTTTTGTGTTGTTTGGAATACAATACTAAAGAAGGATTTCTTAACTCATTTTATGAGACCAACATCATCCTGATACCAAAATCTGGCAGAGACATAACTAAAAAAGAAAATTTCAGGTGAATATCCATGATGAAGATTGATGCAAAAATCTTCAATAAAATAATGGCAAACTGAATCCAATGGCACATCAAAAAGCTTATCCATCACAATCAAGTTGACTTCCTCCCAGGGTGGCAAGGCTGGTTCAACATACAGAAATCTATAAATGTAATTCATCGCATAAACAGAACCAAAGACAAAAGCCATATGATTATCTTAATAGATACAGAGAAGGCCTTCAACAAAATTCAAAAGCACTTTATGCTAAAAATTCTCAAGAAACTAGGTATTGATGGTATATATATCAAAATAATAAAAGCTATTTATGACAAACCCACAGCTAATATCATACTGAGTGGGCCAAAACTGGAAGCATTTCCTTTGAAAACTGGCATAAGACAAAGTTGTCCTCTCTCACCATTCCTATTTAACATAGGATTGGAAGTTCTAGTCAGAGCAATCAGGCAAGAAAAAGAAATAAAGGGTATTCAATTAGGAAATGAGGAAATCAAATTTTCTCTATTTGCAGACATTATTGTATATTTAGAAGACATCATCTCAGCCCCAAATCTCCTTAAGATGATAAATAACTTCAGCAAATCTCAGGATACAAAATCAATGTGGAAAAATCACAAGCATTCCTATACACAAATAACAAACAGAAAGCCAAATCATGAGTGAACTCCCATTCATGATTGCTACAAAGAGAATAAAATACGTAGGAGTACAACTAACAGGGGACGTGAAGGACTTCTTCAAGGAGAACTACAAATCACAGCTCAAGGAAATTAGAGAGGATGCAAACAGATAGAAAAACATTCCATCCTATAATTAGGAAGAATCAGTATTGTAAAAATGGCCATACTGCCTAAGGAACTTATAGATTCAATGCTATCCCCATCAAACTACCATGGACCTTCTTCACAGAACTGGAAAAAACGACTTTAAACTTCATTTGGAACCAAAAGTGAGCCCACACAGCCAAGACAATCCTAAGAAAAAAGAACAATGCTGGAGACATCACGCTACCTTACTTCAAACTATACTACAAGGCTACCATAATCAAAACAGCATGGTACTGGTACCAAAACAGAGATATAGACCAATGGAACAGAGCAGAGGCCTCAAAACTAGTGTCACACATGTACATTCATCTGATTTTTGACAAATCTGACAAAAAACAAGCAAAAGGGAAGGATTCCCTCTTTAATAAAGGGTGTTGAGAAAACTTGCTAGCCTTATGCAGAAACCTGAAACTGGACCATTTTCCATGGTCTGCACATATGCCCCAGAACTTAAAGTATAATATAATTAAATAAATAAATTTATGTCCAAATTACTCTTTCTACCTCACCTTAATTCTTTTCTACAAAATATTTTTTAAATTCAATGATTACTAATTTGTCAAGCAGAACATTATTCTGACATTTATGTAAAGTGGAAAGTTTTGCCTACATGACAATTAGGAAAGTTACAAGAAGTAAATGAAACATTGAGTTATTTCTTCAACTTTTTTTCTTAATCATCTTTTGATTTGCTTGGACATAACACCTTGCTCTTAGACCAATGCTTGCAATCTCTTTCCTTTTCACATTGTTAGTATGAACTTGTACTATTTAAAGATTCATCTCTACTCAGTCACAAATTAATGTAAAATTTATGTGTTTATATATTTAAACACACCTTCACTAGATATGGAGTCCAAAAAGGGACTGCTGCTCAATTACCTTAATTTGAGTGTGCTTACTGAACAATGACATGATATTCCATTCTGGTATTAGACCAGAACTACCCTTTTTCAAGATTTCCTACAATTACGTCTTGTACTTTCTGGTATAGCATCCTGTTTGAATCAAAGTTGACCTCATTCTGGTATCCCTTGCCTTTTCAAGTAATGGTATCCCTTGCCTTTTCAAGTAATGACTCATAGGAATGAGTCAGGCTATTCAGAATATTATTTTGTAATAACTGTATCCCCAATGGAGCACATTTTATTGAAATAATTCAATGATTTTCATAGTTTAACCATGCAAATATTTTGAACATTTAAACATTTAAAATATTGGGCCTGTCATACTATAGAATTTATCACTTTATTGTATTAGTATACAATAATTATATATATGGTAATTTTATTTTGCTTTTAGATTCCTCTGTTATTTCCCTGAGAATAACATTAATTAATATTCTCTTGTCGATTTTATGTAACAAGGAACATTACAGGAGTCAGGCACAGTGGCACATGCCTGTTTCATCTGCTCTTTGGGAGGCTGAGATGGGAGAATAATTTGAGGCCAGAAATTTGAGACCAGCTGTGGCAATATAGCAGGACCTTGTCTCTATGAAAAAACAAAAACAAAGTAGATAAATATGGTAGTCATGGCTACTCAGGAGGCTGAAGTAGGAAGATCCCTTGAGCCTAGAAGTTGGAGGTTACATTGAGTCATAATTGCACCACTGAACTCCAGCTTTCACAAAAGAGAGAGATCCAATTTTTTTTTTTTTTTTTTGCCAATCAATGAGAGCTTGTAAGGTTGCTGAGGTTGGTTGGCCTTGAACTCTTGGCCTTGCCTTCGCAAGCGCCACGACATCTGGCCGGAGCCACTTTGGGCCCTGATCCTGATTTTTTTTATTATTTATTTATTGCATTTTGGGTTTTGGGGTACATGTGCAGAACATGCAAGATAGGTGCATAGGTACACACGTGGCAGTGTGTTTTGCTGCCTTCCTCCCCTTCACCCACATTTGGCATTTCTCCCCATGCTATCCCTCCCCAGCTCCCCAAACACTGTCCCTCCCCTCTTCCCCCCAATAGATCCCAGTGTGTAGTACTCCCTTCCCTTTGTCCATGTGTTTTCATTGTTCATCACCCACCTATGAGTGAGAATATGCAGTATTTCATTTTCTGTTCTTGTGTCAGTTTGCTGAGAATGATGTTCTTCAGATTCATCCATGTTCCTATAAAGGACACGAAGTCATCATTTTTGATTGCTGCATAATATTCCATGGTGTATATGTGCCACATTTTCCCAGTCCAGTCTATCATTGATGGGCATTTAGGTTGATTCCAGGTCTTTGCTATTGTAAACAGTGCTGCAATGAACATTCGTGTGCATATGTCCTTATAGTAGAACGATTTGTAGTCCTTTGGATATATACCCAGTAATGGGATTGCTGGGTCAAATGGAATTTCTATTTCTAGGTCCTTGAGGAATCACCACACTGTCTTCCACAATGGTTGAACTAATTTCCACTCCCACCAGCAGTGTAGAAGTGTTCCTATTTCTCCACATCCTCTCCAGCATCTGTTGTCTCCAGATTTTTTAATGATCACCATTCTAACTGGCATGAGATAATATCTCAATGTGGTTTTGATTTGCATCTCTCTAATGACCAGTAATGATGAGCATGTTTTCATATGTTTGTTGGCCACATGTGTGTCTTCTTTTGTAAAGTGTCTGTTCATATTCTTTGCCCATTTTGAATGGGCATGTTTGTCTTTTTTTTGTAAATCTGTTTGAGTTCTTTATAAATTCTGGATATCAGCCCTTTGTCAGATGGGTAAACTGCAAAAAGTTTTTCCCATTCTGTTGGTTGTCACTTCACTCTAGTGACTGTTTCATTTGCCATGCAGAAGCTGTGGAGGTTGATTAGGTCCCATTTGTCTATTTTGGTTTTTGTTGCCAATGCTTTTGGTGTTTTGGTCATGAAGTCCTTACCCACTCCTATGTCCTGAATGGTTTTGCCTAGATTTTCTTCTAGGGTTTTTATGGTGCTGGGTCATATGTTTAAGTCTTTAATTTATATGGAGTTAATTTTGGTGTAAGGTGTCAGGAAGGGGTCCAGTTTCTGCTTTCTGCACATGGATAGCCAGTTTTCCCAACACCATTTATTAAACAGGGAATCCTTTCCCCATTGCTTGTTTTTGTCAGGTTTATCAAAGATATGTTGTGTTGCCTCCGATGCCTCTATTCTGTTCCATTGGTCTAAATTTCTGTTTTGGTACCAGTACCATGCTGTTTTGATTACTGTAGCCTTGTAGTATAGTTTGAAGTCCGGTAGTGTGATGCCTCCCTCTGTGTTCTTTTTGCTTAGAATTGACTTGGCTATGCAGGCTCTCTTTTTGTTCCATATGAAGTTCAAGGTGGTTTTTTCCAGTTCTGTGAAGAAAGCCAATGGTAGCTTGATGGGGATGGTGTTGAGTTTGTAAATTACTTTTGGCAGTATGGCCATTTTCATGATATTGATTCTTCCTAACCATGAACATGGAATGTTTCTCCATCTGTTTGTGTCCTCTCTTATTTTGTTGAGCAGTGGTTTGTAGTTTTTCTTGAAGAGGTCCCTTACGTTCCTTGTAAGTTGTATTCCTAGGTATTTTATTCTCTTTGTAGCAATTGTGAATGGCAGTTCATTCTTGATTTGGTTCTCTTTAAGTCTGTTATTGATGTATAGGAATGTTTGTGATTTTTGCACATTGATTTTATATCCTGAGACTTTGCTGAATTTGCTTATCAGTTTCAGGAGATTTTGGGCTGAGATGATGGGGTCTTCTAGATATACTATCATGTCATCTGCAAATAGAGACAATTTGGCATCCTCCTTTCCTATTTGAATACCTTTTATTTCTTTTTCTTGCCTGATTGCTCTGGCTAGAACACCCGTTACTATATTGAATAGGAGTGGTGAGAGAGGGCATTCTTATCTAGTGACAGATTTCAAAGAGAATGCTTCCAGTTTTTGCCCATTCAGTATGATATTGGCTGTTGGTTTGTCATAAATGGCTTTTATTATTTTGAGATAGGTTCCATCAATACCGAGTTTATTGAGAGTTTTTAGCATAAAGGGCTGATGAATTTTGTCAAAGGCCTTCTCTGCATCAATTGAGATAATCATGTGGTTTTTGTTTTTGGTTCTGTTTATGTGGGGAATTACGTTTATAGACTTGCATATGTTGAACCAGCGTTCCATCCCCAGGGTGAATCCTACTTGATCGTGATGGATAAGCTTTTTGATGTGCTGTTCCAATTGGCTTGACAGTATTTTATTGAAGATTTTTGCATCTATGTTCATCATGGATACTGGCCTGAAGTTTTCTTTTCTTGTTGAGTCTCTGCCAGGTTTTGGTATCAGGATGATGTTGGTCTCATAAAATGATTTAGGAAGGATTGCCTCTTTTTGGATTATTTGGAATAGTTTCAAAAGAAATGGTACCAGTTCCTCTTTGTGTGTCTGGTAGAATTCGGCTGTGAACTCATCTGGACTGGGGCTTTTTTTGTGTGTGTGGTAGGCTTTTAATTGCTGCCTCAACTTCAGACCTTGTTATTGGTCTATTCATAGTTTTGGCTTCCTCCTGGTTTAGGCTTGGGAGGACACAAGTGTCAAGGAATTTATTCATTTCTTCCAGGTTTACTAGTTTATGTGCATAGAGTTGTTTGTAATATTCTCTGATGATGGTTTGAATTTCTGTGGAATCTGTGGTGATTTCCCCTTTATCGTTTTTTTTATTTCATATATTTGGTTGTTCTCTTTATTCTTTTTCATCTGTCTGGCTAGTGGTCTGTCTATTTTGTTCATCTTTTTGAAAATCCAGCTCCTGGATTTATTGATTTTTTGAAGGGCTTTTTGTTTCTCTATCTCCTTCAGTTCTGCTCTGATCGTAGTTATTTCTTGTCTTCTGCTAGGTTTTGAGGTTTTTTTTTTTTAATCTTCCTCCTATAGCTCTTTCAATTTCCATAATAGGGTGTCAATTTTGGATCTCTCCACTCTGCTCATGTGGGCACTTACTGCTATATATTTTCCTCTAGAGACTGTTTTAAATGTGTCCCAGATATTCTGGTATGTTTTGTCTTCATTCTCATTGGTTTCAAAGAACTTCTATATTTCTGCCTTCATGTCATTGCTTATCCAATCAACATTCAAGAGCCAGTTGTTCAGTATGCATGAAGCTGTGTGGTTCTGATTTAGTTTCTGAATTCTGAGTTCTAACTTGATTGCATTATGGTCTAAGAGACTGTTTGTTATGATTTCAGTTGTTTTGCATTTGCTGAGGAGTGATTTATTTTCAATTATGTGGTCAATTTTAGAGTACGTGTGATGTGGTGCTGAGAAGAATGTATATTCTGTGGATTTGGGGTGGAAAGTTCTGTAAAGGCCTATCAGGTTTGCTTATTCCAGGTCTGAGTTCAAGCCCTGGATATCCTTGTTAATTTTATGTCTGGTTGATCTGTCTGATATTGACAGTGGAGTGTTAAAGTCTCTCACTATTATTTTGTGGGAGTCTATGTCTCTTTGTAAGTCGTTAAGAACTTGCCTTATATATCTGGGTGCTCCTATATTGGATCCATATATATTTAGGATCATTAGCTCTTCTTGTTTTATCGATCCTTTTACCATTATATAATGACCTTCTTTGTCTCTTTTGATCTTTGTTGCTTTAAAGTCTATTTTATCAGAGACAAGAATTGCAACTCCTGCTCTTTTTTTGCTCTCCATTTGCTTGGTAAGTCTTTCTACATCCCTTTATTTTGAGCCTTCATTTATCCTTGCCTTTGAGATAGGTTTCCTGGATACAGCACACTGATGGGTTTTGGCTTTTTATCCAATTTGCCAGTCTGTGTCTTTTGATTGGTGCATTGAGCCCATTTACATTTAGGGTTAATTTTGTTATGTGTGAATTTGATCCTGCCATTTTGATGCTAGCTGGATGTTTTGCTTATTAGTTGATGCAGATTCTTTATTTTTTTGATGCTCTTTAGCATTTGGTATGTTTTTAGAATGGCTAGTACTGGTTGTTCCTTTCTAAGTGTAAGTGCCTCTTTTAGGAGCTCTTGTAAAGCAGGCCTGATGGTGACAAAATCTCTGAGTACTTGCTTGTTTGCAAAGGATTTTATTTTTCCTTCACTTATGAAGCTCAGTTTGGCTGGATATGAAATTCTGTGTTGAAAGTTCTTTTCTTTAAGGATGTTGAATATTGGCCCTCTCTCTCTTCTGTCTTCTAGGGTTTCTGCCCAGAGATCTGCTGTGAGTCTGATGGGCTTCCCTTTGTGGGTGACCTGACCTTTCTCTCTGGCTGCCCTTAGCATTTTCTCCTTCATTTCAACCCTGGTGAATCTGACAATTATGTGCCTGAAGTTGCTCTTCTTGTGGAATACCTTTGTGGTGTTCTCTGTATTTTCTGGACTTGAATATTGGCCTCCCTTGCTAGGTTGTCAAAATTTTCCTGGATAGTATCCTGAAGAGTATTTTCCAGCTTGGATTCATTCTCTTCATCACATTCAGGTACACCTATCAAACGTAGATTAGGTCTCTTCACACAGTTCCACATTTCTTAAGGACTTCATTCATTTCTTTTTGTGCTTTTTTCTCTAATCTTGGCTTCTCATTTTATTTCATTGAGTTGATCTTTGACCTCTGATATCCTTTCTTCTGCTTGATCAATTTGGCTGTTGAAACTTGTGCATGCTTTGTGAAGTTCTTGTGTTGTGTTTTTCAGCTCCTTCAATTCACTTATATTCCTCTCTAAGTTGTTCATTCTTGTTATCATTTCCTCAAATCTTTTTTCAAGGTTCTTAGTTTCTTTGCATTGATTTAGAACATGTTCTTTTGGCTCATGGAAGTTTCTCATTATCCACCTTCTGAAGTCTGATTCCATCATTTTATCACACTCATTCTCCGTCCAGCTTAGTTCCCTTGCTGGTGGGGAGTTTTGGTCCTTTGTAGGAGGTGAGGTGTTCTGGTTTTGGGTGTTTTTCTGCTTTTTGTGCTGGTTTCTTTCCATCTTTGTGAATTTATCCACCTGTCATCTGAGTGGTTGCTGATTTTCTGATTGGATGTCCAGTGGATGTCCAGATTGTTGATGATGAAGCATTTCTGTTTCTTAGTTTTCCTTCTAACAGTCTCGCCCCACTGATGTAGGACTGCTGAGGTCCACTCCAGGCCCTGCTTGCCTGGGGAGCTCCTGTAGCAGCTGCAAAACCATGAGGGTTGCTGCCAGATTCTTCTTCTGTATCTTTGTCCCTGAATGATGCCCACCAAATGTCAGTCTGGTCAGTCCTTTGTGAGATGACTCTTTGGATATACGGGGGTCAGGGAGCTGCTTGAGGAGACTGTCTGTACTTTATAGAAGCTCTAGTGCTGAGCTGTGAGCTCCGTTGTTCATTCAGGGCTGCTAGGCAGGTATGTTTAAGTCTGCTGCAGCAGAACTCATAAAGCCCCCTTTTTTTTCTCAGGTGCTCTGTCCTGGGGAGTTTGGGCTCCATTTATGAGTATTCATTGCACTGTCCTGCCCAGCAAGGGGGCAGTCTAATCACTGCTTGCCTGCAGTGGCTATACTGAGCTGCTGTTGGCTCTGCCCTGCTGCCGTGGGCTCTGCCTTGCAGTCATGGGCTCTGCCCTGTTGCTGTGGGATCCACCCTGCTGCCGTGTGTAATTCCCTATAGTCCTGTTATATGGGTGTGGTTAGAGCTGCTGTGGTAATGATGGCCCACCTCTGTAGTGGCTCACTCTCTCTGTTATGGCGGGTTGCCCTGGCAATGGCAGGTTGCCTCAGCAATGGCAGGCTACATCAGCAATGGCAGTGTAGCTCTGTAGGGGTTGAGTGCCTCAGTAATGGTGAATACCCCCCACTCTAAGCTGTACCATCCTGGGTTCCACTGTGCTTGCTGTGAAACTCTCTATCTCGAGCGTTTCCAATTGCTGTTTTGTTTGCTTTGTGGGGGTGGGACCCACTGAGCCTGATCACCTGGCTCCCTGCCTCAGAGACCTTTTTTTTTATTTTAAGTTGAATGGTTGACTCTCTCTCAGGTGTTCCAGTTGCCTGCTGCAAGGGCGCTAGGATCTGTGTGATTTCCCATGCAGTGACCCACTGCGCCAGCTCAAACCACATTGCTGCCCAGGAATATCCTGGCCTGGCTTTCTGTTTAAGTCCCATTTAATCAGATGAATGTACTAATCTGCCTTCCAAAATCTCCAATTGCCGGTTTAACAGGGCAACCAAACCAGTGTATTTTGTATGGAGTGTTGCTGCACTGTGGCCTTGGCCCAAACAGTTGCACCAGCCCAAATAGCTGCACCAGCCCAAACTGTCATGCTGGCAGCCTGTGGGGCTCATACACCTGGGAATCTCCTAGTCTGTGGACAATAAAGATCCATATGGAAATGTGGCATCCACTCACCTCTGTGGATTGACTGGGAGCTGCAATCCTGAGTTGGTCCTACAGTGCCATTTTCCCTCTTTCTTGTCATGATCCTGATTTTTAAAAAAGAAGTTATAGACACAGAAACCTAGAGACAATTATTCCTTACATTGTGTACAAGCATAATTGGAGACTTTTTCTCTATGTATTATCTTTCTTATAATGTTTTACAGCGATCATTTATGTAACATAGAGATAGTGTCTCTGTCTGAAAGAGATTTGTTTAATGTCCAGGAAAATCAGATATATATTTTTCTATAGCAGTTTGGTCACGTTTGCTGGCAGTCCCATATATAAGCTCAGGATTTCTTAATTTAATGGTTCCTTTTTCTGTAACATATTCCACGGAATGTGTAAGTATCACCTGGCAATTATTACATAACACTATGAAAATAGAAGTTCAATGAACCAACCAAAGATTTTACTCTAGCTACTGCTGTGAGTAATAAGCTGTCTTTTGTCTCTGACCTGAGAGTCTCATATCTTCTACCAGTATCTATGAAACTGAAAAGATAAGTTTTTAGCTTTCAAATATGGCTAAATCACAGTTCTGCAAAATTTCCAAAACCAGATTGTATACAGATTGCCAGACTCTTCACAATAATGATGCTCTACATTTGTGGATTGCTTTTATATAAATGATTTCATTTAATTTTTACAATACTTTTGAAATGTAAAACTAACAGTGCTGGTTATTAACAAAGAAGAACTTAACATCATTGAAGTTCAATTTATTAGTAAAATGATATAACTTTTACTGCATAAAGTTTTTCCATGAATTAAATAGTTGATGCTGTTGATGTGCTGACAAGAGTAGCTGTTACAGAGTTGGTCACTGATGTGTCTGCAAAATCTCATTATTTCCTCCAATTATTCTGAGACATAATGATCATCTAAGGCCTTATTTAAGAGGTTGTCCTTGATATAACTATATTATGTTCCTTTAAATCTCACAATATTTATTTATACTATCAATATGTTACCTGTAAGTTAATAATATGCTATAATGTATCAATTTTTTATATCTCTATAAAGATGATAAGCACCTTCAGAGCAAAATCTTGACAGCAAAATCACATGCATTGCTATATTTTTATTAAACTATCTAATATAATCCAGTCAATATGGAAAATTAAGTTCTGATGAAAGTATTATAAAAGCTCAATACATTCTAAAGCGTAAACTTACTGTGCCAATGAATAAATATTTTTGGACATGTGTGTTGTAAGATGTCTTATAGCTTACTTTTATCGATTTTGTGGTTTTCTTTCATCACCTTATAAAAAAATACATAGACATTTATTCCAAGTAAGGTATAAAGGTTGACATCTTAAATAAAAAAATCTTATTAAACATAATTGTTCTTTAGGTGTATATGGTACAAAAGATATCCTCAAATTTGGGAACATTTCCAGTGGTGAATGGTAGACTTTCCCTAAAATGATATCATAAAATAGGATGTTGGTAATAGCGAGGACTAGTTCTTTATGTTAGAATGTAAATGCCATCAGCAATAATTATAACTAGAAAGTAATATTTTTGTAAACTGCACAAATCTTTATCTAATTATACTTTTGCTTCCATTTACCTGCCTGGAGCCTTATAATTTTATTTAAGATATTTATGCTTATAACTAATCAAAGTATTCATAGTAATTGTATAACTCAAGAACACATTTATATTTATAATACATAAAAATTTAGAAAATTTACATTTTGATCATCTGTATTTTTGGAAACTTCCAGAACTATTCCAAATAATATTAAACATTAAATTAAAAAACTATGGGCTTCCTAGGCAAGATGGTCTAATGGGAACAACTCCAGTCTTCAGCTCCCACTGAAACTAGTGCAGAAGGTGGGTGATTTTTGCATTTCCAACTTAGGTAACTGGTTCATCTCATTGGGACTGGTTAGATAGTGGGTGCAGGCACAGAGGGTGAGCCAAAGCAGGATGGGACATCACCTTCACTGGGAAGCACAAGGAGTCAGGGAACTTCCTCACAGCAGCTGTGACATACTGCTATGAGGAATGTTGCTACTCAGCTCAGACACTATGCTTTTCCCATGGTCTTTTCAGCCTACAGGCTGATTATCTCGGGTGCCTACACCACCTTGGGTTCCTACACCAGGGCTCTGGGTTTCAAGCACAACATTTTGCAACTGTTTGGGCAGACCCAAGTTAGAGGCAGTTTTTGTCCACACCCAGTGGTGTATGGAAACCCAGTGAGACAGAAGAACCATCCACTCACCTGAAAAGTGGATTTGAAATTTTTGCTGCCAGCACAGCAGTCTGAAGTTTACCTGAGACCCTTGAGCTTGGTGGAGAGAGGGGTCTCCACCATTACTGAGGCTTGAGTAGGTGGTTTTCCCCTCACAGTGTAAACAAAGCCCCCAGGAAGTTCAGACTGGGTTGAGCCCACCACAGTGCCACAAAGCCACTGTAGCCAGAATACCTATCCAGATTCCTCCTATCTGGGCAGGGCATCTCTGAAAGAGACAGCAGCCCTAGTCAGGGGCTTTAGATAAAAATCCCACCTCCTTGGAACAAAGAACCTGGGGGAAGGGGCAGCTTTGGCACAGCTTCAGCCCACTTAAACTTTCCTGCCTGCTGGCTCTGAAGAGATCAGTATATCTCCCAGCACAACACTTGTGCTCTGCTAAGGGCCAGGCTGCCTCTTCAAGTGGGTTTCTGACCCCAGTGCCTCCTGAGAGGGAGCTACATGCCAGCCAGGGTCAAGATACCTCATAAAGGAGTTCTCTGGCTGGTATCTGGTGGGTGCCCCTTTGGGATGAAGCTTTCAGAGGAAGGAGCAGGCTGTACTGCAGCCTACACTGATGATAGCCAGGAAAAAAGCGTCCAAAGTGCACCTACAGAAAACTCCAGCAGACCTACAGAAGAGGAGCCTGACTGTTAGAGGGAAAACTAACAAACAGAAAGCATCAATATCAAGAAAGAAGATGACCAAGCAAAAACCTCATTAGCAGGTCAGCAACGTTGAAGACCAAAGATAAATAATAAAGATAAATAAAGATCCATGAAGATGAGGAAAAACCAGCCCCCAAATGCTGACAATTTTAAAAATGAGAATGCCTCTTCTCTTCCAAATGATCACCTCTCCTTGCCAAAAAGGTAGTGAAACTGGATAGAGAATGAGTTTCAGAAATTTACAGGAGTAGGCTTTAGAAGGTGGGTAATAAGAAACGCCTCCAAGCTAAAGGATCATGTTTTAACCCAATGCGAAGAAAGCTAAAAACCTTTTTGAAATGAAATGGGAACTGCTAACTAGAATAATCAGCTTAAAGAAGAACATAAATGACTTGATATAACTAAAAAGCAAAAACAAAAAAAAACCCCTGCATGAGAACTTCATGAAGCATACACAATTATCAATAGCCAAATCGATCAAGCGGGGAAAAGGATAACAGAGATTGACTATCAATGTTTTTTTCTTTTTACATTTATTTATTATACTTTAAGTTCTGGTGTACATGTCCAGATCTTGCAGGTTTGTTACATAGGAATACACATGCCATGGTGGTGGTTTGCTGCATCAATCACCTTGTCATTTACATTAGGTATTTCTCCTAATGCTATCCCTCCCCAAACCTCCCACCTCCTGCTATTCCTTCCCTAGCCCCCCAACCTCCAGGCTTTAGTGTGTGATGTTCCCCTCCCTGTGTCCACGTGTTCTCATTGTTCAACACCCACTTATGAGTGAAAACATGTGGTGTTTGGTTTTCTGTTCTTGTGTCAGTTTGCTGAGAATGATGGTTTCCAGTTTCATCCATGTCCCTGCAAAGGAAATGAACTCATAATTTTAATGGCTACATGGTATTCCATGGTGTATATGTTCCACATTTTCTTTATCCAGTTCATCATCGATGGGCATTTCAGTTGATTCCAAGTCTCCACTGTTGTGAACAGTGCCACAATGAACATACGTGTGCATGTGTCTTTATAATACAATTATTTGTAATCCTTTGGGTATATAAGCAGTAATGGGATTGTTGGGTCAAATGGTATTTCTAGTTCTAGATCCTTGAGGAATCACCACACTGTCTTTTGCAATGGTTGGATTAATTTACAATCCCATCAACAATGTAAAAGTGTTCCTATTTCTCCACATTGTCTCCAGCATCTGTTGTCTCCAGATTTTTTAATGATCACCATTCTAACTGGCATGAGGTGGTATCTCAATGTAGTTTTAATTTGAATTTCTTTAATGACCTATCAACTTAATGAAATAAAGCATGAAGGCAAGATTAGAGAATAAGGAGTGAAAAAGAATGAGTAGAGCCTCCAAGAAATATGGAACTATGTGAAAAGACCAAATCTATATTTGATTGGTGTATCTAAAAGTGACAGAGAGAATGGAACCAACTTGGAAAACACACTTCAGGATATTATGTAGGAGAACTTTCCCAGCCTAGCAAGACAGGCCAACATTCAAATTCAGGAAATACAGAGAACACCACAAAGATACTTCTCAAGAAAAGCAGCCCCAAGACACTTACTCATCAGATTCTCCAAGGTTTAAATGAAGGAAAAAATGCAAAGGGCAGCCAGAGAGAAAGGTCAGGTTACTCACAAAAAGAAGCTCATCAGACTAACAGCAGATTTCTCAGTAGAAACCCTACAAGCCAGAAGAGAGTGGGGACCAATATTCAACATCTTTAAAGAAAAGACTCTTTAACCCAGAATTTTGTATCCAGGCAAACTAGGCTTCATAAGTGAGAGAGAAATAAAATTCTTTACAGACAGGAAAATGCTGAGGGATTCTGTCAGCACTGTGCTTGCCTTGTGAGAGCTCCTGAAGGAAGCACTAAATATGGAAAGGTAAAACCGGTACCAGCCATGGCAAAAACATACCATAATGTAAAGACCATCAACACTATGAAGAAACCGCATCAACTAATGGGTAAAATAACCAGCTAGCATCATAATGACAAGATCAAATTTACAAATAACAACATTATCCTTTAACGTAAACAGGCTAAATGACCTAATTAAAAGACATGGACTAGCAAATTGAATAGGGTCAAGATCCATCCATGTGCTGTATTCAGGAGACACATCTCACTTGCAATGACACAGATTGGCTCAAAATAAATGGATGGAGAAAGATTTACCAAGCAAATGGAAAGCAAAAAGAAGCAGAGGCTGATAAAACAGACCTTAAACCATTAAATATCCAAAAAGACAAAGAAGGGCATTACATAATGGTAAAGGGATCATTGCAACAAGAAGAGCTAAGTATCCTAAATATATATGCACCCAGTACAGGAGCACCCACATTCATAAAGCAAGTTCTTAGAGACCTACAAAGAGACTTAGATTCTCATACAATAATAGTGGGAGACTTTAACACCCCACTGTCAACATTAAGACAGATCAAGGAGACAGAAAATTAAGAACAATTTTTAGGACTTAAACTTAGCCCTGGACCAAATGGACCTAATATACATTACAGAACTATTCACCCCAAATCAACAGAATATACACTCTTTTCAGCAGCAAATAGTACTTATTCTAAAATTGACCACATAATTGGAAGTAAAACATTCCTCAGCAAATACAAAAGAATGGAGAGGAAAATGTACAGCATTAAATACCCACATCAGAAAGCTGAAAAGATCTAAAATTGATACTCTAAAAAAACTAGAGTAGCAGGAGCAAAATTCAAAAGCTAGCAGAAGACAATAAATAACTAAGTTTAGAGCAGAAGTGAAGGATATAGATACTGAAAAATGCTTCAAATAATCAAAGAATCCAGGAGTTGGTTTTTTGAAAAGATTAACAGAATAAATAGATCACTAGCCAGACCAGTAAAGAAGAAAAGAGAGAAGATTCAAATTGAATCAATAAAAAATGGTAAAGGGGATATCACCACTGATCCCATAGAAACACAAACTACCCAGAGAATACTACAAATACCTCTATGCAAATAAACTAGACAATCTAGAATTTATGGATAAATTCCTGGACATACATGCCCTTCCAATCTAAACAAGAAAGTCGAATCCCTGAATAGACCAATAACAAGTACTAAAATTGGGGCAGTAATTCATAGTCTATCAAAAAAAAATGCCCAGGACCAGATAGATTCACATCCTAATTCTACCAGAGGTACAAAGAGGAGCTGGTACCATTCTTTCTAAAACTATTCCAACCAATAGAAAAAGAGAGAATCTTCCCTGACTCATTTTATGAGGCCAGAATTATCCTAACACCAAAACCTGGTAGAGACACAACAAAAAAAGAAAATTTCTTGCCATTACCCCTGATGAACATCAATGACAATATCCTCAATAAAATACCATCAAACTGAATACAGCAGCACATTAAAAAGCTTATCCGCCACGATGAAGTCAACTTTATTCCTGGGATGCAAGGCTGGTTCAACATACGCACATCAATAAACATAGTCTATCACATAAACAGAACCAATGACAAAAAAATACATGATTATCTCAATAGATGTGAAAAAGGTGTTCAAAAAAATTCAGAATCTCCTCATGTTAAAAACTATCAATAAACTATCTATTGATGTAACATATCTAAAATAATAAGAGCTAAATAATAATAAGAGCCAAATAATAAGAGCTATTTATGACAAGGCCACAGCCAATATTATCCTTACTGGGCAAAAGCTGGAAGCATTCCCTTTGAAAATTGCTACAAGACAAGGAGGCCCTCTCTCACTGCTCCTATTCAACATAGTATTGGATGTTATGGCCAGGGAAATCAGAAAAGTGAAAAAAATGAGGTGTATTCAAATAGGAATAAAGGAAGTCAAATTATCTCTGTTAGGAGATGGCATGACTATAAATTTAGAAAAACCCACTTTCTCAGCCCCAAAACTCCTTAAGTTGATAACCAACTTCAGCAAAGTTTCAGAATACAAAATTAATGTGCAAAATACACAAGTGATCCTATACACCAATATTAGTCAAAGAGCCAAATCATGACTGAACTCCCAACCACAATTGCTACAAAGAGAATAAAATGCCTAAGAATAAAACTTATGAGGGATACAAAGGATCTCTTCAAGAAAAACTACAAACTACTGCTAAAAGATATATAAAAAGACACAAACAGTGGAAAAACATTTATTTCATTATCATGTATAGGAAGAATCAATATCATCAAAATAGCCATACTGTCCAAAGAAATTTATAGATTCAATGCTGTCCCCATTAAGCTACCATTGACTTTCTTCGCAGAATTAGGAACAAAAAACTACTTTAAATTTTATATGGAACCAAAAAAGAGCTCATATAGCCAAGACAATCCTAAACACAAAAGACAAAGCTAGAGGTATCGCACTACCTGACTTCAAACTAGACTACAAGCCTTCAGTAACTAAAACAGCATCGTACTGATACCAAAACAGATAGACACACACACACACATACACACACATATGTACCAATCAAACAGAACAGAGGCCTCAGAGATAATGCCACACATCTACCACCATCTGATTTTTTTCAAACCTGAGAAAAACAAGCAATGGGGAAAGGATTGCCTGTTTTATAAATGAGGTTGGTAAAACTGACTAGCTGTATGCAGAAAACTGAAATTGAATCCTTTCCTTACACCCTATACAAAAGTTATCTCAAGAGAGATTAAAGATTAAAATGTAAAACCTAAAACCATAAAAACCCTAGAAGAAAACGTAGGCAATACCATTCAGATCATAGGCATGGACAAAAAATTCATGACTAAAACACCAAAAGTGAGTGCAACAAAAGCCAAAGTTGGCAAATGGGATCTAATTAAACTAAACTACTTCTGCACAGCAAAATAAGCTATCATCAGAGTGAACAGGCAACATAGAGAATGGGAGAAAATTTTTGCAATCTATCCACCTGACAAAGGGCTAATATCCAGAATCTATGAGAAACTTAAACAAATTTATAAGAAAAAAATCAAACAACCTCATCAAAAAGTGGGTGAAGAATATGCACAGACAGTTTTCAAAAGGAGACATTTATGCAGTCAACAAACATATGAAAAAAAGCTCATTATCACTGGTCAATAGAGAAATGCAAACCAAAACCACAATAAGATACCATCTCATACCAGTTGGAATGGCAATTATTAAAAATCAGGAAACAATAGATGCTGGAGAGGATTTGGAGAAATGGGAATGCCTTTACACTGTTGATGGGGGTGTAAATTAGTGCACTATTGTGGAAGACAGTAAAGTGATTCCTCAAGGATATAGAACTAGAAATACCATTTGGCCCAGAAGTCCCATTACTGAGTATATACCCAAAGGATTATAAATCATTCTACTATAAATACAGGAGCACACATATGTTTACTGCAGCAGTGTTCACAATAACAAAGACGTGGAACCAGTCCAAATGCCCATCAATGATAGACTGAAGAAAGAAAATATGGCACATATACACCATGGAATACTATGCAGCCACAAAAAGAATGACTTCATGTCCTTTTTAGGGACAATGAATAAACTGGAAACCATCATTCTAAACAAATTAACACAGGAATAAAAATTAAACACCGCATGCTCTCACTCATAATTGGGAGTTGAACAGTGAGAACATATAGGCACAGGGAGGGGAATATCACACATTGGGGCCTGTCAGGGGTGGAGGGGAAGGGGAGGGATAGCATTATGAGAAATACATAGCATAGATGACCATGTTAGTAAGAAGTGGCAGAGACCTTAATTATTTAAGACTTTTCTTATAATTTACCCTTGAAACTAGGTTGACATTTAAATAAACCTTTCATTCCATAAGACACATCAAATAATTTTGAATGATCTGCTCTTTTATTTTGAAATGTTTATCAAAGTCAGAATAAATTGTGAAATGTAATTTGAATACAATTGGAACTCAGAATTATTAAGTTATTTTATATCATACAGTAAACTGATAGAGTTTTTGACTTTTTAAAATAGTTTTAAAATAAATTAGATATTTAATTTAGTATTATAAACTGTATAAGCAAACTGATCAGTAAAAATTAAATCATAAACATGAGCATTCTATTTGTCATAAAATAAACTATTGGTAAATATAAAAATTAAAGCAGAATATTATATTTTTATTTGCCTGTTTGTTTCCATTTTTACATTATTTGTATTATGATAATGCTTGGCAAGAAGATTAAATATGTTAATCCATATAAAACTTAAATTGGTTGGTATGGTATTACTGTATTTGAATAAATATCTATAATTAGTTTTCAGGAAAATTATAAAAATATATAGCACAACTTAACTGATAGCACTTGTGCATAACTACCAGCAGATAAATGTGCCATGATCTCTTATTTCTTATATAGCAAGGAAAATGTGCATTTTTGGAGAAAACAAATCACAATTAATTGTAAAATGTGCAACAGATGGTGAAACTTATAATCATTCTATCAGACTAATAGTATACTGTCTGCATTTTAGAATTTGTTTTTCCCAAAAGATGATATTGGGTGGAAGCCATATTGACAGCTGGTATATTCCTAATGTAGTTAGTTTGATATACCTCATCTATTAAATTTTGTACGTTTTCCAAAATAACATATGACAAGTGCAATTGACCACCTGGGAAAAGGCAATTTCAATAGAAAGAGAAAAAAATGTCTTATTTGGGGTGACATTATTAACCGCAGCATATTATATGCTTTTAAAGGTACACAGTTTTAAACGCAATGTTTAGGAGTAATCTATGGACAGATAACAGATGCTTTACCTATCATGATTCTTAAAAATGTAAACAAGCTTTGTAGACTATCTATCAGTTCAAGGGAGCATTTACAATATAGGTGATACAAATGCTACACTAATATATATGGGTTTTTCTTTTTTTTATTGCATTTTAGGTTTTTGGGTACATGTGCAGAACATGCAAGAGAGTTGCATAGGTACACACATGGCAGTGTGATTTGCTGCCTTCCTCCCCTTCACCCACATTTGGCATTTCTCCCCAGGTTATCCCTCCTCAGCCCCCCCCCTCCACTGTCCCTCCCCTATTCCCCCAATAGACCCGTGTGTAGTGCTCCCTTCCCTGTGTCCATGTGTTCTCATTGTTCATCACCCACCTATGAGTGAGAACATGCAGTATTTCATTTTCTGTTCTTGTGTCAGTTTGCTGAGAATGATGTTCTCCAGATTCATCCATGTCCCTACAAAGGACATTAACTCATCATTTTTGATAGCTGCATAATATTCCATGGTGTATATGTGCCACATTTTCCCAGTCCAGTCTATCATCGATGGGTATTTGGGTTGGTTCCAGGTCTTTGCTATTGTAAACAGTGCTGCAATGAACATTCGTGTGCATGTGTCCTTATGGTAGACTGATTTATAGTTCTTTGGATATATACCCAGTAATGGGATTGCTGAGTCAAATGGAACTTCTGTTTCTAAGGCCTTGAGGAATTGCCACACTGTCTTCCACAATGGTTGAACTAATTTACATTCCCACCAACAGTGTAAAAGTGTTCCTATTTCTCCACATCCCCTCCAGCATCTGTTGTCTGCAGATTTTTTAATGATCGCCATTCTAATATACACAGATATATCTCACAGCAGAATGGTATATAATCATTTGTATAGATCTTATTAATCATTGAAGAAAGTAAAGCTAGTTGTTTTATATTAATAACATTTAAAGTTTGGCATTTCAGATTGAACAAGATGTATTATGAATTTTCTTTGGCTGTAATAAGAGATAATAGATAACTAAGACAAGAGAATTACAGAGACTATAATGACATAAAAATCATCTGCTATAAAACTACAATTTCAACTTGGATATACAGCTGATGACTGTATATATCTCTAGTAACAACTTCCTATATCATTGCATAAATATTCCTAAGTCTCATATATTTGAGAATTTGTAAAAAAGGAAAACTTCATACATTCAATATTCTTAGATGGTATAATTTTGATAATTTTCTTTTTTTCTTTTCTTTTTTGAGATAGGATCTTGTACTGTAACCCAGGTTGGAATACTGCAGTGGCACAATCATAGCTCACTGCAGGCTGGGATCAATCAATCCTCCATCTCAGCCTCCCAATTAGCTAGAACCACAGGTTAACACCACCATAACAGGCTAATTATTTTTAAAGTTTTTTGTAGAGATGGGATTTTGCTTTTTTGCCCAGGCTGCTCTCAAATACCTGGGCTCAAGCATTTTTCCCAAGTTGGCCTTCCAAAGTGCTCGGATCACTAATAAAAAATAATCAACATGTAGTTAAATCTTAAATAAATTGCAAGACTTAACATACAGATACACTCAAATAATAGGAGACTTCAACCAATAATGCTATATTTTCATTCACATTAGATAAATCCTACAGTTAACTGATTTTGAAATGTGTGAATTTAAAGATTTTGAGATGAGTAAATTTGTTTAACTAACAATAACTCATTTGGAAGCATTTAAATATGAAACAAACAAGATATATTTATTTGTGGGATAATACAACTGAACCAAAACACTTGAGGTTTATGTTGGTTATCCTTAGAATTTCAATAATTAAATTGTATAATACATAAAGGGAAATTGCAATCCAAACTTCTATAAATGAACTTATGGATGCTTATACTCAATAAAACAAATAATGTATTTATACAAGATTACACTATTTCTTCAAGTTTTTCAATCAACTAAGTAGATTCAATCAAAATGTGAGTAAAAGCCTATTCACATTTTCAATCACTCCAACTAAACATTGCCTTCATTGTTTGAAATTCTACTGAAATATAAAACTAAGTTTACTCTATGATAACATATATCTAATGTTAATTTTAAAAAGATTAATAGTATATAAGCATAAATTTGCAAATAGATATTTTTATCTCACAATAAATTTAACTAAAATGATAAATTTACTGCAATCATCATCCTACATCAAAATTTAATATATAATTTGGTAATAAAATTAATTTATATTGTTTATAATTAGTTATTGTGCATCATAATGCAATGTAAATAATATAATATGTAAGCATCTGTGAAATTCAGAAATGATAGAATTATAATAATTGTATGTACAAAATGAATAATAAAAAATGAAAGAATAGAAAAAAGGCAATAAATGCATGATGCTACATCTCAGAATAGTTATGGTTATTAAAAATAGATAAATCATGAAATTCTTACAAATGTATCATTTAACATAGAATTTTATAGAAATGAGAAAGACTTTAAAAGAAAATTATATTACCACTCTAAAAGGTGTGTGCGGGTATCATTGTGATTGGCCAAAATCTGTCTTTACATTCAGAGTTTAAACAATTCATCACTTTAGAAGACTACAGAAAGGATTTCCCATACAGTAGATAAATCTACTAGAGTCTATGTTCCCCACAAATTAAAACTAAAAACTCTAGGCAATATTCAAAACTCTGAAATCTGAAAAGTGAACAAAATAATCAAATGGTAGTGCAGATTCAAGACTTAGACAAGTTACCAAAGCATGAGTTTTCAATTTTTCACGTTTTTTTTCTGGAGGATTCTCCCTCAGGGAAGCATCTTGTCTTGAAGATGTCAGAAAAAGCTAGTGGTTAAAATGAATAGAAAATTCATTTCTTTTTTCTGGCCAGGAAACCATTAAAAAGGCACCAATAGTCAAGAGAGTGTGGGGGGAAAGAGACAGCAAAAAACACTTATACAGGACCCAAAGCAGCATAGCAAAGGCATTGTGAACAGCACTGATAATTAAACTGGCACAAATAACAAACTATCCCCGAGTAGCACATATGTGGAAGGGATCCAAAGCAGATATAAGAATAGAGTGATACTTAAACCATAGTTCATTTTTAGACTAACCACTGAGTGGAACATGTATGGAAAAGACAAAAAGCAGCATAGCAAAAACTTCAAAACTAACTGAAACTGCCACCCAGGGAAGGTGAGATAGGAGACTAGTTCAGTATCCTCTGAAGTGCCTTTACTTACACTGGTTGCATGTAATAAATTCAGAAACCATCACTAAGCACTTGCACATGAAAGAGAATACTAGGACGGAACATTATTATTGAGGTAACTGACCTGGGTTATGCTTCATTTTTTATTTTTTCTTATCTTATAAGGCATGTCTTTGCAATTATGATCTTAAATGTTTAATATATGTAATTATTTTATAAATAGAAAAATTCATCTTTATAAAATCATTCTGGACTTTCAGTTTAAAATGACATTTGCCTAAGTGTAACCTCCCCCAATACAATACTTGTGTTACTTGGTAGCAATTCACAACATGTTTGGTTGAGAACTACATGAAGTCACTAACTTTAATTTTCTTTGAAAAGATGAACAATTTGACTACTATTAACTCTGGGAAGGACTTAGTTTCAATACCGCTAGCACCACCATCATCTGAGAAGAAAACTAATTGTGTTTGAAACCTTGATGTGTATTATTTAGATCATATCTCATGTCTTCTTATTTTGGGTAAAATGTAAATAATTAATCTCTGTGCATTTTCTCTATAAATAACACAATCATAAGTTTCCTCTATAATTTAACGTTCTAAATAATGCTAGTTTAGCTTTTTACATGTGGAGTCTCACACATATATACTGAAAATGGGTCACTGAGAAAGTATATGAAGGGTTAAAGTCCATGACACTGAAGATGAAGAGGCAATAAATTTATGGACTTTGAACGAACACACAAACTGCTCATATTTTTGTGGCACCTGAGATAGAGGGACAGAGTTATAGATGGCAAGAGGTAACCATTGTAAGAATTCCAGTTCCCCCAAGTGGATGTGGGATGCCCTGAATGATAAGACAATGTATAACAAGACATTCCAGTGACCTATTTTCAGTATATATCTGTGTTTTGATACACTAGACATGCTGGTAGTGGCGCTAGTGGTATTGAAACTAAGCCAACACATTGAACAATTTTATCTGCAGTTTTATTGTAGTTATACATACACACTCGTACTTGCACAAGTGTGCACACACATACCTCTATTTAAAAAGTCCCACTTATTCCAACTATTACACTTTGGATTGGTCTTTTTATTCATTTATTTCCCACTAGTTGATTTTAAATTATATAACCTATTTCTTTTATTTTAGAAATGAGTTCATCCTCTTTAGAACAATACAATAGTAATAGAACAATAATTTTAACCACACTCCTTACCATTTATATATAACTACTTTATTCATTTTAACAATGTTCTGTTTATTTTATAATTTTGTAAGTTACTAATATTTTATTTAACATCAATATGTATTATCTCTACCATACCTCTCAGGTGGCCATGAGCATGCTTCTGTGATGCAAGCATGCAAAGTGCCAAGTATCCCCACATAACTGCAATTAGCCATTCCTTAAAACATATTTCCTACCTAGTTATTACACACCAAAGTTAATAGCTCTTTCATAATGCAAAGTAATTTCTGATACCCTCAAAAGTCAAAAGTGTCAGGTAACATAATATAAAACAAAACAGAGCCTTAGATTTTGAGAGGAATATGTTCTCCTTCAATTCCTGGGGTTTCATGAGGAAAACAGAGGTTGTCCCTAAAATGAGGTCTGTGATGCCTCCTGTTTTTCCCAAAAAGTGCCAGGCTGTTAGAAACTATCTCAGGTCCTTTCATGTGGGCAGGTGAGAATGGCAAGATGACAAACTGAGGAAATAATTTAGTTGACAGAGAAAACAAAAACCTTTTCTCGGTAAAACAAGATACAAGAAGAGAAAAAGCACAAATGCCATGTGTGTGTGTGTGTGTGTGTGTGTGTGTGTGTGTGTGTGTGTGTGTAGCTTGGATATCTATTTTTAATTAAGCTGACTTTTAACAACAGGGCTCTTTAAATATATATATTTTTTGAATCTCTTATTACCTGACTTTAGCCAGACCAAACAACCACTATTTTTGGCTTTTGAACTTTACCAAAAGTAATCTGCCAGGTGAAACCCATAAGCCCTAACAAAAGTTATGACTTAGCCATGGTACACAAAGTATTTTCAAAGCAGTGATAAGCAGTTTTTACAAGATTTAAAGTCTACCATGGTAGCTCAGAGAAAGAAAAACTTAAGAAGAAAAGTCAAGTTGTTTATGGAGGGGAAAAGAATCAACAAATGACAAAGGTCATACAGGAAGTATTCATTCCCTAGATAAAAAATTTAACCTGGGCCACCATTGTGAAAAGACAGCCTTAGCCTTTGAGCTACAACATTGGGTAAGTTTCATTATGCTTCCAAGAATGAATTCAGAGCAGCCAATTTCAAGCTTGAAACAGTATTTATCTGCTCCAGATAATATTTAGAGCTAACTCTGATATGAACCAAAAAATTTCGATCCTCTGGTTGGCAGAGACCAAGAGAAAGTACCACTACATTGTTACAAGGTCAAGATCCCAAGAACATAAAACAAGATGAAAGGGAAACCTCATCAAGTATTAATACCAGGGACCTATAGCAAAGTTTGTAACTGACATGTCTGCTGAACAAGCTTGAAGAACATGGGCTCATAGGGGTCTTAAGCCCATGTTCTATCCCATGGTACCCCTCTCCATTACAAAAAACATGGAAAGAAAAATTCATACCACAAAGTACACCAGAGTCTCTAAAGCTCAAGACTAGTCTCACATATCATATTCTCAATTCATCAGACCCTTGCAGAGGAGACATACGGAGATGTTTACCATTCACACAAAGAGGGAGAGAGAGTCTAGAAACCTGACTGGTAAAAAATTCTTGCCCATTTTTCTGGCATATCAGGTTTCTGGGTTCCCTTGTTCTGCAGCTTCTGAAAGGATGGAGTGGCTTTTGATGACCCCTCTCATTCTGCCATAGCTGTGGGGATCAAGCCATATTATAAAAAGAAATTATTATTTTCTGTGTTATGGAACCATGGCCCATGAAACTATTTTTTTTCTCTTAGGCCTCTGGGCCTGTGAGGAAAGAGCCTGCCTGAAGACCTCCGACATTCCCTGAGGACATTTTTCCTATTGTCTCAGGAATTAACATTTGGTTCCTCATTATTTAGGCAAATTTCTGCAGCTGGCTGGAATTTCTCCTCAGAAAATGGGATTTTCTTTTTGATTGCATTGTCAGGCTGCAAATTTTCCAAATTTTTATGCTCTACCTCTTTTGTAAAACTGAATGCCTTTAACAGCACCCAAGTCACATATTGAATGCTTTGTGGCTTAGAAATTTCTTCCACCAGATACCCTAAATCATCTTTCTCAAGTTTAAAGTTTTACAGATCTCTAGGGCAATCAAAATGTCACGAGTTTCTTTGCTAAGACCTAACAAAAGTTACCTTTGCTCCAGTTCCCAACAAGTTCCTCTGAGACCACCTCAACCTGCATTTGTCCATATCATTATCAGAATTTTTGTCAAAGCCATTCAACAAGTCTCTAGGAAGTTCCAAACTTTCCCACATTTTCCTGTCTTCTTCTGACCCTTCCTAACTGTTCCAACCTCTGCCTGTTACACAGTTCCAAAATTACTTCCCCATTTTCAGGTATATTTTCAGCAGTGCCCCACTCTACTGGCACCAATTTACTATATTAGTCTGTTTTAATTCTGTTGATAAATACATATCTGGGACTGAACAATTTACCAAAGGAAGAGGTTTAATGGATAACTCACAGTTCCATGTGACTGGGGAATCCTCAGAATCATGGTGGGAGGTGAAAGTCATGTTTCACATGGCAGCAGACAACAGACGAGAGCTTGTGCAGGAAAACTCTTTCTTATAATAACTATCAGATCTCATGAGACTTACTCACTATCATGAGAACGACACTGGAAAGTCCTGACCCCGTGATCCAATTACCTTCCACCAGGTCCCTTTCACAACATGTGGGAATTCAAGATGAGATTTGGGTGAGGACAAAGCCAAATCACATCATGTTAAGAAGACAATTTCTTTTTTTTTTTAATTTCTGGTTATTGTTTAATATTTAAGTTGCATATTCTAGTAGATTAACATACAAATATGTAACTTTAAACTTCATGAAATAAAAAAGTAGAAAAGAAATGGGAAAATCTAAATATGACATCCAAGCTTTCTAGTGACACCTCAAGTCAATATTAGGAATATGAGTATACTCTAATATTCACTTAATTTCTTTAAAATATTATTTAAAATGAAATTATTTGGTGATACAAACATCAGGGTTTCTTTTGCTTGGGTGGTTTGTTTTGTTTTGTTTGCTCACAGAACAATCTTTACAAAGTACTCTGACACTAGAGTCTATCTTACAAGATGATACAAAATGGCAGATTTTAAAACTATATTTTTATTATTTTATAATAGGGATGTTTTTCTCTTTCTATTTTTCTTTTTTTAAATTACATTTTAGGTTTTGAGGTACATGTGAAGAACATGCAAGATTGCTGCATAGGTACACAGATGCAGCAATTGCTGCATAGGTACACACATGATTTGCTGCCTTCCTCCCCATCACCTATATCTGGCATTTCTCCTCATGCTATCTCACCACAACTCCCCACCCCTTGCTGACCCTCCCCTGTTTCCCCTCGACAGACCCCAGTATGTGATTCTCCCATCCCTGTGTCCATGTGTTCTCATTGTTCAGCACCCACCTATGAGTGAGAACATGCGGTGTCTGATTTTCTGTTCTTGTGTCAGTTTGCTGAGAATGATGGTTTCCAGGTTCATTCATGTCCCTACAAAGGACACAAACTCATTGTATTTGGTGGCTGCATAGTATTCCATGGTGTATATGTGCCACATTTTCCCTGTCTGGTCTATCATCGATGGGAATTTGGGTTGATTCCAGGTCTTTGTTATTGTAAACAGTGCTGCAATGAACATTCATGTGAATGTGTCCTTATAGTAGAACGATTTATAGTCCTTTGGATATATACCCAGTAATGAGATTGCTGGGTCAAATGGAATTTCTATTTCTAGGTCCTTGAGGAATCACCACACTGTCTTCCACAATGGTTGAACTAATTTACATTCCCACAAGCAGTGTAAAAGTGTTCCTACTTCACCACATCCTCGCCAGCATCTGTTGTCCCCAGATTTTTTAATGATCACCATGCTAACGGGCGTGATATGGTATCTTAATGTAATTTTGATTTGCATTTCTCTAATGACCAGTAATGATGAACATTTTTTATATGTTTCTTGGCCTCATATATGTCTTCTTTTGTGAAGTGTCTGTTCATATACTTTGCCCACTTTTGAATGGGCTTGTTTTTTTTTCTTGTAAATCTGTTTTAGTTCTTTGTAGATTGTGGATATTAGCCCTTTGTCAGATGGGTAGATTGCAAAAATTTTTATAGGTGCAGTGCATTCTAGAATAGGAATAATGCAAAATTTATTTCTATGTCTCACTATCTTGCCATAAAGAAAAACAAAAATAAAATACATTTTCTAAGAAAACACAAAAATGTAAGGCTTTTAAACAATATACGGAAGGCATTATAGCACAGTGTACATCACTTCTTATTTTTAAAAATGTAAACTTTAATTTTAATTTTTTTTTCTTTTTAATTTTTATTGCATTATAGGTTTTGGGGTACATGTGCAGAACATGCAAGATAGTTGCATAGGTACACACATGGCAGTATGTTTTGCTGCCTTCCTCCCATTCACCCACACTTGGCATTCATCCCCAGGCTATCCCTCCCCAGCCCCCCCCCGCTGTCCCTCCCCCATTCCCCCCAATAGACCCCAGTGCATAGTAGACCGCCTCTCTCCATGTGTTCTCATTTTTCTCACCCACCTATGAGTGAGTATATGCGGTATTTCTTTTTCTGTTCTTGTGTCAGTTTGCTGAGAATGATGTTCTCCAGATTCATCCATGTCCTTACAAAGGACACAAACTCATCATTTTTGATTGCTGCATAATATTCCATGGTGTATATGTGCCACATTTTCCCAGTCCAGTCTATCATCGTTGGGCATTTGGGTTGGTTCCAGTTCTTTGCTATTGTTAACAGTGTTGCAATGAACATTCGTGTGCATGTGTCCTTATAGTAGAAAGATTTATAGTCCTTTGGATATATACCCAGTAATGGGATTGCTGGGTCAAATGGAATTTCTATTTCTAGGTCCCTGAGGAATTGCCACACTGTCTTCCACAATGGTTGAACTAATTTACACTCCCACCAACAGTGTAAGAGTGTTCCTATTTCTCCACATCCTCTCCAGCATCTGCTGTCTCCAGATTTTTTAATGATTGCCATTCTAACTGGCGTGAGATGGTATCTCAATGTGGTTTTGATTTGCATCTCTCTAATGACCAATGATGATGAGCATTTTTTCATATGTTTGTTGGCCTCATGTATGTCTTCTTTTGTAAAGTGTCTGTTCATATCCTTTGCCCATTTTTGATTTTTTTAATTATCACTTATTTTATTGAAGAAAGTATACTAGATTATTAAAAATTAGATAAACAGTATACAAATTTTATTGCTATATAAATAGGTATATAAAAATGTACTTAAAACCAAAGCAAAATCAGTGAAATAGAATGTGGTTAAAGTTTATGTATCAATACATATTTAACATTCTTCCCACTTATATACTGAGGATTATTTACCAGCAACTATCTAAGATAACACACTTTATATTATCATAAATCATTAATATTTTTATTATGCAAAATGTGAACAAAAATTACAGATCCTTGAATCAGTAGCCTTACATTTTAAAAATAATTTTAAAACCTTTCAATCATTCAAAGTTTATTTAAGTAATTTTTTCTATTCTAGACCATTTTTAGAATGATACTACTGAATACAAACAAATTTTATGACCATTTTAATGTATTTTTAAAATTTGAATATAAGCAAATGCACAATATTAATATGATATTAATAAGATAAATATTTCTGTATTTAGCTACCATAAATATCAGGAAATAGCACATTACTAGCATACAAACACATTACCACCTTGTACCAAAATGCATGAGAGAAGTATAGAAAAGCTTTGGGAAAGAAACCCATGCAAGGAGAAAGCCATCATCACACAGTTGAGCAATAATGGTAATTGAGATATCTCTATCAAGTTGAAATGTATTTTAACAGGTAATAGAAAAATAAAAGCAGTGTCAAATTTTATAGCTCAGAATTTCATGCAGAGTGTTTGGATTTTACGCTGAACTCAAGTGTTTTGTAATCTCTCAAGTACCCACATCCTTGAATTATGTTGTTCTCTATTTTATTGAAATGTATTATAACTGCAAAACACTAAGTTAATCTTCTAAAGTATGAACAATTCTACTTTATTGCACGTATGGGAATAACCTATATACAGGGAAGAAATGCAAATGATGTTGACATTAAACATCATAGTTTACTCCTTCTCTACATTAGGAGTAAACTATATTTTCAAGTCAGACTGCGTATCATTGTACTAAAGCAGGGGAAAGCTTAATTTAGTACAGATACACTCAGTACTAGCCCCCTGAATTTGCTTCAAGCAGCAGAAAGCAAGAGTTTGTTTTTGTTACTTCTTTTGTTTGTTTGTGTGTTTTGATTCATGTTTGTCTGTTGTTTTCTTTTCAAAAATATTTTTTCAGTATGAAGTGAAATCACCAAGCAGGTTGTGAGAAAATAAGAAGGCTGGATATGCAGAGCCCTGCAGAGGGCAGAAGTTTCTTCCCGTGCAAAGACATGTATCCAGGAAGGAGTGTTAGGTGTCATCAGTCATAAATGAAGAGTATGCATTAAAATCACTGTAGCCAAAATGTGATATTGTGAACTGAGTCATCTTAATACAAATCTTGCCTCCTCAATGTTCAACTCTGTAGCTTCATGTGGATAAAATGTCTTTTCCTTCTTGTGATTTTTTGCCTATGCATTCTGGAGAACTGATAAAATCAAAGTCCTCAGAACAAAGAGCATATCTTGACAACCACTCAAGTTGTTTGATTTCTCTATTGTATCTGGGTATATATGTTTTTTAAATGATCATTAAATACTGTAATACTGCTATTGTATTGAAGATTGAAGATCAAACTTAGAAATATATTACTAATGAACAGAGATTCTAAAATGCCAGTTAACTACCGTGTCAAAGCAAATAAACAAAATGAAATAAAAACCCTCTTTCTTTTTCCACCACCTGCATATCCATCCTCCTTCTCTACCTCCACTTAAAGTCTGTTTCTGTTCACTTTGACATAGAAGCAGAAGTGAACAATATGCCCTGTTATTATTAATGTGTTTATAAATTAATTTTGTAATTTGTAATAGTTTCATATCTCATTTTATAAAATACATATTTTTTCATTATTTTTATCTTAGAAACAAAGTTCTTTCTTCCAGAAAACAGAAACATTCTGTATAAACCTTTAACCTTTCTCATTAAATGATAGATCAGTCTTCTCAAAATTGAACTTTATTTAATCATGATTTGTCTTTATTTCAAAACTTGAATCCTTAAAAGAAATACTTTTTTTCTGAAAAATTGTGTTAAGATTTGATTAAAAGAAAAAACTATAATGCATACACCAGAGTTGCTGCCTATGAACACATTTGGATATCTGCGTATCCTCTGTTCTGAAATCCATTCACTTTGCTCACAGCCTTTGCCATTTAAATCCTGTTTCAGAGTTAACTGTGTAATCATGAGGTGCACTTGCTTCTGTATTCAGGTTTCCTATATGGTCCTTATATTAGAAACAATATATAGTCTCTTAAGTTTCTATAGTGACCATTCAACTTGGTTGCATTAAGCTGTCATGGCTTTGATTTGTGATTTCTGGAAAGTCATTATAACATTTATGGCTGTCTAACCAGGACTCTACCTAAGTAATTTGCTACAAAAAAATCATCTTCAAAGTTGCTAGGGTGAAAGACTCTTGATTATTTTTCACTGTGGCTGTCATGTTGTTTTTGTCTTCAAGTAATCCTTCAGGAGTTTCTACTCAATTAGTGTTTCTTTTTTTTTTATTATTGTACTATAAGTTCTGGGGTACATGTGCAGAATGTGCAGGATTGTTACATAGGTATACACGTGCCATGGTGGTTTGCTGCAACCATCACTCCATCATCTACATTAGGTATTTCTCCTAATGCTATCCTCCCCTACCCACCCCCACCACACTCTTACAGGCCCTGGTGTATGATGTTCCTCTCTCTGTGTCCATGTATTCTCATTGTTCAACTCCCACTTATGAATGAGAACATGTGGTGCTTGGTTTTCTGTTCTCCTGTTAGTTTGGTGAGAAAGATGGCTTCATCCACATCCCTGCAAAGCACATTAACTCTTCCTTATAATGGCTGCATAGTATTCTATGGTATATATGTGCCACAATTTATTTATCCAGTTTATATTGATGGGCATTTGGGTTGGTTCCAACACTTTGCTATTGTGAATAGTGCCACAATAAACATACATGTCCATGTGTCTTTATAGTATAATAATTTATAATCCTTTGGGTATATGCCCAGTAATTAGATTGCTGGTCAAATGGTATTTCTAGTTCTAGATACTTGAGAAATTGCCACACTGTTTTCCACAATGGTTGAACTAATTTATACTCCCACCAATAGCATAAAATCATTTCTATTTCTCCACACCCTCTCCAACATCTGTTGTTTACTGACGTTTTTATCATTGCCATTCTAACTGTCATGAGAAGGTATCTCATTGTGTTTTTTTTTATGGATATTTTGGAATTTTTTATTAGTTGCAGTTATTTCTGCAATTATCATAGCAAATAACATAGAATAAGATAGCCTCCAAGTATTTTTTTATTTTTATTTTTTAATTTTTATTGGATTATAGGTTTTGGGGTACATGTGCAGAACATGCAAGATAGTTGCATAGGTACACACATAGCAGTGGGTTTTGCTGCCTTCCTCCCCTTCACCCACACTTGGCATTCATCCCCAGGCTATTCCTCCCCAGCCCCCCCAGCTGTCCCTCCACCATTCCCCCCAGTAGACCCCAGTGTATAGTAGACCGCCTCTCTGTGTCCATGTGTTCTCATTTTTCTCACCCACTTAAGAGTGAGTATATGCGGTATTTCTTTTTCTGTTCTTGTGTCAGTTTGCTGAGAACGATGGTCTCCAGATTCATCCATGTCCTTACAAAGGACACAAACTCATCGTTTTTGATTGCTGCATAATATTCCATGGTGTATATGTGCCACATTTTCCCAGTCCAGTCTATCATCATTGGGCATTTGGGTTGGTTCCAGTTCTTTGCTATTGTAAACTGCTGCAATGAACATTCGTGTGCATGTGTCCTTATAGTAGAACGATTTATAGTCCTTTGGATAGATATCCAGTAATGGGATTGCTGGGTCAAATGGAATTTCTATTTCTAGGTCCCTGAGGAATCACCACACTGTCTTCCACAATGGTTGAACTAATTTACACTCCCACCAACAGTGTAAGAGTGTTCCTATTTCTCCACATCCTCTCCAGCATCTGCTGTCTCCAGATCTTTTAATGATCACCATTCTAATGGCGTGAGATGGTATCTCAATGTGGTTTTGATTTGCATCTCTCTAATGACCAGTGATGATGAGCATTTTTTCATATGTTTGTTGGCCTCATGTATGTCTTCTTTTGTAAAGTGTCTGTTCATATCCTTTGCCCATTTTTGAATGGGCTTGTTTGTTTTTTTCTGTAAATCTGTTTGAGTTCTTTGTAAATTCTGGATATCAGCCCTTTGTCAGATGTGTAAACTGCAAAGATTTTTTCCCATCCTGATGGTTGCCGATTCACTCTAGTGACTGTTTCTTTTGCCATGCCAAAGCTGTGGAGTTTGATTAGGTCCCATTTGTCTATTTTGGCTTTTGTTGCCAATGCTTTTGGTGTTTTATTCATGAAGTCCTTGCCTACTCCTATGTCCTGAATGGTTTTGCCTAGATTTTCTTCTAGGGTTTTTATGGTGTCAGGTCTTATGTATAAGTCTTTAATCCATCTGGAGTTAATTTTAGTGTAAGGTGTCAGGAAGTGGTCCAGCTTCTGGTTTCTGCACATGGCTAGCCATTTTTCCCAACACCATTTATTAAATAGGGAATCCTTTCCCCATTGCTTGTTTTTGTCAGGTTTCTCAAAGATAATATGGTTGTAGATATGTTGTGTTGCCTCCGATGCTTCTGTTCTGTTCCATTGGTCTATATCTCTGTGTTGGTACCAGTACCATGCTGTTTTGATTACTGTAGCCTTGTCGTATAGTTTGAAGTCTGGTAGTGTGATGCCTACTGCTGTGTTCTTTTTGCTTAGAATTGACTTGGCTATGCGGGCTCTTTTTTGGTTCCATATGAAATTCATGGTGTTTTTTTTCCAGTTCTGTGAAGAAATTCAATGGTAGTTTGATGGAAATAGCATTGATTGTGTAAATTACTTGGGGCAGTATAGCCATTTTCATGATATTGATTCTTCCTAACCACGAACATGAAATGTTTCTCCATCTGTTTGTGTCCTCTCTTATTTCATTGAGCAGCGGTTTGTAGTTTTCCTTAAAGAGGTCCCTTACATTCCTTGTAAGTTGTATTCCTAGGTATTTTATTTTCTTTGTAGCAATTGTGAATGGCAGTTCGTTCTTGATTTGGTTCTCTTTAAGTCTGTTATTGGTGTATAGGAATGCTTGTGATTTTTGCACATTGATTTTGTATCCTGAGACTTTGCTGAAGTTGCTTATCAGTTGCAGGAGCTTTTGGGCTGAGGTGATGGGGTCTTCTAAGTATACTATCATGTCGTCTGCAAATAGACAATTTGGCTTCCACCTTTTCTATTTGAATACACTTTATTTCTTTTTCTTGCCTGCTTGCTCTGGCTAGAACTTCCAGTACTATGTTGAATAGGAGTGGTGAGAGAGGGCATCCTTGTCTAGTGCCAGATTTCAAAGGGAATGCTTCCAGTTTTTGCCCATTAAATATGATATTGGCTGTTGGTTTGTCATAAATAGCTTTTATTACTTTGAGATATGTTCCATCAATACCAAGTTTATTGAGGGTTTTTAGCATAAAGGGCTGTTGAATTTTGTCAAATGCCTTCTCTGCGTCAATTGAGATAATCATGTGGTTTTTGTTTTTGCTTCTGTTTATGTGGTGAATTACATTTATAGACTTGCGTATGTTGAACCAGCCTTGCATACCCGGGATGAATCCTACTTCATCATGATGGATAAGTTTTTTACTGTGCTGTTGCAATCGGTTTGCCAGTATTTTATTGAAGATTTTTGCATCTATGTTCATCATGGATATTGGCCTGAAGTTTTCTTTTCTTGTTGAGTCTCTGTCAGGTTTTGGTATCAGGAAGATGTTGGTCTCATAAAATGATTTGGGAAGGGTTCCCTCTTTTTGGATTATTTGGAATAGTTTCAGAAGGAATGGTACCAGATCCTCTTTGTGTGTCTGGTAGAATTCAGCTGTGAACCCATCTGGACCTGGGCTTTTTTTGTGTGGTAGGCTCTTAATTGCTGCCTCAACTTCAGACCTTGTTATTGGTCTATTCATAGTTTCAGCTTCCTCCTGGTTTAGGCATGGGAAGACACAGGCGTTGAGGAATTTATCCATTTCTTCCTGATTTACTAGTTTATGTGCATAGAGTTGTTTGTAGTATTCTCTGATGATGGTTTGAATTTCTGTGGAATCTGTGGTGATTTCCCCATTTTTACTTTTTATTGCATCTATTTGATTGTTCTCTCTTTTCTTTTTTATCAGTCTGGCTAGTGGTCTGTGTATTTTGTTGATCTTTTTGAAAAACCAGCTCTTAGATTTATTGATTTTTTGAAGGGTTTTCCTTGTCTCTATCTCCTTCAGTTCTGCTCTGATCTTAGTTATTTCTTGTCTTTGGCTAGGTTTTGAGCTTTTTTGATCTTGTTCCTCTAGCTCTTTCAATTTTGACGATAGGGTGTCAATTTTGGATCTCTCCACTCTTCTCATGTGGGCACTTATTGCTATATATTTTCCTCTACAGACCGCTTTAAATGTGTCCCAGAGATTCTGGTACATTGTGTCTTCATTTTCATTGGTTTCAAAGAACTTCTTCACTTCTGCCTTCATTTCATCGTTTATCCAATCAACATTCAAGAGCCAGTTGTTCAGTTTCCATGAAATTGTGCGGTTCTGAGTTATTTTCTGAATTATGAGTTCCAACTTGATTGCACTATGGTCTCAGAGACTGTTTGTTATGATTTCAGTTGTTTTGCATTTGCTGAGGAGTGCTTTACTTCCAATTATGTGGTCAATTTTGGAGTAGGTGTGATGTGGTGCTGAGAAGAATGTATATTCTGTGGATTTGGGGTGGAGAGTTCCATAAATGTCTATGAGGTTTGATTGTTCCAGGTCTGAGTTCAAGTCCTGGATATCCTTGTTAATTTTCTGTCTGGTTGATCTGTCTGCTATTGACAGTGGAGTGTTAAAGTCTCCCACTATTACGGTGTGGGAGTCTAAGTCTCTTTGTAAGTCATTAAGAACTTGCCTTATATATCTGGGTGCTCCTACATTGTGTCCATATATATTTAGAATCGTTAGCTCTTCTTGTTGTATCGATCCTTTTACCATTATGTAATGACCTTCTTTGTCCCTTTTGATCTTTGTTGCTTTAAAGTCTATTTTATCAGAGGCGAGAATTGCAACTCCTGCTTTTTTTTGCTCTCCATTTGCTTGGTAAATCTTCCTCCATCCTTTTATTTTGAGCCTTTGTGTATCTTTGCATGTGAGGTGAGTTTCCTTGATACAGCACACCGACGGGTTTTGGTTTTTTATCCAATTTACCAGTCTTTGTCTTTTGATTGGTGCATTTAGCCCATTTACATTTAGGGTTAATATTGTTATGTGTGAATTTGATACTGCCATTTTGATGCTAGCTGGCTGTTTTGCCCATTGGTTCATGTAGATTCTTCATTTTGTTGATGGTCTTTAGCATTTGGTATGCTTTTAGGATGGCTGGTACTGGTTGTTTCTTTCTATGTGTAGTGCCTTTTTCAGGAGCTCTTGTAAAGCAGGCCTAGTGATGACAAAATCTCTGAGTACTTGCTTGTTCATGAAGGATTTTATTTTTCCTTCACTTATGAAGCTCAGTTTGGCTGGATATGAAATTCTGGGTTGAAAGTTCTTTTCTTCAAGAATGTTGAATATTGGCCCCCACTCTCTTCTGGCTTGTAGAGTCTCTGCTGAGAGATCTGCTGTGAGTCTGATGGGCTTCCCTTTGTGGGTGACCCGACCTTTCTCTCTGGCTGCCCTTAGTATTTTCTCCTTCATTTCAACCCTGATGAATCTGAGGATTATGTGCCTTGGGGTTGCTCTTCTTGCGGAGTATCTTTGTGGTGTTCTCTGTATTTCCTGGAGTTGAGTATTGACCTGTCTTGCTAGGTTGGGGAAATTGTCCTGGATAATATCCTGAAGAGTGTTTTCCAGCTTGGATTCATTCTCTTCAGCACATTCTGGTACACGTATCAAACATAGGTTGGGTCTCTTCACATAGTCCCACATTTCTTGGAGATTTTGTTCATTCCTTTTTGTGCTTTTTTCTTTAATCTTGGTTTCATGTTTTATTTCATTGAGTTGATCTTCAACTTCGGATATTCTTTTTTCTGCTTGGTCAATTTGGTTGTTGAAACTTGTGCATGCTTCACGAAGTTCTCATGTTGTGTTTTTCAGCTCCTTAAATTCATTCATATTCCTCTCTAAGTTGTCCATTCTTGTTATCAATTCCTCGAATCTTTTTTCAAATCTTTTTTCAAGGTTCTTAGTTTCTTTGCACTGATTTAGGACATATTCTTTTAGCTCAATGAAGTTTCTCATTATCCACTTTCTGAAGTCTGATTCCGTCATTTCGTCACACTCATTCTCCATCCAGCTTGGTTCCATTGCTGGTGAGGAGTTTTGGTCCTTTGTAGGAGGTGAGGTGTTTTGGTTTTGGGTATTTTCCTCCTTTTTGTGCTGGTTTCTTCCCATCTTTATGGATTTATCCGCCTGTCATCTTAGTAGTTGCTGATTTTTCAATTGGGTCTCTGTGTGGATGCTGAGATTGTTGATGATGAAGTATTTCTGTTACTTAGTTTTCCTTCTAATGGTCTAGCCCCTCTGCTGTTTGAGTGCTGAGGTCCACTCCAGGCCCTGCTTGTCTGGAGTATTCCTGTAGCATCTGCAGAACAGTGAGGGATGATACCAGTTTCTTCTTCTGCTGTCTTTGTTCCAGAATGATGCGTGCCAAGTGTCAGTCTGATTAGTCCTTTTTTGGGGTGACTCTTTGGATATACAGGGGTCAGGGACCTGCTTAAGGAGATGGTCTGTGCTTTATAGGAGCTCCAGTGCTGAGCTGTGAGCTCCGTTGTTCATTCAGCATTGTTGGGTGGTTGTTTATGTCTGCTGCAATAGAACTCATAAAACACCACCCTTCCCCCCACTTAGATGCTCTGTCTCAGGGAGTTGGGGCTTTCTTTTTGAGTATCTCTTGCACTGTCCTGCCCCACTAGGAGGCAGTCTATTCACTATTTGCCTTCCGGGGCTCTGACCTGCTAGCACGGGTCTGCCCTGTTGCTGCTGGGCTCCCTTCTGCTGTGGAGCGCTCCCCCATCCTGGCGGAGTCTCTCTGTCATGGCAGGTTGCCTCAGCAATGGCAGGCTGCGTCAGCCCTGGGCGGTACTTCAGTAGGGGCGGATTGCGTCAGCAATGGCAGATGCCCCTCCCTCACTGGGCTGCACCGCCAGCAGCAAAACTCTCAGCCCCAAGTGCCTCTAGTCACCACCCTGCTTGTCCCTGTGAGGGTGGGACCCGCCAAGCCCGATCACCCAGCTCCCTGCCTCAGAGTCCGTCCTCTCTCTCTCTCTCTCCCTCTTCACAAGCTGAAAGGTTGACTCTCTCACTGGCGCCCCAGAAGCCTGCCAATATGGCACTGGGATCCATGCAATCTCCCGTGCTGCTGCCCACTGCACCGGCTCAGATCAGGTTTCCCAGGAAACTCCTGGTCTGGCTCACTGTCCAAGTCCCGTTCAGTCAGATGGACATGCCAATCTGCCCTTCCAAATCTCAGATTGCCTGTTTAACAGGTCACCCAGACCAGTGAGTTCCATGCCAGGTCCCGCTGTGGCACCAGCTGAAGCAGCCATGTGAGCTGGCTGCATTAGCCAGTTTTACTAGCGTCCCGTGTCTGTCCCACACCTGGGACTCTCAAGGCTCTGTGGGCAAAAAAGGTCCATCCGAGAATGCGGCTAGGACTCACCCTCTGTGCCTTCACTGAGAGCTGCAATCCTGAGTTGCTTCTATGACGCCATCTTGCGAGTCCCCCCCCCTTTTTTTTTTTTTGCATTTCTTTAATGGCCATTGATGATAAGCCTTCTTTTTTATATGTTTGTTGACTGTATAAATGTCTTCTTTTGAGAAATGTCTGTACATATCCTTTGCCCAAATTTTCATGGGATTTTCTTTTCTTGTAAATTTGCTTGTTACTTGTAGATTCTGGTATTAGCCCTTTATCAGACAAATAGTAAAACTGTTCATGATTCCAAAGAAAACAAACAAATCTGTGTTTCTGAAAAGAAAACAAAACTGTGTATATACTCAACATTAAAATGTTTTTGAGTTAATATATCATACTTTTACTATTTTATTATACTTAGAAAAGTAATACTAATGTTTTGGTCTATTCATTTCATTCTTTTGGAACTATTACTAATAACATTTTTGCTTTTTTTCTTTGCACAGTAGTGCAATATAAAAAGATAAAATTGTGCAAATTATATTAATAATCAATTGAAAATATTTTTCTGTAAAATTTAAAATATTTTGAAAACAGAAATTACATTACTTTTGAATTTATAAGAAAATAAAAAAATAAAGTAAAAATAATATTTATCTATTACACTATAATTCAAAACATAAACATTTAGAATGATTTTATTTTTTGCAAGCATTTATTAGGACTCCTCAGAAAAATAGCTTAGACATTATTTAAGCAGTATGTATTTATTTAAACAAAAATAGTTTAAACATTGTCTTTGTTAAATTACATACATTTCTATATAGAGTTATATTTCTATGCCTTGACTGATGAATTGTTGTATTCTTCTCTAAATTAATATTAGCTTTCAACATTTTGTCCTTTGCAATATCTACATCAGACAGTATTTTTGAGAGTTACTTTAATGTAAAGATTTGTGCCTTGTTGCTTCCTTTGAGACATGTTTATCCTTTAATCAAAAACAACTGTCTTAAGAATCCTTGGAATTTGTTTGCAAATTTTACATCAATATCTTTATCTGGAGTAGTAGCTTCACCAGATACCTTAAAATTCACCAATGCATTCTATCTTCTAAAATTATGAGATCAGTTTTTATTTGTAGTAAAGATTTTCCACAGTCTTTTTGTAATGGCCATATTCTTTCAGTGTAGCAGGTAACCCCAATGCTTTGGGTAGGATTTTTGCAAAGAGATTGGAATTATCTTTCTCTTTTTAATAGAAACATTTAATCCAAAACATAAATAATCATTCATTTAAACCATAAGCAGCTTTCTGTCTCTAATTTAGTTTTCAGATGTTGAAGCACATTTGCCCTGTGTTTTATATTTATCACAATTTTTCAATTCTGTTCATATCTTAACTTCACAAAGGCCTGAGTCAAGTTCTATGTTTGCCTTGCTTTTGTAATTTATAAATCTTCTAATCACATTAAATATCACTGCCAGTATTATCACATTTGCTTCTTTGCTAAACTTTTATCTTGGTTGGTCAACTTCTTCTTTTGCTACCCTATTTCTATAAAGTGTCACATAAGTGTATCTCCAGGAGACACAGTCAATGCAACTACATTCTTTGCTGTAAGCATGTAAACTGAATGTCAGACCTACAATGATTATTCTTCAAAAAAAAAGAACATAAATAGATACTGATAATGATAAATGTATGTTATTTACATGGTGATATTTAGACTTGAGGTCTAGCAACAAAGTCCATGTTTTATGTTTTATATGATTAATCACAGTTAACATACCATAATCATATAATTCTTATCTTTCATCCTGTTAAGTGATGTATCATACTTACTGATATGCATATGTTGAACCATCTTTCCATTCAAAAGACATATCCCACTTAATTATGATGTATAATCTTTCCAAGGTTTTGCTGAATTTGGTTTGTAAATACTTTGCTGAGGATTTTTTTATATGTTCATTAGTGATATTAGCCCATAATTTTGTTTCCTTGTAGTGTTCTTGTCTGGCTTTGGTGTCAGAGTAACACAGGCCTCATGAAATGAGCTTGGAAATGTTCACTCCTGTTTATGTTTTTAGAAAAAAATGAAAAATAATTTATCTTAATTATTTTTTAAATGTTTGGTAGAATTCATCTACTTACCCAAAGTGAAGTTATCAGGGTTGGGTTCTCTTTGATGGGAGATTTTCATTACTGACTCATAATCCTTACTCATTATTGATGTGTTCAAATTTTCTATTTCTTCATGATTCAGTCTTGGCATATTGTATGTTTCTAGGATTTATATATTTCTTTAGGTTTATCCAATTTGTTGGTGTATAATCTTTTATAATAGTCTCTTACAATTCTTTGTATTTCTGTGCTATCAGTTATAACATATTATCTTTTATTTCAGATGTTACTTATTTAAAAGATATCTTTCTTTTATTAGTCTAGCTAAAGCTTTCTTAATTTTATTTATCTTTTTATAACCCAAACACTAATTTTTATTGATCTTTCCCCTTGTTTTTCTTTTTTTTTTTTAATTTTTATTGCATTATAGGTTTTGGGGTACATGTGCAGAACGTGCAAGATAGTTGCATAGGTACACACATGGCAGTGTGTTCTGCTGCCTTCCTCCCCTTCACCCACACTTGGCATTCATCCCCAGGCTATCCCCCCAGCCCCCCCACTGTCCCTCCCCCATTTCCCCCAACAGTCCCCAGTGTATAGTAGACCGCCTCTCTGTGTCCATGTGTTCTCACTTTTCTCACCCACCTATGAGTGAGTATATGCAGTATTTCTTTTTCTGTTCTTGTGTCAGTTTGCTGAGAATGATGTTCTCCAGATTCATCCATATCCTTACAAAGGACACAAACTCATCATTTTTGATTGCTGCATAATATTCCATGGTGTATATGTGCCACATTTTCCCAGTCCAGTCTATCATCGATGGGCATTTGGGTTGGTTCCAGTTCTTTGCTATTGTAAACAGTGCTGCAATGAACATTCGTGTGCATGTGTCCTTATAGTAGAACGATTTATAGTCTTTTGGATAGATACCCAGTAATGGGATTGCTGGGTCAAATGGAATTTCTATTTCTAGGTCCCTGAGGAATCACCACACTGTCTTTTACAATGGTTGAACTAATTTACACTCCCACCAACTGTGTAAAAGTAATTTACACATTCAATGCTATCCCCATCAAACTACCATTGAATTTCTTCACCGAACTGGAAAAAAAACACCATGAATTTCATATGAAACCAAAAAAGAGCCCGAATAGCCAAGTCAATTCTAAGCAAAAAGAACACAGTGGGAGGCATCACACTACCAGACTTCAAACTATACTACAAGGCTACAGTAATCAAAACAGCATGGTACTGGTACCAAAACAGAGATATAGACCAATGGAACAGAACAGAAGCATCGGAGGCAACACAACATATCTACAACCATATTATCTTTGATAAACCAGACAAAAACAGGCAATGGGGAAAGGATTCCCTATTTAATAAATGGTGTTGGGAAAACTGGCTAGCCATGTGCAGAAAGCAGAAACTGGACCCCTTGTTTTTCAAGTCTCTTTTATTCATTTCTTCTCTAACATTTATGTTTTTTCCTTCTGCTAACTTTGAGCTTGTTTTTTTGTTTTATAAAGAATAAAATTATTTCCCTACATTGATCTTTCCTTTTCTTTATGAAGGCATATACTGTCATAAAATTTTATTATTGGAAACTATTCTTTCTTTAAAAACTTAATATAACTATTATGTGATCACATACTACCTATAGGTATTTATGCAAATAAAATATTATCGATATATTAAATAATTATGTATAATCCAATGTCTATATGAAATTAGACAGAAACAGAAGACAAATACTCTATGATCTTCATTACATGTGGAATCTGAAAATGTTGAGCTCAGGGAGTGAGAGAATAGAAGAGTAATCACCCAGAAAAGATTGGTTGGTGGGTAAATAGAAATAGGTTGGTAAAAGGGAGCAAATTTCCAATTATCAGATAAATAAGTTCAGGCAACCTAGTGTACAGCACAATTATTATATTTAATAATATTGTATTGTATACAGTTATCCCTTCATATCCACAAATTACACATCCACTTATTAAAACAGCTGCAGATGAACAATGTAGTACTTGTATTCATATTTCTGTGTCTGCAAGTTCTGCAGGGACAGCTGTGAGACTTGAGCATCTGTAGATGTTGGCATCCCTGGGATCCTGGAAACAATCCCCCACAGATACCTCAGGAGTGCTGCACTTGAAATTTGGTACTACAGTAGATTTTAAGTATTCTCTGCACACACACAAAAAGGTTACTACTAGTAACCATTTTACTAGTAGTAATGTTAATAGGATTTATTACGATAATCATTTTATAATGTGTGTGTATATATATATATATATATATATATATATATATATATATATATCAGAACATCACTTTATACACCTTAAATTTATAAAAGTTTTATTTGTCCACTATGTCTCAATATATATGTAAAAGACTACACCACTATAAAAGCAATTTAAACTGTGTTTTGAGGGTTGGTGTTATTTAACTAAATTGTGGTAAGTAAAATCTGTGCATAACAGAGTGGTGAAAAGTGATGGATTCTGTATCTAATGATAATTTTAACCTCTTTATAAGCTTTATAATCAATAGAACACAAGACATGGAAACAATTAAACCTAAAGTAATTTATTATGTTGTATCATAGATATATATTTACAATGCTCCCCAAAAATAAAAGATTCACTATGTATGTCAAAATTTTTGTAAAATGAATAAGAAATGTGACATATGAGAAGAGGCTTAAAAATAAATGAAACAATAGCATCAAACTTTTGTAGATCCAACTTAGAGCAAGGGCAAAGCACTTCTTAGTGGAAACATCCTTGCACTGTCAATATCAAAATAAAAGAATCTATAAGAAAGCACCTGGGAAATGCCAAGAGAGCATGGCATCTAGTATCCATTATTTGAGAAAAAAGAATACTGAGATGAGTCAAGCTTTCTCTAGTGCTTTTTCCATCAAGAAATTTAACAATATTAGATAGAGGGGCTTTGAAATTACAAGATTAGTTGAAAAAGTTGGCACATGGCTGTTCTCCCTATGAGTTTTTCCTTATCTTCACATGGTTTGGGAGATATTAACTGATCATACAACCTATGCAGGTATGAGATATCTCAAATACACTCCAGGTAGGAACCTGAAAGAGATATGTTCTTGCTCTAGCAGTAATAAAATAAATGAGCACACATACATGAAACTGTAACCCAGCTTCAAACAACTCATTTCAAGACAGGTTAGGTGGTCAGATCAAGCTCTAACTGACAACCGTATTGAAAAATTACATTCTCTTCAGAAGATAACATCAATCAGAACTTATAATATTGTGACAAATACTTTATACAAAATACAGTATATCAAAATCAAATTTGTATGTCATTAGACAAGAACAAATAACTGAAAACCAAAATATAGAATATGAATAGAAACATTGGAATTCAGTCACTGATTAAACATAATAAAATATATACAAACTGTCTTTATTTTGTAGAGGATCTAATTATGGAATATAATTTTAAAATCATCAAATATAGTTCAGAGTGCTCTGTAAAGTTTCATTCTAATCCAGAAAATAGAAAAAATAAATCGAATGACTGTAAAGTAATTTCTCATGAACACATAACAAAATTGAGGTCACAAGACAAACTATCAAACCAAAATTTTATAGTGACACATATTTTCAGCAGGGAATGGGATCTGAACATATATCTACCTGGGGATGATGCTGTTCAACATCATGTAAGCAAAAAGAAAAATCAAACTAGAGCAATTTAAAAGAGTGTTGAGGAATGAATATAGGCTGGCTTGACTGTGTAAAGTCCCTAAGGATCACAGACATCGAGAATTACCCACACACTTACTGTTTATTCCTCTGGAAATACACAATTTTTTTTACAAGTTTATCATGTGAAGAACACAATGAAGGCATATCCCACTCTCCACTGCTGATAGGGGGATGGGGATGGCAGCCACTGTCAAGATTTGTCCCAACTCATTTCTACTAGCTTCAGTACAGAAATCATCTGTCTATCTATCTATCTATCTATCTATCTATCTATCTATCTATCTATCTATCTATCTATGTATCTATCTATCTATCTATCTATCTATGTATCTATCTATCTATCTATCTGCAGTATTTGGGGAAAAGGTCATTAAAATGATATCCCAGTGGTCAATAATCAAATTTCATTGCAGCATGGCAGCATGGGAAGAAGAAACAATGTCACTGAAATTCTGCCAAGACTCATCTCCTCTACCTTATATATGTTATAAAAGCTTTAGTTAGTATGAGCAAAGATATAAAATCCACAACCTGAACATATAGTGGGAAACCGACTGCAGCTGGAGAAGGAAAAAAAAGAAGGACAATGAAGCTCTTCCCATGGGGGAAGAGCTAGAATAAGTGCCTGTCATAACATTGCTTGTTGGTGGGTCGGTGTCACTTGTGAAGGCCACAGTCTGTGGCACTTGTGAAGGCCACATTTTTAAGATAGAGTTCATAAGGCATGAATAAAACTGAATTACAGAAAAGAACATAAAACCTCATGCCCAACTAGTGCATTCTGTAGTGCCACACTAAGAAGCATTGATTAAATATAACTGTGTGATACAGCTAAGAGAACTAGAAGAGGCAGGTACCTTTTGAGAAAAAACACAAAAGGAATTCCCAAAGCCAGTCAAGGAGACAAAAGTAAGACATTTAGAATATTCGAAAGTCTCTGATACTCAGCAATAACAAATGCAAACCTATAATTATAACAATAAAGTTATTCAAATACAACCCTACTCCTGAGTAGACTAGCACATATTTTACACTAAGTGCCAAGTAGAACAAAAGATGTACTAGTCTCCAAACATATGTTTGTTTGTTGTTGTTTGGTTGTTTGGTTGTTTGTTTTTGGGCTAAGTATTAAATAATCCTGTACAACTTGTCAGTGATGGCAGTGGTGGCCTGTCTGGGGTGCCCACTGTAAAGATGCCAGCTGCAGCAGGGGAGGCACAGTCAGTATTGCCCTCTCCAGGGTGCCAGTGGGAGCTGGGGACAGGTGGGAGCCTTACCCGCTAACAAGTTGACAGGGCAGGAGTCCCACATTCCTTGCCACAGATGCAGCCACCCACCTATGGATCCAGACCCAGGCATCTCTGTACTCTCATGTGCCCCAAAAGCCCTCCTGACCTGTAGACTCACAAGTGTCTTCTCCTGCTCCTCCTTGCTTCTGGCACCCACTCTGATTTTGGAGCAAAGCTGAGGCCAAGCCCTGGTGCTGTTGCAACCTGACAAGATATGCCTGTGCTCAGAGTGGTGTGGACATGCCAGTATCCTGCTGTTTCAGCCCCTCTGGACTTTAGGCACTGAGGAACATGGGAAGGAGAGCAAGGGGAGGGGTGAGAGTGGCTAGGCATAGGCCTGCAGAAACCCCTTGGCATGAACAGCCTGGATGCTATGGATGGCATGTTGATGTTGGTAGGAGACTGGCTCCTGGGCAGAAAGGAATGGGTCCCAGGTTAAACCCCACCTTCGAGCTAAGAACAGCCTATAGCATGGGGGCTGGGCTGTCAATTCCAAGTGAAGCCTGAACCTCGGAGTGAGGACTTCATTGATGACAGTTCAGTCAATTAGATTCGGCTTTTTCCAGGCCCTCTCATGGCTTTCCACGAATCAAACAGCACCTACTTCTTCCTTTCTGAGAACACATACATATACACACACAAAAACAAACAGACAAACAAACAAACAAACAAAAAGGCTCTGCAGACTCAATCAGATGTCAGGGCTACCCACTGTAGGAAGGAGCTACTCTCTTCAGGTCTCCTAAGAGCTGTTCCTTTACTGTGTGAAGCGGCTCTCCACCTTGCTCACTCTCCAGTTGTCTGCATACCCCATTTTTCCTGGATGTGGGACTAGAACTTGGGATCCACTGAATGGTGGGACTGAAACAGCAGTAACTCAAACCAGGCTGAAACATGCCCCCAGCTAGCCACATAACAGGTGACAAGAAGGGGAGATGAGCTGTGACTCTTGGGGATCCCAAACCCAGGTTGTCCCAGAGCCAGGGCATGAACACCCTCTTTAGGGCTCTGTGGTTCTTGGCATCCCCATCTTCCAGGTGCCACCATATTCCCTTGTGTCTGTAGTGGAAGCTGCTTGCTGTATGACTGGCCCAGCCACAGCCTTGTATGGAGCCAGCACCTGTGCCCGTGTCTGGAGCTGCCTGCCTCACTGCAGCCCACATACCTATGGCTGGACCCCATGCTCACTTACTCACACACTCATTACTGATCCATGCCTGGCTAACCCCTGACAGACTTGGGATCCAGGTCAGTAGTGAGAGTTGAGTGTAACCTGCTGGGCCAAGTGGGCAGAATAAGCCCAGTGGGCCCAAGGAAAACTCAGGCAAAGGTGCCACAGGACAGAGAGGTTTCTAGCCAGAAAAGCAACATCCTAAAGATTATGGGACACCAAATTTAAAAACAAACATATAACCAGGTAAGTCACAAAACATAAGCAAATAGTTTAAAAAGACAAGATTATTAGAATTAGACTCAGAAATGACAGATATGTTGGGGGTATCACCAAGGGAATTTAAAATAAAATAAAAATTACATCAAAATTTCTAATGAAAATGGTTAACAACATACAAGCTTTAATAGTTAATTTCAGCAGAGATTGATAATACATGAAATAATAAAATGTAAATAATAACAATGAAATAAAATTAGAGTGAAAGCAATGTCTTTGACAAGCTGATGTATAAACAACATTGAGCCAAGGAAATAATCCATGAACATAAAAACAGGTCAATAGAAAATACTCAAACAGAAATACAGAGAGAGGAAAATGCCGAGAGAGAGAGAGAGAGAGAGAGAGAGAGAGAGAGAGAGAGAACATCCAATAGTTGTTGGCCATTGATTTGCATTTCCCTAATGACCGGTGATCATGAGTTTTTTTTTCATATGTTTGTTGGCTGCATAAATGTCTTATTTTGAAAAATGTTTATGTCCTTCATCCTCTTTTTGATGGGTTTGTTTGTTTTTATCTTGTAAATTTGTTTAACTTCTTTGTAGATTCTGAGTATCAGTCTTTGTCAGATAAGTAGAATGCAAAAAACTCTTTCCCATTCTGGTGGTTGCTGGTTCATGCTAATGATTCTTTCTTTTGCTCTGCAGATCTTAAGTTTAATTAGATCCCATTTGTCTGTTTTGGCTTTTGTTGCCATTGCTTTTGGTGTTTTAGTCATGAAGTCCTTGCCTATGCCTATGTCCTGAATGGTATTGTCTAGATTTTCTTCTAAGGTTTTTAATGGGTTTAGGTCTTATGTTTAAATCTTTTATCCCTCTGGATTTAATTTTTGTATAAGGTGTAAGGAAGGGATCCAGTTTCAGCTTTCTGCATGTGGCTAGCCAGTTTTCCCAACACCATTTATTAAACAGGGATTCATTTCCCCATTGCTTCTTTTTGTCAGGTTTGTCAAAGATCAGATAGTTGTAGATGTGTGGCATTACCTCTGAGGCCTTTGTTCTGTTCCACTGGTCTATATCTCTGTTTTGATACCAGTAAAATGCTGTTTTGATTCCTGTTGCCTTGTAATATTGTTTGAAGTCAGGTAGCATGATGCCTCCAGCTTTGTTTGTTTCTTCACTTGGCATTGTCTAGGCTAGGCAGCCTGTTTTTTTGGTTCTATATGAAGTTTAAGATAGTTTTCTCCAGTTCTGTGAAAAAGGTCAATGGTAGCTTGATTAAAATAAAACTAAATCTGTACATTACTTTGGGCAGTATGGCCATTTTCACGATATTGATTCTTCCTAACTATGAGCATGGAATGTTTTTTCATCTGTTTGTGTTCTCTATTATTTCCCTAAGCAGTGGTTTGTAGTTCTCCTTGGACGTTCTAACCAGAGCAATCAGGTAAGAAAAAGAAAAATAAAGGGTATTCCATTAGAAAAAAAGGAAGTCAAATTGTCTCTATTTGCAGATTACATGATCTTGTATTTAGAAGACCCTATTGCCTCACTCCAAAATCTCCTTAAGATGATAAGCAACTTCAGCAAATCTCAGGATACAAAATCACTGTGCAAAAATCACAAGCATTCCTATACACAAATAACAGGCAATCAGAGAGCCAAATCATGAACAACTCCCACTCAAAATTGCTACACAGAGAATAAAATATCTAGAAATACAACTAACAAGGGATATGAAGGATCTCTTCATGGAGAGCTTATTTTTTTTTTCTAATTTTATTCAGCACACAAATAAGAGGGAACTCATATTGGAACGCATCTTGAAAACATGGTGAAGCAAAAGGAACTTATTATTACCATGCAACATCTCTACAATTTGCCTTCTGATGCAGTCCAACATCCTGATAATGGGTTCTTCCCCTATAACATATTCTGTAATCCCCTTCATTTGCTTAGTCACTAAGTAAATGGTGTGTATTTATGCATATATGTGTGTTTCATGATTGGAGTTAGGCACAACTTTATTGTTGCATTAATACACTCCTTCCTACATGCAAAAAAAAATGATAAAAGTTTACACATTTGCTGGATATCTCATAGTTCTCTTTAAGCTCTACTCACTCATCATCTATCAATTTGTTTTTTTGTTTTTATTTGTACATTTTATTCTTCTGAAATTCTTGAAGAAATATGAATCATCCTGTTCATCTGCTAACCAGTTTAAATATGAGTTAGTATCATTACATTAATTTCTGTAAAATGTTTTATTCCTGGGGGAGGATCCAAGAGGGCCATTTAGAGCAGCTCAGGAATGCAGCTCCTAGAGAAAGTGCAGTGGGTGACTGGACACTGCATTTCCAGATGGATCTTTATTGCCCACAGACCAGGAGATTCCCAGGTGGAAGAGACCCATGAGTCACCAGTGTGGCTGTTTTGGCTGGCATGTCTGTTTTGCCACTGCTCCAGTGCAGCAGTTCTCCATACAAAATATGCTGGTCTTGTTGCCCTTTTAAGCTGGCAGTTGGAGCTCCAGGAAGGCAGAATCACCTATTCATTTGATTAAACAAGGGACTGAAACAGGCAGCCAGGCCAAGAGATTCCTGGGGAAAAAAAACACCATGAATCTCAGTGCCATTGTTTCAGTCAGCACAGTGTGTTGCCACACAGGAAATCACACAGATCCCGGCACCTTTTCAGCAGGTGACTGGGACACCTGGGAGAGTGTCAACCATTCAACTTTAAAAAAAAATGCTCTGAGGCAGGGAGCAAGGTAATCAGGCTCAGTGGGTCCCACTTCCCCACACACAAAAAAAAACAGCAATTGGAAATGCTCTGGGTTGAAAGTTTCATGGCAAGCACAGCTGAACCTGCAATGGTCCAGTTCTGTGGAGGAAGGGGAACCAGCAACACTGAGGTGCTCCACCCCTATGAAGGTAATCCATGATCCCTGAGGCAACCTGCCATTGCTGAGGCAACCAGCCAATACAGAGAGAGTCCACCATTACAGAGTAAGGCCTCCAATGCTGAGATAGTTCTAACCACACCAATATAAACAGGACTGCAGGGCAGCCCTTAGAAAAAGGCAGCAGCACAACAGAAACTCATAAATGAAGTGCTAACTCCCAGGAACAGAACACCTGGGGAAAAAAAGGGGTTTATCAGTTCTGCTGCAGCAGACATTAACATAGCTGCCCAGCAGCTCTGAATGAACAATGGAGCACACAGCTCAGCACTTGAGCTCCTATAAAGAACAGACTCTCTCCTCTGACCCCCATATATCCAAAGAGTCACCTCACAAAGGACTGATCAGACTGATATTTGGCGGGCATCATTCTGGGACAAAGATAGCAGAAGAAGAAACTGGTAGCAACACTTACTGTTCTGCAGCTGCTTCAGGCAAGCAGGGCCTGGAGTAGACCTCAGCAGTCCTATAGCAGAGGGGCCAGATTGTTAGAAGAAAAACTAAGAAACAGAAATAACTTCATGGTCAACAACATGGACCTCTACTCAGAGACCCAATCTGAAAATCAGCAACTACAAAGATGACAGGTGGATAAATCCACAAAGATGGGAAGAAACCAGGGCAAAAAAAGGAGGAAGATACCCAAAACCAGAAAAACTCTCCTCCTACAAGAGATCACAACTCCTCACCAGCAAGGGAACAAGGCTGGATGGAGAATTAGTGTGAAGAAATGACAGAAACAGACTTCAGAAGGTGGGTAATGAGAAACTTTTGTGAGCTGAAAAAACATGTTCTAACCAAATGCAAAGAAACTAAGAACCTTTAAAAAAGATTTGATGAAATGCTAAAGAGAATGGACAACTTAGAGAGAAATAAAAGTGAATTGATGGAGCTGAGAAACACACAAGAGAACTTCATGAAGCATACACAAGTTTCAACAGCCGAATTGACCAAGCAGAAGAAAGGATGTCAGAGGTTAAAGATCATCTCAATGAAATAAAATGAGAAGGCAAGATTAGAGAAAAAAAGTGCAAAAAGGAATGAACAAAGTCACCAAGAAATATGAGACTATGTGAAAAGACCTAATCTACGTTTGATAGGTGTACCTGAATGTGACGAAGAGAATGAATCCAATTTGAAAAATACTCTTCACAATATTATCCAGGAAAACTTCCCCAACCTAGCAAGGCAGGGCAGTATTCAATTCCAGGAAATACAGAGAACACCACAAAGATATTCCTCAAGAAAAGCAACTGCAAGACACATAATCATCAGATTCACCAGGGTTGAAATGAAGGAGAAAATGCTAAGGGCAGCCAGAGAGAAAGATCAAGTAATCCACAAAGGGAAGCCCATCAAACTCACAGCAGATCTCTTGGCAGAAACTCTACAAGGCAGAAGAGAGTGGGTCCAATATTCAACATCCTTAAAGAATAGAAATTTTAAACCAGAATTTTATATCCAGCCAAACTAAGCTTCATAAGTGAAGGAAAAATAAAATCCTTTGTGAACAAGTACTCAGAGATTTTGTCACCACCATGCCTGCTTTACAAGAGCTCCTGAAAGAGGCACTACATATAGAAAGGAAAAAGCAGTGCCAGCCACTCCAAAAACATACTAAATAGTAAAAAGCATAAACAAAACAAAGAATCTGCATCAACTAATGGGCAAAAAAGCCAGCTAGCATCAAAATGGCAGGATCAAATTCACACATAACAATATTAACCCTAAATGTAAATGGGCTAAATGCACCAATCGAAAGACACAGACTGACGAATTGGGTAGAAAACCAAAGCCCATTGGTGTGCTGTATCCAGAAAAAAACATCTCACATTCAAGGATACACAAAGGCTCAAAATAAAGTGATGGAGGAAGATTTACCAAGCAGATGCAGAGGGAAAAGAAAAAAAAACAGCAGGAGTTGCAGTTCTCGTCTCTGATAAAATAGTCTGTAAAGCAACAAACATCAAAAGATAAAAGAAGAACATTACATAATGGTAAAAGGATTGATACAACACAAAGAGCTAATAATCCTAAATATATATGCACCCAATACAGGAGCACTCAGATACATAAGGAAAGTTCTTAATGACATACAAAGAGACTTAGACTCCACACAATAATAGTGGGAGGCTTTACCACTCCATTTTCAATATTAGACAGATCAACCAGACAGAAAATTAACAAGGATATCCAGGGCTTGAACTCAGACCTGGATCAAGCAAACCTAATAGAAATTTACAGAACTCTTCACCCCAAATCCACAGAATATACATTCTTCTCAGCACCACATCACACCTACTCTAAAACTGGCCACATAATTGGAAGTAAATCACTCCTCAGCAAATGCAAAAGAACAGAAATCATAACAAACAGTCTCTCAGACCATAGTGCAATCAAGTTAGAACTCAGAATTCAGAACCTAACTCAGAACTGCACAGCTTCATGGAAACTGAGCAACTGGATCTTGAATGTTGACTAGATAAACAATGAAATAAAGGCAGAAATAAAGAAGTATTTGAAACAAATGAAAATGAAGACACAACATACCAGAGTCTCTGGGACACATTTAAAGCAGTCTCTAGAGGAAAATACATAGCAATAAGTGCCTACATGAGAAGAGTGGAGAGATCCAAAATTGACACCCTATCATCAAAATAGAAAGAGCTAGAGAAGCAACATCAAAAAGACTCAAAAGCCAGCAGAAAACAATAAATAACTAAGATCAGAGAAGAACTGAAGGAGATGGAGACATAAAAATTTCTTGAAAAAATTAATAAATCCAGGAGCTGGTTTTTTGAAAAGATTAACAAAGTAGAGAGACCACTAGCCAGATTAATTTTTTTAATTTATTTATTTTTATTGCATTATAGGTTTGGGGGTACATGTGCAGAACGTGCAAGATAGTTGCATAGGTACACACATAGCAGTGTGTTTTGCTGCCTTCCTCCCCTTCACCCACGTTTGTCATTTCTCCCCAGGCTATCCCTTCCCAGCTCCCCCCTGCCACTGTCCCTTTCTTATTCCCCCCAATAGACCCCACTGTGTAGTACCTGCTTTCCTGTGTTCATGTGTTCTCATTTTTCCTCACCCATCTATGAGTGAGAATATGTGGTATTTCATTTTCTGTTCTTGTGTCAGTTTGTTGAGAATGATGTTCATTCCCAGATTATTTTTTTTTAAAAAAAAGAGAGAATTACCAAATAAATGCAATAAAAATGATAAAGGGGAAATCACCACAGATCCCACAGAAATTCAAACCATCATCAGAGAATATTACAAACAACACTATGCACATAAACTAGTAAACCTGGAAGTAATGGATAAATTCCTGGACAATTGTCTCCTCCCAAGCTTAAACCAGGAAGAAGTCAAAACCCTGAATAGACCAATAGGAAGCTCTGAAGTGAGGCAGCAATTAAGAACCTGTCACACAAAAAAAGCCCAGGTCCAGATGGGTTCACAGCCAAATTCTACCAGACACACAAAGAGGAACTGTTACCATTCCTCCTGAAACTATTCCAAATAATCCAAAAAGAGGGAATCCATCCCAAATCATTTTATGAGACCAACATCATTCTGATACCAAAACCTGGCAGAGACTCAACAAGAAATGAAAACTTCAGGCCAATAAATATCTATGATGAACATAGACACAAAAATCTTCAATAAAATACTGGCAAGCCAAAAGCAACAGCACATCAAAAAGCATATCCACCATGATCAAGTAGGATTCATCCCGGGGATGCAAGGATGGTTCAACATATGCAAGTCTATAAACGTAATTCACCACATAAACAGAACCAAAAACAAAAACCACACGATTATCTCAATTGATGCAGAGAAGGCCTTTGACAAAATTCAACAGCCCTTTATGCTAAAAACCCTCAATAAACTAGGTATTGATGAAACGTATCTCAAAATAATAAAAGCTATTTACAACAAACCAACAGCCAATATCATACTTAATGGGCAAAAACTGGAAGCAGTCCCTTTGAAATCTGGCACTAGAAAAGGATGTCCTCTCTCACCACTTCTATTCAATATAGTACCGGAAGTTCTAGCCAGAGCAATCAGGCAAGAAAAAGAAATAAAGGGTATGCAAATAGCAAAGGAGAAAGCCAAATTGTCTCTATTTTCAGACGACATGATTGTATATCTAGAAGACCCCATTGTCTCAGCCCAAAATCTCCTGAAACTGATAAGCAAATTCAGCAAAGTCTCAGGACACAAAATCAATGTGCAAAAATCACAAGCATTCCTATAAACAAATAAAAGACTGAAAGAGAACCAAATCAAGAACGAACTGCCATTCACAATTGCTACAAAGAGAATAAAATACCCAGGAATAAAACTAACAAGGAATGTAAAGGACCTCTTCAAGGAGAACTACAAACCACTGCTCAACGAAACAAGAGAGGACACAAGCAGATCGAGAAACATTTCATGTTGATGGTTAGGAAGAATCAATGTCATGAAAATGGCCATACTGCCCAAAGTCATTTACAGATTCAATGCTATCCCCATCAAACTACCAATGACTTTCTTCACAGAACTGGAAAATACTACCTTAAACTTCATATGGAACCAAAAGAGAGCCCGCATAGCCAAGTCAATTCTAAGTAAAAAGAACACAGCAGGAGGCATCACACTACCAGACTTCAAACTATACTACAAGGCTACAGTAATCAAAACAGCATGGTACTGGTACCAAAACAGAGATATAGATCAATGGAACAGAACAGAGGCATCGGAGGCAACACAACATATCTGCAACCATACAATCTTTGAATAAACCTGACAAAAACAAGCAATGGGGAAAGAATTCCCTGTTTAATAAATGGTGTTGGGAAAACTGGCTAGCCATGTGCAGAAAGCAGAAACTGGACCCCTTCCTGACACCTTACACTAAAGTTAACTCCAGATGGATTAAAGACTTGAACATAAAATCTGGTATCATAAAAACCATAGAAGAAAATCTAGGCAAAGCCATTCTGGATGTAGGAGTAGAAACTTCATGACCAAAACACCAAAAGCATTGGCAACAAAAGCCAAAATAGACAAATGGAACCTAATCAAACTCCACAGCTTCTGCATGGCAAAAGAAACAGTAATTAGAGTGAATAGGCATCCAACAAAATGGGAAAATATTTTTGCAGTTTACCCATCTGACAAAGGACTGATATCCAGAATTTACAAAGAACTAAAACAGATTTACAAGAAAAAAACAAACAAGCCCATTCAAAAGTGGGCAAAGGATATGAACAGACACTTTACAAAAGAAGACATACATAAGGCCAACAAACATATGCATAAGGCCAACAAACATATGAAAAAATGCTCATCATCACTGGTCATTAGAGAGATGCAAATCAAAACCACATTGAGATACCATCTCACGCCAGTTAGAATGGCGATCATTAAAAAATCTGGAGACAGCAGATGCTGGAGAGGATGTGGAGAAATAGGAACACTCTTACACTGTTGGTGGGAGTGTAAATTAGTTCAACCATTGTGGACGACAGTGTGAGGATTCCTCAAGGACCTAGAAATAGAAATTCCATTTTACCCAGTAATCCCATTACTGGGTATATATCCAAAGCATTATAAATTGTTCTACTATAAGGACACATGCACATGAATGTTCATTGCAGCACTGTTTACAATAGCAAGGACCCGGAATCAACTCAAATGTCTATCGATGATAGACTGGACTGGGAAAATGTGGCACATATACACCATGGAATATTATGCAGCAATCAAAAATGATGAGTTTGTGTCCTTTGTAGGGACATGGATAACCTGGAGAACATGATTCTCAGCAAACTGACACAAGAACAGAAAATGAAATACCGCATGTTCTCACTCATAGGCGGGTGTTAAAAAATGAGAACCCATGGACACAGGGAGTGGAGCACTATACATTGGGGTCTGTTAAGGGAATAGGTAAGGGACAGCAGGGGGTGGGGAGTTGGGGAGAGATGGAATGGGGAGAAATGCCAGATATAGGTGAAGGGGAGGAAGGCAGCAAATCACATTGCCACGTGTGTACCTATGCAACTATCTTGCACCTTCTTCATATGTACCCCAAAACCTAAAATGCAATAAAAAAAAAACAAGCCTGACTTGAAAAAAAAAAGCAGTATGTTCAACATATCCAAATCAATGAAGGTAATTAAAAAGCTAAACTACAATATCTAGAAATTAGCATTGAAGGGTTCTGTTAAGATTTATGTGATACTACTTGTTCCATACACATAGATTTTCAAATTGTAACATATTTCCAGTTTTTCTACTGGGGGAGTTTTTTTGATACAGTGTGTTGATTGGAAATTAAGCAAGATAAAGTAAAGGATGTCCACTTTTTTCATGTCTATTTAATGTTGTACAGAGTCTATATAAAATGCCAAAGCAAAAGAAAAGAGAAACAGAAAGCATGTAGATGGTATAATAAGAAGCAAACCACCTTTATTCTCAGGGTTGTCTGTATAGAAATCTCCACAAAACTTATATTAAAAATCTACTAATAAAAATTATATTTGTAGTTTCAAGATACAAAATCCATATATGAAATAAATTCTACTTTTGAAATATTTTTCAATTAAAAGCATAATAATTACCATTTATGATAGTAGCAACTATATGAAATACTTACGTATAATTTTAACAAGATATGTACAGGGTTTTCATGCTTGAAATTTTAGAGCATTGATAGAAAAAAAAATTAAAAAGACCTTAAAAATGCTGGAGATATGCCTGTTTCATGTATCACAACATTTAATAATGTTAGATATCAAATTTCTCTAAATTGATTAATAGATACAAAATCACATTCAAAATTCTAGCAGGAATTTTTGTCGTGGAAATAGAATGCCCTATTCTACTCTTACGGACCACATGCTTTTATGACATCCTTCATAGCTACAATGAACAAAATTATATCAGAGAAAGGATAAGTATATAGTTTGATAGTATGGAACAGAGTCTAGAAACAGACTGACTCCTATGACTTTCAACAAAGGAGCTAAAACCAAGAGAAAATGTATTAAATGGAAAAAGTTGGCTTTTCAGCAATAGTTATAAAATATTTGTATAGCCATATGTCCCCACCTCCAAAATAATAGCCTCAATATATAACTTCATGGCAAATATGCACTAAAATTAATTCAAAATAGGCGATAGAAGTGAATGTAAAACTTAAATCAATAAAATGTTTAGAAAAAATATGAGTGAGAATACTTGTGATCTTAGGTTAGACAAGTATTTTTTTAGATAAAATGACATAAGCATGAATCATATAACAAACAAAAAAGATGATAGTTTAGATTTCAGCATTTAAAAGTTCTACCCTTCAAAATATGGTGAAGCATATGAAAAGAGAAACCAGAGACTAGGACAAAATGCACACAAAGCACATTTTTGTATTGTAAACACCTACATAAAGATATGTTTACAACTCAGTCATAAGAATTAAAAAAAAAATTAAAGTTTGCAAACTATTTGAATAGATATTTTACCAAAGACAATATATCGATGGCATATAAGCACAGGAACTAATGCTCAGCCTTACTGATCCCCAAGACAACGTTTATTAAAACCTCATTAATTCATCTTTACTTATTAGAGTCCTTAAGCAACAACTACAAATAACCCCACAAAACCTAAAAATGACAAGTGCTGTTTAGAATGAGAAATAACTGGTATTCTTATCATTGCTGGTAAAAATCTGATATGATATAATCACTTTGGAAAGTAGTTTTTCAATTGATTAAAAATTTAAATATCATACTTGCAAATCTATTATTTTTGGTTTCTTCAGTGGCATTTGTAGTTAGGAAGTTTTCCAATGCAAAGATTATAAAATATTTTTGTATATTTTCTTCCATTTAATTATATGTTGTATTTGTCTTATATCTCATGTTTAAGGTATGAAGTAAAGATTGGGCTTTGTTTTAAATGAAAAATTAAGTATGTCTTTACAATACACTTTAGCAATATGACTCTTGTAAGTATTAACCAAATATGTATGTTGTGCATGCACACACATAATCTTATATTTTAACATTTATAGTGGTTTCATTCATAAATGCCAAAGACTTGTGACATTTCAAATTCTCATGAACAAGCAAATGGATAAACTAATAGATATGCATTTACACATTGAGATATCACTCAGCAACACAAAGGACAAACTACTGATATTTGGATAAATCACAAATGTTTTATGATCTTTTAAGACAGACAAATTACAAATGCTGGAATATGAAACTACAGGAACAGAAAATAGATCAGTGATTAGCAGGTCAGAGTTCAAGTTATACAATTTTCTATGAAAAGTCACAAGCAAACTTTGGAGTGTTGGAACTGATCTGTATTTTGATTGTGATGACAGTTGCATGACTTTAAGTGTTTTCCAAAATTCATAGGATATAATACCTGAAAGAGGTAAACTTTACTGGATATACATTATACAAAAATGACTTTAAAAAAATAGCATGTTCAACATAGCCAAATCAAGCAAGAATGATTAAAAAGCTCTACTATAGCACTAGAAATTACTATTGAATGTTTAAACCTTTTTTTTCTGCTATGGTTTATGTGACACTGCTTATTTCATAAATGGATATTAATAAATTATAATAAGATAGTTCCAGCTTTCTACTGGTGAGGACAGTTATTTCTATACAATGTTACCTGGAAATCAGTTCCACAAGATAACCATAATCTGTAGTTTACTTGGGAGTAAAATGCTCAAGACGATATTTAATATAAACTAAATTACATTTCTACATGTAAAAGAATTTTTGCATAATATTAATTCCAGCTGACTTACTAACAAAAAATAATAGAAAAATCAAATATTTAGGCCCATCACTGACCCCTACTTAAACGATTGCAATCTAGAGTTTTGATTTACTTGTGATTCTGTCACAATCTAGAATCCTGATTTACTCATTGTTCTTCCATCTAATTAACACATTTTAAAGTAACAAATGCATCTGCATATAAGCATTACATCTCTATCAGCCTAGATCATACAAATATTTTGATATGCCAAATTCCTGGAATTTAGCCAGTGTAGATCATGACAGCCATCAGGACTTTCCCCTTAATTATGTGTATTTGAACTATGGGTAATGGTAGGTGCAATTTAAGTTATATAACATACATTTCTTTAAATCAGAAAATATTTTGTTGAAATATCTATTTTTAACATAAATAGATATATTTACATAAAATGTCAAGTTCTAAAGATAAATAGTGTAGAATTACACAAACTGACAGTATTCCCAGGTTATGACCAGTAAGTCAGGCAATGGTGTGTGAAAAGCAGAGAGAAAGCTTGTTAGTTCATGCAGAGATGTTAGGATTGTTTTCTCTGTTTATCAGGAATAAAGCAGAGGAACAGATCATATCAGCTGCCAGTGCTTGTTTCCTTGGGGAAGGATGGATACTGTGCATATTATCTAGGTGTACTCAGATGTGGCAAAGCTTTTGGTCACATATTTTATACTTCTTTCAGCAAAAGGACTATCATACACCAACCCCTGGTATAAAACACAAATCCAGCTCCAGAAAAGAATTCTGGCAGGAGAAGTCAGATTTGGACTCTCAGTTTTATGCCTGTTAAGGCATGATCCTTCAGCACAAACTGGGGAATAAGGTTGACATTTCTTAAGGAATATCTTTCAAGGTAAGATGAAATATCTTACATCTCTAGATATCTATTTTTTAAGTATGTGACAATAAGGGACCTGCAAAAAAGCATATTCTGAAAAATCTGCTTATAGACTACTCATTAATTAAAAATATACTAAAGTAGCACAGGAGAGAAGCCTAGTTTCCTTTTTATACAAAATTGATTGCTGTAACCATGTTAATAGAAGTCAATATCCTTAGAAAAATAACAAAGGAACAGCAAATCAAACACCACATGGTCTCACTTATAAGTGGGATCTAAATGATGACAACACATGGAGACATAGAGGGGAACACCACGCACTGGGGCCTACTGGAGGCTGGAGGGTAGTAAAAAGGATCATGAAGAAACAACTAATAAGTACTAGGCCTAATACTGGGCTGATGAAATAATCTGTACAACAATCCCCTATGACACAAGTTTAAATATGTAACAAAATGGCACTAGTACCCAGAACTTAAATGATTTAAAAAATAATAATAATTAGGTATTTTCTTTTTCTTTTCTTTTTTTTTTTTTTTCTTTTGGTAAGGGGGACAGGGTCTTGCTCTGTTGCCCAGGCTGGAGAGTATCACAGCTAACTTCAGTGTGGAAGTTTTGGGTTTCTGGGCTCAAGTGATCCTCCTGCCTTAACTTCTGGAGGATCTAGGATTATGGGTGCAAACATCACTTTGGCTGGCTATTTTTTGGGGGGTAGAGATGGGGGTCTCACTACATTGCCCAAGCTGGTCTCAAACTCTGGGGCTCAAGTAATTGTCCTACCTCAGCCACACAATTTGCTGGGATTACAGGTGTGAGCCACTGCACTTGGCCAGGAATATTAGACATTCTCTTATTCATTTGACTTGCTCATTTTAAGAAAAGCATTTACAAATTATTGTTGTCTGATCAGCAAATAAATCCATAATTTTTTTTAAAGGAACCAAAATCTTGAAACAATTCCAATACAGTTTTGCAGGGACTAATTACATTTGTGGGAGGAAAATAAAGATATCAAAATGCTTTAAAAAATCCTTCCCCATTAAATGAGAAAACAATAGTGTTTATAAGGAATAGTTGCTTTCATCTATTACACATTGTCATATTCCCATAAAACATATGAAGATTAGTTCTTACATTTTGAAAACAGTTGATTCAGGCTTACTGTGTGGGTTGGGGAATGGGAGGGAGGTTACCTCCAGCTATTCGAACTCCATTTGTGTGGAAGAAAATAAATCAAATTCATCACAAATGGCCCATTTACTCCCTGTATCCTATATCATTACATGGGTTAACACATATGAAATTCCCAGTTTACTGTAATGCATTTAGTAAATTTATTTGCTATGCCTGTTTAGTTGCAATTGCAAGATACAAACAGACATTTACAAATGTCCCTTATTCACTTTTGAAGATTATTTAATGTCAATAAACTGGAAATAGTTAAAATCTAGTACCTAATAGGGAAATTCACAAGTTCACTGAAACACGAGAGTATTCTCAATAAGGCCGGTTCTACATCATATATCTCTGCATTCTATTTTGCAGTGATTCTTTACAACCAAATTTTTTCCCCAGAATACTTGACTTATATATTGATTCACTAAACTTCATTAGCATTCTAGTGCTGCAAATAGAACATATCATGGTTCCTATTTTATAGATGGATAAACAGTGCAATATAAAGTTTAGCCAATATCAGAGCTTACACCCTAATACAAGTTCTTTTTCTTTTACCTTTTTCTCACAAAAATGTTAAGGCAAGAAGTACAACATTAAATCTTCTAAGAATATATGCAATGGCATTTTATTAATATCAGTTTAGTTATTTTTAAGTCATTCTTCTTATATAAAGATACCTTAATAATATTGTCAAAATGACTTTGAATACAAAATATAATAAACTGGGATTATAAATAATTTATCAATATAGTTCAGTACATATCAGCTATTAAACATCTATTAAAAAACTAAGTATGATAACAAGATACTATCTTAAAATATTTATTTTAAAATATATATACATATCTACATGCACTTGCAGGCATTTCAGTAAATGTGCTAGTTATATAACAAATATAGTTTTATAGATGGATAGATATAAAAGATAGATAGATGCATACGTACATACATCACAAATGTCCCATTTACTCCCTGTATTCTATATCATTACATGGGCTAAAACATATGAAATTTCCAGTTTACTGTAATGCAGTAATAAACTGGGATCATACATAAATTATCAATATAGTTCAGTACATATCAGCTATTAAGTATCTATTAAAAACTAAATATGATAACAAGATACTATCTTAAAATAGTTATTTTAAAATATATATATATATATACATATCTACATGCACTTGCAGGCATTTCAGTAAATGTGCTAGTTATATAACAAATATGGTTTTATAGATGGATAGATATAAAAGTTAGATAGTTCAGTACATATCAGCTATTAAACATCTATTAAAAAACTAAATATGCGGTCTACTATACACTGGGGACTGTTGGGGGAAATGGGGGAGGGACAGCGGGGGGGGGCTGGGGGGGGATAGCCTGGGGATGAATACCAAGTGTGGGTGAAGGGGAGGAAGGCAGCAAAACACACTGCCATGTGTGTACCTATGCAACTATCTTGCACGTTCTGCACATGTACCCCAAAACCAATAATGCAATAAAAATAAAAATTAAAAATTAAAAAAAATAAAAAATAAAAAATAAAATATATATACATATCTACATGCACTTTCAGGCATTTCAGTAAATGTGCTAGTTATATAACAAATATAGTTTTATAGATGGATAGATATAAAAGATAGATAGATAGATGCATACATACTTACATCACAAATGGCCCATTTACTCCCTGTATCCTATATCATTACATTACATTCCTGCAAAAATGTTAAGGCAAGAAGTACAACATTAAATCTTCTAAGAATATATGCAATGGCATTTTATTAATATCAGTTTAGTTATTTTTAAGTCATTCTTCTTTTTTTTTTTTTTTTTTTTTTTGAGACAGAGTTTCGCTCTTGTTACCCAGGCTGGAGTGCAATGGCGCGATCTCGGCTCACCGCAACCTCCGCCTCCTGGGTTCAGGCAATTCTCCTGCCTCAGTCTCCTGAGTAGCTGGGATTACAGGCATGCGCCACCATGCCCAGCTAATTTTTTGTATCTTTAGTAGAGACAGGGTTTCACCATGTTGACCTAGATGGTCTTGATCTCTTGACCTCATGATCCACCCGCCTCGGCCTCCCAAAGTGCTGGGATTACAGGCTTGAGCCACCGCGCCCGGCCCTAAGTCATTCTTCTTATATAAAGATACCATATCCTATGTATCCTATCTCATACCTAATTGAGAGTTTGATTTCTCTTTTAAAAGGCTTACTGAATGCTGCCTTAGAGAACCCACACCAGCATTTCCTAGCTCCACTAAGAGGATTGCAGGGGTGAGGACTCAGGATGGAGGGTGCATGGAAGGTCAATGAGTAATACTTAGGGAGAAAATCAAAAAGTAGGTTGAGATATTGTCACTTGCCTTCTACACAGATAGAATTTTCTTATCTGCATACCTTATGTAAAAAATGAAGAATTCCCATCTTAGGAGCTCCACGAATAGATTTTCATTTAACAATTTAAACATTTTGAAAGTTGATCAAAGCATGCTGCACTTTTATAGAAACAATATATTATACAGGAGATCTTCTATTGGCTACGTAAAGAAATGTAGTCACATATAAAATATAAACATAAACTCTAAATAACTTTATACATCTGATATTAAAGTTGTTATAGATGATAAACAGATGAAAGTACATAGAGAGATACACAGTAGATAGACGCACAGATAGTACTCAATATATACACAGATACAACACAGATAAATGATGGATACATAATGTATGTTTTGTGTATATAAAACACTTAATTTTTCTTTCTGCTACACATCTGTTAGGTCTAGGTTTAAAGAGTAACCTGGTTAACTATAAAAATATGTGCTTTGGTCTGTGTGAGAATCAGAAGCTATTTTTGATAATTGAAAAAGTTTCCAACAAACATTTTCAAACCTTCTTCCAATTATACAGTAATTCACTCCTCAGCCCACTTGAAATATAAACACCAAGAAGATAAAAAAAAAAAGATAGCACTTTAATGGACCACTAAAATATAGAGTATATAAATTAATAAATAAAATAGACATATATACACACAAAAAAAACCATATTATATGTAAAAATGTTCTCTATACCCTTCTGTTTGTGGTTGGCTTTTCTCTGTGCCCCAGCCAAAACTTTCTTTCTTTTTTCTTTTTTGTAAATGTAATTTATTTATTTATTTATTTTAGTTTTTAATTTCTATTGCATTATAGGTTTTGGGGTACATGTGCAGAACGTGCAAGATAGTTGCATAGGTATACACATGGTAGTGTGTTTTGCTGCCTTCCGCCTCTTCACCCACACTTGGCACTTCTCCCCAAGCTATCCCTCCCCAGTCCCCTCCCACTCTCCCTCCCCCATTCCCCCCAATAGACCCCAGTGTGTAGTAGACCCCCTCCCTGTGTCAATGTTTTCTCATTTTTCTCACCCGCCTATGAGTGAGAATATGCGATATTTCCTTTTCTGTTCTTCTGTCAGCTTGCTGAGAATGATGTTCTCCAGATTCATCCATGTCCTTACAAAAAACACAAACTCATCATTTTTGATTGCTGCATAATATTCCATGGTGTATATGTGCCACATTTTCCCAGTCCAGTCTATCATCGTTGGGCATTTGGGTTGGTTCCAGGTCTTTGCTATTGTAAACAGTGCTGCAATGAACATTCGTGTGCATGTGTCCTTATAGTAGAACGATTTACAGTCCTTTGGATATATACCCAGTAATGGGATTGGTGGGTCAAATGGAATTTCTATTTCTAGGTCCTTGAGGAATTGCCACACTGTCTTCCACAATGGTTGAACTAATTTACACTCCCACCAGCAGTGTAAGAGTGTTCCTCTTTCTCCACATCCTCTCCAGCATCTGCTGTCTCCAGATTTTTTTAATGATAGCCATTCTAACTGGCGTGAGATGGTATCTCAATGTGGTTTTGATTTTCATCTCTCTAATGACCAGTGATGATGAGCATTTTTTCATGTGTTTGTTGGCCTCATGTATGTCTTCTTTTGTAAAGTGTATGTTCATATCCTTGCCCATTTTTGAATGGGCTTGTTTGCTTTTTTTTTTTTCTGTAAATCTGTTTGAGTTCTTTGTAAATTCTGGATATCAGCCCTTTGTCAGACGTGTAAACTGCAAAGATTTTTTTCCATTCTGATGGTTGCTGATTCACTCTAGTGACTGTTTCTTTTGCCATACAGAAGCTGTGGAGTTTGCACTGCTCAACGAAATAAGAGAGGACACAAACAGATGGAGAAACATTCCATGTTCATGGTTAGGAAGAATCAATATCGTGAAAATGGCTATATTGCCCAAAGTAATTTACACAATCAATGCTATCCCCATCAAACTACCATTGAATTTCTTCACAGAACTGGAAAAAACCACCAAGAATTTCATATGGAACCAAAAAAGAGTCTGCATAGCCAAGTCAATTCTAAGCAAAAAGAACACAGCAGGAGGCATCACACTACCAGACTTCAAACTATACTACAAGGCTACAGTAATCAAAACAGCATGGTACTGGTACCAAAACAGAGATATAGACCAATGGAACAGAACAGAAGCATCGGAGGCAACACAACATATCTACAAGCATATAATCTTTGATAAACCAGACAAAAACAAGCAATGGGGAAAGGATTCCCTATTTAATAAATGGTGTTGGGAAAACTGGCTAGCCATGTGCAGAAAGCAGAAACTGGACCCCTTCCTGACACCTTACACTAAAATTAACTCCAGATGGATTAAAGATTTAAACGTAAGACCTGACACCATAAGAACCCTAGAAGAAAATCTAGGCAAAACCATTCAGGACATAGGAGTAGGCAAGGACTTCATGAATAAAACACCAAAAGCATTGGCAACAAAAGCCAAAATAGACAAATGGGACCTAATCAAACTCCACAGCTTCTGTACGGCAAAAGAAACAGTCACTAGAGTGAACCAGCAACCATCAGAATGGGAAAAAAATCTTTGCAGTTTATGCATCTGAAAAAGGGCTGATATCCAGAATTTACAAAGAACACAAATGGATTTACAGGAAAAAAAAACAAACAAGCCCATTCAAAAATGGGCAAAGGATATGAACAGACACTTTACAAAAGAAGACATACATGAGGCCAACAAACATATGAAAAAATGCTCATCATCACTGGTCATTAGAGAGATGCAAATCAAAACCACATTGAGATACCATCTCATGCCACTTAGAATGGCGATCATTAAAAAATCTGGAGACAGCAGATGCTGGAGAGGATGTGGAGAAAAAGGAACACTCTTACACTGTTGGTGGGAGTGTAAATTAGTTCAACCATTGCTGAAGACAGTTTGGTGATTCCTCAGGGACCTAGAAATAGAAATTCCATTTGACCCAGCAATCCCATTACTGGGTATATATCCAAAGGACTATAAATCGTTCTACTCTAAGGACACATGCACACGAATGTTCATTGCAGCACTGTTTACAATAGCAAAGACCTGGAACCAACCCAAATGCCCAACAATGATAGACTGGACTCAGAAAAGGTGGCACATATACACCATGGAATATTATGCAGCAATCAAAAATGATGAGTTTGTGTCCTTTGTAAGGACATGGATGAATCTGGAGAACATCATTCTCAGCAAACTGACACAAGAACAGAAAAAGAAATACCGCATATACTCACTCATAGGTGGGTGAGAAAAATGAGAACAGATGGACACAGAGAGGTGGTCTACTATACACTGGGGTCTATTGGGGGGAATGGAGGAGGGAGAGCCAGGGGGGCTGGGGAGGGATAGCCTGGGGATGAATACCAAGTGTGGGTGAAGGGAAGGAAGGCAGCAAAACACACTGCCATGTGTGTACCTATGCAACTATCTTGCACGTTCTGCACATGTACCCCAAAACCTATAATGCAATAAAAATTTAAAAAAAAAAAAAAAAAAAAAGAAGCTGTGGAGTTTGATTAGGTCCCATTTGTCTATTTTGGCTTTTGTAGCCAATGCTTTTGGTGTTTTGTTCATGAAGTCCTTGCCTACTCCTATGTCCTGATGGTTTTGCCTAGATTTTCTTCTAGAGTTTTTATGGTGCCAGGTCTTATGTTTAAGTCTTTAATCCATCTGGAGTTAATTTTAGTGTAAGGTGTCAGGAAGGGGTCCAGTTTCTGCTTTCTGCACCTGGCTAGCCAGTTTTTCCAACACAATTCATTAAACAGGGAATCCTTTCCCCATTGCTTGTTTTTGTCTGGCTTATCAAAGATTATATGGTTGTAGATATGTTGTTTTGCCTTCGGTGCCTCTGTTCTGTTCCATTGGTCTATATCTCTGTTTTGGTACCAGTACCATGCTGTTTTGATTACTGTAGCCTTGTAGTATAGTTTGAAGTCTGGTAGTGTGATGCCTCCCGCTATGTTCTTTTTGCTTAGAATTGACTTGGCTCTGCGGGCTCTCTTTTGGTTCCATATGAAGTTCATGGTGGTTTTTTTCCAGTTCTGTGAAGAAATTCAATGGTAGTTTTATGGGGATAGTATTGATTGTGTAAATTACTTTGGGCAGTATAGCCATTTTCACGATATTGATTCTTCCAGGTGACGATTGGAGGCCCTCGGGGTTGAGAGTTTTGCTGCCGGCACAGCTGAATTTAGGACGGTGCAGCCCGGTGGGGGAGGGCCGTCCGCCACTATGGAGCAGTCCGCCCCTACGAATGCAATCTGCCCCTACTAAAGTACCACCCAGTGCTGACGCAGCCTGCCATTGCAGAGGCAACCCACCATAACAGAGAGACTCTGCCAGCGGGGCGGAGCACACCAGAGCAAAACGGAGCCACGCGGCAGCAGGGCAGACCCGTGCTCGCAGGGCGGAGCCTCGGTGGGCAAATAGTGAATAGACTACCTCCTAGCCGGGCAGGACAGTGCAACAGCCAAATCTTTCAAATTGCAATCCCCACATGTCAAGGGAGGTACCTTGTGAAAAGTGACTAGATCATAGAAGCTATTTTTGCCATTCTTTTTTGATTATAGTGAATGAGTTCTCAAGTGATCTGATGGTTTAAAAATGTGACATTTTTACCCCGTCTCCTGCTGCCTTGTAAAGAAGGGGCATGCTTCTGTCCCTTCCACCATGATTGAAAGTTTCCTGAGGCCTTCCAAGCCATGTTGAACTGTGTTTAATTAAACCTCTTTTCTTTATGAATTACCCAGTGTCAGGTAGTATCTTTATGGCAGTGTGAGATATGACTAACAGACCTCTCCCAATCCACACACACAATTATAACACTTTCTGGAATCAGTGATATAAAACAAATAAGGAGAGCTTATAGCTTTGTTTAAGGAGGTTACAATATAATCTTAGTTTCAATGTTTTGTTCACATAGATTCTCATACAAAAAACAAAGAATTTACATATTACTTGTCTATTTAGCTAATTTTTAAAATGTATTTATTTTAGAAATTTCAAAATAAAAATACTTACAGACACTACTTGTAAATATCTATCAAATTGCAATCATAGGTAACAAAAATTACTTTATTTTTATATTTCTTTAATTTACAAAAATTGACATATATTTTACAAGGGATTTGATTTTCTGACATTTTCACTTAACACTTTTGTAACAATAGCCCATAAAATTAAATGCTGTAAGCATTGAGTATCGATAGTTTGATTATTTTTCCAGTCTTTTACATGTGTAAGAGTTTAAGTAGTATAAATATTGACCTCCGAAAGCTCTTAAGTATATTCTTTGATGAATATAGATTTTTTATGAGTTATCACCCTTAATATTTTAATTATATCTTTCATTTTCATGTTTTATTTTACCATATTTCAAGTTGTATCTCTATTTATCATACATGCTCCCACAGGGAAAGTATGTCTGATTTTAGAGTAGTATGTTGTCCAATAGTGTGTCAATAAAACATAATTATAAAATCTATTAAGCACTCAATTAATATTGATGATTGTTCAATGAACAAATCTTATTATTTCTTATTTTTATGGAGTTCTTCACTTGTTTTGGGTTTTGCTTCATAGTCTATTAACTTTCATTAATTTTATTAAAGATATCTTTTTATCAATTATTTTATTAGTGATTAAAATATTGCTACTCTATATTACTAGCATTTTCCTAGGGCTTTATTTAAGATAATTTTAAATATACACTAAACTTATCTACTTTTTAAATCAAGGAATGGATTACTGTCAAATAAGTGGAGGCTCTCTCACTCATTTGTATATATATATATATATATATATATATATATATATACACACACACAAATATATACACACTTATAAATATATTGTATATTATATATGAACGCATTTAAATATAATGTAACTGTTTTTGAGAGACTTAAATTGTGTTAACTAACTTTATCATTTTTAATTTAAAACCAGTAGTCTAGATTTTTTACTATATTCTACCCAGAGAGTAAATATTAGTGAAATTAGCAAATATTTTTTAGTCTTATATGGTTTTTTCCATTTTTTGAATTTTCATTCTATAGGTAGTTTAGTTGTTAAAAAATGTTCAGAGGAGATAGCTAGAAGACTTAGAAGATGAAAATTTGAGACCTGCCTTGATATCTCACTACTTTAATCATATTGAGATGACTAAAAATAAGTGGAAAAAAATAAAATTTGTATGAGGATTGAAAAGCCAGAAGAAAACATCATCAAACTGGACAGATTAAGTACTTACTAGTATGTATGAAGCAGATAGATTCAAGTCAAGAAAATTTTCCTTATTTCAACCAATACACAAGAATATCAATTTGACTAATGCTTGCATTTTCCTGAGAAATCAATGGAAATGATCTAAATGAATTGTAATAAGGACAATAAGCAAGGTGGATCTTAAAGACATTTTTAGGAAACAATGAAATAATTTTGAGTATCCCAGAAGTATACTGTAAATAGCTGTAATGTTCAGCCACCACATGCTTCCAACAGGGTATTTATTAAATTACAAGGTATGTCAAGTATGATTCTTAGTGAGTCGTTAGAGTACATAAACAGGAAATGCAGGGACCATGTAACTTCTTGCTAACCAAATAATAAGAAACATTATAAATTTGCGACAATGTTATATATCCCTAAAACACATTGACTCATTGAGTGTTTCTCCTATATTCTGTAGGTGATTAAAACTATGATATCTTTCTTTTTGGCATCACAAATAAACAGAACAAGAGAAAGAGGAAATCAAAATCCTCTATGATGTAAATAATAGCACTAACCATTGGTCCCAATGAGTAATTGGGAAAAATTTAAAAGAATAGTTAAAACATGGCAAAAAAGACGATTACTCTTTCCTTCTAAAAGATATTTTCCACATAACAACTGCAAGTGTTACTTCATTCTTGAGGTGAAAATCAGGTTTGCTTACTTCTCTATTTGTGAAGGTTAATGCATTATCATATATCCTTTGACAGGAGAACAAATGAAAGCCTTTTAGTAAGTGAAAGAAAATAAATTTTTTTATTGTACTTTAGGTTCTGGGGTACATGTGCAAATCATGCAGGATTGTTGCATGTGTACATACATGGTAATGTGGTTTGCTGCCTCCATCCCTCTGTCACTTAAAGAATTTCTTTAAAAATGAGCATGGTAACTCATGCCTGCAATACCAGCATTTTGGGAGGCTGAGGCCAGTGGATCACTTGAGTTCAGAAATTTGAGACCATCCTGGCCAACATGGCAAAACCCTGTCTCTATTAAAAATATAAAAATTAGCCACTTTTGAAAGATTTCAATAGTAGTAAATTATTATTTGTTGTACCTTCTAATGTTTTTGTGACTACCATAAGGTATTTATAAGATAAACTTTACTTCAAATATGTATCTGCCTGTCTCCAAGCCCCAAATTGCATAATTATTCCATAATTTTAAAGTTAGTTTGACAGCATTTTATCACATTTTTTAACCTGCTATAAAATATTGAGATTTTCTAAATATGAGTTCACTTATTTCTTATGATACCATGTTATATTTATAACTGCTCTAAAAGTGATTTTATGTACATTTAATCCAGTAGTATTTTTCTGATATATAGTTCCAATCAGAAAAATATTAAATAACATAATTGAGAAAATTATATTTAGTGTTCATTGGATATTTATGAATATTTATAATTCAAATAAAATAAATGTCTATAAAAACATCCATTCTCCCCTAAATTTCCCTATGCACATTACAAAAATTTAATAAATTGAGTGAATTTTGATTTATAAAATAAATTTTTGTTTATAGAATGGTTTACTATATAATACTTTATTAATATACAAAATGTATTCTAGTAACACAGACCTTGCTCAGCAGAGTTAAAAATATAATAATGCCATTGAAGAAAATGACACTTAAAAGATTTTACTTTTATTTCATCAAAATGAAATATATTAATGATCTATTTTTTAAAAAAGGCTATTTCTTTACTGCTTTTAATCTGCAAAATGGCAACTGTATGTAATCTAAATTAATAATTTTATTAGAGAATTCATACAAATTAATTTGAGTTCTGGACTTGGCTTTTTGACATTGGCTGGATTCGGATGTATCAGTGTGACAGATGTGAACTGCAGTATCTCCTACCCAGAGTCAGACAGCTCCAGACAATATAATGCTAGGAATTACACCTTAACTAACTTGTCCTGAGTAGAGAGATTACCTGATGACTATCTAATTACTCCAAGTGGTCGAACAATTATTCTCATTTAAACAGTGATAAAAACTCCAAGGATAATTGTGTTGGTTCTCCTTAGCTTCACTAGCCTCTTATTGTTCCTTTTTAGGTCTTGTTTTTTGTTCTGAAATTCTGCTCTGGACCAGACAAGGACTTGAATTTAGAGAGAAACAAAAATGAAATCAGTTTACCAGAGTGAAAGCTATGCTGTAAGGGCAGTTGCTCACAAGAACTAAGCATTTCTCCTCAGAGAGATCCTAAAAGAATTTTCTTCGTCCTGTATTTTGAAATACATTAAGCAGTAAATGTATGTTGATGAATATACTAAGTTTAAATGCTCCAAGAGTTAGAATCTGTAGATTTTTATTAAGGATTCCATTTATTCTAAAATTCATTTTATGCATTTGGAATTTCAACTTTTGTTTCATACATTATATCACTTCTAAATATATTTTGTCAACTTTCAAAATTTACATTAGAGCAGGTGGTACTAGACTGTATTCCCAAATGTATTATTCCTAAAGTTATAAAAGTGACATGAAGAAAATAAATACTTGAGGTGGTTGGTTTTTAAACATGTATGATGCCTTACATAATTTCAGCAGAAAGTTTTATCAGCTTAAAAAATAACCTGTTCCAGTCATCATACTCATGGAGCCATAATAATAAACTAAACTGAGTTGCATTCAGAGTTCTACATTTCTCTTTTGAGTTTTTTAATAATCAGAATATTGTAAAACTGAGTAAATAAGTAAATATTATTATAAGTTTATATTTTGATAACCAATTATTTTCCAGCAGAACACCAGACATTGTTTTCAATCCCAGATGAAAACCTCCAAACACATCAGCTTGTGTTGGAGTTACCAAGAGAAACACAACACAGTCCGGCACGTGGTGGACCAATGCTTTCCTTAGAGAGCAGGCAGAGCAATATCAGCTTCAGTGGTGTGAGCTGGTTCCTGATGGCTAGTGGGTATTTCTTGGAAAGGACTATGACCAGGACTGAGGGAGCACCTGAAAGTCATCGATGAACATGCTTAAACAGAAAAAGGGAACACTCACAGAATCTGAAACAGAAAGGTACTTCCACACAAGGCAATAAACCTGGTACCTGCCATGTGGATTCCTTATCTCTTAAAGTGTTCCAGGCTCAAGGTCCATTCTTACATAGCAGCCAACAGGTGTTCAAAAGACACATTAAACTGCCATAAGGAACCTCATAGTGATGACTATGAGATGGATGCCTCAAACCAAAATTTGGTTTGGATGTTCATATTGCCACAAATGCACCAAGAGGGTATAGAAAGTTTTACTGCTCTCTTTACTGGGCTTTTGTGAAAAGTAGATCAGACTCCCAACAGATTCAAAGATGGCTTGAGTGAGCAGAAAAGGAAACCTTATGAGTTATATCTGTCTAATAGATATAACAAATATTCTTAAGCACACTCATAAAAACATTTGTCTTTGTTTCTATTCTTTTAAAAGTTAATACAATTTATCTCAAAAGTTTTCGATTCTACTATTGTCCTGCTACATTAATTTTTCAAAATAAATACATATAAAATACACTGTAAATATGCAAAATCAATCAAAAACAAAAACAATAAAAGACACTGCAATTAATTTGTATTTTTTCCCACTGAGACTATGTTTTCATTTAATAATGGGTAATATTGAAAACATTGCTTAAAGATAATAAACTATAAGAAAAATAAATTGTAATTACTGATGTTGTATTTCAATATGAATGTTCATTTTTCCAACTATTAGTTAAAATCTTTCTCAGTTTCGTTAAAATATACATATGTTTTACTTTATTATCCCTTCAGAGAAATAAAATATACTTACATTTCATGTAATTTGTAAAATATAATTACCTTTAAATATGTTGTCAGTAATCATTTAAGTGTAACATTTTTATAACATATAAAAAATATAAAATAATGACTTTTTCATTTAAATCATTCCTAAACATTGCCTGAATGTCAGCCTATGAAGTGAATGTTAAATTAATTTTCTTTTCTTTCTCATAAGCCTATTAACTTTCAGTTTTTAAATACATGTTGCACTCTAAACCTCAGTAAATATGATATTTACATAATGGGTTCCCTTTTTAAAAACAAGCTATATTGATTGAAGCAAGTTCCATTTAACAAAACTCATGTGATGAAATCTGTTTTTGCTTGATGTTTTTCTTTTTAAAAATATTAGCACACTGCCATGTGTGTACCTATGCAACTATCTTGCACACTCTGCACATGTACCCCCAAACCTATAATGCAATAAAAATTTAAAAAAAAATAAAAAAAAACAGAAATGGAGAATATTCATCTCTGTAAAATCTATTTTAAAAACCTAATATACATCTTTGTAAAAAATATATTAATTGTAAAACGTCATAGTAAAAGTATTAAGGCTTATGAGATTCTCCCTTCTATAGCTAGATTTGAGACAGGTGATAATCAACATTACTGTATTCATCTGTGAATGACGATCAATAGGACTTTATGCTAATTGAAATAAGCCAGACAGAGAAGAACTTATACCTCATGATTTCCCTTATACTTGAAGTATAGAAAAAGTGGAATTGACAGAAGCAGAGAGTAGCATGGTGTTTGGAACTAAGGGTTGGAGGGAATGGGTAAATACTAGCCAAAAACATAAACTTTCTGTTATAAAATGAATAAGTAATGGTGAGCTAAGCTACACCATAAGCGTGGTGATTATAATAAAAATGCTTTATTGTATATTTAAAATTTGCTAAGATAGTAGATCTTAAGTGTTCTCAACACACATACACACACACTTAAAAACTATGTGAAGTGTTGGATGTACTAATCAGATTCATTGTGGTAATAATCACTTCAGGATGTACATGTATATCAAATTGTTAGGTTGTACTCCTAAAATGTATACAATTTTTATTTGCTAATTATACTTCAATAAAGCCAGAAGCAATTCTATAATATGGAAATTATGGACATGTTTCATTGAAATACACTAGAAGAGTTTCCTTGCTAAATTGAGATCCTCTTTGACAATGACATATGTGTGTTTTTTCACTTATATTGAGTTTTTATTTTGTAGTTATATTTAATGAAAGTCATAGTTTTAATTTAATTTTTCTTCAATTATTTGAGTGACATGTCTGCAATTTTTACAGCACAACTGAAGATAAAAATTACATTTGCATCTGAATGAAAAATTAAAAACACTATTAAGTATGTTTTCTTTGAATTTGTCAAATATTCTTTGCTCAGTCAAGGCTTGTGTACCCTGTCAGGTACGTATATGCAAGTTCTTAACTTTGCTGCATCGCATAGACAGGCTCCAATGTACTTCTAGTAAAACCTGTTTCCCATTATTTTCTGCATCCTTAATCTTTGCCTACTTATACTTTCACATTTTATTAAATTATCATACTAATGATCTTTATTTCCTCTTGACAAATTCTACAATCTTTATACTTTCACATTTTATCAAATTATTATACTAATACTCTTTATTTCCTCTTGACAAATTCTACAATCTTTCTTTTCTTTTAGAAGGTTTATCTTCTATAGCATTCTCCTCATTCTCTAGTCCACTTTGCTCTCTCATTCTTAAAATGTTCATCTCCCTTCATATGTTCATTTAATTACTTGTCAGTTTCTGCCTTCTCATTTTAGAATTTCTTTTCTTTTACTTCAATATCATCCAAAAAATACAGAAATTCCATTTGACCCAGCAATCCCATTACTGGGTATATATCCAAAGGACTATAAATCGTTCTACTATAAGGACACATGCACACGAATGTTCATTGCAGCACTGTTTACAATAGCAAAGACCTGGAACCAACCCAAATGCCCATCGATGATAGACTGGACTGGGAAAATGTGGCACATATTCACCGTGGAATATTATGCAGCAATCAAAAATGATGAGTTCATGTCCTTTGTAGGGACATGGATGAATCTGGAGAACATCATTCTCAGCAAACTGACACAAGAACAGAAAAAGAAATACCGCATATTTTCACTCATAGGCGGGTGATGAAAAATGAGAACACATGGACACAGGAAAGGGAGTACTACACACTGGGGTCTATTGGGGGGAATAGAGGAGGGACAGCAGGGAGGGGAGCTGGGGAGGGATAGCCTTGGGAGAAATGCCAAATGTGGGTGAAGGGGAGGAAGGCAGCAAAACACACTGCCATGTGTGTACCTATGCAACTATCCTGCATGTTCTGCACATGTACCCCAAAACCTAAAATGCAATAAAAAAATAAAATAAAATAAAATAAATTATTTTTTGGTCAACTACTTCTCTATAACTCTGTGATTCCTTTCATGGCCTTGATTTGTTGAGAGATAATAATGAATCTTTTTTGTTTCTTTTTCTAAATCTAGATGACTCATTCTAAGTAACTGATAGAAACTAACATCCATATCTCTATCTACAGGGTACAAAACTGTAGAGAAACATGCAGAAGAATAAACTCATTATTTGCACTCTAAATCAATCCAAACCAAAAATTTTAGTCATCTTTGTCAATCATCCCCTAAATAATAATTAGAAAAAAATTAGTTCTTAAAACATATCTTAGCTATATCTTTCTATTGATTTATTGGCCATTGACTTGGGTCGTGTCCCATATTTTTCTCATTTAGACTCCATTTTCACATCTCCCTATAGGAAAATAATTTTTCTGAATTCTGCATTCATATGTATCTCACAATTTATTATCCTTGCATTTAAGACGTTTTGATCTTCCCAGTATTCTTTTTATACTCTTTTCTCTACTCTTACAGACCCTTGCGCTACAGCCAAGTTATCTCCCTTATTAACTATCTTTTGTCTTAGAAGTCTCTCTTTGTTTTTATAAAGTGACATGATTTCTTATTCTGTTATTAATGCATACTGATCTAGTTCTTTAATAAACCCATCACATATTTCACCATGTAATCTATAGGCACTTTATCTGCAGTGTTAATATTATCTTCATCATCCATTTGTAGCATCATGTCAGCACTCAAAATGCTTTTTATTTTGCAGCATTTCAAATATCAGATTTTCAGATTAGGGATGCTTTACCTGTATTGTACAAGTGCTCTTTCTTTATCTTGCTTAGGGTTTAATGCAACTATTTTTTGTATGTGTGAAAGGAGTAGAAATAAAGGAGGCTGCCGGAAAGAAAATTCTTCTTAAATTCATTGCATCTGTTATGAAAAAGGCTAGTCCTCACCCAAACTGTCATGCCTGATTAGGGATTGCCCACTGTACTGATTACTGTATTAGTCTGTTCCTCACCAATCTGCCCCCACACCTGCCCTGCCTTCTGTCACACACTTCTTCAAGTGGGCAAGGCAGGTGTGGGGGCAGGTTGGTGAGGAACAGATTAATACAGTAATTGTTAAGATCTAATTAGACCTTTGTAAAAAAGATATGGATAAATACCCCTTAAAGAAACATAGAATCAGATAATTAGGTTGTTTTTGCTTTTTACTTGTTTATATTTTTAACCTTGCTGAATACTATTTTAGCCACATTGGTTAAAAACTAAACTAACTGAATAATGGTAGAGAGCATTTCAGCTTCAGCTTCCGTAGTTTATTCTTATATTTTGATTTCATAAATAACTTTTTAACCTTGTTTTATCTATTCTTCTATCAGTCTATGCTCTCTGGTCCCTACTTATGATTTATCAGTTGTTATTTCAAGTATCACCTAGGTGATAGTGTCCTGTTTTATTTCTTTGTCAGCTTGATGCACATTAGGCACAGAGTGAACTCATGGAAGTGAATAAAACATGGATGCTTCAATACAAAGTTGTGTTCCTTTTAAAAATGTCATTTATTTCTCCTTAGCCAGCTTCACTCTTATAATAATTATAAAACTCATGAGTAGCACCAAGAAATGTGTTACTCTTATTAAAGCTAAGGTTTTATTAGTGAAAAATAATGATCCTAAATATAGATTTACTGATTTCTTCCATAATTCTCATTATAATATATTCTCACATTGACCAAAAAAAATGGCTCTTTAGAGACTAAAATCTCCATAAGGATTACACTGCCCTGAAATATATTCTCTCTCTCTCTCTCTCTCTCTCTCTCTCTCTCTCTCTCTCTCTCTCTCTCTCTCTCTCTTTATAACTTAATCTCTGCTCTAAGCAATGTCTTAATGTTGAGACTCAAAAGATAAGTAGGAGTTATCCTGGTGGGGTAGTTTCTGTGAAGGCATTCCAGGAATACTGAACATCTTTATTGCAAATTCTCAACTAAAGTCTACTTCCCCTAGACTAACACAAAACTCTTCCTTCTGCTTTGCCTTTTTTCTTACACATTTAGCCTTGTGCAGAGTAGTACTCTTAAAAATGTAAATCAAATCCTTTTATTTCCCTGCTTAAACACTTCAATGGCTTTCATTGCTCTTAAAATAAAATCCACACTTTTTTCCATGATCAATAAGGCTGAATAACATAATTCTGCCTAATTCCCCGACATCACTCCCTGTTATTGCCACTCTAACTCAGTGTCGTTCAGACCCTCTGACGTTCTTTTTTAGTTCCTTATTAAAGTCAAGCCTTTTGTAGCTTTCAAGACTTTTTATTTCAGTCTCACTTCACACAGTTCTTCACATACTTGACTTATTCTAATCTTCCACCACACAGGTCACATCTCTAGAGAGGCCTTTCATTTTTTAATCACAAAAGAAGATCCAATTAAGCTTACACAAGCACACACACACATAAAGTATTAGTTTTGTTCATAATTAAATATCCGAAAGGAAGAGTAACATTTGATCCAATTGTCCATTCACAACACAAAAATGGTTTCTTTATTCTTTTCCCCTCAATTTTTTTGTGTGCCCAATTCATCCTATATCAGTATCCATGCATGCCTCCTGATAGTTTTTAGCAATCCCAAGGTCTTTATGCATCAATGTTTTTATCCAGTTTGAAAGAATAATACAGTGCAATTAGATTTTTTGAAACTATATGGAAGAAACTTTCTTTTTTGAAAATATATGGAAGCAACTTTCCCAGGAAACCGTCAAAGAACTTAATATTGTGCCTCAACCTAAACCAATTACATTTTTCTTTATTATTATTATTTTATTTATTTATTTATTTTGAGACGGAGTTTCGCTCTTGTTACCCAGGCTGGAGTGCAATGGCGCAATCTCGGCTCACCCGCAACCTCCGCCTCCTGGGTTCAGGCAATTCTCCTGCCTCAGCCTCCTGAGTAGCTGGGATTACAGGCACGCGCCACCATTCCCAGCTAATTTTTTGTATCTTTAGTAGAGACAGGGTTTCACCATGTTGACCAGGATGGTCTGGATATCTTGACCTCGTGATCCCCCCGCCTCGGCCTCCCAAAGTGCTGGGATTACAGGCGTGAGCCATCGCGCCCAGCCAACCAATCACATTTTTCAAGGGAATAAAGGAGAGTGCAGAGCTTGATCCAATAGTATTCACCCCCAGAGCTTGGAGGTGGGGAAGGTCGAAAGCTTTAAGAGAGCAAGAGGCCGGGCAAGATGGCTCAGGCCTATAATCCCAGCACTTTGGGAGGCCGAGGCAATTGGATCACGAGGTCAAGAGATTGAGACCAATCTGGTCAACATGGTGAAACCCCGTCTCTACTAAAAAATACAAAAATTAGCTGGGCATGGTGGCACACACCTGTAGTCCCAGCTACTCTGGAGGCTCAGGCAGGAGAATTACTTGAACCCAGGAGGCGGAGGTTGCAGTGAGCCGAGATCACTCCATTGCACTCCGAACTGGGTAACAAGAACGAAACTCCGTCTCAAAAAACAAAAAACAAACAAAAAAAAAAAAACAAAAAAAAAAAAAAAAAAAAGGAAGAGCAAGAAACCCTTAATGAGATGGAGGGAGACTTGGCAACCTGATTGAGAATAGTGAATAGGAGAAAGAAAGGAGAAGGATACAGAAAATCAGCAGACATCCACTGTATTCTTCTTGCTTTCCTTCTATTTTACTGCTAGGTGTATTAGTTATCTCACTAAGATGGTAAGTGCCTTTTTGAGCCCTTGTATACTGCAGCATCTAGGGCACTTACACAAGGTTTTTGTTGAGTGAATAAATAAGTGATGGAGTTATAAAATAGTAAGATATGTAGAGAAATACAGTAAGCTCAAGAAATAGAGCCAAAATATGAGTAGGGTGTATCATGAAGGACCCTGTATACTCTATGAGTATAGGCTCCGCTCTGTCACAACAAAAACTGATGCAAATATTCAATATCTTAAAGCAATAAATGTTTATCTTCATACTTTCTATGCAAAGTGGATGCTCAGAGCATTGTATACTGTCTTAATCAGTAGCCTATGTTGATGGTGGCTTATTGTCATCTGTTTCCACCATTTCTGCATCATGAGGAAGTTTAATGGGGAGTCTTTCACAGGCTCTTGATTTCTGTCAATAAATGATCATGTCATTTCTGATCACCTTTTATTAACTGAAAACAAGACACATTTGGCTTCAAATGGGAAGCAAAAAAGTACCATTAACTATGTGTCTGAAACATTTGTTTCAAAACAGCATATTTAAGGGTATTTTATAAAATATAAAGTATATATGTGGGCAAAAGAAATTGGAACAAAAGGAATAGGAAGGGTGTGTGTCCAAGCACTAATAACAATTTCAACCTAGTTCATAATTTTCAGGGGACATACCATTGATTATTTTCACATAGGATTGCATATTGAACATTAAAACATATTTAAATTAACTGAATGCTTATTAGAAAAGACAGAGAGTATACAAACTATATGGAAGAAAATAAAGTCAAAATTTTGGCCAATTTAAAAATATTTATTTAGGGCATGCCATTATAAAACATTGAGTGAAAAACTTTTGAGACAAGACCTGAATTCATATTATTCTTACATCAAAATTAATGTCTCTCCCTTTATACTGTTTCACTTTGAAATAAAAGCAAGCAAACAAATAAATAAAAACTACTAAACTCTTTACTCCCTACTTACAATATTCTCTTCTATCTGGAGAGTTATCTTTTAGCATTATTCTCCTATTCCCATTTGTCCTCCCATTTACTTCTACTCTGAGTAGAAGCTTGATTTATGTTATCGGCAAATTTCAAAAAGAAAAATTAATGTACTTAGTTTTTTCTTTCTTTTTTCAATTTTTTTTTTTTTTTTTTTTTTTTTTTTTTTTAGCATTTGACTTCCTAGACAGAATGTCCATTGCAAGCTTCTACAGGTAAATTGTCTGAGTGTTGACTCTCAGATTAAGAAAACTGTTGCTTAATCTGATCCAGTCAAATAGTAGGAAATGTGACTGGATCAGAAGTCTCTCAATTTCTGGTGTTTGATGTAAGGAAACCCATTGTCACAATAGGCCTTAGTTTCATTGTTCTTCATCAACCATCTATACAATAAAATTAATATGCAGCTCTGAATGTGTCTCTTTCCTTACATCTGTTTCTCAGTTGGATCTGAATTTAGGCAGAAGAAAATAAAAATGTCATATTTGATGTTCAGTCAAATACCAACAAAACATAAACAAAGAATAATAATGGGATGGTTATTTAGAAGACGATAAATGAAGCCTTTTGTGGAGTTTCCATATAGACATGACTTTCAAAATGAAGCCTATAAAAATAATACTATCTGATGGATAAAGAAAAGACATAGGTAGAAAGCCTTTTTCAAGTGTAAAAGTTTCTATATCCAAATTTTATCTGCAATTTTATCTATTTTATACAACTTTTATTAAGGTAAATAAATGAGGGATTCAAGTTCCAAATATGAAGTGTGTTGATGTTGCTGTTTGGTTCATGAACTAAAAAATTCTCAGCCATTTTTTTAAGACAGATCATAGTTTTTCTTCTCTATAGACTTTTCTAATTTATCAAATAATAAAATGTAGTTTTTTTCTGAATTTCTGCACAATCAACTTTTGTAATTTCACATTTTTATCCTTTTTCTGCTTATACTGAATGGTTATTTAAATAATTCACTTTAAATATAATTCTACAGTTGTTTAAATCTTATCACACTAACTAGACTAAGCTCTTCATGGAAACTTCACTAAGGATTATAACTCTATGTATTCTCACAATACCTTATATACCCTCTTAGATTTGGTACATAACTTAATTAAATATTGTTGGTTTTATCTTTTAAAGTGAGTATAGCAAAAATTCAACTGTAATGAAAAATAAGGCAAATAATATCTTATATTTTAGCTTTATTCTCAGCAAAATAACCTGATTAGAAAATGGACTATGTAGTAGGCAGTGAGAAAGGCATACTCAGAAAAACACTAAGATGAATAAGAAAGTTGAAAGTATACATTTTTTATGAGACCAAGTACATACTCATTCAATCAATTAATAAATATTTATCCATAGACTACTCTGTGGCATGCACAGTGCCTCATGCTGAGTAAAGGTTCCTGAGAAAGTCTGACATGCTCTCTGCCTTCATGAACTTAGAGTCTCATAAGAAAAAGATAAATAGGAAGAATAACAACAATACATTTGCTGGACAGTTGTGACAATATATTCACTAAATTGAACCACCTTAAACTTCATATGGAACCATAAGAGAGCCTATATAGCCAAGTTAATTCTAAGCAAAAAGTACAAAGTGGAAGGCATCACACTACCAGACTTCAAACTATACTCCAAGGCTACAGTAATCAAAACAGCATGGTACTGGTACCAAAACAGAGATATAGACCAACGGAATAGAACAGAAGCATCGGAGGCAACACAACATATCTACAACCATCCGATCTTTGACAAACCTGTCAAAAACAAGCAATAGGGAAAGGATTCCCTCTTTAATAAATGGTGCTGGGAAAACTGGCTAGCCATGTGCAGAAAGAAGAAACTGGACCCATTCCTGACACCTTCCACTAAAATTAACTCCAGTTGGATTAAAGACTTAAACATAAGACTTAACACCATAATAACCCTAGAAGAAAAGCTGGGTAAAACCATTCAGGACATAGGCATCGGCAAGGGCTTCATGACCAAAACACCAAAACCATTGGCAACAAAAGCCAATATAGACAAATGGGACCTAATGAAACTCCATAGCTTCTGCACGGCAAAAGAAACAGTCATTAGAGTGAATCGGCAACCAACAGAATAGGAAAATTTTTTTGCAGTTTACCCATCTGACAAAGGGCTGATATCCAGAATTTACAAAGAACTAAAACAGATTTACAAGAAAAAAAACAAACAAGCCCATTCAAAATTGGGCAAAGGATATGAACAGCCATGTTAAAAAAGAAGATGTACATAAAGCCAACAAACATATGAAAACATGCTCATCATCACTGGTCATTAGAGAAATGCAAATAAAAACTACATTGAGATACCATCTCATGCCAGTTAGAATGGTGATCATTAAAAAATCTAAAGACAACATGCTGGAGAGGATGTGGAGAAATAGGAACACTTGTACACTGTTGATGGGAGTGTAAATTAGTTTAACCATTGTGGAAGACAGTGTGGTGATTCCTCAAGGACCTAGAAATAGAAATTCCATTTGACCCAGCAATCCTATTTCTGGGTATATATCCAAAGGATTATAAATCATTCTACTATAAGGACACATGCACATGAATTTTCATTGCAGCACTGTTTTCAATAGCAAAGACCTGGAATCAACCCAAATGCCCATTGATGATAGACTGGCCAGGGAAAATATGGCACATATCCACCATGGAATATTATGCAGCCATCAAATACGATGAGTTCATGTCCTTTGTAGGGACATGGATGAACCTGGAAACCATCATTCTCAGCAAACTGACACAAGAACTGAAAATCAAACACTGCATGTTCTCACTCTTAGGTGGGTGTTGAACAATGAGAACACATGGACACATGAAGGGAAGCACTACACACTGGGGTCTGTTGGGGGAAAATAGTGGAGAGACGATGGGGGTGGGGAGTTGAGGAAAGATAGCATGGGAGAAATGCCAAATATAGGGGAAGGGGAGGAAGGCAGCAAATCACACTGCCACGTGTGTACCTATGCGATAATCTTGCATGTTCTTCACATGTACCCCAAAACCTAAATTGCAATAAAAAATAATAAATTAAAAAAAGTAAGTTCACAGATCAAGTACAGAAGTCCTACACACATTGTTTTTTTTTCAGCAAAGAAACTGATAAGAATGCAGTTTATTATGTTAGTGGGTCAGTGCAGCAGTGGATGTATTAATATTTGTATGGGGTTAGCTGGAATGTTGGAATTGAACATATTGTCAAATCCCAAACTGAATTTACATATTAAGTAGTTCAAATATTGGAGATATAGCCTTTCACAGAAAAGAAAGGCAGTATCATCACAGTGAGCCAAACTCAAGCAAAACAAGAATACATCTTTCCATCCAGCAGATGACTTGGCTGTATACCAAGAATGGCAGTAATCTCTTGTCTTCAGGTAGAGCCTTCATTATTTTACTGTCATTGGCCACTGCATGTCTGTACAAGAAAATTAGAGGGCTGTGAAGCTTTATGTGGAAGCCAAATATTTTAGAGTGCAAGAACAAAAACAGATATAAAATGTGTTTTCCTTAATAAATCACTGAAGTCATTATAATGTGTTCTCATAGATGTCAACTCTATTGACTAATGTTCAAATAATTTAAAAAAAATACAAGAATGAATACATAATTAAACAATTGCTCCATATTAATCACATTTGAATATTTTCAACTATAGCTAGGAATTGCCTTCAATAGGGGTAGCTAAGGAAAGAAAATGAAAGGGGTCAGAGAACCAGCAAATATAAAGATGCATAATGCAATATGCATGGTAATAATTTGAGAGTTGTATAAGATAAATTGATATTACTAGCTTATAAATTCAGTTGAAGAGGTTATGAGTAATTTGGGTAGGGATACTTTGTCTTATAGTGTTTTTATCTGTGTTTGTTAAAATTATTGGCATGTTTTAAAATCCAACAAAAGAATTTTAACAAAAATGTATAATTTTTCACATAAATGTTTTGGATATAATTTATATATCTTTCCATGCATATTTTCAGAAGAAATGGATAAAATTGATGAAGAAATATAAATAGACAATAAATATACTCAAATAAAAATGGATCATTCACCCTATGGTTTACATTTCTGACACAAAATGCTTTAGGAAATTTCTATGTACTTATGAAGCAAGTTATATCCCTATATTTGCACTATCATCTTACTAATACATCCAGATAATTATTATTTTAGAACATTATATCCAAGAGTATCTTTCCAATAGGTATCATTTTTTAAACTATAATAAAATTATCTTACATAATAGCATTAATACAACAAACTTTTAAATTTACTGATTGTTAATATTTGAATTTAATAAAATACTTTGAAATGGTTTAATTTTCTCCACAAATCATTTGGATGTGGGACAAAATTGATTGAATTAGTCTATTAGTCTATTTATCTATGGAACAGAGACTGGATAACTGGAAAAGCTATTTCTGATTCCTGGCTTGCTAAAGGAGTATGCTCATATCAGTTATTGGCAGCACCTGTCATCTGCCTTGTGTTCTTAGATGCAACATAAATCTTTTTACCTAATTATATCATCTCTGTGAGAGTACAGGAAATGCCATATTGGGTTACACATGTGATTCTTCTAATCCTGAGCCTGTTGTGGTAGGTATTTCTAGGGCTGCCTTATGGAAAGATATGGCTTGTAACACATGACATCAAGCAAACCAATTAAAGATACATTGAATACATCTTAATTTTTTATTAGAAACTTGTTATACAAATGTCATATGAATTTATCAAATCATTTTATACTTGTTTATATCAATTTTCATAAAATAAATATGAATCACATCAGTAACTAAAGCAAATGCCAAGTGATAGACATGTCTTTTGATAGTTAAATAAAGTTAGTTCCTCAGATTTCATAAGGGTTCTCCAGAGAAATATATCCAATAGGAATATATATACATATATATGTCTCTCCTTCTCTCTCTCTTTCATATATATATGAGACTTTATCTTTTTCTCTCTTTGATATATATATATATGAGAGATATTACATGTATATCACATGTTTAATATTTTGCCTATTCTCTGACTCACTTTCATTTTAATTTTTGTATATGAAGAGAGTTATTATAAGGAATTGCCTCATGTCATTATGGAGGCTAGGAAATCCAAACTCTATAGTATGTATGGGACAGCAAGCTTGAGACCCAGGAAAACAAATGGTGCCCTTTGAATCTCAAAAAAGGCATCCTAAAGACCCAGAAAAGTCAATATTCCAGTTCTAATCTGAAGACTATCTGCTGGAAAAGTTCCCGGCAAGAATCAATCAAGAAGGTGGAACTTTTTGTTTAATTCGATTGAGACCTACCCACATTGTGGAAGGCAATCTGCTTTACTCAAAGTTTACTAAATTAAATCTTAATCCTATCCAAAAATAACCCCCAAGTTTAAAAGTTAACCTTCACACTCTTCTGGCCAATTTTCTGAAACCCTCAGGTGTTAGTATCATCATTCCTTATCTGATGCTTACCTTGATAATTGTCCTTGCACTTTAATTTCTCTGTATGACATGTGATTGATATAATATGTTTAAAAATTTTTTAAAAAGTAGGTGGGCAATCAAACATGACTTTATTTTTCAAAAACTTAATTTTAACTTTGCTCTCTTTTTTTGTGAAATGCTAAGAAATTGATGTAGTCATTTTAAGATAAATTTGCTTTGTATCTTTTGCCTTGTAGTAGCTTAAACAGGGTTATTTCAGGATTTCTTTCCAGTTTCCTTTCTTTTCAAGGATGATATTTACATTTCTAGAAGTTTATATTCTATCATAGTATATCAAGGAACATGTCTGGTCACCAGTGAGGCCTGCCTTTTTAGATCTGGCTAAAATCTAGACACTGGTTCTGAGTGGCTCTCTTCTATTCATGCCATTAGCTACTAAAATGCCTGTGGTCCCATTTAGACTTCAGAGGCAGAATACATGCAGCTATGGTCCCTCAGGATCTGCAAGCTCTCTTTTGTACTAAAGTATTCATATTTTTAAGTGACAGAGAAATACTTAGCTCATCCCTCACCTAACCCTAGAGCAGCAAGAATCTTTGAAGGTCTATCTCAAACCTTTTCTGCTTCTGTTCCATACACACTCATATCACTTCACTGTTTTCACACTAAATTGGTGCTGGAAAGTTCTGAGAACTTCTTATGCCTTTCAAGATACTACTAAAGAATTAGGAGACAAAATTCTCATTACTCTCAAATTTCACCACAATTCCCTGGGAGTTGTATCATATATTGAAAAAAAAAAGCTTGACGCAAAACTAGACACATAGACCCTTTATCAGAAACTTCAATAGCAATTACATCTATTCAATATATTTCTAATTTTATTCCTTCTTCATCACAGTCTTGGCAATCCTTAATCCTCGGGTGAGAAAAACAGTAATACCATCAACATGCATTTTTATAAATCAAAGTTATAGAATATGGTTAGACTTACTCATATTGAATAATTCAAATTTAAAAATGCAAAACCACTAAGAAATACTTCTGGTTATTTATAAAGGCAGTATAGAGTGGATTTTCATGGCCTTCATTGTTCGGTGGCAGTAAACCCAGATTTCTCTTTTTGATGCTTGATAGATTGGTAGAAATTGATTATTATACTACACTTCAGGATTAGCTTTGGTTGTTGTTTAGACAAAATCTTCCACTAACAACTGATCTGTCAGCAGAAACCTTACAAGCCAGAAGAGAATGGGGGTCAATATTCAACAACCTTAAAAAACAGAATTTTCAACCCAGAATTTCATATCTAGCCAAACTATGATTCATAAGTGAAAAACAAATAAAAACCTTTATGACCAAGCAATTTCTGAGAGATTTTGTCACCACCAGGTCTGCCTTACAAGAGCTCCTAAAGGAAGCATTAAACATGAAAAGGAACAACCAGTACCAGAAACTGCAAAAACATACCAAATTATAAAGACCATCAACACAGTGAGAAAACTGCGTCAACTAATGGGCAAAACAACCAGGTAGCATAGTAATGGCAGGATCAAATTGACTTATAATAATATTAACCTTAAATTTAAATGGGCTAAACACTCCAATCAAAACACGCTGACTGGCAAAAATGGATGAAGAATCAAGACTCATCAGTGTACTGTATTCAGAAGACCCATCTCACATGCAAAGACACAGATAAGCTGAAAATAAAAGGATGGAGGAAGATTTACTAAGCAAATGTAGAGAAAAGAAAAAGCAGGGGCTGCAATCCTAGTCTCTGATAAAATGGACTTTAAACCAACAAAGATCAAAAGAGATAAAGGAGAACACTACACAATAGTAAAGGAATCAATGCAACAAGAAGAGCTAATTATCATAAATGTATATGTACCCAATACAGGAGCACCCAGATACAAAAAGCAAGTTCTTAATGACCTACAAAGAGACTTAGAATCCCGCAAAATAATAGTGGGAGACTTTATCACTCCATTGTCAATATCAGACCAATGAGACAGGAAATTAACAAGGATATTTAGGACTTGAACTCGGATCTAAACCAAATGGACCTAACAGATGTCTACAGAACTCTCCATCTCAAATCCACAGATTATGCATTCTCAGCAACACATTATGCTCACTCTAAAATTGACCACATAATTAGAAGTAAATATTTCCTCAGTAAATACAGAAAGAACAGAAATCATAGCAACCAGTCTCTCAGACCACAGTGCAATCAAATTAGACCTCAGGATTAAGAAACTCACTCAAAACCACACAACTACATGGAAAATTGAACAACCTGCTCCTGAATGACTACTGCATAAATAATAAAATGAGGGGAGAAATAAAGATGTTCTTTGAAAACAATACAAACAAAAACACAATGTAACAGAATCTCTGAGACACATTTAAAGCAGTGTTTAGAGGGAAATTTATAGCACTGAATACCCATATGAGAAGCAAGGAAAAATCTAAAATCAACACCCTAACATTACAATTAAAAGAACTAGAGGAGCAAGATTAAACAAATTTGGAAGACAGCAGAAGACAAGAAATAGCTAACATCAGAGCAGAACAGGAGATAGAAACACATTAAAAAAAAAAAAAACCTTCAAAAAATCAATAAATCCAGGAACTAGTTTTTTGAAAAGATCAATGAAATAGATAGACTGCTAGCCAGACTAATATAGAAATAGAGAAGAATTCAATAGATGCATTATGATAAAGGGGTTATCACCACAGACTCCACAGAAATACAAACTACCATCAGAGATTACTAGAAATACCTCTATTCACATAAGCCAGTAAATTTAGAAGAAATAGATAAATTCCTAGACACTTACACCCTCCCAAGACTAAACCAGGAAGAAGTTGAATTCCTGAATATACCAATAACAAGGTCTGAAGTTGAGGCAGCAATTAATAGCCTACCAACCAAAAAAGGTCCAGGACCAGACGGATTCCCAGGTGAATTTTACCAGAGGTACAAAGAGGAAGCTGGTAACATTCCTTCTGAAACTATTCCAAATAATACAGAAAGAAGGAATCCTCCCTAACTCATTTATGAGACCAACATCATGCTGATACCAAAACCTTGCAGAGACACAACTAAAAAAGAAAATTTCAGGTCAATATTCATTACAAAAATTGATGCAAAAATCTTCAATTAAACACTGGCAAAACAAATCCAACACCACATCAAAAAGCACACAGACATTTTACAAAAGAAGACATACATGAGGCCAAAAAACACATGAAAAAATTCTCATCATCACTGGGCATTAGAGAGATGCAAATCAAAACCACATTGAGATACCATCTCACACCAGTTAGAATGGTGATCATTAAAAAATCTGGAGACAGCAGATGCTGGACAGGATGTGCAGAAATAGGAACACTCTTACACTGTTGGTGGGAGTGTAAATTAGTTCAACCATTGTGGAAGACAGTGTGGTGATTCCTCAAGGACCTAGAAATAGAAATTCCATTTGACCCACCAATCCCATTACTGGGTATATATCCAAAGGACTATAAATCATTCTACTATAAGGATACATGCACACGAATGTTCATTGCAGCACTGTTTACAATAGAAAAGAACTGGAACCAACCCAAATGCCCAATGATGATAGACTGGCCTGGGAAAATGTGGCACATATACACCATGGAATATTATGCAGCAATCAAAAATGATGAGTTTGTGTCTTTTGTAAGGACATGGATGAATCTGGAGAACATCATTCTCAGCAAACTGACACAAGAACAGAAAAAGTAATACCGCATATACTCACTCATAGGTGGGTGAGAAAAATGAGAACACATGGACACAGAGAGGGGGTCTACTACACACTGGGGTCTATTGGGGGAAATGGGGGAGGGACAGTGTGGGGGCCTGGGGAGGAATAGCCTGGGGATGAATGCCAAGTGTGGGTGAAGGGGAGGAAGGCAGCAAAACACACTGCCATGTTTGTACCTATGCAACTATCTTGCACGTTCTGCACATGTACCGCAAAACCTATAATGCAATAAAAATTAAAAAAACGAAACAAAACAAAACAAAACAAAAAAGCACATCCATCCTGAGCAAGTTGGCTTCATCCCCAGGATTCAAGGTTGGTTTAACATACAATCCATCACATAAACAGAACCAAAGACAAAAATCACATGATTATCTCAACAGATGTAGATAAGGCCTTCAACAAAATTCAACAGCTCTTTATGCTAAAAACTGGGTATATGCTATAAATTAGATATCAATGGAATGTATCTCAAAATAATAAAAGCTATTTAAGACAAACCCACAGCCAATATCATACTGAATGGGCAAAAACTGGAAGCATTTTCTTTGAAAACTGGGACAAGACAAGGATGCCCTCTCTCACCACTCCTATTCAATATAGTACTGAACATTCTGCCTAGAGCAATCAGGCAAGAAAAAATAAAACAAAGAGTATTCTATTGGGAAAAGAGGAAGTCAAATTGTCTCTATTTGCAAATGACATGATTGTATATTTAGAAGACCCCATTGTCCCAGCCTGAAATCTTAAGATGATAATCAACTTCAGTAAAGTCTCAGGATACAAATCAGTGTGCAAAAATCACAAGCATTTCTATATACCAAAAACAGACAGAGAGCCAAATCATGCATGAACTCCCATTCACAATTGCTACAAAGAGAATAAAATATCTAGAAATAAAACTAACAGGGATGTGAAGGACCTCTTTAAGGAGAACTATAAACCACTGATTGAGGAAATAAGAGAGGACACAAACAAATGGAAAAACATTCATGACTACAAAGAATCAATATTGTGAAAATGACCGTACAGCCCTATAGATTCAAGCTATCCCCATCAAGTTACTATTGATCTTCTTCACAGAACTGGAAAAAAACACTTTAAACTTCATATGGAACCAAAAGAGAACTCACATAGCCAAGACAATCTTTAAAAAAAAAAAAAAAAAAAAAAAAAAAACAAAGCTGGAAGCATCACACTCCCTGTTTTCAAACAGTACTACAAGACCACAGTAATGAAAGCAGCATGGTACCAGTACCAAAACAGACATACAGACCAGTGGAACAGAACAGAGGTCTCAGAAGTAACACCACACGTCTGCAACCATCTGATCTTTGACAAATCTGACAAAAACAAGTAATGGGGAAAGGATTAATAAATGGTGTTGGGAAAACTGGCTAGACATATGCAGAAAGCTAAAACTGGAACCCTTCCTTACACTTTATACAAATATTAACTCCAGATGGATTGAAGATTTAAACATAAGAACTAACACCCTAAAAACTCTAGGAGAAAACGTAGGCAACACCATTCAGGACATAGGCATAGGCAAGGACTTCATGACTAAAACACCAAAAGCATTGGCAACAAAAGCCCAAATAGACAAATGGGATCTAATTAAACTTAAGAGCTTCTGTACAGCAAAAGAAATAATTGTTAGAGTGATCAGGCAACCAACAGAATGGAGAAAAGTTTTTGCAATCTACCCTTCTGACAGAGGGCTAATATCAAGAATCTACAAAGAACTAAAGCAGATTTACAAGAAACAATCAAACAAACCCATTCAGAAGTGGGCAAAGGATATGAACAGACACTTTTTAAAAGAAGACATTTATGCAGCCAACAAACATATAAAAAAAAGCTCATCATCACTGGTCATTAGAGAAATGTAAATCAAAACCACATTGAGATACCATCTCAGGCCAGTTACAATGGCACTCATTTAAAAAAAAAAAAAAAACAGGAGACAACAGATGCTGGATAGCATGTGGAGAAGTAGGAATGTTTTACACTGTTGATGGGAATGTAAATTAGTTTGACAACTGTGGAAGACAGTGTGGCTATTCCTCAAGGATCTAGAAATAGAAATACCATTTGACCCAGCAATCACATTACTGGGTATATACCCAAAGAATTGTAAATCATTCTACTATAAAGACACATGCATATGTATGTTCATTGTGGCACTGGTTACAATAGCAAACACTTGGAACTATCCCAAATGTTCATCGTTGATAGAATGGATAAATAAAATGTGGCACATAACCACCATGGAATACTATGCAACCATAAAAAAGGAGTTCATGTCCTTTGCAGGGTCATGGATGAAACTGGGAAGCAACATTCTCAGAAAACTGACACAAGAACAGAAAACCAAACACCATATGTTCTCAGGCATATGTGAGTGTTGAACAATGAGAACGCATGGACACAGGGAGGAGAACATCACACATCAGGGCCTGTTGGAAGGTTGGGTGGCTAGAGGAGGGTTAGCAGGGTATGTGGAGATTGGGGAGGGATATCATTAGGAGAAATAACTAATGTAGATAATTGCGGAATGGATACAGCAAACCACCATGGCACGTGTATACCTATGTAACAATCCTGCCTGATCTGCACATGTACCCCAGAGCTTAGAATATAATAAAAAAAAAGAAAAGGCATTAAACTAGTAAAAAAACTCCTCCACTAACTATATTTTGCCAGTCTGGATTTTCTTCCTGAACTTTCTCATGCACTCTCATACTACCACAATGTAATTTTGATTCTCAAAGTATTTTTTAACTCTCAAGCTCATTCCCCAGTTTAAAATTTTCTTTTTCTGAATATCTAATTAAGATTAACTCATTGGTACTTTAGAAACTCTAGGTCTGATATAGTACTCTATCTTGTCTGAATTACTGTATTGCTGAGAGGAAGGAAACACTTGTTGCCTCATTGGTACTATTATCTCCTTCATAATAACAAACTCTTATATTTGTGGCAATGTGTCAAGGTAAAATATTACATTTCACAAACTCTACTGCTATTAGACATCATCATGAAATTTATTTCTGCTCAATAACTACAAGCTGTTTTTTTGTGTGTGATTACTGAGAATGCTTCTTAAAATTAAGACTGGTAGATGAGACACATTGTTTTGTTCCTTTTTCACTTCCTGCCTAAAATATGTGTTTGATATGAATAACATAAACAGTTGTATGCCTACTTAAGGAAACACATCAAGGTACAAACTTCAAAAGGGAAGCTCCAAGCCCAGAATATTTTGTTGGTGAATTCTATCAACTTTTTAAGAATGAAATAACCATAATTCTACCCAATTCTTCCAAAACATAGATGAATGAACATTGCCCAACTCATTTTATAAGGCTAAGATTATTTACTAAAACAAATGCAAAATATCCCAAGAAAAATGTTAATAGATATAAGCATCTTTAAAACATAATAGCAAATTCCATTAAGCAACATTTAAAATGAATAATACAGCATTACCAAGAGGAACCTATCCTAAAAATGCAAGACTATTTCAACATTCAAAAATCAATCAATTAAATTCACTATATTATCAGAATGAAGAGAAAAATTCTATAGTCATATCAATAAGATGCATAAAAGACATTACTAATATTCAAAATTTACTAATCCTAAATAATTTCAGCAAACTACACATAGTAGGAGAAATTTTAAATTGGAATAGAGACAACTAAACAAAATAACGTTACTCAACACCATATTGAACTTAAAAAAACCTGGACGCTTTCCCCCTCAATTTCTATTATCTCTCAGATTCAGGAATGTAATCAAAGTTCCAGCAAGTTATAAAATGTTGCAAATTAAAAAAAAATTAAAAAGGTATTTGTATTATAAAAATATGAATGTTTACCAAAGAATATCTAAAAAGGTGTTATAACTAATAAATGAGTTAAAATTAGAGCATACCAAGTCAGTGAATGAAGATCAATTATATTTTTATATATAAAATTTAGACCAGAAGATTTCCAGTGGAGGAGCCCCACAGGTCACCAGCGCGACTCTTGTGGCCAGCGCAGCGGTTTTGCAGGCGCCTTGGCATGGCAGCTCTTTTTGCAGAGTAAACGGGACTGGTTTCCCTACTGATACGGACTCAAGAAGGAAGCCAGACTGGAGATTCCCAGGCAGAAGAGCACCATCAGTCTTATCACTGCTGTTTTGGCCAGCACAGTGGGTTGCTCAGATTCCAGCACTGGGAATCAATAAATTGGACGTTCACTCAGAAACCTAATTAGAAAGGTGGTAATTGTAAAGACAACAGATGGATAAATTCATAATAAAGGGAAGAAACCAGCCTAAAAAGGCTGAGAATACCCAAAATCAGAACCCCTCTCCCTCTACAGGGGATCACAGTTCTTCATCAGCAATGGAACAAGCCCTGATGGAAAAGGACTATGTTCCATTATCGGAAGTAGGCTTCAGAAGGTGGATGATAAGAAACTTTTGGGAGTTGAAAGAGCTTGTTCTAACCCAATGTAAAGAAACTAAGAACTTTGAAAAAAGGTTTGACGAAATGCTAATAAGAATAGACAATATAGAGAGGAATATAAATGAACTAACAGAGTTGAAAAATACATGAGAACTTAGTGAAATATGCACAAGTTTGAAAGCCAAATTGATTAAGCAGAAGAAAGGATATCAGAGGTCAAAGACCAACTTAATGAAATAAAATGAGAAGACAAGAATAGAGAAAAAAGGATAAAAAGGAATGAGCAAAGTCTCCAAGAAATAAGGGACTATGTGAAAAGACCTAATTTATGTTTGATAGGTGTACCTGAATGTGATGGAGAGAATGAATCCAAGCTGGAATATACTCTTCAGGATATTATCCAGGAGAATTTTCTCAATCTAGCAAAGCAGGACACTATTCAACCCCAGGTAATACAGAGAACACCACAAAGACATTCCTCAAGAAGAGCAACCCCAAGGCACATAATCGTTAGATTTACCAGGGTTGAAACGAAGGAGAAAATACTAAGGGCAGCCGGAGAGGAAGGTCAGGTTACCCACAAAGGGAAGCCTATTAGACTTACAGCAGATCTCTCAGCAGAAACCCGACAAGTCAGAAGAGAGTGGGGGCCGATATTCAACATCCTTAAAGAACAGAACTTTCAGCCCAGAATTTCATATCCTGCCAAACTAAGCTTCACAATTGAAGGAAAAATAAAATCTTTTATGAACAAACAAGTACTCAGAGATTTTATTACCAACAAGCCTGCTTTACAAAAACTTCTGAAAGAAGCATTACACACAGAAAGGAACAACCAGTATTAGCCTTTCTAAAAATATACCGAAAAGTAAAGAGCATCAATATAAAGAAGAATTTACATCAATGAATGGATAAAATAGCCAGTTAACATCAAATGGCAGTAACCCTAAATTTAAATCGACTAAATCCCCCAATCAAAAGATACAGCCAAAACCTAACGGTATGCTACATCCAGACTATTTTATATCCAAAGATACACAAAGACTCAAAAAAAAAAAAAAAAAAAAAAAAAAGGTTGGAGAAAGATTTACCAACCAAATGGAGAGCAAAAATAAATAAATAAACAAAAAGCAGGAATTGCAATTCTCGCATTTGATAAAACAGATTTCAAAGCAACAAAGATATAGTGGTAAAAGGATCAATGCAATAATGAGAGCTAACGATCCTAACACCTAGATGCATAAGACCCATAAAGAGATTTAGACTCAACGTGACAGAAAATTGATGAGGATATCCAGGACTTGAGCTCAGATCTGGAACAGGTAGACTTAATAAGTATTTATAGAGCTCTTCACTTTAAATACAGAAAATATACATTCTCCACTTTAAATACACAAAATATTGATTGGCCATTATTAATACCCATTTTTAGAATAAAGCAATATTCCTGTTCTCTCTCCCTCTTTTTCTTTTTCTTTCTTCCTCTCCTTCTCTCCTTTTTTTTCTAAAAAAAAAAAAAAAAAAAAAAAAAAAGAGTCAATCTCGAAGGCCTCTCATTTTAGATTGTGCTCAAACCACATGAATCATTTTTTGGACTCAGCTGGCTATCTCCTTTTTCTCCATGCTTTTATGTCTTTACCAAGTCTTCCCTCTGTACTTAAAGAGCACTCCCCAACAGTCTAGCCATCACCCTCAGGTTCACTATTAACTATACAGGGCGCCCAATTCAAAAGGCCCTTCTAAGCAGGGGGCCCCTTTTATTTAAAAACTGCTGCAGGCCACGTGTAAATTCAAGACACTGCCTTTGCTTGTATATTTCCAGTCTTCCAGCCTAAAACCCAGCCAGTCCTAACACTGACTGACTGTCCATGTATGTTATGTAAGACTCCATGCTGGGCAGGGATACTGAGATAAGGGATACTGACACAATCACACATCACTGGAAGCACCTCCAACAGAGACAGATATAGCAACAGATGATTTCAGAACAGCATATAAAAAAATTATATTTTTATATACCCACAATGAATCATTAATATTTGAAATAAAAAATAGCACAATATATAGTGGTAACAAAATAAAATGATGGCATATGAATCTAACTAAATGAATTCAATAGGTCCTTGCTGAAAACTACAAAACACTAAAGAATGGGATCAAAATAGACCTAAATAAATTGAGAGGCAGAAAACTAAATATGATAGTGGCTACTCTATCTAAATCATTTTTTAAATTCAATATATTCCTAATAAAAATCATCATGGGCTTTTTTTTTCTTTGATATTGATAAGCTGATTCTAAAGTTAATAAACAGGCAAAACCATTCTGCTAAAGAACAAAAATAAAGGACTCACATTACTTGATTTCAAGGCATGCTACAAAATTACAGTGATTCTTAGGAGAGTATAACTGTGGCAAAATAAAAAATAAAAATAAATAAATAAATAAAACAGAAATTAAACAACAGTATGTGTATGCAGTAGTGAATATATGTGTATCAAGTAGTGAATACACAATTCTACGCAGTTGTTAAAACTTAAGGTGCTATAAAATAGTACATTTTAACTTTGTATGAATATAAAAAAAAGGATAGAAAGTAAATGAGCTGAAAATAAAATTCAAACTGTAACAACTAAACATGAATATATTAAGTACACAGAAAGGGACTGAAATCAGAACAACTAACCTGTCTTTAAAGGAGGGTATTTTGATTAGATAATGTAAAATTAAGCACAAAAAACTTAAATATTATATACAGATGTATGATTTAGCAATTCTCAAAATAATGTATATGTATACCTGAGTTAAACAAATAAGTAAATATATTGTAGATAATGGGAGTCAGGTATCTCACTGTTAGAGAAAAAATTTACAATGAAACACATGGAAGAAAAAGACCGACCTTGCAATTGTTTAAATCAGAGGTATCAGTATGAATATATATATATATATATATATATATATATATGCACACAGACACATATGTATGCATGTATTATTGTTGGTTTGTATGAGTTAGTATCTATATTTTTATTTCCTATCTCTATCCAACGAAGGCCTAGAAAAAAATAACACCAGAGTATTAATGAGCATGTAGTGATCCAAGATCTTTGTTTATAAATACTATTTCCTATTAAAAGGGAGCAAGGCTCCTTTTGCAAAGACATTTGAGTCTACTGCTGGATTAGGAAAAAAAAATCAGAATAATTTTGTATTACCAGAAAGTAAGGAATTCCTCAAAAATATGAAAAGGCACAGTTGCTAACCTGAAAATGATCCCAATTGCTAAAAGTGAAATAACTTTAGCAACAAATTAAACAAGCGCACTATATCATAGCCTATAAAAGAAAATAAACACTTGGCCGGGCGCGGTGGCTCAAGCCTGTAATCCCAGCACTTTGGGAGGCCGAGTCGGGTGGATCACGAGGTCAAGAGATCAAGACCATCCTGGTCAACATGATGAAACCCCGTCTCTACTAAAAATACAAAAATTAGCTGGGCATGGTGGCGCGTGCCTGTAATCCCGGCTACTCGGGAGGCTGAGGCAGGAGAATTGCCTGAACCCAGGAGGCGGAGGTTGCGGTGAGCGGAGATCGCGCCATTGCACTCCAGCCTGGGAAACAGCAGCGAAACTCCGTCTCAAAAAAAAAAAAAGAAAAGAAAAGAAAAGAAAAAAAGAAAAGAAACACTTATGAAAGCATGCTAATATAAACGATAAAATATATAAGTAGAAGAGGGATAAAGGGGAGCTCTCAGTTAGAGAATAATTTCAGTTAATAAATGTAGAACACCACAGTAATAATGTTTCAGGAAATTCCCATCAATGGAAGGTAAATGCAGTGAACACAAGTTTAAGGAGAAAATTAGAAGTTCAAAACATATCCCATCTGATACATTTTAAATTACCCAGGAAAATGTAATAATGTTATGGTAGAGAAGCCTGATAGACTTTGCCTTGACTGGGTAATCAATGGTCACATTAGAAGTAATAAGGAACATTAACATCGTGTACCCCATGCCAGCATGCATTAAAAAGCCTCATTTCTGTGGATTCTTGTCAAAAATGTATTATCTGGATTTGGTCATGGGAAGAATAACACCACCTGAGAGATATTTTACAAAATAAATTACCTGTGCTCTTCAAAATGTCGAGTTCATATAGGATAAGGAATGACAAATGCACATTTCCATCAGCAGTATACTAGGATTCCCTTTTCTCCACATCTGAGCCAGCATTTGTTATTGCTTATCTTTTCCATAAAAACTATTTTAACTGTGGTCAAAAGTTTTGCATTTATTTGATAAGCAATTAAGTATATTTTCATACACGTTTACCATTTATTTTCATTTTTGATACTGAGTTTTGCTCTTGTTGCCCAGGCTGGAGTGCAATGGCACGATCACGGCTCACCTCAACCTTTTCCTCCTGGGTTCAAGTGATTCTCCTGCCTTGGCCTCTCAAGTAGCTGAGATTACAGGCATGGAACACCATGCCTGGCTAATTTTGTACTTTTAGTAGAAATGGGGTTTCACCATGTTGGTCAGACGGTTCTCCAACTCCCGACCTCAAGTGATGTGCCTGCCTTGGCCTCCCAAAGTGCTGGGATTATAGGGGTGGGCCACCATGTACCTGACCCAGTTTACCATTTTTATGTCATCTTTTGAAAAATGTCTATTCAGGGCGCGGTGGCTCAAGCCCGTAATCCCAGCACTTTGGGAGGCCGAGGCGGGTGGATCACGAGGTCAAGAGATCGAGACCATCCTGGTCAACATGGTGAAGCCCCGTCTCCACTAAAAATACAAAAAATTAGCTGGGCATGGTGGCACGTGCCTGTAATTCCAGCTACTCAGGAGGCTGAGGCAGGAGAATTGCCTGAACCCAGGAGGCGGAGGTTGCAGTGAGCCGAGATCGCGCCATCGCACTCCAGCCTGGGTAACAACAGCAAAACTCCGTCTCAAAAAAAGAAAAAAAATATATCTATTCAGATATTTTGCCCATTTTGAAATTAGATATTTTCCCATAAGGTTGTTTGAGCTTCTTATATATTGTGGTTATTAATCCCGTGTCAAATGGATTGTTTGCAAATACTTTCTTCCATTTGGGGGGTTGTCTTTTTATGTTGTTTATTGCTTCCTTTGCCGTACAGAATTTTTAATCTTGGTGTGATCCCATTTGTCTATTTTTGCTTTGGTTGTCTGTATTTGTGGGATATCACTCAAGAAATTGTTGCCTAGTCCAATGTCCTGGAGAGTTTCTCCAAAGTTTGCATTTGTTAGTTTTATTTTTTGAGGTGTTAATTTGCCTTTCCTAATGAACTTTGATTTGATTTTTTGTATATAGTGAGAGATAAGGATCTAGTTTTATTGTTCTGCATATAGATAGTCAGTTTTCCTAGCACCACTTATTGAAGAAACTGTCGTTTCCTCAATGTATGTTCTTGGTGCCTGTGTAAAAAAATGAGCTCACTGTACCTGTATGGATTTATTTCTCTGTTTTGTATTCTGTGTCATTGGTCTATGTGTTTATTTTTATACCCGTATCATACTGTTCTGGTTAGCATAGCTCTGCAGTGTAACTTGAAGTCAGGTATTGTGATTCCTTAAGTTTTGTTACTTTTGCTCAGGATAACTTTGGGTCATCGTTGGTTCCATATAAATTTTAGGATTACTTTTTTTTTTTAATCCTGTGAAGACTGTCAGTGATATTTTAATAAAAATTGCTTTGAATGTGTAGATTGTTTGATTAGAATGCAAATTGTGATTACCTTGATTATTCAAATCCATGAACATAGAATATCTTTCCATTTTCTTGTCTCCTATTAAATTTCTTTGATCAAAGTTTTATATTTTTCACTGTAGAGATCTTTGATTTCCTTAGTTAAGTTTATTTTTAGGTATTTTACTTTATTTGTAGCTATTGTAAATGAAATCATGTTCTTAATTTCTTTTTCAGATTATGCAATTGGCATACAGAAATGCTACTGACTTTCACATTTTAATTTTGTGTCCTGTAACTTTACTGAATTTATTGTTAGTTCTCATAATTTTTGGTGGAGTCCTTAGGTTTTCCAAATATAATGTCATATGATTTGCAAGCGAGGACGACTTGACATTTTCTTTACAGGTTATGTGCCCTTTATTTCTTTCTCTTGTCTGTCTGCTCTAGCTAGGTCTTCCTTGCATAACACTGGAAAAAGTGTACATCCATGTTGCATTCATGAACTTAGATAAAAAGCTTTCAGTTGTTCCCTGCTCAGTATGATATTAGTTGTGGTATCATATATGGCTTTTATTGTGTTGGGCTATGTTCCTTCCATACACATTTTTTGAGAGTTTTTATTATAAAGAGATGTTGAATTTCATTAAATATTTCTTCAGCATCAAGTGAAATAATCATATGCATTTTTTTCTTCATTCTTTTGCTATAATGTATTGTATTGATTGATTTGCATATACTGAAACATCCTTATATCTCTGGGATAAATCCCAGTTGGCCCTGGTGAATAATCTTTTTAATGTGTTGTTTAATTCAGTTTGCTAATATTTTGTTGAGGATTTTTGCATTAATGTTCATTAGGTATCTTGTTCTGCAGTCTTCTTTTTTCTTCTTTTTTTTAAAATATGTCTTTGTCTTATTTTGGTGCCAAGATAATACTGGCCATGTAGAATAAATCTGGAAGTATTTGGTCCCCCTCTATTTTTTCAGAATAGTTTCAGTAGGATTGGTATTAGTTCTTCTTTAAATGTTTGGTAATATTCAACAGTGAAGCCATCAGGTCCTGAGCTTTTCTTTGCTGGAAGACTTTTATTATGACTTCAGTCTTATTACTTGTTATTGCTCTATTCAGCTTTTGGATTTCTTCTTAGTTCAATTTTGGAAGGTTGTATATATCCAGAAATTTATCAATTTCTTCTAGTATTTCCAATATGTTTGTATATATTTGCTCATCACAGTTTCTAATGATCCTTTGAATTTCTGCAGTATCAGTTGTAATGTCTCCTTTTTCACCTCCAATTTTAATAAGTCTTCTCACTTTTTTGTTTAATTAGTCTGACTAGCTTGTCAACTTTGTTTATCTTTTTGAAAAAAGATCATTTCAATGATCTTCTGTACTTTTTATTTTAATTTTATTTATTTTTGCTCTGATATTTATTACAATATTTTTTTCTTCTATTAAATCTGGGTTTTATTTGATCTTAAATTTGATCTCTTTATTTGATCTTCTAGTTCTTTAAGCTGCATCATTAGGATTTTTACATGAAGGTTTTTTTTTTATGTAGACACATTGTTATAAACTTTAATCAGTACTGGTTTCACTGTATACCATAGGTTTTTATATGTTCTACTTTCATTTTCATTTGTTTCAGGACATATGTAAGTTTTCTTCTTAATTTTTTATTGATTCACAAGTCATTCAGGAACGTATTGTTTAATTTCCATTTGTCTATACAGTTTCCAAAATTCCTCTCATTATTGAACTCCAGTATTCCATTGTGGTCAGAGAAGATGCTTGATACTGTTTCTTTCTTTCTTTCTTTTTTTAACTTTTAAGACTTCTTTTGTGGCCTAACACATAATCTATGGTTGAAAATTGTCTATGTGCTAAGGAGAAAAATGCGTACTCTTCAGCCTTTTTTTTTTTTTTTTAATTTCTATTGCATTATAGCTTTTGGGGTACATGTGCAGAATGTGCAAGATAGTTGCATAGGTACACACATGGCAGTGTGTTTTGCTGCCTTCCTCCCCTTCACCCACACTTGGTATTCATCCCCAGGCTATCCCTCCACAGCTCCCCCCGCTGTCCCTCCCCCATTTCCCCCAACAGTCCCCAGTGTATAGTAGACCGCCTCTCTGTGTCCATGTGTTCTCATTTTTCTCACCCACCTATGAGTGAGTATATGCAGTATTTCTTTTTCTGTTCTTGTGTCAGTTTGCTGAGAATGATGTTCTCCAGATTCATCCATGTCCTTACAAAGGACACAAACTCATCATTTTTGATTGCTACATAATATTCCATGGTGTATATGTGCCACATTTTCCCAGTCCAGTCTATCATCGTTGGACATTTGGGTTGGTTCCAGGTCTTTGCTATTGTAAACAGTGCTGCAATGAACATTCGTGTGCATGTGTCCTTATAGTAGAACGATTTATAGTCTTTTGGATAGATACCCAGTAATGGGATTGCTGGGTCAAATGGAATTTCTATTTCTAGGTCCCTGAGGAATCGCCACACTGTCTTCCACAATGGTTGAACTAATTTACACTCCCACCAACAGTGTAAGAGTGTTCCTATTTCTCCACATCCTCTCCAGCATCTGCTGTCTCCAGATTTTTTAATGCTCGCCATTCTAACTGGTGTGAGATGATATCTCAATGTGGTTTTGATTTGCATCTCTCTAATGACCAATGATGATGAGCACTTTTTCATATGTTTGTTGGCCTCATGTATGTCTTCTTTTGTAAAGTTTCTGTTCATATCCTTTGCCCATTTTTGAATGGGCTTGTTTGTTTGTTTTTTTTTCTGTAAATCTGTTTGAGTTCTTTGTAAACTCTTCAGCCTTTTGATGAAATGTTCAGTAAACATCGTTAGATACATTTGGTCTATAACTCAGATTAATTTTGATGTTTCTTTGTTGATTTTCTACCTGAATGATCTTTCCAATACTGTAAGTAAAGTGTTTTAGTCTTCAAATATTATTGTATTGGCATCTATCTCTCTCTTTACCATTAATAATATTTGCTTTATATATCTGGCTGCTCCAGTTTTGGGTATATATATATATATATATATTTACAACTGTTATATTCTCTTTCTCAGTTTACTTCTTATCATTATATAATGACTTTCTTTGTCTCTTTGTATAGATTTTTTCTTTAAGTCTATTTTTTTCTGATATAAGTATAGTTGCTCCTCCTTTTTCTTTGCTTTCCATTTACATGGAATATCTTTTTCCATCCCTTTATTTCAGTCTATGTTTGTTTTTTAGGTAAAGTATATTTCCTGTAGGCAACAGTTTGTTTGGGCTTTTTTTTTTTTAATCCATTTAGCCTCTTTAGTTCTTTTGAATGGAACATTTAGTCCATTTACATTCATTTATATTATGGAGAACTAAGGAATTACCCCTGTCATTGTGTTGTTTTCTGCTGTTTTGTGGTGTTCTCTTCCTTCTTATCTTCCTGTTTGTGAAAGTGATTTTCTCTGCTGGTATGTTTTCATTTATTGTTTTTGCATTTTTTGTGTATCTGTTGTAAGTTTTTAAATTTGAGATTTCCATGAGCCTTGCAAATAACGTAGTCCATTATTTTCAATGATCACACAAATAGCACATTGCATAAACAAATAAACAGGTAAAAAAGAGATAGCTAATACAAATTTTACAATTTAACTTCATCCTCCTGCTTGTTTACTTTTGTTGCTTCTATTTATGTCTTATTATACTGTCTATATCTTCAGAAGTTGTGATTATTATTTTTGAAGGGTTCATATTTTAGTATATCTACTTAAGATATGAGAACTTTATACCATATAACTACAGTCACAATATTCTTTGTTTTTCTCTGTAGTTACTATTACCAGTGAGTTTTTTATCTCAGAAGATTTCTTATGGTTCATTAATGTCCTTTGCTTTCAGATTGATTAACTCCTTTTAGCACTTCTTGTAAGACAGATCTGGTGTTGATGAAGTACCTCAGCTATTGTTTGTCTGGGAAAGTCTTTATCTCTTTGTTATTTGATGGATATTTTCACTGGATATACTCTTCTAAGATATATAATTTTTTTTCCTTCAGAACTTTAAATATGTTATGCCACTCTATCTTGGCCTGTATGATCTCCACGGACAAGTTTGCTGCCAGATGTGCTGATGATCATTTGTTTGTTGTTTCTTTTCTCTTGTGAATTTTAGGATTCTTTGCTTATACCTGACCTTTAGAAGTTTTATTATTAACTTTCTTGTGATAGACTTCTTTGGGTTAAATCTGCTTTGTGTCTTATAACTTCCTTTTACTTAACCATTGATGTTTTCTCCTATGTTTGGGGAGTTTTCTGTTACTCTCCCTTTGAATAACTTTCTGCCTTGATCAATAATGGTATTTCTTATGTTGATAAATGTATCATGGTTATGTAAGATGTTAGCATTAGAAAAGAACTAAGTGAAGGATACACAGAAACCTCTGGAGTCTTTTAAAAATATTTCTATATGTCTAAAATTATTTCTGAGAAGAATGAAAAAATACAGTTTTAATTATTACTCTCATTTACAGGTTTACATCCTGTCCCAGGAGCAGCCTCGTTAAAGGGCACAGGCCTTATTATAGCTGCTGAGTCATTCATGGCCAGCACTCTCACCAGGCACTGATTTTTCACCAGACCACACTTATCTGGCTTTTCTCATTTTGTTTATGACATTAATCAGATAGATTTCTATGGGGATATATATTCATTATATTTCCCTTAAGACTAGTCATACAAAATCTTATAATATAATGAATATATATTCATTATATTTCCCTTAAGACTAGTCATACAAAATCTAGTCATACAAAAATTGCCACCATAAAGAGTTGAAATATTTGTAAGAATATGTATGTGTGGTAAGTCACAATAAAGGAAACATAAAAGGATCAGAATAGGACTGAGCTCTCAAGCTTACACATAAAAGTTTGCAAAAATATGCACATGACATTCCAAGTACTCATAATTCAGTTAAACCATTTACTTATTAAAACAGACAGAATAAGTGATAGCATTAGGTTATTTTTGCAAATATCGTATTCAAAATAAAAATATATATGTGAGCAGAATATAATTTTAACAATTTTTATTTCAAATGAACAATAAACTCAGTACTCAAATGTAATCATGTTGAGAAACGTACACAAAGAGAACTCATCTGTTTATTTAAAATATATTCCTTCGATGTACCTATTTTCTAAAATTGTACTCATACTGAAGACATAAAACAGAATATGCTTTCATTGCTATCCACAATCTAGATGGTGAGAGAGACAAGCATTTATATCTTTTCAAGTTTGAGAAGTGCTAATTTAGCCTAGAAGTTTACTAATTGATTTTGGAAATGTAATTACCTGAATGATAACCTGGAGCATGAGGGGGATTTCCTGTGGTCAACGTGAAGGAAATATAAGAGTAAGGGAGAGACAATTCTAAGCAGAGGAAAAAGTCAAATCAGAGTTATGCATGTAAAAATTGTATCCCATTATGTGTGAGAAATTACAAGAGTAATTGGGCTTTCTTGCAGTTTGAAAGGAATGGGGGAATATCAGGGCTGAAGATTTATTCCAGCACCAAGTGTAGTTGATTTTGCATATCTTGTTAAGTAGTTTTTTTTTTTTTTTTTTTACCAATCAATGAGAGCTTGTAAGGTTGCTGAGGTTGGTTGGCCTTGAACTCTTGGCCTCGCCTTCGCAAGCGCCACGACATCCGGCCGGAGCCACTTTGGGCCCCAGTAGTTTTCTGCAGTAACTGCTGTGGTCCACTAAAAAGTTTAAGACAGAAAAGTGTGTCACTTTAGTGGTGATTCAAGGAATAGTATGAAGTGACTAAGAATAGAGGCACTTGGAATGAACAAGAGTATACTTATTTAAACATGTTAAATATACAATCATGTAATCTGCAAATAGAGACAATTTAACTTACTCTTTTCCTAATTGAATACCTTTATTTCTTTTTCTTGCCTGATTGCCCTGACCAGAACTTCCAATACTACGTTGAAAAGGACATGGATGAAGCTGGAAACTGCCAGTCTCAGCAAACTAATGCAAGAACAGAAAACCAAATATCTTATGTTCTCACTCATAAGTGGGAGTTGAACAATGAGAACATATGGACACAGGGAGGGGAACATCACACATGTGGGCCTGTTGGGGGGTCGGGGAGTAAGGCAGGAATAGCATTAGGAGAAATACCTAATGTAAATGAGGAGGTGATGGATGCAGCAAATCCGCATGACACGTGTATAACTGTAACAAACCTGCACATTCTGCACATGTATCCCAGAACTTAAAGTATAACTAGAAGAAAAATAAATAAATAAATCCTAAAAAAATATTGAGAATGAAAAAATATAAAAATATAAATAGTACATTGGCCTGATTTGACATGGTGGCATAGGGCATTCTAGTAAGGTTGCTGGCAAGAAGGACAAAGTGCTAATTAATGTATTCTAAAGAAAAGAAAGACTATATAAAGAAGAAGGCAGGAAAATGATTAAGGTGTAAACATTTCCAAATATGAGTTCTTGTGAAAGATCATGTGGGAAATAGATAGAATTGATAGTCAAGTTCAAAATTAGGAGGAGAGAGTTTGACTTGATATGGAGGAAATGCACTCACCCAAGAAAAGTACATACAGAAGGGTGATAGGCCAATTAGTTTCCCTTGTGGAATGAAAAAGTACTTTTTTAGAATAAAGACACTGACCCAAAATGATAAATAAATATTTTTCCCTTATAGATCTTGAAATATAACTTTTCTTTTTTTAAAAAAATTTTTTATTGCATTTTAGGTTTTGGGGTACATGTGCAGAACATGCAAGATAGTTGCATAGGTACTTTTCTTTAAGTATCAAACACCAGAAAACTTAGCATAAAAATTTTTGTTTAAAAATAGCAATTGTATAATGCCTTATGACTTTATCTCTGTTTCAACTTTAAAGTTCATTAACAATTATCTAAAATTAAATTTTTATCTCATTATCTTTTAGTGTTGTATTTTAAGTAGTTACTATAAACATTTGTAAAACGCTTTATGTAAAAAATCATAGCTATAAATTACTGGATAAATTAAAAATGATTAATAAATATACATTGTTGGACTAGAATCAATGATGGTTGGTATAACTGTTGCAATAGTGACCCTGGGAAATTTTACTGAATCTACAATGTAGTCTCGTTTTATATTTATATTAATATGAATTAAGTCCTTGTGCTAGTTCTGTGATGAGCAGCAATAAGTTCAAGAGTATATCTATTATAATATGTGCTGCAGAAAAATTCTTGTGCTGCAGGATCTGTGAGATAAAGGAATCTTAACATAATTGTGTATCTACTACTCATTTCTCTCTTTCAAACAAACCAATAACTACCTCTCGCTAGCCCTGGTATCCCTGAGTGGTATTGGGGTAATTTTAAAACACAGAGTAGTCAAGCTTTCAGACACATATAAATGTTTGCTCTTATAATGGCCTCCAGCATCAGGCCAGCTCTTCTCTGTCTGAAGACTTGCTCTTTCTATATTTTAATCAAATGGGGGTCATAACCAGCCCCAGAAACAAGAGAAAAGAAATGCTTAATGGTTTTCAACATTTTTTTAAATGAGGAAACAATTCACAATAATATTTATTTTTCCTTTTCTGTACATTATGAAGGTTCAAGAAAGTCATTTTTCCTTGGTTTGTGGTTGACTGAAAGTGGAAAGGTTTATATCTGGTTCATTCTTAACACTTACATCTTGAGATGAAAAGGATCTTCTATGAGACTTTTCTGTGGGGCACACCATGAATATTGCATTCTGTTCCAAGATTCCAGGAGGCAATGAAAATCTAAAGCTCAATCTCATCAAAATACACAATTGCCATCAGCCTGAAATCTGTCTTCATTGCTTTGGTATTTTCGTCTCTCTAATTTACTAACCTCAGGGTTTAGAAAGAGAACTATTTCTTTCAGCTCCTTGGTGCATTAAGAAGAGTTGTTTCTCATCCCCACCACCGTTCCCACACCCAGTTGCCTGGACTGCTTGTGGGACTTTCACTTTTGCAAGGGATGTAATCCACATACTTAAAAAGCTCTATTGCTAGAAATAAAAGTTCTAGATAGTTATTTTTAGCCATGCAAGCCTCACTCCAAAGATAAATTCTTTTCTTACAACTTCACTAATTCTTCAAAAAAAGAATTAATGAACTACTCACTGATATCTCACAATACTTGTTTAAATACTGTACTTTTATGTTGCATGTTACATTCCAAATTTTCTGTTCAAATACCTGAGCTTCTATTAGATGTGCACAATTGTTATTCAACTTTGCATCCCAGAGTCTTGCACTTTGTATTTTGCTGTAACTTGATGACTGGTGCTCCTAAAAGACCTTAAATTACAGGAAAATTTTGAAATTAAATAATTGTTTCAATTGAAAATAATATTTATAATAATATAAATAAGCTGCTGCCACATATTCTTTTAGACTTATAACAACAAAATTATTTTTTTCTGTAAAAATGTCAATAATTTTATAGCAGTTCTTATTTTGTTATTTGTTGAATTAAAAATGTCAAGTCAGTTGATGAAAACCAGAAAAAACCTAAACAATTTTCCATTTGACTGTTTTTTTCCATACTCTCAGGGGTTTCACAGTCCCTTTAATCGCCGTTGACCTGAGCCTGGCATTTACTTTGCATCAGAGGTCATATTTGTAACATGTAAATAAAAGGAACACAGAGGAAACAAAATAACCTCTTTTCACCAGAACAGTTAATGGCTCAAATGCATCACTAAATTGCTATGCTTTATTAAGTTACAGCTCTTATTCTGCTTCCGTCCTGCTCATTATAGCCAATACCAAACCTTGGATGCAAATAATCTCTCATAAGTAATAAATCATGATATTTCCACTTTGTGTGATGAAACAACACAATTTGGAAAAATAATTTTATGGTGCAAGGCTTGCATTGGGTGTTTAATTAGAGATTGTTTAGTCAATAGTAATTTTATAAAAGTTTGTGAGACTGCATTTTAGCCCATTGGAAATTGAAGGCAACCTATTATTATTGTGTAATAATAACGCTTATCATGTAATTTTAAAGTTAAGGAATATTTGTGGATTCACACAGGACTCACTGTCATTTTTGAATCAACTAAGGATGAAGAGACTTACTAACATGGTGAGGCCTAAGGGATCTTTGTGCATGACACTGAAAAAGAGCTGCTTGACAAAAGTAGTAGATTCTTTTTCATTGTGTACAAATGGTACGTCAAAGGATCATTTTCCAGGTTGCTGGGTATTTTTTTTTTTTTTGTACTACATTGGAAAAGTTGATGATCTTTAAACAGAAACAGCAGTATGGGATTTTATTATATATCAAAAGAATTATGTTCTGATTTCATCAATCGTTGAGGCAAACATTACATTGCTTTTGATCTAAAAACAAAGTAAATATGTTAATTTATAATCAAAAGACTTAACAATAAGTTATAATAATCTTAGGAGTTATATAGTTGATGATTCATAATCTTAGAGATAAACAGGCACAATAAATCTATAACTACCAAGATAGATTTGTTATTTGGATATGCCATTTTGTGGAAAAGGCTCAGGGATGTGTTGCCATGTCATTGCTACCAAGAAACTAATCAAATCTGTAATCTGGATTTCCTTGTGGTTTGATTTATATTTTTTATTTTTTTTTCCACTGGACTATAATCCTTTTTCATTCAATAGCAGTTTTGAGGTATTTGACATTGTAATTGAAAAATTTATAATGAAAAGAAAATGCTAGTTATATTAGTTATTTTCTTACTAAGAATTATATCAACAGACTAAACAGTATGATTTATTAAAATATAATAATAAACACATATGCATTAAGAATTATGCCATGAATATATACACATATTCATTTGTACATATATATTAGATACATTATATACAAAAATAGAAATCTATTTTTTGTCATATGCTTAAAAATTTTATCAAGATCTTTTATATAGTAAACCTCATGAGGAAAGTATTAATTGCTAAGCACATAGAAGGCACACATATGTGTTGAAAGGCTATTCCTTCAAGCAATCAGTATTTTAATGTAAAAATTGTATGTATACACTATAGATTTCAAAAATACCCTACTGGAGTGCAAGATACAAAATCTTTCCGGAAATATCACTTCACTGACTTTGAATTATTTTTATATCTTCATATCTTACTGTCTTATTTCATTTATTTTATTTTTTTTAAGAGTCTTGTTCTGTGGCCCAGCCTGAAGTGCAATGGCACAATCTCTTCACTGCGACCTCTGCCTCCCGGGTTTAAGTAATTCTTGTGTGTCAGCCTCTGTGTCAGCTGAAATTACAGGTGTTTGCCTCCATGCCTGTCTAATTTTTGTATTTTTAGTAGAGACGAGGTTTCACCATGTTGGCCAGACTGGTCTGATACTCCTGGCCTCAAGTGATCTGCCTGCCTTGGCCTCCCAAACTATTGGGATTAGAAGCATGAGCCACCACACCCAGCCATATTTTATTTTTAGTTGAGCTCTTATTCATGTCTATGTGCTATTTTGATATGAGTATTATATATTTCCATTTTTAGAGTCAATTTTATCAGTTTACATTTTCTTATAATTTTGAATATTTTCAAATACAATCGGTCAGAAAAATTTTTTTTCATGTAAATGTTTAAATCTTAACTTTGTTAGTGTTTTTAAGTCCTAATAAAATATGCGACCCTTTTTACTCTTTCCCATTCCAATAAAATTTTAACGTTTATCTATTCTATTCTATTCCTTTAAATCAATAATTATTCTTTTCCTTCAGCAAACAGTCATTGAATGTGCAACATGTTACAGACATGAGGTATGCATTGGACATAGAATAATATGTTAGATAGTCTCTTTCCTCACCAACTCATATTTTAGTTAAAAAATTTTTCTGAGAGATTTACATGATTGAATGAAGTAAGTCCCACTAACTTAAATCAAGTATGCAGCATTTCAAAACCATAATTTGTATTGGAGTAGGCTGTTGAAATTTGAATAGATAACCTAGCCTATTTTAACACAAGATTTTACCCATCTCTTCTATACTTGCTTCTTTATCCAAACTACTGAAATTTTAATTAAATATAATTCAATTCTACTAATGATAATAAAATAGAGACACTATTATTGGATTCCTAGGTCCAAATATAAATTAAGTTTATTATTACAGTGTAGGGGATTTGTATAATTCATTGGAAGCATTGCAAATTATAATAATTTAACTTATGTTCTCTAACACCGTACATATTTAAATGTTCAAGATTGTGGTGGACTTGTAGAATAAACAGGTGGGGAAAGAAATAGAATTGTATGCTTATTAAATGCAGAGAAAGATACACATCTTAGATAACTATTATAAAGGAAAATTAAGATCAGCTTCTCTAAAAATATAATTATGGACTATACAGACAACCTCTTTAAAATAGTTTTCTTATTTTTCTTTAAACAAATTTTACTGTCTGTAGTTTAGATATACAACATGATGTCATGGGATAGATATAGATATAGATATAGATATAGATATAGATATAGATATAGATATAGATATAGATATAGATGCAGATGATTAGTGTAGTGAAGCAAATTAGCAAATACATTACTTTATCTAACTGTTTATATTTTTGTTTAGTGTCGAGAGCTGCTAAAATCCACTCATTTGCTATACTCAAATACAGTCCAATTTTATTACTTATAGTTCTAATGTTGTACATTTGATCTCTAAACTTGTTAATCTAATATATCTGCTATTTCATATTCTCCAGCCTACATCTTCCCATTTAACCCCTCCACGTCCACCCCTGTTAACCACTGTTTTATTCTCAATCTCTGTACATTTTACTTTCTATGATGCCACACATGAATAAAATCATGTAATAGCTTTGTATGTGTCTGGCTTATTTTATTTGGCATACTGTGAACTCCAGTTTCATCAATGTCATGGGAAATGACAGAACACTTAGATTGTTTCTATGTCTTGGCTATTGTGAATGATCTTCTCATTTTAGAATGCTGAAAATATTAACAAAACAATTTTCAACTTCTTGTAAAGTTTATCGGTCTTTGGTCTATTGCTAGAAACAATAGCAAATACATAAAACAAACAAAAAAAAATCACCAATTAGATAAAAATATAGCATCCCCTCTCAAAACTGGCATAAAGTCAGCATTTTTTAGGTTTCCACTAACTGCAAGTGAGAGAAGTCCAACTTTTAGTAGGATATTCATTTACTTATGTAACTGGAGAAGATGTGTGAAGCTTACTTATCTATATCTTTCACCACTAGTTTTGCTGCCAACTCTTGTGCCGATAATGAACTTCTGCTGTGAATGAGAGGCTCAAATATGCTAAAGCACATACAGATAATAAAAACTGGTGTTAACATTTAGAAAATAGAGAACTATTCCAATCTATGTCATATAAAAAAAATACAAAATATATGGCTTTTGAGTACATCCAGGAGCTCATATAAAACAATGTTTTTATTAATTGTCATTTAAAGCCTTGAAAAACTGGAACATTTTTATTAATGCTACAGACAAAAATCATGTAAAAAATTGTAAATTATTAGAAAATATTGTTCTTTTAAAATTTACTAAAGTTATACTGTTCAACATGTGCAATAACTTACTTTTATATAGTTGCCTAGTGTTATCATTTGATATTTTTCAAGCTAAAATTTATTTTGTACTTACTATGTGTTAGTTACTTTGCTTAGATGTTTACAGCCATCATTAGCTATTTTATTCCTCATAATAACACTTTGAGGTAGGCATTATCATTGCCTTTTTACCCATAAGGAAAATTAAATTTAAGGAGTTTAAAAAATTTGCCAAGTATACACAGCTGAGAAAAGGCAAAACTAGAATTTGAAGCTAGATAGGTTAAGAATTACATTCCTTATGGTAAACACACACACACAAATACACACACTTACATTTATTTTTCTTGCAAAATAACTCCTTATTAAAGTTAAAAAATCTGACAATTGCTACAAAGAAAATAAAATACCTAGGAATACAACTTACTAGAAATGTAAGGGACCTCTTTAAGGAAAACTACAAACAACTGCTCAACGAAATAAGAGAGGACACAAACAGATGGAGAAACATTCCATGTTCGTGGTTAGGAAGAATCAATATCATGAAAATGGCTATACTGCCCAAAGTAATTTACACAATCAATGCTATCCCCATCAAACTACCATTGAATTTCTTCACAGAACTGGAAAAAACCACCATGAATTTCATATGGAACCAAAAAAGAGCCCGCATAGCCAAGTCAATTCTAAGCAAAAAGAACACAGCGGGAGGCATCATGCTACCAGACTTCAAACTATACTACAAGGCTACAGTAATCAAAACAGCATGGTACTGGTACCAAAACAGAGATATAGACCAATGGAACAGAACAGAGGCATCGGAAGCAACACAACACATCTACAACCATATTATCTTTGATAAACCAGACAAAAACAGGCAATGGGGAAAGGATTCCCTATTTAATAAATGGTGTTGGGAAAACTGGCTAGCCATGTGCAGAAAGCAGAAACTGGACCCCTTCCTGACACCTTACACTAAAATTAACTCCAGATGGATTAAAGACTTAAACGTAAGACCTGACACCATAAAAACCCTAGAAGAAAATCTAGGCAAAACCATTCAAAACATAGGAGTAGGCAAGGACTTCATGAACAAAACACCAAAAGCGTTGGCAACAAAAGCCAAAATAGACAAATGGGACCTAATCAAACTCCACAGCTTCTGCACGGCAAAACAAACAGTCACTAGAGTGAATCGGCAACCATCAGAATGGGAAAAAATCTTTGCAGTTTATGCATCTGACAAAGGGCTGATATCCAGAATTTACAAAGAACTCAAACAGATTTACAGGAAAAAAACAAACAAGCCCATTCAAAAATGGGCAAAGGATATGAACAGAAACTTTACAAAAGCAGACATACATGAGGCCAGCAAACATATGAAAAAGTGCTCATCGTCATTGGTCATTAGAGAGATGCAAATCAAAACCACATTGAGATACCATCTCACACCAGTTAGAATGGCGATCATTAAAAAATCTGGAGACAGCAGATGCTGGAGATGATGTGGAGAAATAGGAACACTCTTACACTGTTGGTGGGAGTGTAAATTAGTTCAACCATTGTGGAAGACAGTGTGGCGATTCCTCAGGGACCTAGAAATAGAAATTCCATTTGACCCAGCAATCCCATTACTGGGTATCTATCCAAAGGACTATAAATCGTTCTACTATAAGACACATGCACACGAATGTTCATTGCAGCACTGTTTACAATAGCAAAGACCTGGAACCAACCCAAATGCCCAACGATGATAGACTGGACTGGGAAAATGTGGCACATATACACCATGGAATATTATGCAGCAATCAAAAATGATGAGTTTGTGTCCTTTGTAGGGACATGGATGAATCTGGAGAGCATCATTCTCAGCAAACTGACACAAGAACAGAAAAAGAAATACCGCATGTACTCACTCATAGGTGGGTGAGAAAAATGAGAACACGTGGACACAGAGAGGCGGTCTACTATACACTGGGGACTGTTGGGGGGAATGGGGGAGGGACAGCAGGGGGGGCTGGGGGGGATAGCCTGGGGATGAATACCAAGCGTGGGTGAAGGGGAGGAAAGCAGCAAAGCACACTGCCATGTGTGTACCTATGTAACTATCTTGCTCATTCTGCACATGTATCCCCAAACCTATAATGCAATAAAAATTAAAAAAAAAAAAAAAATCTGACAAACTGGTTTAGCAAACAGATACACTTCTGTGTGCTTTGAGAATGGATTGGGAAGATTGACATTTATGTTCAATTTATTCACAGAACTAAAGAGATATATGGATGAAATGCATTAGGTTAAGTATCAATTTCTTTTTTTTTTTTTTTTTGAGACTGAGTCTTGCTCTGTCACCAGGAGCTAGACTGGAGTGCAGTGGCATGAGCTCGTCTCACTGCAACCTTTGCCTGCTGGGTTCAAGCAATGTTCCTGCCTCAGCCTCCCAAGTAGCTGTGATGACAGGTGCACACCACCATGCCCAGTTTTTTTGTTTGTTTGTTTTGTTTTGTTTTTTTAGTAGAGACGGGGTTTCAACATGTTGGCCAGGATGTCTTGATCTCTTGACCTCGTGGTCCACCCACCCTGGCCTCCCAAAGTGCTGGGATTACAGGCATGAGCCACCGTGCCCGGCCAGTATCAAATATTTTAACTCCAACTTACTTATTAATTGAGCGGCTGTATTAGTCAGAGTTCTCCAGAGGGACAGAAATAATAGGATATATTTATATATGAAAGGAAGTTTATTTTTTTATTTTTATTTTAGTTGCATTTTAGGTTTTGGGGTACATGTGCAGAGCATTCAAGATAGTTGCATAGGTACACAAGTGGCAGTATTTTAGCTCTTTGTAAATTCTGGATATCAGCCCTTTGTCAGATGGGTAAACTGCAAAGATTTTTTCCCATTATGTTGGTTGCTGATTCACTCTAACGACTGTTTCTTTTGCCATGCAAAAGCCGTGGAGTTTCATTACGTCCTATTTGTGTATTTTGGCTTTTGTTGCCAAGGCTTTTGGTGTTTTGGTCATGAAGTCCTTGCCTACTCCTATGTCCTGAATGGTTTTGCCTAGATTTTCTTCTAGGGTTTTTATGGTGTTAGGTCTTATGTTTAAGTCTTTAATCCATCTGGAGTTAATTTTAGTGTAAGGTGTCAGAAAGGGGTCCAGTTTCTGCTTTCTCCACATGGCTAGCCAGTTTTCCCAACACCATTTATTAAACAGGGAATTCTTTCCCCATTGCTTGTTTTCATAAGGTTTATCCAAGACTGTATGGTTGTAGATATGTTGTGTTGCCTCCGATGCCTCTGTTCTGTTCCACTGGTCTATATCTCTGTTTTGGTACCAGTACCATGATGTTTTGATTACTGTAGGCTTGTAGCATAGTTTGAAGTCGGGTAGTGTGATGCCTCCTGCTGTGATCTTTTTGATCAGAATTGACTTGGCTATGCGGGCTCTCTTTTGGTTCCATATGAAGTGTCAGGTGGTTTTTTCCAGTTCTGTGAAGAAGGTCGTTGGTAGCTTGATTGGGATAGCATTGAATCTGTAAATTACTTTGGGCAGTATGGCCATTTTCATGATATTGATTCTTCCTAACCATGAATATGGAATCTTTCTCCATCTATTTGTATCCTCTCTTATTTCATTGAATTGTGGTTTGTAGTTCTCCTTGAAGAGGGCCTTTACGTTCCTTGTTAGTTTTATTCATAGGTCTTCTCAGCACCACAACACACATACTCTAAAACTGACCACATAATTGGAAGTAAATCACTCCTCAGCAAATGCAGAAAAATGGAAATCATAACAAACAGTCTCTAAGACCCAAGTGCAATCAAGTTAGAACTCAGAATTCAGAAACTAACTCAGAACCACACAGCTTCATGGAAATTGAACAACTGGCTCTTGAATGTTGACTGGATAAACAATGAAATGAAGGCAGAAATAAAGAAGTTCTTCGAAACCAACAAGAACAAAGACACAACATACCAGAATCTATGGAAAACATTTAAAGCAGTCTGTAGAGGAATATATATAGCAATAAGTGCCCACATGAGAAGAATGGAGAGATCCAAAATTGACACCCTATCATCAAAATTGAAAGAGCTAGAGGAGCAAAATAAAAAAAAAAAAAACTCAAAACCTAGCTGACGACAAGAAATAACTAAGATCAGAGCAGAACTGAAGGAGATAGAGACAGCAAAACCCTTCAAAAAATCAATAAATCTAAGAGCTGGTTTTTTGAAAAGATCAACAAAATAGACAGACCACTAGCCAGATTAATAAAAAAGAAAGGAGAGAATAACCAAATAGGTGCAATAAAAAACGATAAAGGGAAAATCACCACAGATTCCACAGAAATTCAAACAATCATCAGAGAATATTACAAACAACTCTATGCACATAAACTAATAAACCTGGAAGAAATGGATAAATTCCTGTACACTTGTGTCCTCCCAAGCCTAAACCAGGAGGAAGCCAAAACTATGAATAGAGAAGTTGAGGCAGCAACTAAGAGCCTACCACACAAAAAAAGCCCAGGTCCAGATGGGTTCACAGCAGAATTCTATCAGACACACAAAGAGGAGCTGGTACCACTCCTTCTGAAACTATTCCAAATAATCAAAAAAGAGGGAATCCTTCCCAAATCATTTTACGAGACCAAAATCATCCTGAGACCAAAACCTGGCAGAGACTCAACAAGAAAAGAAAACTTCAGGCCAATATCCATGATGAACATAGATGCAAAAATATTCAATAAAATACTGGCAAGCTGACTGCAACAGCACATCAAAAAGCTTATCCACTATGATCAAGTAGGATTCATCCCGGGGACGCAAGGCTGGTTCAACATATGCAAGTCTATAAACGTAATTTACCACATAAACAGAACCAAAAACAAAACCCACATGATTATCTCAATTGACACAGAGAAGGCCTTCGACAAAATTCATCAGCCCTTTATACTAAAAACTCTCAATAAACTTGATATTGATGGAACCTATCTCAAAATAATAAAAGCTATTTACAATAAACCAACAGCCAATATCATACTGAATGGGCAAAAACTGGAAGCATTCCCTTTGAAATCCGGCACTAGACAAGGATGCCCTCTCTCACCACTCCTATTCAATATAGTACTGGAAGTTCTAGCCAGAGCAATCAGGCAAGAAAAAGAAATAAAGAGTATTCAAATAGGAAAGGAGGAAGCCAAATTGTCTCTATTTACAGATGACATGATAGTATATCTAGAAGATGCCATTGTCTCAGTCCAAAAACTCCTGAAACTGATAAGCAACTTCAGGAAAGTCTCAGGATACAAAATCAATGTGCAAAAATCACAAGCATTCCTATACACCAATAGCAGACTTAAAGAGAACCAAATCAAGAATGAACTGCCATTCACAATTGCTACAAAGAGAAGAATGGGAGTTTATTAAAAAGAATTAAATCACAGGATCACAAGGCAAATTCCCACAGTAGACCATCTGCAAGTTGAGGAGCAAGGAATCCATTGGTAAATCAGTTTGTTTCAAAACCTCAAAAGTAGGGAAGCCTACAGTGCAGCCTTCAGTCTGTAGCCAAAGGACCACGAGGCCCTGTCAAACCACTGGTGTAAGTTCAAGGGTGAAAAAGTTGAAGAACTTGGAGTCCAATGTTTGAGTGCAGGAAGCATCCAGAAGTGGAGAAAGATGAAGGTCAGAATACTTATCAAGTGAAATCTTTCCAACTTCTGCCTGCTTCATTCTAGCCACACTGGCAACTGATTAGATGGTGTCCATCCAGATTGAGGGTGGGTCTGCTTCTCCCAGTTGACTGACTCAAATGGTTATTTTCTTTGGCAACACCCTCACAGACACACTCAGGAACAATACCTTGCATCCTTCCAATCAAGTTGACACTAAATATTAACAATCACAGTGACAAATTGAATTTAAAGAGAGAGAAAAATATATATTACATGAAAAGCTATAGTATCTCTGTATACAGAACTCAAACAGTGTTGATAAAAATGTTCCACACTGTTAAATATAATAACCAATGCTACTTGTGACTATTAGACACTTGAAATGTGAGAAATGTGACTGAGGAACTGAATTTTAAATTTTTATGTAACTTTGATTAATTTATACTTAAATATTGTGGCCACATGGACTATGATATAGGACAGTATAGCTTTGGTGATCTGATTCAGTCCAAATGATGGCTTCTAATATACATCTTCTGAAATTCTTAATAATATTTCTAAGTATTTGCTAGACACTTCAACATGAATGTCTGAAAAACATCTCAAACTTAATATGTTGAAATCCTGGTTTTCATAGAAAATTATTGGCTGCCATTGCAGTTCCCATCTTCAGTAAAGCATCTGTATAGGCTCTACCTCAAGATGAAAACCTCAAGTCATCCTTGACTCCCCTCTTCTCCTACTATCAACAACCAATTGATAAAAATGTCACAGATACTTTACCTTAAAAAAGCTATGTACTTTTCACCAAATCTCAAACTAGACCCTAGTCCCAGTGACATTCATCTCTTGCCTGAATTACAATACCTCATTGCTTCCTAACTGATTTCCCTCTTTCCACTCTTACTGCAACAGACTGGCCTCTTTTATTAGTGTTCTTTGTCTTTATTTTTGGATCAGATCTTTGAGAACCCCAGCATCACCAGTCAACTATGAGTCCAGAGAATGGATCAAATACACTTCTCTGTGAAGCCATTGAATTTGTTTATTTTGCCTGTAATTACCTTTATTCAAATATCCTTGTATCCATTCCTTGATTTCATTAAGGTTTATACTCATATTCATGGCATAAAAATAAATTATAATTCTGTATCAATTTTTTAAAGATTCTTTCAAGAGAATTATCAAATCCATATATGCATTGTGTGTGTGTGTATTTTCATTACAAGCTGCATATGCAGTGTAACTGATAAAAATGATTAAAGTTTTAAAATACTTATTTTATATCTTTAATGATCTAGCTTGATGATAAATAATTAAGGGTTTTTAAATGAGAAGTACTCAAAAAAATAACATTCAGTGGCTATTTTCTCTGTATATTAACATTGAAATTTCAAATTATTGAGTAGCTTGTTTCAGTTATAAGCACTAATATTAATAAACATTATCTGTTTAAGAATTGGGAATAAATGTTTACCAAATCTATTAATTGTCTGGGCCTTTTATGTATTATAACTATTAGATCAATGGCTAACTGAAACTCATATATTAGTATTTGCAGATACTTTATATATTAGATTAATAAAGTTTAGCTAATTTTCTTTATTTTTGGTAATGCACTGATAGTTTTATAGACAAATATTTGTTAAACTATTAAGTAGAAGTGACTAAATTTTAAACTAAAGGCTTCAGTGAAAAATGTATAAATAAGATTCATGGTGATGAGTAATCAATTTTGCATATTGTTATGCCATCTTCTACAAATTGACCCCTAATAAATCTTTGTGTTGCAAGAAAACAAAAAGCATTTGTAAATTAAATATGTTTTGAAATAAATTTTCATGTGAATATACAAATTGTTTGCATGATCAACTTAAAGATGGGTTTCTGTATCTGTTACTGATTTGACAGAATTAAGATAGACAAAAAGTGTCTGATATATCCCAGCATTACAGTGGTGTTTCAAAAGTGTTTGTTTTAGCAACAAATATTCCTGCTATTAAGATATATTTTCCTGTGTACCAAAAAGGCATACATACATACATCAAGTACTACAGACTGATAAAGCACCATGTATTTTGTACCAGGTGCATTAAGGGATCTTGTAGGCATGTCAGTGGCTGTTACTGGCAGGTGACTAATGAAAGGAACAACAGACATGCTGATAGGCTCCTATAATCACTTCAGCTGAACAGAGTTCCCTGTTCATCAGGTCTGTGTTTGACACTCTAAAAGACAATTGCTTTTTGTGGTCAAGTAAAGTTTGTGAATTAACTACACTAAACAAAAGTGGTAAGAAAATTCTTTTCAAAACAACAGGTCAACAAATGAATCATTTAATTATGTTGGTACCATTTCTCATAGAAATTCCCTTTTCTTTGTACTTGGGTAAAATGTAGAAAACCCACATGATTTTTCCTGTAAATCTGTTTGAGTTCTTTGTAAATTCTGGATATCAGCCCTTTGTCAGTTGGGTAAACTGCAAAGATTTTTTCCCAATCTGTTGGTTGCTGATTCACTCTAGTGACTGTTTCTTTTGCCGTGCAAAAGCTGTGGAGTTTGATTAGGTCCCATTTGTCTATTTTGGCTTTTGTTGCCAATCCTTTTGGTGTTTTGGTCATGAAGCCCTTGCCTACTCCTATGTCCTGAATGGTTTTGCCTAGATTTTCTTCTCGGGTTTTTATGATGCCAGGTCTTATGTTTAAGTCTTTAATCCATCTGGAGTTAATTTTAGTGTAAGGTATCAGGAGGGGGTCCAGTTTCTGCTTTCTACACATGGCTAAGCAGTTTCCCAACACCATTTGTTAAACAGGGAATCCTTTCCCCATTGCTTGTTTTTGTCTGGTTTATCAAAGATTATATGGTTGTAGATATGTTGATTTGCCTCCGATGCCTCTGTTCTGTTCCATTGGTCTATATCTCTGTTTTGGTACCAGTACCATGCTGTTTTGATTACTGTAGCCTTGTAGTATAGTTTGAAGTCTGGTAGTGTGATGCCTCCCACTGTGTTCTTTTTGCTTAGAATTGACTTGGCTATGCGGGCTCTCTTTTGGTTCCATATGAAGTTCATGGTGGTTTTTTCCAGTTCTGTGAGGAAATTCAATGGTAGCTTGATGGGGATAGTGTTGATTCTGTAAACTACTTTGTGCAGTATAGCCATTTTCACGATATTGATTCTTCCTAACCATGAACATGGGATGTTTCTCCATCTGTTTGTGTCCTCTCTTATTTTGTTGAGCAGTGGTTTGTAGTTTTCCTTGAAGAGGGCCCTTATGTTCCTTGTAAGTTGTATTCCTAGGTATTTTATTCTCTTTGTAGCAATCGTGAATGGCAGTTCATTCTTGATTTGGTTCTCTTTAAGTCTGTTATTGGTGTATAGGAATGCATGTGATTTTTGCACATTGATTTTATATCCTAAGACTTTGCTGAAGTTGCTTATCAGTTTCAGGAGTTTTTGGGCTGAGGTGACAAGCCCATTCAAAAATGGGCAAAGGACATGAACAGACACTTTACAAAAGAAGACATACATGAGGCCAACAAACACATGAAAAAATGCTCATCATCATTGGTCATTAGAGAGATGCAAATCAAAACCACATTGAGATACCATCTCACGCCGGTTAGAATGGTGATCATTAAAAAATCTGGAGACAACAGATGCTGGAGAGGATGTGGAGAAACAGGAACACTCTTACACTGTTGGTGGGAGTGTAAATTAGTTCAACCATTGTGGAAGACAGTGTGGCAATTCCTCAAGGACCTAGAAATAGAAATTCTATTTGACCCAGCAATCCCATTACTGGGTATATATCCAAAGGACTATAAATCGTTCTATTATAAGGACACATGCACACGAATGTTCATTGCAGCACTGTTTACAATAGAAAAGAACTGGAACCAACCCAAATGCCCATTGATGATAGACTGGACTGAGAAAATGTGGCACATATACACCATGGAATATTATGCAGCAATCAAAAATGACGAATAGGGGAGGGACAGCGGTGGGGGGAGCTGGGGAGGGATAGCCTGGGGAGAAATGCCAAATGTGGGTGAAGGGGAGGAAGGCAGCAAAACACACTGCCATGTGTGTACCTATGCAACTATCTTGCACGTTCTGCACATGTACCCCAAAACCTAAAATGCATTAAAAAATTTTTTAAAAAAAAGAAAATGAAAACCCACGTGTGACATGTAAATGGGCATACTTTATAATGGAATGAAAAATTATTTTTTTAAGCATCATGCTATGTTCTTTACACATACAGCCTTAACATTTACATAATTTTTTATATACTAGAGAAATTCAGGTTCTAGCAACAAAACGAAGGGTTCTATTTGCTTATTTACCTGACAAGTTCAAAAGAAGAATAAGTGGAGTCAGAAATGGGTACAGGAGTATGATGATGGTCTCAAGAATATGGGCTGCTTTAAACATTTCTCAGGTATATTTTACTACTTTGTTGGCCTTTGTTTGAGTCATATTTTAATCAAGGGGCAAAAGAATGAGTCACTAGCAAATTTGATATTTGATTGTCTTTAAGGCTAGTCATATTCTTAAAGAGAGAGTATCAATTTCCCAAAAGCATTTTTTGGGGATTCCGAATTGACTAATATTTATCCTATTTTCAGCTTAACCAACAGAATATTTGATAAGAGGCCTACAAGACTCTAAAAATAAGAGTCACAGATATATACAGAAATGCTAGGAAAAATAATACCATGTTCTCTACAAAAGTATTATAATTCCCAATATGTGTCAGCATAGTGAATTAAATGAAGGCCCACCTAAATATATGTCCTAACCTCTCAAAACCATGAATGTAACCTAATTTGAAAAAGAGGTTGAAAAAAGTCTATTTTGCATTGCTATAAAGAAATGCCTGGGACTGGGTAATTTATAAAGGAAAGAGGTTTAATTGGCTCACAGTTCCAAAGGCTCTACAAGAAGCATGGCACCAGCATCAGTAGGCTTCTGGTGAGTACCTCAGAAAGATTTTATCCATGGCAGAAGGCAATGGGAGATGATGTGTTATAGGGAAAGAGAGCGGGCAAGGAAGTGGGAGAAGAGAGGTCTCAGAATCTTTAACAACCAGACCTTCCGAAAACTAGTAAACCAAGAACTTACTCATTACACAATGGAGAGGTTACAAAGCCATTCATGAAGCATCGTCTCTATGATCCAAATATTCCCCACTAGGTTTTACTTTAAAAATTGGGGATTGTATTTCAATATGAGATATGGAGGGAACAATGTTCAAACTATATCAAATGTCTTTGCAGAAATAATCAAGTTAAAGATTTTTGGGATGATTATACTGGACTATTGAGTGGGCCTAAAATCCAATAGTAAGTGTCCTTGTAAGAGATAGAAGAGAAAAATATACTGATGAAGAAGACAAAGCATTGAGAAGATGGAGGCACAGATTGGAGTTATGCTGCCACAAGGCAAGAAACTCCTGGAGCTAGCAGAAGCTGAAGAGGAAAGGAAGTTTACTCCCATTGATCCTTTGATGAGATCACAGGCCTACTGATACTTATTTATGACTTTCAGCCTCCAGAACTGTGAAATAATAAACTTTTGTTGTTTAATCTAACTATTTTGTGGTAATTTGTTATGACAGCCAAAAGAAACTCATATAGTCAGTGAGAAAATTGAGTTCAAAGCTCAAAGCAATTTGTCCATGTGTGTACAACTAGTAATTAGCAAAGTAAAATTTAAAACCAACCATTTCACTTGACTCTTAAATTCTCTATCTATTCAGTTGTTTGCAAACCATTGATATTTTACAGATTTATTAAGCAACAATTATAACTTAAATGCTTACTTCCTTCACTAAAGCATAGATTCATTTGAGGAAGACTATTTTTTATTCTTTCTTCTTGCTCACAGTAATCTTTTATTTTCGTATTTTCAGAGAAGCAAGACTTTCTTTGCCACCAAACTCCTCTCTGATTAATCACCCTTAAAAAGCAGTAAGTTTTTTTTAATGTCAACCTAGATAGAGATTCATCTTGACCGCATATACTAAACGTATTTAGTTTTGAGTTTCTACTTCGATTTTTTTTGGTAATTTATCTACCTATCTACATTTAAATCTATACTAACCTCTACATTTATTGTCATATATCTATCTAGTCTACTTTATATGTATGTGTGTGTGTGTGTGTGTGTATATATATATATATATATATATATATATATATATATAATAGTATTTGGAGATAAATAATCTACATTAAGAAATCTATAATAGATATATATTTATGTATCTTGCTGAATATACATATATATTTACATATATTGCTAAATATATATAGTACATATATGTAGGTTGCTTCTGTCTAAATGTTAATTATGGATTTATATATTTAATTTTTGTACTTTATATTTTCCCTGTTTAGGATGTCCTTTATCTATTTTCATCTATCAAACCATAAGGGTTTGAGTTTTATATTCACGAAACAAACAAAAGAAATATTTCCAGGCACCTTAGTATAAAAAGAGAAAAACAGCTTCTTTCATTTGCTATAGAGAAGCTTATACATGTGCCACAGCATGAAAATGTCTTATAGTTACTTTTAGATTTTAAGCTGTTGGTGAACTTCGGAATTATTCATTTATAGACCCCAAATTCAAATAGCAACTCTTTAAAACTAAAATGCATGAGAAGACTAAAGGTATAAAAATGTTTGTGCAGTTTTTACATATTTAAAAATAAAGTTTCCCAAGATATATTTTCATATTATTCTATGGCCTGCATAGCAATATCTTACTTGGAAAACAAGTTTATCCAATTCAGAAAAAACATGATACTCTCCCTTAACTCTGTTTCATCCTGCAATATGCTAGCAGTGATTGAAGATGAGACCAAAAACAGAATGTCAGTGTAAGAAGGTGGGATGAAAGTGACAGGTAGAAATATAAGCTGCAGGTGTCATTTATAATTATCTTAAGAGATCTGAACAGCTTTCTAAGTAACTTCACAAATGTCCGTCTAACACAGTACTTCATATTCCCAGCAAATTACATGGTCCTTCTTAGGAGAAGATTGGAGAACATAGAGATCAGGTATCCCTGAGAGAATGTATCACTAGGAAAATTTGGTAAAAGATTTAGAAACACAGAAAACCAATTTAAGATACTTGCTTTCTCCAACTTATCATTTTCCTCCCAAATCTGTTGTCTACATCACATTCTTTATAAAGAACCAGTCCAATCCTATGATGAATGATGATCAGACTTAGCTATGGACTTAGGTTTGTTGGCAGAGATAGTCCACCAATAAATTATACTTCCCCATGCGGCAATTCATAATTGTTACAAAAAATTAGCTACCAAGTTCTACACTTCTCAAACCCTTTTCAATTAGTCATGGATTTGTATTGTAGGCTTTCTCAAACCTTTTGCAGTTAGGCATAGTAACCAAATTCCACAAACTGCCAGTTTTTATACCCAGCCATTTTTTTAATTAAATAAAAATTTTACATGCACATATTTTTAAGACACAGGGGAAAAATCTTTAGGGCACTGAGAATATTTCCTAATTAAAATGAAACAAACAAAAATACTCAAAAGTATTTAAGGATAAACCAGTTTAAAGTGAAAGAAAACAGATTTGGGGAGAGATATATAGGAATACATTGAGCAAATATAAAAACTTCATATATTAATTTCTTGGGAGATTTAAAAATATGTCTTGTATAAGTAATATATACATAAAATATGCAATATATGTATTATATATACCTTTAGTCACTTTTTTCTTACTAGACTATAATAATATACTATAATATTTATAGTATAGTATATGTAGTATATTTATAGTATATAGTAGTTATAGTCTAGTAACTTATAGTATATAGTATTTATAGTCTAGTAATTACAGTCTAGTAATTGATTATAGTATATTTTGTTGTAAATAAACAACAAAATATACTATATTTATATTATATTATAGACATTTATCTATTTATATAGTATACATCACCTTCTCTGGAAAGCCTTCTATTAAAATTGAACCTCCTATTCTAATTGCTCACCCAAGCAGTATTTTTCTTACCTCCTTTATTTTCTCTGTAAATTATATACTTTATGTTGATGTATAAATACATATATATTAACTCATTTTATTATACATCTATTTTCACTAAAATGTAAGCTAGAATATTTTGAATTTTTATGTGTGTGTGTGTGTGTGTATACATACATACATACATATATTCCTTTACTACTATAGTAATTGTAAGGAATGAAGGTGCTTAGAATTTTCAACTAAAAGCAAAATCTGAATGATAACAGAAACATAATTGTGATCATAGTACTTTATCGATTATTCAGTACATTTTGTTTAGAAAATAATAAAAAGGTAATGACTACTTAATATTTCTATTACTTAAACCAACTACAAAGCATATAACGTGACCATTACAAAACAACATATATTATTTAAATTAACATAGAAAAGAATTAATTATAAGCTTAAATGTTCATGGAAAATGTATAAAAGTAGAAATGATAGGAAAAATAAGATGATTTCAGACACGTAGAAATAACAAAACATTTTTCATCACAACAAAACAAAAACTGGAATCAGTGAAATTCACATAGCAGGAAAAACTAGATCCCTGGAAATTAAAAGTCAACAGAAACAGCAGTCACTAGAGTCACCTATGACCTGTTGTGTATTTGCCTTTGTATTTGCAATTCTTTTTGCCTAGAAGGCACTTTTCCCAGATGTTCACATAGCTCAGCTTAACACTTCAGCCTTAGCCCAAACATCACCTTCACAGGAAAGATTTCCTGATTCTGCTATTCAAATTCCTCACCCCAACACTCTCTCTTTCTTTCTTACCTCTTTTTTTCTACAAATAATATAATTTCTGTATATGTATACATACATAGTTATTTATTTTATTATCAGTCTGCTTTCACTAAACTGCAAGCCAGAATATGTTGCTTATTATAGTCACTGATGTATCCCTAATTGCCCAGAAAAATTCCCCTGACATGACAGGATTTTAGAAAATATCTGTTGGAAGAATTAATAAATTAATGATCATATGTAGTTCAAGGATTTATGTTTCGCATCGATCATGCTTGGAAATGATTGAACTGCTTGAATGTTAGAATTTTAATAACATATTTTATAGCTTTTCTACATTTGGTAATGAAAGAAACATACAATCATACAAAAAAATCTAAACATTTGGCAGGGTGCAGTGGCTCACGCCTGTAATCCCAGCACTTTGGGAGGCAGAGGCAGGTGGATCACGAGGTCAAGAGATGGAGACCATCCTTGCCAACATGATGAAACCTCATCTCTACCAAAAAATACAAAAATTAGCAGGGTGTAGTGGCATGCTCCTATAGTCCTAGCTATTCTGAAGGCTGAGGTAGGGGAATCTCTTAAACCTAGGAGGTGGAGGTTGCAGTGAGCAAAGATAGCGCCACTGCACTCCAGCCTTACAACAGAGCCACACTCTGTCCCCCACCCCCCAAAAAAACCTAACTTTTTAAAACTTTTACTAGAAAAGCACTCAAAGAATAAAAGGCATTTTGTAAATAAGCTGAGAACTGTAGAGTAAAAAAAGAGTTACCTTGTCAAAGAGGAAAAGAAAGAAGATTATAGATGCAAGGATCTTCATATGAAAGCTACTCTGGTGAGAGAGTACATGGTGAGCACAAATAATTGAAAGAAGGCCTGTGTGAGGAATCTCCAAAATTGTCTAGTTATGGCATAATAGCAATGAATGAGCCTATTTGTAGAACTTGAGAAAAGCTAACAGATTGAGAATAATCTAAAATAAAAATAAAAGAATTGGTATTGGATTAAGCATGTGAATATGGGGTTGGAGAGAGAAGGAGGTGTCATAAATGAATCCTACATCATTGCATTTGAAATCGTACAGAGAATAGCTTCACTGATTTAAATGTGGACAATAAGAAGAGATTCACATCTGGTAAAGTAGTTTAATTATTCATATCTTAAGGCATGATGGATAATGTATTCAGTAAGAAACAGTGGGAAATAAAGATCTGATTCTCAACATATTCCATTTATGAACTATCTACAAATAGGCAGTTAGGTAAGTCTTGGATGAAAATGGAATTGCCAAGAATGGGATTGTCTAAGTCATTAGTACATGATACTACCCAGGGATATCATTATGGAAGTTCTACTTTGAGAACTTTGAATGTGCTGTGGACTAAGAAAGGACAAGGACAATGAGTCTGCATAGGAAGACTCACTGCACCCTGCCAAAATGAAAAGCAAGCAAAAGGCAGAAAACAAAACAGGAAGAAGTGTTAGAGAAAATAAAAACGAGTAAATTGTAAGGGGTTGGTAGAGGACAGCAAGGTCACTCATGTCAAAATCACTCATGTCAAATACAACGGAAATGAAGACAGAAGAAGCATCTCTACTTCCCAACAAAAATGTGACTACTGGCCAGAAGCACATTAATGCTATGAAGGGAACCTAGTTAGTTATCTCCACAATTCAGGATGCATGTACCGGGAAATTGGACTTGGGATTCTGAATCATCTGTGCTTCAGCTCTAGTTCTTCAAGTTTGCATTTTTAATTTTGGTTCATACTCAGAAATATAGTCTTGTTCTCAAAGGATTTTTTTTTCAGATTTAAATTATAAACAGCTGAATTTACAGAGAACATCTAGGTGACTTGTCTCTTCAATTATTTTGGATCTTAAACTCTCATTAAATTTGGTCCTAATTTGCTTCCTGTATCATCTGCTTCAGTTGCTGATATAACCTGTGTTGGCAGTATGGCTGTCTATAAAACATTGAACCTAAAACTCAATGTTTTAACAGTATTATTCTGTTCTAAGTTGTTACTTGGAATAATGCATTCAAAATACAAATAACAAAAATGCCTATCATGTTAATTCTGCTTTAAGATGCAATTAGACAGTCTACCACAAGACCAGGGATGGTGACATTTATTGTTTGCAATTTTGACCTAGCAACTTTATTTTCATTGATTCTTTGCTTACAAACCCTACGTTATATATATTTTCGTGTATAATATTATTGTCTGCACATTTTTCTCTAATGTCTAGTTCTATAGCATGTGGCTCCAAAATTTATTTCAGAGCAAAATCTTAGTCTGCAATGAAACCTATATAGATGGTTAATTTGAGAAAAGGCTTTATTACTAATAAAAATAACTTGAATTTTCGCAGAGGCTTGCAGTCTGCAAATTTACACTGAATATCCTTTTTATAGTTAATTATATACTGCTTTGCTTTTTGTCTGAAATAGTTGGTTCTAGATAGAAGTTGTTCCAAAGTTTATGTCTCTAATCTCCATACAATTTTCTAAATTTCCCTTGGACTGTGAAGTGAAACTCCAATGACCATCTCGTTCAACATTAAAAATAACTTTTACTCCCTTAAAACATAAATTCAGCAACTTAGGAGTTATATTGATGCCATACTTAAATAAACATGGTGAGTTGTTTCAGCTGTACTTTGGAACCTGGGGTCACAGACTTGGAAGACAAATCCAAAACATTTAAAAACACACATGTAGTCACTTTGATGTGACAATACCTTGTTTCATTTTCTGTTTATGGTGGTGAGAAATGAACTCATTAAAGCCCTTTAGTAGATAAATTTAAGCCCAGGAGGTATTATCTTCAAGCCCACAGTTATCGCATGAGGTTGGCCTTAAGAATAGTTAACTTCGGGCCGGGCACGGTGGCTCACACCTATAATCCCAGCACTTTGGGAGGCCGAGGCAGGTGGATCATAAGGTCAAGAGATTGAGACCATCCTGGTCAACATGGTGAAACCCCGTCTCTACTAAAAATACAAAAACTAGCCGGGCATGGTGGTGCACGCCTGTAGTCCCAGCTACTTCGGAGGTTGAGGCAGGAGAATTGCTTGAACTCAAGGGGTGGAGGTTGAGATGAGCTGAGATCGTGCCATTGCACTCCAGCCTGGGTAACAAGAGTGAAACTCCGTCTCAAAAAAAAAAAAAAAAATAGTTAACTTCTTATTTCCCTCTCTGTACTCCCTCATGCACAATAAGAACTGTTACTAATAATGTGCCTCAATTTTTCTAATGTTAAAAATTTAAATAACGAAAATGCTTTTAAGATTCAACTTTTACTCCTAGAAGTAAATATCTAAAGTGTATTCACTTTTTAATACTTTATTAAGATACGCAGTTTTCTATTATATTTTGCCATTAAATGGTAAAAATATATCTATGAAACAAAATAAAACACAACAAAAACAAAAACAAATAAAAGATCCAACTTTTGTGATGAATATTTAGATTTAGGATTTTACTAGTGAGTATAGTTTGGTCTCTTCTACTCTGACAGTTTTCTAATTAGGAAATACTCCTCTGCAGTTATTGGGAATACCATTCTCTATCCGGTTTCATACATTTAACTATGTTTATAACTCACACCAAACCATGTACGTTCAAGCATATAAAGCTTGATTATCTCACTTTAGGTTTGTGGCAGTACTTAACCTTTCATTATTTTTAGGCCTCAGAGAAAAAGGAAACATCCGTACTTCTAACTTAGTCCCTAATATAGCTGTGGATATTTGGATATTTTAGTTTCATTATCTAGAATACAAAGCAATTGCTGAATAGACAGATCAGGGTAGGGACTGAGACAACTCGTGAAAAAAAAATTAAAATACAACAAAGTCCTATATGAATATACTGCCAAGATTAGAGGATACATTCCTTATTTTATTCTCAGTGTTTTGACAGACAACCACAAAGTCCAGAACTGCGCTTTCTTAAAAAATAAAATCTCATATCACCACAGGCATATACATCCACATGTATCACAGCACTAATTTACTTAAATATTATACATAGTAGCTACAGGGTTTTATGCAGATTCTGCTATAAATGCTATTCCATCATTTGGAGTTTTGAGACACAAGAAAGCTCAATTAGGCTTCTTTGCAAAATGGCATATATAATACCATTAAGACAAAGACACCTTAGTAAAAAACAAAAATGAAAAAAACTTAGAAAAGGAGAAAAACAAATCTTCATTTACAATGAAAATGTTAATCTTAGTACATTTTATTTTCACTTATACATAACAAAGAAGAAAATACTTATAAGATAAAAATAGACATTAGTAGCTTAGATGTCACCAGTTCTTACAAAAATGATTCAATATTTCAAAAAAGTTCTGACTTTTCCAAACAACTCTTTAAATATATCCAGGCATCTGTTGCCTAGATGAGTTGTTAACATTTTTGGATAAAGATATTTCCAAGCAAGCTATTCTTGAAAGCAAGCGAGCTATGCTTTGAATTATTTGATTTGAGCTAGATGAAATGGATAACACACCAAGGGCTTTACTCTCAACAAACCTCTGTTTTAAGTTACTCTTTGTGTTGGAGGTGAGGAGACAGACACTTAATGCTTTTCTGCCATCTTAATTTTATCCGAAGTGAAAATGTTTCTTTTGGACAAGCATTGTTGAGAGGAATCCTCTGCTTTTTGCACACTTTGAAATCAGACATTGAAAATTCTAGAGATTTTTTTTTCAAGTGAGCTTAGCTTTCTATTTTACCCTGAAAATAAACTTGAGTTTTCTCTATGTCTTTTAATGGCTTCATAGCTCATTTGCTTTTTTTTCTGCAACAAAAGCCACATTCAAAGCTTATTGCTTTTATTGCTGAATAATATTCCACAGTGTAGATGTACAGGTTTGTTTATCCAGGCACTTACATGCTACTAAGTGAAAGAAACCAATCTCAAAACACCACTTACTATATGAATCCAACTATATGATATTCTGGAAAAGGCAAAACTATAGAGACATCAAAATGTTCAGTGATTGCTGGGGGTTGGAAAGTGGGGAAGGATGAATGGGCAGAGCATAGAGATGTTTAGGGCAATGAAACTACTCTGTGTGTTACTATAATGGTAGACACATGCCATTACACACTTGTCAAAACTCACTGAATATACAACAGCAAGAATAGACCCTAATGTAAATTATAAACTATGGGTGACAGTGATAAGTCAATGTTGGTTCATACATTGTATCAAATGTACCACTCTAGTGAAGAAGGCTGATAGTGGAGGAGGCTGTGCATTTGGGGAGTTGGGAATGTAGGAACTCTCTGTACTTTCCACTATGCCTCACTATTAACTTTAAACTGCTCTAAAAATAAAGCATTTTTAAAAAAAGAAAAAAAAAAGAAAATAAACTTGAATAAAATTTGTGTCAAGAATATATTTTACCCATCACCTAACAGAGACAACTGCCTGCCACAAAAAAACACTCACTGTAATTTACTTCTCAATGTATATACAGGTTGAGGATTTCTGATCCAAATTTTGAAACTCAAAATGCTACAAAATGCAAACACCATAAGCAAAAATTTCACATCTGACCTAATGTGAGGAGTTCCAACAAAAAGTTTATTAACAAAATTATTTAAAGTATTGCATAAAATTATCTTTAGTCTATGTGTAAGAGGTATATGTATAAAACATAAGTGAATTTTATGTTTAGACTTGGGTGTCATCCCAAGTTATCCCATTAGGTAAATGCAAGTATTCAAAAATTCTAAAATTTCTTAATCTGAAACATTTCTGGTCCCAAGCACTTCAGGTAACAGATATTCTATTGGTATAAAACATTATTTTACTAATATTTTAAAGATATATAAGCTTACATGGACACTTACTGCAAAAACATGTTAGGTTTCTTTTCCTAAATCTAATTAAAAATGTTGAAGTATTGACTCTTCTTAGTGACTTAATGTGTAGCTCTCTTTTAATAATGAGAATATAATATACATCATAGTTGTTTAACAGTTTTATAAAATCAATATTTAAATGAAAGGACATTTGGTAACATAAATTAATACAGTCTCTCTTTGTTCTTACAGTTTATATATACCAAAGAATAAAATATGTGATATAAATATGTAATTTATATAATCATTTTCTATAACCCTACCACAAACCAGAGAAAAACTATTGAATTCTATGTAATTCAAAGCATGAATAATGTATCTTACATATGCAAAGTACCTCTTATTATATTAATAAAATGTATCCTTTTATTTATGTTATTTGTTTATAAAATTCCATGACCAGGTTAAGGGAAAAATCTGTGTAAGGTATATTGCTAGTAGTAAACTGATATACTGAACTTTTAGGTAAGAACTCATTTCATAAAAAATAGTTTTCAATGATGTCAGGAATTTTAGGATAGCAATCAGTACAATATAAGAGACTCATTTTTCTCTCAAATGGTGAGAAATTTTGTACTTGAGAAAAATTAATCTACTTGAAAACTATGATTTTTAATGAGGAACAAAACTGAATATACTTTTAAAAGATATCAAGGCATGAAAGGATCTTATGTGTATGAGAGCTAGTTATTAGTGACAGCTTAGTATTTTAAGCTTAATATTCAATAAAACATATGTTTATGTGTTCACAAATTTTTGAAAGTATCTTTTTGATAAAAGCAAACATTTGTGGCCAGGTGCAGTGGCTCACATCTATAATACCAGCACTTTGGAAGGCCAAGGCAGGTGGATTGCCTGAGGTCAAGTGTCCAAGACCAGCCTTGCCAGCATGGTGAAACTCCATCTCCACTAAAAATATGAAGATTAGCCCGGCATGGAAGCTGAGACTGAGATTGCACCACAGCACTCCAGCCTGGGCGACAGAGCGAGACTGTCTCAAAAAAAAAAAAAAAAATTGCAAGTTTAAGAAACAGAAATCATTAGACCATCAGAAGCTATATTTCCTGTAGATAAAAGTTAAATTTTAGTAGGTTTTAAAAATTATATGGAGACATATGCAGAAAAAAAATCAGAAAATTAATCAATTTTTAGCAAACATTACATACTTTAACCTATGTATGTCTAATATTACTGCATTTAAATATTTACTGCCTCTTTATTTCTAGCAATTGTAAATACTACTTTGTTTATAGTTATCAATTATTGGTTTTTTAGTTTCTAGAGTATTTATTTTAGTCGGAATGAGTCACCTAAACTATATAGAATATTTTTATTTTAGAAAATATCAAGTAGAGCTCATAGCAGTTACTAATGATAAATAATTTAGTTTTAACATTTACCAAAAATGAAGAAAATAATGACATCTACAAGTGCTTGACTAATTAATATCTTATTGAATAGCTGAAATTGAGAAGGAGCTTTGTGTTACACAGTGTCCATCAGAAGTACTGATCACTAACACTTATAGAATGGGATTATACATCAGGTTCTGCTTTAAGTGTTATACTTACATTAACTACTCTAGGACTTTCATTTTATGGTGGCATAGTGCAGAGAGTAGGGTAGGTCATTTGGAGTTAGTTTTCAGAAACAAGATGAGATAAAGAATGAAATATAAGCCTTCCATCCAAAAAAAGTTCTAGAGACCTTTTAACTTGTCTCTATTTCAACTATCATTGATCCAACATAGTCAAGGCAAGGAGACAAGTGAGAGTTTATGTTATTATTGTAATCATTTGTCACAGTTTAGAAACATCTGAAAAAGCATTTAGAGATGTCATGAAGAGATGTTACTTCTGAAAACATGAAAATGGTGCCAAATACACCAAGTGTGGATTTATTCTTCAACAAAGATAAAGACAGCCTGCTTCAAACACAATGAATTATATTTACCACATATGAGAAGCAAGAATTTTGAGTATGTATTTAATTAAATTCATCCAGGGGCACATTCACTGATTGAATTTAATAATTATTCAAAATTATTTTAAAATATTTTAAGGGTAGAGAATTAACATATTATTCAAAGTTACTTGTAATGATGAAACACACTTCTAATATCATCCCAAAATATGTATAGTCAAGTCTAATAAATTAAGAGATAATAAAATTTAGAGATAAATAAAAATAGCAATATTTCACACATTAAGCTTCTGTGTAAAAGACTGAACTGAATGCATTATAGTCATATTTTAATTGTGATCACGTGGAATACAGAACTATTGAGTTGGAATTAAACATCTACATTACAATAAGTAGTAATGAACCCAAACTTTCATCTCAGTTTTAATGATTGAAGAAATCTGAGTTGATCTCTGAGTTATTATTCTAAAAAACTTGACTAAAAGGCAATTATCAGAAAATGTGAAAGACAACGGTCATAAATGTAGAGAAAAGATAATCCTTCCATATTGTTAATGGGAATGTAAATTAGTATGGCCATAATGGAAAACAGTATGGAAGTTCTGCAAAAAATTAAAAATAAAATTTTCATATGATCCAGCAGTCACAGTTCTGGATCTATATTCAAAGGAAATCAAATCAAGGTCTGAAGGAGATATCTGCATGTCATGTTCTTTGCTGCATTATTCACAATAACAGAGATATGAAAACAACCTACATATTGGTTAACAAATAGATGGATAAAGAAATGTGGTACACACACATACGATAAAATATTATCCAGACTTAATAAAAAATCCTATCATATGTGACAACAAGAATGAACCCAGAGGACATTATGCTACATGTCATAGACCAAAATACAAATACTGCATTATTTTACTCATATATAGTATCTTAAAAAGTCAAATTTATAGAAATAGAGTAAAATGGTGGTTGCTGGGTGTTGGGATGAAAAAAAGTAGGTATGGTTGGCCTAATGGTTTCAAAGTTCAGTTATCCAAGATAAATAATTTCTAGAAATGTAATTACAGCATGGTAACTAAAGTTAATTATACTCATTACATACTTGAAATTTGTAGAGAGCATTAAGTTTAAGTGCTCTCACCACACACATACACATACTACTAACATAGTATAACTATGTGAGATGATAGATGTGTGAATTAGCTTAACTGAGAGTAATCATTTTACATTGTATGCATATAACAAAACATCATGCTGTACACCTTAAATATAAATAAATTCTATTTGTCAAGTACACTTCAATAAAACTGGGGAAAAAACTTTGAAAAAGTAAATTAAACCTGATAATATTGCCTTTTTCAGTGCTCATACAGTCCTCTATTAAATAAAATTAAAGATGAAAAACACTAAAAATAATTTAGTCTTTAAGTTTTTTCTATTTTTTCATTTCTAAGTGTTTTGTCCTTGTTCATATGGTGTAAGAGATTACCAAGCAAATTTGTACCAGATCTCCAGTGCTACTTATATTTCTGAATGTATCTATACCCTTCTGTACTGAGTTATCTCACAGACAAGCAGACTTTCACTATTTATACAAGAAAAAAGACAGACAAAGAAATCTCCCTTTTAAAAACTCATGTTACTCAATCAAAACTTCTGGAAATAAAAGACACATTAAGGGAATTATAAAATGCAGTAGAAAATTTTAACAATAGATTACATCACATAGAAGAAAACATTTCAGAGCTCAAAGACATGACTTTCAATTAACCCAATCAAACAAAAATTAAAACTAAAGAGCAATGTCTATAAGAAATATGGAATTATGTAAAAAGGCCAAACCTATAAATGTTCTTGAGGTTGAAAAGAGAGCAAAAAATTTAGAAAATCTATTTGAGGTACTAATTGAAAAAACTTTCCTGGCCTTGTTAAACATTTAGACATCCAAAATACAAGAAGCTCAAATAACTCCTGTGAGAGTCACTGCACAAAGGACATCACCAAGGCATGTGGTCTTTGGGATATCTAAGTTGATGAAGAAAATAATTCTAAGTTCAGTGAGACAAAAGCATCAGGTAACCTATACGAAAAAACCTATCAGGCTAATAGCAGATTTCTTCTTGTAGGAGTCTTACAAGCTAGAAGGGATTGAGGTCCTATCTCTAGTCTCCCTAAGTAGAATAACTACCAGCCAAGAATTCTGTATCCAGCAAAAATTTGTGAAAATTCTGTTTCACAAATAAAGAAAAAATACATCTCTTCTAAACAAGCAAATACTGAGGGAATTTATCAACACTTGACCAGAGTTACCAGAAATGCTAAAAGGAGTTCTAAATCTTGAAACAAAATGTCAATATGCACCAGAAGAGAAAGTCTTGAAAGAACAAAAATCACAGGGTTAATTAAACAATAATGCAATAAAGAATACAAAGTCATTAGGTAAGAACGTGATGACAGTAACAGTACTTCATATCTTAATATTAAGGTTGAATGTAAATGGCCTAACTACTTTATTTAAAAGATACAGATTGGCATAGTGTATTAAAAGATTACAAACCAAATATTTACTGTCTTCAGGAGACACATTTAACATGGGGATTCTTATATACTCAAGGAAAAGAGGTGAAAAAGACATTTCATGCAAATGGAAACCAAAAGTAAATATGAGTAGCTATTCTTATATAAGACAAAACAGATTTTAAAGCAACAACAGTTAACAAAGAAAAAATAAAGGTCATTATATAATGACAAGTAGTTCAACTCAACAAGAAGAGATATCAATCCTAAAAATATATGCACATAATTTCAGAAAGAGTGCATAAAGCATGACTAACATAAATAAAGAGTTAGACAGCTAAACAATAATAGTGGAGAACATAAACACTTCACTTAGAGCACTACATAGATCATTGAGAGAGAAAGTCAACAAAGAAACACTGCACTTAAACTGCAGTTTAGAACAAATGGTCCTAACAGATATTTACAGAATATTCTACCCAAAAACTGCAGAATATACACTCTTCTCAGCATAAGGACCTGAAGCCAGATAGACAGACCATGTGATAGGCCACAAAAAAGTCTCAATAAATTTTTTTTAGTCAAAATAATATCAAGTATCTTCTCAGACCATAGCAGAATAAAACTAGAAATCAATTTCAAAAGAACATTCAAAACTATACAAACTATCTTGCACGTTCTGCACATGTACCCCAAAACCTAAAATGCAATAAAAATTAAAAAAAAAAAACTATACAAACATATGAAAATAAATCAATCTGCTCCTCAATGATTTTTTGGTTAACAAAATCAAGATGGAAATGTTTCCAAAAAGTTCAAAATGAATGATAATGGTGATAAGAGTTATCAAAACCTGTGTGATACAGCAAAAGCAGTGCTAAGAGGAATGTTTATAGTGCTAAATGCCAACAGCAAACAGTCTAAAATATTACAAACCAGCAACCTATTGTTATGCCTCCAGTAACCAGAGAGAAAATAACCAACCAAATCCTAAGTAAGCAGAAAAAAATAGAAAGAACAAAATCTGAGGAGAAATAAAGGAAATTGAAAAAGTACAAGCACACACACATACCCTAAACAAAAAAATAATAAAACAAAAAGTTAGTGTTTTCAAAAGATAAAATTAAAAGACTACTACCTAGATTAACTGAGAGAAGACTAATTCAAAAAAGTTCAATTAGAAATGAAAATGGAGACATCACAACTGACAACACAGAAATACAAGAGATAATTAGAGGCTACCATGAACACTCCTATGAACACAAACTTGAAAATCTGGAGAAAAGGGATAAATTTCTGAAAATATACAACCCCACCTCTAGCTTGAATCAGGAAGAAATAGAAATAATGAATATATCATTACAAACAGTGACATTAAATCAGTATTAAAAAAACTGCCAACAGCAACAAAAAAGCCTTGGACCAGATTGATTCACAGCTGATTTCCATTAGAAATTTAAATAATTTATAATAATTCTATGGAAACTATTTCAAGAGATTCAAAAAGAGGGAATTTTCCCTGATTTATTCCATTTAGCCAGTACCATACTCATACCAAAGCCAAGAAGTGACATAACAACCACAAACAGAATATTCCTGATGAATAGAGATGTAAATATCTTCAACAAAATACTAGCAAACTGAATCCAACAGCATATCAAAAACATAATTCATCATGATCAACTGGGTTTCACTCCAGGGGTGTGGGGATGTTTCAAATACTCAATACAATGTGATTCATCACATAAACAGAATTTAAAACAAAAGCCACATAATCATCTCCATAGATGTAGAAAAAGTATTTCATAAAATCTAGCACCTTTTAAGATAAGAACAGTCAACAAACTATTCAGAGAAGGAATATATTTCAGAAAAATAAAAGATGCATATGAAAAACAAGATGCATATGAAAATCACACAGGCAACATTTTCCTAAATGGGGAAATGTTGAAAGCACTTTCTCTAAGAACTGGAACGAGAAAAGAGTACCCACTTTCACTACTTCTATTTTAACATAGTACTGGAAGTCCTAGCTAGAGGAAGCAAGCAAATTAAAAAAAAAAGAAAAAAAAAGGAGCATCTGGATTAGCAAAGAAGAAGTCAAAATATCTTTGTTTGCTGAAGATAGGATTTCATAATGAGAAAAACCTAAAGAGTCCTCCAAAAAACTCCTTGATCTCGTATATAAACTCAGTGAAGTCTTAGATTACAAAATCACTCTACAAAAAAAGTAGCACTAGTATAAACCAACAATGACTAAGCTGAAAATTAAATCAAGAATTCAATTCATATATATATATATATATATATACACATATATATATATATATATACATATATTTTAAATGCCAAGGAATATCCTTAACCACATGAGAAAAATATCTCTACAAAGAGAAACCAAAGAACACAGCTATAAGGAATCATAGGTGAAACAAATGTGAAAATACTTCCCATGTTCATGAATTGAAATAACTAATATTGAGAAAATGACCATAATGCCTTAAGCAACCTGCATGCTCATTACAATTCCTATCAAAATTCCAATTTTTTAACCTGTTTAGAAAATTTGGTCCTAAAATGTATAGGGAATCAAAAAAGAGCATGTATAGCCAGTGCAATCCTAAGCAAAAAGAATAAAACAGGAAGTATCTGAGTACCTAACTTCAAATTCTTTTACAAGTCTCCAGTAACAAAAACAGCATAGTATTGGTATAAAAATAGATACATGGACCAATATAACAGAATCAGAATCCAGAAATAAGGTTTAATATTTATTTCCAATTGATCTTTGACAAGATGTATTATCCCATTCTCACACTGCTATAAGGACCTGCTGGAGACTGAATAATTTAGAAATAAAAATGTTTTAATAGACTCACAGTTCCACATGGCTGGGGAGGCCTCTGAAAAGTTACAATAATGGCAGAAGATAAAAGGGAAGCAAGGCACATTCTTCACAAGGGGCAGGAGGGAAAATTAATGCAGAAAAACTACCAAATACTTACAAATCCGTCAGATATCATGAGAACTTACTCACTATCATGAAAAGAGAATGGGAAAAATCACCCCCATAGTCCAATTATCTCCACCCAGTCTCTCCCCTGACACTTGGGCATTATGGAGATTATGAGGATTATAATTCAAAATGAGGATTGGGAGAGAACACAAAGCCTAACCACATCATTCCACTCCTGGTCTCTCCTGTAGGGAGCCAGCCCTACATCAACCGTGGGTACTTCAAGTTTGGTGGCACAAAGGAATGAGTAAAAGACAGATTAAGGGAGACAATGGGACCACAAACTGTGGAAGACTGCAGGAGACCTCTGAGAAGGAAGGCCTCTCCCTGCCTCATGATCCCTGGATTACAAATGGAAGAAATTAGCCAAAACTAGGATGCTACAGGCCCCATGCAATTTTGAAACACTGCAGGGCAGCCATTAAATCTTACATCTGAATTTATCTCTTTTGACTTCATGTCTCACATCTGGGTCATACTAATGCAAGAAACAGGCTTCCCACAGTCTTGGGCAGCTCCAACTCTATGGCTTTTGAGAATACAACCCTCTTCCTGGCTGCTGTTATTGGCTGGCACTGAGTGTCTGCAGCTTTTCCAGGCACATAGTGCAAGCTACCAGTGGATCTACCATTTTGAGGTTTGTAGGACAGTGGCCCTCTTTTCAGAGCTCTGATAAGTAGTATTCCAGTGGAGACTGTGTGGAGGCTGCAATTCCTCATCCTTCTTCCACACTGCCCTAGCAGAGGTTCTCCATGAGGACTCCACCCCTCCAGTAAACTTCTGCTTGGACATTCAGGTGTTTCCATACATCCTCTGAATTCTAGATGGAGGTTCCCAAACCTCAATCTTGACTTCTGTGTAGCCACAGCCTCAACACCACGTGGAAGCTGCAAAGGCTTGAAGTTTATGCTCTCTGAAGCAATGGCCTGAGCTGTGCATTGACCCCTTTTACTCATGGCTGGGAAGCAGGTCACCAAGTCCTGAGACTGCACAAAGCAGTAAGGTCTTTCACCCAGCCCACAAAATTATTAGTCCTCCTAGGCATCTGGGCTTGTGATGGGATGGGCTGCCATGAAGACCTCTGAATATGCCCTAGAGACATTTTCCCCATTTTCTTGGTAACTAACATTTGGCTCCTCATTACTTACACAAATTTCTGCAGCAGGCTTGAATTCTTCCCCAAAAGATGAATTTTTATTTTTTTTTATTATACTTTAAGTTCTGGGATACATGTACAGAACATGTAGGTTTCTTACATATGTATACACTTGTCATGGTGGTTTGCTGCACCCATCAACCTGTTATCTAGGTTAGGCATTTCTCTGAATGCTAACCGTCCCCTAGTTCCCCACTGCTCAAACAAGCCCTGGTGGGTGATGTTCCCCTCCCTGTGTCCATGTGTTCTAATTGTTCAACTTGCACTTTTGAGTGAGAACATGCAGTGTTTGGATTTCTGTTCCTGTGTGAGTTTGCTGAGAATGATGGTTTCTAGGTTCATCCATGTCCCTGCAAATGACATGAACTTATCCTTTTTATTACATCACGCTGAATATTTTTGGAACATAAGCTCCAATTCCAAACCATATCATTGTGAATGCATAAAACTGAATGATTTGAAGAGCACTCAAGGTACCTCTTGAACATTTTAGTACTTAGAAATTTCTCCCACCAGATACTCTAAATCATCTCCCTCAGATTCAAAGTTTTACAGATCTATAAGGCAGGGGCAAAATGCTACCAGTCTCTTTACTAAAGCATAGCAAAAATCACGTTTTCCAGTTCACAACAAATTTATCATCTTTATCTGAGACCGCTTTAGCCTGGACTTCGTTGTCCATTATCACTTTTCTCATCATTATGGTCAAAGCCATTCAACACATCTCAAGGAAGTTTCAGACTTTCCTACATCTTCCTGTTTTCTTCTGAGCACCTCTAAATTGTTACAACCTCTGTCTGTTGCCCAGTTGCTAAGTTGCTTTTACATTTTAGAGTATCTTTATAGCAGCACTCCACTCTATGCATCACAAATTTACGTATTAGTTTATTTTTACACAACTATTAAAAAAATGCCCAAGACTGGATAATTTAGAAAGGAAAGATTTTTAATTGACTTACAGTTCCACATGGCTAGGGAGGTCTCAGGAAACATAAAGTTATGGTGGAGGCACCTTCTTCACAAAGTTGCAGGAGAGAGAATGAATACAGGAGGAACTACTACACAGTTATAAATTGATCAGATATCATGAGAACTCAGCCACTATCATGATACCAGAATGGGGGACATCACCCCCATAATCCAATTACATTTACCTAGTCTCTCCCTTGACATGTGGGGATTGTGGAGATTAGAATTCAATATGAGATTTGAGAGGTGATACAAAAAATAACCATATTACAAAGCATATAAAAACATTAATTTGAAAAAGAACATCCTATTCACTACACATTGCTAGGAAAATTAAATAGCCACATGTAGTAGAAGCTACGACCCTGTCTCTCATTATATAGAAACACTAATTCAAGATGAATTAAAGTTAAATAAATATAAGACCTAAATCTATGAAAATTCTAGAAGAGCACCTAGGAAAATCTCTTCTGGACTTTGGCCTACAAAAAAATACTATTGTGAAGACTCCAAATAGAAATGCAATAAACAAATGGAACCTAATTAATCTAAAAGCCTCTGCACAGAAAAAGAAATAATTATTGGTGTAAACAGACAACTCACAGAATGAAAAAAATTGCTAACTTTGCATCTGATAAAGGACTACTATCCATAATCTACAAATAACTCAAACAAGTCAGCAAGAAAAAAAAACAAAAAAATCTCATTAAGAAGCAGGTAAATGACATGAAACAGAATTTCTCAAAAGAAGAAATAAAAATGGCCAGCAAATAAGCGGAAAAAGAAAGGCTAGACATCACTAAGCATCACAGAAATGCAAATTAAAACCACAGTGAAATATTACTTTACTCCTGCTAGTATGGCCAAAATTAAAAAGTCAAATAATAATAGACTTTGTAACAAATGTGGTGAAAATGAAAGCATACACACTGCTGGTGGGCTTGCAAATTAGTAAAATTTCTAAGGAAAATAATATAACGATTTCTCAAATAAATAATAATGGATCTACCATTTTATCCAGAAATCCCACTACTGAGTATCTCCTCAAAGCAAAGAAGTCACTATATCCCAAAGACACCCACATGTAAATGTTTATCACAGCAAAATTTAGAATTGCAAATATATAGAATTAACCTAAGTGTTTATCATCTTATTTGTGAATAAAGAAAATGATATATATGCATTATACAATATATTACTATTGAAAAGAACCAAATAATCTACTGCAGCAAACTGAATGTAACTGGAGGCCATTTTTCTAAGTGAAGTAACTTATTAATCAAAAATCAAATGCCGCATGTTCTAACTTATAAGTGGGAACTAAATTATGGGTACACGAAGGCATACTGAGTGGTGTAGTGGATATTGGAGACTCAGAAAGGAGGAGGAGACGGAGGGATGATAAACTGCCTATTTCATACAATGCACATTTTTCAGATGACAGGTGCACTGAAATCCTAGACATCACCATTATAAATTCATTGATGTAATCAAAAACCACATCTACTCCTAAAGCTATTGAAATGAAATTTTAAAAATTGTATGTTACTTATATTCTAAAGCTTCACACTAGCCTAGTTATCTGAGGTAGACAAATTGAGAATGTTTTCTTTTGTTGTCTTCCTTCAACTAACTTAATCCACTAAATTTTTTATCCTAATATATTTCAGACAGAGACCATTTTTATCATGTGCACTATAATCTTTATGTGTTCTTTTTTCTACTTTAACATTTCTACACTCTTCTATTTACCTATGTATCTCACAGATAAAAAGAGGATAATTCTAATTTAAAATATTACAATATTTCTTCTCTTTGAAATGAACTCTGACAAAAGATACTGATGTTTGTATACAGAAACATTTATAGTTATGTGCACATTACATGGATTAATACATACACACATATATAATACACATTATATTTATACAAACATATAATGCATACATATATATATATATATTACATTCTATCTATATATGTGTGTGTATTAACTCATTACATATTCAAGTTCTGTCATTAGAGATGACCTAAAAACCACACCTCAGTAGTAGGGAGTGCACCTGGCTTCTTTGATTTGGTTTCCAATACTGTTTTCCTAATAAAAGGAATCAGAAATTCTTGGAGAAATAGTTGATTCTTAGACTGGGGCAAGAATTAAACAAGATGAGTCTAGAGCATCTAAAATATAGTCCGAGAAAGTAAGAAAATGCTCAATATAACAACTATAATAACAGAAAAGTCCACAAAAAAGGGGTATGTTAAAGGGACACATGAGCCAAAAAAAGACTTTTCAATCGCCAGAGCTAAAACAGTTTCAGAAACAAAATAAATACCAGTGAGAAATGAATAAAGATGATTCCATACTGATATAAATTATTAAATAATACCTTAATTTGGAATATAGACAAATGTATATGCAGACAAACTACAAAAATTTATGTAGATATTCTGTCCTCCAAGTGGTGGAGCATAACTCCCCACTGCCTAAATGTGGACCACATAGCGACTTCCTTTCAAAGAGGATAGTATGTAGAGGAGAATAAAAGGTTACCATGGATAAACGTGAAACACACTATGTCAATCAGGTAATAAGTATGAATATCAATAGTGGTAAGTCATGTTTATAGCATGTATCTTTGATACATTTAGGAGGTCACTTTGTCTCTGTAATCTTTATCCCCAAAACCTATAACCACAATAGGGAAATCATCAAGCAAATTCTACATGAGGATATTTTATCAAATACCTGATCAAGATTGCTTAAAACTCTCATTAAACAAACAAGAAATCTCTCAGTAACAAACAAGTGAATTCTGAGAAATTATCATATTTAAGAATAGCTTAGGAGACATGAACACCAAATGTAATGTAATATCCCACATGGAAACCTGGAACAGAAAAAAAAGAAATTAGGCAAAAACTAAGAAAGTTTGGTTAAAGTGTAATTTTCACCTAGCAATAATGTATCAGTTTTGGTTCATTAGCTGTGATAAATTTACTACACTAATATAAGATGTAATTTTTATGTAAATCTTAATTCTGAAATTAAAATTTATAAAAATAAGAAAAATATGATTATTAGACAATTCTGAATATAGATGATGAGAAAATAAATAAAACCAATAAAAAACATGAAAGCATAATTAGAAACTTTAACAGTGAAATAGCTACATTTTTTAATCAATACCAAGGCCACCTAGTTGGCTTTACCTGAATTTTCAGAATGAACTCATTCCTCACAGGTCTCAGTTGTGGAGGCTGATGGACATATCTCACCACCAAACTCTTCTCATGTCCCCATCTAATACCATTTTCTCACACTCTTTCCTTATCATGCCTCACTGTCCTACTTCCTCCAGGCAGGAAACCCCATCACTAATGGTCCCCTTATTTACCAACTCCTCCACGCTGCACACCTCCCAGTTAAGGCAGGAGTTATACACTTCTGTGGCCACCAAACAAGATCAGATGACATCTCAAAAGGGAACAGATAGGCTGTTCCTGTCTGCCTCAAAAGGGAACAGAGGCAGCAAAAAGCAACAACAACAACAAAAATAAACCTCCCTTTCCTCTGTCCCTGCCCCTCTCCTCCTCATCACCCCCACAATCCAACCCCAGTATTCCCTCACTGAAAAAGTTTCACTACTACAATAAGGAGCCTCCTTCCAGGGAAACTGGATAATCAAAAATCAAAAACTCATCCTGCCTCAAAAGCAAACCAAGGAAATTCTAACACCTCTTCACAAATCCTTCTATACTGGTGCACACTCCTGTACCATCTCCTTCACCCTTACTTATATTTGCCCCATCTATTTACCACACAAAAACCAACCCCAAACTGTCATGTTTGTTCTGTCACTTCCTCTCAAGGGGCCCTCCACTCTCCTAAACCTACACATCAGATAAGAGAAACAGTCTCTCCCCATAGCACACCAAATATTAAAAGTTCTCTCCTCTCTCCCCATTCCCACACACAAAAAAAAGAGTTCTTAACTCATCTATTCCTTGCTCATCTGCAAGGAGAGTTTAACTATCCATAGGACTCTATCAGTTGCCTCATAAACCCTCTAAAAAAGGCCACCTATACATACAACCCCTATTAACTCCTTCCGCCAGATACAGACTCCAGTTCTTTCTCAAGTTCCTAATTCTTTTAATAGCCCCACTGCCTCTGCTCTCTCAAAGTCCCTTCTCATTTCTAAAAAACTCAATCTCCCAGTCTCTCTCACTCCTTGTTATTGCACTCCATACAATCAGACAATGGCCCTAGCTTCATCTCCCAAATCACCCAACAACTCTCTCAGTCCCTCAGCATCCAGTGGTGCCTGTATATCCCATACCAAACCCTGTCATCCAGAAAAGTCAAAAGGGTAAATGGGATCCTTAAAATTCAGTTCACCAAACTTACTCTCGAAGTCCAAAAGCCATTGGCTCCCTTCTGCCCATAGCTCTAGGCTACATCAAAGCCAGCCCAAAAGCACCCTCCTTTCTTAGCCCATTTAAGTTAATGTATGGAAGCCCTCTCCTCTTACAAAACAGGCTCCCTCTTAGGAGAATATCAACTAGGAGAATATCTCCTAACACTCTCATCTGACACCTCTGCAAACACACCCACTGAAACCTCTCAAGGGCTCACAAAGGCCCAGTTAACCAGGCCCTACTCCCAGGAGAATGTTTTTCTAAAATCCCTTAATCACACAAGCCTTAAACCAAAATGGGAAGGTGGATTCCAGGTTCTCCTCACTACCCACGTGGTGGCCAAACTCCCAGGATACACTTCTTGGCATCATCTCTCCAGGTAAAAACCAGCCCCGAAGGCCTCCACTGGTCCATCTACTCCTTCGTCACCAACAACCCATCAATACTCCAGCGTCATCCTCGGGCCAACCAGACTCTGCCTCACATCCATTCCAGAGGGACTGCCACCAGATGATTAGGCCAAATTCCCCCCTCTCTATTTGTTCCTGCTCCTTTCTTACAAATCAAGTGTTATAACACCCTTAAGTGGAAATTGCTTAGTCCATACTCCTTGTGGGAACTGCCTTACTCACTCTCTTGCTTGCAGTAGGTTTATATAGTGTAGGCACCTCAACGTGGAACAGCAAGCAGAAAGCCTTCACTGCCATATTCTTTGCCTAATCATTGCACTTATAGTAGGAATAATAGTTGCTAGTAAATAACTACCCCCTCGTTTTCTATGTCCTGTCTCTCTTCTTCTTGTCACTTCACTCTCTTCCTTCACCATCTCACAGAGGATATTACATGGTTCCTCCCTAAAGAACTTATTCTCACCTCATTTCTAGATTGGATAACTGACCTTCCAAGGCACCCTGTGCAATTTCACCCCAAAGTCCAATCTTTTACCTTCATCCTTACCCTTTGCTTATTTGCTACTCCTACTTGCCCCCACCAACACCTATGCCATTCCCTTACCATGCTACCTTCACCACACTCTCAACTCAACTCAGTTTCAACTAAACCAGTCTAACCCAGCTCTGGCAAGCAACTGTTGGCTGTGTCTCTCTGTCTTGGACACTGCCTATACTGCCATTCCGGTCCCCACACAAGACTGGATCCATACCAGAGTAACCTATCACCCCCACTTTCAAGTAAGGGGACCCCTTAAATATAATTTACAGCTATTGATACAACTCTTGGAATCCTTCAAAGAACACAGCAAACCTCCATCTCCCATTGGACAATCAGTTCTGTTATTACGCCCATATCTCACCTCCTTTACTCCCTATATCAATCAAACTCAGCCTCTACTAAACCCCGTCACCACACAAACAGCTCAACTCTCTCAGGCTCCACAGTGCTTTCAGCACCATTCCCCAACCAGCCACCTCCTAGGCCACCTGCCCCCCCAACAGTGTAACTTCATCTTACAACTCAAACCCTCCACTGATAATACCAACAAAAACATATTCAAAACTCCTCTGCTTTTCAAGCCCCACAAAACTCAACATCACCCTACTCCTTAATAAGAGGTCAGGCTTCTGCAACAGCAGACACCTTCCCTGCTTAAATCTCAATCCCTGGCTGCTCTCCTGTGAAACCCAGTCACCTAAAACTCAAGATTTTCTCCTCCACCCATTCTTTGCCAGTAACTCCTCTCACTGGATTCTCGTAGACACCAAACGCTTCTTACTACACTGAAAATAAAGCACCACAGGGCACTCAAACCCCTCATAATGCACCCCTACAAACACTCACTGCAGCAGCACTCGCAGGGACATTAGAAGTATGGCTCTTAAAGAACAACAAATTTTACCATCTCTTCAACATACACAACCAATTCTGTCTGCCAAGCCAAGGCATCTGCTCTTTATGCGGCACCTCCACCTATATTTGCCCCTCCACTAATTCGACTGGCACCTGCACCCTAGTCTTCCTCGGCCCAAAATTAGTATAGTTCCAGGTAAACAATCCTTACCAGTCAAGACTTCTATCCAGCCGCTGGGTGGTGCACCTCATACCTCTGCTTGTGGGACTAGGAGTAGCTATAGGAACTGCGGATGTTGCAACAGGAACTGCCGGGCTTTCTAACTCTCTCTCCTATTATCGCTCCCTCTCCAAAGTCCCTACAGACAGTATAGAGGACATGGCCAAGTCCATTTCTACCCTCTGAACACAAATAGATTAACTGGCTGAAGTTGTCCTCCAGAACCACAGAGACCTTGATCTTCTTACTGTTCAAAAAGAAGATCTCTGTGTATTTCCAGACTAACAATATTGTTTCTATCTCAACCAATCAAGAATAGTGCAAGATGCAGTCAAAAGACACAAAGACCAAGCCCCAGAATGAAAAGAAAACAATTCTTCTGCCTGGGCCCCTGGCCTGGCAGGTCTCTCAGCTCCTGGGTCCCTTGGCTGCTTCCCCTCCTAGGCCTGGCTATAACTCTCCTCCTCCTCTTGGTGTTTGGCCCTTGTCTGCAATGCCTTTTCACCCAGTTTTTGCGGAATCAATTACAAGCTTTTACTCATGACACAATACATGGGTCTCTACTCAGCATGAAGTATCTAGAAATTAACAGTGCCCCTTCTCCCTTTCTTTTATATATATATAACAAAATGCTGGAATGTTAGGGTCACAGCAAGATAAGCCGATAGACCCCTTCCCCATTCTCCCCTGCTAAGCTGAGCTCACAGCAAATAGTCTTATGCCTTGCAAACAGGGTACCTGGGTTTCAGGATGTGGTCACACCTGGCTCTTGAACCCAGGATGGTGATCCAGTTAAGCAGGATGCTAGCACCTAAGAACCAAGAGGCCATCTGCAAACCCCCTATAAAACCCCTATTGTATGTAAGCCAGGCTGCTGCCTTCACTGCCTGTGGTGAGCCAGCCAGCCTGGCATGTTAAAATAAACTTGCTAAACCTGACCCTAGGTCTGCCTCTCCATCCTTCAATCAACTTTACAACTTCAATAGACAAACGGAAAGTGTTTGGCAAAACTTAGCACCTATTCATGATAAAAGCACTCAACATAAAGGGATATAAAATAAAATTATTTAAATTGATTAGCATCTACATAAAACCCATAGCTAATATTAAAAATAATAAAAGACTTCCTCTCTAAAATCAGAAACAATTGACAAAATTCTACCAGACTAACCAAGAAAAAAGTAAAGACACAATTTACTCATAACAGAAATGAAAGAGGGCATTAAAAGGATTATTGATTAAATACTTGAACCTAACAAAATAGATAATTTAGATGAAACTTACCAATTGCTGAAAGGAAAAACTGCCATAAATCACTCAAGAATAAATACATAATATAGTCTCTTAAAGGACTTGAATTGGTATGTAAAATCTTCCAAAAAACACTTTTTCAGGGCTTAATGGTTTCATTGGCAAATTCTATCAGACATTTAAGAAAAACACCAGTAATTCTACACATTCCCCAAATAGAAAATAAAGGGTATGTTTGCAGTTTTACTCACCTATCATCATATGAAAATTGGTCATAACTTCATTAATCAGATGACACTGCTGACACTAACTCAGTGAAAATGTCTGGCCAAGATATTTTATGTTCCCTGAAATTATTGTTAGCTCTAAATTCAATAACCACTGACATATCTGAATATTTCACTTTTTCTGGTTCACATATACCTCAGAACTAGGTGGCAAATTATAAAGTCTATAAAGAAGTTTCAACAATAATTATGTGTAGTAATAAAGCAAAATTTCCTCAAGGGTACATCTGCTTTACTTAACTCAGAGGTCTTTGACCCAGACCTGGGTGAGAGACTACAATTCTCTACAGTGGTTGTTAAGTTCTATTTCTCTTCCAAAGGCATGAATAGGTTGTACTTTTCTCAGTTTATACAAGTTAAGTGATACCTATGTGAGTAGATTGCTTCTTTGTTTCTTTCCTAAAAGTTCCATGATTAAGTAACCATATCCAAAGTTTATAACATGCATACCACTTCCTGAATTTTGATAAGCATGCTTACTCAACGTCTTCTTAAACTAACATTATACACATTTATTGATTAGTTACATTAAGCAAGTAGGCTCCAGTGTCTCAAACTCTCTCTGTTTCTGTTATGAGAATTTTTGTTTAAACATTTTTCTCTTACATATTCAACTTTAATAATAATTTAAAAACTGAAAAATTAATTGTATTTAGTTAAGAATTTTGGCATATATTTACCAGTTTATTCTTTGTGACATGATGAAAGGGATGTTTTTTGAATCTTGTGGTAATGTTGCTTATGACAGATCTAATTCAAAATTCCAGTTGTTTAAAGCTGAAACACAAAATCCTTTATTAATTGGTAGCAGACATATTGACATCAGAGTATTAATCTTAGTAAGTACAAGGCCTCAGGTAATTAGAGGCTGTGGCTTAGTTTTATTCTTTTTTCCCTAAAAACCGTGTGCTTGAAATTTTTTTCTAGATTATAAATGGGTATTTGAATTTTTTTATTATGTTTTAATGCAACAACCAATTCCAAGTGTCATATATTTTTCCATATTCTGTTGCCTCATGACCATGATCAATTTCATAATTAGTATTTTTGTTTTGTTAGCAATCCATAGAAACCTATTGTGAATAACAAAATAATAATGATTTTAAAAATAAACAAAAGTTTATCAGGAAATTTATAAAACTGTAGGAAGACCTGAAAGTAATTATATTAGGCAATAGAGTAACTTATAGAATTCCATAGTCAGAAAATAATTTCTTAGGTTCATAATGTAGACCACTTGTTGATATTGGATTTTCACTGACTTTTACTAAGGCATCTATATCATTTATCACTACTTATAGTCATGTTGTCATACACAATTATGAAGGATCATTTGAAAAAAGAATAATTATGTTTGGTCAGCTAGACATTATAGACAACTCCAGACACATTCTAGAGTATTTGTCTTCACAGTATTTCAGTGTTTCAAAAACAGGCATGTAGAAATGTCTGGATCTGGCACATGTCCTATGTCAGCCTAGTGGCCAATCTCAGTCAATTTCTCTAGACATATGCTGTTCTACTCTCCACATAACCCAGTAGACTTCTCACAGAAAGGGAGCTCCATTGTGAGTTATATTTCGGGTATATTTTTGCAAACAAGTTCAGGTGTTTAACAGTTTCTCATATACATATAATGAAACTAAATTCATTATTGATAACAATTTAACCTAAGTTTAATTCACTTTAAATCTCTACTAGCTTTACAAGCTTGTAAAACTTAGGTTAAATTTTTACAAATAAATCTACAAACCTTGTAGAGCTCTTACTCCCTCTCATGTCACATGTTTCAATATGTATTTTCCCTTATCCAAGTGTGCTTTAAATATAGTAAAACTTCCTACTTGAATATGACATAAGGGTGAAAAATTTCCTTTAAATTTAATAATGTCATTTTTTTAGCCAATTGAGTTGTTTCAATTAAAAGAAAATTTTGGAAGGATGTTCTACAGCCATTCTGAACCTCTTTGGCTTCTTAGCTCACACTGCTATCTTTGTTCTTGAGTTCACAATTACAATAGTGTTATCCTATTTTGTTATGTTTCAGAACTCCAGCTGAGAAGTAGAACACAGGTATCTTCTTCACTTATTGCAAGTCCAGTATACCCAAGAATTCACTATGATTTCTGGGGTTCCGTTTACAAAAACAAGGCATGTACCTTTATCACAGTGGCATTCCATTTCTATATTCTCTGATTTTATGCCTTCATGAATTTTGATCAGAAGCAGAACAAAATTTTCTGCAAGATTTTTTAAAGATAGATGCAATGTATCAATATCTGGTTTTTGAAAGACACATAAAATAATATGACAATATTATTCTTTACCACTATAAAAGTCAACAAATAGTGGATTTCATGGAGCAGTATAAATTATAGAAATAAACATGTCAATATATACATTTTAAAAATATTTGTGTGTGTGTGTGTGTGTATAAAACTGTTATGAGGCAATTGGCATAATTCTTAAGTTTTAGCATTTTAGCAAAGACTTTTAGTTAAATAATTTCTTCAGATGTTATAGCTAGAAACCTGCACTGAGAAGATATATTCAAGGCAAGTTTCTGATTCTAAAATTGGTCAAAAAGATAAATAGCACCTTTAAAAATACTATTTTTAAAGAAAATTATATTATGGTGCATGTTATAATTTTAAAATATTTTATTCATATCTTTATTATAACATCATAGACTTAATGAATAGCATCTTTCTCCATTTCTAAATTAAGAAATAAAATATTTTACTTAAAAACATAAGAACAAAATGGAAATGTTGTTACTGATAGAAACTATATTGGAAAATTTGGCTTGGTTTTGAAAACTAAAAGGAATTGCTAACCATCTACCCTCCAGTGCAGACCTTGGGACATCCCACTGAAAGACAGACTCAACAAATCAGGTATTCTTTTCTGGGTCACTGCCTTTAATAGGCCAAGATTTTTCCCATGTTCAAAATTTAAAAAGACTAGTTTTCCTAAATGAAGAAACAAAAACAAATGCTACCTGCTACCACCATCATTAGGTCACTTGCTCCAACTGTATGTACAAAACAAAAAAAAAAAAAAGGATTTTGTCAGAATCCAAAGAGAATCCCTCCACTTTGAAAGGGGAAGCAGTGTCATGGTGTCTCTTTTACAAGGTAACTAGAGGGCTGGATTACATTTCACAGAATTCCCTTTCTATCATGTTTTCAGTAAGGGTGAAAAGAGGGATTCTTTGGAGATTTAGAGAGCTAGGGGAATCGGCAGCTGTTTTGTAATTTATACAGATAGTTGCCAACTTGATGACTTATCTCTGTCTGAAAGAAGTAGCTGAGTCCCCAGCTGTTCTTTATTTCTTTAAATCCTTGTTAGGCCTCTCTGGCTACTGGTCCAGATCTGTTTATCTCTACACAATAGACTAGCTACAAGGGTAAAAAACATTAAAAAACTGACACAGGTTTCAGCCTTTTTTTTTGTGGGGTTCCAGGCCAAGCATGCAGCATCCATCCTGCCCTTGATTTACCCTCACTTTTCCTTCATTGTTTTCTGATTGCCTACCCTGTGGATTTCAAGATTCAGCAACAAACAAAGAGACAGGGTGCTTTCAGGAGGGTTTAACAAGCTTTCCTAATATCTTGAGGACAATTCCCTGTAAGGAATTGCCTTAAGGATTTTTGTTTTCTGACATTCTCAAGGCTTTGTCTCCACAACTTATTGGTTTAAACCTTGAACTATCGTTCAGCCAGATATATGACCATGTTTCTGGGTACTGCAGTCTATCAGTCTCCCATCTTCATTAAGTGTGTTCACTCTTACAGACTGTCCCTTGTGACTATTTATAGGACTGTTTTTGAGCCTACAAAGTTTTGTCCTCATAGATCAAACAATGAAATAATTATGTCTACTATAAGAACATATTGAATTCAAATTTAAAAGTTCACTTCCTGTGTGTATTGCTCTCTAAAATATGTCTGTCTACATTGTACAACATGCTCATCACCTGTGCTCTTAACAACAAAATCAAATATAACCATAAAATACTTCAATAATCAAATGTTACAGATATCAAAATTAAACCAGCAAAAGCATACTACGGCCTCACATTTTCATACGACGTTCAATTGTCTAATTACTAGAGAGAAATTAAAATCCTCAATTAAATTCCTTTGCAAGTAAAGCCCTTAAGTCTGAAGGAATTAAAAGACAAGATCAGGTTTTTTCTATTATTATTATTTTTTGAGTTAAAATTCCAAAGGAATTAAAAATCAGCTTTTTTAAAAAAAAATCTGCTCAGTCTAACCTCAGGAATTTTCTCTTCCAGAGTGGAGTTGACATTTCTTCAGCATTGCTCATCACTGCATGTATCCTTTAGGACCTCTGAAGGTAAATTAGATCAATGCTATATGTACGACATGCCTCCTTTTAAAATAAGTATTACAGATTACTAGGAAACACAGTGGTGGACCAATACTCTCTGTTCACCTATTACTCTTAGAGGGTGAGTCAATCCTTAGTGTTTTAGAAATTGTTCCAACCTAATTTATTTTTATATTGTATAATATTATGTATTGTCCAAGATGAATGTCTAGATTTAGCAGTATTTGAGGACCTAAAGATCAATGGAGTGCTCAATTTTACACTTGAAATAAAGACAGTCAGTTTTCTCCTTATTCTTACTCCATATCCTGATAACATAATTTCAATTGGGGGAAATATCTTAGTAGAAGTTGAACTTAGCTCTGTGCATTAAGTGTTATCTAGGAAAGTTCCTTCTATATAGAGTGTCTTCTTTCTCAGAAAATTGAATTCAAAACATTCTTTCAAAGAAAAAGTATTTCTAAATTTATAATTGCCAGGCATCATGTTATTAGGGTTTTGCTCTGCCTCTCAGACTGAACAGCAGTGTCATGACTGTAGCTCACTGTAGCCTTGAACTCTGAAGGAGGGGCTGAAGTAATCCTCCTGTTCCAACCTCCCCTTAGCTTGAATCACAGGTGCACACCAATGCTCCAGGCTAATTAGAAAAAAATGTAGAAATAGTGTTGCCTTTCTTCCCAGGCTCGTCTTGAACAACTGGCTTCAAACAATCTCTCCCACCTCCACCTACCAAAGTGTTGGGATTACAGGCGTGAGCCAATGTGCCTGGCTCAGGTGCTAGTTATTTTTGGGTGCTGTTTGTTTGTTTTCAGGTTGGAGTGCAGTGCTGTGATCTCGGCTCACTCTAACATCTACCTCCCAGTTTCAAGTGATTCTCCAGGCACAAGGTTTTATTAAAGTTTCTTTCTTTGCTAACTTTTCTAATCTTTTAATTTCTATTTTTGTTACCTAATTTGCACTGAGGGTGAAGAAAAGATAAAAGTAAGCTTAGCTTCTATCATTGGTTAAATGTTTGTCCACTGGTTTCCTCCCCTGCAGTTAAGGATGTCTATGGCTAGTCATTGATAGGATTCTGCAGAATTTTCCTACCTTGAGAAAAGTCTAGATAGAGACAAAAGACAGGAAATAGGAATGAGATGATAAAATCTAGGTTGTACCATAGTGAAATCAGTTGAATATCATGCAGATTTACCTGCTACCTTGCTACCATAGCAAATATTAGAAAGATTTTTATATAAATCCTTTTATGTAGAGTTGTTATATATACATATATATGTGTATATGGCAATGATGCAACAATTGATGTCTCCAAGATGCACCAATAAAATAGTAAAATATACTTCTTAGCAAAAGATATTTATTTTTGTTGTATTTGGCAAGAAATAAGATTACAATGCTTGATTTTATATTTCATCAAGTAAACAGATTTAACATCAAAATCTCCTAACTGAAGAACTTACACATGCCTGAAGATTTTTCTTTCTTACTTACAACAATTCAATGAGGAAATTACTTTTATTTACCTATCATTCCACATGCAGAAAGAGAGCCTTTTTGCAGTTAAATAAGTTGTCCAAGGTCAAACAGCCAGGAAGTGCTAGAAGCAGGATTTAATTGCCAGCAGTCTTCCTCCAAAGTAAGACCCTTAAACTAATTATGTTATACAGTCCCATGAATAAAAAAAGTGCTTCCTTAAAAAAAGATAAAAATTGAAACATTCAGACTCTGGTAAAAATTATCACTTATGTATAGGAAAACTCCAAATTGTGTCACATCTTTTGAACAGGCTCTAGCATCAGTTCTGAGAAATTGCTTGTATATACTAAACATCTGTGTTGACTAAGGAAAACATATACTTCATTGACATTTTCAAAATGGCACTGTTTTAAAATCTCTATTGCAAATGATCAGGCCAGAAATCACTGAAGTATTAAGACAGTTAATGCAGGCAATGCTACAAGCCTTTTAAAAGGACCCGCACCATTGTTAGTAGATAAATTATGCAAGCTTGGCCATGTACATCTGTTGATTTGCCAGATAGCTAATTAAAATGCGTTACAGCCATTAAGTTGTTTAAAGGCACATTTTGTGATTCCATAAAATGTCATTTATCTAGTTTAAACCATAGTTGTTTTGATCAGCCATACAAAAATCACTAAAGACCTGTATTTTGCATATAAATGTAGCTCTAAAGAAGATGTGTTTTTCTTTTGACCTTAGTTTGAATGGAATAGCATCTATTTTGACTGACATTTTATAGGACAAAAAATAGCACGCTTAGTACATTGATTATGATTGTTTATCAGGACTTTTTAAAATTTCAGTGTCGTTTTTAAGTTTGGAGCACATATGCAGGATATACGGGGTTTGTTATATACGTAAACACGTGCCATGGTGGTTTGCTACGCAGATCATTCCATCACCTAGGTATTAAGTCCAGCATCCATAAGCTATTTTTCTTGATTCTCTTCCCTCCTTCCACTTCCCACCCCCTGACAGTCCCCAGTGTGTATTATTTCCTCCAAAGTCCATGTGTTCTTATCATTCAGCTCCCACTTACAAGTTAGAACATGCAGTATTTGGCTTTCTACTCCTGCATTGGTTTACTGAGGATAATGACCTCCACCTCCATCCTCCTTGTCCCTGCAAAGGACATGATATAATTCCTTTTTATGGCTGTATAGAATCAGAACATATTTTTTATGTCTGTATAGGTAATTATGTTCAATATGACAAAAGTTTTCATAATAATATTATGATCTAACATTTATTGAGTTTTGATATATACCAGGAATATTTAATTTCTTAATATAGTGTATATTAGAATACTTGCTACTCAGAAAAACCTTTGGAGTATGTTTGTCAACATCTGCATTTTGCAAATGATGCAAAATAGTTAAATGTAACACTGTAAGTAGGGGAAAGATCCAAGATAACTAAGCCAGACAGCCAAGACCCAGAGCCTTAACCATTTCCTTTTACTATCTTTTAGTTTTTCTGATATGAATCAATTTTAATTTTCTAAGGAAACAAGAAAAATAAACTAGATTTTCTGTTTCTACAGTAAATTCACTAACATTATTTAAGCTTTTTCAGATTTTGCAAAGATTGTTTAATTTAATCCTATTCTTCTAAGGATAGTCCTACTAAAGCTAGGAGAAAACCAACAAACACCCAACTACTATGTAGTTTATTCTTCTAATTTGAGGACCAGAAATGCTTTGAATCTAGGCAGGAATATTTAGTTTGGTTTATAGCCATAGTAACTAAAGGAATCAAGACTATTTCACATGATCATGTTGTAGAAGGCAAAGAATAGTCAGACTTTGACTTATTGAAGAGGCTTAAAGTTAGACAAAAATAATTCAAACTTGGAAATATCCTTTCTCTTCTCCAACTCTTTTCCTATTCTTTCAAAGACATAAATCCTTAAGCTAAAAAACAAGAATCCATTATTTTGCTTAGAAAATATTTATATGTAGTGAAGTTTCAAATTTAATTAATTCAACTGTCTTCACTCAGAAAGATAGTTTATCACAATATAATTTTCAACAGGAATTTAATATGGCAATATACTCTTGACTGTTAGGTAATATTGAAACTACTAAAATTAACTTCTTTAATTTTACATGTTTTCGTTTGACAAACTTAGAATTAACTAGAAGAAAGTGACTGCATTTCTTCATTCCTCCCTTTTGTTCTTTCCTTTTTTCCTAATGAGATAAAGAAGTAATGAATATGTTCCCAGTCTCAGCCATATGTTGCCTTTCCCCTAATTTTCTGGAAGGTAGATTCATGTATGTCTGCCCACATTTTTTGCAATTACATGCAGAGTTTTTGGCACTGTGGTAGGACTTTGGAAACATACCTAATCTATTTTCACTGTATACAAAAAGTCTCAAATCTAAAACCATAGAGAAAAGAAACACAGTTGTGCATGTACACGTGCATACATGCATGCATGCATACATACACACATTTTTCTATAAAAATTGGCAAGAAAAAGAAAAACAATGTGACTTGATTTTTGGTTGGTTCTTTCTAATACGTTGATACCAGGTGAAATGAACAGCTTCAGCCTTGCAGCCTGTGACTTGAGTGGTCCTGAAGAATAGTAAGGATGTGAAATACTATTAAAAAAACAGATCTTTTTTAACAGTGCATTTGCTTGTTTAATTTCCTTATGGGGGATACAGTTAAAAGAATATATTTATAACCAGTTGTTAGTGGTTTGACCTCATGATTGAGCACTTGGAAAAAAAGATGGAAAGACTGCGAGTAAGATGGTATGTAGTAATAAACTCTCTTAAATAAGGAAATGGGATTTGGCTATTTATTTTAAATGAGGAAGCTCAGCACAGTAGCGGAAGAGGTTCTCGATAATAAGCCAAGATAACCTTTTCTGTTCATGTCTGCCATATTCTTTTCTTATCCGTCCCAGTAATTGTTTAATGGGCTCAAGAAAAATAAAGTTTATGCATTGGCTTAAATTATAGATTTAACCTCAACAAAACTCATCTTACTACTGTTGATGGCTTCTATCAACAAAAGAGACCAAAGCTGAAATCATTCCCAGAGAGACAGGCAGGCCACCTGACTGCACACTGATTACATTAGAGATCCAGAGTCAATGCTGTGTCTTCACTGAAACATACATTCAGTTCCATATGTAGATATACTTCTCTTGCTAGTAATGCTTCTGCCTATACAATGAACTATGGAATTCCTAAATGCTATATTCACCATCCTTATAATCCAAAGAGCACTATTTCTGTATGTAACTAATTTTATAACAAAATAAACAAGGAAATGAGAAAAAGCTCACACCATGGGATTTACGAGTCCATCAATGTAGGTATATCACCATCCAGAGGTAGTTGGAATGCTAGATGGGTGAAATAGTCCAATGAAGACTCACTTATGGTACTGGCTGGGAGAATTTGGATTCTATTCAACGAAAACCGAAATCTACTCTTTTATTTTTTATTATTCTTTAGGTTCTGGGGTACATGTGCAGATCATGCAGGATTGTTGCTTAGTACATACATGGCAAGGTGGTTTGCTGCCTCCATCTCCCCATCACCTACATCTGGCATTTTCCCCATGTTATCTTTCCCCAACTTCCCCAGCCCCAGCTGTCCCTCCCCTAACCCACCCCAAGTGACCCCAGTGTGTGATGGTCCCCTCCCTGTGTCCATGTGTTCTTATTGTTCAACACTCACCTATAAATGAGAACATGCAGTGTTTAGTTTTTCTTTTCTTGTGTCAGTTTGCTGAGAATGATGGTTTGCAGATTCTTCCATGTCCCTACAAACGACACAAACTCATCGTTTTTTATGGCTGCATAGTATTCCGTGATGAATATGTGTCACATTTCCCATGTCAAGTCTATCATCAATGGCATTTGGGTTGGTTCCAGGTCTTCACTATTATAAACAGTGCTGCAAGGAACATACGTGTGTATGTGTCTTTATAATAGAATGATTATAATTCTTTTGGTATATACACAGTAATGCAATTGTTGGGTCAAATGAAACTTCTACTTCTAGATCCTTGAGGAATTGCTGCTCTGTCTTCCATAATGGTTGAACTAATTGACACTACCATCAACAGTGTAAAAGTATTCCTATTTCTCCACATCCTCTCGAGCATCTGTTGTCTCCAGACTTTTTAATGATTGCCATTCTAACTGGTGTGAGATGGTATCTCAATGTGGTTTTGATTTGCATTTCTCTATGCATGACCACTGATAATGAGATCTTTTTCATGTTTGTTGGCTTCATATAGGTCTTCTTTTGAAAAGTGTCTGTTCATATCCTTTGCCTACTCTTGAATGGGTTTTTTTTCATGTAGGTCTGTTTATGTTCTTTGTACATTCTGGATATTAGCCATTTGTCAGATGGGTAGATGGCAGAATTTTTTTCTCATTCTGCTGGTTATCAGTTCACTCTAATGATTGTTTCTTTTGCTGTACAGAAGCTCTTGAGTTTAATTAGATCACATTTATCTATTTTGGCTTTTATTGCCAATGTTTTTGGTGTTTTAGTCATGAAGTCCTTGCCTATGCCTATGTCCTCAACGGTTTTGCCTAGGTTTTCTTCTAGGATTTTTATGGTGTTAGGTTTTATGTTTAAATCTGTAATCCACCTGGAGTTAATTTTTGTATAGAGTGTAAGGAAGGGGTCCAATTTCAGCTTTCTGCACATGGCTAGCCAATTTTCCCAACACAATTTATTGAACAGGGAATCCTTTTCCCATTGCTTGTTTTTGTCAGGTTTGTCAAGGATCAGATGATTGTAGATGTGTGGTGTTGCTTCCAGGGCTTCTGTTCTGTTCCATTGGTCTATATTTCTGACTTGGTACCAGTACCATACTGTTTTGATTATTGTGCCCTGTAGTATTGTTTGAAGTCAGGTAGCGTGATACCTCCAGTTTTGTTCTTTTTGCTTGGAATTGTCTTGGCTATGTGGGCTTTCTTTTGGTTCCATATTAAGTTGAAAGTGATTTTTTACCAGTTCTGTGAAAAAGGTCAATGGCAGCTTGATGGGGATAATGTTGAATCTAAATTACTTTGGACAGTATGGCCATTCTCACAATATTTATTCTTCCTAACCATGAGCATGGAAAGTTTTTTCTTCTGTTTGTATCCTCTCTTATTTCCTTGAGCAGTGGTTTGTAGTTCTTCTTAAAGAGGTCCTTCACCTTCTGATATTCTTTCTTCAGCTTGGTCAATTCGGCTGTTGAAACTTGTGCATGCTTCGCGAAGTTCTCGTGTTGTGTTTTTCAGCTCCTTCAATTCATTCATATTCCTCTCTAAGTTGTCCATTCTTGTTATCAATTCCTCGAATCTTTTTTCAAATCTTTTTTCAAGGTTCTTAGTTTCTTTGCACTGGTTTAGAACATGTTCCTTTAGCTCACTGAAGTTTCTCATTATCCACTTTCTGAAATCTGATTCCGTCATTTCGTCACATTCATTCTCCGTCCAGCTTTGTTCCCTTGCTGGTGAGGAGTTTTGGTCCTTTTTTGGAGGTGAGGTGTTTTGGTTTCTGGTGTTTTCCTCCTTTTTGCGCTGGTTTCTTCCCATCTTTATGGATTTATCCACCTGTCATCTTAGTAGTTGCTGGTTTTTCAATTGGGTCTCTGTGTGGACACTGAGATTGTTGATGATGAAGTATTTCTGTTAATTAGTTTTCCCTCTAATGGTCTATCCTCTCTGCTGTATGAGTGCTGAGGTCCACTCCAGGCCCTGTTTGTCTGGGGTATACCTGCAGCAGCTGCGGAACAGTGAGGGATGATACCAGTTTCTTTTTCTGCTGTCCTTGTTCCAGAATGATGCCAGCCAAATGTCAGTCTGATTAGTCCTTTTCTGGGGTGACTCCTTGGATATACAGGGGTCAGGGAGCTGCTTCAGGAGACAATCTGTGCTTTATAGGAGCTCCAGTGCTAGGATGTGAGCTCCGTTGTTCGTTCAGTGTTGTTGGGAGGTTGTTTATGTCTGCTGCAATAGAACTCATAAAACACCACCCTTTTTTTTTCACCCTTAGATGCTCTGTCTCAGGGAGTTGGGGCTTTCTTTATGAGTATCTGTTGCACTGTCCTACTCCACTAGGCAGCAGTCTATTCACAATTTGCCTGCCGGGGCTCTGACCTGCTAGCGCGGGTCTGCCCTGTTGCTGCCTGGTGGAATCTCTCTGTTATGGCAGGTTGCCTTGGCAACGGCAGGCTGTGTCAGACCTGGGCGGTACTTCAGTGGGGGTGCACTGCGTCAGAGATGGTGGACGCCCCTCCCTCACCGGGCTGCACCGTCCTAGATGCCAGCAGCAAAACTCTCAGCCCCAAGCGCCTCCAGTCGCCACCCTGCTTGTCCCCGTGAGCGTGGGACCCGCCGAGCCTGATCACCCAGCTCCCTGCCTCAGAGTCCATCCTCTCTCTCTCTCTCTTCCTCTCCCCAAGCTGAAAGGTCGACTCTCTCACTGGCACCCCAGGAGCCTGCCGATAGGGCACTGGGATCCGTGTGATCTCCCGTGCCACTGCCCACTACCCTGGCTCAGATCACGCTTCCCAGGAAACTCCTGGTCTGGCTCATTGTCCAAGTCCCGTTCAATCAGATGGACATGCCAATCTGCCCTTCCAAATTTCAGATTGCCGGTTTAACAGGGCACCCAGACCAGTGAGTTCCGCGCCGGGTCCCGTTGTGGCGCCGGCAGAAGAGGCAGCGGGAGCTGGCTGCGTTAGCCAGCTGCACTAGGGTCCAGTGTCTCTCCCACACCTGGGACATTCAACACTCTGTGGGCATAAAAGGTCCATCCAAGAATGCGGCTAGGACTCAAACTCTGCACCTTCACCGAGAGCTGCAATCCTGAGTCGCCTCTACGACACCATCTTGCCTCCTTCTCCCTCACAATAATAGTGGGAGACTTTAACACTCCACTGTCAATAGCAGACAGATCAACCAGACAGAAAATTAACAAGGATATCCACGACTTGAACTCAGACCTGGAACAAGCAAACCTGATAGACATTTACAGAACTCTCCACCCCAAATCCACAGAATATACATTCTTCTCAGCACCACATCACACCTACTCCAAAATTGACCACATAATTGGAAGTAAAGCACTCCTCAGCAAATGCAAAACAACTGAAATCATAACAAACAGTCTCTCAGACCATAGTGCAATCAAGTTGGAACTCAGAATTCAGAAAATAACTCAGAACCGCACAGCTTCATGGAAACTGAACAACTGGCTCTTGAATGTTGATTGGATAAACAATGAAATGAAGGCAGAAATAAAGAAGTTCTTTGAAACCAACGAGAATGAAGACACAATGTACCAGAATCTCTGGGACACATTTAAAGCAGTCTGTAGAGGAAAATATATAGCAATAAGTGCCCACATGAGAAGAGTGGAGAGATCCAAAATTGACACCCTATCATCAAAATTGAAAGAGCTAGAGGAGCAAGATCAAAAAAGCTCAAAACCTAGCCAAAGACAAGAAATAACTAAGATCAGAGCAGAATTGAAGGAGATAGAGACAAGAAAAACCCTTCAAAAAATCAATAAATCTAAGAGCTGGTTTTTCAAAAAGATCAACAAAATAGACAGACCACTAGACAGACTGATAAAAAAGAAAAGAGAGAACAACCAAATAGATGCAATAAAAAATGATAAAGGGGAAATCACCACAGATTCCACAGAAATTCAAACCATCATCAGAGAATACTACAAACAACTCTATGCACATAAACTAGTAAATCAGGAAGAAATGGATAAATTCCTCAACGCCTGTGTCCTCCCAAGCCTAAACCAGGAGGAAGCGGAAACTATGAATAGACCAATAACAAGGTCTGAAGTTGAGGCGGCAATTAAGAGCCTGCCACACAAAAAAAGCCCAGGTCCAGATGGGTTCACAGCTGAATTCTACCAGACACACAAAGAGGATCTGGTACCATTCCTTCTGAAACTATTCCAAATAATCCAAAAAGAGAGAACCCTTCCCAAATCATTTTATGAGACCAACATCATCCTGATACCAAAACCTGGCAGAGACTCAACAAGAAAGGAAAACTTCAGGCCAATATTCATGATGAACATAGATGCAAAAATCTTCAATAAAATACTGGCAAACCGATTGCAACAGCACATTAAAAAACTTATCCATCATGATCAAGTAGGATTCATCCCGGGGATGCAAGGCTGGTTCAACATACACAAGTCTATAAATGTAATTCACCACATAAACAGAAGCAAAAACAAAAACCACATGATTATCTCAATTGATGCAGAAAAGGCATTTGACAAAATTCAACAGCCCTTTATGCTAAAAACCCTCAATAAACTTGGTATTGATGGAACATATCTCAAAGTAATAAAAGCTATTTATGACAAACCAACAGCCAACATCATACTGAATGGGCAAAAACTGGAAGTATTCCCTTTGAAATCCGGCACTAGACAAGGATGCCCTCTCTCACCACTTCTATTCAACATAGTACTGGAAGTTCTAGCCAGAGCAATCAGGCAAGAAAAAGAAATAAAGGGTATTCAAATAGGAAAGGTGGAAGCCAAATTGTCTCTATTTGCAGATGACATGATAGTATACCTAGAAGACCCCATCACCTCAGCCCAAAAGCTCCTGAAACTGATAAGCAACTTCAGCAAAGTCTCAGGATATAAAATCAATGTGCAAAGATCACAAGCATTCCTATACACCAATAACAGACTTAAAGAGAACCAAATCAAGAATGAACTGCCATTCATAATTACTACAAAGAAAATAAAATACCTAGGAATACAACTCACTAGGAAAGTAAGGGACCTCTTTAAGGAAAACTACAAACAACTGCTCAACGAAATAAGAGAGGACACAAACAGATGGAGAAACATTCCATGCTCGTGGTTAGGAAGAATCAATATCGTGAAAATGGCTATACTGCCCAAAGTAATTTACACATTCAATGCTAACCCCATCAAACTACCATTGAATTTCTTCACAGAACTGGAAAAAACCACCATGAATTTCATATGGAACCAAAAAAGAGCCTGCATAGCCAAGTCAATTCTAAGCAAAAAGAACACAGCGGGAGGCATCACGCTACCAGACTTCAAACTATACTACAAGGCTACAGTAATCAAAACAGCATGGTACTGGTACCAAAACAGAGATATAGACCAATGGAACAGAACAGAAGCATTGGAGGCAACACAACATATCTACAACCGTATTATCTTTGATAAACCAGACAAAAACAGGCAATGGGGAAAGGATTCCCTATTTAATAAATGGTGTTGGGAAAACTGGCTAGCTATGTGCAGAAAGCAGAAACTGGACCCCTTCCTGACACATTACACTAAAATTAACTCCACATGGATTAAAGACTTAAACATAAGACCTGACACCATAAAAACTCTAGAAGAAAATCTGGGCAAAACCATTCAGGACATAGGAGTAGGAAAGGACTTCATGACCAAAACACCAAAAGCATTGGCAACAAAAGCCAAAATAGACAAATGGGACCTAATCAAACTCCACAGCTTCTGCACGGCAAAAGAGACAGTCACTAGAGTGAATCAGGAACCATCAGAATGGGAAAAAATCTTTGCAGTTTACCCAACTGACAAAGGGCTGATATCCAGAATTTACAAAGAACTCAAACAGATTTACGGGAAAAAAACAAACAAGCCCATTCAAAAATGGGCAAAGGATATGAACAGAAACTTTACAAAAGAAGACATACATGAGGCCAACAAACATATGAAAAAGTGCTCATCATCATTGGTCATTAGAGAGATGCAAATCAAAACCACATTGAGATATCATCTCACACCAGTTAGAATGGCGATCATTAAAAAATCTGGAGACAGCAGATGCTGGAGAGGATGTGGAGAAATAGGAACACTCTTACACTGTTGGTGGGAGTGTAAATTAGTTCAACCATTGTGGAAGACAGTGTGGCGATTCCTCAGGGACCTAGAAATAGAAATTCCATTTGACCCAGCAATCCCATTACTGGGTATCTATCCAAAGGACTATAAATCATTCTACTATAAGGACACATGCACACGAATGTTCATCGCAGCACTGTTTACAATAGCAAGGACCTGGAACCAACCCAAATGCCCAACGATGATAGACTGGACTGGGAAAATGTGGCACATATACACCATGGAATATTATGCAGCAATAAAAAATGATGAGTTTGTGTCCTTTGTAGGGACATGGATGAATCTGGAGAACATCATTCTCAGCAAACTGACACAAGAACAGAAAAAGAAATACCGCATATACTCACTCATAGGTGGGTGAGAAAAATGAGAACACGTGGACACAGAGAGGTGGTCTACTATACACTGGGGACTGTTGGGGGGAATGGGGGAGAGACAGCAGGGGGGGCTGGGGGGGATGACCTGGGGATGACCACCAAGTGTGGGTGAAGGGGAGGAAGGCAGCAAAGCACACTGCCATATGTGTACCTATGCAACTATCTTGCACGTTCTGCACATGTACCCCCAAACCTATAATGCAATAAAAATTTTAAAAAATAAATAAATAAATAAATAAATAATAAATTAATAATAAAAAAAAGAGGTCCTTCACATCCTTTTCAGTTGTATTCCTAGGTATTTTATTCTCTTTGTAGCAACTGTGAATGGGAGTTTGCTCATGATTTGGCTTCCCATTAGTCTGTTATTGGTGTATAGTAATACTTGTTATTTCTGCACATTGATTTCGTGTCCTGAGGCTTTGCTGAAGTTGCTTATCAGCTTAAGGAGATTTTGGGCTGAAATGATGGGATCTTCTTATTATACAATCATGTCCTCTGCAAATAGAGTTAATTTGACTTTATCTTTTCCTAATTGAATACTCTTTATTTCTTTTTTCTTGCCTGATTGCTCTGGCTAGAACTTCCAAGAATATATTGAATAGGAATGATGAGAAAGGGCATCCCTGTCTAGTGCCAGATTTCCAAGGGAAGGCTTCCATCTTTTACCCTCTCAGTATGATATTGGCTGTGGGTCTGTCATAATAGCTTTTATTATTTTGAGATACATTCTAGCGATACCTAGTTTATTGAGGGTTTTTTAGCATAAAGGGCTTTTGAATTTTGTCAAAGGCCTTCTCTGCATCTAATGAGATGATCATCTGGTTTTTGTCTTTGGTTCTGTTTATGTGATGGATTGTGTTTATGGACTTGCATATGTTGAACCAGCCTTGCATCCCTGGGATAAAACTTACTTGATTGTGATGGATAAGCATTTTATGTGCTGCTGCATTTGGTTTGCCAATATTTTATTGATGATTTTTTTATCAATGTTCATCGTGGATATTGTTCTGAAATTTTCTTTTTTAGTTGTGTCTCTGTCAGGTTTTGTGGTCAGGATGATGTTGCTCTTATAAAATGAGTTAGGAAGGATTCCCTCTTTATGTATTATTTGGAATAGTTTCAGAAGTAATGCTACCAGCTCCTCTTGGTTGGTCTGGTAGAATCTGGCTGTGAATCCTTCTGTACCTGGACTTTTTTTTGTTTGTTAGGCTATTAGTTGCTGCCTCAACTTCAGACCTTGTTATTGGTCTATTCAAGGATTCAACTTCTTCCTGGTTTAGTGGTGGAAGGGTGTAAGTGTCCAGGAATTTATCCATTTCTTCCACATTTACTGGTTTATGTGCATAGAGTTGTTTCTAGTAATGTCTGATGGTAGTTTATATTTCTGTGGAATCAGTGTTGATATCCCCTTTATCATTTTTTATTGCATCTATTTGATTCTTCTCTCTTTTCATTAGTCTTCCTAGTGGTCTATTTTGTTGATCTTTTCAAAAAAACAGCTCCTGAATTTATTGATTTTTTGAAGTGTTTTTTGTGTCTCTGTCTCCTTTAGTTATGCTCTGATCTTAATTATCTCTTGTCTTCTGCTAGCTTTTGAATTGGTTTGATCTTGCACCTCTAGCTCTTTGCATTTTGACAATAGGGTGTTGATTTTCTATCTTTCCTGGCTTCACATTGGGCATTTGATGCTATAAATTTCCCTCTAGACACTGCTTCAAATGTGTCCCAGAGGTTCTGGTACATTGTGTCTTCATTCTCATTAGTTTTGATGAATATCTTTATTTCTGCCTTCATTTTGTTGGTAATCCAGTCGTCATTCAGAAGAAAGTTGTTCAGGTTCCATGTAGTTGTGTGGTTTTGAGTGAATTTCTTATTCCTGGATTCCAACTTGTTTCCATTGTGGTCTGAGAGACTGTTTGTTATAATTTCCATTCTTTTGCATTTGCTGAGGAGTGATTTACTCCCAATTATGTGGTCAATTGTAGAGAAGATGCGATGGGTGGTGAGAAGAATGTACATTCTGTGGATTTGGGCTGGAGATTTCTATAGATGTCTACTAGGTTTGCTTGGTCTAGATCTGTGTTCAAGTCCTGGACATTGTTGTTATTTTCTGTCTCATTGATCTAATATCGACAACAGAGTGTTAAAGTATCCCACTATTATTGTGTGGGAGTCTGAATTTCTTTGTAGGTCTTTAAGAACTTGTTTTATGTATCTATGTGCTCCATTATTGGGTTCATATATACTCAGGATAGTCAGCTCTTCATGTTGCACTGATCCTTTTACCATTATGTAATGCCCTTTTTTTTTGTCTCTTTTGATCTTTGTTTGTTTAAAGTCCATTTTATCATAAACTAGGGTTGCAACTTCTGGTTTTTATTTGCTCTCAATTTTCTTGGTAAATATTCTTCAATCCCTTTATTTTGAGTCTAAATGTGTCTTTTCACATGAGATAGGTCTCCTGAATACAGCACACCAATGGGTCTTGACTTTTTGTCCAGTTAGCCTGTCTGTGTCTTTTGTTTGGGGTATTTACTCCATTTACATTTAATGTTAATATTATTATGTGTGAATTTGGTCCTGCCATTTTTTGTACTGACTTTTTATTTACCATAAGGTATACTTTTGCAGTGGCTGGTACTGATTGTTCCTTTCCATGTTTAGAACTTCCTTAAGGAGCTCTTGTAAGGCAAGTCTGGTAATGACAAAATCTCTCAGCAATTGCTTGTCCATAAAGAATTTTATTTCTTGTTCAATTATGAAGCTTAGTTTTGATGGATATAATTCTTAAGTTGAAAGTTCTTTTCTTTAAGGATGTTGAATATTGTCCCCCACTCTCTTCTCACTTGTAGATTTTATGCCGAGAAGTCCACTGTGAATCTCATGGACTTCCCTTTCTTGGTGACCCGATCTTTCTGGCTGCTATTAACCTTTTTTTTCTTCATTTCAACCCTGGTGAATCTGACAATTGTGTGCCTTGGGGTTGGTCATCTTGAGGAATATTATTGTGGTGTTCTCTGTTTTTCCTGGATCTGAATGTTGGCCTGCCTTGCTAGGTTGTAAAAGTTCTCCTGGATAATATCCTGAAGAGGGTTTTCCAGCTTGGATTCATTCTTCCTGTCACAATCAGGTACACAGATAAAGCACAGACAATTTTTTTTCACATAATTCCATATTTCTTGAAGTCTTTGTTCATTTATTTTTACTTTTTCTTCTAACCTTGCCTTCTCATTTTATTTCATTAGGTCGATCTTCAATCTCTGATATTCTTTCTTCTGCTTGATCAATTCAGCTATTAAAATTTGTGTATGCTTCATGAAGTTCTCATGCTGTGTTTTTCAGCTCTATCAAGTTGTTTATGTTCTTCTATAAGCTAGTTGTTCTAGTTGGCAATTTGCCTAAACTTTTTTCAAGCTTTTCAGTTTCTTTGCATTGGGTTAGAACACATTCCTTTAGCTCAGAAAGTTTTTTATAACCCACCTTCTGAAGTCTGCTTCTGTCAATTTGTCAAACTCATTCTCCATTCTGTTCTGTTTCCTTGCTTGTGATGAGTTGTGATCCCTTGGAGGAGGAGAAGCATTCTGGTCTTTGATGATTTCATCCTTTTTGTGCTGGTTTCTTTCCATCTTTGTGGATTTATCTATCTGTGTTCTTTGAAGTTGGTGACTTCAGATGGAGGGTCTCAGAATGGACATCCTTTCTGTTGATATTGAAGCTGTTTCTTTCTGTTTTTGTTTTGTTTTGTTTTGTTTTGTTTTTTGTTTTGTTTTGTTTTCCCTCTAACAGTCAGGTTCTCTGATATAGGACTGCTGAAGGGCCACTCCAGACCTTGCTTGCCTGGGAGTCACCTGCAGGTGCTGGGAAACATTGAGGATTACTGCTTTATCTTTCCTCTGGTAGCTTCATCCCAGAAATGTACACACCAGGTGTCAGCCAGAGCTTTCCTCCATGAGGTGACATTTTGGTTATACAGGGGTTGGGGAGCCACTTGTGGAGGCAATCTGTCCCTTGTCTGCCTGCAAGGGACTGCTGGGAAGCCACAGGCTCAGTCCAGCTGCTGTATAAACTTCTTCTGTCTTTTGTTTACATGGGTGAGATTAGAACCACCTCAACAATGGCAGTTGCCCTTCCCCACACTGAGCTCGATCATCTGGGATCGAGCTTGAACTGATGTGCTGGCTGTGAAACTCAAGCAAGAGGGCTTCAGTTTGCTGGTCTTTGTAGGGTTGGCACCCATCAAGCTGTATCACCTGTCTCTCTGTGTTCAGCTCTCTCTCTTTCTGGGGAGTAGGAAACTTTGTCCCACAGGCACTCTTGATGCTAGTAAAAACATCTGCCCAAATCTGTGCTGACAACCTGTGATCCTGACCAAAGCTGCTGCTCAGATCTGTACTGGTAACTCTGGGTGCTTTTCAGCCCAGCAGGGATCTCCTGGTCTGAGGGTTGCAAAGGCCATGGGAGACATGCAGTATCTGAACTGGAGTGCTGAGGGGAGAAATCTCCAATTCTCTTGCTGGGTGCATTTCCTGGGTGAGGCAGCACCCCACCCTGCCACAGTTTGCCCTCCTTGGGCTACACCCACTGTCCAACCTGTCCCATTGAAATGAACCTGGTACGTTGCTTAGAAATGAGATCACTCACCTTCTGCATTGCTCTCACTGGGAACTGTGCTCCAGAGCTGTTCCTATTCAGCCATCTTGGTGGAATCCCCACTTTTGGTATTATATTTAAGAATCTATTGTTGAAACCAAATTATCAATGTTTATTACAATGTTTTTAATGGCTTTATTTATTTAGCACTTATGTTTAGGTCATTGATCCATTTCAATTTATTATTTGTGTATGATGTTAGGTAGAGAATCAACTTCATTCCTGTGCACATGGAAATCCATTTGTCCCCACACCATTTTTTAAAAAATAAACTATTCTTTCCCCATTGATTGGACTTGGAACACATGTCAAAAAAAAATCTATTGATCATAGGATGTATGTGTTAATTCCTGGCCTCTCAATTGTATTTCAATGGCCTGTACAGTATTCCTTCCAAATTCATGAATCATTAATTCCAGGAGGCCCTGAAGATACCAAAATCCACTGATGTTCAGTGACTCCTATTTTGTTAACGATATGTTGATGATTTAAGCTCTTAGGAATTATTAAAAGATAGAATATAATAGTAACACCATATTAAAAGGAGCACAATCCTTCCCTCTAGAAATCTGTTTGACTCTTAAATTCATATAGTCAAAATTATGAGTGATTTATTAAATACATTTGAGAAGTAATGCATTTTGAATGAATGACAACAATGTAATTAGGTGTCACATTCTTTACTTATTAGTGAAATAGTATGGGAAACAAATGAAGATTAGTGCATTATTTTCAAATTAACAGGATCCCAAATGTTTTTATCATCACTTTCTAATCTCATTTATTATTCTTGTTTAAGGCACAATATATAACAAATTAATTCAACACATGTTCTTTATGCATTTCTGGTTTAGAAATAAGAAATATTTCTGGTATATGTGAAAGAAACACTCTTTAAAATAAGTGAAAGTTTGATTCTATTGAGATAACAATTTACTCACATGCAGAGGCCATCTTTCAGCACTTCTACTTGATATTTTCAATGAGAGACAGATTTGAGCACAGCTAAATGAAGAGCCTTCAATAATGGCATGGGATTTGTTATTGCTATCTGGATTTCTGATTTTCTATTCTCCTATGTATATTAATTTACTTGGTAGTAATTTGAACATGGTGGATCTGGGTAACTCAAATATACATTCTTTATATGTCACCAGGTCTGGTACATGTAAGAAAAGAGAAAGAAGCAGTTGATAAGGCATTAAAGTAATAAAACATGTTTTAAAAATGCATCACCGGCTAGGCACAGTGGCTTATGCTTGTAATCACAGCACCTTGGGAGGCCCATGCAGGCAAATCACCTGAGGTCAGGAGTTCAAGACCAGCATGGCCAATATAGTGAAATCTCATCTCTACTAAAAACATACAAAAATTATCCAGGCTTGATGGCAAGTGCCTGTAATCCCAGCTATGCAGGAAGCTGAGGCAGGAGAATAGCTTGAACCTGGGAGGCAGAGACTGCAGCAAGATAGCACCACTGTGCTCCAGTCTGAGCAACAGAGCAAGAATCTGCAAAAAAAAAAAAAAAAAAAAAAAAAAAAGCATTACTTCTTTCTCTAAAGGACAGAATCTCTGAAAGGAAAAGCTGGACTAAATTCTCCACATGTTCTATTCCTGTGGAGTAGATGAGGATGTAAAAAAAAAGTCCCTGATTCTGAGGCTGGAGCAAGTGGGCCAAAGGCACTGATATGGTTTGGATTAGTGTCCCCACCCATATCTCAAGTCTAATTGAAATTCCCAGTATTAGAGGTAGGGCTGGTGGGAGGTGATTGGATCATGGGGATAGATTTCCCAATTGGGGCTGTTTTCATGATAGTGACTCAGTTCTCATGAGATTTGGTCATTTAAAACTGTGTAGCACTTCCTACACTCTCCTTCTTTCTGCCCTGGTGATGTGAGGTTGTGGCTCCCCATTCACTCTCTGCCATAATTGTAGGATTTCTGAGGACTCTCCAGAAGCTGAGCTGATGCTGCCATACTTCTGGTGGAATTGCTAGCTAACTAAATTTCTTTTCTTTGTAAATTGCCCAGTCTCGGGTATTTTTTCATAGCAATTTAAGAATGGACTAATACAGGCATCTAAGTTCACAATACTTTCTCTCCCAGGCCCTGAAAATCCAAGTTGTTCTTGTGTTTGTGTCATACCTTATCAAACCCCAGTTTTTCATAAAGCTAGGTGAGATATGGTGTCCTGTGCAGCATATGTTCCTTACTCTCAGTGTAAAATAAATAAACAAACAAATCAGACTGAATGATGGAGGAGTATCTTAAAAGAGAACTCTTTTATATATATGAGAAGAGAGATTAGTGTCTCAAGTAAAATTCTTTTTTTTTCCATTGCCCACCTGTGGTAAAGAAAAACAAATAGTCTTAAAAGTGATATTATGTATGTAAATAGCATAAATAGAATGAAATTACAACAATATTGTTTCTTTTTGACACACAATCCTATCTACAGAGAGACTTAAATTTTAGTTAATGCATGTTTCTGTTTAGGTGCTCTTTTGCCTTTATATTACCTAGAAATGAGGTCCTAGAAAGAAGCGAATTTTTTAAATTAATCAACATATGAAAGGTGGGCAAATTTGTGTCAAAAAATAAAATAAACAAAATTATGCAGACTCAGCAGGTGCCATAGCAAAAAAATTAGAATGAGAAAAAAAGGAATAGGGAATTAAATTAATTGTGTAATTAACACACACTACTATTTAATCCACAGAATGACAAGTAAAATCAGTATCGATAACTAGATTTTGCAAAGTAGACAATGTCTGAAAATTTTCAGTAAAATTATTAGTTCTATTTTTCCCCCCAATAGGGTCTCGCTCTTGTCACCCAGGCTGGAGTGCAGTGGCTTGATCAACAAATCAGACTGAATGATGGAGGAGTATCTTAAAAGAGAACTCTTTTATATATATGAGAAGAGAGATTAGTGTATCAAGTAAAATTCTATTTTTTTCCATTGCCCACCTGTGGTAAAGAAAAACAAATAGTCTTAAAAGTGATATTATGTATGTAAATAGCATAAATAGAATGAAATTACAACAATATTGTTTCTTTTTTACACACAATCCTATCTACAGAGAGACTTAAATTTTAGTTAATGCATGTTTCTGTTTAGGTGCTCTTTTGCCTTTATATTACCTAGAAATGAGGTCCTAGAAAGAAGCAAATTTTTTAAATTAATCAACATATGAAAGGTGGGCAAATTTGTGTCAAAAAATAAGTGGCTCACTGCAACTTCTGCCTCCCAGCTTCAAGTGATTGTCCTGCCTCAGCCTCCTGAGTAGCTGAGATTACAAGCACCTGCCACCACACCCTGATAACTTTTGTACTTTTAGTACTGATGGGGTTTTGCCATCATGGCCAGACTGTTCTCGAACACCTGACTTCAGATGATCCACCCACCTCAGCCTCCCAAAGTGCTGGGATTACAGGCATGAGCCACCATGCCTGTCCTATTATGCCTTTTCTAAGATATTTTTGAGCAATTAAGAGGTTATTCATAAAAGCACCATCCTATCAGTATTTATTGTAGCCATCCTGAATAAATAGGGTGAACCCACACATCCTCATATTTGGTTAGGATATCAAGAGTGATGAAAACACACAAACACACACCACAGACCCACAAAGTTATATTATTTTTATAATAAGACATTCTGGGAAAAGCAGTGCAGGCTTCCCAAGATGATCTAATAATGGCTTGAAAAACAGCAGTAAGGGATATATGGCTTGAAATTTTTATGGCGATTATAATGTGAAACCAGAGTAAGAATTCTCAAGAGCAGGAAGAGCCTGGCATGGTTTGAAACTCCTGGTGACACCAAAGGAAAGAACATCTGCTCTTTCTTATTATCTGCTCAGATTTGGGGCGTAAAGTTAGGGCTCGAAGTAAGGTTTAAAAACCGTGAGCAGGTAAACATCAACAAATGGAGTCAGACTCAACTACAGTGTTATTCTACAAATAAGCAACAATATGACTAATAAAATAATTATTGTTTTATATAAAAAGAAATTAAATTTATGAGAAAGGACAATGAGAATAGTTATGCTAACCAGTGAAAATATAATTGAAATGAAAAGTTTTCTATGAATCACAAATCAGCAAATTAAATTCGAAAGCTAAAAATCTCCATATATCAGCAATTGTAAAACTGATTTAAAATACCCTAAATAGATAACATCAGGCTAGAATAATGTTCTATAAAGTTTAGATGTTCCCAATCTTAATAAATGACAGCTTACTATGCTATTAATTTATTTCTATAATCTACATTGAAAGCTTTCCAAATATTGTAATAGCACATAGGCAATAACCAATATCAAGTTAGAATTAAGTTAATGAAAGATGTATGATTAAATTGGGAATCATTATACTTCTTGAAGAAGAAATAAGAGTTCAATGAGGCAGAGGAAGGTAAATATTACTGAGCATGGTTGGTATGGTCTTAAGTACATTTATACATTATCTCATTTGACTCTCATGACATACCTTTGAGTAAATATATTATCATTCCCATATCACAGGTAAATAGACTTAACCTATGAAATAATAAGGGGTTGAGCCAAGATATGAACACATTTCTAGATGATTCCTCAAATCTCAATGACAATCATTCAATAATTCAATGATTATTGAATGAAAAGTGGATCTTAAATGATTTTACAAAGTATAATGGTTTATGAAGGAATTTTTATGTTATGTATTTACCCACTGATATTTTATCTATAAGCATAGTTAGCTTTATATGTACATCATATGCAGATACAGATTAGAGTGTGAAGATTATAGACAATAGTATTGATTGTGTTTATGGTTGAATATTTGAACTATTTAACTTTATTTTATATTAAAAGTACAATTTTTATTTTCAGTAATCTACATTTGTTAATATTTTACAATGAACATGTATATTAATATTTTGTGACAAAACACAATTAAGAAAAAATTAAAAACTGAGCATGGATTAAGAGAAAAGACATATAGTACTTGAATAGTTATTAAACTGGACTTTTAATTTGTTGAATTATTGAGAAATTAATGAATAAAATGTGAAAATCAGATAAAATTTATCATTTTTTAAAACAAATGGAAATTTGAAGTTCTATATTTAACATTCTCCTCATTTTTCAATAGAAAGAAGACCCTACATTGTATGAAAAATAATGAGAAGGAAAGTAATTACTTGTAACTCTGGAACCCCTAATTAAATTAAATATAGGAATTTTTTAATCCCTTGATCTTAGTGCTGAATCTTTAGAAAAATTAAAATACCAGTTACTTGTAGACATTCTACTACAAAAGTCTCATTTTACTGATAAAATAGGTCAGTCCACATTATACTTTTCTTCATCTTTGCTAATATTTTCTGTATCTGTTAAGGCTTTGACTTAATTAACTGTATCTTCCTTTTTTAGGACTCAAAAGTTTCTATGTAACAAAAATGACAGAATATATTGGACCTGTTATACTTATATTCATTCTAATTAAAATGTACTTATTTCTTTTAAAAGAAAGTTCTTTTTATCCATTACATCCCCTCTATTAGACATATATTCTTTTTCTGCATAGACACCGGATTTAATGAGTTATCACAGTTTGAAATGGCTATTCATGTGCAATTTTAGTTTAATCAAATATGTCATGAGTTTCAGATTAACCACTAATTAGAACTGTCAGTACAAAATATTTGTAGTAAGTTGATTTGGGCTTCTCCTGAAATTTTAAATGCCAATAAAACAAGTCTTGTGATATTTTTACCAAGAGTTAGTTGCAATAATTTGTGATCATTACTGACAGATAAGCAAGATAAAAATCTTAAAATTTGTCAAATGTTTTACATTTTTAGAAATTTAAATCTCTATCCCACATCTATGTATTTCTTAGAAACATACAGTTTGTACTCTGCAGGGCTATTGCATCTTTCTAATTTATCTTTGTAATAAATTGTGAAGCTCCTGCTGGTTAGGTCTTTCATTAACTTGAATTTTCTTCTGCTGAGGAACTGAATGTTTTGCATACAGTAAGATATGCATGTTGAAATCAGAGAGCTATTCATTTTTATTAGGTAATTAGAGCAATAAATGGCAGTAGCATTTCTCATTGAATAGGAAAATTACAAATTAAAAGCTGATACCTCTGAGAAGTTTCGTTAAATTTTATTTTGGGTATAATATCAAATTCATTGAGAATCAGTGCCTTGGAGACATAAAGCTTTGTTTTCTCCTACTTAATCTATGATATATCATACATTTTGGTGAGATATGAGGCACATAATTATTTATAACTATTATAATGGTTGAATCATCTTTATTGGTTGACAGATTATCTGCTGTTGATACACAATTCAGTGGCATTTCGGGTTCATTTCTTTTTGGTACAAAGGATTTATTTTTTCACAAAACCTCATTTTACCAAATAATTTATGTGTCTCACAGAACTCCCCACTGAGTAAAGCTAAAATATAATCCAATGCTCTCATCCACTGTCAAGCAGGGTGGAACCCTCCACCAGTCTATCTCCACAAAGTTTTCTCTGTAGTTTAGATTTGTTTTAATATTTATAAATTGGAGGCTTCCAAGATGGCATCATAGAGGCAACTCAGGATTGCAGCTCTCGGTGAAGGCACAGAGGGTGAGTCCTAGCCGCATTCTTGGATGGACCTTTTTTGCCCACAGAGTGTTGAAAGTCTCAGGTGTGGGAGAGACACGGGATGCTAGCACAGCTGGCTCGCATGGCTGGTTCCGCTGGCGCTGTAGTGCAGCAGGACCCGGCATGGAACTCACTGGTTCAGGTGCCCTGTTAAACCAGCAATCTGAGATTTGGAAGGGAAGATTGGCATGTCCATCTGATTGAATGGGACTTGGACAATGAGCCAGACCAGGAGATTCCTGGGAAACATGATCTGAGCCAGGGCAGTGGGCAGAGGCACAGGAGATCGCACAGATCCCAGTGCCCAATCAGCAGGCTACTGGGGTGCCAGCAAGAGAGTCAACCATTCAGCTTAAGGAGAGGAAGAGAGAGAGAGAGAGAGAACAGACTCTGAGGCAGGGAGCTGGGTGATCAGGCTCGGCAGGTCCCACCCTCACAGGGACAAGCAGGGTGGCGATTGGAGGCGCTAGGGGCTGAGAGTTTTGCTGCCGGCATGTAAGATGGTGCAGCCCGGTGGGGGAGGGGCATCTGCCACTACTGACACAATCCATCCCTACTGAAGTACCGCCCAGGGCTGATGAAGCCTGCCATTGTCAAGGCAACCTGCCATAACAGAGAGACCCCACCAGCAGGGCGGACCACTCCACAGCAAAACGGAGACCTCCCACAGCAGGGAGGACCCACGCTAGCAGGGTGCAGCCCCGGCAAGCAAATAGTGAATAGACTGCCTCCTAGCAGGGCAGAACAGTGCAACAGATACTCATAAAGAAAGCCCCAACTCTCTGAGACAGAGCATCTAAGGGGGGAAAAAGGGTGGGTGGTTTATGAGTTCTGTTGCAGCAGACATAAACACATCCTCCCAACAATGCTGAATGAACAACGGAGCTCACAGCTCAGCACTGGAACTCCTATAAAGCACAGACCATCCCCTCAAGCAGCTCCCTGACCCCTGTATATCCAAAGAGTCACCCCAAAAAAGGACTAATCAGACTGACATTTGGCAGGCATCATTCTGGAACAAAGATAGCAGAAGAAGAAACTGGTAGCATCCCTCACTGTTCTGCAGCTGCTACAGGTGTACCCCAGAAAAGCAGGGCCTGGAGTGGACCTCAGCACTCATACAGCAGAGGGGCTAGACCATTAGAAGAAAAACTAAGTAACAGAAATATCTCATCATCAACAATCAGGGAATCCACACAGAGACCCAATTGTAAAATCAGCAACTACTGAGATGACAGGTGGATAAATCCATAAAGATGGGAAGAAACCAGTGCAAAAAGAAGGAAAACACCTGAAACCAAAACACCTCACCTCCTACAAAGGACCAAAACTCCTCACCAGCAAGGAAAAAAAGCTGGATGGAGAATGAGTGTGATGAAATGATGGAATCAGACTTCAGAGAGTGAATAATGAGAAACTTCAGTGAGCTAAAAGAACATGTTCCAAATCAATGCAAAGAAACTAAGAACCTTGAAAAAATATTTGAAAAAAGTTTCGAGGAATTGATAACAAGAATGGACAACTTAGAGAGGAATATGAATGAATTGAAGGAGCTGAAAAACACAATACGAGAACTTCGCGAAGCATGCACAAGTTTCAACAGCCAAATTGACCAAGCAGAAGAAAGAATACCAGAAGTTGAAGATCAACTCAATGAAATAAAATGAGAAACCAAGATTCAAGAAAAAAGCACAAAAAGGAATGAACAAAATCTCCAAGAAATGTGGGACTATGTGAAGAGACCCAACCTACATTTGATAGGTTTACCAGAATGTGATGAAGAGAATGAATCCAAGCTGGAAAATACTCTTCAGGATATTATCCAGGAAAATTTCCCCAACCTAGCAAGACAGGTCAATACTCAATTCCAGGAAATACAGAGAACACCACACAGATACTCCGCAAGAAGAGCAACCCCAAGGCACATAATTGTCAGATTTACCAGGGTTGAAATGAAGGAGAAAATACTAAGGGCAGCCAGAGAGAAAGGTCGGGTCACCCACAAAGGGAAGCCCATCAGACTCACTGCAGACCTCTCAGCAGAGACTCTACAAGCCAGAAGAGAGTGGGGGCCAATATTCAACATCCTTAAAGAAAAGAACTTTCAACCCAGAATTTCATATCCAGCCAAACTGAGCTTCAAAAGTGAAGGAAAAATAAAATTCTTCACAAACAAGCAAGTACTCAGAGATTTTGTCACCACTAGGCCTGCTTTACAAGAGCTCCTGCAAGAGGCACTACACATAGAAAGAAACAAACAGTACCAGCCATCCTAAAAGCATACCAAATGCTCAAGAGCATCAACAAAATGAAGAATCTACATGAACCAATGGGCAAAACAGGCAGCTAGCATCAAAATGGCAGTATCAAATTAACATATAAAAATATTAACCATAAATGTAAATGGGCTAAATGTATCAATCAAAAGACACAGACTGGCAAATAGGATAAAAAACCAAAACCCATCGGTGTGCTGTATCCAGGAAACCCACCTCACATGCAAGGATACACAAAGGCTCAAAATAAAGGGATGGAGGAAGATTTACCAAGCAAATGGAGAGCAAAAAAAAGCAGGAGTTGCAATTCTCATCTCTGATAAAATAGACTTTAAAGCAACAAAGATCAAAACGGACAAAGAAGGACATTACATAATGGTAAAAGGATCGATACAACAAGAAGAGCTAACGATTCTAAATATATATGGACCCAATGCAGGAGCACCCAGATATATAAGGCAAGTTCTTAATGACTTACAAAGAGACTTAGACACCCACACATTAATAGTGGGAGACTTTAACACTCCACTGTCAATATCAGACAAATCAACCAGACAGAAAATTAACAAGGATATCCAGGAATTGAACTCAGACCTGGAACAAGCAAACCTGATAGACATTTAAAGAACTCTCCACCCCAAATCCACAGAATATACATACTTCTCAGCACCACATCACACCTACTCCAAAATTGACCACATAATTGGAAGTAAAGCACTCCTCAGCAAATGCAAAACAACGGAAATCATAACAGTCTCTCAGACCATAGTGCAATCAAGTTGGAACTCAGAATTGAGAAAATAACTCAGAACCACACAGCTTCATGGAAACTGAACAAGTGGCTCTTGAATGTTGATTGGATAAACAATGAAATGAAGGCAGAAATAAAGAAGTTCTTTGAAACCAATGAGAATGAAGACACAATGTACCAGAATCTCTGGGACACATATAAAGCAGTCTGTAGATGAAAATATAGAGCAGTAAGTGCCCACATGAGAAGAGTGCAGAGATCCAAAATTGACACCCTATCATCAAAATTGAAAGAGCTAGAGGAGCAAGATCAAAAAAGCTCAAAACCTTGCAGAAGGCAAGAAATAACTAAGATCAGAGCAGAACTGAAGGAGATAGAGACAAGAAAAACCCTTCAAAAAATCAATAAATCCAAGAGCTGATTTTTCGAAAAGATCAACAAAATAGACAGACCACTAGACAGACTGATAAAAAAGAAAAGAGAGAACAACCAAATAGATGCAATAAAAAACGATAATGGGGAAATCACCACAGATTCCACAGAAATTCAAACCATCATAAGAGAATACTACAAACAACTCTATGCACATAAACTAGTAAACCAGGAAGAAATGGATAAATTCCTGGATGCCTGTGTCCTCCCAAGCCTAAACCAGGAGGAAGCCAAAACTATGAATAGACCAATAACAAGGTCTGAAGTTGAGGCAGCAATTAAAAGCCTATCACACAAAAAAGCCCAGGTTCAGATGGGTTCACAGCTGAATTCTACCAGACACACAAGAGGATCTGTTACCATTCCTTCTGAAACTATTCCAAATAATTCAAAAAGAGGGAACCCTTCCCAAATCATTTTAGGAGACCAACATCATCCTGATACCAAAATCCGGCAGAGACTCAACAAGAAAAGAAAACTTCAGGCCAATATCCATGATGAACGTAGATGCAATAATCTTCAATAAAATACTGGCAAACAAATTGTAACAGCACAATAAAAAGCTTATCCATCATGATCAAGTAGGATTCATCCTGGGAATGCAAGGCTGGTTCAACATACACAAGTCTATAAATGTAATTCACCACATAAACAGAAGCAAACACAAAAAGCACATGATTATCTCAATTGATGGAGAGAAGGCATTTGACAAAATTCTACAGCCTTTTATGCTAAAAACCCTCAATAAACTTGGTATTGATGGAACATATCTCAAAGTAATAAAAGCTATTTAAGACAAACCAACAGCCAATATCATACTTAATGGGCAAAAACTGGAATCATTCCCTTTGAAATCCGGCACTAGACAAGGATGCCCTGTCTCACCACTGCTATTAAGCATACTACTGGAAGTTCTAGCCAGAGCAAACAGGCAAGAAAAAGAAATAAAGGGTATTCAAATAGAAAAGGTGGAAGCCAAATTGTCTCTATTTGCAGATGACATTGATAGTATACCTAGAAGACCCCATCACTTCAGCCCAAAAGCTCCTGAAACTGATAAGCAACTTCAGCAAAGTCTCAGAATATAAAATCAATGTGCAAAGATCACAAGCATTCCTATACACCAATAACAGACTTAAAGAGAACCAAATCAAGAACGAACTGCCATTCACAATTGCTGCAAAGAAAATAAAATACCTAGGAATACAACTCACAAGGAACGTAAGGGACCTCTTTAAGAAAAACTACAAACCACCACTCAGCAAAATAAGAGAGGACACAAACAGATGGAGAAACATTCCATGTTCATGGTTAGAAAGAATTAATACCATGAAAATGGCTATACTGCCCAAAGTAATATGCACAATCAATGCTATCCCTATCAAAGTACCATTGAATTACTTCACAGAACTGGAATAAACCACCATGAACTTCATATGGAACCAAAAGAGAGCCCACATAGCCAAGTCAATTCTAAGCAAAAAGAACACAGTGGGAGGCATCACACTGCCAGACTTCAAACTATACTACAAGGCTACAGTAATCAAAACAGCATGATACTGGTACCAAAACAGAGATATAGACCAATGGAACAGAACAGAAGCATTGGAGGCAACACAACATATCTACAACCATATAATCTTTGATAAACCAGACAAAAACAAGCAATGGGGAAAGGATTCCCTGTTTAATAAATGGTGTTGGGAAAACTGGCTAGCCATGTGCAGAAAGCAGAAACTGGACCCCTTCCTGACACCTTACACTAATATTAACTCCAGATGGATTAAAGACTTAAACGTAAGACCTGACACCATAAAAACCCTAGAAGAAAATCTAGGCAAAACTATTCAGGACATAGGAGTAGGCAAAAACTTCATGAATAAAACACCAAAAGCATTGGCAACAAAAGCCAAAATAGACAAATGGGACCTAATCAAACTCCACAGCTTCTGCATGGCAAAAGAAACAGTCACTAGAGTGAATCGGCAACCATCAGAATGGGAAAAAATATTTGCAGTTTATGCATCTGACAAAGGGCTGATATCCAGAATTTATGAAGAACTCAAACAGATTTACAGGAAAAAAACAAACAAGCCCATTCAAAAGTGGGCAAAGGATATGAACAGACACTTTACAAAAGAAGACATACATGAGGCCAACAAACACATGAAAAAATGCTCATCATCACTGGTCATTAGAGAGATGCAAATCAAAACCACATTGAGATACCATCTCATGCCAGTTAGAATGGTGATCATTAAAAAATCTGCTCATCATCATTTGTCATTAGAGAGATGCAAATCAAAACCACATTGAGATATCATCTCACACCAGTTAGAATGAGGATCATTAAAAAATCTGGAGACAGCAGATGCTGGAGAGGATGTGGAGAAATAGGAACACTCTTACACTGTGGGTGGGAGTGTAAATTAGTTCAACCATTGTGGAAGACAGTGTGGCGATTCCTCAGGGACCTAGAAATAGAAATTCCATTTGACCCAGCAATCCCATTACTGGGTATCTATCCAAAAGATTATAAATCATTCTACTATAAGGACACATGCACAGGAATGTTCACTGCAGCACTGTTTACAATAGGAAAGACTTGGAACCAACCCAAATGCCCATCGATGATAGACTGGACTGGGAAAATGTGGCACATATACACCATGGAATATTATGCAGCAATCAAAAATGATGAGTTTGTGTCCTTTGTAAGGACATGGATGAATCTGGAGAACATCATTCTCAGCAAACTGACACAAGAACAGAAAAAGAAATACTGCATATACTCACTCATAGGTGGGTGAGAAAAATGAGAACACATGGACACAGAGTGGTGGTCTACTATACACTGGGGACTGTTGGGGGAAATGGGGGAGGGACAGCGGTGGGGGCTGGGGGGGATAGCCTGGGGATGAATACCAAGTGTGTGTGAAGGGGAGGAAGGCAGCAAAACACACTGCCATGTGTGTACCTATGCAACTATCTTGCACGTTCTGCACATGTACCCCCAAACCTATAATGCAATAAAAATTTTAAAAAAAAAGTTTTATTTAAATAAAGCACTAAGTTTTATTCATTAAAAAAAAATCTGGAGACAGCAGATGCTGGAGAGGATGTGGAGAAATCGGAACACTCTTACACTGTTGGTGGGAGTGTAAAGTAGTTCAACCATTGTGAAAGACAGTGTGGCGATTTCTCAAGGTCCTAGAAATAGAAATTCCATTTGACCCAGCAATCCCATTACTGGGTATATAGCCAAAGGACAATAAATCATTCTACTATAAGGAAACATGCACACGAATGTTCATTGCAGCACTGTTTACAATAGCAAAGACCTGGAACCAACCCAAATGCCCAACGATGATAGACTGGACTGGGAATATGTGGCACATATACACCATGGAATATTATGCAACAATCAAAAATGATGAGTTTGTGTCCTTTGTAAGGACATGGATGAATCTTGAGAACATCATTCTCAGCAAACTGACACAAGAACAGAAAAAGAAATACCACATATACTCACTAATAGGCTGGTGAGAAAAATGAGAACACATGGACACAGGGAGGGGGTCTACTACACACTGGGGTCTATTGGGGGGAATGGGGGAGGGACAGTGGGGGGACTGAGGAGTGATAGCCTGGGGATGAATGCCAAGTGTGGGTGAAGGGGAGGAAGGCATCAAAACACACTGCCATGTGTGTACCTATGCAACTATCTTGCACATTCTGCACATGTACCCCAAAACCTATAATGCAATAAAAATTTAAAAAAATATTAATTTTTTAAAACCATAATAAAATCAGTGCATACTAACATAAAGAATATCTTTGGCATTCTCATTACAAAAACGGTAACTGTGGGTTAATATACATAAATATATTAATTACTTGTTTGTGACATCATTTCATAATGTATAGATCCATGAAAGCACCATATTTTATACCTGAAATATGTACATTTTTTCCATCAGTTATACCATAAAAAGCTGAAAAGATTTATTTCTCTGTCCCAAGGTAATTTAAAAATCTTCATATTATCTTCCTCTAAGTTTTGTACTAGTTAGTGGGGATTTACATTTAATTCGCTTATTTGTTTTGAAAACACATTTTAAGTAACAGTTGAAAGATTATTTGTTTAACTAATTTATCTTGTTAAGACAGACAAAGTTAGAAATGACAGAATTTTTTTTTAAGAAGATATATTTGTATGACCAAGTTTCCATGGTTCTGCACAGTTATTTTCTTAATCATGATATATTACAATGCAAACCATACTTAATATGTTACCTTAAATATATTCGATGTCATTCTCATTTTACCTTTTCCCTAAGAAATAACTAGATAGGTATATTACTTGAGTTCTCTGAACTGAGGTTTTGACTAGCACTCTCTTTCTTATGTTTCAAATTTACAAAAGGAAGAATTATAGATAATTTACAACATTAGGCGGGTGGATCATGAAGTCAAAAGATCGAGACCATCCTGGTGAACATGGTGAAACCCAGTCTGTACTAAAAATACAAAAAACTAGCTGGGCACGGTGGCGTGTGCCTGTAATCCCATCTACTCAGGAGGCTGAGGCAGGAGAATTGCCTGAACCCAGGAGGCAGAGGTTGCAGTGAGCCGAGATCGTGCCATTGCACTCCAGCCTGGGTAACATGAGCAAAACTCCGTCTCAAAAAAGAAAAAAAGATGATTTACAACATTATGTGTCCCTTTTTCATATTTGCAAATTACCTTTTACTTTAATTTGTATTGTTTTTCTGTATCTTTAAACTTTCTTATAGCTAGCAATTTCTACTTTTAACATAAAATCATTTACTTTTGTTTTTAATTTAATAAAAAAATGTGCATCATTTACTTGGGAGGAATATTTGGAATGCAATTCAAATAAAATTTGTTTTTAACATGTATGTATTATTTAAGCAAATGCTAACTATACCTTTAAGGTGCTGACATGCATTTTCCACTCTTTTAGGCTTAAAAGAATTGCTAAATCTCACATGATATAAATATTACTCTATATTTTACTTTAGCTTATTTATATCAGAAGAATTTATTCTGTATTTCACTTTGATATTGCTGTGAGACACAACTGTAATGTTTTTCAGATAGTGAATAAATAATTTGGCTATCATTTAGCAAAGTATTATACTGCCACTCACTTGAAATGACATCTATTTTATTTATTTAATTTTATTTATTTATTATTATAGATTTAGAGGTACAGGTGCAGTTCTGTTACATGGATATATTGCCTAGGGGTGAAGGCTGAGGTATATGTGTAGCCAACAGCAGAGTAGTATTCATTGTACCACTTAAGTAATTTCTCCACACTCACATCCTTCTGATTTTCTCACTCTATTGAGTCTCCAATGTCTATTATTTCACTCTCCGTCCACGTGTATTCATTATTTAGCTCTCACTTATGAGTGATAACATGAAGTATTTGCCTTTCTCTTTCCGATTTATTTCACTTAAGATTATGGACTTATCTTCATTTGTATTGATGCAAAACACACAATTTCTTTTTATATGTTCGAGTAGCATTTCATAGCACATATAAGTTTGTGTGTGTGTGTGTGTGTGTGTGTTTCTTTATACAATCATCCACTGATAGATACTTAGGTTGAGCTGGTGACTTTTCTAAAATAATATTTTATAATATTTATTAATTTATTTTAAAATTGTGTGGCTATATGCATGGTGTATATATTTATGGGGTACATGAGATGTTGATTCCATGACTTTGCTATTGTAAATAGGGTTGTGATAAACATATAAGTATCTTTTTAGTAAAGTAATTTCCTTTCTCTGGGCAGATACCCAAGAGTGGGATTGTTGGATCAAATGAAGCTCTACATTTACCTATTTGAAAAATTTCATTACTATTTTTCACAGAGGTTATACTAATTTATATTCTCAACAACAGTGTATCAGCATTCTCCTTTCTCTATATTCTCACCAATATCTGTTTTCTTTTTCCTCTCTTAATAGCCATTCTAACTAGTGTAAGATGGTATCTTGGAACCAACCCAAATACCCATCAGTGATAGACTGGATAAAGAAAATGTAACACATATACATCTTAGTATACTATGCAGCCATATAAAAGGATGAGTTTATGTCCTTTGCAGAAACATGGATGAAGCTGGAAACTGTCATTCTCAGCAAACTGACACAAGAACAGAAAACCAAACACTGCATGTTCTCACTCATAAGTGGCTGTTGAACAATGTGAAAACAAGCACACAGGGAGGGGAACATGACACACTGAGGTCTGTTTGGGGGTTAGGAGCTAGGGGAAGAATAACAAGTGGTGGGGGATTTGGGGAGAAAATGAAGCACAAGAACTTCATGAAGTACACAGAGGTTTCAATAGCCAAATTGATGAAGCAGAAGAAAGGATATCAGATCTTGAAGATCAACTCAACAAAGTAAAATAAGAAGGCAAGATTAGAAAAAAAAAAAAGAGTAAAAATAAATGAACAAAGCCTCCAAGAAATATAGGATTATGTAAAAAGACCTAATGTACCTTTGATAGGTGTACCTAAATGTAACGGGGAGAATAAATCCAACCTGGAAAACACTCTTCAGGATAATATCCAGGAGAACTTCCCCAATCTAGCAACGCAGGCTAACATTCAAGTCCAGGAAATACAGAGAACATCACAAAGATATTCCTCAAGGAAAGCAACCCCAAGGTACATAATCATCAGATTCACAATGGTTGAAATGAAGGAAAAATAATGCTAGGGGCAGCAAGAGAGAAAAGTCAGATTATCCACAAAAGGAAGCCCATCAGACTCACAGTGGAACTCTCGGCATAAACCCTACAAGCCAGAAAAGTAGGGGCCAATATCCAATATCCTTAAAGAAAAGAACTTTCAACCTAGAATTTCATATCCAGCCAAACTAACCTTCATAAGCGAAGGAGAAATAAAATCCTTTTTGGACAAGTGATTGCTAAGAGATTTTGTCACCACTGGGCCTGCCTTACAAGAGCTCCTGAAAGAAGCACTAAACATGAAAAGGAACAACCAGTACCAGCCACTGCAAAAACATACCAAATGGTAAGGAGCATCAACACAATGAAGAAACTGCATCAAGTAATGGGCAAAACAACCAGCCTATAACAAAATGGCAGGATCAAATTCAAACATAACTACATTAACATTGAATGCAAATGGCCTAAATGCCCCAATCAAAAGACACAGACTGGCAAACTGGATAAAAAGTCTAGCCCCATGGATGTGCTGTATGCAGGAGACCCATCTCATGTGAAAATAATCACATAGACTCAAAATAAAGGGATGGAAGAAGATTTAACAAGCAAATGGAGAGAAAAAAAAAGCAGGAGTTGCAATCCTAGTCTCTGATAAAATGGACTTTATTTTTATTTTTATTTTTTTCACCTAGAATGATGTTTTTGAGGCTCATCTATATTATAGAATGTATCAGTATTTCATTCATTTTTTTACAACCAAATGGTATTCCATTGTCTATGTGTACCACATTTGTTTATTCATTTATTTGTGATGGGCAAAATTTTTCTTTAAAATTTTTTTTCAGACATTGTTTTGCTCTTGTTGCCCAGACTGGGCAACAGAATCGTGATGGCACAATCTTTTTTTTTTTTCTTTTTTTCTTTTTTTCTTTTGGAAAGAAAAAGAGAGGAAGAAAAAGAGGGAGAGATAACAGAAATATTGCTTTATTCTATAAATGGCTATTAATAATGGCCGATCATTATTTTATGTATTTAAAATGGAGAATGTATCTTTTATTTATCTAAAGTGGAGAGTTTGCTTATCAAGTTTACTTGTTACTAATCTGAGTTCAAATTCTGGATATCCTTATTAATTTTCTGTTTCATTGAGTCTGAATCTCTTTATGGGTCTTATGTATCTGGGTGTTAGGATGCATTGATCCTTATACCACTCTATCTTTTTTGGTTTGAAATCTGTTTTATAATTACAACTCCTTTTTGTTTATTTATTTGTTTTTTTTCTCTATTTGGCTGGTAAATCTTTCTCCAACCCTTTGTTTTTAGTCTTTGGATATGGAATAGGTCTGGATATAATATACCATTAGATTTTGGCTATATCTTTTAATTAGAAATTTAGTCGATTTCAATTTAAGATTACTGCCATTTGATGTTAACTGGCTATTTGATCCATTTGTTGATGTAAATTCTTCTTTCTGTTGATGTTCTTTACTTTTTGGTATATTTTTAGAAAGGCTAATACTGGTTGTTCCTTTCTGTGTGTAATGCTTCTTTCAGAAGTTTTTGTAAAGCAGGCCTGGTGGTAATAAAATCTCTGAGTACTTGCTTGTTCATAAAATATTTTATTTTTCCTTCAATTGTGAAGCTTAGATTGGCAGGATATGAAATTCTGGGCTGAAATTTCTGTTCTTTGAGGATGTTAAATATCAGCCCCCACTCTCTTCTGGCTTGTAAGGTTTCTACTGAGAGATCTGCTGTAAGTCTAATAGGCTTCCCTTTGTGGGTAACCTGACCTTTCTCTCTGGCTGCCCTTAGTATTTTCTCCTTTGTTTCAACCCTGGTGAATCTAATGATTATGTGTCTTGGGGTTGCTCTTCTTAAGGAATATCTTTGTGGTGTTCTCTGTTTTACCTGAGGTTGAATGGTAGCCTGCTTTGCTAGATTGGGAAAATTCTCCTGGATAATATCCTGAAGAATATTTTCCAGCTGGGATTCATTCTCTCCATCACATTCAGGTACACCTATCAAATGTAGATTAGGTCTTTTCACATAGTCCCATAATTCTTGGAGACTTTGCTCATTCCTTTTTATCCTTTTTCTCTATTCTTGTCTTCTCGTTCCATTTCATTAAGTCGGTCTTCGACCTCTGATATCCTTTCTTCTGCTTGATCAATTTGGCTATTCAAACTTGTGCATATTTCACTAAGTTCTCGTGTTGTATTTTTCTTTTTCTTTTCTTTTTTTTTTTTTTTTTTTTTTGAGACGGAGTTTCGCTTTTGTTACCCAGGCTGGAGTGCAATGGCGCAATCTCGGCTCACCGCAACCTCTGCCTCCTGGGTTCGGGCAATTCTCCTGCCTCAGCTTCCTGAGTAGCTGGGATTGTGTTGTATTTTTCAACTCCATTAGTTCATTTATATTCCTTTCTATATTGTCCATTCTTTTTAACATTTCATCTAACCTTTTTTCGAAGTTCTTAGTTTCTTTGCATTGGTTTAGAACAATTTGTTTCAATTCCCAGAGGTTTTTTACCATCCACCTTCTAAAACCTCCTTCAGATACAGGAACACAGTCCTCTTCCATTAGGTCTTGTTCCGTTGCTGATGAGGAATTACTATCCCCTGTAGAGGGAGAGGGGTTCTGACTTTCAGTTTTCTCGGCCTTTTTAGGCTGTTTTTTTCCCTTTATTGTGATTTTATTCATCTGATGTCTTTACAATTAGCACCTTTCTGATTAAGTTCCTGAGAGGACATCCAATTTATTGATTCCCAGTGCTGGAATCTGAGCAACCCACTGCACCAGCCAAAACAACAGCGATAAGACTGATGGTGCTCTTCTGCCTGGGAATCTCCGGTCTGGCTTCCTTCTTGAGTCCGCAACAAGCAGCTCTGCCTTCCTGGAGCTCCAAACACCAGTCAGTAGGGGAACCAGTCCCGCTTACTGTACATGAAGAGCTGCTGCACTGAGGCAATGACAAAACCGCTGCGCTGGCCACAGAAGTCACACTGGCAACCCACGGGGCTCCTCCACTGGAAATCTTCTGGTCTGTGGGCAACAAAAATTCCTCTGAAAATGTGGCATCCTCACATTCTCTGAGCTTTCACTGGGAGCTACAATCCCAAGCTGTTAGCGATCGGCCATCTTGGATCTCTCTAAAATGGACTTTAAACCAACAAATATCAGAAGAGACAAAGAATGGCATTACGTAATGGTAAAATGATCAATGCAACAAGAAGAGCTAATAATCCTAAATACATATGCACCTAATACAGGAGCACCCAGATACACAGAGCAGGTTCTTAATGACCTACAAAGAAACTCAGACTCCCACACAATAATAGTGGGAGACTTTAACACCCCACTGGCAATATTAGATCAATGAGACAGAAAATTAGCAAGGATATCCAGACTAACTGGACCTAAAAGACATCTACAGAACTCTCCACCCCAAATCCACAGAATGTACATTCTTCTCAGCACCACATCACACCTACTCTAAAACTGACCACATAATTGGAAGTAAATCACTCCTCAGCAAATGCAAAAGAATTGAAATCATAACGCCAGTGAATTAACCATTGTGAATCCAAAATAACTAAGCTCCTGCTTCCAATTTGGGCAAATAACTGGTACCACCAGTGAAATAAACACTGTAGAAATTAAGCTATGTTTTCCTCAATAAGAAAGAGATAACAATAGCATCAGCAAAAAAAAAAAAAAAAAAAAAAAAAAAAAAACAGAAAACAACAAAAACCATATCCTAAGGTCATGAGCTTCAGAGACTGAAACTCAAAAACCCAGTTTGCCTTTTTTCCTCATAATGATTGCAACACCTCTCTAGCGAGGGCATAGATCAGGGCAGAGGCTGAGATGGATGAATTTAGAAAACTAGGCTTCAGAAGGTAGGTAATAATGAATTTCGCTAATCTAAAGGAGCATTATCTAATCCAATGCAAAGAAGCTAAGAATATGATAAAATATTACAGGAGCTGTTAACCAGAATACCCAGCTTAGAGAGGAAAATAAATGAACTGGTGGAGCTGAAAAACACAGCATAAGACCTTCACAATGCAACCACAAGTATCAATAACCAAATAGACTAAGAAGAAGAAAGGGTATCAGAGCTTGAAGACTATTTTTTGGAAATAAGACAAGCAGACAAGATTAGAGAAAAATTAATAAAAAAGGAATGAACAAAACCTCCAAATATGTAAAAAGACTGAACCTATGACTAATTAGACTACCTGAAAGAGACAGGGGTAATGGAACTAAGTTGTAAAACATACATCAGAATATCATCCAGAAGAACTTCTGTAACCTAATAAGACAGTTTAACATTCAAATTCAGGAATTCAGAGAACTCCAGTAAGATATTTCATAAGAAGATCAACCTCAAGACACATGATCATCAGATTCTCTAAGGTCAAAATGGAGGAAGAAATGTTAAGGGCAGCCAGAAATAAAGGTCAGCTCACCTCCAAAGGGGAGCCCATCAGACTAACAGTGGACCTCTCACCAGACCCTACAAGCCAGAAGAGAATGGAGTCCAATATTCAACATTCTAAAAGAGGATGAGGAGGAGGAGGAGGAGGAGGAGGAGGAGGAAGAAGAAGAAGAAGAAGAAGAAGAAGAAGAAGAAAAGAAGAAAGAAGAAAGAAAGAAGAAAAAAAGAAGGAAGAAGGAAGAAAGAAGGAAGAAGGAAGAAGAAGAATAATTTCCAACTCAGAATTTCATATCTGGCCAAACTAAGAGTCATAAGTAAATGAGAAATAATAACCTTTTTAGACAAGGAAATGCTGAGGGAATTCAGTATCACCAGGCCTGCCTTGCAAGAGCTTCTGAAGGAAGCATTAAATATGAAAAGGAAAAAACATTTCCACCCACTGCAAAAACACGCTGAAATACAAAGATCAAAGACACTATGAAGCAACTACATCAACAAGTCTGTAAACCAACCAGCTAGCATCATTATGAGAGGATCAAATTCATACATAACAATATTAACCTTAAATGTAAGTGGGCTAAATACCCCAATTGAAAGACACAGAAATACCGCATATACTCACTCATAGGTGGGTGAGAAAAATGAGAACACGTGGACACAGAGAGGCGGTCTACTATACACTGGGGACTGTTGGGGGGAATGGGGGAGGGACAGCAGGGGGTGGCTGGGGGGGATAGCCTGGGGATGAATACCAAGTGTGGGTGAAGGGGAGGAAAGCAGCAAAGCACAGTGCCATGTGTGTACCTATGCAACTATCTTGCTTGTTCTGCACATGTACCCCCAAACCTATAATGCAATAAAAATTAAAAAAAAAAAAAAAAAAAAAAAAAAAAAAAAAAAAAAAAAGAAAAAAATGGAAAATTAACAATGGAAAAAAAAAAAAAAAAAAAAAAAAGAAAGACACAGAAAAGCAAATTAGAGAAAGAGTTAAGATCCATTTGTCTGCTGTATTCACAAGACCCATATAATGTGAAAAGACACATATGGGCTCAAAATAAAGGATGGAATAAAATTTACCAAGAAAATGGAAAGCAGAAAGAAGCAGGGTTGCAATTGTAGTTTCTGAGAAAACAGATTTTAAACCAGCAAAGATCAAAAGAGAAAGAAGGGCATTACAAAATGATACAGGAGCCAATTCAACAAGAGGAGCTGACTATCCTAAATATAAATACACTCAATACAAGAGAACCCAGATTCATAAAACAAGTTCTTAGAGATATACAAAGGGACTTAGACTCCTGCATAATAATAGTGAGAGACTTTCACACCTCATTGTCAATATTAGATCACTGAAAGAGAAAATTAACAAAGATATTCATTACTTGAAATAAGCTCTTAAACAAGTGGACCTGATAGATTTGTAAAGAACTCTCGACCCAAAAACAACAGAATATACATTATTCTTTGTGCCACCAGGCACTTACTCTAAAATTGATCACATAATTGGAAGTAAATCACTCCTCAGAAAATGCAAAGGAATGGAAATAATAACAAAACTTCTCTCAGACCACAACACAATCAAATTAGAACTCAAGATTAAGAAATTCACTCAAAATCACATACCTACCTAGAAATGGAACAACCTGCTCCTCAATGACTCTGGGGTAAATAGTGAAATTAAGGCAGAAATCAAGAAGTTCTTCAAAACTAATTAGAACAAAAAGACAGTGTATCAGAATTTCTGGGATGCAGATAAAGCAGTATTAAGAGGGAAATTTATAGCATTAAATACTAATATCAAAAAGCTAGAAAGCACTCAAATGGACACCCTGACCTCACAACTAAAAGAACTAGAGAACCAAGAGCCAACAGACCTGAAAGCTAGCAGAAAACAAGAAATAATCAAGACTGGAGCAGAAATGAAGGAGAAAAACACAGTAAAAACCCGTAAAAAATAAATCAATACAGGAACCATTTGTTTGAAAAAAGAAAAAGGATAGAACACTAAGTAGACTAATAAAGAAAAAAAGAGAGAGAGAAGAATCTAATGGACACATACAAAAAATTGTAAATGGGATACTACCACTGACCCCGTAGACCTACAAACAAGAATCAGAAAATACTGTAAGTACCTCTATGCAAATAAACTAGAAAATCTAGAAGAAATGGATAAATTCCTGAAAACATACGCTATCTCAAGAATGAACCAGAAACAAGTTGAATCCCTGAATAGACCAATAACAAGCCCAGAAATTGAGACAGTAATAAATATCCTACCAACCAAAAAAGCCCAGGACCTGACAGATTTATAGCTGAAATCTACCAGAAGTACAAAGAGGAGCCTGCACCATTTCTTGTGAAACTAACTCAAACAGTTGAAAAGGAGGTGCTTCTTCCTAACTCATTTTATGAGGCCAGTATTAACATGATACCAAAACCTGGCAGAGATACAACAAAAAAGAAAACTTCAGGCCAATATTCCTGATGAACATTGATGCAAAAATCCACAGCGAAATATTGGCAAACTGAATTCAACAGCACATCAAAAAGCTGATCCACCACAATCAAGTTGGCTTCATCCCTGGTATGTAAGGCTGGTTCAACACACACAAATCAATAAACATAATCAATCACATAAACAGATCTAAAGATGAAAACCATGTGACTATCTCAACAGAAAAAGTAAAGTCCTTCAATAAAATTCAACATTCCTTCACGTTAAATAATCTCAATAAATGAGGTATTTATGGAGCATACCTCAAATTAATAAAAGCCATTTATGACAAACCCACAGCCAATATCATACTGAATGGGAAAAAACTGAAATTATTCCCCTTGAAAACTGGCACAAGACAAGGATGTCTTCTATCACCACTTCTATTCAACATAGCATTGGAAGTTGTGGCCAGGGCAATCAGGCAAAAGAAATAGTGTATTCGAATAGGAAGAGAAAAATTCAAACTGTCTCTGTCTGCAATGACATGAGTCTCTATCTAAAAAACCACATTGACTTAACCTAAAGCTTCTTAATCTGATAAGTGCTTCATCAAAGTCTTAGGATACAAAATGAATGTGCAAAAATCACAAGCATTCTTACACACCAACAGTAGACAAGCAGAGAGTGAATTTATGAATGAATTCTCATTCGCATTGCTAAAAAGGAATAAAATATCTAGGAATATGCCTATCCAGGGATATGACGGAATTCCTCAAGAACTATAAACCACTGCTCAAGAAAATCAGAGAAGACACAAACAAATAGAAAAACATTACATGCTCATGTATAGAAAGAATCAATATGATGAAAGTGACCATACTTCTCAAAGTAATTTATAAATTCAATGGTATTTTCATAAATTATCATTGACATTCTTCACAGAATTAGAAAAACTACTTTGAAATTCATAAGCAACCAAAAAATAGCCTGTATAGCCAAGACAATACTAAGAAAAAGAACAAAGCTGGAGGCATCAGCCTTCCTGGCTTCAAACTATAATACCAGGCTACATAACAAACACAGCATGGTACTAGAAAAACAGACACACAGACCAATGGAACAAAATAGAGATCTTAGAAATAAGACCACACATTGACAACCATCTGATCTTTGACACACCTGACAAAAAACAAATGGGAAAATGATGCCCTATTTAATAAACAGCGTTGGGAAAACTGGCTAGCCATATGCAGAAAGTTGAAGCTGAACCCCCTTTTTTCACCTCACACAAAAATTTACTCAAGATAAAGACTTAAATGTAAAGCTCACAACTATGAAAACCCTATAATAAAATCTAAGCATGCCATTCAGAACACAGGCATGGGTGAATATTTCATGATGAAAATATCAAAAGCAATTGCAACAAAAGCAAAAAATGGCAGATGGGATCTAATTAAACTAAAGAGCTTCTGCACCACAAAAGAAACTATAATCAGAGTGAACAGACAATCTACAGAATGAAAGAAAATTTTTGTAATCCATCCTTCTGAAAAAGATTCAATATCCAGAATCTACAAGGAACTTAAACAAATTTACAAGAAACAAAACAAACAACCCCATTAAAAAATGGGCAAAGGACATGAAAAGACATTTCTTAAAGGAAGACATTTATGCATCCACAAACCTATGAAAAAAAAGTTCAACATCACTAATCATTAGAGAAATGCAAATCAAAGCCACAATAAGATATCATCTCACACTAGTCAGAATGGTGATTATTAAAAAGTCAAGAAACAATAGATGCTGGCAAGGTTGTGGAAAAATAGGAATGCTTTTACACTGTTGTTGGGAATGTAAACTAGTTCAACGATTGTGGAAAATAGTGTGGAGATTCTTCAAAGACTCAGATGAGAAAAAACATTTGACCCACCTATCTCATTACTGGGTATATACTCAAAGGAATATAAATTATTCTACTATAAAGCTACATGCAGGTGTATATTCATTGCAGCACTATTCACAATAGCAAAGACATGGAATCAACCTAAATGCTCATTATTTATATACTGAATAAAGAAAATACTGTACATATACACCATGGAATACTATGCAGCCATAAAAAGTGATGCAATCATGTTCTTTGCAAATACATGGATGGAGCTCGAAGCCTTATCCTCAGAAAACTGACAACAGGAACAGAAAACCAAACACCACATGTTCTCACCTATAAGTGGGAGATGAAAATGAGAACACATGGACACAGGGAGGGGAACAATGCAGACTGGGGCCTGCCAGAGGGGCAGCAGGAGGGAGAACATCAGGATAAATAGCTAATGCATGTCGGGCTTAAAACCTAGGGTTCATAGGTGCAGGAAATCACCATGGCACACATTTACCTATGTAACACATCTGTACATCCTGCACATGTTATCTTGGTACTTAAAATTAAATTAAACTTTTTTTTTAAGGGAGATCTTTGAAAGAAAGAATTTATGTCTCTCCAGGGAGTTCTATTAATGCTTCCTTCTAAACACAACTTCTGTGAAGAATTCAGGATATTCTAGCAATTCCAGAACAGGAGTTCCAAGCTCAGCAGGTAAACTGAAATCAGATGAGGAGGGGCAGCAGGAAGGACACCAAAAATCACTTGAGGGGTCCATTTGAGGGGTCACAATCTAAAATACATATCCCCTTTCCTAGACTGTATGAGATGATTGCCTCTTTTATTCACCAAAATAATTTTTGTAAGAACAAAAAGAGAAAAGAGTGAATCTTCTTTTTATAATAAAATGATCTCAAATAAAATAATATCATTAACATTAGGTGCAATAACTATCAAAAACATCCCCTTATAAGAACTTATAAGAAATGTTAAAAACACATTTTTCTTTACAAAAGCCAAACTCAAAATTAAGATTTTCATACAAAAAATTAATTCATAATCTACATAAACAAATACGTATGTCTCAGAGAAAATTAATTTATACAATACAATTAATATGGTGATGTAATACTGTTATATTATTTGATCCATAGATTAAAAAGTGAGAGTAACACATTACTATCCATATCTCTTAGAAAATATTTTTTTCGTATTGACCAATTTAACAATGTAAAAGAACTTTAGCCAAGTGTAAGGTATTTCCCCTGAGATTTTGCAATCCTTTAACATACCTTATTGAGAGATTGCCCTGTTTTCTCCTAAAATTCAAAATACCTACAAGTCATTCTGACTTTCTCGGTATTCAAACTGCTATCACACAATAGCAGTTTTCACTGTCTGCATTTTTCCTGAAGGAGACTGTTAGGCCTGTGGCCTTACATTGTCTTGGATCAAATGGTTGGAGATTAAAGACCGGCGTGATTGGTATCTCTACTACCTCTTTTATCCAACACATCCAATAAGTGGTTCACATTTTTATTTATGAACCTTGGATAATTGTGTAACAGTGTTTAGAAATGGTAATAATGTTTATAATGTGGATAAGAGTAATAATATTTATTTTATTTTATTTCATTTTTTTTTTGGACATCAAATGGCTCTTATTAATCAACATGTTGAGTTGAGTAATAATATTTAATTGTATTTTTCTATATGAGTGGTTTAGGGAGGACTGGGTTAAAATAATTTTCTCTTCCTTATTCTTCTTGCTAACTCCCATGCTGGTAGAGGAGATGGGGGGAGCTTTTGGAATGTGTATTCAAATAAGCATTTGCAATCAAGCACAAGTCTCATGGTGACAAGATGTATTTTTAACTTATTTAAACTGCCTAGGCTCTAAAAAAACAATTTTTTCTCTCATCACAAAGAATTTTTTTATGACACAGTTAGGATCAGTAGACTGTATCTACCTAAGGACATAGGAAGACAAGTAGTCATTTGTTATACTTTCATTTGTATGTCATAACTGTGTATTTTTTATCTTCTCCAAAAGTCAGTGCAAAAAAAAATGCAAAGACTGGAACATATAGGTTCTGTTGTAAATAATATTTTACTCTAAGTATATATTAATTGGGCTTTGACCGGCAGAATGAAGGTTTAATTAAATAACACATTCACAAGCAGACATCAGAGAAGTCTAAGTCATAAAAATAATTAAAAAGAAAATAATCTAGAAAAAGAAGTCAAACCAAATGCTTCTAATCTTAGACTTTTGCTTATATTGGTGACATTGAACTTAACATTTCACTACATATTCCAAAGTATATGAATGTACGCATATGTCCAACTATTTTATCACATATCTCAGCATTATCCATTCAATAATTATCTATTATTTTGGAAGAGCAAATAAACACATTCTTTCTTAAAAGACTCTAATATTAGTTAAAAGTTTTTGTATGTCCATATAGATCTAACTATAAAAAGGTACTTGAATAATAAAATCTTAGATATTTTACCAAAAATATATAGAGAGCATAGATTTTTTCACTTTATAAATATTTTCTCTACTGTATCAGTGGCAGCTTGCCCATCAGTCTTTTCTTGTACATTCTCCTAGTAACAACTTATTCTATCATGTACAGTTATTCTCCTAGTAACAACTTATTCTGTCATGTACAGTATTGCTTACGGTAAGATTTTTAAACCAAAATTTGTCTTTCTAAATAAATGCTTTATGATATACTTTTGCCCTCATATTCAATTAAAGAGACAATTGAAGAAATCACTTATATATAAAAAAAAAGCTATCTTAAATCTTTTACGTATTTTCTTTAGGTCAAACAATATCAGATTTTTTAGCCATTTTAGTCTAACGAATTGTCACTATCTATATGGGATAGCAGTGGTTTTCATGGGTTTCTCTCTGTCTCCTTCCTGATCTCCCTGTTTTTAGCTGATCTGTCTATATAAGTATTACACTCTCTCAGTACCCATCAATTGTCAGATAATAGATCTACTTCTTTTGTTTATTTGTTTATTCAAATTAAGTTTTTAGAAAGTTTTATTTTTCAAATAAGTTTTTTAATTTTAATAAATATTGTTAATTTATTTTTGAATTTTTAAATTATTTAAAAAATTTTTGTTATGTATATGAATGTTGTATAAGATGATGTTTACCTACATAAGCATACATATTATTATGTATATGCTGTATTAGTTTTTGACAATTGTTTTTTGAAACATAAGTTGCTCCATAGTTTGATCTGACTACACCTAGATCTCTTTGCTAGGGGAGTGTCTTAGTTTGGGTTGCTATAACAAATTATCATATATTGGGTGGCTTAAACAACAAACATTTATGTCACACAGTTAATTTGTGTAGTCTAAAAGCAAGGTGTCAGCTGATCTCATGTCTGTGGAAGACTCATCTTCTCATTGATGGTTGATACCTTCTTCTTGTATCCTCACACGGTGGAGAGCTTCCCTTTCATAACCTAATAACCTCACAAAAGCCATATATACAAGTTAAATTGCATTGGGGAGTAGGGTTTCAGAATATAAATTTTGGAGTTACACAAACATACAGTTAATGGCAGGTAGACTTTGATGCACATTATTGAGTTCTTTATGACCCCAGGAGGGCTCTTCTTAGCTGCCTATTTCTCTGATTGTCTATTTTAATCTTCTAGTTCTACACTTGATCTATTTGCTTTCTTAGAGATAGCATCTCCTCTTAACTGCATACCATGAAAATCCCCAGTGCTTTCAACAGTGCCCTTAGGTTTTACTCTCTGAGGTTTTTTTCCAAATAAAATCGGTCCAGTTAGGGAGAAGTACTGATTTCTCTTTTCTTAAGATCTACATTTCACCCAGAGAAAAATATTTGTACCACTATCTTGGAGCTAGGGATAGAGTAATGGCCCACTTCTCTCGGATGGCACTATGATTTGTAAGTAGAGTACAGGGCAGCGAGTGTAGCCTCTGTGTTTTTCAGCTTGCCTCTCCTGATGAGAAATCTCCATCCTATGAGCAAATTGGGGTAAGAACAATTAGGGCCCATTGTTTTCATCCTGCTGCATCTGGAGTAGAGTTTTTACCTCTTCAATGGAGGATGGTCAGAGGAAGGGAGCCACAGACCTCACAGTTGTTATTGATTGAAACAGAGCTTCAGCATGGGCACCGTGGATCATGCCCATAATCACAGCACTTTGGGAGGCCGAGGTGGGCAGATCAAGAGGTCAGGTGATCAAGACCATCCTGGCTAACACAGTGAAACCTCATCTCCCCTAAAAATACAAAAAAAAAAAAAATTATCCAGGCATGGTGGCACACACCTGTAATCCCTGCTATTTTGGGGGCTGAGGCAGGAGGAATTGATTGAACCCTAGGAGACGGAGGTTGCAGTGATCCGAGATTGTGCCACTGCACTCTACTCTGGAGACAGAGTGAGACTCCATCTCAAAAAAAAAAAAAAAGAAAGAAAGAAAAGAAAAGAAAAAAAAAAAAAAGAAAGGCAAGGACTTCGTGACCAAAACCTCAAAAGCAATGGTAACAAAAGCTAAAATAGACAAATGGGATCTAATTAAACTTCAGAGCTTCTGTACAGCAAAAGAAGCAATCATTAGAGTGAACCGGCAACCATCCAAAGGAAAAAAATTCTGCAATCTACCCATCTCACAAAGGGCTAATATTCAGAATCTACAAATAACCAAAACAGATCCACAAGAAAAAAACAAACCCATACAAAAGTGGGTGAAGGATACGAACAGACTCTTCTCTAAAAAAGACATATATGAGACAAACAAACATATAAAAAAATGCTGGGTGTATACCAAAAGGATTGTAAATTGTTCTGTTAAAAAGACACATGCACAGGTATGTTCACTGAGGCCCTGTTTACAATAGCAAAGACCTGGAACCAACTGAAATGCCCGTCAATGATATATTGGACAAAGAAAATGTGGCACATATACACCATGAAATACTACACAGCCATAAAAAAATGATGAGTTCATGTCCTTTGTAGGGACTTGAATGAATCTGGAAACCATCATTCTCAGCAAACTGACACAAGAACAGAAAATCAGACACCGTATGTTCTCACTCATAGGTGGATGTTGAACAATGAGAACAAGTGGACACAGGGAGGGGATCATCACACACTGGGGTCAATTAGTGGGGACTAGTGGAGGGACAGTAGGGTGTGGGGATGGATACCGTGGGGAGAAATGCCAAATATAGATGATGGAGGAATGGAAGCAGCTAACCAGCTTGCCATGTATGTACCTATGCAACAACCCTGCATGATCTGCACATGTACCCCAGAACCTAAAGTACAATTAAACAAAACAAAACAAAACAAAAACAGAGATTCTATGGCACAGATGATCTGGTAAGGATGATAAATGCTGGCAGCCTGCTCTTCTTAGCAGATACCATATACCATAGCCCTAGACTGGTAGCCAGGGAAGAAGGAATCTCATATACTTAGTAAAAAAATATGCTTCCTAAAAAAAAAATTGACCTTATAATGACTATATAAAAACTTCTTTTCTGAACCTTACGGCTAACACAGAGAACCTATGGTAATTGGTAAGATAAGAGATTACATCAAATTAAAGGCCAGAAGAGAGCAGAGAAGAAGCAGCAATTAAACTTTATCACACGTTATTGCAGCCATGGATTCTACTTGGCCTTTTAGGCATAGCTTTAAGGTAACCTAGTTTTCCATTTGACTTTCTTTGTTTCTGTGTCTCTCTCAAAATAAAAACATTTCTTAGATTTCCCCAGTTCTATCCCAGTGTTAGATAACTACCTTGTATTCAGTGCATTATATATATATATATGCCAGGAATATAACTTATCTTTTGATGAACTGACTTGGGAAGAAAATCACTGTTCTTCAAATGCCACAGATTCTCACTGTCCTTAACATGATCCAAGTGTTTCCTTAAATAAATGTTTGTTTCATTTGCTGGTTGCCCTTAGGAAGTTTCTACAATTTTTAAGTGCCTTCAAATATATATTTCTAAAAATAATTTTTAACAGTTATATTTGTTTTCCTGTAGCATGTCCTCAGAAATCATCATGCTTCCTCTCAGAGATGCTGTAGAAATGTGCGTCCTGTATTAGTCTATGGTATGAATATAACTACTTTTATTTATTCATTTCCTATTAATAGATATTTATTGGTTTGTGAAGTCTTCCCTTTTACTAGCCTGTATCTTGTATATATTTGCAAAATTTCTCATAATGTATAATCCTAAAAATAGATTTCTTCTGGTATATTATATCTTTTTTTAATCAGAAAATTTTTTACTCAAAATTTTACCAGCAATTTTTTTATTTTCTAATTTCTTTCTCCAATTAGTAATAATTTATATTTCCACTAGTAGCGTATTAGAATATTTTTTTCAGTAGAGGCTGACATATGGTGAGCCTCACATTTGCCTCTACTTTGGTCCTGTGAATAATCTGCTGGTTGCTGTAGTAGGATAGAGGTTGAAAGAAGCAGCTTTAGGTGTATAGTAGCCACACCGAGCCAAGGTTACAGAAATTGAAATTCAGGGCTTTCGAGAAATCTGAGTATTAGGGAGATACGATATAGAAAAAGGAAGGGTTCATTCTTCTAAAACTGCTATGTGGTTTTCTTCTTGAGTCACTTGCTGAATCCTAAGCTGAACATTATTAAAAAGTTTGACAAATAAATTAAAATTAGGTGTTGTGATGCTATATCACTAAGCAAATATTTATGCATTTTGCAGACCTAGTCAAGATAGGTGTTGAACTTCAGGACATTACAAATGGAGGAAAGCTGGTAAATACTTAGGTTATTAGTGAGGGCTAGGGTAGGAAGGGAATTCTAGAAACAAATGAGCTCTACAAAACCTGAAACCTAGCATGGACTAAAAGGAGGTAATCTGCCTGTTTTCAAAGACCCTAAGAGACGGTAAGTAAATTCACTCAAGAGAAAGTAACATCACCAAGCATCATCTTAACTTTTCATACTCAATGTCCAGCATTCTCTCAAATGTCACCAAGCATGACAGTAAGCAGGATCAGATGATTAACAATCAAGAGAAAAAAGAATAATAGGTACAGATTCATAATTTATTTAGAAACTAACATTAAAATAACAATGATTAAAGTGTTCAAGATCAGAAGTAATTTCACCATATAATTTAAATTTTTGTATTGTTATTTAAAGTCTAGAACTATATTCTAGAACAATATAATAATAATTAAAATAATTCAATAAATGTGTTATCGTGTAAGCAGAAAAAGATTACTGGTCTAGAGTATAAACAGGAGAACATATCAAGAGTAATATACATAAAGAAAATATTAAAATATGCAAAAGGATATAAAAGAAATGTGGGTCATGTTACAAAAACTCACTATATACAAATTTGAGTATAAAAAAGAGAAAAAAAAGAATGAAGATAAACAACATTCTAAAAGATACTTGTTGAGAATTCTCTGAAACTAATTAAAGACCTAAAGTCAAATTTTGCAAAATATGCAGAAAAATAAAAACAAAGTATATACCTGTTGGCCATCTGAATGCTTCTTAAATGCTCACATAAAAATTTTATTTATCTTCTTGTTGAGCATTTTACTTACTATTAAAAACTATCTTTGTAAAATTAATTTTCATATTGCTTGTTAACCTGGTAAATTTTCATTATGAAATTAAATCCAGGCATATTTCTATATTTACTTTTATATCAACTCATATACTAGTATCTATTTTTGATGTTAATTATTGACAGATCCAATCTTTGGCTATTTTGTCATATAAATGTTAGGTAGTGATTTCATTAATAATTTTATTTCAAGGTTAGTTCAGTGCCCTATAAAAGCCAATTAAAATATTTACACCTTAATGTATCATTTTTGTATAGTTCTCCCATGACACAAGTTGTCCACATATTTCAAAATGGATTATAAAATATTTGTATGTATTTCAAAAGTTATTAAAATGTCAGTTAGTGAATGTATAAGAATTTCTAAATTTATATTTTATTTTTCATCTTAAAATATTTCATATAAAACATTACATTTAAATATAAATTCTATATATTTAAAACACACATATTTTTATTTTATGAACATCTTCCTTAAATTGTCTATTAGATTTTCTAGTTGTAAAAATATGGCTTCATCACATACGCCAAGAGGATAATTGTCTAAATTATTCTAAAAACACTTATGGTGTTCATTAACACAGTTCAATGACATATAATACATTTAATTACAAATATTTTACAGAAGGATTAGAACTTGCAGACCTTAAATAGGGTTTCCAAACTATTTAATTATGTGTCAATGGCAAAGCATATTTTTATTGTCTTCTATGCTGCCTTTAATATACTTAATATGTCTACCAAGTAAAAAGATGAGGTGTAAGCATTTATATTTTAGACTTTATCCTGGAAGAATAAGTTAAATTGTGTTTTATCCAGTGATGTTCTGTTGACTCTGTGATTATATTTTCAGTCCCAAATAGTATACATGTGTTCACTGAACCAGAAAATAACTCATTTCAATTCTTTACTTGTGTCATGTGTATCTTCTCTGGAAAACAAAATGGTTCACCACATTTGTGGTTACTATAGGTAAACCAAACCTGGTAGAACATAAAGAACATAAAAAATTTTCAGAAAAAGGAAAGGAAAATTACCCCATTCTAGTCAATTATAGATGGGATTGTTTTACCTTCAAAAATTTGCATATAATTTTAGGGGAGGAAACTCCTATAAACAAAGGTTTTGTTTTGTTTTGTTTCTTGTTTTATAGAAAAGGCTTAGGACAAAATGAGACTAAGTCCAAAATTGACATAGATTAGCACCCTCTTACTCAAAGAAAATATGTTCTTGTGGATTCCTGATACAGATAGTGCCGAATTCTATATATAGTGTTTTTCTCTTATACATACCTACCTTTAATCATCTTTGATTTATAAATGAGGCACAGCATTTTTGCACTTTGGGGTCATTATTAAGTAAAATAAGGATTATTCAAAAACAAGCACTGCAATACAGTTACAGTCAATGTGACAACCAAGATGGCTCCTAGTGACTAATGGGAAGGTAGCTTTCACACCATGGATAGCTGGACAAAGGAATATTTCACATCCTGGATGAGACAGATCATGAGGAGGCAAGATTTCATCATGCTATTTAAAACAACCTGCATTTAAAACTTTTGTATTGTTTAATTTTGCATTTTCCATTTAATATTTTCAGACTATAGTTTATTAAGGGTTACTGAAACCACAGAAAGGAACACTGGGAATAAGAGGGGACTACTGTAACTAGTAAAATTTGATAAAAGTTTGATTACAATTTGCATTATAACATTATATTATAATTACTGGGCCACAGGAAATATAAAGGAAGTGAAGAGAGTACTCTGGAAATATAAATTACAATGAGTTACATGGCAAGCATATTTTATAATTCAGATATTTATGATTTACTTTATTGTATTTTTCAACAAAATTGAACAGAAGTACATGAAAACTGAGTTTCTTTAAATACATAGCCATCAGAGAAAAGGGGAGATCTCTATTGACTGCAAAATGTGTCATTCTACATGGAACAGTTTGAATTATGAAAATACTTTATTTCATATTACCATTGTTCCATTTCTCTAATATCTTTTAAAATACCATAATAAATAATAAATTATCAATATAGAAATCCTCACCAATGATAATGGTAAGTAAGCTATAAATGTATCCATTTCACACTAGAATAACAAATACATAGAATTACTTTTTGAATAATTCAGGTGAATAGAAGACTCTTAGCATTGTACAAAATAAATAATAATGATGAATAATTCTTAAAAATAATTGAAGCTCTCCCTTTGAAATCTGGCACTAGACAAGGATGCCCTCTCTCACCACTCCTATTCAACATAGTACTGGAAGTTCTAGCCAGAGCAATCAGGCAAGAAAAAGAAATAAAGGGTATTCAAATAGGAAAGGTGGAAGCCAAACTGTCTCTATTTGCAGACGACATGATAGTATACCTAGAAGACCCCATCACCTCAGCCCAAAAGCTCCTGCAACTGATAAGCAACTTCAGCAAAGTCTCAGGATATAAAATCAATGTGCAAAAATCACAAGTATTCCTATACACCAATAACAGACTTAAAGAGAACCAAATCAAGAACGAACTGCCATTCACAATTGCTACAAAGAAAAATAAAATACCTAGGAATACAACTCACAAGGAATGTAAGGGACCTCTTTAAGGAAAACTACAATCACTGCTCAATGAAATAAGAGAGCACACAAACAGATGGAGAAACATTCCATGTTCGTGGTTAGGAAGAATCAATATCGTGAAAATGGCTATACTGCCCAAAGTAATTTACACAATCAATGCTATCCCCATCAAACTACCATTGAATTTCTTCACAGACCTGGAAAAAACCACCATGAATTTCATATGGAACCAAAAAAGAGTCTGCATAGCCAAGTCAATACTAAGCAAAAAGAACACAGCAGGAGGCATCACACTACCAGACTTCAAACTATACTACAAGGCTACAGTAATCAAAACAGCATGGTACTGGTACCAAAACAGAGATATAGACCAATGGAACAGAACAGAAGCATCGGAGGCAACCCAACATATCTACAACCATATTATCTTTGATAAACCAGACAAAAACAAGCAATGGGGAAAGGATTCCCTATTTAATAAATGGTGTTGGGAAAACTGGCTAGCCATGTGCAGAAAGCAGAAACTGGACCCCTTCCTGACACTTTACACTAAAATTAACTCCAGATGGATTAAAGACTTAAATGTAAGACCTGACACCATAAAAACCCTAGAAGAAAATCTAGGCAAAACCATTCAAGACATAGGAGTAGGCAAGGACTTCATGAATAAAACACCAAGAGCATTGGCAACAAAAGCCAAAATAGACAAATGGGACCTAATCAAACTCCACAGCTTCTGCACGGCAAAAGAAACAGTCACTAGAGTGAATTGGCAACCATCAGAATGGGAAAAAATCTTTGCAGTTTATACATCTGACAAAGGGCTGATATCCAGAATTTACAAAGAACTCAAACAGATTTACAGGAAAAAAACAAACAAGCCCATTCAAAAATGGGCAAAGGATATGAACAGACACTTTACAAAAGAAGACATACATGAGGCCAACAAACATACGAAAAAATGCTCATCATTACTGGTCATTAGAGAGATGCAAATCAAAACCACATTGAGATACCATCTCACACCAGTTAGAATGGCAATCATTAAATAATCTGGAGACAACAGATGCTGAAGAGGATGTGGAGAAATAGGAACACTCTTACACTGTTGGTGGGAGTGTAAATTAGTTCAACCATTGTGGAAGACAGTGTGGCGATTCCTCAGGGACCTAGAAATAGAAATTCCATTTGACCCAGCAATCCCATTACTGGGTATATATCTAAAGGACTAGAAATCGTTCTACTATAAGGACACATGCACACGAATGTTCAATGCAGCACTGTTTACAATAGCAAAGAACTGGAACCAACCCAAATGCCCAACGATGATAGACTGGACTGGGAAAATGTGGCACATATACACCATGTAATATTATGCAGCAATCAAAAATGATGAGTTTGTGTCCTTTGTAAGGACATGGATGAATCTGGAGAACATCATTCTCAGCAAACTGACACAAGAACAGAAAAAGAAATACCGCATATACTCACTCATAGGTGGGTGAGAAAAATGAGAACACATGGACACAGAGAGGCGGTCTACTATACACTGGGGTCTATTGGGGGGAATTGGGGAGGGACAGCGGGGAGGAGCTGGGGAGGGATAGCCTGGGGATGAATGCCAAGTGTGGGTGAAGAGGAGGAAGGCAGCAAAACACACTGCCATGTGTGTACCTATGCAACTATCTTGCACGTTCTGCACATGTACCCCAAAACCTATAATGCAATAAAAATTAAAAAAAAAATTGTTTTAAAAAACTATACAATGTACTTTAATATTTAAAACATTATCTCTTACAAGTGAGATATCAATAATATATAAATTTTATATGCATTCCTGACATTAATAATCTTTAATAATTTGTCAAAAGTTGATAATTGACCAAAACTAAAACACAGGTATACTAATAATCTAATATTTCTTTTATAGCTAAGATTTAGATAATATAAGTATTACCCTAATTAGTTAAATGGCTTACGACTCTAAAAAAATGCATTGACATTGTAGATACTTTTAAATAAGAACTAATGAATCAATCAATCCAATAATTAATCAATTAACAAATAACAGTTGTACATGTGCTTCACGTATAATTTTCTATTTTATTTTAGCAAGGGCAGAAAACATCTGTGTAGAGTAATCACAAAACAAAAAAAGGATTAAAGGATAAAAATAAATGGGAGAAATGAAATTATTATACCAGTTTAAATTTGCTTACATTCTGTTTCCTGAGAAAAATATTTTCATTCATGTAAAAGTAAACTAAGTTGTAAAGTGTATGAAGAATTTCATTGAGGAAAACAGTGAAATATGTAAATAGCAGTTCATACAAATAAAAGTAAGCAAAAGTATAATGAGTAACTTAATAATTTGTGTTGAAAACTACATTAAAATAGACTTCAGAAAAATACATAGAATTTCTTTAGATTAAATGTATTAGTCAAATTGAAATTTGGAGTTATTACCAAAAGAACATTCGGTACCTGAGAGACAGAATATTCATTCAATGAGTAGGTAAAAAATAACATGGAAGTAACTTCAAGGCTCACATAATAAAACTGAAAGTGCTGGGAAATTTATCTTTTATCAGATCCTATTAGATTACTTAGCACAATAATCTCTTATTTGCTAATATTATGTCCTTTTGTCAAGTTTATTTTTGTAATTGAAATGTAAGAATTGTACATATTTTGGGGGTAAATGTGATATTTTGATAAAAGCATACAATGTGTAATTAACAAATCAAGGTGGTTGGGATATCATTACCTCAAACATGTATTACTTTTTGGTGTTACAAATATTTCAAATATTATATTTTGGCTATTTTGAAATATACAATAAATTATTGTTAACTATTGTTACCGTATTACGCAATTAAACACTGGAACTTATTTTTTTCTATCTAACTGTATTTTTATACCAATTAATCAACCAATCAACCACCCCTTTATCCTCCCCTCCTTTTCCACTACATTTTCTGCTTTCTGGTAAACTGCTATTCTATTCACTATCCACATAAGATCAGTTTTTTTGTAGCTTCCACCTATGAGTAAGAAAATGCATATTGTCTTCTGTATCTGGTTTATTTTACTTAATATAATATCTTCCATTTCCATCCATGATCCTACAAATGACAGAATTTCATACATAAACTTGATATCAGTTGTAATGACTCCATTTTTTGTTTGTGATTTTTTTAAGATTACTTTTTTTTTTATTCGGTCTTACTATATCCCACAGACTGGGGTGCAAGTGGCATGACCCAGGCTCCCTATAACCTCTACCACCTGGGTTCAAGTGATTCTCATGCCTCAGCCTCTCAAATATATGGGATTACAGGCATGCACCATCACACTCTTTTTACTCTTTAATCCGGTTAAAGTTTATCGATTCTGTTTATCTTTTCAAAAAACAACTTTTTGTTATGTTCATTGTTTGTTATTTTTTAGTCTAGATTTCATTTATTTTTGGTCTAACCTTTAACTATTTTAACTTTTAAACAAGTTTTGGCATTTATTCATCACTATTTTGCAACAATCTACTTTCTTAATTTTTAACAAAATAAAAATTACAGTTTATTTGGAAAGTCAAACCAGAGTGTTTCTATTTAACTTGTGCATGGACCTTTAAATCATATAGGCACTTAAATGTTTGCTCATTGATGGTGGCTTATACAAACTGTCTTCCTTTTCTTATTTTTACTAAGCAAATTATAACAAAGGAATATGAGGTGGCAAAAATTGTTAAGTATAAAAAATAGTATTAAAGAAAAATTTCCAGTGTTTCCTTATTTTACCTTTCTTATCAACTTGTGCCTAGATCATGTCTCATCTCTCCTCTAGGCAATTCTTATATACACATGAGTAGACTACAATTTGCATAGCTAGATGAGGATTCACATGCTACTCAGGGAGATTGCAAGAGCTTAATTTGAAAAAGGTGGCATTTTGCCTTATTGAAGATTAGATACATGGTGAACAATTTGAGATTTCTCTTAAGTACCTAGGAATCCCTAGTTTAGCTGCTGCCAAGAGGAAGTTATTAAACCTTAATTTAAAGACTGAGGAACATGGAAATTTAAAGTCAGTCAAGAAAAAATTGACAGATTTCACTCCTGAGGACCTGCAGACAAAAACTGTGGCCTTCCCATAAGAACTATGACGCAGTGACATGTTATAAAGCATTACTTCTCGAAGGAATTTCTGATGCAAATGAACACATATCTTCTAAAGGTTATATGTTCTACCTGCCACAAAAACAGACTAGGCATTTCTCCTTTAAGATAATACCTAGCCAGTAGCCCCTATTGCTATCCTTCTCAAATTTATACTAAAATATCTATGGGAAAACACATACACACTTTAAAAAAAAATGAAAGAAACCTAAAAACAAAATGAGATCTAAAAGTGAACTTACTGCTAAAATTAATGGTTGGATTTTCAGAAACTACTAAAGTAAGAGAAAAATTAAAAACATTCAGTTTCTAAAAAACAGTTAAAGCTATCATTCTAAAGAAGAAAAAAATAAATAGAAACCCTCATGTTCTTCTTTAATGTCTACATACTGAGTCATAATTTCATTGTGTATTCTTCTATATAAAGTTTGCCACTCACAAAACAATAAGGGAGACGTATGCATCAGGATTTACAAATTATTGATTCTATGCAGTTTTTAAAATTCAGTGAGATGAAAGAAGTGACACTCAAAATTTCAAATATATTGATAATTGTAGCTTATTGTTTTAAAGTTTTTACTTTTTTGATTCATACTATAAAATAATCAAGCATTAACAATAAGGATTTTTCTCAAATTAAATGAATGTTTTATGTACCAGGGAAGTAGGCTGTTCTCAAGCTGTGCATCTGAAAGCCAAATCACTCAGCTTGTACAAAAAATGTGAACAGAACTTAAATTAAACACCCACAAGCTAAGACTTACGAAGACCTTCCATTCAACCTCTTCAATGTCTTTATTCTGTTCATTTTATCAGCATTGCCACCACTGTAAAACAAAATAACATCTTTAACTAAGTCACTAACACAGTACTCTAATTGCTCCTTTGTCTACAATCTTTCCCTGTCTAGTTTATTTGTCACATTGGAATGAAGTGATCTTTCTAAAATTCATATACAATTGTGGCATTCTCTTTATTAAAACTTTTGAATTGTGACTCATTATTTTTTTGGATATTGGAAACTTCCTAACAGAATTTGTGACTCCTGTATTACATGGATCATTTTTAAAATCATTGCAGTCACATTTTCTGCTAAAAGAGTATGGTAGGCAGAATAATGTCTCTTCACTCCTGCAAAGTTGTTCACATACTGATTTTCCTAACCTGTGTGTCTGTTACCTTAGATGGAATAATGGACTTCGTAGGTGTTATTAAATTAAGGGCCCTGAGACTGGAGATTGACCTGAATTATCTGGCTATACTCAATACAACTGCAAAGATCTTTATAAGACAGATGCAGAAAAATCAGAATTGGAGTAGGAGATAAAATGACGACAGAAACAAAGGTGAAAGGAAGACACAGAGGCCATTTTGAGATTTCTGACTTACAAAACTGAGAGGTAATAAATTTGTGCTGTTTTAACACCACTGTAATTGTGGTTTGCTACAGCAGCAATAGGAAACCAATGTAGTTAATAAATGCAAAAAAGCACAAAAAGAAAAGGAACTAAAACAATTATATGAAGCAAAAGATGTGAGACACGAGATTAGATAGGTGAAACCAACTGTGAGACACAGGAAGTCATGAACACTGCGGAGAAAAAAACTAAGGCAGGCCTATATAAATGAATATATACCTCATGTATATTAACTGGTAAAGGTGCTATTTTTAAGATTTAAATTCTTACCAAATTAATGTATATTTAATATAGTCCTAATAAAAAATTCAAAAGTTATTTATATTAACTAACAAAGTAATCCCAAAACGTATATGAAAGTGATCTAGAGTAACCAGGATAATCTTGAAAAACAAAATTTATATTGACATAGTCTACGACTTATTATAAAATTATAATAATTGAGATAGAACTACTGGAATAGTCATGTTAGCCTAAAATAGTTGCATAGAAACAGACTCGTTGATTTTCAAGAAAGTCACTAATTCAGTTCAGTGGACAAAGTCAGATATTTTCACAAAAATGTAGTGGAGTAACTCAATAGGAAAAAACATAAATATAAACTGTACTTCATGGCATAGCCAACAATATTTTTTTTTACCATGAAAGGTGAAATCATGATGTTTTTAGAAAAAAAGAGAAAGAGAAAGAAACTCTGTAGATTTGAGGAAAGCTAAGATATTTTAGATAGCAAACAACAGCATTTTTTTCAATATGTGCATAAAACTAGCATCTAGAACATTAAGAACCTCTTCATCACCCATGATATTTCACTTATAACATTCTCTCTTATATAAAGACCAAAGGGCTAACCCCCATTCTGATTTATTGGTACCAAATATAGTGTTTTATGTTCTTAAAATTCTTTTTTTTTTAATTTTAAATTTTTATTACATTTTAGGTTTTGGGGTACATGTGCAGAACGTGCAAGATAGTTGCATAGGTACACACATGGCAGTGTGTTTTGCTGCCTTCCTCCCCTTCACCCACACTTGGCATTTATCCCCAGGCTATCCCTCCCCAGCTCTCCCGCCGCTGTCCCTCCCCTGTTGCCCCCAATAGACCCCAGTGTGTAATAGACCCCCTCCCTGTGTCCATGTGTTCTCATTTTTCTCACCTGCCTATGAGTGACAACATGCAGTATTTCCTTTTCTGTTCTTGTGTCAGTTTGCTGAGAATGATGTTCTCCAGATTCATCCATGTACTTACAAAGGACGAAAACTCATCATTTTTGATTGCTGCATAATATTCCATGGTGTATATATGCCACATTTTCCCAGTCCACTCTATCATCGATGAGCATTTGGGTTGGTTCCAGTTCTTTGCTATTGTTAACAGTGCTGCAATGAACATTCGTGTGCATGTGTCCTTATAGTAGAACGATTTATAGTCCTTTGGATATATACCCAGTAATGGGATTGCTGGGTCAAATGGAATTTCTATTTCTAGGTCCTTGAGGAATCGCCACACTCTCTTCCACAATGGTTGAACTAATTTACACTCCCACCAACAGTGTAAGAGTGTTCCTATTTCTCCACATCCTCTTATAAATAATACTACAAAAGAATAATTCATTTTGTATGTGGCATTTTTTTAATCAATGTGTTTTCAAACTTAATCCATATATTATTCTGTGTAACAGTAGTTCCTTAATTTTTATCACTGATTAGTATTCCATTGTATGAATATACCACAATTTGTTTATTCATTCTTTTTGTGGAGATTTGGGTCATTTTCACTTTAAGGTTATTATGAATAAGACTATCACAAATGTTATTGGACAAGAATTTTTATATGTGAACAATAGTTTCCATTCTTCTTGGATAACACTTAGTAATTACTGAGTCACAGAGTAGATGCATCTTGAACTATACAAAAATCTGTTAAACATTTTGCCGAAGTGATTGTTTTATTTTATGCTTCCGTCAAAAATATGTGAGTTTTTTGATGCTTCCTAATCTTGGTGTTGTAAGTTTTATTTATTTATGTATTTATTTTAGTCATGCTAGTGGTTATGAAATGTGGCATTAACTTGTATTTTCCTTTAGGGTAATTATGTACAGTACATAGTTTCTGTGTATTGGCCATGCTTCTACATGCTGTTGTTAAATAACTGTTTAACTCTGTTGCTCATTTTTTCTTGCATTTTAATTCTTTAATAATAAGTTCTATCTAGATTTATTAGATATTTATAAAGAAAATGTATTATCTATAATCTGTGGCTTGCTTATTTATTACCCATATGGTTTCATTTAGTGAGAAAAAATATTTAACTTTGATAAAATCCAATTTGTAATTTTGTATTCTTTATTATTATTGATTTAATGTTGTATGTCCAGAAACTGCCACCTCAAAATTGTGTAGTCATTTATATTATCTTTAGATATCTTACGATGCACTGTTTTAAGTGTAGATCTATTCTCTACTTCAGTTGTTTTTGTTTCACTTGATATTGGGGTTGAATTGTACATTTTGACATTGGGTACACATAATAAATTTTGTCACAGTTTGTTAAAAATACCTTTTCCATTGAATTAAATTTGTATACTGGCTGAAAACCAATTGACTACATACATGTGGCCTTATTTCTCTGCAATTTATTCTATTTTATACCTTCAACTACCTCACAGGGATACCCTTCATATCCTACTTAGGCTCTGTCTCTTCCTACAGGTGAAATTCTTCTTACATTAATCAGACATTAATATTGCACAATGGACTATAACTCTTTTCTCCCTATAGACTCTTTCTGATTCCACTTTGGTTCTTAAAACCCTCTGTAGGTCACCATGGCTAATCACTACCTATCAATACAGTGAACACTCACATGTTCTGCTAAACATAATGGCTTTTGCACTTACACTTTTTAAATGGCCATATTCCCCAAAGCAATTTACAGATTTGACACTATTCTTACCAAATTACCAAAGACATTTTTCACAGAAATAGAAAGAAGTCTTCTGAAACTAATATTTCTAGAATAGAATCACATCTTCTGCAAAGAGACATAACTTTACTCTCTTTTTATTTTGATATATTTTATTTCTTTTTCTTGCCTGATTGCTCTGGCTAGGGCTTTCAGAACTGTATAGAATAGCTGTGGTGAGAGTGGGACTCCTTGTCTTGTCCAAGTTCTCTAGAGGACTGCTTCCAGCTTTGGCCAATATAGTATGGTGTTGGCTGTGGGTTTGACATAAATGGTTCTTAATTTTGACCTATATTCCTTTGATGCCTAGTTTGATGAGGGTTTTTAACATGAAGGGTTGTTGATTTTATTGAAAGCATATTCTGCTTCTATTGAGATGATCATGTGTTTTTGTTTTTTATTTAGCTTCAGTCATCAAACTCATCTATTGATTTACATAGGTTGAACCAACATTGCATCTCAAAAATAAAACCTACTTGATAGTTGCTGATTGGCTGATAGTTGCTGCTGAATTTGGTTTGCCAGAATTTTGTTGAGGATTTTTGCCTCTGTGTTCATCAGAGATTTTGGATAGAAGTTTTCCTTTTTGATTGTGCCTTTACATGAAGACACAATGAGAAAGGAAGTTTTCCTTTCTCATTGTGTCTTTAATGAAGGTGTTGGTATCAAAATGAGGTCAGACTCATAGAATGAATGTGGGAGGAGTCCCTTCTCTCAATTTTCAAAATATTTTCAGTAAGACTGACACCAGCTCTTCTTTATATGTCTGCTAGAATTTGGCTTTAAATACAACTGGTCCAGGGCTCTTTCTGGTTGCTAAGAAAAATCTAAGCTTGGTAAGATTTTTTATTATTGTTTCAAGATCTGAACTTGTTATTAGTCTAAGATTTCAACTTCCTGATTCAATCTTTAGAGGATATATGTTTCCAGGTACTTATCCATTTCTAGTTTGTGTGCACAGAAATGTTCATAGTAGTCTCTGAGGGTTTTCTGCATTTCTACACTTTCAGCAGCAATGCCCCCTTCGTCATTTCGAATTGTGTTTATTTGCATCTTCTTTCTTTTTTGTCACTGTTAGTCTAGCTAGGAGTCTATTTTATTTTTCCAAAAGCAAACTTTTAGTTTCTTTTTTTTTTTAATTTTTTTTTTATTTTTATTGCATTATAGGTTTTGGGGTACATGTGCAGAACGTGCAAGATAGTTGCATAGGTACACACATGGCAGTGTGTTTTGCTGCCTTCCTCCCCTTCACCCACACTTGGTATTCATCCCCAGGCTATCCCCCCAGGCCCCCCCGCTGTCCCTCCCCCATTTCCCCCAACAGTCCAAACCATCATCAGAGAATACTACAAACAACTCTATGCACACAAACTAGTAAATCAGGAAGAAATGGATAAATTCCTGGACGCCTGTGTCCTCCCAAGCCTAAACCAGGAGGAAGCCGAAACTATGAATAGACCAATAACAAGGTCAGAAGTTGAGGCAGCAATTAAGAGCCTACCACACAAAAAAAGCCCAGGTCCAGATGGGTTCACAGCTGAATTCTACCAGACACACAAAGAGGATCTGGTACCATTCCTTCTGAAACTATTCCAAATAATCCAAAAAGAGGGAACCCTTCCCAAATCATTTTATGAGACCAACATCATCCTGATACCAAAACCCGGCAGAGACTCAACAAGAAAAGAAAACTTCAGGCCAATATCCATGATGAACATAGATGCAAAAATCTTCAATAAAATACTGGCAAATCGATTGCAACAGCACATTAAAAAACTTATCCATCATGATCAAGTAGGATTCATCCTGGGGATGCAAGGCTGGTTCAACATACGCAAGTCTATAAATGTAATTCACCACATAAGCAGAAGCAAAAACAAAAACCACATGATTATCTCAATTGACGCAGAGAAGGCATTTGACAAAATTCAACAGCCCTTTATGCTAAAAACCCTCAATAAACTTGGTATTGATGGAACATATCTCAAAGTAATAAAAGCTATTTATGACAAACCAACAGCCAATATCATACTTAATGGGCAAAAACTGGAAGCATTCCCTTTGAAATCCGGCACTAGACAAGGATGCCCTCTCTCACCACTTCTATTCAACATAGTACTGGAAGTTCTAGCCAGAGCAATCAGGCAAGAAAAAGAAATAAAGGGTTTTTTTTTTTTTAATTTTTATTGCATTATAGGTTTTGGGGTACATGTGCAGAACGTGCAAGATAATTGCATAGGTACACACATGGCAGTGTGTTTTGCTGCCTTCCTCCCCTTCACCCACACTTGGTATTCATCCCCAGGCTATACCCCCCAGCCCCCCCTGCTGTCCCTCCCCCATTTCCCCCAACAGTCCCCAGTGTATAGTAGACCGCCTCTCTGTGTCCATGTGTTCTCATTTTTCTCACCCACCTATGAGTGAGTATATGCGGTATTTCTTTTTCTGTTCTTGTGTCAGTTTGCTGAGAATGATGTTCTCCAGATTCATCCATGTCCTTACAAAGGACACAAACTCATCATTTTTGATTGCTGCATAATATTACATGGTGTATATGTGCCACATTTTCCCAGTCCAGTCTATCATCGATGGGCATTTGGGTTGGTTCCAGGTCTTTGCTATTGTAAACAGTGCTGCAATGAACATTCGTGTGCATGTGTCCTTATAGTAGAACGATTTATAGTCTTTTGGATAGATACCCAGTAATGGGATTGCTGGGTCAAATGGAATTTCTATTTCTAGGTCCCTGAGGAATCGCCACACTGTCTTCCACAATGGTTGAACTAATTTACACTCCCACCAACTTTAATCTTTTGTATTTTTAAAATTTATTGATTTATTTATATTTTGCATTTCAATTTTTTTCAAGTCAGCTCTGGCTTAGGCTTTTCTTCTTCTAGCTTTGAGGTTGGAATGTTTTTGTTTTCTAGTTCCTCTAGGTGTCATGTTAGGTTGTTAATTTGAGATCTTTCTAACTTTTTTATGTGGATATTTAGTGCTATAAATACTCTTCTTATCAGTGCTTTAGTTGTGTCTCAAAGATTGTGGTATGTTGTATCTTTGCTTTTACTAGTTTCAAATAATTTCTTTATTGCTGTCTTAATTTTATTGTTTACCCCCAAATCACTCAATATTAGATTGTTTAATATTCATGTAATAGTATGGTTTTGAAAGAGCTTCTTGAAATCGATTTCCATCTTTATTTTGTGCTATGCTCTAAGATTATAGTTGATATGATTTCAGTACTTTTAAATTTGTTGAAAATAGCTTTGTGCTCTATGATTGACAGAATCTGTTCCATGTGTTGATGAAAACAGTATATATGCTTTTGTTGTTGGGTGGAGCAGCCTGCAGAAGTCTGTTAGGTACATTTTTCAAGTGTCAAGTTTAGGTCCCAAATGATTGATATAAGTCAAACCCTCGAGGGCACCAAAGAATATAAAAGATTTAAGTTGGATTGGTTAATTGGCTTCTGATATTGGGTGTGCGTCCCCACTCCAATCTTATCTTTAATTGTAACTCCCACAATTCCCTCTTTTCATGGAATGAACCCAATGGGCGGTGACTGAATTATGGGTTGGGTCTTTCCTGCACTGTTCTCTTGATAGTGAATGAGTCTCAGGCGATCTGATGGTTTTAAAAATAGGAGTTTCCCTGCCCAAGTTCTTTGCCTGCTGTCATCCACGTAAGATGTGACTCGCTCCTCCTGCCTTCTACCATGATTGTGAGGCCTCCTCAGCCATGTGGAATTGAAAGTTCAATAAAACTGTTTCTTTGGTAAATTGTCCAATCTCACATATGTCTTTATTAGCAGCATGAAAATGGACTAATGCAGATTCATTTCTGGATAATTTTAGGTGTCAAAGGCTTAGCTCAGCACTACTGGGATATGTACCCTAAGCTGGGGTGCTGGGATCAGGTTCATGGCTTTGTTTTCTTGCACCTGTGCTTAGACACCGGCTGCACAGTGAGGCCTGAGGTGTTCCTGGTTCACTGGTGATAACACTGAAATTGGGTTACCTGTGGGGATGGTGCTGGCAATAGTGCCTAACTAAGGCAGTGGCAGCAGGGTCTGCACTTGCAGGAAGCAGCAGGTTGTCAATATCTTGGAGTCTGTGCACATATATATGTGCCAGTAGCAATGACATGGCAGAGTCCGCATGGTGGACTCCGGCCATGGTGGAGTCCAAATGTGCACATTGTGGTGGGTTGCAGCAGTGAGGTCTGCATAGATATAAAAATGCCAGTGGTGGCAGGGCAGTAAGATTCATGCATTCATGTGTGCCAGGAAAGCAGTGGGGGCAGGCTGCAGTTGAATGCATGTCAGCAAAGTGATGGGGCAAGACTGTGGGCATGTACTTGCCAGTACAGGCCTGTCTGCAAAAGCTCTCTGATGCTTTGGTGGTGTCTGCTGGTGAAAGAGCTATGTTAGTAGCTGCTGGAATGTGCCTCAATTGAGCATCTGAGACTGTACTGAAATTGGATGCAGCCAGACAGAAATTCTAAGACAGGTCAGCAAATGGGGGTACTCAGATCAGCTTAGCCCCATCCTACAGGCAAGATAGCCCTGTACACACACACACACACACACAACACACACACACACACATATATGTGTGTGTATGTTTTATGTATATATGTATGTGTGTGTGTGTGTGTGTGTGTGTGTGTGTGTGTGTGTGTGTACTGTTCAGGTCCAACAGTCAACAAAGGCTAAAGCCACCTAGAGGAGTGTGGCAAGCCTTGGGAGATGGGTTTCCTTGGTTGTGCTTTATTGCAGCTCTGCACAGCCTGGAGTCCTATCTCTGCCAACACTCCAAGCAGTTTTCTCTGCCAGCTCAAATGTTCACTGGGGTTGTAGGGACTCCTGTTGCTAGGATTCTGGAGATCCATGGTGAGAGTGGGCCACACCATGCCTTTTTAACTCATCCATTCCCCAGGAGTCACTCAGCACCAGGAACAAATTCTGGTCCTCAGCAACCAGGTACAGGCTTCTTACCTTCCACCCCATTCAGTCCAGATTTTGCATTCTTTTTCTGTACAATCTAAATGTCTTCCTTCTGAAGAACTACTACAAGTGTGCCAGTCTTGTTGATGGTCTGGTCCCTCAGTGGGAGAAGCTATTCATGGCTGCATCCAATCAGACATCTTGGCTCTACTCTTATGCTATTTTGAATGGAATTGCTTTTGTAATTTGATTTTCCAGTTTTACATAGCTATTATATAGAAATATGATTGAATTTTGTTTATTCACCTAGTTTACTGTTATTTTTCCTAATTACTTATTAATTCTAGTAGTTTTATAGATTCCATTGATTTTTGTTCACATAAGCAGCCTATTTATGCACTAAATGTGTAAAATTTCATTTACAATGCAAAACTATCTTTGCCAAAAATAGTATAAGTATAGTACTTTTTATTTTATCATATAAAAAATCTGAATAAAGTACCATTATAATGAAAACATATTTAAAGCAGACAAAACTTTAATAAGTTTTATAAGTCAAATAAATACAATATATCTAAGATATATCAATTTTATAAATGGTGCTGTATTTACAGTTTAAATTCTTTTGTAACAATTATAGTTTCTCAATTGGTATAAAGCATTTCAATGATGTAGAATATTAATTGCTTAATTCTATAAAGATTTATTGAGTATCATGTCTTGCTACAAATAATTAAACTCAAATTTGGAAGAGATTGTGGTATCTAATTGATAGTGTGATGATTATTCTTTTCTGTTAATAGGAGAACATATTTTTAAAGGGATGTATGTGCATTCACGCATATGGATGATTATGCAAATTACAGATATGAATATAATAAGCTTTGAGATAAGTGCATGCTGAAGTAAAGAAAATCATAAATTTATTTTGGCAGGGTCTAAACATTAATAATGTTAATAATTAATATCTATACATAGGCAGATCTGTAAATAAATAAATATCTAGATATATATTGATGAATAGAATGGCAGAAGGGCTTAAATTATTATGTATATTTTTGCATATTTTTTATTAGGTAGATTGTCTATTTAATCCGTCAATAGCTGCTTTTGCTGTATGAAAATTTTTTAGTTTAATTAAGTCCCATTTGTCTATTTTTGGTTTGATGTGTTTGCTTTTGAGGACTTAGTCATAAATTATTCACCTATGCCAATGTCCAAAGCGTTGTCTCTAAGTTTTCTTTTAGAATTTTATAGTTTCAGGTCTTATATTTGAGTCTGCTATTCATCTTGAGTTAATTTTTGTATATGTTGAAAGATAGGGGTCCAATTTTATTCTTCTGCAGATAGCTATTCAGCTTTTCAGAACCATTTATTTATAGCATGTCTGCTCCCCAATGTGTATTCTGGTCAACTTTGTCCAAGATCTGTTGGTTATAGGCATGTGGCTTTATTCTTGGATCTCTATTGCATTCCATTGATTTATATGTCTATTTTTATAGTAGTAATATGCTGTTTTGATTACTAAAGACTTGCATGCAGTATAGTTCAGTCAGGTGATGTGATGTCTTCAGCTTTGTTTTTTTGCCTAAGGATTGCTTTGACTCTTCAGGTTTTTTGGTTCCATATGAATTTTCTAATTTTTCTAATTCTGTGAAAAAATGATTTTAATATTTGATAGGCATTTTGTTGAATATGTAGATAGCTTTGGGCATTATGCCCAACTTAAGAGGGATATTGATTCTTCCAATCGATTAGTGAGAAATATTTCTACATTTATTTGTGTCCTCTATGTTTTCTTTCAGCAGTGTTTTGTAGATCTCCTTGTGGAAATCTTTTAACTCCTTGGTTAAAAGTGTTTTAGGCATTTTATTTGTTGTAGCTATTATAAATGGAAATGAACTCTTGATTTTGCACTCAGGTTAAATGTTATTTGTGTATAGAAATTCTATTGATTTTTGTGCATTGATTTTGTACACTGAAACTTTACTGAAGTCACTTATCAAATCTAGGAGTCTTTTGGAGGAGGTCTCTGTATTTTCTGTGTATAAGATTATTTTTTTTAATTTTTTAAATTTTTATTGCATTATAGGTTTTGGGGTACATGTGCAGAACGTGCAAGATAGTTGCATAGGTACACACATGGCAGTGTGTTTTGCTGCCTTCCTCCCCTTCACCCACACTTGGCATTCATCCCCAGGCTATCCCCCCCAGCCCCCACCGCTGTCCCTCCCCCATTCCCCCATAGACCCCAGTGTGTAGTAGACCCCCTCCCTGTGTCCATGTGTTCTCATTTTTTCTCACCCACCTATGAGTGAGAATATGCAGTATTTCTTTTTCTGTTCTTGTGTCAGTTTGCTGAGAATGATGTTCTCCAGATTCATCCATGTCCTTACAAAGGACACAAACTCATCATTTTTGATTGCTGCATAATATTCCATAGTGTATGTGTGCCACATTTTCCCAGTCCAGTCTATCATCGATGGGCATTTGGGTTGGTTCCAGGTCTTTGCTATTGTAAACAGTGCTGCAATGAACATTCGTGTGCATGTGTCCTTATAGTAGAACGATTTATAGTCCTTTGGATATATACCCAGTAATGGGATTGCTGGGTCAAATGGAATTTCTATTTCTAAGTTCTTGAGGAATTGCCACACTGTCTTCCACAATGGTTGAACTAATTTTATATCATCAGTGAATAGAGATAACTTGATTTCCTCCTTTCCAGTTTGGATGCTTTTTATTTTTTTCTGTTGCTTGATTGCTCTAGATAGAAATTAAATTGTTATGTTAAATAAGAATGTTAAATATTAAAGTTATGCTAAATAACTGGTCATCCTTCTCTGTTCAAGCACTTAGCAGAAATGGTTTCAATTTTTCCTCATTCATTATGATGTTGATTGTGGGTTTTTTGTATATAACTTTTATAATTTTCAGGTATATTCTTTCAAAGTCTAGTTTGTTGATAGTTTTTATTATAAAAAGATTTAAAAATTATCCAATGCTTTTTCTGTATGTATTGAGATGATCATATGATTTTGCCTTCATTCTGTTTATGTGACTTAACACATTTACTGATTTATGTATGCTTAAAAGAACTGTAATAAAATGTACTTGATTGTGATGTATTATTACCTTGTTGATGTGCTGGTATATTTTGGTTTGCTAGTATTTCCTTGAGGCTTTTGCATCTATGTTCATCATGGATATTGGCCTGTAGTTTTGATATCAAGGTGATATTGGCTTCCTAGAATGAGTGAGAAAGGATTCCGTCCTCTTTGATTCTGGGGAACATTTCCAGTAGGACTGGTACCAGTTCTTTGTACATCTGTAGAATTCAGCTGTGAATTCCTCTGGAACTGGGCTTTGTGTTGTTGTTGCGGTTGTTGGGAGAGGTTTTGTTACTGATTCAGTCTTATTAATCATTACTGGTCTGTTCAGAATTTTTGTTTTTTCTAGTTCAATATTGGGAGGTTATATGTATCCAGGAATTTGTCTATTTCCTCTATGTGTTACAGTTTGTGTTTATAGAGATGCTCATAGTAGTCTCTGACAATATTTTTATATCTGTGGTATCAGTTTTAATGTCACTTTTATCAGCTCTTTTTATTGTGGTTATTTGAATCACCTCTCTTTTTCTTGGTTAGTCTAGCTAGTGATGTATCAATTTTGTTGATTTTTTTCAAATAACAAATTTTCTCTTTTTTTTTTATCACTTTCATATAGTTCTACTCTAATATATGTTATTTCTTCTTCTGCCAACTTTATATTTGGTTTGTTGTGGTTTCCTAGTTCCTTTAGGTATAATGTTAGGCTGTTAGTTTGAGATCTTTGTATATTTTTGATGTACGCATTTAACATTATAACCTTCCCTCTTTAGAATTGCTTTTGCTGTATCCTAGAGGTTTTCACATGATGTATCATTTTTTAAAAAAATTTAATTTGTTTTTAAATTTTCTTACTAATTGTATAATTTTCCCAAAAATCATTCAGGACTAGGTTATTTAATTACCATGTATTTGTATAGTTCTGAACTTTTCTCTTGATATTGATCTTTAGTTTAATTCCACTGTGATCTCAGAAGACACTTGATATGGTTCTGATATTTTAAAATTAATTTAGACTTGCTTTGTGGCCTAGTATATGATCTATTTTGGAAAATATCTCAGGTGCAGAGGAGAAGTATGGATCTTATGTGGTTGTTGTATAGAATGTTCTGTAAGTATCTGTTATGTCCATTGCATCTAGAGTTCAATTTAGTTCCAGAGATTCTTTGTTGACTTTCTGCCTCTATGACCCATCTAGTGCTGTCAGTGGGAGGTTGAAGCTTACCACTATTAATGCACAACTGTCTATTTCTTTCCTTAGGTCTTGTAATATTGATTTTTTTAAATTTGAGTGTTCTGGTTTACAGGGTATATATATTTAGAATTCTTATATCTTCTTGTAGAATTGACATTTTATCATTATGTAATGCCCTTTGTCTTTTTTTTTTAAGTGCTGTGGATTTAAAATCTGTTTTGTCTGATATAAGTATAGCTATTCCCATTTGCTTCTGCTCTCTGTTTGCATGGAATATCTTTTTTCCATTCCTTTACTTTTAGTCTGCAAATGTCTTTACTAGTTACTTGGGTTTCTTAAAAGCAGCATATGGTTAAGTCTTCTATTTTTGCTATTGTGCCAGTCTATTTCTGCTAAGTGGAAAGTTAGTCCATTTGTATTCAAGATTAATATTGATATCTTAGGTTTTCTTACTGTCATAATGTTAACTGCTACCTAGATACTGTGTAGTTACAATTGTGTAACTGGTTTATAAGATCTCTGAGTTTTTTACTTTCATGTGTTTTTATGATGGCAAGTATTGTTCTTTATTTTCCATATTTATACTCCTTTGAAAATGTTTTGTAGGAATGGTCTAGTGGTGAGGCATTCCCTTAGCCTTTGCTTGTATGGGAAAGACTTTACTTCTCCTTCATTTATGGAGCTAAGTTTATTAGGACACAAAATTGTTGGCTGACAACTTTTTCTTTAGGACAACTGAAAATAGGACCTCAATCTCCTCTGGTTTGTAAGGCTTTTGCTGTAAAATTCACTGTTATTCTAATGGGATTTCCTTAATAAGTGATTAGATGCCTCTCTTTTGCTTCTTTTTGGGTATTTTTCTTCACATTAACTTTGAGGAGTCTGATGAGAATATGCATTAGTAAAGTTCATCTTGCAAATTATTTTTCTCTTCTCAGCAAAACCAAGAGATTTTTCTAAATTATTTACTCAAATATGTTTTCCAAACTATTTACATTTTTTTCTTATCCCTCAGAAATAAGAAAAACTGACTCATAAGCTTAGCTGCTTTGCATAAATCCCATATTTCTCAAAGGCTTTTCTCCTTTATTTTTTTTTCTTTATCTAACTGGGTTAATTTGAAAAATCTCTCTTCAAGTTCTGAATTTCTTTCTTTGGCTTTGTCTAATCTATGTATAAAGCTTTCAGCTATGTTTTGCAATTATTTCAAAATTTTTTCCACAAATTCTGTTTATTTCTTACATATCTCTTTAGTAACTTTTTATCCAGAATTTCCAGTTTTTCTAATGTCTTTGTGATGCTTTTCAAATTTGTTTTTGATCTCACATAATTTCCCTACAATCCACATTTAAAATTTTTAATCTGTCATTTTATAATTTTCATTTTGTTTAGGATCCATGGATAAAGAGTTAGTGTGATCCTCTGGGGACATCAAAACACTTTTTTTTATATTGTCATAGTAACTGTTTTGATTCCTTTTTATCTGGAGAAGGCATCACTACTTAATTTTGAATTTGCTTTTGTTTGAAAGGGACTACCTCTACTTTGAGGGTGTGACTCTAGCATATGTTGGGTAGGGTGCTTTGGCTTTGGTTCTGAGTGCTTCCAGGGAACCAAGGCTCTATGAGTTCCTTGGTTATAGATAGTTTTAGTGTGATGTTTTTCACAAATGCTGGTTTGTAGGTTGTAGCAGTGGTGTACTGGGTATGTGAGCAGAGTCACGGCCTCCTGCAGAGATGGTGAGATGAATTTCTCCGGATGCTTATCTTATTCCTCAGCCCTGTGCACTTTTGTCAACAGGTATTGTATTGGGTTGTTCAGGTCAACATCCCAGACAGGTAAGTGGTGCTTGCAGGAGAGAGACAGCCGTGAAAATAGCAGTGAGATTTATATGTGATCTATAAAACCTGGAAGTACTTGAATATCCCAGGTGATGGGAAGGGCCATAGAACCCAGGGTTTTCTTTCCCATGCTGTGCCTCTGAGGTGGGTAGAGGGAGCATAGCCAAGTGGGGCCAAGTTGAACCATCCTGTATCTAGGCTTTCCAATAGCAGGTATGAGTGCTGACCCTGACAGAAGTCAGCGAGCAGCTCTCAGGACACTGAGGCAACTGTTCAGGAAGAGGTGAGGTGCTTCTCACACCAAAGGACCTCTGTGGAGGGAAGAGGGGCAGGTCAGGATTCACAGCCCAGATGAGAGCAGTCGAACCCATCCAACCTCCCACACCCCCAAACTGAAGGGTCTCCCTTCAGCATCCGCCACTGGCAGCAAGCCAGAACAGCTAGCCCACGCCAAAGCAGTCTGCATTCAGATTGTGATGCCATTTCAGGATGAAGGACTCCCTGTCCAGCTCTCAGGTTGTAGACACCCCAGTGCAGTCCTGCAAAGAAGGAGCACCCAGCTTCCATGCTGCAGCATAAATCCATACTCGACTCTTCTGTCAGTTTTGACCCATGGGAGCGCTTTCCCCACTCAAGATAAGATTACAAGCTCATCCTTATGCCCCACAAGGCATGTTCAAGTTCTGGGGAGGGGCCAGGGGTATGATCCGGGCCAGAGAAATTGTCCTTGGGACCCTTTGCTGGTCACAGGATACTAATTAAACACTCAGGCAAGACAATGGCCACTGTGTTGCAGTGCTGCCAGCAGGAAGGGCAGGCACTTCTACATGGGAATGGCCATCCAGGCAGCTTTGGGGTAAATAAGAAGGTGTGGAGCACATGGTCTGAACGTGCCTTGCTCCAGCAGCAGCATGCAGTAGTGGCAGTGGTACTGGTACTTGGGGCATGTGAGAGTACTCAGCCTCTCCTTTCCCTGGCCCAGCAGCTGGCAGCAGCCACGGTGGCCTCAGGGAAGGAGACAGAGCCTGTAGGTATGGGCTCGCAGAATGGCTTTGTGCTGCAGTTAGGCAGCACTTGGAAGCTGTGGTATTCCTTAAGAGTTTGAGCAGAGCCTCTGAGCTCCCTATGCCAGTCTGGAGGCCTGTGGGGATCTGGGAAGTCTCTTTCATTTAGGATTATAAAGATCACTGGCAGGAACGTGGAGCTCCAGTGGTCTCTCAATTGCCCCTTCTCTGGGTCCAAGGGCAGCTTGTGGCTCCCAGCAACCCTGAGCAGGAAACCCTGCTTCCACATTGTTCACTTTTGTGTGCCCCATCACCTCTCTGTTGAATTCCAGTGTTCTCTCTGATGAGCACAGAAGCACAGATAGAACATGAAGTTATGTTTGTGAGTATCTGATCATAAGATTTGGGAAATGGTAAAGACAGTTTCAGTTGCACATAGGTAATTCTGTATATAATTTTAAAGTAATTTTGATAGAAACACTTTTCATGAATTAAAGGAAACAAATCCTAGCTACTGAAGTAAGTCTAGAAGAAATCATCAACCACAACTATTTTGAGAACTATCCTTCCCAAAGGGATGTAAATGTATACACTCCTATAGGCATTGTCTGACCTGGGATTAAGGCAGTAGAATAAGAAAAAAATATCTGGATATTCTGGTCATTTTTATATTTTTTTAGTCAATTATCTTGATGAATAGGCATTTTCCACTTTTTAAGTATCCAATGTTTAAAATTACTTACTTTGGTTTAACTACTTTGGCAGGATAAGGAGAATAAAATAGGTTGTAAATTATTAAAATGGCACAGATGCCATTCTTCAACAGAGGTTGTTTAATAATCTTAAATTTAAAAATGTAGTAAGTGGCAGAGCTGAAAGTCAAAATTCTGCCTGAATACAAATTTCTTGATTTTTTTAACTACACAAACAATGACTGTACCTTAGGATTCTAAATTTCTTCTCAGAAAAATAGAATAATGCTTTTTAAAGAAAATCTAATCCTTGCAATGTATTACCTGAGAGAAAGGAATTAAATGATTTGCAACCCACGAATTCTTCATCAGCAGTTTAAACAAGCTAAAGTCCTAAATGAAATGAGCATAAGAAATGACTCAGGTAACATCCTTAAATGCTATAGGCTTTTTCTTCCAAACTTGAACTCTAGAGTGGGTCAGTGAGCCAACAAAGACAAATTTGCTTAGATACTTATGCATATTTAAAACCTAAAACAGAAACAGGCTTCCTGTCTTCTTTCTCCCTTATCTAACACAAATATTATTTTTTAAAACATCATTATTATATTAGCCAGCAATTGTTGAATCAAGAAACAAATATGATAAAAAGGGCTGAATGGAGGAAGGTTCTAACATACTATCTGCTTTTCCTCGGAGAAGTTATATAACTTCTCTGACCTTTGGTCTTCTCATTTACATATTCAGAATGCTGTAGAAATTTGAAAAAATTTGATATAAATTACATTAAGTGTAGTATTAAAAGAGTAAGTTTTTTTCTAAAATCTAGTTCTGTTATTATTTTCATCATATTAGAAAACCAGCAGTTCTCCACTAAGGCATGTGACAAAGCTGGTGTAAATCTCCTACCATGTGCCTTCTATGAAGAGGCAACTCAATAAGGACACAACTATATGTGCTTTTCCAGATAAATAAAACAAATCAAATAATGTGGCTCATCTAATCCAGCGATATGCCACACATCAATATTGTAGGCAGGAAGAAAGAGAAAAAGTAAAAAATAAAATAAAAATTGGCTTTTGCTTTTGTCATGGGAAACTCCTTCCAGCAGTTAGTGAGATATGCTCTCATATCTCATTAGTAAGAACTCAGTAAAGGGAACTGAGGTTACCAAGTGGTAATTTTGCTTAATCATTATTTATCCTCTCAGATTGGGATTGAATCTACCTCATTTTAGGTCAAGGAATCTTGAACTAAAATAAATCAATATTTTGTTATCTGGGATTAATGTTAAATATAATTTTAGAGGTAATCTTTGTTTAGGATTAAATAATAAGTTCCATTAGTCTTTTGGACCATTCACATGTGCAGAGGTTGTAATACAGTGGAGTAAAATCTATCATCATCTTAGCTATTTTCTATTTGTTCTTTGCTCTTTTTGTTGATTTTTTTCTGCCTTCTATGGATTTAAAAATATTTTATAATTAAGTTGTAGCTCTTTTATTTATTTATTTATTATAAGACTACTTTTGACTTTTAAAATTGTTTCCCTAGAGTTTAGTGTATGAATTTTAGATGAGTCTACTTTGAAGTAATATCAAATCACTTTATTTGCAGTGTAATGACCTTGTTAAATAATATTCCCAATACTTTTCTCCTATTTTATGCCATTTTTTTCACACTTTTCACCTATGCAGAAGATATAAGCACACACAGGCATGGCTACATTTTTGCTTTAAACAGTACATTATTATTAGAGCAATTCAAAATAAGAAAAAAGGTGTTTTACCTTCATCTATTCTATTTCCATTCTGAATAACTTCCTGTAATATTTTTATAGACTAGGTCTGGAAACATATGAATACGTTTTTGTCTAAGGAAAACTTAATTTCTACTTTTTTTTTTTGAAGAACACTTTGCTGGTTTTAGTAATGTGGGTTGACTGTTTTTCTTGCAGCATTTTATTAATGTCGTTACATTGACTTCTTGCTTGTATGGTTTTTTATAAGACTGCTACAATTATTATCCTTGTTATAGGTTAGTATTGTGTATTATTTCTCTGCATGTTTTCAAGATTTTCTCTCTGTTGCTGGTTACAGCAGTAGAAACATGGTGTGCAATATACTTAGGTAAATTTGTGTGTGTGTATGTGCTTGTGTGTTTCCTTTGGTGGGGAGGGATGGGGGAGGTATATATCATGTTTATCATTCCAGTTTCATGGATCTATGGTTTGTTGTCTTTCGGCAATTTAATTACTTTCTTTTACCCAGCTGGGATTTCTATTGCACTTACAATTGGTGGTCTGACATTGTTTCATAGCCCTTGGATGTTTGTTCTTCTTTAACTTTTCTCTTTTTTACTCTTTATGTTTTATTTTAGGTAATTTCTGTTACTCTATCTTCAAATTTACTTATTCTTTCCAAGGTTGGGTAATTTCTTTTAATCTATCTTCAAATTTACTTATTCTTTCTATTCTACTGATAATCCTACCAAAACCATTTTAATCTCCTTGCTGTTTTTTATTCCTAATGTTTCTATTTGATTTCTTTCTTATATTTTGTATATCTCTGCTGAAGTCACCTATCAGATATTGGATACTGTGTATGTTTTGTTAGAACCTTTAAAATACTAACCATATTTGTTTCACATTCTCTGTTACATAATTTCAACTTCTGTGTTATATCTAAATCTACTCTGATGATGTTTTTTAATCTGTTGGGATCGTGGTGATTTTTCTTGTCTTTCACACACCTTCATATTTTTTTAATCTGATGTACTTTGTAGAATAGTAGAGACTGCAGTAAATAGGTTTTATGCCCAGAGATGACATTTTTTTCTTTGTTTAGAATTTTGATGTGGGGGTTAAGTGAATCTTGTTAAGAGTTGCTCTAATTTTAAAATTTATTGTTGCTATTGACCCAGAATACAGCAATGTTTTCAAATTCCTGTAAAGCTAATTCTGGCCTAAGGTGGAGTAAAACTTACCAGATCAATTTCTATTGATTCTGAGTTATAGGTTTTTCCTTTTTGCCTCAGATTCAGTCCTTGCATACTCTTGTTTCTCTCTTATTTTTCTCTCGTAATTTGTTGTTAACTATTTGAGCCTCTTAGTTTGTTAGTGGAAGTTGTTGGAGACCTAGGAGGTAGGTATGTTTGACTTTTTTTTTCTGGCTCAGTTTTAGACCTCTATCTTGTACCTGGCTCTTGGTAGCATGGCTTTCTCTGCCCCTTTCCTGTTTGTGGCTATGGGTTGAGTGTGTAATACTTCTTCTAAGAATAGATTTTTAGACCCTTCCTGTTTTCTTCCATTAGTTACAATAGTTTAACAATGTCCTAAGATAAGTAGTGTTATTGCATGGCACATCAAAAATTAGAGTTTTTGTTTCTTAGTGAACATAGTAGAGAAATATTTGGGCAGTGTTTCTTGCCCCTGTTGCATAAATGCTGTTTTCCTACTCATATCTGCACCATTATGGACATTTAGGGGTCTTTCAGGTATTTTCTATGAGTGTCTGGTGGGGTTTCTGCAGGAAAAGGCAGAACAATGGTTCACATTGTTATTCTGGACCACACTCAGTCTTCACCAATTTTTGAGCTATTCTAGCTAAACTAATCCTATCAGTAGCTAGTTGAATCTTTCCAAGTAAACATAGCTCATGCCTCCTTTTTCCTCAAATGTACTGTCTCTCCTTAGATTTTGGGGCCATTACTTCCTTTATAAATAGTGTTCCAATGCATTTGAAAAAAGGCATGCATGTGAATTTAATGAAACTTTTTTTGTTGGTGGTGATAGAAGAGACACTATGTATAGCTCTCTGTATCGTGGGGTAGAATTCAATCTTTGGGGAAATATTATGGTTTTATTTGTTCTATTGAAATATGCAAAATTATTAGTCCCTAACTAAAATCAATATAGAGGACCTAACAGGTTAAAATATTGCTTATTGTTATTTGACAAGGAAAGACTAAAGAACATGAGAGACTTTCATGATGGGAAGTAAACTAATACTCTTCCTAAAAAGCTAGCACTCTAGATTATTAAACCGTGACTGATATTTTACTGATTTTCAAGTTTAGGTATCTTGCAGTGTTTAAAATTATTCAAATAAGAAGGCTGTAATTAAAAGAAAATACAGAAATTCAAATGTTAGGAGCAAGGAAAAGATTTAGATGTGCAGCACATCTGGCTGAATTTCTTATTGCATTTAAGCACTGAATTGAATTCCGAGTTTCCTAGTAGACAAGGCAGAAACTGAGGCTTATTATTAGTTGACATGGTTTGGTGATGTCCCCACCCAAATTTTGTCTCAAAACGTAGCTACCATAATTCTCACATGTGGTGGGAGGGACCTAGGGGGAGATAATTGAATCCTGGTGTCATTGTACTGTTCTTGTGGTAGTGAATAAGTCTGTCGAGATTTGCTGGTTTTATAAAGGGGGATTTTACTACACAAGCTCTCTCATGTCTCTGCCTGTTGCCATGGAAGACGTGTCTTCATTCTTCCTTCACCTTCCACAACGATTATGAGGTCTCCCCAGGCACATGGAACTGTGAGTTCACTAAACCTCTTTTTCTTTAAATATTACCCAGTCTCATGTTTGTCTTTATCAGCAGTGTGAAAATGGACTAATATGTCAGTCAAGTAAGATTCTGCTTTGAATATCACTTTGGTGTGGTAATAGACACATTATTTTCTCTAGGATTTCAGGTGTACATTAGCAGTATATCAATTTTGGGAATTAACCCCTTCTATAAATTGATAAAAGCCTAAACTCAGAGGAATATCCTAGGTATTATCACATAAATCATTCCTTAATGCGATCTTAAAAAATGAGTTCAGTAAAAGTGGCTATATGTACATGTAACTTAGATACAATATACCTTTAGGAAAGTGTCTTACCCATGAAAGTAAGATCTTTGAAAATTCTGCAGAATCTTTTCTTTATTCAACTAGTACCTCAAATACCTGATAATTATTACTGTCTGGGGTTACAAAAGAAATGTAAAGTAAATGATTATTTTGGTCAAAAATGGATTATATAATATTAAGCAATTTAAAGGATATTAGTTCAACCATTGTGGAAGACAGTGTGGCGATTCCTGGGGACCTAGAAATAGAAATTCCATTTGACCCAGCAATCCCATTACTGGGTATCTATCCAAAAGACTATAAATCATTCTACTATAAGGACACATGCACACGAATGTTCATTGCAGCACTGTTTACAATAGCAAAGACCTGGAACCAACCCAAATGCCCATTGATGATAGACTGGACTGGGAAAATGTGGCACATATACACCATGGAATATTATGCAGCAATCAAAAATGATGAGTTTGTGTCCTTTGTAAGGACATGGATGAATCTGGAGAACATCATTCTCAGCAAACTGACACAAGAACAGAAAAAGAAATACTGCATATACTCACTCATAGGTGGGTGAGAAAAATGAGAACACATGGACACAGAGAGGCGGTCTACTATACACTGGGGACTGTTGGGGGAAATGGGGGAGGGACAGCGGTGGGGGCTGGGGGGGATAGCCTGGGGATGAATACCAAGTGTGGGTGAAGGGGAGGAAAGCAGCAAAGCACACTGCCATGTGTGTACCTATGCAACTATCTTGCTCGTTCTGCACATGTACCCCAAAACCTATAATGCAATAAAAATTATAAAAAATAAAAAAATTAAAAAAATTAAAAAAAAAAGAAATGATAAATACTCAAGGTGATGAATATCCCAAATAACCTGACTTGATCATTACACATTCTATGCATGTAAAAAACATTCATATGTACCCCATAAATATGTAAAACACTATGTATCAATAAAAGAAAAAATTAAAAAAGAAAAAAAATAAAAAAATAAAGGATATTTGTTGGTAAATTTATTTAAAGACTAGGAAAATTGATGTATTTTTAAAATAATTAGTAACTAATGATTTGTAAAAACAGATGGAAATGAATTATTTGGCATAGTCATATTATGTCTTAATACTGGGGCTCGAAATCTTGGCTAAGTGTAATTGTTTTCTGAATAAAATATTAGATTTCTGGCAGAAATATGTATTTCTTATTTATTTTACCATATATCTACTTTTAAGAAAACAGGATTCAGAGCCAACAATAGATATTCCTACTTAATTTAAAGACAACTCATAATTTATGATAGATATTTTCAATGTATTTTAGTAATAATCTTGGAAACGTCACTACATGCCTTAAACAAAAAGCAAAACATTAGGCAACATTAACATAAAAACTATTTTTGTAATATTTAACCCCATTTTATGAAGCATCTGAGTTTTTAAAATATGTTTTATTTCTAAAAGTTGTTTTATGTCCATAGAGCAGACTGCAGTTTTATATTTGAGTTTTCCTTCTAGTATTTTGTTAAAAATTAAATATTTCATTTGATTCCCATTTTAAATATAAAATATATTGTTCATTACAAGTTGGTAAATTTAATTTTATTTTGTAAAAATTAAGTTAATAAGAACACCTATTTGTACAAAAATGACTAGTAACAGCAAAACTCATTCAGGTTTTAATCAATATTCCTCACAATGTCAGAAAAAACGATAATTTCCTCATTTATTCTTCTGCTACTCTATTAAACAAATTATTTTTGAGGTAATTGCTAACCAATGGCTAAGCACTTCAATAAAAAGCCCCTGTCTGATTTTATCCTATCATTAAGATATTGACACGTAGCTATTGGCTTATGGCTTCCAATCTATTTTTCCTCTTTAAATATGAAGAACCACATTCATGTATTAATATCCCTTAATATTACTATGATGTATGGGTCATCAGACTTAATGAATCTGCCATGATTAATGATGCTATAATGGTTTAATTAAAATAAATGAGTAAAAAGTAGAAAAGATGAAATTGTGTAGTAGTATATATAAGACATGGTCAGTTAAGCAGATGAACTTAGTACAAGTTGAAGTATTTAAAATCCAAATAATTGACCTCACAAGAAATTTGACCATGATATAGTACAAATCAGCGTTTGCAAATATATCATCCTTATGTTAACAAATTTCTAAACACCTAAACTTCTAGACAATAGGTAAAATATAAATGGAGTTATATTACATTATAAAATCTTAAATAATCTTATTAAGTAATGTAATAGTATACGATAAAAGATATATAAATGATAAAAAGCAAACATAAAGATAAAAATCAAATGTTATCAAGTGAAATTACAGGAAATTTCTTATCAGTTTACTACATGGCATTAGAGGAATAACAATATTATTTGCACTTTAAAATAGTAATTATGAATTTATGAGGAAAATTGAATATTAACATTTCCATAAAAACTGCTTATTTTCTTCAGTTATCTGGATATTTCAGAGACCTCTCAAATCTTGCCTTGAAAGGCAGAAAAGAGTCTTAAAACTTTAAAGGAAAAATCCTCTCCAAGAACAGGAAGCTATAAACTCATCTGTACTTCCCCCAATTAACATCACTATTGATCTGGGTAGAAGACACTAGGAATAAGTATGTAACCTCAAAATTTCCTTTACGCATTGCGACTACATAGAATATATGTGAGTGTGTGTGTATGTATATGTGTGACATGTGTGTGTCCAGTTACACCAAAAATGTAAAGTTTATTATATCAGTAACTCATTTCTGTTAGATGTGAAGGGCATAGAAATTTAAAAGAAAAATGTTTTCTAACTTTTTTCCTGCCTGCCTTCTTGTATTCCTTTCTTGCCTCCCTCTTTTTCTCACCTCTTTTCTCAAGTAGGTTTTGACTTCGCCTGCCAGGTAGAAAGCATTCATCTCTTGGAACATTTAAAAGCATACCTCCATGTTCAGTAAACAATAACAGCAACAACCACATAAATAAGTTGGTAAATAAGTAGATAAGTAGATCAGTAAATATATAGACAGGCAGGCAGACAGATACAGAAAAATAAACATATGCACCTACACCCATAAATGCACAAACACATGCACACATAGTAAATGACCATCAGTTTTCTGCCCCTTACGAACTCCATGAATAATACCTTGTTAATTCTCTGTAAAGTATTTTATACTCATTCATCCAGTCAATATATTTATTTATTAAAGGCATATCATATGATAGACATATATGATTGTCAATCTTCAAGACAATATGTATTCAGAAGTGAATGAAACATAAATGTCTCAGGCTCAATATCTTTCCGCTCCAATAGATATAAAAAGAGACGGTAAACGAAAAAAACTTAATTGGATAAAGTGGGCTGTTTTGCCTTCAGGAAACAAACATATTTCAGTTAGAGGGAGCAGGAAGTACAATGGCCCTCAGCATGATTGTGCTTATTGCAGTGGAAAGACAGAAAAAAACACATTTCTTTGCAGGAGAGATAGCTAACCATGGTGGTAATACCTGGAGATGGTAAGTATAACATACATCCAGAAAAGAAAATTGACTGTAATTGCACAGATTCCTGCATATTCAAAAAGTGAATATGTATCTCAGAGTAACCAGAACTTCAAATGAAAATATAGAGCATTCTTTTTGTTTAAAACTTTTTAAATTTTTATTGCATTATAGGTTTTGGGGTACATGTGCAGAACGTGCAAGATAGTTGCATAGGTACACACATGGCAGTGTGTTTTGCTGCCTTCCTCCCCTTCAACCACACTTGGCATTTATCCCCAGGCTGTCCCTCCCCAGTCTACCCCCGCTGTCCATCCCCCATTCCCCCCAATAGACCCCAGTGTGTAGTAAACCCCCTCCCTGTGTCCAAGTGTTCTCATTTTTCTCACCCGCCTATGAGTGAGAATATGCAGTATTTCTTTTTCTGTTCTTGTGTCAGTTTGCTGAGAATGAAGTTCTCCAGATTCATCCATGTCCTTAAAAGGACACAAACTCATCATTTTTGATTGCTGCATAATATTCCATGGTGTATATGTGCCACATTTTCCCAGTCCAGTCTATCATCGATGGGCATTTGGGTTGGTTCCAGGTCTTTGCTATTGTAAACAGTGCTACAATGAACATTCGTGTGCATGTGTCCTTATACTAGAACGATTTATAGTCCTTTGGATATATACCCAGTAATGGGATTGCTGGGTCAAATGGAATTTCTATTTCTAGGTCTTTGAGGAATCGCCACACTGTCTTCCACAATGCTTGAACTAATTTACACTCCCACCAACAGTATAAGAGTGTTCCTATTTTTCCACATCCTCTCCAGCATCTGCTGTCTCCAGATTTTTTAATGATCGCCATTCTAACTGGCGTGAGATGGTATCTCAATGTGGTTTTGATTTGCATCTCTCTAATGACCAGTGATGATGAGCATTTTTTCATGTGTTTGTTGGCCTCATGTATGTCTTCTTTTGTAAACTGTCTGTACATATCCTTTGCCCATTTTTGAATGGGCTTGTTTGTTTTTTTCCTGTAAATCTGTTTGAGTTCTTTGTAAATTCTGGATATCAGCCCTTTGTCAGATGCATAAACTGCAAAGATTTTTTTACCATTCTGATGGTTGCCTATTCACTCTAGTGACTGTTTCTTTTGCTGTGCAGAAGCTGTGGAGTTTGATTAGGTCCCATTTGTCTATTTTGGCTTTTGTTGCCAATGCTTTTTGTGTTTTGGTCATGAAGTCCTTGCCTACTCCTATGTCCTGAATGGTTTTGCCTAGATTTTCTTCTAGGGTTTTTATGGTGCCAGGTCTTATGTTTAAGTCTTTAATCCATCTGGAGTTAATTGTAGTGTAAGGTGTCAGGAAGGGGTCCAGTTTCTGCTTTCTGCACATGGCTAGCCAGTTTTCCCAACACCATTTATTAAACAGGGAATCCTTTCCCCATTGCTTGTTTTTGTCTGGTTTATCGAAGATTATACGGTTGTAGATATGTTGTGTTGCCTCCGATGCCTCTGTTCTGTTCCATTGGTCAATATCTCTGTTTTGGTACCAGTACCATGCTGTTTTGATTACTGTAGCCTTGTAGTATAGTTTGAAGTCTGGTAGTGTGATGCCTCGTGCTGTGTTCTTTTGCTTAGAACTGACTTGGCTATGCGGGCTCTCTTTTGGTTCCATATGAAGTTCATGGTGGTTTTTTCCAGTTCTGTGAAAAAATTCAATGGTAGTTTGATGGGGATAGCATTGATTGTGTAAATTACTTTGGGCAGTATAGCCATTTTCACGATATTGATTCTTCCTAACCATGAACATGGAATGTTTCTCCATCTGTTGGTGTCCTCTCTTATTTTGCTGAGCAGTGGTTTGTAGTTTTCCTTAAAGAGGTCCCTTACGTTCCTTGTGAGTTGTATTCCTAGGTATTTTATTTTCTTTGTAGCAATTGTGAATGGCAGTTCGATCTTGATTTGGTTCTCTTTAAGTCTGTTATTGGTGTATAGGAATGCTTGTGATTTTTGCACATTGATTTTATACCCTGAGACTTTACTGAAGTTGCCTATCAGTTTCAGGAGCTTTTGGGCTGAGGTGATGGGGTCTTTTAGGTATACTAACATGTCGTCTGCAATTAGAGACAATTTGGCTTCAACCTTTCCTATTTGAATACGCTTTATTTCTTTTTCTTGCCTGATTGCTCTGGCTAGAACTTCCAGTACTATGTTGAATAGGAGTGGTGAGAGAGGGCATCCTTGTCTCGTGCCGGATTTCAAAGGGAATGCTTCCAGTTTTCGCCCATTCAGTATGATATTGGCTATTGGTTTGTCGTAAATAGCTTTTATTACTTTGAGATATGTTCCATCAATACCAAGTTTATTGAGGGTTTTTAGCATAAAGGGCTGTTGAATTTTGTCAAATACCTTCTCTGTGTCGATTGAGATAATCATGTGGTTTTTGTTTTTGCTTCTGTTTATGTGGTGAATTACATTTATTGACTTGTGTATGTGGAATCAGCCTTGCATCCCTGGGAAGAATCCTACTTGATCATGATGGATAAGTTTTATAATGTGCTGTTGCAATCAGTTTGCCAGTATTTTATTGAAGATTTTTGCATCTATGTTTATCATGGATATTGGCCTGGAGTTTTCTTTTCTTGTTGAGTCTTTGCCGGGTTTTGGTATCAGGATGATGTTGGTCTGATAAAATTATTTGGGAAGGGTTCCCTCTTTTTGAATTATTTGGAATAGTTTCAGAAGGAATGGTACCAGATCCTCTTTGTGCGTCTGGTAGAATTTGGCTGTGAACCCATCTGAACCTGGGCTTTTTTTGTGTGGTAGGCTCTTAATTGCTGCCTCAACTTCAGACCTTGTTATTGGTCTATTCATAGTTTTGGCTTCCTCCTGGTTTAGGCTTGGGAGGACACAGGCATCCAGGAATTTATCCATTGATTCCTGGTTTACTAGTTTATGTGCATAGAGTTGTTTGTAGTATTCTCTGATGATGGTTTGAATTTCTGTGGAATCTGTGGTGATTTCCCCATTATCGTTTTTTATTGCATCTATTTGGTTGTTCTCTCTTTTCTTTTTGATCAGTCTGGCTAGTGGTCTGTCTATTTTGTTGATCTTTTCAAAAAACCAGCTCTTGGATTTATTGATTTTTTGAAGGGTTTTTCTTGTCTCTATCTCCTTCAGTTCTGCTCTGATCTTAGTTATTTCTTGTCTTCGGCTAGGTTTTGAGCTTTTTTGATCTTGCTCCTCTAGCTCTTTCAATTTTGACGATAGGGTGTCAATTTTGTGTCTCTCCACTCTTCTCATGTGGGCACTTATTGCTATATATTTTCCTCTACAGACTGCTTTAAATGTGTCCCAGAGATTCTGGTATGTTGTGTCTTCATTCTCGTTGGTTTCGAAGAACTTCTTTATTTCTGCCTTCATTTCATTGTTTATCCAATCAACATTCAAGAGCCAGTTGTTCAGTTTCCAGGAAGCTGTGCAGTTCTGAGTTAGTTTCTGAATTCTGAGTTCCAACTTGATTGCACTATGGTCTGAGAGACTGTTTGTTATGATTTCAGTTGTTTTGCATTTGCTGAGGAGTGCTTTACTTCCAATTATGTGGTCAGTTTTGGAGTAGGTGTGATGTGGTGCTGAGAAGAATGTATATTCTGTGGATTTGGGGTGGAGAGTTCTGTAAATGTCTATCAGGTTTGCTTGTTCCAGGTCTGAGTTCAAGTCCTGGATATCCTTGTTAATTTTCTGTCTGGTTAATTTGTCTGATATTGACAGTGGAGTGTTAAAGTCTCCCACTATTATTGTGTGGGAGTCTAAGTCTCTTTGTAAGTCATTGAGAAGTTGCGTTATATATCTGAGTGCTCCTGTATTGGGTCCATATATATTTAGAATCATTAGCTCTTCTTCTTGTATCGATCCTTTTACCATTATGTAATGACTTTCTTTGTCCGTTTTGATCTTTGTTGCTTTAAAGTCTATTTTATCAGAGACAAGAATTGCAACTCTTGCTTCTTTTTTCTCTCCATTTGCTTGGTAAATCTTCCTCCATCCCTTTATTTTGAGCCTTTGTGTATCCTTGCATGTGAGGTGGGTTTCCTGGATACAGCACATTGATGGGTTTTGGTTTTTTATCCAATTTGCCAGTCTGTGTCTTTTGATTGGTGCATTTAGCCCATTTACATTTAGGGTTAATATTGCTATGTGTGAATTTGATACTGCCATTTTGATGCTAGCTGGCTGTTTTGCCCATTGGTTCATGTACATTCTTCATTTTGTTGATGCTCTTGAGCATTTGGTATGCTTTTAGGATGGCTGGTACTGGTTGTTTCTTTCTATGTGTAGTGCCTCTTTCAGGAGCTCTTGTAAAGCAGGCCTAGTGGTGACAAAATCTCTGAGTACTTGCTTGTTCATGAAGGATTTTATTTTTCCTCACTTATGAAGCTCAGTTTGACTGGATGTGAAATTCTGGGTTGAAATTTCTTTTTCTTTAAGGATGTTGAATATTGGCCCCCTCTCTCTTCTGGCTTGTAGAGTCTCTGCTGAGAGATCTGCTGTGAGTCTGATGGGCTTCCCTTTGTGGGTGACTTGACCTTTTTCTCTGGCTGCCCTTAGTATTTTCTTCTTCATTTCAACCCTGGTGAATCTGATGATTATGTGCCTTGGGGTTGCTCTTCTTGCGGAGTATCTTTGTGGTGTTATCTGTATTTCCTGGAGTTGAGTATTGACCTGTCTTGCTAGGTTGGGGAAGTTTTCCTGGATAATATCCTGAAGAGTGTTTTCCAGCTTGGATTCATTCTCTTCATCACTTCTGGTACACCTATCAATTGTAGGTTGGGTCTTCACATAGTTCCACATTTCTTTGAGATTTTGTTCATTCCTTTTTGCACTTTTTTCTCTGATCTTGGTTTCTCATTTTATTTCATTGAGTTGATCTTCGCCTTCTGATATCCTTTCTTCTGCTTGGTCAATTCAGCTGTTGAAACTTGTGCATGCTTTGCAAAGTTCTCGTGTTGTGTTTTTCAGCTCCTTCAATTCATTCATATTCCTCTCTAAGTTGTCCATTCTTGTTATCATTTCCTCAAATCTTTTTTCAAGGTTCTTCGTTTCTTTGCCCTGATTTAGAACATGTTCTTTTAGATCACTGAAGTTTCTCATTATCCACTTTCTGAAGTCTGATTCCGTTATTTCGTCACACTCATTCTCTGTCCAGCTTTATTCCCTTGCTGGTGAGGAGTTTCGGTCCTTTGTAGGAGGTGAAGTGTTTTGGTTTCGGTTCTTTTCCTCCTTTTTGCACTGGTTTCTTCCCATCTTTATGGATTTATCCACCTGTCATCTTATTAGTTGCTGATTTTTCAATTGGGTCTCTGTGTGGATGCCCATATTGTTGATGATGAGGTATTTCTGTTACTTAATTTTTCTTCTAATGGTCTAGCCCATCTGCTGTAGGAGTGCAGAGGTCCACTCCAGGCCCCGCTTGTCTGGGGTACACCTGTAGCAGCTGCAGAACAGTGAGGAATGCTACCAGTTTCTTCTGCTGCTATGTTTGTTTCAGAATGATGCCTGCCAAATGTCAGTCTGATTAGTCCTTTTTTGGGGTGACTCTTTGGATATACAGAGTTCAGGAAGCTGCTTGAGGAGACGGTCTGTGCTTTATAGGAGCTCCAGTGCTGAGTTGTGAGCTCCGTTGGTCATTCAGGGTTGTTGGGAGGATGTCTTTATGTCTGCTGCAACAGAACTCATAAAACACCCCATCTTTTTTTCCCCCTTAGATGCTCTGTCTCAGGGAGTTGGGGCTTTCTTTATGAGTATCTATTGCACTGTCCTGCCCAGCTAGGAGGCAGTCTATTCACTATTTGCCTGCCGGGGCTTCACCCTGCTAGCACGGGTCCATCCTGTTGCCACGGGGATCTGTTCTTCTGTGGCGTGCTCCGCTCTGCTGGCAGAGTCTCTCTGTTATGGCAAATTGCCTCAGCAACAGCAGGCTGTGTCAGCCCTGGGCGGTACTTCAGTAGGGGTGGATTGCATCCGTATTGGCGGATGCCTCTCCCCCATCGGGATGCACTGTCCTAGATGCCGGCAGCAAAACTCTCAGCCCCAAGTGCCTCCAAACGCCGCCCTGCTTGTCCCCATGAGGGCAGGACCTGCTGAGCCCAATCACCCCGCTCCCTGCCTCAGAGTCCATCCTCTCTCTCTCTCTCTTCCTGTCCCCATCCTGAACGGTTGACTTTCTCACTGGCACCCCAGTAGCCTGCTGATAGGGCACTGGGATCCGTGCGATCTCCCATGCCACTGCCCACTGCACTGGCTCAGATCACGTTTCCCAGGAATCTTCTGGTCTGGCTCATTGTCCAAATCCAATTCAATCAGATGGACATGCCAATCTATCCTTCCAAATCTCAGATTGCCAGTTTAACAGGGCACTGGCCAAACTGGCCACATGAGCTGGCTGTGCTAGTGTCCCATGTCTCTCCCACACCTGGGACTTTCAACGTTCTGTGGGCAAAAAAGGTCGGTCCAAGAATGCGGCTAGGACTCACCCTCTGCACCTTCACTGAGAGCTGCAATCCTGAGTCACCTCTACGACGCCATCTTGGAAGCCCCTCTCAATTTAGAGCATTCTTAACCCCAAGAAATAATTTCCAGAAACTACCTTTATTGAAAATGACCACGATCCTGATTCTATGAATACTGGCTCATTTTGTCTTTTTATTTCTAAATTAATATTTAATTTCCATGAATTATCAATTTTATTGCAAGTATAATAGCAGTTTACTCTTATTACAGAATAATACTTTACTGCATATTTCTGGTAGACATTTAGGTTGTTTCCAGTTTGGTGCTATGGTGTTTTAAATATTATGAAATTCTTATATGAATTATGTGGTGTTCATAGGAACTCATATCTGTACTGTTTACTGCTAGTCATAGAATTGCTAATCATAGGCTTCTGTATGGTCACCTTCAGTAGATACTAATAATCTTAAATTGAAAGCATATCAAATTATACTACCACTATCATCATATGAGAGTTCTGATCAGTCCACATCTTCACTAATTATACATATTCTCTTTTATTCTTTTTATCCACTCTGGGTGGTCTGTGTACTAGTGTCATATTGTAATGTAATCTATATTTTATTGATATTGACTAAAATTGTTACCTTTAAGTTGCTCATAGGCCACTTGAGCGTTCTTTTGTTTTTCATTGTGAAGTGCTCATGTAAATAATTTGTCTATTTTTGTACTGTGTTGTCTTTCTACAGCTAAAACTTTTAGTAAGAGGTTAAAATAAACATTTTCATCATTTATTAAGCTAATTAAATCTTATCTTCAGCTCTATGTTCATAATGTTCTTTCTTTGGGAGATCAACATGACACCAATCAGGGAACAAGAATTACACTTATACTTATTGAAACTTAAGTAGTTACTCCAGTCAAAACATATGAAGTCATTGCTTATTACTTTATTCATGTTCTGATCCAACTAATTTGCAGTTTGATTCACCTATACCAACATTATTGCTAGGGAATCTGCCTGTTTCTCATCACCTTCACTTTTATCATTTACATTCAGCAACCTGAACTGTGGCAAACACATACTAACTGGTCTCTTGATTTCCTCTTTTGGAAAAGCCTATTTTCCACAAAACTAAAGATCGTTCAAAATCATAGGCAGATCATATCAAAACCTTGCTCATAACTCTTTATTGAACTCCTAATACAATTGACATTAAACCCTAATTCTCACAAAGCCTGTTAAGTTGTAATCTATAATAGAACCTGATGTCTCTAACCTGATGTCTTTCTGCTTTTGCTTAGGTCACTATGTGCTTTCTGCTTTAACCTCCTTACTCCTCGAATATGTGAAGTGTACTCCTATCTCCGGTCTTCTGTATTTGCTTTTTTCTCTCTTGCAATGTTCTCCTCTAAGTTATTTGTACAACTTGTTACATTGATTTATATTTCTTCTAGTTGTCACTGATGTCGAGGACATTCTGAGTACTCAATGTAAAATTTCACCAATTTCTGTAAGAATTTCTTCCATTTATTGACATATCCATTTCCTTTATTATTATACTTTAAGTTTTGGAATACATGTGCAGAATGTGCAGGTTTGTTACATAGGTATACACATGCCATGGTGGTTTGTTGCACCCATCAACTTGTCATCTATATTAGGTATTTCTCCTAATGCTATTCGTCCTGTAATTCCCCAACACCCAACAGGTCCTGGTGTGTGATGTTCCCCTCCCTGTGTCCATATGTTCTCATTGTTCAACTCCCACTTGAGAGAGAGTGAGGTCATACGGTGTTTGTTTTTCTGTTCCTGTGTTAGTTTGCTGAGAATGATGGTTTCCAGCTTCATCCATGTCCCTGCAAAGGACATGAACTCATCCTTTTTTTATGGCTGCATAATATTCTGTGGTGTATAAAGTGTCAGGAAAAAACAGATGCTGAAGAGGTTGTGGAGAAACAGGAATCATTTTACACTACTGGTGGGAGTATAAATTAGTTCAACCATTGTGGAAGACAGTGTGGTCATTCCTCAAGGATCTATAATTAAAAATACCATTTGATTCAGCAATGCCATTACTGGGTATACACCCAAAGTATTATAAATCATTCTATTACAAAGACAAATACACATATATGTTTATTGAAGCACTATTCACAATAGCAGAGACTTGGAACCAACTCAAATGCCCATCAATGATAGAGTCCATTTATTTTTTTATAATTGTCATTATTTTTCCTGTCATCCAAATGTGAGTATTGGAATGGCAGGGCATCTTTTTTCTGTACATTGCCCTCCTACTATTTATGATGGTGCCTGGTATATAGCAAGTGCCTAAGAAATTATTTCTTAAATGCATGAATGCATAATGTGCTCTCACATTCTAGAGGCTTATAGCTCTGAGAATTCAAACGCATATACCTACTGCTCTGCTTTTTCCTGAACTTCTCCAATAATTTGATAAAATTCATAGATGCCTTGGCATTCAATCCTCATTAAATTACTTACTCCACTTAAACTAAACATTGTATAAAATGTTAGCATATTCCATTCATTCAATATAAATTTATTAACTTCAAATGTTATATAAGTTATTAACGTTTCAGATATTTATAATACATAATCTACTTTCCAGGAGCTGCCACTCAAGTCGGGGGCACAGACATATAATCCCTTAGGTTTATAAAATAGAGAGATAGAAAACTACACATCATTCTGGATGAATCCATCAGTAGAGGCACTCGAGATATGTGGGTCAGTATGGCTTTTCAGAAAAGATGATACCAGGATTATTTTTAAAATCTTCTTAATGCTGTTTGCCATTCCAATACTATCTTTTTAAAAAATGTCTCCAATTTTAGATAACTATGGTACATGTAATTTTTGAAATTCATCTTTCTAAGCCATTGTTAAAAATATTAGATTGTATCAGGTGAAGCTTGGCAGAAGAACGATAAAAATTCCCCTGAATCAATACTAAATGACAAATTGTTAATCATTGTGTTTAAGTTTCTGACAAGCAAAGTTCCTACACAACAATAATATTATCTAAACTACATGCAGTTCTGTCCATTAAGAAAAACTGTGTCACTTAAAAGAGAAGTTACTGTATTACTAGAGTCAAGATAAATTAGATTTTTCTTTTTCTTATTATTGATAAAGCCTATCATGCCTCAAAAAGAAATGTTTCACAAGTATGTGTCTTGTGAATATTTTTAAAAAGTAAAACTTTTTTCTCTGTAAGTTTTATCCACTGAGTATTAATAAGGCTTAATGAGTTATCTTCAAAATTGGGTTACATAAGTTTACCTAAAATATCAAAAATATGTTCACAAGTCACATGTTTTCAGCTTCAGTCACTATTTTCAGCAAATAAAACTGACAGAATAATAATATAAATGAAAGAAAACAAAGAATAAATATGCAAGTACATATTTCAATGTAAAGAACAAAGCTTCAGGTTTGGCATAAATGGTGATCACTCTAATTGACGATAGCAAAATGAATTGGAGAGTGCTGAGTAACTGAAGTCTATGAATTCTTAACAAAGGTAAAGTAGTATTGAAGTAGAAAGGGAGAATGGTATGGAGAAAAAACAGAAACCTTTCTTATTTGTTTAAAACTTACATACATTTTTTTTCCATTTGCAGTGACATTTGAATAAGCCTGTATAAAAAACAAGAATTTTGAAATATGTTTCTAATTAATGAAATCCTTATGATAGCTAAGACATACTTCACACTATGGCTCCAAATATATACTTTGATAAGCTAAATTAATATTGAAAAGTTCCAAAACAACTCCTTTATATTATATGTTGACATCAAGAGACCTATTGCATATATTTTTCTTTTAACCTAGTGAAAATTTCCCAATGATTCCACACAATCTGTTTATATTGGTAAAGGTCTAAACAGAACAGATAAATTAAGAGTTACAGTCTAAATCTAGGGGGATGGATTTTAACTCAAAATATGGTATTTTCATACCTTGACTTTTTTACCTGCAACTGGATTCCCCTTTCTTCTTTTGAAAATATTTCTATTTGCTATCTCTTTCCATTCAAATAGCTTTATCTCCTAGATCTAGAGGTAAATAAGTTAAAGCAAATTAAACTAAAACTAAAGACAAACTAAAATGTTTATGTATTTCCAAATGTGCGTCCTTCGATTTACTTCTCAATTGATAAAATCTTACAGACAATGTTTCAAATAGCATATTTTATCAAACCACTTGAGGACTTTTAAAGTTCCATACTCTCCCTTTCACTGAAGGCCAACTCTCCTGGAGCACTTCACCTTACTGGAACCTTTTGTATTATCCTTTTAAACTCCTTTTTCCAGCCCCTCCATCACTCTTTCCAGTAACTAATCTGCATAATCTCCATGGAAGAACTCATCTTCCTTCATTGTTCCATTTACTACTCATATCCTATTGATGCCCAAATTGGTTTTTTTAATTCATGTTTTTCTTTGAAGCTAAGTTGATGTACCTAATTGTCTAAGGGTGTATTTTCTAATTCATTTAGTATTGTTACCTAATATGGAAAATTCAGTGATATCTATTATTAAACTTCCTCTTTCTCTTACCCTTAAATGCGGTTACTGGTTTCATAATCTGTGTATATCTTAAAACTGAAATTTCTCTTTATTACATCTAACTTTATGATAACATAGCTCATTATAGTCTCTTGCCAAAATGGCCATTACAATCCTTGTACAAGTGAGGAGAAAGCACATGTCTTGAAGAAAAAGTTTTCTTGACTCAGACACTGTTTTAAAGTTGACTAAGTTAATATCCTCTAAAAACAAGACTTTTGACATGAAATCCAGACTTCTATTATCTCTTGAATATTTGGGTGATATGACAACCATTATCTGAGTTAGACATTATGGTAAGGTGTAAAAAAGCAATCTGAAAAAAATAAATGTACTAGCATATTAAGTCATTATTATTACTTAATATTAACACACTGCCATGTTTGTACCTATGAAACTGTCTTGCATGTTCTGCACATGTACCCCAAAAGCGAAAATGCAATAAAAATTAAAAAAAAGAATATTAAGTAATATTCTAAATATTACTTAAGTATTGTTCTAGTACATTTCAGTAATATTTAAGTATATGAAGAAATATATGGACACAGGGAGAGGAACATCACACATTGGGGCCAGTTGTGGGTCAAGGGGAGAGACAGCAGGAGGTAGGGGGACAAGAGAGGGATAGCATTAGGAGAAATACCTAATGTAGATTATGGGGGATAGATACAGCAAACCACCATGTAAAGTGTATACCTATGTAACAAACCTGCACATGTACCCCAGAACTTAAAGTATAATAATAATTTTAAAAATAAAATAAATACTATTAAGGAAAAAAAAAGAAAGAAATGGGACAAAATAGTTTTTCTTGAAGAGGTCCCTTATGTTCCTGGTAAGTTGTATTCCTAGGTATTTTATTCTCTTTATAGCAATTGTGAATGGCAGTTCATTCTTGATTTGGTTCTCTTTAAGTCTCTTATTGGTGTATAGGAATGCTCATGATTTTTGCACATTGATTTTATATCCTAAGACTTTGCTGAAGTTGCTTATCAGTTTCAGGAGTTTTTGGACTGAGGTGATGGGGTCTTCTAGGTATACTATCATGTCGTCTGCGAATAGAGACAATTTGGCTTCCTCCTTTCCTATTCGAATACACTTTATTTCTTTTTCTTGCCTGATTGCTATGGCTAGAACTTCCAGTACTATGTTGAATAGGAGTGGTGAGAGAGGGCATCCTTGTCTAGTGCCGGATTTCAAAGGGAATGCTTCCAGTTTTTGCCCATTAAGTATGATACTGGCTGCTGATTTGTCATAAATAGCTTTTAATACTTTGAGATATGTTCCATCAATACCGAGTTTATTGAGAGTTTTTAGCATAAAGGCTGTTGAATTTTGTCAAATGCCTTCTCTGCATCAATTGAGATAATCATGTGGTTTTTGTTTTGGGTTCTGTTAATGTGGTGAATGATGTTTATAGACTTGTGTATGTTGAACCAGCCTTGCATGCCCGGGATGAATCCTACTTGATCATGATGGATACGTTTTTTAATGTGCTATTGTAATCAGTTTGCCAGTATTTTATTGAAGATTTTTCCATCTATGTTCATCATGGATATTGGCCTGAAGTTTTCTTTTCTTGTTGAGTCTCTGCCTGGTTTTGGTATCAGGATGATGTTGGTCTCATAAAATGATTTGGGAAGGATCCCCTCTTTTTGGATTATTTGGAATAATTTCAGAAGGAATGGTACCAGATCCTCTTTGTGTGTCTGGTAGAATTCGGCTGTGAACCCATCTGGACCTGGGCTTTTTTTGTGTGGTAGGCTCTTAATTCCTCCCTCAACTTCAGCCCTTGTTATTGGTCTGTTCATAGTTTCAGCTTCCTCCTGGTTTAGGCTTGGGAGGACACAGGTGTCCAGGAATTTATCCATTTCTTCCTGGTTTACTAGTTTATGTGCATAGAGTTGTTTGTAGTATTCTCTGATGATGGTTTGAATTTCTGTGGAATCTGTGGTGATTTCCCCTTTATCGTTTTTTATTGCATCTATTTGGTTGTTTTCTCTCTCTTCTTTTTTTTATCAGTCTGGCTAGTGGTTTGTCTATTTTGTTGATCTTTTTGAAAAACCAGCTCTTGGATTTATTGATTTTTTAAGGGTTTTTCGTGTCTCTATCTCTTTCAGTTATGCTCTGATCTTAGTTATTTCTTGTCTTCGGCTAGGTTTTGAGTTTTTTTTTATCTTGCTCCTCTAGCTCTTTCAATTTTGACAATAAGGTGTCAATTTTGGATCTCTCCACTCTTCTCATGTGGGCACTTATTGCTATATATTTTCCTCTAGAGACTGCTTTAAATGTGTCCCAGAGATTCTGGTATGTTGTGTCTTCATTCTCATTGGTTTTGAAGAACTTCTTTATTTCTGCCTTCATTTCATTGTTTATCCAATCAACATTCAAGAGCCAGTTGTTCAGTTTCCATGAAGCTGTGTGGTTCCGAGTTAGTTTCTGAATTCTGAGTTCCAACTTTGTTGCACTATGGTCTGAGAGACTGTTTGTTATAATTTCAGTTGTTTTGCATTTGCTGAGGAGTGCTTTACTTCCAATAATGTGGTCAATTTTGGAGTAGGTGTGATGTGGTGCTGAGAAGAATGTATATACTGTGGATTTGGGATGGAGAGTTCTGTAAATGTCTATCAGGTTTACTTGTTCCAGGTCTGAGTTTAAGCCCAGAATATCCTTGTTAATTTTCTGTCTGGTTGATTTGTCTGATATTGACAGTGGAGTGTTAAAGTCTCCCACTATTATTGTGTGGGAGTCTAAGTCTCTTTGTAAGTCGTTAAGAACTTGCCTTATATATCTGGGTGCTCCTGTATTGGGTCCATATATATTTAAGATCGTTAGCTCTCCTTGCTGTATCGATCCTTTTATCATTATGTAATGACCTTCTTTGTCTCTTTTGATCTTTGTTGCTTTAAAGTCTATTTTATCAGAGATGAGAATTGCAACTTCTGCTTTTTATTTTTGCTCTCCATTTGCTTGGTAAATCACTGCTCAATGAAATAAGAGAGGACACAAACAGCTGGAGAAACATTCCATGTTCATGGTTAGAAAGAATCTATATCATGACAATGGCTACACTGCCCAAAGTAATTTACACAATCAACACTATCCCCATCAAGCTACCATTGAATTTCCTCACAGAACTGGAAAAAACCACCATGAACTTCATATGGAACCAAAAGAGAGCCCACATAGCCAAGTCAATTCTAAGCAAAAAGAACACAGCTGGAGGCATCACACTACCAGAGTTCACACTATACTACAAGGCTACAGTAACCAAAACAGCATGGTACTGGTACGAAAACAGAGATATAGACCAATAGAACAGAACAGAGGCATCAGAGGCAAATCAACATATCTACAACCATATAATCTTTGATAAACCAAAAAAAAAAAAAAAAAAAAAAAAAAACAAGCAATGGGGAAAGGATTCCCTGTTTAGCAAATGGTGTTGGGAAAACTGGTTAGCCATGTGCAGAAAGCAGGAACTGGACCCCTTCCTGATAACTTACACTAAAATTAACCCCAGATGGATTAAAGCCTTAAACATAAGACCTGGCACCATAAAAACGCTAGAAGAAAATCTAGGCAAAAAAATTCAGGACATAGGAGTAGGCAAGGACTTCATGACCAAAACACCAAAGCATTGGCAACAAAAAACCAAAAAAGACAAATGGGACCTAATCAAACTCCACAGCTTTTGCATGGCAAAAGAAACAGTCACTAGAGTAAATTGGCAACCAACAGATTGGGAAAAATCTTTGCAGTTTACCCAACTGACAAAGGGCTGATATCCAGAATTTACAAAGAACTCAAACAGATTTACAAGAAAAAAACAAACCAGCCCATTCAAAAATGGGCAAAGAACATGAACAGACACTTTACAAAAGAAGACATACATGAGGCCAACAAACACATGAAAAAATGCTCATCATCACTGGTCATTAGAGAGATGCAAATCAAAACCACATTGAGATACCATCTCACGCCGGTTAGAATGGCGATCATTAAAAAATCTGGAGACAACAGATGCTGGAGAGGATGTGGAGAAATAGGAACACTCTTACACTGTTGGTGTGAGTGTAAATTAGTTCAAACATTGTGGAAGACAGTGTGGCGATTCCTCAAGGACCTAGAGATAGAAATTCCATTGGACCCAGCAATCCCATTACTGGGTATATATCCAAAGGACTATAGATCATTCTACTATAAGGACACATGCACACAAATGTTCATTGCAGCACTGTTTACAATAGCAAAGACCTGGAACCAACCCAAATGCCCATCGATGATAGACTGGACTGGGAAAATGTGGCACATATACACCATGGAATATTATGCAGCAATCAAAAATGACAAGTTTATGTCCTTTTTAAGGACATGGATGAATCTGGAGAACATCATTCTCAGCAAACTGACACAAGAACAGAAAAGGAAATACCACATGTTCTCACTCATAGGTGGGTGAGAAAAATGAGAACACATGGACACAGGGAGGGGGATTGTACACACTGGGGTCTATTCGGGGGAATAGGGGAGGGACAGCATGGGGGAAGCTGGGGAGGGATAGCCTGGGGAGCAATACCAAATGTGGGTCAAGGGGAGGAAGGCAGCAAAACACACTGCCATGTGTGTACCTATGCAACTATCTTGCACGTTCTGCACATGTACCCCAAAACCTAAAATGCAATAAAAATTAAGAAAAGAAAAAAGAAATGGGACAAAATATACCAAAAAAATATAGAAGAAGAATAAACATTTTTTTTTTCAAGTTTACATTGGAAAATAGAAATTTAAAATACTGGTGACAGAACACATTTCCTCAAATCACAGAACATTGCAAATTTATAAATCCTCCTCCAAATATACACAATAACACATTCATAATTATAATTCATAATTTTTCCACAATTAATTTTCCTAAACTTTGTTTTTTCTAAAATTAATGTTTTAATGAATATACATCATCTTCTAAATCTTTTATTATATTTGGAAACTCAAGATAATTTACATATATTTTTTAAATTTATCTTTTGTTTTATTAAAAATTACCAAAATTACAGTCTTAATGACTGAAAATGGTTGTCTGAAAATTAGTCTGATAGGTAACACTGTATTTTATTTGCTAATTATAATGAATATATGTGCCTCAATTTTCAGAAATGAGATGAACAATATGTGAAAAGAATTTAATACAGTCATAGCACATAGTATTTTACAAGTGCTTTAGCTATTTTACAAATGTATGAATTGTATTCATTCATGATTTAGAAACTATGAATTTCTTATGTTATTTCTGTAAAGAAATGAAAAAACTAGAGTACATCCTCCCATGTTCAGTTCTCTACACCATCTCATCTTCCTGGACTAGGAGTGAGATAACAATTTTAAGATAACCTCATAATGTAAGTAATATGTGTGTGTCATCATGTCCTGCTCATCCAACCTAGACTTAATATAATTAACTCTTTGCTAATAATAATCAGGAAATTATTCATAAAACATATATAATTATTCATAGTTTCTGTCCATCACAAACAATATCAATACTTGTAATATTCCCTATTTCTAACCATATTGTATTTTAAACTAATTTTCCAATAATATATTTTAATTAATTCAATACTCATGTTTTTTAGCACAGAATTTTATTTCTTGGCTGGCTAGAATATATAAAATGCATGACAAAAGTTTTCTGTGAATGTATAAGGAAATACAACTTCAACATGTTTTCCACAAAACATCAAAAAGTTGGCAATGTTTTCTTTTTATTGAGACAAGGCCCTCAGGCCCTCATGCAGGCTAGACTGCAGTAGCAAGATCTAGGCTCACTGCAACCTCTGACTCCTGGAGTTATTTAATTCTCCTGCAGCAGTCTCCCAAGTAGCTGGGACTAAGGTTGGCCTAGGGTTTCAGACTTCTGTAAGTCCACTAGTTGTTCATCAGATAATTAGTTGATTAAAAATATGTAAATAAACAATGTGTAGACATGGTTCTTTACTAAGAATAATGTTAGTTTTAAAGTTGTAGTCAAACTATATTAGAAATCCATGGCTTATAGAAAATCTTAGTACAAATTTCAAAAACTTCTAGTAATAATTTTGAAACATGTTTTTGTAAGGTATATTATTATATTACTCTTATTCTTCTGTGTCATTTAGTATGTGTTTAGATTATAAAGACAAATAAAAGCTTACAATAAGAGGCTTAATTATCCCTGTTGAAAATAAAGAAACTGACTTCTTTTCACCTCCATTTTTTTCTCAGAGTATATACTTTAAAAAACTCATTGCCTTAAGTATTTTTCCTTTCTCTGAAATACATATAAATCCTTTTCAAAATATTATAAAATTTCAATCAGCTTTATGTTGACCCCAAAATGCCTTTCTCTAAAGCTTAAGAACCATCTCTTTGAAAGGTGAACATCAAGGGAGTTAACACCCCTATCTCTACTTTTCTGTATGGAGATAGGAGTCCAACTTTGGTGAACTTCTTGCTCCAACTTACAAAACTACCTTTCCATATAGAGATAAGAAAAGTTTGTTTAAACTCTTTTTTTTTTTATTGTGTTTTAGGTTTTGGGGTACATGTGCAGAACATGCAAGATAGTTGCATAGGTACACACATGGCAATGTGTTTTGCTGCCTTCTGCCCCTTCACCCACATTTGGCATTTCTCCCCATGCTATCCCTCACCAGCTCCCCCCCAATGCTGTCCCTCCCCTATTCCCCCCAATAGACCCCAGTGTGTATTTCTCCCTTCCCTGTGTTCATGTATTCTCATTGTTCATCGCCCGCCTATGAGTGAGAATATGTGGTGTTTCATTTTCTGTTCTTGTGTCAGTTTGCTGAGAATGATGTTCTCCAGATTCATCCATGTCCCTACAAAGGACACGAACTCATCATTTTTGATTGCTGCATAATATTCCATGGTGTATATGTGCCCCATTTTCCCAGACCAGTCTATCATCGATGGGCATTTGGGTTGGTTCCAGGTCTTTGCTATTGTAAACAGTGCTGCAAAGAACATTCATGTGCATGTTTTTACTCTTGATAAAGCCAGTTAGCTGCCAAAGATGATCACTGTAATTTTTAGATGAACCTGGTATCAAGTCTGTGTGAAAATGGTGCTGTTATGCTCTCTTACTTGAAGACTTGTTATTGCTTACCTTGGAAACATTTATGAAATGGGTTGTATCTGCTTGGCTATATAAGGGTGCTGTCTCTTGCTCTCTTTGCTAACTTAACAGATCTCCTTAGATCTCTTTGGATGCCTATTACATTCTGGTATAAAGTTTATTTAGTAATAAAAGTGTTTTATTTCTCTGCTACCCTTGAGAAGAGGATTCTGGGTTCATGGATGATACTGTTTTGAATTACATTTTCCAACAAACATAATTATTGTATTTTATATAGATCAGCCTAACACTACAAAATATTTAACATAAATATCTTCTTCCCAACACCTGAGAGAAAAATAAAAGCACACACTATAAGTTTATTATAATATTAGCAGGATTGTCATACTTGTTTACTCATGAAAACAATCATCTGTGCATATATCAATGGGTTAAATAAAAAATGAAAAGCATGTGACAATTGAATTTAATATGCAAAATAGTCTAATGATTGAATATGTGTGAAAGGGAGTAAGATAAATGAAACACAGATGTTGCCATAAAATGTCTAATAATCTTCTGAGAAATTTATTCTCTTCTGAGGCATATACTCATTAACATAGTATAAGACAGAGTGAAATAAATGCTATTACTTCACCTACTTTGTAAAATGTCTACAAGTAATAACTGTTTTAGCTCATAATAATTCCTGGTAACATTTACTTTACTAATAAAAATATGACATTCATAATTAATAAGATTTAAACAATGATATTAAAGGTAAATATGTTGTATATGAATGTCTTTTTTTTTTAAGACAGGGTCTCTGTCATCCAGGCTGGAGTGCAGTGGCACTATCTTGGCTCAGTGCAACCCCTGCCTTTTGGGTTCAAGCGATTCTCCTACTTCAGCCTCTGAAGCAGCTGGGACTACAGATGCGTGCCATTATGTCCAGCTAATTTGTGTTTCTGTTTCTTTGTTTGTTTTTGTTTAGATACAGGTGAGGTTTCAGCTTCAGCCTCCCAAAGTGGAGTGAGCCACCATGCCTGACCACTATTTTATATTTTAAATATATGATTTACTGCCTTCTGGTTAATTCCATAAAAGCAAGGGAAATCTGTCATTTACATCATGAAATTAGTCACTAAGAACCATGATTTTCAAATATTGAACACCTCAGGTTCAGTAAATTTTACAATGCCGGTTTAAAATCTTAACATATTTTGCTTATTAAAAACCAAAAAACATTTTTCTTCTGAGACTAATACCCATTTTTATATCTAAAATTATTTTATTATTAATATATTTTATTTAATATTATGAAAATAGAAAAAACAAGATAAATGAATATATGGATTGTGGATTCTTAACCATTAGAGCAGTAAAGAACTGAAGTATTTGTATTTACAAAAATCATATCTTCCAAGTGTTTAGTAACATATAATGGCTACTGATAGATGTTAAATGAGAAATCTTTACCAAAGAAATTTGGAATGTTATTGCTTAGAACACATAATTAACAAGCTATAAGTTGATTAAAAAACATATATATATTAGGAGACTTTGAAAACGTGGAAATAAACATGTAAGTCTTATACAACAGTATTTATTCATCATATGTCCTTTTAACAAAGATAAAGTAGCAATAGAAACAAGTATGGTTTCTTTTTATCTCCACAAAGATTTTGGAGAATTATACTGTCAAATCAAACTATCATACATTTGATTAAACTGAAATTTCAAGATTAGGATATACTAATTATTTATAGCTCAAGAAGTATTTAAATATAGAAATACAAAATTAATTTTAAGAATGCATAGCTGTTATTTTAAAAATATGTACTTATTGACTAGTAATTTGCATCTTGGCAGCTTCTCTTTGCATTCAAGGTTATAGAATAATAATTGTGCCACTTGCAGTGTGATAAAATAGTAACTACATTTGAGAGACAAATTTTTCTTATATTGCAATTAATTTCTATTACACTAATTTATGTTTAGCTGAAACTGCTAAGTTATCTACTCTAAGGTTTACATTATATTAACCCAAAGGAAAAAATTTGCATGAAACATACACACACACACACACACACACACACACACACACACACACAAACCTATTTATTTTGAAATGAACAGTGTTTTTGTAGTTAATATTAGCTGTGTAATGATATATGTTTCAATGTGGGTTTCTCCACTGACACAAATTAAGAGAATTAGCAAAGATTTATTTGCGTGTACTGTAGTTCATTTTAGAAGTAATTTACAAAGTGAAGAAAAGAGAATAAAAGAATAAACAGGTTCCCCCCCCCCCCCCAGGGTAGACCTAATTTAAAAAAATAAATAAATAAATAAAAAGAGAAAGAAAGGAAAAAAAAAAGAAATGATGAGAAAAAAAGAAGAAGAGGAAGAGGGAGAGAGTACGGGAGTGTTGTTTAATTGCCCAGGCTAGAATGCAGTCTAAAAATGGGTATTGAAAACCTCCCTTATACCATCAATTGTGCTTAATAATGGCCAACCAATATTTCATTTAAACCTGTGAGTAGGTGTGATGTGGTCCTGATAAGAGTGCATATCTTCTGTGTTTAAAGTGGAGAGTTCTATAAATGTTTATTAAGTTTACTTGCTTCAGATCTGCGTTCAAGTCCTGGATATCCTTATTAATTTTCTGTCTCATTGATCTATCTAATATTGATGTTGAAATCTCCCACTACTACTATGTGGGAGTCAAAGTCTCTTTACAAGTCTTATGTATCCTGTATTGGGTGGATACACATCCAGGATTGTCAGCTCTTCCTGTTGCATTGATCCTTTTACCATTATGTCCTCTTTTGGTCTTTGTTGCTTTAAAATCCATTCCATCAGAGGTGAGAATTGCAACCTCTCCTTTTTATTTATTTATTTATTTTTGCTCTCCATTTGGTTGACAAATCTTTCTCCATCCCTTTGTTTTGAGTCTTTTGAGTCTTTATGTATCCTTTCATGTAAGATGGGTCTGGATGCAGCATACCAATTGGTTTTGGCTGTATCTTTTGATTGGGGGATTTAGTCAATTTAAATTTAGGATTACTGCCATTTTATGTTAGCTGGCTATTTTGCCCATTAGTTGATGTAAATTCTTCATTATATTGATACTCCTTACTTTTTAGTGTATTTTTAGAAAGGCTAATACTGGTTGTTCCTGTCTATGTATAATGCTTCTTTCAGAAGCTCTTGTAAAGCAGGCCTGGTGATAATGAAATCTCTGAGTACTTGCTTATTCACAAAAGATTTTATTTTTCCTTCGCTAGGTTTTTTTTTTTCCTTAATGTTAATTGGTTTACATTGCTGCATCTCAAAGCATCTGGGCAATAAAAGTATGTCACAGAAGAGATAAAGTGTGATTAAATAGACATTCAGCTGTATGGCCTGTCAACATACTTATGATGTCATGGCTTTTTTTAAAAAAATCAATAAAATACAGAAAATAAAATGCTTAAATTAAAATGTGAGATAATAGATTGAATCAATTTACAATAAATAATAAATGAATAATATCAGAATCTTTTCTAGCCACAATCTTTTAAAAAAGAAAGAATATGTAGGAGAAAATGGACAAAGAGGATAAAAATGTTCCATTTAAAAATAAAGAAATATATAAGATCGGGTGGGTAAAAGATAGCCTGCTTTATAAATGTGTCAGTGGCTGCCAACAATTAAATCTATTTTAGTTCTACTGTTAAACATTTTTCATCATTATACAAATATGTAGATAGCTTATTACCTATGGTGCTAGATTTTTCAAACTCATCTGTGATGTTAGCAATGCCTTACTGTTTACTTTGCTTTATTTATTTTCAGTATTTATTTTTTAATTGATACATAATACTTGTACATATTTATGAGGTACATGTAATATTTTGTTACATACATAGGAATTGTAATGATCAAGTCAAGGTATTTCAGATATTTATCACCTTTTGTATTTGTCATTTCGATGTATTGGGATAATTTCTTCTAGGTATTTCAAAATTTACAATACATTGTTTTACTTCACAAGTATAGTATATTAGGGCTTATATTATTGGTTTAAGAGACTTTCATATTACAGTTATCTTATGCAAAAATGCATTCTGAGTACCAAGAAATTATAAGTTTTAAAAAATAGAAGGGTATCTACATTATTTTAAAAATTTCCCCAGCCTACTTAGGTATGACTGGCAAGTAAAAATTATATATATTTAAGGTGTACGACATAATGACTCAATATACATCTACACTGTGAAATGTCTTTAATTCATGTGTGTATCCCCCAACCTCTTGAGCCCTGCCTTCCACTTTCTGGTCCTATGTTTCACAATACAGTAAATATTGGATGCAAGCTACCCATCCTACAATGATCTTAGATCCAAAATCTGTAAGGAACTTAAACAAACTTACAAGCAAAAATGAAATAACTCTGTTAAAAAATAGGCAAAGGACACAGACAATTTTCAAATGAAGACATACATATATGGCCAACAAGCATGTAAAAATGCTCAATATCAATAATCATTAGAGAAATGCAAATAAAAATCACAATGAGATACCACCTCATATCAATCAAAATAGCTATGACAAAAAAGTTAAAAGTTAGCAGAGGCAGGTGAGGTTTAGAAGAAGAGAGAACTTAAAAGAGCTTAAACATTGCTCATTGGAATGTAAATTAGTTCAGCCATTCTGGGAAGCAGTTTAGAGACTGCTGAAAGAATTTAAAACAGAATTACTATTCCACCCTGCAATCCCATTACTTGTGTATACACCCAAAGGAATACAAATTATTCTGCCATAAAGACACATGCACATGTATGTTCATTGCAGCAATATTCACAGTAGCAGAGACATGAAATCAACCTGGATGTGCACCAATAGTACTATGTGGTACATATATGCCAGAAAATACTACTCAGCAATAAAAAAATAATGAGATCATGTCCTTCACAGAAACATGGATGGAGCGAGAGGCCATTATTCTAAGCAAACTAACACAGTAACAGAAAACTAAGTACCTCATGTTCTCACCTATAAGTGTGAACTAAATATCAAGTACATGTGGACACAAAAAGGGAACAACAGACACTGGGGCCTACTAAAGGTTGGAGGGTAGGAGGAGAGTGAGTATTGAAAAACTACCTATAGGTACTATCCTTATGATCTGGGAGATGAAATAATCTGACACCAAATGCCACAACATGTAATTTAACTGTATAACAAACCTGTGCATGTATCCCCAAAACTAAAATAAAAGCTAAAAAATACAGCTAGTGTCTCTAAAATCTCCTTCTTTAAATGAACATGCAGAACTTTGAAATGTAAGTGATTTTCTTCCCAAATGGCAAAACCTTGACCAATGGGAAAAGAGAGACAATTGATCCTTCTTCCTGTTAATACTGTTAATATAATACTTCCTCTTGTTAATCCTTGATGCTCAGATAATTTTGGAAAACATTCTATATGCTTTTAAAAGACCCCAAAGGAAGTTTAGAAGGTCCCAAAGGACTCCTTGTTTCCCTCAATAATGCACTCTTTATGTTGAAATTTTATTCATACTCATGCTTTCTGGTTCCTCTTTCTTTCATATTGGCACTACAGGAACACCTAAACTCTTGTTTTTGGTTCTGTTTTTATGGTAGCATTTGGGGAAAAGAAGATGAAACTTAAGTATTACCGGCAACCAAATTTAGTATAAAATATACTGTTTGATACACCATTCTTATTCAAGTATTTCCTCAAATAATTTTTCAGTGTTTAATATTATTCCTAGATTTTACATTGTATATTTTGAGTGTAAATTTGGAAATCTTTCAGATTGTTTTTGTGTAATTTTATAGAGCAACAGCTTGGTTACTTTATTTAAATTTGCCATTTGAATAATTACAACAGTTTAGAAATGTTTTTATAAAGAAATTCTTGTTCTTTTAAATATTAAATATAGATATTAATACAAAAATATAGATCACTTGTTAAGAATGATTATAGTGTCTGACAATGCATAACAAGTGTTTTCAGACAAATCTTTACCTTATTAACACTGTTTGTGCTTAACATTGGATTAAGAAATATAAAATGCTAATAAGTGCATTGATAAGGGAGAGAGATCATTTGAGTAAATAATTTTCAACTAGTCATATGTATGTATTTTTTTTTTTTTTTTTTGAGAAAAGATCTCACTCAGGTCACTAGGCTGGGTATAGTGCTGAATCATGGCTTAGTCTGCCTTAACCTCCCAGGCTCAATAGATTTTCCTACCTCAGCCTTCGAGTAGCTTGGACTACAGGTGTGTGCTACCACACCATTTCTTGTTAATCCTTTTTATTTGTTGTATTTTTAGTAAAGATGGGTTTTTCTGTGTTGCCCAGGTGGGTCTACGACTCCTGAACTCAAGTGATCCATCAGCCATGGCTTCCTAAAGTACTGGGATTACAGGAATGAGCCACTGTGCCCATCCCTCTCAACTAGTAATATATTTTAAAAATTCGACATATTCTATAGATTTTCCATGGTTACAAATCCTGATGATTAAACTAATAACGACTGTGTTTTGAGAATGTACACTATATAGTTATATTCACATTACCTCATTGCAAGTTATTTACTAACCGCTTTTCCAAATAGAATCTGCTGTCACCATGTCCTGTTACTGTAACAATTCTTGCCCATGTCACTTATCAATAGCTTATATCATATTATACATTAATGGGTTTAATTAATTATTTTTTATTTCATCCCTGGAATATAAGTATGATTAAAACAGTGCCTCTCAGAGCTATAGTCACAATTCCTGGAACTATGCATGGAAACTAGTAAATACTGAATTAATATTTGTTATATAAAAGAATGAATGAATTTACATTAAAAAACTGTAAAAAGAGTGTTTATATATCAATTTCCTAGTGAAGAAATTGATATTTTCAGCAGCTAAGCTAATTGTTTAAATTCAGCCTACTCACAAAAGCTGAGAAATGACTTTATATCAGGACTACTCTAATATTAAATCTAGGGTAATATTTTTTTACTAAAACCTCCTGTCCAAGTTGTAGCCATATGCCAAGGAGTGTCTTACTCTACAGAGACAAATGTGCTTGCAAACGTGGGATGGCACCTGAAGAATATCATATTTGCTGCCCAGATCCCTAGACCTCTTAGACCTATCTCACAATTAAATGAAGATCCTCAAAGTACAACAGAAACTTTATAAAACTCAATGTATTTTATGTTAAGGTTACCCATTGTGATCTTTTTTAAAATGTGAAGCTGAATGAATATTTCATTAGACATTTTAAAAAGAAGCTTAGAGTAACAGGGGTCTGGCATATGCTGTGTCAAAGAAATAGTAATATAGATGACATTGACACAGTGACATTGTAAAATATTCATGGCAATATAAGTATGTATTAAGAATTTGAAATTAAAAAAACTGCTTCTACTAGAAATGCATCCTCTTATCTCACTTAAGAAGTCTATACAATGTGATGATCACAACTTCCGTATTCTTGAACAAACCCTCCTTGTTATATGCATATATAGTCACATTACTTTTCATAATCCTAGGAATTCTTCTGCAGTTATATTTGCTGAACTCAAACAACTATTCTGGAATAAAGCTTTTTAAGATCCTTTGCAAACAGACTTAATAACTTCTTTTAGTTCAGCAGAATTTATTCCATGACTGTGTCAAACCTATTAGTATTTATTACCATCCATGCTATTTTCTGCTCCCCAATGCCCACTGTCATCTCATATCTTCCATTTCAGTTACTCATACCTGACCTATAGCAAGTATATTCTTCTATTCTAAACCAAAAAGTAAAATTGTCCTTTGGAGAAAATTTAGTCATTTTTGAATTGAGTAAAAGTGAAAAGATGACAAATAGATTAGCTTAATATGTCAACAGCTCAAAAATAAAATACAAATTAATACAATGACTTTTAGACAGAAGGAGAGAGAGGAGGGGGGGAGAGAGAGAGAGAAGTAGAGAAAGTGTGTGCATGTGTGTGTGTGTGTGTGTAAACTTGTGTATGTAGAAATGTTTATGCTTTTACACATAGGTACAAAAAACCTTTGAGGAGTGGAAAATAAGGCTATCAGGGGAAAAATTCAGAAAAGTAATCAGAATTTTCACAGTGCCAAGGATTAATATGTTCAGAAATAATTGTACAGGAAATCAATTACTTCACTAGTATGCCAAATGTAATTCAGAAAGGAAACCACAAAGTTTAATTAATTTTGCAAACATTTTTTAAAAATTCTCAAAAAAATTCCTATATGGACCAATATTCCATATAGAATCTTAAAAATCATATTTTCCCTTATATTTTTACTAATGCTTTTCTCACTTTTTTTTTTTTTTTTTACTTAATGCACTCTTTTAATTTTTATTTCTATAGTTTTTGGGGTACAGGTGGTTTTGGTTACATGGGTAAGTTCTTTAGTGATGATTTCTGAGATTTTTGCTGTACCCATCACCCAAGCAGTGTACACAGTACCCAATATGTAGTCTTTTATCTCTCACCCTCCTTAACTCCCCCCACACAGTTCCTAAAGTCCCTTATATCATTCTTATGCCTTTGCATCCTCATAGCTTAGTACCCACTTGTAAGTGAGAACATACGGTATTTGGTTTTCTATTCCTGAGTTACTTAACTTAGAAAAATGGCGTCCAGCTCTATCCAAGTTGCTACAAAAGATGTTATTTTATTCCTTTTTATGGTTGAGTAGTATTCCATGGTATACATATACTTTTTTTTATTCATTTGTTGGTTGATGGGCACTTAGGACACTGTTTTCCTTGTATTTATAGCATTCAAGATTATATTTCAACTTAAGTCACTGTGGAAATGTAAGGCATCTGTGTATCATTCACCTCATATTTTTGAACCTTATTCCACTGAAAGTATCCAATTGAAGTCATAGTTTTCATTTCAGAAATATAGTACTTCTAACATTATTTGCCTCACACTTACTAACATTTACTGTGGATCACTTGAGTCCAGAAGTTCAAGGGCAGCTTGTGAAACATGGCTAAATCCTGTCCCTACAAAAAGTACAAAATTAGGCAGGCATGGTAGCACATTCCTGTAATCCCACCTACTCTGGAGACTAAGACTGAGGCTGGGAAATCGATTAAGCCTAGGCGGTCAAGGCTGCATTGGGCCATGTTTTCACCACTGCACTCCCTCCTGGGTGATAGAAGGAGAGCCTGTCTCAATTAAAAAAAATTCATTTTGAGATCTGATGAGTTTAAATGAATAGCATGTAGGGAGAAATCTAAAATGGAAGAGTAGAAAATTTGATTTAGTTTGACTGAGTTCTTTGTATTTTTTAAATGTCACACTTTATAATAGTTACCATAGGTGCCATAAATTTATGACAATGTATTTCTTCCATTATGTGTCTACATTTCCTGAATAAATGTTGTAATAGTAAGTCTAAGTAAAAAGTCACATGTTTTTACTAAGCTTTACATGTTCACAATGTATTTCTCTTATGTATATTCATAGACAAAAGCAGTTTGGGAACATTAGAATATACCATTATAACAGAAAATCAATAAATGCTATGGGAGGTCTTTGTTCTTCAATGAACAGCAAAGTGAATGAGCATATTTGTCTGCAAAACACATTCCTCTAATTTAATTCCTGTACTATTTATTTATTCATACATAAAATACTACAAATATTATGAGTTCATTTATTATGGAGATAAATATTACTGAGGTTAACCACTACTGTCTTATTTTCTAAAAAGTTCATTTATTTATTGCTTATATTTCTAATTGTCTTTTAATTTATGTAAGTGACATATTTAGAAAATAAATGATAAATATGTTACTATATAAAATTCCTGACATCTCATTTAACTCAATCCATTATGTACATTGTTATGGGCATTATGGGGCTAGTGATGGAGTATGGTTAGTATAGAATATATAAAAATAAATGACACAATCTCTGCCCTCACTATAGTCAAGCCTGGGGTTAAAACACATGTGAATAAGTGCATATAAAATAAATATTACACAGAGACTTTACTCAGTGGATAATATTTAAGCAACTATGATGTGCCAGTACACAATCAAAATGAATTATGTCTAATAATCTCACCTCTGAGTGGGGAAACATGACAATCACCTTATCTGAGTAACCATGCTTCACTGCTGATACAGATTATGTTGACTCTGTTATGCTCCCAAAAGCCCTCTAAGCCCTGAACTCATTTCTTTTCAACATTACATAAGATTGCCAGTCTGCTGTCTTCAAGGAGACTGCAGCTGACTAGCATATATCTCTCCAGAGGCAATAAATGCCCCCATGCTTTTTATTTCACATAATGCATAGTGCTGTCATCATCTTATGACATTTTTTACTCATTCATTCACTGACTTGTGTAAATTTAATATATATTTTCACTCACTAGATTATAAGCTCTGAGAATGGGGTTCTCATCTGTCTTATTGGCCACTATGTTCTTAACTAGTTTTTTGTAAGCCCAGAGTAGGCTATCCATAAATGTTGATTGAAGGATTCAATTAATTAAATAATTCAGTGTTAAAAGTTGTTAAGACATGTGATGATAAATAAATTACACCAATCAAAGGCATAGTAGCTCCTCACACTTTAGCCTACATTGAGAAGTATGTGAAAACAGGGGAAGCCCAGAAGACTAAAAAGCATTAAGGAGAGTCTAAACTCATGATAAAATATAAGATGAATTGAGAATAGGAAAAGATGAAAAAATTGGTGAGAAAATAAAGGACATGATTTTGTTCCCTGTTATGGCTGCATAATATTTATATTGTATATATCCCACATTTCTTTTTACCCAGTCTACCCTGTTCGAAACATAGGCTAATTCCATGTTTTTTACTATGGTGAATAGCACTGCAATAAATATATGAATGCATGTGTCTTTTGGTAGAAGGATTTGTTTTACTTTGGGTATAAATGAGTAACAGGATTGTAGGGTTGAATAGTAAGACTGCTTTAAATTTTGAGATCTCTCTAAACCACTTTTTACAGTAGATTTACACTCCCACCAAACTAATTTACTAATTTACATTCTGACCAAAAGTGTATAAGTATTTCTTTTGCTCTGCAAATTTACTAATGTCTGTTATTTTTGAACTTTTAAATAACTGCCAACCTGTGAGATAGTATCTCATTGTGGTTTTAATTTGCATGTTTCTAATGCAAATCAAAATGTCGCCTTTTAGTGATATTGAGCATTTTTGCATACATTTGTTGGGTGGATATATGTCTTCTTTTGAAAAGTGTCTGTTAATGTTTTGTGCCTTTTTTTATTGCATTTTAGGTTTTGGGGTACATTCGAAGAACATGGAATATAGTTGCATAGGTACACACGTGGCAATGTGATTTGCTGCCTTCCTCCCCTTCACCTATATCTGGCATTTCTCCCCATGCTATCTCTCCCCACTCCCTACCCACTGCTGTCCCTCCCCTATTCCCCCCAACAGACCCCAATGTGTAGTGCTCCCCTCCCTGTGGTCATGTGTTTTCATTGTTCAATGTGCACCTATGAGTGAGAACATGTGGTATTTCATTTCCTGTTCTTGTGTCAGTTTGCTGAGAATGATGGTCTCCAGGTTCATCCACATCCCTACAAAGGACTCAAACTCATCATTTTTTATGACTGCATAATATTCCATGGTGTATATGTGCCACATTTTCCCTGTCCAGTCTATCATCGATGGGCATTTGGGTTGGTTCCAGATCTTTGCTATTGTAAACAGTGCTGCAATGAACATTCATGTGCATGTGTCCTTATAGTAGAACAATTTATAGTCCTTTGGATATATACCCAGTAATGGGATTGCTGAGTCAAATGGAATTTCTATTTCTAGGTCCTTGAGGAATCACCACACTGTCTTCCACAATGGTTGAACTAATTTACACTCCCACCAGCAGTGTAAAAGTCTTCCTATTTCTCCACATCCTCTCCAGCATCTGTTGTCTCCAGATTTTTTAATGATCACCATTCTAACTGGCAAAAGATGGTATCTCAATGTGGTTTTGATTTGCATTTCTCTAATGACCAGTGATGATGAGCATTTTTTCATATGTTTGTTGGCCTAATGTATGTCTTCTTTTGTAAAGTGTCTGTTCATATCCTTTGCCCACTTTTGAATGGGCTTTTTTTTTTCTTGTAAATCTGTTTTAGTTCTTTGTAAATTCTGGATATGTGCCTATTTTTTAATGGGGTTATTTGCTTTTGCTTGTCGAATCTTTTAAGTTCCTTGCAGAATCTGGATATTAGACCTTTGTCAGATGCATAGTTTGTGAATTTTTTTTCCCATTTGTTAGTGTGTTTACTCTGCTCATAATTACTTTTGCTGTGCAGATGGTTTTAGTTTAATTAGGTCTACCAGTAAATTTTGTTTTTTGCTAAAATTGCTTTTGGGGACTTACTGATAAATCCTTTTTCAAGACCAATGTCCAGAATTGTATGTTCCCTAGGTTTTCTTCTAGGATTTTTAAAGTTGAGTTTTTACATTTATATGTTTAATCCATCTTGAGTTAAGTTTTGTATATGCTGAGAGGCAGGGGCCGGCTTTCATTCTGATTTCAGGAAAAAATAATCTGCAGAGATTCTTCTAAGTAGCATAAGGGAAGTTTCCAATTCCAATGATAACTGAAAAAAATCATGAATAATTGAAAAGAATGTTATGACATTTGAAATAATTTTAAAGTTTAAAAGGAATTTATTGATCAAAGAATTCAATTGTAATTACAATAAGTTTCAAGCAAAATGTGATTATCCCTGCCAAGTTTATGTCTCTGCAGAGTTGACCATCAAAATAAAATAATATTCTCTACAAAATCATTAGAAAACCTAAATTCTTGAATATGTAATATGTAAAACTGAGAAAAAATATGAGAGTGAATTAGCTAGACACATGTTTTATAAGTTAGGACAACATGGAGTGACAAGAAAATAGAAACTTCTATAAATCTCATATCATGGTGAAGTAAAGAAAACTGGCATAATCACATCTATAAGCTATCAAAAATCTAGACTTGCTTAGCCTGGAGAGAACCATGTGATTCACACTTCTCTAATATAATTTTTCCAATGTAATATTATGGTAATAAGGGAAAGACGTCTCTCAACCCCCAAGCTATTAAATATCTACGCATTAGTCATTCAAATTTTGAATTGCAATTAGTTGTTTATATGCTAGTGCACCATAAGAAAGCAGGTGAATGGATTTTAACATCTTTTTGTCTTGCTTTATTATGGTCTTTACTTCTCAAAGTGCACTACTCACTGATATAGCCTCTCTGTGTGTGAGAGAGAGACAGAATGCATGTGTGTATCTGCCTGTCTCTTTTTCTCCCTCTCTCTCCCTCACATTACACTTTCAAAGGAGCTTGGGGAAGGCAGGGAGAGGTATGTTTTATAGTTTAATAGTTTTAGAAAAATAGACCCATATTCTCACAGACGTCTTCCTGAGTCCCCAATTTATATACAATACTATTTAATTTGGGAGACTCTTAATGACCCTATTTATTTCCTGTATTAATTTAGCAATATACATCTATGTCTAGAGGCCAAAATTAAGATTCTATAAGTTTAGTAAAGACATGCAGCAAAACAATGACTAATACCATTATTATGGCATAATATTTTTATTTACTTTCTCTTAGGTAACAAGTCTATTTGAGATGTCTATGTACCTGTCATATTTGTTCAACTGGATTTTAAATTAATTGCCCATGGGATCTTTACTGCTGAAGCCTTCACACTCAATACAGTATCTTCCATAAGATGAATGATCAGCTAATGTGTGTTAAATTAATTTAAATATGTTTGCTTTAAAAATATGGTAGCTCTTTTCATTTTGAAATATACCCTGGTGTACATAAGATCTCATTGTTGCATAGCTGATGGGTGACAACGTTAATATTCCTGAACAAATCTGCCTCCTCCCATGCTGGCACTCTTTTATCCAAGATTTCCAGTGTTGTTTCATTAGAGGCATATTTCCACAATTTAGAAGAAAGTTGGCAGCATACCTTTTAAGCATTATGGTAAATTTGGAACTAAGACCTGGAAATCATTTGAATTATCTCAATGTATAATGGAAGTCAAACCTGTAGGGATCTAATCCATGGCATGCAGCTGCCTATTGGAGTTAAGAAGCAGAGTACATTGAGGAAATGGAAAAGTTCATTTTCTTTGAAAAAATCTATTTATATTAAATTTAATAATGTTTTATATATCTAGAGCCAAACAAACATAAAAAGTTTTTTTAATGTAATAAATCAGATATTTAGCTGCAAGTAAAATCTAAAAATCGCTATTCAATTTTAAAAGCTACAATTTGCAGTCAAAATAATGAAAAAAAATAATATTGTGACCCTATGTCACATTTTTATATTTTTTCCCACTTAAACACACAGACATAGAAATGTAGGTAGATAGATAGATACATGGAGCTGTTTGCTTATTGAATTTAAAAGATATTCACACATAATTTCTGATATAGCAAAGGCCTTTCAAAAAACATTTCTATGACTGATAAATGTAGTATGGATTAAGATTTTTTTAATCACATTTTCTCAGAAACACTGTTTTTCTACTCTTTAGCAATTTTGTTGGCCTGAGCTACCTTACATTAAAACAACTATAACATGGTTTATGTCATAGTTTTCTCCTCATCATACAGCAACTTTAAAAGATAGATAAATAATTAAAGAAGACATCATAAAATGAATAAATGTATACATACACTGCATGAGAAGTGGAAATGAGACACATTAAATTATATTTTAATGTGAAATATAAACAATTGTATATACATTTTGAAGAGTAAGTAAACTACAATTTAAATTAAATTACTGCTCTCAATGAGCAACTCTGCTCAAAGATTGATGGCTTTAGAGACAATTGCTTCTTCATTGTATTAGCTTTTATGAATTGACAAGATGACTCACATTAAATGCAGTATCTTTCCTGTGTGTGTGTGTTCCTTTTTTGTTATGATTTCACTATTTCCCCTTGAAAAAGGTTACTATAGAAACTGCTCTTACTATTGATTTTTTGAAACAATAAGCTTCATTAAACATTAGGAAATATTTTTAGAGGCAGCATTTTTACCTTGTATCTGTTTAGTATACATTGGAGTTTCATATAAGCAGATACCTATATTGTTCCTTTATATAATGTGAAAAAAACATATAAAATAGTATTATAAATTTAACCAGTAATTAAGAAGAAAAAAATATATAGGACTCATTTTTTATTCCTTCAAAGCTGTGCCAACTTTATGGCTGACCATGCCAGTGCTGTGAAAAAGTTTTTGTTACTCTCCCATGTACAACAGTGCTTTCCTAGGTATGCTATAACACAGTATGAACCGGCTGCAGTACCGCATCCTTCTTTAAGTAATCCTAAGATTGTCCAACCTCCTCACTTTTAGTTCTTTCAATTTTGATGACAGGTTGTCGATTTTAGATCTTTCCTTGCTTCTTGGCCAGGCGCAGTGGCTCAAGCCTGTAATCCCAGCACTTTGGGAGGCCGAGGCAGGTGAATCATGAGGTCAAGAGATCGAGACCATCCTGGTCAACATGGTGAAAACCCGTCTCTACTAAAAATACAAAAAAAAAAATTAGCTGGGTGTGGTGGCAAGTGCCTGTAATCCCAGCTACTCAGGAGGCTGAAGCAGGAGAATTGTCTGAACCCAGGAGGCGGAGGTTGTGGTGAGCCGAGATTGTGCCATTGCACTCCAGCCTGGGTAACAAGAGTGAAACTCTATCTCAAAAAAAAAAAAAAGATCTTTTCTTGCTTCTCATGTAGGCATTTATTGCTATAAATTTCCCTCTACACATTGCTATAAATGTGTCCCAGAGATTCTGGTACATTGTGCCTTTGTTCTCATTGGTTTCAAATAACATCTTTACTTCTGCCTTCATTTCATTGTTTATCCAGTCAATATTCAAGAGCCAGTTGTTCAATTTCCATGAAGCTGTGCAGTTCTAACTTAGTTTCTGAATTCTGAGTTGTAATTTGATTCCACTGTGGTCTGAGAGACTGTTTGTTATGATTTTCGATCTTTTGCATTTGCTGAGGAGTGATTTACTTCCAATTATGTAGTCAATTTTAGAGTAGGTGTGATGTGGTGCTGAGAAGAATGTATATTCTGTGAATTTGGGGTGGAGAGTTCTATAAATGTCTATTAGATCAGCTTGGACCACAACTGAGTTCAAGTCCTGGATATCCTGGTTAACTTTCTGTCTCATTGATCTAATATTGACAGTGGAGTGTTAAAGTCTCACACTATTATTGTTTGGGAGTCTAAGTCTCTCAGTAGGTCATTAAGAACGTGGTTTATGTATATGGGTACTCCTGTATTGGGTGCATATATATTTAGAATCCTTAGCTTTTCTTCTTGCACTGATCCTTTTGCCATTATGTAATGCCCTTCTTAGTCTCTTTTGATCATTGTTGTTTTAAAGTCTATTTTATCAGAGACTAGGATTGCAACTCTTGCTTTTTTTTTCTTTTCTTTTTTTCCCCTTTCCATTAGTTTGGTAGATCTTCCTCCATCCCTTTATTTTGAGCCTATGTGTATCCTTGCATGTGAGATGGGTTTCCTGGATATAGCACACTGATAGGTTTTGACTTTTTATCCAATTTGCCAGTCTCTGTCTTTTGATTGGGGTATTTAGCCCATTTACATTTAAGGTTAATATTGTTATGTGTGAATTTGATCATGCCATTTTGATGCTAGCTGGTTGTTTTTCCCATCAGTTGACACAGTGTCTTCATTGTGTCAATGCTCTTTACCATTTTGGTATGTTTTTTGAGTGGTTGGTACTAGTTGTTCCTTTCTATGTTAAGCGCTTCTTTTAGGAGCTCTTGTAAAACATGCCTAGGTGGTGATAAACTCTCTGAGCCATTGCTTGTTCATAAAAGATTTTATTTCTCCTTTGTGTATGAAGCTTAGTTTGGCTGGATGTAAAATTCTAGGTTGAAAGTTATTTTCTTTAAGGATGCTGAATATTGGCCCCCACTCTCTTCTGGCTTGTAGGGATTTTGTGGAGAGATCTGCTGTGAGTCTGATGGGCTTACCTTTGTGGGAAACTGACCTTTCTATCTGGCTGCCCTCAGCATTTTTCCTTCATTTCAACCCTGATGAATCTGATGACTATGTGCCTTGAGGTTGTTCTTCTTGAGGAATATCTTTGTGGTGTGCTCTGTATTTCCTGGACTTGAATGTTGGCCTGCCTTGCTAGGTTGAAAAAGTTCTCTTGGATGATATCCTGAAGAGTGTTTTTCAGCTTGAATTATTTCTCTCCGTCACATTCAGGTACATCTATCAAAGGTAGATTAGGTCTGGCCGGGCCATCCTGGTCAACATGGTGAAACTCCGTCTCTACTAAAAAATACAAAAAATTAGCTGGGCATGGTGGTGCATGCCTGTAATCCCAGCTACTCAGGAGGCTGAGGCAGGATAATTGCCTGAACCCAGGAGGTGGAGGTTGCTTTGAGCTGAGATCATGCCACTGCACTCTAGCCTGGGTTACAAGAGCAAAATCTGTCTCAAAAAAAAAAAAAAAAAAAAAAAAAGATAGATTAGGTCTTTTCACATAATCCCCTATTTTCTTGGAGATTTTATTCATTTCTTTTTACTCTTTTGTCTCTAATCTTTCCTTCTCTTTTTACTTCATTAAGTTGATTTTCAATCTCTTATATCCTTTCTTCTGCTTGTTTGATTCAGCTATTGAAACTCATGTATGCTTCACGAAGTTCTCGTGTTGTGTTTTTCAGCTGCATCAATTCATTTCTATTCCTCTCTAAGCTGTTTATTCTCATTAGCATTTCATCAAACCTTTTTTCAAGGTTCTTCATTTCTTTGCATTGGGTTAGAACATGATTTTTTAGTTCAGAGAAGTTTGTTATTACCCAACTTCTGAAGCCTGTTTATGTCAATGCATCAGACTCATTCTCCATCCAGCCTTGTTCCCTTGTTGGCGAGAAGTTGTGATCCTTTGGAGGAGGAGAGGCATTCTGGTTTTGAGTAGTTTTATCCTTTTTTCACTGGTTTCTTCACACCTTTGTGGATTTATCTACCAGCGGTTTTTGTGATTAGTGACTTTCAGATGGGATATCTGACTGGATGCCCTTTTTGTTGCTGATGAAGTTATTTCTTTCTGTTTCTTAATTTTCCTTATAACAGTCAGGCCCCACTGCTATACGACTTCTGGAGGTCCACTCCAGACAGTGCTTGCCTGGGGATCACTTGCAGAGGCTATAGAACAGTAAGGCCTGCCAGTTTCTTCTTCTGTTATCTTTGTCCTGGAAGGACACCTGCCAAATGTTAGCCTGAGCTCTCCTTTATGAGGTGGCTCTTTGGGGAAGAAGTTGAAACCCTGAATAGACCAATAACAAGGGCTGAAGTTGAGGTAGCAATTAATAGCCTACCAAGCAAAAAAAGCCCAGGTCCAGATGGGTTCATAGCTGAATTCCACAAGACATACAAAGATGAGCTGGTACCACTCCTTCTAAAACTATTCCAAATAATCCCAAAAGAGGGAATACTCCACAAATTATTTTATGAGATGAACATTCATCCTGATACCAAAACCCAGCAGAGACTCAACAAGAAGAGAAAACTTCAGGCTAATATCCATGATGAACACAAATGCAAAAATCTTCAATAAAATACTGACAAACCGATTGAAATGGAAAACATCAAAAACCTTCCCATCACAATCAAGTAGGCTTCATCCCATGGATGCAAGGCTGGTTCAACATACACAAGTCTATAAACATAATTCACATAAACAGAAATGAATACAAAAACCACATGATTATCTCAATAGATGCAGAGAAGCCTTCGACAAAATTCAACAGCACTTTATGCTAAAAACTCTCAATAAACTAGAGATCAATGAAACATAACTCAAAATAATAAAAGCTATTTACAACAAACTTGCAGCCAATATCATACTGAATGAGCAAAAACTGGAATCATTCTCTTTGAAATCTGACACTAGACAAGGATGTTCTCTCTCACCACTCCTATTCAATGTAGTATTGGAAGTTCTAGCCAGGGCAATTAGACAAGAAAAAAAATAAAGGGTATTCATTAGGAAAGGAGGAAGTCAAATTGTCTCTATTTGCAGATTACATGATTGTATAGTTGAAGACCCTATCATCTCAGCCCAAAATCTCCTTAAACTGATAAGCAACTTCAGTAAAGTCCCAGGATACAAAATCAATGTGCAAAAATCACAAGCATTCCAATACACAAATAACAGACATAAAGACAGCCAAATGAAGAACGAACTGCCATTTACAATTGCTACAAAGAGAATAAAATACTAAGGAATACAACTGAAAAAGGATGTAAAAAAAAACCTCTTCAAGGATAACTACAAACCACTCCTCAACAAAATAAAAGAGGACACAAACAGATGGAGAAACATTCCATGGTCATGGTTAGAAAGAATCAGTATCATGAAAATGGCCATACTGCTCAAAGTAATTTATAGATTTAACACTATCCCCATCAAGCTACCAATGACCTTCTTCACAGAACTGAAAGAAAAAAAAAAAAAAACACACCGTAAACTTCATATGTAACCAAAGGAGAGCCTGCATAGCCAAGTCAATTCTAAGCAAAAAGAACAAAGCTGGAGGCATCATGCTACCTGACTTCAAACTATACTACAGGGCTACACAGTAAGCAAAACATAATGGTACTGGTACCAAAACAGAGATTTAGACCAATGGAACAGAACAGAGGCCCTGGAGGCAATGCCACACATCTACAACCATCTGATCTTTGACAAACCTGACAAAAACAATCAATGGGGAAAGGATTCCCTGTTTAATAAATAGTGCTGGGAAAACTGGCTAGCCATGTGCAGAAAGCAGAAACTGGACCCCTTCCTGACACCTTACACTAATATTAACTACAGATGGATTAAAGACTTAAACACAAGACCTAACAACATAAAAACCCTACAAGAAAACTTAGACAAAATCATTCAGGACATAGGCATAGTAGGCAAGGACTTCATGACTAAAATACCAAAGCAGTGGCATCAAAAGCCAAAATATACAAATAGGATCTAATTAAACTCCAGAGCTTCTGCACAGCAAAAGAAACAATCATTAGACTGAACCAGCAATCAACAGAATGGGAAAAAAATTTTGCAATCAACCCATCTGACAAAAGACTTACATCCAAAATCTACAAAGAATTAAAACAGATTTACACGAAAAAAAACAAACCCATTCAAGAATGGGCAAAGGATATAAACAGATACTTTACAAAAAAGACATATATGAGGCCCACAAACATATGAAAAAATACTCATCATCACTGGTCATTAGAGAAATGCAAATCAAAACCACATTGAGATACTATCTCATGCCAATTAGAATGGCGATCATTAAAAATTCTGGAGACAACAGATGCTGGAGAGGATTTGGAGAAATAGGAACACTTTTACACTGTTGGTATGAGTGTAAATTAGTTCAACCATTGTGGAAGACAGTGTGGCAATTCATCAAAAACATGGAAATAGAAATTCCATTTGACCCAGCAATCCCATTACTGAATATATATCCAAAGGATTATAAATTGTTCTATTATAAGGATATGTGCACACGTATGTTCACTGTAGCACTGTTTATAATAGCAAAGACTTGGAACCAACCCAAATGACCATCGATAATAGACTGCACAGGAAAAATGTGGCACATATACACCATAGAATACTACACAGCCATTAAAAATGATCAGTTCATGTCCTTTGTAGGGACATGGATGAACTTGGAAACCATCATTCTCAGCAAACTGACACAAGAAAAGAAAATCAAACACCACATGTTCTCACTCATAGGCAGGTGTTGAACAATGAGAATACATGAACACAGGGAGGAGGGCACCACACACTGAGGTCTGTGGAGAGAAACTAGTGAAGGGACAGTAGAGGGTAGGGATTTGGGAAGGGATAACATGGGAGAAATACCAGATATAGGTGATGGGGATGGAGGCAGCAAATCACATTGCCATGTGTGTACCTATGCAACAATACTGCATGTCCTTCACATGTACCCCAGAACCTAAAATACAATTATTTATATATATATATAAATTTTTTTATTTTATATAATATATATATATATATATATATATATATATATATATATATATAAAAGCTAATGGAACAAAGTTTCAATTACTAAATGCTAATTTAAGAAATTTTTTTCCTCTCAAGTCAACACCAGGCTTCTGTCTTGTATAATAGCTTTCTCCTCTTTTTATAAAGAATGATATGAGATGACATTGTGTTTTATTTTGCATTTACCTCATTTTGTTTATTTCACACTGGCCTATCTATGAAATAGAAACATTTACTGATAAAGAAAATAAAAAAGCAATTCTAAAGGGACCCATTCTTTAGAAGCATAAAGCTTAAACTTCTCAAAAGTGTATACAAATGCCCTTAACATCAGACATGAACACATATTGATGGCTTTCTCTTTCACTTTTACATCCACCTCTCTTTCCCATTGTTTTATGCAGTTTAAGCTGCAGCCACACTTCTGCATGTTCTGAAATCTATCACATATGTCCATGTCTCGTTGCCTTTCTGTGAACTATCTTTACTTTGTAATTCATCCTTCCAAATATGCCTATACAACAAATCTCAAACACAGTTAGACATCTTATGACTTAGATTATAATGTTTTTATTGTAAAAGTCAGTTTCAGGGAGAGTTGATCACTAATATTTGAAATTCCTAAGAATCTTATAAGCTATATAAGATACATGCTTCATATACTTCCAATAATTTGTATATTATCTTCAGTTAATTATATAGTAATAAGTAGCTTAAAATGTATATTTATAAAAGTTATTTGAGTTTTAAATATTAATAGAATGTGAAATTCTTACTCTAATTTTTGTTATGAAGATTATATTCAAGTACAAGAAAACACATACACACACAAGCATATAAGTGACTATATAAAATAGTGAAGATTTTCTTATCTGTAGAAGGCTGCCAAAGAAAGTCATTAATATTAAATTTGAAGCTACATAATGCACAGATATATGGAAAATTATTTCTCAACATCTGTTTTACTAAGTAGGGATTATGAAATCTATTTTAACAAATTTCTAAGTTCAAAACAGAAAGCAATAGAGTTAATACTTTCAAATATTGCTTTAAGATATAAATAAATTGACATTGATGTGGAGCATGGCTTTTTATTAGTCAATTATCCTTCAAAAATAAAGGAGACATTTTGGTTTCTAAATGAAGAATAAGTAAACCTAGCAACTTTTTCTGCAATGGTAACAAATAATAGAATATAATATCCAAAGAAATATTTCTCATTCATTTATACTTTCTATTATGTTTACATTATTCTGTGATTTATTATATATTTACATAGTCATTCATATATATATTCATATATACATATATGCATGTGTGTATGTCCATATTATACATATTATCACAAATAAATACATATGGATTCTAAATATTTATCCACTCCCATACTCACACACAGTAGGTATCAGTGGCATTCCTATTCTCTTATAAGGAATAGGAATATTCATATTACATACATATTATTACATGCATACATATTATCACAAATAAATACATATAGATTCTAAATATTTATCCACTCCCATACTAACACACAGTAGGTATCAGTGGCATTCCTATTCTCTTGTAAGGAGGACCACAGCATAGTCATACAAATATTAGTTTGTTTTTAAATATATTCAACTGGGCTGTGTAGCTCAAGATGACAGAATGGAATAAAAAAAAACTTTTTTATCAAACTAAACTATCATAGATTATTTTTTACCCATGTCAGTACTGCCTTACTATAAGCATGACCTTGGATATTCCACATGAATATATTTTTAGCCTTTTGCTCAATTCCCATTTTCCCTTATTTCTGTCTAATAACTGCAAAAAACAGACCTTATTCAACTAACATATACACAAGGCACTAGTCATTTTCAGAACAGCAGAAATTTATTGCCCTTTTGAAGCAGGGTGAAAAGGGTATGTTGTCTATATAGTATCACTAGTGAAACTGCCATTTTAAAAAATAAAGGCAAATTCATACTACACCCCAGAGAATCTGTCCAAATACATGAAAGGTAGAACCTTAACACTGAAAATGCTTTCAAAGTCACAGGCCTGGTTTCAAAGTCTGAATTACTGTTGACTTTCCTTAGCATTTTCTGATAGCTAATTCTAAGGGGACTTGTATAGCTATTGCAACACATTTCTTAGGTTAGGTTTGAAGAGTGCCCTCTACTTATAGGTGGTCAAAAAGAATTTCTGAAGATAGGCTTAGTAGAATGTTGTTCTCTTAATTTCCTTCTATCTGACTTTTTCTCTTGATATCTATCCATTTCCAAAATATTCATCATAAACCATTATGGAACTAAATATTCTGGATCATGAAGAAACAACTGGGATGAGCTTGGAAATAATATGATAAAGGGTTTTATTCTGTTATTGCAAAACATATTTAGTGTGCTTTCAGCTAAAATGGGAGCTGTAAAACAAATGCAAAAAATAAATTAATTTCAATTAAACTACTAGTACAATATTTACATTGTACTAATATCATTCCAAACTACTGTCTAAATTTTCTAATGTTTTTCAATGTGCAATCTCATAATTATGGATTATAAAAGATAAAACTGTCTATGAAATTAATTCAGATGTATGCTCTTATTGATAGAGAGATGCTCAGTGAAAAGACCATACTGAAATTAATTCCTGGCTGCAAGTAACTACACCAACTTCCCCACACACACAGGCACATGAAAAAAAAAAGAGGACAAAATGATATAATAGCCATTGTTTGCCTAAAATGTTTCTTGTTAAACAATTGCCATTATTTTAATAATTATTTAACATATTCTATTGGTCAATCACGTATAGGGCATACAACAGAGAAATAAAGTAGCTTTCATGCCAATAGGAAAGTCAGAAAATAAACATGTAGTATATAATAAGGAATAAATATATATAAAATTGTAAGGGAATATTAAGATGCATAAAAACTTGGAAAATTGCAGTATATAAAGCAAGCAAACCCACGCCTACATAATTTTTTCTATCCATGACTTTCACACCTTTTAATAAACAACTTTAGGACAATTCACTAATATTACAGTATCGTTTTTTAAGAGCACTACATATTCTAATATTTCAGTTGGCTAAGCCATCCCACCAACCAGAAGTCACATAAATAAGATGTCCAGAATACATAAATTAAAAAACAAACAAACAAAGCAAACGGTGCCTTTTCAGACATTTTTTAAAAATCACAATTTGGGTACAACAAAAATCAGCAAATTTGATCAAGATTAAAGTGAGCCTATGTATTTTTAAATTACTAAAATCAATTTAGCCTAGATATGTTTAAAACATAAATGTTTTAATATGATCATGGTAAAACACAAAGTTTTGCTTCTTTGCCTCAAAAAAGGTAGTAACTAAGTATGATGCTATGAAAAACAGTACAGTGTGGGTGTCTAGCTATATTTCTGTCTATTTATCTATATGTATGTATACATTTTATATTTACTCAACTGAATTTTAAGTTATAAAGTACATGCTGAACAATGAGGGTCACCATGAAACCAAACATGACATACGGTGATCAATGAGAAGCAGACAGATCACTGCAAACAGAGTTTACTTTATGCTTAAAGATGAGTTTATTCATGCATCCTTCTACTCCATTAGTGTGAATTACATATAGGTATACATATATGAACAAATATATATATATAAAGTCATATGCTAAAAATAATAATTTAATCTTATTGGCCAGAATTTTCTACTTATTATTCATTTTTTGCAATACAATTTATCTTGTCACCTTCAAAGAAAGATATTAACAGAGATATAGCAACAATCATGCAAGTTCTGATTTTTAAAGAAATATTATGGATATGACTCTCATCTCTGTCATTCATAGTTTATTAAGAATGTAGAATTTGCTGGTACTTGTAGAATCCATTAAGTTTCATGGGGCAATGTCTTACTTATTTGCCAATTAGACAACTGGCAGGTATACATTGCCTGGAACAAGGTTAGAGACTTATAATTATCACAGAAAATGTCTCTAAGCAACTTGAAAACTGGCCATCAAAAAACTTGTGAAAGAGAGCAATAAAACTGTTACCCTTCTGCCCACAAGATAGTCTATTACTTAGAATTATTTTCATAATAAACCTACTGAATTGATCTGTTTGGTTATTAGATCTCCACAACTTCCATCTCTTCAGTTTAAAAGGCAGAGAGAAGCAAGATAGTGAAAGAAATTGACTCTGAATAAGTAGCTTTCAAAAGGAGTAGAAACAGAAGTGTATGAATCACAATTTATAAACCAAACTGGGGCCATTGAATGTCAGGCAAAAAGACCCACACACCTTAATATTTGCTCAAAGTATTTTGGCACTTCAAGTTAGATAAAATTTGTCACAGCCTTCATTGAAGAAAATTTAATGACATAGTCAATTTTAAGAAGTCAGGATAACTTCCAATCTATTTTTAAAATATATGCCTAATATCATTAAAATTCAAAGGTGCTTATAAAGACACAGTGATAAACTTTTACTAGTTAGGTTAAAACGACATAGACAGTATGAGAATAAATATTGTAAAACTAATGTAGAATAAAGTAAAATGCTTTACTGTTTCTATCATCTCACCAGAACTTTGAAAAGCAGCATATACTCTAACTCCAATAAAATTACATTATTTAATTTTTGCACAGAAATATCAAGGCCTAAAATTTCTTGCATACCTAGATCTGACCCTGCCATAATGAAGGTTCTAAATTTGTCTTGACCCTGCTATTATGAAGGTTCTAAATTTGACAAAATGTTTTTACCTTAACTGTTTGAATGAATGAAAAACAAGAGACAAGTTTCAGGTAATGAATATGTATAACTGCTTTCACAAATGGTATTTCTAAATATAGGAGGATTTTGACACAAACCCTTAATAACTATGGCTATATTTTAAAGTTGAGTTGCCAAAATAAAGTAGAATAAGAAATGCTTCCTTATATCTGTTATTTTCTGTACATTAATAACTGAAGTTTTATCAAAATTTCACCCATTTTAAAGGCTATATGTCCAAAGCTATTTGGTTAATACAATTTTTACTCCTTTCTGGTTTTGCTATTATTGTTGTAGAATATTTGGATATGAATTGAGTTTTCTACCAGAATTAAATGTTGAATTTCAGCAAAAAAAAATAATAATTTAAAGGTTTGTCTTTACAGGTGATCAGTAAATGTTCATTAAATAAAGGGATATTGGCAATCTTTTAAGTAGCATCACTTTTACTATTCAAAGCAAAGGTAGTAGAAAATTCAATTGGAGTTAAATTTCTTTTTGTACCATATTAGGAATGGTAGTCATCATAGCCATTATCGTTGTCATCTTTCCTCCTCCTCCCCTTCTCCTTCTCCTTCTCCTTCTCCTTCTCTCTCTTCCTCTTTTTCTTCCTCTCCACCTCCTCCTTTTCCTCTCTTCATCTTACTTCTTTCTTCTTTCTTCTCCTTCTCCTTCCTCTTGCAGTTAGGGCAAAGGACTATGTCTCAGTTGTGTATTCCAGGTAAAAGAATAAGTATACCTTATTTTAAATTTGGACTCATGTCTTCTAACAATATTTAGAAGTGCTTGGTAGCTAGGGTACTGATATGACATACTAGTGTAGAAACATACATTGTAATGTTTCTATTCATGGAACACAAAATTTGCACTATAAAATATCTTTAAAATCACTACATATATCATAAATCTCTCAAATTGCTTTTAGTTATTTACAGTGATATTACAGGAGATTGTTAATACTTTTCTTACCACTTTTATTGTAATGGGAGAAAATTATCTTTCTTCACATTATTTACCTACAGTCAATTATTAGTGATTATTTAATCCATCTTGAGTTAATCTTCATATACAGTTAGAGATAGGGGCCTAGTTTCATTCTTCTGTATATGACTTGCCAGTTATTCCAGAACTATTTATTTATTAGAAGTCTTTTCCCCATTGCTTATTTTTGAAAAAATAAAAATAAAATTATTGTAGATATGCAGTCTTGTTTTTGGGTTTGTTTATTCTATTCTTTTTGCCTAGGTGTTTGTTTTTGTACCAGTACCATGTTTTTTTGGTTACTGTGTCTTCATAGCATAGTTTGAACTTTAGTAATGCAATGCCTCTAGCTGTTTTTTTTTTTTTTTCTTTTTAGAATTGCTTTTACTATTTGAGCTTCTTTTTGGTTCCATATAAATATTAGGATAGATTTTTTTCTAATTATATGAGAAATGATGTTGGTATATTTTATAAGGATATTGAATCTTTACAATGCTTTGGTCAATATGGCCATTTTAATAATATTGACTCTTCCAAATTAGCTTGCAATGTTTTTAAATTTATTTGTATGGTCTATTATTTCTTTCAGCAGGGTTTTGTAGTTTTCCCTGTAGATACCTGTCACCTCTTGGTTAGATGTATTTTTAGGTATTTCATATTTTTGGTATGACTATGTAAATAAAATTGTGCTCTTGATTTGGCTTTCAGCTAGAGTATTACTGGTGTATAGACATGCTACTAATTTTTTACATTGATTTTATATCCTGAAACTTTAATGAGGTTGTTTATCGGTTCCAAGAGCGTTTTGGTAGAGCTTAGGGTTTTCTAGATATAGAATCATGCCATCTGAAAAGAAAGATAGTTAGACCTTTTTTTTCCCATTTGGATGCCTTTTATTTCTTTCTCATTGCTCTAAGACATCCAGTGCTGTATTTAATAGGAATGGTGAGAGTAGGCATTATGATCTTGTTCAGTTCTCACAGAGAATAGTTCCAGTTTTTGCCTGTTCAGTATAATATTGGTTGTGTGTTTGTCATATATTTCATTTGTTATTTTTAGGTATGTCTCTCAATACATGGCCTGTTGAGGGTTTTAATCATGAAGGGATATTGGATTTTATTAAATGTTTTTTTTTTCTGCATTTAACATGATCATATGGTTTGGGTTTTGATTCTGTTTACATAGTGAATTACATTTATTGACACACATATGCTGAAACAAATTTGCATCCCAGGAATAAAGACTACTTGATCATGTTGAATTAACTTCTTGATGTGCTGCTTTATTCAGTTCGCTAGTATTTTGTTGAAGAGTTCTGCATCTATGCTTACCGGGCATATTAGCCTAAAGTATTATTTTCTCATTGTGTCTTTGCCAGATTTTTGTATCAGTATGATGCCTACTTCAAATAATGAGTTAGAGAGGAATCCTTCATCCTTGATTTTTCTGGAATATTTCAGTAGAATTGGTATCAGTTATCTTTACATCTGGTAAAATTTGTCTGTGAATCCCTCTCTTCCAGTGCTGGGTTTGATTGGGAAGGTTTTTTATTTTTATTTTTTTATTACATATTAAATTTTGCAAGTTGGTATTGGTCTTGTCAGGTTTTCATTTTCTTCCTAGTTTAATCTTGGGAAATTGTGGGTGTTAATGCCTGAGACAAATGGATGAAATAATATATAACTCTTAGTTGAAATTTTATTTTTTTCTATTTTGCAAAGTAAGTTTAATGAAATAAAAAACTAGCTTGCCACAGTTATTGCTACTTTTCGTGTATCATCACCTGGCTGTCCAAGTTCAGTAATACAATATTGATTAGTTGTGCTATGTTTTGTGTAAGGTTGGCATTGTCTTGTGAATAGAAGTTCAGTTAGAACTAGGCCTCCATGACCAAGGAGCTATAGCAACAGTGTCTCAGCTGAACTTAGCTTGGGAGCAGAGAAAATAAAGAGCTAGTATAGAATAAAAGGATGTATGAGAGAGATTAAGTTCAGACTGGGATCCAAGAAATACACTTGAGTTAAGCTGAATCTTAATTTTATATATATATATATATTTATATATGGTGATATTTTGAAGTATGTACACATGAATACACATGAAATAGATCAATAATGCTAATTAACATATGCATTACTCATACATTTATCAATTTTGTGGTTAGAGTACTTATCATGTACTCTCTTAGCAATTTTCAGGTTCACAATCCATGGCTATTGATTATGGTGAACCTAATGCACAATTGATATTTTGAACTTATCCTTCCTTAATTATATTACAATTAAATTGAAAAGAAATCTGAGGCCATGTATTTCCCTTTTTTAAGGTTAAAATGTTTGCATATTCTAGGATATTACCATCTACATATTTGAATGTATAATTCTATAATTTTTGATTTAAATAATGTTGGACTATTTCTAATAAATGGATAGTAGCTGCCCATATTCACTACTAAAAGAAATAGATGTAATTCATTTGTATTAATTATTCATAGCATATTTAGTTCATCAAATTCATCATGTTATTAAAACACATAGTCAGGATTTGGCTTTTGTAATGTATATATTTTATTAGTTTCAGTCATAGAATTTTAAAATTTTCAGTTATTAAAATATTTCTAAATAGTAGCTAAAGGTTATCAGATGATTATTCTTATTGGAAATTTGCTTTCTCCTATTTTACACAGCATTAAGTTTAATGTAATAAAGAACTAGCTTGCCAAAGTTATTACTTTTTCTTGAATCATCCCACGATTGGTAAAGTTCAAGAATATTCAGTTATTTTCTATATCAATCTTTTATATTAGCTTTCTGGCCCTTTGAAAGTTTCACATCTTTCATGTATTTTTTTCTCCTTTCATCTGTGATGTTGCTGATTATCATCATTTTCAAAATTTTGCATAGTTTTATACAATATGACTTGAAGTGTATTCCCTTAAAAATTAATGTTTATTATTTAACAAAAATTACATCATTTTTGAAAATAAGGTTTCTTGTTTTTTTTTTTTCACAGGATCTTACTCTGTCATCAGGCTGGAGTACAGTGGTATGATAAAGGCTCAATCCAAGATGGCTGATTACTAGCAGCTCAGGATTGTAGCTCCCAGTGAAAGCACAGAGAATGAGAGGATGCCACACTTTCAGATGAATTTTTGATGCTCACGAGCAAGGAGATTCCCAGCAGAGCAGCCCCATGGGTCACCAGCTCAACTCTTGTGGCTGGCACAGCAGTTTTGCTGGTGCTCGGCACCACGGTTCTTGGTTCAGAGTAAACAGGACTGGGTCCCTTTTTGGTTGACGTTTGGAGCTCCAGGAAGGCAGAGTCACCTATTCAGCTGATTAAAAAAGGGACTCAAGCAGGAAGACTGAAGATTCCCAGGCAGAAAAGCACCATGAATCTTAATGCTGCTGTTTTATCTGGCACAGTGGGTTGCTCAGATTCTGGTGCTGGGAATCAACAAGTTGGATGTCCACTCAGAGACCTAATTTAAAAGTTGATAATTACAAAGATGACAGGTGGATAAATTTACAATTATGGGAAGATACCAGCATAAAAAGATTACCCAACATCGGAATGCCTCTCCCTCAATAGGGGATCACAGTTCCTCATCAACAAGAGAACAAGGCCTAATGGAGAATGAGTGCACTCCAATAACAGAATTAGGCTGCAGAAGGTGGATAATAAGAAACTTTTGTGAGTTAAATGAACATGTTCTAGCCCAATGTAAAGAAACTAAGAACCTTGAAAAAAGGTTTGGCAAAATCCTAATCAGAATAGACAATCTAGAGAGGAATAAAAGTGAATTAATGGAACTGAAGAATACAATATGAGAACTCCGTCAAGTATACACAGGTTTTAACACTCAAATTGATCAAGCAGAAGAAAGGATATCAGAGGTCGAAGACCAACTTAGTGAAATGAAATGAGAAGACAAGATTAGAGAAGAAAGAGTAAAAAGAAATGAGCAAAGTCTCCAAGAAATATGGGACTATGTGAAAAGACCTAATTTATGTTTGATAGTTGTACCTGAATGACATGAAAAGAATGAATCCAAGCTGGAAAATATTCTTCAGGATATCATTCAGGAAAACTTTCCTAACCTAGTAGGGCAGGACAATACTCAACTCCAGGTAATACAGAGAACACCACAAAGATATTCCTCATGTAGAGCAACCCCAAGTCATATAATAATTAGATTCACCATGGTTGAAATAAAGGAGAAAATTTTAAGGGCAGCTAGAGAGAAAGGTCAGGTTACGCATAAAGGGAAGCCTATCAGACTCACAGCAGATCTCTCAGCTGAAACCCTACAAACTAGAAGAGAGTGATGATCAATATTCAATATCCTCAAAGAAAAGAATTTTGAACCCAGAATCTCATATCTAGCCAAACTAAGCTTCATAAATGAAGGAAAAATAAAACTTTTCATGAACAAGCAAGCACTCAGCGATTTCATCACCACCAGGCCTGCTTTACAAGAGCTTCTTAAAGAAGCACTATACATAGAATGGAACAACCAGTATCAGTCACCCCAAAGACTTACCAAAACGTAAAGAGTATCTCCATGATGAAGAATCTATATCAACTAAAGGGGAAAATAGCCAGCTAGCATTAAATGACAATATTAAACTCACAAATATCAATATTAATCCTAAATTTAAATGGATCAAATGCCCCAATCAAAGACACAGACAGGCAAATTGAACAAAAAGTCAAAACCCATCAGTACGCTGTATTCAGATTCATCTCATAAGCAAGGACACACAAAGACTCAAAACAAAGGGTTGGTGGAAGACTTATCAATCAAATGGAGAGAAAATAAAAAAAGACAGGAGTTGTAACTTTCATCTCTGACAAAATAGACTTTAATAGTAACAAAGATTAAAAGAAACAAAGAAGGATGTTACACAATGGTAAAAGGATCAATGCAACAACAGGAGTCAGTGATCATAAATATATATGCACCCAATATAGAAACACCCAGATATATAAGACAAGTTCTTAATGACTTATAAAGAGACTTGGACTCCCACACAATAATAGCAGGAGACTTTGACACCACATTGTTAATATTTGACAGATCAACGAGATAGAAAATTAACAGGGACATCTATGATTTGAACTCAGACCTGAAACAAGAAAACTCAGTGAACATTTATAGAATTTTTCACCACAGGTCCACAGAACATACATTTTTCTCAGTATCACATTACAGCTATTTTGAAAGTGACCACATAATTGGAAGCAAATCACTCTTCAGCATTTGCATAGCATTTTACAGACTTAAATGAAATATTGGTTGGCTATTTGTTATTTTCTTCCCTTATTCCTTCCTGTATCCTCTGTTAAGCACAATTATTGGCATAAAAGAGGTTTTTAGCACCTATTTTTAGATTGCATTCCAGCCTGGGCAATAGAGCAAGACTTCTGTTATCTCTCCCCCTTTCTCTTTCTCTTTCTGTCTTTCAAAAAAGAAAGAAAGATAAAAAGATAAAGGCTCACTGCAGCATTGACCATCTGGTTTCAAGCAATCCTGCATCCTCAGCTGTCCAAGTATTTGGGACCACAGGTGCCGCAGTATACCCAGCTAATTGTTTATTTTTTGTAGAGATACCTATGTTGCCTAAGCTAGTTTTAAACTCCTGGTCTCAAGTTACCCTACCATCTCAGCCCCACAAAGTTCTAGGATTATAGGCATGTGCCACTGTGTCTGGCCAAAAGATAGGTTTTAAAAATTTACATTTAGGAGTAGTTAAACAAACTCCCTCTTGGGAGGGCTTCTATTAACTTTAATATAATATCTATTTTGAATTATTGATACAGATATGTAGCATCAACATTGACCAGATAATGGATATATTCTACAGCATGAACTGTGGACATGGGTATAAACTGAACCTTAATCAGTAGTTGGGTAATTGATACCCCAAGCAAAGCAATCAATCATGATAATTTAATTTAGATTGTTAATAATTAGAACTAAGAGGAAGACAAAATTCAAGTGATTAAGACAGTAAACTGAAGAGAAGGAGAAGAGCAAAAATTTTTGCCAATGATAATGAAGGCAAGACAGAGACTAGCTTGAGAAATGAGGCACATGGTAGAGACATTAAGAAAAATAGGAAAAATATGAGGGAGAAAACTTTTGGTAAGAGAAGCTGAACCTTCAGATATGAACTTGTTTTTTACTACTTGTAAGATATCTAAGAAAAAAAAATAATTGAATGGGTCCAATGCTCAAGAGACTAATCTGAAAAGGCATACCCTATTGAGTTATAACTACATGAAAGTAATAATACCTTAGTAGTAGCCATGCTCATCAAAGGGAAAAAACAATTGGATGAGAAGACGGGACTCATAGTCACTGGAGGGAATGTAGAGAATGCATAATGTATACTATATATATTACAACAATAAAACCCAGTTTCTGTGTTTGTGTGTGTTTCACAACTAGAAACAGTAGGAATAAGCAGAAATTCAACTTGCTTAAATGTAAATTTTGGGATTATTAGAATGAAAAATTTAAACTAACTCTTTAAAAGTAATTTTCAAATTATTCTTTTTGTCTCCAAAATTTAATCTTAATAGAATCTTGAAAATTCTATAAAATGTGGACTACTAATGCTATACTTCTATAAATCACCGTTTTTTAAATTTTTCAATATTTTGTTATTTTAAAATATTTTAACTGAATAGCATGCTGTCTAACCATAGTATAGATTCTTTCAGATCCAATCGTGGTGTTGCCACTCATTGGTTGTATCCTCTGGGAGCCCAGAATATTTAGAAAAATTATATGCATTATATGAAAGTTAAATATTTTACACTTGTTATGCATTTAAATGATAATCTTAATTTCATACATGGACAGTTTAAGACATAGCTTTTATGAAATACAGGCAAAAAGCACAATAAAGTTTTTGTTATAACCTGTTTCACATTTATGAAAAGAAAACTGAATTCTTAAATCTTTCTATGACCTCACATGGACACAGGGAGGGGTTCTACTACACACTGGGGTCTATTGGGGGGAAGGGGGGAGGGACAGTGGGGGGGGGCTGGGGAGGGATAGCCTGGGGATAAATGCCAAGTGTGGGTGAAGGGGAGGAGGGCAGCAAAGTACACTGACATGTGTGTACCTATGCAACTATCTTGCACGTTCTGCATATGTACCCCAAAACCTATAATGCAATAAAAAATTAATTAAAAAAGAAGATATTATACTATGCCTAGGAGAAGGAAAGATAAAACAAAATTAAACAGTGAATTTTATCTGAAAGAACTACTAAAATAATTTAAAAGAGACTGTGATTTTAAACAGACAGTGTTTCTTCCATGTATATATTGTGTAATTTGCCTCAAATAAGTTTTCCTTTTTCTTAATTTGACTGAAAAGTGAAATTTTTATAAACAAAAGCAAAGTTTACCTCTGCATTAAAAGAAATGCAGCTATGGATTTTCAGCAGGTATCTCAGTGTGTTTCTGTAGAAGAAGAATTTTAAGAGACAGAAGGCATAGTCATGGAAATAAGATGAAAGAGAAAACCTTGCTTGCCCCTGCTTATCCAGATTTTCTGCAACTATTATATTTTTCTTTTTTTCCCAAAAGATTGTAGTCATGAATGTTGTGGTTGGACTTAGTTAATCATAAACCATCTATGGAATGCCAAACATGCAGTAAGAGTGAAAATTTGGTTTATCACCTCAAACAGGTAAGTGCTTTTTTGGTGCGTCCTTGCTATGGTTTGAATATTTGTTTCCTATTAACATCATTTTGAAATTGAATCCCCAGTGTGTCAGTATTGAGAAGTAATTGGATCATGAAGGCTCTCCTACCATGAATGGACAATTACATTCATGAATTAGTTAACTGAATTTATTAATGAGTTAATGGGTTAATAAGTACTTATGGGATGAGTCCTGGTGGCCTTATATGCAGAAAAAGATACCTGAGCTAGCATGTTAGAATGAGAGCACCTTCAGCCCCTTTCTATGTGAAAACCTGAACTGCCTCAGGCCTATGCAGTTTGTCACTGACAACAAGAAGGTTCTTACCAGATGCACCCGTTTGACCTTGGGCCCCTCAAACTCCATAAATGTAAGAAATTAATTCTTTTTATTTATAAATCACCTAGGTTCAGGAATTTTGTTATAGACAACAGAAAATAGACTAAGACAAGGAATTGGTACCCAAAGTGTGTCATCATAAAGCTAGGACAACCCTCGGGGTTCCATTTCTTCACATCTATCCATTTCCCCTTTGACCTTATATGTTGTGTTGTGATGCAGAATTAATGCTCTCACCAAAAATTAAAAGATGCCACTAAGCATCTCAGACTGAAGAACTTTAAGCTAAATAAACCTATTTTCTTTAACAATTTCTAAGTCTCAGGTATGCTTTTATAGAAAAACAAAACAGACTAAGAGAGTCTGCTATAAGCTCTGCTTTTTTAGGCATTATACAATTCTTTTATAATTTGTATTTCTAAAGTAATTTAGTCAATTGTAAAATACATATTGAATATTTTTAAAGAAACTACTCTAGAAGGCAATATAGAGAAATGAATCAGACACTGGTTTTAAACTTAACAATTCTATTTTTCCCCAGTAGATATGTGGCATATGTATATAAACAATTTCAATGAGAGAATATGTTCAGGATGCCCTGACAGAAGTGTGGCCAATATCTGTTCAGTAACAGATAACTCTGAGAGAAGAGATATTGTCTCCTGTGTCTATTGGAGGAAGAAGTGGGAAGACATGGAATATGTCCAATAAAAGAAGATGAGATTTCAGCTGAGTCTGAAAAAAGTAGTAACACGCATAAAGAGTGTATTTGAGCATTACAGACATGGCCAACATTCTAATCAAATACTATTGTTGAGCAATTGAGAAAACTATTGCATTTTTTAATGATTTTTATTGGCTATCAAATGACATTTAAGGCACTTAAGATTTACTGATACTCAAGTTTCTTTGTAAGCTAGTCTAAAAAAAAAACCTGCTTTGCATCAATACAATTCAGTTTTTTTAAATTTTCTACATCTTATTTCTGTTTTTATTTTTTCATATTATGATTTAAACATAGTAATGTCTGAATTACATCAAGTTATAAACTAGTGTCTGAATATGTAAAACATTAGTACTGATTTTTCATTTTTCTTGTTGTGGAGCCTCATAGTCTTAAGTAGCCAATGTCATTTATGTAGAGTTAGGACCTATTTATTACTCTTAGAATAGGCAAAATATTTATGTAATTGACTGAAGCATTATTTAATTTACCTAACTCAGAAAGTATACCCACTTATCCAAAGATCCTGGCTTACAAAGATCTGCTGAGTACTTGCTTAGAAATAATACTTGGGTTGTTAAAAGCAAGAGGCCAAAGCAGATGATTCTCTCTTGTGTCACCATTTATCTGAAATATAAAAACACTTGACAAATTCTGTAACATGAAAATGGAAGAGAGGTAAATATAATAGTAAATATAGAAGATTGTATTGCAACCTAGTGTTGTCTAGCCAGTTAAGTTCTTTTTAACTTTGCTTGTTATAAAAATACAAACATTTAGGGAAAATTTAAATGAAATTGAGATAATAATAATTGATAGTTCAGTTTTGCTCAGACTACCTCTGGAAGATGAAAAGGAAGAAAATAATATCTGTCTGAAATAATTATTATAATGATATATACATATGTTTGAATATTTATTTTCATTATGTGTTTCTTCTAGAAATTTTATTTGTAGGCATTTAAGAGGATACTAGGACTGATGAGTCCTAAGTAATTTTCTGTATTTTTGGACAAAATTCTATTTCATAAAAAAAAAAAGTGGCTTCTGTGATTTACCAATTCAATACAATTTTAATACCCTGAAATAAAAGTATGTTAAAATTGTATTTCTGAAAGGTTTTTACTTGGTGAACAGACAAAAATAATACATTTATATATTTAAAAAACTAAACAAATAAACAACTTTGGTATTGACAAGGGACGATAAGGGATGAAAGTAAAGAGAATGCAATTAATCAGATCTAAAACATCTAGGGAGCATTTTAATTAACCTAATTCTGAATTATCTAAGTGAAGTCTTTACTTTTTTCTTGTTAAATTAGAAAGAAAATGTAAGAGTTTGTAAGAACATGTTTTTTTTTGTTGTTGTTGTAAGCAGTAATTTCAGAAGTACTATAAACCCTCACAATATTCATCCACTGACCATTTAAACACTATAAGCCACAATAAGATAAATAGAGCTTTGAATTGATTTAATGGAGGTTTGTAATAGAGTGAAAAATAAGATTAATTCAATAATTATTCACTTAGAATCAACTTCATGCTGTAGACACATAAGTTTTAAAAACTATTACTGTGAGATGCTCATAGTCTACTGGAACCAAAGACACATATACAAATAATTGTAGAATCTTGATATTCTTTAGCTTAAACCTTCAGACTTTGTTTTTAAAGAATCTTTAATAAAAAAAATACTGGTTTCAAACTTTCTTCCAATATACATATTTAAAATAAGTAACATGTTTCCCATATATGGCTCTATGCTAGGATTCAAAGTGTGCTTCAGTGTTTCTGTGCTTCCCAAACTTTCAAGGTTTCTGCAAGTTCTAAACTAATTTTATAATAATACTAAAACAAAATAATATGACTATCTCATTCTCATTCTTTTGTAAGTAAAAAAGGTACATTGCTACAGATTGAATGCAGTAGTAAATAAAAATCTAGTTGTCTTCTATTAGGACAGACATTCAAGAGATTTAGAAATGTGAAATGGAGCTACTTTTTACTAATATTTGCTGTCTTAAAAAGATGAATGTATTATTTAAAAATGCATTGTTCATATTAACATGTAATAGACATATGACTGATATTTCAAATCAGTTGTTTAAAATACTTTAAGATTTCCAGTTTTAATTTTTAATCGTCGTTCTCAAAAATTAAGAGTGTAAAGAAACAATGAGAACCAAGACTTGAGATTATAGTTAAACATCACAAGCTTTCCAGCTTTTCAGCTTTCAATCAAGTTTTATCTTGTTTTTTTATTGTTTGGTTTTTTTCCAGAAATTAAGTATTTTTCACCTTATCTTTACTCTTTATAATTCTATATGAAGGCCAAGATTGAATCACTAAGTAAAATTGCTACACTACACTATAGCAAGCATGAGTACAGGAAATCTGAGTCATGACCTATTGAACTAATAATATCCTCATATCATTATAAATGAAATGAAAATTGCAAGTGTTAAACCCTGGAATTTCAGGTACAATATGATGTGAGAATATCATACATACATAAATATACGTGTGTATATATAAAATTTTAAATGTCTATAATGTCTATACAATTGTGCATATAGAGCATTAACAAGCTGCATATAAAAGTTAGTTACCAATTATTTGTATGTTCAAATCCTTAAATCCATTCTCTGCAAAAGGCTTAGTTTTTCCTAGGTATTACTTTCATGTGTTTTTACATCTTCAGCAGTTAGTAGGTACACTTGTTATTAAATATGCAATAAATAAATAAAATTCTATGTATAAGAATGTTGTTGCCCCAGTTTACATGTATAATTTTCTGTGTCAACTCAGAAGGCATATTAGTTCTGTTTTGGAAATTGGAGAAGGAAGTATCACAAATAGGCTAGTTCAGCATCTCAGTAAGCTGGTCTTGATCAATTACTAGCTATACCTTATTCTGTGTAAATATTTTGTATATCATTCTTGTCACTAAGCATTTTATGAAATACATTTATTAGAGAAAAATATTCAAGAGATATAGGGTTTATTATTTTTGGTGTTAGAATAAAATTATATAGTTTAAAGCAGGAGAATATTGTAATTATATTGCATTTTAGAAATAAAATCAGGTCTGTGAATCAGTGTGATATTTATGGTAGACTACATAAAAAAACATAAGTTACAGATAAAAAGTAGTGTCAAATTCACTCATGTCTGAACTAAGGCATCCATAGTAGGGATGAAGAGGAAAATATAATTCATCAAATATGTAAGAGTTGAAGTAAACAAATATCATGATAAACAGTGTGTAATAAATTGAATACATGATTCCCATCTGTAGAAATTAAGAGAGAAGATTTAATTTCATCATGGCCCAAACATCACTGATTAAAATGAAAGTTTGTTTACACATTTATATAAAACTAGATACAGAGCAAGATATTGAAAAGTATATTAGTTCATTCTTACACTGCTATGAAGAAATATTTCAAACTGGATAATATATCAAGAAAAGAAGTTTAATTGGCTCCCAGTTTCTCATGTCTGGGAAGGCCTCAAGAAACTTACAATTATGGTGAAATGAAAAAAATAAAATGTTTATCTTGATATGGCAGCAGGAGAGAGAAGCACTGAGAAAAGGGAGAAAAAGTCCCTTATTAAACCATTAGGTCTTGTGAGAACTTACAATCATGAGAACAGCACGAACATAACTGTGTACCATGATTCAATTACCTCCCATTGGGTCCCTCCTATGACACATAGGGATTATGAAAACTACAACTCAAGATGAGATTTGGGTTGGGATACACCAAATCTCATAATATCAAAGCATACCAATCCACCCCTTGCCCCTCTCTTATCACATAATCTCACATTTGAAAACAAATAAATCCCTTCCAAGACTCTCCCCAAACCTTAGCTAATTCCAGCATTGACTCAAAAGTCCAAGACCAAAGTCTAATATGAGGTAAGGCAAGTCCTTTTCACCTATGAGTCTGTAAAATCAAAAGCAAGTTAGTTACTTCCTAGATACAATGAGGGTATAGGCATTGGATAATTACACCCATTTCAAATAAGAAAAATTGGCTAAAACAAAAAGGACTATAGGCCCCATAAAAATCTGAAGTCCAATAGGTTAGTCATTACATGTAAAAGCAGAAGACAAAAAATAACTAAAATCAGAGCAGAACTGAAGGAGATAGAGACATAAGAAAACCCTTCAAAAAATCAATAAATCCAGGATCTGGTTTTATGAAAAGATCAACAAAATAGAGAGACCACTAGCCAGATTAATAAAAAAGAAAAGAAAAAATAATCAAATAGATGCAGTAAAAAATGCTAAAGGGGATATCACCACAGATTCCACAGATACACAAACCACCATCAGAGATTATTACAAACAACTCCATGCACATAAACTAGTAAAAATGGAAGAAATGGATAAATTCTTGGACACTTGTATCCTCCAGGGCCTAAACAAGAAAGAAGTAAAAACCCTTAATAGAGCAATAACAAGGGAAGAAGTTGAGGTAGCAATTAATATAAGTTGAGCCACCAATCAATAGCCTACCAACCAAAAAAAGCCCAGGTCCAGATGGGTTCACAGCTGAATTCTACAAGACATACAAAGAGGAGCTGGTACCACTCCTTCTAAACTATTCCAAACAATCCAAAAAGAGGGAATCCTTCCCAAATCATTTTATGAGACCAACATCATCCTGATACCAAAATCCAGCAGAGAGTCAACAACAAAATAAAACTTCAGGCCAATATCCATAACGAACAAAGATGCAAAAATCTTCAATAAAATACTGACAAACTGATTGCAATGGAACATTAAAAGGCTTATCCACCACCACCACGATCAAGTAGGCTTCATCCTGTGGATGCAAAGCTGGCTCAACATACACAAGTCTATAAACACAATTTGTATAAACAGAACTGAAGACAAAAACCACATGATTATCTCAATAGATGCAGTGAAGGCCTTCAACAAAATTCAACAGCACTTTATCCTAAAAACTCAATAAACTAGGTACAGATGGAACATATCTCAAAATAATAAAAGCTATTTATGACAAACCCACAGCCAATATCATACTGAATGGGCAAAAACTGGAAGCATTCCCTTTGAAATCTGGCACTAGACAAGGATGTTCTCTATCACCACTCCTATTCAATATAGTATTGGAAGTTCTAGCCAGAGAAATCAGGCAAGAAAAAGAAATAAAGGGTATTCAATTAGGAAAGGAGAAAATCAAACTGTCTCTCAATTTGCAGATAACATGATTATATATTTAGAAGACCCCATCGTCTCAACCCAAATCTCCTGAAACTGATAAGCAAATTCAGTAACAACTCAGGATACAAAATCAATGTGCAAAAATCACAAATATTACTACACACTGTTAACAAACTTAAAGAGAGCCAAATGAAGAACAAACTGCCATTCACAATTGCTAAAAAGAGAATAAAATACCTAGGAATACAACTAACAAAGAATGTAAAGGACCTCTTCAAGAAGAACAAGAAACCACTGCTCAACAAAATAAGGGAGGACACCAACAGATGGAGAAATATTCCATGCTCATGATTAGGGAGAATCAGTATCATGAAAATTGCATTACTACCCAAAGTAATTTACAGATTCAATGCTATCTCCATCCAGCTACCAATGACCTTCTTCACAGAACTGGAAAAAAATACCTTAAACTTCATATGGAACTGAAAGAGAGCCCACTTAGCTAAGTCAATTCTAAGCAAAAAGAACAAAGCCAGAGGCATCACACTACCTGACTTCAAACTATACTACAAGGCTACAGTATTCAAAACAGTATGGTACTAGTACCAAAACAGAGATATAGACCAATGGAACAGAACAGAGGCCACAGAGGCAACACCACACATCTACAACCATCTGATCTTTGACAAACATGACAAAAACAATCAGTGAGAATATGATTCCCTGTTTAATAAATGGTGTTGGGAAAACTGGCTAGACATGTGCAGAAAGTTAAAACTGGACCCCTTCCTGACACCTTACACTGAAATTAACTCCAGATGGATTAAAGACTTAAACATAAGACCTAACATCATAAAAACCCTAGAAGAAAAAACCTAGGCAAAACAATTCAGGACATGGGCATAGGCAAGGACTTCATGACTAAAACAACAAAAGCATTGGCAACAAAATCCAAAATAGACAAATGGAACCTAATCAAACTCCAGAGCTTCTGCACAGCAAAAGAAACAGTCATTAGAGTGAATCAGCAACCAGCAGAATGGGAAAAAACCTTTGCAACCTACCCATCTGACAAAGGGCTAATATCCAGAATCTACAAAGAACTTAAACAGATTTATAAGAAAAAAACAAACAAGCCCATTCAAAATTGGGCATAGGATATGAACATACACTTTACAAAAGAAGACATATATGAGGGTGACAAATATATTAAAAAATGCTCATAATCACCTGTCATTAGAGAAATGCAAATCAAAACCACATTGAGATACCATCTCACACCAGTTAGAATGGTGATCATTAAAAAATCTGGAGACAACAGATGCTGAAGAGGATGTGGAGAAATAGGAACACTTTTACACTATTGGTGGGAGTGTAAACTAGTTGAACTATTGTGGAAGACAGTGTGGAGCTTTCCTCAAGGACCTAGAAATAGAAATTCCATTTGACCCAGCAATCCCATTACTGGGTATATATCCAAAAAATTACAAATCATTGTATTATCAGGACACATGCACACAAATGTTTATTGCAGCACTGTTTACAATAACGAAGACTTGGAACCAACCCAAATGACCATCAATTATAGAATGCACAGGGAAAATGTGGCACATACACATTATGAAATATTATGCAGCAATAAAAAAGTGAGTTCATGTGACCATCATTCTCAGCAAACTGACACAAGAACAGAAAATCACACACCACATGTTCTCACTCATAGGTGGGTGTTAAACAATGAGAACCCATGGACACAGGGAGAAAAGCATCACACACTGCAGTCTGTGGGGCAGAACTAGGGGAGGGAAAGTGGGGGATGGGGAGTTGGGGAGGGATAACATGGGGAGAAATGCCATATATAGGTGATGGGGAGGAAGGTAGCAAACCACATTGCCATGTATGTACCTATGCAACAATCTTGCATGTTCTTCACGCATACCCCAAACCAAAAATGCAATGAAATATATATTTTTTAAAAAGTTTCAAAATGTTCTTATTTGAATCTGTGTATCACATCCTGGTTCTGCTGTTGACTCCCACAGTCTTGGTCAGCTCTGACCCTGTAGCTTTTCAGTGTGCAGTTCCTCTACAGGTTGCCTTCATATTCTCTGCATTGAATGACTGTGGCTTTTCCAGGAACAAGGTCCAAGTTGTTGGTGGATTTACCATTCTGGGGTGTGTAGGATGACTGTCCTCTTCTCACAGCTCCACTAGGCAGTGCCCCAGTAAGAACTCTGTGTGTGGGCTTCAACCCTATATTTCCCTTTTGTGCTTCCCTACTGGAGGGTAACAATGAGGGCTCTACCCAAGTAGCAAACTTCTGCCTGGACATCCAGGCATTTCCATTAATCATCTGCAATCTAGGCAGAGGTACTCAACTGTCAATTCTCGACTTCCATGAAACCAGAGGCCAAACATTGCATGGATGCTGCCAAGGCTTGGGATTTATGCCACCTGAAGCAACAGCCTGAGCTGTATGTTGTCCCCTTTTAGCTACAGCAGGAGCTAAAGCAGCTGAGATGCAATGAAGCATTTTCTGAGGCTGCACAGAACAGGGAGTCCTGAGTCCACCCTACAAAACCACTTTTTCAGACTAATCCTTCAGGCTTGTGATGAAAAGTGCTGCCATGTAGGTCTCTGACATGCCCTGGAGACATTTTCTCCATTTCATGACTAACATTTTGTTCCTTGTTACTTATGCAAATTTCTGCAGTAAGTTTAAATTTCATCTTAGACAAAGAGTTTTTCTTTTCTTTTTCTTTTTTCTTTCTTTTTTTTTTTTTTTTTTTTTTTTTTTTTTGAGATAGAGTCTTACTCTCTTGCCCAGGATGGAGTGAAGTGGTGTGATCTAGGCTTATTGCAACTTCTGCCTTCTGGGTTCAAGCAATTATCTGCCTTCATCACCCAAGCAGCTGGGATTACAGGTGAGTGTCACCACCTCTGGCTAATTTTTGCATTTTTAGTAAAGACTGGGTTTCACCATCTTAGCCAGGCTGGTCTTGAAATCCTGAACTTGTGATCCACTCACCTTGGCCTCCTAACGTGCTGGGATTACAGGTGTGAGCCACTGTGCCCAGTTGAGTTTTTCTTTCCTATTGCATCTTCAGGCTGCAAATGTTCTCAACGTTTATGCTCTGCTTTCTCTTGAACACTTTGCCACTTAGAAATTTCTTCCACCAATACCCTAAATCATCTCTGTGAAGTTCCACAGATCTTTAAGGCAGGGGCAAAATGCTGCCCAATCTCTCTGCTAATGCATAGCTTGTCACCATTATTCCAGTTCCCAACAAGTTTCTCATCTCCATCTGAGACAACCTCACTATCAGCATTACAGTCAAAGCCATTCAGCAAGTTTCTAGGAAGTTTCAAACTTTCCTACATTGTTCTGTCTTCTTCTGAGCCCTCCAAAGTGTTTCAACCTCTTCCTGTTACCCAGTTCCAAAATGGCTTCCACATTCTTAGGTATCTTTACAGCAGCACCACACTCTCTGCAGTACCAATTTACTGTATCAATTTGTTCTGAAGCTGATAATAAAGACATATCAATGACTGGGTAACTTAGAAAAAAAAGTTTAATTCACTCACTGCTTGACATGGTTGGGGAGGCATCAGAAAACTTACAATCATGGTGAAAAAGGAAGCAAAACATTCTTCTTGACAAAGTAGCAGTAGAGAGAAATGCTGAGCAAAGGGGGAAGAGCACCTTATAAAACCATCAGATCTCATGAGAATTCACTCACTGTTACGTGGACAACATGAGGGTAACTTCCCCACTATTTATTACCTCCCACTGGTTACCTCCCATAGCATGTAGGGATTATGAGAACTATGACTCAAGATGACATTTGGGTGAGGACACAGCCAAACCATATCAGGAAGGTAGGACAATTCCAACTCCTTTAATCTAAATATTATTGGACATGTTCCTATGTTCCCTGACTTCTATGTGTATCCAGTCTTTATTTTTAAAGTGGAGTTCATAATACTAATCTAATTAGGAATATTAACCTAATACATAGATAAATATATAGTTAAATCTAAACTATTAATTATGTGAAATAATGTTCATTATCTGACATTTTAAGAAGTTAAATTTCTAGACTTAAATAAAATAAAAGGGAGGATATCTTGTCCAATTTATAGTATCTGTTGGCTTAGTTTTTGAGATAAGGGTAAGAATATTGCTTTACTATGAAATTCATGATATATGATATATGCAGTGTAAAGATAAAGAGACAAGACATTTTTCAATTATATCTGTAATTACAATTAGGAAAATTAATTGTACTTCCTTCCCCTCAAAACACAAAGATTTTAAGAAAAAGATGTAAAACATAAAGACAACTGTATGCTGAATATAAGAAATACTTTAAAATATCAGAGTACAGATGGATGAAGAAAATGATAGAAAAAGATACATGCAACTCCTCTTCCTCAGTAAGTTGTCATAGTCTGTATTTTTCTGTGATGCATACATTAATTCAAAATGAGTTTGTGGGATTCTTCTATATTAATTCAGTTTGGGAGATAAAATATTTAAGCACTATGCTGTTCAGGATTATAGAAACATGTAAAAAATTGTAAGTGATTAACATGCACATCAAAAATATTAAAACAAAAGATGCCTACATCTTAAGACACTGAAAGACAATTGAATCTGGGAGAGTCTCATGGGACCTCCAAGAATGTGTTTTTTTTTTTGTAGGTTAAGAGTATTTATTACTATGTACATATACTCAAAATAATAAATATTATGCTGTATATTAAATATACATTTTCTTAGCTGATATTGTAGATATACATAAAATACATTTTAATTGCTAAAATAATCAGTCATTTTACTATGGTGTTAAAAGATATTTGTGAATATCAGTAAAAATGATGGAGTAGGCAGCTCCAATTACTGGTCCTTCCACAGAAACATAAAAACAAAAATTTAAAAATCAAGCATCAACTATTAGAACTAACTTTGTCAGGACTCTGGAACAAATACTCAAAGCTTTGTAGCACTCAAGTAAATACTGAATCAAAGCAATGGTCATTTTAATATAATAGGAAAGCTCCACAGGATGTTTACTTGGGCTTTTCTGGCTCCCTTTCCAGATTACTGATGAAACATTAACATTTGAGAAGCACTGCCCACTGGTATAGCTGTGAAAATTGACATGTAAGGCACAGCAACCTGGAATATCATTTTATTCAACCAGTGTAATAGACGACATTGCTTTCATATTTAAAATAATGTCAATAGATTATTGAAGTGCTTCCCATCTAGCTAAGTCATAAGAATATGGCAAAGTTAGTTGACATTGATAAAGAGGACCTCTACCTGATGATTTTTGAGATCTGGAAATTATAAAATTATAGAAAAAATTTTTGTATCAAGACATAGAAAATAAAATTTATGTAGATTTTTACTTTAAATTATCAGCCACTAACAACATCTCTTAATTTAGGGAGAGATCTCAGTCTTTTCTCCATATAATTAAGGTTAAAAAAAGCATTTGTCCTGTTCTACTTTTAAGAATGGTTAAGTTGAATGATTTGTGAAGTACAAATCTAGATAATCATCCACCATACCTTGCCTACTAAAATAATATGGCAAATTACTTAGTTTAAAACTTGCTATATTTATTTAACATATATATATATATGTGTGTGTGTGTGTGTTTATATATATATACACATATATAAATATATATATATAAATATATATATGTGTGTATATATATATACACATATATAAATATATATGTGTTTATATATATATATACACACATATATAAATATATATGTGTGTGTGTGTGTGTGTGAGGATACATATATATAAATTAGTATACACATATATGGGTGTATATGTATATATTTAACTAACTTTCTTATTCTCTTGCAAGGTAAAAACTTTTGTATATACATTCAAATTGTAATATGTTAGCCAATTATATTTACTAATAATTATTTTGAACATATGTTCATTTTGTATTAGTTTCAATGAAAGTTTCTTGAACTTAGCTGCTCTCCCAACTCTGTAGGTTGAAGGCAAATATTAACATTTGGAATTTTATATGCATTTAGGAAGATAATTTTTTAATTTCTTTACAGGTCAGAAAAAAAAAACAAAGCTTAGTTTTGGAAAAATGGGTTAGGGTGACAAAATTCTGAACTTGAACTTGTTTGATTGTGTGAATTATAAAATGAATTTATTTTACAACCATTATAAAAAAACACATTCTCCAAAAGATAAATTTAACAAATCAGTTCCCAAAATAGTTCTGAAAATATCAATTGATCTGCAAGATGAAAATATTTCTTGTCAAATAAGAATATTATTCTTAGCTTAATAATTTGTATCTTAATAGTCTTCTCCAAAAATGTACTAATTATTACTTAACAATGCACATTATTACTTAACCATTATTTAGTCAGATAACCAATCTTTACTTGATTATACTCATAAAATAAAAATAACTGCTGGAGAAAGATGAATATGTTAAGCAATTCAGTAATTAGGTTATTTTTTTGTCTTCATAACCACAATAATGTAAACCTCATGAAGGCAAGAATCACATTTTATACTATTTTTTTTACAGATACAGCTTCAGTGCCTGGTTAAAAACATTTATTGCTTGAATAAATAAATGATGAATGCAAAATAAAACTAAGTTCATACAGAACCTATTTCCTCATCATTATTGTTATTCTTCCTTAATATTTCATTGTAAACATATCCCCAGGTAGTATTCCTAAAGAAATCCAGATGGAGAACTAAAAAAAGATATGAAGTCTTCCAAATTTACTGTCAGACATTTGCATTGAATGCACAAGAACACCTATGTAAGTATCTATAAAAAGGCAAGTGAAGAGAGACTGAAATATATATTTATGAGATTTGGAAGGAGTTTTATGAAGTTGAATTTGGAAAATAAGTAATGATGCACAACCATTTGGTAAGATGTAAACACAAACTTAAGACAACATATTAAAAATGTAGCAATAATATATTTTAGTATTCTCCTTCTGATATATTTCTCCCATTCTTATACTCTATAGATGCCTTTAATTATATATGAAGAAACAGGTATTAACTGTGGAACATGACTGGTTTAGTTTGGATTACAAAACTTGAGAGAGCTTCTTTCTCAAAAAATGGTTTAAGGCTGAGCATTGATTGACTTGCAATGAGAGGGTAACTATTTGCAAACAATACGAAGTAAGATTCTCTCATGCCTATGTTGTTATGTTTTTGGTTTCCCATTGGTATCCTAAAGACTATCTATGCAGATAAATAGATCCCACTCAGTTAAATATATTCCAGTCATTGTACCTGAAAAAAAAGATACAATCAAATAGTTCCTGTTCCTCATTGAACATAATATTGTGTTATGCTAACTTACAATGCTCAGGTGTGCCTAGAGTTTCTTAGATCTTAAATTTTGTCTATTTCTTTCTTGAATTTGCCACAATCTAGGGATGAGAGACATTATCAACTGACATGAAACATGTTAACCCCAGTTCAAGAATAAACCAGGTTGTTTTTGCTTCAAGCTCCAGATGAGACATTTCCTTTTGCAAACAAATTTTAGAGTTAAAGGCACTGTGATTAATTTGGTTTTCAGTAAAATGATTCATGAAGTAAAGATTTATCCCAGTTAGTATCTACCTCAAATATACACATACAATTATTTCAGTCAAATCAGTAAGAAACAATAAAACTTTAAATTTATTCAATGTAAATATATTAGCTACCTGTTTAAGACTTTAAAACAATAAACTGCTTGAGAGGAGTTACCTATACTTTACAAACAGCTATTTCTAAAATATTTAGGTTACATCTTTCACTTTGTCAGTACAAGGTGAAACAGAGTTATATACTTGTGGCAGTTATATACTTGTGGCAGCTTCATTATCAGGATTCAGATAATAACATAGAAATGTTAATGTTGTAAAATCAAAAAGGTATAATTATATAATATGGAATGCATATAATTCTAAAGATAAGTGGGAGAGTATAAGAAAAGTATTTTAAATGACAAAGGATCTCAACAAAGTTTACTGAAATTTAAAAAATACAATGTCAAAAATCCAAATTTTTAGTATGTGAAATAATCCATTTTAATTATCTTTCTCCAATTGAAGTATTTGGATTGAGTATAAAATTAGCACCAAGACAAAAGTATGCCAAATTGCAGGGTCTTTATTGCCAATGACCATGGAGGACTCATGTCTCTCTAACCCATGGCCCCAAAAGGAGGGTGACAAGACCTTTTTATGCCTGTAAACCACCTCTGGGGTGAGGGTGTGGGGTGGGGGTGGGGGTGAAGGGATTCAGACATTCTGAGGGCCCAGGGATTCCATAAATCATCTCCTGGGCAGAGAGGAGGGTGCAGGTCTCCAGACATTCCAAGCGCTAGGGGACTTGTTGTCACTTCTATTGTTACCTAAGTGGTTTACAGAAGTCAGTATAAGCATTAGTTTACATATCGTCTGGGCAGTGGTGGAATCCACAGATCTTAGTTACTTATTACAAGTTGCAGGAGCCAGGATGGAATTAACTTGGGCTGCTTATTCTGGTCATTACTGGTAAGCAAAGGCCAGCAATTCAGGCAGTTATTGTAAGGAGAATGGGGCAGCCGTTACAACTCATTTCTGAAAAGCAGCTTTGTCTTGTATAAAATGGTGTTGTTCTGGCTCTAACTCTAGGCCAGTTATAGCACATTCCCCCCTGTTCTTTTAACATGTATTAAATCTTTAATAGTTTTTTTCTTCTTGACACAGGGGCCCATAGTTGGATCTCAGAACCATTAACTTGACCAAGTCTATTCTTTTCTGGATAAATCTGAGGAGCATGTTTAAAAGGCATGGTCCAAATATGAGCCCTAGGACCATTAGGACCAAGTGTCCTGCTAATCCAGTGAGTAGGGATGTTAGCCGGGGGGACCAAGAGAACAGTTTTCGGGACCAATTTTCTGAGGCCTTTCTGAGGTGTTTTCTTGTTTCTAAGTTCTGCATAACCATTGCAAGCCTGTCCCAAATGAGCCCGAATTTGTTTGCATAGAAGCAACATTGTTCACTGAGTGCAGCACACAGCCCTCCTTCCTTTAGGAACAACAGGTCTAATCCTTTCCTATTTTGTAATACCATTTCAGCTAAGGAGTCCACCTGGTCTGTCAATTGGGAAATGGAGTTTTCCAGATGGGTAATATCTGCATCTATTTGGTGTGACAGGGTTTTAAAATTTTGGTCTCCAGTGACTAGGGCAGATATTCCCATAGCTGTGGACCCTGCTATTCCAAGTCCCACCAAGAGGGGTATAATTATGGGGGCCCATTTCCAACATATATTGGTTAAATGCTATGAGAGTTTTACCTTGTGGTCCACTATAAACATTTACCCAGGGCAGTATATACATGGGGTACAAAGAATGGGTCTGGAGGAGTTGCTGAACTGGTAGGTGGAAATGCAGCTGGTGAGGCCAAAAGTGCAAGTTTTTTGGTCTTTACATTCCCACACCCCATCTCCTTTGCTTCCACTGCATTTCCCCACCCCCATCTTCTTGTCTTCATTTGTCCTATAGTATTTACATCTAGGCTCTCACTTAAGAGAGTGCAGAGGTCTAGGGAGAAGGTTATGAAATCTTTGGGAATGTACTCTAGGGTTAAGTTGACAAGGGTGGATCCATTTCCAGTTACAGAACTAACATATTCTCCAGTGGATCCTTCAGTAAGGACCCACCAGTAATAGGTGGGAGTCAAGGGGGGTCCTCTCTGAGGGGCTACACCAGGAATCAGGGGGACAAGGAAAGTTACTGCAAGGAGCATGAAAGTCTTAGCTTTAGGTGGTCTGCTGAAGCTGAGGTCACTCTCCATTGTGCTTCCAGGGGGGCAGTCATGACATGTGAGTGGTGAATCCAGGCAGTTAATCCATCCACCCTGATGGCCATAGGGGTGACCAGGATCATGGTGTAGGGTTCTTTCCAGTGAGGAGTTAGGCCAGAGGTGGTGAATCTCTTTACCAGGACTTTGTCCCTGGGCTGGAAGGGGTATAACAGCTAGTCAGTGAGGTCCACTGGGGTAGGTCAAGTTCCCCTGATGAGCGGGTGCACCTGGGACTGAATGAACTGGAGTGTCTGTAAGGACTTAAGGAGTGTGTGGTTATGGACTTCAGCATGTATGGTGTTTACAAGTTTGGGGAGTAAGGGAGGGGGCTTTCCAAACATAATTTCAAAAGGAGTGAAGCCTTTCTTACAGAAAATACATCAGGTACAGAGGAGAACAAAAGGAAGCAGGTTTATCCAGTTTTCACCAGTCTCTAAAATGAATTTTGTTAAAGTTTCCTTTATGGTCTGGTTCATCCTTTCAACCTGCCCTGAACTCTGGGGGGCAATAGGCACAGTGTAGTATCCAGGATATGCTCAGGGCCTTGGTCAGGACCTGTGAAACTTGTGCTGTAAATGCCGGGTGATTATCTGATCCCAGTGTCAGGGGCAAGTTGAACCAAGGAACCAGGTCCTATAACAATTTTTTTTGTTACTACCAGTGCAGTTTCTGACCTGGAAGGAAAAGCCTCGACACATCCAGAGAAAGTGTCTACAAACACAAGAAGGTATTTATAGCCGCATGCTGGGGGCTTTATTTCAGTAAAATTTACCTCCCAGTGTCCCCCTGGGCTAGTATCCCTAAGTCTTATCCCTGCCTGACTAGACCTACTGCCTCCTGGATTTACCCTGGCATATACCTCACAACAATTAGTAGTTTCCCTAACAATCTCATATAAATGTGGAATGTAGTATCTGGCCCTCAACAGCTCAGTGAGTTTTGTTTGTCCTAAGTAAGTGGCCTGGTGTGTGTCCTTAACTAGAGCCTGTCCTAGAGCCTCAGGGAGCACAATCCTTGTGTGGATCCACCATCCTGTGGAATCTTGTCATGCCCCCTGTTCTTAGCAAAGTTTTCTTCATCAGGTGAGTACATAGGGCTAGGGGGCAGGGTTGGGGCAGGCAGAGTCGCAAGAAGAAACAGAGGTTTCACTGGTCCCAAGGCTGCCTGTCTGGCTTGTAGGTCAGCTGCCCTATTTCCCCTTGCCACTGGTGAATCTCCTTTCTGGTGTCCTTTGCAGTGTATTAATGCCACTGCCTTGGGCTTCCATATAGCTTCTAGTAGAGTGAGGATTTCCTCTTTGTTTTTGATGATTTTTCCTTCTGAGGTAAGCAACCCTCTTTTTTTATAAATGGTTCTATGTACATAGGCCATAGCAAAAGCATATCAGCCAGCTGTATAGATGTTGACAGTTTTTCCCTCCACCCAGTCTAAGGCCTTTGTCAGAGCTATGAGTTCTGCCTTTTGGGCCAAGTTTCCATGTGGAAGAGCCTGGGCCCAGACAACCCACTCTAGGGTGACTATGGCTGCCCCAGCATACCTGACTCCATTGGCCATGAAACTGCTGTCATCCATATACAGCACCTCCTCTGGGACATTGGTGAGGTCTGGTCGAGCAGCGTGGAGGACATCCATTGTCTGTTGGCAGTCGTGTATGGGCTCCTCTGGCTCACTGTCTGGACTGTAGTTGTCATCTCCAATAGCTGGACCATGACTTGGGTACGGTGACTTGCCAAGCCTGAGGAATTTGTCTCAGTCCACACTCTGGGTACATTCTCTTAAAGTTGGCAGAGGAGGTCTGATGTTGGTGGTTGATCTGTCTCTGAGGATAAAGTTTACTGCAAGAGATACTTGTCTGACAGAGCACAGGTGATGAAGATTTGCTGAGGTGGCCCTGATTCCAAGGGAGAAGGAACTGAGAGGCAAGCCTGACTCTCACAGAAATAAATATTTGTTGAAGTTTGTGAAGTAAGTCCCGTCCTAGAAGTGAGTACAGACACTCTGGAATGGCTAAGAAGGAGTGGGTGACAGTACCGTTCCCCAGATCAACGAGTCATTTGGTGGTCCAGGGGCTAGTTGTGGTTTTTCCTGTGGCCCCTTGAATAATTGTTTTTTCTTTTTTCTGCTGGATAGTGGTCCCAGAGGCTCAGTAAGGACTGAGTGGCCACCCAGTGTCAACTAAGAAGCTGACAGGTTTGTCCCCAACTCTTAAAGTAATCCTGAGATCTTGGGGGCTTAGCAAATCAGAGCCCCAGCCCCATCAATTCTGACCTTCTAAATTGAGGATAGCCCTCAGTGGATTTTCCTGAGCAATTACTCCTTTTCTTCTCTTGGGGCACTCATTCTTTCTAATTTTCTCTTTCTTACAGTACGCACATTGGTTTCTTCCTAATGGGGCCAGGGACCCTGGGGGCCCTTTTACAAGGCCTCCTGCCCTCATGGAATGGCTCACATCTTCTGAAGGGCTGTTATTTCTGCCCTAGTAACTTTTTTGTTTTGTATGGCTCTAGAAATATTCCTGTAATTAAAAATTTTCTGGGCAATTTCCAGCAATTGGATTAAATTTATTCCCTGGAATCCCTCTAACTTCTGTAACTTTCTTTTAATATCTAGGGCTTACTGGGAAATGAAAGCCAGATTGATGGCCCATGGATTTTCTGAACCCTTAGGGTCAATAGGAGTGTAGGTGCAATAAGCGTCCTGTAGACGCTCAAGGAAGGCAGCCAGCAACTCCTGCAGACCCTTAGTTACAGTTCCTACCATGGAACGGTTAGTGAGCTTGCGGGCTGCTCCCCAAATTCTTCTAAAATATACCGGTGAAAAGTGTTCAGAGCCTGGTGACCCCTGAAGGTGTTGGGCCCCCATTAGGGTTGGGTAGAGAAAAAAAACCTTTTTAATTTGGTCCCCCCCCCTTTTTTTTTCTACTGTTCCTCACCCTGGACCTATGATGGCTTTCAGGGCTTCCTGTCTAATTTTACCTCTTTCCTCTGTGGTGAACAGACTCAGTAATAATTGTTGGCAGTCATCACAAGTGGGGTGATGAGTCTGCAGTACAGATTCTAAGAGCCCTGTCAAAGCCTGGGGCTTCTCAGAGAAAGAGGGATGTTGAGCCTTCTGACAGAACTTACTTTATTGTAAAACCCCACCACTGCCTTAAGATCCCCAGCCTCCCAGCACGACCCCCTCCCAGGGAACTTCCCATCTCAGCAGGTTTCTAACCCTCCCCCTCTCATCATGTTAGCAGTTCCCCAGCCCTCCCAGGAACTATTAAGCTCAGCAATTCCTCAGCCCCTCCCCTCCTGCACAGCCCCTCACACTGGAGGCATCTGTCGGCATGCAGGCCATAAAGATCCCCTTTGCCATGCCACGGGTGCTGCGTGTCAATTTTGGGTGCAGCCCAGCAGATTTTTCCTTGCTCTTAATAAAGTTTGTGCCAGCACTTGGTGTTTTGGCCCTCTCTTTAATTTCTATCACCTTCCAGTTATATAAGTCCCCTGACAAGAAGGGAATGTGAACAAAGAATGGGCGACCCCAATTGTCTTCTCCTGTTGGGGGCGCCTCTTGGAGATGAAGGATTGCAAGTGGGTGTGGGGACTCACTGTGGGTGTGCGGGTGGGGGGTGACAAAGTTTAGTTACTAGTACTGTCGAGGGGGTGCTGAGGCCCTGGTTCAGAGGGCATTGAGTAGGGTGGAAGTAATTCCTGATCCTCTGCTGGGGTGGGGAGAATGTCTGGCCCAGAAGGGGCTTTCTTTGGGCCAGCTAACATGACCCAAAGTCTAACCTGTTTTGTGCAGCATTTCAGCCACAGCAGGGTTGTTGGACTAAATCCAACCATCGGTTAATGTATAGAAACTGGTCAGGGTGTCCAGGAGTTTCTGCGACCATTTTCCATACAGCCTGGGTAATTTTTTTTTTTTTTTTTTTTTTTGAGTCATAGGTCCCAGTGTCAGGCCACCCAATTCCAAAGGACGACCATTCTAGTTTAGAAAAAGAGCAGAGTTTTCCAGGGATTAATTTTACACTATATTGAACTGAAAACCCAACGGTGCAGTTGGCCATCGTGCATTGGAGAGGGGTACAAGGCTGGGAGCTACATGACCCCATTTGATTTTTCCTTCAGCTTTTGAATTTCCCCCAACAAGAGATTCTACTAATTTAAGAAGGGCTTTACTGTGGATTTGAACCAACAAGCTCGCATTTGCAGGCCCTACACCTTAACTACTGTGCTAACAAGTAACTTGCATTACAAAGAGTTAGAAAGCCGTTCTTAAAGCCAGATTTTGGATGCAAATACTGCACCCTGAGGCAGTGTGGCCTGCCTGAAAGCCAGGTGGGGCTGGCAGCCTGCAGAGAAACAAAGAAAATGCTTTTCTGTGTCCATTTAAAAACTGAGCTCTAAGCCACTGGGCCAGCTGCAAGTTCCCTGTCCCTACAGCTTTTGGTCACCTTGACACAGGGATACTAAAAAGCATTAAATTCCTGTCTCCTTCTCTCTCCTCACTCTTTTTTTCCTCTTTTTCTCTGTCTCTCTCCTCTATTTCTCCTCTCTTCTGTCTACTTTTTCTCTGTCTTCTTTCTCTGTCTCCTCTTTTTCTCCTCTCTTACTTTTTTATCCTCTCTCTTCTCTCTTCTGTTTACTTTCTCTCTTTCTCTCTGTTCTGTCTCCTCTCTATTTACTTTTTCTTTCCTGTCTCCTCTCTCTTCTTCCCCTCTCTTACTTGCTTGTCCTCTCTCCTCTCTCTTCTGTCTCCTCTTCTCTTTCTTTCTGTTCTGTCTCCTCTCTCCTCTGTCTACTCTCTCTCTCTCTCTTCTGTCTACTTTCTTTCTCTCTGTTCTCTTCTGTCTCCTCTCTTCTCCTCTCCTACTTTCTTGTCCTCTCTCCTCTCTTTTCTGTCTCCTCTTCTCTCTTACTCTCTGTTTTCTGTCTCCTCTCTCTTTCTCTCTGTTGTCTCCTCTCTCTTTCTTTTCCTCCCCTGCTTTCTGGTCCTCTCTCCCCTTTCCTTCCCTGTTTCTGTTTCTTTTGACAGAAGAGAAAATTACTCCTTTTTTTACCCTAAATGGGCAAAGAGGGGTGGTAGTTTTTATTTAAAGTTTGATTCACTAAGACAGAGGGAAAAAAAACTACACCCAAGTCTTCAGGGGCAGAATTTTCTCTGATATGGGAAAAAGAAGAATGAGGCCTCAATGACAGTATAAGAAGAAGAAAAGGAAAAAGAACTGAACTATTTCCAGAGGTATAAATTCAATTAGAGTTTCTTGAAGTCAGTGGTCATTTAGCCAATGGAGAATATTATCTACCTCAAGAAAAACAGGTCTAACCACTGTTTTACAGCTAACAGGAGTCTAACAAAACCGGTAAATTTATAATAATGACAGAACCACATATAGGATTGACAGACAAAGGATGGGAGCCCCCCAGATGGGAGACCAGACTGACACCTGCCCAGTCACACCCCCAGAGGGGTCTTTCAGGGGCATCTTGGCTAAGGTGTACCCATATAACCCCCAGGCCTGGTAACTTCAGGAAGGAAGCCCAAATAGGACAGCTCTGAGGTGAATCACCATTATGCCTTATGATGCTCCCGTGGAACCATGGGTGAAGACCCACACAAGCCCCGTAGTTTTTCTGCCATGGGACTACATACATACACATTCAGTCTCTCATTCACACAGAGTTTATGGAAAACAGTTGAATGCTGATATTCACTATACCAGCTACTGAATGCTGATACCCACTATACCATCTACTGAATGCTGATACCCATTATACCAGCTACCAGAAGGCTGACACCCACTGCACCAGCCACTAGAAGGCTGATACCCACTGTGCCAGCCACCAGAAGCCTCAAGCAACGTCTTGGTGAGGCTTGCCTGGTCAGAGTTGCAATGACTGCATCCAGTCTCCTGACTCAGGCCCCCTTTGAACTAGTTTCCAGATTCCAGACCAGATTCCAGACCAAACTTACCTCTGGAGGCTTTTTAGGACCCTGAATAATTTGGGGTGAATGTCAGCCGGGTGGTTGCCTATCCTCCATGGTGGCACCCTGGGGCCCTGGGACAGCTCAGGGGACGCCTACCCTAGAGGCCCCCTTGCTGCCCAGGTGAGAGTCTGAGATGGCTTTTGTCTGGTGATAAACAAAAAGAGAATATATCTCACTGGGGCCTCCAAATGAAGTATTTGGATCGAGTATAAAATTAGCACCAAGACAAAAGTATGCCAAATTGCAGGGTCTTTATTGCTGGCAGCCATGGAGGACTCTCATCTCTTCAATCCATGGCCCCAAAAGGAGGGTGACAAGACCTTTCTATGCCCATAAACCACCTCTGAGGTGAGGGTGTGGGGCAGGGTTGGGGGTAAAAAGATTCAGACATTCTGAGGGCCTGGGGATTCCATAAATCACCTCCTGGGCAGAGAGGAGGGTGTGGGTCTCTGGACATTCCAAGGGCTAGGTGACTTGTTGTCACTTCTATTGTTACCTAAGTGGTTTACAGAAGTCAAGGTAAGCATTAGTTTACATATCGTCTGGGCAGTGGTGGAACCCACAGATCTTAGTTACTTATTACAAGTCGCAGGAGCCAGGATGGAATTAACTTGGGCTGCTTATTCTAGTCATTACTGGTAAGCAAAGGCCAGCAATTTGGGCAGTTATTGTGAGGAGAATGAAGCAGCCATTACAACTTATTTCTGAAAAACAGTTTTGTCTTGTATAAAGTGGTGTTGTTTGGGCTCTAACTCTAGGCCAGCTATAGCACACAATAATATTTGACACAAAAGTTTTCTGTGTGTTGTGTTATAGAGAGACTAAAAATAATTTTTGCAAAATATGTAAATTTTATCTTTATGAGTATTAACAGTAAACTCTATATATGTCAAAAATTCTTAATCACAAATAAATAATTTATCACTAAAAGCTCCATAGAAAGCTAATCCTTTGTTGCTAAGTAATTGTATATAGTGGAGAAGAATGAGTACACAGTATCAACTCAAGACATGTAACTTGCATTTTGGTACAAAAAAATGGAGGGAAGTGGCCAGCATAGGGGACTTCAGAACACCTTGGTACCTCAGAGAGCATAGGAATCCACTAACATCTGAATCCTGCAGCAACTACTTGTCTCTGCTTCTTACCTGTTGTGTGAGCTTGGGTAATTTTTAAAATCTGAACCTCGCGTTTCTCCAAAATTATTGGATCTCCTTTAGTAGAGGAGAAATTGCCCCCCATGAAGGAGAATGTTAGCACTATGACTATTATTTTAAAAGAATGTGTAAGTTCACAATCACTTATCCAAGTAAGTTTTCAAAACTGAATATTTATTACATAACTTTGGTGACAAACTCATTTAGCACAAATCTGACCTGAAGTAATTTATAAGTTTTTATTTATTCAATTTATTTAAACAAAATGCACAGTTTACTTCAGAATAGTGCTGTGTTTAATAATGGGTGGTTCCCTAGACTTTCTGTGGTTTCACACATTATATTATAATCACTTAACAGTAGTCCTCTCATATCCTTTCAGGATTTCAGTTACGTATGGTCATCCACTGTCCAATACAGTAAGTAGAATACTCTAGGGTAAACAACTTGTAAGTTTTCATTGCACACCATTCCAAGTCGCATGAGGAAATGTCATGCCATCAGTTTTGTCCTACCTTGGACGTCAAACATGCCTCTGGCCAGTAAATTCATACTGTATAGTTCCCAAGTAGCTCTCCTAGTTATCAGATCAACTGTTATAGTAATGCAGTGCCTGTGTTCAAATAATCCAGTTTTACTTAATAACAGCCACAAAGTACAAGAGTAATGATGCTGGTATAATATTATGATTGCTGTATTTTTAATAATATTTATTGTTGTATTTTGCTGTGACTAATTTACTAATAAAACTTTATCATAGGTATGTACATATAGGGAAAACTATATATATTCCTATATTCATATAAATATATCCCCATATATATAAGATAACTCTCTATGTATATATAATATATAACATATATATTATATATATTATCTCTCTCTATATATAATATATATATTATATATTATAGACATTTATACTATATAATAATATATATTATATATAGTTATAGTTATATATATTAGTCACAATTTCTGTTATAGATATGATTATATATAATATATATTATAGTATATATAGTATAATATATATACAATATATAATATTGTATATATTTTTATAATAGTATATTACAGTATATATAGTATATATTATAGTATATGCACTATATTATAGTTTATATACTATAATATATATTATATATTACATATAATATAATATATATTATATAATGTATAACATATAATTAAGTTATATATTATATTATATATAAGAGAAATTGTGACTAATATATGTAACTATATATAACTCTCTATATATAGTATATCATATATGATATATATTATATAATTTTTAGTTATATATAATAATATATATTATATAATTTTTAATTATATAATATATATTAGAAATATTATTATATATTCTATATTATATAATACATAGTATATTATATAATATTATATAATTATATATATAACAGAAATTGTGACTACATTTAAGATGATAAAACTTAATATCTTTTCCGGTTTTTTTCATAATGCGATTTATGGCCTTCAAAGTATTTGGGCTTCCCAAAAGATTAAATAAACTTATGTAAATGTGACCATCAAGTATCAATAATACAAATAGTGATTTTAGCAATAGCTAATACTTAAAAGAATATCTGCATTATTATTGTCTCACATAAAGAGAGATGATTCTTTCTGTGTTGGGAGAGGTATTGTGGCAGGGAGAATTATTCATATCATGTACACACAAGTCTGGATTCCAGTACAACTGTTCTGTCAGACAGCAAGTTTCACAAGTACTTCTAAGCATGTACATAATAACAATATTCTTTCCTGTGTTTTGAAAGTGTGCTGTAGATACACCATTACTGGATGCACCAGTAATATTCAGATCAAAATTGCTCACTTTCCAACATTTTAAAACATAAATAGGATTTTTCAGTGAAATAAAACATTCTGTCTGAAGGTAAGATTATGTGAGGAGTAGTTGAGCTCTTTTAATCTTCTACTCCCTGCCAGTAAAGAATTGCCAAACTTCCCTGCACATGTTGAGTGGAGAATTTCCTAGGTATCTGGAGCTTGAAAGGTTCTAATCATGAATTCTAAGCAGGCCAAAGCACCACTGCAAAATGTTCTTAATGTGTCTGTAAGAAGGCACAGTGGGAATAAAATGCTCTGCTGCCAGTTGAAATAAAAATTTCAACTACAAATACGGAAGTAAGAAATTCTAACAAGAAGCAACATAGAAACTCTGATATATCAAACAATTAGAAACTAGTAGGAAAAGCCAGTTCAAAGCTGAATGAGACAAAAATTATATCTCTATTTCTAATATGCTAACTTGTATAAAATGAAGTAGTGTCATTACCTATATACACACATACACTCACATTTTTCTACTACATACAGCTCTTTAAAATACTGTTAAAAAAGCCTTAAAAGCTTCAGCTTTTTAACTGAAAAAGATAAAGTGAAATGAAAGAGCAACATAGCTAAGTCTGAACATTCTTCAAACTTTTTTGGAATTCCAAAGTCTCAATAAGGTTATTTGCAATTTCACACTGACTAAGCCCACCTGGTTTGGCAAGAGTTTATAATACTCAGATATGAAATTTTCACACAATGTACCCTACAATTATGTTTTGTCAAATGGCAAATTTTGCAAAAATCATGACAAAATTAGTCTAATAAAATAAACAAAAAAGTAGTGGATTATTGTGTATTAACATGAACAAAATCATTTTTAAGATTCATCAAAAATACTGGCTATTTACCTAAAAGCTTTAGATTTAACTCTGCTAATGTAAATCTTTAGCTCCGCTTGCTAATGAAACCACACTAAATATCTAGGAAAAGGACAGTAATATCATAAAATAATAAACATTTTGAAGTAAGCCAATTTTCAGTACACGTAAGCCAAAAGGCCCAGAAATTTCTGTGTTTAAGGACTGCTGAAACACGACAGTGTTTCCCCTTGTCATACCCTGATAATATAAATCACAGCAAATTTTTCATTATGCATCCTGTATACATTCTGGAGATCTAGTGTATGGTATGGTGCCTACAGTTCATAACACTGTATTGTAACTTAAAACATGTTAAGAGAGTATATATTACTTAGGTTTTTCATCACAGCCACAAAAAGGGGTAATTGTGTGAACTAAGGAATATAAGTTTGATTGTGGCAATCATTTCACAATGCGAATATGTATCAAAACACAATGGTGTACACCATAAATATATACAATATTATATGTCAATGATATATTAATAATTGTGGGGGCAAAAGAACAGAATTGAATTTTGCTCCCTGAAGGAAAATTAGAGTTTTTTATTGTAGGACTCTCATATACAACTAGATATGGATGTTAAAGCATAGATTAAGTTTTTTAAAAAAATCATAAACACAGATATCCATATTTCATAATGCATACCAAGATTTTAGGGTCTCCATGTTACTGGCTTACCAAATTACAGTAATGTGGAATACTGTAAAAAGAATATTCAGACATTTTTGTCTGTGAAATTTGATTAGTAAAAGTGAAAGAAGACTTCACACTTTGGCAAAATGGAGCATTATGTTGATGCATCTTATCGATGAGCAAAAAACTTCATTTCAATTATTGTTGCCTTAATCTAAAATATGAAGAGAAACTCTAGAATCAGCACATAATAAATTTCTTTGAAGAATAAAACCAAAATAATCACTGAAAATAGTACAAAACAAATAAAACAATACACAAAGACAAAAATTTAAAACAAAATTGTCCACTGGGATATTTAAAAAAGTTATAACACATTTATGAAACAGAAACACGATATTATATTCACAGTAATAAAAAATAGTTCTTGGACATTAAAACTGTGGTCACATAATTTAAAAATATACACATATCTCAGTACAAAAATTAAAATCTTCCAAAGTGGAATAAACTAAAGAAAAAACAACTTTTACTTTTGTGAAAATAAAGTGGACAATACATTTCCCTATTCTTCCCAATAAGTACAATAAAAACTTAAGGCTTTCCTAGCAAAGACCTGGAACCAACTCAAATGCACATCTCTGATAGAATGGACAAGGAAAATGTGGCCCATATACACCATGGAATAGTATGCAGCCATAAAAGATGATGAGTTTGTGTCCTTTGTAGGGACTTAAATGAATCTGGAAACCATCATTCTCAGCAAACTGACACTAGAACAGAAAATCAAACACCACATGTTCTCATTCATAAGTGGGTGTTGAACAATGAGAACACATGGACACAGGGAGGGGAGCATCACACACTAGGGTCTGTTGTGGGGGCTAGAGGAGGGACAGCAGGGGGTGGGGAGTTTGGGGAGGGATAACATGGGGAGAAATGCCAGATACAGGTGATGGGGGATAGAGGCAGCAAACCACTGTGTCATGTATGTACCTATGCAACAATCCTGCATAATCTGCACATGTACGCCAGAACCTTAAGTACAATTAAAAAAATACAAATGTTATTTTAAAACTTAAAAGATATTTTGAAGGTAGAGAAAATGCAGACAAGTTAAAGACCCTGGGACCTGAAAAATAATATAGTAGTGAGTTCTTTGTGTTTCTTTTTTTGCCTCACATATCCCCAAGTGAATGCTGGAGAAGCCATAAAATGAGAAACTCCAGTGGTTGTAGACAAATTAAGGTCAAACAAAATCCTGCTATCTGCAGCCACAAGAAGGAAAAAGGCAGCTTAACAATACAGTGAATTTTTAGACAATGACTGCACTACCCCAGACAAACCACAGGAAACTGTGGTCACTCTCGAATCCTTGGCAGTAAAGGATGAGTGAGGCACCTAGAGTTAACACTGTCTCCAAATTGTAATGAGATGTCCTGCTAACGTCTGACTGTTTATGCCTCCCCCAGATTTAAATGTTGAAACCAAATTTCTAATGTGATGGTATTAGGAGATTAGGAGGTAGGGTCTTTGGGAGGTGATAAGGTCATGAGAGTGGCACCCTCATGAATGAGACTAGTGCACTTATAAAGAGATAGAGACCACAGTTCTCCCACTTAACTCTCTTAGGACACAGTCAAGAGACAGCTACCTAGGAAACTGAAAGCTGCAAAGTAGGCTCTCACCAGACCCAAAATCTATCATTAACTTGATCTCGAATTTCTCTAACTCCAGAACTATGAAAAAAAAAATTCTCTTGTAAATAAGCTACCCACTTTATGGTATTGTTATGGCAACTCTAATGGTATTTAAGACCCTGACAATGAATATGTGGACAACAAAATTAAAATTAAAGTGCCATTCAAATTGCTATATATATGCAAATTTATCAAAATTTGTATAGGATTGATATGCTGAAAACTAGACAACATTAATTAAAGTATTCAAAAGAAGATCTAAATAAATGAAACTATGTTATCATTATAGATTGGAAGACTCAACATAACAAAAACATCATATTTTTCTAAATTGATATAAATGAAAAATTTCTATTGAAATTCCAGCAAGATATTTTGTAGATTTAGACCAAGGTGTATTAAAACATTCTTAGAAAATCAAAGCATTTGAATAACCAAAACAATTTGGAAAAAGAAGAATAAACCTGGAAGAATAATCTATCTGAGATTGTGGTTGTTAGTTAGACAGTCACAGCAATAAAGACTGTGTGATATTTTTTGAGGGACAGACATACAGATCAATGAAATAAAACAGATAACCAAGAAATAAACCTACATAAATATGTCCAAGTTTTGGCAAAGGTATAAAAGCAATTCAATGTAATAAAAATACCTTTTTCAATGAATAGTACTGAAGAAAGAATATATGCAAAAAAATTAATCACAAGTCTAACATATAAGGCAAAAATAATTGAACATGTAATACAGATTTAAATAGAAACACAAAACTATAAAACTTTTGAAAAAGTAGCATAGAAGAAATATTAGGGATATAAGGCTAGACAAAAATTTCTTAGTTGTTAAAATAAAAATGCAACTAATAAAAGTAAAATGTGATAAAAGGAAATGAATAACATTAAAATAAATAAAAATGAAATTAAATCTAGAAAATCTGATAAATTATGCAAAATTAAAAATGTTTGGTCTATTAAAGACCTTACTAAAAGAATATAGATATAAGCTCCTGACTGGAAGACTGTATATGCAAACAATATTGACAAATGACTAGTTTGTAGAATATTCAAAGAAGCCTTAAAACTCAAAGTAAAAAAAAAAAAAAAGTCATTGAGAAGTGAGCAAAAGATGTTAGGAAAATGATTTTTTTATTTTAAAAAAGAGGCTATTCCAGTGGTAAAATATATAAATAAAAATTCATTAAAAAATTCAACATTGTTGGCTATTAGAGAAATGTAAATTAAAACCACATTGAGGTATTACTTCACACTAATCAGAATGGCTGAAATGAAACATAGTAATAATGTAAAATGTTGGTGAGAATGTGAGGAAACCAGTTCATTCACCTGTTGCTATTTGAAATGTAATACCACTTTAAGGAAACTCTTTGGTCATTTACTAAAACAAAAACTAAAAACTAAAAATTTAACTACCATAAGACCCAGATATTTCACTCCTTGACATTAATTCCAAATGTATAAAACCTTATGACTAAACAAAAAGTCTGCATCTATGTCTCTTGCAGCTTTATTAAAATGGCCAAAAACAAAACCAAACTAATGCTTCAAAAAAAATGTAATAAAAAGGATGAATTATTGGTGTAATCAACAACTTGATAAAATCCCCAGGTAATTACGCTGAGCAAAAATGTCAATATCAAAGGTACATACTGCGTGATTCTGTCTAGATAACATTCTTGAAAAGACTAAATTACAGAAAAGGGAAACATGTTAGTAAACACTTCTGAGTAATGAAAGTTGAGGTGGGAGGGTATGAAGTTGTGTAGGCTATAAATGGGCAACATGTTCGTCCTTTTGGTGATGATGGTATTCTGTATCATTTTATACTGTGGCTGTATCAATGTCAGTATCTTGATTGTGATACTGAAGTATAATTTTGAAAAATGTTTATTTTGTGTAAAGAGTATGGGATTTCTGTATTTATTAATTATGTTAATTATGATGCAATGTGAATCTACAATTCTCAAAAGCAAAAGTTAAAGGGCAAAAGAAGACAAAAAAGGACAGAAATTTTAAAATACAGATTGCAAAAATAATAAATTTTGTGTTCCAGAGGTTCAATATTCAAATAAAATAAATTTTTAAGCAAAAGAAAAACCCAAATAGAGGAATTCTTCAAAGAAATAATCAACGAAACTTTTGAAAAATTAAAGACATTTGCATATTTGCTCTCAAAGTGCCCATGTAGCCCACAGTACAAGAAATGTACTCTGTTAACTTGTTTGTTTTTCTTTCTGTTTGCTTTTTTGTTTTTCTGAAAGAAAAGGATGAGACAAGAGTTTGATTGCAGGTAGTTTATTTGCATGTTCATTCCTTAGAGGAAGAAGAAGGGATCAAGGAAATTGAAAACAGTAAGAAAGGAAGGACAGCATAAGAATATGAAACTGCTGATATGGACAACTTAGCTCAGTTCCACTGCAGTGTTCTGAGGAACACATGGAATACCTTTTAGAATTTTACACACACACAAACACACACACACACACACACCATAAGCATTTTGCCATTAGTTTTCATCATTAGGAAATGGGAGAGTTCCCTGATCCCCTTTCAGGACATGCTGCAAAGGTATAGCTCTCCATTCAGTCACCAGAAGCTCAAACCCCTTATACGTGGGGGACCATGCAGAGGAGTAGGTTCAGGAGCCAAAGTGAGTGCTTTGGGCTCTGGACTACCTCCTCCACTGGCAGTATCTAGGGGTGGGTGAGTGTCTGTGACTCCCACAGCCCAGTTGGGTATGTTACAGTGCACTCTTTCAGTTTTGTCATCCACAGATGGCTTAAGGTTTAACCAGCTTAGTAAACTCTCTGCGTTTTCACAAGGGCAGAGAGCTTTCTGTATTCTAAGCTCTTGTCCAGTGTCCTAAAGAAATTGAATTACACAGGGTCATGAAGAATGAATGCGGGGATTTTACTGAGTAGTGGAGGTGGCGCACAGTGGTACAGATGGGGAGCTGGGAAAAGGATAGAGTGGAAAGATGATCTTTCCCTGGAGTTTGGCACAACTTGTCTTCAACTGCCCCCAGCCAAACTCCTCTCTGTGTTCACGTGTTCCTCTTCTTTCTTTGTCGTGCTGTTCTGCCATTTGTCTGCTTCTCTTGTTGTCTCCTCCTAAAGCCTGGGGCTTGGTGTATACAGGATAGGAAGTGTGGCGGGCCAAAAGGCAATTTTTGGGGTGCAAGAATAGGATCACCTATTCTTACTTAGGGCCATGAGTATCCAGGCTTGAGGGTGGGGCTTTTGCTGGGGAACCTCCCTCTTTTAGCCAGTATTTTCCCGTATTCTCTCTGTATCAATTTATTGGGGGATTTATCAAGGAATGTATCAAGGTTTGTTCATTCCCAGTACTCCATAACCATAACTTAGTCTCCAATACTGTTACTACAAAGTTCCAAATATCCTGATTGTTAATGTTTTATGTAACTTGATTTCTACCTCTATGGCCAGGTTCTTTGGAGCTGTCTTTCATACATAGTGCTCAAAATTTCTCAAGGATATGCTTTAATTTATATCCACACATCAGATGTTTCCTATGCTCTGCACTGCATTGTCTAAGTTATACTCCATGGCTGCAGAAAAGAATACCCTGCAACTTCTTGCCAATATTAACTCTCCAGATGTAAACACAGAATGTTTTTGTTTTGTTTTGTTTTGTTTTGATTACTTCCTTGGGAAACCTTACAAACGTATAAGTTCAGGAGTCACAGTACTTTTCTTCAGCAATATTGGAAGCTGAAAGGTCATGGGACAGTGTCTTTACAATTTGAACAACCAAAAAAAAATTCAAAATAGAAATCTACACACAGCCTGAATTCTATATGGTGCAAATTAATAATTAAGTATTTAATTTAAATAATTTCTCATACTTGATTCTCAAGAAATTTACTACCACATACCACTTGTCAATAAGGTACACAAGGAAAAAGTTCACATAAAATTAGGAAGGAAACTAAGAAGGGCAAAACTAAGAGATCCAGTGAACAGGGGACCTAAACACAAAAGAAATACAGACAGGGAATTCTAGGACTTGGACCAAGGAAATTTCAGCATAAGAGCTCTGCAGCACATCTTTAGATTTCATACCATGAGACCTTTCAAGGAAAGATAGCTTCAAAAGAAGAGAAAGTTGTTAAAAACGTTGTTTCCAGTTCTTTGCTATGGTAAACAGTGCTGCAATGAACATTTGTGTGCATGTGTCCTTATAGTAGAACGATTTATAGTCCTTTGGATATATACCCAGTAATGGGATTGGTGAGTCAAATGGAATTTCTATTTCTAGGTCCTTGAGGAATCGCCACACTGTCTTCCACAATGGTTGAACTAATTTACACTCCCACCAACAGTGTAAAAGTGTTCCTATTTCTCCACATCCTCTCCAGCATCTGTTGTCTCCAGATTTTTTAATGATCACCATTCTAACTGGCGTGAGATGGTATCTCAATGTGGTTTTGATTTGCATCTCTCTAATGACCAGTGACGATGAGCAATCCCATTACTGGGTATATATCCAAAGGACTATAAATCATTCTACTATAAGGACACGTGCACACGAATGTTCATTGCAGCACTGTTTACAATAGCAAAGACCTGGAACCAACCCAAATACACATCAATGATAGACTGGACTGGGAAGGTGTGGCACATATACACCATGGAATATTATGCAGCAATCAAAAATGATGAGCTTTTGTCCTTTGTAAGGACATGGATGAATCTGGAGAACATCATTCTCAGCAAACTGACACAAGAACAGAAAACGAAATACCACATATTCTCACTCATAGGCAGTTGAGAAAAATGAGAACACATGGACACAGGGAGGGGTCTACTACACACTGGGGTCTATTGGGGGGAATAGGGGAGGGACATGGGGGGGGGCTGGGGAGGGATAGCCTGGGGAGAAATGCCAAGTGTGGGTGAAGGGGAAGAAGGCAGCAAAACACACTGCCATGTGTGTACCTATGCAACTATCTTGCACATTCTGCATATGTACCCCAAAACCTAAAATACAATAAAAATTTAAATTAAAAAAAAGACTAATTTTGTTTATAGTGAAAACTATTAACTAAGAGTAAGTGCTACCTTTTGGGATATTCATTTGAAATTTTAATACTTTGGTACTCAATTGTCAATGTTCCATGGTGTGTATTTTTACTTTTGGGATTAGTGGGGGCCTATAGGGAGGGGAAGTCTATAATTAGTATCTCTTAACCTAAAACAATTATTTTGTTCCTGGAGAAAGTTAAATCTTTGTTAGAAGGAGCTTTGGCCATGTACTTTTTAGCATGCATTGTTTTGTGCTCTGAAAGTACTAATTTTAAACAGATTCAGGAAAACAGACCAATAGAACAGGCCATCTCTAGGAAATTGGCTCTGTTTGGTTCCTGACCTTCCCGTCCTCCCATGCTAGCAAGGAATACACTTCTTGCCATTTTTTTTTTTTTTTTGCCATGTTAATCTTTTATTGGTCATATATAAGCAATAAAGCTTTTTTTTTATTCATCTTTCTCAACCCCAAATTTTCTATGACTTAGGCTTTGATGGTTCTTCCAACCCCCTTAATATGGCTTAGGGTGGCTTTTCAAAACCTACAATCCCCCATTTGCACTACTGGCCATGGTACATTTATTTCTAGTGTTCCTGCCAATTAGAGATCTCTATATTCTAAAATGGGATTCAAAAATTGTTGGAGAATTAACATTTATTGAATAAGTGATGTGACACAGCCTGGAATTTCTGAATTCCAAATAAATAAATTTCACTCTTTGAAAAACAGGCACAAGAGCAAAGGCCCAGACTAATGTGTGGTGGCTGGAAGCTCAGATGCTGGAGCTGATGGTTCCTGATCTTAGAGATTGTGTCTTTGGAAGAAAATAAATTCAAAACCCAGAAAGTCACCAATGGAGACATTTCAGTCCAGCAACAGCCAACAGGCTGACACAGAATAAAGTTTCATTAGAGGTAATTATTATTTCCTGCTCTGTTCGGAGAGGCTTATTACAAACATAAAAGCTGTACATTAACATTTCTTTAGCCTTTCATAACCCTATAACTTTTCATAACCACAGGTCTCAAAATGAATTATTTTGTAGACAGTCTTCATCTATGAAGAAGGAATGGTGTGCCAAGGGTTTTACGATATAGATTCCAAGTAAAATGTGTTTTTATGTGAATGGGGCACTTTTTAATATTAATTTAATTTTCTAATATATGTCATTTTTGTAAATTAGCTATTATTAGTGCCATATTTCATTTTCTGAAATAAAGATAAGTTCAAGGACAAAGAGAGTTTCTTATTCATCTTTGTGCTCCCTAATGGCCAATTCATTGTATGATACATTATAAATGATCAATATAATATAATTAAAAAAAACCATCCTGTTACTTTTCACAAAAATGGCAACAAATAAACAGCAAAAACAAAAACACTCTCAGAGGTAACACAGAATCATGTACTAATGATAATACAGACACTAGTGATGATGTTCACAAGAGTAATTAATTATTATCTTTTAGATGCTTTAAGTCCTAGTTTATATAAGTTCTGAAAACAAATCCAACAGAGAGATGAATAGAGCCCATATTTGATACCCTGAATTCAGCTCTTGAAGCAGATATATCCTTGTCTATACAATTTTATATACTTGGTTCTCTCTCTCTCTCTCTCTCTCTCTCTCTCTCTCTCTCTCTCTCTCTCTCTCTCCTCTCCTCTCCTCTCCTCTCCTCTCTTATGAACTTTGAATTGTATATAAAAATATATAAATTGAAAGCAAAGTAAATAGGCACTGGTTGCTACAAAATTTCAAATAGGTAAGAGTGACTAATTAGTGATTTTATAAGTAATATGTTGGGTTTATAGATACAGAGATTGTTACTTTTTATTTTTAAAGAGTTTTTTAAATTTGATTTTTATTTTACTTTAAGTTCTGGGATATATGTGTAGAATGCACAGGTTTGTTACATATGTATGCATGTGCCATGGTAGTTTACTGCACCCCAGAGATTGTTACTTTAAAAAGATGTTGAAACATATCTCAAAGTAATAAAAGCTATTTACGACAAAGCAACAGCCAATATCATACTTAACGGGCAAAAACTGGAAGCATTCCCTTTGAAATTCAGCACTAGACAAGGATGCCCTCTCTCACCACTCCTATTCAACATAGTACTGGAAGTTCTAGCCAGAGCAATCAGGCAAGAAAAAGAAATAAAGGGTATTCAAATAGGAACAGTGGAAGCCAAATTGTCTCTATTTGCAGATGACATGATAGTATACCTAGAAGACCCCATCACCTCAGCCCAAAAACTCCTGAAACTGATAAGCAACTTCAGCAAAGTCTCAGGATATAAAATCAATGTGCAAAAATCACAAGCATTCCTATACACCAATAACAGACTTAAAGAGAACCAAATCAAGAATGAACTGCCATTCACAATTACTACAAAAAAAATAATATACCTAGGAATACAACTCACAAGGAACGTAAGGGACCTCTTTAAGGAAAACTACAAACCACTGCTCAATGAAATAAGAGAGGACACAAACAGATGGAGAAACATTCCATGTTCGTGGTTAGGAAGAATCAATATCGTGAAAATGGCTATACTGCCCAAAGTAATTTACACAATCAATGCTATCCCCATCAAAGTACCATTGAATTTCTTCACAGAACTGGAAAAAACCACCATGAACTTCATATGGAACGAAAAGAGAGCCCGCATAGCCAAGTCAATTCTAAGCAAAAAGAACACAGTGGGAGTCATCACACTACCAGACTTCAAATTATACTACAAGGCTACAGTAATCAAAACAGCATGGTACTGGTACCAAAACAGAGATATAGACCAATGGAACAGAACAGAGGCATTGGAGGCAACACAACACATCTACAACCATATAATCTTTGATAAACCAGACAAAAACAAGCAATGGGGAAAGGATTCCCTGTTTAGTAAATGGTGTTGGGAAAACTGTCTAGCCATGTGCAGAAAGCAGAAACTGGACCCCTTCCTGACACCTTACACTAAAATTAACTCCAGATGGATTAAAGACTTAAACGTAAGACCTGACACCATAAAAACCCTAGAAGAAAATCTAGGCAAAACCGTTCAGGACATAGGAGTAGGCAAGGACTTCATGAACAAAACACCAAAAGCATTGGCAACAAAAGCCAAAATAGACAAATGGGACCTAATCAAACTCCACAGCTTCTGCACGGCAAAAGAAACAGTCACTAGAGTTAATCGGCAACCATCAGAATGGGAAAAAATTTTGCAGTTTACACATCTGACAAAGGGCTGATATCCAGAATTTACAAAGAACTCAAACAGATTTACAGCAAAAAAACAAACAAGCCCATTCAAAAATGGGCAAAGGATATGAACAGACACTTTACAAAAGAAGACATACATGAGGCCAACAAACACATGAAAAAATGCTCATCATCACTGGTCATTAGAGAGATGCAAATCAAAACCACATTGAGATACCATCTCATGCCAGTTAGAATGGCGATCATTAAAAAATCTGGAGACAGCAGATGCTGGAGAGGATGTGGAGAAAGAGGAACACTCTTACACTGTTGGTGGGAGTGTAAATTAGTTCAACCATTGTGGAAGACAGTGTGGTGATTCCTCAAGGACCTAGAAATAGAAATTCCATTTGACCCAGCAATCCCATTACTGGGTATATATCCAAAGGACTAGAAATCGTTCTACTATAAGGACACATGCACACGAATGTTCATTGCAGCACTGTTTACAATAGCAAAGACCTGGAACCAACCCAAATGCCCATCGATGATAGACTGGACTGGGAAAATGTGGCACATATACACCATGGAATATTATGCAGCAATCAAAAATGATGAGTTTGTGTCCTTTGTAAGGACACGGATGAATCTGGAGAACATCATTCTCAGCAAACTGACACAAGAACCGAAAAAGAAATACCGCATATTCTCACTCATAGGTGGGTGAGAAAAATGAGAACACATGGACCCATGGAGGGGGTCTACTACACAGTGGGGTCTATTGGGGGGAATGGGGGAGGGACAGTGGGGGGGGCTGGGGAGGGATAGCCTGGGGATAAATACCAAGTGTGGGTGAAGGTGAGGAAGGCAGCAAAACACACTGCCATGTGTGTACCTATGCAACTACCTTGCATGTTCTGCATATGTACCCCAAAACCTATAATGCAATAAAAATTAAAAAAATAAAAAATAAAAAAATATAATAAAATGATTTGCTTGAAAAAAAAAAGATGTTGAAAATAATGAAGAACAAAGATATTAATTCTTATATAGTATCCCAACATTCAACATGACTTTTAAAATCATTTTTTAATATCAAGGTGGTTGTGTTGCTAATTTACATTCAATGTGTCTTCTATTAAAAATGACCTCTAAAGTTTAAAAAAAAACTCTATATTTGTTTTGTTTAATTTACAACCAGAAGATGATGTTAAGTCCTGAAGAACTGATATTTTGGTAAGAATATTTGTTCTTAGAATGGAAAAAAAAAATGTGCCTGTTGCTGTGACAACCTTAAGGTAGGCCTCAACCTAATGGCTCTCTAGTTCTTCCCAACTTTTACTTCCAATTAAAATCACAAATGAAACACAAAAAAATAGATAGAAACCCAAAACTGTATTTGAAATTAGGGAGAGTTTGCTCACTATATGAGAAACATCAAGAAATTATTGTAATTATTTGTTATGTAGTGTATAAAAGAACACTCAAACAATAACAAATCAGTGACTCACTCTCTATCTGGAAAGCATGTGAGATCAGATCCCGGCAGAGTGCCATTTGTATTTAATAAGATGAACCATGGGCAACTGGGAGTGAGTTTTCAACCTTGGCAATACCACTAGGGAAGCATTCTTCTTTCTTTTAGCCAAAAGAAGAAAAGTGCATTTGGCAAGATTTATTCTTGGCTTAGACTCGGAGTGTGCTTAGAACAGAAGGCTCTGCCAGGCAAAATCAGGGGATATTCTGTGGTTGGCTCTTAAGGAAGTCATCTATTCCAGGCAATCACTAGGCACCCTGAGGAGGCCAACTCCTGGCTGCCACACCAAGCACTGAAAAGACACACTTAGACAGAAGGCAAAACTCCCTGCTGTGACTGAGTCTATTTCTATTTTCAGCTCCTCCCTTCCCTGTTCACCCAGATTATCACAACATCTCTTTTGTGGTGTGGTTACAATCTATAAAGTATATGTAAAAATTTCTTTTCTCGCCTCTATTTCCTCACAGATTTGGACTACAATCCATAACAATCTCTAACAAAATCAACTTCATTTTGGATTTCCTATCAACCCTTATCAGGAAAGCATAGTCATTCTTTGAGTGTGAGCTAAGACAAATATTTTCCTCAGTATGAATAAATAGTATTGTTCTAAGAAAAAGGAGTACCTTTTAGAGAAATTTAAACATATTTTTTAAGAAATGGAAGGGATTGTTCTGTTTGTTTGTTTTTGAGAAAGCCATAAAGAAACTAAAGTGATAAAGTATAAAATAAATTCAGGAAATTTCCCTGACATTGGAAGTCAGATAATGTTAGTGAATATATGAAAATGATAAGAAAAAAAGGAACATGATAGATGGACTGACATCATTCTATTCACATATCACAGTATCCCCTAAGTAAGGGTGCTGAAAAAGAGGGAATACAAAATATTCAAATATGATATAATGATATTCTTCATTATAAAAAACTGATAAAATTTTAGACTCCTTACATGAACATATCTATAACCTTATTTAACATTTTCTACATATAAACATTTATATGCTAATATATTCCATATAGAAAATATAAATCAATTAAGGAATAAAACTTAGATACATACAAATACCTTTCTTCACATTAAATGCCAATGAACACTCATAAGACAATGTAGTTTTACTTACAAAAATTACAAACTCAGAATATCATATTCATCTAGTTGGTCCTTCAAGTTAGTAAGGAGCCACTTATAGGCATAATCCAGCTAATGTGGATAAAAATAAGATAAATAAAGCATGTGAAGCTTATTATAATCATTATGTAAAAGATACATTTTGAATATTAGGTATTACATGGAAAACTATTTTGGTCAATTATTATTTTTAATTTAGCAAATTAAGTAAACTATTAATATAGATATATGTATTGAGGTATAAAATGTTACTGACATGTGATGCTAATTTGTTCATTTTACAATTATGACAATTCATACAGTTAACATATGAAGATAACTATATAAGTTATTTTAGATGTTTGTAAAAACAAAAATTAGTATTAAAAATAAACACAGGCTATATGCCTTTCAAAGTGTGAAAGAGAGAGAAGAAAGGATCATATTCAGCTTATCTACTGGTACTTAACAAAATAAATGATGTAAATCAACAATTTATTACTATTTTCCACAATTATTATTTATTCTTCTTTGCCACCATTGTGTGAGCCTGAAAGCCTGCCCAAGGATGGCTCACCCATGATGTCTGTCTATGGTCACAGATGGGAAGTCTTAAATGTCTGGGAGCTTGAACAGCTGGTATCTGACCAGGCATTCCTCCTCCTCTCTCTGTTTCAAGGCTTCTTCCCCTCTCTCCCTTAGACTATAAATACCTTGGCTTCCTCAGGGTGTTCAGACTTCTGATGTGGCAGCTCTAGGCTGTGAGAACTAGGCAGTGGGAATTACTAATCTTCATAAAGGCTATGCCAAGAACAACATCACATCACCACATTCTAGTGGTTACAGCAGTCAACAAGACTCTGTCCCTCTCTGAATGTAAGGAGTGTTATCTCTGCTATTTAATCTGACACAAGCCTCAACAGAATTAAGACCTAATACTGGAGGGTCTGACACTTTATTTTAATGCCTCTGTTTACTCATCTGTAAAATAGAGTTATTAATACATTTTATGTAATAGAATTGTTACAAAGATTAAAAGTTTATGGTATATAGTACAAGTTTAAAAATTCTGGGTATAATTTCAAAAGTACTAGAATTTTAATTTTACATTTTACTGACAATTCAATTAAGCTACATTATTTTTCTTTCCTCTGAATCTTCTCCTGAACATGCTCTCTCTTGCTCTCTTTTTCTGTCTCAGTCTTTTTCTCTGTTAACACACACCACACACCCACATCCATAAAAATTTCTCAATCTTGATCATAGTCTATGACACACACACACACACACACACACACACACATCAGCCTTTTCTAGAGCAAAATAATATAATAGATAATTATCAGTTAAAATAATGCAAAGAAAAATTAAAATTACATTTCAATTAATACAATCACATTAGCAGATTATAGAATAGCTTAAGCTATTTTGGAATTTACAAATAAGTTAAAAAAAATCTTAACTCTAGAAAGAAGAGGTAATTAAACTTCAGTAAAAGATACTTTGAAAGTAAATATACATTTAGTAACATACACTTAAAAACGTATTAGGAAAAGTAAAAGCTCTGTGGGCGGCAAATGTGTCACATTAAGTCCTATTGTTGTCAAGAAAGAAAGAGAAAAGTAATTAAAATTTCAGCTTATTAAGATATAAAACAAACAGCAATATTAATGTTGAAGAATATTGAGATAAATTCCTGTTCCATGATTTGGAAAATGGCAGGAATAACAAATACAGAAGCGGGTCTATTTATTTTAATAGGCATTTTTTTAAAGGCTCTTGGAAAATCTAACAAAGGGAACAATAAATAACATTATAAATGTTACTGAATATAATCTGAGATGAAGAATGCAAAATTTGAAGCAAATAATTTTAGTGTGATACACTATCAAATTTGAAAACACAACGAAATAGTTTTTTTGTTCTAGAAAAAAAGTAAAATTTCAGCATTATTTTGTTGAAGTTTTGAGTAGAATGTAATTGAAAGAAAATCTGCCTAAAAATAGAAATATAATAAAGAAGTTTCAAAAAGTATTTAAATTCCAGCCAATTTTACATCTGGGTTCCAAGAACAGATAATTCTATATTTTAAACAATATCAGAACACATAAAATGATGGAAGATCTTTTGATTGTCTTAAAAATCTGTGAAAAGATGAAATTTAAGCCCTAACATTTTAGCAAATTCCAAATTCTTACATATAGTACAAACATAAAAGTAAAAATTAGAAAATTAAAACAAAGACTGCATTATAGTAATATTCAATAATATTATACAACATTAAAGGAAATGTAAAAATGCTAAAACATGTTAAGAATTTGTTACTGGTATTTATAATTTCTCCAGATGTGAAGAACATAAATATTATTATTAAATTAGTTTACCAAAAAGGGCTTGTACACACAGTAGCTTTACTTCCTGTATCATTTATCTCTATCAATCATTAACAGAAATTTACTGAAGATTGTCCAAAACTACTTTGTGGATCTAATAAGAGAACTTTATGTTGCATTTGCAAATGATTCTTCCAGTTGGCTTATAGGTGAAGAGTTCTGTCTGCTAGTGAATTCCTCATTGAAAACACATTCTTTATTAATAGCAAAGCTTTTAATTTCCAGCAGTTGGTAGCAATATATATATATATATATATATATATATATATATATATATATAGTGTCTGAACAACATTTCTACCAGTTTCATTTGTATGCATTTTATCATTTGCATTAAAATGATGTATTTGTGAAATGCAAAGTAATTTTAATAATTGGCACAGTTCCACATGAAATAATTATGCAAGCCAGATTGAATGTGAAATAATACATAATCTGGAAATACTGACCCCTGCAAGATAAATGCAATTGATTCCTGTGGGGAAATCATGCAGGCGGCCATTGTGATAAATCTGCTTGTGATATGAAAAGGAATTTGAAAGCCTGAGGTGATGCCTATAAACAAGGTTATAGTAAGTCATAATTTATGTTTTTATAACAAGGCTAGCACTAATGCCCAACCTTAATAATTTTATTCATATGTCTAAAATAGTTATGCCTTTTTTGATTACATTTGTTGTTGTTGTTTATGAGAGAAGGTGATGAAAACTATTCTAATGATTATTATTTTAGAATTATGCATTTATTATTCGTGGACTGATTTGCCTATATATTGCATTGATTATGTCAGCATACAGTGAGGAAATAAAATCCAGAATTGCACTGGCTTTGGAGTGTCTATTCTTGACCTTTTCTTGGACAATGACCAAGTTCATCAGCAGCAAAATGTTGGATGAGAAGAAAATTACAGTGTTGGCTGCTGAAATACAGTATCTCTATAATGTTATACAACAGTAAGCAAAATACCTTAACAAATTCTAAATGCATTTCTGACTCTGCTTTCAAGTGTATATTATAAATATGACTCACTTTGCAATGTAATTCAAATAATCAACTTCCTGTTATTCATAAGCCATACTCCGTGGCTTATGAATGACAATAAAACATAAGAATTGCATATTGTTTATGTAGGGAGCCAGCCCTACATCACTTATGGGTGGGTGGGACAAAGAAATGAGAAAAAGACAAATTAAGAGAGAAAGTGGGACCGGGGACCATCACTTTATTACTTTGAAGGAGACAGTAAAGGCCCAGAGCTCTGATCATCCACACTATTTATTGATTATAATTACTTTAATCCACAAGGTGGGGGTGGAATGATGGTGGAGTGAATCAGTGAGCAGGAACTGAATCAGTAAGCCAGAACTGGTGTTTCATCCTAAGGATTTATAATAGTGGTGGCTAAGGAGTTTCACAAAATAAGAACATGTGGTTATCTTTAGCCTATTATCTATATGAAGTTGGTGGAAACACAGACCTTACAAGGAGCCTACAAGTCTGGCTACAACACAGTGCTACGAAGGGGTTTTACGTCCTTGAGCAAAATGTTTATGGTAACAGAGCCGAGGTCACCCTATACCGGAACATGAGGCATAAAGAGGCCTTCCCCCTAAGAGGCTTCCTGTGGCCTTCCACAGTTTGTTGTTCCTTGTTTATATGTTACTCATAACAAATTTTTGTAGGAAATCTGTAAGTCATTTCTCCTTTGCTGCTTTTTCCAACAGTTTATTGGGCATAAGATGAGAAATTTCATCTGATAGTCCTTCAATCTATCTGTACTCAAAAACAAGATACAATGACACCAGAAGAAGGCATGAAATATATATTTGACTATAATAAACTTAACAAGTTATATTGCAGTATATTTCAATATAACAGGTATATATTGAAGAAAATATATATAATATATTTTATATATATTATATATATTATAGAAAATATATATAATATATATATATAATAAAATATATATATCTTCAGGATATATACCTGAAGAAAATTAAAAATACAAATATATGTCAGGGTATTTTCATAATGCATGTTTTCAATCTCCTCAGTTACTTAATTGATGAATTGATAGAAGATAGCCAAAAAACAAAGTATGTGTATCATTTCTCTAAATTGCTGTAGCATTAATTATTCATTCTAATCATTTGGAATTTATCAGTTATTTCCTTTATTTCTTAGATATAAGTAAATAAATAACAATTGATAAATAAAAAGGTTGAGATCTGATTTTTATCTAGATTAAAACATTCCTGACAGCAGAAACTTTGTAGGCTAGGAACACTCCCAATATTTATATATACATCACAAAGTGAACAGTTGGTGATGGAGCTACAGTGCAGAATAAGAATGAGTGTATAATGACACAAAATTGGTATCTGGTATATGGAAACAAGTAATTGAAAATATAAGAATTCACACTACCAGAATCTAACTCCTTGACTGAAAAATAAATGGAAAACTATATTTGAAAATTTTAAGTGTTGTTCTTAGGTGTATTAAGATTAGATTAGGGAAATGCTAGAATAAAAATACTTTTGATGTGTGTGTATATATATTTATTTATAACATTTTAAATGATATATTTATAGTATATATTATATTTTAGGTTATATATTTAATCAATATACAATTATTATATGAACAACATATAATACAAATATCTCTTATCTACAAGGGATTATAATAAACAGAGTATGTGATAATTATCCATTTCCTTTTATTATCTAGGATATATCAACCATGGGAGGATAAGAATTACACTTAGGAAAATAGAAGTCATAATGAAAGGTCTCAACAGCAGTCTGTGTCAGGCAAAATTATTAAATGGTCCCCGAATTTTCACTCTGTTGTCCATACTCTGTGTTAATTATTCCCCTTGAATATGGGCTACTTCTGTGGCTAGGATATGTGCTAGGATATGCATCTCATGATTTGGGTACCTTTCAGTGTTCTCTGTGAATTAATGTGAGATTAACATGGGTGACCTAATCGTAACAACCCTAAAAAGAAGATGAAAAGGCAGAGAGGCACATTCCTTCTGGCCTGAAAACTAAGCAAACATCCACACTATAAACTATCTATGAAGGCCATCTGGCAAGGAATGCCAGGCTCTGTAGGAGCTGAAATTGTTCCTTAACTTATAACTAGCAGAAAATGAGGACCTCAATCTTACAGCAGACTGAAATACACTCTGCCAATAACTGAGTGTGTTTGGAAGAGGCCCTGAGCCTCAGATGAGTTCATAGATTGGTTTGCATCTTGATTACAGTCTCTGAGACCCTCCATGGAGAACTCAGTAAACCTGTGGCACGAGTTCCCATTCATGGAAATGATGAAAGAATAAATTTCTTGCAAGACACTATGTTTGTGGTAATTTATTACACAATAGAAAATGAATACAAAGTCCTCGATAAGTATTTAAAACCTCAGACAAATTGTATAAAATAATTGTTATAGACATGTAGAAAAGGAAAAAGTCTCTTGCATTTCCAGTAATAAGCAAAGATAAGAGATAATTAGAGACAGAAGACCCAAGCTGACATTTCATGGGAATGATAAGAAATTTCTACTTATTATCTTCAATTTGTCAGCTTACAAGTAGTAGTAAGAATGACATTTGTAGCACTGAGTTCAGACCAATACTTGAAAGTGTCCTCAGAATAATACATGAAAGGAATAAAAATTGAGGAGAAAGTGGATGAGTGTCTGAAGCTTGGGCAGCAGTTTGTTTTCCTAAGAAGTGACTAGAAAATACTCTGAGTTTGTAAAAAAAAAAAAAAAGCAGAGATTGGAAAAATCTGTCTTAGGTTATATGCATTTGAAAAAAAAGTAAAGCAGAGGAAAAAGAAGATAACAGAGAAGAACTCCAGGAGAAGGAAAAGTAGGAGAACAAAAGAAATAAAAAGATTATTTGCTATCAAATATCTAAATTTTATGGCTAGCATAATATTGAATTATTGCAATATATTTCATATTAACCTTGGAAAGTCATGAATGTTATAAAAATTGCTGAGCTCTTAAGAAAAATAATGTATTAGCCTTACACTTCTGTAATTTTTTACAATTTGCAGATAATATATATGACTTCATTTTAAGTGTCACATTCACACTGAGAGGTCATACATGTAATTTTTACAGTTTTGAAAATTAAAATCTCTGTTTCAGTCATAAATTAGCAAACAATTTATTTCATTTTCTGGCATTAACTAAACAAAGAATCAAGGAAGAAAATCCATTTTAGTGTGAGTGATAATTGCTTCATTTTTAAAGTATTGAATTTGAGGAAGAAACCACAGCAAGTTATACAATGTATTTTTTCTGGATAAAATTCCATTTGTTTTTAAAATGTTATAGCCTGTTACAATTTTAAATGTATTCTTTCACATTTACAGTGCAAATGGAGATTTTCAATGAATTACAACTAAAATAATGAACTAGTAAAATCGAGCATTTGACCAGCAATCTTACCTGCACATTATGTTTATAAGAATTCTTTACTGTTTTTGAACATAAGCTGTGATTGAAACTGATAAAATTAAATAATGTTTGAATTACTCATAATCTTTTATTTAATTATTAGAATATATTCTTGAAAGTAAGGCAGTAACAGGCTTTTGGTTGAGGATTATGGAACTGAAGAAAACATTGTATCAGGAATACAATTAGGAAACATATCTTGTTTGACTGTATTCCTCTTGACCCTGTCTAGATTCTTCTCTTCTGAGGCATTATCAGGCATGGCAATGAATTTTTCCTTGAAACAGTTATAAATCTTGCTACTAGCATGGGGAAATATCTACTGTTTTTTAAAAAAAAATTCCCAAAAGTAGTGCAATACAGAGCTACGCTGATTTTTAAATCTCTTAAAATACTTGAGGGTGATTGGGCTTAGCAGTATAGTCAATTCTTCTACAGAAATGAGGTCAAAGTAAGGTATTGACTGCACTGGGCTGAAAGATGCAAGGTAGCTCACCCATAGTTGTGCTGTCTGGGAAGGCTAGGGTGAGTGGGAATCTTGGGATGGCTGGGACTTTGTAAAGTTTGCAGGCCACGTCCTCTCCCTGTGACTTTTCCATGTGTTCTATTCAGGGTAGCCAGTCTTGTTACATCAGAGCTCAACACCCAACACTGCAAAACCAGAGATGCCAGGTCTCTTCCAGGCTATGACCTAGAACTGGAGAACATCACCTCCACCATTTCCTGGTATCCAAAACACTCAAAAGCACTTAGCACAATCCCAGGGAAATGTAACTGGGCCCTGGGCCTTCTTGTGAGAGCAGAAAGGTTAAGCTTTTGCCAAATTAAAGGAATAGCATTAAAACAAATGTTTATAGTTTCCCTATCACTATAACAAGTGTGAGGCTCTGGCTTAAAGTTAAATGTTCCACCCAAAAATTTTCTAGAGAGGTGGGCTTCCTCATGATTCAGTTTATTTGAAAATAATGTGTATACCTGCCTTCAAGGTGGATGATGAAGTATAAGTTCTCAAGCCTAGCTGGATTATTTGGGTTATATACCAAGAGCAACTCATGTGGTGAGAAACCATCAAGGGAACTGGGGAAACATACATGTTCATATATATAACTTCATCCTTAAATATGATTTGGACTGGCCTAAATAAATGTCTTAGGTCAGTCTGCTATAATGAAATAGCATGGGCTGGGTACCTTAAACAACAGAATTTTATATTGCACAGTTCTAGAGACTAGAATTCCAAGATCAAGGCACCAACACAGTGTCTGGAAATGGCTCTCTCCATTCTTTAGTGCATTTGGGGAGTTGAAGCTCCCTGATCTCATGTTATGAGGTCACCAATCATATTATGTGAAGCCCACCTTAGGAACTCATTTAAATCTAATTATTTTCTAAAAGTCCCATTATTGGTCAATATGTGATCAGTATCATCAAATGGTTAAAAATGAATGTACATGTAGATGGTGCAAATGAGGAAATCTAAGGGAGCCTAAGCTGAATATGATCGTATAAAATATAATACCTTGTTTTATATGGCTTATACATTAAAATCATTGTTTCTAAAGGTCAGTTATAATAAATTGAAAAGGGCTAGTTTTTTCAACATTGTAGAGAGAAACAAACTTAATCTCAGGAAATAAAGGTAAATTTTTCTATAATAGCAATCAAATCTATATAACTGAGATTTTATTTCAGACCAGAGAAATACCTCTTGAATAGTTTTTGTCAAACAATGCATTCACAGAAATAATTTGGTGGTTTATTTCTTTCTATGGTTAATTGTATTTCTCAACGTGGCTAGAACATAGTGGTCAGTTGCTTGGTATATCACTAATTTAGATGTTGGTGTGAAGGTATTTTTTAAAGATATGATTAACATTAAAGTCAGTAGACATTGAGTAAAACAGACGGCCCTCCATAATGTGAGGGAGCCTCATCCATTTCCTTAAAGGCAGTAAGAGAAAAGAATGACGTTTTAAGTTCAGCCTTCTGACTGCCACACTAAAAGAAAAAAAAAAAAACTTTGCCTGAGTTTACAGCCTATTCTTTTGCATGCAAGATGCAACATCAAGTCTTACATGAATTTCCCGCCTGCCAGCTTGCCCTATGAATTTCAGACATGCCAGCCCTGACAGTCAGTCACCTGTGCCAATTCCTAAAATACATTTCTCTATATATGGATGTATTTATTCTATTGGTTCTATACAATATTTTTGAGAATCATAACTAATTCAGTGATATTTTTACTTTCTTAATAAACAAGGTCACCAAAGAAAAATAGAATTTTAATATTTTTTATTTATAGTAAAATTTATTCCTTAGTTAATTCAGTATAAAATAGAGCCATCAGAAATTGGTATAAATATTCATTGGTTTGTTGAATTGGTAAATAAATGAATTAATTAAAAATCGTATTTCAAATTATGTGTTTTACATTTCTACTGCATTTAGGAAAATACTAGTATAAAGGTATTCATTAAATACTTTAACTTGGTTTGAAAAAAAAAAATGGAGTTCTGTTACAGAAGCCACTTTTCATTTGTCCAAGAAGTTTTTAGTACATAAAAAAAATAAATAAACTTTCTTATTTATTGCAATAATCATAAAAACTTTTCATTTATTTTTTATTGAGCTTTACTAAAGCATTAGACACTAGGGTTTAGTGCTTTAGAGTCCATTAGCAAATTTCTCATACTCAACTATGAAAATTACTTTTATTATTCCCACTTCACAGCTGAGCAAAATAAAGATTTCAAAAGTTAAATAATTTTTCCAAATTTATACTTGTAGTAAGTGCACAAGTTTTGGAGTTCAAAGTCTAAAATCTTTTTAAAATTGTATTCTGGGATGGAGATTTTAAATAAATATTGTTGGCATTTTGTCAACTGGCCCTAACAGCTATCAGTTTTGAAACTAAGGCTGATCTCTGGCTCTCAGGCTCTGTTTGCTGCTTCTTTTTGCTTCTCGCTATGAGGCAGCTACACTATTCTCTCTACCATCTTTTTCTGTTTGTATATTCATGTATCCATTACACACATAAATATGGTCTTCTCATGGTATTAGGACTTTTTTCTACATAAATTATAGATGTCAGTTAAAACAAGCCTGGGGGAAAATGTATTGGTTTACATAATACATGAGACAAGGAAAAGAGCACCTGGGTTTATGGGGCAATTGGAACCAAATTTTCAAAGACTTCCAGAGTTTTGTCTTTTCACATTTGCCTCAATTTCTCTTCTTGGTTCATTCTCTTTTGCTGAAGATTATCATTTCATGACAGGAGAATGGCTACTGATAGCTAGAAAACTTTACTTGTCCATTACTGGCAAAGAATTGAGTGTCTTTCACTCTCTTTGATCTCAAATAAAATAATATCTCATCAGGGTTTCTGATCAACTGACTTCCTGTTTCATGCACACACCCACAACCAATTAACCATCAGGAAACTGTAGTGTGAAATATATTGCCCCTATTTAAAGCACATAGGTTGTTAGAGGAATATGGAAATATTCTACTAATTGAGAAAACAATAGATGATCACTATCCTCATTTTTCACATGGCCTAACTTTGGTACCTCAGGCTAATTTCTCATGACTGTTGAAACGCACACCAAAATGTACTAGTGTTATGGAGGTTAAAGAGTAAAATCTCCTTCTCGTTATGTCTCACTTATTTTTGTAATGGGTTATGAACCAAATTTCCACTATCAAATCCCCACATGGACTCATATTTGTTATTCATATGGATTGGTTCACAATGTACTGCAGATTTTATTTTAATAAGTCCCTATGCTGCCATGTGCTATAGACTGGCAACTTCTGATAAATTGATGCAATATATAAAGCTATACATCCAATAACATCTTTCAAGTAAATAACTTAGAAATTATATCTGACTCTTTAAAATGATTTGATAAAGACACATATGGAAAAAATCTAAAATAATATGTTGGAAAAAAAGCTTTACAAAGAATGAAAATTAAATGGCCATACAGAAAGGTCTTTGATGATCCAGTTTAATCCAGTTACATACTGTACCAGGTAGACAATAGCATGGACTACACATGCAGTCAATCCCCCACAGAAATGTACCTCTTCCCAACACAGATTTGATAACTAAAACAGACTTACATATTGTCTTTAAAGAAGCTGGATTGCAGAGTTTTTTTTTAATTACTCATTGTATATCCATACTCTAGGAAATGTTTATGAGGTGATGGAGTTGATATCATCTACAGATACATTGTGAATAAATTATCTTACTAGAAGTGTTCACATTTTGCTCATAATCAATTTAAGGCTCCAAATTACCACTTCCAAATATGGCTGTAGGAACTTCAGTCAAAAATATTCTCAAATTAGGTTTCCCACTTCCCGAAAGAGCTTTACTCTAAGTTGTAATAATAACTGAGAAAACAAATGGGATCTCTGTTATAAGTAATCTCTAAGAATTTATAAGTAATCTCTAAGTAATCTAATTTCTTCTGTATCATACAAGGTGAACTAGATGTAATATATGTCAATATATCTTTCTAATATAAACTTTATTTTAAAGAAGACAAATTGGTTTTGAAGTTAACTATCAAAGTGGAATTTTTCTTTAACTTCTAATCAGATAGCAAGACTAGATACTATTCAACCTATTTCTAGTTAAGAACAATAAAAACCATGTATTATAATAAAGAACACTTACCTTTTATACAATTTTATATATGTTATAATGCAATTCAGTAAATAGCTACCGACAACACACCATAAATGAACTATAGACATTATTATGAAGTTTTACATTTCTAGTTCTTCTTTAAAATATCTATCCACTTATGGCTGAATATGGCATAATTATTGTGTTTCTGTCTGGATTGTTTTGATCTTTTCTAAATTATTTTCCAATTAACTATACATTTCTTTGTATTCTTACTTCATTTAAATTTGTGAAAAATAACATTTTAACAGAAGTTTATTTGTTACCAGATTATGCTTATTCATCAATTCAAAATTATCTTGCAAGTAGGAAAGGTGGAAGCCAAATTGTCTCTATTTGCAGATGACATGATAGTATACCTAGAAGACCCCATCACCTCAGCCCAAAAGCTCCTGAAACTGATAAGCAACTTCAGCAAAGTATCAGGATATAAAATCAATGTGCAAAAATCACAAGCATTCCTATACACCAATAACAGACTTAAAGAGAACCAAATCAAGAACGAACTGCCATTCAAAATTGCTACAAAGAAAATAAAATACCTAGGAATACAACTCACAAGGAATGTAAGGGACCTCTTTAAAAAAAACTACAAACCACTGCTCAACAAAATAAGAGAGGACACAAACAGATGGAGAAACATTCCATGTTCGTGGTTAGGAAGAATCAATATCATGAAAATGGCTATACTGCCCAAAGTAATTTACACAATCAATGCTATCCCCATCAAACTACCATTGAATTTCTTCACAGAACTGGAAAAAACCACCATGAATTTCATATGGAACCAAAAAAGAGCCCTCATAGCCAAGTCAATTCTAAGCAAAATAACACAGTGGGAGGCATCACACTACCAGACTTCAAACTATACTACAAGGCTACAGTAATCAAAACAGCATGGTACTGGTACCAACACAGAGATATAGACCAATGGAACAGAACAGAAGCATTGGAGGCAACACAACATATCTACAACCATATTATCTTTGATAAACCTGACAAAAACAAGCAGTGGGGAAAGGATTCCCTATTTAATAAATGGTGTTGGGAAAACTGGCTAGCCATGTGCAGAAAGCAGAAACTGGACCCCTTCCTGACACCTTACACTAAAATTAACTCCAGATGGATTAAAAACTTAAACGTAAGACCTGACACCATAAAAACCCTAGAAGAAAATCTAGGCAAAACCATTCAGGAAATAGGAGTAGGCAAGGACTTCATGAACAAAACACCAAAAGCATTGGAAACAAAAGCCAAAATAGACAAATGGGACCTAATCAAACTCCACAGCTTCTGCACGGCAAAAGAAACAGTCACTAGAGTGAATCAGCAACCATCAGAATGGGAAAAAATCTTTGCAGTTTACACATCTGACAAAGGGCTGATATCCAGAATTTACAAAGAACACAAACACATTTACAGGAAAAAAACAAACAAGCCCATTCAAAAATGGGCAAAGGATATGAATGGACACTTTACAAAAAAAGACACACATGAGGTCAACAAACATATGAAAAAATGCTCATCATCACTGGTCATTAGAGAGATGCAAATCAAAACCACATTGAGATATCGTCTCACACCAGTTAGAATGGTGATCATTAAAAAATCTGGAGACAACAGATTCTGGACAGGATGCAGAGAAATAGGAACACTCTTACACTGTTGGTGGGAGTGTAAATTAGTTCAACCATTGTGGAAGACAGTGTGGCGAGTCCTCAAGGACCTAGAAATAGAAATTCCATTTGACCCAGCAATCTCATTACTGGGTATATATCCAAAGGACTATAAATCGTTCTACTATAAGGACACATGCACACGAATGTTCATTGCAGCACTGTTTACAGTAGCCAAGAACTGGAACCAACCCAAATGCCCATCGATGATAGACTGGACTGGGAAAATGTGGCACATATACACCATGAAATATTATGCAGCCATCAAAAATGGTGAGTTCGTATCCTTTGTACAGACATGGATGAATCTGGAGAACATCACTCTCAGCAAACTGACAGAAGAACAGAAAATGAAACACCACATATTCTCACTCATAGGCGGGTGAGGAAAAATGAGAACACATGGACACAGGGAAGGGGGAACTACATGCTGGGGTCTATTGGGGGGAATAGGGAAGGGACAGTGGGGGGTGGGGGAGGAATAGCCTGGGGAGAAATGCCAAATGTGGGAGAAGGGGAGGAAGGCAGCAAAACACACTGCCATGTGTGTACCTATGCACCTATCTTGCACATTCTGCATATGTACCTCAAAACCTAAGAGGCAATTAAAAAAAAAACTCCAGGGGAAGACCACCCACCCAGCAGCCTTACTGAATCTGAGGCAGCCCAGTTGCACCTCTACAGGACAAAAAGGATATAGCTCCAACTGCAACAGAAAGGAATTTACTCAGAGATTCCTCCTGAAATCACAAACTTCAAAGATCAAAGGGAGATAAATCCACAAACAATGGAAGAAACCAGCACAAAAAAGGATGAAACCATCAAAGACCAGAACACCTCTTCCTCTCAGAGGGATCACAACTCCTCACCATCAAGGGAACAAAATAAGAGAGAAAATGAGTTTGAAGTATTGACAGAAACAGGCTTCAGAAGGTGGATAATAACAAACTTCTCTGAGTTAAAAGACCATGTTCTTAAAGAAACTAAGAACCATGATGAAAGGTTAAGACTATATACTAGCTAGAATAACCAGCTTAGAGAAGAACATAAATGACTTGATGGAGCTGAAGAACACACCATGAGAACTTTGTAAAGCATACACGTTTCAACAACTGAATCGATCAAGAAGAAAGGATATCAGAGATAGAAGACAAAATCAATGAAATAAAACTAGAAGGCAAGATTAGAGGAAAAAAGAGTGAAAAGCAATGAACAAAGTCCCCAAGAACTATGGGATTATGTGAAAAGACATAATCTATGCTTGATCAGCATAGCTAAATGGGGAGAATGAATCCAAGCCAGAAAATACTCTTCAGGATATTATCCAAGAGAACTTCCCCAATCTAACAAGGCAGGCCAACATTCAAATTCAGGAAATACAGAGAACCACAAAGATATTCCTCAAGAAGAGCAACCCCAAGACACATAATCATCATATTCACCAGGGTTTAAATAAAGGAAAAAATCCTAAGGGCAGCCACAGAGAAAGGTCGAGTAACCCATAAAGGAAAGACCGGTAGACTCACAGTGGATCTCTTGGCAGAAACTCTACAAACTAGAAGGGAGTGGGGCCCAATTTTCAACATCCTTAAAGAAAAGAACTTTCAACCCAGAATTTCATACCCAGCCAAAATAAGCTTCATAAATAAAGGAGAAATAAAATCCTTTATGGGCAAGCAACTGCTGAGAGAGTTCATTGCTACAAGACCTGCCTTACAAGAGCTCCTGAAGGAAGTACTAAACATGGAAAGGGACAACCAGTACCAGCCACTGCAAAAAAGTACCAAATGGTAAAGAACAACAACACAATGAAGAAATTGCATAAATTAACAGGCAAAACAACCAGTCTATAACAAAATGGCAGGATCAAATTCAAACATAACAATATTTATATTGGATGTAAATGGCCTAAATGCCCCAATCTAAAGACACAGACTGGCAAACTGGATAAAAAATCAAGACCCATTGATGCACTGTATGCAGGAGAACCATCTCAAGTGCAAAGAATCACGTAGACTCAAAACAAAAAGATGGAAGAAAATTTCACAAGCAAATTGACAGTAAGAAAAAAAAAAGCAGAGGTAGCAATACAGGTCTCTGATAAAACGGACTTTAAACAAACAATTATCAAAAGAGACAAAAAAGGGCATTACATAATGTAAAAAGGGTCAATGCAACAAGAAGAGCTAACTTTCCTAAAAAGAGAAGTACCCAATAGAGGAGCACCCAGATCCATAAAGCAAGTTCTTAATGACCTACAAAGAGACTTTGACTCCTGAACAATAATAGTGGGAGAATTTAACACTCCACTTACAATATTGGACGGATCAATGAGACAAAAAGTCAACAAGGATGTCCAGGATTTGAGTGCAGATCTGGACTAAGCAGACCTAATAGACTTCTACTGAACACCCCACCCCAAATCCACAGAATACCCATTCTTCTCAACACCATATCACACTTACTCTAAAATTAAACACATAATTGGAAGTAAATCACTCCTAAGCAACTGCAGAAGAACAGAAATCAGAACAGTCTCTCAGACCACAGTGCAATCAAATTAGAGCTCAGGTTTAAGAAAAGCACTCATAACTGCACAATAACCTGGAAACTGAAAAAATTGTTCCTGAATGACAAATGGATAAACAATAAAATGAAGGCAAAAATAAATAAAAATATTCTTTGAAACCAATGACAACAAAGACACAACATACCAGAATCTATGGGACACATTTAAAGCAGGGTCTAGATGGAAATTTATAGCAATAAATGCCTATATGAGAAACAAAGAAAGATCTAAAATCAACACCCTATGACCAAAATTAAAAGAGCTAGAGGAGCAAGATCAAAAAAACTCAAAAGCAAGCAGAAGACAAGAAATAACTAAAATTGGAGCAGAACTGAAGGAGAAAGAGACACTAAAAACCCTTCAAAATATCAATAAATAGGTTTTTTGAAAAGATAGACCACTAGCTAGACTAATAAAAAAGAAAAGAGAAAAATTGAATAGATGCAATAAAAATGATAAAGGGGAGATTACCAGCAATTCCACAGAAATAAAAACTACCACCAGAGATTACTATAAACAGCTCTGTACACATAAACCAGTAAACCTGAAAGAAATGGATAAATTTTTAGACATTTGTACACTCCCAAGACTAAGCCAGGAAGATGTTGAAATGCTGAGTAAACCAATATCAAGGTCTGAAGACAAGGCAGCAATTAACAGCCTACCAACAAAAACAGTCCAGGTCCAGACAGGTTCAGAGCTGAATTCTACCAGACATACAAAGAGGAGCTGGTACCACTCCTTCTGAAACTATTTCAAACAATCAAAAAACAGAGAATCCTTCCCAAATCATTTTATGAAATCAACAGCATCCTGAAACCTAAACCCCTCAGAGGCACAACAAAAAAAGAAAACTTCAGACCAATATCCATGATCAACATTGACACAAAAATCTTCAACAAAATACTGGCAAACCAAATCCAACAGCACATCAAAAAGCTTATCCACCACGATCAAGTAGGCTTCATCCTGGGGATTAAAGGCTGGTTCAACATATGCAAGTATATAAAAGTAATCCACCACATAAACAGAACCAAAGACAAAAACCATATGATTATCTCAATAGATGCAGAGAAGGTCTTCCAAAAATTCAACAGCCCTTTATGCTAAAAACTCTCAATAAACTAGGTATTGATGGAATGTATCTCAAAATAATAAAAACTATTTATGACCAACCCACAGCCAATATCATACTGAAAGGACAAAAACGAGAAGCATTCTGTTTAAAAACTGGCACCAGACAAGGATGCCCTCTGTCCCCACTACTATTCAATACAGTATTGGAAGTTCCAGCTAGAGTAATTAGGCAAGAAAAAGAAATAAAAAGTGCATTTAATTAGAGAAAGAAGAAGTCAAATTGTCCCTATTTGCAGATGATATGATTGTATGTTTAGAAGACCCCATTGTCTCAGCCCAAACTTCCTTAAGCTGATAAGCAACTTTGGCAAGGTCTCAGCATACAAAGTGAATGTGCAGAAATCACAAGCTTTCCTGTACACTAACAACAGACAAATAGAGAGCCAAATCATAAGTGAACTCCCATTTACAATTGCTACAGAGAGAATAAAATACCTAGGAATATAGCTAACAAAGGATGTGAAAGATTTCTTCAAGGAGAACTACAAACTATTGATGGAGGAAATAAGAGAGGACACAAACAGATGGAAAAACATTCCATGTTCATGATTAAGAAGAATCAATATTGTGAAAATGGCCAAACTGCCCAAAGTAATTTACAGATTCAATGTTATTCACATCAAGCTACCATTGACCTTCTTCACAGAACTGGAAAAAAAACATTTAAACTTCATATGGAACAAAACAGAGAGCCTGCATAGCCAAGATAATCCTAATCAAACAAACAAACAAACAAAAAAACAAAGCTGGAGGCATCTTGCTACCTGACTTCAAACTATATTGCAAGGATACAGTAATAAAAACAGAATGATACTGGTACCAAAACAGAGATATAGACCAATGGAACAAAACAGAGGCCTTAGAAACAATGCCACACATCTACAACCATCTGATCTTTGATAAATCTGACAAAAACAAGCAATGGGTATAGGAATCCCTGTTTAATAAATGGTGTTGGGAAAACTGGCTAGCCTTATGCAGGAAGCTGAAACTTGACCCCTTCCATACACCTTACACAAAAATTAACTTCAGATGGATTAAAGATATAAACATAAGAACTAACACTATGAAAACTCTAGAAGAAAACCTAGGCAACATCATTGAGGACATAGGCATAGGAAAGGACTTCATTACTAAAGCACTGAAAGCATTGGCAACAAAAGCCAAAATAGACAAATGGGATCTAATTAAACTTAAGAGCTTCTGTACAGCAAAAAAAAAAAAAAATCTTAGAGTGAACAGGCAACCAACAGAATGGGAAAAAAATTTTGGAATCTACCCTTCTGACAAAGGGCTACTATCAAGAATCTACAAAGAACTAAAGCAGATTTACAAGAAAAAGACAAACCCATTCAGAAGTGGGCAAAGGATATGAACAGACACTTTAAAAGAAGACATGAATGTAGCCAACAAACATATGAAAAAATGCTCATCATCACTGTTCATTAGAGAAATGCAAATCAAAATGACATTGAGATATCACAGCACGCCAGTCAGAATGACGATCATTGAAAAATCTGGAGACCACAGATGCTGGAGAGGATGTGGAGAAAAAGGAACACTTTTACACCGTCAGTGGGAGTGCAAATCAGTTAAACCATTGTGAAAGACAGTGTGATGATTCCTCAAGGATCTAGAAATAGAAATTCCATTTGACCCAGCAATCCCATTACTGGGTATAGACGCAAAGAATTATAAATCATTCTATTATACAAACACATGCACATGTACGTTTGTTGGAGTGCTGTTTTTAATAGGAAAGACCTGGAACTCACCCAAATGCCATTACTGATGGACTGGACAAAGAAAACGTGGCACATATACACCATGGAATACTATACAGCCATAAAAAATGATGACGTCCTGTCCTTTGTAGAGACACAGATGAATTCAGAAACCATCATCCTCAGCAAACTGACATGAGAACAGAAAACCAAATTCTGCATGTTTTCACTCATATGTGATGAGCAATGAGAACATTTGGGCACAGGGAAAAGAACAACACTCATTGGGCTTGGTTGGGGGTGGAGGGGAGGCGAGGGAGGGATAGTGGGGGCTGGAAAGGAAGGGAAAGGATAACACCAGGAGAAATGCCTGATGTAGGCAACGGTGGTAGGGGTATGGAGACAGCAAACCACCATGGCATGTATGTTTCTATTCAACAATGCTGCAGGATGCAGGACGTGCACATGTAACCCAGAGCCAAAAGAACATTAATAAAATAAAATAAAATCTTAGACAAATGCAGCTTTAAAACAACATTTTCAAGGAAATATCCAAGAATCTGTACTGGGAATACTTTAAATATTTTTTATTTTAATAAGTACATAAATATTGTGTACCTATGCAACTATCTTGCATGTTCTGCACATGTACCCCAAAACCTAAAATGCAATAAAAAAATAAGTACATAAATATATAAATTTGATTTTAAATAATTTTGAAAAACTAAACAGTTTCTCTGACTAAAAAATACTCACAAAATTTTCCAAAATCATGTTACCTGTAAATTAATTGGTTGTTTACAACAACTAAGTGATTGTTAGTGAGAATATTAAAAAAAAATAGATGTAACACTCAATTCTGTACCATTTGGCTGCACACATTAATGCCATTTTGTGCACTTCAGTTTATCACTACTGTTGGTGGAGATGTGCAGATACCGTAAACCCATATAATGCTTTCTTAAGGAAATAGATTTAAGCATGTTTTACATTGGAACATTACAGAATTCTATGTTCTAAGTAACAGTTTGGGGAAAATTTTACAAATGAACCTTTTTTTTTAACAATTCTTAGAAACAAGACAAATTCCTTGGGTTTACTTAGTAAAATAAATGAACAAATAAAGAAGCTTATGGCTTGTAATATACAAAATTATGCTCCTTTTGGAAAACAAAATACAGAATTTATTGATCAAGGGCAAGCACTCTTTCTGCAACATGAAAAATAAAAATCATGTATCAGAAATTTGCTATTTTCTGAAACAAAAAGGAAAAACTAATGTTAGCTAAGTCCAGTTACTTAGACTTCATGGCAAAAAGAAGAGATACAAAACAAAAACCAGGTAAGCAAAATTAAAATTGTTATAGCATAAGAGTTTAAAGGCACACATAGAAATATGTCTTGCATTGGCACACACAGGAAAATTTCTGGGATTTTCCCAAATTAAAAATGAAGAAAAGTACTAAAATTTACTATGTGATATATTTAAGTAGATGTTTTCTAATCATGGAAATTGAATTATAAAAACATTTTCATCTTTAAAATATAAAAGAGGCTGGGCGCGGTTGCTCATGCCTGTAATCCCAGCACTTTGGGAGGTCAAAGTGGGTGGATCACGAGGTCAAGAGATCGAGACCATCCTGGTCAACATGGTGAAAGCCTGTCTCTACTAAAGATACAAAAAATTAGCTGGGCACAGTGGTGCGTGTCTGTAATCCCAGCTACTCAGGAGTCTGAGGCAGGAGAATTGCCTGAACCCAGGAGGCAGAGGTTGTGGTGAGCCGAGATTGCACCATTGCACTCCAGCCTGGGTAGCAAGAGCAAAACTCCGTCTCTCTCTCTCTCTCTCTCTCTCTCTCTCTCTCTCTCTCTCTCTCTCTCTCTAATATATATATATATATATATATATATATATATATATATATATATAATATTAGTCAAATATTTGTCAAATGCATCATTGTAACATGATGATTTTCGGAGAACTCTATAGTATCCTCTTTCTGACTTCATGTCGCACTGTCATACAGAAAATATTTTACATATTCCCACAAAAGACCCCTCTTTTTTTCCCCTTTGAACAGTAGGAAATATATAAAATTTGAAACAACATTATAAGAAAGTTTAATAAATTGATACGTACATAAACATTGTAGTTAGCATTACATTCCCTTTGAAATCTGGCACTAAACAAGGATGCCCTCTTTCACCACTCCTATTCAATATAATACTGGAAGTTCTAGCCAGAGCAATCAGGCAAGAAAAAGAAATAAATGGTATTCAAATAGAAAAGGTGGAAGCCAAATTGTCTCTATTTGCAGACGACATGACAGTATACCTAGAAGACCCTATCGCCTCAGCCCAAAAACTCCTGAAACTGATAAGCAACTTCGGCAAAGTCTCAGGATATAAAATCAATGTGCAAAAATCACAAGCATTCCTATACACCAATAACAGACTTAAAGAGAGCCAAATCAAGAATGAACTGCCATTCACAACTGCTACAAAGAGAATAAAATACCTAGGAATACAACTCACAAGGAATGTAAGGGACCTCTTCAAGGAAAACTACAAATCACTGCTCAATGAAATAAGAGAGGACAAAAACAGATGAAGAAACATTCCATGTTCATGGTTAGGAAGAATTAATATCATGAAAATGGCTATACTGCCCAAAGTAATTTACAGAATCAACACTATCCCCATCAAGCTACCACTGACTTTCTTTGCAGAACTGGAAAAAAAAACACTATGAACTTCATATGGAACCAAAAGAGAGCCCATGTAGCCAAGTCAATTCTAAGCAAAAAGAACACAGCGGGAGGCATCACACTACCAGACTTCAAACTATACTACAAGGCTACAGTAATCAAAACAGCATGGTACTGGTACCAAAACAGAGATATAGACCAATGCAACAGAACAGAGGCATCGGAGGCAACTCAACATATCTACAACCATATAATCTTTGATAAACCAGACAAAAACAAGCAATGGGGAAAGGATTCCCTGTTTAATAAATGGTGTTGGGAAAACTGGCTAGCCATGTGCAGAAGGCAGAAACTGGACCCCTTCCTGACACCTTACACTAAAATTAACTCCAGATGGATTAAAGACTTAAACATAAGACCTGACACCATAAAAACCCTAGAAGAAAATCTAGGCAAAACCATTCAGGACATAGGAATAGGCAAGGACTTCATGACCAAAATACCAAAAGCATTGGCAACAAAAGCCAAAATAGACAAATGGGACCTAATCAAACTCCACAGCTTCTGCATGGCAAAAGAAACAGTCACTAGAGTGAATCAGCAACCATCAGAATGGGAAAAATTTTACTGTTTACCCATCTGACAAAGGGCTGATATCCAGAATTTACAAAGAACTAAAACAGATTTACAAGAAAAAAACAAACAAGCCCATTCAAAAATGGGCAAAGGATATGAACAGAAACTTTACAAAAGAAGACATACATGAAGCCAACAAACATGCAAAAATGCTCATCATCACTGGTCATTAGAGAGATGCAAATCAAAACCACATCGAAATACCATCTCACGCCAGTTAGAATGGAGATCATTAAAAAATCTGGAGACAACAGATGCTGGAGAGGATGTGGAAAAATAGGAACACTCTCACACTGTTGGTGGGAGTGTAAATTAGTTCAACCATTGTGGAAGACAGTGTAGTGATTTCTCAAGGCCTTAGAAATAGAAATTCCATTTGACCCACCAATCCCATTACTGGGTATATATCCAAAGGACTCTAAGTCATTCTATTATAAGGACACATGCACATGAATGTTCATTGCAGCACTGTTTACAATAGCAAAGACCTGGAACCAACCCAAATGTCCATCGATAATAGACTGGATTGGGAAAATGTGGCACATATACTCCATGGAATATTATGCAGCAATCAAAAATGATGAGTTCGTGTCATTTGTGGGGATCTGGATGAATCTGGAGAACATCGTTCTCAGCAAACTGACACAAGAACAGAAAATGAAATACCACATATTTTCACTAATAGGCGGGTGATGGGAAATGAGAAGACATGGACACAGGGAAGGGAGTCCTACACACTGGGGTCTATGGGGGTAATAGGGGAGGGACAGTTGGGGGGGACTGGGGAGAAATAGCCTGGGGAGAAATGCCAAATGTGGGTGAAGGGGAGGAAGGAACCAAAACACACTGCCATGTGTGTACCTATGCAACTATCTTGCATGTTCTGCACATGTACCCCAAAACCTAAAATGCAATTTAAAAAAAAGACAAAACAAAAACACACAACAAAAAAAGAAATACAGATACTGATATATTGGGGAAAAAAAAGAAAGAAATTAAGACTACCTGGGTAACCCAAGTCTCAAAAACAATTTCAATTTACTTCAAACTTTTTTTTTCCTATTTTTGGTGTTCCATGTTGACTTGTGGAATTCAAGATATTCAGACTCCTAGTATATCACATAAGTTAAATCTTAAAGTCAGAAGAAATATTTATCTTAAGCAAATGAAAAATGTTCTGTCATTACATTTTAATTTTTTATTTCCTTACTACATTTTTTTTTCCTTGGAGAAACAATCATTTCTTGTAACTTTTTTTTAAATTATGCTTTAACTTCTGGGATACATGTGCAGAATGTGCAGGTTTTTTACAAAGTATACACGTGCCATGGTGGTTTGCTGCACCCATCAACCCATCATCTACCTTAGGTATTTCCCTAATGCTATACCTCCCCACCCCTGACAAACCCTGGTGTGGGATGTTTGCTGTGTTCATGTGTTTTCATTATTCAACTCCCCATTATGAGTGAGAACATGTGGTGTTTGGTTTTGTTCCTGTGTTAGTTTGGTGAGAATGATGATTACCAGCTTCATCCATGTCCCTGCAAAGAACATGAATTCATTTTTTATGACTGCAGAGTATTCCATGGTGTGTGTGTGTGTGTGTGTGTGTGTGTGTGTGTGTGTGTGTGTATTCCACATTTTATTTATCAAGTCTATCATTGATGGGCATTTGGGTTGGTTCCAACTGTTTGCTATTGTGAATAGTGCTGCAATAAACATACATGTGCAGTGTTTTTATAGTAGAATGATTTATACTCTTTTGGGTATATACTCAGTAATGGGATTTTGGGATCAAACAGATTTCTGGTTCTAGATCCTTGAGAAATTGCCACACTGTCTTCCATGATGCTTCAACTAATTTACACTCCCACCATCAGTGTAAAAGTGTTCCTATTTCTCCACATCCTCTCCAGCATCTGTTGTTTTTTGACTTTTTAATAATCAACATTCTACTGGCGTGAGATGGTATCTCTTTGTGGTTTTGATTTGCACAATTGGTCATTCTCTAATAACTAATAATGATGAGCTTTTTTTCATTTGTTTTTTGGCCACATGAATGTCTTCTTTTGAAAAGTGTCTGTTCATATCCTTTGCCCACTTTTTGATGGGGTTGTTTTGTTTTGTAAATATGTTTTAATACTTTATAGATTATGGATATTAGCCCTTTGTCAGATGTAGAGTTTGCAAAATTATTTTCCCATTCTGTATGTTGCCTGTTCACTCTAATGATAGTTTTTTTTTGCTGTGGAGAAGCTCTTCAGTTTAATTAGATCCCATTTGTCAATTTTGGCTTTTGTTGCCATTGCTTTTGGTGTTTTAGTTATGAAGTCTTTGCCCATGCCTATATTTTGAATGATATTGCCTAGGTTTTCTTCTAGGGTTTTTATGGTTTTAGGTCATATGTTTAAGTCTTTAATATATCTTGAGTTAATTTTCACATAAGTTGTAAGGAAGGAGTCCAGTTTCAGTTTTCTGAATATGGCTAGCCAGTTTTCCACATATGGCTAGCCAGTTTTCTCAACACCATTTATTAAATAGAGAATCCTTTACCCATTGCTTGTTTTTGTCAGATTTGTCAAAGTGTAGTCACACAGAAAGAGAGGAAGTGAAATTGTCTCTATTTGCAAGACATAATTCTATATTTAGAAACCCCATCATCTCAGCCCCAAATCTCCTTAAGCTGATACACAACTTCAGCAAAGTCTCAGGACACAAAATCAGTGTGCAAAAGTCACAAGTGTTCCTATACACCAGTAATAAACAGAGAGCCAAATCATGAGTGAGCTCCCTTTCACAGTTGCTACAAAGAGAATAAAATCCTTAGAAATACAACTTACATAAGATGTGAAGGATCTCTTCAAGGAGAACCACCAACCACTGCTCAAGGACATAAGAAAGGACACAAACAAATTAAAAAACATTTTGTGCTCATGGACAGAAAGAATCAATATAATGAAAATAGCCATACTTCCCAAAGTGATAGATTTAATCCTATCCCCATCAAACTACCCTTGGCTTTCTTCAAAGAATTAGAAAAAAACTACTTTAAATTTCACATGGAACCAAAAAACAGCCCATATAGTCAAGACAATGCTAAGCAAAAAGGACAAAGTTGGAGGCATCATGCTACCTGATTTCAAACTATACTACAAAGCAACAGTAATTTTATAACTTTTTTTTTTAATGGAGTCTCATTCTGTAGCCAGGATGAAGAGCAGTGGTGCAATCTCAGCTCACTGCAAACTCCACCTCCAGGGTTCAAGTGATTCCCTTGACTTAGCCTCCTCTGCCTGTAGCTGGGACTACAGACATGCAGCACCATGCCTGGCTGTTTTTTTTTTTTTTTTTTTTTTTTTGTAATTTAATAGAGGCAGAGTTTCACCATGTTGGCCAGATGGTCTCAATTTCCTGAACTTGTGATCCACCTGCCTTGGCACATAACTATTATATCTGTCTGTTGCCTCTCTGCTTACCTACTCTTTCAATGTCTTTATATAACAAATTCCTATGTTATATTACTTCATATGTATATAATTCCATATTTGGTTATCTATTAAGAAAATCATAAAGATGTTAGAAACTGTCTTTCACTTTTTCTGTCATCTGATATAGGTTGTAGCTGGAAAAAAAGTTGCTATCTGGTGGTAATGGGAAATCATCTCCACAAAAGTTGTGGAGAGAGGAAAAGCAAGTGGGTCAGGAAGGCTAGAACAGAAATGATAATCAGTAAATGTTTGACAAGTAGAGCCAGGAATGAAAATATGAAGTTTGAAGTTTTTCAGCCATATATGTTAAACCACTGGAATTCAGCAACAAAATGTGAGTTTGATTTACACTTTTTGCTGTTTTGCTGTGCTGTTTTTCCAAAAACCTGCAACCAACATAGTGAGGATACAATTCCAAGGGAATGAAAACAAAGATAGACAGGCCAGTGAAAAAATATTACTGGACTTCTCGCAGAAGATGATGATGGCTAGTGTCTAAACCTTACAAAATCATGAATAAGTAGATATGGCTGAACAGAAATTGAACATTCAAATTCCACAACACTGAAGTGGAAAGCAGACCTTAAAGTATGAAGGATTAATTTTGAGAAAATTATAGGAAAGTATAAATGAAACTAAATTTGTTGAGTAGCTCTGCACTGGGCAATTGACATGTATTATATGCCTACATCTTCTCACTCTATCAATGAAGAATTGATTGCCATTCAAAAGGTTGATAAATCTGACTCAGGTATTAGACATATGATCTTGGCTAAAATGTATTGCTTAATTAATGAAATTTATTCCAAAGCATTATTTGACAGAAATATATGGGAAATACATGACTGAAAATCTTACCCCCAAGAAACATATAGATTCAAAACAGAATAAAAAAAAAACTGTGGATTAATTCATGAATCACTGCTTTAGGGTAGATTTTTAAAGCACTTATTAGTAATACACATATGGAGTCCATTGTCAAATGATGGTTGGGAACAATGCAGTGAATTATTTTGTGGTTTGACTCCCGTATATCTTCTTAACACTTAAATGAAAGATGAAGCCACAAGTTAGAAGAAACACCTTAGTCTCTGGAGGTCCCTTTGATGAAGCAAAGCCATGCTTGAGCCAAATAATCAGGCAGACACTGGGTGCCTAATTAGTTTTCCTGACAGAGGGAACTCTTTTATTTATGGTAAAAGAAAAGCAACTTTCTCCCTGTCAAAATTTAATGGTTGAAAAAAATAAATTGATAATGTTACTGTTGACAGTTGGTGTATGACTATAGGAAACTATTTTAAAATACTAGCAAATGGGTTTTTTAGAAAGTACACATTATGCATATATTCCGTAATTGTATTTCTTGAAAATTTAATTTTATTGCATTAAGAGCCTAGAAAGGTATTTAGACATTTTTGCCTGAGTTTTCAAAAGTCATTTTAATTGACTAATTTTGAAAAATATCAATTACTTTTTTCTGATGATGTTATTACAATTATTACTAATTATAGCGAATTTTGAAGGCTTCTTAGACATCTAAAATTGTAGTTTGGGTAGCTTTGATTATTATTATTATCCATATTTTTCTTTGTGGCAGAGTCCATCTCCCACACTAGGTGCAGTGGTGTGATCTGGGCTCACTGCAATCTCTGCCTCCCTGGTTCAAGCAATTCTCCTGCCTCAGACTCTCGAGTACCTGGGATTACAGGTGCATGCCAGCATGCTTAGTTAATTTTTATATTTTTAGTAGAGATGGGATTTCACCATGTTGTCCAGGCTGGTCTTGAAATTTTGACCTTAAGTGATCTGCCTGCCTTGGCCTCTCAAACTGAGATTACAGGTGTGAGACAGAACACCAAACCTGATTACTATTTTATATGTTGTACTGTACATTATTTCCAGCAACTTGGTATTCTCTAAATAACATTTACCTTTTGTATTTTGGCTCGGACATTCTAATAGGCTTATATTATTAAAAATCTTTAAATATCCTTTTTTGGTTGTGTAAAAAGATAAATTTAATCATCAAACTGATATTTCAATTAATTGAATCAAAATTCTGCAGTCAAATTGTCATTCAAAACACACAGAGACCTATTTTATGTGATTTTGTCAAGCATTTGCAAGACTTATAAAACTAACTTAGGCTGAGTGTGTTGGCTTACGCCTGTAATGCCAGAACTTTGGGAGGCCAGCACTTTGGGAGGCTAAAGTGGGTGGATCACCTGAGGTCAGAAGTTCAAGATCAACTTTTTCCTTAAAATAGTATATAAACTTTACTATAGAAAAACATTTCTGGAAGAGAACTCTGATGAGCAAAGCAGTATGAAAATAAATGCTCAAGGTAATAAAAGTCACAGTTTAGACAATTAGGCTTTAGAGTTACAATCACTTTCCATATTCAATGTTATCATTTTTGTTAATGTGGCAATTTGTAAAATTTATTTAGCACTGATCCTTTGGTGGTAATCACTTCTGAACAACATTTTAAAAGATGCAGAGAAAACTGCTGTTAAACTTGCAATTTGTTTAAGTGTAAATGAATAAAACAATATAAATATATATTCTTAAATATATACTCAGCAATGCTATAAAATTATATAGCCAGAACTTTTCATTACATATTTTCCTCTTTCTTGTAAGCTATGAATGAAATGTAAATTATCGAGGTTTCTGAAAGTATTAATAGTAACCCCTTTGTTTTGCATAGTATAAGTTAGCATAAAAAAAAGAAATATTTAAAAAGGGGTGTATAGTCACCATTCAGAGATAATACCTCTGTATATTTTGATGCATTTCTATGAATATTTTTCCTACAGTAATATTGATATTTTCCTTTGACACCAAATATTCCTTGAAAACTTTATTTTCAATAAATTAAATATTATGAATAATATAAACAAGAACCTATAGTCAATATTTAATCCAAATTATATGATCACATTATATTGTACAGGTGACCTTCATATCTAATGTTTTAATTATATTGCTTAGTTTTTTCCTTGGATAAATAAATACATTTTAACAATTTAAATAAATTAATAGCATTTCTTTATGTAAAATTAATGACTCAAAGAGGAGAAATAAATTCTTTTAAACATGCTTACACATGTTTCACAAAAGACTTATGTAATTTAAATGTATATCAGGAGTACATATGACAGTCCATTTCACTGCATTTTGAAATATATTACATATTATAGTTGTCATATCAAATACTTACACATAATCATACATTTAACATTTTTATTTAATTAGTAGCTACTTTAAAATACTTATATGCTTATTAGATATTAATTCTGACTTAATTTTCCATTCATTCACTTTTCCCAGTCTTAACTGAAGATGGGCTTCACTGAGAGCTGCAATCCTGAGTTGTTTCTACAGTGCCATCTTGGAAGATTTCCCTTTCTTAATGATTTCTTAAAACACTTTGAGTATTAACTATATTAAGTTGTCATTGTCATCTATTTCAAATAATTTTTCAGAATTACTGTATAATTTTTCACATTATAAGGTATTGTTGATATTCTAAAATTTTAAACATTTGCAATGTAATTTTCTTTTTTTAAAATTTTTATTGCATTATAGGTTTTGGGGTATATATGCAGAACGTGCAAGGTAGTTGCATAGGTACACACATGGCAGTGTGTTTTGCTGCCTTCCTCCCCTTCACCCACACTTGGCATTCATTCCCAGGCTATCCCTCCCCTGCACCCCCCACTGTCCCTCCCCTATTTCCCCCAATAGACCCCAGTGTGTAGTAGACCCCCTCCCTGGGTCCATGTGTTCTCATTTTACTCACCCACCTATGAGTGAGAATATGCAGTATTTCTTTTTCTGTTCTTGTGTCAGTTTGCTGAGAATGATGTTCTCCAGATTCATCCATGTCCTTACAAAGGACACAAACTCATCATTTTTGATTGCTGCATAATATTCCATGGTGTATATGTGCCACATTTTCCCAGTCCAGTCTATCATCGATGGGCATTTGGGTTGGTTCCAGGTCTTTGCTATTGTAAACAGTGCTGCAATGAACATTCGTGTGCATGTGTCCTTAAAGTAGAACGATTTCTAGTCCTTTGGATATATACCCAGTAATGGGATTGCTGGGTCAAATGGAATTTCTATTTCTAGGTCCTTGAGGAATTGCCACACTGTCTTCCACAATGGTTTTACATTTTTATAATTATACATAGTGCATGGTTACACATATTCTGAAATGTATGTGATGTTCAGGCATATAATATGTAATGATCCAACCAGGATAATTGGGATATCTATCACCTTCAGCATTTACCATAGCTTCTAATCAGATAAACACCAACTGCAGATTTTTACTTACTTTTAAATAGGTAATGATTTATTCTTAACTATATTGACTCCATTGTGCTATCAAACACCTGTTCTTACATTTTCACTTCATTTTTTCCTCTATTGTTCTTGTATACAATATTTCTTTTTCTTTTTATTGATATTTTGTTTCATTTATCCTTTTTTAAATACATATTTTATTGCATTTTAGGTTCTGGGGTACATGTGCAGATCATGCAGGATTGTAGCATAGGTACATACATGGCAATATGGTTTGCAACCTCCATCCCCCATCACCTATATCTGGCATTTCTCCCCATGTTTTCCCTCCCCAACTTCCCTACCCCTCACTGTCCCTCCCATATTCCCTCCTAACATACTCCAGTGTATGATGCTCCCCTCCCAGTCTCCAGGTGTGCTCATTGTTCAATACCCACCTATGAGTGAGAACGTGCAGTGTATGATTTTCTGTTCTTGTATCAGTTTGCTGAGAATTATGGTTTCTAGATTCATCCATGTTTGTACAAAGAATACAAACTCATCATTTTTATGGCTGCATAGTATTCCATGGTGTATATATGCCACATATTCTTTGTCCACTCTATCATCAGTGGGCATTTGAGTTGGTTCCAGGGATTTGCTATTGTAAACCATGCAGCTATGAAGATGTGTGTGCATGTGTCTTTATAACAGAATGATCTCTAATCCTTTGGATATATACCCAGTAATGGGATTTCTGGGTCAAATGAAATTTCTATTTCTAGATACTTGAGGAATCACCACACTGTCTTCCATAATAGTTGAACTAATTTACACTCCCACCAACAGTGTAAAAGTGTTCCTATTTCTCCACATCCTCTCCAGCATCTGTTGTCTCCAGATTTTTTAATGACTGCCATTCAAACTGGTGTGAGATGATATCTCAATGTGATTTTCATGTGCATTTCTCTAATAACCAGTGATGATGAGCATTTTTTTTGTATGTTTGTTGGCCACATATGTGTCTTCTTTTGAAAAGTGTCTCTTCATGTGTTTCACCCATTTTTGAATGGGTTTGTTTTTTTCTTGAAAATTTGCTTTAGTTCTTTATAGATTATGGATGTTAGCCCTTTGTCAGAAGGGTAAAATGCAAAAAGTTTTTCCCATTCTGTTGGTTGCCAGTTCACTCTAATGATTGTTTCTTTTGCTCTACAAAAGCTCTGGAGTTTAATTAGATCCCATTTGTCTATTTTGGCTTTTGAGGTCAATGCTTTTGGTGTTTTAGTCTTGAAGTCCTTGACTATGCCTATGTCCTGAATGGTGTCCCTAGGTTTTCTTCTAGAATTTTTATGGTGTTAGTTATTATGTTTAAGTCTTTAATCCATCTGGAGTTAATTTTAGTGTAAGGTGTCAGGAAGGGGTCCAGTTTCTGCTTTCTGCACATGGCTAGCCAGTTTTCCCAAGACCATTTATTAAACAGGAAATCTTGTCCCTAATGCTTGTTTTTCTCAGGTTTTTCAAAGATCAGATGGTTATAGATGAGTGGTGTTACCTTCGAGGCCTGTGTTCTGTTCCATTGGTCTATAGATTTGTTTTCGTACCTGTGCCATGCTGTTTTGATTAGTGTAGCCCTGTAGTATAGTTTGAAATAAGGTAGCATGATGCCTCCAGCTTTGTCCTTTTGGCTTAGAACTCTCTTGGCTATGTGAACACTCTTTTGGTTCTATATGGAGTTTAAGGTGTTTTATTCCAGTTCTGTCAAAAAGGTAATTAATAGCTTGAAGGGGATAGCATTGAATCTCTAAATTACTTTGGGCTGTATGGCCATTTTCACAATATTTATTCTTCCTAACCATGAGCATGGAATGTTTTCCCTCTGTTTGTGTCCTCTCTTATTTCCTTGTGCAGTCATTTGTAGTTCTCCTTGAAGAGGTCCTTTTCATCCTTTGTTAGTTGTATTCCTAGATATTTTATTCTCTTTGTAGCAATTGTGAATGGCAGTTCATTTGTGATTTGGCTCTCTTTAGGTCTGTTATTGGTGTATAGAAATGTTTGTGATTTCTGCACATTGATTTTGTATCCTGAGACTTTGATGAAGTTGCTTATCAGTTTAAGTAGATTTTGGGCTGAGACGATGGGGCCTTCTAAATATACTATCATGTCATCTGCAAATAGAGACAATTCGACTTCCTCCTTTATTCAAATAATTGAATACACTATTTCTTTTTCTTGCCTGATATCTCTGGCTAGAACTTTCAATACTATATTAAATAGGAGTGGTGAGAGAGGGTATCCTTGCCTTGTGCCAGATTTCAAAGAAAATGCTTCCAGTTTTTGTCCATTCACTATGATATTGGCTGTGGGTTTCTCATAAATACCTATTATTATTTTGAGATACCTTCCATCGATACCTAGTTCATTGAGCATTTTTAGCATAAAGCATTGTTGAAATTTGTGGAAGGCCTTCTCTGCATCTATTGAGATAATCATGTGGGTTTTGGCTTTGGTTCTGTTTATGTGGTAGATTACTTTTATAGACTTCCATATGTTGAACTAGCCTTGCATCCCCGGGTTGAATCCTACTTGATCATTAGGATAAGCTTTTTCATGTGCTGTTGCAATTGGTTTGCCAGTATTTTATTGATGATATTTGCATCTATGTTCATTATGGATATTGGCCTGAAGTTTTCTTTTTTTGTTGAGTCTCTGATGGGTTTTGGTATCAGGATGATGTTGGTTTCATAAAATGATTTGGGAAGGATACCCTCTTTTTTAATTGTTTGGACTAGTTTCAGATGGAGTGGTACCAGCTCCTCTTTGTATGTCTGGTAGAATTCAGCTGTGAACCTATCTGAACCTAGGTTTTTTGTTGTTGGTGGTGGTAGGCTATTTATTGTTGCCTTGATTTCAGATCTTGTTATTGGACTATTCAGGGTTTCAACTTCTTCCTGGTTTAGGCATGGGAGGGTGCAGGCATCCAGAAATTTATCCATTTCTTACAGGTTTACTGGCTTCTGTACATAGAGCTGTTTGTAGTAATAGCTAGTGGTAGTTTGTATTTCCATGGAATGTGTGGTGATATCCCTTTATCTTTTTTTATTGCATCTAGTTGACTTTTCTCTCTTTTCTTTTACATTAGTCTGGCTAGTGGTCTGTCTATGATGATCTTTTCAAAAAACCAGCTTCTGAATTTATTGGTTTTTTGAAAGGGTTTTTTTTTTTTTATCTCTATCTCCTTCAGGTCTGCTCTAATCTTAGTTATTTCTTGTCCTCTGCTAGCTTTTGCATTTTTTGATCTTGCTCCTCTTTCTCTTTCAATTTTGATGTTAGGGTGTTGATTTAAGATCTTTCCTCGCTTCTCATGTGGGCACTTATTGCTATAAATTTCCCTCTAGACACGCTTTAAATGTGTCTCAGGGATTCTAGTACATTGTGTCTTCATTATCATTGGTTTTGAAGAACAATCTTTATTTCTGCCTTCATTTCATTGTTTATCCAGTCAACATTCAAGAGCCAGTTGTTTTTAGTTTTCATGAAGTTGTGCAGTTCTGATTTAGTTTCTTAATCCTGAGTTCTACTTTGATTGCACTGTGGGCTGAGAGACTTAGGATTTCTGTTCTTTTGCATTTACTGAGGAATGATTTACTTCCAATTATGTGGTCAATGTTAGAATAGATACGATGTGGTGCTGAGAAGAATGTATATTCTGTGGATTTGGGGTGGAGAGTTCTGTAAATGTCTATTAGGTCCACTTGGTCCAGATCTGAGTTCAAGTCCTGGATATCCTTGTTAATTTTCTGTCTCGTTGATCTAACATTGACAGTAGAGTGGTAAAGTCTCCCACTATTATTGTATGAGAGTCTAAGTCTATTTGTAGGTCATTAAGAACTTGCTTTATGTACAGGTGCTCCTGTATTGGGTGCATATATATTTAGGATCATTAGCTCTTCTTGTTGCATTGATCCTTTTACCATTTAGTAATGTTCTTCTTGGTCTCTTTTGATCTTTATTGGGTAAAGTCTATTTTATCGGAGACCAGAATTGCAACTCCTGCTGTTTCTTGCTCTCCATTTGCTTGGTAAATCTTCCTCCATCCCTTTATTTTGAGCCTATGCATGTTCTTGCATGTGAAATGATATTCCTGGATACAGCACACCAATGGGTTTTGAATTTTGTCCAATTTGCTGGTCTAAATCTTTTGATTGGGGCATTTAGCCCATTTACATTTAAGGTTAATATTGTTATGTGGAAATTTGATCCTGCCATTTTGATGCTAGCTGGTTGTTTTTCCCATTAGCTGATGCAATTTCTTCATCGTGTTGATGCTCTTTACCATTTGGTACATTTTTGGAGTGGCTGGTACAAGTTGTTCCTTTCTACATTTAGTGCTTCTTTCAGGAGCTCTTCTAAGGCAGGTCTGGTGGTGACAAAATCTCTCAGCTATTGCTTGTTTGGTAAGGGTTTTTACTTCTTCATTTATGAAGCTTAGTTTGGCCAGATATTAAATTCTAGGTCGAAAGTTCTTTTCTTTAAGGATGTTGAATAATGGCCCCAATCTCTTCTGGCTTGCAGGGTTTCTGCAAAGAGATCTGTTGTGAGTCTCATTGGCTTCCCTTTGTGGGTAACCTCACCTTTCTCTCTGGCTGCCCTCAGCAGTTTTCCTTCATTTCAACCTTGGTTAATATGATTATTATGTGCCTTGGTGTTGCTCTTCTTGAGGAATATCTTTGTGGTGTTGTTCTCTCTATTTCCTGGACTTCAATATTGGCCTGCCTTGTTAGATTGGGGAAGTTCTCCTGGATAATATCCTGAAGAGTGTTTTCCAGCTTGGATTCATTCTGTCACATTCAGGTACACCTATCAAAGGTAAATTAAGTCTTTTCACATAATCTCATATTTCTTGTAGGCTTTGTTCATTTATTTTCACTCTTTTTTCCCTAATCTTGCTTTCTCATTTTATTTCATTGATTTGATCTTCAATCTCTGATATTCTTTCTTCTGCTTGGTTGATTCAGTTATTGAAACTTGTGTATGCTTCATGAAGTTCTTATGGTGTGTTTTTCAGCCCCATCAGGTCATTTATATTCTTTTCTAAACTGTTTATTCTATTTAACATTTCATCCAAACTTCTTTCAAGATTATTAGTTTCTTTGCATTGAATTAGAACATGTTCTTTTACCTCAGAGAAGTTTGTATATGCATCATCTATTTACATTGTATTATATTACCTTATTCTTTTTATTTAACATTTAAATTTTCTAAACAGTTGTAGCATATTTGTCCTAATTTCAAAGTAAAGTTTCTAATTATATAAAAGTTATGTAATTACAGGTTTACTTTCTATCTGATATTAAGGGCTATCTTCTTTTTCTTGAAGTGTTTTAAATTTTCAAATACATTGTTTGTCTACTCCATTTAAAAAAAATTCTGGTTAAAAAGATGGTTCCTGATATATATTCACATTTTTTTGAAGATGATTGGAAGATGGTAAGATGCTGTGTTAGTCCATTCTTGTGTTTATAAAGAAATACTTCAGACTGGGTAATCTATTTGAAAAGAACAGCATTCATTGGCTCATGCTTCTGCTGGGTGTTTGAGTAGCAGAGTTCTTGCAACTATTGTTGCAAGCTTAAGGAAGCTTACAATCATGGTAGAAGGTGAAGTGGAGCTATTATGTCATATCGTGAGAACTAGATAGAGCAAGCATGAGAGAGGGAGAAAGTCCCTCATTCTTTCAAACAACTAGATCTTGCTTGAACCCAGAGCGAGAACTCACTTATTACCAAGGGGATGGTGCTAAGCTATTCCTGAGAAATTGGCCCCTAAGATCTAGTCACCACACACTATGTCCCACCTCCAACAGTGGGAAACACATTTCTTTATTTTTAATTTTTGTAAGTACATAGTAGGTATATATATAAATGGGGTACATGAGATTTTTTAATATAGACATACAATGTGTAACAATCAAATCAGGACACATAAGGTATCTATCACATCATTTGTCCTTATTTTTAGTGTAACAAACACTCAAGTACTTATCTTTAGTGTTATAAACAATGCAATTATATTATTTTATTCACATTTAAATGTACAATTAAATAATTATTCACTATAGTCACCTTGTTGTGCTATTAAATACAAGGTCTTGTACATTATTTCTTACTATTGTATTGGATCCATTAATCACCCCTGCATCCTCTCCACCCACCCAATAAACACACTTCAACTCTGTATCTCCATGAGTTAAATTGTTTTAATTTTCAGCTTTCACAAATACGTGAGAACATGTGTAGTTTGCCTTTCCGTGCCTGGTTTACTTAATTTAACACAATGACCTTCAATTTCATCCATGTTGTAGATGATGCAATTGCATTCTTTTTTATAACTGAATGGCACTCAATTATGCATATGTACTACATGTTCTTTATCCATTTCCCTCTTGATAGACACAGAGTGCTTTAAATCTTGTTTATTGTGAATGTACTATAATAAATAAGGGAGTGTAAAAATGCCTTCAGTATACTGATTGTCTTCTGGTGGGTACCAATTAATACCTAGAAGTGGATTGCTGCATTGTTTGGTAGTTACATTTTGAGATTTTTGGGGGGATCTTCAGACTGTTCTTCATAGTGGTTGTACTAACTTAATATTCCTGCCAACAGTGTATGAGTATTCCTTTTCCTCTACATGCCTACCTGCATTTGTTATTGCCTATTTTTTTTAAACAAAGGCCATTATTACTGGGTTGAGATAATGTCCCTGTTGGTTTGAATTGCATTTTTATGATGATCAATCATGTAGAGCACCTTTTTGTATGTCTGTTTTCCATTTTTATATCTTCTTTTCAGAAATATCTATTCAGATCTTTTGCCCATATTTTAATTAAATCATTCAATTTTTTTTCTATAGAGTTGTTTGAGCTCCTCATATACTTTGTTTATTAATCTCTTGTCAGACGTGTAGTTTACATATATCTTCTCTCATTCTGTGGATTGTCTCTTGACTTTATTAATTGCTTCCTTTGCTGTGCAGATGCTTTTTTAACTTAATGTAATCCTATTAGTCCATTTTTACTTTGGTTGCCTGTGCTTGTGGAGTATTGCTCAATAAATATTTTCCCACTCCAATATCTTAGAGAATTTCCTCCATGTTTTCTTATAATAAACAGTTTAAGTTTTAAAATTTAAGTTTTTAATTCAATTATGATTTGATTTTTGTATATGGCAAGACAAGGGTCTAGTTTCATTCTTCTCCATATAGATATCCAGCTTTCCCAGCACAATTTGTTGAAGAAACTGTCCTTTCTCCAATGTATGTTCTTGGCATCTTAGTCAAAAGTGAGCTCAGTGTAGAAGTGTGGATTTGTTTCTGGGGCTTTATTCTGTTCCATTGGTCTATGTGTCTGTTTTTAGGCCAGTGCCTTGCTGTTTTGCTTACTTCAGCTCTGTAGTATTATCTGAAGTCAGGTAATATGATTCCTCCCATTTTTTTTTTTTTTTTTTTTTTAATGGAGTCTCACTCTGTCACCAGGCTTGAGTGTAGTGGGACAATCTCAGTTCACTGTAACCTTGCCTCCCAGGTTCAAGTGATTCTCTTGTCTAAGCCTTCCAAGTAGCTGGGATTATAAATGTGCACACCACCACACCCAGACAATTTTAGTAATTTTAGTAGAAATGTGGTTTCACCATGTTGGCGGGAATGATCTCAACCTCCTAACCTTGTGATCCACCCTCTTTGGCTTCCCAAAGTGCTCAGATTGCAGGTGTGAGCCATTGTGCCCAGCTGGTTCCTCCAGTTTTGTACTTTTTGATCAGAATAGCTTTAGCTATTATGGGTCTTTAGTGGTTCCATAAAAATTTTAGGATTGCTTTTTCTATTTCTGTGAAGATTGCCATTGGTATTTAAGGATTGCATTGAATCTGTAGACTGCTTTGGATAGAATAGATATTTTAAAAAAGTGATGCTTCCAATCCATGAACATGATATAGCTTTCCATTTCAGGGGTCTCTTCAATTTCTTTCATCACCATATTACAGTTTTCATTAATCTTTCAGTTATTTGGTTAATTCTGATATTTTACTTTATTTGTAGCTACTGTCAATTAATTATTTAATTTTTTTTTATTGTTCACTGTGGCATATAGAAATGTTACTAATTTTTATATGTTAATTTTGTATGGTGCAACTTTACTGAATTTATCAGTTCTAATTTTTCTGGGTATGGATTCTTTAGGTTGTTCCATTTATAAATAAGGATAATTTGACTTCTTCCATTCCAATTTGGATGTCTTTGATTTCTTTCTCTTGTCCAATAGCTCTAGTGAGAACTTTCAGTAGGATGCTGAATAATAGTGGTGAAAGTAGGCATCATTGGCATTTTCCAGATCTATGTAAAAATAATTTTAACTTTTACCCATTTTTTATGATGCTACCTATGGGTTTGTCATATATGGCTTTTATTGGGTTGAAGTAGAGTGTTTGTATACTCAGTTTTTTAACATAAAAGAATGTTAAATTTTATCAAATGTTTTTCAGCATCAATGGAAATAAGTGTATCATTTTGTTCTTAATTCTGTTGATATGATGTATCATGTTTATTGATTTGTGTATGTTGACCCATCCTTACATTCCTGAAATAAATCCTACATAGCCATAATGAATGAATGTTTTAATGTGTTGTGAATTTCTTTTTTCTAGCATTTTGTTGAGAATTGTAAGAATTATCATCTCAATGTTCATCAGAAAAATAGGCCTGTAGGATTTTTTATTTTTATTTTTATTTTTATTTTTTATTTTAATGTGTTTCTGTCTTGTTTTGGGATCATGAAAATACTGGCTTGGTAATATGAGTGTAGAAATATTCCTCTATATTTTGGAATAATTTGAATAGTAATGGCATTACTTCTTTAAATGTTGGTTAGAATTCAGCAGTGAAGCCACTGGGTTCTTGACTTTAGTTTATTGGGAGAATTTTGATTACAACTTCAATCTTGTTAGTTATTATTGATCTGTTCAAGTTTTGAATTACTTTATGATTCAATATTGATAGGTTGTATATGTCTAGCAATTTATCTATTTCTTATAGATTTTCCATTTAATTGGTATATGGTTGCTCATGGTAGCCACTCATTATTCCTTACATTTCTATGGTATTAATTGTAATGACTTCCTTTTCGTATCTAAATTTACTTATTTCGGACTTCTCTTTTTCCCCCCCTCAGGCTAAAGGTTTCTTTTTGTTATCTTTTCAAAAAAACAACTTTTCATTTTCTGATCTTTTGTATTGTTCTCCTTCAATTACATTTATTTTTGCTCTGATCTTTATTTTACATTTTCTTCTACTAATTTAAGATTTGGTTTGCTCTTGATTTTTTATTTAAGATGCAACACTAGGTTATTTATTCAATTTGAAGTTTCTTTAAATATCTATTTTATTATATTTTATAACTATTAAATTTTAATATGACATTTACCTGACATATAATACTCTATGTCAAACTAACCTAAGCATTGTATAAATGATCATTTCTGCTATAATACAAAAACCCTGAGAATAAGCCATGGGTTTTTTTTTTCTTGGTAATGAAGAACTTGAGATTCTGAAAGTTTATGTGGTTTATTTAAGCTCATACATTAAGTAATTGTTTGGTTTTCTTTTAGGTTACATCAAAGCCAAACTCTTTTAATATTTATGTAAAATAATTCTTTTTCTTTGCACTTTGTCTGATAGCATGATTCCTTTATTGCTTTCATCTCCAGCACCTATTTGCCATACTTCTGAAAGAGACTCACAGTTTTCATTTCAGGATTAAAACCCCATTCACCCTTAGGGTATGCAGTTTGGCTGGGATGTCATCTCTACAAATAGGTATGCAGCATGTAATCTTGTTCTAAACAAGCTGATAGACTTACCTCTCTGGTGACAATTAATTCATTGCTGGCCATGTGATTCAGACCATATCAACCAGATTTACTTATGGCTATTTTTGTCTTTTGGGGGTGCAGGGGGGGATATCAAGGGCAAATTTGGTTTTGAACCTGAGTACTTCTGAAGCTGCAGTCAACCTGTCCTGCATATGTACACGAAGAATACACCCAGCACATGGAGAGGGGCAAAGTTAAGTCGAGATGAAGGCCAATCTACTTCTAATGATATGCCTAGCACCCAGAATTCAATAATTTCCAAAGCCAGTTATATTCATCTAAAGCTGCCTTTAACAAACATACATTAACAGCTATTTTTAAATTATGCTTCTTCACTGAGCTAGCCAATGCACTAAGTACTTTATCTGATATAGTAATTTTTAATGCTTAAAACAACTTTGAGAGGTAGGTATTATTGCTATCTTCATTTAACAGATAAGAAAAATAATTCCTAGAGTGTTTTATAAGACATGTAATATATCAGAATTCATGGAATAGATGTATTGTTTAATGTTTAGCCATTCAGAATGTTAAGTTTTAACATTTGTATCCACAGTTTTTCTTTTATTTTTGAGCAAGTATGACTTGTTCTTCTGCTGTTACAACCAAAAATGTCCTTACTTATGTAGTAAGAAATTATTGCACTCACACTAGAACCCCTGTAGCAAAGGGGACAGAGTATCAGTTATTGGAAAGGATGTGGAGAAACTGAAACCCTCATACATTTTTGATTAGAATGTGAAGTGGTGCAGCTGCTTTGTAAAACAGTATGGCAGTTCCTCAAATGTTTAAATACAGAGTTAACATATGATAGCAATTCACCTTCTAGGTATATATACAAGAAAAGCAACAATCTACTGAAAAACTTGTGCAAAAATATCCATAACATTATTCATAATATTCAAAAAGTAAAAAACTACCCAAATGTCTTTCAACAGAAAAATTAAATTGGGCACATCCATTTAATTGAGTATTTTATTCTGCAATAACAAATAAAATACCGATTCATGGTACAAAATGGGTGAAACTTGAAAACATTATGCTAACTTAAAGAAATAACTCACAAAAGAAACATATTATATGTTTATTTTATATGAAATATCCAGAATCGGCAGATTTGTAGAAAAAGTAAGTAGATTAGTGCTTACTTAGGGCCAGGTAGGTAGGAGGGGTAATGGGAGTGACTGCTAATGCACAAAGACTTTTTTGGGGGTGATAAAAATGTTCCAAAATTGATTGTGGTTGTATGATTTGCACTATGCTATGTATGTACTAAAAATATTAAATTGTACACTTTAAATAGTTGTATTTTATGGTACATAAATTATATCGCAATAAATCTATTGTGTATAGGTATAGATAAAAAAAAAGAAATTATTACTTACTTTTCCTTCTTTATAATCTCTTTTTTTGTTTGCAATAGTCTATTTCAATTTCTTCTATTTTGTAAGAGCCAATACAAATAAAATAATCTTTGTTTGACTTTTATGCCCAGATCATATTTTAATTTTTTAGTTGTCACCCTTTTCATGATATAGAATATATTGGTGATCAGGACTAAATAAAATTCTATAAGGCTGTAAGTTATATTCTCCATTGTCAGCAAGTTTTCAGGATAACAAGCACTCTTTGGATATAATGCATCTGTTAGAAATAATGATTCTGTCCTGATGTCTGCCCTTCATCAAATGAACACATAGATTAGCTCTTAATAATGCAACTAGCAATGCTCAGGGTCTATTTGGACATAAAATATTTGTCAAACATTGTAGACAGTAATATATTGTTTTTAAAATATAGAGAGACTTTACATTTTCTTCTGGTCCTCATACTATTTTACAAATTTTACTTAATGTTAGAAATTATAAAATAAATATTTTAGATTGAGAAAAATATTATTTTTGGTATAAATAATATGATGTCCTAACATTACTTATAAGGTAACCCTTTTATTATTTAGAAGTATATTTATAGCAAAAATTTTAACATGAACTTTTAAAAATATAAAAGAATAAGATATGCAATTTAAATGGAATATAGGAAAACATTATCTTTTGTATAATAGCATAATATAACTGCGATAACCTTCATGAGAAAAATATAGCATTGTCCTGCCACAAGAATAAGATTATATGTTTTTTGATAGGAACTATAAAACGTCACATTATTCTGTTCTAAACTGAATCATTAAAAAAGAAAACCTCCTGCTGCAGAATCACACGATTTGTTTTGTAAAAATTTGTCTTATATATCCCAAGATGCTATTACTGGAAACAATAAAATATACTATTGTAAGATCAACGAGGGATGAGATGACTATATTCTTATAAGCTGAAAAAAGACAATCAGTATGATAATTAGAGCATGTTAATTACTCTCTATCAGAAACAAAAAATGCAAATGATATACAGCAGGAAATTAACAGCAGTTACTGTTCAATATTGCATGACTTTTCAATTAAGAATAATATGAGAAGTTGTTAAATTATAGAAAATGAGAATAATGAGGCTAGAATATTAAAGAGCTTTAGGTTTCCGGTCTGGCTGTGGAGGAAATCATTAGAAAAGATTCTGAGCAAGTGTTACGTTCTGTGTGGGTTCAGCAAGCTTGTGGAGTACAATGGGGAAATCTTCATGTATGCTTTTATTTTTACAAGATCCGAACAAGACTGAGTATTCTGGCTCCGCCAGAAGCAGTTCAGTAACCTTTCCTGAATAATACATTTGCCAAAATCTAACACGATTTCACCCTTTTCTGTAAAACTCTTGGACTGACAGAACAATTAGTATAATTTGCTACAGTCTCAGAACAATCCAAAAAGCAAGAAAATGTCCTTTAATTACAAATCATTTTTAAAGGAAAATGATTATGTGACTCAGATTAGGTAAAACATAAATATGGCAAGAAACTAAGAAACCTTAACTTTGTTTCTTATGTACTACAAAGAAATAGTCATATCAACTATTTTTTGGAAAGTTTTAATATGAAAAGAAACTGAATTATAATCATAATAAATCACCTAATTTACCATCATTCCTATATAATTTCTTCTGTAAAAATGATACAAATAGAGAAGGAGTAAAACTAGAAACAGGGATATTAACTATATATTTGGAAGAATGTGCAAATATACTTCATAATAAATACACTTTAAATTCTGAGAGAAACAATATGCTTGCTCCTAAAGAGATAATTACATTAATTTATTCAAGCCAACAAGACACACTTTAGTAGACTAGCAAATTACATGAAAATTAAAACTATTAATTCATTAAAAAAGAAGAGGAGATGAATACAAAACAAAATATTTATAACATTTTAGTTTTTGTCTATTTAGGAATTTTTACAATTAGTTAAATATAATCAATGTACATTTATCTTGATTCATACCATAGTATATATAACAGCTATACCTCTTAACAACTTAACTACTTTATTTTGTTTAAGTTCTTATATTTTAAAATTTTTATAACTTTAATGTAAAATTAAAGGCAGTCAGCGTATTCTCTATCCACTTTATATGAGATCATGATCATGATACGCTTTAATCAATAAACATGTTTTTATCTGTAGAGCAGAGTCTGTAGTTTACTTCTTCATGCTGTCTGGTAGCTCCAGATCCACTATATAAACTTTTCTTTGCTTGAACACAGCTCATTTTTCCTATTAAAATTCTGAGTTCTTATCATAATCTCTCCTTTGCCTTATTTTCTTCTTAACATCTATTTGTTACAGACTGCCCTCTGGTTTCATTTGTGGAAATACATTTTAAAAGCATCCTGGTAAGTACTATATCACTAAAACTATTCCACAACAAAATTATTGGCATAAGTAGATTATCATAGCTAAATACAAGCTGTTGCTAACTGCACATAAGCAAGCTTAGCCGTCGCTTGTATAATATCATTGCACTCCAGGTAGGCAATTCAGTCCTTTGGAATAATCTGCAAAACAGCCCTCAAAATGATTATTGCCCAGTAAATATACACTTTGCTGTGTTGTTATTGTTGTTGTTTTTCCACCACAGTAGTTTGAAAAACAATTTCTCTGACATTAATGTCATACTGTTTCCAACCTTTAGGATTTGTGCCAAATTTTTCATCAAAATTCAAACAAATAGATTAAAGAAGTGAGATTCTGTTTAATCTATTACAATTTCCACCCTACATCATTTAGATTATATAATTTTCTTTTACTGAGCACACAGAAAGTAGTAAGACAGCTTTCACTGCAAACTAACTGGATGAACAGAATTATATGGACCATCTTCCTAATTGCTGCTAATTTTCATAGCTGAATCCATTGTGATTCAACTGACACATACTCTGATAACATCCAAAGTGGAGTACACATACAGATACCACCTGAAGGTGTTCCTATGATGATACTGAGCACTGACTTGTAGAAGTACATAGTGGGTCCAGGATCTGACACTCCCTCAGGAGAAATATTCAAATGAAAAACAGAGGTAAAAGCAAACATGCCAGAAAAATAAATACACTTTAAATTAAATATATATTTTGTGTATGTATTTCAAACGATACACACACAAAATATACATCCTTTGAAAACACCAAAACCACGTAACTTTTAATAAATTATCAATTCTGTTCTGTATATAGTTTCACATGGCAAATAGGACATGTGTGAAATATTGAAGTTTACAATTAACTTATATATTAAATTCAAGTAATGCAATTTTACACAGACTATAAACTATCAAAAAGGAAATGATAAAGTAAATGACATAAATGTTAAAGATTTTATTTCAGTTGTAGGACTCCAAATCTTGTACTTTCTATGTAACACAATGCCGACACTCAAATCATTAGCATCAACATAAGTCCACGTTTTCTACAACATGTATCATTCACTCTTTCACCTACATCAGGACAGTTAAGATGCTATAAGGTCTGCATTCTTTTCTCTAATTACATATGAGAACACTGATTGATGGAATTTAAAAGACTGGTTCAATATAGCTGCTGGATTCTAAAAATATAATTCCTGGCCCTGGGTTCTTTCTACTATAAAACAGAATCTACAGATAGGAAGTTTCTGGCCTGTCATTTATTCAACAAATAAATAATTATCACCTACCGAGTGTTCAGTACCTTTCTAGTCAAACTGAGGGAAAAATCACAAAAATATTTCTGCGTTAAAGCTGCTTCTATTTTTTACATTATTGTTATTTTTTCCTAAGGGATAAAAAGGTATTAGCAGGGTTAAAGGGAGCAAGAGAAGCATGGGTGTGGGGTAGTGTACCTCTGCCTACATTTCATGTGGTTATATTTATGGAGGTCCATGATTTATTATTATTCCCACTTAAACTTAAAACTGAGTTCATAGGGAATTTTCGCTTTTCCTAACATAAGATAGTTTTTATTTCTCTTTCCCTTGGCAAGTATATTTGAATATAGTTCTCTCTTTCTTTGCCTACCTTATTCCCATTTGTTGTTAAAGACAGAACTTAGTGATCATCATCTCTAAAAAGTTGCTGTTTATCTTTCCAATATAAATGATCACTTTTTTTCTAATTTTCAGTATTTATGATTATTACAGAAAATGTTATGTGTTAATTCATCTGTTTATGTGTTTACATTACCATATAATATTTTTAATGAAAAACAGTATTTTTTCCAGCAATTGGTGCAATAACTGGCAGTTGGTACCAAGTCAATAAATCTTTATCCCGTTAAAAGCCACTAGAGTTCCATGGCGTAATTTGTTCTAGTTATTGTCCCAAACAAATAATCATTACAATGATATAAGTATCTCTTTTTCCTTTTTTAATGGGTAATTTTACAATATCAAATTATTGAATTGAGTCACTCATGAAAGACATTTTTATCTTTTTAAAGAGCAACAAAACATTTTATCACCCTGATAGAATTATTAATGGAATCATGATATTGATCACATTTATATATGCAACATTTTTTTCTTGGAATTCATTCAGGCACTCCATCTTCTTAGTATGTGATGAAATAAAAAGGGGAATAATACATAAGAAAAAACTCAACAAAAGGAAAACTAACAACTTAATTAGAAAATGGTAAAAGGGCCAGGCATGGTGGCTCAAGCCTGTATTCCCAGCACTCTGGGGGGCTGAGGCGGGCGAATCATAGAGTCAGGAGATGAAGACCATCCTGGCCAACATGGTGAAACCCCGTCTCTACTGAAAATACAAAAATTAGCTGGGCTCAGTGGCATGCGCCTATAGTCTCAGCTACTCAGGAGGCTGAGGCAGGAGAATTGCTTGAACCAGGGAGTTGGAGGTTGCTGTGAGCCGAGATCGTACCACTGCATTTCAGCACTCCAGAAAAGAAAAGTAAAGACAATAGAAAAAGATCTGAACAGAAACTTCAACAAAGATGTACAAGTGAGAAGTAAGCATATGAATAAATGATCTACTTTCTATTTCATTAAGAAATTGCAATTTTACACAACACGGATACAATTACACACCTATTAGAAAATCAGAAACACTGTCAGTAACAAATGCGGTGAGGATGTGGAACAAGAGAAACTCTCAGTCATTGATGGTAGGGATTGGAAAACGGTTTGGTAGTTTCTTACAAAATTAAAAGTACTCATACCATATGAACCAGCAATCATGCTACCTTTTATTTCCTCAAATGAGTTGAAAACTTTATATAAAGCAGATGTTTATAGCAAATATATTCATGATTTCTAAAACTTGGAAGCAATCAGTATGCCACTGAAGAGATGGACAGGTTAATAAATTGTGGTATATCTAGACAGTGGAATATTATTCATCGCTGAAAAGTAATTAGCTACTAGATTTCAAAAGATATGCAGGAAACTTAAATGCATGTTACTGAGTGAAAGAAGCCAGTATTAAAATGTTAATACTGTATGGTTATAAATACATGAAATGCTGAGAAAGACAAAAGTATGAAGACAGTAAAAAGGTAAGTGGTTGCCAGGGGTTGAAGGAAAGGAGGGGTGAATAAGAGGAGCACAAAATACTTTTAGGACAGTGAAACAATTCTGTATGATACTATAATTGTAGACATATGTCACTACACATTTGTTGAAAGATGCAGAATGTACAACAACTAGAGTGAACTTTAATGTAAACTAAGGACTTTGAGAGATAATGATGTGTCAGTGTTTGTTTATCTACTACAAGAAGGGCACCACTGTAGTCCAGGTTATTGATGCCGGGAAGTCTGTGAATGTGTAGGGTTAGGGATGTGTGGGAACTCTGTAATTTCCACTTAATTTTGCTATAAAGCTAAAAAATGCTCCAAAAATTCAGTCCATTAAATTACCTAATCCTAAGGCCAATAAATACAGTAAGATAAAAGTCAATTTATTTTTCAGCTAGAATAGCACAACACATGAAAATGAGTATTAAACCATCAAACAAGTCTTGTATCTTCAAACTAGACATATATTAAAGTATCACCATTATTGTTTGGATATTTTGTCCCCTCCAACTCACATTAAAATATGACCTCCAATGTTGGAGGTGGGCTTAGTGGGAGGTGTTTGGGTCATGGGGATGGATGACTGCTTCATGAATGACTTGGTACTGGGCTCATGGTAATGGATAAGTTATCACTCTGTGAATTCAAGCAAGATATTGTCTTAAAAGAAGCTGAAACCTTTTCCCTCTCTTTCCCTCTCTCTTTCTCTCCTGCAATGTGTCATGCTAGCTCCTTCATGAATTGCCACCATGATTGTAAGCCTCCCAAGTCCCTCACCAGAAGCAGATGCTGGAACTATGCTTTGTGTACAGCCTGCAGAACTGTGAGACCAATAAACCTCTTTTCCTTGGAAATGACTAGGTCTCAGATATTACTTCATAGAAATACAAAATAGACTGACACAATCACCAAAACAATTTCTGAAACTTCTATTTTAAATATATTTTTGATTTACATGTCACAGAAGAATGATAGTATTATTTTACATTCTTCTTTTTTATGTTTGCCAATTGTGATTATTCATGTTTTTATATGCATAGCCAAGCATTTTAAATGTTTTAAAATTCCAATATAGATAAATAATATATTATTGTCACCAAAAATATTTACATTATCATTTTATGATCAGATTATATAAAATTAATGAACAAAGTAAAAATAAAGCAATAAAAATGGGCAGAAGTATTAGGCCAAGATGGCCAACTAGATGCAGCCAGGAAGAGCTTCTCCCACCAGGAGAACGCAGACCATGAGGAAAACCAGCACACTCTGAGAAGATCTTTAGAAGGAAGGCATTGAGAGTGTATGAAGAGAAGACCTTGCCACTACGTTGCTGCTGACACAAGCACATGTGGAGGAACCACTACACTTCTGCCAACAGCATGCATGCAGACCCTGCTGCAACACTATCCCATTGCTGCCAGCACACAGGCATGAGTGTGGACTCACTGCCAGTTCCCCAATGAAGCACTTTTGTCAGTTCCTCTATTGGAGTGTTATTGCCAGTGGAGCAGGTGCTTAACATCAAGGTGTCAGAGAAAAAAGACATGGGCCATGAGTGAGCCCCTCAGTGCACACTCTAACACTGCTGAGCTGAGCCATGCAGTGCTGAGCCAAGCCATCATCCACTGAAATCATTCAGAAATAAAACAAGACAAATGAACCCAACTTATATAATAGACAAACTTGCAACAGCATCAAAAAAATACAAAAGCAAAAAGCCCCATCCAATGACAGCCATTCTCAGCATTAAAGGAATATCAGACCACACATATAAGAAACAAACATTCTAAAAATTGTGGCAACTCAAAAACCAAGAGTGTCTTCTTACCTTCAAATGACTGCACTAGCTTCTCAGCGATGTTTCTTAAACAGACTAAAATGGTTGAAACAACAGACATAGAATTCATAATCTGGATAGCAACAAAGATCATCAAGACTCAGAAGAAAGTTAAAATACAATTCAAGAAATCTAAGGAATCCAGTAAAATTATGTAAGAGCTGAAAAACAAAATAGCCATTTAAGAAAGAATCATACTGAACTGAGAGAGCTAAAAGTGTACTACACTAATTTTAGAATACAGGTGGAAGTATTAACAGCCAAATAGAACCAGCTGAGAAGTGAATCTTCAAGCGTGAAGACTGGTTCTTCAAATCAAGTCAATCAGACAAGAAGAAGGAATAAATAGCAAAAAAATAAACACAACATTCAAGAAAGATGGGATTATGTAAAGAGACCAAACCCATGACTCATTGTGCCCCTGAAAGAAAGAGAAAGAACAAGTAAATGGAAAACATTTTAGAAGACACTGTCCACAGAAATTTCCTCAACCTTGCTAGAGAGGTCAACACTCACATTCAGAAAACACCTGCAAGATACTATAAAAGATGACCATCACCAAGACACATAGTCACCAGATTCTCCAAATTCAATGCAAAATAAAAAATCTTAAAGAGGGTTAAAGAGAAGGGGCAGGTCACCTATCTACAAAGAGAAAGTCATTAGGCTAACTGGAGATCTTTCAGAATAAATGCTGTAAGCCAGAAGAAATGAAGGGCCAGTATTCAGCATCTTTAAAATAAGAAAATCCAACCAAGAATTTCACATTCAGCCAAACTAAACCTTATAAGAAAAGGAAAAATAAAATTCTTTCCAGATAAGCAAATCCTAGCAGAATGTATTACCACTAGATCTGCTTTAAAAGAGGTCCTTAAAAATTGCTAACTATAGAAATGAAAAACTGTTACTGACCACTAGAAAAACACACTTAAGTACACAGACCTAGACACTGAAGGAACTACACAATCAAGTCTACATAACAGCTAGCTAACAACATGATGACAAGATCAAATCCATGAATATCAATATTAACCTTGGACATAAATGGGCTAAGCACCCCACTTAAAAGACACAGAATGGCAAGATGGATAAAGAAACAAGACCCAAATATATGATGTATTAAAGAGACCCATCTCACATGCAATGATACCCATAGGCTCAAATAAAGGAATGGAGAAAAAAAATCACCAAACAAATGGATAACAAAAAAAGGAGTAGTTTTTGATATTCTTATTTCAGACAAAAAAAAAAACTGTCATTTCATTTTTCAACAATGATTAAAAAGGACAAGAATAAAATTACAAAATAATAAATGGTTCAATTCAAAAGGAGGACTTAATGATTCTAAATATATATGCACTCAACATGGGAGCAACTAGATTTATTAAACAAATTCTTAGAGGCCAACAAAGAAATTTAGATAGCCAGACAAGTGGAAGAATTAATATCATTAAAAAGAATATACTACCCAAAGCTATTTGCAGATTCAACACTATTCCTATAAAGCTACCAATGTCATTTTTCATAGTATTAGGAAAAAAAACTATTCTAAAATTTATATGGAACAAAAAAACAAGCCCAAATATTCAAAGCAATCTTAGTCAAAATGTTTCAAAGCTGGATGCATCACATTACTTGACTTTGAACTATACTACAAGGCTATAGTAACCAAAACAATACAATACTGGTATAAAATCAGACACATACACCAATGAAACAGCTTAGAGAAACCAGAAATAAAGATGCATACCTATAGCAAACAGGAATACTAGTGTTGTGATTGGACCGCAAAACTGAGATGGGAAAATTTTCACGGGTGATGGAAATGTTCTACATTTTGGCTATATTGGAGATTGCAAGAAACTCATCAAACAACCATAATCTGAGCATTTTGTTATATTTAAATTATACAACAATAAAAATATTTTAAAGTATGTTATAAATTATGATGTAGTTTAAAAAGAATCTAAAAGATGTTTTGACAAATAGTGGAAATTTAGAAAAATTCATATCATCTTGTAGTATGTCCTTTGCAAAGGTCAAAACCTTTGATCATTTTAATGAATAAATTATATATGTTGTTTTAAAATTAGTTTTTTTAATATTACTTTAGGTTCTGGGGTACATGAGCAGATCATGCACAATTGTTGCATAGGTACACACATGACAATGTGGTTTGCTGTCTCCATGCCCCCAGCATCCACATCTGGCATTTCTCCCCAGGTTATCCCTTCCCAACGTCCCCACCCACTTGCTGTTCCTCCTTGACCCTCCCCACAACAGACCCCAGTGTGTGATGCTCCCATCCCTGTGTCCATGTGTTCTCATTGTTCAACACCCACCTATGAGTGAGAAGATGTGGTGTTTGATTTTCTGTTCTTGTTTCAGTTTGCTTTATATTCAAACTTATTTCTTAACTTGAAAAGCATAATGTGTTTGTAGAAAAGAGTATATCACAAATGTACATCTTGACAAAATAGTGTACTTTTTTCTATCATTGTATTCTGTTTGATTAGAAAAGTGCCTAGCACATGGTAGTTGATAACTATTTATTTGTTGAATACATGAAAGACCAGATATCTCCTATTGGTACATTCTATGGTATAGTAGAAATAATCCAGGTCATGGATCACTCCTATAACCAGAACACTGATTGGGAACATACCCATGTGGCCAGACTCAGATTAAGAAACAGAAGATTAGCATTCTCCAAAATCTCTCTTGACTTCCTTTCCATTCACTATGCTCCAAAAGGTAAACTAGATTCTTATTTCTAACGCAATGGATTAGAGCTTCAAACAACTTACGTGTATAGATTATCTTTAATTACGTCCTTTCCAATATCCCTGGCATATTGTTGACAGCGTCTTGCCAGGTTTATTTTAGTTTCAAGAAATGTTACCATAATTTTAATTTCTGGTCTTTCACTTGTATAAAACTTTAAGAGCCTCCTAACTAGTCTCATAATATGAAGTCTCTAACTCACACTGTTTTACCATCTTTTTTGTTTTGTTTTGTTTTGTTTTTTGTTGTTAAATTTGATAATTTTTATTTATTTTTATTTTTATTTATTTTTTATTTTTTTAATTTTTATTGCATTATAGGTTTTGAGGTACATGTGCAGAATGTGCAAGATAGTTGCATAGGTACACACATGGCAGTGTGTTTTGCTGCCTTCCTCCCCTTCACCCACACTTGGCATTCATCCCCCTTTTACCATCTTAAACTGAGATTTTATTATTCTACTTATTTGTCTATACTGGTGTATATAGGTACATATGTGTATATATACAATGGATATATGCATAGTATATAAGAATCTACATATATTTATACAAGATTAGCTGTGTTTACACATACACCCCAATATATTTATGCTACCATGTTCATACAGTACCCTTTTTAAAAATCTTATTTTCTCAACCTTTCTTCTCATCTTATAATAAATTTATTTATTAATTAAAATTGCATTTATTCTTTAAGTTTCACCTCCAATTAGAAGTCTTTTATAATGTCATCCATTAGAGTTTATCTAATTATCTACTGTGAACTCAAAGAATTGTTTTAAAAGTGTTCATATACCTGGTGTCACAACTCTGCTTGGATTACTGCTGTGATGCAATGTCCCTAGGTAGGTTTTGAGATCTATGAAGATAAAGGTCTTATAGGAGTCTATCATTTTCTATTTTTATGTAGGTAAGTAAATTATTCTTTATGTTTCCTCCATGTTATATTCACTAAAATAATTTGTTGTAATTGTTTAAGTTAGAGAATTCTCCACCTCATACCACGCTACTAGGCTACAAAGGCAAGTGAGGAAATCTGGATTTCAGTTAACACCTCTGATGATTATTTGGTGCACTATATGTTTAAAACCACTGCCCAAGCCAATAGGCCAATACAGTGATCTATTTATAAATATATAGCATAGAACCAAATTTTACCATTCATTTGATAATCCATAACCATGTTGAATGAAATCAGAAAATGTAGTTTAAATTTTATTTCTAAATAATAGTAGCCAATACATACAAAATTAACTATGTAATAGGTGCTTTTCTAAGTGGTATGTATGAACTCACTGAACCCTCACTATAATTCAGAGGTGATTACTATTATTGTTACCAGTTTACAGATAAAGAAAATGAAATCAGAAAACATTACGTACTTGCTAAAGATTGCATCTCTTTCAAATCTGGCTGGAGTCTATTCTTATGAACTATACTATACTGTTTGTAATAGATAAAGAAACATGTATTTTATATAGTAGATATTATACACATAAAATATCTGAAATTTGATAAAGTTATTAAGTACCATAGAAGACGTAAAGTGTCAATTAGGTGATTATAGGAAAAACCAACACATTCTGTTCAGCCTTTTAGCTAATTCCAAAATGGAAATCACTACTTCTTAGCAACAGAAAATACACTCAGACATTATGCAACTCAACTGCTAGTTTATGTAAATTAGGTGCTTGCTACAATTATTACTCATGAAGGACTGTCTGGTTTAAGATAAATATTTTGAGAATTAGGGTTAATATATTTCTCATTATACTCATAAAACTAGAGAAACTCCAAAAGACAAACAGGGCCATGAATCTTAATCAGTGTTATTCAAATTGGAACCATTATTTTTATAAACTCCATTCAAGATTTGTTTAAATTATCTGATTTTATATATGTAAAACATTCAAATTCATCCAAATAGAATGACCATGATATTCAGTAGCTTGTGTGAATGTGTTAACTCAAAGGCTGTGTCACACTATTTTTATTATTTTATAGTCATTATTTATTGGTCAGATTTATTTATTTATTTATTTATTTATTTATTTATTTATTGGTGAATGTTTAACTGTGGTGTGAAGTTATTTTCATCATCTTCTACAGGCAAAGCATGTCTTATACATTATCTCATATAAGCCTCATAACAAACTAGAAAGTAGAGATTGCTTTGAGATGAATGTACCAAAGCTCAGAAAGTGACTTATGAAGCTGATCACATAACAAGTAATTTTCAGATCTTGAAAAGAAAAAAGATATTTTTGACAGAAGATTGGTATTTTTTTGAAATAGACTATTTCATAGATGATGATGATGACAGATAGATAGATAGATGGCTATGGTTAGAAATATAGGTGGATAACCGTGTGTGTGATGTGTATAGGGTTTGTATATTACATATCACATAAATATTATCCACATACTGAATTCAGGAACTACTTATAGAATAGCAATTTAACTTTATTTCTAAAAAGAAAAAGAATAATGTCTTGTCTATTCTTTAAACAAACTTTCATGGGTAATTTACTCTATGCTGGCAATATGCTAGGTGTTGAAAATAATCTTGAACCATACTGATCAGGTCCCTGTTCTAAAGGCTGATATTCTTGAGAGAAAATACAGGGATAAAATCATAGAATTAAAATTAAACTTTGTTGTTTTATGCAGAAATAACAAAGGATTCTTTACATACATACATACATACATACATACATATACATACATACATACATACATACATACATACAGCAAGCAAGCAGGCAAGGTCTCTCCAAGGAGATGGCATGAGGCTAACACCCCATTACAGGAAGCCAGGTTTATGTCCCTGACTTTCTAAGGCAAAGGCTGGTACACAGTTTCTGAAGCAGAAGTAAGTCTGGCTCACTTCCAGGATTGAAAATAAGGTTGATTTTAATCGAACTTAGTGTTCAAAGAAATACAGCTGTCTGTTTAGATGAAATATTTTATCACACTTGTCTTCACACTGGAAAACCATGGGAAGAAGAAATGCGAGTAACAGAAAAGTTACTAGTTTGCAAAAGAAGAACATTATAAATTCACATTTTCTATATATATAATTCATATTTTTTTGATATGAAAGAGAAAAAAGATTCATGTTGTAGTTACGCCTATCAGGATGCAACCTAACAGTTAAGCTCAGAAAAATTTTATTGTGTCTATTATATGATAGCTTTTATAGGAAAAATTGTGTAAGAAAATACAGCAAATGATGAAAAGAGATAAGCTATGTAAATAACATGAGTATTATTACAGTTGTCAAGGTATACATATATATATATATTTCTGAAGAAGAAAAAGGATGAGAAAAAGTTGATTTCTTTGGCCTAGGTTTGGCCTTAGACAATATTAGAACGATCAAAGTGTGGGTGAAGGGGAGGAAAGCAGCAAAGCACACTGCCATGTGTGTACCTATGCAACTATCTTGCTCGTTCTGCACATGTACCCCCAAACCTATAATGCAATAAAAATTAAAAAAAAAAAAACAAAAAAAACCTATCCATTATTTTTCATCAATTTGAATTGGCTACAGATTTTTATGTAGTCCATTAACAACAATTTTTGCACCATAGAAGCTACTGTCTAACTATGAACACTAAAGACATAAACATAATAATTATTTTAGTATTATTTCCCTAAAATGGTAGTGAATGGAGACTGAAAAGAATAGGACAAGAAATGATAGGTATTTTCCTAAGAACAATTGAGATACTTAGAGCTTTGAGAGGGAGAAAATCATATATACATAATGACTTGAGAAATGAAAAGAGTAGCCATGAATTCACTCAATTTCAAAAAGCTATCCAAAGCATAGAAAGAAGAACTGAAGAATAAATGGTACAAGACAGCTAAGAAGACCAGAAGCTATTACCAGAAGCAAGAAATGTGAACTACAGCTCTTCTGCTGACCTCAGGCACCAAATTCCATTTGGATAATACATTCAATATTGATGAGTCTGTTTTCCTTTCATTGACTTTCTGCCTACAATGTACTTTTGGGATTTTAAGCTGACGATTGCTATGAAAACTGAACTTGGAATCTAGGGCATAGTTGGACAAATCAATCATACACAGAAACACAGAAAAGTACCCTGCTTACTACAAAAAAATCCGTAATTCCATTTTACAAGGCAAAAAAAAAATATCTAAATGACCTTTCCAAATAGGTCTAGTGAATAAGCTATATATATATATATATATATATATATATATATATATATATATATATATATATATATGTTTCTTTCCTTAGGTTTTAGGCAATTGCTATGCAACCTAAAGAAAAAGGCTAACATGATGTTTTATCTGCCCATAGCAACTAGCACTTTCATGGATTCAGATATAAATAAGGACAACAGAGAGAAATCGATGAAAAGTGAAGTATGTAAGAAGTGTCAGCTGAACTTATGATACCACTTGACAAACTCAATTGTTCAGTAACTGGAATATGAAAAGAGGTGACTTTGGTAGTATACCTGCTCTCAGAATTTATAGGAAGACAGGTTCATATTTGAGGAAAACAAGATATAGATTTTGTGGAAAATTAGGAAGAGAGACAATAATCGTTAGCACTTACTGATCTATTCTAAATGGATAAATTCCTGGACGCCTGTGTCCTCCCAAGCGTAATCCAGGAGGAAGCCGAAACTATGAATAGACCAATAACAAGGTCTGAAGTTGAGGCAGAAATTAAGAGCCTACCACACAAAAAAAGCCCAGGTCCAGATGGGTTCACAGCTGAATTCTACCAGACACACAAAGAGGATCTGGTACCATTCCTTCTGAAACTATTCCAAATAATTCAAAAAGAGGGAACCCTTTCCAAATCATTTTATGAGACCAATATCATCCGGATACCAAAACCTGGCAGAGACTCAACAAGAAAAGAAAACTTCAGGCCAATATCCATGATGAACATAGATGCAAAAATCTTCAATAAAATACTGGCAAACCGATTGCAACAGCACATTAAAAAACGTATCCATCATGATCAAGTAGGATTCATCCCGGGGATGCAAGTCTGGTTCAACATACGCAAGTCTATAAATGTAATTCACCACATAAACAGAAGCAAAAACAAAAACCACATGATTGTCTCAATTGATGCAGAGAAGGCATTTGACAAAATTCAACAGCCCTTTATGCTAAAAACCCTCTATAAACTTGGTATTGATGGAACATATCTCAAAGTAATAAAAGCTATTTATGACAAACCAACAGCCAATATCATACTGAATGGGCAAAAACTGAAAGCATTCCCTTTGAAATCCGGCACTAGACAAGGATGCCCTCTCTCACCACTCCTATTCAACATAGTACTGGAAGTTCTAGCCAGAGCAATTAGACAAGAAAAAGAAATAAAGGGTATTCAAATAGGAAAGGTGGAAGCCAAATTGTCTCTATTTGCAGACGACATGATAGTATACCTAGAAGACCTCATCACCTCAGCCCAAAAGCTCCTGAAACTGATAAGCAACTTCAGCAAAGTCTCATGATATAAAATCAATGTGCAAAAATCACAAGCATTCCTATACACCAATAGCAGACTTAAAGAGAACCAAATCAAGAACAAACTGCCATTCACAATTGCTACAAAGAAAATAAAATACCTAGGAATACAACTCACAAGAAACATAAGGGACCTCTTCAAGGAAAACTACAAACCACTGCTCAATGAAATAAGAGAGGACACAAACGGATGGAGAAACATTCCATGTTTGTGGTTAGGAAGAATCAATATCATGAAAATGGCTGTACTACCCAAAGTAACTTGCACAATCAATGCTATCCCCATCAAACTACCATTGAATTTCTTCACAGAACTGGAAAAAACCACCATGAATTTCATATGGAACCAAAAAAGAGCCCGCATAGCCAAATCAATTCTAAGCAAAAAGAACACGGCGGAGGCATCACACTACCAGACTTCAAACTATACTACAAGGCTACAGTAATCAAAACAGCATGGTACTGGTACCAAAACAGAGATATAGACCAATGGAACAGAACAGAAGCATCGGAGGCAACACAACATATCTACAACCATATTATCTTTGATAAACCAGACAAAAACAAGCAATGGGGAAAGGATTCCCTATTTAATAAATGGTGTTGGGGAAAACTGGCTAGCCATGTGCAGGAAGCAGAAACTGGACCCCTTCCTGACACCTTACACTAAAATTAACTCCAGATGGATTAAAGACTTAAACATAAGAACTGACACCATAAAAACCCTAGAAGAAAATCTAGGCAAAACCATTCAGGACATAGGAGTAGGCAAGGACTTCATGACCAAAACACCAAAAGCATTGGCAACAAAAGCCTAAATAGACAAATGGGACCTAATCAAACTCCACAGCTTCTGCACAGCAAAAGAAACAGTCACTAGAGTGAATAGGCAACCATCAGAATGGGAAAAAATCTTTGCAGTTTACACATCTGACAAAGGGCTGATATCCAGAATTTACAAAGAACTCAAACAGATTTACAGGAAAAAAAACAAACAAGCCCATTCAAAAATGGGCAAAGGATATGAACAGACACTTTACAAAAGAAGACATACGTGAGGCCAACAAACATATGAAAAAATGCTCATCATCACTGGTCATTAGAGAGATGCAAATCAAAACCACACTGAGATACCATCTCACGCCAGTTAGAATTGCAATCATTAAAAAATCTGGAGACAGCAGATGCTGGAGAGGATGTGGAGAAATAGGAACACTCTTACACTGTTGGTGGGAGTGTAAATTAGTTCAACCATTGTGGAAGACAGTGTGGCGATTCCTCAAGGACCTAGAAATAGAAATTCCATTTGACCCAACAATCCCATTACTGGGTATATATCCAAAGAACTATAAATCGTTCTACTATAAGGACACATGCACACGAATGTTCATTGCAGCACTGTTTACAATAGCAAAGAACTGGAACCAACCCAAATGCCCAATGATGATAGACTGGACTGGGAAAATGTGGCACATATACACCATGGAATATTATGCAGCAATCAAAAATGATGAGTTTGTGTTCTTTGTAAGGACATGGATGAATCTGGAGAACATCATTCTCAGCAAATTGACACAAGAACAGAAAAAGAAATACCACATATACTCACTCATAGGTGGGTGAGAAAAATGAGAACACATGGACACAGAGAGGGGGTCTACTACACACTGGGGTCTATTGGGGGGAATGGGGGAGGGACAGTGGGGGGGGCTGGGGAGGGATAGCCTGGGGAGAAATGCCAAGTGTGGGTGAAGGGGAGGAAGGCAGCAAAACACACTGCCATTTGTGTACCTATGCAACTATCTTGCACATTCTGCACATGTACCCCAAAACCTATAATGCAATAAAAATTAAAAAAAAAAAACAAAATTTAATGTTGAGAAAAACTGACAGAACAAAAGGCGATATGTTTTACAGGTAAGAAAAATAACAAAATAAACTATGTAATTTTAAAGAGTAATTTTAATAGCTAAAGATTTTGTTAAACAAGAAAGTTGAACTCATAAAAAATTTTATTAAAGCAACATATGTACTATAAATTACATGAATAATAAAATAAACCAAAGCAAGTTAAATATACCAGCTTTTGAATGCACCAAATAAAAGGTCATGGCAGCATTCTTTTCAAAGAACAGTGTTATAATAATTTAATTTAGCAATAATAAAATTATTTATTAATTTCTCTAGCAAATATAGATTAAGGTTTATACAAAGAGGTTGCAACTCATAATTTTGTTTATTAATAATATAAACATAATAGAAAAATATAAACATGGCCAATAATATTTCTGTATTTATGTATGTATGTAAATATATATGTTTGTATTTATTTGACTAAATTGCTAAAACTTTCATTAGTATCTTCTAGATACACACGTGGATCATGCTTTTTGATATGCTCTTCTTGAAAAATGTTTTATTAATCATCCAAATTAGCATTATACTGAAATTTGAATAAAAGACAAACATTTTATTAAAGCAAACATATGTACTATAAATATTATTACTAATAAAAGACACCAAAGTTAAATACAGCTACTTTATAATGCACCCAATTAAAAAGTTCATGCCTGCATTTTTTTCAAAGTACAGTGTTATAATTTAATTTAACAATAATAAAGTCACCTGCTAATTTATATAGCAAATACAGATTAAGGTTTGTACAATTAGCTCACAATTAATAATTTTGTTTATTAACAATGTAAAACCTAATATTACAAAAATGTTATGAGTGAATATTCTTGTCAAATTACATTAATAAATAAAATATGACATCCTTCCAGGGTATTCTTTTTTTTAACTATAATATCTGAAATAACTATAGAGGGAAACATATTGTTAAAATATGTATGTATATAAATACATGTTTCTACTTAACACCTTGAGAAAGCCAAGTTAAATAAACGTGAAACTTCATAGCATGTAAATGTATATTTTATAGTAAAAATATACTAACTTATACATTTGGCTGAAAGATTAATGGCCCATTCTCCTTATAACTACTGTTAAATTCAATAAATTTTTTTATTCATTAATTAGTAATAAAACAAATATTGTTTCTAAAAATATAGACATATTATTCATTATTCTTAAAAATTATGTTGCTGAAAAGGTGCAATCTGCATTTTTATCCCATAATGTAAGTCTTTTAGAATTTACCCTAAAATATCAATTCAAATATCATTTTTCATTTTCTATAACTTAGCTAACTTGTTTTGACAACATGACAATTTTAAAAGAAATAGTATATTGTTGTATCACCAATAAAAGTTTAGGAATGGCAACATGTCATTGAATTAAACAGTGTAGACAAAAGAGTTTCACACATTAACTGTTGCAAGAAATTATCAAATTTGACTGACTTGCATGATTGTTTTATATTCTACCCTAATGTTTAAACATGTTATGGGGTACCTATGAAGATCTTGCAGGGTTGTTGCATAAGTATACACATGCCATGGTGGTTTGCTGCCTCCATCCCCCCATCACCTACATTAGCTATTTAATCCCAATCTCTCCACCCCCGCTATCCCTCCTCTAGGCCACCAACCCTCAACAGACATGAGTGTGTGATATTATCCTCTCTGTGTCCATGTGTTCTCATTGTTCAACACCCATCTATGAGTGAGAACAGGAGGTGTTTGGTTTTCTGTTCTTGTGTCAGTTTGCTGACCTCAGGAATGCTTTCCTTGTGACCCTACACCATCATATTGTTAGAAACTGAATTTCTATATTCATTGCTAAGTTGAAAAGAAAAGAGTATTAAACATGTGCATTTCTTAGAATATTACATATTTGTAAGGACAACATACTTTGTTTTATATTGTTATTGTTATGAAATGTTCTAAACATTTTTACTGATGACAGTATTCTTGCATCTATTAAGCATTTTATTTTTTTCTTTCACTCAGCAATAAAAACAATATTGCTGAGTCAAATTTTCATAACAGGAGCATTTTTCTATTCCTATATTTTGTTTTGAGGTAACAGAGAGGGATTATCTGATTTTGTATAGGTATACAGAAACAAAGGGAAGGAAACACCAAGTATATTCTGCAATATTTATTGAACTTTGAAATAGGCTAACTCCAAGAGTCATTATTTATTTTTGGTCAGTTCATCTCTTGTGTGTATGTGTGTGTGTGTGTGTGTGTGTGTGTGTATTTGTGTGTGTGCATTCTCAGAATCTGAAGGTTTTGCCTTTCCTTGTTAATTTCAAATTATTCTGATTATTAGATGTTTGAGTCAGACAAATTTGAAAACTTGAATATATAATTTTCCCTGGCTAATAATGATTTCATTGAAAGTGTCTATGTAAATTAATATTATTAATATTTAATTAAAATAACCTTTGCATTATGCAATAAATATATATGAAAGTGATAGTAAGATATATAAGAATGCTAGCCATAGTAAGATACGATATTAAGAAAATCTATATAGTTATGCTAAATTTTACATTTTCAATATTTTTATTGATATTTTGGAGATTGTCATGAGCATTGCTTAATTTATTTATTTAAAATATATACAAATATTGCAATTATTTTATAAATGGAAAGAAAATTCTTGGCTATGCTTTTATTTTTTTACCAATCTTCCTCCTGAGAATATTTTTTATTTTTTTCTCTTAGCCTGGTGAACTACTGTTTAACCTTCAAGTCTCAGTTTGTTTTCTTATTTTTGAATTTTTATTTCTAACCTTACCTTTCTCTTCCCTATACTAAAATAGTAATTTGTTACCCATTTTAATAAAAAGATGTTTTTTTAAAAATTATTTCTTTTTAATATTCCTTATACTTATCTGAAACAAGTGCAGAGTCTCTTTCACTCAATTTCTGACACAAATCTCAAAAATTCTTGCTAGATTATTAATTTAATTTTTCTTGTCTTTTAAATTAAAACATTTTTGCTAAGCGACAGCAGAATGGCAGCATAATATCATCTGCCTGTCCAAAGGTGTGGGTGAAGGGGAGGAAGGCAGCAAAACACACTGCCATGTGTGTACCTATGCAACTATCTTGCACATTCTGCACATGTACCCCAAAACCTATAATGCAATAAAAATTTTAAAAAAAAAACAAAGATTAAACATCAAAATTAATATTTTTAGAACTATTTAAAAAAAAAACAAAGAATTGTTAACTGTTCTGAGAGTTGTTTTGATAAAAATAATAAATCTTTGTAAAAATATTGAGTTTTGTGGCATTTTAAATAGTCCCTAATTATTATTCTTCTTGACTAGATTCCATGGTGACCTAGCAAAACAACAGCCTCAAAAACATGAAAAACAGAAACCTAGATGTTATTGGAGGGAACAAAATATGTTTGGTCCTATCATTTTCTAACAGAAAGGATTAGTTTTGGTATGCTATTACATAGTATGGTGACTACAGCAAACAACAAAGTGGTAGAGCTAGATAGCTTGAAGAAAAGATTTTGAATGCTGCCACCACAGAAAAAGATAAATAAAGTGAGGAATATGGTGAATACACCAATTTGGCCATTATACTATATATTCACATGTAATGAAATACCACAATGCACCCCACAAATGTTTTAAAATTATAACATAAAAATGTATCACATTGTCCAGGAGCTGTGGTTCATGTGTGTAATCCCACCCCTTTGGGAGGCTGAGACTTTTGGATCACCTGAGATCAGGTGTTTGAGACCAGCCTGGCCAACATGGTGAAACCCAGTCTCAACTAAAAATACAAAAATTTAGCTGGGCATGATCATGGGTGCCTGTAATCCCAGCTACTCAGGAGGTTGAGGCAGGGGAATTACTTGAACCCGGGAGGTAGAGGTTGCATTGAGCCGAGATTGCGCTACTGCACTCCAGCCTGGGCAACAAAAGTGAAATCCTGTCTCATTAAAAAACAAAAAGTATTGTAAAATTATGTGCTAATTATCAATAATAATTAAATTTAAAAGTAATTACTAAAACTTCCCAAATACAATACAAAATTTATCTATCCATAAAAATCTCAAAGAACTTTAAATAAAAAAACCTCAAAAAGATTGTCAGGTACATTCAAAATTAAACTGTCAAGAGGCAAAAATGAGAGAATCTGAAATCAGAAAGAAATTATTATGAAAAAGAAATACACAATAAAATAAATAACTAATTTCTTATTAGACACTACAGAGGACAGAAGGTAGTGATATGCCATATTAAAGGTGAGTGATGAGATAAAAAGACTGGCAACTAATAATCTTACATCCAGTAAAATTATTTTCTAAAAATACAGGAAAAATAAGACACTCTGATATGACAAAATTAAAAACAAAACATTGTGGCTAGCACATCCACCTCCTCCACAGAAAATACCAAAAAGAGTCCTTTAGGCAGAAAGAGCAGAACACTGGAAAATCAGTTTATTTATCACAGAAATATTAACCTCCCCAATAATGTGTCTAAATACATAAATATAAAAGACATAATATTTTGTTATAATAACTTTTTCTCAGTTACTTAAAGTTAGCTACATAAATATGAGTTTAATATCAGCTAAAAACTGAGTTCATGGATTTATAATGTATAATGATGTCATTTGTTGGACAATAATAGCACTAAGAACAGGAAAGAAAATAAACCTATACAAATAAAGTCGTGGCGTTGTTTTAAAATTAACTTTGTTTACTTCCATACTAGATTGTTGTACATTAAAATGGTAATGATAGATGTGGGACCACTAAAAATAATAAATATACTAAGAGACAGGATTTTAAAATCATACTCTAGAAAAATAACTACATAATATAAAATAAAATGTTAAGAGAAGGCTATTAAAGGGCCATAAAACAGAGAGAAAAAATATTTTAAAAAGATAGAAAATGAGGTATGTTCTACATTATGAGGAATTAAGCATATGTATATAGAACAAACATTAAAATGAAAGGTGGAGGTAGGAAATATACATTTTAAAAAATGATACAACTATATTACTATGCAAGAATACATTTTAGATGCAAACTCAACTAAGTTGAAATACTGTTTACTATGCAAACAGTAACCAAAAGAGATAAGAGATGGCTATTCTAATATTAGACAAAATGAACTTTAAGATGGAAAGTATTATAGGAGAAAAGTTATAATGATTAAATTACTAATGATAAGACAGCTGAAATAAAACTTGATGCAATTAAAGAAATAATATACAGTATATCAATAATGATTGTTGATTTCAGTACCCCACATTTGATAATAATAAAAAGAGAAAAAATTAACATGGATATTAAAGATGTTAAAACAAATATTGTCCTCAGGATAAAACCTATTGTAAGTAACAAATAAATTCTCAATCAATATTAAGAATTGAACTCATACCATATATGGTCTACAAACAAAACAGAATAAAATTAGATGTCAATGAAAATATAAATTTCAGAATAAGTATGTTTAAATATTATTAAACAATGTACTTTTTAATATGCAATGAGTCACACAGTATCACAATCAAAATTGAAAAATAATTGGAGAGGACGATGAAAATACAATATAAAAGAAATTAAGCTACAGTGGTACTAGATGGTTATGTATACCTCTAGAACTATAAATCAAATCTATGACCAGACTTCCACTGTAAAATTAATTAAAAAGAAGAAACCTGAACCAATGTTATAACAAAGATTACAGTTAGAAAAAGGAAAATATAAAACAATTATAAAATTTTTAAAAAGGGTCATTATTTCAAAAGATCAATATGATTCACAAATTTAACTAGAATTACCAGGATAAAAAGAGTAGGTTCATAATACTAAAACTTGTAAAGAAAGAGGAAGTATTATCACTGACCTTAAAAAATATATAAATATGTACCGTATATATGTAAATACACACACACACACACATATATATGAATATATATATATACACAAATGTCCATTTTTATGCTGCTAATAAAAACGTACCCAAGACTGGAAAGAAAAAGAAGTTTAATGGAGTTAGAGTTCCACATGGCTGGGAGGCCTCACAATAATGGCAGAAGGCAAAGAGGAGCAAGTCATGTCTCACATGGATGACAGCAGGCAAAGAGAGAGAATTTGTGCAAGGAAACTGCTCTTTTTAAAACCACCAGATTCTGTGAGACTTATTTACTTTTGTGTGAACAGCATGAGATAGAACCACCTCCATGATGCAATTGCCTTATGATTAGACTCTAACTGAGTCCCTCTTAAGACACATGAGAACTGTGGGAGTTACAATTCAAAATAAAATGTGGGTGGGGACATAGCCAAAGAATATCATTCTGTCCTGGCCTCTTCCAAATCTCATGTCCTAACATTTCAAAACCAATCATGCCTTTCCAACAGTCTCCTGAAGTCTTAACTCATGTCAACACTAACTCAAAAGTCCACAGTCCAACATCTCATCTGAGACAAGGAAGTCCCTTCCACTTATGAGACTGTAAAATCAAAAGCAAGTTATTTACTTCCCAGATATAGTGGGGGTACAGGCATTAGGTAAATACAGCCATTCTAAATGGGAGAAATTAGCCAAAACAAAGGTGCTAGAGGCCCCAGGCAAGCCTGAAATCCAGTGAGGCAGTCAACTGTTAAAGTTTCAAAATGATCTCCTTTGACTCATGTCTCTCATCCAGGTCACACTAATTCAATTGGTGTGTTCCCATAGTTTTGGGTAGCTTCACCTCTGCAGCATTGCAGGGTACAGCATTCTCTCTAAGCTGCTTTCATGGGCTGGCATTGAGTATGTGTGGCTTTTCCAGGCACACAGTGCAAGCTGTCAGTGGATCTACCATTCTGGGGTCTGAAAGACAGTGGCCCTTTTCCCACATGTCCACCAAGAGGTGCCCCAGTAGGGACTCTGTGTGGGGGCACTGCCCTAGCAGAAGTTCTTCATGAGAGCTCCCCCCTTGCAGCAAACTTCTGCCTGGACATCCAGGTGTTTCCATACATTCTCTGACATGTAGGCAGAGGTTTCCAAGCCTCAATTCTTGACTGCTGGACACCCACAAGCTCAATACCATGTGGAAGCTGCCAAAACTTGGGGTTTGTACCCTCTGAAGCCAGAATCAGAGCTGTACCTGGGCCACCTTCTGATGCCACAACCAGAGCTGTCACAGCTGGAGTGGCTGAGTCACAGGGCACCAAGTTCCTAGACTGCAGACAGCACAGGTGACTTTGGGTCCAGCCTACAAAATCATTTTTCCTCCTAAGCTTTCAGACTTGTAATGGGAGGGGCTGATGTAAAGACTGCTGACATGCCCTGGAGACATTTTCCCCATTGTCTTGGGGATTAACTTTCAGTTCTTTGTTACTTATGCAAATTTCAGCACCTCACTGGAATTTCTTCTCAGAAAATGGAATCTTGTTTTCTATTGCATTGTCAGGCTATAATTTTTCCCTTTTATAATCTGCTTCCCTTATAAAACTGAATGCCTTTAACAGCACTCAAGTCACATCTTGAATTCTGTGCTGCATAAAAATTTCTCCACCAGAAACCCTAAATCATTTCTCTCAAGTAAAGCATTTCACAGATCTTTAGAGCAGGAACAAAATGTTTCCAGTTTCTTTGATAAAACATAGCAAGACTAACTTTTGCTGTAATTCACAACAAATTCTTCATTTCCACCTGAGACTACCTCAGCCTAGATTTTATTGTCCATATCATTATTAGCATTTTGAGCAAAGCCATTTAATAAGTCTCAAGGAAGTTTCAAACTTTCCCACATTTTCCTTTCTCCTCTTGAGCACTGCAAACTGTTTCAACCCCTTCCTGTTACCCAGTTCCAATGTCGCTTCTACATTTTCAGATATTTTTTCAGCAGTGCCCCACTCTACTAGTACCAACTACTGTATTAGTTCATTTTCAGGCTGCTGATACAGACATACCCTAGACTGGGAAGAAAAAGTGGTTTAATGGAGTTACAGTTTCAAATGGCTGGGAAGGCCTCACAATCATTCTGGAAGGTAAGGAGGAGCAAGTCACGTCTTACAAGGATGATGGCAGGCACAGAGAGAGTTTGTGTAGAGGAACAACTCCTTGTAATGTCATCATATCTAGTGAGACTTATTCACTATTGTGAGAACAGCATGAGAAGGACCTGAACCCTTGATTCAATTACCTTCTGCTCTGTCCCTCCCACAACATATGGGAACTGTGGGAGTTACAATTCAAGATAAGATTTGGGTGGGGATAACAGCCAAACTTTACACACACACACACATCAATAATGGTTGCTGAATTTAGTGCCCCACATTTATATATATATATATATGGCTGCCCAGCAGCACCAAAGATATATAAACAATGACTACAAGGGAGAGTTATAAAACTTCTATTAATGACTTCAATGCAGTGCAAATATTTCTAGAAATATAAACTACCAAAATTTACTCATCATAAAGAGAAAATCTAAAAGATCTTTAATAAGCCAAAATAGCAAAGTAGAAGCCAGATGATTTTACTCCCCACAACCCAACTACAGAAAATCAAAACCAAATATTATTGCTAGGATTATCACCAGTAATATTCCAAAACTTAAATATGAGGAGAAGACAGTCCCTGGGAACACAGAAGTGAAAAAAATAGGGAGCATATGGTAAGAGAATCAGACTTTTATATCTGCAACATTCTTTCCCCAGTCTGCCAAGCACCAAGCATGCAGAAAGTACCCTAACTCCAAACTCATGGTTACTACATGAGAAAAAAGTAGACTGAGGAAGACATCAGCTTCTACATCTTGGATTCCCTGACAGAAAACCTATCCTTGCCTCAACCTACAGGCATCATTTTGAGTGCCTGAAGAAAGAAACTTCTTGAGGACAGCTAGACAGAGGGGAGAAGGTGGGACAGTATTTCCATGCAGGAAAACTCTCATCTGTGTTTTGGCCAAAGAAGTTAACACAGAGTGGCTGTCTAGCAGCACCATGCTATAGGAGGTTAAGGTTCAGGCTCTGTGACTCATGTCTGTAATCCCAGCACATTTGGAAGTTGTGGTGGATGAATCACTTAAGGTCAGGGATTCAAGGCCAGCCTGGCCAACATGGTGAAATCTCATTTCTAATAAAAATATGTCTGTGCACCAAATTACCTGGACGTGATGGCACATACCTATAATCCCAGCTACTCAGCAGGCTTAGGCGGAAGAATCACTTACCTAGAAGGCAGAGGTTGATATGAGTTGAGATGGGGCCATTGCAATCCAGTCGGGACAACAAGCGCAAAACACTGTCTCAAGAAAAATAAACAAATAGGAAGTAAGTTTCACAAGTTCCATAGGCACAAACTCCTAACCAGTTTTCCCACACTGCCAGAATATTCCTTGTGGGACTTCTACCATTCAGGCTGGACAGTGCTTTTGTTTGCTAGAGCTGAGGTAAACATAGGGTTAAGGTGCCATCTGGTGCTGAAGAGGAGGCAGTGACCTTGCAAAAATATATTCAACAGGCATATTGCAAATAAATCCATATACAGACATATCCAATAATTGAAACAAGCCAAACAGTGGAAACTGGAATAAATAACTAATCCTTCAGTGTGAAGACATAGAAGCAAATGCACAATAACAATATGAAACAGAGAACTAAAAAACCCAAAACTTCCCAGACAAACAAGGTGACAGACAGTTACTCTAATGGGAGTATGAAAGGCAAGCTCTCTGTTCAAAAATTAAAAGTAGCATGTTTAAGGAAACTCAGTGATCCACAAAATAACAAAGGAAAGCAACAGAAATTTATCAAAGAAATGTAACAAAGATTGAAATAATTTAAAATATAAAACAAATCTTTAGTAAAAAATACATTTGCTATACTGAAAATTTTATTACAGGCTCTCAACAGCAAAGTGGATCAATCAGAGGAAAGAAATAGTGAGCTTGAAGTTAGGATATTATAAAATATACAGAGAAAAAAAGTGAATGAAAAAGAATAAAGAACTCATGCAGGATATAGATAATTAAATTACCTCAAAGAGAAAATTTAAGAATTATCTGTATTTGGCCAGGCATGATGGCTCATGCCTGTAATCCAGCACTTTGGGAGGCTGAGGTAGGCTGATCATGGTCAGCAGTTTGAGACCAGCATAACCAACATGGTGAAACCCCGTCTCTACTAAAAATACAAAAATTAGCTGGGAGTGCCTGTAATCCCAGCTACTCAGGAGGCTGAGGCAGGAGAATCACTTGAATCTGAGAGTTGGAAGTTGCAGTGAGCTGAGATCTTGCCACTGCGCTCCAGCCTGGGCAATGGAGTGACACTCCATTAAAAAAAAAAAAAAAAAAAAAAAAAAAGAATTACAGAATTATTAGTATTCAAAATAAAGCTAAGGAAAAATTCAAAAAATAATAACAGAAAATGTTTTAAAATTTGAGAGATGTAAACATCCAGGCACAGGAAGTTAAGAGATTGTCAGAATAAACCAAATAAAACTACATAAAGGCATGTAATAATCAAACTCCCAAATGTCAAGGGGAAAGAGGATTCTAAAAGCAGTAAAACATAAGAAGCAAATATACGAAGGAGCTCCAATTTGTCTGGGTAAAAACTTCTCAATAAGTAATATTCCACCAGAAGGATGGAATGTGATAACCATGTTCAAGTTGCTAAAAAACAAGACTGAAAAACACTAGTTTAGTGTTTAGACAAGTTATCGTTGAAACATGAAGGAGAGATAGTCTTTCCAAACAAAAGCTGAGGAATTCTTTACCACTAGGCCAATCTTAAAAAAATGCCACGGAGTTATTGAATCTGAAAACAAATCCTAATATGCAAATGTAAACCACTTCAAGGCATAAAACTTGGTGGTAAAAGTAAATATTGAAAAAAAAAAACTCAAAATATTCTAACACTATGATTATGTGTGTAACCCACTCATAATTTTAGTATGAAGACTACAAAACATGTCTATCAAAATCAGTAATATCTACATCAATCTGTTAACAGATAGGCAATATAAGATTACATAAATTGAAGCCAAAACATAGGCCAAATGTAGCAGGTTTCGGGGGTGGAGTTGAAATGTAGAATTAAATAGTTTATTGTCAGTGTTTGTTTCTAGTTTTTCTTCATAGTCAAAGAAAGGTTGTCATTTGTTTAAATAACTTGTCATACCATTAAGATGTTTTTGTAAGTCTCACAATAACCACAAAGCAAAAACAAATCACAAATACATAAGAAATAAAAAGCACTGAATTTAAACATGCTTTGGTTAAGAGAAAAAAAATCTCTTAACCAAAAAAAGAGACAATAATAGAAGAAGAAAGAAATAGAGGTGACAGAATAAAATCGAACAATGAGTAAAAAATAACATTGGTAAATTCTTACCTATCAATAAGAACATTGAATGTAAATGTACTGAGTTCTCCAAGTAAAAGTTATAGAGTGACTGAATGAATAAAGAAACAAGACCAAACTATATGCTGCCTTTGAAGAAAACTGCTTCATCTATAAAGAAACCACATAGACCAAGAGTGGAGTTAAGGAGAAAGATACAAGTTACTCCTGTTCATTTAGTTTCATTGAAATAGAAACCAAAAGAACAGGAGTAACTTAGTTATATCAGAAGGTAACAAACAGGTCTCTGTGTACCCCATGCAGGAGAATTTAAGTCTAAAGCAAGCACCAGTAAATCTTGAAAGAGAGAGAGGATATTAGCATTACACTTTCAGTAACAAACAAATCATCCAGACAGAAAATAAACAAAGAAACATCAGAGTTAAGTTACACATTTGACTCAATAGGCCTAATTGAAATTGACAAAGTATTTCACCTAACTGGTGCAGAATACACATTCTTTTCAACAAGATGTGAAGCTCTCCAAAACAGAACATACTTAGGTCAGAAAAAAAGTATCAACAAAATAAAAAGTCCAAATTATATCAAGTATCTTTTCTGACCACAAAGAAACAAAATTATAAATCAATAAGAAGAGAAATCTTAAAAACCACAAAAACATATGAAAGTTAAAAAACATGCTCTTGTATGACCATTTGCTCAAGAAAGAAATTAAAAAAAAATTCTTAAAAGATACGAATATGGAAACACAACCTATCAAAATCTATAAAATAGAGTAAAAGCTGTATTTATACAGGTATGTACAGTTACATACAGGCATGTTTATAGCATTAAACATCAACATCAAAAAAAGGAATACTTCAAATTAACAATTTTAAGATGCAACAAAAATAAATAAAAAAGCAAAAGCAAATCAAACCCAAATTTAGCAGATGGCAAATAATAATAACAATCAGAACAGAGAAAAAGTAAAATTGAGATTGAAAATATGATACAAAAGATTAATTAAAAGACAAGTTGATATTTTTAAAAGATATGCAAAATTGAAAAATCTTAAGCTAGACTATGAAAATAGGGAAGATACAAATATATAAAATTAGAAATGAAAAAGAACTTATAACAACTTATATTACAAATGCAAAAAATTCATTAGATACTATTATAAATACCTAAACATCAAAAAATTGAAAACCTGAAAACATGAATAAATTGCTAGCCTCCTTGCAAGGCCAAGGAGGCTGAGGCATGAGAATTGCTTGAACATGAGGGGTGAAGGTTGCCATGAGATTGCACTATTGCACTCCAGCTTGGGCAACAGAGTGAGAGTCCATCTCAAAAATGAAAAAAAAAAAGAAGGAGAAAAGAAAAGGTAAGCTACAGGCCTATATCCTTGATTTACATATTTGGAAAAATCTCAACAAAATACTAGCAAACTAAATTCAACAACATGTTAAAGAGATCATCCACAATTATCAAATGGGATTTATCCCAGGAATGCAAGGATAGTTCAACATATGCAAATCAATGAAAGTGGTAAATTGCATTAACAGAACCAAGAAAAAAAGATTATTTTAATAAATTCTAAAAAGCATTCAATAAAATAAAATTCAATGTTTCTTTGTTATAAAAATATTCAACAGAATGGGTATAGAAGGAATATACCTCAAAAGAGTAAAGGCTACATAAGTTCAAGAATTTGACGAAAACAAATTTTTCATATTATATGATTCAGTTTACATGAAATGTTCAAATCAGGCAAATTTGTGTAGATAAAAATTAGATTAGTTGAAGGTAGGAACAGTATGTGACAGAATTTGATACAGATTTTGGGGGACATGCTATTGTTTGAATGTGTGCTCTAAAAGTTTGTGTGGAAAACTTAATTTCTCTTTCCTCATAAATAGATTAAAGGATTAATAAGGGCTCTATCCTCATTAATGGATTAATATCATTTTGACAAGAGTGGGTGTTTTATCTGAGGAATGACTCTGTGGCAAAAGTGGGCTCTCACTGATTGTCTTGTTCTTGCCTTTTTGCTTTGTAATCTCTCCTTTATGTTATGACACAGCAAGAATTCTCTCACAACATGTCAATGCCATGATCTTGGACTTCCTAGTCTATAGAAATTTAAGCTAAAGAAAATTCTATTCTTCTTTTTTTTTTTTATGCCAAATTGCAGGGTTTATTGCCGGCGACCACGGAGGACTCACGTCTCTCCAACCCGTGGCCCCGTAAAAGAGGGTGGCTATTCTTTATAGAGTATGTAGTCTGTGTTATTCTGTTAAAACAACAGAAAACTGACTAAGAGTGTGAGGAGATGACAATAATATTTGAGAATTAGATGATGGTGATAGTTACACGAGCTTGTAAATAACCAATTGTATTGAGTTACATATGTTAAAGGGGAGTAATATTTATGGTAAATAAACACAATCTCTGTATGTATATATACATATATGCATAAATAATACATATGCATATATATAGGCACTCTTGTTTTCTTCAGAAATATTTATGCTTATGGATAGAGAATATCATTTTGATGTTGTAGCTTTGGAATCAATCTTTCTGGGTTTGAATACTGAACATCTGTTTCCTAGTAGTGTGATAGTGTAAGCTAATTACATAACCTCTTTAAGTTTCAATTTCATTATCTACAAAATAGAAAAGAAAAATGCTATTTTGACAAGATTTTTCTGGAAATTACACTATATGTTAATAAAAGATCTTCCAGTCTACAGACATTAGATATCATTTCATTTATTTGTGTCTTCTTCAATTTCTTTAATCAATGCTTTATCATTTTCAGTGTACAAATATTTCACCTTTTTGCTTAATTTTTTCCTATGTATTTTATAATTCTTGATGAAATCATGTTTTTAAATTATTTTTCTAACAGTTTATTGTTAAGATTAGAAACACGACTTATGTTTGTATAATGATTTTGGAAATTGCAGCTTTTCTGAGTTTATTCATTATAATGTCCACAATGCCCAAAGCAATCTATAGATTCAGTGCAATCCCTATAAAATTTGAATGAACTTTTTCCAAGAAGTAGAAAAAAAAATCGATCCAAAAGTTCATGTGAAAGCACACACACACACAGACAAAACACAAACACACACACACGCATGCACACACACACATGAAAGGTGAAACCAATCTTGGAAAAGAAAAAAGCTGTAGGTATCAAACTGCCTGATGTCAAACTAAATTACAAATTTATAGTAATCAAAAAAGATGGTAGTGTCATAAAAAGACATACAGTCCCAAGAAGCAGAATACAGAACTCAGGAATAAACCAACCCATATGTGATCAATTAACGTTTTGACAAGGTCACCCATAATATAAAATGGTGAGAGGAAAGCCTCATCATCAAATTGGGCAGAAAAACCTGAATATCTTTTTTTCAAAAGCATGCAAAATGAAATTGAATGTTTGTCTTACAATGTATACAAAAATTAACCAAAAATAAATTAAATATTGAATACAAAATCTAAAACCCTAAAACATGGAAAAAATTCCTTGATAATTTTTTAAATCTGACATCAAAAGCACAGCCAATAAAAGAAAAACAAACAACTGAGACTACACAGAACTTAAAGTTTCTACACAGCAAAGAAAACAATCAACCTAAAAAGACAACCTACAGAATGAGAGAAAATATTTGCAACAATATATACAAAACCCAATAGCAAACAATAAACAAAAAATATGCAACCATCCCAATAAAAAATGGTCAAAGTGTCCAAAGATACATATTTCCAAAGAAAACATACAAATTGCCTTACAAATATATGAAAAGCTTCTCATCATCATTCATTATCAGAAAATGCAACTTGAAACCACAATGATAAATCACTTCATGCTTGTTAAGATGGCTATAATTTAAAAAAACAGAGAGATAAATGTTGGTGAGGGTGTGGAGAAAAGATAACCCTGTACATTGTTGGTAGGAATGTAGGTTGGTAGAGTCATATGGAAAATATTAAGAAAATTATTCAAACAATTAAAAATAGAACTCTCATATAATCAAGCATATATTCTGGGCATATATCAAAGAAAATAATTATTTTGAAGAGTATCTGTATCTTCCATGTTTATTGTGATGCCATTCACAATAGAAAGATATGAAATCACCCTAAGTATCCATCCACGGATGAATGTATAAAGGAAATGTGGTACATATATAATGAAATATTATTCAGCCATGAACAAAGAAATCTTGTTATTTGTGAAAACACAGAGAACCTGAAGGATGTTATGCTAAGTGAAATAAGCCAGACAGTTAGAATTGGAGCAGAATGGTGGTTACCAGGAGTATCAGAGTAGTCAATGATAAGATATTAATCTAAGTATAAAACTTTTAGATAGCTAAAAACATTGTGGGAATCTAATATACAACATAGGTGATGATGGACATGTCAATTAATTATTACACAATAGTATACATATCAAATCACATTGTTCATCTTTTGTATATAATCTTTGTCAATTATTAAAAATAAATAAATTATAAATTTAAAATATTTGAATGTCTTAGTGAAGTTATAGATTCTACATTTTAGGAAGAATTATATCTTATTAGTATTGACTATTAAAGCTTCATCACAATAGATGATGCACACAATTCAGCCATTTATACCATTCCCCCAAAGTAATGTTCCATGACAAAGAAGCAATCCAGAGTTTATTCTTTTGTGAAATAACCACATTTTGGGTCAGAAAATATGACTATCCAATTTCTAATTTGACAAAATATTTCCTGATTTAAAAGATTTTAATAATACCTACTTAACACTTGTGAAGCCTGTCTATTCATAACTATGTCTATTGATAACTATGCAAAAGTATTGATTTTAAAATATTTTAGTCCAAATAATACTTTAAGGTGGTTTGATAAATTTTAAGCTTCCTTAAAAGTATCTTCAATAATACTAAACATAAAATATCAAGTTTTCTATAATTTAATACATTCATTATTCTATTATCACCAGAAACTGATAGATGTGATTCCCAATTTAGAGAGGAGAAATTCTGTTAACACTTAAAATGTCAGGTAGATCCAAAAGTCACTTATTTACGTCTTGGTAGCCAAAGAGGACAGTAATAAAACTCTTTATCATTTAATTCATTCATAGTACATTGTACTCACTACCGTCTACTTAAACATGTTATAAAATTTTGACTTGTATAAAAGCGTCTCAAAAAATTTAATTAAAAAATTTTATTATACTTTAATTTCTGGTGTACATGGGCAGATCTTGCAGGATTGTTACATATGTATACACTTGCCATGGTGGTTTGCTGCTTCCATCCCCCTGTCTCCTACATTAGGTATGTCTCCCAATGTTATCCCTCCCCAATCTCCCCACCTCCCACTATCCCTCCCCAAGCCCCTCACTCCCCAACAGACCCCAGTATGTGATGTTCCCCTCCCTGTGTCCATGTGTTCTCACTGTTCAACACCGACCTATGAGACAGAAAATGCAATGTTTGGTTTTCTGTTCTTGCATCAGTTTGCAGAGAATGATGGCTTCCAGATTCATCCATGTCCCTCAGGAGACATGAACTCATCCTTTTTTTATGGCTGCATACTATTCCATGGTGTATATGTACCACATTTCCTTTATCCAGTCTATCAGTGATGGGCATTTGGGTTGGTTCCAGCTTTTTCCTGTTGTTAACAGTGCTTCAGTGAACATACATGTGCATGTTTCTTTATAATAAAATGAACTATAATCCTTAGAGTGTATACCCAGTAATGGGATTGCTGGGTCAAGTCGTATTTCCATTCTAGATCCTTGAGGATCTAGAAATTGTCTTTCACAATGGTCAACTAATTTACACTCCCACCAACAGTGTAAAAGTGTTGCTATTTCTTCATATCCTCTCCAGCATCTGTTGTCTCCAGATATTTAAATGATTGCCATTCTACCTGGCCTGAGATGGTATCTCAATGTAGTTTTGATTTGCATTTTTCTAATAATCAGTGAGAAGCATTTTTTCATATGTTTGTTGGCCACGTAGATGTCTTCTGTTGAAAGGCGTCTGTTTATATCCTTCACCCACTTATTGATGGGGTTGTTTTTCTCTTGTAAATTTGTTTTAGTTCTTAGTAGATTCTGGATATTAGCCCTTCATCAGATGTGTAGATTGCAAACAAAAAATTTCCCACTCTTTTGGTTGCTAGTTCACTCTAATAATTGTTTCTTTTGCTGTGCAGAAACTCTTAAGTTTAATTAGATCCCATTTGTCTATTTTGGCTTTTGCTGCCATTGCTTTTTGTGTTGTAGTCATGAAGTCCTTGCCTATGCCTGTGTCCTGAATGGTTTTGTCTAGGTTTTCTTCTATTTTTTTTATGGTGTTAGGTCTTATGTTTAAATCTTTAAATCCATCTGGAGTTCATTTTAATATAAGGTGTATGGAAGGGGTCCAGTTCAGCTTTCTGCATATGGCTAGCCAGTTTTTTCAACACCATTTATTGAACAGGGAGTCCTTTCTGCATTGTTTTTGTCAGGTTTGTCAAAGATCAGATGATTGTAGATGCATGGTGCTATTTCCAATAATAACAGATGCCTCTGCTCTGTTCCATTGGTCTATATCTCTGTTTTGGGACCAGTACCATGCTGTTTTGACTACTGTAGCCTTGTAGTATAGTTTGAAGTCAGGTAGCATGATGCTTCTAGCTTTGTTCTTTTTGCTTAGGATTGTCTTGTCTATGCGGGCTCTTTTGTGGTTCCATATGAAGTTTCAGGTGTTTTTTTTTTTTTTTTTTTTTGAGTTCTATGAAGAAAATCAATGCTCAAGGAGATAAGAGAAGACACAAACAGATGGAAAAACATTCCATGCTCATGGTTAGGAAGAATCAATATCGTGAAAATGGCCATACTGCCCAAAGTAATTTATAGATTCACTGCTATCACCATTAGGTTATCACTGACCTTCTTCAAAAAATGTTTGACTTAAATAGCCATCATCTTCAACTTGTTTCAAAAGTAGTTAGCAGTGTGCTGGGACATCCTTTTCAAGGTAAAGAAAAATAAATTACTGCAATTTATACTTTATACACCAAAGTAATGCCAAAATTGGTGAGTCTTTTGAATCCTGGAGGCAGTATATTGCACATCTAAGAATAATATTCTGGATCATATTTGGGGCGACACAAAAAATGTCCCTCCTTTTTAGTGGAGCCCTGCTCTGCAACAAATCTGGTGCCAGGGAAATGACCCTTAAACATTCCATTGGAGGTATTGGTGGTTGCAGGGAAAAAAAGGGGGATGTACAATTTATGGCAAGCCCCAGGAGAGCCACAATGCAAGCTGATGATTATATAGCACATTCTTGCCCCTCTAGCAAAAAATTAAAAGCCTTTTAAGAAACAGCTACTAAGCCCTGCTATAAACAAAAAGTCTCTTTACAGGACATCAAATGCCCATGCAGCTGGTGCTATAAATTATGATCTATGTACTGTCAGATCCATTGAGTAATAAGATCTAGATGGACAATAACAATCCATAGTATGCTGGAGTTGGCTTATCCAGCATCAAGCAAAGTAAGAACTGAGGGAAACAAAAATTACATATCCAGGATGCCCAGTGTTTCATGCCATATTCCATTGTTGTATCAAAGGCCTTCACTCAGCTCATACCTTTAACTATATTGCATATCCTACCTCACCAGTTGAAGAAAGAGGAAAATGCCTGCACCTAGTCTATGAATTAGTTGGCTTACATAGGAACTGCACTAGAGCTTTAATCAGAAATAATGTTGAAAGATATTAACAAGATAAAATCTTCCTGATGGCCATATCTTCAGAGAGTGTACCTATTCATCCAGTTTTTGTGGGCCATGTTTATAATATATGAACTCATAAACAGAGATAAATTATTTAGCAAGTTGATCAGGGCTTGGAAAGAGAAAAAAATGGAAAATTCGATATAAAGTCAAAGCTAGATGTATATGGATATACAGCATATGAGCTCACAGTATAGGAACTAACCAACCAAATTAACAAATGATTAGACCAGTTGACAACAGACTGTCTGTTGTGCTGGCATGATTTACACGTGAAGAAAGCGACCACAGTAGCAGAAACAGGGGACTCACACTGGTGCAAATTCATATCCCTTGTTACCAAGATAAGGCCTTCTACTGCTACTTCCAGATCTCTATTCTCCTAGCAACAGATACCAACACTATGCTTATGATGTGCCTCAACGTCTTGAGGAGATCAACTGTCCTCTTGATTTCAGTTTGACTACATTGGAACTCTTCAATCTCCTGGAAACACTTGTTGTTTGTTTTGTTTAGAAAATTATTATGCCTCAGGGCCTCCGTTGGCACTACAGTCTAATGTTTTACAGAGAATTTGAACCATTACAATTGTATCCTACTTAACATTCGATTGGGCTAGCAAATGTACTTTATAGTAAATGGGATGCAGAAGTAAGCTTGTAAAATACTAGTCACTTCATGATATAACTTCTGGACTATCCAGACTATTCTGGCCTGATAGTTCATAGGGAAGATATATTGAAAGCAGAACAGAAGTCCCAGTTCAAAGGGAATACTCTCCCAGTATGGAGTTCTGTCCTTTAGAATGCAGCATACTCAACAAATCAGAAAATTCTATATGTTGATGTTTTCCTAGTAAAAAATATATGCATACATGTCAAAAATGTACATATGTAAGTATATATGTGTAAGAAATATATTCATATAGAAGAATTGAGGTGCTCAAGGTTCTAAATACAATAGGCTCAATATGAGATATATATTCTGCCATTAAATAAATGCTTTATTCTTGATCAGAATCAATTTATTGTCCAAGTCAGGTTTTTCTGCATATCTGTAAAACAAGTCATTGTCCAAATCACGTTTTTCTGCTGCATTCCCAAATGATTCTCAAGAATAAACACTTCCTAACTCCAAGGAGATGTTGTCTAATGGGAGACTTGTAATTTCTCAACTCCTCATTATGTCCGCCTAGGGATATAAGTGTGTTTCTCTCATATATCATAAAAATCATTAACTGTAAAAATCTTGTGTCTGCAACTTGCCTTGAAAATATGATATAGTGGTATAATGCAGGGGATATCATCAGAACAGTGATTGGTCCAAATATGATTACATAGAGTTTAAAAATCAAAGCTCACAATACAGACTTCCTGTTTGGCATCTTATTTAGCTATTTTCCAATATTAGAAACATTTTAGGTATCCCAAAAGTCTAAATTCAATCATTAAAGCAGATATATATTGAATGCCTACTATGTTCTCAGCATTATAGCCAATAGAAAAGTGTATACTTATTCTACTGTAATTTCTAAATAGTATTAATAGTAAATGTTCCATGTTGTAAACAGTTCAGAGGGAAAAACATTATTAAATTTAGAGAATGAATTTTCTAGGGCCCAGTAGAGGACATCTAAATTTAAAATTAAAATTATCTTCAAAATGACCATATTCAGTTCTTTAACTTTATAAGTTACATTTTATTTTGCTTCCCAGAGTCTTTCGATAGTCTAAAACATAGAGTTTTCTTTTAGAGTCAATGATTACTTCCTCTGTTCTTATTAAACTAAAGCAAAAGTACCCACTTGTATTTGTTCTTTTTGCTTCAACAGGCTACTGCCCAGGGCCTCTTTATTCTCCAAAGATTATTCCATTTTTATTACAGTGACTTGTTCAAAATAAATCATTCATAAGAATCACTTCATTTCCTTTTCAGGCAATAAGGTAGAAATTTCACTAGAGAAGACAAAATCACTTTTTTTCCCCTTATTCCTTAAATTCAAATGATAGGCTCCATAGGTTCCTCTATCACAGAATCATTGGTTTAGAAAGGATGCTTTCTTTGGTGTGGCACTAAGCACGGAAATAAAGTCTTTCTATGGGGTTGTCATGGTAACATGCATGCATCACCTGTCCTGCTCACATTTAACATTTGTACCCTGATATCTTCCATATAAATATTTTTTTAAAAAACTTCAAGTAACCTGGACTACATTTTTGTATATTTTTATGAAGTTCATATTACAATTAAATTTAATTATTAAATTAACTATTTATAAATATGTATGCATAAATATATTGCGCTTATAGAAACAGGTGTAAAAATAGCGATTTATAGCACTGTGTAATTTGTTAATAGGCAAAATTATAAAACTATGTATGGTTGATCAGTTTAATTTACTCCTTTTATGGTAAATTTATTCACATAAAGTTAGTAGAAACAGTGAGTTATGTTGAAAGAGCTTGCTTAAGAGTGAATCAGGGCAATCTTTTTACTGCTACAGCTGCTTCCACTTCAATCACATATTATACTATAAATATACAGTTTAATGAACGGTTATTGTGTGTCATGTCCTATCCTAAGCACTTAACATACTTGTGCTTGTTTTATCACTAACAAGATCACTCTAATTTACAAAGAAAAATATATTTTATAAAGAAAAAATTTGGGGACTTAAATGTTTAAGCTCCTGCCCAATGTCACATTGAAAATCTGTAATTCAAAAATAGTCTTAACTGCAAAAACTATATTTTCAACTTTGTGCTATACTTCCTTTTCAGAAAAATTATTATAGAAACTCATTGGAAAAAAAATGCAAGAATTGAATTAGGCACAAGGAAGTGCAGACCTCTCAGAAATGCTGTTAAAAAAAATGGTGTGAAAGAAAATGCCACATCCAATTTAAGAAGCTGTGCCCAGAGTATTTCATTGGGTCTCATTTTTAATTAACTAATTGTAAGCATTGTGACAAACAATTATAGAGTAGCAGTAAAACTGTATACTGGGAACTGTTCCGTGCTAAGTAACATTACATTAGTGTCTCCTTGAAAACAATATATACTTATTCCCAGCATTCAAAAAGTGTATGTGTTATAAAGCCATCTTGTACCTGAAACTCATTCTGCCACAATCTGACCCTTTCAGTCAAAAGAGACTTTTTGCCCTGCTTCATCTCTCTCTGAAAGATTTATCACCTTCTAACATACATATTTCCTGCAGTAAATACTGCCATGTTCTGTCCAATCTCACTTCAGGACAAATATATCCACTAGCTGCTAGAAAATTTTGCCACAGATGGATTATAGTTTGAAAAGTCAATTGGAATTGATTTGGTCAAAGGGATAGACCTAGCCCAAAGTTGCATTTTCACCCTGCAGTGAACCAGTTTTCCATGATGCAGAAATTCAAAGCAGCAGACTTGCTTCAATTTGGGACAACCTATAAAGGCCACCGTAGTTCCCAAGGTACCCGTATGATTCGGTAATGTCTCATGTGCAATCAAGTTACTGGTTGGCTTCTTGCTCTTCCCAATCCAGTCTCCTTCACTTCCTCAAAGATTGTCTTCCAGAGACTTCTCAGTAAACTTATTCATGGAATACTTTATCTTAGTATAGGAATTTCTTTAATTAATATAGACATGGAGCAGAAAAAATATAAACGTAAATAATCAGCTATTATTCCTAATTTATGTCTTTTATATTCAGTCTGAGAGTAAATATTTCTATGTTCCCACTTTTCACTAGCTTTGATATTGTTCTATACATAAATAAATATATATAAATATTTTATGATACTAAGAATATGTTGCTGGATGCAGGGCCTCATGCCGGTAATCTCAGCACTTTGGGAAGCCGACGCTGGTGGATCATGAGGTCAGGAGTTCAAGATCAGCTTGACCAGCATGGTGAAAACCCTTCTATACTAAAAATACAAAAAATAGCCAGGCATGATGGCACACACCTGTAATCCCAGCTATGCAAAGTGAAATGAGCCAGGCAGAGAAGCACAAATACTGTCTTATTTCACTCATTTGCTGAATTATAAAAAGATAATCTGGTAGTTAGTAGACAGTAGTACAGAGGTTCCATTAGCTGGGGTAGTTGGGCTTAGGAGTTAGAGAGATATTTATCAAAGAATACAAATTTTCAATTAGAAAAATAAGATCAAGAGATCCACTGGACAACATAGTGACTCTAGTTAATAATATATTTTATTCTTGAAAAATGAAAAAAAAAAAAGAGACAATATCAATGAATAAATATGTAATGTTAATGTTTCACCCAAAATTACCTTAAGTCCTGTGATTTCATGGGCTCTACTGTCCTAAATTATCTCTTATCCAAAGTAGATTTGGCGTTAAGCTTCCATTATTTAAAGTTCTTACAATGAAAAGATGTTCAATTATCCTAGAACTGCATTTGTCCTACTCTAAACATCTAATTATCAGTGCCAGCAAAGGCAACCAAATTGTAAACTTTGACTCCAAAAGCTCAATTAAAAGAATTTAATAGGCCCCATTTCAGTAGTTCATATTACATTTATATTACCATGTTGAATTGGTTTCAGATGTTCTAGTTTTCCCAATGCATTATGTTTATCACTATTATTTTTTGTACTTTTACAAATAATATCTAAACATTTTGGTCCTAAATACAGAAGAATTTATACATAAAATTAACAAAAATAATAGTAATTTATAACTGTAAATGTTTTTGAGATATCTAAATTATTACCTATGCTAAATTGTGCCATGCTTTATTTTTAGTTCTGTGTTAATTTCATAGTAACCACAGAGAAGAAACATATATGTACCTACAGTTAATTTTATAAGAGACAAGATGTTTTTCAGGTATGAGACAGAGTTTTGACAAAATAGCAATCAGTTTTTAATTGGGGTCTTTCGTGGACTTTTGTTAAAACATAGGGAAAAAAATATTTTATGAACCCTTCTCTCAACCCAAATAACAAAGTTAAATTTATTAATAACTGCTGCAGATTGTTATTGGTGGCAGGGCAATACTAGACTTGAAAATAACACCTTAATTCAGGCAGGAAAGAAAATGCTACTTGAAGACTCTATTTTGTGACATTTCCACAGCATTCTGCTATCACTTACACAAGGCACTTTGGGTCTTTTCAGAAAATGAAACTTTCTCAATGCTTTCCTGTAGGTGGAATTCAACTGATTTTTCTACAACCTTCACTCAGCAATCTAGAAGTTTCTCACAAAACAAACAAAAAACTTGTCTCACCTTCCACATGTTAGATTTCCGCTGTTTCATGGTAGCTCAGGATACTGCTTGATTTTGCAGGTTTTTTCAGACTTCTCTTTATCAATGTATTTACTTTTTAAAACATTTCTGAAGCAAAACAATGACTGTGCCAAGGACTAATGAAGAATCCGGCACCTCCCAGGGCCTTAGGCCCAACAAGTCTTTTTGCAAGTCTGCCTTATCTGGTTCTCCAGGAATCAGAAATACTGATAACTCACTGATGCTTTCCCTCATTTAATGACTTGTTCTTTGCCTAGCATTGCCAGTTTAACAGTCCCCCACTACTTTTAAGTCCTTTGCTAAAGGAAGATTGGCATAGAAAGTCCCAGGGATATTTCTTGACCTGATCTTTCTTCTTTCCTAGATTAGATCTCTCTCTCCTCCTGTACTCTGCACACTGTAAGTCTTAGCTCTATTGTGTTTCTGCTTTGTAAACTGTTGAGTGTAACTCTGACAAAGGCTCAAATTGATCTTTTAGAACTTCTGCCACTTTTGCATCTGAGTTGTCTTCTTCCTAATCTTTAAGAAAACAAACACAGTTTTTTCTTTTATTATTAATCAAATCCCCAATCCAATCTGAAGTTTCTGTTTCAATTTCTGCTGGAAAAAGGTGAGAATTTCTCAAAACTGTGGCACCACCTATTTTTACACCAAATATGGGTGTCCCAGGAACTGTCATGGTACTGGTAATTGTGGGAGTTTGTATGTTGGTAAGTGTATAGATATCATAGGTGAAACCCAGGTTAAATTCAGTGCCATCTTGGGTCCAGCCAATCTTAGCCAGCTTTTTCTACACCCCTGGTTTTTCAGGGACTTAACAGTCCCTAGCCTATGCAGCTATTTCACAGTTTCCTTTTGCTAGACATGTAAAACTGCCACCTGAAATTTTCTATTCTCCTGCAACCACCCTGTGTTATTCCCATCTCATGGAGAGTGTTTTAGTTTAATGTAGCCCCACTTGTTTAGTTTTGTTTTGTTGCTAGTGCTTTTGATGCCATATCAGAATAAATAAGCATTGCAAAGACCAATATTTGCAAGCTTTCCCATTACATTTTATTTGCATTTAAATATTTAATCTATTTTGAATTAATTTTTGTATGTGATGAAAGGTAAGGGTTCAATTTTATTGTTTTGCATGTGGATGTTCAGTTTTCCCAATCCCATTCATCGAAAACATGTATTTTCCTTCTGCACATAATAATAAAAAATACATATATATGTCAATTTATTTTGTCTTCCCTCTTTAAATGTTGCTTATACTGATGTTTTGTGGGAATAATATTTAGACTTTGAGTCGATATTCGTTAGAGTGGTTTCACAGTTAGTTCCAAAGTTGAGAAATGATTTTCCCACATAAAATGCTCACTTTATCCACTTTAAATTTTTTATTTATTTTATTGGTTTATTGTTAGAAAAAATAACTTTTAAATATAGCAAGTAATTCTTATGTGTTTTGTTTAATTGTTATCCAATTCTTTTATCTCCAAATGGCGACAACTAACCCAACATTTTAAAATGACAGATATTTCATTTTAATTTAATACTGTGTTGCACACAAAATGTTCACATTTATGTATACATATTTTACTTGAAACTTAATGGTATTGATTCTGATTTATTTTGCTTATTTTAGTTACTGCATATTACTCTTGAATTACATATCTTTTAATTTTTCACATTTATTTTAAATAGTCTATCTTTACCTATATGATAGCTAGTAAAAAGTATCCTTCTAACATATTTTTTTCCAAACGTCTTCAGGTTCAATCCAAAAATAGTTCTATAAAGAGGATGTTTTATTAAGTTTAAATTTATTGACCATTTATTTTAATAAAACATTGAAAAATGCTTTATATTGTTAGCTGCATGTTCTGATAGAATTTTAGAAAACTGTACCATACTCAAATATTTTAAAATCTCAATAATATGTTATTCATGATTAAGAGTTCATCCACCTAACTCCCATTGATACAGCTTCATTTTTAAAGCGTGAGATACCAATAAATCAATAAATGTCTTGGTTACATGACTTTATTACAAATAAATATGTTAATAGAATATATTGTGGACTGGTCTAGACACATTTACCTTGATGTATTCTCTTTGAGAAAGGGGAAGAGAGAGGATATTTTGAACAGACAGTAATATTTATTTTATTTTATTTATTTATTTTTTAATTTTTATTGCATTATAGGTTTTGGGGTACATGTGCAGAACGTGCAAGATAGTTGCATAGGTACACACATGGCAGTGTGTTTTGCTGCCTTCCTCCCCTTCACCCACACTTGGCATTTCTCCCCAGGCTATCCCTCCCCAGCCCCCCCCACTGTCCCTCCCCTATTCCCCCAATAGACCCCAGTGTATAGTAGAACCCCTCCCTGTGTCCATATGTTCTCATTTATTAATCATCTAGCAAAAATTTGCCAGAAGGTATACTGTTTTTTAGTGCACATCATAAATGTCTAAAACTATGTTATTGTTTTTCTTAGTTTTATAAATAATTCAATTAAAAAGTACCAGAACAATGAGTTCAAGCCACCTCTGAATAGTTTCAGAGTTAAAGTTCTTGCAAATATAGGAATGTAGAAAAAATTTTGGATTCTTAATTACATATAATTTCCATTGTCTTATTTAGACCACAAAACAACTTGAAATGAGAGCTGATAATTTTATAATATTTGAATATTAAAATTAGCAATAATTCTATCTCCTTGATATTTATCTCTAATTAACATAAGTAGCCAACATTTTAATATCAGATTTCCTTCACAGATCTTCTTACCATTATTTAATTTTGAATAAAAAAAGGATTTAGGCCTCTAATATTTTTCACCTGAGTCGACTTTAAAAAATGTTACTTCCTGCCATTCTGGGTCTTACTGCTTTCTAATATGACTAGCATTGTTTCAATAAATTAATATTCATTAAAGTAGCTAAGGTTGAAATACGAGTACAGACATTGGATGAATGTTATTTCTTGGCCAGGCGCGGTGGCTCACGCCTATAATCCCAGCATTTTGGGAGGCCAAGATGGGTGGATCACGTGGTCAAGAGATCGAGACCATCCTGGTCAACAAGGTGAAACCCCGTCTCTACTAAAAATACAAAAATTAACTGGGCATTGTGGTGCGTGCCTGTAGTCCCAGCTACTCGGGAGGCTGAGGCAGGAGAATTGCTTGAACCCAAGGCGGCAGTTGCAGTGAGCCGAGATTGTGCCATTGCACTCCAGTATGGGTAACAACAGTGAAACTCGTCTCAAAAAAAAAAAAAAAAGAAAAGAAAAAGAAAAGAAAGTTATTTCTTACTTTGAATTATTAACTAACTGATTACTTATTAAGCCTGTGGCTTTAGATCACAAAAATAAGAGGAAACACTTAGAAGTCAGAGTATCTGGGTTTAAATCTCAGCTATTAATCAAAAATGATGAGTTTGTGTCCTTTGTAAGGACATGGATGAATCTGGAGAACATCATTCTCAGCAAACTGACACAAGAACAGAAAAAGAAATACCGCATATACTCACTCATAGGTGGGTGAGAAAAATGAGAACACATGGACACAGAGAGGCGGTCTACTATACACTGGGGTCTATTGGGGGGAATGGGGGAGGGACAGCGGGGGGGGGCTGGGGAGGGATAGCCTGGGGATGAATGCCAAGTGTGGGTGAAGGGGAGGAAGGCAGCAAAGCACACTGCCATGTGTGTACCTATGCAACTATCTTGCACGTTCTGCACATGTACCCCAAAACCTATAATGCAATAAAAATTAAAAAAAATAAAAATAAAAATAAATAAATTTCAACTATTTAGGTACTAGTTATTGACAGTCAGCATGTTCTCCAACTTTTCTAAATGTTAATTACTTCTTGTGAATTAGCAGTATAAATATTAACTTCCTTGTGTGATGTGGTGATTAAATGAGATAACATATGTGGTGTGCATTACACATAATTAGAAATGAGTAAAATTTGAGCCATGACTAGTAGTAAATAGGTACCGTAATCTTAAGTGTGCAATGATGCGGAGTATCACTCTCTACTTTTTCCCAAAGCAGGGACAAACAGTATTCAAATAAGGTTGCTGATTGAATAGAGTTGCAAAATTTGAGCAAAACAGTGTGTGTGTGACTGTGTGTGTGTGTGTGTGTGTGTGTGTGTGTGTGTGTGTGTATCTCAAAGGGACAAAAAGAAACCACCAAAATTAAGAGATTCAGGAAAAAAAAAGATTCCAAATATATATCAAAAACGCTTCCAGAAATTTGTGTGTCAACTATCTTCAGTCACTGTGACATTTAAAAATCTAAAAGAACTATTTAGAAACATAAGGTGAAAAGACTGGAGTCATTTGAGGTTTAAAGCAAATAAATCATATCTGAACATCACATCTTGGCCAGCCTCAGTGGTTCACATCTTCTAGCCCAGCAATTTGGGAAGCTGAGTCAGGAGGATCTCTTGAGGCCCAGCATTTGAGACCAGCCCAGGCAATTCATGAAACCCTGTTTTAATAGAAAATTTGTTAAAAAAAAATTATGTGATGGTGCACATCTGTATTCCCAGATACTTGAGAGGCTGAGGTAGGAGAATTGCTTGAGCCCAGGACATCAAGGCTACAGTGATCCATAATCCTCCAATTGCACTCTAACCCGGGCAACAGAGTGAGACCTTGGGTCAAAATGAATAAATAAATAAACTTCACATGTATTCATTTTCTATCACTTCTAATAAATTTAGAAATGTATTGTACAATGTGCAATTTGACCAATTTTAAGTTATAGATTTAAATTTATTGTAATCTTCCCAGAGATATTTCATTAGGTATTGCTCTGGTTGTCCCCAAAATATCAGCAGTTTAATATCTTAACAAAATAACTTTTTAGAATTCAATCATCTATAAATAAAACTTACTCTATAAATCATCTATAAGTAAAATTCTCTATAAATAAAACTTACTGTTAAACTTGGTTTTCTTAGGTGTACACAGGCAGATGGTTAAAGATAGTGAGGTAATGAGGTTTATTTAATTAAGTACGAAGTAAAGTTACCCCAGTGACTTTTAGTGTCTGCACTTTATTGAAATTTCTACTGGATTTTAAACTACCCTTTTTGAGTCATTTATTAGGACTTCTACAAAGCTAAGTGCTCAAATCCACATTGAATAGCAAACAAAGTGTAGCTTGAGTATCTGAAAATATGTGTGTTGTTTTTATTTATTTTCATCTTCCTATTTAAAAGCTAAATAAAAATACAATAGTAAAACAATACAATTATGCAAACATGAGGCGGTAAACATACTCAAGGAAAACCACCTGGAATATATAAAACTAATCTCTAGTTCTAAAAAAAACCTAGAAAACCATTTTATGTTGACTATTATTATAGGTTAAATAAATGCATTTCTCCATATTCCTTCTAAGCTAATGAAAAATTGGGAAGAAGCCTAGAAGCATTAGGTGGTACAAAGTCAGGAGGATAACAATACTCTGTGTGATCAAGCTCAATTACAGAGAAGCAGCAAGGAGCTTTGCAGAGAGAACTTAGGTGAAAGATAAAAGATTCCAGACAGCTAAGCATGAAGGTTGGTAAAAAGGGCATCAGCAGGAGGGAAAATGTCACTGCTCCAAATAGTGGCTTACCTAATGCTTAGGCAATAAACAAGTTAGTTTAGTCAGAAATTGCAGCAATGGAAGGAACTAAGAATAAATATCCTTCTTGTGGTAAAATCTGTGAAAATGTATCAACAAGCTATATATATATATGTGTGTGTGTGTGTGTGTGTGTGTGTGTGTGTGTGTGTGTGTGTACACGGTTATATGGGGTGGTTTATATATTTTACATATATTATACATATACACATATGTATAATATATATATTATATATATACACATATGTAAAATATATAAACCACCATATATAAATGAACATAGTTTTTTAAATTAGAAAGCAAATTACAGAAAATACTTCTATTCACATCCCTAGAATAACATATACATGTTTTCTTTTTGTACTTTGACCATATTTATTGTTATGTATTAAATGATAATCATCATCAAAACAATATGTAATGATTTATCTTCCTAATATTTTACTTCCCTCAAAGACAAGTTTATTATGAATACATTGAGTGTGATTCTTACATAACTTTATAGTATATTATGAATTGTTCAGGACTACATGGCCTTTTTACATTGAAAGTCTTGATATGTAAAACTTAGGTATATTTTCTGCAACAAACATCCATATTCTCTCTCATTTATGGAATCTAAGTTAAACAACTAACCTAATAGAGAGTAGAAGTATGGTTATCAGAGGCTGGGAAAGGCAGTGGGAGCTGGTGGGGGATTTGGGGTTGATTAATGGGTATCAAAAAGATAGAAAAAATTAATAAGACCTACTATTTTACAGCATCACAGTGTCGGTACAGTCAATAACGTAATCTTAAATTTTCTTAATGACTTAAAGTGTGTAATTGGGTTGTCTGTAACTCAAAGGATAAATACTTGAGGGGATACATAACTCATTCTCCATGGTGTGCTTATTTCACATTGCGTTACTGTATCAAAACATCTCATATACCTCATATATGTATATAAAATGTTGTGAGTACATAGTACATGTGTATGAGTATATATGTATATGTATGTTCATACACATCTACTATGTACCCATAAAATTTTTTAAATTAAATTAAAAATTCCCTTATTAAAATTTCTCAAAGGTTTATTAACTCAATATTATTGTTATTCAGATTAACTGGGAATTACCTTCCCTGTGGACACAAAGTGATTCTAGTCACAACTTAACAGGTTTCAGTGTGGATACCTGGTAGAAATGGAAAGTAGAATGTACATAATATGTATTACTCTGTTAGTTTAAAGGACATAAATAATTATAATTTTATTCTTATAGCTTATATTACTCTTTACTATATTTCTACTATTAATTATATTGCTATTATTTCCACTGTAATCTTAGTTTATTTTTACTTTTAGTATTTTGTTATTTGAAATTAGAATGTACTGCTTGTCTGTGTTTTCAATCTAATTAAAAATAAAAATGGTGTGATTTAAACAATAGAATGGAAAAAAGTTATTACTGAGGGAACAATCATAATGTAAACAATACACCATATAAGTTTGAAGAAGTATTAAAAGTCAAGTCTAACTGAAACACAGGAAAAATCAGAGGAAGACTCATATAATTTGAGACTATTGTAAAGGCAACCTTGAAGAGAATTTTAGATAGCAATAATTTAAAAAAGAAGCTTAACTAGAGAAATTAATCATAGCCTAAAAATGAACTTTTTATCAAAAGGGATTTGTATTTATAAAAGCTCAAGCAAAATGATGATGTGTGCAAATCCATACAAAGTTTCTGTAGATTTTCTGCATCTCAATGAAATCAAATATTGAGCTTTTATTTAATAAATGTATTTTCGATGCTGTTTTTCTTATTGTATTAAAAACCACTTTTTGTTTGAAAATAGCAGTCATACTATTATTTGCCTTAAGTTTGCATTTAATTATTAAAATTAAAATTACTTTTGAAATAAAATTATAAAGCAAACAAAAATATTTTTATTTTTATTCATGTATATATATTTTTTTACAAAAAAAATATTTCTATTGTTTGGTTAATATGTTGACCAGAAATACACGTTGATTCTGTTTATTACTATTTTAGTAATTCAAATCACAATAATGGCCAAATGATGATTCTTTTGGCTTATGAATCTTCACTTGTTTTTTACTTTATTCAAAGACCATTTCACTCTATTTCTTTAGGGTTTTTAAAAATTTGACATAATAGTTTATAAAAAAGAACTAATTTAGACTGGTTCAAATAATAAACATTGATATAAATATACATATGCTGAAAGACATAAAGCCAAGAAAATTAAATAAAAAATGTTAAGTCAGAGGCGTTATACCTAGGACCACTGGCAATGTTAACAACATGAAAAGGAATCACTATACAGTTAATCTTGACTCAATTAGTCTCCATATACTTGTTATTTTCTGCTTCTCTCCTATCTGCATCTTTTATTGTCTACTTGTCACCTCAGTCTCTACGGCTTTTGTTTGCGTAGTATTCTCTTCTTTCTAGACATAGACCTTCAGGAACCCTACTCAATTTCATGAACCTTCAATTAACTTTCTGTTTCTGACAAGTCATATTATCTCTGCGTTTTCCCAGTCAAATTGCAATTTAAATGTATTATTATAGGAATGTAAATATTACTCTTTACACAGAATTTTTTTCTAAAAAGGTTTATTCACAACTTAAAATTTGAATCACTACAAGAATACTAACTGACTGCTTGCAGTGGAGCTAACAGCATCTAGACTGTGCATGCCTCAGGAAGAGAAATGGTGATGCTGAGAGTTTCCTGCTGAATTGTGGTGACTGCACTGCGATGGCAGGTATGAAGCACTGCAGCTAGCTCCCTATCAATCATCTTTCCACTCTGAAACTAAGGAGAAATATATATGAAATTAGGTCAAGAAAATCCCTTTATTAAAAAACCAATACAAAGTGCACATATCATTAGCATCATTAAGTTTTTTTATTTTATTTCCTTATTTTAATATTTAGTTTATTTTGTTCTAGTTTTTATTTTTTAATATTTTATATTATATTTTGTTTAGTGAACATTCTTCAGCAGTTAGAACATTTTATGATTTTCGTATTGTATGATGAATTAATATATGTATATATTTTTCCTATAATTTGATTTTAGAATTTTTATTTTCGAACATGTTTTATTTTATATTACATTTTTTTAATTTTTAAATTTTTATTGCATTATAGGTTTTGGGGTAAATGTGCAGAACGTGCAAGATAGCTGCATAGGTACACACATGGCAGTGTGTTTTGCTGCCTTCCTCCCCTTCACCCACACTTGGCATTTCTCCCCAGGCTATCCCTCCCTAGCTCCCCATCCCGCTGTCCCTCCCCCATTCCCCCCAATAGACCCCATTGTGTAGTAGGCCACCTCCCTGTGTCCATGTGTTCTCATTTTTCTCACCCGCCTATGAGTGAGAATAAGCGGTATTTCCTTTTCTGTTCTTGTGTCAGTTTGCTGAGAATGATGTTCTCCAGATTCATCCATGTCCTTACAAAGGACACAAACTCATCATTTTTGATTGCTGCATAATATTCCATGGTGTATATGTGCCACATTTTCCCAGTCCAGTCTATCATCGATGGGCATTTGGGTTGGTTCCAGGTCTTTGCTATTGTAAACAGTGCTGCAATGAACATTCGTATGCATGTGTCCTGATAGTAGAATGATTTATAGTCCTTTGGATATATACCCAGTAAAGGGATTGCTGGGTCAAATGGAATTTCTATTTCTAGGTCCTCGAGGAATCGCCACACTGTCTTCCACAATGGCTGAACTAATTTACACTCCCACCAACAGTGTTAGAGTGTTCCTATTTCTCCACATCCTCTCCAGCATCTGTTGTCTCGAGGTTTTTTAATGATTGCCATTCTAATTGGTGTGAGATGGTATCTCAGTGTGGTTTTGATTTGCATTTCTCTAATGACCAGTGATGATGAGCATTTTTTCATGCGTTTGTTGGCCTCATGTATGTCTTCTTTTGTAAAGTGTCTGTTCATATCCTTTGCCCACTTTGCCCATTTTTGAATGGGCTTCTTTGTTTTTTTCCTGTAAATCTGTTTGAGTTCTTTTTTTTTTTTTTAATTTTTATTGCATTATAGGTTTTGGAGTACATGTGCAGGACATGCAAGAGAGTTGCATAGGTACACACATGGCAGTGTGTTTTGCTGCCTTCCTCCCCTTCACCCACACTTGGCATTCATCCCCAGGCTATCCCTCCCCGGCCCCCCCCCCGCTGTCCCTCCCCCATTCCCCCCAATAGACCCCAGTGTGTAGTAGACTCCCTCTCTGTGTCCATGTGTTCTTATTTTTCTCACCCACCTATGAGTGAGTATATGCGGTATTTCTTTGTCTGTTCTTGTGTCAGTTTGCTGAGAATGATGTTCTCCAGATTCATCCCTGTCCTTACAAAGGACACAAACTCATCATTTTTGATTGCTGCATAATATTCCATGGTGTATATGTGCCACATTTTCCCAGTCCAGTCTAACATCGTTGGGAATTTGGGTTGGTTCCACGTCTTTGCTATTGTAAACAGTGCTGCAATGAACATTCGTGTTCATGTGTCCTTATAGTAGAACGATTTATAGTTCTTTGGATATATACCCAGTAATGGGATTGCTGGGTCAAATGGAACTTCTATTTCTAGGTCCTCGAGGAATCACCACACTGTCTTCCACAATGGTTGAACTAATTTACACTCCCACCAACAGTGTAAGAGTGTTCCTATTTCTCCACATCCTCTCCAGCATCTGCTGTCTCCAGACTTTTTAATGATCGCCATTCTAACTGGTGTGAGATGGTATCTCAATGTGGTTTTGATTTGCATCTCTCTAATGACCAGTGATGATGAGCATTTTTTCATGTGTTTGTTGGCTTCATGTATGTCTTCTTTTGTAAAGTGTCTGTACATATCCTTTGCCCATTTTTGAATGGCTTGTTTGTTTTTTTTTTTTCTGTAAATCTGTTTGAGTTCTTTGTAAATTCTGGATATCAGCCCTTTGTCAGATGGGTAAACTGCAAAGATTTTTTCCCATTCTGTTCGTTGCCGATTCACTCTAGTGACTGTTTCTTTAGCTGTGCAGAAGCTGTGGAGTTTGATTAGGTCCCATTTGTCTATTTAGGCTTTTGTTGCCAATGCTTTTGGTGTTTTGGTCATGAAGTCCTTGCCTACTGCTATGTCCTGAATGGTTTTGCCTAGATTTTCTTCTAGGGTTTTTATGGTGTCAGGTCTTATGTTTAAGTCTTTAATCCACCTGGAGTTCATTTTAGTGTAAGGTGTCAGGAAGAAGTCCAGTTTCTGCTTTCTGCACAAGGCTAGCTAGTTTTTCCAACATCATTTATTAAACAGGGAATCCTTTCCCCATTGCTTGTTTTTGTCTGGTTTATCAAAGATTATATGGTTGTAGATATGTTGTGTTGCCTCTGATGCCTCTGTTCTGTTCCATTGGTCTATATCTCTGTTTTGGTACCATTACCATGCTGTTTTGATTACTTTAGCCTTGTAGTATAGTTTGAAGTCTGGTAGTGTGATGCCTCCCGCTGTGTTCTTTTTGCTTAGAATTGACTTGGCTATGCGGGCTCTCTTTTGGTTCCATATGAAGTTCATGGTGGATTTTTTCAGTTCTGTGAAGAAATTCAATGGTAGTTTGATGGGGATAGCATTGAATGTGTAAATTAGTTTGGGCAGTATAGCCATTTTCATGATATTGATTCTTCCTAACCACGAACATGGAATGTTTCTCCATCTGTTTGCGTCCTATCTTATTTTGTTGAGCAGTGGTTTGTAGTTTTCCTTAAAGAGGTCCCTTACATTCCTTGTGAGTTGTATTCCTAGGTATTTTATTTTCTTTGTAGCAATTGTGAATGGCAGTTCGTTCTTGATTTGGCTCTCTTTAAGTCTGCAATTGGTGTATAGGAATGCTTGTGATTTTTGCACATTTATTTTATATCCTGAGACTTTCCTGAAGTTGCTTATCAGTTTCAGGAGTTTTGGGCTGAGGTGATGGCGTGTTCTTGGTATACTATCATGTTATCTGCAAATAGAGACAATTTGGCTTCTTCCACCTTTCCTATTTGAATACCCTTTATTTCTTTTTCTTGCCTGATTGCTCTGGCTAGAACTTCCAGTACTATGTTGAATAGGAGTGGTGAGAGAGGGCATCCTTGTCTAGTGCCAGATTTCAAAAGAAATGCTTCCAGTTTTGTCCCATTAAGTATGATATTGGCTGTTGGTTTGTTGTAAATAGCTTTTATTACTTTGAGATATGTTCAATCAATACCAAGTTTATAGAGGGTTTTTAGCATAAAGGGCTGTTAAATTTTGTCAAATGCCTTCTCTGCATCAATTGAGATAATCATATGGTTTTTGTTTTTGGTTCTGTTTATGTGGTGAATTACATTTATAGACTTGCGTATGTTGAACCAGACTTGCATCCCCGGGATGAATCCTACTTGATCATGATGGATACGTTTTTTAATGTGCTGTTGCAATCGGTTTGCCAGTATTTTATTGAAGATTTTTGCATCTATGTTCATCATGGATATTGGCCTGAAGTTTTCTTTTCCTGTTCGGTCTCTGCCAGGTTTCGGTATCAGGATGATGTTGGTCTCATAAAATGATTTGGGAAGGGTTCCCTCTTTTTGAATTATTTGGAATAGTTTCAGAAGGAATGGTACCAGATCCTCTTTGTGTGTCTGGTAGAATTCAGCTGTGAACCCATCTGGACCTGGGCTTTTTTTGTGTGGTAGGCTCTTAATTTCTGCCTCAACTTCAGACCTTGTTATTGGTCTATTCATAGTTTCAGCTTCCTCCTGGTTTAGGCTTGGGAGGACACAGGTGTCCAGGAATTTATCCATTTCTTCCTTGTTTACTAGTTTATGTGCATAGAGTTGTTTGTAGTATTCTCTGATGATGGTTTGAATTTCTGTGGAATCTGTGGTGATTTCCCCTTTTTCATTTTTTATTGCATCTATTTGGTTGTTCTCTCTTTTCTTTTTGATCAATCAGGCTAGTGGTCTGTCTATTTTGTTGATCTTTTCAAAAAACCAGATATTGGATTTATTGATTTTTTGAAGGGTTTTTCGTGTCACTATCTCCTTCGGTTCTGCTCTGATCTTAGTTATTTCTTGTCTTCTGCTCGGTTTTGAGCTTTTTTGATCTTGCTCCTCTAGCTCTTTCAATTTTGATGATAGGGTGTCAATTTTAGATCTCTCCACTCTTCTCATGTGGGCACTTATTGCTATATATTTTCTTCTACAGACTGCTTTAAATGTGTCCCAGAGATTCTGGTATGTTGTGTCTTCATTCTCATTGGTTTCGAAGAACTGCTTTATTTCTGCTTTCATTTCATTGTTTATCCAATCAACATTCAAGAGCCAGTTTTTCAGTTTCCATGATGCTGTGAAGTTCTGAGTTAGTTTCTGAATTCTGAGTTCTAACTTGATTGCACTATGGTCTGAGAGACTGTTTGTTATGATTTCAGTTGTTTTGCATTTGCTGAGGAGTGCTTTACTTCCAATAATGTGGTCAATTTTGGAGTAGGTGTGATGTGGTGCTGAGAAGAATGTATATTCTGTGGATTTGGGGTGGAGAGGTCTGTAAATGTCTATCAGGTTTGCTTGTTCCAGGTCTGAGTTCAAATCCTGAATATGCTTGTTAATTTTCTGTCTGGTTGATCTGTCTGATATTGACAGTGGAGTGTTAAAGTCTCCCACTAGTATTGTGTGGGAGTGTAAGTCTCTTTGTAAATCATTAAGAACTTGCCTTATATATCTGGGTGCTCCTGCATTGGGTCCATATATATTTAGGATCATTAGCTCTTCTCATTGTATCGATCCTTTTACCATTATGTAATTACCTTCTTTCTCTCTTTTGATCTTTGTTGTTTAAGGTCTATTTTATCAGAGATGAGAATTGCAACTCCTGCTTCTTTTTGCTCTCCATTTGCTTGGTAAATCTTCCTCCATCCCTTTATTTTGAGCCTTTATGTATCCTTGCATGTGAGATGGGTTTCCTGGATACAGCACACTGATGGGTTTTGGTTTTTTATCCAATTTGCCAGTCTGTGTCTTTTGATGGGTGCATTTAGCCCATTTACATTTAGGGTTAATATTGTTATGTGTGAGTTTGATATTGCCATTTTGATACTATCTGGCTGTTTTTTCCCTTGGTTGATGCAGATTCTTTATTTTGTTGATGCTCTTTAGCATTTGGTATGTTATTAGAATGGCTGGTACTGGTTGTTCCTTTCTATGTGTAGTGCCTCTTTCAGGAGCTCTTGTAAAGCAGTCCTGGTGGTGGCAAAATCTCTGAGCACTTGCTTTTTGGCAAAAGATTTTATTCTTCCTTCACTTATGAAGCTCAGTTTGGCTGGATATGAAATTCTGGGTTGAAAGTTCTTTTCTTTAAGGATGTTGAATATTGGCCCCCACTCTCTTCTGGCTTGTAGAGTCTCTGCCAAGAGATCTGCTGTGAGTCTGATGGGCTTCCCTTTGTGGGTGACCTGACCTTTCTCTCTGGCTGCCCTTAGTATCTTCTCCTTCATTTCAACCCTGGTGAATATGATGATTATGTGCCTTGGGGTTGCTCTTCTTGTGGAGTATCTTTGTGGTGTTTTCTGTATTTCCTGGACTTGAGTATTGGCCTGCCTTGCTAGGTTGGGGAAATTTTCCTGGATAATATCCTGAAGAGTATTTTCCAGCTTGGATTCATTCTCTTCATCACATTCTGGTACACTTATCAAACGTAGGTTGGGTCTCTTCACATAGTCCCACATTTCTTGGAGATTTTGTTCATTCCTTTTTGTGCTTTTTTCTTTAATCTTGGTTTCTCATTTTATTTCACTGAGTTGATCTTCACCTTCTGATACTCTTTATTCTTTCAGCTGTTGAAACTTGTGCATGCTTCACGAAGTTCTTGTGTTGTGTTTTTCAGCTCCTTCAATTTATTTATATTCCTCTCTAAGTTGTCCATTCTTGTTATCATTTCCTCGAATCCTTTTTCAAGGTTCTTAGTTTCTTTGCATTGATTTAGAACATGTTCTTTTAGCTCACTGAAGTTTCTCATTATCCACCTTCTGAAGTCTGATTCCGATATTTCATCACACTCATTCTCCGTCCAGTTTTGTTCCCTTGCTGGTGAGGAGTTTTGGTCCTTTGTAGGAGGTGAGGTGTTTTGGTTTTGGGTGTTTTCCTCATTTTTGCACTGGTTTCTCCCCATCTTTGTGGATCTATCTACCTGTTGTCTTAGTAGTTGCTGATTTTTCAGTTGGGTCTCTGAGTGGATGCCCAGATTGTTGATGATGAAGTATTTCTGTTACTTAGTTTTCCTTCTAGTGGTCTAGCCCCTCTGCTGTACAAGTGCTGAGGTCCACTCCAGGTCCTGCTTGTCTGGGGTACACCTGTAGCAGCTGCGGAACTGTGAGGGATACCACCAGTTTCTTCTTCTGCTATCTGTCCCAGAATGATGCCCACCAAATGTCAGTCTGTTTAGTCCTTTTTTGAGGTGACTCTTTGGATATACAGGGGTCAGGGAGCCACTTGAGGAGACAGTCTGTACTTTATAGGAGCTCCAGTGCTGAGCTGTGAGCTCCGTTGTTCATTCAGGGTTGTTGGGCACCTGTATTTTGGTCTGCTGCAGCAGAACTTATAAAAACCCTCCTTTTTTTTCCCCTCAGATGCTGTATCTCAGGGAGTTGGGGCTTTCTTTATGAGTATCTGTTGCACTGTCCTGCCCAGTTAGGAGGTAGTCTATTCACTATTTGCCTGCCGACGCTCCACCCTGCTAGCGCAGGTCAGCCCTGCTGCCGCAGGGTTCTGTTCTACTGTGGTGTGCTCTGCCCTGCTGGTGGAGTCTCTCTGTTATGGTGGGTTGCCTCAGCAATGGGAGGCTGCATCAGCACTGAGCGTGTACCTCAGTAGGGGCAGATTGCGTCCATAGTGGTGGACGCCCCTCCCCCATTGGGCTGCACGGTTCTGGATTCAGCTGGGCCTGCAGCCAAACTCTCAGCCCCGAGATCCTCCAATCGCTGCCCTGCTTGTCACCGTGAGGGTGGGACCCACTGAGCTGGATCACCTGGCTCCCTGCCTCAGAGTCCGTCCTCTCTCTCTCTCTTTTTCTCCCCAACTTGAATGGTTGACTCTCTCACTGGCACCCCAGTAGCCTGCTGATAGGGCACTGGGATCTGTGCAATCTCCTGTGCCGCTGCCCATTGCACCGGCTCAAATCATGCTTCCCAGGAATCTCCTGGTCTGGCTCACTGTCCAAGTCCCATTTAATCAGATGGACATGTCAATCTACCCTTCCAAATCTCAGATTGCCAGTTTAACAGGGCACCCAGACCAGTGAGTTTTGTGCCGGGTGCCGCTGCACTGTGGCACCAGCCGAACCGGCCACGTGAGCCAAAACACTGGCTGCGCTGGCGTCCCATGTCTCTCCTACACCTGGGAATTTCCCCGTTCTGTGGGCAACAAAGGTCCCTCTGAGAATGCGGCTAGGACTCACCCTCTGCGCCTTCACTGAGAGCTGCAATCCTGAGTTGTTTCTATGGCACCATCTTGGAAATCCCCTATATTCCTTTTTTTTAAAAGACCTTACTGGACATGTTAAATTTATATGATCCTCATTATTAGAAACTTTTTCATTTTCTAGTTTTAAATTTCTCATTTTATCTGCATGCATAAACAATTATTTACTAGTTGTGTATTTTTAGTTTTACATTTTAATACTATTATATGCCTTGTTTAAAGGACATTTTATCTCCATTGTTTATAAATTTTATTTTATATCTGCTAAAGTTAACTTTTCATTAATTTTTAATATCTTCTCATAATCTTTTATATTCTTCATTTAGTTTTATATTCTTAATATATTTCCTTATTTTGTGCTTTTTATGTTAATCTTTCTTTTTCTCTTCTTGAATGTGGTTTCTTATATTTTATACTGATAAATAAAAGCATGTCTACCATAAATATATAAAAGACAGTCTGAAATTCAATTAAGTTACAATCAAAATCCCAAGTTTTGTGTACATGAGCAATATGTTTCAAAAATGCATGTGTAAAGACAAAAGGAAGAAAAATTACAGGATAATTTGAGTAAGAAATATAAGTATGGGCATTTACACGAATTGCAAGAAATATTTTAAAGCCATAGTAATTAAAACATTAGATAAGCCTTGGATATCTTGATAACTCTTAAATATCATGACAATGAGCTTGGGGTTTATCTCAGTTGTCATGAGAAAACTTTGCAAAGGTTTTTGTAAGTGAATCACATGATGTTCATGGCATAAAAAATATTACTCTGGTATCAGGATGATGCTGGCCTCATAGAATAAGTTAGGGAGAAATCCCTCCTCCTCAGTTCTTTGGAATAGCTTCAGTTGGAATGGTACCAGCTCTTCTTTTTAGTTGGTAGGCTATTTATTACTGATGCAAACTCAGAGCTTGTTATTGGTCTGTTCAGAGATTCAATTTCTCATTGGTTTCGTCTTGGGAGAACATATGTGTCCAACAATTTACTCATTTCCTCTAGATTTTACAATTCATATGCATAGAGATGTTTGTGATATTTTCTGATCATTACTTGTATTTCTGTGAGATCAGTGGTAATATCTCCCAGTTGTTTCTGATTGTGTTTCTTTGGATCATATCTCTTTTCTTCTTTATTATTTTAGCTAGAAGTTTATCTATCTTGTTAATTTAAAAAAAATTCCTTGATTTATTCCTCTTTTGACTGGTTTTTCATGTGTCAGTCTCCTTCAGTTCAACTCTGATTTTGACTATTTTCTGATAGAGGTACAGCAGCAAAAAACTTCAGGCCAATTTTGCATCGATAACCACCAATGCAAAAGCCCTCAAAAAAATGATGGCAAGCAGAATCCAGCAAAATAGCAAAAAGCTTATCCACTGTAATAAAGTAGGCTTTATCAAGTAGTATGCAAGTTTGTTTCAACATACACAAATCAAAATATGTAATTCATCACATAAACAGAACTAAAGAAAAAATCCCATTATCTCAATAGATTCAGAAAAGGCATTTGATAAAATTTAACACCCATTCATTTTTTTTAAAAAAACTAGGTATTGAAAGAACATACTTCAAAATAATAAGAGGCATCAATGACAAACCCACAGCCCACATCATACTGAATGGGTAAAAACTCAAACCCTCTCTTGAAAACTGGCACAAAATAAGGATGCCCTCTCCCACCACTCCTATTCAACATAGTATTGGAAGTCCTAGCCAGAGCAATTAGGCAAGGCAAAGTAATAAAAAGTATCCACATAGGAAGAGAGGAAGTCAAACTATCCCTGTTTGAAGATGACATGATTCTGTATCTAGAAAATCCCATAGCCTCAGCCCAAATGCTCCTTAAGTTGATAAAGAACTTCAGCAAAGTCTCAGGATACAAAATCAATGTACAAAAATCGTTATCATTCCTATACACCAACAGCAGTCAAGAGCCAAATCATGAACACAACCCCAGTCACAATTGCCATGAAAGAATAAAATACCTAGAAACGCAGCTAACGAGAGAAGTAAAAAAGCTCTACAGGGAAAACTATGAAACACTGCTCAAAGGAATCAGAGATAACATGCACAGAAAAATTTCACACTCATGGATAAGAAGAATCAATATAATTAAAGTGGACATAAAGCCCAAACAATTTATAGATTCAATGCTGTTCATATTAAACTACCATTCAGAGTCTTCACAGATGTAGAAAAGCTATTTTAAAATTTGTATGGAACCAAATAAGAGCCTGAATAGCCAACGGAATCCCAAGCAAACAAAATAAAGCTGGGGGTATTCATGCTACTCAATTTCAAACTGCTATAGAGCTACAGTAACCAAGACAGCATTGCACCAGCCCCAAAACAGAAACATGAAACAATGGAACAGAATAAATAACCCAGAAATAAGGTCACAAACCTAGAATGATTTAATCGTTGACCAGGTTGACAGAAATAAGCAATAGGGAATGGACTCCCTGTTCAGTAAATGGTGCTGGAATAACTAGGTAGTCATATGAAGCAGATTGAAACAGATCCCTTTTCCGCATCATATACAAAAATTAAGTCACGTTGGATTAAAGACTTAAACATAAACCCCAAAATTTTATAAACTTTGGAAGACAACCTAGGCAATGCTATTCTGGACATAGGAATGGGCAACAATTTCATGATGAAGTTGTCAAAAGCATGAAAGTCTAACATACAACATCTGTAAGAAGCTTAAACAAATTTACAAGGAAAAAAATAATAACCTTAAAAAGTGGGCAAAGCACTCATGCCTGTAATCCAAGGCAGGCAGATCACCTGAGGTCAGGAGATCAAGACCATCCTGGCCCACACTGAGAAATCCCCTCCCTGCTAAAAGTACAAAAATTGGTGGTGGGCCCTTTAATCCCAGCTGCTCGGGAGGCTGTGGCGGAAGAATCACTTGAACCCATAGAAATGCAGCTATGGGTTGCAGTGAGCCAAGACTGCACAAATGTACTCAAGCCTGGATGACAAGAGTGAGACTCTATATCATTAATTAATTAATTAATTAATTAAAGGGGACAAAGGAGCAAAGAACTCAGAAACTTGTTCATAAAAGACATACATACGGCCAAGAGTCATAAGAAAAACAGCTCAACATCACTGATCAATTAAAGAAATGTAAATCAAAACCACAGTGATATACCATAGTATTCACAATAACAAAGACATTGAATCAACCTAAATGCCCATCAATGGTAGACTGGAGAAAGCAAATGTAATATATACACCATGGAATACTATGCAACCATAAAAAAGGATGAGAGTACGGCCTATGCTGGAACATGGATGGAATCAAAGGCCATTATCATTAGGAAACTAATGTAGTAACAGAATACTACATACCACATGTTCTAATTATAAGTGGGAGCTAAATGATGAGAACATATGAACACATAGAGAGGAAGAACGCACACTCAGCCTATCAGAGGGTGTAGGGTGGGAGGAGGGAGAGGATAAGGACAAATAACTAATGGGTACTAGGCTTAACACTGAGTGATTAAATAATCTGCACAACAAACCCCCATGACACAGCTGTACCTATATAATAAACCTGAACATGTATCCCTGACCTTAAAATAAATGATAAAATAAAAATAAAAATGTTACCCCGGTTGGAGAATCAACAACTAGGGCAAAGTGTGGCATCAGGGAGACTCATATAGAGAAATTGCAGTAGTCAATCAGAGAGAATATCGCAGCTTGACTAAGTTGTGAAGATAATAAGTATTAGATTTAGGATGAATTTTTAAAGAAGAGCCAATTAAACTTGTTAATGTAAATTAACTACATATAGATTGTGAGAAAAAAATTAAATTCTGTTTAGAGCCTCAGCAATTGGAGGAATCATAATGAATATATTCATTTGATATAAATTTGCAAAGTAGTAACTTTGAGACAGAAGAATCAAGGATTTATTCTTAAAAGAGTTATATTTGAAATGCTTGTTAGGCATCCAAGTGGAGATGTTATGAAGACAGCTGAGTGTATGAGTCTACACTCAAAGACTGAGATAAGAATTTAAAATGATCAGCATGGCATGGTACTGAAAATCATAAGTCAGCTATGTAGTTAGAGAATAAAAGAGAAATTACTCCAATATTTAGAAAGAAAAGGATAAGAGTATGCTTTTAAATAAGAACTGCTGGCGAATTACAATAACCTACAGAGTTAAAGTATGTTTAAAGGAGAAGAAAAAAAAACAACATTATTGAATCCTGCTCAGATATGAAGTAAAATGAGGCTGGGCTTGTTTATTAGCATGACAAAATTTAGACTTCCAGTGATGATGATAAGCACTGTTTAAGAAGGGTGGGTTTTAGAGTCTGCTGACAAAATGAAAGAAAAAACATACACAGAAGCACAGACCCTAAATACAAATAATTAGTTCAAAACATTTTGCTACAAAAGGGAATTTAGAAATATAGTGATAACTGAAAGAAAATACATGATCAAGGAAAAAAATCATTTAATAAAGCTTTTGGACTGATAGTAATAGTCCAGTAGAATGGTAACATTGATAGGCAGAAAACAAAGAAGATAAAAGGGGCAACTTCAGAAGTGACCCTAGAGAAGAAAGGTCACTCCTAGAAAAGGAGGTTCACTCCTGAAGTTTATCCTTTTATCTTCTTTGGAGCAGAGGAGGGAATAGGATTTAGTGCCCAAGGGAAATTGTTGATATTATATGGGAACACAGATAGGACATTGATTAAAACAAGATAAAAAAAAAACAACAACATGAAGGGATAGACGCTAGTGGGTAAGGTAGGCTAATGCATTTTTTGGGAAGTAAGTGTAGCAGTTCTCTTCTGGCTTGTTGAATTAATTTTATTGAAATAAGAAGTCAAGTTACTAGCATCCCAAAGGAAGTTTAAAAACACAAATATTGCAAACTATGAAAACATTCTTATATATTGACAAAGGTTGGTGTATAAGGATATATAAAAACCTAGTGTAACCAGTGAAAAATCAAAAACATAGAAACATCAGCATAAAATATCAACAGACAATTACAGAAAAGAAACACGAAAGGCAAAGGGAATCTGAAATCCTGTTTAAAATAAGGGAAATTAAATTTATTGCCAAAATGAGATAAAATGTCACAACCAATATATTGACAAAATTAATTTTCCTTACCAAATATTGTAGAACTTGCTGGAAATCAGCCGTTTTCATACACTGATGGAAAGTATGTCATTTAACTCAATTTAAAGAGCCAGTTTAAACAGTCTTATGAACGTTTCACTCCTAGCCTTATAGGAATTGTTTTAAATCATAAACGTGCTGGATATTGTAATGTTTATATTTAGATATACCATATATATTTATATATGTTGTAAAAAAAATAAAAACACAAAGGGAGAGGATATACACCAACTAATGGATAAATCTGGGGAGGTACCAGCTGGGCGTGGTGGCTCACACCTCTAATTCCAGCACTTTGGGATACGTAGGGAGGAGGATCACTTGAGGTCAGGAGTTCCAGCCTGGCCAACATGATGAAACCTGTCCCTATAAAAGTAAATATGTTAGCTGGGCATGGTGGCATGTACCTGTAATTCCCGATACTTGGGAGGCTGGGTCAGGAGAATGGCTTGAACCCAGGAAGCAGAAGTTGCAGTGAGACAAGAACACACACCACTGCACTCCAGCACAGATGACAGTGCCAGACTCTGTCTAAAAAATAAAAAAGGTTATATCTGGGGAGGGACAGGAATAAGTTTGTGTGAAACTTCAATTGTGCCTTTAAGGTGTAACATCTTTATTATAATAGTTACCTAAAACTAACCATGACAAACTGAATAATCTGGGTGAAGCATTTAATGGCATATCTTACATTTTTCACTATACTTGTCTGCACATTTGAAATGTTTAAAAATGTACAAAATATCTTAGAAGAGTGGTTCTATGTGAAAAATATGACCAAATTAAAACATTTCCCTTTCCTTTCTCTGTTGTTCTTAGAGTTGCCTTCAGTTCTCTCCAGAAAAGTGAATATTTAAACACAAAAATATCAACAATAAGAATGAGACTAGTATAGAGAGCACTGTAGATGTCAATCAGAGAGAATATCACATATGTACCCTATACTTAACATATTTGAAGTTACTCTAATGCATAATATTTCTTTTCTTATAAGTCAAAAGAAAAATATCATTTTTCACAATGAAGGAACTATAAGTAAGAAAACTAAAAGAATTGAGGGCTGAGTACGGTGTAATCCCAGCACTCTGGGAGGCCAAGGAGGGTGGATCACAAGGTCAGGAGATCAAGATCAGCCTGGCCAACATAGTGAAACTCTGTCTCTACTAAAAATACAAAAAAAATAAAAATAAAAAGTGAAAACTAGCTGGGCTTAGTGGCAAGAGCCTGTAGTCCCAGCTACTTGGGAGGCTGAGGCAGGAGAATTGTATGAATCTGGGAGGGAGAAGTTGCAGTGAGCCAAGATTGCACTAATGTACTCCAGCCTGGGGCGGCAGAGCGAGATTCGGTCTCAAAAAAACAAACAAACAAAACAACAACAGCAACAAAAAACCCTGAGTTCCATCACAAAACTAGTTAATGGCCAAGATGTGCATTGACCTTATCTAAAAGCCATGTTCTAATCCACCATAAAGCTGTTTTTTTTTTTTTTAATTGCATTTTAGGTTTTGGGGTACATGTGCAGAACATGCAAGATAGTTGCATAGGTACCGTGGCAGTGGGATTTGCTGTCTTCCTCCCCTTTACCCACATCTGGCATTTCTCCCCATGCTATCCCTCCCCAGCTCCCCCCCGTCCCTCCCCATTCCCCCCAATAGACCCCAGTGTGTAATGCTCCCCTCCCTGTGTCCATGTGTTCTCATTGTTCATCACCCACCTATGAGTGAGAATATGCGGTATTTCATTTTCTGTTCTTGTGTCAGTTTGCTGAGAATGATGTTCTCCAGATTCATCATCGTTTTTGATGACTGCATAATATTCCATGGTGTATATGTGCCACATTTTTCCAGTCCAGTCAAGTAGGATTCTTCCCGGGGATGCAAGGCTGGTCCGAGAAAGAGTTTCCACTCTTGTTACCCATGCTGGAGTGCACTGGTGCAATCTCGGCTCACCGCAACCTCTGCCTCCTGGGTTCAGGCAATTCTGCTGCCTCAGCCTCCTGAGTAGCTGGGATTACAGGCATGCACCACCATGCCCAGCTAATTTTTTGTATTTTTAGTAGAGACGGGGTTTCACCATGTTGACCAGGATGGTTTTGATCTCTTGACCTCGTGATCCACCCGCCTCGGTCTCCCAAAGTGCTGGGATTACAGGTGTGAACCACCGCGCCCGGCCCAAAGCTGGTCTCTTCTAATGCATCTCATTTACAATTGACTTTTTATGACAGACAAACAAAACCTCAACTTTTAGGTAAGCTATATACTTTAAGGCATATGGCTAATATGATTTACAATATTTTACTGAAAAGTTACTCCTAATAACGCTAATTGTATTAGTTAAGTTTTAAATTATATGATTACATATAGGGTCCTTAGAATGGTGCCTGGAATTTTGTGAGCACTACGTGAAAATATTAGCTAATATTGTTATTTTTTATAATCCTCATAACCATTGCATGGTGCTAAGTGTTGTGAGCAATATAAAGAAAAAACAAAAGTCTCTTACTTTGAAAATAGATAATTTAATGTAGTTTAAATTTATAATCAAAAGGAGAAGAAAATTCTGTGTATAACTAATTAAAAACAAAGACAGCATTGAATAGTTACTATTGTATAGGTGTAAAATACTAAGATATTTTAGAATCCAAGTGAAAGAGAGGTTAATGGACCATCTGAGATGCAGGGAAGAAAAAATGATGATTGCTTGAAGAAGTATAATTCTGAGTAACACAGCAGGAAGAGAAAAAATTTAGACAAAGCCAAAAAAAGGAGAATATTTTAGATTGGGAAAATAATATGATCCATGGTAGAAGCAAAATATCTGTGTGGCTTGAAGTTGGTAAAAATGTATGGAGGAAGAAATGTACTAATAAAAACAGACATATTTATGCAGAATGAAGGAGTGAATGCCAGTTAGTGTTTATTCCATAGTCAATGAAATGGATGTATTTAAACTACTTCTTATGTTATTGTAAGTCTTGTTTAGTAAAATGATTTAAATGTAATTCGTTGTGAGATTATATATACTACAAATTTATTATAGAAAATAAATCAGATTTTTTTGTCTTCTTTTCCCCATGTTTTTAAACATACTCTTGAAAGTATCTCTACATTTGTCATATTTATTTAAAGCCTACAAGTTCTGTAAGTACAACAGTTATCTGTTCCTTCAAAATTAAGATTGGGTATTTCACATTATTCTCATTTTTATTATTATTATTCCATTATTTTAATTCCTCCTTCCATTTTTGCTGCTTATTATGGTAAACACGTTTTTGAATCAGTATCCTTGAGAAGATAAGAAATGTTTTAATGACCATATTTTTCTTGTCTTAATAATTAGAGAATTCGTCTTTTCTTTTTCTGAGAAAAGAAGGCTTCCAAAAATCTGCATATTTAAAATTTGCAGGGAGTCACTAAACACATTAGAAATTCTTCTGTGAGAAGGAGTAAAATGTCTGATTAATTAGTTAAAGACTTTAGAGACATGCATTGCACTGATCAAAATGGATTTGAATATTGCAGAATTCAGCAGAATTGTCAGTTCTAATCTATTTTAACTTTGATTTTTTAAATTTTATAATAAGCATTTAATGTTAATTATTAAATAAAAACCTCACATAATTATATTTGGAATAAATTACATTGTATAACAACCCTTTTATGTTTGCATGAAAAGGTCATAATTAATATAAAATTTATATTTATAGTTACCATATGACAACCTAGGACATATAATTGATCTTCAAATCTAACATTTTTGGAAAGGAAATGTAATCAATGGTAACACTAAATGAATATTGATTTATATTTTGCTTTTGTTACCAAGACATAATACTTCATAAATTTAATTTAGTTATTAAACATATCTCTTTATCAGAAATTCTTCCTCTTTTAAAATATCCCTTATCCAACTCAACTTCTCTCTGCTACATCACAGAATTACAGAACTGAAGATTAGTTTTTTAAAATATCCCTTATCCAACTCAGCCTCTCTCTGTACATTACAGAACTGTAGATTCCTCAATAATTGTGTTTAAATCTTGTTTAAATTTTGTCTAATATATTAAGAAGACAAGATAAAATAATCCCAGAAAAGCTCTTACTCTGAATTTTTTGGCAGCCTAAAACATCTCATAAGAATTTGAAATAAATAAATAAATAAATAAATAAGTAAGTAAAAAACAGCATTCTTATCAAAACACCATGGGATCTGCTAGGGTGTTTTATTCCAAAATGTTTCTAGGTTCATCCTCCTTTAGTTACTTATCCTGAAGCAAGGTTAACCTTCACTCTCCTTCCAGTGTTTCTTCCTGCTTCCCTCACTTTTAATTCTATATTTGTATCTGTTTATATATAATGTTTTGCATATAGTGTCAGATATTCTTAGAAGAGACATTAAATTCAAGAAATCAATCCATAAATGTGAAAATAAACATATAAATATAACGTCATAACAATTCAGGAGGTTATATAATTTCAAATTTAGACATATAAAATAGAGAATAATATTGAACTAAACTCTGAAGGCTATAACAAATTGAAAACCTTTTCCAGTTCCCATTTACATTTCAAACCCTGTCATTAGATAGATTAATGTTGTGCTAATTCCTGTCCATTATTAAATTTTATCAAAAGAAATGAAGCATTAGAATTTTTATACCCTAAAGTGTTTAATAATGAGCCTGATATTCCCAGTGCAAAATCTACTGTCTAGAACAAATGTAAGATACACACAGCTAAAACAACTGAAATAAAACAGAGTTTATCAGATTCATTTGATTGTTTTCCTAGTGTACCTGATCACCATTGATTTGACAGATGTGTTGCTTCTGTTACCTTGTCCATGGTCAATGTAATTCATTTACTTTGACTGTTCAAAGCTCCTCATAAAAGTCCACAATGATCCATTTAATTGGCCAAATTCTGGTTCTTTCAGTCATCTAGATCTATCACATAGCTATACCACCAATATCAGTTTTCAAAGAAATTTCTAATCTTTTAATGTACCAATTACTAAATTATTTCTTCTGGGCAACAGAGTCAAAACAATTATACTACTTTGTGGTTTATTTTATCATGTAATTAAGTAGACATTTCTAATTTGCTCTGTTTACTTATGAGGAAAATAACACAATTACCTGTGGTAAGGATAAATTTAAGTTAAAAACCTTTAAGAATGTATCTACAGGTAATGTATTCAGCACTAAATTTGGTTTTACCCTATTCTATCATTTAAAACAAAAAACAAACTTGGCCTCCCAAGAACCTTTCAAACACCTCTTACCAAAATGGTATTACCCTAAAAAGATAAAATACACACTAATATGTACACAAACATAACTTTAAAAAACTCTTTTTCATATAATTCATACTCATTTTAAGTCAAGTGTCTGCCTTAATGTTTCTTATAATATTACTCTTTCCTGAAAAGCAAGAACTGAAGAATACAGGATGATTATTCTAAATTATATATTATTTGTTCACTTATGAATCTGTGCTTGTGCTTTTTACAGCTGAATGATAAATAATTATTTGTAACTGTTAAAGTGGCATTTCTCACATATGCCATAAAAGTAAAATAAAATAGGCATTATTGATATCTTTCAACACACTAGGTCTACTGACATAGTCAACCAAGTCTCTGAAGCCTTTTATTTGTATGACTCCTTGAATTGTAATGTGAAAATATACAAATTTATCACATAACTACTTTATCATTCACTATGCTTTAGCCTTCCTCATTGGAACAGTAAAAGTTGAATTTTTAATATGTTGCTTAAAACCACAAACCATTTATTGTCCGTGAATTGATGTTTTCTAATTAGGGTTACTTGTGTATATACTTTTCATGTTTTTACTGGAGGAAATTATTATATATTAATTTCTATTAACTCCGTTGTGTTTTTCAGTTTATTTGGAAACTGAATTCTCTGCCACATTCAGTAGGAATAACTGAAAGAAAAGTCTAGTGCTTCCCTTTCAAGAATTCAAATAACTTAATAAATGTAAATAAAACTATGTGAAATAATTCATAAACATTTTATACCACAATATTCGTCAAACAATATTTTATGAAGAACCGGAAATGGACATTGAAAAAAGTCAAGATTTGTTCAATTTCTAATTCTTCCACATGCTAATATATGTCACATTATAGAGTATTTTGTAAACTTTGAATTTTAAAGTGTACGTGTGTGTTAAAATCTGTTAACTTCCCCTCTCATATAATAGCAAAACACACTGCCATGTGTGTACCTATGCAACTATCTTGCACGTTCTACACATGTACCCCAAAACCTATAATGCAATAAAAATTTAAAAAATTAAAAAAAAAAAGAAATCAAGACTCAATCTTTTTCAATAATAAAAGGCACTAAGTAGAATTCGGTAACAAGTGACTGAGATATATTTATCTACTCACCTGATTCTGAGAAATGACCTCTAATTTCCTTCAAAGGGAATACTCTCCTAATTTTTTTTTTGGAGGAAAATGCCCTTCATTGAGATCTGATTAAATAGGATGATAAAGTTTATGTTATACAAGTCACGACTAAGACCTGCTAATTGCAATAATGGTCAGGCAAATTAATGTTTATACTGGTACTAATATATTTCTTCAAAGCCACTTGTTTTTCTGTTTGATTTTCTCTAGAGCCATTATGTTCTTGCATTTTGGCTTCTTAAATAATATTTTAAGCTAGATTTTATTTTGCAATATTGCATTCTTCAAATGTATCAGAGACAATAACCATGTTGAATAAGATGCACGCAGTAGTTAACAGTATTGGGTCACTGGTGGTAGCAATAACTCAAAAATTCACACCTTTTACCCTCTATGCTCTTATACCATCTAACTTCCTAGATATTTATTGACTCAGTGGGGACTTATGACTCATTCTCTATTTTTCCCTTATGAATGCTTTATTGCAAATAAGTGACAGACATTTTAGTTCTATAAATCCTACTGTACATTTCATTGACTTTTTCACTCACTTGCTATTGCAGAATCTGTATTCTTCTTCAAAGTCCCTGCATTATTTATTGCAGTGTCATGTAGGTTTTCCATGTGTGCTGATAAACAAGGTTTTACAGCTATGCTTGGCACTTCCCATGATCTGCCCCTTATACTCTGATTTTAATCCAGAAGTGATGAAAATCACCACATGGCAACTGAAGGAAAAAGTCAGTGAAATGTATTGTAGTATTTATAAAACTAAAATTTCTATCAATTATATGAAAAAAAGCATTCATGAGAGAAAAGTAGAGAATAAGTCATAAGTGTGCAGGTAATGCAAGACACTTAGAAATGGTTTCAAAATTATATAATTATATACATTGATATGCACTTTGAAGTGAATAACAAGATGGAATAAATTAATAGACATTTCAGGCTTGATTAGATTGAAAGTCTATATGAGGTCTGTAAGAATTAACAGTGACTGTGAAATATATAGACATTAGGACAATTATAAATAAAAACATTTCATTTTTTAAATGGCTTTTAAACATAGTGATGTCATAAGAATAGCTAGGAAAACAGTGGGCTGGAAGATCTATGAAGGCCATTAGTCTTATGAGAAATTAAAGCATAGAACAAATCCACAACAATGTAAACAGGATCAGGAATAGAGAGAAAGATAATGGAGTCAAAAATAAAGCCCAGAAATAGTCTCTACTGCAGTATATACATATGTGTGTGTGTGTATGCGTGTGCAATATATATCGATATACATGTATGTATGTGTGTGTATATATGCATGTATGTATGTGTGTGTATATATGCATGTATTTGTGTATATATATGCATGTATCTACGTATAGACACATATATACATATAGATATATACATGATACATATATATGTCTATATATCAATATATATTTGTGTGTGTGTATGGAAAGACACCATAATTTCTTGTATACTTAAAAATAACTATAAAAATGAAATTAGAACATCCTAACACAAAGAGGTGACAAATGCTTGGGGTGATGAATATACCAACTATGCTGAGTTTGATCTTTCTTTCCATGTTATATACTTGTTTCAAAATACCATATATACCCCATAAACATATCCGATTATTACATATCCATAGTAATTAAAATAAATAAAAATGGTATTTTCTATATTAAAATAGTAATCCTGTATTTGCGATTTATGTTGCAAATATCTTTTTTACTTTTTTATTTGTCATTTGATTTACTTCTGGTACTCTTCACCATGAAAATTTTATCTTTATTTTTACATATCAAATCAATCAATATTCTTAAATTGCATTTGAATTTTAGCTAGAGTTAGAAAGCCTTTATATCCAGGTAGTAGAGATAATTACTCATGTTTTCCTCTAGCAAAAGAAACAAACAAAAATAATTTATCACCAGTCCATTTGGAGTTTATTTGTGTATATGCTGGGAAAAGATTTAACTTTTTCCAAAAATTACTTATTAGTTCCAACATTATTTATCTACCAAAAAAGCTACTGTTTCCTCAGTGGGCTTGAGACATAATCATTATCATAGTTTGTATATATATTTCTATATACATATATACATGTATATATACATATCTATAGATACATAAATAAATGTGTACCTGTATCTATATATCTACTTACATATACATATATACATGATACATATGTATGTCTATATATTGATATATATATATATGTATGTGTGTGTATATATAAGAATATACACATACACACTGTGTGTACTTACTCCAGTTAAAATTGCCTTTTTTCAAAAAATTCATATATAGGTGTGAATAGTGCTGCAGTGAACATAGCATTGCAGATATCTTTTTAATACATGGATTTATTTTCTTCTTGGATAGATACCAACCAGTAGGACTGATGGATCACATGGTATTTCTACTTTTAGTTTGTTGAAGAACCATTATACTGTTTTTCATAGTGGCTGCACTGATTGACATTTCCAACAACAAGTGTGCAAGGGTTCCCCTTTCTCTCCATTCTAGCCAGCATCTGTTATTGCCTGTCTTTTGAGAAAAGGCCATTTTAACTGGAGTGACATAATATCTCACTGTAGCTTTGATTTGCACTTCTCTGATGGTTAGTGATGTTGAGCATTTTCTCATATACCTGTTTGCCATTTCTACATCCTCTTTTGAGAAATGTCTATTGAGAATTTTTGCAGTTTTTAATTTAATTCATTTTTTTTGGCATTGAGTTTTTTTGGATCTTCTTATATAATCTGGTTATTACTTCCTTGTAGTTATATCTGTAGCTAACTTTTCCTATTTGTGGGTTCTTAGTTGACAGTCTCTTGAATAATGGCACTGAAAAAATTAAATACTCATATCCAAAAGACTACTAGAGGAAAACATTGGAGAAACACTTCAGGACATTGGTTTGGGTAAAGATTTCTTGCATGAGATCTCAAAAGCATAGGCAATGAAAATAAAAAATGGACAAGCAAGATTATAACAAGTTAAAAAGCTTCTGCACAGCAAAGAAAATTTTAAAATTTGAAATAAAAAGATAAAACTATTATAGATTAAAAAATATTATAGATAATAGAAAAATATATGAACAAGCAATCCACAAAGAGATATAAAAAGGCTTATAAACATATTAAAGAATGTTCAACTTCACTCCTGATGAAAGAAAGGCAATGAAAAGCACACTGAAATTCCATTTATCATTGCTGGGATGGCAAAATATCAAAAGTTTTATAATTGGTAAGGCTGTGAGAAATCAGGCAGTCATAGACTTTGGTAAAATGAAAATAGATATGGGAGGAAAGCAGCAAAGCACACTGCCATGTGTGTACCTATGCAACTATCTTGCTCGTTCTGCACATGTACCCCCAAACCTATAATGCAATAAAAATTAAAAAAAAAAAAGAAAAAGAAAATAGATATAATCCCTTTGGAGAGAAATTTGGCAATATTTAATAAAATTCTTCATGTGTTTTAACCTCTCAACTCAGCAATATCACTCTTAGTTGTATTCTCACTGATACAATTCCAAAAACATAAAAATTCACAAATGCAATTCAGTAGAGCCTTATTTTTCATTGTAAAACATTAGAAACCAATCATTGGAGATAGAGTAATAAACTATGTTACATGCACACAACTTAAAATGTACAATCATAATATCCAGATGTAAAAATAGAACACCTGTGAACTGATGTAAAAGTATTTTCAGGAGACATTGAGAAGTAAAAAGAATACTAAGTGTAGGGTGTGTGTGTGTGTGTGTGTGTGTGTGTGTGTGTGTATGTGTGTGTATACACATTTTATAATAGGAAAGGAAAGTCAGATAGCATGCACATATATGTAGTATGTATACACATACACTTACCTTTAAAAAAGAAGTACAGGAGTAGTAAAATAGGTAACAATTAAATTAGTTACTTACAAGGGATTGGAAGAAATGAGGTAAAAGAGACCCTTTATTTTACTTTTGCTTTGAGTGCTGTAAGCATGATAATATTCTACATTTTAAAATAATTTAATTAATTTAAATCAATAATAATGAAAAGGAAAAACACATAGAAATAAAGGTAAACTTAAGGTTGGTAGATGTATTTTATTTTGAATTAATTAATTATTTTTTGAGACAAGGTCCCATTCTGTCACCCAGGCTAGAATGCAGTGGCATCATCACAGCTCACTGCAGCCTTGATCTCTTGGGCTCAGATGACCCTTATACCTCAGCCTTATTAGTAGCTGTGCCTACAGGTACATGCCACCATACTCAGCTAATTTTTAAATTTGTTTTAGAGACATGGTCTCGTGGTTTGCACCGAAGAAATTGAAAAAAAGAGAGAAAGAGAGACAGAAAAGCAGAGATAGACAGAAGAGTGTCAGAAAGAGGGAGAATAATGAAAAAAAACTCAAGTAATGTATGAAATTAATATTTGACAATATTTAACATACTATATAAGTGTTTGGTGGAAGTGACAGCAGCAAATAAATCTTCAACTCTTTTAGGAAGTTTATTTTTGTAATGTGATGGGCAAAATATTCTGAAACAATTTTAGATGTATTATAGAGTTGAGCAAAAGATGGTGTGTTGATACATTTGGGTTCCAAGTTTCTTGATGAAGCAGAAGAAATAACAACTGTGGAATACAAGAAGCAGAAAAGAACCAAGCCATTGTGCATTAAAATTGGAAGTATCATTATAAATTTGTAATTCCTAAAGTATGCCTATGCCTAAATTTATGCACACATGCATGACCATAGTTGAATGCATACATGTGTTTGTGTATACATGGCAGTGTGTACATTTGTATGAGTGATGCACATTTGTATATATGAGTTATGTATATGTTTATACACAGACATATATTTTCTAGCTCTGTACTCTCTAAAGACCAAAACATAATGACACTCCAATAGCAATAAGCACATCAAGTGCCTGAATCTTGGTTACTAATACCATACTTTACCAAGAGAAACCATCACTCCTAAGAAAAATGTCTCTTATACAGCCAAGGAATATACCATATAAACCTGTAATGTCTTATGCCAGAAGTAGAATAATAATAGTAATAAGGAAGTAATAATAATAATAAAGTAGTAATTGTTACTGTTCAAATGTGGGACATTTTGAGAACCAAAATAATTCAATATATGAATGAATTACAAGCAATTAAAAGTATAAAAGTGTTAATTCACACATATAATAAATCAATACCTAAGAATATGCATATATAACTGAGAGTATAAAGGAAAGAATGACAGAGTTGAAAAATAAGCATATTGTAGCCATCAGAATAACAGTGAATCAAGCAAGGATCAATGTAGAGGAAAGTATGGTGAGGAACAGGTTATCTGTATGCTATTAAAGACTCTCTCTACAATCTGCTAATTGGGAAAAGGAAATAATAAACAGTATAAATATGGTAGTGAAATAAAAGAACACCTGAATAAACTCATCATAATTAACATTACCAATTCAAGAGACAGACATTGTGTGCCTTCAGATATAACTCCCTGAAAACAACAAAACACCACAGATTATGATCCAGGCAATAATGCATAATGTGTCTTCCTTGAGTTGGAGTACAAACCCTAAAATAAAAGCATTTTTTGGGAATCTTCTTGGCCCCTCATTAATTTCCATCACAGGAAGAGCTAAAGAACCTGTGGTCTGTAACAAGTTTATCTAAGGAGTTATTTTTCATTAAGTAGAAGTTTCAGAATAAAAGTTGTAACAGAAAAAATAAAGTAAGTGGTAGAATAAAAATACAAATATATGTGGTCATATTTAGGGAATGATTAAAGATTACAGGGATCTGGGAGAGAGATCCAAGATGGCTGATCATTAGCAGCTCGGGATTGTGGCTCCCAGTGAAAGCACAGAAAATGAGAGGATGCCACACTTTTAGACAAAGTTTTGTTGCTTATGGACCAGGAGATTCCCAGCAGAGGAGCCCCACAGGTCGCCACCACGACTCTTGTGGCCAGCATGGCGGTTTTGCTGGTGCCTTGGCATGGCGATTTTTGGTGCAGAGTCAGAAAAGCACTAACAATCTTAACGCCGCTGTTTTAGCCAGTGCAGTGGGATGCTTAGATTCTGGCACTAGGAATCAATAAATTGGACGTCCACTCAGAAACCTAATTAGAAAGGCAGTAATTACAAACATGACAGATGGATAAATTTATAATGAAGGGAGGAAACCAGCCTAAAAAGGCTGAGAATACCCAAAATCAGAATGCCTCTCCCTCTACAGGGGATTACAGTTCCTCATCAGCAATGGAACAAGGCCTGATGGAGAAAGACTGTGTTCCATTAACAGAGGCAGGCTTCAGAAGGTGGATGATAAGAAACTTCTGGAAGTTGAAGGAACTTGTTCTAACCCAATGCAAAGAAACTAAGAACTTTGAAAAAAGATTTGATGAAATGCTAACAAGAATAGATACTATAAAGAGGAGTATAAGTGAATTAACAGAGTTGAAAAATAAGACACGAGAACTTCGTGAAGTATGCACAAGTTTTAACAGCTGAATTGATCAAGCAGAAGAAAGAATATCAGAGGTCGAAGACTAACTTAATGAAATAAAATGAGAAGACAAGAATAGAGTAAAAAGGATAAAAAGGAATGAGCAAAGTCTCCAAGAAATATGGGACTATGTGAAAAGACCTAATCTATGTTTGATAGGTGTACCTAAATGTGACGAAGGGAATGAATCCAATCTGGAAAATACTCTTCAGGATATTATTCAGGAAAACTTTCCCAACCTAGCAAGGCAGAGTAATACTCAACTCCAAGTAATAGAGAGAACACCACAAAGATATTCCTCAAGAAGAGCAACCCCAAGGAACATAATTGTTAAACTCACCAGGGTTGAAATGAAGAAGAAAATGCTAAGGGCAGCCAGAGAGAAAGGTCAGGTTCCCCACAAAGGGAAGCCTATCAGACTCACAGCAGATCTCTCAGCAGAAACCATACAAGCCAGAAGAGAGTGGGGGCAAATATTTAACATCCTTAAAGAAAAGAACTTTCAACCCAGAATTTCACATCCAGCCAAACTAAGCTTTACAATCAAAGGAAAAATAAAATCTTTTGTAAATAAGCAAGTACTCAGAGATTTCATTACCACCAGGCCTGCTTTACAAGAGCGTCTGAAAGAAGCATTATACATAGAAAGGAACAACAAGTATTAGCCTTTCTAAAAATACACCAAAAAGTAAAGAGTATCAACATAATGAAGAATTTATATCAACTAATGGGCAAAATAGCCAGCTAACATGAAATAACAATAATTTTAAATTTAAATTGACTTAATCCCCCAACCAAAGATATAGCCAAAACCCATCAGTATACTGCATCTAGACCCATCTTACATGCAAGGATACATAAAGAGTCAAAACAAAGGGATGGAGAAAGATTTGTCAACCAAATGGGGAGCAAAAATAAATAAATAAATAAAAAGCAGAGGTTGCAATTCTCACCTCTGATGGAATGGATTTTAAAGCAACAAAGATCATAGAGAATCCAAGATGGCTGATCGCTAACAGCTCGGGATTGTAGCTCCCAGCGAAAGCTCAGAAAACGTGAGGACACCACACTTTCAAAGGAATTTTCGTCGCCCATGGACCAGAAGATTTCCAGTGGAGGAGCCCCGCAGGTCGTCAGCGTGACTTCTGTGGCCGGCGCAGCGGTTTTGTCGTCGCCTCGGTGCGGCAGTTCTTCGTGCACAGTAAACGGGACTGGTTCCCCTACTGACTGGTGTTTGGAGCTCCGGGAAGGCAGAGCCGCTTGTTGCGGACTCAAGAAGGAAGCCAGACCAGAGATTCCCAGGCAGAAGAGCACCATCAGTCTTATCACTGCTGTTTCGGCCGGCGCAGAGGGTTGCTCGGATTCCAGCACTGGGAATCAATAAATTGGACATCCTCTCAGGAACCTAATCAGAAAGGCGCTAATTGTAAAGACAACAGATGGATAAAATCACAATAAAGGGAAAAAAACAGCCTAAAAAGGCCGAGAATACCGAAAGTCAGAACCCCTCTCCCTCTACAGGGGATAGCAATTCCTCATCAGCAATGGAACAAGCCCTAATGGAAGAGGACTGTGTTCCATTATCTGAAGTAGGCTTCAAAAGGTGGATGATAAAAAATTTTTTGGGAGTTGAAACAACTTGTTCTAACCCAATGTAAAGAAACTAAGAACTTTGTAAAAGGGTTTGACAAAATGTTAAAAAGAATGGACAATATAGAGAGGAATATAAATGAACTAATGGAGTTGAAAAATACAACACGAGAACTTAGTGAAATATGCACAAGTTTGAATAGCCGAACTGATCAAGCAGAAGAAAGGATATCAGAGGTCGAAGACCAATTTAATGAAATGGAACGAGAAGACAAGAATAGAGAAAAAAGGATAAAAAGGAATGAGCAAAGTCTCCAAGAATTATGGGACTATGTGAAAAGACCTAATCTATGTTTGATAGGTGTACCTGAATGTGATGGAGAGAATGAATCCCAGCTGGAAAATACTCTTCAGGATATTATCCAGGAGAATTTTCCCAATCTAGTAAAGCAGGACACTATTCAACCTCAGGTAACACAGAGAACACCACAAAGATATTCATTAAGAAGAGCAACCCCAAGGCACATAATCATTAGATTCACCAGGGTTGAAACGAAGGAGAAAATACGAAGGGCAGCCAGAGAGAAAGGTCAGGTTACCCACAAAGGGAAGCCTATCAGACTTACAGCAGATCTCTCAGTAGAAACCCTACAAGCCAGAAGAGAGTGGGGGCCGATATTTAACATCCTTAAAGAACAGAACTTTCAGCCCAGAATTTCATATCCTGCCAAACTAAGCTTCACAATTGAAGGGAAAATAAAATATTTTATGAACAAGCAAGTACTCAGAGATTTTATTACCACCAGGCCTGCTTTACAAAAACTTCTGAAAGAAGCATTACACACAGAAAGGAACAACCAGTATTAGCCTTTCTAAAAATATACCAAAAAGTAAACAGCATCAATATAAAGAAGAATTTACATTGATGAATGAATAAAATAGCCAGTTAACATCAAATGGCAGTAATCCTAAATTTAAATCGACTAAATTCCCCAATCAAAAGATACAGCCAAAACCTAACGGTATACTACAACCAGACCCATTTTATATCCAAAGATACACAAAGACTAAAAACAAAGGGTTGGAGAAAGATTTACCAACCAAATGGAGAACAAAAATAAATAAATAAACAAAAAGGAGTTGCAATTCATGCATTTGATAAAAAAGATTTCAAAGCAACAAAGATAGAGTGGTATAATGATCAATGCATCCTAACACCCAGATACATAAGACCCATAAAGAGATTTAGACTTAACGAGACAGAAAATTAATAAGGATATCCAGAATCTGAACTCAGATCTGGAACAAGTAAACTTAATAAGTACTTGTAGAGCTCTCCACTTTAGATACATAAAATATACATTCTCCACTTTAAATACACAAAATAATGATCGGCCATTATTAATACCCATTCATAGAATAAAGCAATATTCCTGTTCTCTCTCCCTCTTTTTCTTCCTCTCTTTTCCTTTCCTTCTTAAAAAAAAAAAAAAAATTCCCACCCCTCAGAGAGTACCAATTTATTAATAAATTAATGTTTTTAAAGAATCTGCCAAGAAGAACACAAATGCTTCTTCGAAGCATACTTGTCCAAAAAAAAAAAAAAAAAAAAAAAAGCAACAAAGATCAAAAGAGGACATAATGGTAAATGGATTAATGCAACAAGAAGAGCTGACGATTCTGGATGTGTACACACCCAATATAGGATACATAAGACTTGTAAAGAGACTTGGACTCCCACACAGTAGTAGTGGGAGATTTCAACATCAATATTAGATAGATCAATGAGACAGAAAGTTAATAAGGATATCCTGGACTTGAACTCAGATCTGGAACAAGTAAACTTAATAAATATTGATAGAACTCTCCACTTTAAACACACAAGATATGCACTCTTATCAGTACCACATCACACCTACTCACAGGTTTAAATGAAATATTGGTTGGCCATTGTTAAGCACAATTGACGGTATAAGGGAGATTTTCAATACCCATTTTTAGACTGCATTCTAGCCTGAGAAATTAAGCAACACTCCCATTCTCTTTCCCTCCTCCTCTTCCTCTTTTTTACTCTTCTTCATTCCTTTCTTTTTCTTTCTTTCTCTCTTTAAAAAAAAAAAAAAAAGATTTCAGAGATCTGAGGCAGAATATTATTAACCAGCCTCTAATATTTAGAATATGCTATTTAATTTGATCTGATGCACAAAATATAATACTGGGGGATTTATAAGGTATGTGAAAAGTTTCATGAAATTAATTACTTCACTATTCTTTTATCGGTTTTTTTTCTGAGCAACCATTCCTACCCCTTGTACTCTGAAGTAGCGACTATTTCTAAAATTCCTACTGAGACTATCTTATCCTTTATTCCCTAAGTCTAGTTCATAAATTTCAATATCATTACAATGAAAAGGGTCATTCTGCCAATCTTGCCTTGATATTTAAGGCTTGGGTCAGATTTCAGGTATACTGCACCAGTATTTTTATTCTTTAGAAGAAACTCATTTTTTATATGTAAATAATAACAATTTTAAATATTATCTCTAAGCAGATGATGACTTGAGTTTTATCCTAGGCTTAAACATTTTGTCCTGGCTTTAATTCCACATCCGTAACTGAATACAAAATAGATCCATTTGAATGCTTAGTTATTGCTTTGGATTCAACCAACCCATCCAGTTGAACATAACATATTCAAACATGGCCCTCTGATTTACTACATTATTTATTTTAGTTGTACCACTGCTTTCTAGGTTTCCCAGGTTAGGCATTTTAAAAATCATCTTCACAGTCTCTCTTTACTTTGTTTGCTATGGTTAATTGCCCACCAAATTCTGTAATTATAAAATTAAGTTGAAATATGTAGATAATTTGCTTAAAAACATATTGGGCAAGTTATTTAACATCTTTTGGACTCAATTTTCTCACTTAACAAGTCAAAATGAGCATTTTTCTCATACGGAAAATAAGCCAATGAAGCCAGAATTAGAGGCACCATTCTATATTGTTTCAGAGCATGAACTTTGCAAACAAATTGCTTGAGTAGGAACCCTAGCCCTGCTCAGAACTAGCTGTGTGAACTCTAGCAGGATTCTAGCTTTGTGATCTTCTTTACTTAATTTTTCTACCTTTAAAATGGAGATAAGATAATCTACTTCATAGAGTTATGAGTATTAATTGAGCAAATATTTGTAAAGCTTTTAGAATATTTCCTGTTGCAAAGGAAATGCTAGATCAGGGTTTGTTAAATGAAGACTGGATCAATATATACATTGTAACTCTATTCCTAACACATTGTAAACACTGACAAATTACAGCTATTCGTCAAATATTAGCTCTAGATATCATGGTTTATTCAACTTCTCAGCTTCCTTTGCCAGTAGTCTAACTCATGTATTTCTTAGCTCATCCATGAACTACAGTTAAGGTCATTTGTCTCTAATCTTTCCACCTTTCTCATCTATGCTGGATTATCTGTGGTTAGTTTAACATCATACATGTTCCCTTCTTACTCTTATAGTTGTTAAGCTATATTTCCCACAATTTTCTCCCACTAGAGTTAAGACAATCAAAAGCACGCAAGTCAGCCTCAGTGATTGTGCTGGAATTAGCAGTTGCCTAAAAAGGAATACTGTAAGCAACTTCAGATCATCCTGTGAGAACCACTTCAATGCTTTTGGACACTGAAGTCATAATCAATGGCTTCATTTCAATTTCTTCAATTCTAGAGTTCCTTTACATTGTAATTGCTTTCCTAACTTTTGCTCTTCCAGTCCTTTCAAAGTTGCTAAAGTTTCTGATTTTCTATTTCAATCCTTTCCTGTCCCAAATACCTAAAATGTGATTTTTCTTTCAATACCATACCTAATTATAAAATCAGTAGTATGGCTCCTATTATCCTATGACATGCAAACCAAGTTCCTATCAAACTTGAATGATTTCCTATTAAAAAAATTCCTGTTACTGTGAGAATCTCTATTTTAAACAGATGTTCTCACTGATTAATTTTTCACTGCACATACTAGGATGGTATAATCAAAAATGGGTCCCACTCTTACTAAAAACAAAGAAAGAATACCCAACTAAGAGGAAGTCTTTACCATTCAATCCTCCCTCATCTGACTTTCATTTTGTGTATTTTCTTACTTTGGCTCTGATATTTAAATATGCAATGTGCTGTATTCGTTTTCATATATGCCAAACTTTTCCTATCTTTTCAGAGTTGTTTCCTTTGTCACATCTGCATGATGTTTACTTGCCTACTGCTGTGTACTGATTTTTAAGTGCAGAAGATATGTGTACTCATTCCCAGCAAGTAATTTATACCAAATCCATGGAAGACATTATATATAAGAAAAAGTTGGTGTCTCATTTGCCCTACTCCAATAAGAAACTAAAGCTAACCATAAGTACTTAAGTTTAAACATACAAAGGCTTTCTTCTGGTTTACCTGTGTTTTTAAGAACCAAGAACAATTATTTCTCAAATAGGAACCATACCCAGAAATAAGTTATTTCTTCCCAGTTTTCGAGACCCAAATTTGTGTTCTTGGTAAAGAAGAAGAAAGATGGCAGCATAAAGTTAAATAACTTTTTCATTCCAAAACTGCCTTTCACCATCAAAACTTTCACTATGTAGACCTGTTCTTTGTGATATCTAACATAGTTCCTCCACAAGGAGAGGTGAATGACAGAGGAGGGTGTCAATGGTATATCATTTACCTGTTTTTGTCTACAGTTTTCTTAATCCATAACTCATGCTTACTCAATTGTTTTCCTTTTTTTTTTCTGACATACTGGTAAAAACCTGTTTCATAGTCCCAATATTTCTTATTTGTATTCTTCACATAAGGGCATGTACTACATCATTAGGAGAGTATGGCTGTGTGTGCTCCTACCCCAGACCTAATACTCCCTTGATACATTTCCTCAGTCAAGTTATTTAAATTCTTTGTGACTCAGAGACACACAGTTTATCACATTTTAAGAGTAGAATGAATGCAGGACCTTTTCCATGCATTAGCAAGATTGAATAATATATGTAAAGCCACATAGAAAATTGTCATGCACAAAAATACATATTTCAGAAATGTTAGCTTATTAAAACAGATGCAATTCTGAATATCACTGACAAATTCATTTTATTTTGAGGCATAACTTTTCCACCAATTACTTGAGTCCAAAATTTCTACTTCCCTCTCACCAAATGCTTCCATAACCTTGTAGTAGTATCCTATATATGAACACAATTTTCTATTTTTTTTTTTTTTTTTTTTTTTTTGAGGCAGAGTTTTGCTCTTGTTACCCAGGCTGGAGTGCAATGGCGCGATCTCGGCTCACTGAAACCTCCGCCTCCTGCGTTCAAGCAATTCTCCTGCCTCAGCCTCCTGAGTAGCTGGGATTACAGGCACGCACCACCATGCCTAGCTAATTTTTTTGTATTTTTAGTACAGACGGGGTTTCACCATGTTGACCAGGATGGTCTTGATCTCTTGACCTCATGATCCACCTGCCTCGGCCTCCCAAAGTGCTGAGATTACAGGCTTGAGCCACCGCGCCCGGCCACAATTTTCTATTTCTTATCAAAATAACTGTTTTACTCTAGCGAGGATTAGCTCCCTGTTTGTGTGTGTGTGTATACATATGTGTGTGTGTATATATATATATATATATATATATATATATATATATATATATATATATTTCTTAACAGAATAATACACATATAAATGAGAATCTATGGCTTATAAATTCCTGTCTCATATACTGCTACTTTTAATCCTTTACTATGCCTTTGAGATAAGAAGCTTTATACTAATTTTTCAGTGGTAAAACCATGGTTTAGACTGGTAAGATAACTTGTTCAACAGTGCATTTGAAGTAAAGAATTCTGAAAAAATCTGATTTCTTTTCTGCTTGTTTTTTATGTCTTGGCTTATTCTGTCCTAATTATCTGAAATTTCCAGTTATTAACATGCATATTCAACTTAATGTGAAAGTTCCAACTCAAAATATCACCCTTAAAAGATTCCCTAGCTTCAAATATTTTAATTTGTTTTTATGTCATTTTTCTATGTAACTTCTACTATAAACATAAGCAATTTAATTTCAAAAAATGAAGGAATACAAGATTTAAATGTTACACACCCAAATAAGTTGAACTTAAGGTAAATATTAATCCTGCTTGATTTTATGTCTTAATATATAAAAACATTCAGATCTAAGAATCAAAATATTACAGAGGAGTAATGTTCCACTCTATCTTTCTCCAAATACAAATACTGCTATTAATTTGGTTTCTATCTACATTGTCCTTTGAAGTGTATTAACTATACTATAATACTTCATAGTATACTATACACTATACCATAATACTTTAATATGGTTAATACACATAACATCATATGCCTGTAGACTATTAATGCACATACATTATTAATTTCCAGGACTACATTATTATATTACAGTGTATATGCATGCATATATACTAATCTTCACAGTAAGATATGAGATAAATACTATTAAGCTTGATTTTTCAGATGAAGAAACTGAAAAACAGAGGTTAAGTAACTTCTTATATGACAGACTGCTTAAGTGGCAGAACTAGGATTCAACCCAGGAGTTCTGGCACTAAGTCTTTAAACTCTATTTTATTATTCGGCCTCATCATAGCACCTGACAGAGTTCTATATGGCCTTATACTTGTGAGCCTTCTCATCCACCAACATCACTCCTTTTCTTTTTAAAGTATATAGTTCTATATTATACATTTATCATAGTTTGCTTAAATACTTTACCAGTGGATTTGTGTATTAATTATTTTCCAATTTGGTATTATTAAAAAATAAAAGTTTTTTCATATATTGCTTTGTGTGCATATATGAGTTTTATTCCTAGTGTTATATTAGAAAAGTAGAAGAGATAGTCATAAGGTACATGACAAATTGTCTTTCAGATTTGGCTGTTTTAACAGGCATTTTCAGAATCAGTGTATAGAGTGCCTTAGGAAGAGTCATGTCCTGTTACTGTGATGGAGAAATTAATCAAAGCCACAAAATTCTATTTACTTTTAAAATATTCTTCAGATATAAATTATATGAACAGAGATTCTCACTAAGCTAAGATGTGAGTTGAAATGAGACTTCTTTCCCCCAGTGACTAATGCTTATACATAACATGGTTATAAAGAACATGTAATAGATAATTAGGAATCAGAAGGAATTTTGTCTTTCTAGATGGTAAGAACTTGAGTTGCACAGGACTGACATGCAATTTTCTAAAGTTTGTATCATTTGTGTATTACTAATTTGAGACTCTTTCTTAACAATAAAGACAGTAGTAAAAACATACAATGGTAAAGAGTAAAGAGTTAATTTAAAGCTTCTCTTCAGAATTTTTGGATACAAGACTACTATTTACCTAATGCAGTATTTGTCACTCTCTACTGGAAAATGATCTTATCCTTAGAGCAGCAGATTTTGTCTGACAATTGCTATATTCTTTCTTATGTGCATAATTTTTATTATTTTCTTTGTTCTCAGCATTTTCTAGATGTTATCTTAGAAGACATTCACCATTATAAATAATTTTAACAAATTTATTAATACAACATAATAAATTATAACAAGGTAAATAGAAAATTTCTAATTAGAGACATATTTATAATCTGTTTAACACCAATGTTCACCTGGTTGGGAGTTAAGGTGTAATTTAATTATTATTTTTTTATTTCTGATTTTCACTTTATGCCACAAAATAAGAAACATAATGTATTTCCTGTTGCAAACCCTTCAATTACAGATATATTAAACATTGTCATATTTGCAAGCTCTTCAGTACTCTTAATAGTGAAGGTGACTTTGGACAGACAGATAAAACATTTTTATTTTCATCAGGTAACATTATTTAGTATCTTCAAACAGTGAATGGTAGACAAATGATAGCTTTAGTCAAGAAAAAACTCAGGAAATAAAAGGTATTTAGTGATTCTTAATGAGATGAAAACATAATTCGATCCAAGAAGTGAAAATTGGAAATGTTAAGATAACTTTCATTAGTAAGTAGAAATAGTAATATATAAAATCATTTGTAGAAATAGGATATGTATGCCATATGGTTATTCACGAGGAAAAATTCATGCCCTTGAAATACATTTCACTCAATGCATTCAACAATTTATAATCAACTTCATCAATAGATTTAAGACAAACATTGGAAGAAATCATCTGTTATGTAAAATATTTTGACCATTTCACTTTTGAGATGCTCAATATTCTTGATCTTCTTTTGCTCTTTTTGGCTCATTTGACCTATATATAACTTTAAATAGCTCCCTGGCTGACAGACAGGCTATCTCATCATATGGTAAATGGTAATACACTCCATTACACAGTAACTTTAAAATCATAGCCCCACTGAGAAGCTGCTCTAACAGTTTAACTACTCTCTTGGCAGATATCAGCCAATATCTAGATATATTAGCAGGAGAGTCTCTACTGACCACAGAAAGATCTGGGAGGGAGTCAGGATCTTATTTCAATTCTTAATAAATATCCCTGGAAGTTCAAAATGGTTAATCTATTTTTGATTAAATGTGTACAGAAAAAAATCAAAATTTTTATATCAGAACAAAATCTGCCCCCAGCTCTGTCTTTGGTCAGTATTCCAAAAAAAAATTGATATTCATATATCAAAAAAATACCATTATAAGATATGTAACTTTTAAAAGTTTTCTTGTTTTACATAACAAGGGCTGCATATGGCATAATATGAAATTGTCAGAAGGCATAGTGGTGCCATGAGGATTATTAGCTATATTGAAATATTCAAATAATATTTTAAACCTTGCAGAAATTACCAATGGCATGTCATTCTTTATTTAATGATTACTTTTCATTCAGAGTGCAACATACAAAGATATAATTGTGTAGCAATATAAAAATCAGCAATAACAGATTAGTGGACAAATACACAGTATTTGTTTCTTTTTTATTCTCTTAATCCCATGGCTGCAGCCAACAGCATGGTGGAATAAAACATTTCACTCAGCTGATATATATAGATATATACTTTCTGTTTTGTTTCCACTTTTAATCATAACATATTTTTAAGAACATATTTTAGAAATAAATGAGGTAGTTAAGTGTGGGACTTTGAATTCATTGGAAGAAAGCCATTATACACACACAGAAACATGAGTGGATTTATAAAGAAAATTATTCTGGACTGGAACTGGTCTGGTATTCATTTGAACATCCTGATAATAATGTAATTATTTTCCCTGTCACTTATTATTGGTGTTAACAATTTACAAAAGAATATAAGAACTCTCTCATAGGATATATCAATGATTTTCAGCATCTGGCTTCAGAAATGTTTTATGTATAAAAATAGAAGAGAAATTGGTTGGCTTTGACACTTTTCACACTTTTAGTTAAGAAAATACTGTGAAGTTGCCTTTTCTTCAAGCCTAGTGGCTGCCTAGTATTGCATCACATCATTCTCACGAATAAGGTAGCCATTACTGCATGATATGCTCTATGGAGACTGTAAGTCACAGCAAAGTATAATGAGAAGAGCCACTGAGAGCAAATAAAGACTGCAATTATGTGTCCTCGTAAAGGACAAGTCTCCTTTACTTCTATGGGAAAGGTATAACCAAAATGGAAAAAGCTCAAATTTTGAAAAACTCCAAATAAAATGTGTATACCCCTTATTCACAATTCTTAAATGATAATTTATCTTAATTAATATAGGGTATTTTCACCATTAAAGTTTATAATTTTAATACACAAATAAACAAAAATAAGACAAATATTGTGCTTCAATTCACAGACTAGTTAACTATCTTGCAAATATATAAAGAATTAAATAACACAAAATGAAGTTTGTTTTGTTTGGTTTGGTTTGGTTTGGTTTGGTTTTGGGGATGGAGTCTTAAACTGTCACCCAGGCTGGAGTGCAGTGTGATTTCAGCTCACTGCAACCTCTGCCTCCCAGTTTCAAGTGATTCTCCTGCCTCAGCCTCCTGAGCAGCTGGGATTACAGTATTTTTAGTAGAGACAGGTTTTCTGCTCAAAATGGCCTGGTTGATTTCTAACTCCTGACCTTGTCATTCGCACCCTTAGCCTACCAAAGTGCTGGGATTACAGGCATAAACGACCTCATCAAACAGTTGTTTTTAAGCCATTACTAATACTTGATGAACAAACCAAGTATATACTAATAATGCATTCCTTCTAGTGCCTTTTTCTTTCCCCCATATCTTGGCTAAACAGTTCATTTATTATTAGCAGTAAATAACGTTCCATTTTCTGAATGCACCACAGTTTATCCTTTAACTTACCAAAGGACATCTTGGTCACTTTTAAATTTAGAATATTATGGATAATGCTGTGATAATAAACATTTGGGAGGTGTTTTGTGAACATGTTTTCCACTTATTTGAATATACACCTAGGTTGTTGAAACAATATAGTGAGCATGTTTACTTCTGAAAAAAAAATCTGTTTTCCAAAGTGGCTGTAATATTTTGTGATTTTTCTCAGAAGGAATGAGATCTCCTGTTACTTCCCATGTATGTCAGCAGTTAGTGTTGTCAGTGTCCCGGATTTTAGTTATTTTAGTAAGGTGTAATGGTATCTTGTTGCTTTCTTTTCCATTTCCCTGATGACATATATACATAGCATCTTTTTAGATGCTTAATTGCCAGCTATAAATCTCCTTTGGTGAATTGTTGATTATTTGGCCTATTTTTTGATTTAGTTATTCAATTTCTTATTATTGAGTCATTTGCTTCATGTTCTTATTATTGAGTCAGTAGGTTCATTGTTTATGTAGGATAACAGGCCTTTATGTGATATTTCTTTGGGAAATGATTTCTCCTCGTCCGTGTCTTCCTGTTGTTTTCCCTTGACAGTGATTTTTCACAGAGAAAAATAATTAAATGTTAATAAACCTCAGTTTATCAATTATTTCTTGCATGGATTATACCATTAATGTAGTACCTAAAAAGTCATTATCAAAATCAAAGTCATCTAGATTTTCTCCAATATTATCTTTCAGAGGTTTACACTTTACCTTTCATGTTTCAGTCCGTAATCTGTTTTGAGTTCATTTTTGCACAGTCATAAATTCTGTATCTAGATTCACTTTTTTACCTGTGAATGGCCTGTTGTTTCAACACCATTTGTTTAAAAAGCAATAACAATAACAACAACAACAGACAAACAAAAAGTCTTGTCTCTGTTCCATTGCATTGTCTTTATTTCGTCAATGATTATTGGACTGTATTTATGTAGGTGCATTTCTGAGCTCTCTATTCTGTCTCCTTATATTGTCTATTATTTAGCCAATGTTACACTGCCTTCAATACTTCAGCTTTATAATTATTCTGTGGTCAGAAAGTAGTAGCTCTTCAACTTCATTGTTTTCAAATATTGTGTTGGCTATTCTGGCTTTTTTTGCCTTTTCATAAAATAATATAATCATTTTGTTGATATCCACAAATATCAAAAACAACAAGCTGGGATTTTATTGGGATCACATTGAGCCTATAGATCAAGATAGAAGGAAATGACATCTTCAAAATTGTGTATCCACCTATCCATAAACAAAGCTTTCTCCTCATTTGTTAGTTCTTTTATTTCTTTCATTGAAATTTTGTGGTTTTTATATAAGTTGTACTTTATTTTAGATTTATGCCTCTGTATTTCATTTTTTTTGGATGCCAATGTAAAGACATTGTGTTTTTAATTTTAAATTATACTTGTTCATTGCTAGTATACAGAAATATAGTTGACTTTTACATATTAATCTTATAACTTATAATGATGAAATAATTTTACTTGACCCAGGGGTTTTTTGTTGATTCTTTTGATTTTCTACATAGATGATCATGTCATATGTGGATAAAGACAGTGCAATTTTTGTTGCTAATTTGTATATGCTTTATTTCCTTTTCTAATCTCACTTCGTAAGTTTGGATTTCTGGTATTGGAAGAGGGGACATTCTTGTTTTGTTCCTGATGTCAGTGGGAAAGCTTTTATTTTTCTCACCATTTAGTACGATATTAACTTTATGTTTTTAAATGATATTCTTTATCAATTTAAGGAAGTTTCATTCTATTTCTTGTAGACTGATAATTTTTATCATGAATACATTTTGAATTTCATAAAATGTTTCCCCTGCATTCATATTTTCACAATTGTTTTTCTTTAGCCTGTTGATATGATGAATTGCATTTATTTATTTTCAAATGTTGAACCATTCTTGCATATTTAGGGTAAGTCCAACTTACTTGTGATTTGTAGTTCTTTTCATATATTGCTGGATGTAATTTACTAATATTTTATTAAATATTTTTGCAACTATGTTCATGAGAGATATTGGACTGTAGTTTGTTTTCTATAATATCTGATTTGGGTATAAATTTATTCTTCTAATTATTTACCTAGTTTTTTATTAGTATACACAAATGCAACTGATTTATTTGTATATTGATTTTGTATCCTGAAATGTAAGTGATTTTGTTTATTTGTTCTAATAGCTTTTTTGTGTGTAGTCTTTAGTGTTTTCTGCAGAGAAAATCATGTCATCTGCCAAAAAAGATAATTTTGCTTTCTTTTCAATTTGAATACTATTTACTTGTTTTCCTTGCCTATGTTTTCAACCTAGGGTTTTCAGTAATATACTTAATAGAAGTGGCAAGTGAAGATATTCTTGTCTTGTTCATCATTTTAGAAGAAAAGCTTTCAGTTTTTCATTATATTCTATAATGTTAGCTGTGGCTTGTTATATATGGGCTTCATTACGTTGAAGTATATTCCTTCTATATTTAATTGGATATGCATTTTTATCATTTTAGAGTGTTGGATGTTGTCAAACACGTTTTCTGCATCTACTGAGAAGACTATGTTATTTGCATCCTTCACTCTGTTTCAGGAGGCATATTTCATTAATCGATTCACATATGTTGAACTGTCCTTTCCTCACAGGGATAAATTTCATTTGATTATGATGTATAATCCTTATAGTATGCTGTTGAATTAGGATTGCTAAAATTATGTTGAAAATTTTTGTATTTATATTCATGATGGATATGGCTCTGTCATTTTTTTTCTGTCATTGTCTGGCTTTGGTATTTGTTTCAGCAAATTAAGTGTACTCATATCTGGATATTTTAAATGCAGGTGGTTATTCTCTATAAGATGGAGTTAATGTCAGTAAAATTACTTAACAAGGAAAATTTGACTTCTTCCTTTCCAATTTAAACATTCTTCATTTATTTCTCTTGTCTAATTGCTCTGGTGGAACTGCAATAAGACCTTGAAAAAAAGTAGTGAAACTGAGCATCCATATCTTGTTCCACATCTTGGAGGAAAGAATTTCAATTTTTTTTTCATTCAATATGATACTAGCACTGTGTCTGAAATATTATTATATGGCCTTGATTGTTTTAAGATATTCCTGTATTCAGTTTTTGATAGTATTTTCATCATGAAGAGATGTTCAATTTTATAAAATGCCTGTTTGACCAAATGATCATATGGTTTTTGTTTTTGATTCTGGCAATGTAATGTATCACATTTATTGATTTTCATATGTTGAACCATTCTTACATCGCTGGATGAATTATGCTGATTATAGTGAATATTTACTGTGTTGTTGAATTCAATTTGTTAACATTTTATTAAAGAATTTTGAAATTTTGATCTTCAGAAATATTAACCTGTACTTTTCTTTTTTATTGTATCTTTGTCTGATTTTGTTATCAAGGTAATGATGGTCTAGTAACTAAATGCGGAAGTATGACCTCACCTTCAATTTTTTTTTTTTATTACTTGAGTAGAAGTAGTATTAGCTTTTTAAATGTTAAAACTTAGTAGTAGGGATGGATGCGGTGGCTCATGCCTGTAATCCCAGCACTTTGGGAGTTGGAGGCAGGTGGATCACGAGGTCAGGAGATCGAGACCATCCTGGCTAACAAGGTGAAACTCCGTCTCTAAAAACACAAAAAATTAGCCAGATGTGGTGGCATGTGCCTGTAGTTCCAGCTACTCTGGAGGCTGAGGCAAGAGAATTGCTTGAACCCAGGAGGCAGAGGTTGGAGTGAACCACGATCACAGTCACTGTTACTCCAGCCAGGGTGACAAAGCAAGACTCCGTCTCAAAAAAAAAAACAACTCAGTAGTAAAGCCATCAAAAGGTTTTGACCTTTTTTATTACTGCTACTAATCAATCAATTTGTAAGATATTAGTATTAAGATATCCAAATATTTTGCACATTTGTCAATTTTAATTTTATCTTTGTTTTGTGTCAAATTTTAAACATCTAATATTATGTGCATCTGTATTGAGATTATGTTATCTCTTTGATCCCTTTACCCTTTAATTAATATGAAGTGCTTTTCTTTGTGTCTGATAACATTTTTTTCTCTTAAAATCAATTTTTTGAGATTAATAGAGTCATAACTTCTTTCTCATTTTTAGTGTTTTCATGACACACATTTTGGCCACCTTTTATATTAAACTATACTTCTTTATATTTAAAGTGTTTTCCTTCAATTATTGTAGTAATTTATATATATATACATATAATTTTCATTTTAATTTTAAGTGTACAATTCAGTAACATCAATTACATTCACTATGTTAATGTAATAGTAATGTAACACTACGTTACACTATGTTACTATGTTAATGTGAATGTAATGTAACAATATAAATGTAATTATCTCTATCAGTTCTAAAATAGTTACATCCATCCAAAGTAAAAATTTTTTTTTTTTTTTTTTTTTGAGACAGGGTCTCCTTACTCTGTTGCCCAGCTGGAGTGCAGTGGTGCAATCTCTGCTCACTGCAACCTCCGCCTAACACGTTCAAGGGATTCTCTTGCTTTAGCCTTCAGAGTAAGTAGGATTACAGAGGCCCACCCACACTCCTGACAAATGTCTTGTATTTTTAGTAATGAGGAGGTTTCACCATTTTAGCCAGGATGGTCTCAATCTCCTGACCTCGTGATCTGCCTGCCGGCCTCCCATAATGCTGGGATTACAGATGAAGCCACCACCTCGCCTGGCCTAAAGTAAAATCTTTTACTCACAAAGTAGTTTGTCCCCATTCTCCTACTCTTTTCAGTCCCTGACAACCAACACTTTGTATTTTGTCTATTCTAGATATTTTATGCAAAGGAATAATAAAATATTTGATTTTTGCGTCTAGTTTCTTTCACTTAACAAAATGTTTTGATGGTTCATCTACACCGTAGCTTAGATCTATGTGTGTGTGGGTGGGGGGTAAGAGAGAGAACGTAATGACAAATTTAATCTACTTTTTAGATTTTTTTCACATATTTACTCTTTCTGGTGTTCTTCATTCCTTTCTGACTTCCATCTGGTATTATTTTTCTTATATTTATGTACTTCTTTTAGGATTTCTTGTAGTGCAGGTCTTCTAAAGACAAATTATCTCAGATGTCTGTTTTAAAAGGCCTATTTGCATAATATTTTGCATATATTAATTTGTACTTATTATGTCCTACATTGTTAATGAATATTTATTCTTTTGACACTTTAAACGTTATTCCATTGTCATTCTGAAGCTATTGTTTCTGATGAAGCTTGGTCATGATTCATGTCACAGATGGGCTGTGTAATCTGCCTTTTTAGATGATATTTTTAAAGATTTCCTCATTTTCTTCAGTTTCAAGTTTTACAGTGATAGGCTTGTTGGATTTTCTTTGTGTCCATATTTTTTAGGTTTGTCTTATTTTGTTTTTGTTCTGTTGTTTTGTATTTCAACAATTGTATAAAAGTCTTGGCATTTCTTAAAATATAAATTTGTTGTCCAATAGCACTCACTTCTTTATCTCTAAGACTTCAATTAAACATGTGATATGTCTACAGGACTTAGAGAATATATGTTTTCATACTCTTTCTATTTGGCTTTCAATGTGAATAATTTCTACTGCAATCTCCTAAAATTTAAGGTTTATATCGATTTTAATCACCTATGTTTTGCTAAATTTCCCTCCTAAATATTCACACATTCATTTTTAACTTAATCCTTTAAGATATTTGGATATTTATAGCCCTTGAATGATAATTCACAAATTTGTACTATCCCTAGGTTTGTTTCAATTGACCTATTTCTCTTTGTGATAAGGTCAAATTCTAGCTTCTTTCCAAATATCTTTATTGTTTATTGCATTTCATATATTCTAAGAAGAGGCAAAGATACATAATTCTTATTCCAAAGAAGAGAAAACAATAGATTGTGGGTAGATTTGGGTACTTATGTCTATTCATAAACCTCTTTGGAAATTAATTCTGAATGTGGTTATACAGATGGGTTTAAAACATTATTTAATAAACCTATCTATTTAACTCCCTGAAGCAATAAATGTTTCACATGTGTTTATCTTACCACAGAAATTAAGGAATAGCTTGCTATATACTGCTCAACTTTTGTTTGGTAAATGCTAAATTAGGCTCTCGAGAAATAAAAAGTAAGTAAATAAAGATTTTTTTGTAACGCTTAGCACTTAACTGTTATGGAAAGAGTTTTGCCACTGTAGATTAATTACTTCATTAAAACAAGTCTGAATAGGTAAGAAGAGCAGCATAATTAAAATTAATGAAAAAATTATAAATTATATATTTATTATTTTGATAAATTAGACATTTCACAAGGTTTTAGGAGGCCACACAGTCCAGATTTTGTTTTAATTATTTTGCCACAAAATGATGTCAGTTTAATTTGGCTATCTTGTAGGAAATTTATAAATAGAAGTATGTCTTTGCACAACTTGTATACTTTGATTTTAAAAGTGTCATTCTACAACCTACAAGAATTTTCCTTTATATGCATGAATTTATGTAGAATTAAAAGTAAATAGGAAGATCTTATTGCTATGTTCCTCTAAGAAATGTTCAATTAAAAATAAGAGTGGCAGTGTCCAAAGATAATGACTGGAAGCTAAAATGTCAGAAGACCTAGGTCCTGTTGCAAATTATACCAAACTATTATTCAAAAGAGAGAAAAGTGTTGTACTAGTGTATATGGCATTTTTAATAAGTTTGATTTCCAATTCAATGTCAAAGTATCTCATAAGGGCAGACTAGAATTGCAAATCAAAAATTCCACTGAAGAAAATTTTCAAAATATGTCTAATAATAATTTACAAAGTATATATTAAAAAGTATTGAGCAGCTAAAAATATAGTGAGGATCCAAGATAGTTGAAACTTAAGACATTATAAAATAAAGCAAGATGACTCCTCCAATGGCAGATTTAAAAATGTGTATTTTAGTCCTTTGTTAAGTAAGCTACTTGGTATTACTAATTTGAAGTATATCCATGAATTGGAAGTAAACCAGTCTCCACCAACAGTGAAACAAGTCTAGCTTCCAAGTTTCCAAGAAAATATGAAATTATAAAATTGGTGATCACACAACTTATTTCTAAAAAATGACAAATTTGACAGTGTAAGGAGACAATAAAAATAATCAAGTTCATATAAAGTTTTTAAAACATGTTATCAACTAACATATTTGCTGTACATTACTTATAGTATACCTATAAAATATATTCCTCAAAAATTATTTTATCTGTTAAATACTTAAAATAGCATAAAATTATTCTTAATACTCATTTACATACTTTAATAATCATATATGACTAATTAGTAGTATGTTGAGAATTTTTTTCAATATTGTCTTAAGAGTTTTAATTTTTCCAAAATTATCAGCATTTTTTTTCAAAATTGCATATTGTGGTTATAATGAAGTTAATCTTTAAGTAATTTTTATATTTATTTACATTTCTTTTAACATTCATATGATTTTAAATTGAGAAACTATTGTGTCTTAAGTTGTCAATACTTAGTAAACTCAGAACAAATTCTGCTACATGAAAGTTATTCTTGGCTTTTTTTATTTTGAATTATAAGTTGTTCAGCAAAAATATTTTACATATTACTGTCTTTTTGCTCCTATTTAAAATACCAAATTCACATATCTGCAGTAGACTTTTTTTTTAAGAATAAAGTAGGTTTCCTTGGTACTCCTTCCTGAAATACTACTCTGTCCCTGGAGAAGTTGCTGTGTTTCAAGCACTTGCACACTTTTAGACCCTGACTTTCTAGGTTTACCTCTACATATAATGTTGCCCTGTTTCCCCACTTTCAAACTTTATAGAAGTAGCCTCATAGAGTATATGTCATTTTGCATTTGCTTTTTTTTACTGCACACTGTGTTCCTGAAATTTAACTAATCATGGTGATGAGTAGCTTTTGTTCATTAACTGCTACATGTATTCCATTAAAAAAAAGATAATGCAATTTAAAAAATAAATAAATAAATAAATAAAATACCATTCTTTAACAAATACTTTTACAAGTCAAAATTTACAAGAAGTATTTTATAGTTATTGAGTGTTTTGCCATTTTGATTTGCAAATTTATAGGCATTTTCAACTTTAGTCCATCATTGTTGAATATTTAACTAATCCATAAAAAAGTATATGTTTACAACAAGTGTTATATTTCAAAATTAAACTTTATATTTCATTTGAATCAAATTTTTGAATTTTAAGTAATATTTTGCTTTCACAGAGATAATTTTAGCATTTCTATACAATTTTTATTTGCATTATCTATGCAAAAGTGAGTGATTTTTTTTTCTCAATGCTGAAGTTTTACACCTCATTTACAATAAAATTTACAACAATTTTGGATGTTTCACTTTGAACAAATGAACTTTCAAAATATTTACTTTGATTCTATCAATTATTTAAGAAGACCATATAATTATTGGAGTTTACTGACTTCTATCTGAAGCATCTGAGGACACTGCTATGAAAAGATAGCAGAGGGAAGCAATGTATTAATTTATAAAAGTACCATCAGGGCTAGATCATCTTGGGTCAGAAACAAACATAAAATATAGTTTAAAATAAGCTTATTTAATGTATAAATATGACTTATACCTCTTACCTATCAGCACACTAACATTATCCTGGTGCAGTTAGCTGAATAATCAAAATTCAGCTCACAAGTCAATTTTCTTTTTCTTGTTTTTTTTTTTTTTTTAATTTTTATTGCATTATAGGTTTTGGGGTACATATGCAGAACATGCAAGGTAGTTGCATAGGTACACACATGGCAGTGTGTTTTTCTGCCTTCCTCTCCTTCACCCACACTTGGCATTTATCCCCAGGCTATCCCTCCCCAGCCCCCCACTGTCCCTCCCCCATTCCCCCCAATAGACCCCAGTGTGTAGTAGACCCCCGCCCTGTGTCAATGTGTTCTCATTTTTCTCACCCGCCTATGAGTGAGAATATGCGGTATTTCTTTTTCTGTTCTTGTGTCAGTTTACTGAGAATGATGTTCTCCAGATTCATCCATGTCCTTACAAAGGACACAAACTTATCATTTTTGATTGCTGCATAATATTCCATGGTGTATATGTGCCACATTATCCAAGTCCAGTCTATCATCGATGGGCACTTGGGTTGGTTCCAGGTCTTTGCTATGGTAAACAGTGCTGCAATGAACATTCGTGTGCATGTGTCCTTATAATAGAACGATTTATAGTCCTTTGGATATATACCCAGTAATAGGATTGCTGGGTCAAATGAAATTTCTATTTCTAGGTCCTTGAGGAATCACCACACTGTCTTCCACAATGGTTGAACTAATTTACACTCCGACCAACAGTGTAAGAGTGTTCCTCTTTCTCCACATCCTCTCCAGCATCTGCTGTCTCCAGATTTTTTAATGATTGCCATTCTAACTGGCATGAGATGGTATCTCAATGTGGTTTTGATTTGCATTTCTCTAATGACCAGTGATGATGAGCATTTTTTCATGTGTTTATTGGCCTAATGTATGTCTTCTTTTGTAAAGTGTCTGTTCATATCCTTTGCCCATTTTTGAATGGGCTTGTTTGTTTTTTTCCTGTAAATCTGTTTGAGTTCTTTGTAAATTCTGGATATCAGACCTTTGTCAGATGCGTAAACTGCAAAAATTTTTTCCCTTTCTGATGGTTGCCTATTCACTCTAGTGACTGTTTCTTTTGCCATGCAGAAGCTGTGGAGTTTGATTAGGTCCCATTTGTCTATTTTGGCTTTTGTTGCCAGTGCTTTTGGTGTTTTGTTCATGAAGTCCTTGCCTACTGCTATGTCCTGAATGGTTTTGCCTAGATTTTCATCTAGGGTTTTTATGGTGTCAGGTCTTACATTTCAGTCTTTAATCCATCTGGAGTTAATTTTAGTGTATGGTGTCAGGAAGGGGTCCAGTTTCTGCTTTCTGCACATGGCTAGCCAGTTTTCCCAACACCATTTATTAAACAGGGAATCCTTTCCCCATTGCTTGTTTTTGTCTGGTTTATCAAAGATTATACGGTGGTAGATATGTTGTGTTGCCTCCGATGCCTCTGTTCTGTTCCATTGGTCTACATCTCTGTTTTGGTACCAGTATCATGCTGTTTTGATTACTGTAGCATTGTAGTATAGTTTGAAGTCTGGTAGCGTGATGCCTCCTGCTGTGTTCTTTGTGCTTAGAATTGACTTGGCTATGCGGGCTCTTTTTTGGTTCCATATGAAATTCATGGTGGTTTTTTCCAGTTCTGTGAAGAAATTCAATGGTAGTTTGATGGGGATAGCATTGAATGTGCAAATTACTTTGGGCAGTATAGCCATTTTCACAATATTGATTCTTCCTAACCACGAACATGTAATGTTTCTCCATCTGTTTGTGTCCTCTCTTATTTTGTTGAGCACTGACTTGTAGTTTTCCTTAAAGAGGTCCCTTACATTCCTTGTGAGTTGTATTCCTAGGTATTTTATTTTCTTTGTAGCAATTGTGAATGTCAGTTCGTTCTTAATTTGGTTCTCTTTAAGTCTGTTATTGGTGTATAGGAATGCTTGTGATTTTTGCACATTGATTTTATATCCTGAGACTTTGCTGAATTTGCTTATCAGTTGCAGGAGTTTTTGAGCTGAGGTGATGGGGTCTTCTAGGTATACTATCATGTCATCTGCAAATAGAGACAATTTGGCTTCCACCTTTCCTATTTGAATACCCTTTATTTCTTTTTCTTGCCTGATTGCTCTGGCTAGAACTTCCAGTACTATGTTGAATAGGAGTGGTGAGAGAGGGCTTCCTTGTCTAGTGCCGGATTTCAAAGGGAATGCTTTCAGTTTTTTCCCTTTAAGTGTGATATTGGCTGTTGGTTTGTCATAAATAGCTTTTATTACTTTGAGATATGTTCCATCAATACCAAGTTTATTGAGGGTTTTTAGCATAAAGGGCTGTTAAATTTTGTCAAATGCCTTCTCTGCGTCAATTGAGATAATCATGTGGTTTCTGTTTTTGCTTTTGTTTATGTGGTGAATTATATTTATAGACTTGCGTATGTTGAAACAGCCTTGCATCCCCGGGATGAATCCTACTTGATCATGATGGATAAGTTATTTAATGTGCGGTTGCAATCGGTTTGCCAGTATTTTATTGAAGATTTTTGCATCAATGTTCATCATGGATATTGGCCTGAAGTTTTCTTTTCTTGTTGAGTCTCTGCTGGGTTTTGGTATCAGGATGATGTTGGTCTCATAAAATGATTTGGGAAGGGTTCCCTCTTTTTGAATTATTTGGAATAGTTTCCGAAGGAATGGTACCAGATCCTCTTTGTGTGTCTGGTAGAATTCGGCTGTGAACCCATCCGGACCTGGACTTTTTGTGTGTGGTAGGCTCTTAATTGCTGCCTCAAATTCAGACCTTGTTATTGGTCTATTCATAGTTTCAGCTTCCTCCTGGTTTTGGCTTGGGAGGACACAGGCGTCCAGGAATTTATCCATTTCTTCCTGGATTACTAGTTTATGTGCATAGAATTGTTTGTAGTATTCTCTTATGATGGTTTGAATTTCTGTGGAATCTGTGGTGATTTCCCCTTTATCGTTTTTTATTGCATCTATTTGGTTGTTCTCTCTTTTTTTTTTTATCAGTCTGGCTAGTGGTCTCTCTATTTTGTTGATCTTTTCAAAAAACCAGCTCTTGGATTTATTGATTTTTTGAAGGGTTTTTCTTGTCTCTATCTCCTTCAGTTCTGCTCTGATCTTAGTTATTTCTTGTCTTCAGCTAGGTTTTGAGCTTTTTTGATCTTGCTCCTCTAGCTCTTTCAATTTTGACAATAGGGTGTCAATTTTGGATCTCTCCACTCTTCTCATGTGGGCACTTATTGCTATATATTTTCCTCTACAAACTGCTTTAAATGTGTCCCAGAGATTCTGATAAATTGTGTCTTCATTCTCATTGTTTTAGAAGAACTTCTTTATTTCTGCCTTCATTTCATTGTTTATCCAAATCAACATTCAAGAGCCAGTTGTTCCATGAAGCTGTGTGGTTCTGAGTTATTTTCTGAATTCTGAGTTCCAACTTGATTGCACTATGGTCTGAGAGACTGTTTGTTATGATTTCAGTTGTTTTGCATTTGCTGAGGAGTGCTTTACTTCCAATTATGTGGTCAATTTTGGAGTAGGTGTGATGTGGTGCTGAGAAGAATGTATATTCTGTGGATTTGGGGTGGAGAGTTCTGTAAATGTCTATCAGGTTTGCTTGTTCCAGGTCTGAGTTCAAGTCCTGGATATCCTTGTTAATTTTCTGTCTGGTTCATCTGTCTGATATTGACAGTGGAGTGTTAAATCTCCCACTATTATTGTGTGGGAGTCTAAGTCTCCTTGTAAGTCATTAAGAACTTGCCTTATATATCTGGGTGCTCCTGCATTGGGTCCATATATATTTAGAATCATTAGCTCTTCTTGTTGTATTGATCCTTTTACCATTATGTAATGACCTTCTTTGTCCCTTTTGATCTTTGTTGCTTTAAAGTCTATTTTATCAGAGATGAGAATTGCAACTCCTCCTTTTCTTTGCTCTCCATTTGCTTGGTGAATCTTCCTCCATCCCTTTATTTTGAGCCTTTGTGTATCCTTGCATGTAAGGTGGGTTTCCTGGATACAGCACACCGATGGGTTTTGGTTTTTTATCCAATTTTCCAGTCTGTGTCTTTTGATTGGTGCATTTAGCCCATTTACATTTAGAGTTAATATTGTTACGTGTGAATTGATACTGCCATTTTGATGCTAGCTGGCTGTTTTGCCCATTGGTTCATGTAGATTCTTCATTTTGTTGATGCTCTTTAGCATTTGGTATGCTTTTAGGATGGCTGGTACTGGTTGTTTCTTTCTATGTGTAGTGCCTCTTTCAGGAGCTCTTGTAAAGCAGGCCTAGTGACAAAATCTCTGAGTACTTGCTTGTTCATGAAGGATTTTATTTTTCCTTCACTTATGAAGCTCAGTTTGGCTGACTATGAAATTCTGGGTTGAAAGTTCTTTACTTTAAGGATGTTGAATATTGGCCCCCACTCTCTTCTGTGTTGTAGGGTTTCTGCCCAGAGATCTGCTGTGAGTCTGATGGGCTTCCCTTTGTGGGTGACCCGACCTTTCTCTCTGGCTGCCCTTAGTATTTTCTCCTTCATTTCAACCCTGGTGAATCCGACGATTATGTGCCTTGGGGTTGCTCTTCTTGTGGAGTATCTTTGTGGTGTTCTCTGTATTTCCTGGGTTGAGTATTGACCTGTCTTGCTAGGTTTGGGAAATTTTCCTGGATAATATCCTGAAGAGTGTTTTCCAGCTTGGATTCTTTCTCTTCATCACATTCTGGTACACCTATCAAACATAGGTTGGGTCTCTTCACATAGTCCCACATTTCTTGGAGATTTTGTTCATTCCTTTTTGTGCTTTTTTCTTTAATCTTGGTTTCATGTTTTATTTCATTGAGTTGATCTTCAACTTCTGATATCCTTTTTTCTGCTTGGTCAATTCGGCTCTTGAAACTTGTGCATGCTTCACGAAGTTCTCGTGTTGTGTTTTTCAGCTCCTTCAATTCATTCATATTCCTCTCTAAGTTGTCCATTCTTGTTATCATTTCCTTGAATCTTTTTTCAAATCTTTTTTTCAAGGTTCTTAGTTTCTTTGCACTGATTTAGAACATGTTCTTTCAGCTCACTGAAGTTTCTCATTATCCACTTTCTGAAGTCTGATTCCATCATTTTGTCACATTCATTCTCTGTCCAGCTTTGTTCCCTTGCTGGTGAGGAGTTTTGGTCCTTTGTAGGAGGTGAGGTGTTTTGGTTTCAGGTGTTTTCCTCCTTTTTGCGCTGGTTTCTTCCTATCTTTATGGATTTATCCACCTTTCGTCTTAGTAGTTGCTGATTTTTCAATTGGGTCTCTGAGTGGACGCCCAGATTCTTGATGATGAGGTATTTCTGTTACTTAGTTTTCCTTCTAATGGTCTAGCCCCTCTGCTGTATGAGTGCTGAGGTCCATTCCAGGCCCTGCTTGTCTGGGGTACACCTGTAGCAACTGCGGAACAGTGAGGGATGCTACCAGTTTCTTCTTCTGCTATCTTTGTTCCAGAATGATGACCACCAAATGTCAGACTGATTAGTCCTTTTTTGGGGGTGACTCTTTGGATATACAGGGGTCAGGGATCTGCTTGAGGAGACGGTCTGTGCTTTATAGGAGCTCCAGTGCTGAGCTGTGAGCTCCGTTTTTCATTCAGGGATGTTGGGAGGATATGTTTATGTCTGCTGCAACAGAACTCATAAACCTCCCCCTTTCTTTTCCCCCTTAGATGTTCTGTCTCAGGGAGTTGGGGCTTTCTTTATGAGTATCTGTTGCACTTTCCTGCCCTGCTAGGTGGCAGTCTATTCACTACTTGCCTGCCGGGGCTCCGCCCTGCTGGCGTGGGTCCTCCCTGCTGCTGTGGGCTCTGTTTTGCTGTGGTTCGCTCTGCCCTCTTGGTGGAGTCTCTCTGTTATGGCAGGTTGCCTCAGCAATGGCAGGCTGCATCAGCCCTGGGCAGTACTTCAGTAGGGGCGGATTGCGTCCGTAGTGGCGGATGCCCCTTCCCCACTGGACTGCACTGTCCTAGATGCCAGCAGCAAAATTCTCAGCCCCAAGCGCCTCCAGTCACTGCCCTGTTCGTCCCTGTGAGGGTGGGACCCGCTGAGCTAGATCACTCAGCTCCCTGCCTCAGAGACCATCCTCTTTCTCTCTCTCTTCCTCTCCCCAAGCTGAACGGTCGACTCTCTCACTGGCGCCCCAGTAGCCTGCCGATAGGGCACTGGGATCCGTGCGATCTCCCATGCCGCTGCCCACTGCACTGGCTCAGATCACGTTTCCCAGGAATATCCTGGTCTGGCTCATTGTCCAAGTCCCGTTCAATCAGATGGACATGCCAATCTGCCCTTCCAAATCTCAGGTTGCTTGTTTAACAGGGCACCCAGACCAGTGAGTTTTGTGCCATGTGCCGCTGCTCTGTGGCGCCGGCCCGGCCCAACTGGCTGCGCGAGCTGGCTGCACAAGCATCCTGTGTCTCTCCCACACCTGGGACTTGCAACGTTCTGTGGGCAAAAAAGGACCATCTGAGAATGCGGCTAAAACTCACCCTCTGCGCCTTCACTGAGAGCTGCAATCCTGAGTCACCTCTACGATGCCATCTTGTGAAAATCTCCAATTTTCTATACATGTGATCAATTTTTGAAATTACAGGTTGTTTTAGTATGAAATGTTATATAAAATATCTCCACTGTAATAAATATTAGTTTGTTGTAAAATATTTACAAATTGTGATGTCAAAAAAGAGAAAAACAAAAGACAATAGAGTATATATTTAATATTCAAACTTTTTTTGAAACTCTGAAATATAGTATCTAATATACTCTATTGAGCAAAAAAAAATAGAGTATATTTTAATAAAATAGTTACAACTTAAATGGACAAAAGTTTTAAGCTCCATTTTTTTCCCTCTGAGATTATACTGTTTCATAAAGCCAAAAGTCTTTAAGATGCTGTAATATATCCAGTAGTGGTATAAACTGAAGAACATCCACAGAATAAAATTCATCAAAAACCAGCTCATTAAGCAGCAATGCCATTGAGTTGCTGGGACTGGGAGATGTTTAAATGGCTGAACACAGGAAAGATAAATGGGCCCATACCAAAAGAGAAATATTTTCAGGAAGTATTCTTCACACAAATTATGGTAGAATTTCTCCTCTTATGCCTAGAGAACACAGAGGATGCTCAGAGATCAGATATTTTTATTGCAGCCAGTAATGAAGACAGATTGATTAAGCTGAAGAGTCAGTTTTACAATTCAATTTAAAGTTACCCTTCAGAGTTTCAAAAACAAAAACAAAAACACTGAAAGGAAGCTAATCCTTCCCCAGAAACCATCTGATAGAGACTCAGTATGTACAGATGCTTTTTAAAGATTTTCACAAATAGTCGAGGCAGAAATCTTTCTGTCTTTAGTGGAGTAACAGTGAGAACTTGAATTTCAGCATAAGTTGCATGGGATGTGGAGAACTGAAATGCAAATTCTGAAAATGAAACTAGAACCATTCTCTTAGACACGAGTTTCTGAACCCTTTTTGTTTGTTAACATCACCTAAAAATGTCCTAAAGTGACAATAATCATGTCCCACTAGCCACAAAATAAAACTATAATCTCCATGTGATTCTAATTGGCTGTTAGGTTTGTTCCAGATATATGCAGTTCAAATTTTATCACAAAATTACTTTTAAGACAAGTCTGGACAGTCACATACATACATACATACATATGCATATACATGAATGTTAAGTCAAGTAAATAAAACTAAGAACTTATCCGTATTCTAACAAAATGAAGTATAAGGTATTTATTAAGAAAACCACACTCCATAGGCAATCTTGGAACATTTCAATATGAGAAAATTTGTGAAAACTTGCTATAGTGTATCAGAATGTTCTGAGAGATTTGAAGATGAGCTTAAGAGAGTGAGGGTGTGTTCTGGACTGGGTGCTTTCAGAAACAGATGCAGTGAGATAGCTAGCATAATTACTTTCATCCAGAAAGTAGAAGAAATTAACACGTGTTATCTGTCATTTCTTAATAAGGAGAAGATCTTCATTGAGCCAAAAAAGAGAATATTAATTTATTATCCTAGTGGCACAGTATCCTTTTCTTTGGCTTATGTTTATAAATGAGGTCAGACTGATCTTATTTTTCAATGTGTCAAATATTTTCTGTACAATTTTTTTGTATCAGTTTCAACGTTTCAACTTTGAGCTCTCAGTGCTCAGAGCATTTTACCCTGATCTCTCACATAATAAAATAAGACATATAATTGTATTTTATCATGTGTTTAATTTTCTTTAAGGAATCTTGTTATGGAAGATGTCATCAGCATGATGGTAGAATAGGAGATCTCGAGCTTTACTTTACCCACCCCAACAGAAATCCAACTAGCAACAATCCACCGGCAAAAAATACCATACTGAAAAATCTCAGAAGTCAGGAATGAAGCTAAGACACTCATTTTGACCACAGAACCAAAAAAAAAAAAAAAAGTTGTAATCAAATAGTTAGAACAGTTATTTTTTACCATTCCGATGTGCTCCCAAGCTGACACAGATATTCCTTCAGTACTCATGGTTTCTGCAGTAGAAAAAGTGAGTTGGAGGTGAACATTTAACTTCTCTAACATTCCAGGATCCTGCTTTGCAGGCATCTCACTCCCGTCTCCTCTCACTAGAAACATCAGGAGTACCATCGGGCTAGATCATCTTGGGTCAGAAAGAAAGAATCGGTATGGAGTTCACAACAATCAATGCATGCTACTGGGTGGTTGCTCTGCATTCTGGCCAATGGACCACACCAGAGACTAGCCAAGGCATTACACTACAGGAAATAGAATCCATTTCTTTTTTCCAGACTGGAATTCCCAGCTGGCTTCCCCACACTGCCCAGCTCTCATTAAACTTTTAACTTAAGTTTGAGAGACAATTGTAGGTCAGCAATTACTTGTACAGGGACCATCTGGCCCTGCCAAACCTTAACAATGGAGAGAGAATCCATCTGCGTTCTGCTGCTAACTTTAAGTTTTTTTTTATAATAGGAAGCAACGACAGGCCAACGATTAGTAACAGAGGGAGCATCTGGCCCTTCGCAAGTCTAGTGGTAGCATGGTGACTCTGCCAAACTTCACTGCTCAGCTTAAGCCTAACCTAGACTTGGAAGAAAACCCAAGTCCATTCTACCTCATATGGCTGAGCAGCAACTGAGAGACATCGCTCAGCTTTGGAGCTCATCACATGACCCTGCCCAACTACAGACTCCAAACAACAGTATCACCCAGCCAGGGAAAACAACCTTCAACCCTGCCCAATCAGAAATGACTGGAGAGCCCTGCCAGCAGTGCCACCTAATGGTACAGTCCAGAGTCCAGTCAGTGGTCTTGCCGGATCCAGGAAGAACAGCCAGAAATACTATTTTACCTTGTAGCACAGGAAATGGCCCAGAAAACCTTAAGAACCTCATACCAATATCTAAATTTCTGCTATTGCTACCTGTAAGCCCATATAGAATCCCAGGCTAGACTAATGAATAAAAATGTATTACTACCAAAGATTACCAGAAAAGATCAAAATAAGTTAGCATCTCCTCAAATGCTTAGGCATCAAATTAAGGACTTAAGAATTATGAAAAATCAGGAAAATAAGATACTATCAAAACAAACTAATAAAGCTGCAGTAATTAAGCCAGAAGAAATTGGTATCTATAATATGATTGTCAGAGTATTCAGAGTAATTATCTTAAAGAAATTTACGGAACTATAATAAAATACGAAGAGAAAATTAAATAAAATGTGGAAAACAACATATGAACAAAATGAGAGGCTTGATGAAGAAACATGCTGGGCACTGTGGCTTATTTCTGTAACCCCATTGGGGCTGGAGCCAGAGGCAGGAGAATGTCTAGAGCCTAGGAATTCAAGACCAACTTGGTCAACATAAGACCTGGCCTCTACTAAAAATAAAAAAATAAAATAAAATAATATCCAGGTACAATGATTCACATCTTGTGATCCCAGCTACTCAGAGGCTGAGGTGGGAAGTGGGAAGATCATCTGAGTCCCGGAGTTGGAGCTTGTAGTGAGCTATGATTGTGCCACTGAACTCCAGCCTGCGAAACAGATCAAAATTCTGTCAAAAATAAAAATAAAAATAAATAAATATATAGAAACTCTAGAGATAAAATATACAATAATAACTGAAAAATTCAATAGAAAGCTTCAATAGCAGACTTAATTGAGTAGAATATCAGTATGCTGAAAAATGTTTCAAATTATCCAATCAAGGAGAAAAAAGAATATGTAATAAAGAAGTCATACAAAAAATTTGGAACACCAGCAGAACTAACCTTTGCATAACAGGTATGAATGAAATACAAGAGATAAATTAGCCTAGAAGGTATATTTAAAAAAATAATGGCTAGAAAATTATCAAACCTGTGGACAGATGATAAAATCCAGGTCAAAGAAGCTCTAGAATTGCTAGTAAAATTCAACCAAAAGAGGAGCTTATCAAATACATTATAACAAAATTATTAAAAATTATAGACAAAGAAAGAAACACATTACATTCATATAAAATAAAAACTGGCTTTCACAAACTTTCTCAGCATACACCTTCCAGACCAAGAGTAAAATGATATATTCAAAGTGCTGAAGGTGAAGAAAGAAAACAAAACTGTCCACCAAGACTACTCCTTCCAACACAGCTAGCTGTCTTTCAGAAAGGAGAGATAATAAAAACTTTCACAAACAAAAGCTAATGGAGTTCACCATCACCAGGCTTGATTTACAGGAAACACTAACGGGAGCTCTTTATTATGAAATTAAAGGCTTCTAATAAAACAAAATAAATAAATTAAACCTCAATTATATTAGTAAAACATAATCATACTCAAAATTCTTATATGATAAAGATGGTACATAAAGCAATAGAAAAATATTTAAAACAACTGTAGCTACAATAAATTGTTAAGAGACACAGATTACAAAGTCAAATATAAATTATGACATCAAAATTATAAAAGATGGGGAAAGGAGTGGGAAAGTGTAAATTTTATATGCAATTAAAGGCAAGTTGTTATCAGCTTTATATAGCATGTTATAAGGATAATATACTTCATATAAGCCTTATTGCAGTCCCAACCCAAAACCAAAATATAAAAATAAAGAAGTCAAACCATACCATCACACCACAAAGAAATCAAGAGAGAAAGAAAGAATCAAGGGAGCTACAAAACAGTCAAAAAACAAATTACAAAATGGCAGTAGCAAGTCTTTCCCTACCAATTATATCTTGTATGTAAATGTATAAATTCCCCTATTAAAAAGACAGTGGTTGGGCAGATTTTTTTTTTTTAAGGCCTACCCATATGCCACCTACAAGAGACTTACTTTACTGGCAAGGATATACATAGACTGAAAGTGAAGGGATGGAAAAAAAACACACAAATGAAAAGCAAAACTTAGCAAGGATAGCTATACTTATATGAGACAAAATAAATTTTAAGTCAAATATTACGAAGAGAGACAAAGATGGTCACTACATAATGAAAAAATGGTTAATCCAACAAGAAGACATAACAGCTCTAATTTTACATGCACCCAACATTGGAGCACCTAAATACATAAAGGCTTGTTGGATTACAACAGCATAAAACTACCAAAATGACAGAAGAAATCTTGGAAAATACATAAATGTGTGGAAATTAAAGAATATGCTGCTAAACATGCAATGGGGCACAGAAGAACTCAGAAAGAAAAATAGAAATGCCAAATGTGCGTGAAGGGGCGGAAGGCAGCAAAACACGCTGCCATGTGTGTACCTATGCAACTATCTTGCATGTTCTGCACATGTACCCAAAACCTAAAATGCAATTTAAAAAAAGAAAAATAGACAAATACCTTAAGAAAAAGTAAAATAGAAATATGACATACCAAAACTTACAGAATATAGCAAAAGCAATTCCGTGAAGGAAATTTATATCAAAAACATTAAAAAAGAAAAAAATCACAAATAAGTAATCTAATGTTATACCTCAAGAAACTAAAAAAAAAAAAAAAAAAAAAAAAAAGGCAAACTGAGGCCAATGCTAATAGAAAGAAGAAAATAACAAAGATCAGAGCAGAAACCAACAAAATAGAGACTAAAAAACAAGAGAAAACAACAAATGTAAGAGGCCTTTTAAAAGACAAACAAGCTAGAGGTAGAGAATTATCTTAAAATAGAAAGCTCCCCTAATCTTTCCACCACAAGAACACCTAGTTAACAATTATCTACAAAGAAAAAAAAAAAGTTCATAGGGACCAGAAATCAGGTGAGCACTCATAGCACCTGGTTTTAATTTCTTATCACTGAAAGAGGCACTGAAGAAACAGGAAAAAAATCTGCCCTAAATCACCCATGCCACCCCTTTCTAATCCTCCGGCAGTGGTGGAGTGAGGGAGAGAACATCTCTGGGTACTGCGGGAGGAAGAAACCAGCAATTGTGAGGCATTGAATTCAACACTGTTCTATTAGAGCAGAAAAGAAAACCAGACCAAACTCAGCTGAAACCCACTCACAGAGGAACCATTTAAACCAGCCCTAGCCTGGGGGAAATTATCAATTCCAGTGGTACAAACATTGCCACCAAGGGCCAAAGTTCTCTCACTCTCTAAGTAAACTTGAAAGGCAGTCTAGGCCAAGACTGCAACTCCTAGGTGCGTTCTTGGACTAAACTAGGCCCAGAGACTGGACTGGCGGGATATGTGACTTACTGAGACACCGATCGGGGTAGCCAAGAGAGTGCTGGCATTGCCCTTCCCCTAACCAGACTGCACAGCTCATGGCTCCAAAACAGATCCCTTTCCTTGGCTTGAGGAGAGAAGAGGGAATATTGAGGGGGACTTTGTTTACATCTTGGATACCAGCTCAATCTTGGAAAGATGGGGTACTGATCAGAGTCATAAGAACCCCATTCCAGGGCCTAGATCCCAGGTGACACTGCTAGATACACCTAGGGCCAAAAAGTGAACTAACTGCTTGAATAAAAGAACCTAGTCCTGTCAGTACTAATCACCTGCAAACTAAGGAGCCCTTGAGCACTGAATAAACAGCAACAATAACCAGGTACTACATCAAGGGCCTTAATGAGTCACTGAGACTTTCTGGCTCCCAGTGAGACTCAGCACATTACCAGCTGTGGTGGCTACAGGGCAAAACTCCTGCTTCAGAAAAAAAAAAAAGAAAAAAGTAAAGGGGACTTTGGCTTGTACCTTAGGTACCTACCAATACCACCACTGAAGAGTACAGCACAAAGTGGCCTCTTGGGGTCCCTGATTCTAGGACTTAACTATTGGATGACACTTCTCGAACAGCCCTAGGCCAGAGGGGAGCCCACTGACCTGAAGGGTAAGTCCCAGGATAAGCTACATTCACCACAGGCTGATTTAGAATACCTTGGGCCTTAAGGAAATATCTGTGGTAGTCTGACAGTACTCCTTGTGGCCAGGGGTGACAGTGGCTACTGGGTGAGTTTGCTCTGCCTTTGGAAAGGAAGGGAAGAGTGATAAGAACTGTGTCTTGTGGTCTGAGTGCCAGCTCAGCCACAACATAATGGAATATCCAGTAGACTTCTAAAGTTTTTTAGTGTAGTCCCAGACTCCCAGAAAGCACTTCTGAACCTACCCAGGCCTGATAGACTCTATTACGCTGAAGGGAAGGACACAGACCTGGGTGGCTTTGCACCTGTTTCTTGTGGAGCCTCAGAGCCTTGAGTGAACATAGGCAGCTGCCATGGAGTGGTTACAGAAGGTCTTGGAGGAGATCCAGTCCTGTGCTGGCTTCAGGTTAGACCCAGCAAAGTCATAGTGGTAGTAACCACAGGGCTGCTTACATCACTCCATCCTCAGATTTAGATGACTCAAAACAGAGAGAGAGCGAGAGCGAGAGCGAGAGCGAGAGCGAGAGCGAGAGAGAGAGAGAGAGAGAGAGACTCTGAATGTTTGAGAGAAAATAATGGAAGAAAACAAGAGTCTCTGCATGGAAATCCAAAAAATTCTCCTGGATCTTGGCCAAGACCAACAGGCAGAACCTTTGTGAATCTTCAAACACCATAGCATTACTAGACTTGAGGTATCCCCAAAGCAGAAATAGCTTAGACCACAACACTCAAGTCTTATCAAATATCTGGAAAGGCTTCCAAAAGGACAACTACAAATAAGCCCGGATGATGAAGACTTCAATAAATACCTAACATTTCAATGCCAAGAGAACAAAGAACATCTACTAATATGTTTCCATCCAGGAAAATATGACCTCACCAAATGAAATAAATAAAGCACCAGGGACCAATCCTGGAAAAACAGAGATATATGACCTTTCAGAAAGAAAATTTAAAATAGATGTGTTGAAGAAAATTTAAAAAGTTCAAGATAAAACAGAAAAGAAATTCAGATATAACAGATAAATGTAATAAGAGATTGAAATAATAAAAGGAATTAAGTAGAAAGTCTGGAGGTGAAAATGCAACTGGCCTACTGAAGACTGTATCAGAGTTCTTTATATAGAAGAATGGATCAAGCAGAACGAAGAATTAGTGAGTTTAAGGACAAGCTATTTGACAATACATGGTAAGAGGAGACAAAAGAAAAAAGAATAACAAATAATGAAGCATGCCTACAGGATCTAGAAATGACCCAGAAAAGGAATAATCTGAGAGTTATTGGCCTTAAAGTGAAGGCAGAGAAAAAGACAAAGGTAGAAAGGTAGAAAGTTCATTCAAAGGAAAATGAAAGAGAACTCCCCAAACCCAGAGGACACCAATATCCAAAGTACAAGAAGGTTTTTAGAACACAAGCAGATTTAACCCAAAGAAGACTACCTCAAGGCATTTAATAATCAGACTGTCAAAAGTCAAAGATAAAGAAAGAATCCTAAAAGCAGCAAAAGAAAAGAAACAAATTGGAACTCCAATACATCTGTCAGCAGACTTTTCTTTGGAAATCTTACAGGCCAGGAGAGAGCAGTATGACGTATTTAAAGTGCTGAGTGAAAATAACTTTTACCATAGAATAATACACTTGGCAAAAATATTCTTCAAACATAAAGAAGAAATAAAGACTTGCTCAGACTAGCAAAATTTGGTGTATTTGATCAATACCAAACCTGTTGTGCAAGAAATGCTTTCATTCAGAAAACAAAAGACATAAATAAACAATAAATAGACTGTAATCCCAGCACTTTGGGAGGCCGAGGCGGGTGGATCACGAGGTCAAGAGATCGAGACCATCCTGGTCAACATGGTGAAACCCTGTCTCTACTAAAAATACAAAAAAAAACTAGCTGGGGGGCCCAAAGTGGCTCCGGCCGGATGTCGTGGCGCTTGTGAAGGCGAGGCCAAGAGTTCAAGGCCAACCAACCTCAGCAACCTTACAAGCTCTCATTGATTGGCAAAAAAAAAAAAAAAAACTAGCTGGGCATGGTGGCCTGTGCCTGTAATCCCAGCTACTCAGGAGGCTGAGGCAGGAGAATTGCCTGAACCCAGGAGGCGGAGGTTGCAATGAGCCGAGATCATGCCATTGCACTCCAGCCTGGATAACAAGAGCGAAACTTCATCTCAAAAAAATAAATAAATAAATAAATAAATACTCGAACGTATAAGACTTACTGGTAATAGTAATTACACAGTAAAACACAGAATATTGTAACACTGTGATTGTAGTGTGTAAACTACTCTATCTTCAGTAGAAAGACAAAATGATAAACCAATATAAAATAATAACTAAAACTTTTCAAGACAGTCAGTACAATAAGATAGAAATAAAAACAGAAATGTTTAAAGCAGGAGGATAAAGTTAAGGAGAGTTTATTAGTTTTCCTTTTGCTAGTTTGTTTATGCAAATAGTATTACATTGTTACCAAGTTAAAATAATGCATGATAATACAGTATTTGCAAGCCTCCTGGTAACCTGAAAACAGAAAGAAAAAAAAGATACACAAAAAATAAAAGGAAAAAACTAATAACATCACCAGAGAAAATTGTCTTTACTAGAGGAAGACAGGAATAAAAGAAGGAAGAGAAGACCATAAAATAATCAGAAATCAAATAACAAATTGTCAGGTGTAAGTCCTTATCAATAATAACATGCAATGCAAATGGCCTAAACTCTCCAGTCAAAAGACATAGACTGGCTGAATGGATGAAAAACAGGACTCATTGATCTGTTAGTTGCCTAAAGGAAACACACTTCACCTGTAGAGATACAAACAGACTGAAAATGAAGGGATAAAATTAAATATTCCATGTCAATAGAAACCAAAAAAGAGCAGACATCACTATATTTATATCAGACAAAATAGATTTCAAGGCAAAAATTAGAAGAGACAAAGGTCACTGTATAATGATAAAGGGGTTGATTCAGTAGAAGATATAACAATTTTAAATATATATGCACTCAACACTGAAGCATTCAGATATATAAAGCAAATGTTATTAGATCAAAAGAGAGAGGTAGGCCCTAATACAATAAGAGCTGAGTACTTTAACACTGCATGTTCTTAACACCACATATTCTTCATTAGACGGATCTTTTAGACAGAAAAATCAACAAAGAAATATCAGACTTAATCTGCAGTACAGATCAAGTAGATTTAATGGATATTTACAGAACATTTCATCCAATAGCTGTAGACTACATACTTTTCCTCAGCACATATATAATTTGCAAGGTAGCCTGTATGTTAGGTAATACAAAAAGTTCTCAAAACATTCAAAAATAAAGTAATATTAATATTACCTTCTCTGACCACAATGGAATAAAACTAGAAATTAAGAGAAATTTTGGAAAATATAAAAATACCCTGAAATTAAACAACATGCACCAAAGTGGCCAGTGGGTCAAGGAAGAAATTAAGAAAAAAATAGAAAACGTTTTTGAAATAAATGATAATGGAAGCACAACATACCAAAGCCTATGAGATACAGCAAAAAGCAATACTCAGAGCAATTTACAGTTATAAGTGCCTACATCAAAAAAAGAGGAAAAACTTCAAAATAGCAATCTAATGATGCATCTTAAAGAACTAAAGAAGCAAGACCAAACGAAGCTCAGAATTAGAAGAAAAAATAATAATAAAGATGAGAGCAGAAATAAAACTGAAATTACAAGAAAACACAAAAGATCAATGAAACAAAAAAAAAAGTTGCTTGAAAAGTTAAACAAAACTGGCAAACCCTTAAACAGACAAAGGATAAAAAAGCAATAAATTCACAAATTAAAAAAGAAATATTACAATAGCTACTGCAGAGTCCAACAATCATTAGGGGCTATTATAGGCAATGATATTCCAATAAATTAGAAAATCTAGAAGGAAATAGGCAAATTTCTAGATACATACAACTTACCAAAATTGAACTAGGAAAAAAATTCAAAACCTGATCAGATCAATACCAAGCATTGGGATTGAAAACATAATTAGAACTAATATTGTTAAAATGTCCATAATACCCAAGATAATCTACAGATTCAATGTAATCTCAAACAAAATTCTAGTCATTTTTTTCAGAAATGGAAAAAAGTTCTTAAATTTGTGTAGAACCAGAAAATATGTCAAATAGCTAAAGTAACCTTAAGCAAAAACCACAAAGCTAAAGATATCATATTACTTGAATTCAAAATTTATTAGAAAGCTATTTTAACAAAAACAGCATGGCACTGGCATAAAAACAGACACAGTGACCATGAAAAAAACAGAATTGAAAGCCCAGAAAAAAAAAATCAATTGATTTTTAACAAAAATATTAAAAGCAAAGAGATTTAAAAAAATAGCCTCTTTAATAGTGATGGGAAAATGCTATCCACATAAAGAAGAATGAAATTTGACCCTTATACCATATTTAAAAAATCAACTCAAAATGGATTAAAGACTTAAACATGAATCTAAACTTTTTAAAACATTTAACATTGTAAAACTTTTAGAAAAAAACCTAGGGGACAATATCTGTGAAAATGGTCTGGATAATGATTTTCTTGTATATAAACTTAAATGCACAGTCAACAAAAGAAAAATAATCTAGATGACTTCAAACTAAAAAGTTTCTGCATGGCAAAGGAGACAGTTAACAAAGTAAAGAAACCACTCACCAAATATCAGAAAACATTTGCAAACCATACATCTGATCATGGGCTAATACCCCAAATATATAAGAAACTCAGTTAACTCTTTAGCATTTTGTAAGCTGATCAAAAAATAGCCAAAGGAGCCGAACAGACATTTCTCAAAAGAAGACATACGAATGGCCAATAGGTGCATTTAAAAAATGCTCAGTAGCTCCAATTATCAGGAAAATAAAAATTAAAATCACAATGGGATATTACCTCACACCTGTTAGAAGTGTTGTTGTTGGTTTTTTGTTGTTGTTGTTGTTGTTGTTTTTTTCAAAAAGATGAAAGATAACAAATGATAGGATGTGAAGGAGGAATTCTTACACATTGTGGTGGGAATATAAATTACTATAGCCCTTACAGAAAATGGCATGAAAGTTACTAAAAAAAAACTAAAAATAGAACTTCCATACAATCCAGTAATCCCTCTTCTGAGTATGTACCTAAAGGAACTGAAACCAATATATGTCACAGGGATATCTTCACTTCTATGTTCATTGTAGCATTATTCACATGAGCCAAGATATGGAAATAATCTAAGTGTCTATCAAGAGATATGTAGATGAGTGGGAAGGCAAGAAAGAAGGGAATGAAAAGATAATCAAAGGGTACAAAACTTCAGATGGACAGGAGAAATAGATTTTTAGATCTCTTGCACAACAGGGTGTCCATTTTCAATAGTAATATATTATATATTCCAAAATAACTTAGGAAACTTCAAAGGTTTCACCTTAAAAATAATAGTGAAGGAAAGTGGCGGATATGTTAATTAGCTTGATTTAATTATTCTACAGTGTGTGTGTGTGTGTGTGTGTGTTTAAACATCACATTGTACCCCATAAATGTATATAATTATGACTTGTCAGTCAAAAAACATTGTAAAATAAATAAATTTACTTCATCAAAAAAGAAATCTTACTATGCTTCAATAAAATTTACTATTAAAAAAATACTTTCCAGGTTGTATATTTAGAAAGAATGAGTAGAAAGACCCTGTTTGGGTTCAAAAACGAAACACTGAAGAATAAGGAAACAATAGCCCTTATGGCATGCTTTAACATGACCCATGTCTTCTGCATATTATAGTTTGTTTTGTTTTATATTCACTGAGGATAACATATGACATTAGTTTCTCCTTCCAGGCTTATAATGAATTCTAAGCCAAAAGAAATTTTCTATTGGCTGTGTGTGGAGGTATGTGTATCTGAAAATGAAGAGGAAAATATTTTATCTTACCATTTCTTGGCTGTGCTAATCATCTGGTTACGAGAGTCTAAAATTTCTGATGTAAGGGAAGTACTAATTTAAAACTAAATCCAGGATTGAGCTTTTGAACGGAACAGGCAAAAAGACACAAAGAATATGTCCAGCTCTGGGGATCAAACGAACTAGACATTACAGATGAAACTAGTGCCTAAAAATTTATTCTGCATAGGATTAAGGAATGCTTTACTTGTGAAGTTCCTGAAGTTAAGATGCCTTTTAAATATCACAAGGAAATACTCAACCCCAAACAACAACATAAATAAGAGCATATAACACAATATAATAAAGGTAGTTCACTGTGTCATAGGAAAATTGTCACAAAATGAAAAAAGAAAGAAAGAGAAGACTAGGTTACAATGGTCTTTTGTTCATAAAAGCTAAACTACAGAGTCAAGATGATGTGAAAAAATAAACCTTTATAATGAAGACAACTAGTCTGGAAAATAGCATTATGAAATTAAGACTGGAAAGACAGTCACAGATGCTTGTGAGTTCTGGAGAAAAAGTTGAGCCTTTTTTAAAGAATTGGTAACAGGAAACGTTCTCAGATTAAAGTAAAAAAGTCTCAAAGTCAGAGTAGCACTTGCAATGTTACTCAACTAGCAGTTGGTAGTATGAATTCAAAAGAAGTAAATTAGAAGGTAACTCTTACAGCTAAAAAGTCACTGCAGTAATCTAGAGAAAGAATGATGGGGCTAAAATGTAAGGGAAAAGCAATGAGAATGGGAGTGTGAGATGAATGTGAGAAAAGTTAATGAAGTGAAATGAAAATGCTTTGTGTGTTATTCAAGGATGAGAGGGAGATTACTCTTTTGTTTCTGATTTGCATGACAGGGGAGGAAGATGTCATTAACGAAGATTGGAAATCCAGAAGTAGGAGGAAGATTGAGAAGATGGAAAAAATAATAATGAAGTGAAGAAATTAAATCTGAAATCTTTCAAAAGAGAGCTCAATAGAAATGTATTTTCAGAATTATCCAGTGTATAAAATGGTACCTATAGTAGTAAAAAACCCTGGGGAGAAAACCGGAGATTTTAAAAAATGGAGAAAGTTACTAATATATATATTTTTTCTCAAAAATGGTCCCAGTCATCAAAAATAAGGAAAGTTTGAGAAACTGTCACTCAGAAACCAGAAAGCTAAACAACATGACAAGTAAAAGTAACATGGTATCCTGGACAGGATCCTCAAACAGAAAAAAGGACACTGGAGCAAGATAGTAAAATCTGAATAAATTGTGGAGTTTAGTTAGTAATAATGTGCCAGTGCTGGTTCCATCATTGTGACAAAAGAACCATACAAATCTAAGATGTCAACAACAGAGGAAATTGGGTGAAGGCATCTTAGTTTGGACCATTGTAACAAAACATGGATTAAGCAACAGATATTTGTTTCTCAAGGCTGGAAAGTCTGAGATTAGGGTGCCGGCATGGTTGGAATCCTGCTGAGGGCTCTCTTCACACCTTGCAGACAGCTGTCAGCTTGCTAAGTGCTCACATGGTGGACAGGAAAGTGGAAAGAGAGAGAGAGAAAGAGAGAGATCATTCTTCTGGTTTTATCTGAGGATTAATCCCATAATGAGGACCCCACCTTCATGATCTCATCTAAACCTAATTATCACCCAAAGACCCCATCAATAAATACCATCACACTGAAGGATAGAGCTTCAACATATAAGTTTAAAGAGAAGGGCATAATTCCATCTATAGCAAGATGTATATGGAACTCTCACTATTATCTTTGCAACTTTTCTATATATCTAAAATTATTTTAAAATATGATTTAAAATAATTTATAAACAAAACAATAATATCAAATGCTGGTGGTGAAGATGCAGAGAAACTGGATCATTCATACCTCATTGGTAGAAATGTAAAATGGTACAACCACATTAGAAGACAGTTTGGCAGGGCCGGGTGCAGTGGCTCACGCCTGTAATCCCAACACTTTGGAAGGCCGAGGCGGGCAGATCATGAGGTCAAGAGATCCAGACCATCCTGGCCAACATGATGAAACCCCATCTCTACTAAAAATACAAAAAAATTAGTTTGGCATGGTGGCATACCTGTAGTCCCAGCTAGAGGCAGGATAATTGCTTGAACCCAGGAGGTGGAGGTTGCACTGAGCCGAGGTTGTGCCACGGCACTCCAGCCTGGCACCTGGTAACAGAGTGAGACTCTGTATCAAATAAAAAAAAAAGAAAAAGAAAAAGAAAGAAAGAAAGAAAGAAAAGAAAACAGTTTGGCAGGTAAAACAAAACATGTAACTATTATATGATCCAGCAATTACATTCCTGGGTATTTGTCTCAGAGAAATGAAAACTTACATTCATGTGAAAATCTGTAGACTAATGTTTATAGCAGTTTTATTTATATTAATCCAAAGCTAGAAATAACTAGTTTTTGTTTTATTTGGTTGGTACTGTCTTGGTCTGGTTTTGCTGTCAGAGTGAGACTGATGTCCTTTAACAAGTGAATGGTTAAACAGACTGTGGTAATTTCCATACCATTGAATCCTACTCAGTGGCAATAAAAAGAAATCAACTATTGTCTCTAAAATGACCCAGATCAACCTCCAGAGAATTATGTTGAGTAAAAAAAAGCCAATCCCAAAGTATTACATATTGTATAATTCCATCCACATAACATTTTAAAGTGACAAAATTATAGAAGCAGAGAAGAGATCAGTGGTTGCCAGGGGTTAAAAATGGGGAATTGAAGAAAGGAAGTGGATATGGCTATAAAAGGGCAACACACACAGCTTAGGAGACTATCAGTGTATTCTAAAGTAGTTAACTGATGCAACTCTGCACATTTTTGAACTCTTCTTTGGATGACCTTCAGATTTCATTTAGGTGTCTTACCAGAAAATCAACTTGTGTTCTTCAACCATCTTTAAAAGAAAGCTTTTATTAAAACTTGACTCTGGACCAGTCATAGAACTATAGGTCTTCATATCCATTATCACACTTAATCTTACACAAATCCTAAGAGATAGGCATAATTAGCTCTACTCTACAGATTATGGCACTGTCATTGATACAGATTAAGTTACATGTCTGCGGTTCTGCAGTCACTAAGTAGCAGAGACTGCACTTAAACCTGGTTCTCAAAGACCTCAAAGTCTGTGCTCATTGCAGTAGACCGTAATGCCTCCGATGGTTTTTAGTGGCTTCAGAAAAATAAAATTCACTTCAGATATCAGAAGGTTTGCAAAATGTAGCTTTTTATACAATGTGGACTCCAAGGTTCATTTGGAAGAACTTTCAGAACTGTTCTTAGCAATTGCACCTGCCAGAATAAGTGACCATTCCCCCAGAGGGACTGCTTCAGAGAGGCTTGGTGTTTCTCAGGGTTAATAGCTTATTGTTATTTTCACACCCTCTTTGTCTCTTTCATTCTTTTTTGTTGCCTGTCCATTTTTACTCCTGTGAATATTTCCTGGTTTCTAACCTAATGTTTTTGTTCCCATTTGGTGGAGCAAGGATGTGGGAGTTGAGAAGGTTTGAGAGCCACTACCGGCATTCAGATCTCAGTGATTTCTTTTAACTACTAAGAGACCTCCTATATAGTCTGTGGCCTAATTTTGAAAGTGTCTCAGTTTGGGACTTTTGACTTTTTTTGAAATTAAATGTTTTATTTTGAGAATGTTGTAGATTCACATACCATTGGAAAAAATAAGAAGAAGAGATTCTAAGTACTCCTTATCTAGTTTCCCCAAGTGGTAACATCTTTCAACATTATCATACAATAATACCAGAGTAGAATATTTCAACCAGGATATTGACATTGATACAGTAAAAATACAAAACATCACCACTTTGCAGCATATCAGTGAAGAAAAAACCCTTGTACCCCATAAATTTATACAAATACAAATAAACATTTAAAAAAAAAAACACGGAACATTTCTATGACCACCAGGATCCTTTCTGTTGCCCTTTTATTTTATTTTTCTGAGACATGGTCTCACTGTGTTGCCTGGGCTGAAGTGCAGCAGCACAATCATAGCTCACTGCAGTCTTCACCTCCCAGACTCAAGTGATCCTCCCACCTCAGCTTGCTAAGTAGCTGGTAATGTAAGTGTTTGCCACCATGCCCAGTTAATTTTTTTTTTCAGACAGAGTCTCACTTTGTTGCACAGGCTGGAGTGCAGTGGCATGATCTGGGCTCACTGCAAACTCCGCCTCTCAGGTTCAAGCCATTCTCCTGCCTCAGCCTTCTGAGTAGCTGGGATTACAGGCTCACACCACCACAACCAGCTAATCTTTTGTATTTTTAATAGAGATGGGGTTTCACCATGTTGCCCGGGCTGGTCTTTAACTTCCGAGCTCAGGTGATCTGCCCACCTCAGCCTCTCAAAGTGTTGGGATTATGGGTATGACACACTGCACCCGACCCTAATTTTTAATTTCTTGTAGAAATGGGGTCTCACTGTATTGCCCAGGCTGGTCTTGAAGTCCTGGGCTCAAGCAACCCTCTAACCTTGGCCTCCCAAATTGCTATGATTACAGGCTTGAGCCACCATTCCCAACTGTGTTGACTTTGAAAGTCACTAATATTAAAAGAACAGGCAGAGGATGAAGAGAAAACAGAAATGATGGAGCAGCAAGTATCATGGAGGTGAGAAAGTAAACAGCATTGTTACTATCTGAGCAACCACAGAAAGGAGCAGAGGATGATGCCCAGAGTGAAATGGACAGGCAGCAATTACAGTGAGACTGCTAAGAGATCCCTGGATATAGCCATTAAAATATCATTTTATATCTTAGAATATTTTAGTAGAATATAGAAGTGAAAACCAGATTGCAGTGGGTGGAAAGAGCAAATATGATGTGAGGCAGACAGAGAGGAAATATGCTCTCATGTTAAAAAAAAAAATCACATGCACGCGAGTGCACACACACACACACACACACACACACAGAGAGAGAGAGAGACCAAAATCTTGTTCTCTGGAAAAAAAAACTGGGGTGTCATAGCAAGGGAAATCTATGTTCAAAAACAAGTCTTTTGATTTTTTAATACAATAAAGGTTTTACTGTGTTTACTCATCAATAAGTAAATATTGTTGAATACCTAATATATGCCATATACTATATAAAACTGACATCATACTATATATATTATTATATGACATCTTTCCATGAAAATCCACAACTGTTATCTTTTATGATTACATATATGTGCATATGTAATTGTTATTATATTTTATATAGTTAGTATGTTGGCAATTTTATTATCAATAAAATTTAATCAGTATTTTTTCACATGTACCAAGTATGCAGTTAAGAACAATTATTTGCTGAAAAATGCATGTTTTTCTTCCCCAAAATGCTACAGAGACTTTATTACGATTTTATACTGTCTCATCCTACAGGCCTTATAAGGCATACCAATGTGAATTGTTTGTCTAGGTCTTAACACAAGTTGTCATCACAACACCTAGAGAATCTTTAGCTCCCTACTAGCAACCTCTCAAGACACCAATTAAATACATCACAATAATCCACATATAAAGTGACACTAAGTAATATACAGTTGTTTGTTTGTGTGTGTGTGTCTATGTGTGTTTTAATACTGTGGAAGAGATATCTGTGCAGACCACTAGGCCCTCAGAAATTTCACTGAGGAAGCAAGCCATTGTACTTTTTATGAGGTTTTGGTTTCATGCTTTGTCACACACCTGCCATCTAGACTATTTGTGATTTGAGCTTGTAGACTGTATTACTTCCTGCACTTTGGGACCTTTTGGCCTAAAGTTGTCACTCTAAGGGGTCACTAACACTTCTGGTCAGAAATTTAAAGCCTAAATCATAGTACAGAGATGGAGAGCTGATACAAAGCTGAGGTAAGAGAGTACATTTGTCCTAAACGTGCTGCAATCTAATTCTAATTTGAAATTTGAGAAAATAATATCAGTAATGGGTGAGGCCTGAGTTTAATTGGCTTCAACTTGTCAGGTAGCTTCCTCAGGTGGGTTGTTCAAAGAAAGCATCAACCTCCTCAATGTGAAAGGGAGAAACAAAAGGTCCAGCTGCAGGGAGGCTCAAGTCATCTTCATTCCCTCTTATTTATTGCACATATTTCCATTTTCAATATCAAATACGCTTCCTATCATCACAGACCCAATCCTGTCTTATCAGTATCCCCGAATTTTGCCCGACTCCTATTAATGGTGTGTATCCTACTTCTGCAATTCAGAAGTCAGCAATTCATGAGATAAAACATTTATTTGATTTGCAGCTAACATTGCTGTTGCAAAGTATAGACACATTTAACACTTTACTAGATAGTCCCTAAATTTCCTTCTGTGTCTCGAATAGTTTATGAATGTGTACATGTCATCCTAACTGTGCTCTTCAAAGTATCTGCTTAACTTCTGTTTTTAAAACCTGCATATCCTTCTAGGGCCTCGGTAAAAACAGAGGGTTCCCCAGTGTATCCTGGCTTCTTTTAATTCAACAACTGTTCAGAATTATCAAATAAAAATGAAAATTTATAAAAAGGCTAAAGCAAATGGGATATCAGTAAAATTTTAAGAAATCAGGCTTACCCCAGGCAAACAGGACACATAATGACCCTATCAAGATGATCCAGAATTGCTCTGCGACTAAGTACCCGGACAGGGGAAAATGAAAAGCATCTGTGAAAGATGATACAATCCCAGGGATTTTTTTTAGCTATTTATAATTTTTCAAATACAATATCTAGTTCAAAATAAAAGATAAGCAGTCATCTGAAGAGGTAAGAAAAATAAGTAGGAATCCGTAGAAACTAAAAACAAAAGAGACAGAGCAGTAGTAGTCACATTCGATAATGGAATTATGAAACACAGATTATAAAATAGCTAATCCAAGCCTGAAATTTTTCACAGAGAACTTTGAACATCAAACACACACTTCTATATATCTTAGAAAACAGATAAAATTTAGAGCACAATTAAGGAATTTAATATAATTAGCTATATTTTCTTTAAACAATTAAAATATGCCACTGTCCTTTGGGATTCTAATGCTGATGTGAACTGTAATTGCATTTCCTTTGTATTTAGTATCTTTGTAACTTTGAGCTTTCTTTTCCCCCTTTATCTAGATATTCTGCAGTATTGCTGTAATGCCTCTATTTTAGTGCTTCTTCAATCTTAGAATTCACATCATCCATTATGAAAAATAATTATCCATAATCACTTCAAATATAGTCTGGCACTCATTTTTATTGTATTTTAACGGAATTAATTATAGATCAATGCAGAATTTTCTCATTCTATTCCCCATTACCATCTTTTTATCTTTTACAACACATTTTCATAATAATAACACATAATAATATTATCATTAATGCATGCCTAGTATGTGCCAGGACCTATGTAATTTACATTTTACTCCTAAAATCATAATCAAATCTAAAAAAAATACATTAAATAACTTGCTGATGGTTACAAGTTTGCTTTTGTGCTACTTTTGGCTGGTGTCTCCTTTTCAGCTCTGTATATGTTTATTGCATGAAAGTTTAATATTTGTTATTTTTTAAAAATTACTTTTTTGTTCATTTTCAAATTTATTTGCTTTTCCATAATACATCATTTTGCTGTATCAATTTTATTTTGTAATTTGTCTTCTTAAACACATTAGTGCCCATATTTTAATGTATCTATCATGTTAACATAATATCTCTTCCTTGGGTGTTGAAACTCATGCTTGTTTCATCTGTGAATACTGTCTCATATAGTTTGTTTTCTTTTGTGCTTTGTAATTTATGCTGTGAAATATTCTTCAGCTAATTTTCTTTCTATGTGATTATATTTGTCCTCTGAGTTATCTACTGGTGTAGCCTTCTCATCTTAGGTTACTTAAATAACACAGTTAATGTACATATAGACCCATGACAACATTTAACATAGCTTGAGTTCCAATTTCTTGCCAGCAGCACTCTTTACCCCACATGGACTCAGAATACTAATTTGTCTATTAGCCAAAACTAATCAACCAAGGAAACCACCCTATATCAATATTCCCAAAAGATTTGTGGCTTCAGTTTTGAGCTCTATTATGGCATCCTTTCCTTCTTCATTTCTAGGTGGTGGAAATTTCCTTTGTTGCTGTAGAGCTAAAGTATGCATTTACAATATTCTGTTTCCTCAGAACTTTCCATGTGTTTGGAGTGAGAGCAACAAATGTCTTGGCTTTATTGTGTTCTATATGTCACTAGGATGTATTAAAACATCATTTACTCCCAGAATTTTGCATATTGAATAATCCTTTTAAATAGTTCTTTTGGCATTTATTATTCAGCTTCCTTAAATAACACAATGATCGTACACTGGTAATTTAATCTCAAGAACACACAATCCAAATTTATATTGAATTTGTAGGTAATGTTGAAATATTACTGCTAAAGACAGCTTTAGCCATATTTTATAAGCCTGTCTAACCAACACACTAGCAATAATACTTTTTTGAAAAAGTATCATTGTTACTGTGAAATCTGACAAATGTTGCTTTATTCCCTTATATATCAATTTAATTCATTAGGAAGAAAGCAATAATTCCACAACAAACTATACAAAAGTATATAATATCACAATAGTGTATTATTTCAGGATAATCAATAAGACTTTGTGGAAAATACAGAAATCTTAGAATCAGACATGTTTTTTTTTAATGTCTTCAAAGTTATTCTCAATTAAAAACTAATTTTATTCATCTTACTTCCATTTAATTATTAAATCTGGAATATATTTCTAAAAACCAGAAAATTTCTCTAGTTTTATCATCTCTACAATTAAAATTCTTCCTTTATAAAATATAATAATGAGACTTTTTTCTTTACTTCAAGGTTGTAACTGTAATTAAATCAATATCAATGAACAATTATTCATAAAAGATTTTTCTTATATCAATCATTCCTAATTATAAACCAAAATACTGTGTAGCTGAATAAAGCCAATTCTTCATCTACATAATAAAACATAAAGCCTATTTCCTACTTACCTGAGTATCTTACATCAATATATCAAATAATATAAACCATGCTAGATTGTAAAAATAGGCTATTATAAAATTTGCCAATTTTATTTAAAAAAATTTCAAAACAAATGTTATGAGAATTTCTTAATATAAAACATACCAGTCTAACACAACCTGTAATTACTCTGATAGATTTATATATGCATCATTTGTACATAGAATGGTATGAAATTAGTAGATAAATACATAATACTAATTGTATTCATCATGATACATATAGTTTGATCCTATTTACCTTAAACTTTCAATTTTTTCTTTTATACTTTAAGTGCCGGGGTACATGTGCAGAATGTGCAGGTCTGTTACATAGTTAAACACTTGCCATGGTGGTTTGTTGCATCCATTACCCTGTCAACTACATTAGGTATTTCTCCTATGCTATCCCTCCGCTAGCCCCCTACTCCTGACAGGCCCTGGTGTGTGATGTTCCCCTCCTTTGTCCATGTGTACTCACTGTTCGACTCCCACTTATGAGCGAGAACATGCGGTGTTTGTTTCTCTTTTCTTGTGTCAGTGTGCTGATGTGCTAGCCTAACTGGCTCCATCTTAGGTTCCTCTCCATTTTGTTCCTCCAAAGTTCACTGACAGGTCAGTCTGTACCTGGAACATTGTAGCTGAATCCTGTTTGGCAACCCCCTTGGTGACTGTATGGAAATACCCTTGTCTGCAACCACTTCCCCTTAATCAGTGTTTTTCTGCTTCTGTAAATTTGCCACCCCTTTCTCTAAGCAAGGTATAAAAAGAAATCAAGCCCCTTCTTCAGGGCTGAGAGAATTTTGAGCATTAGCCATCTCTTGGTTGCTGGCAATAAAGGACTCCTGATTCAATTTCATAGTGTGATGCTTTCCTTAGAACTCGCTTGTTTACAACACTGAGAATGATGGTTTCCAGCTTCATCCACGCCCCTACAAAGCATGTTAATGCATCCTTTTTTATGGCTGCATAGTATTCCATGGTGTATATGTGCCACTGTTTCTTTATCCAGTCTATCACTGATGGGCATTTGGGTTGGTTCCAAGTCTTTGCTCTTGTGAACAGTGCCACAATAAACATACATGTGCATGTGTCTCCATAACAGAATGATGTAATACTTTGGGTATATACCTAGTAATGGGATTGCTCAGTCAAATGTTATTTCTAGTTCTAGATACTTGAGGAATCACCAGACTGTCTTCCACAATGGTTGAACTAATTTACACTCCCAAGAACAGTGTAAAAAAAGCATTCCTATTTCTCCACATCCCCTCCCGCATCTCTTGTCCTCTTATTTTTTAATGATTTTATATTAATTGAAGTTCTCTCTCTATCATTTCAGAGCACACTATAGCTGTGGCTCAAGTAGAGTAGAGTGTGTATATGGGGAGGACGTGCCCTCGCACAACTCTTATCTTTCTCCATTTTCTCTCAGACAGCTTCTTTGACATATGCAGCAGGAAAGAGGGAGAGAGAAATGGCATCTGTCTTATGTGATTGTCTATTGTGAGATGGATGTCCACTTTCGTTTGGTTTGGTTTCTTACCAAATGGCTCACAATGATAGATAATAGACAGATATAGAAATATAGATATAATATATATTATATATAATAATTTATATATAATAGATAATTTTTATACATAGTAAATTAATCTTAAGTGACTTCTTAACTTATGGTTCAGGAAAATCTACCTGTACATTCAGACCAACAATGTAGAAGTAGAGTAAGGCTCACTTCCTAGAGAACTCTAAAATCTCTCTTTCGCTTATTACTCTACAATTCTGACTTTATGGATTAGAAGAGGAGTTCAGTCAGCCAAAATTTTGGTAGCTATCTGGGGCAGTGAGTGGGATAAATAGCTCTTCTTCAAGAATTACCATCTCCCTCAAAAAGACTATTATTGCCTTGCCTACTGTTTTTTCCTTCTATCCTTTATATAGAAGAGGAATCCTATATTACTAATATATCATACATAAACAGAAACATTAACATAAAATATGTTAATGTATTTTAATAGTATATTAATTCTACTCTCTCTATATATAAAGTTATACACACACACACACACACACACACACACACACGACTAAGCCTCCTCTTACGGTGACTGTTTTGTAAAGGATTAATAATACTCTCTCATATATATATATGTAACTTTGTCTCTTTAGATCCATAGTTTTATTTACAAAAGCTTTCTATAAATATAAATATATATTATATATTATGTATAGAGATAATATACATATTTATTTATATTCATATATATATATTTACTGAGAGAGAGAAAGTATTATTAATACTTTATAAAAAAGTGAATATTAGGATGAGGCTTAGTCAGAAATGGTAGAATTCAGCCTAAATGTTGGGGAATTGCTTGGCCACAAAGTTTATTTTAAAGTGTAAAGTATTTAATTTCTTTTGTTCTCAAATTTGCATTTTATTTGCAAGTCTGAATTAGAAAAATAAATTTCACTTGACTTGTATCAGGCAGTTTTCTATAGATGCTCAAAGTAAAACTTTTTAAGTCAGGGAGGTTTACTCCCGTAGGTGTTACACTATCAAACACTCATCATTACTCAAATAATCACACATCTCAGAGTATTCCCCAATAGATTACAACTTTCAAGAACACAGTTTCTGGCAAAGAGTAATTTCTTAATAAATAATATTTAATCATAATTTAAATGAAAAATCATGTTAGAAATAGTAACACTGTGCAAAGGAAAATGGAAAATGCTTAGGATCATAAATTGATTTTCAACAACTACTGCTACTAATTTAGAAATGACACACAAAGGCAGTATAACTTAAGAGTAATTATAAATTTTAGAATAATTCATTTGATTATGTTTTTGGGATATAACCCATTTCTCCTTATAGAATTCCTCAGTGACTACTCTAGCTCTTTAGTATGTATACTATTAGATATTGACAGCTCATCAACATCTCATTAGGAATGCTGCTAACTTCACAAAGGAAATATATTCTATATGCTAGATTCTTAATAGTGACATGTATGGAAATTTGGGCTATATTCAGCATTTCAGAGAGATAAAATATATGCCTTGCAATTAATGAAAAAGTACACACTTGTATGGTTAAAATGTTAAAAACATGCCATAAGTTTCAATATATTTCAAAAGACACCCCAATGTGACATATTTTCTTTTTTTGTTACTTTTTCTCTGACTGCCAATTTATAGCAGTAGTCTGTCAATCTTGACTTTCTTTCGAAACACGTGTACTTAACATTCATTCCAGATTCTCAATTTTAAAATAATTTCATCTAAATTTTGGAGATTATTTGGAATTATTTGAGTCAATAGACATAGCCAAATCACTCTTATGAATAAACACATGAAAGTAAAGTATATTATATTTCAAATTGTTTAAGTAAATACAAATATCATCCCAAAGATTAAAAATACACTCACATCCACAATTTGAACTTAATTTTAACTTAACAGAATTTAATAGTAGTGTAGACTTGAAGTAGGGAATGTATGACCTATGGGCCAAATTCAGCCCACTGCTTATTTCTGTAGAGACAATTTATTGGAACACAGCCACATTCATTTACTCGTTTCAGAAAATTATCTTGGCTATTTTCATAAGGTAACAAGAGTGGAGTAGTTGCAAAAGCAAACAAAGTTGCATATTTCACACAAAGCTTAACATATTTTCTCTTTAGTTTTTGCTATTTAACTGGCTTAGACTGTGATTATTTTTTTTAATGTTGAGATTTCCATCAATTGAGATACAGAGTAATAGATCTGTAGGTATAAGTCATATGTTTTTGACTTGTATAGCACACAAAACTGGACACTTTTACTTGGAAAATTTTACTTTGGACTTTGGACACCTTTAAACCTTTAGCTGTAAGTAAATTACAAATAAAACATGGATGTCTTGAGACCTAGAGTGTTATTCTTCTTTTCACTTTCTTGTTATTGTTAAAAGGAATGAGATTAGTTCAAAACTTTAGTAAACAGTCAGCACATTTCTGCTTATTATAGTTTGTCTATTTTGAGTTCATAGACCTCCTGGATAGTAGAAATTAAAAATCAGTATATCAGTTTGAAGATTTTTCTCATTGCACAATTATTACATCTGTTTGAACTCTAGGAGTATTTCAAGTGTTAGTTACTGATTTCCACTACTCTCTCATAACTTATTAATTGTATTTATCTGGTTTCAGCAATTAATTCACACATGTGATTCCAAAGCTGACCAGCACTTTGTATGAGACTTAGTTCATCACGAGACAACATTCTATCCTATTCTATTCTCTAAGTCTTGTCACATTTGTTGGATCTTACTTCTAATTCAAGGCCTTTCATGGGACTTGTGAATCAATGGATTCTTCCTATACTCTGCTGTGGTAGCATAATATCTATAGGCCCCCTTTATCTATTCTTGCTCAATAACTTTTCCATATTGCTTTTCTTTCAGCTTCTTTGTGGCTCTGTCTGGGCATAAGGAAAAGAAGCTCCTTTCTAGACTACATTACTGCCTTATCATTATGACTATGTCTCCCTTCGCTCACTGTAAAAACAGAAGGTCCTACATTTCTCAAACTCTATCTTTTCTGATCATTTATTTATGGCCAGTAGTATTCTCCTTGAAAGATAATGGCCTATACAAAATAATAAGGGCATATAGCTCTATATCTTGCCACATCTTTCTGCAAAAGCAAAGAATCCAAATATCAACTTGGATTAAACAAAGGCAAAAGAAAAAATGAAAACAAAACTGGGAAACAAAAGTAAAAATCTGTTGAGTATAAAACTAATACTTCACTAAACTTGTTTCTTGCTATTGCCATATCAATCTTAATCCAATATTAATTTTATATTTCAACATCTATTATGTATTAACAAAACGTACACTATAAAACTATCTATTTCTCCTCTCAATTCTGTCAGTTGTTAATGGTCCTTTATTAGGTACAAAATGTTTATAATAGCTACAGCTTCTTTCTGTATTGTACATTTTATTAACATATGATGTTATTTGTCTCTTCTAAACTCTTAAAATTTAAAGCCTACTTTTGTGATATTAGTGTAGCCACCATGATCTCTTGGGTTACTATTTGCATAAACTATTTTTTCCATCTTTTTACTTTTAATCTTTTTGTGTCTTAGGATCTATAGTCAGTCTCCTATTAATGGCATATAGTTGTTACATAGTTTTTGTATCAATTCTGCCAATCTCTTGTGATTGGAGACTTTAATTTGTTTTAAGTAATTACTGGAAAGAAGAGACTTATTTTTGTTACTTTCTGTTTTCTATACACGTTATAGATTTATTTTCCCCTCATTTCCCGCATTTTTTTTTCATTTCTGTTTAGTGCTTTTTTTTCTGAAGAGAGAAAACGTTTAATTTTTTTCTGATCTATTTTTGTGTATATTCTATAGCTATTTTATTTGTGGCTACTATGGAGATTACATATAGTATCCTAAAATAGTAATATTCTAATTTGAATTTATATAAGTTTTACTTCAATAACAGATAATCTGTGTTTGTTTACCACTCTGTCCTATTTCTTTTAGTTGTTCATGCCTCAAAATTACCTTTACACATTATATTTTTAAAAGCATAAACTTTAACTACTTTTAAATGCTTTAGTCTCTTGAACTACATAGAAAACAATATGTGGCATTATAAGCCAAAATTACAATAATACGAACTCAGACTAATAGTTATTTTTTAAAAACATAATAGCATACTAAATCATGTAGAAAACAAAGACTAGAATTCTAAATGGTTGTAACAATAATATTAGTTTTTATAATGACCAAGGTGTTTACTTTTGTTGAGATCTTTATCTCTTCATGTAGCTTTGAGTCTCAGGCCTCCCTTGAGAATTTCTTGCAGCCCAGGTCTAGTGATAATAAAGTCTCTCAGCTTTTGTTTATCTAAGAATATCTTCATTTCTCTCTCACTTTTGAAGAATAGTTCTGCCAGATATAGGTTCTTGGTTGACAGCATTTGTTTTTCTTTTAACAATTTGAATATCTTGACCAACTGCCCTCTCACCTCCAAAGTTGCTAATGAGAAATCTGCTGATAATCTAATTGAGAAACTTTAGTATGTAACAAGTCACTTTACTCTTGCTACTTTTAAGATTCTCTTCTTGTATTGTCCTTGAAAACTTAAATATCAGTGAGGGTCTCATTTTTGAGGTCTTCTTATTTGGTTACTTCAACATCTTGGATGTTTATATTCATATAATATCATCAAATTTGGAAAGCTTTCAGCCATCATTTCTTCCAGTATTTTTTCTTTCCTTTTCCCCCTCTTTTATCTTCTTGGGACTTCTACAAGGCATATCATGGTTTCCTTGATATCTGGCAGGTATCTAAGACTTTTTGCTTTTCTTTAGACTTTTTTTATTCTGATCTCATATTCAACATTTTCCATTCTTATCTTCAAGTTTACTAATTCTTTCTTCTGCATGTTCAACTATACTTGTGAATCACTCTAGTAATTTTGTTTTCATTTTAGTAATTATATTTTTTCAGCTCCAGAATTTTTCATGGTTCTTGTATTTTTCTTTTCTCTCTTTATTGAAATTTCCATTTTGATTATATACCACTTTCTTTACTATATCATTCCTTAGGTCTTCGAGCATCTTCAAGACATTTGTGCCAAAGTTTTTATCTAGTAGTTCAGCTATCAGAACATTTCTAGGGACAGTTTCTGTTCTTTTATTATTTTTCCCCTTGAAAGGGAGATAATTTTATATTTGTATACCTCATGGTTTTTGTTGAAAAGTGAACATCTAAATCTAACAACACAGTCACTCTGGAATAAGGTTCTTCTTCCCCAGGATTTATTGATTTTGTTACTGGTTTTGTTTATTATTTTTGTTTTCTTGATGTTTATAGGCTGTTGGTGTGCCATGAATCAGTCTGAGGTGTAAAGGTAAGGTCGTTTTTAGATTTCTTCTGAATCTGCACCATATCCTAGGTGTGCATAGTTACTTTCTAATGTTGTCCCCGTATACAGTTGCATTTGAATGCCCTAGTCTTTCATGTCTGGCTCCTAGAAGAAAAGAGACAGAGAGAGACAGAGAGAGAGAGAGAGAGAGAGAGAGAGAGAGAGAGAGAGAGAGAGAGAGAGAGAGAGAAATAAAGGCTGGGAAAAGGATCAACAGGTCTTTATATCGCCTATAAATTAAATAGACCACACAGGGTGGAACTCACAACAAAGCAGGGAGGGTAAAAAGTAAGAGTGTCCTGCCTCTTTTTTTGGTACCTCTATAATCAGAAGCAGCAATCAGCATCAGAAGACAGATACCCTACTCTTTGGAATGAAGGTTTTTTTGGTGTTTTTTTTTTTTTTTTTGCCTACTTTACTTCCTGTAAGTCGTATGCAAAGTGCTCCTGGAATGCAGGAACAGCTGCCTGCCATGGCACTGGTTGTGGAAACTGGTAGCTGCTACTGTGCTAGGAGCTACATTTGACCCAAAGTAACTGCAATTTATTATCTAAGTTTTCCCATGAACGTGTCAAGCCTTCAATAGAGTCCAGCATTCCAAAATAGTTACAACAGAAAAATTCTGTCAGTGCAATTGCTATTTAGATGGAAAACAAGCACAGGTTCCTGGTTCTCTTTATTCTTCCATCTTCTCCCCTTTCATTCTTGCAAGGTAATTTCATTCCTTCATTTGTATAACCATAATGAAAACATATGAATTCATAACAAAATCAGTCGATTTTCATGTTTTGCTTTTGCCATATAAATTAAATTTATTTTTCATAGAAAAAAACATAGAAATATACAAATGTTTAATCCATACTATCTCTAATACTATTGCATTTTTTTCTTATATCTTTATTCATTCTCACTATGTGAAATTCCATGAAAAACAACAACAAAAAAAATAGTTATATGTGCAAAAAACATGTTGGCATGGATAGCTTCTCAATTAAATTTTTTTTTCCAAAATTGGTAGAAAATGTTATTTTAAAAGAAAAACATGAGATTTCCTTTTTTTCTTCAGCACTTCATAATTACATATATAAATGTGATATATAGATATATATAATGCATGTGTATATTTAATTTGTAGTAAATGGTTTAAAAGTAACAAAAATTAAAAGAATAACAAAATGATAATATAACTAATTTTGTTTTAACACAATATAATAACTTTTAATGCATGTATTTAAGAAAATCAGAAATACATATGCTTTATTTTTATTGAGTGATTATAATTATAGGGCAATGATTTTTACAGAACAAATATTTTATACATACTAGGAAAGCAAAATGAACTGCAATAAGTAGGATGTATTGTATCTCCTATCCCAAGTCTATCTCAATGTGAAAAAGAATCTAGTTGAAAAGGACAAGTAAAGCAGAGTCAGCAGACAGGCAACATGGTTGTGAAGTCCTGATTCACTTCCTCTCATTAGTTTCCCTATTAAGTCAACTGAAATTTAAATTACCATCTTCAAAGTTTAATTTATTTTCTTAGTCATGCAGTTAACCACATTTATAGAAGGCTGACTCTTCTAGGAAAGAAAAGTGCTGATAGTAGAACTAATATGAGAGAAGAGGAAAAGAAAGTGCAAATATCCATTTAAAATGATAATCAGTTATTCTAAAAATGCATTTGGTTATTTTTCAAAATTTTACCTTTCAGGATGCTAAGATATAAATTTATTTTTAATTTTAATTTCTCTTTCTTTAATTGTATATTCATGTATTTAATCCAGCTTCGTCACTCTATAACCTTATTTGTGTAGACTGAAATTCAATGCTGGGAAAAGAGGGAATATTCTTGGCCTGCAGGAAGATGCCATTTTTACTTTAACACACACAGAAAAGAGATAAATTCATGTTATGCTGATACACACATACATACATACATACATACATATACCCACAATGTTAATTCAGAATTTGAAGTTCATTTAGAGGTCTTGTAATTAAAATGTGCATTCAATATAAGTATCCGCCTCTATAATACATCTCTTAGAGTTAGTTAAATTTGTGCTTACTTAATTTCAATAAAAGAAAACACTACATCAACACATAGTCCTCTAATAACTTTAACTTTATATACATTTTTCTTAGATTGGGTTGCTAGATTTTCATGTAGGAGGTTTATTCAATATAATAGGGGAGTGCCCTTGAAATCAACTTCTATAAGAGAATTAAGGAAGAAGGATTACACGGAGAAAGCAATTAAACTGGAATGAAATTGCACGAAGGCCTTGGCCAATGTGATGAAGAGCTCTGAAGCTAGGATGGTCCTTTAGAGTTATCCTGCCTGCAGAAAGGTGACCTCATTCTTTATACCATGGTATAAAGCAGTCATTAGAATTAGGGTGTCTCTGAGGAGGTCTTATGAGCTCTATGAAGGTACCATTTCTGGGAGGACAAGTTAACTGTGAGCTGTCAGTATGGGGGAATGAATGCTTTAGTCAGAAAGTGTGAATCTGGGTGAGCTACTAAAGATTCCACTCAGCCCAACCCTTGCCCAACACACATCCATTATCTTTTAAGAACAAAATTTTCAAAGTCCTACAAAATTCTAATTGATCTTCCCTAAAAATACTGTCAAGCCACAGAGTTGAATGAACTAAATATTTTACCTCTCTGCCTCATCACTGACACTGAACCATAAGCCTCAACTGTCATTTATGGACTTTTTCAACTACTTATTACTCAAGATTTTTCTTAACCCAGGCTAGCAACTCTGAAGAGGCATGATCAAGAACATTTTTCATTACCTATGTCTTCAAATACCATGTTCCACTCAGGTCATAGCAACCACAGTAGCCTATTTAATGTAAAATTTACACCAAGGCATATCAAAAGATGCTGTAAATGGTAATATGAAGAGCCACATGTCTCCCTCGACATCTCCAAATTTTAACAGCAGCCTAATACCCTGTTGATAATTGTGGTCAATAACCCTAGACAGAAGAATAACTTATTTTCTTGCCACATGGTTTTTTGGTACAAGGAGCCTACACTGATCAAAAAGCAGCCGTAACCTTGATGTTATTAGGATTATTGTTATAACCTCCGGTTAACTCATTCCTCCTTAACAAGAAGAATCTCTAACCCACAGACTTGACATGGGAAGTACAAAATCCTTACGCAGGTAGCTAAGTGTGATGGTAGGCATGGGCACTCCTACTTTAACCACTGAGTTCCTAGACATAAGTTTTTAACCTATTGGACACATAGCATCAGATAACTGACTGAGGATGGGAAATAAATTCTGGATAACAGCAGCCCTTTCTCATTTTCAGAAGCCATGATTCTGCTCTATTAAGCCAGCAGCTTCTGGATGGCAAATGTTTGATACAGCCAATTTTCTTACTATGTGCTTCTCTAACAAAATGACTGAGACTGGGTAATTTATAAAGTACAGAAATGTATTCATACCATTCTAGAGAGTAGTAAGTCTTAGATCAAGGTGATGGCTTTAATCATATATACATGTATTTAATCTAGCTTCACCACTCTATTACCTTATTTATGTAGAATTAAACTCAATGTTGGGAAAAAAGGGAATATGCTTGGCCTGCAGGAAGATGCCATTTTTACTTTAACACAATAGAAAAAGAGATAAATTCATGTCATGCCAATATATATATAGATATATGTGTGTGTGTGTATATACACACACACACATACACACACACATATATGTGTATATAAAACCCACAATGTTAATTCAGAATTTGAAGATCATTTAGAGGTCTTGTAATTAAAACTTGCATTCAATATAAGAATCCCCCTCTATAATACCATCTCTTGGAGTTAGCTAAATTTGTCCTTACTTGTTTGACAGCTAGTGTGGACCCAGTCTGCTTTCAAGATGGCACTTTGAATGCTTTGGCTTTTCATAGCAGAAGAGACAGAAAGACAAAATAGGCCTACCTAGTTCCCTTCAGCCCTTTTATAAAGCAAAAATCCCATCCATGAGGGTGGAACACTCATACCCTAATTTTAATTGGAATGCACATATATTTCTGGCATGAGTTATTTTTCCTGCTCTCAGGCCATCAGCCAGCAGCACTATCATAGTGTTTGTGGAGTGCTTGATTTCCAGACAAGTTATCTCATGAAACATCTCATCAGGCCAAGAGATCCAACTGACAACAAAGAAAGTTGTTAGATGGCAGTGAAATCCACTGGTGCTATGTTCTTAATGCATACCCCTAAACTCAAATGTTTAATCTTAATCTCCAGTGCAACAGTCTTAGAAGATGGGACATTCCAGTTAAGATACCAGGATTTAAGAGGTCAAAATGGCTGATGGAGTTCCTTGGCAGAAGTAACCTGTGACAGATAAGTGTTAGTCTCTGTTGCTGACAAGTTGGATAACCAGCAGTGAGTGAGGCCCAAACAGTAGGTTTCATGTGTAGTCTACATCTCTGCTACCTTGATTACTCCATTCCTGCAGCTATTAGCCATTATGCTGGCACTGAAGACTGATGGGAATAACCGGCTGTTATTTGCCAGTGTTAAACCTGTATCATAAGAGAGTAAACTTATATGGATAAATTCCTCCTTATATAACTTTATATTCTACTGTGTCATGATGCAGGTCCTCAGAATCCAGTTACAAGTATATTCTCTGGATTCCTGTTGATACATATTGGGTAGTTCTACAAAAAGTCTCTTTCTTTTTTATTTCAGCATGCCCAAAGATAGCTAGGTCTCTATGTTTTTGCATCGAACTGGCAGAGAATGCAAGCTGGGTGTGGAGTTCAAGTTGACATTAGATGTGACAACTCTTTTTGCCCAAGGCAATTCCTGGAAACTTACTCATTGGACAGTGGTCATCTACCAACACTCCCAGTAGCTGTGGAATGGGTGCCCGGGTAGGGGATCTGTGTAGTGCATCATAGCTTCCATGAACATTCCAATGTTCTTATTTACATTTTCAATTATTTTTGCACAATGTAGTATCTCTGTCTTACAGACACCATAGACACACACAAACACACACAATCACACATAATGTCTTTGACTATATTCTAACCTCACCATAGAACTGCCTGAGAATATCTCAGATTATCTTCTTCTCAATTTGTCCTCTCTCTGTTTCATCTTATTTTTCATTCCATTGAGTTTCTGATACTTCTTTTGTTTCTTTCTTTCTTTTTTTTTTTTTTTTTTGAGACAGAGTCTTGCCCTGCCACCCAAGCTGGGGTGCAATGGCATGATCTCAGCTCACTGCCACCTCCCCTTCTCAGGTTGAAGTGATTCTCTTGCCTCATCCTCCCCAGAAGCTCAAAGTACATGTACACACCACCATGCCTGGCCAATTCTTTGTATCTTTAGTAGAGACTGGGTTTCACCATGTTGGCCAGGCTGTTCTTGAACTCCTGACCTTGTGATGTGCCAGCCTTGGCCTCCCAAAGTGCTGGGATTACAGGCATGAGCCACCGTGCATGGTCAAGTTTCTGATACTTCTTTCTAACACCATTCTATATCTGACACAATTATTAGGATCTACTTCTATATGATCTTAGATTTCTCACATAGAGGATATTTGAGTAAATCAAATAATTTCTATATTACAATTATAAAATGTCATTTTAAAACACCATTTTATATCCTCACATTTTCTAACTACAATATTAGAAAAATGGAGTACTCATATAGAATTTGGGAAAATATCAAGGTACAAAGTTAAGAACATTTAGTACATGAAAGATTTTCTTAGACTTTTAAGCATTTTGGAGCCTCAGTGTGTGTATATCTTCAAAGAGTTACAACATATCCTTCCATTTTTATTAAAGACATTTGCATGAAAAGAAGACATTTGCATGAACAGAAGACATTGTTTTAACAGTTCACAAGCTTCTGCTGTTTTTATACTATCTGAAAGCTGTATCATCTTTTAATGTCAATGCAGTTGGTTGCCATAGAAATTATAATGATGTCACTCACTATTTAAGTCTAGAAATAAACAGTAGGAACAGATGGGCATTTTAGAATGAAGGGCAGAGTTTTTATGCAAATTTTCTTGAAAACAACAAGAGGTTAAAAAATCACATGCAAAAAATAAAACTACCCTGTGCAACATTACAAATTAGGGTGTGATTTTATATTTAACCAACTAATTTCCTGGGTTAGAATCATGGCCATAAGAGAAAAAGGGGCAAGAAAGGTATTTTCCCAGAGCAAACATGAAAACAGAAACTTTTAAGGATGGAACTGGGTCATCGTTACAGTACACAAATATAAACACTAAGTAATGCCAAGCAGGAATGGCACTGAGACTAAAAAACAAATATGAATTTAACTTCAAAGAAGTTGGGGTGGGTGTAATGACAGTTAAGACTTTAAAAACCACCAGTATTATGTGTGAAGACATATACAAAGACATTTAAGATTCAAGGCCAGAGAATCAATGTAAGCACATGTTGTATCTAGGTATAAAATGGCAAAAGGATTATTTTCAAAATGCATTATTTCAAAATTGCTATACAAATGACATATGAAAGATTTACAGATATTTCTGTGTTCTTTGTTGAAAAATTAACTCTGACAAATGATATTCACAAATTATTCAGCAAATAATATTTAAACTAATGTGCACACCAGTATGTAGGGATCATGGTAAAATCAAACTAGTCACGTCAGAAAAATAAAGTAATCTGAAGGCTGACTATATGACTTTTATTTTTCAGAAACTATTTACATAACAGTTACTAAAATGTCTAAATATCCAATATCCTCCTCATCCCTAATATTAAAAAGCTTTTAGACTTTAGTTCATTATATGTTTCCTATTGAATTATCAGTAGATTATTTTATGTACAAAATAATTTACTTATTGATAAAATTTAAAAAAGCACATCATAATAATTTTAACTTACAAGTACTTTAGTTTATACTTAAAATTTTTAAAACATTTGTATTCTCCCAAGAAAACAAAAATTGAAATTAAAGCACAGAATTTACCTTCTGATACATAAAATGTCTCCTATGTGAAACTTAGAGATGATGATTAGATTGTTATTTTTTTTTTGGTTCTAATCTGCTAAATGAAAATATAAGATAACTTCCACGTGGTAAGAAAATTTGATGTAATTTATAACTGGCTATTGGACAAACCGAAAGCTATTATAATATAGCTACTGAACATCTGATATTTAATTTTTCTATTAATGCAATTAGACTGAATACATATAAATTGTTAGGAAATGATATTTAAAATACTGGAATAAGATTTTGAAGATGATTGTTATCTCTTTTGAACATTTGCCAAAAGAGAAAACACACCCTTCTCTCTTGATAGATATAAGTGACATCATTCCTTATACTTTTCAAAGACTGAAAAAATTTGGTCAGATCTGATTTCTTACTGACTTTTCATTAACTGGCCTCATCCTACCAACATAAATTTTGTGTATTTTTTAAGTTCACCAACACACTTGATTGATTTATAAACTGCATTAAAAATCAGCTTAGGTTGTTTTATATCGTTTTTATCCTCAGTCGGCATTTCAGTAGACATTGGGTGATAAATTTACTTATCTTTCATTTTTGAAAACAGAATTTTCTTTATATATTTAAAAATGTCTGCTTTCCTGTCTCTAATTTCAAAGTGAAATTAGTGGAAAAAGTGGATTAGAGTTGTACTTTGCACTTTCTAATTTTTTATTCACAATTTATGTCTTCATTTCTGATAATGACCTGCCATAAACACTATATTCCTCAAGATTACTAATGAAGGAAGTGAGAAAAAATCTGAGAAACACATGCTAAATGTTAACTTACTGTATATTTCTTTCTATGAGATGATTCTGCACTTTCTACAGTTTGAAACTTGCTTCTCTTGGGTTCTAAGAGAAAAAGTTTACTTTTCCTCCAACACCTTCACTTTCACTTCTCTTTCTTTTCAGATGTATTTTTTTTCTGGAATTCTTATATTTTTGCCTTTTCAGTTTTCATCTTTAGAATTGTTTTTCCAGATCCACATACTCTCCCTTCCTAAAAATCTTCAAATTTGTATCATCATTTTCAAATATTACAATATGCTAAATGATACAACATTGTTCTCTTGAGCACTTATGTCAGGAAATTTTCAGTTAGATGTCATATATATATGACTCAAACATGTATATATATGATGGGCATATACGTATATATCTGTAGTCATATACGTGTGTGTGTGTGTTTGTGTGTATGTATGTATATCTGTAATTCTACATTAACATTCAACTCACAAATTCCTTTTAGTACCTGATATGGTTTGATTCTGTGTTCTCATCCAAATTTCATCTCAAATTGTAATCCCCACATGCCCACGTGTCAGGTGAGGGACCTGATGAATGGTGATTGGATCATGGGGGTAGTTTACCCTATGCTGTTCTCGTGATAGTGAATTCTCATGAGAGTTAATGGTATTAAAAATGTTCGGCAGTTAAAACTTTGCATGTTGTCTGTATGTCTCTCTCTCTCTCTCTCTCTCTCTCCCCGCCCCCGCCAGCCTTGTAAAGAAGGTGCCTACTTCCTCTTCACCTTCCACCAGTATTATAAATCTTCTAAGGATTCTCCAGCCATGCAGAACTTTGAGTCAATTAGATCTCTCATATTTATAAATTACCCAGTTTTTGGTAGTATCTTTAGAGCAGTGTGAGAATAGCAAATATGGTACCCAACTATATTACCTTCTGTTCTATTTTCTGTATCTACCGTCTAGCCATTCATACTTGAAATCTAGGAATCACCCTATAGACTCCCTTTCTCTAGAGAATATTATTCTCTTTCCCTCACTGTTTCTCATCCCACTGATCAGAAAATATTGCTACTATATTTTCTCAATTTACATTCATGCTATTCCTTCCTCTGCATTTCATTATTACCTACTCCTCCTTCTGCATGTTCATACTGGTTATATATCTTAAATGATCTATTTTAATATAAGTAAACAAAATCTTAAAATGCTGTGAAAGACACTTGCACTTTATGAAAGGAATTTTAACTTAAAATTCCTTTACTATATTATGTTCATTCAGGTATCTTGTCTTTTCAAGTATTGTTATTTTTCCCAGAATATTTCAATTTCTGACATATCCTCTGATCCTTTCCAGTATCTATCTTTGGTAAATTTTACTTATTCTACAAGACTCACATAAACATCATTTCCTGCAGAAAAAATCTCCCCATATGTCTACCATTGGATGTGACTAGATCAAACTTCCTTTTTTTTTATTTATTTAACAACATACAACTTCAGTAATATGTTTATCATATTCTATGTATTAATTTAAGGTTAGTTTATGAAAGCAGGTATTGTGTACTATGTTGGTGTCCTAAGTTGAAGCACTTGCAAATATGCTTAATAAATACATGAAAGAGTGAAATGCAGAAATGAAATTAAATGGACAATAAATCTTATAAACATTTAATTGTATAATTTTAGTCTGTTTTTCCAAGTCCTTATTATTTTAAATGGTCCAGACATGACTGTGAAAACATGTGGTAGACATATTTTGTAACCTAGGCACTGGATTTGGTCCACCACCAGCATCATAGAACTTTTCCTTGCCTCCTGCTCGAATATGCCACTAACACATGTTCTTACTTATTATTCAGACTGCAATGTGTCTCTATCCTAGACTCACTTCATTTCACACTCTCTGGACTCCCCAGCTCCACAGTTTTTTAGCCTTGTATAAAAACATGCTGCTTTTAAAGGATCTTTGGGCTCATGATACAGGAGACTAATTGCAATCATCTAGGTTGACCATTCTGTGAAGCAAAATCTGAGATGAGATGCTATTTGGTGTTAGGCAATTTAGCCAGAATCATTAGGTTGTTACAATTTGGGGGACATTCAAATCTCATTAATTAATAAGAAAAATTATAAAATGCTTTGGGGTATATAAAATAATGTTAGATCATTTGAATTTGAAATTTTGAGACCATAATGGTCAAAACATTTCATAATCATCATTGATCTATTTCTCTATGAGTAGCTTTATCCCAAACACTGAAGAGGATTCAAGTATCTAGGAACCATAAACATCTAAGACTAAGTTTCAGTACCAATTCTAGCATAATAACTGTTCCTAGGAGAGTAAGCATAGCATTTGATACAGCAACCAATTTCATCTACCCTATAATATATACTGAGGCATTTAGTAAAGAAAATAATTATAAACCCAAAGGACAGAAACACAGTAGACACTAGTAAAAATTATTTTTGTATATGTGCATGTGTGTGTTTCTTGAGGAATGCATTTTTAGGTTGAATAACTAGAAAGAGAAACAAGGATGTAAATAAGATATAAGTCAGCTCAGAGTAGAAGGAAGGAGATATGATCTCAATGAGACTCTCAAAGGCTTCTAGGATATTTCCAAGGTTTTATACCTTTACTTTGATGGTGCTTTAGTAAGGTTTCATTTTATAATTAATTATTTATTATACTATCAAAGTAAGTTTTATTCCTTTCTAGATATTTGTGTTAGATTTCTCAAGAACATAAACTGTACAAATCAAATAAAAAATTATATATATATATTAGGGCATATAGAAAATGTCCAAATTTGTCAGAAGTAAAATCACGCTAATCTGATCAAAAGAAAAAAAAATGTGTTTACTAAATAAAAAAGGGTATCACTCCTGGAGAATAATATAGGAAAATATATTGCAATTAATTGATATCCCTGAAGAGGCCAAAGAAAACAGTTGAGTAGAAAATAATATTTCATGTGATCATAGCAGAAAACTTGCCCTGAAAGAAGGATCAGAATATTCAGTTGAAAACAACACAATGTGAGTAAATATATCACACTGAGATATGTCATAATATTGTCACTGAATTCCCAAAATAAAAAGGGAAATAATGTAGAGCAGTATTTCCCTAAGTGTAATCCCCAAACCAGTAGTGTCGGCATCATTAGGGAACTTGTCAGAATGGCAAATTTTCAGGCTGTATCAAAGATTTCTTCTGAGTGTGGAGTTTAGCAATTTATATTTGAACAATCCTACCATGTTAAAATGTTAAGAGCCACTGAATATAAAATTCTAAAACAAAAATAAAGTAAATATCAAGTAAACTAAAAATGGAAAATGCAGACTGGCGTCTGGGTTTCTCATTGTAGTATCTGATGCTCAAGACAGGGAAGTGTCATCTGATTTGTGAATCAACTAAGGAATGTTTCAAGTATAAAAGCAACACACAAACATTCTTAAACATGAAAGAAGTCAAAGGTTAGAGAACATTTATTTTGGGGTGTTTCTGAAAAGAAAAAAAGTCTTCATGATAAGTTTAGCCAACCAAGGAACAACATATAATATGGAGCTCAAAAATGGAGAAGCTAAGAAAAGAAAGAAGTACTGGAATCAATCATATGCTTTTAAGTGTATATCTAAGTCTAGATGACTGTGGAAATTGTGCTTTTTGTTTGTAAACAGAAAAAGATAGCGTGACCCTTGAAAATGTATTATACAATAATACAGAATTAAAGTTGTAAGAAGAAAAAGTATGAATAAGTATTTGGACAAAGGTTTCCTCATTTTTTAAAATAATTAAAAGACAGCAGATAAAAACTAAAAAATACAGCAATTTCTATATAAAAATAGTCAACAAAACTTCCAGTCTTACAATAATGTTGCCATAAAGAATGCTAACAAATTAAAAAACAAGATCATATAGCAAAGTAAAAGTGAAAAATCATCAAAGCAGAAATAAAACATACAATTGTGATTTTTGAGAGCATATGTCACTTATATATGAACAAATGGATGAGATAAATGTATTTGTTACAATTTCTAGAAATAGAATAATAGCATTTTTAAACTAGAGATTCATATACACAGAGTGGCTCAAAATAATTGAAATTATGATCCAAATATATGAAAATTGCATGGGAAGAAAAACCAGAGTTTGAATTCAAGGGAAAAGCAATATATATAGGAAAAAGGGGTAGTAAAGTATGATAATCATACGTATTAAAATATATGAAATTCAAACAGTGTAAGAAGAAATGGAATAAAATACAAGAGAGATAAATGATAAACTGTACAAAAAATTTTACAGTGTGTTGAGTACTAAAATATCATAATAACTTTGATCTAGATGAGTTTAAACTTATATAATTTGAAAATATCGTAATATTTTAAAGATTTTTGAATTAAAATATTTTAAAAATATCTATATATTAGTACAAATAGAAAATGTCCAAATTTATCAAAATTAAAACCACATTCTCTAATGAAAATGAAAAAAAAAAGAAAGTTTAACAGTTAAAAAAAAAACCTGACACCAAAAACACTACCATACAAAATAAAGTAAAAAACAGCTATTAAATTAAGAGATAAATTAAAATACAAATTGCAAAAATGGAAAATAACTACAATAAATGATTGCTAATTTACCTAAACTTACAGTCTTGGTTAAATAGCTGAAGATCACTAAGGTCACAGATTTAGTCAGAAAATGAAAATTAATTAATTATGTATGCATCTTTAAAAATTACAGAAAATATTATATTTAATTGAAGAGAAACAGAAAAATAATGAACTGAAAAACAAAAAGGAAATTCAGTTATGCAAACAGTAAGAGTAAATTTTATATTTTACAAAGAACTGCACTAAATGTTTTTTAAATATAACTTAGATATGTCATTACCTAATCTAATAAACAAGTATAAACATACACTATATGGAAAAATTACAAATGAGAAAAAATACACAAAATGGACATGTGTAATGAATTATGAAATGATAACTTGATTATCTCTGAAAACAAATTGGAAAGTCAATATTTCCAAATGACAGTTTTGTTGTTGTTGTTGTTGTTGTTTTGAGACGGAGTTTCGCTCTTGCTACCCAGGCTGGAGTGCAATGGCGTGATCTCGGCTCACCGCAATCTCCGCCTCCTGGGTTCAGCCAATTCTCCTGCCTCAGCCTCCTGAGTAGCTGGGATTACAAGCACGCGCCACCATGACCAGCTAATTTTTTGTATTTTTAGTAGAGACGGGGTTTCACCATGTTGACCAGGATGGTCTCAATCTCTTGACCTCGTGATCCACCTGCCTCGGCCTCCCAAAGTGCTGGGATTACAGGCGTGAGCCAACACGCCTGGCCCCAAATGACAGTTTTTTAAGTTTTCAGTGCATGCATGCTCTCTCTCTCACACACACACTCTCTCACTCTCTCTCTCTCTCTCTCTCTCACACACACACACTCTCTCTCTCTCTCTCTCTCTCTCTCTCTCTCTCTCTCTCTCTCTCACACACACACACACACATACACACACACAAATACACACACACACACACACAGAGAACAAACACAACACAGGTATTTCAAAAGCGAATTTAAAATTTTTCTAAATAGATAAATTCCAATTCTCTATTTAAAATTTAAACTTGTCGATGCGACATAGTAACATCAGCATGATTGGAAAGCTTGATAGAAATATCCAACTTCAGGCCCCACTTAGACCTATTGAAACAGAATCTGTAATTTTACCAAGACAGGTAATTCATATGCCCATAAAACTATGAGAAACCCTATATTAAAGCAGTGGTTTTCAACATTGTCTACATATTAGAATCATGCAGAAAGCTGTAAAATAAACAAGCAAATAATCAAACTGAAAAAAATCAAAACAGAATTGTGGCCTTCAGAGCAGGGATTTTTTTCTAATCAATATGAAGTAACTCCTAGACAATAATGACTTTTAGAAACACTGTTGAAGAACAAAACTATAGCATATGAATCAAGAATTATGCATAAACATAAAATATTTTTGTTTTTATTAATAAATGATATCAACTTCATGTGCTAAGAACATATGGCTTGATAGCTGTGGGAAAATCTGCAATTTGGCAATCATATCTCATGGTTTATGCTAAATTTAGGTAAATTGGTAATATAATTCAATGATAAAAATTTAGTCACTACATAAGTTCTGATCTCAATAGCAAGATTTCCTTATTCCATTCATATTTTCCTTCCTTGTATTTCCCACTTTCTAAGCAAAAGGCTTATCGCTTCTCAGTCTTTTGGGTAAGATCGATGTCTAAGCAAAAGAGTTTCCCCTGTCTAACATTCTCAACAGTCAACTGGGGAGGAATGAGGGAGGTGAGAAGGTATTGAAAGTTATTAGCTACAAACAATCGCTAATCTCGTACTTCTAAGACTGACTGACTGAGGGCTTCTCTGTGCCTCTGCATCCATAGCTCCCAGACTCCCTGCGCCCCACGCACCTGCTCTGGCCATGATGAGTTTCGGCGGCGCGGATGCGTTGCTGGGCGTCCAGCACGGCGGCTGTAGCCTCCACTGCCAGCAGGTCCGAACGGGCAGCGCAGGCGGGATGTGCTCGACCGCGGGCTCCTCCAGCGGTTTCCTCTCGAGGACGCGGACGTCTGTGATCTCCGTGTCCGCCTCGCCCAGCCGCTTCCGTGGTGCAGGCCCCGCCTCGAGCACTGACTCGCTGGACACGCTGAGCAACCGGGCCGGAGGTTTCTTTGGTGGCAGCAGCAGCGGCGCGCAGTGAGAAGGAGCAGCTGCAGGCGCTGAACGACGGCTCCGCGGGGTACATCGACAAGGTGCGGCAGCTAGAGGTGAACAACCGCAGCCTGGAGGGCGAGGCGGCGGCGCTGTGGCAGCAGCAGGCAGGCCGCGCCACAATGGTCGAGCTGTAGGAGCGCGAGGTCCGCGAGATGTGCGGCGCGGTGCTGTGCCTGGGCGCGGCGCTTAGTCAGCTGCCCTGGAGCAGGAGCACCTGCTCGAGGACATCACGCACGTGCGCCAGCGCCTCGACAAGGCCTGAGAGAGCGAGGAGGCCAAGGCGGCAGCCGGCGCGCTTGCGCGCTTGGCTCAGGAAGGCGAGGCGGGGCGCGTGGAACTGCTGAAGAAGGCAGAGGCGCTACAGGAGGAGTGCAGCTACCTGTGGCGCCACCACCAGGAGGAGGTGGGCGAGCTGCTCGGCCAGATCCAGGGCTGCAGAGCCGCGGAGGTGCAGGTACAGGCCGAGGCGCGCAACGCCCTCAAGTGCGAGGTGAAGTCCCTGCTGCAAGAGATCTGCGCAAACCTTGAAGGCCACGTGGAGCAGAGCATGCTGCAGTCCCAGGAGTGTTTCAGAACCGACTGTCAGAGGCAGCCAAGGTGAATCCGGACACCATGCACTCAGCGCAGGAGGAGATAACAGTACTGTCGTCAGCTCCAGGCCAGGACCACAGTGCTGGAGGCAATGAAAAGCGCCAAGGACTCCCTGGAGAGGCAGCGCTCTGAGCTGGAGGACTGCCATCAGGCGGACATTGCCTCCTACCAGGAAACCATTCAGCAGCTGGACGTGGAGCTGAAGAACACCAAGTGGGAGATGGCAGCCCAGCTGCGGGAATACCAGGACCTGCTCAATGTCAAGATGACTCTGTATATAGAGATAGCAGCTTACAGAAAACTGGAAGGCAAAGAGTGTCGGATTGGCTCTGGCCCAATTCCTTTCTCGCTTCCAGGACTCCCCAAAATTCCCTCCGTGTCCACTCACATAAAGGTCAAAAGTGAAGAGAAGATCAAAGTGGTAGAGAAGTCTGAGAAAGAAACTGTGGTTGTGGAGGAACAGAGACCTAAGTGACTGAAGAAGTAACTGAACAAGAGGAGAAAGAGGATGACGGCAAGGAGGAAGAAGGGGCTGAAGAGGAGGGGGCAGAAGGGGAAGAAGAAGCAAAGTCTCCCTCAGCAGAATAGGCCACATCCCCAGAGAAGGAAACCAAGTCCCAAGCAAAGGAAGAGGCAAAGTACTGGCTGAGGCCAAATCCCCAGAGAAAGAGGCAGCAAAATCCCCAGCCGAGGTCAAGTCCCCGAGAAGGCCAAATCCCCAGCAAAGAAGAGGCAAAGTCACCAGTAGAGGTCACGTCTCCAGAGAAGGCCCAGTCCCCAGCAAAGGAAGAGGAAAAGTCACCAGCTGAGGCCCAGTCCCCAGTGAAGGAAGAAGTAAAATCTCCAGCTGAGGTAAAGTCCCCTAAAAAGGCTAAGTCCCCAGTGAAAGAAGCAAAGTCCCCCAAGAAGGCCAAGTCCCCCGTGAAGGAAGAAGCAAAGTCCCCTGAGAAGGTCAAGTCCCCAGTGAAGGAAGAAACAAAGTCTCCTGAGAAGGCCAAGACTCTTGAAGTGAAGTCTCCAGAAGCCAAGACTCCAGCAAAGGAGGAAGCAAAGTCCCCTGCAGACAAATCCCCCGAAAAGGCCAAAAGCCCTATCAGAGAGGAGGTCAAGTCCCCAGAAGAGGTGAAGTCTCCCCTGAAGGAGGATGCCAAGGCCCCTGAGAAGGAGATCCCAAAGAAGGAAGAGGTGAAGTCACCAGTGAAGGAGAAGCCCCAGGAGGTGAAATTCAAAGAGCCCCTAAAGAAGGGAGAAGAAGAGAAAGCTCCCACCATGCCAAAAACAGAGAAGGACAGCAAGAAAGAGGAAGCACTCAAGAAGGAGGCTCTAAAGCCCGAGGTGGAGAAGAAGGAACCTGCTATCAAAAAGCCCAAAGAATCCAAAGTTGAAGCCAAAAAGGAAGAGGCTGGAGATAAGAAAAAAGCAGCCACCCAGAGAAGGAGGCTCCTGCCAAGGTAGAGGTGAAGGAAGATTCTAAACCCAAAGAGAAGACAGAGGTGGCCAAGAAGGTACCACATGATGCCAAGGCCAAGGAACCCAGTAAACCAGCAGAGAAGGAGGCGGCAGTGGCAGCTGTCTTTTCTATTCAGAAAGACTGTTCAGTCTTTTCATTAGGTTATCTTCAGCCTTTTTCTCCCCTTACCCCACGCAACAAGAAATCCGTCCCACAGCTGCTTTCACAGGGTCCCTATAGACAGTCACTGGGGGTGCTTGCAAGCAGTCTGAAGCCTCACTGAACCTCAGCTACATTCCCAATACTCCAGGAACACACAAGGACCCACGCTATGTAAGCAGACAATACCAGCTGCCCATTTTTATCTCTCTCCCAGCCCTCTGCTGTCTTCTATGTCACACTATGAAACACAGGCAATTCTCTGATCTACCAACTTTCAGAAGGATGACTAAAAGCAGTCTCTGATTTTGTGGATGTTCAGGAAACAAGAGACCCCAGCGACAGAAACTATACCATGGAGATAAGCATGGAAACACTTCTAAAGTCTGAAATCTTGCCTTCTAAGAAAGTATTTCCTTCATCTGATGTCCTCTTTGTAAGGAAAAGGAGAAGTGGGCAGAGGTATTGCCACAGAGTTTGTGCGTTGCAGTCCCTGGCTTGTGGTTTCTACAATTGAAGTATGTTTTCTTTGAATTCAGAAAATAAATATTATCTGTCATCTCCAGAACAAGTAGTCCCAATGAAAACAAGATTGGTCATAGAAAGAATTAAAAGCAATAAATTTTGATATTATAAGTTATCCACAGACACATGCAATATGTATTATCCTATTACTTGTGAATCTTTCTCTTATGACAGTGTTATTCTAGGATCATACTTAACATTTGTCCACTAAAAATATTCTAAACATATTTATGAATAATACAACTAAGCAGACTTGACATCATTCTTGAAACTATTTCTGTAAGTTTATTCTTAAATTCTATTTTTAAAAGTAAGTATATATTTTGAAAAGAAAATTAACAGGTGATAAAGCTTCAGGAAATTCAAAGTTTACTTAAAACTAAAATATGATGGGCACAACTTTAACATTGAGTTAAATGGTTGGTTACAAAACTACAGATATGAATAATAAAATCATATAAAAACAGCAGTTAGCTAGATAATATAATGGAAGGGTAGACAGCAATTTCAGTAGGGAAATAAATGAAAAGACACCAATATTAGGGAACAAATGAACAAAAACTATGAAAGGACTATGTGAATAAGACTTTGTTTCTAGTGAGTGACACAAAAGAAGAGCTTCATAAATGGAAAATCAAATATTACACTGGATGGGAATACACAGGTAAAAATGATGCCAGGTCTCACCTATTGAGTCTAAAATATAAAGATATTCAAATCAAAATATCACAGAAGATTTTTGAAACTTGATTAAAATTTTTTTTCTAAATTTCCTAATGGAAAGCAATCACTGAAAGTGATTAGAAAACTTTTGAACAGAGAACTCTCAAATATTAACCATTTCAAATGTATCCTAGTATATCTGTATCTAATCTATCTCTGAATCTATATGTATACCTATATCTGTGTAAATTTTCAAATAAGTGAAAAACATAGAGACTTAAGTGCTAAATGTGTTTCTTCACATCTGTAAAGATTAATTATGTGACACTGATTTTCCAACAATCGGGTAACCATTTAAAATAAAACAGTTTAGATTTCCCATTAGACCAAAAGAAAAAATACAGATGGAATTATGGTTTATATGTTATTAAAACAAAAAGGCCTACTGTATAAATACTACTAGAAAAATACTGTGAGAATTTTAAAATATGATCTTGGCAAAGAAAAGACTTTTATTAACATAATTTGAAATTCAGCCATCAAAATAAAAATGACAAATAAATTTTAACACAACTTTTTAACTATTGCCAGGGAAAAATTACTATAAACCCACTGTAACACTGAACTGGAGAAAGTACCTTTACAATGAATAGTAAAAGAATAAATCCTGCAATATGTTTATCTATTTAATGGATAAGAAAAATATCAACAGCACAAAATAACATAAATCGTAACAGAATAAGAATGCAGAAGAACACAGGTAGAACACAGAATAAGAAATTTTAAAAGTTTAAAATATCTAGTTTTACATGATCATAGTTTTGTATGTATGTAAATATCAACGATGCATATGTATAAATTTCAGAATTTTATTTAAAAAATCTTTTCAGAACTTAGATTAACACATATTTAGAATAAATTATTATATATTTTCTAATATTTTGTGTAAAATGCTATTTTTACACATTAGTAGAAGTAGTAATCGATACAATATCTCAGAAGAGTTTGTGGCACTTTCACTTTATGCCTAAGTTTTTTTTAATTTCTTTTATTTTTTATTGTACTTTAGGTTCTGAGGTACATGTGCAGATCATGCAGGATTGTCACATAGGTACATACACGGCAGTGTAGTTTGCTGCCTCCATTCCCCCATCACCTATATCTGGCATTTCTCCCTATGTTATCCCTCCCCAACCTCCCTACCCCCTACTGTCCCTCACCTAGTCCCCCCCGCAACAGACCCCAGTGTGTGATGCTCCCCTCCCTGTGTCCATGTGTTCTCATTGTTCAACACCCGCCTATGAGTGAGAACATGCAGTGTTTGATTTTCTGTTCTTGTGTCAGTTTGCTAAGAAAGATGGTTTCCAGATTCATCCATGTCCTTGCAAAGAACACAAACTCATGGTTTTTTTATGGCTGCATAGTATTCCATGGTGTATATGTGCCACATTTTCTTCATCCAGTCTATCATCGATGGGCATTTGGGTTGGTTCCAGGTCTTTTATCCAACACTATTTATCACAAAACTCCTTAACAGGGTTGTCTATATTCTCAAATTTCATTTCCTCTCCTTCATTTTTTTTCTCCAAATTTTATTTAGAATCAGGGAGTACATGTGTGTTGTTACAAAGATATAGTTTATAATGCTGAGGTTTAGGGTATAATTGAACCTGTCACCCAGGTAATTAGCATGGTAAAATAATATCCAATAGGTAGTTCTTCAGTCCTTGCCCTTTCCCCTCCCTATTGTCCCCATTTAGTAGTCCCCAGTGTCTATTGTTCCCACCTTTATGTCCATGTGTACTCAGTGTTCAGCTCCCACTTATAAATGAGACAATGCAGCATTTGTTTTTTTGTTTGTTTGTTTCTGTGTTAGTTTGCATAAGATAAAAGCCTCCAGCTTTATTCATGTTTCTGCAAAGGACTTGATTTCATTATTTTTAGTGGGTTTGTAATATTCCATGTTGTATGTATACCACATTTTCTTTATTCAGTGCACCACTGATGGGCACCTAGGTTGATTCTATATTTTTGCTATTGTGAATAGCACTGCAATGAACACTTCTTGTGAAAATACTTCAATCAAGCTTTCATTTTCGACACTGTAACAAAACTGTTCTTATCAGAGTTACAGGTGACACCCAGTCTTGTAGGCAACTTTGAGAACTTGAAATATTGGCATGATCAGTACTATTTCATATAATCATCACTCTCTCTTTAACCAAATTAATGTTTTATATTTCATAAGACAGCTGTAATGCCTTTGTATGTTTCTAGGACTACCCTGATTTCCAAGACAAGAGAATTCCCTAAAACTGCATGTTTCTGTAAAACATTCTTTCAAATTATTTTGTTATCCTTTGTTTAATGCATGAATGTCTTACTAGAATGTTACCTTCTTAAGAACAAAATCATGTCTGTTTTTTATAGTACCATAGTTCCAGTACTTAGCCTGCTGCTGGCATATGACAGTTTCTCAATAAATGTCTTGAAGAAATGAATGCATAAATATTTTATAAGGTATTTTCTGTTTCCTTTCTCTGGTATTTCTGTCAATTCTATTCAGATTATGAAGAATAAAGAGTCTAAATATACTTCATATAATTTGGCTCATCCTCCTGGGTAGTAATAAAATCAAATGAGATAAAAATAAAAAACAATGGCTAATGACATATAGTAGGGACAAAAGGGTAATATTCAAATAATATTCCAAAATAGTATATAAACTTGAACAGGCTATGAGTTGTAAATTGTTTCAAAAACTTAAAACTCTTTATTATTTCTATTTATGAAATGAGCCTACTTGATTAGTTGACCAACACTTACAGAGCTGGTTATATTTGCCAAGAGGAAATTAACATATAGGCACCTTCATAATTTGTGGTCCCAGACCCCCTTGCTATTTCTTAAATGTCAAATTAAGACTCAGAGATTTTACATATGTTCTTTATGTCTGTAACTCTGTTTACCCAGATCTCTATCTGATTGGTGCCTTCTTTTTCTTTAGGTCCTCGATCAAATTAAAAGTGCATCCTCTCCCTAATACTACCTTGCCAGCTTTATTTACCTCATAGCACTTAAAATTGCCTAATATACTGTGTAATTTACTCATTTATTTTTTTTCTTCTGTCACTATGCCCCAATAGCATATAATCATCATAGAGGCAATGATTTCTGCCTTTGTTCACTGTGAGATACACAGTGATTTAACAATCATCTGGCACAAGAAATATTCAATATATATTTATTGATATGAATGATCTTTACCTTTTAGTGTCTTTCCAGTTAACAGTTAACAACTCAGTTACATACTGATGTCACCTTTTCTCCTAAAATAAACGTATGCCGACTGCAATAAAATACACTGAATTAAATTTAATTAAAACTGTTTAAGGTTTTTCTGCTTGGGAAGAATGGCATCCTCATCTCAATGTATCTGTGAAATGTTGAGGAGGTAACATATTTGCAAGATTATCTCTATATTTCTAAGAGTTGTTGTGTTTCCCAAGTCTATTCTATTTAAAAAGTTGAAATTCTACCCACCATGCTTTGCCTTTTGATTCTTTTTTTATTATTTTTAATTTTTTTATTGCATTTTAGGTTTTGGGGTACATGTGAAGAAAATGCAAGATAGTTGCCTAGGTACACACGTGGCTCTGTGATTTGCTGCCTTCCTCCCCTTCACCCATATCTGGCATTTCTCCCCAAGCTATCTCTCCCCAACTCCTCCCCCTGCTGTCCCTCCTCTATCCCCCCCAATAGACCCCAGTGTGTAGTGCTCCCCTCCCCGTGTCCATGTGTTCTCATTGTTCATCGCCCGACTATGAGTGAGAACATGCGGTATTTGATTTTCTGTTCTTGTGTCAGTTTGCTGAGAATGATGTTCTCCAGTTTCATCCATGTCCCTACAAAGGACACGAACTCATTAGTTTTGATGACTGCATAATATTCCATGGTGTATATGTGCCACATTTTCCCAGTCCAGTCTATCATTGATGTGCATTTGGGTTGGTTCCAGGTCTTTGCTATTGTAAACAGTGCTGCAATGAACATTCGTGTGCATGTGTCCTTATAGTAGAACGGTTTATAGTCTTTTGGATATATACCCAGTAATGGGATTGCTGAGTCAAATGGAATTTCTATTTCTAAGTCCTTGAGGAATTGCCACACTGTCTTCCACAATGGTTGAACTAATTTACACCCATCATCTCAGCCCAAAAACTCCTGAAATTGATAAGCAACTTCAGCAAAGTCTCAGGATACAAAATCAATGTGCAAAAATGACAAGCATTCCTATACACCAATAACATACTTAAAGAGAGCCAATTCAAGAACGAACTGCCATTCACAATTGCTACAAAGAGAATAAAATACCTAGGAATACAACTAACAAGGAACATAAAGGACCTCTTCAAGGAGAACTACAAACCACTGCTCAATGAAATAACAGAAGACACAAACAGATGGAGAAACATTCCATGTTAATGGTTAGGAAGAATCAATATCGTGAAAATGGCCATACTGCCCAAAGTAATTTACAGATTCAATGCTATCCCCATCAAGCTACCAATGACCTTCTTCACAGAACTGGAAAAAAAACACCTTAAACTTCATATGGAACCAAAAGAGAGCCTTTTGATTCTTAACTGAACTCAGTTATCAAAACAGCCTTGTCTTTGATGTTTACCTAGCAAAAACATAGTATTTGCAACAATATTTCTTTTTGTCTATTTGACTTTACTAATCCTTTTATGAGCAGAATACATCACAGAATTGCTAATAGCATATTGGATATTTAACATTTTTGTTTTTAAAAGTACCTTTAACCCATTTCACCATCATAGGTTCCAGACCTCTGACTTATCATCTCACCTGCTCCTGGCATCTCTTTTTCTACTTCTCTCAAGGCTTCTCAAACCTCCATTTATGCTTATATATTAAGCTCAGTACTTCAGTCATCTTTTTTACATTTTCTCTTTATACAATACAAACTCTCATGGTTATATCTTAGTCAAGTGATTTATTGATATTTACTTTTAAACCAAGTCACTTCTTGCACTAGGAGAAAATTGGTTGGAGTATATTCATGCTAGTATAATATTATAAAATTTATTTGCTGCATAGTCATGTAACACAAATTCAGTGCAAGCTGTTTTGCTCTTTTCAATTGTACTTTCACTTAAAATATATACATGCACATGCTTTGCTGAAACCACCATGAGGCAGCTGTTGTGGACAGATGGCCTGTGTTGACTACAGTATAATAAACTATATTAAATGCAATTAGCACATTTTCTTACATCTAACAGGAAGTAGTTGAGTGTCATCTATTTCAGCCCAAAGTACCTTTTGGGTGTACATATGAATTCATAAATCCTCAAATGCCATGCGTTTTTTAAGTGAGCACTTCTGTCAGTGTTTATAAAAATGTCTAAGCTTCTTGATTATAATTACTGCTAGCTATAAAATAAAAAACAACACAAGAAAAAAAAATCCATACTGACCATGTTCAATTAGGATACTGGTTTAAGAGTACTTTTGCTTTTATAATTTATAGTTATTTGCATTTTTGTTAAATAGTCTTTAATTAAGAATCAACCATATTTAACTTACCATAGTCAATTAAAACCAAAAAAATGAATTAATATTTTGGTTTTTAAAATTTTATTTTATATTTTACATTGAAAGAAAAAGTGTATGTATTTCATGTAGACTGGCATGTTTTAAAGTATACTGTATATACATTGTGGAGTGACTAAATCTGGCTAACATAGATATTGCCTCACAGACTTAGTATTGTGTAATAAGAATACTTTGTATACACTCTTAAAGTTTTTCAAGAATGCAATAGTTATTTTCTATAGTCACCACTTGTTCAACAGATCTCTTCAACTTTTGTCACTTATTTAACTGAAATTTTGTAACTGTCTTTCAAAGAAAAATCTCTATAAATAAGGGCAAGTAAAATTTACTAAAAAATAGTAAATACATGTAATTCCTAATGTGATAAAACCACTTTCTATGTTTTAAAATAATTTATGAATTATATCATTAAATATTATTTTAAATGGATGTGCTTTTAGAACTGAAATTAATTTTAGTCAGGAATATCAGGTTGTCATTTGATTATGTACTGCAGCTTATTTCAAATTTTAAAATCCCAATAAATACAATAATAACAGTTTTGAGTATTTGCTATAATATAAAATAACTCAGCATAATGCCAACATAGCTATTATTAATATTTCTATATTTTTGGAGGAGAAGTTGAAAGACAAAGAGAAAGTTTACAGTTGAAGGATTAGATTCATACTTTGATACTACCTAATCTGAATGTAAATCATGAACTGTTAACACCATGCTACACAGATTGCCAAAATTAGCTCCAAATATCTTTCAGGAAGTGAGATGAAAGATTAAAGATAATCACTTAAGTGTTACTAAAGTATTTGTTGACTACGTTAATTGTAACTTTTTTACTTGGTATAAAAGTGACATTTTTCTTGGTAACCCAGATGAAGATTAAAATGTTGCTTATCCTATTACCTAACATAAAAAGAAAATAAAATCTATGAAAGTTGAACCTAAATGGTCCAGTCTGAAGATCAATGTGCAGTATCACTATATGTAATCCATGTCTTATGTAGCATTTAGAGAAAAACTGTACAAATTTAACATATTTTTAGAAATATAAACTTTTGGAAGAGCTTCCATTTTGTTTGGTTTTTAATATGTTTTCTACTAAATATGTAATCTGGAGCTTTGTTATAAATTTAGAAATAACATTAACTTTAAACATCTACCTATAACATCATATGATGGAAGAGGACTAAAAAAACCTGAATTATAACACATGAAAAGCAAGTTTTATGGTCTGGAATGTAACACAGTTTTAAAAGGATGACACTTCAATAGAAGTGCCCAAAATATCTATATCTTTCATTTCACTGTTGCACTTTCATTCATAAAATATCAATGGGAAGATATCTTAGATTTAAAAAGTATACTTCTTAATATGAAGACATGGAATATGTGTTATGAAACCAATCAACAAACATCAAGTTTATTGACCACTTAATGCTACAATTGTTAAAGATGCTTTTTGGAATTTAAAGGTTCCATAAGGGAAGTCATTCTAATTTCAAATCAGAAGGCTAAAACTGGGCTAATGAGTTCTCCGCATTGTGATAACTATAGGGGATCTAGAAAAAATTCATCTGCATGATTCTAACCTTGAAGGTCTTATAGATTCTATGGAAAGGACTGATGCACATAAAAATTAGCAAAAATATGTGAAAGAGTATATGCAGAAAGAAAATTGTCAGTTGCAAATTACAATTCCTATAATTTGCAAGGAAGAGTCTCTGGAAAAAGACCTCTGTGGATAATGTTTATGCTGGTGTTTGCGTCCTTCTTCTTTTATTGCCTGTGATAGAAAATGCTTCTTTTTCCAGTTGATCTCTTAAAATCATACTGATTCAAGTCACCATTTCAACTTCTGCTGTATTATTCAAATAGCACTTTCAATTACATGTCTTTAATTTCCTTGTACTACTTGTAATGCATTTTATATAATACAGTGAATTCTGGGTCTTTGTTATGTTACTACGTTTCTTTTCTCCAATGTCCTCCACTCCATTTCATAGGTACTAAGCATACACGGGCATATTAGTATTGCTCTAATTTTTGTCCATTACTCTCACTGGATTTAAAGCAGAGGTCCATATATTGATTAAAAATCCAACTTCTCTTTAAAGATTAACTCCACAGGACTTCCCTATTATTATTACTTACAAGTAATAATATCTCAGGAAACTTAGGGTGTTGCTTCACCAGCCAGAAACCTCTGTGGCTGGCAACACCTCTGCTTGAGTTTTGCTCATACACACTGGACTCGTTTCACCCACTCAGCATGGCAAGCTCTCACTAGCAGCCTGGATCCCATGCCTGCCAAGGGTGAGCCAGGCACAGACACAGAGTGGCAAAGTGTATCTGACCAATCAAGTGTGGGGTTTGACCACTGTGCAGAGCAGGCACACCAGCTGCTGCAGTGGGGCAGGCAGCTCTAGGCACCAGCTCCATGCAAGGCTGCAGGTGGACCAGACCTACTGCAAGTGAATTCCATTGTGGGAACCAGTGTCTGGATGAGGGGAATGAACATGGTTGCACCACAAAATTCAGATACACCAGGAACTGCAGAATCCCAAAGAAGGTGTTGTAGCATGTCACAGCCCTGGCTCAGACAGCCCTGAAGGTCTGGGCTCCCAAAAGGGCCATAGCTCTTCTCTCCTCATTACCCAGAACATGGTGAGTGGGATGCATGTTTTGGAGGGGAGTGGGCATGTGTTCAGCCCATTTGTGTTTCCATCCTGCTGCCCCACTCCTGCCCATGACTCCTGGACTGGCCTGGCCCTGCCACAGCTTCCTGTCACAGGGTGTGGCTGCCCTGTGCCAGAAGAGGGTGGCAGGGATATAGTGTTATAGCCCCTTTAGCGTCTGGCAACAACATGGTGAACTGGCCAGTGAAGTGTTACAGCTTCTTTAGTTCCTGCTATTTGGCAAGTTCGGAGTTCTTGTTCCACATCCAGGAAAAAGGTTACAGGGACAACCAGAGTGTGAGCAAAGTGAAGAAGAGCTTCAAGAGACTGAACAGCTCTCAGGAGAGAGGAAACTCAAAGTGGGTAGCTCTTATCAGTAGGGCAGTAGTATCGATGAGCGTCTGGCTGACTCTGGGGGTTTCATGGCTAAAAATGGAGGAAACACATGCAAATCGGTTCATGGTTGGCCACGGGCAGTCCTGAAACAAGCATCACTTGATTAGCCAAAAGGAATCATGAGTTCTCACTCCAAGTTGCAGACTTCACATGGAACTTGCAGCCCAGTTCCCAAGCTTCAGCCCATCCCTGGCTTGAAGAGGGGGTTTCATCAGGGATCTGCCCCTTCCCACCTACAAACCTGTCTGCCCCCAGTCACCATCAACATGCCATCCACAGGTCCCAGACTGTCCACACTGAAGGGCACCTGCAGGCCCATGCTGAGCTGCCCTCAGCTTCCTAGCCTCCCTCCCATGCTCATCTGCGCCCAGTATTTTAGATTTAGCATGTTTTCAGCAAGGAATCCAAGGCAGTGGCAGAACTGGTATGTCAGCACTACCCCAACTGCATGCACGCCCAACTGGGTCACAACAGCACTTGGCCTCAGCTATCAGGACACATCCACAACTTTGCTCCCTACATAGTGGGTGCCAGGAGTGGAGAGAGGCCAGTGAGTATGAGCAGGCACTTCTAAGCCTGCAATGTTGGGGCATTTCCTGGGCCCCCAAGAGCACAGGGTTGCCCAGGTCCAGAGCTGCAGATGGGCAGCTGCAGTTGGGCCAGAACGTGCAGGCTCCCACCACACTAACTCAGTAGGGTGTGGGACACCTGCTGGGATCACCTGTTGCTGGCCCCTGCCAGATACACAGAGTGCACAGCCCCCAGCTAAGGCTTGCTGCTGCAGCTGGCATCTTCACAGTGGCCACTCCACATTGTCCACCATCACAGCCATCAGTAACTATCAGTTTTCCTCATAAAAACACTGTATACATAGCCCTCACACTGCACTTTTAAAATGCTAATTTAAAATATATAGGTGTTTGAGCCATCTGAGTAGCTGGGATTACAGGTCTGCACCATCACCCCAGCTAATTTTTGTATTTTTACTAGAGACTCTATTTAAACATGTTTGCCAGGCTGGTCTCAAACTCCTGACCTCAAGTGATCTGCCCACCTCAGCCTCCAAAGTGCAGGGATTACAAGCATGAGCCACTGCACAGGGCCTAGAATCATTTTTAAAAGGTTAAAAAAAGAAAAAAAGTCAATGAGAAAATTTAAATAAATTATATTTTATCAGCACAATTACGTTATGTCTATTATGTTAAATATATTCCAAATACTTTCTTAAATTTAAAAATAAAATGTAATTTTATTTTTATTAAAATAGCACATTCTATTCATGTGTATATATAATACTGTGGTCCATGCATTAAAAATATTTCAGAAAATACAGATAGCTATTTATGTGTATCATAGCCAACAGAGACTGCTAGACAGAAATAAAAATGTATCCAACACATGACAGTACAGAACTTAAATGACTGAATTAAACACTATTATAATTTTCAGCCTTAAAAGTAATTTGACCCTTTTCATACCTAATTAAACATGGGAAGGAAAGTAGATGCTTGTGCACTATGTAATTGAAACTCTAGAGGTCATTTATTACTCTTGGTATTTCAATAACTACAATTTATTATAATATTAAAAATGTTTTAAAAAGGAATATTTAAATGAAATGGTCATATGTAATTTTAATTTCTTTTTTTATGCAATTAATGCATAAAACAGTATGCTTGAATTAAAATAAGAAACACAAGTAAAGTACTTAATTTTAATATCTTATTTCTAAGCATTACTCAAGAGGTACTTCCCAATTAATATTATAAGAACTTCCTGTTAAATTTTCTCAGATCACTTGGCCATATGTTGTATTCAGTATTTATATCTAATTGGGAATTGTTTTTGTGTTGATAATATACAACAATGGTGACCCAATATACTAGAATCAGGATAGTAGAACCAATGTTCAACTCCATCACAATTATAGGATAAGTGCTCAATAAGTAAGTATTCACTAAGTGAATGAAAATAATTTTAGTTCTATTTTGTTACATCATACTCAGACAAAATTTCTCCTTTTAATTTATTATTGTATTTAAAGTAATATTTTGTGATATATGTGATTCTAAGTACTTGTTTAAATGTTTTTCATCAGATCCTATATAAAGTTTTGTTTCTGCCTTCTAAGTATTCTGGAAAAATACCTAGAATCTAAAACCATAAGCATAAGAATATTATTTGTGCACATAAATTTCAGGTTTCAAACTGGCAATTAGAATAATTGAAAACTATACAGGATTTTTATCCATGAGAAATAAAAGTAACAGACATGAATCAGCATCATTTTATTCTTTAGAGCTTTCATAATGCACTGACTCAGGCTTGCTGAAGATTCAACTAGTTTCATTACTGAAAGGGCAAACTGCAAGAGACTGAGAAAGAGTATAATTGAAAGAAGACAAACAATTAAATATAATAGTCTTTGAAAAACTAGTTATTGGAGAAATTAAAATAGAAACCTGATGAAGCAGGGAATATCTCACAAATGTACTTAATCCAATTTACCTCCTGTAAGGATATTCCTTGAATGCTGTGAGAAAAAACACTACTTTGAGAATTAGTTCCTCATTCCCACGCATTCCATAGAATCACTACGACAGCATAATGATGCTATAGAATGAGCATCATTTTTAGGATCCAATTGGAAGGAGCCTAAGAAGAATAGAAAGTGAAAATATGAGAAATAAGTTCAGGTGTACTATTATCAAGAACAAAAACAAATTAGAAATGATGACATAATCAAATACATTAGGTTTTTGTAAAAGTCAGGTTTAAAAAGATATTTTCTGTGATATTTTTTCTCATTTCTAGGCAAATCGTTCAAATGTTCACATAATTTTGAAAAAAAAAAAAGCCTATAGGTTTAGAGGTTATTTTGCAAGTTTTGTTAATGTAGAATTCATTAATTTACAGCTATCCAACAGGGTTCCAAATCCAGCTATAATTTGATAGTTTTAACTCATAAGCAGTTGATTAAAAAAAAAAAAGCTACCAACGCACTTATTTATCTGTCTGTGTAAAAGGTTTAGTCTAGTAAATGTTTCCTCCATCATCAGACAAGGTTGACCAAGGAAGAGTAAAGTACTAAACAGTCATTTGCTAACACATCTCTTGAATACTAACTTAATATGCACCCAAATATTCTAAATGTTTTGAAATTTATCTACTGAAAGTACATATTTACATTTTTTCATAAGATTTCACAATTTATAAAAATAAAACTTCTAGATCAGGTAAAATAATTCCATCAGGTTTTTACCAGTGGCATGTATCCAAATTACCTGTGGCAAATCTATAGAGATCTGCAACAACCTCCACTTTTGCCTCCTCAGAAGAAAGAATCTGACTGTGGGGCATAAGGCAGAAGGAGAGATAGAGACACATTTGAGCAGGAGTAAAAGTTTATCAAAAAGCTTTAGAACAGTAAGGAATGGAAAGAAAAGAAGGAAAGTACAACTTAGAAGAGCGCCAAGCAGGTGACTTGAGAAACCAAGTGTGCAGCTTGACCACTTGACATGGGGTTTTATATGCTGGCATACATCCAAGATCTTCCATTACTTCTCTCCAGTCCTGAAATCTTACTGGGAAACTGCTGATCGGTTTCAGGTATTTTCTACTAGGAGCTTGCCTCTCCCTGGCACTGGCTGTGACCAGTTATTACTTTAGATAAACAGTTAACAACCACCTGACCATCATCTGATGATCACCCTACACTTCTAGTGTGAGGTGGGAGAGCCCTCTCCTGGTCAGCTCATACCTAACCAGCTACCCAATGTAACCTGTTCATTTATTTAAATCTGGTGGTTACCCAACACTGAGTTTAAATATAATAGTATTCCAAGAGAAAACATTTTAGCTTTAAGGATAGGTAACAGTAAAAATAAAGACTTTCAAGTCACACATTTCAAATTAAAAAGGAAAAGCAATCTTAAACACAGAAATATATTCCAGTGTCTAATAGAACAGATGCACGCACAATTTATCATTAAACCTTTCCTTTGGTTGATTTACTTTTTTGTAGCATTTTCTGAAACAAAAGGAATTTAATTAAGAGATGCAAAAATCTTGATGGCTCATGAAGGGGAGGAAGTGGGGAGAGAGATCCAAAACGGCTGATTACTAGCATCTCAGGATGGTAGCTCCCAGTGAAAGTGCAGAGAACGAGAGGATGTCCCACTTTCAGATAAATTTTTGTGGCTCACGGACCAGGAGATTCCCAGCAGATGAGCCCCACGGGTTGCCAGAGCGACTCTTGTGGCCAGCGCAGCAGTTCTTGGTGCAGAGTAAACAGGACTGGGTCCCGTTTTGGTCGACGTTTGGAGCTCCCGGAAGGCAGAGTCACCTATTCAGCTGATTGAAAAACAAACTCAAGAAGGAAGCCAAACCGAAGATTCATGGACAGAAAAGCCCCACTAATCTTAACGCCGTTGTTTTACCTGGTGCAGTGGATTGCTCAGATTCCGGCACTGGGAATCAACAAGTTGGACGTCCATTCAGAGACCTAATTTGAAAGTCAGTAATTACAAAGATGACAGGTGGATAAATTTATAATGATGGGAAGAAACCAGCATAAGATGGCTGAGAATAACCAAAATCAGAATGCCTCTCCCTCAATAGGGGATCACAGTTCCTCATCAACAAGTGAACAAGGCCTGATGGAGAATGAGTGTGTTCCAATAACAGAATTAGGCTTCAGAAGGTGGATAATAAGAAACTTCTGTGAGTTAAAAGAATATGTTCTAGCTCAATGTAAAGAAACTAAGAACCTAGAAAAAGGGTTTGATGAAATCCTAACAAGAATAGACAATGTAGAGAGGAATAAAAGTGAATTAATGGAACCGAAGAATACAATACGAGAATGCCACGAAGTATGCACAGGTTTTAACACTCAAATTGATCAAGCAGAAGAAAGGATATCAGAGGTCGAAGACCAACTTAATGAAATGAAACGAGAAGACAAGATTAGAGAAGAAAGAGTAAAAAGAAATGAGCAAAGTCTCCAATAAATATGGGACTATGTGAAAAGACCTAATTTACGTTTGATAGGTGTACCTGAATGTCATGAAGAGAATGAATACAAGCTGGAAAATATTCTTCAGGATATTATTCAGGAAAACTTTTCTAAACTATTAAGGCAGGACAATACTCAACTCCAGGTAATACAGAGAACACCACAAAGAAATTCCTCAAGTAGAGCAATCCCAAGATATAAAATCGTTAGATTCACCAGGGTTGAAATAAAGGAGAAAATTTTAAGGGCAGCTAGAGAGAAAGGTCAGGTTACCCATAAAGGGAAGCCTATCAGACTCACAGCAGATCTCTCAGCTGAAACCCTACAAACTAGAAGAGAGTGGGAGTCAATATTCAATATCCTCAAAGAAAAGAATTTTCAACCCAGAATCTCATATCCCACCATATTAAGCTTAATAAATGAAGGAAAAATAAATTTTTTTTTGTGAACAAGCAAGCATTCAGAGATTTCATCACCACAGGCCTGCTTTACAAGAGCTTCTGAAAGAAGCACTATACACAGAAAGGAACAACCAGTATCAGTCATCCCAAAAACTTACCAAAAGGTGAAGAGTATCTCCATGATGAAGAATCTATATCAATTAATGGGCAAAATAGCCAGCTAGCATTAAACGACAATATTAAACTCACAAACATTAATAGTAATCCAAAATTTAAATGGATCAAATGCCCCAATCAAAGACACACACAGGCAAATTGAATAAAAAGTCAAAACCCATCAGTACGCTGTGTCCAGATCCATCTCATTAGCAAGAACACACAAAGACTCGAAACAGAGAGTTGGTAGAAGACTTACTAATCAAATGGAGAGCAAAAAAAACCAAAAAAAATAAAACAGGAGTTGTAACTTTTGTCTGTGACAAAATAGCCTTTAATAGTAACAAAGACTAAAAGAAACAAAGAAGGACATTACATAATGGTAAAAGGATCAATGCAACAACAGGAGTCAATGATCATAAATATATATGTACCCAATATAGGAGCACCCAGATACATAAGACAAGTTCTCAATGACTTATAAAGAGACTTGGACTCCCACATAATAATAGCAGGAGACGTTGACACCACATTGTTAATATTCGACAGATCAACGAGATAGAAAATTAACAGGGACATCTATGATTAGAACGCAGACCTGGAACAAGTAAACTCAGCAAATATTTATAGAATTCTTCACCCCAGGTCCACAGAACATACATTTTTCTCAGTATTACATTACACCTATTTTGAAAGTGACTACATAATTGGAATTAAATCACTCTTCAGCATTTGCATAGCATTTCACAGACTTAAATGAAATACTGGTTGGCAGTTTGTTTGTTATTTTCTTCCCTTATTCCTTCCTGTCTCCTGTGTTAAGCAAACTATTGGCATAAAAGATGTTTTTAATACCTATTTTTAGATTGCATTCCAGCCTGGGCAACAGAGCAAGACTCCTGTTCTCTCTCCTCCTTTCTCTTTCTCTTTCTTTCAAAAAAAAAAAAAAAAGATGCAAAACATGGGTATAACTTTATTGGTCATCTTTGGTAAACATGGATAAGGATTTCAAGGTTAAAAGAAGGCAGCCAATTGTGGAACCGTTTATTTGTTTGTTCTAGTCACTTCTTTATGTTGAATACAGTAGGGAGTATAAATTAATAAGTTTGGCCAAGCCATGATGGCTCACACCTGTAATCCCAGCAATTTGGGAGGCCAAGGCGGGAGAATACCTGAGGTCAGAAGTTTGAGACCAGCCATGGTCAACATGGTGAAACCTCATCTCTACTAAAAACGCAAAACATTAGCCAGATGTGGTGGCAGGTGCCTGTTAGCTACTCGGGAGGCTAAGGCAGGAGAATAGCTGGAGCCCAGGAGGCGGAGATTGCAGTGAGCTGAAATGGCACCACTGCACTCCAGCCTGTGCCACAAGAGTAAAGCTATGTATCAAGTAAATAAATAAATATGCTATTAAAGAAAATATATTAAGATCAGATATTACTTCAACACTTTTGATAATCTAGTAATTCAGTCAAGTGTACTATTGGGAATTTCCAAATTCTAAAAGAACTTTTTTCATGAGACAAGCATTTCTCCAAACTTGTGAAATTTTCAAAAAAACTAGTACTACCTAATGAATATTTCTGACACTGATAATGGTGTTAATACATATTTTACAAGACATTTTCTACAACTTTGTTGCAATTAGTCTGTTGGCCATAGTATGACTCTTGAAAGTTCTTGCTGTATCTAAGTTTATGTTATATGATATAATTAAAGGTGTTTTCCTTTGCTAAAGCATGCAGCACCTCCAAAATTACCAGTTGACATGTATGTTACTAGAGAAGCTGGGAAAATTCACTTTATCCATCAACTTAAAATTTTCATTTTCAGTTATGTAACATAATTTATTAAGCCTATGATGACTGAGTCATCCCAGTCATTTTAAGAGACAGTTCTTTCTTACATTAAGGGGGAAAAGTGAAAGCTTTGTCTAATACAAAGTTCTATAGATTGGTTATATAATGAACTTTTCTACTGTAATACAAGAGTTAAAATGTTAATCTGCCAAGCTAATAAGGTCTTCTCACCAAATTAGCATTTCAATAAGCTATTTATGTTTATTTACTGTATCATCATATTGCCAAACAAAATAAGTATATTGGCTCCAAAACAGTATGTTTAATTTCTCATTAACAGACAAAAAATGCTTATAAAATAATTTTAATGTAAGCTTTTAAAGCACATATAAACAAATTCCAACTATCTAGAGATGACCATTCTTAATGTTTTAGAGAAGACCTCACCAATTCTTATCTTAGCCTGCCAGCCCATATCATAGTAATTCTGCATTTAAGTTTTTTAGTGTAGCTTAGCCAATGCTTCCAATGGCATAACAAGATTCACCTTCTTTAACACATACAACATCCACATATATTTTTGTATTTGGTAAAATACAAAAATTTTATAGAACCAGTTAAACAGGAAAGGGTGACTTTGTTCAAGACTATTGACAAAATAGTCTTCTAAATAGTCATGTACCCAGTTCAAATTCAAGAGGTTTTATTGCTAAGCAAAAAGGAATGAATGGATATTTAAAAAATCTAGCAGATTCTGCCACTGTTGACCTCTTTATTCAAATACCCATGTTTACATTTATTTCCTTTAGAATAGTATACATTTATGTATTATGTAGAATAATACAGTCACCACATCTTTAAGTGAGACAATCATCAAATTCAATTTTATTACAAAATTCATTTCAGAGTCTAAAATCTGAGACTGGATATTGTGCATTCTCCCAATATGCCTAATATGAATGATGAAATAGAAAAAAAATCAGAAGAAAATCTTTCTTAGAAAGGAAAGTGATTTAAAAACACAGCTATTAGTCATCTATAGCTGTAAGTAGCACTATCCTCAGAAATTAGAAGTTTCCATCTGTCTTAGGGAAAGATATCCTTTTGTTAACAATTTTAAAAAACCTGCCTGAGATTTCCCTGAAGAACTCCCTTATCTGTTGTCCTCCATGGCCTCTAGTCCAAGCCCTTGAGAAGTTATTTACCCTTTTCCCTTCTCAAATCTGAAGTAGCTTTAGAGTATAGTCTTCTGGGCTAACCAAATTGCATAGCTCATTTATTACTGAAGCCTGGTCTGGAAGTCTGGGAATTGTCTTAACAGTGGTTTGATATTTGCAGGCTTAGTCTGTAGTCACCTGGCTCTACATATGTGTGTGTGTGTGTGTGTGTGTGTGTGTGTGTGTGTGTGTGTACACATATATATAGAGAGAGAGCCAGGTGACTACATCTTTATGTATATGTATACACATATATATATATAAAATAAAAATTCCCTGAAAAACATTTCACATGTTCATTCTACCTTCTTCTAGTTAGCTTACTATGCAAGTAACATTTCCAAAGATCTCTTCCAGATATGGATTCCTAGTCTTTCCTTGCATGCCTCTGTAATAAAATTCACTTTTCTATATTTCAAATTAATGGCTACTACATTGAGGGTTGCATGAGAAGACACTCCACATAGTACTCTCTGTCGGGGTGCCCACAGCCTTTGATTAGGGCATCAGTATAATCTTCTTCTAAGACTGCCACTTCAGCACCATTGTTTGTAACTTATTCACTTTGGGGTAGAGGAGTTGAATTTTCAGTTCTGTCAGTCTATAAATTTTGAACTTTTAGCTTGATTGCAGGCTCCATACAGTCTTTGTTTGCAAAGCTGTATTCTTTTTTCATATCTGCTTTCAATGGGCGACTCTAGCCTGAGATGTTTTCTTTTTTTTAGGATTATGCTTAATGCTATTGAAACCAGTCAATATCAAAGAAACTCTCAGAATTTTTTCTACCATTTCCTATAAAGTTTTAACCAGATCTAACATTGAAAGGCAGCACCAGTGAATTTCCCTGGCATAATAATAATACAGTTCTGATGACTGGATAAACACCAGGGCCCTTTGTGTCACACTGATAAGATTAATGGCAAGAACATACATGGAGTGGATTTAGGAACAGAAAGTTTAACAGGCAATTAGAAAGAAAAAAACTTCCTTGTACAGAGGGAGGGGGACTCTGAACAGGGAAGAATGCTGCGTGTAGTGGAAAGCAGTTCTTCATATTGGGAGGCTGAAGGAGGTGGTGTCTGACTTGGACAGGGACCAGGGAATTGGTTTAACCAGGTGTGTCATTCACGTAGCTTATGAAATAAATCAGCTCTCCAATCCTAGCATTTTAATATGCAAATGCAGGTTGACATGATGTCCTGCACACATGGTGTCATTTGCTCCTTTTTGATGTCCCCTACAATGCATCACTGCTGTTTCTCATGGAAGAAAAACTGAGGATAATAACCTGTTATTTTCCTGGTCATACTTTGTAGGAGATTCATTGGTGATAAGAAAATGCCTTTCCTTCCAACTGGCAGCATGAGTGCAGAGAACTAGGAAAACATACTTAGAGTCAGTGTAAATGGTAGCTATCTTTCCTTCACTTAATTCAATTGCCCTTGTAAGAGTTATTAACTCTGCTAATTGAGTTCTTGTGCCAGGAGAGAGAGACACACTTTCAATGATGTCATTTAGAGTGACTGCTGTGTATCCTGCCTTATGAATCTTTTGTTCTACAAAAGAGCTTCTGCCTGTGAAGAGGGTCCAGTCTGGATTATCTAGGGGAGTTTCCCTGAGATCCTCTCTGGCTGCATAGACCTGTATTATGACTTGTTCACAGTCATCTTCAGGTTCCCCAGTTTCCTTGGGGAGGAAGGTGACTGGATTTAGGTGAGAACAAGTCTTTAATTGGATGTGGGAACCCTCCAATAGCAGGGCCTGGTATTTAAGGAGTCACCTACCTGTTAGCCAAAGGTTCCCCCTAGAGTAGAGTAGTCCTGTCATGTTATGTGGGGTATAAACAGTTAAATCATTTCCCAGAGTTAATTTGGAGACTTATAGGACCAGTAGAGCCACTGAGGCAGTGGCTCAGAGGCATGCTGGCCATCTTTTAGCCACCAAATCAGGTTCCTTACTCAGGTTACCCACTGGTTGTTGAGCTGGTCCTTGGGCCTATGTTGAAACTCTCAGAGCCATCCCCTTTCTTTCTGATATATACAGATGGAAGGCCTTCCCTACAGGAAGGCTGAGAGCTGGTGCCTTAAGCAAAGCAAGTTTTAGCTGCTCAAAGGACTTTTGAGCTTTACATTCCCAAGTTAAAAGATGAATTTTAGCTCCCAGACTGTCTTTTATAAGGTTAGATAAGGGATGGGCTATTTCATCATACCCAGGTATCAATAGTCTACAAAATCCCATAATACCCAAAATTCCTCGTAGTTGCTTGAGGGTTATAGGGAGGGGGAAGGAGGAAATAGAATTAATCCTTTCTTCCCCTAATGCTCTGTTCCCCTTGGACAGCTCTAAACCTAGAAACTTCACTTAGGTTTTGCAAAGCTCAGGCTTGGGTTTTAAAACCTTATATCCTCTGTAAACTAAGAAGTTGAGAAGAATCTCAGTGCCTTCCTTAGAAGCTTCCTCAGTTAGAACACAGAGCAGAATATCATCAATATACTGCAAAACCCTAACTTGAGGATGAGAAAACTCAGAGAATTCTTTTGATAGTACTTATCCAAACAGATGAGGACTATCTTGAAATCCCTGAGGCAGCACCACCCATGTTAACTGGACAGTTTGGCCAGAGGGCTTTTAGAAGGCAAACAGGTATTGAGAGACTCTCAATACCTGTTTGCCTTCTAAGATCCCTCAAAAAAGGCATCCTTTAAATCTAAGACTAAAATCCTTAAGTCTAAAAAACGCATCCTTTAAATCTAAGACTGTAAAGCATTTAGTTCCCTCAGGTAGCTGAGTTAACAGGGTATAGAGATTAGGTACTACTAGATGGATTGGAACTACAGCTTTATTAATTAGGCTAAGGTCCCGAACTCCTCTTTATTCCTGAATGGGCTTCTGCACTCCTAATACTAGGGTGTTTCTGGGTCTGTTACATGGTTTCAGCAGGCTCTGCATTTTTAGATTACTAATAAGGGCTTCTGGGCTTTTCCTAGCCTCTAGCCTTAGGGGATATCATCTCTGGTTAGGAAAAGAAGTGGGATCCTTAAGATGGATTTGGACTGGTCCAGTGGTTATAGCTCAACCTAGTGTTCCTCGAGTTGCTCACACTTCCAGAATAATGACATTAGCTTTCAACAAACGAAGAGTTTGTCCTGTGGTTATAAGGATGCTGGCCCCCATTTATCTCTACCTAATAAATGAGCAGAACTCTCAAGCATGTAATTAATAAGTTCCCCCATCTGCAAATAAGAGATTGAGACAAATATTGGGTTAGATATTTTCCTGAGACAGGAGAAAAGAGAAACTTTTCTCTTTTACTTTTGGCTCCAGTATCCAGCAGGTCTAACTTTCTTCCTTCAATTTCTGGAATTACCCAAGGCTACTGTGCTGTAATAGCCATCTGATTCAGTGGAGCCAGGGATTTGAGCCCCAGGACCCATCAGTTCTGCTGGAGCATCTGTGAGACTGGTTCTGAGCCCATCAACTTCTGTCTCCAGCGGCAGTTCCATTTCCATTGTTCTCCATCACAGGCTGGACAAGGTTGAGGTGGCTTCCTCTGTCTTCCTGGGCATTTCTTCTTAAAATGACCTGAGTTGCCACATGGATGGAAGCTAGTGGATGCACCTTAGGGATTCCAGACTTAGCAAGCTAGCAATGCTGCTACTAGAGCCTCTGTTCTTCTCTTGGTTTCCTCTCCTTTTCTTGGGCTTCCTCCTGATCCCTATTGTAAAAGATTGAAGGAGCTATTCTCAGGAGGTTTCCTAGGGTGCTATCTGGTCCTATAGCTTGCTTCTGTAGTTTCCTTCTAATTTCAGGAGCTGCCTGTATAGTAAACTGGTTTTTCAGGATGAGCTGTTTCTCAACTGAATCAGGTGATAAAGAAGTGTGTTTTATTAGTGCCTCTCTCAGCCTTTTCACAAAGGCTATGGGATTTCTGTCTGCTGTTTGGTCTATCATGGACAGTTTAGAGTAATTGAGAGGTTTAGTCCTGAGTTTTCATAGGTCCTCTAATATGTACCTTAAAAAGTGCTTCCTTTTCCTTAATCTCCAGCATTATTGGGGTTCCAATTAGCATTGTCTACTGAAACTGCTTCTCTTTTAGTGGGAATGGAGTTTCTACTACTTCTTCACCTTCTCTCCTCTTTTTCTCCTTTGTATACTACAGGAGACGTGTTGTTTATCTCCAAATTTTTCTGCAGGCTGCAGAACTGCCTGATGTTCAGCTGAAGTGAGGGTATGATTTAGGAGCCACATAACATCCTTCCATGTGAGATCAAACACCTGAATTACATTTTTCAAATTTTCTATATACCTATCAGAGTCACTAGAAAATTGGCCTATGTCTCCGTTTATTTGCTTAAGGTTCTGTAATGAGAAGAGAATGTGAACCTTTGTGGCACTATTTCCATCAGGCACTACCTGCAGAGGTAAGAGTGAAATGGCAGAGGAGGATGGTAATATTAGAGATGGTGGAGCCATAGGAGTTGATTTTACAATTGGAAGGGAACTGGAAGGGTTGAGACATTCAATAGATGTCTCTGATTGCTCCTCTGGAATCTTCTTCAGCTCTGGGGAACTATTCCCTGTGGGCTTTGCTATGGCTGCTAAAAGAACTGGGTCTATTGTACAGAGCTTATGAAGTTCTGTGTTGTCTCACAGGGCACAGAATGTCTGTACATAGAGGACCTCAGTCCATTCGTCCTCCCGTCTGCAGAAAAGATCTAACTATTACATAATATTAAAATCAAGGCTCCCCATAGCAGACCAGGTTTGTCTGTCCCCAAGATGGTAAGAAGACCATGCTCTTGTGCAATAAACTATGAAACATTTTTTCTTCAAAGTCCCAGGGCTGAAGGAGTCCCAGTGCTTTAAAATGCACTCCAAGGGAATGCATGCTGAAGATGATCTGTTACCCATCTAGAAAGAGAAGTGAAATAAGATGTCCCTTTAGTCTCCTTCCCTTCTGTATGTGACCCAGGATGGAGGAGAAAACAGTGGGAGCGTCCCCCAACTATGTTTCCTTCCTAGTTCCTGGGTCCTGGCACCCTGTTAAACTTGCCTCCCATGGTTGTAGGTGTGACCCTCCAAGCCATGGCAACAGAGGAACTAGACTTTTGGACTAGTCACAGTTACCCAAATAGCACGCATCCTCTGCCTATGATTTCCCTTTGACTTCTTAGATTTATATGACCTGTGTGTTTCCCTAAAAAAAATGGATCTTGGTAAAAACTATATAAAAGGCAAAGTTTCTTTAATGGAGAGAATGTGCTAGATTCCCTGCTATTATGGCCTGGGATAAAGTATTTACCATTAGAAAAATGGTTCCAGTTAAATTTTGGACTTAAAATACCCTTACTAATTAAGTACTGCCCTAATCAAAGAAAGAATAGGTGCCTTAAAGGGATGCATGGATCTAATGACGATTTTCTTGCTGATGGGACAGTATTGGGAATAAAATTTGGCTGCGGAGTATATTTAACTTCTAATAGCTGAAAGCAGAATTTTCCCATTCACAGAAAGTAGCATAAAGTCTCATTTCCAGTAGAAAAATACAAAAATAAAAAGATGTGATGTTGCAATGTACCACTGAGGGCCAGCAATGTGTTTTATGAAGATAATTTTGATTTCCAGTAGGTGGCATGATTGGCTTAGAAATACAGTGTGCTCGCCAGTGCCTTAGTAGTAAGTAACCTCACTGTAGGAGAAGGGGAGACCTCTGTTTTCAGAAGATTGCAATGACATTCCTGAGCTATACCTTCAGTTACTATAGCATTTCCTGATTTTGCCTAACAGGATTACTTCCCTAGGCTATAAAAAATTCTTCACATTCAACAGAGAAAGAGACCATGGATAGAAAAAAAGGAAGGTTTTGTGACAGGATAGCTGAGGATTTTTTTACCAATACCCAGAGAAAGCTGTCAGTGGCTGGGTCTGGTCAAGAAAGCTTTGACTTACACCAGGGTGTGCCCTGCCCAGAAATTCTCAGTTGCCTCAGAACTTTCCCCAGGCTTGCATGATGGATAAGTTTCCATATGAAAAGAAACTAATTTGAAACATGGCTGATATTCCCAATGTCCTGTGGGTATTCTCCATTTTCTCACCAGCAAGCTTGACATCTGAGTCTTTAGAACAGCAGCTGTGATAAGCATATTTTTAACTGGCTGACAAATGCTCATTCATCAATTTGATTTGATTTTAAAATAGAGGCTGAGAGTGCCTCAGAATGACAGAACAGATTTTAAGTTCGCTGCTATACTCACCACGCCAATGAATGCTGTACCTCGGATTCCCAGTCAACACAGCAAAAGAATAAAGTTCTGATGACTGGAGAAATACCGGGGTCTTTTGTATAACACTGATAAAATTAATGACATGGACATAAGTGGAGTGGTTTTAGGAGCAGAAACTTTAATAGGCAAGAAAGAAGAAAAACTCCCCCACACCCAAGGAGGGGGGCTCCAAACAGAGAAAAACACTGTGTGCAACAGAAAGCAGTCAGTTATATTGGGAGACTGGAGGAGGCAGTGTATGATTTGCATAAGGCCCAGGGATTGGTTTGACCAGCTGTGCCATTCATATAGCCCATGAACAAAACTGGCCCTCCCACCCTAACCATTTAATATGCAAATGCAGGTTGCCATGATGTCTGGAATGCATGGTGTGCTCTGGAATCAGCCATGACAACTGGCACACGTGGTGACAAGGAAAAGAGCTGAGAACCACCATGTTTGGTGGACCTGGTTTGTAGTCACTGGCATTTGCATATCAGTGCTTGGTGGTCTGGCTCTTCAAGCTGCTTTCTCTTAGAAAAGAAATGTTACAGGAGTCATTTTTATTAAAAGAAAAATCCTTTCTGAGGGCTCCTTACCCTTTCTATCTGCCTAAAATAATCTCTTAATAACTCATGTAATAACAAGATTCACAAGCTCTAAAACTTAGTGTATTTGAATCCTAGAAAAACATTTGCAACCAACCAGCTAAACAGGAAATGGGCACTTCACTGAAGACAATCGCAGTAGGGTAGAGATTGCACTCAACTGAAAAAAGACAGAAAGATTTTTAAACCCTGTGCTAAGCTAATGAGATGTACTTAAGTACATTTGGAAGAGGTGGATCACCATGATTAGGCCATCTGCGTTTGCTAATTGGCACTCATCATAGTTAGGCGTCTACTTTTCCATAGAAACTTGGACACTGGAGCTTATAATTACATTTCGAAGTAATACCAACCCTCCCAAGGTCCTTGAAAGAGACATTCCTAGGTTGTAGAAAATTTACTTCTCAAAAGGCAAAGACAGACTTTACAATTGAAATTTCCTTTCTGAAGGAAATGCTCTAAGATAAGGAAGGTCAGGGATGTATATTTAGGAAGAAACCTGGCTAAGATTTATTCAAGTTGAGGTGAACATCAAGGCTGTCTTTGTCAATCCTCAGGGCCCAATACCCAACACTGTGCCAATAACTCATTTTTAGTTTTGTCAGAGGCAGCATACAACTTTCAGGTGTCAAGCACTGTATCACTATTAGAGTTCGTTTTTATTTCATACAGTAGAAAAATCATAACTAATAGTGGCTGAAGATACAAGTTTTAATTATTTCTTGTTAAAAATCCAGCAATCAGCAATCCAGGGTTCATGGGCCAGATCCATTGATGTGTAAGGAGTCAAGCTCTTCATAGCGTTTTCTACAAATTCCCTTAAGTGTATGACCCTTTAAGCATGAATTAAGATGCCTGCAAAAGCTCACATCACTCTTCCACTTTCCAACCCATCAAAATAGAAGACGAAAACGAATTTGAGGATACCTTTCCTTTTAAGGATACTTTCTGAAGATTTCACAAACTAATTCCAGTAACATTCCATTTGTCAAACTTGGTTATATCTAGCTATAAGAAAGACTGAGGAAGGTACTTTTGTGGTTCTATTGCAACTGATACACAGGTTCAGTCACTTGCCACTTGAAGAATCCAATTAACAAGAATGAAATCTGTTATAAACAAAGTGACTTTATTCCAAACTTTAGCTTAGATTAAAAGGACAGGCTCTTTTTTTTTTTAAAGGGCTTTGCTTCACTTTGGGGGCAAAAAAAATAACGGGGATCTTAAAGGGAAGTTGGCATGAACAGCATGCATGGCAGAGAGTGAGAGAGTGAGCAGGTTCAGGGTCTACATAACTCATTTTGTTGCCTTAATCTACCAGGTGGCTGAGCTGGCACCACTGCAGGTAGAGCTAGGTTATAAAGTGGCCATCTTCTCGAGATATTCTCCAGGTAGGAGAAAGTTTTGTCACAGACACACTTTAGGCTTCAAATTGACTATTGTATCTTGAGGCAATCTCCTGGTGGGAGAAGTTCTCAGCTCTGGAGCTTCTAGGTATGCACGTGGTTAGGTAACCTTGCCCTGTAAGAATGTCTGGTAAAAAGAAGTAATGGTTTTAATTGCTTTTCTAAAGAGCTAATTTACTGGGCAACAGGGGAAAAGAAGAAAGAGAAAAAAAGAAAAAATAACTAATTCCCTTTCCCTTCAAAACATGGGACAATCAGTTATATCATCACTGAGAAAGAAACAACAAATTAGATTTTGGCTAATTAACTCACTCTGATTCATATTTTAAAAATATGATTCTCTCCCCCATTCCTCTAGCTCTTCCAATTTTGACGATAGGGTGTCAATTTTGGATTTCTCCACTCTTCTCATGTGGGCACTTATTGCTATATATTTTCCTCTACAGACTGCTTTAAATGTGTCCCAGAGATTCTGGTATGTTGTGTCTTCGTTCTCGTTGGTTTTGAAGAACTTCTTTATTTCTGCCTTCATTTCATTGTTTATTCTCTTTCGAAACATACACACATAATCACAAAACAAATTACTCATATGTTTCTCTTTCCTTGTTTCTTTTTAATGTATGTCAAATTTAAAAGTAATTTTGAATTATGTTAAATAATGCATTTAAGCATTTTTTTTCTTTTTTTTTTTTTTTTTTTTTTTTTTTGCATTATCTTATTGGGGTAAAAGCAACTTTCTTCCTCCTACATCCCAAGGGTTTGAGCATTTGAGTCTATAAGCAAACTGACAAGAGACAGAACAGCAAACTTATTAATATGCAAGTGTATGGGAGTCATACAAATATAAATTTCAAAGAAGGATCAGATAACTGAAGCTTAAACATCCTTTTCATATGGGAGAGGGAAATAGGAAATGTAGACCTTTTTTTTTAAGTAAGTAATTTGTAGGAAACATGAATGGGCCTGGAGATCACACAAGAGCCTAGGACAAGGTTCTTCTGGGCTCTAGGGGTGGTGGTGACAATTTATGGAAAGAAGAGTGATGGAACTGCACTGAAAACAAAGATTGTCTTACACAGATAAAGCCTCTCAGGTAATACCCTCAGAAGAACAGATTGAAAGTTGGTATGACTTGGCATAGTGACAATCTTTAGTTTCTTCTTATTTAATTAATGTTCCCTATTTAATGAAGTATCAGACAAGGGATGAAAGACAATTGTGTTTTTTTTTTTTTTTTTTAAGAACTTCCTTCAGTCAGATAAGGGAAATTCAGAGAGAGCCCCACCCTTCCTTTGGGAAGGAAGCAAGGGAAGGTAAGAGACCTTGATTCTGAGGCAGCTTCTAAGCCCTCCAATTTTCTTTAATTCAGAGTGTTAAGCATGACAAACTGCCATACTATGGGGTGTCATTTTCTAAGCCACAAAACTTTACATACCTATCAATTTTTCGTTTTGAGAACACTTAAAATCTCAGCAATTTTCAAATTCAGAATACATTATTATTAACTATAGCTATCATGTTGTACAACAGGTCTTTTGAATTTATTCTCCTGAAATTTCACATCCTTTGATGAACATCTCCCCAGTTACCCTGTGGCCCTCAAACCACTGGTAACCACAATTCAATTATCTGCCTCTGTGAGACTAGCTTTTTTAGATTCCAAATATAAGTGAGATCATGAAGTATTCATCTTTGTGTACCTGGCTTATTTCACTGACCATATATATATATATATATATATATATATATATATATATGCTAGATCAGGCATGCTGACTGAGCATTATCTGAACATAAAGATTCTGTAACAAATATTATTTTCATACATCAGAATTTCAGAATTTTTCTAATTAATTCTTATCTATTCATTGAGATAAATGAGATAAATGACTTAGAAATAAGCTTTCAAAGTTTAAGTGAATATGCAAGAGCAGAATGACCAAGATTTCTGGAACCAAAATGAAAGACTCACAATAGGATTAAATTAGAGCTAAATTAGGAAGTTTAAAAATATCTGACTGGTACTATATTTTTTAATCTGGTAATAAAGCAAATAGAAAGTAAGTGACAAATGTACGGTAATTACTACATGTCACTAGAATTAAGACTCAGATAGCATTTGTCACATTTTTTGGACAATGCTCTCCAATGTGACATTATTAGGCAACCTGCATACAAATGATATGTTACACAAAATATGTGATCCTAGCTCACATATTTTGGCAGGGAAATGATGCCATTTTCCCTGCATCATTTTATATCTGTTCTAGGCATCGGAATCTTCAAATCAGCAGGAACTATGTGTTTATTCACAAAAGATATGTGGAAAGAAGAGAAGGATAAGTGGGCTGTGTGATCAGCTTTGAAAAGTCTGAACATTTCTAGAGTGTCTGTAGCCACTCTGCAATGAAAGAAAAAAATAGGATCAAAATTGTCAGCAAAACTATTTTTTGTGGTAAAAAACTTCCCTTTTTTTTCTTAATAAAAGATGGTTCAATGAAATAAATAGTTTTAGTGTTATATTGTATTTTCAAAATATGCCATTTATACCATTTAAAATGTTGTGGTCCTGGAGGTGTGGACTTTTGATTAGAGAATTTTTATTTTAAAGAATTTCATTTCAGATACAGTTTATTTTTAAAATTAATATATTATCTTTCTGATCCATGCAGTATTTGTGTTTTGTAGCAGAGTTTTTGGTACTAGCTAAGTAAGAAATAAGCAGATAAAGAGAATTTCGTATTTAATTTGAAACTATTGATAAACAAGTATCCACAATCAAGTGGACTTATGGACTTACCATTTAGTTACATATACATATGTAAACACATATACGTGTGTGTGTGTGTGTGTGCCTGTACATATATTTTAATATAATTTAATACTACTAATATCATAATTTAATCAACAGTTCAGAAGCAACTTATTTTACATTAAAATGCAATGCTAAAGAAAAAGTTATCTTTAACATAAAAAATTAAAATATAAATAAGTGATATCAGAATACAACCATTAATCAGGATTATAATTAAGAAAAGCTAGGTTTAACATTAGTTTCTAAGTTTTGAAGTAAAAAATAGGGTTTTTTTTCTCTAATACGCAAGACCTCAACCTATAAATTAGAACTAAAGCCAGAAAGAATTTCATCTATTTCTTGATACACAGTATAAAATAAATACTAATTCTGTTCATTGTTGAAATCAATCTGGAATTTTGTATAGATTTGCTTTCTTCTAAGAATGTGGATGATACAATTGCATTATAACACTTTAGGATATTTATTTTCTGAAGAAGAGCTTCTAACCACTCTCTTAATAAGCATTCTAGTTGTTTCCAATTTTGTTCCTGAGAGGTTTTTCTAAATAACTAACCTATTACATATTTAATTAAATATGTTGGTCCTCAGACTTTAAGTATGTTCATTAAGGATGCATTGTTAAATTCTATACATTTGGTAGTACTAATATATTTCAACTAGCTTTTTTATTTTAGGTAACATTTTCTTCTTAACCTTCACTAGTTCCACCAATATTCTTCTTACATTTCTCTTTGACATTAGAAATTTTAGTGGATAAATTGTTGCCTCCTTTCAAATCAAGCAATACTCTCTTTATACATAGATGAACTTCAAATGACCAATTAAATTAAGAACTCATTCTGGGAAATTGGGTGGAACTCTTATATAGTGTAGGAGGTTAATACTGTGTCCTTGTTGAAAAAATGTCAGAGTTGAGCACATTGTGTTACAACCCTTATTTTGGTCCACAGCTCAGCATGCAAATCTAGGTTTTACTAATGAATATTTGCAGGTGATGGGCAAAGGAACATTGGCACTGGGGTGGAAAAGAGACAAAATTAATCTTCACTGCTATTATGAAGAAAATAATACCTGCAACTTAAGGAGAATGAATAAAGTGATTCATTTATTCATTCAAAAGTATTTAATACATATATGCTTATAAATAATGCATGCTTGGCTAGGTGATGCTACATCTTACAAAATATGTTCTCATGTAACAATATAATAGAACAAAAATATAATGTTCATATAATTTCAAGCTAAAAGGGACTGTGTGTGTGTGTGTGTGTGTGTGTGTGTGTGTGTGTGTGTTTGAGAGAGAGAGAGAGAGAGAAAGAGAGAGAGAGTCTCACTCTTGTCCAGGCTGGGGGGCAATGGCACAATCAAGGCTTATTGCAACCTCTGCCTCTCAGGTTCAAGTGATTCTCATGCCTCAGCCTCCAAGTACCTGGATTTACAGGTGTGTGCGACCATACCCTGCTATTTTTTGTATTTTTAATAGAGACAGGGTTTCACTATGTTGACCAAGTGAGTCTGAGACTCCTGACCTCAAGTGATTCACCTGCCTCAACCTCCCCAAGTGCTGGGATTATAGGTGTGAGCCACCATGGCTGACATAAGGGGAACTTTGAACAGCCTTCTAATTTAATTGTTTCTTACATAGTTGAACAAATACCCAAGCATCTCAATAATATTTGTTGCAAAGACAAAAAAGAGTTAAAAGCAGTTTTGTCATTTAGGTATAGTCTATATTGCTTAATTTTCTCAGGCTTATTCTCCATGTCTCTGCTTGTGTTTTTAGCATTATCTGTTAAAATCTTTTACCAACTTTCTTTGTTATTGTTGTTTATGTCTTTGATTTTACTTGCTTAACTCTTATTCTCACTCTCTATATCATAAACTCCTGTGTCTCTTCTCATTGCAATTGTTAGCAAAACAGCACATTTTAAATTATGTGGACATTTAAAACAAGTTTTTGGTTTAATTTTTTTTCTTTTATTAGTAATGCATTATATCTCCTAACATTAGAGAAATTATATAGAAAAATTATATAGAAAAAGTTATCTTGTTTATTCTATAGGGGCTTTACTAAGAGTTGGCATACATTTGAATAGAAAGTCTAATCCGGCCAGAGAAGTCTATAGTAATTTTTTCTAGTAACTTTAGATACTATTACATGGGTATTGAATGACCAGTGACTCTTTTTAGCAATCAGATATTTCAATTTCTCATATGAATTTTTAACAACCATGGATGCTTGAGTGTATTCACTTAAAAATATAGGAAATAACGAGACACAATTTTTCATGAAATGTTATCCAGTAAAAATGATGGCACTCCTATGATATCTATTAGGCAAGATTAAGTAAGACTGTCAACATATAAAAGTAATAGCCTCAGCAGATTGTGAAAACAGAATGTTAATGAAAGCTTACTCAAATCGTAGAACTAGAAAACTACATGCAATTAATTTAACCAAGTTCTTATCCCAAAAGTGAATAGTTTTCTTTGTTAAAAAATTGCACTCCCTGAAGTTTAAGCCAGTCCTTTTTATTTTGCATATCCAACTGATCATTTTGAATGAACATCTGTTCTTACACTTTGTAAAAATACTGGCTTCTCTCAGTCCTAAATCAGGTATAAAATATATTATGGGAGGCTTCGGCAAATGATAAAATAGCCTCATATGTTTTCCTTATTGGTCTATTTTGTCTTTGGCAATATATTTTCTTCTATTAATAATTAGCAGAATTTTAACTGTCTTTGGCAAAGTGGGCTTTAGAGCATATAAATTATAAATACACAAGGATGTTTTATGGAGAAGTTTGCAGAAACAAATAGAGAAGTCATATAGGAAGCAAGGGAATACCCAGGAAAATGGAAAACAGAGGCATTGCGCAAATGTGAAGCAAAACTAGTATTAGCGGAAGTCACACACCAAAGATTTGTAATTCAAGGGCACATCAGTAAAATCTGATAAAAATTATTTGTTTCAAAATACAACAGATGGTTCTAGTATAGAGTGTCTCATTGTGTCATTTTATGTAATTTTTAGTATTAGAAATGTAACTTTCCCTAACATTAATTGATAAAAGCTTAGACCTAATATTTAAAATATTAGTAAAGAATTTTTTAAAAAGAGAGGAATATCTGCAGATTTTACAAGACTATGTAATTTATACAATAGCTATTAAAATGTAATAAAATTCTAAACATACTTTTAATAAATTATTCTCTATTTTGTATAATTATTTCCTCAGGAATGTACATTAAATATATTACACATAATCTATACTCCAAATAAGAAATTATTCTCTATTACGTATAATTATTTCCTCAGAAATGTACATTAAATATATTACACATAATCTATATTCCAAATAAATATAGACTGTCTAGTAAATTTATATTCTATGTAGGCTAAGAACAGCATCAATAAATAGACACCATAATAATAACCAATATTTGTTGATTCTCCCAGATCTCAAATGTACTAACATTATAAATCTTAACAATGACTTTTGGAAGGTAAGTGCTATTATGTTTCTCATATTTTGGATAAAGAAAGTGAGCTATACAAAGTTTAAGTGACATCTGCATAACTATTATAGTATTATGTCCTGGTAATAGGATATAATCCCAAACTATTACATGCAATAGCTACCATGTTCTCTCTCTTTCTCTCTGTCTTTTTCTCTGTCTCTGTCTCTCTCTCTCTCTCTCTCTCTCTCTCTCTCTCACACACACACACACACACACACACACACGCACACACATACATTATTCTACACATTGTCTTATCAAAGCATAAAGCAAATACAATTTCAAGAGTGTATTGGTCAAGGTACAATTTACTCTTAGAGTTTTCATTGCTTTTATAAAGGTAAAAATATTGAGAAAAATAACATTCCTTGTGGACAAACATTAAGAAAAATATGAAGTACTATAAATCCAGTCAGAAATTACAATTTTATTGGTTTATTTCCATTATTTCAGGGGTGAAAATGAGGAAAGAAAGAGAGAGGATTCAAAGTAGAAAATATTAATTCTGATTTTGTATTGACTAGTAATGTTGCACTTTTATGATTAAAGTATCACCTTATAATATGTTATAATTGCATTGCCTCAATATGGTCTAAGATTCTGAAATATATTTAATAATTTATTTAAAAGTGTTCTTAATAAAAGATGTAATAAAACAGATTTCAAGGGTTAATTCCACCTAAAACTTCATTGTAATCTAGGCTCCAAAGGAACTACACATTGAGAAAAAACATATATATTAATAAATGAACAAGATATATTTTGTAACACAATTTTTGTTATTTGCACATTTTTATCCAGATTTTTTCACAATATAGTTTTTATACAAAACACATACTTTTTTTTTTATGAGATGGAGTCTCACTCTTTCACCCAGGCTGGAGTGTAGTGGCACAATATTGGCTCATGGCAACCCCCACTTCCCATGTTCCGGTGATTCTCCTGCCTCAGCCTCCCGAGTGGCTGGGATCACAGGCTGGCACCACCAAATCTGGCTAATTTTTATATTTTTAGTAGAGACAGTGTTTTTCCATGTTGGCCAGGCTGGTCTCAAACTCCTGACCTCAGGTGGTCCTTCCACCTCAGCCTCCCAAAGTGCTGGGATTACAGGTGTGAGCCACTAAATAGACACTTCTGTATCTATTTGTCTAAATGGCCCTAAAATAGACACTTTTGACAACATTTGCCCTTTTTTCCTTTAATTTATTTCAATGGCTTATTGTTAGTTATTATCCTTCTTAGTTAATCACTCCTCCTTGGAATACATTCTATCTTGGATTTCAATATTTCTTAATTCACTCTTACTCCTCTCCCACATGGGCACTCCTCAGTTCCTCTGCTGGGCCTCTCTCTTCTAAAGGACATTCTAGGTCACAGCCCTTCATTTTTCTTTTTTCTCTTCTATATTTTTTCCCAATATTCTGTTTGTGGTTTTTATCATGTGAATCCACTCAGGTCTTTGATGACTACTTCATCTCCATATTGTCAAACATTTCTTATTCTCATTCTTAACTCTGCTTGAACTCAAGATCAATGAACATACTAATTTATAGAGCAATTTTAATTTCCACTAGGTATACTTTTCTAAAATCAAATTAATGTCTGCAATATGAAAGTATTAATGCCTTCCTACCTCCCCATAAGAATTTTTCTGACCTTCTCTATGTCTATGAATTGTTGAACTGATAAACCTAGCAGTGACTCTTAGTAATTCTATTTCTCTAGCCTCTGCTTATCCAAAATAATTGCAATTTATTGCTTCTATTTCCAAAGAATAATTCTTTACCCCCTCACCTCTGCCACCACCCTAGTTCAATATACACTTGCTTCCCCTCCAAACTTTTATAATTACAATCTACCTGATTTCCCTTGTCAACTGGCCCAGGGAGGATGGGAAGAATGCATTTCTAGGGGATTCAATGAGTATTCACCTGTTTACCCAGGTCTTGACATCAGTCTGAGAATAAGCAACCACGTCCCTCAAACTCTGTCCTTTGTCTACTTTCCCATTTTATCTGCTCTCAGATGCTACAGGCTCCTTCCTTTTTCTCTTTCACAGTTTTCCAAAATTCTCTTCACCTTAGTTCTTTGAACTTGTTTCATCTACCAAAAGTCCCTTGTGTAAGGAGGTTTATAGGACTAGCTGCTTTTCAAAATCTGATGTAACTCAAGGCTCTTCTTTTCCAAGACTCCTTTACTACCACTCTAAGCAAACTCTTTTTCCCTCTATTCATTTTCTCAAAATCGCTATTTTGAAATACCGCATATTCTCACTCATAGGCGGGTGAGAAAAATGAGAACACATGGACACAGGGAGGGGGTCTACTACACACTGGGGTCTATTGGGGGGAATGGGGGAGGGACAGCAGGGGGGGCTAGGGAGGGATAGCCTGGGGATAAATGCCAAGTGTGGGTGAAGGGGAGGAAGGCAGCAAAACACACTGCCATGTGTGTACCTATGCAACTATCTTGCACGTTCTGCACATGTACCCCAAAACCTATAATGCAATAAAAATTTAAAAAATTTTAAAAAAAACATTTGTATCACTCTTTAAAAGCATGCAATTTTAGTTATTAGTCAATCATTATTGGCTGTCTCCCTCCACTGTCATCAGATTGACCTATTCATCACTACATTACCAGAGCTTGGAATAAACAAGCAAAACAATACATTGAGTTCTATGTAAAAGGAATGCAAAATTATTAACTACCAAGTTGAATTACTTTATTAAGTTTGGAATTGTTTAGCTGCACTGAGTGAATAAGAAATTTGCTCAGAGAAAGTGAATGGCAGAATCTGAAGAAATAGCCAGTTTTGTAAGTCATAGTATATTATCAAATAATCATGCTGCCTTTCCAATGTTTTAAAATAAATTCAGAAGAGTCAACAGAAAGCAATTTTTGTTTGTTTTTCAAAATTTTATGCAGAAGCCAAAAAGACATTCCAGATAGATATTAGGGAAACTACAAGGGGCAAAATAATTTGAAACAGGAATAAAGCATGTTTAGGAGGGTTCTTATTTCATAATATACTTTCATTTCCTCCAAGCAACCCCAGGTTCCTATTTTCCCAATCTGAACTGGATGACTTCCAGAGATTAAATGTTTTTCATTCATTTCTGGATGAGTCTCCATGAAAGATTCCTCTCTGAGTTTTCAGGCTTCAACTGAAGGCAACAAAATTCCAACCTGTGTCTAAATCTGAATTCCATGGAAATTTCTCCCCTTAATCGCTGACACCATTGAACTAGCATTTTTTTTTTCAAATTCTGAAGAACTCGTTTCCAAATATGGCTTCTTCCATATTGTGTAACTAGATCTATCACATAAAAACTAAAACATGGTCTCTCATTTTCTAATATGCTGGAAAGTAAACATACTGACTATTTCGCTATGAGTTTTCAATGCACACTTTCTCTTAAGGGAGAGAAAACATTAATATCTTATAGTCAGCATGAACATATTTTATATACCATAAGTACAGTGAAATCTTCATCTCCTGTTGAGTTGAAATTTTATTTGACTATGTCATTTACAAGCTAAATGATTTATAATTATTTATTTCAATTAATTCTTTACTTAACAACAATTTCTTTCCCTATAACACGGATATAAGGAAAAAAAAAACGTTACTTTAGTTCAAAATTCCTAATAGATATACATTGAGTCAAGTTTTCAAATATGTCACTTGCAGCCTTGCAAATGCTGAGTTCCATAACCATGCATGAGTGATAACTTGCCAATGTAAAAAGTGCAAGTTGTTCAAACTGTACCCTCAGCTATGAGGATTTTCCCTTGATAATTCTTTCAGATATTAAACCACATTGTTACAATGTCAAGAGATGGGTTCTACAACTTGCTCTGAGAAAAAGAAAAGAAAAAAAGAAAAATAGAAAATAATGCAAGAGACAAAAGTATGTAACTCAAGGATAAGGAAAACAAGAATATATATCAGGTACAACAAAACCTGTTAATAATTGTTATTATATTTGTTAATTCATAATTTACAATCATACAATAAATATCTTCTAGCAATTCAGTATGTTTCAAATCTGTAGAACACAATAGAGAAATAAATACATTAAACTGAGAGTCTTTTATCAATAGTAACTCTATCTTATTATATTTGGAATCAGGATTTTATCACCCTATTGGCATTTAAACTATCCAAGTAAACTTACAAATAATTCATCATCTGCAAAACATTCCCCAAAAGAACCTATTACTTATAACAATTCACAGATGATTATTTTTAAATTTAAATACTCAGGATAGGGTCAAAATACATACCAACTTTAGTTTAAATTTGTATTTATTATATAGCTCAATAATTTTACTCATCTTTTTATTCCTATCTGGAAAACTCCTTATGATAAAGCACTTACTCAAACTGTGTGATCTTTTATAGCATATCCCTGAATTAGCTGGAGTAATTATATGTTGCTGCTTAAGATAAAAACCTATATCTTAGTGGGTTAGCACAATTCTTATCAGAATGTATGTCAGGATGTAGTCTTCTTCCATGTGCCTTTTCAGAATTAAGGCTTCTTTTAACTTGTGACATCTGTAATTTCAATACTCAAATTGCCTAAATTTATTTTGCATCAAATAATGGAAGGGGCATGCAAGTGGCACTGTCTCTTCTTCTCACATTCCATTGTCTACAATTCAGCTACATGGTGACATCTAATAGAAGAGGAGAGTGACAAATGAGGAATAACTTTTATTTCCAGGAAGAATATAAAAGAATCGGTAAAGAGATAGTCTCTTTCTGATAATCAAAGTTCCATTTAACTCATTTTCATACAAATACAATATATTTAGCCTCTCCTAAAAGGAGGGCAACCCCAAGTCACATGTAATCATCAAATCTATCAGTGTCACATCCTAATATGCTGTTCCATATTAGGAGCTATACAGATTTCCTTTATTTCTGCTCAATTTTTCTATCGATCGTAATAGAAAAAAGTCACATAAATTTTATTTTCCTACCATCCTCAATTTAATATGAAAGTGTACTTGATATATTTTGGTTGATAATGAAGAAGTAGTGTTGCATTCAATTGCATTTAATTTTAGTTAATCCTCAGATCTGTTGTTAACCAACATGGAGAATCTGAACTTAATCTAAAAGCCAGCTTCTGCACACAAAGAGTATAATATAATTTCAGAAATATTTTTTATAATAGCCATTGCTACTTGCCCTTTATTTTTAAGAATTAAAAAATACATAAACATGGAAAGCAGAGACTCTTCTCAATTCAGAGTACTTTGTTGTACAGAAAATCTAAATTTTCCTGAGAAATTTATATTGCTAAGGTAGAGAAAGCTTATGTTGCTTTTGTATTTAACATTTCCCCAAGCATATAATTTATTTGTTCCCTGGTAACATTATGACAGGGAAAATGTTAACTACAAAAGATATACAACAAAAAATAGTGGAAAGGCTCACAGAATATTATTGCATTAATGGATGGTTTGATTTAATGTCATTCTTTGAAGAGAAAGCCAAAATATTTTTAAATATAGTGGGATTGGCCTTTTTTTCCCCCTTGCTGTCTTTGGCATGTATCTTTTCCAGGACAGTCCATTCTTTTGAAACAGTATCACTTTTTACTATTCTTTGAAATGATAAGGGTTTCTTTTCTTTTGTCTCATATTTGCGCTTATTTCCCTGTAGTACTTAAGGGAATTTAAATGAACCATTATAATAATTTTCCCCCTTCAGAACCCATTTTCAATAGATTCAGTATTCATTAAAATGTGATACAAATATGCCAAATGATATTTCTGTCTATTCTTTTTCTAATCTACATGAAATGCTCTTTTCTTAAAAAAAAAAATGCCTTATTCACCCATGCCAACATTTTCAGACATAAGAACCATCAAGAAATAAACTCAAGATCATATTAAGTGTTAAACTGCAAGGACCATTTTGTAGTTATTTGTTTTAAATATAATTACTCCCTTTTTCACACTAAATTTTTAAAGAATGTTTCTAAATTGTCTGGGACTTTTAGGTAATAATTGCAAAGAATAGTTTATTTGTCTTAAAGCCTGAAGGTAAGATAATTTAACTTTTACCTTAATGAAGCAGCAGATAATTTGAGTGACAGAAAATACCATTCTAACTGTATTTGAGAGACTTATTCTATCTTTGGTGAAGGGTATATGACAAGGAACTACCATGATCAAAGTGACAGAAAAATAGTTTTAATAAATTCATGTCTTTCTCTGGCAAAATTCACCCATATAACAAATCTGTACATTTACCCCTTAAACCTAAAATAATTGTCTTCCTCTGAAATTTAAACATAGTACCTTAAGATTAATGGATTACTAAAAAAAAACATACTTTCGCTTATAACTAAAATGGGCTATATATTGATTCTATCTGCAGGTAAAATACAAAAAAAATGGTTAGCTATAAATCATCCTATGAAGGAGCCTACAATAGGTGAGGAGAGACAGGCATATTAACAGACAATTATTATGAGCATTATGAAATAAAGAAAACTTGACATACTAAAGAGAGGAGTAAAGATGAAAAGTCACCCCTGAGTTTCCTCTGGAAAGATAAATTGTTTTAAATTATTTTTTTTATTTTTAATTGGTGAGTAATAATTATATATATTTATGGGGTACAATAAGATATTTTTATATATGCAATGTAGAATAAGTAAATCAGGATAATTAAGAAATCCATCACCCCACATACTTATTTTTTCTGTGGTAAAACATGTTTACTTTTTGCCATTTTTAAATATACAATGCATTATTATTCATTATACTCACCATTCTGTACTACAGATTACTAAACCTCATCTCTTCTGTTTATCTGGAAATTTGTACTATTCAATCAAAATCCTACTTTTCCTCGTTCACTTCACCCCCACAGTCTGAGACAAACACATTCTGTACTTTAGTTCTGTAAGTTCAACCTTTCAGTCACATACCAGTCAGATTATGCATTATTAGTTTTTGAGCCTGGCTTGTTTCACTTAGCATAGTGTCCTCCAGGTTGATTCATGTTATCTTTTTTTTTTTTAACTTTTATTGCATTATAGGTTTTGGGGTACATGTGCAGAACGTGCAAGATAGTTGCATAGGTACACATGTGGCAGTGTGTTTTGCTGCCTTCCTCCCCTTCACCCACACTTGGCATTCATCCCCAGGCTATCCCTCCCCAGCCCCCCCCGCTGTCCCTCCCCCATTCCACCCAATAGACCCCAGTGTATAGTAGACCGCCTCTCTGTGTCCATGTGTTCTCATTTTTCTTACCCGCCTATGAGTGAGTATATGCGGTATTTCTTTTTCTGTTCTTGTGTCAGTTTGCTGAGAATGATGTTCTCCAGATTCATCCATGTCCTTACAAAGGACACAAACTCATCATTTTTGATTGCTGCATAATCTTCCATGGTGTATATGTGCCACATTTTCCCAGTCCAGTCTATCGTCGTTGGGCATTTGGGTTGGTTCCAGTTCTTTGCTATTGTAAACAGTGCTGCAATGAACATTTGTGTGCATGTGTCCTTATAGTAGAACGATTTATAGTCCTTTGGATAGATACCCAGTAATGGGATTGCTGGGTCAAATGGAATTTCTATTTCTAGATCCTTGAGGAATTGCCACACTGTCTTCCACAATGGCTGAACTAATTTACACTCCCACCAACAGTGTAAGAGTGTTCCTATTTCTCCACATCCTCTCCAGCATCTGCTGTCTCCGGATTTTTTAATGATCGCCATTCTAACTGGCGTGAGATGGTATCTCAATGTGGTTTTGATTTGTGTCTCTCTAATGACCAGTGATGATGAGCATTTTTTCATATGTTTGTTGGCCTCATGTATGTCTTCTTTTGTAAAGTGTCTGTTCATATCCTTTGCCCATTTTTGAATGGGCCTGTTTGTTTTTTTTCCAGTAAATCTGTTTGAGTTCTTTGTAAATTCTGGATATCAGCCCTTTGTCAGATGGGTAAACTGCAAAGATTTTTTCCCATTCTGTTGGTTGCTAATTCACTCTAGTGACTGTTTCTTTTGCTGTGCAAAAGCTGTGGAGTTTGATTAGGTCCCATTTGTCTATTTTGGCTTTTGTTGCCAATGCTTTTGGTGTTTTGGTCATGAAGTCCTTGCCTACTCCTATGTCCTGAATGGTTTTGCCTAGGTTTCTTTCTAGGGTTTTTATGGTGCCAGGTCTTATGTTTAAGTCTTTAATCCATCTGGAGTTAATTTTAGTGTATGGTGTCAGGAAGGGGTCCAGTTTCTGCTTTCTGCACATGGCTAACCAGTTTTTCCAACACCATTTGTTAAACAGGGAATCCTTTCCCCATTGCTTGTTTTTGTCTGGTTTATCCAAGATTATATGGCTGTAGATATGTTGTGTTGCCTCTGATGCCTCTGTTCTGTTCCATTGGTCTATATCTCTGTTTTGGTACCAGTACCATGCTGTTTTGATTACTGTAGCCTTGTAGTATAGTTTGAATTCTGGTAGCGTGATGCCTCCCGCTGTGTTCTTTTTGCTTAGAATTGACTTGGCTATGCGGGCTCTCTTTTGGTTCCATATGAAGTTCATGGTGGTTTTTTCCAGTTCTGTGAAGAAATTCAATGGTAGCTTGATGGGGATAGCATTGATTCTGTAAATTACTTTGTGCAGTATAGCTATTTTCACGATATTGATTCTTCCTAACCATGAACATAAAATGTTTCTCCATCTGTTTGTGTCCTCTCTTATTTCATTGAGCAGTGGTTTGTAGTTTTCCTTGAAGACGTCTCTTATATTCCTTGTGAGTTGTATTCCTAGGTATCTTATTTTCTTTGTAGCATTGTGAATGGCAGTTCGTTCTTGATTTGGTTCTCTTTAAGTCTGTTATTGGTGTATAGGAATGCTTGTGATTTTTGCACATTGATTTTATATCCTGAGACTTTGCTGAAGTTGCTTATCAGTTTCAGGAGTTTCTGGGCTAAGGTGATGGGGTCTTCTAGATATACTATCATGTCATCTGCAAATAGAGACAATTTGACTTCCACCTTTCCTATTTGAATACCCTTTATTTCTTTTTCTTGCCTGATTGCTCTGGCTAGAACTTCCAGTACCATGTTGAATAGGAGTGGTGAGAGAGGGCATTCTTGTCTAGTGCCGGATTACAAAGGGAATGCTTCCAGTTTTTGCCCATTCAGTATGATATTGACTGTTGGTTTGTCATAAATAGCTTTTATTACTTTGAGATACGTTCCATCAATACCAAGTTTATTGAGGGTTTTTAGCATAAAGCACTGTTGAATTTTGTCAAATGCCTTCTCTGCATCAACTGAGATAATCATATGGTTTTTGTTTTTGGTTCTGTTTATGTGGTGAATTACGTTTTATAGACTTGCATATGTTGAACCAGCCTTGCATCCTTGGGATGAATCCTATTGATCATGATGGATACGTTTTTTAATCTGCTGTTGCAATCTGTTTGCCAGTAGTATTTTATTGAAGATTTTTGCATCTATGTTCATCATGGATACTGGCCTGAAATTTTCTTTTCTTGTTGAGTCTCTGCCGGGTTTTGGTATCAGGATCATGTTGGTCTCATAAAATGATTTGGGAAGGGTTCCCTCTTTTACGATTATTTGGAATCGTTTCAGAAGAAATTGTACCAGCTCCTCTTTGTGTGTCTGATATAATTCGGCTGTGAACCCATCTGGACCTGGGCTTTTATTGTGTGGTAGGCTCTTAATTGCTGCCTCGACTTCAGACCTTGTTATTGGTCTATTGATATTTTCAGCTTCCTCCTGGTTTAGGCTTGGGAGGACACAGGTGTTCAGAAATTTATCCATTTCTATCTGGTTCACTAGTTTATGTGCCTAGAGTTGTTTGTAGTATTCTCTGATGATGGTTTGAATTTCTGTGGAATCTGTGTTGATTTCCCCATTATCGTTTTTTATTGCATCTATTTGGTTGTTCTCTTCTTTTTTATCAGTCTGGCTAGTGGTCTGTGTATTTTGTTGATCTTTTTGAAAATGAGTTCTTGCATTTATTAATTTTTTGAAGGGTTTTTCGTGTCTCTATCTCCTTCAGTTCTGCTCTGATCTTAGTTTTATGTCTTGTCTTTGGCTAGGTTTTGAGCTTTTTTGATCTTGCTCCTCTAGCTCTTTGAATTTTGATGATAGGGTGTCAATTTTGGGTCTTTCCACTCTTCTCATGTGGGCACTTATTGCTATATATTTTCCTCTACAGACTGCTTTAAATGTGTCCCAGAGATTCTGGTACGTTGTGTCTTCATTCTCGTTGGTTTCAAAGAACTTCTTTATTTCTGCCTTCGTTTCATTGTTTATCCAATCAACATTCAAGAGCCAGTTGTTCAGTTTCCATGAAGCTCTGTGGTTCTGAGTTAGTTTCTGAATTCTGAGTTATAACTTGATTGCACTGTGGTCTGAGACTGTTTGTTATGATTTCCTTTCTCTTCATTTACTGAGGAGTGATTTACTTTCAATTATGTGGTCAATTTTAGAGTAGGTGTGATATGGTGCTGAGAAGAATGTATTTTCTGTGGATTTGGGGTGGAGAGTTCTCTAAATGTCTATCAGGTTTGCTTGTTCCAGGTCTGAGTTCAAGCCCTGGATATCCTTGTTAATTTTCTGTCTGGTTGATCTGTCTGATATTGACAGTGGAGTGTTAAAGTCTCCCACTATTATTGTGTGGGAGTCTAAGTCCCTTTGTAAGTCAATAAGAACTTGTCTTATATATCTGGGTGCTCCTGTATTGGGTCCATATATATTTAGGATCGTTAGCTCTTCTTGTTGTATCGATCCTTTTACCATTATGTAATGACCTTCTTTGTCTCTTTTGATATTTTTTGCTTTGAAGTCTATTTTACCAGAGATGAGAATTGCACCTCCTTCTTTTCTTCACTCTCCATTTGATGGTAAATCTTCCTCCATCCCTTAATTTTGAGTCTTTGTGTATCCTTGCAGGTGAGATGGGTTTCCTGGATACAGCACACCTATGGGTTTTGTTTTTTTATCCAATTTGCCAGTCTGTAGCTTTTGATTGGTGTATTTAGCCCATTTACATTTAGGGTTAATATTGTTATGTGTGAGTTTGATACTGCCATTTTGATACTATCTGGCTGTTTTGTCCCTTGGTTGATGCAGATTCTTCATTTTGTTGATGCTCTTTAGTATTTGGTATGTTTTTAGAATGGCTGGTACTGGTTGTTCCTTTCTATGTAGTGCCTCTTTCAAGAGCTCTTGTAAAGCAATCCTGGTGGTGGCAAAATCTCTGAGCACTTGCTTTTTGCAAAAGGTTTTATTCTTCCTTCACTTATGAAGCTCGGTTTGGCTGGATATGAAATTCTGGGTTGAAAGTTCTTTTCTTTAAGGATGTTGAATATTGGCCCCCACTCTCTTCTGGCTTGCAGAGTCTCTGCCGAGAGATCTGCTGTGAGTCTGATGGGCTTCCCTTTGTGGGTGACCTGACCTTTCTCTCTGGCTGCCCTTAGTATTTTCTCCTTCATTTCAACCCTGGTGAATCTGACGACTATGTGCCTTGGGGTTGCTCTTCTTGCTGAATATCTTTGTGGTGTTCTCTCTATTTCCTGGACTTGAGCATTGGCCTGCCTTGCTAGGTTGGGGAAATTTTCCTGGATAATATCCTGAAGAGTATTTTCCAGCTTGGATTAATTCTCTTTGTCGCATTCTGGTACACCTATCAAACGTAGGTTAGGTCTCTTCACATAGTCCCACATTTCTTGGAGATTTTGTTCATTCCTTTTTGCACTTTTTTCTCTAATCTTGGTTTCTCATTTTATTTCATTGAGTTGATCTTCAACTTCTGATGTTCTTTCTTCTGCTTGGTCAATTTGGCTGTTAAAACTTGTGCATGCTTCACGAAGTTCTCGTGTTGTGTTTTTCAGCTCCTTCAATTCATTCATATTCGTCTCTAAGTTGTCCGCTCTTGTTATCATTTCCTCAGTTCTTTTTTCAAATCTTTTTTCAAGGTTCTTAGTTTCTTTGCATTGATTTAGAACATGTTCTTTTAGCTCACTGAAGTTTCTCATTATCCACCTTCTGAGGTCTGATTCCATCATTTCATCACACTCATTCTCCATCCAGCTTTGTTCCCTGGCTGGTGAGGAGTTTTGGTCCTTTGTAGGAGGTAGGGTGTTTTGTTTCTGGGTGTTTTCCTCCTTTATGTGCTGGTTTCTTCCCATCTTTGTGGATTTATCCACCTGTCATCTTAGTAGTTGCTGACTTTTTGATTGGGTCTCTGAGTGGACACCCAGATTGCTGATGATGAAGTATTTCTGTTACTTAGTTTTCCTTCTAACAGTCTAGCCCTTCTGCTTTATGACTGCTGAGGTCCACTCCAGGCCCTGCTTGTCTGGGGTACACCTGTAGCAGCTGCAGAACAGTGAGGCATGCTACCAGTTTCTTCTTCTTCTATCTTTGTCCCAGAATGATGCCCGCCAAATGTCAGTCTGATTAGTCCTTTTTTGAGGTGACTCTTTGGATATATAGGGGTCAGGGAGCTGCTTGAGGGATGGTCTGTACTTTATAGGAGCTCCAGTGCTGAGCTGTGAGCTCTGTTGTTCATTCAGGGTTGTTGGGCGGGTGTGTTTAGGTCTGCTGCAGCAGAACTTATAAAACCCCCTTTTTTTCCCCCAGATGCTCTGTGTCAGGGAGTTGGGGCTTTCTTTATAAGTATCCATTGCATTGTCCTTCCCAGCTAGGAGGCAGTCTAGTCACTAATTACCTGCTGAGGCTCTGCCCTCTTACCTCGGGGTCTGCCCTGCTGCGGCTCTGCCCTCTTACCTCGGGGTCTGCCCTGTTGCCACAGGGCTCCGCCCTACTGTGGTGGGCTCTGCCTTATTGGCTGAGTCTGTCTGTTATGGTGGGTTGCCTTGGCAACAGCAGGCTGCTTCAGCAATGGACATGTACCTCAGTAGGGGCAGGTTGCGTCCATAGTGGTGGATGCCCCTACCCCACCGAGCTGCACCGTTCTGGATTCAGCTGAGCCTGCAGTAAAACTCTCAACCCTGAGCATTTTGCATCACCATTTTATTTGTCCCTCTGGGGGTGGGACCTGCCAAGCCTGTTCACCTGGCTCCCTGTCTCAGAGTCCTTTCTCTCTCTTTCTCTCTTTTTTTTTTTTAAGTTGAATGGTTGACTCTTTCAGAGGTGTTTCAGTCACCTGCTGATAGGGCGCTGGGATCTGTGTGATTTCCCATGCCACGACCCACTGCACTGACTCAAATCATGCTTCCCAGAAATCTCCTGGTCTGGCTCACTGTCCAAGTCCTGTTTAATCAGATGAATATGTTAATCTGCCCTCCTAAATCTCAGATTGCCAGTTTAACAGGGCATGCAGACCAGCGAGTTTTGTGCGGGGTACCGCTGCACTGCGGTGCTGGCCAAAACAGCTGCACAAGCCGAAAGGGCTGTGCTGGTGTCCCATGTCTCCCCTACACCTGGGAATTTCCCCGTTCTGGGGGCAACAAAGGTCCGTCTGAAAATGCGGCTAGGACTCACCCTTTGTGCCTTCACTGAGAGCTGCAATCCCGAGTTGTTCCTACCACGCCATCTTGGAAATCTCTTTGCCCCCTCCAGAGGTACTTTTAAGATAGTATGGTTAAAGATTAAATAAACATAACAATAAATACATAAAAATATATTCATCATTTTTGATTTCTGAATATTTTTCCTTTTGTTTAGAATATACATGTTATAAATTTTTTAAGACTTAAATGTTTTATTTTTCATATGTTTCTGTTGCTTTATTCCTGATAGTAAAACCACTCAAATTTGAGAAGCATATTGACAGACTTACTTTAATCCCAAGACTAATTTCAAGACGTTTTAATGTTTATTTCAATTCCTCTAACTCCTATGAATCTATTCACCTAATTGAGTCATCTTTTTTCATCTTATTTGAATACATGTACAGAAGAATACAATTTTGTTCTTAATATAGTTGTTAATTTTTTTGTATAATCAAGATTTAAGATTTGTAATTTACCCCCTGCCCAAAAAATATTTCTAGAAAATCTAACATGATTGATTTGCCAAACTTGGTGATTTATATAAACTATCTGCTTAGGGACAAAATATTTTCTTGGAAAAAGCTTATCAAAATCAAATTACAACAATTTAAAGTATACTTGAATTTGGTTTATTAATTGTAGGTCCTTTGGTATTAAACAAATAATGCATAAAAATATTTTGGACAACTTTGAGATTATAGAAATTATAAGAAATAGTAAAGAATATTCCCCCTCTCCCTAAAAGAAGCAATCTGTAAGTATAGTTTGGACCTGGAAGCAGTAGTCATTAGCAGTAGGAGCAGGGTTACCAAAAAAGCTGAAGAATGTAGTCAGGATGAAGAAAAATTATCTCAGAAGGATGGTTTGAGATGCAAGAAGTCAGATTACATATACTGGTAAATATGTATACAAAGGGAAAACAAAATGATAAGATCTAATCTGTTGAACTGGAGAAGTCAATAATTAAAATATTCATAATAATAGCACATATATTAGAAAGTAGGGGATTTAAATTGTTTAAAGTCTTTGCATATGAGGAATAAAAAACATATTATTATGAGCTCAATCTTCTTCAAATATTCTTAATATTAATGCTACATAAAAACAATTTGAGTTCCATTTATTTTGGAGAACTTGACATCATTATTCTAAAATTTAAATGGAAAATGATATCCATAAATAACAAAGTACACCAGAACAAAAAGAAGATAAACACACACACACAATAACCTAGTTTTATATGCAGTTTCAGAAGAGAAATTTCTCAGAGTAGGTAAGAGATTTCTGAAGAGGAAAAATTTAAAAATCATATCTTATCTGATGTGAGCTATTTTCATTAGAGTGCTATTGGCAACATAGTAGAAAAATTAAGATAATATCATAGAAAGCCTAGAAATAGGTCCATGCTTACATAGGTACTTGATATGTAACTAAAGTGATATCAAAGACTTTTTGATGAACCAAGGGAACTGTTCAATAAATGAGCTCTGAAATACTAATTCTCTAGTTAGGTAAAAGAAGACAATTAATTCCTATTATAAATGTTATAATCAGACATAAACAAATCTGCTGAAGAAGGATAAAGTCTAAAATGGGAAAAAACATCTTAAAAATTTTCAGAACAAATGTAATGAAGAATAATTATACTTTCTTAAGTACAATTTTTTTTTGACAAGACACCAAAAAAGCACTAATTGCAAAAGAAATGCTAATAAATTTAACTGGATTAATACCACATATCTGTGTTTATGAAATATCATACAGTTATGAAAATAGTTGTCAAAAACTATTTTGACAACTTTAAGAGAAAGTATTTGTAACACATATAGTTATTGTATAGAATATTTATACACCAAGAAAATGATATCTGCAAGAGACAACATGGGGTAATTCTTAGAAACGTAACAATGTATTGTATGTTCAAGGAGACTATACATAGTAGAGCAGTTAGTAGCTTAAAATAAATAAAAGCAATGAAACTAAAAGCATGGAGTACACACACACACACACACACACACACACACACACACACACACACATTTCATAGAAACTCACAGACATTAAAGGGATTATAAAAATTCAGATTAACATTTACCTCAGTGGTGAGGCAGAGGGATTACTAGAAGATCACCCATAACTATATACAGGATTTGGTCATATCCTTATTCTTTCATTGATAGGCAGTTTCACTGGTCCTCATTCTGTTATCATGCGTTCTTTAAAATGTACATATATATGTTGAGGGTATTTTTATATTTGTACCAAATAAAGCCCTGTGTGGGAGCTCATGCCTGTAATCCCTGAACTTTCAAAAGTCGAAGCAGACAGATTGCCTGAGCTCAGCAGTTTGAGACCAGTCTTTGCAACATGGTGAAACCAGTCACTACCAAAAATACAGATATTAGCCCAACACAGTGGACTGCACCTGTGAGTCCAGCTACTCGGGAGGCCGAGGCATGAGAATTGAGGGAGTCTGCCGAGCGGAGGTTGCAGTGAGCTGAGATCACACCACTTGCACTCCAACCTGGGTGACAGAGCAAGACCCCTTTTCAAAACAAAAATAAATAAATAAATATTTAAACCAAATATTTTATTTAATAAAATAAATCTGAAGAAAGTGATGAAATTCAAAACATAAATATCTTCAATGGTACTCTTAAAGTACCTGAAAAAGTAAACCTCAGACTATTTTGTTAAAAACTGCATATGGTTTATATAGAAAAACAATATGTATAAACAAGTTCTAAGCTTTTAAAATTAAAAATAAGAATACATTATTTGAGAACATAAGTAATCTTTAATACATCGAGATTCTATTCTTTTATTTCTAGTTTGATAATGCATTTTTTTTACAGTTTCTTCTTATTGTGCTACCACTGAGTATTGTCCAGGGTAGGGACAATTTAGGGTGTCTCTTATCAAAAGCATGTAATTCACATATGACTCTTTCCACATACATTCAATGAAGTAGTGTCAGTCCCCATAGAACATAGGTTTTGAATGATGTATTATTCTTTCAGTATTCAACACACAATGCAGAAAGCAATAATTTTTTGCCATCTTTCACTTAAACCAGATACATTTTATTAAAGGCATTTGATGAAAAATATGTCCAAAACTCCCCATAAATGTAAGTGAAGAAAATACTCTAATTTTAGATTTGTTCATTTCTCATTGCCATTTGCTCAATAATTATATTTACATACACACCTATATATACATATGTATAACACGTACACACATGTATACACATATAACACATATCTATATATATTTGTATTTCACATGTTTATTTATAAAATGAGAAAATAGAAAATGTCAGATACAGTTATTCAGTCAATAACCTTTTAGCTTTTTTATACTTATCTATTGAATTAAAACTTTTTTTATAATGGAGCATCTTTATTTATCTATAAAAATTGTTTTTACCAGAAATATTTTTCTGATATTAATATAAATATACCAGCTTTCTTTCATTAGCATTGTCTTGTACATTTTACTCTATTTTGTATTTACAAACAGTGTCTGTATATTTTATATGCATATGGAATAAAAATAATTTGTAAGTTTACTTTGTGTATGTTTTAAAATATAATCTAATGATTTTTGTCTTTTGATTAGAAAGTTTAATCCCCTTACATTGAATGTGACTTTTATGTATTTACATTTATTTTAGCCATCTTAAATAAGCAGGCTCTTCATATTTTTTCTATATATTTTTTTAATTTTTATACATTCTTATATTCCTTTGATGTGTTTTCAATTTATTTATCTTCTATCATACTCCTCTAATGTCCTGTTGTTGAGATGGAAAATGCTAGTCAACAATCTATTCACAAGTTATTGTTCTGTTGTTTGAAATGTATTAAACTGTCTGGCTTTTAAAGATCGTTTCCTTGTATTTAATGTTCTATATATACTTTCAGTAAGATATGTTTGGTTACTTTTTTTTTTAATTTAATCTTTTTTGGATTGCAATTATTGACTTTCCATATCATTTATGGGCAAATGTTATGTTACAATTTCTTCTTATTTCCTTCCTTCTTCTGATTTGATGTACATCAGAGATGCCACACTCTGTCTTATCTTTCACACTTGCTTGTATTTTTTCCCCATCTCTTCTCAGAGATTACTTCACACACTGCATGTGATGAGCGCCCTACATTCCTGCAGTTCAGTGGCTCTATGACCATAGGCAGCACTGCCTGCTTCCTTGCTGAGCTTTGAATAATCTTATTATATTTGTTAAAAATTCATTAATGCTTTCTTCCATTATTTAAATATTTTCCTTGATATTTTCAGTAATTATGTTTTTAATATTTGGATAATCTCTTGAATAATTTCTTGGATCAGCTTGCTTAGTACTACCCCTCTTGTTTCTTACACATACATATATATATATATTTTTTAGATGGAGTCTCACTCAGTTGCCCATGCCAGACTGCAGTGGCACAATCTTCGCTCATTACAACCCCTGCCTCTTGAGTTCAAGAAACTTGCTTGCCCCTAGCTTTCTCAGTAGCTGGGATTACAGGTGTGCGTCACTATGCTGGGCTGATTTTTGTATATTTAGTAGAGACGGGGTTTCACAGTGTTGGCCAGGCTGGTCTTGAACTCCTGAGCTGAGGTGATCTGTTCACCTTGGCATTCCAAACTGCTGGTATTATAGGCATGAGCCACTGCGCCCAGTCGTTTCTTGCACATATTTTGATTTCTGTCTTTTGCTTTTTAAATACATTTAACCTATTGACTTTATAGTCTGTATTTGATAATTTCATTATGTGGACCTTGGTTAGTCTCATTCTATTACTGATCTGCTTTATCTTACTCATGGTGCTATGCTTTCTCTGAAACTGGTCATTCTTGACTGTGAGCTACTATTCTTATATTTGGGAATAAGCTCTGGTTTGATGGTAATTTTCATTTGTAATCACTTATGTTGTGGTTCAATGCGCTCCTCCAACACAGTGACACATTCATTATACTCTTAAAAAATTTCCCAGGCCAAATTGTGTGAATTTGAGCTGCAGAACTGCATGAGGTCTAGTTTGTGCTTTTAATTTCTCAAGGGATAATGTCTTTTTCTCTCTACAGAACCAAATTAAAATCAGGTACTTTAAAAATTTTTTACCTCTTCAGGAGTAAGTTTATTTCTAGTTCACATTTTCAAAGAATAGAAATCGTTTTATGCAGAGTCCTATTAAACAACTTAGAATGAAATCCTTGTGTTTTTCTCTTGTCCTTTGCATAACAAGTGACAGATAAAACAGAAACTGAATTCACCAGGATTTTTAACCTGCTCTGAAGCAAATGAACTTGAGTGCTTTCTTACCTCTCAGGATTAGCAATTTCACTTTACATTTAGTTTGTGAGGATCCTTAGTTTTTGCTAGCTCATCAATGCATAAATAATTTTATCCAGTATGTTTAGCTGTCTGTATGTGAATTTAAATAGTATTTCAGATCTCCAGATTTGCATAATGCTAGACATAGAAATATTCTGATAGCTTATATTGGTAATAGCAAACTTTTGTATTATTATGAACCTTTTACAGTCACATTCCTTATTTTTATCCATTGGCACATATAATCATTTTTAATAGTACCCCCAACATAAAAGTACAGGTGTTGTAAGTCTGTGAAGAATTTTAGTGCTTATAACAAGAATATAGAAATGATTGTATATATTAAAAAACCCACAAATATTTGAATTGTATACTACTTAAGGAGAAATAAAATAAGCCAAGAATCATTAAAGTTATCATTGCTATCCCAGGATCCTTACTTTTCATTGATTTGCTTTCATTAACCAAAATGTTCCTAATTTTTCCTCCTTTGGTTACTCTAATTATTTGTAACTAAACCAAAATCGCATTCATAATAATAGCTTGCTTAAAAATATGCAACTAGCTATTTTGTGTGTCAACAGAACTGATTTGTCACATTACAATTCATTCAGTGATTGAAATAAAAATAATAGTACTGGTGTATATTTATATTCTCTTCTCAGAGGTGTTTGAAACAGAGCAACTCCATCTTGAATAGGGGCAGAGTAAAATAAGGCTGACATCTACTGGGCTGCATTTCCAGAATGCATCCTAGTCACAGGATAAGACAGGAGGTCAGTACAGGATGCAGGTCATAAAACAGGTTGTAGTAAAGAAGCTGGCCGAAACCCACCAAAACCAAGATGACCACAGTAGTGACCTCTGGTCATCCTCACTGCTTGTTATATGCTAACTATAATACATTAGCATGCTAAGAGACACTCCCACCAGCACCATGACAGTTTACCAATGCCATGGCAATGTCAAAAAGTTACGCTATATGCTCTAAAAAGTAAAGGAACCCACATTTCCAGGATTTGCCCACCCCTTTTGCAAAAAACTCATGAATAATCCATCCCTTGTTGAACATATAATCAAGAAGTAACAATAAGTATGCTTAGTTGAGCAGTCCATACCATCACTTTGCCTATGGAGTAGCCATTCTTTTATTCCTTTACTTTCTTAATAAACTTGCTTTCACTTTATGAACTCTCCCTGAATTCATTCTTGTGCAAGATCCATGAACCCAATCCACTCTTGGGATCTGGATTGGGGCCTTTTTCTGATAACACTCTGACATGCATGTGGAAGCATATTAAGAATGCATATCTAATATTACAGAGTAGAGAAAGCAAATAGCACACAAATTACAAAATATGCTAAGTCAGGCCAGGGGTCAAGTATTTGTATGAATTTTAGTTGTTTATATGGTCTTATTATGAATTAGCTTTTGACAACCACAAAGCTTAATGGTATTTGGAGTTATTCTTCAAACATTTCACCTTGCTCAAAAATCAATCTTAACTAGATCTAGGCATTTTAATATTCATTAGAAGGGATCTGTTTTAAATTTACATGTAGTTTCCTTTTGCCTAAACCACATTTTATGAATTATCCCTTTTGTTAAATTTTGTTTAAATTTCTCTAAGATGTAGTCTTCATTCCATTTTGAGATGAATGCATAAGGAATGCATGAGTAGAGCTACACTGATGTCCATGGATAAAAAAGAAGTGGTAGCATAAATAGTTTTTGTTTCTTTCTTTTTTCTGCCTTTTTAATAAAAATATACATATACTTGATATCTTTTTTTTTTAATTTTTATTGCATTATAGGTTTTGGGGTACATGTGCAGAACGTGCAAGATAGTTGCATAGGTACACACATGGCAGTGTGTTTTGCTGCCTTCCTCCCCTTCACCCACACTTGGTATTCATCCCCAGGCTGTCCCCTCCAGCCCCCCCCCCGCTGTCCCTCCCCCATTTCCCCCAACAGTCCCCAGTGTATAGTAGACCGCCTCTCTGTGTCCATGTGTTCTCATTTTTCTCACCCACCTATGAGTGAGTATATGCAGTATTTCTTTTTCTGTTCTTGTGTCATTTTGCTGAGAATGATGTTCTCCAGATTCATCCATGTCCTTACAAAGGACACAAACTCATCATTTTTGATTGCTGCATAATATTCCATGGTGTATATGTGCCACATTTTCCCAGTCCAGTCTATCATCGATGGGCATTTGGGTTGGTTCCAGGTCTTTGCTATTGTAAACAGTGCTGCAATGAACATTCGTGTGCATGTGTCCTTATAGTAGAACGGTTTATAGTCTTTTGGATAGATACCCAGTAATGGGATTGCTGGGTCAAATGGAATTTCTATTTCTAGGTCCCTGAGGAATCGCCACACTGTCTTCCACAATGGTTGAACTAATTTACATTCCCACCAACAGTGTAAGAGTGTTCCTATTTCTCCACATCCTCTCCAGCATCTGCTGTCTCCAGATTTTTTAATGATCGCCATTCTAACTGGTGTGAGATGATATCTCAATGTGGTTTTGATTTGCATCTCTCTAATGACCAATGATGATGAGCACTTTTTCATATGTTTGTTGGCCTCATGTATGTCTTCTTTTGTAAAGTTTCTGTTCATATACTTGATATCTTTTTCACTAATGGGAAGGCAAGGAAAAAAGAAGCTAGATAAACCTTTGAGACTAAGAGTTTCAGAGAATTCCCAATTGAGTTTGTTTTATAACATGAATAAAAATATATACAGAAAAACACATACGTCATTCAACATACACACAATGTTTCAAACAATAAGTACAAAATATTTGAAGATGTCAAGACAAAAAATATATGAATCTTCCAGTGCAGCAAAAACAAACAAACAAAAATAACCTAAATTATGGTTTTATGCTGTGGCTAATCTCTTCATGAAGCAGAAAGAACAAGGAGGAAAGAATAACGATGATAAAAGTAAAAGATTCTGGAACCAGAGAACCTGGATTGAAATGCAGTCTCTATCATTTATTAAGTATATAACTATGGCCAACTTACTTTACTGTTCTGTATCTCAGCTTCTTCAGTTGTCAAATGGAAAGAAGACTTCCTACTTATATAATGGATCTTTGTAAAGCCTTTAGGAAATTAACTAACACAAACTAAGTTATATAAAAGTGTTTATTATATAAATGAATAATAAGAAATGAAGCAAAAGAGAACATGGGGTAAACTTGTGGATTCCCTTAATGTGAAGGCTAATTTAATTCTGAAGAAAATAAAGAGCTTTTTAAGGGATTTAATTAAGATATCAGATTTTAAAATGTTTGAAAAGTCACTTGTTACTACTTGTGACTGATGAGGTCAATGAATCTGAAGAGTGAATTAAAAAAATATAACCTATTTTGCAGATTGTTATAGATTGAATATGGAGATGAAGGCTGAAACTTAAATATGTTTAGAGAGCAGAATATATTATTTAGTTATTGACTAACCATATGAAATAGAAGAGAGAGGATTAAAGGTAGTCTGCTTTGTGTCTAAAAATTTTACGTAAATGATGGTGTGATACACTTAGACAGACAATATGAGACTAAGAGCAAGCATAGCTTATGTTTGAAGGTATGCCAATTTATCAAGTCTCCAAATAATAAGGTAAATGTACAAAAATGTTAATTTATTCAAATTTATGGAATTAAAACTTTAATATCCTTTAAATAAATCATTTATTTTTAAGAGATTAACATTTTTATATAAAATATTGCATACTAAATAATTTAAGATGAACAGATTATGTCTAGTACATTAAACCCAAGATATTTTAAAAATACATAAATGTAAAGATAATTGTTTTAATTTATTATTGTTTTAAGCTATAGTAAGTTTCTCTTTTTAAAGTAATTTTTATTTTGCTATACTCTCAATTATTTTTGTTGTCATAGAAAAGTTATAGCTTGGAAATCACAAGTTCTGACAAGCCAAAATAAAAATGAAAAGTGCAATTAATTATAAGAAGACTTGTGAAATGACAGTTCTTTTAAAAATAAAATCAAATTCCAGTTGTAGAGGTAACAAAAAAAATAATATTGAGCTTTGATTAACATTCCAACCACTAGGTAGCAATATTACAAAAGATTCTCTTGTATACACTATGTAGATATTCTCTGCCTTGAAGCATTCCATCTTAATTTATTTTATTTTTCTATCAAGATTCTCTTTTCCTATTCTTCAGGCTGAGAGTTCTCCAAAAGAATGTGTATGCAATCAGACTATTATATCAAACACTTCTGGTAACAGGGCTTGAAAATGTCTGTACACCTATGTTAAAAAGAGTATAGGAGTGCCAGGTTTTAACTGAGGTCTGAGGGTAGTCAGTGAGTGAGTGGAGGGTAATTGGAGAAACACTTGAGGAATTGTAGATAGTTTCAACATGGCTTTACTGTCTGGGCAAAAGTGAGCCATGTGTACAGTGTTAGCAGGATAATTATGCCTTTTACAGACAATAGTGGCTTCAAGCTCATGTAGGTGATCATTTAATGCACCTTACATGGTGTGCTTACATAATGTGTATGGTTGTGTGCCTGAGCTCCAAACCTGCTGAGTCATACTGCACCAGAAGTCTGCTTCACCCTAATCCTGACTAAAGAGCAGCCATTTCCCTTACACTCCACTCCCTAGGCCAAGGGCATCTTCTCAGCAGGGGCATGTGCCCATAGGGTGAAGTCCTGAATCCCTAACCCACAATAACAATACAGAGAGAAACAACAGCTCACTACTAGGATCCCAGCTATGCTACTTATGATTATTAAGGCCCAGAGTAGGCAGGAGCCTACAGATGCCCACCATCTCTGTTGGTGGTCATCAGTAAGGCTCTCAACCACTTTAATCTCCTGGGAAAACCCAAGCAGGGCTGCTATTATGTTATGCTGATTGTCAGGTATAAAGGTACAACATTGTGTTTCTAAAAGGGCACAGGTGCCTTCTTGGGCAGCTGTTATCATGTCTAAGGTAATTTGGTTTTGCATTACCAGCTTTTTGATCTGATCAACCTCATTTGTTAACAGGAGGAGGTCTACTCAGATGTAATTCAGAGCCTGAGTGTTGTGCTCTGCAAAAGCAGTAACTTGTGCTTCTATACTTATGCCACCTGCTCCAGGGATAGTCATTGCCAAGGAGGGTAACAATCAGATGGCTTGTTACACTCACAAAAACTGAGAGCATAACACCTCCCAGTTACATGGGTATCTGGGGAATATGGGGAGAACAGTGGCAGGTACTTAAGGTCACCCCCAGGTGAACATCTAGTCCAGTCTGCTGGTAGGTAAGGCCACCCTGTGTCCCCACAGGCCCATAAACTCTAAGGGAGCACAAAATCCACTGGAACCTGACCTTGATGGGGCTGCTTTTTCCACCATACCTTTGCCGTGGTGATATGTGTTATATTTTCACAGGCTGTGACAGGTACCCATCCCACAGTGGTGTCATACCAGTGTTATTCTATGCATTCTGTCACCAGGGATGAGGATAAACATGTTCCCTCACTAGCAAGACCAGTCCATCATAAACACTACAGGCCAACCAGGAGGCAGGTGTGCCATGTGTCTTGTGACATCTTTTGTCCAAACTTGCCACATTGTGTTCCAGGAAATGTCCACAAGACCCCAAGTCTCTAGCCATGTTCAATTCTCTGCAGACCCTAAATATATATACCAAGGCTGGTCGTCTGCAGCTGCTGCTGGAAAGAGGGTACAGATTCAACAGTTGGAAACATTGGTCACCACAGAATAGGCACGGGCCCAGTTCGCAATCCAGTTGGAGCATGCTAACCTATGGTCAAAATGACAGAGCAGGCACAGGTACTAAATCACATCCTTCAGGGAAAATACAGGCTAACTTCATGGACAGCAATGCAACCACTAAGAGATTCTGCCCTGGGTACCACCACTTCTCAGCTCCCCATGGTTCCTTTGAGTCCTGTATCCATGCCAAAGTCACTGGGGAGCTCATAATAGGCCACTCAGACAGTCATATGTCCCCTGGAGGAAGGTTTCTTTCCTGGCTATTCCCCTATGAACAGTCAACTGCGGGGGCCATGTATTGAACACCCAAGGAGTGACATGCAAGTCATACTGCAGACCCTTCCCTCAGGGAGCTACAATGGCCAACCACCAGCAATGGGGAGCTTGGAGGGTCCCTGGCCACAGTTAAGATTTTTGTTCCCCTGCCTTCAGGGGTGTTGGGGCAGGCAACAACCAATTATATTCTTCCCCATATCTGGTTGGAAGAGGTCATCCTCAGTATGTATCTGTAACTGAATGCAGGCAGTTTCCCAGGGTAACAAAGCCTCTACCAAGTCCAGACTGCCTTTCTTTGGCCATTCATTCAAGGTTTGAAGCACCATGTCCAGCCTGGAACTCCAGCCCTACAAAGACGGGTGTGTGATATGCAAGGATAACCCATTCTTCTAAAGCCCATTATATTGCTCAATCACCCACATCCTGCAGGTTGTATGGCACATGGAATCCCCACTTTATGTCCATTTGTTGTGCTCATTGTTTTACCCATCTCCCAGTGAAATGTGTTCCTGTATCACTTTCAATGGCAGGGACAGACTGCAATGTTTATTGATCTGTTGCATCAGTCTACTACCCGCAGGTCCCAGTTTCCAGTTTAGATGCTGACTGTAGGTGCTGACTGTAACCATTAGACCTTGGCCAAGTCATCTGCCTCAGCATTACTAGGGGTGGGAAAGGCAGATGGACTGATGCATGATTAATAGTTACCTCTTTCTGATGTCCCATTTCCCAGAGGTCTTGCCCCATGGCTTGGCCCCAAATGGGTTGGGGCCAAATCTATATTTTCCAGGTAGTTAACCACAAGGCTAAGCCTCAGTAGGCTGCTCAGATATCAGCACAGATTGCCATAGGTATCGTCTCCTTGGTGATCACCATCCACAGTGCTCTAAGTTAAGCCCATTAGCTACTTGGTCCACATCTGGTTTCAAACCATATTGTGTCAATATTACTTTGGACTGCAATAGCAGTCCAGGCAGCATTAGAAACTTGGCTAGACCCATCTGTCTACCATGCCCCATCGGGAATGGAGGGGTGCCCTTCCTTAAACAGCAAAGGTTCAGGATCTCAGGGTACCTCAGGCCCCATGGCTTTATCTTGTTTTAAGACCACATGTCCCAAGACCTCTTGTAACTCTGCCAATAAGGGACTTGTACTCAGCATATTCTGGTGTTCTCAGTAGGCATCCCACTTTGCTAATATGGATATCTTAGCCATCCTAGTTCAGGGGTATTACCCATGAATACACTCCTCCTGTATTCAGGTAAGTTGTCTGCACAACAACTGTAGCCCATCCTGTCACACTCTCACAAGCCTGAAGGGCAGCATATACAGCTGCTAAGTGTTTCTCAATCAAAGAATACCAGAGCTCAGCTCCTTTCCATAATTGGGACTAAAAGCCTACTGGCATTCTCAAGCGCTCCATATGCTGCCACATTCCCCAACTGAAACCATCTCTGTTCACATGCACATCCAGTTCAAATGGATGCTGCTAGTCAACTACCCCCTGTAGGGCCTGTGACTGCTGAGCGGCCTGCCTGGCTGCCAGGAAGGCAATCTCAGTTGAATCATCGCAATTCCAGGTAGCTCCCTTCTTTGTCAACCAATGCAACGGTTTTATTATTTAAGCCAAGTGAGGCACAAATGCTGCCAATATCCCAGGAGAACCACAAAAATTTGCAGCTGCTTCACCATGGTGGAACAGGATATGTCTGAATCTTATCAATAATAGCCTCTGGAATGGCCTTTTTCCTACCTGACCAGAAAAGCTTCAAGAACCTGGCAGACAATCTAGCCCTTGGACCTTGGATTCCCTGACAGCCCAACCTCATGCTGTCAAACATTGCTGCAAGAGGGGCACTGCTGCTTCCATATCTGCAGGAGAATCAGAGGTTAACATATTATCAATACAATGGAATAAGTGAACACCTTCTGGGCATTGCCAGATGGCTAATTCTGTGGCAACTAGACCATGACACATGGTGGGACTATGCACATAGCCCTGTGGCAACACTGTAAAAGTTCATTGTTGCCCATCCCCTGTGAAGGCAAACTGTTCCTGGCTCTCTGGATCAATGCATATGGAGAAAAATGCATTGGTCAACTACACAGCATAGTGGTATTGTTCCAGTTCCACTGTCAAAGAGTCCATCAAATTCATGATTGACAGGGCAGCTGCATGCAAAGCGGGTAATATATTATTCAGTTCCCAGTAGTCCACAGTCATCTGCCAAGTTCCATCTTGCTTTCTAACTGGCCATGCTGAAGAACTGTAGGGAATATGGATGTCACACATAATCTGTACCTCCCTCATCTTTTTAATTGTCTTGGTTATCTCCAGATGCCTGCCCAGCAATGGTATTTGTGGGTGGAATTAACTGGTTGGGTTTGTGGCATGATCTGAGGCTGGTGATGCATATGTCTGCACAGCACCGGCTTTAGCACATGCACTTGGAAACTGAATTCCCCAGCCCTGGTTTGTAAGGCCCAGCCATGTAAAATGCCCACCCCCAGAATGTATTCCAGTATGGGAGAGCCATATGCAGTATATAAACACGGACCTAAGCAGCTGATGCCAAGGTGCAGAGATACAGGTTTCATGTTCATTTACTGGCCTCCATAACCATTAATGTAAGCAGGTTTTCCCAGTAACGTATCCAGGTTACCATAAACAAACCTGCAATCTGTACCAGTATTCACCAATGCCAGCACCCGCTATAGATTGGTGGGAGACCAGTGGATCATTAATTCCATGTGGGACGTTCGGTTGTCTGATCTCCCCTCAAGTCAACTATCTCATTTATCTTAAAAAGCATTTTATTTTTAAGATAAATGAAGATAGTTGGGGCTTACTCAACAGGTGTGTAATTTATGCATCTACTTATACATGGTGCTACATACCTAACTTGCTCAACTTTTCTAAATCCATCTTAGTTTATCATGGACTAGGAGCATAAGCATTAACTCAGTTAATTACTAAACCATCATTAAAAACATAATTTAGAATTCCAAATGTCAATTTAAATTTCTTGCTCTGTCTTTAAAACTAAAAAATTATTTAGAATATACTATTCAATTGGTTTATTTTATCTTGTGAATAATATGAAAAATTGAAAAGCAAAGATAGTATTATTTTGTAAAGAAAATGAATAACCATATAAAAATCCAGTCTGAAATAAAGAAGAAAAAGTAAATTTGAGCAATAACATCTACCACAATGTACAGGTTTAGAATGTGAAGACTGTAACATATTTTAGTGACTCAGTTGTCATTTTATTTATTACAGAAATTGCCTTGTACATATCAGTTATAACTATATTTAAAACCATGACCAAAACATTAATATTCCCATAAGAGAAATATCAGTCATTATATTGATTTTTATCCTGCAGGGTAATTCACCATTGTGTGCATGTTCCATTTGCTTTCTAATTTATATTAACTGCCCTATTTCTTGTGGCAAAAGGTTGCTCTTATGAAGTGCTCAGGTGACCTAAGAGTTCACAGAGTTTGTCTGATGAGGCTATTTAATTGTAATATGTTGCAATTTCTTAGCTAGTCCAATGTCTATAAAGAATTATATTCTTAACCATAAACAACTTACTTCTATTCGGAGATGTCTATTTGAAGATTTTATAAAATTACATAAAATTTTGGGAGTAATACTCAAATAACTGATATATACTGTAACATAGTTATCTCCCAGAAACTGTGAATATATCTGTACCCATTTTAGACAATATATATTAACAAATATTAAAAGGGCTATATCATATACAAATTTATAAAGCAAATGATTATTTCCCACAGATAATTTAGCATTTCTAGGAAATATTTTCCAGTCAAGCTCATTACAACTAAATAAACGTAATAGTAAGCCATTACTATTTTTTTCCAATAATGCTGGCAAGTCTTAGCTCTCTTAAAATCAAGATTAATTGAATTTTGTTTTGTATTGTTTTTAGTTTGTTTGTTTTTGTGAGGGAGTCTTGCTCTGTTGCCCAGGGTGGAGTGCAGTGACAAGATCTCAGCTTACCACAGCCTCTGCCTCCTGGGTTCAAGTGATTCTCCTGCCTCAGCCTCCCAAGTAGCTGGGATTACAGGTGCTCGCCACAACCCAGTTAATTTTTGTACTGTTATTAGAGATGGGTTTTCATCATGTTGGCCAGGCTGGTCTCCAACTCCTAATCTCAGGTGATCTGCCTGCCTTGGCCTTTCACAGTGCTCAGATTACAGGCACGAGCCACCTTGAGTGAATCCTAAAAACAGAATCACCAAATGCCCCAACTTGAACCTACAAATGTTTGTTAGACAGATTCTTATGGATTTGGATGTTCTTTTTCCTGGTAGATAATTTTGTTGTTAGGTTGCTTACATGTTTCTTCATTATCTTTAGACTCCAAATGTAGGTCTGCTCTACATTTTTACTGCTTTTTATACTGTCTTCTTGCTTTGCATGTATGCAAAGTATAGTTAAAAAATGTTCCCATGGCCCAGCATGGTGGCTCAGGTTTGTAATCCCAGCACTTTGTGAGGCCGAGGTGGGTGGATCTCCTGAGGTCAGGAGTTTAAGACCAGCTTGGCCAACAGGGGAAACCCCATCTCTACTAAAAATGCAACAAAAAAAAAAAAAAAATAGCTGGGTTTGGTGGCTGGTGCCTGTAATCCCAGCTAATTGAGAGGCTGAGGCAGGAGAATCACTTGAACCCGGGAGGCGGAGGCTGCTGTGAGCTGAGATCGTACCACTGCACTCCAGCCTAAGCAACAGAGTGAGACTCCATCTCAAAAACAAATAAATAAATAAATAAGTAAAGCTCCCATGTACCCTATTTACTCATAGAGGAAGCTTTAGAATACCACCATAGGCCACATAACTATGTGTAACACAAAATTTAAAACTCTCTCAATGAGTTTTAAACCTTTTTTGTCAATTAATCTGACTCTACCATTTTTCTTTTTAACTTGAAATTCTAAAAACCAGCTTATTACATTTTGTGGCATTAATTTAATTTTTAGCATTTATAATGAATAATGACCCATTTTTTCCCTCAAATTTAATTTCCTAACTGTTTAATAATTATTCTTGATCACATCTGCAGAGTTTTAAAATGGACATGTGCATGTGTGAAGCTATGACTTTTTGGTAATTCTATTCGACTTTCTGACAGTCTCTATCTTCTTCTTATGTATAGAGTTTTCTTAAAATCTATCTATATTCTTCAAACAGCCTTTCCCTATGTTCTTTTCTGCAGCCAAAGTGACTTAGGTCACTATGACAAACAGTGTGTAGCCTCTGTATATGAACAGAAAAAGAAAGGTAAAAAGTAAAAAGACATCTTTATTATGTGAAGTTTACTATGCTTATTTCAGAGATGTTCATATTAGACCCTAAGTGTTTCTGTTCCATGGCTCCTGGGATTCTAAATAAGGTAAGCAAATGGAATGGCATGTTTACATTTTAATCTAAAAGTTATTCTGTGGTAATAGGATTTTCTTTTAGGGTGTTAAAATGTGTTGAGAAGCATGCCTGCAGAGAACACACTGTGCACAGAATGAGCCAAATCATCCCATTACATTCAATTAGGTATGGTAAGAAAGATAAACATAACAAATGAGCCTGTGGAATATGCAAACAGTTTGAAGAAAAAAAATTAAAGTGAGAGAACTGCCAAATGACAAGCAAACACTGGTACTTTGGCAAAAGATTTAAGCATCATTTCTTTCAGACATTAATAAAGTCATAATAATGGTATTATTTAAAGAGTCATATTAAATACAGAATGAAACCTTCAGGTTGCTTCAAATGAGATTAATATCTCTTTTCTTGCTAGGTGTTTAAAGAATTATTTTCATATGTGTAAGTGTCATTTTACTGAATTACTTGTCTTCTGTCCAGTTGCTCTTAACTCAGTCATACTCAGGTTTAGTAATTACTTAGGACAAAGCAACATATATTAGTGTAAGAGAAATATAAAATAACACAATACTGTGCTCTGTTGAATTTCACCTAAAGCTAGCTTAAAAACATTTTGGAATCATTTTACCCTAAAAATAACTGATGCCCTTGGATCAATTAATTATTCTACAATCGCTTCTCTGATCTTCGGTTATTCTAGCATTCTCTTGAAAGTTTTCTTTTTTTTTTTCCTTTGACTTATGAGTATTTCTCCCTAAATTTCAAAATACTAGAAACTAAGTGCAGGTGTTTCCTAACAATTAAGGTAATGCAACTAATTACCTTCATGTGGGTTTGACTATTGAATGAACACATTCAATAATTTAAATGTACACATAAATGAATGTATCATGGCATATTTCTAACATCCCTTCAGCTTTCACATTTATTTTTTAACTGAATTTAGGCCAAGCATGGCGGCTCACACCTGTAATATCAGCAGTTTGGGAGGCCAAAGTGGGAGGATCACTTGAAGTCATGAGTTCAAGACCAGCCTAGTTAACATGGTGAAACCCTGTCTCTGCCAAAAATACAAAAATTATATGGACATGGTGGCACATACCTGTAATTCCAGTTTCTTGGGAGGCTGAGACAGGAGAATTGCTTGAACCTGGGAAGTAGAAATTGCAGTGAGCCATCATGTCACTACACTACACTCCAGCCTGAGCAATAGAGCAACACTCCATCTCAAAAAACACAAAAACAACAAGAAAACAATTGACTTTAATAATTTCACCTGTTGTTTCTGTTAGAGGGGTTTCAAATTGCATATGATTTTTTTCAGCATCATATTTTCAGCTCTTCTTATTTACAGTTGGTTTGCAGCCAAGCAATGTATTGAAAAGTGAATTCCCTTTTAAATACATTTAGATTACAATTTCAAAAGACACAATCTCCAATACTGAAATTCCTAAATATCAAAATTCCTAAAGATAAAAATCTCTAAAGCTGATACCTCTAAAATTTCCAGTTAAAAATCTCTAAAGCTTAAACCTCTAAAATCTCTAATTAAACTTCCAAATGTAATGACAGATTTGGTATTAGGAGTGATCAAGACTTCTAAAAGTGAATTTCAAGTTATTATCTATAAATTTTGTGGGTTCTTTTTTTTTTTGTTTTTTTCTTTTCATTTCAGCTCAAGAGATGTTGCAGAAAGTCAAGGTTAGTGGATTTTCCATGCAATATGGCATCATGGAAAACTTCAGTTTAAAAAAGCATCATTTGTCAGCATTGGCATTCCCTTGGATTGATGAAATTACAGGAGTTTTTAATAAATTAAAGTCACATTTGCCTTAAGAATCCAGTGAAGTTGCTGAGGTTCAAAAATGGCAACTGTGTTGTTGTTGGATCGACAGTGTTATTTCAGCCAAATTTGTGGTCTGCCTCTAAGTGCACATAAAATGGATTTCACATATCCAAAATAACATAAAAGCATGGCACAGAAGATAGAAAATTTTAATAAGGAATGCTCATTTTCAGTTACAGCAAATCATAGAAGTATTTAGATAAGAGCAGTGCTATACAGAAAATGAATGTGAATCAATTTTCTGAGAAAAGCTGTATCATTTTTAAAAAAGCAGCTATTTATTGTGAGGCAAAACTTCAAAATATAGTTAATGCTTGTGAAATTCTACCAGCTCTTATGGACTATCTCTGTGGAACTGCTCAACTGCTCATAATCTATCAACGTAATAAACTTTTTCAGATGTCAAATTTTCTTTTTAGCTTTTTTTCACTATTTTGAATTATCAGCATTATTTTTTAAATAATTTTTTATACTAAGTATTTCACCTTTGTATCATTTCCAATACTGAAGGTATAAATTATGTAGAGACTTTTTGAGAGTTTAATTGATTTTATGAATTTTTTTTGCAAATTTGATTCTAAGAAAGAACATTATCACATTTACTTTGTGTGTAAGCATTGTGCATGTAGCTAAAAATGTTGGAACTTCCTCAGTAGTTGAGAATATGTTGTTTCTGTATATTTGTGGCAGATGTAATTTCTCAAGATCTTGGCTGTTTGGGCAACTCCATATGTAGTGGTGACCTATTGTGGTTTTGTATTGATCTTGTCAAAAGAGCTATGTTGTTTATCATGGTATTACAGATGACTACATTTATGAAGCTGAGTGCACACAGTTACTAACCAAAGTCATATGCATTTATTCATTTCCCTTTTTGACCTATTCCTCTATGAACAAGTTTTGTCTGTTCATAACTGTTATACTCATGCAACTGTGATTAGTATACCCAAATGTTTATTCTTGCAAAAATATACATGCTATTATTGTCTATTTTATTGTGCAAAGTGGCAGATGAAGTGTTCTGTTTTGTTTTTATATGTTTGTCAAATAATCTCCTTTTGAATATGTAAATAAATTTATTTTAAAGATTTCTAAATTTTTTTTCCTAGAAATATATTTGCAGGATTTTGATTTTTGGGGATCTGAACATGCAGAATTAAGATATTCAGGAGTTCATCTTTTGGAATGGTGATTAGCTCTCCTTTTATATACGTACTGGTTCTACCTTTCCTTTTATTGTTTCTAAGATTTTTAGTCTATTATGAACTGTAACTTCAAATCAGTAGGACTATAATCTTTTCATTGTTTTTTCTTTCTTCTATATTATATTTTCTTTTTCAAAGCCTCTTTCATAATTAATTATTTTTATCCTCAGCTAACTTGGAAACCATTAAGTGAATCCTTATGCCTAGATGTTAAGCATTTGGATATCTTACACATTTTTCACATTTATGTATCCTGCAATCAGCTACATCATTACTTAGGTAGTCCCTCCAAAATACCTGTTTTATTAATTATTCCCTATGGTACCATTTTACTGTCTATATCCATTCAATATTTATTGGGTACATACTATGGTCCTTTCCCCCTTGATGTCTAATGTTGTTCAAACCTAAGTGTTTCATCACCAGTTCCCATCACCAGAAGTGTGCCATCTAATACAAATATAAAATACGTTTACAGGTGAAAGCTTGATATCATTTGGCTCTGCATCCTTACCCAAATTTCATGCTGAATTATAATCTCTAGTGTTGGAGGTGGGAACTGGTGGGAGGTGATTAGACCATGAAGATGTTTTCTAATGGTTTAGCACCATACCCCTAGTGCTGTCTTGTGAAAGAGTTCTCACAAGATCTTATTGTTTAAAAGTGTGTGGCACCTTCCCCTTCACTCTATCTCTTTCCTGTCCCATCACGTGAAGATATGCCTGCTTTTGCTTTTGCTTTCTGGCATGATTTACAGTTCCTGAGGCCACACCAACCATGCTACCTATAAAGGTGGCAAAATCATGAGCCAATTAAGCCTCTTTCCTTTATAAATTATTCAGTCTCAGGTAATTAGATATAGTAGTGTAAGAATGTACTAATCAAGGTAATTGGTACCAGGAGTGGGATATTGCTGTAAAAATACCTAAAAATTTGGAAATGACTTTTGAATTCGGTAAGGGCAGAGGTTGGAAGAGTTTGAAACGCTCACAAGAAGAAAGAAAAAAATTTGGAACTTCATAGAGATTTGTTAAATGGCTATGATCAAAATGCTGATAGTGATATGGACAATGAATTCCAGGCTCAGTTGTTCTCAGTTAGAGAAGAGGAACTTTTTGCAAGCTACGTAAAGGTCACTTTTACTATGCTTTAGCAAAGGGACTGGCAATGCTGTGCTCCTGCTCTAGGGACCTATGGAACTTTGAACTTGGGTGAGATGATTTAGAGTATTTAGCAGAAGAAACTTCTAAACAAAAAAAGCATTCAATATGTGGCCTGGCTGCTTCTAACAGTGTATGTTTATATCGATGAGCAAATAGATTATCTGATCCTGATATATAAAGGGAAAGCAGAGCATAAAGGTTTGGAATATTTCCAGTCTGACCATGTGGTAGAAATAAAAACCTTTTTTTCTGGGGAGGAATTCAAGGCAGGTGCAGAAATTTTTATAAATAAAGAGAAGCCAAATATTAATGGCCAAATTCGGTAAATGACTTGAAAGCATTTCAGAAACCTTCCTGTGAGCTCCCTCCATCACAAACTTGGAGGCCCAGGACCAAGACCCCACTACACTGTGCTGCCTTGGGACCCTGCAGTCTGCATTATGGGCACTCCAGCTCCAGCTCCACCCTGAGCTGTGGCTAAAAGGAACCAAGGTACCACTCAGACTCTTGCTTCAAAGGGTGCAAGCTGCAAGCCTTGGCAGCTTCCATGGGATGTTAAGCCTGCAGGTGTGCAGATGACAAAAGATGAAGCTTAGGAGCTTCTGTCTATATTTCAAAGGATTTATGGAAATGTCTGTATTTCTAGGAAAAAATCTGATGAGGGGGTGGAACTCTCATCACGTACCTCTACTAGGGCAATGCAGAGGGAAAATGTGGGTTAGAGCCTCCACACAGAGTCCCCACTGGGGCACTGCTTAGTGGAGCTGTGAGAGAAGGCAACTGTTTTCCAGACTCCAGAATGTTATATCCAGGCACAGCTTGCATCATGCACCTAGAAAAGCCACAGGCACTCAATGCCAGCCCAGAAAAGCAGCTGAAGGGGGCTGTACCCTGCAGATCAGAGGGGCAGAGATGACTAAGGCCTTGGAGACCCGCCCCTTGCATCAGTGTTGCCTGGATGTAAAACATGCTGTCAAACGAGATTATTTTGGAGTTTCGAGAATTAAGACTGTCTTTCTGGGCTTTAGACTTTAATGGGACCTGTAGCTTCTTTGCTTTGGTTAATTTCCTCCTTTTAGAGCAGGAGCATTTACCGTATTCCTGTACCTCCATTGTATCTTGAAAGTAACTAACTTGTTTTTTTATTTTACAAGTTCATAGGCAAAAGGGACTTGACTTTTCTCAGATTAGACTTTGGACTTGAACTTTGGAGTTACTACTGGAATAGAAGACTTTGGGGGACTGTTGGGAAGATATGATTGGCTTTTGAAATGTTAGAAGAGCATGATATTTGGGAGGGACTAAGGAGAAATGATATGGTTTGGTACTGTGTCCCTATCCAAACCTTATGTTGAATTGTAATCCCCAGTGTTGGAAGAGGGGCTTAGTGGGAAGTGATTAGATCATGAGGGTGGATTTTAATGGTTTAGCTCCATGCCACTGGTGCTGTCTCATGATAGAGTTCTCATGAGATCTGTTTTTTTAAAAGGTTGTGGCCTCTTCCCCTCCACACTCTTTTTCCTGCGCTGGCATATGAACACATACTTGACTCTTTTTTTGCTTTTTGTCATGATTGAATATTTCCTGAGGCCTTGCCAGCCATGCCAGGAGTACAGTCTGCCAAACTGTAAATGAATTAAACCTCTTTTCTTCATAAATTACCCAATATCAGGTAGTTCTTAATAGCAATGTGAGAATGGGCTAACAGAGAGCTATATGTGTAATTAAACATTTTATAATAGCCACATTAAAAAAATAAAAATCCACAGTTAAAATTTGTTTTAATTAATATTTTATTTTGCCATATATATAAAAAATGTATCTGATACATCAAAATATTATTTTTTCACTAAATTTTAGGTTTTCAAATATAGAAATGAAAACAGTAGCCTGTATGTTAGGCAGATAAGCTCTAGAATATAGAATTCTCCCGCACATCTTTTCTGACTAAGTGTATTTTAGTATAATTATTATATTTTTTGCTTTCCCACAGTAACGTTTAAACAAAATAGAGGAAAACCTAAAAGTCAAGGAGCAAACAACTAAAACTAGAATTTGCTTAAATTCCATTTCACTCTTTCTGGTGGACTAGCCTTTAAATAATCTGAATCTTAATCTCCTTAATTTTCCTTCAGAACATATGTACATGGTTAAAAAATGAATGCTAACTAAAAATATCTAACCAAACCCATGATTTCCTGTCCTAAATGTATTTCGCTCTTGCTTCACCCTCACTAGTATCAACAAATTTCAGTTCATTCAGTTGTTTCTTCTGGCACCTACTTTCCTATTTTTAATAATATAATCTACTGACTTTTATAAATGTTTTATTTTATATATTATTTATTGATTTACAAACACAGACAATGGGAATGTTGTCGTCTTAAAAATGTCCCCTTCCATAGCCACACTTTCGAACTTCATCTTCTCTCTTTTCTTTCCTCCCCAAGATCCTGTTATATTTATGTCCCAGTTTCTAGTTGAATCAATACATTACTTGGATCATGTAAATGTTCACAACTGAAAAAATATAGTATATTTACATCTTTTTTTAAACAAATATAATGATTTTCCCTAGAAAACAAATAATTGCTCATGCTTTTGTTTTCTTTTTGTCTTTATATCTGAGAACACATTTTTTTCCTCCATTCTTCCAGTCTGGCTGGGAGCCTTATAATCTCCACTCAGTGTAGCAAAACACATCAAATAATACAACTTCCTTTTATTTTGCTGGAAATATCTTGCATCCTTAAATATTCTTTCCAGTTATTCCAATTTGGGCTGGATATTCTTAGAATCAGCTACACAGATATTTTCGGGAGCGCCTTAAACCTTTCTCCTGTAGTGAATACTTTGTATCATATGGATTTTTGGACTCTGTGTTGAATCAACCTTAATTTGCTATTTTGTTTAGTAAAAACACATGCTCCTAGTATGTCCTGAACATTAGTATTTTGGTACTATATTAGTTTTGAGAACTCAGATGCTGAAATTAGTTTATTTTTAGAAATAAGTCATTTTAAAAATCTGGATGGGTATATACCAAGAGTGGTGAATGAGTCCTGTCCTTCATTCAGCCCCCATTCTCAAAGTGTGGCAGAATACAAATCTTATCTTCTGAGAAAGTGGGGCTAAAGAAGAGGAGCTTTTTTAGAAGCTTGCAATGTATGAAAAAAGTAGCAACATTTTCTCAGGTGTAAGGCAGATACATTGTGATTTCCATTGTCCTCATTTTTCTCCTGGGCCTGGAAAATGAATGAATACAGCACTAAATAACCTGTATTTCTTGGAATCTCTCCTTAGTTTTAGCAATTAAATATCCAATGGACCATGAATCATCCCCACTGGTCTTTCTAACCAGAACAATCACTGTCATGTGAATCTATCAACTACTTGGGCCCAGAAAGATTAGGGATATATAGCTAGAATCCAGAACATTTAGACAGAATTTTGAAGACTTACCGTTACTTTACATTTTATGAGATTTAAGCTTTTGAATTATACTTAACATATTCTTGTGAAAATTTCACACAATTATCTTCACAATTCAATGCTTTTGGGAGATTAAGTATAGAAAGTTATGTTGGAAAGAATTTTCTTATGATGTTGAAAGCATTTATCTATTGTTCACTAACTTCCAGCATCACTGTTGTAATGTATTTGGATTAGCTCCTAGTTTCTTTTTTCTTTCTTTTTTTTTTTTTTTTTGTGACATTCCAAAAGTTCCTGAAGTCTTTAGAACTTTATTTTTATCTCCAGTCTTCTGAAACGTACTGATGGCTGACTGAGACATCTTTTTCATTTGTTGTGCTAGGAATTCAGTGGACTATTTTAATTCAGAAACTCACGAGCTGAGCTGAAATGATTTTTCTTACTTAATTTACCTCATGTATTTTCTGGGAATTTTTTTCAACCTTTTAAACATTCGACTAAAATTTTATTTTCTCCTATTATTTTTTAAAATTTTAATAGACTTTTAAAGTATCTGAGTATTCATTTAAAAGAATTTTTATTCTTTCACTAAACCAGTATTTTATAGTTACTTTAAAATGTTTCCTTCATTACATGTAGCATCTAAATTTCCTCCAGTTTTCATTTGCTTATCTTCATTTTAGAGACTCTTTGTTAGTATGTAAAGTTCATTGTATATATAGCCAGGTATAAGAGAAATCCATGAAGAAATTAACTAGATATTATAGATGCATGAGCTGAACTTTTTGGGAACTGTAGGATAGTACGTTAGGATATAGATGTTTTGTTAGAGGCCCTCAGTATTATTGCAGAACTTCTCTCTTGGTCAGTTTTTCTAGAGATAAATTATGTAACGTCTTGCCTAATAAGTATAAACAGTGTTGCTAATATTATGGAAAATGAGTTAGAGAAATGGTATACAGGTTTTAATTTATTTATCTAACTTTGGTAAAGTGTAACCCCAAACTTCATCCATTTTATGGTCTATGAGTCTACAAACTCTTGCATTTAGTTTTTGCAGAAAATAAAACTCCAACCTCCTTCTTGGGTGGGAGACAGATGGTTGCTAGCTTGGTTTGGATAGAGAGGTGAGAGTCTAAATATTCCCTATACTTTATTTTCAGGCAGTTATTCTGCTTTAATTCTCATTTTTCACAATCCAAGTATCTAGTAATTCTGGGTTTTGGGCGTTTCAAAATCTGCCTGATTTAGTCGGCTTCTTTCACATTACCATCTTCTTTTACTGGCATATATCATTGCTTACTCTGAAAATGTTAGCGTTCATCTATTTGAATTTCATCTTACAAATAGTGTTGGTTTTCTTGTCTTCTATAATCTCTTTCCTGTGCTATGTGCATTTCATTTTTATCTATTTATAAATGATTTATATCATGATTGATTATGACTTCATATGAACTTTCCAAGAAAACAGATATAAATTATCTCAACTCTTCATATTTAAGCAAGAGTCTCAGATTCTTCAAATTGAAAATGACAGCTACTTATTAAGATTGTGCAAAGACTAAATGAGGCTAAATGAGACATATGCACAAATCTCCTAATTCTGTTTTGTCACCTAGTTAGTTAACACCCTATCTTTAAATTTTAATATATACACTGATAAATTAGACTAAAATTACTTCCCCAGTCAGGGACTATAATTCCTCTTTATTTTGTTTGTACTTATTTTTACATACCTAGTGTAGCTGAATATACAATAAAATGTTCTGTAAATATTGAATATATTGGTTTCAGAAGTTTGAAATGTGATTTCTTTTCACACATATATAAAACTTAAAAATAAATAATTTGTCTATAAACTCCAAATCTTTGTTCTTACTTAGCTGCATTATTCAGTCCTAAAAGATTATGGCCAAAATTAACTCAATAATTTGTACTATTCTTTTCACATGGAGCTATAAATGTAGTTTGATGTATATAAATACAGTACAAGAAGGACTTTTTTCCCCACAAAGCATTTCTCAAAAAGTTGAAATTCAAATACTTGTTAGGAGGTCCATGATTATAAGATATGTGTGTGATATTATGTAATTCACTAAAGATTTGTTGAATTTATTTTAGTTATGGTGCTTTTAAAATTATTTTATTTTGATAATATATTTTCTGTTGTATCATAATCAAGTACAACCTCACCAGGGACAGCGTTTTGTACACAGCACACATCAGATTAGTGAAGAAGGAAGCAACCTCACTAGCTGTTAGAGTAGGAGATTCCAACTTTTCTTTTGCAGACAATTCAGTAACTATCCATGACCAAAAATAACTATGATGAGCTTAGGAGTCCTCTTAAGTCACAGAAATACAGTAAAGGAAACATACAAGAATAACTGTGCAAAAAGGGTAGGAAGAACAATTTCATTTTGCCTGCATCACCCTGTCCCTCAAGCCAGTACCACTGAGCATAAAAGGGGAACTCCCTAAATCTTGTGATCCCTTTGCAGATAAAATAAATAAAAAAGACTGCTGTATGTAAATCTAGGTTCCCCAGCTTTTCAGGACACTACCAGAACCAATAGCATCACTTATATTCCACCCAGGTCTCTTTAGTGGGTGAGTAGGACAAGAGGAGAAGAGCAGAAATAGGGAGAGAGAGAGAAAGGGAGAAAACAAGGGTAAATAATGTATATTACCTCTGTTTTGATTATATTCTGGTAATTATTTTAGAAGACTGACCTCACAATTTCATGTGTTGGAAATTAAATGTAGAAGTCTTTCTTTTTAAAAAATAGCTTTTACTTTTATCAAACACACATAGTTTAAAAATCAAATAGATTTTATAAGGCTACCATAAAAACCCTGACTACCACTACATTTTCTTCTCCTCAGAGTCAATCACTTTCAACCCCTTTAACCAAATTTGGTAGTAATATATTCTTTTCATTTTTAGTTCCTCTTCATGAAAGAATGGGAAAAGGATAGGATTATCCCTTGTACAATGGAGAAAGATAGTCTTTTCAATAAATGGTGTCAGGCAAACTGAACACCTACATTCAAAAGAATAAACCTAGACTCTACTCTTACACCATATACAAAAGTGAACTCAAAATGAATGAAAGGCTTAAATGTAAGACCTGAAATCATAAACATTCTAAGAGAAATAATAGGAAAAAATTCCTTGATATTGGTCTTGGCAGTTATTTTGCAGACATGATTCCAAAAGCACAGCCAACAAAAGCAAAAATAAAGAAGTGGGACAACATTAAACTAAAAAATTTATGCATAGCCAAGGAAATAATCAACAAAGTGAAAAGCCAACATATGGAATGGGAGAAAATAAATTGCAAACGATATATACAATGGACACTAATATTCAAAACATGTAACTCAACAACAACAACAAACAAATAAGCTGATTAGAATGTGGACAAAAGAACACATGTTTCTCCAAAGACATATAATGTCTAATGGGTATATAAAAAGGTGCTCAGCATCACTAATCATGAGAGAAATGCAAATCAAAAGCATATGAGCTGTAACTTCATACTTGGTAGACTGGTAATTATCAAAAGATAAAATGATAACAAATATCGACGATGTAGAAAAAAGACACCCTGTAAACCATTGGTAGAATTATAAATTGCTACAGCCATTAAGGAAAATGATATGGAGATTCCTTAGAAAACTAAAAAAGAGGGCTAAGGTAAGATTCAGCAATCCCACTTCGGGGTATATATTCAACAGAACTGAAATCAATATGCAGAGCAAATGTTTGCACATATGTATTGATAGCAGCATTATCCACAATAGCTAAGATATGGAAACATCTTAAGAGTCTATCAACGAATGAATACATAAAGCAAGGGTGACACATATATAGAGAGAGTACAAAAATCCTAAGTGTCTGTCAATGGATAAATGAATAAAAAATGATTTTAAGTATGTGTGTGTGTTTGTGTGTGTGTATACAATTGAATATTATTTAGCCTTTAAAAAGCCTTTCATAGATGAACAAAACCAGCAGTTGTTAAATTTTGTCAGTCACAAATACACAATTCCAGCACCCTTAATAATTTTTAAAACTGTTCCAATATTATGTATTGCTACATGTCAGTTGGAATAAAATTTCCAGAAACAATATCTAGTGGTATGTCACAGTGGAATAGGGAAATACAAAATTACTCATTCTGGAAAAAAATGAAGGTTCGATCATTCAAAAATGCCTGTGTTGATGAGAAACACAATGATGTACTTCAGTGCTTCCAATGGGTCTGACAATAAAAAGACACTTCTCTTCATGAATCTTGGTATTAAAAATGAATGTATCTCTAAACATATTAATTTACCTGTAATTGTAAATACTTACATGTAATATCTATTATGCTTAACTATTGCTATAAAATTTTAAGTTTCTAAAGGTTTCTTTTATCAAGGCAGACAAACAGCTCTTATGTAAAGTCTTCTCATTGTGAAAAGGGAAGCTATCTTAAAGTCAAAACATTATATTTAGGTGTTTCTCTTAATCTATCTTTCTCTATTATCCTCTAGTCATATGGGTTTTCTAAATGATTGTATTTTATTATTGGAATGACCACTGCTAAGAATAACTTAAATATCATTTAAATTTCATTGATAATAAAAATGTGATTACCCCACTCATGCTATTTATTCAAAATTTTGCTATTTCTAGAGTAAAGTGTTGAATCTTATAAAGGGTTTTACATTTTCAATTATCACCAGAATATTTTCTCATGTGTTACTAACAGGTGGAAGACAATGTTTGACTGTATTAGAACATACCTGATTTGGTAACTGAATGCATAGGATTCACATGAATTTCCTTTTGCTGTTCATACTTTAGACCCAGAAAATTACTGCATTTTTAAAAGGATAAAAATATGAATCTTATCAGATATTGTTTAGCTTTTTTTTTTTTTTTTTGAGACGGAGTTTCACTCTTGTTACCCAGGCTGGAGTGCAATGGTGCGATCTCGGCTCACTGCAACCGCCACCTCCTGGGTTCAGTCAATTCTCCTTCCTCAGCCTCCTGAGTAGCTGGGATTACAGGCACGCGCCACCGTGCCCAGCTAATTTTTTTTGTATTTTTAGTAGAGACGGGGTTTCACCGTGTTGACCAGGATGGTCTCGATCTGTTGACCTCGTGATCCACCCGCCTCGGCCTCCCAAAGCGCTGGGATTACAGGCGTGAGCCACCGCACCCGGCCAGATACTGTTTAGCTTCTATACCTAGTCATTTCAAACTCTAGACATATCTTGCCACAGATCTGTCTTATGTAATACATATAACACTAACATGATTTTAGACACTTCTTTGTGGCAACTAAGCTTATGGTTTGATAACTTTGGCCAAGTGAGTATAAATTGATGTAAATTAAGTTATAAAACCTGAATGAGAAAATATTGTTTTATGTCTGGCTTCACTCACAACTCCTGAGCAATCTAGCAAGGAAATTCTTCTAACTATTTATGGAACTACTATATTTAAAAAAATATATGTTGTCTATTCAAGAAAGCACAAAATACTATAGCTGCTTTTTTTATGTGGAATGTTTATACGCTTATTTTATTTTACTTATATTATTTTCTGAATTGAAGTAATAGTCTTAATTCATGAAACTACACAGAATAAAATTCACCAGTGAAAGATTCTACTCTTTTAAGGTATTCAGGTCTCATCACTCCCATTTACAACTATTAGGTGTGATCTTTATTTCAATATAATTAATCAGAATGTATTGTTACCAGTTTCCCTCCCATCTTTAATCAAAAGAGCCTTGAAGATGGGTTTTTACCTTGTTACCACTCCAATCATTGAATTGCCCAATATGCACATCACATACTTGGGATTGAATAAATAGTAAATGACTCAGCAAATGAATAAAGGTTAAACTCATAAGGTCTGTACACCAGGGTTTTATTTATTATGCTTCCTCGTATATAAAGAAAACTTCTTTTTATTCCCTGTGTTTACCCAGATCAGGTTTTTTTCACTGAACAATGAACAGGGTGCACACAAAATGTGGTAAATATATTCATGTAGAAGGTGACAATATGTACCCTTTCATAGGATTCAAACACCCACAAAAATAAACACATATAATTTTTGGATATTAAGAATATTGGTAACATGATATGTTGATTTAAAATATGTGATTAATTCTTTATTAGCTTGAATTCAATATATACCACATTTACTAACCAGATCAGTAATAATTTACAAGTGTTATAAATTAGGTTGTAAAGATCACTTGTAACACAAGAAACTTTACAATTTAAACCTATAACTGAAAAAGGTCAGTTAGTCAATTACTTTTTTTTCCTCTAGAACCATAAATGTGTGTTGCATAAGTACAGGATTTTGGCACATAGTATTAATAATTTATGTTTCTTTTCTTCTACAGTGTTGAACTAAATTAAGACAGCAAATAGTGATGGGAAGAGTTGTATGAAGAAATCAAGATCATAGCCTAAAAAAATGTTTTGTGAAAGACAAATGTTAAATATTAATTTTAATATAATAAATTTGGCAAACTTAGCAGTCAATTCTAATAAACAAGTGTTGTGAATATAAATGATAAAGGAGATACACACGTGTGTACACACACACACACACACACACAATTTAGGCCTTAAGGTATTTAATCTTATTTTTCTCAGTTTTTGCTCACATTGCTAGGCCTTTCTATAGCAGTAATAATGCATTTGCATTTTACTATTAACTAATCGCATTTTATTATTAAAATATTAATTTTATGTAATAATATGTTTCCTTCTTAATTTAATATGTGACTGTATATAAGTAGCAATTCTGTTTTCTTATATTTATTTTTTAAATGATTCTACCTTTGACAACGAACCAAGGAAACCTCAAAAAGTGTGAGTGGCTGTTGTCTTTGTATTCACAGGGCATGTCATTTTGCAAATATTTAAAGGAGCACTAAACTGCATCATTTCCTAGTATTTAGACTCAGAGAGAAAGGTCAAATTTATCTCTCTGAGTACTAGCTTTTTCTGGTACTCTAGAGTTCTGAAACTCTTAAAGTGATAAAATATAGATAATTTTATTAAAAGTATTCAACTCACTGGTAGTATTATATAGTTCTACTTTCATAAACAGTAACGTCTTAAATATTCTTTTGATGCAGTTAGTGCTGCAGAAGTTTATTTCACAGTTTCTCATTATATCAAAAATAAAATAAGATAAAATTTCAATGTAGTTATTGTTAAATGTGATATTCCAATATTTTGTATATATAAGTATATATTATACATATATGTGTGCATTTGTGTAGGTGTGTGTCTGTATTACATATATATATATATATATATTACAGAAAATCTGTTATTGTTCCACACCAAGGTTAGCTTCAACAACTCATTCTATGTCATCTAAGAATCATATTATTATTCTGAGTCATATATCTAAATTTAGACAATCTTCCTATAAATATAACATGTTCCTATAAATATAACGTTTTATCCATAAAAAAATCAATTGTTGTATTCTCTTCCTATAAGAAATACAATCCTAAGCCCCTATTCTCATTCATTTTTATTCCCATAGAATGGAATTTTTTATGTTCAGTTTCCCAAATTAAATGATATGTCACTTCTCTCCCACAATATGTTCCCCTATAAGAGTCAAAATGTTAATGACATCCCTATTCTGTTTCACTCATTTGCATGTTTGTCATGCCATTACCATAGTGTTTTAATTACCACAGCTTTGCAGTATACTTTGAAATCAGGCAGTATAACACCTCCAGCTTTGTTTTTCTTTCTCAAAATTACTTCGACCATTCAGGATCTTCTATGGTCCCATATAAATTTCATAATTTTTCTTCTATTTTGTAAAAATACCCTGGAACTTTGATAAATATTGCATTGAAACTGCATACTGTTTTAAGTCATATAGACAAATTAAAAATATGAAATCTTCCAATCCATGATGACATGATAGCTTTCCATTTATTTGGATCTTTTAAAATTTCTGTTATCAATATTTTATAGTTTTCAGTTTATAGATCTTTCATTTCCTGGATTATGTTTATTCCAAGCATATTATTAGTTTAATCCTATTGTAAATGAAATTGTTTCCTTGTTTCCTTTTTTGAATTTCATTATTTCTGTATAAAAAACAACTTAATTGCATATATTGATTTTGTTTACTGTTAATTTGCTGAATTTTTACATTAATTCTAACAGGTTTTTTTGTGGTGTCTTTAGGGATTTTTATATATAAGATTCTGTCAAATGAATAAAGAAATAATTATATTTATTTATTTTCAATTTAGAGTTCTTTTCTTTGCTTTACTTGCCTAATGGCTCTGACTAGTACTTTCAGTACTATGTTGAATAGACATGGCAAGAGAAGGCATTCTTTTCTTGTTCATAATCTTAGGAGAAAAGCTTTCTGATATGTTGTTAAATTTGGGTTGCTAGCATTTTGTTGGAAATTTCTGCATCTATGTTAAACAGGAATATTGTCTGTGGTTTTCATTTCTCAAAGTGGCTTTGTCTGACTCTTGCATCAGGGTAATGCTGACCTCATAAAATGAGTTGGGAAATGTTCCCTCCTTTCAACTTTTTAGAAGAGTTTCAGAAGTGCTGCCATAAATTTATTTTTAAATCTTTGATAGAATTCACCAATAAAGACATCTCATCCTTAATTTTCCTTGTTGGAAGGTTTTTGACTATTAATTCAATATCCTTTCTCATTATTCATCTGTTCATATGGTCAACTTATCTTCAACAGAGATGTTAAGAAAATACGATGGAGAGAAGATAGTTTCTGTAGCAAATAGTGCTGGGAAAACTGGATATTTGGAGCATTATATCATACCCAAAATTCTACTCAGAGTAGACTAAAAAAAATTAAGATCTTAAAGTGTAAAAATCTAGGAAAACAAAAGAAGAAAACTTCTTGTAATTGGTGTAGGCAATGGTTTGCTGCATTTGACACAAAATGCTCAGGCAACGAACCCAGAAATAGACAAGTGAGAAAACATTAAACTTTGCAGAAATGCTTGTTTAAGGCAAAGAAAAAGAAATCAATATTAGTTGGAAATGGAGGCAAATGCCTGTAGTCTCAGCTACTCAGAAGCTGAGGCAGGAGGATTTGCTTGAGCCCAGGAGATCAAGGCTGCAATAAGCCATGATCACACTACTGCATTCCAACCAGAGTGAAAAGTAAGAATCTGTCTCAGTGAAAAGGCAACATATTTAGGGAAAACATGTTTGCAAACCATCTGTTTAACTAGTGGTTAATATCCAAATATGTAAGAATCTTTTAAATCTCAAAGCGTAAGAAACAACCCAATTAGAAAAATGAGCAAAGGACTTGAATAGGCATTTCTTCAAAGAAGACATACAAACAGTTACCAGGTATTTGAAAGGTTCTGAATACTACAACTAACTAGGAAATGCAGATCAAAACAGCAATGAGATATCACCTCACACGTGTTAGGGTGTATATGATAAAAATAAGAAAGGACAAGTGTTGACAGCTATGGAGGGAAAGAAAACACTTAAGCAGAGTTGATAAGAATACAGAATGATGCAGGCACTATGGAAAACATTATGTAGGATCCTTTAATAGTAATTGTATTAAAAATAGAATTACTATATAATCCAGCAATCCCACTTCAGGATATCTAACCAAAATAACTTAAGTAAGGTTTTGAAAGAGATAACTGCACCCCAATGTTCATGGTGACATTACTAATAATTTTCCAGATAAGGAAATAATTTACATGTCTATCAATAGACAAATAAATAAAGTAAGTGTGTTTCAAATATTATTCAGCCCTAAAAAAGGAAGAAAACCTTACTATTTGTGACAACATGAATGGACCTGGAAAACATCATGCTAAGTGAAATAAGCCAGTTACAAAAGGACTTCATGATTCCACAAATACAAAGTATCTGAACTAGTCGAACTCGCTGAAGCAGAGAATAAAAAGGTGCTTGATAGGGGCTTGGGAGAAGAGGAAATAGGGAATTGTTGCTTAATTGGTATTAAGTTTCAGTGGTGCAAGATGAAGAAGCTCTAGAGATCTGATGTACAACATAGTTATCTGAGTTAAAAACATGGTATTGTTCACTTTAAAGCATATTAAGAGGATAGATCTCATGTTAAGTGATTTTACCAAAAACAAAAACAAACAAAAACCCCACAAAATGACAACTCAGGGAAATTTTTGGTGGAGATGATGGATATGTTTAGAATCTTGATTGTAGTATTAGGATCATGATTTTATACATATATTCAAATTCATCAAAATTTAGACACTAAACATGTATAATTTTGTATATCAATTACACCTTAATAAAGCTTAAAACAGTAAAAATAAAGGATAATTGATGGCTGTTTTTAAATCTTTTATCTCCTTAACACTTTATTGTCCCCTATGTATTGGTTTTATTTAGCAGGCTCTGATGTGGTTCTAGAGACAATTTTGAAAGTACAGTTAAAAATGAAACCTTTAGACCGGGCACGGTGGCTCATGCCTGTAATCCCAGCACTTTCAGAAGCCGAGGTGGGCCTATCACGAGGTCAAGAGATAGAGACCATGGTGAAACCCCGTCTCTTCTAAACATACAAAAATTAGCTGTGCATGGTGGCACACACCTGTGGTCCCAGCTACTCAGGAGGCTGAGGCAGGAGAATTGCTTGAACCCATGAGACAAAGGTTGCAGTGAGCCGAGATTGCGCCACTGCACTCTAGCCTGGCACCTGGCAACAGAGAAAGACATTGTCTCAAAAAAAAAAAAAAAAATTAGAACCTTTAACTTTGACAAAAATATCAGAGAGGTTACATTCAGTGGGATTTAATTTATGAAGAATTCAACTCCCCCTTTCCAATGGCATATATGTGTAAACTTGTGTTACGGCTATGATGCCAAAAATACATGGGAAATGTTTAAATTACTGATTGTGAGATGCCTTTAAAACCGGAAAAAAAATTCATTATTTGATTCTTTATCCAAATTAATGCAAAAAATGTGTTAAACATCTTTTCTCTTAATTCTTCTTCTCCTTTTTTTCCCCCTCAAGTTCTCCTCCTCCTTCTTTTTCTCCATTTAGAACTGGTAAGACGATTTAATCAGCTCTAAAATATTTTTATTGACTACCCTCTAACTCACTGATCTAATTATGAATTCCTTTGTAGCACAAAATATTTCTTTTTGTTTTTGATTCTTTAAAATACAAAAGCCACTTTATGTTAATTCAATTATTTGAGTCTGTTTTTTTTCTATTTTTTTTTAATGAAAATTTTCTGTTCATGTATACATGCCAAGTATAAACAACATCAAGATCTGATCAAATTATTATGTTGTTTGAAGTGCATTACAGTATTATATATTTTTTTCCTTTGAATTCATGATATGCACAGTCCTATTGCCATTATCTTGTTTCTCTGTGCTGGGTCCAAGGGGTGGTTGAGATCCAATAAACTTCATTCATATTGCATTATAGTATAGATATCTGTAAGCTACATCTTTGTTCTGATGTTTTTAAGCTTAGAAAACATAGCCGCTGATATTCATCATGTTCACATTACTGATCAACTTTGCATTTAGTATCAAGGCCACCATGAGCAAATAAAGCTTATAAATGATTAAAGAACATAACTCGAATTCTTGAAGCCCAAGGATTCAATATTTTTCAAACCAAAGCCCACATCTAGTCTTCCAGATAAAAAGCCGAAAAAAATAATGTCTTTGTTGCCTTTTTAAAAATAACATAAATTAGAATTATTTCAGTTGAATCTTTAATAGTCCAAGAGGTCTTTTAAGATTAATATTCTCTTTAGATCTCTATTGCTAACTATCTTTCTTTTTCTGATACTTTTTTAAATGTAATAATACAGGTAACAAGTTTGCAGTCAAAGCTTGTTCTATCTTGAGAAATATTTTGTCTCATTAAGACAAACATACATATCTGCAATGGTCCCATATGTGTTAGCTTTATATTTAACCAAAAAAAATTCTGATTTCCCTTATTTTCAAATCTTTGGCAGGCCACTCATTATTGCTGCCAGGCATTCCTACACACTCTTTCTTATGGTCTCCCAATTCACAGTTCTAAATGTATATTTTAGCAGAGTTCAGCACAAATCTTCTATCTACTCTTTATGGAAGTTCTCTAAATACATTATGGAATCTTTCATGTTCCTGTAGGTTACATTTTATTCATGGTGAAATTACCATTTGTTCCTCATTACAAGATATGAAACATCTTGGTTACGTTAACTGCTTTCTTGGAGTTACATTCCAGATTGTCAGTTTTTTCCTTTAAAACATTACATGAAAATTTACTAAAGACCGTAATTTAGAATGAAGATGGAAAGTGACAATAATCTCTGTCAGGTGTAGTTTATACACATATTGTGAAACTAAACATATTATCTCATGTGTAGAAAAGTCCTGATGCTGGTGCTGGACATATATTCAGATGTCTCCACACTTAGGTTTGAGATATCCCTGCAATTTTTTTTTTTTTTGAGACAGAGTCTTGCTCTGTTGCCCAGGCGGACTGCAATGGCACGATCTTGGCATACTGCAACCTCTACCTCCTTAATTCAAATGATTCTCCTGCCTCAGCCTCCCAAGTAGCTGGGATTATAGACATGCACCATGCAGCTAATTTCTGTACTTTTAGTAGAGACAGGGTTTCACTATGTTGTCCAGGCTGGTCTCAAACTCCTCACCTCAAGTGTTCCACCTGCCTCAGCCTCCCAAGAGCTGGGATTACAGGCACATCCCACCATGCCCAGCCCAAGATACCCCTGTAAATTCTTAACTGTGGGTTGGATAACTCAGTCAGTAAACTTTGATAAAACTAAAGGAAGCAATATAAATACTTTTCAATTAATTTTTTAAAAACATGATTTGTATTAGACACTTTCTCTTTCTCTGGGCTGGGAGCTCTGTTCTTTTCTAACCTGCCCACTTTCTACCTCCAACCAGTCACAAGCTCAACCAAGTCCAATCCTCATCAGGATAGTCACGTTTTCAGTGGAAAATTGAGTACCCATCTAAGCTACTACAACTCCAGCAATAACTTGAAGTTTTTACCTTCAACTGTATGACTTTTATTTCTAAAGATTACATTTTCAGTCATGGTCTTGATTTGGTTTTAAATCAATGAAACGATAGTGAAATCATGATGGAGTGCATTTAGATTAAGTTTTAGAAAAAGATCATTTTCTTCCAACTGTGCATCTTATAAAAACCATGTAATAAATTCTTTCCTTGCCTTGCTGACAGGGTCCTCTTCATGAAGATTGGGAACATAACCAGGGAACTTCATTTTGACAAAAAGACAACCTGTCTATTGAGAAATAGTGATGAGAAATGTAGGGAAAAATGTGTCAACTTCATGAGTATAGTTAGAGTCACATTTTTCTCTGCAGAGAAGCAGATTTTAAATGTTTTAAGAAGACAGTGAAATAATTCTGTGGTAATCTAATATAATAAATTAGAAGACTTTAAGAGACTTAAGACAATATAAGACACTGGCAAAAAACACCTAATTCTAGATATGCCACTTACTAATGAGAGAAACTTTGGCATGACCTGTAACAGAAGGATAATAATTGTGCATATCCAAGGCTTTGTTAAGAATCTTGAATGAATTAAAATATATAAAATGCTTAGACTCATACCTGACACAGGATCTTTTGTCATTTTAGTAATATAATTCTATAAATTTAATAAACAATAAGTAGAAGAAAAAGGAGCACTATAAAAATAAGCAATTTAGCAGCTCAGATAATTTTCCGATAAGGATTAATGCATTTTATAATATGTAAAGAAGGGATATTTAACTATGTACACATACATGTATAGAATGAAAATATAGTCCCAGTGTGTATGTTACAAAAATAAATTGGCCCTTGTAAAATATATCAAAAAGAGCAAGAATATTTATGAATATGGATATACCCAACGTTTAAGTCAAATATTAAAGAAACAAAAAGAACTATTAAACATAAGATATTTGCTTTTCCTCTATCAATGTGAACAATTTGCAAACTGGAAAGTGTTTGAGATGTATAACTATGAAACTGCTTCTCTGCAACAAGTGAAAGAAAACATTAAATGAATTAAAGTCTCTAGATACTGAGGATTAAAATTTTGATGTGATAAATAATTTTAACTGTGATTGCAGAATCATTGTTGGCTATCATATATAAGGTATTACAAATAACAGGATAAGGGTCCGAATTTAGAAACACGTAAATGATTCTACACTTTTATAAATGGGAAAATGATATATGTTGGAACCAACAGGAAAAGTGTAGTAAACATTGTCTCTGGCAAAATTTGGATACCAATTATAAACCAAACAGTTCACAAGCGAATTTATAGTTGACAAAGAGCCAGGCTTACAAAATTCTAAACCAAGTTTTTCAAGTTTCTTGTTTTGTAATCCTACTCAAGCTATCTTATTCTCCTGATTTACGAGTTCTCTCATCTAAAATGGGAAAGATTACGTTAGACACTACTTGATATCTGTTTTAACTAGAATATTTTTAAAACTTATAACTGTGTGATTCTGCCCTTGGCATGGGCAAAACATCCCAAACAAAACATATTTCTTTATGCACATATTAGTATGTACAAATAATAGATGGCAAAAATTAAAAGTAGCTTTGTTAAATAAAAATAAATCTGGACTGATGACATCAGGAGGATAGTAGAATAGGCGGCTCCTGACTTTTCCACCTCCTACAAAGTTACAGAGTAAACATTTCACACATGAATCAATTCCTTCCTAGAAAAAAGCTAGGACTAGTTGAGAAATTGCTATACACCAGGCAACTGCAGAAATGTACACATAGAAATGGATAGAAAAAGGTGAGACACTTTGACTCACAAACCCCACCATGGCACAGCACCTTATAATCAGAAGGGATTTATGTACCATATCCTAGCTTCTCCTTGAGGAATAAATGGATTAGATCATAGATGTAGCACCCCAACTTCTGTATTCTCACTTTCCTGCCCAGATGGTTTGAATATTAAATTATATTGTTTTTGGGGTGAAACAGACTCTGCATTTCCAAGTCTCCCTAATCTAATGTAAACAAAATGGTAGCTTTTAATAAGTACACAAGCCCCTCCCCTCAGGATCAGTGCAAAGAGAACAGGCTAAAATCCCCAGCTACCAGTTTTTCCCTGGAAGGGAATCTTCTGCATACTTTTCTAGATGTTGCCTGAGCATAGGGCTTGTAAGCAGCTGAAAGAGAGACATAATGGGACAAATAAACACTGGGCCTCTGGGCGCCTGAATGGAAAAGTGGGCACTTTATTTTCTTTTTTCCCCAGGTAAATCCAGTGATAAATTCAGGTCTTCATATTCTCCCAGAAACGATTGTGTGCATTCATTGAGTGCCCAGCTTTCACAAATGCCACCAGATACTGGTTTCTAAATGACCTAGCTCTGGGAGTTAAAGAGGTCCTGGATTCCCAAGTCTCTTTAAATCTTAAGAGATAATGAGGTAGTTTGAAAAATTGGTTCACTTATGGCTGCTATTCTCCAGTCTCAGAGCGTGGGATCTGAGTGAGAGTGCAAGTATATGTTGCAGATCTTCTCCCATGCTTAGTGGAGAGCCCATTGTAGAGACACTCCAACTCAGCTTTTCTTTAAAGATCCAAAGAATTAAAATACATATCTAACATGCCAACTTTTCCAGATGCATCCTGAAAGATGACTTTTATCGCACTTGTTCTGGGGTCACTGACAGGACTTGACACACCCTAACCTCTTGGAGATTCCTAAGGACAGAGGCAGTGGGTTGGACAAGAACAAAGGTTTGAGAGGCATCTATAATTTCTAGAAGGACAAATTGGTAAAGTTCTCCTTCTTCAGGAAGCCAGACTGAAAAGACTGGGAAAGTGGGGGTTGACTTTTTCAATGAGAAGAAATCATAACAAACAGAAGAAACAAAGACATAATGTTCCAATTAAAATAACAAGATAAATCTCCAAAAAAAAAGAAAACCCTCTATGAAGTAAAGGTATGAGATTTACCCAATAGAAAATAAAAAAAAGTCATCATGTAGATGTTCACTGAAACCAGGAAAATAATGCATGAACAAACTAATAATTTTAACAAAAAGTAGGAAATACAAAAATGTACCAAATAGAAATCATAAAGCTAAAGAATCTAGTACTTGCACTAACAAATTCAATAGAGTAAATCAGAAGCACACTAGATAAAGTAGAAAAAAAGATCAACCAACTCAAAACAAGATAATTAGAAGTCATGCAACCTCAGGACCAAAAAGAAGGGAAATGTCATAAGACTCTCGGTAGAGTTTTTAGGAGAAAATTTGAAGAACAGAAAGAAGTAGGATGATAAATTCAAAATGTTGAAATAAAATATTTCAAATGAATAGTCTTATAATCAGCAAATCTGTCCTTCAAAAAATAAATATTTCAGACAAACGAAAGCTGGTGGAGGATATTCTATTTATGCCTGCCTTACAAAACATGCTAAAAGAAGTTCTTTCAGTTGAAATAAAAGGTTTCTAAACACCACTACAGAAACATAAGAAAGTTTGACACTCACTGGCAAAGGTAAAAATATAGGCAAACATTAGTAAGTATTACTATCATAGTGGTAAATTAATTGAATGTAAGCCCATTAAGAAGCTAAAAAATAAAAATATTAAAAGCAAGTATAACTACATTATGTTAATAGAAGTAAAATGTAAATAGCTGTGACAACAATACCAAAGTCAAGAGACGAAAGTTAAAAGTAGAGATTTCTTGTATACAAGGAAAGTAAAGTTGTTATCAGCTTAAAATATATGTTTTAACTATAAGATATTCTATGTAGGTTCCTTGGCAACCACAAAAATAACTAGAAAAGTTATACAAAAGAAAAAGAAATAGGTATGTAAACATTGCAACATATATATGTGTGTACACACACACACACACACACACACACACACACACATATATATATTAAATATAAAGATGGCAAGAGAGAAAAAGAGAGACAAAAGAACCACAAGACAAGTAGAAAATAGTTAATAAAAAGCCAAAAATAAATTCTTTCTGATCAAGAATCACTTTAGGGGTGAATGAAACAAACTTCCCAATCAAAAGTTATAAAGTGGCTTAATGAATAGCAAATAAGATCGACCTATATGTTTTCTACAACAAACTCAGTTTAGATGCCAGGATACATATTGGTTGAAAGTAAGAGATGGAAAAAAAGCATTTTATGCAAGTGACCAAAAGAAAGGAGAAGCGTCAGTGTGCAGATGTATGGAAAAATTAGAAAAATAAAAGAAACAAGTAGCTATACTTAATGTCAGATAATGTAGACTTTAAGTCAAAAAACGGTCTTTAGAAATAAAGAAGGTTTTTACATTATGATAAAAGGATCAATTCAATAGGAAGATATAACATATATGTTATGTACAATCAGTATGAGAACAGGCATATATATAACTTTTCACACAACAGTAAAAAAATCACACTCTTCTCAAGTACATACAAAAGATTCTCCGGTATAGGTCACATATAAGACAACAAAATGGGCCGGGAGCGGTGGCTCACGCCTGTAATCCCAGCACTTTGGGAGGCCAAGGCGGGTGGATCACGAGGTCAAGAGATCGAGACCATCCTGGTCAACATGGTGAAACCCCGTCTCTACTAAAAATACAAAAGATTAGCTGGGCGTGGTGGCGCGTGCCTGTAATCCCAGCTACTCAGGAGGCTGAGGCAGGAGAATTGCCTGAACCCAGCAGGCGGAGGTTGAGGTGAGCCGAGATCGGGCCATTGCATTTCAGCCTGGGTAACAAGAACGAAACTCCGTCTCAAAAAAAAAAAAAAAAAAAAAAAAGATTACAAAACAAGACAACATATTTAAAGTCAAAACTGTACCAAGAATCTTCTTTGACCACAATGAAATAAAACTAAAAATTAATAATAGTAGGAAATTGAGAAAATCCACAAAAACATGGAAATGAAACAGCATATTCTTGAGTAATTACTGGGTATAGCAGAAATCAAATGGGAATTTAAAAACTATCTTAAGACAAACTAAAATAAAATCCAGCAAACTAGGGGATGTTGTACTAGTCAGTGTTCTCCAGAGGGACAAAACCAATAGGATGTATGCGTATATGAAAGGGAATTTATTAGGGAGTATTAGCTCACAGGATTATAAGGTGATAGGCCACTGGCAAGCCAGGGAAAGTGAGAAGCCAGCAAGTATTTATTCCAAGTCCAAAAGCCTAAAAACTGCCGTTTTGGCATCCCTCAATTCAATCAAGTTGGCACCAGTTAAGTTGACAGCAAGCTAACACCGAATCATAGCAGATGTAGTAAAAGCAGTCATGAGGGAAGTGTGTAGCAATAAATTCCTACATTAAAAAGCAGAAATATCTCAAATAAACAATCCTACTTTACACTTCAAAAAACTAGACAAAAAATAAACTAAAGCAAAGTCGGTAGAAAGGAGGAAATAACAGATTAGAGTAAAAATAAATCAAATAGATAATAGAAATACTATAGAAAAAAATCAACAAAACCAAAGTTTTTTTTGAAAAAGTAGACAAAATCAACAAACCTTTAGCTAGTATATATCAGGGAAAAAATAGAAAAGACTCAAACAATATCAAAGAGAAGACATTACAAAAAATGAGAAATAAAAAAAGGTCATAAGTGATTATGAACAATTATATTTCAACAAATAGGATAAGTTCAAATAAATGAAGACATTCCTAGAAATATGCAACTTACCCAGACCAAATCAACAAATAGAAAGGCTGAATAGACCAATAATAACCAAGACTTGAAATAATAAAAAAAAAAAAGTCACCCAATGAAAAAAAGCTCAGGACCATACCACTACACAGCTGAATTCTATCAAATATCCAAAGAATTATTGCCAATCTTTCATGAACCTTTTAAAAAACAGAACTAGATGTAATACCTCCCGCATCACCTTAATACCAGGTCAGAGAAACACAAATGTAAGAAAAGGAAGTATCGGGTGAATATCTCTTATGGGCATAGATGCAAATTATTAAAAAATTCTAAAAAATTACTAGCAAACCATATTTAACATCACACCTACCAAAAAGATTATTCATCATTACAAAAAGGAATTTATCCTTGAAATCCTAAGTTGTTAAAAATAGGCAAATTCACTTGACATGATACACCACATTAACAGAATGAAAGATAAAAATCACACAGTCATTCAGTAGCTGCAGAAAATTATTGACAAAATTTGACATTTGTTAATTACAAACACATTTAACTAAATATGTATCAGAAAGAAAGTTTCTCAACATAATAAAAACCATTTATAAAAAGCCTACAACTAATATCATAAACAATGGAGGAGAACTCAAATCTTTTTACCTAAGACTTGGTATGAGGCCAGGGTACTCATTTCTTCACGGTATTAGAAGTACCATTTAACATAGTACTAGATGTACCAGCAAAAGCTTTCACATAAGAAAGGAAATAGAAGGTATCCAAATTATAAGGAAATAATTACCCTTATTGTAGGTACTATGATCCTACGTATCACGTGTTCTTAAAGACTTCACAAGAAACTGTCAGAACTAATCATTGAATTAAGTAAAACAGCATGATACAAAATCAATATGCAAATATAAGTTGCATTTTTTATGCTAATAATAATCTACCCCAAAAAAGAAACCAAGAAAGTAATCCCATTTCTGATGGCATCTTTAGCCAAGCAAGTGAAAAACCTACCTACTGAAAATTTAAAAACTTGAATGAAGAAAATGAAAGCAGACACAATAAATTGAGAGATATCCTGTGTTTGTAAATTAGGAGACTAACTAAAGTGATCTGCAGATTCAATGCAATTCCTCTCAAAATCTCAATGGCATTTTTTACAGAATTTGAAAAACAATCCTAAAATTCATGCAGAACCACAAAATACTGTGAAGAGCCAAAACACTCTGAAGGAAAAAGAAAAACAAAACAAAAAAGCTGGAGGTATTACACTTTCTTATTTCAAATTATGACACAAAAGTATGGTAGTCAAAATAGTGATGCTCACATAAAAATAAGACACATTGACCAACAGAACAGAATACAGTGCTCCAAAATACACAGTCAATATTTTTTTACGACTATGAAAATGACAAAATGGTTAAAGGATTTTGTGTTTTCTTCAATAAATTTTGTTACAAAAACTGGATAGCCACATACAGAAGTCTAAAATTGGACCTGTATCTTATACCATTCACACAAATCAACCCTAAGTGGATTAAAGACCAAAATGTAAGACATAACATTATAACACTCCTCAAAGAAAACAGGGAATAAATTCTTGATGTTGATATTGTCAATAGTTCTGCGGATTTGAAACCAAAAACACAGCCAATATAAGCAAAGTATCAAGTGGGAAATCAAGCTAATATGTTCAATCAACAAAAGGAAAAGGCAGTTTATAAATTGAGAAAAAAATGGAAACCAATATCAAATAAGGGTTTAATTTTAAAATATATGAGAACTTATAAAAATTAATTGTAAAAAAATACAGTAACGCATTACATAATGACATTTCAGTAAAATGATGAAGACCATGTATGATGGTGGTACCATAAAATTGTAACACCATATTTTTACTATACCCCTTCTATGTTTAGGTATGTTTAGATAGATACAAAGGTGCCTTTGTATTAAAATTGGCTATAGTATTCAATACAGTAATATACTATATGGGTTTGTAGCCAAGAGTAATAGGAGTTTACTAAACTGTAACATCTAGGTTTATGCAAGTATGCTTTATGATTTTTGCACAAAGATGAACTTGCCTAACAATGCATTTCTCCATATATTTTCCTGTCATTAAGCAATGCATGACTGCAACCCAAGTAAGAAAATGGACAGAGAACCTGGAATCAATATTTTTTCACATAAGACATACAAAAAGCTAACAGAAATATGAAAAGATGCTCAACATCACTAATCATTAGTGAATTGCAAAGCAAAACTGCAATGAGGCATCACTTTCACACCTGTTAGAATAACCATTATCAAAAAGATAAAAGATTAACCACATTGGTGAAATGTGAAGAAAAGGGATCCTTTGAGAATGTAAACTGGTATGGTCATAAAAAACAGTATGTAATTTCCTCAAAAAAATAAAAAGTATAATTTTTATATGACTCATATCTTTCTGCTGGATATATACACAAAAGAAATGAAATTAGTATCTCTTTGAGATATCTACATTCACTTGTTTGTTGAAGCATCATTTACAATAGTCAAGATAATGAAGCAACTATAGTGTTCATTGGTAGACAAGTGGATAAAGAAATTTATTATATATAATACATTGTATTAAAATTGCCTACAGTATTCAATATAGCGATATGCCATACAGGTTTGTAGTCAGGAGCAACAGGAGTTTAGTAGGCTATACCATCCAGGTTTCTATATGTATACTCTATAATTTTTGCACAAAAGTAAAATTGCATACACACACACACACGTATATATATAGTTCCATGTATGACAACATGGATGAGCCTGGAGGACATTATGCTAAATCAAATAAGATAGATTTGGAAACAAAAATGCTATATGATCTTACGTGTGGAACATTAAAAAGGTGAACACATAGAAATAGAGACTAGACTAGTGTTCACCAGGGGTGGCAAAAGGGAGAAAATGAGAGAGATGTAGTTGACAAGGTATAAATTTGTAGCTATATATGATGAATCAGTCCAGAGATCTGATGTATAGCAGGAGATCCATAATTAATATTCTATTATATATTAAAATTTTGCTAAGAGAGTAAAAATTAGGTGCACTTACCACATACAAATACGGAGGTAACTATGAAAGGTAATGGATACATAAATTTGCTCACCTGGGTTAATCATTTTACTGTATGTATGTTTATCAAAACATCATGTCCTACCCCTTAAGTATATACAATATATATGTGTAAAGGCCACATTTGAAAAATATATCTCAACTTAGGAAAGAAGAGCTTCTTTAAATAGACTATTACATTTAAAATAAATGTATTGTGTAAGTGGAGGGGGACTATTCCAACAGGAAGAGGAGAACTAACGAAATTAAGAGCATGCTCCTGATCATGAGATTTGCAAGGATCTCAAAGCGAGGCAGAAAAGGATTTTTCTGTATAAGGAAGTTAAACAAAGCTAGAAAAGAAAGAGATATAAGACTATAGAAAGAGTAAATGCAGTTTACGTGATAGGACAGTTGAGCAGTGAATGCTTTACCTTGAGGTCGGCCTATTTTCTCTGGAAGGAGCCTTAGGGAGAGTTAACATGCTGGTTCAAGCTGAAGGTGGGTCAAACTTCAGGGACTTGCAGGACAAAGAGAAGCTTAACCATGATTTGATCAAGTCAGATTAATAGGCATTTTTCCAATTGCTCAATGGGGACAGATAGTTCAGCTAATTATTTATGAGAGGAAGACCTGAAATTTGAGAGGGCTCTGTCTGGCCTTGTCATAGTAACAAACAAGGAGAGAATCCATGAGTAACATGGGAAATAGTTTTTCAATAGTAAGCTTTTTCCTGGAACACAACGTGAATTTTTGAACATCTCTGTTTTCCAGGTTCAAAATAGTCAAGGTAAGTGTATTTATGTGGATGCATTTTTACTTTTCTATGATAAGTAGCTATGAATGGAATTTCTGGGTCTTGGGGTGTCATAGAAAAATTGCACTGGACAGAGTAAATTAAAATAAAGATTTTATTCAATATTCTTTCAATAAGAAAGAGAGATTGAACTCAACTCCACTGAATCAAATTGTAAGCTAGTAGGAAAGTACTAAAGGATGTCAGGGAGAAGGCTGGTCAAAGTGGTCAGAACATATGTGCCTGCAAATTGATGCTTAGGCTTCTACTCTCCCACAGAGACCACAGAATATGGGATAAGGGCACTCACTTTCTTGATGACTACATTTCAAAGGAATGGCTTTCAGGTCATTGAGAATGGCATTCCCTAGGTCCTATAACTGGCAGGAGGCTGAAAGGATTTATATTTCAAAGGAGCAGAAAAAGAATGTATAATTGAAAGTCTTCTAGAGTAAATGTTCCAAGAAAAATAAGGTTATGTGCCTACACTAGGAAGAAACTTGTCTGATGTCTAGTGAAGTTATTGTGAACATCAGGGTCAATTCCATCAACAGTAAGCTGACTTTTACCTTTATAAAAAACTGCCAAAAATTTTTTCATAGTAGTTGAGCCATTTTTTATTTTCACTGTTTTATGCCAGCAACTGGTAACAACCCATGAGTAGGTGAAAGAAGAAAAAAATTTCCTATTTCGAAACAATGGCATAATGCTCACCAACTAAAATAAATGAATGCTGATATATGCAAAAACATAGGTGACTCTCACATTATATTCATTAAAAGATGCCAGGCAGGAAATAGTACTTACTATATTATTCCATTTATATAAAAGTTTGAAAAGGTAAGTCATATGTATAGTGAAAGAAAGTAGTTCAGTAGTTGCCTGGGGCTAGGGATAAGGCTGGGAAAGGAAGTAAGGAACCTTTTACTGGGATGATACAAGTGTTCTATATATTAATTGTAGAGGACTTCCATGGACATATTAATTTATCAAAACTCACTAAAATGTATACCTATGATGAGTAAATTTAATATTTTATAAGTAAAGCTCAATACATTCTATTTCAAAAACATAAAAAGCTATAAAACATAATATCACTGAATCACTAAACCATCACATAGGAAGAAAAAAAACCACGTCAATTACTTTGCATTTTCATTGTACAAAGTTAATAATTATGTTTTTACTAATGTAAAAAAAAGATGTCTGGAGATCAGAGTAGGCTCTTACAGAACAATGCAGAAGGGTGGGAGAAAGATCTTATTGAAATTTAAATTAAGTTATTCATACTTCCTCTCGCTATGTTTACTAAGAGCAGAAAGTTCCCTAAGATATTCATAAGTGGTAACAAAATGTTCCCTGCACTACTCAGTTCATTGTTATTTTTCCAATCTCCCTGTAAACAACTTTTGACTCTAAAGCATGTAAAACACAATGTTCAAATAACCTAGAGAATGTTTGTTTTGGGGAAAGGTATTTTTTTTTTACACCTAAGGAGTGAATTTGAAGAGCTGTGCATTCACCTGTACTGTGATTCTCTAAGCTCTTAGATTATTTTGCTATTCTGATAAAATTTTAGGAATATTTTGTCTACTTATTAAGTGTGCTTGCAAAATAAATATGCCTCTTGCAGATTTGAACAGAAAGACAAGTGAAGCTTGATTTCTTAACAGTGGTTACTGGTCTACTTGATCAATTAATGGCTACAGATTATATGTCTTGATTTCTGTTGGAACGTGACAATTTATGACATAAGATCTTGTGAGCCAGATAAATATGTTATAAGAAAGATTTGGAATTAATTGGTTAATCATGCAAATAAAAAGTTCATAACACTGATGGGAATAGCAGTGTACATAAGGCTTGGTCTTTGTCTCTTTTTAGCTAAAATCTTTGTCACTGATTTTACCGAACATCTTGATGGTGTGCCTGTCATTAGTCTGTTTGTCCTAAGACTATTCCCCTTCCCCTACCTCCTGTTCTGTTCAGCCTCTCAGAGTGACTGGCCTTTCCAACTCTAGGTTCCCTCACAATTAGAGAGTACTGGTAGAACAGTGCAAGAGGAAAGAATGGAGGAAGGGAAAAAGGAAGAAGCTAGGAAATGTGCTCCTATCACTCCATGTGTTAGATGGCTTTTTCTCTCTATTTCAGTTTCTTCTCAAAAGAGGAAACTTTTTCTGTGTTCCTGACTCTTGCTGGGAAGCCCCCATGGTGTTGCCAGCATACAGCCTCCCATCAGCATTCAAGTTCAGCAGCTTGTGCTTGATGGTGTTTTCTTTCTTTTTTTTATTATTATTTTTTATTGCATTTTATGTTTTGGGGTACATGTGCAGAACATGCAAGAAAGTTGCATAGGTACACACGTGGCAGTGTGATTTGCTGTCTTCCTCCCATTCACCCACATCTGGCATTACTCCCCATGCAATCCCTCCCAGCTCCCCCGCTCCCACTGTCCCTCCCCTATTCCCCCCAATAGACCCCAGTTTGTAGTGCTCCCCTCCCTGTGTCCATGTGTTCTCATTGTTCATCACCCGCCTTTGAGTGAGAATATGCGGTATTTCATTTTCTGTTCTTCTGTCAGTTTGCTGAGAATGATGTTCTCCAGATTCATCCATGTCCCTACAAAGGACATGAACTCATCGTTTTTGATTGCTGCATAATATTCCATGGTGTATATGTGCCACATTTTCCCAGTCCAGTCTATCATCGATGGGCATTTGGATTGGTTCCAGGTCTTTGCTATTGTAAACAGTGCTGCAATGAACATTCGTGCGCATGTGTGCTTATAATAGAACGATTTATAGTCCTTTGGATATATACCCAGTAATGGGATTGCTGGGTCAAATGGAATTTCTATTTCTAGGTCCTTGAGGAATCACCACACTGTCTTCCACAATGGTTGAACTAATTTACACTTCCACCAGCAGTGTAAAAGTGTTCCTATTTCTCCACATCCTCTCCAGCATCTGTTGTCTCCAGATTTTTTAACAATCGCCATTCTAACTGGCGTGAGATGGTATTTCAAGGTAGTTTTGATTTGCATTTCTCTGATGACCAGTGATGATGAGCATTTTTTCATATGTTTGCTGGCCTCATGTAAGTCTTCTTTTGTAAAGTGTCTGTTCATATCCTTTGCCCATTTTTGAATGGGCTTGTTTGTTTTCTTCTTGTAAATCTGTTTGAGTTTTTGTAAATTCTAGATATCAGCCCTTTGTCAGATGGGTAAACTGCAAAAATTTTTTCCTATTCTGTTGGTTGCTGATTCACTCTAGTGACTGTTTCTTTTGCCGGGCAGAAGCTGTGGAATTTGATTAGGTCCCAATTGTCTATTTCGGCTTTTGCTGCCAATGCTTTTGGTGTTTTGGTCATGAAGTCCTTGCCTACTCCTATGTCCTGAATGGTTTTGCCTAGATTTTCTTTTAGGGTTTTTACGGTGCCAGGTCTTATGTTTAAGTCTTTAATCCATCTGGAGTTAATTTTAGTGTAAGGTGTCAGGAAGGGGTCCAGTTTTTGCTTTCTGCACATGGCTTGCCAGTTTTCCCAACACCATTTATTAAACAGGGAATCCTTTCCCCATTGCTTTTGTCAGGTTTATCAAAGATTGCATGGTTGTAGATATGTTGTGTTGCCTCCGATGCCTCTGTTCTGTTCCATTGATCTATATCTCTGTTTTGGTACCAGTACCATGCTGTTTTGATTACTGTAGCCTTGAGGTATAGTTTGAAGTCCGGTAGTGTGATGCCTCCCACTGTGTTCTTTTTGCTTAGAATTGACTTATCTATGTGGGCTCTCTTTTGGTTCCATATGAAGTTCAAGGTGGTTTTTTCCAGTTCTGTGGAGAAAGTCAATGGTAGCTTGATGGGGATAGCATTGATTCTGTAAATTACTTTGGGCAGTATAGCCATTTTCATGATATTGATTCTTTCTAACCATGAACATGGAATGTTTCTCCATCTGTTTGTGTCCTCTCTTATTTCATTGAGCAGCGGTTTGTAGTTCTCCTTGAAGAGGTCCCTTACTTTCCTTGTTAGTTGTATTCCTAGGTATTTTATTCTCTTTGTAGCAATTGTGAATGGTGGTTCATTCTTGATTTGGCTCTCTTTAAGTCTGTTATTGGTGTATAGGAATGCTTGTGATTTTTGCACATTGATTTTATATCCTGAGACTTTGCTGAAGTTGCTTATCAGTTTCAGGAGTTTCTGGGCTGAGACAATGGGGTCTTGTAGCTATACTATCATGTCGTCTGCAAATAGAGACAATATGGCTTCCTTCTTTCCTATTTGACTACACTTTATTTCTTTTTCTTGCCTGATAGCTCTGGCTAGAACTTCCAGTACTATATTGAATAGGAGGGGTGAGAGAGGGCATCCTTGTCTAGTGCCAGATTTCAAAGGGAATGCTTCCGGTTTTTGCCCATTAAGTATGATATTGGCTGTTGGTTTGTCATAAATAGCTTTTATTATTTTGAGATACCTTACATCAATACCGAGTTTATTGAGGGTTTTTAGCATAAAGGGCTGTTGAATTTTGTCAAAGGCCTTCTCTGCGTCAATTGAGATAATCATGTGGTTTTTATTTTTGGTTCTGTTTATGTGGTGAATTACGTTTATAGACTTGCGTATGTTGAACCAGCCTTGCATCCCTGGGATGAATCCTACTTGATCATGGTGGATAAGCTTTTTAATGTGCTGTTGCAATCGGCTTGCCAGTATTTTATTGAAGATTTTTGCATCTATGTTCATCATGGATATTGGCCTGAAGTTTTCTTTTCCTGTTGAGTCTCTGCCGGGTTTTGGTATCAGGATGATGTTGGTCTCAGGAAATGATTTGGGAAGGATTCTGTCTTTTTGGATTATTTGGAATAGTTTCAGAATTTTCTAAGGTTGTTAATCTCTGAATCTTCCTACTGACCCTTCTTTGGCTTTTATCTCTTTCATACCTTTGTAACTATTTTTCCATGTTTATTTTACTCCACTGAACTACTGCCATGGACTCTGTTTCTCTGACTTTCCCTTTATTCTCACTGATATGAGTGTCATGTTCGTTATAATTGTAGATACATGAAAGTAGGAAGGTAAAAGGGGTAGAATTATATTGTATCTTGACAAATATATTTTACATTTTTTTGCAGATATAATCAATTTTTTCAGTCTAAGATTTAAATTTAAATTCTTATATATGTACCTATGAATTTTATAATCATAGAAAAATGACTGTAACTATATACTTCATAAGGTAACTCAGTAGAGGCTTAGGAACTTGTGCTCAGGATAAGAAGATGGGTGTATTTTCTGGGAAAAGATGCTAAGATAAAAGTTGGGAATCAGCTATTTTGAATCAGTTATGCAGGAATCAGCACCTTTAAAGGAAAGAAGGAGAAAACAGGTTTGGGGAAAGAAAGAAGTCAAATTTTAATGCAGTCCTGACAAAAGACTTGACAAGCAGGTAGGGAATTCTGGAGTGATGACTGGCTTTCAGAATGTCCCACATAGGGCCTAAGGACCATGAATGTCTGGCTCTCATAACCATGCCTTACTCACATATGCAGGTTGTCCATGGAAAGATGGGAGAGTTTTCTATGGAGGAGGCAGACCCAAAAGAAACTGGAACTTTCCAAATGCCACCACCCACTCCATACTAGCCCCTTCACCTCACAACTTGGTAGAAGATCTTTCCTTGAAGGGTATCAGGGTGGTACATCTTCAGGTATTCCACAACCTGATTTTGAGTCCTGGATCTCATTTTTACTCATTTTATAATCTTGGAAAACTTTTGTCTTTTTTTCTCAGTTTACTTCTTTATAAAATGAAATAATAGTATTACCTGTGATTGTTAGTTTTATGCTTCAATTTGGCCAGGCTTTAGTGCCCAGAGATTTGGTCAAGCAGCAGTCTAGACGTTGCTATCAGGCTATTTTTTCAGATGTCTTTAACACCTAAATCAGCAGATGTTTAGGAAATCAGAATATATTTCCTATTGTGATGGGTCTCACTCCATCAGTTGTGAACTTTAAGATAAAAGGCTGAGGTCCCTTAAGAAGTATAAATTTTGCCTTTAAATTGCTTTTACACTCAAGAATGCAACATCAACTCATAAAAATTTCCAGCCTGAAACCCATCCTGACGATATTAGACTTGCCAGACCTACAATACACGAGCCAGTTCCTTAAAATAAATCTCTCTCCTCACCACCTTCGCACACACACACACGTACATCCTGATTCCATTTCTCTGAAGAACACTGACTAATACACTACCTTGAAAGGCTGTTATTGGCTTAAATACATTGGGCTATATAGCACAGTGCTTGACAAATAGTAAGGGCACAATATATTGGCTCCTACTGTTTGCCACATTTCTATTCATTATCAATTTAAAATCTAAATGCATTATTTTAACTTTAAAAATAATGAACCATATGTATGGGAACCCAATCCTTAATTCTTACATACACAGTTCATTATTTTTTTGAACCAAATATATTCAAATCAATCTTGACTATTTTAAGGAGTTTGTGTAATAATTAAATATTTTGCATGAAAGAAAATGTTGAATTTTACTATTTTTTATTGTAATCCCCTAGACACTTTATTTTTCCCAGGAAGTCTTTGAAAATTTGTCATGCAGATTACAGTATAATATTACCCACCTTTTAGTACTAGAAGACTGTAAAATTCACTCCATGGTGTTTCAATGCATGAAGGTACTTTCAGAGTGTTTTATGTAGCATAATCCATTTACTAAATCTTTCAGTGCCCTTGTTTTATGAGGTTCTGCAAAGATGACAGATGTTCCTTAATGTTTCACCCTGGGAATTCTCCCTCAAATAAAGTTGTCTACATAGGAAACTAGGAATATAGATTCAGATGTTTGGAGAATGAAAATCTTCCAATTATAACACTATTTATTATCAGGTTCACAAAAATATTTGCACTAAAACAAAATGTACTAGAGTAAGATCAGTAACTCAAGCTGTCCCTTAATTGTTATGCAAAAGGTTATTGCAAAACTGTTTTTCAATGCATGGATGCTAAATGACCATCTCCTAGGAATAATGTGAAGAAACGGTTCATATAAAGATTTCTCTATTTTACCCATATCTACTGGTCAAAATACACAGCAAGAAAGCCTCATATTCCCAATTTAATAATGAAATTGATTTCTTGTATACACTATAGTTTGAGATTTGCAACCCTCTGCAACTGAGTATAAAAATTAGGAAATTACTTAAAAAACCATAGAAACATAATTTTAGAAATTTATTGAGTGAAAGAGCCATTAGACATGAAATCCTTAATTATATGCTTTGTTTTAGAGAGAAACATAGCAGTTGGGTGTGCTGTAGGCAATTCTATGCAGACACAGTGTCAGAAAGCAAGTAATTTATCTTAGGAAAAGAATTAAGTTTATATCACCTTACCAAATTTATAGAAATATGTTTAAAGTAAGGCAAACCTAGTTCAATGACACACATATGCTTTTAGTGGAACTCATTGAATCTTATGACATTTAAGACCCAATAAACAAGCAATTAAGTTAAAAATGTGAACATTTTGATTTGATCATATACATTCCCTAAAGCAATTTAACTTTCCTGTATAACATTAATTATATCTAAATGATTAGCTTTTTACACCTGTAGAGCTACAAATCAACAGAACAATATGATTTGATCTCAAGTTCAAGTTATGAAGGAAATAACTGGTTATTGTCTTTTCAAACTCTGTTAGTTCATACAATGAGAGAGGAGCTGAAATTTATTTTAGTTTTTCAAATGTTTATTGAATGTCTGCTATGAACTAGCTACCATTTATTAGTACCTACCACATATATTAATAAAATGCTCTTCTTGAAGGGCTTTGAAAATTAAATTAAGGTAACTTATTCTAACTTAATTAACTATTATATTATATCCAGTATTGTATAAGAATTATGTCCACCTGAAGATGCCAAGATCCACGTCTAAGTTTCTTATTCCTACTATAACAAATTATCACAAATTTATAGCTGAAAACAACACACATTTACTTTCTTGAAGTTCTGGTGACCAAAAGGTCAAAATCCGTTTACTCGGGTTAAAGTCAAAGTGTTAGTAGACCTGAACTGCTCCTAGGAGATCAAGGAGATAATCTGTTTTCCTGCTTGTTCTTGCTTTTAGGGCTACATTTCTTGGTTCATGGCTTATTCTCCCATGTTCAAAACCACCAGCTCTAGCACAGCATCTATCTATGTTATCAAATCTTCCTTTGCTTCCATCTTTTAAGAATTTTTTGCATGAAATTGGGCCCACACAGATAATAAGTAACCTATCTCAAGATTCTCCATGTAGTCAAATATAAAAAGTCACTTTTTCTATACAAGAAATATTCACAGGTGCCAGGGATTAGGTCTTGACTATCTTCAGAAGCCATTTCTAGCCTTCCACAAAACAGTGGCTCAAGCCAAAACAGAAGGTTCTTTTCCCACCTCTAAGTAAAAATTTGGTGTCGGAGGTAGAAGCTGGAATGACAGCCCTGCAGTGTTGTCAGTTGAACAGAAGCATTTCGGCCCTCTTCTACACCATACTGGGTATGACCCGTCTTCAAATGCCTATAAAGTGGATTCTGGACCTCTCGCTATTGTCATTTTACTTTATGCATTAGGAAAAAGAAAGAGTGGAGGAACAAAGATATATAAATCTGCTGCCACTTTCTCCTTATAAAGCTTATCCAGAAATTCCACCCAAGAACTTCATGTCACTTCTCACTGACTAGTGCCCACTCACATGTTCTTGTCTACTTATAGAGGGGATTCGTCATTAAACTTTTTAGCTGAATAGATTGTTGCCTATAAAAAATTGTGTCTGGGAAGGATAAAATGGGAATTGGGTACCATTACCTGCTATTATACATCAATATTTAGTAAGTCACTTTATAAACCTATACTTTTGGTATATCTATAATAAAAATGCATACATTATTAAGTCAAAATTGTATCATTGCTTATTTAAGATCATTGCTTACACAGCAAAATACAAACTCTGGTTGAAATGCATAACCTGTAAAAGTTGGAGCCTTTTCTTTGGGTGTGTCTGAAAAAAAGGAGGTTGAATATGTGGCAGTTATGCTGTATCAGAAATATATCACAGTTGTCATTGTATCATGCAATACAACCCACAGATACTAAGATTATAATGCCAGTGCTGGAAATGAAAGGTTGAAGAAACTGCAAATGAAGATGACTTAATTTACTTGTTCTTCTGAAGAACAAGAGAATTATTCTGCCAGGATTTTGGGCAAAAAATTGAAATAGTCTATTCTGTTTTGCCTTGCTTCCTAATTAGGTAGCTGAGATCTGAGTAGCAAATTCCAATATAGACATTATACAGAGACACTTCCAATATGTTTCAGTTTTGTTTCTCTACTCAAAATATACTATTAAAATGAAAAGGTATTAGTAAATTATGTTCTATAGAATAAAATATAAAATAAGATAATTTCTGGAAATTTTTCTTAACATACTAGTTTCTAGCATTTGGTTTACTCTTTTAAAATATCTTGAAAAAAACTTTGCCCTGTTTACCACTTCTCAATGCTATTTATCTTGAGTGAAAAACCTAAGTATACTTTTGTTTTTATATTTTTAGCCTTCCACAGCTGTTTACATTAAAAATTGCATCTACACAGAATTGCTTCCCTGTGGCACAAACCACATTGTTTTGCTTTGAGGTTTCAAACATCAGAGGTAACTTTGAAGTGTTCAGCTAAGTACCTTGCACTCAATAACATGACATTACTCTCTCTTCGTGCTCTTCCGCTTCACTTGCTGCTCCCTTTCAGGTGCCTTTATGACATAGTCCCTCTGACTCATCTTAAATGTTGAGATTTATTCCAGTTATTTTCTTCTCCCTGTCCTTGCTTCCCCTATCAGATTTCATTGTCTTTGTCTTGTTTATGGCATTAATATCTGTATCCCCATCCTAAATCTCTCCTGTAAGCTACAGCTCTTTAAGTTTAAATGCCTATTGGAGTTTTCCATTGAAAAGTCTCATAGATATCTACAGCTGAGCCTGTTGAAAACTAAAATCTTTCCCATTCCCTACATATCCACCCTCTTTCTTTTGTTTCTTCTATTAATGAAATGCACTATCATTCACTCAATAGCTGAGGTAGGGAACAAGGCATTACTCCACGCCTTACTCTCATTTGTGACCCTCACTTCAAACTCAGCCCTATCCAGTTACTATGTCCTATAAACATTCATTTCAAAATGTCTTTAGAGACCCTTCACTCTATTCATTGAAATCCACCACAGATATTCACATTAAGACCAAAATTCCTATTCTGAATAATCCATAGCTTTGCAACTGGCCTTACGATTTTTGCATTGATACCGTCATCTTCCCAGTCCCAACCCTCACTGCAATACACTCTTCTGAAAGCTTGTATCTGACCATATTTATCTCCTGTTAAAAACCCTTGGATTTAAACCCAGTTTCCTTGAGATGACTAGAAAAGTTCTTCGTAATTTAGGTTCTGTTTTTCTCTCCAGAAACATCTCATTCTTCCCATTGCACACTCCAATTTTACTAAACATTTTTTTTTAATCCTGACTAGGCCATGAACTTTGATAATTTTGTATACTTACTAAACATAAAATCTGTTTTTTTCTATCTGAATACCTCTTTAATGCGAGTGCTAACAAATGCTTTGGATTAATGTTTAAATGTTTCAACACTTTCTATTTCCCCAAGCTAGTAAGAATAACACATATACATTACACCATGTGATCTACTCTTGTAACATCGCTTTATTTTTGCTGTTCTTCCCTTAGACATTCAGCGTCAAAGAGTATCTGTGTGCTTATATTAATGAATACAATAACCTTATGTTTACCTCTATTGTTTTAAAGGATGATTAGTTTCTGTCCTAATCTCTAGAAAGAAGATTTTAAAATTCAACATCCTGTGCCTAAGAGAGGAGGTGCATATTAGGGAACAGTGATCACAGTGGGAAGCAATGTAAAAACAGCAAAAACATGACTGTCTTCCTTAAGCTACTTTTTAAAAAAACTGGCCTGAGGAAAGGAAAGGGAGCTAACATTCCTTAGAATTATGTATTCTTGGATGCAGGAAACACTCAGAATGACCTTGAATGCTCTCTTACTTATTTTTGAACACCTCTATGAGGTAGAAAACTCCATTTCGATTAGTTCACTCAGTGTAAATATACTTGGAAACTTAGTCTTCATGATTGTCCACAGAGATTACTGAACAGTCTTTAATCCTCTTTTATATGATTTTCTGATTCAGAACTCAGTAACTTACAATAAAAGCAGCAGAAAATATTAAATACAGTAAAAGGAATTCAAGCAGGACAGTGACAGGTTAAGTCCTAACCTGGGAGAAAACAGCAAAATTCTGTGTGAGAGTATTTAACTCAGAAAGGTAATATTATTTTCTAACATACTCCCAATTACCACATTCAATATATCTTACTAAACAGTATCACATAGAGCAAAACCATTACATTATTAAGTAATTCAACCAAGAAGAAAAGAGGAAATGGTGATACAGTTGATGAATAACATTTAATTAAATGAAATATTTACATAGTTTTTCTACAAAATATTTTATTTGCAAAAGGAAAAAATAGTAAATACAAAGTCAATTCACTCTGTTGTAACAGTGCAGAGTCATTATATACCTCCATAGTCAAGTAATCAATGTTAACATCACCAGTAATGGGGGAAATTAGATTGTACCCCATCTAATGGATTCAATGAGAAGAATGCATCATAACTCCTATGATATTCTGCCAAAATCACATTACCAGAATTGAATCATGAGGAAACATCAAAAAAAACCAAATTGAGGCCCATTCTTTAAAATAACTGCTGATAACTTCAAAAGTTTCAAGGTCATGAATGTCAATACAAGACCGTGGAATTACTCAAGAATGAGGGAAAGTAGAGAGACTAATAACTAAATGTAACACATTATCCTAGATTGAATCATATTCCTATGTAGGACATTATTATAATAATTGGTGAATCATAAACAGTGAATATGAATTAGAAGATCATAACATAATGTTAATTTCTTGATTTTTGTGTTGATACTTTGCACAAAATATTATCAGTTTTTTTTTCTGTAGGAAATATTCACTAGAGATTTTAGGATGACAGGGACATTCAGTCAGTAATTTACTCTCAAATGTCCTCGGAAAAACAAAAAGTCTCTTACTTACTGTTTTACTGTAAATTTAAAATTATTTAAAAATAAATCATAAAATTCAAGAAAAAAGATAAAAGAAACTTCTTGTTGACAGATAAATTTGAATACAAATTCTAACTGGATTGAGAACTATTTGAGCTCAAATCAATTTACACGAGTTTTATTTGGCTTATCTATATTCTATCTCACAGTATTATTTTACGAATAAATAAGACAACTTGTGTTACATTTTTAGCAACATAATATTTTAGAAATTTAATAAATATTACTCCTCAATCTCAATCTATTATAATGAAATTTCAGTGTTCACATCTTATTAAAAATAAATTTTATCAATTCATATATTTCTCTATTTTCCTACATAAGTAACATAATCTATATCCCTTCTGTTTTATAGAATACCAAATGAAGTTTACATAAAACCATTCTAACAGCACAAAAGTAAAAGTTTTCAAAGATCGTCACATACAAATTATACTTTTAGCAGAAATATGTTTCTATTTTATTCATTTTGAACTTATAAAGTTTTTAATTAAATTTTTAAATCACTTTTATTAATTAATATGTAATGTCTTACTCATTTTGTGACACACAACCTATAAAATTCTAAAATATAATTTCCACGGAGCATAATGTTATTTGTGTCTGCTAATCAATGAAATAGAGCCCAAGAAATGTAAATTATTAAGGATGTTCTTGGCTGTAGATTTTCTTTTTAAGTTAGCATTAAAATTGTGCATCATTCTCAGCAAACTGACACAAGAACAGAAAAAGAAATACCGCATATACTCACTCATAGGTGGGTGAGAAAAATGAGAACACATGGACACAGAGAGGGGGTCTACTACACACTGGGATCTATTGGGGGAATGGGGGAGGGACAGCGGGGGGGGCTGGGGAGGGATAGCCTGGGGATGAATGCCAAGTGTGGGTGAAGGGGAGGAAGGCAGCAAAACACACTGCCATGTGTGTACCTATGCAACTATCTTGCACGTTCTGCACATGTACCCCAAAACCTATAATGCAATAAAAATTAATAATAATAATAATAATAATAATAATAAATAAAATTCAACTAAGCAACCTTGAAAAAAAAATTGTGCATCTCAAACTTGACTCTATGTTAGAGTTACCTGGTTAGGTTTATAAATATTTACATCCCCACACAACACCCAAGAGTATGATATCATTGGCCTGGGTAATGCATGAGTATTGTCTTTTTTTTCAAACATCTATAAGAGAAACATAGACACAAACAGAGTTGAAAAACTTCAGGCTAGAGATGTTGGTGATGATAATCATTCAGTTTTTTTTCCTTCTCTTCTAGGATGTTATTGTGACAATAACTAAGCAAGGAATATATAAAAATTGGCAACTAATCTTCTATTATTGGGTAATCAAAAGCAATTTATTTTTATAGAAGATGATTGTTAATAATATAAAAATTGAATGTGATAACTATTTAATCTAAAATGTTATTCCAAATGTGGTTGACATTTTGTATTTTAGGCAAGAGGAGCTTACTTATCAAGTTCTATGTAAAATGTATAAAACACAAACAAGATTCATTCTGTGACATGGCTTGTTAATCTTCATTTTCCAAAGAACCTAGAATACAACTAACATTTTATTATTTACTGATATAATTCCTCAACAAAATCATTTTTATTCAAAACCAAAGGACCATTTTGTTTCATCGCATATCAGTCTCTATTAACAAAAATATCATTATTAATTTTCCTGAATCTGTTTATACATCATTATGTAGTATATTCAATTGACTCAAAAATAACCCTCAAGGTCAGAGTTTGAGTTGTACACATGTCTATATCCCTAGTCCAAATTGGAGTGCCTGATTAAGTCGAATAAATAGATGAATGAAAAACTCACATGATATTTTGGTTTATTTTTAGACATTTTTGGTTCTCCTAATTTGGTTCTCCAAATTATAATATGTCTCTTTTTCCCACACATGAAGTTATTTCAGTTATATATACTGTATTTTACTTTTTCCTACACAATCTATGAAAATAAACTTTAACTCTTTTATCTAAAACATTGTTCTAGAAATTGCTGATGTTTTGTATATTAGTCAAGAACAGCTTACCTAATCTTTTCATATGGGGAGATAGCAAAACAAAAGTTTTTGCAACTGTTGCTAACAAGTTGAAGTTGAATGTATGTATAAGAAAAAAGTGTCAAAGCACGACCTGTCTTAATAAAGGGCCTCATATGCATCAAATATTGCTAAAATGAATTCCTCCTGTATATCTAGATACTCTGCACTCTTTAGTTGAAATAAACCATTCTACTTAACAAGGTACTATTTAATCTATGTGAATAGAAATGAATAAATATGAGCCGTAAATGGAAACTTTTAAATACACATTTTAATTCCTTATATAAGATTCTCAGCTTTCTTCTAATGTTAGTATCTTGTTCACTTTCCTTCTTTGTAAAGGTGGCTGAGTTGGTAAATTACATTGCATTGCAGCTGCTGGTTTTATGCCTTTTCTTGTCCTTGGCATTGTCTTTGCCTCTTTATGATAACAAGGATAATCCTTTCTTCAGTGGGCTCCTGTGGGGCTATGGCATCAAGGCTCTCAATAAAAATCTGAACAGTTCAAGAATTTTTACTGAGTCTTGATTGAACAGCCCCTAGGGAGCTAAGCACAGAAAGGAAAAGAGAGGAAAAAGTAGTCAAGAGCTGTAATAGCCTCAGTCTAAGGACATGTAGCACCAGTCCAACAGAACCAGCAATATCTAAAATTTAACAGCTTGGCATCAGTGCACATCTCCTGATGCCAAATAATGAGGTAGAGAGAACAGAATAAAAGTGTCACAGAAATTATATTTTTCTTTTCCTTTTATTATGAAATTCCTGAAATTACAACAGAATTGTGAGTGGCCAAAAGTTTCCTTTAAGTGAAATCATAACTTTTGTTTTCTTTAAGTGAAATCTTAACTTTCAAAAACAAAAGGGGTGCATATTAAACGATGGGAAATCTACTGGTACTGCTAAAGTTTCTTCGTCACCACTAGGCCTTTCTCAGACCTTTCAAATCTTGATCTCACGAAATTAATTTCTCCTCCATCAAGTTGTTAAGTGAAGAAATAGCATGAGAATTAAATAAAATAGTTCCACTTCCATTGCCAAGAAATGAAAAAAAAGTACAAAGGTGAACATAGTCCCAGAAAAAGGTTTTATTGTTTCGTTTTGTTTTGCTTTGTTAACAGAAGGACTAGAAAGTAGCAACATTCATTTTTTTTTTTTTTTTAGGAGTCAATACAAAGCTTACTGAGAACTCTGGCCAGTTTGCTGTTGTTCCTTACAAAATATGACAAATTCTGTGTAAAGCTGCTAAGTAAAAACAACTTTCTCTGGTCAAATAGATTACTCTGAGTAGAAAAAAAAATAGTATTAAACCATGTAAAACTATCTGCATTATACAATAGTGTAATTCTTCAAGTGTGTGCAAAATATGCAACATTTCCCAAATTGTGTATTTACTCTTCAAAGCATTTTGAAGTTAGAACACTACACATGTACAAGGAAAAGTACATGTGTAGTATTAAAATAGCTAAAAACTCTCATTGATATAGCACATCAAAAAATCATAAAATGTTTTTAGCATATTGTCCAATTATAATAATGGTCCTGTTCATTGAATAGGAAAATTATTATGTACTCCTGATATTTACTTATTCCTAGAGATGAGAAAACTAAAGCTAAGAAAGGCAGCACAATAAATTGTATCATGAAATAAAAGCAGAAATAGATTAGTTCCCCCTTATTTGTGGGTCATACATTCTGAGACCCTCAGTGGATGGCTGGAACTCTGAATAGTATTGAACTCTATGTATACTGTTTTTCATTTAATAAATGAGAAGACTACCATGTGACTGACCGGTGGGTAGCATAGGCAGTTTGGCTATGCTGGACAAAGGGATGATCATGTTGTGGGCAGGATGGAGATGGATGGTGCAAGATTTCATCACAATCCTCAGATAGGCATGCAATTTAAAACTTATGAGTTATTTATTTTAGTAATTTTTCATTTAATATTCGTGGACCACATTTAACCACAAGTAACAGAAACTGCAGAAAGTAAAACTAAGGTGGATGGAGGACAAGGGAAACTACTGCACACATATTTAGATCTCTTTCTTTGTCTTCAAGTTCCACGAGTAATAACTCTTAACAGATATTGCCTTGGAGAATAAGGCTCTCTCAGCTTTTACTCCTCTTAAAAAACAAGTTAGGTAAATTAAATTTAATGGAGTTTAATTGAGAAATGAACAATCTGTGAACTGGGCAGTTCCCAGAACCATTCAGAATGACTTCAGGGCTGCTATATGGTTAAGTAACATTTCTGGACAGAAAAAGGGAAATGTTGTACAGAAAATGGAAGTGACATATAGAGACAGTCTGTTGACTGCTCAGCTGCTGTAATTGCCTGGGACACCTAAGTTAGATCTTTGGTTTGTTTACATAATGAATTAGGTGCAGTTTGTTACTTAAGATTCATATGTGACTTCTAGAGCCCAAATTCAATTTTGTTTAATATTCTTTGACAATTTCAATTTTAGGGACTGTTTTATCTCAATATAGATGTCAAGGGATCAGTCAAATTTGTTAACCAGAGAGAGACACCACACTCTCTATACTTGGGAATCTATATCCTGTTAAATCAGAAATTCTGAGGGAGTCTGAAAATTTATTTTCTTTCTTTCTTTCTCTTTCTTTCTTTCTTCCTTTCTCTTTCTTTCTTTCTATCATCTATCTCTCTCCTATACATATCTACGTATTTATCTTTCTATATCTCTATATATTTGATAAATATATAATAAACTTTCAGACTTCTCTGAAATTCTAAATATATATTTTCATTTTATATTAAAATTTGTTATATTTATCTGTAATTTTTGATTATACATATTATTTCAAAACATGTGTGTGTGTGTGTGTGTGTGTGTGTGTGTGTGTGTGTGTGTGTGTGTGTGTTTATGAAGCTTTTGTATCTTTCAGAAAGAAAACCACTGGGAAATACACATAAACTATCAAAATAATTTATCAACATGGGAACAGTGAAGCTTCATTATGATGAATTGGGGTTGAGAAATAATATTTATCGAATTCCTAAAATATAGCAGTTTATGTATGTGTGTGTCTCTGTATCATTTTATATACTTCTTTTAATAAAAAACAGAAAACATAATGAATAGTATAAATTAAGATGCTGATTGGTGCAATGAAGGAAATAACTAAAGAAAGATAGGGAGACAGAAAGAGATGGCGAGCCACTGGAGGAAGTCATCACAGAATAATATGACTCTGATTTATTTGTAGGCAATTGACTACACAGCTATAAAGAAGAGAAAGGAAAATCACTTAGAAGGCTAAAAAACAATTTGGATGTAATTGTCAGGGCAATCATAGGAAAAAGTATTTGGGAAAATTTAAAAAATTCAAAATTTACCAGGGACACACACATATATGTGTGTGTGTCCGTAAGCAGAAACACAAGCCAACTGGTTCAGAGAACAGAGTTAAGACACTAGCTAGAATAACTTTGTAGAGTTAGTCCTTCATGACAACACCCCACAGGCAATACAGTGACAGCCAGATGTCACAACCTACATGTACAGGAGGATTGACTCTAGGAGATGTACCTAGAAATGTAAATTTTTCCACTTAAATAGAATTGAGAATATTTCCATTCCTGCAAGGGAAGAAGAATCCTGGTTTCTTACCATTTCTAATATAAATACATATTTCCAAGGGAAAGACAAGACAGAATATCTGGGGTCTTCTAAAAGATTCTTTTTTTTTTTTAAATTTTTATTGCATTATAGGTTTTGGGGTACATGTGCAGAACGTGCAAGATAGTTGCATAGGTACACACATGGCAGTGTGTTTTGCTGCCTTCCTCCCCTTCACCCACACTTGGTATTCATCCCCAGGCTATACCCCCGCCGCTGTCCCTCCCCCATTCCCCCCAACAGTCCCCAGTGTATAGTAGACCGCCTCTCTGTGTCCATGTGTTCTCATTTTTCTCACCCACCTATGAGTGAGTATATGCGGTATTTCTTTTTCTGTTCTTGTGTCAGTTTGCTGAGAATGATGTTCCCCAGATTCATCCATGTCCTTACAAAGGACACAAACTCATCATTTTTGATTGCTGCATAATATTCCATGGTGTATATGTGCCACATTTTCCCAGTCCAGTCTATCATCGTTGGGCATTTGGGTTGGTTCCAGGTCTTTGCTATTGTAAACAGTGCTGCAATGAACATTCGTGTGCATGTGTCCTTATAGTAGAACGATTTATAGTCCTTTAGATAGATACCCAGTAATGGGATTGCTGGGTCAAATGGAATTTCTATTTCTAGGTCCCTGAGGAATCGCCACACTGTCTTCCACAATGGTTGAACTAATTTACACTCCCACCAACAGTGTAAGAGTGTTCCTATTTCTCCACATCCTCTCCAGCATCTGCTGTCTCCAGATTTTTTAATGATCGCCATTCTAACTGGTGTGAGATGGTATTAAGAGATAGTCACTCTTAATAAATTACATGATGTAGAAAAAGAATACATGTCTTTAGAGATCTATGAGCTAATCAGTCATCCTTTCTCTTAAGTCAATTTATTTTTTAAATATACAAGCATGTGAAAGAAGAACCCCAAGTTCAATGAGGTATTTTTTTTTTTGAGACAGAGTTTCACTCTTGTTACCCAGGATGGAGTGCAATGGCGCAATCTCGGCTCACTGCAACCTCCGCCTCCTGCGTTCAGGCAATTCTCCTGCCTCAGCCTCCTGAGTAGCTGGGATTACAGGCATGCGCCACCATGCCCAGCTAATTTTTTGTATTTTTAGTAAAGACGGGGTTTCACCTTGTTGACCAGGATGGTCTCGATCTCTTGACCTCATGATCCACCCGCCTTGGCCTCCCAAAATGCTGGGATTACAGGTGTGAGCCACCGAATGAGGTATTTTTTTTTTATAATTATATATGAGTCAATGCTCATCCTTTTATCCAAGGGAAATCGAAGGTGACAAATATAAATTGTCTAGTTAATACTAGGTTGGAAAGTACCAGATCATCTGGGTGAGTGCCCTAAAGAAAAAAAAAAACATGATATTAGCATTATAATTAAAATAATTTTTGATGACTCAGACACAAGATGACCATGTTGTTTCCAATCAATTTTGTGTCTAACAGAGGATAAATACTATTTACGTTAATGGCACACATGGGACACTCAAAAACATATTCTGTACTTTCTTCTGCTAGACAGGAAGCAGAACCTGTCAATTGATTTACAGCAACAAGGCAGAATTATGATCTTGCTATGATTCTCCAAGTTCCGGCTGTCACTAGAAGAACAAAACAGACTGAACTAATTTTAGTTGAACTACTGAGGCCACTCATATAACTTATCCAGAAAGGGTAACTGGAGAGGCTACACCTGGTCCTAAAAGCAAGACCATAGAACAGTGATGGATGAACTTGGAAGATGCCATTGAATGCCTTTCTCAGAATATACACTGTTGTATGTAATGGATCAACAGGCTATAAGATCAGAAAATCAGTGTAATATATACAGTCTAAAGGGCAAGTTGATACATTCAGAGCATATAATACCAGCTTAGTTTTGCATAGTATTTTAATTGTTTAAAATTATCAATGGAAAACAATATTTCAAAGAAGTCATCTTAATCCAAGTAATTCACTATAAGGAACATATTAAACTATATTGACTTTAAAAACTTTATAACTATATTCACATGGCTTCAAATAGAAAAAAATACTTAGTTTATTTCTTCCTATGAAAAGTGACAGAAAAAGTTATATAATAAAAATATTTAAAAACCAATAATAATGAGAAGAGGCCATTGTTTAAGTTCCTCTCACTATTTCAGACTTTCTCACATTTAGAAGTGGGAAAAATATGACTTGTTCTTAAACAGTACTTACATGTTTTGTCATCTTTAAAGAATTAAATAAATGGACTCCAAGTCCAGAAAAGGCAGCTGAGCATGGAATTAAAAACTTGAAATACTGGATATGTATAGTTTTATGACAATAACATCTTGGGTTCCAAGTTGTTCAGATGTTTAGGGATGTCAAATATGTATTTATCTTTATTTCTTATTAAAGGCACAATGACACAGAGTCTGACATTTTCTCTTCTTTTCTGTTGTTGATACTACTTTTCTTGGTTTTTAAAGAGAGAAGTCCAAAGTATAAATTTAAAGTCCCATTAGCTACATATGAGATGAAGTAAAATATTATTACATTTCTACTTACATTAGAACAATAATATTCCCAAGAATTCATCTTAATCTAAGTAGTTCTCTATGAGAAATATATGAAACTATGTTGACTTTATGAAACTGTCTTGACTTTAAAAACTTTATAACTAAATTAATATCATTTCAAGTTTATAAGAGATCAAAATCTAATTCATTTTATGGATGAGAGACTAAGCAAATGGAAGTAAATGAAAATATGTTACAAGCGATTCACACTTTGCATACTTTTTTCCATTTCATTTTATTTTACAGATATCTAACTTTCTTCCTCTCATCTTTTAACAAATTACAATTATAAATTCTGTCTAAAATATAAATTCCAGTTCCCACATAAATAGCTTCCAAAGTTAGGTACCAAAGATGGAAAAGTTTTGAAAGCAATATTCCACTTCTGAATTTTACTTCAATGTTCAAGAACATAGAATTATCATAGTTAAGCATTAATTTTGTTCCAAATTTACATTATACTTCTGAATTGACTTAATATAGACTATAACTTACATTATTATTAAGGTTTCTCTATTAAAGAATGTGTTATGCACACTGCCATGTGTGTACCTATGCAACTATCTTGCACATTCTGCACATGTACCCCAAAACCTAAAATACAATAAAAATTAAAAAAATAATGTGTTAGAAATAGAGATATGCTTTATTTCAGACATGCCATAATCCCAGAATTTAAGTTATATTTGTCACTGAGGATTCATCATCATTTATTTTTTTCAGCAAATCCTTTTTTAGGGACAGTTATGCATCAGTCACTTTGCTAAGATACAAATATATGGCAAACAATAAAGCAGGCAAAATTACCTTTATTGTGAAGTGTTGCTTTTAATAAAAAAGAAAACATAATAAACAACTTGGTGCAGTGAAGGAAATAACTAGAAAATAATATATACAGAGAAACAGAAAGCCACTGGAGGAAGCCATAATTAAAAGACATTACTCAGTCCTATTTGAAAGCAATCGACAGTAGAACTATAAAAGTAGTTATAGGAAAACCAGGTAGAAGGGTAGTAAAATAATTTAGATATGATTCTAAGGAAAACCTTAGGGGAAAAAAGTGAGGTTTGGGAAAATTAAACAAATTCAGTATTTATCAAACATGATTCTTGGCACTGATGATTTATCAGTGTTATTTAGTGATAATTTATTTCTAAATAAAGCACAACTTCCTGTCTCATGAAGCTTACTATTCTAGTGGGAAAGCTAGACAATTCAAAAAATAAGGAAATTAGAATGTGTGTCTGGATGACATCGATGACAAAGAAAAATATTGCATTAGGGATTGGAGGCAGAGGCTATTATTAGAGTAGTACAATGAAGAAAATCCTCATTCATAAGACTTGAGTAAATACACAGGTAAGAATGGGGTAAATCCTGCAGACATGTGAGAGGAGAGTATTCCAGAGAGAGGAAATAGGGAGTATGAAGCCCCTGAAGCAGAAATGGAAACTTAAGTATGTGGAACAGTGAGAAATGAATGAGCCTAGGGAAGAATGATTAAAGCAAATTTGATAGATGCAACCAGAAGGATGATAAAGAAATATTTTCAGTAGTTCAATTTTACTTACAGTGATAAGCTATGCAGTTAGAAGGATTTGTTTAGAGCAGACAACTATGTGTGTTTTAATAGGATCATTCTAGCTACTGAATTAAAAATAAGCTCCAGAGAAAAAGGGCAGAGACCAGAGACTATGATAATAATCTTGCCACAAGATAGTGGTGTCTTGGACTAGGCTGTTATGTATGGAAATAATAAATGCTCAGATTCTGGAATCTGAAATAAATAAAACTAACCTTACTTTCTGACTAATTAGATGTATGCCTTAAGATAAGTACTCAGTAAAATTCAACTTTTTTTAAGAACTTGCAGTACACCATTCTACGTCTTAAGGACACATAACTAAGTAAAACAGAAAAAAATGCCTGCCCTTTTGATGCTTATATTCTAGAGGAGGAGAATAAATTCTGACTCAAGAGACAATAATACTGAGCACCAGGAAATACAGAAGGTCCAATAACAAACTGAGAAGATTATAGGTAGAGATGATTTGGAGAGGAAGTCTGGGATCTTGTTTTCAGATATTTTATTTTTTAGATGCTGTGAAATGTGGAAGAGGCAGATCAATAGAGAAGCTACAAGCACATGTTTATGGGAGAGACCTAAATTGAAGATTTTAATCTGTCAGTCTTTAGCTAGAGAAGAGAAGTAAGGCCCTGAGACTGGAAACTGACAAAAACTAAGTTGAAATAAATAGAAAAAAAAGGGTTAGACTGATCCACAAGGGACTTTAGTATCAGAGATCTGGAAAATGAGGATTGCTGGTATAGAAAAGGAAGTAAGAAAGACCAGTGTAAATGGAAAAACTCCTTCACACCAGAAGACTTAGAAAAATTAATTTTATTTTTCCATAAAATAGTAAAATGTATCACCATTATTCAATGTTTTTATCTGATGAAACCATAGTGATTTTAAAAAAAGGTGTAATTTGAGTACTTTAAATCACTATGAACATAAGTAGAAGCAGCAAGGTCATGCCGGGGTTATCAATTCATCCTAAATCGAGGAAAAAAATCAATGTTTTATTTTTGCAAAGAAAAAAAATCTACTTAATGGTTTTTGGAAGAAGTGAAATTGTTATTTCTCAAGTCATTGTTTGACTATTGAAAAAACCGCTTCTTAGAAGGGTGGAAAGGTAGAATATGAAACTGTTACCTGAGTGTCCATTTGCAATCTGCTCTTTTGTCATTTTTTAAAACTATGGAAGTAATATACTGCTTATGTAATGGAGTCTCAGCCTGGTTCTTAGAGGAATTAAGTTATGACTAGGCCTATTGCTTGAATTGCAAGAATGAACCAACAGATATTTTTGCAAGCCTTTGGGAGGAGACCTATCTTTTGAAAAAAGAAAAAGAACCAAAACAAATGAAGCGTGTTCTGGCATAACATACCCCTGATTTTCAGTTCCCTAAGATGCATACTGAGTATTCTGTATACATGTGACATACATACTAAAAGTTAGGCTCCAGGAAGACAGATGTAAGTGTATTGTGTAAAATAAATAGAATGACTGATGGGGGAAGAAACTATATAAGGCTGTTTAGTTATTGGAGTAATTTGGATATGAAGTAAAAATATCAATACAGAAGTTTCAACTTTATTTGTAAAATATAAAAATAATTAACATCATAATCAATGTAATTTGATAATAAATTTGGCATATGGGATTTGACTAGGACCACAGCTCACCCAATGTTGAACCCCATCTTCCGTTTGAAGCAACTGAGAAAATTTAGTGCATAGGGATTCATAAGTATGTTGAAAATTAAACAATAGATGTATTGGCAGGTTCTGATCCTCTTCCCTGGTTAAAAGATATGTAAATCCCTGTTCCTCAGTCAATAGTTAAATACACAAAAATAGGGAAAGAAGTGTGTGTGGGATCCTTGATCAAGCCTCTGCTATCCCCTGAATCACAAATGCAACACTGGGACTGAATACCCCTTGTCCTCCCTAGCATTAATAAGCATCATTATTGGTTATTTCTGCACATCGATGAGAGCTACTCAGAAATAATATGTCACAAATTTATCTTTCTCTTTCAGAAGGATTAATCTCCTTGAAATAAAACAAGCTGTGCCCCATGGCAAAATATGTTTTCTATAGTAAAACAACCCAAAGCTAATGGCTCTGTTATGCAGTTGTAATCATTCAGAAAGAGGCCAGTGCTCTCTGCTCACCCATCAGAGGAAAAATAAGGATGTTAAAATTACTTGTATTGACAATCAGTGCACTTGATTTACCACCTGTGATGTGTGTGACTGAAGTGGCTGAGCACTGACTCCTTGATACTGTATTAGAGCTGTCTCCCAAGTGTAAGGTTCTGAATAGACAGTGCAGCAGGAAGGTGGATAAAGAGGTGAAAGTACAAAGTCATCACTGTTCTTTAAAGAAAAATCTGACAGCCAAATATTTTATGACACTCCTTGTTATCTATCTATCTATCTATCTATCTATCTATCTATCTATCTATCTATCTATCTATCTATCTATCTATCATCTCTACCTACCTGTCTGTCTGTCTATCCATCCATCCATCTATCAATCTTATCATTTTCCACTTTTTTTTTAATCCCACACCAGTTCTCTCCTCTGCAACTTTATCCTTCACGTTTCTTTTATATGACATTTTGTTTCAGAGAACAGACTCTGGCTAGGTGGTCTAGGATAGAATCTAAGTTAATTTATTTTACTTCAGTAGATGTATTTCTTTGGGTAAATTATATAGCTTTACTGTCAGCACTTTTCTCTCCTTTACATGGTCATTAGTTGAATGGAATTAGGTAAACATGTAAGGTGCCTTGAGTTTTTTAAGTTCTACTGAAGTGTTTGGTATTCTTAGTATATTAGATTAGTCACTGATACATAACAAACTATTACTTCTCTTGTTCTTTTGTGTTAATAGAAACATTATTACAATAAAAACCAACCTTTATATATGGAGTAAATAGAATCACATTATCATTAATTTTTGAGGACTATAATTTGCAAGTAAAAGACATTACAAATGACTTATTTAATGGTATGTAGTTCTAGACTTCAATGATTTTATTTCTATTAATGACTTTGAACATTCTTATTCTGTAGAACTTAGAAAAATACCTTTTGAGTACCATAAAAAGGATTTAGAAGCTGTTCAGAATAGGACCTTTTTCTTTCTATTCAATTCAACCAGTGGATTCCCAAACTTTGATTTTGCTTCCAAGTAGTTGGTCATCTTTTTCCACATAGTACAAAAGTTAAGAAGACTATAGGGGAGACATACTGCAGAGAAAGGACAGATATGCATCAGGTTATGTTCTAAATTGCAGTTATCAGTGATTGCATGTAATTCACTCTGTCTTTGTCATTCTTTGGTTTACTTTATGTAATACATTCAGGTTGTCTGCCTACCTAAAATTGCATTTATTTTAGGCAATTTTGTTTTCCTTATATGTTTTTGTCTTTCCTTAAACATTACAGTGTCACAGATATGTTTAAAAACTATGAACAGTTTTAATAAAAATGAATTAAATATTATAAATAAATACATAAAAGGGATGTCTTCTTATAACACTATCTCAATATTTATCTTTATAAATTCCACTGGGTAAATTTGAGATAGCAACTGTTAGAGAAATTTTGGTCATTTTCTCCTAGGCTGTTATTGTTGTTATTGTACTTGTTAAAAATACACCGAAAAATGATTTTAGATATAATTTGAGTGAAATTTAAAAAAAAGTCTTAATCTGAAATGTATAATTTCCTGCAATAGCAATATATCTTAATCACATATTTATACTTTACATACATTATAATTACGTTATCTACTTTATATGAACACTAAGGAATAATGGGAAAAATTCCATGTTCACTTAACAATAATATATAGTTGAGATAGAGCAAATAAAGTTCTGGACCCAGATATGGAACCAACTGATGACCTAATACCTTTATGTTTTTGTGTCCTGTTTATATTTTCTCTTCCCTTTGTATTTCCTCAGAGATACAGCAGGATCTTCAGCTGCAGCTGCAGCTGCAAGCATAAAGAATCTTGGAAATAAAAATGTCAACCAAAATGAAGAAAGCACGATCAAATGATGTGGTATTATTCAACATTCACTACACAATCTGAAGACCTTCATGGATTCAACTTTGTGTTTATTTCAGAGATGCAGAATATATTTAACCAGAGCTAAAATAGTGACAACTGTTATTGAAACATTAACTAAAGGGTTTTTTTCTGTACTTTAACTAAAACTTTTGATATTTCCATCAAAGTGAATGAAATATTTTAGATAACTACTTCTCATTCAATGTATTAAAAATATAGCTTGTTCGTATCTTTTTCTATTTTTGCTAAGGTAAAATAATTTTATTAGATATAACTTCAGAATAATAACATCTATCCAAGGGGGAAAAAAGGACTATCACCCTCTGAAAGTGACATCACTGTTTTCATGTAAAACATGAGTATGGCCAGGTGCAGTGGCTCACACCTGTAATACCAACATAGTGTCTTAACAGTGTTAATAGAAACACTATATGTAATATAATATATCAACAAGATTTAAAATGTCAACATTATAAAAATATGTATGTTGAGGAATGTGAAATTAGAGGAAAGCTGTGATTCATTCCATCTTCATGTTGCATTAAAAGAAATATTGGAAAAGGAGAATGTCTCATCAAAACAATTTAGATTATAGACTAGATGAATGAGGTCTCAGAAACAAGTTAAATTTATTTGAAGAATAAAAAATAGTATTTTTTACATGTAATATTTTTTGACTAAAATATATATCTAATTCTTAGTAAATAGTAGAGACAAAGCTTTTTGGAGCATATTTTTACTTTATTTTGTCTTTTGATTTTGTTAATTACTATTTATATATTTCGGCATATGCTTTAAATAGAATTCTATAAATGTAGCTGTCTTGTGTGTACCTATGCAACTATCTTGCTTGTTCTGCACATGTACCCCCAAACCTATAATGCAATAAAAATTAAAAAAAAAAAAAAAAAAAAAAAAAAAAAAAAAAAAAAAAAAAAAAAAAATGTAGCTGTCTTTAATTTTTCTTCAGGCACTAAGTTAAAAGTAATCACTGCAATACTTCTCTGAGATTTTTTAGACATTTTCAAATAATTTACTTTATTATTTATTCATTTTATTATTTATTGCAAATAATTTACAATACTTCTCAGAAATTTTTTTGACATTTACAACTAATTTACTTTTTAAAAACAAAGTTGGGCATTTCACAGTGCTCTCTATGATAACACCATTATCACTTGCTGTCAGTCATTGTTCAAGAAAGATGAAAAGATAAGAGTTCAAATTGGTATTATGGATAACTTACAGTTCATCTCATCTGTGCCATAGCCCAAAATATACATCACCCCTTAAGGTTCAGGTCTGGAGCAAAACATACATGGAAAATTTTACCTAATTTGAAAATTAGTATCAACCTTAATGGATTTGATAATATCTGTAACATCTACTTTAGTCATTGATACCACACCCTTCTGCTGCCCTGCAATGGGAAGAAAATCAGAGACCACAAGCAAGGGCAACCTTAGTTCAGTCCAAAATTGTGCTTTGCATTAAGCATTGGGGAAACCAAAGAAATGCAGTCAATCTTTATATCTGAATAGATTACCAGAGGAATCCTCAGCCTTTACTGAAATAAGCTAAATTCAGAAGTTCATGCCCCCCAAATGCATAAGAATCAGATAACAGTGTAGCAAATGGGAAAATGTGACTTATACACAATGTTAAAACTCCTGCAATTCAAGCAGTTGGTTTGAATTGCAGCTGAATTAAATTATATTTTTTAAAGATGATAGCAGTTCATTATATTACTTTTTGATGAAAAGGATTCAAACAGCTGGTTTCAGCTGAAAAATTTCTAGAACAGTGTTTAGCAAAGTATGCCATAAATGTTGAAGCAATATATTTTTAAGCAAAATATGTTTTGAAAATACTGGTTGGATAGAGTTAAACAAGTTTACTTATTATTTATTAATTTATTTAGTGGCAAAGAGAATAGTTTGAGTCAAAATAATTTATGATGGTTTCTTACACATTATTTTTACTTTTTAAACTTTTATCTTGAAATGACAGTAAATTCACATTCAGTTATAAAACATAGTATAGAAATATCCCATATATCTTTTACTCAGTCTCCTTCAATGGTAACATCTTACATAAGTATAGTAAAAGTATCACAACCAGGTAATTGACAAAATAGGTATTTTAAAAGCTGCTTCAGAGACTTTAACACTACAGTGATTTTCTGGGGGAATCGCACTGTCGTTCTGGGAAAGGGGCAATAACAGACAATAAGCCCAATCTTACTTGCCTATATTATATTTTATTATTTTTTTCCCTTTAGTAAGCCATGTCACAGGATCTATACTCTATGGAACATGTTCTAAAAAGCATTCCCCTATGAATACTATAATGGAGGTCATAACTCTAAGCTTATATTCCAATTGATCAAATGTTGGTGCCAGTTTCAGCTTTCTGGATTAAAATGAAGTAGGTTGTCTAGACACAAAATAATTAAGCAAGACGTACAAGAAGTAAGTTATACCATAGTTTACAAAGAGACACTTGATACGTTGAGTAAATATATAATTATACATATATTAATTTGCATATGTATATATGCATATATATTCACTTTAAAAGTGAGAAATCTGGTGATTCCAAGTATAATAAAGTTATCTAAGGGACAAAAATTTTACTTTTTGAAGATAATAACTCCATTATATGACTTTTTGATGCAAAGAATTTAAATTGATGTGTTTCACTGTATTCAAGCATAAACATTTTTGGAGTCCTTGTAATGTGTTTGAATCTTTGCTATAGGTGAATGATATAACACTAAATAGGATTTAATCTTTACCCTCAAAACACTCACAGGCTAAATCCAATAGTAATCAAAGTATGATTTTAACATTTACAAAGATGTCTATCAAATGATTATGTTTTTTTCTGTAAAGATTTCTACCCTGTTTCCTTACTCTTGGGTATGGAATAATTATTTGACTATTTGTTAAAATAGATTGTATTTTGGAATCTTACTGGTATCAGAGTATTATCTACCTCCAAGGGCTTATTTTATAAAAATAAAAAGATCTTGAGGCAAATAAATATTCAGAATTAATGAAGCATAGGACATTTCTATATTGACAAATCCAGAGACGAATTTATTGAAATTCTGCTGAATATGTAAATAATTATACAGTCGTGGTGATCTTTTTCCATAATACAGAGGAGATAATTCAGACATGCCATCTATAATAGACACATTTGTGTGAATCATTTGATAATACGGGGACAACTATACTATTTTAGAGTCCTGCCCCACAAGCACTACTTTTCTTGTAAGACCTTAGTTGATGCACAATTTACATACTATGTAATTCATCCTTTTAAAGTGTAAAGTTGAGTGTTTCCACTGTGACCATTATCTTCTTATAGAACACTTTGTCAACCCCAAAAGAAATCTCATGCTGATTAGTAGTCACTACCCCTCTTTCCTTCTCCAGCCTGTGGCAAACACTAATCTATTTTTTGTCTCCGTATGTTTGCTATTCTGGACACTTAATATCAGTGGAATCATACATATTGTATGATTTTGTAAATGGTTTCTTCACTTAGCATATTGTTTCCAAGTTTTATCCGTGTATTACCATATGGCGGTACTTTATTTATTTTTATCACTATTCAATTGTATGAAAATACTTCGTCGTATATTTACCCTTCATCCACTGATAGACATTTGGGTTCTTTGCATATTTTCATAAGCTTTTTTTCTTTATTATCATTATTATTATTATTATTTTGAGATGGAGTTTCACTCTGCCACACAGGTTGGAGTGCAGTGGCATGATCTTGGTTCACTGCAACCTCCACCTCCTGGGTTCAAGCTATTCTTCTGCCTCAGCCTCCTGAGTAGCTGGGACTACAGGTGTCTGCCACCACACCCGGCAAATTTAAGATTTTTAATGCAGGGCGGATCACCTGATGCCAGGAATTTGAGACCAGTTTGGCCAACATGGTGAGTCCCCTCCTCGCCAAAAAAAAAATATTTTTAATGCATCTTTGACTGAGTATGTTTTTCTTACACCTCAAACATTAGATTTCACACACATGCATACATACAAACACACTGAATTCTTATAAAATAGATTATAGGAGGAGGTGCTACTGCAATGTGGTGCTTAGCTAGTAGGAGTACTTTCTGGTGCTCCAATCCCTGTGATTTAAAATTTGTGTGGTACCTTTAAACTTTATTTTCTTTTAATTGTCCCAACATTGTTTCAGACAAGCTTACTTATTTAATTACAATCACATCTCTAGAGGTCAGTAAATTATCAAGGTTAACGAGTTCTAACCCACACTGGAGAAGAAAAGATCACCTGAAACATGGTTGTGACTTCCTCTTGTTTATATAATGTAAGTACCATAATTTATAAAGTAAACATTCAGTTTTTTCATTGTAATTGAGAAGAAAAGAAAAAAAAACACCATTACCTTTTAGTGGCTATTCTCATTTTTTAGCCCAGGTTAGCTCAAAGTTGATCATGCTAATGGGATGAAAGAAGGATCTGAGATGTGGTCCCCATTTTTTCCATTTACATTTTAGTAAAACATGCCAGTATAATTACACAATAGATTTTTGAACATAAATAATTATAAAGTTCATTTTACTTAATATCTAACCAATAGTTAAACCTGAGCGATTGTGTCTCTAACAATATATGCATTTACTGATTTAACTTTTTTCTTTCACTCAGTAAATATGTACTTAACCTGGTCTAAGCACTAAGAATGTAGCTGTAAGCAACCTGAAAAGAACACAAATATGGTTCTTGCTGTCAAGAAATGCACATTTATTTGGGAAAATTAATTAAGAAAATAAACAAATTGCTGTTTTTGATAAATTATTTTAAGAAATAGAAAATGAGAGCATGAACAGGAACAGCCATGGAGGAGGAGATATTTACGCTGATATCTAAGGGATGAAAACAACCAGTAAAAGGAAGAATCAGGCAGAAAGAATATCTGGCACAGGGTAATTTCAATGACCCTACATGAAGTTCAGATTGGCTTAATGGTAGAGAAAAAGTTCAATGTGGTTCAGGTATAAAAGGGAAGGATAGTAAAGCACAGAGTAAAGATGAAGTGGGAGGGGACCATTAAAGTTCTTGTAGGGAGTACGGGTTTTCTTTTTAGTGCATATGAGAACATTAAAGCGTTTTAAACATGGGGAAAAATGATTCAATAACTTTATAAAAGATTATTCTCACTACCATGTAATGCACAGTTTTGATGACAGAATGTGTTAAGTTGCTTTTAGAGTACTCCAAGCAGAAGATATTAATGGTTAGGGCTATGGTAGTGGAGAGCAATATATGTTCCAAATATTTTTTATTATTCCTAGAAAGAATGCCTCCAAACTTTTTCTATTCAATTAAGAGAGGATGGATTGATAAAAGACTTTCTTGGAGAATAAGTCAATTTTTTGCTTCAAAATAAGCACTCTCAAAATCTCAGTAACAACAACAAATCTTTATTATTATTTTTTCTTACTGATAAGTAGGTGAGCTGTGATTTTGCTGAATTCTGATGGGTTTGTCTACACACCTTGGAATAAGGTCAGGTTCATTTGGTATGTTTTCTCAGTCTCCAGGGAAACAACTACTCAAGGGGTTCTCGATGCAGTTGAGAGAAGTTCCAGAGAGCCAGCAAAACCATGTATGTTCGAGTCTTTCTTCATATCGGTTATCTTGTTTCTTCAAAACACATATTTTCCAAAGCAAATCAAATAGACCAGCCAAACATCAATGTGGCAGGAGAATGTACTATATATTTGAAATAGAAATGATGCATGGACAAATAACTAGTGGTATGAATGCATAACTGCAATGCAAAGAGAATGTAAAAAATTGAGACAAGTACTCCAACCTGCCACACCTAGTAGCTACAATTTGTATCTACTAGTTTTTAAATTTCTCTTCACAATCACAGACACACGGAAAATATCTATTTTTTTAATATTAGAGAAGTTTGAATATTTTAAGGTAGCTATTGATACACAAGTCTCAATATATTTTCCAAGAAAAAATATCTTGCATTTTTAACCATACCTCTGGTATTAGAATATACTAAAATACTTGGCATCTGGCCCCAATTGTCCTTTCATGTCTTATCTCCCTTTTGTCCATTTCTTCAATCACACAAGCAGATTCATGATTCCCCAAATACATCATGAAATTTCAACCTGTCATGCATTTATTCTTGCTATTTCTTTTAACAAAAATATGCCACCTCCACCATGTCATACTGATAAAATCCCATTTCTTTTTAATATACTCAAATATCAAGCTTACTGTAAAACCTCCTCTGATCCTGCAAGAAGGATAAATAGACTCTTCATCGCAGTATCACTGTATGCTTTTAATGACATTTATAATGTAGTCATTGAAGGAGGGATGTCTTTTTCTCTCTCAAAGCCATCTTGACTGTGAAATATATATATGTGTATTTTCACTTGTGACATTAGGAAAAATGCATCTATCAATACTGTGTATAATTTAACATTCATTAATGGAAATGGAAATAACACTAGTATCTTAGACAGAAAATATTTAAATAGAATTTGCTGTTTAAAATATGTTAGAAATGCTGAAGAAGCTTGATTAACTAGGTCTCTGGGAATGATTTGCAGAATACCACAGAAATAACCTGCCAGGGGCTCTAGTCCCTCTGTCCTATTAGGAAGTAGGGGAGGGGTAGATTGGAAATCTTACACTGAAGCCATTAGTTTCAGAACACATTGATCTAGCCATGGTTCAGGGGTCAGGAAGCTGGAGGCAAGATTATTATCAGCTGTTCCCTCAAAACTAACATGTAGAAGGTTGGATTTAGGAATGTTACAGCAGAAATGTCCACATCTCTGCAATCTGGCTTGCCAGCAGAAAGAAAGAGCAGAAACATTGCTTTAATTTGTTTTACCTTTCAAACTTTATATTAGTTCAGTGCATCTGGTTGTGAAAAACAATTACATTTATATTCTTATTCAAAAGAGATTCGTAAAAGTAGTGATACCTAACTGAGAATTGATGTTTAGTGCCTAAATACACTATGCCTGTGATACTTGAGTCTTCCTCTTAGTTTTCCCTCCCCTCACCGTAAGACAGGCAGTGATTTGATGGAAGGACTATCTCAAATCTGATAAACATTATTCCAAGTGTATCTGCCAGTGCAGCTTTAAGGTATTAAAAAACCGGGAGAACACAAAACATTACTCTCTTGGTTTTTTAAGTCTTCTTCACTTGACAGAGTGTAAAGCAGCAGCTGGAAAGCTTTACATATTCTCCATACACATGCCTCTTGAGCTAATCTCAGTTGTCGGTTCAGAGCAAAGTGTTCCAGAAATCCATACCTATTTTGCTTCACAGGTAAGCAATGCTTTGAAATCTGGCATTTTGGTTTTTGGAGAACCAAATACAAAGCAAAACAAAAAATAAGCCAATGAAACAACATACTCAAGTGGTAACTGAGTAAAATTAAGCTATCATTCTCTAGTTGTTGTTTTTTTTTAATTTTTATTGCATTTTAGGTTTGGGGGTACATGTGCAGAACGTGCAAGATAGTTGCATAGGCACACACATGGTAGTGTGTTTTGCTGCCTTCCTCCCCTTCACCACACTTGGCATTTCTCCCCAGGCTATCCCTCCCCAGCTCCCCCCCCACTGTCCCTCCCCCATTCCCCCCAATAGACCCCAGTGTGTAGTAGACCCCCTCCCTGTGTCCATGTGTTCTCCTTTTTCTCACCCGCCTATGAGTGAGAATATGCGGTATTTCCTTTTCCATTCTCTAGTTTTAAAAGTTACATGTTTAGAATTCAGGACCCAGGGTAAGATCCAAGCTCTTCAAAGTACAGAATACTCTCAGTGTTTAGTACCTGAAAGGCTTTCCATTATTTTCATTAAATATGAATGAATGTGATGCTCATTTAACACATTTTAATTTCACACAATAAAAAGGCAGGATAATAATATTACACATAATTGTTGATAATTAGGCAGATACAGGTTCAAATCTGGATTTAACTCATCAAATTTGTTACCATAAGTTACCTAATCTTCCTATTTCTCAGATTTTTAGCTATAATTGACATATAATATTACTTATTCTTTAGGGCATTAGTAAAATGTTAATTTTTATGAGAAAAGGTTATAATGATTAATTAATAAAAGTTAGTTTTTATTTCCTTTCTTTTCTTTGCTGTCCTTAAAGTTATCCACGACCACATGTTCAGTTGCAGTGTATATCCTCACAATGCGTGAGGCCCAGAATGGAACACAATGCTGTAAATGTGGTTTGTCTAACACATTTGTAAAGGAGAGACCACCATAGTAATTCAAATTAGATGTCACTAAACCATCATTTGATTATTTAACCAATAATTTATGCTATTGATTTATATTACACTTAATCCCTAAGGTTTTGTTTGTAACAACTGTTTCAGAAACATGTCTATGCTGTATGGAAATAAAGCTTGTATGTTGATCTCTGTCACATTTGATGTATTTAGTTTGGACTGCTGCCTCTACCAGTGAACATTTTCTTTTACACTGATTCTCCACTACTATATATAAGTTGTTTTATTTTAAACTTTGTATCATCTGTAAATCCTTTTGTATATCATTATTATGCTCATAAAAGTTTGTACAAAAATTATTGGTTAAGCCAAGCCTGAGGCAAGGCCTTGGATTTTCCATTAGACATCATTTTTCAGATTGACCACCTTTTTGGCAACTTGATTACCTAGCTTATTCAATTATCAATTCTCTTAATTATGCTCATTCACCTTAAATCCCTCAACCTGTTTCAGAGGATGTCATGGGAAATTGTGTTAGATAAGTTGAAGAAATACAGATGAACTTGACATTATAAAATACAATAACCAATTTCAAGGGGGACAAAAGCCTATAACACCTCAATTAACAGAATATTGATTTGATTTTGCTATTCACATTTCTTTTATCTAGCAAAACACAGACATTTATGAACCAGCTAAAATGGTATAGTTATCAGGCTTATCACTTTGCTACATATTATTCTTCCTTACATAGTTGAATTATTATTTAACTGGTATCTTTTGAGCAAAGTATAATTCTTGGACTTATTACTAAGAATATTAGTAATTACTCAGAGCCACTTTTGTTGTTATAATCATCCAAAGATTGTTCAGCTACATTGAATTTCAAAGAGCTTGAATTCTATGCTTGCATTTTGAAATTTAAGAAAAATAAAACATTCAATAATGGTAGCTTTTATTAATACTTAATCTTAGATAACAATATTGAGTACCAACTTAACACACAATATAAGCTTCCTAATCATTTTTAAATTAACTGGATTTTGTAGTATGAACCAAGGTCAAGCTAACTGATTAAATGCAGACATCAAAATGTATATCTGATGAACTTTGAGAACAGGCTGAATATGAGGCATCTATTTCATTCAATTAATTATAGAGTTTAAAAATCTGGATTTTGGAAGAAGTAAAGAAAAAGACAGGAGGGTATTTGCATTTGTCACGTCTCAAGCCAACATAAGACTCATAACTGAGCCTCATGGAGACAGAGTTATAGGTAGAATGAGAAGTTACAATTATTGCACTTTTTGATTCTTCTGGTTTGTTGCCATTTGTTGGAAGAAAATGCTTGGTCTACTTTTGAGGAAGCCTAGTAGAGCTTTGACATATAGCGTGTGCCAAAGAGTGAGGGGACAATCTGGTATTTTCAGAGGTTTTCATGAGCATTACGTGGATGAAGAGGCATCACATTTGTATACCCATCAGTGTTTATAAAATCAAGAAAAGCTGTAGTGAAAGGGTTGAGGAATTTCCAGACAGCATCCTGAAATGAAGAGTTAGAGCAAAAGCTTAACATTATGTTGTTCATGTCTGTAACAGTAAGTGCTTTTTATGTGTGCACATGAGGCAACCTTTGAGAATGTTTGTATGCAACTAGACAAGATTTGGGGGGAGTCTGAAGAAAATATATGGGGAGCTATAGACAGGAACCAGTGTAATTTTGAATATTTCTACTAATATAATGTATTATTTACTCACAAGCAGTATAGGACAGGGGAAACCAAAGTTGAATCTTTTTTTTTTTTTTACAAATTATTAATTACTCTAAAATAAAATTGGTAAATAATTCTTTTTCCTTTAGGTTATGTCTTCTGGTCCAACCTCTACAGCTGCTAAAATACTTTCATGCATTTTAAATAAATGTGAGACAGGCTGTCTCTCATTTATAACTCCTTCAGGACAGAAATCATATTGTATTCATCAGTTTCAATAATCACCATGCTGTGGAATATACTACTTGTACAATAAATCTTTTTTTGTAAATATTACATGTAGGACATAAAATTGTTTAACTAAAATTTTAATACATAACTCTATTCACAATGAGAAAGTATGTCTTTTCTCTGCTACTACCTTCCATGGAAAATTAGACAGAGAACTTAACCTACCGGCAACAGAAAAGCAGAGATTGAAATTTTCCATATCTCAGAATCATTGTGTTTTAGAAATAATAACTGTATGTACTCAAAACTCAGTTATAAACAAAATAATGTAGACTGACTGGCAAATAATACACAGTTCAAATTTGAACTTTAAGGTTTATATTTCATAAAATAGTTCCGATTCCTATGAAAATAAACATGTGTCTATTAAGATGAACTAAGAATATGGACATATTGTTACAGACAATTAAAAGCAGATGTCCTCAGCTATTATTATTAATATCTTTTTTTTAGGTTGATTGATATATCAGCAGTGAAAAACAGATTGCCTATTTGTGTATTTTTTGATGTGCTGGGTCATATCCTGTGATCCTTTCCCAGATGGTTCCTCATGTGTTCATACTTATATTTCCCCATTGATGTTCACGCTGTCTTTCTACGTTTGTTTTTCTTACCGAAACAAAAGTATGCTTATTCCAATTTCATTTATTTTTCTTCAGTTTCTTACAAAATCAAATAGGGTGTAATATTGCTGAACATTATTTTCACAATTGAAAAAATATGGTGAGCCTTTTAAATAGGATTTAAACAAATTTAATACAAGTCTTTGATTTAAAACAAAAAAGAAAAAAAATTTTAGAAGCTACTCTTTCAAGCAAGAAAGGACTCCAAAGAAATTAAAGGTCTGACAACAAGTCTGGTTAATAAAATATACTATCACTGAAGGCAAAAATGAGAAAAGAAATTGGGTGAGAAAAACATATTGGAAGTTAAGATAACAATTCATTAAATGTCTGTGCTTTCAGTTCATAAGTCTGTAAATGTTTTAAATGTGTATCCATGATGTGTTCAAATGACTAAGTAGTTTTGTGATATATTATTTAATTATCTGATGAAAAATGTACAACCTTAAATCAAGCAAAATTTACCTAATTGCATTTTAATATTTACATATAAAATATCTGGGAGACAGAGTGCTTAAGAGTTAAATAAAATATCCAATAAAGTATAATAAATTGCAATTTTTATAATCAGGATAGTAGTTAAAAAAGAAAAACATGATGTCAGTTAATTCAAGGAGATGTCATTATTGAAGATGTTTGTAATAGTAAGAAAACATTAAAAGTTTAGTTATTCACTGTTCAAACTGGAAGGAGACAATAATAAAACTAATAAAAAACCAAAGTGATATTTTTCTTTTATTAAAATAAATTATATGTTGAACACCATGTACTTTTTCAAATAAAATATTTTGCTTTTGTATAAAGCTTGCAAGCCTAGGCCAGGTGCCCTGGCTCATGCCTATAATCCCAACACTTTGGGAGGCTGAGGCAGGTGGATTGTATGAATTTAGAAGACCAACCCGGGCAACAGAGCAAAACCCTGTCTTTACAAAACATACAAAAATTAGCCATGTGTGATGGTGTGCACCTGTAGTCCCAGTTACTCAGGTGACTGAAATGGGAGGATCACCTAAAACCTGGAGGTTAAGGCTGCAGTGAGTTGTGAGCATGCCACTGCACTCCAGCCTGTGCAACAGAAAGAGAACCCATCTCAGAAAAAACAAAAAAGTCTGTCTATAAGAAATATTAATTAAATTATTCACATGTGTAATTTATCTAAATAGAATCTAATATATTTAAATTTGTTCAATATATTTGCTTAATGTAAAAACTAGAAGATTGCTTCTTTTCAGTATCTTGAGAGCTATCTTACAGATGTATCAAACAGGATTAGAATATGAGAAGTTCACTATTTTTATGAAACCCAAGTCTTATGGCAGAAATTCTAATTTAAAATTCCAAAAATGTACTAAGTGACATCAGGGGAAAATCATATAAATATTTGAATCAGGTATAAGCCTTATGACAGAAGGTCTTTATGTTTTAATCTCATTCTACTTCACCAACATTGTCTCACAAATATAGTATGCTTCAAATATGACAAAGACAAATTAAGAAATGAATTTGAAAAAAGACAAAAAGGACTTTGCTTCTTGGAAATTCAATAATTTGAATGCCTTCCTGCCTTGTCATAACTATCAGTGACTCATGGCTTACAGAGTTTATGCAATTAAAAACTAACAACAATAAATTATTTTTATTTTTATGGATATATAGTAGGTGTATGTATTTATGAGATATTATGACATAGGCATAGAATGCCTAACAATCACTTCACGATGAATGAGGTAACCATCACCTCAATCATTTGTCATTGTGTTATAAACATTCCAATTAACTATTTGTCAATGTGTTATAAACATTCCAATTATACCTTTTCATTATTGTAAAACACGTAATAAATTACTGTTGACTATAATCACCCTGTTGTGCTACTAAATACTAGCTTTTATTCATTCTATCTCCCTATGTTTTTGTACCTTTTAACCATCCCACTCCCCAGCCACCCAGTACCATTCCCAGCCTCTGGTAACCATCATTCTAGTCTCTATCTTTGAAGTTTTGTTTTCATTTTTAACTCCCACAAATGAGTGAGAAATTGTGAACTGTATCTTTATGTAGCTGACTTATATCACTTAACAAAATGTCCTCCAGTCTCATTTATGTTATTGCAGTTGATAGGATACCATTCATTTTTATGGCTGAATAGTACTCCATTGCATATATGTATTACAAATTTTATTCATGTGTTTGTTGATACACACTTAGGTTTTTTTTTTCAAATCATGGTGATTGTTACTAGGTGATGCAATAAACATGGGAGTGCAGATATTTCCTTGATATACTGATTTTCTTTTGCTTGGATATATATACCTGTCAGTGGGATTGCTGGATCATATAGTAGTTCTATTTTTAGTTTCCTGAGGAACATCCATACTGGTTTTCATAAGGGTTGTACTAATTTACATTCCCACCAACAGTGTATGAAAACTCCCTTTTCTTCACATCCTCACCGGCATTGATTCTTGCCTGTCTCTTGAATAGAAGCCATTTTTAATGGTGTGAGATGATGTTCACTGTAGCTTTAATTTGCATTTATTTGACAATGCTGTTGATCTCCTTTTTATTTATTTATTTATTTATTTTTATTTTTTTAATTTTATTGCATTATAGGTTTTGGGGTACATGTGCAGAATGTGCAAGATAGTTGCATAGGTACACACATGGCAGTGTGTTTTGCTGCCTTCCTCCCCTTCACCCACACTTGGCATTCATCCCCAGGCTATCCCTCCCCAGCCCCCCCCCCGCTGTCCCTCCCCCATTCCCCCCAATAGACCCCAGTGTATAGTAGACCGCCTCTCTGTGTCCATGTGTTCTCATTTTTCTCACCCGCCTATGAGTGAGTATATGCGGTATTTCTTTTTCTGTTCTTGTGTCAGTTTGCTGAGAATGATGTTCTCCAGATTCATCCATGTCCTTACAAAGGACACAAAGTCATCATTTTTGGTTGCTGCATAATATTCCATGGTGTATATGTGATCTCCTTTTTATATAGCTGTTTTTCATTTGTATGTCTTCTTTTGAGAAATATCTATTTAGATCTTCACCCATTTTTTTAAATTTATAGTTTAAGTTAAGGGCTACATGTGAAGGATGTGCAGGTTTGCTACGTAGGTAAACATGTGTCATGGGAGTTTCTTATACAGACCATTTAATCACTCAGGTAATAAGTCTAGTATTAATTAGTAATTTTTTTCTAATCATCTCCCTTCTTCCATCCTCTATCTTCTGTTAGGCCCCAGTGTTATTCCCCTCTATGTCCATGTGTTCTCATGATTTAGCTCCCACTTATAAGTGAGCACATGCCATATTTGGATTTCTGTTCCTGCATTAGTTTGCTACGGGTAATGGTGTCTAGACTCATCAATGTTCCTGCAAATGCCATGATCTCCCAAATCCTCAAATATATACTGGCAAATTGAAGCCAAGTTTTAGAACATCAAAAACTAATCAACTGTGGTTAAGTAGGCTTCATCCTAAGGATACAAGGTTGGTTCAACATAGGTAAATCAATAAATCTGATTCATTACATAAGCAGAACTAAAAATAGAAACCACATGGTTATCTCAATAGATGCAGAAAGGCTTTCAATAAAATTTCAACATTTCTTTATAATAATATTCTCAGCAAACTAGGTATTCAAGGAACATACATCAAAATAATAAGTCATAGGACAAACCCACAGCCAACATCATACTTCAGTATGATGAGCAAAAGCTGGAAGCATTCCTCTTGAAAATCAGCACAAGCCAGGAATGGGTCTTCTCTCACCACTCCTATTCAACATAGTATTGGAAGTTCTGGACAGGGAAATCAGGCAAGAGAAAATGATTTGCCTATTTTATTTGAATGTTCAGATTGCTTCCTGTTGAGTTGTTTGAGCTCCTTATATATTCTGATTATTAATCTCTTGCCAGATGGAGATTTTGCAAATATTTTCTACCATTCTGTGTGTGTCTCCTCACCTTGCTGATTTTTTTTTGCTGTGTCATACTTTTTAATTTTGTTTGATCCCATTTGTCCATTTTTTGACTGTGCTTGTAGAATATTAAGAAATCTTTGCACAAACCAATCTCTTAAAAATATTTTAAAGCAGTTTTCATAGCATGAGAGCTTAGATTTAAGTATTTAATCCACGTTGGTTTGATTTTGCTATATGGCAAGTGATAGGGGGCTAGTTTTACTCTTTTGAATATGAACATCCAGTTTCCTAGCACCATTTATTGGAGAGAATGTACTTTCCTCAATGTGTAGTCTTGATACCTTTGTTGAAAATGAGTTCACTGTAGATGTACAAATTTATTTCTGGATTCCCTATTCTGTACCATTGATCTGTGTGTCTATTTTTATTCCAGTACTATGCTCTTTTGATTACTATAGTTCTGTAATATAATTTGTAGTCAGATAATGTGATTCCTTCAGTTTTGTTCTTTTTGCTCAGGGTGGCTTTGACTGTGCTGGGTATTTTGTCATTCCATACAAATATTAAGATTACTTTTTCTAATTCTATAAAGAATGTCATTGGTATTTTGATGAGAATTGCATTAAGTCTGTAGATTGGGTAGTGTGGTATAAACATTTTAACAATTTTAATGCTTCCAATCTATGAACATGGAGTATCTTTTCATTTTTCATTTGCTTATTGATGTTTTATAGTTTTCATTACAGATATCTTTCCCATCTGTGGTGCTGATCATGTTGGGGTCACCACCTGAGATGCTGATCACCACCTGTGGAGGTCTGTCCTGCAGGCCTTACTCAGTGGCAGCTGAATAAATACATTCACAGACCAGAGTTCAGTGAATTGGGTGGGTTAGGAAGGTCTTCAGCTGCTCTCAGAGGGTAATTTCAATTAACCAATCACAATCAAGACTCCCTGTTCCTCCTTGCATTTATTCGGTACAGATTTAATAACAGAGGTTCTAAGTCAACATGCTTTTGGATCATGGTTAACAGAGTGGTTTTATGAATGATAAAAGGTTTTGATTCCTGGGCCCAGAACAAACACCATTAATAGGTGATAATCCTCCTTCAATCTCCCCTGAAAGGATCATCCTGTACAAAGTTTACATGAGTAAACAGGTACAGACAAAGAAATGTGGGGTAAACAGACTTAACTGGGGAAGCTTCTATTATCCCTAATCTTCACCCTAGACCCAATGCTCTATAGTAAACACTTGCTGCCTTCAGCCTGTGAATGGAAACCTTTTGGTCTCCCAAAAGGTTTGAGATTACGATCTTACAACTTTCCCTAATATTTCCCATAATATTTTGTCAACCACCCCAAGTGAATCCCAACACTCTTCTTTGGTTTAGTTTGTCCCTAAGTATTTTCTTTTATTTGTAGCTACTGTAGCTGAGACTTCTTTTTTGACTTCTTGTTCAAATTGTTTGTCGTTGGCATACAGAAATGCTATTGATTTTTGTGTATTGGTTTTGTGTCTTGCAATTTTACTGATTTTGTTTATCAGTTCCAATAGTATTTGGTTTGTCTTAATGTGAGCTCATTTCATCTGCAGTCAAGAATAATTTGACTTCTTCATTTCCAGTTTGAAAGCTCTTTATTTATTTATGTTGTCTCATTGCTCTAGGACTTTCTGACACTATTCAAAGTAATAATTAAGAAATTAATGAGAGAAGTATGCAAAATCAGCAATTTCCATCTAATTTAAAAGGATTTCCTTCAAAATACAGTCCTTTAGGGCAACAGATGCCATCACAGAGCCTCCCTAGATTCATTGAAACAATAGCTCTGCTCAGTCCTACTGGTTCCTCTCCATGAACGTCTCTTAATAGCAATAACATTCATGTAGGCTATGGCAGAGGTGGCTTTGTGGGATCATAACCTATGCAGTTGCACAGGTCTCTGTGCCTAGAAGGACCACATGCTGGGTTTAACACTCTGCTGTACCACTTAAAATCCTTAATAAATTTTGGATGATGAGCCCATGTTTCATTTTGCCTTGGACACCACAAATTATGGTCATAGGGAGGATTTACGGATACCACAGATGTTTCATTTTGCCTTGGACACCACATATTAAGGTCATAGGTCCTTGGGCCATAGGGAGGAGGATCGAATCTTTATTGCAGTAAGGCTCACTGAAGCCTGTTACTTGCTTCAGAAATTGTGTGTGTTAGCTGTGCTGTATAATCAGCTGGGCCCAAAACGGTAAATTATCCCATCTTTCTTTTCCCTGGTAGCGTAATTTGACAGCACCTAACTTTATGATTCACATGGTAGCCCCTCATTTCCCTACTGCAGGGTTTCTTCACTGTCATGATGGTGTACTTTGACCAATGAGCTATGTGAGAAGCAATGGTGGATAAACTCTTCTCTTGCCTCTCTGCTAAGAGAATAATTTGAGACATAATGGTTCCATAGGACCTCAGCAGAATCTTCTTTTGTGACAGCTTTTTGTGTTTTCTTACAAAATAAAGGCTTGGTAATACACTTCCTTATGTTATTTTGCTCCCTTCTCTATGATACAGAAATAAAGCAATAACTATAAAGATTGGTCTCAAGCTATTTTTATTTTTGGGGGGACAGAATCTAGCTCTGTCACCCAGACTGGAGGGCATTAGCACAATCTAGGTTCACTGCAACCTCTGCTTCCCAGGATTCTCCTGCCTTAGCCTACCCAGTAGCTGGGACTATAGGCACTTGCCACCAAGCTTGGCTGATTTTTGCATTTCTTAGTACAGATGGGGTTCGCCATGTTAGCACTGGGCTGATCTCAAACTCCTGACCTCAGTTGACTTGCCTACCTAAGCCTCCCACAGATCTGGGATTACAGGCATGAGACGCCAGACCTGGCCACAAGTTAATTAAGATACCAAAACTGAGATATTCAGGGATGGTGAAAATGTTTGAATACATGTGCTGTTCTTTAAATAAAATATTTAGATATTAATAAAAGTAATTAACGACATAGGAATAACTTATCACTAATAGTTATGGTAATAAGCCACCTATTTGTCTGTGAGTTACTGAGATCATTCAGATTGTGCAAACAATGGCTTCTTTCCAAAATGTTTTATTTGGATACACTATTCCTTATATTATTAATCATTTGAATTTCAATTGGCAATTCATAAAGCATATGTATTAATTTTATTTCATACATTTTAAAATATTTTCTATAAAATTCATATTTGATGAAAACTTAATATTAAGTAATTTAAAAATTACTTAGCCTTATGTGTAATATTTAATAGGGCAAAGTCTATTTATGTTAACTACAAAATGTTGTTTACTTATTGTATGCAAAGTTCAAAAAGTGAAATGTATCTTTGTGAAAAATAAAGAAATTGTCCACTTGGGTCAATGTGTAAGAAAGTAAAGTTAAATTTAAAATTTGTGTTTCATCTAGATTATTTTGTGCCCAAGTGTATGTCAATATGAGAGAAATATTTTACAAACACATTTAATTTGGCAAAAGCAAGTATATAGTTCAAATTAATGGGTAAATTAAATGAATGAAATTATATAATGAAGTGGCTTTACTGCTGCTCCTTTACCATAGGTCTCTGTGCCTAGAAGGACCACATGCTTGGTTTAACACTCTGCTGCACCACTTAAAATCCTAATAATATTTGGACAACGAGCTCACATTTCATTTAACCTTGGGCATCACAAATTATGGTCATTGTTGGGCCATATGGAGGAGGATTGAATCTCTATTGCAGAAAAGCTCATTGAGCTCTGTTACTTCCTTCAGAGTTTTATTGTTTAAGAAACATCCAGGGAGAGCACAACGTTTTTAGCATCACACTTCCATTCTCACGGTCTTGTTCCAGACCTTACTTTCCATGTCAGTTACAATTTCTAAATGTATAATTCATTTGAGATTTTGTAACCAAAGTTAGGGATGAGAATTAACAAATGACAATCTTTAAAAAGAGTAGCTAAACATTGTATCTTGAATTCTCAATGTGTCCCATATAATATATTGATTTCCCTCCACTTCATTTAAGGGTCACACTTCTGACTGTTTTTTTTCTCCTCAACATTCAAGTGCCAAAAATTACTGGCACAGTATTTTATTATTAAAGAATAATACATTTTTGTTTACTTCTTTTTTTAAGTAGTAACTTGGAAGGGGACCTAGATTAGAAAACAGGAAAAATGTCTGGTAATAACAGTCAACACTCTTACCTTGGACAAGCGCCTCAATTTCTATGGGCTTTTATTTTCTAATTTAAATAAGAAAAATCTTAGTTTTGTGATAAACTTTTATAATTGCTATGATCAAAATTCCTGATAGCTTCAATTAAGATTTTCTTCAATTAAACATATACAATAATACATTAATATAATTTTTTTATAGAAAAAGGAAGCCAACCCTAGGTCATTAATATTTAGTACTCAAATGAACAATATAGAGTCTTCTACTTAATGCATAATTTTTCAGTGAAACAGATATTTCTCCAGTTATTTTGCTAAAATGTTACAAAGAATTGGAAGATTTCATAATTATGGAATGATTAGAAGTGCAGGATTACATAAGTTGTCTCAGTGATCTCAGCACTTACGATACCAAGAAGGGTGATTCTCAGTAGAACATTTAAAAGCTAAAAGTAAAACTCCAGACCTGCACACATATACTTCCAATTGATGAAATACAGCCACAAGTTTGTTTTCAAGTAGGTTCTATGACATCTAACTTTGAGGCTTTAGCTTCTGAGGTACGGGACAGAATTTAGAAGTAAGAAAATATCCTTGACAGTCAATACATTTGAATATGCACTATTCATATGTTCCTTTCTGTTCATACTTATCTTTTAAGCAGACACAAACATAGCATCATCTTATCTGCACTTAACATGCATCCATAATTCTTCTAAATACAGATTTTAAATACAGATTTTTTAAATCTTCTAAATACAGATTTCCTCAGCTTCACCAAAATAGAAGACCCTAAGTCCTGTACTGCTGTCTGAGTAATATTCGTTTTTTATGACTACTCCAGAATTTTCATTTGATACTATGTCATTTATAGACTACATTAAAGGTATGACAACCATCCATGTAAGATTGCAAAAAAATGACACAGAAAAAATTGGTTAAAATATACAAATGTATACCTAACAAAAAATTTTTAAAAAATTAAAACCACTATAGCTCTTATTTTTCCAACTTGACAGCAACCTGTAGTTGTTAAATAAAATGTTCTTCCACTACCTATTCTCTATCTTTGCTTTCTGTGAACAGCTTAGTTGGGCATGGTTGTTGATCTTATGTGATAACAAACTTTCTGAATAATCTAATCCATAAATGATCCTTTCTAAATTGTGTTGCTGTGAACCTTCACTAACATTTACCTGAGAAGACAGAAGTACTGATAGGCAATTCAGGGAATCCTCTGAATATTTCACCTTATTGTTATGTTGTAACACTGTATATAGGAAATACATATCCATATTCTAAGTAAGTACCCACTGTGTGATAAGAAGATTCTAATGTAATCATTCTACTACCACGTAAATGCCTTTTTTTTCATGCATGGTGCTATAGCAGAGGCAAAATATTGACCTCTTACATTCACAGGTTGGGAATAAAGCACTGGATGTGGCCTGGTCAGACACATTGTTTATTAGTCCACAAATCCATTGGCCAAGCATTAGTGTGGCAGAGAGAAGACTAACTGACAATCTGAGAATAGTTCCCTCTTTACTCAATTCCTATAAGCTACATTTACAGTAAATGTGCTTTAATGAGTATTTATATGAATAACAGATATCCTTATATGTTATATTCATTATCTTCTCCAGAATTTCTTGTCATGAATCTCCTAATTTTGCTTTGCTTATCCCGCTCTCTGCCCTCCCATTTATAGCCATCATTCTCACCAAAAGGTTTTGGTAACTAATCACATAATATTGCCTTTTATAGAGAATTTATTCCAAGTAATTACAAGAGATGATTTAAATAACTATTGTTCTGTTTCATACAATAGAATTTCGGCATGCCACTTTATTTTAGCTTATTTTATCTTAGCATAATTACACCCTTCAAATCTAACCATCTTAAAATTAATTCCAGTACCTAATTTCAGTTAGTCAGAAAAAAATGGATACGTGTCTTAGTCCATTCATGCTGCTATAACAATAGAGCTTAGACTGAATTTTTTTTTTAATCAGAAATTAAATTCTTACAGTTATGGAGCTTGGGAAATCCAGAATTAAGGCACCAACAGGTTTGATGTTGGCTAAGCACTCTCTACCTCCAAGATGGAGACTTCTTGCTGTATAATGGCATGATGGAAAGGGGGAAAACAGCAACAACAAAAAACAAACAAAACCCAAATAAATGCAGTGTTCTTACACTGTAGAAAAGATGGTTAGGGTGACAGCTCTCTGAAGCCTCTTTTATCAGGGCATTAATCTTAAAGGTGGAGCTCTTATAACTTAATCACTTCTTAGAAGGCCCTACTTCTCAATACTAATGCATTGGAGATTAACTTTTAATATGAATTTTGGAGGATCACAAGCCTCCAAAGAATAGTAGTACTTAAGCTATTTAACAGAAGATTAGTTTTAACTCAGGCAAATACAGGGTTACAGAAAAGTCTGAAGGTTGGGAAGCAAATATCATAAGAACTGCTTTCAGAGAAAATGGTTACTAATGGAGGCCACCTCTAAAGTTCTCAGGTGCTCTGAGTACTAAAGTAATAATTAAGTGGTGTGCAAAATGGCCTGAAATCACTACCAGAGAAAAATGGATACTCCTTATCCCTACACCTTCCAAATATCACACGAGTGACTTTTATTGGAGTATATCAAAAGAAATTCTGCTGGCCATGAGGCCTGGGAAGTGCAGTTTTCAGGTTTCACTTCCCTGGGGTACATGAGAAAACATAGAATTACAGGTTGATGATCATTGACTAAGACAAATATTACATTGGCAGATGCAAATTGCCTATATTTTTATTATTTATTCTACACTTATATCTTGGCATTCTTGTATAAAGAAGAACTTTTTCTATTCCATTCCATAACTTGATTTTATCAATATGCAATCATGAGTTATTTTAAAAGTTCAGTCTGTGAAAATTCATTAGTCATTATTCCTTTTGATTTCAAAAGTATGCCAAAATTAAGAATGAGAGTCAGCTCTTGTGTCTCTTTGAATTGTTCCCGTTTGTCTATAAACATTTATTTGTTTTCTGAAAGAATAAGGTGTTCCATGCTCATTTTGTACTTTTCCTGTGCCAAACATGAGTCATGTAATAGAAAACAGTGTTTAAAAGTCAAATTCTGGCTGTTAATACATTCATGATAATTGGAATTTTACGGTTTTTAAATTCCTACCATGAATAAAGATGAAATATATGAATATCTAGTCTGAAAATGAATATAATAATTTCATTAAAAACTAAAATTACAAGTTCTTCAAGACAAAAAAGACAGCGAGTTTATTCCATATTAAAGCAATATAAGAGCGATAAGACCACATGAAATTCAGGACCCTTGAGAAAACTATGAATTGCAAAAGATAAAAAATAAACAAAAACTTCCTGTGCCCCATAAATGTGTACACTTACTATGTACCCATAAAATTAATAAAATTAAATTTAAAAAATAGATTGAACTATGATAAAAAATTTGAATATGATATCTATATAATAAAATATTTCTGTGTTATAATGCAAATAATATAAGGTTAGATAGAAGGTTGTTCTTGATATTTAAAAATAAATATGCTTAAGTAATTGCTATCATAGTACAGTGTTATGATGTCTACAACTTTCTTTCAAATTGTTTAGCAAACACATATACATATATACTCATATAAACTGAGAAAACCAATATAACAAATTGAAAAACTGACCACCACCTTTGGAGGTCTGTACTGCAGACCCTGACTCAAAGACAAGAATAAATACACTCTCATACCTGGTTCTGTAATTCAAGTGAACTAGGGATGACTGTCAGCTGTTTTCAGAGGGCAAAATGCAGCCAGTTGACCAAATCCCCTGTACATCCACATATGTATGCAGTAATGATTTTATAACAGAGGTTCTAAGTCAACATGTTTGTAGATAATTAATATGGTTAAAAGAGTTGTTTTACGAATGATACAAGCTTTAGGCTCCAGAGTCCAGAGAAAACACTATTAATGGGTAATTCCCTTTTGATCTCTCCTTGAGAAGGTCATCCAGCCCAAAGTTTGCATGAGTAAACAGTTAGAGACAAAGGGATGTGGGTTAAACAGATTTAACCTGGGAAAGCCTCTTATCGTCCCTATCTTTTCCCTAACATAATGGACTGGGTGCCTTTGGCCTGGCCCAATAAAACCTTTCAGCCTTCCAAAAAGTTTGAGACTAATCTATAACTTTCCCTAATATTTTGCCAGCCACCCTGAGTGAATCTCAACAAGTATTAACAATTGTTGAAGATAGGTGAAATAATACTAGTTATCTTTGTTCTATTTTTCAACTTCTCTGTGGTTGCTAAATTTTTCAAAATAAGAAGATGAAGAAGAAAAGAGTAAGACATATCCTCATTCACTTACACAGAAAGATAACCATGACGCATTATTTAATGAAAAATACATGCTCTAGGTTGGTTTGTAATATATGTCACCATTAGCTTACTAATGTAAAATATGTCAATAATTATATGGTTTTCATATATTCTACACAGAACCATGGCCTTCAGAGAATGAATACATACACTGAGCAAAAATATATCAAAATCACAAACTGGTAGATGTTTTTGAAATTAAATTAGTAATATAATTAGTAGGTTTATTGGAAAGTATAATTTCATTCCACTATTAGGTTAAAAAAAGTAAACAAAGCTTTAATTCTATATTCTTGTGTTTACGAAAGCATAGAACTATTATCAAGGATCAACTTTCAGTATTCTAATGCTGGAATAATAAAAGTGATTAGAGAAAAATCATGACTTCAGTACCATGTGCATGTTTATTTTTCAGGTGAGAACATTGAGGCACATAGATGTTAAGTAACTTGTTCAAAAATCATACAGATAGTAAATGGCATGATTCCAGTTCAGAGTTCATTTATGATGTTAGCTGTCCACTATTATTCTAAGTGGCTACATTAGCTAATTGCTTCCTAACCAACTTACAAATTATATCAGATTCAATATACTGCATTATTAATGTGATTTTTTTCTTTTTTTCTCGTTAAATCAAGGTATAAACACATAAAATTACATATATTTAAGATGTACAATGTAATGTTTTGATGTATATATACATTGTGAAATAATTGCCAGAATCAAATTAATTAACATATTAACCTCACAAAGAGTAACCATTTTATTGTGTGTGTATAGTAAGAGCACTTATCTTCTCTTACCAGATTCCAAGTGTGCAATAGAGTATTATTGATGATAATTACCAGATGTACATATTACATTTAAACTGTTTTAAAATAGAAGTTGAAAATCATTAAAAAGCCAGTGAATATGAGCAGTCATTACATTGGCACATCAATTTTTGAAATAAAACATTTTATGTTCTTTCCTGTCTATTGGAGAAAAAAACATATTTTTAAAGAAATACATATAGAGTTTAAAAAATTATATGACATATAACCTTCAAAGTAGTCAGTGTTTCTCATGTAGTGTCTCATATGCTGGGGTTCAGTAGGTCTCTGTTGCTTCTATGGTTGTAGTTATATAAATATGAAAAGATATGACATTCATTACATAAAAATTTGCTCCTCTTAGAGTGCTGCCTCTCCAAATCATAATATTGAGCAACATCATTAGTAATTTCAACCACTCAGGAATTGATTAATTGCCAAAATTGCAGAAGAAAGCTTAATATCTGAGGATAAGTATATGTAAATGTGCTAAAAAGAAAGTTTTCAAAATAAACTCACATAATATAAACAAATTCAAGGTTTTAAAGCTTAAATGTTTATTTACAAATAATGATAGGTGCTGTTTACTCAAAATCTATTTTCCCTTTCTTTTCTGTAGACAAGATTGCCTAGGTAGATAACATATCTGTGCACCTGTAATACACCTAGATATGGTCAGGTAATACATTGCTGACTTTGGTCTGTGAACCAGCAACATCCTGCTAGCCCTTGGTTGGAGTCAGGGCAAAGGTTTCTCTCGGAACAGAGTTAAAATATGTTTTATAAACAGTCTGTATTTTTCTCCCTTATGTAAATTATAAAATAAGGTACTAAAATAAGATATATTTTTTAGTTGTATCATCTAAGAAATCATGGCAAATACAACCTCAAATCAATTCCACAGGTATTTTGGGAATAACTTCCACGGATGGTGCTTGTAATAAATACTGGAAAGCTCCTAATATATTCTAGAGCTTTGAGCATAAGCTAAAACAGGGGTCCTAAACCCCAGGGCCATGGGCCTGTTCTGGTCTGTGGCATGTTAGGAACCTGGATGCACAGCAGGAGGTGAGCAGCAGGTGAGCAGGGAACTTTCATCTGTATTTACAGCTGCTTCCCATGACTGGCTTTGCTGCTTGAGCTCCACCTTTTGTCAGATCAGTGATAATGCCATTAGCTTCTCAAAGGAGTGTGAATCCTATGGTGAACTGCACTTCTGAGGTATCTACATGGTGTGCTTCCATGAGAATCTAATGCCTAATGATCTCAGGTGTAACTGAGACAGTGATTCTAGTGCTGGGGAGCAGCTGCAAATACAGATTAACATTTGCAGAGAGGTCTGGCTGCAGAGAGACCATAATAAATCAATTGCTTGCAGGCTCATATTAAAACCAAAATAGACAAATGGGACCTAATCAAACTCCACAGCTTCTGCACGTCAAAAGAAACAGTCACTAGAGTGAATAGGCAACCATCAGAATGGGAAAAAATCTTTGCAGTTTACACATCTGACAAAGGGCTGATATCCAGAATTTACAAAGAACTCAAACAGATTTACGGGAAAAAAACAAACAAGCCCATTCAAAAATGGGCAAAGGATATGAACAGACACTTTACAAAAGAAGACATACATGAGGCCAACAAACATATGAAAAAATGCTCATCATCACTGGTCATTAGAGAGATGCAAATCAAAACCACATTGAGATACCATCTCACGCCAGTTAGAATGGCGATCATTAAAAAATCTGAAGACAGCAGATGCTGGAGAGGATGTGGAGAAATAGGAACACTTTTTTTTTTTTTTAATTTTTATTGCATTATAGGTTTTGGGGTACATGTGCAGAACGTGCAAGATAGTTGCATAGGTACACACATGGCAGTGTGTTTTGCTGCCTTCCTCCCCTTCACCCACACTTGGTATTCATCCCCAGGCTATCCCCCCAGCCCCCCCCGCTGTCCCTCCCCCATTTCCCCCAACAGTCCCCAGTGTATAGTAGACCGCCTCTCTGTGTCCATGTGTTCTCATTTTTCTCACCCACCTATGAGTGAGTATATGCAGTATTTATTTTTCTGTTCTTGTGTCAGTTTGCTGAGAATGATGTTCTCCAGATTCATCCATGTCCTTACAAAGGACACAAACTCATCATTTTTGATTGCTGCATAATATTCCATGGTGTATATGTGCCACATTTTCCCAGTCCAGTCTATCATCAATGGGCATTTGGGTTGGTTCCAGGTCTTTGCTATTGTAAACAGTGCTGCAATGAACATTCGTGTGCATGTGTCCTTATAGTAGAACGATTTATAGTCTTTTGGATAGATACCCAGTAATGGGATTGCTGGGTCAAATGGAATTTCTATTTCTAGGTCCCTGAGGAATCGCCACACTGTCTTCCACAATGGTTGAACTAATTTACACTCCCACCAACAGTGTAAGAGTGTTCCTATTTCTCGACATCCTCTCCAGCATCTGCTGTGAACATTCTTACACTGTTGGTGGGAGTGTAAATTAGTTCAACCATTGTGGAAGACAGTGTGGCGATTCCTCAGGGACCTAGAAATAGAAATTCCATTTGACCCAGCAATCCCATTACTGGGTATATACCTAAAGGACTAGAAATCGTTCTATTATAAGGACACATGCACACGAATGTTCATTGCAGCACTGTTTACAATAGCAAAGACCTGGAACCAACCCAAATGCCCAACGATGATAGACTGGACTGGGAAAATGTGGCACATATACACCATGGAATATTATGCAGCAATCAAAAATGATGAGTTTGTGTCCTTTTAAGGACATGGATGAATCTGGGGAACATCATTCTCAGCAAACTGACACAAGAACAGAAAAAGAAATACCACATATATTCACTCATAGGTGGGTGAGAAAAATGAGAACACATGGACACAGAGAGGGAGTCTACTACACACTGGGGTCTATTGGGCGGAATGGGGCAGGGACAGCGGGGGGGTGCTGGGGAGGGATAGCCTGGGGATCAATGCCAAGTGTGGGTGAAGGGGAGGAAGGCAGCAAAACACACTGCCATGTGTGTACCTATGCAACTATCTTGCACGTTCTGCACGTGTACCCCAAAACCTATAATGCAATAAAAATTTAATAAATAAATAAATAAATAAAAATAAAAATAAAAAATAATAAAATAAAAAAAAACTTAATTGACAAAAAAAAAGAAATCCTAGAAGAAAACCTAGGCAAAACCATTCAGGACATAGGTATAGGCAAAAACTTCATGACTAAAACACCAAAAGCATTGACAACAAAAGCCAAAATAGACAAATGGGATATGATTAAACTTAAGAGTTTCTGCACAGGAAAAGAAACGATCATTAGAGTGAACCAGCAAACAATGGGAAAAAAATATTTGGAGTCTAACCATCTGACAAAGGGCTAATATCCAGAATCTACAAAGAACTAAAGTAGATTTACAAGAAAAAAGAGAAAAGAAAACCCATTCAAAAGTGGGAAAAGGATAGAAACCAACACTTTCAAAAGACACTTATGGGGCCAAACAAGCATATCAAAAAATGCTCATCATCACTGGTCATTAGAGAAATGCAAATCAAAACCAAATTGAGATACCATCTCACGCCAGTTAGAATGGCGATCATTAAAAAATCTGTAGACACTGGGGACTGTTGGGGGGAATGGGGGAGGGACAGCAGGGGGGGGCTGGGGGGGATAGCCTGGGGATGAATGCCAAGTGTGGGTGAAGGGGAGGAAAGCAGCAAAGCACAGTGCCATGTGTGTACCTATGCAACTATCTTGCTTGTTCTGCACATGTACCCCCAAACCTATAATGCAATAAAAATTAAAAAAAAAAAAAAAAAAAAAAAAAAAAAAAAATCTGTAGACAACAGATGCTGGAGAGGATATGGAGAAATAGGAACACTTTTACACTGTAGGTGGGAGTGTAAATTAGTTCAATCATTGTGGAAGACAGTGTGGGGATTCCTCAAGCATCTAGAAATAGGAATTCCATTTGACCTAGCAATCCCATTAGTAGGTATCAACCTAAAGGATTATAAATCATTCTGTTATAAAGACACTTGCACACCTATGTTCTCTGTGGCACTGTTTACAATAGCAAAGACCTAGAACCATCCCAAATGCCCATCAATGATAGACTGGACAAAGAAAATGTGGCACATATACACCATGGAATATTAAGCAGACATAAAAAAAGATGAATTTGTGTCCTTTGTAGGGACATGTATGAATCTGGAAACCGTCATTCTCAGCAAACTGACACAAGAATAGAAAATCAAACACCACATGTTCTCACTCATAGGCAGATGCTGAACAATGACAATACATGGGCACAAAAGAGGGAAGATCACACTGGGTCTTTTAGGGGGTTGAGGGCTAGGGGAGGGACCGTGGGGGGGCGGGGAGATTGGGGAGTGATAACACTGGAAGAAATGCCTGATGTAGGTGACAGGGGGATGGAGACAGCAAACCACCATGGCATGTGTGTATCTATCCAACAATCCTGCAAGATCTGTGTATGTACCCCAGAACTTAAAGTACAATAATAAATAAATAAATAAATAAATAAATAAATAAATAAAACTAGTGTTTGTTGATTTTCTCTGAGGACGATGTAACTAATGCTTAGAGTGGGTTGTTGAATTTCCCAACTACATCCTATCAGTCTGTATCTTCCTCTCTTTTTACATCTAGTAGTATTTGCTTTATGTATCTGGGTTCTCCAGTGTTGGGTGCACTATTTAGAATTGTTATATCTTCTTGCTGGATCAATCCTTGTACTATTATATAATGGCTTTGTCTCTTTTTACAGTTTTTGACTTAAAGTTTGTTTTATCTAACGTTTATAGCTACTCTTGCTCACTTTTGTTTTTCATTTTTGTGCAATAATTTTTTCCATCACTTCACTTTCAATCTCTATGTTATTTTTACAGATAAAGTGAGTTTCCTGTAGGTTGCATATAGATGAGAACTTTTTTTAACCATTCAGCTAGGCTGCTTGTTTTAAGTGGTGAATTTCATCCATTTACATTCAAAGTTATTATTGATAGATGAGAACTTATTCTGTCTTCATCTGTCATTTTCTTGTTTCCTCATTGTTTTATATGTCTTTTGTTTCATCCTGTCTTTCTTATTATCATTGTGTATTATTATCTGTAATGTTATCATTTCATTCTTATTGTTTATTTTGTGTTTGCTTTTCCAGTGAGTTTTGCTTTCTTTTATTTTCACACTGGTACATGTCATTCTTACTTCCAGCTTTTTCAGGCCAGTCACCCGGTGATGAATTCCCTCAGTTTTGGTGTGTTCAGGAAAGATTTTATTTTTCCTTAATTTTTGAAGAATAGCTTTCTGGATGTAGTATTCTTACCAGATAATTTTTTTTCTTTCGGCACTTTGAATATATCATTCCATTCTCTCATGACTTGGAAAGTTTCTGCTGAGAAATATGCTTTTAGCCAGATGGAGATTCCTTTATATGTGACTTCATGCTTTTCACTTACTGTTTATAGAATTATTTCTTCATTTTTGACTTTTTACAGTTTGACTATAACTTCCTTGAAGAAGTTTTGGGGTTGAATATATTTGGAAATCTTTGAGTTTTCCGTATGTGGATGTCTATATTTCTTGCAAGATTTAGCATTTTTTAGCTATCTTTTTGTTAAATAGGGTTTCTATGCCTTTGCTATCTTTTATTCTTCTGGAATTTCCATAATTTAAATATCTGGTCACTTTATCATTCCTCGTATATCAGGATACCTTCTTCATTTTTTTATTCTTTTTTTTTTCTGTCTGACTGTGTTATTTAAAAACACCCGTTTTAAAGTGCAGAAATTCTTTTTTCTACTTTGATTTAGTCTATTGTTGAAGACATATTTTTTTTTATTTCATTCAGCGAGTTTCAGTTCCAGAATTTCTTTGCTTTTAATGATATCAATATGAGATCATAAATTCCTTCCCTTGACATCTTTGTATTGTTTGCATGTTTTTCTTATATCTTACTAAGTCAATTTAATATTATTTTGAATTTTTTAAAATTAGTTTTATAGATTTCATTTGAAATCTGTTACCTGAGAATTATTGTATTTCACTAAATATGTAATTTTCTTCCTTTTTTATGTTTTGTGTGTCCTTATATTGATATCTATGCATCTGATGTAACAGTCACTTCTTCCAATTTTATGGATTACTCATAGAAATTTTTCCTATAGGTGTATTTATAATGTTGGTTGAGTAGAGTGTTTTGCCTTTGATTCTGGTTTGGTTCAGTAATATAGTCTTTGAATGATTTCACATTGTATTGTATTATATTATATTATATTATATTATATTATATTATATTATATTATATTGTATTGTATTGTATTGTATTATATTATATTATATTATATTATATTATATTATATTATATTATATTATATTAATGTCAGTAGCATCCGTGAATGCCTCAGTGGCTTAGGCAGTGGTTGTTATTGGAGGCTATTCCTCAAAAGGCCTGTGTATGTGCTGCAGTGGTGGATGGGGCAGATCAGTCTCCAGGACCACAGGCTACATTTGCAGGTGCCAGCAGCATTGGGCAGGAGATGCCCTCATATCCCTCAGTAGAGTGCATAGGTGCTAGGAGCAGCAGATGGGATGGGTTCATACCCATTCCCCTGGATGATGTATGAGGGCACTGGCAGGACCAGCATTGGCAGGTCAGACCTGTTCTCCATTTGCTTGATGGAGTGTGTAGGCTGACCAATTTCCTGGCCCTCAGTTGAGGCACTTGCATACTGGCAGAAGTGACAGATGGCAGCACTGTCTTGTCCTCAAGCTCCCAGAAGATATTCACAGGCATCTACAGTGCTGGCAAGGACAAGTTGATCACCAAGCCCTCGGACAATGGATACAAACACCACTGGCAAAGGCTGGTCAATTTCCTGGCCCTAGGTGAGGCACTTGGGTACTGGCAGGAGTGACAGGTGGCACAACTGTCTTTTCCTCAGGCTCCCAGATGGCATTCACAGGAATCTACTATGCTGGGCGGTGCAAGTTGATTCCTAAGCCCTCAGACAATGGATACAAGCACAACTGGCAAAGGCTACAGAGTGAGCATGCCTGTTCCCTGCTTCCACTCTCTCATGGTTTGTGTGGGAACTAGCTACAATGCATAGGGCAGACTGATCACCAGCCCTCTGGATGGCACACTGGGGCACTGGCAGTGGTGGCAGTGGGCAGGGTGAACCTGTACTCAGTGTCCCAGATAGAATGCATGGAATCCAGCAGCAACAGGTAGTGTTGAACCTATTCTCAGGCCCCACTGCAGGTGCATGCTAATGTCACTGGCAGTGAGCATGGCAGGTTGATCCCTTGGCTCCTGGATGGCAGTGGCAGAGGGTGGGCAATCCTGTCCTCAGGCCCCCAGTGATGCAAATGAGCACCCGCCATGGTCAGCAGAGTGAATGAATTCCTAAGCCTCCACAAGGTGCACTCTGGTGGTAGCAGGGATGGCGGTAGGTATAGTGGGTCAGTCTTCTGGCTTCCCATATGGCATACATGGCAACTGCAGTGGCAGGCATGGAGGGCCTGTTTCAGGCCACAGGAAGATGCCAGTATGGGTTGGTATTGAACACCGCTGAAGGCATGTGTTGGTGTATGAGGACCCTGCTGCTGAGTGAACGGGAGAAAATGGTAGTTGTTACCATTGGCAATGTTTCAAGTCAGGCAGCTCTTAGGCTCTGGAGAGGTCATTTTCTGGCTCATTTTATCACAGGGTCAGCGTCCCTGGTACATTGTACCACCTGTTGTTCCCTAGGCTAAAGATATGGGCATCCAGCTGCATTGCTGAATCCAGCCAGTGTTGCAATGCTGCAGCACCCTGGAATAATATAGTGAGATGTTAGTGGGGCTCCAGGGATGTGAAGCCAGCAGGGCCTATTGGGGTCCAGGACAGAATATCATCTGGTGGGGAATGGGCTGTGTGAAGTGGCATGGTGCTGAGGCTGCTTGGGTCTCAGTGGAGGTATGGGACTCAACCTGATCTACCTCTGAAACAATGCCACTGCATGCATTCCAGGCAGCTTTTTATCCTAGTTTCAGGATTCATGAGAGAGGTGGGTGGGGGGCAGATGGGGGCTCTTCTGTGGCTGGGATTGCAAGAGTCTCTAGTGGAAATGTATACCACCGAGGATCTCTTGCTTGCCTTCTCCTTGCACTTGGGAGTTTCTCCTGGCTCTGAGCCCGTCTCCATTATGCCACTGCTTTACCCCCCTCTCCTTCTGTACCTGAAAATATCCCTGTCACTTCCCTGCTGAATTGCAGTGTTTCTTAGACATCCTATTTCTTGTGTGATTATCTTCTTGCTTAGATAAATTCCAAAGAAGTTTTGGAGATTCTTTGTGGAGAACATTAGTGCTGGGCACATGTAGTGAGCCATCTTGGAGTTCAGTTTCTCAAACATATTAGTAATTGGTTTCCAGAAGATACAGACTCTAGATATAAAATATCTAATATGAATAGCATTTAAGAATTTCTTTAATTTCCTAAAGCATCATTAACTACATTAACTTCAAAATGTAATTTGAATGACATATCTCACTAAGTACTAAAGGTACTGCACCATGATCAGATAATCTTATTATCAATCCTTTTGTTTCTGTTACCAGAGAAGCTTTTCTGAATCAACTAAACTTTCTTTATCCATGTTTAACCTATGTACAATAGAAATTTAAGTAGAAATGTGTTGGTATAGTTAGAAATATGTATGTTAATCTTTGGATTGTTGTTGTACATCTAAATCTAGATGCTTTGCTAATGTGTGTTACAGGGTTTTTTTGTTGTTGTTGTTTGATGTTTGTTTGTCTATCAAACATTGAAGTATAGCATTCCCTTTCTCCCATTATCCTTACTCTTCCTATAAGAAATGGAAACTTGAACTGGGGTGCACTCAAAGCATGTGAGTTTAATCATATGTGGTCCTAAATATTTGATAGATACCTGTAATTTATGTATATATTATGGATATATTAAACATCTAGACTAGGCAGATTTTCTTCAAATTATCTCAAAAACTCATAAACCAAAGCATCCTTACCTATGTCCTCAGTGGATTCTGTCTGGTTTTTGTGAATGGAATGAGTGCTTGTTTATGGCTCTTGTCCTTTAGAAATGAAGAGTAACTATAGTTTATCAAAAATTTCAGCTAAAAAAGTAGTTTTAAATAAGTAAAAATATAGTCTCTAGTACATCATGGTTACTAATTTACTCATAAAATAATTAACTTGTGAACCACAATTTGGCCCTGACTTTCATGGTTTTAAGACACATCTTTCTTAAATTTCCTTAATATGCATTGCCAGTTACTAATTATATTTATATGTTAGAAAATATATTTAATTGTCATTGTAGGCCAGAGTTCAATATCTCTTATGTATGTGCCAAAGCATTTCATAAAATAGCATTATCTCAGGACAACTCAGAGGGCTCCCAGGTATTCTTGTCACTGTCGCTTCATCTACCATTCTACCTTATTACTTGATGCTCTCTGCGTACCACCCTTGTGTAACCTCTGTGCCTCTGTTACTAAATCTTCTCTGATTACTTCCTCCACTTGGGCAGCAGGAGGACTAGGAACATGTACCTGATATCAAGTATATCCTTACAAACATGCAGGACAGACTATACAATGCCTGAAGGGACTTTTTTAATGACCATGTTTGCCTTTTTGGGGGCTGATTGTGATTTTCTAGAGGTAAATTCTTCATGAAGTGGACAATGCTCTGTGACATTACGGAAAATAAAATTGAGTTTTCATTAAGAAGAACATGCCTGGGACCATTGTAACTTCACTAGTTTTTTGTTCTATGTATTACTTGTTTGATGCCCTTTCTTTGGCCTAATGTTTGTGTTTAGCTTTAATCTCAATTAAAGAGAAGAGGTAAATAGATAAAAGTCAGTTCAACTTTGACTAGAGACCCATTTTTGATTCATTTAGCACAAGTGTATAACAAGTTGTACTCTCATGGATTAGAGTGAAATGAGAATAGACTACATTTTCTAGTTCATTTAGCACAGTGTATAGTAAATAATGTCCCCATGGTTTGGATAAAAATCAGGATTAAATTTTCATTATATTTATGACCCTTTAAAATTAATAAGTCTATGTAATTCATAAATCTTTTTCCAAACCATATGCTAAACCTATTGTCTATAAGTATAAATCCCCATGAGTTCTGCCTTTGGAAAAAATAAAATAAAATAAAACAGAAACATAAAAGAACATTTTAGAAAAAAAATCAGACAATTCATGTGTCAAATCTGTAGATACTCAAAGAAAAAAGTGATATGAAGCAGATTACTGGGGTCAATAAGAAAGACTCTTGATAGATTAAAAGAGCACTTAAAAGAGCACTCACTGATATAACTCTAGACTTTCTAATATAAGCAAATTTTATAAGCTTTACTGCATATGTCAAAGACCTGAGATTTAAATGTTCTTTTATTTAATTTCCTTTGAATTTTCACCTATTTGTTTGCCACAAGAAGCAGGGTTTATCTTGCTACGTATCTTAAATAAATGTATATGCTGCATTTTACTTCTATTAGAACCACATCAAAATTTTCCAGCCACCAACCCTTTTTCTCTCTGCCTATTTAGTAATATGTAAATTTAAATAACAATAAAATCTGTTGGGTTAGCACATTCATGAGATGAGATAACAAAAGAAATTGTTCTCTTTCTATGAAAACCACTACTACCCAGTGTCTCTAAGTTTTAAGAAAGAGTGGAACACACTAAATTTCCTTAACGACTAGGTCTCAGTTAGATCTTTATATTTGGCAGATGAATCTTGTAATCACATGCAAAATTTCACACCATATTCAGAAATGTTAATCAAATATTACTACAGGTTCTGTTGTCTATGCAATCAGACTAATATTTTCACTCTCAGGAAAAAAGTAAAGTAAACTGATGATAGAAGGGTAGGATAGTGAGGACAATGCTCTCAGGCAAACTGCTCATGGTACGTAACCTTCCACTAATGAGGAAAACTTGCCTCAATAATAAAATAAATTATATATATATATTTATATTTGGCAGATGAATCTTGTAATCACATGCAAAATTTCACACCATATTCAGAAATGTTAATCAAATATTACTACAGGTTCTGTGTCTAATTATGCAATCAGACTAATATTTTCACTCTCAGTGAAATATTATATATATAATATATAAATTTTAATCAAGTATGACAATTTTTTTCATACGAAGTAAATATATATATACATATATATAAAATATAAATAAATTATATATATAAATATTTTATAAATAATTTATAAATATTTTATATATATGTATATATACATATATATTTTATATATAAAATATTTTATAAATATTTTATAAATAAATATTTTATATATATGTATATATATATATATTTACTTCGTATGAAAAAAATTGTCATACTTGATTAAAATTATGCACTAGTGGCCAGGCTCTGTGGCTCACACCTGTAATCCCAGCAGTTTGGGAGGCTGAGATGTGGTGACCACGAGGTCAGGAATTGGATACCAGCCTGGCCAACATAGTGAAAACCTGTCTCTACTAACAACACAAAAATTAGCCCAGCATGGTGGCAGGTGCCGGTAGTCCCAGCCACTCAGGAGGCTGAGGCAGGAGAACAACTTGAACCTGGAAGGAAAAGGGTGCAGTGAGTCGAGATCATGCCACTGCACTCCAGCCCAGGAGACAGTGCTAGACTCCATCTCAGTTAAAAAAAAAAGAAAAGAAAGAAAGAAAAGCACTGGTAATGAATCTAACATGCAACAATGAACAACAATGAATATTGCACTTGGCAGAGTTCACAGTTAGCAAAACTTCAGTGAATATTGCACTTGGCAGAGTTCACAGTTAGCAAAACTTCCCATACTCTGTCTTGCTAACTGTGTTGATACTTAGCAGTTTTCACTGACATTGAAAAAATTTTCAGTACCCACAATTTTTGAAAAAAAATAAAAAGTTTAATTTAGAAAACAAACAAGCTAAAATCAGATTATATTTCTTATTAAGTTTTACTGTGGAAGGAAAACACATGGTTGAATATTAAGGACTTACTTATCTGTTCACTGGAAGAGCTCAGAGTAAATTCTGAGTTGATATACTAGTATTTATTTATTTATTTTTATTTTTATTTAATTAATTAATTTATTTATTGAGACAGAGTTTTGCTCGTTACCCAGACTGGAGTCCAGTAGCACGATCTCGGCTCACCGCAACCTCCACCTCCTGGGTTCAAGCAATTCTCCTGCCTCAGCCTCCTGAGTAGCTGGGACTACAGGTGCGCGCCACAATGCCCAGCTAATTTTTGTATTTTTAGTAGAGACGGGGTTTCACCATGTTGACCAGGATAGTTTCGATCTCTTGACCTCATGATCCACCCGCCTTGGCCTCCCAAAGTGCTGGGATTATAGGCGTGAGCCACCGCGCCCAGCTGATATACTAGTATTTATGTGCTTTACTGTAATAATAGATTTCGGAAAGCAATTCACAGAACCTGAGGGAGGTGAACCAATAAGCTTTTTGATTTTTATTTCTTGCACAGTAGAGTATGATTACAAATGGGAAAAGAAAACATGTATTTCCTGTAGGGTAAAGAATGAAAGAACCAGATAATTTATTAATCTTCCACAAGAATAATAGCTAGCATTTATATTTTGACCAACACAGATCTTCTAATATTAGGAATGAATTGTTCACGTAATATAAGTGCATGTTTACAAAACACACACACAAAACTGAGTAAGACTTAAAGCTTCCATTTTATAAACAAAGTCATATATTTTGTTGAATTAATAAACTTGGGTGATAAAATTTATTAAGACAGAAAGTGAGAGAGTGAGATGCTTATGGTACAAAATGTCCAGATTGCCTTTTAAAGATATTGAATGTAATAATTCTGTTTCTCCATTTCCAAATATGGGAATGCTAACAAACGTTTGTATGATTTTTGTTTAAATAAACATATGGCTTATTTGTGTTCCCAATGCACCAAAATAATAGATACTTTAAACTTAGATTCTTTAGATATTGTGATTCAGGGCTATGGCAAGGTGTTGTCTTTAATGAAGTTGTGAAGCTGCTGGTAAAATGCATTGGCCATATCTCATTGTCCCACTCGAGTCTTACATGAGATTGCCATTTTTTTTTTTTGCCTCATATTTTCTTTGAGATACAGTGGCCCTATGTTAATTTGGGGTCATTCTTGGTACATAAGACTCTGTAGAGAATCTGAGACATTTAGTACCTAGAATAAAATTTTCCTGGGTGTGAAATTAAGCCATTACCCTTTGAGAGCTTGGAATCTTCCAAGACACTGACTAGGTTTCTAGTGCTTACAGAACTCACTCTCATCTGTATTCCTGTCCAAGTGTTCGCTAAAGAACGTTAACACTTCAGAATATCCTTCACGTCAGGATACTTAGCCTTTTGTGTGCCTGCTATAGACTCCTTTGGCATTCTAATTATACACACACACACACACACACACACACACACACACATATATACATATATATATACACACACACACACATTTTCAGAAACAAAAAGGACAATTATATTGAAATGCATTATCAGAATATTATAAACTTATTTTTGGTATGATACAATCTGAGTACCTCCGCAAACACATTAATGAATATGATGGCTATATAGGTAGAGCTAGTAAATCTGATGAATCTGATTTTTTTAAATAGTAATAATCATCAAGATTATTTTGAGGTAAATGTAATTACTATATGTAATAAAGTCCCAAGAACTGTTAGTACTGTTTAGATGTGTTTCTACATTCACAATGAATATAAAGTCTAAACAGTAGTTAGAAATAAGTGAGAAAAAAGAATTTACAAATTCATATTCACAGAACCCCTAAGTTATTATCTGCAGACTCCAAGTTAAAAATCTTCTCTTTATATGGTTTGTTTTTACAAAATACAAAAGAATTAGAAACCTCCTCTTGTCTCATTTTTCTACTCCAAAAATATTACCTGAGGTAAGGTATTGCAAAAGATGCTTTCTGAGTATTCAGTAAGTAAAAAGCAAAAATTAAAATGAAGACAATTCAATGTATTACTGCAATACATGCATGCATATATATATATATATATATATATATATATATATATATTCAGATCAAGGTCTCAACCCACTCTTCTCCCTTCAAAAATAATACTCTGTTGCATAACACTAAATTCTGAATTATGTCAGACACATGAATAAAAATACATCCTTATAAATGGACAAAGAAACAAGCAAAGTTAAATAATCCTCACTCAGTACAACACTGTTGCATAAATAATCACAATTCCCATATCTTTCCAATTTTGAAGGTGTTTCTCTCTCATTATTAGTTACAGCACCCAGAGGAGTAATTTGTTTGTGTCAGGTTCCTCTGAGCACCACGCCCACATAGACTGCAGCTCATCTTATTCTGATGTGGATTCTCCATCAGCATCATCTTCTCAGGGCTTTGACCCTCAGTTTTCATAAGGAATATTTTGTCCTCTGCTGCCAGGATCATTGTCTCCTACTTCAGGTTATTTTTTTTTTGCTTATTTTTAATTTTTAATGTTTTATTTATGTGGATACATAATAGGCATATATATTTATGAGGTGCATGATATATTTTGGTATAATCATGCAATGCATAATAATTACAACATGAAAAATGGGGTATCCATCTCCTCATGCATTTATCCTCAGTGTTACAGACCATTTAGTTATAATATTTTTGTTATTTTAAAATGTACAATTAAGTTATGTTTAATAGAGTCACCCAGTTATGCTGTCAAGTACTAGGTATTATTCAGCAGCACATAGTCATCACTTAAATAAACATTTACAGTAGCAGAACAATCTCAAACATTTTTCGACATCAACAAATTTTTATCTATGATATTTACCTGTAAAATTATATAAATGTAATTTTTAAAAATACAGGCATATTTTACAACTAAATCTCTGAAAAGCACTATGTAGGAATTAAACACATAAGTGTATGATTGCTTCTCCTTCTTTTTAACTTCGATTCAGAATTCATTGATAACCTTGATTAGACTGTTCTCTATACTCTGGAGTAGTGATTTTAAATAAGGTAAGATGTAGTCCCTACCTGTGAGTCCCTCAATATTGGGGTAGAGAAAGACTTAGAGAAGATTATTTATAAGATTCTGCCTGCCATAGCATTGTTATCTGCAAGAAGCTATGGAGAACAGAAAATGGAAGAATGACAAAGTCAAAGGGATTCAGGGGATGGTTAGTCAAGGTAATGAGTAGAACACTGGCTCTAGATGCCACTAGGTGGGCACAGGTTTGAGGTAGATTGCATATCTTCAGGGTGTTACAAGGAGTTCAGCATCTTGAATGTATTATGTGACTATGGGCTGATGATCAAAAAAATATAAAGGGAGAAATGGGTTGCAAAATAAAAAGGGAGAAATAGGAAGAGATGTGGATGACTTTGAGGAGTTTTAAAGACAGAAATGCATTCAATGACTGACTTAAGTAAAGAAATTTACTCAAAATTCAATTTAGTGAAAACAACTATGGATCCCTGTAAGGTCCTCCCATACTTTTTCTTCATAAAGTTTCATTATTTGTTAAATATGCATATACTTTTTAAATAAGAGATTGTAAATGATAAAAAGAATAATACACCTATATTGTGACCACCAAATCATCAATGCCAGTCATAGTACTAATCACAAAATAGGTGCTCAATAAGTATTTTCTAAATGAAGAAATGAATAAACAAATTAGTCTGAACCTATGAGAAATTTACAGACATTTACCTTAGCTATTGTCATTATTGCTATTCTATCTAATATTTGACCATGTGGATAACAAGCAGAACGTGGAAGGCAAAATTATAAAGATATCCCACCCAACCCAAGATTCATGTATTTTGGTAATTCAGTCACACCAGCAGACATAAATCTTAATAATAATGTGAAAGGACTTTCCAGGTATAATTATTGCAACTAATCAGTTGAGCTGAAAATAGGGATATTTTCCTGGACTATCAAGGGACCCAGATGTAATCACATGGGCCCTTAAACGCAAAACAAAGGCCAGGTATGGTGTCTCACATCCATTATCCCAGCACTTTGACAGGCCAAGGCAGAGGCAGGTGGATGGCTTGTGATAAGCCTGGGCAACATGATGAAACCCTGTCTCTACAAAAAATACTGAAATTAGCCTGGCAGGGTGGCACGTGCCTGTAATCCCAACTACTGAGAAGACTTAGGTGGGATGATTACCTGAACCTGGAGAGGTGGAGGCTTCAGTAAGCCATGATTGTGCCACTGTATGCCAGCCTGGGAAACAGAACGAGATCCTATCTCTCAAAAAAAAAAAAAAAAAAAAAAAAAAACAGGAAAGCAGAAGAAACCATCGGAGAGACATCTGAGAGAAGCAGGCCAAATGGAAAGCTTGAAAAGTAAAGTGGGCACCCTCAGAGCAAAGACACCATGACAGACAGCCTGAAAGGAAACGAAGACATCAGTCCTAAAGCTGCAAGAAACTAAACGTTGCCAACAACCTGAATGAGCTTGGGAGGAGATTCATCTCCATAATATCCAGAAAGGAACGTAGCTCTGCCAAGATCTTGATTTAGGTCTCAAATCCAGAGAAAATGAGGCAGCTGAGCCATGCTGTGCCAGACTTGTGACTCATAGAAACAGTGAAATGCTAAATGAGTGTTGTTTTAAGCTGCTAAATGTGTGATAATTTGTTATAGCAGCAATAGAAAACTAAAACAAGTAGTTATAATATTCTTTCTTCAAAAATGTCAGAGAAAAGTTAACTTCGAATGATGTCTCAAAAGTGCCAATTTTATTTTATGTCAATATACATTCAATAAAATGAGAGAGAAGGAAATATTTAAGTGAGAATTATACTGTCAGGACTCAGGAGTCATTGCTACCATGGCTTTTTGCATGGGGGAAAAAAGAAAGCAGAGGATATCTGTTAAGTTGTTTGGAGAAAAATGTGAAAGACTGAGGGTTTGTTTGTTGGCTTTAGCTGTATCTGTGAAGTACAAGATTTTGCTAAGCATCAAGTAGTCAGAGATTAAGTATAGGACTTAAACAGAATCTGAAGATTGGAATTATTTGATCCATGACAAATACTAGAGGTTGCTGAAAATTCCAAAGACCAAAAGTTATGACAAAGAATGTACCCATTATGCTCGTTGCCTCTATCGTAGAAAATTCAGGGCAGATCATTTAAAGAATCTTCTTCAAACAAGAGAGTTTGATTTATTTGTGTGTTTTAGGGAAAAAATGTGTACATTCTTCTAGAAAAAGAAAATTACTTATATATATTATGTCGATCTAAATTATTTTTTGATAGTGCTATTAAAGTATGAATAAATATGAAACTAGAATTCTTCTAATGCTTCATCCATTAAAACATGAAATAAATGTAAATTGATAAAAATCTATAAACCTATTTTGCTAAAACTCACACTGAAACTGAATACCCCATCTGGAAGTATTGAGAGGTCAGGCCATTAGGAAATGATTAGAGTATAAGAGGTCTGCCCTCATAAATGGATCAATCCATTCATGGATCAATATCCATTCATGATAAATGGGTTAATAGGTTAGTGGTTTTTTTCTTTGTTTGCTTATTTTACTTTCTGAAGAGACAGGATCTCCCTGTCACCCCGGTTAGAATGTAGTCGCACAATTATGGCTTACTGCAGCCTTCACTAGGTGGGCTCAAGCAATTTTCCTACCTCAGGCTTCCAAATGACTATAGAGGCAGCAGCAGCATACTAGGCATTTTTAAAACTTTTTTTTTTTTTGTAGAGATGGTGTCTCCCTATGTTGCCCACGCTTGTCTCAAGCTCCTGGCCTCAAACTATCCTCCCAATCCAGCCTCCCAAAGTACCAGGATTACAGGCATGAACCACTGCCTAGGCCAGGTTAATGGATTTATGAGTTATTACAGAAGGGAAGCAGGTAGATCTAAAAGAAGAGAGAGACCTAAGCTAGCACATTAGCAAATTCATCACCCTCTCCTTATGATACAGTGCACCACCAATCCCCAAGAGCAAAAAAATGTGTCCCCTTATCCTTGGGCTTCTCAGACTTCGTTACTGTAAGAAATAAATTTATTTTCTTTATAAGTCATTCAGTTTTAGGCATTCTGTTATAAGCAACAGAAAATGGACAAATAATGGCAACACTCTAATGTGATGTATCATTTTTTTGTTGCTGAATGAAACAATTTGTGAAAAGATAAATTCAGCATCCATTGCTAACTCACAAGACTTTTAGTTTGCCCTGACTGTGGGCCATGCATCTCTCTGTGTTGACTCATTCTCCAACAGCTTTTTTTCCAAATCCTTGCTAAAGCTCTATGGGACTTCACTTGATTGAAATACATTGTTTCCAAATTACCTTGTGTTAATCTTTTCTTATTATCCTCTTATATTTAAATACAGACTATACAAAATGTATAGACACAGGCATTATTTCACACATATATTCTAAAAATATTAATTACATTAATATTTTGATCATCCTCAGAATGAAAAATGTTATAGAATACTGGGATATTGCCCTAGGAAGAATTTTGTGAAACACTGTTTTACAGGTTCTACATTGGATGAGATAATTCCACTTTCAATTTCCTGAGTACAGACGGCTCCAGAACAGAATGACAGTCCAAAAAATCACTTTGATTCTTTATTTAGCAGAGAAAGGGTACAGAAACTGTTCTGTAGAATTGGGATTAGGACCCTGAGTCTCTCGATAGACTGATAAATCCAGGGGTTAGATGGTCTACAATAATCAGAAATAAGAAAATAAAGTATTGTTCATGGATCACCATAATTAGAAAGAAAGTATGTAAAACTGTCCTCTTCTGGAAATGCAACTGAACTATTTATTTGAAGACAGAAAAGTATTTAAAGACTTTTTTTTAATGTAAATGTCCAATAGAAGCAGTTGGAAGAACACTGAAATCAACAGAGAAAGAAAACAGGTTAATTTCTTTCAAATATCAAATGGCAGGAGAAAAAGAAGATGCTAAAAAAGAAATACGGAGGAGAAACATGAAAACTGGATAATAAAATTAATTTTAGGGGAAGAGCCTTAGAATTAAATGGTTATATAAAAAACAGAAGCAATAGGAAAACATTGGCCAGATTTTGATATTCAGACAGCATTGAAATAATTTTAACTTACACTTTTCATAAAAGTTATGGTTTGAATTCATTATCTTCTATATTTTGGCTCCAACAATTGTGGGTTTTTAAATTTCCATTTCATTTACAGGTTTTTAAAGTTGGCTGCAAAAATCTGTTCCCAAACAAAACTCAGACCTACCAAAAGAATTAAATATATTTTATGTACTCTCAAGACAGTTTTATCTCTCCTCAAAAAAATTAAAAGTACAATATTAACAACCTCCTACTCCTACACACAGTTTAGATGAAAAAAGATTTTGATGTCAAGCATTTTGAATGCCATTTACTCTTCAGTAAAATGAAATAAACATTTAACCAGATTGAGATACTGAGAATTATAAAGAATTTCATATATGCTGAATATTTTGTCAGATGTGTTTTTATGATATATTTATAAATAATATATCCATAATATGCAAATATACTGCTGAAGTATATTTCAACATGCTTGGAAATAGTTGTCATGCTTTAATGCATGTGCTGTAAATTTTAACAGCACATAATATGTGGCTAGCCACATATCTGTTTATAGGGGAACTTAATAAAATATTTTATTTTTAATTTATACTTAGATTAAATATTAATACTTTGCATATAAGAAATAAGCAGTTTAGCAAGTCATCCTATATTATTAGGTTAGATTAAAACAATAATTGAAAACTTTATTTTTTAAGAAACAGTAATATGAGTAAAATTGTTGATAGAAATGCAGATGATAGGTAGATAAAAATATCTAGATTTATATAAGTTTGATTAACATATATGGTTCATATTAAATAAAATGTACTACCGTTTAACATTTAGCAATGAATATTCAAATAGATACTGTGATTAACCAGTACTTTATTGAAACCGTTATTTATTACACCACAATTTTCTTAATTTTTCTAAGAACAGAGACTTTATATATCTATAGCCTTGCAAAGCCTCTATTAGGTGCTCAATAAATAAGTGTTCCAAAATGCAAATATTTAACTATATTCTAGTAGTTTTTTATTAAATTATATTAACTTTGCCAATGCATAAACTATTTATTATTAAAGACTGTAATAGAGCCTAAAGATGTAGGAAATTGACGTTTAGTGAATAATTAATTTGTATTTTCCAATAAAATATCTTGTTAATGCATACAGATTCAATGTGATTAATATTTATTGTTCATTATATAGAATATATTTTAAAGTATGAAATATAAACTCATTCATTAAAGAAATAACGTTTGATATTTTCATTAATGTTTTGAGCTTTACTTAGTTGGTGTAATATTTTTTAGGTATATCTTGATCATTGATTTTAGTACCCTTAGTAGCTATCTGTATTGCCTTATATATAGCTAAAGGTATAGATTTTTTAATGCAGTAAAATATCAGAAATGTAGGAATCCTTTTCAGCTACTTCATTTTCTGTTGTGAATAATTATGTACACATCTTTAAAATCCACAGTCAAATTGATCAAATTTTAAAATATTTTTAATAGTTCTAAATAAAATAATGGCCTATATGATATTTCAACTAGGGATTTTTTGTTTTGTTTTGTTTTTCTTTTAATCTATTAAAAATCATATGTAGTTAAAATATAACTAGTAGCCTATTGTAAAGATAAATTTTACTTTTTAAATTAAAAAATATAGAAGCGTGGCATGAAAACATTGTAAACTTAAAAAAAATTTAAGTTTTCAAATATTATTGGAATATTTGGAAAGTAATGGTCCACTTGAATATCAATACTATTAACATTTTGGTTAAATGTATGCTGACTGTGTTTTTGCAAGCTTTTTAATAAAGTTGAAGTCACACCACTTTTTACAACGATCTGCAATTTTTTTAATTTTTACATAATGAAAACATAGAGTCTTTTTCAATTACATCAGAAATAATTGAATATATTTATTCATTTAGTATATTATCAGAAATAAGCATGGATGGAATATCTCAAACAATAATTATAATACACCCTTCATATGGTCCATCTCCAGAATTAGGTAGGCTTGCATATTTTATTTCCTAATGTGACTAGTGAAAACTGTATCCAAATTTCTGTTTGTTTGTTTCAGTGAGTTTAATTATTTTTTATTGTTTTTTCAGTGGTATTTCTATCATATGACTTACCTGCTTAAATATTTTTTGCGAATTTATTCTTGGTATTATTTTTCTTTATTTATAATACATATTTTAATTATCCAGAACACACAGTGGTTATGGAAAAATACTGTATCACACAGGTAAGTGAATAATTTAAAAAAAATTCACAATATTCTCCTAAAGACAAAATTGTTATTTTTCAGTAGGGTCTTAGAATAATTTCAATTATTGATGGGATATGCTATATTATTTTGTTTCTTTTTTAGAAATGTAAGTAGGAAAACTTGTTTAGTTGCAGAGGAACTATGTAGCAGGTCAAAATAAATTCATGGTTATTTTTATCTTATCAATTTTTATAATAATTTAGACTTTAATAATTAAAGTTTTATTAGAGTTGTTTTATTGAAAATACGTTACTAGGAATTTTCTCATAAATCTTATTTACAAGTATAGTTTTCTGAAGTTCTCGAGCAATATTGTTTTTGTAATGTATAGATATATAATACACTTAGTGCTTTGTGACCATTTTTTTTCTTTATAAATTCTAGTCAATTTTTATCGCCACTAGAAATACTATTGATTTTGTGTTTATTTTATCAGTCACTTTATTGATCTTTCTTATTAACTTAAATGTCCTCTGCTTTTGTACAATGAAATCATGGCATTACCAAAAATTAGGATATAATCTCCTCATTATTTTATAATTCATAGATATATTTTTTAACTTATGGAAAACTAGAATACTATAATTATAAAATAGTACTAGTAAAAGCAGAGACACTTGTATTATTATTATTTCATCTCAGGTTGATTACCTTTAGGTGATCAATGACATTAACTAACTCTAGAGGTTGATTTTTTAAATTATTTTTATCATGTCAAAGACATAATATGATTTCTAGTTTTCTCATATAAAATGATTATTCTTCAAATCAGAAGTAAATCTAAAACTTCTATTAAATATATTTTGTTATCTATTATATTTGACCATTTTTTCATTTAATTAATACATGTGAAGCATTTTGTTAAGGGTTTCTATAGTTTTCATTTTGAAAGTAAAATGTATCCTTTCTGTCGTATTATTCCTCATGTCTTACACTTGATGTCTTTGCAAGTGCATCATTATTTTCTTATTTTTCATATGTGATTTTGCATATTTTATTTGAATTGTATTCATCTATATACATGTCTTTTACTTCATTGATAGATTATAAATAAATATAATTTATAAATTTAGTTTTGATTTAAAATTTTATTATTTCACAAAATTATGCTTTTTTGTTTATTGCTGATGGAAATGATTTATTATTATTTTTTATTACACTAAGTTCTGAGGTACCTGTGCAGAAAGTGCAGATTTGTTACATAGGTATACATGTGCCATGGTGATTTGCTGCACCCATCAATCTGTCATCTATATTAGATATTTCTCCTAATGCTCTCCCTCCCTTAACCTCTCACCCGCTGAAAGACCCCGGTGTGTGAACTTCCCTTCCCTGTGTCCATTCCCCTCCCTGTGTTCATCTGTTCTCATTGTTCATCTCCTCCTTACGAGTGAGAATATGCAGTATCTGGTTTTTTGTTCTTGTGTTATTTTATTGAGAATGATGGTTTCCAGCTTCACCAATGTCCCTGCAAAGGACATGAACTCATTCATTTTTATGGCTGCAGTGTATTCCATGTGTTACATTTTCTTTATCCAGTCTATGACTGATGGGCATTTGAGTGGGTTCCAAGTCCCTGCTATTGTGAATGGTGCGGCAATAAACATACCTGTGCATGTGTCTTTATAGCAGAATGATTCATAATCCTTTGGGTATATACCCAGCAATGAGATTGCTAATCAAATGGAATTTCTATTTCTAGATCCTTGAGGACTCACCACACTGTCTTCCAAAATGGTTGAACTAATTTACACACCTACCAACAGTATAAAAGTATGGAGATGATTTTTTTTATGCTGATCTTGTAACTTTGTCAACCTCTCCTATTTTCGGTACTATTTTACCACAGATTCTTTTGGGATTTTAATGGAGACAAATATGTTATTTGTGAATGATGAGTTTCTTTCTTCTCCTGTCTTTTTACAAATTAAATTTCCCAATATTTACACTTTTTCTTTTTCTTTTCTTATTGTGTTGGCATATATTACAGTGATACTGTGACATTCACTGTTCTTATCTAATTCCTGATTTTAAAAAATTCTCACATTTATCTTAATTATTAAGAAAGCTAAGATTCCTTTTGTAGATACATTTAATTAGCTACAGAAAGTTACAATCTGTACCCAGATTTCAAAAGGAGTCATAGTTGCATTTTATCTAAGGCCTTTTTTTCTGCATGTTAAGAAAATCAAATTGTTTACTCCTTTGTTCTTAAAACATTATTAATTCAATTTCTACTTCACTATACATCTATACATTTATGAGTGTCTTCTTATCTTTTTAAAACTTAATGTTGTGTAGATGATTTTTAAAAACATTTTTAAAATATAAACACATAAGGATATTTTACTGTGTTTATCATTGATATTTTTTATCAATTCTAGAAAATTATCCACTTGCCACTTGAATAGTGGCTTTTGAGGCAGTCTCTATTTTCTTTTTTTTTCTGGTTCTTTGACTAGATGTGTGTTAAAGTTTAACAGTCTTTAACAGCATTGCACATGTGTGTGTTTGTGTGTATTGTGTATGTATACATGTTTGTATGTATGGAATGTAAAGAAAATTTATTTAGCACATGCCTATTATTTGCTGGTCATAGAATTTTAGACCTAGAAAAGACCACTGTGATCATCCAGCTCAACTTTACCATTTTAAAAATGAGAAAGTCAAAGCATAATGATGCTTATCTAAAATTTACAGATTTGTCCTGTGGAATTATATTTCAGACAATTTATATCAAGATAAAGAAGTTATATTTAATAATTTTATAGATGACAGAAAACAGAGAAATACATAATATGATGGATAAGAGAATTAAAATTCAGAAAGTTCTTGACAGAATAGACTGATTTATAAATTTCAGAAGGATCATGTTTAACAAAGATAAATGTAAATAAATGCATTTAAGTTAAAAAATTCTTCAAATAAGAGTTGGTTAGAAATGGCTTCACTGTACGACTTGTCAAGAGGCCTTTTCAATCTTTTCTAAATATAAACCAGTAAAATTATCTGTTTTAAATAGCGAATGTATTCATTGAAATAGTATTTAACATCAGAAAGCAACCACTTAAAACCATCCCATATACAGTGTCAGACAGTGTGTATTTCTTGATCACACCATTAGAGAAGTTCTGACATATTGGTTACCTTTCTGAAAGAAATATCAAGAATGATAAGAAATCAGGTAATTTCAGGATGCTTAGATAATTAAAGAATTAATGCAGAGTTAGCCTTCAAAGCAAGCATTGTAGAGCTAACATGAGGGATGCTGTCAAACAACAAATAGATTTATTTGCAAAGGTGTTGTAATACAGTCTTCTTTCATTAAAAAGGAAAATAAAAGGCAGAAAACTTAATAGAGAATTTTGGCAATAGAGTGTGAAAAAAATGAATTATGATTAGAAATCAGAAAGTTTGGAGATATGTTTCAGCTCTCAATTATTGGATATAACATCTTGAAAAAGCCACAATTTCTATCAACCACAATTTTATCTACTTACTTGGGATAATAATATCTACCTTGTCTATTTTACAGGTTGTGATGAAAACAAAATGAAATCACGGTAGCAGTTTGTCATCAGTATTGCCTATATGAATAATAAGTGTGTAGTAACTTCAGTTCAAGGAAAGGAACATGAAAATGTAACATAACACCATACTGGCTTCTGTATACCTTGTAGCAGAAGCCAAAAGTCACATGTTGAGAATGTTATAATGGGGGAAACTGTCCTCAGATAATGCAATGTGTTAGAGGGCATCTAAAGTCACTGTCAAGTCTAAGATTCTTATTTTCTAAAGAGAATAATTACACATTGCACCTGATATTTCACAATACTTTATTTTGGACGGATTTATCTTTTAATAAGTTATCCTGAATGTGGGCAGTCACCCAGAATTCTCATATCATATCAGTTGGCTGTTTGCCAGCTGTTAGGCAACACATTAACTCATATAATAACTTTATGTTTATTTGGGAGGACTGTTCTTAATATAATAAAATTGCTACTTTGGATAATACAAAAAATATGGAAAGAAAAGCCACTTCTTTGACATTCATTACACTTAGCTGTTAAAAAAATTTAGATTAATAGATTGTTAAATTCAGAGTTGGCACCTATTTACAGTTTGAATAGTTTGAATAGGTCAATCATATTCTCTACTCAGAAATATTCAGATATAGCAGTTTCTCAAAATTCTCTCTGGGCCTTCAAATACTTCAAAAACAGTCTGAATTGCTATTTATTAGTTGTATCTTTTAAAAAATCTTGTGCATCTTAACTGTAATATTTAGAGATGAGTTCATAATTCCTAAAAATACTTGATATGTATCTCAGCTGAAATTTTACACATCTATACCTTCAATGTTACTAGTCATAATGTACTAAATTTTAAGAAAAATTTGATATTCAGATAGGCAGAAAAATAAATAAAACAGGAAGTTTTTAAAATTATTATTATTAAAGCAGTGGAACAGCCTTAGCACTTATTCAATGTGCCATACAAATGAATTACACTGATTATTTTACTCAAATGTATTTTCATTCTGCAATTGAGAGAAACACCAATGTACTCCACATGGTGTAAAAAGTAATAATACATATTGTTATGGACTGAATGTTGTGCTTCCGCAAAATTCATACGTTGTTGACCTGACTCCCAATCAATGGTATTTGGAAATGTGGTCTTTGAGGGGTGATTAGGTTTAGATAAAGTCATGAGGGTGAGACTCTCATTCTAGGATCAGATACCTTATATAAAGAGACCAGAGAGTTTGGCCTCTGCTTCCTCATTCTCTATCTCTTTGCCTTCTCTCCAGCATGTAAGGACACAGTAAAAAATCAAGTATCTACAAGGCAGAAAGATGGCCCTTACCAGAAACTGAATCATCTTACACATTTTTTTGTTTTTTGTTTGTTTGGTTTTTGAGACAGAGTCTCACTTTGTCACCCAGCCTGAAGCGCAGTGGCAGGATCTCAGCTCACTGCAACCTTCCCCTCCTGAGTTCAAGCCATTCTCATGACTCACCCTCCTGAGTAGCTGTGATTACAGGCATACACTGCCATGCTCAACTAATTTTTGTATTTTTAGTAGAGATGGAGTTTTGTCATGCATCCCAGGCAGGTCCTGAAATTCTGGCCTCAAGTGATCCATCCACCTGGGCCTCCCAAAGTGCAGAGATTACAGGCATGAGCCATAATCTCTTGTCCATCTTGCACTTTGATTGTGGATGTCACCGCCTCTACAACTTTGAGAAATAAATGTCTGCTTTTGAGGCCACCCATTGCATAGTAATTTGTTATAGAAGCCCTGACAAAGGCAATGATCGTTAAAAATTAGTGTAAATCTACTTGGTCCCTTATAGCTAGATGATTAAAATAATTTAAAATGTTGCTTATTGAAAGTCTCATTTGGAGTATTTCCATATTTTTTGACTTTTTAATAATGAAGTTGTATTTTCATAAGGGAAGTATGGCATTAGATTTATATATTCATACTACCTATTCTGATTCCATTTTTCCTGCCACCATATGCTATTTCTTTTCTTTTCATCTTTCCTTTCTCCCTTCTTTCCTTCCTCTCTTCCTCCTTACTTCCTCTCTCTTTCCCTCTCTCCCTCCCTCCTTCTTTCCCTCTCTTCCTGCTTCCTTTATTTTTGATTTTTTTGTTTTTTTCCCCCTTGTTCCTTTTAAGAGGGTTGATTCTGAAAAGGCTAAATTAAGTGGGATTCCCATTCTGCAGCCACTCAAATACAGTGATACAATTTTGTTGATTGTTCCTGAGCCAGTTGATACTAGCTTGCTGAATCATTAAGACAACTTACTTTCATTTCCTAAGGTATGTGGATGAGATACTCATTATGAGATTAGAGCTCTGAGGAAAATAAATCAGAGAACTTTTGCACTCCTCCCCCTCATTCTCTGTTTCCTCTCTTCCAACATGTAATGACACAGCAAAAAGACAACTATCTGCAAGTCAGAAAGAAGTCCTTCACCAGAAACTGAATTGTCTTGCACCTTGATCTCACCCCTAGTATTGTATGCTGTATTTTTAACTTAGAATATGCCAAAAAATAAAAAACTGTTGGGACAGTATTTTTGCAAAATCTACAAAAAAATATAACTGTAGAAAATTTAGGATTTTGGATAAACAGAAATAAACTGAACCACATTTCTATATTATATATATACACACACATTTTTATATATTTTTTTATTGTTGCCAAAAGAAGCATTTGTTATAGTTTGAAGTCTGGTAGTGTGATGCCTCCCGCTGTGTTCTTTGTGCTTAGAATTGACTTGGCTATGCGGGCTCTCTTTTGGTTCCATATGAAGTTCATGGTGGTTTTTTCCAGTTCTGTGAAGAAATTCAATGGTAGTTTGATGGGGATAGCATTGACTGTGTAAATTACATTGGGCAGTATAGCCATTTTCAAAATATTGATTCTTCCTAACCACGAACATGGAATGTTTCTCCATCTGTTTGTGTCCTCTCTTATTTCATTGAGCAGTGGTTTGTAGTTTTCCTTAAAGAGGTCCATTACGTTCCTTGTGAGTTGTATTCCTAGGTATTTTATTCTCTTTGTAGCAATTGTGAATGGCAGTTCGTTCTTGATTTGGTTCTCTTTAAGTCTGTTATTGGTGTGTAGGAATGCTTGTGATTTTTGCACATTGATTTTATATCCTGAGACTTTGCTGAAGTTGCTTATCAGTTTCAGGAGTTTTGGGGCTGAGGTGATGGGGTCTTCTAGGTATACTATCATGTCATCTGCAAATAGAGACAATTTGGCTTCCACCTTTCCTATTTGAATACCCTTTATTTCTTTTCCTTGCCTGATTGCTCTGGCTAGAACTTCCAGTACTATGTTGAATAGGAGTGGTGAGAGAGGGCATCCTTGTCTAGTGGCAGATTTCAAAGGGAATGCTTCCAGTTTTTGCCCATTAAGTATGATATTGGCTGTTGGTTTGTTGTAAATAGCTTTTATTACTTTGAGATATGTTCCATCAATACCAAGTTTATTGAGGGTTTGTAGCATAAAGGGCTGTTGAATTTTGTCAAATGCCTTCTCTGCGTCAATTGAGATAATCATACTACAAGGCTACAGTAATCAAAACAGCATGGTACTGGTACCAAAACAGAGATATAGACCAATGGAACAGAACAGAGACATCGGAGGCAACACAACATATCTACAACCATATAATCTTTGATAAACCAGACAAAAACAAGCAATGGGGACAGGATTCCCTGTTTAATAAATGGTGTTGGGAAAACTGGCTAGCCATGTGCAGAAAGCAGAAACTGGACCCCTTCCTGACACCTTACACTAAAATTAACTCCAGATGGATTAACGACTTAAACATAAGACCTGGCACCATAAAAACCATAGAAGAAAATCTAGGCAAAACCATTCAGGACATAGGAGTAGGCAAGGACTTCATGACCAAAACATCAAAAGCATTGGCAACAAAGGCCAAAATAGACAAATGGGACCTAATCAAACTCCACAGCTTTTGCACGGCAAAAGAAACAGTCACTAGAGTGAATCGGCAACCATCAGAATGGGAAAAAATCTTTGCAGTTTACCCATCTGACAAAGAGCTGATATCCAGAATTTACAAAGAACTCAAACAGATTTACAGGAAAAAAAACAAACAAGCCCATTCAAAAATGGGCAAAAAATATGAACAGACACTTTACAAAAGAAGACATACATGAGGCCAACAAACACATGAAAAAATGCTCATCATCACTGGTCATTAGAGAGATGCAAATCAAAACCACATTGAGATACCATCTCACGCCAGTTAGAATGGCGATCATTAAAAAATCTGGAGACAGCAGATGCTGGAGAGGATGTGGAGAAATAGGAACACTCTTACACTGTTGGTGGGAGTGTAAATTAGTTCAACCATTGTGGAAGACAGTGTGGCGATTCCTCAGGGACCTAGAAATAGAAATTCCATTTGACCCAGCAATCCCATTACTGGGTATCTATCCAAAGGATTATAAATCGTTCTACTATAAGGACACATGCACACGAATGTTCATTGCAGCACTGTTTACAATAGCAAAGACCTGGAACCAACCCAAATGCCCAACGATGATAGACTGGACTGGGAAAATGTGGCACATATACACCATGGAATATTATGCAGCAATCAAAAATGATGAGTTTGTGTCCTTTGTAGGGACATGGATGAATCTGGAGAACATCATTCTCAGCAAACTGACACAAGAACAGAAAAAGAAATACCGCATATACTCACTCATAGGTGGGTGAGAAAAATGAGAACACGTGGACACAGAGAGGCGGTCTACTATACACTGGGGACTGTTGGGGGGAATGGGGGAGGGACAGCAGGGGGGGGCTGGGGGGGATAGCCTGGGGATGAATACCAAGTGTGGGTGAAGGGGAGGAAAGCAGCAAAGCACACTGCCATGTGTGTACCTATGCAACTATCTTGCTCGTTCTGCACATGTACCCCCAAACCTATAATGCAATAAAAATTAAAAAAAAAAAAAAAAAAGAAAAAAAAAAAAGAATATAAAAAAAAAAAAAAAAGAAATAATTATTTATTCTCAAAGTTGTTTAATTCTATAACTTATAGTCCTTTCTCAAACTACCAGTATATAACATTCTCTACTGAAAGGTTCACCTAAAACAACAAAGTCCTCATTTATTATTGACTTACGCTGCATGATGTATTTCACGGAAATATAGATATATGTTAAAGAGACAAAAATGGGATTAGAACTTTAAAAGTTGTCTTTCTGTCTTTCCCTATGAGAATGATTAGTATGTAGCATTATGCTAAGCCTTTCAGATACATTTAATATCTAATGCTACAACAATATCTTTAGTAGATTCTGTTATTATCTTCATTGAATAAATTTAAAAACTTGACCTTTAATAGAATATTACCAAAATTAATATAACTGGCTAGTTTTATGGGTCTGAAGTACAACGCCAGGTTGTACTGTACTGTTCCTTTCATTTTCTGAATAGCCAAATGACACTTCACCAAGTATACTGGTGAAGTCTCCAATAGTTTTCCATTAATACGTAAACTGCTTCTTCAATTTTTCATTATTACTTCAGATCACTGAAGCAGTGTGAAAGGTTGGGGCTTGAGAGAGAAGCCTCCCAAGCCAGACTAGCTTTGTCCAAATGCTGGCTCTTCTACTGTCTAGCAAATTATTAATGTAGCTTTTTGTGTTTCATTTCTATTATGCATTAATACATGTAAAATTGTATCTATAGCTAAAATCATTTAGAAAGTGTAAAGAATATATGTAAAGCTGTATCCAGACTGATAATGCCTTAATATTTTCAATATTTATTTATCCCATGCTAAATACCCTACAGATATTAAATTTAAAAGTTGAGCCTTAAATAATTGTCAGTATAAATATACCTTGAGGGAAAAATCTATTCTTAAAAAAGAGACAAAGTGGAATAACTGAAATATCTGTAAGCATTGCAGTTTCACTTCACTCCATTACAAGAAACTAGTCTGTCTCAGTTGTCTAAATATTGATGATGCTAAGACACAACTGAGTCACTTCACTTGCATGTTATATCAATGGGGTAAGCAATTTCATTGTTGCCTTATATCTGGCTTCATTTTCCACAATCAATATCATCCCTAGAGGTACAGAATATATTACAAGTTTTAAACTGTAAATTGCTATATGTAAATAATGATACAATTTATCATGTCTAAAGTGTGTAAATGAAATAATAATTTACGTTATGAAGTAATGGTCAGATTATATAAAACCTTGATATTCAAGACTGGAGTAGCATCTACAATATAAGTGTATATTCAGAAGCCTACCAAATTTAATAGTTTAATCACTAGATATCACTCTTGTTTAATGTTTAATGAGCTATTCATTAATCATACCTTTGTTAAGTAGTCACAAAATGCATGCTTAGGAAAGAATGAATGTTATGATTTAAGAATGTCTAATATTCTCTTTAGATTTTCATTAAAATATTTACTAGCTCATAAAATATACTATTTAAATACTGGCATTGTGAGATATGTGCAAACTATAAGCAAGACAGTGAAGAATCAATTAAATTATTCATAAGTATTTTTAAAAAGCTTGAATCAAATAAAATATTAAAAAATAAAGCAAAGATACTAAAACATAAAGGAAATAACAAAGATGTTTAGAAGTTTTATCTATGACATTGGAAGTATTGCAGCCTCAAAAGTGCAAAATAAAATGCATAGTACAGACAGCTTTTCTTTTTATTCTAAACTCACTCCAACCTCAAGCTGAGAACATTTATACTGATATTTCTTTAAAATGTGAATTATTACTTTATCATATCTTATATCTCATAATACTTGGCAAAACAGTCTGTGCATAGAAATTGCTTAGCAATTTTCAGTTGAGTCAAATTCAAAGACTTTGGCCAGTTATTATAACATATTTTCATTTATCGAATTAACTTTTTTTTTTTTGAGACAGAGTTTCGCTCTTGTTACCCAGGCTGGAGTGCAATGGCGCGATCTCGGCTCACCGCAACCTCCGCCCACCGCAACCTCCGCCCCCCGCAACCTCCGCCTCCTGGGTTCAGACAATTCTCCTGCCTCAGCCTCCTGAGTAGCTGGGATTACAGGCACGCGCCACCATGCCCAGCTAATTTTTTGTATCTTTAGTAGAGACGGGGTTTCACCATGTTGACCAGGATGGTCTCGATATCTTGACCTTGTGATCCACCCGCCTCGGCCTCCCAAAGTGCTGGGATTACAGGCTTGAGCCACCGCGCCCGGCCTCGAATTAACTTTTTTAAATAACTCTCTCTAACCTCAATGTTTCCCCGTGAATAGAAACATGAATTAGCTTACCTCCTTTCAGATCTCACAAGTTTCTTGTGAAAATATAATGAGACAAACAGCCTGATAAACATGTCAAAAAACACTGAAGAGCTTCATCTTCCATTTCAAAGTTCATTTTCTTCTAACTCTTGGGTTGGAGAAAGCTGAATATATACATGGCAACACTGTAGAAAACAAAGTCTAAATTATTTTTATTTTCAAAATTATAGTTGTCAGGTGTTCTGCCTAATTAATGTGTGCCTGCACTGTATTAATTACTCATCACTTAGTATCATTGTATAAATTATGAAATACTAATATTTAAGTTATAAATATTATGTATGATTATATTATTATTGTCATTACTATTATTATCAAAAAAAGAACAGGAATAGTTATGGCAAATTTTTCTAAAAATATTGTGGATCCCCATTACTTACGAGAGATTCCTTCCAGAAATCAAAAAATAATGAAGTAGCATATTTACACCAGGGTGTTTTACTGACATGGCTCCAAAACAAAATACAAACACAAAATAACAACAACTACAACAGCCTTAACTTTTTTTTTTTTTTTGGTTCTGGATAGGGATGTAGAGATCTCAAATTACTTTTCTTGTATGGTTTGTGTTTTCTGGATTAATATTTTGTAACTGTCACCAATGTTATTGTCAAATAAAATTTATGTTTTTTTTTTCCCCTGGCTTGCTCAATATAAAAACTACTGTTGTTAAAGGAATTAATCAATTAATTTTCTAACTTCAACAACTAACATCTTGTTTTGAATTAAAGCAAACTAGACCTACATTGTTAATGAATTAAATGTCCTTTGAACAGAAGCACTAAATAAAATTTTTAATGAATATTCTTTTTGGAATATGTACTCAATAGCAATGTATCAAGAATAGAACTAATATGTCCATTCCTTATCATGATATAAATTATAAACTAATAATAATACTTGCTTGAAAAATGTTTAAAATTCACAAAATGTTTCCATATGTTAACTCTCTTTGGTCCTTAAGATAAACTTAAGGTAGATTTTATTATATTTTTTTGCAAATGTAGAATCTTAAGGAGAATGCAAGCCTTGCCAGCATTTTCCAATAACTTAATAACAAAATGAATCTTGCAGGTCTATATACACTACCATGAAACTGTTTCATAACTTGGGGGATTCATAACTTTGCTATTCATCGTACAAAATGAATGTCTCAACAACAAAAAAAAAGTGATGAGAGAACAAAGGGATCTTAAATAGTTGGATAGAAAATTAGTATCAACGAGACTTATATGTTTATCAGATACCTGATATTTTATATAATCTTTATAAAGCTATTGTAACAAAGACAAACTAAATTTTTATTAGTATTAAAGATAACTCTGAAAATAAAAATATTTAAGATGTAATCTCATGAATTATATGATGTTTTTAATTTTTTATGTGATAATCAATAACCATACCAGTATTTGATGTATAGTGTAAGCATATTAAAGGAAGTTTAAAAACTCCATTGGCTTTGCTTACATATACAATTCCTACAGTCATACAATCAACTTATAAGACTGTAAGAATTACATTTACAGCTCTTTAGTCTTTTTCTTTTTTTGAGAAAAAAAAAGATTACTATGTCACTAGCAAAGAAAACTTAAATGTCACTTTTAGAAAAGGCTGTTCACTGTATGTTTTCCATTAATTTGTTGTTCATGAATCCAGAAAAGTGATTAATTATAAGGACAAAAAAAAAGCCAAAGGAAATGAATTTCAATTAACACCAAGGGATAAGACTAAAAATGCAATTTACTATTTTTTTCACTTAATAAATGCCATTACATCTCACATTGAAATTATTTTAAAGTACTTAACACTAAAACTCAAAGAATCAGACAAAATCCAATCAAATATGGCTAATACTCTCAGTGTAGATAGACTTAAGAAGGAACACTGGATTTCAGCAGGGAAGTGAAGGGATCCTCTGAGGTATGGAGAGAAAGCAAAGCAGCAAGACTGGCTGGGATTGACTTGGAGGTAAGAGAAAGTTTCCAGGGCAGGGAAAAGGTAAACAAACAATCTTAGGGCTCACTTTTCTACCATGGATGCTTGCAATCCTACTCATAGGAGATCCCTTACACCTCACAGAGTGGGAACCTAATATAGGGAGATACCTGGAGCCCATGTGACTTCCTCATTCTTGAGAGGGAATTCATGCTAGGTCCCATTTAACCTCTGAGATCCAACCTTTTGCAGAATGGCACTATTTTGAGAGCCCAGGCATCATAAGACTACATCTTGCCCCAGAACCCAATAGCTTTTGCCTCTCTGCATCCCTGGAGCCTGCTGACATCCCCATGTCCACTCAGAGGACTTCAGTGTCACAAAGTCTGCTGTACCTAGTAGTACAGCTGGATCCCTAGCACTAGCATATTAGTCCATGCAGTGTTCTACACCCTAGAGGATAGACAGTCCAGTGTACATGGCACCGTCCTCCAGGACAAAGGGAGACAAAGTGCATAATCTTTAGAACCTAGGATACAATTGCCTAGGGCTACTCTCACCAACAACAACCTCATTCCCTCCAGTGGAAGGGCTGTGGCACACCTCTGGAGTCTTCATGGAGTTTGAGGACTGACTGACAATAGACAGTGTTCAGATGCCTGAGTATTAGTCAGCACTACTTGTCACTGGTACATGCATGAGCTATTCAAAGCCTTGAGAACAGAGCTACCCTGACTCACTTCTGCTACAGCTAATGTCCATGTGTGCTATCAGGGCTGGGTCCTCTAGCTGCTGCTGTCACTGCAAACCATGTATATTTCAGGGAGGTCTGTCTGTGTAGCCTGCTACCATTGCCACCAGTGCCCACCCAAATGCACCACTGCTCAGTGCCCACCCAATTACACCAGTTCATAAAGCCCACCACTGGCACCGCCACTGGGCCACTGATCTCAGCAAACTGACACAAGAAGAGAAAAGGAAATACCACATATTCTCACTCATAGGTGGGTGAGAAAAATGAGAACACATGGACACAAGGAGGGGGGTACTACACACTGGGGTCTGTTGGGGGAGCTGGGGAGGGATAGCCTGGGGAGAAATGCCGAATGTGGGTTAAGGGGAGGAAGGCAGCAAAACACACTGCCATGTGTGTACCTATGCAACTATCTTGCACGTTCTGCACATGTACCCCAAAACCTAAAATGCAATAAAAATTAAAAAAAAAAAATTAAGAAGGAAATTTAGGAAAAAGTCATGAGACAAATTAAAATGGAAACACAAGACACCAAAACCTGTGGGATATAGCAAAAACAAGCACAGACAGAAGTTTATAACAAAAAAAGTGCCAAATCAAAGAAAGTACAAGCATTTCAAATTTAAAAAAATTAACAATTCACTAGAGCAAACCAAACCCAAAATTGGTAGAAAGAAAGAAATATTAAAGATGAGAGAAGACACAGATGAAATAGAGAATAAAAAAATGTGAAGTATCAACCAAAAAAATAAAGTTGTTTTTGTGAAATGATAAATAAAATTAATAAACTGCTAACTGGATGAACTAAGAATAAAAAGAGAAGACCAAAAAAGTAAAACCATGAACCACAAAAGATACATTACAACTGATATCATAGAAAAACAAAGGATCATTAGAGGCTATTGTGTATAAATAGCTATACACTCACAAACTGGAGAACTTACAGGAAATAAATCAATTCCTTAACACATAAAACCTACCAAGATTGAACTTGGAAGACACAGAAAGCCTGAACTGACCAAAAATCAGTAATGAGGTTGAATCAGTAATGATAAATCTCCCCAAAAATGGAAATGCCAGGACTAGATGGCTTCACTTCTGATTTCTGTCAAGCCTATAAAGACAACTAATGTAAATTCTTCTCAAACTATATGAAAATATTGAAGAAGATAACATTCTTCCCAGTTGGTTTCAGGAGGCCAGCATTACCTTGACACCAAAATCAGACAAGGACACAACAACAACAACATAAAGGGCAATATCTCTAGTGAGCATTAATACAAAAAAAAAATCTGCAAAATAGTAGCAAATCAAATCCAGCAAGAAATTTTAAAAACAATGCACCAGGATTACATAATCTATCCCTTGATGACATCATACTCAAATCAATAAATGTGGCACATCACATCAGCAGAATGAAGAACAAAATCCACATGATCATCTCAATTGATGCAGAAGAATACTTCAAAAAGTCAAAAATACTTCATAGAAAGAAAGTACCTCAACATAATCAAGGCCATTTATGACAAACCCACACCTAACATCATGACAAATGAAGAACAGCTGAAAGACCTTCCCATATGAATTGGACAAGAATATCTACTCTTAATACTTTTATTCAACATAGGACTGGAAGTCTTAGCCTCAGAAATAGCAAAAGAAAGAAATAAAGGAAAGACACCCAACTGGGAAAAAGGAAGTAAAACCATTCTTCTTTGCAGGCAATATAATATTACATATAGAAAAACCTAAAGATGCCATCAAAAGCTCTTAGAACTAACCAATGAATTCAGTAAAGATTCCCAAATGCCCATCGATGATAGACTGGACTGGGAAAATGTGGCACATATACACCATGGAATATTATGCAGCAATCAAAAATGATGAGTTTGTGTCCTTTGTAAGGACATGGATGAATCTGGAGAACATCATTCTCAGCAAACTGACACAAGAACAGAAAAAGAAATACTGCATATACTCACTCATAGGTGGGTGAGAAAAATGAGAACACATGGACACAGAGAGGCAGTCTACTATACACTGGGGACTGTTGGGGGAAATGGGGGAGGGACAGCGGGGAGGCTGGGGGGAATAGCCTGGGGATGAATACCAAGTGTGGGTGAAGGGGAGGAAGGCAGCAAAACACACTGCCATGTGTGTACCTATGCAACTATCTTGCACATTCTGCACATGTACCCCAAAACCTATAATGCAATAAAAATTAAAAAAAAAATAAGTAGTATTTTTCTACAACAACAAACTAGCTGAAAAAATTAATAAATCATAATCCCATGTATAGTAGCTTAAAAATAACTACTAAGGAATTTAATTAAGTGACCAAAGATGACTATAACAAACTTATATAAAACGCTGATGAGAGAAAGGTAAGAGGACATAAACAATCGGAAAGCTACCAGATGATCTTGAATTAAAGAATTAATATTGTTAAAATGACCACACAAAGCAAACTACATGTTCAACCTAATCCCTATTAAAATACCAATGACATTTTTTCACAGAAATAATAAACCAATTATACAACTTATATAAACCATAAAGCACCCCAAATAGCTAAAACAATACTAAGCAAAAGGAACAAAGCTGGAGGTATCACATTTACCTGACTTCAAAATATACTATAAAGCTGTAGCAACCAAAACAGCACGGTACTTGCATAAAAACAGATCAATAAAACAAAAACAGAAGACAGAACCCAGAAACAAATTCACAAATTTAGAGACAGATTTTTGACAAAGGTGTCAAAAACATATATTGGGAAAGGGCATTCTGTTCAATAAATGATGCTGGAAAACCTAGATATCCACATGCAGAAGAATAAAACTAGGCTCCTATTTCTGATACACAAATTAAACTAAAAATAAATTACATACTTAAGCATATGTCCTGAAACTATAAAACTTCTAGGAGAATACATGGTGAAAACACTCCAGGACATTGTTTTAGACAAAGATTTTATGGCTAAGACTTCAAATACATAGGCAACAAAAATAAAAATAGACAAAGTGGACTATATTTAACTACCTTGATTCTGCATAGCAAAGGCAACTATGAACAGGGTGAAGAGAAAGTATTTACAAACTCTTCACCCTACAAGGGACTAGTATCCAGAACATACGAGGAACTCAAAACGGTTGGCAGGAAAAAATAAATCCAATTTGAAAGTACACAAATTATCTTAATAGGCATTTCTTAAAAAAAAAAAAAAGACATATTAATGGCCAGCAAGTATATGAAAAAAAAAAATACTCATCATTAATCATTAAGGAATTTCCAAGTGAAAACCACACTAAGATTATTTGTTATAAGAAAGACAGAAAAATAAATCCTGTTAAGGATGCGGAGAATAAGGAACTCATACATTGTTAATAGGAACATAAATTAGTAGAGCCATTATAGAAAACAGTATGAAGGATCTCAAAAAACTGAAAATGGCAGTATCGTAAGATCCAGAAATACTTTCACTGGGTGTTTACTCAAAGGAAAGGAAATCTGTATATCAAAGAGATACCCTGTACCCACATGTTTAGTGCAGCTCCATTTACAAAATTAATATATGAAATCAACCTCAATGTCTATTAAGAGATGAATGAAGAAAGAAAATGTCATATATATGCACAAATGACACGCTCTTCAGCTATAAAAAAAAAATAAAGCTCTGTCATTTATGGCAATCTACACAGAACAGGAGGACATTATGTTATGTGAAATAAGTCACGCACAGAAAGTTGAATACCACTTATTCTCAGTCATATGTGGGAACTAAAATATTTTTTGAGCTTGTAGATGTAGAGAGTAGAATTATGGGTATTATGTGCTGGCAAAGGGAAGGGGGAGAGTGGCAGGAGAAGCTGGTTAAAGGATACAAAAGTATAGCTAGATAGCAAAAATGATTTCTGGTGTTTGCAGCACTGTAGGGTAAATGTTGTTAACTGTAATTTATTACTTATTTCCAAAAAGCTGTAAGAGAGGATGTGGAATATTCACAAAGCAAAGAATTGATAAAGTGGATATACTAATTACCACAATTTAATCATTATATGTTGCATATATGTATCAAAATGTTACTCTATATCCCATAAATATGTATGATTATTAAATGTCAACTACAAATGAAAGAAAAAGGAATTTTACCCCCCTACTGTGGGAGAAGAGACATTAATTCTCCTCATGTATGTTCACTCCTACATCTCTCTAAATATAATTAAGCTTATAATAAAGAGAATATAGGAAATAAATTTGTAGCTTACCTGAATAAATTAGGTATGCAACAGCAAAATAAAAGCAAGAAAAACAGAAGAAAGAATAAAAATTAATGAATTTAAAACTGGTCCAATCTATATCAACTAATGGGCAAAATAGCCAGCTAGCATTAAACGACAATATTAAACTCACAAATATCAATATTAATCCTAAATTTAAATGGATTAAATGCCTCAATCAAAGACACAGACAGACAAATTGAATAAAAAATGAAAACCAATTGGTATGCTGTATTCAGATCCATCTCATAAGCAAGGACACACAAAGACTCAAAACAAACGGTTGGTGGAAGACTCACCAATGAAATGGAGAACAACAACAACAAAAAACAGGAGTTGTAACTTTCATCTCTGACAAAATAGACTTTAATAGTAACAAAGACTAAAAGAAACAAAGAAGGACATTACATAATGGTAAAAGGATCAATGCAAGAACAGGAGTCAATGATCACAAATATATATGTACCCAATATAGGAGCACCCAGATACATAAGACAAGTTCTTAATGACTTATAAAGAGACTTGGAATCCCACACAATAATAGCGGGAGACTTTGACACCACATTGTTAATATTCGACAGATCAACGAGATAGAAAATTAACAGAGACATCTATAATTTGAACACAGACCTAGAACAAGTAAACTCAGTGAATATTTACAGAATTCTTCACCCGAGATCCACAGAACATATATTTTTCTCAGTATCACATTACAGCTATTTTGAAAGTGACCACATAATTGGAAGTAAATCACTCTTCAGCATTTGCATAGCATTTCACAGACTTAAATGAAATATTGGTTGGCTGTTTGTTTATTTTCTTCCCTTATTTCTTCCTGTTTCTGGTGTTAAGCACAATTATCGGCATAAAAGAGGTTTTTAATACCTATTTTTAGATTGCATTGCAGCCTAGGCAATAGAGCAAGACTCTTTTTCTCTCTCCCCCTTTCTCTTTCTCTTTCTTTCTAAAAAAATAGAAATAAAAAAAAGTGGTCCATACTACCTATGAGAACACATATTAAACACTAGATGTTTCTTTTTATTATTATTTATTTATTTATTTATTTTTAAATTTTTATTGGGTTATAGGTTTTGGGGTACATGTGCAGAACGTGCAAGATAGTTGCATAGGTACACACATGGCAGTGTGTTTTGCTGCCTTCCTCCCCTTCACCCACACTTGGCATTTCTCCCCAGGCTAACCCTCCCCAGCCCCCCATGCTGTCCCTCCCCCATTCCCCCCAATAGACCCCAGTGTGTACTAGACCCCCTCCCTGTGTCCATGTGTTCTCATTTTTTTCACCCGACTATGAGTGAGAATATGCGGTATTTCCTTTTCTGTTCTTGTGTCAGTTTGCTGAGAATGATGTTCTCCAGATTCATCCATGTCCTTACAAAGGACAAAAACTCATCATTTTGGACTGCTGCATAATATTCCATGGTGTATATGTGCCACATTTTCCCAGTCCAATCTATCATCGATGGGCATTTGGGTTGGTTCCAGGTCTTTGCTATTGTAAACAGTGCTGCAATGAACATTCGTGTGCATGTGTCCTTATAGTAGAACGATTTAGAGTCCATTGGATAGATACCCAGTAATGGAATTGCTGGGTCAAATGAAATTTCTATTTCTAGGTCCTTGAGCAATTGCCACACTGTCTTACACAATGGTTGAACTAATTTACACTCCCACCAACAGTGTAAGAGTGTTCCCATTTCTCCACATCCTCTCCAGCATCTGCTGTCTCCAGATTTTTTAATGATCACCATTCTAACTGGCACTAGACAAGGATGCCCTCTCTCACCACTCCTATTCAACATAGTACTGGAAGTTCTAGTCAGAGAAATCAGGCAAGAAAAAGAAATAAAGGGTATTCGAATAGGAAAGGTGGAAGCCAAATTGTCTCTATTTGCAGACGACATGATAGTATACCTACAAGACCCCACCACCTCAGCCCAAAACCTCCTGAAACTGATAAGCAACTTCAGTAAAGTCTCAGGATATAAAATCAATGTGCAAAAATCACAAGCATTCTTAAACACCAATAACAGACTTAAAGAGAACCAAATCAAGAATGAACTGCCATTCACAATTACTACAAAGAAAATAAAATACCTAGGAATACAACTCACAAGGAATGTAAGGGACCTCTTTAAGGAAAACTACAAACCACTGCTCAACGAAATAAGAGAGGACACAAACAGATGGACAAACATTCCATGTTCGTGGTTAGGAAGAATCAATATCGTGAAAATGGCTACACTGCCCAAAGTAATTTACACAATCAATGCTATCCCCATCAAACTACCATTGAATTTCTTCACAGAACTGGAAAAAACCACCATGAACTTTATATGGAACCAAAAGAGAGCCTGCATAGCCAAGTCAATTCTAAGCACAAAGAACACAGCGGGAGGCATCACACTACCAGACTTCAAACTATACTACAAGGCTACAGTAATCAAAACAGCATGATACTGGTACCAAAACAGAGATATAGACCAATGGAACAGAACAGAGGCGTGGGAGGCAAATCAACATATCTATAGTCATATAATCGTCGATAAACCAGACAAAAACAAGCAATGGGGAAAGGATTCCCTGTTTAATAAATGGTGTTGGGAAAACTGGTTAGCCATGTGCAGAAAGCAGAAACTGGACCCCTTCCTGACACCTTACTCTAAAATTAACTCCAGATGGATTAAAGACTTAAACGTAAAACCTGGCACCATAAAAACCCTAGAAGAAAATCTAGGCAAAACCATTCAGGACATAGGAGTAGGCAAGGACTTCATGACCAAAACACCAAAAGCACTGGCAACAAAAGCCAAAATAGACAAATGGGACCTAATCAAACTCCACAGCTTCTTCATGGCAAAAGAAACAGTCACTAGAGTGAATCGGCAACCATCAGAATGGGAAAAAATCTTTGCAGTTTACGCATCTGACAAAGGGCTGATATCCAGAATTTACAAAGAACTCAAACAGATTTACAGGAAAAAAACAAACAAGCCCATTCAAAAATGGGCAAAGGATATGAACAGACGCTTTACAAAAGAAGACATACATGAGGCCAACAAACATATGAAAAAATGCTCATCATCACTGGTCATTAGAGAGATTCAAATCAAAATCACATTGAGATAGATATTTCTTAAAAATAGTAAAACTGGTATCTGCCACATAATCAAGAACAAAAGATTACATATTGTGTCACTCTATTTATATAAATTCTTTTAGGAAAGGAAAAACTAGAGAGTCTATTAGTGTTTTCTAGGGCTTGGGTTGGGAACAGGGATTGACTGTAAATTGGTATGAAGATAATTTGGGGATAATGGTTGTATAAATGTATCAATTTACTAAAAATCATCAAATTGTATACTTACAATGAATACATTTTGACGTTTCAGTTTTATTTTAACTTTAATAGAATTACTAAAAAATTCACTGACCTCTCAATTGTGCACCTCTAATTTAAGATCATTTTAAAGATTCAAACCCTCTTTGAAATTTTAAAAGTGTTATTTAAAAATCTACATTTAATGAGGGCTATTAGTTTTTTCATGTTTTGTTTTGCTGTATAGGACAAATGGTGTATATTTTACACTTTGCTATCTATATGATTTCTGTCACAACTGTTCATTCTGCTGTTGTAGAGCAAAACACCACTAAACTATAAGTAAACAAGGGGGAGGGTCCAATGTTGTCCCACAGGCTGTTGTATGTCAGCCTCTGCTTTAAATCATAAGTATATTGGGGACATAAAAAATTTTAAACTAAAATTTTAAAAAATACTATTGCTTTGCATAATAGTATTCTCATGCAATTTTAGCCAAGTATTGTTGTTAATCATCGCTGCCTAAAGCAATCATCTGTAAATTGTGTATAAAATAGAATTGCATATTTTTTTAAGTAAAAACATTGTTTAAATTTAAATGGTTTATTGTTCCATATTAGAAATTTTATTTCTTTTTTTCATAATAGTGAAAAATTATGCCATTAAAATATTTACATTTAAAAGAGTTAACAGTTGCATACTCACAAAACAAGCTCCATCAATAATTTTCACTTTGATGCTTTTTATGATAATACACTATAATTGGATTCAGCAGTAAATCCAAAACAGCTCTGAGGCATTGATTTTCCAAACAGTTCTGTCAAAATTATGCAGGAAAAAATGAAGCAGTGGCTTGATGAGGCATATCATGGAATGAGTTTGAAATATTTTGCTTATTGAACAAAAGACACTAAGATGTAGACAGTTTGTTTCTTTCAACAGTCTTGGCAATCATACACATGTTGTTAACACAAATAGTTGTCACTGCTTTAATGATCATGATCCTTATTTAGCTTACCTAAATTTAAGCAAATAAGTGACCAGACCACATTACCAGAAGTTTACAAATGCTCTGAGTCTTGTATAATATTTTTTTCATGTTACTTTCTATTCATGCCTTATACTACTTTGTGTGCAGTAGGCAAATATTATAATTAATTTATTGAGTTTTCTGATATTTGACAATATTGTGGTCACTTATTCCAGTGGCTCATTCTGTTACTGTATTTTAAAAGTTGGCTACTTAATAGTCCAATTATCCTTAATATTTTTTTAAAACTGCCAGGTGAATTCAATTAAATAACTAATAACAATCATGTGCTACTTAAAATTTGCTTGAAAACAAGCAAGTTATTTTTACGGTTGTCTATACTGACTTCATTAACTCTCCTGTAACAAAACAATTAAGTATCAAACTTTTATTTGGCTATTTACTTAGCTTAGCAATTACATTATTTAATAATAAAATATAAATAAATAATCACATTTCAAAAAATTTAGCCTTAAGAAAACTCATTTGCTTATAACATTGAAAACATAAAAACAATCATGTTATCTGAATCAAATAATCAATTAAATCAATTTTGACCTTATTGTGTTCCATGTATGATAATATCATATAAGAATATTCCATTGCATGGAAAATGTTAAAAATGCAATAGTAAATGAAAAAGAGTATGGTAAAATAGGCCTTTCATATACTACATTGTTAAAAGAGAAAAGTTCAGTTATTTAAATTTATTTGGTTAGTACTTTATAGTGCCAAATCAAATTTCACTGTTGGAAACCTTAAAATTCAGAAAAAAACAAAACTATTAAATAACTCTAATCTTTGTATCCAATCCCATATAAAGAATTCTAAAGCAGGCCTGATGCTGTGGCTTACACCTATAATCCCAGCACTTTGGAAGGCCAAGGTGGGCAGATCACCTGAGACCAGGAGTTCAAAACTAACCTGGCCACCATGATGAAACTCTGTCTCTACCCAAAAAATAAAATAACAGAAGCTGGGCGTGGTGGCACACAACTGTAGTCCCAGCTACTAGGGAGGTACAATTAGTATTAATAAATGTATATTTTCTACTAGTAAAATATTAATTTTGTGGTTGTTATTAAACTGTATAAAACATACTGTTTGCCCTGTTACATAGATGAGAACTCAGTGCTAGAGATGTTATCACACTTGGCAAAAGCGTCCTAGAAGTAGAGTCAGAGCCCTAGATTTCAACTTAACTATTCTCTTCACTAATCCCCACTCTTTTAACTGTTCAAGGATACCTTCTCTCACTGTCACTGGAAATACCATTCTGGTAACTTTTATATATTTTACAATACTAAAGAAGAAATAAGAATTTCTTTCGGTACTGCTTAATTCCTAAGCTGCATTGTTCAATATCCACTCAGGAGAAGCAAAAGTATTCTATATGTTTCAAGCAAAGAGAACTTTAATGGAGCCAATTATGCAGTTATTAATTTATTAAAATTTATATTTCTCCTTAACATTTTTATATCTGTATATCAATTATTATATGCATTTTAAAAATCAACTCACACTTTTAATTTAAAAATGTTTTTAAAGTGACTGAGTGGATGGACTTACAGTAACAAGATCCTAAACGAAAGTGGCACTTGGGTAAGAAAAAGAAATGCTGGGGCAAGACCAGGGCCAGTGGGCCTATGGCTGGTGGTCAGTGTCCCAGACTGTCAGAAAACAGGATATATCAAGCAGGACCAGGTACATAATTTGTGGGGCCCAGTGTTAAAGGAAATGCAGGGCTTTTAGTTAAAGTCAAGTAAAAAGTGCTGCCAATGTTACATATAAAGCTCATTATATTTTTCCTGTGCTCTTTCCTTTGATTTGTCATGGTAGCTTTATTTTTTATTCAATGTTATTGTAAATAAAAACGATTGAGATTTTCAATCATTAGCATGATTCCTTTGCTTATTTCTGGAGGGTGCCTCTAAATAGTCAAAAGAAAGGAATGCAAACTTGTCTCCTTAGGTGGAAGACAGGATCTGTCCACGCAAGGCATGAAGCTGATCTAGGGAGCACTTGTATAGTCAGGGACAGATAAACTTACAGAAAGGCAATGCCCAGTGATGTTAAGAATGTTTAAATGCATACACAAGAACTTGCTCAGTAGCTGAACTGGGTGCCAATGAGAGCTTTGATCCCACAAGAAAGCAGCCTCTGTCTAGCTGCTTCCCAGATACACTGTGAAACTGTCAACTAGGGGAGGAGTTGGCCTCCCTCATACCTCTTCTCAAGACTGTAAGGGGCATGCCAATCTGAGCCTGATCCTCTCCACACACACATCCAGGAAGGGGAGTGTGGCAGTGGTCTCTGCATCAGGGCAGGAAAACAGAGACCTTGAGGGGTCCAGGATACAAGTGTATAGGGGAGTGAGCAAGCAAGAACAGGTTTCACAGCAGTGGCAAGAGGAACTACTGAGGGTCCAAGAACAGGGGCATGCTCTTTGGTCTCAACAGAATCTGCTGAGAAAACGTAAGTTCAAGCATAAAGCTATTGAGAGTGTCAAGATGGCAACCACAGAGCATTAAACCGTAAGTGTGGGGTCTTTTGAGCTCAGGAGTCAGTGTCAATGCACTTGTTGAACATCCAGGAAGCTCACCCTGATAGTACCTCCTTGATGACATAAAAGGAGCAAAAAAGCATGAATTATCTGAATCTAGTGGGTGAAAGGAGAATAAATCCTAAAATGGGATATCTGAATTAGATATTACAGATATGAGGAAAAGCATTTCAGATAAGTATTGGTGGTACTAAAGAAAAATATTTGCTTCCTAACAGACTGGTAGACCGTAAAGAAAGAACTGAAATGATAATATAAAAAGAAAAGAGCTCAAGTGTGTTGATGTTTTAGGAAGAAATATCTGGCAGGGGGAAACCTGAGAATGATGAAAATGAGAAATAAGGGGAGCTAAATAAAGATGCAAATTTGATAATGAAGGGAGGGTGTGGGTCAAGGGAAAGACACAGAAAAATATGTGGGTATCTGCTTGTAATAAATCCTAGCACTTTGGCACACCAAGGGAATTGGACCACTTGAGGCCAGGAGTTCAAGATTAGCCTGGCCAACATGGTGAAATCCCATCTCTGTTAAAACAACAACAACAAAAAAAAAAAAAAAAAAAAAAACATGGTGGTGTATGCCTGTAGTCCCAGCTACTCAGGAGGCTGAGGAGGGGGAATCACTTGAACTTTGGAGGAGAAGGTCTCAGTAAACCAAGATCATGCCACTGCACTCCAGTCTGGTCAACAGAGCAAGACTCTGTCTTAAAATAAAATAAAGTAAATGAAAATATGTGGGTATCATAAAAATACTGAGGGATGGATGATGAGAGATTGAGAGGACTCTTCGATGGGAAAGAGGACAGAGAAGAAAGAAATGATCAAAAATGCATTTCCCCTATCACAGACCATTAATGTTGTAGGATCATGAGCTTAAAAGTCCATGAATCATCCAGCAAGCAAAAATCATGTTTGAATGCCAGGAGTATATGTCTACAAAGCAGGATAAAAAAAGGCCTTATTCAATTCGCTAGCCATATTTCTTTTACCTCTCAGATAATAACAGTGAATCCTGAATAATATATCTTAAATAATATCAGAAAAATAATAGCTGTTTTTCCTTTTGTTAGCATCCTATGAGTCAGTTAGGCATCTCCAATTAACATTTAGAGAGCTTTTCTAATTTTTCACATTATTAATCAGTAAGATGCTTTTCACAGAACAAGCACTCAATGAATCTACATTTAAAACACTAATAAATCTCTATTATTTTATGTATACAAACTTTTAAAAGAAAAAGAAATCCAAGTTGTTCTCATTAATAATAACTATATGTTCACACCTGCCCGTAACACTTTAGTATACACAATCTACCTTTCTCTCTCTCTCCCTCTTGTCCCCATCTCTATTTATTCCCTGTCTTTGTTTTATTTATTTTTTGTTTATTTTGTCTCCTACCATATCTAATTGTCTCTCCAGTGTTACTACACTTCTCCCTATACATTCTTGAGACATCCTACCAATATCAAACTTATATCACTACTTCAAATATTTGAGGTTTCCTCAAAAGTACCTTTCTCTCTGGCCCCTCAAAATTTATGCCTTTCTTACAGGCAAAATGCATTCCTTCCATATCAACAGAACCTAGAGTCTTAACTTATTTCTGCACTAACTCTAAAGTCCAAAGTCTCAACCAAATATTATTTAAATTAAATATGAGTATAATCAAGGTATAATTCATCCTGAGACAAAATTCCTTAGGTCTTAAGGCTTGAGAATAATCCTCTTTGTTTCCATGTCTGGACTTCTAGGCCCAGTAAGATGGCAGCAAGACTGCCACAGATCTAGGTAGTAATCTCACCCACAAAGCTTCATGTAAGCTGTCTAACATGTTGATACCTTTCTGGTGACACTAACGATGACTGAATTGGCTTTGGGGTCACTTTTTTTTGAAAGGAGAAAAGGAAAGAAAAAAAAGTAGTGAAGGAGAGGAAGAAAGAGGAAGAAAAAGAGGGAGAGAGAACGGGAATGTTGCTTTATTCTAAAAATGGGTATTAATAATGGCCGATCAATATTTCATTTAGACCTCTGAGTAGGTCACTTTTTATCTCTCTTCAAAAAGTAGCACATGTTCATAGCCTAGTAATTCTACCATCCTGCCGTGTCAAAAACCCAAAAGTCAAACAGCCTTTTAGTCCATCTTGGTTTCCTCCAGTTCACACTGAAAATATTTCTGCTTGCACAATCCCATATTTTGTCAAGTTGTTGGGTGGCCACATTTTTAATGTTCTTTGCAGAATGAGTTATTCATTTTTTTAGAATATGGATATGCTGAGGATTTTCCAAATATTCAATTCTGATTTTTTTGATTAATAATTTCTTATTCAATTTATCACATGTCTTCTGCATTTGACTATAAGTAGTCAAGAGAAACCAAGTAGCTCCTTAACATTTTGCTTAAAAATCTCCTCAGCTCAATATCCAATTTCATCACTTGCAAGTATGACTTTTTATAATGCACTAAAAGACAATTCAGGCAGGTTATTTGCCATTTTTTAAAATTATACTTTAAGTTCTAGGGTACATGTGCAGAACACGTGTTACATAGTTATACACATACCATGGTGGTTTGCTGCATCCATCACCTCGTCATCTACATTAGGTATTCTCCTAATGCTGTCTTTCCCCTAGGACTCCACCCCACAACAGTCCTCAGTATGTGATGTTCCCCTTCCCTGTGCCCATGAGTTCTCATTGTTCAAATCCCATTTATGCATGAGAACATGTGGTGTTTGTTTTTCTGTTCTTGTGTTAGTTTGCTGATAATGATGGTTTCCAGCTTCATCCATGTCCCTGCAAATGACATGAACTCATCCTTTTTTATGGTTTCATAGTATTCCATGGTGTATATGTGCCATATTTTCTTTATCCAGTCTATCATTGATGGGCATTTAGGTTTGTTCCAAGTCTTTGCTATTGAGAACAGTGCCACAATAAACATACATGTGCGTGTGTCTTTGTAACAGAATGATTTATAAATCTTTGGGTATATACCCAGTAATAGAATTGCTGACTCAAATGGTATTTCTAGTTCCAGATCCTTGAGAAACTGCCACACTGTCTTCCACAATGGTTGAGCTAAATTACACTCCCACCAACAGTGTACAAGCATTCCTTTTTCTCTACATCCTCTCCAGCACCTGTTGCTTCCTGACTTTTTAATGATCACCATTCTAAATTATGTGAGATGGTATATCATTGTGATTTTGCTTTGCATTTTTCTAATGGCCAGTGCTGATGAGCATGTTTTCTTTTTCTTTTTTTTTTAATTTTTATTGCATTATAGGTTTGGGGGTACATATGCAGAACGTGCAAGGTAGTTGCATAGGTACACACATGGCAGTGTGTTTTGCTGCCTTCCTCCCCTTCACCCACACTTGGCATTTACCCCCAGGCTATCCCTCCCCAGCCCCCCCACTGTCCCTCCCCCATTTCCCCCAATAGACCCCCGTGTGTGGTAGACCCCCTCCCTGTGTCCATGTTTTCATGTTTGTTGGCTACAAATGTTTTCTTTTGAGAAGTATCTGTTCATATCCTTCACCCACTTTAATGAGGTTGTTTCTTTCTTGTAAATTTGTTTAAGTTTTTGTAGATTCTGGATGTTTCCTCTTTGTCAGATGTGTATATTGCAATTTTTTTTCTCCCATTCTGTAGGTTGCCTGTTCACTCTGATGATAGTTTATTTTGCTGTGCAGAAGCTCTTTAGTTTACATAGATCCCATTTGACTACTTTGGCCTTTGTTGCCATTGCTTTTGGTGTTTTATTCATGAAGTCCTTGCCCGTGCCTATTTCTTGAATGGTATTACCTATATTTTCTTCCAGGGTTTTTATGGTTTTAGGTCTTATGTTTAAATCTTTAACCATCTTGAGTTAATTTTTGTATAAGGTGTAAAGAAAAGTTCCAGTTTCAACTTTCTGCATATGGTTAGCCAGTTTTCCCAAAACTATCAAATAGGGAATCCTTTCACCATTGCTTGTTTTTGTTAGGTTTGTCAAAGATTAGATGGTGTAGGTGTGAGGCATTATTTCTGAGGTCTCTGTTCTGTTGTTCCGTTGGTCTACATCCATGGGATGCATGGCTGGTTCAACATAAGCAAATCAGTAAACATAATCCATCACATAAACAGAACCAAAAACAGAAATCACATAATTATCATGATTATCTCAGTAGATGCAGAGAAGGCCTTCAATAAAATTCAGTAGCCCTTTATGTTAAAAACTCTCAATAAACTAAGTATTGATGAAACATGTCTCAAAATAATAAGTGCTATTTATGACAAACCCATAGCCAATATCATACTGAATGGGCAAAAACTGGAAGCATTCCCTTTGAAAACCGGCACAAGACAAGGATGCCCTCTCTCACCATTCCTTTTCAACATAGTACTGGAAGTTCTGGCCAGGGCAATCAGGCAAGTAAAAGAAATAAAGGGTATTTAATTAGGAAAAGAGGAAGTCAAATTGTCTCTTTTTGCAGATGACATGATTGTATATTTAGAAGACTCCACCATCTCAGCCCAAAATCTCCTTAAGCTGAAAAGCAACTTCAGCAAAGTCTCAGGATACAAAATCAATGTGCTAAAATCACAAGTATTCCTATAAACCTATAACACAGAGAGAGAGTCAAATCATGAATTAACTCCTATTTACAATTGCTACAAAGAGAATAAACTACCTAGTAATGCAACTTACAAGGAATGTGAAAGCCTTCTTCAAGAACTACAAATCACTGCTCAAAGAAACAAGAGAGAACACAAATACATGGTAAAATATTCCCTGCACATGGATAGGAAGAATCAATATTGTGAAAATGGCATACTCTCCAATGTAATTTATAGATTCAGTGCTATCCCCATCAAGCTACCATCGGCTTTCTTCACAGAATTGGGAAAAAAGAAAAACACCTTAAATTTCATATGGTATTAAGAAAAGAGTCTGCATAGCCAAGGCAATCCTAAGCAAAAATCAAGCTGGAGGCTTCAGGCTACTTGACTTCAAACTATACTACAGGCCTACAGTAATCAAAAGAGCATGGTACTGGTACCAAAACAGAGATAGATCAATGGAACAGTTCTTTACCATTTCATGACAAGAATTGCCTTTCCTCCAGTTTCCTATTACATGTTTCTCATTTGCACCTGTGACGGCAATAAAATAACCCTACCATCCATATTTCTAGCACACACTTCCAAACTCTTCTAGCCTCTACCCACTACCCTCAAAGCTGCTTCCTCATGTTTAGGCATTTGTTACAGCAGCACACCATTTATCATTACAAAAAATCTGTCTTAGTTTGCTTAGGCTGCTGCTGCTGCAAAAAAAAATACTACAAATTTGCAGGCTTAAACAATAGAAATTTATTTTCTCACAGTTCCGGAAACCAGCAGTCTGAGATCAGAGGCCAGTATGGTCATGTTCTAGTGAGAAAACTCTTCCTGGCTTTCAGATAACTGCCTTCTCACTAGGTTCTCATGTGTCAGAGAGAGGAATAGAATTTGAAAGAGAAAGAGAATTGCTTAGTGTCTCTTCTTATAAGGGCACTCACCTCATCATGAGGTGCCCATTCTCATGACTTCATCTAAACCTATCTTTCAAAAAACTCCAATACTATACACTGTCACCTTGAGGTTTAGAGCTTCAACACATGAATTCAGGATATAGGATGGAAAATTAAATCCTTAGCACTGTGCCAAATGTTTCTATTTTTACAAGGACAAAGTAAAATTTTAAACAGATGTACTTAATATTCTGCATAGCACCATACCATCAGAAGAATTCTTTTATACTATCACCACTAAAACCAAACTAATACTGTCAAATCTAAAGCAATTTTGAAAGAAATAATATCTTAGCACAAATACAAAATATGACATATTTTAACCTAATTTTAGTTACAATATCCACACACAGTGAGCATATAGAAATACCCACGATTTCCCTTGCACAGACAGACATATCATCATTCTCTTTATAGTAAAATGACAGTTTTCAGATTGTTTTCATACATTGTCTCTTTACATATGAATTCACATTTTTTACATCTAAGGTAAGAAGTTTGGAGGAAAGCAGCAAAGCACACTGCCATGTGTGTACCTATGCAACTATCTTGCACATTCTGCACATGTACCCCCAAACCTATAATGCAATAAAAATTAAAAAAAAAAAAAAGAAGTTTGAATTAGCTTTATTTTGTTATTCATTTAATTTACAATATCTAATATACAGTAAAGTTTTGCTTGGGGTTGGAGATTGTCTGTGTATGTGTGTGTGTGTGGAGGCATAAAGAAGTGAATGAAAGTTTTCACTGTCCAAGTTTCTGCATTTATTCTTTCTTCAGCTAGAAGAAACCTGCCACAGTCACACAAATTTTTAGACAGCATATTTATATAGTCTTTATTTTTCCCCTTCATTTCTTTCTTGACTGAATCATTAGTTTATTTTTTATTGGTTTCCAATAGCTGTAATGCTTTTTTTGTAGAACACAAGCTGTATTGCGAAGTCTCTAAAGATTCAAATTTTGTAGACTAAATTTGAATCCTGCCTTCCTGTTTTAGTTCTTGTAATTCTGTGATCCTGGCCATGTTACTTAACTATTCTTGGCCTCAATTTCATCATCTGTGAAATGGGGATAATTCTTGTGCCTAACTGATTATGTCATTTTGAGAATGAAATGGCTTATATGCAGAGACTTAGATAAATTACTGGCATGGAAAAAAAGCTATATGAGTGGTACTGATATGATAATTATGAAGCAAGATAGTATTGTTTTACTGCTAAATGTCATCAGCCAAAATTTGGTTCAAAATTTCTCAGAAATAAAACTAAATTTTCCTACTTGTAATTATAACAAACATAATAAATTTTCAACAACTTTTAAGCATTATTTCTTTCAGGGTTGTATACCTCTTAACTGCCAAACAGGCTCAGTTCAAATATATGAATTTCTTATAGAGAAAAATTGGCATCACATTTTCACTAGTCCATATGGATATAGCGGGGCTTGTTAAAAATGTAAAGCTTCACTAAGATCTTCAGAAGCTTCACAGGCCTACCAAACTTTGAAAAGATGAGTTTAAATAACTTTGTAGACACAATCATCTACCTCACTTTTGACTAAGAATATAACCAATAAATGTATTTAACTAATGAACATGCAAGAAAAAGTTAATTTGTTTTATAAAGTTTATGTTTCTTTCAATAAACAGTTTTTATGATGTGTTTCATAGCAAATTAAAAGTTGAAAACACACTGTTATATTTTATGCATTTGTTTTTAAGAAGATAATAGTGACTTGCTATTAACACTGGCTTAACAATGCTTTAAAAGAAATTATGCTATTCAAACTACTTGTAATTTAGCTGAAAAATATCATCTAATACTTTTTGTTCATCCAAAATGATTTATTATCTCAATGGTGACTCTCAAAAAGATGCTTAGCTATAATTGGAAAGAAAATTTTAAATATTCCATCTTGACCATCAGACTTTCTTCCAGCTTTTCATTATTCAGACCAAGTATTGTCATGAAAATGAATTCATCAATGTAACAGAGATAAATGAGCCAACACAGAACAGAAAGAACTATCTTCCGGTTCTTAGGAAGAAAATTGTCTCATTGCCCTATTATATCAGTGACAAAGACGTCTGGACTTTATGAGCATACATTTCCACTTAGTCTTTTTAAAATATTAATGACACAATGATTTAATCTCAAATATAGGTTCAAAAAAGTGCTTAGAAAGTAATTCCAAGGTTGAAGACTGAAGATAAAACTAATCAAATTATCTAAAAGATTAGTATATTTCATGCAGGCAAGTAAGTTCATAAAGGATATTATTAATAATAACCTAAAAAATGTAAGTCAAATAAAGCAATTGAGTTGGTCAAAATATTCATATTTTAAACATATAATTACCTACTATACAATCATGTAGTAATACAATCAAAACATATTTTATATACATAATGCATTATTGGAGATATCTTAGCTTTGAGTCAAATTAAGCTATTCACATTCAAAAATGGTGTAAATAATTGAGAAATGGTAGATTGAGTCTTTACAGATTTTCATGAAAAACTGATGAGTACATGAAAGAAATCTTATTTTACAGGAAGCTGCACACATGCTCATTGAGTTGCTTTTATTAAGAAAATCCTGGTGTTCAGGGGAATGATCCTTAGTATATAATGACATCTGCCATTGACATATATCACCTGTCCAGTATATGGACTTATGCTTAGATCCTAAATAAATACATATTTTTATGTATGTACTTAAAGTATACCACATGACACTTTTTAAAATCTATTTAAGTAAAAATTGGTAAACACACACACACACAAAGCAACAAAGCAACAGTGCTGTTTTGGACTACTCTAGCTACTACAGAAATGTGTTTTTTACAGCTCTGGAACTTGGGAAAGCCATGATCAAGAAACTGGCAGATTTAGTGTCTGGTGAAGGCTCACTCTCTGGTTCATCTATGGCTGTCTTTTTCTTAAAATAACAGATGGTGTAAAGGACATGGGAGCTCTCCAGTGTCTCTTTAATAAGGACAGTAATTACATTCATGAGGGCTCTGCTTTGTGGCCTAATAACTTACCAAAGTCCCATCCTTCTAATACCACATTGGGGTGATAGGATTTCAGCATATGAATTTTAGAAGATACAGACTTTCAGTCTATTGCAAATGTGTAGTAACCTCTTTAATTGTATGTAATTTACAAGTATGGGAACCACAGAACATGTTGGTAGTTTGGCAGCTTGAAGTTTTCAGATCAGTAGAACATCCCTTGTGGTGAATGGTGAGAAATTGTTGAAAGGCTGAAAAATAATTTAAAACTCAGTGTTCCTTGTGAGAATGAAACAGTAATGGTTCCAGTGACTGAGAAAAGATTCGTGGTAGCTGCTCAGACTTATATATCAGAACTTGTATGTAAAAGATATAAAAAATCAAAAGTGCTTAATGGAGGAGACTGTGGTAGACTGTGTTCAGTACAAGAAAGTAGTATCAACAAAATATAAAAGTTATCAATAATATGATCAAACTGTGCCTACAGATAGATTACACCTTCAGAAATAATTTAAAATAACGTTTTGCTATTTAAAAAAAGTTTCCTAGGGCATGAATAAAAAAGAATATTAGATTATTTTGAAGATGATAACACTAACTTTATTATTTCTGTGGTTGTAATGGACTAAAATAAAACACTGAAATAAGTAGTTGTATGTCCTTACTCTTTATAATCATGCCTCCAACATATACACTTAGGAACTCACATACACACTAACAGAGATATTCACAGAGTGAACAAATAAAGAGTCAAGCACACAATTCTCATGTTAACATGATCTGTTGAGATGCTTATACCTTCCCTGCCAAACAGTAATATAATGAATAAAGTGGTAAGGTACAGGTTTTTCTACTAATAAGTAGCACCTTTTCGAAAACCCAAGCAAAATGTGAGAACAATGAAACTTCAGTGATTTGGGAAGGATCACAGAGAAGGTATAAAAATTGGTCCCCTGAATTCTACACCCAGAATATGACTGAAGAAATAGTGAGAAATAAAAAACATCCTATTTTTTTTTTCTTGCCTACTTGCTTAAATAGATAAGTTTTCTGCTATTAACCTGAGACAACTGAGTAGAGAAATGTAATTTTTGTTTTAGAAAAGTCTTAACCTGATACTTAGTCTCCCAATGAGTCATGATGACCTCTTGCTCAAATATAGAAGGAGAAAACATAAAAAGCTGAGAGGCATTATACCTCCAAATTAGCTAACACGCAAGAGAAAATGTTTTGAAAAATCTGATTACAGCTTTTAGCAGCTTTAATTAATTTCTTCACTTCCTCCTGTCATATTTTTCAGCACACAGAAGGTCAATATTAAATCACTTTTATCAAATAAACAAACACTAAGTAACTATCAGATATTTTACTCATTCAGCATATCTCCAAAACAGAAAACACATACAAAACTTCAATAAAGATACTATACATGATAATAATAATTCCAGAAGAAGTAAGAATCTGTCAGAAAATAGTGTTCAATATTCTAACAAATTGAAGGGTTAAAAAAGGACCCTATAAAAGATTTCTCTATTGAGACACAGGAGGACAAAAAAGAAATGAAATTTAGCTAACAGATGAACTAAAGCTAATAATATTTTTCATATGTTTCACGTTTCAGAAAATAAATGGAAAATGAGGTGGTTCAAAACTGAGAGTCATATAGAAGTAGCAAAATTAAATATTGAATACTTGTAACACAATCTTTCATAAGAAAAATGACTAATGAGCAAGAAAACAATAAAAATTAAATTAAATAATTAAATAATAAAGATTAGAGACCTTAGAAAAAAGAGCAAGTCACTGTGATATATTTCATTTGTATTACTGAGGCAAAAATAAGTAGGAGACAAATACATACTTAGGTAGATAACTGAAGAATATTTTTCTGTAGTAAAGAAAGGATTAAATTTCCTGCTTAAATTTGACCCCTATGTCCTATGGAAAAAACTCTACAGAAAGAAAAAATACCAAGAAAAAGTACAATGAAATTAAATTTGAATTAATCAGGAAAGATACTATGGGTTCAGGCAAAAAAAGACAAGGAAAAGACAGCAGACTCATCTCAGATTTCTCCACTGCAACATTCAATTGCTAGAAGACACTGAAACAAAAAAAACATTCTGATGAAAATGTATGAACCAGGAAAACTGAATGTAGAAACATTTTTATTTAAGTATAAATACATTGCTTAGTATGCTAAAACTCATAAGATACGGGATTTCTCAGACCCTTAGAAAAATAATTTTAAGTTATCACAGATTTCAAAAATTTGGAATAGTATTAATTAGACAATGAAGAAGCACTGGTTGAAGGGTTGAGAGTAAGATCTGCATTATTTTCTAAATCTAACAAAATAAGAGTATTCTAACTATGGAAGCTTGTGTTGAATATCAATTTGGAAATGAAAATATTTTATAAAAATGCATCATTAAAAAGTAAATAAATTTCAAAAAAAGAAAAATTTTGCTAACTCCAGTTTTTAAGAAAAATTAATATATCATAAATAAATAAATATAAAAACAATGAATGTGTTCATTTTAAATTTTACAGATCAAAACAAACACTAAATCATTAAATAAATTAATTAGTTAATAATAGGCAGCAAATCACGTTACCAGAAAGTCGAAGCTACGTTTCACCAAATCAAAGACTCCATCAGTGTTTAATGATATACTCAACATTTTATATCATAAAGAAAGAAAGGAAAGCTATGCTGTAAGTTAAACTATTTTACACTGCTTTCTCATTTCTCAGACTGTTTATATTATGCTAATTGAAAGAATTCTGACTCCTCTGAGTTACCTTTTATTTTGCTAGTCTCTAAGTTTTTATATACAACAGCATCTTCTATGCCATCAAGAGTGTTATGGAATCAGCCTTTCCTAAAAGAGCGTCCACTAGGGCCCTTTAATTTTTTTGCAACTCATTTACAGCATATTTCAAGCCTTAAATATGCTCTAGTTTAGACTAAGTTTTGATATTGTCATTCTTCAACATTCAGACGGAATCCTTTATGCTCCATAAATTGGCTAAAATATTACTGAAAGTTATTCATACAGATTCTGAATCCTCTGAGTCACTTTTTGTTTTCTTAGTCTATGTTTTTAAATACAACCACATCGTCTATGCCAAAGAGTGTTATGGATTCAGCCTTTCTTAAAAGAGTGTCCACTAGGGCCCCTAGAATGTTTTGCAAATAATTTATAGCATACTTCAAGCCTTAAATAATTTAAATCTGATACTTTAATTTGTTGCATATAACAGGCAATCTGCATAAACCTCAGGAACAGAATATAACAAAACTTTCTCTATTTTGGAAAATCTTCTTTCTTTAGGTTCTATGAAACCCTTGCTCAGTGCTTTGCTAGTAAATATAAAATTCATTCATTCTTCCAATACTGGATATTGACCTCACTAATATAAAAATTTTACTCATTACTATTTTATTTCTGTGATAATTTGTGTACAAAATAACTTAGTTTTATTTTAATGCTAAGTTATAATGTAATCTTTTTGAGACATATTTACAGTTAAACTCAACATGTTTAGTACACAAATTCCAGTAACTTATTACGACTAATGACTATATGTGTAGCATGACCAAGTTCAACTATACAAGGCAGTTATTAACAAATTTTGACTACAGTTTCACTGAATGGTTGTAAGATGTATTTTTATTATATATTTAAATGTAGGGAAAAATGCATCTTAGAATTAGTGAATATAGTACTTTAATAATGCATAGAATTTATTAAGAAGCAAAAAGACAGAATATATGGTAAAATTTGGAAAAGCAGAGATTAAAAAATTTGAAAAACAAAATTCTAAAAGGACTAAAAAAATTCCTTATGTTTTAAAATAAATCAGATAAAATAAATTAGCAAACACAAATTTATATTGTAAACCAGGTGTTTTAAAATAAAGGAAATAGTAGCATACAAATTAAACCCACACACCCCATAATTCAACATAAATTATATTAAGTAAAATTTAAGCAATCATCTCAAGAAAAATAACAAAATAAAGATATGAAGAAAAAAGAAAGTCATAAACATAAATTAACTGAAATAGGAGAAGAAAATTTAATAACTAAAACAAAAAGTTGATTCTTCTATTAAAAATATAGTAAAATAACAACCAAAAAACAAAAAAACCTAAGGGATGGCAGAAGCAAAATATAAAAATAATAACAGTATGTCTATAAACAAATTTAGAAATCTAAATGTGAAAATCACTGCAATTTCCGAGAAAAATATTAAACTAAACTCTAATTCGCTACAAATACATTGAAAAAATGGGATAATTTTTAGGGAAACTGTGATATGATCAATATTTGCAAAAAATATACTAAAGGAATCTACAAGAATAATTGCCATGGAATTGAGACTTAAAATTTACATCCCAATAAGTGTCTGCATAAATAACTTGACAAACTCTTTCAATTTTTTATTTTTATTTTTATTTTTTTGAGACATAGTCTCACTTTGTCACCAGGCTGGAGTGCAGTGACGTAATCTCAGCTCACTGCCATCTCTGCCTCCCAGGTTCAAGTGATTCTCCTGCCTCAGCCTAGCCAGTAGCTGGGACTATAGGCACCTGATACCAAGCACAGCTACTTTTTGTATTTTAGTAGAGGAGGGGTTTCACTATGTTGACCAGAATGGTCTCGATCTCTTGACCTCATAATCTGCTGGCCTGGGCCTCCCAAAGTGTTGGGATTACAGGCGTGAGCCACTGTACCCAGGCTTAAAAGTTTAAATAAGCAGTAATACTGACTTTATTTTGATAAGTCTACAATAAAGTAAAAGAACAAAAGTTACCAACCAATTTCTACATGGTTAGTATTTCCATAAAGTAGCATTAGTCTTATGCTAAAAAGTCAAAGTGAACCACTTCCAGAATGGATGATTAATAAAGGACCTCTGAAAATCTTCTCTTCTGTAAAAGCTGTGAGGACAATAGCAAAAATTGACAAAATCAACTTTGTAAAGACTTTAAATTAATAAAAGCCTTTCAACAACCAGAAGAGCATTTATTTAAGAAAAAATGGCTGAATCTTAGTGACAAAGGCAAGCTTGCGTGGGGTGGGGGGTGTTGATTTGCCCTGTTCCTACGTACTGTTTCCAATCACATGATAGCCTCAAAAATCAGTAGTCATGCAAGAGTGGTAACAATTGAAAGTAGCAGTTTAACAGCCACTGGAGATCACAGATTAAGATTAGAACTCACCAAAAGACCTAGCTGCAGAGTATTGTCACTCTATTACCTAGCTATTAAATTAACTCCTTAGTAAAATCTTATTCTCAGGGATGATCTTTATTTTATCTGATTTAGAGCTCACGAGATGGGAACCAATCTATCCTCAGTACAGTTTTTGTTTTATTTTGTTTATTTTTATGGATTTAAGGGGCACAAGTACAGTTTTGTCACATGGCTATGTTGCATAGCGGTAAAGTCTGGGATTTTAGTGTAACCATTGCTTCACTAATATACTATGGTAACAATATGAATATTTCTCAAACAGCTAAAAATAGAACTCCCATTTGTTCCAGCAATCCTATTACTGGGTATCTAGCTCCAAAAAATAAATAATTACATAAAAATGATACCTGAACTCATGTTTCTTAGGGTGATGTTTTGCAAATAATCAGTAATTTTTAAAGTCTTAACATGTTGAAGTGGCAATACCAGTTTGAAAAAACAAGAGGCAGAGCTAAAACTCTGAAAAGAAAGAACTGGTCCACAGGGGGCTTTAAAAAATCTCCGACATATTTATCTATTATGCCACACATATACACAGAACGGTGTGCACAGCCAGGGGAGAGTTGAGAAGGCCCTAATTCCTTACTGCCAATTGATTTTAAGGATCTTTGCAAGCAGGAAGTAAAGGTTAAGTCAGAGCTGTAAAACTGTAGAACATAGAAGGAATGCTTTAGCACACATCCAGAACCCCTCAGCAAAGGCTGGGAGACTAACTGATTTAAGGCATTTAATAAAATATCTGTCCATTTATTAGCTGATCAATAAGCTAAATAAGCTGAGTCTACGATGGCTGCTTATGACAAAGAATATATATGAGAATTAGGCTGTTCTTGAATTGCTATAAAGAAATAGCTAAGACTGGGTAATTTATAAGAAAAGAACTTTAATTATCTCACACTTCTGCAGGCTGTACAGAAAATATTGCGACATCTGCTTCTGGGGATGCCTCAAGGAGTTTTACTCTTGGCAGAAGGAACAGTCACTTCACATGGCTGAAGCAGGAGCAAGAGAGCAAGTGGGGAAGATGCTATACACGTTTAAATAAGCAGATCTCATGAGAACTCACTTACTATAGTGGTGACAGTACGAAGGCAGATGGTGCTAAACCATTTGTATTAGTCTGTTTTCATGATGCTGATGAAGACATACTCAAGACTGGGTAATTTATACAGGAACAAGGATTTAATGGACTTACACTTCCACTTGGCTGGGGAAGCCTCACAATCATGGCAGAAGGCAAGAAGGGGCAAGTCACATCCTAAGTGGATGGCAGCAGGCAAAGAGAGACAGAGCTTGTGCAAAACCCCCATTTTTTTTTTCTTTGTTTGTTTTGTTTTTATTATTTGAGATGGAGTCTTGTTCTGTTACCCAGGGTGGAGTGCAGTGGCATGATCCTGGCTCACTGCAACCTCTGCCTCTGGGGCTCAATTGATTCTCCTGTCTCAGCCTCCCGAGTAGCTGGGGTTACAGGTATATGCCACCACACCAGGCTAATTTTGTATTTTTAGTAGAAAGGTGTTTCACCATGCTGGCCAGGCTGGTCTCGAACTCCTGATCTCAGGTGATCCACCTGCCTCGGCCTCCCAAAGTGCTGGGATTACAGGCATAAGCCACTGCACCAAATCCTAACTGCTGTTTTTAAAACCATCAGATCTCCAAAGACTTATTCACTATCAGGAGAATAGCATGTGAAAGACCTGCCCCCGCTCCCACAATTCAATTATCTCCAACTAGGTCCCTCCCACAACACATGGGAAGTATGGGAGCTACAAGATGACATTTGGCTGGGGACACAGAGCCAAACCATATCATTCTGACCCTGGCCCCTCCCAAATCACATGTCTTCAGATTTCAAAATCAATCGTGCCTTCCCAACAGTCCCCTAAAATGTTAACTCATTTCAGGATCAACTCAAAAGTCCACAGTCCAAAGTCTCATTTGCTACAAGGCAAGCCCCTTTTGCCCGAGCCTATAAAATCAAAAGCAAGTTAGTTACTTCCTAGATACAATGGAGGTATAAGCATTGAGTAAATACAGCCCTTCTAAAAGGGAGAAATTGACCAAAACACAAGGGCTACAGGCCCCATGCAAGTCCAAAATCCAGCAGAGTAGTCAAATCTTAAAGCTCCAAAATGGTCTCCTTTGACTCTATGTCTCATATCCAGGTCACACTGATGCAACAGGTGGGTTCCTATGGTTTTGGGCACTCCACCCCTGTGACACTACAAAATGCAGCCTCCATCCTGGCTGCTGTCACTGGCTGGTGTTATGTGTTTGTGGCTTTTCCAAGCACAGGGTACAAGCTGTTGGTGGATCTGCCATCCAAGCATCCTACAATCCTAGGAAGATAGTGGTGAGAATTATGGGAGCTACAGGATGAGATTTGGGTAGGACACAGAGCCAAACCATATCTCTACTCATGAGAACTTCACCTGCATGATTTACTCACCTCCCACCAGGCTGCACCTCCAACATTGGGATTACATTTCAATATGTGATTTGGGCAAGTACTCACAACTAAACTATATCAATATTTTAAAGAATAGTTCAGGAAAGTCATTAAACAAACAAAGAACAACAATAACAATGGCAATAATAAAACTCCAAAGACAAAGGATAAAATTGATTTCCATTGTTGCCATGTTATTTAATATGTGTGATTGTTTAAAAAATGAGGTAGAAAAAGAAACAGGAAAATATAAACCATCCACAGAAAAAAGCTAATTAAAATAGTCAATAGAAACTGTAAAGATGAAGCCCATATGTTGAACTTACTAGACAAAAGTTTCAAAATTAGCTATTAAAATATACTGTTCAGTTTTACAACTCTTTTAGAATGTGTCTAGAAGGTTTTCTGCTCTTTAACAGAAACCCTCTGTGCTATAAAAATAAATAAATAAATAAATAAATCTATGTTTAAAGATCTAAAGAAAATTATGCACAAAGATTTAAAAGGAAATATAGAATGATGTTTATAATAACAATATAAAGAAATATATATTTTTAAATGAGAGAATCATATTTAAATGCTATATTTGAAAAGTACAATAACTGAAATAAAACAGAGGCATAAATTTTCATCTGGCAAAAGAACAAATCACAAAACTCAAAGATATACCAATAGAGGTTATTTAGTCTGTTTTTAAAAAGAGAAAGAACAATGGACAGAGCTCCAGTAACCTCCAGGACATCATCACACTTGTTGACATGTATTGTGAGTGTCAGAAAGAAAAAGAGAGATAAAAAGTAGCAGGAATCATATTTGTGACTTTGGAAAGTCTAAACTACCTTAACCTTCACTTTCCAAGAGTGTTTAAAACACACACACACACACACACACACACACACACACACACACACAATTAGTGGATACACTAAAAAGGCAAAAAAGGAAACCTCCCAGGCAGATAACTCAAAGAGTTCAAACCTAGCTGCCTAGAAATGTCATAGTCATACTGTTGAAAGACAAAAAGATACTTCTTTTTCCAACTTTTATATTAGATTCAGGGGCTACATGCATAGGTTTGTTACAAAAGTATATTGTGTGATACTGAGGTTTGAGGTGTGCTTTACCCCATCACCCAGGAGTGAGCATGGTACAAAACAGATAATTTTTAAAGTGGCAAGTGAAAAATGACTCAAAATATACAAGGGAGCTTCAATAAATTTGGCAACTGGCTAATCATCAGAAGCACTAGAGCCATAAAGTGGTGGAATGACATATTAAAGTGTTGAATAAAAAGACGGTCAATCAATAATTATCCAGCAAAACAGCTGCTTCTAAAATAATGAAAAAATGTAGACATTGGCAAATTAATTTTTAAAAAGCCTGCAGATATTTAGAGCTAGTAGCCCTACTCTATAAAAAATAGTAAAGGGACGTCAAATGGCTAAATGAAGAAACACTGCTGAATGGCTTGAATCTACACCAAGAAATAAAAAGAAAATATATAGAAAAGGTAATTACATAGGTACAATTATTTTTTTAAAAAAGTATAAGTGTAGTTTTGGTTTCTAACTCTTCTTCTCCTTTATACTTTATATGTCTTACAGGTTCAAGGTATTTGTAGAATTCTCTGTCCAATTATTAGCTAATCAATAAGCTAAATAAGTTGAGTCCACCAAAGGCACATGACAAAGAATATAGTTTAAAATATGTATAGACCTGCATGCAGCAATAGTTATAAAACTATAGCATTATTAGCACAAAGGAAGGGAGAAGAAATGGAGGTATATTGATATTTTATATTGTATATAAGATAAATTGGTATAAATCTGAACTGTATGATTTTAGGTAACATGTTTATTGTAATCCTCAAGGAAACCAATAAGAAAATAACCTAAAATATAGTAAAAACAAACATCTGAGTAATTAAAATGAACACTATAAAACATCTATTTAATAGAAAACAGAAATATAGGATCAAAATGACCTAAGACACATAGAAAACAGGAGATGATCCAAGATGGCCAAACAGGAACAGCTCTGGAGTGCAGTTCCCAACGAGAACACAGAGGATGAGTGATCACTGCATTTCCAAAAGAATTTTTCCTGCCTACAGACCAGCAGATTCCCAGGTGGAAAAGTGCCACGAGTCTCTAGCATGGCTGTTTCAGCCAGCGTAGCAGGTCTCCACACAAAAACTCACACAAATCTGGGTGCTGTTTCAACTGATACCTGGAATGCCTGGTAGACAGTTACCCATTCAACTGAAAAAAAAGGGGACTGAAACAGGGAGCCAGGTGATCTGGCTCAGCAGTTCCCACCCCCACAAAAACCAGCAATCAGAAATGCTCTAGATTGAGAGTTTCACAGCAAGCACAGCTGGACCCGGGACAGTTCAGCTCTGTTAGGGAAGGGCATCTGCCATTACTGAGGCAGTACACCACTATGGAGGCAGTCTGCCATTACTAAGGACTGAGGCAGTCTTCCATTACTGAGGCAGTCCACCATTACCAAGGCAATCCACCATTACTGAGTTAATCTGCCATTACATAGACACTCCGCCTTTACTGAGGCAGACTGCCATTACCGAAGCAGTTCTAACTATACCTCTGTAAACAAAACTGCAAGGAAATTCAAACAGCAGCTGGGCAGAGCCCACAGCAGCTCAGCAATGCCTTTGCTGGCAGACTGTGACTAGGCTACCTCCTCGCTGGGCAGGGCATCTCTGAAAAAAGGCAGCAGCATATCAAGAACTGATAAATAAACCCCACAGAGGTTCTCTGCAAGACAGAGAACATGGAAAAAAAAGGTGGTTATGAGTTCTGCTGCAGCAGACTTAAATGCACCTGCACAGCAGCTCTGAACAGAACAATGGAGCTCACAGCTCAGAACTTGAGTTCCTATAAGGGACAGAATGGCTCCTAAAGCAGTTCCTCAATCCCTGTATATCCAAGGAGACACCTCGTAGAGGAGGTCTAAGGCTGACATCTTGTGAGTATCTTTCTGGGACAAAGATAACAGAAGAAGAAACTGGAAGCAACCCTTACTGTTCTGCAGCTGCTGGAGGTGACGCCCAGGTAAGTGGGATCTGAACTGGACCTCCAGCAGTCCTACAGGAGAGGGGCCTGACTGTTTGAAGGAAAACTAAAAACCAGAAATAATTTCATAATCAACAAAAAGCACATCCACTCAGAGACCTCATCTGAAAGTCACCAACTACAAAGACCACAGGGAGATAAATCCACAAAGATGGAAAGAAACCAGCATAAAAAGGATGAAAAGACCCAAAACCAGAATGCCTCTTCTCTCCAAGGGATTACAACTCCTCACCAGCAAGGGAACAAGGCTGGATGGAGAATGAGTCTGATGAATTGACAGAAACATGCTTCAGAAAGTGGGTAATAACAAACTTCTCTGAGCTAAAAGAACATGTTCTAACCCAATGCAAAAAAACTAAGAACCTTGAAAAAAGGTTTGACAAAATGCTGACAAGAATAAACAGCTTAGAGAAAAATATAAATTAACTGATGAAGCTGAAAAACGACACGAGAACTTTGCGAAGCATATACAAGTTTCAATAGCCGAAATGACCAAGCAGAAGAAATGATATCAGAGATTGAAGATCAACTCAATGAAATAAAATGAGAAGGCAAGATTAGGAGAAAAGAGTCAAAATAAATGAACAAAGCCTCCAAGAAATATGGGATTATGTGAAAAAACCTAATCTACGTTTGATAGGTGTACCTGAATGTGATGAAGAGAATGAATCAACCTGGAAAACACTCTTCAGGATAGTATCTGGGAGAACTTCACCAACGTAGCAAGGCAGGCCAATATTCAAGTCCAGGAAATACAGAGAACACCACAAAGGTATTCCTCAAGAGGAGCAATGCCAAGGCACATAATTGTAAGATTCACCAGGGTTGAAATGAAGGAAAAAATGCTAAGGGCAGCCAGAGAAAAAGGTCGGGTTACCCACAAATGGAAACCTGTCAGACTCACTGAGGATCTCTCAGCAGAAACCCTACAAGTCAGAAGAGAGTGGGGGCCAATATTCAACATCCTTAAAGAAAAAAATTTTCAACCTAAAATTTCATATCTAGCCAAACTAAGTTTCATAAGTAAAGGAGAAATAAAATCCTTATGAACAAGCAACTGCTCAGAGATTTCATCACCACCAGGCCTGTCTTACAGGAGCTCCTGAAAGAAGCACTAAACACAGAAAGGAACAATCAGTACTAGCCACTCTAAAAACATACCAAATAAAGAGTATTGACACAATGAAGAAATAGTGTTAACTAACAAGCAAAACAACCAGCTAGCATCAAAATGGCAGGATAAAATTCACACACAACAATATTAACCTTAAATGTAAATGGGCCAAATGCCCCAATCAAAAGACACAAACTGGCAAATCTGATAAAAAGTCAAAACCCATTGGTGTACTGTATCCAAGAAACTCATCTCACATGCAAGGATACACATAGGTTCAAAATAAAGGGATGGAGGAAGATTTACCAAGCAAATGGAGACAAAAAGAAAAGCAGGATTTGCAATCTTAATTTCTGATAAAATAGACTTTAAACCAATAAAGATCAAAAGAGACAAAGAAAGGCATTACATAATGGTATAAGGATCAGTGCAACAAGAGCTAGTAATCCTAAATATATATGCATCCAATACAGGATCACGCAGATACATAAAGCAAGTTCTTAATGACTTACAAAGAGACTTAGACTCCCATAGAGTAATAGTGAGAGACTTTAACACTCCACTGTCAATATTAGACAGATCAACGGGACAGAAAATCAACAAGGAACTCCAGAACTTGAATTCAGATCTGGACCAAGCAAACCTAATAGACATTTACAGAACTCTCCACACCAAATCCACAGAATATACATTCTTCTCAGTACCACATCACACTTACTCTAAAAGTAACCACATAATTGGAAGTAAATCACTCCTCAACAAATAAAAGAATAGGGAAATCATAATGAACAGTCTCTCAGACCACAGTGCAATCAAATTAGAACTCAGGATTAATAAACTAACTCAGAACTGCACAAAATCATGGAAACTGAACAACTGGCTCTTGAATGTTAACACAATAAACAATGATATGAAGGCAGAAATAAGGATGTTCTTTGAAACCAATGAGAATGAAGACACAATGTACCAGAATCTCTGGGACACATTTAAAGCAGTGTCTACAGGAAAATTTATAGCAATAAATGCCCAAAGGAGAAGAAAGGAAAGAACTAAAATTGATACCCTATCACCAAAATTGAAAGAGCTGGAGGAGCAACATAAAAAAAAAAAAAAAAACTCTAAAGCTAGCAGAAGACAAAAAAATAACTAAAATCAGAGCAGAACTGAGAGATAGAGACACAAAAAACCCTTCAAAAAGTTAATAAATCCAGAAGTTGGTTTTTTGAAAAGATCAACAAAATAGACCACTAGCCAGATTAATAAAAAAGAAAAGAGAGAAGAATCAAATAGATGCAATAAAAAATGACAAAGGGGATATCACCATAGATTCCACAGAAATACAAACTACAATCGGAGACTACTACAAACAACTCTATGCACATAAGCAACTAAACCTGAAAGAAATGGATAAATTCCTGGACACTTAAACACTTCCAAGCCTAACCAGGAAGAAGTCAAAACCCTGAACAGACCAATAACAAGAGCTGAAGTTGAGGCAGCAATTAATAGTTTACCAACCAAAAAAAGCCCAGGTCCAGATGGCTTCACAGCCGAATTCTACCAGACATACAAAGAGGAGCTGGTACCACTCCTTCTGAAACTATTCCAAACAATACAAAAAGAGGGAATCCTTCCCAAATCATTTTATGAGACCAAAATCATCCTGGTACCAAAGCCTGGCAGAGACTCAACAAGAAAATAAATCTTCAGGCCAATATCCATGATGAACATAGACACAAAACTCTTCAGTAAAATACTGGCAAACAGATTGCAACAGCACATCAAAAAGCTTACCCATCACAATCAAGTAGGCTTCATTCTGAGAATGCAAGGTTGGTTCAACATATGCAAATCTATAAGTGTAATCCACCACATAAACAGAACGAAAGACAAAAACCACATGATTAACTCAATACATGCAGAGAAGGCCTTTGACAAAATTCAATAGCCTTTTATGTTAAAACTCTCAATAAACTAGATATCAACAGATGGTATCTCAAAATAATAAAAGCTATTTATGACAAACCAACAGCCGATATCATACTGAATGGGCCAAAACTGGAAGCATTCCCTTTGAAATCTGGCACTAGACAAGGATGCCCTCTCTCACCACTCATCTTCAATATAATATTGGAAGTTCTAGCCAGAGCAATCAGGCAAGAAAAAGAAATAAAGGGTATTCAATTAGGAAAAGAGGAAGTCATTTTGTCTCTATTTGCAGAAGACATGATTGTATGTTTAGAAGACCCCATCATCTCACTCCAAAATCTCATGAAACTGATAAGCAACCTCAGGAAAGTCTCAGAATACAAAATCAACATGCAGAAATCACAAGCATTCCTATACACAAATAACAGACTAAAAGAGAGCCAAATCAAGAGCAAATTGCCATTCAACTTTGCTACAAAGAGAATAAAATACCTAAAAATACAACTAACAAAGAATGTAAAGGACCTCTTCAAGGAGAACTACAAACCACTACTCAACGAAATAAGAGAGGACACAAACAGATGGAAAAACATTCCCTGCCCATGGCCAGGAAAAATCAATATTGTGAAAATGGCCATACTGCCCAAAGTAATTTATAGATTCAACACTATCCCCATCACACTACCTATGACCCTCTTCACAGAACTGGGAAAAAAAAAAAAAACACCTTAAACTTCATATGGAACCAAAAGAGAGCCTGCACAGCCAAGGCAATTCTAAGCAAAAAGAACAAAGCTGGAGGCATCACACTACCTGACTTCAAACTATACTACAAGGCTACAGTAATCAAAACAGCATGGGACCAGTAACAAAACAGAGATATACACCAATGCAACAGAACAGAGGCCCCAGAGTCAATGCCACACATCTACAAACATCTGCTCATTGACAAACCTGACAAAAACAATCAATGGGGAAAGGATTCCCTGTTTAATAAATGGTGTTGGGAAAACTGGCTAGTCATGTGCAGAAAGCAGAAACTGGACCCCTTCCTGACACCTTACACTAAAATTAACTTAAGATGGATTAAACACTTAAACATAAGACCTAACACTATAAAAACCGTAGAAGAAAACCTATGTAATACCATTCAGGACATAGGCATAGGCAAGGACTTCATGACTACAACATCAAAAGCATTGGCAACAAAAGCCAAAATAGACAAATGGGATCTAATTAAACTCCAGAGTTTCTGCACAGCAAAAGAAACAGTCATTTGAATGAACCAGCAACTGACAGAATGGGAAACAATTTTTGCAATCTACCCTTCTGACAAAAGGCTAATATCCAGAATCTACAATGAATAGATTTATAAGCAAAAACCAAACAAACCCATTCAAAAGTGGGCAACGGATATGAACTGACTCTTCAAAAGAAGACATAGATGAGGCGAACAGACATGAAAAAATGCTCATCATCACTGGTCATTAGAGAAATGCAAATCAAAACCACATTGAGATACCATCTCACACCAGTTAGAATTAAAATCATTAAAATATCTGGAGACCACAGATGCTGTAGAGAATGTGGAGAAATAGGAACACTTTTAAACTGTTGGTGGGAATGTAAATTAGTTCAACCACTGTGGAAGACAGTGTGATGATTCCTCAAGGATCTAAAAATAGAAATTATGTTTAACCCAGCAATTCCATTACTCTATATATATCCAAAGGATTATAAATCATTCTATTATAAAGACACATGCATACATATGTTCACTGCAGCACTGTTTACAAAAGCAAAGACCTGGAACCAACCAAAATGCCCATAGATGATAGACTGGACAGAGAAAATGTGGCACATATACACCATGGAATACTATGCAGCCATAAAAAATGATGAGCTTTTGTCCTTGGTAGGGACATGGATGACCTGGAAACCATCATTCTCAGCAAACTGACACAAGAACAGAAAATCAAACACCACATGTTCTCGCTTATATGCAGGTGTTGAACAATGAGAACACATGGACACAGGGAGGGGAGCATCATACACTGGCATCTGTTGGGGAGGACAACGAGAGGGACAGCAGCGGGTAGGGAGTTGGGGAGGGATAACATGGGGAGAAATGCCAGATATAGGTGATGGAGATGGAGGCAGCAAACCACATTGTCATGTATGTACCTATGTAACAATCCTGCACATTCTTCACGTGTACCCCAGAACCTAAAGTTCAATAAAATATATTAAAAAAAAAACAACTAGGAACTTGATAGATGTGAATCACACATTATTAATAATTATATTAAATATATGTGTATTAGTCATTCCAATAAATAAAACTGAGGTTAACACAAACAAGAAAAAAAAAAAACATCATGATATAACCACACACTGTTGAGACACTTTTTAAATTCAACTTTGATTCTGAAGGGTATAAGCCCTCAAGAATACATTCTTTTCAGCTTGGGTTGCTGCACACAGACATGCAAATTTACAAGACAGTAAGAGATTACCAAGAGGTATCAAAGTGGATCAACTGTGTGCTGTAAATATCACATTTTCTTCATTTAAAAGCAGCCCTAGGGGGGCCGCAGTGGCTCCGGCCAGATGTCCTGGTGCTTGAGGAGGCAAGGCCATGAGTTCAAGGCCAACCTGAGCAATGTTACAAGCTCTCATTGATTAACAAAAAAAATAAAAGCAACCCTATATCCAAGTTCTGATATGAATTATAAACCTGTCATGGCTGAGACTTCTCCTTTCCTCTGTTGTTCCCTGAACAAAAAAGTTAAAGTGTTATGATGGCAATCATAATTTCTGTAATGTAATGGAACAATTGCTGTGTTAAGGCAAGAGTTTTCTCACTTTGGGGAGCAGGATTTCTAAACCCTAGCAACCAGATTTGTGTGGACAGGAACCACAGAGGTCCCACTTAGTGAGAAGGTATATAAAGCCAATCCTATCCCCCACCCTTGCACTTCTTTGGAGTTTCACTCTGTGGCTCAGGCTGGAGTGCAATGATGCGATCTCAGCTCACCACAATCTCTGCCTCCTGGGTTACCTCTCTTGGTTTTTGGACCCATTCACTCCTCTTTTGGGGGCACAACACCATAAAGAGTTTCTTCCTTTAATACATATACTCTATGTGATGTATAATGCCTCATTTCTCAAGAGTATTTCAATATTCTTGTGTTTCAGCTGAGCCTAGGAGGCAGTTTCAATGCTGCAGGATGTGTGGATACAATTCTTTGGTATTGGGTCCAATTTTACACCTCTTTGCTGTGAAATATTTATCTCATTGGATTTGTTTTTGTTTTTGTTTGGTGGGGGAAGAGGGGTTAATCTGTTGGTAATGAATATTGTAAGCCTCCAGATAGAGTTTTTGACTGAGGCTCTACCTATGGGGAAGGCAACTCCACATGCATAATAGGTATCTATCACTGTACAAAAAAAAAAAACGAAAACAAAAACAAAGCAAAACAAAAAGAAAACCAAAACAGAAACAAAACAAAATAAAAAACAAACTGTTGAATCTGAAGGAAGGGTCCCAATGTACTTGATTTGTAATTGAATGGTGTTTTAACTTCTCAAGGAATAATACCATATTGGAAATTCAGCATTAGACTTCTTTGCTTACAGGTTAGACATTCAAGGATAGCAGTAACAAAGCTAGCTTTGGTAAGTGAGTCTATGCTGTTGGTCCCATCCATATCCTTCATTTATCACCATGGCTGCTCTGTACTATTTTGTCCCTTTTACCAGGCCTGATGATGAATGATTAACTGACCGAGTTTTTTAGTATATTTGGCTGTTTAGAACTTTTGCCTGGTGGATGCTTATCTACCTGATAAAAATCTTATCACTGCCTGCTCATTACCATATGTTCATTGAGGTACCTCTACCCAGATCTACACTCTTTTTGATCATTTCTTTTTAAATGCTGATTAAGTGAGTAAGTCAGTGGCCATTGCCTAGGAATTGGTAAGTATTTTTACTGCTACTTTGAAAAAGATATAGTTCTAAGTACAAAAACAGGCAAAAGTACATAACACAGATCACTTGCTTTTAAAGAATTTACCGTAATTCTTTATACAGGAAAAAGTAATGAGTGATAAAAAATGTTTCCTGAAGTTTTGCATGATCCTTTTTAAGGCGGACACCATTACTTTAAATAGTGAATTTCACTCTACGCACATGCTATATATTTAGTGTAGTATTTGCCATCTGGAATCTTATTCATACATGTATCCCAACGTTCACATCACCAGAGACCACTGATTACCAGAGAGAACACAAACTATTCTTAGTTGTTCTGAGCTTAGTGATCAAAATAGTATGTGTATGTAATGTATGTGTGTGTGTAATGTGGTGTGTGTGTGTGTGTGTGTGTGTGTGTGTGTGTGTGCATGAGATTAAAATAAAGAGTAAAAGACAGACAGTGTCAGAGAGTATTAGAAAACCTAAAAACAGTTTTCACATCTGCTATTTATTCCAAAAAGGAAACTAATACTGTTCATTTGCTCTTGAGATTGAGAGAGCAATCTTTAAATTCCTGTTTAGCTTTCCATTACCTTGAAATAATTTAAATAGAAAATAAAAAAGTAGTATGTAAGAAAGATCATTAGGAAAACACATCATATAAATTGAATTAATTACTAATATATTGTTATGGTATGCAACATGGCAGTAACTCAGAAAAAAGATTTACATTTTTTTTATTTTAACAATGCAAGCCTATTTATTGCTCTTTTGGGCCTCAGTGTATTTAAAACTGAACATATATAACAATTTAGAACAATCAAAGTAGAATGGAAAAAAAGAGAAAATAAATGATTTTAATATTTAGGTGACAATGATGTGTGTTGCATAAGTTAAGCATTAATGTTACTTTAGAGATATTTGACATGTATCTCAGGTGAAGTTATCCAGCTTTTGTTGTTGCTATTTGAATTCATTTGTCCATTTATCACTTATTGAACAATTTTTGACACCATAGTGCTGAAGAATCTGTTAAACATGGAATCAAAGAATAAGCTACATTTCTTATCCTGCAATATTCAGTAATAAGAAAACTGAGAAATCCTCTAAATCGTTGTCTATACAACTGATGACAACATGACAGAAATTACTTCCATAATATTCAAATATGATGGGGTTTCCGATTACATGCTTTGCATTTGCTTACCTTGTATTTGACTATGTTTGTGACCTTTAATATAGCATAAAAATCACACAATGAAAATACTAATAAATAATGTTAATTTAAAATGTATATGTTTATTTTATATGTGTTATCACTATTATTTAAATAACCTTTTCATGATGGGTATTGTCATGAATATTTAATATCTGCATTCTTCAAACAATGTTCAAATTAAGCAAATTCCCAGAGCATATATACATTCTACTGTTGGAGGCAGGATTTAAACATAAGCTTAACCACAGACCTATATTCTTTGCATTATCCCATACAACTTCTAGGATGATTAACAGTGTGTGTCCATTTGTGTGTATGTACACATTAGCAATAATATGTTTTAATTCATTCCTTCCAGATTGCATGAAAAAATAGTTCAGAGAAAGCAAAATATTGATCTGTGATATATTCTATTTCTTTCAAACATCCATTATAAATCTAGAGTTATGTTACATATTCATCAAAATAGCATAAAAAATATTAAAAATTTATATTTATTTGCTAAATTTTCATTTGTTATAAAATATAGCTTTTTGTAGTAAATAAACAAGATTTTTTGATGACTGTAAACTGCCATTTTGTAATTGATGTTAAATGATAAACAATTCTAAATATATAATAAACATTCATGCTACCACCAATGATACATAATTGAGTCTGTATTTATATATCATCTCTCAATATAAAGATATAGGCATATGCTTTCTTCTTTTATCCTTTTAACATTATTTTATCATATTTTTTCATTAGAATTATTTATCAAAACTTTGCTAATTTCTGTTATCAACCTGAAAACAAAATTAGAAACTCAAAAATAATGCTTCATCTTTCAAGATCAATGGACAGCAAATTGATATAATAGATGTTCCAGCAAATTGATATGATAGATATATATATTATATATATTTATAAATGAGTATATAACACATATACTAAATAAATATATATACTCATATATAAATATAGATTATATATAGTATATATATTATACATATTATATAGTATTATACAATATAGTATAGTATATATAATACAGTATATACTATATAATATGCATAATATATATACTATAGTATATATATTTATATAATCTTTTTAAATGAATAAATATATTACCTGCACATATCATTATATTTTCCTCCTAATTTCATCAACTATGCTTAAGTTTTTTGCAATTCTCCTAAATGAGGTATTCTTGCAAATAATACCTAACTGTAATACATGAAAGATTTATCACAGTTTAGTACATATATCATATGTGTTAATTTCTACACATTTGTGTATTTCCTGATGTAAATCTAGAGAATAAGAGTATTTCCTACAGCAGGAGTACAAGATACATCCTGAATAATTTTTTCTTTCTGATCGAAAGAAAATCAAATTGTTATTTTTATTATCTTTAAAACATCTTCCTAATTGTATCACCATTTTATTTGGTCACACTATTTATGTTAGTAGTTCTTGTTATTTATGTTAGTAGATTTGTATTAAATTAATTTTTAAATCTATTAAGTTGTATAATATAGGCATAAATTAGCAATGAGTTATACAAGTTTCATTTTATTGATTTTGAGTAGCAACTATATGAATCATTTTAATTTTAAAGATATGAATTTCTAACTCATTTTCATAATTATTACATAAAAAAGTCTTCCTTAAATTAACAGTAGTTTATCCTGATCTAGGTTTTTAGGTTTATACAGACAATGTGTCCCATTTCATGTGGCTTATTTTTTCTAATATCAGAATGTTTGAACAAGGACAGGACTTTAGTGGAAGTACAACTCAGATGACAGATGACAGTCCCTAGTATAAAAGAAGCATAATATCCAACTCTGTTCTTATGTTAATAACCACTGCAGAAGTTTCAAAACTCACAGCCAAGTTTTTCTTCATCTGCTGTATCTCAGCAACAAAGATGTTAGATTCTGATTTGATGATACTATAGTTCCAGCAATTAAATATAATTTGTTGAATTTACCATATAGAAACGTGTTTTAATTTATAGTAAAATGTCTCAGTAATGTTTTCAGCTAACTTTCAGTTCTAAACTCTAACACCAAATAGGAGAACAGCTTACCTAGAATAGATTTAAATAGAGTTATGTATTACTGAGTACACACTTTATAGCACTAATCTTTATATGTGAACATTGCTTGAGCAAATGATGTTTAATAACATCTTAAGGCATTTTGTTATCTCCCTGTAATGATAAAGTTAGTTAAATATATAGATATACAATCGCTAACCATATTGATGCAGAGAGAAGGAAATTTAGCACACAATAGAGTATCCTGAATAGACAGGGCCAGAGACTTGGTAAAAAATGGTTTAGAGGTTTTAGTGAATAAAACAGCAAAGAATATGGGGCTCCAAACGGAGAACAATTCAGAAATAAATGCCAAAAAGATTGATCGGATACAGCATTTTTCATGTTTATCCCTCGTTATAATAATTTGGGAAGTGAGGACATTATTGACTAAGATAAGCAAAATGATCTCATTTTGCTTTATTTCACAGCACTGAGGATGAAGCTTGAGTAATGACATACATCTTAAAGTCTAGCTGAAATAAAGAGAATCATCAAAATAATTATGCAATTCAGCTGTGAGTAGAATTGGTTGCTTTTTGTTATGTTAAGAGATACAATGGCATTTTGCAAATCTATTTATGGCTTCTTATTATCAAGGTCCATGACACGAACTTGAGTTCAAAACCATTTCTTAATATAAATTTTAATCGTTCCCTCCATTATGAGGTCCCAGTCATGGAAATAAAAAATTGCTTCAAGAATAATTTTATATTATTAAAGGAAACAAATGCACTTTTTTTTAACCTTAACCAAAAGCATGACTTCAGAATTTGAGAAACATCAGAAAAGGTCACATTCACAAATGCTTGCAATCCAAATAACTGGAAAATTCAAACAAGCAAGCTTTATTTAGTGCATATTAATTAGTTCAAATCATTAACAAATATACAATATTCAGTTTTAATGCTGCTCCTGTACACAGCACAGTCCAATATTCCCCAGACAAAACTGTGTGCTGCACAATGTTTACAATAGCTCTCAACAAGTTTTTTTCAATTCAAATTACATATGAATTACTTTCTAGATCTCAACAATGTATTTTAAGCTTTTTTGATATTTTTAAAGTTTCTCATATTATTTTGTTTAAATTATTTTTTTCTTTTGCTAGACTCAGTCTCTTGTTTGTCCCAACTTGTATTGCCTCCATATGCATAATTTTTTAATGTTAAAAAATTGCCAGTGATTTTTTTTCTTCAAATGCTGTTGGTTCCAGGTAAGGTATCAGAGCACCAGCAAGGGAAGTGATGGTCAAGAAGAATCTATCAACAACAATATAAGTATGAAAAGAAAAGTGTTTTTTAAATTGAAAGAATGATGCAGGAGAGTGAAGCGAGGAGCCTCAGCAAAAGAGGACTGAGTGAGGCACCATGAATTTTTCCTTATGGTGTTTATAGACTTAAAAGCAGGAGTTTGAGGGAAAATTACACCATATTAGCCATGTAGTCATGATGATAATTATACTAGTAGTAAATATTTGGGGCCGAGTAAATATTTTGGGGTCCTGATGTCAGCAAGAGTTGCATAATGAGTTTCAATATTCATGAATTCCAGAGATATATAAAAATTCTAGTTATTTACAAACTGAAGGGAAAGAAGCCTGGAACCAGATGCCACATTTAGATAATAGGAAAGTCCAATTATTAATTTCTCAAGTAAGGAGTTTTGCTTCTGGATGGCCTGTTAGATGATCACCAGGTGATCTTTGCTCTATGCATTTTCTCCTTGACAAATATCTTGGTCAAATCTTCTATCCTTTATCTTTTTCCATGCTCAGTTTACCTACTGACTACTAGAGTCTCAAGAAAGGGAAAAATGGCACAGTAAAAAAGGATGTTGAGTCTGTCTGGCTATTTCCTGCTGAAAAGAAGGCACTGGCCGAGCGCAGTGGCTCACGCCTGTAATCCCAGCACTTTGGGAGGCCGAGGCGGGTGGATCACGAGGTCAAGAGATCGAGACCATTCTGGTCAACATGGTGAAACCCCGTCTGTACTAAAAATACAAAAAAAAAAATTAGCTGGGCACGGTGGCGCGTGCCTATAATCCCAGCTACTCAGGAGGCTGAGGCAGGAGAATTGCCTGAACCCAGGAGGCAGAGGTTGTGGTGAGCCGAGATTGCGCCATTGCACTCCAGCCTAGGTAACAAGAGTGAAACTCCGTCTCAAAAAAAAAAAAAAAAAAAAAAGAAGGCACTGAAAGGATAAGTTGCATTTCCCTTCTTGCTGTCTCTCATGGAGGGAATGAAGAGTCATGAAAAACTTATTCATGGGGGATGACCAGATTCTTTCAGGAGGTCCATGTAAATGGAAGTTGCTGTTGCAGGCCAGTATTGGGACTGCATAGTCATTTGTAGGTGGAATCATTGTAACCTGGAAGATATAAACTTAATTAGTGCATTAAAAAGGCAGGGACCAAATATTAAAAGAATGATGAGAATAAAGATCCTGGTAATGGAAGAAGCCATGTGATTTTTTGGAAACGAATTAGTACAGGTTTTGGCCCAGTCTTGTTTCCTCTGGGAAACTGTGTGTAGCCATGTGACTTGTTTCAAAATGTCTTGGATAGTAGTTTCCACCTTTATAGACCCATTAATATAGGTGCAACAGGATTAATTGATGACAGCACAGACACCTACTTCAGATAGGAGGTAGAGTTTATTTATTACCAAAAATTATTCCTGTTAGTGAGTCTAAAGAATCTTCTAGCACCAAAAGACTTAACTCCACTTCTTGCTTAGGTTTGAACTTGATCAATGTTGTACATCCTCAATATAAGGGAGGCAGCAAGTTCCTGTAATGTGATTTCATAGTAATAAAACCTCTCCAAGGGGTAAGAGCTGCAGTACTTCCTACAACAATAACCACAATAAGTCCTAGGGTTCTTTTTTTTTTTTTTTCCTAGAATGAGATTCTAGATTGAGAGTTAAGTTTAAGACAGTGATTTGGGTGGGAGATACTGTACCCAGAGTATAATCTCATAATAAAGAGAATTATCAAAGTGAGATAGGGCTAAAACTTCAAAAAGATTTAGAGCCCCTGAGGGACAAGTAATATATTTTTGAGGTTTCTTAGAGTAAAAGGGCCACTATTGCTAACACTCTTAAACAGGGGGGTCATCCCTGGATTAGTACATTTAAAATTTTTGAAAAATATACTATAGGATGCTTAGAAGGCCCCATATTTTAGGCTAAGTTAAAGACTCTTAAAGCTATTCCCCTCTATCTGTGTACATACAAAAAGAAAAGTTTAGTCAGACCTAATAAAGGTAAGGTCAGGGCAGAGATGAAAAACTATTTTAAAGTGTTTAGAGCATGCTGCATATCATTACTCCAATAAAGAGTTTGTCCCCAGTTCCCTTGAGGGCCTCCTATGAAGGTTTTGCTACTAATATGAAGGAAAGAATCTATATTCTCTAAAATCTGGCCATATTCAAAAAAGAACAGAAGCTGTTGTTTAGTTCCTGGGTGACATGGTTTGGCTCTGTGTCTTCCCATCCCCTCCAAATCTCATGTTGAATTGTAATCCTCAATGCTGGAAAAGGGACCTGGTGGGAGGTGATTGGATCAGGGCTGGATCCCCACTTGCTGTTCTTATGTTAGGGAGTGAGTTCTCATGAGATCTGCTTGATTATAATCCAGGAAAAGAGTAAGTGGTGCTAGTCTTTGCCCTTGCTTTTGTTCCTCAGAACTCCCTTGTCAGGTAGGTTGGTGAAATTGTGGCTGTAATAGTCTAGAAGATAGACGTATCCTCCCCACCATGAGGGAGAAAGGAACAATCACTCTTCCAATGATCCTCTTGTTTACAGTAAGGACAGGGTCCCAGGGGTGGCTTGTAACACGGAGGCTTGGGACGTTATCTGCCCCAGTGTCCTGGATTCCTGCAGTAATCACAGACTCCTGTTCTGTTGGTGTTATAAGGACAAGCCTTCGAGTAATTAGTTAACAAAAACAAGGTGCCAATGCTATGGCCATGTAATATGCATGGCAATGGCTTTTTTTCCTCCTCCATTTGAGCTTTCATATTTTTTGTTCCCTCCATATTTTCCATTTTCCTACTAAAAATGTTAAAGGTTACATTTAATAAAGTAAGAAAGGGAGTTTGCAGGCCTTGCTCTAAGTTTTGGAGTTTTTATCTGGGGAAACCTAACTTATTATAACATACACAGCCACAACGGATGGGCTCTCAGGGCTTTCAGAGTCTAAATTTGTGTATTTATGCATGGCCTCCTCAAGTCTAGCTTGGAAAAGAGCAAGGCTCTCCCATGGCTCCTGGGTGATTATTGTAATTTAGAAAATTTGGGTTTTATTACAACCTTTTTCATTTCTTTCAACAAAAAAGTTATATAATCTTATCTGCCTCTGCCTCTGTTTGGATTGGCATCAGTGGCTTGGTACTGCCCATTGGGTTCAGTCTCAAGGACAGGTTTGGCCCCAGATCTATTAACATTAGGATTATGAACATAAACTTCATTAGCTCTAGCTCGAGCTAAAGATCATATGCATGATTTTTCTTCATGAAAACGGCAAATAGTACTACAACTATATCTTATCAGGTTAAATCAAAGGTAATCATTAAAGCCAAAAATTCTTGAATGAATTCAGAGGGATCTTGGCTAAATGAATACAACTTGAATTGAATTTGTGAAAGATAGACATTAAAAAAAAGACATGAATTCAAATTGTTCCCAAGTCTCCATGTGTCACCTCGTGGGGAGGCAAAATATTTTTAGAATTTTCTGAGGACTCTGTATTAGTGGCATATGTGACTCCTGTCTGAGTATGTGAGGGGGATAACGTATCTGGATATGAGCATGTTGATTACTGGATGGAGCAGATGGAGAGGATGTAGATGAAATGGGAGCAGGCTGAGGAGAGTGTGATAGGCAAAAGGAAGGCTCATCTAAAACATTAGAATCGGGGAGGAAGGAAGTTTCTTGGACACACACATGACAATTTTTATGTAATTTTGGGTTTTGAGATAAAACCAAAAAGACGTGAACATACAGGATCACTGAACTTTTCAGAGGTTCCAACAAAATGAATCTAGTTATAAAATCATATTTCAATTCAAGCTCCGATTGATAGGCAAATTTAATTTATTTGGTTTTTATGTTGAAGCCAAGTCATACCACAGAAGAAAATTACCGCTTATTTCTGAGAATTTGTGGGCAAAAATGGTGCCAGTTTTGAAGAATGCAATCTAAGTGTGAGTCGAATGGAATTGAAGAATGAATTGAACCCGTGTTGGGTTTAGATCAGGGACTACAAGATCCCTGAGGCTTTTGGACGTCCCTTTTCCCTTTGGCACACTCTATCCAGGGGCATCCCACCACTGATAAAGGGCCTGTCCTTGTTTGTATGACCAGTGTAGGTGTGCCCTTGTCTGAGTGCTTAGCTCAAATCTAATGTGAATGAGAACTTTCTCATAATTTGAGATGCAATGTCTGTGAAAAAGTTGAATCCAAAACTGGGTCCACAACCAGTAGAGCATGTCTGCACAGAGTTGAAATCACTACTGCTCATTTCCAAGGCATGTTTTGCACAGTGTTTAAGTGAAAGGAAACTTGCTGCCCTGTTATACAAGAACAAATTAGGTCTTTTGTCTTGGCCTTCAGGTAACTCTGGGGAGTGGTCCTTAGCCAGAAACTGTTAATTGTCAGAGAGTACTTATTTTAATCGGCAGTCTGAAAACAGAAAGGAACCCTGTGCAATCCCTCACCCCTAAGGGCAGTGAAAGACAGGTATCTTTTCTCCACCGCTTCAGGGTCACACCAAAACTTGGCCTCAACCAGGGACAGTCAGTTCCTAAGAGTAAAGAACAAGACTGTCAAGGGAAACAGGGGAAAAAAAAAGAAGGAAAAAAAATCCCAGTAAAATCCCCGTATATACCACCAAGATCCTGGGTGAGGAGACAGAGCCCCAGCAAAGGAAAGTGATTGGCATGTGAGTAGTAAGACATATTTACCAAAAACAGTTATAGGTTTAAAAAGAAAAGTTTTATTAGATAGAAAACACACTGCAGAAGAGTGCAGCAAGGTGTCCAGTAAGAGAAGACTGATCATGCTACAGTAAGTTTTTCTTTAGGGGTATTTAGGGACTTTTAAGCAGAGCTAGAGGGCAATTTGGAGCATATTGGCCATGTAGGTCATGATAAATGTTTACATTTGTAGAAATTTGGTGCCTTGATGTCAGCAAGTGTTTCACAATGAGTTTCAACATTCATTCATTCCAGAGATGTATAGAAATTCTAGTTATTTACAAATTTTTAGGAAAGAAACCTGGAACCAGATGCTGGCTTTAGGTTATAAGAGAGCTAATTATGTCTAAATTCCTCAAATAAGTTTTGCCTCTGGATGCACTGTGTGATGGTCACCAGTTGATCTTTTTTCTCCTCAGTTGGTATAGGACCTTTTCTCCAGAGTGAGTGCTGAGTCATGGTAAGTAATTGAAAACTCTAAAAATAAGACTTGTCTAGAGTACTTCTGGAAAGTTAAAACAATGATAATTCTCTGCAGATTTTTTTTTTGAAGGAGGTCCATATCATTTCTACCCTTCAATAATTGCCAAACTGCTGGCATCCACAGCAATTGTGGATGTTAGGCTGCCAGTTCTCAAAACTCTTGTGGAGCTGAGAAAGTGGTAATAAAAATAGGGCTAATTAAAATGCCACAATTGTCTTTATTCTTAACAAAGATTTAGCCATTTTGGTTCTTTCTTTCTAAGTGCTAAAGTAATTTAAATTGGTTTAAAGCTGATTTTCCATGCTGCTCAACATTTGTGCAACAAAAAATAAAGACAAATACAAAGATTTCTCATTATAGAGGTTTAGTTAGAAAAAAGGAGTATATAAAACAAAGAGCTACAAAGATAAACATTTTGTCACTGTATACCAAACAAATTTTTTGAAATCAGACAGCATATTAATTCATAACTTATATAAGTTTAAAATATTTCAGTACTTAAAATTCATCTCCATAAAAAATTTTACTTCTTTTTTGGTGAAAGTTCTGTTTTATAATTTAGCTTTAATAGAAAACAATAGTAAATAACAATAAACAGTACCATTTTTAAGTATACTAAATCTTTTACCCAGAGACAAGATATCTTCATGATTTTCAACTTAGTTTTTTATCAACTGAAATAATTTCTTTGCATATTTTCTATAAAACCGTACCTATGATGATTTTTAAACAAAATTAAACATGAGATATATATATGCATATAATTCCAAATTGCTGCAAATTTACTATTACATATTAGCTTATTTCAAATTATTACTATTATTGCATACTATTAGTTTAATTTTTAAGAGTAAAATAAATTAAAAAATTAAGAGTATTGTCCTAAGCAAATCTGACTGAAGAAATAGGCACAAATATTTAAAATAAATAATTTACTATTTTATAGCCCTCCAATATGCTATAACTGAAATAACAGTAACAAGATGATAGTATTTTTTGCACCAGATGCTAATTTTAATCAAAAAAAAATAAAGTGTTCATTTAAAAATATTATTTTTGGCCAAAAATTTTCAGGCAAGTTTTCTCTTATTATTAGTAAAAATGCTTTTTTTCATACTATTTCACTTTTTATCAGCAAATTAAATTCTTATATGTCACATTTTTGCATTTTCTCCAGTATTGTCCTTATACAGAATATAATCTATAACATTAAAAAAAGCAGTTCTAACACATAACCTCAGTTCATCCTTTGAGTTATGTTATTACTAAAATTATAAATAAGACTTTATAAATCTAATCTTATATCCACAAGAAGAGCTCATATCTGTCAAACTGTCATTCATAAATATAAAGGAGGTCGTAGTCAGGGTTCTCCAGAGACATAGTACTAATATTGTGTGTTTATGTGTGTGAGAGGGAGAGGGAGGGAGGGAGACAGAGAGAGACAGACAGAGAGAGAGAGAGAGAGAGAGAGAGAGAGAGAGAGAAGAGAGAAAGAGACAGAGAGAGAGAGAGAGAGACAGAGATAAAAGAAGCAAGAGAAGACAGAGGGACAGAGAGGTTGATTTTAAGAAATTGGTTCATGTGGTTGTGCTGGATTAGAAGTTCAAATTCTGCAGAGTAGGCTGGCAGACTGGAAATTCAGGAAACAGTTTATATTGCAACTGAAGTCTGAAGGCAGTCTACTTGCAGAACTTTCTCTTCTTTGGAGCTAAATTCTTTTCTTCAAATCCTTAACATATATAGATAAAATTTAACTATATTATGGAGAGTAATTTGCTTTACTCAAAGTCCACTAATTTAAATGATAATCTTACCTTAAAAAATACATTGACACAAAATTCACGCATGCTTGACCAATACCTGGGTACTGTGGCCTATCCAGGTTGAAACATAAACTTAACCAGTGCACAGGGACAAAAGTATTACTATTTTGAAACCATAAGTATTTGTATTTCTATTATATTACAAATACTTGCTACTAAATTCAGTGCCCTACCTCTCTATTCCTTTCCTTCTCAATTGAATTCACTTCCTAATCAGAAAAAAAAGTGATCTCTATAAGAAAACATTTCCAGATCCCAAACTGTTACTTTATTATGTTCCCATAGCCTGCTATTAAAAATCATACATACTGTATATTATTGTTAGGATTTTTAAATGTATTCTCATTATAAATTTATTAAGAACATTTGTTACTATGCATCTAACAAGTATCAGGCACTGGAAAAGCAAATGTGAATAAGACAAAATTTCCTTGAGTAACCTAAAATCAAGTGAAGTATAGAGGAAAATGCAAATACCAAAATAGAGTATGCTTTTGCAGTATGATATTATTTGAAGAGCACGGATAAGCAGTAGATAAATAAGTTTTTGGGCCTTAAGAAAAATCACTTCCATAAGATGAGATTAAAGAGGTAAAGATGTCTGAAGTCTAAGACCCCACACAGTTTTCCAAAAGGAAATATAGATGAATTGTGACAAGTACAGGAAAGTGGCCTATTAAAATCAGGGCCTAGAAATTGGCTTTAAATCTGGCACATAGTGGAGAATTTTATTGAAGAGATGAAAGTGACTGGTGTCATAATGTACTTTATAGAAAAATGGATGAAGATGAAGTGAATACCATTCATGAAGAAAAAAAAAGCTTATTTGAACAGATTGAATGAGAAGGGTAGGGCAATACTATGAAGCATATCTTGGTCTAGAGGAGTTTTGCATTGAAAAATGGGTTTGTGGATCTTTGATAATTCATGGCATTTGTCAAAAAGATGAAAGAAATTATGGGAGCTTAAGAAGAAAAAAAGTTAAAATTTTTGCTTTCATATATTTTCACAATTTGTTACATTATGTAATTTTTATAGCTTTGCAGAGCTCTCACTGTGATCTTACTAATATATAACTCTCATTGGTTGCTCTGTGAAACAAAGATCTCATGTACCATTGTCCTAGTCTAATTTAGCTAATTTAAAATTAAGTGGGTGTAGCTCATTTTAATAAAATTAATTTTACATATTTTTTCATTAACAATATAAAAATAGACAACTTTATAATTTTGATTCCATTATTGTGCTATGTTATATTTCTACTTGAACTAATGTATCTGGCATTAAGGAAGGTTCACTGAAAGCAAAAAAATATAAAAATTTTATGTATATGCATATGTATATGACAGGGATATGTATTAACCATTTATGTAGGCTTTATTCAAAAATAATTACTAAATACCTACTTAATTCCCTTTCTAGTAATAGTAAAGATGAACATAATTAAATTATATAATGAAATTCTAGTTGTAATTAAAAAAAATTTACTATTGTGAGAATTGGCACAAGCAATCAAATTTAAGAGAAAGCTGGACTTTATTGATTTTATTATATTAGTGATTGTCTTGCACCTGATTCTCACTCTATTATATTTTTAAATATTGGGGTAAAGTTAATATACAGCAAAATGAGCCTATCTTAAGTACACAATTTAGTTAATTTTGACATCTGTGTACACCCATGTAATCAATATGCTGGTCAGGATGTATCTAACATTTCTATCACCTCAGAGAACTTCATTCTGATCCTTCCTGTAAATCTTTACCTCTGTAAGAAAATACTGTTCTGATTTATATTACCTTAAATTAGTTTTTTCTATATTTATCTTGATATGAATGAATGTATATAACTAAAATAACTACTGTTTCTGGCTGCTTTAACTCAATATAATATTTTTAAGATTTATCTACATTGTGAATGTCAGTAGTTAATTATTTGTATTGTTGAGTAGCATTTAACTGAAAAAACTAAATTTTTCTGTTATGCAGTTGATGGAAAGTTGTTGTTTGGGATTTTGCCTATTTTAAGTGAAACGGATGTAATATTCTCATATAGCTAGTTTTGTTTGAAAATAATTGTTTCTATCTCTTGGGTAAGCACTTAAGACTAGAACTGAGAAAACTGGGTATATATTTACTTTTATAAGAAACTATAAAATAGTTTTCCAAAGTTGTTGTATACATTCATAAGCCTTCCTGAAAAGTATGACAGTTCCAGTAATTCCATATCCTCATCAACGTTTGGTTTGTCAATGATTTTTCTATTACCATTAGTTTATTTTAATGTGACAACTAATTTACCATATAACTAATGCTCTTGATCAACATTTAATTTCCTAATGACACTGATTTGCATAAATTTTTAATTCTAATGAAGTCTTTTTTTTTTTCCTTTTATGGTTAGCCCTCTTTTGGTCTTCCCTATAAAACATTTGATTAATGAATGTTGTTAATGTATTTTATTATGTTTTCATACTACTGCAGTTGCTTTTTTAGTTTGATATCAATATTTAATTTAAATTTATATTTAAATATCAAATTTAAAACTGTTTTCCAAGTTTATTGTTATTTCTGCATCATTTGTTAAAAGTCTTTCCTTTTCCTAATTAATTAGATATCAAATTTAAAACTGTTTTGCAAGTTTATTGTTATTTCTGCATCATTTGTTAAAAGTCATTCCAACCCAAATGCCCAACGATGATAGACTGGACTGGGAAAATGTGGCACATATACACCATGGAATATTATGCAGCAATCAAAAATGATGAGTTTGTGTCCTTTGTAAGGACATGGATGAATCTGGGAACATCATTCTCAGCAAACTGACACAAGAACAGAAAAAGAAATACCGCATATACTCACTCATAGGCGGATGAGAAAAATGAGAACACATGGACACAGAGAGGGGGACTACTACACACTGGGGTCTATTGGGGGAATGGGGGAGGGACAGCGGGGGGGCTGGGGAGGAATAGCCTGGGGATGAATGCCAAGTGTGGGTGAAGGGGAGGAAGGCAGCAAAACACACTGCCATGTGTGTACCTATGCAACTATCTTGCACGTTCTGCACATGTACCCCAAAACCTATAATGCAATAAAAATTTAAAAAAAGTCTTTCCTTTTTCTAATTAATTAATTTGATTTATTTGTATAAAATTAATTCATGATGTTTGTGTGGTTCTGTTTCTGAGCCCTCTACTCTGTTTCACTGATCATTAATTTTGTTCTTTCACCAGTTTCACACTTTTCTGAATTATTTTACCTTTATAGTAAGTTTCAAAATCAGGTGCTAATATTAACAGTATACTTTCTTCCAACTTTCTTCTCCTCTTTCTCCTCCTCTTTCTCTCTACATAGATAGATTAAATATTTTGTTGATATTTATGTCTATCTACACATTTTCTTTAATTTGGCTATGCTATTACTTTTATTTGATTAATCTTACAATAAATTAAATCAATTAACCCCAAATTTCTATTCCCCAAACCATTATTTTTAAATGGCATTCGATTTATAGATTAACTAAGAAAGAATTGACATCTTCCCAAAGACTGGTATTGAGTCTCACAATCTATCCACATAAGAAAACATTTACATAGGACTGCATAATTTCTTTCAACATTTTTTGTAGTTTCTTTTTAATGATCTTACATATGTATTTTTCATATGTGTCTAATATTTTTTAAAACTAATTTTATGCTATGTATTCTACTAGAACAATCAAAAGTAAATATTTTGAGTACTAAAAAGATAATTTTGTCCCTAGGAGAGAAAAAACAATGAATATTACAGAAATTCTGTTAAAGATGAGGAGTCCTCGTAGCAAAATCAGACACAAGTTTCATTACCTTGATATTTTAAAAGTTATTTTTAATCTGTGATTTAAAAAAATTTCTAGAGCAAAATTTATGCATGATATTACACTATTGTTCACCCTTGCCTATGGAGGTTACATTCCAAGACCCCCAGTGGATTCCTGAAACCACAGATAATACTGAAACCTAAATATACCACCTTTTCTATACATACACATGCATAATAAAGTTTAATTATAAATTAGGCAAAGTAATAGACTAACAACAATTATAAAATAAAACAATAATAATATTTTATAAAAAAATTTATATGAATGTGGTCTCTCTCTTTATCTAAAAATATCTCATTGTACTGCATTCACTCTTCTTATAAAGATATGAGATAATAAATTGCCTACATGATAAGATAAATAAGTAGTATAGACATTGTAACATCAATTTGAAAATACAGAAATAAACAGTTCTCAAGTTTTAAATTGTGTATTGTTGTGAGTAGCACGACAAAATCTCACAACATCCCGCTTTATCCTGCCCAGATTTTTCTTACTCATGTAGTAGCTATATTGGTTGTAAGATCAACTATCTCACTATCACAGTGCTTGGTGTCCAAGTAACCATTATTTTACCAAATCATGTCTCAAAGTGCAATAGCAATTGTTTTATATTTTCAGACCGTACTTGACTGGTACCGAAGAGAGTAAAAGTACATGAAATAAAGGGGGACTACAGTATTAATTAATTCCACATAATATCAAAGTTATATATTATAGAAAAGCAAGCATTAGGTATTATGCTATCAAGGATAAAATCAATAATCTTAGATAATAAGATTTAGCTCTTGATATAATTTGTGTGTGGGGCGGGGTGTAAACTACTGTAACTGTTTATCACAGACAAGACAAAACTGGAAAAGATGAGTTGAATTTGATATTGATGGAAATTCATCTGGGTGTACAGCAAGAAAAGTCATTCACATGCAAAAAGAGCAATCCACATTCTGCTTTAATAGAGTGAAAATGTGATCATCAATAATATGCTATCTGGCCTTAGTGTTGACAAAGATATTAAAATCTTAACTTTGGTCAAATCTTTGTCTTTAAATAAACAATTTTTTTGAAGTACTGTGTGATAGTTTTAAGAAAACATATTCATTTTAATATAGCTTTTCTACACTGAAGTTAGGTAGTTGTTTAAATGGAAACTACTCTCTTGAGATTTAGCTCTTCCTTTCATTGATTTTTCTACTTACCATTACACATGATTAGATTTTATGATAATGATAATGGCAATGAAAAATAAATTTAAAACTTCAATCAGATTATCAAACTAAAATAGTTCAGTTATGTGTATTCTATATTTTAAATATATAGAATATTTTATAAGAGGTAGAAGTGCCACAGTTTTAAATAATAACAATAATATTTCAATATTTCTTAGAAAAACAAAACTGGTACAGATAACATAATCATTGAGAACTGAACACTGTCCTAACAATTGATGTTTTAATATGGCTTAGAAGGGAAATAAATAACATATCAATAGGTAAATATAATAACTACATTCGTAAAGTAGAAGAAATACTTTTTGAGTTTTACTTAACCAAAAATAGACAATGAATTGACATTATCAATAAATGCTTAATCTTCAAGATTTGAAAGTAACAAAAGTATCCTCTAGAGTACTAAATATATGCTTTAGTGAGTAATAGTGAAGATTAAAAACATTAGTTTGATTTAGTGTGCCTAAAATTACTGTTATAACCATACACCAGAATGTTCACTAGTTTTAAATAAGACACCTTAAGCAATGAAAGTACAAGTATTTTGAATGCACAGATATATTTCATAAAATGCACAAAATAGAAGGCTGAAAAATAATTGAACATAAAATATTCTTAAAACCCAAAATATTAGTATAATGTAGATTAAGCTTAATGTTATTTCAAGTTGGACTTACATTTATGACTTATAAGTTTATAATCAAAGTGCATCTGACTAGATTATTTGTAAGAAACATTCCCGTTATTCTTGCAACTAACTCTAAAATATTTATTTGTTTATTTTTTGCTTTTCACATCTCTGCTTATTTAAGTATTTTTCATGGACTTTTTATTTAATTATTACAATTTTCTAAAAAATGTGTTCACTAAAATACGATGCTTAACTCACTATATACGGCCATATTAATTTTATTTGGTTATCTCACTTATATGTAAATCCTTTGACTTCACAGTTAGAAAAAGCAAGCTTTTCTTTTTGTTGTAAAGTTACTCTACATGCCTTCTTAGGAATATGAATTGATTAATTTCCAAGAAGCAATGCAAAGTAAGTTTTCTTTGACAAGTGAGAAATAACTTCATAATTTTTTAATCCATATTGAATCCAACATCTTAAGTTGCCTGACAAAACTGCCAAATACTTCCTGTCATTTCATATGAATAATAATTATTAGGATATTCCAATTTATTATTTATAATGAGTAAGCAAAGAAACCTATTAAAGATTAAACCAGAAGAGTGTTTTCAGTCATTCATCAACATTACTGGTTTAGAGAGCTTTAAAAATACGACAAACAATGCCAACTTCCTCATCAATTAAAACTATTAATTCTTATTACTGGCATTTATGTTTCATTTTTCAATTTAAACACTAGGATCAAATTTTTGATTTTTGTAAAATTTATTGTCTGCTTTTGTATGAAATCCCTGGTAGATTTTGAAAGTTGTAGAAATTTTGAAAACAAGTAGGAATAATATATGATTAATAAATAGTTATAAGATGAATGAAACAGACATAAAAACATTTGCAGGTTGAGACAAATTTGTCATTAAAAAATGGCCAGTTATGGGGTGGGCTGCAGACAGAGATAAGAGAGATGAGTGTTGGGGCAATCCCGTGAGAGGCTGTATTGTTGATAATTGGCTTAAGATATTTCATCCCCTGAAGTTAAAATTAACCACAGACAATAATGGAAATACATATGCTGAGGTTACCTTGTTGATTTAATATTCTGTTAGGTTGTGCTCTGAGTTAAGGATAAGTGTTAGAGTAAGGTACAAGAGCTGTGGATATTTGGGAAAGATGAGAAAACTGGAATACCGAGGTGTTTAAGAACAAAGAAGAAGTAATAAGCAGTAGGGAAGGCTCAGAGAAGTTAAGAGATTACTATGAATTTTTTTTCTAACAGCAATTAGTTTAAAGGGTGCATAAGATACAGCAATGAAATAATCTGTACAACAAAGTCCTTATAACACAATTTACCTATGTAGCAAACCTTCAGAAGTACCCCTGAACTTAAAAGTTTTTTCAAAGTTAATTAAAATTTAGTAAATTTCTAAATAACTTTGTATTTATTAATAAACTCAGTTCATGCAATTTATCAAAATGATTACTAAAATTCTGATATTAGTTTAGACACACACACACACATTTTATGTTTCATGGCCAAAGTAAATCCTATTAGTTTTTAAATTCTTTGGGAGAAAGAATTATACCCTATATCCTTAAATTCATTAGAAACAAATATTATAGTGTCTAGCACACAGAAGCTGCTAAAAGATAAGAAAATGGAAATCCACATGATGGTTCTCTCTGTCACATTTATATTATTAAAATTAATAAGAATAATAAAAAAGGTTAGCTATTTCCCTAAAGGCTAAGTTATTTTAGCAAGTTGGAACTTTCTTCTTGGGTTAATTTATTCCTGAAATAAGGTGTGAGAAAGATTCTGAAATGTAGACTTATATGTTTCTGTAATTCTTTATACCTGTTACTTAACCTAGTTTAATTATCTTTTTAAAGTATCCTCTGACTCTTACTCAGGCAATCTGACCACCTTTGATAAATTAATAGGACGTAGAGTCTTCTCACTTCTACAGAATATGATTGGCTACTCCAATTAAATCTTTAGAGCTGCTGCTTCTGCTGCTAAAAACCAACCAAGTGGGAAATACTGTGGAGCAATAAAAATAATGCATGCTTTTTTTGCTTCAAAATTAAGAGGATAAAGAAAAAGTAGGGCAAACATGTACCATAGGAGGAACTATGTAAGAAGACAGGCTGTATCAAAAATGCATATTGCCAAGGTAATAAAATGTACAATGTGAAGGATATTCTGGAAAACAGAGATTAGAAAAGAGACTAGAAAATGAAAGTAAGTTTCCATGAAAATCTTGAAAAATCCTTAGTAATATTCTGAATTATGATGATACCCTAGAGAGGAAACGGGAATTTCATGCCAATTATTCCGGCATCATATGTTTGAGTTAATTTCACATTTTAATATAGTTCATGTCTATGCCCATTATCTACCTTAGTTTTGTCTGGCCCATAGTAGGTATTCAGTTTATATTGCTGCATGGATATATAATTTTATTACATCAGTACAAGTGCTTGTCATGTGCTCATATGATTCACATTGGTAGAAATAAAATATTAATAGTGGAAAATTAACTTTGAAAAGGACAAAGAGTATACAGTTTTCTGTCTTAAAACTGATATAAGAATTCTCAGATTCACATCTGACACAGAATTCTTAGAATCACAGAAATGGCAAACCATCTAATTTATCCCTGCATTTAAAATTTCTATATATTTTAAGGTGAGAAATGTTAATGCATTTATACATTCATTCAGTTATGTCTTAACTGCTTTCACACAACCAGAAGGCACCACACTGAAATAAAGAGAACACAACTAGAAATAGTGATTAAAAGTGACAAGGACTTCTACTTTTCTTTCAAAACAAGAACAAATTTTTTTCAAAATCTGAATTAACTTCTCTTTTCATGAATATGTTAGGTTGGTGCAAAAGCAATGGCAAAAACTGCAATTACTTGTACACCAACCTAATAGCAGACTAATAACAGACAAACACCTTACAAGTCCATAGATATTCAATATTTGTTTAAATGCAATTTTGGACTTGATTTCAGGGTTAAAGGGAGGTACTAAGTAGGGGTTTAACAGTGAAATAAGATGTAACAGTAAAATAAGATGTAAGATATTATAAAGATAAAAAATGTTCAAACTGAAAAGGCTAGTAAAAATCACAAAGTAATAAAAAATGGTGAGCAATTTAAAATTTACATAATATTTAAATATAAAATAAGAAGAAAATGTTTATTTGTTAACATCGAGCATCATAGTGGCAAATAAAGAAACAGGTAAATACAACTCCATTTTCTTTCTTTTTCCTTTTCTTTCTTTTCATGAGACACTCTTGTCACCCAGGCTGGAGTGTAATGGTGCCATCTAGACTCATGCAGCCTCCACCTTCCAGATTCAAGCAATTCTTCTGCCCCAGCCTCCCTTCACTCTTGTTGCCCAATCTTTGGTGCAACAGCATGATCTCAGCTCACTGCAAACTCTGCCTCCTGGATTCAAGTGATTATCCTCCCTCAGCCTTTTGAGTAGCTAGGATTAAAGGTGTTTGCCACCATGCCCAACTCATTTTTTTTTTTTAGTAGAGATGGGGTCTCAAACTTCTGACCTCAGGTGATTGACCCATCCAGACCTCCCAAAGTGCTGGGATCACAAGCATGAGTCACTGCACTTGGCCAATGCTAATTTCTTAATTGGTAAATTTTTTAAAAAATAGACCAGTGGAGGAAACCGCAATACATATGGGTTATCTTTTCAGATATTTGTAAAAAAATAAACAATTAAAATACAATTACAAAAATAAAAGAACTGTAACTTTAAAAATTATTATTTTTATATTCCATCAATATTTTATTGATATTTTGTTTTTGAAAATCAACATGGGAAAAAGAATTGAATGTAAACCTTAGCTACACTAGCCTTTCAACCCTGACTTTCCAATGGAAAAACATTATTCAAAGATGGAAATTGACGAAAATGAAGGCAATTTCAACTAGGTTGACCAAGGACAATGTAATTTTGTATTATAAATTTCTTACTGCTTTTAATTCCACTTAATGTCATTTTTCATTATTGCTTTATATATTTCAGGTACTTAGACTTTATTATTAACATTTAATATATTTAGAAAGCTTATTTTGAACCTAATGTAGCTCTAATATGAACATATATTAACAAAACAACATGTGATATGTCTGAAAAGGTAATCTGACAGCTAGATTTGAAAGAGAGTACAATAGAGTTAAGTAATTGTCTAGCTGGGTAATAATGAAAGCATTAACTAGTGTAGTAGTTGTGGAAATGTGTTAGTAAAAGTAAAATAATCTGGGCAAAATAGAACCTGAGAAAGCTGAGAGGTAGAGGAGATGGGAAAGCTGAGAGGTAGAGGAGATGGGAAAAAGGAAAGAGCAAATAGAAAAAGCATTAAAAACAAAACAAATAGAAAACGCTGAATCCAATGCACTGAACTGAGAAGAACAGAATAATAATGATGTCAAGGAATATCATTTATGAGAGTGGATTCTCAAAATAAAATACCTCGCTTACATGAACATTGAATGTAATCCTCTTTTCTACTTCTCCTGTTCTTTCATTTTCCACCTATCCTAACTCTCCATAAATACATCAGCCTGAGGGAAAAACTTACGAAATAATCGTATAATTTCTAATGTTTTTTGCTATATGCACACAGGTAATTATCATTCTATGTTTTATAACTAAATGCATACTAAAAATAACAAATATACATTCTTGCACTGTAAATACTTAATCTCATAATGGATTCTTAAAATATAATCCAATAGGTTTCTTAGAAACATCTCCTCACTGTCAGCTTTGTGTTTTAAGACAATATACATTAATTATCATATAATCCTGAATAAGAGTTGATTGACAAGTTAAATATTCTTTGAACTGCAATAGTAAATTTAAGTAATGAAACTACAGCTTCTTTTTACTCACATATTGGAGGTTATGTGTATCTTTCTAGATGCTTTGGAGATGCCATAATTTCTGAATATTACCTTTATCTTCCTGTCTGATTCTTTATTTTTAATATCATCTTTGAAACTCAAAATATTTTCACTTATCCAGTTAGGTAGCAAGTTTAATGTTCGCATATTTATGAGTGCAAGCATTAGAATATAATACTGAAGATGTGAGGTGGGCAGAATGGAAAGATTGTTTAAAATTGTTTTATTTCATTGACATGTAAATCTACCCTGAACCAAGATCCCAGGCTCTAAAATATTACAACATTCAAGGTATAAATGAGCAGACAATTTAGAGGTTGTCAGAGCCCCAGCATATATATCATATTCTATTTTTCTACTTAGTTTTTCTGCTCCTAACAAACTCACCACCTTCCCAACATATCTCTCTACAGGCTCTTCACATGATACATGACCGAAGACATACTTACACCCCTCAATGTTAGAACCTCATTAGAGTCTTTCATTTTATAGTTCAGTATTCCATTTTGATCAATGATAGAAGTATTTTATTACTGCTGATTAAACTAATCTTATGCCAATTGATAGGCATTCTCTAACTCCAATACGCCAAGGCTTACAGGTCAGGTTTTATGCTTCAAGTTTTATAGTGACTAATGCATCATTTTGCAATATGCTTTTTTAAATTTAATTTTATTTATCATTTTACTCAACTTTATGAGGTATAATTGGCAAAGAGAGAGGTTTGTAAGTACATTTAAGGTGTAAATGCAGTGTTTTAATATAATTATACATAATCAAGATAATTAACATATATATCACCTCACATAGTTACCCATTTGTGTGTATGTGGTGAGAAACAGCACATTTCCAATGTACAACACATTATTAAGTATAGTTACCATGCTGCACATTGCATATCCAGAACTTGTTCATATTAGATGTGAAAGGTTGTATAATCTGAACCAACATCTCCCAATTTTCCCCACTGCCCAGGCCCTAGAGAACCCTATTGTACTCTCAATTTCTCTTAGAATATTTTACATTCCACATACAAGTGATATCATGCAATACTTGCTTGCTATATCTAGTTTAACTCACTTAGCATAATATTTTCCAGATTTATCCAATTTGTCACAAATGTCAGGATGTTTTTCTTTTTAAATCCTGACTAGTATTCAGACATACGTATTTTCCTATCCATCAACAGACACTTTGGCTGACTCCATATCTTGGCTATTGTGAATGCTGCTGCAACGGACATAAAGTTTAAAATGTTTATTTTATTTTCCTCAGATATGTACTCAGAAGTAGATGTTGGGTCATATGGTAGGGCTATTTTTAATTTTTTGAGGATGCTTCATACTATTTTCTAAAATGGCTACAACAATTTACATTTTCTCTCATCGCCTACAAGGCCTTGTCTCCACATTCTTGAAAACAGTTGTTACCTTTTTTCTTTTTGAAAATAGCTATCCTAACAGGTGTAAGAAGATATCTCATTGTAGTTTTGATTTGCATTTTCTTAATGGTTAGTAATATTGAGGACCTAGTCACATACCTGTTGGCCATTTGTATGTCTTCTTTCAATAAATGTCAGTCAAGCTCCTTTGCCATTTTTTATATTGGGTTACTTGTTTTTTTGCTGCTGAGTTCCATGAATTTTTTATATATTTTAGAAATAAGCCACTTATCAGATATATACCATGGCATTGCACCTATGTGAATGCGGGGACATTTGATTCTTTACAAAAGGGCTTCATTTATTCACTGAGGTATGCTCCCTAAAGGTTTTAATCTATTAAGAAGGATTGCCCTTTTCATGTTTGCATAAAGATATTCTATAGGCTGATATTGTATATGCACATATTTGTATATGCACGTATCTATGTGTACATATCCATGTGCATATACACATATTTTCATTCACTGGCAGAGGGAGGAGAAAATAGCAAATTTTCTTGTTCTTTCTATTCTGACTAATAACGATAGAAAATATGTGAGTCTCCCTTACAATTTGAAACAGTGTGGCCAAAACCTCCACAGGTGAAGATCACCTTACTAGCTAATTTCTATGGCTGTCTTGTAAGCATTCTCCTGATTCCTATTAGCATAATCCTCCAAGTTCCTGAGGGAATATATAATATCTCATACATACAAACATATACATATATTGTATGTATATGCACTACATTTGTATATATGTAAACATAATGTGCACAACACATATTCATTAAATGAAAATATACCTATATAAAATACATTTCTTTTGCTTTTTTAATCTAATATATACCTATAACATTATTACCAATTAAAGCTTAAGATATAAGAATTGTAGAAGTATATAATTTTATCCATATTACATATATATGTATATTTTAATTTGCTACTTCTTCAGACTATAACTGACCTGCTTTCTGTGTCCAGTTGCAAAGCAAGTAATACTTGCTGAACTCTAGAAGTGACTACGAAAATAAAATAGTATGTGAATACATTTTTTAAAATGCAGATTATATATTACATATCACTACCCTGAACTTACTTCCAGTCTTACTATAAACTATACTCATGTACTTTGACCAAATTGAACATTAACTCCCCAGTGTTTAATTATAGTACATATTAGTTCACTCACTCTAAGCACGTCTTTGTTTTAATTTTTTTCTGATTTATTCTATCCCACTGAATTCCATACTAAAAAACAGTCACAAAGTTGCTGTCTTTTAAATTATATGAAAATGAAAGAACATATTTTCTACTATTCTCCTTGCACACATACATGCCTCTAGTCTTGAAATAATTTGCTTGGATATTCTGCTAAGCATAGAATGAAAAAAAATTCTCTAGAGAATGACTAAAATTAGGATGGTTACTACTTTCATAAGGATTTGTCAGTTTTCACTGAAAATCTCTTTATATTACTTCATTAAATCAAATATAATCATGGATTTGTATGTTTGCCTGGTTATATTTTGTGTTTTAGAAAGTCACATGTAAAAGTTTTAAAGACATTTGTAAATATAAATATTTTTAAGTTGCTATTAGTGTGGCCCCACCTTGACTCCAAGTTTAAATCTACAACCCACAAAAGAAAAAAAAAAATAGATAATACAGCCATTATAAATAAATCTGACTTGAGTGTCAGATTTTGTAAAGGAAAAATGACTGCTTACAATGAATTTTTATTATTTGGGCATTACATCAATTATCATATTTACTTTATGAAAATACAGTACCATATGTAAATGTATGACAGAAATGTTAGATTAATTATATTTGTATTTTAGGACTTCCTGCCCATTAGTTTTTAATTGCTGATAAATTTCTATATTGCTTTTTAGATCAAATTTAATTTATATTCAATGCAGACTCTCCATATCTTTTTTATTAAAATCATTATTTGAAACTTATCCTATTAAATTATTTCTTTTAATATTGTTCTTTCACCTCATTGTTTTGTTTATCCCTACTAGAAGACTGAATAAAATACAAACAGTAATGTCCTAGCTGTATGTTTCAATGCTGTATTGTAATGACATGAGTCTTCACAAAATGTTCTAAGCCCTGCTAAGCAATTTCTTGCCTGTCAGCCACAACTATGTTTCACTTTTGTTTTGATAACAAAGATTGTTTGTTTTAGTTAACAGGACCTTAGCTAAAAAACACTAACAATGATAATGCATTGTTGTTAATGTGTTTCTTGTAAATAAAATTCTTCATTTAAATAAATAAGTTTGTTCTCTATTTCACTGGGAATCATAACTTTATTATTCATAAATTGTAAATGTATATGTAGAGTGCTAAGAACAATTTCTGATATGGGAAAATGAGATGAAAAGTGTCTTTCTAAAATTATTAACATGCTTCCTTCTTCTTCTCAATTTCCCAAATATCTTAAGATATTCTGTAAAAATATACCTTTTTAGAACGTCATCTTTGAAGAGAAAAAATAAATTTAAAATTACTCTATTTCTAATGGTATCAAGGGAGGGAGAATATAGAAAAATTGAATCAAACAGTTAACAAAAGGTTGTAATTGAATTATTTCACCTATAATTTTGGGACAACTACTAAGTTAATTCAAAATTGACCCATTAAGTTATGTTTGTAGTAGAGTAAATTAAAAAGATCCACAAATGAAAAATGACCTATATACAAGTTTATTTCTTAGTTAAGCATTAGATATAGCTATTTTCTTCTGTGTAAGGAATCAAGAAACCAACCTATTTTTTCCATCTTACACCTTCACCATTCATTTGGTCACTCTGTGTTCCATATCTAGTCAGCTGATAAGAAATGTGGTCTTAGCTAAGGTAATATTTTTCTTAAAAGCCTTTGTTCAAAAGTGTCATGCCTTATTTCCACTCATGGTCACAGGTAAAGTAACATGTAAAAATTAAAAATGACATAAAATTGTGTGCCCAGGTAGAAGAAAAATTTGATCAACAGCTGCTGGCTCTCTTATAACTACTCTCACAGGTTCAGAACTAAGCAACTAAAAGTAGAAGAGAAATTAAAAACTGAATTAATAAATTCATTAGATTATAGTTCCCTAAATAACTGAAATGTTAAGATATGAATATTTGAATTTTTACTTTAAGTGTAAAAGTAAATATAAAATGAAACCATATATGTTAGAATAAATTAGAATAATAAATTATTTTCAAAACAAATTATTTTTAAACATAAAAATATTTTAACATTTTATATTTCTTGTATATTTCATGTATAGATATAAGCCATTGTCAGCGTTTCCACATGATGTTGTGAAGCATCCAAGAACTAGTTTTCTTCTGAAATTTTCTATATCTACCTAACTTGGTATTTGAATATTATTAAATTTTATCACCAAGAGTAACTGAAATTGTCACTGCCCTTTGGTAATTTTTAATACATTATGCAAATGCATTTTATTTTTTCTTCTAAATTACCTTTGTATACAATGTGTTTTTTTTTTTTTTTGTTGCTACTAAAAGTAATGGTAGCATTGCAAAATTTATTTTAAAAACTTGAATACTGTGAGGAAATAAGAATACATGAATACAAACAATATGTACAACACAAGTAAATCATTTCATGTATATTCAAATACCAACAATTTTTTCTTCTTCCTAATGTATCAACTACAAAGCATATTATTCTATGGTGTATGACAGGTAAAAATATTTCTATATGTTCTTGTTTACGGAAAAAAATAAAATGAGAGATTTTAATAAATAACTAAGATTGTGTTATTGTGTTAAAGCCCAATTTACAAATCCTTCATTGCTCAAACTCCTTTAAATTTAATTCGACTGAAGTTTTTCTTTTAACAGATGGTGTCAGTAGTGGGATCTGAAGTAGAACTTCTAACTACCCTCAGGAGAACTGAGCTAACAAGCAAGGTACCTGCTGGACCACTTGTGCCCTTCAATCTCTCAGAGCAACTGGGGATCATGGTATGTTCTCTCTTGGATTTCAGAGCTCCATGGATTTCTGTTTTGAGTTATCCAAGTTTCTCTGAGCAAATTTCTGTTCCAAACTGGGTTTGAAAGTCATGAAAGAAAACTAGAATGACCCCAGGATGAAATATGATCTGGTAATTAACTGGCTTAGATCCAGTTAGAGGCCACTTACATCTGATTGGGTTAGAAAGAAACTGGCAGTATGTAAATGGTAACATTGCAGGGACTGTCAAATTTGGCTTTTGGAAATACACAGGAGCTTTTGTGCTCTACTCCTTTGTTTCATTCTTCTTGTGCACTTAGGTAGGAAAAATCATTGGATAAATTCATCAAGGCAACCTGAAAGCAAAGCCTATATTTTAGGTGAAAGTATAATACTTAATATCTGAAAAATTCAGTTCCTTTCACCTTATGCATTAGGATTGGGAAGCAGTAAAGTCTTACAAAAATGGAAAAATGTTACTAAAGATACCTTACAATGGAACATTCTAAATGAACAACTATGTACCAAAGTGCATTAAATTAAAAAAAAAAAAAAAAGATTTTCTTTTGTGTTGCAGATTGGCCCAAAGAGCTATGGTACAGGGTTACTTGGGGTACTCAGGAAAAGGGAGCCCAGAAGCCGGGCATGCCAGCAACGGGGTAATAATTTCTTACCAGTCAGACTTCTGGCCTCTCTTTGTATGCAAACTGGTTGAATGAAGAGTAAAAATCACGGTTTATCTCCTCTGTAAAGTTTTCATTAATGCAAAAACAGAATTCTGAGGCTAGTCTTAAGCTGTAGCAAATCTGGTGTACTTTATCCTATGAATTAATATTTCTGTATTTTTCTGTCATAAAGAAGGGTACTCTACAAAATAATGTGGGCCGAGGACACCCATAAGACTGTTGTTCAAGACAGCCCAGCAAACTGGTCACTCATGTCCTTGGGAGCTTGACCTTATAAACATATGGCAGTAGTTTACCTTGGTTTCTGCTTTCCAGGAAACAGAAATTTTAGAATTCGTATCATAGCTCTAAAAATTATCTTGAATAGGTAAAAGCCTTTGCAACCTAAAAATTAGCTACTCAAGATTCCTTCTGAAAGGGCAATGGAGACTATCCAGTGCTGTTGCTCAGTAGCTAAGGTTTTGTCTTGTCATAGTTGTGGCCTGAATTTGATTCCTGCCTTAGGGAATAAGTCCTTTATGGTTTGATAGCTGCATAACATTTATCTTTTGTTGATTCTCTTCCTCTCCATGAACCATCTTGAATTTTCCTTTCTTTGAGCACTTGAGAGGCTACCTTTTTTAAAGTTCAGAAGCCAGAAACATTGGCAGTTTGGTGTGGCTAAATTTAGGAAATAAGAGATTTAAATGGTCTCCACCATAAAGGCAGTAATCCAATTAAGAACGTTAGAAACTGGTAAATGAAAAATCTTACAACTACTAGATCTTTTTCTGTCTGTCTTTGCAGTGATATATGTGTTTGGTATTTGTATAAAACAGATCTAATTAATTAGCTTGAAGAAAATAAATGCTTAAATCAAATATTTTGAAAGAAAAATAAAAACTATAATGTGGTTTAGTTCATATAACTTTAATAATCTGAGGGAAATAATAACAGCTTTAAAGATCATTGGCAAAATAAAAAATATTTGGTCTAAATCAGGCAGGTCAGATATTAGGTTTGCTAAATGCTTTAAGTCATAAGTTGCTGCTTTAACTTTTGAAAATCGTTCAATGTACCTATTTTGGAGAATTAGGTTCTAGATAAGGCCTGAGGACATGTGGAATTAACCACAGCCTCCAGCTATGCAAACAAGGTTATAAGGAAAAGATATTTTACATAAGAAAGGATCTTGCATGATAAATTTTTGTCCAAAAGTAAAATCATTGATTGTGTAAAACGAGGGATGTTTAGGACAAGTAAGAAAGTCTAAGCCTGTTATAGATCATCTGTGTAAGTCAAAAAGGGATCCCTGAAAGGAAATCTATGCACCAAAAGTAAAAGTTGCTAGGAGTTACCATAATAACATGTGACTGATACTACTGAAAACATAGTTTTACATGCCAGGTATGTGAGAAGATGAAATACGTTTTTGTTAAAAGATTAAAAGAGGGCACAGGAATTTGAATTTTTGTCCTGTAAACTCTGTAAACTCTGAAAGTTTACACAGTTAAAGGATTGTTTTAAATTAGATAAGATAAAGCTAACGGTTTGAACAAGTTGTGGAAGGTTTGTGAAAAATTAATCTTGTAAAGAGAAATTCTGTGTGGACACTGGCTAAAGTTAAAAAGGCATCATTAAGTTTTTCTGTAAGTTGAATATTAGAATTAAAACATAGAAGGTTTTTCTTAGAGCACTGGTTTGCTCTTTCACAAAAATTGTAAAGGGTTAAAATAGATTTATGAGAATCTTACCTTACAGTCAAACTGATTAAGATTGCTAGTTTTGTCTATAAGGTTTTATAAAAATTGGGGTTGACATTAATAGAACATTAACATAAGGGTGAAATGTGGCTTTCCCCAAACAAGATTTTCATGCAATATTGAAGGATAATAAAAGATTTTTGTTTGCCTTTTGAATATTATTAGAAAAAGAAGGGAAAGACAAAAAACAAGATGTTTTGTAAAGCTAAGTCTTCCCTCTATCAATCAGTAGAGGTTTTCACCTTTTTAAAAATTTTGAGTCATTATTTCAGCTAAATGAATGACTTATGATAACCTATACTTTGATTTTATAATAACAAGTGTTTTAAATCTTTAACATATTTGATAGCCTTCCTAAAATTAAATTTCAGCTTGAAGATTATCTTTTCTGACCTGTGACTTTGGAATGCTACAGAGTGTTCCTGAACCATCTAAAAGAGAGGTAAACAGAGCTGTTTAACATGTTAAGTTACATGGAAACCACTGTCAAAATAAAAGATAATATTTAATCTTCTTGAAGTTATATTTTAGTGTATATCATCAATATGTTCCAGAATTGAACAGAATTTCTAAAATTCTAATATGTCTGAGTATATGCTATCAACCATTATTATGGTTATTTTTAGTGTGTTAAGTTATTATAGACCACAGAATGAACCAAATTTCCTTGTCAATTTTGTCTTTAACTATGACTATTTAAGTTCATTTCCACAGTTAATTTTGATAAATTTATAAGAACACCAAATTCTAGAATATGGTGTCTTTTAGGCGGCTCATGAAACAACAAAAAGCATCCTAAAAAGTACTCTTAGATGCAGGTTTCTAATATCTTTAAAATCATATCATGGGTAAGAATTCCCTCATAAATTCTCCAATTCTCTAAGAATTGGACTGGGAGAAACTTTAATAAAAAGGCTGACAGGTTTATAAAACTGCTAACCAAATAGAATAAAAATTAATTAAATATTAAGAAATATTTTGCCAAATTTTCATTCTGATTCAGCCAATACAAAAACTTTTCAGATACACAATTTGAATGAACAGTATGGTATAAGTCAAATTACCTATGATAACCCATGAGTTGCCAGTGCTATGCATCTAAATTGGAGAAACAACTGATATTCAAGAGGACATAAGTCCAGTGTTAAGCAAAGACTCATGGAGAACCAGGACAGCTGCCTTGTTCTTCCTGAGTTCTTACAGCTTTTGTTATTAAAAGTTCTGTATTTCATGATTCATCATGGAAAATATAAAATAATTAAAAATCAAAAATATTGGTGTGGTAACTTACAAATTGCTAAAAGAGTTTATAACCAATGTTTGGTTTGTTAAATTCACATTGCTGGGAAGACATAATCCTCAGGTATATTTGGTTACTTGATGGGTCATTTAAATATTTTATATAGGAATTTCATTCAACTGTCATTTCCAATGCATGTTTTCTGGTTGTATAAAAGCTCTCCCATGCAAGAGAGCTGATGTTATAACAGTAGATTACTGTGTTATAGTGTATCTTCACCTGGTAAAGAAAGCTTTTTTTGGTTCATTGAGGACAATCAATCCCTTCACATCTAGAACCCAAAATTTAAATTTTCTGAGAAGATCAGAGAAAGACTGTTCTGGACATCCACATTACACCAAAACTTTGGTACCTGGAACTTTGAGTTTATAATCTCACAATTGAGGAGGGTCCCTACACACTCTTGGGACTGTACACCCATTTGAACCTGTAGGACAAAGCTAACAAGGTAAGTTTCTCCTGAGAAGAAGATGGCATCCTTGATGTCAATAGCTTTGCCCAAGATCACGGATCAAGAATTCTACTACATGAGACTCTTATCTTTTAAAATTTTTCATTGTTTATGCCTCTATGAATAATACAAATGAAAAGGGTATCTGTTGTTTTCCCTTTTGGGTATAGTTTCATTGGTAAATAATTTTGCAGCCAGTCTTACACATGGATGCCCTTATATACTTTGATAGTTAAAAGATGAGAGCCTCATGCAGGTGAGGAAGTTTAACGGTACATACATTGCCTCCTAATCAATCAGAAACAGAATATTAATTCACTCCTCTGAACCCACATGATGGGTTAAATAGAACATTGCCAGAAGGCTTCACTTTTCTAAAAGACATCATCTGTCGGGTCTTTTATTCATGGCTTGAGGTAAAAAAGGCAATGACTAGAAATACATCCCTCATGATAGGCTGTATAGCACATTCTACTGTAAAGGGTATAGTTACACAACAGGATTTAAATTCCTTTTGTGAATGTTATGCTACATAGAATTGTCTAAAGAGTTAATTATCTGTGCAGCTGCTGGCAGTTTTGGCCTATGGAAAAATATACAGGTATTATAGAGGGTCAGTTGGAGGGAATTAATGAAAAGACCCTCTACTTAAGTGAATAGATTATTTAACTATCTCATTCTTTGATCTATTTATTTACAGGTAGTTTGGTTTATGGGAACCCTGGGTAAGGAGCATACTCCAAACTCTTGGTATTATAACTGTGGTCTCCCTGGTACACTGTACTCTCTCGAAGATTTTAAATGTTTGCATGCAATCATCTCCAAAATGCCAAATGGTCTCTATTTAAGAGGAATGACAAAAGCTGAAAAAAATATGTGACTGTGAGCACACTATAATCTCTTAGTAATATGCTGAGATTAGAAATCCAAAATAATGGTAACTAAGAGTGGCACTAAGTTTTGGCCAAACTGTCATCTGACAACCTGATGAAAAAGGGGGAATTTTTATAAGCAAAATTATGGGAGGTCATTGTTTTGGACTGAGCTCATGCATTAGACCTCAACAAACAAAACCAAACAACAATGGAGTTACTCATGTTAAATATGCCTAGAACAGACCAGGTTTTGTTTTTCTTCTGTCAACAGAATGTTTCAGCTTAAGGAGGTACCCTCTACTCACTCTTTGTTCCCTCCTTGTAAAACTAATTGTTCTACTGTTTCCCAGTGGGTTTCAAGACCAAATAAGTACATTTACATTAGTGATAGAGACATCAATGACTAAACCTTTGGTCAATCCCTCAAAATTGAGGAAGTTATCAAAGAGGGGAATTGTTAAAGCAAACTAAGTATAGCCTGAGAAGGACTCTGCACTTCTACGTGTGAGTCCTTGTGGATAAACTGTCACCTAGCTTAACAGGCACACAAGATTGAAAACCTAATTTAGGAGTATGCACCTGTAACAATAACTGAGCCTTGGCTAATCCCATGGTCATACTTCAATCACTCATGGACTACTAAGTGTTCAAACTGTGTTCAAATAAGACAAATGCCAACCTGTAACCAATCTGGCTGTAACCAATCCAGCTGTTTCTGTACTGCAAATTTCTGTATGTCGCTTCTGTTTTTTTTTTTTTTTTGGTCTATAAATTTGTTTTGGATCACGAGGTATCACAGGCATCTCTCTGAATCTGCTGTGATTCTGAGTTGTCTAATTAGCCAATCATTAATTTGGGTAAACTTTTTAACAATTGTAAAAAAGTAATAATTTCTTAAATGAATTATTATATAGGTAACATTTTAAATTAACCTACAATTATTACAAAAGATAAACTATATTTTTAAAAATATTTAAACGACAATAAATACATATCAAAACACAGGAAGGAAGAAAAAAACAGGAAAAGAAAAGAAGCGTATTAAAAAAGACATTAAATTCTTACTCAATGTATCGAAAAGTTGTGATGTGCCACCAGCTATGTTTCTAAAATTATCAAATGGTAAAGCTCAATTAAAATTTGTGTTAGTGTCTCTATTTTTAATGGGCCAAACTCAAAATGGCCTTTGCTCTTGTGTAACACCAAAATCATAACCACAATTTGTTTAGTACACTTGATGAAAGCACATCTATTCTACAGCACTCAAGAGTTTTATGATAGAGAATTATTTAAAATCTCCTCAAAAAACTTTTAATTATAATGTTAGGAATATGCAGATATAATGAATTATAATAATAAACATACTTTTAAAATGAAATCACTAAATGGAGATTCTTGTTTTACCTGTTTTTTGTTTCATTCTTGGATCAGATAGTAGTAATTGATAAATTAAAAAAAAAAAATCTGTTAAAATATCTTAAGACACCTCAATCTCAAGTTTCCCTACCAGAAGTACGATCATTTCTATGCATACCTGAAAAGCTTCTATCCTTTCCTCAGAATCCAAGAGCATGTCATTTTTTTTCTGATGCATTTCTCTACTCTCCTAAAGTGAGTCACTTTATATTCCCTCAGAGATCATTTCAAATGTTTATTTTAACATCACTGTGTATATTATAGTGTCCCTTTTCCATGTCTGTATTCATTACCAAATTGTGGGTGCTTTGAAATCTGGAAATTGGTCTTTTAATTTTATTATTACACACCTAGTTCCTAGTATGAGTCATGTAATGAAGATTTTTTTTTAAATGTATTTTCAATAAATAATTGGTTTGATTAATCATATTAATTAACCAAATATGTTATGAGCCTCAAAGGGTAGGAAAAAATACCTTTGAAGTTCATTAAAAGGGAAGCAGATTTCTAGAGTTTATCTCTGAAATTCATTTTCTGTAAATTTCAAGTAAGGAACACTTTTCTCCAATTTTGATGTATCGATTTATTTTTCATTTACATGATATATGTTTATGTTTTAAAAGTATCTCTAGAAAGGTAGCCGTATGAGAACACCCACTCTCCTCAAATCACACATCTCATCATTCAGAAAGAATTAATAATAGTAGGTAAATAACAATATAAGCATTTCTACTGTGAGTGCAAATATAAATTAAAAATAGGGGTTTCGATCCTCTCTGTTGAAAGTAAGGGAAGAGACTCCGTCTTTCTCTTTTCCTAGAGCATTTACCATTAAAAAAAAAAAGCCATTATAAATTATTTTTCTGTCTCTTCAAAATGTACCTATATAAATATTTTTAAAAACTAAATAACCCTCTTGCCAGCTTAAAGGCCCAGCAATGTCTTCCTAAGACCTGAGAGCTGTTTCTTTGATATGCAATCACAAAGAAGATAGCACCCTTATCTCTCAGTTTCTATGGAAGAATAGAGGACTAACTTAAGCAGGACTTAGCTACAAGGTACAAAACTATCTCTTGTTTATAAAGATATGAGAAGTGTATTTTTCCTTTGGATAAGGCCAATAAGGTAACACCGTTTGTCACCTTAATTCACAGAATTCACAAGTGATTTTAGAATAAATCTTTTTTGACAAATGGTGCTGTCAAGTCTTCTGTTGGGGGCTAGCTATTGCTTATCTTGAGAACATTTATGCAAGGGTTGTATCTACTTAGCTCCTTAAGAGAGACTTCTTTCAGTCTTTCTCATCTCTTAGTAGACTGCCTGTGATGTGCTTCACAATCTGGTTTAATGCTTATTCAATAGTACATTTTTTTTCTCCTCTATTTTTGTGGAGAGGTTTTCAGGGTTGAGGGGAGATTTTGCTTTTAAGTATATATTAACAACACTACAAAAATCTAAACATTATTTCTTGTGCAAAGCTTTTATCTTTGAGTATTTTTATCTGATTCATGTGTTTATTGGTTCAATTTCATTACTGAGCAGAACCACCATTCCTCCTGAAATCCAGCCAAAAAGGTCAATAACTACTCCTAAGTCCTTAAACTGACAATTTTCTTTGTATTTTCTATATAACTTATTCACTCCTAAGTTTTTTTGTTTTTCCCAGATTTGTAAAGATGGTATCCAATCTTTCTTAATTTTGCCCAAGTATATCCTTCTTTGCATCTTACACATATCCTTCTTTGAATTTAAACCTGGTACTTTATAGAGTTGAGTCGTTTTCCTCTAATTGATCATTCTGGCCCAGTTGAGGCCTACTAATTGATTGTTTAAAACTTTGCTGACCTTAGAAACTGAGAGCAGATACAAAATTACCCTCTGGTGATTTGAGAGGGACAAAAGGGAGGGGCTACATCTATGAAAACAGTTGAACTCTGTAAAATGTTTGAGGGCATTTCTTTTCAGCTAAATATGAGTGATCAATGGCCTGTAATACAGTCCCAGGACAGCTTGAGAACATGTGCCAAGGCTACAGTTTGGTTTTATATGTTTTAGATAGATATAAGACATCAACCAATAGATGTAAGATGTATATGTGTTTTGTACAGAAAGGTGGGAAACTTGAAGTGGGGCTTCCGAGTCATAGGTGGATTCAAATATTTTTTGATTGGCAATTGGCTGAAAGAAGTATTTTAACCCAGACTTGTCTAAAGACTTGGAACCAATAGAAGAGAATGTCTGGCTTAAAACAAGGGGTTGTGGAGACTCAAAGTTATTGTTATTATTATTTGAGACAGGGTTTCGGTTCGTTGCTGAGGCTGCTAGAGAGAGTACAGTCATCACTGCTCACTGCAGCCTGTACCTTTTGGGTTCAAGCAATCCTCTCATACCAGCCTTCAGCATAGCAGGAACCAAAGATATGTGCCACCAAGCTCAACTAACTGTTTCATTTTTATGATTTATGGAGTCTCATTATATTGCCCCAGGTGGTCTTGAACTCCTGGGCTCAAGAAATCCTTCCTCAGCTTCCAAAAGAGGGGATATCAGAGAAAAAGATACTTTTTTTTAAATAGAATAAGTAGCATGTAAAATGGCAATTAAAGTGTGTTAATACAAATGTGTAACCGATGAGCATTAACTCTTTTTTAATCACAAGTAATTTACTTTTAAAAACTATTATTCATGATCCATTCATTCCACATATGTTTTTTTTTTTAATTTTTATTGCATTTTAGGTTTTGGGGTACATGTGCAGAACGTGCAAGATAGTTGCATAGGTACACACATGGCAGTGTGTTTTGCTGCCTTCCTCATATGTTAATTGAGTGTCTGCCTTACAACAGGCTCTATGCTAGCTGATAAGAATAAACTAGTGAGCAAAACCAAAGTTCATCTTCATGAAGCTTATATTCTTATTGGCTTATATTCTCAGCTTATAGAAAAAAAAACCTGTAAGTGGAGTTGTAATACATAGTTTAGAGGAAATATAAATAAAGTAAGAATGTTAAGAGTGACATTTTAAATATACTGATAACAAAAGTTATCTCTGATGAGGTAAGATTTAGGCCAAGACTTGAAAGGAGTAGAGAAAAATATAAAAAGTAGAGAAAGAACAGTGATTGGAGATTTAGAGGAACATTATGAAAACTACTATAACTGAGGATCAACGAGTGAAAGGGAAAGTTGTAAAGGTAAGCAGAGTAAAGGAATTTACCCTCTGTCATATGGGAAGCCACTGGAGGTTTTCGAGCAAAGAATGACATGATCAAACTTGAAGTTTAAGAGGACTATTTATGTGAAAACAGACTAAAAACAAGGGAAGGTGGATAGAGAGACAATTTAGGACTTTCTTACAATAAAATAGGCAAGAAAGGAAGAAGCCTGAACTATGGTATTAGTGGTGATTGTGCTGAGGAGTTGTTTTATTTTGGTTATATTCTGAAGGTTACAATGACAGAATTTACTAAAGAATTGGATATAAGTTACAAAGTGAAAGATATGAAGTGTTAATTCTAGGGCTTACGGTTAGAGTAACTGAAAAGGACAATTGCTCTTAAGGGAAACACAGTAGGCTGGAGACCAGAAAATCTGGAGAGGCAAATAAGACATACTATTTTCAACAGGCTAGTTGAGACATCTTTGGGTGTTATATATCCACATCTGGCAATCAGAACATAAAGAAAAGCAAGAGATAAAATTTGGGATTCACCCACATATAGATGGTGTTTAAGTACTGACACCATATGATAACATTTACAGAGTCCATGGTCTTGATATTATATGAAAGTAGCTATATTCTTTGGTTGGTTCTTAGATAATAGATAACTGGAGCTATCAACTTGAAAATAACCTACATAGAGATCATAGGTGATACTGAGAAGGGACAAATCGTCTTTTATTCTCCAGCTTAAAATTACAAAGTTAGAAAAGAAACCATTTGCCTAATGATATTATTAGAAATGTCCTCTCCTCTGCTATACATGAGAAAATAGACACCCACAGTAAAATGTCTTTAATGTTAACTATATCATGCTAGTAGCAGGATCATAATTCTATAGAAAATATCTACAAGGAACATGACATCTAGCAATGCTGTCTTAGAAAACTGAGTTGCAGCCAGGTGCAGTGGCTCATGTCTGTAATCCCAGCACTTTGGGAGCCTGAGGTAGGTGGATTACCTGAGGTCAGGATTTCAGGACCAGCCTGACCGACATGGTGAAACCCTGAGATCATGCGACTACAGTCCAGACTGGGCAACGGAGCTAGAAATTAGCATTGGAAAAATGTTTTAAAAATTAAAGTCATTAGGCCGGGCGCGGTGGCTCAAGCCTGTAATCCCAGCATTTTGGGAGGCCGAGGCGGGTGGATCACAAGGTCAAGAGATCGAGACCATCCTGGTCAACATGGTGAAACCCCGTCTCTACTAAAAATACAAAAATTAGCTGGGCATGGTGGCGCGTGCCTGTAATCCCGGCTACTCGGGAGGCTGAGGCAGGAGAATTGCCTGAACCCAGGAGGCTGAGGTTGCGGTGAGCCGAGATCGCGCCATTGCACTCCAGCCTGGGTAACAGCAGCGAAACTCCGTCTCAAAAAAAAAAAAAAAAAAAAAAAAAAAATTAGTCATTAGAAGTCTTTTTTCATACCTGAAAAATGAAACTAGATTAAAAAACATGTATGTGTGTGTGTGTGTGTGTGTGTGTGTGTGTATATAATTTTATATACATATAAAATTATATTTTCTTATTGGCTTATATTCTCAACTTATAGAAAAAAACTCTGTAAGTGGAGTTGTAATACAGTTTAGAGGAAATTACATAAAATTATATATATATAATTATATATAATTTTAATCTACCAGAGGTCAAAGAAACTAAAAATTTGAGGTTTTTATAGAAGCAGACAAAGGGGAAAAACATACAATCAAGGATTAGAAACAGGCAGAAGAAAGAAATTGAGAAAAAGTATATTTTCTGAGGACAGGCTAATTGCATCATATTTTACTATAACATACAGAAAATAATGATAAAAATTCCAATTATTTCATATACTCTGAAGTTTTCTAACATCACATTGATATAATTTGACAAAATGCCAAAAAAGTTAGGATTTTGGCAGATCATTTTCTATCAATTCCACAAATATATTTGCACCATCTGCTGTATAAGCTTTTGCAGAAAGAAGGACAATAGACATGTTTGGACATCAATATTAAAATGTAATTCAATAGAATATACTGTATCAATGAGAAAGAAACTAAAATAAATAGAGTGACAAGAAGGTTCAGAACAGGACAGAAGAAGAATGAAAGCTGAATCTTTTTATCATACCTTGCCTTTGATGTGTTTGGAAATATTTACACAGGTATATAATATTTCTTAGTGATATAAAGTAAAATAATTTTAATCAACTTATTCTTGGAAATGACAAATAAGTAAGAAAAGTGTTGTTGGGCCTCATTATTTAATTAAACATAGTGTAGGTATTCCCACATCGTAGGATAACAGATACAAAAGCATTTTGTGTTAATTTAAATATTTGCAGAAAACAGTTTATAAGTATCAAACTGTTGTTTTATAAAATATGTGCCATATTCTCTAAACACAGATTTTTTATTAGTTATTTATGGCATGAGTCCAAAGATGGTTTTACCTAACTGTGCAGTAATAATATTCTGGTTTCAGATTAGTATCTCTCAATGTAAATGCTCTTTCTTAGGATTACGTCAATTTCTAGGACAGTAAATCTCTCTCTCTCACACACACTCACAGATACATCCTTTAGTAGGATGAAAACCCATTGCATTGTTCTCATTTGCAGGAAAGTGCTTTTTCTTTGACTGATCCACAGCTGACCTCAGTACATGACTGTGAAACTCATTTTCTGGAAGAATGACAAGTCTCTAGCTGAGCTCATTAGCTCTTATCCTGGACTTGTGAATTCCAATGTTCTTGCATGGAAATAGGAAATTTCTTCAATTCTTTAATTATATTTTATTAATTTAAGGAAACAGTAAATATAAATTTATTTGACTATTTAAACATAAAAATGCAAAGCTATTATAATAATTTGAATTAAAATTTTATTGTTTTCACCTTACAGCTTTGTTACTTACCCTTAAAGTCCTTTAGACCTTTATTTTTAATTCTGAATTAAACACATACACACCACTCTCATAAGCTTAACACACAGAAACATATACACTACTCTCATGAGCTTAATGGTACTTCCCTAAAAGATATTTCCGTATCGGCTGGGCGCAGTGGCTCCAGCCTGTAATCCCAGCATTTTTGGAGGCGAGGCGGGTGGATCAGGAGGTCAAGAGATCGACACCATCTTGGTCAACATGGTGAAACCCTGTCTCTATTAAAAATACAAAAAATTAGCTGGGCATGGTGGTGCGTGCCTGTCCCAGCTACTCAGGAGGCTGAGAGGCAGGAGAATTGCCTGAACCCGGGAGGCGGAGGTTGCAGTGAGCTGAGATCGCGCCATTGCACTCCAGCCTGGGTAACAAGAGCAAAACTCCATATGAAAAAAAAAAAAAAAGGTATTTCCGTATCCTAATTTTAAGAATCTGTGAGTATTGCCTTATATGGCAAAAAATGTGATTAAATTAAGGATTTTGAGAGATGGGGTTATCTTGGATGATAGAGACAGTCCCTAAATCCAAATGTCCTTATAGAAGTAAAGCAGAGAGTGATTTGGTAGAGACACAGAATGGGAAGCAATGTGATCACAAGGGCAGAAATTGGAGTGATGTAGTGAGTCACAAAATGCCAACAACTGCTAAAAGCTTGAGGGGGAAAAAAATCTTTATATTACCCTAGAGAGCGTATAACTGTAATATTGGGGTTCAGGGGTCCAGGGTGCCCTCAACTCCCCTGAGAGGATGTTTCTCTGGGTTCCTGGTCTCCTGCCTTCTCAAGAATGAGAGAGGGGACCACAGAGCAGTGCGCAGTTAATGCCAGACTCAAAGGTGTTTGTAGAAAGTGATTTGTTTAAACAGAGAGAAAAACCGGAGGAGAGAAAAAGAAACAGCTAACTCTCACACTGAGTGAGAGAATCCAGAAAGATGGAATCCAGGAGAAGAAAGCAGCTTCCAGGAGAGTGTTACTGAATAGAGAGCGATGGACTTTAGGAGGGGAAGCCAGGCTTCCATGAGAGAGTGTGGAAAGGGACTTCAGAGAGAAAATCCAGGAGAGAGAAAAACGGCTTCCATGAAGGGAGTGTTTGTGGAAGGGGACCCAAACATGGAGTCCGAAGGGGTGTGGAAGAAGGGGACTTTTAACCTGTGAGGAACCCCCACCTTCTCTAAGATCCCAGGCCAGTGAAAGGAGTTCCTTAGAACTTCCGCTAGAGTGTATGACTTTTAGTATCTTACTGTGTCCACGAAATTCAAACATCAACCCTTAAGTCTCCCAGAAGGAGGGAGATGGGAGGGGGGCATGGTGCTAGGAAGTTCTTGCCCTTAAAACTATGTCCCCTTGTGGACCCAGAAAGAGAACACATTCTCTCATGACCATGACAGATTTGAGAATTCTAGCCTCGAATATTGTGAGATAATAAATTTCTATTGTTCTGAGACATCTAGTTCATAGAAATCTATTACAGCAGCCTTATGAAAGCAATACAGTATCCGTGGAAAATAACAGACAATGAAATTTTTAGACATTCAGAAATAACTGTGCAGAGTTAAAGAACACAAGGATATTTTATTTCAATTTCAAAAATTCGTATTTATAACTCTTATGTATTAAGTCAATATAATGGCCACGAGGATTAAAATGAAAAGGTCTGATCTCTCCTCTTCAGGATCTCACAATAGAGTGAAATGTCCTATCTATATCTTATGTAAAACATAGCTCAAAAGCTAAACATCAAGCTTTAATTGAATAAGAGGCAAGCGGAAATATAACCAAATTCATTGTAATCAATTTGTAGACAGTGTGGTATGATGGACAAAGTATGAAGTTTAAATCTAAATTCTTCCACCTAGACCAGCTGACTGTGGGTAAGAAAAATAAAATTGTTGAGGCTCTATATCCTTATGTCTAAAAATGATTGAAGTTTTCTTAGGTAATATATCTGGATAGGGAATAAATGAGTTAATTACTATAAAACTCAAATATCTTGTGTCCTACTAGTGCTTTTAAGCGATTAGTAGGTCATTATATCTTCCATCTGCCAAAATTTCTAAAAGTTGCTTTATTTTTGGGTGGACAATTTGTTTCACTTTTTTTTTTTTTGAAGAATTGTTCCAGTATTAGCATTGAAAGTCTCATTTCTTGGGAGTCTCTTTAGTCCTAGTCAAATGGCAAAAGTTGGTCACCCTATTTCTTAATGGTCACTAAACACCTGCAATCAATGATGCTGTTCTTGGGTAGTCCTTATTGAATATAGTCTGTTTTCTTCATTTACCAATATAAGGCAACCAGAGGAATGGTTTCTCAAACTCTACTCAGTCTGAGTTTAGAACCTGGCAGCATTTGCATTTGTGTTCTCTGGAAATGCTGAGGTGTCATGCAAGAAATCCAGCACTGCAAAAGGAAAAAAAAAAATGTGGCATTAAGCCACTAGGTTTGTGGTCATTTGCAGCTGTAATCCGAGGCTACTACAGTAATGGTAGAATGATGATAGGTTGATGACTATACCACTGGCAGCAAGGCAATAGGTGTTGCGCTATACCTGCCTGAAAGGATTTGGCCCAGGACACACGGTGAGCAGTTAAGGCTCAGGTATCTTGCACTAACATAGAATAGATACTTAGAAGTTGAAATTATTTCATATATTTTGAATTTTTCTAACATGTTATGAAATATTTTATTTAATTCCTTTGAAAGCTACAAACGGAAAGTTACTGGTTTGTGATGAAGATTGTCACTTCCTTACTCAACCTATGGCCAGGTATTTGTCTCTCATTTTTATAGGCAAGTCAAATATTGACATACTAATTTATTACTACACATCCGTGGTGTAAGAAAGTAGTTTGTTACTTAGTAAAATGTCAGCCTATATATATTCATCAAATATAATTGGGAGCTTAGATGTCTGATTTCCTCACTCTTTGACGACTTTTGCCTAAGCACCCTTAAAGAAGGCAGTGCTTAGTTCTTTATATTTAATTCTGGCTGTTCCACAAGATAGGCAAGCAGCTAGTTGCACAGAAATAGGCTGCTCTAGGTTCTGGCAGGAACTATGGTTCATCTCTTTAAAGAAATCCAAGAAAGCTCTCGTGTTTTGGGTAAATAAACCAAATTGGATAAGAACATTATAGTTTGATAGAAAGAGAGCTGCTTTTTGCCAGGGAAACCTGCTTATCTAACGTAAAAGAGAGAACACAGTTTATTATTCTTCATATATTAAAATTTATTTTAAAATTATGTTTCTAAATATACTTATATCTAACTATAGTCAACATTATTATACTGTTAACCAAATTTTCTCTGCTCTTAGACAGTAACCTAAGCTTGAACACACGGTATGTAATGCATTGCAGGTTGTTTTTTTTTTAGACAGAGTTTTGCTCTGTTGCCAGGCGCCAGGCTGGATTGCAGTTGGTTCACTGCAATCTCCGCCTCCTGGGTTCAAACAATTCTCCTGCCTCAACCTCCTAAATAACTGGGACTACAGGCGCGTTCCACCACGCCCAGCTAATTTTTGTATTTTTTAGTAGAGGCGGGGTTTCACAATGTTGGCCAGGATGGTCTCGATCACTTGACCTCGTGATCCGCCCACCTCGGCCTCCCAAAGTTCTCAAAGTGCTGGGATTACAGGCGTGAGCCACTGCGCCCAGCTCTGTGTGTGTGTGTGTGTGTGTGTGTGTGTGTGTGTGTGTGTGTGTGAGATCTGTGTGTCTCTATTAGCAGAGCCACTACTTGAGGGGGATGAAGCGTGAGGAGTGGCTGGCCCCAATGGCAGGGGTGTGTGTGTGTGTGTGTGTGTGTGTGTGTGTGTGTAGATCTGTGTACCTTTATTACCAGAGCCACTACTTGAGGGGGATGAAGCAGGAGGAGTGGGTCGTCCCAATGTCAGGCCAGCCGTGCTTCATGGGCTTGTAGGTGATGGAGAACTCACCCAAGTAGTGGCCGGTCACCTCTGGCTTGATCTCCACCTGGTTGAAGGTCTTGCCGTTGCAGACGCCCACCATGGTGCCCACCATGCTGCCCACCATCTCGGGCAGGAAGATCATGTCCTGCAGGCGCATCTTCACCGCTTTCAGCTTTTCCACAGGCGGCGTCTCCTTCTTGGCCTTAAGCAGGAACGTCTTCACCACTTCCGGCTTCTCCACAGGCGGCGCCTCCTTCTTGGCCTCACGCAGGCGCTTAGGCAGTGTAAGGCCCGCCTATGTGAGGCCAAGAAGGAGGTGCCGCCTGTGGAGAAGCCGGAAGTGCTGCTTCTACCTCAAGCCACGGTTCAGCTGCCGCCGCTGGCGCACACTGTACAGCTCCGTCAGCTGTTCATAGGACATGTCCAGCAGCTGGTCCAGGTCCACGCCGCGGAAGGTGAACTTGCAGCAGGTCAGCTGCTGCTTCTTTCTACCTCTGCCATCTTGCCGGATCCTCAGAAATTCCTAGGTATTTTATTCTCTTTGTATTAATTGTGAATGGCAGTTCCCTCTTGATCTGGTTCTCTTTTAGACTGTTATTGGTGTGTAGAAATGCTTGTGATGGCTGCACATTGATTTTGTATCCTGAGACTTTGCTGAAGTTGCTTATCAGTTTCAGGAAATTTTGGGCTGAGACGATGGGGTCTTCTAAATATACAATCATGTCGTCTGCAAATAGAGACAATTTGACTTCTTCCTTTCCTAATTGAATACCCTTTCTTTCTTATTCTTGCCTTATTTCTCTGGCTAGAACTTCCAATACTATATTGACTAGGAGTGGTGAGAGAGGGCATCCTTGTCCTGTGCCAGATTTCAAAGGGAATGCTTCCAGTGTTGCCCATTCAGTGTGATACTGGCTCTGGGTTTGTCCTAAATAGCTTTTATTATTTTGAGATACCTTCCATCGATAACTAGTTTATTGAGAGTTTTTAGCATAAAGGGCTGTTGAATTTTGTCGAAGGTCTTCTCTGTATCTGTTGAGATAATCATGTGGTTTTTGTCTTTGACTCTGTTTATGTGGTGAATTACGTTTATAGACTTGCATATGTTGAACCAGCCTTGCATCCCTGGGATGAATGCTACTTGATCATGATGGATAAACTTTTTGATGTGTTGTTGAAATCAGTTTGCCAGTATTTTATTGAAGATTTCTGCATCTATGTTCATCATGGATATTGCCCTGAAGTTTTCTTTTTTTGTTGAGCCTCTGCCAGGTTTGGTATCAGGATGATGTTGGTCTCGTAAAATGATTTGGGAAGGATTCCCTCTTTTTGTATTGATTGGAATAGTTTCAGAAGGAGTGGTACCAGCTCCTCATTGTATATTGGTACATCTGGATTTGGGCGTGAACCCATCTGGATTTGGGCTTTTTTGGGTTGGTAGGCCGTTAATTGCTGCCTCAACTTTAGCCCTTGCTATTGGTCTATTCAGGGTTTCAATTTCTTCCTGGTTTAGGCTTGGGAGAGTGCAAGTGTCCAGGAATGTTTCCATTTCTTCCAAATTTACTGGTTTATGTGCATAGAGTTATCTGTAGTAATCTCTGATGGTGGTTTGTATTTCTGTGGAATTGGTGGTGATATCCCCTTTTATCATTTTTTATTGCAATTATTTGTTTCTTCTCTCTTTTCTTTTTATTTAATCTGGTAAGTGGTCTATTTTGTTGATCTTTTCAAGAAACCAGTTCCTGGATTTATTAATTTTTTAAAGGGTTTTTTGTGTCTCTATCTCCTTCAGTTCTGCTCTGATTTTATTTCTTGTCTTCTGCTAGCTTGAGTTTTTTTGATCTTGCTCCTCTAGCCCTTGCAGATTTTAAAAGGACAAGCTAGTCTAAATAACCAATATTTATATCCTCAAAAGTCCTTCCAAGTAGAAATAGAGAATGTCTAGGATATCGGTTATATCCCTGTAGCCAGATACCTGGAGTTCTTTACTCTGCCATGTATCACTGTGTGATCTTCAGCAATCTACTTAGCCAGTGCTGCCTTTCTTCCTGTTTTAACCTTGGCTGAAAATTGTATTCATAAAGTTGCTATATGAATTAGATTAATTCATATTTTTAAGGTTCTCAGAACAGTGTCTTGATGCTAGGAGGTGCTAGAATGTATATTAATTATAAAGATTCAAGAGAAGTAAAGTACAATAAGGTAGAAATTAAGAAATGAGAACAGAATTTCAGAAGTTGTTAATCAAAACAAAATGCCAAAGTTGGTTTTAATCAGGGACCATTTGGTTGCAATCAATAGGGATGATTATTTGATTAGTTCAGGTAAAAAGGGGAATACATTAAAACATATGCAAAATCAAATGGCAAGGAACAGAGTCATCAGAGGCTGCAATAGGAACTGGAAGATTGAGAATCAAGATTGTTCTTTCTGAAATTTCACAGACTTTTATCATTTACTATTTAGCTTGATTTATATTTCTCCCTCAACAAAACTAGCTTTGTTTTGGTGTTTCCCTTACAGAAAATTACCACCCAGTTTCCCCCTCTGCGTGGCTCTACAGTACCCAAAACAGAGTAGCTAAAGTGACTATTTTGTAGGGAAAACTTGTATTACTGCAGCTTTGGTCAGATTTTCATTCTGTTAAAGGTGGTGTGCACCTTCATTTTGTTGGAGGTGGTGTGCAGTGGAAAGACATTCCTTAAATGTCCACAACAATCTGGTATTCACTTTCATAAGGTGTTGGCTTTTGGCTGGAACTTCTGATTATTATAAGAAACACTGTCAACCTTGTTCTCTAAACTTAAGACAAATTTAAAAACATGAAGCTTTCTATAGATTTAATATATTTAGCAATCTTCAACTTCTGTAAAATAATTTAGGTGTTTTAAATGACAACATAAGGTGAATGGGGCTTACTCTAGGGTATATTTAAATAAGAATACGTCACTTGCATTTTCTCCCCAAAATATAGTTTCAAAATCAAAATTTCAATTCAAATTCAATATGACCAATAAAAAATTGGGAAAATGGAAGTATAAAGTACTAAATATGGCTTTGAGGTCTACACTGTGTATATGAATGCTTGATGTTCTTGGAATATTTACTGTTTGCTAACATGGAAGGCCTTATGATCTTGCCTTACTTAAACCTCCTGTTATCTTGCTAATTTCTCTGTTTTTTTTTTTTTTTTTTTTTTTTTTTTTTTTCACTCAAAGTTGTTTGCCTATGGTCTTAATTCAGGTCCCTTTATATGACTCAGCTTTTAGCTGAGTTCAGAGGTGGGAATAAAAGATTATTATTATATTCAACATATATTTTTATAAATGGTATGACAAATATATTTATTCATTAGCAAACATTTATTTTGCCAAATACTGGTCCATAAAATTGGGTAAGTCTATAATTTTTTGTCTTCAAAGACATCAGAGGTGAAAGAGCAAGACAGATAAATAAGTTTCTAGCATTTTCAGAAAAAATATAGAAGGTAATTAGTGGTTGCAAGTGATGAAGCTTCTAGGATGAAGTATCTTATAATTTGTTGACATGAGTTATCCCAAATTGTGAAGGGAGGAATGACATAAGGTGTTACTGTAGAAAAACATTATAAGTTAGAGAACATGCAATTGATGGTTCAGCATGGCCAAAAAAATGAATGCAAGGGGTAGAAAATAACAGAAATATGCCCAGGAAAAAAGAAAGAGAAGATCAAGGAAATTATACTCGACCTATTAAAGATTTTAGGTATTAAGTCACAGACAATAAAGCTTTGGAAAGCAAAAAGTGAGCAAAATCAAATTCCACTGAATAGGCTGGGCATGGTGGCTCACACCTATAATCCCAGCACTTGGAGAGGTCAAGATAGGAGGATTGCTTGAGTTCAGGAGTTTGAGACCAGCCTGGCCAACATGGTGAAACCTCATCTCTACAAAAACACAAAAATTAGCCAGGTGTGGTGCACTCTTGTAATCCCAGCTACTCAGGAAGCTGAGGCAGGAGAATCCCTTTATCCTGGGAGGCAGAGTTTGCAGTGAGCAGAGATCACGCCACTTCACTCCAGCCTGGGCAACAGAGTGAGGCTCTGTCAAAAAAGAGAAAGAGAGAGAGATAAGGAAAGAAAATCCCATTGGCTAAATGACTGTCTGAGAATCTCAGCAATAGAAATAGGGTAGGTTTCATCTAGCCACTGATTAGAACGTGAGGGTAAGAGACAGAGGAATGCAGTGTTAGAAAACAAGTTTCTGCATTTGATGATATAACTAGAGGTGGATATTATGGAGTCATTTAGTGAGGTGTAGAGAATGGGAAGTATCTTGAGGGAAGGAATCTTTTTTTTTGTTTTCCAGTTTGGACATACTGAGCTTAGCAGGTAAATTTACATGCTGGAAATCAGGAACAAAATGTTCTTGTAGAAGGAAGATCTCTGTCTCCTGCATATTAGACTTAATAGTGCTTCTTGTTCAGAATGAATGGGACATTAAATGGTTGACACATTTGTGTGTATAGCAGTATCATTTGTCTTTTAAAAATTATTCATAGAAAATACTTTATCTTTCTGTTTAGAAAAGTTATTGAAGTTAAAACTATGTTTCTTACTGAAATCTAAATACTTTTATATGATGCCCCACTGTTCTTGCCATGTAATTTACATGAGGAAAAAGTGTATTTTCTAGCATCTATTTATCAATGAAGGCACATCACCAAATTTCACATAGCTTTCTGTATATACTCTCAAAGATAGGATCAGGTCCCTTCGAGTCTCAAATGTAGGCAGTAATGTACAGGTAAATGTTTAACGACTGGCTTTCTACTAGAAAAAAAAAATTTAAATCCTCATCTGTAGCATTTGTCAGTCTCTATGGTGTCAACGCCCCACCACTGTTGTTGATTTCAAGTTTCCAGTAGAATGTCACTGAACACAGACTAGAGAAGAGATGTGCACAGTTGACTCTTGCAAGCAGTGCAAGCCCACTTCAGCATTTCAAAGCTTTTAGGCCTCCAATACACCCATGAACACAAAATCAAGTTATGCTGAAAAAACAATCATGAGAGAGTTTTATTTTCCAGATAATTCCCTAGGGCAGATATGAATTCCCTAGGGAAGAAGTAAAAAATGAACAAAATGATCATGTAATAAGAGCAACTACAATTTGAAAAAATGTATATATCTATTAATACATTCAATACATATATCTATTAATAATGGATATGTATAAATATATATTTTTAAGAGATTCAGTACATTTATTTTAACATATTTATTGATGATTACAAATCAAGCTTATGCTTTTCTTGTAATATAGCAAACCAACATTCAAGACAAATCACCTTAGAGTTCTGATGAAATGTAATTGACATTAGATAAATTGCATAGATGGATATAAAGTCTGTGAACTTTTCTCAATTATTTCGAGCTTTTTACAAAAGATAACTACTACCATTATAAAAATATATAGTTTTAAATTCAGCTATAATTGAATAAAATTTTATTGTCTTCACTTACGATATTGTGTTGTAACCAAAACATTCCAAAGCAGTCATGCTGTGCAATTAATATTAAACTGTGTCTTATACTTATGCCAAGAAAAATTTTCAAAGTCTTCAAAACTAAAATTAATACTTTGTACTCAGAGTGGCTTTTTCTAGGAGCTTAGAATGTCTTATGCATTTTGTGTCATTAATTCTCTCAAGCTTCATGGAAGCTGGAAGACAATCATCACTGTATACTACACTGTATCATCACTGTATACTACACTGTATCATCACTGTATACTACAATAATTAGCTCAAAGAAGAGCTGTGAGTAATATGGAGTATAAGTTATATAATCAAAATGAAATATTCGCTACTGTTGCCAGAATTTAGGGGCCTTAGTTAGTATCTGAAACAGATGAAACTAATAGAAGTGAAAAGCAAAGTAAGTGTATGTCCTGCTCTAAAAAAGATTATTGCACCAATCTGCCATAGCAGTAGGGAGTGAGTATTCATTGTTACAGGATAGAATAATAGGTAGCTTTTTTGAATTCATTGATGATCTGTTCATTAGAAAGCTAGAAATAATCACATAAATTTAAAAATTCAATGCATATTTTAATTTTAGAATTTAAAAATATTTATTGTAAAAAAAAGAATAAATTATCTTCTTTCATATTCACTTTAGAGTTAAAATTAGATTTATTTGTCTATAGAAAGAAGCAAGGATCTAAAAATAAACATTAAACTAGTTAACTTTCTCTCTCTCTGTATGTATACACACAAAAAATATATATACACATAGATATATATATATATATATATATATATATATATATATTTATATTTATATTTATCTCTCAATCTATCATCTATATTAAATTAAAACAACCCTGGAATAACTTTTCGCTTAATTATCCTGAATAGACAGAAAAAAAAAAAGACAAGCAAGTAAACAAATAAACACTATCTTGGCACCTTTTACAATATATGAATTACTCAGTATACCTTTTCCCAATCATCTACCGTATCTTTTAACTGGTAGGCAGAAACATTTCTGTGGCAAAAAAAAAAAAAAAAGAAAAAAGAAAAGAAGTGTCTGCTCGACAGCATTCTGACTCTAAAATTGTGCAATGTGTATGACTGATACTCATTTTCATTATGTATTTTAAAATTACCTCACTAAGCGCTGCATCATAATTCATTAGGTGAATATTCTGCTTTTGATGCCTCTCTAAATATATATTTCCAAAAAATGTTGCAATGACTATAAAGAGAAAATTATATCAAATAAGTTAACTATATATTTTAAAAAGTCTTCATCTGATAATATGCATTGTATCAGTTTTAAAGAATGTCTTTCAAGGATGCTTTTCAATAGAAATTTTCTTTAATTTGAAAAGAGTGAACTGAAGAGTCTATTGTTTAGTGACATCTGATAATGGCAATATCCACTATCTTGGAAAAAATATTTATTGTTTAATCTCTATTTAGTTTAGATTAGTACACTAGTTATTGCCTTTTCATGTATAATTTATCATATTGATTGTAACTAATAATATAAAAGAATAAATGTAATCATGTTAACAACTCACAATTTAATAACCACAAAAAGAGCTCCAGAATTAACATATCAATAACATGGATAAACGATGGGTACATTTATAGACCTATGATTTGAACCATGTATATTTTGCATAGATTTCTAGACCATACAACTAATCCTGCTTTTATATATTGTAGGAAGCCGATACTAAATACAACCTCTGTACTTGGATGGAAAACAAGTCAGGCTTAATCGCACGTACCTTTGCCTATTATGAATATATTCATACATATATATTTGGCAGCAAGACCTAAACCAGAGAATATTAGATGAACATGTGTATCATCACAATTTTGATGGCTTGTATATGTTTGCACTAATTTTTTTATAACTTCTATGAATAGCTGTTGCATATTGACCAATTTTTTTCTATTATTTTTAGGTGAGATGTTGATTTTTTTTTCACTTTTATATTATCAGAGCCTATTATACTACCTAGTACAGAGTACACTATAACTGTAATTTCATTTCTATCCTTATTTCTATTATAGATTCCAGAATATTTACATTTTATTAACTGAAAATATTATTAAAATATATGCAGAAATCAAAATGTGTTCAAAATAAAAATATTTACATCACAATACTACCATAATAATAATAAGGAAAGACCAAAAGTAATTCATCATAATATGCAATCATTACAAACTTGTGTGATAACATTATTATCTCTATATATCTCAAGTCAGGGCCTTCAAACTCTAAATGCTTGCTTTTTAAAACAGGTCCAACTGATCTTTATAAGGAAAGAAATTTCCAATGGATAATTTATGACAATATCTAAATTAAATTTTCTCATCCAAGTAAAGACATGAGTTTCATCTCTGAACTAAATTTATTTGTCCACAGTTTGATCAGTTAATGAATTTCCTTATCTTCACCAGATAAAAAAATGTAAAAAGCCAAATGCCCAGTGCCAATAATTTTTGGAATATAATATTCATTTGTAAGACATATATTTATTTTTCTATGATCTATAACCATCACCCTGTTCTTAAATTATTTTTAAAATTTATACATTTTTAATTTGTAACACTGTTGTTTTATGTATCATTTTCACATGGAAATTTTGCTGCGTCAATAATTATAAAAGAAGAAAGTTACGGCCATCTCAATCTAGATGAATCCTGACCTGCAAAGCGTGAAAGAGGATTTGTAAAACTTGAATATAGATTTAATACTTCAGAGAAAGCCAAATAAAATATATCTTAGAGTTTAATTAAAAAGCATGATTATATTCTTCTAAATATAATTATTCCTAAAATAACTACTTAAGTCTTATTATGAATGCCTACCTCACACTATGTTTGCAATTTATGTTAAACAATATTTTTTAATAAACTCTTGAAAATAAATCTTATGGAAGGAATATTCTTTTTTAAATTTACAAGTAAGTATTTTAGTAATTACTATCCTTTGTTCTGGAATACTATGTGATGTGGGTAGAGTTATGTTGTCATAGAATGTAGTCCTAAAACTAAGAAATTTTTTATGGTTAACACTTTTCCGCATCAGCTGTCATTTGTAATCATTTTCACACTTGGCAGTTTTGCATCCTGTCTTGCCTGAAAGTCTTCATTCAGAAAATTCATGGCTTTTTTCCAGGGAGAAAAACATATAATTTTTGTTCTACTTTAAATGCTTTCTCTCATATACATTCATGTCTGCGCTAGTCAATAGGTCTGATTTTCACTTTAGAAGCCAATGAGCTGGGCCTCTGACAGTATGATCCATTAAAATTTGAGGAATGCTGATCAACACAGCAAACAGACTCACTTGTTTGATGTTTTCTCATTCTGAAAATACCCAGCACTTTTTAGCATCATGTGACAAAATTGCTTCCAACCTCATTTAACAGCTGCACATTGGAAGAGAGCTAAATGATGGGTGTTAGAAAGTTGGTGAGGCTTAAGTTTGAAGATACATAAATTAACCTGAACAAAAGCCAGTTTTTAGAAATACGATTTCTGTTTATCCTGTTTACTGATGCTTGGGCTGAAGAAAATGGGTTAAAATGGAGCCTGATGAATGAGGCACAGCATGCTTTTGTTCAACCCTATGGCTTGAGCCAATAGACTCTCACCTTCCACCCCAGGGCCTCCAGCCACTGTGATTGATCTTAGGCTAAGGCATCTGAAAGAACTCTTTGCTGTACACTTATTTCACAGCCATGCAACATCCACAGACAATGCAGCATCCACTGTTGTTTCTTTTCCATTGATGCTCAACTGTCTCTTTTTCTTCTTTCTTTATTTTCCTGGCACTAGTGCCAACCCACACAGATTCCATTATCATTGTTAAAAATTGCCATTTTTGAATGTTAGTAGTAACAGCATTTCTTTGTTCTCAAAACATCACAAAAACACATTTATATTGTAACATATGTCAAATCAGAGGAAACTGAGAATACTACTGAAAAGACAATTTATAATATTATTAAAATTTTTATTTAATAAATTCTGACTTTTCAACTTTTGCAACAATTTTCACACCCTGAAAAATAAATTTTGACTGTAAACTAGTAACATTGTTGAAATGCTTTTCTCAAAAGTTGGGGAGAATTTCTTTGTTGGTAACATCTTTCAAATATTTCCCCTTTAAAATCTATTTTAAAAAAAGAGAGAGCTTTCTTACAGAGCTCTCCGCAGTGCTAAATGCTCCATCTAGTGGCATAATTGAACCCTGGTTAAAGTTAACTATACTTGAAGTAAAGTTTATTTACCATATGGACTCAAATGAGGTTTGTTGTTAAGACAAAAGAAGCTGAGAAATACAATTTCAAAATATTAGAAATTCATGTCTTTACTTACAAATATTTTATTTGTAATGTCCTAACATTTTACATTACACATAATTAAACTAGAAATTTATTTAATACATTTAAACAGTGATAAGATATTTTTACTAGCAACTTGAAATAACAAAGTAGTAGATATTTACGTAGATAACATTTATATAAGGTTAATATGGATTTAAACTCTGAAAGTGAATTAATTCAAACATTTTGAAATGACAAATATTTTAAATATAACATTTACCATATATCCAACTCTTCCCTTAAATGTAGAAATGATTTAAAATTAGTCACTAGTATAATTTTGTTCAGACTCTGACATATAATTATCTAGGTCAGGGAAAAGCAAAATTTTACTCCAAAGGATCAGATTGTCAATAGTTAACAAAGGGTTGACTTTCTGAGTTCATAAAATGTATTCTGCTTTACTTTTTTCCTGTGGTGGTGGTTGTTTTGTAACATTAAATCATAAAAAAAAAAAAAACAGTTGTAGTTCTTGGGCTGTGAAAAAACAGCTGGAACTATCAAAAACCATACGAGCCATAGTTTGCTGACTCTTGGTCTAAGTTATGTTTAGAATGTAATTACTTTTGTGACTGTTCGAAAAATAATGATGAATTGACATTTTCATATTCTTTCATTTGATTTCTGTTTCAAAAGTCATTATTGGGATGACTATGTAGTTGTGACAACCTTATAAAAGAAAATTTTAAGGTTGCATTCTACAGAGTACATTTTTTTAAAATGTAGAATATCAAGACATCATGTTGGGTAATAAGACAGAAAGGTGTCAAACTTGAAAGAAAACTGAAGCAGATATAAGTAAAGTTTAAAATAATGCTGTGGGCATTAGGAAGAGTAGGTGTTTTGACCAGTAAACAAGTACAGACAGGTGCGGTGCCTTATGCCTGTAAACTCAGTACTTTAGGAGGCTGAGGCAGGAGGATTGCTTTAAGCCAGGAGTTCAAAACCAGTTGGGTCAACATAATGAGACCCTGTCTCTACAATAGAAAAAAATTAAAATTACCTCCTTATAGTTGCAGGTACCTGTAGTCCCAGATACTCAAAAGGCTGTGGTGGGAGGATTGCTTGAGCCCAGGAGTTTGTGTCTTGAGTGGACTATGATCAACTGTATTGAAGCCTGTAAGAAAAATAATGCAAGGTCCGGGCGCAGTGGCTCAAGCCTGTAATCCCAGCACTTTGGGATGGCCGAGGCGGGTGGATCACGAGGTCAAGAGATCAAGACCATCCTGGTCAACATGGTGAAACCCCGTCTCTACTAAAAAATACAAAATATTAGCTGGGCATGGTGGCACGTGCCTGTAATCCCAGCTACTCAGGAGGCTGAGGCAGGAGAATTGCCTGAACCCAGGAGGTGTAGGTTGCAGTGAGCCAAGATCGTGCCATTGCACTCCAGCCTGGGTAACAAGAGCGAAACTCCATCTCAAAAAAAAAAAAAAAAAAAAAAAGAAAAAAGAAAAATAATGCAAGTCTAAGTTTTTGTTTAGGAAATTGTTAGTTTGTGAGAGTTGTAATACATGATATGTTATCTCTTTGCAGTAAAAAATTTTGTCACATAGTTGTGCATTGCACAGAGGACATAATGATTTTTCATCTTTCTGGGCATTGGAGAGAACATTTTCTTGACATTAAGGTCAAGCATAGTTATGTGGATTGCTTTGTTCCAAAAAAATGTGAGTAGAATTAATTATGCCATTTTTTAATGGAAGCTGTCAAGCTGAAAACACACAAACAAAAAACAGAAAATAACCAAATGCTGTATGACAAATCCATTTGTAGCTCTAGTATGGGGAACTTAATTCAAGTGGATTATTGCGGAGGGAAAGTGGAGGGTAGAAGGGACCGTTGTAAGAGAAGGATGGAAATTATTGCAATAGGGAGAACATTCAGACCATAAGATCTGAAAATGTCTCAAAGGGTAGACATTATCTTTTGTTTTATAGGGAGGAGTTAACAAATATAGAAAAAAACACAAGTGTTGAAAAATAGAATGTATGAGACTTGCATGATTGAACAGTAGATCCAAGAATGTTTTACCCTGAGGCCAGTTTATTCTTCTTAGGGACTTTTAAGGAGAGGTTGCATCCTGGTCAGGCTGAGGGTGTGCCAAAGTTCAGGAGCCTGGGGGAAGGTGAGAGTCTTTAATCAAAGTTTGGCTAACAAGCATTATGTCTTAATTTATCAGTGGGACAAGCAGTTTGGCATATCATTTATCAAGCATAAAGAATGGGAATTTGGAGGATCAGTGTCTTTCTCAGAGTTAATGATGAGGCCATATCTAAGTTTCATCTAAATTGTGCAGGGGAAGGATGTTTCTTTGCAGTATACTGTTTCCCAGAACATAAAGGATAGAGGATTTCTTCAGCTGCCCCTATTTCCCAGAATGGTAGTGCTCAGGTAAAATTTAAAGTTGTCACAGCATCTAATTTACACTGCCATAACAATTATAGAAGCTCCTTTGTTACAATGGTCCTAGGAAATTAAGGATGTGTGACACACAGAAGCAACACCTGAAGAAGCATGCCCAAATTGGTTCTTCAGACTCATAATAAATTTGAAATGAGAGTGCAATATAGCTGTGTTCTTCTAAGTCACTAAAATTTTCTATCTGTCTTGTTATTACTAGGTTTATATATGCCAGGTTTATGGAATCTGGCATAATATAACTGAATTACTCTGTTGCAATTCCTAAAATCAGTTAGGGAGCAATCAAGGAATTTATTAGTTAATACCGTTACTGCTATGATTACAGTAACTATTTTACATTTGCTAGTTGATTGGTCATTCTACCCAGTCTCCTTATTCTTGAATCAGAGATTATATGTTTATAAAAGCAAAACAAGAAGAAAAAAAGATTTTATACTATAAGATCTGAAGGCATCTCAAAGGTTAGACATTATCTTTTACTATCTTTTATAGGGAGGAGTAACAAGGTTAGAAGAAAACAGTTGTTGAAAAATAGAATGTATCGGAGTTGCATGATGAGACAGTTGATCCAAGAATGTTTTACCCTGAAGCCAGTTTATTCTTCTTAGGGATTGTGTAAATGAAAAAACTCTGAGAAACAATACAGTTTTAAAGAGTTTATTTAAATAAGATGTAATTCATTTATTGGGAAACACCAAGCTGAAAGAGGTTTAGTATTCCCATGACAAAGCATCAGAGACAAGTATTTATTGAGTGAATGCAAAAGCAAAATAAATAAATTATTTGATCTGTTGCAATTACAAAATTGCCATTTTGGGGTCCCCTTTTTGAAAAGTTTCTGGTCACATAATCACATTAGTTGACTTCTTATGATTTTCCTGAGGTTAAGCTTTATTTCTGTCTAAAGTAAGCATTTACCAGAAATGCCCCATAAAGTTTTGCTAATGTTTTCAGTTTAAGCACACTTAAGGCTCTTTATAAGACCTAGGGGGCGAGGTCAGGAGTTTGAGACCAGCCTGGCCAATATGGCAAACCCCCATTTATACTAAAAATACAAAAATTAGCCTGCCTAGTGGCAGGCACCTGTAATCCCAGCTATTCGGGAAGCTGAGGCCAGGAGAATTACTTGAACGCAGGAAGCGGAGATTGCAGTGAGCTGAGATCCTGCCATTGCACTCCAGCCTGGGAAATGAGCAAAAGTCCTCTCAAAAAAGAAAAAATAGACGTAGGTGGTTTTGTTTTCTCAGGAATTTTTCAAGCTCAGCCTCCATTTTAATTTTACTATAACACATGAGAATAAAATTTGAAAATGAATAGATGGTGTTCAATAATCTTATTATTTTCTTATGCAAGATCTCCATTGAAGGGGGCAAAAATATGTGTTTCTGATAGATGTGATTATCCAAAGAAGCTATAGCACAACACTAAATATTCACTGAATTACTGTGTGAGGATTGTAATTTCTATAAAATTTTAGTATTAGAAAGGGATGGAGATCTCTGTTCTATTTAATTTTACCTTGCTGGACATAGTGTTATAATCTTCTTAATGCATTCTTAAAAAGCATTTACAAATTTTGTACAATACTAATGATGTACATATAATATAAAAAATAAGAACTAGTTCAAACGTAAGCACTCTAGACTTCTTTAAAATGGAGAATTTGGTCACCAAAATATACTTCTACAAATATATTCCTTTTTATGAAAATTATAAGCACAAAATTTAATATTTAATATTCTTGAGACAGGAATTTTCATCCAGATAATTTTTAAAATAAAGATTTTATACAAAAACATTGACAAAAGGGGACACAATTTTGGCATATATTTAATATTTATATTTTTTGAATGCTTTTCTGACTTGAAGATACCTTTTCTGACTTGAAAATACAGTGTCTCTATTAACTGAAAATAAAGTTATTGATTTTAATGTGGTTGCAAAGATACCTGAACCTGTTCAAGTACTACAGGCTCAGATTAATCTAAGAAGTTCATAAAATACTAAAGTTTTTATATTAAAGTATATTTTAAATGACAAGTAATGCTCTATATAAGATGATATAATACATGTGTGATACAAGCACATATTTATTATTCTTTAATAAGATAATCTAAAAATAATTAAAATAAAGATAAGAATTAGTAAGATACTTTTTAAAAAGAATACTTGCAAAATACACTCATTCACATGGGAAATTATACTGATGATCTGGCCTAAATGAGAAATTGTATCATATATTTTCTTTTCCTAAGTGAGAATAATGTGCATCTTACCTAGCTCCCACTGTAATAAGAGAAGACATTTGAGATACAGCTGTTCAGGATTATGACCAAGTACAACTTACTGCATTAGGGCAAAACTTTCTGGGCAAAGCTAACTGGCCCTCTATGGATCTTTAAATCAGAATATTGATTTAGTTAACTTTGCACATGAATCAACAAAATTGACTGGTTCAGTTCTGCCAAATGAGAGTAATTGTCACATTAAAAAATTTAGAACAAAATCATATATACCTAGCACAGCTAACTTTTGTCTGATTTTGATATTCCCACTTCATCATTTCAGAAACATGAACATTTAGCCCACCAAACCAAAGTGGTAGGTGATCTCACCACTGACAACTGTATATAACAGAGCTATGTTAGAATCTTGGTCTTTGTACTCTTGCAATTATTACATTTTTTGTGATTAAATTTTCCATAAATTAATGTATTAAAATTCTTCATTTATATTTTCAGTGAGTAAAACAGAGCTATTAAAGAACACCATGAAAGGCTTTCAGAATTTAGCAAGAATTTGCTGTGATTTGTTGCTCAGGAGTGATGTCTTTTTTTTTTCCATGTATTCTGTCTTGTTTTGACTAGGAAAAACATCTAATTCACTTTGTGCCAGGTCAGAGCTTTGTCTTTTGGAGTGTGAATTGACACAAAAAAGTAATGGTTCTGTAATTCCATGTAGATATGTATTATTTCCCAGACACATAAAATGAGTTGACACAAGGGACCTATGAGAGACTTTATGCTTTGAAGTTGAAATTTTGCAAGTAATTGATCTGATAGCAATATGGTTTAAAATGATTTTATCTTCAGTTGATTCTTTCAACAATTTGTATATTATGGGACAGATGTCAAGCAGTTTTACAGATATACTGAAAACTCCAAAGCCTTTCCAGTCAGCTTGTCTACAGAGACCTTTATTTTCCCCTACATTTATGAGTTTTCAAAAATCAATTCAGTCAACATTTATTGACACTCAACCTGGTTCTGCTCTAACTTGAGTGTCTCAACTAGCCACAGGGTGTCCATTTTGTCTATAGTTGTGGTATTATTGAACAACTAAAATCTCTATGTATGTATTGTGCTCATCTTTTTTCTCCCAATGGTTGTTGGCACATTGTTGAGCGTCAATAAATATTGACCCAGTTTATTATTCTTCAGTCAAAATTCTTACATATTTTGACTTTAGGAAGGATGGCATGACCAGCAGAGAGAAGCAGCTTTAATAAGCCAGACTGACTAACATGGGCAAATAAAAATTGGGTGTTAAGAAGATGACATATGGAAAGTGGTGATAGTTTCCAAAGAGATTCCTCTTTTAAGGGCCAAATGTGTTTTAGAAGTCATGGGGTTATAATCTATAAATAATTATAAACTCAATATTTCTGAATTAATTAAAAATAAAATGATGAAAGGAATGTATGCTCTCTAAATGCTAATCCAGTATAAAATACAATCCCTAACTCACATAAAAATTTTATGATTAGATAAAAATTTATAATTATCTTTATAAACATATTTGTGGGAAATTGTATTACTTAATCCAGTGATTGGAGAGCTTGGGTCAAACATAAGCTAGCTTTAAGAATTATAAAGGTAGTAATTTGGAAGATGTTTCACTTCTAACTACAAAAGAAAGAAAAATGGGTGAAAGGTAAAAGGATAATATTGGGAGAGTGTTCTAATTACAGAATTTCTTTCCTTTGAAGAAACTTTCAAACAGACATGATAAATTTGCAGTCACTGGAGATATTAGCTGGACAACAGCAGTTGCAGATTCCACAGATAGGACTTAAGCACTGGGTGATGTTTGAAATACATGACATTTAAAGAAAATATATTAGACCCTGGCATTTGAGGTGTTTCTCACAATTTTCTCACCCATTTTGTGATCTAAAGAAATAGCGTAAAGATCACAGATTGTTTATTGAAGCATAATAATTCTGATAATCTTTGAAATAATCTTTCAAAGAGTTCTGATAGAAAATAACTCCATGAATGTTAGTATCTTTTTTTTTTTTTAGAGAACATCTAGTTCAATATTTAATAGTCTACATATTATGGAGATATCAGGGTTGTCATGACAACTGGATGGAAAATTTAGTAAATGTAATTTTTTCCACATAATGCAGTATTCTCTTCCTTCCTGTTTGTTTAAAACATAATTTCATGAAAAATCCACAGTCTGCATTTAAATAGCCTGAAGTGTGTCTGAAATTATATACTCCAAAGTTAAATAAAACCTTAAGGGAAATGCATCTTGTTCTGTCAAATTCTGGTACTATAGTCCTCACTCTAACTCTTTCTCCTCCAAGTCAAGTTAGTGCCCTGGACATTGAAGCTAGTGTGCATAACCCCAGGCTTCAATTAAGCTCAGGAGGAATTCTTTCTTGACTTGGATTTTGCTGAGCATAAAAATTAGATTAATCCTATAGAAAGGATTCAGAAGAAAATTTGAAATACTGAGGTAAATTATATTATGCAATTTAAAATATACCAAGGGAGGACTGAGGCACCAGAAATAGAATGAAAGTTTGGAGTATTAGACCACAGCAAAAAGAATCAGAGAGAGTATATGATTATGAAAGTATTTATTGAAATAAATAATTTAGAATTCAATCTAATTATTTTCTACTTGTTTACTAGGAATAAAAATTTTACCAAATAGAATCCTATCATATCTATATATTTTCATCACATAGTATAAACTTAGTTGACTATATCAATGGAGCCAACAAATTTTTATATATTTTTTTATACTAGTAAATATTTACAATAATGAAAACAAGTAGAAACCTAGAAAAGGCCAGATATTATTTATACTATATAGACACTCTTTTTTTCTTTTCCTCGAATTGAGTGAAATATAAAAATTCAGTGAACCACGAAATGCAGATGTGTTCACATATATCTCCATCTTTCCCAAGTGGAAGAATTTACCTGATTCTTTGAACAAAAATTTATGCTTACTTATTTATAAAAAGCTGAGAAGTATAAGACTCTTCATAATCTATGCCAACCCTTTCAGTTATTCTACCCTGATTATCTTAATTCTGCCTGTTCTGGAGTAGATAAAAATAAATATAATAAAGTGGTTTTGTATCTGACAGGAAGAAAATATATAGGTTTCTATGAAATCGTTATAAACAATTGAATTTCTTTGATAGATTATTAAATAGTATACAGTATTAGGCAAATTATGATTTTCTCTTTACTGTTCGTAGCAAATATGCTGAATTGTATTAGAAGGAAAAATGTGGAGAAAATATAATTTCTTTTTTATGGAGCTTTTCCTTTTATTTTTTAAGAAATCGCGTGATTCGGTCATTAAATTTTAAATTCTTAAGCCAAACTGACTGCTTTTAAATGCTTGTTCAATCATAACCTAGACATATTATCTTTGTCAAATTATGTACTTTTTATGTCAGTTTTCTCTTTAGTCAGAATATAAATATCAATCTCGATATGTTGTTTGGAAAATTAAATGGGTTGATATATTTAACTTCCTTGGAAAAATGTCTCAAGGCATGAAGATTAGACACCATATTTATCTTTATTATGTACTTTGCATCAGCATTATATGTTCTTAACCCAAGAATTAGAAATGCTTTTATCCATAAATCCTGGCCATGTCTTACAACTGAAGGATATTTATCTTTTTAACAAAAATTCTAAAGCAAAGGGCAGATGTCAGCAATATTTTTCCCTCAACAGAAATATCAATTCAAACAATTAGGCATGTACAAAATACCTTTAGAAGAGTTAATGAAAGCAGGTGAGGGATCACAGCATCTGGGTATACCACAGGCAGAAACACACAGACACATGTACACAATCAAGAGGGTAGAAAGGATAGTTTTACATTACCCACATCACCACTCCCCCATCCCTGGGCAGCACAAACTGAAAAGATACACACTCTGCTTGGGGGTAGGAAAAGAAAATGTGCATCGGACTCTTCTTTGAACACCTACACTGAGCCTACTCATATATACTTCAGTGCTGTGTAGACCTCTAACAGCCCCAAACTCTAAGGTGGTACCTGTGGACTCCAGGCCAATTCTAGCATCAGGCTAGATTCCTCAATTCCAGGCTCCAGGCCTATGAGGTGCATTTAGTCTCCAGAATGCTTTATTGCTAGGCCAACTTCAGTGATCCCAGGGTCCAGACTGTCTCCAACACATGGATAGCCCCATGGCAAGAGATTTTGAGTTTATTCCAGCAACATGTCAACCTCTGCTGCCCTAGTTATCAGGCTGTCAGCCATGGAGGCAGCCTCCAGGTTTGTCCTTACAAATACAGGGCACAGGCTCATCCAGAATGAAGCCAGCCCATACAATCCCTGGACCATGCTATAAAGAGTTCAATACCCCTGGCATCAAACATAAGATCGGAATCTGTGAACACAAGCTCTGGGCTGGTCCCTATGACCATTGTGACTCTATACTGCAGCAGACCCAAGGTCCAAGCCTGTGTCAATAAGCTCATTCCTGGACTTTTCCCCCATGAACTCAGGCTTCATGACAGCTCTTGTGTACCCAGGTCTTAGGCTGATCTTGGAACCCCCAGGACCCATGCAAGTCCTACTGGCATCAGGCACCAGCAAGCAGCTATGATCCTAGATTTTAAGGCAGCCCCTGTGGTCTTTCAGTTCTACGTCATTTTCAGCCTCACACTTACACTAGGCTGTGGAAGACCCAGAGTTCAGGCTTGCTTCACTAGGCCCAGAGTTAAAGCTCACTCCAGTAAACCCCAGTGCCAGGTTGGATCCTGTGGACTAAAGCTCCAAAACCATCCTTTCAGACCCAGGCCAGCCTCTATGGAGTTAAAATTCAGGCCTGTCATAGTGTGTTCAGGTACCAGGCCTGCCCCAGTGCCAGACCAGCCCACATGGATTCTAGCTCCAGACCAATTTCATTGAACGTGAACTACGGAACCATCTTGGTGCTTGGATAACTCCTGCAGACAGGCTCAAGGTCCAGCCTAGCACTAGGTCAGTACCTGTAGACTCAGGCTGGACCCCATTGATAGATAATTCAGGTCTACTCTTGTGGATCCACAGGGCTATTCCTACAGACTCAATGAACTGATCTACCATGGTGAATATAGGATTCATGTCTCACCTCACACACCCAAGTACCTGATCTGCTTACCTACAGACCCAGACAAGAATGTGGCCAGTCTGTTTGAGGACTCAAGTAACAAGCTGACTCTTGAACCATGCCAGATATTCTGCCTAGAATGTCTAGATGTGCTAATTAGTGAAGGATTTTCCCAGACAAAGACATGCTACAAAATGAAATGAGTCCCTAGTTCTTCACTTATGTAAAGCAACAAGAAACATAAAATGTCAAGTAGACATAACATTGCCAAAAATCCCTACAATAATCTCCAAATGGCTTACCCCAAAGAAATGAAGGCATACAAACTGCCTGCTTAACAAAGAATTCAAAGTAAAAATATAAAGGAAGCTCAACACTTCAAGAAAATACAAGAAATCAATTTAATTAGCTTAGGAAAACAAACAAAAAAGACTACAACAAAAAAGTTATCAGAGAAATTAAAATTATATATTAAAAAAAGCAAACAAAAACTCTGTAGCTGAAAAATACAATGAATAAATTTAAAATGCAATGGAGAGCAACAAAGCAGGATTGCTGAATCAGAAGAATAACTGTGAACTAAGAGAAAGGTTATTTGAAAAAATATAGTGAGAGTAAAAAGTAATCAAAAGGAATAACCAAAGCTTTATAGGCTCTATGAGAAAGCATCAAAAGCACAAATGCTGAATTGAGGCAAATGTTTAAAAAGAGAGAAATGAAAAGAAATTAAAAGCTTATCTAAATAAAGAATAGCAGAAAAGCTTATACATTTGGAGAAAGGTGTAGGGAGACAAAAGGTCTCCAATCAGGTTCAATCCAGCAATCTGGATTGAATCTTACACCAAGATGTATTATTAGCAAATTGTCAAATCAACAGCAAAGACAGAATTCTAAAAACAGCAAGAAATGCAAATAACATATAAGTGAGTTTAACAAGGCTAGAATTGGAGTTCTCAGCAGAGAGCTTACAGGCCAAGAGAGAGTGAGATGATATTTTCAAGTACTATAGGGAAGATAAAACATAACAATAAAAAAACCCTGTTAACCAAAAATACTGTATTTAGCAAAGCTGTCTTTCAGAAATGAAGGGGAGATAAAGACTTTTCCAAACAAAAGCTGATGGAGTTCACTATAATCAGACCTGACTTACAAGAGCTGTTAAGGGACATTGAATAAACATACTATAATGGTGGTGTGTAAAACACTTATGTCTTTAATATGAAGGTTACAGATAAATCTACTAAAAATTATAACTATAGTTTAAGGATTATACAGTATAAAAAGATGTAAATTGTGATATCAAAAACTTCAAAGGTGAGGTAGGGTGTAAAGTGTAGCTTTTTTGTTATCAAAATTAAGTTGTTATCAACTTAAAATAGCCTGTTATAGACAGAAGAAGACTTTTTCAAGTGTCATGGTAACCACGAAGCAAAAACCTGTAGTGTATAGACCAAAAATAAAAAGTAAGGAACCAAAGAATACTTAAGAAAAAAATATGTATTTGCAAAGGCAGACAGCAAGAGAGAAAGAAAAAAATGGTTATACAAAAAAGAGAAAAACACAATTAACAAAATGGTGGCATTAAGTCTTTACCTACAATAATTCATCTTCAAGTAAATGAATTAAGTCATCCAATGAAAAAACAGAGGGGCTGAATGAATAATAAACAAGGTATAGCTGCATGCTGTCTAGATAAGAATCTCTTCACCTATAAGGAAAGAGACTTAAAGTAAATGGATAGAACAAAATATTTTATGCAGATTAAAAGCAAAGGTGACCAAGAATAGAAGTTGAAAACCTTAAAATAAGATAAATAAGGTCATTATATAATGATAAAGAGGTCAATTCATCAAATGAATGTAACAACTGTAAATATATACAGATGGTACTCAGCTTACAACCGTTGGACTTAACAATATTTTTACTTTACAATGGTGCACAACTGAAACACCTTTAATAGAAACTGTGCTTTGAGTACCTATACAGCTACTCTATTTTTTACTTTTTTTATAGTATTCAATAAATTACATGAAATATACAATGCTTTATTATTATATAAGCTTATGTTAGATGATTATACCCAACTGTCAGTTAATGTAAATATTCTGAGCACATTTAAGGTAGGATAGTCTAAGCTGTGATGTTGGTAGTTTAGGTATATTAACTGTATTTTTGTTATGATATTTTCAATTTATGTCGGGCTTACTGGGATGTAACTCTGTCTAAATTGAGCAGCATCTGTATGTAGCCAATATTTGAATACCTAAATATACAATTCAAATATTAGTAAATCTCAAGGGAGAAGTAGTCTGTAATAAAATATTAGTGGAGGCTTTTAGTATCCTACTTTTAGCAATGGATGGATCATCCAGATAGAAAAACCAAGACTTAAAAAATAATTTAGTCCAAATGGAACTAACAGTAATAAACAAATCATATTATCCAAAATCAGCAGAATATACATTCTTCATGAGCACATATGGAATATTCCCCAGAAGAGGTTATATGTTAGGTCAAAAAACAAGTCTTAATAAATTTGCGAATATTTAAATCTCTTAAACTGAGTTAGAGATTGTCACTCACTTTATCTTTTTCTCCCAATTATATGTTGTGTTGTATCTCTTTAGTTATCCCAGTTAAGTTCATTTTTCACTCTAAAAATGATCAGAATCATAAATTTTCTCATTGCATAAACATATTGTGGGAGGCACTCAAGGATCAAGTAGCTGGCAAAAAGGTGGAAAAGTCCATGTCAGTAGTTCTTTTTTTTTTTTTTTGAGATGGAGTTTCACTGTTGTGAAACAACACTGGAGTGGAATGGCATGATCTCAGCTCACCGCAACCTCCGCATCCTGGGTTCAAGCAATTCTCCTGCTTCAGTCTCTCGAGCAGCTGGGACTACAGGCATGCACCACCATGCCCAGCTAATTTTTGTATTTTTAGTAGAGAAGGGGTTTCACCTTGTTGACCAGGATGCTCTCGATCTCTTGACCTTGTGATCTACCTGCCTCGGCCTCCCAAAGTGCTGGGATTATAGGCATGAGCCACCGTGCCTGGCCATGTCAGTAGTTCTTAACTTGTATTCTACAAACTACTGGGGATGCTGTCAATGGTATATTTTAAAATTTGTTTTTGCTGTAGATAAATACTTCTGCATTTTGGCATTTTTTCAGGTGATATGTCTACATTAGTGTTTTCGAAATGCAGTATAATGCATAATCTATGTGACTACAAGAAAACACTTTTTGACGATTTTATATTGGTACAAAAAAGATTATGTGTTTATTAGAACCTACAAGGGTGTTGAAATGTAGATACTTAAAAACCCCTCATGTATGGAGAACAAACTTGTGTAAGAGGAGACATGGAAAGACCGCAAAGTAAGAAATCTAACTGTAAATTTTTCTTGGATAAATAAACCATAGTTTTGCACAAATAGTAGTTTATTTTTAACAGGGGATATTTGTGAATTCACGAATTCACAGTTTTTAATGATTTTAAAACATATATCTAACAAATCTCAATACATCCAGAGGCAAACATTAATAAGAAAATAGATTATGTAGACTATAAATGTAATGAAGTTAATTTAGTTGAAATATCTAAAACATTTAGGTCACAGAATTAGAGAACATATATTCTTTATAAGTATATGTGAGAGTTTTCAAAATTTATTAAATACTTTTCTATGAATGAACTTCTAAAAACATTAAGAAATCTGTGTCATACAGAACATACTCAATTACAAAGAGCTACTAGCACTTGGAAATAACAGCAAAAAGATAACAAAGAAATAAATAATACATCTGATTGGAAAACACATTTTTAAAATAATTCACAAATCAAATAATGATGTATTAAAATTGATTTCCATGTATGAGAGTTGAATTACAAAGCCCTTCCTTTCTAAAAGCAAGAGATAGAACAAAAATAGCATTTGAAAAACAAGTCTTCAGTCCTAAATGCATAAACTAGAAAAGAAGAAAGTGAAAAACAAAACTGTGAGCAAAAATGTAAATCAACACATTAACAAAAAAAAAAAGAAACAACATAAGGAAGAATAAAAATTTGACAAAATAGAAAACAATGATAAGCAATTTTATTCTTTCTAAGTACAATTAACACTGATAAATCTCAAATCAAATTGAACAAGGCAGAATATGAGAGACAGAGTGAGCAAGAATGAGCATGCATAGGGGAAGGTGGGCAAATATGAATAACATTTGGAATAATTAAGTGGAGCTGAATTAGATGCAGTATATACTAAATAAATGTTTTTTGTTACTTGAATGTTAAATTTGTTTATCAATAAAATATTAACTTTGATTATCTAATCTAAACAATATGCTAAAATTAATTATCAAACAGTATAAATGGTGCTGAAAATTTTTTACCAGCTCTGCATAATTTAGAAAAGATTTATTAATTTTTTTAAAAAAATTGTTGCTATAATTAATTGTTTTCTACTATATACATTTATATGTAGGCTATTTATCAGTGATTCAATTTAAGAGCTCCTTATTGATCTGCTCAGGGAATCAATTTCTTCTTGGTTCTGTCTTGGGAGGGAGTGTGTGTCAAGGAATTTGTCAGTCTCTTCTAGCTTTTCTAGTTTGTGTGCATAGAGGTGTTCATAATAGTTTCGATGATAATTTTTATCTCTGTGAAGTCAGTGGTTACATTCCCTTTATCATTTCTAACTGCATTTATTTGAGTCTTCTCTTTTTCTTCTCTATTAGTCTATCTAGTGGCCTTTCTTTCTTATTAATGTTTTCAAAAAAAAAAAACACAATTCCTTAATTCTTTGATCTTTTGAATGGTTTTTTAGTATCTTGATTTCCTTCATGAAGTTCAGCTCTCATTTTTGTTACTTTTTATCTTCTGCTAACTTTGGGGTTGATTTGTTTTTACTTCTCTAATTCTGTCAGTTGTGGGGTTAGGTTGTTAATTTTTAACATTTTGATGTGGGCATTTAGTGCTATCAATTTACATAGCACTAAACACCTCTTAACATCACCTTGGCTGTGTCCCAGAGAATCTGGTAAGTTGTATCTTTGTTCTCTGTTAGTTTTAAAGAACTTCTTGATTTCTGCCTTAATTTCATTCTTTACCCAAAAGTCATTAAAAAGCATGTTGTTTAATTTCCATGTAAGTATGTGATGTTGAGTGATTTTTGTTAGTCTTAACTTCTGTTTTTATTGCACTATGGTATGAAATTGTGTTTGCTCTGATTTCGATACTTTTGCATTTGCTCAGAATTATTTTGTGTCCAATTATGTGGTCAATTTTAGAGTATGTGCCATGTGATAATGAGACAAATATATATTATTTTGTTTTGAGGTGGAGATTTCTGTAGTGGTCAATCAGATCCATTTGGTCCAAAACTGAGTTCAGGTCCTGAGTATCTTTATTAATTTTCTGCCTTGATTATCTGTCTAATACTGGCAGTGAAGTGTTGAGGTCTTCACTGTTATTTGGGAGTCTATGTCTCCTTGCAGGTCTCTAAAACTTGCTTCCTCAGTCTGGGTGCTCCTGTCTTAGTTGTATGTATATTTAGAATAGGTAGGTCGTCTTGTTGAATTAAATCCTTTACCATTATGTAATGTTCTTTTTCTTTTTTTGACCTTTGTTAGTTTGAATTAAAGAATATAGGGCCAGGTGCGGTGGCTCAAGCCTGTAATCCCAGCACTTTGGGAGGCTGAGGCGGGTGGATCATGAAGTCAAAGAGATTGAGACCATCCTGGTCAACATGGTGAAAACCCGTCTCTACTAAAAATACAAAAAATAAAAAATAAATAAAAAATAAAAAATAACTGGGCATGGTGGTGCGTGCCTGAAATCCCAGCTACTCTGGAGGCTGAGGCAGGAGAATTGCCTGAACCCAGGAGACGGAGGTTGCGGTGAGCCGAGATCGCGCCATTGCACTTCAGCCTGGGTAACAAGAGCAAAACTCAGTCTCAAGAAAAAAAAAAAAAAGAATATAAGTGTGAGTAATGACATAGAAACCATGTCAAATTTTTCAATGGCTTTCTGGTTGAATTGATGTTTCAGATTTAATAACTGAATCATTTCTTTTAATATTAATATTTTTGTTGAATTCTAAGCTCTTAATGATTTACATTCAAAAGTTATCTCTTTCTTATTCTATTAAAAATATTTTTTACCAAGTTACAAAGCTCACTTGTTAGATGATCATATTTAACTAGTTGGTTTGGAATTTTTTAATTTTTGTTTATCTCTGTTTTATAATATATTGTAAAATTTTTTGGACAATATTTATAATTACATCTATTTAAGAAACTAAAAATATTTCCATATTAACTACTGTTATCACACAGAAGTATTTCATATTTCTTATTATTTGCCTGGGACTTGATAGTTTACCTTTTAAAATAATGTATCTTATTTATTTCTGATCTTCATTTGGTAGGGAGAATAGTTTGCTACCCCAGTGATGTCTACATCCTAATATTCAAAACTTGTGAATATATTACAGAGTACTTTAGGTGACTTAGCTGTTACGATTAAAATAAAGGTTCTTTAGACGGGGAGATGATACTCAATTATCTGGCTGGTCGCAATATAATTACATGGGTCCTTCAAAGTAGGGAGGTAGAAGAGGAGAATCAGAGAGATACTTGACTATGGAAACTGATATAAAATCATTCACTGAAAATCAAAGGGAAAGACTGGATCGAGAGCAAAGAAGAGCAAAGAAATGCAAAGAAACGTAGGCAGCCTCAGCCTCACGAGTAACTGGGACTGCAGGGGTGCGCAGGAGAATTGCTTGAACCCTGGAGGCGGAGGTTGCAGTGAGCGGAGATCACGCCACTGCACTCTAGCCTGGCGCCTGGCGACGGAACAACACTCTGTCTTAAAAAGGCAGCAATCAAAAATGATGAGTTTGTGTCCTTTGTAAGGACATGGATGAATCTGGAGAACATCATTCTCAGCAAACTGACACAAGAACAGAAAAAGAAATACTGCATATACTCACTCATAGGTGGGTGAGAAAAATGAGAACACATGGACACAGAGAGGCGGTCTACTCTACACTGGGGACTGTTGGGGGAAATGGGGGAGGGACAGTGGGGTGGGGGCTGGAGAGGGATAGCTTGGGGAGAAATGCCAAGTGTGGGTGAAGGGGAGGAAGGCAGCAAAACACACTGCCATGTGTGTACCTATGCAACTATCTTGCATGTTCTGCACATGTACCCCAAAACCTATAATGCAATAAAAATTTAAAAAAAAAAAAAAGGCAGCAAAACACACTGCCATGTGTGTACCTATGCAACTATCTTGCATGCTCTGCACATGTACCCCAAAACCTAAAATGCAATTAAAAAAAAAAAAGATGGAAAAAAAAAGAAATGTAGGCAGCCTCTGGAAGCTGGAAAAGTCAAGAAAGTGGATTCTCTCCTAGAGTCCTCAGAAGGAATGGAGCCCCAGCGCCACCTTCATTAAAGTCCTGTGGGATTTGTATAAGACATCTCTGACCTGCATAACTATAAAATAACAAATGTGTATTTTTTGAAAACAGTAAGTTTTAGTAATTTATCATGGCAGAAATTGAAAATTAATAAACGTATATTTTATAATTTTATTTAGCTTTTTGTGTTTAACTGTTTTATCACTTGTGAAGTTAATGTAAACTTTAATGTGTAAAACTGTGTTTTCATATAAATATAAAGTTTTTAAAACTGAATATTGTTAATTAATTTTGTTATATTTTCAAATGTTCAAAACTCATATTCCACAATTTCCAATAAAGAGAATATATAAGATAGAAAAAAATTCTGAACTGCTTTTGTTGTTCTAGCACCACAGGATGCTCACTAGGGTCCTAATATAGTTTTCTTCTTTATTGTTTCAATTTTCAGTTCTTCAAACGTTTTTTAAGATTACTTTGCTTTTTGGGTGAAGCATAGTAGTAAACGTAAAATTTATAAGACCAAAACTACATGAATTGTTTTATTTTTATATTTTAGTGTATTTTCTAGATAGAATACCAGTTGTGACATATATTAATACTAGATTGAAGCATCCATATATATATTATACACACACATTGTATATGTTTGTAAACTCTAATTTTTAGACTTCCTCCATATTATTTTGTCATCTTCTATATAAAGTGCAAAACAGTTTTTATGTATTTCTCTTTGGAATTATTTTCTTCCAAAGTACTATCAAATATTAATGGAATGTTCTATTTTTTTACTTGCTTTATTTATATTTCTTGATAAAATAATTATTCAGATGACTTATTGCTTATGAACTATGCATTACAGTTTGTCATTAGTTACATGATTTAAAAGAACTCTTTTATGTCATTCTCTTTAAATATGTAAACATTATTTTCAACTTGTTATTACATACATTTTCCACACACATTGAACATTAGTAGCAATATCCTAGTAATTTTTTGTTGAAATAAATGTGTTGATTTAAAATTTAGTTATTTCATTCTTATTCAGACATGGTATCAAATGCTTTTCTAGAAAATTACAAATTTTGTTCAGTATCATAAAAAAATTCCAGTTTAAAGTTTATTTTTATTTCCCTTGATCCCTAAGATTTCTGTTTGTGATATTTAAAAGGAACAATAAGAAACTTATCAATCTTGATAGCTTTTTTGGCCTGGATTTTTATTTCTATCATAAATTCTTGAATGTCTTTAAGGCCATTTACTTTAGAATTGCAATGTACAAACAATAAAAATTAATAAAACTAAATAAAATAGACAAAATAACTATATTGGACTATAATTATAAACTAATGATTTTTTTAAAAGCATGAAGTTCATAAAATATGTTCCACACAATTACATTGCCTATCATTCATTACCCAGTGAAAATTACATGTTAAACCACAAGTCACTATAATCATGTCCCCTTCCCTCTGGCAACACTATACAGGAAACCCAGTGAAATCAAGAGTATCCATTTTACTTGTCTTGGACAAATTAAGTTAAGAAGGGATGCATGCCACTTCTGTACATAGGCATAAGAGCCTGCCGTTTTCATCTTCACTTCTGAGGCAGCTAATATTATCTCTAATAGTGACACCACCAGCAGCCTGGATCCTGGACAAAGGACAGTGGTGGTGTCAGAGGAGCACAATCCTAGCTGACTCATGAGGTCCAAGGTGTCAGTTGAAAACTAATCTGTGCATTTCAAGTCACTGAAATTTTAGAGTTGTTTTAGCCACAGCAAGACGTAGCTTATGTTAATCAATGTGTGCTGCAAATTTTCTATGATGTTCCTACAGGAGAAGATCCATTTGTCAACAATCTTCAACCATCTACAATTAGTTTGAACTATGACCAGTCATATAGACATGCATACAAAATCAGATATATAGATAATAGTAATGTATACAATGTACAACTAAGAGATACAAGAAAGACTATTTTTTTAACAGCATGATTTATAAAAGCCAAACTGAAAAAAATGACCATTAACAGCTAAATTGGTAAAAATATTGTGGTATAATTAAACATTAGTACATTTTTAAGAAATAATTAGATAATACAAACATCAGCATCGAAAAATCTCGAAAACAAAAAGTTGAACAAAAGGATGTCCCTTGGAAGACTGAGGTTAGAGAATCACTTGAGCCCAGCAGTTCAGGGCTGCAGTGAGCTATAATTGCACCACTGCTCTCCAGCCTCCAGGACATAGCAAGACCCTGTCTTTAGAAATAAAAAGGATTCCAGAGTCATAACATATAATTCAGTTTATGAGGGAAGGTAAGAAAACATAAACAATATTACTATACTACTTAGGAATGCATGCAGGCAGATTTTTTTTAAAAAATTAAGAAAGTAATTACTGTGAAATTAGGATAATTTTTCTCTTTAGGGGAAATTAAGGTGTTGTGTAACTTAGGAAACGACATTGAAATTTTCATGGTGCTAGCAAAATTTTATTACTTGACCTTTGTAATATTGTGCTGGCTTAATTGATCACTATTCAATAAAGAATAGTTTTATGATTTATGCATTATGTGCTTGTATGTATATATATATATATATATTATATTTTGGGTGCTCTCTGAATACAGCATGAAGAAGGGAAATGACAAAGTACAACTAGATGTCACTTTGGCTAGGCAGTACAGTCCCTGGATAGGAAATAGAGTTTCTGTCTTAGAAGCCACCTTCAAAACGATACTATATTAAAGAAGAGAAAATACACAATTTGTTAGGTCAATTGCTTTTTTTGCCACACATACTGTGTTTAAGTTCTTTCCTCTTATTTACTTGTATTTACCACTTAAGAACTTTATAGATGGCCATACTATTAGTGCCAGGCTTGATATGACTGCCCCATTTTAGTGAACACCAAGTAATCTTTTCTTAATTTAGCCAATATTTATTAAATATTTATTACGTATAAAATATGTATTAGGCTAAGTATATTAAGGTGCATAGCACATAAATCATAATGTCCAAGTACCTACAGTCTAGTCCAGGGAGAGGTAAACTTTCTGTGAGTGGCCAAATAATAAATATTTTAGGTTTTGTCAGTTCAAGTAAGGTCTTTGTTGCATATTCTTTTTATTGATGGTTTGTTTATTTTACTGTCTGTGGTTTTTACAACCTTTGTAATGATACATTTTGCCCTAGTTTGCTAGTTTGCTGACCCATGGTTTAATGAATAAAGCTAGAAGAGAGACTCAACAAAATACGTAGAAATTTATAGAAAAACAATGATTGATTAAATGTTCCTCACTGCTAAAAACAAAACAAACAAAAAAAACAAAGACATAAACACAAGTTTTTGTTTATATTTGGAACTATTTAGAATAGTGTATTATGTAGGTCAAATCTTTACATCATTAATGAAATGTTACTACACAAATGAAAATGTTATTATGCAAATAAAATTCTGGTTTGGCTAGATTTCTCTGTTACTCAAATACAATAGTTTTTAGTGAAAATGATCTAGCATTTTAATATTTCATTGAAGAAAATATAACTTTTACTTTCACTCTCTTTCAGTGTTAATGACTCAAAATCTGAATATTACATTATCATTACATTAGTTTGAGAAGCATCATAGAATTTTAGTGCTGAATCAATTTAACTTTATCTTTCATTATCCATAATGGGCATTAAATGGGTGTGAAAAATGCAAGATAAACTTTGGATTTGAGTTTTTACATTTGGATTTCACAAAGTACTCCCACACCACATTAGGTATGTCATTTTTATCAAAGTTGTATAATTATTTTCTATTACAGAACTAGGCCACTTTTCTTTGTACAAATAAACATTTTGTGATGCTTCTAGAAAGTTCATGATTACCTCTACAAACAAAATTTTAATAATTTATGGTTTATAGGTGATGTACAGAAATTACCACGTAAGGATAGAAGGAATTATCCAGTGGAAACAAAAAAATCTCAAAATGGGTATAGATGCTCCAATTCTAGTTGTATGTTTTTTTTTCCCTGAGATATAATGTATTGATGTAACAGCATATTTTTAAGTAATATAATTAGTGTATAATACTATTACATTTTTATAGTTATTCCTCAGGATTCCATGTTTCTTGGTTATTTTCAGAGCAAATGTAGGCTTTTACTAATGTATTTTCTTTTACTAATGTAACTAATTTCTTTCTGAAATTCCACAGAAATTATAGTGGATCTTGCTCATTATTGTGGATCTGTACTGGGTTAATTGATCTAGACTGACACTGATGTGTTTTACTCATATTTCTGGATTATCATGGACCACTAGAGACATCTTGGGCAGAATTTAAAAGACGAAAAAAAAAAAGACAGCGGTCAGTTTTTTTTTTTTTTTTTTTCAGGTTTGAAAGGGCAGTACAAACCCAGGTACTATTGCAGCTCATGCATATTGTGAGAGATTTGCTGGTTCACAAATTTGTTGGCCTGATAAAGCAGCCAAATACACAGCCCCTTCAGCTCTTACACAATCTTTTCCTTCAATATTATGCAACAATCCATAACAGTTTCTCCAGCATATCAACTTCCTTATCAAATCTGGAGACTTCAGAGACCAGTGCAGATTCCAGTTGTTATTCATGGATTCCAACTTGTCTCTACTGTCCCCCACTTCACGTCAATCTTTCCTTCCTGCCACACTCCCTGCTCTTCAGGCCCAGTATCAAAAGCAGATGCAATAATATATATACATAATTGAAGATGCTATTTACATGGTATAAGTTAAAATATATTGTATAAATTTTATAATGCCTATCATTCCTAGTGATTCTGTTTCTATGATTGAACTCTGAATGAGATACTATCTTGAAAATTATTTGCTATCCTCAGCTATTATTTAGCAATATTTAAATTTGCTATATAATGTTAAGAAACCTAATTTTGTTTCAAAATGTTTTAAATTTAGCTTTATATTTTATGCTGAAGAGAAAACTAATGAATAGTTTCTTAGTCAGTGGATGAAATGTTCACAGCATAAGCATTTTAAAATAAAATTGAATATATTTTCCATTTCAAAATGTAAAATATGTAATGGAAAGTCTAATAAGCTACTTCTAATATTTTGTTATATGATGTGTGTAGTGAAAGGACAAAAAACATGATATTAAAAAGTAGTGTGAATATAGTAGATTCTAAGAAGAGGCAGCCTGAACACATATCTCTGATTCTCTAACGTAAGGTGTCTCTCTCTGAAAGAACACACCAAAAATATAAGCATGCTTGTTTAGCTTCAGAAATAATGCTTAGGGCCTCTTTCATTCTGGTAAATGCTAGGGGATAGCCCTCATTCTCTGTGTCACAATGAGAAAACTACAAGGCCAACAACTAAAATGTTTACCTCTCATTTAGTCATGAAAAAACATCTATGTGTTTCGTAACAAATTAAGGAGATCCATCTGTACTGTTCACTTTGATGTTTTGGGAAACAATACCCAATCTTGCTGTGATTGAGAGTCAAGGGAAATGATAGGCTGAATTACTCAGTCCATGAGAAGGGAAGCAGGTAGCCTCTTAATCCAGAGAGGGTCTATAACAAGCAGCTTTTTCTAATGCATGTCAGCTCAGAGGAAACCATTTCCTAGCCTGTGAGATGTTGTAATCCCAACACAGATACCTGTCCTATTTGCTTATTTACTCCTGTCTTAGGGAATCAATTCACTGATCCAGAACTATAAAAATAAAATAATTAAGTTATAACTTTCTTAAAACAAAAGATGAAAAAACAAAATCATGCTGATCAACCACTGAAGTAGTGCTAAAGAATTTAAAATAAGGAAAATCTTCAAGGAATTGTTGCCAAAAGATAAAAGAAATACTTTCTAACACTAGCACTCAATTTTCAAATTAAAAAATTATAATAATTGACTATTTTATAGGTTTCTAGTGCTGAGAAATAAGCATGTTGAATATTTCACAAAACGGAGCCGAGTTGAGAGTAAATATCATGAGAAGCAAGTGAAGAAAACTAACATGAAAATCATAATCTTAATTAAGAAAAAAATGAGCTTCTGAAGAGAAAAACAATTCGGTAATGGATTGAAGCTAAGTAAAAACATTAAGACAAAAGACTAAAAATTTTAGACTGCCTGGCTCCTCGACCCTAAAATCAACACAATTATATTAATAGTATCTACTTATAGGTTGGTACTCTAAAATTTGAGAATTAAATGTGTTATTAATTGTGAACTATGTAGAACATTATCTGGTGCTGAATCTGTACAACATAAGAATAGATGATTACAATTATTATGAATTCAGTTTTAAAAGCTATTCACGATTTTCTTAACGCATGTAATTGAACTTGAAAACTTGCTTGAAACTGACAATTCTCTAGAAAATAAAAAAAGGAGTTACCAAAACTGACTTGAAAAATAATATTGAATGTAACCAGTCCTACAAATAAATTACAGTATGATACTCTCTACCTTGATAATGTGGTATTCAATTATGAATTAGGAAACTTAAAAACATTGAAAGATAGATGTGGAAATATGACAATGTTTGTGAGGCATTGAATAATTTACAGGAAGAAAAAACATCTGTTCACCCCTAATTTAACAGAAAACTGGGAAAACACATCAGTATATAGGTAATCTGAAAGATGGTTTATTGATAGCCATGGGACTGTTAAGAATCCTATAGGCAAACCTAGAAATACTTTTGTGTGCTAGTTACTAATTAGCAGACTATATGGCCACTAAAATGCGTTTATCATGGACTTTGGCACAATGTATCGGTTATAACGTAACAATCACTATTAATAGGATAATAGTGGAGACCTAAATTTTCTACGCTTGTTCAGGTAGGAGTAAGATAAAATAAGCACATTCCACCAAGTGTTTTCCGTTGAAAAATAACTATAAAACCTGGACAGAATGCTTAGACTAGCTATTTGAGGACTGTGAAAAGTAAGCAATATCAGGCAGATTCAAGAAGAAAACAAGATGCCACACAACCAACAACTTTATCATTTTTCTCTCAATAATATTTCCTAGCCAGAATGCAAAACAATCTGAAATTTTGAAGTAAGCATAAACATGAATAGCAAAAGTCTCAGGAGAAGGCTGCTAGTTCTGGCTTACTAGTAGAAAAGGGGAAAAAATAAAAAACTATATGGACCCTGGATTTTTTTCTTCTGTCTGATCTCTCACTCCCCCGACACCAAGCAATATTCTGGCAATGTTGGTAGAGACTTCAATGCAGTAAGAGTTTCTAGGAGCCAAACCTTGAGGAAGAAAACCTCTTTCTCTGATACATGGTGCTGATAACATGATAGGGCAAATCCTTTGTATTTGTGTTTTTCTCTCTCTGTATTCAAAGGTTGGTGCTAAATGCAGGAGGAGACATTAAGGAAATATGCAACATGGTGGGATAATTAAAGCCCCACCATTCAAGGGAGTGTATCAAAAAGGGGAGCCCAAGCTTATTGGAAATCACAGGCAGCATGGTGTTCAGAGTATGACTCCATAAACTTATTTGTAAATACGTAGGGTCTTTCCCAAGCTATGCATTCTCAAATCTGATCCTAACTATCATGCCAAAAACCTTGAAAACTTAACTAATGGAAACTACGATTAGGTTTCAGAATCATTGAGCAGTGCACACAAAGAGATACATAAACAGGACCACAAAGTCTTTAAAAACGGAACTGACATTGAAACCACTGTCTATAGAAATTTGTCGCCTGAACCTAAACAGGTCAATTCCATTCTAAAAGAAAAAAAATGTTAACATTTTCCATGAGATTTAAACACAGAGGTCTCAACAAAATATACAAAATGTCCAGCATATGCTCCAAAATTATTCAGCCTATGAAGAACCAGAAAAATTGCAACTGACATGAGGCAAGACAATAAATAAATAAAAATTTCCAGATAAAACAGATATTGGAATTAACTGGAAAATATTATAAAGCTGCTATTATAGAAATGTTTAAATAGACAGTTGTGAATACTCTAAAGAAATGCAAAATAGACATAGAAAATACATAGAATATATTTGAAAACAAACAAAATAACATGGCTTTAAAAATCACACAAGATGAGTTCAATAGCACTTTAGATATGGGAGAGAATTTTGAAGACAGAACATTAGAAATTATCTAATCTGAAAAAATAGATTTTTTGAAAATAGCAAGATAACAAAATTTCTGGAAATATAACAAAAATTAACATGCTTACTAATGGAGTCTGAGGAGAAGAGAAACATTTCAATAACACTTAAAAAATTTAGTCTAACTTAGTTTTTGGAACAAAATATATGGCAATTGTAATAAAAACTTTTAACATTGCCTGGTGTGGGTTTTTTTTTTAAATGTGTATAATTATCACATGAGACAACTGTAATATAAAATGAGAGATTAAAGGGATCTTTAATGAGAGATTAAAGGGATTTAGAAGCAATATGGCTTCTAAAGTCTACTTTAACTATTAAAATAGCCTAACTAGACTGTGTGAAGTTGTTTACAGTAGGTCTGTGAATAACATCTTTTCATTCAGCTTGATTTCCTTATAATGTTGTTGAGGAAAACAAAGTCTATTCCCAGATGGAGCCACTGTCTAGGTAATGTTTGCACTTCACTTTCTCCCACGTCTGTGAGATTTCCTTTGAGTAGTCTGGTTTCCTCTTACATCCCAAAGATGTGAACATTAAGTTAATCTATGTGTCTAAATTGTCCCAGTTAGTATCCGTGTGTGTGTGTATGAATGTGTGTGTGTGTGTGTATGTTTGTGTGCAGAGAAAGTACCCTGTGATGGAATGGTGTCATGTCCAGAGTTGGTTCCTGCCTTATGCCCTGAGCCCAGGACAGGCTCCAGTCACTCATGACCCAGAACTGGAATAGATGGATTGGTGAATGAATGAGTGAATTACTAAAAATTATTATGTAAAAAAATTTTATAGTATATGATAATCATACAGATTTACAACAATATATAATATGATAAAACTCTCAGAAATCCCATCATATTAATTTTATTGTTTGTTTCTAAACTGAGTGGTGGTAGAAAGTGTTTTTTACACTTTCAACTTACAAACATTTATTATTTGATTTAACCCACCATCACTATAGCTTCTGTCATTCAACGATTTGCCAAAAATTTGATAAGTAGTCTTACTTGTTTTTATTAATCTTTCTTAAATGTATATATAGCTCAGATTATTTCATTATTTAGCAACAAAAGACTTATTTAGAAATTTGGTGATGTTTTTGTATCCAGAAATATGCTATAGAAACTTATCTCTTGCTTATATCAATTGGCCTATAGTGAAACTGGTTTTGTTATATGTTTTTTTTGCTAAAAATTACACATTCCAAGAACCTGTTGAGAATATTAATTGAGAAGGTTCTGTATATTGTAAAGTCTAAAGTGAGCAATAAAAATTATATGAATTTATCAATATGGAGAAATTAAAATGAAATACTAAAATATATCAAATAGCCCCCCCCAAAAAAACAGAAAAGAATAAACAGATAAACAAAAAAAAAAGTGTAAAAAAAGCACAAATAATAAAAAAGTAAACCTAAACACAAATATATTAGTAAATATATTAAATACACATGACATACACAAACTAATGAAAAGACAAAGATTGTCAGAAAAGATAAAAACAAGAAAACAAAAACCAGAAGACATTGCCCTAAAATATTCTGTCTTCTAGAAATTCACTTTAAGTATAGTGATATAGGCAGAATGAACATAAAAGAATAAAAAAAAAAGATGTCTTACATAAACAATAATAAACCTACAACAGTCACATTGAAAGCTGATAAAATTGATGTCATAGATATAAATTTGCTAGTAATAAAAAGGGATATTACATATTATAAAACACTCAGTAAAATTGGAAGGCACAATATGAAGTGAGTATACTCCTAACAATAAAGCTTCAAAATGTGTAAGGCAAAACCCCACAGAACTGAAAAGAAAACTGAAAAGTACACAGTTACAAATGAAGATTTTAATATATCTCTCTCAATATTAAATATAACTAGTAAACAAAAAAAATAAATAAGTTATGGTACTTTACAAACCATTTTGTTCTCATTATATTTATACAACACTTAGCCTGACAACAGCAGAATATAAGCTATTTTCAAGGGCATATAGAACATTCACCAGATCATGGATCATAAAACACAATCTGACAAAAGAAAAAACATTAATTAATAATTAAACTTGTAAAATTAATTAAACAATGTAAGTTTCAAAATCATGGCAAAATTAAACTAAAAGTTACTACCATGCCGAAAAACAGACAAACAATACAACTATGGTCAATAGGAGAATAATAGAGAAGGAATGTAGAAAGCAGTATAAGTTAATTAATTGCTCTGTATGTCATAAGAATGGTTCAAAATATATTACCGGTGGTAATATAATAAATACAGACACCTGAATAGAAAAAGAGAATTAATGACGTATAGAGAAAATTTAGAAACACTCCCAACAACCAAAACACTGTACTAACATGCTTTCACAGAGAGAGGATCTTTAAAATTTTCAGATAGATAATTATTTTTTAAAAATATAATCCATTTGACCCAGCAATCCCATTACTGGGTGTATATCCAAAGGACTATAAATCGTTCTACTATAAGGACACATGCACACGAATGTTCATTGCAGCACTGTTTACAATAGCAAAGACCTGGAACCAACCCAAATGCCCAACGATGATAGACTGGATTGGGAAAATGTGGCACATATACACCATGGAATATTATGCAGCAATCAAAAATGATGAGTTTGTGTCCTTTGTAGGGACATGGATGAATCTGGAGAACATCATTCTCAGCAAACTGACACAAGAACAGAAAAAGAAATACCGCATATACTCACTCATAGGTGGGTGAGAAAAATGAGAACACGTGGACACAGAGAGACGGTCTACTATACACTGGGGACTGTTGGGGGGAATGGGGGAGGGACAGCGGGGGGGGGCTGGGGGGGATAGCCTGGGGATGAATACCAAGTGTGGGTGAAGGGGAGGAAAGCAGCAAAACACACTGCCATGTGTGTACCTATGCAACTATCTTGCTCGTTCTGCACATGTACCCCCAAACCTATAATGCAATAAAAATTAAAAAAAAACACAACTTGAAAAAAAAAATATATATATATATATAATTTATTGTTATAAAAAGTAATATAAAATTAACTATTTTGAAGTAAAAATTCAGTGTCACATTATAGTCACAATATTAGGTACCACCACTTCCAATGATTGCCAAAACATTTCTATCACTTCAAAGTAAAAGTTTTTGATGGACAATCTCTTTAATACATGGTGCTGAGAAAGCTGGATATCTATATGCAGAAGAGTGAAGCTAGACCCCTATCTCACAGTATACAAACATTAAATTAATATTCACTAAAGACTTAAATCTAAGACCTGAAATTCTAAAACTACTAGAAGAAAACACTGGGAAACACTCTAGTACAGTGTTCTGAGCAAAGATTTCTTAAGTAAGACCACAAAGGCACAGGCAACCAAAGCTGAAGTATACAAAATGGATCACATCAAGCTAAAAAGCTTCTGATCAGAAAAGAAAACAATTAATAAAGTGAAGATAAAATGCACAAAGTGAGAAAAATTAGTTGCAAACTACCTATCTGACAAAAGATTAATAGCCAGAATATATAAGGAACTCAAATTACTCAATAGAAATAATAATTTAATAAAAAATGAGCAAAGGATCTGAGTAGACATTTCTCAAAAGAAGTCTTACAAATGAACAAAAGGTATATGAAAGTGTTTAACATCACTAATGATCTGAGAAGTGCAAATTAAAATTACAATATCATCCTACCTAAACTATCTTTTATCCAAAAGATAAGCAATCATGAATGCTGCCAAGGATGTGGAGGGGGGAACACTTGTACAGTGGTAAGGGGAGTAAAAATTAGAGAAGTCACTATGGAGAACAGTATTAAAGTGTCAGAAAAAACTAGACATAGAACTACCATATGATCCAGTAATCCAACTCCACTGCATTTATCCAAAACACAAAATTATAAAATAAAAAAGGACATTGGTATAGAAAATTGCTATCTGCACCCCTATGTTTATTGCAGCAGTATTCACAATACCCAATATATAGAATCAGCTTGTGTCCATCAATAGATAAATGGATAAAGAAAATGTATGTTGCTTTTGGTGTTTTAGTCGTGAACACTTTGCCCATGCCTATGTCCTGAATGGTATTGCACATGTTTTCTTCTAGTGTTTTGTATGGCTTTTTGTTTTACATTTAAATCTTTAATTCATCTTGTGTTAATGTTGAATAAAATGTAAAGAAGGGGTCTAGTTTCAGCTTTCTGTGTATGGCTAGCCAGTTTTCCCAGGACCATTTACTGAATAGGGAATCATTTCCCTGTTGCACTTTTTGGTCAGGTTTATCAAAGGTCAGATGGTTGGAGATGTGGGTGTTGTTGTTTTTGATGTCTCTGTTCTGTTTCATTGGTCTGTATATCTGTTTTGGTGCCCGTACCATGCTGTTTTGGCTACTGTAGCTTTGTAGCATAGTTTGAAGTCAGGTAGCATGATGCCTCCAGTTTTGTTCTTTTTGCTTAGGATTCTCCTACCTATACAGGCTCCTTTTTTTGGTTCCATATGAAATTTAAAGTAGTTGTTTTTGTTTTTATTTTTTCCTAATTCTGTGAAGAAAGCCAATGATGGGAATAGCATTAAATCTATTAATTACTGTGGGCAGTATGGTAATTTTCATAATATTATTTTTTCCTAACTATGAACATGAAATATTTCTCCATTTGTTTGTGTCCTGTCTTATTTCCTTGAGCAATTGTTTGTAGTTCTTGAAGAGATCCTTTACATACCTTGTAAGTTATATTCCTAGATATTTTATTTGCTTTTTAGCATTTGGGAATGGAAATTCATTTATAATTTGGCTCTCTGCTTATCTCATGTTGATGCATAGGAATGCTTGTGATTTTTGTACATTGATTTTGTATGCTGATTCTTTGCTGAAGTTGCTCATCAGCTTACGAGTTTTTGAGCTGAGACAATGGAGTTTTTCTAGATATAGACTCATGTCGTCTGCAAAAAGAGACAATTTAATTTCCTCTCTTCCTATTTGAATACCCCTTCTTTCTTTATTTTCCCTGATTGCCTGGGCCAGAACTTTCAATACTCTGTTGAATAGGAGAGGTGAGAGAAGACATCCTTGTCTTGTGCCAGTTTTCAAAGGGAATACTTCCAGCTTTTGACCATTCAGTATGATATTGGCTATGAGTCTGTCATAAGTAGCTCTTATTATTTTGAGATGTTTTCTATCAATACTTAGTTAACTGAGAGTTTTTAACATCAAGAGATGTTGAATTTTATTGAAGATGTGATCTAATTAAACTAGAGAGCCTCTGCACAGCAATAAAAAAGAAAAGAAAAGAAAACTGGTATCAGAGTGGACAGGAAAGCTACAGAATGGGAGAAAATTTTTGCAGTCTACCAATCTGACAAAGGTGTAATATCCAGAATCTAAAGGGAACTTAAAAGATTTACAAGAAAAAAACAACATTATCAAGTTTGGCAAAGGATATGAACAGATACTTACCAAAAGAAGACAGGGATGCAGCCAAAAAACATGAAAAAAAGCTCATAATCACTTATCATTAGAATAATGCAAATCAAACCCACCATGAGATACCATATCATGCCAGTCAGAACAGCAATTATTAAAAACCTAGGAAATAATAGATGCTGGCGAGGCTGTGGAAAAATAGGAACACTTTTACACTTTTAGTAGGTATGTAAATTAGTTCAACCATTGTGGAAGACAATGTGGCAATTCCTCAAGGATTTAGAACCAGAAATACCATTTGACCCAGTAATCTCATTATTGGTTATATACCCACAAGAATATAAATCATTCTACTATAAAGATATATGCATACATATATTTATTACAGCACCATTTACAATTGCATAGACTTGGAACCAACCCAAATGCCCATGAATGATAGACTGGATAAAGAAAATATACCACATATACACCATGGAATACTATGAAGCCATAAAAAATAATGATATTATGTTGTTTGCATGGACATGGATGAAGCTGGAAGCCCTAATTTCCATAAATTAACACAAGAACAGAAAAATAAACACTGCATGTTCTCACTCATAAAATTAGGAGTTGAACAATGAGAACACATGAACACAGGGAGGGGATTAACACTCACTGGGGCCTGTTAAGGGTGGTGGTCAAGGGGAGGGAGAGTATTAGGACAAATACCTAATGCATGTGGAGCCTAAAACCTAAATGATGGGTTGATAGGTGCAGCAAACTACCATGACACATACATACCTATGCAACAAATTTGCACATTCTGCACATGTATTCCTGAACTTAAAGTAAAATGAAAAAAATAAATAAAAAGATAATATGATATATAGTATTATTAAACCATGAAAAAGAATAAAATTGTATCACTGGTGACAACATAAATGAAACCAGGGGACATTATAGTTAAGTGAAATAAACCAAAGCACAGAAAGATATATATCCCATGCTCTCACTAATATCTAAAAGCTTTTAAAAAAATTGAACACATTGAGATAGAGAGAAGAATAATGACTGTCAGAGGCTGGGAAGGGTAGTGGTGAGAGGTAGATAAACAGTGAATGGTTAATGAGTACAACATTATTATTATTTATTATAATTAAAATAAGTCAATAACAATAAATAAAAGTTTAAAAAACAACAAAAAAATACCTATTATTTCTCTCCATTCACCTCTTTCCTCAGTGTCTGGTTAAAAACAATTTGCATTAAGCATCTATAGATTGATTGATGAATGGATGGATAGATTTACTGGTATGATTTGGCAATGTGTCCCCATCTAATCTCATCTTGAAATGTAATCCCCATGTCTTGAGAAGGGACCTGGCGAGAGGTGATTGGATCATGTGGGAGGCTTCTCCCATGCAGTTCTTGTGATAGTGAGGAAGTTCTCATCAAATCTGATGTTTAAAAGTGTCAGTTTCCCTTGCACTGTCTCTCCTGCTGCCATGTAAGGTATTCCTTGCTTTCCCTTTGCCTTCTGCCATGATTGTAAGTTTCCTGAGGCCTCCCCAGCCATGTGAAATTGTGAGTCAATTAAACCTCTTGTTTATAAATTACTAGTCTTGGGTTGTTTCTCTGCTGCAGTGTGAAAATGGATTAATATAGTTAGTTTATCAATTTAAAATTTTGACTAATATATTTGACTTAATCTAATATATTCCAAATATTCAACATGCAATGCACAGAATTATAAATATTTTACATTGTACATTATTTTTATGAGTGTTAATTTTAAAAATTAGGTATGTTTTTATTCATTATTGATTATTTAATTTTAAATATGGATTAATAGTAGTTACACATTTATGGGCTCCATGTGACATTTTGATATAAAGATACAATATTTAGTAATCAAATCAAGGTAATTGGTACATTCATCACCATGTACATTCATTATTTTTTTGTGTTAGGAATATTCTAATTCCATTAAGTAATTTTGAAATATACAATAAATTATTTTAAACTATACTTGCCATATTATAGTACTGAACAATAGATATTATGCCTAATCTAACTGCATATTTGTACCCATTAACTATCCCCTTTTTATCTCATCATCATCACTACCCTTCCCAGTCTCTGGTAACCATCGTTCTATTCTCTGTCACCATGAGGTTTTTGTTTGGTTTTGTTTTTATTCATGAAAATATGAGATAGTTGTCTTTGTGTGCCTGACTTATTTCAGTTTTCTCTATGCTGTTGCAAATGACAGGGTTTTATTTTTATGGCTGAATAAGAATTCATTGTGCATATGTACCACATTTTCTTTAGCTATGCATTTATTCTGAATATTTTATATAAATGAACTCATAAAATGTGTGACTTTTTGTGATTAGCTGCTTTCTTCTTTCACTTAGCTTACTGTTTCAAAGTTTGTCCACATTTTAGAAAGTGTCGGTACTTCATGCTTTCTTGGCTGATAAATATTCCATTATTTTTGAAATTTATCCAAAATATATTGCTTTGTTTATGGACATTTGGGTTATTTCTACGTATTGACGCTCAAGATTAATGCTGTTTACGAACATTTGAGTATATGTTTGTTTAAATACTTGTTTTTACTTAGTTTGAATCTATATTTAGAAGAGTCATTGCAATTCTGTACTTAGCTTTCTTGAGGAACTTCTAAACTGTTTTTTACAGCTGAATCGTTTTAGATTTTTACCAGCAATGTCTGAGCATTTTTATTTCTTGATATCCTCATTAGTATTCATTTTTTAATAAAGTTTTTCTTTAACTGATAATTCATTGTGGTTTTAATTTGTATTTTCCACCGACTAATGATATGGAGCACTATTTTTCATGTTTTCCAGGTCATTTGTATACATTATTTGGGGAACTATCTATTCAAGTATTTTGTCGACAGTTTAATAGAGTTTCTTCTTTCGTTGTCATGCTTAAACATGCTTCATAGACAGTTTGAGTAACAAAAAGAAAATGACCTCAATTTAATGTAACATATCAAATTTACAAAAATCCTGGAGTGCATAGGAATACACAGAAAAAGGTTTTGTCAGGATGATCACACTTAGGTCACTGAAAGGGACAACTTTGACAGGTCAGTGCAATGGGTAATCCATGTTATAAGATATTTTCCCTGATGATTAGTCATTTTATAGCAATTTACTGACTTTATGAATAAAAAATATGATCCAGGGAGTTACAATTGGCTGGATCTGTGAATAAAATCTACCCAAGAAAATCTTAAACATTTTTGTCTAAGATGGGGCTCCTTTGATATTCCAAAACTTACATACCTGCTTGCACAATACAAACAAAGAAAATGATGAACACCTAGGGGACAGTTGGAAGCTATTTTTCCATTGATGCTTTAAGAATTCTAAATAGAAAAAGAGCTAATATTCAGATTCTACAAAAAACATAAACAAATTTACCCCAAAAAAACAACCCAATCAAAAAATGGGTGAATAATATGAACAGACACTTTTCAAAAGAAGACATTTATGCAGTCAACAAACATGAAAAAAAGCTCATCATCACTGGGTATTAGAGAAATGCCAAGTAAAATCACATTGAGAAACTATGTCACACCAGTTAGAATGGCAGTCATTAAAAAATCTGGAGACAACAGATGCTGGAGAGGATGTGAAGAAATAGGAATGCTTTTACACTGTTGGTATGAGTGTAAATTAGTTCAACCATTGTGGAATACCATGTGGCAATTCCTCAAGGATCTAGAAATAGAAATACCATTTGACTCAGCAATCCCATTACTGGATATATACCCAAAGATTATAAAGTGTTCTGTTAAAAAGATACATACACACATATCTTCATTACAGCACTGTTTACAATAGCAAAGACTTGGAACCAACCCAAATGCCCATCAATGATAAACTGGATAAAGAAAATGCGGCACATATACACCACGGAATATTACGTAGCCGTAAAAAAGGATGAGTTAGTGCCCTTGCATGATGAAGCTGGAAATCAACATTCTCAACAAACTGACACAAGAACAGAAAACCAAACACCACATGTTCTCACTCATAAGTGGGTGTTGAACAATGAGAATACATCGACATAGCTGGGTGCAGAACATCACACACCAGGGCCTGATGTGGGTGGGTGGGGGCTAGGAGAGGAATAGCAGTGGGTGGAGGGATTGGGGCAAGATAGCATTAGGAGAAATACCTAATGTAGATGACAGGATGATGGAGTCAGCAAACCAACATGGAAGTGTATACACCTATGAAACCAACCTGCACGTTCTGCACATGTACTCCAGAACTTAAAGTATAATAAATTTAGAAAGAAAAATAATAAAATTTTAAATAGAATCAAGAGCCTACTATCGCCTGTCTTAGAGAAAACAATTCCAAATTTGGTGAACGCCTTAATAAAATAGAAAAGAAAGCATAGTGCTTGTAAGACTGAAATCAAACTGTAAAATCACTTTTAAAAGACCCTATCCCACTTAAACCCATTTGCCTGCTGCAGTGCCTATCTTCTTGTACCCTTTTCACTATCTCTGCTTTTATTTGTCACTCCTCCCTTCCTCCTTCACTCTTTCATGTGGTTATCTTTAAAAGGTTTTTAATTTTTCCTTAGGATCCTTTGTGTGTTTCCATGTAATATCCTGTGATAAATTCCTAAAACTGTATTTTACATTGGTATCCATTTTAATCCTCTTTTAACACACCAAACACCTTCTTGAAAAAGCTTCAATTCTTTCTGTGCTTTGAGATGCAAATTTGCTACTCTGTTGTCTCTAAAATTTGGTAAGGGATTAAGTCATGTGGAATAAATTACAGCCTGTTTCATATACAGAGATGTAATTTGAATCCAAATATTCTTTTAAACTAATGAGTTTCACCTGACTCCTTGTCAAAGCTTTTAAATTAAAGCTGTAAGATTTTAAATTTTGTCTGTCTGTATGTCTGTCTTATTTGTATATATACATATGGGTACTGTCTATGGTACCAAATTAGCTTATAATAAGATAAATATTCATGAATTAAGAAAATAATCCCAAATGCTTTTTAAGTTTCCATGAATTATTAATATTTTTGAGGATGAGACTAGTATAAAAATTTTGGTTTGATGGGAATGGCTGTGTCTTCTGAGTTATCAACAAAGCATGCCTATATTTATGTTTCTTGCCTAATGTACAGTAAAATGGAAATAAATGGTTAATCAAAAATTTAATTTCAAGTGATGGCTAGTTTTAGATGATGCTTCATGAAATTTCTCAGGCATAATTATTAAGAATGGATTAAAAGGATGTAAGTGAGATGAAAGCATATAAATTAATTTTTGGAATTGATTTTTTTTTAACATGTTTACTTGGGAAGGTTTTTCACATTTTTTAGTAACTATACACTTAGAGATTTGCTAAGCTAAATTAAATGATGGATAGTCATCAAATATTTAGATTATTTTGACATAAGATAATGTTAAGACATTTGTTGCTGAATATGACTTTAGACTCATTTACTTTGGGTATCTTATTTCATAGAAAGAAATGTTATTTGGATCTGTTAGTTAAGAAAAGTCCTGTTTCATGCTAAATATTTGTTCGGTTATAAAGTCTAGGTCTCTGGATATTGGAAACTATGTATTTATGAATGGCTGGTACAGGGTTGATGGCTAAAAAGTGCTTGTTTTTTAGGTTTCCATGAAATTAGTGTTGCTGATAGTTAACATTGTAATAAATGTGTGTGATTAAAACTACTAGAGATGGAGAGACAATTATATATGCAATGTAAAATGTACTTTTGGTAAGAAAAATTGTAAAAAAGATAATTTTTATGATGAATAATCTTGTGCAGTAAATTTATTTTCTATAATAAAAAGTGAAAAATTCAAACCTGTTGTACATGGCCTTAGTAAATTATGATATGGTTTATGTAAATAAAGTTTATAAAAGGAATTTTCTGTGTGATTAGGTTGGGTGTAATTGGAAATAAACAGTTTACAGGTCTATGAATTGAGCTTTGATTTGAGAAATGCACTGATGCAGACAAAAAAAAAAGGTCTCCTCAGGCTTTCTTAAATATTTATTTTCTCATAGTAAAATTCGGTTTGAGATTTAATTCTGAAATCTAATCTCTTCACAATCATCCTTTACAGTAAAAACAGTTTCTATTTCTGCCATATTTCTTCCTGATATCTAATTTTTCTAAGTTTAAGTTGAAAGTGCAGCTTTCCTTCCTTCCGTTCTTAAAAAGACCTAGCTTTTTGCTTGGCTAGTGTGATAACCCTCTCATTTAACTATTTTGTTAGCTGCTGTATTTTTTTCTTCAATTCTAAGTCTCCTTTTATTGCTTGATATGCTAACATGTTTATCTTGAAGGTCTTGAAATGCAGTGTTTCCTGCAGTATAACTTGATTCCGTACTGTTGACATTTTTTAATGTGTCTAAATTATTCCTTGTACCAAGAAATTTATTATGCTGTTGATAAAAACTGTGCATTCTCTTCAGCTGAAGGTGTTTTTTCTTGTTACATTCCTCTGAAATTGAGTGTATCCTCATAATCCTATCAGGATATTCTTTCTGTGTCTAATAAAATTCAGCTATCTTTTTTTGTTGGGTTTAATTTTCAGGCCATCTAAATAGGCTTTCTTTAGAGGGAACTGATAATACAGCAGGAGGTGTCTTTGCTTTTTGTTTTGTTTTGTTTTGTTTTTCCTTTATAGTAACTGACCAAGGAAACAAAAATTCTGTTTTTATTGAGAGGGAGTTTCGCTCTTGCTACCCAGGCTGGAGTGCAATGGCGCGATCTCGGCTCACCACAACCTCCGCCTCCTGGGTTCAGGCAATTCTTCTACCTCAGTCTCCTGGGTAGCTGGGATTACAGGCATGCGCCACCGTGCCCAGCTAATTTTTTGTATTTTTAGTAGAGACGGGGTTTCACCATGTTGACCAGGATGGTCTCGATTTCTTGACCTCATGATCCACCTGCCTCGGCCTCCCAAAGTGCTGGGATTACAGGTGTGAGCCACTGCACCCGGCCAAAAATTCTGTTTTACCAAGATAGTTTTTTTGTGCTTCCTGTTGTTTTTATTCAATTTTTGCTTATTTAGGATACATGAGCTTCAAAAGGGTCTTGGCTTTTACATCCATATAACTTTCTGTATTGCTTTTGATGTCTCTTGATTATCCCTTTAGTTAAATGAATAATCATTTTACAGTGACCTGTGATTCTGTTAATAACTGCTTTGAATCTTTTCACATTTTTTTTTGGCAAGCTTCCTCAGGAACAGAAGCTCAAATTGTCTTTTTGACCTAAAACTAACTTTGGGATTTTCCAGTTAGACCTCTGGAGAACATCAAAGAATAATCTTTTATCATGTGGAGATATTAAATAATTAAGTTTATTTGGTAAATTGTATAGAAAACATTGCTAATTGATAAGTGATACTAACTTCTTTCTCAATACATTTCTGGGTATAATATGAAAATATGTTTCACAGTTTCAGTTTCATAAGAATTCATGTTATTAGTCATAATTTTGGATACGATTAATGTGAATATTCTAAACATTATGTGAAATTTCTAAAAGCCTAATGGTTCTTATGTAATGTCAGTTTATTCTTGTTACATTAAATTATTGCACATAGTAGAAGTGGCTAAATTTCCCTCATAATTGTAAATTTTCATCAGATTTTCTCTTATTTATCATTCACAGATATTATTTTAAATTATTTTCTGGAATCATTTGCTTTTTCTTCTTACTTGATTCCTCCAAAAATCAGAATCTATTATTGAGTATTCTTATTTTATTTAAATAATTTCAATAAAAATCTTTTTTTATAAGTAGGATAAAATTGGAAACATTGGTTATATTGCCGCAGTTTTGACTGAAATGTCATATATAAGAATGTGGATAAAATGCCTGGCTTAAAGGTTTCCTAGCATTATAGTAAAGAAGTAAAAATTGTCACTTTCTGACTTGCCTAAGAATCTTAAGGTTGTAAGTAAAAAATAAGGCCTGCTTTTGGTTAGCTATCAAGACTCAGTATTTTTTTTTTTTAATTCTGAGTTTCCTACATAATCATTGTGAAGAGGAAAAGTTATGTTTCTAGAGAAAAACTAAAGTACACCTGTCATTAATTTGTAGTCTTGTCCATTGTTTTCACATTCTTGTTATCAATCAGTAAACTGACCTAGATCCTAAATTCCCCCAATTTCTCACAATATTTAGCTATAACTAAATCTTTATACAGTCCCCTGGCCCTCATCCCCTAAGTAAAACTAGGGATGCTTTGGAAACATTCAAGGAACATTTTTTGTACTTAAAGCTAACCAACTAAGAGAATTAGATATTTATATCTTTTCCCTGGAGTTCTGAATTTATCCATATGGTCACTGTAGCCAGCAAACCTATAATGGTTCCTAAATCAGTACCTATTCCCTTTCAACTGGGGCCCCTTACTGGGAGGCACTGCCTTTTGCTTGTCCTAAAGTCTCCCATATGCCTGCTAGAAGGAAATTCTTAGGAATCTACCATATTTTCTTCTCCCCTAAAAAGTATATAATGCTTGAGTTATCCTCAGGAGATTTTACCAGATAAGCAGCTTTTACCCAAATTTACATCTACTCAATTACCTCACCAACGTTAACTACCTTTTTTTCCAAAAGCTTCCTGAGAGTCTTTTGGCACCATCCAACATCAACAATAACCCCTCAGACTATAAATGTGATAGTTGTGGACAGTTCCAACAATGTGACTATCATGGTAGTGTTAGCCCACATGAGGGAGCTAGATTAGATGGATTTCTGTAATTCTGACTGAAATTAATACATAATCAGAAATATTTCCTATATTATACCAAAATTGCCCATTCCACTTCCTGAGCCATCATGACACAAGAGAGATTCTTAGACTCTCTTACATGGTCCCAAAAAACCACATTGCATTAGACTGTCTCCTGGATGCATAGGGCAGTGTTATGTCATCACTACTACTTCCTCCTGCACCTCGGTAAATACTTCTAGCCAGGTCTAATTCGAAAAATGTAAGATCTTTCAGCTGACCAAATCTTTGAAACGGCCATCTTTAGAAAACCTCCTTGCTGGACTTACTGGACTAAAGTTTCCATTTTCAGATATTTTCAGCTGTTTTTCCCTCATGTAGGACCCCTTCTGCATTCTGACCTACAAGTCCTAATGACTTAATTATGCTGATCCAGCACCTTGAGACTTTCAACTTACTTCAGTCAGAAACCAGAAGCACATTAACTCAAGAAACTTTTCGAATTTAAAAGATACCTTAGTGCCTCTGGTGGGAAAATTATTGTAGTTGGTCAACTGACCACTGTCCTGACATTGGGATGTCTGTGAGAGATTAAATGGAACCCATCAACGTTTTCACCCACTCTGACATCATGTTGGATGCAGCCAACTTATTTGACCAACAACGGCTGTCTGCCAACATTTTTTTAATAAACGGTGAGGAAATGTCAACAAATGAACCTGGAAATTTCACTCTTTAAGATGGATCATCAGTGACTAACTGGTTATAAATTTAAAATAGGGCTGGGCGGGGTGGCTCACGCCTGTAATCCCAGCACTTTGGGAGGCCGAGACGGGTGGATCATGAGGTCAAGATATCGAGACCATCCTGGTCAACATGGCGAAACCCTGTCTCTACTAAAAATACAAAAAATTATCTGGGCATGGTGGCAGGTGCCTGTAATCCCAGCTACTTAGGAGGCTGAGGCAGTAGAATTGCCTGAACCCAGGAGGCGGAGGTTGCAGTGAGCTGAGATCGTACCATTGCACTCCAGCCTGGGTAACAAGAGCAAAACTCCGTCTCAAAAAATAATAATAATAAAATAAAAAATAAAGTGAAGCAACCAGTTCCTTACTAGAGGTCACACATGTACTCCAAATTCTCAGAACACATACCAACGTTTAGGATTCTTAGATCCTGCTTGAACAAATCAGAGCCAATGGCCAATCAGGGCTTTCATGGCCTGTCTTGGCCAATCAGGGCCCAGCTGTATCAAGCAATCAGAGCTTGGCAGATTTGAATACTTATTTGCATAAATAAACTTCACCGGGTACAAGTCTCCTTTATTCTCTGAAACAAACCTTTAATTTACACCAAAGGCTACATGCATCTCACCAGTTTGTAAGCTGTCCACAGGAATAGAGTCTTCCAAATTCCCTTTCGGAGAAATTTCGTTCACATAACCATATTGAATATAAACCTGGAATTCTGTGTAATCTATGAACTATTTTATCTCTACCAGCTATAATACCATATTATTGCTGTAACTTGCCAATGTTTCCTTATATGGTATTTAAGGGAATGAGTTTATTTACCAAGTACTTAAATTTTTCTCTACATACAACTTTGAAAATAAGTGCAGATACAAAACAACCTCAAGCTATTTATATTTTATTATTTCATCCAAATCTCGTACAATTAAAATGTGTAATGTCAAGGATTGAGCATTCATTTAGCTACATTACCTACTTTGATTTTTACTTAGTGAAGGCCTCCTTAGTAACTGTTAGCATTTTAATATGAACAAAGGTGTTCTTCAGGGCAATAAAGACTACAGTACCCTACTTTTCTCAAAACAATCTAAACTACCTTAGTTCACAAAATATATGTCTACTATAAACTTTTAGGACAGGTTGATATTTGAGAGAACATAGTAATTTCTGAAGAACAAAGACACACACACACACACACACACACACACACATCTTTATTCACTTCTGTTTATAACAAACTTTCAAATGTGTTGTACATTCATTTTCTCATAATTTACATTTTTATTGAACACACCTGTTTTATAAATTCAAAGAAGTTTAGAAACAAGTATATTAAGAATGTTAAAAGTGGATTATTTAATATCTGTTCAGCAGCTTAGATGGTTATTTTTGCTTCCAGCTTTGACTTTCCCTTCGTCTATCTTCATGCCTTCTCTAACTCCGAGGTGCTAACATAGCCTTGTGAATGCTGCCCAACTCGGAGCAGTAAACAGAGCCACCATGCTTGAGAATAACTACTTTGAATATTGTACTGGCACGTTTCAGCAAAGACAAACATTACCAGGTGCCTCCCACTGGAATAACTAGATGACTTTTTTGGATCTTTTTCTCAACACAGAAAATACCTGAGTTTAACTTCTTCATATAAAGAACATACATTTTTGCAATGTTCATCTTAATATTCCTCATCTATTTGGCTTTTAAAGTATTATTTTATCTAAAATTTTACCAAACATAAATTATATAAATATTAACATAACTTATTTGTTTTTCAGAAACAATTATTAGAGAGAGTTATTCATAGGACTTTAAAATATTTTGAAACAGAGAAAGCAAGGGACTTTCATGTTAATATATAAATGAATAATGTTAATTTTATTTTTTCCAGAAAAATATTTCTTTATAATGAGTAAATTCTCAAATTTATTTGCAATATATAAAACATATTTCATAATTTAGATGCAGCAAAGCAGAAGCTTGTGAAAAATGTTATTTTATATTCAAACAATGTAGAAAAATAAAAAATAATAGAAGTATTCAAAAAATTGAATATTGTCATTTTATTATAATTTTAGTTTAACTTATAAGTATTATAAACAGAGAATTTTGACATTTTGACATTACATATATGATACATGTATACATTAGATGTGTGTGTATGTGTATATATAGATATATGTAGAGAGAGAAAGAGAGAGAGAGTACAACCTATTCAGATAATCTATGTGTGGCAGTAAACACTTTTTATCCCTTTTAACTTAAGTCATCGCCATGCATTTTGTGTTCTTAGAATTGCTTCTAGTCTCTCAGGGTCTCAATTTCTTTCTTGTTTAAGGGAGGCATTTAACCAAAGTAATGTTATCAAATGAATTAAAGTCAAAGAAAACTGTCTAATAAACTAATCAATAATGGGCCAAGTTATTTTGTTGTTAAAAATAATATATTGACCAGAAATATATCCAAGTTCTCTAAATTATGGCATATAGCCATTAAATCTCTCTTCTAATCTTACATTAGCCATTCAGTATTGCTCTATAAATGAGAGTTTCTCAATACCAGAAGAGTTGGAGAAGTTACATTGCTGGTAAGTAGTCTGAACTCGCAATGCCCTGTGACTCACAAAGTCCAAGCTTCATTTGTTCCTCCATAACCCTGATTTATAAATCAAAGTCAGTAAATAAACTATACCTACAATTTCATTTTAAACCTTCTATCAAGACAATTACCTGACGTCTGAATATTTCTTACCACTACTTTAAAGAAATTAAAGAAAGATAAAATCTCTTTTTCAAAAGTAAAAATAAAAAAAAAAACAACAACACTGATGCAATCTCTATAGGAAAATCTTTAGCAGAAGACATATAAGTTTACATTTTGATGGGGCCAAGAGACCTGTAAACTACACAAAAATGCCACAGTTTGGGAGCAGAATAATAAGCAAGATCGTGAGGTTATTTACAAATGAGTTAATAAGTAGGATGTGAGATTAGATAATCTAGGGTAGTCTAATAAAGAGCTCTCCTAGAATGAGAATTAAAGTTTTACATTGTAGGAAACCAGAGAAATACAGCTATATTTCAGTGGAAAAGATGACATACTTTTCAATGTACAGAGCTGTTGATTTTCTTTTTACAAAAGCATTCTAGGTATGTACTACAAACATGGTATTTAGTATTCTGTGTGTCATATCCTTTATTTCTTATTTGATTCTATATTCAGCTATCTCTAGCCATGATTTTACAGATTATTTTAAATAAGTTGCTCTCTAGAACTGTGTGAATGTTTGAAATAGTTAAAAAATAGTTCACTGCGTGTCTTCGGAAAATTATATACATGTTGTTTAGAGCATATAGTCTCAGGTTATCTCATGCTAGCCTTTTGTTGTCTTTGAGTTAATTTATAATGTTGTGGGGTTAACACTGAGTGTAAACTAGATTGGATTGAAGGATGTGAAGTATTGTTCTAGGTATGTCTGTGAGGATGTTGTCAGAGGAGATTAACATTTGAGTCAGTGGACTGAGAGAGGCAGAACCACTCTCATTCTGGGTAGGCACCATCTAATCAGATGCCAGAGTGGCTAGGATAATTGCAGGCAGAGGAAAATGGAAGATAAGACTGGATGAATCATCTGGACTCCGTCTTTCTCCCCTGATGGATGTTTCCTGCCCTCCAACATCAGACTCCAAGTTCTTTGGCTTTTGAACTCATGGACTTACACCAGTGATTTGCCAGGGCCTCTTGGGCCTTCATCCACAGACTGAAGGCTGCACTATCTGCTTCCCTACTTTTGAGGTTTTGAGGCTCAGGCTAGTCCTGGCTCCTCATCTTGCAAATGAACTATTGTGGAATTTTACCATATGATCATGTGAGTCAATTCTTCTAATAAACTCCCCTTCATATGTTAATCTATTCTATTTGTTTTGTCCCTTTAGAAAACCCTGACTAATATAGATTTTGATACCATGAGTGAGGTCCAAAAGAGGAGAAGGCCCTGTACAAGCTGCTCTGCCACTTGGACCATATGACCTAGTAGATCCAATGGAGCTTGAGGTGTCAGTGGCAGACAGAGATGCTGTTTGGAGCCTTTGGCAGGGCCTGAGTAGATGAATAACAGCAGACACCTCTGGGATTTTGGAGCAAGGTCTTGCCATCTTCTGCAGACAACTACTTTCCTTTTGAAAGACAGCTCTTGGCCTGTTACTGGGCTTTGGTAGAAAGTAAATTTTTGACTACGGGTCATCATATCATCATGAGACCTGAACTGCCTATGATTAACTGGGTGCTTTCTGATCCATCTGGCCATAAAGTGGGGCATGCCTGGCAGCATTCAGTTATTAAATGAAAGTGGTATACATGAGATTGGGCTCAAGCAGTTCCTTAGGGCACAAGTAAGTTATATGAAAAAGTGGCTCAAATGTCCATGGTCTCAACTCCTGCCACCCTGCCTTCTCTCCCCGAGCCTGCACCGGTGGCCTCATGAGGAGTTCCCTATGATCAGCTGACAGAGGAAGAAAACATAATGGCCTATTTCACAGATGGCTCTGCACGATATGCAGGCACCACCAGAAAGTGGACAGCTGTAGCACTACAGTCCCTTTCTAGGGCATCCCTGAAGGACAGTGGTGAAGGGAAATCTTCCTAGTAGGCAGAACATCAAGCAGGGCATGTGTTTGTGCACTTTGCTTGGAAGGAGAAATGACCAGATGTGCAATTATATACTGATTCATGGGTTATAGCCAATGGTTTGTCTGGATGATCATGGACTTGGAAGAAGCAGGAATGGAAAACTGATGACAAAGAAATTTGGGGAAGAGGTGTGTGGATGGACCACTGTGAGTGGTTAAAAACTATCAAGATGTTTGTATCCCATGTGAGTGTTTACCAATAGGTGACCTCAGCAGAGGAAAATCTTAATAATCAATTGTACAGAAAGACTCACTCTGTGGCCACCACTCAAGTTCATTTCTCAGTGACCTCTGTCAGCCCAATGGGCTCATTAACAAAGCAACCATGTGACAGAGATGGAGGCTGTTTATGGACTCAGCAGCATGGGCTTCTACCTACCAAAGCAGGCCTGGCTACAGCCACTGCTCTGTGCCCAATTTGCCAGCAGCAGTGACCAACACTGAGCTCTTGATATGGCACCATTCCTTGGCATGATAATCCAGCTACTTGGTAGCAGGTTCATTATATTGAATCTCTTCAATCAAGAAAATGGCTGTGTTTTTCCTTATCAGAGTAGACACTCTAGATATGGGTTTGCCTGTTCTGTGAGCAATGCTTCTGCCAAACTACCATCCGTGAACTCATGGAATGTCTACCTACCGTCATTGTATTCCACATAGCATTGCCGCTGACAAAGGCACTCACTTTATGGCTAAAGAAGTATTTCAGTGGGCTCGTGCTTATGGATTTCACTGGTCTTACCATGTTCCCCATTATCATGAAGCATCTGGATTAATAGAAGGGTAAAATGGCCTTTTGTAGTCACAATTATAACACCAATTAGATGATGGTACTTTGCAGGGCTGAGGCAAATTTTCCAAAAGGTTGTGTATTCCCTGAATCAGCTTCCAATATGTGGTACTGTTTCTCCATAGCCAGGATTCAAGGGTCCAGGAAGCAAGGGATGGAATTTGAAGTGGCACTGCTCATCATCACCCCTAGTAACCCACTAGCAAAATTTTTGCTTCCTGTTCTTACTACATTACATTCTACTGGCTTAGAGGTCTTCTTTCCAGAGAGGAAGGCTGCCACCAGGAAACACAAGAATCCTTCTATTAAACTGAAAGTTAAAATGGCCACCTGGTCAATTTTGGACTCATCCAACCTCTAAATCAACAATCTAAGATGGGATTTAGTGTTTGTGGAATACAGATGATCCATTAGGGCGTATCTTAGTATTGTCATGCCCTGTGATCAAGGTCAATAGAAAACTACAACAGCCCAATCTAAGCAGGACTACAAATGACACAGACCCTTCAGAATGAAGGTTTGGGTTACTCCCCGACATGAAAAACTATGACTTGCTAAGGTGCTTGCTGAAGGCAAAGGGAATTCAGAATGGACCATTGAAGAAGGTAGTTAACAATACCAGCTATGACCATGTGACCAGTTGTAGAAATGAGGACTATAATTCTCATATTTCTCCTTCTTTTGTTAAAGACATATTTGTGCATCTATACACTTGTACTAAGAAAATAACTTCATTTTATTCCCTTTCTGTTTTCTTTATCATGTGACGTAAGATTTACAGACATCATATTAGCATTTAAGTGTGGTTAATTTTATGTAATAGTATTTGCCTTGGGAATTGATGAGCTTCCTGTTGTATGAAAAATAGCTGTATTGTATTAGGCATAATTATGACCTTATTGTTATCTTTATATGAAGAGTATGTATGATTTCAAAAGATGTGTATTTCTTCATATTGACAAGGGGTGAACTTGTGATGGTTAACACTGAGTTTCAACTTGATTGAAGGAGGCAAAGTATTGTTCCTGGGTGTGTCTGTGAGGGTGTTGCCAAAGGAGATTAACATTTGAGTCAGTGGACTGGGAGAGGAAGCCCCACCCTCAATCTGGGTGGGCACCATATAATCAGCTGTTATCTTGGCTAAGATAAAAGCAAACAAAGGAAAGTGGAAGGACTAGATTGGCTAAGACTTCAGGCATCTATCTTTTTCCCATGCTGGTTGCTTCATGCCCTTGAATATCAGACTCCAGATTCTTCAGCATTTGGACTCTTGGACTTACACCAGTGAGTTTCCAGGGGCTCTCAGGATTTCAGTCATATACTGAAGGCTGCACTATCAGCTTTCCTACTTTTGAGGTTTGGGGATTTGGATTGACTTCCTGCTGCTTGTGGACAGCCTATTCTGGGACCTCACCTTGCGATCATGTGAGTCAGTCCTCATAATAAACTCTGCTTCATATATTAATCTCTCCTATTAGTTCTGTCCCTTTAGAGAACATGACAAACACACCTCTTGAAAAAATTGACTCTGCTTTTGAGTTTTTTTGCAACAGTTTCCTCATTAACCATGTTTCAATATCTTTAATATATGTTTATTTTATATTTGTGTGAGTTATCCTCTAGATTTTGGAATTTACTTCTGTTCGTAATGGAAATATGTGTGGTGCTGAATCTGTTTAGTATTTATAGCAGAATTTGATAATACATTCAAATTAATAAAATATCATGTTTATTCACAACTTGTATGAAACCTTGAGCATACATTACAAACAATGCCTCTATTGTTTGCTAGGCAGTTAATTTAAAAATATTTAATATCCAGTCATAAAATTATAAATCAAGATCTTGCCTTTATTTTTGTTTATTTATTTTTTAAAAAACATTTTTAAAGATATTCTTGTCTGTTGCAAAGGTTGAAGGGCAGTAAAGCAATCTCGGCTCTCTTCAACCTCTCTGCTTCTCAGGTTCAAGCAATTTTCATGCCTCAGCCTCCAAAGTAGCTGGCATTACAGACCTGAGCCACCACACCATACTAATCTTTTGTATTTTTTGCAGAGACAGGATTTCACAATGTTGTCCAGTCTGGTCTCGAATTCCTGAGCTTAGGTCATCTGCCCATCTCAACCTCCCAAAGTTATAGGATTACAGGTGTGAGCCACCACACCCAGGCTTGCCTTTATTTTTAAACTTTAATTTAAATAATATGACCATTTGTTTTAAGAAGATCTTTTCTAGAAAATTCAAATAATTTGAGACTATAAGTATTTATTAAATTATAAAGCATAGTCTCATAGACTTAGACAATGAAAGAAAACCTTGCTTTGCATTCTCTCTCTCTGTAACATATATAGTACTCTGTCTTTCAAAGTAGGATTTAAGTAATGCTGTCAGCACTTGAAACTGCCAGGAAGGACCAATGGGGCAGGATAAACAAAGTATATCATAGCTGTATGTCAATATTATTCAAATATTTTATGTAAAATTCTTATTTTCAGGTTTTGGCATTTATGTGTATAGCCCAAATAAGTGGAGTCCTTTTCTGTATGCTGCCTAATCTTATGCAAGTATTGCAAGTTAGTAGAATATAAGATTTTTATATGAAATTCATTATTGGAAATCTTTCTTTCCCATGTCTTCTATATAGTTGAGGAAACACCAAGAATTGAAGGTTGCTGAAAAGAAGGTATCAGTGTTTAAATTCCTGAGCGCTAACCATTTATGTGGCCTGTTAATCTACTACGCTTCCTTAGTTCATTAACTTTTGTATTCTTAGACTCTACTTATTAGTTCCTATATTTTCTCCTTCATCCTCACGTTCAGTTGATGACCTCACTTCTTAATTCACAGGAAAAAAAAAAAAAAACAAGCAACAACAACATTAGACAAAACTGGTAACTCGCTCCTACTAGAAACACTTTATTCTTTTGAATTTCAGGGTTTCATCCTCTTTTTGATTTTGCTCCATTTTTACTGCCCTTTTCTTCTTAGTGTTTTTTTATGATTCTCAGCCTGACATTTAAATGATGGAATGTCTCAGAATTGCATCTTTCATATTTATCTTCTGTTTTCTAAATACATACATTATTGATGACCTCTTTTCATCATATGATTGTAAATTTTTATTACTATAAAATCTTTAAATATTTTATATACATCACAGTGAATTTTATATGTGGCCATATATTTTATTTTATATAATACATGGCACTTTTGTAGTGTAAAACATGGTTAGTGTTCTAATTTAACTATTCTCTCTACTTGATGTTGCATAGACCTTTCACATTTAAGATGTCTAAACCTAAATTTCTAAACTGTGTCTATTAAATCTGTCTACTGACATTCTTCCTCAGAAATTTAGATAAGTTTGAACTCAATCACTAATTTATCTCCAACAATGTTTAGGTTAAAAAAAAAAAACAGAGCAAATAATGTCACCCATATTCCAAACTGACAGTATAATAGGAGACATTTAAGGAAACTTTAACTTAAATGTTAGTGAATAAATATGCAGCTCAAATTCAAAGTTGTCTCTGAGATCATCTATGTGGCTTAGTAGAGGCAGAAAACAGATTATATCAATGGAGAAGACCCCCAGTCTTAGGTAGTACAATAACTGAGAACCGTAAGAAGGCCTGGTGTTTTAGCACACTGGTTATTGTATTGCTGAAAGTAAAGAGTTTGGTTATTGTACAAAACCCTTAGGTGGCTTTCCTCATATCAGAAACTTGAAAATAAATTCTTTCAGTTTGTCAGGACAAAAATATTGGTAGTATTCTAGACTCTTTTATTTTTCTCACACTCTGTATCCAATCCATTAATAAATCCCATGAAATGTGCCTTCAAGATACCACAGTCTGATAAGCGCTCACCACTATCATGACTAATACTCTGGTTCAAGTCACCATCATTACTCACCTGGATGCATGAACTAGAACTCCCTATCCCCACCCTATCTTGCACTTAGATGCCTTCAATCTAGTCTTAACAAGCAGAAAGAAGTATCCTTTTAAAACATGTCAGATCATTGAACTCCTCTGTTGAAGATTTTCCCTGAACTAAAGTTCTTAAAGCCCTACATAGATTGGTCTTTTGTTATGTCTCCGATCTCATTTTTTCTAAATCTCCAAAACAGTCTCCTTGATATCTGTTAAATCCTGGCACTTATTTTTTTCTGTGTTGTACTCATCCTCACTCGTACTCCCACATAACTGTAGAATCAGCTTCTCACTATATCCTTGCTTAAATGTATATTCTCCTAATGACTTTTCAGCTAGTTCCATTCTTCTTCCCTGGGGCAATCTAAATTCCAGTTTCCTGGTTTATACATGAATCTTTGTTTTGGAAAGAGAAAGTGGAGGCTCTATTTAATTTTATTAGTCTTTTTATGTCTCATTATAGCAATGTCTAAGATGCTCTGAAATATGGGAGTTGTTTTGTTCGTTTGATTGTTTCTTTGTCGTTTCTCCCCAACCTCCAGTATCTGTTCTGTTTGTACAGAAAGCAAACTTCTGGTAGCTAGAATCTGTCTCCATTTGGCCCATGGATTCAAGAATGATAACTTTTCCCCTTAGGGTGAACAGTTAAGCTGTAATGTTTCTCTCAGCTAAACTGAAATTGGGGTTCATACTGCCTTAGTCTTCTTGCCCATGTCTCACTCTGTCCCTTACAGAATCTAGGTCTAACTCCAGATGTTCCTCTTCCCTTTTCTTAGAGCATTGACTTTAGAATACTTGTAATTGTAATTTTTTTTTCTTTGCCCCGTGAGATGTAAATATTTTTGAAAGTCTACTGACAGTTTTACAACCCACGGCTATCTTTCTAAAAAGATAGAACTGAATACAGATATTTAAAAATCCAGTTAAGTGATGCAAAGGAAATATGCAGACTTGATTATCAATACATGGTGTTTTGTTTCTCATGGATGCCTTACATGTGCTCCATGAGGCAAGAATACAAATCATTTCACATTTTACATCATTTATCACTTGCTTTAGTGTAATCAATAAAAATCTGAACCAATATTTCCTAAACTGTTTTCAGTAGCACAGTGTCCCATGAGCTGTTCATAGGTGTTCTGAGATGCTTAGTTTATCAGATAATTTCATAAAATATTGAATATTATCTCTTTTGTAAAATCTCTAAGATATTAGTATACGAAGACTATAAAATTTCTTGTAGTTTGAAAGTGACACAAAATTGTTTAACTTTGTGTGACTATGTATATTATTTTTGGAGAGCCTATTACAATATTAGTGGTAGTCCTTTCTCCCATGTTGGGGCTAAAATAATGGAGAGGTGCTCCTTGTGAGTTGAGTTTGAAGAGGAATTTCAAGTGGTTGACCAAACCTGGGATATGAAGGAGAATCACATTTTGAGAAGAAATAAAGAGAAAATTGAAATGGACCAACTATTTCCTTCCTGGAAAGAAATTCTGTGCATTATTTATTGTAATAATTTTCTATATTGCATAACAAATTTCCATAGATTTAGCAGCTTAAAAATCATATACATATTTACCATCTTACATCTTTTTACGTCAAGAGTCTGGATTTGGCTTATGTGAGTCCCCTGCTTAGAATGTCAGAGGGCTTCAGTTAAAATGTTGGGTGGTTCCAGGGTCTAATTTAAGGCTAAACCAGGAAAGGATCTGCGTTTTAGGTCTTCCAAGTACTTGCAGAATTCCTTTCTTTGCAGCCATAAAATTTGTGGCTCCTTTAAAGCCAGAAATGGAGAAAAACACTCAAGCAAGATGGACACTTCACTCTTATGTAATTAAGCATGTGCAATCATGTATGTCCCATCATTTTGCTGTATTCTATTGGTTAAAAACAAATCACAGGTTCTGCTTCAGAAAAGGATGTCACACAAATCACAAATACCAGGAAGCAAGCAACATGGAGGCTGCTATAAACTGTTTTGTTACATATATTAATTTGTATAAGATTCAGAAAAGGAATATCTATTTTAAAAAAAAAAAACTTTTTCTCAAAAGGAGCCATATGTTTAATTTTATATATTGGAATCTATAAAATAAGAGCTTTGCTATTACCTGCCAGGGTTTATGCAGTTCATTCATATGTATCATAACACAATATATTACAGGATAGAGAATACTCAGGTGATATTTCATCCTTATTTTAGAATAAAAAATAAAATTCCATTGTCTCAGCCCCAAAACTCCTTAAACTGATAACTTCAGCAAAGTCTCAGAATACAAAATCAATGTGCAAAAATCACAAGCATTCCTATACACAAATAATTGACAAACAGAGAGGCAAATCATGAGTGAACTCCCATTCATAATTGCTACAAAGAATAAAATACCTAGGAAGACAACTTATATGAGATGTGAAGTACCTCTTCAAGTAGAACTGCAAACCACTGATAAAGAAAATAAGAGAGGACAGAAACAAATGGAAAAACATTCCATTCTCATGGATAGGAAGAATCAATATTGTGAAAATGGCCATACTGCCCAAAGTAATTTATAGATTCAATGCTATCCCCATCAAGCTACCATTGACCTTCTTCACACAATTGGAAAAAACTACCTTAAATTTCATATGGGACTAAAAAAGAGCCTGTATAGCCAAGACAATTGTCAGCAAAAAGAACAAAGCTGGAGGCATCATGCTACCTGACTCCAAACTATACTACAAGGCTACAGTTATCAAAACAGCATGGTACTGGTACCAAAACAAATATATAGATCAATGGAACAGAACAGAGGCCTCAGAAATAACATGACACACCTGAAACCATTTGATCTTAGACAAATGTGACAAAAACAAAAAATGGGAAAAGGATTCCCTATTTAATAAATGACATTGGGAAAACTGGCTAGCCATATGCAGAAAAATGGAACTGGATGCCTTCCTTATACTTTATACAAAAATTAACTGAATATGTATTAAAGATATAAACACAAGACCTAAAACTATAAAAACCATAGGTGAAAGCCGAAGCAATACCACTCAGGTGTAGGCATAGGCAAACACCAAAATCAATCGGAACAAAAGGCAAAATTGACAAGTGGAATCTAATTAAACTAAAGAGCTTTTGCATAGCAAAAGAAACTATCAGCAGAATGAGCACACAACCTAAAGAATGGAAGAAAATTTTTGGAGTCTATCCATTTGACAAATGTCAAATATCCAGAATCTACAAGAAATTTAAACAAATTTAAAAGAAAAAAACAACACCATCAAAAGTGGGCAAAGGATATGAACAGACACTTCTCCAAAGCAGACATTTATGTGGCAAACAAACATATGAAAAAAAGCTCATCACCATTGGTCATTAGAGAAATTCAAATCAAAACCACAATGAGATATTATCTCATGCCACTTAGAATGGCAATCATTAAAAAGTCGGGAAACAACAAACACTGGAGAGGATGTGAAGAAATAGTAATGCTTTTACACTGTTGGTATGAGTATAAATTAGTTCAACCATTGTGGAAGATAGTGTCCAATTCCTCAAGGATCTAGAAATAGAAATACCATTTGATCCAAGAATCCCATTACTGGGTATATACCCAAAGGATTGTAAATCATTCTGTTATAAAAACACATGCACACATATGTTCATTGCAGCACTGTTTACAATAGCAAAGACTTGGAACCAACCCAAATTCCCATCAATGATAGACTGGATAAAGAAAATGTGGCACATATACTCCATGGAATACTATACAGCAATAAAAAAAGAGTTCATGTCCTTGCAAAGGACATGGATCAAATTGGAAACCATCATTCTCAGCAAAGTAATGCAAGAACAGAAAACCAAACACTGCATGTTTTTACTCATAAGTAGGAGTTGAACAATAGGAACATATGGTCTCAGGGAGGGGAACATCACACACCAGAGCCTGTTGGGGGTGGGGGACAAGGGGAGGAATAGCATAGGGAGAAATACCTAATGTAGATGACAGGTTGATGTTTGCAGCTAACCACCATGGCACATGTATACCTATGTAACAAACCTGTACTCTCTGTGCTTCTATCCCAGTACTTAAAGTCTAATTAAAAAAAAAGAAAATGTAAATGCCTGTTGCAATAGCTTGTAAATGAAGAAGTCAGACTACCTAGAAACATCTTCTGTCTATAAAATAAAATAGTGCTGCTCAGAATTTTCTATTGGGTATCACTGATCTGGTAGAATTTTATACCAATAAAAGTATCATCCTATTTTTCTTTTTTAAAAATGACACTTTTATTTAATTTAGGTAGAGTTGCTTAATGAACAAGAATTTCATGGAATACCTTAACTATAATCAGTTTATATGTTAATCATAATTATATATTTGTGTTTATGATATCTTGTTTAAATAAAATACTGTAAGTAATAAGAATATTTTTATTACAAAAATGTATCAGTTTGTCCTTCAGAATACATTCTATATGACAATAGGATCACAGAATATTTTTTGAGAAGAACTTGTTCAGCTTTCTTTTTTTAAAATAAGATAAAAAGTTAATAGAAGCAGAGACTTTCTAGTTTCTTATACTAATTAATTATGTAGTACCTCCCTGGCATAAATTGCACTTGTTTGTGAGCTATTTAGGCAGCTAACTGTGTACATGATCTACCCTTTTGATGTACATTGAGTTAAATGTTTATGATAGGAAAAAATATTAACACATTCAAGAAAGAAATGGACAAGAAATATGTTTGGAGAAGAGAAGATGCTCTCGTATCCAGATTTATTGGTCATTTATATGAGTTTCCATAGTGATTTTTTGTTATGCTTCTTTTTCCATAGGTTTTAGTATTTCTTGGCTTTTAGGCTCTTTAAAAGGCAACTTAGTAAAAGCATTCTGGTTGATTTTTCTATTTAAAACATTCAATTGGGGGCTCACTCTATGATTCAAGTTTAGTATTTGAGAAGAAACTAACTTAAAATCAGGCCAACTATAGTGAAGAACTTCTGACCAAAAGAGCAGTGCTCATTGCACAGGGGAAGGTTGAAACCACACATGGTGTCTTTAGTCCCCACCACTCTTCTCCATTGCTCTTGTTACACCCTACTTCTTTCAGGAAAGATATGAGAATATGTTACTTGGAACAAATGCACACCACATTTTAACATATTACCTAACACAGATTCACAAACAAAGATTCATTATGTTACGTAACAGTTTTTCAACTTTGACTTTTTTGACAATTTGAACCAGGTTGTGTGTGTGGCGGTGGGGGGGCGGGAAGAGAAGGAGATGGACTGTCCTGACAATTGTAGGATAGATAGTTGGATTCCTGTCCTCTACTTACTAGATGCCAATCATGCTTCTCAGTTATGATAACCAAAAAACTTTTATAGTCATTGTCAAATGCCACCTGTGGAGGAAACTCCCTGAAGTAGGAAATCATTGTGCTGTATAGTATGTGATATTAAATATCTAAAACATAAATACATCTAAGAAAAATGAAACTGAACGTAAAGAGCTAATAGTGGGAAAATTAACTTTAATACATTGAAATTGTTAAGAAAAATGAATAAAATGGGTAAAAGTGTCTAATGCAGTATTGCTCAGATAGTAAAGATTATATTATTCAGTTGCAAAAATATGAATGTTATAAGTATGAATGCTATCTAGAAATGTTAAAAAATTATTAAAATAATAAAATAAAAATTGAATTGTAAGTAAAGATAAAATTTGTGAGTTACAGACCAAAGAATTCATAACAGAGGGAGATGGTGATGGTTCATATTTCAAGATATAGTGAATAAACAAACCCATATTATCCCTTTTTATTGGTGTCTTCAATGACACAATTTCCACATAAAGACAATGCTTTTTCTCTATATTGATACACCAGGTGAGACTTATCTTCATTTGTTGATGTTTTAAAACACATTCATGAGCACTTTGCTTAACAGCAAATTTTAATTAGCTATCTTATTTACATATCATACAGTGTTAGATTATTTTTAGTTGAACAAGAAATAATAAATTTCTCTTGATATGATTACTATTTTTTCCTTGAATACCAATGAAAATATGAAGATATTTGACTCATTTTTTCACAGCACTTTCTCAGCAATGGCTAAAATTGATAAAAAAAATTATATTTTCAAATAGGTATATTTAAATGTATTACATTGGTAGTTGTGATGGTTATTCCTAAGTGTCAACTTGATTGGATTAAAGGATTCAAAGTATTGATCCTTGGTATGTCTGTGAAGGTGTTTTGAAAGGAAATTAGTATTTGAGTCAGTGGGCTGGAAAAGGCAGGCTGTCCCTTAATCTAGGTGGGCACTGGCTAATCAGCTGCCAATGTGGCTAGAATATAAAGCAGGCAGAAAAATGTAGAAAGACTAGACTGGCTTAGCCTTCTAGCCTACGTCTTTCTCCTGTGCTGGATGCTTCCTGCCCTCAAACATCAGACTCCCAAGTTCTTCAAATTTGGGACTCAGACTGGCTTTCTTGCTCCTCAGCTTACAGATGCTCTGTGGGACCTTGTGATCCTGTGAGTTAATACTCCTTAATAAACTCCCATATGTGTATACACACACACACACACACACACACACACACACACACACACACACACTAAATTACATTGTCTAATTTAGTCCATTTAACAGTTACATTGCTCTGATGTTCCCATTCAGTATTTTATAAAGCAATTTAATTGTGAAGATGATTTTAACATCTTGAGTCCATTTACCATATGTGGGTCAAGATTGCCAGGGGCTGACCTTTGTTACTTATAGTTAAGTAATTACAAGCTTGCTTTGTACTTATTATACACTGAGATTTGTGCCACAGATCAAATACTGAATTAAGAAAACTCCAAACTCTGATGCAGTAAAATAAAAATTGTTTAAGGTCTGTAAAAGCAGAAATCAAGCAGTAACAGGAGGCCTATACTAAAGACCATCTGAGTGCTTTAAACTGTGGAATGCAGTGGTGTGGTTGCAAGGCAGCAAATACTGCTTTGGTCCCATGATCTCTACCCAAGGTAGGGTCTGCATGAGGGTGTCCTAAAGAGGGCTTGTGCAAGACCTCTGGGAAGAAATGTAACCTCTACTCACAAAACTCGGGAGTGTCTTTGCAGATGTGAGCTTGTGAGGCCAGAAAGCCTTGCAGGGCAGACATAACCGGAATGCCACAGGCTCTGCCTATGTTCTCAGAATATTGAGTAATTCTGATTGCTCTGTGTCTGCAATGCTTGGGAGATAAAAGCCCCTTGATGCACTGTGTGTAGTCAGAACTTATGGCGCCTTATCCGCTCTGCCTCTTTGCAGATGCACCTTGATAAACAATGGGTGGTAAAACTCCATGTCCTAAGTTAGCATTACTTAGAAGATTCACATTTGCTATTGAATGCTGCAGATATATGCTCTCCCCTGCCCACCGCCATCTTCCTTCTCCCATCTCCTCCCCACAGACTGCAAGACTAACAACATAATGCACCTAATAAATGCATGTGGAGCCCAGAGCTCAGTGCCAATGCCATTCACCCCATGCTAGAGTGCATTGGCAGCCTGGATGTGTAATGTAGAATTCTACTCTCATCTTTGTGTTACTTCTTTTCTCAATCCCTCTTCACTGCTTGGACTCAGGACACCCACATACAGGGTTGGGGCTGGCTCCCAACAACCATGTATGTTATTTTGGGGACTTAATGGTTAGGAATTTACACAGACTTAGCAAGATTTGAAGACTTTATGTTTAAGTGATGAAATATTTGTCAAAGATCAACAATAACCATCTTCTTTTGTTGCTACCCCCTTGAATATTTTCTTTTTTAATAACTGTTACATTTCTCTGATGTTCCCATGCAATATTTTGTTGAGAATCAGTAGGGGTGGCTGGCAAAATATTAGGAAAAGTTATAGATTATAGTCTCAAACCTTTTGGAAGGCCAAAAGGTTTTATTGGGACAGATTGAAGGCAGCCAGTCCATTATGTTAGGGAAGAGATAGGGATGATAAAAGACTTTCCCAATTTAAGTCAGTTTACTCCACATCTGTTTGTCTCTACTCTGTTTACTCATGTAAACTTTGTGCTGAATGGTCCTCTCAGGGAGAGATCAAAGTGGAATTACCCATTAATAGTGTTTACTCTAGGCCCAGAACCTAAAACATTTATCATTCATAAAACCACTCTTTTAACCATGTTAATTATCCACAAGCATGTTAACTTAAAACCTCTGTTATGAATAAAGGTGTGGATGTATGGGGTCTTGGTTGATTGGTTGCATTTTGCCCTCTGAAAGCAGCCAAGGACCATCCCTAGACCACGTAAATCACTAAATCAGGTATAAGAGGGCATTTATTACATACTATATCATTGATAAGGGGTTAAAATCCAAAATAAATAATGAAACCAAACTACTCAGTGGCAAGAACATATTCTAAAACATGAGCAAGGCACCTTAATAGAGAGCTTATAAAATGTTGAGTTTAATAGACATTTCTCAAAAAAGAAATATACCTTAATAGAGAGCTTATAAAATGTTGAGCTTAATAGACATTTCTGAAAAAAGAAATATAAATGACCAACAAGTATATGATGACATAGTCAATATTACTTATTAATTAGGAAAATGCAAATTAAAGTCACGATGAGCTATCACCTCTAACCTGCTAGAATGGTTACTAACAAAAGACAAAAGGTAACAAGTGTTGGTGAGGATTTGGAGAAAAGGTAACTCTTACACACTGTTGGTGGGAGAGTAAATTAGCACAGCCATTATAGAAAACAGTATGGAGGTTCCTCAAAAAATTAACAATAGAAATACCATATAATTCAGCAATCTCCCTACTGGGTATATGGCCTAGGAAATGAAATCAGTATGCCAAAGAGATATTTACACTCTCTTGTTACTTGTAAAACTATTCACAGTAGCTTAGGTATGGAAGCCACCTAAGTGTCCCTCAGTGATGGATAAAGAAATTGTGGCGTATATACACAATGGCATACTATTCAATCTGTCATTTTGGACAGTAAGAATGAAATTAGAGGACACTATGCTTAGTGCAATGAGCCAAACTGAAATAAAAATATTGCATAATTTCACTTATATATGGAATAAAAATCTGCATTTATAGAAATAGAAAGTAGAGTGATGGTTACCAGGATTGGGCAGGGAAGTGGCACAGGGAGATGTTGGTCAAATAATATAAAGTTTCAGTAAGACAGAAAGAATAAATCCTGATCATTTATATTACACTTTGGTGACTATAGTTAATAAATTTTATGCTTGAAATTGCAAAGAGAATAATTTGAAATATTCTCATCACAAAAATCTAAGTACACGAGGTATTTGATATGTTAATTAGCTTGATTTAATTATTCCTCAATGTATACATATGTCAAAATATTACATCATATATGGTGACAAGTGACTGTCACATCAGGATGAGACATCAATCACCATCTGCAGAGGTCTGTCTTGAAGACCATGACTCAGCGACGGATGAATGAAATACACTCTCAAACACCAGAGTACAGTGAATTTGACTGGGTTAGGGAGGTCATCAGTTGCTCTCAGAAGGTATTTGCAGCTAACCAACCATGACTCCCTGTTCCTCCTCACATTTATTCAGTATAGATTTAATAACAGACATTCTAAGTCAACAGGCTTGTAGATAATTAAGATGGTTAAAAGAATGATTTTACCAATGATAAAAGCCGTTGGTTCTGGGGCCCAGAGTAAACACCATTAATGGGTAATTCCCCTTCCACCTCCATCTGAGAGAGACATTCAGCAGAGAGTTTACATGAGTAAACAAATTAGAGTAGGGACAAAGGAATGTGGAATAAACAGACTTAACTGGGGAAGCTTTTATTTTCCTAATCTCTATGACTTAATACTCTACCATATGAAGTGGCTGCCTTTATCTGCATGTGTCTTATAATCGTTCTCTAATATTTCCCTTAATATTTTGGCAGCCACTCTGAGTGAATCCCAACAATATACCATAAATATATTGTTCGCTTTTGTTAAATAAATAAATAAATTGCATACATTTCTATTACAAACTGAGCCTTTTTATATGACTTTGGTCATTTTATCTCTCATAATAGCCTTAGTTATTTTTATTTTTCCTTAAAAATGGGAGTAGCAATAATCTACTTCTCAAGGTTTCTGTCTCAACTGTATAAAATACTCCCTTTATTGTATTCAACATATTACCTTGGTACATAGATAATGCTTGTTTGTTAATTATAGAAATGATTATTACTCTTAATAACTATTAATAAGTATATATTCCACAACAACCCTTCAAAAAAGGTCTTTACACTGAGTATTGTTAATAGTTTAAGAGTATGATTAAAGTTCCATAGTCAAGTAATTTTAATTGGAATAAAGTTAAACAGAATTATTCTTAAAACCTATGAAGGTTTCCAGAATCATTAATATGCTTATGGTTGTAACCATCTCAGAGGAATTTTTATTTGCAGCAATTTGTAAACTTATTTGACTACTTAGTACTGACAGAGGTGGGGCTGTATATCTGAGAGATTACATTCTATGGATTTATACTTCATAAAATGCTAATTCAAAATCACTGTCCTCATCTTTTCATCTAGGTTCATTTCCAAGTTCAGGTTTAATTAAATGTGTACATCTTCAACTCATCATGCTTAAGAGGCTATCCATTCATTTATCATGTAAATTTAAGCTACATTAGGATGGTTGTATATGTAGCATATTTACTCATTTGGGCCAATTTATGTGAAAATTAACATTTTTATTCATATATCTTAGTTCATTTAGTTCCATAGTTAATTTTTATTATTTTATAACATATGAACATTATTTTAAGACAATTGCAATAAAGCAAATATAATGTTGAATATTAAATAAAAATTAGTTTTTATTCTCAATTTAGAATTGTGTACTGAGAATTGCTTTTTTATAAAGCAAAAGCTCAAAGAGATGAGATTGTTCACTTTTAGAAACATTTATGTACTAAGTGTTTCGCTTGAAATAGCTTTTTAACTTTTTGGCCTTATTTTTCAAACCTCAAAACAATTTATCTTATATATGACCACAGAAAGAGTGGCAATGAAATCATACTATTAAAGCCAGGACCTAGTAATGAATTCTGAAGTGCTTAATTTGTCAAATATAAGTAGCCATTTAACCTATAAAAACATAACTAAACAAAGATGAATTCACTGAGTTGTGAAGAAGTTTCTTGGAGGCGGAAAAGTGATTGTAATACTAAGTCAGCATTTAAAATATAAACAATTTATAGGAGTGTTCCAGTAAACAATGAAATACAAGTCCACCCTTAAGGAAATTGTGCAGTTTCAAAAATAACAAAATAATGCTTTGTACTTTGTCCAAATTGTTACCCATGGTAATATTTTTGCAATACAAGGTTATTGAAAAAGAAAAACAGTAAAAATAAATGGTGTTCATCCTGTATTTTCACCATTTAAAAATGCATGTGTTCCCAGCAATTTATCTAATCTGTAAAACAATTTCAATTGTTTTTGAATTGTTTATCTTAAAGAATGAAAAGTTGAGTGCATTATAATTTATGTTATTCAGAGGATTTGATTAAGTGGAAGCCTAGATGAGTAGGTTAGAAAACAAGCATTTCTACTTATATTTTTCATTTGTAGGTGAATACATATCATACTAATACTGTTCTTTTTGTGCTTATTATAAATTTGCATTTTAAAATACTATAAGCTATGCCATCAAATGAAATGAACAATTTTAACAAAAATTACCTGTAAATGTTTAAATAAATTTATTATACAGTGTTTCTGTACGTGTTGTCTTTTAAAATAGAAAATTACATGATTTCATATTTTTAAAAAAATATGTATGCTAATTATATATTAATTTTAAGTGAATTTAGATAAAAATAATGCTATTTTTGAATAGTTTAACCTTCTACATCTTATTTTTCTGGCAAATTAGTCAAGAAGGAGCCCAGTATATTTTTTCATTAAGAAAGATTATGTTGGAAATCCATTTTCTTAAAGCCTCATTATTTATTATTAAATATATTTGAAAATATCTATAAAGAATAGAAGAAATACATTTTAATTTGAGGATTTCATGTATCATCAATTATTTATTTGTTTTCCTCCTGCTTTAGGTAACTCTTGATGTAACTAATTTTAAAGCAAATTGTTACTAAAATGTTGGCATTTAATAATTGTATTTTCAAAACTGTGTTTCAAATGCTCTTCACTGTAGTCATTCTTACCTTTAATGGAAGAGTAACAAATGCTATAAGTACGGGTTTTTATACATGTCTGAAATTTGAAAGATAATCCAATTGTTTTTTTAGTTCTGTATTAAGTGGAGAGTAGGGAAAAGAAAAATGCCTTTCCCTTCTACCCATCTTTTGCTTGTTGTCTGGAGACCCTGTAACTAGATAGAGTAACAGGTGAAAAGCATACATGTATTTCTGACCAACCCTAAAGCAGGTTATAAAACTCTCAGGTGAGAGGTGCCCTCCTGTATACAGAAAGAAGAGCAACATGCTTATAGCCAAAGACAAAGAGACACAGAGAGAAATCTGAAGGAGCAAGCCTTACTAAATTTCAATTTCCTACACTTATGACCTGCTTCAGGGATAGGTCAGAACTTCTTTTCTGCACATGCCATTTCTCAAATTCCTTCAGCTAACATATTGAAAATGCCAAGCTGCCATATTTTGTGGGTAGTATGTCCTGAACTCCATCAGGAGCATGAACATGGACACACTCCAAATGAGAAACAATCACAAATCATAGTTTTTATGAAGACAATTTTTTAAGCCAATTCCAGATAGCAACAACTTACACAGTTTAATGTCAATCTTTCATATGGTCAGAAAATACTGTGGTTCAAAAATGATTTTTAGTATCAGATTGATGGTTTCCTTTAGCACTCACACGTAGATTAGAGGACTTTTGCTAATTTCAATAAGGTTAGAACTTTAATAGAGGTTCTCAGTGACTGTACTTTTTAATCTGTGTTTTAAATCATTCAATAAAATGTTAGCTATGAATCTCTGACTCAGAAGGAAAAAACAAATAATTGAAGGCCAAAAGCACTATTTGCCCTTAAGCAATGGCTATTCCATCAATAAGCAATAGATAAAACAAACAAAGCAGAAATTATCACCAGTACACTATAGTTCAAGAGGTTATATCTTTGCATGTCTGAGAATATAAATACAAGAGCAAAACTTAATTCACTGAAACTCCTATGGTTGTGTAAAATTCATCTCAGATGCTGTTATCGTAAACTTTCCTGTTCAAATTCTCACATTTAAAAAGCTCTTATAGACTAAGATCAGAGCCCAGTAAGAGGCATAGATGTTCAGTACTCCTAAGACTTCCTTTTTTTTTTTTTGAGACGGAGTTTCGCTCTTGTTACCCAGGCTGGAGTGCAATGGCACGATCTCGGCTCACCGCAAACTCTGCCTCCTGGGTTCAGGCAATTCTCCTGCCTCAGCCTCCTGAGTAGCTGGGATTACAGGCACGTGCCACCGTGCCCAGCTAATTTTTTGTATTTTTAGTAGAGACGGGGTTTCACCATGTTGACCGGGATGGTCTCGATCTCTTGACCTCGTGATCCACCCGCCTCGGCCTCCCAAAATCCTGGGATTACAGGCGTGAGCCACCGCGCCCGGCCGGAATATAGTCTTTTAAGAGTATTTATTTTTCAACCAATTTGATGACATTCACATTTTTTTTCATTGAAGACCTGCAGCAAAGGTCAGCTGCAACATAAATTGAGTCTTGATCCCAACGGTGTCAGGAATCAAACTCTTCACTTTTTTTTTACAGTTGTAGCTGGAAAACATCTTAATGGTGATGTCAATTAATATACAACCCAAAGGGAAGAAAAGTTGAAAATGTCAAATGCTTCTACATTACAATTTGTAACAATATCCTATAGGCAGCGGAGATACAATGAGATTAATTTATAAACATGAATACTTTGTGGAATAATCTTATTTAGATTATTTTATTTTATTGTTTATTAAATGGAAAACTTCATGCAAATCCCTTGTGATTGTGAGCAGTTATGCTACCTTTCTCTATGATGTCCTTTTCACTCAGCCATTTGTATGACATTTCATCCACATATACTAACATAAAGCATTGAACTTGACCACTGCTTATCCTCCATCATCTTCTGCATCCTCAAAGAGCAATAAATCATTCATGATATCCTTAAAGTAGTTCAACCAGAATATCAAATCCCACAACAGTAACATGGACAGAGTAACATGGTAAAATAGAAGAATCTGATGACAGAGAAACAGTTTGGAATCAGCTTTAATTTGGGGGCTTTTTAACTTATTTTCTTTAATTTTTTTTTTATGTTCCTGGATGCAATATGTAATGAGGACTTCTTATATAAACAATACTTGTACTATTTTATATGGCAGACAACTTTTCAGTCAACTCAGTGACCTCTGTAACTCTAATCAAAAGAGAAATTCGGTTTCTGTAACTGATATATAGGAAGGTCACTTGATTTATTCACCTTTCTTCACTACCGGAAAAGTGAGTGGCCTTAACTCTTTTTTCTCAAAATTTAAAGTGCTTTATAATTTGTAGGTGTGCAAGCAGGATTTATAATTACAATTATACAACATTTGTAATGTCTTGTGTCAGTAGTTACATAGAAGACAAGATCACAGTTTCTTTTAATTTAACTAGTTGCTTGTTTCTTGGTCCACTGCTTCCTTAAGTTCATATCATCAGTGAACTAAATGTATTTACAATTGATACATTTTAATATTCTTTAAATTATAAAGAACAGAACGTTTAGCATAGGAAAAGTAGCATTATTTAGGATTTCTTTGGTCCAATATAATGTCTTATGAATTCAGTTTAATACTTTATTGGAATAATCACATTCACTTCTCAAGACTTAATTGTAAGGGCAATGTGGAATTTCAATCTCAATAGAAAATTTTAGGCAAGGATAAAACTCTTGCTATGGTTTGAAGAGTGCAGGAAAATATGTGCCTTTCTCTCTCTCTCTCTCTCTCTCTCTCTCTCTCTCTCTCTCTCTCTCTGTGTGTGTGTGTGTGTGTGTGTGTGTGTGTGTGTGTGTATGTATTATAAGAAATAGGCCCATCCGGAGATAATCAGATTGATCACTAAGTTGAAAAATAGAAAATGAGAAACTCAAAGGAGTAAGAACTTCATCTTTTAAAATTAATCTCTATTATCAATTTGATGATATTGTATATAATAATCTAATATTCAGGAATATAGTATATTCTTTTTAATGTGGCAGTGATTTGCTGTCCATGTATATTATGCTTCAAGTTTTGGAGTAAGGTTTACCCAAGAGTCTTCGTGGCATTTACTTTAAGTAAGGAAGATATTTAACAATGCTGCTTAAGGGCCCACTGTACAAAGCACACCAGGTGAAAAAAAGTATACACAATAAAGTAGAAGACACAGAAGTGAGGTATTTAATCATGTAAGAATTTGTTTTTAGTATTAAACAAATAATTTGTCTCCTGAGTTTGCAACTTGTAGAAAAATAAAAAATATGGTAAGGATAATTAAAGTGATTTTTTTCTGTTTATGAAGGGCAAAGAGACTATATTCCTCTCCTCTTTTTTTGTAAATCGTTTCTTTGGAGACATAGTGAATCTGAGTTTTTACTTTAACTCTTGGGAATGAAATAAATCTTATCTGTGGATTAAGCCCAGATCCCAGGATTTACAATGAAGAGATAACACCAAGGTCCTAGTTAAATGACTTATAAATTTATAAAAATATATTTCCAGAATTAGCTCATGGGTGTGTTGGTAATACTGCCACAAAAAAAGAACCCCTTTGATTTGTTGAAGTTATTATTCTTCCTCTTGTTTTGCTATATCAAATGTGTGACATTTTGTTCTAACTTTGTAGTTGCTTTCATGCATACAAATCTGCTAATGCTAGTATAAAACTGGATTTTCCTATGTTGGTATACAAGGTTCTTCTGTTGGTAGGAGTAGTTTACATTCTCAGTCTAAACACTGACATTCACACACACATGTACATATACACGTATTCACACATAAGGGGACATGAAGGGGAATTCATGGTATATTTTAAAAATATTATAGATCTACATGTATCATTGTTTAAAGAGCACAAATTGAATCTGATTAGATTTAGACTAGTAATTCTCAAATTGTTTATCCTGAGATAAAGAGATGTAAAGTATTTCTACGATAAAATTATTTTGGGAGTGATCCCTTCTTTCCTTCCTTTCTTCCTTCCTTCCATTCCAAGTGTCTTAATTTTCACAATGTGTATTAATGTATGAATATCTTTGCAATAAAGAAAAGAATCCTGTTCATTTTTATGTTTATGAATATATTTAATTACTGACACATTTTCGGAGCATACAGCCAATTTACTTATCCTAGAAATGCCTTCTTCTTAAAGACTTTTTTTGAAACACTGATTTTGCTAGAATAAATGAGGGAAGAAAGATTATTGCATGGCAGAAACTTGGGAGAGTGTGAAGATTCAATTTCTATTATTACAATTAGGGTTCTTGTAGCTGTTTATGTTATTATGGAGAAGAAAAATATATTGGCTTATTTTTCTGACTTTCTTCCCTAAAAAAAAAAAAAGAAAGAAAGAGGTATGAAGACAGAAAATGAATGTGATAGCAAATTGTAGGCAAGCCCGTAATTCTTATCACGGTTTAAAGAGAACAGGAAGGTATATATCTGGGTGTGTGTGTGTGTATGTGTGTGTGTGTGTGTGTGTGTTATAACAAACAGGCCAATCCTGGAGATGAACAGATTATTCACTAAGTTAAAAATAGGAATGATAAACTCAAAGGATTTTGTGAAAAAAGATAATAATTAGAATAAGCTATACATTAAATATAAAAAAAATAATTTTAAAATTCTAAATTTAACAGCACTCCTGATGACAGTGTCACCAGTCACTCAAATAGAGAAATCTTTTGCAAGAGGGGTGGGAAACGGACATCATTAAGGGATACAAAAATATAGTTAGACTCAATTAGTAAGATCTAGTATTAGTACAACAGAGTTATGACAGTAAGCCATAATTTGCTGTACATTTCATAATAACCAGCAGAGTACATTGGGATGTTTATAATACCAAGAAATGATGAATGTTTGGGGTGATGGATACCTCATTAACCACGATGTGATTATTATACAGTGTATGCCTGTATCAAATATCTTATGTACTCCCCAAATATATACACCTATTATCTATTCATAAAATAAAAATAGAAACAAATGGAGAAATTCTGTAATAGGTTTAGATAACATTCATATGTAATATATTTTATTAACAAATCTGCATTATGATACTATTTTTCAAACATAGTCTAGTTGAATACAATAATTAAGCAAAAATAGCAACCTTAAGAACTATAAGTATAAATGTAATAAACCTCACAGACACTATTAGATTATTATTTATTAAGCAAAAATAATAATCTTAGAGAAATATAGTCTCAGGCATTTAACCTATAAGTAAAGGAAATATTAAGAGAGCTCTTACTCTGAGTACCTTGGTTCTTTGCATGTCTTTGGCCATAAAAATAGAGAGGAGGTGATTGGGGAATCAGTCAGTCCTAAGAGCAGGACACCTCATAAGTTGTAGACTTGCTAATATAACAAAGATCTCTAATTGTAAATATCTGTGAGGTTTATTACATTCACAGTTACTCTCAACTCTCAATTAAACTGAAAGCAGGTAAACATAGAATATAAAAATATTTAAGTAAAATATAAAATCTAATGAATTTAAGAATTTTTTCAGCACTTTGGGAGGTCGAGGCAGGTGGATCACGAGGTCAAGAGATCAAGACCATCCTGGTCAACATGGTGAAACCCCGCCTCTACTAAAAATACAAAAAATTAGCTGGGCATGGTGGCGCGTGCCTGTAATCCCAGCTACTCAGGAGGCTGAGGCCGGAGAATTGCCTGAACTCAGGAGGCAGAGGTTGCAGTGAGCCGAGATCCTGTCATTGCACTCCAGCCTGGGTAACAAAAGCAAAACTCCATCTCAAAAAAAAAAAAAGTAAATGAAAAATTTAAGAAAAATCTAAAACATTGACTAAGTGCTATGACTTGACTGTCTTCCTTCTAAAACTCTAGTGTTGCGACTTAATCCCAGTTCAACAGTGTTGGAAGATGGAAACTTTTGGGAGGTGTCTACATAAGGAGGTGCTGCCCTCAAGAATGGATTAATGCCTTTATAAAAGGACTTGATGGAGGATGTTTGCCCCTTTTTGCCATTCTGCCTTCAGGCATGTGAAGATCTAGCTTTCTGCTCCTCCACAGAACTCCTTCCGCCTGCAGCATTCAAAGTGCCATCTTCAAAGCAAAGGACAGCCCTCACCAAATATTGAAACTTAACTTGCCTTGATCTTAAATTCCCAGGCTCCAGACATGTGAACTTTTGTTCTTTGTAAATTACTCATTTTCTGATATACTGTTATAGCAGCGTAACATAGACTAAGACATCAATATATTTAAATATATTACTTCTACTGTTTAATTATATTTTACATTCTGAGATACATGTGAGGAACCTGCAGATTTGTTACAAAGGTATACATCTGCCATGGTGATTTGCTGCACCCATCAACCCGTCATCTACATTAAATATTTCTCCTAATGCTATTCCTCCCCTTGCCCCCCACCCCCTGATGGGCCCTGGTGTGTGATGTTCCCCTCCCTGTGCCCATATATTCTTGTTGTTCAGCTCCCACTTATGAGTAAGAACATGCAGTGCTTGGTTTTCTGTTCCTGTGTTAGTTTGCTAAGAATGATGGTATCCAGCTCTATCTATGTCCCTTCAAAGTACATGAACTTATCATTTTTATGGCTGCATAGTATTCCATGGTGTATATGTGCCACATTTTCTGTATCCAGTCTATCATTGATGGGCATTTGGGTTGGTTCCAAGTCCTTGCTATTGTAAACAGTGCTGCAGTCAACATACCTGTGCATGTGTCTTTATAATAGAATGATTATATACCCATTTGATTATATACCCTTTGAGTATATACCCAGTAATGGGACTGCCGGGTCAAATGGTATTTCTGGTTCTAGATCCTTGAGGTATCACCATACTGTCTTCCAAGTGGTTGAACTAATTTGCACTCACACCAATGGTGTAAAAGCATTCCTATTTCTCCACATCCTCTCCAGCATCTGTTGTTTCCTGGCTTTTTAATGATCATTGTTCTAACTAGTGTAAGATAGTATCTATCTCATTGTGGTTTTGATTTGTATTTCTCTAATGACCAGTGATGATTAACTTTTTTTCATTTGTTTCTTGGCCACATAAGTGGATTCTTTTGAGAAGTGTCTATTCATATCTTTCATTCACTTTTTAATTTTTTTGTTTGTTTTTGTAAATTTGTTGAAGTTCTGTGTAGATTCTGGATATTAGCCTTTTATCAGATGGAAAGATTGCAAACATTTTCTCCCATTCTGTAGGTTGTCTGTTCACTCTGATGATAGTTTCTTTTGCTGTGCCAAAGCTCTTTAGTTTAATTAGAACCCACTTGTCAATTTTGGCTTTGTTGCCATTGCTTTTGATGTTTTGGTCATGAACTATTTGCCCACGCCTATGTCCTGAATGGCACTGCCTAGGTTTTCTCCTAGGGTTTTTGTGGTTTTAGGTCTTACATTTAAGTCTTTAATCCATCTTGAGTTATTTATTGTATAATGTGTAAGGAAGCCATCCCATTTCAGTTTTCTGCATATGGCTAGCCAGTTTTCCCAACACCATTTATTAAATAGGAAATTTTTTCCCATTGCTTGTTTTAGTCAGGTTTGTCAAAAATCAGATGACCGTAGCTGTATGGCATTATTTCTGAGGCCTCTGCTTTGTTCCATTGGAATATATATATGTTTTGGTAGCAAAACCATGCTATTTTGTTTTCTGTAGCCTTGTAGTATAGTTTGAAGTCAGGTAGTGTGATGCCTCCAGCTTTGTTATTTTTGCTTATGTTTGTGTTGGCTATATGGGACCTTTTATGGTTCTGTATGAAATTTAAAGTAGTTTTTTCTAATTCTATGAAGAAAGTCAGTGGTAGATTGTACTTTGGGCAATATGGCGTTTTTCATGATATTGAGTCTTCCTATCCATGAGCATGGAATGTTTTTCCATTTTTTTATGTCATCTCTTGTTTCCTTGAGTAGTGGTTTCCTTGAGTAGTGGTTTGAATTTTCTCATTAAAATATTGAAAATGTGAGTTATTTATAACAGATTACTTATTTCTCAATATGATTTGCTCTAAACGCTTATTGGTGAGTATCAAAATCTGCTTCACAATTGCTTTCTAAAATTAATCGCTTACTAATGGGGGTCATCATTCATTTTCAAAGAGGCTTGAAAGGTTTTAAATTAGGTGAAGTTTTATTTTAGTTTATAGAACAACCCTATTTTGGAAGTTATTCCTATTTCCTCCTTTTTTTGTCCAGGTCACCAAGTACTTTCATGCTGTCCTTAATGCCTCCTCTCTGGAAACTAATTAATTCAACAGTTGTTACTACCTTTTACATTTTGCAAAGATCTTTATACTTTAAAACCTATCCATCAGTGAAGTGTCACAGAATAATGTTAGTTGGGGTTCAAGGGAAAGGAAGAAATATCTAAATGGTAAAATCCAAGATATCAGAGACAGTTATTAGTAAATAACTTTGGAAATATGTATTAAGCTTTTCAGTTCCCATTATATTACTGAATACAGAGTATCACCAGATATTCCAGGATTTATTAGTGTGTTTTGGGGGGTTGAAAAAAAGTGAAAACCATAGTCAAAGTAGCCACTTCTCAGTAGTATAATCTTCATGTTGAAGAGTTTGGAAAGTTTCTGCCTGATTGATGTTTCCTTTCACAGTAGATCTGCACCATTGCCCTTGATACTTCTGAAATCTTTGATTAGAATTACTCCTAAGGGCTAAACCATGAATGCTTCCATCCACTTAGTTGTTAACAGCTTCCAAAAACAAATAAGCAAACACATAATCTTCTTGTTCATAGTAGAGGAATTGTACCAGCACCTTGTTGGATAATTCCCTGGCTAGTGAGGATATAAACACAAATATTCTAGAAACAGCATCTCTCTATAAATACCTTTAAGACTAATTCATATTTGGCAGTCAGCCTTAATATGGACTGTTTAATTAGAAATTAATTTCTGCTTGATATGCATATTTCTACATACAAGTCATAGTAATGGTGTAAAGCAATTAATGTGAATCTTCTGCAGAAACACTCAATAAATACTTGAAAGCCATGTGCATTTTTTTAACAGACAGAACAGAATGATTAAAAGATCAAGTAGAAATTCATTGACTGAGCTAATATCATTATTTTTAGTATGAAAGGTTAACTTGCTATGTAAGAAAGTGGTCATTTGCATGTGATAGTAACTGCAGAAGACATTCCCTGCAGAGTTTGGCAGAATGCCTCGTATTTCAGAAAACATTTTAGCTTTGATTCAAACTTTGAAAGAAAAAATGGGATAGCTCTTTATTTTCTCAAGTATGCTTCTTAACTATGGTTATTATCTTGAGGATGATTTATTCTTATCACAGAATACATTTTAGTATCCAATTGGTTGATCTGAAGAGATGTTCTTTCAATCCTAATTCAAGGTGGTTTATTCACTGGTTGTGGAATATTTTAAGGGTCAATCTGGAAAATACTCAGACCTTACATCTAGAGCCTAGCTTAAAATCATAGCATATTAAAAACATACACAAATTGAATGTAGGCATTCTGAATTCTATAATTATACTGTAACATTTAATATTAGAAAAGTAATGCATAAAATTAAGGATAGCCTACTAAAATATATGTAAACCAAACTCTCAATGTAAGTTCTGTGTAATAGTAAAGTGCTTGGAAATTGAAATTTCCCTGGACTATCACTCATGAGCTAATTAATATTACCAGAATGTGCTGTAGCAGAATGGACTCTATGTCAGTACATGGTCTTCCTAACACCTGGGATTTATTTCCCCTGCTCTTAACCAGACGAAGATTTGTTCAAATGAAACTCTATCATGTCTGCATATATCTACAATAAAAAATAGTATTTTCTGTGCATCCATTCATTTTTGTTACTCTTATTAGAATCAGCATATGCCACTTAAAAACATTTCTATGATAATTTTGTTAGATTTAAATTCTTCCTTATTAGGATATTTTAGTAATTCTTGATCTGTAAACTTATGCCTATTAAGATGCCTTCTTCACCAGAAAAAGATAGACTGGACTGGGAAAATGTGGCACATATACACCATGGAATATTATGCAGCAATCAAAAATGATGAGTTTGTGTCCTTTGTAGGGACATGGATGAATCTGGAGAACATCATTCTCAGCAAACTGACACAAGAACAGAAAAAGAAATACCGCATATACTCACCTACTCACTCATAGGTGGGTGAGAAAAATGAGAACACATGGACACAGAGAGGCGGTCTACTATACACTGGAGACTGTTGGGGGGAATGGGGGAGGGACAGCGGGGGGGGCTGGGGGGGATGACCTGGGGATGACTACCAAGTGTGGGTGAAGGGGAGGAAGGCAGCAAAGCACACTGCCATATGTGTACCTATGCAACTATCTTGCACATTCTGCACATGTACCCCAAAACCTATAATGCAATAAAAATTAAAAAAAAAAATCAGTGAAATGTAAATAAATATTAACTCAACATACTTTACGTCTTTTAACAGACTTCCCTTGGCTTGTTGTTTTGATTGCTTGCCATTTGTTCTATAAACCTGAGATCCTAACAGCTGACACTCTAAGTAACAATATTTGAGTAAATAATGACTCTGGGAGAAAAGAAAACATAGCACCATTTATTACTGTTATAAGATAGCCATTGAACATCTGAAGCAGATGTTCATCTGCCAACAAAGAAGGTATACAAATACACTTCTTATCCAAGGCTGAAGAGTTACAGATCCACTGATGTGAAAACAGTACAGGATTCATTAACAATGAATTCAGCCCAAATTTTGGCAACACATCATAAAACAATATGGAGGACATTTTGTAATTAGAAATTTATGCCAAGACCAGAGATAAGATAGCATCAAGCAATGAAATAATTACTCCTGAAATCAAGGTGAAGCAGAGGACTACTAGAGTTGAATTGTCTTTATTAATGTTGTCTTTAGCAAGGTATAAAACAGGAGATATACTGGTGATAGGTAGGTAGGTGAGTGGGCACATTTTTCTTCAGAGTCCTTTTTGCAGTTTTATATGTCAATGTTTATTCATAAATGCTAAAACAGAATATCCTTTATTTTCTCTAAAGCAATAGAAATTATAGCTAAACTAAGCTAAACCAGTGCCTGCCAAAGTGAAGCCTGAACTTCCCAGACATTTTCCTTTTGCAGTTGGTTGTAAACATAATAGTTGGTCATCACCAAAATAATAAGAGCTTCATTATTACTATTCTAGGTGCTACTCTTGAAGAAAGGAATGGCCTATTTAGTCGTGCATGTGTTATATATTGCAGAAAAAAAATTCACATTATTTTCATTGAAGAATTTTCTGTGTTTAGCCACAACTGACATTTTATATTTAGCTATAAGTGAATTACATCTGTTTGAAAGTTTTAAAACATAATTTAAAAATTAAGAGTTTTATGTTTTTGAATTATATTCAAGTCCATTCTTATTAAAAAGACATTCACTAACCTTTATATTTTTTTTTTTTTAATTTTTTAATTTTTTTTTTTTAATTTTTATTGCATTATAGGTTTGGGGGTACATGTGCAGAACGTGCAAGATAGTTGCATAGGTACACACATGGCAGTGTGCTTTGCTGCTTTCCTCCCCTTCACCCACACTTGGTATTCATCCCCAGGCTATCCCCCCAGCCCCCCCCACTGTCCCTCCCCCATTCCCCCCAAACAGTCCCCAGTGTATAGTAGACCGCCTCTCTGTGTCCACGTGTTCTCATTTTTCTCACCCACCTATGAGTGAGTATATGCAGTATTTCTTTTTCTGTTCTTGTGTCAGTTTGCTGAGAATGATGTTCTCCAGATTCATCCATGTCCCTACAAAGGACACAAACTCATCATTTTTGATTGCTGCATAATATTCCATGGTGTATATGTGCCACATTTTCCCAGTCCAGTCTATCATCGTTGGGCATTTGGGTTGGTTCCAGGTCTTTGCTATTGTAAACAGTGCTGCAATGAACATTCGTGTGCATGTGTCCTTATAGTAGAACGATTTATAGTCCTTTGGATAGATACCCAGTAATGGGATTGCTGGGTCAAATGGAATTTCTATTTCTAGGTCCCTGAGGAATCGCCACACTGTCTTCCACAACGGTTGAACTAATTTACACTCCCACCAACAGTGTAAGAGTGTTCCTATTTCTCCACATCCTCTCCAGCATCTGCTGTCTCCAGATTTTTTAATGATCACCATTCTAACTGGTGTGAGATGGTATCTCAATGTGGTTTTGATTTGCATCTCTCTAATGACCAGTGATGATGAGCATTTTTTCATATGTTTGTTGGCCTCACGTATGTCTTCTTTTGTAAAGTTTCTGTTCATATCCTTTGCCCATTTTTGAATGGGCTTGTTTGTTTTTTCCTGTAAATCTGTTTGAGTTCTTTGTAAATTCTGGATATCAGCCCTTTGTCAGATGCAAAGATTTTTTCCCATTCTAATGGTTGCCGATTCACTCTACTGACTGTTTCTTTTGCCGTGCAGAAGCTGTGGAGTTTGATTAGGTCCCATTTGTCTATTTTGGCTTTAGTTGCCAATGCTTTTGGTGTTTTATTCATGAAGTCCTTGCCTACTCCTATGTCCTGAATGGTTTTGCCTAGATTTTCTTCTAGGGTTTTTATGGTGTCAGGTCTTACGTTTAAGTCTTTAATCCATCTGGAGTTAATTTTGGTGTAAGGTGTCAGGAAGGGGTCCAGATTCTGCTTTCTGCACATGGCTAGCCAGTTTTCCCAACACCATTTATTAAATAGGGAATCCTTTCCCCATTGCCTGTTTTTGTCTGGTTTATCAAAGATAATATGGTTGTAGATGTGTTGTGTTGCCTCCGATGCCTCTGTTCTGTTCCATTGGTCTATATCTCTGTTTTGGTACCAGTACCATGCTGTTTTGATTACTGTAGCCTTGTAGTATAGTTTGAAGTCTGGTAGCGTGATGCCTCCCGCTGTGTTCTTTTTGCTTAGAATTGACTTGGCTATGCGGGCTCTTTTTTGGTTCCATATGAAATTCATGGTGGTTTTTTCCAGTTCTGTGAAGAAATTCAATGGTAGTTTGATGGGGATAGCATTGATTGTGTAAATTACTTTGAGCAGTATATCCATTTTCACGATATTGATTCTTCCTAACCACGAACATGGAATGTTTCTCCATCTGTTTGTGTCCTCTCTTATTTCGTTGAGCAGTTGTTTGTAGTTTTCCTTAAAGAGGTCCCTTACATTCCTAGTGAGTTGTATTCCTAGGTATTTTATTTTCTTTGTAGCAATTGTGAATGGCAGTTTGTTCTTGATTTGGTTCTCTTTAAGTCTGTTATTGGTGTATAGGAATGCTTGTGATTTTTGAACATTGATTTTATATCCTGAGACTTTGCTGAAGTTGCTTATCAGTTGCAGGAGCTTTTGGGCTGAGGTGATGGGGTCTTCTAGGTATACTATCATGTCGTCTGCAAATAGAGACAATTTGGCTTCCACCTTTCCTATTTGAATACCCTTTATTTCTTTTTCTTGCCTGATTGCTCTGGCTAGAACTTCCAGTACTATGTTGAATAGAAGTGGTGAGAGAGGGCATCCTTGTCTAGTGCCGGATTTCAAAGGGAATCCTTCCAGTTTTTGCCCATTAAGTATGATATTGGCTGTTGGTTTGTCATAAATAGCTTTTATTACTTTGAGATATGTTCCATCAATACCAAGTTTATTGAGGGTTTTTAGCATAAAGGGCTGTTGAATTTTGTCAAATGCCTTCTCTGCATCAATTGAGATAATCATGTGGTTTTTGTTTTTGCTTCTGTTTATGTGGTGAATTACATTTATAGACTTGCGTATGTTGAACCAGCCTTGCATCCCTGGGATGAATCCTACTTGATCATGATGGATAAGTTTTTTAATGTGCTGTTGCAATTGGTTTGCCAGTATTTTATTGAAGATTTTTGCATCTATGTTCATCATGGATATTGGCCTGAAGTTTTCTTTTCTTGTTGAGTCTCTGCCAGGTTTTGGTATCAGGATGATGTTGGTCTCATAAAATGATTTGGGAAGGGTTCCCTCTTTTTGGATTATTTGGAATAGTTTCAGAAGGAATGGTAACAGATCCTCTTTGTGTGTCTGGTAGAATTCAGCTGTGAACCCATCTGGACCTGGGCTTTTTTTGTGTGGTAGGCTCTTAATTGCTGCCTCAACTTCAGACCTTGTTATTGGTCTATTCATAGTTTCGGCTTCCTCCTGGTTTAGGCTTGGGAGGACACAGGCATCCAGGAATTTATCCATTTCTTCCTGATTTACTAGTTTATGTGCATAGAGTTGTTTGTAGTATTCTCTGATGATGGTTTGAATTTCTGTGGAATCTGTGGTGATTTCCCCTTTATCGTTTTTTATTGCATCTATTTGGTTGTTCTCTCTCTTCTTTTTTATCAGTCTGGCTAGTGGTCTGTCTATTTTGTTGATCTTTTCGAAAAACCAGCTCTTAGATTTATTGATTTTTTGAAGGGTTTTTCTTGTCTCTATCTCCTTCAGTTCTGCTCTAATCTTAGTTATTTCTTGTCTTCGGCTAGGTTTTGAGCTTTTTTGATCTTGCTCCTCTAGCTCTTTCAATTTTGACGATAGGGTGTCAATTTTGGATCTCTCCACTCTTCTCATGTGGGCACTTATTGCTATATATTTTCCTCTACAGACTGCTTTAAATGTGTCCCAGAGATTCTGGTACATTGTGTCTTCATTCTCGTTGGTTTCAAAGAACTTCTTTATTTCTGCCTTCATTTCATTGTTTATCCAATCAACATTCAAGAGCCAGTTGTTCAGTTTCCATGAAGCTGTGCGGTTCTGAGTTATTTTCTGAATTCTGAGTTCCAACTTGATTGCACTATGGTCTGAGAGACTGTTTGTTATGATTTCAGTTGTTTTGCATTTGCTGAGGAGTGCTTTACTTCCAATTATGTGGTCAGTTTTGGAGTAGGTGTGATGTGGTGCTGAGAAGAATGTATATTCTGTGGATTTGGGGTGGAGAGTTCTGTAAATGTCTATCAGGTTTGCTTGTTCCAGGTCTGAGTTCACGTCCTGGATATTCTTGTTAATTTTCTGTCTGGTTGATCTGTCTGCTATTGACAGTGGAGTGTTAAAGTCTCCCACTATTATTGTGTGGGAGTCTAAGTCCCTTTGTAAGTCATTAAGAACTTGCCTTATATATCTGGGTGCTCCTACATTGGGTCCATATATATTTAGAATCGTTATCTCTTCTTGTTGTATCGATCCTTTTACCATTATGTAATGACCTTCTTTGTCCCTTTTGATCTTTGTTACTTTAAAGTCTATTTTATCAGAGATGAGAATTGCAACTCCTGCTTTTTTTTGCTCTCCATTTGCTTGGTAAATCTTCCTCCATCCCTTTATTTTGAGCCTTTGTGTATCTTTGCATGTGAGGTGGGTTTCCTGGATACAGCACACCGATGGGTTTTGGTTTTTTATCCAATTTGCCAGTCTGTGTCTTTTGATTGGTGCATTTAGCCCATTTACATTCAGGGTTAATATTGTTATGTGTTAATTTGATACTGCCATTTTGATGCTAGCTGGCTGTTTTGCCCATTGGTTCATGTACATTCTTCATTTTGTTGATGGTCTTTAGCATTTGGTATGCTTTTAGGATGGCTGGAACTGGTTGTTTCTTTCTATGTGTAGTGCCTCTTTCAGGAGCTCTTGTAAAGCAGGCCTAGTGGTGACAAAATCTCTGAGTACTTGCATGTTCGTGAAGGATTTTATTTTTCCTTCACTTGTGAAGCTCAGTTTCGCTGGATATGAAATTCTGGGTTGAAAGCTCTTTTCTTTAAGGATGTTGAATATTGGCCCCCACTCTCTTCTGGCTTGTAGAGTCTCTGCCGAGATATCTGCTGTGAGTCTGATGGGCTTCCCTTTGTGGGTGACCTGACCTTTCTCTCTGGCTGCCCTTAGTATTTTCTCCTTCGTTTCAACCCTGGTGAATCTGACGATTATGTGCCTTGGGGTTGCTCTTCTTGCGGAGTATCTTTGTGGTGTTCTCTGTATTTCCTGGAGTTGAGTATTGACCTGTCTTGCTAGGTTGGGGAAATTTTCCTGGATAATATCCTGAAGAGTGTTTTCCAGCTTGGATTCATTCTCTTCGTCACATTCTGGTACACCTATCAAATGTAGGTTGGGTCTCTTCACATAGTCCCACATTTCTTGGAGATTTTGTTCATTCCTTTTTGTGCTTTTTTCTTTAATCTTGGTTTCTCGTTTTATTTCATTGAGTTGATCTTCAACTTCTGATATTCTTTCTTCTGCTTGGTCAATTCGGCTGTTGAAACTTGTGCATGCTTCGCGAAGTTCTCGTGTTGTTTTTTTCAGCCCCTTCAATTCATTCATATTCCTCTCTAGGTTGTCCATTCTCGTTATCAATTCCTCGAATCTTTTTTCAAATCTTTTTTCAAGGTTCTTAGTTTCTTTGCACTGGTTTAGAACATGTTCCTTTAGCTCACTGAAGTTTCTCATTATCCACTTTCTGAAGTCTGAGTCCATCATTTCGTCACATTCATTCTCCGTCCAGCTTTGTTCCCTTGCTGGTGAGGAGTTTTGGTCCTTTGTAGGAGGTGAGGTGTTTTGGTTTCGGGTGCTTTCCTCCTTTTTGCACTGGTTTCTTCCCATCTTTATGGATTTATCCGCCTGTCGTCTTAGTAGTGGCTGATTTTTCAATTGGTTCTCTGTGTGGACACTGAGATTGTTGATGATGAAGTATTTCTGTTACTTAGTTTTCCCTTTAATGATCTATCCTTTCTGCTGTATGAGTGCTGAGGTCCACTCCAGGCCCTGCTTGTCTGGGGTATACCTGCAGCATCTGCAGAACAGTGAGGGATGATACCAGTTTCTTCTGCTGCTGCCCTTGTTCCAGAATGATGCCAGCCAAATGTCAGTCTGATTAGTCCTTTTCTGGGGTGACTCCTTGGATATACAGGGGTCAGGGAGCTGCTTGAGGAGACAGTCTGTGCTTTATAGGAGCTCCAGTGCTGAGCTGTGAGCTCTGTTGTTCATTCAGGGTTCTTGGGAGGTTATGTCTGCTGCAATAGAACTCATAAAACACCACTCTTTTTTTTTTTTTTTTCACCCTTAGATGCTCTGTCTCAGGGAGTTGGGGCTTTCTTTATGAGTATCTGTTGCACTGTCCTGCCCCACTAGGTGGCAGTCTATTCACTATTTGCCTGCCGGGGCTCTGACCTGCTAGCGCTGGTCTGCCCCGTTGCTGCCTGGCGGAGTCTCTCTGTTATGGCAGGTTGCCTCGGCAACGGCAGGCTGCGTCAGTCCTGGGCGGTACTTAAGTGGGGGTGCACTTTGTCAGCAATGGTGGACGCCCCTCCCTGACCGGGCTGCACCGTCCTAAATGCTGGCAACAAAACTCTCAGCCCCAAGCGCCTCCAGTCGCCGCCCTGCTTGTCCCCATTAGCGTGGGACCCGCCGAGCCCGATCACCCAGCTCCCTGCCTCAGAGTCTGTCGTCTCTCTCTCTCTCTTCCTCTCCCCAAGCTGAAAGGTCGACTCTCTCACTGGCGCCCCAGGAGCCTGCCGATAGGGCACTGGGATCCGTGCGATCTCCCGTGCCGCTGCCCACTACCCCGGCTCAGATCATGCTTCCCAGGAAACTCCTGGTCTGGCTCATTGTCCAAGTCCCGTTCAATCAGATGAACATGCCAATCTGCCCTTCCAAATCTCAGATTGCCGGTTTAACAGGGCACCCAGACCAGTGAGTTCCGCGCCGGGTCCCGCTGCGGCGCCGGCCGAAGAGGCGGCGGGAGCCGGCTGCGTTAGCCGGCTGCTAGCGTCCCGTGTCTCTCCCACACCTGGGACTTTCAACGCTCTGTGGGCATAAAAGGAACACCCGAGAATGCGGCTAGGACTCACCCTCTGCGCCTTCACCGAGAGCTGCAATCCTGAGTCATCTCTATGACGCCATCTTGCCTCCCTGTCATATTTTAATTTTTTATTCTAATTGCTATATAAGTTTAGGAATCAGGAAACTGCGAATTCGTCTAACTTCTTTCAAAGAAGTTTGACTTTTCACCTTTGTAGATTTCAATCAGAAAGAAAAAAGCGGAAAACAAGTACAATAACAATAATTACAGTAAATGTTTGAAAAATTGAATCAGCATTCAGAAAGGAAGAAGACATCATGTCTTTAAAAAAATAAATAATTTATTAAAGTAATGATGCTTAAAGAGCAATATGAAACCTTCAGGAAGTTCAGAAACTGTTTCACATGTATGCTTTGGGTTCCAAATTGTGTATAATGTTTTCTATGTTATTTTAGCTGAACCACTGCACATATCAACTCCTTAAGAAATAATGGTAAACAGGCATGGGAAAAAAACACACAAATGTCTCCTTCAAAAAACCCCCAAAACAGTTGAACTGAAACTCTCAAAAATATTTCCTTGCCAGTGAATTCTAAACATGTTTATTACTTTCTAACATCTCTTTAAGAGTTTCATTATGAAATCTAAAAATAAATTTTAAAATAAATAGACATTTTGACAAGGGAAATGTATATTGCTGTAGACCTTACTGCTTACAGAACTCTTTTATCATATATATATATATATATATATATATATATATATATATAATAAAATATATATATATGATATATATCATATTGTATTTGATATTTTTGTGTGTGTGTGTTAGAAAAAATATATAATTTAATTTTCTACTGTGTTTTAATATATACAAACCATCAGGATGTACTATCACATGTAAAATGCTAAAATTCAATTTTCACTCAAAAATAAAAAACATAAATACCCTGTGGGTTCCCCATTGTACAAAACAAAATAACTGTCAAAATACTCTGTTAGAAAAAATATACAATGTCCTTTTCCACTGTGTCTTAAAGTATATAAACCATCAGGAGATATATATATATATATATATATATATATATATCTTTTATCACCTACATGTATATATATCTCAGTCATATATATCATATATATATATATATATATAACTCTTATCACCTACATATATATATATATATATATATATATATATATATATATATATATGTAGGTGATATACAACATGCAATATAATACAACATGCATCAATATTTAATTTAAGAAATAATATTGCCTTGAGAACACTGGCTTTGCTGTATTTAAAATGTTTATGCTTGAACTTTACCCAGAGTTTAATTTTTTGATGAAACATGATTTTCTTTGTGTTTATTGTACAAGGAGGAAGTTGAAATGAGTATATAATATAGATGTCTCAGAAGAGTAGAAAGAAAACTGAAAGAGGACATTAGATTTAAGAGTCCAAACATTTCTTTTTTTTCCCTTATTCATAGATACTAAATTTTTCAAAAATCAGGAACAAAATTGTTAGATGTTTATTGATGATGTATCTGTTTCAAATAGTTTGCTGACATATCCGGCTGGATTCTGTACTTCACAAACCTACTTTTTAACCTCAGCATTATGAGTTTCCATTATGTGAGCAAATTTAAATATTTCAAGTTAATGTCATAGAAACTAAATTTTCTAAATAAAATTAGTATAATAATTACTATAAATTATAAGATTACACACAAAACTATTGACTGAAAGAACAGAAATATACTTCACCTAGATGTTAAATTTTATATTTTGTTTCTAATTTTTAGTTTGCTTAATCATTCTATTTTGTAATAAAAATATAGCCCATTTGTATAATCAGTATGGCCTAATTCAGACAGTTTGAAATCATATTATCAAAGACATATTTTTATTTGTCCTTAAAAATAAGCAACTAGGGATGTGTTCATTTTCCACTGAACATTTTTTAAGGTATCAACGTATTTTTAACTGCATTGCAAACCAGGAAATGAAGAATAACTTCAAAGAAAATAAAGAACATCCAGTATAGTAATTATGTTACTCAATGACAGAGAAATACAGGAACAGTGGATAACGTATGATACTAGAAAAGTTGGTAATTGCTAGGGTATGCTGAATTCTGTATATTTATTTGCTCAAATGCATAACATAAAATATGATCTGGCTATCATATCGAAGAGACTACATTTTAAAGCACTTTACAGTCAACCTAACAAATTTTATGATTTCAGTTCTCACTTATTTTTCCTGTCATTGTAGCAAAGTTTCAAACTGGCAGATCACAGAGCATGTCTACAAAACAGGAAAAGCTATTTTACTAGAATTTACCAAGTCTTGATTTTTGTTACTCTTACCTCTCATATGTTGTACTACAAATCTAACCAGTTTAGATTTTTTTTTAGACAGGGTGTCACTCTGTTACTCGAAGTGGAGTGCAGTGGCATGATCTCAGATCACTACAGCCTCCACCTCCTGGGTTCAAGAGATTTTCTCACCTCACCCTCCCATCTGGGACTAGATGTGTGTGCCACCACACCTGTATAATTTTTGTATTTTTCAATTTTTTTCTGGTAGGGATGGAATTTCACCGTGTTGATCAGCCTGGTCTCCAGCTCCTGACCTCAAGTGATCTCCCCACCTCGGCCTCCCAAAATGCTGGGATTACAGGCATGAGCCAGTGTGCCTGGCCAGTTTACACATCTTTTTTCTTTACTTCATTTAGTTTTTTGAAATGCAACTGCAGTTTCAATATCCAAGAAAATTTATTAATAAAGTTTTATTTGTTTATTGTTATTCTTGAGCAATTCATGATAATTTTGAAAAAATAATTCTAAAATTGGCATGAAATATTAAGGGGCCCCAATATCCAAAATTATCTTGAAAAAGAAGAGCAAATATGGAGGACTCACATTTTTTTAATTTTAAAACTTAATACAAAGCTACAGGAATCAAAGTCATGTGGTATTTGCATAAGGATAGACATAGGTCAGTAAAATAAAATAGAGAGGCCAAAAATAAACCCTCATATACATGGTCAATTGATTTGTGACAAAGGTGCCATGAACATTCAATAGAACAAAGATAGTTTTTACTTAACAATTGGTACTGAACATTCAATAGAACAAAGATAGTTTTTACTTAACAATTGGTACTAGAAAAGTAAATATCCACCTGCAAAGGAATATATTGAACTTCTTCTTTATATAAAACTTTATTCACATGGATCAAAGACTTAAATGTAAATGTTGAAATTCTGATACTCTTTCAAGAAACACATAGGGAAACAGCTTTATTGAATTTGCCACTGATTTTTAGGATATGTCATCAAAAGCACAGGCAACAAAAATTGAACTTCATAAAAATTCATAATTTGTGCACTAAAATGTGACATATAAACATATCTAAAGCACATATATATATATATACAATGTTATTTAGCTTTAACAAAAAATAAAATTCTGATACATGTTGCAACAATGAACTTTGACAATGAACTTTGCAACAATGAACTTTTGAATCTGTCTCATTATGCTAAATGAGACAGATACAAAAGGATAAGTAATGCATGATTTCAATTGTAAGAGGTACCTATTAAATAATAGACAAATTAAGAGAGATAGAAAACAGAATAGTAGTTACCAGGATCTGGGGACAAAGAGGAATTCAAATTATTATTTGATGGGAACAGACTTTTAGTTTGTGATGACTAAAAAGTCTTGGAGATCAATATTGGCAATGGTGGGAAAACAGTATGAATGTATTTTATGCCACTGAATTGTACACTTAAAAATTATACACTTAAAAGCATACAATAGTAAGTCCTATGTTATGTATAGTTACCAAAATAAGATAATTGAGTCTTAAAGATAACTATATAAATGTGTATTTTAAAGAATATATATGCAATTAAAATGCTTACTTGTAGGCTAATGCAGATTAATAACAACTAATGCATACTAATCATATGCATACTAATAATAACTAATAATCTGAAAACAAGCCAAATGCCTATTGACAGGGAAATGGCTAAACTGTGGTATACTCATAGAATAAAATACTAAGCGATAAAACATATACAGGAACATAGATAACTTACAAAGAAAGTATGTCCCATGAAAGAAACCAGGCAAAAGATCATACGCAATGTATAATTTTATAGATACTAGAAAATGCTAACTAATCTAAAGTAACAGAGGCGCTTGCTTCTTTTACCCCTACTATTACCTAAGGATGTGGCAGTGGAGTTCAGTAGCAGGTTGGAGTGACTACAAAAGAGCACAAAGAAGCTTTTGGGGTGATAGATATGTACATCATCTTCATTGGCTGTTAAAATTTAATGTACATACTGTGTAAAGAAAATACATCTGAAGATCCCAGAATCACTTAGCCAAACGGAAAAACCAAGCTGAAAACTTTGGAGGGCAAACCTGCCTCCCATTTTATTCCTAAAAAAGGATAGCTACGAATAAAAATGCTACATATCCTCCTTGCAATTTGTTCACAAGGAAACTCCCAGGAGGTGGAGGTTGCAGTGAGCCAAGATTGTGCCACTGCACTCCAGCTTGGGCGACAGAGTGACAACCTGTGTTAATGTGATTGCTTCCTTTGGAAAGGCTATTCAGAAACTCAAGGAAATGTAATAATATGTCTCTTCCCTACCTATAGCCTGGAAGTGCCCTCCCTGCTTCAAATTGTCTTGCCTTTCCAGACAAAACCAATGAATATCTTACATATATTGATTGGTGTCTCATGTCTTCCTAAAATGTATAAAACCAAGCTATGCATCAACTACTTTAGGCACATGTCATCTGGACCTCCTAAGGCTATGTCACAGGCATATACTTAATCTTGGCAAAATATACATTCTAAATTGAATGAGGCCTGTCTTAGATTTTGAGGTTCATAATACTAATTACATACTACAATGTTAAAGTATAGACTCTAACTAATTTGGTCTGCATTTGGACCTGAGTTTCTACATTTCTGACAATCTTTCAGGTTATGTCAAAATTATTTTTCCTAACACTGTACTTTGAGTAGAAAGTCTTTATTATTGTGTTTCACAACCTATCTGAGAGAAAGGTCAGGTTTTTTAAAAAAATAGTTTTCAAACAATTATATAACGATATAAATAAAAATGAAATAAAAGCAAAGCTATAAAAGTATGAGCCCACATTATTAGATGTGACAAATATACTCTGTCACATTGCCATCAAAATTTATGCAGGTAAGTTACAATGACAGTTTATGGTTTGGTGTTAGCTCATAGACCACACTGTGAGTATCACTGCTCTATTAAGTATTCAGAATAATGATAATTTGTAGCACAGGATTCTTTTTTCTTCCTGAAAGCAATCACTATGCATGGTAAGGTTAGAAATTCCTGTAGTGGTACAAAAATATTGTTTCAGGCTTTATGTTTTATCAGTGTGGCACCTGTGTTTGGCAGATTCACAAATCTAGAACTTGGCTTGTGAACATGTATCCAATAAATATTGGTTGACTTAGTAACATCACATAGTGATAAGCCAAGTTTGTTCAACCTGAAGCCGGCAGGCTACCTATCACCCAAGACAGTGGCTTTAAATGCAGCTCAACTCAAATTTGTAAACTTTCTTAAAACATTATGAAACTTTTTTCTTTTTTTTTTTTTTTAGTTCATTAGTTATTATTAGTGTTAGTATGTTTTATGTGTGGCTCAAGAGAATTCTTCTTCCAATGTGGTCAAACAAAGACAAAAGACTGGAAAATCCAAATGGTGTCATCCCTGGCAGGTATCTGAGTTACTGGTGGTGAATCCGTATGGGTCTACAGCAACCTCAATTCTTGCCTCCTCAGAAGAAAGAATTTTTTTTTTTTTTTTTGAGACAGAGTTTCGCTCTTGTTACCCAGGCTGGAGTGCAATGGTGCGATCTCGGCTCACCGCAAACTCTGCCTCCTGGGTTCCGGCAATTCTCCTGCCTCAGCCTCCTGAGTAGCTGGAATTACAGGCACACACCACCATGCCCAGCTAATGTTTTGTATTTTTAGTAGAGATGGGGTTTCACCATGTTGGCCTGGATGGTCTCGATCTCTTGACCTCATGATCCACCCGTCTCGGCCTCCCAAAGTGCTGGGATTACAGGCTTGAGCCACTGCGCCCAGCCGAAGAAAGAATTTTGCTGAGTGGCATAAGGCAAAAGAGGAGATTAGGGCAAACTGTAGAGCAAGAATAAAACTTATTAAAAAGCTTTAGGAGATGAATAAAAAGAAAGTAAAACATAATACACTTGGAAGAGGGCCAGTGGGGCATCTTGGAGGTCAAGTGCCCTATTTAATCTTGTACCTAGAGTTTTATATGCCAGCCTACTTCCAGCATCTGGCATCCCTTTTCCAGTAGAATGTGCCCATAAGATCATAAACCAGTTAAACTCTGTTATTTTACCTCCTAATAAGCATGATTGAGCCCAGTCGCCCAGTTTCTGAGATTTTATCAGTAAGCTGCCAAACACCTGTTTCTATTGGAAAACTGCCTTTCCCTGGCACTGGCTCTAACCAATTATTATTTTAGAAATGGTCAGACAGAACTGCATGATCATCACCTGATGGTGGCCTGACATTCCTAGTGGAGTAGGGTGTGGACATCTCCTGCCCTGCTTATGCCTGAATAGCTATCTACTGTAACAGTGGTAGGTTGTGATATTGATACAGGAGTTGAGAAGAAATTACTTAGGTAGATAGTGGGGGTATGGGAGTTCTCGGTAAGATTTTTCTTTTTAATAAAAAGCAGACACAAATTATTTTCCTTCTGAACATTAAAGAGCAGCTTGTGAAATTGAGCTGCATACATAGATACAAACAGTTGTGCCAATCATGTTCAAGATGACCACTCCATCTTCTTTTCTCTTTATTGGCCACATACACAGTAAGAATCAGACAGATGGAGACAATCAACTGGAAAGTTTATTTACATGGTAAGATGACCAACCTTCTCCATGTACTATGTAGATGCCATACCTAATCAAACCAATCTGTGAACCCTATGTAAATCAGACACCACCTTCTCCAGCCTGCTTATAAAATCTGCTGCAGTCCACTGTCATCTCTCTCTCTCTTGCAAGGAGATGCTCTCCTCTGTCCTTTTATCTGTCTATTAAACTTTCCACTTTTTAACTCACCCACATATGTCCATGACCCAGGGTATATACCCCAGACAGCATAGCTGTTTTATCATGCGGGCTTGTCCAAGATACCAGGGTACAACATTCATCAAAACAGTGACTAGAGGGGTGGACACCAACTGTATCTCTTCATATCAAGGCCCTCAGCCTCCATTTTGGGCCTTTCTTGGAGGACTTACTCATTGTATTGGGATGAAAAAAGTCCTGGGGAAACTGAGGTTTCCTAGATGGGACTACCCTCCAGTGTTATCCAAAGGTTTCTAGATAACCCCAGCCTCTGATTATCTCAATGAAATGTCAATAACAGGATCTTTTTGACTCTGGAATGTTACAGAAAAGGTGGCTCATTTTTTTTGGAACAAGGACATGACATTTTTACTAGACCTTTTCAAGTGTTACAAAATCAACTCAGCCCTTTTAGCAATCATATCAGGCAGGGACAAAGAGAATAAGTCCTGAAAAATAGAGAAGCAACTTCCAGGGGAATCTTCTGAGAATCACTCTTATTTGGGTCCCTTTCAAGATCCCTTCTCATTAAAGGACCTTAGGCAAATAAAGGGAGACTTGGGCTAATTTTCTAATGACCTTGATAGGTACATAGAAGCTTTACAAAATTTAACTCAGGTATTTCACCTCTCATGGAGGTATGTCATGCTTCTCCTAAGCCAAACTCTAACAGCTACTGAGAAGCAGGAAGCTTTGCAGGCAGCAGAGAAATTTGGAGATGAGCAATATGTCTTTTATAGTAGGCCTAAAATGAAAAGAGGAAATAGGGAGAGTGAAGAAATAGGGAAAACACCATTCCCAATAGGAAGAGAGGCAATAGCTCTTGAAAACCCTAATTGGGACCCACAGACTTTTCTTTGGTATTCGTTCTTCCTTCAAAGTTTTAAAAATGCATGCCCCTGGCCCAGTTTCTCCAGTGGCTCCATCCTGAAGCCAGTACTCCAATTAAGAAAATCTTACAAGTGCTGAATCTTCTGTCTGTGTTGCTACATATGTATTATGAATAATGTCTCTAGAAATAGCTTATATTGATGGGCTTAAAGAAAAATAAGCACTTAAATATTTTTTAGTTCATGTGGCTTTGATCTTCAAGAAATAAAATTAGTCTTAAGGATTATTGGTGAAATGCAAGTGTAATCAAGGAGAACAGGATTATTTGACATGTCTAATCACATGAGATTGTCAAAATGAAGTCCAATCTTCTTTAAGTTATATTTTTGTTAATAATACTAGTGTATGTTCCAAAATTATATGGGATTTCTAAAATTCTAATGTCTAATATATGCATCAATTATAATTTAAAGAGTAAACCACAGAGATAACTAAATTTCTCTGTCACTTATGTTATTAACTCTAAATACTCTGGGAATTTTGTCATTTGCAGACAAGTGTTGTTTGTTTTGTTCCTTCTCAGTATTAGGAGAAGCCAGAAAGTTTAAGCAAGTCTTAGATGGTCTGTGTAAGTCATGATGGGATTGCTAAGTGCAGGAATGATTTAGCTGAGGCTAACACTAAAGTTATTCTAGCCACTCAAATTCAATTCTACTTATTCTAAAAAGAATGTTACTTTTATATTAATGTTTCAGCAGCAGCTGGTAAATGCAAATTATTATCACATCCTGTTGAAATGACTGAAAGCAATCAAACTCCAAATGGTGCTGCAGACTAAACCACACATGGACACAGCTTTCTTCTGACAACCCTTAGATCAACCCAGGAGGAGCCCTAGCTACTGTTCCCCACATGACACCCCTTTTCAGCAGGAAGTAGTCAGAAAGAGTCATCATCCAACACCTCTAATAGCAGTTAAGGTTATCACTCCAGAGGGGGAAATAAAAGAAATTAAGAAGAAATTTCTTGGGTAGATAGTAAAGATATGGGAGTCCTTGGTAAGGCTTTTCTTTTAAATAGAAAACAGCCCTAAATTATTATCCTTTCTAACAAAGAGAAGCCTGTAAAATCAAGCTACACACATAGATACTGGGAGTTATGCCCACCATATTCAAAATGTCACTCCATCTTTCCTTCTTTTTGCCAGCCATTTGTACAGTAAGAAAAAGACAAGATGATGCTGCTAAACTAGAAAGACCGTTTGCATAATAAGATTAGGGTGGGTGACCAGCCTTCCCCAAGCACTATATACATGTCATCCCTGACCAAACAAGTCTGTAAGCCCTACGAAAATCAGACAGCAGCATCTCTAGCCAAAACTATTGCAGTCCACCACCTCCCCCTTTTTTAGGATGTCTCTCTCTCTCTATCTTGCAGTGAGCTGCTCTCCTCTCTGCTTTCTTCTGTCTATTAAACTTTTCACTCCTAATCCATGCACATGTGTCTATGTCCTGAATTCTTTCTCAGCACATGCAAACAAACAGCATAGCTGCTTCAGTATTTAATTATATTTTTTAAACCCATTTATGTATTTTTAAAGCAATATATATTGCTTGTACTATAAAAGAACATTGAATAGAAAGTGTTCTATTGTACCTAATTTCAGCTAGGATTCCCAGTGTTTCCATAGAAAGAAACAGTCCTTTAACCATTATTCCATATTTTCTTACCAGACAACTGTATGCAGGGGTCTAGGAATTCAACTGAAAATTGACTTGGTGACTTAATGTAAGTCTTATGGGTAAAGAGACTACTTTGGCTTATTATTTCCTCTATCATTGTAGATTCTCCTCATAAAATCAAGTAAAGGGCAGAAGATGCTTAAGAAAACAATTTGCATTACTGTGTTGACTGAATGATGTAAATGTGTCACATTTACATTTAAGTGACTTCATGTGTGCCATGTATTTTTTGGTTGGTCTTACTAGGCTTGTTTGAGCACCAGAGAGAGGAAGGATGGGTGATGGGCAGAAGAATGCAGTGGCACACCCATAATTTTGAAAGGCAGGGTTGATAGTTTCATGTGAATAAAGTAGGTGTTATAAAAGTTAGCTGGGATTGAGCAGCAAGATTGTGAATTTATTATAAGCATTCAAATCTTGGAGGAAATTTAGAAAAGGAAATACACGGTTTTACATATTGATAATTATCTAAAAGATTCTCACATAGACTCCACAAATAACTGAGAAGACACTAGGGATAAAAGTGATTTATTGCCACTTATCTCCTCATGTGAGATCTAATACAGAAATATGGAATTAGCATTAAAAGAATATAAGAATTAAGTTGTAAATCTTATTAAATTTTATTTTTAAAATCACTGACTGGGACTATGTGACTAGAAAGCTAAAGAGTCTCTTTGAGATAATGTTCAGATATAGGAAGTGAATAACAGAGTTGTTTGTTTTTTGTTTTTTGTTTAAGGCAAATGGATCTTGATTACAGTATTATAGCAGGTTTGCCTTGCTTAAATAAGTCAGAACTCTTGGAGAACAGGACAGAAGTGTATGGAAGGTTCAATATGGTTCCATCGCCATATCACTGTAATAACATATGTGCATGATACCTTCTCATTCTTATTGGTGACTTTTTGACATTGTTACCAGTGGAAAGTGTCCCAAGTTCTTGGCATCTTGAACAAAGAACTGGACAAAATGCACAAAGAAAGCTAAGAAAGAATAAAACAAGAAAAGTGGAGATTTATTGAAAATAAATGTATATTTCACAGGGTGGGAGCAGGCCATATTATGGAGGCTCATGATCAATGTTACAGGATTTTCTAGGGTTTAAATACTCTCTAGAGGTTTCCATTGATTATTTGGTGTTTTCCCTATGTAAATGAAGAGGATGAAGTCAAGTTACAAAGTAATTTACTCAGTGTATGCCCTATGTAAATGGAGAGGATATTTCCTGTCATAGCTGAAGTGTGTTCATTTGATTCAGTTGTCAGGAGTCAGTGAGAATCAACCTTATGTTCCCCGTCTGTAGACTCTGTTCTCCTGCCTCAACATCCAAAAAGAATCATTTTATTTAGTTTTTCTGATTAATCATACAACATTGGGAAGGAGTAGTGATACTAATGTGTACACATTTAACTGATTTGCTCCCCCAAATATGGACTATATTCATAAGCACAGAAGCCTTGATAGTTGGAAGTGATAATTATTTGAAAAGACAGTCTTACTCAACAAGCATTTGACAATTTCAGATTCTGTCAGTCTACTTGTTCTCTGAAAGTTAAATCTTATTTTCTTCATAAGAAATCTTAAATACTAAGATTCCCATTTTCAGTTTCCATGGTGAGTTCCCATATCTTCTAGTTACTTTCATTCTTTATTTTAATGATAATGACTGCCACCATTTCTTGGGTAGTTATGTATTTAAGCCACTGCTAAATGCTTTATGTGCATTATCTGTGTGAATTGGTATTATCATTTCCATTTTGTCTGTAAGAAGATTCTTGGGGGCATTGGATACATTGCACTGGTTCTCACTACTAGTAAACAAAAGAACCAGAATTCAATCTACACTTTGTTTGACTCCAAAGGCCAAATTTTAGTCACAGTACTACCTTAATAATGATAATGCAGGAATCCAAGGTTGGCTCACTATATGCAAATCTATAATCATGATTTACCACATAAATAGATTCGAAAACAAAATCGGTATAATCACCATATGATCAGCTCAATAGATGCAGAAAAAGCACTTGATAAAATTTCTAGTGCTACAATACACACATGTGTGCATGTGTGTTTATAGTAGAATAATTTAAAGCTTTGGGTATGTACCCAGTAATGGGATTGCTGGGTCAAACTGTACTTCTGGTTCTAAATCCTTGAGGAATTGCCACACTGTCTTCCAAAATGGATGGTCAAATTTATACTCCTACCAACATTGTAAAAGCATTCCTATTTCTCCACAACCTCTCCAGTATCTGCTAAGAACATTTTTGAACCTTGCCTTGTCTGCTACATTTCCTAAGATAAATTCTAGATCTATTCTTAACTGCAAATTTGATTTTTTATAGTTCTGGTCTTCCCACATTTCCTTAGTTATATATAATTGCTCTATGGTGAGCTGACCAGCAGAGTAGTAAAATAAAGCATTTTACTACTTTATATATTTTGTTCTCTTGTCCCTTTATTAAGATAATAGATGGCTTCAAAAAAGGCAACAAGTTCAGTAAAAGAGTAAACAATGTTCTTGCTCAGTTGTTCTTCTAAGATTTATATGTCATAAATTAATTACAGTGTCTAGTAGCAAGAAGGAAATTATAGAAACTATTTTTCTTTTTCTATCAAGACAAATATTATGTAATTCAGCAACCTTTGTCCTACTCCACAGTACTGAATCTCAAAAATTGTGGGTAAACTGAAATTTACCATGAAACTGGAATTATACATTTTAGATTGTAATTTATGTTATTAAATAATCAGATAGCATGCATGCTATGTTTCTGGAAGTTTAAAATACTTCCTTTGTTTAAGATAATTAACACAAGTCCTATAAAAAATGGAATAGAACAAATAATTTGATTGACTAAATATACACATATGTAGTTCTTATTCAAATATATATACTTACTGCAATCATTGTTATTATTAATGTATAAAATCAAATAAAAATTTGATTTTTTTTAGTAATTCCATAAGCATATTTTCATATTAGAGACTTAAAAGCTACTATTATGGTTAAACAAATAGCATTTTACATAATTAACAATTGACAGTATGTACAAGCTGTTCTGTTTATCGGTGGACCAAAGGAATGGGTTATAAAATGATAGAGCACATTAGTTTCCTAATTCACAGGGTATATTGAATGTTTCATGGTTTGGAGGATATTTTGATGTTATTTTGCTACATCATTGTACCTGTTTATTCATTCACTAAATTTCTCTTTCTCCACAAACCTTCATTCCTAAGTGTGCATAACTAAAAATATCTTCAAATTTACTTTATTTTCTTCATATTTTCATCATTCTTCAACAAGTTAAAATATTTATTCTAATTATAATTATTTTAAATTGTACATATTTTAACTTTGAAACAAGTATAAAAAATACAACCCAAAAGTTACATATACAGTAAAATTAGTGAATATATATGTTTATCATATTAACTTCAGATTTTGTAATAAACAGAAAAAAATGAAATACATTTTTTAATAACATATGTTGATTCATTTTCATTCCTTCCTTTCTAACCATATTAGTAACTTATTCAATGATAGAGTGTTATTTTGTAAGTTTCTTCTTTAAGCTTAAATATATTGTTATGTAATAACTTATATTACCTATTTACATTTATTTAGGTTTTTGCATCTATATTAATACATATGAATTCTATTTCATCTTTTGTATTACAATCATTTTATTAAGAAGTCCCTCTTCAGATTTTCATATCTTGCCTAATGCACTTCTAAATTTTTTGTTTGTTTTTATTTTTTATTCATACAAAGAGTGATCTAGTACACAGCTCTATAAAAATTCTCTAATGCACATTTATAAAAGTTTATCTAGATTATATATTTAGAACTGTAAGTTGATTCCAACATTAAAACATTTTAAATTATTTTAGATACCTCTAATATACTGCATATGGTTATACCAATTTACTCTCTCACCAACAGGGTATTAGAGTTTCCATTTTTCTAAAAGTTTTCCAAGGTGGTCACTGTGGTATGCACCTTTAGTCGCATTTCCAGAGGCTCAGGCAGGAGGATCACTTGATCTCAGAAGTTCAAAGCTGCAGTGAGCTATGATGGCACCACAACATTTTTAGCCAGGGTGACCGAGGAAGACTCTATCTTGAAAATTTTAAATAAAATTTAAGAACAGAAAACAAAGGAAAAAACTTTCCAATACTTACTATTTTATTTGGTGTCTTATTATTGCTATATTTAATGGGAGTAAAATTATATCTATCTCAACATGATTTTCCCACACCACTTTTCTAATTACTGAGATTTGACACCTTTAACATGCTTATTTTCTGTTCCTAATTATTTTCCTGAATATATTTAGGTCATATTATTTTATATTTTTCTATTGAATAACTTATTTTTAGAGATTTATTGGAGTTCTTTATACACTGTGGATATTAATTAACTCAATTTTATGAGGAAGCTATGCTAAAAGTCAGCTGTTATCCCTTAACAAAGATTAAAGTTCAGCCTTTATTTAACAAACCGTCAATGTCTATTTACTGCTTTTCCTGCTATTGAAAAGATCCATGAAAAGTAGAATTATTAGTTTTGCTTGTTTTCAAGGCACTTTCATCAAAATTTCAACAATAGATCCTGGATGCACAGGAATGAATTCATTGTGTGCTAACTCTGCTCCACATCCTGGCTATGATAAGGTCTATAGTGGTAGTAGGAGGGCTATGCATTAACAGTTGTGGGAAGAAAATAGTTTAGAGGTTACCCGGAAAAAGGCCTTCCCTACTGGGCAGAAGTAATTGATTCTATATTAGTTGTTTCATGAAACTGTTGGGAATGCACCCTACCAGCAGTAATAGCCTGAAGCTTTTCTACTTCACTTTTTCATGTCCCCTATGTGTGGACTATATAAACTTTTTCTTCAATGAGTTCCTAGATGTTTTAAATACCTTTGTGAATGCTTGAGTTTTATTGAAGCAGATACTACATTTCTTTTAATAGAGAATTATCTTATGACCTATTTGCCACATTGGTACACTAAGATTCACAGAACATAAGCAAATTCATTTTAATTATTGAAATTTGGGTCACTTATAAATGTGTAAAAGTGATTTTTATGAAATTGTCCTAATATTTAAAATATTACACTGTTTGGCAAATACAATTCTTTGTAAAATAGGAAAAAGGAAATAGGTCAAATATGAGGACAATTCCTCAATTTATCTCTTTTCCAACACATACACAATGATTTCAAAACACTAATAATAAAGTATTGTAGAACATTGACTAAAGATAACTTTTTTTTTCTGCCTGTGAGAGAAAAAAACCAATACGCTGTGATTGTGGAGATTACAATTTTGTTTCTTGTGTCAAGGTTATGCATGAAAAGTTACTTATAAAGACCCTTTAATACTCAGGGGTATGTTAGACTTACATCCTTTCAAGAACTTCATTATTGCCATCTTCTTTCACGTCCCAGGTTTCCTGCAAAAGTTGAAATCAAACTGAATTACAAGTTGAGACTCAGTCAACCAAAACATGACAATGTGGCCTTAGCGGTTTCAGACAAAGGAAATGAGATATTCTGTAGTGTGTTTTTTACTGTCATGTTAAAGCTAAATATTCCAGGTTGTTAGAAATCTATTACTAAAATATTGATGAGATTTGTCCTCCAAGTACTTGCATAGCCATCTCAAACTACTTTGTCATTTCACTTCATGTGGTTATAAGACAATCATTCCAGAGCTCAACGGATGAATTTCCCATCATTCTTTGGTACAGAAAGAGCATACGCTATTTCTTCATTATTATAGAACAGTTATCTGTGCAACTTTCCATAGGAGGATGTCAAAGAGGATGTTTTAGCTTGTATCATTTCTGCAAGTATGTATTAAAATCTAGAAATATCCATCTTTATTATTCAATTTTAAGTGTTTCCAATTCATTATTATAATAATTATTCATATATACCTGAATTTTAAAACACACTACTGAGTCTTATAATAGACAATTGTTCTGTTCTTTTGCTGTGTTCTTTTTACTGTTGCACCACTGACTGTGTGTTTTCTGGTTATTTTTTAGTAGGCATAATTTCTGTATGCTTACGTTTCCATAATGAAACAGCCATTAATTTTCTTCAAAATCATCTTAAACATACTGAAAAAGATAAACAAATTGGATATCATACTGGGAATGCATTATTCACTTGTTTAATATTTTCCATATTTTAAACAATGAGTGTGAACATTTTCATGTTCTTTTGTTCAATTTTAGTTTAAAAATAACAAAATTAATGTTTTTAATATAAAGAATTGTTGATCTCTAAAGCAAGAATTGTTGAATATAGATTAGCATCTCTTTCTACTTTACATCTATATTAATGTATGAAAAAATAAACAAAAACAGCAGGCAAAATACTTCAGATGCAATTTCATAAGCCATAGTAGAATGATTATGCAGAGGCTTTTCTACCTGTCATGAGTGGTTCAAGCAGTTATTTTATTAGTAGACTTAAAAGCTCTTCTAAACAGGAAAACATGACAAATAACATAAGAATACCTGATATTTTTACTTAGAATTAAAAATGTATAAATTATAATTAATTAACCAGCCTAGTTGTGAAATTTAGTCTTCACTTAGAATATATTTTGCATGAATAAGATTCTATCATTTTTCTTAGAAAGCACATAATTACTATAAATGAAACATGACTTCTGATTACAATGTCTAAAAAAATGAATTAACACTTAAATAATTTATGAAACAAATTGTAGGCAGAACCCCTTAATTTTTTTCTGTTTTAGATTATTTACAGTTATCTTCTCATTCATTAAAGTTTTGAAGTATTCACTTTTATTATATAGAAAACATTTTATATAAACTTTGATTTTCCTTCATATATTTTATTTTTATATTAAATGCTATAACAATTAAATTTAAAGTGCTATAATAAATTCAACTGGGACAAACAAATTTGGGCATAAATATAACTGACTTTTGGTGCTCTTAAATGTGGTTGTTGTGACTATATGAATTCATAAAAGAACTATAGTATTCCACTAGCTGCAACAGTGCATTGTCCTTGAACATTGTCAGTGTTTTACATAGCTACTTAAACTGTATGATAATGGGAAGGAAATTAAAGTTAATAATTATTTTTTGAGTATAGTACTCATTTAAAAAAATGTATTTCTAGTTTCATGAATGGCAATTTTTTCCCCAGTCTTCAATGTTTTATGAAATTAGCATTTTCCTTTGGAACCATTTAAAAATTTCTTCAGCATTAACCAAACTTAGTAAATAGTTTCCACTGTGTCAGTAGTTGCAGGAATGTGACTTTGTTTTATTCTTAGCAATTGATATTGACTAAAATACTTCATGAACAGGTTCCAGGAAGCATATTTGATTCTGCTAGGGCCAAAAGATTCTGGGGGATTAGTTCCCTAGCCTAAAAGCCCAGAGTAAGCAGGGTGTTACATTTCAGACTGTTGCCCCAAATCCCACATAAGCCTCTACACTGCCATGCTCTCATGAACTGCTCAACACTGATGATTTCTCCAGGGCTTGGGGTAAGTAGTGAGCTGTAGAAAGTGTTGTCACATACAAGTGGGAATAACAATATATCCTGTGAGTTTCTGTTTGATACAAGAAGATATAAAGTGTTCTTTTGAAAATTAAATTTCTTGAAATTAATTTCCCTTATTTCTGATAGTAAGTGGCTACAATGGAGTTATATTACCAATGATAATAAAATTTTACAGGTTCTTATTCCAACTGGTCCATGCTTATCCTCAACGCAACACTCTCAACATACTTCCAGGGAAGCCAAGAGATTCCATATACTTGCTATTGAAGAATTCTGGTATATCAGGGCAGAAAATAAGTCAGGATCAACTATAGTGTCCTCCTGGCTATTACTACTTACAACAGGGCATGACTAGTACACCCTAGCCACCTGCCTGATACCAAGTATTCCATTATATGACCCTTACAATTCTGAATGCTGCTGCTTTCCACCAGATTTTATTTGGGGGAGAAGCAAAAAAAAAAAAAAAAAAAAAAAAAAAATAGAACAAAACAAAAAGTTGTACTGTTATATTCTCTTATTTAACTATCAAATAGTGCCTCCTTTGTGCCAGCATCTTACAAAGAACGTTTAGGGAAGCATATTATTCCAATTTTACATATAACCTTATATCTCCATGGGATTAAAGCATGAATCAACTCAGAGGCTGAAAATGGAGACAATCCAAATGACACGCAGCATGTCATTCTGAGAATTGGCACTTCATGAATGGACTGAGCTTAAAAGGAAAATGAGAGTCAGAGGCAAAAATTGGCATGTTCTTTTTAAGCTATCAGATGCTGGGTATTCCACTCATATTGATAATAATGTTCCCAATGTCATGATAGATCACACTCATTTATCCTGATGCGATTCAAAGTTCATTTTATATATTTTGTGCCTTTTAAGATAATTTTAAAGTACAAATCTGAAAGTATACATTATCACATACTTAGTACTGATCATACACTCATAAATCAAGTTTTAATTGTGTTAGCTTTCATGTTGATCTACTACAGAAGGCAGAGATTTTAGTGTAAGTGGTTTTATTTAATATAGTTTATATGAGTTCACTCTGTACATGCCGCAATTTTTGAGAACAAATTCTGAGAAGTACTGGGCTCGATTATAGATTGTGCTAAACCAGTCAAAGGCCAACATGAGAGGCTTCTTGGGAATTAATCAGTGTTTTTTCATCAGATCTAATGTACTAACTTTGTTAATTTGAATATTTCATTAAAAATTTTCTAATACCAGGTTTCTAACTGTTCTTTCAAATTGTGAATTTTATATAATCTCCCTTAATGGGAATTTAGAAGTCCCATTGCCCATTTACCTGCTTTCTTAATAGGCCCATTCCTTATGTCTCCATTGAACACTGGGTTCAGGGATGGAAATGGCTCTGTTAGATGACATTTGCTTTTGTAAAATTTACTAATGACTTTGTCTCTCTCTACTTGAAAAATCTTGACAGCATTGTTTTGAAGATTCAGGCAAGTAATTCTGAAGAGACTCTTCTCTCAGGTTACCCTAGATCAAGGTGAAACAATTTATACTTAGGATCAGATGGATATTAACACATGAGACTGCCTTTTATTCCTTTCTCCATGGCTAATCAGAGAAAGTTTTAGAATATTGGATCTCCTTTTCTTATTGCTGAAATCCCTGGCTTCTTTCTCACTTCAGAGAGTTCATCTTTGAGCGTGTATCTAATTTATAAAAATTATATGAGTTCTAATTTCCAGAATAAACTCAAGATTTTAAATACCAAAAGAGAATTACATTGTAGATTAATGCTCTTGATTTTTGGACTGTACAAAGGCCAAACGATAAATGTCTGAAGGCTAAAAGATAAATTGCTGCATTTGAAGTCACAAGACCTAGGTTACAACAGTGGCTCTGTTATTAATGAACTGTTTGATGCTAGAAAGTCACTTTAACTCTCTAGAGCTCAGTGATTTCATCAGTAATGAGGTTGGGTTCGAGCAGTGTTTTTCAAGTCAAATTTATTTTCGAGTGGTAAATGATTTAAATTGCATACCAAAGATCCTAGGAGATAAGTATTAATAGAAAAAAATGGAGATTAAAAAAGAAGAAACCTTTGTTTTCCTTGGTCTGCAGACGGTGGGTAACAGAGGACTAAACTACATGATCTGCTCAGGCTTTTATAAGCATAAACTTGAATTTTATGTCACTACTGATCCATTATTACCCTTTCATGCATAATAAATTACAAAAACATCTATTGACTTATCCACATTCTCTCATATTGTCTTTTTTAAAACAATAGAAAGCCACTTGAAAAAGACCTTTTGAAATCACCAGTAATCAAGTTTTTAATCATATAATGGAATAAAAAAATCACATTGGTTTCAAATTCATAACTTTGCTCTCCTACACAACGTGCCTTAAATAAATGAGTCAATAGGCAGAGGGCCAAACTCCATTATTTGTAACATATTTTAGAGGTTTCATTAACAAGTATACTTGTCATTCAGAATTTTGTTTTTAGTTTGTTAAATGCAACACAAATTAAACACACATCATAAAATTTATCTGCAGTATATCAACATTTACCCAAGATACTATAACATAGACATGCTAGTGATTTAAAGAGATGAAATTTAAACAATGACTTAGAATTACATAGTCAATGTAATATCAGTAACAATTACAGCGCTCCCAGTTTTCTATAATTTACTCATTGTTCATATGTATTATAAACATTTCTGTTACTCTCTGTGGGGTTTTTTTTTTTTTTATGGGCGCGTCTGTTTTCTTTTGTTTGTTTTAGGTAGGGCATTAAGATCCAAGTATGTTTATGCATGTTAATTTAGCTCACACAAGTACTCTCAATGCCATGGGTGCTGATTTATCTCCTTAATTCACTGACCTTTTTTCATTCTTCCAATTTGTATCATAGAGACAAGATTGAGAAAGAAATATAAGCTATCATTATGCCTTGAAAAGACTACATTTTGTCCAATTGCAATAAAAATTCTAATTTTTTATTTCAGTATGGGTGCAGTTCATTGTCAGTTAAATAAACACACATGGAAACACATCCCCAGGGAATCACTGGCATCACAGTATCCCCAGGGGCTTTTGCTCACTAGCTGTGTTGAGGATTCTGATTCTTGAACAGATCACTTTGATTCCCTCTGTCATACAGACTATACACATAACCATCGCCAGTTAACATTACTGGAATATATTAATAGCATTACAAAAGGAACAGAAAGTACACACCGATAGGTCAATGTATATCTATCTATGCTGCCAGCAGAGAATGCAATGAGTATAGATATTTTTAGCACAAGAAAGGGCTTTAGATATCAACAACTTTCTCATTTTACAGATGAGAAAATTCAAATTCAGAGACACTGAGATACTCTTGGTCAGACAGCTAATTAGTGGCAACAGCAAGATGAAATTCCTGGTCTCTTGATTCTCAGTCAGCTGCTTTTTCCACTTCACCTGCTGCATGTTCTGTTAACACTGGGTGAGAAGGAATTAAGTCTTGCTGTGTGAAGTAACACCTCAAAGTTAGCCATGAGAATTTCTTTCCCTTTGTTTTTATGTCTAAACATCATTAAAGCAAAGCAAAGTTTTGGATATTGTTTACAAACTATATCACATAGAAAGACTGGAGACAGTCTTTTCTAATTATGTAGCTGTTAAGCTGTACATAAAATCAAATCCTGTCACTTCAAGAATACATAATTGCCTACGAATCTAGTCAAATGTGTCACTGAACTCAATACAACAGCCTAATCCTCTCTCTCTCTCTCTCCTGCTATACTCCACTGTTTGCTAAATTTCACAGCATGTTGAAATAGAGAATAACATGGCATTTTCCCTTTGTTACAATGAATTCTCCTTTTTGTTCTTGTTGCCTCCTTAGCATTTCTCTACTTGTTAACCACCTGTTCTGGAGTAAGCACGGAAGATAATTATAAATTGGTGAACTTCCCAAGGCTCTTCCTATTTACCTACTGCAGACTTAGAGATGCATGCAGCTAGAGTAGATGTCCTTTCCCAACCTCTTAAGTTGAGGAAGCTATACTCGCAGAAAATACAAGGCTTTTTAACACACTATGCCCTTCATCCCCCATTTTAAAGATGAGCATATCTCCTGCTTAAAGGCTCATTTATGTTCTACTTTAGCTAGTGCAAAATCATTCTTTGGCTAAAAACTTGAAATTAATTATTATAAAAATACCTTTCACTAGAAAACAATTATGTCTGGGTACCTAATAAAAAATGACTCTAAATTGAAAAGTAGGTGTTGAGGTTGTCATACCTTTCTGAATCTGAACTGCTGCATAAGTAAGAAGTTACCTCATAAAGTAATTTGAATTAGAGTAAATTAACTCATACCATTATGCAATTTTCAAGTTTCTGGAGAAATCTCAGACATATAAACTTTTAAATTTTTTGTTTCCTTTGAGTTACTCCTTTGTCTTGCTTTTCTGAAGCTTCTTACATCTGTTCTAGTTTCTCAGGTGGTAATGGTACTCAAAATATCCAGAAGATTAAATAGCAAGATTCCTTTACTGGGAACACAATTTATCATGTTTGTTTGTTTTTTCCTTTACAATTCTTCCAATTTATTATCTTTCTCTCTGCCACCGTATATGCTTCTTCTTATCTCCTCACTGTTTTTAAATTATTTCCTTATTTCATATGTCCTGCCCTTTAATCACTTCCTTTATTTGCTTGGTTACTTTTTTTTCTAAAAACCTATAAACCTTCAATTAATACAAATAGGAGTGGAAAAAACTACAATGGTGCTGAAAAAATGTACAAAGTCCATCCTAGATCGTCTCTTAAGCAAAGTTGTTTTACAAGAGGATTTAGTAACAATAATTAAAGATGTTGAGTATTTCTAATAAATAAACACTAAAATTTTGAAATATATATATATTAAATAGTATTTCAGTTTTGTAAATAAAATGTAACGTGGTATTTGAAGCTATGTGAAACATGCTCTGAGTAGCTTCTTCAAAGATGATTTCGTAACAGTAAGTTTTCTTACAGCAAGGTATGCTGAAACCCTGGCACTGCTTGCACAAATATGTAATATAACAAATTAAAATTAAAAATAGGATTTGAATATCCATCTGATTATATACAGATGAAAAATTTGTTTTGCTAGAATATGATAAGTATGGTGTAGTCAATACAGTGTAAAATATCTGTAATAAAAAGAGATGTGCATGCTTAAGTACAGAAAGGAGTCTCAGGGGCTTATCCTGAGGAAGTTGAAAGAATTCTATTTTCTATTCATTCATTGCATGATTTATTATAACTGTTCTATAGAGAAGCACCCAACAGAGAAACTGTGGTTAAAGTTGGCTTGTTGTTTCCATCATAAATCCCCCTTTTTGAATGATTTATAACACTGTTTTTTTATTTGCTTTTCCCTGAAACTTGGCATATAGGTACTTATACTCTGAATCATTATTTCCTCAAGTTTAATTTACATAAAGTTAGTTTTTCTTTTTTTTTTTTTTTTCCACATCAACCGGAGAAACACACGCACAAAAAAGTCACATGGGATATCACAAATTCTATGTTTCTGTAAAAGGGCAGCTGCAAACAGGACACAGATAATGATTATCATATGAGAACCCTTTTAAAAATCCCTGCGGTACAAAATAAGTATGTGGAGTGTCCTAGGGCAATTTAGTTAACAACCAGCTTCTCCTTTCAGTCAGTGGAGCATATTTCAGAACCAAATTTGCAGCAATGCAACAATAAGTATAATTTAAGACATCCAGAACTACAAAAATAAAATGTAATATTTTTTCTCTCTAAAAACTGTGACTTTCTCAAAGATTCAAAGTATTACTGTTCTTTTTAAAAGCTATGAGTTGACTCTGGTATTGTTTCGTTTACTTTGAAATTTTTCTTACTTTTTTTTTTTGTCTGGAAAATTATGTTTCACATTTAGGATCATGTAGAAACATATAAATACAAATATTAATAAAATAATGTTTGCTTTCTACTGAAGCTCAATATTTTACCCAAATCAAATGCCATTAACATATCCGGCCGGGTGCGGTGGCTCACGCCTGTAATCCCAGCACTTTGGGAGGCCGAGTCGGGTGGATCACGAGGACAAGAGATTGAGACCATCCTGGTCACTGAGGTGAAACCCCGTTTCTACTAAAAATACAAAAATTAGCTGGGCATGGTGGTGTGCGCCTGTAATCCCAGCTACTCGGGAGGCTGAGGCAGGAGAATTGCTTGAACCCAGAAGGCGGAGGTTGCAGTGAGCCGAGATGGTGCCATTGCACTCCAGTCTGGGTAACAACAGCGAAACTCCGTCTCAAAACAAACAAACAAAATCCATGGAAGTTAGTTTTTATATGAATAAACATACATTATTTAAAATACTTAATTAGGTATTTATATTGACTTTGAGAACTGTGTGTAGCATACATTTACATGTAAATAATTTGGGGTTGTATAGTTCATAAGGTTAGGCTGTGACCCCCACCTACAATCTCATCTTGAACTGTAATCCCCAAGTGTCAATGGCGGGATTAGGTACAGGTAATTGGATCATGGGGTTGGTTTACCCCATGTTGATCTCGTGTTAGTGAGTGGTCTCATGAGATTTCATGGTTTTATAAGCCTCTGGCATTTCCCCTGCTTGCACTCACTCTGTACTGTTGCCATGTGAAGAAGGTGCCTGCTTCTCCTTTGCCTTCTGCCATAATTGTAAGTTTCCTGAGGCCTCCATAGCTATGTGGAAATGAGTCAGCGAAAACTCTTTGCTTTATAAATCACCCAGTCTTGAGTATTTCATCGCTGTGTGAGAACGGACTAATACAATAGTGTTTTGAAATACATGCATTCCCTTCTGCCAGTCTAACCACCCCTTCTCAGTCTCTGTGGCTATATGTACCTGTTGTGTCTTCTCTTTACATTTCTATTTTTAGAGTTATCCTATGCTCTCTTCTGTTTTTGATCTAGCTGATCCTCTTGAGTAAGCTAGAGGATTGCTACTTTCTACCAATTTCTCTTAATATCTTAATATTGATAACTTCTGAATTTATGATCCAGTTGAAGTCTCGCCCTTGCATTTCATGCCACCATACATCAGGGCCTAATGTACACATTGATATGAAGGGTCCACAGTACCTGAAACTAAACTGGGTCAGAACTGAACTATTTATCTTTGTTTTCCAAAGTTTACCCAACCAAAGATTTTTTTCAATATATGTACAAATTATAATTTTCCTTTCCTTATTTTGAGATGGAGTCCCACTCTGTCACCCAGGTTGGAATGCAGTGGCATGATTTCGGCTCACTGCAGCTTCCACCTCCTGGGTTCAAGCTACTCTCCTGCCTTGGCTTCCCTAGTAACTGGGATTACATGTGCACACCACCATGCATGGACAACTTTATGTATTTTTAGTAGAGAAAGGGTTTTGCCCTATTGGCCAGGATGCTCTTGAACTCCTGGCCTCAAGTGATCCACCTGCCTTAGCTTCCCAAAATGCTAGAATTACAGGTGTGAGCCACCATGCCTGGCCCAAATTGTAATTTTTCATTCCGTTTTTCAAGATATTCATCTGATCACTTCTATTTCTGAGTAAATTTTCTATCATTAGAATTTAATGGAAAACATTTCTAAAATATAAATTAGTATGATTCTTTAGTATCTGTGTAAACCTTGGCATACCCATAATCTCACTATATCATCTTATAATTGAATATTTAGTTGTCTTTATTATAAATCTCTGAATATATTATGGGTGCCTGAAATGTATTCATCTCATAACATATGTTCAAGAAATGTTTACTGGATGAAAGCATTTAATATGAAAATACCCTAATAGTTTTAATTATATATCTGACTACTTGTGTTTGTTTCAGTAATTTTTATTATATTTTATATTTGCCTACAAAATTAGAATTATTTTTATGTTTTACTATTTGTCAATGATATTAATATGTTATGGAGCAATGAAAAGAAAGTCATGTAAATTATGACTTATCTCAGGATAATGCATGACTACGTTAGGTCTCAACAAGAGCAATAACGTTTTATTTCTACTGTTCCCATTATCTTACCTGAATCCCACACATCACCTAAACTTGGCTCATTCCACTCTTATCATTCATTCCTCATTATTTCACCACAAAATATATATCTCCTTCTTATTTAGATGAGGTGGGGATTGAATGTATTGGTCTATTTTTAGAGAATTGACATATAGAAATATTACATCACTGACTCATGAACATCATCTATCTATATATTTACTTTAGTTTTCCTCTGCACTATTTTGTTCCATAGATATCTTTTACATATTTGGTCAGATTTTTTGCATATACCTATTGTTTCTGGTTATTGTAAATAGTACTACTTTTATAATGTTATTTTCTTTTTTGTGTGTAATTATCTTATATCCTCCAACACTGTTAAACTCACTTATTAATTCTGGAAGCTGTTTTGTAGATTTTTACAGATTTTGTAACATAGATTATGCTATTGGCAAATAATGACTGATCTTCTTAGTCTTCTTTTTGAATCTAAATGACATTTATTTCTTCTTGCTTCATTGTACAGTATAACTGTCCTAGTATAATTTTTAATAAAAGCGGCATGAGTAGATATATCTGTGCTTTTTTTTAAAATGAAAACTCAGCCGTTTACAGTTAAATGTGATATTAACTATAGAATATTTATTAATGTGATTTATAGGGTTAACACAATTTTCTTTCATTTCCAATAGCTGCAAGTTTTAATCAGGCTTAAATGTTGGATTCTCTAAGATGTCTTTATCTATAATCATGTTATTTTAGTTTTGTAATATGGTGAACAACATTGATTTTTAAATTTATAGTAACTTTACATTCTTGCAATAAAGCTCTCTTAATCATAATGCATTATATTTCATTTATTTTTTCATTGAAATATCTAAAATTGTGTTAAGAATTTTTGCATCTATATTTAGGAGGGATAGATCTATAGTTTGGTCTCTTCTAAAAACTTAGTCTGCTTTGACATCAATATAAAACTGGTCTCTTAAAATTAGTTGGGAAGTTTTTTCTCATTTTTACAATAGAGGAAAAGTTTGTGTATAATTTGTAATATTAATCTTACACATAATTGGAAGGATTCACCAGTGAAATTTTTTGTGTATTGAGATTTTTTTTCTGAGCTTTAAACTACAACTTTTTTAGCATGTATTTGGCTATTTTTTTTAGTACATATTTGACTAAAGGTTATGTTTACCATTTTTAGTGAGCTTTAGTTATTTTTGTGTCTTTCAAGGTATTTCTTCATTTATTCTAAGCTGTCAAATGTCATAAAATTGACCAAAATATTCTCTCATTATTATTTTAATATGTGAAAATTCTGTAATGATTTTACCTCTCTTATTCCTGAAATAAGGAGTATTTGGAAAGTGTTCTGTTTCTCATTCTCACTCTCTCTCAGTCTCCCTAGAAATTGACATGCATCAATTTTATTTATCTTTTTGTAAGATGACTTTTGGCTTTCATTGAATTTTCTTAATTATTTTTTGTATTCTATTTCAAATATTTCTGTTATTATCTTAATTCTTCTGCTGCTACTTACATTGACTTTATAGGCAGTATTTTTCTAGTTTCTTAGGTGAATGCTGAAATTACTGATTTAATAGCTTTCTTATTTTCTAGTAGAGCTATTAAGCGGTATAAAAATTTCCATAAGGTACTGCTGTAATAGTACTTCACAAATTGTGATATATTGAAGTTTAATTTTTATTCAGTTCAACATACTCACTAATTCTCTTTTAAATTTACGGATTTTTTCCATAGGTTGTTAAAAAGAGTATAATTTGGTTTCAAATATTTAGCAATTTTTCTATGAATATTTTAAATATACTTTACTGAATTTTATCTCAATAAGAGAAGAAATTTGTATAATTTGAGTCATTTAAAATTTGAGACTTGCATTTTGACCTTAAATATATTTTATCAATGTAAATGTTCCATGTGCATTTATTTATTTATTTTTTTTTAATTTTTTTTTTTTAAGGGAAATAAATTTTTTTATGGCCATACAGTTATTTTGGGGCAAGTTCCATAGTAGAATTTTATTTTATTTATTTATTTTTTTTTCTAGTTCACATATTTTATTTTTATAATGAGAGGTTTTAAAATAGTAACATTTAACTGCAACTTGTACAGATATTTATTTATTTATTTATTTATTTATTTTATTTTATTTTTTAATTTTTATTGCATTATAGGTTTGGGGGTACATGTGCAGAACGTGCAAGATAGTTGCATAGGTACACACATGGCAGTGTGCTTTGCTGCTTTCCTCCCCTTCACCCACACTTGGTATTCATCCCCAGGCTATCCCCCCCAGCCCCCCCCTGTTGTCCCTCCCCCATTCCCCCCAACAGTCCCCAGTGTATAGTAGACCGCCTCTCTGTGTCCACGTTTTCTCATTTTTCTCACCCACCTATGAGTGAGTATATGCGGTATTTCTTTTTCTGTTCTTGTGTCAGTGTGCTGAGAATGATGTTCTCCAGATTCATCCATGTCCCTACAAAGGACACAAACTCATCATTTTTGATTGCTGCATAATATTCCATGGTGTATATGTGCCACATTTTCCCAGTCCAGTCTATCATCATTGGGCATTTGGGTTGGTTCCAGGTCTTTGCTATTGTAAACAGTGCTGCAATGAACATTCGTGTGCATGTGTCCTTATAGTAGAACGATTTATAATCCTTTGGATAGATACCCAGTAATGGGATTGCTGGGTCAAATGGAATTTCTATTTCTAGGTCCCTGAGGAATCGCCACACTGTCTTCCACAACGGTTGAACTAATTTACACTCCCACCAACAGTGTAAGAGTGTTCCTATTTCTCCACATCCTCTCCAGCATCTGCTGTCTCCAGATTTTTTAATGATCACCATTCTAACTGGTGTGAGATGGTATCTCAATGTGGTTTTGATTTGCATCTCTCTAATGACCAATGACGATGAGCACTTTTTTATATGTTTGCTGGCCTCATGTATGTCTGCTTTCGTAAAGTTTCTGTTCATATCCTTTGCCCATTTTTGAATGGGCTTGTTTGTTTTTTTCCTGTAAATCTGTTTGAGTTCTTTGTAAATTCTGGATATCAGCCCTTTGTCAGATGCGTAAACTGCAAAGATTTTTTCCCATTCTGATGGTTGCCGGTTCACTCTAGTGACTGTTTGTTTTGCTGTGCAGAAGCTGTGGAGTTTGATTAGGTCCCATTTGTCTATTTTGGCTTTTGTTGCCAATGCTTTGGGGGTTTTGTTCATGAAGTCTTTGCCTACTCCTATGTCCTGAATGGTTTTGCCTAGATTTTCTTCTAGGGTTTTCATGGTGTCAGGTCTTACGTTTAAGTCTTTAATCCATCTGGAGTTAATTTTAGTGTAAGGTGTCAGGAAGGGGTCCAGTTTCTGCTTTCTGCACATGGCTAGCCAGTTTTCCCAACACCATTTATTAAATAGGGAATCCTTTCCCCATTGCTTGTTTTTGTCTGGTTTATCAAAGATAATATGGTTGTAGATGTGTTGTGTTGCCTCCGATGCCTCTGTTCTGTTCCATTGGTCTATATCTCTGTTTTGGTACCAGTACCATGCTGTTTTGATTACTGTAGCCTGGAAGCATTCCCTTTGAAATCTGGCACTAGACAAGGATGCCCTCTCTCACCACTTCTATTCAACATAGTACTGGAAGTTCTAGCCAGAGCAATCAGGCAAGAAAAAGAAATAAAGGGTATTCAAATAGGAAAGGTGGAAGCCAAATTGTCTCTATTTGCAGACGACATGATAGTATACCTAGAAGACCCCATCACCTCAGCCCAAAAGCTCCTGCAACTGATAAGCAACTTCAGCAAAGTCTCAGGATATAAAATCAATGTTCAAAAATCACAAGCATTCCTACACACCAATAACAGACTTAAAGAGAACCAAATCAAGAACGAACTGCCATTCACAATTGCTACAAAGAAAATAAAATACCTAGGAATACAACTCACTAGGAATGTAAGGGACCTCTTTAAGGAAAACTACAAACAACTGCTCAATGAAATAAGAGAGGACACAAACAGATGGAGAAACATTCCATGTTCGTGGTTAGGAAGAATCAATATCGTGAAAATGGCTATACTGCCCAAAGTAATTTACACAATCAATGCTATCCCCATCAAACTACCATTGAATTTCTTCACAGAACCGGAAAAAACCACCATGAATTTCATATGGAACCAAAAAAGAGCCCGCATAGCCAAGTCAATTCTAAGCAAAAAGAACACAGCAGGAGGCATCACGCTACCAGACTTCAAACTATACTACAAGGCTACAGTAATCAAAACAGCATGGTACTGGTACCATGTGCATTTAAAATAAATATATATCATGCTATATTTGAGTAAAGTGTTCTATATATGACGATTGAATCAAATTGATAGTGTTTTCAAAGTCATCTATAACTTATTTATTGATTTTCTGATTTTTTTCCCATTAATTATTGAGGAAAACATATTGGCTATAGTTTCATAAAAATATTTAATTTGTCCATTTCCTTTTGCAGTTCTCTTCATTGTTCCTTTATAATTCTTGAAGCTCTGTTATTAGAAGTGTAAATATTTAGAATTGTTGGATCCTTTTAATCAATTACTCCCTACATTGTCATAAAAGTATTTTCTTTATTACTGGTAATACTCTTACCCATGAAGACTACTTTGATTGCTAACATAAGTGTTCCAGTTTTCCATTGCTTAATGTTAGTATGGTAGTATCTTTTCCCATCCTTCACTTTTAACTTATTCACATTTTTATATTTAAACCACATGTAGGCAATGTATAGTTGATTCATCTTTTTTAACCAAACTAAAAATATAGATCTTCTAATAGAATGTTTAGATCATTTGTATTTGTCATAATTATTCATGAAGTTAGGTTGATTCTGCCATCTTCCTTTTTTTGGTTTGACCTATATGCATTTTGGAAAAAGAGAAGACACATAGAAACAAGAATGGCATCTATAATTCCACCATCTATTGAGAATTACATTTATAGCTTTGGTGCAATTATTTTATTCCTGGATTATAAGCATATACAGAAAAAAATTTACCTTCGTACTACTATGGAATTATTTAAATTACGTCCAGATTTTTCTTAGCATAAATAATGCTACAAACCAACATTCTTTCACATAATTTGTAACTTTCATGTCTACTTATTTCTTAGGATAAATTCTTAAATGCTAAGTTACTAGTCAAAGCTTTAAACTTTCTAAATTGCCCAAGATTTATGTTAATTAAAATATAAAGAAAAAAATACCTTCAATATTTTGGGTGATAAAAATATCTAATTGTTTACAATTGTTTCTATTGTTTATGTTGGCCATTGATAGATAGATAGATAGATAGATAGATAGATAGATAGATAGATAGACAGATACATAATCAATTTTTTCCATGATATTTTTTTCTCTTCGATATTTTGACATATTTTTCTGGTCCAATATTGTGTTTTATTAATTTGTTAAAACATTCAGAGTGTATATTTGCTACAAATAATTTATTATTTTGACTTTTTTTAACTCCACTCATTTTATTTTTGGCTCAGACATATATGTACATTATGCAATAATATATATTACTCCTCTGTGACTTTTCCTATCGTTTCAATTATGAATGTACTCTCCTATTGATGTAGCTCATAACTAATTATTTTTATTTATTGGTTTGATTGAATTTTTTTAATGCTGATAACACATTTTGCTCATAAAATCAGTATGAACTTAGTTTTAGTATTAGGTGTCAAGTAAAGCATAAATATATCTACTCTATTTATTTATCTAGTAACTCGCCATTTAAAATTGTCATTTACTTACTAAAAAGTCTCTTTTTTCTTTACAATGCATGAGGCAATATAGACTTTTTCCAGTAATTCTCAGACAAATAGTACATATTTTATTTATTTGTAATTATTTGTTAATATAAAACTGAAGCAGACTCAAGCCACTCTTGAACATTTTGTACAATTAACCATATACTTTACCAACTATATTGCATGTCCTTCACCATTTTCAACTTATTTCTGGCTACAGTGCATAGTGTCATGTATCAATTTCAAACCTGGTGAGACCACTGACTCTATTTGAGTCTTAAGCTTAAGAATGTGTGGAAGAAAATTTACTAGTGGTTATTATGAATATTCAAATCAACTATGAGATATGGAGAAAGAAGTTGGATTGGAATGTGAACATGAAACATGATAAAAAATGTTTGAACCCTCAATTATTGAGGCTTTCTTTCTAAACCCTGATTTATTTGAGTCAAGAATTCAGATCAGAATTCTTGTTTTCCTCTAAGGTCATTTTCCTATCATTGATCTTCTACTTATATACAATTTTCCCATTCCTCTGAGATATATGGTTTCTTATTGCTTTAAACTGTAATTTAATAGCAGCTCATTTACACTGTAACATTCACTATAGAATTTGGGCTCTGCATTTATTCTTCATCGTACTCAATTCACCTTCAAGGCCTTGAGTGATTTTATTGCTCATGTAGGTAACCAATTTAAAACCCTATGCTCATATTATTTCTTGAACTCCAATGACTCTCTATGTCCACATTATGAATACTTATAAAATATAGAGCTAATAGAAGTCTGGATCTCCAGAATTATGTCTACAACTTCTCCATATGATTCTCTATTTATGAATGATATGGTTTAACTTTGTGTTTCCACCCAAATTTCATATTGAATTTTAATCATCTTGTACGAGGGGAGGAACCTGGTGAAAGATGATTGGATCATGGTGGTGGTTTCCTCTATTCCGTTCTTATCATAGTGAGTGAGTTCTCACAAGACGTGATTGTTTAAAAGTGTTTGTCAGTTCCCCTCTCGCTGTCTCTCCCGCTGCCATGTAAGACAGGCTTTGCTTCTCCTTTACCTTCAGCCATGATTGTAAATTTCCTGAGACTTCCCTAGCCATGTGGAAGTGTGAGTCAATTAAAACCCCTTTCTTTATAAATTACTCAGTCTCATGTAGTATCTTTATGGTAGTGTGAGAACAAACTAATACAATGGTGTTCTCTCTGGACTTATTTTTGGAAGTCATTGAAATTTTCTTTTCTATATTCTTTTATTTTATCTGCTTCTATCACATTTCCCTTACATTCAGCCAAAATTTTGCTCTCTTTTGTCATAATTCTGAGCTACACCAGCATCCTGAAGCCATTTTCTTTTCTAGTCTTTACCTCAAGGGCCCTGTACCCATGATAAACCCTGCTATTTGTCACCTCTGTTCTAGATGATGTAGAAAGGTAGTCAAATAGATAAATAGATTGATTTTTCATAGAGGTATGGTCTCCAATATAAGCAAAGGCTATAATGTCAATTTTCAACCTATTTACTTCTTCTTGGTCACATATGATATGCTTTCCCTAGGATAATCATCCTAAACCTTAAGAAAGCTTCCTAAGCCATATCTTATCTCTGCTTTATCATTCACAGCAGACAACCATGCATTCTATAATATGGAGAAAATTAGGAATAATAATGTTATCCTTTAATGTCCATCTTTGTATGCACAGAAAAATATCAATTTTTTTTCAGGCCCACTGCTATCTATCTCCTGCCCAGTAGTCTTTTGCTACTCAGCTTTACAGGTAATCTATGAGGAAACTGAAATAATATTTCTGTGGACAATGTGAAATAGCTTGCAGTTCATGTGTTAGAATTGAAATATGGAAATGAGGTACACACAATATACTGCTAGCAGTAATCTTATGCTCTCTTCTCTTACCTAAAGTTTAATACAGTTTAGAATTCCATATGCATTACCCATGTTATTTCTCATAAATTGTTTCAAAAGAAATATAATTTTGCAGATAAAGCAAGAAAAAGCAGTAAATTTGGTTCACCCACCCCATTGAGCCACTGAAGATGATAGTCAGTGTCTCAGACCTTGATCCTCTTGAGGAGTCAGAGAAACATTCAGCTAGAATAGTCTATTGTCAGATGATCCAACTTTTTTTCTCAAATCTGGCTTTAATTGTATTTAGAGTTATTTTCTGCAAGGTAAGGAATCACATCTAATTGTTGTTCCAAATTTATATAGTTTTTTTCTTCATTATTGCATATTTCAATGCAATAATGAATGAGAACAGACATATCTAGCTTACCAAAATACAAACTCAGAAGTCAGATATTTGCCCTTTAAGTTATAGAAAAAGCAATTTAATTTTACATTAATATGTTTATACTGGTCTTTAGATGATCTTACTGAATCATCAAATAATTATTTATAATTATCAATCATGCATTATTTATAAATAATAGAAAACTATGTTCTCAGACTAGTGTTACTTTAAGTAGAGTAAATTTAAATAGATATTTGTTGATCCAGTTTTATGTGGCTTTGTTTTTAATTTGATTGAGTTTTAGAATTAGGTAAAAAATTTATCATCCTGTTTTTAAAGGACATTGAAACCAACCATAGCTACTATTTGGGGGACATGTAGAATAGTGGTTTTTACAGAGATCCAGGACCCATACTCTGTTCTCAGCTGTCTGACCAACCATCTATTATCTTAAGTCAAATAATCTCTAGAGAACTCTGTTTTTTTAATGAACAAAATTAGAACGTTTACATGGAAAATCACTGGTCTTCTTCAGGTCTACTAGTCTATGAATATATTGATTTAAATGTCCTGGATGTAGTAGTACCATGAATGTATGAAGGACACTGCAAAGAATACAAATGCTGTTTCCTGGCATCCCATCCAAATCCATGGCATAACCAGCTAAAGTGTAGGAGGTTTTGATTACTTATATTATTTATTTTGCTTCAGTCATAAAGATTCTATGTTTCTTTATTCTCTGATGCTGCTATGGTGATATAAACTCACAAATAATGTATTATGTTCTGCATTATTTAAAAAAGCAATTTTTCTTTTCTGACTTAAAAAAAATAAAGGCTAAAAAGTATTACACATATTACTTAAGCACAAGTAGGAAATACCTAATGTCAAGTTACTAATACAATAATTATATTTTTATTAAAATAAACCTAATATAGAACTTATTTAATTTTAGCATATTAATAGTCCTGATAATTTAATCATTCAATAATTTTAATTTGCTACATAAAATACAATATTTATAATACCAATATAACTAAGTGAACATATAATATTTCTGGAAGACAATTGCATGATGTCATAACATGCATGGGTGAGAGACATATTCAAAGTGCAATATAGGTTAAAAGACATAATAATAGTATGAAAGAATTATGTATTTGATTTCAGATTCCATATTGCAACCAGTGTTTAAAATAGATTTCATGTGACAAGCCGTAAGATTGCCTATTCTCTGCCATTTCAGATGTAGAGAACTGCTGCCTGAGTAGAACATATTGGCCACAAGTGATGTGAAGTACAAGTGTTCAGAATAAGACAAAGATTAAATGACCAGTCTCTGTAGAGCAGATAATTGAAATGGAAAGACCTAATTAAAAAAAGAGCACCTCAGATATCTATGGAAGATATCTCTACAAATATTTGTCCGTGAACTGAGATGTGCATGTCCAGCATGAGACCACCCAAGCTTTATCAGATATGCAAGGCTATAGGGTTAAAAATGGAACAGAAATATGTGAGACAGTTGAGTCTTGGAGGAATAACAGAGCTGGGGCACTTTGTAACTCAGGCTATTTTGGAGTGGAGAGATATTCTCAATATCACAAGATATCTCTGGCTTCCATCTGAGGTATCTGCAAGTCTCGTCTCAGAAATAATAACAACACCCTAGAATAGAACTTAAACTATACTGGCCTCAACATAACCTAAAACCAATCCGTGACAAGATACATAAACAAAAGATTAGAGACTAGTCCTGACAAATTCGAAGGATTTAAGAACACATTGCTTTCCTTAGATCTTCACTAATTAGTACTAAGCCTAAACCTAAGACTACAGACTTCCAAGATAATCATCCAACAATTTAACTATTTATTGAAAAGTTAAGACTCTTCAGAAGACAATAACATAATCTAATCTCTATGCTGCATTAACTGTACTTTCCAGTCTTCAATCAAAAATCACTATACATAGAAAGCAACTAGACGCTGAGATTCATAGGCAAGCAAAAATGTATGACCATAAAACTAATGACAAAAGGCCTAACTTTAAATTTAGTAGATAATAACTCTAGGAAAATTTAGTGGTAAAAGACAGGGAGAGAGATAGAGAGAGAGAGAGAGTATCTATATATTTACTCCAAGTATGTGTATGCATATATACACTCCAAACAGAATAAAACTCCAAACAGAATTGAAATGAATCAAGCTTAGACAAATTATAATATATACATATATATGCATATCTATATATACACACACATACTCTATTATTACTAAATATATTTATATGTATATATGCATATATAATAAAATATATTCAAAGTAATAAAAATTTGCTTGTTAAAAAATATGGTTTTTATGAGTGAAGATGGGAAATTTTAGCATAGAGTTGGACATTTCAACTACAAAAGAAATACAAGTTCTAGAAATGTAAATGTCTAGAAAAGGATAATTACAGTATTTATTTGATACACTTAAAATTTTTTTGGAGGTAATACATAAAGAATTTGAAGGAAGATCAATAAAAATTACCAAATTTGAACAACAGATTGAACAAGAAGGTGTGAAGCCACATGCATGTGTTTATAATATCAAACTTTCTAACACAGGCAAAATAGTATCCTAGAAAGTAAAGAAAAATATATTTAAGAAAACCTAAATATTTGAATAAATAATATTCAGAGTCCCAAAATTTGATGAAAATCACTAACCCAAAGACCCAAGAAACTCACAAAACTTCAAACAGAATAAAAATTAAATGCAGTAAGCATAGACAAATTAAAAACAAAGTTCTGAAAATTAAAGACAAGAAGACAGTCTTCAAAGTAACAAGATTGGGAGAAGGGCACATTGTACACCAGAAAACAGAAATAATGATTACTGTTTTTCAATCAGAAACAATGGAAGCTTGAAAACTCTATGAAATGCTTTGGAGTACATATCAAGACAAGATTCTGAATCAGTGATATCCAGTAAAATACAAGAATTTGTCATCAGCAGGTTACCATCCTTTATTCCACTTATAGAAAAGACATATCTTTTTTAGTTTCTGAAAACATTGCCACTGGTTCATATGGACGTTTTTCCTACTGTTTTTTCAAGCTACAATAAATATGTTGACTACAGAAGAGAAAACTCCTCTTGATTAAAATGAGAAAAGGAAAAAGCCATGGTTATTTTTTCCTCAACATCAGAAAGAATGCTATTACCAATCTAAAGACAGAATTTGCCTAATTAATACCTCATTTCTGAGAAAAATCTTTTCAGTCAACTATAGTCAAGTTAATTTAACTTGTTTGCTTAGGCTCGTAGACTGGTGACAGAAATATGTAGAGTGTTGTTTCTTTTTAGTTAATTCTTGCCTTATTTTCTATGTTATGAGAGTATAAGATATGTGAAATAATGAATACCAATCTAAATTTATTATTCTTGTGTTTACATGTGAAATAACTATACTTCCCTGAAGGCTAAAAAGTATATTTATATAGTATGTAATTTGTAGTCTTGTCAAAAATTTTTGTGTAAAAATATTTATATAGATTGCATATAAATACAAAGATATTAAACGTGAAATAATGTAATTAGTTTCACAATATTTTAAAAATTTGTCCCAAATGTGAAGGTTTACATTGAGAATTGTTTAACTTGATTTCTGTTTTGATTAATTTAAAAAGTTTAGCTGTTGTTATATTTAAATTGTCAAATACATATTATAGTTTCTAATTTTTCAATCTTTATCAAGTAAAACTTTAAATTCAAAAACAAACCAGTGGTCAAATATGAGAATTATATCTATGCTTTATTCTTCTATATTATTTTCCTTTCTACTTTTTTAAAATTGTTTTTTTCTGTGATATTTACTTAGGGTTATATTAATACTCCATCTGTGATTTTACTTCTTTAGATGTTCATTTGCTTTAATTTATACTTTGAAGATGATATAATTTGATTTAGGTTACATGACTATATAAAATGAAATAAATCATTCAGACTCATCATGAGCTGTATGTTCATAGCTCATAGCTCAAATTCATTTAATTCAAAATTTAATTCTCTTTATTGATATATGGTGACTTGATTTTTCAAGGTAATACTTTTTTGCCTATTTTATGACAATGTTTAAATAAGTAAGCTTAAGTAAATTATCTGTAAATGCACCTCAACAAATTGAACTGGCAAATAAAAAAAATTCATGCTTTAAATAATCCATTTGTTGGACTGATCTTATTAGCCACACAGCTAAAAAGTCTCTGTTTTATTCTGAGCACTTTAGACACAGCAATGCTAATTCATCTTGGAAGGAAGAATATTACATGCATTTCTTCTTCACTGACAAAATGAATGTAATGCTTTACTAATTTTATTTAAACACATAAATATAGAGAAAATAGTTCAGTGGTTTCCAGCTGTTTTATCTGCAAATATTCTGAATACATGAGAGGGTGGGGTGGAAAGGGGCCATTATGAATATTAGATAAAAATGTTGATTTTTTTTTTAGATGGAATCTGTCACCCAGTCTGGAGTGCAATGGTGCTATCACAGCTGACTGCAACCTCTGCCTCCTGGGTTCAAGTAATTTTCCAGTTTCAGCCTCCTGAGTAGCTGGGTTACAGGCACCTGCTGTCATGCCTGGCTAATATTAGCATTTTTAGTAGAGACAGGGTTTCACCATGTTGGCCAGGCTGGTTTTGAACTCCTGACCTCTGGTGATCTGCCCGCCTTGGCTTCCCAAAGTGCTGGGATTACTGGCATGAACTATTATGCCAGGCCAAAAATGCTGATTTTGATTTGAGTGTTATCATATCAGTCCATTAGAATATGCAAACACAACTTTCAGGAAAGTTGGAAGGCTGTTGATATGATAGACAAGGTTTCCTAATGCATTCCCTGGATCTTCTGAGATCTTTTAGTAATAACTGAAAGTGAAAAAAAAAAAAAAATCTTGTCAATTAAGATCTTAAGTAATACTCAAGACAGGAAAAATTGTAAGTTTTTAAATTTTTTTTTTTAACTGAAAAGATTACTAAGTCGCAAAACCAGATACTGTAGATTAAGCACACAGCTACACTAAGTCAACAATTCTCTTTGTTAAAACACCTTCTCTTTTCTGAGACCTTTTGTCAAAAACTCCCTGATGTTAAAATTTTTGAATAAATAATTACCTTATACATGTTGTACTTATAATTTATTCAGGTGACTTTCAGAGATGAAAGGGTTATGAATTTGTACCAAGTTATCCATCTGTTAATTTGTAGAAAACAGTTTATTTAGGTGACTGTCAGAGATGAATGGGTTATGAATTTGTACCAATTTATCCATCTGTTAATTTGTAGAAAACAGTATTTTTATTAGGCTTTTATTTTTGCAGTCCTTAACCCAAAACAATGTCAAGATATCTCATCTTTTGCTGAGAAAGTGAAGATCATGGGCAATAGTAATTAAAATTCAGATCACACTTCCTTCTTGGCTTATTTAAGGTCTTCAGTTTCTGACATATTTTCTAAAAGTTATTCTCTCTTTTAGATCACTAATTGTCAAAGACTGCTAGGCTGGCAGAGCTTTACTGTGATTGAAAGATTGTTTTCAGTGACAAGAAAGAAACTAGATAAGAGAAAGCTGGAATTGCTGTGAAAGGCGTTGTTTAATTTAGCTCTCTGGGGCTTCCAGAAAATCCTCCTTGATCTATTATGTCGTAAAGATTACCCTCTTGGGGAGAGAGATCCAATATGGCCGATCACTAGTAGCTCAGGCTTGTAGCTCCCAGTGAAAGCGCAGAGAACAAGAGGACGTCACACTTTCAGATGAATTTTTGTTGCTCAGGGACCAGTAGATTCCCAGTGAGGAGCCCCGTGGCAGTTTTGCCAGCACCCTGGTGTGGCAGTTCCTGGTGCAGAGTAAACGGGACTGGGTCCCCTTTTGGTCAACATTTGGAGCTCCGCGAAGGCAGAGTCGCCCATTCAGCTGATTGAAGAAGGGGTTCAGGAGGGAAGCCAGAACGGAGACTCCCACGCAGAAAAGCACCAAGAATCTTGACACTACTGTTTTAGCCGACTCAGTGGGTTGCTCAGATTTCAGTGCTGGGAATTAACAAGTTGGACCTCCACTCAGAGACCTAATTTGAAAGTCGGTAATTACAAAGATGTCAGGTGGATAAATTTACAATGATGGGAAGAAACCAGTGTAAAAAGGCTGAGAATACTCAAAATCAGGCCTCTCCTCTACAGAGGATCACAGTTCCTCATCAACAAGGGAACAAGGCCTGATGGAGAACGAGTGCATTCCAGTAACAGAATTAGACTTCAGATGGTGGATAATAAGAAACTTCTGTGAGTTAAAAGAATATGTTCTAATTAAAAGAACATGTTCTAACCCAATGTAAAGAAACTAAGAACCTTGAAAAAAGGTTTGATGAAATCCTAATGAGAATAGACAATGTAGAGAGGAATATAAGTGAATTAATGGAACTGAAGAATACAATACGAGAACTCCATGAAGTTTGCACAGGTTTTAACACTGGAATTGATCAAGTAGAAGAAAGGATATCAAAGGTCGAAGACCAACTTAATGAAATGAGATGAGAAGACAAGATTAGAGAAGAAAAAGTAAAAAAGGAATGAGCAAAGTCTCCAAGAAATATGGGACTATGTGAAAAGACCTAATTTACACTTGATAGGTGTACCTGAATGTCATGAAGAGAATGAATCCAAGCTGGAAAATATTCTTCAGGAATTATTCAGAAAAACATTCCTAACCCAGTAAGGCAGGACAATACTCAACTCCAGGTAATACAGAGAACACCACAAAGATATTCCTCAAGTAGAGCAACCCCAAGACACATAATTGTTAGATTCACCAGGGTTGAAATAAAGGAGAAAATTCTAAGGGCAGCTAGAGAGAAAAGTCAAGTTACCCATCAAGGGAAGCCTATCAGACTCACAGCAGATCTCAAAGCTGAAACCCTACAAACTAGAAGAGAGTGGGGGTCAATATTCAATATCCTCAAAGAAAAGAATTTTCAACCCAGAGTCTCATATCCAGCCAAACAAAGCTTCATAAATGAAAAATAAAATTTTTTCACAAACAAGCAAGCCCTGAGAGATTTAATCACCACCAGGCCTGCTTTACAAGAGCTTCTGAAAGAAGCACTACACAGAGAAAGGAACGACCAGTATCAGTCATCCCAAAAACTTACCAAAAGGTAAAGAGTATCTCCGTAATGAAGAATCTATATCAACTAATGGGCAAAATAGCCAGCTAGCATTAATCAACAATATTAAACTCACAAATATCAATATTAATCCTAAATTTAAATGAATTAAACACCCCAATCAAAGACACAGACATGCAAACTGAATAAAAAGTCAAAACACATCGGTACTCTGTATCTAGATCCAGCTCATAAGCAAGGACAAAGACTCAAAGCAAAGGGTTTGAGGAAGATAAGAAAAAAAAAAAAACACGAGTTGTAACTTTGGTCTCTGACAAAATAGTCTTTAAATAGTAACAAAGACTAAAAGAAACAAAGAAGGACATTACATAATGATAAAAGGATCAATGCAACAATAGGAGTCAATGATCATAAATACATATGCACCCAATATAGGAGCACCCAGATACATAAGACAAGTTTTCAATGACTTATAAAGAGACTTGGACTACCGCACAGTAATAGCGGGAGACTTTGGCACCTCATTGTTAATATTCAACAGATCAACGAGATAGAAAATTAACAGGGACATTTATGATTTGAACTCAGACCAGGAACAAGTAAACTCAGTGAATATTTATAGAATTCTTCACCCCAGGTCCACAGAACATACATTTTTTTCAGTATCACATTACACCTATTTTGAAAGTGACCACATAAATGGAAGCAAATCACTCTTCAGCATTTGCATAGCATTTCACAGATTTAAATGAAATATTGGTTGGCTGTTTGTTTGTTATTTTCTTTCCTTATCCCTTCCTGTCTCTGCTGTTAAGCACAATTATCGGCATAAAAGTGGTTTTTAATACCTACTTTTAGATTGCATTCCAGCCTGGGCAATGGAGCAAGACTCCTGTTCTCTCTCTCCCTTTTCTCTTTCTTTGTCTTTCTTTCATGAAAAAAAGATTACCCTCTTGGAAACATGATGGAGAAGGAAGGAAATTTTGCTTCTGGTTGGTTAGCCTTCCACACAAAAAGTAACCTGTGCTTTTCTGGGTATTTGTTTTAGCTTGATTATGTGGCTTTTAAGTTAGTGGTTTGATCTAAGCCTCTTTGATCTGATGGATTCATATTACTGATTTTATTCAAAATATACCTGTAAGACTGATGCATTCATTCATGTGGGAAGAGATAGTAATAAAAAAAATCATCGCTGTAAAATACAGTTTAAAAAGAAACACAGACATGAGGTAGATCCATGTATCACTTCAGAAGCAGAGTGGCAATTGCTTCCTTTAAAGGGAATTGGTGCAGAGGTGATTTTTATATTTCCATAGTTCTTTTTTTTGCAATTTTGAGTTTTTTTGTGTGAAAAGTGAAAAAACACCAACAAATATCTAAACTTGAAAAATAAAGATAAGCATAATCATATTATCTAGATCTGTAGGTATAATGACTCAAACGGTAAAATCATAAATACTTAAAAGAGTTGGATAGAGATAATGAGTAAGGAAGGTATGATTTGTAAACTACAGGTTTTCATTGACCTGTGTATATTCTTTCACCAGTACCAAATTGTCTTTATTACTGTAGCTGTATAAAAATCTTGACGTCAACAAGCATGAGTCCTTCTACTTTGATATTTTTTTCTAGAATAGTATTGGTTCATCCAGGTTGTTTATCTTTCCATACAAACAATAGAATAATTTTATTGATATTTATAAAATAGCTTCCTAGGGTTTTGCTTTGTATGCATTGAATCTACAGATTAAGTTGGAAAGAACTGATCTCTTGACAATATTGTTTCCTCTAATCTGTGAATATGTAGTATTTCTTGATTTATTTAGATATTCTTTGATGCATTTTATCAGAGTTTTATAGTTTTCCACATATAGATTATGTATGTATTTTATAAGATTTATGCCTATTTCATATCTTGGTGCACTTTATAAACGTCACTGTATGTTTCTTTTTTAAATTTCAAATTACAATTTTAATTTCTTTGTTGATGTATAGGGAAGTAATTGATTTTTGTATAGTAACCTGAATCCTGAAACTTTGCTGTACCTATGGAAGAATGCTTTTTGATTCCTTGAGATCCAAATATTTAATTATGTCATCTGTGAACAAACACAGCTCTATATTCTTATTAAGTTGCATATTTCTCATTGTCTTTTCATATTGCACTAGGTATGACTTCTAGTACAATTTTGAATAGAGTGATGAGAGACGACACCCTTGCCTTGTTCCTGATGTTAGGGAGAAAGCATCTAATTTTTCACTATTAAGTATGACTTTAGTTGTGGATTTTTCATAGACTTCTTTTAAGTTAAAGGAACTATCTTAACTCCTAGTTTAATGAAGGTTTTTATTTTAAATGTGTGCTGTATTTTGTGGGTGTATTTTTCCATGATATGAATATCTGATTTTTCTGCATTTGTCTATTGATGTGGTAAATTACAAAGATCGATTTTCAAATTTTGACCCAGCCTAGCTGGAATATACATATAATAAATCCTGATTGCTCATAGCATATACTTTTAATTACATATTTATATTAAATTTGCTATTTTTTGAAGATTTCTTCATCTCTGTTTATGAGAGATATTGATCTTTTTCTTTCCTGTGATGTTTTTATCTGGTTTTATAAGAATAATCTGGATTTATGAATTGAGTTAAGAAGTTTGTCTTTATTTTTCAATTCCTGGAAAAAAATAATATAAAAATTGTATCCTTACTTCATGGTAAAAATTCACCATTGAAACTATGTAGGCCTTGTGATTTATTTTTTGGAAAGCTATTTGTTATAAATTAAATTTCCTTGGTAGAAATAAGCCTATTCATATTAACTATTTATCCTCATGTGAATTGCAGTAGTTTGTGTTTTTTAAGGAATTGATCAATTTCCTCTATGTCATCAAAATTGTGGGCATAGGATTGTTGGTAGTGTTTCTTTATTATTTTAATGTCTATAAAATCAGAGTGATGATGACTTTTTTCTGATATTAGTTGTATTTTTTCTCTCTTTTTGTTCTTACACTTGATATTAAAATATCAATTTTAATATCTTTTTTCAAAGAACCGGCTTTTGCTCTGTTGATTTTCTTATTTTTATATTTTGTTTACAACATAATTGGTTTCTGTTCTAATTTTATTATTTATTTTATCTTGCTCACTTTTGGCTTGTAATTGTTCTTCTTTCGATAGTTCCCTGAAGTGAAAATTTAGATTATTGATTTTGGATTATTTTCTTTTCTTAAATATATTAGTACTGTAAATCTTCCTCTAAGCATTTTTTAGTGGGTCTCACAGGTTCTAAATTAGACCTTCATTTAGTTCAAAATAATTAAAAAATGTTTTCCTAAGACTTCTTCTTTGACCCATGTATTGTTTAGAATTGTGTATTTAAGTTTCAGTTGGGGAATTCTTCAACTGTTTTTATGTTTTTGATTTCTAGTTTAATTATATTGTAGCCTAACAATATACTTTTATGATTTCTGTTCCTTTATATTTCTTGAGGTTTGTTACGTGGCCTAAAACATGATGTATGTTGGTGAGTGTTCCATATACTTTGCCTGCCTTTTGATATGCCTTCTAATTTTTTTGTTGCCTGACAAACATGACCTATCAGACAATAGGAGCTTAAGTCTGATAATAGGAGCAATAGGCCTTTAGTGTTAGGTTTTATGTTAACTTGGCAACAAATTGGGCTGCATTTAATATTTGCCATAGTATTAGGTGCCAGATAGTTTGACCCCTTTAAATTCTTATAGTGACCTTATTTTTGTCTTCAGTACTTTCTTTGGGTTTTCCTACGAAATCCTCCTTACTTAGAGCCTGTCTCACAGTTTATGGGTTTTCCTATGAAATCCTTCTTACTTAGAGCCTGTCTCACAGTTTAAGTTGTAATCTACTGGGTTTTTTGTTTTGTGTGGTTATTGTTGTATTGAGACAGAGTATCACTCTTTTGCTCAGGATAGGGTGCAGTGGCACAATCTCAGCTCACTGCAACCTCCACCTCCCAGGTTCAAGTGATTCTCCTGCTTCAGACTCCTGAGAGGTGCATGCTACTTTACTCAGCTAATTTTTATACTTTTAGTAGAGACTGGATTTCATCATGTTGATCATGCTGGCCTTGAACTCCTAGCCTCAAGTGATCCACTTGCCTGAACCTCCCAAAGTGCTGGGATTACAGGCATGAGCCACCGTGCCCAGCCCATAATCCACTGATACTATATAGAGCCCTATTGATGTGGGAGTATGGTGTTGGGGGAAAAAAAGTGATGTATTATATTAGGTTATATCTCAGTTTTATAGAAGACTTGTTTACCTGGGCAGTGTCCTTCATAAGTGACTTTTTAGCTTTCTTTCCTTCTCTGGCGACACAGGAAACTACAGGGGCTAAAGTCTTGTAACTTCCCTCTAGATATGATAAAATTTTGGTGAAGACTTTTCTCTGGAGGGTAAGCTTTTGTTATTTAATACTTATCTGGGTATATTTATCAATGTTTCTTTCTTTTCTTTTTCTTTTATTTCTTTTTTCTCTCTCTTTCTTCCTTCCTCTCTCCCTCCATCTCTCTCTTTCTTTCTTTTTTCTCTACTATGGCCACAAGAGGTATCTTACTTGACTCTTCAACATAAGAAACTGTGAGGCTGCTGGATATAAATCCATGAATGTGTGGGGATCCCTGTGACTACAGCCTCCATCAGATTCTTATTCTCTCCTAAGACCTTAGTCTCCAGCAGTTTATCAAAATTAGCATTTAAATGTTTCTACCACTTTATGGCCCCAGTTGTGCATTCTCGCAGATGTTGACTCTGACTCCCTGTATTCACTTGTCCTTCCAAATTTTGGAGTGCTGATTTGAACTTGAGATTTCATTTTTCTGGTGGATGCAAAAGTCATTAATTTTTGCTATGTTCTGTTTTTATTGTTGTATGCATGGTACTAATAACTCTGAAGCTCTTTAAAGAGCAGAAATCCCAAGTCTTAATACAGCTTTTTATACTTTTGGACTACCTGATCTGTTATAATTTTCCTTGTAAGAATACATTTTAAAGAGAATAAATGTAACTACAGGACAAGCAGATGATGTGACATATGCTTTGGAGAGAGAAAATCATATAAAAAATATTGATAATTTATTTTTTGCTTCAGTTTGTCCTGCATGTTATAGGAAACGTACATTGCAGTCTTGGTTTTTCTACTGGCTATGTGTGTGAATTTCAGCAAGTTACAAAATGTATCGTAGTCTCTGTTTTCTCATTTATAAAATGAGTCACTTAGATGAGATAATTCTAAGATGTTTCCTAGCTATAAATTTTTAGCATATTTCATATATAAAAGAGTCATCACTTGCAATATTGATTTATTTCATTATTAATTCATGTATTTAACATGTATTAATTGATTTTTAATTCTAGGGAAAGTTAAACATTATAGTGAAGAATCTTGTTCATTTAGAATGCATATTCAGTTGCAAAAAGGCTACACATGAAGTAAAAAAAAACATTGGGAGGGAGTTTAAGAAATTTTTAATTTACTTTAAAAAATACTTTGACTTTTTATTTTTAATTATAAATTGACAAATTAGTATGTTTGTGGAGTACAACGTGTTCTTAATATTTATGAATTTAATATGAAATAATAAAACTAAGTGAATTAACATATCTATCACATGAAATACTTATCTTTTTTATTTTTCTTTTTTGAGACGGAGTCTTGCTCTGTTGCCAAGCTGGAGTGCAGTGGTGCAGTCTCGGCTCACTGCAACCTGGGTTCAAGCGAGTCTTCCGCCTCAGCCTCCCGAGTAGCTGGGACTACAGGCAGGTGCCACCACACCCAGCTAATTTTTGTATTTTTAGTAGAGACAGGGTTTCATCATGGCAATGATGGTCTCGATCTCTTGACTTTGTGATCCGCCCACCTCCGACTCCCAAAGTGCTGGGAGAAATACTCATCTTTTTTGTGGTGAGAATATTTGAAATTTACTCTCTTGGAAATGTTTAAATGCACAATACAATATGATTTACTATGTCCATCATCCTATGAAATATATCTCCAAGAAAAAGAAATCTATTTTTCTGTTTGAGGCTTTGTATCCCTTGATCATCATCTCTCTATTCCCTTTGCCTCTTGCCTCTCATAGTTACCATTCTACTCTCTGTTCCTTTGAATTTGATTGTTTTAGATTCTACATATAAATGAAAACGTATTTGTCTTATTTCACTTAGCATAATATTCTCTAATTCCATCCATGTTGTTTGTTGCAAAGGACAACATATATTCTTTTTAAAAAGTTTTAAAATACTCTTTCAAGACATATACATATACATATATATATATATATACACACACACACTATGTATTTATACACACATATTATGTGTATATATGTATAAAATATGGTGTATGTGTATGTATATATATATGTAAAATAGTACTCCATATATACATGTATAATATATAATACATATATAATATATAACATACGTATTGTGTATATATAAAATCATTATGTATATATACTGTGTATATAAATAGATACAGTAGTACTCCATTGTGTGTGTGTGTCTGAACACACACACACACACACACACACACACACACACCATATTATCTTTATTTGTCTGTTGCTGGACACTTAGGTTGATTTCATATCTTGGTTATTGTAAATAATGCTGCAAATAATTTGGGTATGCAGATATTTCTTTTACATACTAACTTCAAATCTTTGAGTAAATACCCAGAAGTGGGATTTCTGGATCATACAGTAATTTTATTTTTAGTTTTTTGAAATATCTTTATACTGTTTTCCTTAATAGCTATACTAATTTATAATTCCACCAACAGTGTACAAGTCTCCCTCTTCTATACATTCTCACCAGAACTTGTAAATATTTTTGCCTTTTTGGTAATAACCATTCTGACAGGTATGATGTATTTTCCCTTTGTGATTTTAATTTGAATTTTTTTAATGATTGGTGATGTTGAGCATTTTTTCAAATATCTGTTGGTCATATGTATGTCTTCTTTTGTAAAGTATTTATTTGGGTCTCTTGCCTAGTTTTTAACTGGACAAATAGTTTTCATAATATAGAGTAGCATGTGTTCCTTGCTTATTTTTGATATTAACCCCTTATCAGATGTATGCCTTGCAAATATTTTCCCCTGACTGGTAGTTTGATTCTTCACTCTGTTTTTTGCTTGGTGTGCAAAGCTTTTTAGCTTCATGTAATCCCATTTGTCTGATTTTTTTTATTGACTGCACTTTTAGTATAAAGTCTAAATAAATTATTGCCCAAACCAATGTCATGTCATTTGTTTGCTGTGTTTTCTTCTAATGGTTTTAGAATCTCAGGTCTTATGTTTAAATGTTTAATCTATTTCAAGTTTGTTTATTTGTAGTGGTTGTTGTATGATGTTAGAGAAGGGTTCTTCACTCTTCTGCATATAGCTATCCAATTTCTTCGGCACCATTCATAAGAGTATCTTTTTCCCATTGGACCTCCTTGGTATTTTCATTGAAGCTCAATTGACTATACAAAAATATGTTTTTTTCTATGATATCTGTTCTTTCCTTTGGTCAGTGAATCTGTGTTTATGACAGCATCATACTGTTTTATTTTCTATAGCTTTGTATTACAGTTTGAAATCAAGCAATGTGATTCCTTCAGCTTTTTTATTTGTTGTTATTGTTCATAATTTTCCTAGTTATTTGGAATTTTTTGTGGTTCTATATAAATTTTAGAATTATTTATTCTATATCTCTGAAAAATGACATTGGAATTTTGATCAAGATTGTATTTAATATGTAGATCACTTTGGTAGTATGGGTATTTTAACAATACTAACTTTTTCAATATATGAACATGAAAATATCTTTCACTAATTTGGTCTTCTTCAATGATTTCCTTTTCTTTCTTTTTTTGAGAAGGAGTTTCACTCTCGTTGCCCAGGCTGGAGTGCAATGGTGTGAACTCAGCTCACTGCACCCTCTGCCTCCCAGGATCAAGTGATTTTCCTGCCTCAGCTTTCAGAGTAGCTGGGATTACAGGCACCCACCACCATGACTAGCTAATTTATTTGTATTTTTAGTAGAGATGAGGTTTTACCATGTTGACAAGACTGGTTTCAAACTCCTGATGTCAGGTGATCTGCCCGCCTTGGCGTCTCAAATTGCTGTGATTACAGGAGTGAGCTGTCCTGCCCGGCCTTCAATTATTTTCATTACTGTTTTATAATTTTCAGTTTGTAGGTACTTTACCTTCATGATTAAATATATTCCTAAATATGTTATTCTTTTTTGCAGCTATTATAGATTGGCTTGTTTTCTTGATTTCTTTTTCAGAATTTTTTTTTTTTTTTTGTCAGAAACACTGGTAATTTTCACATTGATTTGGTGTTCCTTTTCACATGTTGATTTTCTATATCTATTTACTAGTCCTTACAGTTTTTTTGTGGAATATTTAGGGTTTTCTATATACAGGATCATGTCCTCAGCAAACAACAACATTTTCACTTTATTTTCTGTTTGCATGCCTTTATTTCCTTACTTTGTCCAACTGCTCTGATGAAGACTTCCAATATCACCATGAATGGAACCTGAAGAGTAAATATCCATGTCTTCTGGATCTTGGAGGAAAGAGAAAAGTGAAAGTGTTCTCTTTCCAAATAAATAAAAATGTCATATTTTAAAATATAGCAAATTTCAGCATGATATAATTGTGCTCAATTGGGACAAAGATACAGATGGTGGTTGATAATTTGGATATTCAAATAAGCTATTACAATGGAGAAAAAAGTGTGGACCGAAGCTTACATTGCAAGAAAAAGCCAGCAAAACAGAAATACGTCATTCCTGACAGAAGAATCATCAGGATCAAAGCTCCACCTTGGAAATCAGTTTAATATTTTTTGTAAAACAGCAAAACAAAACAAACAAATGAAAAGCAAAACTCATCTGGCTAAACGAAAGAGAAATGGCAGAAACTGAGTCAAGCTAAATAAGCAAAAACCAGTTTATATATAACCTATTTTCCACAATGTAATTTTTTTTTAATTCAGGTACAATGAGAATCTATTGAAACAGAAAAAAAAATCTAAGCTATTTTAGTCTGGACAAGAGAAGACAGTAGAGTAAATTGGGGAGTAGAAAAAGAGACAGGAAAATGTGAATGGTGCCGATATCAAGTTTAGAGTTAGAGGACACAGTGATTTTGAATATGAGTGATGTGGAAAGGAGAAGTGATAAATAACTTCTAAGTTGTTGTCTTGAACAGTTTGGTAGATTGTTGTGCCATTAAATGAGATATGATGACCAGGAAGAGGCGTAAATTTGGGAGGAAATAACTTCTGTTTGAGCTTTATTCCATTTGTGATTTCTTTAGACATCAAAAGAAAAATGAGAGCTGTGAAAACTGTAAAAACATTGGCAGCTCTTTTACTAGGTGAGGTTGCCTAGGGGGAGAACATCAATGAGCAGCAAAGGAGAGAAGATTGTGTTCAAAATGTGAGGCTCTCTACTGAAAAAACATTTGAAATAAACATGAGGAAAAAATGAATATGTTGCAAGAGCTCCATTGCAGAGAAGTGAAATATAGAGCAGAGGTGGAAAGTATGGATGAATACACCTTAGACATCTGTGAAAATATTATAGAACTCAGAACTAAAAGACCTAAAATAAGCTTAAAGACTGAACATGCAAAGGTAAAAGAACAGTTTCTAAGCCAGAATAAATATGTTCAAGTTTAAATTAGAATGGTATACAACTAACTCCAAAAAAATAAAAGAAACAAATTCAAGAGGAGATCAAATAAAAATGGTTTACAAAGTCAGACATGAAGCTATTGTTTTAGACAGATGGAGCTTCCTACTAAAGATGGCTATTTTGTCTCTTAAAATGAGTAAGGAGACAGAGAAAGTCACCAAGGATCTTAACAGAAACAACCATGTGAGCCATTTATGGAAGAACTAGTTCACATTTGTAGAAAGGACACCTACACTAAGAATTCTGTATTACTTTTATCAAGCTTAAATCGGTATTTTTCATTCCTTAAAATAACATTTGAGACATTCTTTCTTTCTCATGGACGCTTACTCACCTGAGCCTGATTCTGTTTCTCAATTACAAATAAAGAAGTTTGGAATGTATGAGGTAATTCATTAAAACACCTTCATTTTCTGTAATAGATTAGGTACAAGCCAATAGCGGTATTAAAGCCACATAGCTACTTAGTGGGAAATTTTGTTTTAGAACTCCTAATTCACCATATTGTGACTCTTTGTATTAGGGCCTTTTAAATACAGGAAAAAATAGAAAGAGTAGAAATTTGCTTATGTCCTTTATAAAAATGTATTTACAGGAGTTACTCATTAATATTGGCTTATACATGATTTATCTTATTTTTATTAAACTAAAAGTCCATTTGTATGAAGCAATAAGCCATATAAAAGATGTTTTATTTGATTACAAGTTAATATTTAACTTTAAAAATGGTACTTTGATAAAATGAGTGGCTTAATATTGCCATAAATTACTAGCAATCTATTTAATAGGGTTTTATTTCAAAAATTTTTTTAATGTGCTGGTATTTTCAAATGAAGCATGCATCTTCCATTACATCTATTTTTGGTGGGTGAATACTAAAATAAATCAATTATGAGAGGGTATTTTAAATTTTTACTTTGATAACTATTCCTTTTTTGAAAACTGCTATTCTTTGTACTTAACATTCATCAATACTTTGTGAAAAGATTTACGTATCTAAGGCCCCCAGGATGGGATTCATACAAAGGTTTTGCTGAAGCAAACAGCAGCCTCCTAAGGACACAATGTTGATGTAAGACAGATTTTTATCCTAACTCTATGAAACCTAGAAGGCAGAATTTTCTAGGACTTACTTCACCTCACAGAGCCTGCACATGATTTTCATGGTTAGGAATTTAGGAAGTGATTCATCCTGCCAAACCTATTGAGTTATTTTTTAGGAAGTCATGCCTACATCAGCTTGTCAAGCATAGCATATATAAGTACTAAAACTGCTTATTCATGCAGTCTTTTGTGTACAAGGGGAATTATGAGCATGTTTTGTAAATTCTGCTTTTTAATATTCAGTACGGCAGTGATAGTGAAACTGATCCTGGAATAATATTTTCCTTAGTATGTAAGTCAGTATTATGTTAATTTTTTAATCAGTTACAGCCTTTCTTTAATAAATGTGACTCTGATTTTCTACAATACTTGAGATTAACTGAGTTGCAGCTTATACAGGGCTCACTACTTTTTTAGGAAATTAATTATTATTATGTGGTCCAAAATACATAGCTTGAAAGCACTTTTTTCATTTATTTTAAAATTTCATTTTATTTATTTGTTTCAATATACAATAAAAATTACATTTATTGTGTACAATATTATGTTTTAAAGTAGATATACACTGTGGAGTGGCTAAGTTGAACTAATTAACATACGTATTACCTTATATACTTATCCTTTTGGAGTGAGAACAAGTAAAATCTACTCTTTTTTTTTTTTTTTTGAGACTGAGTTTCGCTCCCGTTACCCAGGCTCACGGCAACCTCCGCCTCCTGGGCTCAGGCAATTCTCCTGCCTCAGCCTCCCGAGTAGCCGGGATTACAGGCACACGCCACCATGCCCAGCTAACTTTCTGCATTTTTAGTAGAGACAGGGTTTCACCATGTTGACCTGGATGGTCTCGATCTCTTGACATGATCCACCCGCCTCGGCCTCCCAAAGTACTGGGATTACAGGCGTGAGCCACCGCGCCCGGCCCTCTACTCTCTTAACAATTTTCAATGAGACACAGTTTTATTAAAAATAAACCCTATTTCTTATTCCACATTATTACAAAGTGATAAGGTGACTATGATATCAGTGGAATTATTTGAAAATAAGTGACTTTGTTACGGAGTTTATAGATCTGAGTCTATAATTACATTGTCTAAATCTGTTTCATAAATATGATGACTACAAAAGTTGTACTAGAATTAAATTTATGTTACTAATATATTAATGTGACATCAACTATTGCAACAGGAGTTATTAAAGAATTTACATTTGAAGCTACACAAACACTGAATAGGAGAGAAAAATAATTGGAGATGACATAAGTAGAAAAATGAACATTAACAGTTCAGGGTATTTCTATGTGTACAAGAATTGTGAACACATACACCATTGAGTATCTCGTAGTTTTCAAAAATACCCAGCCAGTGATATTAATCAAATTAGAAAAGTAATGTTTAACTGTCACGAGATCAGATTCTAGTATTTCACTGCACTGAGATTATGTGCAGTATTACATGAGTATATGATCATGAATGTTATATGCCTGGTCATGTAAAAATTTTATAAAAAGGCTCTGCAGATGTCTAACCTCTACTTTTTAAATCTAAAATTTTGTGATAAAATGTTTATGTTTAACTTCCAACAAAAATGAGTTATTTCTAGGAAGCCCTCATTCCTTTGGAAAAAAATATTTATTCAGAATTTAGGCACTGTTGATATAGTCATTCCAGACAAAAACAAGGTCTTAGATTTCAGGAAGCTCACATTTCTAATTGCAAGCATAATTACGTAGCTCATTATCCAATTATAATTATGGGAAGTATTCCTCATTCATTCTCATTTAATGAGTATATATTGAGTGTCTATTTTATTTCAGACTCTTTGGTCAGTGCTAGAGATAAAATGGTAAGCCAAATCAAACATGGTTTTCATTTTCATTGAAGACAAAGACTGGTGAATTTGAACTATATTAACCAGCTCATTACACAAATAAGTACAAAAATACAAACTGAATTGTTATGAATAAATGAAACATGATTTATGAAAGTATATTAACAGCAACAAAATCTGAATGGTATCTGTGGTGCTCAGAAAGTTTTTCTGAAGGAAGTGGCACAGACTATATGATGAGATGTTAATTAGTCAAACATAGGGCCATTAGCAGAAAATTTGAAAGACTATAAGCAAAATCCTCCTGATGAGTAGGAACATGGCACATTGAATAAACTGGTAAAATGGCATGGGAGGTGGAGGTAAATAATTTTAAAAGTAAGTGTAAAAGGTATTAGAGAGTAAAACTAACTTGGTATATGACATTGAGAGAGAGTAGCTTTAAATCAGTGAGAAAAAAGGAACATGAAAAGAACATTCCAGAAAAAAACTTTTTCAAGAGATATGAGATCTAACAACACTAAATACATGAAATAATGAAAAAGTACCTAGAACGGTGACTTTCAATCAAAATGATACACTCCTCAGGGGATAGTCAGCAATGTCTGGAAACATTTGTCACACCTAGAGGGGATGCTACAGGTAAGGAGAGGGCAGAGATGCTCTTAAATATTCTACGATGCACAAGATAAGCCCCCACAACAAAAAATTGCTTGATTCAAAACATCAGTATTTCTGAGGTGGTAAAACCGTTATCTAAAAGTTGAGAACTAGAGAAATATGAATAGGAATTATGGCTAGAGAATTAAATAACAATCACATTGATACGGTCTGATTCTGTGTCCTCACCCAAATCTCATCTTGAATGTTAATCTGAATTGTAATCCTCAAGTGTTAGTGGAGAGACCTTGTGAGAGGTGATTAGATCATGGGGGCACTTCCCCATGCTGTTCTCATAACAGTGAGTGAGTCCTCATGAGATCTGATGGTTTTGTAAGGGGCATTTCCCCACATTTCCTTCCTGACAGCATATGAAGAAGGACATGTTTTCTTTCCCTTCCATCATGATTGTTCTAAGTTTTCTGAGGTCTCCTCAACTCTGCAGAGCTGTGAGTCAATTAAGCCTTTTTCATTTCTTAATTAGCTAGTGTCGGGCAGTTATTTATAGGAGTGTGAGAACAGACTAATATATACATAATTTTAGAATTTATAGTCATTGCAATGGGACAACATTGAAGAATTGTATGTAAAGAAGTGACAGAGTAAGAATCTCATTTTGAAACAATTACTTTCACTAATATGGGGAATGGATTACAGCAGAGGAAGATATGGACAGAAATATTACGAAGTGTTGCACTAATGCATTTAATAATTAAAAATAAATGAATCTAAATTAGTACTAGTGACGGTGGAGGAAAATGGTCAGATTGAAAAGATATTTAAGAATGTACAGAGTGATTGGATCAGGGGCTAAGGGAGAAGGAATGACTTCCACGTTTTTCACTTTAGTAGCTGGACAGCTGGTGCTGATGTTGTGTAAACCAAGCTTTCCAGAAAACTTGAATACTTGCTTCAAGGTAAGTCAGTCTGCTCATGTGCTTCTGAAAAGCTGGACAGATGGAAATATAACACAATAAAATTTTGTGCAGTCCACTTGGGAAAATCCTGATATGAATAATTTGACTTAATTAAGTTGTAGCTCTTTTGATTTCAAGAGACAGGAATTTACCCATCTTCATAAAGGTAATTAATTTAAATATCCAGAAATGTATTAGAGTAGTTAATTTTGCTTTTGTTTAAATAATTTTGATTGCTGTCCCCACATCTCTTAAGTTTTTATGTCTATCATTTAAATTTTTAATATGAGAAAAATTTTAGTGTCCATAAACTTCAAACTCAAATTTTTAGGAAAGACAATATGATTAGCTAATTGTGAATAACTTATTTATTCCTCACTTAATCAACTGTGGCTTGAATGACTGGGTCATGTAGACAACACGTAATTGCTGCAGCTTACACAAATTGATGTTAATGTAGGTCTAATAAGAAAAGATTCTGGGTTGAGTAGTTTCCACAAACTTATTCACTATATAATATACTCCACTGGCTGCCCAGTCAACATTGTTTTTATGACTAGAGATAATTTGAACTTAAGATAACTGAATTATATCTTGTGCAATGAGAAAACATACTCTCTCTTCCCTATTGTCATTCCTATATATTTTTTGTCAATAGAATGCAACAGAACCGGTAAATGTACATGACATCTTTCCTGTATAATGCCCAGTATTTTCACAGTTGATACAAGTGTGGTTAATAATACATATTTGTAAATGTTGTCTATCAGACTCTTGTTTTGTATCATTTCAGATCATCATGGCCACACTTCTCCCTTATCCCTGTTAGGGATGAAGGGATTATTTTCATGAAAGAACAAACCAGCTACATGGAGTTTTTGTATACAATTGCATATTCACTCACATATACCCTCAGAACAGGTAATCAAAATAGATTTTGCAGCACCTCTGAAGCTCAGTTCCTCCTTGCAAGTAGAAGGATTCTATCTTTAGCTTCAGTCAGTTGTTCTTACCTGATACACTCAACTGTAGGCGGCATTATACGGTATAACAGGACTTCTGAGACTTCTCATTTTGGAAGCAGTGGGTAGGGAGACAGGAGCAATAGATTTCTCAGGGAGAAAAAGTCATTTTTGTGTGGGAAAATAGTCAAGAATAAGCCTCTAATAGTGCAAGATGTTAGAAATATAACATCATTTTATTTTAACAAGCAGAAAATATTATGTCTATCACATTAAATATTAAAATATGTATTTCCACATAAGTGAAGACTGTAAGATGTCAACTCTTACATTTATTTTAGGAAAATATTTTTTAAACTTGATTTAGGACATTTAGACAATTGTGTTTGATTCTACTTATGTTCAAAAATGTTGTCATACCTACAAATAAAAATAAAATGTATTATGTGTGTAGCCAATAATACCAGAATTACATAATAGTATATTTTTTTATCCTAAAAAGATTTCTAAGGGCTGTACTTTGGAGTTATTATTTTATAAGAAATAACTAAGGATGTATGTCAGGAGTTTTCAAGATAAATCAATGAGTGCAAACACTGAGTAGTAGCTTTGCAAGCTGGATCTTTGGCACTGTTTTTCTCTCGTCACTTTCATTCGTATTATTTTATGCCCATGTATAGATCAATAATTCATAAATGGTGCCGACACCAGATATTTTCCAGCTTTCGTAAAACTAACTACTTTGTGCATGGTGATAATACAATTTTATAATCACCTACCATAAATATATTTTCAGATGTCCTAGTTAAATATATCAAGTTACTGAAAGTTGTAGTTTCACCATGCACATCAAATGTATTAAAGTCTCACTAATTGAATTAGCTGTTTTGTTTAGATTATATTAAACTTTGCTCTAATTATTTTTTAAATATAGATTTGACTAATTGGCTTTCTGCAGTCAGAATTTTACTCTGCAAAGTCAGGTTGACCCTTAAATCCTAAAAGAGCACAGCATGCTGAGTGTAGTGGCTTCACAATTGTAATCCTAGCATTATGGAAGGCTGAGGCAGGAGGATCTCTGGAGGCCTAGAGTTCAAAATCAGCCTGGTCAACATAATGAGACCCACATCTCTACAAAAGAAAAATTTAAAAATTAGCCAGATGTGGTGGTGTGTTAATGTAGTCCTATCTATTGAGGAGGCTGAGGCAGGAGGATTGCTTGAGCTCAATAGTTTGAGGCTATACTGAACCCTTATTGTGCCCCTGCACTCCCACCTGGGTGACAGGAAAAAAAAAAAAAAAAACCTATCGCAATTTAAAAATCAAAAAAAAGAGCTCAGAAAACAATTTGTCATATTGCTTCTGGTGTGGAAGAGTTTATACAATTTTCATACTTCATTGCTTTATCCAGAATCTTGTTTTCAACTGATAATACTGAGTTTTTTGTTTTGTTTTCGTAGTTTTTTACTGTACTCTTGTTATAGTATTTTTCACCGAATTTGTTTTCAGCATATCACTGGTAGATTTAAAATTTTGTAAACACTGAAAAAAAAAAAAAAAAAAAAAAAAAACAGGAAAAATCAAGGATGTGTTATTTGACTTGCTGAATGCAGAGAATAAGCCTAAGAGTAAGTGATACTTGCGGTCAAAGCCGAAGAAAGGATTTATTCTTGCCTTTGTGTTTTATAAACCAGTACAAATAGGAGAATTCTCTTTGATTTTTTTAGATTATGATATATAAACACAAATATATTTAGAGGCCAGAGGTGTACTGTATTGAGGAAATTGAACAAATACATGTGAGGCAGAAATAGCTAATATCTACAGAATCAAGAATAGTGCTTGTCAGGCTGAAGGCCAGCTAACTATTTTTTTGCTTCTTCTACTTGCTCTTGGTATGGTCAGTTGTTTCAATGTTTTCAAGAAAAGACAGAAATTTAAAATTTTATGTAACATTCCTAGATTCTAAATGCTGGTCATTAATTATTTTCTTTTCCTTTGCTTTTCTTTCATTTCCTTATTTTATTTTCTATTTTTTTCTTCTTTTTCCTTTTATCTTTTCTCCCTTCATTTCCTGTTTTATTCTTTCACCAGGACTTTCCAGGCCAAACACAAAATTATATACCAAACATGTAGATAAAATATTACAACAAAATATTTTGTTTAATCATGGAGAGAATTAAGTGTTGGTCATTAAAATAATGAGAACATTATACAACAAATTATTCACACATTTAGTTAAAAGTTGTGATGAGAGTAAACATTAATAAATTTCTTGTATAGGTTAAAAGTTTAGGCACTATGTTGGCTTTTGCTAAAGACTGTAACAGTTAATCCCTAGGTGCTGTGCTTGCCTTGATCATCATCCAGTTCTCAAATTACATCTTTCTCACTTAATTCTCCATATTTCCCTTCTATGCAAGTAGGAACAAATTTAAATTGTCAGTCTTTCATTATCTTTATTCCAATTAATGTTTTGCAAATATCTCTGATTCAAATAAATTAAAAAACAGATAGAGAGCTCAGATTTCCAAAACTCACCACTAAGTCTACTCTACTTACTATGGAAAAAGCCCTAGAGATAGGGCCAAGATTATTATTTCTAAGGCTCTTAACAGCAGTGTATGTGAAAGTAGGAGTGGGATCCATTATTAGAGAAGTGTGTGATTCTGGTCATATCTACTGATGAATTATTTTATAAAATAAAAATTAACTGTAAAAAATACATTTTAGCCCTAGTAAATGTAATGTATTACATTAAAAGTCAACAATTTTGAAAGAAAATAATAAATAATAAAATTCAACTTCAAGGAGCACTGCAATGTACATAAAATAATGTATATTTTAGATAAACATATTTCTCAGGTTTATATAGCTATGTAATGTGGCATTTAACATTTTAAATCAAGGATTCTGAATATCCAAAACAACCTTGACAAAGAAGAAAGTTAAAGATCTCATATTTTCTGACTTCAAAACTTACTATGAAAGGACAATATTCAAAACTATGTGGTACTGGTATAAATATAGATTCAGAGATCAATAGAACAGAATTGTAAGACCAGTAGGCCAGGTGCAGTGGCTCATGCCTGTAATCCAAATACTTAGGGATGCTAAAGTCAGTGAGTCACCAGACATCAGGAATTTGAGAACAGCTTGGCCAATATGGTAAAACCCTGTTTCTACTAAAACTACAAAAATTAGTCAGGTGTGGTGGCACATACCAGTAATCCCAGCTACTTGGGAGGCTGAGGCAAAAGAATTGCTTGAATCCAGGAGATGGAGTCTGCAATGAGCCAAGATGATGCCAAGAGTTAAGAGATCTCGTGTAAACCATCATTTACGTTGTCAAATGTTTTCCACATGGATGCCAAGATTATTCTGTGAAAATTAGTCTCTACAACAAATTTTCTTGAGAGAACTGAATATCTACATACAAAAATAATTGAATTGGCTGCTTAGCTTATAATTTTTATTTAAAAATAGCTAGAAATAGATCAAGTATCTAACCGAGAGCCCAGATACAGGTCTACACTTTTAGTCAATTGATCCTTGACAAAATTACCCAAAACTCACAATAAATACAGGACAGTGTCTTCAGTAAATGGTTTTGGGAAAACTAGATAATTGTATACAGAAGAACGGAATTGAACCCCATTTCACCATATATAAAAATCAACTCAAAATAATTAAAGACTTAAAACCCAAAAGTATAAAACTACCAAAAGAAAACATTGAAAAAAATTCTTGACTTGATGTAGGTAACAATTTTGTGGATATGATCCAAGAAACACAGGCAACAAAAACAAAGATAGACAAATGAGATTATATGAAACTGAAAAGCTTCTGTACAGTATAGGAAACAATAAGCCAAGAAAAAGTACAGTCTATGAAACGGGAGAAAATACTTTCAAACTTTACATCATATAAGGGGCTAATATTCAAAATATATAAGAAGATCAAACAACTCAATATCAAGAAACAACCTGACAAACATAGGAAAGATACCACAATAGACATTTTTCCAAAGAAGGCATGCAAATAGCTAATAGGTATATATCAAAATCTTTAACACCACTAATGCAAGTCAAAACTACAATAAGATGTCACTTTTCATCACTTAAAACCTATTTATAATGGTTATAATCAAAAACACAAAGAATAAGTGTTGATATAATTTTTATTTCAACACTTATTCTTTGTGTTTTTGATTATAACCATTATAAATAGGTTTTATTTTATGTGGACATTAAGCATTCCAATTTATCTAGTAGATACATACTTGGGAATATTTGCTTTCACAAAGGGTTGAAAATATTAAGTTATATTTATATCGTATGCCTAAAGGAACAATTAATACAACTACAGGGTCCCAACTAGTGTCTATAGTATAATGTGCCTTGAATAATTATTTGTAGAAAAAAATGAATAAATAAACTTTTTTTAATTGGTACAATTTCTTTTCTTGAACTTCCAAGACTGTAATTTCTGGTTTATTTATTTATCTTATGATAAATTGAGTTCCAATTGATAGGCAAATTTCAAAATATAGTAAATACAGTCAACAGCAGCAGTAATTCATACACAAAAAAATTCTCATTAACAGCTAATTTACTGCGGGTAAAATATAAGACATTTTCAAAATAACGTTTTTCAGGATGATGCTCTTAAGAATCATGTTTGCATGTATAATAAACTAAATAATTAATTTTTACTAACTTCTTAATTATTATTATATGATTCTGCAGGGAAGTTCCATGGCATCCTGAAAGCCAGGATTTAAATAGTATGATATCACACTGGGAGGTAAAGGCGTATTGTAGCTGTGAGAAGTTTTAATATACTCTAGAGTTACCTGAGGATCACCAAGTAATTAGCCAATAATGTTAAAAAGTTATGGCTAATTTAACTAATGGTTAATGGAGCCTAGTAAAACTGTCAGAGTTGATGAGCCCAGAGAGATTTTATGCAGAAAAACACATTAAAATTAGGGTCCTTTATCTCCTTTTAGAGTTTAATCAGTATCTGGAATGATGGGTTCTCACTGTAATAATATGCCAAAAATATAGTTTTTTAAAAATACTTTTAAAATTTAAGTGTGAATAGTTACTAACAAAAAGACAGAGATTTGTCACTGAGTGTATTTTATAGGCCATAAAGCCACTCTCAGGTAATCCCAAAAAATCTTTTTCTATGACTACTAAGGTAAATGGAACACAAATATATATAGGTAACATTCTTTTTTCTCCTATAGTTTTAATATAAAGCAATAACTATATTTGTGATTCATGGAAGAACAATAAAATGCAATTAAATGGACCACTGGTCAAAACCAAATGAAATGAAAGGGGATCTAGAGAAGATAGATGTGCAGAACTAAGGTTTTCAAAAAGGTTAGAAAAAAAAAATGGCAGTGTCTCTAAATAACACTTTTGAAGACCCTAGCTAAAGGGCATGTTTTATTCATGTTTTATTCATTTAGTGGTTTGAGCTTGTAGAAACATTTTTTCACAAAGCTAATGTTATAGAATAAATCCTTTACTGCAGGAAAACATAGCTTCCGACTGTGAGAAATTCACTTGTTTCCAAAGTACCAAATTTCACTTGTTTTCAAAGTACCAAATGTAAGTAATCTATCAACAGATTGACTTATATACCAAAGAAAAAAGAAAATACTCTACACAACAGAAAAAGCCTTTAATGCATCAGTTAGACTATCGCAGCATGTTTAAGATGATTCCAGTCTGATAAAAGAAAGTTTTCATCTGTTTCTTGCTTTCTATTCATAATTTCTTATTATAAGTATGTGGAATACAACTTTGACAAATTTACTGTGACTAAAAATATTGGGAACAATTTGCATAACCAGCACATTGGAAATAATAAAAAGAATCCCTTTGGTTTCTAGTTTCCACCATGAAAACAGGCAATGCCAAAACCTCAATTTAATATAAATAAGGGAACAGTATTATCAATGACATGGTAGGATTCAAATTATAAATGACAAATCAGAACTTTTTCCAAAGTCATAGTACAGTCTTTTAAACAATAATAGAGTTAGTAAAAACTGATTTGATAAATAATTTAAAGTACAAACAATGTATGATTGTTTTATATAGTGGAACTTTGTTGATTATGTGCAATCCAAAAAGCTCTATGTCAAGCTCTGTGGAGCAGTGGAGAAAAATGTTTTTAATTTCCATTCTGAATGAGGAAAAACTTCATATATCATAAAATTATATGTACTTATGTAGTTATATATATATATTTACAAATCATACTATAGTAAGTTTAATATAAGTTCAGCCTGTAAAAAGTACTGTTGAGAGCCCAAATTTGCCCTCAGGTAATAGTAAAGGAGAGGTTGATTCCAACAAGGAGAAACTGCAAAGCCACTTAATGTAAAGTGGGTGAACTTTAAAGTAGATGGGGTAGGATTTTAAAAGTATAATATGATTGGAAAGATATATTAGGTTATTTTTTTCAATATACATTTTATTGAACTTTAGGTTCTGCAAAACACGCAGGATTGTTGCATAGGTACATACATGGCAATGTGGTTTGCTGCCTCCAATAATGATTCATTCACTAATTCATTTAATAAGTCAAATGGGAAATACCTATTCCTAGGGAGTAGAGTATATACCAGAGATGCAAAAACAAGTAAATTAGATAAGGTATTTGCACCTAAGGTAATCACAGTTGAGAGAAAATGGCAGACAAATCAAACTAAGCAGTTTAACATTTTTATTTCAACCATAAAACTACATGCAAACTATTACTAATGGATACAAGTGAAGATCATAATCAAGCTTCAAGTTGTCTAATTAGATTTTTAGAGGATTAATAGGAGTTATACAAGTTAAGTGAATTTATTCGAATACCAGGCAGAGGGAATCAAAGACACAGCCAGCAGTGTAAGAAGTTAGATATTAATGGAGCAGAGATTATATGTCACGTGGCTTTGAGAAACAAGATGGGAGGGTTAGGTGTGGAAAAAACCATCCTGTAGCTTCCTGTAGGTTAGTAGATGTGATGTACGCAGGGATGGAAGGGCTCATTTAACATGAGAAGGGGTACAGTTTAGTTAGTTAGGTGACATGCTCCACTTGATGCTAAAGTCAATGTGATTCTTCAACACCTTCTTTATTCATCAGATGACTCTCCTGGTATCCATTGTCTTTTGTACCCTATATGGATAAGAATTAACAGTATGCACTGTTGTTCTCAATAAATACGTGTTGAATAAGTGAATATTAGTATAATAAACAGTGAGATGTTAGTTGAGTATTTTTGGCCAAACTAAAGAGGAACAAACAATTTTAAAATCTCAGTGGCCTATACTAAAGCATTATTTCACAATCCTGGGACTAAAAACCTCGGCTTTGGTTTAACTGATCTTATCAGTCTTGGGTAACCACAGCTGGGCTCCTGGTTTAAGATTGGGTTTACATTGTGCATTGTTAATACAGATAATATTGATACCAAGAGGATAAAAATTGTATTTTGGTGTGTGTGTAGTATTAAATATTACAATAATTTTTGGTCTTCCAAAGGCCATGGTATAGAAACAAAGATATGATATATCTATGGAATTGAATTTTATGGTGGGAAGGCATTTCATAATTTAAAATAAATGTCCAAAATGTCTTCTTTGAGGAGAGGAAATACTGTAATAACAAGGTAGAGAAATACTGGCTTAGGTCTTTTCAAGTAGTCTCATTCAGTAATCCAAAATGAAGGTAAAATGTCTGCCTATGGCATCATTTTCCTCCAGCAGAGACCAGAAGCTTTAAAAATCCAAGCCAAATCATTTAGGCACACTGAAAGCAAGCTTCTATGTGCTTTGTGCTCACTTTCCTTTAGGGAAAACAAATTACAGCCCAAAATTTAATGAAGCAAGTGTGTTTACCCTAATTATTCTAGTAGAAGGCACTGTAAATTAGCAAAGCAAAGGGTGTGGATGTATACTAATTTTGTAACCATTATTAGAAAGGGGGAAACAATAATCTAACACACATGAATTATGAAGTTGTAGAATGAGTATAAACAACATGAAAAGGTGTCAGTCTCTAGCACAAATATTTGAGATAGCAGTAGGTCAAAAGCTGGGGCTGATATTTACAAAGCAAAGAAAGTTACTGTGAGTAACTTTTTTTCCTTGAACTTGTGTTCTCACTGACTGAACAAATTGCTTGCTAGTAAGCACAGGCAGCATTTTGACTTTATTGGGCTTTTACATAAGATATGAAACATTTGCAAAATCTTTTTCTGTTTTAAGCTACACTAAATATTTCAGAGATAAATGACAAACAGTAAATAAGAGCTCATGGAACTTAATTTTATTAGCAGTTTTATTATTTAAAAACATATTAACAGAAAATGTCTATGGATAGCATGTTTATATGACTGAAATTATCATGTCAGTATAAATAAATTACTATGAATTGATATCAGGAATAAAGTTACTGGATAGTTTGATCTTGTATACTGGCAGTAATATCACTAAGTTCATCAATAGGGTGGAAATAAATGCTTTATAGTCTATGAACTAGAAATGGCCAATCAAGATGAATATATTGAAGAAAAGCAGCCAAAAGAAAGGATCATTAACTTCACTTATAAAAATGGTACCAAAAGCAATTTCAATGTGTACTTGAAAAGTCATTGATTATTAAAGTGAACACTTAAGCTATTCTAAATAAAAAAAAATAATAATGACTACATCTATAATACTAAAGTATCTTAGGAATTAAAACAGAATGTAGCTAACCAAAAAACAAACAACAAACAAAAATAATATTTGTTTACTGCAAATAAACAGCTGTGTAGGGGAAATTAACAAAATAAAAGTGATTTGAAATCAGTCAATGACTGTGAGTTAGAATGTGGTTAATCATGTAGGCTCCAATGTCAGTTGCTTATTAGGTTTGTGTCCTAATTCTATTTAATTAGTCATGGAAAGCTTCACTTACCTCATCTAACACTCAAGAGCAAGTATTCAACAAGTATTATTTATTATTATTTAATTACTGTCCTCTAATCTTCTAAAACAGGTTTTAAAAACTTTCTCTGTAAAAAGATTTGTATTAAGTATTATCAGCTTTGTAGAACACAGGATCAGTCACAGTTACTCAACTCTGACATTGTAAGATGAAAGTAGTTCTTCCAGCTCCATCTGATATTATATTTCAACTTCACTATAAAATGCTACCAGCAAATACTATTCTTTTACTCTCAAAATTATTGATTATTTGATTAGCAACTATTCCCCTCCCAACCTATCTGGTTTTGTATACTTAGTATTATGGTTCAGTTTCCCAAAGGAATAATTATGAACCCAATTTATTGTATATTCCAGGAAAAAGTTAGCTGTGCTATGAAATATGTTACCCCTTCCCCTTATATAGCAGAGAAAGATTCTGGGGAAGATGTCTAGTCAGAGATTATTTTTCTTTGTTTGCCAAGTTCCATGTGGATATATGGTTGACTTTTAAATCAACAGAATGTAACCTTCTTCACAGAATGGGAAAAAAACCACCTTGAGCTTCATATGGAACCAAAAGAGAGCCTGCATAGCCAAGTCAATTCTAAGCAAAAAGAACAAAGCTGGAGGTATCACACTACTGGACTTCAAACTATACTACAAGGATACAGTAATCAAAACAGCATGGTACTGGTATGAAAACAGAGATATAGACCAATGGAACAGAACAGAGGCCTTGGAGGCAATGCCACACATCTGCAACCATCCAATCTTTGACAAACCTTACAAAAACAAGAAATGGGGAAAGTATTCTCTGTTTCCTAAATGATGTTGGGAAAACTGGCTAGCCATGTGCAGAAAGCAGAAACTGGACCCCTTCCTGACACCTTACACTAAAATTAACTCCAGATGGATTAAACACTTAAACATAAGCCCTAACACCATAAAAACCATAGAAGAAAATCTAGGCAAAACCATTCAGGACATAGGCATAGGCAAGGACTTCATGACTAAAACACCAAAAGCAATGGCAACAAAAGCCAAAATAGACAAATGGGACCTAATTAAACTCCAGAGCTTCTTTACAGCAAAAGAAGCCATCATTAGAGTGAACTGGCAACAAGAGAATGGGAAAAAATTTTGCAATCTACCCATTTGACAAAGGGCTAAAATCTGGAATCTACAAAGAACTAAAACATATTTACAAGAAATAAACAAGCCCATTTAAAAGTGATATGAACAGACACTACAAAAGAAGACATATATGAGGTCAACAAACATGAAAAAATGCTCATCATCACTGGTTATTAGAGAAATGCAAATCAAAACTACATTGAGATACCATCTCACACCAGTTAGAATGTCAATCATTAAAAAATCTGGAGACAACAGATGCTGTAGAGGATGTGGAGAAGTAGGAACATTTGTTCAACCCTTGTGGAAAACAGTGTGGTGATTCCTCAGGGACCTAGAAATAGAAATTCCATTTGACCCAGCAATCCCATTACTGGGTATATATCCAAAGGATTATAAATCATTCTACTATAAGGACACATGCACACGAATGTTCATTGCAGCACTGTTTACAATAGCAAAGACTTGGAACCATCCCAAATGCTCATGGATGACAGACTTGACAGGGAAAATGTGGCACATATACGCCATGGAATACTATGCAGCCATAAAAAATGGTGAGTTCGTGTCCTTTGTAGGGACATGGATGAACCTGGAAACCATCATTCTCAGCAAACTGACACAAGAACAGAAAATCAAACACCACATGTTCTCACTTAGAGGTGGGTGTTGAACAATGAGAATAGGTGGACACAGGGAGGGGACCATCACGCACTGAGGTCTGTGGGGGTGAATCAGTGGAGTGATAGCATAGGGTGGGGAGTTGGGGAGGGATAACATGGGGAGAAATGCCAGATATATGTGATGGAGAGGAAGGCAGCAAACCACATTGTCATGTATATGGTTTGTTTATATATATGGTTTGTTTTATGCATATAGTTTGTTTGTTACTTCAGCACAGGTTAAAATAACTAGTGGATAATTTACTATGGGGCAGTGTGCCCATTCATGACAAAATATTAACGTAGGTAGCATTGTCTTGGAAGTCAGGTGGTAGTACCTGAAAAAGAAGATCTAAAAAAAAAAATGGAAGGGCAAAAGATGATTGTCGTATTATACAAAATACATGGTAACACTGAGCCCTAAGGTAATATAAGAGCTCAAGTGCCTGCTATGTGAGTAGCTCTAGAAGAAATAACTGGAAACTATAATGTTAGTATGTATTAATTGCTTCCCATGAATTGCAGAAAGACTAGCTAAGGCAAACTGATAACAGAAGTGAAATGAAGTAGATTGACCAGAAATTCTGTTTTAAATAATGCAATCTAGAAATTAACTGGCAAATAATGAGGTGGTAAAGGTGTTGATTAAAAAAAAAAGTCCTTTTTTTATCAGTTGAATGAAATGTTATATGAATTTTATGTTCTGTCCTAAGTCTATGGTGTCAGATTCCTAAAAGGTATTGGCTACTAAGCTACAGGCCCCAAATAGCAAGTAAATAATCATGCTTCAGAATTGTGTCTAGAAAAGAAAAACAAAATCCTTGGAGGATATAGAAACTTGGCTAATTTTATCGTTTTAAGTGATTTAGAATCAAGGGATGTTCGTTACCACAGTTTAATCAATTATTCTTTACATGCATCTTTTATTTCATTACTGAAAAAAAGGACACAGACGTACAGCTTATGATATTTGGTTATAATAAAGTGAGGAATTCCATTTTCTCATTATTTAGGAGATGAAATTATCTGCTGAGTGAGGGTCAACATAGTGGCTTAGCATATCTGAGGAGAGTAGGAAGTACAGACATGACTGCTATGTAGAAGAGGAGGCAGTTAAATACAAATAAAAATCACGGTTCTTTATCATGGAGTGATTGGCTATAATATGAAGCTATAGGTTTGTGGAGATATCTTTATCTTAATGTGTGTGTTGAGAATGATGTAAGAAAAAGAGACAGCATTGTGGGTGGTTGTGTTATATGGAGAACACTGTTCAAGACTATAAAATCACTTGTTTTTCCCTTTTTCTTCTCTGTTCCATCCTGTCTTTGGGGGAACCAGAAGAAACTAGAATAATGAAGGGAAAGGAATGAATGAACAGGACCAAAGGACAGGTCATTTGAATTTATTATCACTGTATATTCAGGAGCCTGAACCAGTCCAGAGCGGAGGAAGAAACGTGAGGGTTTAAATGAGATATGAGATAAAAGAATGATTTACATTGGACTGAGTTTCTTCACACCTCAACAAGATCTAAAATTCTTTGATGGAACACAGGTTTCTTGCCTTTCTTGGCTAGTGTTGGCAAAGAGAGAAGCCAAACGTGGTTAAAATAGGGTGTCAAACCCCATTTCACATCAAATAAGCATCCTTAGGATTTTTGTTTCCTTTGAAGATGAAGTAGCTTCTACCTTTTTAACATTGAAACTTTGAAATCTTACATGTGCATCTGTGTTCAACTGTTTTGTTTCCTTTAAATGTTACTTTTGAGTCTTTTGATCTTAAAGACATTATGCGTTCTCTAGATGTTTTGAGCCAGGCTTTGTATTTATATTATTCATAGCTTCCCAATTTATCCTTCTTTATTAAAATCCTTCATATTCTTTCAATTAGCTGATTCCCTAGCTTTATTACTCATCAGAATAGGAATAAGAGCACTACATTGAAAATTTTGTGTGTACATATGTATTTTATATGTATGTTCCTAACTTTGAAAATCATTCACGTGTTGGAAAGATTTAAAAAATACTCACTTTAGACAGCAATACTATTCTAATTATTATTTTGATATCAATCTTTAGTTATAACAGTTATATCTCTCATCACTAGAACTATTGTATGTTTTCAGATCACTTTTATTTATTTATCCATTCATTCAACACACGTTTAGTAAACTTCTTTTCAGGCACATGTGATATCAGGTAAACTGAGAGGAACTTTACTATTTTTTTTTTTTTTTTTTTTTTTTTTTTTTGAGACGGAGTTTCACTCTTGTTACCCAGGCTGGAGTGCAATGGCGCGATCTCGGCTCATCGCAACCTCCGCCTCCTGGGTTCAGGCAATTCTGCCTCAGCCTCCCCAGTAGCTGGGATTACAGGCAAACGCCACCATGCCCAGCTAATTTCTTGTATTTTTGGTAGAGACGGGGTTTCAACGTGTTGACCAGGATGGTCTCGATCTCTTGACCTCGTGATCCACCCGCCTCGGCCTCCCAAAGTGCTGGGATTACAGGCTTGAGCCACCATGCCCGGCCTGGAACTTTACTATTATATAGAGGAAGTCAATACACAAATACTAATCCTTACAAACGTGTTTTAAAAGAGTTTGTCATTTTAGAGAAGAAAATTTTTAAAAATTAATAAAATAGTTTGAAGGCAGAACACACATACATCAGAAACTTTGTGGTTGTGGTCATCATTGTTCCTCATAAGACAGAAAATGTATATATTCAACAAACACATACTAAGGGCTGTCTTTGTTTTGTGCTGCTGTAAAAGAATAACTAAAACTGGGTCATTTATAAAGAACATACATTTATTTCTTGTAGTCCTGAGTCTAGAAAGTGCAAGATCTAAAGGCTACATGTGGTGAGCGCTTTCTGGGGCACCATAACATAGTTGAAGGCATCACATGCTGAGAGAGCACATGAGAGAAGGAGAGGGCAGAATTGCTTTTAAACAAACCCACTCTCACAGTAATGAACTCCCTCCTGAGATACATTAATCCATTCAGGAAAGCAGATCCCTTATGACACAGCCATCTCTCATAGGTCTCACTTCTCAGTATTGTTGCATTGGGGATTGTGTTTCCAACACACGCACTTGGCCCACACATTCAGACTATGGCAATGCCTCATAATAACTCAGATAGAAGGAGCCAAAATATAATGTGTATTTCATCTTAGTCTATTTAGTCCCTATTGGGTTTACTTTTCTGACAAAAGAGAGATTGGAAATGTGCATTATTTATAACACTGTGATAATACTGACTTTAGGAGCATTATTACAAGGCTGATCAAAGCCAATATATAGAAATTTCAAAAATAGAAACATATTAATGAATTTTAAATAAAATATTTGAAATAAGTACAGAGTATATGTAAGAATATCTGAGATCATAAACATTAAAATTCATCATATTCTTAGCCAGTATTATCATTGATTCGATTATTTATTGCCATAGAAGCCCTCCTCTACTATTTGCTGTTGTTCACATTTATAAGACTTGATCCAGGTATTAGTAAACACTTCCTATAATCTATGTTGCACATGAAGTTTGTCTGAATACATTTATCTAAATTTAATATACCTCCTGTCAAGTTTATGTTTTTAAAATCCAGATGAGGATTATTGAAAGAATCAAGTCTTTATTTCCATCATTGAAAGAATTGGATCTTTATTTTTCTCAATCCCTTGGAAAGTTTAGGAAAGTAATTTGCTCATATTTCCCAGATATTGACTAGCACCATTCTTTTTACCTTTGATTTTTAGAATAGTTTAGTGGTTCCTGACTGTGTTTTTTGACTTCTTTTCTGGATGAAATTGTAGTAGTTTTGAATATATCAGTTATAATAATAATCATGGAGGAAACATTAAAAAGAACAAATATTAGGTTTATCTCTACAACAATTTATCCATTTAAGCCATGCATATTTTGTATATTTTCATCTGCATCTCAGAAAACACATCACTGTCTTGAAATCATATATAGAAAAAACACAAGCATCTTAAATGTTAGTAATTTCCTTCATAATTTTTGAAAACCGAGAAAGCCAAGCTGAAAAATAATTTCTTTTGAATTATAGAAACATATACTGCAGAAGTTGCCAAAATATTTACTCTAATTTCAATTGATTTAAAATTTACAGTGGTAAAAACTCCTCTAATAATATGCCAACTCCATGTAAAGGATGTAAAAAATTGCATAGTCCTATGAGTTCATGTCACAATGTTTTGCTCTTTTAGTCTGCTTTTGGGCATTCTCTGCCAAATTGTACTAATTATATTTATTGATGTACATATGTACAAATGAATATGATCTGTTGTCTGAAACATACCCAGGATAGGAAAAGGATACTTCTTCCTACTCCTTACAAAGAGGATTTGGTTTTACAAACTCATGTTCTACACTCATGTGAGTAGAGAGAGCAGGAAACAAATTGCTGTTTAATACTATGTAGCCCAGAACACCAGCATTCTTTCATAATGGAAAAACACATGTGCATGTGTGTGCATGTGTGCACATACACACACAAAGACACAGGTGCAAATACATATGCACACTCCGTGATCAATGTGCTTGTCATTAAAACATAGGCTGGACTAAGAAAGTGAAATTTTCAAACTCAAATTTGTCCTTGGCATGAGTTTTACCTACTGACTCTTCATATGTCATTTATACCTTAACATCAATCTATGTTCTCTCCTATAAAGGTGAGAGATTAAACATGTAGACCAAAAGAAGAGGAAGAGGAAGAGGAGAAGGAGAAAGAAAAATCTGAGAAACAGAAGTCATATCAGTGAGGTAAAATCCAATGTTGCTTATTGTTATTTGAGTAAAAATAATTGTATAGAGTAACAACAAACACAAAAAATTCAAAGCAAAATAAATACATTTGAATCATCTTTCCGTCTCCTGGTACCAAAAATTTCTGCCTACCTTCAAGCACAGAGTTAGAGTTACATTTAGTTTCAAGAAAAACTAAAAATAACTTTGATAAGTGGAAATATTCAAGTTCTATACCTTTAAATGTGTATTTAAAGTTTTCTTTAAATGTCTTAATGAAACATAATATGGGACATATTCTGTATAGCAATATTACATTTAGTAACATCATTTCCCAATTATATATTTACAGATACAAATCCCCTCAATAATACTAAATATACATGAAGTCTATAAAAGAATTTTTTTAATTATCAAGAAAATTGATCCATGTATCTTACTAGGTTTAGTTTTTATCTAATTGCCTGTGACATATTAGTTTATGTCTACTTGTCTTGTGGCCTCAAAGTGAAAGTTCTCAAACTGGCTTCATATAAACAGTAGCCAGAATAGTCAGCTGACCATATTCTGTACTTTATGAGGTTTGCCAATGTTAAAATTATTATATATGTACTTTTATCTCAATACATTTTAAATCTTTATTTATTTTCTAGTTTACATTTTATCATTACCATTTAGTAAGCTCCACGACTTGAAATAAGTCATTGAGTTTCAAGTGTCTAAATAAAATTAGAACGAAAGATTAATTGCCTTCTTGTGATGTTGAGATGGATCAGAAAACAGAACTGCCAAATATTATCTTGATTTTTTTTGTTGTTGATTTGTTTTGTTTTGTTTTTTGACTCCGGTCCTCATTTGATACAACCACCTCAGCTTTCCAGAGTGCTGGGATTCCAGGTGTGAGCCACTATGCCTAGCAAATATCTTTTGAATATTTGTCTTTCCTCCTATAAATGGCATAATCAGAAAGTTCTCTGAGAAATTTAGTTGGTAAACAAAATAAAACAGAACTCATTCTTGCAGACAAATTTTTAACATATGTAAATAAAATCAAAATTTTGTATGTCTCAATATAAACAATAGAGTTTCAATACATGGCTTAATAAGTTAGACTTTAAAATAGCAATGCAAAATGCTGTTATTTAAACAAATCCAAAAAGAAGAATTTATGCGTTTTCAGTGAGCATGGAAGAGAAGATGAAAGTGATTAATTATCATAAATAAAAGTTAAAACTGTGTCAATACTAGGGTATTAAATTTAAAATATTGCATACTTGTATAATATTGTGGTAAAATGATACATATTTTATTAGTGAAAGTGTTAAACTGATAAAATAATTTTGAAAAGCAATTTTAAATTTGCATATATAATTCTGTTTTTTAAATTTTGAACTAACTATAGGCTTACAATATGTTTTTATAACAACTTGTAGCAATATATTTTAAGTGCTATCAAGTATCTCTATTCCTTGATCCACTAATTTCACTATATTAACATTTACCATTGGGAAATATAATAAGCAGTGAATATATTCATGTCAATATAACTGATAATAGTTAAAATTTGGAACACAAAGATACATGCAAAAACATATTTTTAAATAAATTCAGTATATATGTCATTAGAAAACAATTCAGAAGGTGGCAGAATGAGGAAAATTCTTATGGTGTATTCAGTATAATCTTTAAACTTAAATGACACTGTTATTATCATAACAGCTATGGAAATATACATAAACAGGATAAGAATAGTACAGAAAGATAAAACTGTACATATATTTGTTAGGTCCTTGCTTTTTTTTTTTTTGCCTATAGTATAAGTTGCAAATATCATCAGAGATAAAATATATTGAGTGGTTGTATTTTAACAAGTGCTATATTTATATTATAATATTTTATTGGTGCTCAGCTCAGGATGCATGTTAAAATTATAATTGACAACAGCTTTTTTTGTTGTTAATGGGATGTACAATTCTGGCTAATTTTTAGTTATTGGGGTTTTTGGATTAAGAGAAATATTGCCTGTGGCTTACTCATTATTTTCTGGTAAAATAACTGAGACTCAAAATGATTTACTATTTCATGCAGGATTTCATAGTTATGTGACTGAAATGATATGTGAATCCACTCATATCTAATTTCAAACCTTCTATTTGTCCACCAAGAAGACATGTGAAATAAATAAATCTGCATAATAGATGCCATAGACTATTCTATCAAGAAGGAATGCAGGGCCTGCCAATATGAGTAACATTTGTATCTGTAACCTTTTATCTATATCTATAAGGAATTGTCCTCTCAGCACACATGTGTACACACACAGACACTCACACACACCATATACTTTTGTGTATATTTTAATAATTATTTTGAAGGCAAATTGAGAAAGGGTATTCCAGAGGCTGCTAGTCAAATATATTTTTATAAAATTGTGTGATTCTTATTTATTTTATTCATTTCAAATCATACATGCTCATACTTTTACTTATACAGATATTAGTACTGTAATAATGCTATTTTTCCCCCTGTAATGCTATTTTTAAAAGCAAAGCATACTTTAAAGAATTGTCACCTAACTTTGTCACCTATTATCTTCCTAAATATAGACTTTCCTGTTTGTATTTGCTACCACAGCAACTTTGGTATATCTTTAAGATAGTTGTAAATTTAAATTGTAATAATTATTCTGTCTGCCTGTGGGGTTTTTTTTTTTTTTTTTTGGAAGGTGAAGAAATGCTTACTCACCTACAAGCAATGACAGAATAAAGGTGCTCAATACATACACACTAAGTGAAATAATAATTAAATGTGAATGTGCCTAACATTGGACTGCTTCATGCCTAATTTCAGTATGATGTTATAGCCTCAACCATATATAAAACTAAATAAAAGAAATCTTGAAATTTGTGTCTTTGGTGAAATCTCTTGAAGGCAAGGATGAAGCAGAAGTTCCCCTCAACATGCAGCAAGGCTTTCCAAAAATACTATTTTATGTCTCGTTCCAAATTCCCACAAAGCTAAGTGTTGATACTAATCGCTTCTCTCTGGGTTAAACTCTAACTGATGCTATATTTTTCTCCATATAACTTAGTCTCTTTTTCATTCATTGTCCATTTTGTGTACTCCAGAATCCTTTGTTTTTTAAAATGTAAATTAATCTTTCTCATTTTATTCTACCAATTAAAATGAAATGCATGTACATAAAAAGTTTAGACAACCAGTAGGCAAATAAAAAAAAAAAAAAACAGTCTCAGAAAGCTCTCAGTGTGTAAAACTATAAATGTGCTAACATTTTTTACTTTGTCTAAGTTACAGAATGAATGCAGAATAAATAGATTGTGCTATACACATTTTATTTCCTTCAATTTTTAGGCCCAATTTTAAGGGATCTTACAAATTCATGAAAATCCTGGAATATGTTTCTTTTCTCTAACAAGGTGCCCAGTGAGAAGTAGTTTTGTTTTATTTTATTTTATATATTATGGTTGTCAATGTGGATTTTTATGTGGGAAAGGAGCTTTACTAGTTTGGAAGTGACTTTGTTTTGGTAAAATTACCCTTTAGAAGCCAAAAGCATAGTGATTTGTTATTTGAAAAATAGTGCAAAGACATCTTAATCGGGAACCTGAAAACTGAACTAGCCATTTGTAATACAGTGAATTGTGTTTATATGCAATTTCTGATATTAAACATTAGAAGCATATTTCTCTCCAAAATAGATTTGGACTAGACTACTGATGTCATTCACATAAATTTACCTTAATTTTTGGAAAACTCAAACATCTAACAATATACTCTAAAATGTTATGGTTATTGTATTTTAGGGCATGGAGCTTAACCACATCCTATGGCTGTGTGTAAGAACATTCACTCAGGTATTTGTAATATATTTCTCCTCACTTCTTGACTGTCAGCACTTTCATTTTCTACTCCTACTCTTGCTGGATATCAGATTGAAGGAAGAAAGACATTTTACTTCTAGAAAGTGAGTGCTGCACATAAGACAAAAATGTGCAAGGGGCATGAGGGCTAGCCCCTGGACATTTTTCATCAGGGGACATGAGCTAGCCTTCACATATAAAAACTTGTTCAAACAAAGATAGAAGCCTAAGATTATAGGGCCTTTTGATGGCTTGTACTCTGTCTTCTTAGCAAAACTACATTCCCCCAAATTCCCTTGACTGAGTAGTTCTGGTTTAGAGTTGGCCACAAAAGAAATATGTGCAGGGCTTGGAAAGTAGAAGGCATTGGCAGCCATTATGCTGTAAGGGTTACACAGACGTCTCTGATATACCAATTTCTTAGTGATATATATGTTCAGCTGTGTGATAGGAGTCAGGAGCAGGTCACTCATTCCATCAACATTGGAGGCAGCTACAAACCAGTGAGGGTTTCCGGTTGTTTTTGCTCTCTCTAATTCATATCCAGATTTGCTTTCCAACTGGCAGCCCTGCGGGCTTATTTCAACTTCAGCAGCAACAATCTTCCATGCTCTCCTTTGTCTCTCCTTTCTTTCATACAAAGCTTAATCTCTGTAAAACATGCTTTCTTCCTTATTATCAATGGTTGTTCTGCTTTCCTAGTGAAATCCTGACTGACATAAATTTGTGGGATTATAGGACAGGCAGCTATGCACAGCTTTCTATTTTTTATTGTTTCAGAAATGTATACAATGTTTTAAATATGCAATATGACCTTAACAAAACTTCTAGGAAGTTAAGGGAAACAGCTGGAGTTACATGTGAGGTAAAAAGTGCAAAGACTTCCAATTGCCTGGAGTTAGGTTAAAAAGCTCTCCTAAGTGGTTTGATAGCTTCAGTTAGCAACATGAAGTGTATGAAAGGAGAAGCAATAAGAAAATATGAACATCCATTTGTAGTACCTGTAGGTGCTTTTATCAGTTTTCTGTTAATGCCATAAGAAATCACTACACATTTAGTGACATAAAAAACCAAAAATATTATTTTACAGATACAGAATTCCTATACATGTTTCACTGAGCTAACATCAAGGTGTCAAGATGTCATGTCCCTTCTGAAGGTTGAAGGAGGAAATCAGTTTTGTTCACTTTTCAGTATCTATAAGCGCCAACGTGTTTAATATATTTGGCTATTCTTGCATTACTACAAGGAAATACCTTAGGCTGGGTAATTCATAAAGAAAAAAAGGTTTATTTGGGTGCACAGTTCTACAGGCTATGCAAGAGGTACAGTATCAGCATCTGCTTCTGGTGAGGGCGTCAGAAAGCTTACAATCATGGCAGAAGGTAAAGGGGAATGAGCATGTTAGGTGGTAAGAGGGGGAGCAAGAGAGAGAAGAGTGAGTTCCCAGATTCCTTCAAACAACCAGACCTTGCATGAACTAACTGAGCAAGAACATATTTATTACCAAAGGCATGGTGCTAAACCATTCCTTAGAGTTCCACCTCCATGATCCAATTCCCCTCCCACCAGGCTCTGCTTCCAACATGAGGATCACAGTTCAACATGAAATTTGTAGGAGCCAATATCCAAACCATATCACTTGTTATACGGCCTTCTTCCTTCATCTTCAAAGCCAGATATGTTGCATCTTCCTCCGACTTAAACAGAAAAAAATTTTTCCCTTTGAAGGCTTCATGTGATTAGATTGGCCAACGTGGATAAACCCAGATAATCTTTCTATCTCAAGATCCTTAACCTTGTTCACACCTACACAGACATGTTGCCATGGAAAGTAACATTTCCTCAGATTTTGAAGAGTAGGACACCTTTAGGGAGGCATTATTCTGCCTATCACAGTGTTCAAAGAATTCATAGAAATAATTAATGATGAAAAAAATCTTAGAGAAAAGCTAAAATTCTTATCTGCCAGAGAAGACTTATGGTTTGGATACATTCTGCTTTAAAACCTAATAAAAGCAGGACCTTAGACTTGAAAATTAACTTAAAAATTAGCAATAGTTTGTTTTGCTTTGTTTTTAGATGTTTTTCCTAAATAGGGAGATATTTATTATTTTATGTTGTTTTCATTGTTGCTTTAAGTGTATAGTGTAAATGTGCTTCAAGCTGTGAATGAGATTGTAAAATCCAGGAAGTGAAGGAATTAAGAAAGTTAAGGCCGGGCGCGGTGGCTCATGTCTATAATCCCAGCACTTTGGGAGGCCGAGGCGGGTGGATCCCGAGGTCAAGAGATCGAGATCATCCTGGTCAACATGGTGAAAGCCTGTCTCTACTAAAAATACAAAAATTAGCTGGGTACGGTGGCACGTGCCTGTAATCTCAGCTACTCAGGAGGCTGAGGTAGGAGAATTGCCTGAACCCAGGAGGCAGAGGTTGCAGTGAGCTGAGATCACGCCATTTCACTCCAGCCTGGGTAACAAGAGCGAAACTTCGTCTCAAAAAAAAAAAAAAAAAGAAAAAAAAAAGTTAAAAAATGTTGCACATATTTCCATATAAAACTGTATTTTATGTAAGTCAAAGTAAGGTAGTTAGTATTCTTTTCATCTTTTTGCGTATTTCAATTGTTTATACTTTTATGAACCTAGTTAATGACAATCTTTTTTATTTGTTGTTAATTCAAGAGCATCAATATTGTATATATATTTTTAACTTCTGGGCATTAGTTATAACAAGAATGCTAACTTCATAATGAGCAGTTATTTTTATAATCTGTACTAATATAGATTTGCCACCTTAAGGGGATAAACATGTTCATCTACCAAGTAAATTGTAATTCTTATATAATTTTGAACTCAATTCTTGGATAATAACTTTTAAAACAAATGTATATATTTTCCTATTTAGTCAACAGAGAGAGTCTTAATTAAATTTCATAGTGAAGAAATACAGAATACATGTGATTTTAATTTAAAATTTTAGGTAAATGACATTCAGACAACTTCCAATTTTCTTTAATAGTATTCTAGAGTTTTAAAATCTCAAAAAACATTGGATCAATCAATCATTCATGGAAAATTTCCACTGTAAATACTTTAAGACCAATGATTGAAACTAATAATTCACAAAAATCTAAAACAATGCATTTGAGGCCTGAAATGCTTTTCCAAATATAAATTGTCTCTTTTAGTTTTTTCTAATAATGCCCTGAGATAGGTATTAAATACAACATTGTACAAATGATTACTATGAGATTCTAGAGTTTAATAACCCTGTTCAGACCCAGAATTTTAATGACTTTAAACCTGGCTACTTTCTTACCACACCAACCATCTTAATTTTTCTAAGGAAAATTTGTTAGGAGCTGTCAGTCTATAGCTCCTGCAGCTGCTCTGCTTCTTTTCTGGTATTCTCTCATCCACTAGATGAAAGGAAGATATATATGTTCTCTGTTTACAGAATATTACTCCTCTTACGGTATGTTTATCTTCATCTCCAATTTACTCATTGGATACTTCTGGTTCCTGAGTCATCTACCAAAATATACTTTGTGTAGAAAAATATTTTTTGTCTTTTTAACAAAAGTATTTTAATGCACATATTTAACTAAAAATTATCTTCCCAGTGGATTTATAATAGGTTACTGGGACTTCAATAAATGAGAATGTTGCTATTCATCAAGGTAACTTCATTTTCTCTTTTCTTTCCTATTTTAAGTTCTCAGACAGATGTGCAAATGTGCAGGTTTGTTACTGAAGATGTATGTGCCATGATGGTGTGCTGCAGCTATCAACCTGTCATTTAGGTTTTAAGCCCTGCAGGCATTTGTCCTAATGCAGTCCCTCTAGGTTTTAAGCCCTGCATGTATTTGTCTTAATGCTCTCCCTTCCCTTACCCCCACCCTCTGACAGGCCCTGATGTGTGATGTTACCCTCCCTGTATCCATGTGTTCTCATTGTTCAGCTCCCACTTATGAATGAAAACATGTGGTATTTGGTTTTCTGTTCCTCTGTTAGTTTGCTGAGGATGATGGTTTCCAGCTTCATCCATGTCCCTGCAAAGAACATGAACTCATTCTTTTCTATGGCTGCATAGTATTCTATGCTGTATATGTGCCACATTTTCTTTATTCTGCCTATCATAGATGGGCATTTGGGTTGGTTTCAACTCTTTGCTATTGTAAATAGTGCAGCAGTAAACATACATATGCATGTGTCTTTATACTAGAATTACTTATAATACTTTGGGTATATACCCAGTAATGGAATTGCTGGGTCAAATGGTACTTCTGGTCCTGGATCATTAAGGAAGTGCCACACTGTCTTCCACAATGGTTAAACTAATTTACAATCCCACGAACAGTGTAGAAGCATTCCTATTCTCCACAGCCTCACCAGCATCTGTCATTTCTTGACTTTTTAATAATTGCCATTCTAACTGGCATGAGATGGTATCTCATTGCGGTTTTGATTTGCATTTCTCTAATGATCAGTAGTGATGAGCTTTTTTTCATTTGTTTATTTGCCACATCTTCTTTTGAGAAGTGTCTGTTCATATCCTTTTCCCACTTTTTGATGGAGTTCTTTTCTTCATTAAATTTAAGTTCCTTGTAGAGTCTGGATATTAGACCTTTGCCAGATGAATAGATTGCAAAATTTTTTTTCCCTATTCTGTAGGATTCCTGTTCACTCTGATGATAGTTTATTCTACCTTGCAAAAACAATTTTATTTAAGTAGATCTATTTGTCAATTTTGACTTTTTTTGCAGTTGTTTTTCGTGTTTTAGTCAGGAAGATTTTGCCCGTGCCTATGTCCTGAATGGTATTGCCTGGTTTTCTTCTAGAGATTTTATGCTTATAGGGATTACATTTAATCTTTAATGCATCTTGAGTTAATTTTTGTATAAGGTTTAAGTAAGAGGTCCAGTTTCTGTTTTCTGCATATGGCTAGCCAGTTTTCCCAACACTATTTATTAAATGAGGAGTCTTTTCCCTATTGCTTGTTTTTGTCAGGTTTTTAGAAGATCAGATGATTGTAGATTTGTGGTATCATTTCTTAGACCTCTGTTGTGTTTCATTAGTCTATATACCTGTTTTGGTGCCAGTACCATGCTGTTTTGGTGACTGTAGCTTTGTAATGTGATTTAAAGTCAGGTAGCATGAAGCCTCCAGCTTTGTTCTTTTTGCTTAGGATTGTCTTGGCTATGTGGGCTCTTTTTTGGTTCCAAATGAAATTTAAAGTCTTTTATTTTCTAATTCTGTGAAGAAACTCAGTGGTAGCTTGATGGGAATAGCATTGAATCTATAAATTACTTGGAGCAGTATGGCCATTTTCACAATATTGATTCTTCCTATCCATGAGCATGGAATCTTTTTGCATTTGTTTGTGTCCTCTCTTAATTCCCTGAGCAGTGCTTTGTAGTTATCCTTGAAGAGATCCTTTACGTCCCTTGTAAGTTGTATTCTTATGAATTTTATTTTATTTGTAGCAATTGTGAATGGGAGTTCACTGATGATTTGGCTCTCTGTTTTTCTAGTATTGGTGTATAGAAATGCTTGTGATTTTTGCACATTGATTTTATGTCCTGAGACCTTGCTGAAGTTGCTTATCAATCTTAGGAGTTTTGGGGCTCAGATGATGGGGTGTTCTAAATAAATAATCATGTCATCTACAAACAGAGACAATTTGACTTCCTCTGTTCCTATTTGAATACCCTTTATTTCTTTCTCTTGCCTGATTGCCCTGGCCAGAACTTCCTATGCTATGTTGAATAGGAGAGATAGGGCATCCTTTTCTTGTGCTGGTTTTCAAAGGAATGCTTTCAGCTGTTCCCCATTCAGTATGATATTGGCTATGGGCTTGTCATAAAAAGCTCTTATTATTTTGTGGTATGTTTCATCAATACCTAGTATATTAAGAGTTTTTAGTATGAAGGGAGGTTAAATTTTATCAAAGTTCTTTTCTGCATCTATTGAGATAATCATGTGGTTTTTGTGATTGGTTCTGTTTATGTGATGGATTACATTTATTGTTTTGTTTATGTTGAACCAGCCTGGCCTCCCAGGGATGGAGCTGACTTGATCATGATGAGTAAGTTTTCTTTGATGTGCTGTTGGATTTGGATTTCTGTGGGAGATCAGTCAGCATGGTTGGAAAGATTGTAAAATTATAGAATATAGTCATAAACCTTCTTGGAAGTCTGAGAGTTTTGCATAATTTCAGCTGAAGGCAGCCTAATACCCTTTGCCTTTACTTAATTTTAAAAAAGCAAATAACTAGGAAATGTGGAGGGCTTTATCTGAATAATTTGTTTACTCATGTGGTTCTAAATCATTCATGAGCTGGATGGCTCTCTCAGGGGGAGTGCGACCAGATTTATCACCCACAAATGGTGTTTGCTTTAGGCCTTGGAACCTGGCCTTTGATCATTATCCACTCAGAGCCTCTGTTGTTAAATCTATACAGAATAAATGCCTGGAGGGCCAGCTGGTTGGGGCCAAGGCTGCTATCTTTTTACAGCACTCTCCTCAAGTGTCTGTGAGTTACCACAAACCCCCAGTTCACTCTTTCTCTGGAGATTTGTGTTTGAGTGAATTTGTTCAACCATCACTAGGTTAGGATCTGCAGGTCAGACCCCAAAAGTTTCCTGATGTTTTATTGATGGTTTTTTCATTGATGTTCATCAGGGATATTGGCCTGAAATTTTGTTTTTTTAATGTGTCTCTGTTAGGTTCCGGTATCGGGATGATGCCGGCCTCATAAAATGAGTTAGGGAGGAGTCTCTCTTTTTCTATTGTTTGGAATAGTTTCAGAAGGAGTGATACCAGATCCTCTTTGTACCTCTGATAAAAGTAGGCTGTAAATCTGTCTAGTACTGAGCTTTTTTTGGTTGGTAGACTATAACTTACTGCCTCAATTTCAGACATTGTTATTGGTCTATTCAGGGATGGGTCTTCTTCCTGGTTTAGCCTTGAGAGGGTGTATGTGTCCAGGTATTTATCCATATTTTTTAGATTTTCTAGTTTATGTGGAGAGAGGTATTTAGAGTATTCTCTCATGGTAGTTTATATTTCTGTGGGATCAGTGGTTGTCTCTCCTTTATCATTTTACTGTGTCTGACTGATTCTTTTTTCTTTTCTTCTTTATTAGTCTAGCTAGTGGTCTATGTATTTTGTTAAAAAGGAACAGCTGGATTCATCAATTTTTTGAAGGATTTTTCATGTATCTCCTTCAGTTCTGCTCTGATCTTAGTTATTTCTTGTCTTCTGCTAGCTTTTGAATTTGTTTTCTCTCATTTACCTAGTCTTTTTAATTGTGATGTCTGCATGTCAGTTTCAGATCTTTCCAGCTTTGTGATGTGGGCATTTAGTACTATAAATTTTCCTCTTAACACTGCTTTAGCTGAGTCCCAGAGATTCTAGTATGTTGTCTCTTTGTTCTCATTGGTTTCAAAGAACATCTTTATTCCTGCCTAAATTTTGTTATTTACCCAGTAGTTATTCAGGAGCAGGTTGTTCAGTTTCCATGTAGTTGTGTGGTTTTGAATGAACTTCTTAATCCTGAGTTCTAATTTGATTGCACTGTGGTCTAAGAGATTGTGCGTGCATGTGTGTGTGTGTGTGTGTGTGTGTGTGTGTGTGATTTTTCTTCTTTCATATTTGCTGAGAAGTGTTTTACTTCCCATTGTGGTCAATTTTAGAATAAATGATATGTGGTACTGAGAAGAATGTATATTCTGTTGATTTGGGTGGAGAGTTCTGTAGATATCTGTTAGGTCCACTTGTTGAGAGTTGAGTTTAAGTTCTGAATATCTTTGTTAATTTTCTGCCTCTTGATCTATCTGAGAATGACAGTTGGGTGTTAAAATCTCCCACTATTATTGTTTAGGAGTCTAAGTAACTTTGTAGGTCTCTAAGAACTTATGAATCTGTATATTCCCGCATTGGGTGCATATATATTTAGGATAGCTAACCCTTTTTTGCATTGATCCCTTTACCACTATGTAATGCCCTTCTTTGTCTTTTTTTGATCTTTGTTAGTTTAAAGTCTGTTTTATCAGAGACCTGGTTTGCACCCCCTGCTTTTCTTGCTGTCCATTTGCTTGGTAAATCTTCCCTCATCCCTTTATTTTGAGCCTGTATCTTTGCATGTGAGATCGGTCTCCTGAATATAGATGCCAATGGATCTTGACTCTTTATCCAGTTTGCCAGTCTGTGTCTTTTAATTGGGGCATTCAGCCCATTACATTTAAGGTTAATATTGTTTTGTGTGAATTTGAGACTGTCATCATGATTCTAGCTGGTTATTTTGCACAATAGTTGATGCAGTTTCTTCATAGTGCCATTGGACTTTATATTTTGGTATGTTTTTGCAATGGCTGGTACTGGTTTTTCCTTTCCATATTTAGTGCTTCCTTCAGGAATGCTTGTAAGGTAGGCCTGTTGGTGATGAAATCCCTCAGTTTGGATAAAATCATTTTTTATCCACTTGTTTGGATAAAATAGTTTTTTTTCTTTTTTAGAAGATGCATAATGAGTTTATATTACATTGTTAAGGTATCAGTGCATTTTATATTACTCAAAATGTACTAGATTTAAATATCATATGGAATAATTTTAAATAAATTGCCATATACATAATGGAATATTATTTACATTTTATATAAATTGGCCTATATATATATATATGTATGTATATATATACACACACATATATACATATATATGAATATTATTTAATGAAAGAAATAAAATAAATCTTGGCATTTGTGACAGCATGGACCAACCTGGAGGGCATTATACTAAGTGAAATTTGTCAGAATAGAGGAAGACATATACTATATAATCACACTTATATGTGGAATCTAAAGAAGTCGAATTCATAAAAACAGAGAGTAGAATGGTGGCTTCCGTGTTTTGGGAGGTGGGGGAAAAGGGAGGTCTTGGTGAAAAAGCACAAACTTCAGTTATAAGATGAATAAATTCCGGGGATATAATGTATAACATGGTGACTGTAGTTAATACTTTTGCTTCAAAGAAGAAAATATTTCCTTTATGAACCTATACAGAAAGTTTTGTGAACCTTATATAGTACTTCTGAGAATTATTTAAAAAATAAAAGAGCATAGAATATGAGGCTTCAGTGTCATACAAAATACCACATATCTCTTAGAATAATCAAACATAATCTATGCACTTATCTTGTCTGCTAAACTGCAGTCTAAAAGTTAACATTTAACTTCACACCACCTGGGTTTTAATGAAATTGTAAATTGCAATGTAGAATAACCCTGTCTACTCCTGAATAATTAGCTGGTCCTTGGGTATTCTTATTAAACATTGCCTCAGTAGATCATTGAAAGAAAATAATGTACTCTTTTTTGATTTCCAAGTTTGGGAAAATTTTTCTTAATACCACTGGAGTAAAAAATTCAGTCAATCCAAATTCAATCTTCTGGTTTCTACTCTGTTATCTAATCATATCTCTGTACTAATTTTATTATAATTGGTTTTGAAGGCAGTTGCTAAGGCACATTCAAAATGTATAAACATAGTATCATTAGAATTTTCATAGAAATGATTCTCTTTTATAATTTTACTTTTCCATTCCTTGGGATGTGACATTACTTTTATACTGCTGGCACTTAGTTTATTCTTCATAATATAGAGTTACTTGCCGTGTGTAAGGCTATAATGTACTTTGTATCATAGCAGTGTCCACTGTTGTTACTGATTACTGCTTATTAAATTAGGGAGATCTTTAATCTGAGTTAATTGTTATAGGTTTTTTGTAAGTAATCCCACATCATATAAAAGACTATGACATTTTTTAGACAAGTAGCAGGACATCTCAAGTCTCTTAATTTCTTTAAGACAAGGTTACATTTATTTGAAAACCTTTAACATCTTCAAAAAATATTGTTCTCTTATGTCATTTATAAAATATTTTATTGCCTTCTTGTTGCCTACTGAAGGGGAAACATTCTTAAAGTGTCTTTTAAAATAGCATACCTCCTAGAGCAATAGAAATAATATTTGACCCCCTTTGCATTGCTGAAACAAATACTACTATATTAATTCATTTTCATACTGCTATAAAGAACTTCCCAAGGCTGAGTAATTTCTAAAGGGAAGAGGTTTAATTGACTAACAGTTCAACATGGCTGGGGAGGCCTCAGGAAAAATACAATCATAGTGGAAGATGAAGAGGAAACAAGTCACCTTCTTCACAAAGCAGCAGGAGGATAAGTGCCTAGCAACTGGGGAGGAGCCCCTTATAAAAAAAAATCAGATCTTATAAGAACTCACTATTGCAAGAACAGCATGGGGGAAACCACCTCCATGATTCAGTTGTCTCCACCTGGTCTCTCCCTTGACACGTGGGGATTATAGGGATTGCAATTGAAAATGAGACTTGGGTCAAGAAACAAAGCCTAACCATATCAACTGCTATGGCTATTTGTTATTTTCAATTCATTATTTAGTTTTTTCTGTGACATATATTTGTGAATTCAAGCAACTATTGTTGCTGGTTATCTGGTCATTGTTTCTACCAACATGCTAATTTTAATAACACATTTAGGTAAGAACACATGTGATCTTTGTTAAAATAATTTTTACACATCATTTTTCATAATGTATGGAAATTCTAAACCATCAACTAACAATCCCAAATACCATAAAATAGTGGATAAGTAATACATATTTAGCCTCTATTTTGTTTTGAATAAGATTCAATATTTTTAAGAATCTTAATAAATATATAATATTGACTTTCAAATTTTCATGTGGATAGTAATTATGTAAGAACCTTGTTATCATGCATGTGGCAGAAATCTATCTGTAGCAATTTTAAGATTAGAAGCCAGCAATGTATCCAGGGATCTACATTGCAACAAGTACTTGAGGAGAAAATATTGGACATTGTCTGACCTCGAATTGATAGAAATGCTGTAAAGTATGCATTTTTATGAGATTTTGAATGAGGCTTTGAAAGTGTTCCAAAATCTTAGAATGGTGTATTAGCTATAATTTCTTTTTTTTTTTTTTGTATATATAAACTATTTATTTATTTATTTATTATTTATTTATTTATTTATTTTTTTTTTTATTGCATTATAGGTTTGGGGGTACATGTGCAGAACGTGCAAGATAGTTGCATAGGTACACATATGGCAGTGTGCTTTCCTGACTTCCTCCCCTTCACCCACACTTGGTAGTCATCCCCAGGTCATCCCCCCCAGTCCCCCCCTGCTGTCCCTCCCCCATTCCCCCCAACAGTCCCCAGTGTATAGTAGACCGCCTCTCTGTGTCCATGTGTTCTCATTTTTCTCACCCACCTATGAGTGAGTATATGCGGTATTTCTTTTTCTGTTCTTGTGTCAGTTTGCTGAGAATGATGTTCTCCAGATTCATCCATGTCCCTACAAAGGACACAAACTCATCATTTTTGATTGCTGCATAATATTCCATGGTGTATATGTGCCACATTTTCCCAGTCCAGTCTATCATCGTTGGGCATTTGGGTTGGTTCCAGGTCCTTGTTATTGTACACAGTGCTGCAATGAACATTCGTGTGCATGTGTCCTTATAGTAGAACGATTTATAGTCCTTTGGATAGATACCCAGTAATGGGATTGCTGGGTCAAATGGAATTTCTATTTCTAGGTCCCTGAGGAATCGCCACACTGTCTTCCACAATGGTTGAACTAATTTACACTCCCACCAACAGTGTAAGAGTGTTCCTATTTCTCCACATCCTCTCCAGCATCTGCTGTCTCCAGATTTTTTAATGATCGCCATTCTAACTGGTGTGAGATGGTATCTCAATGTGGTTTTGATTTGCATCTCTCTAATGACCAATGATGATGAGCACTTTTTCATATGTTTGTTGGCCTCATGTATGTCTTCTTTTGTAAAGTTTCTGTTCATATCCTTTGCCCATTTTTGAATGGGCTTGTTTGTTTTTTTCCTGTAAATCTGTTTGAGTTCTTTGTAAATTCTGGATATCAGCCCTTTGTCAGATGTGTAAACTGCAAAGATTTTTTCCCATTCTGATGGTTGCCGATTCACTCTAGTGACTGTCTCTTTTGCCGTGCAGATGCTGTGGAGTTTGATTAGGTCCCATTTATCTATTTTGGCTTTTGTTGCCAATGCTTTTGGTGTTTTGGTCATGAAGTCCTTGCCTACTCCTATGTCCTGAATGGTTTTGCCCAGATTTTCTTCTAGGGTTTTTATGGTGTCAGGTCTTACATTTAAGTCTTTAATCCATCTGGAGTTAATTTTAGTGTAAGGTGTCAGGAGAGTGGTGAATACTTCTAGTCTTAGTAGATTTAAAATATTTAATATCATAAATCTATTGCACTGATGAGTCCTTCACACGAATCCTCATATGAATTTATTGGCCCATTCTATTACCAAGAATAGAACCCCAAAAGTAAAATTATTTGCTTAGTTCTACTGGTCAAAATGGGGAATCCAGAAAAATTATTCTGTGTTCAACATGTGGCTCTATTTAACATTGATGGAGGGTTAATTTCAAAATTAGATTCTTTCTGAGGTGGAATGTTAGGTCACATTGAAAGAAAAAGTCTGAATAAATAAGTTTATTAAATAAGAGGATATGTGAATAAGAATCAGAAACACAATCTAGGCAGTAAGACAAGTATACCTGAAGAAACAGAGGAGAATAGGTTAGTATAAGTAAATGAATAGAATAAACTCCATTGATGTGGAATGGAGTCTGGCACAGAAACTTTAAAGTGTGCTATTTAGTCTGTTTAGAACGTGTGTGTGTGTGTGTGTGTGTGTGTGTGTGTGTGTGTGTGTGTGATTGAAATAGAAAATATTGTAATATTATAGAAGTTTCCACAAAAATATATCTTGAAGCAGTATTGAGGGCCAGGAAAAAAGTGGGAGATATTACATATAGTGAATTTGAAAAGAAAATAGTCACATCAAACTTATTAACAGAAGGTGAACAAGTTAGAAGCAGAGAAGAGGCATCTATAATGCACTGAATTAAAAATAAAGAACTAACCTAAAATTTTGTATTCAAAAATGTTTCCTTAAAAAATAATGTCTATGTGATTTTCCTGACAAGCAGATGCTGAGAGTATTTTTTGCCAGAGACCTGAACTATAAGAAATATTCAAGTAAGTTCTACAAGCCCAAAATCTCCTGGCACCCAACAAAACTTAAATCCACTCAAATAAATGAAGACAGCTAAAAACTGTAAAAAGTGAAGGTAAACATTATGGTTATTTTCATTGCTCTAACAGATAACTGACAATCTAAAGAAAAAAATGGCAGTTACTACTCTGGGTGTAAGTTTGCTCCTTCACTTTCTAGCTGAGTAAATTTTGGACAGTTACGTAACCTTCCCCATTTCAATTTCCTTGTCCTTCAAATGGAAATTAGAATGGTATCTACCTCACAGGATTATTGTGAGACTAAAATGAGTTAACAAATATAAATATCTTGAGAGCACTATTTTATCCTTAGTAAGCTTAATAAATAATTGTTTCTATTAATATTATTTAGTATTATTTTATTACAGTGAATAAAATGTGAGGTTAAACCAAAGTAAAGTGTGTGGAAGACCATGTTATAAAAGGCATAAATCCTTAAAGCATACAGATTTTTCATTAAAACAATGGTTCCACTATTACCATGACTACTTGGCAATATTTTTTATAAACAGTTTTCAAGGCCTCACTTCCAGTGATACAGATTTAATATGTCTAGGCTAGAGCCCATTAATTTTTAAAACAGAATATACATAGTTGATGGTAATGTAGTCTGCTACTATTCCTTAAGAAAACACTGTATTTCTAATAGTTAAGGACCATGTTTTTGTTTTATATCATGTTTTCTCCAATTCCTACCATAATTCTTGGCACAGAACAAGCACTCAAAATTTTGAAAATTTACTTTAAATATTTAGAAGGATAGAAGGAGAAAGAAAAAGAGAGAAAAAGCTACTAAGATACATCCACAAATAAGAATGTCTACATGTAGAAAAATCAATATAATAATATCAACACATCTTTGTCTTTTCTTTTCTTTTTTTTTTATTATATTTTAGGTTTTGGGGTACATGTGAAGAACATGCAAGATAGTTGCATAGGTACACACGTGGCAGTGTGATTTGCTGCCTTCCTCCCCTTCACCTATATCTGGCATTTCTCCCCATGCTGTCTCTCCCCAACTCCCCACCCCCCACTGTCCCTCCCCTATTCCCCTCAACAGACCCCAGTGTGTAGTGCTCCCCTCCCTGTGTCCTTGTGTTCTCATTGTTCAACACCTGCCTATGAGTGAGAACATGTGGTGTTTCATTTTCTGTTCTTGTGTCAGTTTGCTGAGAATGATGTTCTCCAGGTGCATCCATGTCCCTATAAAGGACAGGAACTCATCGTTTTTGATTGCTGCATAATATTCCATGGTGTATATGTGCCACATTTTCCCATTCTAGTCTATCATCGATGGGCATTTGGGTTGATTCCAGGTCTTTGCTATTGTAAACAGTGCTGCAATGAACATTCGTATGCATGTGTCCTTATAGTAGAACGATTTATAATCCTTTGGATATATACCCAGTAATGAGATTGCTGGGTCAAACGGAATTTCTATTTCTAGGTCCTTGAATTGCCACACTGTCTTCTACAATGGTTGAACTAATTTACACCCCCACCAGCAGTGTAAAAGTGTTCCTATTTCACCACATCTTCTCCAGCATCTGTTGTCTCCAGATTTTTTAATGATCGCCATTCTAATTGGCGTGAGGTGGTATCTCAATGTAGTTTTGATTTGCATCTCTCTAATGGCCAGTGATGATGAGCATTTTTTCATGTTTGTTGGCCTCATGTATGTCTTCTTTTGTAAAGTGTCTGTTCATATCCTTTGCCCACTTTTGAATGGGCTTGTTTGTTTTTTTCTTGTAAATCTGTTTTAGTTCTTTGTAGATTCTGGATATCAGCCCTTTGTCAGATGGGTAAACTGCAAAAATTTTTTTCCCATTCTGTTGGTTGCTGATTCACTCTAATGACTGTTTCTTTTTCTGTGCAGAAGCTGTGCAGTTTGATTAGGTCCCATTTGTCACACCTTTGTCTATATTCTGCCACCACCCAAACCAAAAAACTATTATTGATATGAAAAATGAAATTGCCAATTTACAATATCATATACTAGGGAGAAGAGAACCAAGACCCAAGTGATACTAAATTAACTGGATTATTTATTAAAAGAATGTGCTGTATCTGTCAGTTAATAGCCAGCGTAAAATTCAGACTATTTTATTCAAATGCTGTAGTATACATATTTCCTCTGTAATTTAATCAAAAGTTACTGTTTTGTATTTTAACAATAATAATGTAGAATATATAGAGAATAAGGAAAAGATATATATTGAAGCAGTTATATTTCTTAGAGAAGCTGAGATTCAACTAATAAATGCAATCTTTGAGTTATTATCATTTAGACAAAACAGCATTATCATTACCTGTAGAAACGAATCTCTTGCCATGATAAATCTTCCTCTTTAAAGATTCATTAGCTCTTAGCTCTTCTTTTGAAAGCATTCATAATATTTTAACAATTCTTTAGAAGTTGTGTTATTTAACAAACTGCTAGTGAAATATTTATAGAAAATGTAACATCTTATTTGTACCAGTGTCCCTAGCTCTAATAGAGTACTGTTACATACTAAACCCTACATAAATATTTGTTTATTAAATGATTAAATAAATTAATTAGTGGTTTTTGTAACTGGAATCTTCAGTTTTAAAAGTAAGGTCATGTAATGTGGATGTGCAGTAGGTTAACTACATCGAAGTCTGTTTTAGAATGATTCTAAAACTGTTTGACTACATTGTGCTTCAGATACAACTTTTTTAAAAATGTGATTTCAAATTTTCTTTTGTATTCAAGGAACACATGTTAAGGTTAGTTACAGGGATGTAGCATGGTGCTGAGGTTTGTGGTACAAATGATCTCATCACCCAAGTAATAAGTATAATACCCATAATACCCTTTTCAACCCTTGCCCCATCCCTCTATTACTCCCTCTAATAGTCTCCAAGTCTAGTAGTCTTGTTCCAACCTTTATGTTCAAGTTAATTGGCGAATTGAGCAAATTTGCATCCATGCAAAATCCATTGACATGGATGCAAATGGGTAATGGTCTCTATTTGCATCCATGTTGCTGCAAAGGACATAGCTTTAAAGAGAACATTTATTTCTGTTCCTCATCTTAATTTGGATTTAGAAATAAGTTGAAGACATTGACATATTTTAAAAGGCTTTGATGTGTTTATCAATGCAAGAGGAAAATTATATTGGAAGCAATATTAGATGAGGATGAGAGCTTGATTTCAGTTTTCTGTGAATAAATCCAGTTCCTCAGGTATGAGATACAATCAATGTTTAGTCATAGGAATGCTTTAGAGAGAACTAAATGTTCAGGCAATTTGACAAAAATTGAGGGAAACTGGCTCAATTTTCTGTGGAAAGTATAGTGAATCTTTAAAAAAATTGCTTGTGAATGACCAAAGGAGGTGTATGTAAAGAAAGAGAAAACCTTTGTTTCTATGTAGGAATTAAGCAGTAACCAACACTAATTGCAGGAATAGGGGAAGCTTAAGAATGATAGACTTCGATCTTTAAGATACTAGTATTCACATTCCTTTATTCATTTGGAAAATGAAACAAAGAAATGATTGAGCTCTTATTATGTTTAAATAACTGAAATTAATAGAATTAAATGCTATTTGTGATAGTACAACTTTGGTGAGGAGATATATATATATATATATATATATATATACACTCTTTTTAAAGAACAATTCAAAGTAAAGATATGTAGCATCAGAAAAATTGGAGTCTCACCGAGTATCAATCTATGCTAATAATTTCAAGCATACATTTAATCACAAGGCACAGGGAATGGTCTGGAATGTCAGAGTAGCTCCCTGTGCTCTTTTTCCCACATTAGAACATATTTTAGTCCAAATTAGCATATGCAATATGTAAGTGATGTATATAGACATCACACAGAAGGAAGCTATTTTGGTCATAAAGCATCTGCGTTTTATATTTCAAAGTTTAGCTTTTGAGATATTTTCCAGGTAGTTGTGCACTTTAAAACCATAGATTTGAGTAAACCTTGCTAAAAGTGTATCCTATAGAGGGGACTCTCTACTGATAAATTGCATAAGCCTTTTTCATTTTTGTGTTTACCAGCAAGTATGTAACTGGTTTATTTTAAAATATTTGACATTATTTGCTTTCTTTCTTGATGAACTCACAAAGAAGATAATAATTTGTAGTCATGCTGATAATGCTTTGTTTACAACAAAGTAAGCTATATTTATAAAATTAAGGGTATAATAATTTGGCTATACATATCTCAGTTCCCTTAGATATGTATAGTAACAAACATGAAACACACAGCACTGACTTCTTGAATTCGGATTCAAACATAAATATATGTACATATGCATATCTATAACATTTTTCTAGCAAACTTTGAACAGCATTTGTTAATCTAAAACAAAAAGCCTTCCAGCACTCTGGAGAATAGTTCAATACAAATTGGACCTAAAACCCCTAATAAGCAATGGAATGAAAACTAAAGAAATTCAAACAGCCCTAAACCAAATGTGAGAAGCACTGATCATTTGTGCATGTCTAGTGTCCAATTTAAAATGAGGGATTGTTTTGAAACTTGTAGATATAGACTCAACCATGAAAATAGCAGTTTTGCTCAATTGCCCTGAGTAAATGAAGAAATCCCTTGAAAAAATAAAAGATTAAACCAGAGTGCTATGAATAAATTGTTAATAATTGTTATGGGAATTGATTGGCTCATAAACGCTTCACTCTATTATATTAACCACTTCCTTCTGAGGAAGGTTTAAGTCTCATAAAACAGTTTCCATTTAGTTAGTAGATCTACTAAAGAACTAGGCCGGGAGGGCAGAACATGTTTGGAAAGAAAAATGAAGCTTACTTTATGCACATTAGGAAGAAGAAGCAGAAAGGGGGAAAAGGAGGAAAGTGAGGATGAAGGGAAGGGATGCATTTAGCACTACACTGGCTCTCTTTAATGGTGGGCAAGATATAAGAGCAAGTCAAAATTTTTATTATAAAATTTTAGATTAACATTATAACATTTTATTATAAGATTATCAAGATAATCACCTTTTTTTTTCTTCTGTTACAATGATGCAACTTTAAAAAGATGTTTCTGAATATGTAGTGTCCCTAGGTTTTACCTGGTTTTTGAATATAAGGTGCCTCTGCTGGAGTTATAGTCAAATGTGAGTCATTTATTCCAGAGAAAGAGTTTGGATTCTATACTCAATGTGTCCTGAAGCATCACCTGCTCTATCACTTACCTACTGGATATCCTCGAGTTAATTTCTCAACTGCTCCGACCTTCAGATTCCTCAACTGCATAGAGAAATAATAATACTTCTTATATCTAAGAGTTGTTCTTATTAAATGAAATACTTTTAAAGGTCTATGACATACAAAAAAAGCACACACAGAAATGGTACTTACATTTAATATTATTCCTATTTTAGTTTGTCATCTAAGGCACGATTCATTAAAAAATACAAAGTTTGGAAATACCAAAGTGTAAACAAAAATATGTCTTTCTTGATGAATATAAAAGGGACCACAAGAATATTCAGAAATAAAAACATGGCTGTAGGCCAAGCAACTTGCCCTAGAATTTTATGAAACTTGTAGGTACCGGTAAGCAGAAAATAAAGATATAATTCTGCACGTGGATAGTTAAAATATTTTAGTATGCTTTTTACAATTTTTATTTTTATTTTTCCAAGTCATTGGATCAATGTTTGTAAGTATCTCCTGTAGTATAAAACAACTTTAGTATAGAAAATAGTATTTATGCCACTTAGACTAAAGAAAGGACTTAAATTTATTTGAAATGTGTAACAGTATACATGTTAAGAAAATAAGTGTAATAAAAACAAGATAAAAATAAGAGCTCTTATTGAAGGCCCTACATAGTTATATCACTTATTAAACAGCGTCGCTACATAACATTAGAATAAGAAATAGAATTATGTATTTGTTAGAATTTTTTATGACTACTTGTCTTTTCCATATTACAGACACCTTCTAATAAAATGAAACAAATATTGCTTAGAAATAATTCAAATAAAACCAATTATTTTAGATATAACTGTACCTTTATAAGTGTTATATCTAAATAATTATTTTTTATTTAAAATATAACTTGTCTCATTTTGTCATTCAGAATACATATAACAATCAAAATCAGTCTAAATTTTCCTCTGCCTAGATTGGCAGAGGACAACCAGAGACCTTTATTAATTGCAAAAGCCAGCCTTTATTATTTTTGTGTATAGAAGAAGTCAACAGGAGACTGGTCTCATGGCCAAATGGCATATTTTCTGAAAAACAGTCAGAACTAATTCACTTAGCAGTTTGATGGAAGGTTCTGTTGCACCACAAGAATCACTGTTGTGGTGAGATAAACAAACAAAACAGGAAGTGCTTTGGTCGAGGTTTATTACCATTACTATTTCTAAACCTTTTTTTTTTCCTTAATTGGGATGATGTCATTTTTCCAGTTATATTCAACTTAGCCATTTAAGAATTAAACTGTATATGGAGCCATGTGTGTCATTTTTATGACAATCTCTTCAAGGTCATTACTCTGATTCCATGTTCTTCAAGTCATCCAAAGTGCCAAGGTGTTTAGTTCAGAGGCATTCGGCATAAATTGCATGTTTATCGCATACCAGCTAGTCCTAGAACAATTCAAAGTCTAGGGGTAGCTCAGTTTACTACTGGGTGATTTATATTCTTTAATTATGCTCAGTCGCTTTGCCTTCTTTGGTTGATTTCAGAGAGGCCAATTCAGGTTATCAGAATTCTTCTGGTTATTGGTGTTCTGATTCTATGTAAGGCTTAAATCATAGATCTGAATAATGTATTTCTGAAAGTGTTACCTTCAGAATACAGAACACTTTGGCAACAGGAAGACTAAGTAGAGAATATGGAAGTGACTGGTTTGCAAAGTTGCTTTGTAGTACCACTGCCATCATGGCATTCCTTCTGCTTTGGGATCTTTCATTCTGTGTCATCTGAAATAGGCTATACTATACACTAAATTCTGTAACCCAGAAGGTTTCAAAACCTCAAGAAATACTCTTGAAGCTTTCTTTCTTGTGTGTTCCCTCAAGTTTTAAACTGTACAGATATACTGTCATGTTAACATCATCTGTACATGAAAATATTTCCTCTTTTCATTTTAAAATTCATGATATAAACTAACACATTGTCTTAGTCCTTTTGGGCTGCTGTAACAAAAATACCAATGACTAGTTGGTTTATAAGCCACAGGAATTTATTTCTCACCTTTCTGAAGGCTGAAAGGTCCTAGATCAAGGTGCAGACAGATTCAGTGCCTGATGAGGGACTGCTTCCTTGTTTATAAAAAACTGTTTTCTGTCCTCACATGACAGAAGGGACAAGGAAGCTCCTTTTTAAGTATTTTATAGAGGACAATAATCCCATTCATATGGGCTCCATCTGCCTGACCTAATTATTTCCCAAAGGCTCCTTCTGCTAATACAGTAGCATTCGGGGCCAGAATTTCAACACACATTTTTTGGGGGGGCAACATTCTATTTACATCATATGTTTTCTCTTCTGCTATTAATAGTGATACTTTAAGTCTAATGTCCAAAAGGGACCACAATAGATAAGATAAAGTAGAGTTAGATCTAAGGACATCATTTCATGTAGCCTCTAAATATGAATGTGTAGCTAAAGGGAAGGATTAAATGACTCCTGAATAAAAACATTTTTTAAAAGTCTGTTATGATTCAAATGCAGTTTTTTATAAAAACAAAATAACAAATACTTGGTTTTGTTCTGATGATCCTGTTTGCTATCAACTTCACTCATTTTCTGCCCCCAAATTGGTATTCAGTGGTCTCTAAAATGAGCCTATTCTTGTCACACCCTTTTTAATTGTAAATAGCTAGCATTATAAAGCTCTTGTCTTATAGCCTAGGCTAAACTTTTCTTTAATAAATCACTTGAGTGTATTTAGGATTTTAATGAAAAGGTTAAAGTACAAGTGATCATTGCCTCTTCCCATTTCCAGATGCACAAAATAGACATTACATACTCCTTCAGGATTTTTTAACTTTTTCTTTTTATCCTCCTTCCATCCTCTCACATTCAAGCACATTAGCGATGTCCCATGATTTTAAATGTTATGAGTTGAATCTCCAAACAGCATGGTTAGAAAATTTTCTCTCTTGCTTTTCAGCAACAACCCTCTTTTACTTTGTATTTTGTTATATGCCTGAATCTCCACTATTGCCATGGTTAGTGGTGACTAGCTTTGCTGGTATAATTTTGTCGCTAAAATTTTTCCTTTTATTCAATTGACTTCATTCCATTATGTATTTTTTCGCTCTTTTCCATCTCCAGCTGCTTCTCTGGCATGTTTTACTTTCCACCAAAAAGGGCTAACTTTTGTATATATTATATCTCAATATTTATTTTTATCTCTGAAAAATTTCATACTTCATCTCTTATGTGTGATATTTGGGCTTCTAACTTATTGGTTCTTTTTTGTTTAATTCATTGTTCAAAAATTGCATTTTTAATTGCAAAATGCCTTGTGCTTTTAGTTTGTTTATTTTAAATTTTGAGGCTGGTATCATACTGGAAAACAATGTTTACCAAAAGCCTTGTCTCTGAATTAGGTATACTTCACAGAAAGCCTCCAGTATAACAAAAATAGATGCATTTTCAACATAATATAATCCATAGTCATTTTCTGACTTGAGCATTCTTTTTGATTAAATTGAGACAGGTGGTAACTTTAATCCCTAGTCATTATCTTATATTCATCACATAGTGTTTTACTGAAATTTTTGTAACATGTCATGATTAAAACTATTTCTTTTCTTTTTTTTTGGTTTACATCTCAATATATGCTAGCCATCATTGCGCAAGGAAATATTTAATCTAAGAACACTGTTACTCATTGAATAGATAAATGAGCTCTAATTGTATTCATCATAATTTATTTGTGTATACTTAGAAGCAGGAACAGAGTAAAAGAATTACTTTAACATTGGACAAGGTTACTTAAACATGAAAACTCAAATTATCAAGGAATATCTAAAAAAAATACTCATTGTGTAAATAATTTTTTTGTCCAGCATTTGAGTATAACTTATGAAAAAAAAAGAAAAAAAATGACATATAAATAAAATGAATAATCTAAGGTAGCCAGTAACAAGCTTCCTATATGTATTTCAAAACATGGTTTCATAAAAATGAAACACAGTAAATATTAGCTTTCCAGAACTAGTAATAAGATATTGTGAATTAATAATAAAATTATCATTTAAATATACATAATTCAATAAGTGAGTGGAAAAGTGTGGATTATCCTGATTATTTGTAATGTAAAAACAAAATAATAGTGCACCTTTATCATGTGATAACTTAGCAACTTCCCTTTGATGCTAAAAATAGAGTTAACTTCTCTTCTCTACTTGTATTTGAAGAACAAGCTAAGATAATACCAACCTGCTGATTTAGACAAAAAAGACTGAGGAGATACCCAGAGAGGAGTTGAAATGGTCTCCCAAGTTTTTAGAAATCCGTCAACTTTAAAGCTATGTCCCACTCTCAGAGGAAGGTTGAGGAAGAAAATCAAATAAAAATATACATTAATAGCAATCTTGTTGTTAAATATACTTTGTCCATTCAAAATATTGAAAGTTTTCATGCTCTTCAAAGTATAGTTTTCACCTTTTGTGAGGATATGACATCTTCCTGGGTCACTCTGGGTATAAATGTATTTTGTTAAGTAGAATTTAATCACAACTTAATAAATAAATCAAATGAATTAAAAACATATCTGATGTATTGTGTGAAGTCACAATTAGGTCTAACAAACAAAATATAAATAAGAGAAGACTTTTCCAAAATGACATCCTACATTGTTTAAAATTTTAAAAATTACAGGTTAAAAGATGCAATTTCTTTAAATTAGCCACTTTAGTAATAAATGGCAGACCAATTTAGTCTAGAAACTTGAAATGCACCCAAACAGAAAACAAATAAGGCAACAAATGAATAATTTTACAGCAACATGGGACATCTCTGGAGTAGTAGCTGCAGGACATGTTATATAAAAAGTATATTTTCATATAGCTACTGGAATGACAAGGTGAGTACTTACATAAGAATCATATACATAACAATCTCAAAACACCAGGAGCGCATTTTGTTGTAATTAGTGATTTAATTCAATAATTGAGCAGGCATAAGAGTGTTAAGAAAATAGATGGAGAACATGCTAGTTTGCCCTAAAGATCAAGTATGTCTAGCATTCACGATGCTCTATTACAATATATATGTTGCTAAGGGCTTAAAGATATAGTAATTCATGGAGGAGCTTAGGTTTGATTGTACCATTACTGTGAATATTTTAATATTTAATTTAAGTCGATAGCCTAATATCATAATGTAAATGCCCATGTGGCAAGCATAGCAGATAATGTGCTTGATTAAGCTGCAATAGCAGTATGTATAATGCATTCTTTAATAAAAAAAGAAACAGTCAAATTCTCTGCTTCTAAGAGAAAACTAAATGCCAGATAACATTTATCTTGCAAAACCTCTTGCTGAAGTGTGGCACAGAATTTAAGTTCCTCATTAGTCTTTTATTAGGGTAATCCAGTTTTCTTGCTATGGGGCAGACAACAGGATGCAGAAGTTTAAAAGACATTATTTTTCTAGCACTAATAGACAAACACTTAATACATAATGCACTTAACATACAATGATTTACACAAATTACACCCGGTTTCATTCCCAGCAGACATATCTTGGCATTTCATGAAAACAGAGATTGGAACATCTGTGCTGTTACTGAACAAATCTCTTCCTAGAAGTTGCTCTGTAGCAATACCATATGGAGAAAATGTTTTCACATTTCTTTCATTCATTAGACATTACATTAAAAGATTTGTACAATTACTAAGAAAGAATATAGGATGAAACAAATCCACTTGTAACATATTTACAGGCATAGTTCAGAGATATTGTAGGGTTGGTTCCAGACCACTGCAATTAAGCAATTATTTCAATAAAATGAATCACACAAATGTGTTGTTTTCCCAGTGAATATGAAAGTTATCTTTACATTATATTATAGTCTATTAGGTTTACATTCTCATTATATCTAAAAAGCAAAGTATATTCCTTAATTTAAAAATATTTTGTGCTAGGAAATGCTAATAATTATCTAAGCCTTTAAGGAGTTTTCATCTTTTTGCCAGTGGAGGGTCTTTCCATATAAGGCTTTTTTGTCTACATTGGAAATCTTTTGTGTACTGTAGCTACCTTCATTAATTATCTTAGCTAGATCTTAAGGATAACTTGTTGAAGCTTCAATTACTTTTTCATGTTATGGAAATACCTCTTTCTTTAACTCTTATGAACCAATCTCTGCTAGATTCAATTTTTCTTCTGCAGCTTGCTCACCTCTTTCAGCCTTATTGAATTGAAGAGAGTTAGAGCCTTGTTCTGGATCAGGCTTTGGTCTACAGAATGTTGTGGCTGATTTGATCTTCTGTCCGGACTATTCAAATTTTCCCCATATCAGCAATAAGGCTGTTTTACTTTTTTATTACTTGCATGTTCACTGGAGTTAACTTTTAATTTCCTTCAATATTTTTTCCTTTGCATTCACAACTTTGCTGCCTGAAACAAGTGGCCTAGCTTTCAGGCTGAAACCTGAAAGAAGATTGAGGAAGGCCTGTCAAAACCCTGTCCTGGTTTTCACATCTCTTCTTCAATAAGTTTAACAATTTCTAGCTTCTGGGATTTTAACTTTAATTTTTAGACAAGGTTTTGCTCTGTCAATCAAGCTGGAGTGCAATGGCATGAACAGGGCTCACTGCAGCCCTGAACTCCTGAGCTCACACAATCCTCCCAACTCAGTTTTCTGAGTAGCTGGGACCACAGGCATGTGCCACCACAGCCATTTAATTTTGTTTATTTTTTTGTAAACATGGAATCTCAACTATCTTGCCTAGTCTGGTCTTGAACTCCTGGGTTCAAGCAGTCCTGCTGCTTCAGCCTTCTAATGTGCTGGAATTCATCATGAGCCACCACACCCAGACCATTTCTAGCTTTTGATTTAACATGCGAGATGTAACACTTTCTGTCACTTGAAAACTTAGAGGCCATTGTAGGGTTACTAATTGGCCTCGTATCAATATTATTGTTTCTCAGGTAATAGAGAGGCTTGAGGAGAGGAAGAGAGACAGAGGAATGACTAGTTGGTGGAGCAGTAAGGAAACATAAACATTTATCAATTAAGTTCACCATCTCCAAAGTGCATAGTTTGTGGCAATTTCAATAGTGGCATCACAGATCACTGATCACAGATAACTAAAATAGATATAATATTAATAAAGAAGTCTGAAATATTACAGGAATTACCAAAATGTGATACCGAGACATAAAGTGAATACATGTTGTTAAAAAAACAAAAACGCACTGATAAACTTGACCCAATGCAGGGTTGACACAAACCTTCAATGAGTAAAAAACACCATATCTATAAAGTACAATAAAGCAAAGTGTAATAAAACAAGTTATTTCTACTTTCATTTATTTTCTTGGTGTTAATATGAATATAATATCATTTTCATAACTTTTGTACTTATTGTTTGCAAAAATATAGACTCTTTATGTTCAAAAAAGATTTCAAAATGTAAAGATTAAAAGTGACATAACATCTGCTATGTGCCAAGCGCTGCTCCAAACATTTAAAACATAGTAATCCATTTAATCGACACCTGAAATAGATACTGTTATTTATAACCTTGTATCAGTGTGGAAACTGAGGCATGCAAAGACTAAGTAAGCTAATACTGACAGGCACAGCAGGCAAGCCTACATTCTTGAGAGAATTTAGTGGAACATTATAGTATATGCTTAGTCTGACAAGGAGAAAGTGCCAAAACTATGAGCCAGACGACAAGCAAGTTTTCATAATGATCAATTCAGAGATCACAAGTCTTTGTGTCCCCTTATTGCAAAAGAACTGATTTCTGACTTTTTCTGGTCTGCACTCTGGCGCCTTCTGTGGCAGCATTGATGAAAACCCAGTAGCAGCATGATATTCTGACTGTTAACAAACATCTATTGTAAGTAAAAGTAATTAATCTTTGAAATGACATGTGTTTTTGATTATTGCAATTGTAGCTGTTGTTGCCAGTATTGTTTATTTTTATCTGATATGCACAAAAGAAAAAAAATTTACCTTTTGTTCCAGAGAGGAAAGAATCAATAAAAATCTGAGATCTACTCAGACTCTAAAACAGATAAATTTCCATTGTGAGCTTTCTAAAGAGGTTGCCAAATTGCCATCACATTGCCTATTTGTGAGAAATATTGTTCAGGTTTGCTGGAAATTAACAAAAACAATTTAATATAAAAGAAAGAAAAGGAGAGGTACACTTAGTAGGTTTTACTGTTATCAGAAATTACATTTTGTAGGTGGCTTTTATTTTATTTATTTATTTTTATTTTTATTTTTATTTCAGGTTCATCTTTTTAATAAGCTCTGTGAAGGACATCCTAAACACACTATATGAGACACAACAGAATATTTTTTCTTCCAGTATTAAAAAAAAAAAAAGACATCTGCAAACATTTTAAAGCAACTCTTCTATATAATCAGATCAGCGATCTGAATTAGAAAACACCCCTGGATAATCATGCTCTTGATGCATACTTCTTTTCCTTTTTTTTTTTTCTTTTTTCTTTCTTTTCTTTTTTTTTTTTTTTTTTTTTTTTGAGAGGAGTCTCGCTCTTTCAGGTTGGAGGGCAGTAGCACGATCTTGGCTCACTGCAACCTCTGCCACCTGAGTCCAGGTGATTCTCCTGCCTCAGTCCCCTGAGTAGCTGGGATTACAGACACACACCACCACACCCAGCTGATTTTTGTATTTTTAGTAGAAACAGGGTTTCACCATGTTGGTCAGGCTGGCTTGATGCAAATTTCTTATAGGTATATTTGGAAATTGCTTCCTAACCACAATAAACACTGTGTACAGGTTTTTAAAATGTCTCTGGATACATAATAATTTTTTGAAATCAATCTGGCCCAACTTGCCAGTTATTGCTAGATCCAATAATCCTGAGAGCTCAAACTAAAAAACTGGTTAAAAAAAAAAAAATACTCAGGCTCTACAAATGTAATTTGTCTTTAAATGGGCAGAAAATTTTCTTTTAAAAGATAGAGGTGTCTAATAGGTCTTTGGCTACCTTGGCAGCTCAATTTAAAAACAGGTTGATATGCTGTAAAATAAGATGTTTCAGTGTAGCTCCAAAAACCTTTATAAATACAACCATTTGGAAGGATGATCCTGGATCAAAAATTATTCCTTGTGTATATCATGTGCATGTCTCATTTCAGTTGTCATAACTGTCTCTATAATTTCCTCCTGAGTAGCCGTCATAACCACCCTGGTTTCTGCCATGATAGTCTCTGGAACTGGAACGTCCATATCCATATCCATACCCTCCAGGTCGACTGTTAATACCTGCCACTCCCATAGCCCTGGTCCCCACCACCTCTAGAGTAGCTGCGACCACGCCCATGGGCCCAAAAGGCACCTCCTCTAGTTCCCCGAGCAGACTTGCCTGCGTGATCCACACGGATCTGACGACCATCCAGGGACTCTCCGTTCATGGCTCTCATGGCAACAGAAGCATGCTCTGGGTTGGTGAAGGTGATGAAACCAAAACCCCTGGACCGCTGAGTCTCCCGGTCCTTGACAACGACCACCTCAGAGATAGGCCCGAAGCTGCTAAAGTGGTCTTCCAGTGCCTGCTCATCGGTGTTAAAGTTGAGCCCCTCTACGAAAACCTTTCCTTCTTCAGAGGACATGGCAGCGAATTCAAGTCCTGGAAATTAAAACGTAAAAAAGCCGAACACACACAAAGAGAGCAGAGAAAACAGGGACGGAGCTGCACGGGAAGACCAGGTGGCTTTTATTTAATTCTGAATTGTTCCAGACGAAAGTAACAGAATTCATGTGTATGAATTTGAAAAAGGAAATTTTCTATCTGTAATAAATATAAAAATTTAGAATTAGAAACATTGAATTGTAACCAAAAAAAGCACATTGATTCTCCTTTTCTTCTTTCTCTTCATCATGATGAAAAGTTAAGCCTGAATACCTCTAACTTAATTTCAGGAACTCTATGTATGTATGTGTGTATGGATGGATGGATGGATGTATCTCTCTATCTATCTAATCTATCAAATTTGCTTTTTCCAGTTAATATCATGAAAAAGAGCTCAAGTTGTTTTTGGATGTCATAGAATGTTATTCTGTTTTGGAAAGGAGTTAGACCTCCATAATTCCCCTTTAAATTCAACGTTCTTTGAGTTAATGACCCTTCTCCATTCATGATCATACATTATCTGGGTCTTGCAAGAGTGTCAGTTAAACAGAGAAGATCAGTTAAGCACAATTAAGCTCAATGGAGCTTCCATAATTTCCAATTTCCTGCTTATCATCCATAAATAAATATAATCAGAAATAACAGTGTGTCTTTTTTTCTCTCTCTCTCTCCGTTCCTTTTGCTTTAGAAGTTTATATACATACATACATATATATACATACATACATACATATATATACATACATACACACACAATATATGTATTATGCATTTTACCTAACAAAATCTTTATCTGCAAAACAAATGTTTCTGTAACAAAATCTTTAAAATTCCAGATAAAAGTAAATGTATGCTTGAAGAAGATAGATACCTCCTGCCATCTCTCCCATTCACCTTCACCCCCGTCTTCAGGATTTTTAATAACTTTATGAACAAAGGTATTCTCATATTTGGAGGCTTTTACACCTCAAGGCTAGAGATTGTCTTGTGATAAAGTTATCTGTTGAAAAGCATGTAGTCTATAGCCAAGTGTCAATCTGGTTTTCCCTAGCATACAGGTTACTTTCAGTAAAGTGAAATACTAAAGTTGATTTACATCTGTCATAAAATTTCCGTAGAAAATGTATATTCCCTGAAGTATATTTTATTAATGCTGTATGCTCATTATCAAAATACGGGTTTACCTTTGTTAACTGATGAACAAGTGACTTTACTCCTATATTGAAATATATCAATTTTCAAAGAATATGATAGATTTAATATTGTGGTGTATTTGTGAATTAGAATTTTTGTTTCTTGGTAATTTTCCAAGAGTGGGAAGTAGCACAGTGATTTCTAATTTATATTTAAATAGCTCGCCATAAATAGGCTGACCTGATTTAAATTTATTTTTATTAAGTTGTGAAATCAAAGGTAGATCAGACCTAAATATTTCCCATTGTTATGATAGTTAAAAATCCATAAATATTTTAAATGGTTGTAAAATTGTTATGAATCATATTCCACAAACACTTTATTTTCTAAGGTAAAATAGTGATATATTTTTACACAATTGTGGTGAAAATTTAGTTACTGAATTAGTCCCAAAATATGTGGTTAAGTGGAATAGAGAAAGACTTCCATGCAATCATAATGACTTAAGTGAAGTATTGAGAAGGAAAACACAAGAAAAATTTAAAAGGAAAATAAAAATCATTTATTAATAAATAAAATTTAATTAATATAATTTATTTGACCAGAGGAAATTTTGTTGATGGCTGGAATGCTTGTATAGTCTACAGAGCCTCAATTAATATATCTCTGTTACTATTAGAGGGAGAGACCACTCAGTTGAAAAAAGACTGTTTTGTCTATCTCTATGAAACAGATCCATATACATCAGACTATGGTGACTTGAGGGTAATTGCTATTAAGATTATACACAACCTTGGTTGTGATGATGGCGTCATGAGTATTTGTATATGTTCAAGCTCATTGAGATGTGCACATTAAATCTGTGCAATTTCTTAAAATATGGGATAAATATTTTCTAATGTGTTTCCCTTGATATGATTCTACAGTAATCAAACAGGTCTTGGTAACATACTTACTCATAAAGACAGAATGAGATGAACAGAGACACAAATTGCCTAATTTACCTTTCAGTTATATTTCTCACTTTAACTTAATAATCCCCCTTCCAGTTTGTGCATTCACATATTGTATGTCTGGTTGATGAGTCAGTTTCCTTAAACCTATTAAACCCAGGGCCCAATGAGTTTATAAACTTGTATGTCTGCTTTGAGTGACTCAAACTAAAATTACCACATCCTCATCACTGTCTGAGTGGCAAGCTGGTTTCTTTTTTCAGATCTTCATGAATTTCTCTCTAATTTTAACATAAGGCAGGTATGGAAATAAAAGTTCCATGATTTGTTATGTCAGTGATACCTAATGGTTTTGGCTCAACACAAACATAAATTAATATCATGAGGAATTTGGGCCAGGGGAGAGCCAGATCACAGGGTTTAAAGAAAGAATTAGCCAAAGAAGTTAAGAGCAGTTAGAAATCAGGGAAATATATAAATATTGTTAATAGGAAAAAAAGTGAGCCAAAAGTAGATAAAACATTTGAGGTTAGGGAAAAAGTTACGGGCTATAAGTCTAAAATACTCCACTCTTGACAGTAAGAAAGGAAAATGGTTATATTGAGTTAGTTAGATCTGAATCAAAAGTGATGGTCACCACACTAAATTCAGCAACATTAGGACAAGAGGAGCTAGAGTAGGTAATGTTATGGGTAAACATTGATATATATATATATATATATATATATATATATGGGGTATAAGTATTGGGGTTAAGGATAATATTTGTCTAAAAAGTGAGGGATGATGGCATCCACATGTTACTCATTTATTGCCATATTTTTCCTGTAGAAACCACTCATTCTTAGATTGTACTGTGAGGAGTACCTCCAAACCTCAATGTAGTTTATGAGGGAAGAGAATAAAGTACAAACTCAGTAACAGTTGCATAAGATACGAATAGAAAAAATAAATACTTTGACCAAGAAAAAGAAAACTAACAAATAAAATTAACTCAAAATTGGCAATAAAAAGATCAAGAAAAAAAAACCTCAGTGATATATCTGTCAGAAAATGAGCACTATGACCTATTGTTATATGCTTAATCTGTGAACTAGAGTCTTCTTTAATCTAAAGTAATCTAGCTTCTTATAATTATGATCTTTAAAATTTAGAGATAGTTGAAACATATTTTTTGTTCATTTATTAAATTATGAAAGTCAAGATGTTATTCTATGTGATAGAGATTAAGGATTCAAAAGAAGAGAAAAATAATTAGAGGTTATTAGATGTCAAAATTTTTTCAATATTTTAAGATTCGATACTGAGACATCAAAATAAATATATATGAACTTGAATTGGCAGTTTTTCCTCCTTTATTATTCTAGCTAGCACAGTGATTATTTTGAAATCGTAGCATTTTATAAATAGGTAAATGAACTCTCATATTTTAAAAATATGTGTTTTATATGTCATCTGAGGCAACAGTCTGATGCTATCCTCTTCCTTCTCTAGATAGGCCATATCAAATATCCCCAGTATGGCTCAACAGTTATTTCCTTTTCTCCCCACTACTTTTTTTCATCTTTCCTTCAACAAATATTAATTTTCACTGTGAATTGTGCTCAGTGCTGAGAAGATAAATATAAATATGACATGATTGCCATCATCAGCGATCTTAGGGCCTGAGTATAAGAGAAGATACATACATATTGTAATAGTTACAAGAAAGAATGTGACAACACTAAGAGAGTTATTCATTCTACTTGGAGACTCCAGCAGAGGCTGCAGTTTAGAAGAGGTTATAAATATGTTAAACATAAAATATGAGATCACCTTTTTTTCCTTTTTCTTTTGGAGCAGACAGGAAAGCCGACAAAGAGCAAAGAAACAGGTGTGAGAGAGAACATCTTCATGGGACAGCAAATAATTGGTCTTCCTTAGAACAGAAAGTTCACCAGAAGAATCTGAGAGATGAAGCTGGAGGTAAGCAGAGGTATACGAAGGAGAAATCCATATATTACCGGAGAATGTCACTTATCCCTTACACCTTACAGATTCTTAGACAAGTGTTAGTTAGGCATAGACATGTCGCCATCATGCTGTCAATAATTAAAGGTTAATTTGGAGGACCTATTAAAGGAAGTCTGAGGTCAGGGTCCTATTTTCACAATCCAGGGAAAAGATGATATGGCTTGACCTAAAGCAGGCTTTGTAGCTTTCTGTTTACCTTCTAAACTTGATGTGAATGTTTGAATTCATAGGAATTACTGCTATATTTGGTTAATTTGATTCATTGACATATGAATATATGCAGATTCAGTAAGGGAAGAGCCAAGCTCTAAGAGCTGAGGGCCACTTCAACATGACTTCTGTTGATACCATTGTATTTTGATTTTCCCAGCCATACATTTCCTCTGCCTTTTCCTTATTAATCCTCTATGTCCCTGTATTCCACCTTTATTTTTAATAATATAGCATTTTCTTAAAAATATTTATATAAAGAAGAAAACAAGGAAATATAACTCTTAAACTGAATTAATGTTTGGTCTTTTTAAAACACTGAGCATGATGAGATTTGACAAGAGTATTCATTCATACACCACCCCCACAAAAGAAGATATAGACTATTGCCATAACTTTATAAACAATTATTTTGTACCCCTTTCCAGTCAATCCTCTGAAAAGATAATTACATTCTGATTTTTCAAATCTAAATTACTCTTGCCTATAGTTAGACCATATACAAACTGAATTAGATTGTGCATATTCTTTTGCATTTGACTTCTTGCACTCAAAAATGTTTTGGAAATTCATCCACATTTTTTCATGCACCATTAATTTACTATTTTTTCTTGTTCAGGGGTATTCCATTGTATAATTATATCATGAAGTGTTTATCCTTTCTTCTGATAATGGCCACTTGAGTTAAGCTCTTGGATATTATAAATGAAGCACTTTGGAACATTGTTGTACAAATATGATATAAACATACTTATAAACATATTTCCATTTTATTTCTCTTGGGTAAATACCTGACATTGAAATTTCAGGAATAAAGGACGAATGTATGTCTAAATGCCAGAGAGCTCCCTAAAGAGATTGAATCACTGTACACTACCACAAAAAAAAAAAAAAACGAGAATTCCATTTTTTTCGTATTCTCTCCACCATTTCTATTGTCAGTCTTTTTTTTCTCCTTTTTAAACATTTTAATGGGTATAAAGTAGCACCACATTGTACTTTTCACTTCCCTAAACTGATAATGAGAATCTTTTTGCTGGTCATTTCCATATGTTGAATATTTTAATTGAATTATTTGTCTTTTATATTCAGGATACAAATTCTAAATAGACATAAGCATTGCCAATATTTGATCTCATCTATGGCTTTCCTGATCATTTTCTTTATGGTGTTTTTTATAGAAAATAACCATATATAATTTTGCTGAAGTTTAATGTATGCTTTTGCCTAATAAATCATGTTTTTGTAACCTAAAGGTTTTGCTCCCTCCTAGGTAGAATTTGTATACTATTAAACATTTAAAAGTCATTGATTATTTCTCCTACTGTATCATCTATTTTTAAATAAATTAAATACATTCTTCATTTCTGACATTATTTTTTTATTTCAGACATTTTCATTTAACTCCTTTTTAGAATTGTCATTTCTCCACTGAGAGTGTTATAAGTGGGGTTCAGAGGTTCAGGGTGCCCTCAGCTCCACTGAGAGGACGTTTCTCCAGGTTCTTAGTCTCCTTTCCCCTCAAGAATGAGAGAGGGGACCACGGTGCAGTGCACAGTAAATACCGGACTCAAGAAGCATTGTAGAAAGTAATTTATTTAAAGCAGAGAGAGAAAAAGGAGAAGGAGAGAGAAACAGTTAACTCTCACACTGAAGGACTGAAAGAAAAGCCGCTCCCACACTGAATGAGAAGGGCTCCCAGAGGGGGAAACCCAGAGAAGTAAAGTTCCTCTCACACTGAGTGAGACAATCCAGGAAGATGGAATCCAGGAGAGGAAAGACAGCTTCCACACTGAGTAGAACGGAATTGAGAGAGAGATGGAGTTTAGGAGAAGAAAAGCAGCTTCCACCAGTGAGTGAGTGTAGAAGGAGACCCAAACATGGAATCCAAAGGGGTGTGGAAGAAGGGGACTTTTAACCTGGAAGGAACTCCCACCTTCTCTAAGACCCCTGGCAATGAAAAGAGTTCCTTAGAACTTCCGCTGGAGTGATTGACTCTTAGTTTCTTCCCAGGCTCGTGAAATTTAAACATAAACCATTAAATCATCTGGTTGGAGAGAGATGGGAGGTGGACCTGGAGCTGGGAAGTTCTTGCCCTTAAAACTACGCCCCCTTGTGGACCCAGAAAGAGAACATATTCCCTCAAGAGTATTTTTGCTTTCATAAATATTGTTCATCTTTTCCACTAGATCTTTTCATATATTTTTTATAGTTTAAAGCAGAGGTGTCCAATCTTTTGGCTTCCCAGAGCCACATTGGAAGGCGAATTGTCTTAGGTCACATGTGAAATACACTAACACTAGATCATTAGTGTTCTAGTTCACCAGTGCTGCTACTCATGACTGTTGAATGTTAAATAGATTGCTTTCTGCTTAAACATTTATATGGTACATTTCAATTCAGCACTCTAAGAAATGGAAAGGTCCACTATGTTATTCTCTCTTAAAAAGGACATGTCACTTTCTTAAATTTGATTTATTTATGTTTTCTTGCATCGTCAGCTATTTGATTTTAAACATAAATTAGAAATAGTAACTATGATGTTGAGATTTACTCACTTTGTTCTAATTGGTACTAGAAGTGATAATCTGTTAAATGTTTCTACATCCTAACAACAAGACAAAGCCTGTTTTCCTTCATACCTGTATATAAAAAGCTAATAACTCTGTAGTGGATGTTAAGGGATAATTTGTTTCACAATTAACAAATATATACATTCATGTAGCTGACTGAAGAAAACCTATTACACTAAGTCCTATAATCAATAGCAGATGTGCATAAATGTCAGAGTAATGCATCATTATTTCCATAAGAACAAATCTTCAAATTTTCGACTTCTTAAGAACAAGAACAGTTTTCAAGGTGAAATTATACATATTATAATGGCATTACATTATATTATATGTATAATTTACATATGTATATGTATACATATATACATTTACATATGTATATTATACATATAATATAATGTAATGCCATTATAATGTAATGCCATTATATGTCCTGCTAATACCTTCTGAAAAGCTGTCTATAACAACATTTATTTTGTTTTAAAAAGGAAAAGATAAGCAGCAAAGAACACAAAACATTAATGTCACATTAGTGTATCACTTTAGAGTTTGCCATGCACATTCAAAAACAGGATTTTATTTTCTAGTTAGAGACAACATAATATATGTTTTTAATTAAATATATGATTATTAAAACAATATATGATTGTTTTAATTTTACTGTGGAGGAAGTCTGGCCTGGTCAGGATACCGTACTTTCTCAGGTTCATAGCTCAGCGAAGACTAGGAGGTATAAGAACAGGAATTTAAATAATCCCAGTTAACTCTTTTAAGACAGCCAAGTGAAGAATAAATAAGGGAGGCCGCAATGTTTAATAGCTCTAAACATGGTTTGTGTGTTTTAAAGGACTTTGTTTATTAAAACAAGTGAAAGTATTTCTGTTATTGATTTACATTTGGTTCTCAATCAGTAAACTTGTCTGATGGCTTTAGTAGAAGCGATGTAAGTAATTATCTAATGTGTTAGGAAAAGAAAAATGGAAAGAATTATCTGGCTTCCTTTTCCTATATACATTGACTTTTATAATGAGAGCTATTTCATCTCTGCCTACCAATTAAGCCTCACCACTGAAGACAAGAGGAATAATTAAACAGAACAACAACAACAAAAACCTGTCAGTACTAATACTCTGAATTTGAGAATTTTGAGGCTGTTGAACGTTGAGGAGACATTCCTAAAATATGTAATAATTTTGTTTTGAGCAAATAGATTTATTATTATTTGAATTTATGTTCTAGATGTTTATTATATTTGTACTTTAGAAAAAGTATATATGAATTATAAAACACTATTTTGTTCATAGCTATGTTTAGAAAATATGTCATCACATTTCTGTCATTAACTGAAGGGTACCTATCAGAGATTACAAGACATTGAAGAAGGCCTAATTGCCTAATAAGACACTGAAACTATAGGTGTGTGAATATCAGTAAGACAACTAATATATGACTATTGCTTTCAAATAACATTTTTGTGATGCGTATGTTCTAAGTTTATTTGAGATCATTTTATAAGGAAGGTGATTTTTTTTCTGGTTTTACAGGTGAGAAAACTGAGATACAGAACATAAGAAGATTATCACTTTCATACAACTTGTAAGTAGAAAAGTCAAGACTTTACTCCCATTTTTCTGATCCCAATTCTTGTTTTCTCCAAAGAGATTTTACAAAAGATAATATCAACTTTGCTCATTGCGCTATTTAAACCAATTAATTTGCATAGCAACCCTCTTCTAAACAAACTTTTAGTCAGTAAAATAATTACTTGTAATATAGTTACAATATACCCTAGTTTAGTAGTGCAAGTTGAAAATACCTGAGGATGTATATATTTTTAAATACCAATTCCGATATCCCATCTCTACAAACTGATTTAATTTACTTGGATTGTCTTGATTGCTGGCATTTTTAAAGCTCTGCAAATTTGTTAATTTCAAGGAGTAAACAGAGATGAGAATTACTGGTTTAGGAATCAGAAGTCAGAATCAAGCTTATTTTTTTATATGTTGACTCTTCCTGTCTATACACACTAACAGCCTCTACTCACATAACTAGTCCTACCTCAATAACTACTTCATGTCCACGTGTGGAAAAGTAATAAATTTTTATTTATTTGGGTACTTATTTTAATGATTAAATGTTTATATTATTTCTTGTTGTTTTGGAGTGTTTAAAGATCAATTCCTTCTTTGCCACCAAGAAAGAGAAATTTCTTTTTTGGTTTACTGTTACCTTTGTGCTTGCTAATACTTTGGGTTATAAGTTTTGTAGTTTATGTATATGAAGAGAAAGAAATGATGAAGAAAGCATATTTCTAGGGGAATTAGCAAGGTATGGATATCAAGTTATGGGGGAGGAAATGTTGAGGCATATGCCAAAGGGGCCTGAAATACTTAAGTGATATTTGAAAGACTTACTAAAAATACAAGTCCTATTGCTGGGAAAGTTTGACAACATTGGAGGCTAATGAGATATTATGGTAAGGATTGCAGAGTAGTTGTTTAGACATTGCTTAGCCTTCGCTGGAGTGACTACCCTGTCTCTTGTCCATGGCCATGTTGTCAGAGGCCTTAGAACCAGAGTGACTCCGTTTCGAATGAGGGCTAGGAATATGGGGGTGAGACTTGCCAGGCTGCGTTTTCAGAAAGTTAGACGTTCCTAGCCTTTACGTGTTTACATGTAAGGAAACAAATTAACAACATTTACTAAACAGAGCCAGACTTGGGAGTATACAGATAACCTGATATTTGGAGAAGAAAGGCATTCCTAATTTTGCTTTAAAGATAATAATATCGATTCTTGCAAAATATAGTAATTTAAAAAATTAAGTCTTTATCACAAACCCTTGTAGCCGAACACATCTCGCCATATATGCAAGCCTTGTACTTAGGGTAGATACATTACTCCTCTTACTGTCAGGAACCTCCTATTCTGTCTATGGAGTAGCTGTCTTTCACCACTTTACTTTCTTAATAAAACTTGCATTTTCTTTGCACTGTGAACTTGTCCTGAATTCTTTCTTGCATGAGATCAAGGAACCCTCGCTAGGTGTCTGGATTGGAACCCCTTTCCTGTAACAATATTAGTTGATTCTCTTTTCTGCCTCAGATAGTAAATTTACTTCTTATAATATCTAATCCTTCCACTATTGATCAGAAATATAAAGTGTACTCTCTCATTAAACATTACTGCAGTTCTGAAACACCCATGTTTTGTGGCCATTTTTTGGTTGAGTAATCTAACTTGCTTAGAGGGATTAAATTGCTTTAAAAGGTTATGCCAATTTGATCACAGATTCATCGACTATAAATTAACAGCTTAAATTTATTTAAATTTTACTTATATTTTTAATAATTAATTTGTTATTCTATGATAGTAGAAAGTTTCTGCTTATTTTCAAACTTTTATTTTAGATTCAAAGGGTACATTTGCAGGTTTGTTACATGGATAAATTGTATGTTTTGGAAGTTTGGTATACAGATTATTTTGGCACCCAAGTAATAAGCATAGTACCTAATAGGTAGTTTTTTGTATCCATTCTCTTCCTTCTTTGTGCCCTCAAGTAGGTCCTAGTGTCTACTGTTCCTTTCTCTGTGTCTACATCTAATCAATTTTTAGCTTCCACTTATAAGTGAGAATATGTGGTATTTGGTTTTCTGTTTCTGTTAATTTGATTAGGCTAACGGCCTTCAGCTCCATCCAAGTTGCTGTAAAGGACATGATTTTGTTCTTTTTTATGACTGTGTAGTATTCTGTATATGGACAAGATTTTCTTTATGCAGTCTACCACTGATGGGCATCTAGGTGGATTGCATGTCTTTGCTATTGTTAATGTTACTGCAATCAACATATACAAGCATGTGTCTTTAATGGTAGAATAATTATTTTCTTTTAGGTATACACCCAGTAATGAGACTTCTCAGTTGAAGAGTAGTTATATTTTAGGTTCTTTAAGAAATCTCCAGTCTGCTTTTCACAGTGGCTGAAGTAATAATTTACATTCCTACCAGCGGGATATAAGTGTTTTCTTTTCTCTGCAACCTCACAGGCATCTGTTACTTTTTCACTTTCTAGTAATAGACATTCTGACTAGTGTGAGATGGTATTTCATTATGGTTCTAATTTGCATTTTCTTAATGACTGGTGATGGTAAGCATTTTTTCCTATGCTTGTTGACCACATGTATGTCTTTTGAGAAGTGTCTTTTCACGTCCTTTGCTGATGTTGTAATGAGGCTGTTTGTTTTTTGCTTGTTAATTTGCTTAAATTCCTTACAGATTCTGGATGTTAGACCATTGTCAGATGCATGCAAATGTTTTCTCCTTTCCTTAGGTTTTCTGTTTACTCTGGTATAAAAGCTGTTAAGTTTAAGTTTCACTTGTCAAATTTTAGTTTTGTTGCAACTGCTTTTGGAGCCTTCATTATGAAGTATTTGTCAGAGCCTGTATCCAAAATGGTAGTTCCTAGACTTTCTTTTTGGATTTTTACAGTTATAGGTTTTATATTTAAGTCTTTAATCCATCTCGAGTTGATTTTTCTACATGGTAAAATGTAGGAATCTAGTTTCAATCTTCTACATATGGCCAGCCAGTTATCCCAGCATCCCAGCACCATTTATTGAATTGGGAGTCCTTTCTACATTGCTTGTTATTGCCAGCTTGGTCTGAGTTCTTGTTATTGCCAATTTTGTCTGGGTTCTCTAACATGTTCCATTTGTCTGTGCATATGTTTTTATACAATGCTTTTTAGTTACTGTAGCCTTGTTTTATAGTTGAAGTGAGGTAATATGATGACCCCAGCTTCGTTCTTTTTGCTTAGGATTGCCTTGGCTATTTGGATTCCTTTTGGCTTCAAACGAATTTTGGGAAAGTTTTATATAACTTTGTAAAAAATGTCATTGGTAATTTGATAGGAATAGCACTTTATCTGTACATTACTTTGGGCAGTATGATGGTTTTAACAATATTGATTCTTCCTATCTATGGGCATGGAATGTTTTTCCATTTGTTTGTGTTATATTTGATTTCTTTCAGTAATATTTTCTAATTCTTGTTGTAGAGACCTTTCACCTCCCTGGACAGATATATTTTAGATGTTTTATTCTTTTTGTGGCTGTTGTGAGTGGGACCGTGTTCTTTATTTGTCTCTCAACTTGAAGGTTATGATATATAGAAATATTACTAATTTTTATACACTCTTTTTCTATCCTGAAACTTTGCTACAGTTATTAGATCTAGGAGATTTAAAAGTGCATTCATGGTACAATATTTTGTGGGATGTTAATTAACCTTTTGGGATGATCATTTTGTTGTTTTAGAGATTTCCAATGCCTATAGCATAGCTGTAAAATATTCCACAGTAAAAGGTTTTAACTTATTTTACACATCAGTTCTTCAACATCTTTGACTGGGAACTTATTTATTTATTCACAGAATATTCAGTCACACTTGTAATAAATAGCTTGGAAGCTCCTCTGAGGGGGAAAAAAATGTTTCTTTAGTCTTACCATTCCTTAACAAATATGTCAGTCAAGTCTACTTCTGCAAGAGACAGTCTCTCTGATTCCTGATTGTACCTGGTATTATAGTCCATCCAGCTTCCTCCCTTGTGATTAGATCACCATGGTAACTCCATAATAACTTTATAGGTGTTATTAATATCCATTTAACTCCTGCCATCTTCTTTTACCTGTAACTCCTCCTACCAATGGAGAGCTTTGAGATTCTCAATTTACCGACTTTTGTTTGCTTCTTTTTTATGCTTTATGTGATTGGTGAGCATTTATTTATTCCTTACTTACCACTAACCCAGATACTTTGAAAGACATGTAAGATTAAAAAGTTAAAAACATAATATTAAGAAAATCAATGGTAGCTTGATGGGGATAGTGTTGAATCTATAAATTACTTTGGGCAGTATGGTCATTTTCACAATACTGATTCTTCCTATTTATGAGCATGGAATGGTTTTCCATTTGTTTATGTCTTTTCTAATTTCCCTGAGCAGTGGTTTGTAACTTTCCTTGAGGAGATCCTCCACATCCCTTGTAAGTTTTATTCCTAGGAATTTTATTCTCTTTGTAACAATTGTGAGTATTACAATTATTGGGGATTATACATTGGATAGTCCAGTGAACCAGGATTGTCTTTGAAATTAAAAAAAAAATCAATTCTATTTTTTTCTGATGCTGCATTATCCTAAAAATCACAAATGATACCTTTTCCCAGGTACAATTTTTGTCTTTCAAACTGCCAGTCTCCAATAATCCCACTCTCCTCAAAGCAATACCTGATATTTAAACTTCTATTTTAGATTTGAAGGCTTTTCTTAAAAACAAACAAACAAAAAACTTGCTACCCAAATTTTAGAAGTTGATAGAAGTTTAAAAATAGTCTATTTCCCCATTACAAATTAGTAAATTATTAAAAAAAAATTGCTACCCAAATTTTAGAAGTTTAAAAATAGTCTATTTCCCCATTACAAATTAGTAAATTATTAAAAACAATACCTAAAAATAATTGAAGAACAATTTTGTAATCAAATTTTCAAGCGTCTCATAATGCCAATTTTCACTCTTTACCCTCTTTACTTGATTCTTGTTTCTCTATAAATCTTACATGGTCTTTAGCAATTTTCTCTTCACCCACTATTCCACAATCTACTTAATTAAAATAGCTAATAAGGAAGTTTACAAGTTATTTAATTTAGTTGAGTGATTAATTCCTTGACTTTTTATATCCTCTAAAGAAAAGTTATTAAAAAAAGCAGAAAGGATTGAACATACTATTTCCTGGAAACCTTCAGTCAATAATGATCATTTATTCAGTGAAAGAAAGAATCAAGAGAGAAAGTGGCTACATGTTTTTTCCTATATAAATGAAAATATTTAAACTATATATGATGAGGAATTTAGATTATTATTCTATTCAAGCTTTAGATATCCCATAGAGAAAGCTAGGAGAAGGTGTGAATATATGTCTGGGTTTAGATAAAAACCATTACAAGGAAAGACAGTAAACTGAGGGTAAATATAACATTTTATTTATTTCTGAATTCCTGGTGCTTAGTGTAATGCATAGACGAAACCAATTGCTCAATATAAATTTATTGAATTATCATCCTACAAATTTTAGACAACAATCTCATTATACATCATTCATATTGTTCTAAGTCTCCATAATATGAATAGAATTTCTGTACTAGTTATTTTAGTAAGACTATGCTTATTAGCAATGATACCCAATTCAGTTTTCCATTAAATCAATGATTCAAAATTTGTTTTCCTTCCAGCTGTGTTTTATTATATTATAACTTTAAAACTTAATCCAGTTATCTTTGAATTTAATTTCTACTATGCAATATTATAAAACAACATAGAACAATTACATTTAAAAATTAAAAAGCCTCTTAAGGTGCCAATAAGACATAAAATTCTCAAAATGAGTAGAAGACATCTTTAATCAAATTGCAAGTGATAGCAAATAATTTATCTCAACATCTTTTATGCTTAAAACACTGTTATTTCTAAAATGCAACAAAAGAAATTAAATAGATGGCCTAAGAAAAACTTAATGGAATAAATAAGTTCAAAAAACATTGAAACAAAAAAAACTATACTTCATATTGGATATTTCTATATTAACTATCAACTCACAACTGACATGTTATGATTACAAAAAATATATGATTAAATAGACAATTAGACTACTTTCACATTGTTTGCTTTTATAAAAATATTTTCTGTGTTCTATGAAATTCTTCCAATTAACATTGAAGAGTACAAGAAAAAAACAGACTGGCTCTATAAATTTCAGATAATTAGTATCATCAAAATCTTTGGCATTGTTTCTTGATCCCAAATTATAGACTTGTAAATAAAATATTAAGATCCTATTTTAATTTTTATATAAATTTGAGTTTTATATCTATGGCCCCCAAACTGTTTATGATTTCTACTTGTTAAAATCAAATTTAGGAGCATCTCATATTCTTGAAGCTTTCACACATGAATCAGGCTTATTACATTTATTCATATCCTACTCAACTAATGCTATAAAGAGCTACAGCAATAGACTAAAATGCTACATGTGCCAGAGCAGGTCAATTGTTTAGAATATTGATCTTTTGTATATAGGAGAAAACTATGTGTAAAACAATATGACAAATTATAATTTGTAGACAAAAATGAGGTAAAAGAAAAAATTTATTCTCATGGAATTTAACCAGAAATTACAGCAAAAGTAGGCAACAGATTTCTGCGTAAAGTAAGCAGCTTTCCAGAAATCATGAAGGACAAGAAGAAATATGGGATTAGAGGATATTGTATTGTTTCTGCTACCTGATTAGGCTTACACATATAAAATTAGATCAGTGGTTTTTAGCATTTTATTATCAGAATTCCTTTCTACACTTAAAAATTTTAGAGGACAGAAAAATTACTTTTTATATGTAGTTATATTTTTAGCAGACTAGAAATTGAAGACATACTTTTTATAAAATTAAATAAATTTTATTATATGACTATATAGTAATATAAATACAAAATGAATGTAAATTAAATACAAATAAAGAATTTAGCATATTTATATATTGACTTATTTAAACATAGAAGCAATAAGTGCATTATATGCTTACATAGTGTTATATTTTTATAAAAAAATACATTTTCAAAACTAAAAATTAGTTTTGAAATGGAGGAGTGGTGTTTTATAGTTTATAGATCTCTTTAGTGTCTTTATTAGTAGAAAATAACTACATTATTTTACCTGCTTCTTCAGTTTTTCTATGATATGGGGCATGATTTAGGCTCTAGGAAACTCTAATACTTGTCAAAAATGACAGTAAAAGAAGAAAGTAAAATATCAGCATTAGAATAAAAATAGTTTTTATCTACGTACCAATGAAAGTGCGTAAGGAACCCCCTTGGGGTCCCTGGAACACACTGTGAGAACTTAGATAATTGGTTTTTAACCTTGACAATTAGGAGGAAACCTTGAAAAGATATAGATGCTCTTGACAGTTCTTCAGAATGATTGATTTAAATGGTCTGCAGAAAAATCTGGACATAAATAGTTGTTAAATCTCCAGGGTGTTTCTCATATGCAGCTAGGGATAAGACCCAGTGCCTCTGATAAATTGTGTAATGACACATGTTTTTATCTTAATGTTTTTGCATCTTTGTAAATTTAGATAATCATCTACCTCCTCTTTAGGATTTTATTTGGTGGGATTATAGATATTTAAAATACGCGTTTTATTTAATGTAAATTTACATAGTACTACAACCATACTGGTGAAATATTCTGCCAATGACACAATTTTTCTCAGTGAATAAATAAGAAAAACTGTATATTAAATTGTTATTACAGATATAGAAATGAATGATTTGCCAGTCAAATAAAATCTAAAGTTTGTTCAGCATGGCCAGAAAAAATAATTCAGACAGAAGTATCATTCTTCCTTGTGATTTACATTATAAAGATGTTTCCATGACAGAAAAAAAAATGACAAGTAACTGATAAAGATAATTGTGCGCTAGCATTATTACTCACAGCAGAAAGAGGGAAGGGATAATAATAGGGACACGAGTCTTTGCTGTCTATTAGAGCCCGTATTTTTGTAGATATATTCTAGCATTGGAGATAACATGTCCTTTGAATATAAGATGTAAGAGAAGACGTAAGAGAGGTACAGTAAAACCATGGTTTCTCTTTTTTAACATATACAATGAAAAATTATTCACAAGGTTTAAAAATGTATACCTAAAAACTGAAGCATCATTATTTCTTGATTTCTGAATCTGAATTTTCTATTACTATCAAACACAGCATTTCTGACATTATTTTCTATTTTTTATTCAGACCCTGCCTCTTCTTAAAAGCAATTTTATTGACTCAGAACTTATTCTCAAGAGCATAAGAACCTCAGTGGATGTTAGCTAATGGTGATTTTTTTTCCTCCATGGGATATTTGTTATAAACGAAGGCATTTCTTTGTGGGGTGGAAAGGGAGCTGATAGCACATCTAATAGGAAAAGATGAAGGATGCTGTTAAACCTTCTGTGATGCACAGGACAGCACCTCCACTTCCAACAAATCCATTATCTGGCCCAAGATGTCATTAGTGCCAAGGCTGAGTAACTTGAATTAGATGATATTCTATGCTAACAATTCTTGTCTTGTCAGAATTTCTTTGTGGACATTTAAAACCACTAAGTAGTTTGATTCAATAATATAGCTCAGTTCCATTCATTTCTAAGTGAATAAGATAATTAAAAGAGATTATTAGAAAATGCTTACAGATTGATGCAGTAGCAGTGAGTTTGGAGGAAACTGATCGATATATTAGAAGATCATTCAAAGAAACATTTTCTCATTATATTATTTTAAACTTTGATTTCTACTTAACAATACATTTCTCTCCTTTCTATAGTACGGTTGAATATGTTTATGTTATTAACTATTTTATAATAATATTGCAAATAGCAAATCGTTCATAGTAGAGTGTGGGAGGTATGTCACTCTTTGACTTTCAAGAGGAATTTGTCTAAAGCTATCTTCAACATAAAAGAATAAATGGAACATTATATACTATAGGAGGGATACTGCCAGAAACATGCCTGTAAGGAAACTATTATCCCTGCAATCCTGTTCTTAAAGCTGTCATTCTATTAATTTTATCAAGCATTTAAAGGACCAGAATTCCAGAATTGCCATATAAGAGGGCAAGTACTCCAGAAAGAGAGAAAAAAAGTGCAATTTTTTTGTCATTTTATGATTGCTTAGATGGTCATCTACAAATGCTCTGGTGTAATGAGGAATATTTTTCTGAATAAGTGCACAGGAACTCTAGTAAGCTGGGTTAGGAAATAGAAGAGAGACTGTTGCCTTACCTTCAGCCATCAGTTCAGTTCTCATTTCTCCTACTTAGGCTTTAAGAAAATACGAGAGCCATGAGAATGGTGAAGCATAATGTCTGTATGTGTAAGGTTTGAGATGTCAGCAAGTGTCTTTCCCTCTTCAAAGTTGCAATGGAGTGGCTCAAGAGATCCACACGTATAGACACTAGGAATGTCTGTTTGAAGGAAAAACTGACATTTAACTATCCTTTTAGAGGGCAGACTCTAGAGGTTTGAATTTGTGCTACCATTAAAACGAGGCTAATCCTTGTGAGAAAGTTGTTGGAGAAATTGACTAATTGTATGGGAGTCGGGAACCTAGGCACAGAGAAAGGTACTTTCAACTTGAATTCAATCTTTGGACATGAAAAGGCTTTTGTAGCAGCTTACAGCAAAGAAAAAAATAGTGTGTTGTGAAAGAAGACTTGGCAACTCCATGCTCTAAAGCCCTTAGAAAGTTCTGAAGATGACTTCATTATTTCCCTGTGATTTTATACAAAGAAATATATAAATTCACACGGCTATCTAATAAGACAGAAGTATAAATGCCTATATATTTTCTTTTTTTATTTCAATAGCTTTTGGGGTAAAAGTTGTTTTTGGTTACATGGATAAATTATATAGTGATGAATTCTGAGATTTTGGTGTACCCATTATAAATTGCTCCTTCCAGAAACAGGGCTGAGGTTATGTGACATTCCTGGGATTAGTGAAATTCTTAATTTGACTGGCTTTTTTTTCTGAGAATGTCCATATCAGGGGTTGGGAGTAAAAAAATAAAAATTAAAAAAAACCTTAACACAAATATCCTAAAAAACTGTGCCAACCCTTTAAATGGGCTAGTCATTTTGAAAAGGAAATTAGCTGCAAGTGGATCCAAGAAAAATAGAGTGAAATCAGGAATGCACACCCTTCGCCACCACAGTTAGCAAGAGACTTTCTGAAGATTCCTGTCTCTTCCTTATTCCTAATTGCAGTCTGAGAGAGGCATCAAAAAAGGGCTTGTCCCAGAGAAAGGCATAAGAATATATCATCAGATATTTCACCTGGATTGTATGTGACTAGACTTTTCATAAAATGACGAGTTTATGTCCTTTGTAAGGACATGGATTAATCTGGAGAACATCATTCTCAGCAAACTGACACAAGAACAGAAAAGGAAATACCACATATTCTCACTCATAGCCGGGTGAGAAAAATGAGAACACATGGACACAGGGAGGCGGGTACTACACACTGGGGTCAATTGGGGGGAATAGGGGAGGGACAGTGGGGGGGCGAGCTAGGGAGGGATAGCCTGGGGAGAAATGCCAAATGTGGGTTAAGAGGTGGAAGGCAGCAAAACACACTGCCATGTGTATACCTATGCAACTATCTTGCACGTTCTGCACATGTACCCCAAAACCTAAAATGCAATAAAAATTTAAAAAATAATAATAATAAATAAATAAATAAATAAATACACACACACACACACACACACACACACACACAAGAGTTAATTTTGCAAATGTTTTCTCTGCTCTAGAAAACTAGAAATAAATGCTTTATTTCTATTAAATTATTTGTTATTTAACAAAAAAAAGTTATATGAATTGTCTAGCTTGCTTTCCAGTGATTAAAAGGGATAATTTGATAGACCACACCTAAAAGCAATAATTGTTGGAAAACAAAATCATATTTTAATTATTTTCCTACTGATTTGAGAGTGCTTAATAAACCAATTACTGATTCTAGAGTTAGAAGAAGGATATTTGAGTGGAAACACATTTATAAATTTTCAGTTATTAGTGAGCATTTTTGTCTTATGGTGACTTTAATTTCCCTCTGTAATATCATACCTATGAGTACTTTGTTAATAAACACTTAGATAGCATAAACCTTCTGTATAATTTGGGTTATATATAATTTACTATATCCACCTGGATATTTTAGGTTGCTGTATTCATCGCTTTTCTCTCATTAAAACAAATTGGAGTTATAACTATTTACATTTTCATGAAATTATCAGAATAAAAATTTATAGGAACAACTTAAATTTTTGATATTTTAGAGTGAGAAAATATTCTACCATCTGGGATGAGTGGCATTATACTGATTATTTAAAATTAAGAAATATGCATCAAGCCAGGTGCGATGGTTCAGCCTGTAATCCCAACCCTTTGAAAGGCCAAGAAGGGTAGATCACCTGAAGTTAGGAGTTCAAGACCAGTCAGGCTAACATAATAAAACCCTCTATTTACTTAATATACAAAAATTAACCAGTCGTGGTGATACATGCCTGTAAGCCCAGCTACTCAGGAGATTGAGGCAGGAGAATCACTTGAACCTGGGAGGTTGAAGTTGCAGTGAGCCAAGATTGTGCCAGTGAACTCCAGCCTGAGTGACAGAACAAGACTCTGCCAAAAAATAAAAATAAAATAAAATAAAAAGTGTTTCAGAGAATAAGTCTATGGTAAGTTCCAAATGTGATTGTTTATGCTCTCTAAATCATTACATGGCTTCATGGAACACAAGTTTAAAAATGTCTAAGTGGCACTTAAACCAGTAAAATTTACTGGTAATATTAAATTTTCTTTGGGATGCATCTTCCTATTGTAAGCATAAAATTGTGTGCCATCGATCATCAATGACTTTTTCAAAACCTACTATGACAGGTACTATTTTAAACAATGGTAACGTTACTGCTATCGAGAGGAAAGACAGAAAAATAATGAATTAATAGAATATAGTTAAATAAGTCCTACAAGAAAAGTGTGCTTAGAAACATAAAAGCAGAGAACACATCCCAAACTCAGCCTTGATATTTTAGGCTTTGAGAAAAAAAAATGATGAGTTACCTGAGTTTTTAATAAGAAGAGTTTGGCAGATAATTCAAGCTAGTTACGGATTTTCCGTTAAGCATGCATAAAGCTGATATCAAAGAGATTTGTGTGTATCCATACTACATGTGTTTGTTTGGATGCTTGTCTACATCTTTTGAGGTTTTAGATGAGAAGAGAGCCAGGTCATAACTCGTTTCTGTTATGCAAAGGTAGATGATCTCTTACAGCTCTTTATAGAAACTTCTAGGAAATGTCATATATTCCTATGAGCATAGAAGAAACCATTATTGACCAAGGAGGAGCCCATAGTTTCTTCAGTCAGTAGAATAACTTTCAGTAAGTGGAAATATTATATGCAGGTAATTCCCTAGTTTAAGCTTGCCAGGTTAAACAAAACTTTATTTGGAAGGAATACTTGTACAGACAGATAATAATCATCATCACATTCTTTATAAAATATGCTTTATCCCTGAGATGAGTAATATTAAGTTTCTATGAGTCAAATTAAGCATGATAAAATATATGGAGTATAGCCTGGTCATCTAATTGTTTCATGTTGATGTAGCAGTACAATAGAAAAGTGTTGTTATACTCTATGATTTACACATTCAACAAAGCATCAAATATTATCATTTATCTTTAAAAATAGCAATAATTATTGGAAACACATACTGCCTTATTAAATGTGTATTTGTTAATAAAACATATATTAGAACTTATAAAATACTAATTTGTTCTAGTTTGCCAAACACAAAAATAAAAAGAGGAAAGTAAAGGCTTTCTTATTTTACTCTAAGATGAAATTAAATACAATTTTTTTAGAAAATATAAAAATGCTCTGTCCTTCATATTAAAGATGAGGTTCATATAGGGTTGCCAGATTTAGCAACTTAAGGTATAAGCATGGCTTATATAATATGTGGTGCATAGATACACTACAAAAAGTGATTATTGTTTATCTGAAATTCAAATTTAACAGTGTTTTATCTAACAACACTAAGTTAACTGTTTCTATCAAAAGGGTAAATAACTCAATTTTTTGTTAATCATTATAATAAATGTGCTTCGAGTGATAAACCTGCTTTTATTTTTCCTTTCATTATCTACAGTACACCTCTTAAAAAATAACTGTTCAGAGTTCCAAATTTAACCCTAAAAGCAGCTTTTACATCAAATAGTTTACAGCTTGTGAGATATTGAAATTATTGTCATTCATAATTTATAAATATCAATACAATATATAATCAAATTGAAACATTTTGATAAATTATGTATACATTTTTGTTTTCTTTTTAACTTTCAATATTTAGAAACTGCCTTTTCATTTTATTTTTGTGTAAACATGTAAAACATTTATGAAGTATTGAAGTCAAGCCTATTTTTAAAAGGTATATTTAGTGTAGATTACTTTCTGTCTTGATTCCTCCAGTCCTAATTCTTTCTTTTCCCTGTAGATAACTATATTTTAATTAAATTTTTGCTTATTTCTTTATTAAAAATAAGCATACTCACACATATACACACATATATTTATTTATATCCTTTCCTCTCTTTTAGATAGATAGTCGCAAAATTATTCATTGTTGTTGGGTTTTAAAGCTTTATTCAGGTATGATTGATATTCAAGAAACTGCAAATATTTAATGTGTATCTTTAATGAGTCTGAGCATATGCACAAATCCATGATGCCACTGTCACAGGATCCTTTAGGTGTTGCTTTGCCAGCCAGAAACCTCTATGTCCAGTGCTGCCTCTGCTTACACCCACTTGCCTCAGCAGGCTGTACTCAGTTCACACTACCAGTCCAAATTCCACACCCACCAAGGATGAGCCATGTGCAGAGTGGCAAGGGGTGTGTGACTAAGCAAGCATGAGGTCCAGGCACTATGCACATCAGGCATGCCGACTGCTGTTGCAGGGCAGGTAGCCTCAGGCACAGGCACAGGTGCCAGCTCGCAAAGCTATGGCTGGGCCACATGTACCACAAGCAGTTTCCACTATGGGCACCAATAACTGGACAAGTAAAATGTGATTGTGCCAGGAACTGTGGAGCCCCAAGGGGTGAGGGAGGACATTTTACAACTCTCTCATTCCCACCGCCCATAGCACAGTTAATTCAGGGGTGGGCATGCTTCAGTTCATTTGTGTTACAGCTCATTCAGTCCCATCACCCCGCTCAGGCCCATGGCTCCAGAGCTAGCCCTGCCAGCTGCCGCTTCTTGTCATGTGGGGTGACTGCCTAACACCAGCAGATGGCAGGAGGGCTATAGTGTTACAGCTTTGGCTTGGGGAATTCCAAGAACTGGGACCCCAGGAGAGTTGCTTCTCTTCACTCCCACAGTCTGACAAATGGGAGCGTACAACTGCCTGCAGCTCAGTAAACCAGTCAGGATGTGTTACAGTCCTTATTGCTCTTACTCATAGCTCAGCAAGCCAGCCAGGAAAATGTCACACCTCTTTTTACACCCACAGGTTGGTGGGTCCCAAGTTCGCCTCATGTCCAGGAAGAATAAGGTTGCATGAACAGTGCCCTTTACTGTGGAAACAGAAGAAGAAATACAATTTAAAGTATTTCCCATTCTGAGCCTAGAGGGGGAGAAAGGGAAGGAAGTGCCTTTAAAGGTACAAAGTCCCCTGATAATATGGTTTGGCTTTGTGTCTCACCCAGATCACATCTTGAATTGTACTCCCATAGTTCCCCTATGTTGTGGAAGAGACATGGTGAGAGGTAATTTGCATGATGGGGGTGGTTTCCCCCATACTGTTTTCATGGTGGTGAATAAGTCTCATGAGATCTGATGGTTTTATCAGGGGTTTCTGCTTTTGCATCTTCCTCATTTTCTCTTGCTGCCACCATGTAAGAAGTGCATTTTACTTCCAGCCATGATACTGTGGCCTCTCCAGCCATATGGAACTTTAAATACAATTAAACCTCTTTTTCTTCCCAGGCTCAGATAGGTTTTTATCAGTAGCATGAAAACTGACTAATATTGTAAATTGGTAAAAGCAGAGTGGGGCATTGCTGAAAAGACACCCAAAAAATGTGGAAGTGACTTTGGAACTGGGTGACTGGCAGAAGTTGGAACAGTTTGGAGGGCTCAGAAAAAGATTGGAAAATATTAGGATGTATGGAACTCCCTAGAAACTTGTTGAATGGCTTTGTAAAAAATACTGATGATGATATGGACAATGAAATCCAGGCTATGGTGGTCCCAGATGGAGATGAGGAATGTTTCTGGGAACTGGAGCAAACGTGATTCTTGTTATGTTTTAGCAAAGAGACTGGTGACATTTTTCCCCTGCCCTAGAGATTTGTGGAACTTTGGACTTGAAAGGGATGATTTAGGGTATCTGGCGGAATAAATTTCTAAGCAGCAAAGCATTCAAGATGTGACTGGTGCTGTTAAACATATTCCATTTTAAAAGGGAAGCAGAGCATAAAAGTTCGAAAAAAAAATTGTATCCTGACAGTGTGATAGAAAAGAAAATCCCATTTTCTGATAAGAAATTCAAGCTTCCTTAAGATATTTTCATAAGTAACAAGGAGTCAAATGTTAATCACCAAGACAATGGATAAAATGTCTCCAGGTCATGTCAGAAACTTTTGCAGCAGTCTCTTCTATCACATACCTGAAGATCTAGGAGGAAAAAATGGTTTTGTGGACAGAGCCCACAGTCCTTACGCTGTGTATGGTCTAGGGACTTGGTGCACTGTATCACAGCTGCTCCAGCTGTGGCTGAAAGAGGCCAATGTAGAGCTCAGGCTGTGGTTTCAGAAGGTGCAAGCCCAATGCCTTGAAAGCTTCCACATCGTGTCGAGCCTGCAGGTGCACAGACATCAAGAATTGGGATTATGGAACCTCCACCTAGATTTCAGAAGATGTATAGAAATACCTGAATGCACAGACAGACGTTTGGCAGTGTTGAAGGGAAATACTGGGTCCTTACTGGGGCACCACCTAGTGGACTGGTGAGAAAAGGACCACCACCTTCCACACCCCAGTCCACCTATAGCTTGCATTGTGTGCATGGAAAGGCCACAGATACTCAATTCCAGTCTGTGAAAGCAGCGGGGAAGAAGGCTATATCCAGCAAAGCTACAGGGGCAGAGCTGCCCAAGACAATGCAAACCTACCTTTTGCATCATCATCACCTGGATGTAAGACCTGGACTCAAAGGAGATCATTTTGGAGTTTTAAGATTTGACTGCCCCACTCAATTTCAGACTTGCAGAGGGCTTGTAGCCCCTTTGTTTTAGCCATTTCTCACTTTTGAAAAGGCTGTATTTCCACAATCCCTGTACCTCCATTGTATCTAGGAAGTAACTAGCTTGTTTTTGATTTTACAGCCTCATTTGTGGAAGGGACTTGCCTTGTCTCAGATGAGAATTTGGACTTTGGTCTTTTGGGTTAATGCTGAAGTGAGTTGAGTCTTTGGAGGACTATTGGGAAGGCATGATTGGTTTTGAAATGTGATAACATAAAATTTGGAGGGGCTGAAGTGAAATGATATGGTTTGACTCTATGTCCCCACCCAAATCTCATCTTGAATTGTACTCCCATAATTCCCACACAGTAGGAGATAATTGAATCATGGGGGCGGTTTTTCTCCATACTCTTCTCATGGAAGTGAATACGTCTCATGAGATCGGATAGCTTTATCAGGGGTTTCTGCTTTTGCATCTTCCACATTTTCTCTTGCCACAGCCATGTGAGAATTGCCTTTTGCTTCCCACCATGATTCTGAGGCCTCCTCAGCCATATGAAACTGTAAGTCAAATTAAGCCTCTTTTTCTTCCCAGTCTCAGACATGCCTTTGTAAGCAGCATGAAAATGGACTAATACACCTGGGTTGAATAGAGGTGACCCTAGTTCGCAGAACCTGGCTTCCAACAGTTGTTTTAGTTCCTGTTGAAAATGAGCCAAAGATGTTAAATATTTAATCAAATAAGAGGTTTCATGGTCTAGGAAGAAATCATTGGTAGTGAAGGCCATCCATACATTATTTTGAAGGGACTTAAACTCAGCTTCAAAGGGGTGTTTCTAACACATAACAGGCCTGTGGAAGAAGAGTACTCCAGGGGAGATGAGTCTCTTCACACAGGTTTCATAGGTGTATTTTGATTATATCATTTATCTTTTCTACCTTTCCTGAAGATTTAGGTCATCAAGCACAATGAAGATGGTATGGTATGCCGAGTGCTTTTAGGACCCCTAAAGGGGTCCTAAAGACAATTATTTTTAAGGCAAGACTCACAGGCATTAATAATCTGTTTGACTGTTTTTAGCAGATTTTCACCTGAGAACAACTTTTGGGCCAATTCATGGCTTTTATCCTTACCTAGGTGAAAGGTTTTGTGGAGGATTTTAAGAATTCTTCATTGGCTGGAAGCTGATAGATAAAGTTTGCCATCCTCCAATTGCTGTCATCCTGAGGACTGAAAGGTTGCCCATTCTATTTCTGCAGAATCCTGAGGTTATATTTCCTTTATAGAACCCTCTCAGATCAGAGGGCCCTCAAGTCGATTAGAAATCTAGGGCCCTCTCACAGCCAATTTAGCTTCTTGGTGTGTGAACCTATTTCCCTTTGATAATTTATCCATCCCCTTTTGGTGGCCTTTATAATGTATTCCGGCCACTTACCATGGAAGAAAAACTGAGGATGATAGTTTGTTAATTTTCTGATAGTATTTAATGGGGCACTCATTAGCTATAAGGAAGTTCATCTCTTTCCAGATAGTGGCATGGGCATGGAGGACTAGGAAATCATACTTAGAATTGGTATAAATGTTAATTGCTTTTCACTTGCTTAATTCAGGCACCATCACGAGAGCAATTAGCTCAGTTAGTTGAACACTTGTGCCTGAGGAGAGACGTCCATTCTCAATAATGTTATTCAGGGTGGCTACTGCATGCCCTACCTTATGGATCCCTTCCTCTGCAAAGGAACTTCCATTCATAAAAATAGTTAAGTCTGGTTCTCTAAGGGAGTTTCTTTGAGATTCTCTTTGGTGGCATAGGTTTGCATTATTATCTTCCATCATGTTCAAGTTCCCCAGCTTCCTCTGAGAGGAAGGTGGCTGAGTTTTGCGAGGGACAGGTTCTTAACAGTCCTGCAAGTCCCTGAAATAGCAGACCTTGATATTTGAGAAGGTAGCTTTCCATTAGCCAGAGACTCCCCTTAGAAGACAGCAGTCCTTCCACATTATGTGGGGTATGAACAATTAAGTTATTCCCCGTGGTTAACTTAGTAGCCTCTGGTACCAGCAAGGCTACCATTGCAACTGCTCAGAGGCATGCTGGCCATCCTTTCAGCACCAAATCAAGCTTCTTGCTTAGGTAGCCTACATGGCTGCTGGGCAGGATCCTGTGACTGGATTAGAACTCCCAGGGTCATTCCCTTCCTTTCTGATACATAAAGATTGACTCTTCTCCCTATTGGAAGATTAAAAACTAGTGCCTCAGTTAAGGCTTGCTTTAATTGGTCCAGGGCCTTTACAGCCTCTGGTTTCCAAATTAGAGAGTTATTCTTAGCTGCCTGAGACTCCTTTATTAGGTGACATAAAGTACACACTATTTCACTGTACCTAGGGATCCATAGTCTGCAGAATTCTGTAAAGCCAAAGAATTATCTCAGCTACTTGAGAACTTGGGGGAAGGAAAAGGAGGAGATGAGCTTGATTCCTTCTTCACCTAGTGCCCTGGTCCCCTCTAACAAGACTAGGCCTAGGTACTTCACTAAAGTCTGACAGAGATGAGCCTTAAATTTTGAGACTTTATATCCTCTGTTAGCCAGAAAATTGAGAAAAGTCTTATTGCCTTCCTGAGAGATTTCCTCAATTTGGGGCACACAGAAGAATATCATCTACATACTGTAAAACTTTAAGCTGAAGATAAAGGAACTCAGAGAGATACTTTGACACCTGCCCAAACAGGTGGGGGCTGTTTCAGAATCCCAGAGATAACACCATTCTGGTTAGCTGGGTGGTCTGCTTGTAGGGATCCTCAAACGCAAACAAATACAGGAAGTCGGGGTGTAACACTGTACAGAAAAGGCATCCTTTAGGTCCAGGACTGCAAACGATTTAGTTCTCATAGGTATTTAAGTTAGAAGAATATATGGATTGGGAATCACTAGATGAATTGGAACCACATACTCATTAATGAGGCAGAGGTTCTGGACTAGTCTTCATTTCCCATTGGGCTTTTGTATCCCCAATATTGGGTTGTTAAAGGGCTGTTGCAGGGTTTGAAGAGGCCCTGCATTCTCAGTACTGATGGTGGCTTCTAGCCCCTTGGTAACTTCTGGTTTTAGGGGATATTTTCTTTGCTTAGGGAAGGGTATAGGATTCTTAAGGTGGATCTGGACCAGTGTGGTGGTTGTGGCTTGGCCAGTTTTCCCTTGATTTACCCAAACTTCTGGGTTAATATCTGTCTCCATGAGGGGGACCCAAAGAGTCTATCCTGGAGCCATCAGGATGGTTGTTTTCATATGAGTCAAAATATTCTTGTATAGCAGAGGAGTTGGGCTTTCAGGCATAATTACCAAGGCATAAGTAAACAGGAAGTCTTCCCAACTACAACTAAGGATTTGGGAAAAATAGTGGGTTAAAGACTTTCCAGAGTTGTCACTCATGGTTGTGCTAAGAGAAGAGGGGATGCCCAGGTTAAAAAGAAGAACAGGAAAACTAAAAGACCCACTCCAGTGTCTAGGAAGAGGTTCAACTTCCTCCCTTAAACTTTCAAAATTAAGCAGGACTCCTGGATAGTAATGGTGGTCTGAACATCTCTGGGGACAATCTGCCTTCCAGTGTACCCCATCACAAATTAGACAGGATCGAGGTGGTTCCTTATGTTGCCTGTATGGTCCTTCCTAACGTGCCATGGCTTGCCACATATGTAGCAGTTATCAGGTGCATCTCAGAGACTGGGAATTTGTAAGCCTGCAAGGCAGCCATTAGAGCTTCTGCCTTTTTCTTATGTCTCTCTCTCTCTCTGTCTCTCTCTCTCTCTCCCTCTGTCTTCCTCCGATCTCTTTGTAAAAGACAGAAGTGGCCACTTTTATCCTTTAAGACTAGTTATTCTTAACTGAATCAGGAGATGGAGAGGTGTGCTTTACCAAGGCTCCTTTTAGCCGTTACAGAAGGTCATTGAGATTATCATCTAATCCCTGGTCTATCACAAATAGTTTGAAGTAATTGAGAGGCTTAGTTCTAGTCCTTCATAAGCTCTCCAACGTGCATACCTTAAAGTGTTTCCTATTCCATTCTCCCATTTCCTCATTAGGTTCCCATTTAGGGTCCTCCAATGGTACTGCTATTCTGCCAGTTGGATAAGGCTTCTCCCCTTCCCTGGCATTATATGAGATACAAAGCTTATCACTAAAATTATCTGCCACTTGCTGGTGGCCTGGTTTCCAGTGGTAATCATTGTTTGATTTAAAAGTAACATAACTTCCTTCCAGGAGAGTTCAAATACTTGGGTTAAATTATGGAAAGCTTCTGTATAACTATTAGAGTAGTCTGGAACTTGCCAAGATCCCACTTTATTTGCTTTAAATCCTATAGAGAAAAGGGGACCTGTACCTCACTGGAGCTATATTCCCCAGGAATCTGTTGTAGGAGCTGGAGTGAGACTAGGGCCTGCCTAAAATAAGGATTTTTTAGGATACAACAACCTTGAGAGAGAAACTGTTTAGGAAGGACAGGGTGGAGCAGGAGGAGCAGCACAAGAGGGAGTTTGCTCCCTGCTGGAGATGCCTATGAGGTTTGCTTCCTTATGTCTCTGAAATTCTTCATCATTGGTTTCCCCTTTGGGGTCCTCCAATGGTACTGCTGTTATCCCAATTGAATAAGGCTTATCCACTTCCCTGGCATTATATGAGATACAAAGTTCATCCCCACTGCAGCCTCTCCTGAGTGGCAGCTAGGAGGGCTGAATCAATTTTACAATGTTGGCAAAGGTCTGGGTTATCATGCAAGGCAAAGATTTCCATGGGATTTTTGGACATTTGCCCTTGCATTTATGGAAAATGTCCAACTGCAGGATGGTATTATAATTAATACTCCCTTTCTGAGGCCAAGCTTCTCCTTTCTGCAGAAAGTAATCCAGCCATACCTTTGTGCAAAGGAGTATTAGGTACTCATCCAGAGACTGAGAGTCAAAGGAATTCCAGTGATTCAGAGCACAAACAAGAGGAATGCAGGCTGAAGATAATTGTCTACCCATATGGAAGAGAAGGATTCCTCTTAGGTCCTTTCTCTTTTCCAGCAAAAACCTGGACTGTGTGAGAAAAAGAAAAAGAGTCATGTGCTTTTTTCCCATCATTATATCCCTGAATCCCAGTGACCTTTGCAGTTGTTGCTTGTGGATGTGAGTATGACCTCCACCCATGTTATGGGAGGCCTATTTGGTAGGAATATTCTCACTTACCTCACACAGTCCTATTTGCCCACTGTGTGTTACCTTTGGGTTCTGTAGACCTTGTTCATGTCATGGATGCAAGCATAACCTCCATCCATGAAGTGGAAGGCCTGTAGAGTAAACGGCCTTAATGTTATTTAACAGGGATAGTCATGCTTATCTGAAAAGTGTCCAGGCCTTTGGCTGTGACTGCCTCTGGGTCCCTAAGAGTTTTCCTTTTTGGGCTTCAAACCAAAGCTTGGAATTGAATTTGGGACAAAAAACTGCCTCAGGAAGGTGTACAGAAATTAGTCTCAGGTGACCCTCATCAAAATGCAGCCAGCAACTGATAGCACAGCTGCTCCATTGCTTCCCTGTCTTAATCAGAGTGATAAGATGAAGCTGTGAAACCAGTCTCAGGAACCAGGGACCTGGCCTAATAAGGTGGCTCCCAAAAGGAAAAAATTAATTCCTTGAAAAAAGCTCCCTGTATATGCAGGACTATGTTGACTCATGACACGGTGGAAAAACAACTTAAATGTGGGGTAGGGGAGGGTACCTGGGGGAATTAGCCTCTCACCCTATGCTGATGGTTCCTTCAGCAAGGGAAAGAAAACATAGTTGTTATATCCTCCTCACTTTTAAGACTAGACAGAAGGAATACTATGCAGCCATTAAAAGCAATGAGTTTGTGTCCTTCATAGGGACATGGATGAATCTGTAAACCATCATTCTCATCAAACTGACACAAGAACAGAAAATCAAATACTGCATGGTATCACTCATAGGCGAGTGCTGAACAATTAGAACAATTAGAGCATGTGAACACCATGGAATATTATGCAGCAATCAAAAATGATGAGTTTGTGTCCTTTGTAAGGACATGGATGAATCTGGAGAACATCATTCTCAGCAAACTGACACAAGAACAGAAAAAGAAATACCGCATATACTCACTCATAGGTGGGTGAGAAAAATGAGAACACATGGACACAGAGAGGGGGTCTACTACACACTGGGGTCTATTGGGGGGAATGGGGGAGGGACAGCGGGGGGGGCTGGGGAGGGATAGCCTGGGGATGAATGCCAAGTGTGGGTGAAGGGGAGGAAGGCAGCAAAACACACTGCCATGTGTGTACCTATGCAACTATCTTGCACGTTCTGCACATGTACCCCAAAACCTATAATGCAATAAAAATTAAAAAAGAAAAAAAAAAAGAACATGTGGACACAGGGAGGGAAGTATCACACACTGCAGTCAGGGGAGGGATGGGGCTGTGGGGAGGGTGAGGAGGGATAACATGGGAAGAAATACCAGATATAGGTGATGGGGGGAGGAAGGCAGCAAACTACCTTGTCGTGTATATACCTATGCAACAATCTTGCATGATCTGCACATGTACCCCAGAACCTAAAGTGCAATTAAAAAAAATAAAAACTAAAATAAAAAAATAAATCATTTATCAGATGCACTTCTGCAGGGCAGGGCTGCAGCTCCATTCCAATGTGATTGTGATAGGTCTATAAATAATAGTGCGTGCTTCAGCAGCCCAAGTTTCCACAGTCCTTCCTCAGACACCCACACACGTTGATTCAGACTTTTAGAGCTTGAAGGAGCCTTAAAGATCATCATCTTTAACCAGCCCCTTTTACAGCGGAGGAAACTGAGACCAACAGAGGCAGTGAGACATGCTTAACATCACATTCAGCATTTACAACAAGGCCTGAACTGTAGCCCATAGCCTGAGCTCCTTCTGCTTCACTTCTGCTTCATCTTGACTATGCTCAGCTTGCCCCAGCACAATTTTTTTTTTGATATAAGCATTTTTGTTATTTGGATTCAGGTTTATCATCACTATATTAAAATCTGCTTGATTCTAAAAAAAATAAAAAAAGAATAGACAGAAACCAGATTTTTCTGAATTACACTCCTGATGACTATATTACCCCTGTGGTTTGCAACAACACCTTTAACATTGCATGTAAAGAAGAGATAGAAACTATAACAGCCAGGAAAGAAGAAGGAAAATCCCATAAGACTGTCGGTCTTTGCTGACACCCTAACTGGCTGGTTTAGGGTCCTGCAGGCATCACCAAGGCCTCAGCCACATGCATTCAGTTGCCCCAGGTCCGTATTCCAATCTCTTGTGATGGCTAGACCTCCATAAAGGGAAACCGGATTGGAACTAAGCCAAGGGTGATGAGTATTGACAATATTCTCCCCAGTGAGTGTGTCTTCCATGACTTAAGTCTGGCAGCCATCCTAGTGGCTTTTACCTGTGCAGCAGAGGCCTGGTGTTTTTCTTGTATTCCGGCTATTGTGGAGTTTAGGGGCTCTGTAAAACAAACAATGACAGAAACCAGCAAGTCAGCATTTACTCAAAACCTGCTGCAGAGCCTGGACAAGCCCCCAGAAATGTCACAGAATCCTTTGGGTGTCACTTAGCCATCTGGAAACCTCTATGGCCTGGGATGCCTCTGCTTGAGTTTTACTTGTGCCCACTGGGCTTGTTCCACTCAGCCCAGCAGGCTGCACTCAGCTCACACTAGCAGCCCAGATCCCATACCTGCCAAGTGCAAGCCAGGAGCAGAGCAGCAAGGGTTGTATGAGTGAGCAAGCACAGGGTCTGGCTACTGTGCACAGTCAAGCATGCTGGCTGCTGGGTCAGGGTGGGCAGCTCCAAGAGCAGGCATAAGTATGGCTCTGAGCAAGGCTGCCACTGGATATCAAGGAGGTTTCTTCTCTGGGTTGTGAACTTTACCTAGAACCTGCAGCCTGGCCCCCAGGCTTCAGGCCATCAGTGGCTTGAAGTTTGGGCCTCAGTGGAGACTCGCCCCTTTCTGCCTAAGAACTCTAGGAAATTGTTTGCTTCCTGCTGCAGTCACCATCACTACCACCAAGGTTCTAAACATATTGGATCACCTCCAAAAATTTCACTGTGTGTTTGTGTTGCTGTTGTTCCATTTGGTTTATACTGTTTTAGTGGTAAGAATACATCATAAGGTCTATCCTTTTACACATTTCTCATATTTTTTATACTTAGGGATCCTTATAAGTTTAAAAGGCAAATAGTTTGAAATAACATACTATAAAAATAACTATTGATATTTTAAATATTTTTGCTTCTTAGAGACACTTTCTTTTGAAAATAGAAATACTGGATCTCAGCAATATCCTTTGTGCTTTCCAAACCATTAAAATATTATATCTAATGTTTCTAAGTATAAAGAACTATCTATTATCACTGCTGATGGTCAAAGAAGAAAAAAGAAAACTCCACTGTGATGCTATTTCTACTATTATTTTTAAAATAATCTATTTTAATATGTTCCATTATTAAAGTTCTATTCATGTCTAAATTTATAACATGTTCTTAGCTAGAAAAAAAAAATCATTCACAACTCATCCTCACAGAGAATACTTTTGATACTAAAGTAGATTTCAGTAGGTCAAACATTAATGTTAGTGTGATATCCCCTAAAAGAAAATAGAATCCACTGCCCCATTTTATATTATTTTTTAATTTTATGCATTTTTTGTAAAGTATATTACATTTGTGGTTTATGAAATATTAAAATTCCCCTGCTTGAAGGTGATATTAGGTATTTAAAGAAATAGGGTTTCCAATATATATAAATTGTAAAAGTTGCATTTATTTTATCAGTATAACATATATACTGCTTTATATGCCAAAAGAAGCAAACAAAAGTGAAGACAAAGATATCCTTTCATTTAGAAATCTCAAATAAAAAAGAATGTAATAATAACAAAAGTAAGAAAATGTCAATCTTATTAGTAATTGTGATTTAGTACATTAAGTTCAGTAACTTACCAAAGCATTTGCATGCCTTAGAATTGGTCTTAGCTTCTTATCCCATCAAATGTTTCTTACACTAATTAAAACTTATCTCTTTCAATAAGCCATAATTGCTTTTTATAAATGCCTTTCCTTTCTCCAAAATGTACTAGAGCTGTGTCTCTAAGTCTCCAATGCAGTGGCAGATTTATTAAATTAGATTTTTCTTGTTATTGTTTGTTATGTATTTGTTTTACACTAAAAGATCAACAATCATAGTTGCCAAGAGTAATTAATAGATGTATTTGAAACCTTATAATTTCCCTTTTAATGTCCAAAAACTTAATTAGTATTGAAGCCATGGAGGCTGTCTATCATTTTAGGCTTGATCAATATCTGTAGAAAGTTGACTGTCTCAAGTACATAGTTTAATTTGGCTTAGAACTTAAAGAGTAAAGGAGCTATTCTTACTTTTGTACTACATGAAAATTAAATATAAGTTAACTTTTAGAACATAAAATATTGCAGAATAAGGAAAATCATTAACCCTGAAGATGAAATAAACTAAATTTCTATAATATATGATATAGAAAGACAAGAATGAAACATCACCTGTGACACCTAGATGAACCAGAAACAGTGATCAAAAGCAAATCTATGTCTTAATTATTAAACAAGATATTATTGATTTAAATTTCACAAAATGTTACAAAAAGGAACTAAAACCTGTGAAAATTAGAATGTGGGAACTAATTAAGCTACAAGAAGGAATTAATGAGTTATAAACAGAAATAAGTTCTAGATTAAAACTGTAGTGAAGAGGTTTATAAAAATCAACAATAAAAGAGTCAACTTCAGATGCTAATAAAATGGAAATATAATTTAAAAAATAGAGAGATAAAAATAACATTATATTATAGAAATGTATTCTAATACATTTTAGTGAAGTAGGTATTTTCTTAAAACTTTTGACATAAGAAGTAAGAAACCTAAACAGAAATATAGCCACAAAAAGATGTGCTTTAAAAGAAACTTTAAAAAGAATGTCAAGGAGTGCAACTGAAGCAATTTTAGGTGTCTTAGTCAGTTTGAGCCTCTGTAACAAAAATATCATGGACTGATTTGCTTAAAAGACACTTATTTCTCATGTTTTTGAAGGCTGGGAAGTTCTACATCAATTCACCAGCCTGTTTAATTCAAAGAGGGCTCTTTTTCTGCTTTGCAGAAGAAAGCCTGCTTGTCATAGATAGAGAGAGAGAGAGCACTAGTCTCTTTTTCTTTTTACAAGGACAATCATCATGGAGTCTCCAGCCTCACGACTTCATCTAAACCTAATTACCTTCCACAAACCCACTTTCTAATACACTTCCCCAACACCTTAGGGGTTAGACTTACAACATGAGAATTTTGGGGAAATAAAAACATTCAGTCCACACCACAAAGTCAATTATTTATCACAAAAAGTTCTTTTCTTAAAAACAGTTTAGTCTTACGTTATAAAATAGATTTTGAGCTAAGAAAATTATAGATTATGAATTAATTTTACGACACCAGTGTAACAGTAATGCCAGCAAACCCACATATAAATTAGAAAAGCATAGAATAAATATTTTTGTTTATTAATCAATAGAAACAGATTCATGGTAATCTTCTAGTATATTTAATATGCAGTATTTTTAATTAAAATATACTAAGATTAACTATTGTTTATTCCATAAAGATAAACCTTATTAGGTACTGTGAAATTGGTTAATTTATTTCAACATGGCAATGGGCCATATATATATATATTTTTTTTTTTTTAATTTTTCTTGCATTGTAGGTTTTGGGGTACAGGTGCAGAACGTGCGAGATAGTTGCATAGGTACACACATGGCAGTGTGTTTTGCTGCCTTCCTCCCCTTCACCCACACTTGGCATTTCTCCCCAGGCTATCCCTCCCCAGCTCCCCGCCGCTGTCCCTGCCCCATTCCCTCCAATAGACCCCAGTGTGTAGTAGACCCCCTCCGTGTGTCCATGTGTTCTCATTCTTCTCACCCACCTATGAGTGAGAACATGCGGTATTTCCTTCTCTGTTCTTGTGTCAGTTTGCTGAGAATGATGTTCTCCAGATTCATCCATGTCCTTACAAAGGACACAAACTCATCATTTTTGATTGCTGCATAATATTCCATGGTGTATATGTGCCACATTTTCCCAGTCCAGTCTATCATCGATGGGCATTTGTGTTGGTTCCAGTTCTTTGCTATTGTAAACAGTGCTGCAATGAACATTCGTCGGCATGTGTCCTTATAGTAGAACGCTTTATATTTCTTTGGATATATACCCAGTAATGGGATTGCTGGGTCAAATGCAATTTCTATTTCTAGGTCCTTGAGGAATCGCCACACTGTCTTCCACAACGGTTGAACTAATTTACACTCCCACCAACAGTGTAAGAGTGTTCCTATTTCTCCACATCCTCTCCAGCATCTGTTGTCTCCAGATTTTTTAATGATTGCCATTCTAACTGGCGTGAGATGGTATCTCAATGTGGTTTTGATTTGCATCTCTCTAATGACCAGTGATGATGAGCCTTTTTTCATGTGTTTGTTGGCCTCATGTATGTCTTCTTCTGTAAAGTGTCTGTTCATATCCTTTGCCCATTTTTGAATGGGCTTGTTTGTTTTTTTCCTGTAAATCTGTTTGAGTTCTTTGTAAACTCTGGATATCAGCCCTTTGTCAGTTGGGTAAACTGCAAAGATTTTTTTCCAATCTGTTGGTTGCCAATTCACTCTAGTGACTGTTGCTTTTGTCGTGCAAAAGCTGTGGAGTTTCATTAGGTCCCATTTGTCTATTTTGGCTTTTGTTGCCAATGCTTTTGGTGTTTTGGTCATGAAGTCCTTGCCTACTCCTATGTCCTGAATGGTTTTGCCTAGATTTTCTTCCAGGGTTTTTATGGTGCCAGGTCTTATGTTTAAGTCTTTAATCCATCTGGAGTTAATTTTAGTGTAAGGTTTCAGGAACAGGTCCAGTTTCTGCTTTCTGCACATGGCTAGCCAGTTTTCCCAACACGATTTGTTAAACAGGGAATCCTTTCCCCATTGCTTGTTTTTGTCTGATTTATCAAAGATTATATGGTTGTAGATATGTTGTGTTGCCTCCGATGCCTCTGTTCTGTTCCATTGGTCTATATCTCTGTTTTGGTACCAGTGCCATGCTGTTTTGATTTCTATAGCCTTGTAGTATAGTTTGAAGTCTGGTACTGTGATGCCTCCCGCTGTGTTCTTTTTGCTTAGAATTGACTTGGCTATGCGGGCTCTCTTTTGGTTCCATAGGAAGTTCATGGTGGTTTTTTTCCAGTTCTGTGAAGAAATTCAGTGATAGTTTGCTGGGGATAGCATTGATTGTGTAAATTACTTTGGGCAGTATAGCCATTTTCATAATATTGATTCTTCCTAACCATTAACATGGAATGTTTCTCCATCTGTTTGTGTCCTTTCTTATTTCGTTGAGCAGTGGTTTGTAGTTTTTCTTAAATAGGTCCCTTACGTTCCTTGTGAGTTGTATTCCCAGGTATTTTATTTTCTTTGTAGCAATTGTGAATGGCAGTTCGTTCTTGATTTGGTTCTCTTTAAGTCTGTTATTGGTGTATAGGAATGCTTGTGATTTTTGAACATTGATTTTATATCCTGAGACTTTGCTGAAGTTGCTCATCAGTTTCAGGAGTTTTTGGGCTGAGGTGATGGGGTCTTCTAGGTATACTATCATGTCATCTGCAAATAGAGACAATTTGGCTTCAACCTTTCCTATTTGAATACCCTTTATTTCTTTTTCTTGCCTGATTGCTCTGTCTAGAACTTCCAGTACTATGTTGAATAGGAGTGGTGAGAGAGGGCATCCTTGTCTAGTGCCGGATTTCAAAGTGAATGCTTCCAGTTTTTGCCCATTCAGTATGATATTGGCTGTTGGTTTGTCATAAATAGCTTTTATTACTTTGAGATATGTTCCATCAATACCAAGTTTATTGAGGGTTTTTAGCATAAAGCGCTGCTGAATTTTGTCAAATGCCTTCTCTGCATCAATTGAGATAATCATGTGGTTTTAGTTTTTGGTTCTGTTTATGTGGTGAATTACATTTATATACTTGCGTATGTGGAACCAGCCCTGAATCCCTGGGATGAATCCTACTTGATCATGATGGAGAAGATTTTTAATGCACTGTTGCAATCAGTTTGCCAGTATTTTATTGAAGATTTTTGCATCTATGTTCATCATTGATATTGGCCTAAAGTTTTCTTTTCTTGTTCAGTCTCTGCCGGGTTTTGGTATCAGGATGATGTTGGTCTCATAAAATGATTTGGGAAGGATTCCCTCTTTTTGAATTATTTGGAATAGTTTCAGAAGGAATGTTACCAGATCCTCTTTGTGTGTCTGGTAGAATTTGGCTGTGATCCCATCTGGACTTGGGCTTTTTTTGTGTGGTAGTCTCTTAATTGCTGCCTCAACTTCAGACCTTGTTATTGGTCTATTCATAGTTTTGGCTTCCTCCTGTTTTAGGCTTGGGAGGACACAGGAGTCCAGGAATTTATCCATTTCTTCCTGGTTTACTAGTTTATGTGCATAGAGTTGTTTGTAGTATTCTCTGATGATGGTTTGAATTTCTGTGGAATCTGTGGTGATTTCCCCTTTATCATTTTTTATTGCCTCTGTTTGGTTGTTCTCTCTTTTCTTTTTTATCATTCTGGCTAGTGGTCTGTCTATTTTGTTGATCTTTTTGAAAAGCCAGCTATTGGATTTGTTGATTTTTTGAAGGGTTTTTCATGTTTCTATCTCCTTCAGTTCTGCTCTGATCTTAGTTTTATGTCTTGTCTTCAGCTAGGTTTTGAGCTTTTTTGATCTTGCTCCTCTAGCTCTTTCAATTTTGACGATAGGTTGTCAATTTTGGATCTCTCCACTCTTCTCATGTGGGCACTTATTGCTATATATTTTCCTCTACAGACTGCTTTAAATGTGTCCCAGAGATTCTGGTATGTTGTGTCTTCATTCTCGTTGGTTTCAAAGAACTTCTTTATTTCTGCCTTCATTTCATTGTTTATCCAATCAACATTCAAGAGCCAGTTGTTCAGTTTCCATGAAGCTTTGCGGTTCTGAGTTAGTTTCTGAATTCTGAGTTCTAACTTGATTGCACTATGGTCTGAGAGACTGTTTGTTATGATTTCAGTTGTTTTGCATTTGCTGAGGAGTGCTTTATTTTCTATTATGTGGTCAAATTTGGAGTAGGTGTGATGTGGTGCTGAGAAGAATGTATATTCTATGGATTTGGGGTGGAGAGTTCTGTAAATGTCTATCAGGTTTGCTTGTTCCAGGTCTGAGTTCAAGTCCTGGATATCCTTGTTAATTTTCTGTCTGGTTCATCTGTCTGATATTGACAGTGGAATGTTAAAGTCTCCCACTATTATTGTGTGGGAGTCTAAGTCTCTTTGTAAGTCATTAAGAACTTGCCTTATATATCTGGGTGCTCCTGCATTGGGTCCATATATATTTAGGATCATTAGCTCTTCTTGTTGTATCGATACTTTGACCATTATGTAATGACCTTCTTTGTCTCTTTTGATCTTTGTTACTTTAAAGTCTATTTTATCAGAGACGAGAATTGCAACTCCTGCCTTTTTTTTGCTCTTCATTTGCTTGGTAAATCTTCCTCCATCCCTTTATTTTGAGCCTTTGTGTATCCTTGCATGTGAAATGGGTTTCCTGGATACAGCACACTGATAGGTTTTGGTTTTTTATCCAATTTGCCAGTCTGTGTCTTTTGATTGGTGCATTTAGCCCATTTACATTTAGGGTTAATATTGTTATGTGTGAATTTGATACTGCCATTTTGATGCTAGCTGGCTGTTTTGCCTACTGGTTCATGTAGATTCTTCATTTTGGTATGCTTTAGGATGGCTGGTACTGGTTGTTTCTTTCTATCTGTAGTGCCTCTTTCAGAAGCTCTTATAAAGGAGGCCTATTGGTGACAAAATCTCTGAGTACTTGCTTGTTCGCAAAGGATTTTATTTTTCCTTCACTTATGAAGCTCAGTTTGGCTGGATATGAAATTCTGGGTTGAAAGTTCTTTTCTTTAAGGATGTTGAATATTGGCCCCTACTCTCTTTGAGCTTGTAGAGTCTCTGCCGAGAGATCTGCTGTGAGTCTGATGGGCTTCTCTTTGTGGGTGACCCGACCTTTCTCTCTGGCTGCCCTTAGTATTTTCTCCTTCATTTCAACCCTGGTGAATCTGATGATTATGTTCCCTGGGATTGCTCTTCTTGCGGAGTATCTTTATGGTGTTCTCTGTATTTTCTGGAGTTGAGTATTGACTTGCCTTGGTAGGTTGGGGAAATTTTCCTGGATAATATCCTGAAGAGTATTTTCCAGCTTGGATTCATTCTCTTCACCACATTCTGGTACACCTATCAAACGTAGGTTGGGTCTCTTCACATAGTCCCACATTTCTTGGAGATTTTGTTCATTCCTTTCTGCACTTTTTGCTGTAATCTTGGTTTCTCGTTTTATTTCATTGAGTTGATCTTCGACTTCTGATATTCTTTCTTCTGCTTGGTCAATTCGGCTGTTGAAACTTGTGCATGCTTCGCGAAGTTCTCGTGTTGTGTTTTACAGCTCCTTCAATTCATTCATATTCCTCTCTAACTTGTCCATTCTTGTTATCAATTCCTTGAATCTTTCTTCAAATCTTTTTTCAAGGTTCTTAGTTTCTGTGCATTGATTTAGAACATGTCCTTTTAGCTCACTGAAGTTTCTAATTATCCACTTTCTGAAGTCTGATTCCATCATTTCGTCACACTCATTCTCCGTCCAGCTTTGTTCCCTTGCTGGCAAGGAGTTTTGGTCCTTTGTAGGAGGTGAGGTGTTTTGGTTTCGGGTGTTTTCCTCCTTTTTGCACTGGTTTCTTCCCATCTTTGTGGATTTATCCACCTGTCATCTTAGTAGTTGCTGATTTTTCTATTGGGTCTCTGAGTGGACGCCCAGATTGTTGATGATGAATTATGTCTGTTACTTAGTTTTCCTTCTAATGGTCTAGCCCCTCTGCTGTATGAGTGCTGAGGTCCACTCCAGGCCCTGCTTGTCTAGGGTACACCTGTAGCAGCTGCGGAACAGTGAGGGATGCTACCAGTTTCTTCTTCTGCTATCTTTTTCCCAGAATGATGCCCGCCAAATGTCAGTCTGATTAGTCCTTTTTTGAGGTGACTCTTTGGATATACGGGGTCAGGGAGCTGCTTGAGGAGACGGTCTGTACTTTATAGGAGCTCCAGTGCTGAGCTGTGAGCTCCGTTGTTCATTGGGGGTTGTTGGGCACCTGTGTTTCGGTCTTCTGCCACAGAACTTAGAAACCACCACCCCCCTTTTTTTTTTCCCTCAGATGCTCTGTCTCAGGGAGTTGGGGCTTTCTTTATGAGTATCTGTTGCACTTTCCTGCCCAGCTAGGAGGTAGTCTATTCACTATTTGCCTGCTGAGGCTCCGCCCTGCTAGCACAGGTCCGCCCTCCTGCTGCAGGGCTCTGTTCTGCTGTGTTGCGCTCCGCCCTGCTGGTGGAGTCTCTCCGTTATGGCGGGTTGCCTCGGCAACGGCAGACTGCGTCAGCACTGGGCGGTACTTCAGTAGGGGCGGATTGCGCCCGTAGTGGCAGACGCCCCTCCCCCACCGGGCTGCACCGTCCTAGATTCAGCTGTGCCTGCAGCAAAACTCTCAACCCGAGCGCCTCCAATCGCCGCTCTGCTTGTCCCCGTAAGGGTGGGACCTGCCCAGGGCAATGGGCCATATAATTTCCTTCTTTAGTCATGCGAAAACTTGTGGAATGCATTTGTACTTATCTAATATAATAAATAAAATATTCTTCAATGTAATAGACCATGCTATATTTACAGGTAATTTGCCAGCATGATTGACACTAAAATACTAAAAATTAAGAATGTCTTTATTCACATTATTCAACAATTTTATGAAAATCCTAGAAGGTGATATATAAGAAGCTTCTATATCTTTTTAGGATGTATTATGTATACACTGAATATGTATTATTATATTGAATATATAATATTGAATTTATAATTGCCTTTATAAATATAATATTGAATTTTTAAATATATAATATATATTGAATATATTACATAAAATATTATATATTATTATATTATCAATTATATATTATATAGTTAATATGAATAGTATATATATATTACATATATTTAATATATAGTATTGAATATATATGATTGGGTATACTTAATATGTATTCAATATATATATCAACATATATTTTAATACAATTCAATAAGGTCTAGATTAAAACTGTAGTGAAGATGTTTATAAAAATCAACAATAAAATAGTCAAATTTAGTTGCTAATAAAATGGAAATTTAATTTAAAAAATAAAGAGATAAAAATAACATATTATAGAAATGTATCCTAAGACATTTTAGTGAATTAGGTATTTTCTTAAAACTTGAGAAACTTAAAACTTTAAATATACCAAGATTAAATATTATTTATTCTATAAATAATTATATTCAAAATATATGTTGAATATATAGAGAATATATATCATATTTAGAATATATATCTTTGTGGAAAAAGAAAAAATATATATATATGGCAAACAATCTCACCTTACTGAAATGTGGAAAAAATATTCATGAGAATTTTTTGAAATTGGCCACTTAGAAAGCATCTCAATACCATTAGTAACAGTGAAGTACAAATAACATTGAAAAAGAATAGCATTTTACACTGATTATTTTAACAAAATTTCAAATCCGATAATAAAATTGAAATCTGGGGAGAGGCGCAATGGTAAGAATCTTATAACTTCTTATGCAAATGTAGTTTACACAACCATTTTTGAAAACTGAAATGCAATATCTAAGAAAGTTGAAATATATTGCATTGATGAACATGTAGATTCTACTGCTCACCAGACACAAAAAATACTGTTGGCTTAAGGCAAGAGTGCTTATTTTTTTCACATAACTATCCAGAAATAAGTAGCCTAGAGTCTAGATGGCAAATTCCCTAGTACTCTGCTACTTCTCAGTAGAGGCCCACACCCTCATGTTCCAAGACGTACAAGATATATAAAGCAACACATTGAAAACATTGGAGAGCAGCCATTTTATCATGGCATTTTAGAAGGCAGCATAATATTTAACAAAATTTAACACTATTATCTTAGTGTTAACTCTGGCCCACATTCTAGGATTTAACATCATTTCAAGAAAATATTTAATGTAAAATAAGAAAATAGTACAATATGATATCCTATGTAAAATAATAAGAAAATAATACAATATGATATTCTATGAAGACTTATGAACTAAAATTATTTAGATTCAATTTCTCTTTTAATATGATATGCACATATTCTTAATCACAAATATTATTAATTTGTTCTCTACCTCTCCATTTACATTTTGCTTTAATACATAGCAGTTTAGTGCTTTTCATTTAAATATCCCTTAAGTAATGTAATAATGCAATATTAAAAATGCCGAGTCATTAACTTGGTTATATTAAATATTTATTATATTAAAGAAATCAATTTCACATTTTTAATATAATCACAATGTTAATTTTCCTGACTTATTTTATTTTGCTATTCAATTATAGGCCTTCTGGTTCAGATGTTATTGCAGTTTGAATATTGTTATGTCCTGTATAATTAGTTATGTCACAGAGTAGGAACCATTGACTGTATTCTTAATATCTAGTTAACCATTTGTATTTGAACTATATTAGTATATATTCAAAATACATAGTTTATATTTTTAGATCAGGAAGTTATTTGAAAATATACAATTCACACCCAATATATCTCCAGTTAGATCTTGATATTTTTACATTCAATTCATTTATATCTTTTTTAATACTATCTAAACAGTGTGAAATATGAATTAACATTAGCATCATAATACTATTTTTTATAAATAGCATTTTAAAAAGTTAAAGGAATTTAGCAGTTGATTAAATATTATGTAAGATTAAATTGAGTGTATCCTATAAGATTTTATGTCTCATTCATTAAATTAATGCCAAAAGAACTTATAACTAATATATAATCTAATGGTATGTCACTTTTTTTAAAAGAGAAATATCAATGGAAAAACAAAGATTCTTTCTACACAATCAGAATTAATTGTTTTTTGAAATCAGGTTTTTGAAAAAATTTATTTTTCTTCTACTAAGTCACTTTGTTCTAAAAAATGTTCTAGCATGACTGGGTGGAAAAAAAATTTTTTAAATGTCAAATAAACATTACTTATTAATAATATATAAATAACTTACATATTTTGAAGCATAACTTTCTAAATCCCATACCTATCTTAAGATATGCTAAATTTTGAGACTCTGGTATATTTGGCTTTTTCTGGTGGACCGCTGGGGCTAAGTAAAGCTGAAAATTTAGGTACATTTCCTATTGTATAAAAAATACCAAACTCAATATTAAAATATCTGAGTTGTAATAGGGGTGAGAATCTCCACAATATGCCTGGCAGAGTGGTTCATGCCAGTAATTTCAGAACTTTGAGAGGCTTAGGTCAGAGGATCCCTTGAGACTGGGAGTTTGAGAACAGCCTGGGCGGCATAGACCTCGACCCTAAAAACAAGAAAGCGGACAAACACAGGAATAACCTCAATAAAGCCTAGCAACTGAAGCAAGCAAAGGTTTTTATGGACTTAGAATTCATGTTTAAGGGCAGTAGTGGAGCTACAAATATAATACTAAGCATGTCCATGTGACTATAATAATTGTGAAGTTCTTTAACACAAGAAAATTAGCATTGAGTACTTGTAAAGTTAAATTTAGACAGGAATAAACAGTTGAATTTTGTCACAAATGAAACCCATACACATGCAAATGTATGTGTCTGTATATATGTGTGCATGTATGGAAATGTGTATATATGTATGCATATCTGTGTGCTGCAGGTATATACACATATGTATAGATATATATGTCCATATATACATATATATGTATGCATATACACACACAGGTGATATCATTAAATTTTGGCTTAAATAATTCAAAGCCAATTGGCTTGCAACATAAGTGATGATACCATTCTTTCATTGGTAGTGAGAAATCAGGCCTATATATGACTACTGTGATTGCAAATATCAGCTTGTGGTGGCAAGTGGCTCTTGGCCTTCATGGATCAAAAAATACCCAAAAAGAACATATTAATTAAAATAATCAAAGACAAATAGAAGGGAAACAAACCATAAGATACAGTAGCTATGAATACTTGTTTATGAAAAAATTCTATGGAATCTCAAAAATAATTCTAAAATTTTGGTGTTCTTTCAATAGAGAATAGGTTGGCAAGTTAGAGAACTTATTTTTTCTTGTTATGCCCTCATTCTCCCCATTCCATTACCCTAGATATGGCCCCATTTTGCTTCAATGGAAATAAAGAAGAAAGTGTAAAAATCATAGCTTTAACTATATGAGCTAATGAAGTGTCTTCTGTGTGTACTGGGGATAGTGTATCAATATTAACCACTTCTAATATGCTTACCATTTGTTAATTTTTTCATTTGTCATGTATTGTTTGTTTTAACATACAAACAGGGATGGGAAATAATGTAATAGTTTCGAAATTGGAAATAAGACTTTTGCAGTTGCTAAATGTCTTGAGATATTGTCTCATTAGTTAAGATCTGGAGAAACTATTCTGCTTTATTATACAAGGTAGAACAAGAGGAAGATTTTATATCTGTGTCTGAGATTTGGATGGCAAAATAAATACTCTGACAATGTGTAATGTTTCTAATGTAGGTTTGGTGTTTAAATTTATAGGAACTGTGAGAAAAATAAACTAACATTTAAAGAATTATATTTAAGGAAGTGAAAATTCTGTGTGTGTGTAAAAGAAAGAAAAATTATTACAAAGAAAACCACACTTAAACCAAGCTACAGAGAATTCCTAATGAAAACACTGTTGTGAGTTAGATCACAAATAAATATAAAAATACACTAGGAAAATATTTACTTTTGAGTGAGATTTGCAGATTATAGAGTTTTAGATGATAAAGCAGACTGATTGAATTTATGAAATAAGTAGATGTAAATAAGCTAAATAAGCAAAGATATTTAAAATGTGAAGTCCACAATAAAGACAAAATATTATAAAAATTAAAGAGAAAAAAATGGAAAAGTTACTAATAAACACCAACTAAAAATCTTCCTGAAGTGGGCGTATGTGTGTGCAAAGCTATACAGAAATAAGCACTAATGAATTGAAAGACATTATCTCCAGATAGCAGACTATATAATTTTATAGATGTATTTCTTTATATATTTTTGTATGTTCTAATTTTCTTCAATCCAATACTTCTGTAATTGTAAAATCTTATTAAAATATATATTAAAGAGAATTTAACTTTCATGTGTTAGAAGTACAAAAAACGTACCTTTAGAAAAACATTTAATAAAACTAAAATATCAGAAGAAAAATAACATATGAGACCAAAGAGAATGTAAGCATTTCTAAGTAGTGACGGGCAGGACCTATAACATAACTATTTCATATCTCTACTCAGCACTCAGAGAAGTAACGTTGGTGGCTTAAAATCTGAAGCAGTGGAAATATTTGCACCACATAATTTGAAATGCTATTTACTAAGGCTTTTATTTATTTATTTATTTATTGCAATAAAATAAAAATAACTTCAGGATCAGATGAAAGGTACAGAGATATCAATTTTGTTTTTAAAGTACCCCAACTTGTTCCAAGAAGTTCTGGCATCCATTCTTCAGTGAAGACTAAATATGTGCCAAGTGTGAACTTTAAAAACAAAACTATTTTCAACTTTTCAAGTGTATTAAAAATGTCTGAACAATTTCTAAAAGTTCAGCCCTTGATAACTCAAAATGACTTAATGAAATTTTACTAACCTTTCCGAATATTGTACCTCAAAACTGAGAGCAAGAATGAAAAATTTTGGCTTACAGGGAATATTTCAAGAAAAGTACAAATACTGGAAAGCAAGGGCTGTAAAAATGTGTGTAGAAATGTTTTCTTTTTCAAACATAGCTACAGATGTTTTTATGAAGTATTTATCAATCCAAGATGTTAAACATTTTTTACATAAACACTGAATTTGGTTTCATATTATTGACACTTTATAAATTGTTTATTAACTATTTAATCAATAAAATTGTTTATTAACTATTTAATCAAAAACAATAAAAGATGGACAGTGGATCAATGTAGTAATTTGCACTGCAATTAAATCTTAAAATTAGCTATAAATAGAACATTTGTTAAGAATGGTATGATTTTTATTGCTATATATAATTTTATGTTATGTAAATAATAGTATTTAAAAATTACAGTCGTGTGTGACATAATGATGTTTCAGTTGATGATGGACTACATATGTAACAATAGTCGCAATGATACAATGGAGCCAAAAAACCTATTTGGCCTACTACCATACCCATTGTAACATCATAAAGCAATTACTTAATTTTCATATAAATTTAATTGTAGCCTAAGTGTATAATGCTTACAAAGTCTATAGAAGTATACAGTAGGGGGGAAGATCCAAGATGGCTGTTTAGGAGCAGCTAAGTATTGCAGCTCCCAGTGAAAGCACAGAGAGTGAGTGGATGCTGCATTTCCAGACGGATCTTTATTGCCCACAGACCAGGAGATTCCCAGGTGGAGGAGCCCCATGGGTTGCCAGTGTGGCTGTTTTGGCTGACATGGCTGTTTTGCCAGCGTCCTGGTGCTGCGGTTGTTCATACAAAATACACTGGTCTGGTTGCCCTTTTAAGCTGGTGATTGGAGCTTCAGGAAGGCAGAGTCACCCATTCATCTAATTACACAGGGGACTGAAACAGGGAGCCAGGCCAGGAGATTCCTGGGCAGCGTCATTGTTTCAGCCAGCACAGTGGGTCACCACAGGGGAAATCACACAGATTCTGGCACCTTTTCAATAGGTGACCGGAACACCTGGGACAGAGTCAACCATTCAACTTAAAAAAAAAAGGCTCTGAGGCAGGGAGCCAGGTGATCAGTCTTGGCTGATCCCCGCCCCCCGCCACACACACACACACACACAAAACAGCAATTGGAAATGCTCTGGGTTGAGAATTTCACAGGAAGCACAACTGAACCCGGGATGGTCCAGCTCTGTGGGGGAGAGGAGTCCACCATTACTGAGGCACTCCACCCCTACAGAGGTAGTCCGCCATTGCTGAGGCAGCCTGCCATTGCCAAGGCAACCCGCCATTACAGAGAGTGTCTGCCATTACAGAGGTGGGCCACCATTGCTGAGGCATTTCTAACCACACCCATATAAACAGGACTGCAGGAAAGTTCACACAGCAGCGGGGAGGAGTCCACAGCAACTCAGCAAAGCCTCTGCAGGCAGACAATGACTAGGCTGCCTCCATGCTGGGCAGGGCAGCCCTGAAAAAAAAGGCAGCAGCACAATGGAAACTCATGAATAAAGCCCTAACTCCCTGGGACAGAGCACCTGGGAAAAAAAGGGGGGTTTATGAGTTCTGCTGCAGAAGACTTAAACGTACTTGCCCAGCAGCTCTGAATGAACAATGGAGCTCACAGCTCAGCACTTGAGCTCCTATAATGGATAGACTGTCTCCTCAAGCAGACCCCTGACCCCCATATACCCAAAGAGTTACCTCACAAAGGACTGATCAGACTAACATTTGGTGGGCATCATTCTGGGACAAAGATAGCAGAAGAAGAAACTGGTAGCAACCCTTACTGTTCTGCAGCTGCTGCAGGTGATCCCCAGGCAAGCAGAACCTGGAGTGGACCTCAGCAGTCCTACAGCAGAGGGGCCAGACTGTTAGAATGAAAACTAAGAAACAGAAATAACTTCATCATCAACAAACTGGATGTTCACTCAGAGATGCAATCTGAAAATCAGTAACTACACAGATGACAGGTGGATAAATCCACAAAGATGGCAAGAAACCAGCACAAAAAGGAGGAAAACACCTGAAACCAGAACACCTCTCCTCCTACAAGGGATCATAACTCCTCACTAGCAAGGGAACAAGGCTGGATGGAGAATGAGTGTCATAAAATGAGAGAATCAGACTTCAGAATGTGGGTAATAAGAAACTTCTGTGAGCTAAAAAAAACATGTTCTAACCCAATGAAAAGAAACTAAGAACCTTGAAAAAAGATTTGATGAAGTGCTAATGAGAATGGACAACTCAGAGAGGAATATAAGTGAATTGATAGAGCTGAAAAACACAACACGAGAACTTCAAGAAGCATGCACAAGTTTCAACAGCTGAACTGACCAATATTAGAGGCATCCAATGGCAAATTGGATAAAAAGCCAAAACCCATCGGTGTGCTGTGTCCAGGAAACCCATCTTACATGCAAGGATACACAAAGGCTCAAAATAAAGGGATGGAGGAAAATTTACCAAGCAAATGGAGAGCAAAAAAAAAGCAGCAGTTGCAATTCTCATCTCTGGTAAAATAGACTTTAAAGCAACAAAGATCAAAAGAGACAAAGAAGGACATTACATAATGGTAAAAGGATTGATGCAACACGAAGAGCTAACAATTCTAAATATATACGCATCCAATAGAGGAGCACCCAGATACATAAGGAAGTTCTTAATGACTTACAAAGAGATGTAGACTCCCACACAATGATAATTGGAGATGTTAACACCACATTGTCAATATTAGACAGATCAACCAGACAGAAAATTAACAAGGATATCCAGGACTTGAACTCAGACCTGAAACAAGCAAACCTCATAGACACTGACAGAACTCTTCACCCCAAATCCATAGAATATACATTCTTCTCAGTACCACATCACACCTACTCTAAAATTGACCACATAATTGGAAGTAAATCACTCCTCAGCAAATGCAAAAAAAAAACGGAAATCATAACAGTCTCTCAGACCACAGTGCAATCAAGTTAGAACTCAGAATTCAGAAACTAACTCAGAACCACACAGCTTCATGGAAATTGAACAACTGGCTCTTGAATGTTGACTGGATAAACAATGAAATGCAGGCAGAAATAAAGATGTTCTTCGAAACCAACGAGAACAAAGACACAACATACCAGAATCTCTGGGACACATTTAACACAGTATCTAAAGGAAAATATATAGCAATAAGTGCCCACATGAGATGTAAGGAGAGATCCAAAACTGACACCCTATCATCAAAATTGAAAGAGCTAGAGGAGCAAGATCAAAAAAACTCAAAACCTAGCAGAACACAAGAAATAACTAAGATCAGAGCAGAACTGAAGGAGATAGAGACAGAAAAAAACCTTCAAAAAATCAATAAATCCAGAAGCTGGTTTTTCGAAAAGATGAACAAAATGGACAGACCACTAGCAAGATTAACAAAAAAGAAAACAGAGAATAACCAAATGGATGCAATAAAAAACAATAAAGGGGGAATCACCACAGATTCCACAGAAATTCAAACATCATCAGAGATTATTACAAACAACTCTGTGCAAATAAACTACTAAACCTGGAAGAAATGGAAGAAATTGATAAATTCCTGGAAACTTGTGTCCTCCCAAGCCTAAACCAGGAGGAAGTCAAAACCATGAATAGACCAATAACAAGGTCTGAAGTTGAGGCAGCAATTAACAGCCTACCACACAAAACAAAGCCCAGGTCCAGATGGATTCACAGCCGAATTCTACCAGACACACAAAGAGGAGCTGGTACCATTCCCTCTGAAACTATTCCAAATATTCCAAAAAGAGGGAATCCTTCCCAAATCATTTTATGAGACCAACATCATCCTGATACCACAACCCGGCAGAGACTGAACAAGAAAAGAAAACTTGAGGCCAATATCCATGATGAACATAGACACAAAAATCTTCAATAAAATACTGGCAAGCCGATTGCAACAGCACATCAAAAAGCGTATCCACCATGATCAAGTAGGAATCATCCCAGGGATGCAAGGCTGGTTCAGCATACGCAAGTCTATAAACGTAATTCACCACATAAACAGAACCAAAAACAAAAACCACATGATTATCTCAATTAACGCAGAGAAGGCCTTTGACAAAATTCAACAGCCCTTTATGCTAAAACCCCTCAATAAACTCGATATTAATGTAACATATCTCAAAATAATAAAAGCTATTTATGACAAACCAACAGTCAATACTGAATGGGCAAAAAACTGGAAGCATTCCCTTAGAAATCTGGCACTAGTCAAGGATGCCATCTCTCACCACTCCTATTCAATGTAGTACTGGAAGTTCTAGCCAAAGCAATCAGGCAAGCAAAAGAAATAAAGGGTATTCAAATAGGAAAGGAGGAAGCCAAATTGTTTCTACTTGCAGATGACATGATTGTATATCTAGAAGACCCCATCGTCTCAGCCCAAAATTACCTGAAACTGATAAGCAACTTGAGCAAAGTCTCAAGATACAAAATCAATGTGCAAAAATCACAAGCATTCCTATATACCAATAACAGACTTAAAGAGAGCCAAATCAAGAGCAAACTGCCATTCATAATTGCTACGAAGAGAATAAAATACTAGGAATACAACTAACAAGGAACGTAAAGGACCCCTTTAAGGAGAACTACAAACCACTGCTCAATGGATTAAGAGAGGACACAAACAGATGGAGAAACATTCCATGTTCATGGTTAGGAAAAATCAATATCGTGAAAATGGCCATACTGCCCAAAGTAATTTACAGATTCAACGCTATCCCCATCAAGCTACCAATGACCTTCTTCACAGAACTGGAAAAAATCACCTTAAACTTCATATGGAAGCAAAAGAGAGCCAGCATAGCTAAGTTAATTCTAAGCAAAAGGAACACAGTGGGAGGCATCACACTACCAGACTTCAAACTATACCACAAGGCTACAGTAATCAAACAGCATGGTACTGGTACCAAAACAGAGATATAGACCAATGGAACAGTAGAGAGGCCTCGGAGGCAACACAACATATCTACAACCATCCGATCTTTGACAAACCTGACAAAAAGTAGCAATGGGGAAAGGATTCCCTGTTTAATAAATGGTATTGGGAAAACTGGCTAGCTATGTGCAGAAAGCAGAAACTGGACCCCTTCCTGACACCTTACACTAAAATTACCTCCAGATGGCTTAAAGACTTAAACATAAGACCTAACACCATAAAAACCCTAGAAGAAAATCTAGGCAAAACCATTCAGGACATAGGAGTAGGCAAGGACTTTATGACCAAAACACCGAAAGCAATGCCAACAAAAACCAAAGTAGACAAATGGGACCTAATCAAACTCCATAGCTTCTGTACAGCAAAAAAAAAAAAAGTCATTAGAGTGAATCAGCAACCAACAGAATGGGGAAAAAATTTTTGCAGTTTACCCATCTGACAAAGGGCTGATATCCAATTTTACAAAGAACTAAAACAGATTTACAAGAAAAAAACAAACAAGCCCATTTAAAAGTGGACAAAGGATAAGAACAGACACTTTGCAAAAGAAGACATACATGAGGCCAACAAACATGAAAAAACTCTCATCATCACTGGTCATTAGAGAAATGCAAATCAAAACTACACTGAGATACCATCTCATGCCAGTTAGAATGGCGATCATTAAAATATCTGGAGACAACAGATGCTGGAGAGGATGTGGAAAAATAAGAACACTTTTATACTGCTGGTGGGAGTGTAAATTAGTTCAGCCATTGTGGAAGACAGTGTGGCGATTCCTCAAGGACCTAGAAATAGAAACTCCATTTGACCCATCAATCCCATTACTCGGTATATATCCAAAGGATTATAAATCGTTCTACTCTAAGGACACATGCACACGAATGTTCATTGCAGCACTGTTTACAATAGCAAAGACCTGGAACCAACCCAAATTCCCATCGATGATTGACTGGACAGGGAAAATGTGGCATATATACATCATGGAATATTATGCAGCAATCAAAAACAATGGGTTCGTGTCCTTTGTAGGGACATGGATGAATCTGGAGACCATCATTCTCAGCAAACTGACACAAGAACAGAAAATGAAATACCACATATTCTCATTCATAGGCGGGTGTTGAACAATGAGAACACATGGACACAGGGAAAGAAGCACTACACACTGGGGTCTGTTGGGAGGAATAGGGAAGGGATAGTGGGGAGTGGGGAGTTGAGGAGAGAGAGCATGGGGAGAAATGCCAGATATAGGTGAAGTGGAGGAAGGCAGCCAATCACACTGCCAAGTGTGGACCTATGCAACTATCTTGCATATTCTTTACATGTACCCCAAAACCTAAGATGCAATTGAAAAGCAAAAAGGAAGTATACAGTAGTGCCTTAGGCCTTTGCATTCATTCACCACTCAGTCACCAAGAGCAGTTTGCATTCTTGCAAATTTCGTTCATGGTAAGCGCTCCAGGCAGATGTACCATTTTGTAAAATCACTGATACCATGTTTTACTCTACTTGTTTTGTGCTTAGATATGTTTAGACACACAAATACTGATGGCAGCAGTGGCCATTTTGGAGCAGCCACTGCGAATATGCCAGCTGCAGTGGGGAAGGCACAGCCAGGTTTGCATGTTCTGCAGAGTCATAGGGAGCCGGGAAGAGGCAAGAGTCCTTTCCCCCACCAAGTTGGCAGGGCAGGAGCCCCATGCTCCTGGGCACAGCAGCAGCTCCAGACCCCATCATCAGTGTACCTTCAGAGGCCCAGGAAGCCCTTTGCCCTTGTTGCAGGCTTGAAAGTACTTGCTCCTGTTCTCTGGCCTCTTCCTGTTCCAGTGCCCACTCTGATTTCAAAGCAAAGTTATGGCCGAGCCCAGGCACATGGGGCACTGGCTGAGTATGCATGTGTTCAGGGAAGCACCAACATGGCAGCCCCTGGATGCCTCATCCTCCTTTAGACTTTGGGTGCCAACAAGTACAAGAGGAAGACCAGGGTGGGGTGGCTGAGGGTGGCTTGGCATGGGCCTGCAGGCACCCCTTGGAACAAACAGCCTGAGTGCCTGGATAGCATGTTGATGGCGGCAGAAGGCAGACAGGTTCCTGAGCAGAAAGGAGCAGGTTCCAGGTGAAACCCCACCTTTCATCCAGGGATAGCTTGAAGCCTAATGGCAGGCTGGGCTACCATTTCTGGGTGGAGTCCATGGCCTGGGGTGAGAACTTATAGTGCTTTTCCAGCCTGCCCATGGCTGCCCATGGACCAATCAGCATGCCCTTCCCTCCTTTCTGAGTCCATAAACTCAGCCAAAGTTGGACAAACTGTAAACTCAGCCAAACTTGGACAACATCAAGACTACCAAGTGGAGGAAGGAGCTACCCACCACAGGTTTCCTATCTTCTGAGAGCTGGATACTTGTCAGGATGGCCTGACTGTGGAAAAGAGCTACCCACTATGGGTCTCTTGAGAGCTGTTCTGTCACTCAGTGAAGCTCCTCTCTGCCTTACTCACCTCCAGTTGTCCACATACCTCATTATTCCTGGACATTGGATAAAAACTCAGGACTTGCCAAATGGCAAGACTGAAAGAGCTGTAACACAACCAGGGCAGAAATGTGCCCCCTGCTCACCATGTTGTGGGCAAGAAGGAGAGAAGAGCTGCAGCTCTACTGGGCATTCAGACATTGGGGCTCCCCATGCCAGGGCTATGACATGTTGAAAGACCACCTTTGGGGCTCCACAGTTCCTGGAGTCTTTAAGATTTTGGGCTCCATTGTGTTTCCCTTATACAGATGCTGGTGTTTGTGGTGGAAGGGGCTTGCGGTATGTCCAGTCCAGTGCAGCCTTGCATGAAATTGATGCCCATGCTGGCACCCCTGGAGCAGCCTACCCAATCAACGCTAGCACGCCTGCAATGGCCAGACCCCACGCTTCCTTGCTCACAACTCCTCACCACTCTGCACCTGGCTCGCTGTTAGCTGGCATGGGATCTAGACCCGTAGCAGGAGCCATCCACAGCCTGCTGGGCCAAGTTTGTGGAACAAGCCCAGTGGATGCAAGCAAAACCCAAGTAGAGGTGCCGCCAGCCACAGATTTTAAAACAATTAGAAAATTAGGACATGCAATATTTTTGTTTCACAGAAATAATTTTTTGCTTATTAAGTCATATCTTCAAAACCTCAAGTAACTGAAGAAAATTAAATAAATACCAGGTCTATCTAATTTAAAAAAGTTCAATATTGATTAAGCATTGTAATTCCATTAAAAATTAAAAAACGGTCAGATCCTTTATTTAATGCTACATATTTGATAACACAGTCAGAAATATCTATTTAATTTCTTCAAGTTCCTTACTTGGAGGTCAAATTTTAGATTTTGATTTACAAAACATTTGGAAAAAGTATTCATTGCTATCTAGTCGTTAGTTCCAGGGCTTCCATCTTAGTCCTGACCAACTTCTGAAATTTTAAAAACCTTAAGACCAACCTTTCTGTCTTTAGACCATTCATGAGTCATCTTATAAGCACTGTTAATGGAACTCTTAATTATGGGCCAGCACTTACTGAATTTAGCACCTATAATTTGCATTTTACTTAAACAGTGGTGTGCATCACGGAGTGAATCACAGAGACAACTGATGTTTCTTCCCATTTTTCTATTTGGTGACATAAAAGTGGGATCTCGAAATTGGTCATGCTGAGGAAATTAACACCACAGAAATCAGCAATTGGTACGAAACTGAGCTTTCTGCCCACTTTCTGGTGAACTAGTTCTTAAATATTTGCTGTCACATCATTGCTTATAGCTCTTCGTAAACTGATTCTACCACATTCACATCTCAAGGTGAAGATAATTTAGGATCTTGGTATGTATTGTAATTTTTTAATTCTTTGTGACTTGGATAATAATACAAGATTTCTTACAATTCTGCAGCCTCTTCTTTGTTCCTGTCACATTGCTGACTTTCTTTCACAAACCACAGTTCCTTCTTCCCCAGTATTTGTACTATTCTTTTCCCAGTCCAAGAAGTTTAACATTTAAACTTACAAAGGTCTACATATACATACTATTTCCTCATTATTTATCTACACCTCTTAAAAGACATGAAAAATGCTTTGAAGATAAAAAATAATAAGTCACATCTTTTTTTCTGGACTCTAAGTTACACTAGATATTTTGGTATATATGCATTAGTTATGATAAACTTTAAGCAAATTATGATAAATTCTAATATTTTAATTAAGTTAGAAGAGAATAAAAATTTAAAAAATTGACTGCCCATATATGTATATACACACACACACATATATATATATGTGTTGCATACTGACACATACACCATACCCACATATACGTAGCCTAATCTGTTGTCCATGACAATACATTGGAAAGAGCTGAGATTTAGTGATTAAAATAAATTGAGTTTAAATCAGTATTCTATCACATACTAACACAAATATTGAAGATAGTTCTGTTTTCTCCACTGTGAAACAGAAATACAATTGTAGGGCTAATAGGGTGGTTGTGAAGGACAAATGAAAGAATACATTCAGATATTGTATGTGCCTTAATACTATCTGGCACATGATCATTTCCAAATCATTTTTTTTTAAATTTTCTCCATTCCTTTAACAATTGGCAGTACAGTACATCACTTGACATAGTTTGAATGTATGTCCGTGCCCAAATCTCATGTCAAATTTTAATCCTTGTTGTGGGAAGAGGACCTGGTGGGAGGTGATTGGATCATGACAGTAGACTATCCCATTCCTGTTCTCATGATAGTGGGTGAGTTCTCAGGAGTTCTGATTGTTTAAAAGTGTGTGGCACCTCCCCTTTCTCTCTCTTCCTCCTTCTCCAGACATGTAAGTCATGCCTACTTCCCCTTCACCTTCTGATGATTATAAGTTTCCTGAGGTCTCTGCTACAGAACTGTGAGCCAATTAAATCTCTTTTCTTTATAGGGTACCCAGTTTCAGGTATTTCTTTGTAGCAGTGTGAACGAACTAATACATCATCCTTCAATAACATAAAAATGCAGTTTTTAAAAATCAGCTTTTTGAAAAATTATTGAAGAAACCTACATAAACATTTTCCAGCCTGTCACTTTATCTGTCTCACCATTAAGCATTTGGTTATGTTAGCAGTAATCCTGCCTTTTTCCATCTCCACTGTCTCCAACATGTATAGACATGAAAGATGTTACTTCTTATAAACAGACTCAAAATAGGAAACAAGTGAAAACTGCCTGTCATTATTGTGAACATGGGAATCTAGAAGTGATAATTAACAAATATTATGGTCCAGATATACATGTATGTCTCTAAAGACATGTGCTAACAAGAAACCTTGTATAGAGTGCATTGAATTCAACCTCATGTTATGATCAGTTCTTCAAAACTATTGCTTATGTAGACTTAGATTATCATTGTCAGCAGCTCAACAATTTAGAGCATTTTCACATATTAAAATCTTTGTTATTTGTCACAACTTCTTTGTGAATAATATAATTGTTTTTCTTATAAGTAAAAAAAAATTGGTGCATCATAGCTTCCAAGGTGCAAATAGCTATCAACTTAAGGACTAAAATATCTTTTCTTTCACTGTTTTGCCTTGGTATTTATTTTAAGAATTTTCAGGTTTCAAATGTATAATTGATCTCTACTTCTTTTCACATAACCAATTCTGATTTGTACAAAGAGCCCATTCAAATTCTACATATACATACTGACATCAGTTGCTAATGGATATTCTCTGCATATCCTTGGCACAATGACAATTTAATTTTCACAGCGGCAAGCAAATACCTAAGCTTGTCATACAAACATACAGGCTTCTCATCAGCTAGTTCTTTGGGGTTGGGACATATTAGGGAAACAACATTTTATCTTGCATACCAGATGCTGTCTCTTACAGAAATATGACAGCATCATTTCTTAAACTCAAAAAGCAGGTCAAGGTCCCAAAATATCATCTGGCTCTATATTACTTTCAGTAAATGTTTTCCTTTTAACTGCAAAACCTTAAATGATTAATCAATCTTCAAGTGATTACATTGGAATGCTGTCATCTGATATAGATGATAGGTCATCATAGCTGAATGAGGGAAAGAGGAGATTGCATTCAGAGCATTTCCACTTGGGATATAAATATTTATCTGAGCTTCATACTCTGGCCTCAAGGGGGCCTTTGCCTCTATTCTTTTTTTATGTTTATTTTGATAACAATGCAATACAATGCATTTAAATGATACAGATAAATGATAAAGATTCTTCTAAATAGGTATTCTAAATATCACTCTCAAGTATATTGGAGTAAAATTTTAAATCTGAAATACCTTGAATCCCCTGAGACAAATCCAAATTTGTATGAAAGTTCAGATGTCAGGCTTCTTTTAACTTAGATAAAAGTGTTTCTACTAGGAAAGTTGTAGCAGCAAATAGAAATGTTTCCAAGACACTGGCATCTTGAAAAATATTTGTGCATGTGAGGAATTAAAACCTTGTCTTTTGACCAAGAATTTATTTCATAGATTTATTTTACTCATCTTCATTTTTTTAGATCACTTACAAAAAATGATATCAGAAGTAACCTTAGTGATAGCACATGTTGTTTTTTGCCACAAAAGCAAATATTTGGAGCATCATGATGTTCTAGAACATGACAGAAAAAAACGTTTTTGTTGAAGTTTTTTTTGAAGAAGAAAACAAATTATTTTCCAAACAAACAACTTAAATCAAAACTTTGAGTAACCTTCTATATCTTTTGAAAACTTGAATATAGAAAATTTGGCGGGTTACAAATGATGTTGCCATTAATACAATTATGAGATTAATGTACATATTATATGTCAGAGTATTCAGAAAAACAAATATGAGTTTATGTGGCATTGATTTGTGAAGTATTTAGGGATAGACACTTTTATTTTAAAAAAAAATTACCAGTAACCATTGTGGGGATATATCTCTGGACAAGTCTTACTCCAGCATTGAGATATAGATGGCTATTTATTGATGCTCTCCTGGCATTGGGCCGTGCAGTATCCCAGTCACTGCACTTCACCAGGTGATGATGCAGCTATGAAGTTGCAAACAAATGATGTTTTTGCCCTTTTAGAGTTTGCTTTCTGTTGGAGATGAGTAGATAATTTAAAAAAAAATGATATATATTTTGTGACATAATTTTAAGTGCTATTGAGTAAAATGAGTTAACAAGACATGAAGTGTCATGTCAGATTTTTAATTTATATAACGTGATGCAGGAGAAGATACTGATTAGATGGCAATTTGAGAGAGAGAATGAATTAAAAGTAAGCCTTGTGATAACTAGAGGGAGCACACATAAGGCAAAAGAATTCCTTCTAAGAAAGAGCCAGGAGGCCAGTTGTAGCTTGAAGAAAAAGAACATAGATGAAAGAGGTAGAAAATGAGGTCAGAGAAATAGCCAGGTCCAGACAGTATGTGGTCCTGTGCTCTGTTTTAAGGCCATAGGTCTATGTGACAGAAATGATACTGTATGCCATTAGACATCCTAGTGTGGAGTTTACTCCAGGTCCAAAATGACAACAACAAAAACTATCATTGTAAGCAAAGAATCAGGCTCGCTTTAAGGGGAACATTATTAAATTCTTATAAACTTTGATGTGGGAAGAGCCTTCTTATTTTGGTGGATGTGGAATGGCCAGTATTAACACAGGCCAGCTGTGTGCTACAGCAGTAGCAGTGTGAGCACTTAGAGCAAGCATTACAGAGGGGCTGGGGGGAGGGGGCGGGGGATAGGCAGCAGGTTAAGATAGGATGTGTCTGTGCCAGGGTAAGGAAGAATAAAGAATCTCAGAGACTTATTGAACTGGGATCTAGAGACAACATGTTCTTAAGGCTTAGGCTGTACCTTTACAAGTAGCATGATAAAGGACAACAGAATCTCATTAATTTCATCACTATTGCAAATACCATTCAACTTTACTTTTCTATTAGTTTTGTCCTGGATTGAGAAATATTTAACTCCAAGTGGTAATTTTTCATGAACAGCTCACCTTAATATGAAAATGAATTATAGCTATGGCTTGGGAAGAAGGAAAATTATTTTTGCTAGAAATAAGGCCCCAAGACACAGGAAAATACTACTAATCAAGACAGCAACAATGTCAGTAGGCAGAGTGTTCTTTGACTGTTAACGGGTCCTTCCAAACTGACCTATTCACTGCTTCTCAGTTTCTGTGATACCAGCCTTTCCCATATCCCTTATTATGTTACCATTTTTTGTGTCCTCCTATCTATTTTCTATTTATGATTTCTATTGTAATCTTATTTTAGTATGATCCCTACTGCTAGATGTTTCTGCTATAGACTGCCTATTCCTTGCAGGAATGTGCCAGATTTTATCTGGGAAATCTCATAAAAGATTTCAATAATGGCAATTCAGTAGTTTTCAAAACTGAAATAAGAATATTTATAGATTAATTTTTTTCTTCTACATCTAGGTCCAATTCAGTCAATTGAATTTATGAAAGAAATATGGGGCCAGGCGCGGTGGCTCAAACCTGTAATTTCAGCACTTGGGAGGCCAACGCAGGCATATCGCCTGAGGTCAGGAGTTCAAGACCAGCCTGGCCAATGTGGTGAAACCCTTTCTCTACCAAAAATACAAAAATTAGCTGAGTAGGGCCGGGCGCGGTGGCTCACGCCTGTAATCCCAGCACTTTGGGAGGCCGAGGTGGGTGGATCATAAGGTCAAGAGATCGAGACCATCCTGGTGAACATGTTAAACACCGTCTCTACTAAAAATACAAAAAATTAGCTGGGCATGGTGGGACGTGCCTGTAATCCCAGCTACTCAGGAGGCTGAGGCGGGAGAATTGCCTGAAACCAGGAGACGGAGGTTGCGGTGAGCCGAGATCGCGCCATTGCACTCCAGCCTGGGTAATAAGAGTGAAACTCCGTCTCATAAAAAAAAAAATTAGCTGAGTATGGTTGTGCATGCCTGTAATCCCAGCTACTCGGGAGGCTGAGGAAGGAGAATATCTTGAACATGGGAGGTGGAGATTTCAGTGAGCCGAAATCCTGCCACTGCACTCCAGACTGAGCAGCAGAGCAAGAGACTCTGTCTGAAAAATAAATAAATGAATAAATAAAATAAATAATTAATTGAAAAATAATAAAGAAGTATGGAAGAGAATTACAAATGTCTTTTATAAATGATTCATTCAAAATCCTGCACATTTTCTGCTATAAGATTTTTATCATGTCATCAAGGTCTAACAGCTACCTCTGTGGATAAAATTCAAAATTATCATTATATTGTTTTTTATAAAACTATATTACATACAATTTCAAACTTCAATAGGATATTCTAGAAAATATTTACATTTCCCCCCTCACATTTCCTTTTTATCCTTTACTAAGGTCGACACAAACATGATAGAAATAAGCCTTAGTTGATAAAATCTTTCATACATATATTTTATCAATTTATATTAAAGCAGAATAATGACTGACATCTTTTGGAGTTGGGAGGGTAAAATCTAACTATTGTAAAAGTAGTGCTATTGTACATTAGAATCATATGAGTTTACCACTTTTGACCTACATAAACTGTAATTTTATACAATTAAATCTACATAGAATAAAACAATGTGGTAATATCAGTCTTACGCCTTTCAGTCTGGAATCCTATTTAGCATAATAAGATGCTTTCATTAACTACTAATACAGGAAATTTTAGTCAGAATTATCTTTCAAAGGAATCTTACCTCCAAGACCAATACATATATGCAACAGGTAAATGAAGACCTGCTGCAGTTCTCACAAAAGAGAAATCCTAGACCTTTAACTGCCAGAATTTCCTCTTTCTCTTTACTTAGTAATCTCAGAAATGGCTGAGGGAAGGCACCTTTAAATAATTTCTCTAGTACTTTAAACTAATTTTACAAATAATAAGTGAAATTCCAAGGGATAAACTGACTAGAACAGACATATAAAATGTATAAATGGCTGATTCATAAATAAAATATAAGCCATTATAATTTATATACTGAATGTCTCAAAAGCATCTCACAGGCATTCAGATTTTTTCTGTTATCTATAAATTTACATATCAGAATGCCAGGATATAAAAATGCCCTTGAAAGATTATGCAGTCAGTTATGATTTGCACAGTGCATTCTCATGTTGCTATTTTTCAGTGTTTGAGTCTACCGCCTGCTTATTTTTATTATTTTTTTTTAACTTGGCGGTGATCAGTTGATGGTGTTGGAAGATGTGTTATGATTGTACAGAAAGTTATTTCATGGTAAACTGTAGTTAATCATTGCAGAAGTGTGTCGCCAAAGTTGTTTGAGAAATCATTAGTTAATATCACTAGAAATTATTGTCCAAGCCTTGGAATCTTGAGATCAATTAGATTAGAAGAAGGCATCAATATATTTTCCAATTAATTCCATCAGGAGTGAGAAGTTTTAAAGAGAGAAGGGTTATCATTTAAACTCAATCTGGGCATTGTATCAATTAACTTGGAATACAGAATTATAACATAACACTTAAGAAGTTCAAAGAAAGAGAAATAGACTTGGCTTCTAATCAAAGGAGCTCTCCTCTAAACTCTTAAACATACATAGTTTTTATATTAATATTCTGCTTGTATTAAAACAAAATGGCAAAATTTTGCTGGGTCTCTGAAGAGCTAACAAGCCAAAAACCTGGAAGTCATCTACATTATTTTCTCTCCTTCATTTCAAACCCCTCTCCCTTTTCAGATAGTTTTTGTGATCTAGACTTTGTGCAAAGTAGTAGAATACATGTCCAAGCCACATTCCCAAACTCATGTTCACTGTAACAAATCTATTCCTATATTACTTCTATGTGGAATTTAAATATGTCTAAAGTTATAAGAGAGAATATGAGTGAAGAGAGAATACAATACAGAATTCCAAGTATAATAAATGATTTGTCTTATAATTTATATGACATTTATTTATCTCTCTAGTATATCAACTGCATAGGGAATACTGTGTCTATGAAAGTTCCTAATAACATTTTGCCTTGCACAAGTGAATTCTAAACATATTTGGATAATAATTAAGCATTTACTAGGAAATATGCTACAAATACTTTAAGTACCCAGTGCTTTTTTGAGCATTTTTCTGTCTAAACAATTTTTTGCTCATGCAAATCAAAGAAACAATCATCTAGAAAATGTCTGTGGTCACCCAAGCAAACATTATTTATGATGAGATTCAAATTTAAGCAACTTTTGTTTGAAATCGTTATCTGTAACGATAGTCCTCTGAAAACAGTGATACCTTCTGTAGTTGTCCTTTTGTGATCAACCCCCTCCAAAGATTTTGTTGCAGTGGCCTCCACACAGTTTGGTACTGGGGTCCTCTCACCTGACAGGCCATCATCCTGTTTGTCAGGACACTTTTATGGCTTAACCCCTACTACTTCTGCTTGCTTCAGGAAAAACCCAAAGGCTCTCTGTTCCTCTGCTGTGTTCTCTCTTTCCTTTGCTTTTGGCTTGAGCCAGTGCCCAGCATTACAGAGGAAAGGCAGGTATCAGCTGCCCCCACACACTCTAGGTCACTGTTTGTTAAATTCCTCATGGAGGAAATAACCAAATACTTTTCTCTTGTATTACATTTCAAGGATTACAAACTATATTTATGCAAAATGCAATGAACATAAATTACTAGAAAAATGAAAAGAAAACAAAAAGTATTAATATAATCCTTATTTCTTATTATAATTAGACACAACAGACATTCTCAAATTGCCAATGTTTACATTCAGTGTCTCTACTATTTAAGCAGTTCAGGGACCACCCTTTGGGTAGCATTGCTCTAAGAGTCAAATGTCAGGTCCTCCTGTGAACCTTTTGAATATACTACAGTGGACTGATAGAACTCTGCAGAGCAGAAAGCATCAAACCTAGAGGTGAGATGACAATGACCCTTTTTTTTGTCCTCATTCTCTATGGGTGCTTCTCATCCCCAGTCCCTACTTCATGAAAGCATATCCCACTTAGTTGAAAGCTCTGTATTTTGATGACTCTAATTCTCTATTTGAAGTCTTGGTCTTTTGTGAGTTGGAAGTGTAATGCAAGGTAGTACAGCTATCATTTAGAAAATTTGGCATACATTGTTCTAGCAGCTTTTTATAAAGTGATGTTTCTTATCAATTTTCTCCAATTTGGGGCTTTACAAAAGTCACAAAACTAAAATCACATTCACTGTCCTGTTATATTAGTATAAATTTAAAATGGTTTAAAAGCCATCTTACCTCTCCCCTCAACTTATCTTTAACTAATCTAAACATTGAGGTTAAACACAATTTTTTAAAAAGAAAATCATAAGTGATTAATACATGCCTAAAACTTTTACTTAAATTTGGAACATACCTGTAAACTGTTTTATTCCTTTGACACATAGTCAAGGCCTTTCCTTTGATTATAAGTCAACTGAGCATTATTTCCTACCTTCATTTTCCCTGACATTCAACCCTATCATTTATCTAAAATATCCAATTACTATAAGAATCACAAGATTTGGAAACTAAATTTCACCTGAGTTTTCAGGTTAAAACTCCACTCATAGAAGCAAGAATATATTGGGATCCAAAGAAAGGTATAATTGTCCAAAGGTTTGTGTATCGATGTTCTGTGAGTATCATAATATTGTTCTCAAAAGATCTGATGGTTTTATAAGGGGCTTTTCCCCCTTTGGTTGGCATCTCTCCTTCCTGCTGCCCTGTGAAGAAGGTGCCTTTTTCCCCTTTGCCTTCTGCCATGATTGTACGTTTCCTGAGGCTTTCCCAGCCATGTGGAATTGAGTCAATTAAACCTCTTTTCTTTATAAATTACCCACTCTTGGGTATTTCTTCATAGCATCATGAGAACAGATTAGCACAGTAGTCCATCTTGGCAGGGAATATTTTCAAAGCTGCCATCTTAGCTGTGCCTTCAAAGGCTATTGAAATGCTCTATTAGGCTGGCAACTTCTAGGTTGTAAATGTCATGGTTATGTGCCCATTGCTTCATCTTCTTTAATCGATATGATCCCTTATCCTGAAATATTGTGATTTGGTATATTTGTCAGGAGATCAAATACTGTAGTCTTTTGAATAGTAGTGCTGGCTAAGAAGACACACCCATAACCACAATGTATGCAAATTCCAGTCAAGATGAATATCCACATCTTCTAAAGTAGAGTGGTTTACTAAAATAAACTTTTCACCAAATACTGGTTGTCTTCAAGAAAAATGATACCTGATCAAGGACTCAGTGTTTAGTCCTATTACTGACAATGGTACTTTCAGCAGCTACAGTAGTTAGGCCATGGTGAATAGAGTACTTAATGTTCTGCCCCTGCCTCACCTTTTTCCCTGCCTACATGACACCTCAGTTCATGCTCATTATACCAGAATGGAGATGGCTTATGAAAAAAGCTAATGTCAAAAAATAAAAATTTAAAAACAAGTACAGGCTAGGTGTGGTGGCTTGCACCTGTAATCTCAGCCCTTTGGGAGGCTTAGTCAGGCAGATCACCTGAGGTCTGGAGTTCAACACCAGGGTGGCCAACAGGGCAAAACCCCATCTCTACTAAGAATACAAAAATTGCTAGGTGTGGTTACATATGCCTGAAATCTTAGGTACCCAGGAGGCTGAGGCAGACAAAAGGCTTGAACCTGGGAGCAGAGTTTCCAGTGAGCCAAGATCTTGCCACTGCACTCCCGCCTGGACAACACAGCGAGACTCCATCTCAAAAAAAAAAAGTATGTATTACTACTTGATTGTCTGATACCTCATTCAGGATGGATGATTTTTGATAAGTATTAACATGCAGTACAAGATCTACACATCTTATGCTCACTCCCATCGATGCATTTACAAGCTTCTTCCACAGACCTCAAATCTTTCTCCTTTATGGCCTCTAATTAAGTAACCAAATTGTTTGCCATGCCCCATGAATATATATATTTAACTAGGCCACTTCCCTTTCCACACACAGTAGATGATCATATGCAACTGTTGAAGCCTGACCCAAGAGGGTTTTTTTTAAACTGCAGAGCAACTCTACGGTAGGGCTCCCACTTTATCAAAGTCAGTTTTTTAGCTTTCACACACATACCTATCTGACTCATTTGAGAATAAAGCTCATCAGTTTATTTCTTCCATGAGCTGAGCATAAGAGATCCATTCATCTGATCAGAGGTATGAACTGAAAGAGAGGCATCAATGCAAAAGTGGTGATGTGGTGGTTAGGGTTTTAACTTAAACAGCTTGTATGTGCCATTTGGCCTTAACTGTGCCTGATCTCACATACATGCATCTTACAATAGATTTATGTGAGCCTATCCAACTTCCTAAATTCATGCATATTAGGCAGTTCTGCCTATGTGGTTATAATATATCCTATGGTGAGATGCCCTATTCCACCAGGATCCAGTAGCTGGCAGGAACTCTTTTATGAATATTATATAGTTCCCCAAAGCTTTTAATAGAGTAATTTTCAAACTTTTTAACTTAGAAACTCTTTACCTTCTTAAAAATCTTCAAGAATACAAAAGAATTTGTGTTTCTGTGGATGATGTAGATATAGGCATATACATATAGATGTAGATGTAGGTATGTTCCTTGTATCAGAATTTAAAATTAAGAAATTTTAAAAATATGTATTAGATAATTAATTTAAAATAATGATAAACTTATTACATGTTACCACAAATAATGGGTTTATGGAAAATAACTATACTTTCCAAAAAAATTTAATAATATGAGGGGTATTGTTTCACATTTTTGCAAATGCTTTCTATCTGGCTTATTTGATGATAGTTGGATTCTTGTATCAACTACTGTATCAGTCTGTTGTTATATAATATCTTGATTAAAAGATATGAGAAATATCTAGTCTCACAAGATGTAGTTCAAAAAGGAAGAATATTTCAGTAGTCTTTTCATATAATTTTGGATATTCTGCTTTGATACTGTACTGAAATTTAAGTTGCACTAAAGAACATGATACAATGTTAATGACATTCCATGCATAGTTCTATAATGTTATGCATTGAGCATGTAGAGAATAATAATTAAATGAGTTATTCAGTGAGATCTTTCAACTATTGAGACATCTCATTATACAATATAAAAAATTCACATTAATTCATATCATCATTGGTCTCATTGTAAAATTTTTGAACTCTTAAGAAGCTATCAAATTTATAGTTTCAGATACAAATTTCACAAAATTCTAATTTTCCTTTGAACTCTCAATTGTTATCATGATTGGTAGTAAGTAATGCTAAGTTATTCTTTCAGGTCTGAAAAATGTCACAAAATAAAATTAGGTAGTTCAAATGACTGCAAAGTAATTATAATATTTTGTACATAGTTAAACAAGTTACAAGAAAGAGTTGTAGGCCGGGCGCGGTGGCTCAAGCCTGTAATCCCAGCACTTTGGGAGGCCGAGGCGGGTGGATCACGAGGTCAACAGATCGAGACCATCCTGGTCAACATGGTGAAACCCCGTCTCTACTAAAAATACAAAAAATTAGCTGGGCATGGTGGCGCGTGCCTGTAATCCCAGCTACTCAGGAGGCTGAGGCAGGAGAATTGCTTGAACCCAGGAGGCGGAGGTTGCGGTGAGCCGAGATCGTGCCATTGCACTCCAGCCTGGGTAACAAGAGCGAAACTCCACCTCAAAAAAAAAAAAAAAAAAAAAAAAAAAAAAAAAAAAGAAAGAGTTGTAATATAGATAACTATATTTTAATACTCTTATTGCATAATGTAGCATAAAAAAATCAAAAATATCAGCTACTGATGTAAAATACATTTAGCTGTATAGCATACAAATTCTGAATAAACATGTAAAGTAGTTGAATTAACAAATAACTAAACAATACTTTCAAATGTCCAACACACACACATACACACACACACACACGCGCGCGCGCGCGCGCGCGCGCAACATGTATATGAAAGAGGCACATATTGGTATAAATTTTGAGAAAATTTGAGATTTTTTGAGGGATTTAAAAATGAAAAAACTTTTCCAAAGCAAGTTCAAAATTGTGTCAAAATATATATTCAATTTGATCCATTGATTATTTGAATAAACTGATATATTAAATATTTGACACTGATATATTTGTTCAATATTAACATAAGAGAATATTACAGTCTTTGAAAACATTATTTTTTAGCAGGTAAACTATTCATTGTATTTGTACATATGTGTGGAAATTAAAGCAATGTATCAAATATCACCTCCTCAGAGAAATCCTCTGATAAATATTACAGTCATACATAATCAGCCTTTTCACCCATTTGATGTTTCTTCCAGTCAAAATGTGTTTCTTACCCAATGAAAATTAGGTGAAATATCAAAATATTTTTCTCACTCAATGAAATTTAGTTTCCACGAAAAAATATGTTTTATATTTTTTACCCTATATACCAAGAAACATACAACTGGCATATTGTGGTCATGTTATATTAACTAGTAACCGAAATTTAACAGGATATAAGGGAGGAATAAACTTTATTGTGCTATCATTTTTGGAGGGTTTTTTTGGCATATTATTCTTCAAGACAATCTTTCATATTGTAACCACAAAATTACATGTTTGAAGAAAAACAATCTTTGAAAAAGACATCCAGTACCTAAGTTTTTTTTTTCTTTTGTTTTACTTTTTTACTTACTGTCAAATTGGAAACTATTTTTGCACCTAATTTAAGGGCTAATTGATAATACAGTGATTCCATATTCAAAACAGGAAATTAGTCTTTTGGTATTTACTCAATTTCTACTGTGTTTTCATTTTTGCTTTTGTTTATTTATTTTTTTTTATAGCAACAATTCCTGTGCCATGGGTACAAGATTCTCTACAGCTCTGGAATTACCCTTCTGAGTATGGTTTCTAGAATATCATTTTTTTATTGATTTATAAAGCTGTGCTAATGCATTACTATGACCTAAAGCACTGTTTTTTGTTTTTTGTTTTTTGTTTTTTGTTTTTACTGTGCTTTACTCTATAGCATTTTTACTTTGTTTTACTGAAAAATCCCAGATGGCACTGATGTCCACTGTTAATTGTCAAAAACATTGTCCCATAAAGGATGAAATTTCACACAAATCAACAATCATTCTTTCTTTAATTGTCTGGTCAAGTGGAAAAATTTTCAGATTAATTTGTTACTTTGCTGTAATTGTTTATTTTTAATCACAACATTATTTTGTAGTTATCATGGACACCAAATTCTATGATTAATTGTGTCCTCAATGTCCAGAGTATAGAAAAGAATGTCTCAAGTTTATTCTCCCTTCTGCCATTTTGGCATTCAAATTTTAATCTTACATTCTTTAGAACCATGTTTCTCTCTTCCCTATCCTCTATAGAAACTTTAATTGTCCTGTATGTTAAGTAGCATGAAGTCCAGGGAAGATCAACATAGTAAAAGAAATCTGCCTCATTCCCTCCATAATTTCCATGGTTTCATGAGCTCTGAGTTGTGTAGACAATTAAATATATTGAAGTTTTTATAAATTCTATCAGTTGCCTTAGGGCAGGATTTCTCACTCTCAGTTGTATTGACATTTTTGTCCAGGTGATTCTTTTTTGTGATGTCTTACCTTACGCATCGTGGGATGTTTAGAAGCATCTCTGACCTCTACCGACTAGAAGCAGTAGCACTTACCCTCATACGACAACCCGAAATGACTGTAGACATTGATTGCTAAATTTTTCAAGAATGGCAAAATCAACCCCCTCCAGTTGAGAATGGCAGTAAAGAGGTTAAAACAAAACATACAACATCAACCACCATGACAAAAACATTTAATAGTAACTAGAGCCCTCAAAATAAGGGGGAAAATCACTTAAAAGAAGTGTTATAATTATCTCATAGCCAATATAGCATTCCTTCAGTGATGGGACCAACTACAGAAACAAGGGTCCTGGGTTTTAAACTTTAATGAGCATTCTAATTATCAAAATACCTTAAACCCTCTCCTAAGAAACTCTGATTCAATAGCTTTTTAATGGAGCCTGTCTAATAAGTTATACAAAATCACAGACAAAAATGAGTTAATGCACAGAAACATTAAGAAATTAGCTAAGGGTTAGCAAATACTCAACATAAAAATAAAGAATAATGAAGAAGATACAAGATGGAATGGAAAGTTCAGGGGAAAAAAATGTTCTACTTTTGTGAGTAGAAAGAAGTCTTTTTTTTCTTTTCTGTACACCAAGATATTTCAACAAATAGCTTTAGCCTGTATTTCTCTGGAATTACATGCTTACCTAGATCCCTGAGGTGATTTAGAAGTACAAGTCATGCACAAACAATGACCAAAATCTTTCTGTGGAAAATTGTGGCTGCTACCTCAAGTAGCAGTTTTAAATAAGGTTATCTTGACCACATTTAAAATAATAGATGCTGAATTGGCTTTGATACAAAGCATTGGTTTGAAGCTATGTCTAATCATTTCAATGGATTTTGATGTTAAAAAGATGTAACAGTATAGCATTGACCAAGTTATTTTTTCCATAGGACGTGAAATCTATAAAGGCTTTATATTGATTTTGCCTGGCCATTCTCAGGAAGACTTAACACTAGATCTGGAAGTGTTCACTTCCTTCTCAAACCTCTGCTGACATGATCTCATCAGTTCTTTGGAAACAGTGATTGCCAGACACAATTATTTTTGTCAGCTGAATAAGGGGTTCTTTCAAAAGAAACATTATTCAAACTGTTCCTTTCATGCGTCTTTTTCAAGAAAATACTGAGACTGAAATTTCAACAAAGATAACCAAGGCAACACTGAAATGTTCTTTTATGATATTGGATGAATATTGTAGGAAATGTTCTTATTCTGTAATTTATTATTTCAAATGCAATAGTTTTGTTAAAAGGCAAACCCTATGAAGGTAGGGCTGCTTTTGATCTGTTTTGATTACTGCTGTGCCCTAGCAGTTTAAAAAGTTCCTAAATATTTGTTAAATGCACAAACAGAAACTCGGTGTGTTGAAATTAAGATGAGAGAACAATTCAACGTTTTCCTCAAACATTTCTGAGCAGATATAACTATCGATAAATGCATCTTGTTTTTTTTCTAAGTCCAGTCCCTGCATTTGTGCCCATCCCCTTCTCATCTACCCAAAGCATTCATTTTCCCCTCTACCTCATGCCTCACCATTGTTTTTCCTCTCCAGCAGAACATCAAGATTGCATGCATATAGGCTCTTTTATTTCTTGCTTGCAAAAAATAGTGCTACTATATAAAGAGAGAAAAAAAACTCCCTTTGTTCTTGCTTCATTCTTCAATAAACCTTCATGTCTCTTTCTCCTTACAAAAAGTGGTGTCTGCACTTTAAATTTTAGTCCACTCTGCCGCCTTTTACTTGAACCTTCTCCAATAAGGTATTTGCCCTATAAGTTCACTGAAAGTGCTCATGTTAAGGTCAATGGACATGAATTGGTTTACTTAATTGAATACGCAGTTCTCAATTCTCACCTGCCTTGATTCATCAGAAGCATTTGACAAAACTGATTACTGTTTATCTGAATATACTCTATTTTGGCTGCCCATATGCAGAATTACTGCTCCTTAACTTTGGTTTTTTCTTCTCAATCATCTTTTCTTGGTTCTTCTCATCTATGTATACTGTTAGAATTGGAATGCCTCAAGCCTCAGCTCGTGGACTACTTTGCTTATTTATTTCCTTTCACTCTTAAATCTCATCTATTTTCCTGGCTTTGAATGCTACTGATACGGTCCACAATTTTATCAACAAGGAAGAGCTTCCCTATGAATTCCCTACTGCCTAGCTGGCATACTCACCAAAAGTCTGTCTAAGTTCAGCTAAAGTTTCAGACTCACAAGACTGTCTTAGCCTTCAGCTGACATCAGCCAACACAAAAAGATATAACTCAGTTACGACAGCTTGCAATCAGGAGCCTTACATCTTCTTTGTCTGCAGATAAAAAAGCAGCTTGTATAGCTCAGAGGCAAGGAAACAGAATAATTTTCAAGGAGATGCAATATCCACCCAGTACTAAAACACTAATACACCACAGGAACAATATTTTTTCTAACAATTCAAAAAGCATAACTTGCGGGGTCTTTATAATGGGAATGCCCAATTACCATACTCATTGCCATTGGAGAAGCATAACACTATGGCTTTTTTAAAGTAGTTATAGTTTCCCCAGTGAAAAGGCAGTTTGTCAGTCATAACTTTTTTGACCATAGCTATGTTTTCCAAAACCCATTGAAACACTTACAGAAAAAAAAAGTTGAAGTTTTTTAATTTGTTGCAAAAAAGTGTACACCTGAGAATCAGTGAAATGTCTCAAAATGGAGAGTTAAAGGAAGGATCTAATAGAATTTTGATTTCTTAAATAGTAGGGATTAGTCAGGTTTTGCAAACCAAGATATTGCTGTAACAGGGTCTTATCTTTGGAACATATGAGTTCACACAGAGTTTTTGTTAGTTCAATATGTTCTTAGTCCTATCTTGGAACATATGGGGCTGAAACTCGTTGGTGTTAAAAATAATTTGAAATTAGAGAATCTGTGATGTAGCTCTTAGTTTTGGTTTATTGCATTTATCTGTTTTGTGTGCCCTACTGTAGTCCATTTTGAAGTGTTATAGTTTTGGTTCCAATTTTTAGTGTATCATCACTTTATCATTAGTAACACCACTAGCATATTATTCTCATCAGCTCAGAGAACAGGAGAGGGCAAAACATGAGTCAAATTCTTTTCCCAAACAGGAAAATGTTAGTTAACCCGTTTCTACAATATCAGACTGCCGACCTTTCTCTCTGGAGGTAGATCCCAAAGTCAACTTAAACTTAATATTACCAAAGTTAACATTTTTCCCCCACCAGAAAGTAAACAAACTAATAAACAGCAAAGACAAACAAAACACATAACAACCCAAAGACTGCTCCTTCCACAGCCCTGCATACTGCATTGATGGAAAAAGTTTCAGCCTTGCAACTTAAAAACTCAAAACCTCTTGGTTTTCTCTGTTTTTTCCATAACTCATATTCAGTTGAGTAGCATATTCTATTAGCTTTATCTTCAAAACAAATCCAGAATTCAATCACGTTTCATAATTTCTGTTTTGGCTGGGTGTTTACAATATCATACTAACGGATCTCCTACTCCAAGATTCCCCTTCAGTGTGCTGAAGATATGGTAACTACAGTGATTACTTTAAAGTTATCTCACTCCTCCTCAGAAGGCTCTGGTGGCTTCCCATGCAACTCAGAGTAAAATCCAAAGTTCTAAAAATGACTTTCAGGGCCGGAGGGAAATTACCTTTACAATGTCTTTAAACTTCTCTCTAATTTTGGCAATAATAAAGATTGAAATAATAGGGCTACACATAGCTGATGAAAATAGAGGAGCCACTCGGTACTCTTTGAGGTCAGATAGCCTCATAATACATGTATTAATCATCTCTTCAGCCAAACTTGAAATATTTCTAAGAATACTGAGCATGCATTGTTGAATATAGAATTTTATCAAGGAGGGTCAGCAATAAAGCTTTCATATCCACATGGTCTGTAAAGGTGATTTTCTGAGGCGCAAGCAGAGGGTTTAAGCTTCTGATCTAAAACTAGGTTTCCTTCACATACCAGAATAAGAATGGTGTATATCTATGAGCTTCCATAGAAACCATAACATATTGTAAGTATGGACTTCATTATTTTCTGGAAATAGATCTTAATGAAAGATTGCTGAAGAGAACATGACACCTCTGACAATCCAGCTATGACTAGATTATACTATATCATGAGTCTTTTTATTTATATACCATATCATGAGCATTTTTCGTGTTGATACATAAACTTGGCCCCAAGCCATGTCTGAACAATAGAATTCTACCTGGCTTAACAATTCACTTGGTATGATTTGTTGTGACCTGTCTACATGATTCTCTAGCAATGGATGTCTTAATGAGCCACAGAAAACTGGATGAGCCAATTCATAGTAGCTTTTACCTCCTGTATCCATGACCTCAAATAAAGATATAGATTGCTTCTAAGCATTGTTCATTTGTAGTGACTCAAACAATAGCATAAAATGTTCTCATTAATTTCTTGATCAAATTGAGAACATATATATCAGACATTTCTGCACTGAAGGTATTATTTTGCCTATGGCGATATTGCATAATTTGATTGACAGCAATTTTTGCCATCTGCTGTCAATTATCTAATTAGTAAATGCTACCACATAGGCTACCAATTACATTAAAAAATGCTAGCAGTGCTTTAAAGCCTCCATTCAAAACTGTCACTGAATTTCAGAATGTCACAGAGTTTGCCTGAAAAATTGAAGATATACATCTTCAATTGCCATGTATATATGCCCTAGGATAAGTAATAAAAAAAGTTAACCTAATATTTAGTTCACATAAAATTATTGAAAACAAAAATTGAAAATGAAAGAGGTAAAGGAAAGCACCTATAAAAATAAACTTTAACTCAACGTCAACATCATGTTAACAATCTATCACACAGAGGTTTTACTTCTTTTAACTATAGAAGAGGATTAAGTAGTTATTAGAATGTCATGTTTTCCTTTTTTAATCATTTGTTTATTGAATGAATATTAATTGAGAATGATTTTATACAAAATACTGAATTTAAAGGTCATGGGTAGATGATAAGATAGGAGACACTTTGACTATAATATAGATGACACCCATATATACAACTAAATTGCAAACTATAATGTAATAACTTGAAAGAATTAGTGACAAAGATTCTCCCCTTGACCGAAATCTTCTTGGGTTCCTCTGAACTATATTCTCAGGTAGGCCCTGATGTTTGGGCTTTCACATTCACCTCTGCATTGTCCAATTTTAACTGAATGCTGCTAGATCAGTTTAACATGAGTTTCTCATCTCCCATATCCCCATGTACCCCTCATGTTTTCTCTTGTTGATTTTCCATCCATCCACAGTCCCTCACCAGATATTTGGCTATAATTTGCCATTTTCCTTACTGTTCAAAGTTGGGCAAGATTTTCTTTCCTAATACAAAACTTCACTGAAGTTATCTCCATGTGTACCTATCACAATAGTCCACATTAAGTAAAATCTACCTTAGCAGGCATTAACAAATATTATGATTATTTTTTGGCTTTAGTACTGCTAAGCACTATTATCATTAGAGATGAGCTTTAGTTCTGTAGAGAAATACACAATTAAAATGATAATGCAAAAGTTCAGTTCATTCTTGAAGAATAGATACAATTTAATCTGGTAGAAATAGGGATAAATGAAGGTTGCTCCATGAAGAGAAAATACAAGGAGCATGAGTGATTGGTTTACATTAGTGATAGTGAACCATGTGTTCAGGCTAACATTTTGGCATGCCATTCAAACAATGAAATTTTGACAGTCTACAAATAAAATGTTGATTGTTCTAAAGCTTCCTTTTCTTTATTTACACTGTGTCTTGGGAAAATATAAAAAACACACAGTTGACATTTTGAAGTCCAGAACAATGTATAATTTAAAATGTAATGATTGTCAAAAATCATTGGTAACAGGGACATAGATTTTTTTATTTTTTGGTTTAACTTTTCTTTTTCTTTTTTGTTGGCATCTACTTATATAATTCTAGTATATTATAGCTTTACTCTTTGACTCCAGTATTTCCCCATTCTAATATATATTTTATGCAACTTCTCGATTAATATTTTGAAAACAGTTTATGCAGATTTTATTTATAGAACAACTAGTTATTAATAACCTACCACGTGGCAGCTTCTTTGTTAAGTACTGGGAGAATCATGACCCTTGTGGACCATACATTATGCATTTTGAACTTCACCAATTCTATGCAAAAAAAAAAAAAAGTGGTTTATTTATTTTGTTTGCCTAGTGCAATATTTTCCAAAACCTATTCCATACTAAATCAGAATATCCAGGAAATGTATATTTTTAACAAGTTCATTGAGTATCTTCCTAAAAGCATGTTGAAGAAAAATGCCTATTGGTTCTAATGCATTTATGGTTCCATCTAAATTATACAATTCACTTATAGTATTTTTTTAACTTATCTCTACAAATCACTATCAAGTGGTGAAATATTTATATGCACACTTTATTCAATTGAACCATCACAGGCCTCAATCTTTCCTTTTTATATGTAAAATTATTATTCTTCAAAAGCTAGCTCAGGTAAAATTTGTTTATCATAATTTTTCTTACATAATTAAGGCCACAGTAGGCCTTTGCACATTTTGGACTTTTATATACAATGGTGTGTGACATTATATTGTCTATATTAATAAAAAAATCCAATGTCAATATTGGTAAATGGTTTTAAAAATCAGTCTGTAAATTCCAGTGAAAGATAAAGCTGAAAGATGATTCTGAAAGTCTCATATAAATGGGAATGATAGGATTGAATAGTAATCATTTGGTTCTACAGCAAGTGAAGTTTGAATAACTGATAATGAATATTAAATGGTAATCTAGATTTTTAATTAGTCCCACATTCTTAGAGCCAGTTCCTTTGTACACAGCAAAACCAAAAGTACAACATTAAATTCAAATAGAACCTCCTAACATAAGCAGAAATGTATTCAACATTAGACAGGAGAAAAGTTGAAAGAAGCACTCTATTTGATGGCAGTGATACAGAATTTCAAATAATCTGGAAGAGCAACAATAGCTAGAAGCCTAAGGGCACTGGTATGGATTGAATTGTGTACTCCCAAATTCCTATTTTGGAGCGATAAACCTCAGTGTGATTGTATTTGGGGAAGAGACTTTTATGATACACTTGGAATTAAACCTGGTGATGAGGGTGGGATCTTCATGATAGAATCAGTGTCCTTTTAAGAAGAAACACCAGAGAACATGAATTCCAGCTTTCACTCTCTCTTCCCATCTTTCTCCATCTCTCTCTCTCTCTATTATTTTTCCTCTCTTTTTCTGCCATGGGAGGAGCAAAAAGAGGGTCTGCAAATAAGGAATAGGGACCTCATCAAAATCTGACAATGCTGGCACCCTGACCCCAGATTTCCAGCCTCTAGAATTGTCAGGAAATAAATTTCTATTGTATAACTACCCAGTCAGTGGAAACTCATTATGACAGCCTAGAGAGTGTATTACAGGCATTTCCAACTGAGGACATACCAGTATGAACCCCTATTCAATTGTGTCATGTGTTCTTTAAGATAAAATCATTAAACCAAAAATAGATAACACACATAGATAATATTACTCCAGACACTGTAAGAAAAAATTATTACCTAGATGGAATGAAGAGAAAAAATGTCTGATTGGACGTTAGGAGAGACATACTTTCAAATAGAAAGGAACTGCAGAAAATCATGGAGTAATGATACTGTATCTTTAACATCAAACTTAAAAACAAACTGAAAATTAGTTTATACTCTGAGACCAGATTAACATGTATTGATTTAAGTTCATGAATGTTCTGCAAAAACTATTAGAATAACAATATATTTGAATTTTCAATGCTTTTATCTCAAAGTATAAACCACATAGCAATACCTTTGATTAAGTTTTAATGAATTTAAATTATAATTTAATTTGTGTTACTGAAATAGTTATTATAAATGATACAAGGTACAATTTTCATTTCTTTCTTCAACATTAGTAGGTTAGCATTTGATGTTTGGTTTTACCTCTGAAACAAAACAGATGTTTGCTAAAGTGTACATAAAATTTAAAGCCTCATACAATGTAGTAGATTATTGTTGTAATTATTATGAATCTGTTTTCAGAAGTAAAGTTGCCTTTGAGGGTAAAAATTCTATAAAATGACATCTAAATTATTCTACTTTTTCTAAAGAAAAAGAATAGCTTATGTTGGAAATCTTATAAAAAATATCTGAAGATAAAGCACAAGATAATAAATTAGGCTCTAAAAATGCTATATCCTGATTACAGCTTCTTCTGATATTTTGCCCAGATTTGAAAGAATCTAAAATATGCACAACCATGCAGTCAGCATTATTTCTTACAGAAGAAATACGTGATTTCCAGTTGACAAAGTGGTACAAATAAGTATAGTAGCTATAAATCATGTTTTCTGTTAAGAGAAACAACTCTAGTGAGGATGGAAATATACTCTTTATGTGGAGAAACACAAATTTAGTGCATGGGTTGAAAAATTGATAATGTTTCTCTCATTTAATAGGTTTCTTTGTCAGGTGAAAATGCAAAGGAAGTATGATTCCTTTTGGTCTCTTTTTTTTTTATGCTGCATCTTTCATTGGTTATAATCATATGTATTATAGCATTTTGCCATTATGTCTTAGGTTATAAAAGTGTATTGACTGGATGGTATCAAAATGAAACAAATGTTATGTTTATGAATCAAAATAAATTGAATTAGAACAAATTGTGCTTGTTGAAAAATTACTCATTTCTAAAGTAAACTATGCTGCAAAAGGAAAAAAGGGTGGTGAGGTGAGGAGTGTATTGTAACAAATAAATTCTATACTCTTGAATGTGTTGAAGTTAAATGCTAAACTTGATGAATCTGAAAACAAAGTTGGAACAAGCTATACAAGAAATAAAATCATATAAAGGAAATAAAGAGAGAGCAAATGATTAACCAATTTCTGTAAATTTATTTTACTTTTATTTGTTCCTCCTTTCTAACTGGAGGCAAGTTTTAACTAGTAACTAGTAACATACAAACATGAGAAGGCTAGGTTTTTCTTTTGTTTTTTTTTTTTGTGTGTGTGTGTGTGTTTTGCCCAAAGACACTCAAAGCTACTTATCAACATTTTGCCCTCACTCTGAAGTGTTCATTTTATTTTATTTCAACACTTCGCTGTCATTCTTGATCTGAATAATTCAAGAACCATGTAGATCAAGAAGTTTGTGAAATTTTTTCAGTTTGGTAATAAAGTTACCTCTTCCCTAGATTACACATTTAATAAAATCATGTCAGGAAAACATTTTTTCTCCAATTGATGAGGCCATATTCATGCTATATCTTTCATTATAAGAAACAAAATAATCAATTATTTTTTAAACTGATGTGCTTTTCTGGCAATATTTAACAAGATTCTCTTTATCAACTATTTCTGCAAACCAAAAACATGAGAAAAACATCTGAGTAAAAATTATTTTTAAAAATCTTATTAAATATAGTCTAATTGGCAGAGGGTTTCAGGGAAAGTATTGGTATATGTGTGTGGTCCATTAATATTTGTGTGTATTTTAAAGGGGAATTAGACAAAAAGAGAAAAAAACTTATGGAATTACATACTACTGAATAAAACTTCAAAATTCAAAGTTTAAATCATTACTTTGTACATAAGAGAAAGACATAGATAACTTAAGCAACTTGTTTATGTCCCAAAGACAGTGTGTAAGTGTTTGCACTTAGTGTTTTACTATTTAATGGTTTTCAGAAACTATGGAATTTTGCCAAAACAATACTGGAAAAAGACGTCATGAAAAGTACTATCTTGAATGAAGGCACTTAGCTAATGTCCTCTGTCTCTGATGTAAGCAAGCACAGAAAGGAAAGGAAAGTGGCTGGGTTTTGTTTTTTTCATCAGCTTAACTCTGTAATAAAGAGTTATTTCCATTTAGACTTTTAATTTATTTATAATAGTTTAATTTTTTAATATACTTTAAGTTCTGGGGTACATGTGCAGGTCTTGCAGGATTGTAACATAGGTATACACATGCCATGGCGGTTTGCTGCTTCCATCTCCCTGTCACCTACATTAGGTATTTCTCCTAATGTTATCCCTCCCCAATCTCCCCACACACTTCTGTCCCTCCCCAGCCCCCCAAACCCCACAACAGACCCCAGTGTATGATGCTCCCCTCCCTGTGTCCATGTGTTCAACAACCACTTATGAGTGAGAACATACAGTGTTTGGTTTTCTGTTCTTGTGTCAGTTTGCTGAGAATGATGGTTTACAGATTCATACATGTCCCTGCAAAGGACATAAACTCATCCTTTTTTATGGCTGCATTGTATTCCATGGTGTATATGTGCCACATTTTCTTTATCCAGTCTATTATTGATGGGCCTTTGGCTTGGGTCCAAGTCTTTGCTATTGTAAGCAATGCCACAATGAACATATGTGCACATGTGTCTTTATAATAGAATGATTTATAATACTTTTGGTATACACACAGTAATGGGATTGCTGGGTCAAATGGTATTTCTCTTTCTAGATCCTTTAGGAATTGCCACACTATCTTCCAAAATATTTGAACTAGTTTACACTTCCACCAACAGTGTAAAAATATTCCTATTTCTCCACATCCTCTCCAGCATCTGTTGTCTCCAGATTTTTTAATGATCACCATTCTAACTGGCATGAGGTAGTATCTCAATGTGGTTTTGATTTGCATTTCTCTAATGACCAGTGATGATGAGTATTTATTTATATGTTTGTTGGCCACATAAATGTCTTCTTTTGAAAAGTGTCTGTTCATATTTCATCCACTTTTTGACGAGGTTGTTTTTTTCTTGTAAATTTGTACAGAGTCTTTAATGGATCTGTCTTGGGAAAAATAAAGGTAAAAACACATTTTTTTGTTTGTTTTAGATAAGCAGCTAAGCCATTTGCAGAAGGGAAAAATGTCATGGGAAAATGAAAAATAGCTCATGTCTATAGCACATGAAATATCTAAGTAGGTAGGCTCAGTGGCTCATGCCTGTATTGGGAGACCCAGGCAGGTAGATCATTTGAGGTCAGGAGTTCAAGATCAGCCTGGTCAAGATTGTGAAACCCCGTCTCTACTAAAAATACAAAAATTAGCTGGGTATGGTGGCAGGTACCTGTAATCCTAGTTACTCGGGAGGCTGAGACAGGAGAATCACCCAAACCCAGGAGGCAGAGGCTGCAGTGAGCCAAGACTGCATCACTGCACTCCAGCCTGGGTGACAGAGCAAGACTTCATCTCAAAAAAAAAAACAAAAAACAAAAAAAAGGAAAAGGGAATATTTAGTAAATATTAAAGGACAAGAGGGAATATCTTTAAAAAATTATAATGCACATGTTGGATGAAAGAATTAGATGGTGGTTATTGAAATAGCACTTGGCATATGAATTCAAACATTCATTTTCAAATTCAGCTTCTCAGAGGTTTGACTTCAGATGCCTGGACACTTTCAACATTATCTTTGCCTTTATCTTTCTTCATGTGGATAAACACAACTGTTAAATTATACCAATGACCGGAAGGATGGTCAGCAGTATACCAACTGCCATGCCCATGGTGGGTATCCCAGGCTGGTGACCTGCTGGCTGGAAACAGCTTCCTTCTGCACAAGTGCAGAATGTAACTGGTAAAGAAACAATTCCTTCTAAGCGGGGGCCAACCCCTATCGTGGTTGCAGATTAGGACGATATATTCCCTCTCCTCAAAGCTTGTGTGCCTGGTAGAGTGTTGAGCATGAGTACCCTTGAGTTTGGAATCATCCCAGTTGTTTTTTAAGTTTCCACCAATGAGGGAAAATGTAAAGTGAGTACCCCGAAATAACTGCTGATTATCATCAGTAGCCTCAAAAAAGTTATTTGTAGATTCTGGATATTAGCCTTTTGTCAGATGGGTAGCTTGCAAAACTTTTTTCCCATTCTGTTGGTTGCCTGGTAGCTCTAATGATTGTTTCTTTTGCTGTGCAGAAACTCAAGTTTAATTGGATGCCATTTGTCCATTTTGGCTTTGTTGCCATTGTTTTCAGTGTTTTGGTCATGAAGTCCTTGCCTATGCCTATGTCCTAAATGGTTTTGCTTTGATTTTCTTCTAGGGTTTTTATGGTATTAGGTCTTATGTTTAAATCTTTAATCCATCTGGAGATAATTTTTGTATAGGGTGTAAGGAAGGGATCCAGTTTCAGCTTTCTGCATATGGCTAGCCAGTTTTCCCAACACCATTATTAAACAGGGAATCCTTTCCCCATTGCTTGTTTTTGTCAGCTTTGTCAAAGATCAGTTGGTTGTAGATGTGTGGTGATACTCCTAGGCCTTTGTTCTGTTTCGTTGGTGTATACCCCTGTTATGCTACCAGTAACCATGCTGTTTTGATTCCTGTTGCCTTGTAGTAGTTTGAAGTCAGGTAATGTGATGCCTCCAGCTATGTCTTTCCTTTTTGGCTTAGGATTGTCTTGGCTATGTGGGCTCTTTTTTGGTTCCATATGACATTTAAGGTGTTTTTCTTCCAGTGCTGTGAAGAAGGTCAGTGAGAGATTGATGGGATAGCACTGAATCTATAAATTACTTTGGGCAGTATGGCCATTTTCACGATATTGATTCTTTCTAACCATAAGCATGGAATGTTTTTTCATCTGTTTGTGTCCTCTCTTATTTCCTTGAGCAGGGGTTCATAGTTCTCCTTGAAGAGGTCTTTCATGTCCCTTGTTATTTGTATTTCCAGGTATTTTATTCTCTTTGTAGCAATTGTGAATGGGTGTTTGCTCATGATCTTGCTCTCTGTTATTGGTGAATAGGAATGCTTGTGATTTTTGTACACTAATTATGTATCCTGAGACTTTGCTGAAGTTACTTATCATCTTAAGGAGATTTGGGGCTGAGATGACACAATTTTGTCATCTGCAAATAGAGACAATTTGACTTCCTCTTTTCCTAGTTGAATACTCTTTATTTCTTTTTCTGGCCAGATTCGTCTGGCCAGAACTTCCGATTTTATGTTGAATAGGACTGGTGAGAGAGGGCACCATTGTCTAATGCCAGTTTTCAAAGGGAATGCTTCCAGGTTTTGTACATTCCATCGATACCTAGTTTATTGAGAGTTTTTAACATAAAGTGCTATTGAATTTTGTCAAAGACCTTCTCTGTATCTATTGAGATAATTATGTAGTTTTTGTCTTTGGTTCTGTTTATGTGATGAATTACATTTATAGATTTGTGTGTGTTGAACCAGCCTTGCATCCCAGGGATGAAACTGCCTTGATCATGATGGATAAGCTCTTTGATGTGCTATCGGCTTTGGTTTGCCAATATTTTATTTAAGATTTTTGCGTCAATGTTCATCATGGATATTGGCCTGAAATTTTCTTTTTTAGTTATGTCTCTGCCAGGTTTTGGTATCAGGATAATGTTGGACTCATAAAGTGAGTTAGAGAGGATTCTCTCTTTTTGTATGGTTTGGAATCATTTCAGATGGAATCGTATGGACTCCTCTTTGTTACCTCTGGTGGAATTTGGCTGTTAACCTTTCTGGTCCTGGACTTCTTTGGTTGGTAGGCGATTAATTGCTGCCTCAACTTCAGACCTTGTTATTGGTCTATTCAGGGATTCAACTTCTTCTTGGTTTAGTCTTGGGAGGGTCTAAGTGTCCAGGAATATATCCATTTCTTCTAGATTTGCTGGTTTATGTGCGTAGAGGTATTTGTAGTAATCTGTGATTGTAGTTTGTATTTCTGTGGAATTGGTGGTGACATCCCCTTTATCATTTTTTATTGCATTTATTTGATTCTTCTCACTGTTCTTTTTTATTAGTCTGACTAGCAGTTTATTTTGTTGATCTTTTTAAAAAAAGCTCCTGGATTCATTGATTTATATGCACCCAATGTTGCTGAGGAACAATAGTAGCCACCATGAAATGGCCATACTCAAATCTCTTTTCATAACCACCTAATTTCTTTGCAAGGTGTTCTTGCTGTGTTTTAGTTGAATGTAGTGAAATTTCCAATTTTGCCACATAATGTTAAATAACTGCAAGTTGCTTAATTTATGATAAGAAAGTGTCCCAGTAACTTAGGATACTCTGGGCTAAGAAATCATGTGAGGCTCTTCCTAGTAATGCTTTATGCATCTGCTTGTGGCTGGACCTGAGTAAAGAGTCAGTAATCTCGTACACTAATGCCTTGCTTATTTTTGTCTTTTACATTGTTTATATTATTAATTATAAAATTACGCTCATTTAAATTCACTCTGTGTTGTACAGTTCTATGGTCTTGGCAAATGCACAGTTATGTGTCCATTACCATAGGCATGATCACAAAGAATTTCATTACATTAAAATTTTTTCTGTGCATTCCATTTGTAGTCAGTTGCTGCCCCTTCCTTTTACCACTGGCAGTCACTGATATACTTTCAGTCCCTATAGTTTTGCCATTTGTAGAATGCCAGACAAATAGAATCAGATAGCATATCGCCTTTTGAGTTTTCTTTCTTGCACTTAGCAAAATGCATGTTGATGCTTATACCAATAATCCACTACTTTTTATTGATAAGAGTCATTCGAGTGTGTGAATGTATCAGTTTATATAATCAATGGTTGATTGACATATGTTTTTTATGTTTCCCGACTGACTATAAATAAAGCTTCTGTGAACATTTCAGTACAGATTTGTGGGTGTAAATATTCATTTTCATTTTTTCTCAGGCAAATATCCTGAAATAGATTACTGAGTTATCTGTTCAGTGTATACTAATTTTGCAACAAACTACAAAACTGCTTTCCAAAATGGCTATGTAGTTTTGCACTCCTGTCAGCAAAGTAGAAGAGTTTCAGCTATTTTGCATCCTTGCAATTCCTTGGCATAGTCAGTTTTATTTTGGTTTTAGTCATTTTAATAATTGTGTATTAGCATTTTATTGTTGTTATTTGTGTTTTTATTTTCCTAGAAATTTATAATGTTTAGTGTTATTGTGAGTGTGAAATTGATATTCTTTCTAGCTCTCTGTGTTCTGATACATGATGTAAGTCTTCAAGTGTTGCTTTTAACTGCTTTACTAATGCAAAACATGACAAAAAAGTTTATCTGAGGAGAAGTTCAGCATTTAAAACATCACTAGATCTTTAAATTAATGTTGATAAACATTTAAAGTGGTAACATCAATAGTCAAAGGTTGTGTTTTGTCATTATTTCTGATGTGAGGATACTTGTGATATACTTGATCTTGTGTTATAATTGTTCATTTAAAAAATTAATTCCCAGCTATAGCAAAAGTATACATGAGAATTTTACTCTGATAAGAAAGTAGAAAGTCACCAGATGAAATATTGCTCTGATCCAAACCCTGAGAGCAAGCCAAATAAATTACAAAACCAAAATTTAAAAAAATCCATTAAAAATTTTGAGAAACCACAGAAACCTAAATGAACTAAATTCCAGGAAATAATATGACTCTCCCAGGAGCAAACAGACCTGTGGCATAATTATTGGAAAGGAAGGAGTTAGGTTCTTCATTTAGAGAGGACATGCTTGTGTACATACATTATTATTTCAGATTTTCAAATAATTACTAGAATTAGTAGTTCTTATTGCCAGGTGGCAGAAAACAAAGTCAGAATGCACAAACTTTTGCATTACTATGTTTTATAAATAAAGCAGAGAATAAAAACAAATACAATTTTTAATAATTTTCAGAGCATATCAAATTACTATGAAAAACATAACAAAATATGTTCATGATCTGTGCATTAATACCACAACATATTGCTGAGAGAAGTTAAAGAAAACCTAAATAATGCTGACTTACACATGGTATATGGGATGTACTTGGTTTGAAAGACTCGGTAAGTTTAAGTCATCCATTCTTCTCAGGAATATTTTTGGTTTCAATGAAATATCAATAAAAATACTAGCAGACTTTTGAAGAAATTTCTATGCTAGTATTAAAATTTATATAAAAATGTAAAGATTTAAACTAGCCCAAATAATTCTGAAATGGAAAAAAAAGAAAAAACTGGTAAATCTTACTTAAACTAAGTAAAAAATTACCATGAAGTTATAATAATCAAGGAAGCTTATTATTTGTGAAAGAATAGACTAAAGTTCTATGAACAGAATAGATTCCAGAAATCTATCTGAAGATTTACAGTTTGATAATTTTTGACTAAAATGTCAGGTCAATTTAATGAGGAAGGTAAAGTACTTTTTTACAGTTAGTACTGGAAAAATTGCCTGTCTCTAGCAACATAATAAATAAGTAGAAAATACATGCTCTGCCCTGCTCTAAATACAAAAAATAATTTGAGAAAATTATAGTGCTAATGTAAAACTAGTAAATATTTTTAGAACAAGCAAGATAATACATTTGAAGCCTTTGGCTAGCGAAAAATTTTCTTAGATAAAACATAAAAAGCACTAAAAATTGATTAGATTGTATTAGAGTTAAAAACTTTCTGCTCATTAAATGACATCTATAGAAAATTAAATAGAAAAATTGTACACTAGAAGTTTTTTTCATAAATGCATCTTTAAAAAGCCTCTTATCCCACTTATGAGTCAGAACATGCAGTATTTGATTTCCTGTTCTTGTGTTAGTTTGCTGAGAATAATGGTTTTCAGCTTCACCCATGTCCCTGCAAAGGACATGAACTCATCCTTTTTTATAGCTGCATAGTATTCCATGATGTATATGTGCCACATTTTCTTCATCCTATCTATCATTGATGGGCATTTCAGTTGGTCCCAACTCTTTGCTATTGTGAATAGTGCTGCAATAAACATATGTGTGCATGTGTCTTTATAGTAGAATGATTTAAACAATAAGAATGTGTTGACACAGGGAGGGGAACATTACACACTGGGGCCTTTCGGGGGGATGGGTAGCAGGCTAGGGGAGGGATAGCATTAGGGGAAATACCTAATGTAGATGACAGGTTGACGGTTGCAGCAAACCACCGTGGCACATATATACCTATGTAACAAACCTGCAAGTTCTGCACATGTATCCTGGGAATTAAAGCATAATTTTAAAAAGGCTTTTATCTGTAATATATGAAGAATCAAACTAAATGCCCATCAGTGACAGACCGGATAAAGAAAATTTGGCATATATACACCACGGAATACTGTACAGCCTTAGAAAAATGAGATCATGTCCTTTGAGGTAACATGAATGGAGCTGGAGGCCATTATCCTTAGCAAACTAATGCAGGAACAAACAAAAAAAGAAATATGCATGATATCACTTTTAAGTGGAAGCTAAATGATGAGAACAAATGGACACAAGGAGGAAAATGGACATGGGGCCTACTGGAGGGTGGACGGTAGGAGGAGGAAAATTATCAGAAAAAAACAACTATTGAGTATTAGTGTTAGTACCTAGTTGATGAAATAATCTGTACAACAAACCCCTGTGACACAAGTTTACCATGTAATAAAACTTCATGTGTACCCATGAACCTAAAATAGAAATTTTTAAAAAAAAATTCTATTTAATTTTTTTTTAATTTAGTGAGCACAAAAAACTCAGTTGAAACTGAGTAAATTTAAACATGCATTTAACCAGAGAAGTTGTATGAATGACCAATAAAAATATGAAAAGATGTTTTGTTATTTAGTTCATCAAGAAAATACAAATTAAAATCACAATAAGATACATTTATCTCCTACTAGAATGGCAAAAATAAAAAGGATAGACAATTTTTAAATTGTTTGAATTTTGAAATATTTTCTAGAATATGGGTCCACCAGAACCCTCAAAATTTGCTGATGGAAATATTTAATTATGTAGCTATTTTGGATAACTGTTTGACAATTTCTAATAAAGATAAACATGAATACAGCCAATAATGTATCAGTATTTATGCCAGGAATAAAAATATATGTCCATAAAGCAACTTGGGAAATAGCATTTATAACAGACTTATTGGTAATATCATTAGACTAAAAACAACTTTAATTTCCATCATCAGGAGAATAAAATCCTTCTGTTTTAGTCATAAGTGAAATATTACTCCAATATGAAAAGGTATGAACTACTGTTACAAGATGAATAGTGTCAAATATAAGATGTAAAGGAAAAGAAGACACACAAAAAGCCAGATTGTGATTTCAAGGACGTTAAATCTAAAAACATGCAAATTAATCTATAATTTTAGGAATACAAAATTACTTGCCTCTTGTAGAGAATAAATAGACTGAAAGGAGCAAGAAGTGACTAGAAATATAAAAATGCCCTATGTCTTGTTTTGAGTTGTGGTTACATTAGGTTATACAACTGTTAAAATTTGCCAAACGAAAAGGTAAAATATGTGCATTTTATTTTATGTAATTTAAAATATTTTAAATGTTAATAAAATAAAACATATTTGTAAAGAAAAAAAAAAACAATACCTGTGCTCTTATTAGGCTTTTGTTTTGCTGTTGTACTTCAATTCTGGGAATGTTTCTCCATCGTTAAGATTATTATCTTTAAATCTTATTTGTAGACTGTTTCTGCATATATGACATAGGTCATTATCTTCAACGGACCATCTTTGTGAAGTCTGATTTATTTTATGCTTTCTAGTTTTATTTCATTTCTAATTGACAGATAATAAAGTACATATTTATGTGGTACAGTGGGATCTATACACGTATCCATTGTGGAATGATCAAATCAATAGAACATTTAAAATTGTATTTTCAAAATTACCTCTCTGTAATCAGTTCTTTAGACAATTCCTTGGTTGGTGGAGGAGGGGAAGAACCGGAAAGGATAATTAGCACAATTTTCTGTTGTAGCCATTAGGATTGAACTGTTTATTCAATCTGACTTAAATATTCCAAACTTTCCTTTATTATTCATGCTCCTCACTCAACCCAAATATTCTCCTCCCTTGATATCTATCCATATATCATGCAGATGACAAATCCCTTTTAAAATTATACTTCCTCCATAATTGCAGAATTTTATTACGGCAGTCACTGATTGAGTCCCTCTTCTAGTGCTTAGTTTTTGTATTTCTTTGAGTTGTTTCTTTCCCCTCACATCCTCAGCTACACTGTCTATCAATTTATCTTTCCCATTATTACCTGATCAAAATAAGTGACAGATGTTATAAGCTAAATTTATTTAGTGTTAAAGTACTCCAGGATTTAGATAAAGTAATATATGAATGATATAATATTTATGCCTTTAGATAGAATAAAGTAATATATAAATAATATAATATGTATCTATCTTCAGTTATTTCTTAAAAATTTAAGTGTTATACTTCCAGGAATTTTTGACAAAAGCAGTTCATTAATTTTTCTTTTGATCTTCTTAGGGTAGAACACTTGGTCACAATGATAGGGTCTGGGGACTTGGTGTTATGTTTTATTTTTCTATGAACTTTTTTTCTTAAATTGGTGTATAATTTTATGACACATAGCAGCAAATGACTATGCGTGTGTGCTGAAGGGGATGGAATATGGGGATTTGTGAGGAGGGCAGCATTTGTTTCCAGGGCTTCTATGTTTTCCTGGCAGGGAATCCAGCTGCCCACAGCCCTGGTATTTACAACTCTTGGTCTAAAGTAAAACAAAGAATAACTTTGAAATTCTGTAGGAACATGTCAGGAGTGACGACTAGGCCATATGACCTACTATTCTCAAAGATCAAGTGGGTATTACTATGATTCATGTTCTTGCTGAATACACATAGCTTTCCAAAGGAGTAGTTCTCAAAACAAAAGCGTCACAAATAAAAATAATAAAGGAAACAAAAATAATAAGGATTGATTGGCAGATTAACAATGGATGTGCACTATTAAGGATGTTTTCTAGAGAAATCACCTACTACTTTTTCATGTCCTCTGATTTTTATTCAAATCCTTGTTCTTATGTACTCTGGTCCCTCCCTTGCCTTCTATCTTTGTTCTACCGGGCATTGGAGAAAGCTGTCTCCTTCAGAGATCCATATCACTGGTTTCCTGATAAATTTGGCCAGTGGAAGACACTGAGGGGGAATTGGCAACCAGGGGAAAGGAAGAAGACAGAATGTCTCTCCTTCTGTCTTTGCCTCTGCTTAAGTCACTTCAGAGTGAGGTTACTTACTCTGAAGTTCTGGCTCTGAGGTTCTGGCTTCCATGAGCAAGACTTATCAAATTTCTAGCTTCCTTCAGATAATCTTGGCACCTGGTCACTGGTAACACTGCCAGACTTACTATTTTCTCTAGTCTAAAATGGTAGAGAGTGTTGCTGCTAGTTTCACTGTTGCTGTTAATCTCAAGATCACCTCACAGTCCCATTTGCTTTAATATAATAGCTCTTTTATCAAAGTATAGTCATTTCCAATAATTAAATGTCCTGTTTTCCTCCTTAGATTATGACTTAGATCTATTTTATTCTATTAGAACCTTCACCATTGTTCAAAGTCCATCTTAAATGCTTTTCTTGTTTTTTAAAAATAAAAAATCACCTCTTTCTTTTTAATACTTTGTTCTTCTATTTATACTCAACGCAATTTCATGTTGATGGTAGTTTTATGCAAGATTGCCTATTTTAAATGGCTATTTGTAGAGAACTAAGTCTCATTTATCTTCATTTCCCCCAATACACAAAAATGTCAAAGATGTAACATCTTTCCTACAGTGCATTCTCACACATGTTATATAACTGACAAATGTTTATTGCAGTGGAGTAAAATAAATATCCAGGATGTGCTATGTCATAGATGAAAAAATCAGAAAACAGTAAATTTGGAATTTCTTGAAAATAGACAATTATAAACTGAATTATAGCAAATTGTCCATTAATGTATTAATATAACTTGTACTGTTATTTTGCATAGAATAGTGCTGGTTTATGCATATTTTCTCAGTTTAATTATTCTAAGTACCTCATTTCATTCACTAAGGTATCTAATTTTGAACAATAAAAGTATACATTGTCATAGTTATAACCCAGAGTACCAAATACAAGAAAAAACAAGTTTATATACCAAATATTTTTTTTTTACTTTCTTTTTTTTGAGACAACATTTTGCTCTTGTTGCCCAGGCTGAAGTGCAATGGCATGATCTCGGCTGACTGCAGCCTCCACCTCTTGGGTTCAAGTGATTCTCATCTCTCAGTCTCCTGAGTAGCTGGGATTGCAGGGCCCTGCCATCATCCCTGGCTAGTTTTTGTAATTTTAGTAGAGATGGGGTTTTACCACGTTGGCAAAGCTGGTCTTGAACTCCTTAGGCCATCTAACCACCTCGGCCTCCCAAGTGCTGGGATTACAGGTGTGAGCCACTGTACAAGGCACCAAATAATATTTTTTAAACCATGAGGTCCTGAACCAAGCTCAAGAATGAACAATGAGAAAGGAAATGACTTGTAGGGTTTCTTATTTGTTCTTTTTCAAGACTTTTGAGGTTGTTAAAAAAATAAACCTGAGTTTATTTTTGAGTCTCTCAGTAAATTGAACTGAGAGACTCAAATTATCACTGTAAATAATTCTTATAAAGAATGTCTTCTAATCACAGTAAACTGGAATTGTGTATGTACCTCCCTGACCAGTATGTGGTAGATGACTCAGGCTGAGATGGAACACTGGAAAAAATAATAAGTAAGAGAAAATGAGCAGTGAGCATCAGACAATGGAAAAATTTACTTCCCTAATGAGGCATGGGTGTTCAGAAAGACACAAGGCAAAGAATGGCAAGTGCAGGTACTCACTTGCATAAATACAATTTCCATATTCAATCATGCTCCTTAAGATGCACACTAATACTTAATATGCTAGTAAAAACCACTATGTAACATTCATGGCTTTTTTTCCCCCTTAAACTGGAAAGCAAGTGAAGGCTCATACTTCCTGAAAATTAACCTTTAGTTATCATCTCTGGGGATTAGGCAGATTTCAGTCATTCAACACAGATCGATTGTCTACAAAAAAGATTAGTATGATGCTAAATGCCTGCTATAGAGTGTTGAATGAAGCAGGCATGATATCTGCCCTTTTAGAGCTTTACATCTCGTGAAAAAGTAGTAATTAAGCCAAGAAACAAAGCAAAAATATGTGAACATAGAATATGAAGCTTCCTTTTGCAGTTACGTTCAGTTTTCAGCTTTCAAAGAGCATGTTTTAAATGCCATTCAGATGTAGGGATAAGAATAATGAAATGAGAATCATTTTTCAAGCTAGTGCTACTTCTGCATGGACCCGGTTTATTACATAGTTCCTTATTATGAGCTGTGACCTTGAGTTTACAGAAAGAAGGAAAGGAGAAAAAAAATCATTTAGAAATATCCTGACTGTATTAAAAATTCATGGAAGGAATTAAAATCAATGCAAGTTATTGGCAAAAAAAAAAAAAAAATGCAATGATAAACATTTCCCAGGCTTCTACATGAAATCAGAATGAACTTTAACAACAGCAGCCAACATCTGCCATGGTACTCCCAGATTGTCTGAAGTCACAAAGAAACAGAAGCCTATTTTAAAATACAGTTAGATGGAAATCAGATGTCCTTTTCTCAGAATAAAAAGTAATATATCTAGATTTAAACAATGACAAGGAGACAGTTGTTTAAGGAAGCAAAGCTAAGGAGAAAAGATAATTAATTCTGATGCTTGTTACTAAGAAAGTTAATTTCACCTTTCTCAGCCTTCATTCCCACCCGCTACCTTTCCATTCAAACTTCGATCTTACAACTTCTAGCTCTACCACCAAATTTCAGAATATCTGCAGGGCAAAGTCTCTGAATTTGATTTACTCAAGGCTATTCAAAGACAAACTCAGGCAGTTGGATCTCAAATCTCTCTTTTATTACATACAGATGATGAGATTTATTCAGAACTCCAAAAACAGAATACTATGAAATTAGACCCTGTACTTTGAAAGCTCTGGACTTTTTATTGCCAGGTTAAAATTGGTAACAGTTAGCTCTTGAGTACCAGATACGAAGTGAATCTTCATAGATCTTAACTCCATTTGTATAGTCAGTTTCTCCACTGTGATTACTCCACTGCTTTAAATCTCTTTCCCCCTGTAAAATTATCTCTAACTATTTCATTCCACATGGCCTTACTGTGTCATGGGATCAAGTAGCTGTTACCATATTGTATGGCACTGAAAATGTACTCCTAATTTTGCCTATACCATTTTGTGCTCTGCTGTTACATATATAACAAATTATTTTCAAATACAATAAAATCCATTATTTCTAATTGTTAAACATTTTGTTAATTTATTAAACAGGTAGATTAATATTTTTGCGTGATTTTTGAAATATAAACATGAACTAATTTAATTTCCTTCTTCAAGTTTTAATTGAATCACTTAGAAATTGTATTAATTTCATATTTCTCGCCTGTTTATGAAATAAGATATTTGTTTTCAAATCTGATCTAATATAAATATAGTAGATTACTTTGTATAACCAATGATCCATCAATTTTATAATAATATAAATAATTAAAGACATATTTATGTTTTAGTGGCACCTGTTAAGTATTTAAATAGCTGTGCTTTCAGTTACTCAGCACATCTAAATTATGGTAATTTTTTTAGGTTTTTGGTACAAGAAAATTTTGTTTTCCTTTTCATTCTTTTGCCCAAGTGAGAAATTGATTTGAAAGTATACATGGACAACTGGAGAGAAACAAGACCATGGTCACAATTTCTTCAACTAATGCAGAAATTTTAAATATTTTTTTCTCAAAGTAAAACAAGCAGCAAAAAGAAAAACAGTATTTTTAAACTGTAACAGTCTTAGCAACTAACTAGGTAAACACTATTTATATTAAACGTTCATGCATGGTTAATTTATGGCAGCAAACTTGCAAAAAAAAAATCATTTCTTTGGCCTAAACCTGCTTTCATAATAATTTTCATGTTTAATTGTAGGATAGAATATTTTTTGATTGTTAGGTTTCACCCTTAAAAATCACAGTCTGGGATTTTCAACTAAAGAAAAGGCATTAACAAAACCAATAGAGTAACACTCTTAATATTTACATAAAGTTGAAATAACTAAGGGAGAAATTTTCTGGAATTCATTTGCTATGTGTTCACTCTGAATTATAAACCAAGATTATGAAATTTCCATTTTAATTTTGAATTCCAGACATAATGCAGGAATGGGTGAGGCAGATATCAGCTGAAGATGAAAAAGTTTATTTCTAATAGTACTAATTTATCTTACTGAGCTATGTTACTGATGTTAATTGTGTGTATCATTCTGGTATTATGGAAAGTTCATGAACAGTGTTGTTAATCAGAGCTTATTTCTGATTAGCAACAGAACTTCTGGTTCTGCCTCTTTTAAAATGACTTCCCTCCTTCTCTTGTTCAAATTTTCTTCCTCATATTGAGTTTCCGCAATATGACATGGACATACTACCATCTTCAAGTATTTTTATAAAGATTAAATTAGATAATATATTTTAAATGACAGACACACAGTAGACTTTAAGCAAATAACAATGTCTTCTTTTGTTGTTTTTTTAAAATATATGTTATTTAATATATAAATAGTTATGTAACTATGTATTAATAGTTACATAACTATTAATAATATTTAATATTTATAACAAAATATTAAGTAGTTATATAACTATTTAATAGTTAAATTCAAGTGATTAGTTTGTTTCTAGAGGTTGTTAGAGATTAAATTTTCTAATTAGTTTGTTTAAAAACCATGTCATTTATATTCAATAGATATAGTTAAAAGTTCCCATTGCCCCTGGAAGCAGTTGTTGATATTCAATAGCTGCTGAGAAAATGATGCAGACAGGTACAGAGGAATGGGACACTGCCAGTCGGGAGGTGACTTATTGTGTGTATAGGACTAGTGTCTCCATTGTAATGAAGGCATTGACTTCTCCAACTAATGTTGATAATAAATCCAAGAGAATCAGTATATTTAGAATTTTATGAATGAGCTTTACATTTACATAATACTTCCATTCCTGAATTAAAAGTCATTTCACTTGTGAAAAAGGTAGTGTGTGGTAATTCAAACTGTTGTTCTTTTTAGATAGAAATCAACCTTATTAACAACAACTGAATATATTGGCAGTTTAGTAATTTTCCATTAAAGGGTAAAGCAGTCAACAATCATAGAAGAATTGAGATTGAGCCAGTTAGGCTTTTTCAACATTCAGTTTGTTTTCCCTTCCATAGCCTTTCTTATTCTGAGTGCATAGATGATGTAAGTAGAGGCATGCAAATCTCCTCTTTTGAGAGCTGTAATTCAATGCAGTGTATAATTGCAGTGTCCATCTGGCACAGTCCCACAAAAGCACATGTAGCAGTTTAGTTATAAAAATGTTCAGGTGCCAAGATGCCAGATGTTCTACATGGTTGTCATCTTTGGATTTTCTTTCATTTTATCACCTAAAGAACCTCAGTTTAATGACCTTCATGTTCATGCATTCTTTACATTTTCTTCTGACCTCTGAAACATCAGAAAAATAAGCACAGTAAATAATTAGGGTGGAATATGCATAACTCTAGGTATATCTCCTACATGGTGTATAAATTATAAAGATTATTACATTATCTCAGAGCCTTTTTTAATATTATAGTTTTGTATGTATTTAGCTGTCATATCTAATTATGATCTTCCTTAGATGAAGATGTGAAAAAGTATTCAATGTGGTAAATAGTTTCTTGTGTTTTGGTTCACTCTTGTGAATGCATGTGAGTCTGGATAATCATAATTGCAACATATAGAGTCAGTCTTGAATCTGGATTTTACAAAACCCCCATTTTTCTCTTTTTACTGTTATTTTTGTAACTACTATGGAGGAATGTTATATACCTTTGACCAACCTTAAGAACCAGATCTATGCAATGCTTATTGCTCCTTAGTTTGAATCTTTGTGTCATAATGCACAGAGAAGGTGCCCTGTTTAAAAAAAAAAATCTGCATTGTTTTTAATGGAACCTAAATAGCTGCTTTAAAGACAAGGACAAATAATCCAACAATAATTGTAATCTGTGGCTCTGGGTGTTTTGATCAGCAGGAGTATATCCAGCGTATATCTAACTATAGATGGTTTCCTAATTAATAACAGTGATGAAGCACTTTTGATAAATTGTGTAATGCTTCACCTCTTGCTTCTAAAATTCGTTTTTCATTTGGACACAAAATTCAACTTGAAGGACTTTTTGTTATATAAAATTTCTGAATGTTTTTTAGATCTTTTATTTTTTATTTTTTTATTTTTCTTTTATTCTCAGTCCATTGTCATTAGCTGGCTTGTAGATTGGGGACCTTTTATTTTTTAAACTGCAAATAATGGTTGCAGAAGTCACTGAAATGTTGAATTTAAAACGTTTTAGCAGTCAAAGAAAACACTACTGAATTTACTGATTGTTTCTCAAGAGGCTGTCTCCCTAAATATCAGATACTAGTTGATAAAAGGGATTACTGCTGCCCTACAATCCTTAGTAGAAAAAAAATTTATATGCAATAGTCAAGAGCTCTATTAATAGTAGTGGAAAGTGATGTTCTTAGAGAGAAATATTTTACTTAAGGAGTTAGATCTTTCCTTTCTCTCATGTCCTGTAGTCAGACTCCTTAGATACAGAATCACCAGGCTCCTGGCAAGTATTGTTTCTCTCACATTTCTCATGCCAAATAGAGCAGAATGACTTGGGGGGACTTGGGTAGGTCAATTTGTCTACATATTGTGCTTCTTAATTTGATTGCTTATAATTGTCATGGATGTTTGAAGAAAAATAATATCAAATACAAGCTCTATCATATGATTTTTCATCAATAATATTTATTGAGATAAACACATTTATTTTTACATAACAAATACAGTGTTTCAAAATATTAATTAGTAATTATGTACAAATATTACAATAGCTTCCTACTTTGTAAAGTGACACATTATATCTTTCATTTATTGTAAGAGTTAGTGCTTAGAGAAACTTCTACCTGGGGTACCTGAATATTCAGCCAGAGAAATTTCAACATGGGCCAAATAATAATCCATTTTTTATTACTATGCTTCATATACCTAAAGAATACATTAGGCTAACACACATTCGATTATTGTGAAACTAGAGATGACTGATTTTATTCCAATCAATACAACTGACTTTGCTATAGAAGTTGGTTAATCATAAATAGATATACTCTAGTACTTTCAGAATTCATCTTGAGACATTCAACATCCTTAAAGAACAGAACTTTCAACCCAGAATTTCATACCCTGCCAAACTAAGCTTCACAATTGAAGGAAAAATAAAATCCTTTATGAACAAGCAAGTACTCAGAGATTTTACTACCACGAGGCCTGCTTTACAAAAACTTCTGAAAGAAGCATTACACACAGAATAGGAACAACCAGTATTAGCCTTTCTAAAAATATACCAAAAAGTAAAGAGCATCAACATAAAGAAGAATTTACATCAACGAATGGATAAAATAGCCAGTTAACATCAAATGGCAGTAGCCCTATATTTAAATCGACTAAATTCCCCAATCAAAAGATACAGCCAAAACCTAACGGTATACTACATCCAGACCCATTTTATATCCAAAGATACACAAAGACTCAAAACAAAGGGTTGGAGAAAGATTTACCAACCAAATGGAGAGCAAAAATCAATAAATAAACAAATAGCAGGAGTTGCAATTCTCGCATTTGATAAAGCAGATTTCAAAGCAACAAAGATACAGTGGTAAAAGGATCAATGCAATAATAAGAGCTAATGATCCTAACACCCAGATACATAAGACCCATAAAGAGATTTAGACTCAGTGAGACAGAAAATTAATAAGGATATCCAGGACTTGAACTCAGATCTGGAACAAGTAAACTTAATAAGTATTTATAGAGCTCTCCACTTTAAATACACAAAATATACATTCTCCACTTTAAATACACTTTAAATTCACAAAATATTGATCAGCCATTACTAATACCCATTTTTAGACTAAAGCAATATTCCTGTTCTCTCTCCCCTTTTTCTTCCTCTTTCTTCCTCTCCTTCTCTCCTTTTTTTCTAAAAAAAAAAAAAAAGAATTCATCTTGAGAAAAAAACTGATTTACTCATTTAGAATAAAGTAGGTTTCAGAAGTATGTGACATGAGACAAAAATTAAAACCTAAGGAAGCATAATCTTAAAGTTTGATATTAGGGTCTTGTAAGGGATCATTCTAACAAGTTAAAAATAGAAACTTTCAGGGGGGCTCAGTGGCTCATGCCTATAATCCCAGCACTTTGGGAGGCCGAGGCGGAAGGATCACAAGGTCAGGAGTTCGAGATCAGCCTGGCCAACATAGTGAAACTCCATCTCTACTAAAGGTACAAAAAATTAGCCAGGCACGGTGACGCACACCTTTAATCCCAGCAGAATTGCTGGAACCTGGCAGGTGGAGGTTGCAGGCAGCCTAGATCATGCCACTGTACTCCAGCCTAGGCAACAGGGTGAGACTCCACCTCAAAAAGGAAAAAAAAGAAACTTTCTTCTAGGCAGCAATATTATCCGTAAATGCTCTTCTATTTGGGGAAAATGCACAGTGTTTGAAGACTGAAAAGAGCCATTTTAAATCATTACAAATTTTTCAAAATCAGAAGTGAAGAATCTAGAATGATGTCCCTACTTGCCTAGATAACAAAGCTATTAGTAATGTAATGAAAGTAGAGCCTAGTAAAGCCAGTGCAGATTCTAGTACACTCTACCAAATTATACACTATTATGCACAGAAACAAGTACAGAATAAAGAAATAAGACTCAAAATGGGCTCATATCAAGCCTGCTGTATGTAAGAGATAACATTGTGTGGTCAATGAATGATAAAATTGCCAACATTCACAGATCCACATAATCAACAACAAATATACATTCACTTCTTATGAAACTCTTTGTGTATTATAAAATTATATTTTTGGTCTGGCTTGTAGATGCATTCATAACTGAAATTGTTTTTTACCAATGTTACAACTAATGACTCTAGAAGGATTATATTTTCTTACATATACTTATATAATATTGTCACAAATATTTTTGTGTATGTAGGGGTGTGTGTGTGTGTGTTTGTGCACGCGCGCACATGCCCACACGTTGATTTTTCAAAATTGTTAATCTTATATTCACTACAATGTATTTCTTGCAGTTATCTTATTGTATTTCTTTGGAGGCAAGTAATTTTAAATATTGATATAGTAAAAATATAGCTTAGTTTGAATCTTGTTATATGTTAATTATTGTTGAGAACAATGTTATCTAGAAACATAATTACACTAAATATTTATGTATTGAAATTCTTAATCTGATTCATTGCTAGGTGAAGAAAGAAAACAAAACAAAATCATTTCTTTTTCTAATGAAAATGAAGCACAATCCTACAAGATTAAAAATGTCTAAAAAAACACAATGAAGAATTTAAATCATATCAAATGTTTAAATGTGTTCAAACATACCTCAAAACATATGTTCCACAATGAAACTTTGCATGTTTAAAAAAAGGTATAATCATAAAAATGCAATTAATATCATGTCATAACATAAAAGCAAACTACCATAAGGATATTGTGAGTAGTGTTAGATGCCAGATTTACCTGGAAAAAAAAATCTCTTAATTCTTTATCTTCAGCAGTAGAATATGGGCACTGGGGAAATTGCAGTGTGTTTTATCATCTAAACCATTGATCCAAGGGCAAAATGTAGCAAGTGGGGACACCTTATGGATTTGGAAACCTCTTTGTGGAGTTTCCGTTTTATAAAGCTAAAAATAAATTGTTATTGACACATAAAAGTATGATACTCCTGTTTTCATTTTTGCATTGTTTCAGGCAAAATTTAAAATGTAAGCTTAACCAAAGTAAGACAATTAGCACCCTAACAACGAGACTTCAGAGAGGCATCAATTTTGTTAGATGTAATTGTTTTCTAAAGAAATCTACGGCCATCATTCCACTTTCTTAGCCTTATAAAATGAAATGAATAGCACAAGAAGGGAAGATACAAGGAAGAGAGGAAATGAGAATGTCTTATTCCATTTGCACTCATCTAAAGGAATACCAGAGGATGGGTAATTTATAAAGAAAAGCAGATTATTTGGCTCACAATTCTTCAGACTCACAATGCAGGCAAGAAGCATGGTGCAGCATCTGCTTCTGGTGAGGTGGAAAGCAAGGGAAGCAGGCATGATCTGGCAGTGGAAGAAAACAAGAGAGGGGAGGTGTCAGCCTCTTTTTAACAATCTGTTCTTCCAGGAACTAATAGAGCAAGAATTCATTCATTACCACAAAGATGGCACCAAGCTATTCATGAAGAATTCACAGCCATGATCCAAACGCATCTAATCAGGCCTCACCTCCACACTGGGGACCAAATATCAACATGAGATTTGGAGGGGACAAACATCCAAACTATGTCAGAAAAAGTAAGGAAGAAAGGCAGATTTAGCATATATGATTCTAGTAGGTGTTTTGAAGAAAACTTCGAAATCAATAACTTTCTAAGTCTAAAGTACAAATGCATATCTCCAAGAAGGCTAAATTACAAAATAAGTATAATACCAAAAAGAGAGCATTGAGCAGACCTAAAGTATCTAGTAGATTAAAATGTCCATCTCTCCATAGACAGTGATTTGCCCAGCATAAGTTTAAATTTGAAAAAGTCAACTTCTAAACATTAATAAAAATTATAAACAAACTGCACAGGCCAAAATTTAAGCAAATAATAGAATGGGAAGAAAGCAAATAAAAAGAACTTAACCATGATCAAAATGCTTGAAATAATTGTCAATAATGATTCTGAATGCCTCCTTTAAATTTAAAACTATTATTGCCAAGCAAGATAGTCTGCATATAGGACAAGGAAAACTTTCTATGACATCAACTACATTCATGGTTGTCTTGAATTTTAGTGACTCATTAAAATTCTTTTTGTTTTAGGTTTTCAAATATATACGTTTTTCATAGCACTATTCCTTTGTTTCAAATGTATCGTAAGACATCCTTATAGTTTTAGGATAGGAAAAAGAAGTTTCTTGGAGTAATCAGCAACCTCAAAAGGTCTAGATATGAAGAGATTTGAATTAGGACTTCTCAGGCAGTTATAAACATATTAGACTTATCAGACCTAGAACTGAATACTTTGAACAGCCTGAGGACTTGATTCTTCATATAAATTCAGGATGTGGGAAGAAAAATACTCATTAGTCTACAATATTAGTTAACTAGATGACTTGAGTGGCAGCTTAAAAAGAAAAAAGCTAAAGTAATTTTAATGTGAGAATATTTTGTATGTAATTGAAGGTGTGCTCTGTTTCTATTACTGTGAAAGAAACTGCCTACATGTCTTGGCCTATCAAGTATGCAGAATGAAAATATTTGTTAGCATTTGTCAACAAACCACAAAATGCACAGAAATGCACAGATATTCAAGAGCAACACAAATTTGTTTTGCTGATACATGTTTCAATATTCTTACAATGTTGTAATCAATAATTCTAAAAACTCTAATTTTGTACTGAATTTTATGAGGGATGTTTAATATCATATTTATTATAACATTTAAAGCTTAAGTTTATTTTCTCCATATATATATGTACACATATGCCAATACAACAAACCTACACATACACACATACCACACAGAAAACACATTCAGATACCTTACATACTCATATGCATCAATAGAAGAATTAACAAATAAAGGGTGCATTTCTCTCAAATGCTTTATCATGAATTCCACTGGATATATCAAACAAAAAGAGCAGGTTTGGTATGCTTAATTTTGAACATGTAGTGCCATATTCAAATGGAAAGGGGAAAAAATGAGCAAAATTCAGAGATAAGCATTATTCATTCTGTTCTACAAGGTGCTAGATACAATACTGGATAATATATTCTTTATTTCCCTGGTCCCATGATTAAAATGTTGACAATTTACTTTACAAATATGTTTGATTTTTCTGTTTAGTTAAGGCTATAATACTCTTAACAACTATGTTAATTTATTTTAGAGTTTAGAAAATGCTGCATTTTCTTTCTGTAGTTATAGTGAACTATACATTTCTTGTGTTATATCACATAAATGTTCTGAAGTACAATAGTACTAACAGATGCCTTATGGAAAAATTATTGGCTGTGGTCATATAACTTACAAAAATATCATAATAAACACTTTTATTGGAAATTCAAAGTGAATATTAACATTTTAAAAGATCTGAAGAAAAAAGTTTTAAAATATTTATTTATTTATATCATAAAGCTCTTCTTTATGTTAATTCTTTCTTTTTTCCAATAACATTTTTAAAGGTTCTTCAGTACAGAGACATCATTGTATTTATTTACAAGTAACCTTTTTCTAATATGGGGAATAACAGATTTTAATTAAGTTTTTACTGAACAAATAGAAAATTTAAATGACATGCTTTATCTTCATGAAACTGCAAAGCATATATTACCTTCATATGTGGACAGTATTTAGAAGTTAACCATGTTAATGCAAATATTTGAAAGTTGGCAGTAACCCCCCAAAGTGGCAGACATTTATGCAGTTTTCATTTTAATAGCAAGTGAATGTCTACACACACCTATCACATACCAATCACAAGCAGAAAATAGTCTCTTTGGTCCTGAAAGCCTTACATAGCAATCATTAGAAATAAAATACTTAAACTATTATTCTTACTTACCAATCCTCACACATGATTGTGAAGTTCACCATCGTATTTCACACCTAGCTGCCTTTTTGTGCTGCATCTTCTGATAGAAATCTCCACCAATATCCTTCAGCTGAATATCAGGTCATTTTTTCACACTCTAATAAAGTGTAACTTTCATCTTTAATGCATTCTCTGATAACTGTCTGCACCCTTTCATCTACAAAGTTTAATTGTCTCCATAACTCTTTTTCTGTACCTTTGTGTTGTTCAATGCTTCTAAGCCTATATATATACATAGACACACACTGTAACATTATGGCTTATGTATTATTTACATATATATAGACATATATATATATACACATAGAAAAAATCTTAAAGAAATAAGATGATAACAAATTTCAAATATTATGTTTTCTTCCATATATTCTATATTTTCAGGCTTTACTGGTACTATTAAACCTTTTGTTTAAGTTTTTAATAAGGTGCAAAGTATGGGTAGAGATTCAGTTTTCTGCATAGGGATGTCCAACATTTTAAATAGGGCTCATAATGACTCATAACTATGCACTGAGCATTACTATCTTAACATTGTTGAATCTTTCAATCTATGAACATGCTATACCTCTACATTCTTATGGGTCTTTTTAAATTTTTTTATCATTAATTTTTAGTTTACAATATAGAATTCTTGAGCACATTTTGTTAGCTTATACTTGCCAAATTTGTGTTATTGGTGCCATCATAAATAGTGCATTAAAAAAATTAACTTCGATTGTTCTTTGTTAACATAAATAAACACTATATTTTCTTTATATTTGCTCTATATCTATGCCTACCTAACTTATTAGTTTTGGAGACATATCTTTATTGGTTTCATATGATTATTTACATAGCTTTCCTCTTTTACAAATAGAGACAGTTTTATTTTTTCCTTAACAATCTTTTTTCTATCTTTTTGTACAGAATAAGAGTGTCTGTGATTTTAATTAGAAGTGGTAGGAATAGATAACACTGCCTTGTTTTCAGTTTTAATTTTAAAAAAAAAGTATTTCATTTTTCATTAGTAGTTTTGATTTTTTTTATTATTTATCATTTTTTATTTTTTTTTATTGCATTTTAGGTTTGGGGGTACATGTGCAGAACGTGCAAGATAGTTGCATAGGTACACACATGGCAGTGTGTTTTGCTGCCTTCCTCTCCTTCACCCACATTTGGCTTTTCTCCCCAGGCTATCCCTCCCCAGCTCACCCCCCCGCTGTCCCTCCACTATTTCCCCCAATAGACCCCAGTGTGTAGTACCCGCTTCCCTGTGTCCATGTGTTCTCATTTTTCCTCACCCGCCTGTGAGTGAGAATATGTGGTATTTCATTTTCTGTTCTTGTGTCAGTTTGTTGAGAATGATTTTGAGTTTTGATATTTGATATTAGCTTTAGATTTATGTAGATTGTATTTATAATGTTAAAGGATTTCTATTTCTATTTTGCCGAGAGTATCAAAAATAGTGTTGAATTTTGTCAAATATTTTTAACATTAATTGAGATGCTCATACAGATTTTTCTTTAGTCTGTTTATATGACATTTTGAAGGTTTTCAAAGGTTAAATTACCTTACATTACCAGAATAATCCCCATTTAATATTTATATATTATATTTTTAAACATTGCAGGATTCTACTTGCTATAGAGTGTATTTGTTAGATTCTATTATTTTGTTGGTGGTACTTGCCTTTACATTTATGATGAATATGTAATTTTATATTTTTATGATTCCTTGATTTTGTTTTAAAATCAATAGTGGTTTCATAAAATCAGTTTCTGTAGAATTACCATAATTTCTTTTAAAAATGTTTTGTAGAATTTATTGTGAAACAATCTTGCCCAGGAATTTTCTTTTACAGAAAGTTTTAGCTATGAATTAATGACTTTAATAGACTTAGGACCATTTAAGTGCTCTAATCAGCTCTCTCTTTCTCTCAATTTTGAGTGAACACTGCTTTTAAAGATACTGAAACATAATAAGTTGTAGAATTTGTTAGCATAAATTATTTCATAACTTTTAAATTATCTTTTTACTCTCTATGGTGTTTGTAGTTCTATTCTCTTTTTCATTTCTGGGTTCTTAAGTAGCTGTTTTTATAATTTGTTTAGAGGTTATGGTTGTAATCATCAGTGGAATATATAGGCTGCAGTGAGCTTACCTCACCATTTTAGAAGCAGAACCATGACTTTTAATTTTCATGTTAATAAACATATCAGTTATTTATGCCTTTTGTGTTCCCATTGTGCTTAAGAAGTCCTTAAGAAGGCCAGGCACAGTGGCTCACACCTGTAATTCCAGCACTTTGGAAGGCCAAGGCAGGCAGATCACCTGAGGTCAGGAGTTCATGACTAGCCTAGCCAACATGGTTAAATCCCGTCTCTACTAAAAATACAAAAGTTAACTGGGCATGGTGGCATGTGCCTATAATCCTAGCTACTGGGGAACCTGAGGCAGGAGAATCACTTGAACCCAGGAGGCGGAGGTTTCAGTGAGCTAAGACTGTGCCATTTCACTCAAGCCTGGGCAATAAGAGCGAAACTCCATTAAAAAAAAAAAAAGAAGAAGTCCTCAGGAAACACAATAACATAATTCAGCTCAACATTCAGTATGTATTTAAAGTATATGTTAAATTGGCTACTAGATTAGATGAAAACACGTGAAATACTTTTTAAGTGAAAAATTGTTTATGCATCATATTTTTTTCATTTGAGACAGGTTTTGTACAAAAGAATTTATATAGATGTTTAAATATAGAAACATTTTGAATTATTTTATATTTATTGATATAAAAACTGTAGTAGTTTACCAGTTACACTTTAGTTTTTAATAAACATAATATGAAATACTAGATAGTTTTCTTAATATATGTGTGTTAATAAAGTGGACATTTCAGAGCATTGAAAATATAAATTACTTGTCCCAAAGTTATTTAAATTTTTTTATTGGGTTCATAATTGTAGATTCCAGGATGAAACTTTTCCCACTCATCAGGCATATAAAGCTGTAGCACGATTAGGTTCCCATTTAAACCTAGACAAAATGGAATTTCTCTCCTGTTAGAAAAATACTCACCGATGCAGCATAGAGTATTGTAAACACACCACATATTTATTTTCTCTTTTATTTAATTTCCTGACATAAAGTTGATTTGTTTCCTATGCTAGGTTACATATGGAGCAAAATTTCATATAGCAATTATGTTGGTGTGTAAAGTTACACATTTTATGCAACCCAAGGTCTGAGGATTATTTTACAAAGTGTCTGAAAATTTTTTTTTGGTTAACTGGGGTGGCTAAAGAAGAAACAGTCATGCAAAGACTGTCATTGAGGCATCAAAATGATCCAAATAAATAAGTGTTTTCCCCACAATTCATAATTACCAGGAATTCAACACATTATAAGAATAATTTACTTCCTGTAATCCCAGATACTCGGGAGGTTGAGGTGGGGAGAATCGCTTGACCTAGGAAGGCTTGAACTAGGAAGATGGAGGTTGCAGTAAGCAGAGATCGCACAATTGCACTCCAGCCTGGGTGGCAGAGTGAGACTTTGTATCAAAAAAAAAATCTACTCTTTATAACTTAATACAACTCAGTTTTAATTTTAAGATTTATTACCGTTGTTCTTGCTTAATTAATATATAATTAATTTGGTGTACCTTTTCAGAATTATTTTCAGAATTCAAATATGAGCAAAATGAAGTATATGAGTGACAAATAAAAACATTTAAATTTAAAGAAAATACATTTTTCATCTTCTAAAGATTCTTATTTTTAAAATTCTTTTCATGACATAAAATAAGCATTAATAACTTTATATTTTTAAGTTTCAATCATTTTATTCTATTTTCCTTTCCTTTTTCTTTTTTTTTTCTTTTTTTTTTTTTTCTTTTTTTTTTTTTTTGTGTGTGTGTGTGTGTGTTATTGTTGTTTGAGACAAGGTCTTCCTCTGTCACTCAGGCTACAATGCAGTGGCAGGGTGATGGCTCGCTGCAGCCTCAACTTCCCAAGCTTAAGGGATTCTCCCCGCTCAGCTTCCTGAGTAATTGGGACCACAGGTGCGTGCCACCATTACTAGCTAATTTTTTGATGTTTTGTAGAAAGGAATTCTTGCTATGTTACCCAAATTCCTGGCCTCGAGTAATCTTCCTGCCTTGATCTCTCAAAGTCTTAAAATTATAAGCATGAGCCACTGCACCTGGCCCATTTTACTCTAAAAGAGCTCCCACAAATTACATTAGTTTTAGTGCCACAAAATATTAATCTGTCCCTGTCAATTATATATATTTTAGATCTGGTAGTAATAAAATTGTGTTTTGTAAATTTGACTGGCATATTGTTTCTATTAAAATAGTGATTAAAAAGCTTATAGTAACCCCAGAGAGTTAAGACATGTTAAAGTATTTGTATATCAAATGACAATCAATTCATTTGAGAGATCTGATCATTATTTTTCTAAAATACTAGGAGAAAAGCAATCATAGAATGAAAACAAAGAGAAACACATACAACTCATTTGTATAATTGATCTGAATTATTTGTAGGTCTTTAGCTTGACCTTAATTCAATAAAATTATGTAAATTATAGTATTGATTATTTTTAAATGATCCTTAGAAAAACACTCAATTAAAAGTTAAAGAAATATTGTATTTCTTAAGCAGGTAGAATATTACAAAGTTAAAATACTTGATTATAAAAGGTTGAATAGATTAATTTTTATACTACACTGTCTTTTTATTTTATAATCAAGTATAAATTACTATCATTTTAATGCTTTAAATAAAATATTTTTCTCTGTCCTTAATGTGAAAATCATTAATAATAAGCAATGTCTAATTGTTTAATCTTTTTTATTTTCTATAAAACCAGAAGAAGAAGCTCACTTGATAGTAAAAATGGCTTAAGCTATGCGTGACGGGATCTAATTTTATCAGAACTAAGACGTAGAAGGGTTCATAATTCAAAACTGAATCTGTAACTTATCAAAAATTGTTCATTTCTATTGCTCCATATATATTTCATTGTGCTGACCTACTTATGACATCAACTTGAAGAAAGAGCTGTAAAAAAAAATACACCTATCCAGCAGAGAGAAGCATTACATTTAAAAGTACTATTAAGTTCAAGAAGGTTAGATCAGAAAAATTGTAAGGGATAATTTAAAATATGAAAATAGGTCAAGAATAGAACATTAAATAAAGATAACAATTCTTTTTTAAGAATGTGCTTTCATTGACAGGTTTCAAACTATGGCACACCAAGCAACTGAAAGAGTCTTTCAAAAATCAAATACATTGAACAAGCATTCTTTAAAAATATGCCCATCCTTAAATGAAATAATCCAGACATCAATTTTATGCTCAGCTATGCTGCACCTATGTCTCTTTGTATAACCTCATTTATTGAATAATTTGTTACCCAATTCTCTGTCAGTTTTACTTTTTATCCTGAGCATTTCTATGCCACTAATTTTTATTGACTCCAACAATATCTAAATTTTCAAAAATTTAATTTTACAGAAGTTACCAACTACTGTATTTTGTGATTATAAATGGCATTGTGCAAATGTTTTTTTAAATAATCATAATTAAATGTGGAGTTCAGAGATCTTGACCCCCAGATAGTATGCTGGAACTTGTCATGACAACAAAGAAGTCATTTAACTCCTCCAGGATTCACATTTTCTCAAATGTAAAAGGAAGATGTTAGTTTAGAACAGAGGAGACACTGTCAGTTTTTTTAGAAGTCACATTTAGAACAATTTTACCTAACACTAAAATATCAGTAAGTAAATTAATTGCTATCTAGCAATCTTTGATTAACCATTAATCTTTCAGTTTACAGTCCTGCATGATACATTTTTCAGAAATCAAGTGACTAGACCAATGTTTCTGCAATTTCTCACATGTAGCAGACATTATCAGTGCCCTGCTCAGATCACATCTGATCCCATTTACCATTTTCTCAGACTCATCCTCCAGTTTAAATATCTGTTGAAACTGTCCTTGAACTGAGATTCTTTTCAGAGAACTATTCCTATGCTCCTGTAACCACTTAGCCAACAAAGACCAGAGTCCGGAAGGTCGATTCTCTTTGCAGCATATCGGAAAACTTTTAGTCATTCACTGCCAATCAGTAACTAGTATGATAGTCATTCTGTTGCATCTGTATAGGGACAAACCCTGAGGAAAGCTTTTCCTACAAAGATAGCCTGTAGTTGATATTTCAACTGAAGTGGAACCCTTGCTTTTTGTCTTCCTCTTCTTACCCTAATTTTTCCATTCTTCAACAGGTTTTCTTAAGGGAATTTATCTAATAAATTAATTATATAACATTCATCTTAAGCTTTGCTTCTGAGCAGCTCAAACTATGTCATCATACTTTATATTCATTCATTCATCTCTTTTACTTATTTATAACAAATAGCTTAACCTCATCAGGCCTCTGGATTACAAACTAGCTGAAGACTTTGAAAGCTCAGATTTACTTACTTATGTTTTAGGATTTGCTTAAAGAAGTTTACCTGACAGTTGATCATGATCAATATAATCTATTGCCATTGGTATTGTCATTATGTTTAATTGAACTTATAATTTTTGTTGTTTTTTTTTTAATTTGTAGGTTATTTAAATCATAGAGCTAATTCTCAACAAGAATTGTAAAACCTGTGACTATGTTAATAGGTCTGTAAACTATTTAACTAAAAATAGTATTGTTAATTGCATCAAATGTAAATGCAATGTGGTGAACAAATACCATAGGATGTTTACAGTTATAGAAAAAAAGATTAAGAGTATGCATGGAAAGATGAGAAGATCTTTCAAAATTCAGTTGTTGAAAAAAAGAACAGAAAAAAACAAGATAGGTAATAGAAAAGTAATATTTAGAGATTCATTTATATTAAATAATACCTATTTTGCAAAAAAAAAAGAGAAAAAACAGGCAAATAGACACCAATTAAGTTATTAGAATAATTATTTATCTAATTATAATTAGAGGCGTAGAGGTGGGAAGGGAGGAAAATAGAATCGATCGATCTATTAGCCAGTTAATCAATAAAATAACAGAAAAAATTATGCAGACCAGTGATAAAATTAGGTCATTAACTGATTTAATTAAGGTAACTTTATTCTTCTGATGTTCAGTTGAACAAAATTAAATCAGCAATTTGCTAGAGTTGAAGGGATGAAATAAAGGGGAATAAGAAAAAATGCAATGAGAACAAGGAATAAGCATAAATTAATTTAACATATATTTTCTTCAACAAGATGTTATGGTCTCAATTGTATCCACACAAAATTGTATATTGAAGCCCTACCCACTAATGGGACTATGTTTGCACAAAGGGCCTTTAAATCATAATTAAAGTTAAATGAGGTCATGAGGGGATTAATGTTTTTATAGGAAGAAGAAAATATGTCAGGACTTCATTTGCAGATGAATGGCTAAGTGGGGATGAAGGAGACAGAAGGCATCAATCTGCAAGCCAAGGAGAGAGACCTCAGGAAACATACACCATTTGCACCTTAATATTGATCTTCCAGCCTCCAGATTTGAGAAAAAAATATATTTCTGTTAATTTAGCCACCCATTCCGTGGTATTCTGTTATGGCAGTCCTAGCCAACTAATATGCCAATTAATTTCAAATTATTGCTGCCTCGGCTGAGTTTTCTTTTTCATATTTCACCATGTAACATATTTGTCTTTCTCAGCCAAGACATCTATGTGCCTTAGGACATAGAGTGTTGGTGAGAGAAATGACATTGGGAGTTTGAGTGATTAGTCCTGATGTAACTAAAACACTAAGCAAAATAAGAATTAATGTTCAGCTTTTATTCACTAAAAGAGTATTAGTATAGTAACAGAAATCTCTCTGAAAGTGAAGACTTGTTAAAAGAACAGCATTTTCTGATTAATATTACTGTAGTTTCCATTTAGCATGTCCTAAGCTACTTCTGATTACCTAAAGATAACATTTTATTACACAGGAAAAACAATACGATTTAACTAAAGAAACAATGTCCTCACCCCAGGTCTGAGGGATAGTGAAATGGAGATGGAAATAAAAATCGAGGCAAAATGCCAAGGGGATGTATATGGCTACATGCTGAAGGAGGCTATCCCAGAGAAACAAGTGAGAAAGAGAGAGAAGACTAGACAAGTTTTTGCCTGGATTCTCGTTTAAGAATCCTTTAGGCAACTTTATTAAAGGCTTCCCCTTCACTTCTTCAGTGGTAGACAAACACCTACAGTACAGTGTGTGTGTGTGTGTGTGTGTGTGTGTGTGTGTGTGTGTGTGTGTGTGTGTGTGTATGCTTATGTGTGTAAGCGAGAGAGAGATGGAGGAGACAAACCAAGGAAAAGAGAGAAGAGAGAAAGATTACACAGGAAAGCCTGAGTTTGTTGTTGTTGTTGTTTTCTGCCTTCATTTTCCAAATGGGGTAAAATATGGTTACATTTTCTATGTGCTTGAAGGAACTATGCTGAGAACATTGTAGTAGAGCTGATTATCACAGTAACAGCTAAGTGACCCTATAGCCTAGGCCAATTGAGTTTACCACCAAAGGCCAAAAAACAAAAGTCCATTACCTGTCAAGATCAATTATAGTTGAAGAAGTTCCAACATGTCCCGGATGATCACCAATAGATCATGGAAGAGTTGAGAGAAAGACAAGATGAATATCTTCTAATTATCCAATTTGACTTAAGCCACAAGAAGAAAACCCATGAGTGAAATCTAAGCAAACCATGCAGAAGCCATCAACCCAATAAGCAGAGCACTAAGGACTATGAAGCCACTTTGTAGTCCCACTCTGTTTAGTCACTGAATATTGAGAATTTTAAATAAAAAATATTGAGTTATCTAAAACACTACAGCCCTATAAAAACAAATAGATATTAAAAATAAGAAACTACATTTATTTCACTAATCTGTAGCATATCCGTAAATTTCTAACTTTAGTACAAAAATTTTCTCAGTTTTTAAAGAGAATGCTGCAGAAAAGCTTCCTATAAGAGAAAAGAAGCTATGAGCTATAAATATAGAGAAAACATTTAATTGCCTACATTTGTTTTATTATTATTATAAATATCATTGCATTATTATCATTATTTGCTTTTGTGGATGAATGTGAATATACAAATCTAGGAAAAGTTTCTGTTAAGTGTGTAAATTCTACACAAAAACACTCAGTTCTAAATTAGTAATGTAAATTTTACAAAAGAACAAATAATTGAATGGTTCATTAAAAGTATCTCAATGTGTATGTTGTTACTGGAAAGAGATATTTGTTTTAGGTGAGTGCAAATTGGGCCCTAAGTAATATGAATATTGCAATTTTTTACAGCTAAACAATTTTTTAAAATATATTTATCTAAGACAAAACAAAATAAAAAAGGATTAACAATAACAACAAAAAAAAAACTATTGGAACTATCCCCAAAGAAAAATTTCAAGTACTTAAAAATAACTTTTAAATTACCTAACAATTATCCATAAAATTAGGGCAAATTGCTGTTTACTTATTCATTTCTTATTATAGGCTATTTTAAAAAGATTCTTAATTCAAAAGAGGTAGTACATAATGTATTACAAAGAATGTCACTTAATTTGAGTACTCCCTGGGGAAAGTAGAGAGTGTGATTATTCTAGCAAGCAATTAATCAGACTAGAATCAACTGTTATTTCATCTTAACCATTATGGATGTCTTGTATCAGTTCATTATTTACTAGTAAATTGAAGAAGCTTTGAAACATATGTTGATATTTTAAGTATTTCTCAATATAACTTTTTATGACTTGATAGAATTTTGAATTCTAAACAAATGTAGAGGACATTTAGCATCTAACAATCTCACTATTAAGAATTTCTTCTTCAGAACCCCTGACAGTCATTTAATTTTGTGAATAACTCCATTAAGTGGGATTACAGTCTCATCTGTTCATTTATACATTGCTTTGTTCATTTCTTTCTTCCTTTTGTTCTTCTTTCTTATTTATTCTTTCTGCAAATATATACTGACTGCCTTCTCTTTCAGAAAGTGACTAAACATTAAATATGAAGATTAAAACTGATCTGCTTTATGGTTCCTTGTATTTTAGGATTCAAGATACAAAATAAACCAAGTACATTTAAGACAATGTAATGAGTGCTAAAGTATGTCTAATCAGCAGATGATTTCCTAGAGTATTATCTAAGTTGACATCTAAAGATGAGAATTATATAAGCAAAAGGGAAATTAAAATTGTTCTTTCTTCTTTTCTACCTTGCTACTCCCCTAGCCATTTTTTTTCCATTTAAAGCATCATTTAAAAACAACAACAAAACGCTATTCATTCTTTAAAAAACATCTAATTAATTTAAAAATTCAGTTTGTGAATTTAATAAAATTTATCTCTGGAAGCTTTTAATTCTCATTTTTGCTTATGGGATAATTCACAAATATGTGTACTTGTTAAGATGATACTACTGGGCCGGGCGCAGTGGCTCACGCCTGTAATCCCAGCACTTTGGGAGGCCGAGGCGGGTGGATCACGAGGTCAAGAGATCGAGACCATTCTGGACAACATGGTGAAACCACGTCTCTACCAAAAATACAAAAAAATTAGCTGGGCACAGTGGCGCGTGCCTGTAATCCCAGCTACTCAGGAGGCTGAGGCAGAATTGCCTGAACCCGGGAGGCGGAGGTTGCGGTGAGCCGAGATCGCGCCATTGCACTCCAGCCTGGGTAACAAGACCGAAACTCCGCCCCCCCAAAAAAAAGATGATACTACTTAAAATACTCAGTGTCTTTATCATATATCTCCCTATATTAGTTTGCTAGTTTGCTAGGGCTACTTTAACAAAATATCACATACTGGGTGGCTTAAATAATGGAAATTTATTTCCTTTCAGTTCTGGAGACTGGAAGTCCAACATCAAAGTATTAGAAGGATTGCATATATATATAACTACAGGTATATATTATGGGAGTAAGTGTACAGGCATGATTTCCATTAGACTTGATTTGAATCATTTTTCAGCAGAAATAATATATAAGAGATCAGCAAGTCAATTGGCTTCATTTGGAAAACAGCGAGTACAACATTGTGTGGAGTCCGTACTGATTTCATAATGCCTGCATTTGTGCTTGGCACATCATGAATATGCAAAAATTAAGTACTTTCTTCTTTTCTTTTGCTCTAGTGTGGCTGCAGGTGTTTTCCCTAATAATTATGACAAACTCCTCTCATCCCCTGTCTTATTTAAATAAGTGTTTTGAAGTGAAGCTTTCTCAAACTTAAATATATTGCTTTTTTTTTTTAATTCAAAGGGAAATTTTCTTCTCTAAAATGTTTTTGCCAGTATTTTATATTGAGATTTATTTTGTATATCTTTGCTGCAATACCGACTAAAAAATATAAATTTATAGGCATGCATTTGTCTTTACATGTAAAATCATGATCTAATTTTGATCTCAAGATAAAGCCTTTATAGCTTTGGACCATAGCTGCCCTGAAAACTACTAAACATATAGTTTTTCAGAGTTTTAATATAACAAAATGAAACTATCAAATAATATTAAAATTCTACCAGTATTTAAAAAATAAAATAATAATGTCTTTGCAGACATTCTTTTCAAAAGATTTAAGACATACTGTGTAAAATAACCTTATAAAATACTTGGTAACATTATCATATAACACGATTAATTTGTTTAACAGATCTTGTGCTGGCTTGAATTTTAATGGTCATCTTATCAGAATGTTTCTAATTTTCAAATTATCATCATACCATGTAATTTTGACAGATATTAAAATCAAGTTTAGTAATTTTTTTTCCATTTTGAGTAATAGAAGAAAGTTTGCATTATCTTGTAATAAAAAGTTATCTGCAAAACTTTTATAAAATTCATATTTCCTTCTTGACAATCTATTTCTGGTGTTGCTTAATATTTACACTGTATTTTATTATTAATAGCACTCTTTCAAGAGAGAAGACTTAAATTGATATACAGTATAATCTTCCTTTATAGCAGTTCTTTTTTTTCACTGTTGGTGATTATTTGTTTTGTGTGTCAACTTGATTGGGCCACAGGGTAACCACATATTTGATTAACATGATTATATGCAGATCTGTGAAGATGTTTGTAGATGAAATTAACATTCAAATTGATAGACTGAGTAAAATAGATTGTGCTCCTCAATATGAGTTGGCCCCCTCCATCTGTTCAAGTTATGGATGAAAATAAAATGCTGAGTGAAAAAGAATTTGCTGTGTTTGGCTGTCTCTGAGTCAGGACATCAGTCTTCTACCACCTTCAGACTTAGACTCAGCTTTCTATTTAAACCAACAGCTCCCTGGTTCTCAAGCCTTTGGACTTGGAGTAGGACTTACATAATCCCTTCTTGTTTTATTCAAGCCTTCAGACTCAGTTGAAACTATGCCATCAGCTGTCCTAGGTCTCCAGCTTACTGACTGCAGGTCTTAGGACTTCTCAGCCCCTGTACTTTCATAAAATAATTCCTTACATGTTTTGGTACCAAGGATAGTTCTAGATGAATATATGTTGGAATAAATGTTCTTAATTTGTTCTGTGGTTTCTGGAATTTGTTCTTTAATGTGAGTAGATTTAAACATGCCAATTACTCTATTTCAAGCAGTTAAAAAAAAAGCAGTGATAGCCCATAGCATAATTTGGCAATAGAGAAATAGAGATATCTCCATGGAATACTCTTAATCCACCTTTACAAGCGTGGAGCTGGATGTCTGCATACCTGACACTTTTAAATATTTTTGGAAAATTAATGAATATAGTTCATTGCTTGATCATACTGTCATTGCACAAAATGGTAAAATAAAAGAACAAGCTCAGGGATTTGAATTCCCAGCTCAAACATTGCATAAACAACCTGAAAGTTTATTTGTATGCTCTGAAGGAGATTCCTATAGCCAGAGGGCTAAAATGCATGAAAATCAAATGCTGAATCTCATTTGATAACCAGCAGAATAACAAAGTTAGTTTAACTCTCAGCCTGGCAAGGTGTCTACTATTAAATGAGCACATTAATTGGGAAACAATGGGAACCTGTACATATTATTATGGGAAGACCTTGAAGGAGCTATGAGCTATTTAGAGAAAAATCACTATTCTCTGTAAATTGGGATTTACAATAGTAAATAAGTCACCGAATTGATAAACCTAAATGCAGTGAGAGTAACTGGATTCTAGGGTGGTAGGGGTAAGGTGAAGGGTCAGTGTTCGGTAACCAAAGGCAAGGTGTGTGTGGTTGCTATAATGAGACAGCAGAGTCAACACAGCAGTCAGAATAGTCTGACTCAGACATAGAGCATTACCATATGAAAATAGATAGAAAGCCAATCACATCTTACTTCATTTGTATAAACAAAAACTTCTAGGTCAAATGAACAAAAGTCTAACTTGAATCAATAAAACAGAAAGTCATGGACCCTTAATCAATTTCTAGCCTTGAGTCTGCAGACTCAGCACCCAGAACCCCTTGAAAAACAGAAAGGCAGCACCCCCATCCCCCAATGTGGGTAGGCCTCATTCAAAAAGTTTAAGATTTGAATGCAACAAAAAGGCTGAATAAGGAGAAATCTCTTTTTCTGCCTGTCTTTAAGCTGGGTCATTGGTCTTCTTCTGCCCTTAGATTTGGACTCAGAGTGAAATATATCTTGTGCCACTACAGATTTTGAAACTGCTAAGGTTCCATAATTATCTGAGTTATTTCCTCATAATAAACATCTTTAAATCTATAATCTATTTATCTATCATGTATCCTATTGGTTCTGTTTATCTAAAGAACTCTGACAAAAAGCCTCTATTCTCATGTTCTCAGGAATGTATGTATTGTCTAACAAGCATTCAATGAAGGCTAAAGTTTACTGCACATTGGTAATTTCTAAAGATGTAAAAAATAAGTTTAATGGCCATGAAGAGACTGAAAAATACTTCTTCCTAGAAAAGACAGATAAAAGCAAAATTGAGTATTTATGCCATTGTATTTTTCTGTCATCTGTTAAAAGTATATACTCTGATTTAAGCATTTCCTATTTATAATCTTTGCTACTTCATACTCCAAACATTCTGAGAAATATTCCATAATATCTCTAACACCTTTTATGGATCTTATTTTTTTAATAATTAAGCTTAAAATTTTTTTCAGGGTTATGCTATTTTGGACCTACATATGTTTCTGTATTTCTTATTTTCTTCTTAGAAAATGACTATCATAGTCAAATGGATGAATTCCTTGGGGATCCTCACAGGAAAGAAATAATGTAACCAGGTTTTTTTTTTTTTTTTTTTTTTTTTGGATGTTGTGGGTTTTTGGCTTTTAACTTCTTAAAGAATAAGAGGTGGGGCCGCCTCAGCTGCACCGTACTCGCAAAGTAAAATTTCAGACCCAAAACAGTGTTGCAGAAAAGTGATTTTATTTAGGTTGAGAAAAGAGAAGGAAAAAAGAAGAAAGAAAGGCTTCCACGAAGAGTGTGGAAGGGGATTCTAGAGGGGAAATCCTGGAGGGAGCTCCCACCGTGTGGGAGGGGATTCCAGAAAGTTGGAAATTCTGCGTAGGTGAGAGAGCATGGACTTTTATCCTGGGAGAAAACCCCACCTTCTTTAAGACCCTGCGCCAATGAAAGGAGTTCCTTAGAACTTCAGCTGGAGTGATTGACTTTTAGTTTCTTCCCATGCCAAGAAATTCAAATATAAACCATTGAATTTCCCAGATGGAGAGAGATGGGAGTGCGGCATGGCACCGGGAAATTCTTGCCCTTAAAGCTATACCTCCTCATGGACCCATTCCCTCTTGCCCTCTTTTGAACAGGAAAATTCAACTTCTGTTGGAATAGGGGTGTTGATCCTTTTAAACTACTTCTTGCTGAAATGGGGCATAGAAGGGGCCTTGCAGTTGAGGTTTTCTCCATAGGGGAGCCTTTTAGGGGTGCAGGTTGATTTACAGGTCCACGATAGAGCTCATGAGCCAAGGACATCTGGGGTTCCAGCTGCAGGATTAACTGTGATCTTATGGTTTTATAAGAAATGAATATGACTAGGTTGTTGAAGATGAGAGGCCCAGAGTTATAAACGAGGCTAAGAGAAAACAGAGCTGGGTTCTTGAAGGTGTTTAGCCCTGTTTTTGATTGATTCTTGAGTTTTATATCTAAAACAACACTTAACTAGTTTACAAAATAGCATTATTCCTAGAAAGAAACAGGTTCCCCTCCTCTCTGTTGTTAGCAGATTTAGGGCTCTTTTATTTTTAAGACTATGGCAGCCAAAGAGTTATGCTGGTCTGCAGAGAGAGCTGCCCTTTGCAGAGAGAATTAGCAACTTGTCTTTATTATTAATTAACTTCTGAGGTAGCTTTTAGTAACTGAATAGAGGTAGTAACTTTCTTAATACTAGCACCAAGTTTCTAGGGCAGGAAAGAATTACTGAGAAGGCTGTGCCAGTGCCCAGGAAAAGATTGGCTTGGACCTTTATGGCTAGCTTTACCTGGGGCTTTGTGAGGGTGATGGCTTATGCTGGCACTTGATTCAGGCATTCTCAGTCCTGCCATTGGATTTTTTGGCTAGATACCTCAGGCCCAGGGGTCCTTGGTTCCCAGGGACAGTGTGCTTTTCAGTGATTCCCTTGGCAGAGCGGGCATGGATGAGGTGGTGGTCCATTTCTTTGGGGACAGTCTTTTACAATATGTTCCTTTAGACTGCACTGGTAGCAAGTTTTGCTAGAGTGGTGGCTAACCCAAGCTTTTCACTTATTTGAACCCCTGAAGGCCATAACTAAGGCAACAGCCTTTCTCTGATTTCTCCTGTTCCTTTTAGCCTGTTTCTCTTGGTTTTTATTATAAAACACTGAGGTTGCCTGGTTTAGCAGTGAATTTAGACTCTGTTCTGGTCCCAAAGCCAGCTTCTTAAGCTTCCTCCTGATATTTGCTGCTGACTGAGTAATAAACTTGTCCTTTAGTGTTAACTGACCCTTAATAGGGTTTGGTGACAGGGGAGGATACATTTTTAAAGCCTCTTGCAATTGCTTAAGGAAACCTATTGGGTTTTTTTTTTTCCTTCCTTGAGTTATGGTGGATAACACTGCATAGTTTATTGCCTTTTTCCTAGTCTGCTTTAATCCCTCAAGTATACAGTTTAGAAAATGCTTACGGCTCCACTCCCCCTATTCTGAATCTGGATCCCAGCAAGGGTCCGTGGCAGGGACTGCCTGAGTACTTGTGGGATATTTGTCCTTATTCTCTGGCGTTATTAGGTTACGTACCTGACTAAGGCATCATGTGTCCCTAAACTCTTGAGCTGCTGCTAGAGCAGCCTCCCTTTCATTGCTGATTATGGTTTGATTAAGCAAAAGCATGACATTCTTCCGTTCTAATTTGAAGAACTGACTCAGGCTTTGAAGAACGTTTATGTACTTGTTGGGGTTTTTTGAAACCCTTTCTAAATCTACCTTAATTTTCTTTAAGTCAGAAAGTGAGAAGGGGGTGTGCACCTTTATTGGACCAAATTCTCTTCCCACTGCCTGTAGGGGGCAGAGTTTGGCCATCCGGGTAGCCTGAGATGCCCTGGCTGTCTTGGCCCTCCCTGGCTCCTGTTGGGGTACTGGAGCCAAGGAGCCCTGGTTGGCATGGGTGGAGATAGTCGCACAGCCCCACAGGTGGAGGTAGTCCTGATGAGGGCTGACTAGGGTAAGGGACAAAGGCCTGACAGAGCTGAAACTTATTCCTTAGGGAAAAGAATAGCTGCACATAGGGGACCTTAAACTATTTACTTTTACTTTTACAATGCAAGTCTAATTGTAGAATGGTGTTATAATCTATACTTTCCTTTGGAGGCCAGGTGTTTCCACTTAGCAGGGGGTATTTCTGCCACTCTGTTCAGCAGAGAAAGATGAGCTGTTTCTTTTTTAAGAGCTGTGTGTTAAGTTGGTCCTAATTTTCCAGTATACATTTTAATGGGGACTTGAGCTTAAGAATAGAAGCATCCATCCGAAATTGAACAAGGGTTGCCTGCATCCCCGGTTAAAGCATTATAGCCACTTCGACTTGAAGCATTCCCCAGGTAAAATGGGTACTAAAATGAAACGTTTTTCAGTCGGTACCCCGAAATTTTGTGTGCTCAAGATGTGTGATTCATTTTATTAGAGGGCTCGCCATAAACTGGGTTGTAATCACGACCCACCAGCATTATAGGCTTATATGCCCACGGTCTCTCATGCCCCCCAGTGACAATCATAGGGGCATGGAATGGAAGGAAGCTGTTGGGATTGGGTGGTAATCGTACCGACGTGCTTTGACGAGGTCCATGAGGCTCAGGAGATGGGTACCAATATTTCCAGCAAAGGTCCAATTTGCAGTCCAATTTATAAAACTGCCCTAGAAAGGTAAGCTTCTAGGAAGGGGCCATTAGAGCGCACACTTTAAAGAAGCAGACTGGGCTGCTGCAGCTGCCCTGGCCATTGAGTGCTTTTACTTCTCCTCCTGCCAGAGGAGAAAGTTTACCAGGCCCCTGCTGGGGGACCTGCAGTGGCCATGATGTTGGGACCACATGCGCAGCCTAGGCTACGTGCACACCCTAGGCCTGTCCCCCAGCCACTACCCACACAGGGACCCACAGCCGGCATTCGAGCATCCTAAGGGTAGGCCTTGTTCTGTCCCTGACTGCGGTTTTTTAACAGCTGCATTTTGCAGTTTTATGTTGCCCCCAACTAGGGATTCGAATGTGCTGGCTAGTGAGCAAGCGAATCGGCAAAAGCATTTTCCCTATGGCGCTTCCTTAGTACTGCCACCTTGCTCAGAGCCTCCACAGCCGGACCGCACCTCTCCTGGCCCCACAGCTTTTCTCCCTGCCCAGCTGTGGCTTACTGCAGGGCTGGGTGGTGGGCGGCCCTAGTTCCATTTCTGCCAGCAGGAAGCAAAAGGCCTGAGGGCCGGGGAGTGTGCTCGCTCCACCCACCAGGTCCTGAGCCCAATACCTGTCTACGCCTGTGCACGCCCAGTTCTACCCCTGGTACAAACAGAAGTGTTTGCTTATTCCACTTCCCATAGGTTTTTGCTCAGAGAAGCAGCCAAGAGATGGCTCACGCCTATAATCCCAGCACTTTGGGAGGCCGAGACGGGTGGATCACAAGGTCAAGAGATCGAGACCATCCTGGTCAACATGGTGAAACTCCGTCTCTACTAATAATACAAAAATTAGCTGGGCATGGTGGCGCATGCCTGTAGTCCTAGCTGGTAGGGAGGCTGAGGCAGGAGAATTGATTTAACCCAGGAGAAGGAGGTTGCGGTGAGCCGAGATCGCTCCATTGCACTCCAGCCTGGGTAACAAGAGCGAAACTCGGTCTCACAAAAAAAAAGAGAGAGAGAGAGAGAGAGAGAGAGAGAGAGAGAGAGAGAGAGAGAGAGAGAGAGAGAGAGAGAGAGAGAGAGAGAGAGAGAGAATGAGAGAGGGAGGAGAGAGAAAAACAGTTTGGGTAAAAAGGTGCACTTTAGTTTTGGCTGGCCTACGCTGCTGAGGCTTGGCGTGCAGCTCCAGTTCCCTACAGCCCCACCTGGCTGCGACTGCTTTTTAAAGAGACAGGACAGAAAGCAAGTGAGAAGGGTCCAATATTTTTCCGTCCCCTTCCAAAGTCTTTCCCTTTTTACACTTCACTCTTTTGCCCTACATTGGGCGCCAATTCTGTAACCGGGTTTTTTCTTGGATGTTGTGGGTTTTTGGCTTCCAACCTCTTAAAGAATAAGCGGTGGGGCTGCTTCAGCTGCACCGTATGCTCGCAAAGTAAAATTTCGGACCCAAAACAGTGTTGCAGAAAGGTGATTTTATTTAGGTAGAGAAAAGAGAAAGAAAGGAGAAGAACAGAAAGGCTTCCATGAAGAATGTGGAAGGGGATTCTAGAAGGAAAATCCCGGAGGGAGCTCCCACCGTGTGGGAAAAGATTCCAGAAAGTTGGAAATTTGGCGCAGGTGAGGGAACACGGACTTTTATCCTGGGAGAAACCCCCACCTTCTTTAAGACCCTGGGCCAATGAAAGGAGTTCCTTAGAACTTCAGCTGGAGTGATTGACTTTTAGTTTCTTCCTGTGCCGGCAAAATTCAAACACAAACCATTGAATTTCCCAGATAGAGTGAGATGGGAGTGGGGCATGGCGCCGGGAAATTCTTGGCATTAAAGCTACACCCCCTCATGGACCCGGAAAGAGAACGCATTACCTCACTAAGATGCATATGCTAAGCTACATTTGAGTCTATGTACATACATCTCTACACACATTAAAAAATATTTGATAGGAGAAATTCTAGATGACTATAATATGCAATATTTTGTTTATATATTCATAGAATAAAGAAAAAATATAACAACCAGGAATCCTGTATACAGTAAAATTAGCCTTAAAATGTAAAGCAAAAATAAAAGGCTTCTGAGACAAAAATGGACAGAATTCATTACCGGCAGAGCAGACCTGACCAACAACAAATATTAAAATAATTTCCTTAGAAAGAAAATAACGTAGATGAGAAACTCCAAATTTTTCATCTATGTATAAAAATAAAGACACTTAGAAAACAAATAAAGGTAAATGTAAATTCATGTATATATATATATATATATATATATATATATATATATATACACACACACACATATATATGCAACTTTTTAAAATTTGTAATTGACAAGAAGACAACTGCTTATTTCAAGTACTATTACTTACAAGGTATTAACTAATTCTAGCATATAGAAATGAGATAAATGACAGCAATGTCACAAGGAAGAGGAGACAGGAATTAGAAGTATTCTGTTATAAGGTACTTTAAATGGATTTAGATAAGTAAAAGTTTACCCTCAAATGTAGAACATATACTTAGGAAAAAAAAAAAAAACCAAAGAGGTACAATTGGTACAGTAGTTGTGAGGGTAAATGGTATTGAGGGAATGTGTTCTCTTTCTGGGTCCACAGGGAGCGTAGTTTCTAGGGCAAGAATTTCCTAGCACCATGCCCCTCCCCATCTCTCTCCATCTGGCAGATTTAATGGTTTCTGTTTAATTTTCACAGGCACAGGAATAATAAAAAATTAATCACTCCAGTGGAGGTTTAAAGGAACTCCTTTCATTGGCTAGGGGGCTTGGAAAAGGTGGGAGTTCCTCCCAGGTTAACAGGCCCAGTCTCCCTTATCGGGGGTGGATTTCCCTTCTGGGGTCCCCTTCCACACTCTTTGTGGAAGCTTTCTCTCTTCTCCCTTTTTCTTTCTCTACCTAAATAAATACTTTTCTGCAAAACTTTTTGGGTCTGATATTTACTAGTGCACCACATCTGGCGTGATCCCCTCTCCCATTCTTGGGTGAGTGAAAGACCAAGAACCTGAAAAAACATTGTCTCAAGGGAGCTGTATCTCCCCTGCACCCCAAAACCCAGTCACAGTATGTAAAAATGTAATTAAAACCAGAGATAGCAAAAGAGGGAAAGAAAAAGAAACAGAGCAAATGTGATGTGTAGAAAATAGTTACAAATGTGGTAGATATTGATACAACTATATAAATAATAACTTTAAATGTAAATGGTCTAAATATATTAATTTTAAAATGCAACTTAGGCTGAGACAGGAGAATCATTTGAACCCAAGAGGCGGAGGTTGCGGTGAACCGAGAATGCCCCATTGCACTCCAGCCTGGGCAACAAGAGCGAAACTCCATCTCAAAAAAAAAAAAAAGAAAGAAAGAAAAGAGAAAAAAGAAAACATGCCAGTTAAAGGTAGGAAACTCTCATAGTAATTTTTTTTTAAAAAAAAAGATCCCAAAATAGATTGTCAAGAAAAAAATATCTTAAACATTCAGACAGGTTAATTGTAAGGAATGCAGAATGATATGCCATACTAACATTAATCCAAATAAATCTGGACTAAGCATATAAATTTCAGATAAAGCAAATTTCAGAGAAAGAAAGATTATCAGTAAAAAAGAAAGCCATTATGCAATAATAAAGAGCTATAAACATGCATGTGCCTAACAAAATATATGAGGCCAAAAACAATAAAGTTTAAAGCATAAATAGCCTGATCAATTATTATTAATCTAGATTTTAATTTCTTTCTACCAGGAATTGAGAGATCAAACATGTATAAAATCAGTAAAGATCCAAATAAGTTGAACAGCACTATTAACCTACTGAAATATTTAAAATACTCCACCAAACAATGGCTCAATTCACATTTTCTTCGAGCTCTCATAAAACATCCATTAAGATAGACCACATTCTGGGCTATAAAATAGGCCTTAACTAATTTAAAAAGTAAACATCATGGAAAGCATGCTCTTAAGCCACAGAAAAAAATAAGTATCAATAACAGAAATATGAGTATAAGAACCTTAAATATTTGAAAATTAAGCTATTCATTTCTAGTAACCCATGGCTCAAATAATTCTCTCTTTTTTTTTTTTAATGAAAGAAAGAAAGAGAAAGAAAAAGGGGGAGAAAGAACAGGAGTCTTGCTCTATCGCCCAGGATGGAATGCAATCTAAAAATAGGTATTAAAAACCTCTTTTATGCCGATAATTGTGCTTAACAGTGGAGACAGGAAGGAATAAGGCAAGGAAATAATAAACAGCCAACCAATATTTCATTTAAGTCTGTGAAATGCTTTGTAAATGCTGAAGAGTGATTTACTTCCAATTATGTGGTCACTTTCAAAATAGGTATAATGTGATGCTGAGAAAAATGTATGTTCTGTGGACCTGGGGTGAAGAATTCTATAAATATTCACTGAGTCTACTTGTTCCAGGTCTGAGTTCAAATCATAGATGTCCCTGTTAATTTTCTATTCATTGATTCATCGAATATTAACAAATGTGGTGTCAAAGTCTCCTGCTATTATTGTGTGGGAGTTCAAGTCTCTTTATAAGTCATTAAGAACTTGTCTTATGTATCTGGGTGCTCCTATATTTATGATCATTGATCATAAATATATTAATCATAAATATATTCATAAATATATATGATATATATTTATGATCATTGACTCCTGTTGTTGCATTGATCCTTTTACCATTATGTAATGTCCTTCTTTGTTTCTTTTAGTCTTTGTTACTATTAAAGTCTATTTTGTCAGAGATGAAAGTCACAACTCCTGTTTTTTTTGTTTTTTTGTTTTTTGCTCTCCATTTGATTGGTGAGTCTTCCTCCAATCCTTTGTTTTGAGTCTTTGTGTGTCCTTGCTTATGAGATGGATCTGGATACAGCGTATCCAAATTGAATAAATATTGACTTTTTATTCAATTTACCTGTCTGTGTCTTTGATTGGGGCATTTAATTCATTTAAATTTAGGATTAATATAGACATTTGTGAGTTTAATATTGTCATGCTATCTGGCTATTTTGCCCATTAGTTGATATAGATTCTTTATTGTGGAGATACTCTTTATCTTTTAGTAAGTTTTTGGGATGACCGATACTGGTTGTTCCTTTCTGTGTGTAATGCTTCTTTCAGAAGCTCTTGTAAAGCAGGCCTGGTGGTAATGAAATCTCTGAGTGCTTGCTTGTTTGCAAAAAATTTTATTTTTCCTTCATTTTTAAAGCTTAGTTTGGTTGGATATGAGATTTTGGGTTGAAAATTCTTTTCTTTGAGGATATTGAATATTGACCCCCACTCTCTTCTAGTTTGTAGGGTTTCAGCTGAGAGATCTGCTGTGAATCTGACAGGCTTCCCTTTATGGGTAACCTGACCTTTCTCTCTAGCTGCCCTTAGAATTTTCTCCTTTATTTCAACCCTGGTGAATCTAACAATTACGTGTCTTGGGGTTGCTCTACTTGAGGAATATCTTTGTGGTGTTCTCTGTATTGCCTGGAGTTGACTATTGTCCTGCCTTACTAGGTTAGAAAAGTTTTTCTGAATAATATCCTAAAGAATATTTTCCAGCTTGGATTCATTCTCTTCATGACATTCAGGTGCACCTATCAAACGTAAATTAGGTCTTTTCACATAGTCCCATATTTCTTGAAGACTTTGCTCATTCCTTTTTACTCTTTATTCTCTAATCCTGTCTTCTCATTTCATTTCATTAAGTTGGTCTTTGACCTCTGATATCCTTTCTCCTGCTTAATCACTTTGACGAGTTCTCGTATTGTATTCTTCCTTCCCATTAATTCACTTTTATTCCTCTCTAAATTGTCTATTCTCGTTAGGATTTCGTCATACCTTTTTTCAAGATTCTTAATTTATTTACATTGGGCTAGAACATGTTCTTTTAACTCACAGAAGTTTCTTATTATTCACCTTCTGAAGCCTAATTCTGTTAATGGAACGCACTAATTCTCCATCAGGCCTTGTTCCCCTGTTGTTGAGGAACTGTGATCCCCTGTAGAGGGAGAGGCATTCTGATTTTGGGTATTCTCAACCTTTTTATGCTGGTTTCTTCCCATCACTGTAAATTTATCCACCTGTTGTCTTTGTAATTACTGACTTTCAAATTAGGTCTCTGAGTGGACATCCAACTTGTTGATTCCCAGCGCTGGAATCTGAGCAACCCACTGCACCAGCTAAAACAGCAGCATTAAGATTCATGGTGCTTTTCTGCCTGGGAATATCCGGTCTGGCTTCCCTCTTGAGTTCCTTTTTCAATCAGCTGAATGGGCAACTCTGCCTTCCTGGAGCTCCAAACATCAACCAAAAGGGGACCCAGTCCCATTTAGTCTGCACCGAGAACCACCACTCCAAGGTGCTGGCAAAACCGCTGTGCCAGCCACAAGAGTTATACTGGCGACCCGTGGGGCTCCTCCGCTGGAAATCTCCTGGTCCGTCAACAACAAAAATTCATCTGAAAGTGTGGCATCCTCTTGTTCTCTGTGCTTTCACTGGGAGCTACAATCCTGAGCTTCTAGTAATCGGCCATCTTGGATCTCTCTCCCTCAAAGAAGTCTCAAGATAAATTTCTAGAATATTTTAAACTATCTGAAAATGAAGTATAACTTATTAAATGCATAAGATGTTAGTTCCAAAATGGAAATGTAGCTCACTAATACACATATTAGAAATTCTCAACAAACCTTTAGCAAATCATATATAACAATGTATAAAAAATTATATGTCAAAATTAAGTGGGCTTTAATTCATGTATGCAAGGCTGACTCAGCATATGAAAAACCTTTGAAAAAAATCAACAATTATTTGTTTTATAATACAGCAAACTAGAAATACATAGGATTATTCAATCTGCTTAAAAATAAAAATGTAGGGTGTGTTTTAACTATAGTTGTAACTATATATATTGTTTCATTTAGAAATATAAATATAAATAACTATGTGCATAGTTTATAGCTGTATTCATAGTTATACACATATAGGTACATAAATTAGTACATATACATCTATTTCCATGTTCTGTCAGCTTGGAAGCAACAACAACACCCCAGTAATCATGACCACCCCTAGCACCCAGGACTGGTTTCAATATATATTTCAACAGAATAAACCAGGGCTCCTTGGAGGAATAGCTGATTGTAAGATTAAGGAAGGAAATACATTTTAAAAAGCTGAGTATCTTGCAGTGTCAGAAAGCAAAATAGTAATACAAACACACACACTTACACGTAAACACATACGCAATACAGGAACCAAATGAATAAAGCCTCCACATGGCTATATTAGTCTGTTCTCATGCTGCTATGGAGAAATATCTAAGACTGGGTAATTTATAAAGGACAGAGGTTTAATTGACTCACAGTTTTGCATGGATGGGGAGGCCTCGTAAAACTTACAATCGTAACAGAAAGGGGAAGCAAATACATTCTTCTTCACAGCAGCTGGACAAAAAATGCAGAGTGAAAGGAAGCCTCTTATAAAACCATCAGATCTCATGGGAATTCACTCACTATTATGAGAACAGCATGGAGGTAACCATCTCCATGATTAAATTATCATACACCACTTTCTTCCCTAAAGACATGAAAATTATAAAAACTATGATTCAAAATGAAATTTGGTTGGGGACAGAGTTAAGCCATATCATTCTGCCCCAGCATCTCCCAAATCTTATGCCCTCACATTTCAAAACACAATCATGCCTCCTCAACAATATCCCAAAGTCTTAACTCATTCCAGCATTAACTCAAAGTCCAATTCCTAAGTCACATCTAAGACAAGGCAAGTCCCTTCTGCCTGTGAAACTGGAAAATCAAAAGCAAATTAGTTACTTCATAAATATAATGGTGATACAAACATTGAACAAATGTTTATTCCAAATGAGATAACTTGGAAAAAACAAAAAAGCTACAGGCCCCATGAAAGTCTGAAATTTAAAAGGGCAGTCATTAAACCTTAAATTTCAAAATGATGTGTTTGGACTCCATGTCTTACATCCAGGTCGCACTGATACAAGAGGTGAGCTCCCATGGCTTTGGCCAGCTCTGCCTCTGTGGCTTTGCAAGATACAGCCACCTGTACCAGCTGACATTCAGTGTCTGTGGCTTTTCCAGGTGCACAGTGCAAGCTGTTGGTGGAACTACCATTTTGGAGTCTGAAGGACAATGGCCCTCTTCTCAAAGCTTTATTAGGCAGTAACCCAGTAGGGACTCTGTGTGGGGACTCTGACCCCATATTTCCCTTCTGCACTGCCATATCAGAGGTTCTCTATGAGGGTTCCACCCCTGTAGCAGACTTCTTTCTGAACATCCAGGCATTTCTATACAACCTCTAAAATCTAGACACAGGTTTCCGAACCTTAATTCTTGTCTTCTGTGCAACTACAGGACCAACACCACTTGGAAGCTGCCATAACTGGGGGCTTGCACTCTGAAGCAATGGCCTGAGCTGTACCTTGGGCCTCTTTAGCCAAGGCTGGAGAGGCAGGGATGCAGTCCTGAGGCTGCACACCACAGGGGTCCCTGGATTGGGCCCACAAAACCATTTTTCGCTCCTAGACCTCCAGGCCGATGGCAGGAGGGGCTGCTATGAAGATCCTGACATGCTCTGGAGGCATTTTCTCCATTTTCATGGTGATTAACATTTGGCTCCTTGTTACTTATGCAAATTTCTGCAGGTGGCTTAAATTTCTTTCTAGAAAAATGGTTTTTCTTTTCTAGCACATCATCAGGCTGCAAATGTTCCAAACTTATGATCTCTTCCTCTAGGGCAAGGGCAAAAAGCCACTGGTCTCTGCTAAACACAACAAGCAACACCTTTTCTCCAGTTCCCAAGTTCCTCATCTTCGTCTGAGACCACCTCAGCCTGGACTTTATTTGCCTTATCACTATCAGCATGTTGGTTGAAGTTATTCAACAAGTCTCTAGGAAGTTTCAAACTTCTTCACATCTTCCTGTCTTTTGAGTGCTCCACGTCTCTAGAAAGTTCCAAACTTTCTCACATTTTTCTGTCTTCTTCTGATTTCTGTAAACAGTTTCAACCTCTTCCTGTTACCAAGTTCCAAAGTCACTTCCACATTTGTGGTATCCTTATCACAGCACTTCATTCTCTGTAGTACCAATTTACTATATTAATCTGTTCTCATACTGCTATAAAGAAATATCCAAGATTGGGTAATTTATGAAGGAAATAACTTAAATTGACTCACAGTTCTGCATGGCTGGCAAGGCCTCAGAAAACCTACAATCATGGTGGAAAGGGGAAGCAATTACATCCTTCTCACGTGGCAGCATGAGAGAGAACTGCTGAACTAAAGGGAGAAAAGCCCCTTATAAAACCATCAGACCCAGTGAGAACTCTCTCACTATAACGAGACCAGTATGAGGTCTCAGTATGAGGGTAACTGACCCAATGACGCAGTTAAATCCCACTGGGTCCCTCCCACAACATTTTGAGATTATGGGAACTACAATTTAAAATGAGTTTTGGCTGGGGACATAGCCAAACCATATCAATAGCCAAAGCTGAAACAATTTGGACAAAAAAATAAAATGACTATTAGCTTATATTGTTATTTAAAAATAATTGAACAAATAAATAAATTTTAAAAGAGAGAGGAAACAAATCTTTCATGTGGAAAAACTCCAAATAATTTATGCATGCATCTCCCCTTAAGGAAGCAGAGCACAACTTCCCATTCTTTAAATGTGAGTTGTGCATAGTGACCTTCTTCCAAACAGTAGAGTATGGAAAAGAACAAAAGGGTAATTTTACAGTGGAGCAACTTTAAAAATACTGGCTCTGTTCAAGTGACCAATGTAAATATCAGTCATAATAAGTCATGCTCATGGCATATACCCTTGATACGATATGGTAAGAATGGGGTCTTACCCTTGTGATCTCCCTTCTAAATATCATAATACCAGTCTTAGAAAAACTCGAAAAAAATAGAGGTGCATTCTATGAAATACCTAACCAATTATCGTCAAAACTCTAAAGATCATCAAAAACAGTCTGAGAGACTGTCACTGACAAGAAAATCCTAAGGTACATGACAACTAAATGAAACATGGTATCCTATATAGGATTCAGAAACATAAAATGGACATTACCTAACAACTAAGTCAATCTGAAATCTGAGTAAATTTTAATAAAGTACCTATTTCAGTTAGTGGTACTATATCAATATCAGTTTATTAATTGTAGCAAATGTATTATGCTAATGTGACATAATAAGAGTAGAAACTAGGTGTTGTGTATATGGAAACACTGTGATTTCTTCTCAAATTTTCTAAAATCCAAAATTAAAAAAATATATATACATGTATAAAATATATACACACTATATATATATACATATACATAGTATATCTGTAACTGTATAATGTATAAATATATTCACAATGTATATAGTATTTGTATTTGGTATGTATATATATAGATAAATATGTGTGTGTATATACATATGGCATGTGTATACGCGATACCATTTGCTGGTTTAATGATGGAACTTTGTATTAAAGCTTTTCAATAGTAAGCAGAAAATTGTTTAGAACAATTACAAGATCTAGAAATATATTAACCCAAGAAATATGCCTAAATCTGAAGACAAAATTAGCAGAAATATGATTTCTGAAGCATTTTGAAATGTAGTTCTCCATCCCAGATAGAAAAGTTTGGAAAGTATATTTTGATAAACTTTCCTAAAAGAATTACATTTAATACTTGTCTGAATTTCAATTATGTGTAAAAATTCAACACAATCAAATGTTGTATGTGTCAACTATCTAACTCCCCTGATAAAATATCCTATTATTCAAAAAAGCTCATAGAGCAATGAGCAGGGAGAAATGGGTACGATTTAAAAATAGCCTCCATGGTTCATTCTGACTTGAAGCCTAGGAGGATGTGCTTCATCTACCTGAGAATTACTGATTTACACAGGAACATAGGCATATTTAATGAAAAGCAATTTAGTGCAATGTTTATGTGTCTAGACTCCAGAACTGTGTGAATTTAGGAAATTTTATTTAATCTCTCTGTGTCTTAGTTTCCTGATCTACAAATGTGCATAGTAATACCACCATCTTAGAGTGTTTTAAATATTAAATGAGTAGAGAAAGACCGAATGCTTAAAATAATCAAAAGTACATAATAAGAGCATAGCTATGTGTTAATTCTATCTTGCTACCTCAGTGTTATTCTTTTTTCCATTAATTCTGCAATTGCTTCTTCATTTCCTATTTCTTTATTAAGATTATTTGTTATTAATGCTTATAATATATTCTACTCTGTACTGTCCTAAGCACTTTACTTCTAATGGATCAATTTTCTTTACAGCAACTAGGGAGGGTATACATTATTATCTATATCAAGAAACTGAGAAACAGAAAGAACTTGTGAACATGTGAACTTATTTAATGTCATACGGCTTGTACATGGCAAAGCCAGATTTCTAGCCTGGACCTCAGCAGCTACAGGTCTATGAAATTACCTGCTATACTCTACTAATATGTAAATTTTGAAAGGGAAAATAAAAAAGGATATGTTATTTGCTTCTAAAGAATCTGCAGTGTTTCAAAGTGAACTTAGTATAGATGGAATATGTATGGTCAATATGTGGTTCTTGGAACCAGATTTCCTGACTTAGCTAACATGCTCTACTAGTTAGTAGCCATGTAATGTGAGGCAGGGCAATTTACTCCTATGCCTCAGATGTTTTATTTGAGGATTAAGTAAGTGTATTAGTTATTTTTGACACTTCTGGTAAAAACATACTTGAGACTGGGAAGAAAAAATGGTTTAATTGACTCAAAGTTCCATGTGGCTAAGGGAGATCTCACAATTATGGCTGAAGGTGAAAGGCACTTCTTACATGGTGGCAGCATAGAGAATAAGAGAGAAGTGAAAGTGGAAACACCTTATACAACCATCAGATCTTGTGAAACATATTCACTACCATGAGAACAGTATGGGAAAAACTGCTCCCACAATTCAATTATCTCCCACCAGGTCCCTCCCACAACACATGGGAATTATGGGAATACAATTTAAGATGAGATTTGGGTGGGGATACGGAGCCAAACCATATTATTCCACCCCTGGCTCCTGTCAAATTTCATGTTCTCACATTTCAAAACCAATTATGCTTTCTCAACAGACCCCCAAAGTCTTAATACATTTCAGAATTAACTCAAAACTCCACAGTCTCATCTGAGACAAGGTAAGTCCCTTCTACCTAGGAGCCTCCAAATTCAAAACCAAGTTGGTTACTTTCTAGAAACAGGGTAAGTACAAGCATTGGGTAAATACAGCCATTCCAAATGGGAGAAATTAGCCAAAACAAAGGTTCTATAGCTCCCATGCAAGTCCAAAATCCAGCAGGGCAATCAATTCTTAAAACTCCAAAATGATCTCAGACTCTGTCTCACATCTATGTCATTCTGATGCAAAAGGTGAGCTCCCACTGCCTTAGGCAGTGGCATTCACTGGCTAGTGTTGAGTGTCTGCAGCTTTTCCAGGCACACAATTGAAGTTGTTGGTGGATCTACAATTCTGGGGTTTTGAGGATGGTGGTAGCCCTCTTCTCACAGCATGACTAGGTGGTACCCTAGTAGAAACCCTGTGTGGGGGATCTGACTGCAAGTTTCCCTTCTTCACTGCCTTAGCAGAGGTTCCCTATGAGAGAAGTTTGCTCCTACAGCAAACTTCTGTCTTGGCATACAGGTGTTTCCATACATCCTCTGAAATCTAAGCGGGGGTTCCAAACCTCAATTCTTGACTTCCATGCACCTTCAAGCTTTACACCACATAAAAGTTGCTAAGGCTTGGGGCTTGCAACTTCTAAAGCCACAGCCTGAGCTAAATCTTGCCCCCTTTTAGTCATGGCTGCAGCAGCTGTAACACAGAGCACCAAGCCCTAGACTGCACAAAACATGAGAATCAGAGCCCAACCCACAAAACCATTTTTTCCTCCAAGATTTCTGGGTCTCTGATGAAGGAGACCACTTCAAAGTTCTATGATATGCACTGGGGACATTTTCCCTATTGTCTTGGGGGCTAACATTCGGCTCATTATTATTTAGGCAAATTTCTACAGCCAGCTGGAATTTCTTATTAGAAAATGGGTTTTTCTTTTCTATTTCATTGTCAGGCAGAAAATTTTCTGAACTTTTATGCTCTATTTCCCTTTAAAACTGAATACCTTTAACGGGACCCAAGTCACCTCTTGAATGCTTTGCTGCTAGAAATTTCTTTTACCAGATATCCTAAATTATCTCTCTCAAGTTCAAAGTTCCACAAATCTTTAGAGAAGTAGCAAAATGTCACCAGTCTCTTTGTTAAAACATAACAAGAGTCACCTTTGCTCCAGTTCACAAGTTTCTCATCTCTATCTCAGCCTGGATTCCACTATCCATATCATTATCAGCATTTTGCTCAATGCCATTCCAGAAGTCTCTAGGTAGTTTCAAACTTTCCCACATTTTCCTGCCTGCTTCTGAACCCTCTTAACTGTTCCAACCCCAGCTTGCTACCCAGTTTCATAGCTGCTTTCTCATGTTCGGGTATATTTTCAGCAGCACTCTACTCACCTGGTACCAATTTACTGTATTAGTCTGTTTTCATGCTGCTGATAAAGACATATCTAAGACTTGGAAGAAAAATAGGTTTAATGGACTCACAGTTCCATATAGCTGGGGAGGCCTCACAATCATGTCAGAAGGTGAAAGTCACTTCTTACCTGGTGGCAGCAAGAGAGAATGAGAGAGACATGAAAGCAAAAATGTGAGACTTACTCACTTCTGTGAGAACAGTATGGGGGAAATAGCCCCCATGATTCAGTTATCTTCCACCAGGTCCCTCTCACAATATGTGGAAATTATAGGACTGTAATTCAAGATGAAATTTGTCGGGGAACACAGAGCCAAACCATATCAGTAAGATAAATCTATAAACACCCACATTAATAGATAAATATCTGTAAACTAATGGGAAGTTTGTTCAGCACAGAGTACTGTAGGCTACAATAAATATTAATAATTTATTATTAGTACTTTTTCAGATAAACTTAAATGAGTAATCAATATGTTCATCAGAAAATTGTGGAAAGAATATAAATCATTCTACCATCAAGACATGCACACATATGTTCACCGCAGTCCTATTCACAGTAGCAAGTCATATAGTCAACCTAAATGCCCATCAATGGTAGACTGGATAAAGAAAACTTGGTACATATATCCCATGGAATACTATGAAGCCATTAACAAGAATGGGATCATGTATTTTTCAACAACCTCCGTTGCTGGAGGCCATAATCCTAAACCAACTAACTCAAGAACTCAAAACCAAACACCACATGTTCTCACTTATCAATGGGAGCTAAACACTGAGTACACATGGACACAAAAAGGAATAAACACACACTGGGGCCTGCTTAACAGTAGAGTATAGGAGGAGGAAGATGATGTACAAACTACAGGGTACTGATATGGTTTGGCTCTGTGTCCCCATCCAAATCTCATCTCAAATTGTAATTGCCATAATCCCCACATGTTGAGGGTAGGACCTGGTGGGAGGTGATTGGATCATGGGGAGCAGTTTACCCCATATTGTTCCCATGATAGTGAATGAATTCTTATGAGATCTGATGGTTTGATAAGGGGTTCTTCCCTCTTTGCTCTGTCACTCTTCTCTTTCCTGCTGCCTTGTGAAGAAGCACATGTTTGCTTCCCTTTCCACCATGATTGTAAGTTTTCTGAAGCCTCCCCAGCCATGTGGAATTGTGAGTCAATTAAAGCTCTTTCCATTATAAATTACCCCGTCTCGAGCAGTTTTTATAACAGTGTGGAAATGAACTAATACTAGGTACCATGTTTATTACCTGGATGAGGTATTAAAATAATCTGTACACCAAACCCCCATGACACACAAGTTTTCTATATAACAAATCTGCACATGTATAACTGAAGCTAAAATAAGGTTTTAAAAAAACAGAGAATTGTCAAAATAAAAATGCTTTCTACAGTCTGTTCCACATGTTAAACATTTTTTTTCATTGTATAGTTGTGTGAATGGCTTGCCTATAAAGATCACTAACTTTCTGTCTATGTATCCAAATACTGATTTTGTAATTGTCAAGTCCTTCTGTCCTGCTTTATTCAAAGATCACTTTATTCAATTTTCACAAATCTATTAAATACCTACAACATATAAGGTCTAAATCATTTATCATATGATGTCTATGAACTATTATTTGCATTGTTTAGTGATTTTGAAACTTTTTAATACATTTGTCTTTTTCTTCTAACTCTAAGCACTTGGAAAACAGAATTTTCTCTTGTCACCTACACAAACGTTCAGTAGATTGTGCATAAAAATTGATTGTTTGTAAGATCAGACTGATAATGAGTACACTAGTAAAATCTGTTTTACTGAAGTTTTATAAAATGGCTTATTTATATGTAGTCTAATTCACTGTAGCATTTATTCCTGATATTCCTATGAAATAATGTCTTAATGAATGTAAAAAGTGGAATATTGTTTCGGTCTAATGACAATAACAGGTAAAACTGTTGCAGAATAACTTTGCTGATACCCATCTAAAAAGCTTTCAGAGGCTTGTTGTGCTACTGTCTCTGCAGGGCAAGTCTCTGAATAGCCTTTGCCAACCCAGCTCTTCTTTCGTGCTTGCTTGTAATTCTCAAAAATAACTGTAGAATGTGCTGGGAATGCAACACCCTGAGAAAAATAGGAACTGTTTGGAACAGCCCAGACTCTGTTCTTGCCCCTCCTAGAACAGGATGTCCTGCAATGCTTTAGCCTGGAGTACCAGATCACCCCTGGGGTATAAAATGCAGAGTGAAGTGGCTGTCAGGAACTTTTAGCTGTGGTGCAATGTATGGTGAAGTTGCATACAAGACTCTGAAAAATGATAATTTGTCTCTTCTAAGAAAATTCAGACTCACTCTCTTAAACCAGTGTGGTTATTAATTTTATAAACTAATTTCTTAAATGTGGTAATAACTTTGTTTCTATCATTGATGAGACACATTTTAATGCTTTGGTTAAGCTATAAAATATGTTATAAAAATATGTTCATTCAAATTTACAGCTTAATTAGAAATGAAGAGAAAATCACTTGAGATGTAAATAAAACAGCCCATCATCATTATTGATTTTCTCCCTGCTGTGACCCATATCCTGTTATCGTAGAATGATGATCAGACCACTATTGAATAAAGCCTTTCAAAAAACTTCTACATAATTGACTTTTTAAAATATCAACTCACAGGGAAAAATCATATTCAATAATTGTCCCTAATGTGTTTAATATAATATCAACTTGATTGAATATACTATATAATCTATTATACAACCTGAAGCATAGTTGAGGATACACCTAGCCTCAAGCTAGTTGAAAAATAAGTTACTAGAATTACAACCCACTGATCCACTCAGTAAGTCAGGATTATTAGGTTGCTGGCTTCCACATGAAAATATTCAGAGTGCCTGCCAAAACTATCAACCCAAAAATCTATATTTGTATTTTTAGAAGGAACAATAATTTCATAATACATATTTCAAAATATGTAAAGGATATTTTTTTTCTTGCTTGTTAGTGGTAATTGTAAATGCATCAGGTGCAAAATACATCTTTTGAGAATATGCAGCCTTAGATAAAATGATTTCATATGCAACACATTCACAGAGCTTGTGTTAGATGAATTGACATAATCCTTAGTATACAAACCTTAAGCTATTCAGGGACTCATCATCACTGTGATCATGAAATTAATAGCTAGCCCCCAAGGGACTGTGGATTTTAGAAGAAACAGCCAAGTGTGTATCTTAGGGGTGGCAGCAAGAAAATAGACCAAGGCAGCATATTTTCATGCCATGTGACGCCCGATGAAATGTAAATGAGTAATAAAGGCATTTGATGTTCACACACTTTCTACCCTCACTGCTTCTCTTGTATTCATGCTACATAACTATCACCTTCACCCCATCCTTACTTAAAAACTAGTGTTGCTAATTTCTGCTCAAAGTTAATTGAATTTCAGTAAAATAAAATGGAAATAATTTGTAATTATAACAGCTGCCATGGCAAATCTGACTTAAAACATTTTCAGATAAGATTTATTATTTTTATATATAGATAAATACAAATATATAGGGTCTATAGGCTGGAATCTTGATCAAGAGTACATATTTGTGGTATTACTACAAGGTCAAACTAAGTTTGAATGATGGTTAAAGGCCAATTTAACAGAATAGTTTTCAAAAATCAAAATTTATTTTGATACGGGTTGATCATATTGAGTAGACAGAATTTCTTAAGTATGTCCTTGAAAATCTATACTATGTGACACATTTAGAAGAAAAATTAGTTTTAGTTATTTAAATAGTGAAGAATTAAAATATGTGGCTTAATTTGTAGATTCATATCATTTGTTCTACTACTTCTTATGTTCTGGTTCATAGGCATAAGCAGAAAAACAGATACAGCTTAGATTAGTAACAGAGACTTCTTTCTTGCACAATAAGCTTGTTTATACCTCCCTGGATTCAGGAATAATAGAATCCTGTTTTCTAGTGACTCTTGTTCCCATTGAGGCAGCTGTTACCTTTCTGGCTTGAGCAGTAATCTCATACCCATCCTCAGTTACTGCTTGAGAAATTTCAGATTCCACTGGAGGACTAGACTTGCCAGTCTTCACAGCCTCCCCTAAGCTTGCAACCAGAACCTCTTCAAAATTGCTGGGCTTTAAACACAGATGCTACACTACCCTATGGATCTAATTAGGCAAAATTTATAGATATTTACATATTCAATTCAACCATAATTTTAGCTAATTGGACTTAGCCAGCTAAAATATGCATGAAGCAACTCATTTTCCAAACGAGTTACATCATTTGAGTAAGTTCTCAAACTCTCTGAAATCCCCTTTTTACATAACTAAGAGTTTTATCCTTTTAATATGAGCCAAAGGGTAAAAGTTAGACCTCTGATGTTTTACTTAAAAGAGATCCTTATAAGCGCTTAGATAAAAAACGCAAATCACCTGTACTGAAACAGCTATCTGGTATGTCCTGGTCTTGGTGGTTCAAATGATACTGAACTATATTCAGTAACTGATGACAGGTTGTTAGTGTCATAAAGTTAAATCATACATTTAAAAAAACAATATTTGAGTTAACTTTAATACAAATCTGTCAAGGAGATGTCTATAAAAGTAAAAAGACAATGCCTTCTATTTCCCAGACTAAATGGAATCAACAACTAAAAAATATCTAGATATCAATATATTGATTATATTCCACTTTTCAAAAGCGTCTGCTGAAAAGTATAGTTATGCTTTAAACTGTAGCATAAATAAAGGTTGAGAATTGTGATATAGAAATATAAGCCCAGTTTATAAATCTGTTAGTCATTGTGAGCATTAGGTTCCTATTTAACTTCCACCCTGCCATCTAACATTTGTTGCCTGTAAAATCAAATGGCACATTTTATTATTTAGAAAATAGGAAGAGGATGTTGACCTGGTAAGATAACAGTTTTAGTTATCTATTGGTGTGTAACATACCACTCTAAAACATAACAACTTAAAAACAACAGTCATTTATTTGGCTCATTAATCTGCATTTTGAGTGGAGAGTCCTTTAGAGATGGGTTGGCTTTCAGCTGGAAGCTCATCTAAGATTATTGGTCTACAGGCCTCAGTTCCTCTCCTCATAGTCAATGGCTGGGTGCTAAGTGCAAGTATTTCAGGAACTAGGAAATGGAAGGTCCTATTTCATTAAGGTCGAGATCTGGAAACAAGCAGAGCCTCAGTTTAGCCATATTTAATTGAGCCAAATCCTTGCAGAAATGCAAGGCAAAATAACCTAGCCCCACATCCAGGTGGGAAGGAGTGCCAATATTTTATTTACCTCATCTTTAATTTAATTCATTTACGAGAATCTATGTTTCATTACATTTTAAAGCCTGAGAAGAGTCCTCTGTGGCCTCATAATCTATTCTCTGGGTCAACTGGAGCAGTGGTCTCACCCTTTCAGCCCAAGGAGTTTCCATCTTCCTATGCCTCTACAGCTATAGTTCTACCCTTGGAGTCATTCTTCCTCATTTTAACCAATATCTGGCCTTTTTGGTCTAAGATGGCAGGTTTTCTGCTGATATAAGATTTGCAAAATTCTTGCTTATTCATACAATTTACATGGGTGCATGTAATCAGACAAAAGGATCCTATACAGATCTTTCCTGGATGATTGAATTTCTTCCTGGCTTCAGGTGAAATGGTTAATCCTATCCATGAGTCAAGCACCTTATATTATTAATAACTAATTTTCCAGCCACATCTTAGGCTTTGTTTTCAGACTATGCTATCTGGGTGGGTGGATGGTTTTCAAAATCATCAAGTATTGGTTCCTTTTGGCTAAAAATAATTACTTTTTAAGAATTTTTCAATTCTCTTGTATTTCACTATAAGGAACAAGAAACAAAAAATAGAGTGTATCATACAAACTTCTCTTGGAAATTTTTTCAGCAAACATTTTGTTCACCACAGTATATGTATCATTTATGATGATTAGAGTTTTCTCTACTGGTCTTGTCTCTTATTTCCAATTATTCAACAGAATTGCTTGTAACATCCATATGCTACCAAAAATCTCTTAAAGATATGTATTTAAAAATTATATGTCATAGTCATACATAGTTTTGAAATACAAGTGGTATTTTGATACTTTATTTTATGTATAATGATAAAATCCAGGTAATTGAATTATTATTGAATACTAGAACTTATTTCTTCTATCTAACTGTACCTTTTAAGCAACTTCTCTTCATCCTCCCTCGCTCCTTGTCTTCCCAACCTTTAGTAACCACCATTCTACACTCTACCTCCATGAGATCCACTTTACTTAGCTCCCATATAAGTGAAAATATGCAATATTTGTCTTTCAGTGCCTGGGTTATTTCTCTTAACATAATGACCTCCAGTTCTGTCCAGGTTGTAGCAAATGTCAGAATATCAATTTTTCATAGCCAAGTATTATTCCATTGTGTATTTATATTACATTTTCTTTAACCATTCATTTGCCAATGGTTTCTTAGATTGATTCTACATCTTGGCTACTGTGAATAGTGCTGTAACAAACATGAGTGTGTGGATATCTCTACAATATACTGATTTCCTTTCTTTTGAGTATATACTCAGAAGTGGAATTGCTAGATTATACAGTAGTTTTAATTGTAGGGCTATTTTTTGAGAACTTTCCATACTGTTTTCCACAACTGTTGTACTACTTTGCATTCCCACCAACAGTATACGAGAGTTCCCCTTTCGCTTCATCTTTTGCCAGCATTTGTTATTTTTGTGTGTGTGTCATTTTGATGAAAATAGCCATTCTAACTGGAGTAAGATGATATTTCCCAGTGGTTTGTATTGACATCTCTCTGATGATTAATAATGTTAAATATTTTTAAATAAACCTGCTGGCCATTTGTATAGTTTCTTTTAAGAAATATCTATTCAGATATGTGTTCATTTTAAAATCAGATTGTTTTTTGCTGTTGATTTGGTTGAGTTCTATTTATTTATTTATTTATTTATTTACTTATCTATCTATCTATCTATCTATCTGTCTATCTATCTATCTATCTATCTATCTATCTGTCTGTCTTTAAGTTCTGGGTTACATGTGCAGAACATGCAGGTTTGTTACATAGGAATACACGTGCCATGGTGGTTTGCTGCATCCATCAACTCATCATCTACCTTAGGTATTTCTCCTAAAGCTATCCTTCCCTTAGTATCCTACCCCCTGACAGACCCCAGTGTGTGATATTCCCCTATCTGTGTCCATGTGTTCTTATTGATCAACTCCCACTTATGAGTGAGAACATCCGTTTTCTGTTCTTGCGTTACTTTGCTGAGAATGATGGTTTTCGGCTTCATACATGTCCCTGCAAAGGACTTTGTCATATGAATAGTTTGCAAATATTTTCTCACATTCTGAAGGCCATCTTTTCACTTTGTTTCCTATATTGTGCAGAATTTCCTAGTCGATGTAATATCATTTCTCTATTTTTGCCTTTTTTTTTTTTTTTTTTTTTTTTTTTGCCTATGCTTTTGAGGCTTTTTCCAGAGAAGCTTTGCCCAGACCAATGTCCTATGGCATTTTCCGATGTTTTCTTATAATAGTTTCATATTCTCATGTCTCATATGTAAGTCCTTAGTCAATTTTGAATTAATTTTTATTTTTGTATATGGTGAAAGATAAAGACCTATTTTGTTCTTTTGCAATATGGATATCTAATTTTCTCAGCATGATTTTTAAAGAGGCTGTCCTTTTCCCAATGTATATTCCTGTCACCTTGTTGGAAATTAGTTGGCTGTAAGTGCATGGATTTACTTTTGGCTTCTACTTTTTTCTATTGGTCTATGCATTTGTTTTTATGCCAGCACCATAATGTTTTGACTACTATCACTTTGTAATATAATTTAAAAGTAGGTAGTGTGATATCCATAGCTTTATTCTTTTTTGCTCAGAATTCCTTTAGCTATGTAAGGCCTTTTGTGGCTTCATACAAATTTTAAGGTTTTTTTTTTTTAATATTTCTGTGAAGAATGTCATTTTGCATCTTGATAGGAATTGCATTAAATCTATAGATTGCTTTAGATAGCCTAAACATTTAAGAGTATTAACTTTTCTGTTCCATGATCATAGAATATGTTTTCATTTTTTTTGTGGCCTATTCAATTTCTGTTTTCATGTTTTGTTTGTTTGTTTGTTTGTTTGTTTGTTTGTTTGTTTGCTTTTGAGACAGGATCTCATTCTGGTTGCCCAGGCTGGAGCACAGTGGTGCTGTCTCAGCTCATTGCAGCCTGAACCTCCCAGCCTCAGATAATTCTCCCACTGCAGCCTCCTGATTAGCTGGGATTACAGGCATGAACCAACACAACTGGCTAATTTATTTTGCTGTTTTGTCTTCGTGGAGACATGGTTTTGCTATTTTGCCCAGGCTGGTCTCAAACTCCTGGAATCAAGCAATCCTCCTGTGTAGGCTTCCCAGAGTGCTGGGATTACAAGCATGAGCCACTGTACCAGGACTTAATAGTTTTCTTTATAGAGACCGTTCACTTCTTTGGTTTAATTTATTCTGGGTTATTTTACTTATTGTAGCTATTGTTAATGTGGTTGCTTTCTTAATTTATATTTAGATTGATGACTGTTAGCATATAGAAATTCTACTGATTTTTGAATGTTGATTTTTGTATCCTGTAACTTTATTAAATTTATTTATCAATTCTAAGAATTTTTTCATAGATTCTTTAGAGATTTTTTAAATGTAAAATTATGTAGTCTGCAAACAAGGGTAATTTGAATTTGTGTTTTCCAGCTTTGATGCCCTTTACCTCTTTCTCTTGCCTAACTGCTCTGGCATAAGATTTTCAGGAGTGTGTTGAATAAAGCAATGTTCTATTGTTGTAACATTGGTTAGATTGTGTTGGTGGAACACTACATAATGAACCATAAATAGATAAATGGACAGAACTCTATTAATTACAGTTGAAATGAGAGAAAGTTGCCACACAGAACCACACAGTGAATTGCATCCAAGAAAAGGGCAACAGCAAGCTGAAATTGTAAGAAGAGGCTTATGTATAGCAAGTAGGTTGAGGTTAGCAGGGTTTAACAAGCTTCTTGTAGATTGACTGTTTCGATCATTCCATGGGTCCAAAGAAAGAGGTCCTCCTAGATGTTTGGTATCAGGGTTTTTGGCAGTTGGATATATGTGTTGTAATCTAGGAGTGTTAGTGTCTGATGAGGGAAACAGTTGAGGTATGAGTTTAGCAAATTGTTTACACAAGGGAAATTGAGAGCTTTTTAGCCATAATCTCAAAATAAGATTAATGCAGCACTTACAAATATTACAAAAACATCTATACTTTTTCTATCAAAGCCTTCAAAGTCTAAACCGGTACCCATTACTCATTCCAAAGCTAGTTCTACATTTTTATATATTTATATATATTTTATATATTTTTATACGTATTTTGTATATTTGTAACAGTAGCAACTCACTTCCTATTATGAAAATCTTTACTAGTTTTCTGTGGCTGCTGTTACAAAGTATTACAAACTTGATAACCACTTTATAGTTACACTATCTCATAGTTCTGGAAGTTGGAGGTCTAAATGAAGGTTTCAGCAAGGTCATAGTATCTCTGAAAGATTTAAGAAAATATCTATCCCATGCCTTTGTCTTAGAATGAATTAGAGCTTAGAGGTTAAAAATTCAAACTGAAAATTCCAGGAACTAGATTTAAGTTCAATATTCTTTATTTTCTACTGTCGTGATATTAAGCATTTTAACTACATCTTAGATCCAATGTAGTTACATTATTGTTAGAAGGAAAAATGGTATAATTTATAATTTCTTTAAAATAAATATTTAATGCCCAACAGTATTCAGTCAATACATGTGAGTTGTTATATGTCACCAATTCAATATTTTTAGATCATATTTGGGAAGAAATATTTGAAATTATTTTTTATTTATTTCACATTTCATTATATCTTACATATGTGCCTTTTAGGTAATTTTTTTTTTTTTTTGAGACAGAGTCTCGCTCTGTCTCCAGACCCCAGGCTGGAGTACAGTGGCGCTATCTCGGCTCACTGCAACCTCCACCTCTAGGGTAATATTTAAGTATTATATTACTTCAGTGGGATCATCAGTGATTATAATTTTAATTTTCCTAAAAATTCTAATGGAATATGTATTCGTTCCTATAACGTACAACTCATAGACTTAAACTTGAGACTATATAAAAATATGTAAAATTCACTAGCTGAAGATTTATGTCTCCAGAGGATTAGCTTATCATGAGAAGCCAACACTTCTTATTGAAACAGATAAATTATAATATCTGGATAAACAGATAAATTATAATAATCACGTTTTGAAAAACGCCATACTACTATGAAAGGAAGAAGAATTGTATGGGCAAAAATTGTATACAACTTTGAGATTTTCCCAGGTGAACTGCTGATCTTTAGTCACTTTCTCGGTATAATTATATGTCAATTTCAGATATAGGCTGAGGACTGAGCTTAGAATATTCAGAAGAACTACTGAAGGAAAAGAGAAACCAGCAATGCCTTTGATGTTTGTCCAGGAAGGCATGAGGTATTAATGTACAGAAGAGCACATGTACACCGCCAGTTTTCTTTGTGGGGCATTTAATAAGTTTACAGCTTGAAATGCTGGAGACCTTGTGATAAAGCTTTTAAAGGTCAGAGCAAAATGTTCTGTAGCCTCCTGTTTTGGGGAAATGAAATCCTGCTAGGAAAAAGATGCTTTGAAAAAACAAAATATTGGTCACCCTCTCAAGTTATTCAGATTTTGAAACCATGTGGGTTTTGTAGGATAAAGAATGAACATGAAAATTACTGGATGGTACAACTAAATATTCTGTAATCTTTCAGGCCTTAAGAGAAAGACTGGCCAGATTCCTAGTCAATAGCCTGAGAGGGGGCATAAATAGAGATGAGTTAAAAATAAATTAAGTCATACTAAACCAAAACATTTCCCTGGTTCCTGACAAAATGAAGGGTATGCATTGAAATTCTGGAAAAATCATTTCACATACAGTATTTTTTTTGGTGTGCATATACATGTGTGCGCGCACACACACACATATATGCACATGCATGACGTGCACATATGTGCGTGTATATGCGCATATATATATACACACACACTACATATATATACTACATGTACATATATATACACAACATAAAATTATAAATATGAATAACATCAGTAAGTGGAAAAATGGGAAGTTCAAGCTCTTGTTCCCTGAACAATATTGATTTTAGAATGTCATACAGACCAAAATACTTTTATGGGAACTCCTGAATCCAGTTAAAATGTTATAGTAGTGCAGGAAAATATAGCATTGAAATAGGTACAAAGATAAATTTTACTTACCCAAATGACCTCCTCCTACAAGAAAGCATAAGTGCCAGGAGAGATGTCTTAATCCATTTTTTGCTGCTATATCAGAATGCCACAGATTGAGTAATTTATAGTGAACAGAAATTTATTTCTCACAGTGGAGGCTGGGAAGTTTTAGACAGAAGGGGGTGATATCTGGTTAGGCTTTCTGTTGCATCCTCCATGGTAGAAGGAGCGAGAAAGTAAGAGAAAGAGAGAGAGAATTAAAAGGGGGCTGAACTCCCTCTTTTATAATGAACTTACTCTAGTAATAATGACATCAATTCATTTACCTTGCCCTCGTGGCCTAATAATTTCATAATAGGCACCACCTCCAAACACCGTTGCATCGAATAAGTTTCCAAAGGATACTTTTTGGAGGACACATTCAAATAACAAGAGACCATCTTGGATGGCAATTTTTGCTTTGGAGCAAGAGAGAGTGGGACATGTGTCCATTGTCCCCAGCATTTTAATACACTGCAAGAGATGAGTTTCTGTCTTGTGTTACCAAGAGCACTGTTGGAACTGGCATAATTTGGACACCTGGGAGCAACTATAAACAAAAGAAAGAAGCTCCTGACTTGCTATAGCAAGAACAACTTTGCAAGGTTGGGAAAATTTGCAGAACTTGAGAATTCTCCTCAGTATGCCTAAGGTGGAAAACAGATTAAAAGTTATTTCAAAATGATTTAATTAAAGCACAAAATAGTAGAAAAAATAAGAATAACTAACAACAGCTGAAACAATTAAAAAACATATAACAAGATAATAGATATTAATGTAGCAAGGCCAGCCATTACATTAAATTAAATAGACTAAGTACACTGAATTATACACAAATTGTCAACCAAGATTTAAAAGAAAAGTAAGACTTAAATTCTGTTTATTAAAGGTACATTTTAAGGGCAAAATATATTAAAAATAAAAAGTTGAAAAAAGTATCACGTAAAACTAACTTTAAGAAGTTGATGTGGCATAGTAGAACAAAGCAAAGTATTCTGTAAGCCAAGAGCTATTTGGAGTGAATAGAAGGTTGTTTCATTCAATAAAAATAAAAATGCAATAGAAAAACACAATACTCTAGAATTTTATGCAACTAGTAACAGTGTTGAATATATATTAAAAAAATAGTTACAGGAATAAGAGAAAAAAAACAGATGAATCCACAGGCACACTTGGAAATTTTAATGGCTATGGCAGGCAGTTAAATAATACATAAGAATATATAGAGATATCCTACAACATACTTAACAGATTTATGCTATATAATACTATTTCACAACTGTAAAATACATAGTTTCAAAAAATACATGTGGAACAATAAGCAAAATGACTATATGTTGAGCTGTAAACAAAACCTAACAAATTCCAAGGGATTGAAATCATGAAAGATCTCTAAAAAGAGTGAAATTAAATGTAAGTCAATAGAAGAAAGTTAGCTGAAACATTCCTGGATGTCTGGAAATTAAACAACAAATTCCCGTGTAACCAGTTGGTCAAAAAATAAAGCAAAAATTTTAAAGTATTTTGAACTGGGTGATTGTGGAAATATGACTTATCAGAACCTGTGGGATGCAGGAACACTAGTACTCAATGAGAAATATATTACATAAAGTAGTATAAAGTATAAAACAAGGAGTTTTAAAATTAATGCTCTGGGGTGCTCTGAGAACAGAGTAAAAAAACAGCAAATTAAATCCAAATAGAGTAGAAAGAAAGAATTCCTAAAGGTAAGAGTAGAAATCAAGGTCATCAGAAGCTGATATGTAGTAGAGAAAAACAACAAAGTCAAAAGTTCATTTTTTGAAAATAAAAAAATAAAACATAGTTTACAATATCATCAATGAAAAGGAAATATTATTACAGATATTATGGACATTCAAAGATAATGAGAAGGTTCTCAAAAAAACTCTACATACATATATATACACATATATGTACACACACACATATATATACATATATGTGTACGTGTGTGTGTGTGTGTGTGTGTGTGTGTATATATATATATAAAACATGCAGTGGACTAACTCTTAGGAAAGCACAGAATAATAGTGAAAATAATCATAATCTTATGTTTGCTTAAAATAGAAATTGTTTCTATAATTTAAACATTGTTTTACCACTATCCTCTAAAAGATAATATAGCCATTACCTTAAGAAATAAAAATAAAATTCTAAGCCCCCAACTGGCTGAACAGATCCCCTCTTGGAGAAAGGACCCTAGAGAAACCTTAGAAGCTGAGTTCCTGGCAATGATCATATGAGAAGTTGGGCATGCTTCATTCTATCCCCTACTTTGTTAATCGCCATTGGGTTTTCTTCCCTAAAGTCTAAACAGAACTCAGCCCTTTCAAAAAAACTCTGTACTGATGGTGTGGATTACTTATCTTTCCAGACACAAAACAAAGATAAGATGAGACTAATCTTTTCCTCAACCCTCCCTGAATTGTCTGCTTTCTCTATTCCCTTTTTCTTCAAAGGTTCGTCTTATCATGTGTAAAATGGAGATTTACCAGATGCTAACTAAACTATCACAAGTATGTAATCATTAGTCTCACTGAAATAAACACCAATTTTATAAAAAGTATTTTATAGAAAAGGAAAAGAAGAAACATTTATAAGTCATTTTCTTCAGTCAGCCTGTCTTTAATTTCAAACCTGACAAAAATATTACAGGAAAATAATTTGCTGGCTGCTATAATTTGACTGCTTGTCTCCTCCTACAATCATCTTGAAATTTATTCCCTTATGGGGCAGTATAGTGAGACTAGTCCTTTAAGAGGTGATTAGAAGGGCTCTGCTCTCATAGATTAGTCTAATCAGGAATTAATGAATTAATAAATTAATAGATGATCACGTTACTAAGATTGATGGCTTTATAAGATGAAAGAGAGACCTGAGTTAGCATGCTTAAACCACATAATAACCTCAGTAGATGAGATGCATAAAAAGCCTTTGTTCTACTCAAATATTCATTTTTGACAAATCTCTCAGCAAATAAAAGATAGAATACTTTCTCAAATCAAAACCACATTTAAACTACAGAAGGAGGGCATTGGTCACGCCTGTAATCCCAGCACTTTGGGAGGCCAGGGTGGGTAGATCACTTGAGATCAGGAGTTTGAGACCAGTGTGACCAACATGGTAATAGCAAACTCTCTATTAAAACTACAAAAATTATCAGGGAGTGGTGTGTAATCTCAGCGACTTTGGAGGCTGAGGCAGAAGAATCGCTTGAACTCTGGAGGCGGAGGTTTCAGTGAGCTGAGATCAGGCCATTGCACTCCAGCCTGAATGACAGAGTGAGACTCCATTTCAAAACAAAACAAATCATCTAAAAAAATCCCAACTACACAAAACATTGTATTTAATGACATAATATTGAACACATTCTCCCTAAGATAAGGAAGTATACATCTCCAATATCACCACTTCTATTCAACATTGTTTGATATTTTAGCCATTGAATAATTAAAAAAAAAAAACTGCAGTAAAAAATGTAAAGATTGGAAAAGAAGTGCAATCTTTATTATTTGCAAGTGACACGATTGTGTACATAGTTTTTTTAAATGTTAAAACATAATTACTCAGTGAATGTATCAAGTTTCTCCAAGGTAAATACAACATAAAAAGTAATTGTATTTTTATATATTAGTATCAAAAATTTAAAAATAAATAAAACAAATTAGCAAAATGAAAATAGAAAAATCACACAAAATGTATAAATTCATGTCATCAAAGTTTTGAAGACATCCATACTGTATCAGTGAGGGGTAAAGATACTTAAATAAACTGAGTTATACTACAGCAATAAATTGAAATGTTCATTTATGGTAACATATCCATACTCCTGAACATAGACTGTGTGCTGCTGGTGCATTGATACACAAATGATCAAATTAAAGAATAAAGGGGGCCGGGCATGGTGGCTCAAGCCTGTAATCCCAGCACTTTGGGAGGCCAAGGCAGGTGGATCATGAGGTAAAGAGATCGAGACCATCCTGGTCAACATGGTGAAACCCCGTCTCTACTAACAATACAAAAAATTAGCTGGGCATGGTGGCGTGTGCCTGTAATCAAGCTACTCAGGAGGCTGAGGCAGGAGAATTGCCTGAACCCAGGAGGAGGAGACTGCAGTGAGCCGAGATGGCGCCATTGCACTCCAGCCTGGGTAAAAAGAGCGAAACTCCGTCTCAAAATGAAAAAAAAAAAAAAAAAAGAATAAAGGGTGCTGAAATAGACCCATTTATATCTGATTACTGCAATGGTCTGAATGTGTCTCTCAAAATTTATACTTTGAAACTTAATTGCCAGTGTGAAAGTCTTAAGGAGTGGGTATTTTAGGAATGAGAGTGTAGTAATGAGAGTGTAGCCCTCATGGATAAAATTAGAGTCCTTGGTAAAAGGATTTGAGGTAATGGGTTTGCTCTCTTCCTCTTTGTGCTATTTGAGAGAAAAGTGTTAGTATTCTTTTTGACTTTCTGTCCTTTCCGCCACACGAGGTCACCTAGGGAAGGTGCCATATATGAGAAGCAGGACTTCACCAGACACTGAACCTGCTGGCACTTGGATGTTGGACTTCCCAGCTTTCATAACTGTTAGAAAACAGTTATTTAAAATTTTCTTTAAAATTTTAAAACTGTTCTTTAAAATTTTCCCAGCCTCTTATATATTGTTATAGCAGCACAAACGAAGGTAGTTACCTTAATTAAATGAACAATTCCAATAGAATTCAGTGGATTTAGATAATCAGTTTAATAAATAATACTATAGTCATTCCCTTCATTTAAAAATATTGAGCAGATATTTATTTGAGAGTAATGCCAGAACTACATGGAAATGTAAGGTAATACAAAGTTAGAAAAAATTAGGATGCTTGTTTTCATAAACATGGATTTGAAAATTATGTTTTTCAAGGTAAATGTTTGTGGGTACATAGTATGTGTATGTGTACATATTTATGGGGTACCTAAAATAAGTTGATACAGGAACACAATGCATAATACATAGGGTAAATGTACAAATAAGGTATCTGTCACCTCAAGTATATTTATTCTTTCTTTCTGTTACAAAGAATTCAATTATACTATTTTAATTGTTTTTAAATGTATAAAAATTATTGCTTACTGTAGTCACCTTGCTGTGTAATCAAATACTCGATCTTATTCACTCTCTCTAACTTTATTTTTGTACCTATTAAACCATCCCCACTTATACCCCATTCAACCGTTCCCAGCCTCTGGTAACCATCATTCTACGCTTTATCTCCAGGAGTTCAGTTGTTTTAATTTGTAGCTCTCACCACTAAGTGAGAACATGCAAAGTTTGTGTTTCAGTGCCAGGCTTATTTCACTTAACATAATCATCTCCAATTCCATTCATGTTGTTGCAAATGACAGGATCTCATTCATTTCTGTGGCTGAATTGGACTCCATTGTGCATACGTAACACATTTTTTTTTTGTTTGTTTGTCTGTTGCTTCCAAATCTTGGCTATTGGGAACAGCACTGTAATAAACATGGGAATGCAAATATCTCTTCTGTATGCTGATTTTCTTTCTTTTGGGTATATACCTAGTATTTTGATTGCTGGATCATATGGTAGCTCTATTTTTAGCTTTTGGAGGAACCTCCAAACTGTTCTCCATAGTGACTGTAATAATTTATATTCCCATCAATGTGTATGCCATTGCATTCCAGGAGACTAGGGACTGGCTCCTGTCACAGTGCACTAACTCCATTGCTGTTGAGGATGCAGGAGGAAGTCATCCTCAGATGCTACTCACCCAACAAGGCAAAGGGGTGATGGCTGTTCCCTCAACAGATGCACGCATGGCTCCTCAGTTCCCTTCCACTGGCATCAGCCACCACCAACTTTCTGCTGAGGGAACAACTCTCCCAGAGATAGTTGCATGGTTGGATGTAATAGACACCATTTCAGACTTGCTTGTGACTTATTTTTATTAAACATATTCTTCAGCTTTCCAATTCTGTAAACTGGGTAGACTAACATCTGACTGGAAACTTATACTTGAAGGCTTTAGGAAAAAGAAAGGAGATTGTTTAGGAGCATTTTGTAGCTGCTTAGCTGTGAGGTAATAGCTACTGATAGGAATGTGCTGAGGTGGAAAGACTGAACCAGATTTGAGTCCAATAGTCTGGATTCACATCCAGTCACTGTGTGTGAGAGGTTCTTAACATCTTCAGAGCAAGTTTTCCTCTATGACTTATGAGTCAATGAATTCCATGTCTTCTGTCCAACCTCCTTTCTAAACTCCAGGCCCACATTTCTAGAGGCCTCCTGGACATTTCCTCCTGAATATGGCACAGGCTCCCAAACTGAGCATATCCCAGGCTGAACTTCCCACTCTCACTCACCCATGTGTTTCCTCTCTTGGTGACTGACGTCCCTCTCCTTCCAGTTTCATAGCCAGAGATCCAGAAGTGTCTGGACTCCTCTCTCTTCCTCACCCCACCTCCAGTTAGCCACTCAATGTGGAGTTTTGCTTCTAGATGAGCAAATCCATCCCTTCCTCCCTGCTCCCATGGCTCCTCCATGGTGCAGACTGGTATTAACTTTCCCTTAACCTACTGCAATACCCCTCTTCTCACTGCCTCCTGCCAGCACCCTGCTTCAAGCCTTTCGTTGTGCCTGTTGCCAGTGTGGCCCAAAGCCCCACCCCCTTAGCCCAGCTTGCCCAGCTGTTCACGTCCAGGCACCAATGTCCCTCCCACCCCCCTCCCGGCCCCTCCTTCCTACTGCCCAGTGCTTCCAGGCCACATGGTCAGTGTCTTCCTGCTTCCATGCTGGAGCACTCGATAGTCCCTTCACCCGAACACCTGTCTCTCCTCAGGATCAGATCAAGCGCCTACTTCAAGAGCCAGTCAGAAATCTTCTCTGGCTGTGCCTTCATCCCCACCCCCATGGAGGCTCCCAGGGCTCTGGCTCCATGGCCCTGTGTGCACACCTGCTCTTTTACCCATGCTGCACTGCTATCTGCCTATGTGCCTGTCTCCCCCCAGCAAACTTCCAAACTCTTGTGGGCAGGGATTGTGTCCCAGAGCACTCTGCATCCCAGGGCCAGGCTGAGTGCAGGGCATATAGTACGTAGTTAGCCCATCATAGCCAGGTGTGGTGGTGGGTGCCTGTAGTGTCAGCTACTCAGGAGGCTGAGGCAGGAGAATCACTTGAACCCTATGTCTAAAAAAAAATAAAGCATATGAAATGGATGCTTAATCCTCTATCCCCCCAAAACCCAGCTACTCTGGACGGAACATACACAAGGGCTGTGCCCCTTATATATGTGTCCAGCCAGTAAGTGGCAATGGAAGTGTCACTGCGTGCAAGCACATGGCTCTTTCTGGGGTCCTCTCCAGCAGGCTGGAAACCCTGGCTCACAGGTAGGCAGGTGTACCTGGAACACAGGGCTCACACAGATAGAGCTCCTAAGACTGCAGTTTACATACCCACAGGTAGAGGAGTTGATTATTTTGGCTTCTTGGATTTTCTGGGAATATCCTCTGAGCCCAACACCAATTCCCTTTTCCTCTTCCGGGGCCCTCTGCCAAACATCTGTTCTTAGATGTCTTACATGTCTGGCTCGAGTTTAGAGAGTTCTTGGAAACGCCCTCCATGTCCAGGAAACGCCCTTACGGAGGAGATGGAGAAGATCTGTGCTTTTGTGCAGGGAATTTTGGAGCTGGATTCACAGCAGCCTGAGAGACTGAAGTTAGCTGTGTGATCTTGGGCAGGTCACATCACTCCCCAGAAGGTGGATGGGTTTTAGCGCTCCCACAGACCAACGCTTGAATACTGGCTCTGTTCTGGCACTTCCCAGTTATGCAGATAGGCAAGTTATTTGCATTTTGACAGCCTCATTTTTCCCAGCTGTGAAATGGTGACAAACACCAATTTCATAAAGTATATACAGCGATGAGGTAGGAGCCAAGTGTCTACGATGCTGTTCAGTTTATGACTCAGGAAGGAGGACACCAGTGCCAGTTGGCAAGGCATATGGCACAGGGGTTGGAGTGCGGCTTCAGGAGGCAATGGCCAGGTTCACATCCTGCATCTTCCCGTTTCTAGCTGTGCGACTTTGGACAAGTTATTTTCCCTCTTTTACCTCAGTTTTCTTGTCTCGAAAATAGAAATAAGAATAATCCTCTCTCCTAGAGTTATTGTTAAGTATGGAGTTAAATACATCCATGTTAAACCCATAAAATAGTAAAGAAAAAATAATAATAAAAGGAATCCATCTAGGTAAAAGAAGAGTGGAAGGAGGAGGATGCTGCAGCCGCCGCCACCGCCACCGCCACTGTGCCCCCAGGACCTTCACCTGCTGTTTGAAAGGCCCAGGCCGCCCGGGTTTCTGGTCCCTAGCCCATCAGAACTCTGTGCTGGCCTCCTGGAGCCAACCTGTTTGGCAGCACCCCCACGCCTGGCGAGGCCACCCCCGTTCTATGAGGTGAGGTGGGTGAGAAGCTAACTGGACGTCCACTGGGGCCGTGGCTGCTGCCCGCCTCTATGGTCTGGAACCTGCTATCCCTTGCTCTACAGCCGCTTGGCTCCTCCGCCGCCAACTGCTGCAGCCCGCGGAACCCTTTACCTTCTCAGCAAGACCCCACCGGAAGCCCTTTCGGTGACACCACCTCTGCTTGCGCCGGCCTCACTGGCCCAGTTCCCCACCTAGGAGCCCTGGCCCAGCTCCCGCGGGTAGGTGAGTGGAGGGGAGGAGCCGGGGTAGAGCTCCATCTCCCCATCCTTAAACCAGGTCCTAGAGCTGAGGTTTTAAGCCAAGGCTGGAGGGCAAAGGTCATAACCTCACCAGCCACCTATGAGATCACGGAACCTGGAACAGAAGCCTCAACCCCCAGGAGCCTAAGGGCCACATGGATTGAGGGGTCACTGGGAGAGTAGAGGTCACAGTCCCTAGAGACGGAAAGGGGTGTGTACATGGGAATAAAGCTCATCTCTGGGGCCATGGGGCCTCCTAAGGAGCACCTTTGCCCCTCTAAGGGCCTCTAGGCCCTGGGCCTGCCTCCCCAAGGGCTCACTAAGCCAGAGGCCAAAGTGCTCCCTTCCCTTCACTTACCACCCAAGTCCTCATGCCCTCTGAGGTCTGGGAGAGGAGGGACTCAAGGAAGGGAGATTCAATGTACATGTTGTACATATTTATCACCCTTTTCATGTAGCCTCAGACCTTTTGTACATTTTTACAGGGGTGCCCCTTCCAACAGTATCCTTCCTGGTTAATTAACTCCTCAAACTGGTTAAAAAAATCTTTATGAAGCTGATTTCCTCTGATGATCCTATCTAGGTACATTTTCTCTAGAATCCCATAGGCAGCAAGTTGCTGGCACTTTTCATTCTCAAGAGTAGCTAGCACCTGAGAATATTGCTGTCCTGCTGATGCTAAGATGGTACGGTGCTAACCATGTTTTATGGCCTCTTGTCTTTAACTTTTGTGGACTATTGTCTTGCAAGAGAGCTCATTGTACCTTTGTGCAGCTTCAGTGAATTTTCTTCTATAATCAAGAACACATGCATAGCATACCTTATAATGTATCAGTAATTGTTCATTGATTGATTCATTCTGAAGCAATGATGCACAATTTATGTAAGTCTCCACTTGGACTGGAACATCATCCTCCAGACATAGCCTAGCAAGCTTCAAGTAAGTCTCCCATTTACAATCTACATTGTATTGCTTTTGTCCTGTTTCCAAAGGAATTCCCACCAACACTTGGGCAGCATTTCTTCAATCTTCTTTCTCATAATATGGATGCAAGATGCTGCCTTATGGAAGAAACCTGCTCCTCAAATGAAATGACTCTAGGCTGGATCTTTTCCAAGGCGAAGTGATAGATTTATTTGGCTGTGCCATCAGGCAAGTTAGGGAGATGTGTGCAAAAATCAGTCAACAACGGCCCCGAGATCAGAAGACTAACATTCTCATTTATCATTGCTTCCACAAAAGCTTTCACTGAATGGCTTTTTCCCGCATCTTATGATACTTGCCAGCCAGATCCTTATGAGAACCACTCATAAAGATCTTTTTTATGATCCTTTTCTCAGTGACCTGGCCAGCATTTGGAATGGCCTCTATTTTGGATAAAAGCCATTTCAACTGGGGTGGGATGATATCTTGTTATGGTTTTGATTTGCATTTCTATAATGATAATGTCATGCATCTTTTCATATACCTTTTAGCCATTTGTGTGTCTTTTGAGAAATATCTATTCAGGTATTTTGCCTATTTTAAAGTCAGATTATTGTATTTTTTCCCATTGAGTTTTTTGAGATCCTTCTATATTCTGGTTATTAATCCTATGTCAGATGAAGAATTTGCAATTTTTTTCCAATATGTGGGTTATCACTGTACTGTGTGGATTGTTTCCTTTGCCATGCCGAGGCTTTTTAACTTGATGTGATCCCATTTGTCCAGTTTGTCTTCAGTTACCTGTTCTCATGGGGTATTACTTAAGAAACTGTTGTCCAGTTCAATGTCCTGAAGAATTTCCCTTATGTTTTCATTTAGTTACTTTGAGGTCTGAAACTAAAGTCTTTAAAATTCATTTTGATTTTATTTTTGCATATGGTGAAAGACAGTGGTCTAGCATCATCTTTTGCATATGGATATCCAGATTTCCCAGCACCATTTGTTGAAGAAACTGTCCCTTTCCCAATGTATGTTCTTAGCACCATTGTCAAAAATAAGTTTTTTATATATATATATACATATATATACGTATATATGTATATAAATATATATATACATGTATATATATGTATATACATGTATTATATGCATATATATATATACACACACACACACACACACATATGTCACTGGGTTTTCTATTCTGTTCTATTGGTCTATGTGTCTGTTTTTAGGCCATTACCATGCTGTTTTGGTTACTCTAGCTCTATAGTATAATTTGAAGTCAGCTAACATAATTCATTAATTTCTTTTCTTCCTTTTTGCTCAGGATGTCTTTGACCATTTCTGAGTATTTTATGGTTCCACATTAAGTTTAATTTTTTTATATTTCTGTGAATAATATAATGGGTATTTTGATAAGGATTGCATTGAATGTGCAGACTGCTTTAGGTAGTATGGACATTTTAACAATGCATATTCCTCCAATTCATGAACATGAAATATCTTCCTATTTTTTATATTCTCAATATCCTTCACTAATATTTTAAAGCTTTTATCACAGAGATCTTTCACTTTATTGGTTAACTTAAATCCTAGGTATTTTATTTTGTTTTTAGTATTGTATATGAGATTATTGTCTTGATTTTCTTTTCAGATTCTTCTCTGTTGACATATAGAAATGCTATTGCCTTGGTGCTGATTTTATATCCTAAAACTTTATGAAATTTATCATTTGTAATAATTTTTTTCATAGAGTCTTTAAGTTTTTTCCAAAAATAAAATTATACAACCTGCAAACAAGTGTAGTTTAACAACTTCCTTTCCAATTGGATGACCTTTATTTCTTTCTCTAGTGTAATTGCTCTAGCTAGGACTTCCAGTATTATGTTGAGCAATAGCAGTGAAAGTGGGCATCCTTGTTGTGTTGCTTATCTTAGAAGTCTTTCAGTTTTTTGTTGTTTAATATGATACTAGCTGTGAGTCAGTCACATATGGCTTTATTGTGTAGAGGTATGTTCTTTCTACCCACAATTTTTTGAAGGTTTTATACATGAATGAATGTTGAATTTTAAAAATGCTATTTCAGCATCTATTGAAATGATTGTATGGTTTTTTCCTTCATAATGTTCATATAATTTATATCATTGATGAATTTGAATTTGTTGAATTATTCCTGCTTTCCAGGGATAAATCCCACTTTGTCACAGTAAATGATCTTTCTAACATGTTGCTGAATTCTGTTTGCTAGAACTTTGTTTAGAATTTCTGTGCCAAGGTTCATCTGAGATATTGATCTGCAGTTTTTTGTTGTTTTGTTTTGTTTTTATGTGTCTCTGTCTAGTTTTTATATCAGGGTAATACTGGCAGTGATATGGTTTGGGTGTGTCCCTACCCAAATCTCATCTTGAATTGTAACTCCACAATTCTCATGTGTTGTGGGTGGAACCCAGTGGTAGGTGATTGAATTATGGAGGTGGGTCTTTACTTCATTGTTCTCCCGATAGTGAATGAGTCTCAGGAGATCTGATGGTTTTAAAAATGGGAGTTTTCCTGCACAAACTCTCTCTTTGACTGCTGCCATCCACATAAAATGTGACTTGCTCCTCCTTGCCTTCTACCATAATGTGAGGCCTCCCCAGCCATGTAGACTTGTAAGTCCACTAAACCTCTCTCTTTTGTAAATTACCCAGTCTTGGGTATGTCTTTATCAGCAGCATGAAAATGGACTAATACAATAAATTGATGCAAATAGACTGGGGCGCTGTGGAAAAGATACCTGAAAATGTGGAAGCAACTTTAGAACTGTGTAACAGGCAGAGGTTGAAATACTTTGAGGGCTCAGAAGAAGACAGAAAATAACTCCCTAGATACTTCTTGAATGGCTTTGAACAAAATGCTGATAATTATGTGGATGATGAGATCCAGGATGAGGTGGTCTCAGATGAAGGTGAGGAACTTGTTGGGAAATGAAGTAAAGGTGACTACTGTTATGTTTTAGCAAAGAGACTGGCAGCATTTTTCCCTGCCCTAGAGGTTTGTGAAACTTTGAACTTGAGAGAGATGATTTAGGGTATTCGGTAAAAGAAATTTCTAAGCCACAAATCATTCAAGATGTGACTTGAGGGTGCTGTTAAAGCATTCCAGTTTATAAGGGAAGCAGAGCATAAAAGTTCAGAAAACTTGTAGCCTGACAATGTGATAGAAAACAAAATTCCATTTTCTGAGGAGAACTTCAAGCCAGCTGCACAAATTTGCATAAGTAACAATTAGCCGAATGTTACCCTTAAGATAATGAAAAATGTCTCCAGGGCATGTCAGAAGTCTTCATGGAAATCCCTCCAATCACAGACCCACAGTCCTAGAAGAAAAAAGTGGGTTTTTGGGCTAGGCCCAGGGTCCCCATGCTGTATGTAGCCTAGAGACTTGGTTCCTTGCTTCCCAGACACTCTAGCCATGACTGAATGAGGCCAACATAGAGCTTGGGAGGTGGCTTCAGAGGGTGCAAGCCTCAAGTCTTGACAGCTTCCATGTGGTGTTAAGTCTGTGAGTACACAGAAGTCAACAGTTAAGTTTTGGAAACCACCACTTAGATTTCAGAGGATGTATGGAGACAGCTGGATGTCCAGGCATGAGTTTGCTGCAGCACTGCACCAAGGTAGATTCACTGATAGCTTACACTGTGCACCTGGAGAACTCACAGACACTCAATGCCAGCCCATGAAAGCAGCCAGGAATGGGGCTGTATTCTGCAAAGCCACAGAGGCAGAGATGCCCAAGAGCATGGAAACTCGTCTCTTACATCAAAATTACCCAGATTTTAGACATGGAATCAAAGGAGGTCATTTGGAATTTTAAGATTTGACGGTGTCACTGGATTTTAGACTTGCATGGGGCCTGTAGCCCCTTTGTTTTTAATTTCTCCCATTCAGAATGGCTATATTTACCCAGTGCCTGTATCCCCATTGAATCTAGAAAATAATTAGCTTGCTTTTGATTTTACAAGCTCATAGGCAGAAGGGACTTGCTTTGTTTGAGATAAGACATTGGACTGTGGAAACTTGAGTTAATGTTGAAATGATTTAAGACTTTTGGGGACTGTTGGGAAAGCATGATTTGTTTTGAAATGTGAGGACATGAGATTTGGTCCAGGACTTCCATGTGTCCCTGTACAATCTCTGAAATCTAGGTGGTGGGATCCAAAACTCAACTGTTGACTTCTGCGCACTTGCAGGCTCAACACATAGAAGCTGCCAAGGCTTGCACCCTCTGAAGCCACGGCACAAGCTCTATGTTGGCCTCTTTCAGTCATGGCTAGAGGGGGTACAGTGGAATGATATGGTTTGGTTGTGTTTCCATCCAAATCTCATCTTGAATTGTAACTTCCACAATTCCCATGCATTGTGGGAAGAATCTGGTCAGAGGTGATTGAATTATGGAGGGCATGTCTTTCCTGCACTCTTCTCATTATAGTCAATGAGAATCAGGAGATCTGATGGTTTTGAAAATGGGAGTTTCAAACTCCCTCTTTGCATGCTGCTACCCACATTAGATGTGACTCGCTCTTCTGTGATGATTGTGAAGCCTCCCCAGCCATGCGGAACTGTAAAGTCCATTAAACCTCTTTTTTTTTTCTTTTTGTAAGTTGGCCAGTCTTGGGTATGTCTTTAACTGCAGCATGAAAACGGACTAATACAGACAACATAGAATGAGTTTAGATGTATTCCCTCCTCTTCTATTTTTCAGAAAGTTTGAATAGAATTGTATTAATTCTTCCATACATGTTTGTTAAAATTCATCAGTGAAGCTATTGGTACTGGGTTTTTGTTGTTGTTGGGAGATTATTATGGTTTCAAACATTTTACTTATATTTTCTGTTCAGGTTTTAGATTTCCACATAGTTCAATCTTGGTAGGTTGTATGTGTCTAGGAATGTATCTATTTCTTCTAAGTTTTTCAATGTATTGACATATAGTTGCTGATAATAGCTTTTAATGATCCTTTAAATTTCTGCAGTTCCAGTTGTCATGTCTTCTTTTTCTTCTCTGATTTTATTTCAGCTATCTTTCTTTTTTTCATAGTCTACTAAGCCTTTGTTGATTTTGCTTGTATTTTCATAAAACCAACTTTTCGTTTTGTTGATCTTTTATATTGCTTTCTTCATTTCAGTTTTATTTATTTCTGATCTAATTGTCAAATCTTTTTTCCTACTAATTTTGGGTGTGGTTTGCTCTTGTCTTCTCATTCTTTAAGATGTATCCATAGGTTGTATATTTTAAGCTTTTTCTTTTCTTTGTAGGCACTTATAGCTATAAATTTTTCACTTAATAGTGTTTTTGCTATATACCACAGATTTTGCTACATTGTTACCATTATCATTTGTTTCAGTATTTTATTTTAATTTCCTACTTAAGTTTTTTGAGCCAATGGACATTCAAGAGTGTATTGTTTACATGTGTTTGTATAGTTTTCAAAGTTCCTGTTGTTATTAATTTGGGGTTTTATTTCATTGTGGTTACATAAGATACTTGATATGATTTCAATATATCCGGATTTTTAAAGACTTGTTTTGTGGCCTAATATATGGTCTATTCTTGATAGCAATTCTTGTGTTGAGAAAAATAATGTGTATTCTGCAGCCATTGAATGAAATGTTTTGCAAATATCTGTTAGGTCCATTTGGTCTATAGTGTGCAGATTAACTTCACTGTTTCTTCACTGATTTCCTCTCTAGATGTTCTGTCCAATGCTAAAAATTGTGTGTCGAAGTATCCAGCTATTGTTGTTTTGGGTTATTTCTCCTTCTTCAGCTCTAATAATATTTGCCTTAAACATTTGTTTGCTCCAGTGTTGAGTGCATATATATGTTTATAATTGTTATAACCTCTTGCTAAAGTGATTGCTTTATCATTATATAATAACATTTCTGTCTCTTTATATACTTTCCATGTTCGTATCTATTTTGTCTAAGTATAGCTAATCCTGCTCTCTTTTTTGTTTCCATTTACATGGAATATATTTTTTTGATTCTTTTATTTTCAGTTTAAGTGAGTCTTTATAGGTGAGGTATGTATCTTATAGGCAATAGATCATTGGGTCTTGCTTTTAAAGTCCATTCAGCAACTGTGTATTTTCAATTGGAGGGTTTTCACCCATTTACAATCAACATTATAAGTATAATTGATAAATAAGAACTTATTCCTATCATTCCATTTTTTTTTTTTTCTGGTTGTTTTGTGATGTTCTACTCCTTTTTGTTCGTTTTTTGTTTTTCTTTTAGTGATGGTGATTTTTCTCTGGTGGTATGTTTTAATTTGTTGCTTTTTTATTTTTTTGTTATCTTTTGTATATTTTTTGATTTGATGTTACCATGAGGCTTATGAATAATATCTTAAAACCCTTTAAATCATTTTAAACTTATGACAGCTTAACACTGATGGCATCCACAGACAACGTAGAAACAGGCAAAGAGAATACTAATAAAAATGCTGCACTTTGACTTTATCCTTCCACAGTTTACCGTGTCTTGAAAAGTCAGTTTCGCTTTTATTTTGATCATTCATCTTTTAGTTTCTCTCCTCAAGATATAAGTAGTTTACACACCACAATTACAAGTTATAGTATTCTGTCCTTTTCTCTAGAGTTACTATTACCATTGAGTTTTGTACCTTTAGATGATTGCTCATTTCCTCATTAACGTTCTTTTATTTCAGATGTAAGAACTCCTATTTGCAGTTCTTGTAGTACAGGTCTGGTGTTGATAAAATGCCTCAACTTTTGTTTGTATTGGAAAGTCTTTATTTTTTCTTAATGTTTCAAGGAAATTTTTACTGGATACACTAAACAACATACCCTTTAATTACTTGTAGTATGCACTACTTTATATTTAATTATAATGTACTTTTATTATATTTTAATATTAAGTTTTCCTACATAAATTAGAAAATAGAGGAATATGAAGGTATATTTGAGAAGATCATCAATAAGCCATTCACTTTATATACTATTTTATAGAAGGTCATTTTGCACACAAATTTTTATTTTTTATGGATTTTTAAATAACTGAGAGCAAAACACTCTTTAGTTAAAAAAGGCAAATAAAATAAGATATATGATATAAGAACATATGCAGTAGTACAGAGAGTAACAATTATATAATTTATATTTTTAATAATAAATCCAGTATTCTTAAATTGAGATTTTGCTAAAGGTAAATTTAGATACTTTAAGTTGAATAGTTATTGGGATTATCTGTGCTATTAATATATCAGCTGATTGCCACTATCTATGTGCCAAGTACTAATTACCCAAAAGTTTTAGTCACAATTGATATTTGTTTGTGAGGAAAATATATTAGTAATTTTTTGCTATAATTCTTTTTTTACGGTATTTTTCATTTATTATTATTTTTTATTTATTTTTATTTTTTTATTTATTTTTTCTTTTTTTATTGCATTTTAGGTTTTGGGGTACATGTGCAGAGCATGCAAGATAGTTGCATAGGTACACACATAGCAGTGTGTTTTGGTTCCTTCCTCCCCTTCACCCACATTTGGCATTTCTCCCCAGGCTATCACTCCCCAGCTCCCCCACCCCGCTGTCCCTCCCCTATTCCCCTCAGTGTGTAGTAGTCCCTTCCCTGTGTCCATTTGTTTCTTATCAGACATTTAAAACTAAGATTGAATATTTACATCAGATAAAAATATAAAGGTATATTTTGTTCCAAAAGGTTTCAAAGTTGTGGATAAACCAAATAGGCATTGATCTGAATTACTTTTTACAGAATAATAAGCCATTATATTACATTATAAATTGTAGCATGAAGGAAAATTAGAGCACATTTAGGATCAGTGTTTCTACTTTTCCTCCATTGGTGCCAATGTATATTCAACTTGCTAAACTGATGAACAATGTTTGTTTTGCTTAAATGACTAGCTGGTGAAAGTATGGACTCTCTAGAATTACTCTTTAAATCACATATTCAATAACTATACGGATTATAAAAGTGAAAGGCTAGGCGCAATGGCTCATGACTGTAATGCTAGCACTTCGGGAGGCTGAGGTGGGTGGATCATGAAGTCAGGAGTTTGCAACCAGCCTGGCCACACTAGTGAAATCACATCTTTATTAAAATTACAAAAAATTAGCTGGGCATCGGGGCACACACCTGCAATCCCAGCTACTCAGGAGGCTGAAGCAGGAGACTTGCTTGAATCTGGGAGGCAGAGGTTTCAGTGAGCTGAGATGGTGCCACTGCACTCCAGTAAGAGAGAGCTACTTCCTCTAAAAAAAAAAAAAAAAAAAATGTGAAGAATAAATACTGATACTGAAAACATAAGCACATAATCAAATTGTATTTTTGCTCCCAAACTAAAGCTTTGCTTTTTTTGCATGATGATTTTGTACAAATGAATATTCATATTCTGTCTTATTAACACTTCTGGGAATAATCTTGAGTTTTGAAGAGAGAATATATTGTAGAAAAGATGGAAAATAATATATAGCATCTTTAGAAGCTCCAAAATGGATGCTTAACTTCACGATGAAGAAAACAATATCCGGCCCATTGGTCATATCTTTTTGTCCACCACAGTAAAATTGGTGATCACTTCTACTTTTGGTTGCTGAATGGATGTGTGAACTGAGAAGGCCAGATGTTACTCTAGAGAGAAAATCTAACAGTAGGGGATACTGAGATTTTTTGGAGGTTATTTTTTCAATTTTAGACTTTGTTTACTGAAGAAAAAGATATTTCAATATTTTGAGTATGACTTCTGTGCCTCCTTTGCTTCAGCTTTGTTACCAGGAAACAAAGAGAATGATTCAGAATGGTACTCGGACCAAGGATAATGTCTTTCTGCTGTCTATATTCTTCTGGCATAAAATCTCTTCATGATTCACAGGAGACCAAATAATTCTGGAGTGAGAAATCCCAAGCATTACATAAAAATACTTTCAAATAGACAATGAGAGAAAACATTGAAAGGGATAGATTTCCACAACTAGATTAAGGTCCATGACTATATTATATTTTAAGAGTTTTCTACTAAAAATTTTGCTGTTCATTATATTGTACTATTTATTATTATCATCCCGCAATCATCATAAATGAATAAGCATTATATGCTGACAAAAAGGTATAAAGGGAAAATGTCTCATTACTTATTTTACTGTGTGTAGACATGTGATACTGTCTGAGGATTCTAGGGAGAATTTTTGTTATTTGTTAAATGCTGACAAAAAGGAACAAAGGGAAAATGTCTCATTACTTATTTTACTGTGTATAGACATGTGATACTGTCTGGGGATTCTAGGGAGAATTTTTGTTATTTGTTAACTGCATGATTTCTTCAGTTGACACCTTGACAGCTATGAGATGTGTAGTATGTGTTAGTGTGTTTTATATGTGTGCACAACAGCTACAGTCTAGGCCAGACACACAGATGTTTGAAGGAGTTATTTTCTTATCAGTGTATTCATAAATTAAAAGATAAACTTGGGGCAAAGATAGCATAGTTTCAGAAATTGACATTACAGAACAATTTGGTTGCTATTGGTATGTTTTCTTTGTTGATGGTTGGGTAAGAAAGCTACTGTGTTATTGATTATTTATCATTGATAGTTTTCCAAATCAAGTATTTGTCCTTGAGCAGTAAAATCATATGTGGAGATTTGTACAAAAAAAGTACCTATATATATGTGTGTGTGTGTGTGTCCACATAGCTATAACTTTGCATATTTGCTGATATGCATACTCAGGCAACTTTATCACTTTTTCTTAAACTATATAGTCAATGGTCTTAATGACTTAAAATACAATTCCTGCTCAATGTAAGGAGTCCCAATGAGCCTACAGTAGTGTGTTGATTTTTTTTTCTGTCTTTATGGAAAAAAAAGTGGTTGAAATTTGTGGGATACTCCCTGATAGCCCAAGATAATAGGGATTATTATAAAACATAAAGAATTTTCAAACTAGATTATCTTGTATTACAATAATTCAGGATAATTTAGGCTAGTACTTGCTATGATATTATATATATTCTGGAGACATTAGGTCTCTACAATCCAATATTTTATATTGTCTCCAATTGAAGAGCATGTACACAGCTATCATGTTCTTAGAATGGAAGAGGATATCTGAATTCTGGAGGATAACTGGTAGTGTTTGGACACGGGATTAACAATCAGTCTCTGAAGCATAATGGAAATACTAGTTTAAACACTTGTTCAAAATTTCACTAGTTAAAAATTAGGTGAATAGTACCAATCACATGTGACTGTTGTGATACTTATGTATTCTTGGCCAAAATAGGTGCTCTATAATTGGTTGAAATCTTTGTTGTTGCTTAAAATCCATTTCATAATTTTGTAGCAGTCTGTCAGCCTATCAACATTTTGTCATTCATGTATCATCTATCTTTGTCTTCATAATTTCATAATTATACAATTATCTTAAATATTCTTGCCTTTGGTTGTGAATTTTTAGCAAATTATATTTTGTCATTTAATAACACCTCTTACAGAAACTCATGTTTCTGCGAATTATTTTTATTGAGTGAGTTTCAATCTTCATAACATGCCTGCAGTACATGTTAAATTGATAGGAAAATACTGTCACAATAATTTAATATTCGTTGTCTCCACTTGTTTATTCTAAATATCTGAGGAAAAATAATCAGAAAATTGTAGAAATACATAAACACATACACACACACACACACACACACACAGAGAGAGACAGAGAGAAAGGAGAGACAGAGAGAGGAAAAGAACAAGTCCCTGAACAACATCATTTTGTGCAACATAGTTTCATCACAACATTGATGAGGAATAGAAACAACAACCACCAATTCCCATCTGTGCCACTGTCTGTGTGAAGCTTACATGTTCTCCCCATCTCTGCATAGGTTTTTCTCTGGATGCACCAGTCTTCTCATCTCAAAGATGTGTACATTAGGTGAATTGATATGTCTACATTGTCTCCATGTGAGGGTGTGTGTGAGTGCCTTGGATGGGATGCAACCTGTCATGCCTTATACCTTATGTCCTGTCTTGCTTATGAGCTTCCAGCATAGGCTTCATGTGACTCTGAATTGGAATTATTGGATAAATTATTATCTTACTTATCTTTATTAATGTTTTACATGTATGTATAGCTCACATGTATTTTGGTTGTTGAAAATGAGAAGCATTTTGGTCTTTATTTCAAAGTTTGGTGGTGTTTTTGTGAAAAGAAATGTGTGGTACGAATTTAACTCCCATTGATGTCAATTAGCCTATCGTAAAGTTGATTTCATTATACATTGTTTCACTTAAAGTGACAGTTTCCAAAAACCTATTGATGAAGTTAAATGAAGACTTAAGTGTGTGTGTGTGTGTGTGTGTGTGTGTACATGCACAGTTCCAGTATTTGTCATTGAAAATCTTGACAGTAATCACTAGGCAAATAGGATGGTACATTAGTTTTCTGTTGCTGCCGCAACAAATTACCACAAACTTAGCATCTTACAACACCCATTTATTAACCCACAGTCTAGTACATCAAAAGTCGAGGGACATCATTGCTCAGTTGATACTTTGTTTATCACAATGCCAAAATCTAGGTGTCAGCAGCCTGTGCTTCTTTCTGGAAGATCTGGGCATGAATTAGTGCTTCCAGTCTCATTAGAAGTGTTTGCATGATTCAATACTATTGTGTCTATAGGACTAGAGTGCCCTTTAGTTACTGGCTACTCGTTGGGGTCATTCTCAGCTTTAAGAGGCCACCTGCATTTCAAGGTTTATGATATTCTTTCAGTTTTAATAACAGCAATGATTAGTCAACTCTTCCTCATGCATTAAAAATCTATCATGTCCTCTTCTACTTCATCTCTTTTCTGCCTTCCTCCTCTGCTGCATCCCTCTAACTGTTCTTTCTTTTCTGCTTTTAAGTGCTCCTGTGATTACATTGAGCACACCTGGATAATTCAGAATAATTTATCTAAATTTAAGGTCAGGTGATTGGTAAATAAAATTACATCTGCAAAGGTCCTTTGTAACACAACCTAGATTAGTGTGGATTAAATAACCAGGGGATGAGAAACTTGAAAGTGGAGAAGGTATCTTAGGAAGTCTGCCTATCGTAAATAGAAAACATTTAATTGTGTTATTTGTATTAATCTATCAATAAAAAGGCAGTAGCCCATTCCCAACTGTGAATACAAAGGAAACTGAAAGGTTGCCTATGCCAGTTGTCATAAGATTTATAGAAGCAAATTTAATAAATACTGATGACTACAAACAGACATGTTTTGAGTTCGTAGTTATAGGATGTGGCATTAATTAACTACTTGAATTTATTCATATATCAAGCTTCATTTACTTCCTTGAAGTGATGGAGTAATTTGCAATATACTTCATGTTTTCATTTTATATTTAACAAATATAATTTTCCCTATTCTGATTATATTCCCCTAAGAAAATACCATGATTTGGGAGATTAATCTTATAAAAATATAAAGCTACTTTTTAATCTTATTCTAGCGATCTTAAGATTTAGTTAGTACTATCAACTTAATATGAAATCCACCTTCTAGTTCATTTTATCACAATAAATCTAGACCCCTGAAAAATTGACTTTTCTAAGCTTACACAATGTGTTAGTGAAGAGAGCGAGAGATGATGTTTCTACGTGCTTCTCTTTATTTCATCTGTTAGTCTACATTACTTTGTTTTAGAGATTTAAGTTCTTGTATCCATTTATTAACTGTGCTCCCAAATACTACATCGGCCTTTATAATAGAGAAAGTAATTTCCAAAATTTGCATTTTATTTTGACCATTCAGTTTGCAAGTTAATGTAAACTAACAACAACAATTTTTTAAAAACCATGTTTTTTACTTGTTTTTGTTATCTTTTTGCTTAGAAGAAGCTATGATGTCCAAAAGATTAAAGGCTTCACAGAGCTTCATTGGCATTAGGGCATTTACACAGCAAAAAGCTATTAAAAACATCCATTTTACAGTATAAGCAGAAAGAAATTAAAACATGATTAATATTTTTATGAAAGACTCATTGGCTTTGGAAATAAATAAAATGTTCTAGAAAACATTTTTTAGTCATTTGAAGAATAATTTAATATATTAATAAAGTAAAAATACCGGAGGATTTGTATTTTGCCTGCCAAATATTTTTATATAACTCAGTAATCACCACGTTAACAGGAATAGCAATTACTTAGTTTTTATCTAATTAGTGTATGATACTTTTTGGTCCCAACAATAACAGATATTTATAAAGTTGGTCCTGCAAATTACAACACTAAGGTTATAAAAAGTATAAATATGGAACACATACATAAAATTATTAATTTTTAACTGTTGAACTAGCTTTAGGACAAAGGAGTATTAAGCATAACAATTCAGAGAAACTGGTTGTAACTCACAATTTGTTTAGAAAAGTGCCTCTCAAAAGTGTGAACCCCAGGCCTGGGAGCTTGTTAGAAAGGTAAGTGACCAGGCCCTTTCCTAGACCTACTGAATCAGAACTTCTGGATAGAGGAACAGTTATCTGTGCTTTTCTAAGCTGTGTAGGACATTCTGAGAGAGCAAAATTTAAAGGAACCACTCATCTGAGGGAAAGCAGAAGATAAAATAACTTTTTAAAGCCTTAAACGCATCAAAAAGAACTTCTTAAAACCTAGCAAACTTTACTTTTTGAATTGAGAATATTTAAAGGTTACTTTGTATGAACAGATAAAGAAAAAAATTACTTAAGAACAGATAAAGAAAAAAATATTTAGATTATCTTTTAAGTTCAAAAAAATGCAGATTATTTGGGCAAAAGAGAGACAATATTTTGAGTACTTGAGAATGAAGAATTTACTCTTAGCAGATAATGTTGAATGAAAAGCAGAAACTGGGTAAGAGAATGATAATGAGATAGCAAGCAATATAAGTAGTAGATTCCACCTTAACGTGCAGGAGTTTATTACACACATAACCTTCAAGGTTTTTTATGCCAAGATAATTAAGAAGAAATAATTATACATTTATATAGGCTTATTTCATTACACAGAATAAAGGCGGTTAATCTATTTCTCCTCAAGCTCTTAAAGCTTCATTATATAAAAATATGTTTATCAGGTATGGTGGCTTATGTCTGTAATTTCAAGATTTTGGGAGGCTGAGGTGTGTGGAAAACCTGAGGTCAGGAATTCAAGACTAGCCTGGCCAAGATGGTGAAACACCTTCTATACTAAAAATACAAAATTAGCCGGGCATGGTGGCACAGGACTGTAATCCCAGCTACTAGGAAGGCTGCGGCAGGAGAATCACTTGAACACAAGAGGAGGAGATTGCAATGAGCAGAGGTCACTCCATTGCACTACAGCCTGGGCTTAAAGAGTAAAACTCCATCTCAAAAAAAAAAAAAGTCCCTGCCTGATTTCCTCAGAGGAGTGACAGCCATTTATATAATGATTGACAAATAGTGTCTCATTTAAAACATTCTAGGTTATTATATCTCATTAAGTAAATAATTTTAGTTTATTGTAAACAGCATTTATTAAATAAATTTTATATGATTATTTTCATTTTCAATCTTATTTTTTTATGTTTTTATTACTATTAAAATTATAAATGTACTTAAATCCCGGGCTATATATGAGACATAAGTGAAATGTTTAACTCACTATAGTAATGTGAAAAGTTACGGAAATTTTTGGCCAGGCATGATGGCTCATGCCTATAATCCCAACACTCTGGGAGGTTGAGAAGGGAGGATTGCTTAAGCCCAAAAATTTGGGACCATCCTGGGCAGCACAGGAAGACTCCATCACAACAAAAATAATTATTATTATAGAAATTTTTATATAGAATCAGTGAATATTAGAATACTCAGAATTATAAACTTAACATCAAAAAAACAAATACTTTGTTTGAGTTATCAGTTGTGGCGATATTATGTCAGTTTCGTGTCAACAATTTGGTTTATTTCAAATGTAGCATATACAGGTTAACTGGTTATACCATGATGTAAACAGTTTGATATGCAATAATAATAATAATAATATTACAGACTTAGGCAACCTGTACAAACATTTCAAAACAGAAATTTTTGTTGGAACATTTTTTAAAAGTGAATTTTCTGAAACAATTTTGGAAGTCTCAGATAATATTCTCTGAGATTTTATTTAATTACCATGTTTTATTTTAGGACAATCTTAAAGGACATCAGTGTAGACTATAGCGATAAGTAAATTTCTTTAGCATGTTATTGTTACAAGATAAAGAGGTACTTGCATTTGTGTTTGTATCTGCAATAAAGCTGGCACGAACAAGAGTGTAAGAAATGAGTTGAGGTGAATTTAATATGTTAATGATTACAACTGTGTCAAGAAAAGCAGAATGAAATTAAAGGACACTGCTCTAAAGATGTCCTCCAGTTTGTACTAACAGAAAAGATGATAACATATGGAATATAACATAAAAGAACTAATACCAATATTCAACCATTAAGCAGTAATTTAGCAAAGCATATATACATGGTCTATGCCATAGGAGTAAAATAATATCAAATAATTGTTGAGTGATTGGTGTCATAAATAGTTCTAAGTTTTTAATGTATATTGGCTCTTTTTTTATAATAATCTTATGAGGCAGCCCTAATTATTATCCCCATTTTACACTTACAGTATCAAAGACACATAAAAGGTCAGGCAGCATATTTTAGTACACACAGCTAAAAGAGCCAGAATTTACAGCAGAGAAAGGTCTTGCTTGTGCTTATAATATTAATAACTATGTAATACCTGTACATATATATTAAATTTTATCTAATATTTATAGCAAACATTGTCATGATCATTCATACTCAATGATAATTTCCAAGAAAATTTTATTAGTTATATAAGTAAAAATTAAGATTTTTTTCTCACTAATTTTGAAAACAGAAATTTTATTTCAGAGTAAGATGGAAAGATCACAAATGAGAATAGAAATAAATATCTTTTGTATTCATAACTTTTGTCAATATATGACCATTCACCAAAAGGTATTAAACAACCCAGTGACTATTTGCTTTTTTGTATTAAAAAACCTGGAAAAAAATGAAAGTCACATTTCAAAGGGGATCTTTTTCTTTGAGCTAAAAGACTATATAGGATCTTGATTTACTTTATCTTTTAACTAGACAGGTGAACAGCACATTTTGATTTTATATTATGATTTCTTTAAAACATTTGTCGTGAATATAAATACTTCATTTTATACCTTTAAAATTCACAATAGTATCAGTAATGTTATATATGAACATATACATGAGTGTATATGTCCTGAGTATACAAAAAGCACTTTTATATTCAATTTTTAAATAGTATAAGATACAAATTCTGGTCTTCATATTTTCTTTGTGACTTCATAATATCTTATGAACATTAAAATATCAACTGAAAAATCCACATAACTCTTTAGAATTGCATTGCTAAAACAGAGACACAGATTTTTGTCGCAATCAAAAAAATAAATTATTAAATGTCTATTTTAAAAAAGAAATCCCCTCTTAGAAAACAATTTGCAATACAAACTTACTGAAGTTATCTTAATTTAAGACCAAATTCTTTTGACAGTTAAATAGTAATTGAATATAATCCAGGATATAATATATAAAAAGAAGCATAATGAAGTCCTTACCAATTACTTAAAACAATTAAACAATACATTATGATTATAATTGTTTTGTAGACAATAGGAAATGCTACATTGGTATCCACTAAAAAGAGAGCACATTTAAAAACATTTTTAGAGAAACAGCATAATCAGACAGTTATTTTGTTTAAAGTAACCTTGGTCTACATTTTTAAAATTGGCAATATGAGCAACTACAGAATCGTGTACACCACATGCTTTCTAAAAATGAGGTACCAATGTTCAGCATTATGTTTGTTATACATGAAGTTGTTTTCTTTTTCTTTTCCAGAAATTTGCCTAGTTTAGAAACCATAAGTGCTCTCTAAACATATGATAATAGAATTTTAACAAAGGTGCTTAAAATCATTTTCTTGTTTCATAGCCGCTCTGCTCATTATCCATTTTGAGTAACATAAGAGGCCAAAATCTTTTAAACAGTGACAATTACTTAGAAATATTTTACAGTTAAAGAAAATATATTGAATACCAGTTTATTTTTGTCTGAAGAGACATAATAGCTTTATTTTACTTAGCTGCCTTTTATTGCTTAACTTTTATAAGACAACATTTAAATCATTTATAGGCACATGTCTACCCTATTAGAGTCAGTCTGGGGAAGGGGGATATGGAACACATGATGTTGAGGGTATTTCTGAACAAAATATTTGATTCAATCTCTCTTGAAGCTATTGTTTCTTCCAAAGGGCAAATTGCTGTTAAAATGGAGAATTGATGCTTGCTACTACAGTTAAAATAGTCTGTCCCTCAAGGCTCTTAGGGAAAATAGCGGAAGAATATAGAGTTTAAATGGCTTTTTGTTGTTTCCATTGGAGTCTTAACATTTACTTGCTTTTATTGATCTAAGGCTTATTAAATAAGTCTGGTAACTTAGTATTGTACCATCTAATGATTTATGCCTGTAGTCTTTAAATAGTGTGAGAGTCCTTGGAGAATGTTAAGCCCGAAGACTATTAATAATATTCTTATTAATTTTCTTTGTTCTAATCTTTGATGTTTTCTAAATTATAAGAATGATGAGTATTTTAAAATATATAGCTTCATCCTAAAATACATGATTAGGCACGAATATTCATTTATCTCAAAAAGATATATAAAGTGATGTAAATCAATGTATTTTTGTGGTACATGCTGTTGTCTGGTTGTCTTAATGTTTCCTCTTATTTTTTTCCTTGATAACCCTGAGCTAAGGGAGGAACTATGTGCCACTTTCCTAATCGCCTTACATATAGTGCACGTATTTGCCATCACACAATTAGAAATCTGCTGAGGTTTCTACTTAAGCTATGTTTTCCTGATAGAAAGAAAGTACATGGATTTTCCCTCATCTTCTCCCCTTTCTACATTAAGGTTAACCTGATACCTGAAACTGAAGAAGCTTCCAGGAAACAAGGAAGCAGCAAATGTGGAAAATAATCATAGAAATGTTGGCCACAATACTGTCGAGTCACTCAGTCATTAGCAGCCACTGGTTTTGCCTAATATTATTTTTCTATTAAAAAAAGCACCCTGATTTTCTAAGAAGCAACATTAAGGCTTTCTGTTTCTTGCAGTTATAGCAATATATTTTTTTTTTTTTTTTTTTTTTTTTTTTTTTTTTTTTTTTTAATTTTCTTTCTTTTTTTATTTTTTTTTATTGCATTATAGGTTTGGGGGTACATGTGCAGAACGAGCAAGATAGTTGCATAGGTACACACATGGCAGTGTGCTTTGCTGCTTTCCTCCCCTTCACCCACACTTGGTATTCATCCCCAGGCTATCCCCCCCAGCCCCCCCCTGCTGTCCCTCCCCCATTCCCCCCAACAGTCCCCAGTGTATAGTAGACCGCCTCTCTGTGTCCACATGTTCTCATTTTTCTCACCCACCTATGAGCGAGTATATGCGGTATTTCTTTTTCTGTTCTTGTGTCAGTTTGCTGAGAATGATGTTCTCCAGATTCATCCATGTCCCTACAAAGGACACAAACTCATCATTTTTGATTCCTGCATAATATTCCATGGTGTATATGTGCCACATTTTCCCAGTCCAAATTAACTCCAGATGGATTAAAGACTTAAACGTAAGACCCGACACCATAAAAACCCTAGAAGAAAATCTAGGCAAAACCATTCAGGACATAGGAGTAGGCAAGGACTTCATGAACAAAACTCCCAAAGCATTGGCAACAAAAGCCAAAATAGACAAATGGGACCTAATCAAACTCCACAGCTTCTGCACAGCAAAACAAACAGTCACTAGAGTGAATCGGCAACCATCAGAATGGGAAAAAATCTTTGCAGTTTACGCATCCGACAAAGGGCTGATATCCAGAATTTACAAAGAACTCAAACAGATTTACAGGAAAAAAACAAACAAGCCCATTCAAAAATGGGCAAAGGATATGAACAGAAACTTTACGAAAGCAGACATACATGAGGCCAGCAAACATATGAAAAAGTGCTCATCGTCATTGGTCATTAGAGAGATGCAAATCAAAACCACATTGAGATACCATCTCACACCAGTTAGAATGGCGATCATTAAAAAATCTGGAGACAGCAGGTGCTGGAGAGGATGTGGAGAAATAGGAACACTCTTACACTGTTGGTGGGAGTGTAAATTAGTTCAACCATTGTGGAAGACAGTGTGGCGATTCCTCAGGGACCTAGAAATAGAAATTCCATTTGACCCAGCAATCCCATTACTGGGTATCTATCCAAAGGATTATAAATCGTTCTACTATAAGGACACATGCACACGAATGTTCATTGCAGCACTGTTTACAATAGCAAAGACCTGGAACCAACCCAAATGCCCAACGATGATAGCAATATATTTTTTTAAGAAAAAGTATTGATTGAAGTTTAGGTGTATCATATACCATAGAGACTACAATGGACATGTGCCAAGAGTAGCTATTTTTTTAACTCTGCAAAATTTTATAGCTGTAACATGCACATGGGTTCATTGGTTGTGTGACTACAGGAGGACAGAAAGGGATTTGGTGACCTTGTACTGTGTGTGGTCTGCACCATGATGCTGCTACTGCTCTCTTTGGTTCTAACTATGTGATGGTATCCCAGACAGTCCCAGCAGCTATACTCAGATTTAGGGAATAGTTGATAGACTATGGCGTGAACTTTGAATCAATGCAAAATAAAAGTACAGGAGAGAGGTCCAGGCAGATAAAGACTTATTTTTATCCCCACACAACAGATTTTTTCAGATGCACTATTTCACACTGTCTTCTGAGGTTATCTGTCTACTGAGACTGAGTGAACCACCAACTGTGCTTGTCAGGAACTGAAGCTATTTCAGTAATGCATCTCCTTGTATCCTTGTATTTTCCCAATTTCCTTTCCTGCCTCACTTCCATTATCCCCTTTTACTGTTGCCCTGTGACCTCAATTCCCAATAAAGTTATATCCTGCAAATCTGCCTCAGGACTGATTTTTGTAGATAATCTGAGCTAAGAAAACTAATTTGTGCTTGTAAATTTTTTTTCTAAGATAAGACTATTGTATTCACTACAATATGTTGCAACTTTCCTCTCTTTATATCTATTGTAGCAGTTAATTCTCTTCACTCCCTACCCATAATAGCCATTTTATTTATACAAATGTTCTGTGACATTCCTGGAATAATGACTCTATCAGTCTATGGCACTTCCCAACCCTGGTTCTCACCAATTTTAATTCTGAACACTTTCTTTGTTTTAAAGTTTGTAAAGGTTTTCCTAACAGTAGGATTGGATAAATCATTATCCATATTTATTTATTTATTTTTATTGTGCTTTAAGTTCTGGGGTACATGTGCAGAATGTGTAAGTTTGTTACATAAGTATAACACATGCCATGGTGGTTTGCTGCATCCATAATCCCATTGTCTATATTAGGTATTTTTCCTAATGCTATCTCTCCCCTAACTCCCCACCCACTGCTATCCCTCCCTTTGCCCCCCACTCCTAAACAGGTCCCAGTGTGTGATGTTTCCCTCCCTGTGTCCATGTATTCTCATTGTTTAACACTCACTTATGAGTGAGAACATGCAGTGTTTGGTTTTCTGTTCTTGTGTCAGTTTGCTGAGAATAATAGTTTCTAGCTTTATCCATGTCCCTGCAAAGGACCTCAAGTTATCCTTTTATGGCTGCATAGTATTCCATGGTGCATATGTGCCACATTTTCTTTATCCAGTCGATCACTGATAGGCATTTGGGTTGATTCCAAGTCTTTGCTATTGTGAACAGTGCCACAATAAATATATGTGTGCATGTGTCTTTATAAGAGAATGATTTATGCTACTTTGGGTATATACCCAGTAATGGGATTGCTAGATCAAATGGTATTTCTAGTTCTAGAACCTTGAGCAATTGCCACACTGTCTTCCACAATGGTCGACCTAATTTACACTCCCACCAACAGCATAAAATCGTTCCTATTTCTCCATATCCTCTCCAGCATCTGTTGTCTCCTGATTTTTGAATGATCACCATTTTAACTGGCATGAGATGATATCTCAATATGGTTTTGATTTGCATTTCTCTAATGACCAGTGATGATGAGCTTGTTTTCATATGTTTGTTGGCTGCATAAATGTCTTCTTTTGAGAAGTGTCTGTTCAAATCCATATTTTTAATAGTGTTTTAGATATTTTTAGTCTACTTGGGTTTTATTGCAATATAACAAAAAAATTAAAATATTTTTCTTAAAGCTAGCTAGTACTAGCACTTCTAATTTTTCATAAAATAGTTTTCTCTAGCATACCTTATTGTAAGAATACAGAATATAATACACATACAAAATATGTGGTAAGCAATTTTTTATGTTATCAGTAAGGATCTGGCCAAATACAAGAGTATTAGTAGTTGTATTTCTGAGGAATCAAAAGTTAAATGCAAATTTTTGACTGCATGGGAGTCAGTTTTCCTACTCCTCCATTGTTCAAGGATCAACTCTATACAAAAAGAGAGTGTGTGTTTGTGTGTTGTGTGTAATATATATAATTTCTTAAATTAACAAAATAAATTATAGCATTTATTTCAAAACCATTTTCTTTGACAGGATTGTAAGTTTAAGTCCCTCTTTCTTAAACACAAAATAGCACACTAATTAGCATCAAAGTGTTACATACAGTCTCCTAAATGTGTTTCCTTTCTAAATTGTATAGTAGTAATCAGAAAGTAATCAGAAATTTAAAAAATGCATTTCCTTAAACAGGTATCAAGCAGTGGGGGAATAATTTAAGGAAGGTTAAGCCTTTTCACATCTGGTAGGAGGTTATGAATAGAAATCTTTTCACAGAGCACAGTTAATTTAATTTGAATTTAAAATCTTGACTCTTTATTGACCCCCTTATTAGAAAACAGATGAACTAAAGACTTGTTGGATATTTTTAAAGTTAATTAGAATCTGGTTTAAACTGCACACCCTCTCCCAGAAGGAAACATTTTACAGGCATAACAGATAAATTACTATTAAATATTTTATAATATAGCAGAAATAGCTTACATATTGTGAATATATGTAATAGATCAAGTTTCTTGTTCTCACTCTATTTACCAAGGTAGGAGACCTAATTCCCTAAAATCTAATAAGTCTGGAATGATAAGATCTTTAACTAACATCTATAGAATAGAAGGTAAGACACTAGAGATTAGTGTCTATAAAAAGAATCAAGACTTACAAGGAATCTTAAAATTTATCAAGCCTAAAAATTATCTGACACAAATTTGCTACAGTAATCTTTTGAAAGTCTTAATACCACCACATTAAGATACTGAGACTTTAAATTCTAATTTGGTGCTATTATAGTTAGATATTAATATTTTTGTACAGTTCTACCATAGTATGTTTTTGATAATATTCTTTTCTCCAACCCAAATAGATTAAGTATTTTCTTTTTTACATGACAGCCCCATCACATATTTGAAAATTGCTGTTTAAAATAATAGCTAATACTGAGTACTTACTAAATGTCAGGCTCGATTCTTAGGGCTTTATCTGAATCACTTCAAGTATTTCTACTTTCTAAAGTAGACGGTGCTATCAGACGACAAAGAGTAGGCACCGAAAGTCTAATCACCCTTCATCTTATCATTAGTAAATGCTGAAGTCAGATTACAATCCACATTATCGTTCCTTGCTCTGAGTTCAGCATGAGTTAAGTATGACATTCTAAGTCACCTCTTTCCAATAAATCATTTCCCCTGGGATTTTTTCTACCTCTCTTGTCTAAATAAAGTAATATTTAAAAAAATATATTCAGCAGTTTAATACAAAATAAGTATTGTGTGTTCACTTTCATTTTCCAATTTACATGTATTCATTAGAAAAAAAATTAAAAACAGATAAACCAAACTAAAAACAAACTTTTCTATAATCGCACCACTTAGAAAAAAAACCACAATAGTAAAGAGTTGTATATAAAATATTCTGTGCTATTCTATACTAAAAATGATATGTACCACCAATTTATTATCTCTTTACTTCCTCTCTTAAAGCTTCTTCTCCTCACCTTCCAAATAATATTAATTTTACAAAATACTCTGAACATATACATTAAGATATTGTACAAATCTATTTGCAGAATTAAACATAAGTAAATCCAGCACAATGTCTTATTTTCTGGCATATTTCCATTTGGGAGTTCCTTGTTTCTCTCTTTTCCCTCAAAGCATTTGACTTTCATTATTGAATTAATGTCACAATACACCACCCAACTTCTTATCAACTGAATGCTCTAATTGACCTTGGTAGTTGTATCATATGAATGTTTTTTTTCCCTATATAATTCATGTTAAAATTTAATTCCTAATGCAATAGTATTGAGAAATAGAGCCTTTGGAAGCTGACTGAATAATAAGAGCTCCACCCTCATAACAGGGAGATCTTGTAGAAGGGTTATCACCCCTTTTGATCTTCTGCCATCTACTAAAGTCCTTCACCAGACACCAGATGCTGGCATCTCAGTCTTGGTTGTTCCAGACTTCACAATTGTAAGAAACAAATTTCTGTTCTTTGCAAATTACCTAGTCTCACAAATTTTGTGATAGCAGCACAAAATAGACTAAGAAAATGTTGGAGAATATGTAGCCATTCTTTATTCAATGGCCAAAAATGGTTGGTTGTTTTGACAGCTTTATTGAATTACTATTCAAATGTCCCATCACACCTATTTATGGCATTGAATTTAATTTTTAGTGTATCATAGACCTGTGCAGTCATCATGCTAGTCAATGTTATAGCATTTTTATGGCTACCGAATAAACCCCATACCCACTAGCTATCACCTCCTTATCCTCTCACTCTACTTCACAGCCCTCAAGCAATCACTAATCTGTTTTCTTTTTCTTTTTCTTTTTTTTGCCAATCATTGAGAGCTTGTAAGATTGCTGAGGTTGGTTGGCCTTGAACTCTTGGCCTCGCCTTCGCAAGCGCCACGACATCCGGCCGGAGCCACTTTGGGCCCCTCTGTTTTCTTTTTCTATAGATTACTCTGTTCTAGACATTACAGAATTGATGTAGTCTTCAGTTAAAGAAGAGCCAGCTAGATTTCTAATTTCCAACACTAGGTAATATTAAATATAAGTTAAAAATAAATACTAAATCATAATTAAAATTTGTATTTAATTTGAAAAGCATTTCCAGGTAAAAACTTCATTTAAGTAGGTTTTTTTGGTTGTTACTATAGTTATGAAAAGTTAGCTAGCTAGTGAATAAAAAGGGACAAAATACAAATCACCATTTATCTACTATCACCAGCATTTTACAAACTTCTCTGTACTGAATATTTTTGTTCCACCAAAATTAATGTTGAAATCCTAGTTCTCAAAGTGATGGTATTAGGAGGTGTGACCTTTCAGAGGTGATTAATGTCATGATGGCACAACCCTTTATAAATTACATTAGTGCCCAAACAAAAGAAGCCCAGAGAGCTTTCACTGTCCCATCAAGGTTAAAGCAAGAAGAAAGTCATCTATGAATCAGGAAGTTGATACTCAACAGGCAGCAAATCTGCCAGTACCTTGGTCTTGAACTTTCCAACATCTCAACCTGTAAAATTAATATTATGTTGTTTATAAATCACCCAGTCTGTTATATTCTATTATAATTCCCAAACAGACTGAAACATAAAGTATCACTATAAATATCAACATCTAAGAACTGAAAAAATTTGCAAGCTTTTAACCCAAACTGTAGCACATCTCATTTAGAATATAGGGTTTATTAGCAGAATTCAATGTAAAGGATCAAAGTATTAGTTAAAGAAGAAGAGTTGAATGGTAATATTTTTACTTTTAGACAGTAGTTTAAATGATCAAAGTGCATGCTGAAGATCCAAAGTAATCTTTAAAACAGATCTATTAGTAACTCTTATTTATTTTCATCTATTATAAAGCCAACTGTTCATGGCAACACAGTTGGCAATGGCTCACAGGTATTAGTCTCTCTGCCGGGTCACTGTGTTGACAACAATCTCCTGTTGCTTGTCCATTTGCTATGCTGGACAAACCTCCAGGTTCATGTGAAAAAAAAATAAAATAAACACCAACAAAGAATAGCAGAAGAAGCAGTTCACTGTAAATACTTAGTGATTATTATTACGAGATTCATGAAGATTACTTTCAGATTATAGCATCTGGTATTTTTAAAAATTGTTCCTTTCAATATTCCCATCCTCAAAGAAGCAGAATCTTATGACTGAAGGCCATATGGTTACTGAATTGGAGAATATATAAAGAAATACCAAATAATCGTATGCTTTTCTTCCAAAATTTTGAGTCTAAAATTTCAAATAATAATGCTTTGTTCTTATAGAGTATGAATTCCACAAAGACTTTTAAGTTGGAAGATTCAGTTATCCATTCTTAATGTAGTGAGACATGCAAAGTACCTGGAGCTATATATACAAAGATAATGTTGAAAGATTTCTATATCACAGCACACAAATATCAAGCTGTTGAGAGTAAATATCCCTTTTGTGACATGACATATACCGTAAAAGTGATTTTATTTACATATAGCTTTTAGTGACTTTTATCTTCTTGAATTGTACAACAAAATGGCATGCCAATGATATTAAAATAGTAAAACAAATATAGATTTGTTAGAGACAATATTAAATAGTCCTGTCTAATAAATGTGCTAATATATTTACGTTTTCGTTTACAATGTCAATGATAACACTATTTTTATATCTGTAGAAGTGTATTTGTCTCTTTTGTAAAAAATAGAAAGTTAGGTTAATAAGCTCACATAGGACCAATGATATATAATGGTAATATGTATTTCTATTTTACTTCTTTGGTCAATTTTTATTGCATGTAGATGAATTTCAAAATCTTTGTATTTCAAATCTTTGCCACTGCCTAATTCATTGTAAATTGCAAGATAATGTTTCTGAAAGTAAAGAAAGTGTAATAATCTACAAAAAAAAAAATCTGTAATGTGTCAGAGATTCCTTCCTCTTCCTTTAGAAGAATATACTAAAATATTGAGGTAAAGCATATATTTAAAAATTCCCTATATTGTCTCCTATGTCACATAAATATTATATAAAATAAACACTCAATATATTCTCAGAAATCATTTTCTTTTTATAGTCACATATACTGACACAATGAAATTAAAAATATTATATGAAAAATTGTTTGTTATTGCCTAGGCTTATTCAGTGTTTCTGAAAGAGTTTAACATGTATTTATTTTATAGGATAGAAACAATAGTTTAGCAGGCAAAGTAAGAAAATGCCTTAACACTGAAACTAATAATAATAACAAAATTAATAATTATACTAGAAAATTAACATTTATAAGAGCTTAAATATACTAGGCACTTTCAAAGTCATTTGAAGGTACAAGGAATATTCTGTTATAGCCTAATTCAGTAATGCTAGGTTAGTATCTAGTCTTTTAAGGGTTAACAAAAAGGAAAATTCAACACTGGCTGGACATGTAGCAAACAGAAAAGAGGTAATAAAAATCCAGAATACGGTAATAAAATTAAAATTTAACATATATTTTAATGATTATATATTATAAACTCACCAATTAAGATAAATAGGTTAGAAAATAACCAAACTATTCTGGGGGAGAATCCAAAGAAAAATGAAATGCTATGTAATAGGTAAACATCTGAAGTCACATGACTGAGAACTATTAAAAGCACACATTAATGCTCAGACCAACCAGTTACACATATATGAAAATAAGAATCAATTATATTACAAATTTTGAGTACAAAGAAAAAAATATATAAATCATGCAATTGTAAATTCTGCTTTCTGTTTGTTTTCAGCATTACAGGCCTTCCTGGTATAATTCAAATAGATCTTGAATAAACTATTAATGAAAACAATATAAAAACAAATATTTCACCATACTGCAATAGGTCAACCCACAAAAATACAAAATTTAAAAAAAAAATTACATTCTTTTGGAGGTATTTCTGGAGCTAGAAAACTTAAGAAAAATATATCTATGATCAGAGAACGATAAAAGTTATCTGAAACCTGAATAAGGTCAATGGAAATGTGTAATATTAAAGAAGGACTTGTTGTGAAAGCAAAAGCAAGCAGTAGCACTGGAATTTGGAGAACAGACTTTGTGCTCTGGAAGAGTAAGAAAATGGTATTAAGTACAAGAAATGATAACACGGGTTAACAATAAAGAAATTTTTGTCTTGCTCTCTGAATTTCTTTAAAATAGAATTGATTTTTAAAGCAATAATACAAACAATATCTTCTGGAGTTTGTAGCACATTAGTAATAAAATGCATGATACCCATAGCCTAAAACCAGGAGGTTAAAGATGAAATATAATACTGAAAGAATTTCGAACTAGTTGAAATGATTTAATATCATTTGCAAGCAGACTCATAAATTACATACATATATGGTAAATCTTAAAACAAGTACTTAAAATACATAAAGTTGTGCAGCTAATTAGTCAACAAGAGATAATATAATAAAAATTTTAAATTAGGCCAAATGTAGTGGCTCACGCCTGCAGTCTCAACATTTTGAGAGGCGGAGGAAGGTAGAGTACTTGAGCCTAGGGCTTCCAGAACAGTCTGGGCAACATGTCAAAACCCAAGCTCTACCAAATATACAAAAATTAGTCAAGCTTGGTGGCATGCCTATAGTCCCAGCTACTTGATAGGCTGAAGTGGGAGGATCAATTGATCCTGGGAGGTAGAAGCTGCAGTGAGTTGTGATCACAACACTGTACTCCAGCCTGGGCAATAGAGTGAGACCCTGTCTCACAAAAAATAAAAATATAAACAAAAAGATAAATAAAATTAAGTATCAATAGCAAAATAAAAAATAATATGATAAAAATAATTTAGAAGTAGGTAGTAAAAGAGGAAGGAAGGGACTAAAAATGGAAGAAACAAGTATAAAACCAATACCAAAATGCATGATATAAATCCATTCATAAGAAAGTCACATCAAGTTTAAGTGGTTTAAATAGCTATTGCACAGAAAGAGATTGTCAGGCCTAAATGCGTATACAAATACACTATGTACATAATATGTTTAATGTCAGTTATTCCAAAACTGATCTATAGATTCAACATAATGCCAATGGAAAAAAAAAATCTCAGGAGCTCTTTTTTTGTGTGTAATCCGCTGATTTAAAAATTTTTATGAAAATGAAAAAACTTAGATTATCCATAACAGCTTTGAAAAAACAAAGAACAAAATTCAAGGACTTATAATACTTTAAACATTGTTATAAAGTTACAGTAATTAATAGAGTATGACATTAACATCAAGATGCACAAATAAATCAGTGGAACAGTATGCAAAGTGTATTTCTTATACCCATGCATATCTAAGTAATTGATTTTTGACAAAAGTACAAAAGGAATTCAGTGGAAAAAGAATATCTTTTCAATAAATGGTACTGAAATTAATATATCTGTATGCTAAAAAATTAAGAATCTTAAATCCATATGTCATGGCATAACAAAAATTAACTGAAAATGGATCATAGGCCTAAATGTAAAGCCTAAAACTAGAAAAAGTTTATAACGAAATTAATCCTTTTGACTTTGGCATAATTCATTAAAAATTAAGTAAATAATCAATATTAAAAACTTTGGCTCTTCTAAAGACACTGTTAACAGAATCAAAATACAAGTCACAGACTGGGAGATGCATATTATCTCTCATAAAGAACTTCTATCCAGAATTTATAACACATTCTCAAAACAATAATAAGAAAACGAAAACAGTGAATAGAATGGGCAGATTTGAGCAGATACTTTTTTAGGAAAATATACAGATCACAAATATATGCATAAAAAGTTGCCAATATTATTATCTGTTAGGTAAATGTCAATGTAAATTAAAATCATGGTGAATTTTATTCAAATGTTTTTAAAAAGACATCATTGACAAGAATATGGAGCAAATGAGTCTTGTGCTTTCCTAGAGTTAATGAGGAATAGCATCCACCATTTGAGAAATTGTCCGTTTCTCATAATGTTAAAAATGTATCTACCATGTGGTTCAACTATTTTACCACTGAGTGTTTACCCAAGATAAATAAAAATATATGCTCATACAAATACTCATATATGAATTTTCATTAACAGAATTATTTTAATAGCCAATATGGGAAACAACCTAAATATCCACCAACAAGGGGGAGAATTCTTGGAGAAAGAACTTCAACAAATTTTTTTTTCGAGAGAGAGACTTGGATATAATACTTTTGCTCATTCACAGTGTCTTTTATTCAAGGGGAGCAGATTTGGCAATGAAATATTTGCAAGCTTGATATTCATCAATAAAGGGTTGCCTTTATCATGTGCTAGGATCCGTTTGTTGTCAGTCAGAGAGAAATGCACACTCTTCTATTCCCTGATTAAGGAAGAGAGGCAAAGTTTTCTGAGTGTTTTAGGATGTCTGGGCACCATGGAGTGGAAGACACTGTCAGGATTCTGTTAGGATTGCTATCCAATTAACTGAATGTTCTAGGTCAGCTTTTAGCTAGTCATGGGGCATACAACTGAACTCTTGGCTGTTTCTTCTGCCTATAGTGGACAAGGTGATGCAGGCCTGCTTAATTTATCTAGGCAGCTGTTTGGGTTACTGAACTTTATATATATAGACTATATTTGTACATTTTTCAGTTCTCTCTTCATTCTTCTTCTTCTTTCTCTCTTCTTTCCCTGAACACATAGGCTCAGGAATAAGATTTAAGTTGGAATTAGCCTTTAGTTTTTAGCAGGATGTAAGGTGCTTGCTAATTACCTGTGCTTCTTTCAAAACCCTGGAGGATTAAATGTTTATTGAATTGCTCAAGTTATTCCAAGAAGTAATTGGAATGATGTGGAATCAGAATTATTTTATTTCTTTATGCTTGTAGTTATACAGATGAATTTTATTGTGCTATAGGTTCAGGAAGATGACCATTCAACAGAATTTTTAGTTGATGTAAATGTTAGTGAGTTTTACTTTATGAAGGTTTATATGTTACAAAATATAAAAATGCATCATCTCTTCATATGTTAAAAGAATAACGTTTTTTACTATTCTAAGACATTTGTTACTGTTTATTCATAATTTAAAAATAAACTACTTTTTTAAAAAGTCAAATATTATTATTACTATTATTATTTTGAGACAGTGTCACACTTTGTCACCCAGATTGGAGTGCAGTGGTGTGATCTCAGCTAGCTGCAACCTCTGCCTCCCAGGCTCAAGACATCTTCCAACCTCAGCCTCCCAAGTAGCTGGGATTACAGGTATGCACCATCACATGTGGCTAATTTTTTATATTTTTGATAAAGACAGCGTTTCACCATGTTTCTCAGGCTGCTCTCAAATTCCTGAGCTCAGATGATCCACTTGCCTCAGCCTCCCAAAATGTTGGGATTACAGGTGTGAGCCACCACACCTGGCCTAGAAAAGACAAATACTATTTTTTAAATGGCTACACCTGTGTTGTATTTGAAGCATTTAAAAGCACATTATCTTCTCTCTTTCTAATACACATTGCAAATAGTTTTGATATTTCTAAAACTTTATTCAAATGTGATTATAACTCTCAAAAATATTCACACATGCATAAGAAAAGTAAATATATAAAAATTTTAATGGTCTAAAATGTTATATTTACCTTTTGAATAACTCTGGAAATGTCTTTTAGGCTACAAGAAACATGGAACATGGAGAATTCAATGTCAAGACAGAGTAATGGAATTCAATTATTTGTCTTATGAGGCTTTCAGTATTATCCAGATTTCCCATCTTAACATTTGCCTAAATTTTCCTGTTACTATTTCCAGGTTGACATGAAAGACTTACTGATGGATAGATAATGCAGTTACATTCTCTAAAACTTTGTTCAAGCTGAAGAGATCAAGTCTATGCAAACTCTTCTGCCTAAAAAGAAATACATTTTATGGTTGGGTTACAGAGGCATGACATGTGGAAAGTGCAATAGAATAATAATCTCATAATTGTTTTCACAATTATTACCAAAAACCATGAAGAGCAAGTAGAGTACTGAGTCTCATAGTAGATAAATGCTGTTTTGAAAAATAATGACAACTGTAGCAGCAAACTTTATGTAGTTTGCCTGTTTTATTACGTTAAACAACACTAGCTATGGCAAGATGTCACTGTCTCCTAAGAATAGTAATTATGGGATCATTGTCTTTACTAATAATTCCTTTTATGTGTAGTTTCATAATATAATTTTCATAGGGCCTCTTGCTCATCCTTATACTTTTATGCAGAATATTTTTCACAAGATTGCATGGAATTCAAATGTTTGATCAAGGAGGTAAAATGTACTTTAAAAATAATTGTGAGGTATGTTAAAATGTTTCTATTCAAAGCCAAATCCATATATTAATTTTGAAATATATTTATGCTATATCTAAATTATATAAAACATTGTATTTCTCTGAACAGCTTGTTGACCTACTTCAGTAAAAATAGTTGCTGAGTTTGTCATTAGATGCTGTCTCCATGTTAGACCACGTATGGTGGTTCAATTTTTTTTTAATTTAAGGCAACTATCCAAACTTCAAAATTGCAAAATGACAAAAGAAAAAGAAAAAATACAAGGTTAAACATTATGTTTATGTGCTTACTTGTGTTTAAGTGATTTCTGAATATTTTCCAATGGCTACATTTTCATAAACCTGTAAATTAGAATTACCATCATAATATTTACTAAGAAAAATCAGTATCATGATCCTTCCTTGTATATCAGAGTTCTTCCTTACCACATTATGAAATTAATGGTAGCTGTATAACAAGAGAAAATAAAGTCCTAAAGTCCAAATGAAACAAAAACTATATTGATCTATTTATATACTTCAGTAATCAGCCAAACATTCATAACAATATTTGTTTTGGAAAAGAAATAACTATTTAAATCCTACTTTAAACCTGAGAGTTCCAAGGTCAAAGCATCTGGGGTTTTAAAATAGCATTTGAATATCTCTAGGCCACCACATAAATGCCAATGCCTGAACCACAGAGATAAGTTTTATCTCAGGCATACATTTTCCTGGTAATATATTTAATATATAAATAATAAAACACTTCAGCATATCAACAAGAGAAATGCAACAATCTCAAAACTCAAATAATAATATGAGATAGAAATTTGCAGAAAAGGAAACCCCAAAGACTCACAAAGATAGGAATAAGTTTTCAGACATGATTAATTTTAAAATTCAAATTGAAACAATGAAATAATAACTTGACATCTTTTGCCCAGGAAAACACTTAAAAACCTCGTAATGCCAAGATTTTGTGGAAATAGAGGGAAAGAGAACGCATCATGCACTTTTGGTAGCAGTACCGCCTGCTATAAAATTCTAGAGTGCAATTTGGCACTCTGAGTGTACACTGTTTTTAAAAAAATTTCCCAGACGTCTATTAGGAGAACATAAAATAGATATTCAATAAAAAATATTTTTTAGAAAGTATTCATTGAAGACAATCAAAAGGAGATTGTCTAAGTTAAATGTGATATATGCATATCCTGGAATATGTCTATTCTGTACTTACGTATTTCTGTACAATGTATCAGAAAGAAATGAACTGGCTATATCACATGTAAAGGTAATTTAAAGAATGCTGAATGAAAACTAAAACTAATATAAGGTTATATAATTTAATAGCATTTATATAAAGATTCTTTGCACAGAAATTATCCACATGTACAAAAAATCATTTATACATTCGAAAGACATTTTTTAGAAAATATGATTTGGTCTTTACTTTCTCTTATTTTATAAAAATATTATTGCAAAGTGTGAATAAATAGGGATAATTAAAGCAAGAGAAAACAAGAAAGATGCCCTATATGAATCAAAAACAATAATAAATTTTGAAATGTATAAATATTTCTTCAGTTCTCTGCTCCATACAGAGAGGGGATGTGAATAAAAGAATGAATGCATATAATTGAGTTGGGATTTTCACATAATTGATGAATGACCTGAATATTTATATTCAGGAGGTGCAACTTTTCTCAATTAGAATTAATAAAAATAAACTTACTGCAAATATTGTAGTCAAACTTTAGACCACTAATGGAAAACAAAGATCTCAAAAGCAAGTCATGGAAAAAATGAATTTTTAAAAAGAAATCTCTAAGATTCACACTAGACCTCTTAGCAAAAGGCCAGTGGAATGATATTTCATGGTGGTAAGAGAAAATATCTACAAACCAGAATGGCATGGTCGCCTCAATAATAACTCACTGCCACTTACAATTATCTTTTGCCTGGCAGGTAGCCAACACCTCCCCAACATACATACTAGCACAAAATCATTTTCAGCTTTTCCCCCAGAGTATATCAGTAAACAACGGATTTCTAAAATAAAATAAGAAAAACATTCAAATATATCTCTTAAAATAAATAAATGCTCTGTGAGAAATTTGCTATTTAAATAATGTCAAAACTGGAAGCCACACAGGAAAGTGAGTCAAACCAGACTGTAGCATGAACAAGAAGCCTTTGACTCTTCCCCACACAACCCAAGAGGGATACAACTGAGGAGGCTGCTTATCTGAAGCCAGGATCCTGGGCCACGCCACAGGAAGCTGGAAACTCAACATACCTGCCTGACTGAAGTTTAAATCGCGAAAGTAAGAATTTTCAGGTTAAAGCTAAAATCATCATACATGTATATAAAACCAGGAAAACATTGAGAACGTTTTTTAATCATTATTTTTCAATGTCTTATTCATAATGTATGCTGTTGTGAATCTAAGTATTTAAAAAACAGATACAGATTATTTTCTGCTTGAAACCATAGACATTTCAGGTTTACAATTTTTCAAAGTTGGTTTAAATAAAATTTGTAAATCTACCTCTGTTCTATTCTGAATTTCATGCCTAGAAAAATCATGGAAAATTACTTCTGTAAAGGGCCAGATGGTAAATATCTGCAGCTTTGTGGAAGATACAATGTCTGTTGCTAGTAGTTACACTCGCTATTGCTATTGCGGGATGAAACAGCACAGACAATATGTAATTTATGGACAGAATCAGGTTTGCCTTGCAAGGGGTAAGATTTAGCTCATTCACTATAGTTTGCCAGTCTGTTTTAGAGTAAATCTTCATTCTAATGATGGCTTCACATGTTCATCAAGCATTGTAAAAACAAATTATATGCTTTAAAAAGATGTGGACCACTGAAGATAAAGACTTATTTCTTCAAAATGGTAAAATCTTTAAAACAATGAAAATCTTACAATCATTGGTCAGCTCACATTTCTGGAACTTGATTTTATAAATATCTCAAGTGAATATGAAAACATTCAAACGCGTTCCAATTTTTCTACAAATAGAAAAATTCAGACAAAGCTACACTTAATATTAAGTAACAATTCTAGTTATAAGATCCTTTGATTTCAAATTAATGTGTATGTTTCCATCTGCCTGTGACAGTGATAACCTGGAAATTAATTGAACTAAAGAAGAAAATAAGAATGAAGGGAAGAATGAAATAGGGAGAAAAGGTTAAGAGTAAAGGAAGAAGGAAAATTATAATTGAATTGGAATGAGAATATCTGATTTCGGAGATTTCAGATTTTCCAAGTTTCTTGCCTTAACTTTTGACCTATTCATCATTATCCTCCTCACACTGAAGTCAATGACTGTAACTTAGACTCATGAATGAATTGTCCTAATTCAAAAGTTTTCTGAATCAAAGGAGAGAAAAAAGGTGTAAGTGATATGATTTATACTAGCTAAATAAAGGGGAAAAGAAAGAAAGAAAGAGAAAGAAGAAAGGAGAAAAAAGAAAGGAAGGAAGGAGCAAAGGAGAGAAGAGAGAAAAAGAAGGAAGGAATGTATAATGATCTAATGAAATAAATTCTAATACTTTATTGAGTGATTTTTAAGAAGACTGAAATAGAAAACGCTAATGTATTTATCAGTAAGAAGAATAAATATGACTAATGTCAGCTGCCTCCGTATTAATCTTTACATTTGATCCAATTCCATTGAAAATTGCAATAGAGCCCTTCATAAAACTTCAACATTTTGATCTTAGGTTTTATAAACAAGAATTAAGGATTAAAATCCAGACATCTTAAAATAAGAGCCAAATGGAGGGACTTAACAAGTCTTATTTTAAAGTTATAATAAATAATACCAGGTAGGATTAGGAAGGGATAAACAAATGGTCAATAAAAGACAATTAAGTACTCTGTCAAATAAATATATCTGAGGTGACGTGAAAATCACTGATGAATGCTTAATGCATGAACAGCAGATGCAGATGCAAAAATTGGCCAATTACATGGAAAAACAAAATGCAATACTTAACTCATAGCCATACACAAAAAGTGTTTTGAAATAAGGTAAAAACTTGGATGAGAAAAGCTAAACTTTAAATTTTGGAAACAAATATAAAAGAGTATATTTATGCCCTTGGTTTAGGGATAGATTTCTTAAGTAAACCACAGAGGTACAAGTGTGAAAGCATCAAAAGACTTATATTTTTGGTAACATTAAAACTAACATATAGTCTCTTAAAATTAAAATCTCTTCAGCCTCAGAGTAATAAATGAAAAGTCTATTAATTAGGCAATGTAAAATTTCTATAAATCTATATATAGAGACAGAATGAACAAATCCAATACATCATTCATAGGAGAGTAAAAACAAATCATGATACCCACCTTTTAGAGCACTTAACCTTAACCATCATCTAAGAAAATGAAATCCATATCTATTAAAAAAAAATACTAATTTATCCACACTGTCAGACAAAATGAACAACAATAGGAACTCTTAAACACTGCTGGCTGAGATGAATATTGGTCCAATCACTCTGGAGTGCTATTTGGCAATATGAGTGAAGTTGAAAATGAAGATACACATACAATATAAACATAAAGGTTTCTATTCATAAATCTTGAGTAACACCTGCAAAAATAGAATGTTCATGGAACAGTGTCTATATTAGCAAAAATGTAAGAAAAAATTCCAAAAGTTTGTTGATGAGAGGATAATGATTTATTTTAGACAACAGAATACTATCCAGCATTGAAAATAAGTAAATGTTAACTACATTTTTCAACGTGGATAAATCTCACAACAGAAGTAAATGTTAGCCACATTTACATACAAAAATAAGTAAATGTTAGCTATGTTTATCAGCCAAGATGACTCTCACAACATAATGGATATCTAAATATATAGATACATATGTACATAAAAAAACAGAGAGCAAAATACCCATTGTATAAAATTAAATGTGGGTAAATATTCCTATTTTGAAATATATTAATATATATTAACAGTATGAAATATATACACAATATGTGAATAATAATAAGCCAAGTGATATGGCCACTGATGTTGGTTATATTTTTGATATCTCATTGGGATTTCTAAATCTTTTAAATTAAAAAAACAAATTATGTTATTTTAATCACTTTCTCTGCTGAATAGCCACAGTACAAACCCTCTTCCTACTCTCATGCCACAAATATAAGCATTTCCCATTTCGTTTTGCCAAGCTCTTCTCTTTTATAATCTGTAGCAATAACATCTGCTCCCAGTGTGTCAGCTTTCAATTTTATGAAAATATCTTTCAAATTTACATCTCCAGTCTAAACCACTACCTCAGTAATTCTGCATTTTCAATTTCCTGTCGGGTACTACCAGCTGGGTGTCCTATTAGCAACTAGGAGTATTTTATTGCATGCAGATCAAACAAGGTTTAAGTAAAGCTCATTGAACATTACTACAATTAGCAAATAATAACGTGTCATCTTTGTTCTGTGCATTCTCCTGTAGATGTATTGATTTAGAACCTTGCTCATAATCTCTACATGTATTTAGGAATCCTTTACCAGACTCCAAAATCATAGGAAGGATCTCTTATAACATAAAGAAACGGGATAAAATAAGTTCATGTTCCAAATGGCCTAAAACAATCTCATTAAATGTTTATTTGAAAGAATACGAACTGTATATATGTATTTTTTTATATATTATAGTATCCTGACTTGAATGTCATCAAGCAGGGACCAGCTGAACATATTTGCATTCTTTTGGTTTCCTTGATTTTCTGTTTTGAACTTCAGTCTTTTAGAGTTGACCCCCAGCAAGATAAAAACAAAAGCAAAATGCTTCACTTAATCTTGTTTCCCCAGCTCGCTAATGCCCATCACTTTTCATCCTTGTTTTTCTTCTACACTTACTGCTCTGCTTCCTCTGAAAATACTCAGTTCTTAACCGATTGAATTCTCATGTCTGCCATTCAACCATGCATTATACTTTATCTGGTCCTTTAAATCTGTAATAATTTCTAAATTCAAAATTCAATTGTTTCTTTTGAATGTACATTTTATTCAATGTTTATTGAATGTAATGCCAATAACTATATATTTTTAAAAACACTTTGTATTTACCATTTTTATCTTTTTTTAATTACTCTTTTATTCTATAAATACTCCTGCTCTGTATATTTTTATGTTTGTCTTATTCTGCCCATTTCTAAAATACTGTCTCTCAGATAGACTTAAAATTTAGGGAGATTTTAACTATTTTTCCCTAGGACTTAATGTTAGGAGTACTGCAATAAAAATACATTTATTTATATGTTTTGAGGAGCCATATATGGAAAGAGCCTTATTTGCAGACTATTTTTGAGGAGCCATGTATGGAAAGAGACTTATTATTTGCAGACTACTTTAGATACCTTAACATTTTGCATAAATATCAACATAAAAATTAACCCAAAACAGAGGAGAATGGAATGTTGTATGTCACACTAAAGGAAGAGACCTATGCCTTCTGAGTATATTTCACTATTACTGTACATTGTTGTGGAAGTCTTCCTCTTTCCACTCTTATTTCCTAGTCATCTTTCTGTAATAATGCTTTTTGTTGGTATCTGCACCCCTCAATTCTTCCCTTGAAAGCTGCTATCTCCATTAAGGAAAAATAGAATCCCAGTCTCCTGACAATCTTCGTTTAAGATAAAGTTTGGAAGGAGATAGATAACTTAAAGAACAAAAATTCTAGTTTTAGTTAGAATTTTTAGGAACTATCTAGGTCCAGGGCAGTCTTTACAGCTCAGGAAACATTTTCAAAATAATAGATGGCCTCAGGACAAAGATCAAAGAAATCCGGAATACTGCCAGTAAAACATGGCCTCTGGGAATCCAGGGTATGGAAGAAAGCCTGTTGTTAAGATGTCAGAAAGATATAAAGCAGTTTCTCAAATGCCTTCTAAGTTCGACACAAAATTCCCCAAGAATCTAAGAGTATATCCCATTGACCCTCTTGGTTAAACAATGCTTCTAAATTCTTAAAAGCATTGTTACACCATTTTTTACAAGAGTCTGAAAAAAAGTAGGCTTATCTTCTAGATAATTGCAGGTGTAGATTCTGTCTAAATGAATGAAATATATACCAATAGATAAGAAATTTGGAGCTAAGGACAATCATTGTTAGGTATGGGACCCTAATCAAGAAACTGGCAACACATGGCCAACTGTTTTAAAATGCAAAAGGCTGGTGATTGAATGCTTGCTGCTCCCCTGCTAGTTTTGGGATGTTTATTACAGGTATTCTATACCCAGATTACCATTTTATGTTAAATGTGTATGGGAGAGATTATCTGCCTCTTTTCTCCTAGAAAGAAACCATATTTAAGTAACTAAACCAAAGATGAGCATCTCTACTGTGTTCCTTCTGAATTTTGGACCTGTGAATTCATGAAGATAAAATAGTTTTTGTTATATGCCACTAAATTCTCAGAATGGTTGTTATGAAGCAAGTGTTAAAGGCACTTACATATCTCCTGTTCTATTTTCAGATTTCCTCCATAATCATAGATGAAGAGGACAGGAAAAGGTAGACGAAAACATTTTAAAACGCCATGTGGATGAAAAGGTCTTATAGTAGAATTCACCCACCATTTCAAGACTTGCAAACAGAACCAGAAACAAGTAAGGACCAATAAGGAAGAGAGTAAATAACATTTTTCTAGTACATTTCCAATATTGATGCTTTATATAACACACCATTAATTAAAATAACAGCCCTGAGATAGAGACATTATGTTCCCCCATTATAGATAAGGTAATGTAGGTTTGTAGCAGTGGCAAAACCAGGTTTCTAGTACAGATATATTTAACTATAAAGTTTTGACTATTTCACTTTACCAAAATATTAACATTCAGGCAGCAGCTTGCCAAATACATCACTGAGTCTATGGGAATTCTCTGTCAGTAAGAAAACTGAACTTCCTGAAAGAAAAAAAAAAGCAATCTCTTCTACCTGTCAACATGGAGAGGTAACCTTAGGGAGAAGTAACTTAAAGATGACAAACCTGAAACCACTGTCAGAAGTATGGTTCCCATAGGACGTCATACACAGAGGGTAGAAGCCAGTAATAATGCAAAGCGTCTGATTTTATTTTTGAGGTAGCAAAGTTGGATTGCTCAGGTTGTTGTTGTTGCTTATCTCTTTAGGTCTCAAATTTTAACTCAGTATTTGTTAATGTCAGGCCATAGAGGCTATTCTCCTAATTATATTGCACCAGGGATCAGTTCTAGGACCCATCATTCATTATTTTTATTTTAATTTTATGATAATTAAAATTATTGTTATACTATGTTTTCTTATAATTAAGGCAGGATTTTTGCTCCTTAGCTCAGCTAAAACCTGGATTCTTGTCACACGAACAGAAAAAGTTAGGTATGCAGACACATTAAAAGGTGAGGAGAGCAAAATTGATTAAAAGAAAGCTCTCAGTGAATAAAAAGGAGTCCTGCCAATAGAGTCTCACCTCACAGATTGAATACGACTAGACTCATGAGCTGAAGAGACAAGGCTCCATCCCAATGTACAAGGCACGAACTTCCCAGTGTCTCCACCCTACTCTCCTGTGTGCAGGTGGGTACCCCAGTTCATTGTGAGGATGCCCAAACAAGGCCCTGGGCAGATTCCCTCATCTGCACATAAGCATCTGATGTAAACACTTGTGCAGTGGCTCAGAGATTCTCCAGGGACTCTCCCCTTGAACTGCCTCCTACATTTATCATTTCTCTCTCTAAAGAAGTACATCTAACTGCCATTAGAATAAGGATAAGGAAAAGTATGAAGGCTGATCTTAACTGTTTTCTGCTGGCATGGGGTGCTATTTTGAGAAAATGGCAGTCAGATCTCCCTGAGAGGCCTATCTAACAGTTCCCAACAAAAGGGACAATCCACTGAGGTTCTGATTGCCTGACTGTTTGGAGTTTAACAGCCTGAAGGCAAGAAGAGACAAAAATGGGTTATTAGAAAATATGTATCCAAACAAAACAAGGAGGGGGGTTAGGACAGTTCTTAAATCCTTAGGATTTTTACCATTTTGCACAGGGAGAAGGAGACCAAAAGCCCAACTGTTAAAAACTTTACCCTTTTGCCAGCATATCAGGCTTCTGGGTTTCCTTCCCCCAAGCTGTATCCTAGGCCAAACAGTTTAAGGTTTAAGAAATAAACTTTTCCCAATTTGGGGTATGCATCCAAAGGGAGTGTCTCATGCTACAGAGCCACAATTTCCCATCATTGAAGAGAGGACAGAGGTGAGAAAAGGGAAAAAAAAGGTACTTTTTTCAAAGGAGTCCTAGAGTTTCAGGATGCATTTTTAAAAAGCACAAACTGAAGATGAATGACTACTCATCTAGTTGAGAGAGGAGACATCCCAGGTTCCCTTCTCTTCCTGGCAAATGCCCCAGGTAAATGAGGGATTGAAAATAAGGTTTCTCTCTTTCTTTCCTTCATCCTTATATCCCTGATTCCCAGTAACCACAACAAGGTACTGCCCATGCTGTAAATGGCTTCCACCCATGTTAATGGGGGTAACTAGGGGTTGGAAATATCTACTTTTACCCACATACACCCTATGTCCCTTGCTGTCAGTGGCTTCCACCCATGTTAACGGGGGTAACTAGGGGTTGGAAATATCTACTTTTACCCACATACACACTATCTCCCTTGCTGTCAGTAGCCTTCAAATTTCCTATATTTCATTTATGCCCTGCATACTAACATGAACTTTATCCATGAAACAAGAAGCTTGGATTAATTAGCAGGAATTAGTCATGTCCACCTGCACTAGATTCCTCGGATCAAGTTTTTTGTTTTTTGTTTGTTTGTTTGTTTGTTTTACCTTAGGGCTTTGACCCAAAGCTTGGAATTGAGTTTGGGACAAAAATATGTCTCAGGGGAAGTTGCATAGACTCTTTTATCATAAGCCAAATGCTAAGGTGAAGCTGTGGAATTGAGTCCTCCTCCAACAAGGGATAGAAAAGGATGTCTTTGACACACCCAGGTAACTGGTGGCTATAGTTATGATTGCTAAGATTTGGGTCCATGGGGCTTGACTTTGGTTAACTCCCTTGCTTTTTCTTTCTCAAAAAGGAAACCTCCATGTGCTGGGCACCCTATTTATTCCCATTACCTGGAAGGATTTTCAGGATAATTGCTCAGAACTAGAATGTCAATCCTGGTTTTTACATTACCTATCCCTTTTGCTCCTTCTGAGCTGAAGTTGAAGACCGCTGGTTGGTTCACAGGTGTAGGCATGGTTAGTGTAAAATGTAAGCAGAAAATTAAAGACAACTACTGCATCTAGAATTTAATGAAAAATATATGAAATGATTTTAAACAGAATTTCTTTCTCTCTCCATAATGATATTTTGTTAAAAAAAATCATTATAGGACTGAGAAGTTTGCAAAATAGACTTCAGTTTTATACTTGACCTGGTTACTAGCATAGTGTGCAGCATGAATAATCATGTTTACATAGGTCTTTGGATTAGCTTTGATGGAATTCTGTTCCACAAGGCATCGCAGATAGGACTTTCTAATGCTAAACCCAACCTTGGGTTGCACCCTCAAATCCCTGTGAGGTGAGTAAACTTCTCTCTTCTTGAAGCCTCTTGAGCATGAGGCTCCTGGCCCTGTTAGAAAGTGACATTCTTTACTTACCACAAGTTAGGAATCCTGTATGGGACTATGAAGAAAAGGTATAAAACAAGTTTTCCAAAGGGGCTTTTATTGCCTTTACCAGTCGAGCTTGACTCCCTAAAAAGAGGCATAACCTTCCAGTCAAAGCCTTTTTAAAACAACCAATTTCTCTAATTGCATCTTGTTGCAAAAGAAAATGGATTTTTATTGCACTGATGAAAAATATTATATTGTCATGAGTTAAGAATACCCACGACTAGTTTTCAAATTTTGGAGAAGTCAGGTAGAGAAAAAGAGACAAATGTGCTCTAAATTTTGTTCACAGAAGTAGACATTACCCAATTATTAAAGGCTGTAGATAGCTCAATATAAGTTTCCTTGTTCCAAGAATATTCAAAAAGATTACTTCAGTTTTCTATTAGTTCAGTCCTTTCAGTTAACTCTTGTTTTGCCTGGTATTAGTGAACATTTCAGCCCTTCATGAGTCCTGTATGTTATGTCACAATCTCCAAAGTTATCAGAAACCTACATTTAAAAGCACCTGTCAAAATTCTACAGCTGATTATAAACTATCCTTTGAAGAGGATCAAAACAAGATGATAATTGTCTATAAATAACAAGATGTCAGGGTAGTTACATTAACAACATGATTGACAGAAAAGTTTGGTTATCTCTATGGTTTACAATAACTTGCCATAATCACCTTAATTGTGATTGATAGCATATACTCAGACAGAATTTTAGAGATCCCAAGAAGTTTGGAACGTGTATTAATATTATACCCTAAAATATTACTGAAAAAGATTAAAAGTAATTTTGGAAATCCTGTGTTTCTAAACACATCAGACAACCCTGTTTACCTGTCTTCTGGATGCTCCAGCAGCCCTCTGTATCATCCAAAAGCTAGGTATCAGGAAAGACAATTTTAAAACTGTAGCTTGATTTTGGGAAGCCTATTAAATGTTAAAGGTTTAAATGCTTAATATTATAAAATAAAGTTCCAGATTACCGTAAGTCATTTATTTTACCAAAATTAATCAGAAATTTTTTTAAAAAGCAAAAACTTTTATAACCCTTTATAAATTTTGCTAAAGAGCATATTAGTGCCTTAAGAATACCTTATTCTGCTTTTATTTGCATGCTTAATTTACAAGCAAAAAACCATATAATACTCCTTTGAATTTAGTTAATGTGTTCACACATGAAATTTTTTTTTGCAGGATTAATTTTTACAATTCTTCCACAACTTGCTGAAACTTTTAGATTTATCTCATCTAGTTCAAAACAATTCTTAACCCCCTGGTAAAAATTTACATTTTTATGACATCTGCATTTTACTAATAATCTTTAAGGCATTTTTTATTTCTCAAAGATTAAAGTCACATGAAATAAAAGGTACCACAACTTTAAAAAATATTTGATAAAACGGCCGATTCTAATTTATTAGAGCACTTTTATATAGACATCACACACATAACACATTAATTAGAGCACTTTTTTATAGACATCACACACATAACACATACATAACTACACAGACTGACATAACAAGTTTCAGTAGCTTTAAGATTTCTTGCCTGCCAATCTCCTAATAGGATTATTGGCCTTTGGGTGGAGCCCTTTAGGAGGAAGTCTAGGAGAGCATGTAGTTTCTAGGGCCTAATAAACAGATACAGCTGGAAGACAAAAACAGATTTTGAGAGGGATCTAACTGCCTCTAATTCCTGGGGCTCAATGAGAAAAACAGATTTCTCTTCCAAAATGGAATCTGTGACACCTTTTCTGGCTTTCTTAAGGATTTCCAAGCCATTAGAAATTATCTTAGGGCCTCATATGTATGCATTAAGTGTGGCAAGACAAAATGGAGAAAAATAACTTAGTTGACTGAGAAACATCCTTTTTCCAGCTAAACAAGATCCAAGAAGAGAAAAACATAGAGGCATGTTAAATATACCTATAACTTGGATATCCACTTTTAATTAAGCTGAGCACTCTTTAAGATAATCCTTTTAAATCCTTTGCTACCCAACTTTAGCCGTGTAAAATGGCCAATATTTCTGGCTTTCAAACTTTACTAAGGCTCAGAGAAAAGAAAATACAAGGTGGTTCATTGAGGGGAAGAGAATCTACAAACGACCAAGGTCATACAGATAACCAATCAGAAAGAAGTCATTGACTAAGCCAGGACTGATTCCTGGCAGCCATTGTAAAATGGCAGAGGCTAAAACAAAGCACTGCCATGTGGTTACAGGTAACACTCCTAGGGATGTAAAACAAGATGAAGACCTACAGCAAAGTTTGCTACTGATCATGGAGAAAGCAATGCAAAGCACACCAAATTTGCTATGGCTTAAGACAAACCTCACAAATTCTTTTTCATAATTAAAACTTTACAAAAAATATGTACAGTGATAATTGGGATCCTGGCCTAGAAAAACATCTTCTAAAGGGAAAAGAAGCCTCTTTCTTAAAAGTTAACTCCTAACCAGGTGAGAGAAGAAAAAAATAAATTAGAGGTCAGGCCTGTGTTTACAGCTGTCAAGGTGGAGAAAAGGGAAAAAAGAACAGCTTAAAGTGCAGAATTGGAAAGCTAACTGGGGGGAAGAACCTCTTCTTATGCAAATGGATTACTTCAACAGGGAGAGAAACCTTTAATCTGTTTATTCTCTGGGGTTTGGACAGAGCTGGACCACTTGGTGAGGTGAGGGGAAGACACTTTGGAGGCTTGGCTGGCAACACTGGCCAGCCTGCTATATGGAGCCTTTTGATCATATGCCCCAGCCCCAGCAGGGACGGGATGTGAGAGGAGAGCAGCCACTCACCCATTAACTTCAAAAAAAAAAAAAGAAGAAGAAGAAGGAGAAGGAGAAGAAGAAGGAGAAGGAGAAAAAGAACTAAAAAAAAAAGAGAGAGAGAAAGAGAGGCCATATAAAGGTTGCATTGCACTGAGGCTGACATTCTCAACCCCGAGGAGTGACTGGGTTGAAGGCACAATTTCCTCTATCCTCAGAAAAATGCACAAACAGAAAGGCTCAAATGAACGGCAAAAAGATTTTTTGATTTGCCTCTTATGAACCTTTCCTCATATTCCCAGATAAGCCACCAAAATGATGCAGGATTTTTGCTCCTTAGCTCAGACAAAACTTGGTTATTGTCCCATGGCCAGAAAAACTTTGGGCAAACTGATATGGCTGGCTCCCAAATCTCAACTTATTTTTCTTTATAAATTACCCAGTCTTGGGTATGTCTTTATCATCAGCATGAAAATGATCTAATAGGGTAAATTGGCACTGTAGAATGTAAGTGCCGCTTATATCCTATATAAGTGCTGCTTATATTCTATATTCTATATATTCTTACAAGGGAGCTGCTATAAGACACCTTAAAATGTGGAAGCAACTTTGGAAACTGGTAACAGGCAGAGGTTGGAAAAGTCTGGAGGGTTCAGAAGAAGACAGAATAACATGGGAAAATTTACAACTTCCTAGAGGCGTTTTGAATGGCTATGACCAGAATGCTGATAATGACACGGACAATGAAATTCAGGCTGAAATGGTCTCATATGGAGATGAGAAAGCTATTGGGAATTGAAGTAAAGGCGACTCTTGTACGTTTTAGCAAAGATACTGGAGGCATTTATCCCCTGACCTAGAGATTGTGGAACTTTGAACTTAGGAGAGATGATGTAAGATATTTGGTGAATGAAATTTCTAAGCAGCAAAGCATTCAAGACATGACTTTGGTGCTGTTGAAAGTATTCACTTTCATAAGGTTAATGGAGCATAAAAATTTAGAAAATTTGTAGCCAGATAATGCAATAGAAAAGGAAATCTCATTTTCTGAGAAGAAATTCAAGGGCGCTGCAGAAATTTCCATAAGTAACGAGGAGCCAAATGTTAATTGCCCAGACAATGGGGAAAGTTCCTCCAGGGCATGTCAGAAATCTTTGGGTCAGCTCCTCTCATCACAAGCTCAAAGGTCTAGGAGAAAAAAGTGGTTTCCTGGGCTAGGCCCAGGACTGTCCTGCTGTGTGCAGCCAAGGGACTTGGTGTCCTGTGTCCCAGCCACTCTAGCCGTGGCTAAAAAGTCCAGGGTACAGCTTGGGTCATGACTTCAGAGGGTGCAAGTTCAAAGCCTTGGCAACTTCCATTTGGGGTACACAGAAGTAAAAAATTGAGGTTTTGGAACCTCCACCTAGACTTCAGAGTATGTATTGAAGTAAAGGCGACTCTTGTACGTTTTAGCAAAGATACTGGAGGCATTTATCCCCTGACCTAGAGATTGTGGAACTTTGAACTTAGGAGAGATGATGTAAGATATTTGGTGAATGAAATTTCTAAGCAGCAAAGCATTCAAGACATGACTTTGGTGCTGTTGAAAGTATTCACTTTCATAAGGTTAATGGAGCATAAAAATTTCGAAAATTTGTAGCCAGATAATGCAATAGAAAAGGAAATCTCATTTTCTGAGAAGAAATTCAAGAAGAAATCCATGAACACATGGATTTTCAGGCAGAAGTTTGCTGAAGAGACAGAGTTCTCATTGAAGAACCTCTGCTAGGGCAGTGCAGAAGGGAAATGTGGAGTTGAAACCCCTACACAGAGTCCTTACTGGGACACTGCCTATGGAGCTGTGAAAAGGGGCCCAGTGTTCTCCAGAGCCCAGAATGGTAGATCCACCAACACCTTACACTGTACTCCTGGAAAAGTCACTGACACTCAATGCCAGCCTATGAAAACAGCAGGGATGGGAGCTGTATCCTGCAAAGCCACAGGGAAAGAGCTGTTCAAGGCCATGGGAGCCCTTCTCTTACATCAGCGCACATTGAATGTGGACATAGAGTCATAGGAAATCATTTTGGAGCTTTAAAATTTGACTACTATGATAGATTTTTGGACTTGTGTGGAAACTGTAATCCTTTTGCTTTGGTCATTATTTTTTTATTTGGAATGGCTGTATTTTCCTGATGTCTGTACCCCCATTATATCTAGAAAGTAACCAACTTGCTTTTGATTTTACAGGCTCATATTCAGGAGGGACTTTCTTTGTCTCAGATGAGGACTTTTGGACATTTAAGATAATAAATGAGTTAAGAATTTGGGTGATTGTTGGGATGGCATTATTGGTTTTGAAATGTGAGTGTAAGGCCGGTTGCCTTGTTGGGAGTCAAATGGACACATTCATCACTCTGCATGCCTGATAACTGCGTCATCACCCAAGCTCATTATCTGGCTTTGCCACATAGCTTCCCCGCACCCGCCTCTGCATACCATACCCAAGCCCACACTCAGCACTAAATTATGCATCCAACCTCCAGCCCGCTGTTAAAAAACCCTGCAGAAAATTTTTTAAAGAAGCCCCACCATACCCTGCCCGGCAACAGCCTGCCCCGTACACCCCTGGCAGGCCCACATACCCAAGGTCCCGCCCGTCTACCAATGACAGCTAGTTTCATGTACTTCCTACTTTAACTCCATGTACTTCCTGCTCCTCAACAGCCAATAGAAATGCCTTCTCTTTGTTTCCCCAGTAGTCAATCAAGGCCCACTTACCCAGGGTCCTGCCTGCCTACCAATGACTAGCTGTAGTTTCATGTACTTCCTACTTTAACTCCATGTACTTCCTGCTCCTCAAGAGCCAATATAAATGCCTTCTCTTTGTTTCCCCAATACCCAATCAATTGCCTGACCTCCACATAAAACCCCATGTCCTGAACAGCTGGGCGTGACTTCTCTGGCCCCACCTTGTACCACTGAACTTCACCTGGGAGCTGAATAAATTAGCTTCTCACTTTCTTATACTTGCCTCAGTTTCCTCATTTTACCTTGGCAATAAATCTTACAGTGAGGACTTAAGATTTTGAAGAGCCAGGAGCAAAATGACACGGTTTGACTGTGTCTTCACCCAAATCTCATTTTGAATTGTAGCTTCCATAATTCCCACGTTGTGGGAGGTACATGGTGGGAGCCAATTGAATCATTGGGGTGGTTTTACCCATACTATTATCATGGTAGTTAATAAGTGTCGTGAGATCTGATGGTTTTACAAGGAGGTTTCCCTTTTGCTCGGCTCTCATTCTCTCTTACTTGCCACCATGTAAGACGTACATTTTGCCTTCCACCATGATTGTGAGGCCTCCCCAACCACATTAAACTTTGAGTCCACTAAATCTCTTTTTCTTTATAAAGGACCCAGTCTCAGGAATATCTTTATCAGCAGTGTGAAAATGGATGAATACACATCCAGACATGTTAAAGGTGAGGAGAGCAAAATTTATTGAAGGAAAGCTTCCACTGAAAAAAAAGAATTCCTACCAAAAAGCTCCCACCTCACATATTGAATACCAGGCCACCACACAATCTGAAGAGGCCAGGCTCCTCCCTGTCTCTTCATGATATACAAACTTCCCAGTGGCTCCACTTCACTCTTCCAGGGTGCCGGCAGGCACCTGTAATTCATTGCTGGCATTCCTAAACCATGCCCTGGGCAGGTTCCCTCATGTGCACAAAAGCATTTGATGTAAACACATGGCATCAGAGATTCTCTAGGGACCCTTCCTCATCTGCTTTCTACATCTATCATGCTCACAATTATATTTATTTTTATTATAAAATATGAAATGTTTTCAAAGAGTATGAGTAGTGATATGTTTGTATAGTATATTTGTAGTGGTATGAAGCACTATGATAACAATAATAATATTCATAGGCATGAATCCATATGTTCCACTTAAAAAAAATAAATTGCCGTCTTCACTGATAAATACATTGTTTTATTTTGAAATATTTAAAAATTTAAAATGGCTAGGGAAAATTAAATTTTCTTTGAAAACACAACAAACCTCCAAGTTTTATAAATACCATTAAAATAAGATGAAGAAGTTTAAATGACTCTGTTATGTGCTCCTAGGCAGAGGCAAAAGACTGTATTGAGAAATGATTTGTCAGAATTTTTTTTACTTTCTGTGGTACCTACTTTATCAAAGCTGTAAACCAGGTTTTCTTCATTGATTTTCACTGTTGTTGCAGGTTGAATCCACTGGGAAGAGTCTCTCAGCAAAGATTGTTGAATTTATTATTATGTTTATGTGGGAGTACTCTTGGCAGGAGCTCTGGTTTGGAGCACAGTGGAGTGGAATTGGGTTAAGTGAGAAGTCTAGTTGTTGTTCAGGCACCAATAACACCCTCAGTTGACCCTACAGAAAGTTCAAGAGCTAAAGCAGCTTATTAGAAGCATTCCAAATGCATTGCAATTAAAATAGGGACCTTTTTTTTCTTGCATTTGTCTGTCTGTAGATGTGAGCCATCTCCAATAGGGTGATCTCAACTAAAGCATCTTTCTGAAGTTGAGGCAGTCTCTGAAGGTCAACTGAAAGCTATTGGTCAACTGCAAGCCCAAAAGATAAGGCAATGTGATTTTCGTCAAATGGTGTGCCTTATGGCATATTTCTATGCAAGAAAACTTATTTTACCTCAAGGTAGAAGAGGAACTAAGATAAGTGATTTGAATAAAGTTATAAAGATATCAAGCTATAGAATCTGAGATAAAGAGCTATTCTTCTAAACTTTCTAAATCTCTCTAATGCATGGTAACTTACTCATGATGAAGATAGGTTCAGGCCTCAAAAATTATGTGTAATAATGTAAAGCAAATTTGTCTTCTGGCTTTGCTTAGAAACATTCTGTGTGTCTTAGTTTCCCAATTTTAAATTAAAAATATGTCTTTAATTTCCATTTTATTTCAGGGGTTTCCAGATAGTTTGATTAGTTTTTTAGGCAATAAATCTCTGATTCTGGAGCTACTAAAAATTCCTACACTTAGAGATTTTTATCATGCTGGGACTATTCACATTGAAATAATCACAGAAAAGTCAGCTGTAAGAGTTAATGTAAGTATGACTACCATACAGAACCTTAAATATAAAGCAACTGGAATAAGAGAATCTTTGAAATGGATTTAAGGCTATCCAAGCTGTCAATGGAGATATGACCTTTTATGCAAAGTGAATGGCCAGTAATGATAATCTCATTTTAATTATATAGTGACCCATAATAATCAACACCCTTGTTACAAAGGATCTGAAATGATACATAGAGATATTTGATGAATGTGATAGCCTGCACCATTTGACTTTAACAGTCATCCCAGTGGGTACAATGATAATTTTAAAAATATATATTGCTCCATAGATATTAAGTGATCTTTTAAGTGAATGAAAACCCTAAATCAAAATCTTGTAGTCACTAGCTTTCTTATGAAATGATTTCATTGTATATGGTGTTAGTCAATGCTAATAAAAATTAATACAGTTGTATATTGTGAAAGTTGATAACATTTTCCTGTATTGTTAATGAGGATTCAGGATATATTCATTGGGCCATCAAGGGTTTGGTGATTACAACAATATTAATGGGAAGAGTCCACATACAACACATTTTTAAGAATAAGAAAGTTATTTAATTTTAAAAAGCCAATTGAGCTATTTTTTTCTTTCATATCATAATCTAAGCTAATCAAAAATACAATAAAATTGTTATTGAGGCATCTTCACGTGTATTTCAATTGTTTGAATTACCTTCATTTTACAGTTCTGGAGATGTCACTCTATAATTATCTTCAGTTACTGATATGTATGTCTTGTCAACATTTTCTAAGAAGTCCTTGAAATAAGCACATTTATTGAGGACTTACAACACTTTACAAGTTTATATGACATGGAGAGGAGTCAGTTACTCTGTTATAGAAAGGCATTATTTCCTCCATCCTTCAACATAAACCACCCAAAAGCAAATCAGTGGGAATTTTATTCAATAAGGCATTTGTATAATGTAGATGCCTGAGTCTTAATTGCTGCTTGAGCATTTGTTTTACATGTAAAATTAAAGCTGAATTCCATGTAAATTTAGAAGCAGTATTCCATGACAAATTTGGAGTTGGCAGGCAGAAATGAGCTTCTGAATCTAGCTTAAACTTCAGTGCTCCTAATTATAATTCTAACCTAAACTATCAAATGGGAGCATAAGAATATTTAAAAATATATATATACATTGGAAATCATGTAATCATATTTCACAAGGTATTCATAATAGTTTATATAGAGCAGGTTAAACACACTGTTGCCTATAAAATTTGACTGTGAGAAATATGGTACAAATAGACATTATAGTGTAAAGATTTCCTTATTATGTATAATATAAAAATTTTTAAAGTTTGAAATGAACTTCATTTCTAAATTTTTATGGTAAATGTTTTTAAAGTATGAATATGCTAGATTATTGGGTTATTAGTGAATTTTTAATTTCTAAATTGCACCAAATAGAAGAGTATAATAAACTCTCATGCACCCTTCAAAAACCTTCAGTAGTTATTATTTTGCTACTCTTGTGTCATCTATCATCTCACACATATTCTCTCTCTCTCTCTCTCTCTCTCTCTCTCTCTCTCTATCTCTGTTTCTCTCTTCTTTCCTATTTTTTGGCTGTTACTGTATAGAATATCTTAAAATAAATGCAACTCTAACCAAAAAATTTTGATTGTTATATAAGCACCATTCAAATAGTACAGCAAACATAGCAATACTTTCTTGACATAATCTATTGTTTCCAAGTTCCCTTGATGGTCCTAAATATTAATTTTTAGAATTATTAATAAAAATAAGTATTCTGACAATGTTTTCACATAGCATTTGATTGATATGTTTCATAAATGTTTTCAATCTATAGCTACTATCTCATTACTCTCTTTTGTTTTTCATTGTAACATATATGATGAAAGAAGAACCCAGTCATTTATCCTCTGAAATATTTAATATTTTAGGCCAGACACCATGGATCATACCTGTGGGAAGCTGAGGAGGGCAGATTACCTGAACTCAATAGTTGGAGACCAGCCTGGGCAACATGAAAAAAACCCATATCCACAAAAAAAGAAATAAAAAATTAATTAGCCAGTTTGGTTGCACATACCTGTAATCCCAGCTACTTAGGAGACTGAGGTGGGAGGATTGCTTGAGCTGGGCAAGTCGGGGACAAAGTGAGATATGATCACACCTCTACACTATAGCCTGGGTAACAAAGTGAGACCTTGTCTCAAAATAAATAAATAAAGCTTTGTATAATTTGGGTTGAGTTGATTGCCTCCTGTTCTGTTGTCTTAGTATTTCCTATAAATTAAGCATTTGATTCAGAGGCTTGATTAACTTAGGTGTTATTTTGTACTTTAGTCACTTGTAGAAATAGTCACAGTCTCAGGGCAGTTACTTTTCCAGAGGCATATAATGTCTAATGGCCCTACTCATGTTGAAGCTTTTGTAATTTGGTGAGGGGAAGGGAACGGCACCCAGCAGGTTTTTTTTTTTTCTTTTCTCCCTTGTTGCAAGAGGGAGGGTTATAGTGTTACAGGATTCATTCAGTGCCACTCATCAGCCAGAAATCTCTTTGGCTGCTGTGACATCTGCTTGGGACCTTCCTTGGGCCTACCAGGTTCATTCCGTCTGCTCAACCTAGCATGCTGCTCTCGGCTTGCATCCTGGCCCAGAACTTGCACCCACCCAGGGATCTGTGCTCACCCTGCAACTGGACCAGGCATGCCACGAGTGGCTTCCATGTTTGGCACTGACATCTAGACAAGGGGAACATGGCGATGCCTGAAAACTCAGAGATGCCAGCAACTATGAAGCCCCAGGGGGTTTTACAGCTCTTTCCCAGGGGGTCCAGAGGTCTGAGCCCCCAAGAAATGTTACAACTCTCTTTTACTCCTGCCACCTGAGCTCAGTAAACAGGGGCATGTTACAGCTCATTCCTACCACCTGAAGCTTCATGAGTTCCAGATTCTTGTCCCACAACCAAGAGGAAAAAGATATGCAGACACTGGAGAGTCAGGAAGGCAGGAAATACTCTTTTTGAGTGACTGAAATAAAGCTCTCAGTGGAGAGGGAACTCAAGAGCAGGTAGCCTTCTGTGTGACAGAGGGCCCAAAGCAGGTTGCAGTTTGCACGGCAGAGTCTGAGGTATTTATGGGCTTAGAATAAGGGAGTCTGTGCTGATTGGTCTATGAGTGGACCTGGAGAAAGCATTTTTTGATTGGCTAAAAGACATCAAGGAAGTTCTCACTCCAGTTGAAGACTCCACCCATAACTGGCAGCTCAGTTTTCGGGATTTAAAATCCCTTTGGCTTGAAGGTTGGGTTTCACTGGGGACCTGCCCCTGTCTGCCTAGGAATTTGTCTGTCTTCTGTCGCTGTTGCTCTTAATAGATGATCAATGGCTTCCCATGTTATTTGGTTCAATCCATTCATCATACAATTCGCCATCAATTTTTCACCTAATAGTTTTTGTAGATATTGATTAATGTTTTCTAGATGCATTTATTTAGGAAGTAGAAAATAGTTATGTTTGAGTTATATAATTTTTCCACATCTTTTAGCTATAATTGCTTTAAAGTGTGGACATTTCCTTCACTGGCACATTTGGTCATTAAGATAAAATATACAAAAAATCTTGTATAAATAATTGGTACTCTATCCTTGTAAATCAGTTTTCAGAGCAATGATTGGTTCTATAAGCCGTGTATAACCAGTGAGGTTATTGATTTTTTTTTTATTTTGAGTTATTTTGAAATGGGTTCTTAGTTTGTTGCCAAAGATGGTCTTCAACTCCTGGGTTGAAGGGATCCTCCTGTATCAGCCTCTGGAGTGGCTGGAATTACAGGCATTAACCACCATGCCTGGTAGGATGGTTAATACTGTCACCTTAATTGGATCAAAGGATGTGAAGAATCATTCCTGGGTGTGTCTGTGATGGTGTGGCCAAAAAAGATTAACATTTGAGTCAGTGGCCTGGGAAAGGCAGACCCACCCTCAATCTGGGTAGACACCATCTAAAAAGCTGCCAGCACAACCAGAATATAAAACCAGCAGAAGAATATGGAAAGACTACACTATTTTAATCTCCCAGCCTACATCTTTCTCCCATGCTGGATACTTCCTGCCTTCAAGCATTAGACTCCAAGTTCTTCAGCTTTATGACTTGGACTGGCTTCCTTGTTGCTCAGCCTACAGATGGTTTATTGTGAGACCTCACCTTGTGATCATGTGAGTTAATACTCCTTGGTATAAACTCCCCATTATTTATATATACATCTATCCTATTAGTTCTTTCCCTCTAGAGAACACTCACTAATATACCTGGCAATATTTTAAAAATATTATTTTGAAATTGTGCACTTTAGCAGTGATTGCCATCTTGCCCTCATCAATTAGCAAACTGACACAGTTACATACACCTGTAATCCTCATTTTTCTCTTAATGGTAATTCCCTTAGATTTCCCACTGGATTTAAGTGAAACATTATGTTTCACTGGCTTGGGAGAGTTTTGAGTGGTAAGAAACCAACAAGGAAGCTCAGACATATTTATGGTTAGTTGTCTTTTGACTAACCAAAAGGCATTCTGAATGACTAATGAACTAGAGTCTTTACTCTTGGAGATCATCACCCAGATTAACAGATAGACTATTACAAATACAGATTAGAAAAATGTATTAGTAGATACAAATTTGTAGAGATAATGAATACTATTTGAAAGACTATGTAAGTTGAACATGTCAACTTACATATTCTTTCCTTAAACATATATTGCTACTGAAATAAATCAAATGCTGAAAATTTAAATTAGTTTATTCTTCTGCCTTTTAAATATATGTATGTATATATATATATGTGTGTATATATATATATGTGTGTATATATATGTATGTATGTATGTGTGTGTGTATATATATATACATATATACACACACACACATACATACATACATATATGGCTTATAATTGAATATCTCTAGAGTATGTTCATAGAGGTTGAACATGGTAGTATATTATAATTTAGAAAATAAGAATAATTATTATTTGAAACAACTAAAGGTTATAGTTAGGTTATAGTTTATAGCATTTTGTTATCAAGACCATTCAAAATTATCTTATCTTTCCTATGTTTGAGTACAGGATTTCCTATACCACTATATACCATAAATACCAAAGCATTAATGTGCTTTAACCAGCATTTTATTTCCCTTATTCACATTTTAAGTTTTATTTTGAAGTATAGCTTTACTCTCTTTCCTCCATCCAGAGTGGTTAGAACTTTGTACACTTCTCTGCACTTCATAAAAATGTTCACCAACACTTCTTGTTTCCTCAGAGACCAAGTGCAATGAGAAAGAGGACACTGTCATCAACTGAAAACTACTAAAATATACAAACATTTCTATTGGTATTTCTTGCTGCATTTCATATTTTGACATTGAGAGCTCTTCTGGAAAAAACAGTGAGATGCCAGATGTATATCTGGATAACTTGAAAAGAAAATTAAACCTTGATTATATACTTGTAACAGTTCTATAATGAAAACAAAACAAAAGGAGCAATTTTAAGTAAGTGATGTTCCAAAAATCTGACTCTGTCTTTTACCATCATATGTTCTAAAACATTAAGAAAACTTGGCCGGGCACAGTGGCTCAAGCCTGTAATCCCAGCACTTTGGGAGGCTGAGGTGGGTGGATCATGAGGTCAAGAGATCGAGACCATCCTGGTCAACAAGGTGAAACCCCGTCTCTACTAAAAATACAAAAAATTGGCTAGGCATGGTGGCGCGTACCTGTAATCCCAGCTATTCAGGAGGCTGAGGCAGGAGAATTGCCTGAACCCAGGAGGCAGAGGTTGCGGTGAGCCGAGATCGCGCCATTGCACTCCAGCCTGGGTAACAAGAGAGAAACTCCGTCTCAAAAAAAAAAAAAAAAAAGATTAAGAAAACTTCTCTTTGATTTGATAACAGATATGCAAGAAACAATTACTAATGCTACAGAATAATTTAAAAGTAAATTAATCATTCATCTCAAACTCAAAAAGAAAAATCTTGAAGTCTCTTTCAACACTAAGGTATTTTTTTCTATTTATATTAGCTTTTGTGTATTAGAATTCTAGCCACTCCAAATTCCATCAAATGTGGCAAATCAATGTCAATATTAATCTGAAATCTTTCCCAAGTGACATATATCACAACACAATAAAAGAAATTATTTTTCTTCTGGTAAACATAGAATGTGGGCCTGCTTATCCTTTAATCCTATCTCAAATTTTATTTCCTACTTCATTTCTTACAATAATTTTTGTTAAGCACTATAAAATAATGTATTCATGACACTTCCTTTTTCTCTAACTTTGGAAATAAATGCAGAATTTCTCATTGAGGGGTATACTTTCATTCTTGTGGTCATCCTAAATCATCCTGGTTAGCAAATAAACCTTAGGATTTAATAATACTTGTAAAGGTTACTTTAGTACCTATTTTTGTATTAAATCAATGGCACATGGCTATTATAACAAATTTTGTATTTTCAAAATCGTATAGAATATAACACTTTTTACATCTTTCGCTAGGAAATGCAATGCCATTTTCAGCATATACACAGAAAAATGTGAAGACTCACTTGCACAGATGGAAACACACACACATGCACATACAAATTCATACTAGCTGATACTCTAATTTTATACTAAGTTGATCTATTTTTGCTTTTAGCTTTCAGCACAAAATATTACCTTGTTACATATTGACACTTGCCTTTTGTTCATACAAAAAGTATTTTCAATTCATCTTTGAAGAATTTTGAAATCTCCTTTTAGGAGTTTTCTTTAATGTTGCACCAGAGTGCCAAGAATGTTAATGTTATTGCTATTATTTTTTCCATAATTGAAAAATTACAAATTATCATCTCTAAGGGCTGAGCTTGTAATCTATAATCAATCTACTTCATTGCTAAAAATGACAATGACAAACAGTAGGCTTTGTTTTATTACCTATTTCATTTTATTAACATCTTAAAATTAACATTGAGTTATATTTTTATAATGTTGTTAAGTGCTGAGATTTATTATTTCCTTTTATGTGGGTAATTTAATATTATACACAATATATTATGTATGTGTAAGGTAATCAACAATGTTTCTCTTCTTTAGCAATATATTTATTAATCAAAAGTGAAAACAATTATTTATATTATATAAATTTTCTAATAAAATATTCAGAACAAAATTATTATTTAAGTTGGTTGATGGATTACCAGAAGTTACAAAAAATAAAATCGTTTCTTCTGAATGTTCTTTTACTAAATTTTTGAAGAGGAAAAATCACCTATAGGAGGTCCACTTTCAATAACAATTAAATAATACAACTACAGTGTTGATTTGGGATAAAATTTGAAATATTTAACTTATCTCATAATAGAATAGACCTGTGAGGATGGATTGATGTCTGATAGCTCATTAGAGCAAAGCCTCGAGTCCCTCTGGAGTCGATGAAACACAGATTTAGCAGACGGTTACAATTGTCGGTACAACTCAAAATTAAACTCACAACTCTGAATGCTACCAAAATATACTGTTTAATACTTATAAAGAATTGGAAGAAAGCTAACCTAAGGTAATGAATATCTTGATGGCAGCATGATTACATTCCTACGATTGGTTAATTTGATTAGGTTAATTTGGCTAACAAAATGCATTCTCATTTTGAAGGTCTTACGTTTATGTTGAAGTTTCAACTTTATTATATTGTTTTATTTTTGAGACAATAGGTTTCTATTAGATATTTCTATGTTATACAATTTTGAAAACAACTTGTTATATGATCATGTGATCATGTATATCAGCATTATTAAAATATGAATACCAAAAATTGATTTTTAAATATATTTAACTCAAATTAGTGATGAAATACATTATTTAGACTACTAAACTAACATAATTAACTTTAAAAATTCTCATACAAATATATATCTTCCAACATTTTATTTTATTTTATTTTATTTTTTTGAGACAGAGTTTTGCTCTTGTTACCCAGGCTGGAGTGCAATGGCGCGATCTTGGCTCACCGCAACCTCCGCCTCCTGGGTTCAGGCAATTCTCCTGCCTCAGCCTTCCGAGTAGCTGGGACTACAGGCACGTGCCACCGTGCCCAGCTAATTTTTTGTATTTTTAGTAGAGACAGGGTTTCACCATGTTGACCAGGATAGTCTCGATCTCTTGATCTCGTGATCCACCCGCCTCGGCCTCCCAAAGTGCTGGGATTACAGGCTTGAGTCACCGCACCCGGCCCAGCATTTTATTTTTTATAAAAAATCTCTAAAGCAAATTATTGAATTTAGATTTTTATACAAATTTATACTGTTATATTTAAGTAGGTTAAGATTTAGTGGCTCATATCAACAAACTAACAGTGAACAGTTATTCTTATTAGTGTATACTGACTTACCACAAATATTCACACTACTTTTATCAAAATAATTTCATCAAAAGGACTAAGTAATGTATTATGTAAAAAACAACTTTTATTACTATGCAATGCAGTTTGCCATAGATAATAAATTATAAAATGTAAAAACATCTAGTTTCAGACAATTTTTAATACATTAAAACAAAACAGTGAAATTCAAATTTTTTGATGCTTAAATTGGATGAGGTTTTTTTTGTTTGTTAGTTAGATGGAGTTTCGCTCTTATCACCCAGGTGCGATCTTAGCTCATTGAAACCTCTGCCTCCTGGGTTCAAGTCATTCTCCTACCTCAGCCACCTGAGTAGCTGGGGTTACAGGCACCCACTACCACATCTAGCTAATTTTTTTATTTTAGTAGAGGTGGGTTTTTTCCACATTGGCCAGGCTGGTCCAGAACTCCTGACTTCAGGTAATCCAATACACTTATGAACCTTGCACTCGTTACCTCAAATAACATAAGGAATTTTCTGTCACTCCAAAAAGTTCTCTTAACTTCTTTCTGGTCAACTCCTCCCAATTCCTGGCAACATGTAACCACTGAACAGCTTCCATTCATGATAGATTAGTTATGCCTGTTTTAGAATTATATGTAAATGATATCATGCAGTATATAATCTCTGATTTGCCTTCTTTTCTTCAACATAATAGATTCCAAATATGTTTTCACTATATCAGCAAAACTTTTCCTCTTCTGTTACTAGTATTTTATTGTAGGGACATAACACAATTTGTTCGTTACTCTGCTGATGGACATTTGGATGGTTTCTAGTCTGGGGCAAATAATTATGAATTTACCAATCTATCATAGGATGTAAATTTTCATTTTTCTTGATAAATATTGTGTAACTGCTAGAACATAGATTAAATGAGTATTTTACTTTTTAAAATGTGCAAAATAGTATTCCAATGTGTTTGTACAATTAAGGTAAATTCCAGCTGTTCCCTATCTTGGCCAATATTATATATTGTCAGGGTGTTTAATTTCATTTATTTTAGTGGATGTAAAAAGAAATTTCTTTGTAATTTGTCTTTCTCAGAGATTAATGATTTTGAATAACTTTTCAAATGCCCTTTTTGCATCTTTTTTTGGTGAAATATTCCTTTAAATATTTTGCCTATATTTTATAGAACTTTTAAATTATTATTGCCTTGTATATATTTCTCATATAATCAGGAGACAGATTTGTTGTCTATTTTCTACTAGTCTGTGGCTGCTTTTTATTTTTAAATATATTTTTATTTGTTTGATAATATAATGTAGTATGGTAAGAGTATAATCTAAACACAATATAATACACAGGTTTTATTTATTCAGTTCAACAACTTCTGAGTATTGTATACACAGTGCAATCAATAAGATAGTGTTGCCATTATCTAGAAAAACAAGTGTCTCTTGTGCACTTTTCTAGTCCATTTGCATTTCCACACAGGCAGCCTCATTATTATTCCTATAATCATAAATTGTACTCTTCTGTAATATTTTATAGATGAGTATAATTATATATACTCATATAATTTTTATAGAAGAGTATAATTTAATTTATGATTATAAGAATAATGATTTATTGATAAAATATATATTTTTGATAAAGTATATATTGATAAAAATAATCACTAAATATAACTTAATAATTTAAATTAAATTATCCTCTTCTGTAAATAAAATTATAGGACATATTGGTTTTAGTTCATTTTCTTTCACTCAACATAATGTTGATGAAATTGTGATGAAACTTTTTTCTATATTATTTGGGAGTGTGGTATCATGTATTAACGATTGTCAGAACTCAATAAACTAGACAGTTAAAATATAATGAGTGACATTGGTTTTGATCTAAGAATAATAATGTTGAGATTGTTTTTAATTTGATGTACTGAAATATAAAAAACAATTAGTTTTGTGAGGTGAGGCAGTTTATTAAAGAGGAATTATAATAAAAAGGAAATATTCTGTCAAAATAAGAAGAAGGCAATGTGATAATATCCTAGAAGAATATGAAAATTAACAATTGTGAAACCATACTTTATACTTAGCTGAACAATGATTTGACAATAAATGCAATTCTAATACTCTTCTTAGATAAATGAAAACATAGTGCTTTTCACTTAAAAAACAAATATTTACATCAGGAAGAGAGAAAATTATTTCAGTTGAAATGGTGATAGCAATAGCTCGTAAACATGTGGGTTTATCTATAAAAATTATTGTTTAACCTTATAATAACCAATCTGAATTTAGAAAATAAACTCTAAAACCTAGAACACAATTGGAATAGACTCATATAAAATGGCCAGTTTTCAAGCTTTCTAAGATTTTTATACTATTAAGGAGAAAACAGGTGATATTTCTTGGTGTTAAAATTCCTTATTTTTTTATAGTTAATATATTTTATTTATAATATATTACAATTATGGTTTTACTCTGGGAGGGTACAGTTAATTCCACATCAAGTGGTCTATTCATTTAACTCACCTACTTTAGAGGCTAAGGAGAAAAGCCATATGGTTATCCTATGTAATGGCAAGAAGGCTTTTGGTAAAGCTGGAAATGTAATTATTTCCTCAGCATTTGTGAGGATGCTTACAGTATTTTATCTACAAAATCAGGCATACATCTACATGTCAGCTGTATAGAGGACAACCCACCTTGTTCTGAACATTTTTGAAACCTCGGTGAAAAGCACAGTACAGCACAGTCCATGTGCAGAATGTGGGCATCTAATCTACCACATTCCTTCATAGTCAGCTCCTCTGCATGTTCCCAGCTCCTGACAATCATGGATGTGCTTTCCCTTCCAATACACTTGCCTATTCCAGGATGTTGTAGAAATGGAATCATTCAGTCTTTAATCTGTTGGGTCTGGCTTCTTTCACTCTGTAAAATGCTTTTGAGATTCTTTCATGATTTTTGCATGTACCAGCAGTTAATTCCTTTTTACTGGTGAGCCGTGTGGCATTGTGTGGTTATATCACAGTTTACTTATCTATTCCTCAGTTTAGGGACATTAGGGTTGTTCCGAATTTTTGACAATTATAAATGAAGTTGTTATAAGCATTTGTGTGTAGGTTTTTGCAAGGATGTATATTTTCATTTCATATATATATATATATATATATATATATATGTACATATATATATATATTTTATTGCATCTTAGGTTCTCGGGTACATGTAAAGAACATGCAGGATTGTTGCATAGGTAGATACATGGCAATGTGGTTTGCTGCCTCCATCCCCATCACCTATATCTGGCATTGTTCCCCATGTTATTCCTCCCCATTTCCCTACCCTCTACTGTTCCTCCCCTAGTCCCCCCACCCACAGACCTCAGTGATGCTCCCCTCCACCCCCACTACCCACTGTGTCCATATGTTCTCACTGTTTTGTTTGAGAGGGAGTCTTGCTCTGTCCCCAGGCTGGAGTACAGTGGCACGATTTCAGCTCACTGCAGCCTCTGACTTCCAGGTTCAAGCTGTTCTCCTGTTTAAGCCTCCTGAGTAGCTATGATTACCGGGGTGTACAACCATGCCCAGATATTTATTGTATTTTTAGTAGAGATTGGGTTTCACCATGTTGGCCAGGATGGTCTCAAATCCTGATTTGCCTGCCTCGGCTCCCAAATGCTGGGATTACAGGTGTCAACCACCATACCAGGCCAAAATGTCTTAGGATTAAAAGTTGTTTTGTAACAAATGTTTAAGTGTATTCATTATAAAATTTAAAAGAAAGAATAATTTCTAAACTAATAAAAAAGAAAATATTGAAAGAACACCAATGATCCAAAAGAAAGCAGGAGAATAGAACAAATGAAGCATAGAAAGAAACCGTGTAAATCAAAAGTGCAAATTATAATGGTAGAAATAAATTCAAATATAGTTGTGGTTACAAGCAATGCATAGGAACAATTACCTCTACTTAAATAGTAGACATTGTGAAATTAGGTTGAATGTATACACTATACTTTTTTTTTCTTTTGAGAAGGAGTCTTGCTCTGTCGCCAAGGCTGGAGTGCAGTGACCTGATCTCAGCTCACTGCAACCTCCGCCTTTTGGGTTCAAGAGATTCTCCTGCCTCCGCCTCCGGAGTAGCTGAGACTACAGGTGCATGCCACCACGCCCAGCTAATTTTTGTATATAATGCTTTACAATGTACCTCAGGGCATGGAAAGGTCAACAATAAATGTATGGTAAAGTAACTAGAATAAATAATAATAAAGAAAGCTTATGAAATTAAAAGAGAATGTCCTATTTCTACTTAGCTAGTGTACAAATCACTTCTTTTTTTTTTTAGACGGAGTTTCGCTCTTGTTACCCAGGCTGGAGTGCAATGGCGTGATCTCGGCTCCCCGCAACCTCCGCCTCCTGGGTTCAGGCAATTCTACTGCCTCAGCTTCCTGAGTAGCTGGGATTACAGGCATGTGTCACCGTGCCCAGCTAATTTTTTTGTATTTTTAGTAGAAACGGGGTTTCACCATGTTAACCAGGATGGTCTCTATCTGTTGACCTCGTGATCCACCCGCCTCGGCCTCCCAAAGTGCTGGGATTACAGGCGTGAGCCACCGCGCCTGGCTAAATCACTTCTTTATAAGGAAAACAAACAAGAAACAAACCCCCCAAAACTCAAACAGACAGAGTCATATTATAAGAAATATAAAATGGATAGCAGATAAACAAAATAAAATAATGGAAAACAAAATATAATGTGAACCATATCTATTATAACTTATATCAGTATTTTATCCCTATTAAAATGCAAAGAAAATTTCCTAATTTCCATTTAAATGATTAACAATAATAATACAAATTATTTGCTACTCCCTAAAGCATGCCTAAAACAAATTGGCAAAGGATGTTTTAAGGCATAAGAACAGGAAAATATCTAAAAAAAAAAATAAGTAAAATTAAAGGTTGGACTCTCTTAATTTAAGAAAAATGTATTAAGGCAAAAAGCATTCAAGGTGACAAAAAACATCTTATTATATTGATACAAGATACTATGCCCAATGAAAATATCATAATCATAAAATTTTATGAACCAAATAAAAGAGCACAAAAGTATATTAGGCAGGTAGTGTTAGAAAGTCAGAGATATACACAAAGTACACAACTGTACTTGATTTTAACACATTATTATCTGTCCATGAAACATAAAAGAGTAAGAAAATAAAGCCATACAAGATTTGTACTATATATAAAACTGAGATGTTATACGAGGCAAAGCTAAAGAAGTGTGATGTAAATTTCTTTTTTCTTCTTTTTCTTCCTTTTCTTTTGTATTTTTGTTTGTTTCTTTTCTAATTATACATACTCACTTAACTTAGAAGCATATTTTTGGCAATATGTGAGGTGGGAAATTAAAAATAAAGAGAATGACTTTTTAGTTGCTCAAAAGACTGTCTTTTTTTTTCATTCATTGTAAATAGACAGTGGTGATACAATTAAACTTAACCTACATGCTTCATTATGATATGCTATATAGACATACACATATGAATATACACAGATATTTATAACAAAGCTCTCATTGCATATAACATTATGCTTCCATTGTCTATTTGGTAACTTATATCAGGAAATAATATTCCATTAATATATGTCTAGTCTGAAATAATATTCTATTAATATAGGTCTAGTCATTGGTTCCTTATACAATTTTGTGAGTAATTTTTAGAAATATTCAAGAAAATTTTCTAGGCAGATAATTATTCCACTGGTTGACTACAAGTTCTAATCTCATAATGCTTGTCTTTTAAATTTTTAAAATTGTGATCTACTGCTCTATTTATAGATTAGTTGCAAAATTAGCTTAGGCAGTTTTCATACATCCCTCAATCAATCTCCTCCAATGTGTATACCTCACATATCTGCAACTCCATTATCTCATAACCAAAACATTTATGAAACTTTGACATAATCAATGCATTTGTTGAATGTGTTAATGTTAACTTGGTTCTGTTTTACATTAACAGTTGCATATTAATAAATGCAATTTATTATTATAAGATACATGTGCCTATTAACTAGTTTCTTACTTTTTTCTATTTTTTCTTATTATTTGTTTAGTCTGAAAAGTCTTGCCTATATTCTTGCTTTTGATACTGTAAACACTTTAATCAATAGACTGTGAGATCATAAACAAAGAAGTCTGACCTCTTATGTGATCAAGCAGCAGGAGAAAAAGAAAACTCCTCAAATATGAAAAATTTTAAAATTAGCAATTTAGGGAAGAACATAACCATAATGCAGAACACATAATTTAATTAATGCATTTTCAGAATGCATGTGTGAGTTATGTGACTCAATTAAAACTACTGTGAAATCTTAGACTGTGTCTACCTTGTTTTTCTAAACATTGTCAGGGAGGAAAGCACCAGTGATACTACCAGATATAGTCTACAGTTATCCACAACATTATTGTTCTTATAGCTAGCTTTATAAGTAATAGCACAGAAAGCTTCCATAAAACTGTAAACTCTGTATCATATCAAATTCATAAAAGAATACCATTGATCTGCCTTTCTCTACAATTTGTATCATCATGTGAAAGAGAGGAGTGCTCAATCAAGGCACCTTAACCTACTAAAGTTATTAGAGGAGTAACTCCCATAGTTTCCTCTCCTTTCTATTAAACTTATTTGAAAACAAAACCAATATTAAAGAAATAATGGCTAGCATTGAGGCACACTGACATCGACAAGACAACAAAATTTGAAATCTATTATTTCATGTGGTAGATTCCTTGTAATTACAGATTTTATACTAAGCCCTATTATATCACCTAGTGGTCCCCAACTGCCAGGCCATAGACTAGTAGTTTTGGCCTGTTGGGAGCCAGGTTGCACAGCAGGAGGTGGAGGTGAGCAAGCATTATCACCTGAGCTCCACCTCCTCTCAGATCAGTAGCACTATTAGATTCTCATAGGAAGGCAAACCCTATTGTGAATTTCACATGCAAGGGATCTAGGTTATGTGCTCCTTATGACAATCTAATGCCTGATGATCTGCAGTGAAAGAGTTTCATTCCCAAATCATTGCCCACTCCCCCACTCCCATGTTGGTCCTATGGAAAAAATTGTCTTCCATGAAACTGGCACCATAAAGAATGGGGAATGCTGATGTAAGTGACCAAACTGAAAAGTAATTGAGCTAAAGCCTCAACTTACTGGATAACATTTTATTATCCATGTGTCCTCTATGATATTTAAATAAACTCATAGCTTCATTAAATGTCTAAATTATATAGTGTACAATTACATATCATTACTAAATTTAAAAAATTTTCTAATGTAAGCTTAATTTTTGTATTTTAAAGTCTACTCAAATAGAAAAAGGATTGTGAGATATTTTAGTTATTCTATTACTATGTACTTAGAAAATGTTATTTATTTATTTAAATAATTCTGTGATTTCTTCTTTTCAAATTACTTCTGAATGATTTCACTGAATTTATATACTACATTCATTATGTGGCAGTCAGAAAATTGCCCTTTCCATGTTAGCAAAAATGAAATATGCTATTTTGTCATTTTTAAAGGAGAGCAGGTAATAAACACATTTGACCTATTTGCAGTTTTAAATAGGTGAAACAAATTATTATAGAATGAATCACTAAATATATATTTAGACTGAAAACTGCCAGTCCACAGACCTATTATATCACCATATGGAAGTGATATTTCCTTATAAAGTGATAAGATCATAATTAATACATGTGTTTTTTAATCGGAGTTTGACTGTGTAATAAGTATAAGACAGAATGAGAAGTGAATCAAACAGAATATAAAATAACCCAGTAACTGAGGCAAAACATTTCTGTCTCTTTGCTTAAAATGTGAAAAAAAAAAAATGATGCCTTGTTACAGGCTTATACTCAGGTTTATATTTTGGGTTCTCTATTAAGAACCCAAATAATATTACTCTATAACATACAATGGAGTGATGTCAATTTTAATGGTAGAAAGTAGGGAACCAGCCCCCACATCACCCATGGGTACCCAAGTTTGGTGGCGACAAAGGATTGAGGAAGAGACAGATTAAGAATGAAATGGGACCAGGATGCCATCACTTTTTACTGGAGGCAGTGAAGGCCCCAAGCTCTGGTCTCTCACACTATTTATTGGTTACCATCACTTTGATCTATAGGGTAGGGATGGAGTGATGGTTAGGAGAGGGTGTTGTGATGGTGGAGTGAATCAGTGAGCTGGAACTGAATCAGTGAGCTGGAACTGGTGTGTCATTTTAAAGATTGATAATAGTGGTTGTTTGGGAGTTTCACAAAACAAGAATGTGATTATCTTTAGCCTGTTATCTATGTGCAACTGGTAGAATGTGGGCCTTACAAAAAGCCTACAAATCTGGTTACATCTTAGTGCTATGAAAGGGTCCTACGTCTTTGAGCACAATGATTATGGTAACAGAGCCTACGTCACCCTGCACCGAAACATGAGGCATGGAGAGGCCTTCCTCCCCAGAGGCCTCCTGCAGCCTTCTGCAATTTGTTGTTCCTGATTTCTTTTCTACGTACAAGCAGTTTATGCAGGCATACTGTAAACACTTCTTCCATTGCTGCTTCTCCCAACAGTAGAATACAAGCTAAACAGAATCTGCCCTGTTCTGCTCCATTGTACACTCAAGAATCTGAATTTTCCACATGTACATCTGGTATTCTGTGTTGCAGCTGGCATGGATGAAGTTGAAGCAAATTTACTAAACTTTATAAAATATATATTTGCATAGTGGGGAAAAAAAATAAGTAAACCAACATATATTCAAACCAAAAACTTATCTCAATTGTTCAACTCAGGGAGTGGTCTCAATCAATATGAATTATTAAAACCATAACTGAATCTTCCATTTTAGGTGTTAAAAGGGCTGAATAACTGACGAGCATTGCCTTTCTGCAGCATATATTTTTAGTCACTTATAGAAATAGTCACAGTCTCAGGGCAGTTATTGAAATTAGCAAATCTATAACACATTTGGAATAGTTTTCAAGGTAGTCTAATGAAACACACAGTGTACAATCAATACAAAACAGCAGGAACAGAGTTATACAGTGATTCTCAATCATACATTGTAATGCAAATTGTGAAGCTTGCTGTGTAATGCTTTCTATAAATCTTTACATTTCAGAAACTGTAGAAATGTTAGAATATGTTTTCCCTTGAAAAGAAGAGCAACTAAATTGTATGCACTAACTTGACAAATGAAAGAAAAATAGTAAATGTACCTCTATAGATTGGGGTCACACTGTACCACAGGTACATAGTAGACTTTTCTTTGAACAATTCATCTACTCTACTCTACTTCATTAAAAAAAAAAAAAAATCTTCATTTTCCCATTTACTTTATTTGTTCTTTTTCTCATTGCCAGTGTTATACATCTTTCTCTTAAATCTCCTGGCCTATGCCTCATAAGTGTCACTGACACCCAACAGGACATTAAAGCCAAGGAGATAGGAAGTTTACTCTTCATTTCACAAGAGCAGAAGCAACAAACAGAAGTCAGATTCCACCACAGAGTGTGAGATACTTTACTGCGCCCTTAACCTAAATCAATAGGGATGATTTTGCTCCTCTCAGGGGATGTTTTAAAAATGTTTAAAGAAATTTTGTCACAACTCCAGGAGCAGGTGATTACAGGTTATAGAGGACTGTGATGGTGCCAGGCATCCTGTGAAGCACAGGTCAGACTCACAGAAAGGGATCACCCATCCCAATATGACAATTGCCTAGAGATTAAGAAACTCTGATTTATATGAATATTGGTTTGCTTGTACTTTTTTCTGGCACACAAATATACCTTTCATGAAATTTGTTAAGACTTGATTTTTCTCTTTACCTTTATGGCAATTTCATAGTTTCTCCTCTTTCTGTTCTTACCTTTATTTTCACTGTCTCTGGTAAACACTCTTTGGTTACTTGCTTGCTGTCAAGTGTTATTTCCAGGGAGGTGTCTTTTTTTTTGCTTCAAATAACTGTATATTCACTAAGCCTTTTCTTTTTCCTCATATTGCTTATTATATTGCATTCCAAAACCTAAGTAGGAGCTAAAAAGAAATATTTAAGTTTAGGTATACTACTATTGAGCCTATGCCATGCATAGAGTAGTTTATGGATACAGATGTGTTGGATATAGGAAAATAGAAATAATCTCTCTTGCTATATTAGTCATTAAAAATTTGGAAGAAACAATACCTTGAATAAATGTTTAATATCCTTTATACTTTCAATTGAAAGAATTATCAACAAATTTATAAATTGTGGCATAAGTGTTTGCATAAATCTGTAGGCATATGTATAAATATATGTATATACATACACACACAGGTATATAATAACGCACCTAATTATGACTATGATTTTAATAGATTACTATATCTAGGAATTATTTGAATACTACATGAAATTGATATAAAATTTTAATCTATTTTGATTTTTGTTTTGTAAATTAATTTTTAGCTAAACTGTTTATACTATATTTTATAATGAAGTATGCTTATGCCACTTGACTTTTTAATGTAATTCAATTCACCAAAATTTTATTACACATATTGCAAGTGTTACAAAATAAGAAAGCTGAACATTTGGAAATGGTGAGTAATTGGAATTTATGAAATTACAATTCAAAGTTAGGAGAGTTTAGATTAATAATAAAGCTCATTATATGGCCAAAGGAAAAGGGTTGAAGAAAACAGAAAGGAAGATCATTGGAAGAGTTGTTCGAGAAAGCAAGGGGCCAGGGTTTCAAATGGATCACTCAAAAAGATAAAAGCTTAGTCAAAATATGGTCTTTGAAGCAATTGCCAAGTTACTGAGGAATGATGGAGATTGACCAGAATGTTGCTATGTGCAAAAATGAATGTGGCTATAGGACATAGTAAGCAAATTATATAAAGCTTGAATAGCAATGACTTGCTTATTTATTTTTACGTGTTTAGTTATTTATTTTTAAATTTAAACCACGAAGATACAATGTTCTCAGAAAAATATTGCTGAGGAAATAAAGAGGAAAGTGATCCTTTCACTCACGTTACTGTATATGGATTTTGATAAAATATCAAAATTCTACTTGAGACAGTTTCAAGAAAGCAATCTTATGAAGTACCAACTTTAAGGCTAAGTGTTACATGGAAGAGTCAGAGAAGATTTTAAGGATGTTTGAATCAGCCTATTAACTGCCTTTCGCTTCTAGGTAAAAGAAAACTTGTGAGCATCAATCAAGAAGTCATATTTATTTCTACTTACGTATTCAGTTAAAATATGTTTGTCTCGAAAAATAATTTTAAATTACAGAGTGGTCTTTCATAAAGCAAACAGTATCTTTGATTTCCGGTCAGTTTTTCACTTTCCATTTTTATAGCAATAAGTACTGAAACGCTTAATAAAAAAGCATATAGAAAAAGAATGAAAACTCACATAGCTCAGTGCGATAAATAAGGGTAAATTTGTGTCAAAGAACAACAGACTTCTCTAAGACTTGTCAAGTAAAAATTCATGAAGCATCATTCCCTTTGTCCTTAAGTCAGTGAGGTCATTTTTGGCAAGGTCTGCTGCATTGATTTGCTGTCCATGTCAACAAGAAAGCATTACAAATCTATGTTTCAATTTAGAGGTCATCTGAGCAAGAGTAACCTTCAACAATTTTCTTCAGCGTTTTCAAGTTTCTGCAGATTTCTGCCTGCAGATAAATTAAATAGGAGAATTTGCATAGTTGCCTTTCCCAAGTAACTTAAATACAGAGTGCTAGATAGGCCAAAAACAGAATTTGTTATAATGACTTGCAGGATTTTTAATTCCGAAGGGTTTTACTCGCTCATACATTCCTAAAACTCTACCAAATGAGCCATACTATAGATTTACTCTTTATTTTCAAATTATTCTACAAGGGGCCTTTTCTTACACTTAAAAACAAATCCTTCTGCCAGATTTTGAATGAATTATTTTTATACATGCTCTATTAAACCTTATGTATTTGGGAATCTTTGCATTTTTCTCTTTGATTTTTACAAGTCTACCTGAAAAGATTTTAAGTTTTAGTTCATAGAGATGTGATTTCATGGCAGTAGTTTTAAAATATGTACTATTTTTTTCTTCACGAAATCTATCAAAGTTCATTATTTGTGAAGAATCAAAAAAGTCTTATGATTTAATGAATTATCAAGAATTTTAGTCTAGTTGAGCTAAAATTTGACCAAAAAGCCACCCACAATTTTAAGTCGCTCACATTTTCAATTCTTCAAGCAGGATAAAATAAGAGTTAACTATCTTCATAGATGTTACTTGTGTCATTGAAATTCATGTTGAAGTTACGGCATGCCTGTTTCTGTAATAACCAATATCCAAAGAAAACAGGACATTAGAAACCAGGATTTTAATGTAGTTAAAATCATTTGACAGATACGTGTCATCATTTGTTTTATTTTGGGATGTTTCCTATTCACAAACCAATTAAATATCTTGGTTTATTAAATGCCCCTCAATTTTATTTATTTATTTCCATTTTAACAATATAATCACTAAGTTCTTTGTACTCCGAGAAATATAGATTTTATTAAGTTACAGATATATTAAACTATTGAATTTATTATTCAAAATAAAGTGTTTATATTTTCTAATTTATTTTTCTTTCTCCTTTACTTTGCTGTATGCATAAAAATATGATTTTATTTTATTTTTGGCTGTTCGTTTTTTAATTCTACTGGAATCAATTACAACAAAACCAAAGGATATCTGCTTGTTGGTTTATTTATTTGCTTACATATTTATAGCTAGGGCTATAATTCATGTGAGGAATTCACATACATAATGTCAGGATACGTCTTTTGAATTCTGAACTATTGACAGTTATTGTAAAATTAGAGGTCATGTACTACCCTATATCACCCTAAATACTAGAAATCAAAAAATACCTTAAAAAACTAATTTGTAGTTCCACGTTAAGAAGATAAATAAAAGACACATTTTTTTTCATCCTCATGAAATTTCATTCTAGCTATGGCAAGAATACTTTTTTTAAAACTTGAAACTACAATAATAGAGATTATAGAATCTATTTAAAACAATTACAAAACTTTATCAGTTGAAACTAGATAAATGAAAGCAGTTCTGAGATAGCTGAAACATAAAGTGAACAAAGATGAGAAGATACATGATTTCAACTAAAGGTTTCTAAAGAGGATGAGAAACAGGTGTCTTTGAAATTAGGGATAAAGGATTGGTGACTAAAATAACAAAGATTCCTTGAAGGCTGTTTAAGAGTCCATTAGATCTCTACATCACAAACAGCAAGCTGCTACAGAATTCCACCTTTCTCATCCCAGCTGAATTATGAAATTATATTCTCTGTTACCAATTACAGTACAGGTATCCTTATTGAACGCTATTTTTCCTCTTAAATAAACATATCAGAATTATGAAAGAAAATAAAAACATTATGTTTAATTATGAGACACACAATAGTGATTCACTACGTCTAAAAATAAATAATGAGACCAGAATGAAGTATCTTTGATGTTTTCATTCTACGATCAATTACAATAAAACCAAAGAATATATTCTTTCCAGTTTACTTGTTACACATTACGTATTTACATACTTGCAAACATCAATACCTGACTAATCTTGACAATTGTTTTTTAAACAATAACTTGACACATTTTCTAATGCCTACAAATGGTAATGCAGATGAAAACACAAAAATTGCCAAAGTAACAGAATAATCTAACATTTACAATTTGTATAGATCCCTGGCATTTGTGTAGACTCATGAAGAATATACAGAAAACAGGTATTAGGGTTTGCCTTGGAGAAAAAGAATTAGGTGGCTTGAGTAAAAGGGTTAAAAGGATACAAAGGAAACTTATTCTGCACTTTATTTTGTGGTTTCCTAACTTTGTATAACAACACATTACCTGTTTGTATGGAATTAAAGATATGTATTTCCCTATATCAAGAGATAGGTAGCAGTACATATCAACCACTGGAAATGAATAAATTTTTAAAATTCAACAGATATATAAAATATTTCTAACAAATAAAAATTTTAAAAGGACAGAGAGGAAATCTTTGAAGAAACAAATGTTCTTTTCTATTTGACACATGAATTTCTTCAAGTTTATTTATTAAATTTCTAAGTTAATAGTATCAAATTTTAGAGATTGGAGTTTTTTTAATCAATAAATTTGATAGGGATGGCTTAGTTCTGCACTTCTTGTATTTTGTAGCAGGAACATTGACATATGAGGCAATACATTTATTTTATTTATCCCCTTTTCTCTCTGAAATCTGAATACAGAATATATGTAGAGTATTAAAGGAAAAATAATAGAGCCTATGAGCAAAATGAATTTTAAATTACTTGATGCTAACTGCTAGATATATCTATTAGAGACGATTTAGTTGCAAGTTATAAAGCATCTGACTAGACAGTCTTAAGTAGGACTCTATAGGGTTTAATAGTATGACAAATCTACAGGTAGAGGCTTACTGGTTTGACAGTGTAATGATATCACAAACAACCTACCTGTGACTCTTTGGGCATCATCTTCAGAGCTATAAGACAGATTAAGCCATCGTTTAACTATCTAACATAAAAAAGAAAGGACATAAGAAAAATTTCAGGAAACTTGGTTACGGTTCACTGATAAAAATTGGAACAAATGGGCATGCATATTGAGAGAGATAATATTTAGCTAGCATATTCTCAACAATAGTGGCAAATGTGAGAACATATAGGCTGGATGTGCCATCCTGCTGTTTCTTATACACCGTAAACAGAGGCTAGTACCTGATAAACTATTCCTTATCTTCATGATGGGCATCGACCTCATTTTGTAGAATTTCTAAATTGGACTCAGATATAAATAAATAAAGTAACATTTCCTTTGCAGGATTGGCTAGCACACCATCTTCCACTATTTTCTTTCATCTGACATTGGATGTTGACTCCAGAGTGACTCAGAAATCATGTAATGAAGATTCTGAAGTCTCCTGAATCTTTGAATGTTTGGAAATACACTTTCAACCACCCATTAAAAACACCTATTTTAGAATTACTGACAGAGAAAATTTTATGTGTATTCTACTAAAATTTTGAGACTTATTCCTTATAGCAGCAAACTTAATTAACATAGTACCTTAACTATCTGTATCCCTATAAAGACTTTATAGGAATAGCATTTAACAAAATTTATGTTAAAACATCTAAGTAGAGATTAAAGAGTTCTCACACAAAAAAGTCAGTTTAAGAGATGATTTTTTTCTTTTTTTTAGTGTATCCTCAATAAAATACTGAGCTATTAAAGTATTTTAGTTTTAAGTAGTATAATTTAAAAAGTTAAACTACCAATTGTAAATTTTACAAAATTTACTCTGGCCATGATGTAAATTTGCTGTATTTAAGACTGCAGGTAGAAGGATATTGTCATAAACACTTGAGTAAAATGATGAGTTTCTAAAAGAAGAGATGTACAGTGGCAATGAAAAAAGGAGAACTTGTAAAATTTATCTTTCTTTTCTTAAAAATTTATTTATTATACTTTAAGTTCTGGGGTACATGTGCATAATGTGAATATTTGTTACATAGATATACACATGTCATGATGGGGGTTTGCTGCATCCATTGCCCCGTCATCTACATTAGGTATTTCTCCTAATGCTATCCCTCCCCAATACCCCCACCCCTGCTATTCCTCCTCCTAGTCTCCCCACTCTCCAGGCCCCAGTGTATGATGTTCCCCACCCTGTGTCCATGTGTTCTCATTGTTCAACACCTACTTATGAGTGAGAAAATGTGGTGTTTGGTTTTCTGTTCTTGTGTCAGTTTGCTGAGAATGATGGTTTCCAGTTTCATCCGTGTCCCTGCAAAGGACAAGAACTGATCCTTTTTTATGACTGCTTAGTATTCCAGGCTGTATGTGTGCCACATATGTGCCACATTTTCTTTATCCAATTGATCAATAATGGGCATTTGGGTTGGTTCCAAGTCTTTGCTATTGTGCACAGTTCCATAATAAACATACGTGTGCATGTGTCTTCATAATAGAATGATTTCGGGGGGATAGTTACCCAGTAATGGGATTACTAGGTCAAATGTTATTTCTATTTCTTGATCCTTGAGGAATCACCACACTGTCTTCCACAATGGTTGAACTAATTTACCCTCATACCAACAATATAAAAGTGTCCCTATTTCTCCACATGCTCCCCAGCATCTGTTGTCTCCTGAATTTTTTTAAAGATTGCCATTCTAACTGACATGAGATAGTATTTCAATGTAGTTTTGCTTTGCATTTCTTTAATGACCAGTAATGATGAGCTTCTTTTCATATGTTTGTTGGCTGCATAAATGTCTTCTTTTGAAAAGTGTCTGTTCATATCCTTTGCTCACTTTTTGATGGGGGTGTTTATTTTTTCTTGCAAATTTCTTTAAGTTCTCCATAGATTCTGGATATTAGCCTTTTGTCAGACAGGTAGATTAGATTGCAAAAAATTTTTCCATTCTAATGGTTATTGTTTCATTCTATTGATAGTTTCTTTTGCTGTGCAGAAGCTCTAAGTTTAATTAGATCTCATTTGTCTATTTTGGCTTTTGTTGCCATTGCTTTTGGTGCTGTAGTCATGAAGTCATTGTCCATGCCTATGTCCTAAATGGTATTTCCCAGGTTTTCTTCTGGAGTTTTTATGGTGCTAGGCCTCATGTTTAAATCTTTGATTCATCCAGAATTAATTTCTGTATAAGGTGTAATAAAGGAATCCAGTTTCAGTTATCTGCATATGGCTAGCCAGTTTTCACAACACCATTTATTAAAAAGGAAATCCTTTCCCCATTGCTTGTTTTTGTCAGGTTTGTCAAAGATCAGATGGTTGTAGTTGTGTGGTGTTCTTTCTGAGGCCTCTGTTCTTTTTCACTGGTCTATATCTCTGTTTTGGTACCAGTATCGAGCTGTTTTGATTATAATAGCCTTGTAATATTGTTTGAAGTCAGGTAGTGTGATGCCTCCAGCTTTGTTTTTGTGTTTTTGTTTTGTTTTGCTTAGGATTGTCTTGGTTATGTGAGCTCTTTTTTGATTCCATATGAAGTTTAAGGAGTTTTTTTCTAGTTCTGTGAAGAAAGTCACTGGTAACTTGATGAGGTTACCATTAAATCTATCAATTACTTTGGACAGTATGGCCATTTTAACAATACTGTTTCTTCATAACCATGAGCATGGAATGTTTTTCCATTTGTGTTCTCTTATTTTCTTGAGCAGTGGTTTGTAATTCTTCTTGAAGAGGTTCTTTACATCCTTTGTTAGCTGTATTCCTAGGTATTTTATTCTCTTTGTAGCAATTGTGAATGGGAGTTCACTCATGATTTGGCTCTCTGTCTATTATTGTTATATAGAAATGCTTGCAATTTTTGCACATGGATTTTGTATCCTGAGACTTTGCTGACATTGCTTATTAGCTTAAAGAAATTTTGGGCTTAGACCATGGGGTCTCCTAAATATACAATCACGCCATCTGCAAACAGGGACAATTTAACGGCCTCTGTTCCTATTTGAATACCCTTTATTTCTTTCTCTTGCCTGATGACCCTAGCCAGAACTTTCAATACTATGTTGAATAGGAGTGGTGAGAGAGGGCAACCTTGTCTTGTGCTATTTTTCAGTGGGAATGCTTCCAGTTTTTACCCATTCAGTATGCTATTGGCTGTGGGTTTGTCATAAATAGTTCTTATTATTTTGAGATATGATCCATTGATACCTAGTTTATTGAGAGTTTTTAACATAAAGGACTGTTAGATTTTGTTGAAAGCCTTCTCTGCACTCATTAAGGTAATCATGTGGATTTTGTCTTTGTTTTTATTTATGTGACTGATAATGTTTATAGATTTGTTGATGTTGAACCAGTCTTGCATCTCTGGGATGAAGCCCACTTGATTGTGATGGATAAGCTTTTTTGATGTGTTACAGCAGTCAGTTTGCCAGTATTTTATTGAAAATTTTTGCATCAGTGTTCATCATGGATATTGGCCTGAAATTTTCTTTCTTAGTTGTGTCTGCCAGGTTTTGGTATCAGGGTGATGTTGGTCTCATAAAATGAGTTAGGGAGGATTTTTCTTTTTTTATTGTTTGGAATAGTTTCAGAAGTAGTGGTACCATTTCCTCTTTATACCTCTGCTAGAATTTGATTGTGAACCCACCTGGTTCTGGACTTTTTTTGCTTGGTAAAATTTATGTTTCTAAGAAAGCTAGGGATGAAGAGATTCAGAGTAGTGGGATTACATTGAGTGATTATATGAAGAAAAATTTATATGTGATGGTTTTCAAAACATGAGAATGATGTGGTAGATTTTGAAATTTAGGTAGAGTAGACTTAAAGACATTCTAAAGCCAGGCACTATGGTAAGCACTTATAGTCTCAGCCACTTGGGACGCTGAGGCAAGAAGATTACTTAAGCTCAGGAGTTTGAGACTGTAGTGTGCTATGATTGCACTTGTGAATGAGTACCACACTCCAGCCTGAGAAACATAATAAAATCCTTTCTCTAAAAATGAGAATAAATTCTTAATTGTATAGGGAAACAGAGAATTGGCAAATGTTGAGGGCTAATTTGGGGTTATATAACTTGATAGCAAAGAAAGACATAAAGACAAAAGTTATATTTTCCATTTCTGTTTAGTAGTTCAAAACAGATATGGAAATGAAAGGCAGATAGACTGATCTAGTTGTTAGAGTTTTGCCAGGCTTTGAAACATAGGATAATGGGCCAAGGAAGTAGTGACTTTAGCTAGAAAAAGTTCTGGTGATTTATTTTGAAGTCTACATTAAATATATAAAGAAAGTTGTATAATTGCAGACAAAGTTGGCAGCAAGGTAAATCAATGAGTTGTTATCTGAAAATTTTGAAGTATATAAGCTCTGAGCTATAAACAGTGGGGTGCTGAAGCACATTATGCACATCTCCTTCCAACTTATGTTCAATGCAAGAATTTATTACATGCAAATCTACAAATCAGAATTTTTTGTTTGTTTTCTGAGAATTGGCTGTTAAACAGTTACAACACACAGCTAACTATTAATTCCAAGACATGTCTGGAAATTGGATGGCTGGCTAACATGAGTAAATAAAGAGAGATGCTTAGTTATTACACAGCTCATCCACATTGTAATTTGAAATTCTTGACCACAGTGGGAGGACCTGTAGTGAAGAAGTTCAGTGTCAGTATTTTCAATAAATTAGAATAAAGAAATGTTTGATAAATTTATGTAAATAACCTTACAGCCTACCAGGTTATAAATAAAGGTCTGAAGCTGGATAGGGAGCGATAATGACTACATGATTATACATATGTAGAAAGACTATATATGTATAATATATATATATATATTATACACACACACATACACACACAAAGACTATATACATACACACATATATATGTATATAGAGTATTGTAATTATAAGGAGATTACATGGAGTGGTATTGTAGAGTGAGAATGACTGAACTCGTACTAATACTAAGGTACTTGCTAAGTGAGTGAGGGAGGAGTCCTGAGAAGCCACTGAGTAAAGAATGTGCCAAAAGGAAAGGAGATTTAACCAGGAATAATAAATAGAGTAGGTATGCAGTATTGAGATCAACAATATTTATCTATCAGAGAATAAGCTTTATAGATGGTTAAGAGAGGAATTTAGTCTGAATGCTCATTTTTGTAGAAATGAAGTGGGGGAATGTGGGCCAAAGAGAATAAGCCAAATCTATGTGGTAATGAGTATATGAGATTATGAATGGTCAAGGGACCTTTACATTTTAATGGTAACCAAAACCTCATTAAGGAAGCATAGATGTAAAGTTTTTCAGAGGAATTAATCTCAAAAGCCCCAGTAGATGGAGATCTTAAGTGTCTCTAGAACCTTATTTAATTGTTTCTATAGCAATCTGCAAAGGGGTTGTTTGCTTCCTGAGCAATCTGTATGCATTGAAAAGACAACTATCTCTGATGATTGCAAGAAACACCGAGTTTTAGAAGAAGCCATCTGTGTCTTTAATCGATTTTATTCTCAAGGAAGTTATGATCTTTGTTATTAAAAAAAAAGCCAGCAAAGAAACCAAGCCATTTTCTATCTCTGATTATTTGCTCTAAGAAATGTGGACAAGGTCTACTGGACAGTGAGATGAGCAATTCAAAGAGATCTATCAAGTAATAACCACCTGCTAGAACAAACATTTTGTAATGTGTGCTCTCTGGTATTGTTTTTTCTGCTCACAACTTCACAATAGCTGCTTTTATTAACATTATATTGTTTTGCTTTGCACTTACACAGACTACCCCTCAACTAAGAATTGAGGGAGACCCACATACTGTTTCCTGTGTCTTGTTCTTCTTTTGTTCTAAGTGCTCTGTCTCTCAGATTCCAAATGCTTCAGCAGCCTCAAATTCTGATCCGTGCCACCTTAGTTCCAACAGAATGGCAAAGTTTTGCTTTGGGAAATTGTTCGCAGGCCATGGACTGGGGTAATCATTGGGTTCATCTTATAAATTTTCTTTGTTTCAGCAATTGCCATCTTAAAATATGTTTTCCATAACTAAAAACTGTACCTCACATATTTTGCTATTTTTGCAGTTGCTGCTAGTAGGAAAGCTAGCCTAATAATTATTCTGTCATGTCTGAAAAAAGATGTTCTTTACATTTTGTCTACTCATACTATTCATTCTTAAAATGGAAAGATAAAATCTTGAATGATAATTATAAATTTTGTCTATTCAGTCCTATACTTTCTCAATTTTTATTTTATGTTTGAAAGTTCTATTAGGCACATCTACTTAAATGATTCTTGTGTCTTTTGGAAAAACTGGCACTTTAATAACTATGAAATGACCCTGTTTATCTCTAGTGATACCATTTGCCATTAAATATACTTTTTATAATATGAATATAGTCATTTTTTTATAACCAGTATTTCTATTACATACATTTTCCCTATCCTTTTGCTTTTAAAGTATCACTGTTTTTGTATTTAAAGTGCTGCTGTTAAAGACACCATAGAGTTGAGTCTTGAGTATTTGAATCCACCCTGACAATCTTACCTTCTAATTTTGAATTAGTAGTAAATTTACATTTAATGTGATTAGATCTATTTACACTCCTGTTATTTATTTTTCACTTGTTTCCTATATTCCTTGTTTTCTTCTATTTTGATTTGCAACATTTTTAAACTTTACTGTGTTTTCTCTTCTATTGGCATCTAGTTATATATCTTTATTATGCTGTTTAAATGACTGCTTTTTAAATTATAATTAAGCAGCAGAAAGAAAAGACAACAATCAAAAAGAAAGTAAAATACAAGGTTACCTAAATCAACTGTATTTCACATTCATTTAAAAATTTTATTTTCAGCAGAAATATTTATACTCAAATCATATCCAGTCAAAAACTGTATATTTCTTCAGATATTATTTTAATTAAAATGTTATTCAATATTGTTTAAGAATTGAGCATAATTGGGATAAGTCAGGTTGCTGAATCATAGAATTTACACTAAATAATTATTTAATGTTGGTCAAATTTTTTGACTTCATTTGGTATCAGTATACTTATCTGTAAGATGAGGATAATGGTACATACCTCACTTAATTTCAGTCCTCTTTTTCTGCTTATTTTGAATGATTAAGTTTTTAAAATTAATCATTCAGTTAATTCAGTATTTATTATTTATCCTTTATATGGACATATTACTACATTTCTTTGCCTCCCACCACCAGTTGCTTCTCTAGGGATCACTATATAAATTAACTTTGCCAGAAGTTACTTGAATTAGTATTATACCACTTTACCTATCATATACCTATCACTTCACTTAGAATATGAGAAATAACAAGTACCTCTGCTGATATTCATCAATCTCTGCTCTGTCACTGTCTTGTACCTCTATGTTTATTATAAACCTCAAAGTGCATTTTATTATATTTTCACTAAATAACTCTATTTCTTGATTTAAAGAAATCAAAAAACAGAAAAATAGTGTTTACATTTACACAAATATTTATTATTTTTGCCTTTCTTCTGATCCTCTTGTAAATCTGAATTTTCACCTGGAATAACTCTCTTCCAGTCCAAAGGACTTTTCTTGTATGTCTTATCATGTAGGTCTGCTGACAACTTATTGTTTTTTTGAATCTGTAAATAATTTGACACATATAAATGAACAAGATATATTCACAGCAATGCCTGATGTTTACTTTTGGTGTGAAATAAATAGTGTATTTTTTAAATCTTTTCACAAATAGACTATAGGAAATTATCAAGAATGAAGAATGTAGGATATTACTTATTAATTCGGAGGGAGTTTATGTTAAGTTGATATATTGAACACATAAATATTTATGAAATCAGTCATTTATTTGGGGCTATAGGAATTAGCTCTCTATTGATTAAGCCTGGTTATCTGTTATGTGTGTGACAATATGAAAATGGGCGCAAGCAGCTTCTATTGATTTACTGTCCAATAAATAATTACAGTTTATTTCTTATTGATTATATTCTTTCATAATCATTTCAATTCTCTCCTATTTGTGGTATCAGTGTCAGTTTTAGAGCCTGAACAATTCACACATAAAAACTAAAAGTCAGTTTTACAGACAATATGCACTGTCACATAAACTCTGTTCTGGCTTGCCTATTTGCATATAACAAAAGAATGTATTTTTCTGGTTACCAGCATTAACTCTTCTGAGAATATTGAGCAAATCTCACTAAATAGGCAGTTGAGGCTATTTTAATTGGTCATGTGAGGTTTCAAATGGTCTCATGTCAGAAACACTTCAAGCCAAGAGCCAAGACAAGGCATCTGGAGACAGAATACTCCAGATCCAGATTTCCAGGTGGAAAGGAGGCTAACAAAGCACTTTAGACAGTTATTCATTTTTTAAAATTCCTTTTGGTGTCCCTAGTTGCTACTAGTGAATATTACTGCTGGCATTTGTTTTAGCCAACAAGAAAACAAGACAATGAAAAATAGAGAAAAATAATATAATAAATGCTTACTCAAATGTTACTTCCTCAAGGAAAGAGGCTTTATCTTTCTCTCATGCTATCGCAGCTTTAAAGTAGAAGGAATTGAGGATATTTGATATGTCAGTTTCCCCTAATGTGTTTCTCAGAATGAAGAAGTTTAAAAAATATATTCATTTAGGTGTGGATAATGGCTTTTATGTGAAGCATGAAATAATTTTGTGTGTTCTGTCTATAGGGATAGCTGGAAACCACAGGCAGAGAAATAATCATCCCAAGAAGGGTCTCAGATGTATCAGTCTTGGTTTTCTTTCAGGGTAACTAGCAAACGTGAAAATAACTGGGAAATTTAAAAATGTCCCATGAGTGAAGTCAAAAGTAAAGATTTCCTTTACCTGGATGCCTGTGAACACTGAGAGTAATTGATTCTATTCTGTTTTTAACATGACAAAGACATTAAAAAGTGCACGCCAAAGGTTTAATTGGTTTTATTTGTATTAGTATATAAACAGTTGTAAGTGGTACCATAAGTAATACAAATCTGAATAACTACTTCAGTTCTTTTCTCATACTCAGCTATATATGGTGTAAGGTGTAATAATATTACATAAACATAGTTTATATCAGTTACTATTGTTTGGGACAGGAGGTAGTCCCTGGCAAAGCCCACCCTCAAGCCTAGAACTGTGGTCCAAAGTGAGGACTTCCATTCCTATTTTTTCTGCTCCAATGTTGCCTTTTCCAAAACCACCCATGGCCATCTCTGCCCCACATCCTATACACATAAAAACCCCCGGCTCCACTGTCAGAGAGTAGAGATGGGGAGAAGAGAACAAGCAGCTGAACGTCACAGAGAAACAGCCTAACTTCAGAGGGACAGCTTGAGGGCAGAACTCTGGAGAAGAATCTACCAGAAACAGCTGAACTTCAGGGAAAGAATACATTTTCACTCCATCCCCTTTCCAGCTGAGAGTCACTTCCATTGGCAATAAAATCCCCACATTTACGATCCTTCAATTCATTCATGTGACCTGAGTTTTCCTGGATGCCAAACAAGAGCTCGGTTGCCACGGTTGCAGACCCTAAAGGCTGTCACACTGACCCTTTGTACTCACTGAGGTAGATCAACCACCTCACGTGAAAAGGCAGCAGGCCCAAAGAGCTGTTTAACATTTAACATTTTTAACACTTAAGCCATCTGCGGACAGCAAAACTAAAAGAATGCACTGTAGCACATGCCTTCTAGGGCTTTGGGGGTCACAGGTACTCCCTGCCTAGATGCTGCCTTGGGGCCCAAGAGGAATTTTGTTCTTGCTGCTGCCCAGAAGCACTTGCCCCATCTCCTGCATCCACTCACATGCTTGCTTCCCCTCCCTGAAGGGTTGAGAGCTGTGGGCTGAGTAAGCAAGGCATCCTCCTGGCAAGGCTTGCAAGGGGATGGGGAAATTTTCCTGTGTCACTATAACATTATATATAATTGTAACTGACATAAATAGGCCTTTATTGTGATGTTTGTTGTTAGATTGGCTAGTTGTTGCTCTGTGCTCAACAATTGCTATAGCTTTAGGTACCAGGGCTTCAAATGCTTTTTTTGCTACCCTGCTTTTTAAATCTCCCATATAATCATTGGGCTTCCTTAAGAGTTTCTCCTCAAATAGAGTTGGCACCTTGCAGCTTTTTCAGCTGTAATCCACTGTTATCATGATGTAATGATAACGTAGTGGTAACCTGTGCAGAAAGATAAGTATTCTATAATATTATAATTAAATTTCTGTTTTTTAGTGGCCCTGTATCCCTGCACTGTGACCTTCAAAAATGATCCCTCTTTTAAGTAGGAGAGGAAGACTAGAAGGGTCCGGAGGAAGGGAAATGCCTTTTTTCCAGGGAAGATAAGGTTCTGATAAAGTCCTTTATGTTGGGATATAGGCTTTGTTATGGAGAATTATCTGGTAACACATTTAACAATGGTTACTCCTCCTTTCCTCCTGAAAAAGCTAGGAGGGGAATTCTCTTGACCCTTCACCTTGAAAAAAAACAGTGAAATTCCTGGAGAAAAAACTCAGGAATTTCCAAGGTCCCTTCACACCTGGACCTAGCAGTTTCTTACTATCAAGCAAATCCACATTTCATTTCCAAAAATGTATCAGAATTTCTATTTAAAAGTTTTACCAGTTTATAGTTAAAGAATTTCTGCTCCAGTGAAGCAAATCTCAGCTGTGACTATCTAGATTTGTCTCTCCCTCCAAATTTCTGGGTGGCATTTTGCTCTGCAAACTCAGTTCTCTGAGGAGTACAGGAAAAGTAATCAATTTTCAGATTATTTAGCTTTATAATGGAACCGATGACCTCCAAACTCTTTGCATATCAGACCTAAAACAAGAATCTATTCCATAAACATTACAAATTCTCCTGCAAAAAATGTCAATATTTGAATTTATAGTGGCTAAATAGAAAGAAAGAAGAAACATAGGAGGTAAATAAAATAAATTTTTTAAATTATAGTTTAGACAGAACAAATTTGATAGAGATATGTATGGATGATTATATAAGTATAGTACAAGAAGTTTATGAATATATAAGTAATAAAATAAGCAGGCAGCCTTTTATTTAAAATACCATGTAAAGATTCAAGAAACTGACAGTGAGGCTGAGTTATTTAACCAATATTGGAAGAAGATATTAATGGCATAGAGAATCAAAATAGAGGGCATAACATTTAAAAAAGTGTTTTCTTTTAATCTGGAAAGAAATGTGTGGTGTAACACAAATGCAAAATTTGAACAAGTCTTAAGCTTGAAGTCACTTAAGAGCTTTAATCCAACTGCACCACTTAAGTAGTTGTAAGACTTTTCATTTTTCTAAGTCACAATTTTTTCATGTATAAAAGAGGAATAACAATTTGCATCTCATTCTAAGGCTATAAGGAAATAAATTGGTTAAATCATTTCTTTAAATGCATCAGTAAATATATCGGGGGTTCTGATGGATGTTCAATACATTTTCTTTCCTTGCTTTTCATTGTTACATGGTTGTATTCACATCTCTTTTTCAAATATTGATCTTCATATCCAATGCTACAGTTTTAATCTTATCAACAAATGGAGGTCTGACCCTTGAATGAGCAGTGGATTAAAATCTACTGGCCTGAAACTGGAGAATGAATGTCATTCTTATAAAAACTAATTGAAGTTGGAGTTTGAAATAGAATACCTTCAATAAAATTAAACCCTTTTTTGGAAAGTATTTATAATTATAGGTATCATTAAATTTGACTATGATATATTAATCTGGTTTTATATTAATTTGTTCAACAATTATTACCACTTGCAATGTCCTAGGCACTTGGTTAAAGGGATATAATCACGAAGAAAAAATAAAACAGAGTCCTGAACTTTAGTTTTAATGAGTTTTATGGTAAATTCAAGTGTCTAAAAAAAGTCATAATATTAAAAAATGTGGTTTTATTAAATTCTTAAGCCTTTTTTCAAAATAGTCTGTATGTATCATTATTGTTTTGATTTTTCTTGCTGTTTTGTTTTTAGGGTTTTTGTGTGTGTGTGTGTGCGTGTGTGTGTGTGTGTGTCTTTGTGTAAGTGTGCACAGTATGGAGAATATTGCTGTGGGTTTTAAACATTTTTTTCAGTTTACCACCTAAGCTGAAGTTTAAAAAATATTATCTTGGCTTGTCTACAGCAACTTTACCAGTAGTAAAATATTCTGCCCCAAAAATATATTCTCACCTGTAGTTACAAAAGAATAACTACAGTAAGCAAGAGATTATACCAACATCTAAGATAGAGAAGATCCATATAAGAAAAGAATACTGTAAGACAGTATATCTGATTAACATAGATACAAAAATCCTCAACAAAATACTAGCAAATTAAATTAAATAACAAATGAAAATGATCATACATTATGACCAAGTGAATTTTATCTCAGGGATGCAAGGATGTTTTAACATATGCAAATCAATAAATATGATACACCACATTAACAGAATGAAAGATAAACAAATGCAGAGAAGCATTTGGCAAAATTCAACAATCTTTCTTAATAAAAATTCTCAAAATACTATATATAAAAACTGAACCTCATGATAATGCCATTTAGGAAAATGTCATAGATAACTTCATATTTAATAGCAAAAAGCTAGAAGTTTTCCCTCTAAGATCAAGAAAGATACAAGGATGTCCACTAAAGTTTATGTCATATTCTAAATCCTTTGTTGTAATTTCAAAATTTTCCAGAGAATCTCCACAAGGTGTATATTTGATTTCAAGAAACTGCTTTCCTTTTCTTAAAAAGCAACTCCTCATTATTTCAAGTCTTATCATGATATTGTAGCAATTAATTCACAACTTCAAGCTCCATTTCCACCTCTAGTTCTCTGTTATTTCCACGACATATGGAATTACTTTTTCCACTGAAGTCTTGAACTACTCAAAGTTATTCATAAGGGTTAGAATCAATGTCTTCTGAACTCCTGTTAATGTGGATATTTTGGCCTCTTCCCCAAATTATGAATGTTTATACTAGCATCTAGAATGGTGATTTCTTTTCAGAAGACTTTCAATTAACTTTGCTTAGATCCATCAGATAAATCACTATCTATGGCAGCTATAGCCTTCTGAGAGTATTTCTTAAAACGGGGCTTAAAAGTCAAAAAAACTATTCTTTGATGCATTGGCTACAGAATGGATGATGTGTTAGCAAGCATAAAAACATTAATCTCTTCATACATCTTCATTAGAGTTCTTGGGTGGTAGAACCCTTGTCAATGACCAATAATATTATGAAAGGAAACTCTTCTTTTCCTTTCTGACCAAGTAGGTCTCACCAGTAAACTTCAAACATTCAGTAAACCATGCTATAAAGACATGCGTTGTCATCTAGGCTTTGTTGTTTAATTTATGCAGTATACGTAGAGTAAATTTAGCATAACTTTTAACCTGTAATTGTTTTGGAATAGGAGAGCATCTGCTTCAACTTAAAGTTACCATGTGCAATAGGCACTAACAAGAGAGTAGGCATATTCTGAGACTTTAAAGCCAGACACTGACTTCCCCTCTGTGGTCATGATAGTCCGATATGGCATCTTTTTCTGATAGAAGGCAATTTTGTCTCCACTGAAAAGAATAGTATAGACATTTTGATCAATAATCTTAGAAACACAACAATATATCTTAACCACTAAGTTTGACTTCATAGAATGTTTAAATTTTTAACTTTAGGTTCATAGCTCATTTATAAAATATTCATTTTTGTAAAGAGGAAAAATGACTTACATTAGTCACAGAGGTGGTTAATAAGATGTATACACATGATGCTGCAGCTGTAATTTAGTATCTACATGGGACAGATGGGGACATTGAGTGTCAGAAAATGAGGATAGAAATGATACTTGAATCCATGTGGTGCATATATTTTTGGAAGTAGATTTTTTTTTAAATTTAAAGTAACAAATACACTTTTTAAAAATTATACTTTAAGTTCTGGGGTACATGTGCAGATCTTGCAGGATTGTTACATAGGTATACACATGCCATGGTGGTTTGCTGCCTACATCACCCCGTCACCTGGATTAGGTATTTCTCCTGATGTTATCCTTCCCCAACCTCCCAACCCTCTGCTATCCCCCGCGTCGCCCCCAATCCCTAACAGATCCCAGTGTGTGATATTCCCTTCCCTGTGTCCATGTGTTCTCATTGTTCAGCACTCACCTATGAGTGAGAATATGCGGTGTTTGTTTTTCTGTTCTTGTGTCAGTTTGCTAAGAATGATGGTTTCCAGATTCATCCACATCCCTGCAAAGGACCTGAAATCATAGTTTTTTTTTTTTATGGCTGCATAGTATTCCATTGTGTATATGTGCCAATTTTCTTTATCAGTCTGTCATGGATGGCCATTTGGATTGGTTCCAAGTCTTTGCTATATAAACAGAGCCACAATGAACATACATGGAAATGTGTCTCTATAATAGAGCAATATATAATCATGTGGGTATATACCCAGTAATGGGATTGCTGGGTCAAATGGTATTTCTATTTCTAGATCCCTGAGGAAATGCCACACTGTCTTCCACAATGGTTGAACTAATTTACACTCCCACCAACAGTGTAAAAGCATTGCTATTTCTCCACAACCTCTCCAGCATCAGTGGTCTCCAGATTTTGTAATGATTTGTAATGTAATTCTAACTGGTGTAACGTGGTATCTCAATGTGGTTTTCATCAGCATTTCTCTAATAACCAGTGATGATGAGCATTTTTCATATGTTTACTGGTCACATGTCTTCTTTTGAAAAGTGTCTGTTCATATTTCACCCAATTTTTGATTTTTTTTTTGTTTTTTGTAAATTTGTTTAAGGTCTTGGTAGATTCTGGATATTAGCCCTTTGTCAGATGGGTAGATTGCAAAATTTTTTGCCCATTCTGTTGGTTGGCTGTTCACTCTAATTGTTTCTTTTGCTGTGCAGAAGAAACAATCTTAAGTTTAATTAGACCCCATTTGTCTATTTTGGCTTTTGTTGCTGTTGCTTTTGGTGCTTTAGTCATGAAGTCCTTGCCTATGCCTATGTCCTACATAATATTGCCTAGGTTTTCTTCTAGGGTTTTTATGGTGTTAGGTTTTATGTTTAAATCTTTAATCCACCTGGAGTTAATTTTAGTGTAAAATGTCAGGAAGGAGTCCAGTTTCTGCTTTCGGCACATGGTTAGCCAGTTTTCCCAACACCATTTATTAAACAGGGAATCCTTTCCCCATTGCTTGTTTTTGTCAGATTTGTCAAAGATCAGATGGCTATAGGTGTGTGGCATTACTTCTGAGGCCTCTGTTCTGTTCCATTGATCCAAATCTCTGTTTTGGTACCAGTACCATGCTGTTTTGATTACTGTAGCTTTATATATGGTTTGAAGTAGGGTAGCATGATGCTACCAGCTTTGTTATCTTTGCTTATAATTGTCTTGGCTATGCAGGCTCTTTTTTGGTTTGATATGAAGGTGTTTTTTCCCAGTTCTGTAAAGAATGTCCATGGTAGCTTGTTGGGGATAGCATTGACTCTATAAATTACTTTGAGCAGTATGGCCATTTTCATGATATTGAGTCTTCCTAACCATGAGCATGGAGTTTTTTTCATCTGTTTGTGTCCTCTTTTATTTCCTTGGAACAGTTGTTTGTAGTTCTCCTTGGAGATGTCCTTCACATCCTTTGTTAGTTGCATTCCTAGGTATATTATTTTCTTTGCAGCAATTATGAATGGGAGTTCACCGATGGTTTGACTCTCCATTTGTCTGTTAATGGTGTATAGGAATGCTTGTGATTTTTGCCCATTGATTTTGTATGCTGAGACTTTGCTGAAGTTGCTTATCATCTTAAGGAGATTTTGGGCTAAGACAATGGGGTCTTCTAAATATACAATCATGTCATCTGCAAATAGAGGCAATTTGACTTCCTCTTTTCCTAACTGAATACTATTTATTTCTTATTCTTGCCTGATTGCTTTGACCACAAATTCCAATACTATATTAAATAGGAATAGTAAGAGAGGGCAACCTTGTCTACTGCCAGTTTTCAAAGGGAATGCTTCAGTTTTTGCCCATTCATTATGATACTGGCTATGGGCTTATCATAGATAGCTTTTATGATTTTGAGATATGTTCCATTGATAACTAGTTTATTGAAAGTTTTTAGCATAAAGGACTGTTGAATTTTGTAGAAGGGCTTCTCTGAATCTATTGAGATAATCATCTTGTTTTTGTCTTTGGTTCTGCTCATGTGATGGATTATGTTTATAGCTTTGCCTATGTTGAACCAGCCTCCCATCCCCAGGATGAAGCCCACTTGATTGTGATGGATAAGCTTTTTGATGTATTCTTGGATTTAGTTTGCCAGTATTTTATTAAAGATTTTGTATCAATGTTCATCATGGATATTAGCCTGAAATTTTCTTTTTTAGTTGTGTCTCTGCCAGGTTTTGGTATCAGGATGATGTTGGTCTCATAAAATGAGTTAGGGAGGATTATCTCTTTGTGTATTGTTTGGAATAGTTTCAGAAGGAATGGTACCAGCTCTTCTTTGTATATCTGGTAGTGTTTGGCTGTGAACTCATCTGAACCTGGACTGTTTTTGGTTGTAGGCTATTAATTGCTGCCTCATCGTCAGACTTTGTTATTGGTCTATTCAGGGTTTCAACTTCTTAGCCTTGGAAGGGTGTAAGTGTCCAGGATTTTATCTATTTCTTCTAAAATTAGTGGTTTATGTGCATAGAGTTGTTTGTAGTAATCTCTGATGATAATTTGTATTTCTGTGGAATTGGTGGTGATATCCCCTTTATCATTTTTTATTGCATCTATTCAATTCTTCTCTCTTTTCATTTTTATTAGTCTGGCTAGAAGTCTATTTTGTTGATCTTTTCAAAAAAATACCTCCTTGATTTATTGATGTTTTGAGGCATTTTTTGTGTCTCTATCTCTTTCAGTTCCGCTCTGATCTTATTTATTGTCTTCTGCTCACTTTTCAGTTTGTTTGAGCTTCCTCCTCTAGTTTTTTTAATTTTGATGATAGGATGTTGATTAGATCTTTCCTCGCTTCTCATGTGAGCATTTAGTGCTATACATTTTCCTCTAGCCACTGCTTTAAATGTCTCCCAGAGATTCTGGTATGTTTTATCTTAATTCTCATTGGTTTTCAAGAACATCTTTATTTCTGCCTTCATTTCATTATTTATCCAGTAGTTATTCAGGAGCATGTTGTTCAGTTTCCACGTAGTTGTGTGGTTCTGAGTTATTTTCTTAACCCTAAGTTCTAATTTGATTGCACTGTGGTCTGAGAGACTGGTTGTCATGATTTCCATTCTTTTGCATTTGCTGAGGAGTGATTTACTTCCAATTATGTGGTCAATTTTAGAGTAAGTGTGATGTGGTGCTGAGAAGAATGTGTATTCTGTAAAATTGGGGTGGAGAATTCTGTAGATGTCTATTAGGTCTGCTTGGTCCAGATCTGAGTTCAAGTCCTGGATATCCTTTTTAATTTTCTATCTCATTGATCTGTCTAATATTGACAATGGAGTGTTAATGTCTCCACTTTTATTGTGTGGGAGTCTAAATCTCTATGTAGGTCATTAAAAATTTGCTTTATGTATCTGGGTACTCCTGTACTGGGTGCATATATATATATTTAGGGTAGTTAGCTCTTCTTATTGCATTGATCCTTTTACCATTATGTAATGCCCTTCTTTGTCTCTTTTGATCTTTGTTGGTTTGAAGTCCGCTTTATCAAAGAGTTGGATTGCAACCCCTGCTTTTTTACACTCTCCATTTGCTTGGTGAATCTTCTTCCATTCCTCTATTTTAAGTCTATGTGTGTCTTTGCATGTGAGATGGATCTCCTGAATACAGCACCCTAATGGGTGTTGACTTTTTATATGATTTGTCAGTCTGTGTCTTTTGAATGGGGCCTTTAGCCCATTTACAGTTAAAGTTAATATTGTTTTGTGTGAATTTGATCCTGCCATTTTGATACTAGCTGGTGGTTTCGCTTTTTAGTTGACACAGTTTCTTCATTGTATCAATGGTCTTTACCATTTGGTACATTTTTGCAGTGGCTGGTACTGGTTGTTCCTTTCCATGTTTAGTGCTTCTTTCAGGAGCTTTTGTAAGGCAGGTCTGGAATGACAACATTTCTCAGCAATTGCTTGTTCATAAAGGATTTTATTTCTCCTTCACGTATGAAGCTTAGTTTGGCTGGATATGAAATTCTGCATTGAAAGTTCTTTTCTTTAAGGATGTTGAATATTGCCCCCCACTCACTTCTGCCTTGTAGGGTTCCTGCTCAGAGATCCACTGTGGGTCTGATGGGCTTTGTGGGTAACCTGACCTTTGTCTCTGGCTGCCCTTAGCATATTTTCCTTTATTTCAACCCTGGTAAATCAGATGATTATGTGACTTTGGGTTGCTCTTTTTGAGGAATATCTTTTTGATGTTCTCTGGTTTTCCTGGATTTGAATATTGGCCTGCCTTGCTAGGTTGGGGAAGTTCTCCTGGATAATATCTTGAAGAGTATTTTTCCACTTGGATTCATTCTCCCTGTCATATTCAGGTACACAGATCAAATGTAGATTAGATTTTTTCACATAATCCCATATTTCTTGGAGGCTTTGTTCATTTCTTTTCACTCTTTTTTCTCTAATCTTGCCTTCTCGTTTTATTTCACTGAGTTGATCTTCAGTCTCTGAAATCCTTTCTTCTGCTTGATCAATTTGGCTATTGAAACTTGTGTATGCTTCATGAAGTTTTCATGCTGTGTTTTTCAGCTCTATCAAGTCATTTATGTTCTTCTCTAATCTGGTTATTCTAGTTAGCATTTCATCTAACCTTTTTTCAATGTTCTTAGTTTCTTTGCATTGGGACAGAATATGTTCCTTTAGCTCAGAGAAGGTTGTTATTACCCACCTTCTGAAGCCTGCTTCTGTGAATTTGTTAAACTCATTCTCCATCCAGTTTTGTTCCCTTGCTGGTGAGGAGTTGTGACCACTTGGAAGAGAGGCATTCTGGTTTTTGGCATTTTCATCCTTTTTGGACTGGTTTCTTCCCATCTTCATGTATTTGTTTGTCTTTGGTCTTTTAAGTTGATGACTTTTGGATGGGCTCTCTGAGTGGACATACTTTCTGTTGATGTTGAGGCTATTTTTTTGTTTTGTTTTGTTTTGTTTTGTTTTTTTTAGTTTTCCTTCTAACAGTCAGGCCCCCCTGCTGCAGGACTGCTGGAGGTCCCCTCCAGACCCTGCCTGCCTGGGAATCACCCACAGGGGCTGCAGAATAGCAAGGATTGCTGCCCATTCCTTCCTCTGGTAGCTTCATCCCAGAAGGGTACCCGCCAGATGTCAGTCAGAGCTCTCCTGTAGGTGACTCTTTGGATATACAGGGGTCAGGGAGCCACTTGAGGAGAGAGTCTGTCCCTTGGCAGAGCTCAAATGCTGTGCTGGGAGATCCACTGCTCCCTTCAGAGCTGCTGGGCATGGATGTTTAAGTCTGCTGCAGCAGAACTCACAACCACCCCTTTTCCCAGGTGCTCTATTCTGGGAAGGTATGGCTTTATAAGTCCCTGACAGGCTGCTGCCTTTTTTCACAGATGCCCTGCTCAGCACAGATGGAATCTTGTCACAGTCTGCCTCCAGAAGCATTGTCGAGCTGCCACAGGCTCCCCAAAGCTGCTGTGTAAACTTCTTTGTGCTTTTGTTTACACAGGTAAGGTTAGAGCTGCCTGAGTAATGGCAGACACCCCTCTCTTCACCAAGGTCAACCATCCAGGGTTGGCTCAAACTGCTGTGCTGGCTGTAAAAATTCCAAGCCAGTGGGATTCAGTTTGCTGGTCTCTGTGGGAGTGGAATCTACCAAGCCAGATCACCTGGCTCCTTGCCTTCAGCTCCTTTTCTCTCAGGGGTACATGCAGCTCTGTCTCACAGGCATTCCAGGCACCAGTCAAAACAGCTGCTCAGATCTGTGCCGAGAACCCATGGTGACAGCTGAATTGGCCACCTAGATTTGCACTGCAACCTGTGGCACCTGTCAGCAGGTGGGAATCTCTTGGTCTGTGGGCTGCAAAGACTATGGGAGAAGTGCAGCATTCGAACCAGAGCTCCAGAGTGGCTGAAAAAGTCCCCCGTGGTTTCTATTGGGTAGAAGGGAGGGCCCTCTGGCCTGTTGCACTTCCTGGGTGAGACAGCACCCCACCCTGCCTTGGTTTGCCCTCCTTGGGCTACACCCACTGTCCAACCAGTCCCGTTGAGGTGAACCTGGTACCTTGGTTGGAAATGTGATCACTCACCTTCCATGACAGTCTTGCTGGGAACTTTGCTCCGGAGCTGTTTCTATTTGGCCATCTTGGTGGAAGTCCTCCCTGTGGGGCATATTACAAGTATTTTAATTAATGAAATCTAAATATTTACGTTATTTACTTTCATAAACAAATAAAAAATCTTTATAACTAATTTTACCATGTTCACTAACTCTCAAGATTATTTTGGAATTTTGTGGATATATTTTACTATAGATAAGAGGATAAAGATTACTATTGATGCAAATTAGATTTTTCTATTTATAACTTTAAACAAATTAAAGACCCAAAATGTACTCAGAATTTTCTATGTTCATATATAGTTTAATATACGTATTTTTATAACAATATATAATTTAACACATAAAATATAATTATGTCCTTATTTCATATGGTAGATTTTTTCTATAAAAATTAATTTCACTGTTTTAAAATTACCAATAAAGAGAAGCAGTATATCATAAGCAAACAAGATTCAACTTATAATTTTTTTTTTAAATTTTTATTGCATTTTAGGTTTTGGGGTACATGTGCAGAACATGCAAGATAGTTGCATAGGTACACACATGACAGTGTGTTTTGCTGCCTTCCTCCCCTTAACCCACATTTGGCATTTCTCCCCAGGCTATCCCTCCCCAGCTCCCCCCCCCACTGTCCCTCCCCTATTCCCCCCAATAGACACCAGTGTGTAGTACCCCCCTCCCTGTGTCCATATGTTCTCATTTTTCTCACCCGCCTATGAGTGAGAATATGTGGTATTTCCTTTTCTGTTCTTGTGTCAGTTTGCTGAGAATGATGTTCTCCAGATTCATCCATGTCCTTACAAAGGACATAACCTTGTCCTTTTTTATTGCTGCATAATATTCCATGGTGTATATGTGCCACATTTTCCCAGTCTAGTCTATCATCGATGGGCATTTGGGTTGGTTCCAGGTCTTTGCTATTGTAAACAGTGCTGCAATGAACATTCGTGTGCATGTGTCCTTATAGTAGAACGATTTATAGTCCTTTGGATATATACCCAGTAATGGGATTGCTGGGTCAAATGGAATTTCTATTTCTAGGTCCTTGAGGAATCGCCACACTGTCTTCCACAATGGTTGAACTAATTTACACTCCCACCAGCAGTGTAAGAGTGTTCCTATTTCTCCACATCCTCTCCAGCATCTGTTGTCTCCAGCTTTTTTAATGATCGCCATTCTAACCGGCATGAGATGGTATCTCAATGTGGTTTTGATTTGCATCTTTCTAATGACCAGTGATGATAAGCATTTTTTCATGTGTTTGTGGGCCTCATGTATGTCTTCTTTTGTAAAGTGTCTGTTCATATCCTTTGCCCATCAGACACTCAACTTATAATTTTTAACGAAAATGTTGAGAAAATGGGAAATCAGTTTGTATTTTGTCTCCAAAATAAAAGTAAATTGTAACCTTGTCAAAACTTTTACAGCTCACTGTATATCAGCCAATAAGTCAAGGCCTAGTTGATGGGGCAAAGTTCATAGCTTTATTCAGAAAGGCAGCCAACCAAGAAGATGGCAGACTTGCATCCTAAAGAACCATCTTAAGTTAATATGAATTTTAGACTCCTTTTGTATTAGGGGAAGAGGGAAGAGGGAGGAGGTTGAGGTCCAGAAATGATTGTTGACCAGAAACATCTATGTAGCAATGAGGTCTGAAGAGATTATGAAAGTTCTTTTTCCTTGATCAGGTCACAGTGCTCCTATAAAACTTTAGCATAACATTTTTATTTGTGTGTATGCCCTCCTTAAATCCTCAGGGGGAAGTGCTCCAGCATAGGTAGCCAGCAATGTGCTCCAGTGAGGGCCACCAGAAGGGTAATTCAGTGGAACAGTTGAGACTGTGCTGTATGCCTGCTTCTGTGGGAGTGGCCAGACATCAACCTTTGGAGTGGCTTGTAAGTAAGGTGCATACAGATCTGACATCCACAATCTTATGGAAAAGGCAACCTTGGTTTCTCTAGGTCTGGTAGTCAAGAAAAACTAGAGCCACTCAGAGCAGTATGGAGAGCCCTATGGGATAGACACATATGGCTGTGTTTTGTTGCAGCTGTCTGTTTACAAAACACTCAAGGCTTTGTGAAGGCTTGAGCTCCGTATCTGCCTACTCTGAGAAGTATCTCCTACTAAATCGACGGTCTATGGGGTTGGTAGGATTCCTTGTAGCAAAGGTCCCATGATAAGAGTGGGTTGCCTCACAGTTTTTTAACTCACCACTTCCTTAGGAGTCATTCAGGGCCAAGAATGAGTCCACACACAGCAATCCCTTGCAGGGCTCTCAGATTCCTCCACTTCAGCCTCATTGTCAATGCCACTTCTCTATCAACTCTCAATTTGTTTTCCAAAAGGTGAGTTGGATATATGTTCATTTACTTGATATTACGGTCTCACTTGGTGGGAAAGGCTTTTCCTGGCTATGTCTTGTTGGCTATCTTGTGCCTTCCTTTTCTTTCTTTAGATTGAAAAAGATACTGATTAATAAGAAAGATATGCTGACTGGACCAGAGAAAATCCACACCTCTGGAAATTCACTGACTAATAGATCTGTGTACTGGGTTGAATTGAGTAATGATAGTGAGGATGGAATGATATGATGGACACTCCTTGGTCTTCTCTAAAAGGTACATAGTAAGCCACCAATGGGCTTGAGAGTCACTACAGTGCAGAAGAACAAAGGACTGCAGTACCACCCAGCAAAATGTTTGCAGAACATTAGAAGGAAATATAGACTTTCAGCAAAATCATCTGACAGACATAAGGTATTTAAAGACCTGCTTGAGCCAAACAGTTACCAAACAGTTCTAAATCTGAAAGCAAATACCACAGGATGCCTTGAATAGAAATAATTTGGGAGCCAAAATATGCACAGGCTAGTCTAAGGTTAATTCAGTATCCAATTGGGGTCCCCGAATTACTACAAAAGAAGAAAAACTACACTTTAGTTTTACTTTAAGTGTAATGTGTAGAATCCAGGTACACATTACACTTAAAGTAAAACTAAAATGTGTTGATATTCCAGACCAATAATTTTACCAGTGGATAGATATTGTTGGAGAAAAGACTAAAAAGACTAAGTCTTATCTCTGGTCTTAACATATTTGTAGTTCAGAGAGTGATAACATCAATTAAAATCCACATACTATGTGTTGAATACCCCCCAAACTTATAAACAATCAATGAAATATGTTTTATCTTCTTAACCTGACAAACATACCTTCCTAATAATGTGGAAAGTCATATTTGAGTGGAGTGTTCTTAGACTCTTCTAAGCTCTGAGCAAGAGTATGCTAGTAAGGAGAGAGCCAGCTCCTGGCCTTTGGCTGCTCTCCCCTTCTCTATCTCTTCCAGGTTCAAACTCACATCATGAGGAGAGTTTTGCTCCTGAGCATGGACACACCAGCCTATTTAAGCTGTGTCCACAGTGTGTGATAAGAACCACTCTTTGTCCCCTGTCTTCTATTCCTAGGCTTAGAGACAAACATAATTGCAGCATAGCCCACCCTGTAGAGGATACATTGAAGAAGAGATCCATTTCTATGCACGTCCTGGAACAAACTTGTAAAACATTTACTCTGGGTTTTTCAGGTGGCAGTTATCAGGACAGTGATCTGGAAGGAAGGATATCAGATCAAGGTGACCATATAACTTTGGGCTTAGAAGCACTTTTTCCTATAAGGAAGGTATTGTACAGAGGACCAGGATGGAACTCCCTCAAGTCTGACTCACTGAACAGTGGCCACTCCCAACAGACTCTAAGAATGATGCTGTCTTTAAACTAGCCATTGGTGTCACCACTACCAGCAGCTGCACTTGTAAAGAGAGGGAGAAGGGGATTCTATGATTGATACTTACATAAAGGTAAGTGTCACAGTTTAATGAGGATAACCTAGAACTCAGACTTTTTCTATGATTTTTTTTGTCTATATAACTTAGAGGTAGTTATAGAGTTAGATAAAAATACAAACAGTTCTTATATAGTTTTTCAGTCATTCCTAATTTTTAAATGTAATTATTACTTTGTTTTTAAAAACTTTAATATATTGAAGGTTCTAAAAATAAACATTTTATTTGATAATTATACTACTAGAGTAAAAATAATTGTAAAGTAAGGAGTCAATATCTGAATATACCTGATGAAGGATTATCCTTCTTATGTATTACATAATCCAAATATAAAAAGCTTTATCTATCTATTTACAATCAAAAGAAGTTCTGTTGCATGACAAATACACTCTCAGGTTAATTGTTTAGAATGAGATTGTTTTACTCAGGAAACATTTAGTTTCAAGGATCCAAGAATCTTTTGATAAGTCCAGCAAATAAAGGTAGATTATTGAAAATATACAGAAAACTTCAGGCATCCAATTTGAAGCAGCACAGTTGGAACTCCTCCATACTGGAAAGTCTTTAGACAGTGACCTGCTCTCCATGTCTGAGACTACATGGTCTTTCTTTTCTATTCCTCTGTGTACGAATGATACAGTTTGAATATTTGTCCCCCCATATTTCATGTTGAAATGTAATCCACAGTGATGGAGTGGGGCCTGGTGTTTCTGGGTCACGATAGTGGATCCCTCAGGGCTTGGTGTTGCTTGAAAATAGTGAGTTCTCATGAGATCTGGTTGTTTTAAAATTATATAGCTTCTCCTCCTCACTGTCTCTCTTGTTCCCACTCTTACCATATAAGATACCTGTTTCCTCTTCACCTTCCATCATTATTGTAAGCATCCTGAGGTTCTCAACAAAAGCTGATAGCAGTGCTGTGTGTTCTACACAGCCTGCATAATGGTGGCTCAATTGCACATCTTTTCCTATAAATCACACAGCCTCAAGTATTTCTTTGTAACAATGCAGGAATGACCTAACACACTGAAAAATAATGGAATAGCCTCAAACTTGGACAAGTATCAACCCTTTTTGATCGTTCTTCATTTTGGGTGAATTTATTTTAGCTCTTCTTTACATAAGGTGGCAAAAGTCCGTTTATATTTTTATATTTATTCAAAACTACAGAAGGAAAATATATCTAATTTTCTAAAAAATAGTCACAGATCAAAAAGATTTTTCTAATTTTAAGAGAGAGAATGAGAATAAAAACTATTTAGTTTTATATCAAACTAAGAGTTACATTATTAAATATTTTTTAAACTTTTTTTCTCAATTTTATTTTTATAGTCAAATTTTCTAAAATGTTTACATATTGTTTCTTAACATCTCAAACAGGCAAAATAGGTGATACTTTATAATTATAATACCTTCTTTGTATTTTTTTTTTACATTTGAGAAAATCCAGATGTAGTTGACAAGTATTTGATTTAGTAATTAACAAAATAGAACCACTTGCTAGTTAATAAAACATATAAGCTATTATTCACACAAAGTACTAACATACAGGAGAAAAAAATACTAAACTTCATGAGGAAAGCTAATGTCAGGAAGCGTACATTGATAACTGATTTTCACTTCTTTATTAGAGTAAGCTACTATGATATTAGAAACAGAATGACATTGTTATTAACAATGTATTTAGATTCTGAGAAAAGAGTTATGAATATCAGAACGAGTTTTGTTACTGGTAACTGTGTTTTCTGTCAATTTGCTATCTCCTTCATGGGCAGATGCAGAAGCACAAACTGATGAAATATCTGGTGTCGGGTGTCTCTATTCCAAGTATCTATGGTTCTGCTTTTGAGTGTATTTATACTAATCTGTTATGAATACACAGATTGTTAGATATTCTGGCAGTCTTACACTACAAAACCCATATTCTTTTATGCCAATTTCAAAGAGACTCCTTAGATAGGCTTCCTGGGTTAAAGTTGTCTCCTGATATTTGCTAATGGAAGAAGTTACTTTGAAGGTTGCCTCAGTTTATTAATTTTTTAAAATGAGGAAAACAGTCATACTCATCTCAAAATTGTTGTAAAGATTGTATCTGGTATTAAGTAAACTCTCTGTTCATGTGGTCAGTAAAGATGATGCTATAATGAAAGTGATAGTGAGAAAGATTCCAACACTAAATATTGTGGAGGATACAAGAAATCAGAGCTATGCCGTGAATTGAAGGAGCTAAACTATCATCACTAAAAAAAATAGCGAAACGATTTTGAAAACGACTTCATTGAAATGTTGCTACTTCTAAATTTGAGATTTACTGTGTGCATTACTTATAAATGGGGTAGAAATAATACAAATCAATATTATTTTAAAATGCTTCGGTGGAAAAGTCACCCACAAGAAAAAAAATAACTTTCAGAGTAGGACTTAACCTCATATTAATGTATCTAGATTTTCTTAAGTATAGTATTCCAAAATACTTTTGGAATTCAACAAAAGCACAGAAGAATAATTTATTTGAAACATACTATGTATAAGTTGTTGTAAGTATCAGTTTAGCTCTTACAAACAGTAAGCACTGGAAATTAATATTATTTTATGATAATAGTATATTAACAGTAAAAGACGTTACCTGTCTTTGAGAATAGCTTCACTAAATAAGTAATTCTTAAGGTATGCACTAAAGGATTAATAGGATTTAGCTAGAAAACCAAGTAGAAATAGAAGTGTTTCACTAAAAGGACAGTATTTTCAAAAGCCAAGGGCTGGAAAGATAAAGGAACTTTTGAAGAACTATGAAAAACCTATTATTAATATCTGAAGAGAGAGAATGATGGAACATAAGAGAAATATCTGGAGAAATTTTTTAAATGACTAAAGAACTCAAGGCCTTGTAGACCGTGACGATGATTGCTTATTTTATTCTATGAGTAATGGGAAGTGGTTAAAATATTTGAAAGCAGCAAGTGAAATAAAGTTTGAAATGATTTATACATACCAATGTTTATCAATATATCATTATGATTAATATACTAGTGTTTAAGATCAAGGAAATTCATGTATTTGTTTATGGAAGGAATGTGTAAAAAATAGAAAAGTAGACCTTACCTCAGAAAAAGAATGAGAATAATTATTTGTAGTACCCATCTAAGCAATGTCCCAGTAAAAAAAGATTCTATGCCATCTAATGTTAGGAATTTCCAGACTTTTATACAAGACCTTTGCTTTGTGTTTGGCTGCTAGAAATTATAAGAGTGGTTATTTTTTCTTCTCATTGGCCAAAGGAAATTTTCTGATTGTATCCTTAACATTCTCTGAAATTTAACATTTTCCATGTCTATATACTACATACTCTCAGTATTTTCAAGATTTGTGGAAGCATTTTTGTTGCTTGTATGACAAAAATATGATGTGTTACATGTGCACCTATATATCTTTTTGTCTGCAGACCTATATATCTACATCTATCTATAAATACACACACTTACATTTAATATACATACAAAGTTTTTAATATGTACTTGAAGCGTACTTACTTCTATGTTTGAGACACAACCAATGATATTGTTGCTATGGGGTAATATTAGCTTGAAGTAGTTGAATATTTAAATTACTAAACTTTCCTTGATCTTATTTTATGTTTAACAAATCATTTTGATTGTGATTTTGTTACCCATGTACTTTAAGTATCAGTAGCAAAACCAATTTATTAAGTACACATGTAAGTATTCAGGACTGTGTTGGAGTTATCCACAGTTTCCCTAGATGCTGTACCTAGTAAACTGAAAACAAGTGTCTCTAATACTGATCTCTACATAACTCTGGAGTCCATGCATTTAGAGTCATACCGAACTGAGGCAAATGCCAATTGACCATAGTATTACTTATTCTACAGCCTCAAGAAGTTACTTAAACTCATCACTAAAATAGGTAAAACATTATTAACCTCATAGAGTGTGGAAAGGGTTAAGCTGGATATACTTAGTGTTCTGTCTTGTACATGTATACATTTAATAAACTGCACTTTTGAGTGCTACATATTTGTTTTTGCTTTAGTTACCTGTACATTTTCTATTCATCTTTGGGCCCTGATAAGGATAAATTATTGGGCTTACACAACAAGCACTGTAGCATGAGGCTTGTATTCTTATCTGCTTTCTCTCAGTGAGCTTTCCATAAACTTTGTTCATCTTTTATTTAGGAAGCACTTTCCTCCCACGACTTATGTCCACAGATATGTTCAGGAGGAGGAAGACATGTGTATGCGGTCAAAGGGCCTATATATTAAAAGAAAACTAAATATCTACTGAATATTTACATTATAAGGTAGAATGAGCAATTATAAGGTATAATATAGAATATGACATATCTATAATTATGGTGAAATAACTGTCCAGATTAACCTTAATAATACTTTTGAAGTTCAAGAGTGATGATTCACTATAATTATAATTAAAAGTGATTAGATTTCAAGAATTCCATTGATAAAGTTCACAAGTTAATTTAAAAAGTGTGAATTTTTATATAATATTGATATCTCTGTTTGGGAAGGTTAGCAAATTATTTTCCACACAGCTACATAAACTGTCAAAAAATGTTAAATCAATTTAAACCAATGTTCTTCAGGTGTGTTAGGAGGTGGTCCTATTAGATACCTTATGAGCTTTTTCAAAATATACACTGCTATTTTCTCTGATTTAATTCACAAACCTCCTCAACGCAAAAGAATATCCAAGAGATAAGAGTGCGACAAAGGACAGAGAGCATGTACAGTTTGGGAAACATTCCCTAACACAGAGGCATTTTTCCCAGCCATTTCCAGGCAATCTTATGATCTCATCAATTTAATTGTCAAAGCGTAAGTGTTCAATCACTTATTTTCTATACAATGCACTTCCCAAAAGTCAGTAAATCTGAAACAAAATTTTATCTCTCTTTTGTTTACCTATGTTTGGTAGTAGGTTAGGAACAAATTTCTGACTTTCCAAGGATGACCTTTTGGCCATTTCTATTCTAGCTGTTATGTTTTACACAGACGGCTTCAGAAACTTTCTCCAAGACATACAATTAATTTGTGAAAAACTCATGTCTTCTGACTTAATTAGTGTTATTTTCCAATAGGTTGCATTTGAATGCAGCCTTATATTTTTATCCAATCAATATGTTATCATATATATGAGAGGAAAATCATAATAATTCTCAGACTTCTTTCCCCACAGAAAATATTGATAATTTTGAATTGTTTAAAAAGAGAAATTTAGTGACAAGTATGCTTAATTGGGTATGTTAAATATTGTTTTCTTCTAGAGTAAGTTATTCATTTTATTTAGATGTAATATTTATATTTTAAGCTTCACAGGTTCTAATTTTTTTTGTTCCTCCAATATGATCCTGGTTAATGATATTCTTAATTAATTAAGGTGCATTTTAGACAGGCACATAAAGCTGATCATGTCAAGTCTTTAGATAGAGCAGTCTGGAAGCCAGATAAAAGAATTTTTTAGTCTGGCTTCTGACACTTCTTCTTTCTACATTTGACTATGCTATTTAAATGAACACTTTTAGTAATATATTTACATGATTGCTCATAAAAATGTAATTATGTTCTTTGTCTTCTAGCTCTAAATTTTCCTGTCCCATTAGAGTAAGTCATGGGATTCATGCTTTCTTCTTCTAAAACCACCATATTGCCATCAGCCAAATATGATAAGTAGGAAATTTATCTGACAAAGACATGGTGAAATTTCTGCCCACCAAATGGTTTTCAAATTACGGAATAAAAAGGAGCCTTGGGAGATGAATCTACAGATTTTGAAACAGCTCTTTTAAAATTTCCAGAATAATCTCCTTTGTGGCCCAAAGCAACATGTAAATTAAGAAGCAATACACTATGAGTGTAATGGAGCATGTACTTATAAATTCATGGTTCCATTCATCTCATGTAAACAGCTCACACATTGTACCTCCCAGGAATAATTACACAACACTAAAGAGTTTGAAATTATAAATATTAAGATAGAAAATTTTCTGTGTACTTCTTTGTGGAATAACTTTGAAAATATTAAGAAGGGCTATAATCTTTAATTGTTATAGTACTTTATAATTGCACACTTGATAGGGTGAATGTCAAATGAATCAAAAAAGCTTTGGGCAAAATCAGCAGGAGAGATGTGCCTGTTGTCAGTTCAAAATAAGCGTTTGCCAGCCTGTTGGCATGGCAGCAGTGTGTCTCACGACCAGGTGGGCTTTTAGCATTCAGGAAAGAACATGAGGCTGTTAGTGTTCGAAGTGCTAGAAACTGGATTCATTAAATAGCTAAAAATTGACCTCTTCAGGAAAATAAACTATTAGCAGGAGACTGATTGAACAAAAGGTGTCTTCTACAAGAACAAAAGGTATCTTCAGAAATGCTACTAAATGCAAGCTTTATAAAGACATCCAGATTAGGTTGGTGAGGTTGGACGTGCATTTAACATAATTTGAGAAAGGAATAAGAACAAAAAACTATTTTTTTTATTATACTTTAAGTTTTGGAGTACATTTGCAGAACCTGCAGGTTTGTTACATAGGTATATGCATGCCATGGTGATCTGCTGCACCCATCACCCCACATCTACATTACGTATTCCTCCTAATGCTCTCCCTCCCCTAACCCCCACCCCATGCTATTCCTCCCCTAGCCCCCCAACCCCAACAGGCCCCAGTGTGTGATGTTCTCTTCCTGTGTTCATGTGTGGTGTTTGGTTTTCTGTTCTTGTGTCAGTTTGCTGAAACTATTAAGAAAATACTATGTAAAGGCCAAGAGATATATTGAACCTCAGAAATAGAAAGATTTTAAAAGATTAGTTTTCAAAATGTTAGGAATATCTATGACATAAATCCCAAGAGACTAGTATCAAATCCATTGGAAGCATAAACAGCATATTTAAACAGTGCTTACTAATTTTATATCATAAGAAAACATTTTATAAGAACAGCTAATTCAATAGATCAAAAGCTGATTTTTCTGAGATGATCACCAAGACTCTGAAATATTTGGGATTGCAAGGGCCAAAGATAAATGTCAGAAAAATTAAACATGGCATATATCCTGCATTTTAATGGAACAAATATAGGTTTGGAAAGTGGACTGCTAAGCCTAGTAGTGAGCATGGGAAAGAAACACTCTAGAATAACAAGTTAAATTACTGCTTTGGATAATTACAGAAAGGGAATAAAAAGAGGTAACATCATATTTAATGTTGCTTCAAAGCATATCAAAACCTCAGTAGTAGGTTGAAAACAGAAAAAGCAGAGAAGGGAGTATAGCAACTAATCTGTCTGCTGTCCTGCATAATGCTAAAATATTAGAAAAGAACAACCAACTCAAATGTTAAAAGTTGATAGAATTCCTCCTCACCTCTCACCTCTTGCAAAGATGGTGAACTGCAAAGATTGTTAGCATGCCTCTTCTACTTGGAAAGAGAAAATAATGTGCAGAAATTTACTCTGTGGACTGTTTTCCAAGAAGCAACTCAGAAACTTTACAGAAAAACTTAAGCAAACCACCAACTCTTTGAAAGAAGCAGCAGGCAGTAGCCTACGTGAGGAACCAGACAGAACAATGTACCTCCAGAGTGAGAGTGGGAGAGAGACTGCCTTCAGGATGTACACTCCCACAGAGAAGCCAGGCAAACCCGGCCACTGGAAGACCTTAACCTAACCCAGCATTGGAGCTAATTTAGTGAGCAGTGAGGATATTTGAGAAGGAGAAGCATAGGGTCGTCTTTTGCATTCCCTCCCAGACTCCAGCGGGGAAAGAGAGAAGCCACTCCAGATCATAACTCACAGGGAACCTCACAGAACTCTGCCAGCTAACTCCGGTGGTGGTCACAGGTTGAGAGACACTCCCAATTGAGATTTACAATCCAATACTGAATGGGAAGGAACCTCGATGAGCAGAATCAACGGGCAAGTCAGAGATGTGCTATAAACATGGGTGCAGGAGCTGAACACCCTGCTTCATGGAAAGACGTAGAGGGGTGAGGCCTAAAAGCCTTCATTTCTGTCTCCATCAGGAAAACTTACGGCCTTGAGGCAGTTTTGAGTTCTGAGCACAGGCTGCCTGGAACCCAGCTGGCTGCCACTTGCAGAACTAAGTGTGAGACATGCCTTACCAATTGTGTAGAGGCTGAGTGTGACTTACTGCTGTCTGCTACCACCCCCACACTCTGTGTGGATTCTTTTGTGCATCAGAGGCAGCTGCACTCCTCCCTGGAGCACTACTCCAAAGGCTAGGGAACTACCTTCTGATCCCCATTGAAGCCACTGCTTGTGCCTGCACACAGGGAGCCAGAGCACAAACTTACCTGGCCCAACCCCTACTTGGCCTCTCTACTCACCCTGGTAGCATAACACAATAGGAACATTTAGGAGCTCCGTGGCCCTCCCTCTTGCCTGAGGCACCAGGGTACTTTTCCATGGGTAACACAAGGAAAACACAAATTCCACCACTTCTACCACTAGCACCAGAGCTGATGCTTTTTGCAATCAACTCCTAGATAGAGGTCAACTGGCATAGCTCATTACAATATTTGCAGGCACAACAACATAACACTAAAGAAAGAGAAAATTTTTGCATGATCTAAGCTATTTCGATTCCCTTGATTACCTTGGCTAACTAGGAGGTCTTGAGTCTGTCTGTGTGTCAGGTACATTGCTACTACATCTGGCATCTGAGAAAGCCAGTAAACTAAGGCTATTTATAACCAAGGAAATCTCAGAGTCTATGCCATTCTCCTCCCACTCCTGTCAGTGCTGATGTTGGTACCCACTTCTAGGAGATTAGAGGAGAGGTCACATCACAGGATTTCTTACAGACACTCCCCAGCACCATCCTGGAGTGTGGCAGTTCCAATCAGCAGCTAGATTCAGAAAAGCTCAGAAGAGGATAAGGATTCACAATAATCTGTCCTGCAGGGATTGTTACTCTAAGGGAAAGGAGAAGTGCATCACATTAAGGAAGCACCACATAGGACAAAGAAAACCAAAAGTGCAGGCCTGAGTCTCTGAACGCTCGACTTGTAAGAAGTTTATTTCAGCACAGGTACAGGTGCAGTGCTGGGCTCAGTGGGGAGTCTGCAGCTCTACCCCAATAGTTGAGGGAGCATTAAGAGACTACCACACAAAAAAAGCCCTGGTCCAGATGGGTTCACAGCCGAATTCTACCAGACACACAAAGAGGAGCTGGTACCATTCCTTCTGAAACTATTCCAAATAATCCAAAAAGAGGGAATCCTTCCAAATCATTTTATGAGACCAACATCATCCTGATACCAAAACCAGGCAGAGACTCAACAAGAAAAGAAAACTTCAGGCCAATATCCATGATGAACATAGATGCAAAAATCTTCAATAAAATACTGGCAAACCGATTGCAACAGCACATTAAAAAACTTATCCATCATGATCAAGTAGGATTCAGCCCGGGCATGCAAGGCTGGTTCAACATATACAAGTCTATAAACGTCATTCACTACATTAACAGAACCAAAAACAAAAACCACATGATTATCTCAATTGACGGAGAGAAGGCATTTGACAAAATTCAGCAGCCCTTTATGCTAAAAACTCTCAATAAACTCGGTATTGATGAAACATATCTCAAAATAATAAAAGCTATTTACCACAAACCAACAGCCAATATCATACTTAATGGGCAAAAACTGGAAGCATTCCCTTTGAAATCTGGCACGAGACAAGGATGCCCTCTCTCACCACTCCTATTCAACTTAGTACTGGAAGTTCTAGCCAGAGCAATCAGGCAAGAAAAAGAAATAAAGGGTATTCAAATAGGAAAGGTGGAAGCCAAATTGTCTCTATTTGCAGACGACATGATAGTATACCTAGAAGACCCCATCACCTCAGCCCAAATACTCCTAAAACTGATAAGCAACTTCAGCAAAGTCTCAGGATATAAAATCAATGTGCAAAAATCACAAGCATTCCTATACACCAATAACAGACTTAAAGAGAACCAAATCAAGAATGAACTGCCATTCACAATTGCTACAAAGAGAATAAAATACCTAGGAATGCAAGTCACAAGGAATGTAAGGGACCTCTTCAAGGAAAACTACAAACCACTGCTCAACAAAATAAGAGAGGACAAACAGATGGAGAAACATTCCATGTTCATGGTTAGGAAGAATCAATATCGTGAAAACGGCTATACTGCCCAAAGTAATTTACAGAATCAACACTATCCCCATCAAGCTACCATGGAATTTCCTCACAGAACTGGAAAGAACCACCATGAACTTCATATGGAACCAAAAGAGAGCTCGCATAGCCAAGTCAATTCTAAGCAAAAGGAACACAGCGGGAGGCATCACACTACCAGACTTCAAACTATATTACAAGGCTACAGTAATCAAAACAGCATGGTACTGGTACCAAAACAGAGATATAGACCAACGGAACAGAACAGAGGCATTGGAGGCAAATCAACATATCTACAACCATATAATCTTTGATAAACCAGACAAAAACAAGCAATGGGGAAAGGATTCCCTGTTTAACAAATGGTGTTGGGAAAACTGGTTAGCCATGTGCAGAAAGCAGAAACTGGACCCCTTCCTGACACCTTACACTAAAATTAACACCAGATGGATTAAAGACTTAAACATAAGACCTGGCACCATAAAAATCCTAGAAGAAAATCTAGGCAAACCATTCAGGACATAGGAGTAGGCAAGGACTTCATGACCAAAACACCAAAAGCATTGGCAACAAAAGCCAAAATAGACAAATGGGACCTAATCAAACTCCACAGCTTTTGCACGGCAAAAGAAACAGTCACTAGAGTGAATCGGCAACCAACAGATTGGGAAAAAATCTTTGCAGTTTACCCAACTGACAAAGGGCTGATATCCAGAATTTACAAAGAACTCAAACAGATCTACAGGAAAAAAACAAACAAGCCCATTCAAAAATGGGCAAAGGATATGAACAGACACTTTACAAAAGAAGACATACATGAGGCCAACAAACACATGAAAAAGTGCTCATCATCACTGGTCATTAGAGAGATGCAAATCAAAACCACATTGAGATACCATCTCATGCCAGTTAGAATAACGATCATTAAAAAATCTGGAGACAACAGATGCTGGAGAGGATGTAGAGAAATAGGAACACTCTTACACTGTTGGTGAGAGTGTAAATTAGTTCAACCATTGTGGAAGACAGTGTGGCGATTCCTCAAGGACCTAGAAATAGAAATTCCATTTGACCCAGCAATCCCATTACTGGGTATCTATCCAAAGGACTATAAATCGTTCTACTATAAGGACACATGCACACGAATGTTCATTGCAGCACTGTTTACAATAGCAAAGAACTGGAACCAACCCAAACGCCCATCAATGATAGACTGGACTGGGAAAATGTGGCACATATACACCATGGAATATTATGCAGCAATAAAAAATGATGAGTTTGTGTCCTTTGTAAGGACATGGATGAATCTGGAGAACATCATTCTCAGCAAACTGACACAAGAACAGAAAAGGAAATACCACATATTCTCACTCATAGGCGGGTGAGAAAAATGAGAACACATGGACACAGGGAGGGGGGTACTACACACCAGGGTCTATTGCAGGGAATAGGGGAGGGACAGCGTGGGGGGGGAGCTGGGGAGGGATAGCCTGGGGAGAAATGCCAAATGTGGGTCAAGGGGAGGAAGGCAGCAAAACACACTGCCATGTGTGTACCTATGCAACTATCTTGCACGTTCTGTACATGTACCCCCAAACCTAAAATGCAATAAAAATTTTTAAAAAAACTACATTATGTTCATAAAGGAAATTTTTATCATACAGTGATAAAAATAAATGAGACATTTATCTATGAAAAGAAATGACTGAATCTTAAGGGCATATTTCTCAGTGAGAGAAATCAGTTCTGAAAAATCTTAAGTTACTGTGTAACTGTAGTTACTGTGTAGTTACACCCTGGACATGGACATGAAAAAAAAATACACACTATAAACATATTAATAGTTACCAGGGACCTAGGAGTTGAGAGAGGAACCTTGAATAGATCACATACGTAGGATCTTTTTAAGGCAGTGAAACTATTCTGTATGATATTATGAAGGTGGACACATGACACTATGTATTTGTTTAAACCCATGTAACTATACAATGCACAAAATAAACTTAATCCACACAAATTTTAGAAAGTTGTTTAGGAGATCCAGGTATTCTAGTATAGAATGAAAAAATAACCTAAGTGTCTTAAAATGTATGCAACAACTTTACCGAAGTTATGTGGGAAAAAGTGCTGACTTAAATTGCTTTGAAAATGAATGGAATCTATGTGATTAAATGACATATTAGCACTGTAATGTTGCTGGTAATTTTTTTCTGTGAATATATGGGTTAACATTCTGAAACTACAATATATGTATCAATATGTGCATAATGAAATTAAATAATTACTTAGATAACAGGTTGTAAGAGCTAGGTTTTTACTATTGGAGTGGCAGATTACAGATCAGAAAGGGAAGGAGTGTAGAATCATTCATGTTCTAAGAGAGTAGAGTGGAAGACAGTATGAACTCACATTTAGCTTAATATAGCTATAGATGGTTACACATAGAAATACATATATATGCATATATATGTCCTTGTTCTGCTAGCTGAGAGGGCCTAGGTTTAATGACACTACAGCAGGAATAATCATACCTGCAACCTATATCTTGGTTTCTAATAGAATCTTCAATTAAAGAAACCATACTTTCTTAAAGAAATGGTTGATTTCAAGACTAGGGCAGAGGATATGCAATTTAGCCAAGAGTATCTCCTGGTGCTATATAAAACTGTTCAAAAATAAAGTTACTACAATACACATCATTATATAAACTAAGGAAAAACAAGCTACCTTTTAAATTAAAAACATTAGAAAAGTGATGGGCCTTTAAGTGATTACTAACCATCTTTTCTTTAAAAATTATGCTTTTATCTGGTCTACATTTTTCCATACATGTAAAACATATTCCCTCTTTTCTTAAATTATTAACAAATTTGAGATTTAAACTAGCTTTAGAGAAACTTGAATGATCAGAACTAAGAGTGAAATCACCTGAAATTCTCTGAACTGCTTCTCCCAGAACACCTCCGAAGTTAAGTAAGAAAAACTAATATGCTTATGGTATACTTAAAATCCTTCTCTTTGACCTCCTCTTACCCCAAAATAGATCATTTAGACAGGAATGATTATTTTGTAGTTTCATTCACTTTTGTCTTTCTTTTTAATAAGCATTATATTTTGGAAACATAAAGAAGAATATGTTCATTATAGACACTTTGTAAAACAGAAAAAATGAAATTATAAATTTGTAAATGTCTGATAATTTCAGCACCAAAACATACCTATATTGATTTATATGCCTATATAACTATATGTGTATTGTATCTGTGTTCATACATAGGTATATATTAATACAATTTAAATTAACCTTTGTGGTGTATAACAATGCCAATTTCTTCATACTATCAAAAGCTATCCTATAACATTTTATTTTTAATAAACTAATAATATTATAAATGTTGTTTCACTTTCATATATGTTTTCTTTTTTGGGAGGGTATTGGGAATATTGAACATTTTTTAAACTTGTCTTGATCACTCATATTTTAAAGGGTAATATATATTCATCAGATACTGCTTTCTGATTTGAGATGTTTTCATTCTCTTTCTTGTTAAAGCTCATTTTCATAAAATACAAAAAAAGTCTTATGATCAGATAACTCAGTTCTAGTAATTATATTTTAAAATTTTGTTCCATTTTGAAGGTCAAGATTCAAAAGAAAAACAATGCAATTTTAACCAACACATTTTTAGGTTTTTCACTGATTAAAAGTGGTCACCCAACCTATTAACAGAAAATATTCAACAGAAAAAATAGATCCAAGAAGCAATAGTGTTTTGAAGGGTTTGCAATAGTTGGTTCAACTAATGCATATTGAAATCAATACAGTGAAGGAATTGATACACGGGAGGTCTTTAAAAGTCATTTTGAAAGAATGTTTAACAGGATAATTTGCCAAATCCCAATAAGAAAAACAGGACACATTTAAAAAGTGTTCAATGAAGAGTGACTGAGAAGTAAACACAATGATGCAAAGTAAGTCAAGTTAATTATCTGATGTAGAGAAAACATTGGCAATGGTTAGAGAAAAGGTTTATAAATAAGAGAATGCAATGTTAACTTCAAAGATAGGGAGTATTTTTATAGCCCCTTTTCTGAGTATTTCAATTTATTTGCAACAAATTTGTTTAAAGTGTTGTAAACTATTATGTTTTATACATTAAAGCATTATTGTTTAAAGCTAAACTGAATTAGTACTTTTGAAACTTCATATGAATCAGGCATTGAGCTAGATATTTTCAGGTATGTTTTTTCAATCCTTAATTGCGGAATGAAATATGGCACTATATCTTCCCCAACATATGTCAACTATGTTTAGCTATAGATTATGGCACATGTAGTCAAACTAACAAAATTATTTACTTTATAATAATGAAAACTAATTTTTTTCAATGATAGTAAGACACAAGGGATATTGTAGTTTTGAAAAGATAAATGTTCATTGACAGATGAGTGAATAAAGAAAATGTGGTACCATGCAATGGAATCTTAGCCTTAAAAAAGAAAAATATACTGTAATTTGTGACAATATAGATGAACCTGGAGAACAATATATTAAGTGAAATAAACCAGACTTAGAAGAAAAAATAATTAGTAGCATTTGTATGATGAATCTAAAACAGTCAAACTCCTAGAAGCAGAGTATAAAATTGACTAATATCTGGGGTTAGGTGGAAAGGAACATAAGGAAATATTCATCAAAGGGCACAAAGTTTTGGTTATACAATATAAGTCCTAGAGATCTACTGTACAGCATAGTGTCTATAGCTAACAATATCATATTGAATACTTTATAATTTGCTAGATGTTGAATGTTCTTATCACACACATACACAAAAAAACTAGTAAGAGATACTATAGTTTAATAGGAGACTTATTATAGTGGTTTATGCTAATACCCACAAGAGATTAAGCACAAAAGGCACAAGGTGGGAGATGAGAACCCAGAGAGGATTAAAAACAAGAAAGTGTTTTTGCAGGTGTTTTTATTCTCTCATGATCACTACTGTTGGAATTATGAGGGCAATATCACAAAAACTTGCAGAGGTGAAGAGTTTTGTGGGAAGGAGGATCCATTTCAAGAACTTTCTTTGTAAAGACTGCAAGTTATGAAATATGTGAAGAAACCATGAAATTCTAGAGTGAGCATTCTTCTGAATTGCCTGTCTTTGATTAACTAACAGTAATAATATTTAATTATAATTAATTTTATCACCTCTTATACTTATTAGTAAAGACTTGGTAAAGAGGTTACACCTCTTACTAAAGGAATTTGTATCCTCATTTAAAGATGAGAAAACATTCCCAAAATATGATAAATAATTGGTTCAATTTACAATGCAGGAACTGAAATGTAGGTATGCTGTTATGTCTGTAACCTAATGTTTGGGTTCCCCAAAATAACATTAACTTGCTAGAGGATGGAATTGATGATGAAGAATTACTTCTTTCAAGTATTTTAGAAGATAGTCCAGTCAATAGTTAATACATAACTTTTTAAAAAATATTTTTTATCATGCTTTAGATTCTGGGGTTACATGTCCAGATCATGCAGGATTGCTGCATAGGCACACACATGGCAACGTGACTTGCTGCCTCCTTTCCCCACCACTTATTTCTGGCATTTCTCCCTAAGTTATCCCTCCCCAACCTTCATACCCCCAACTGTCCCTCCCCTAGTCCCCACTAATAGACACCAGTGTGTGATGCTCCCCTCCCTGTATCCATGTGTTCTCATTGTTCAACACCCACCTATGAGTGTGAATATGCGGTATTTGAAAAATGCATAACTATTAGATAAAATCTGTAACGATTTTATGGTGGTTATTTAAAAATAATATAAATGTTCATAAACTATAACAATCAAAATGGTAGTGTTTTTATGAAGTTATTTATGTGCTTTTTGAGTTGCTTTATTCTTTCTATTTTGAAAATCTGAGACAGAGCATACTTATTTGGGGATATCTTATTTTAGAGACAATAATCTCACATTATCATTCCGGTAAAAAATATTCAAATGTCAGTTCTTCAACTCTCTTCTATTACCTGTGTAGAATATGTCCTTTTATGATGCTTTTTCTTGCTTTTTTATTTTCTAGTGCTTTAACTGTTTTAGTGTATCATGGCACTTAAGGGTTATTAGGTAATCTTTTTTTTTTTTTCTTAGCAAACCTCCCATTTTATTTTATTTTATTATTATTTTTAAAATTTTTATTGCATTTTAGGTTTTGGGGTACATGTGCAGAATGTGCAAGATAGTTGCATAGGTACACACATGGCAGTGTGTTTTGCTGCCTTCCTCCCCTTAACCCACATTTGGCATTTCTCCCCAGGCTATCCCTCCCCAGCTCCCCCCATGCTGTCCCTCCCCTACTCCCCCCAATAGACCCCAGTGTGTAGTACCCCCCTCCCTGTGTCCATGTGTTCTCATTTTTCTCACCCACCTATGAGTGAGAATAAGTGGTATTTCCTTTTCTGTTCTTGTGTCAGTTTGCTGAGAATGATGTTCTCCAGATTCATCCATGTCCTTACAAAGGACACAAACTCATCATTTTTTATTGCTGCATAATATTCCATGGTGTATATGTGCCACATTTTCCCAGTCCAGTCTATCATTGATGGGCGTTTGGGTTGGTTCCAGTTCTTTGCTATTGTAAACAGTGCTGCAATGAACATTCGTGTGCATGTGTCCTTATAGTAGACCGATTTATAGTCCTTTGGATAGATACCCAGTAATGGGATTGCTGGGTCAAATGGAATTTCTATTTCTAGGTCCTTGAGGAATCACCACATTGTCTTCCACAATGGTTGAACTAATTTACACTCCCACCAACAGTGTAAGAGTGTTCCTATTTCTCCGCATCCTCTCCAGCATCTGTTGTCTCCAGATTTTTTAATGATCGTTATTCTAACTGGCATGAGATGGTATCTCAATGTGGTTTTGATTTGCATCTCTCTAATGACCAGTGATGATGAGCACTTTTTCATGTGTTTGTTGGCCTCATGTATGTCTTCTTTTGTAAAGTGTCTGTTCATATCCTTTGCCCATTTTTGAATGGGCTTGTTTTTTTCCTGTAGATCTGTTTGAGTTCTTTGTAAATTCTGGATATCAGCCCTTTGTCAGATGGGTAAACTGCAAAGGGTTATTAGGTAATCTAACCATTTATCTGTAAAAAAAATGTATTCTTTTATTTATGGAGTGTTTACTGTTTGCAAATTCTGTGTTCTTGTTTAGCATGAAAGTACAGCTTGATGAACTGATATCTAATATTCAAGTCAAATTCTAAATGTGTTACAAAAGATTTAATGGAGAAGATGGCTATGACTAGATTCGGTAGAGAGACATAGCTGTTTCTGTATTGCCTGTTGAAATTACTGCTCAGACCTGAGAAAGATTCTTATTCAAAATAAGAATAATGTTTGTTACATTTAAAAAATACATGTTTGTTACATTTAAAAAATAATGTATTCTTGGTGATATTTTCCAAGTAAATGTAAGTACATATACTTATTTTTTTATTTACTATAGATTGAAACTTTTACCTTTATTTCAAGTACTGATGAAGATATAGCTTCTATGAATCAATTACAGATGTAAATTTGGCTAGTGATTTTCAGAGATATAATTAGTCATTACTAGATTCCCACAAATTAGTTAAATGGGTCACATCACAGATGAAATTATTTCAATTAAGGGTCACACTGATTCTTAATTCTGCTTTCCTAATGGCCTAAGAGGATGTCCACTATGGCATTTGGGAGTAAAATTTTTACATTCCAGATCACAGCTTAAAGCCTTTTAATTTAGGCAGATAGAATAAAACTTAAGTTTATTCAGTAAGTCTCCTTCAAGTGGGTGTAAGTCCTTTGGTGAAGATTTTGAGCAAGTGGGAAGAATTAGCATGAAAACAAGAGTGTGCAAATTGGTTCGGGGACTTTTCTTCATATTAAACAATCTTGAGGAGTACTGAATCAATTTGACATTCAATATTACTTCTCCTAGAACCACAACACAGTGTTTTTAGGTTTGTGTTGATAATCAAACTCACAAGACATAAAATACTGTATTAACATAATAGAGGGATACAGGGAGAAAATGCAACATACATTGCATCTATGTTTATATTTTAAAATCATCTTTATTGAATTTTAAATGAGCATACAAGTCACCAATTTCAAGTGTATGATTCATGAGTTTTGACAAGAGCATAAAGTCATGCAACCACTGCCACCGTAATTCTGATATAGAACATTTCTGTTACTTCCTAAATGTTCTTGTGACCCTTTTTAAAAGCCCCTTTCTACATCCTGTGACCTTTGCAATCACTGCTCCACCACTTTGCTTTTTTCTTTATTAGACTATTCTATAAATGAAATTAACCTGAATATAATTTTTTGTGCCTGGATTCTTCTTATTATTATAATGCTTTTGAGATTCATGCATGTATTGCTTGTGTCAATAGTTCATATTTCTTAGATGTTTAGTAATAATCCATTGTACAGGTACACCACAATTTATGATCACTACAGCAGTTGATAGAGATTTTACTTGTTTTCAGTTTGTGATCATTACAAATGAAGTTGCCACATTTTGTATTAGTTATTGTGTGAAATCATGTCCTTATTTATCTTGTTTAAACATCTAGTCTAAATACAAGAAGTATCTTGTTTGAATACTTTTAGTTACAGACAAAATGTTCTGAGTCACTGCAGCTTGTCTCTCCCACTGATTACAACTAAAAACATTGAGCAAAATACTTAAAGGAACTACCTCAGGACTGAGAAATAAATAACAGCAGGCAGATTGGTGAATGAAGCTAAAATTTGAAGAGCAACAAAATGGCAGCAATAAGTTTTCTGGGTTGTTTCTTTTACTATTCCTTTATTCTCTGACAGGAGAGCAGGCTAAATTAAGAAAATGCATGAAAGATGTTAGAAAAACTTTGAAAAGGATTTTTTCTGGCCAGAGGTCTTGTGGAGAAAAAGTCTCTGCCAGCCCTGGAGTATAGGAAGAATGGTCATTTGCTTTTCTTTCTCTCTCTCTCTTTCTCCCTTTGTGTGTGTGGACGTGTTTTCTTTTTCTTTTCTGTCCTTACCCTGAAGTAAGCTTCAGTTATGGAACTAAACTGCAGTTGTGCAGTTTGAAAAATTTGAGCACCTAAAACTAGAAAAACTTGTCTCTCAAATACAGAAAATGGGATGCCTATTGTACTAAAAGAGACGAATTTTCAAAGAAATTCTCTCTCTCTCTCTCTCTCTCTCTCTCTCTCTCCATATATACACATATATATATTTTTTCTAGATGCTTAATAATGTGAACCATTTGTGTGGAAGCATGCAATGGTATGATAAACTGAAACTCTGAAAGTAATCTGTATATATGGCCATAATAACTGGAATGGGGCCCGACAAACTACCTACTAGAGGTGAAGGGAAGGGGAGGAAATAAAAGAGGAAATATCCAAGGGAAATATCTGCCAGGAGATTCCTAAATCTGTATGTAGAACCATTTCTAGGGAGTGCATGTGTGGAATGCGCCCAAAGAAGTACACAAAGGCTTTGAGAATTAACTAGGATCTAAATCATCATTCATGTCCCAGATCAAACTCTAAGTGACACATGTGAAGGATAAACAAACAGTATAGCATAGGCTTTGAAACTAAACTGATTCTGCTGTGAACAGAATTTGAGAGACAATTTTCGGACCAAATTTAATTTAATACTTGCTTGGTAAATCATAAAGAACTGAAATTAGCATTCTTACGAGGATTTTAATAGATTTTATGAGAATTTATAGTCTCATACCGTAATATTGAAAATGTTCAGGGCATACTGCAAACATTATGAACATACTAAAAACCAGAAAAAAAAAAACTGACCAATCCAATTCTTCTTCATCTTTTCATCTTTGTCTTCATCTTTTTTTTTTTCCCCCAAAGGGAATCTCTCTATATCACCTAGGCTAGTCTCAAACTCCTGGGCTCAAGAGATCCTTTTACTTTAGCCTCCCAAGAAGCTGAGACTACAGGTGCCAGCCAATGCATCCAGCTTGACCAATTCTTAAGGAGAAAGATGACCAATGCTAACCATGATATAACCTAGTTATTGCTATTATTAAGCAAAGCTTTTAAAGCAAGCACCATAACAATGCTTGATAAAATAATTGTTAATATACTTGAATTTAAAGAAAAATATAAATTATAGGTAAAAATAAGGTCTATAAAATAAGCAAATATAATTTTTGGAACTAAAAACTACAATATGAAAAATTTTAAAAATAGATGGTTTAGTAGCTGGTTGGTGATTAAAAAAAGTAAGAGTCACTGAAGTTAGAAACAGATCAACTGAAATGATCCTATCTAAAGAAGATAAAAACAACATAAAATTATCCAACTCCCAGGGCTTATGAGGCAATATCCAAATCTCTGACCTTCATGTCATTGAAGTCTCTGAATGATTGGTACAGCAAAAATTTCTAAAGAAATAATTATGGAAAACATCAAATTTGGTAAAATAAATTATACAAAATTAAGAGACTCAGTGAATTTCAGACAAGGTAAACTCAAAATAAACCATGATGAGACACACCATTAAATATTGTCCAAAACCAAAGGTAAAGAAAATCTTAAAGCATTCAGACAACAGTGATACATATTGAGGAACAACAATTCAATTGACTTGGAGAATTGTAAATTAGCAACTCTGAAGCCAGAGGAGATTAGAATAATATTTAAAGTTCTGAAAGAAATAAACTGTCAACTAACAGTTCTATGTTCAGCAAAAATATATTTTACAAGTAAGAGTGAAATAAAGACTATCTCATGGGGAATAACTGAGAGGATTCATCACTAATAGATCCGCTCTGAAAGAAATGCTACAGGAAGTTTTTTAGGCTGAAAGATGTTTATAATAGAAAAATAAACAAACATGAAACTTTAGAAATTAATGAATTCTACTGCATATAAATTACTAAAACAATTTCTAAAAGCTCTAGGAGAGTATTGGGTTGTATAGTAAGTAAATGTCAATGAAAGAAACTACTAAACTGCGTTCTGAAACTTCTGTACCATTTTACATTTTCTCCAGGACTCTATGAGTTCCAGTTGCTCTGTATCCTCATCCAACAATGGTTTTGTTAGTTTGTTTTAGCCAATCAAATAGGTATGTAGTGCATGCACAACCTATCAATCTTATGAACATCTCCAAAAGTTACCACATGCACTGATGTTTGTCTCTTCATTCACATAGGGCTCATATAGCAGCTGGAGGACAAGGCTCCTACAGGTCACCTGGACACCGGAAAGAAGGAACCTCACTTTTTATCAGTTTTTTTTTCTATCATTGTAGTCAAGTAAGTCCAATGCTAACATGTTATTTCTCCCATCATGATGTATTTTCACCAGGCATGGCAGGCCAGGCCTTTAATTCCAGGGCTTTGAGAGACTAAGGTGGGAGAATCGTCTGAACCCAGGAGCTCAAGAACAGCTTGAGCAAGATACAAAGATCTAATCTCTACAAAATGTAATGCTAATACTTAAAATTAGCCAGGCATGGTAATGCATACCTGTGGTCCCAGCTATTTGAAAGGCTAAAGTGGGAGGACGGCCTGAGCCCAGGAGGTTGAGGCTACAGTGAGCCATGATGGTGCCACTACACTCCAGTGTGGGCTACAGAGTGAGACCCTATTTAAAAAAATAATAAAAATAAACAAACAAAAAAATGTTATTTCACTTATCAGAAGTTTTTAAATTACAAAGCAGGTAGTATACAATTTCCTACAGTCATTATATTTCAATAGTTTCTGAAGGCTAAGACATCCAAACAACATTATTCCAGGTTCTGTTGTAACTCTTATTTATTATATCTTTTCTATTTATCTGTTTAACTTCATCTGCTCTTAATTTTTTATGTAGATATTCTTGGACTTTCATCTAAGATATAATGAAGATATTTCAAAACCTTGATTATTTATATCTTTAGGACTAATTTTGCTTGCTCTACTGCTAAGCCAATACCTTTTAGAATATTCAACCAAACAACCTGTGAATTTTGAAGTTTTCCATTCTTGCTAGTAGAAACATGAACAGCACCTGGCTATGTTACAGCCTTCAGTATTCTTTCCTTGCTCTTTTTGTTGTAGGTGGTGGTGGTAGTTATTTCCATGGCTTCACACAGTCTCTTGGCATGTATATGGTCATCAGTAATCAACTAAAGATTTGAGGAGAAACCTCTTATGACTGGCTCTCCAAGATTTCTTCTCTGCATAGCAGATTTCTCTCTGACACTCTTCCCTGTAAACTCAATCTTGGCTCAGAGCTCTATCTCTTCAAAACAGTCTACCAGCCTCTGACTGGGTTCACTCGCCATTCTCTGTGCCATGGAAACTTCCTCTGGGTGATGTAAGGCAATTTGGGAACTCACCTTCTTTTTTATCTTTTCTTAGGAATCATCTTTTGTTTCCTATTGACTGAAACCATTGTCTTATACACTGTATACATCTTTTTGTTTTTTTTTTTTTTTTTTAAAGGAAGGTATAAATTTAATCCTTGTTATTCTACCTTGGCTGGGAAGCTATATTATTTGTTTTTATATGTGTTTATTAAGAGCCTGACAGTAAAGATTAATAAGGACACTTAGGCATAAATATTTAAGTAAATGAGAATTTCTTATTTTGGAAGACACCCACTTATACACATTCAGAAAACAGGATGGATATGTATTTAGATAAATAGGCAAGAGTTATATTTAGAAAACTATGACATCAGTTTCAGCTGTGGCTTGAAAACAATTGATGCTACATTCCAATTAAGGCCACTTTGCTGGAATTGCAAAACATTAATGACAGAAAACCTGCCAACCAACATCTACACTTCAAAGGAGCTTGAAAAGGCTAAGAAAATAAGCAGAGACAGAGTGCATAATTTTTTGTTGAGCTGTGAGCTTTACTTTAAGAGAGGTAAGGGTTTGTTGTTCCTGCTCTTCATCATGCACTTAGTAAGAGGTATACTTTTGCTAAGTATTCTGCTCATACACTTGAACAGAATCACTTAGAGAGCTTGAAATTTGTCACTTGATGTAGACCTGTGTGTGTGTTCACCTTACAAATCTTAGAGCATGAGATTTGCAAAGCCCGCTGCTGAGGGGTGAGCCAAATTTGAGATGGCTGGATTCACCATATTACACTTTCAGATTTTGTTAAACAAACACTTGTCTGTTTCCTTCTAATTTGATATGAGTAACAGCTAATAGGGTAAGATTCTCTCAAATTCTTTCTAAGAGCAAAAGTGAGCGTACTTCACCAGAGAAAAGCTAGAGTTATGATCAGATGCAGAGGTAGAAGTAAATTAGAAAGCAGTGAGTCAGGATGAAAACCATAGGAAATTGAAGGTAAAAGGTTCCCAAGTGTCAGCTGATTTTCTAAAGAACACGTAATAGTCATAAAAATTATACTGATTACAAGTCTGTAGAGTATGATGCCTGCTTCTAACACTACCTGTTAACTCAGCACTTGACTCCCTGTTTGCCTACTCATGTTCACTGTGCTGCAGTGTTGGAGTGTTCAGAATCAAAGTTGGTGGGAAAAAGGTGGAGAGACAACAAATTAAAATAGAATAAATATACAACACCTCTTTCTCAAATGTGGGCTGGCTTCCTAGTCTTCTGTCATGTGAGCTGAAGGTGGATTAGTTTAAAAAGGATGGAGAGGAAGCCATGACACAAAACCATTCAGTTTTCACTAGTACATTGGGTTTTATGTTTTAATTCCTCATTAGCAGAATTTTAATTATTTTAAAATTACCAAAAATATATGGAACTTATCAATGTTTTATTTTTAGTAGAAGAAAATAATTATAAATTAAGATGTACTTTAAAAAAATAAAAACAATCCTTGAGAATTACGTCTTATAGGTTACCCTGATTCACTGAAATACTTTTCCATACACATACAAATACACAAAGACAGGGATAGAGAGGTTGGTTTTATAAATTTGGGTCTCTATTATATATGACATTGCCTGCCTCAGTGAATATGGCACTATTTATTAACAGTAACTCCAGTTAGTGAATCACGATTTGGATTTTTTTTTTCTATTGTTTTATACCTGGGATTTTTTTTCCCATGAAAGACTTTTTTTCATTTATCTGGATTCTAGTTGCCTGTGGTGTAAGCCACGTTTTCCTCATTGGGAAAACTGGAAAAAACAGTGGCAAATGGTGACTGTGGCACTAGTGATGGTCGAGGGAGTGTCAGTGTCTCAGCACTGTGTTTAATAGGAAGCCACACTTGCCACAAAGTACCATATAAAATAGAGCAATTAACAGCAGGTTCAAGGGGAGCTGATTATTCAATAATGTTAGTAAAGGCTAGTTCGCAACAAGGTTTAACGTGAATGATTAATGACACTTAGCATCCTAAAGCTGTAGGACTAAATATGTAGATCAAAGGAAGAGTACACAAATGTTTTAGGCACTTCATCAATTTTCTAATTTTTGTCTTGACTTGTCCAGTTACTACATCTACTAATATGTTCTAAATGCTGCAGACACATCTCTGGCTTCTAAATCAAGTATCACAGGACAGACAGCATCCCAGAAAAGCTTGTATAACCTGCTGCAAACACCCTCATCTTAGTAAACATTTCCTAGTAATACTGAACCTGCCTTCTTTGTATCTTGGTTCCTCCAAGTTAGATCTTGGAACGATCTACCTACGGGAAAGTTTGCATATGAAGGCTTAACCATTTGTAAGGAGGAATGGCTCTCCAATGGCTCTTGGGCTCTCAGTAGTGTGTAGCAGAAAGAATTTGCCTGAAAACTCATTGCTAGTATGCCGAACCCAGCACATACCCCTGGGGGGTTTACTATATGAAAGACAGGAACACTCAATGAATGTGTATACTACACAGCAGTACAACTAGAAAGAAAATATGTCTATCCATACACTTATGCCGATCTTGCCATCTTCACTATTCATTCTTAGGAATACATGAATAACGGGATTAAGAGGAGGATAGCACTGCACTTTCCATTATTTCTGAATATGTTAAAGTGGTGGATATTCTAATTTAATTGACATATAAAAATAAGAAAGAATGGGACTGATGTTCTCTACTCTCAGTTTTCTTAGATTCTACAAAACATTCTTCCTGATTTTCTCACAATTCCAAATTGCTGAAGTTTGTATGTTCCCCAAGTGATGAAGTGTTTGTCAATTTACTGTAGACATGCTTGAGCATTTGGAATGCTTTTGCTTCTTGGCATAGAGATCCTTAATTCTCAGTGGGTGATCTCTTTGCTTGGATTTGTTTGGTAAAAATTCCAGTGGGTAAAAAGAAATATGTATATGTTTGATAAAAGCACTTATCAAAATTAAATATGGGTATTTTATAAGCTCAAAAACTATATTCAAGAGGTTCAGTTATTGACATGAGTTATTTATATTTATTTAATCACCTCCCAAATGTATATATGGCCTTTTTATAATGTTGTTGCCTTTAGCCTATTTATAGCCTTTTTACAATGTTGGAACACTTTAAACCTCAGACTACAGAGAGGTAGATAGATAGATGAGAGAGAGAGAGAGAGAGAGAGAGAGAGAGAGAGAGAGAGAGAGAGGCTAGAAGGATAATTCTGTAGTGCTATGGTCTTCATTTTTGTGTCCCCCAAAAATTCATTTGTTGAAACCTAATCATCAATGCAATGGTATTAGAGGGTTCAGGCTTTTTAGAGGTGATGAAGTCATAAAAGGCAGGTATCTCATAAGTGGGATCAGTGCCCTTATAAAAGACGCCCAAGGAGTCTGAGCTAATTTGCTCCTGCCCCATGTGAGGATACAGTTAGGAGACTCCATCTATGAACAAGAATGTGAGCCCTCACTAAATAACAGATCTACTGGTGCCTTGATCTTGCATTTCCCAGTATCTAGAACTGTAAGAAATAAATATCTGTTATTAATAAGCTAACCAGTTTATCATATTTTGTTATAGCAGCTGAAAGGAACTAAGATGTGAAGTCAGGCTATTACTGTCTTAGTTGAACCCAAGCAATCCTCAAGAATTTAAGGATTCTTATATTTGTTGACTAATTTATAATTCATCCACCAGTGAACCAAGGTCATATCATAGAGTGATAGAATAGTTAATATTGATGGTGATTGAAATTTCCACATATCATTTACCTTTGTTACCCAAATTGAACATAATATGATATTAAACTGAATACTGTGTAAAGTACTGCATTGTTGTGATATTATATACATATTGGTTTCCATTTGCACTTTCTGGATCATAACTCCCATAGCCTTTTTGTAATGTGAGAACACTTTATACCTCAGAAGCATCCCTCAGAAACACAGTATCTCTCTTTCTCTCTCTTTTTCTCTCTGACCTTTTCCTGCATTCCTTTTTACCTGTTTTGTTGTTGTTGTTGTTGTTGTTGTTGTTGTTGTTGTTGTTTGTTTTTGCTCTACTTCTCCAGGCAAGAGTCTTCTCCCAAATTTTTTGTCTTGCATCTGGCCATAAAGAAATTACCTGACCTACCTTATCTGATTGAAGGTTATAAGACTCTCATTTCATAATGACAATTCCAGGTCATTTCATTACATTAATACACATAATTGATTTTAAACCTGAGTGAATAATTTAAATAATCATATTTTCATTTTATAAATTTAGTCTTAATATTTTAGAAAAGAGCACTTATCAAAATTAAATCTGGGTATTTTATAAACTCAAAAACTATATTCAAGAGGTTCAGTTATTGACATGAGTTATTTATATTTATTTAATTACCTCCCAAATATTGTCATAAACTACATACATATACACTGAAATAAGTAGATATTAATCTTATCCATTTATTCAGCTTTTATTTACTGAGCACATCATCTCTCTCAGGTACTATGCTAATTGATATAAATGAGCGTTTCCTGGGAATGGTATATGAATTTCTCTCCACTCACAATATAGAAAGAGAGGCATGAACATATCACAAAGTATTGAATACTAGTTGAAATTTTATCATCAACATTATTGTCATTCTTATCATAATAATTATTTATATCATAATAATTATATCATAATCTTTCTTCTTATAAGAATGACAATAATAAGAGTTACTAATATTAGTATTGACCAAGTATAATTGTGCTCCTACCAAATATTAGCAACTATGTCACACATTCTTTGCTAAATAAATGCATTATCTCATTAAATCTTTTTAATAATCTTGTCAAAGTTATAGGATTTATTTATTTATATTTGTAGATGAACAAAATTAGAATCATAAAAGTGATTTTGAAACAAATTTCTTTATTCAGAAATACCCATTACCCATCATTTATTCCTCCCTTTCCTCTGTCTTTTTCTTCTTACCTTCTTGTCTTTTTTTCTTTTTATATTGATGGGTAAAATTTTACATGTTTCCCATATACAGATGTTTTAAGGATATATTCATTGCAGAATAACTCATTATAGCTGTTAACATATGAACTGCCTCACACCGTTATTCTTTTCTGTGATGAGGACACTTTACAACCACTGTTTTACATTTTCAATAACACATTATGACCTACAGTCATCATGCTGTGCAATAGATTTTTTCAACTTATTCCTTGTATTTAACTGAAATTTCATATTCTCTGATCATCATCACCCCAGTATTTCCCCACTCCCGCCATCCTAGTCCCTGTTTACCACCATCGTACTCTCTGCTTCTATGAGTTCAACATTTTTAGATTTCACATATGAGTGAGATAATGCAGTACTGTCTGTTTGTGCCCAACATACTTCACTTAACATAATGTCCTCCAGATTAATTCAAGCCATTACAAATAACAGAATTCCCTGCTTTTCTATGATTAAATGATATTTCCTTGTGGATATGTCTTCTGTAACCCTACTGGTTTTCTGCCTTGTTTTTTTGAAAACTCTTCCTTTGCCAATCCTTTACTGGGAGTGTTTCCTGTGGCCATTCTAAGTCCCTTTTTTCATGGTACATTTCTCTCCTTAATCTCTATGCCTTCAGCTCTACTGATAATTCCTGAATCTAACTCCCAAGTGGTGATATCTCTATCACCAAGTGGACATATAACTCTATAGAGGATATCTCTATCCAAGTGGAGGTATAAACCTGTGCAATCAAATAATTTTTTGTTAATATGTCCTAAGATGCTCTAGAAACTCTACATAAAATATAGAGCTCTCTCAAATCCCATTCCTCTTCCTATCACCTCTGATTCGTTTAATGCTACCCAAGTTCACACAATTAGGAAAACAAAAGTGTAAAAGTAAATTTTACTAAAATTCCGGGGCCTGATGTTAAAGTAGGAACACAGGAGGATTCTCAGAACTGAGAAAACAAAGATGACATAGGAGAAGTATAAACAACCTAAGATTTAAAACAAAGAAGTCTAGCAAGCATGTAAACAAAAATACTTTTAAAAAGACAAAGGAAGATATTTAAATAAAAATTTAAAATTGCTGAACACTAGCATATATCTTGACATAGGCCTATTCTAAGCTATATTATATGGAAAGTAATAAGAAACTTTAATCTCTAGTCAGGGCTTTTTAATCTATTTTTTATTGGTAAGAGGCCAGATCATGGTAAAATAAGACAATCCTGAGATTGTTCTTCTACAGTAACATAAATTTGAACAGCTATACACATGGGAAAATATCTTCAGAAGAACTAAGAAAATAAAGGGAAAGATCATAGGACATTATTTTGGCATAATAATAAGAAAAAATGCATTGAAAAAAGATATTGCCTTATCCATATCTTTCCTCTCTCAATCCCAGGACGCACAATATGAAAAACATACTGTCTTCTTGGAAGAAAGAGAAAAAAGTGAGCATAGAACTTCATCTTGGTTTAACACTGGGCCCATCGTAGTAAAACCCAGTACCAGAAAGAACGATAAATCCTCTCAATCCATGCCACTACTACAGACTGAGCCTCCTAATCTGCCCCAGTGCCAGGCAAGAACCTGTAGCCCCCTTAAAACAAATTTTGTCTTCAGTTCAAATCACTGCTGGCTGACTACAGAAGGCTTAAGTTCTTTGCAAACCTTACAGGAGGCAAGCGTTAGCTGCTACAGGCTTCATGTGTGCCCCAAGATTGCACTAGCCTCAGTGGCTATGGACGTTGAGTATATCCCAGCACTACACCAGCCTTGATGTCCACAGGGTTACAGCCTGACATGCACAAGGTTATGAAAAGCATGGGAAGTTTGAGAATAAAGTTGATGACTAGCTAGAAAATGAGAATAAACTTGTCTTTTGAAGATTGATGCTCTTATGACAGATTAGAATAATACAATTATTTCATAGTGCTAGACATAAAGCTGCAACTTTAATATACAATGTAAATAGATTAGGAAACTTAACATTAAATCGTGATTTAATTTTAAAAGATGAAAAAAATTACTTTATACCATTTCAAAAGTATTTCCTTGCAGGATACTTCTTGTTTTTCTGTTTGTCTTCAACTTTTATTAAGTGTGGGGATATTTGAGCAGGATGTGCAGCTTTGTTACAGAGGTAAAAGTGTGCCATAGTGGTCTGCAAGACAGATCATCATATCATCCATGCATTAAGCCCAGCATCCATTAGATTTTCTTCCCGTTAGTCTCCCTTTACCCACCCACAGGCCCCACTGTGTGTTTCTCCCATGCGTTCATGTGTTCTCATCATTCAGCTACTACTTGTGAAAAAATGTGGTGTTTGGTTTTCTCTTCCTGCATTAGTTTGCTGAGGATAACAGCTTCAAACTCCATCAATGTCCCTCCAAAGAACATGATTTCATTTTTTTTAATGGCTGCATATTTCATAGTGTGTATGTATCATATATATATATATATTTTAAATCTAGTCTGTTATTGAGGGGCATGTAGGTTGATTCCTCATCTTTGCTATTGTGAGCAGTGCTTCCTTGCAGGACATTTATAAGCCTTCCATATAATTTTCCTTTCTTCCACTGTGGGAGACATAATATTGGCCAAACAGGAGGTTCATTCTGCTGTCTCACCACTTAAGTTCTTATGATTTAATTTAAAACTTATTGAAGGCAAAAGCAGGTCTAAGTACCACTAATGTAAGTCTAATGAATATAACAGTTAGAGAAATTGTCAAAGAAATTCATAAGCTTTAGAATCAGTTTATAGAAATAAGGGGGAAAATTATATTTTACAAGACATTTTAGGTTACAAATACTCATGCACTGCAAAAGTAAAAATTGGAATAGTTAACCTAAGATGAGACTTAAATATATATATATATATTTTTGAGTTTTGCAGAAAGTGATTTATTTAGGCAGAGAAAGAGAAAAAAAGAGAGAAAAAAAAAAGAGAGAGAAGCTTCCACGAAATTATGGAAGGGGATCCAGATATGGAGTCCTGAGACTTAAAGATTTAAGTTGTTAAATATGCTATTCGGAAGGTTAACATACAATTTTTAATTTTAAAATTATCTGTTTAATTCTCATTCTTTAATTTCACCTTTTCTATGTTAATATACTCTGTTTTTAAGATGCACATTGTATTAGGTAACAAAAACAATGGAGTGGGAGACTGGCCTTCAGAAACAGAATTCAAACACAGTGTGAAACTAGGTGTCTCCAAATATGCAATGTATGGGACAGATGTAAATTTGGGAAGAATCAAAGCAACATTTTACAACTGAAGTCATGTAAAAGTATCTGGGAGGAGGAGAGGTAATCTCTTAAATCATTAGAACTGAAAATTTCTCCACCAAAAAAAAAAATATATATATATATATTTGGCATATACACAGAGAGAAATGAGGACATTGTATATAGGGGGGACACCTTTGGCAGGAACATGCAATTAATTTTTATTTAATATTTAATCTTTTTATAAAATGAACGAAACAATCTTTGGTGATTTGATTACATTTTATGTTTGCCTCTACATTGTGGTAGTTTGGAGAGTATGGTAATTCATTTAATGTACCTTGTATATGTTGTACTAGAGTTGTTCCTATAGAGTTTATAGTACTGCCTACTATACAAACAAGATGAAAATTGGGCATTGCAAATAACTATTTTGATTAATATGCAGAAAATCTATAGGCAATGGTGATATATAAATATTTCTTTTCACTCCTTACTCTCCATTAGCTACAAGAAACATGAGTTCTCACAATAATCCTAAGTGTTCTTGAAGTTAGGATAGCTCTTCAAGAGATAGATGGTAATCATTTAAACTCACAACAATCTCAGTCATGAGAGTTTGTCAAGTACTGTATAGTAAGAAACTGGAGCACAACAGAAAATTTGGACTAATAGGAGATAATGGGAAAACAATGTTAAAACAAATCCTTTTAGAATGTCATAATATTTTATATGTATCAATATTTACCCTTTACTTTTCCAGCCCTCTCGCCTTCCCCACACCTTTTTTCCTTCCTTTCTCCTTTCTTTTACTAGTAAAGTCTTTAATTTAAAAAAAGTTAATCTGTGACCGCTTCTTGTAAAATACATCCCCATTTGATTTTAAAAGAAACCTTAGTATTTGCATTTTTTTTCTGAGAAGGAAATATGTGAGCAACACAGAATCTTGTAATGCTAAAGAACTGTTGACCAAAGTATCAGTGCTTCTAAAAGTGTTTAATAAAGAAAAAGTCCATTTGTAGTTAATCTAAAATTTGTTCATCATTTTTATTCTAATACTGCAAGCCATTTTTTATGTGCACGTGGTTAAAGCAATACAATTCAAAATTTCCAATACTGCTGTTCTGATAGTTGCACTTTGCCAATAATACTGATTATTATCTGAAGGTAATTTGCTTCATTCTATCTCAATAAAAGTAATTGAATAAAAGCAATGGTTTCAGAATAATGTCAGACACGCACAAATCTGAACTCAGTACAAAACCATTATAATGTTCTCATAGGTGTATTTTGTCAGCAAAACTGGACATTTGGTGAAACTCTTACCCCTCAGCTTTGATTCTCACCTCAATATGACACCAAGTAAATTTTCCTCACCATCCTTCGAAAGCCCTTGATTGTTCGAGTATAAAGTCTAACAATCCTTAGCATGGCCTATGAGGAGCTTTATAATCAAGCCTCTATTGATCCACACCCCCCCTACACACACACACACACTCACATACTCACACATACACACACAGGGTCAACCCTTTAATGCGATCTTCTTCAACCTCCTTATAGATGTCTAAGTCAAACACTCAGTTAACACTGTCATTTCTTTTTTATGATACTTACTGCAGTTTGTAAATGCAAGACTGTAAGCTCTACGGAGAAGGGTTTATATTTGTTTTGCTATCCAATATATCTCTAGCCCATTGAAGAATAGGGCTGGTGTCAAAATAAGTATTTCAAAATTAATGCCTGGTTTGTTACATATTTTCTTCTTTTAAAAAAGCTCATATTTGTATGTTTTAATTTTTTAATATTCCCAATATAAGTTTGTATTCATACTTAGATATAAACCTTTATGTATGTATATTTAAATTATTAAATTTAGGGCAGGCGCGGTGGCCTACACCTATAATCCCAGCACTTCGGAGGGGCTGAGGCAAGAGGATCGTGAGTTCAGGAGATTGAGACCATCCTAACAAGGTGAAACCCTGTCATTACTAAAGATACAAAAAATTAGATGGGTGTGGTGGTGGGGGCCTGTAATACCACCTACTTGGGAAAAAAAATCCCAGCATTGTCAGAATTGGTCCTTTTCTTCAGAATTTTACAACCTTTTTATTGCTCAGACTCTTGCAATGAAATCTAATTATTGTATCTTCATGTTTTCACTTGGAAGTATAGTTGGCTATCATCAGGTTTCAGGCCAGAATTTTCAAGCTTTGGCTTTACTTGATTCCTAGTACTCATGCTCTTCATTCCATTTCTTGGGCTGCAAGGACTTTGCTAATTTGCTTTGCATTGACTGCCTGAGCTCTGAACTTTCCTTTCAATGCACTGAATCAGTTTTCTGATTGTACACTTTGAAATCTATGAGTGGTTTGGAATCTCAAATATCCTAGAAGACAATCAACGATTGTCTTTCCGTATATTTGATTTCTCATTGGTTTTCCTGTAATATGGGTCCTCTTGGCCTTTTTGATTTGAGGTGGTTTTTTTTTATCCCCCAGGCTGTAGTGCAATGGCGCGATATGGGCTCATTGCAACCTCCACCTCCCGGGTTCAAGCTATTCTCCTGTCTCAGCCTCTAGAGTAGCTGGGATTACAGGCATCTGCCACCACGCCTGGCTATGATTTGAGTTATAATATGCAGCTTAAAATGTAATTGGGCTAAATGCACCAGTCAAAAGACACAGACTGGCAAATTGGATAAAAAACCAAAACCCATCGGTGTGAAAAAAAAAAAATAATAATAATAATAATATGCAGCTTATCTAATAATGTCTCAATCTATGTTTCTGAGTGGGTGTTTCTTCAAACTACATCATATTCCTTTTTCCTAATAAGTTCAGATTTTTATGGTAAAGTGAAACCTCCAGTGCCCTTAAATATGTTGCCTTTAACATATAGTGCATCCATTTATTTACAAATGGCAATATATAAGTAATAAACAAAATGTTAAAAAATACGATTCTTGGCTATTAGTGAAGGATTGAATATATGCCTTAATATACTGTAAAGGATAACTCCTACATAGGGTTGCTGAACACAGCAAATAAAAATGAAGTACACTTAATTATGTCTTAAATTACGTATTCTTATGTTTACTCACATAAATTGTTATTTGTTTTTATTTGCAATTTACATTTACTCAAGAGCCCTGTATTTTACGTAGCAACCTATTATTACACATGATCTTATATTTATAATTGAAACATTTATTTTTATTAATAGTTAAATCAGAATTGGCAGATATGAGAAACCTCAGATTTGAGTTCCTGGAAAGAAGTCTTGTTTAGAATAATTATTAATTATTAAATATTTTGTATATAAAGTATACATTTTATAGATCTCGTTTTTAAGTTTCAGGATTTTCTGACTTTTTCTAAAATGTCTTTAAATAGGTACTTGTGTCATTACTTTTTTTTGAGTAAATTTTGCAATCAAAATTTTTGTTATTTCCTGTTTTGACTGTTATTATTACCTCTGTCATTTTAACCGCTTACATTTTGTTATACATTTCTCTATTTCCTAACTAATTAAGTGGATTTTTCTTAATTCATTTTGAATTTTTAAATGCTTTCTTCTTGTTATCTATTCTTTCTGAAGAAATTCCATCCATCAACTAAACACCTGAGTCATATTAAATGCTTGATTAATCATTTTAATGATTTAAGAACTGTAATCACAGACCACAAAAATTAGGTAAAAATCCTCTGAAAGATATATGAGGCATTCAGTTTCTTAAATCAAATTATTTATATATTGTATGCTTTAATTTTTATTTATATATATGAATAACATGTATATATTCATATATATGAATAATTATATAATATATGATACATAATATATACATGAATATATATGATACATGAATTATTCATATTCATGTTATTCATATATATATGAATATATATATGAATAACACAGTTATACATGTATGTTTTCAAAAAGAAGCGAATTACTTAAGAAAACATTTTTATACTTGAATTATCATACAGAAAAATACATAATGGAAAAATTTCCAACAATTGAAATATAATAAAAAGCTTTTGCTGTGAAACATTTGAAAAGCATTCATATTCATTCAGGAATAGACTCATTTTAAGAATTTAAACATTTAAGGCACATAGGAAACAATTCCAGACATAAGTCATTGGTTTGTCAAGCCAGGATGTGTATGAGCCAGGCTTGCACTTAGCTATCATATTACCTTCATTTCCATGTTCTATCTTTAACACTGTGAGAAAGCAATATTCTTCTTGCTTTTCAGAAGAGGAAATGTATGGCTTTTTAAAACAGATTTTTTTTAATTTAGAAAAACAAAATGTATACTAAGCAATTATATTTAAATGTGCTTTAACATTTAAAGGTAGGTAAAATAAAAAATAGGTAACTTCTCTCTCTCTCTCTCTCTTTTTTTTTTTTGCCATTATCACTCCTCATCTTTTTCTGGGAAAAGAAATTCTCATTGTTCCTCACTGGAAAATAGAATATTTCGTTTGAGACAATTGCATACTAACACAGTTAAACTTCAGTTTCCACTCCAGTATGCTAAATACGAGCAGTGATTTAGGGCAAAATACCCTCAGGATTCCTTTTCTCATATATAAATTTAGATTAAGAGTGCCTATATCATAGAGCTGCTGTGGAGATTAAACCAGACAATACATAAGATAGACAGTATCTGGCTTATAGTCATTATTCAGCAACTTTTGGTAATCAATAATTTAGCTTATTGTAGACTAACTTTTCCCAGGTCAGGTTTTGTCTCCCTTGATACCACTTTTTTCTTTAGTTCATATTCAGTCAAAATTGTCTTTTGGTGATTTTCCTCGTGTTTATCTCACCTTAGTTATAAGAGGGCCTACTTTGCCTTCCTAAATTCTTAGTTTATTTTTCCTGCTTCTAAGCAGCCAAACAAGTAGACCATTCTCTTACCAGGGATTTTTTTCTAATCCAACACTCATTTTTCTGTGTCACATTGCAGAAGCAGGAAAACAAAATGATCTGCTATAAAGCATGCATTTGGCAGGTGTTTTTTTTTTATTGTTGTTGTTGTTTGTTTGTTTTTTGAAACCATGATTCTTAAAAAACAATAATAATAATTCTCAGTGCTTATCCCATTAGTAGTAGGTTGGAAGTAAAAGGTGGGCAAGAAGGAACTTGCTTTATTTTCCATACAAGCAGCTGTCTTGAATAACGGACACACTATATGAAATTACATAAAAACCTTAAAACATGATATAACTTTGTTAAGTTTTAATTAAAAAGTTAAGAAACGGTTTTCATGCTAAGTCAAGCATACTGATGGTATGCTTATGTCTCTTCTTAAGATAATCAAACCTTCTTAAGTTAATAGGAATTCAATTGAGTTGTTTTCATATTTTGGAACATTTAATTCATATAAAATATCTCAACAGATTACATAATTACATCTTCAGAATTTACATGAAAAATTATGAATGGGTGTAATGAAATAGTAGGCATAGATGCAAAACATATATAAATGTGTAAGTTTGGATATATATAATATATATATATATAAATAAATGTATTTCTTTTATAAATATTTATACATAAAGATATATACATATATTACTGCCTGTGTTTTTAAAACTGCATACAGATACGTACAATAAGTTGATGGAAGTACATTAATATATTAATCATTTTGCAGTTGGAAGCCATAATCCTAAAAGAACAAACGAACAGAAAACCAAAGACCACATGTTCTCATTTATAAGTGGGAGCTAAACACTGAGCACACATGGACATAAACATAGGAACAATTACAGTGTAGACTCCTAGAGTAGGGAGTAGGGAGGAAGTCAGGTTGAAAAACTACCTGTTGAGAACTCTGCTCAGTACCTGGGTGTGGGATCCATACCCCAAACCACCACATCGTGCATTACCATGCAACAAACCTGCAGATGTATGCTCTGTATCTAATATAGAGCTGAAATTTAAAAAATATTATTATTATTTTATCCAGTGATTTGATTTCTTTTGATATGTGTAACCTGGTAGTTTCTGAATTTTCAAACATGAACATCTAATTATATTAAAATCAGGTATAAGTAGCATCAAGACAGAAAAGGAAATATAAGACAAAGAGGGGGAAAAAAAATAAAACCAGTTACAAAAAATATTATTTCTAAGGAACATTGTTTAAAGGATTTAAGTGGTTTGTAAACAGAAACACAGAAAAGAGACAGTCAGCACAATGACAATTCAGTATTAATCTTGCAATAAAGGTAGCAGACATCATCAGGTTTTTGCATACATTTTCACTTTCTCAAAGAGAAGGCTAGATATAGATGACAGGAGATATAACACACTAAGAGTGGCGAATAGTTTTTAAGGGTTGGAAATTTTCTCCCCTTCTACTGCTTTCAACTTAGAGCCCTTGTTTCTAGTAGCAGAGAATACTTGCAAGAACCAATTATACTATTTTTTATTTCTAATGTTTAAAAGTAGTGTGGGTTCCTCAAAAAATTAAAAATGGAATTACCATATGAACCAGCAATTTTGCTACTAGATATATATATCAAAATTAAATGAAATGAGTATGCTGAAGCATGGTCTACACTCCCATGTTCATTTCAGCATTCTTCAAAATAGCCAAGATATGGAATTAGTCTAAGTGTTCATGGACATATGAACAGATGAACCAAATATGGAATATACACACAATAGAATACTATTCAGCCTTAAAAATGAAGAAAATCTTGTCATTTACAACATGGATGAACCCAGGGGACATTCCATTAAGTGAAATAAGCCAAGTACAAAAAGACAAATAAATACTGCATGATCTCAATGATATGTGGGATGTAATAATATTGAACCCACAGAAATACAGAGTAGAATTGTGTTTACCAGGACCTGGAGACAACAGGTAGGAAATGTTGGGGAAAAATGCTGGGGTGGGGGATTCATAGTAAAAAAGGCATTAAAGTGTGAGATTAAGTAAGCAGGAGGGGTTGTTACATAAAATTTCAAATCAAATAAGTATTTTGGAGCATTAAAGCCACAGACCAGTCACATAATGTCTTGCTGGCCTCTGATGCTGACATCTGCAACTGGTAAATACATTCTTTATTATTTAGCTCAGGCCAAATTCTAGGATGCCATGATCAGCTTTTCATTGCAAATATTTTCTCCCTCAGACTTTACTGGCTGTAGGTCCTGGGTCCTGCCATGTACTCCCGACTCCCTTCAGCTTCCTGGACCAGTGGTCCAATGCTAATGTCAACTTTGTAGCTAACAAGTCTTTTAATGGTAGGCTCATGGCAAACTTGCTTGCTCTCAGCTCAGTGTGACCATCGAGCCCTGAAAGAAAGAGAGGTTTCTGAAAGTTACTGGTCAGCTATCTTTCTCTGCCCCACCTTTCTCTCTCTCTCTCTCTCTTTCTCTCTCTAACTTAGCATTTTTCTATGCTTGATTAGGCTTAGACTTCCTGATTTTGACACAGAACAGTCTATATATAGAACTCCTAATCAGAGTAGTATGCATTCTGTAATACCTTCATCTTTCTACCACCTGCACCTTAATCTGAAATCCACAGAAAAGAAATGAGTACACATGTGAACATATGATTCTGATTCACCTGTATATTTCTCCTTTTTATCATTATAAATTTCAGGAGGGAAAGGAATTTCCCTCTCCTTCTTCCTATCTGATTACTTTCATTACATACAACTCTACGGCCCAGCCAACAAAACTAAAGTAGGAAGAATAGTTGAGAGAGTGTTTCTCCCATCCAAGTACTAACCAGGACTGACATTTCTTAGCTTGTGGGATCAGATGAGATCAGGTGTATTCAAGGTGACATGCCTGCAGACTTAGAGTATGTCTCAAGAAATTTTTCTGTGTGATTTTTACAGCAAAATTTTGAATGTCACCAGCTAAATATTATACTTTATTTTCACATTTTTATAACACATAATCATAATCTCTTAGGAGGTAAAGAGACAAATTGATTGAGACATAATAAAAGTTGTGTATTTAAAAAGGGAAAAGGAAAGTTTCAAATTATTACTAATTAGGCATGTATATTAGTCTATTATCATGCTTCTAATAAAAATGTATATGAGACTGGGTGATTTATAAAGGAAAGTGGTTTAATTGACTCACCATTCAGCCCCTGGAGAGGCCTCAGGATACAATCATGGCAGAAGGGGAGGCAAACATTTCCTTCTTCACATGATAGTAGGAAGTGGATGAATGAGAGAAGTGCAATGTGAAGTGGTAAAAAGTCCCTCTCAAAACCATCAGATCTCATTAGAACTCACTCACTATCACAAGAACAGCATGAGGGAATTGCCCTTATTTTTCAGTCACCTCCCATGGGGTCACTCCTCCGATAAGTGGACATTACCATTTGTATAACAATTCAAGATGAGATTTGGGTGGGTACACAGAGCCAGACCATATCATTCCAACCCTGTTACCAAATCTCATATCCCTTTCATATTTCAAGACACAATCATGCCTTTTCAACATTTCACTCAAAGTCTTAACTCATTCCAGCATTAACCCAAAAGTCCAAATTCAAAGTCTCATTTGAGACAAGGCAAGTCCCTTCCACCTGTGAGCCTGTAAAATCAAAAGCAAGTTTATTACTTCCTAATTACAATTGAGTTACAAGCAGTGGGTAACTATACTCATTCTAAATGGGAGAAATTGATCAAGGCAAAGGGGCTACAGGCCCCATGCAAGTCCAAAATCCATCAAGAAGGTAATTAAATCTTCAATTTCCAAAATAATCTCCTTTGACTCCATGTCTCACATGAAGGTCATGTTGATGCAATAAGTGGGCTCCCACAGCTTTGGGCAGCTCCGCCATTGTGTCATTGCAGGATACAGCCTTTTCCCATTGCTTTTACAGACTAGTGTTGAGTGTCTGCATCTTTTCTAGGTGCACAGTGCAAGCTGTTGGTGGATTAACATTCTGGATACTGGAGGATGATAGCTCTCTTCTCACAGACCCACTTGGATGTGCCCTTGTGGGGACTTTTTGTGAGGGCTCTGACCACACATTTCCCTCTGCACTGCCCTAGCAGGGGTTCTCCATGAGGACCCAACACCCAAACTTCTGCCTGGACATCTTGGTGTTTTCATATAGCCTCAGAAATCTAGGTAGAGGTTCCTAAACATCAATTCTTTAGTTCTATGTACCCTCAGGACCTACTTACTGCACATTGAAGCTGCCAAGGCTTGGAGCTAACACCATCTGAAGCAATGGCTTGAGCTGTACCTTGGCCCCTTTTAGCCATGGCTGGAGTGACTGAGATGCAGGGCACCAAATCTCTAGACTTCATACAGCAGGGGGCCCCTGGGCCTGCCCCACAAAAAATATTTTTTTCTTCCTAGGCCGCTAGCCCTGGCATGGGAGGGGCTTCTGTGAAGGTCTCTGAAATGCCCTGGAGACATTTTCCCCATTGTCTTGGGGATTAACATTCTGCTTCTTTTTTACTTATGCAAATTTCTGCAGCAGGCTTGAATTACTCTTTAGAAAATGAGATTTCTTTTCTACTGTATTGTCAGGTTACAAATTTTCCAAATTGTCATGGTATGCTTCCTCTCTTTGCCACTTAGAAATTTCACTTTGCCACTTGAAATTTCATCTTTGCCACTTAGAAATTTCATCTGTCAGATACCCTAAAACATCTCTTCGAACATCAAAATTTCACAGATCTTTAGGGCCAGATTAAAATGCCACCAAGACCTTTACATAGCAACAGTGACCTTTATTCCAGTTCCCAAGAAGTTTCTCATCTCCATTTGAGGCCATTTCAGTCTGGACCTTATTGTTCATATCAGCATTGAACCTATCAGCATTTAGGTCCAAGCCATTCAACAAGTCTCCAGGAAGTTCTAAACTTTCCCACATTTTCCTATCTTCTGAGTCTTCTCTGGCTGTTACCCAGTTCCAAGGTTGCTTCCATATTTTTGAGTATTCTTATAGCAGGACCCTACTCTACTGGTACCATTTTACTGTATTAGCTCGTTCTCACACTGCTAATTAAGACATACCTGAGACTGGGTGATTTATAAGAAAGAAAGGTTTAATTGAATCACAGCTTAGCAAGGCTGAGGAGCCCTCAGGAAACTCTTACAATTATGGCAGAAGGGGAAGCAAACACATCCTTCATGTGGCAGCAGGAAGGAGAGGAATGAGGGAATTGCAGAGCAAAGCGGGGAAAAGGCCCTCACAAAATCATTTTTGTTGAGAACTCACTCACTGTCCTGAGAACAACATGAGGGAACTGCCCCCATGATTTAATCACCTCCCATGAGGACCCTCTCCAAATGTGGTAATTACCATTTGGATTACAATTCAAGATGAGATTTGGGTGGGGACACAGAGCCAGACCATGTCAGTATATTATTACAGATAACTTAAAAAAAAAATCTGTTCAATAATCATATGCAATCCTACAAGGGGATTGTAACATAACCTATTTAAATATCTCCATAATATTCCAAAATTAATTAAATTTTATATTAAATATCTGTGTGTATTATTTATTTTCAGAAATTAATATGCTAATATCATTGTCAGATAAACCTGTATTTTAAAGTTGTCATTATTATTACTCATACTTCTTGGATTTGGGGCTTCCATATTTGGAAATATCAGCATTCAGGTCACTGAGATTACCTGTCAGAAACATGCTAGAAGACAAGTCAATTTCATTGTGCCTTTTAATTTACAGATTTTATATTTCCATAAACAACTGGCTTTTTATTTGTAACTCTTTCTCTTTAGGTATACTAGGAAATACATTCAGTATTATTAATGGCTTTTCTTATTTACAACACATAATTATATTTAATTTATAAGAAAATTTACCATATTTCATTTTTAGAAAAGAAATGTGTGGGTTTCTTATATAAAAAAATTAATATTTCATTAAATATACTAGTATTTTATGTTATTTTTATATAAATTTGCTGTGAAATTTTACTGGGTAAATATACTAACTCCAGATAGGAGAAATTGGTCAACTTTTTTCCAGGGTTCTTCATAGCCACTAAGTATTATAAGGTCTTTAATTTCTAACATAAAAAATCTTAATTGGTCTAATTATTTTCTTTTAGTTATAATATCATTTTAAAAAGTGTTTTGGGAACCAGTTTTTTCTATGGTTACTAGGAATTCCAGTGTGATTATAACTTACTAAGTTGGGATGCATTTGATCACATCCTCTGGAAGAAATTTAGGATAATGCTATTTACATAGCATTAAAGCAATTCATTTTATTCAAGTAAATTCTGAGGAAAACACATTATTTATTTGTACATTTTCAGCCAAATTCCAACAAAATATATGGTTTAATTACAGGAACAGAACTTAGTAATTCTTAAGTGATAGAGGAAGTACACTAGAATAATACATTCAGAGTTCAGGGTGGAGACTTGGAACTTATATTTATTATTGTCTCAGCCTCCTTTAGTGTTTCAAACTCTTGTGGCGGGACACAAAAGGACTGAAAACAGAATTAGGAACCTAGTACAACTTTAACAGGTGAGCATGCACACAATCTACTCAAATGCACAGTGTTCTAAATATTTAGAGAATGGATCTTAGAGGATAAGCTTAGGTAAGGCTTTCTCTTCTTTCATGATTATAGATAGCTGATCTCCCTAAAAAACTGTGTCTACTTACTTTGAGATTCAGGATTGCTGATAAGTAATATGCTTGCAAGAAGGAGAGATGCCATACAAACTCTATTCTAGGAAGCAGAGGGTGTAAAGAAGTCCTCCTATGTGTCCTAACTTCAACAGGAGAATGTCCAGGGTTTTAAGTATCCTACATACTAAGCAATAGAAATAGCAACATTTCGCTTTAAAAGTGGGGGAGGGAAATGTGGAGTAGACCAAGAAAAAGTGAGGGAACCATGTTGGATGTTCCCTGTTCACTATGAATTTTTCAAGCTAGAATATTAAATCTCTACTGTCTTCCTTCAAATATAAATTAAGGAACACCCTCAAAGTCAGACTTTTTATGAGAACTAAATTGATTCATCATATCTATTAGGTTTTTATTGATCATTCCGGTTTCCTATCACAAAACTGTATCTTCAAACAGCATGTTTTTAACTTTAGCAATTATACTGCAACATTGAACAAAACACAGATTTGGGAACCTATGTTCCCTAGCTCATTTTCTGTTCACTAGCTCATTTTCTTCTTTCGCATGAAAAGAAGTTTACATCTAGTTTATTAACTATTGAATTAAATATAGCAACGTCACCATCTTAGAAGGATACTGTAAAAATTAGATAATATTTATGAAAAGGTTTTATAAAACTCCAAAAGGAATAGAAATTTTAACTGACGTTATAATTATGAGTAGTGTGATAAACTGTTTCAATGTGTTTTGGACACATGCAAATAGGAATCAAATGGATTGTATATTTACTTCATGAATAAATATAGCAGTGATGAATATCAATCACAATATTCAGATTCAGGTATGTAAGAACTTTATTTTCAATAGCTCATATTCTAATATTTTCTTCCATGGAATTAGCAGATAAACTTGTCCACACACATAAAACCCATCCATAGAGATTGTGCCACAATTCTGCTTGTTACAGAATGTAAACAATTGAAGAGAGCAGGGCATATACTCAGCTCACATGTTACTCCAAATCCATTTCTCATAGCTGTCTTGAAGTTATACATCAAGTTCAATGAGTTTGCATAGCTTCCTGAGATATTTAGAATATTTAACTTTTTTTCAAAGGTTACTTATCATCTCATCTGCCTAAATATTTAATGCAGTCCAGACTCTCTCATCTTACTGCCTCCTTCTCATACTGTTAGAAGCTTAACCCTGCTCACCACATGGTGAACACTTCGTTTCAGTTTTCTGAAGAAATATTTTTCTTGTTCCAGAGGAAAAGCTGCACACTTATAGATTCTTCTCCAACATAGTATTTGTATGACTTCAAATATCTTCCTTCACTTCTATCCTTTTCATTAATTATCTGACTTCCCAGTAGATTAAGCATTTAGTATACAAAAAGTAGATTGGCTTGATTTTACTTCTCATTTCTTCCCTACATTGTACTTTCTATACAGCAGTAAAAGATATAACCTTCCCACTGCTTGAGAGAAGGTAAGGGAAAGTTAAATATATTAAGAAAAACAGGATATGTTATTAATTCAAAATATCATCCAGTCATATAGTTCAACTATGTAAGTGCTTTCAGTAATTTTGCTGTGTGTTTTTGTTTGTATCAATCAAAATAAGTAAGATTACACCGAGGTAGCAAATGCTCTCCAAACTTTGTGATTTCAATGAACATTTTTGTTTTTTATTTTCTTGTTCATTTCATTGAAGATCATCTCGGGAGCCTTTTAAAGATTACTGCTGGTCTTGTTCTGGGACCTGGGCTGCTATTTGGAATGTACTGGTTGTAACAAAGGAAAAATAAAGGTCTTGAGTCGACCAAAAATAATGGTCTAGAAATAAAACACTACTTAAAAATATTTTGACCATTAGGGTTTTTGACCATTACACTCAATCCAAGATGTTGCTGAAAAGGAGAATACATACTTGCAAATAGCCCTAAATGCTGCAACAGTTTTGTTCTTTAGTATTAAATACATTGTTGTATTTGTTCTTGTTAAAAAGCATAATCGTTCAATAACAGTATTAATAAAGTGCAAAGTGAATGATTTTGACATCTTCTATTTCTCAAAAAAATATAGACCAAATTAAAATAGGCAACTCAGTAAATCAGTTTGAAAATGTAGTGCTGGTCTTCCTTTTTGACATCACTCAATAAATTTTCCCAAAATATTTATTAAGTGTTCATTTGGAAAGCACTATGCAATTTTCCGTGTACAGCACCGTGATAAAAAAGACTGACCTTGCCATCAAGATATTTAAAATTTAATGAGGTGGAAAATGTACACAAATAAATTTTACACTACAATTACCATAAAACCACTCTTGTAAAAGTCAAAGAGCCTACCTGGTGCTGTCTCCAGGAGTTAATTCCGAACATCTTCTTAATAGATTTCTCTCCACCTTGTAACACAATATTGCTCTTTTCTTCTTTAAAAAGCTCTCTTCTCTCCCTCACTTTTCTCTTGCCTTATATTAATATTTTGGTATTTATAAACTAACTTTTTTTCAGCTACATTCATTTTCTTATATCATTTACTTTATTTGACCATCTTCTTTATATTACCAATTGTAAATTTAATAAAAAGTTCAAAAATAACATCCCCCAATGTAAATTCTGGGTTTTCCATCACCAAATACATCTTTTACTTTTGCTGCCCATTTCATTAAGAAACACTACAATTCAGGCAATACTAACAAAAACTTTCTTAAAGTCATCTTTGCTCTAGAGTTTTCACATGCCTCAAATTGCTCATCCAAGGGCTCAGAAAAATTTTTCAGCCAAACATTCAACTTAATTCAACTACTTCTCAATAATTTCACCATTACAACACACTAGCAACTCTGATGTCAACTTACACAATAGCTGTTGGGCTTATATTTTGCAATTTTGTCCCAGTTTCACAATGAATGTCATTATCTACTTGAAAATAATTACTGAGTGGTGATTGTACATACTCAGCCTAGAGTAAATCATTTAGCTTTTTCAGTTATTTGTTGAATGCCTAATATATGCAAGAAATTGTAGTAGGAATACAGGTGGCATATGTTATGCCCTTAAAGACTAAATAGGTGAGCTAAATTATTTTTAACTTAAAAATCTTTCTTTTTTACTCTTATTTTTAATAATGTGTTTTTGTTCTGTTTAAGATAGACTTTCAAAGTTATTTTGATTATTGCATAATAACTAAGATATAAATTTCCAAGAATATTTTATTAATTTTTTTTCAAGTTTAGCTTTTATTTGACACTCTTACTAGTTTCATTAAAAAAAAAAAACTATTTCTATATTATATGAAATAAAGCTTTCCTAACAGTAAATCTTTCTAGATGAAGGTTCAAACATTTGTCATTGAGTCAATATGTTTTTAAAAATCTTCTAATAGAATTAACTGTATGATATAATTTATAGTCCTTTTAAAAAATAGATTAAAAACAATTTCCTTTTTTTTGAGAAATCCACCTAAATCTTCTATTAAAATATTTGCAATTATCATATGAATTAAAATACCATTAATATTTAAAGTGAATGAAAGAAAAATTATCATCTAATATCATTTAAGTGAATAATTTTCTCATATACTGGTAAAATTAAACAAGGAAAGAAATCCCCATTCTTTTCTGAAATAATTACTTAAAAATAAAGATGTGTCATTTCAAGAATTACCTTTCTGTATATCTTGCTTTTGTTTCTTTGTTTCTTTTGTAGTCCCAGATTTCAAGGTACCTCTGGTATTTTGGGAGATAGTTCACCTCAGGTGAACTATCCTAGTTCAACAATAAGTTGTCTAAAATTTTCAATGTTTGGTTTGTGCTTCAGTCCCAGTGACGTAAGTATTGATGCTATATTGAAGTAGTTCATTTGAGGAACTTGTGCATTTTTGAAGTGATTCTTTTGGAGATGAAGGTAAATTCCATGTTTGGGCCTCATAATGACTTTCATGAGGTTTCATAGCTGACAGGTCTCTCTTGATGTAATCTTGTCTGTTCTACTTTGAAGAGCTACAATGTTTATGTGGTAGCTCTATAAATTTATTATTTTTGGTAATATTAAGGAAAAACTTGAGGCTAGTTTCCAGTGTTGATGAATCAAGGACACTTTTTCTATTTCTATCTAAAAGAGATGTAGCAATCTCAAAAGAATAGTATATGCAAATAGTATTGTAATTTTCTGATCTTTTTTAATGATTTAAAAAAGTTTCCATGGATAAAAAGTGAAGAGGACAATGAAACAAGTCAGCAAAATAAACATATATTGAATATATTAATTATAAATAAATTAACACAATATAATTTAATATGTACATAGTAACTTTTCTACTTGCCAGGTGCCTTGACAAAGCAAAAACAGTAAAACTTTGTGTCTAAATTCTCACCTGATTCAATGAGAGTTTTTTTTCTGATACCTCTTGAAATGTGTTATTTTGCTCGATAAAAATGTATATCTTCATGTTATTAAGAAATATCACTGAATATTCCAAAAGTGGACAGTATAATTAATACATGGCTGTTATAGTTCAAAACAAAATACTTTTTATTGAGTTTTTAATAAATCTTTGAACCTGGCTTCATATATAATATTGCATATTCAATTTTTTGAGATAATTCTAGGTGTACATTTAGGTTATTTTTAGATTCAGATGAAACATATTGACAAACTTAATGGAGAAATCTGACATATACTGGTCAAATAAAACCATTCTGAAAAGCAAATGGCTTATTCTTTTAATGTAATTCAAAATTCTGTGTGCCAATTTCCGTTAGTACAAAAAATAATAATAAATAGATTAAACTCATGAGCTTTCCTGCCACAAAAAAATTCTCTGCCAAGAGGAAAATTCTGCTCAAGGCCGAGAAATGTGTCTTGCGGGAGGAAAGTACAGTGTAGTTTGCCTCTATTTCTAAAGTATGCATTTCTAATATGCTTCTAAAGGGTAAAACATATCTCCCCATAGAACACGGCACAATTCTCTTTATTTTATGCTTTCTATCTATTGCTCCACGGATTTTTCAGAATGGAATCACCTTAAAATTTATTATTTCACTAACCTGCAATTTAAATAAACCAGAAATGTGCTAAGACTTATCAGAACATGAATAAATATAAATATGAGAGATTCTTCACAAGCCAGTAAGAAATAAACATAAAAATGATAACATAGTAATATTATGGGAAGCTACCAACAATTGTTTCATTTTTTCATAAAAATTTAAATGTCAAAATATTGTTATCAGAAGATTGCAACTGGCTTTTTTTTTTTAAAAAAAAGGAAGCTATATAACTAAAAGGCACAAATCACTAATAAAAATATATAGACTGTGAGGAGAGATATTAAAAAGTATTATTTTGACTTCTGGTTTCAAATCCAGCCTGAAAAGAGATTGCAACTAGTCACTTTCATTATGACGACAAAATTCTAAACAAACTTAAAATCAACAATTTTTCTTTTACTAATCAAAAAACTAAGTTTGGGGGACAAACTGTCATACCAAAATGTGGAAAGACAAACGAATCTGGAGAGTCAAAGACAAGACTGGTTTACCTGGAGCAGAAGCCATAATCTGAGAAACTGGACTTCAATAGTAAAGTGAAAATAAAGACTATCCTAGGCTCTGAAAGACATATGAATGTAACTTCTTCAGGGAGAAGGAAAAGGATGTAGGTAAGACATTCAGATCTATATAGAAAAGGGAAGAGAAGGAATACATTAAGGTAAAATAAAACTATTTTTATTAGTTTAAAAATATGCATAATTAGTCTAAGAGACAACTATTTGTTTAAAATAATAATAGTACATATTGAGCATACTTAATTTGAAAATCTGAAATCTAAAATGTTCTAAAATCTAAAATTGTTTGCATTCCAACATGATGTCACAAGTGGAAAAGTCTACATTTGATCCCATGTGATAGGTTGCAGTGAAAATGCAGTTGAATCATTGTTTTAGGCACAAAATTATCTAAAATACTGTATAAAATTATCTTCAGGTTGTGGATAGTTGTAAGTAAAACAGACTCTAATGTTCACACTGGAATTCCACCCCAAAGACATCTCATTATATATTCACATATTCCAAAATCTGATACATTTCTGGTCTCAAGGATTTCAGATAAGCGATACTCAACCTGCAGCAAATGCACTGGGTGATGATAGCACATATTGTAAGTAAAATAAATGATAGTAATATCATAAATAACTGGAAAGAGAAATTTGAATACTCTACTAAGAGTGCATGGCACTATATACGAAACAGCATAGTGTTGTTTGAAGGTAAATTAACACCAATTGTGAATGTATACTGAAAAATCTAGGACAAAAACTAAAACATCTAAAAAGAAATATAATCAACATACTAAGAAGACAGAAAAAAACAGAATTATACAAATTAAAGTCAGAAACAGCAAATGAGGTATCAAAAAAGAAACACAACAGATAGAAAATGACTAAAACATGAAAGTTACCAATCTGTGTCACAATCACTTTTTCAATGAATGATGTAAATATAACAGTTAAAAGATAATGCAAGGGAGGATTAAAAAAACACAACTATATGTTTTCCATAAGAAACCAGGTTGAAATATACAATCTTATTTTATAAATACCATACTTTTATAAACTCAGAAATAGCTTGCTGAATAATAAAAATGTTGGATTAGTTATATTAATTTCTGCTTTCTACAAGGAAATTTGTCACTGATAAAGCTGTGCATTGTATAATGTTTAAGGGGTCAATTCTCCAAGACACAGCAACATTAAATTCGTATGTACTAAAATCAGAGTGTCAAAATTCATCAGTTTAAAGCAGATAGAATTAAAAGGAAAAATACACATATTTATTATGATAACTGAAGACTTCAATGCCCCTTTGTTAGTAACTAATGTCAAGCATGCAGAAAATCAGTAAGATTGAGATACTCTGAATAGAACTATTAATCAACTTGATGTGTAATACCATAAATATATGGAATACTGTATCCAACAACAGAATATACATCCTTCTCAAGCCCACATATAACATTCACCAAAATAGATGACATTGTGTGCTATATAATGTGTAACTAATTTTTAAAATGTAGAAATAATGCTAAGTTTCTTCTTAGACTACAATGGAATTAAACTAGATCTCGATAACATAAAATTAGTTTTTGTTTAGTTTCTAAATATTTGGAAATTAAACAATATATTTCTAAATAACACAAGTCAAAAAGTCATCTCAGGAAAAAATTTTATATTTAAAAGTTTTCATTTTAAGGTAAATGGAAATCAAAGTCAACTTACTCAACATGAAAAAGATGAATAAAAACAGTGCATAGAGGGAAATTTATAGCACTAAATGCCCACATTAGAAAATAATAAAGATCTAAAATCAAGTTCATAATCTACCTTATAGCAATTTAAGAATAGACCAAGCAAAACAAAAGACGATAAAAGTTAGAGTGCTAATCAATTAATTTAGAAAAAGAAAAACATGTAAAAGAACCAGCAAATTCAAAATCTGGTTCCCCAAATTTAAATAAAATTGATAAAGCCCTGGCTGGGCATACTATGAAAAAAAATTGAAGACAAGACATAACTTACCACATACATACTTCAGCTTTGACCACTGGACTTTAGAGGTCATATTTCTAGAACCCTCTACAGAACAGTATGGAGGCAAAAGTCTGATTGGAGTGCATTGAAGAGAGAATGAGATTGAGCAACAGGAGACAAAAGTGTATTCCCTTTAATCTCTTGAAAAGTGTTGCTGAAAGCTGGAGAGGAGAAAAACTGACCACTATCCAAAGGTAGAATTGGAGTCAGTGAGTGTAGTAAGATAGGAATAATACAGCATGTTTATAAGCTCATAAAAAGGTCCAGAGAGAAGAAAAATTTGATGATGTATATGTAAGATGGTAAAATTGCTGGCATAATGGCTCTTAAAGGAATAAACAAGGATGAGATTTAGCACAGTTTAGTCAAAGAAACTGGACATAGGAGTTGAAATGAAATTATTGAGCATTTGAGGAGAGAGGAGAAGGCACGTGGTCATGTTTTAGAGGAGTTAGAGAATAACGGACAAGGAAAATATAGTATGATTGACAGAGAACATTAACTTTTGCGGTCACCACTTAATTTAACTACTTTATTTGACTTTTGAAAAGGTTTTTATGCTATTCTTAGAAGTATTCTGAAAGCATAACTGGTATAGTTGCGAAAAATATATAAAATTTAGTTTTTAATAAAGTATATATTAAGAGGCTTTTAATAATATAATGTTTTACTTTAAGAAAGCAAACTTATCTTAATTCAATTCTAAATCATTGATGTGGAATCCAGATACTTAATTGACAGAAGTAAGATCTTGTTGCTATTTTATAGATACATCTGCATGGAGCCAAACTAGAAAATTAAGGGAGTAGAACTCTTGTATATAGTAAGACTAGTGTATAAACAACTCATTAAAAAATATCTGCATGAACTTCATAGATAATTTGAGACTGTTTTACTACAGAATTTTGTCTTTGACAAACTTAATAGGGAGTGCATACAAATGGGTTCTTATAAAAAGAAAGCCATAAAGTTTATAAATTACCTACCTGTTGCACAGATTAATTATGTCACACTAGAAACATTGCGATGCATTTACATTCCCCTTAATATGTTATTGAAGGCTCTTTACAATTTGTATAATGACAGTGCTGACTGTAAAGAAGCCAGTATATTCTTTTTACCATCACTCTATGTTTTAGATAGTATATTTTATTAGGCTCCCGGACAGAAAATTAATTTGAATATTTTTCTTATAATGTGTATATACATTGAAATGTTTGAATGGTTTATTTTGCTCTCCTTAATGTTACCTAGTTATATATTGGCCATTTTGTGATGTTCAATTGCTATTTGATAATAAGGATTCACAGCAGTATATATTTTTTGATAATAGAAAGTCAAGTTGAAATTATAGGCAACCATGAATTAGAACGGAAAGTTAGTAGCCCTCCTATTGAGATGAGTATTAAAGTTAATTTTTGTATTTTAAAATGTAATCATGCAATCTACCCTAAATTAATTTTTTTTCTGAATAATGGAATCATAAAATATTATACCAGAGAGAGGTAAGCGATTTACCTATTTATCCTTATTTAGCAATGAAATATCTGTTTTCACAAATATTTTTAAAAGAATAAATTCACCTGTTTTAAAAATCACATCTTTTAGGTGTTGACTTCTGCCTTCACTATAAATCCAAGCAGAGGGATGCAGCCAGGTTAAGTGGAATAAACAGTGCGGCCACACAGAGGGAATACTGTTTGTAAACCTGAGGAGAGTAGCTTTGCTTGGTAGAGTTCATTGGCTCTCAGTATTCTCAATCAAAAAACATCCACAGAAACAGCCATACAAGGTGACTCAGAAAACAAACAACAAAAAAACTCTACTAAGCATCTTCTGTGAACAAATCATTGCCTGAAGCAGTTTCCCACCGTCCCTGACATGATTCTCGTGTTGGATTATTTATTTTAACTGAGAACACTCATATGCCACTATAAGTAATACATTATTTTTTTCAGAGCTGTGTTTACCATGTGGTTCTGGATTAGAATCTAATGATAGTGCTTTGTGAATATTTGAAAAATGAAAAAAGAAAGACATGTTATTTTCTGGAGACAGGCAGACAAGTGAACAGATGTGGAGTTTACTGAAGCTTCAGGGTGAGTCTTTCAAAACTGCTGGCTTTGTTTTGTATAGTGAGATAGAACCTTACAAAAATCATTGGAAGGGAAAGGGGAGAGACAGGTAGAGAAACTGTCACCAATGCTTTTATTTGCAGAAACAAAATGGGCTTGATGTGAATCTCCAGATCCTTTGTAGCTTTTCTGCAACAACTTGGCCTATGTGCAGGTCTTCCTGAACCTGACTTGCACACATGTATACAAACATGGTATAGTGACAGTCTGACTCACCTTCATTCATCGTTTCCACCTCTGGGGTATGAAGCTGCCAATGCCAGAGGGTTTCTTGCATCTTTTTAAATTTGGCATGTGAGGCAGCCAGCATCATTGTCTTTTCTTAATCAGGAACAATTTTCTTTTTGAAAATATTGAGAGATGAAGACTTTCTGCACAAATCAGCCATAAATGAAAGGGGACTGTCAGCTAACCTCTGCCTTCTTGCATTTGATTTTCATAACAAAATGCCCCTTAGAGTCTTGGAGCATTCTATAATGTCAATGGAGAAAAAATAAAGCTTCTATTTAATTTTATCTTAACATTTTAAAATTTGGATTGTTGCATATGGTTTAAAATTAACATAATAGTGCTAATATTAATTAACTTTTAGAATACAATGTTAATATGCATATATTGTAGATAGAAGTCAATAAAATGTTGCTGGTATTAGTTACAATTGACTGAATAATATATTATCAGTTGGTAAAGGAAAGCTATTGGTATTTTTTCATCTTAATATTTTAACTTCCACAATTTATAAATGTAATATAATTCATATTCTTTCACAATAAAAAAACTGTGGCACTGTAATTTATTACCAACACCTATATTTTCAACCTTTTGTACAAATGGTATGACATTGTTTCTCGCAGTCTGAAGCATTTTAGAGTTAGTGCAAATCTTAAAGCTTTCTTGTCTTCTCTGAGTGAATAAGACAGACCTTGCATAGCATTGTAAACCAAAATAAAAGTTTGAGAAAATATATATAGTAAGATTTCCACATTGTTTTTAATTTTTAAATGTTTAACTGATAGATAATAGTGAATATGTTTATCATGTACAATGTCATGTTTTGAAATATGCATATACATTGTGAAATGGCTGTCAAGCTAATTAACATATGCATTACCTCACATAATTTTCATCTTTGTGATAAGAATACTTAAATTCTGTTGGCATTTGTCATTTGTCAAAAATACAATATGTTTTTTATTTACTACAGTTATTATGTTGTACAAGAAATCTCTTGAGTTTATACTTCTAATCTATCTAAATTCTGTGACATCTGGCGGCATCTTCCCAACACCCTAACTTATTACTCCAGGCCCTGGTAACCACCATTCTACTTTCTACTTCTACAAGATCAACTTTTTTCAATAATATCAAAGAGATAAGTAGTATTTGTGTTTTTCTGCCTGGCTTATTTCATTTAACGTAAAGTCCTCCAGGTTCATCCATGTTGTCACAGCTGACAACAGTTCCTTTTTTATGGCTAAATCATATTTCATTTTGTATATTTACCACATTTTTCCTTAGAATTCATATGCTGATGTATTTATTTATTAAAACACTAATGCTTAAGAATTGTTAGCCTAGGCAAAATGGCAAAATCACTTCCCTATCAAAAAATCCAAAAATTATCCCAGCATGGTGGTGCATACCTGTGATTCCAGCTACTCAGGAGGCTGAGACAGGAAGATCATTTGGCCCAGGCAGTTGAGTCTGCAGTGAGTTGTAATGATGACACTGCACTCCAGCATGGGTGACAGAGCAAGATGCTATAAATAAATAAATAAATAAATAAATGTAATTTACAGTTAAAGTCACGGATGGGGTATCTTCAAAATTATGAATAAATATGTTACTGATCTTCAAGTAGGGAAAAACTTCAAGCATGAGTGCTATGGACTTAATTACATCTCACCCAAATTCATATATTGAAGCTTTAAACACCAAGGTGACTGTATTTTGAGATACGGCTTTTAAGGAGATAAATAAGAGTAAATTAGGTTAAAAAATACAGCTCTAATTCTATAAGACTGGTGTCCTTATAAGAGGAATAGACATTGGAACATGTGCATTCTTGGGTTGCCTCTCTCTCTCTCTCTCTCTCTCTCTCTCTCTCTGTGTGTGTGTGTGTGTGTGTGTATGCTAACAGCAAATACGCCATGTGAAGACACAGCAAGAAGGTGAGAAAAGCCTAACCAAAACCCAACCATAATGATACCTTGCTTCTGAGACACTGAGCCTCCAGAACTGTGAGAAGATAAATGTCTATTGTATAAACGTCTCAGCCTATGGTATTTTGTTGGCAGCCCGAGCACAGATACACTGATTAACAAAAAAGAAAACAGAAATGATAATCTTTTGATGGTGCAAATATTAAAGCATTATTTAAGGTAAATGTCTACAATATAGAAAATTAAAAGAGGAGTGAAGAAATAAAAAAGTTTAACATAAATGGAAGACAACCAATGTACAATGCAGAGAATTGTATAAAAATCTAAGCAAAATACGAAAAGGGCAAAATCACAAATGGACATTTATAATTTAAAGGTGTATATTATTATATTTCTATTTCTTCTATATCTAGTCTTATATTTATTACTATAACAAATATAAATTTAAAATATTACAATTTTCACTTATCCAATATGCAAAGGATGTCACTTTAATGATATTTTCATTATAAATTGGCTAAGATCAAATTTTACCCATCAGTTTTTTTATCTATCGCCATTTTTATCTCTCTGTAGTATGTAGGATTGACAATGGTCAGTAAAGGGGTATTATAGTAATTATGGTGGAATAAATGATGCCGAAATTATGTTCTAATAGTTTACTTCTTGTTCCTGTCTAATGCAGGACAGTGATACCTCTTTTCCTCACAGTTGTTCTACACGGTCTATAACATTGGCACATCAAAACAATATCTAATAGTTTCCCTTGTCAGAAAAAGAGTACAGAGATGAAGAAACAGTCAATTTGCCTAGAAGTAAGGCGAAGGCCTTGTATGAGAATATACTAGCTGAAACGAATCACATGGCCCTGCTCTGTTGAGCAATAGGTCAATATAGTACCAGGTGCTGGGAGAACTGAAAGAGCTGAACATCGGGAATCTCCAATTCAGGAACCAGATAATGTACCAACAACAAAACAAGTTTAAAGTGTTCTGAAGAACATTTAAAATGACACAATAATAAGCTTAAAATGTTTGTTACCTTTGAGCTAGTAAATTTTCTTCTTGTAATTGATTCAAATAAATTGAGTATAATAAGCAGTAACATATTTTTAAAATTATTATATGCTAGGTATCCTGCAACTTAATTTTTATTTATAATCTCATTTCGTTCTCACAAAACAACCTGGAACTAGATAGTAATATCATCTTTCTTATGATTGACAAAGAAAAGCAACATACAGAAGTTTTAATAATTTTTACAATGTCACTCAACTAATAAATTTTGGGGCTGCAGTTTTAATCCAGGTAATAATAATCTATAGCCAATGGTCTTAATTTCTACATTTTACTGATGATACCTAAAAATTATTCCCCCACCATTTACCAAAATGTTTTAATTACTGAGTGATATTCAAAGGAATGAAATAACTTCACATCTATAGGAGAATGATTAAATAAACTGGACTATAGCCATATAGATTAAACAAAAATAACTATAAGTAAAACAAAATTATATATTTGAGTACATTTAATTATTTAGAAAATACTTTAAAGTAATAGAACAAAATAAAAATGCAGCATTCAAATCAATATTCTGTTTCACATATTAGCTTTTTACTCACCCATTAATTCATTTATTAAACCATTTTTTTCCTTTTTTTTTTTTTTTGAGTCTTGGTCTATCTGTTGCCCAGGCTGGAGTGCAGTGGTGCAATCTCGGCTCACTGCAATCTGAGTCTCCCAGGTCACTTACTGAACAAATATTAATTGTGAAAATATTTGCCACACATTTCATTCTGGTGTTAAGGACACAGCAGTGAAGAGAAAGGGATAAGATAGGAGTGTAGGGAGGAAGGGAGAGAGCATGAAGCTGATTTGTAGATGGTAATTAGTGCAGGTTATTCTGAAAAATTAATATTTCACACATAAATGACTTGTAGATCCTAGTGTGTCACAGAACAGGGAGCATTCTGGAGAGACAGAAGAGCTAGTGCAGTAATGTTGGTAGAAAACCATTTAGCAATTTCAGAGACAGAAATGAAGCCTCTTTGGTGGAGATTTATTAGAGAAGGCATGGGTAGTATAGATGAAGTTAGATGTAAGTAAGACTCAGATCATCCGGGGACTTGTAAACCAGAGCAAATCATCTTGAATTACAGATCGACTTTCCCCAACGGGTTGGGCAGGAAAGAGAGAAACAGAAAAAGGATGTAATTTTGTCAGGGGCTTGGCTGAGCTGAAGACAGCTGAGCTGGTGACAGCTGAGCTGCTGGGTGTCAGAGCAGCCTTACTACATCAAACTAAAATGAAAGTAACCACCAATCATTTAATCATCTACTGAGATGATATAAACAAGAGGCTGCAGCAAAGAAAGTGCCATCCCTGCCCCTTCTCTCTGCTTTCATTTTCCCTAATGGCACTTCACACAGTAGAGAGTTAGGTATACAGATGTGGGGGTCCTCTCACCGTGAGGGATACCCAAAAAAAAGTCATCTCCTGTTGAATCCAAGGGCTAAAGAGAGAAGGGAGGCAGGAGTTGGAGGAGAAAAATACTGAAGATTAAGTTAGAGTGGAGAAAAATGTCTTCAGAGTTCTCCCCATAATTCCTAATGAAAAGGTTTAGACAGTGGTACCTGGAGAAAGACAACCTAAGGCCATTAATAAAACAGCCTCTGAATGAGGGTCCCACAGCTAGCAATGCAGATATGTGTAAGAGGGTAGCTGGCCAGGGAAGGTGAGTTCCTGACTGCATCTCTGTTCACAAACTGCAATGCATTGGTTCTGCGCCAAGTCTGGTGTTGAGAGGACAGCTTCCTTATGAGACCTGCCAGGTAAAGTACTTGTTTGCCTATGATCAGGCATGAAAAATACATAGATTTTGAGCCATGAGCTGGACGCCTCAAATTTGTGTTCTTAAAGCTTGACTATATAAGAAATAGTGTATACACACATATATTAACATATTTTATAGAAAAATAAAAAGAAGTATGCAGATTATTGATCGTGATAATCTTGATTAATGAGATTATGGTTTTGTTTTTCTTGTTGAATTTTTCATACTAAGATGATGATGTGAACTTATGTGTGTAAAGAACATAGCCTGAAGGCATTAAGTGAAGTTAGTGGAAAGGTGGAAGATTTGAGTTTGTCTTGGATCGTGAAAAGAAATCCTGGCTGCTAAAGAAGGGAAGAATTTCTGAAGAAACAGAATAATAAGCCAAAGCTATGATATTGAAAAGTATGGTGTCTGTTTGAAGGAAATCGAATAGTAGTATTTTATTCAAAGATAAAAAAATAGTATTGAATGGTACAGTGATAAGCATCATGGTTTATATGCAATGCTACAACTAATGGAGGGTAAATTTGAAAAACTTTGTATCAAATTGTGGAAGCAACTTTGAGCTCATCATATAAGTTGTGGTCTTAACTAATAAACAATAGTAGAGTCAACTAATGTGAATTTTCTTGTGTCTCACTGAGAACTCCTTTGTCATAACATACACTTCCCTGGCTTTTGATTGCTTTACTTTCTCCTAGCTTGTGTGCAATACCTCTGTAGTTCTGAGTATGTAGTAAATTAATAATGATTCATGTTCAAAGACATGAGTTCAGATTCAAGTCAAAGTAATACTTCTGTGCCAGTGTACATTCCTTAGTGTCAAGTCACTTCTTAGCTTGCTGGTAATGTCCCCTCCCACCTCTATCATAAGATGTAAGATTTTACTGTATTTAGAGAAGCTTACATTGTGAGTGTCATGACAAAGATCTATGAATAAATCTAGCTTTTTGTTTTCCTCTTTATTAATAATCCTTGTCCAGAAAATCAAATTAGGACCTAAGCAGAGACATCTATACCCATTTTCCCAAAGTAGAAATATTAAGGATAACTCCAAAAATTCAGCAAGCCAAAACACCCTTAGTTTTCTAAAAATATATGTTATCCTACCTACATAAGGACTCTGTCAAATCGCAAGAGGCAGTGACATTAATGATGATCTGTAGAATAAACTGAAATTTTTTAAAAAGTGGAGAAACAATATATTAGGTTGGGAAAGAGTTAATATGAATAAGCATCAGGAAGATAGAATTGGAAATCAAAGAGCAGGGACAGATGGGGAAGAGTTTACAGAATGAAAATCTGTGGGATTTAGAAATTAATTGGTTGTAGAGAAAAGGGAGTGGTAAACAATTACTCTGAGGTCTCAAATCTGGTTGACTGAACAAATTGTGGTGTTATCTCTCCACATAAAGTGCTTAGGCATGTTTCCCTGAGTCTCAGCTGGTCATAGTTTTATGATGTTTCCTAGGCTTCAGCTGAGTGGGGTTTTCACTCAATCAATTCAATCAATAAATATATCACAAACTGATATCACAGAAACAATGTAAATCTGAATCTGGAAAATATATTTAAATATTCTGCATATGTGTAACTGTGTGTGTGTGTGTGTGTGTATATGTGTGTGTGTGGTGTGTGTGTGTGTGTGTGTGTGAAGTAGAGGACAATGAAAGCCTATACCCAACTATTTATCTCTGTTAAGCACTGTTTTAATATGGATGAATATGCATCAACTCGTGAACTCACTCAAACTTCAAACAAAAATGACTAGGTGCTATTATTATTTCAATATATACAGAAGAGAAAATTGAGGTTTAAAGAGGTTAAATGATTTTCCAAGGGGCAAAGAACCAGCAGACAAACAAGCTCATGTTAAGTCAATCTCATTCTAAGCCTTACAATAATTCCTCATAATGTGCTTCACTGTCCAAACCTAGGGTGTTTGGGGAGACTGGCTATGCAGGCCATCGAGTCTGAGACACTTGGGCAAAAAGAAAAAGTCTTTGTTGAGGTCATAAGCATGGATGTGGGGGAAGCACTGATACTCAGATTTCCTGAAGCATAGGATGAGAATAGTCATGCTAGGAGAGTAGGAGAGCAGGTTTATTTCATGCCCCATGCTGGGACTACTCACTACTCCCATCAAAACCTCTGTGCAGAACTGGATTAAGTAAGGTTAGTGGAGTTGACCAATAAAAGGAGTTACCAGTATTGAAGGAGAATGCTAGGTAAAGAAGCCTGTATTTGAAAATGATTCTAAGGTATTTCTCTAACCTTTACATTATTCTCAAATCCAATCACAAGGCTTTATCTGTGCTCAAATATATAGCAGTGAAAAGCAGGTCCAGAAAGACTAAGCAATCTACACTTAATAATAAGCTAGACAGATACTGACCACTAAATGTACATAGACTGACATGCTTAAAATACTGCCTATGGTAGACATCTTGAGAGCCTAAACAAAACAGACTACTGTGAACATCATTTTACTGTCTAACAGTCATCATCCTTGTTGTACTTCAGCTTCCACTTTCTGTTTAGGCAACCTATGTAATTCAAGGGAAGCTGTCCTATTTGAGCTCCAGGGCTTGAACCTGACTAAGAACTGTTATAGCAACAATTCCACATTTTGCTGGTGAAAGGTTTAGGAGTTGACTCATAGTGCAATGGACTTAATGAGACAAAATAGTTTCTGAAAAGTTTCTAATATTTGTTTGCTTTTTTGTTTGTTTCCAGGAGTAATTCATTCCAGATTGTGAAGACAGTCTTAGTGCCAATAGCTCTGGAGCTGTGTTATGACCGTGAGATAATCAGCTATAGGAAGTAATATTCTGTATGACAGTTTAGAAAGAAGCAGGACAGAAACTTCTAGAATACTAACTAATGGCTGAATCTGTGAATCCTGATGTCTGTCCTAACTTTGGATATATACTTCTATGAGTTAAGTATTTTCCTTAACAAAGTTTGTTCTTATTTAAGCCAGAGTGATTCAAAGTTTCTGTTTTGTGTCAACAAATGTCTTTTACTGATATGCAGACAATCTGATTAAACTGAGAAGTCTAGACACATAGATATGAACAGTTATGAATACCAGTTTGGTTTTAAGAACGATTTGAAACCTTGACTACTCCAGAAATAATAATACTCTGGTACTTTTGAGTAACACCAGATCAGAATCTCTGACTCATCTGGATAGACACACGTCCTTACCCAAAAGTTTTCTGTGCATCTGCCCAGCCAACATCTCAGGAAATTAGTCATTCATATGCATTCATCACCCTACCTAGGCTCTATCAGGCTTCTGCATTTAGCTGGCGGGTGAGATGAAGACCTGGCTCAGTGGGACAGCTGGGCCTCTTCTTTAAGCGATCATTTATTCTAAACTTTTTCTATCGGTCAAGCAAAACATAGGTCAGTCCAAATTCAAGGAGAGTAGAAATAAACCTAGATTTGATTGTTTATTTTCCCAAAAAATTGAATTACAAATTATATAGCAGGGATGCTGACAATGAATACTTGAATAAAAAAATTGCTCCTATGAGTTACCATGTAAAATTATCACATTCCTGATAGACAAATTTTTAGAGTTGCTAATTTTGAGTCACAATTTATGTATAGTACTTTGAATAAGTTATTCCAATCATTTTTAGCTTGTTTTTCAGAGGTCCCTTGATTTAAAGGTGAGAGGAGAGGTTGGGAAGAAGCGCATGAAGCTAACAGTCAGCCCCAACCAATCCTTCCCCATTCTACTCCGTAGCAGCTCAACTTTACTTGTCTTATGATTTGAGCACCTGGGTAATATTTTATTTGGAAAAATGATTATATTCTTTTGTCTTAAAGAACTTTGCATATTCTTCTATGACTTTATATGGTTTATCACATTTTAGACTATTTGGGATTATAATAAAAGACTTAATTTAAAAAGTAAACCTATTGTTTAGATCTCTCATATTCAACTACAGGTCATGTTTTCAGAATGACATAGAGCACCAAGCTATGAATCTACCTAAATGTGCATAAAATCATTCAGTATTATGAAGTTGTTTATTACAAAACTAGGATTTTACCCATTGCATAACTAATACCAACATTACTATTTGATATTGGCTATGAGGTTGACCAAGAGTAACAATATTTTCAATAAAATGGAAAGTTTTAAATATATTTGCTGTTTTAAAATGATAGTGTTTGCACTTAAAATTTAATCTAAAATTGGTTTAATCACTATACTATGTGACAAAGTGCCATTAATTTTAAAATTGTTTGCCACATCATTTAAAACAATTGATGACTTCTCTATGTCAAAACAAAGGTCAAAACAAAGCAAATTCATTTTATTAAGAACATAATTAGCGTGTTTTAAAATAGTTATTTTTGTTTTAACCTCATCTGTGAACAATAAAGCAGAAGATGAATAGACATATGGAGACATACTTAGAAGTTTGATATGAGATGAGACTGAAGCACTGTACTCCTTCACTAAATTTACCCCCTTTCATCTGAAGAGGTGGACTTTGGATGATGCACTTCTCTGTTCCATAAAAGAAATTTCTACTGAAAGTAGAAAAAGAATAACCTCTGTCTTTCATTATGACCCATCATATTATATCTTGTACATTGAGTAGACAGATGAGGTGAAATTTCTACTTCTTCTTATCACAATAAGTCAACTCTAAGAATACCTATATTTTTAGACAAAGGTTTTGTAATTTTCAGTGCTGAAACCTTTAATCATTCATTGTGCCTGTAACAAAAAGATAGAAGTTATTTCAAAAATAGCACCCTTGTCATTTGAACTAAAGAAAGAAATCCACAATGTTAATAGATCACTGTGACAGTTTTTGTGGTCAGAAATAGGACAGAGGCAAAAAGAGAAAGTACTATTTCCATTTATCTTTCTTAGTAGTATGGACAGTCAGAGACAGAGAGAAAGAGAGAGAGAGCATCTGAAAATGCAGGTATTTTACTCTGGATAAAATCCATTTAAAAAGTTTTTTTTTTAAATTTTATCCTGTGGTTTAAACTCTATGTTGACAGACAATAAAACTCAAATATCAAATTGTAATCCCCAAATGTTGGAGGTGGTACTTGGTGGGAGGTGATTGGATCATGAGGCTGTATTTCTCATGACTCGTTTAGCACCATCTCCTTGGTACTCTTCCTGCAAAAGCGAGTTATCACAAGTTCTGGTTATTTTAAAGTATGTAACATTCCCCCCTGCCTTCTCTCTTTTGCCCCTTATCCCTACATGTGAGATCCCCCACTCTTCCTTTGATAACCACCATGATTGTAAGTTTCCTAAGGTCTACCGAGAAGCTTATCAGATGCCAGGATAATGCATCCTGCAAAGTCTGTGAAACCATGAACCAGTTAAACCTCTTCTTTATTAACTACCCAGTCTCAGGTATTTCTCTATAGCAATACAAGAATGAACTCATACATAACCTAATAGATAATTACAGACTACTTTATCCAGTGGCTATAGAATACATATCCTTCTCCTCAGCATGTGAATCATTCTCAAGTATAGAGCGCATTTTGGGTTACAAAACAAGTCTTAAAACCCTTCAAAAAATTAAAATAATATGAAGCATTTTATCTAACCACAATGAACTAAAACTAGAAATCTATAACAAGAAGATTTTTGGAAACCATACAAACACATAAAAATCAAACAATGTGCACTTGAATGGCCAATGGGTCAATCAAGAAATAAAGAAGGAAAATGAAAATTTTCTGGAAACAAATAATAATAGAAACAAAACAGGATACCATGGGGAGAAATGCCTGATATAGTATATACCTAAAGTAAAATAAATAAATTAAAAAAAAACACATACCAAAACCTATGGGTTACAGTGAAAGCAGTTCTAACAGAGAAATTTACAGCCATAAGAGCCAACATTAAGAGAAGTAGAAACACTTCAAATAAACAAGCTGATGATTCACTTTAAAGGAATAAAAAAGCAAGAGCAAACTAAAGCTACAGTTAATAGAGGTAAAGATATAAGACTAGAGCAGAAATTAAAATAAAATTGAAATGAAGAAAATACGACAGTTGAATGAAATGAAGATAATATGACAGTTGAATAAAATGAAAAGTTTGTTTCTTGAAAAGATAAACAAAATTGGAAAACTTGAGCCAGACTAAGAGAAAAAGAGAGAAGACACAAACAAAATCAGAGATTTTTAAAAAAGACACTACAACCAATATCAGAGGAATTCAAAGGATCTTCAGTGGTTATTGGGAGCAAATATTACAATAAATTGGAAAATCCAGAAGAAATAGATAAATTCATAGTTACATACAACATACCAAAATTGAACCATAAAGAAATCCAATTTCTTTATGGTGAGAACATTTGAAACCCTTTCTTAAGCTGTTTTTAAATATACAATAAATATTAACTATTAACTATATTACTGTGCTTTGCAGCACAAAATTCGACTGCATTTCTCCTACCTAACAGAAACTTTTTACTCCTTGACCAGTGTCCTCCCTTTGCCTGCCCATCCTCATCCTGTCCACCCTTGGTAACCACCATTCAATTCTCTGTTCCCTCAAATTTGACCTTTTTAGATTCCACATATAAGTGAGATCATAGAGTATCTGTCACATTTGTCTGCAGTAGTATTCTGTCATATTTTGATAAATCATTTGGATATGTTTTAAAATATGCTTTATTTATTTATGGAAGCAGAGTCTTACTCTGTTGGCCAGGCTGGAGTGCAATGGCATGATCTCGGCTCACTGCAACCTCTGCCTCCACGTAGCTGGGATTGCAGGTGCCTGCCAGCCTCCCAACTGCTGGGATTACAAGCACCGGCTACCACACCCCACTTCTTTTTTTTTCTTTTGTATTTTTAATAGAGATGGGGTTTCACCATGTTAGCCAGGCTAGTCTTAAACTGCTGACCTCAAGTGATTCGCCTACCTTGGCCTCCCAAAGTGCTGGGATTACAGTTGCGAGCCACCCTGTCTGGCCTAAAATATGCATAATAATGTACATTTATTTAGTGAAAATTAAATAATATAATCAAATGCTGAAAAATAACCCCTTGCCTATGGAGCCATTTTTTAAAATCTTCATATATCTTTCTACATATTAAAAGTCAGGAATTTAATGCTCTGAATCAATAGTTTTGTTTATTAAAGAAACCAATAAACTGACAAGATTTCCTAGAGAGATTATTTCAAATCATAGAATTTTTTTTATTGGCTTTGTTCCATACTAAAAATAAAATATATAACTATTCTATAATTTAATGCCTCATTGCAGAAACTCACATGACCACACTTAATCATTCCTATCAGCATTTGATGATGAGAGAATGCAGCCTTCTCTTTATTAAATAGTTTTCATCAGAGTCTGTGGAGAAGATATAAACTGAGGGAACTGAGGGACAATCACTGAATGATAGATGATAGTTTCACCATGTTTTATATTAACTAACCAAAGTCAGAAGGCAGTATTGCCCCTCAGCTATTTTCTGTGAAGTGACACCACATGGTCTGGCATGACAATTCATTTTATTCGTATAACAACACAATTTCTTGCATACATATAGGTGATATTCCCTTAATACTTCCCAATGCATCTTTTCAGTCTATCTCAAGACTCAAATATAATCATAATGTACAATACCTCTCCTTGATATTTCAAGAGATTTTAGTAATTCCCTGTAATAGTCACTTATGGCTCTGTTGGCTAGCAGTGCTAACATTAGGGGTAACAACTTGTCTTTCTTATAGAATTCATAATTTTATGCATAGTTTTCTTTTTTAGCTAATTCTGTAAAATCATCACACACATCCATTTTTTGAGGTAGATACAGGTTCACCATTATTTATTCATCCACACAATGGCTTTTAATTACTTTCTTACATAATCTAAATTGAAATAATTATATTTTTGAATTAGTGAAATACTGTTCTATTTTTTTTAAGTGAAAATGTCATCATAAGCAAATGCCCACATTATCTAAAATATTCTGTAAATTATGCAATATTACATAATGGTAACAAAGATTGATTTATGAAGATGTCTTTTTAACATATAGTTCCTAGATTTAAGAAGAAACCACAAATGTCTCCATAAAAAACAGCAAAGAACAGGGAAAGAGACAAACATTTCACAAAGGTAAGGCAATAATACAAGAGAAAAAGGAATATGCAAAGATGTGTATCATAACTAATAAAATTTAACTAAAAAGTAAAATGAAAACTAAATACTTAATGCACCACATTGAAATCTTTTTAAAATTATCACTCACATGATAGCATTATTGTTGAAAATGTAAAATAATACAATTACTTGAAAGGCTATTTGGTTTTGTTACCAAAAGCCAAATATCTCTACTTTTCTTTGCGAAATATGTTCTAGGAATTAAAAAAAATAGACATAATAATTTAGATACAGTAATCCTGATATCAGTGAAACAAAGTAATGTTCAATTCAGAATTTTAAATATAATTTATAACACAAACAAGCAATGGGTATTATCAGACAAGTGAAATCATCTTGGAAAGAAGAAATCTTACCAAATTATGTGAGTAATGCCAATTATAAAAATGTGAAAAAGCATTATTATATAATAAGATAAAATAAAAGTGGCCAGAATTTACTTCTAATGAAATATCTGTATTTCCATCTCAGCATCAAAAAAATTTATTCAGCAGAAAATACTCTTCTAAATAAATGTATAGTAAAATATTTGTCTCTGGGTGGAATATTATTGATAGATTGTGTGTGCATATGTAGTGTTTTCTAACATGACTTTCCATATATTTTAAAAATGCAGTCTTTATTTTGTCTTTATTAAAGACAAAATGTGTGCTGAGATTTTTATGTTAATATTGTTTGATAATGGACAGAAGGAACCCCCACATTCCCATTCCAATTATACTTAAAAAAGAAACATTTACACCACCTTCACCTGGGGGAAAAAAACAGAAAATAAATTTAAAAATAATTTTACAGAAATTAGAAGACAAATTGCTATGATGAATCTTTCATGGTATAAAGTAGGTTAGATTGGACGAAATTTCTGACATAATAGTTTATGATTTGTCATTATGCTGGGGTAAGAAATCTGGTGAGATAGTGGTTAACCCAGTTGAACAAACTGTTACCCCAATGGAAAACTTTTAGCCAAAATGAGCAAATTTTTTGCCCAGGTAAATTGGTTTCCCAGAAGTTTTAGAAACAAGCAGCAGTTATTTATTGGTTAAAAATCTTATTTACGTGGCAAGAATTTTACAGAACAAAGCAGTCTGTTGACACAGTTGGTCTCATATTCTCAGTCCCAATAGTGAGTGATGTTGACATAGGTCATTTCAATTTTCAGGACATTAGCTTCAAGTATGGGTAAAACTTCCTCCTCCAAACGGTGCCAAAGTTTATTGTAACATACATTTTGAAGTAAGGTAGAGAAAATAGATTTTCTGGTGTCATATTTTAGGAGAGATATAGAGGTTGAATGATAGTATTCATAAATTATTTTCCTCATTAATCTTCCACTACTGAGGGAAGGGGTCACCTACTTTCTTGACACTTTCATGTTTCAATTTGGAAGGAGTTTAACAATGCTCCTGAAGACTACCCCTTCAACCACTCTTACATGTGAAATGGGTAAAATAATTGTGGCAAATTTTCTTTAATAATCATATTTTAGTTTTCTGAGTTAAAGAATAAAGATTTTAGAAAATAGTACAAAAATTATCTGAGTGTGGTGTTTGAGTTAGATAAAAGCTTACTATATAAAAATAAATAAGTAGTTTAAAAATAAAATTATTCTTCAAAATTTCTTCCCACATTAAATGATATTTTGTTGATTATGAGTTTGTAATCCTTTATTACTATCCATTTTTTAAAACTTTCTTTTTTAAAAATCTTGGTAATATTTTTAGTTGTTAAGAGAAAGAATGACTAATTCATACATATTTTTAAACCTTTGTAATTTAATTCTATTTAATATCTTCAGTTACTGCTCAGAATATAATATTTCAGGCTGATTTTTGCATATGCACAGACAAAGGTGATGTAGAGTTAAGCTTTGGTGAATGTGCATATATTTTTATATCTGATATTAAGATACATAGACAAACATCAGTTTATTATATAATGACTCAAAACTTTAAATATGGTCAGTAATTAGAACTTTCTTCTCAAGATTAGTTATAATAGTGTTCTGGACATAACAATAACAGAAAAGATATTTTCAGTTTACACAACTCAAAATGACTATTTTTCCCCCTTTTGAAAACATTTTCATTCCAGAATGTAAGAATATGAGTTAAAGGTAATTTTATTTTTATTTTTTGAGATGAAGTCTAGCTCTGTTGCTCAGGCTGGAGTGAAGTGGCAAGATCCGGGTTCACTACAACGTCTGCCTCCTTGGTTCAAGTGATCTCCCTGCCTCAGCCTCCCGAGTAGCTGGGACTACAGGTGCGTACCACTACACTCAGCTAATTTTTATACTTTTAGTAGAGAGGGAATTTCACCATTTTGGCCAGGCTGATCTCGAACTCCCAACCATAGGTGATCCACTCACCTCAGCCTCACAAAGTGCTTGGATTACAGGCAAGAGCCACTGGGCCCAGCCTAAGTTAGTGGTAATTATAATAGAAGTGTTAATCATTTAAGAAAATTGTCACTTGTGCATGTGGATTCAAATCTGGAGGAATGAATTTTCTGGTTAGATGAAATTAAAATAACTCATAATTGTATAGTTTCCAGTCCAGCATGTAAAGGGTTTAGAAGTTGCCACTCATCGTAACAATAAGTAAAATGCTGAACAAACTGAAAAATCAGCAACTCAACTCTTCTTTTTTTGAAACAGAGTTTTGGTCTTGTTGCCCAGGTTCCTGGAGTGCAATGGAGTGATCTCAGCTCACTGCAACCTCAGCCTCCTGAGTTCAAATGATTCTCCTTCCTCAGCCTCCTGAGTAGCTGGAATTACAGGCATGAGCCACCGCACCCAGCCAATTTGTATTTTTAGTAGAGATGGGGCTTCTCCATGTTGGTCAGGCTAGTCTCTAACTCCTGATCTTAGGTGATCCATGCCTCAGCCTCCCAAAGTGCTGGAATTACAGGCATGAGCCACCATGCCCAGCCTCTTCCTAAATTTGTTAGAGAAGTAAGAACACATGTAAAGTCCCTGCCCCAATATCCGAGAGAAAGATAATTACAGAAAATCACAATTTACCACAGCAGAAATCTATAAGCAGAAACCTCCATGGAAACAAGTACAAGTATAGGAAAAGCTTAACTGTAATTTATACATTGCTAGAGGCTCAGTGAGGATAAGTCTGAGAGTTAAAAACTCAAGGCAGACCCAGTTATGTGAGGGATCCCATTCCTTAGTAAGTTTTATTTCGAGGAGCTCTAGCAGGTCCTTGCAGGGAATATCAGAGAAAAATCCTGGTGTGCTTCTTTCAGGAGAGGGGGCAAATAATTTTGAAATACACTACAGCATTCTGTTCCTAAAAGGTTGAACTTCAGGAGAAGCTATTTTAATAGAGCCTAACCTGCTTAGGTTTTATCAGTCTAACCAACTGGGGAAAGGAAAATAACAACTTTCCAACCCCTCCTGCCATTCTGGCCTACCTAAGCAGGGAAACAACCTGGAAGAACTGGTGAAGTTCACAGACCAACACCACAGTATTACCTAAAGGACTGAGACATAATCACAGGGCCATAGAATGCTTCCTTTTCCTTCAAGCCTAACCATCACACACCCAAAGGTCTTTTTACTTAAGTTCCTTTCATCCAGTACATCATGTCCAGATTAAAAAAAAAAAAGTTACAAGACATTCTAAAAGGCAAACACAATAACAACAACAAAAAAACACACACAGCTTTAAGAAACTAAATAAGCATCAAAACCAATATCAGATGTGATCAGTGATGCTGAAATTATTGGACCAAAAATTTAAAACAACCATGACTAATATGCTAAGGATGTTTTTTTGTTTGTTTGTTTGTTTGTTTGTTTGTTTGTTTTTTTCAGATGGAGACTTACTCTGTCACCCAGGCTGGAATGCATGGTGCGATCTCAGCTTACTGCAACCTCCGCCCCCTAGGTTCAAGCAATTCTTCTGCCTCAGCCTCCCAAGTAGCTGGGATTACAGGTGCCTGCCACCCCTCATGGCTACTTTTTATATTTTCAGTAGAGATGAGGTTTCACCATTTTGGCCAGGCTGGCCTCAAACTCCTGACTTCAGGTGATCCATGTGCCTCAGTCTCCAAAAGTGCTGGGATTACAGGCATGAGCCACCATGCCTAGTCACTAAGGTTTTAAAGGAAGAAATATATAACATGTAAGAACAAAAAGATAATGTAAGCAAAGAGATAGAAATTCTCAGAAAAACTTTTTAAAAAACGTTTGAAACCAAAACATTGTGAAATAAATAAAAAATTATTTGTAGCTCATCAGTAAACTGCATGTGACTGAGGGGAAAAAAATCTCTAAGCTTGTAAATATGACAATAGAAACTTTCTAAACTGAAAAGCAAACAGAAAAAGCATGAAAAAAAGTGGACTAAGAACTATGGAACAACTACAAAAGGAATAAATTATGAATAATAAAAATTCCAAATAGAGAAAAAAATTAAAAAAAAACAGAAGCAATATTCAAAGAAATAATGACATAATTTTTAAAAATTAATACCATACACCAAATCACAGATCCAGAAATGTCAGAGAACACCAAGCAAGCTAAATGAAAAAAAATAATTAGAAGACATGTAATATTCAAACTTCAGAAAGTCTAAGGTAAGGAAAACGTGGAAATAAGCCACAGGAAAAAAACACCATACCTACGAGGGAGCAAAGACAAGAATGACATTTGACTTTTCAAATACTATGCCAACAAGAAGGGAGTTGAGTTAAATATTTTAAATGCTGAAAGGAAAAAACCACCAACCTAGAATTGTGTACTCTGAAATTGTCCTGCAAATAAGAAATTGAAAAAAAGAAAGTTGCCAATAGACTTGCCTTTTACTAAATGTTAAAAGAAATTCTTCAGAAAGAAGAAATAATATGGGCCAGAAACTCTAATCTACATACATAAAATAAAAGCATTAGAGAAAAAGTAAAGGCAAAATACAGTTTTATTTTCTCATTCTTTATTAATCTAACAGATAACATTCTGTTCAAAAGTATAAAAAAGTATTTGATTACATGTGCATGTTTATGACAGACAAAAATGATACAGGGAATAAAATAAAAGGATTCAGAATATTTTCTTATTGTAGGATACTTAAACTAGGCATGAAGTGGTATAGTGTTATTTCAAAGTATACATGGATTCCTTGTAAACATATAGTGAAAACTCTAGGGTGACTACTAAACAAAAAAAAGTAAAACAATAAATATAAAAGATGTGATAATGAAGAAGAAAAAATGAAATGATAAAAATGTCAATGAAAACCACAAAAGGACAAAAAATAGAAACAAAAAAAGCAACAAATAGAAAACAGTAATAATTATGATAGATAGTAATCCAACTATGTCAATGATCACTTCGAAACATCAGCAGTTTAAATACATGAATTAAAAAACAGAAATTTTTGGAATGCAGATAAAAGTAAGATCTAAATGAATTCTATACAAGAAACTTATTTTAGATACAAAAACAAATGTATATTACAAGTAAAGACATAGAGAAAAAAATATGCCATAACACTTTTGAAAATAAGGTGAGAATACCTGTAATTTTGCACAGAGCAGATTTCAGAACAAAAAAAGATTATAAAAGAAAATGATGGGGGAAGAATTACCTAATAATAAAGCAACAACATTCCAAGATGACAAAACAATCTCTAATGTGTATGTGCCTAACAAGAAAGGTTCAAAATATGCAAAGTAAAAACTGATAGAACTTCAAGGAGAAATAAGTAAATCCACCATTCCAGCTATATACTTAAACACTTCTTATGAGTAATAGACCAATCTAGTAGGCTGAAAATCAGTAAAACAATTGAAACTCAATAGCACTCAATCAACTGTATGTTATTAATGTCTACTGGCTACTTTATCCACCAACAGCAGATTAAACATTTTTCTCAAGCTTACATGAGACACTCAACAAGATAGACCACATTCTGGGTGAAAAACCACACATTAGAACATTTCAAAGGATATTAGCTGGGCATGGTGGTGGGTGCTGCCAGTAGTCCCTGCTACTAGGGAGGCTGATGCTGGAGAATCACTTTAATCCAGGAGATTTCGGTTGGAGTGAGCCAAAATCACTGAAATCCTGCCACTGCACTCCAGTCTCTCAACAGAGTGAGACTCCATCTAAAAAGAAAGAAAAAAAAGGAATCCAGAAAATTTCAAAGGAGAAAAATTATGCAATGTCTGCTCTCAGACCACAGTGGAATAAAACTAGTAAGCCAGAGAGATAGTTGAAAAATCCCAAAAGACTTGGAACTTAAATAACACACTTATAAATACCATGTAGATCATAGAAGAAACATCAAGATAAATTTAAAAATAGTTTAAACTAAATGAAAACACAACGTATCAAAATGTGTAGGGTACAATGAAAGTGGTGCTCAGCAAAAAATTTATATCATTGAATGCATATATTAGAAAATAATGAAGATCTAAAATTAATAATACTTCTTCCTTAGGAAACAAGAATAAGAAGAGAATATTAAATCCAAAGTAAGCAGAAGAAAATATATAGCAGAAGAAAATATATAGCAAATATTAGAGCACAAATCAATGACACTGGAAATAGGAAATCAACAGAGAAATGAAAAAAGCTGTCTGAGAATATTAGTAAAATTGATAAGCTTCTAGCCAGGATAAATGAGAAAAAAAAAGACACATAAAACTAATATCAGAAATGAAAGCATAGGCATTACTACAGATCCCATGGACATTGGAAGGGTTATTAAAAATTATGGACAAGTGATTGCTCATTGATAGAATAGATAAAATGAACCAAATTCTCAAAAGACGAAACATGGTAAAATATACACAAGAAGAAATAGACAATCTGAATAGGTATGTATCTATTCAAGAAATTGAATCAATTATTAATCTTTCCCATACAGAAAGCATCAGACCAAGATGATTTCACTGGTGAGTTCTATCAAATATTTAGGGAAAAACTATACTAATTTTCTACAATATCTGTCAGAACATAAAAAACAGAAGGAATACTCTAACACATTCTATGAGAATTAAAGAAATTGAATCTGGAGAACATCATTCTCAGCAAACTGACACAAGAACAGAAAAAGAAATACTGCATATACTCACTCATAGGTGGGTGAGAAAAATGAGAACACATGGACACAGAGAGGCGGTCTACTATACACTAGGGACTGTTGGGGGAAATGGGGGAGGGACAGCGGGGGGGGGGGCTGGGGAGGGATAGCCTGGGGATGAATGTCAAATGTGGGTGAAGGGGAGGAAGGCAGCAAAACACACTGCCATGTGTGTACCTATGCAACTATCTTGCACGTTCTGCACATGTACCCCAAAACCTATAATGCAATAAAAATTAAAAATAATAATAATAATAGATATACCCACATATCATTTATATGCTGCCATATAATAGGTATAGTCTCACGTTTCTTCTGTTTTGGATTATAGTAACATTTATCATAGTGCTTAGTGTCCAAGCCTTTCTTCCTTATAAAGGGATGGTGTTTCAGACAGGCTATGATGTATCAGTCAGGTTATATTGCAGTAACAATCTCCAAAGCTAAATAAATTAAAATAACATATATTAAAAAAAAAAAAAAAAGAAAAGAAATTGAATCAATTAGGGCTGGCAAGATGGCCAAATAAGAATAGCTCGGATCTAGAGCTACCAGCAAGATCATTACAAAAGGGGGATAATTTCTGCATTTTCAACTGAGGTACCTAGCTCATCTTATTAAAACTGGTTAGATAGCCAGTGTAGCTCATGGAAGATGAATTGAAGCAGGGTGGGGCATTGCCTCACCCCAGAAGTGCAAGGGGTTAGAAAACCCCCTCACCTAGCCAAGGGGATCCACAAGGGACTGTACAGTGTGAAATGGTGCATTCTGGCTTAGATACAACACTTTTCCCATGGTCTTCAGAACCCACAGACCAGGAGATTCCTTTGGTTGCCTAGACCACCAGGGCACTGGGTTTCAAGCAAAAACTGGGCAGCTGTTTGGGCAGACATGAAGCTGGCTTCAGGAGTTTTCTTATTTTTTTCATACCCTAGTGGTGCCTGGAACACCAGTGAGAGAGAACTGTTTACTCCCCTGAAAAGAGAGCTGAAGCCAGGGTGCCAAATGGTCTAGCTCAGGGGATCCCACCCCCACAGAGGCCAGGAAGCTAAAGTCCACTAGCTTAAAATTATCACAGCGAGCACAGCAGTCTAAAGTCAATCTAGTACTCTCTGAGCTTGTTGGGGGGAAGGGTATCTGCCATTACTGAGGCTTGAGCATGTGGTTTTCCCCTCATAGTGTAAACAAAGCTACCAGGAAGTTTGAACTGGGTGGAGTCTACTAAAACTCTGCAAGGACCTGGTTGCCAGACTTCCTCAGTAGATTCTTCCTCTCTGGGCAGGGCATCTCTGAAAGAAAGGCAGCAGCCCCAGTCAGGGGTTTATAAATAAGTTCCCATTTCCCTGGGACAGAGTGCTGGGGGAAGCTGTAGCAATGGGCACAGCTTGAGTAGACTTAAATGTTCCTGCCTGGTGGTTCTGAAGAGAGCAGTAGCTCTCCCAGCACAGCAATCTAGCTCTGCTAAGGGACAGATTACTTCTCAGGTGGGTCCCTGACTCCTGACTGGGAGACACCTTACAGCAGTGATCAACAGACACCTCATACAGGAGAGCTTCAGCTGGCATCTGGTGGATGCCCCTCTAAGACAAAGCTTCCAGAGGAAGGTTCAGGCAGCACTATTTGCTGTTCTGAAGCCTCCGCTTGTGATACCCAAGGAAATAGGGTCTGGAGTAGACATCCAGCAAACTTCAGCAGACCTGCAGCAGAGAGGCCTGACTGTTAGAAGGAAAACTAATAAACAGAAAAAAATAGTTTTAACATCAACAGAAAGGATGTCCACTCAGAGATGCCATGCAAAGGTCACCAACTTCAAAGAACAAATGTAGATAAATCCACAAAGTTGGGAAGAAACCAGTGCAAAAAGTAAGAAATCTCCAAAAACCAGAACAAAGCTGGAGGCATCACACTACCTGACTTCAAACTATATTACAAGGCTACAGTAACTAATAGTATGGTACTGCTATCAAAACTGATATACAGACCACTGGAACAGAACAGAGGCCTCAGAAATAATATCACACATCTACAACCATGTGATCTTCAAAAAACCTGACAAAAACAAGCAATGGGGAAAGGATTCCCTGTTTAATAAATCCTGTTGGGAAAACTGGATAGCCATATGCAGAAAACTGAAACTGGACTCCTTATACAAAGATCAACTCAAGATAAATTAATGTTTTAAAAGTAAGACCTAAAACCATAAAAACCCTGGAAGAAAACCAAGGCAATACCTGCAGGACATGGCCATGCGCAAATACTTCAAAACTAGAACACCAAAAGGAATGTCAATAAAAGTCAAAATTAATAAATGGAATCTAATTAAACTAAAGAGCTTCTGCACAGCAAAAGAAACTATCATCAGAGTGAACAGGCAACCTACAGAATGGGAGAAAAATTTTGCAATCTTTCTATCTGACAAAGGGCTAATATCTGGAATCTACAAGGAACTTAAACAAATTTACAGAAAAACACAACCCCATCAAAAAGTGGGTTAAGGATATGAACAGACACTGCTCAAAAGAAAACATATATGCAGCCAGCAAACATGAAAAAAGGTAATTATCACTGGTCATTAGAGAAATGCAAATCAAACCACAATGAGATACTATCTCATGCCAGTTTGAATGACGATCATTAAGAAGTCAGGAAACAACAGAAGCTGGGGAGGATGTGGAAAAATAGGAACACTTTTACAGTAATGGTTTAAATTAGTTCAACCATTGTGAAAGACAGTGTGTTGATTCCTCAGGGATCTAGAACCAGAAATACCATTTGACCCAGCAATATCAGTACTGGGTATATACCCAAAGGATTATAAATCATTCTACTATATGGAAACATAACACACACATGTTTATTGCAGCATTACTCACAATAGCAAAGACTTGGAACAAACTCAAATGCCCATCAATGACAGATTGGATGGAGAAAATGTGACACATATACACCAAGGATTACTATGCAGCCATAAAAAAAGATGAGTTCATGTCCTTTGCATGGACATAGATGAAGCTGTAAACTATGATTCTCAGGAAACTAACACAGGAACAGAAAATGAACAAAGTTTGAAAGCAATGTATGCAGAGTAACACAACAAATATGTTCCAGTCATGAGACAAAACTAGCACTTTTTTAATGTATGAATCAGTGGTGTTTGTTGTTTTCAGAATACTTTCCTGAATCTTACTGCAAAATAAAAGTGTGAAGACCACAAACTTTTCAGTTGGGATGGAACTCCTTTGGCTAACAGATTTAAATTTAAAAGCAGAACCAGGCAACCATAGCCAGATGAGAGAGTAGTCTTGCACTGTTTTCTCAGAGGGACATACAGCCTTCTACAAACATCCTCTTGCACAAAGCAGAGCAAAAGTAGTTTCTGCAATCAATGACTGAAGATTCCCCAACCAACCACCTAAAAATCTTCCATCAAAGGGGCTTGTGGTTTCAGATTTGAAGATCATGCAGTCAGGTCTCTTCTGTCTTGACCAATCTGGGCTCAGTTACATCAGTAAATCAGATGTAAACAAGTTAGAATCCTTCATTTGCATAAGTAGGCTTGAATGGAAAACTGGACAGGAACTTTCTTTAGAAAAGCCCAACCTGAGAGGTGGAGCAAGATGGCCTTGTAGGAACAGCTCAGGATTGCAGCTCCCAGTGAAAGTGCAGAGGGTGAGTGGATGCTGTATTTCCAGATGGATCTTTTGCCCACAGACCAGGAGATTCCCAGGCGGAGGAGCCCCACGGGTCACCAGCACGGCTGTTTTGGCTGGCGCAGCTGTTTTGCCGGCACCCCAGCAGAGTGGCTTTCTGCACAAAATACACTAGTCTGGTTGCCCTTTTAGGCTGGCAATTGGAGCTCCGGAAAGGCAGATTAGCCCATTCATCTGATTAAACAGGACTGAAACAGAGAGCCAGGCCAGAAGATTCCCGGGCAAAAAAGCACCATGAATCTCAGTGCCATTGTTTCAGCTGGCGCAGTGGGTCACCGCATGGGAAATCACACAGATCTTGGTGCCCTTTCAGCAGGCAACTGGAACACTTGGGAGAGAGTCAGCCATTCAACTTAAAAAAAAGGGGGGGCTCTGAGACAGGGAGCCAGGTGATCAGGCTCAGTGGGTCCAACCCCCACAAAAACAAACAAACAAAAGACAGCAATTGGAGATGATCAAGGTTGAGAGTTTCATGGCAAGCACAGCTGAACCCAGGACGGTCCATCTCGGTGGGGGAGGGGCGTCTGCCATTACCGAGGTACTCCACCCCTACGGAGGTAGTCCACCATTGCTGAGGCAGCCTACCATTGCTGAGGCAACCTGCCATAACAGAGAGAGTCCACCATGAAGGAGGTGGGCCACCACAGCCGAGGCAGTTCTAACCACACCCATATAAACAGGACTACAGGGAAGCTCACACAGCAGCAGGGTGGAGCCCACAACAGCTCCACAAAGCCTCTGCAGGCAGACAGTGACTAGGCTGCCTGCTTGCTGGGCAGGGCAGCCCTGAAAATAAAAAAGGCAACAGCACAAGGGAAACTCATAAATAAAGCCCTAACTCCTCAGGACAGAGCACCTGGGGAAAAAAAGGGGGGGATGGTTTATGAGTTCTGCTGCAGCAGACTTAAATGTACCTACCTAGCAGCTCTGAATGAAAAACAGAGCTCACAGCTCAGCACTTGAGCTCCTATAAAGGACAGACTGTCTCCTAAAGCAGCTCCCTGACCCTCCTATATCCAAAGAGTCACCCCACAAAGGACTGATTAGACTGATATTTGGCAGGTATCATTCTGAGACAAAGACAGCAAAAGAAGAAACTGGTGGCAACTCTTACTGTTCTGCAGCTGCTGCAGGTGATCCCCAGGCAGGCAGGGCCTGGAGTAGACCTCAGCAGTCCTACACCAGAGAGGCCAAATTGTTAGAAGGAAAAATAAGAAACAGAAATATCTTCATCATCAACAATCTGGACCTCCATGCAGAGACCCAATCTGAAAATCAGCAACTACAAAGACAACAGGTGGATAAATCCAAAAAGATGGGAAGAAACCAGACAGCACAAAATGGAGGAAAACACCAAAAACCAGAACACCTTTCTTCCTACAAGGGATTACAACTCCTCACCAGCAAGGGAACAAAGCTGGATGGAGAATGAGTGTGATGAAATGACAGAATCAGACTTCAGAAAGTGGATAATAAGAAACTTCTAAGAGCTAAAAGAACATGTTCTAACTCAATGCAAAGAAACTAAGAACTTGAAAAAAGATTTGACAAAATGACAACAAGAATGGACAACTTAGAGAGGAATATGAGTGAATTGATGGAGCTGAAAAACACAACATGAGAACTTCATGAAGCATGCACAAGTTTCAACAGCTGAATTGACCAAGCAGAAGAAAGGATATCAGAGGTCGAAGATCAACTCAATGAAATAAAATGAGAAGGCAAGATTAGAGAAAAAAGCATAAAAGGAATGAACAAAGTCATCAAGAAATATGGGACTATGTGAAAAGACCTAATCTACATTTGATAGGTGTACCTGAATGTGACGAAGAGAATGAGTCCAAGCTAGAAAATACTCTTCAGGATATTATCCAGGAAAACTTCCCCAACCTAGCAAGGCAGGCCAATATTCAAAACCAGGAAATACAGAGAACACCAAAAAGATATTCCTCAAGAAGAGCAACCCCAAGGCACATAATCCTCAGATTCATTAGGGTTTAAATGAAGGAGAAAATGCTAAGAACAGCCAGAGAGAAAGGTCAGGTTACCCTCAAAGGGAAACCCATCAGACTCACAGCAGATCTCTTGGCAGAAACCCTACAAGCCAGAAGAGAGTTGTGGCCAATATTCAACATCCTCAAAGAAAAGAACTTTCAACCCAGAATTTCATATACAGCCAAACTAAGCTTCATAAGTGAAGGAAAAATAAAATCCTTTGAGAACAAGCAAGTACTCAGATATTTTGTCACCACCAGGCCTGCTTTACAAGAGCTCCTGAAAGAGGCACTACACATAGAAAAGAACAACCAATACCAGCCACTCCAAAAACATACCAAATGGTAAAGAGAATCAACAAAATGAAGAATCTGCATCAACTAATAGGCAAAGCATCCAGCTAGAATCAAAATGGCAGTATCAACTTCACACATAACAATATTAACCCTAAATGTAAATGGGCTAAATGCACCAATCAAAAGACACAGACTGGCAAATTGGATTAAAAGCCAAAACACATCAGTGTGCTGTATCCAGGGCACCCATCTCACATGCAAGGATACACAAAGGCTCAAAATAAAGGGATGGAGAAAGATTTACCAAGCAAATGGAGAGCAAAGAAAAGCAGGAGTTGTAATTCTCAACTCTGATAAAATAGACTTTAAACCAACAAAGATCAAAAGAGACAAAGAAGGACATTACATAATGGTAAAAAGATCAATACAACCAGAAGGGCTAAGGATCCTAAATATATACAGACCCTATACAGGAGCACCCAGATGCAAAAGGCAAGTTCTTAATGACTTACAAAGAGACTTAGACTCCCACACAAAAATAGTGGGAGATTTTAACACTCCACTGTCAATATCAGACAGATCAACCAGACAGAAAATTAACAAGGATATCCAGGACTTGAACTCAGACCTGGAACAAGCAAACCTGATAGACATTTACAGAACTCTCCACTCCAAATCCACAGAATATACGTTCTTCTCAGCACCACATCACACCTACTCTAAAAATGACCACATAATTGGAAGTAAATCACTCCTCAGCAAATGCAAAAGAACGGAAATCATAACAAACAGTCTCTCAGACCACAGTTCAATCAAGTTAGACCTCAGAATTCAGAAACTAACCGAGAACCGCACAGCTTCATGGAAACTGAACAACTGGCTCTTGAATGTTGACTAGATAAACAATGAAATGAAGGCAGAAATAAAGAAGTTCTTTGAAACCAACAAGAATGAAGACACATCATACCAGAATCTCTGGGACACATTTAAAGCAGTCTCTAGAGGAAAATATATAGCAATAAGTGCCCACATGAGAAGAAAGGAGAGATCCAAAATTGACACGCTATCGTCAAAATTGAAAGAACTAAAGGAGCAAGATCAAAAAACTCAAAACCTAGCAGAAGACAAGAAATAACTTGTCAGAGAAGATAAGAGAAGAACTGAAGGAGATAGAGACACATAAAACTCTTCAAAAAAAATCAATAAATCCAGGGACTGGTTTTTCGAAAAGATCAACAAAATAGCCAGACAACTAGCCAGATTAATAAAAAAGAAAAGAGAGAATAACCAAATAGATGCAATAAAAATGATAAAGGGGAATTCACCACAGATTCCACAGAAATTCAAACCATCATCAGAGAATATTACAAACAACTCTATGCACATAAACTAGTAAACCTGGAAGAAATGGATAAATTCCTGGACACTTGCCTCTTCCCAAGCCTAAACCAGGAAGAAGTCAAAACCATGAATAGACCAATAACAAGATCTGAAGTTGAGGCAGCAATTAAGAGCCTACCACACAAAAAAAGCCCTGGTCCAGATCGGTTCACAGCCGAATTCTACCAGACACACAAAGAGGAACTGTTACCATTCCTTCTGAAACTATTCCAAATAATCCAAAAGGAGGGAATCCTTCCCAAATCATTTTATGAGACCAACATCATCCTGATACCAAAACCCGGCAGAGACTCAACAAGGAAAGAAAACTTCAGGCCAATATCCATGATGAACATAGACGCAGAAATTTTCAATAAAATACTGGCAAGCTGATTGCAACAGCACATCAAAAAGCTTAACCACCATGATCAAGTAGGATTCATCCCGGGGATGCAAGGCTGATTCAACATATGCAAGTCTATAAACATAATTCACCACATAAACAGAACCAAAGATAAAAACCACATGATTATCTCAATTGATGCAGAGAAAATTCAACAGCCCTTTATGCTAAAAACCCTCAATAAACTCAGTATTGATGGAAAATATCTCGAAATAATAAGAGCTATTTATGACAAACCAACAGCCAATATCATACTGAATGCGCAAAAACTGGAAGCATTCCCTTTGAAATCTGGCACTAGACAAGGATGCCCTCTCTCACCACTCCTATTCACTATAGGACTGGAAGTTTTAGCCAGAGCAATCAGGCAAGAAAAAGAAATAAAGGGTATTGAAATAGAAAAGGAGGAAGTCAAATTGTCTCTATTTGCAGACGACATGATAGTATACCTAGAAGACCCCATCATATCAGCCCAAAATCTCCTGAAACTGATAAGCAACTTCAGCAAAGTCTCAGGATACAAAATCAATGTACAAAAATCACAGCCATTCCTATACACCAATAAAAGACTTAAAGAGAACTAAATCAAGAACGAAATGCCATTCACAATTGCTACAAAGAGAATAAAATACCTAGGAATACAACTAACAAGGAACATAAAGGACCTCTTCAAGGAGAACTAAAAACCCCTGCTCAATGAAATAAGAGAGGACACAAACAGATGGAGAAACATTCGATGTTCATAGTTAGGAAGAATCAATATCTTGAAAATGGCCATACTTCCCAAAGTAATTTACAGATTCAACACTATCCCCATCAAGCTACCAGTGACCTTCTTCACAGAAATGGGAAAAATCGCCTTAAACTTCATATGGAACTAAAAGAGAGCCTGCATAGCCACGTCAATTATAAGCAAAAAGAACAAAGTGGGAGGCATTACACTACCGGACTTCAGACTATACTACTAGGCTACAGTAATCAAAACAGCATGGTACTCATACCAAAACAGAGATATAGACCAATGGAACAGAACAGAGGCCTCAGAGGCAACACAACATATCTACAACCATTCGATCTTTGATAAACCTTACAAAAACAAGCAATGGGGAAATGATTCCCTGTTTAATAAATGGTGTTGGGAAAACTGGCTAGCCATGTGTAGAAAGCAGAAACTGGACCCCTTCCTGACACCTTACACTAAAATTAACTCCAGATGGATTAAAGACTTAAACATAAGACCTAACACCATAAAAACCCTAAAAGAAAATCTAGGCAAAACCATTCAGGACATAGGAGTAGGCAAGGACTTCATGACCAAAACACCAAAAGCATTGACAACAAAAGCCAAAATAGATTAATGGGACCTAATCAAGCTCCACAGCTTCTGCACGGCAAAAGAAACAGTCATTAGAGTGAATTCGGCAACCATCAGAATGGGAAAAAATCTTTGCAGTTTGCCCATCTGACAAAGGACTGATATCCAGAATTTACAAAGAACTCAAACAGATTTACAAGAAAAAACCAAACAAGCCCATTCAAAAATGGGCAAAGGATATGAACAGACACTTTACAAAAGAAGATATACATGAGGCCAACAAACATATGAAAAAATGCTCATCATCACTGGTCATTAGCGAGATGCAAATCAAAACTACATTGAGATACCATCTCATGCCAGTTAGAATGGTGATCATTAAAAAATCTGGAGACAGCAGATGCTGGAGAGGATGTGGAGAAATAGGAACACTTTTACACTGCTGGTGGGAGTGTAAATTAGTTCAACCATTGTGGAAGACATTGCAGTGATTCCTCAAGGAGCTAGAAATAGAAATTTCATTTGACCCAGCAATCCCTTTACTGGGTATATATCCAAAGGACTATGACTCATTCTACTATAAGGACACATGCACACTAATGTTCATTGCAGCTCTGTTTACAATAGCAAAGACCTGGAACCAACCCAAATGCCCATGGATGATAGACTGGACAGGGAAAATGTGGCACATATACACCATGGAATATTATGCAGCAATAAAAAAGGATGAGTTCGTGTCCATTGTAGGGACATGGATGAACCTGGAGTACATCATTCTTAGCAAACTGACACAGAACAGAAAATGAAATACCTCATGTTCTCACTCATAGGTGGGTGTTGAACAATGAGAACACATGGACACAGGGATGGGAGTACTACACACAGGGGTTGGTTGCGGGGAATAGGGGAGGGACAGCGGGGGTTGGGGAGTTGGGGAGAGACAGCATGGGGAGAAACGCCAGATATAGGTGAAGGGGAGGAAGGCAGCAAATTACACTGCCACGTGTGTACCTATGCAACTATCTTGCATGTTCTTCACATGTACCCCAAAATCTAAAATGCAATTAAAAAAAAAAAAAAGAAAAGCCCAACCTGCCATTTGTTTCCTGGGGCAGACTTGCACAAAAGGCTGCATTTCACCAATCTTTTTTCTCTTTTTTCCCAGAAAACAAGCGTTCTCCTTTTGCCTCCACAGATCTCATGTTCTTTTAATACTACATATCAACATTTTAAAACCCAGACTTTTTCATTTCCTTCAATTTACTAAGCACTCAGGCCATCGTTCCAAACATTAAAAATGTTCCTCAGCATTTTAGAAGTGCAAATGAAAGCAATAGGAGTGAAAGCTGAATATGTGCTGATCTGAGAACATAAACTGAAAGAAGAATTTTTTTACTTTAATATTTTCTTATTTTATTCAACTCTGTATATTAAAATCAAAGTGCAAAAACAAAACTGTTGACTGATCTCTGAATTCTTTTCTGTAATTCTTAATTCATTATACAAATAGTTTCACAGCATATCAAAGAATGCAAATTAGCATTTGTAAAGTTTTCAAAGTAAATGTTTAAAATGTTAGCTACAATATTGACTCTGTTTAAATGATCTCTACTTGTTTCTTTACAATGGAAAAAAAAGTTCTGATAGTGGCAGATGATATCTCTTTAAGTTGTTAGTCCAGCAGACTAAAACATTCCCATTAAGAGCCTAAACTTGAATCGTTTTGTTTTCCATCTTACTGCAAAGCTCAGACATGAATAGTTTGGTGTTCATTACAAACGCCTCTTTCAAATAGCCAACATTATGTAATTTTAAAGTACATGTTTGCTGATCAATAGTAAAAAAGGTAGAGTGAAAAATCTGCCTATGCTAAGGTCTACTGTACTGTAGCTATTAAAAAGTGGGATTACAGCCTAAGGAACTCTGGGTATAAAATTCTAGGTTAAGTACTTATGAGCTGTTTGAATTTGGGCAAAGTGTTGAAATAATATATGTGTTTCCCCATCTGAAGAAAATGGACACAATAATGGTTTCTGACTTTCAAAGTAATAATGAAAATAAAAATTGTACTAAGTGTAATATAAAATATGATTTCTATACAATGCTATCAAACTACGTGATACGAGCTCAATAAATGGTAGATATATGAATGATGTATTTTCAGTTCCACTTTTTAAATGGCTGTAGCTTCACTTTGTTTTGGAGCTTTGGAACTTTAGATATGATATTTCCTTCCTAATATCTCAAAAATTTTGCATCCATAAAGCCACATTGTTTTACAAAACTGTGATATTACTTGATTGATTTTCTCAAAAGCCCTGCCCAATGTTGAAACAAAACTTCTTAAAGTTGTTGTGAAGGGGGATAAGAGTTAGATCTTGCAAATTTGTGTAAATCATCCAAAGAAAGATCTCAAAGTATAATCTTTAGGTGGTAAAATTGTTTCTGCTTTGGTTTTTTTCACTTACATAAGTGAATCTTGTTTTTCTATATTTATGCATCTTTTAAAACAGTTTATATCTTGGTTAAAATGTCATTTAATAATCAATCCATGTCACATTTATTGCCTAAAACCAATATATTTTTTCAGCAGTAATTTAAATCAGCACCAAAAATTCCAGTTAGTATTAGTTGTAAAATCACTCCTAGAAATTATTTCTAATATTGAAAGAATTATGTGGTGGACAGAGTTCTTAGATAGCAACCAAAATTTCTGCTACTGGTATACATATGGTCAATAATTGCTCCTTTTAAATTGGGCCAAACCTGTATTCTGATAGTATATGCATTTTCTTGATTTGTTCAAGCTGTAAGACACCAATGTTGAAAGAGTTAATTCTATAATTATGTTAGATCATACTAGCAGCATAGACAGAAATTTTCTTGCCTACCTTGAAGAATTAAGTTGTTATATTATCAAAGCAGTTATGAAGGGAGCTTCATGGCAGGGGCATAAGGGCACTCTGTGAGGTTGCTAGCCAAGAAAAATGGAGACTTTAATCTTACTATTGCAAGAAATTGTGCTCTGACTACGAAGTAAAAGAAGAGGACGCAAGCCTCAAAAGTGATAGCAGCCTGGATCATTACCTTGATTTCATCTGATAAGACCCTGAAAAGAGGCCCCAGTTAACTGATGTCTGGCTCCTAATTCACGGAAACTCTGAGTTAATAAATGTTGTTTTAAGTAATAAAATGTGTGATAATTTATCATGTAACAACAGATAATGAAAACAAATTAGGTCAATTATAATGTATATAGGTTTGCCACTTGAGCTTAAAGATCTTTTAGATTGATCTGAAGAGGTTAAATTTAATATGAAACTTTTGAGTATTGCTTGAATGAATTTTTCTATGGGAGAAAGAAACAGACTCTAAGATCTTAACCTAAAAAACAACATGAATCTTAAAATGGAAGAGGCAATTCTAAGTACAACATAGTATCATCCAGGTCAATTTTTTTCAACTTATCTTTTTGTGTTTGCTTACTTAGAGCTGATTTTATACCTAAAACAGTCATTAGTATAGTAGGTGGCCATAGATCCAAACCATTTTGTCTTAACTGTACAGACTCTCCCAAAATCCTTGTGAAATCATTTTGAAGTTGGGGGAAAGCTATGGTACAATAAGTTTTTTATTAATTTTTAGAAAGCAGAGAGTGTGAGGTCTAGGTTTTCCCCCAACCACTTTTTAAACTCACTGGCAGGTTTATGCTACAGAGTTTAGGACATATATTATGGATGTTTTCGAATTTTACTTAATAAAGCCAGGTCGGTGGCAACCTTCCATAGTTTATTATTGTCATTGTGCCATTTAAGCATTTAGAAAAAAAATTTAGAAGAGCTAAAAGTAATACAGTACTATTCAAATGTAGAAAATCCTCAGGTATGTTAGCAAAGATTCTGGACTTTTTCCCATACACTGTAAAGTATATATAATGTCATCCTAATAGAATATGATTTAGAGAGCCAAAGGAAATGTCACAGACTATAGCCAGTAGAGATTACTAAAGGTCATCTAGCTTATATTCTCTTTCCTTTAGAAAAACGTATGCCTAAATCTTCCCAGATGACTTCCAAAAACACCCTTTGGTTCTATGATCTCGCTATAAATACATATTTAGGTTTTCCCTTTGTGAGAAATGTCTCCTTCATATCTACTGTTAATCACCCATACCTATTTGAGTATATTAAGACTTTGACATGAATGTGAACTAAATTATTTATATACACATATATTGGAGAATAATGCTATATTCTGATTTATATTTAATTGCATATGGGTATAATTCTGTCTTTACTAAATCGCTTCATAGTTTTGCTTTTGGGAAGGTGGTAGAGAAACTGTAGTAGCTATGATGAAGATTATCTAGATGTTCAATAATTCTGATTCCTCTTGCTTTGATGATAATTTTCAGCTTCATTTGAACTTGGATTAGGACAAAGTAGATTCTGGCTAATAAAATGTGTGCAGAAGTGAGTCACTTGCAGGCCTGGCCAAGAAAAAGAACAAATCTAAGCTATATTTTATGCTGTCTTTATTCCTTTTCCACCTGGCTGGAAACAAGGAATTTCAAAATACTAAAGCAACATCATTGAAAGAGTCTACTTTCTTAAGTCATTGATTGACAGAACATTCCAGAGATGGATGCCTGATCTCATCTCATAATTTATGGGAACAAGAACAAATTTTTGTCGTTGGCCACTGAGGTTTTGGAGTTTGAACAGATTTATCTTTTCCTAATAGTGTAGATGTTCATTACTTTAAAAAGCAATGATTTATGCATTTTAGATTTCATAATAAATTCGTTATTTTTATATTTCCAGATCTTTGCATCTATAAAATTGATTGGCAGATCGAATCATTTATTTATTCAGTAAACCAAATATTAATCAATGTAAGTATCATTTATTCAACATATTTTTGTTTCCTCTTAGTCATATGTAAGTTTTGTGCTTAGCAAAGCTCAATTTTAGGTTTCAGCTTTTAAGCGAAGAAGAAAACTACCTAATCACCATCCTTTGAATTTTTTTTATTTTTTTGTCTCAATCATAAATATTAGGGTATTTTAATAAATATTTTTAAGCAATTGAACACAGTAATGGAGTTTCAGTAATGAAAAAAACCTCAGAAATGGAAATGAGATTTTGGTTACTCATTATCTTCACTATAAAAGAATCATCTGCCAAAGAATGCCTTTTTCAATTTCCTTGTTAAATCTCTTCCTATCCCTATTAAATGAGCTTGCCTAATTAACTCAAGGAATTTCAGAAATCAAAACTTGATACTTATAGCTACTAAATTTATTTAATGAGTGGACTACTAGTGTAATAAAATATTTGCCTATATTGGTTGCTCAGTAACTATATTTAATATCAAAAATAATATATAGCCATGACAACAAATCAAACAATACAATCCTACTAGCTCTTCTTCAATTGACAGGTTATAAATTTTAAATATGTCCTTCTACATAATTTTCCATGCCAATTAAAATGGCTTCAAACTCAATTTCACATGTGGGTATTCTGCTTTCTCCATTTCTCCCCACAGAAGATGCCCTTGATGCCCGAGAGTCCCCGTAGTCACCGTAGTCCATGGGCAACCTGCATTCCTTGGCAAGTATTACAGTACTTTGTACATAACATTGACAACTTCTCACTTCAGTCATCTGAGTCTTTATCTTTGGGGCCTGAGGGGCAGTGTTAGCATCATGATTTGTGTAGTCAAGACATTAGACAACCCAGGGTAGGGAGGTGAGGATTCTTACAACATAAAGAACAGAAATCTATGGATAAAAACCTATACCTTCCTCTCTGTCCTCTAGTGCAACCTTAACACTATTTCAGAGGGTCTGTGACAGGTGTTTTCTGTAATAACCTTCTAAATAATCTACCTGCAGTCAATTTTTGTCTCCGGGTTTACTTTGAGGAAAATCCTAATCAAGACTCCCACTAAACGTTATCATACCAAATGTATTAATCTGAGACTAGATTCTTTTTATACTAATAAGACATCAAATGTATATATATACACACACACATATTTCTAGTTATATATTATTTTATATATACAGTATATATTTATACAGTTTATACAATGCAGCTAGCTACATACATATATGTGTTTGTGTGTCTGTGTGTGTGTGTGTGTGTATATATATATATATATATATATACTTTCAGTGCATCAAATTTTATGGCTGAATAGTACTTAATTATGTTTATAAATGCAGCTACACACGCACACATATATTTAGCTGTATCATATAAACATATATGCAAGTATATATGTGCGTGTGTGTATGCAGCTGCATTATATAAACTTCAACCTCCAATCTGATGTATGCATTAAATAGCCTAAATGTATATAACTTCTATTTAAATGTATAAAATATGTTTATGTAAAGTAAAATTTAATTATTCATTTATGTATATATCCGTGAGTAATAGCACACTTTCTGATTTTAAGCTTCACATTCATTATACTTGGAATCTCTCCAATAGTAATGACTTATACTTAAGTTAAATTCATGTCAGAGTTTAAGTGTCCTAGATACAGGGGACATCTAGTTATTCTCAGTCCTCAGTGTACTTATAGACTAGCGTTAAGACATTCATTATCTTAATCCTCTTGTTCGGCTCAGTCCTATGTTGTCTTCTGGCCATGCTTGGCACATATATATCCATTATCCCCTTTAACGTAGACACATCACATCAAGTAGATATTTTTAATATCCAGAAATTGTGCTACTCTTTAATGAAACTTTCCAGAATCAGACACATTCCCTTTAATTTTAGAACTCATCAGAATATTTCTTTTAAGCTTTTTCGACTTTTTTTGTCTGGAAATGGGAAATTCAGTCTCACTCCTCTTTCAGCAGTCTCATATTTCATTTTTTATTATAATTTATTCAAAAATATGCAAACAAATTAAGAAACATTTAGATTTATTCCAATGTTTATTTGCAGATATTTATAATGTTGTACATGCAGTGATACTCATTGATGCTAAAAATCTGCAAACATTAAGAAACATTTAGGTTTATTCCAATATTTATTTGCAGATATTTATAATGTTGTACATGCAGTGATACTCATTGATGCTTTCAGTGTTCTTACATACTTTGATAATTTCTCATAAGTTAAATGCCCACGAAATAGGTTGAAATTGGTTACTTTAAATCTGAGTCTGTGGTTTTTATAAAGGTTAGATTGTGAATATGCATTTTCAAGGAATCTATTTTTCTCCCTATTATAATTTCAGATACTGAATATTACTTTATTCTTTAGCTTACAGGTGTTGGATTTTTGGTATTCCTTCCAGAAAATTGCTGATCTTTCTCTCACTTTTTAAGGGCTCTATCCTTTATATATTGTATTCTCTCCAGTAATCATAACAAAATTTTACACAGATGTTTATAGGAGATTTGTTGATAATTGCAACTACTTGAAATCAATCAATTATGGTATCCTTTAGTACGTAAATAAATAAATAAACTGTGGTATCTCCAGACAATGAAATATTATTCAGCACTAAAAGAAGCTAGCTGCCAAGTCCTACAAATATATAAACTTAAATGCATATTTCTAATTTAAAAAAGCCAATCTAGTAAGTCAACATAATTTGTTATGTCAATAATATGACACTTTGGAAAAGACAAAACTATGGAGACATAAGAAGATCAGTGGTTGCCTGAGGTTAGAGCCAACTTGTGGAGAGTCAAACAGAATACAGAGGACTTTTAAGACAAAGAAAATACTCTGTATTACAATAATAATGGGCAAATGACATTATAAATTTATCCAGACCCATAGACTAAACAATACCAAAAGTGAACCCTAATGAAACAATGGAATTTGCATGATTTTGATGCGTCAACAAACTTTCATAAATTGTAATGTGTACCACCCTTATGTGCAATGTTAATAACGTGGGTAACTATGCTTGTCTGGACATGGAGAGAATATAGAAAATCTCTGTAACTTAACAGTTTTGTGATGAACATAAAACTTCTCTAAAAAAGTTGTCTTAAAAAAGTTCTGTTTTATCTAGGATCAGCTTGTCCTTAGGACATGCCCCAGTTTCAGGGTGTGCTTGCCTTTGGGTATTCATGACTCAACTTTGGATTGGTCTCTGAGGATTTTTTAAAAATCTTATTGCATAAGCCAAAGGTTTTTAAAAAATCATCATCTAGCCATGTTGTTGCAAATGACAGTATATCATTCTTTTTTGTAACTCTTTTAATAGACTGAATAGTACTCTGTTGTGTTTCTGTATTACATTTTCTGTATCCGTTCATCTGCTAATGGACACTTATATTGATTCAAAATCCTGGCTATTTTAAATAGTGTTACAATAACCATAGAAGTGCAAATATCTCTTCAATATAGTTATTTCCTTTCTTTGGGGTTTACACCTAACAGTAAGACTGCTGATCATATTGTAGTTCTATTTTTTTTTTGGGGGGGGGGGGAAACTCCATGGTCTTCTCCATAGTGGTAATACTAATTTACATTTTCACCAACAGTGTGAAGTTTCCCCTTTCTCTACTCATTTGTGGAGGCTAAAAATTAAAACCACTGAACTCATGGAGATAGAGAGTAGAATGATGGTGACCAGAAGTAGAGAAGAGTAGTGGAAGTTGGGGTGGGAACTGGAGATAGTTAATAGGTACAAAAATATTGTTAGATAGTATGAATAAAATGTAATATTAGTACAACAGAGTGGCTATATGTAACAATTTATTATACATTTAAAAATAACTGAAGAGTATAATTAGTATGTTTGTAATACAAATAAATAATAAATGCTTGAGGTGATGGATACCTCATTCATTCTGATATGATTATTACATATTGTATGCCTGTATCAAAATATCTCATGTACCCCATAAATATACACACCTACTATGTACCCCTAAGAATTATAAACTTAAATAATTATCCAACATGCAATATCAGAGGTTTCAAAATTTCAGAACCTCCTTGTTACTAAACCATGGAAGTGTGCTTAGCAAATTCCTTCAGTACCAAGTATGAACTACATTACTAAATGTAGATTCTCATTTGGGACCTTGGCAGGGTGTTTGGCTCTTAGAAGAGGAATGTCAATCAATTTTAAACCTAGAGTTAATAGAAAAAAACTATACTAAATTAGATAATAAATGACAGTATTGGAATTTAGATGAAAGTATTGTAATTTGGAGCTAATGAAGTTTTGGCTATCCCTTCTCAAATAGTTCAACCTTCACTGACAAGTGAAGTGGGTTAAAATGTCAAAGGCTCTGTCACACTGAATATGTGATATGAGAGAAATATCAGAGTCGACATAAAGCCATTTAACCTGAAGAAGTGAAAATTTAAGCTTACTTTTCTTAGATGAGGAAGAGGGTGAAGAGGATGAACAGGTGTTTGTTTTTTATTCAGTGAGCTTGAGATGCCTGTTAGATTTCTAGGTAGTTAAGTTGAGAAAGCAGTTGGCCATGCGCATCTGGAGATAATCTACATTTAAGCATATATCTGAGCATTTATTGGTGTATAAATAGTCTGAAAATCCATGACACTGATTAAAAATGACAAAGGAACAAGTGAAGAATAAAAAAGAAGCTATACAAAGACTTAGCTTCAGGCCGATGTATATTTTAGAAAACCACAGTTCTTGTACTCAGAATATGTATGCTATCCTTTGAACATACCTAGGCCGTCTACAGATACTGAGGCTTTCCAATGAATTTTCTTACATATACTCATATATTTAGGAAAAAGCCTTTTTCTCTCATTTTTGTAAACTTATTTTTAGATTATGTATCTGTAATTAGACTGCATTACCCTGATGTTTATTTTACACTCAGCATGTTAAACTATGGTTAACTTCAAAGACACTTCAGGCCAAAAGGGAACTACATCTGCCCTGCTTTCAATGGTTGTCTATACAAACAAGTTTAACTAGAATTTATTCGGCATATAAATAGATTAAGATAAACCATAGTTTTTTTTTTTTTTTTTTGCTTTGAGATTTTCTTTACTTTTGAGGTTGTTGAAACCTTAGGTTATTTGAGTATTTAAAAATTAACGCCTTTGTTCATTTTGAGCAGTTGCCAGGTTGTGATAGACCTAATCTGTTTTGGTGTATAAACTTTTTTTGTGAGGAATTCATTTGTTACACAGTTTTTATTTTACTCAAAAGATTCTATTCTTTTGTATTTCTCTTTTATTGATGTTCTTTTGTGTTCAGAGTTGTTTTTGCAATCCTGTCCTTGAAGCTTGTTTTTAAGCCTAATCTAAAACATTGTGGAACACTGGTAAATATTCATCATTATTAGAAAACCTAAGATCTTGTTCCAGCTACATTTTAACAAGGAATAGAATATTGCAAGCACCCTAAAAAACTAATCACTCCCCTTTCTAGTCATGACTCCTAGACAGCAACCACTATCTTAACTTTAAAATTAACTAATTTTGGCTGTTTTTGTGCTGTATAGCATTGAAACCATAGCGCAACTGGATCTTCTTTACATCTGATTTTTAAATTCAGCAGTGTTCTTATAAAAGTCTCACGAGTTATTTTACATAGTTATAGCTGATGTACAGTAATCTATCATAAAGATATTTTCAAATTTAATTGTTCATTCTTATCTTCATGGATATTTGAGAATTTTCCATTTCAGAGCTATTTCAGATGTTGAGTATGCATTTCAATCATTTCTTGGGATATATGCCACACTTCTGTTGAATAAATACGAAAGAGTAAAATTTATATATTAGAAGACAACATATAGTCATCTTCTGGAGATATTAATAAACAGTTTCCAGGTATAGTTGTGCCATTGAAACTGCCCCCAGCAGGGCATGAGAGTACCAACTACTTTGTTTACTTACCATCATTTGGAATTTTCTATTTCTTCTATTTTTGGAAAATACACTTGTAGAATTCCACCAAATGTCATGTTAATATGCATTTTTTAGACAATACAGTTTTGTATATTTTTAACATATTTATTGACCTTTATCATTATACGTATGTTTGAATATTTTGTTCATTTCCATCAGCTATTTTCTGTCTTTTATTTATCAGTTTTCAGAAAAGAGTTCATTTTTAAACACACTTACTTTGCAGTATTGTGGGTCATCTCCATGAAGATGTCAGATCAAATTAATTAAAAAAATCTAAAATAAAGACACAGGGTCAGTGATTTAAACATAGGGGTCACAGATGAGGCCATAGAAACAAATAGGGTATCATAAAGATAGTGTGGAGAGTATGACAAAAAAAACAGAACTTCAAGTAACTGCTGGGACTAGAGAAAGAAAAATGCAAAATAGAGCCTAGATAGTCAACTGAGTAGGAAGTACCGGATCAGAGTCTCAGAGAACACTGAGCCAGCTATTTAACCAGTCTTGACATTGCAACTGGGGTTCTAGTGGAATGACCCACAAAAACCCTCCTGTTCTAGTGAAGCAAACTTAACACTGACCTCTACGTGACCTTTATTAAACTCTCGGAGAAATTTACCAAACTATCCTTCTGGTAAGACCACTCTGTAAACTATGCTGCCTAACTACTACTCCTAAGTTTAAAATCACAATTCACATTAAGTGCCAAAAACACTAATCCCATCAGCCCCCTGCTCTGCTTACAGCAGTCACCATAGGAACAGCAATATTTCTAATGTATCTTTTATCACCTGAACACTTATACCGAAATTGGCTCACTCTTTGAATTTAACCCCCTTGGGGATTTATTCACATCTTCTCCTTTAATGCACCTTATTCTAAGTATTATTTTAACTATTCTCAGCCATATCTCTAGCCACTTTTCCCCGAAAACTTCACTCATGTAAATGTTAGTAATACGATTATCAACATCTAACACAAATGTTCTTTTCCAGCCAAAAACATTGTAGATTTAGAGAGAGAAAATCAGAACATTTCCCTTAATTTATCCCATATCATCTCCCTTCTTCCACTCACATCTGCCTGCAGTATAAATAAGAGCCACGTTGATTGTGCTGATATATAACATGTCATTTTATACCCAAATTGTTATTGTGACTTTTAATATCACTCAAAGGAAAACCTCAAACTCTTACCTTTTCCTTCAATATTTTGGTAACTTGTCACTTCCTTGCCCTACTCCCCACCCCGCTGGTTCAATTTTCTAATATTCTTCTTGTTCATTTGTTTTTAGTCACCATAGGCATTTATGATTTCTTTAAATGCCCAGTAGGCCTCTGAGGTTCTTGTCGAATGCTAAACTCTGTACCTAGAATTCATTTTTCCATATGACTGTAGAGATTTTATTTTTGTTCTTTCAGATCTTTGTTTAAATATTATCTCATCAGAGAAGCCTTTTTTTATTATTATTTTAAACGGAGTTTCACTCTTGTTGCCCAGTCTGGAGGGCAATGCTGCGATCTTGGCTCATAGCAATCTCTGCCTTTCGGATTCAAGCAATTCTCCTGCCTTAGCCTCCTGAGTAGCTGGGATTACAGGCATGCACCACCACACCTGGCTAATTTTTTTGTATTTTTAGTAGAGATTGGGTTTCTTCATGTTGGTCAGTCTGGTCTCAAACTCCCGACCTCAGGTGATACACCCGTCTTGCCCTCACAGGGTGCTGGGATTACAGGAGTGAGCCACGGTGCCTGGCCCCTAGAGAAGTCTTTATTGTCCCATCTGAAATATCCACCCTATTTCACTCTCTTTTCACAATGCTTCATCTTCATCACTCTTAAAATTATAAAATTAGGAGTGAAAGGATTTAATATCAGCAAATCAGAGCAGAAGGTTGTTAAGCTCATTGAGGTAAGACGCAAGGAGGGCCTGAACTGAGGCATGGGAACAATATAGGAGATAAAGATTTAAACGTATGTAAAAGACTTTGAGCTAGAATCACAAATAACTAACTATAGGCATGAAGCAAAGACTAATATTGGAAAAAGGAATCAAGAATAATTGGAATGATTGAATGTGTTTGTATTTCAAAGAATGCATCTACACTGATTCCCAAAACAGCAAATTAGAATATGAAAAAAGCTTGTCTGAGATCAGAGAGGAATGTAGTGATTGGAGAGGGGGTTACAACAGGGAAGACTCTTTTTTCCTATATAATTAAAACTAGTTAATATCACTGAATTAAATTATTTATCCCCAGGGAATTCTTAAATGTCCAGAGAAAAGGGAAAACAATCTCATACAAATTGAACAATCTTTGATTTCAAGCACCTCAGTGTATTCTTACTTTATATTCTTTTAAAAATAAAAAATCAATGGGGAAACTACAGGAATATACTCTAAAATTATAAGTAATATGTTTTTATCAATGACAAAGAAAAATGATATTTATCACTTATTAGTAGTTTCAAACATGAGTAAAATTTACTGTTTAAGTTCACAGGACTTTTAAGCACTATGAAACTAATATAAAATGTAGTGTGGCCTAGAGAAAGTTTAGTTCATAAACTCAGACTGTAAAATTTGACTAGAACTTCATAAAAACTAAAAGGAACTTGACATTCCTGACGTATCTAACACCTTGTGGTGTCCTAGAGTACACTCCAGGACAGAAAAATAGCATTATTGGAAACCCTAGTGAAATTTGCATAGTATCTAGTTTAATTAATTATATTAGACTAATGTTAATTTCTGAGATTTGACAAATGAACCATAAAATAGCAACACTAGGGGAAACTGGCACCATATTAAACTAAAAACATCTGCACAGCAAAAGAAACAATCAGCAGAGTGAAGTGACAACCTCTTAAATATAAGATATTTGCAGATTACTTATCTGACAGAACACTAACATGCTGAATTTTTAAGGAACTCATACAACTCACACGAGCAGGCATTTTTTGAAAAGAATACATACAAATGGTCAATGGGTATATGAAGGCACTCTTAACCCCACTAATCTTGGGGAAATATAAATAAAAAAACAAAAAACAAAAAAAACATTTCTCCCCAATTAAAATAGCTGTGTTTAGAAATACAAATACCCGCACAAAAAAATTTTAAAAAATAAAATAAAAAATAAATTCACAGATACTGCTTAGGATGCAGAGAAAAGAGAACTGTTACATACTGTAGGGGGGCAAAGCAAATTAGTACAATCATTTTGAAAAAAAGTAAAAGGATTTTTCAAGAAATCAAAAACTAAAAATAGAACTACCATTTGATTTAGTGATCCCACTACTGGGTGTTTATCCAAAAGAAAGGAAATCAATATATCAAAAGAATACCTGTACTCACATGTTTATTGCAGCAAAATTCACAATAGCAAAGATAATACAATCAACCCAAGTGTCCATCAACAGATAAATTGACAAAGAAAATGTTGTGTATGAGCATATAACAGACAAATGGATAAAGAAAATATGTGTGTGTATGTGAATATATAGATATATATGTTCCACTTGTAGTGTATGTATATATATATATGTATTTTGTATATATATATATGTTTCACTTGTAGTGTATGTGTGTATATATATGTATGTATATTATATATATATATGTATTATATATATATTATGTGTGTGTAATACTATTTGACCATAAAAATGAAATCATATCATTCCTGGCAACATGGATGGAATTGAAGATCATTATGTTAAGCAAGATAAGCCAGATACAGAAAGATTAATACCTCATATTCTCCCTCAGATGTGGAGGCTAAAAATTTTGATCTCATGGACATGGAGAATAGAACAATAAATATCAGATACTTGGAAAGGTGATTAGCAGCAGTGGAGATGAAGAAATATTGATTATGTGTATAAACATATAGTTAGAAGAAATAAATTTCTATGTTTGATAGAAGACTACGGTGACTATGCATAGTAACAATATTATGAATATTTCAAGGCAACTAAAGAGAGGGCATGAAATAATATCAACCCATAAAAATGATAAACACTCAAGGTAAGGGATACCTCAAAGTATACCTCAAAAATACCCTGACTTGATCGTTACACATTCTATGCATGTAACAAATATTCACATGTACCCCTAAATATTTCATTATTATATGTCAATAAAAGAGGGAGAATAGAGCAAAACTAATTTACAACAAACTTTTTGGAAAGATTTTTTTCTATTTGCTTGGTATATGTAGTCACTATAGTTGGTGCCAGTGAGAAACTTTTGTAAGCCAACACACAAAAAAGTCTCAAAAAACAAGATATGTGCCTACTAAAAGTCTTCTTAATCATTTATTTTCATAATATGCCAACTAACAGCCTGTAAGTACAAGTAACTACTTATATAGTCATATAAATAAGATTCTTAAATTTCCATACATTGCTTTGTTTCTTAGTTCCCATCCTTCAGGAAGGAGGTGCCCAGACAGAAATTTTTGCCTGAGCCTCAAAATATTGAAATCATATTTTTCTGCTTCCCCTCCCCATAGATAACTCTATGGTAAAGTTAAATTTGCATCCACTTACTGCTTTTTCTAGTTACTGGGGGTTACTTTGGAGATGTTCTTTGCATAAGGTTTTTTTTTTTTTTTTTTGAGACCGAGTTTCGCTCTTGTTACCCAGGCTGGAGTGCAATGGTGCTATCTCGGCTCACCGCAACCTCTGCCTCCTGGTTTAAGGCAATTCTGCTGCCTCAGCCTCCTGAGTAGCTGGGATTACAGGGACGCGCCACCATGCCCAGCTAATTTTTTGTATTTTTAGTAGAGACGGGGTTTCACCATGTTGACCAGGATGGTCTCGATCTCTTGACCTCGTGATCCACCCGCCTTGGCCTACCAAAGTGCTGGGATTATAGGCTTGAGCCACAGCGCCCGGCCCTTGCATAAGGTTTAAGCAACTGGAGGTTTAGGTTTTCCTTTTTCTAGAGCATTTTAAAGCAAATGCTGGCAAGTTACTAATAAATGAGCATAAAGTTTTAGTTGTGCAAAATAAATAGGTTCTAGGCATCCTCTGTACAACATTTTGTCTATAAAAATTTTGTATTACACAGTTAAAAATTTAAGAGGGTAGATCTCATGACCTGTTTTACCATGATAAAATAATAGAATGAATTGTGCTAGTTTTTATAACTGGTAAATGCCATTGCTTGCTCAAATAATTGCAATGAGAAACAATCATCTGGAGAACTTTTTTTTCCTAAAATTATGACTCATGTACATTAAGACTTTGAATAATAATAGTTACTCCTAAAGAGCATTATTTTGAGGTAATTTTGGATAGTTAAGTATTCTATTATTTTGTCAATTCTTTTAGAAATGAAACATGAAATAGGTATTTGTTTGAAACCCTTCTTTCTTCATTGACATAGCACTGACTTCTAGAATGCAGCCATTAAGATCAACTCAAAAAGACACCAAAGAAAATAGTTGTGCAACACTCTCTACACTAGAAAAAAAAAAAAAAACTTGAAATTTCAAATACATAGCATATTTCCAAAAAAGCTCTTTAAGAAAGTTCTACTGGTTGAATAATCTTATAGTAAACCACTGTGACATGCAATTTACCCATAAAAAAAACCCTGCATATGTACACCTGAATCTAAAATAAAAATAAAAATAAGCAATGTAATTTTTTAAAAAATATCGATCTCCAAAAAAAAAAAAAAAAGCCACAACAAAAATACACATTTAAAAATGAAAAGTATTTTTGTTCTCTCTCTTTTTTTTAATGAAGTGGTCACTCTAAATCACTTCAGCCTTGACTCCTAGGCTCAGGCAATCTGCCACCTCAGCCTCCCAAGTAACTGGGAACACAGGCACATGCCACCAAGCATGTCTATTTATTATTATTATTATTTGTAGAGACAAGGTCTCATTATGTTACTCAGCCTGGTTTAGAACTACTGGGTGCAAGAAATCCTCCTGCTTCTGTCTCCCGGCGTTTGGGATTACAGGTGTAAGCCAACATACGTGGCCTGAGAAGCCTATTGGATAAATTTCATATTTTAAGAAAACATTTATTTTCACTGTATTAACTTTATTGAGATCATAACCTTTTCTAGAATGTTTTACAAGTGCTGGTAATTACCCACTTGAATATCAAAGCTGAAATTGACTTAATTTGGATGACATGCCATGCTATGCCGTTATACATATAGAACTCTAAGATTAAAACTCAACTAAATGTTGATATAATCTTATCACCTAAACTATAAATAAGTGAGGGTTGAATCATGAACCAAGATGTTTAACAATATGTGAAGTTAATTGACAAAAGATATTTTATTCCTACATTTGGTGAAAATCATAGAAAATTTGAGTTTATAACAAAATAAACATATGTGCATTAACTATTTACAGTCAAAATTGAGCTAGTAGCTATGTGTAGATCAGGCTGAATATAGTAGAAGGCTACTGATCCTTACGTGTATTTTAACATTCTATTTTTTTTTTAATTGTACTTTGGGCTCTGGAGTACATGTGCATGTTCTGCATCCTGCAGGATTGTTGCATAGGTACATACATGCTATGGTGGTTTGATGTCTCCATCCTCTCACACTCCACACACCTACAACAGGCATTTATCCCAGTGTTACCCCTCCCCATCCTCCCCACCACCTGCTGTCCCTTGCCTCCCCTTCTCTCCACCCCTCTACCTAGCCCAGTGAGTGTTGTTCCCTTCCTTGTGCCCAAGGGTTCTCATTGTTCATCACCTGCCTATGAATGAAAACATGCTGTCTTTGGTTTTCTGTTCTTGTGTCAGTTGGCTGAGAATGATGGTTTCTAGATTCATCCATGCCCCATCATCTCAGCCCAAAACCTCCTTAAGCTGATAAGCAACTTCAGCAGTCTCAGGATACAAAATCAATGTGAAGAAATCACAAGCATTCCTGTAGAACAACAACAGACAAACAGCCAAATCATGAGTGAACTCTCATTTACAATTGCTACAAGAGGAATAAAACACCTAGGAATACAACTAACAAAGGATGTAAAAGATCTCTTCAGGGAGAACTACAAACCACTGCTCAAGGAAATAAGAGAGGACACAAATAGATGGAAAAATGTTCCATGCTCATGATTAGGCAGAATCAATATTGTGAAAATGTCCATACTGCCCAAAGTAATTTATAGATTCAATGCTATCCCCATTAAGCTACGATTGACCTCCTTCACAGAACTGGAAAAAGCACTTTAAACTTCATATGGAACCAAAAGAGAGCCTACATAGCCAAGACAATCCTAAGCAAAAAGAACAAAGCTGGAGGCATCACATTACCTGACTTCAAAATATACTAAAAGGCTACAATAATAAAAACAGCATGGTACTGGTACAAAAACAGAGATATAGACCAACAGAACAGAATAGAAGCCTTGGAAGCAATGTTACACATCTACAACCATCTGATCTTGACAAACAAGACCAGATGGGGAAAACGAGCAATGGGGAAAGGATTCCCTGCTTAATAAATGATGTTGGGAAAACTGGCTAGCCATATGCAGGAAGCTGAAACTGGACTCCTTCCAGACAGCTTACACTAAAATTAACACCAGATGTATTAAAGATTTGAACATAAGAACTAACACCATAAAAACCCTAGAAGAAAACCTAGGCAACACCATTCAGGATATAGGCACAGACAAGGACTTCATGACCAAAACACTGAAAGCAATGGCAACAAAAGCCAAAATAGAGAAATGGGATCTAATTAAACTTAAGAGCTTTTGCACAGTATTTTAACATTCTTTACCAATTTTTGGATTGTTGTCACTTTAGCCTTTTATAAACTCAGCTTTACTTAGTAATCCTCTTAATCCTCTTCATATTTTCTGCTTTTATATTTGTCACATGACTTCTTTTCTTTACTGATATTTTTTTTTAAATCATTTTCTTTTTTTTGGTAATTTTTTGTGTTATACTTTAAGTTCTGGGGTACATGTGCAGATCCTGTAAGATTGTTACATAGGTATATACATGCCATGGTGGTTTGCTGCATCCATTCCCCCATCACCTACATTAGGTATATCTCCTAATGTTATCCCTCCCCAATCTGCCACCCACTGCTATTCTTCCCTTAGCTCCCTAATTCCCAACAGGCCCTGATATGTGATGTTCCCCTCCCTGTGTTCATGTGTTCTCATTGTTCAACTCCCACTTATGAGTGAGAACATGTGGTGATTGGTTTTCTGTTCTTGTGTCAGTTTGCTGAGAAGTTTCCAGTTTCATCCATGTCCCTGCAAAGAACATGAACTCATCCTTTTTATGGCTGCATAATATTCCATGGTGTATATGTATCATTTTCTTTATCCAGTCTATCAATGATGGGCATTTGGTTTGGTTCCAAGTCTTTGCTATTATAAACAGTAAAATCACCGCACTGCCTTCCACAATGGTTCTGTGTCATTGTATTTCAGTTCTTAATCTTATTTCGTAGTTGACTTCATTTTCTGTCTATATTCTCCCTAACATACATTAAACTATGATATTCATAAAAAAGTTATGTATTAACACTAAAAAGAATGAAGATCTTTGCTATAATGCCAGAGCTTTGAAGAAAAGATCATGCTCTCTTTCAAATACGTACCATTTCTAATGTCTGATAATTAAATCTGTACAACAAATAAGTGAAATGACCTTGGAATGTAGTGATAGTCATTAAAAAATTATCTGGAAATGTGCTGAATAACTATTTACCACAGCTGTGAGTAATATGTGCAGATGTAGAGTCCATCCTCAATGCAGCGTTCAGGTAAAGTAACATAAAAGTCTTTTTGGCCCTGACATTTTGACATATTTTAGCTACCTTTATGTAATAATGAAAATGTGTGATTTCACAGCATACTTTATTAAATAAAAACCACATCATTATTTTGTGGTCTGTTGTATTTACTGACAAATATTTTTTATCCCTCTACTATACAATGTTTTCTTTATACATTTAATATTAGGGCAAAATTGAAGCTTTCTAATTCATGTCATTAAGTAGACTTTTTAATCTTATCAAAACTCACTATAGCATAAAACTGTGCTATACTTAACATAGTTGTTTGTTACTGTTAATTTTACTCAATGTAATTCCATTCAGAGGCTTAACTTTATATGTAAAAATCACAGCAGTCAGCATAGCGAACATAGATTCTCTGTTATCTCAATTTTATCAGCTACAAAATCAAAAGAGTAACTATCTTTGCTGTGAAGGTTAAATAAATTGCCAAATATGACAAATATGTCAAAGGATAGGATGTGAATAAATCTAAAAAAGAGTGAAGTCCAAAGAGTGAGCCACTTCTTGTGTAAGTGTTCAGTTGATGAAAGATAACACATAATAAACTATCATTTTTGCATTTTAAATTATACTACATGGAAAGCATTGAATGGCAAAAATGAAAAAAAGAGACAGGAATAAGGGCACGAGGATGTAAAAGATAGAGTAACATTTAAGGCCCTTGCAACTTGGACTAACTCTTGTCATTTCCTGCCCATTTCAACTCTACAATTCTAGGCGCGATTGCTTTTGAACTTAGGCATAAGTATTACACACATGTATACCTATGCATTTTGTATGTCATCATATCTCCTGCAGAACAATTGACAATTTCTAACCTTGTAGAAATACTTTCCTGTCTGGGTCACTGAAACATAACTTATCACTTCACTATTGACTGTAACCAAATGGTTATATATATACGTGTGTGTGTATGTGTGTGTATATATATATATATATAAATATATATATATATATATATGTCTGTGTGTGTGTGTGTGTGTATATATACACCATTTATATATTTATTATATATATAATTTTCTGTCACATCAATATTTGCATGTGCAAAACAATCCCATTGGTAACACTTTTCATATTAAGAAATAATAAATCTAAATTGGACAGCCATATCATCAAGATATGAATTTCTAGAGTAAGCTTAAGTGTATAATTGAAATGAGTTACTGGCAGCTTTGAATTTACTTATAAAAGAAAGAATCTATCCATTAAACTTGAGAGTAACCACTGTGGCTTCACTGAATAATTTACTCAAGCATATTGCAATACATTTTGATATTTACTTTTTATCCAATTGTTCTATTACCTGGCGTGGTTTCCATCTTCTTTACTTAGGGATTCCACAACCAGTGCAAAAATCACTATTGTCTTGAAAATCTAAAAATCCTCTAGAGATCACTCAAGAGTCGTTTTATCCTGCTCTAGTCGTAGCAATATGTTTTTTCCTGCTGCCACATTACTTGTTATTTGTATAATAATCATCTGTTTATGTTTGAATCTCCCAGCTAGAATATAAGCCCCTCAGAGTCAGGCTTATCTTTGCCTGCTAGAACAGGCATAGTGCCTGATACACAGTGGTGTACCTATCTGAAACTACTCATTTTATCTGACTCTTTCCTTGACAAAGTTTTAAATAAGAAATTCACACAACTAACATAATTATTATCATTTTTGATACCCTACAGAATTACAGTAGCAGATTCTAAAGTTTGAAATTAGAAATTCATACAACTAATGTAACAATCGTTATCATCATTTTTGACACCCTATAGAATTCCCAGGGAAGATTCTAAAGTTTCTTGGAATTTAGGAATCTTATGGAGAATAAAGAAAAATTTAGCTGATCACTAGCAGAATTCAGTAGTTATTTGCCCAGTCTGACTTTCATTAGAGAGAAAATGATGTATTTCTTAGTTAGGTGGGGTAGATTGTAATTTTTATGCTTAATTCCATTCCTAATGTATCATTTAATTAATAAAGAGCAATGGGGAAACAACCAATTTAGATCATATTTAAGCAACTGTTTTAAAATTACCTAAACACAAAATATAAGCCATTTTAAATGAGAAAATTCACCTTAATGAAAGATTCTAGACAGCCATTTGGGGATTGCTTAATCTATAGATATTTTAGAGGCAATATTTAGAGGAAAATGATATAAATGTTTTACCATTTAGTATAAATTATGTCAAGGAGATATGCTAATCAGATTGGTGGAATAAGAGAGCCACCATAGAGCTTGTCAACATGCAAATTAAGGTGAAAAATGTGTCAACACTGACTTTTGTTTCTTGAAAAAAGAGAGTTATATGTTTTTAATCTTAATTAAGCAATTGTTACCTATTTCACATTTATAACTATAAATTTCAATTGAAATGTTGGTAGATTAATTGTATTCCCATTTTTATAAGCTTTAATTTTGAACTGACAATATTTACATTGATGTAATGCAAAGGAAAAGAGAAACCATCTTTCTTTTATTAGAGAAAACCATTGAACAGTTAAAATTTTAAGTAATTATTTAATTGCTTCATGTTAAAATACTTTATCATAAGTCTAATTGATCATTCATTTAAAAGAATATTTTTTCTGCTCTTTCTTTAAAACTTCCATTTAACTCAAAATGTAGCCCAACACTATTCATTGAAACATTCTAAATAACATTTATTCATTACTGCCAAACACAAGCACTTCATCCCTTACACATTTAACAAGGCAAAATTACGTAAAATTATCTATTTCCAGAATTTAGAATCTATTAGAGGTCTCAAGCCAAATAGACTGACTATGAATGTAGGTACTTTAGACTGTACATTGCATGAGCAAACTGAATAGTTTTGATGATTATACATTGGTGAGAAATAAAATATTAACTGAACAAAGAACATTTTAAAAACATAGTGATACGCAAATATTCACTGTGTTTGAGATACCTGAAAATATCACTTTGGCTTTGGTAAAATATACATGTAAAGATATGGTGAGACAACCTTTCAAAATGTATTTGCATCAGAAAGCCATAGTAAAGAGTTAGATAATTATCTAGCACATCGAAAGAGTTTAGCACAAGAGAGGGACATTTTATTTTCTTCAAATATCTGATTGTCTCCCAGATCAATTTTTAAAAGTCGGTTTCAGTGAAATGTCTGTGGACTTGCTTTCACAAACAAGGGTATAACAAAGAGAAATGAAACAAAGAGAAATGAAAATAGTAGAATACCTAACTTTTTCAAAAATAACCAAAAGACATAATACTAGATATTTTCCAGTAGGCATCTTAATTTTATGATAACTGAGACAACAAAGAAATACTTGTGATAGTCTATTAATAAACATAAGCAAAATCAAAAATGGGAGCTCAATAGGGCTGAAACAATAGTGCTCGGAAGCATAATTAGGGTGAAAAGACAGAACTAAAAAAATATTTTTATAAAGCAAGTATAAGAAGCATTAGCAAGCATCACAATAAGAGAAATACCAAGAATTTAGTTTTGATAGGTGTAAAAGAAAAACAAAAATAAGATGTCATCAGAACTCATCAAGCTATATATAAGGAATGAATATAAAGATGTTGAATAAACATCACCTCTACCTTAATGTCATAGATAAAAAACACAGGGAAAAAAGAGATAAGATGTATATATTTATAAAACTCTCCACTTCAGATGTGATATTAGATCCTTATTTGTCTTACAAAACTGCATTCAATGTGGATATCTTAATCTCCATAATTGAGATCATGAATTTAATTGCCCAGAGTCTCACAGCTTGGATTGGATATACAAGAAATGGGCAGGTGTCCTATTTATCTAACTCTCAAGTCAATGCCACAATATTATGAATATGTATTATAGTTTTACCTGATATAAACTGTTAACTTCATCAAACATTTATAATAATAACTATTTTATTCCTAGCGCTTAGAATTTATACAATGTTTTGACAATCATATTTGACCCTTACAACAATAAGGACATGTTGATGAAAGTAAGACATTTAGAAAATAAGAAAATCTTGAACAAAGTCACATGTTTGAATATTTATTAAAATAAAATATATTATGTACATTTTAATGACTAATGCTTTGAGGATACTAACTTTTTTGTCTATTCAATAAATCTAGATCATATTAAATTAAACTATTTGTTAAACCATAAAGAGTTAATGTATCTTTCTTGTCCACTAAAATCTAATGTCTGTAACTGCTACTCAACTGCTTAAATGGGAGTTAAAGTCAATGTATTTCAGCAACTCACCTGAAAGATTTGCCTTTTTAATGTTTTTGATATTTAAATAAACAATATAATTTGCAAAAAAAAAAGAGGGGTAAAAAGGGGCTGTATCCGCATTGCTTCATCTCTTCAGCAGATTTGAAAGACTGTGACTTACTTTGAAATTCCGGGTATGAATTTACTATATATTTTTAACATTTTGCCCAGAATACAGTAAGCCTTCAATAATGAGAAGACCTTAGAAGATAAAATGAACTCAAACACCCACTTATTTCTTTCATTTCTAATGTAATCTTTATCTTTGCCAATTTGCTGGAGCCATGTCTGCCTTGTATTTTTTATCCATGGTGCTTGGCAGATTGTCTGACATAAAGAACTCAGCAACTCTCTGTTACATAAAATAATGAATAACCAATTGACTGATTCAAGGAATGAACTGTCTTCTTTTCTGTTTATATGCCATCAACCCTTCATTAAGTATATCTCTATCTAGGATGTCCAATATTTATACATACGGAGATAATCTTACTTTGTATACTATCATTGCAGTATAGGTATTAGTCAAATTTTTCGGAGAAACACATAGTATTGAGGAGCATTTGAGAAGTATCTCAGTGTCAAACAGCCCATATTCTCAGAATTATAAGGATATCATAGTGCAATAAAGTTAATGAATAATGCTATGCTGCTTGTGTAAATCTATAATAATATTATATAGAGGATTAATAGAAGCTTATAATAAAGTTAAGTAAACATCACAAGTAGCCCTTGCCATTATCATCATCACATTATTGTTTAGATTCTGTCTTGTGCAATGAAGCATAACATAGAACCTCTGTATGGGTTCCACATCCATGTGTTCATTGAAACATCGATCAAAATTATTTGGAAACAAAGAACAACACAACAATAAAAATTATACCAATTTTAAAGTGCAATATTTACATAGCATTTACATTGTATTAGTTATTATAAGTCACCTAGAGGTGATTTAAAGTATATGGCAGGATGTGCTTTGGTTACTTGCAAATACTGCACCATTTTATGTAAGTAACTTGAGCATCTGAGGATTTTGCTATCTTGGGGGTCTTAGAGCGAAGCCCCTCTGGATACTGAGGGACAACTGCATATAAAATGTGTACAATGTGCTATGCTAATATACATACACACACATATATGTACACACACCATAGTAAAATCATTATTACAGTTAAATATATTAACTAATCTTTCTCCTTACATAGTTCACTTCTATGTGTGTGCTTCTCTGTGTGGTAAGAGCATCAAAAATCTACTCTCTTAGCAAGGTTTTAGTACACAAGATTATTAACTGTTGTCCTCGTGCTATGCATTGGATCTTTAGGCTTGTTCATCCTACATAACTGCAAGTTTGTACCCTTTGGCTAACATCTCCTCATTTCCTACCCTTTTCTGCTACAATCATAATTTTAATTACAGTTTTCAATTAAAATAAGATTAGAAATATTTTAGAGCTAATGATTGATTTTATAAAATATTTATTAATGCAAAATAATAGTTTAACAAGAATCCTTTCAGAAAATATGGCAAACAAACTTAACACTTGCAACAATGCTTTCCTAATCCTACAAAGGATTCTGGAATAATTTTTATTCAGAATACATTTATTTATTTAGATAATGCATGTTTATGAAAAGGTTGAAAACGTTATTTGCAGAAATGCTAATAGGGCATTGAATAAATGGCAAAGAATAAATTTATTAAAATATTATTTGATATAAATACATTTATTTTTAGGAAAAATAAATTTTCAATATAACTGTTTCTGTTGAGAGTCCTTTATTTTAAGGAACACAGTAAGAAGATTACAGTTAACAGAATAGTATATAGACCATTTACTGACTGTTCGAAAGCAAAATGACCACAATGAGAAATTGGGAAAGGGGGACATTTCATTATTTTCTACATAGGAAATACAAATAATTGCAATTTAGCTTTTAAACCGACAGCAATACTCAGAGTATCATCATGACTTAAGGGCATGTAATAATAGAATTCAGGAGCTGAATAAAACTGTATGCTATTTTTATGTGGGAATATAAATGAAGAAAGAAATATATTCTGTCAGAGGTAGTAAATATCTCCCAGGGGGCACGGCATTCTGTTAAGTAACTCAGTTTTTTTTTTTTTTTTTTTTACCAATCACTATTCCCCAAAGCTTTGATTGACTAATTAACCCAAGGGATATTTTGAGAAATACTGAAAAAAATAAAATACTTGTATTTCTACTACAGACCCAGTGCTTATCTCTACAGAATTCAAAGTATGTTATGGATTTTTAGGTTCATATACTCTATTTGCAAAGTTTTCTGAACAATAAGATACCCCCCAGCAGTAAATCTTTCTTACATGTCTTTTTCCACTACCAGAGACAATGTAGTTTCATGTATTTAAATAAGATTCTGAATTACAATCTTAAAACTTCAGAAGTACTGCATTAATTTACTTTAGGGTTACTTTTTTTTTTAATGTTAAAAATATTTTATTTTTTTTCCTAAAAGATCACACAAAAGTTGGGAAGAGAAGGATGTCAACTAGACTATATCAAAATTCAGGCAGAGGGAGGAACAAAGAACTGCCTAAAGAAACTGGGAGCAAACTGCAGAAAAGAAGCTGGAGCAAACTGCAGAGATCAAGATGGCCCTAGTGAACAGAACCAGCATTCCAGGTCAGCCACATTCAGGAGCACCACCGAGGCACGGCAGGGAAAGCAAAGTTGCTGGCCCCAATCATTCCTCCTTTTCAGGACAGAAGAGGCAGAAGCTCAGTCTTTAGACATGTTCTTGATGGTCTTGTGCTCCTTCATGGCCTTCTCCCAATCGCTGCCATTGAATTCCTCTGTGACCATACTGTGCACAGTGCCCCCATCCAGGCAGTGGGGGGCGATTTCGAAGCCTCCGGGGTTGGAGTGTGGAGTATAGAAGCTCTGAACGCCACATCTCTTACAGAAGGTATGCTGGGCTTTGTGCGTCTTGAACGTGTAAGTTGTTATGTGCTCAGTTCCCTTCAGGAGCTTGAAGCAAGTAGCTGGGACAATGAAGTGTCTATTCTGCTTCTTCTTGCAAATGCTGCAGTTGTAGTCAAATATATGCAAGTCTGGTAAATACCAAGTGTGGTATTTAAAATTCTGGGGCAGAATTTGTTATTTAAACTAGTAAGTTAACCAAACTAGTTTAATTAAGACTTCAAAACTTATGTCTTTGATAAAGACTTCAACCCTGGTGAAATTTTTAGTACCAAATTGAGCAATTAGAATGATTTAACCAATAAAAATGGAAGCCAATGACACTAAAGCCAAAGAGATCATAATGTCTATTGTAGAGATATGGTAAATATATGATCAAATTAAATTATGCCTGATTGGCCGGGTGCTGTGGCTCATGCCTATAATCCCAGCACTTTGGGAGGCTGAGGCAGGTGGATCACGAGGTCTGGAGTTTGAGGCCAGCCAACATGGTAAAACCTCATCTCTACCAAAAATACAAAAATTAGCCGGGCATACAAAAACATGTAGTCCCAGCTACTCAGGAGGCTGAGGCAGGAGAATCGCTTGAACACAGAAGGCAGAAGTTGTAGTGAGCCAACCTCTCAATGGCCTATGAGCATTCCTACAAATAAAAATGTTTTCTACTTTTTCATAAATATGTGTTACATAAAGAGATCTCATAGATACATCTCTATTAATTGGCCTGCTATACTCTAATGAAATTATAGGGCTGAAAATAAAAGAAGAATTTGGTTGTTGCCTCTATTTAAATAATAAGCAAATTTTTTTTTAAACCCCAAAAGAATAGATAATAAATAGCTAAATTCAGAAGCACTAAGAGTTTGAGATGAGGAAGTACATTTAAGGGAGAAAATATCCATATAATTATTAATGAGTAGACAAGTGCAGAGTAAGAATAAGGTTGTACTGAAGAACAGGGGAATCAGCTTTACCTGATTTAATTATCTGTTAAGTCCTCATGTGGAAGTTATCTTCTACCACATATCTACCTTTTGGAAATTTGAGAAATATCTTCAACAATTTTCAGTCTGTTTATAGTAGTAAATAACAAATTTAGTGAGTATTAAAAATGGTGCTGATTGTTTTAATTTGACCTGCATGAAATTTAACTCAAGTACATTAGGCCAGTAAGTACACAGGTGGTAGCAGGAGCAAATAAGAAAAATGAATCATTAAATGTGTTTAGATGAGAACCAAAGGAGAAAAGTGTTGACATATGAAATTATACAAAAGAAAAAAAAAGGGAGAAGAAGCTGTTTTGCATGAAATTGTGTCTCCTCAAAATTTCTACGTTAGAAAACCAAGCCAGAGTGCCTCAGAATGTGACTTTATTTGCAGGTAGGGTCTTTACAGATGTCATTAAGATAAAATGAGGTCATTAAGGGTGGCCCTAATCTAACGTTACTGGTGTCCTTATAAAAAGGGAATGTTGGCGACAGACACAGACACAAGGAGAATGTCAAGCGAAGATAAAGGCCGAGATCAGTGTAAGGCAAGAACGCCAAGAGTTGCCAGCAAACCCCAGAAGCTAATGGAAAGCCGTGACATAGGTTCTTCCTCACAGGCCTCAGAAAAATATCAATTCCCTCAACACCTCCATCTTGGAGTTCTAGCCTCCACAACTGTGAAATAATAGATTTCTGTTGTTTAAACTGCTCAGTGACTGGAATGTGGTCTTGACAGCACCATTTAACTAATACAGAAGCTGTATGCAGCGCAGCAAAACCGACCCAAGCTTAAAGTTAACTAGTGGGTACACTTTCAGAATAAATTAGCCTTTTAAATCTTCACCTGAAAGTGAGTATGAGTTGGTTTTAGAGAGGTATATTTTTCTACATTTTGTTTGTGTCAGTGTCTGCACCCAGGGGTCCTGTCAAATGGCAATCACAGTGTTGGAGGTGGTGCCTGGTGGCAGGTGATATGATCATAGGGGCAGATTTCCCCTTTGGTGGTATTCTCCTGAGAGTGAGCTTGTTATCAAGAGATCTAATTGTTTAAAAGTGTGCAGCCCCTCCCGCTTCTCTCTCTCTTCCTCCTGCTCTGGGCCGAGTAAAACATGCCTGCTTCCCCTCCACCTTCTGCCATGATTGAAAGTTTCTAGAGACCTCCACAGCAATGCAACCTGTACAGCCTGCAAAACTGTGAGCCACTTTAACCTCTTGTCTTTATAAATTACCCAGTCTCGGGTATTTCTTCATAGCAGTGTGAATATAGACAAATATATTATCCTAACATACTTTTCTTTAAGTCTCTTTGTAATTTTGTTTGTGTTAGAGTGAGAGGCCAGCCTTTACCCTTGTCTGACAGAGCAGTTTTCTACTTTTAAAATATACTTTATTTTTGTCTTTATGAACACATTTTGTGGTCAATTTTGTGTTTGTCTGCTTATTAAAATGGGCACATTAAATTTATGTATTCTTTGTGTCAGAAAACTCATGTAGAAAGTACAAAAAATATGTGAAAGCAAAGATTAACAATTTGTTACAAAGCAAACAACCACATAGCAACCCAAATTATGACAATGAAAATTTCAAAACCTGGAACCTCCTGTGTGTCTTTAGTTAGTTACAGCCTCTATGATTCCTTCCTCAATGGTCATTATTCAAATTTGAGAGTAATAAGTTCTCTTTTCTTTATTATACTCCGATGTATACATTCCTAAACATTATTATTAAATATTGTTTGTGATTTAAGTGATGCTGGTTACGGTAGTGATATACTGGTTGTGAAAGCAGGTTCACTGTCTCCCATGCAGCTGAAATGGTAACACTCTCATGAAGCTTATCTCATTTTGTTGTGGAAATTCAAGCCGAGAAGAACAGAGACTAAGAAACACAAAAGAATGTCTTTATTGGAGCTCCGGCTGATGGTGGTCTCACTTCCCGTACTGGCAACTAGCCATGAACAAAGAGAACATATTGCTTTTATATAATTTGAGGTGGGAAAACTAGGCAGGAGACAGGTTTCAGACAAAGACAGTTAATCAAGTTTAACAATCTCGGGCTTTGTGGTTATTTGACTTAATAACCTCGCAGCTGAGTTTGGAGGTTGAAAGGTTGAGGAGGAGACCAGAAAAACAGAAATTGCATAATTACGTGCAGGCTGCAGACCTAAAGATATGCTTTTATCTAGGTAGGGGAGAGGTTGTACTTGGTCTGCTTTGCCTGTACTTTGTCTAAATACAGAATTCATGACTAGCCTGGAATGTGGGCTGTGAGATAAGTTTGCAGCTGCAGTTAGTTGGGCTAAGCTGGGAGGAGTTACTTATTTTTGCTTACTATGATTTTTCTTAGTGACCTAGTCCTAATATTAACTATTACTTATTCCATTTTAATTCTTTGATTTTATTTTCCTCCTCAATTTCTCAGTATTATGCAATTTGAAAAAAAATTTCCCCAATACTTTATTCATTAGTGATGTGGTTTGACTGTGGCCTCACCCAAATCTCATCTTGAATTGTAGTTTCCAAAATCCCTGCGTGTTGTGAGAGGGACCCAGCGGGAGGTAGTTGAATCATGGGGTGGTTACATGCAGGCAGTTCTCGTGATGATGAGTTCTCATGAGAACTGATGGCTTTATAAGGGGCTTTTCCCCCTTTTGTTCAGCACTTCTACTAACTTCCATCATGTGAAGAAGGACATGTTTGTTTCCGCTTTTACTGTGATTGTGACTTTCCTGGGGCCTCCCTAACCCTGCAGTATTATGAGTCAATTAAACTTCTTTCCTTTGTAAATTACGCAGTCTCAGGCATTCCTTTACAGCAGCATGAGAACGGACTAGTACAATTAGGTTGAACAATTCAGGCTTCAGACAGTAGGAAGTGCCCACAGGTGAAAACTAGCTGTGGCTAAAGCAGGCCAGAATATGCAATACCCAAATGGTGGGCAGAGGTTCCAGTCTTGATAGAGGTGAGTGGGGAAGTTCTTAATAAAATGCACTGAGGTGTTCTCAGTGGGAATAGAGGGAGTCACTACAGCTCTCCTTCCAAACCAGCAAGAAAGCAATCCCCCTCCCAGTCACACTCCTTACTCAGTGTTTTAGCTATTCAGATCAGACAGGCAACTCTTCATCTGCAGGAATGCTGATGTTTCATGTTGTGAGGGGGGGGGTGAGTCTATCCTGTAAGCCTGAACCTGGAGGGCACTTCTCCTGTGGGGATGTTGTCACTCTGAACTGTTCCAGGAGAGCTTTCTACAGGTTTACACTCCAAGCTCCTGTGGGAGAAGGCCCAGCTGTGTCTGCGGTGGTAGAGGGGGAGAAGTCTACTTCTCCAAGACCCTTCATGAGCACCAGGGCTGACTGTTGGGCAGAGTTTCCCCTATTAAACCCAGCACTGCACCTGTGCCTCTGCTAAAGTTCAGGGACTCAAGGCCTGCAGTCTAGTTTCTTTTGTCTCATGGGGTATCCCTTCATGTGGTCTATTCTTCCTTTCCCTAACAGTAGCAGTCTTTAAGGGCCAGATTACTGGGAGTCCTGCTGCTCTTTTGGGTCTATTCACCTGGTGAGGCTGCCATACTTAGGATGGTCCTAGGGAATGTCTGCAAGGGATCTGGTGACATCACCTGTTGTCTCCCAGCGGCAGGTACCAGCACCAGCTCTGATGGGGATAGGAGAGAAATAACTATACTCTTAGTTTTCCTTGGTTATAAATAACCTTAATGTATTGTTTTTCTCAAATGCCAGCTGTAATAGTATTGGTCACGTGGACATACTCAAGACCTCATTGTTGGCCAGGGTAATGCAGGCAATGAAAAATAACTGAGGTCACATGAAAATGTTCTCCTTCCTGAGCACTGTGTCATTTTGTTTGCAGATGTTGTAATGGGCTGTGCCAGATGGCCTCCAGCCAGGAAGTGGAGCTTGCCAAAGAGCACCAGTTGTGGTAGCAGCACCATAGCTACCTAGAATTTGTGCCTGCCTTATGTTACTCGAGGAAGATATTCTGGTGTTAGGCCATGTGCTGGGCCATGGAGCTCCCAAATCTACCTGTTCATTGTGTTAGGCTATCAGGACCAGATGGAAGGGCAAAGCTGGGTGTGGTGGGTCAGGCAAGTTTGAACTCTGGCTTTCCATATGCAGGCTCAAGCAGTGGCCCCAGTGGTGATCAGAAGGCAGTTCCAGGGAGGAGTGCAGCTGCCTCTGCTGCATAAAAGATCCACGTAAGGAGTAGCATGGAGCAGGTGGCAGTAAGCCCCACTCAGTTTCCACATACTTGCATGGCAGGGCTTAAACCCAGAGTGTTCTGTAGCAACTAGCTGGGTTCCGGGGAACCTGCACTTAGAACTCAAAACTGCCCCAACCATAAGCCTTCCCAATAGAGATGAAAACTGTGGGTTTCAGGCCATGACCTCTTGATCTGCCAGCGAAGTAGGGGTGCTCAGCTCCTGTGCCCATGGGTATAGCACACTTACTGCATGTCACCCATCCTGGCCAGTGGGTTTTGTCCCCAGTCATGATTCTATTGCAATGCTCCCTTGATGCTTCTTTCAACCTATGACTACATCCTGAGTTGGCTGGCAGACTTCCTGTGAAAAGGATTTGGAATGACTTCCCTCTGTCCCAGTGGAGTTTGAAAGTGCACACAAACCTTAACCCAATGCCAATCCTTCTTGTAGAGTCCCACTGCTCACTAAATCAGCTCCAATGCTGTCTTGGATTAAGACCTTCTGTGGCCTAAATTGCTTGATTCCCTTGTGGGAATGTGTGTCACTGTGGCAGTTTCTCTCTCTCTCTCACTATGAAGATACACAGTTTTCCTCTGGCTCATGATATAGGCTGTTACCCATCACTTCTTTCCAAAGGTCTGTGGTTTCTTTGACAGCATAAATCTTTACACGCTATTTTGCCTTTCCAAGTGTGAGAGGCATGCTAACAATGTCTTCAGTCCACCATCATTTTAAAAAAAAGGGAATTTTTTTCTATCTACACTGGAAACACACTTGCTCTCTTTTACCAGCTGTCTCATACTCATCCTGATTGTTACCTAGACCTAAGAATAAAATCAGATGTCTACCAAGAATCTTTTTGAGGGTAAAATAATGTAAGAAAACAAATTTGGATAGTAAAAGCAACACAATACCTTATTCCACATGACAACTAGAAGCTGACAAGGTGGTGAGAAATGAGGAGTTTTTAATCATAAAGATAGAGCAGAGAAACCACCTTTTCTAAAAAGATTAAAGATCATAGGTTTATATTGACATTTCCAGTATATTTTTAATTTATTCAGTCTCTCCTGCCTTACTCTACTAAGAGAATTCCAATACAATATTTAGGAGCATTAATTATAGAGCTTGACTCCATAAGTTCAAATTTAAGCTCCATCATGGGAATATATATATATATATATATACACATATGTATGTATATATATATAGTTGTTTGTTTGTTTTTGAGATGGAGTCTTTCTCTGGCTGGCGTGCAGTGGTGTGATCTCAGCTTACTGTAACCTCCGCCTCCTAGGTTCAAGTGATTCTCCTGCCTCAGCCTCCAGAGTAGGTGGAATTACAGGCTTGTGCTACCATGCACAGCTAATTTTAATATTTTAGTAGAGACACGGCTTACCATATTGACCAGGCTAGTCTTGAACTCCTGACCTCAGATGATCTGCCAGCCTCGGCCTCTCAAAGTGCTAGGATTACAGGTGTGAGTGACCATGCCCAGCTATATTAACTTTTTAATAGCTTTCTTAACATTTCTTTAAGGATCTTCATTACAGAATAATAGAAGAGTTTCTCAAATCTTCCAGTAGAGTACAAATAAATTTCAATTTCTTGAAAAGAATTTTAATTGACAAATAATTTTCATAAGAAGAAAATGCTATTAAGGTCAGCAATTACTAAAATTCTCCAACTCTGTTGGAACTAATTCCAAAACAGCAAAATTCTAACATGAATAACAATCAATCCAGCGCACAATGAAAAGTGGGGAAAAATCTATTTTCGTACTTAATTCATTTCTGAACTCAAAATCACACAGGCTTCAATTATTAAGTACTATGTGGGTTAATGTTTTGCAATGAAGGATTTGCCTCTTAATGTGAAATCTACAGTTCATCATAAAGTTGATGAAAGTAATGTTCTTGGCTTAGTTACTCTCCAGAGAAGCTAGATCCTTTTTTGTGCTATGTGCTTGGCACATACTAAAAAGAATTTAAACAAAAAAATGTATTTCCCACATGAAAATATGGCAGAATATTAATAGGTTGAAGTACTACAGCTTCTCATAAAGTAAATGAAAGTGAAATGCTAATCATTTTGCTGGGAATTTAAATATTTTATATGGAATCTCTTATGTGTTTTAATTCTCACTATAAAACTGGAAATGTATTCTTAAAATAAAAGTCCCCCAAACATAATTGAAGTGACCTCAATAGCAATAAAATATTCAAAGAACATAACCATAACCATAATGAGCCAGAAAAATAAAACATTAAATCATAAGATATAAGAAACTCTAAAATTCTCTCCAAGAAGTAGTAACACTTTAAATTAGAAAAGATTAAATAATTTTTTTTTAATTTTAGCTAAAACTTTTGCATCCTTTAAATAATTAAGATTGATTACTGTTTTATTAAATGATGTACTTTTTAATATATGTCATAATATGCTATATTCTTCTGTGAAATAAATGTACAGGTAGTATTTTACTAAATGAGATACAGAGAGAAATAATTTAATAATTTCAGTGTGGCTAAATACCTTAACATTCTTTTTAAAAAATCTTTCTCATATTTTGTACAAATCGTTTTTACATTTTCTTACTTGTACCCTTTGAGAACATAGTGAGAAAGGAAGGTCACAGAACTTTTCAAGAGCTGGGATGTTTTTTGCCTTAGGTTGTAGTTATATTTTCCTTGACTTTTTGGCTTGTCTAGTGCCGAGAAAAGTTAAATCAAAAGTAATAATGTGGCTGTGATGAGCAAACAGGGCAGTCTGGTTAAAGATTAAATGGGAGCTAATTTAATGATATACATAATAGGCTCTAGTCCAGTTTCCCAGAAGATAGAAATAGGCATGTTTCCACAATAATATATGTCTCATTCAGGCTATTCAGAGAAATAACTGTCCCATAGATTTGCATCTCAGAATTTACATCAGCCATTTTGATGGAAATGTCCCATTCAAGTGGTAAGAGGAGAAAGTGTTGGGTTCTTGTTTATGGGATGTCAGTTCCAAGCACACATGGTAACATTATGTTAAGATAAATCTGGGTCTATTAGACTTATATAACAAGGTAAAGAATGTGTACTCCTGCCCCCTATAGTGTAGACAGTTGTATTGGTGACAAAATAGGTGTTATTGCATATACTTAGGGCCATGAAAAGATCTTTGATTATGTTCTGGTGGAAATATAGATTGTTTTTGTTTGAAATGCATTTAGATTGAAGGAAGGATTTTCTTTTGAAGTTTAGAGAAGAAAGCAAAAGGACCCCAAAGATAACATAAATAATTCTTTCAGATCTTAGAATGGTACAGAATTTGAAACAAACCACAGCTTCCAAGGGGAAGGGAGCATATAACCAGCAACCCAAAGTGGTGCTGTAAGATTGTGCTATAGATAAAGGAATGCCGTTCTGGGAATTCTGTGCTCCTTGCAAGAATGGAGGAATTATTAAAAATGGAACAACTTTTGTGATAGAAAGGAAGAGATAATACACTATAAGGCCCATTATGGAAAGAGAGAGGGAGTTATACGGAGTGATGCTGGAGTGAATAGAGAAGGAAAAAACAGCAAAGGAGAAAAATTAAGATCATGAGAATAGGAATTGGACAAGAGAATCCTAGGGAATGTTTTTCTAGCCCTTTGAACAGAAGCTGATCACCTCATTATGTCACCTGCTTAGTCCAGTGCTCTTTGGAAAGCCTCCACCCGTCTACTTCTAGGGCCTCAAGAGAGTCTCTATTTAAGATCTACAGTTGCGGTGGACTTCCATTCAGGATTTTCTTTCTGTCTTTTCATTTGAGAAACAAATCCAGTGTTAAATTTTCTGGAGTTTGGCAATAGTGTTGGTGGTAAGGGAAGGTTGTAAGGGCTCTTCTAACAAGATTCAAGATTAATATTCCAGTGATGTCGCCTCCAAAGAACTGTTTCTCTGATTTCTAGGTTGTGGAGTGGTTTTGATAGAACTGGAGGAAATGCAACCTTGGCCTGTTGGTGATAAGTTTGAATATAATTAACAAATCTCTCATTATTTTAGAATGTCTGAATAGCCAGGATAGGATCTTTGAGAGACCAGATAGAATAGAGAATTTCCATAGGCCAGCCAGTTATTATTTTAGATGAGTGCTGTTGGTGTGACCCAGAAGAGACAGAGGGGAATTAGGACTAAGAATAAAACTTTAGGCCATGGGAGATTAAAATTTTTCCGTCAATTTAGCAAGCTTTAATTTTAATAGTTCATTAGCACTTTCTATTACTCCAGATGAGTGGAGATAATAGAAAAAATGTAATTTTGAATAAAAAATAACTCATGGAATTTCTTGGATGACTTTACCAGTGAAATGAATCCATTTCTTTTAGTCACTTGAGTCAGTAGAGCTCTCCATGTGGGTAATACTCATTGTAATCCAACTTTAGCAGTGGCAGTTACCACTTTACAAGGGAAAGGCAAAAGCCAGCAAGAGAACATGCATTTGGTGGTAAGAACACATTTCTATTCGTGGGATTTATGGAGCTGAATATGACAGATTTGTCAATGAAAAACAGGTCCTGCCGAAGGCAATTATTTTCTTGACTGTACCTTTGCAACTTTACCAGGACTATGTTTTGACAGAATGGGCTAGAAGACACACTTCCTTCAGATAGGCAGTGAAGTTTCTCCATCAGTATTAGTGAGCAGTTGATTTAGTTTCTCCCTTTTATTGTGAATATTTTTGTGAAGGCAAGAGTACATTCAGGGTTGGAATGGAGTAGTGACAAAGCAATCTTATGGGTGTCTCCAAATACTCCCTGGTAGACAATACATCCAATTTGTTTCCCTTTGGTCTTTTCATGTTCAGGGGCTTTGAACTGGGAGGCTTTAAGTTTCTCAATTAGAGCTTCAAGTGGTAAGCAGAGTAGATTTAAAATCTCTTCTGGTAGTGGTGAGAGCTTTATGAAACAGGTGTCAATTTAGCATATTTATCAGCCCAGATGTTTTTTGTTTGTTTGTTCATTGTTTTGTTTTTGCTTCAAAAACTTTTTGGAGAATATGAGATTTTATTTTAAGTATGGGTGTCTTCTTTGACAATAACAAAGCTTAAAAGAAGTGTTACACTTGTTTTTCATTTTTAATTGATATCCCCAATGGTGTCATAAATCATCTTATTTTCCATAACATACCAAAATTATGTGGTACTCCAAAGCATATCTAATATCTGAATAGATACCATGTCATTTTTAGCTAAAGTGCAAATTCTTGTGAGTGCTACATGCTCAACAACCTGAGCTGACTTTGACAAGGTAGACACTTCTTATAAGGTTTGAAAATGTCTAATGGCAAATCATGCCTAAACATTTCCTTCTGAGCTGCTCAAATATGAACCCTCAATACAGGGCAAGTTCTGGATTTGCAAGTGGGATTTGTGAAAGTCTGGGCAGGAAAAAATGAGTCTAAAATATTGAGTCTTAAATGGCCATAATATAATCATGTGGTTGTCTATCAGTTGGGAGAGGCAGGAGAGTAGTACTGTCAGTTAACAATGGTGGGTAGAGAAGTGAGAAGGGCGTAGAAGAAGAATTTCATGAAAAGTAGACTGAGGAGCTGTGAAGTTTTGAGTGTTTTCAGTTAGAGGAAGGTTCTGGACCACAATAGGTATATAAATGTTTAGACTCTGGCTTCATAGAAGGTTAGACTCTGGCTTCATAGCAGATCAGTCATGGCTTGAGGTAATTTTGCAGTGGACACTCTTGCTTAAAAGCAAGGATGAAAAGCCTGTGCCACAGGATCTAAGACTGAAATATCAGAAGGACCTTGTGGTTTTCATTATGTTTTTTATGCAACGACCCTCAAGGCATGTTCCGTTTCCTAAACCAATAGAAAGAAGGGGAAGGGACAGTTAGGAAACCCTAAAAATGAGGATGGAGGAAAGGGATTTCTTTAGAAATTCAGTTGCTGTTTTAGGAAGTGAGTTCCATGTTAAGTGATTCAGATACAATTTTTTTAGTTATGACATAGAAAGGAGATACTATAGTAAAGAAATTAGATATCCATAATCTACAATAGCCAAACAGTTCCAGAAAGCCTCCAAACTGTCTCATGGATTTATGTAGGAGGTCATTAAGAATAGTCTTTAACAATCTGGGTTAAGATTTTCCTATCGGGGAAATATGAGTTAAATACTTCACTTGGGGATACAAAGATGAACTTTAACATATTCCTTCTGAGGACTTTTGGTAAATATTGATGTCTTGTAAAGAGTTGTTTAACATCATAGAACAAAGAAGGAGGTTATTTATATATTGGATAAGGTTGAATTGCAAGAATAGATGAAAATCTTTACATTTACATTTCATGTTCATGAAAAAATAAGCCAAAACATTTGCAAATCTCTGGGGTATGGATATTCAACTATATTGTTAATTTTTCCGTGTAATTTAAACTGATATTGAGAGTTAGGATCAACGAATATGCCAACAAAAGCAGAGAATAAGTCAATGATAGTAAAATAAATAGTATTGTAAGGTATGGAAATGAGGGTAGTATTGGCATTTAGGACAAGAGCCAATCCAGGTTTTAAAGTTTTAATTTAGCACACAAATTTTGGATTAATTAGTAACTTTTTACATTGGGGTTTTTAATAGGTAAAATAGATGCATGGCAGGGGCTAGAAATGGAAATATGGAGCGCCCTTAGAAGGGGTCCTTCATAATAGGTTTGAGGCCTTCAAATGCATCATGTTTTAAAGAATACTGACATTGTTTAAGGAGGGACTTACAGGAATCTAAAAACTCTGCTTCCAAGATACACCCTAACTCTTTAATTCTTATGGCTCAAGCTGAGTCAGGATTGGGAGTGAGTATGCCTATAATGTAAAATTTTTCAAGAGCTTGGAGAATAGTGAGAGGGCCAAAAAAGCTGAGGTAATCTATTAGAATTATCAGAGAGCAAAGATAGTAGAGTAGGGGTCTGCAACTTTAACGGTTAGTCCCACAGGTGAACATTAAATATTAATATTTTAATTAGAAAGTAGATCTATGGTTAATAGATTAACAAAGTGGATTTTAATAAAAAGCTTAATATACCTCAAAAATTCCCCACTATAATCCCCCAGAACGCACAAGGGATTGCAGACGTCATGCAGTCAGCTGGAGTTAGACTTGAGTAATTTCTTCAGACATTTTTAAGGTACTATGTGTCATTAGACCTTGATTCATTTCTTTGTTGTTTAGACTTTTGAATCTTTTACCCATCAATTTTAGTACAGAAGGGATTGTGTACTCTGAGGGATTACAGAGGGAGAATTGTGAGGTGTTAAGGGTGAAATAAGTGTTTCTGGTTTTTACTGGAAAGTGGTGAGGTGCTCATTATTTGGGATTATTATTTTCCTTAAAATATTTAAGAGTATTTGAGGAGAAACATAAGCAGATTCCTTATACTAGAGTCACTTTTCACCAAAACTCTGATGTTTGCTGGTGTTGTGTGTGTGTGTGTGTGTGTGTGTTGTTGTTGTTGTTGTTGTTGTTGTTGTTTTGCCCTGAGGAGGCATTATTTTTTAGCACAATGCTCTTTTAAATATCTACAGATATCTCTCTCTATTAAAAAATTTTGTTGCAAGATTGCCTTAAGGTTTTATAGTGATTTTCCTCAAGTCATTTAAGTCTGAGTTATAAACGTACCATGTGTAAACTTAGCATCACCAGCAGGTACATCATAATTGTGTTGTCCTAAAGCATTCGTTTCATAACAGGAATATTTTGCCAAAGAATGTGATGTTTTTAATAGCCTCTTTCAGTCCTATACCAAGTCCATTAACAAAGGTGATAACCAAAGCACAGGTCATGCAGTCATCAAGAGTTTGACGTACATATTTTTTTTCAGACATTTTCTAGGTGCTATATGTAATTAATTACACCTTGATTTATTTCTTTGTTGTTCAGACTTTTGAATCTTTTACCTATCAAATTTAGATGGGAAAGCCATCAGTGTGGAGTATAACAACATTTTTTTGGAATTTCTTTAGCTCTGTTACAGGTCTTAGTGAAACTTTGATTTATTAATAAATTGTTATTAACTCTAACCCATTTAGCTTTTTTAAAACAGAAAGAGGCATCTCTAGATTCTAGAAAGAGTTGAATTAATTGGTAGAGGTCTGGGAATCTCAGAGAATAAGCCTTAAGACCAACCTAAATTGTGTGGATTTTTTTTCTGTTGTTATGTGGGTTTGAAAATCCTTATAGCATAGAAATGATATCTATACAAAGTTTTGAAATAATCTGTTGAAGAGAGGCTAAGTGGAGTCCGATAGCTATTTATCCTGAGAGTCCTAATACTGGAGAAACATAATGGAGGTCACAGGCCACTATAGGAAATTGAGAAACTGATGGGTTGGGATTGGGTAATAGAGGGTAAACACAAGATGGGTCAGAACAAGATGGAGGGGGTGACAGAAAAACATTTGGAAGAACAGGAGGGAAAGAAAGGTCAAGTGTTCAGGGAAAGTGGATCTTAGATTTGGGGGAAAACAAGGAGTATCATTCGAAGAAGACTGATAGTTTTTAAGTGACTAAATAGCTTGTAATAATAAATATTAAGATTGTTGAAGGGGCTGCTTGAGATTTGATTGGAAAAACTACATTTTAGCTTCTTTAAAACCAAGAAAAAAGATCGTTGTTTAGCAGAAGTTCTAGTCCCCTGAGATTCAAAGGCTCTTCAAAGATAAACTAACTTGGGGAGATCCAAAAGTCTCAAAGTGTACATTGCAATTCTAAATTACCCTTAATAATATTTGCCATTTTGAAGATGTTGGACAGACTTAATGTCATAGTGATGAAACCTCTAGGCAGCTGGAGTGATGGAAAGAGGGTGTCTGGTAGATTGAGGGTTAAGTGTAAGAGGAATGAGATCAAGTAGAGAAAAAATACAGGAAGAAAATGTAATTCTATGCACAATCCCCATCTGAAACTCGAAGGGGTCTTTTGCACAATACTTGCCAAGGAGCTGAAGAACTTGCTCTAGGGAATCCCTGGGCTAGGAGTCCAGAAAAACAGAAAGGCTTCACCAAAGAGCCAGAATTTCCTCCTTGAGAGTCAAGGAGTAAAACTCCACTTGAAAAGAGATAAGAAAACTCAGACATATTCTCTGTTTACTAGAAAAGATCCAGGAAGAGTTCTACTCAACAAAAATAGTGAGAAAGCAAAACTCCACTCAAAAAAAAAAAAATACTTCTATATAGAAAGATTCTCAATCCATATAAAAGACACATAAAATGTTCTGCTCAAACTGTAAAGGACAAGGAAACATCCTGATTAGACTTAAAAGAACTGTGAAGAACTCCATTAAATAGAATTAAAACAAATTCTTGTCATGCAACTTCAGGCAAATATGTCCAGAGCTCTGAATTAAGAGTTGTTACTAATCACCATGGGTCCCTATTTCCCAAACCAGGAAGAGCAAAAATGGCCTGAGTAGCTGGTGTAAATAATTGGGTGAAGACATCCAGGGCCAGAAAGTCATCAGAATTTTAAATGTGTCAAGACACCAGAAACTGTCAGATAAAAATAAATCTAAGAAGTGGGTTTATTCAGAAGAAAAATAATTGAAATAAGAAAACTCCTCCATTCCCAAGTCTTCAAGTCTCTCAAAATCAAACAGAATAAGAATTTCTTCTTTTATAGGATAAAGGAAGGGAAATCAGAAATAAACAGACTATTTCCAGGTGAAGCCAGACAAGCAAGAGATAATGATCAAGATAAGCAACAGAAAATGATAGGATAAGAATTCCAGTGTGTAAAGCTGATTTACAGAGAACAACTGATAAAGGAGGCAAATCTTCACTTTTTTAGTATTTGTTCAGCTTGGGAAAAGGCAGAGTTCAGGGATCTGTAGGAAGAAGAGAAGACTAAACTTTGTTCAAGGCAAGCATATGGTAAGAAAATAGCAACTATGAACACATAGTATTATTTTTGTTCTTTCTTTTTTTTATGTAAGCTCTCCAGTTCAGTCAAAATAGCCAGAACACCAACTGTCCTGTCTGCTTGTGTTGCCATAAAGGAATATCTGAGGTTGGGTGATTTATAAAGGTTAAGGTGGCTCACAGTTGTACAAGAAGCATGGAGTCAGCATCTGCTTGATTTTTGATAGGGCCTCAAGCAGTTTGCACTCACAGAAGAAATCAAAGGAAGGCAGATGTGTGCAGATGCAGATAACCTGGCAAGAGAGGAAGCAAAAGAGAGAGAATGGAGGAAGTTCCATGCTCTTTTCAACAGCCAGTTGTCTCAGGAACTAAGAGTGAGAATTCACCACTCCCTCAAGAATGCCACTAAACCATTCAGGAGGGATTAGCCCCTATGATTTCACCAGGGCCTACCTCCGACACTGAGGATCAAATTTCTTTTCCTTTTTTAAAGTACACTTTAGGTTCGGAGGTACATGTGCAGATGGTATAGGTGAGTCACAAAGGAAAATACATGCCATGGTGGTTGGCTGCATCCATCCCCCTGTCATCTACATTAGGTATTTCTCCTAAAGCTAGCCCTCCCCAGTGTGTGCACCCCCTGCTCTCCCTCCTCTGGCCCCCACCCACAACAGGCCCCAGTGTGTGACATTTCCCTCACTGTGTCTGTGTATTCTCATTGTTCAACACTCACTTATGAGTGAGAAATAAAACCTACTTATGACAAGCCGACAGCCAATATCATGCTGAATTGGCAAAACTGGAAGCATTCCCTTTGAAAACTGGCACTAGACAAGGATGCTCTCTCACACCACTCCTAGTCAACATAGTATTGGAAGTTCCTTTCAGGGCATTCAAGGAAGAAAAAAGAAAAAAAGGGAATTCAATTAGGAAAGGAGGAAGTCAAATTGTCTCTATTTGCAGATGACATGATTGTATACTTAGAAGACCCATCATCTCAGCCCAAAATCTCCTTAAGCTGGTAAGCAACATCAGCAAAATATCAGGATACAAAATCAATGTGCAGAAATTCCCAGCATTCCTATACACCAATAACAAACAGAGAGCCAAATCATGAGTGAACTTCCATTCACAATTGCTACAAAGAGAATAAAATACCTAGGAATACAACTAACAAGGGATATGAAGGACCTCTTCAAGGAGAACTATAAACTGCTCAAGTAAATAAGAGAGGACACAAACAGGTGGAAAAACATTCCATGTTCATGGTTAGGAAGAATCAATATCGTGAAAATGGCCATACTGCCAAAAGTAATTTATAGATTCAATACTATTCCCATCAAGCTATCATTGACTTTCTTCACAGAATTGGGAAAAACAAAAACAAAAACAAAAAACACCTTAAACTTCATATGGAACCAAAAGAGAGCCTGCATAGCCAAGGCAATCTGAAGAAAAAAATAAAAAGCTGGAAGCATGATGCTACCTGACTTCAAACTATACTGCAAGGCTACAGTAATCAAAACAGCATGGTACTGGTACCAAAACAGAGATATAGACCAATGGCTCAAATTTCAACATGAGACACAGTGGGACCAAACAAACCATATCCAAATCATAGTACCAACTTGTGTAATTTCTGTGGTTGCCGCAGTGATGAAAAGCTGCAGCAAATTGCTCTCTAACTTGACACATGCTGGTCTTCCAGCACCTATCATCAGGGGTGATGGATGTATGGATTGTCCATGTCATGTATCTCACAAGCAAAAAGGTTGTTTATGTGTCATCAAATGTGGGAAAATTCAGTCTCAAAATTCCATCTACAAGTTGGCTTTTCTGGAGAAATTTCTAATACTGTTGACTTTTTCAGTCAGGGTACTAGCAGGAAAGGTGAAACACAATTCTCATTTATACATTATTTTAATGAAGGGCTATTTATAGAGATGCAGGAAAATTTAGAGGTAACATATAACAATTTTCATATATTGGCATAGAGAGACTTGTAACATTTATAATGGTTACTATCCCTAGACATTAATTACCAAAGATAAAGAAATCATGGAATTATGAAAATATCAGCCACTCACTGAAAGTGTAACAGGGATAATAAGAGAGGAGAAAAGAAAAAAAAATTTTTCTCCCACCATCCTCCAGATTTCTTTCTGTGCCCACTTCTGAATAATTCTTAAAAGAAGTTAGAATTCAAGGGATACTGAAAGATGTAGCCACAGGTACCAGACTCCTGGAGTACAAAGCAGGGCACAAGAGGGCAGAAATTGATCTGGGTAGTTAATAATAGAGAATACCAGCATAATGGAAAAACTCTTCATATTTAACTTGTAATTTTTTGCCTAATATATTACTATGAAACATTTTCAAACAGAAAAGAGTTTGGAAGTATTGTAGTGTGAACACCAACATACCCAACATCTAGATTCTACAATTAACATTTTGATATTTTTAATTTCTCACATGTCCACCCATCCATTCATATTATTATTCTTTATATTTCAAAGAATATTGCAAATGTCAGTACATTTTAATACTAAACAGCATGCTCAACTGTTCAATGTTAAGCAGATTATTAACTACAGATCAATTTTTTAGATAAATATACCTTCAATGAAAGAAATAAATATTAAGTATAAGAAACTATGGATTTTTAGAAATGTCTACACTGTGTAACTCAAAGTTTTATCAAGGTATAAAATGGCATTATTATCATCTTCAAATTATTTTAATTGTTACACAATCTTATTTCTTTAAAACAATAATTAAGAAAGGAAATGTTATCAAGAGTTAAAAACTAAGCAAAGTAAAGTCAACTTTAGGAAAACATTATAGATTATGTGTCTTAAAGCAATAATATTTACCAAAAAAAGTTGAAAATAAATATAGTTTGTTGTTGTTGTTGTTGTTGTGTTTGTGCTCTGGGTACATGTGCACATCCTGTATCCTACAGGATTGTTGCTTAGGTACATACCTGTCATTGTGATTTGCTGTCTTCATCCCCTCCTGCTGTGTCACCTGTATCTCCCTATCCTCCCCACCCCCACTCACTGTCCCTCCCCTCCCCTCCACTCCTTTACCTAGCCCTATGAGTATTGTTCCCTTCCCTGTTTCCAAGTGTTCTCATTGTTCATCACCCACCTATGAGTAAAAACGTGCAGTGTTTGGTTTTCTGTTCTTGTGTCAGTTTGCTGAGAATGATGGTTTCTAGATTCGTCCATGTTCCTACAAAGGACATGAACTCCTTGTGTTTTATGGCTGCATAGTATTCCATGGTGTATATGTGCCACGTTTTTTTTTCTTTTTTTTCCAGTCTATCATCAATGGGCATTTGGATTGGTTCCAGGTCTTTGCTATCATAAACAGCACTGCAATGAACATATGTGTGCATGCATCTTTATAAGAGAATGATTTATAATCCTTTGGGTATATACCCAGTAATGGGATTGCTCAGTCAAATGAAATTTCTATTTCTAGATTCTTGAGGAATCACCACACTGTCTTCCATAATGGTTGAACTAATTTACATTCCCACCCACTGTGTAAAAGTGTTCCTTTTTCTCCACATCCTCTCCAGCATCTGTTCTTTCCAGATTTTTTAATGATCGCCATTCTAACAGGCATGAGATGGTATCTCAATGTGGTTTTGATTTGCATTTCTCTAACGACCAATGATGATGAGCATTTTTTCATGTGTTTGTTGGCCTCATATTTGTCTTCTTTTGAAAAGTGTCTCTTAATATCCTTCACCCACTTTTGAATGGGTTTGTTTCTTTTCTTGTAAATCTGCTTTATTTCTTTGTGGATTCTGGATATTAGCCCTTTGTCTTATGGGTAGATTGCAAAAATGTTTTCCAATTTTGTTGGTTGCCAATTCACTCTAAAGATTATTTCTTTTGCTGTGCAGAAGCTCTTAAGTTTAATTAGATCTCATTTGTCTATTTTGGTTTTTGTTGCCATTGCTTTTGGTGTTTTAGTCATGAAGTCCTTGCCTGTCTATGTCCTAAATGGTGTTGCCTAGGTTTTCTTCTAGGGTTTTTATGGTTTTAGTTCTTATGTTTAAATTTTTAATCCATCTGGAGTCAATTTTTGTATAAGGTGTAAGGAAGGGGTCCAGTTTCAGCTTCCTGCATATGGCTAGCCAGTTTTCCCAACGCCATTTATTAAACAGGAAATAGTTCTTAATTATCAAAATCAAAAGATTTTTAATATTGACCTAAGGCTCCCCTACTGAGGAACACGCCCAATGCAGAAGCAGCCTGCCAATATATATATATTGGCCTAAGGGTCCTGTTATGTTTCTATAGCAAGACGGTGTGTAGGATACATGGGCATAAAGACAGAGAAAACAAGAACAAAAGTAGCCCAGAGCACCTCAGTAAATTAGCCTTTTTGGAGGTTAGTCATTTGTTTACTCTTAATGACAGTAAAACAGTATGAAAAGGATTATGAAATATAATTACAATTATTTTGACACATTATGACTGCACATGCATGGTGAAGCAAAGCATTTTGTTTTTATTGTTTCCTCTCCTTTTCTGTGTTCTCTAAATTAGTAACTTTTCTTAATGAAGGAAATGTGCAACATTGATTTTAGACTTAGCCTCACATATTGCTGGCATTCAAGGAAATACATTTTGAGAAACAAACAACTGAATGTTATAATCAAGAAAATCATCAATACTTTTTTAAGTATAATTTAAGATATTAGATTTAAATTATTTCTCATTACTCAGAAAACAATAACAGCCAAGTTTAGCCATTTTCAGTGGGATAGATGTTAAGAAAATACCAGATAAACATCCTTTATTTATCTTTGTTTAACATTCTTTTGAAAGGTAAACTATATCACCTTGAATATAGATGAAATATAGAAGATATAAATTTTTGGCCAAATTTGTAAAATGTACACATAACTGTGAAGATTTGTTCATTCTCCCATCAGTATTTATGTTAGGTTACTAGGGTTGCCGTAACAAAGTACCACACTGGATGAGTTAGACAATGTAAGTTTATTTTCTCGCAGTTCTGGAGGTGAGGAGTCTAACTAGTTTTCAGGATGTTTTCTTCCTTCTCTCTCTTAGGCTTGTAGATGTTTATCTTCTCCCTGTGTCTTCACATGGTCTTTCCTCTGTAACTGTCTAATTTTTTTTTTTTTCCTGAAAGGACATCAATTGTATTGGATTAAGTTCTAACCTAATGACCTCATTTTAACTTTATTACCACTTTAAAGACTCTTTCTTCAAATACATTACATTCTGAAATACTGCGGGTTAGTACTTCAAAACATTTTTTGGGAAAAAATTCAGCCCATAATAGCATCTATTGCCATTTAAATCTTACAATTTACATGCAACAATAAATTAGAGAATATCAATTAATTAATATATCTGCAGTTGTTAATTTTCTAGTATCACCCACATATATCTTGAAACTGCTTCTCTATTATTTTTAATGCATGCATTCATGCACACACACTTACATGAACAAAGATATTTTCTGTTATTATCAAACAATTCCCTTTCCCAAAATGTCTTAAAGTTTTTAATGCATTTTCTGAAAGAGTATTATTAAAACTCAATAAAAGCAAAATCATGAAGTTATTAAATAAACTGCTATGAAGTAAATAATTAACAGAACTAATTAGAGAATATGGCCTCTAATTCCAAAAATTTATATTATAGAAATCTGCTTTCAATTTTAGGTTCATGAAGTTGGAAAAAAAGCCCACTGTTACTGTTATCAAGATGATTGTTTAATTATTCACCACAATTTGAATGTACAGTATTTGAGTTAAGCAGCATCACTTACGTGAAAGAAGCAAAATAGCTATCTCGAGCGATTAAATATAAAACAAACATATATGTTCTCTTCTTAACTCATTGAGTTGTGCTGAGAAAATAATTAGACTTTTAGTTCTGTTGAGAAAAAAATCTATATGTTCTCAAAGGCATATGGTTGAAGTAATTTTTATGCTGGGTTAGGAAGCAATGCAACTCTCTCAAAGCACTGGACCAAGAAGTTTGGATGTGGCCTAATGAGCAGAGAGGACACAAAGGTGTGTTACATACAGTATTTCTTAATGTATTCAAACTGTTCAAGCATTTGGCAATGATCAAATATTTGGAATATGTTTTCCCTATTTAAAAGAGTAAACAACTACTTGGGTAAATCTTATGTCAAAAGTTTTACCTACACAAAAATAAGCATCCAAATAGAATTTCATAGGAAATTTTCAACTCTTTTAAAATACATTTATAATTTTACATAATGGTTTTTAAGTACAGTTTTATCAAACTTTGGAAGGGAGCAATGTTATATAATTTCAGTTTTCTTTTTTCCTATGCCTCAAAATCATTTTAATAGAGAATTTCCTGAATTAATAATTGATTTCTTCATGCCACCAATATTTTCTCAGTTAATTATAAACAAAAAATTCATATTCAAACTTAGCTATGTATGCTAAACCACCTACAGCATTTATTTCTATTGTTTGAAACAGAGAAACAAACAATTCTCAGCTAAATTTTTGCTGATTTTGAGATAATTCTATTTTATTATAATATACAATTACAGTTCTGAAATAATACATTTAAGTTAAATATTGACTGTAATATATCAAATGTTTATTGTTAAACCAATACATGCTTTAAATACTCAGTTATTCAATTCTAATACAATATTTGGTGTAAATTTTTAATAGAATATTTTGGCAAATAAAGGATATTTACAGGTAACTTTTTAGAAAAACTAATGATGATTCCTTATCTTTTATCTTTTAGTAAAACTTTTAATTACTTCGATAGAAACTGTACTGAAATGATTAAATGATTGAAGTTTAGTCCTTTAGGTTATAAAATATTAACTAGAATATTAAAGAAAATACATGAAGCTGAATTTCATATCAGTAAGATTTATAACCAACTTTTATTTTCATCAGTTAATTGTTATTGAGAGTTGGAGTGGACAAGGTATGGTAATGAATCAGAAAGATTGGGTCCCCAAATCCTAACTTTAATATATTTATCCATACATTTTCTTTCTCTTTTGGACAGAGATACTCTGAGGATACATCCCCTGTTAGCCTATTTGATTAGCTCCTTCTCATTTTCATTTTCCTGGATTGTTCTACCTGCTGCTCCTGTATGAGTAGTAGCCTGACTGTATCTTTGCATAAAGAAAGAACTTTTAAGAGACATATTGGCAAGAGCAGTTTTAATAAAGTACATTTTTAGAATTTTAACTTTTATTTGTACTCCCTCCTTAACTTGAATTGCATTAAAATTCTCCTGTTGTCAAAGCATCATGCATATTTTTTCCCATTCTCTTTCACAATCACCCTTCTCATACTCTACTAAAGAAAATGCACCTCTCATTCATTCTAAATCTTACTATAGTACATGGTTCTGGGTAGTTAATAAAATCTCAGTGTGCCAAACAAAAGTAAAATTCAAAATGAAAATATTCAGTTGGTGAGCTGTCAAAAATCAAAGCATGTAAATTTGTTTTAGGGATTCTTCTCATTCTCTCCATTATACATTATTGTGTAAAGAGCAAAATAAGACTTTGGAAACTGGCTATTTTTACTTATTTTGGAATTTTGTAATTTAGATTGCCAAAAAGGTGTACTTTACATTTTAAACTGGTGCAACAGGAGTGAAGACAAGCTCTTCTTTTACCCATTAGCTGTTATTAAAGAAAGTAACAGTGATAAGAGAGAGTTCCATGATAGCACTGCATACAACACTGTAAATATTGCAGAGGATGGCAGTTCCTATGTCTTATCTATTTTAGAATAGAGTATTTGTGATTTTGTTAAAAATCACAAATTTTTAACAAAATTTGTGAGTTACGGGATTTCCAAGATGGCGCTGTAGAAACAACTCAGGATTGCAGCTCTCAGTGAAGGCGCAGAGGGTGAGTCCTAGCCGCATTCTCAGACGAACCTTTGTTGCCCACAGAACAAGGAAATTCCCAGTTGTAGGAGAGGCACAGGACGCCAGCACAGCCGGTGTTTTGGCTCACACGGCTGGTTCAGCCGGCACCGCAGCGCAGCGGCACCCGGCACAAAACTCACTGGTCTGGGTGCCCTGTTAAACCGGCAATCTGAGATTTGGAAGGGTAGATTGACATGTCCATCTGATTAAATGGGACTCAGACAGTGAGCCAGACCAGGAGATTTCTGGGAACCGTGATTTGAGCTGGTGCGGTGGGCAGCAGCACAGAAGATCGCACAGATCCCAGTGTCCTATCAGCAGGCTACTGGGGCACAGTGAGAGAGTCAACCATTGAAATTGGGGAGAAAAAGAGAGAGAGAGAGGACAGACTCTGAGGCAGGGAGCCAGGTGATCAGGCTAGGCAGGTACCACCCTCATGGGGACAAACAGGGCGGTGATTGGAGGTGCTCAGGGTTGAGAGTTTTGCTGCGAGCTCAGCTGAATCCAGGATGGTGCAGCCCGGTGGGGGAGGGGCGTCTGCCACTACGGATGCAATCTGCCCCTACTGAGGTACACGCCCAGTGCTGATGCAGCCTCCCATTGCTGAGGCAACCCGCCATAACAGAGAGACTCCACCAGCAGGGCAGAGCACACCACAGTAGAACAGAGCCCCACAGCTGCAGGGTGGACCTGTGCTAGCAGGGCGGAGCCTTGGCAGGCAAATAGTGAATAGACTACCTCCTAGCCAGGCAGGACAGTGCAACAGATACTCAGAAAGAAAGCCCCAACTCCCTGAGACAGACCATCTGAGAGTAAAAAAAAGGGAGGTTTTATAAGTTCTGCTGCAGCAGACCGAAACACAGGTGCCCAACAACACTGAATGAACAATGGAGCTCACGGCTCAGCACTGGAGCTCCTATAAAGTACAGACCGTCTCCTCAAGCAGCTCCCTGACCCCTGTATATCCAAAGAGTCAACTCAAAAAAGGACTAATCAGACTGACATTTGGCGGGCATCATTCTGGGACAAAGACAGCAGAAGAAGAAACTGGTAGCATCCCTCACTGTTCCGCAGCTGCTACAGGTATACCCCAGGGCCTGGAGTGGACCTCAGCACTCATAGAGCAGAGGGGCTAGACAATTAGAAGGAAAACTAAGTAACAGAAATACCTCATCATCAACAATCTGGGCATCCACTCAGGGACTCAATTGAAAAATCAGCAACTACTAAGACGACAGGTGGATAAATCCACAAAGATGGGAAGAAACCAGCGCAAAAAGGAGGAAAACACCCGAAACCAAAACACCTCACCTCCTACAAAGGACCAAAACTCCTCACCAGCAAGGGAACAAAGCTGGACGGAGAATGAGTGTGATGAAATGACGGAATCAGACTTCAGAAGGTGGATAATGAGAAACTTCAGTGAGCTAAAAGAACATGTTCTAAATCAATGCAAAGAAACTAAGAACCTTGAAAAAAGATTTGAAAAAGATTTGAGGAAATGATAACAAGAATGGACAACTTAGAGAGGAACATGAATGAATTGAAGGAGCTGAAAAACACAACACAAGAACTTTGCGAAGCATGCACAAGTTTCAACAGCCGAATTGACCAAGCAGAAGAAAGAATATCAGAAGTCGAAGATCAACTCAATGAAATAAAATGAGAAACCAAGATCAGAGAAAAAAGTGCAAAAAGGGATGAACAAAATCTCCAAGAAATGTGGGACTATGTGAAGAGACCCAACCTACGTTTGATAAGTGTACCAGAATGTGACGAAGATAATGAATCCAAGCTGGAAAATACTCTTCAGGATATTATCCAGCAAAATTTCCCCAACCTAGCAAGGCAGGCCAATACTCAACTCCAGGAAATATAGAGAATACCACAAAGATACTCTGCTAGAAGAGCAACCCCAAGGCACATAATCGTCAGATTCACTAGGGTTGAAATGAAGGAGAAAATACTAAGGGCAGCCAGAGAGAAAGGTCGGGTTACCCACAAAGGGAAGCCCATCAGACTCACAGCAGATCTCTCAGCAGAGAATCTACAAGCCAGAATAGAGTGGGGGCCAATATTCAACATCCTTAAAGAAAAGAACTTTCAATCCAGAATTTCATATCCAGCCAAAATGAGCTTCATAAGTGAAGGAAAAATAAAATCCTTCGTGAACAAGCAAGTACTCAGAGATTTTGTCAACACTAGGCCTGCTTTACAAGAGCTCCTGAAAGAGGCACTACACATAGAAAGAAACAACCAGTACCAGCCATCCTAAAAGCATACCAAATGCTAAAGAGCATCCACAAAATGAAGAATCTACACAAACCAATGGGCAAAACAGCCAGGTAGCATCAAAATGGCAGTATCAAATTCACACATAACAATACTAACCCTAAATATAAATGGACTAAATGCACCAATCAAAAGACACAGACTGGCAAATTGGATAAAAAACCAAAACCCATTGGTGTGCTGTATCCAGGAAACCCATCTCACATGCAAGGATACACAAAGGCTGAACATAAAGGGATGGAGGAAGATTTACCAAGCAAATGGAGAGCAAAAAAAAGCAGGAGTTGCAATTCTCGTCTCTGATAAAATAGACTTTAAAGCAACAAAGATCAAGAGAGACAAAGAAGGTCATTACATAATGGTAAAAGGATCAATACAACAAGAGCTAACGATCCTAAATATATATGGACCCAATGCAGGAGCACCCAGGTATATAAGAAAAGTTCTTAATGACTTACAAAGAGACTTAGACTCCCACACAATAATAGTGGGAGACTTTAACACTCCACTGTCAATATCAGACAGATCAACCAGACAGAAAATTAACAAGAATATCCAGGAGTTGAACTCAGACCTGGAACAAGCAAACCTGATAGACATTTCAGAACTCTCCACCCCAAATCCACAGAATATACATTCTTCTCAGCACCACATCACATTTACTCCAAAATTGACCACATAATTGGAAGTGAAGCACTTCTCAGCAAATGCAAAACAACTGAAATCATAACAGTCTCTCAGACCACAGTGCAATCAAGTTAGAACTCAGAATTTGGAAACTAACTTAGAACCGCACAGGTTCATGGAAACTGAACAACTGGCTCTTGAATGTTAATTGGATAAACAATGAAATGAAGGCAGAAATAAAGAAGTTCTTCGAAACCAAGGAGAATGAAGACACAACATACCAGAATCTCTGGGACACATTTAAAGCAGTCTGTAGAGGAAAATATATAGCAATAAGTGCCCACATGAGAAGAGTGGAGAGATCCAAAATTGACACCCTATCATCAAAATTGAAAGAGCTAGAGGAGCAAGATCAAAAAAGCTCAAAACCTAGCCAAAGAGAAGAAATAACTAAGATCAGAGCAGAACTGAAGGAGATAGAGACAAGAAAAACCCTTCAAAAAATCAATCAATCCAAGAGCTGGTTTTTCGAAAAGATCAACAAAATAGACAGACCACTAGCCAGACTGATAAAAAAGAAAAGAGAGAACAACCAAATAGATGCAATAAAAAACGATAATGGGGAAATCACCACAGACTCCACAGAAATTCAAACCATCATCAGAGGATACTACAAACAACTCTATGCACATAAACTAGTAAATCAGGAAGAAATTGATAAATTCCTGGACGCCTGTGTCCTCCCAAGCCTAAACCAGGAGGAAGCTGAAACTACGAATAGACCAATAATAAGGTCTGAAGTTGAGACAGCAATTAAGAGCCTACCACACAAAAAAAGCCCAGGTCCAGATGGGTTCACAGCCGAATTCTACCAGACACACAAAGAGGATCTGGTACCATTGCTTCTGAAACTATTCCAAATAATTCAAAAAGAGGGAATCTTTCCCAAATCATTTTATGAGACCAACATCATCCTGATACCAAAACCCGGCAGAGACTCAACAAGAAAAGAAAACTTCAGGCCAATATCCATGATGAACATAGATGCAAAAATCTTCAATAAAATACTGGCAAACCAATTGCAACAGCACATTAGAAAACTTATCCATCATGATCCAGTAGTCTTCATCCCGGTGATGCAAGGCTGGTTCAACATATGCAAGTCTATAAATTTAATTCACCACATAAACAGAACCAAAAACAAAAACAATATGATTATCTCAATAGATGCAGAGAAGGCATTTGACAAAATTCAACAGCCCTTTATGCTAAAAACCCTCAATAAACGTGGTATTGATGGAACATATCTCCAAGTAATAAAAGCTATTTACGACAAACCAACAGCCAATATCATACTTAATGGGCAAAAACTGGAAGCATTCCCTTTGAAATCTGGCACTAGACAAGGATGCCCTCTCTCACCACTCCTATTCAACATAGTACTGGAAGTTCTAGCCAGAGCAATCAAGCAAGAAAAAGAAATAAAGGGTATTCTAATAAGAAAGGTGGAAGCCAAATTATCTGTATTTGCAGACGACATGATAGTATACCTAGAAGACCCCATCACCTCAGCCCCAAAACTCCTGAAACTCATAAGCAACTACAGCAAAGCCTCAGGATATAAAATCAATGTGCAAAAATCACAAGCATTCCTATACACCAATAACAGACTTAAAGAGAACCAAATCAAGAATGAAATGCCATTCACAATTGCTACAAAGAAAATAAAATACCTAGGAATACAACTCACAAGGAAAGTAAGGGACCTCTTTAAGGAAAACTACAAACCACTGCTCAACGAAACAAGAGAGGACACAAACAGATGGAGAAACATTTCATGTTCATGGTTAGGAAGAATCAATATCGTGAAAATGGCTATACTGCCCAGAGTAATTTACACAGTCAATGCTATCCCCATCAAACTACCATTGAATTTCTTCACAGAACTGGAAAAAACCACCATGAACTTCATATGGAACCAAAAGAGAGCCCGCAAAGCCAAGTCAATTCTAAGCAAAAAGAACACAGTGGGAGGCATCACACTACCAGACTTCAAACTATACTACAAGGCTACAGTAATCAAAACAGCATGGTACTGGTACCAAAACAGAGATATATACCAATGGAACAGAACAGAGGCATCGGAGGCAACACAACATATCTACAACCATATAATCTTTGATAAACCAGACAAAAACAAGCAATGGGGAAAGGATTCCCTGTTTAATAAATGGTTTTGGGAAAACTGGTTAGCCATGTGCAGAAAGCAGAAACTGGACCCCTTCCTGACACCTTACACTAAAATTAACTCCAGATAGATTAAAGACTTAAGCATAAGACCTGGCACCATAAAAACCCTAGAAGAAAATCTAGGCAAAACCATTCAGGACATAGGAGTAGGCAAGGACTTCATGACCAAAACACCAAAAGCAATGGCAACAAAAGCCCAAATAGACAAATGGGACCTAATCAAACTCCACAGCTTTTGCACGGCAAAAGAAACAGTCACTAGAGTGAATCAGCAACCATCAGAATGGGAAAAAATCTTTGCAGTTTACCCATCTGACAAAGCACTGATATCCAGAATTTACAAAGAACTCAAACAGATTTACAGGAAAAAAACAAACAAGCCCATTCAAAAACTGGCAAAGGATATGAACAGACACTTTACAAAAGAAGACATACATGAGGCCAACAAACACATAAAAAAATGCTCATCATCACTGGTCATTAGAGAGATGCAAATCAAAACCACATTGAGATACCATCTCACACCAGTTAGAATGGTGATCATTAAAAAATCTGGAGACAACAGATGCTGGAGAGGATGTGGAGAAATAGGAACACTCTTACACTGTTGGTGGGAGTGTAGATTAGTTCAACCATTGTGGAAGACAGTGTGGCGATTTCTCAAGGACCTTAAAATAGAAATTCCATTTGACCCAGCAATCCCTTTACTGGGTATATATCCAAAGGACTATAAATCGTTCTACTATAAGGACACATGCACACGAATGTTCATTGCAGCACTGTTTACAATAGCAAAGACCTGGAACCAACCCAAATACCCATTGATGATAGACTGGACTGGGAAAATGTGGCACATATACACCATGGAATACTATGCAGCAATAAAAAATGATGAATTCGTGTCCTTTGTAAGAACATGGATGAATCTGGAGAACATCATTCTCAGCAAACTGACACAAGAACAGAAAAGGAAATACCACATATTCTCACTCATAGGCGGGTGAGAAAAATGAGAACACATGGACACAGGGAGGGGGTCTACTACACACTGGGGTCTATTGGGGGAAATGGGGGAGTGACAGCGGTGGGGGGAGCTGGGGAGGGATAGCCTGGGAAGAAATGCCAAGTGTGGGTGAAGGGGAGGGAGGCAGCAAAACACACTGCCATGTGTGTCCCTATGCAACTATCTTGCACGTTCTGCACATGTACCCCAAAACCTAAAATGCAATAAAAATTTAAAATAAAAAAAAAATTGTGAGTTAGGGAGGATTTCCTCTTTTGGCATTGTTTGGAATAGTTTCAACAAGAATGGTACCATTCCCTCTTTGTAATTCTGGTAGAATTTGGCTGTGAACACGTCTGAACCTAGGCCTTTTTCATTGGTAGGCTATTAATTGTTGCCTCAACTTCAGACCTTGTTATTGGTATATTCAGGGTTTCTACTTCTTCCTGTCTTGGTCTTGGGAGTGTGTAACTGTCCAGGAATTTATTTATTTCTTCCAAGTTTACTGATTTATGTGCATAGAGTTGTTTGTAGTAATGTCTGATGGTAGTATGTATTTCTGAGAAATCAGTGGTGATCTCCCCTTTATCATTTTTTATTGAATCTACTCAATTCTTCTCTCTTTTCTCTTTTATTAGTCTAGCTAGTGGTCTATCTCTTTTGTTGATCTTTTCAAAAAATGAGCTCCTGGATTTATTGACTTTTTGAAGGTTGGTCGTGTCTCTAACTCCTTCAGTTCTGCTCTGTCTTAATTATTACTTGTCTTCTACTTGCTTTTGAGATTTTTTGATTTTGCTCTGCTAGCTCTTTCAATTTGATGATAGGGTGTCAATTTTAGATCTTTCCTGTTTCTCATGTGGGCATTTGTTGATATAAATTTCCCTGTAGACACTGCTTTAAATGTTTCCCATAGATTCTGGTATGTTAACTCTTTCTATGAGACCAACATCATCCTGATACCAAAACCTGGCAGAGATACAACTCAAAAAGAAAATTTCAGGCTAATATCCATGATGAACTTTGATGCAAAAATCTTCAATAAAATACTGGCAAACCGAATCCAACAGCACATCAAAAAGCTTACACATCACGATCAAGTAGGCTTCATCCTGGGGATGCAAGTCTGGTTCAACATATGCAAATCTATAAACATAATCTACCACATAAACAGAACCAAAGACAAAAAAAAACCACATGATTATCTTATTAGATGCAGAGAAGCTCTTCAACAAAATTCAACAGCCCTTTATGCTAAAAACTCTCAATAAACTAGGTATTGATGGAATGTATCTCAAAATAATAAAAGCTATTTACAACAAACCTGTAGCCAATATCATACTGAATGGGCAAATACTAGAAGCATTCCATTTAAAAACTGGCACTAGACAAGGATGCCTTCTCTCACTACTCCTATTCAATATGGTATTGGAAGTTCTAGCCAGAGCAATTAGACGAGAAAAAGAAATATAAAGCATTCAATAGGAAAAGAAGAATTGAAATTGTCCCTATTTACAGATGACATAATCATATATTTAGAAGACCCCATTGTCTCAGCCCCAAACCTTCTTAAGCTGATAAGCAACTTCAGCAGTCTCAGGATACAAAATCAATGTGCAGAAATCACAAGCATTTCTGTACACCAACAACAGACAAACAGCCAAATCATGAGCAAACTCCCATTTACAATTGCTACAAAGATAGTAAAATACCTAGGAATATAACTAACAAAGGATGTAAAATATCTCTTCCAAGAGAACCACAAACCATTACTCAAGGAAATAAGAGAGGACACAAACAGATGGAAAAACATTCCATGCTCATGGTTAGGAAGAATCAATATTGTGAAAATGGCCATACTGCCCAAAGTAATTTATAGATTCAATGCTATCCCCATAAAGCCACCATTGATCTTCTTTACAGAACTGGAAAACAAACACTTTAAACTTCATATGGAACCAAAAGAGAGCCTGCATAGTCAATATAATCCTAAGCAAAAAGAACAAAGCTGGAGGCATCAAGCTACCCTACTTCAAACTATACTACAAGGGTACAGTAATCAAAACACCATGGTACTGGTACGAAATCAGAAATATAGACAAATGGAGCAGAACAGAGGCCTCAGAAGCAATGCCACATATCTAAAACCGTCTGATCTTTGACAAATGAGATAAACACAAGCAATGGGGAAAGGATTCTCTGTTTAATAAATGGTGTTGGGAAAACTGGCTAGCCATATGCAGAAAGATGAAACTGGATCCCTTCCTTACACCTTATACAAAAATTAACTCCAGATTGATTAAAGATTTAAACATAAGAACTAACACCATAAAATCTCTAGAAGGAAACCTAGGCAACACCATTCAAGACACAGATACAGGCAAGGACTTCATGACTAAAACACCAAAAGCAATTGCAACAGAAGCCAAAATAGACAAATGAGATCTAATTAAACTTAAGAGCTTCTGCACAGTGAAAGAAACTGTTATTAAACTGACAATCAACAGAATTAAAAAAAGTTTTGCAATCTACCCATGTGACAAAGGGCTAATATCCAGAATCTACAAAGAACTAAAGCAGATTTACAAGAAAAAATCAAACAAATCCATTCAAAAGAGGGCAAAGGAAATGAACAGACACTTTTCAAAAGAAGACAAATACGAGGCCAGCAAACATGAAAAAATGCTCATCATCATTGGTCATTAGAGAAATGCAAATCAAAACCACATTGAGATATCATCTCATACCAGTTAGAATGGCGATCATTAAAAAATCTGGATACAACAAATGCTGGAGAGGATGTGGAGAAATAGGAACACTTTTACACTGTTGGTGGGAGTGTAAATTAGTTCAACCATTATGGAAGACAGTGTGGTGATTGATTCCTCAATGATCTAGAAATAGAAATTCCATTTGACCTAACAATCCCATTACTGGGTATATACCCAAAGGATTATAAATTTTTCTATTATAAAGACACATGCACACATGTGTTCATTGCAGCACTGTTTACAAGAGCAAAGATGTGGAACCAACCCAAATGCCCATCACTGATAGACTGGACAAAGAAAATGTGGAACTTATACACCATGGAATACTCTGCAGTCATAAAAAAATAAGGAGTTGTGTCCTTTGTAGAGACATGGATGAATCTAGAAACCATCATTCTCAGCAAACTGACACAAGAACAGAAAACCAAACACTGAATGTTTTCACTCATAGGGTGATGAACAATGAGAACACTTGGACACAGGGAAGAGAACAACACTCAACAGTTTTAGGTGGGGTAGTGGAGGTGAGGGACAGCCGGAGGCTGGGGAGAATGGGGAGGGATAACGGGAGAAATGTCGGATGTAAGTTGGGGAGAGGGATGGAGACAGCAAACTACCACGGCATGTATGTACCTATGCAACAATCCTGCAGAAAGCAGGATGTGTATATGTACCCTAGAGCCCAAGGTACAATTAAAAAAAAAACTTGAAAATTAACACCTCTCTAACAATAATTCCACTGTCTTCATTTTTACCATTCTATATAGTAAGTAAAAACTGACCATAGGCTTTTATTTTCCTGTGTCTTCATCTGTGTCTCATTTATATATATTTTTTAATTTCAAGGTGAAGGATGTAAAATTTTTAGATATAATTTCAGTAAACCAACACTATAATTTTATATAGAAAATGAATTTTATGTAAGTAAAGGTAGAAGTAGTAATAGAGGACTTTTCATATGCATAGCTAACAAGGAGTGTTTATATTTTCTTGAAAGCTTTTTTAGATTACTGGCAGAGATATTTTCATAAAACCTTATCAAAAGATTATTGGATGCTGTATTTTCACAATCATGTTTTACCTGAGCATTTAGCTCCTGTTTAGTGACATTTTCTTTGTTTATCATCTAGTCTTAAATTGCATGTATCTTGAGGTACAATACTTAATTTTTATGACCAAATACAAATAACCCACTTTGAAATAACTGAGGCATTCTCTCCAAGAAGTGGTTCTGATTTTGGCCTCTACCCTTGCCCAATGAGCACTAAGAAGAGACGTTCCTGTCATTCTCTGTGTTTTCCTTGGGCAATTGCTTTTATTTCATGCTATATATCTGGGGTTTATGGAGACAATACAAATAAGGAATAGTTCTTTAATTTTTAGAATGGCTGAAGAAACTTTAAAATACCCCATGGAAGAGACATTTTGATTTACACCTTAGTGAAGATTGGACTAGAACTAGAAGAAATAAGATAGACACATTTAAAAAGGAAGGATTATGATAGATGTTTGATAAGAAGACCAAAATAATATTTATAGATTCTCTGTCTATTGGTACGCAATCATAGGCACAGGCACAAAACCTCTCTTGGTTAAAAGTTGTAAAGGAAAAACTTTCTATACTTCGCACTGTATAAACAGTTACCTCTGGGCATTCATCTTATACATTTATTTTCAATTTGCTTGTAGAAATTTGCATTTCATATACCCCATATATAGGAAGAAAGTAAGAGTATGGATAATAAACTATGATTGTCCTCAAATGAGTAATAGAATTAATTTTATAGATATTATTGAAAATAAGAATGTGTTTAGAATTTCAAAGGATCATTCTTTCAAGTAAAAATGCCTTTCTATTGGCTGTTTTCATAGACTGATACCTTTATGTTCATAATGTTAAAAATGTATTGCCTGTGGTAAGTCATTGAAGTAGACAAATCATAATAGAAGAAAACTGGTGTGTCAAACATGATACTTCTATGCAACTTAGCTCCTTTTTATAGTGTTATTGTCCCCCATGTTTGGGCTATGATGTGTGCTATTACTTTAAGGAAATCAGGATATATAAATATTAAGCCAACCTTAAAATTACCTCATAAAAATTGTATTTTATGTTAAATTTAATAATGTACAGGGAAATAATTGTTATATAACCAAGGATACATTATTTTTGCCATATTTCTTGCCTCCATTTCTGGAGTAATTTAAAGGATTTTACCTTCTATTGTCTGAGTGATTTAAGCAACTTAGTTAACAAGTGCTTTTTGTCCCCTAAACTTACACCATTTATTTTATTTCCTTATAATTTGTCTAAAGTGACCTATCTAGTAAAAAAAAAAAAATCAGAAAAGTAAACACTATTTTTAATGTCAAATATAAACATTGGGTATAAAATTCTAAATTAGCTTTATGTGTTTTCAGTGATATTCATAGTATGATTTGAATCAAAACCTTACATCTGTGTGCTTGATAATAGCCTGAAATCATACTAATTTCTGACACAGCAGGTTTTTGATAGCCCTGTAAAAACCAGAATATCATTACTTCAGGCAAGGTAACAGGGATAATTGCTTTCTATAATTCATGTTTAATACCTGAATGCCAGGGAGGAATCATGTCCTTGATCCAAAATTTTTAACAACACACATTATCTGCCCTCCAGAAAATATTGGTGAGAATCACTAGAGTGACTCCAGTATAAAAAGACTGTATTAGATTTTTTGTCAGCTTTTGAAAATGTTGTAATTCAAGGTAATACTTGAACTGCTAACATGCAATACAGAGTTTATAGCTTCTCACAGTAGTAAGTCTCTTAGGTAGTCTAGAAGTCTGATGAGATCTTTTATCTGCACCTTTTTGTCAATTAAAATGGCATCTCATGAAACAGAAGTTGGAAGCATTTAGAATATGAAATATAGTTATGTTTTTATTTGAAAAACTTGGTTTTATTATATATGTGTTTGTGTGTTTTCACTGAAGTTTAATTGTTCATTTTGTAACTTGTGATATTTTGTCTGAAATGATATAATTTAAATTAATGTGCTCAATTCAAAAAGTTAAAAATGAGGAAGCCTCCATGTATAATGCAATCTTGCATTTATTTTTAATGTGTAAATAACAATAGATCCTGTCCCTGTATAAATCCTGCTCTCACCACATGAATAATGCATCCTGCTCTTACCATTTAAATGTGTACATGCATGTGGTGTATGTGTTTAATAAGTCACATTTTTCTTCTTTTCCTGATATTTCCAAAGGAAGAAAATCATTATTCTTTTATTTATGGACTAACTTGAACAATTATTTTGCTAATGATTTTAGAAACTTTATCAGATTTGATTAAACTACATTATATTCATCCACTATTTAGCTTACTGATACCTATCTTTAGAAATTTCTCCTCTTGAATACTCCTTTAAACTTCTGGCATTTGAGTTGCATATAGAGCATAAGTGATTCAGGAAAGAGTTGTTCTTGCTCTGGCCCATGACAATTGGAATTTGCCAATTCTTCTCAATAGAGAATTTGCCCAGTGTGCCCTGCTGTGCATAGCAAATAAAGAACAAGGTCAAAGAATTAGTAATTCTAGTTCCAAAGAGATTCATTTATTTATTGAATATTTCTAGGTGCTGGAATATATCACATGCAGATAGAAATCTCTGCTGCAATGAAGTTTATATTTTTGTGGGAGGAGATAAATTTACAATAAATAAAGAATAAACACAATAGTTTACATAGTGTATTAGAAATTGATAAGTGTAAGGAAAAAAAGAAGTAGAACCAGCCTGTAGGTGGAGAGAGATGGGGCGAATCATCTAAGGTCAGGAGTTTGAGACCAGCCTGACCAACATCGTGAAACCCTGTCTCTACTAAAAATACAAAAATTAGCTGGGCACCTGTAATCTCAGCTACTCAGGAGGCTGAAGCAGGAGAATCACCTGAGCCTGAGAGGAGGAGGCCACAGTGAGCCAACATCACTCCATTGTACACCAGCCTTTGTGGCAGAGCAAGACTCTATTTCAAACCAAAAAAAAAAATGTTGTGTTCTGGTTTTTCCTTACTAAGAAACTAAGAAGGTGACATTTTAGTTGAGAATAAAGATGAGGAGATAAACTGTACAGATATTTCGAGAAACAGCATTTCAGACAGAAGAGCCAATCCAAAGTACTGAAGCAGCATCAGGCCCACTCTGTTATATATGTATGTGCTTTGCTATATATATATTATCTCTATATATCTATATCTATGCTATATATATTATCTCTATATGTCTATATAGTAGGACATATACATAAGAAGATACATATTTTCTATGTATATCTCTATTATAGGGCATATATATAAGTATATATATATTTTCTCTATATATTATTTATTCTATATATTCAAATATATATGAATAGAAATAAAAGATAGGAAAATTTTGAATAAATAATCCAATATTTTAGCTCTAGAAAATAGAAATATATAATAAAACAAAAATGTAGTATTTAAATAAAATATTTACAAATTAAGGGTAATTATTATTTAAATTAAAAATAAATGAATTTAAAATTTGAAATAGACTGTAGAAATGAATGGTAGTGTTTTTAGGTGTGGGATATGAGTGTTTCAGCAGGCCATGCACATTATGAAGTTTTTGATACTTTTTGCTTTAAGAACAATCAATCCAAAGAAAAATAAAGAAGTCTGCCCTCAGCACTGAGAATTTTTGTTTGCTTAATTCGTAAGTTTTTACTTACCTTGTTATAGTAAGATTAACTTGTAACACGTCATAAAAGATGAGCCATCTTCAATTTTAAATCTAGTTTTAAATTTTTAGGAAAACTAAATACCACTTATTTTGAAATCATGTGAACTATCCCTGGATGTTTTCTGTCTACCAGCTTTGAAGTTTGTGCTGATAAGACATATAGTCACTTAGCACATCATACGCTTTATGTTAGTCACTTCCTTAAGTACTTGGCATATACATGGCAAAAAAGAAAAATAAAATCTTGTCTTCAAAGTTTTACATGTCTGTTTGAAGGTAACAAAAATACCTCCCTCCCAAATCTAGTGCTGACAAATATCCAGTTGGAAATAAAGTGGGATTAGAGCAGGGATTCCTAGTTAACATTTGGTGGTCATTCAGACCTCTCTGAGATGGTAACATTTTAGGTGATACGATATGAATATTTAGTGAAAAAATGTTGCAAGCAATAGGAACAACAACATTGAAGGTTTCAGAGGAAGAAACAAGTGTTGCTATTTGGAAGAACATAAAAAATAATACTACAACTTGAGTGTGTGACTGGAGGAGAGAGTGAACAGGAGAGAGATGGAAAGGAGAGAGGAAGAGAGAAAGAGAGAATTGGAAAACAAGGCTAGAGATGTAGGCATGATTTAGTTCAAATTGCTCTTTATTACCAAACAGAAAATAAAGATTTCATTCTAAATGTGATCACTTAGGGCTAAATTTTATGATCTTGTGTAAATTTTAAAATAGCATCCTGGAAATAACTTATAAAGAAGGAAAAGTAGAAGCAGAGAAAGTAGGCAGAGGACTATTTCAGAAGCTGTGTGATGACACAGGATGATGAAAGCTTGGATCAGAGAGGTGACGTTAGCTATTTGGTAGTAAAATCAGTAGAAATTGCTGATGGCTTAATTCTGTGTGGAGATAGAGAAAGATGTTACCAGCAATGATTCCTAAGCGTTTCGCTTGAGAACCTTGATTGTGCTGAGCTGGTGTCTGGGGAAATAATGACTTTCATTTAAATTTGGAATGCTAGGCTAATATGCAAATCCTCATTATATTAAATCATCAAATCAAATAAGCATCACTTTCTGATTTTTTATTTTATTTACTTATTTTTCAATTGTGGGTTTAAATAAAGAATTATAATCTATATTACATAGTTATATTTTTATTCAATTTTTTGAATTTTATTAAAATAAAATCTGGTTAAATTTCTTGTCAAGAGTCTCTTTCCCTATCTGTAGAAGATAGTTATTGAAAGTATTACAAAGACCTGTGTCTGGAATAGAGTCATGCATAAAACAGTCTTAGAAAATGTTCCCCACAGACAGTATTATATTGAGATGCAAGTTATTTCTTTTGGTAATTCTTGTAAAATCTATTCAGAGGAGAATATTTCAAAGTAATTCTGTAGCCATGCTGTGTTATTACACTCATTTCGGCTAAGAATACAATGTAGTGATTATTTTATTTTTATGATCTTGCAATGCTTTTATATGTGTTTAAATATCTCTTAGAAGATGACTATGAAGATTGCCAAATGCTTCAGCCTAAAAGTCATACTGTATTTTATGATCCAGAAAATATCAACAGAGTGTCTTTTTTTCCTCAAGATTAAAAATATTGCCCTAAGTTGTCGAGCACAATCTAAGTTTGTATTTGTGAGAGTTTCTTGGAGTCCTAAGGGGAAAATCATTGTCATTCTTTTTAATTTGAAAAATATATTTAGTAATGAAGGAAACTTAGGGGTTGATTGAAAATCACCACGACTTGAGTATACTTAAAGAAAGCATAAATCACTTGACAGTATGTGAAATAGAAAACAAATAACAGGTTATACTGGTTAAAATAGAGTAGGTTCCTGTAAATGTGGATTACATTATCAAGTTCCAATAAATTTCTAAGATCACAGATTTCCATTTTATACTTTTTAAGTCAAACTCAATAGCTCATTTTTAAAGGTTTCTTAAACATACAGGTTCAGTCATGTTACATTACCATATTTGATGTAAAATGCAAATTTACTACTTAAACAACTTTATTCCTATTTCACTGAAATTTTAATTATGACAAGATGATTTTCTTCTCTACATGCATTTGGAAAAATTAGAATAAATAAGCTAAGAGAAAATTTTATTTTAGCTCAAACATACATATATATCTATACTTTTAACTTAAAATATGTTTTTTTATTACTTATAATACAGACAGAAAATTTGTGTTAATATACAAAAGGTAAAGATTAAAAATAATCAAGATACACCATTCCTACAAGTAACACTGCTATATAATCATATATATTCAGACTTTGTATGCATATGTAGATGTTTCTTTTTACTATAAGATCAAATCACAAAATATTTGCTCTTTGGTAACATATTCTTTATTAAGTATTAATATGGACACCATCATGGGTTAAGACATGTCTACATCTTTCTTTTGGTTTGTCACTAATAATTTTCTTAAAAATTATGTGACGATTTGTTAGTGTTTATATCAACATATTTTATTATTCACTGTCTTTCTTTTAGACAAGAGCAAGTGAAAATTACAAACAGATTTTACAGTATACACAAGACTTTGGAGGAAATACATCTGTTAATAATACAGTGTTCATAATAACTATTATTTATTGAGTACTTACCATATGCTGTTTCTTTCTAAAAAAAACTTCTATTAGTTATGTTTGTATTATTAATCCCATTTTATAGATGAAGGAATTGAGATGTAGAAATTAATTATCTTTCCCATGATTACCCAGCTAGGATTTAAATGCACAGACTGATACCAGAAACTTGGAACTACTGCATTATTGCAACATGCTTGGGTGTTGTCTAAATTGTCTGTCATTGCATTGAGCCTCATACATAATGGGAAAATAATTTTTAAAGATAAAAACTGTTATATTTTTATCCTCAAAATAACATTTTATTTGTTGAAATAATGCTCAGCTTTAGAAGAAGGCTTGGCAAGGCTGAGATTGAAACATGGCTATCATTATTTGTTGTCTAGTGAAATGTTTTTGAATCTAGTCAATTTTTACAAGCACTTCGTGTAGAGTTTATATGTAAGTTGGGTTCTGTAACTCACCTCCAAGTGCTTGTGTCTGAGCCTTAGGGAAAGAGACATGGCTGTAAAGATGAACAGAACACTTGGTTTGCACAAAAGTATGTATCTTTGAGGTTAAGAACAGCATTGTATTAATGCTGAATCAAGGAAAGTAACTCAGAGGAGGCCACAGAAGTCTGTTAAACAGCTATTTATTAACACTAATGAATATTTCTTGTTATAGACCTCAGAACTACAAAAGAGTTTCATTTAATCAAGGACTTTAGTAGCTAATGACACCTGAGTCCTGAAAGTGTTGGAGGTTGAAGAGGAATAACTATTTAACGATATAGCCCATTGGTAGAAGAATGAGGTTCAAAAATCTGTGTTCCAGGTCCCAAGGACTTTAGAAAATGGTTGAGAGGAAAACATCACAAGAGTCAAAGGACCTGAATTGGTCAACAAAACATGGGTGATTAATATCAACATAAATCAACTTCAAAATGTTAGCAAATAAGGATTTGCAAGACCTGAGATATATTGGAATAGTTAGCAGTGTTTTTAGACAGCCATTAGTGGAGATGATTTTTGATGAAAGAAATATGTTATACAGGAATTACATTGTTTTTCGAAATCTCAGCCAACTTTTTCTCAATAAACATGTCTTGCTTTCTTGTAGATGTAATTTGATCTATTTTAAGTCAATGAATAACTGTATGATATTGCACTAAAATAGATCTGTGCCTATCCTCAGGTAAATAATGATTTATGAGACTATTATTATTGAGTACTTATAAAAGCTCCTATAGACAAAAGGGTGCAAGTTAAAACTGATTTTCATATTATATTAATAGCTACCACCTGTCTTATACCTAATATTAATTAATCCTGATAATAGTTCCCACTTAATTTGGCTGTAGAGAGAATTAAAGAATACAGGTAAATTGTACTAGCCTTTGTGAAGGCCTTAAAACATGCAAGACACCGTTTTAAGTACCTTATGTATAAATTCATTTTTTCTCATTAAGAATCTATAAAGTATTAATAATAATTATACCTAAAACAGTAAAAATTATAATAGCAGATTTAAAAAGCACTTACATGTAGTCCAGACACTGTTACAGGTGATTAGCTATGTTTATAGAGAAGAGAACCTATATCACAAAGAAGTGAAGTAATTTTCTTAAAATTTTCTAGGTGTTCATGAAAGAATCCAGATACTCACCTGGGCAGTCAGGCTCCTCCTGCCCATTTAAAGAAGTATTCCATGGTGCCTTCAGTAAAAGTGCTCAAGAAATTATTACTACTATTGTTATTGGATTATTGTTACCATATGCCAGACACTTGTCTTACGTTATTAGTAATCTCTTGCACAAAAAGAAACCATAGCAGAAAATGTAATATATCTGGGTTACTCAGCACAAAATTGTCAGCTCCTAGTTAATCTCGCTAATGGTCTATCGATTTTGTTTTTTTTTTTTCAAAGAATCAGCTTTTTGTTTCTCTTTGTTTCAATTTCATTTAGTTCTTCTCTGATCTTTTGTTTGTTTTGTTTTTGTTTTGTTTCTCAAGTTCTTTGAGGTGTGACATTAGGTTGTCTCTTTCAGACTTTTGATGTAGGTGTTTAATGCTATAAGCTTTTCCTTTTAGCGCCAATTTGCTCTATCCCAAAAGCTTTGATAAATTGTGTCACTCTTAAGTTAAAGGACATTTTTAATTTCCATCTTGATTTTATTGTTAACCCAAAGATAATTCAAGAATGGATTAGCATTTATGTATTTATATACTCCTGAGTGTTCCTTTTGAGTTAATTTCCAGTTTTATTCTGCTGTGGTCTAAGAAGATACTTGATTTATCCCAGATACAAAGAATAATTCCTAATGCTTAATGTTGAATATATATATATATATGTATGTGCGTGTGTGTGTATGTATATGTATGTGAATGTGTAGTGTGTGTGTATATATACACATACAATAAAAAAGTCAACAAGAACCAAGCCTATTTAAATGGTTTCTGTTAGCCATTTTGCTGCCTTAAAATACTTATCTCTTAGACAACTTTTCCTTTTAAAACGACTAATAATAGACTTTAGACACACATTAAAGCACATATTTCTGGTAAAGCACCTCAAAGTAAAGTACAGTTGCAACTTTAAAGATAAGGCAGCATTACTATTTGCAAATCTTAGTTGTCAGCCTAAGAATGGGAATCTTCCCATTCATCTTCAATGGATGGCTATCACTGAGGTCTTCATTAATTTCCAAAGACAGAACCTTTTCAAAGAGAATTCTATAAACTTGTCTGAATTGACAGTGGATGATTAAATTCAGTTGGCTGGTTAAGCAATTAGAGGGAATAAAATTTCAAAATATGAGATACCTTATCTACCAGGTCTGTGTATTATGCAGCTAATATAGGTTTTAGGTTTATTTACTTATATTATGTTTCTTCCTGCTTGTCTAACATTTTTCAGGGTCAATACACCAAGTTCTGTTAAGATAATCATCTAACTATATGCAATTATATTCCTTTAATTAAATACTAGTGATCTATCTTATCTACAAGGCTTCAGTAGGAGTATTACTGGGTGTATGTGTTAAGATTAGAAGATTCTTTGAATGTTATTAATGTAAATGGATTCAGTATTGAAGTTTCAGGTGTTTCTATGTTTGGATTGCTTCTCAGAATATTCTGAATAACTTACAATCAAACATTGTGATTCACAGACTTGGCACTGTTTCCTTAGCTAGAGTTGGAACGCCTGGCAAACTGCTTACTACCTTTCCTTTAACCCATCTATTAAACTAAAAATCATTATGCTTCAAAGACCTTTCTATAACTGTCTTTGTGCATTTATTATGAAGAACACCTCCCTAAAGCCCTTGATATTGTCAATAAGAAGCTCTCAGAACTAGCATAAAGGCTATTTGAAATATTTATCAAGCCAGTTTTCTGTGTATTCCTCTAGAGACTCGCATTTGAAGGAATAGCATAAATGTAAATCTTTTATTGGTAGTGTCCTTGTTATATCAATTGTGGTTGATAGGTCTCACCCTTTGAAACATTTGGCCTCAGAATTCCATGTGAAGAATAACAATGATCATTGTTTGTGATAGAAACACTGCTATGTGATGTAGCATAAGTAACAGCTCTAAGGTATATATTTTTACTCTCAAAATACAATGTACTAGTCATATAACTACAATTTTTTTATTTAAGAAAATAGAGTTGTTATTCCCATGGCTATTATTATTTGTATGTTTTAGACCAATATTTACGTTGTTAACTGGCACAGAAGCAGGTGGTAAAATAAATTACCTGAACACAAAAGATTAGTGAGTTGTACCTTGGTATAATCTGCTTCTTAATAACTAAAATATTTAAATTATGGTTCATAATTCTGTGTAAGTTAAGATTTGAAATTTTTCACACTTGAAAATCATTGATGGTTTGATATCAAATTTAAAATGAGAATATATTTCAAACATGGTTTTTCATTCCAGATTTGCTTATATGTTTTTGCAGATTGGAAATTGTCACAGTGTTAACTGTTTTCACACCTTGGTATCTCCATTTAGTGCTAATCTAGTCTGATTTATATGATCTAGATATTAAATTAAAAAAACTTATATCCCAGTAAACTAAGGGATTTCTTATCATCACATATATTTTGGTGAAATTACATAAATTTAAACTTAAAATATTCATATCACTAATATATATGTATCTTTTTTATACACATTTATTTCTTCTTACTCCATGTTGTACAATAAAAACAAAACTAAAAAGCAAAACAAAGAAACACTTCTAAAACAGACACATTTATAGAGGACAGCCTAGATTTGAGTATTTTCAAAGAAAACTTTAAATCCTTAAAATTAGTGTGCTTTGGTATTTTATACTATGAAAACAAATTATGCTAAATGAGGTAAGCACTTCCTAAGAAAGAAATTAAAAAATATATATGTAACAATATATTGTAAATTTCTTTCATCTATTTAAATGGCTTTTGGGGAAATTGTTTAAAAAGAAATAGAATTCCAGCTTTGCTTCTTAGACCTTATTTCAAAATGATACAATAGATATAGATGTTGCCATATTCATGTATATATTTCTTTTCTTTCTTTCTTTTTTTTTTTAGAAAGGGTATTTACACTGTCTTAAAACAAAAAGCAGGATCTGCCAAAGCTTTCAGGTTGTTACCTCTAAGAGGATTTTTGAGTCCTTAAGATGGTTACTCTAATTTCGACTTTTGTTTTTTCACCAGAAAAGATTATCTAACACATTCCTCTTACAAAAAAGTATCAGACAGCCAGCAGTCCATAAGCCAGGCAGTCTCTTTTTTTCTGTACTCTTGGTGGATTTTGCTAAAGACCTGGTTGGATGAGGAGTCCAGGCAGCAGACCCAAGTCTTTCCTGTTGCATTATTATAATAACACATGAGAGAAGTTAACTACTACAGATATTACTTTAACTGATTCAGTATATCTTAACTAATAAGATATTATCAAAACAGTGGCCTAGGAACTTTAATTGAAGTTCTAAAGGTCATATATTAACTAATATTTGATAAATGCTATTTGGAAAACTAGCTAGCCATATGCAGGAAGCTGAAACTGGATCCCTTCCTTGTACTTTATATAAAAATTAACTCCAGTTGGATTAAAGGTTTAAATGTAAGACCTAACACCATAAAAACCCTAGAAGAAAACCTAGGCAATTCCATTCAGGACATAGACAGGCAAGAACTTCATGACTAAAACACCAAAAGCAGTGGCAACAAAAGCCAAAACAGACAAATGGGATCTAATTAAACTAAAGAGCTTCTGCACAGCAAAAGAAACAATCATGAGAGTGAACTGGCAATTGACGTAATGGGAAAAAATTTTTGCAATCCACCCGTCTGACAAAGGGCTAATATCCAGAATCTACAAAGAACTTGAACAAATTTACAAGAAGAAAAACAACCCCATTGAAAAGTAGGCAAAGGATATGAACAGGCAGGCACTTCTCATAAGAAGACATATATGTAGCCAATAAACATATGAAAAAAAGCTCATCATCACTGGTCATTAGAGAAATGCAAATCAAAACCACATTGAGATACCACCTCACACCAGTTAGAATGGCAGTCATTTAAAAAATCAGGAAATGACAGATGCTGGAGAGGATGCATAGAAAGAGGAATGCTTTTTACACTGTTGATGGGAGTATAAATTAGTTCAACCATTGTGGATGACAGTGGATCTAGAATAGAAATACCACTTGACCCAGGAATCCCATTCCTGGGTATATACTCAAGGGATCATACTATAATAATAATAATACTTCCCAGTACCACAATAAACATACATATGCATGTGTCATTCTATTATAAAGACACATGCATATGTATGTTTATTGTGGTACTGGGAAGACTAGGGGAGGGATAACAGGGGGTGGGGGGATTGGGGAGGAATAACATTAGGAGAAACACCTAATGTAGATGACGGGGGAATGGATGCAGCAAACCACCATGGCAGGTGTATACCTATGTAATGAACCTGCACATTCTGCACACAAACCCCAAAATTTAAAGTATATATATAAAAAAAGAACATATACACAGAATTTGAAAAAGTCTACTCTTAGGCATGAACTGAATCTTAACTAAAAATAGATAAATTGTGGTAAAAGAACAAGGTTAAGTCATTCATATCATTATTGCCAATTAACTTGTATAAATATTAGGATAAGGTTTTAAAATTAACACTTTTAATTGAATAATTTGATGTTCAGTGAGACATGCTTAACTTGGCATACTTTCCTAAATATGGAAAGTTATGCTTTGAAATTTTAGCTTTCTTCTTTTTATAAGTTGTGCTTTGACTAAAATTTAGAAAGACTTAGTTCACATACAAGAAAGAGCAAACTCTTAGCTTATTTTCTTCAGTTGATATACTGAAATTCTACCTCTCAAAATGAGTCATATGACGATAGTGTTGCATAAGTTGGTTGCCAAGAACACTTATTCTAGAATGAGTATTTTAGAAATAAATATCTTCTTTTATTGCACATTTTTCTTTCACTTTCATTATTTGCTCAGGGAGGAACTGGACTTTGTAAAAGTCAGAGTTATTTTGTACAAAGTAACAGACTGAATTACACACAGCACAAATATATACACAGGTAATTGTTAAGATTATCTCACGGTAAGAGTTGTAAGTTCCAGTCCAAGTCTTATGTTTTCTCAACAAAAAAAATAAGTTTTCTGTGAGAATAGGGGAAATAAAAGTCTGGAATATTTTAGGGCAAAATATGTATCTTTAAATAGTTCAATCACAAATCAATGTATTGTGTGATAGTAAAAAAGTTTCTAGGCAATTTTGTGTGTGAAATTGAGGTTTTTAAACATGATTTTTAGTGGCCAGCTAAAATTGCCAGCTTAGCTTTCTTACTTTTTCTAGCAGTTACAGGCTATGTAATTCAGTTAGGGCAAAGGTGGACAGCTGAGTAAAAATAGATGTGTCTGTTCAAACACATGTAATGGAAGAAGAAAGAAAACATGTGGTTGGGAGTATTGGCTAGAAAATGATTACTAATGACAGACAATTGATCTCACAAGTATAGAGATGCAAGTGAAAATTTAAGAAAGTTTGAAGATTAAAAATAAAGAAAATGAGGTCTGGATTGATGTTTATTAATTTAAAGTTTAGTTTAAATGCTTGGCATAAATGACAGTCATTAATAATGTTGTATAAATCTGACCTCATAGTTATTGTGGGTTTCCCCTATTACCCCATATAGAGAAAATCTTGGAAATCCATTGGCCATGCAAAGCTAACTTTCTTGAGCATGGGAGAGCACCAACTTGAGTAAGTCTTACTATTGTCTCAAAAGGAGAAACATAGGCAAGTGACCTTAGAGAATTTTGGAGGCTGCTTCTAGTCATAGTTTCATATAGAAGTTAAATTTAATGTGAGCAGAGATTTGTCTGGATTTTTAAATAGTCAAGGTGTTCTTATTTTTAAAACACATAAGCCTATATGAAGTTATAGCATTGTAGTCTTGGGACATGTGAGTCTGAAACAGCTACTGTTCTCATACATAATTATTATTTGCATTCTATATTGGCAGCAAGATACTTAAAGAAAATAATGATTGATTGTAAAAGTTATATATATGGTCAGGATTAGTTATAAAATCAGAAATGATAAAATAAAGACTAGAAAAAAAATCTCTTTTCTAGAAGTCAACATAATTGTGTGGTGACCTGAGGAACTACCCAGACTTGTCTTTACTGAGCCTGGTTAACATAATTCAAAGAGGATAAAAATAATTACATTGCTCCAAACTTTGTATATTTTAAGTGGTGTCTTTTAATTTTAGGCAATTGAACCATATAATTTAATATTATTTTAAAACATTTATGTATAAATGGTTCTTTGTTTCAATATCATAGTTATGAGAAAGCTCATACAGAGATACAGATAATATCAAAATCTTTAGCTCATTTGGTGATGGCAACTGAAGATTCAATGTCAATTTTACTAATAATCAATGTTCATAATCCATCCAGATATGTAAACCTGACTTATATTTTAGTTATAATGAGACAGAAAGTAACCTGTACTATTTTTTAAAGATAGACCAATAATTAAAAAGCTGACATAGGGTAAAATCTACTAACTGAATCCTTATAGTAAATGTGCTGCTACCCCTACTTCATCCACATAATCTATGTGCAGCTATATAGTCATAGTTTAGACATGGTATAGACATGGATATATTTTGCTTTTGAAATATATCACTAAAAAGATCTTTAAAAAATAAGTAAATCACAATCCTAATGGCAGAGCTTCTTGTGGCTTAGAGAAGACGTGAGCAAAGACATTATTAATCAGAGATAGGTAGAGACCTGGAGATAACAGAGAGACAGAGACAGAAGAGGGAGAAAAAAGAGGAAAGAAAGAGAAAAGAATTTTCCTGCTAACAGCTTGGCATTGTATAGATGAGCAAGCCCCAGTGGTCCTAGAAGTAATTGTAATAAATACTTAGGAAATACTAGACAATATTGAAATGACATCATATTTTTTCCTGACATGAATAAGGTCAATAGTGTAGATAATAATGTAAAATATTTTAAAATTCTTTAGAATTATTATTTAAAAGCTGAGAGACTGGGTCATGCAACTATATTTGAAAGTCCAGATATCCTACAAAAATTAAGCAAACACTTAAAAATTAACTTCAGATTATTTAAATTGTAATCTGTGTGACATTTGCAAGATTAGAGATGAATCTTGCAATTAAAAATAGCCATTCTAAAGTACAAATAAAAGCAATTGACATTTTAATAAATGTAATGGTCTTTTATGTAATATTTATATTTATTAAGAAATGCTATGAAAAATCTACTTGTAGAATGGTGTGAGTGCTTTCATTAGTAATTTTTTTTTGAGAGAAGGAAAGAAAAAAAGGAGTGGAGAGGAAGAAAGAGGAAGAAAAAGAGGGAGAGAGAATGGAAATGTTGCTTTATTCTAAAAGAAAAGGGTATTAATAATGGCCAATCAATATTTCATTTAAACCTATGAGTAGGTGTGATGTGGTATTGACAAGAATGTGTATTTAAAGTGGAGAGCTCTATAAATATTTATTAAGTTTACTTGTTCCGGATCTGAGTTCGAGTCCTTGATATCCTTATTAATTTTCTGTCTCACTGAGTCTAAGTTTCTATGTATCTGGGTGTTAGGATCATTAGCTCTTACTGCTGCATTGATCCTTTTACCACTATGTCTTTGTTGCTTTAAAATCTATTTTATCAGATACGAGAATTGCAACTCCTGCTTTTTATTTATTTATTTATTTATTTATTTTTGCTTTCCATTTGGTTGGTAAATCTTTCTCCATCCTTTGTTTTGAGTCTTTGTGTATCCTTGCATGTGAATTGGGTCTGGATGTGGCATACTGTTGGGTTTTGGCTGTATCTTTTGTTTGGGGGATTTAGTCGATTTAAATTTAGGATTACTGCCATTTGATGTTAACTGGCTGTTTTATCCATTCGTTGATGTAAATTCTTCTTTATGTTGATGCTCTTTACTTTTTGGTATATTTTTAGAAAGGCTAATACTGGTTGTTTCTTTCTATGTGTAATGCTTCTTTTAGAAGCTCTTGTAAAGCAGGCCTGGTGGTAATGAAATCTCTGAGTACTTGCTTGTTCATAAAAGATTTTATTTTTCCTTCAGTTGTGAAGCTTAGTTTGGCAGGATATGAAATTCTGGGCTGAAAGTTCTGTTCTTTGAGGATGTTGAATATTGCCCCCCACTCTCTTCTGGCTTGTTGAGTTTCTGCTGAGAGATCTGCTGTAAGTCTAATAGGCTTCCCTTTGTGGGTAACCTGACCTTTCTCTCTGGCTGCCCTTAGTATTTTCTCCTTCATTTCAACCCTGGTGAATCTAATGATTATGTGCCTTGGGGTTGCTCTTTTTGAGGAATATCTTTGTGGTGTTCTCTGTATTACCTGGGTTGAATGTTGTCCTGCTTTGCTAGTTTAGGAAAATTTTCCTGAATAACATCCTGAAGAATATTTTCCAGCTTGGATTCATTCTCTCTGTCACATTCAGGTACACCTATCAAATGTAAATTTGGTCTTTTCACATAGTCCCACATTTCTTGGAGACTTTGCTTATTCCTTTTTATCCTTTTCTCTCTATTCTTGTCTTCTCGTTTTAGTTCATTAAGTCGGACTTTGACCTCTGATATCCTTTCTTCTGCTTGAACAATTCGAGTGTTTAAACCTGTGCATACTTCTCGGAGTTCCCATATTATATTCTTCAGTTCCATTAATTCACTTATATTCCTCTCTAAATTGTCTATTCTCGTTAGGATTTCATCAAACCTTTTTTCAAAGTTCTTCGTTTCTTTACGTTGGGCTACAACATGTTCTTTTAACTCACCGAAGTTTCTTATTATCCATACTCTGAAGCCTGATTCTGTTATTGGGATGCACTCGTTTCTCTTCAAGCCTTGTTCCCTTTTTGATGAGGGACTGTGATCCTCTTCCCTAGAGGGAGAGGCATTCTGGTTTTGAGTATTCTCAGCCTTTTTACACTGGTTTCTTCCCATCATTGTAAGTTTATCCACCTGTCATCTTGGTAATTACCACCTTTCAAATTAGGTCTCTGAGTAGAGGTCCAAGTTGTTAATTCCCAGGGCTGAAATATGAACAACCCACTGCGCCAGCCAATATGGCGGCATTAAGACTGACTGTGCTTTTCGGCCTGGGAATCTCCAGTCTGACTTCCTTCTTGAGTCTGTATAGGCGACTCTGCCTTCCTGGAGCTCCAAATCTCGGTCAGAAGGAGAGCCAGTCCCGTTTACTCTGCACCAAGAGCTGCCACACCGAGGTGCTGGCAAAACCGCTGCTCCAGCCAAAAGAGTCGCGCTGGCAACCTGTGCAGCTCCTCCACTGGGAATCTTCTGCTCTGTGAGCAACCAAAATTTGTCTGAAAGTGTGGCGTCCTCTCGTTCTCTGCGTTTTCACTGGGAGCTACAATCTTGAGATGTTAGCGGTCAGCCATCTTGGATCATTCCATTAGTAATATTGGATCTACATTTAGTTAGTAGTATCCAAGTATGTCATTGTTCAGTTTCTTTTTTGTGTGATTTTGAAAGTTAAGTCACATAAACTGCGAAAACAGGCCCCGAGTTTTTCTTGCTCCTGTCTGTATTCTCAGTGCTAAGTGAAATACATAGAATATAATAGAGACCCAACAAATAACCACTGAAGGAATGAATAAATAAATGAAGCAATCAATCAATCAATGAGAAGACTTGCAAAGTTATTGTTTACACACAATATCAATTTATCACTCTTGCCTACTAGTAACAATCTCATTTCCTACTAAATTGTGATATGCATCCTGTATCACAGCCACACCATTTTACTTACATTTTCCTGGATGAATTATGCCTCCATGCTTACCTGGCATATTTGACACACTCTTGAGTAAATCGGTTTTGCACCTCTTTCTTCTATATGACAAAATTATTACTAATTATAATCATTTAACAATTAGTAACATTCATTATTTTATTGATTTCTTTGTTTTAAAACAATTAGAATTTTTCAAAGTAAATTGCAATGTAGAGATTTTGGTCAAATGTATCAAACTCTTTCATACGTAAGTTAAATTTGTACTTTTCAAACAAAAAGATTATAAGTCACACTTTGTGTTCTTTTTCAGTATTCTTAATGGTGAACATATAGAAATTTTTCAAGTGCTCATGTAGAAAGTACTGAAGTAACTCAAGTTCTGATTCTTAATTTTCACATTATAAACTATTATTATGTTTTGTATCTACTGTTGGAAAGTAAATACCTGTGGTACACAGAATTTAAATCAAGAAGTACATCTACATCTCACTCAAAGAATACTATGCTTTCTGAACTTTTGCTCTTAGCCATCTATTTATTTGGAATTTTCCAAATTAACATGTATATAAAATAAAAATATTGGTGAAAGTATAAGCAATAAAATGTGCTAATCTGAAGTTTATGTTTTTAAAAATTTCAAAAGCAACCACAGCACCAGTCACTGTTGAAAATAAAATCAATGGGCCAGGTGTGGTGCCATCCCAGCTCTTTGGGAGGCTGAGGCTTAAGGAACATTTGAGGCCAGGAGTTCAAGATCATGCTGGGCAACATAGCTAGAGACTCTCTCTGCCAAAATAACACAAAAAGTAGCTAGGCATGGTGACATGTGTCTGTAATTCTAGCTACTCAGGAGGCTAAGGTTAGAGGATCACTTGAACCCAGGAGTTCAAGGCTGTAGTGATCCATGACTATAACACAGCACTCCAGTCTGGGGAACAGAGCCAGACCTTTTATCTAAATAAATAAATTAAACTCAATGTTTTGTTCTGGGAGGATTATTTTATCATTAGCATTGCTTGCAATTACTCACATGTTTTTAATTAAAATGAGGCTGATTTTTAATTAGTTTATTATTGTTTTTAAAATTTCTACAGAAAATATACCACTTATGGCCTGAATCTAAGGTAAACCAATGCAATTTTCTTTTTGTGTACCTGGTAATTTCCTATCTGTGCTTGAAAGACTTACCTGAAAACTAATATCCTTATGAAGATTTTCTTAACCATTACCAGGTAACACTAAATTCTGTCTTCTCACTCTTTATATAGTATACCTGTTTATACGATATTTTGATTTATTTTAGTTTTTATTGTTCTTTCCTGCTACTGACCACTCCACCACACCCCTAACTGTTACATGATAGGTAGTGTGTATTTCAAGAAAAATGCCAACAAAAGAATCAATTTTGTTTGTGGGGCACGGTGGCATGTGCTTGTAATCCCAAAACTTTGGAAGGCTGAAACGAGCAGATCAGGAGTTCACAGGATCAAGACCATCCTAGCTAACATGATAAAACCTGATCTCTACTAAAAATACAAAAAATTAGGCAGGCATGGTGGCATACACCTGTAGTCCAAGTTACTCTGGAGGCTGTGGCAGGAGAATTGCTTGAACCCCGGAGGTAGAGGTTGCAGTGAGCCAAGATCATGCCACTGCACTCCAGCCTGGGTGACAGAGTGAGGCTCCATCTCAAAAAAAGAAAAAAAATCAATTATGTGATTTTTGAGGAAACCATTTCTACATTTGATCTTAGCCAAAAGGCCGAGAAGCGATTGAGGAAACCATTTCTTAAGAACTAAGATGAAAGCTACCAATGTAGGGATATTTATCATATATTAATAATCTCTCAAAAGTTCTAAAATTAATGGCATAAATATGTTTTCATCATTTTCTAATATGTAAAATATAAAGTCTCATGACTTACACAGTCCCTTTAAATTTCTCTTCATTATGTGTTATTTCTACCACAGGTTGCTAATAGAAGTGAATGTGCAAAGAAGGAAGATTTTTAAAGTATCCTCTCATTCATTAATTCAAGTTTCTTAGAAAAGTATAAAAGGAGACAAGTCAAAATTTACTGGGAATATAAAGTATACTAAACTTCATTGAACTCAGGAGGCAATGGTGCTTTTCCAATCTTCCACTTTCAAGATTCTAAGAAATCATGTCCAATTTAATTATAGGAAAGAGATAAAAAAAATTAAGGTTGGAAGTTTCATTGAAGGGAAGATTCATTAAAAAAAAAATCCAGATTAATGTGAAAATAATTCACCAATTCAATTACCTGGGAAAACGAAGATGGGAGTTTCTAGTGTTATTGATGGCAATAATGGAAAGAAGAAAGGGAACAGAGAGTTTAATTGAGTGTATGTGAGGAGACAAAGCTGTACTTAAATGAAAGCAAAGGTCAGATGCCAGGCTTTCCCTACAGACATAGAGATTTTCTAAAGCATTTACCGGAAGAGAAATTCAACCAAGAATGTTAAACTAACATCTTTCATGAAAGCAGAGCAACTATTAATCCAAGGTTATGCAACTCTATAAAATATATTAAATAGTCTATAAAGCAGTACATTTTGTTTGTGATTTGTGAGTTAATAAACTGTAACAAGTTTCTCTTCACTACACTTTATTCTCATTTATCAAGTTTCAATTTTACTCAGGGGACTAACTATTACAGGTGACATCTAGTATTGTGGTACTTTTACTCCTGAAGCTATAAGTAACTCCAGGAACAAATGCAAACAAAAAATGTCATAAGCACTTTTGTTTAATGGGAAGCAAGCATTTACAATTTGTATGTCCAAAAGTCCATCTCATGTGAATAAAGTAACCAGAATTTAATATTATAAACCAATTAATTTAGTAGCTTCATATAAGCTAACACTACTTGATCATAATTTATTATACCAGTGTTCTATTTGGAATCATTTATTTTTTAAACATATATATTTATATGTTACAAAATAATATGTCTTTGAGAATATGTATTTTTTTGTATAATTTAAAGCAATTTACTCATCAATAACTTGTGGAAATAAAAAAAACTGAATCAACAAATATAAGAAATGTTGTCTATGAGTAAAATAATAAAATGTTCTCTAACAATAAAATTAACATTTCTTTTCATGATCTGCTAACTAGGCAGGGGTGCAGTGGCTCACACCTATAATCCCATGACTTTGAGAGAACAAGGAAGGTTGATCACTTGACGTACGGAGATTGAGACCAGGCTGGCCAACATGTTGAAACCCCATCTCTAGTAAAAATACAATGACATTTGCCCAGGTAGGGTTGCATGTGCCTGTAGTTACAGCTACTAAGGAGGCTGAGACAGGAGAATCATTTGAATCCAGGAGAAGGCATAGGTTGGAGTGAGCCAAGATTATGCCATTGTACTCCAGCCTGGGCAACAGAGTGAGACTCCATCATTCACCAAAGTTGAAATGAAGGGAAAAGCGTTAAGCATAGCCAGAGAGAAAGGTTGGGTTATCCACAAAGGGAAGCCCATCAGACTAACAGTGGGTCTCTCTGCAGAAACCCTTCAACCCAGAAAAGAGTGGGGGCCATTATTCAACATACTTAAAAGAATTTTCAAACCAGAATTTCATATTCACCCCAGATAAGCTTCCTAAGTGAAAGAGAAATAAAATTATTTATACACAAGCAAATGCCAAGAGATTTGTCACCACCAGACCTGCCTTACAAAAACTCCTGAAGGAAGCACTAAACATGGAAAGGAACAAACAGTACCAGCCACCGCAAACACATACCAAATTGTAAAGACCATTGACACTATGAAGAAATTCCATCAACTAACAGACAAAATAACCAGCTAGCATCATAATGACAGAATCAGATTCACATATAACAATATAAACCTTAAATGTAAATAGGCTAAATGCCCCAATTAAAAAACACAGACTAGCTAATTGGATAAAGGGTCAAGACTCATCAGTGTGCTGTATTCAGGAGACCCATCTCACGTGCAAAGACACACATAGGCTCAAGAAAAAGGGATGAAAAAAAAAAAGGAAAAAAGAAAGCAGGGCTTGCAATCCTCGTCTCTGATAAAACATATTTTACACCATCAAATATCAAAAGAGACAAAGAAGGACATTGCCTAATGGTAAAGGGATCAATGCAGCAAGAAGAGCTAACTATCCTAAATACAAAAGCACCTACTATAACAGCACCCAGATTCATAAAGCAAGTTCTTAGGGACTTATAAAGAGACTTAGAATCCCACAAAATAATACTGGGAGACTTTAACACCCCTATGTCAATATTAGACAGGTCAAGGAGACAAAAAATTAACAAGAATGTGCAGGGCTTGAACTCATCTCTAGACCAAGCAGACCTAATAAACATCTACAGAATTATCTACCCCAAATCAAAAAAGAATATACATTCTTCTCAGCGCCACATCACACTTATTCTAAAATTGACCACATAATTGGAATTAAAACACTCCTCCACAAAGACAAAAGAATGGAAAAAATAACAGTCTCTCAGACCACAGGGCAATTAAACTAGAACTCAGGATTTTAAAACTCACTCTAAACAGCTACATGGAAACTGAACAACCTGCTCCTGAATGATTACAGGGTAAATAAGAAACTAAGGCAGAACTAAACAGGTTCTTTGAAATCAATAAGAACAAAGACACAACGTACTAGAATCTCTGGGACACAATTAAAACAGTGTTAGAGGGAAATTTATAACACTAAATGCCTGCAATAGAAAGAAGAAAAGATCTAAAATCAACACTCTAACATCACAATTAAAAGAATTAGAGAAGCAAGAGCAAACAAATTCAAAAGATAACAGAAGATGAGAAATAAGATCAGAGCACAACTGAAGGAACAGAGACACGAAAAACCCTTCAAAAAGTCAATGAAGCCATGAGCAGGTTATTTGAAAAGATCCACAATATAGCCAGACTAATTAATAAAGAAGAAAATAGATAAGAATCAAATAGATGCAATAAAAAATGATAAAGAGTATATCACCACTGATTCCACAGAAATACAGACTACCATCAGAGAATACTATAAACACCTCTGTGCAAATAAACTAGAAAAATCTAGAAGAAATGGATAAATTCCTGGTCACATAAACCCTCTCAAGACTAAATCAGGAAAAAGTTGAATCCCTGAATAGACCAATAAAAAGTTCTGAAATTGATGCAGTAGTTAATAGTAGCTCACCACCCTAAAAAAGTCCAGGACCAGATGAATTCACAGCTAAATTCTACCACAAGTAAAAAGATGAGCTGGTACCATTCTTTCTGAAATTATTCCAAGCAATAGAAAAAGAGAGACTCCTCCCTAACTCATTTTATGAGGCCAGCATCATCTTGATACCAAAATCTGGCTGAGACACAACAAAAAAAGAAAACGTCAGGCCATATCTCTGATGAACATCAATGCAAAAATTCTCAATAAAATACTGGCAAACTGAATCCAGCAGCACATCAAAAAGCTTATCCACCATGATCAAGTTGATTTCATCCCTGGGATGCATGCTTGGCTCAACATATGCAAATCACTAAACATAATCCATCACCAAAACAGAACCAATGACAAAACCACAAGATTATCTCAATAGATGCAGAAAAGGCCTTCAATAAAACGTAATACCCCTTCATGCTAAAAACTCTCAATAAACTAGGTCTTGAGGGAAGGTATCTTTAAATGATAAGAGCTATTTATGAAACCCACAAGCGATATTATACGGAATAGGCAAAAAATGGAAGCATTCACTTTGAAACCCAGAACAACAAAAGGATGCCCTCTCTCACCACTCCTATTCAGCATGTATTGGAATTTCTTGCCAGGACAATCAGGCAAGAAAAAAATAAAAGTTGCCAAATAGGAAGAGAGGAAGTCAAATTGTCACAGTTTGCAGATGACATGATTGTATATTTAGAAAATCCTATTGTCTCAGCCCCAATTCTCCTTAATCTGATAACTGTAGCAAAGTCTCAGAATACAAAATCAATGTGCAAAATTCACAAGCATTCCTTTGCACCAATAATAGGCAAACAGAGATCCAAGTCAGGAATGAATTCCCATTTCCAATTGCTACAAAGAGAATAAAATACCTAGAAATACAACTTACAAGGGATGTGAAGGATCTCTTCAAGGAAAACTACAAACCACTGCTCAAGGAAATAAGAGAGGAAACAAATAAAAAAAAAAAAACCATTCCATGCTCATGATTAGGAAGAATCAATATTGTGAAAATGGCCATGTTGCCCAAAGTAATTTATAGATTCCATGCTATCCACTTAGAGCTACCATTGACTGTTTTCACAGAATTGGGGAAAAAAAATACCTCAAATTTCATGTGGAACAAAAAAGAACCTGCAGTGCCAAGACAATCCTAAGAAAAAAGAACAAAGGTGGAGGCATCACGCTACCTGAATTCAAACTACAAGGCTACAGTACCAAAACAGCATGGTATTGGTACAAAAAACAGATATATAGACCAATGGAACAGCACAGAAACCTCAAAAATAACACCACACATCGACAACCATCTGATCTTTGATAAACCTGACAAAAACGTGCAGTGCAGAAAGGATTCCATATTCAATAAATGGTATTGGGAAAACTGGCTAGCTATATGCAAAAAACTAAAACTGGACCTTTTTCTTATACCTTATAGAAAAATTACCTCAAAATAAGTTAAAAAAAAACATAAGACGTAAAACTATAAAATCCCTAGAAGAAAACCTAGGCATTTTCATTCAGGATATAGGCATAGGCAAAGACTTTATAACTAAAATACCAAAAGCAATGGCAAAAAAGCCAAAATTGACAAATGGAATCTAATTAAACAAAAGAGCTTCTGTACAGCAAAAGAAACTATCATCAGAGTGAACAGGCAACTTACAGAATGGGAGAAAATTTTTGCAATCTATCCATTTGACAAAGGACTAATATCCAGAATCTACAAAAACTTAAACAAGTTTACAAGAAAACAACCCCATCAAAAAAGTGTGAAGAATATGAACAGACACTTCTCAAAAGAAGACATTTATGCAGCCAATAAACATGAAAAAAAATTAATCATCACTGGTCACTAGAAAAATGCAAATCAAATCCACATTGAAATACAGTCTCACACCAATTAGAATGGCAATTATTAAAAAGTCGGGAGACAACAGATGTTGGAGAGGATGTAGAGAAATAGGAACAGTTTTACACTGTTGGTGGGAGTGTAAATTAGTTCTATTGTGAAGGATAGTGTGTGGATTCTTCAAGAATCTAGAACTGGAAACACCATTTGACCCAGCAATCCCATTACTAGTATAAACCCAAGGGATTATAAATCATTCTAGTATAAAGACATATGCACACCTATGTGTATTGTGATAGAGTTCAGAATAGCGAAGACTTGGAACCAACCCAAATGCTCATCAATGATAGACTGGATAAAGAAAATGTGGCACATATACACCATGGAATACTATGGAGCGCCTTTGCAGGGGCATTGCTGAAGCTGGAAACCATCATTCTCAGCAAACTAACACAAGAACAGAAAACCAAACACCACATGTACTTACTTATAAGTGGGTGTTTAATAGAACACATGGACACAGGGAGGGGAACATCACATATTGGGGCCTGTTGGGGGAAGGGGGACTAGGGGAGGGATAGCATTAGGAGAAATACCTAATGAAGATGTGGGCTGGTGGGTACAGCAGACCACCATGGCACGTATATACCTATGTAATAAGCATGCACGTTCTGCACATGTACTCCAGAACTTAAAGTATAATCATTAAAAAATTCCGCCAACTATAAACCAAATGTTTTATATAAAAGTTTTTACAAAGATTTGGAATGTTCTAGATCTTCTCTTTCCAATATATTATATGTGGCTAATAAATACTCAAAATAACTAATGTGACAAAGAAACTAAATTTCAGTTTTATTTAATATTTAATTTAAATTTAAATAGCCATATATGGCTAGTAGTGACTTCATTGGATTGCACAGACAAATAGAAATTTGTCTTTTAATTTACATTTTTGGGTACTGTGAAGGTTTATTTTCTTTAAAAATGAATTGATCAAATGCATTTTTGTGCGAGAATTTTGTATGCATGGTTTTCATCTAGTTTTCTACTAGAGTCTTCCAGATTAAAATCAAAAGAAAAGAAAAAAACGCCAAATGCAAATCAAGAAAAAAAATAAAAGGGGGTAAGAAGGAAGAAAGGATCAATGGCATGATGGATAGAAAGCAAGTAGAAAGGATAGAAGAAAGGAAGGAGGAAGGGAAGGATGTTTCAGAAATGTATGACATAGCAATACAGATCCAATCTGGAGACTGAAATTCCACAGTAAGCTAAACAGAAGATTTTTAATATAGATAATATTTACTATAATAAAAGTGTAACTATAACATGTGAAGTATCTCTGTATGGTATTCCAGGGCTGAGGGAGAATTCATAAGGAAGGACAAACTTGGAAGAGTTCTTTTTAAAGATTTGGTTGGGAGCACAGCATGGCAAAGGAGTTGAATGACTTGGTCAGACTGGAGTTGGTGTGATGTTACTCAGCTAAGAGTAGGTCACCTTTAGAGTACACGTGGAAGAGTGGATAAACAACCAGTAATGTGGATGCAGTAAAAATCCAGGTGTCGGGAGCTGGAGACCTTTAGAGCATGCAGAGGGGTGGAGCTTGCCAAGGGAGCCCATGGGGCAGCTGCATGCAGGCTGTGCAAAATTCCATTTTTCTTTTCTAGAGACTGCAGAAAAGTTATCACTGAGCCCAGTCTGCAAGGTCACAGAGGGACTGCATTTTGCACCCACGAGTTTTGAACATCTTTGCTATGTTTGTAAAATTTCCCTGCTTATGAATTTCTGTTCCCTGAAGAAGAAGCCACAGAATAGTGAAGATCTTTTCTAGCTACAGCTAAAGCTAATTTAAGTTCATCTGAGCTAGGCAACTTCAATCATAACCACTTGTGCAGACCTAAATTCAGAATAATGCAATTTGATGAAAAGGACTCCCTGTAGATTTCACTTTGCTGGTGTGTTTGGCAGAGGAGGCTCAAATGTGGGGGATATTAATAGTTATAAAGTTGAGTTTCAGATACAGAGGAGGAGTTTTTGTTAAAAGAAGCAGTGACTATAGTAAATATACGTCTTGACTACAGGACCGACTGTATCATTTTTGGCTCCTCAGGCCCATCCTATAGAATTACATTTGTAGCGTTTTGTTTGTTTGTTCTTTTGGCAGCTTAGTCTTGAAGTTGCTTCTCTAGTCTCTAAAACTGTCTGTGCATGGCCCAATGTTCTTTACGTAAGATTGGCTTCTTTTACTTACAACTAAAAACCCCGAACAAAACAAAAATTTGTTCTCAGAAAAGTTGCCAACTACAAAGCTTCACAGAAGCTAAGCAATTCTGAAATTGGTTATGTGGCCTCATTGAGGAAGATGGACATAAAATCTTAGATATTATTAATAGAGAAAACTCTTACTGTTGAAAAATCATAGGAGAATGTTCGCATTTTCTCTGTTATAAGAAGGCAGTCCTCAGGTAACCTGAGTCAGGTTTCTTGCAAGCTATTGCCAGTTCCTATCCCCTCTACAAACCATAACTGACAGTTTCCAAATATAAAACTAGAATTAGGTGCTAGCACATCCTAGGAATTTCTAAGTCCTGAACTGGAAGAGATTGCTCATTTATAATAGATAAAACCTGGGAAAGAATTTTGGAAATGGGTTTTGAGGATGCTGTATCAAGAAAATCAATATGTGTTTTAGAGGAGCTCTCTTTTTCAAAACATACATTTACCAGAAAGTATGGGTTGCATATACAAGTTTTTGGTGGTGATGCACCCTACAACCCTAAAAGAGTAGCTGATACTTAATCTGAACTCAGTAGGTATATTTGAATAAGCACACTAGTTCTAGCAGCTATAACATAGATAGGGTTCTTTATCCTGTGCAATAGGTGCAATGGGTACTATAGTGTTACATGCTCAATAAAGTTAGATGCACATGGGAGTCACTTGAGTGCTATTTAAAACATTCTGAAACCCAAATCTCCACCTTCAGAAATTTTACTTAAATTGTGAAGAAAAGCTCCAAAATTTTCATTTGGAAAAGTTTATCATGTGATACAAAATAGCAAATCTTAGGAATTATCAAGAAAATAATTTTGGAGAAGGTATATCATATGTGCCTGCCTACCTCAACCTGAATGTCCAAGAGAGCCCAAAATATAGTCGTTTCTCCAATGTGTTAGAAAGTATTAATAAGGGAAGTATGAGCATTATAGAAAGAAAGCATCATAGAAAGTATGAGCATTATATTATTATAGGACAAAGAGGATCAGGGCTGCTGTTGTTGCAGTAGAAATTATTATTTTAAATTTAAATGATAGAAGCAAAAGATAAAGTAAGCCTGACTGCCCTAATAAGACACAAATGGGAGTGGCCATCAGAACATGTGGCCTGGAGGAATCCCTAATGGTGGTTAACTTATCTTGAGTTTGCTCAGACCAAAAGAGGTGATCAGCCCACCAAGTCAAAACTTGACTTGCAAAACTTGGAGGCTTGATAGCAATGTTGACTATATATGTAGCTATAGTGTAGTTAAGAGCACAGATTCTAGCATAGGGATGCCTGAGTTCAAATACAATTGTAATGTTGGGGGTTTTTCGGGTTCAGGGGAGCACTCAGTTTGCTCCCTGATGGGCTCTAGATTCTTGGTCTCTCGCTTTCTCAAGAATGAGAGAGGGGACCATGGCAGGTGCAATCGTAAAGTAAATACCAGACTCAAAAAGCTTTTGCAGAAAAGTGATTTATTTAGGCAGATAGAGAAAAAGGAGGAGACTGAAAGAAACAGCTCTCACATTGAGCGAGAGAAAGGAAAACCGCTCTCATGCTGAGTGAGAAGGTTTCCCAGAATGAGGAAAACCAGAGAAGGAAAGCTCGTCTCACAATGAGTGAGAGAATCCAGAAAGATGGAATCCAGGAGAGGAAAGCAGCTTCCACACTGAATGGAAGGGAATCGCGAGAGAGGAATGGAGTTTGGGAGGGGAAGACAGGCTTCCACAAGAAATTGGAAGGGGACTCCAGAGGGAAAATCCAGGAGAGAGAAAGATGGCTTCCATGAAGGGAGTGTTCATGGAAGGGGATCCAAACATGGAGTCCAAAGGGGTGTGGAAGAAGGGGACAAAAGTCCCCTTAAAAAGGTTGAGAGGAACCCCCACATTCTCCAAGCCCCCTGGTCAATGAAAGGAGTTCCTTGGAAATTCCACTGGAGAGACTGACTTTTGGTTCTTCCTTGTGCAGAGAAAATTAAAACAGAGACAGTTAAATCTCCTCCCGGATGGAGAGAGATGGGAGGTGGGGCATGGTGCTGGGAAGTTCTTGCCCTTAAAACTACGCCCCCTTGTGGACCCGGAAAGCGAACACATTCCCTCACAATCATTGGTGCTTACTTTCTAGCTGACTTTACGGAAGATACTGAAGTTCTCTCCACCTGTGTGTCTTCATCGGTAGTGTAAATGATCACATTTGTTCAGATGATGCTAAGAATATGTAAAACACTTTGAATAATGTCTTAAATGCAAGGAATGGTATGTGAGTAGCTTCTCTTTCATACTAACAACACTTGTTTAAAACTGGAATTTTTTTGCATGCGATATATCAGCAACATTTTGTATAAAACATTGAGAAATGCAATTTTAAATGACTCAATAATATAAAAAATACAGTAATTAACAAAGTAGAAAGAAGATATGTACATTTTATATTCAGGCATGTATAGTTTTAAGATAAATGCAGGCTTAATGTTAAGGGAATAATTTAAAAAGTTTTTACAAATATAACTGCAAAATCTGGTTCTTTTAAAACCTAATCTTTGAACTCTAAACAAATCTACAAAAGTATTCATAAAAGAGATCAACTTGAATTATGTTTAAATGAATTATGTCATTCCTTAAAAAGAATGAGAGCTTAAAGTCTACTTAATATTAAAGATTTAGCACTGTAAAACAATAAACTATACATTTCAAGAAATTTGAAATTTTTTATAGGGCAGCCTAAAATTAACCTTTTTTATGATTTGCATAAAAACATATTGAATATATTCAAAATGGAGACAAGTTTAGTTTCTTTTGAATATTCAATATAAAAGAATCAAAAAAATAAAGCCTAATATCAAAAGTACAAAAGTTATCTAATAATAGCAATAGCATGAAAAAAATCTGAATTTTTACAGCATCCTCCTTGAAGTAATCAGTAGAACAAACTCTTTAGCCTCATATGAATGACTGTTAAGAACAAACCACCAAGTGACTGATAATGAAGTTTGAAAGGTTGTAATTTTCTCAACACTCAGCTTATTTTGTGTCTAAAGAACATATGGACTTAGATGGAACTAGTTTTTTTTGGAAGAAGCTGCTTGAGGATGGCAGAGAGTAATTTGAATTAGAGCCTAGGGATAGATATATATCATTAACTCTATATCTATCTATATTCACACCACATAACTAACACTATTGACAATCATGATACATGATATATTTAAAAGTCACTGTAATCATTTCTGAAGAATTGACTATATTTGACCCACTTATGATCTTTTTATAAATCAATGGAGTGAACTATGTGAATGGTCAATTTATGCCTTTTATTTTCAGTATCTTAGATAATTATGTAATCAACATTGTAATATAATAGCACATTCATCTTCTCAGTTTATAATTGGGGTTTTTAAAAACATTAGACAATGTTTTGCTTCTGTTGTGTATTAATATGTGGCAGAACTAATTGTCAGCATAACACCATGTTTGAAAGTATTTCGACCAGGAAATTAGTCAAGTTTTGCAATGTAATTTAGAACCTACCATGACGGCTAAGCCAATCAGAGATTTTATTATAAAATTATGACCAGACTCAGTTTTCTGCTCAGCCATTTAATTTTTAATTTTTGTAAAAACTTGAATAACAAATGTAAGTTTATGTAGTTGAATATTACATAAAATTACATACTATATGTAGGCTTTAAATCTGCTTCAGCAAAGATTTTAAATATTTTTTATGAGGGCCATATCAGACATGAATAGAACTTGGTTAATTTCTGCTTTATGTGTTAATATGGTTTGGTTGGTATGGCTCTATCTCCACCCAAATCTCATCTTGAATTGTAATCGCAGAATTCCTGTGTTGTGGGAAGGATTCTGTTGGAGATAATTTAATAACGTGTTGGTGGTTTCACCCATAATATTCTCCTGATACTGAAGAAGTCTCATGAGATCTGGTGGTTTGATAAGGGAAACCTGTTTTGCTTGGCTCTCATTCTCTTTCTTGCCACTTCCATGTAAATGTGCCTTTTACTCTCCACCATGATTGTGAGGCACCCCTAGCTACATGGAACTGTAAGCCCATTAAACCTCTTTCTTTTGTAAATTACCCAGCCTCAGTTATGTCTTCATCAGTGACATGAAGACGGACTAATACATGTGTGGTAGGAGATAGTTAAGAAATTATAGTTTTCCCTTACAGAGCTGCCTGAATTTCAATAATTGTGTCAATTTAATTATGATTTCAACACCTACTCAATTCTATAGATTCCTTTTCTAAACTAAAATACCAGTAGAGCCTATTTTCTATACCACTTGTTTCCACCTGAATGATTATGATATAAGCTAATTGTCAAAGAAAGATAACAAATATCACAATTATTTTGGGTATCTATAATACATTATTTTTGAAAATAGTTATTACTCTTCAAAAACATGGAATCTTAAATAAAAGTAATACCATTCCATGGTAAGAAACATATGACATGGGAGAAAAACACCACATTTTGTACTACTCATAATATATTAGAATTTTATAAAGCTATTTATTTGTGTCTCTGCTAAAATTATGAGCAAGATACAACTTTATACTTGCATTATCAATCAGACTTGTTCTCAGCAGTCAATGTGGTGAGGAAAAATAAGGTACTGCAATTTCTTTTAGAAATTAAAATGCATACCAAAATTCTAATAATCATTTAATTATTTAAGAATAATTTCAACATTTCCTTTAAATTTTAGACTATTGTACCAATGCAGAGAATAATAACTAAATATTCTCAATAAATATACTGTATTTTTTATGAAACAGAGAGAATAGGAAATATTTTTGCTAGATACTGAACTTCTCTAAGGGGAAAATTATGACCTCAGTCACAGGAGTGGCCCAGAAAAGACATAGGAAAGTCAACTATGAGATGTCCCCATTGCCATTTTTTTTCAAGTTAACTGAAAGGCAGGAAACAGAAGGAAAAAACAGATAAGACTTTCATACAGCAGAGAATTCTTGATCCACAATATTGGGAAGATAGGATACATTCCATTTGCTTCTAGGATATAGCTTCCCTGATTAGCTTTACCATATGGTCTCCAGCAGGTGTACAGTTTCAGGGGTTTGAAAGGACCTTTAAGAGCTGAGAGGTATACATTCAATACTAGAGTTCCTGAAGTTTTGCTGTGCAAAAGAACTTGGTGTGGTCCCTTCCAATGGAGTTCAAGGGCAATCTTTCTTTGGTGTGTTTCCAACAGACTCAGTCTCTGGGTTCTAGGTTGTGAAAGATCTGGTTGTCATTACTTGGTGGGTGGGTCACAAAGGGCTTTATTTTTTTACCTCGTAAAAATATGAGTTTCCCTAATGCAATAAAGCCTTGGATTATTGAGTCACATTAGACTTTTTAAGAGTGAGAAATCATTGAGTTTTTATTATTACAGGCATAGACTGGCCAGTAATTATTTCATAAAGGTCAGTTTATGTTTTCCAATGGGAATGAATCTGATGAACATTAGCTGGAAAAGGCAATTTAATCTATTCAGCTGAATTTGCCTGATATCATTTTGTTTATAAAACTTTATCTGTTTTATAAGTTGTCAAGTGAAACAAATATCTCTATTGCTTTAGACTTAAACAAGAATGTCCTATAAGAGAAACACATTTTAATGACCATTCAGCTACTGTTACTGCACAGCCTGCTTGCATGGGAAAGCATCTATACAACCAGAAAATATACTTTGAAGGTGGAAGTTAAACAAAATCTATATGTATGTGCTCACATGATTCAGCAAGTGTCAGAAATCTATCCCCTGGAGTTTTTATTGTCTTATCAGAATTACAGGTTTGACAAACCAAACACTGGTTATAAACCATTTAAGCAATTTTAGAATAGTCACCCATCATTTTTGTAATTTGAAACACTTTATATCTTCCCTGATGAGTCATGGAGTGCAGAACTTTTAATAATGGAACCATTAAGGACTCATGAAGGATTAGGTGGCTGTCCTAGCTTCTCCATGAGTCCACAGCTAACATTGGATTTACATCATCTTAAATAGAAATTTTGTTTCTCCAGTTCAGGTCCATAATATTGTTTATTAAAAATATTATGGTTAATTTGACTTGGATACATCTTAGGGAGTTCATTATAATTGCATACCTTAACAATTTTAGTACTTAAAGAATGAACTGTCTGTTAATAGGACTTAAAATGGACATGGTTAAAGATGTGAGGAGTATTCATTACAATTATGACTCAATTTACATGGAATTTCAGTTTATTTTTGTTGTATATAATATTTTAAGATAGTAACTGGATTTATGACTAATATTACACCAGGAGTGCTAGATTCCTATGAATTTCATACGATACCTAAAACATACATTAATAACATATCTATAAAATATAACCTTAAAGAAGGTTTAGAATTATGAATTTGCAAACATTTTTATATAATTAAATATATAACTCTCTCTTTTTATAAAGAGATGCCCTTTTGAAATGTTCCAAGGACCCAGCAGAATAATTCCAAAAAAGGAAAAGTCTCAATTTAGAATTTGATTTGGGAAGTTTGTCAAAAATGTCAAAGGTTTAAAATACTTTATCGAAATGGGATCACAGATCACTCTGAACAGTAGTTGTTCATCTAACCAAATTAACAATTAAAAGACTTCAAGTTAAATACAGAAAGTTACACAGTTGTATTTGTTATGCATAGCTCTTTCATAGAGAGCACTCAGGCTTTCAAAATAGATCAACCCAACAAAGACAACATGAAGCCTAGAAAATTATCTTGACAAAAAAGAGCATCTTTGTTTTCTAGACCAATTACACAAAAGGTAAACAAAGACCTTTCACATTTTCCTACTAAGAGGAGACCAATACATTATAAAAGCCGTATTGTTTGAATGGGAATAACCAAATTCTAGTTTTGCATCTGTACTTTTTTTTAATAAGGCTCATTTTTAGAAAAAAAAGCATAAAAATAATTGTTTTCTAATGTTAGGTGTTAACCATCATAATTACACATAAAATTTCTTTATGAAATTTCTCTTCCACAAGCCTACAACTTTCTAATCAACTAAATTTTGCCTTATATTTTTTCTCTTCTCACTTTGGAAAAACCATGTAATCTACTTTAGAACAGAAATTTATTTTTCCCTTAACGAAACAAAATATCCTCGTACTTTATAGCTTTTCTTTACTAAAGAACATCTTATGTTTCTGGTATAGCTTTATATGGAGTCGTTGCCTTATTACTTCTAGTAATTTTAGTTACATATATTTCTTAGAATTGTAAACCTTGATGACTTTAATTTTCTGTGAACACCTGGCAGAAGGAAACTGCGAACTGTCTGTTACATCCATAATCTGTAGATTAGCAAATGTATGAATCACAATTGTTAGAAGCATGTACTTTTCCATAATACAATTTGGCAATGTGGCACAGAACCTGTTTATGAACAGTCTTTAATATCTTTAGTCTCACTGTAATAAGAAACTGTAAAAGAGGCAATATTGTATCACTACCTTCTTATGTTTGTTTTTGGACTAGACCTAAGAATTAAATTCTTGTTTGTATATATTTCCCTCAGCCTCAATTTTTCATTCTTGATTATAAATATGTTAAAATTTATTGATATAGAAAATACATATTTTTATTGAAATTTTATGTTACTAGTGTCTATTTAACTCACTTATTTGAAAAATTATGCCTGGATTACTTAGAAAGAAAAGGCATTTAACCTGGACATCATTTTATTTTTCTTGTTGACAAATTTTGTAGTAAAAATATAACAAAGGCTTATTTTATCATTTAACTTAAGTAGAAAAAAGGGATACATTGGTATTATACTTAAGACTGAAAACTTTGAAGACATGCCACTTTTAATCAAACTAAAAAATATTCTTATTTACCAAAGATTAATCAAGCCATATTGTTGTAGGCTCAGCAATGTACCAAGATGTAACAGTCTCTTATCTGAGATAATGCCCAGAGTTCTTTGTCCTACATGGAAGAAAATTAGAGGGGGCAGACACAATGGTGAGGTTACAGCAAAAGTTTATTAAGTGGAAGAAGAAAGCTCTCTGCCAGCAGAAATGGGGCCCCAAGCAAGGTGCCTACTATGGGGCTGGGGTCCAGGGTTTTTATGGACTGGGAAGGGGAAGGAATGTGCTTAGTCCTGGGCTGTCTTGAAAATGTGTGACTCAGCTCGGCCCAGGATCTTGTTCTAGGACCAGTCAGAAAACTTGACCTGGGACTAATCATGAGCTGAAACGATTATTCATAGAGTATGCTTAGCTTGTCCCAGGACCTATCAGAAGCTGAAGTAAAAGCTTGGCATGGGACTTTGACCCAGGACCAATCAGGGCTGAAAGGGTGAATCATAGAGGCCGGACTTAACAATCCAAATAAAGGCAAGTAGATTGCCCACCAGAACCCACCGGAGCCTACCATGCTCATGCACAGAAAGGGAGAAAAACGTTTTTTGGGGAAACCTGCTCACTATATAAAGAACAAAGGCGTGTCTATGCTAGACCTTCTCTCCTTATCTGAGTGAGCTAAAGGTTTGTGCAAGTTTTTATCCAAATGGGTGGGAGTTTATTCTGTCTTTGCAACCAAGGTCATGTCTTCAGGAAAAACACCCTGTTATGGTTCCCTCATTGGTGCCCGAAACTCAAATTGTTTTTCCCCAGGCTGCTTTTTATGTTATGTGGGCATGAGGCGCTTATCCATGAACTAGGGCTCCCTGGGGACCCTTTCCTTGCTATCTCCCTAAAGCAAGCTAACTAACTCCTTTCATTCCCACCTCAGGAGTGGAGACCCTAACTGCTGTTAGGCAGGTTGTGTGTTGATCTTTCTGGATACTTCTTCCTGGAAAGAGGTGTTTTGCAGGCAACAGCAGCTAGGATTTCTCCAAGGCCTGGTTTAGGGGTTCTTGGGAGAAAGGCATCCATGCATAGTCTGGTCCCAAATCTAGGATAAAGGTGAGTGTTGGCACCTGCCCTTGTTAATACTGTTTAACTTAATGTGTTTTTTTGACAGAATTTTTGATGTGATAATCAGAATAGGGAACAAAATCTAGTATCTAAATTTTGTTAGTCTTCCAGTATTACTATTATGTATGTGCTTCCTGCCGCTTGTTTGTCCATAAAGAAAATAATAACGGTTATAATAGTTATAGCATTAGTAATAATAATAATGTGTTTTGGCCAGGCACGATGGTTCACATCTGAAATCCCTGCACCTTGGGAGGCTAAAGCGGCCTGATCACCTGAGGTCAAGAGTTTGAGACCACCCTAGACAATATAGCAAAACCCTGACTCTATGAAAGATATAAAAATTAGTCAGGAGTGTTGGCACATACCTGTAATCCCCTCTCATGAGTGGAGACCCTAACTTCTGTTAGAGAGGTTGTGTGTTGATCTTTCTGGATACTTCTTCCTGGAAAGAGGTGTTTTGCAGGCAACAGCAGCTAGGATTTCTGAGTCTGAAGCTGTAGTCCCAGCTATATGGGAGGGTAAGGCTCTAGAATCGCTTGAACCTGAGGCATATATTGCAGTGGCTCAAGATCATACCGCTACCCTTCAGCCTGGGGTGACAAAGCAAGATTCCATCTCAAATAATAATAATAATGTGTTTTTTATTACTCTCATTCTCATGTTTGAAGTGAGCCCGTGAAAAGTGAATTATTAATGTTACCTCTTTTTTTTTTTTTTTTTGCCAATTAATGAGAGCTTGTAAGGTTGCTGAGGTTGGTTGGCCTTGAACTCTTGGCCTCGCCTTCGCAAGTGCCGCGACATCTGGCCGGAGCCACTTTGGGCCCCAATGTTACCTCTTTATCTTCCATGCAAAATTCTTGCATCTTGCCATAAATTTGCCATGAAAGAATTCTTGTGTGTTTCCATAAAGAACTTTGGAAAGACTTCGCCTTCAGTCATAATGCTTAATTTGACCTATGTGCGCAGAAGTTAAAAGTTGACCGTTCTGAATCTAGGCCTTAGAAAACATTGCTATGTGTCAACTTGTTATCTTATGCCCTATTGTTGTCATAAAAAGAATATACCCCAGCTAGCTCACTGAACAAATAAACATAAAGACACATAATGTAGACTTGTTCCTCAGCTAAATGTTGCAGCCAAGACCAGCTGAGCCTAGTCAAACACAGTCTGTATCTGCTTATGCCTACTGATCTACAGACCTGTGAGAAGGATGATTGCTGCTTTAAGCCATTGACTTTGGGGATGGTTTGTTATGCAGCAGTAACTAGCTTGCTCTTTTCGCAATCCCTTTGTCTTTTCACTTCAGGATTAATATCAGAATGATTTCATGTTATGGACATCTTTTTGGCACTTAGGATGCTTTGAATTCTGGTAGTCCAGTTCCACTAACAAATCAGGAAAAGAAAAAGTAGAATCTTGTAGTTAAAGAAAAAGCTTTCTTTTTCTATAGATAATGTGGTAACTTTCACAGGTCTTTTGGTAATTTTATTATCTGAGATTGAAAATGTTTAAGAAAGTCTCACAACCCTCTATGTAACAAATGGGAGCAATTTAGAGGCTATTAAAAGAAAACACATGTTACTGTTTGCGTATAGAGCATATTATTGGATTTTGGATATTTTCAGCTCACTAGATGTTCAAATATTTTGCATTAGGGACAAAAAGCAAATCTTTGAATTTCCTAAAGCTCAAATAAGCTTCAGTATTTTACATAACACTTCTATGAGATAGTCAAGAAGCTCCAGATATCCTTGTTCTATTCTTATTTTACTGATCAGAAAAGTAAACACGTAAGATACTAAATAATTTTCCCAAACAAAGGAAGCATCTAGGGAATATGATTTCAAAATTTCAGTTTCAATTCAATGTCCACTCTGTACTATTTCTGCTGAAGTTGAATAATAATACTTTGTAGAACATTCAAAACATTTTATAGGCCTTTATAAATCCTTTTACTTCCCTATGAGATTGAAAAATCAAAATGTTTTATAGATAGCACAATGAATCACAGTGGTTGTACTAGTTTCAAAATGCTTACACTTCAAAACCATCCCCATGAATTTCTATTAACTATCAGCATTTGCAAAACAACAGCATTTCTGGCTAGGAAGGTTTCAGTATTTCATAAGTAAATCAACATTCAAATTTAACTCCTTATGTATGAATTTCTTTCCCTTTTTGTTATGAAACTGCTGTACATATTTTGAAAGTTAAGCTATTGCATGTTTTTAGAGTCTTATGAAGTTCTATGATTTTAGAATCAAGTTAATAGATATTTTAAATAGCAAATGTAAGTGTCAAATAGTTTGGGTCCTCTACAGATATAACATAGTCATATTTGATTTATCAAAAAATGAGGTATCTTTAGTGTAAGCATCACTAGATGAAAAATATTACGTAAAAGAAAAATATTACATAATTTGAATAAAATCAGATTAACACAGAATTGCTCATTATAAAAATTCCATAGTCCATTTCTCATAGTTATTTCACATAAAATGTTGTGAAGTGTTAAACTTTATGTTTATGAAGTATGTCCCTTATCATCATTGTCCAAATTTGTTATTGTTTCTTTATTAAAATTAAGCAAAATATTAAGCACAGTAAGTATGGACAATAATCATGATTAATGTACAGAAACAGACCTAAGGGATACTTGAAGATTTTATTACGCTGTTTCTTACTTTAAATATATATGTTTTAATGTTAGTAATCTCACAATGTATCCTACCAGAAAATCTGAGAGTGAGGGCCAGCAGACACTAGAGCAGTTAAGAACCGTGTACATCTCCAAATGTGCTGAAGTATGGAATGGGTAAAGAAACTAACATAACTTCCTAATTAAGAAATAGGTTTCTGTAGTGCCTAGGAAATGCAGAAGAGGGTGAATTTACACTGCTACAAATCAGGTGTTAAAAAGGTGGTTTTATACTGCCTGGTGAATACCTTAGGAGTATTAATGGAGTAATTCAGGGTTATGTCTTTGCTTGACAGCTTATCTGAAAAGCAAGAAAACTGAAGTTTTATCAAGGGAGTTGAAGTAATAAATTCTTATATCTTGTTGGAAAATAACACTTAATACAGAGCTAATAGAAGAGAGAGGGTGAAAATAATTCTAAGCCACCGTGAATCAAGAAATAATGGTAAGAAGGGAATGAGAGATTCAGAAAACAAGAGTCTTTACTTGGAAGATGAAAGTTTAATATCTTGCAGTAAAGATGTTTGGATAAGGATGAATCTAAGGTGTGGTCAAGGATGTAATCTTTTGGCATGAGCTGAAGGGAGGGCTATTAAATTTGAGCAAGAAAATACCATGAACATGCACATCAATAATTTAAAAACCATGTTGTCTTGTTAGTGTTAATTAAAGTACTTATGACATCCTTCAGAAAATATACCTACTGTAGAATAGTGGGCTAAATATTGGGCAACTTATGGCATATTAGAAATTGATCTTAGCTTTATTACTTGGTTTAAATGTATGTTTTCTAACTGTAATAAACAAGTTTTCTTTTTAAAACAGAGGTGCTTTGTGACCTGAATAATTATGTCATTGCAACTTACCTTTATTTTTTCACATTTCTGTTTTTTTTTTTTTTAATTTCCTCTCTCTTCTTTCTACAAATATTATTCTTAGTTTTCTGCAACAAAATAACTTTTTTCCAAGCTTTCCTACCTTTGGGAAAGAGACTGCATCCTAACATCATCTACAGATAAGAACTTACTCTAATGGACTATAGTACTCATAGAGCAAGCATACTCTGCATTGTGGTGTAAAGCCAAGAATCTTAGTTGATAACTGTTTATTAAGCTAACATTATGTACTTTAAATGGGAGAGAGAGAGTACTAAGGAATGAATGATACTGGCTTATAGATAGAATAATAGGTAATACAATAATCCATTATACAGCTAATATACATAAACATTTATTATATTATATTATTCCTTCAGAAATTTTACTTAGCACCTTTTAAAAGCCAAGCACTGTCTTATTGTTGGGGCTACAAAATGGAGGAAGCCCTTAATGTTATGATCAATGCAATCTAGTTTATTAGATAAATTCACAGATGATTTACTACTATAATATTAAAATGTTAAAGGGTAAAGTGACATTTACTATTTTGTACAATTACTATGATGGTACATAGAAAGAATCTTTTAACAATGGTATGAGTGCTAGAAATGTCAACAAAGAGAAATAGTTTTTAAGTAATCTCTGGAAAAGTAAAGAGGATGTTTCTAGGGCAGACAGAGAGGAAGAACCCAGCAAGAAATGAATAGCATCCCCCTTTATTACCCCAACAGAAACTCTGTCAGATACTGAGTAAAGACAGTAAAGTGGGTTCTCAAGATACCGTATCTACTAGATTTAAGCTACGTTATTCTACCATGAAATCTTTGTTAGATATTTTCTATGATAATATGATATTAATTATATTTTATTGTTAAATTGTTAGTTGATACAATATACTATGTTAACTGATGTTATATATTTATTTTATGTAATATATTTAATTTTATATAACATATGTATATTTTTTATATTTGTACAATCTATATTGTTCTTATACTTATGACATATTTATGTGTACCATAGTAAATTGTTTAAAAATATTATATACATAATACAGATTTTTTTATGTTTTCTATTTATATATTTTAAATTACATTTTATGTTACTGTGTATCATCATATATTAAATATATTTTAAAATATATTTCATAAATGTAAAATATGATTACACATGATTATATATAAATCATATAACATAATTATATATAACTAATGTTTTGCCTAGTATTTTAAAAATATTGTTTAATGAAATGAATCAGAGTATCAGATCCAATTTTCTTTTCTTTTTTTTTTTTTTTTTTTTTTGAGACAGAGTCTTGCTCTGTTGCCAGGCTCCAGGCTGGAGTGCAGTGGCACAATCTCGGCTCACTACAATCTCCACCTCCTGGGTTCAAGCAATTTTCCTACCTCAGCCTCTTGAGTAGCTGGGACAATAGGCATGTGCTACCATGCCCAGCTAATTTTTGTATTTTTCAGTAGAGATGGGGTTTCACCATATTGGCCAGGATGGTCTCGATCTCTTGACCTTGTGATCTGCCCGCCTCGGCCTCCCAAAGTGTTGGGATTACAGGCCTGAGCCACCGCGCCCAGCCTCAGATCAAATTTTCTATCATTAATCCTTACAGCCTGTCTCCTAGCACAAAGCAGACATTCACACTATTTTATATATAAGGTGTGAATAGAGTGAAGAAAGAAAGGACTGTGAAGTTTTACCATAATGTTTGGCTAATATATGTCTAATCAAACATTCCAACGCATAAACATAGAAAATGGTTGCATAAATAAGGAGAAGGAATGGTAAAATTATTTTAAAAATATATTTAAAATATTGAAATTGTGTATTTTGGATAACAGTTCTTTAACAGGTATGTCTTTTACAAATATTTTCCCCCAGTCTGTAGCTTATATTTTCATTCTCTTGACAGTGCCTTTCTTTCATGGAGCAGAAGTTTTTAATATTAATGTTTACACATCAATTCTTTCTTTCATAGATCATGCCATTAGTGTTGTATCTCAGTCAGATTTGTTTTCTTCTGTGTTATCTTACAGGCTATTTATAGTTCTGCATTTTATCTTTAGGTCTAATAACCTATTTTGAATTAATCTTTATGAAGAATGTAAGGTCTGTGTCTATATGCATTTTTGGTTTTCATGTGGATGTCCTGTTTTTCCAACAGCATTTGTTGAAAAGACAGTCTTTGCTTTATTGAATGTTTGTCTTTGCTTCTTTGTCAAAGATCAGCAAATATATTTTTGTGGCTCTCTATTCTGTTCCATGACCTGCGTATTTTTTTTGGGTGGGGGAGCAGGCAGTACCACACTCTTGATTACTACAGCTCTGTAGTAAGTCTTAAAGTAGGGTAATCAGTCCTTTTGATGACAGCAGAGGGCTGTCTGGAGCAGCCTACTGACATCATGCCAGCTGTAGCAGGGAGGCATGGCTGGGGCTGCATACTCCATGGAGCCAGCAGGAGCCCGGGACAGGTGGGAGCCCTGCCTCTTCTGAGTTGGAATGGGATTTCCTCGGGTGTCACTGTACCTCCGCAATCCAGGCTGTGGACCAAGGCATCACTGTGCTCTTGTGGGCCAGGGGCAGGAGGGAGCCCTACCCTCTTCAACACAGTTGCAACTGCCCAAACCACAGCAACAGACTCTTCCTCCACAGAACAGATGGGAAGTCCACTGTCTTAAGTATAGCTATAGCCACCCAAACCAGCAGCTGCATACCCAGGCATCCCTGCACTCTTGGGGGCCAGGAAAGCCCCTCTGCCTTTGCAGGCTCAGAAGTATCTACTCCTGTGGCCTGGCTTCTCCATGCTATTGGTGCCCAGTCTGATTTTAGAGCAAAGTTAAGGCCAAGCCTGGGCACTGTTACAGCCTGGACAGGCATGCATACACTTGGAGCAGTGCTGATACACTAGCACCCTCCCAACTCAGCCCCCTCCAGATTTTGGGCACCAATGAGCATAGGAAGGAAACCAAGGGGGGACTAAGGCCGGTTCAGCACTGGCCTGCAGGTGTCCCTTGACACCTACAGCCTGAGCTTCATGAAAGGAAGCAGGAGGCAGACAGGTTCCTGGACAGAAGGGAGCAGGTTCCTGTTGAGGCCCCACCTTCAGCCTAGGGAGGGCCTTAAGGTTGGGGGCTGGGCTCCTACTTCTGTGGACCTCAGTGGGAACTTGTGGTGCCTTTAATGGGCCCACCTATGGCTGCCTGTGGACCAACTGGTGTGCTTCCTCCCCTCTGAGACCCCAGGCTCAGCCAGAGCTGAATAGATATTGGGATGACCAGCTGCAGAAAGGAGCTACCTACTCCAGGGCCTCCTCTCTGCTGAGAGCTGCAGAGACAATGGGGATAACCTGTCTGCAGAGAAGAGCCTCCCACTCCAGGGTCTCATCACACCTAGGTGCTGAACACTTGTCATAGAGATACCCTGGCTGCTGAAAGGAGCTACCCCCTTCATGAGGCTGAGCTGTTCTATTGCTCAATAAATCTTCTTTTTATGTTACTCACCCTTCACTTCTCTGCATACCTCATTCTTCCTGATCACAGAACAAGAACTTGGGACCTGTTGAATGGCAGGGCTAAAAAGGCTGTAAAACAAACAGGGCTGAAACATGTGCCTTGTTTGCCACGTTTCAGGCAAAGAGAAGTGGAAAAGAGCTAAGGTCCTTTAGGGATCCCAGAACTAGGAGTTCCCTAGGTCAGGGCTCTGACTCTCTCTTTAGGGCCCTACAGTCCCTGGCATCTCCAGGCTTCTGTGTGCCAATGTGTTCCCCCGTGCCAGCCATGGAAGCTGCTTCTGGTGTGCCTGGTCCAGCTGCAGCTTCACAAAGAGCTGGCACCTATGCTGGCACCTGTAGCTGCCCATCCTCCTGCAGCAGCTGGCATGTCTGACTCACTCACACACTCCTCGCCATTCCATGCTTGACTCTTCCTTGGTAGGTGTGGGACCCTGGCCTATAGGGTTAGCTGAGCACAGATTGAGAGCGCGAGTGGGTGAAACAAGCCCAGCAGGCCCAAGACAAAGCATAGGCAACCTCTGTGGTGCCACTGGCCACAGACGTTTCTGGCCAGAAAAACTATGCCCCAAAGATCATGTAAAACTGTGACTTTATTCCTCTCTTTTGATAGTATGTTGGCTACTCTGTTTTTTTTTTCCTTCCTATAAAAATTTTGAATCAGTTTGTCAATGTATGTAAAATAACTTGCTGGGTTTTAATTGGGATTTTATTGAAACGATAGCTCATTTTGGAAATAACTGACATTATAACTTTTAAAACTCAACTATAAGGAAACAAACAATAAGAAAAAGATCAACTCAATTACACTCAACAATAAGAAAGTCAACCAATTGAATAAAAAATTGGCAAAACACATAAATGGAAACTACCAAAAATGATATGTGACAAATAAACACATGAAAACATGCTCTACATCAAATGCCATTAAGAATTTGTAAATTAAAATGAAATTTAATTTGTTTTAAATTATTAGAATCACCAAAATTCAAAACAATCTAAATTATTAGAATCACCAAAGTCCAAAACACTGAAAACAGTAGATGCTGGGGAACGATGTGGAGTAACAGGAACTCTCATTCATTGCTGAATGGAATGAAAAATAGTATAGCTACTTTAGAAGATAGTTTGACAGTCTCTTAGAAAGCTTCATTAAAAAAAAAAAAAACTGTAGATTTTCCATTATATTTCTTTGGATTTAGTTAATAGTTTCAGATTAAATCTGAGCCCTCAGTTTTTATGGGTGTCATACTATAAAATATACTTTGAACACATTTAGATATACATAAAATGATTATTGATTAGGAAAGTTAGTAAGGTAGATAAAATATCTGCATTTGTTCATCAGTCCTTTAATTGTAGAAAATTTTTCAGTGATGTTAAATTAAAAAAGTGAATTTTACTGTTTTAATTGAAATACACATATTGGAAATGGTGTTATCTCTTCAAATGTGCATCTTTCATTTTTATTCATGTTTTCCATGGTTGTGATAGCTTAATAATTATTTACATTTTACTGTATGTAGTTTTCACAAATCACCCTAAATGAGCAGTGGATTAAGTAACATTATAGATCCAAGAACAAATAAACTTGTTCATTTCTCAGGTTTTACTAACTTCAGTTTCATAATAACTCCACTGCTTGTCCATTAATCATAGCAATCTAGTCATAGATTCTCACTCTATTTTAATAAATTGTCTATTTTTTCTTTAATCTCAGTTCACTATCAATTTAAAGACAGCTGTTGAACACCAATTTCATGCCAGACAATTTGAAAGGCATTAAGTTATGAAAACAACCTGTATAGTTAGAGCCTAAATTACACCACCTAAGCTAATATTGTTTATTTTTTGTTATTTGAAAATTTTATTTTGGGGATTTAAAAACAAAAAAAATTAGTTATTTTTTTTTGAAATTTTTATTTATATATTCCAATTTCCTGCAAATGTAAAAAAGGTAAACTCTCAGAGAAGCAGATGCTGTAAATAAGATACTACATATAGCTTTCATTGATTTACATTATCTGACAGAACTTCTAATTAGTTTCACAAGACACTGATTGAAAATGCAACTTTTCCTTCAACATCAGATCTGTTCTTGCTGTTTTCATATATTTATAAGAGTAACAGATGATGGTGTTCTAAACTTTTCCACAATCATATAGCCGAGGACATTTAAAAAAGAAACAACTTTTATTTGTGTCAATTACCAATGTCAATCATGTCAGAATAAATTAGCCATGCTGTTCTTAATAGGAAAGTATGTTACTGCTGATATTTTAAGATGTGATACATGTAAGTTATTACAAGAATGCCAAGAAATCATTTCTCATTGCAATAGATGTTTTACTGAAAGAAAGACCATTAATATAAATAAGGTCAAGATATGTTGCTGGTAAATATTTTATTGACATTTTAGAGTGTATTATTTTTGATAATAAAATATGTTAAATAATATTATACACAAATATTTTTGTTTTTAATACTAATATTTTATACTGATATAATTATTCTTTCAACAATATTGTTGCCTTTACAGTACAAAAGGGTATAGCTTGTCATTTCTTGAACTCATAGGAAATCATGTAGACAAAGAATAGTTTATAAAGGATTGCACTAAGTACCACAGTGACTGAGAGAACCTACCCTGAACCTGTTCTTTGAAGTAGGAAAACACTTTCTGAACCTGACCTGAATTAAATCTTTTCTCATTGTTGTATTCTTTCTTTTCTGAAATTTAGCATTTGTCCAGGTGAAGTGGCTCACACCTGTAATCCCAACCCTGTGGGAAGCTGAGGTGGGAGAATAGCTTGAGTCCTGGAGTTTGAGACAAGCCTAGGCAATAAAGTGAGAAATTGTCTCTACAAAACCGTTTAAAAAGTTAGCTGAGCCAAGTCATACATGCCTGTGGTCCAAGCTACATGGAAGGCTGAGGCAGGAGGATACATCTTCTGAGCCCAGAAGGTTGTGGTTGCAGTAAGCTATGCTGCACCTGCAGCCTAGGTGACACAGCAAGACTCTGCCTCAAAAAAAAAAAAAAAAAAAAAAAAAAAAAATTAATACCATTTCTAGTCTGTATCCACCAACACAAAACAGATTTCAAATTACAGCCTAGTTTTATATGCCAATATTCTTATGTAAGTTATTTTATTCCAATCATATTATAATACATTTAAGAATATGATTTATTAGTTTTACCTCCCTCTGCTTCATGACCAGTACCCACTCAAATTTTATCTTGAATTATAATCCCCAGGTGTCAAGGAAGAAACCTGGTGGGAAGTGACTGAATCATGGGGGTGATTTCTGCCATGCTGTTCTTGTGATAGTGAATTCTCATGAAATTTGATGGTTTAATGTGTTTGATGGCTTTTTCATACTCTCTCTCTCTCTCTCTCTCTCTCTCTCTCTCTCTCTCTCTCTCTCTCTCTCTCTCTCTCTCCTGTCACCTTAAGAAGAAGGTGCCTGCATCCCCTTTTGCCATGATTGTAAGTTTCCTGAGACCTCCATAGTTATGCAGAACTGTGAGTCAATTAAACCTTTTTCCTTTATAAATTATCCAGTCCGGGGTTGTATCTTTATAGCAGTCTGAGAGTGGACTAATACAATGCCCCTTGCATTAAAATCTTTTTTTAAAAAGTACACACAAAGTCTTTCATTTTACAAATAACAAATAAGCAAATCAAAAAATGTAAAAAGCTACATCAGAAGTAAAAGTAGGGAAATCTGATCCAGCATGGCCAAATAAAACAGCTCTGGAGTGCAGTTCCCAGCTAGAACAATGCAGAAGGTGAGTGATTACCACTTTTCCAAACAAGGTTTTATTGCCTACAGACCAGGAGATTCCTGAGCTGAAAAGAACCACGAGTTTTCAGCATGGCTGTTTCAGCTGGCCCAGTGGGTCTCTGCAGAAAAACTCACACAAATTTGGGCAGCCATTACAACAGGTGCCTGGAATGCCTGGGAGAGAGAGTGACACATTCAACTGAAAAAAAAAAGGGGGCTTAAACAGGGAGTTAGGTGATCTGGCTCAGCAGTTCCCACCCCCACAAAAACCAGCAATCTGAAACACTCTGGATTGAGAGTTTCTCAGCAAGTGCAGCTGGACCCAGAATGGTCCAGCTCTGTGGGGGAAGGCTGTCCACCAATACTGAGGCAGTCCACCACTACTGAGGCAGTCTGCCATTACCGAGACAGTTCGGCATTACTGAGGCAGACCACCATTACTGAGGCAGTTCTAACTATATGTCTGTAAACTAAACCACAAGGAAGTTCACAGAGCAGCTGGGCAGAGCCCTTGGGAGCTCAGCAATGCCTCTGCTGGAAGACTGTGACTAGGCTAACTCCTGGCTGGGCAGGGCATCACTGAAAAAAAGCAGCAGCACATCAGGAACTTATAAATAAAGCCCTGCCTTCCCAGCACAGAGCACCTGGGAAAAAAGTCCATTATGAGTTCCACTACAGCAGACTTAAATGTACCTACCTAATGGCTCTCAATAGAACAATGGAGCTCCCAGCTCAGTGCTTGAGCTCCTATATGGGACAGACTGTCTCCTCAAGCAGCTCCCCAACCCCAGTATATCCAGAGAGACACCTCATAAAGGAGAGCTCAGGCTGACATCCGGTGGGTATCCTTCTGAGACAAAGATAACAGAAGAAGAAACTGGCAGCAACCCTTACTGTTCTGCAACCACCGCAGGTGATCCTCATGCAAGCAGGGTCTGGAGTGGACATCCAGCAGTCCTACAGCAGAGGGCACTGACTGTTAGAATGAAAACTAAAAATCAGAAAGAAATAAACTCAACATCAACAAAATGGACATCCACTCAGAGACCCCATCCAAAAATCACCAAGTACAAAGACCACAGGTAGTTGAATCCACAAAGATGGGAAGAAACCAGTGAAAAAGGAATGAAGACATCAAAACCAGAATGCCTCTCTTCCTCCAAAAGATCACAGTGCCTCACCAGCAAGGGAACAAGGCTGGATGGAGAATGAGTCTGATGAATTGACAGAAACAGGCTTCAGAAGGTGGGTAATAACTAACTTCTCTGAGCGAAAAGAACATGTTCTAACCCAATACAAAAAATCTAAGAACCTTGAAAAAAGGTTTGACAAAATGATAATGAAAATAAACAGCTTAGAGAATAATATAAATGACTTGATGGAACTGAAAAACAAAACACAAGGACTTTGTGAAGCATATACAGGTTTCAATAGCTGAATCAACCAAGCAGAAGAAAGAATATCAGAGACTGAAGATCAACTCAATGAAATAAAATAAGAAGTCAAGATTAGAGACAAAACAGTGAAAAGAAAACCTCCACAAAATATGGAATTATGTGAAAAGACCTAATCTACATTTGATAGGTCTACCTGAATGTGACAGAGAGAATGAATCCAAGCTGTAAAACACTCTTCACCCAGGAGAACTTTCCCAACCTGGCAAGGCAGTCCAACATTCAAGTCCAGAAATACAGAGAATATGACAAAGATATTCCTCAAGAAGAGCAAACCCAAGGCACATAATCATCAGATTTACCAGGGTTGAAATAAAGGAAAAAATGCTAAGGGCAGCCAGAGAGGTTGGGTTACCCACAAAGGGAAGCCAGCCCATCAGATTCACAGCAGATTTCTCAGCAGAAACCATACAAGCCAGAAGAGAGTGGGGGCAAATATTCAACATCCCTAAAGAAAAGAACTTTCTAGGTTGAATTTATATTCAACATAAACATATCCTAGGTTGAATTACATATCCAGCCAAACTGAGCTTCATAAGTGAAGGAGAAATAAAATCCTTTATGAACAAGCAACTGCTCAGAGATTTCATCACCACCAGGCCTGCCTTATAAGCATCCCTGAAAGAAGCACTAAACATAGAAATGAACAACCAGTACCAGCCATTCCAAAAATGTACCAAATGGTAAAGAACATTGACATAAGGAAGAAACTGCATCAACAGACAAAAAAAAAAAAAAAAAAAAAAAAAAAGCTAGCATCAAAATGGCAGGATCAAATTCACACATAACATTATTAACCTTAAATGTAAATGGGCTAAATGCCCCAATCAAAAGACACAGACTGACAAATTAGATAAAACGTTAAAACCCATTAAAGTGCTATATCCAGGAGACCCATCTCATGTGCAAGGATACACATAGGCTCAAAATAAAGGGATAGAGGAAGAATGGAGAACAAAAAAAAAGGAGGAGTTGCAATCCTAGTCTCTGATAAAACAGATGTTAAACCAACATAGATCAAAAGAGACAAAGAAGGGCATTACATAATGGTAAAAGGATCAATGCAACAAGAAGAGATGATGATCCTAAATATATATGCACCCAATACAGGAGCAACCAGATACATAAAGCAAGTTCTTAATGACTTACCAAGAGACTTAGGCTGCAGGTGCAGTATAGCTTACTACAACCACAACCTTCTGGGCTCAGGAGATGTATCCTCCTGCCTCAGCCTTCCATGTAGCTTGGACCACAGGCATGCATGACTTGGCTTAGCTAACTTTTTAAATTTTTTTGTAGAGACAGTGTCTCACTTTATTGCTCAGACTTGTCTCAAACTCCAGGACTCAAGCTATTCTCCCACCTCAGCCTTCCACAGGGTTGGGATTAAAGGTGTGAGCCACTACCTGCATGTTCTCACTTATAGGTGGGTTTTGAACAATGAGAACATATGGAAACAGGGAGAGGAGCATCAGTCATCTGTAGGGGGAACTAGGGGTGGGACAGTGGGGGGTGGGGAGGTTGGGAGGGACAACATGGGGAGAAATGCCAGATATAGGTGACAGGCGGATGGAGGCATCAAACAACATTGCCATGTGTGTACCTATGCAACAATCCTGCATGATCTGCACATGTACCCCAGAACCTAAAGTGCAATAAAGAACTATATATATATATATATATATAATATAAAATAACAAAACACAAAGTAGCATACTTTATCATATCAGATTACAAAATCAAAACTAGAAATGTTTAACTCTAAACCCCTAATATCTAGCTTAAAAACATAAACTAAAATATTAGTCACAAGTAGAAAACTTACCTATGAATAAAAATAACAAAAATCGATACAATTTGTTAGACATAAATAATAACAAATATTTGCTAGGTAATTCTCCTTTAACTTAATGATATGTATAATTTTAATGTCGTCTGAAGGAATAATGATCTAGGAAAAAAATTGTGGGAAAAATAAAGCTGTACCTCTTTCTCATGCCCAACATAAATATGCATCCCATTGGATTTAAAAAATTGAATATAGACTGGGCACAGTGGCTCCGGCCTGTAATCCCAGCTCTTTGGGAGGCTGAGGTGGGTGGATCATGAGGTCAGGAGATCAAGACCATCCTGGCTTACATGGTGAAACCTCATCTCTACTAAAAAAATATAAAAACAGCCAGGCATGGTGGCACACACTTGTGGGTCCCAGCTACTCAGGAAGCTGAGGCAGGAAAATCGCCTGAACCTGGGAGCTGGAAGTTGCAGTGAGTCAAGATTGCACCACTGCACTCCTGCCTGGTTGACAAAGTGAGACTCCATCTCAAAAAAAAAAAAAACAAAAAAAACAAAAAAAACCCTGAATGTTAGAAGCCAAAATTATGTTGAAAAATTCAAATATAAATATTTTGAAGTGAGGAGAGGGTTTCCAAGAAAACAAGATATAATCTGTATAGTAAAAGATTGTCAGAATGTATTGTGGGGGAAAAAAAAAATCTTCATTGAAATAGTCATATTCAATTTGATCTAATATGAATTCATAGAACAAGGAAAATGCTATTCTTATAAACTTAGTATAAAGTTTTCATACAGGTGATTTTCTCTGCTATCTTCTGGAAAAAAATAATTTATTCCTGGTTTATTCTTAAAACTGATAGTCCTTTGTGATCCAGCATTTTTGGGATCTATCAGAACTTTGAGGACAGATACGGAGCTTTGTCTTCCAGTGTGAGTGGCAGTGACTGAAGAGCTCTTCTCTCTCTCTTAATTCTCACTTTCACTTGTTTTTTTGCATGTAATAAATTCTTGTATTGTTCCAAACTCATCCATACATTTAAAAAACTTTAAGCAAGGTTGTTGCTTAGGGCGTTTGTTTTGCCATACTGCAAGATAAAGACTTGGCATTTGTTCCTTAAGTGAAGACAAACAATTAGTAAAAATCGTTTTCAGGTAATGTAAAAAGTGAAATTACATTAGAAGTCAAAACTATTTACAACATCTCTAAAGGCAAAAAGTTAAAGTTCTTAATATTTATGAATCTTGCAAATCAATGACAGGCTTTTTCATTCATTAGACATAAACATCAGCATGTAAAATTTTCTCTTCAAACTATTGTATCAGATTTTTAATTGGGTATACAGTATATCTCAGATTTAGAAAATTGTATTACTCTAACTTTCATTTTTATTCTAACACTAAGGAAGATGATGATTATGGATACATTTCTTGCAAAGTAGTATAATTATATAAGATATCTGTCCAACGTATCATCTAGCATTCTCAATATTGTTAAGCACAAATTATCTGTTATGTGTTATGCAGGTTTATGTAATTACGTATGTTTACTTTTTAATTTTAATTATTTCACCATTTTTATGTACAAGTTATTTTCAATATTTTAAAAATATTGATCAATAATTTGCCTTTTCACATTATTTAAATGTATTTTCTAATGGTATGCTATTGGTTTCAGTTCACATTCATTACAACCTGGAAACTTAAAGCTTATTGCTTTATGTTACATTTTAATACACTCTTAATCCATGAATGGGACACTGCTATGCAATTGTTTTTAATGTAAAAATCCAGAATTATTATGAGGTTGTACTTTATCTTGCCTGACAGTGAGTGAAAGATTACATAACCTCTATTTTTTTTTAAGAAGAACCCCGGCTAGCTGACATAGCTGTTATGATAATGGTAATTTGGTGCTGAATGAGAAAGACACTATCCAGGGAGAGAATTTCCATAACTGTTGCAACTAATATCGGAAAGGAAGTAATTTCCTCCCGTACTGCATCCAAATATTCTGTGAGTTCAGAGACAACAAAATGGCATGTTTAAAATCTATATACCCACCATTAGCTTCTACCATTCCTTTGTTCATCTAGTGCAATTTTTGACATATTTCAATGACAAAAAAATTGAAGAAATGTATAGAAATGCAAATCCATGCCTTTCTAATTCCATCCATTAGAAATCATTTACTTCAAAACACAGACACAGACACACACACACACACACACACACACACACACACACACACACACGTACTATCATGGATAGCTCAGAAAGTTTATTTGAGGATAGAATTAATTTCCTATACATTTAATTAAATAGTCTTTGAAAATATATGGTTGTCGTATTGACAATTTTGTTCAGAAGAGTGTAAATGTACTACAGAGACATGATAATCTCTGTAGTTACTATTAATTAAAGAACAATTTAGAAGAATATAAATAAGGTCTGAATTGATATTTGTGGAAAGTGTAAGCTCCTTGGAATCTGGGGCTACCAAGGTATATTTTCTTTTCTCTCTTTTTAATTAGTTATACAGCATAAGTTTATATAAGATTAACACTCATAAGAAAATAAAGATATGTATTAAGTGAAAACATCACATAGTATTCTAATGCATTCAAGACATGAAGGACAAAGAGCTTGGAGATAAGAAATGCTCACTGATGCTAGCCAAGCTTCTCTGCAGCTTTGTTTTTTCCTGAGAGTATTTGCTGATTCACACTAGAGCAATACAGACTTAACAAAAAAAATATATACATAGTATTTTATGCAGTTTCACTGAATTTAGAAGTGAAACTTAAGGGAGTTTGGGTCTGTAAAGGCAAAAATGATGGCAGAGAAAAGAAGCCTAAAGAACAAAAGGATATAAAGAAATAAACCCAACATTCTGCAGGAATTTCTCCTTCGGGCCTATAGTAAATAATATGCTAAACATAAATGAGCCAACTGCAGAGAAAGCGAGCAGAATATACCTGCTAAATAAAAAGAACAAGTATAGATCTCAAGATTTTTACAGTATTGAGAAGAAAACAATTTGACTGCAAGCAGGAAGCAGCTCAGTAAACACTTTAGGTTTTCAGTGGATATGTGTGAGGTAATAGGAGACCTAGAAATAAAGGAAAAATCAGTAGAAAGCTCAGGTACTTTTTTATTCTTTCGCAGTCTTTTGCCAATACATAAATAAATAAAAATAAATCCTCTCTGATGGAAGACTACTTTATCCAGAGTGACTGCAATTTGTCATATACAAACCCATACATTTAACAAGAAAATAATTTTTCATGTTTACCAGGAAACAGAACATAGAAACAAAATAATTACAATTATATAAAAGTCAATAGAAAAAGGTTTATAAATAAAACTTATTAGAAAAAATATTAAAACTACGGCTAAGAGTTTAACAAAAAGTACAATTTTTTAAAAAAATTCTAAGTTCAAGGGTAAATGTGTAGGTTTATAATATAGGTAAAATGGGTGTCACAGGGGTTTGGTGTACAGATTATATTCTCACCCAGGTAATAAGCATAGTACCGAGTCAGTAGTTTTTAGATCCTCACTCTCTTCTCAATCTCCACCCAGAAGTAGGCCCCATTGTCTGCTGTTCTTCTTTGTGTTCATGTCTACTCAGTATTTATCTCCCACTTTTAAGTGAGAACATTGTTTTGTTTTCCATTCCTGTGTTAACTCTCTTAGGATAATGACCTCCAGTTCTATCCAATGACGAAGGATACAATCTCATTATTTTTATGGCTCCATGGTATTCCAGGGTGTATACGAACCACACTTTCTTTATTCAGTCCACCATCGATGGACATTTAGGTTAATCCCATGCCCTTGTTATTGTGAATAATGCTCTGATGAGCATACATTTACATGAGATTTTATGACAGAATAATTTGTATCCTTTTGATATATATCCAATAATAGAATTGTCAAATTGAGTGGCAATTCTGCTTTGAGATCTTTGAGGAATTGCCAAACTGCTTTCCACAATGGTTGAAAGAATTTAAATTCCTCTCAGCAGTACATGAGTATTCCCTTTTTCTCTGCAACCCTGTCATCAGCATGTTTTTTTTTTAATGTTATTAAAAAATTTTTTTTTGAGATGGAGTCTCACTCTGTTGCCCAGGCTGGAGTGTAGGGGCAGGATGTAGGTTCACTGCAACCTCTGCCTCCCCAGTTCAAGCGATTCTCTTGCCTCAGCCTCCCAAGTAGTTGAGATGACCAACGTGCTACCACACCCAGCTAATTTTTTGTACTTTTAGTAGAGATGGGGTTTCATCGTGTTAGCCAGAATGATGTCCATCTACTGACCTTGTGATCCACCTGCCTTGGTCTCCCAAGGTGCTGGGATTACAAGCATGAGCCACAATACCCAGCCACCATCTGTCATTTATTGACTTTTTAGTAATAGCCATTCTGATTGACGTGGCATGGTATCTCATTGTGGTTTTGATTTGCATTTCTCTTTATTAGTGATGCTGAGCATTTTTTATAGGCTTATTGAATGTACGTATATATTCTTCTGAGGAGTATCTGTTCAGGTCATTTGTCTGCTTTTTAATTGGGTTATTAGTTTTTTGCTTGTAGGTAGGTTTATGTACCGGATTCACAATATTAACCCTTGTCAAATGCATCCCGTGCAAAGTTTTTTTTTTTCATTCTGTAGGGTGTCTGTTTATTGATAGTTTCTTTTGTTCTGCAAAAGCACTTTGATTAAATTAGGTCCCATTAGTTTATTTTTGTTGTTGTTGTTGCAATTGCTTTGGGCATCTTCATCACAAAATCTTTGCCAAGGCCTAGGTCCAGAATGACATTTACAAGACTATCTTCCTAAAACTTTTAGAGTTTTAGGTTTTACACTTAAGTCTTTAATCCATCTTCAGTTGATTCTAAGGAAGGGGTCCAGTTTCAGTCTTCTGCATATGGCTAGCCAGTTATCCCAGCACCATTTATTGAATAGAGTCCTTTCTACATTGCCTATTTTTGTCGACTTTGTTGAAGATCAGGTGGTTGTATGTGCATGGCATGATTTCTGGGTTCTCCCTTATGTTCCATTGGTCTATGTGTCTGCCTTTGTATGGTTACCATGCTGTTTTGGTTACTGTAGCCTCGTATTAGCTTGGTGCAAACATAACTGTGTTTTTTGCCATTAAAAGTAATTTCTGTTTTTGCCATTACTTTCAATGATAAAACTGCAATTAGGTTTGCAACAACCTAATAGTATAGTTTGAAGTCACGAACATGATGACATCAGCTTTGTTCTTTATTCTTAGAGTTTCCTTGGCTATTTAAATTCTTTTTTTGGTTCTATATAAATTTTAAAATATTTTTTTCTAGTTCTGTGAAGAAGAATGTCATTAATAGGTTGATAGGAATAACATTGAAACTTTACATTGCATTGGACGATATGACCATCTTAATAGTACTTATTCTTCCTATTCATGAATATGGTATGTTTTTCCATTGTTTGTGTCATCTCTGATTTTCATTTAACAGTTTTGTAATTCTCATTTTAAAGATTTTTCATCTTCCTGTAAGGTATATTTCTGAGTATTTTATTTGTTTTGTGGCTATCATGAATGAGATGGCATTTTTTAATGTGGCTTTGAGCTTGAATATTGTTGGTGTATAGGAATGCTATTAATTTTTGTACATTGATTTTATATCCTGAGACTTTGCTAAAGCTGTTTATTAAATCAAGATGCTTTTGAACAGAGATGTATAATTTTCTATAATTCTATCATAAAAATTCATATCATCGGCACACTGGAATAGTTGGACTTCTTCTCTTTGTATTTGGATGCTTTCTATTTCTTTCTCCTGCCAGATTGCTCTAGGTAAGAGTTACAGTACTATGTTGAATAAGAGTGGTGAGAAGCAGCATCCTTGTCTTGTAGTTTTCACTGAGAATGCTTCCATCCTTTCCCCCATTCAGTAAGATGTTGGCTGTGAGTTTGTTTTAGATAGCTCTTATTATATTGAAGTGTGTTCTGTTAGTGCCTATTTGCTAAGTGCTTTTAAAATGATGGAGTGTTAAATTTTATTGAAAGCCTTTTCTGCATCTATTGAGATGACTATGTGGTTTTTGTTTTAGTTTCTCTTTATGTGATTTAACTAGAGAACTAGAATTTATACGAATCCAATGAAAATGGTAAAATTAAAAAGAAAAAACAAAAATTAGCAGTAGATTGAATACAATGAAACAAAGATTAGTGACTTGGAACTTGTAAGTATGAGTTATTCAGGTTGATACAGAAAGAAAATGTATAAAATATATTAATAAATTTAAGACATGTGAAATGACACTAAAAATTTAATATTTTTTGTAATTGAAATTTCTATATAAAAAGAGAAAAAGGCTGGCAAATTCATATTTGATATATTATCAGCATATAATTTTTCTAAAACTGATCTATAGACAGTAAAGGTAATCTCAAAAAAGGTAAAAGTTTTAATATAATTTTATATAAAAATGGAGAACTTTACATCAGTATATATGAATTATATGAAAATTATAAAAATGGCTATTTGGGTAGAATTATTCCAAATAAAAGCATGAAAACTCAAAAAGAAATAAAGAGCATTCTCTGTAATACAAAATGATTATTGTATTTGTCAACCAAAAATAATACCATGGTGAAGTTAAAAGTATCTGTAAATTTGAAAATGATAGTAATTTAACAGAAGATGAGAGAAAAAAGGAAGATAAATTGGAAAAACTATTTTTCTTTGTTTAGAAATAAGACAAATGATAATAAAAAGTAGTGTACTTTTTACTGAGGGCACAAGTAAAATGTCTAGGATAAATCGTGAATGCATAATAAAGGCATGTTTAATAATGAGCTAGTAAAATAAAAAGTAAAGAAAAACACAAGTTAATTTAAAAAAGAAAAAAGATATTGGGTGTTTAAAAAAGAGACAAAAGGTTAATAATAAGATGCCATAATCAAACCCAACTATATCAGTAATTTCATTAAGTATATATACAATAATATTCCAATTACAATTTAAAAAATCAGAATTGATGCTCTAAAACTATATGCTACACACACACACACACACACACACACACAGACATACACAAACATACTTTAAATCTGTGGACCATTTAACCTTCTTAGAAAAAGGATAAAAAATAGTGTTCTACTCTAATTTCAATCAAAAGAAAGTTGCTGATGCCATATAAAAACTATACTTAAGAAAAGAAATACCAATAGAGATGAAGAAGACTACTTCACAATAATAAATAATCCAATTTAACAGGAAAATGTAATCGTCCTAAAACTTAATTACCATATGACCTATTTGTAACATATGTGTAGTAAAACATAAGCAAAATTTATGTACCTAGCATAAAACATACACTACTATATATGTGCCTAGTAACACAACCAATTGATTTGTTTAGATTGAGAAAACTATAATAAAATATAGAAGAATTTACAATTACGACTAGAGATTTTAACAAACCATTTAAGTAATAGCTGGAATAAACACACACACACACACACACACACACACACACACACACACACACACGCAAAATTGGTTAAGTGTATAAACATTTTGCACAATATAATTTAAATTTAACCAAATTGAAACCCAAACTGAAACAAATGTTTATTTCAAATGAGCAAGGAGTTCTCATCAAAATTTACAAAATATCTAAGAGCAGGAACAGATAAATCTTCCTAATTATAGACATAAAACATCTTTTACAAAAAAGAGTTTGAGAGATGGCTTGACACATGACTTAAAGCAAAAGAAAGTACCATCTTCAGGGAGCCAAATTGGGACTGTTATCCATTTCTTGAGATCTGGAGATATATGTGTGACTGAATTCCAGAGTGTTTGTGAACCAGTAAGTGCTATGTGTTCTCATTCCTCTCTGTTTTAAATGAGTGTAACTCCTGCTATTATCTTGTCCCTGTTTCACACCTGTAGTTTGGAAATTCAGGGGTCTTAGTTCATAGGCCTGAGTTAAGAGGCTTCTCTGAGAAGCTACAGATGAGTGGAACTTGATCTGCCTCATACATATATGAAAGTGATTTCGATGACAAGATACTAAAACCTAAGCATGATTCTGGTGTAGTCATTTGATGAGAATTTTGGAGTAGACAGCAAATATATGGGCATATGGGAAAAATACAAATATTTTTTGTATAGGGTGCAAATGTTTTTAGAATGAAAATTGTGTATAGTATTAATTCACAGGTGTGTTAATTTAAAAATATATTTTATAATCCTAGAGCAACAATTAAAAAATTAAACATAGAGATGTAGTTTAAAACATTGAGAATAAAGTAAAATTTCAAAAAATAACAAAAAATATTATACCAAAAATTCAGGAAAAGAGAAAGACAAATAAGAGATGACAAAATTAAAGTATGTATATATTGAGGAGATGGAATCATAACCACTATTGTCAATAACCATATTAAATATAAGTTGAATAAGGATATGAACAGATACTTTTCAAAAGAAGACATATATATAACCAACAAGCATATGAAAAAAACCTCAATATCATCAATCATTAGAGAACGCAAATCAAAACCACAATAAGATAGCATCACGCACCAGTATGAATGTTAATTACTAAAAAGTCAAAAAATAACAGATCCTGGCAAGGTCTTTATTTAAGAAGTAACACAAATGATAATACAAAGTAGTGTACTTTTTACTGAGGGCACAAGTAAAATGTCCAGGATAAACCATGAATGCATAATAAAGACAACTTCTTTTAGCTGTGTCATCTACATTTTCATGCATACTCAAATAAGAATGAATAACTTTTATCATTTTGCTGAGATTGAATGACTTAGAAAAGAAAACATTGATTCACAAACCCATTGAGGAGAATAGTTTTGTTTTGATGACAAAACAATGAAATCACAGATTGAAACGACAGTTTTAAAACACACATAAAGCTGGATGTGGTGGCTATTATCTGTAATCCCAATCTTGGCCTTCTTCGGAAGGCCAAGGTGAAAGGATCACTTGATCCCAGGAGTTTGAGGTCAGCCTGGGCAAAATAACAAAACCATATTACTACCGAAACAGTAATAACTTAGAAAAAATTAGCTGGGCATACTGGTGCCCGCCTACTGTCCAAGCTACTCATGAGGCTGAAGTGGGAGGATCGCTTGAACCCAAAAGTTAGAAGTCCAAATCAAGTGGGAAAATTATTATGTATATTTTGAAAAAATAAAGGATGTCAGAAAGTTTGGAATGCTAAAAAAATAAAGGAAGAGAAAATGATCAATCTAAAATTCTGCAAATTTTACACAACATATACTAACTTTATGTGTGTGTGTACATGTTATTTTATAGTTATTTTCAATGTATAATAAGTGTTTTTCTTAAAATTAACAAATAAAAATAGCAGTCATATTCTCACATAGCTTTTATAATGATGTTTCCTAATAGATTCTTTAATTACCCATTTTTGAGAAGAGGCATGTGTAGAGGTAGTGTGTATATGGGATATATCTGTATCTTCCTCTCAGTCTTGCTGTGAACCTAAAGTTGCTCTAAAAAAACAGGCTTTAAAAAAATACCTGTTTTAAAGATACAATAGTTTAATTGGTCATTAATGGCCAATTAATGGATAATAGTCATTAGCTTTTGCTAACTGAGTTACTGGGATATTTATATTTTATTTGCAATGTTAAAGTAATTTGACATATTAACTAAATCACAAATATATTTTCTTATCTATTATTTTATAAATATAATCTTACTATGTTGCCTTTGCTGGTATAAAACTCCTTGCCTCAGCTTATGTTTTTAATTTGAAAAATACACTATTTTTTTTTGTTTGACACTTTTTTCCTTGTCAGCAATGCCCTGATCTTTACACACTGTATTTATCTCTCCTAAATAACTCAGAAATTGACACAATACCCTCCTTCAAGATAAATTATACACAGTTATAATCATTTCAGTCCCTGAAACCACTCTTGCTCTTTAGTGTCATATACACAAATATACATTTGTTTCAGCTATCTTATAGGATCAACTTTTCTTACAAACATTTATTTAACTTCAAAAAATTAACTCTAATTTATAGAGATTATCTTATTGTAAATCAAGAAGAATATTTCTGAAGTAATTTTTCTTAATTATCCAACAGTAATATCAGTCCTATATTCTGAATAATTGTTACTTTCTCCATTGACAAATAGTGTCTTTTCTTTCTATTATATGTTAATTTTGAGAGAGAGAGTTCATAACATCAACTTTTAAGGCCATAGCCCAAATCCTGATTCTGTAACTACATAACCTATGAAAGCTAATTTAGCCTTTCTGAGTCTCAGCTTCCTTATTACAGCAATGAGCAGATAATCAACTAAAATTAATCAAATAATATGGATAATATATTTAAGTGCTAAATTAAAAAGATAGTTGGTTTTCCTTTTCTACATGTAGAAGACATATACACTGATGATAATAAATACTTTTATGTACATGTTTAATTTTTTATTCTTTCAGTCTCATTTCCAAACCTTCTAAAACAGTAGTAAAATTTATCTTACAAGGAGAGCAGGAAGCAATTTAGTCCTATCAATCTGAGACAAGATTTGATCCTTTCAAATTCTTTGTATTGCCCCTAAGATTCTTTTTTTCATATTTTTTAACATAGAAAAATAATTTGATTAAGGACCTGTGAGCAATCTTTTTACATACCTTTAGTATTCATTTTATAAATATGAAATTTGTATAGCTAACAAGTTTTTCATTCTGTGATTTATATTTGTTTCTACTCCATTCATTATTAATGGAGATTGAGAGGAGTTGGTCACTCTTATGAGTGAAAGAATCTTTTATTTTATTGAAGGTTTTCATTAGTCAATTACTTTAACCTCATCTTGTAGCTCTTGTTTGACTTTGTGAATAATCACTCTCACTCTTCTCTGAACCTTATCACATTTCCATGTATTTTTAAAGTTCTGAGGCAAAAAATAAATACTGTAGTATTCATTTGTCTTAAACCATTTCTTGGAATTTAAATTAACTTGGTCATCATATAAATCTAAATCAACATATTATAGATTTTTTTAAAAGATGGAAAAGTCAGTAAATAGAATACATTAATAACAGTATAATCTTCTAGGTACAGCATATTACTTGAAGATATATGAAAATAGAAAAGAAGAGGAAAATCTATATGTAAAAAAGAAGACTATTAGCCATCACCATGATTACAGCTCTTTCCAAATATATCATCAAAAATATGTCCTGTTGGTTAGGGAATATTATTACTTTTCTCTCGTTTCTTCTGTTAACTCAGAAATACAAGAATAGACAATTAATGTGACAATATGAGTAAATTAACTCATTTCCACTTTTATTTCACTTCATTGTTATTTACCTTTTCTGAATGGCAGTTTTGAAAAGCGATTAAAAACATGGGCTTCAAAAGTCAATTTCCTTGTCAAGATCCAAATTCTATAATCTCCAAATCTTCCACCTTTGACAATGTTTTTTTCTGTGAAAATAGGAATAATAATATTTTTCTCAAACAGAATGCTAAAAGCAATTAATAAAATAATTATTAGACAGTGTTTAGCAGTGACTCATAGAGGGGAAAAATTTAATAAACATTACCTGTGATTATCGAATGCTATGACAATTATCAAAAATAAAGAAGTACCTGTTTCTTTTATATTTTCCATATGTTTTAAACCATTGCTCTTCTTGAAATAAATATACATTGTCAGAATCAAATTTCTCCATATGCTAAGGAATCTTAACTTCAGGGCCCTATAATTGCGTTCCAGACAGGCTGCTTGTAGTTTATTTATTTATTTTTTTTTCATGGCAATTGGCATTAAGAGGCTGTAGTAATTTTATATTTACAATTTTATACATTTTTTAAAAAAATTAAATAACCCTCCTACAAAATGAAAAAAAGCCAGGAACATGAAATCCTGAACCCAGAATGCCTGGTTAATTGTTAATAATATTTCTACTTGCTGATGAATTAATGTGGGTGTTAGTATTAAAATGTTTCAATATAAGTAACATTTTAACATCTATAAAAGAATCATTTTTATCCATTTATAATCAATTTTTTAATGAATTCAGATCATAGAATTTGTTTTAATGAGAATTTTACATCTACACAGAGTAAGAAAATATTTCTGAATAGGCCTAGACATGAAAATTTAGTACTGTATTCTACCATTAATTTAATATCAATATTTCTATGCCTAAAATAACAGTTGCTAAAAATATTTTTCAGAAATTTATAAATTGCTACAAAAACATAGTAGTTGTTGAACCAAGGAATATTCCCCAATTTTATAAACTTCAAAGGATTAAAATCTCCCTTGTGTCTTCTCTGAATCATTTACCCACTAGAGCATGGACACATTCAACTGCTGTGTCAATATAACTAGCAGTGGAATAAAAGCAAAATGAATTACACCATTGATTTTAATTCAAATAATTCTTGAAAATGCTGATCAGTCATAACTAATCAAAATGTCATTTACATAATTTTAGAAAGGAGTAGTCCTTTACATGTCAAGAAAATATATTTTATATTTGCACTTATATTTAAAAATATGCTGTACTAAAATCTTAGAAAATGTATTTTAATAAACACATAATTTTTCTTTTTGAATAGAAGATAATTATCTTCCCATCATTTTCTTGCACTTACTCATGACAGAGTTAAACAGTGGTATTTCCTGAATATGTAGTGCTGGGAATGCAATGCCACCTATTTATCTGTTTCTCATTAATAAAATTTGTTCTGTTTGTGATGATTTAAGTATTTTCTAGGGCAATTTAGATTTTCTCTACCATGCTCCTCACTCTTTCTCAGAGTTTTTCCCAGCAGAGATTTTAATGTCTATATTTCTGCTAACAGTCTGTTAAAAATAATCTAGGCATTTTCTACTATGGGCTTCTTTAAAGTATTCCAGTTTCTTCCCACTGCTCAATTCCAAAGCCACTTATACATATTATAGGTGCATGTCACAGCATAACCTCACTCCTGGTACCAAATCTTATTGTCTCCTATTGCCATAACAAATTGTAGAGCTCAAATTTTGAGTGAATACCAAGAACGGAGTACTCAGACAGTTTAGTTGAGTGGGGCTGGGAGTAGCTCTTCAAGAGAGTCCACCCCAGCACCCATCCACCAAGTATTTATTGAAAGGGCTTGTATTAACTACAAACATCCACTAGATGGTCATTTGAGGTGGGTTGCTGAGGCACCTGTGACCCTGTACACATTCAAGCTGCATTCTCAGGAGGCTGTTTTCAATGTTCCTTATCACACCACACACTCCACTCCCTGTCCTGTTATCAAGTCAAGGAGTTTCATTCTCATGCACAAGTAACATACACACAGTGCCTCAGTATTTACATACCCCAACCTCAAATTCCATGTACATAAGCTTGAATATATTTCCATGTGCCCCCACATATTCCCCCTTTTTAAATTCTTAAAGCACGCTGGTCATCCAATACAAGGTAAGCTTCTAGCATTCTTCCCTGGTTGTAGATGCATCTGGTGGCAGCACAGAGCCATCTGCAAATGCCTAGCAAACAGATGCAAAGAAGAATAAGCATAGCAGCCATCACCCAAATTTTGTATGTTTGATTGTTTTGTATGTTTAACCAAAACAATCAAGTGTTCAGTTGTTCAGTTTTAACCATTGACAGGCTTCTTGTAATTGCTGAAGGTTACTTGTTTGTAATTGCTGTGACCATTCTTCAAGTTGTTTCTTTATTTCCCACTTAAGAGTGAAAATTTGAGAAGACAAATTGTTGTGATAAGCCCTTTGCAGATGTACTTTTCTAAATTACTGCAAGCTGGAATCTCCTTCCCAATTCCAGGTTAAATTTACAGGCAGCCACAATTCAGCATGCTGTTTTAAAATCATGAAATAGGTATTATTTAACTGTGTAACATTTTGATAAGACAAGGATGAAGCATACCAGCTACTGGAGGAGACTTTAATACTATAAAGGATTGATTCTGCACTATATTAGGAACACCTTGCCCAAACAAAAGTATGTAGGGGTGGGTAGTACAAATCAGGACTATATGAGTAACATTATTGTGCAAAAAGAGGGTATAGTTGCTACCATTAGTAATGTACTCACCATACTGAAAATGCGAAAGAACCCTTTCAAGAAAAGGAAGACCTAGTTTCCAAATTTGTGTATGAACAGAGCTTAAGGCTTGTTTCCCTTTTAGTTGTAATATAGGTCCTGAAATCCCATACTCTGGCCACATGATAGAACTATTGGAGGGACTCTCAAATCTAATAGTCTGATTTGCAGACATAAGATAACCATGGGAACTCCATTCAAGTAAGGTGCCATTATCAAACAGGGGCCCTTGGCTCAGTGCAGGTTGTCTGCACAGAGAAGAATGGATGGCCTCAAACTTGTATCACCAGTCCCTACTTGGACGGCATATAGTAATATCACTTGTGTAGCTTAATTAGAGACCTCAGTAAGATTACTAGTAGCAGCAGAAATAAAGGTCAAATTTGCAAGCTTAGCATCCCTTTTGGGCTGATAGTAAAGATACTCTTGAAGAAAGAGAGTAACACACTTACGTGCTATTGTGGGAAAACGAAGAGGGGGATTACTAAACAATAAAGTCAAGGAGTCATTAAGTTTAATTCATCTCAAATTTTCAATTCAGAGGTAAGACAGGGGCATCTACTGACCTTCTGTCCAAGAAATATCATTAGATGACAAAGGCAGGTCAGCATCCCACCATGTAATATCATTAAAAACAAGGAGACTTAGAACATGACTCCAATAAACATGCTCTTGAGCTGATCCCACTTGGCAAAGAACAAAAGCTACCAGCAACACTAAGATCCATGTCTGTCTTACTTTCTCAGACATTTTCCCAGTTACCACCAAATACATAAGAAACCGGTTCTCTGCAGTTGCAGGAGCTTCTGTGGTAGCAAGCTGGATAGTTGCTTATTGGTCCAATCTCTTTAGCTGTCTTCAAGTAATGTCAGATGCCTTCTGAGTCATTACCATCATTGCTGTTTGATTCTCCAATGACAGGTCCTTTTCTCAAGGAGAAAGCTCCATATTCCCCATTTTTTGTTTATTAAGACATATTTTAAGAGTTTGATGAGCTTCTTTAACAATGGCCTATACAGTTGAGTTATAGAGGATACCTGTCTTATGTTTATGTGCCAAAGTTGCAATGCAAATGCAAATTGAGAACTAAAATAGCAAGGTCCCTTGTTAGTTTTTATAGTTTGTGGAAGGCCTAAAGTCATAATAGATTCAAACATGAGCAACTGCATCTAGTTTTTCTCCGGTATGGGGGTTAGCATATATTAAACCTGTATAAGTTTTTACAGTAATGTGGAGAAATTTAAAATATCCAAAAGGCAGATACTGAGTTAACATCAGTTTGCCAGATAACATTAGAAACCAAACCTTGTGGGTTGGCCCCAAGTCCTAAGAAAAAATGAGAGAGAGAATGCTATTGGCAATCAGGACAAGATTTAACAATTATGTGAGCTTGAGCAAGTATTAAATGAAGCTGTTGTTTAAGACTGCAGACATTCTCATTAAAAAAAAAAAGCATGATGAGCTTAAGCTCACAAAAAGGCAAGAAAGTCTGCAAACATTTGTGGCTGTACCAGAGCATCAGCTCGAGTGTTCCCTTTTGAAAATGGTACCAGGTAACCTAGAATGAAAGCGAATATGGGTGATGTAAAGATGATAACTGGCACAAAGGAACTCTTGCACTGCAAGAAATAAAGTTAGTACGGATTCATTAGCAATGCCCTTCACATGTGCAAGATCTAATGATCTTTACACTGCATAAGCGGAATTACCAACTATATTTATGTCTTGGTGAGGAAAAGTTTTTAAGGCCAATATGGGGACACCTAACTCCATCTGTTGCATAGTTTTAAAATGTTCCTGGATTTTGTGTTGCCAATTTTGTATGGCATTTTGCCGCACTATACCTGTCTTTTCAGTTTTTTTCTGAAACATCTGTAAAGACAGTAGTGGCATGAAATAAGGGCTCAGAGACAACAACAGTTACAAATCACAGTTTTTAAAAAGTCTAGGAGCTTAAAGGCTGGTAAATAGAAGATGATATTACCAATGGAGTCAGCCATTGCTACTTGCCAATTAAGATCACAGGCTAAGAGAGTACGAAATTGTTCCTTGTTTAACGGTAGAAAAAGAGTAGCAAGGTAGTATCCTGACAACCGGATGCAACGCCGGCATCCCTTTATGAGAAGACAGATATTAAATCGGTGGTTTTTTTGGTATATATTTAGAGGGATTACGAGACAGGTACATAACATGTCAAATATAGAAACGGCAAAAGATAAAGTCTATCTGTTAAACTAAGACATGGAAGGGATTAATATTTTAAGTGATTTTTACCTTCTTTTGACCCTTGAAAGTCATTAAAATGTGACTGCAAGTCGCCAGGATAATAAACCTGCATTGAGTTAAGTATCTTAAAATACAAAAACAAACAAACAAAAAAAACGTTTTAAAATGTCCTCTGGTGTTGGCCATTTTCTTGCATTACCCTTTAGCTGCAATGTGTTGTTAGAAGTGAGCTTGGGAAAGTAGGGCTGTGGTTGATTTCTTCCTGTCTGCTCCCGGCTCCTTAGGCAGCCTCTGTTTTGAACAGCCTGCCACCTGTTGCTACTCTTACCCTGAGAGGAAGGAAAGAAAACTACAAGAGGCAGTAAGAGGCCAGGTGGTAAAGTGTGTGTATGAGCACGAAGGTAGGAGGCAAGAAGGCAACAGGCTGGGAGAAAACCACCACCCTTGTCTTCCAGGCCACCTACCCTTGGAGCCAACCTTGTTAGGTAAGATACTGAAAATACACCAAGATTTTTATTATTTTTACCACCGCCAAGCAGAGAGGCTCAGGGGAGGAGCAGACATGCAGCACAGGATCTGCTTTGAAGTTTTCTAGTCACAGTGTTTTTAAACATTTTATAAAAAAGCAAAACAAACATTCCTTACTGCTGTGTCTGTCTTCTGAAGACGACAGCAGCTGGCAGAGCTCGTTTTCCTCAGCCTAGTTAGCATTTAACATATGGCTATGGGAAAGTGCCCCTTATTAGTGGGCTTCTCCCCTGGAACTCTGTACTCTAGGCTGCTCCACACCCCTCTGCTCACCTTAGGCTAATAAGATTGGGGTGCACGTGGACTGTTTCTTAGTCCTTTCCCCAGGGGCCAGGGACAGACAAGGAATTGCTTGTCATCTGAGATACGCGAGGGGTGGCAGGGAAGGACAGAAGTAGAAAAGGCAGCAGCACAGCAAGCAGCAGGCCATTTTCTGGGCACAGTTACTAAGGCACATGACCAAGGTGAGAAGGATCCTTAAGACCGGGCTGGAGCTGCCTGCAGCCACCCAGGGACTTGGTCTGTGCCTCTTGGCCACCCCTTTATCACCACAAACCCAGAAAGGGGCAACTTACCTAGACTTCCGGGGACTAAGTGAACCCTCCATGACATCTTAGCAACTCTCCTGCCCCAGACCTCTGTGGGCAGCAAGAAAGCCAGAACTTTCTGGAATAAAACCCAGGAGGCAGCCTGCAACTTTCCTTTATACTCCAGGGAAACAGGAAAAAGACAAGGTCAGAAAGGTCGATGCTGGAAGTAGGAAGTGAGAAACTGCGTATTAAGAAGATAATCATAATCAGCCACTTTTCTTCTCTCCTAGAGGCACCCCTCCAGCTGGGAAGTTTTTCAAGGAAACACGGCCACCAGATAATATAGATGTTCACTGATGGGGGATCTTATCCAAGAACCGTCTCTTGGCGGCCTCCAATCTCCTCAAGGGAGAATGGGAGGTGCTGTTGCCTAAACTGGGCCAAAGAATGCCGATCTCTTTAAGGGTGGAGGAAAGGAGGGTGCTGGCTTTTCTATATGGGGAGAAGGCGGCTCTGGTCCATCCTGATCCTCACTAGAATAAAATCTCTTCCTTATTTCCTATAGAAGGGAATGAAACAGGGAGAGAAATATCATCTTGTTGTTCTGGCTTCTGTTTTTCTTTCTCCATTGAATCTCCTGAATTCTCTTCAGGTGGGGAATATGGGTGGTCTGACTCACTGTAATCTAGCAGGTAAAGAGGATACAACACAGAGCATAACATCGCCCAGGTGGTCAAAATAGTAACATTAGTAAGATGACCTTGCTCATATCCTTTTTCAAGCCAGGAAATTACCTGCTCCCATAACTCTAACTCTAAGGTTCCTTGATCAGGAAACCCACGGAATTCCTGCCAAATTAAGAGCATAAGCTTGTGTAGAGCTCCAGGCTCTGCAGTGCAGTGGATAGCCTTAAGTAGCTGTTGCACTATTCTAAAAATACTTTCTGCTCTGTGGTCATTTCTTGACCCATGATAACCTAACCCCTGATATTTTACATGTGTATCACATCCTCCTGATGGGAGTCAGGACTGTCCCTTACCGGGATTCTCCAAAAATTGATGAATGGACATGGCATTTTAGGTTGGGGCATGGAAAAATACCAGTTGCAGAGCTTATAGCTTGCAATGAACACCAAGAACAAAGTACTCAGACAGTTCCAGCTGAGTATGGCTGGGGGTAGCTCTTGCGAGAAAGTCTGCCTCAGCACTCATCCACCGATTATTTATTGAAAGGGCTTGTATTAACTGCAAACATCCACTAAATGGTCATTTGAGGCAGGTTGCTGAGACACCTGTGACCTTGCACAACATTCAAGCTTAATTCTCAGAAGGCTGTTTTCAACGTTCCTTATGACACCACACTGCATTCCCCATCCTATTATCAGGGTGAAGGAGTTTCATTCCCATGCACAAATAATATACACACACTGTATCAGTACTTTTCCCTGCCCCAACCTCAGATGCTTTGAATCTGTACTGTTCATGTGTCACCCTAATAAATGTTTGGTAAATTTTATTTTCCTCCTCAGTCAGCTATATTCAGTTTACTGTGAAGTTTTCTCATAGTTGTTTTTAATATTTTATCCACAGCTGTAGTCATAATAGCAGGAAAGAGAGATTTTACTTAAACGTGAATGACAACAGAAGTCATCTTTGTTTTTAATTTAACATGGATGAATATTATTATTAGTTCTCCTTAGGAGATAAATTCCGTGATTTCTTTTTTCTTAGCTCAGGATATGGATAGATACATGATTTTAAATAAGAAAGTCTCCATTAAGCAGATTTTTTTTTTTAAAAAGTCTATGTTTTAATGCAGTAGAAAATCACATATTTTAGTATTATAAATTCTGTGAGTGCTCTATTATCTTTATATCTGGTGTTATTGATTTTCATTGATAGATTTATTAAGGCATGCCCCTCTCAAATTTCAGGAACTATAGTTTTAAGTAGTCCATAAGAGTCACTTAATTTAAGATATCAATTTGAGAGTTACATTTGTGAAAAATTTAGGAAAGAAAGTGAAGCTCTGTAGTAGGCATTTTGTGTTGAAAAGCAATGCTCATCATTTTATTAAAATATGAAAACATTCCAAGAGAATGATTAACATAAAATGGCATATAGCAGAAAATGTGCTAATGTCATGACTCCCATAGTCTATAAAGAAAGAAAAACTTTTGGTTCCCATAGTTCCTCTAACCTAGTGAATGTCACATTCTTTTGTCTACTTTAGACAAACTTTTATAAAAAATAAAGGTGTACGAAAGTAAGAAACAGTAGGCCAAAGTGAAAATACTTATAAAATCTGAAGGACGATTCTAGTCAACCATAAAGCATAGGAGGGTTGTGATCTGACTAATATCAACAATTAGAATAAGAAAGCAATAATTTTAGATTTTACTTTACACACAAATACAAAGAAGTATATTTTTACTACTACACACCAAAAAATGCAAATTAAAAAGCAAGCCACAACAAAGATGAAACTATTTGCAACCCATATATCAGAATATGTCACTGTATCTAAAACACATAAACATCTATGACATATAAATAGGTTGATTGAAAAGGAAGAAATGACCGAAACCAGCAAAATAATAAAAAAAAAGCTATACAAATGTCTTCAGAACATGTCAAGAGATTATCAATGTCATTAGTTATTTGGGAAATGCAAATTAAAATAAAAATTAGATATAATACACATACATCAAAATAGTTAAAACTAAAAATATTGATAACAGTAAGCATTGGCAAGGATGTAGAACAACTGGATCCATAAAACATTGTTAATAGGAATAAAAAGATTCTCATATTTGAGAATTTATCAATAACTTCTAATAAATTTAAATATACAGTCTGAGTATCCTTTATCCAAAATTATTGAGACTAGAAATTTCTTAGATTTAATTTTTTTTAATTTTGGAATATTTGCACATATCTAATGAAATATCTTGGATATGGTACCTAGTCTAAACATAAAATTTATTTATGTTTTACATATACATTTTTACACATAGCCAAAAGGTAATTTTACAAAATATTTTAAATAATGTATCCATAAAACAATGTGCGTATACACTGAACCACCAAAAAGCAAAAGGTGTCACTATCTCAGCCACCTAGTGGACAATCTATGGTTGTTTGGTGTCATTCCTGACTGAATATATATGTAACCCATAAGCAATTTTTTAAATACTTCTTCATATGTAAATATTTAACAGTAAAAAACATGGCATTGCATTACTAGAGTAAAAAAAATGTTTTCAGGATAACTAAGCAGCATAGCAGCATCACCAGAATACCTGTCCAAGTTGAGCATCCCTAATAGAAAAATCTAAAATTAAAATAGTCAGGTATAGAATTTTCTACCTCTGGTATTATATCAGTGCTCAAAAAGTCAAAAAGTTCTAGATTTTGAATTTTCAGGTTTGGGATGCTCAACTTATATAACTATAACCTAGCAGTTCCTCTTCTGGATATTTACTAGGCAGAAGTAAAACCATGTGCCTACAAAAATAAAAAAATCCAGATAAAAGAATTTGCATAACAACTTTATTTCTAATATCTAAAATATAGAATAAACCTATATGTACATCTGCAGAATAGTGGAGAAAATGTGGTTTGTCCATGCAATAGAGTACTAAATCACAGCCTAATAAAACAGACTGCAGATAGTCACAAGAAAGATGAATTTGTCACCAAATAATCAGCCAATGAAGGTGGGCACTAAAGAGTATATACTATGTGATTTCATCTATATGCTGTTTGATTACTGACAAATTTAATGATAGAAATCAGAAAAAAAAGCAATAAATATAATATCACATGATTACCTCAATAAAGAATTCAAATTGGCCAGGCACGGTGGCTCACACCTGTAACCCTAGCACTTTGGGAGGCTGAGGTGGGTGGATCACCTGAGGTCAGGAGTTCAAGACCAGCCTGGCCATCATGGTGAAACCCCATCTTTAAAAATAATAATAATAATAAAAATTAAAAAAAGGATTAAAAAATAATTCAAATCAAAACAGAGTAAAAGTTCAAAAATAAACAGTGGGTAGGTGTCAGAAAGTTGGAGAGAGGTAAGTCAAATAATATGAAATTTCAGTCAGACAGGAGGAATAAGTTAAAGATATCTGTTAAGGAACATGATGACTATAGTTAATAAAAATGTATATTTGAAAATCACTGAAAAGTACATTTTAAGAGTTCTTAAAACAAAAATTGATAAGTATTTGAGAAATTAACATATTAATTAGCTTGATTTAGCCAATATTGATTTTATTTATATATATATATAAATATATATATATTTATATATTTTTAAAATATATATATAAATTATATAATAATATATATTATATATAAATATATATATAAATTATATAATAATATATATTATATATAAATATATAAACAACTTTTAAATTTTGTCAGTATTTTGTATTATTTTCTTTAAAAAAGGAATCTCATCCAAAATAAAATAAAATAAAATAAAGCCAGGCATAGTAGTATGCATGTGTAGTTTCAGCTACTTGAGAGGCTAAGGTAGGAGAATTGCTTGAGCCCAGAGGGCAGAGGCTGCAGTGATCCAAGACCTTTTCACTGTGCTCCAACCTGGATGATAGTGATATCCTGTCTTAAGATATGAATAAAAGAAAAAAAAGAAAAATAATTTAAAAAAGAAAGACTCATGCATTCTTCAGTATGTCATTGCATTTTCCAATTCCAGAATTTCTGCTTGATTTTTTCAATTTCAAATTTCTTATAAAATTTTCCTGATAGGATTTGAATTTCTTCTCTGTTATATTGAATTTCTCCTAATTTCCTCAAAATAGGTATTTTGAATTCTCTGAATGGTCACATATCTCTTTCTCTGTGATTGGCACCTGGTGTCTTATTTAGTTCATTTGATAAGATTATGATTTCCTTGAATTGGGTTGATATTTTTGGATGTTTGTCAGTTTCTGGGCATTTAAGAGTTATTCACAGACTTTTCACAGTCTGAGTTTGTTTGTGATCACCATTCTTGAGAATGCTTTATAGATATTTTATGGAACTTGAGTATGGTAATGCAAGTTTTTGGCCATTGCATTTATTCATGTCTGCTTTAGGGGCAAGCCAATCCCAGTAATACTGTAGTTCTTGCAGAATCATAGAGGTACCACCTTGGTGTTCTTGGATAAAATCTAGAAGAATTATCTTGATTACCAGGAAAAGATTTGTTCTCCACTCTTACTTTCTAGCAAACAGAATCAAGGTGGGGTGACACAAGAACCCATATGGCTGCTAATTCTGGGATTACACTGAATCAGACCCAAAACCAGTACAGCACTGTGTCTCACACAAGGCCTGCTGTAACCACTACCTGGCTATTGCTCAAGGTCCTACAGCTGTACAATCAGCATGTGGTAAAGCAAGCCAGTCTTGTGTCCTTTCCTTTAGGACAGCAAGTTTTCCAGAGCTCTGAGCAGGTCCTTCTTTGGAGAAGTGGCTATTCATGTCCTTTGCCCACTTTTGAATGGAGTAGTTTGGTTTTTTGCTTGCAAATTTGTTGAATTTCCATTTAGATTCTGGATATTTAACCTTTGTTGGATGCATAGTTTGAAAATATTTTCTTCCTTTCTGTAAGTTGTCTGTTTACTCTGTTGATAATTTGTTTCTTTTACTCTATAGATTTTTTGTTTAATTTGTTGCAATTGCTTTTTGCATTTTTATTATAACATCTATTTATTAGTTTAAATTGTATAATTTTTATAGCTTTAGGTTTTCAGTTTGTCTTTAATCTATCATCAGTTGACTTTTTTAATATGACATAAAAAAGGGGTCCAATTTCAATCTTCTGCACATTGCTAGCCAATTATCTGAGTACCATTTATTGAATAGGGAGTCTTTCTCCATATGCTTGTTTTGGTGAACTTTGCTGAAGATTGAATGGCTTTAGGTATGTTTCATTATTTCTGAGGTCTCTATTCTGTTTTGTTGGTCTATATATCTGCTTTTGTGGAATTACCATGCTGTTTCGGGCACTGTAGCCTTGGTGTGTAGTTTGAGGTTGTGTAAGATGATACTTCCTTCTTTTTTGCTTAGTATTGCATTGGGTGTTAGGATTCATTTTTGGTTATATTTGAGTTGCAAAATCTGTTTTTGGAATTCTGTGAAAAACGTCATTGTAGTTTTGCAATAGTTTCAGAAGGATGGTACCAGCTTAGATCTGGCAGATTGTGGCTGTGAATTTGACTAGTCCTGGGCTTTTTATTTTATTATATTTTCCTTTTTTTTTTTTTTTTTTTGGGTTGGTAGGTTTCTTTAATTGCAGATTCATACAGATTCAATCTGGAACTTTTTATTGTTTTTTTCCAGGGATTCAATTTCTTCCCATTTCATTCTCAGGAGTAGAAGGTATCCAGGAATATTTCCATTTCTTCTGGATTTTCTAGTTTATGTGCATAGAGGTGTTTATAATAGCCTATGGAGATTTTTTTAAAATTATGTGGTGTTATTGGTAATTCCACTTTGTCATTTCTAATGGTGTCTATTTGGATCTTCTATTTTTTTGTTTGTTTGTTTATTACTGTAGCTAGTGGTCTATCTTATGAACTTTTTAAAGAACCAATTCTTGAATCTTAAATCTTTTGTATAGTTTTATGTCACATTTCTTTTCAGTTCACTTCTGACTTTGGTTATTTCTTGTCATCTGCTACTTTTGGGGATAATTTTCTCTTGTTTATTTAGTACTTCTATTTTTTATATTAAGGGGTTGATTTGAGATCTTTCTAACTTTTTGATTTGGACATTTAGTGCTATAAATTTCCAAATTAACATTGCCTTAGCTGTGTCTCAAGAGTTTCTGGAATGATGTATATTTGATTTCACTAGTTACGACATTTCTGCCTTAATGTCCTTGACATGGTTTGGCTGTGTTTCCACCCAAATCTCATCTTTAATTCTCACCTGTTATGGGAGAGACCCAGTAAGAGGTAACTGAATCATTAAGGCAGATCTTTCCCATGCAGTTCTTGTGATAGTGAATAAGTCTCATGAGATTTGATGGTTCTATAAAGAGAAGTTTCCCTGCACAAAATCTCTACCTTTGCTTGTTGCCATTCATTTAAGAAATAACTTGCTCCTTCTTGCCTTCCACTACGATTGTGAGGCCTCCTCAGCTATGTGCAATTGCCCAGTCTCAGGTATGTCTTTATCAGCAAAGTGAAAAAAGACTAATACAATTCTTATTTACCCAAAAGTCATTCAAGAGAAGGTTGTTTAATTTTTATGCAATGGTATGGCTTTGAGCAATTTTCTTACTATTGATTTCTACTTTCATTGCACTGTGGTCTAAGAATGTTAGTGGTATAATTTTTTTTTTTTAATTTGCTGCAGACTGTTGTGTGACCAATTGTGGGGTCAATTTTAGAGTATATGCCATGTGGCAATGAGGAGAATATATATTCTGTTGTTGTAGAGTGAAAAATTCTGTAGATTTTTATTTGTTCCATGTGGTCAAGTATCGAGTTCAGGTCCTAAATGTTTTTTTTTTTTTTAAATTTCTTTTTTTTTTCTGATAATCTCTGTAATACTGTTAGTAGGGTGTTGAAATCTCTCATTATTATCATGTGAAAATCTAACTCTCTTCATAGGTCTCTCAGAAGTTTCTTTATAAATTTTGGTGCTCCTGTGTTTTGTGTATATATATTTAAAATAGATCTTTTGTTGAATCGAACCCTTTACCATTATGTAATGCCCTTATTTGTCTTTTTATACTTGCTGTTTAGTCTGTGTTGTCTGAAATTAGGATAGCAAGTGTAGATTTTTTTTTCTGTTTATTTACTGGGTAATATGGTTTATCTCTGTGTCCCTACCCAAATCTCACATTGAATTGTAACTCCCAGTGTTGAAAGAGGGGCCTGAAAAGTGACTGAATCATGGGGGTGGAATTCCCTCCATGCTGTTTTCCTGATAGAGTTTTCACTTGTGAACTGATTATTTGAAAGTGTGAAGAGCCTTCCCCTTCACTGTCTGTCTCCTTCTCCACCATGGGAATATTGTGCATGGTTTCACTTCACCTTTCATCATGATTGTAAGTTTTCTAAGGTCTCATGAGTCATGCCTCTTATACTGCCTGCCAAACTGTGAGTTAATTTAATCTCTTTCTCCATAAATTACCCAGTCTTGAGTATTTTTTTATAGCAGTGTGACAGCAGACTAATATACTTGGTAGATATTTTTCATCATTTTATTTTGAATCTATATGTATCATGGCATGTGACATAGAGCTCATGAAGGCAGCATACCACTGAATCCTGCTTCTTTATCCAGCTTGCCACTCTGTCTAGTTTATTGGCATATTTAGCCCATTTACATTAAAGGTTAGTATGATGTATATGGATTTACTCCTATCATCGTCTTATTAGCTGGTTATTATGCAGAATTCTTTGTGTGGTTATGTTTTAATGTTTCTGGTCTATGTACTTACATGTTTTTTTGCAGTGCACGGTAAAGACCTTTCCTTTCCTTATGTAGCACTTGTAAGACAGGACCTCTTGTAAGACAGATCTGGAGGTAACAAATTTCTTAGATTTGTGTGCCTGTAAATGATCTTATTATTCCTTATCATATGAACCTTAATTTGGCAGTATACAAGATTCTTGGTTGCAAATTCTTGTCTTTAAAAATGCTGAATATAGACCCCTAATATAGGGTATGGTAGGGTTTCTGTGGAATGTAGCCTGATGGGGTTCTCTTTGGGTGGGTGACTTGCCCCTTCTTTCTAGCTGCTTTTAATACTGACGAGTATTTGTCTTTGGAATGGTCTTCCTGTGTTGTGTCTCACAGGGGTGCTCTGCATTTCTCAGAAATAAATGTTAGCCTCTCTAGCAAGGTTGGGAACGTTTTCATGAGTAATACCCTGAGATATGTTTTTCATGTTGTTTACTTTTTCTCTGACTCTTCAGGGATGACCTTGAGACTTAGCTTTGGTCTCTTTATATAGTTCCATATTTCTTAGGGATGTTATTTGCTCTTTTTTTCTTTATTTTTGTTTGCCTGTCCTATATCAGACATCCAGGCTTCAAGCTCTGATATTCTTTTGTCAGCTTGATCTTTTCTGCTATTAATACTCATGATTGCATCATGAAATTATTATAATGTGTTTTTGATCTCTAAAAGATCAGGTCAGTTCTTTTTAATAATGGCCATTTATCTGTTACCTCCTGTATCATTTTATTGTATACCTTAGATATCTTGAATTGGATTTCAACTTTCTCCTGATTCTCAGTGGTCTCTGTTCCTATCATATTCTGAATTCTGTTTCTGTCATTTTACCCATTTCAGCCAAGTTAAGAACTATTGCTGAACTAGAGCAGTTATTTGGAGAAAAAAGACATTCTGGATTTTTGTGTTGCCAAAGTTCTTATGCTGGTTCTTTTCATTTTCATGTGCTGGGTTTTCTTTAAATGTGGTGTAAATTGATCACAGTTAGACTTCTTTTCCAGTGTTTTCAGGGTCTGAGGCTTTGTACAGGTCTTTATTTGTAGCTGAATTATTGTCTTTGGTTTCACAGGGTGGATTGGGTTATAGTAGCAACATATTTTTGGTGTTGAAAATATTTTGGTGTCTACAGGCTGTCATCCAGTAGACAATTCTTCAGCATAATAGTACATCTGCTGCATAGCAGATACCCAAAACACTGAATAAACTTATAAAGTATTCTTTAACTTTGCAGACTTTTTCTGGTATCAGATTCCATTCAGTAGTTGTTAAGAGCATAACTTCTGAAGCCAGGCTACCTGTGTGGAAATCCTGGCTCCTCCTATTTCAGTTTCTACTGCAGTTTAACGCATAGTTTATGATTTAGCAGTTTAAGACAATTACAATTGACCCTTAAACAACACCAGTTTGAACTGTCTTGGTCAACTTATATGCAGATATTTTTTAATTAGCTTTGGATCAAAAGTACAGTATTAGAGGGATGTGAAAGCAGATTATGCAGAAAAATACCTTTTTAAATATTGGGTTGTAAAGGGTCAACAGAGGGATTTGAGTATGCATGGATTTTGATATACAGTAGAGGTTCTGTAACCACTCCCCTACATTCACTGAGGGGTGGCTGTATTTTATTATGCTCATGGGTACTTTGGTAAATAATTTCAACAGGACACTGTTGGGGACACTTATCTCTGCTCCATGAAATCTGAATTTTAGGTGGGCAAACTCAAAGGCTGGGCGTAAAAGAGTTGGTGGGGCCAGAAGCATCTGAAGGCTCATTCACTCATCTGTCTGACATCTGGGATGGTAGAATTATTAGACTAGAACTAATGCAAATTTAAATGCCTACATTTGGCCTCTTCTTAGCTGCTACTCACAGGATGGTGTTAACTACTCATAGGCCTACTCAAGGCCCCAATTGCCAGAGTTTCAGGAAATAAAGTGGCAATTGCATCACTGTCTTCAACCTAACCTCCTCTGAAGATATCAATACACCATTTATCACCTTCTATTATTATGAGTCACCCAAGTTGCTCTTGGAAAAAATGTTACAGAATTCTCAGTAATTCTTGTAAAACTTGCTACAATCTCTTAGAGTTTTCTAATTTTGAGCAAATTGCCTAACTTTATTACATGAGTTTTTTTTTAACTATAAAAGAAATACAATAATAATGCCTCATAGATTTTTGTATTTAGTGAATTAATATGTGAAAAGTATTTGGACAGTCTATGACATACTGAAAATGTGTTCAACAAGAATTTAATAATTATTTCTATTATTATAAATATTTTAAGGGAGCAAATAAGGACAGTGGGACCCATCTCTGGGAGGTTTACTTTTGTTAGTATAGTTAATTCATTAAATAAATATATTAATAGAATAAATAATAAATATCAACAATATTTATATGAAAGGAATGTCTAAGAATAAAGGAAATGAATGCTTCAGGAAAATATTAAAAGTCTAGATTTACATGTAAATGTTATTCTAAAATAATTCAAGATCCACTCTTGAAATACCTTGCTCCACTGTATCTGAACTTCAGCTAGGCAAACTCAAAGGATGAATATGCAAGCATTGATGGGGCTGACTCTCTTATGGAAAATATTTTTATTTACAAAAATAGAATAACAATGATAAAATTTAAACATTTTTAAAGCAATAACTACAATCTATGCTCAGGAATATTCTTTCGTTAGTATGAAATATCATTGGCATCAAATAATAATTTAAATATAATAAAAATTATTGATCCAACTATTTACAGACATGAAATTTTGTATTTGACTGAGAAATAGCTTTGGAAAACAATTAGAAACTAAAGAAAAATTTAAGATAACTTTATTTAATTGCAATTACTGACTTAAATAAATTGTCATGGTCATAAAGATACAAGCATTTTATATCTTTTGTAGAAGTTGACACCTGTTACACTAGACCTTTATGTTTGAATAAGCACAGATAAAATGATACAACCACAGGAATATAAATGTTTTTTGCAAAATCACATTTTGCTATAGAAAATAACTAATCGACACTTTATTTTTAAATTTGCTGAATATGCTATATTTTCATTGCATAAAGTATGTTTTTGCTCTAATCATATATCAGCATACCAAAATCATGACTGAATTTATTTATGGTAATTTAAATTAGACATACAATTTAAATATAATTATGAATGAATATCTTCATTTAATAATGATCACCAAAGAGTAATAATTTAAGCAAAAGTCTTAGGTAATCAAATGCATAATTACTTTTTTATCTTAAAGTATAAAATCCAGAACTCTTTGTAGTTCTCTTATATGGCTTCAGTGTTATAGAATGAAGATATTATATATATTAGATAATAATTTAATAAACACAAGTATTCATCCCACTTACAACCTACTATGTAACAGTTGTGCTCTCATTATTTCCTTAAAATGCTAAGTAATTTTTTGAGAAGTGTTTGTTTATATCCTTCTCTGACCTTTTGATGTTTTTTTTTTCCTTGTAAATTTGTTTAAGCTTTTTGTAGATTCTGGATATTGGCCCTTTGACAGATACATAGATTGCAAAAATTTTCTCCCATTCTGTAGGTTGCCTGTTCACTCTGATGATAGTTTCTTTTGCTGTGTAGAAGCTCTTTAGTTTAATTAGATACCATTTGTCTATTTTAGCTTTTTTTGCCATTGCTTTTGGCATTGTAGTCATGAAGTCTTTACACATTCCTATGGTCCTGAATGGGATTGCCTAGGTTTTCTTCTAGGGTTTTTATGATTTTAGGTCTTATGTTTAAGTCTTTAATTCATCTTGAGTTAATTTTTGTATAAGATGTAGCGAAGGGATCCAGTTTTAACTTTCTGCATATGACTAGCCAGTTTTCCTAACACCATATATTAAGTATGATATCCTTTCCCCATTGCTTGCTTTGGTTATGTTTGTCAAAGATCAGATGGTTGTAGATGTGTGATGTTATTTCTGAGGCCTCTCTTCTGTTCCATTGGTCTATATATCTGCTTTTGTACCATTGTCATGCTATTTGCATGTAGCTTTGCAGCACAGTTTGAAGTCAGGTAGGGTGATGCCTCCAGCTTTCATTTTTTGTTTGTTTGTTTTCTTAGGATTGTCTTAATTTTGTGGACTCTTTTATGGTTCCATATAAAATTTAAAGTAGTTTTTTCCCAATTCTGTGAAGAAAGTCAATAGTAGTTTGATGGGGATAGCACTGAATCTATAAATTACTTATGCAGCCAACAAAAATATGAAAAAAACTCATCATCACTGGTCACTAAAGAAGTGCAAATCAAAACCACAATGAGATACCATCGTACCACTTAGAATGGTGATCATTAAAAAGTCAGGAAACAACAGATGCTGGAGAGAATGTGGAGAAATATTAATGCTTTCACACTGTTGGTGGGAGTGTAAATTAGTTCAACCATTGTGGAAGAGAGTATGCTGATTACTGAAAGATCTAGAAATAGAAATATCATTTGACCCAGCAATCCCATTACTACCATAGTATTACCCATCATTCTACTATAAAGACATGTGCACATGCATGTTTATTGTGGCACTGTTCAAAATAGCAAAGACTTGGAATGAACCCAAATGCCCATTAATGATAGACTAAAGAAAAGTGGCACTATACACCGTGGACTACTATGCAGCCATCAAAAAGGATGAGTTCATATCTTTTTCAGGGACATGGATGAAGCTGAAAACCATCATTCTCAGCAAACTGACTCAAGACAGAAAAAAAACACCCTATATTCTCAATCATAAGTGGGAGTTGAATAAAGAGAACACATGGATACAGGGAGAGAAACATCACACACCAGGGCCTGTTGGGGGGTAGAGGGCTAGGGGAGGGACTACACTAAGATAAATACCTAATGCAGATGATAGGTTGATGGGTGCAGTAAACCATCATGGCATGTGTATACCTATGTAACAAACCTGCATATCACATTCTGCACATGTACCCTAGAACTTAAAGTATATTAAAAAATGGTAAGTATTCATAAATGTATATTGGAGCATCCAGGAAAGATTATCAGATTAAAGGATTAACATAATTCTCTCATCTTTTTAATTTTCTACAATGACTAAAGTAGATGAATTCACTTCTCAATTATTAGAAAATGCAAGCTGTCTCCCAGAAGAGCAGTATAACTGAGCAGAAAGTTAAGCAACATTCTAAGAATGAAAGCGTAGAGATCACCAAACACTTCTCTTTTGAGGTAATCATCAACCATGTAGGTGATTATTTTATTAAACTAAATAACAAAAGGGATTCTCTAATATGTTTTAAAAGCTACTTATTTGGAAATAGGATAATGTAATGGGGATACTCCTGCCATAACAAACTATATGCATATTCAGAGAGTAAGGAAGGCAAAAGTTTTTAAATAAAAAGTGAGGAGGGTTACATAATTGTCTTAAAATCATTTTCCTTGGATATAAAGATTAAAAAATAAGGGTGACAACAGTCTGTGATTGGACAGATAGTTGCTCAATAGATGTCCTCCCTGAAGTAATTTTTGAATAAGGTTGCAATGCCCTTTGTGCAAGATTGTGTGTTTTGTAGAGTCTTTTGTGGAAGTTTTTGTTGTCAGTAATACTGGCAACAGGAGAACACTCTCTCCATAGCCTTTTCTGACTCTATTTGCCAGAATAATTTTAACATTAATTATTCCATTTTAATATTGACAACCTCCAAAATTTTCAATAACAGCTGTGATAAACCCAGCCTAAATCCTTTTTAAAGCAACTTTGATGTTCTGGCTTATAAAAACTAGCTATAGAAAGACGAATGTCTCAAAAATAACTGTAGTATAGCTTTGTGAATATTTCATCTAAAGATATCTCAAAGTATTCTTGAGGGAGGTTTGCCAGCAAAAGCAGCACCATTCTAGGTTACAGGCAAATAAATGGTTCAAATTCCATAAATGTCTCCATGTCCCCAAATTTTTACAGGTAGAAAGCTGACTGAAAAAGCAATTAAATGGACTGGGAGGCTTCCTTTATAGAGGAGTATAGAAGAAATGCCCAAGGCTTCAATTGTATGGCATAACAAACCCATGATTAAGGATCATTTACTACTTATGGAATAAACAGGTTTATTACAGTCATATTTTATTATCCTTTAGGGGATTGCTTCCAGAACCTTCCTCCTTTCCCCAGCTTCCAAAATTCACAAAAGCTCTAGTCCCTTCTTTAAAATAGCATAGAATGTGCATATAATGTCCATCCTCTCACATGCTTCAAATCATCTCTAAATTACTTATAATAGCTAATACCCTGCACACCTATTAATTCATTGAACAGATTCAATATAGTACTTGGCAATTGGGAAATTTAAGTTTTGTTTTTTTGAAACTCTGGAATTTTTTCTAAATATTTTTGATCCTTGGTTTGTTGAACTCATGGATACAGAATACATGGATACGGGGGCCCAAGTGTATATCTAATAGGTTTTTGGAACTGTTTTGGAGGAATGATTGCTGTGTACTTCTAGTCTCCTCTCCTTTGAATAGGAGTATCATGATTACATCTCCCTTTCACATCACACATGCTGAAAATGTGTGAGAAGATAGGTTGCATTTTGAATTTATACATCTATGAATTGAAAGAGAAGTTGCATTTTGGAAATTTATCTCAGCATGAAGTAATACCAAGATTTTGGACTTTGAATATGATGCCAAGCTTTCATACGACTTTCAGGGTTCTTAGAGTAGGTGAGTATATTTTGCATCTGACAGCAATATGATTAATTGCAGCAAAGCAAGAACTATCATATATTGCTCATAACAATGGCTGTACTTCCTCTTTTCATGTGCTTGCCATTTTTCAATGTGATTTTGTAGCTCCTTGAGTCAAAACTTCTGGAATCTCATTATTCACTTTGATCAATAGAATTATGTGGAAGTGACACTGAGCTGGTTCTAAGTCAAAGCCACTAAAAACTTGACTATTTTCTCTCTGTCTTTTGGAAGTTTACACAGGTGACATGAGTTGAAGCCAAGGGTAATTTACTGCATTATAAGTGGTACATTGCTCAATCACTTCCATCATCTGGCCATCAGTCAGTCATCTTAAGAGTCAGAAAACTTACTAATATGTTGTTGACTTCAAATATACATATGAAGAATCCCTGCTGAGGCCAGTTTAAATTTTAGAGTAAAAGAATCATAGGCTAATGAAATGAATGTTTTAAATCACTAAACATTGTGATAGTTTTATTTTCAGCAATATTGACTGACACTGACAGTGACTAATGGATTAAAATAGTTTCAAATTAGGTATGCTCTCAGGAAAGGGCACAGAAATGAATAAAGGAACTCACCATGAGAATAAGTAATGACTTTGGTAGTGACCCAGGTACAATAACTGAGCCAATTATTTGAAAGTAAAGTTAGTTGCAGTTACAGAATGTGACTGAGCTCAGCATAGTTTTCCCTCTGGTTATCCTGACATTCCTGGGCATGATTTAGAAATGTGAAAAAAAAAAGCTGAAATAAAATATGGCATTATTTAAAACATTATCTAAGGAAAGTGCAAGGCTTAAATGTTACCCTAAAGAGGAAGACTTCCTCTTCCAATCTCCCCATAAGCAAATATGATAACACCACTAACTTGGTCATTACTAGAATAAATAATAAAGTACTAACTTGGGGAAACCTTCTATTTATGGCAGCACTAGCATATGGCTACAACAGCAGTACAATGACAAATGTTAGAGGTAATTATTAGGCCTTCAGATGTTCTTTCTTTGTCCAATGGGCACTCTTCCCTGTATCTCTCACTAAGTATACTATAGTGTAATACTTATAGTATAGCATAATACTCAGTAAGAGAAACAGAGAAGAATGCCCATAGGACAAGAAAACAGAATTTTAAAGCATTAAAAGGAAAAATCAAACCACCTACTTGTATTTGTTCATTGCTAGTCTCAACTCCTGAACAGAATCTGGCTGTTAGCATATTTTCCAAAAATATTTGTTGAATGAATAAATATATGAACATTAAAAAGTTATATAATCTTTCTTTGAGTTTCATACTGGTAAGATAAAAATATTAAACTTAATAACAATGTGCAAGTTATATAAGGTTTTAAAAATAATCATCCTAAAATAATCAAAATATACTTTTTAAAATACTTGGTACTTTGAAAAGTACCAAAATAAACATTGTTAATCCAATTACTAATGCAATTGTATTAGGTATCCAACACTATGTCAAGAAATGTATATTATTTTCCCTATTTTACAAGCAACACAAGTTAGAAGAGATTAAGTAGCTTACTCAAGTTAAAATAATTAGTTAGTCATGGAGCATGAACTTAGATCCTGATATGGTTTTGTTCTGTGTCCCCACTCAAATCTCATCTCAAATTGTAATCATGTATCAAGAGAGGAACCTGGTGGGAGGCGATGGAATTATGGAGGTGGTTTCACCCAGGCTGTTCTCATGATAGTGAGTTCTCATGAGATCTGATGGCTTAAAACTATCTGACAGTTGTTCCCAACCCCTGTCCTGCTTCTAAGTAAGATGATCCTTACTTCCCCTTCACCTTCTGCTATTATTGTAAATTTCCTGAGGCCATCCCAGCCATGCAGAACTGTGAGTTAACTAAACCTCTTTTCTTTATAAATTACCAAGTATCAGACAGTTCTTTACAGCGGTATAAAGACAGACTAACACTGAAATTGGTATTAGGAGTGGTGTACTGCTATAAAGATGAACTGAATATGTAGAACTGAATATGTAGAATGACTTTAGAACTGGGTAACAGGCAGAGGTTGGAATATGTTGAAGGGTTTGAAAGAAGACAGAAAGATGTGGGAAAGTTCAGAACTTCCTAGAATCTTGTTGAATGGTTTTGACCAATATGCTGATAGTGATAGGGACAATGAAGTCCATGCTGAGGTGGTCTCAGATGGAGAAGAGGAACTTATTGGGACTCACAGTAAATGTCACTCTTGCTATGCTTTAGCAAAGAGACTGGTGGCATTTTGTCCCTTGCTAGAGATCTGTGGACGTTGAACTTGTGAGGTTATTTAGTGTATCAAGTGGAAGGAACTTCTAAGTAGCAAAGTGTTCAAGTGTTAACCTGGCTTTTTCTGAAAGTGTGGTCTTATATGCATATATAAAAAAAGAGATTATCTGAAACTGTGACTTATCTTTAAAAAAAACCAGAGCATAAAAATTTATGATATTTGCAGCCTGACCATGCAGTAGAAAATAAAAACCCATATTCTGGGAAGAAATTCAAGCCAGATGTGGAAATCTGAATAAGTAATGAGGAGCTGAATGTTAAGACAATGGGAAAAATATTTCTAGGGTATATGAAAGATCTTTTTGGTATCCCCACCCATCACAGGCCTGGAGGCCTAGGAGGAAAAAATGGTTCTGTGGGTCAGGCCTAGGGCCCAGCTGCTCTATGCATCCTTGGGACATGGCACCCTGAGACCCAGCTACTCCAGCTCCAGCCATGGCTGAAAAAAAGCAAAAGTACAGCTCAGGTCACTGATTCAGAGGATGTAAGCCCCAAGCACAAGCAGTTTCCAAGTAGTGTTGGGTCTGTGGGTACACAAAAGACAAGAGGTGATCTCCTTGGGAACCTCTGCTTAGATTTCAGAGGATGTATGGAAATGTCTCAATGTCCAGGCAGAAGTTTGCTGAAGGGACAGAGCCCCCATGGAGAACCTCTACTAGGGTAATGCAGAGGAGAAATGTCTGGTGGGAGCCCCCACACAGAGTGCCCATTGGGGTAGTGCCTGGAGGAGCTGTGAGAAGAATGGCCACAATACTCCATATACCAGAAAGGTAGAGCCACCGACAGCTTTCACTGTGCACTTGGAAAAACAGAAGACACTGAATTCCAGCTTGTGAAAGCAGTCATGGTGTATGTACCCTGAAGAGCCACAGAAGCTGCTCAAGTTTATGGGAGCCCACCCCTTGTATCAGCATGCCCTAAATGTCAGAAATGGATTTAAAGAGATCATTTTGAAACTTTAAGATTTAATTACTGCCCCACTGGATTTTGAACTTGCATGAAACCAGTAGCTCCCTTGTTTTGGCCAAGTTCTCCCATTGGGAATGGGAGCATTTATCCAATGCCTATACCCCTATAGTAACTTGGAAATAAATAACTTGCTTTTTATTTTACAGGCTCCTGGGTGGAAAGGACTTGCTTTATCTCACATGAGAGTTCAGACTGTAGACTTCTGAGTCAATGCTGAAATGAATTAAGAGTTTGGGAGACTGGTTGGGAAAGCATGGTTGGTTTTTAAATATAAGAGACCATGAGATTTAGGCAGGGCCAGGATTGAAATGACACAGTTTGGCTTTGTGTCTGCACCCAAATCTCATCTTGAATTGTAATTCCCATATGGCAAGGGAGGAACTCGGTGGGAGTGATTGAATCATGAGGACAGTTTTCCTCATGCTGTTCTCATGACAGCAAGTGAATTCTCATGAAATCTGATAGTTTAAAAGTGTTTGGCAGTGCTTTTTTTTCTACTGCTTTTCTCTGTCTCTTTCTCTCTCTCTCTGTTTCTCTCTCTCTCTTTCTCCTGCCACCATGTAAGATGTGCTTTGCTTCCCCTTTACTTTCTGCTATAATTGTAAGTTTCCTGAGGCCTTCCCAGCCATGCAGAACTGTGAGTCAATTGAATCTCAAATGGATTAATACAGGCACCTTGCTGTTATTATCACAGTAGCCCATAAGTGAGAAGAGATAATAGTTTCTTATTGAAAATCTCTAGGGCTTGCTGTTTAAAGTTGAAAAATGTTAGAGCACAACTTGATCATTTATACATGAAATTTAAGAAAATGTGGTAATTTCAGTTTTATGTTGAATAAACATACTCTGGGTAAGCAATGAACCTGCATTTTGTATTCAGTTCTGCTAAATAAAATTATGTAGTAACAATAAGTGAACCACTTAAACTTTCTGGAATATTTCTTTCCTCATCTTTAAAATAAACAGAGTAAAATTTTTAACTCTTTTTTTTAAATAAACAAACTTATTTAAAATTACAATCTGTAAAACAAATAGAAATATATATGCTATGCTTGAAGGCAGCAAAGGAGAAGAAATTTCTAACCTAATCCCCTTATTACAATTTACTTAGGGATGACTACAGTGTCTACAATGAACCAGCATTCAGTTGGACCTATACTTAAATGGCCATAACCAGGTATCTTCTAAAGTTCTTTTCCGTCATAAGTGTGATTTATATGGTAGTTAAAACTCTATAAGATCTGTATTGGTCATGTATTGCATGTATTGCATATATTGCTGCATGAAAAATGATCTCAAATTTAGAGGCTTAAAACAACAAAGACTCAGTACTTCACCAGCTACATGATTTGGGAATCTGGGAATGGCTTAGCTGGCTATATTTGGCTCAGGATATCTCAAAAAGCCATAGACAAGCTGTGGGTCAGGGCTGAATTTATTAATATCACAGGGCTTGATTCAGGCTGGAATATCTGCTTGTAAGCTTACTCACATGGCTATTAGAAGATCTTAGAATATTTAATTCCAAACTTACTCACATGGTTGTTATAGCCTTAATTTTTTGCCATGTAAATTTTTCCATAGATTATTCAAGTATATTTATCACATGGCAACTAATTATTTGAGAATGTGCTAGATTACAGTGAAGGTGGAAATCACAGTGATGGCAAATTCTAATGTCAGAATTGAAATTTTATCATTCTCACTGTATTCTGTTCACCAAGCACCTGCCACTAAGTCCAGCTCATACTCACATGGATAAAACCAAAACTTCATGTCTTGAAGGTAGACATATCAACAAATTTGTGTACAACTGTTTAAAACCATTGAAAGACCTGATGGTGAGTTTTACTGGAGGCATCTACATTCCTCAGCTGATATGGTTATAAGAACAAAAGGTCAATCTTTATGCTATTGAATGTGAAAGTAAATAAATTTTACTTACATTGTTTCATGATGAGATGCCAGTTTGACTAAGTCTAAAATGCATAACCCCTATGCACTCTCATGCATAAACTTACCTGATCTCCATTGTATTATATTTAAATGAATATCAATTAAAATTAGACTAATTTATCATTATTCAATCCTACTCAAACTGTTCAAAATCACTGAGTTCCATGTAAAAATATCTCCAGATCTCTGTATTATATTGATGTCACATTACCTTTGTGTGCTAAATCCCAAACTAATTTTTTCCTAAACCTGCTTAATCCTTTGCAATATATCTGTCCTGCTATTCAGTAGTTAACATTTTAAGTAATCCTTAGTATTTTTAAAGGTCAATAGCAAGAGATACATTGTTACCCTTAGGAATCTTAGAAATGAACAAATTGAAAAAAATTAATTTTATTAATGTTTTAAAATGTGTTTCTCTTTATTTGCATAAACAAGTCACTATCTTTTTTAATACATATAAAAATGGTAAATGCAGTTTCATATATATTCTGTAATTCCTATACTAATTTTGTTTTTATTAAGTACTATCCAAGTACAAATTTTTAGCAATTTCAAACATAATTTATAAGGTTATATATATATATATATATATATATATATATATATATATATATATATATAATTTTGCAATAGTTAAAAGGGAATCAAGAGCTCACATTTTATATTGATACAACAATAAAGTCTCTTATGATTTATTAGTATTGATATCCTTGTCCTTCAAGGCCCAGTTAAAATGGTAAGTTTCTTATAAAGTTTTCCTTCTGGCATAATTACTCTTTTTTGTACTCTCTCTCCTCTCATTTGTAGTTACAACAGTTATTACATTGCAATACAGCACTCACTAAACTACAAATTTTGTTAATTTCGAGAATGTGTTCTTTTATCTCTTACTTTAATGACCAGAGTACAGTTATTAGTTTACATAACTTCAGTTCTGTATTTGAAGTTCCTGTGCAAAACTAAGCTAATCATCCAATACATTTAAGAATAAAATTACCAGATAAACCATTGTCATATTAGATAAATTACAGAGGAACGTTGCCAATCACATGTCAAATTGGTAAGAATGCCTCAGATTGTCTCCTTAAACCATGACACTAGTAATATTTAAATCACATATATTGTAATTAGTGATGCATGAGGTGAACCAAGCCCGTCCTTGAACTCAGGTTACAAACTTAAAGTTTTGGGGTGTAATGGAAATATCCCTTGCCATAAGGAATATGTATGGATGAGTAGTGCAAATTAGGCACTGATCTGTTTGATTGTGAATAAAGATCACAGTATAATTGTTACTGGAATCCATTTTTTTCCTGTCTTGGTTCTTTAGCACAGGAAAGAATGTTGGGGAAGTGCTATTGGTTGCATGGTGCAGTTTGAGATTACCAGCAACCAAGAATGTTAAGACATTTCCTTTGCCATGATGTAGCCATACTTGTGTTTGGGCAACACAGAAAGGGCTATAACTTATATAAGTTACACAGTCAGATGGTAGTGGAGTTATAAGCAATAGTGTTACCCGGCCCCTTAGTCCAATGTGTGCCATCAATGAGGGACCCTACTGGGGGTAAGTCAGTCCCCCCTAGCCAAGCAGTCACTTTATTAGAGGCTGGGAAGGGAGTGTCTGCCCAGTTAACAGGGCAAAAAGAAAGGCGGATCTAAGAGATGGGCCCAATAGAGTGTAGCAAGTACAAGTTGCAGTCAAAGCAAGGGCATAAAATGGATCAATACTCTATGCAAATTGTGATCTACAACAGAGAGCATAGCAAGGAACAAATTATCTGGAGTGAATGGTGTTTGCATCTGGAGCAGGATTTGCTCAGCCTACTGAGTTACCTTCTTTAGCATTCCCCAGGTGAAGAAGGATAAGTGAAAAGAAAAGCAAGTCTTCCAGTCTGACTCACTGCAAGGCCCAGAGACAGGCAGCTGGGCTCTGGAAGGACCTTGATAAGCACTATCTGCAGAGCAGAGCCCTTGAAGGACAGGCTCTAGAGTCTCTTCCCCTCCGCTACCCCTGGAGCAGGATGAGAAAAACAAGTTTACCAAGTTTCTCCTTCTTTTGCAATTGTTCTTTATCCAGCTCTTGTAACTATTTTTGGTAACTACCTTTGCAGGTTTGTAAGGATTTTGTAAGTTCCTATTTTCCCATTTGTGTGGTACATTGAAGGTCACAAGACCCGCTCCGGTTGCAGCAACTGTAACTGATAGATAAACTGCCTTTGTTCTGCTTCTGTAAGCTTGCTTTCCTGCCTTGTGAGTTTCAAGCCACTGAATACCCAATCCCCTTCAGACTCATGTATAAAAGGCGAGCGCTGTTTTTGTTCAGGGCTCAGCTTTTAGATGTTAATCTGCTGGGCCTATGCACCTAAATAAATCCTCCTGAACCACCTATTGGTCTCTGCTGTCCCTTAATTCCCACAAAACAGGTAATACAGGTAGTGTCCCGGGCTTGTGCCTTCCAAGGAAGTCGCGTGGTCTGGGGCTGCAGGTCCTGCAGGGTCATTTTCTTCACCTCTGGTACCGGGTTGGGTTCTGGCCATGCCATGGTATGGTTTGATGCATTGTGCTGGAATTCAAAGAAGACCTGATGGGATTTGAACACAAGCATATCCTCTTCCCCGTTTTAGGAAATCATTTGGACCATACCATTACTATTTACATCTTTCCATAAGACTGCAGCTTTAGCAAAGTGCTTTTCTACAGCTGATTGAAATTTATCATCCATATTTTAGAAATTAAGGGTAAATAAAGCTTGTGTTAGTCGTGTTACAGTGTCCTTACTCATAATCCCACTTTTTTGTTTTCTGACCATATTTTTAATGGTGGAGTGTGCATGTTCTAATATGACCTGTCTTTGGGGGTTATTTTACAGGATGCCTATGGAATGTTGGACATTGCATGTGTGACAAAATGGTTGAAATTGAGCTGGCATGGCAGGACAATTATCAGTTTTAATGTTTGTGGGTCACCCCATAAATGCAAAATTAGAAGATGTTTAATGATGTATCGAGTGGACTCTCCAGGAAGAGCATGTGCACTAATTAGACGAGTGTTGGTATCAATAGATACATATACATATCTTAGTTTTCCAAATGCAGGGATGTATGTAACATCTGTTTTTCATAATTGATTAGGTTCTAGTAATCTACAGTTAACACCTGTAGAAGGAGGGATCATGCCTGTCAGCTGAGAATTTGGACGTTGTAGGATGATATGTTTGGCTAATCTTTGGGTAATTGAAATTTTTTAGTTAAGTTTCTCCAATTTTGGTGGAAAAATTGTTACAATTGGGTGGCTTGGTCAAGCAGTGATGTTATAACTTGCAGGTCTGCTTGATCATTGCCATGATCAAGGCATGGATCAGGCAGTGAGCTGTGGGCTTGAATATGTGAAATGAAAACAGAATGTGTACATTGATCCAGCAATTGCTGAAGTCAAAGAAAAGGGGCACACAGGGTGGGCTCTAGAGTAGACTTAATTAGGGCTGTCTCAAGGTTCTGCAATAAATAAATGGAGTAAGCAGAGTCACTAACAATATTGATAGGCTAAGTGGAAAATGTCTTCAGGGCCAATATTAAAGCACCAACCTCAGCTCTCTGAGTGCTAGTAAATCCAGATCAAATGAGGAAATTCTGGATTTTGATCCACCAGACTGCCACTTTTCCATCCTTACTGGAACCGTTGGTAAACAGTGTTAAAGCGTTAGTTATGGGGGAGTAGTTCTTTTGTAGGCATAATTACAGGGGTGTGAGATAAGAACTGAAGCAGTTTTCAGCAGAAAAGTTTTGTTTGAAATGGACTGCAAAATCAGAGAGTGTTATATGAAGATCTAAAGAAAGGGGCAATACTGCTTTGAATTGCTTTTTACTTAAAGAAATTCTTATGAAATCAGTGAGGACCATTACCTAGCAACTGATTGCATCATCTGTGGCCCATATGGATCACTTTCTAGCTGTATATAGGTGGATAGTGTTTTAGTTCCAGTATGTGAGGAAAAACCCATTCTAGAAAGTGCAGTACTAGGGCCATTTGTCCTATTATTCCTGTTGGGGAATGGATAGTAGGAAAGATAAACAATTGTACTGAGTATTCTGGATCTATGCAATCTAGCTGCCTCTGAGAGATATCTAGCCTCTATCTCCTCAATTTCCCTTTTTGTTGTAGAGGTTAAATACCTGGGAGAATCCAGGGCAGCATTGCCTTCTAAGATAGCAAACAACTTATCAGTTGTTATTGCCCAGTAATTTTTGATAATCATTTAAGGTATGTAAGTTACTAGTAAGTTAAATAGTAAGTATTTAGTATACTAGTAACTCCACAGAGTCAGTACTTTTAAGTTTATATGCCTCTGTCCAAAGAAATACACAGTTAAGGGGTTAAATCATAGCACTCGTCAAAGTACAAATGTCCTCTCCTTGGAAATATGTTGGATACGTACCTGTCTTCGGGGTCAGGGATTGTAAGGTATGTAAGTTGCTACTAAGTTGACTTATCTTCCCTGACCCCGAAGATAGGTACGTATCCAACATATTTCCAAGGAGAGGACATTTGTACTTTGACGAGTGCTATGATTTAACCCCTTACTGGTGTATTCCTTTGGACAGAGGCATATAAACTTAAAAGTACTGACTCTTTGGGGGTTGCCATTAAAATATCAGTCATCAAATGGTCTTGCAATCAGGATATTTTTTTCTACTGGGGAGCAAAGGCTGACTTACATGATACTGACACATGATAGGACTGTTCAGCATTCCTTGAGGAAACACTTTCCAATGAAATTGGCAAGCTGGCCTTTCATTATTGATAGCTGGTAATGTAAATGCAAATTTTTCTCAGTTCTGTTCTGCAAGGAGAGTAGTATAAAAGCAGTCTTTTAAGTCAATAATGATAATAGGCCAATTTTGAGGAACTGACATGGGGGTTGGGAGCCCCCACCGAAGGAGCCCCATAGGTTGTCAATTAGCATTAATAGCCTGTAAGTCACTCAAAAGTCTCCATTTGCCAGACTCTGAAAATTATGAAAATGGGTGAATTCCAAGGGCTGGTAGATGGTTCCATATGTCCGGCTTTTAATTGCTCCTCAACTAATTAATGGTCTTTCTGTAACTGCTCTCCCTTCAAAGACCACTGTTCTGCCCAAACAGGATCTTAAGACAGTCTCATCAGGGGTAGGGGAGGAATAGTAACAGTATATTTGAATGGGGTCTGCAGAGTGACTGCCCCCTTGGGCTAGTAGGTTCTGTCACCAAAGATTATCAGGGATGGGCACAATTAGGGGTTGTATAACTGCTTTCCTTCCTTCTGTATCACAGCATGTTAGGGAGTTTGTGCTCTGCTTGGCTGTTTGTGCTTCCCTGATGATGACAACATTTTGTTTCTAAGCTACTCAAGGCCAAGTTTTTGACCATTTTGATCACTGATGATAAAATATCTGCCCCTGTGTCCAATAAGCCAGTAAAATTTTTATTTCCAATTTTTAAAGTAATCATCATTCTCTGAACAGTGATTAATTGTTTCCAATATAATCCTGTGGTCCTGTGCTTCCAAAACTTCCCTTTCTTCTTTCTTTACTCTGGGCATTAAGGATCCAGTATGGCAAAATAAGTAACTGTGCTACCTTTGATCCTAGAGGAAGAATATACAGACCTTTATAGTCCGTCATTACCAATATCTCATCTTGATCATTGCTATCAGTTACACTGGTGAGCACATTAATTCCTTTACTAGATAGATTATATTGCCCTAGGACTAATCCTACTATTCCCAGAGGCAGTAGGCCCCAGATCCCTGTAACAACCCTTTTGGGGTCTTCTCATTTTAGCACTAATTCACTGGGGCAGAGTACATCCAGTTTTGTGCTCCGAGGAGTTGTTGCTCTGACAGTGAGGACTGTGGGCTTTCCATCTGACCAAGGAAAGCCACTGACATTGCCCCAGTTGGAATCAGGGCCTGGGGATGGCCCTTCATGAAGTTTCCTATATGATTACTTAGGGGGATGCCATTTTTTTTTTGAAAGGAAAATAGAGGAAGAAAAAGAGGGAGAGAGAACAGGAATATTGCTTTATTCTATGAATAGGTATTAATAATGGCCGATCATTATTTTGTGTATTTAAAGTAGAGAATGTATGTTTTATGTATCTAAAGTGGAGAGCTCTGCAAGTGCTTATTAAGTTTACTTGTTCCAGATCTGAGTTCAGATTCTGGATATCCTTATTAATTTTCTGTCTCGGAGGGATGCCATTTTTAACAAATCTGAATTTGCATTGGTTTGCCAAATGTTTTCCCTTTTTACATTGGGGGCATATTGAAAGGGGTTCTTTCCCTGAGTTACCTTCCTGTCTACTATTGGGGCATTTCCTTTTCATATGAACTGGCTCTCTGCATAGAAAACAATTAGGGTTTTCCTGCCTTTTCATTTTAGGAGGCCTTAATGCCATAGCCAATATATTGGCTTTGTGTGTTTCAGTTCCTACCAGTTTGCATGCTCTTATAAGTTCCCCAACAGTAGCCGCCTTTCCTCTGATTGCCTGCATTGCTTGTTGGCAATCCACATTAGTGTTTTCATATGCCAATTGCAACAACAAGATACCAGCAGCCTCAGCATGACTAATTTGTCTTTTAATATCCTGAGTTAACCAATTAATAAATTCAGCAAATGGCTCTTGAGGCCCTTGTTGAACATTTATAAAAGATCCCTGTTGAACTCTGCTTTGGAAAAGCTCCACCCTGAGAGTGCACAGAGACACCTGTGCATAGCCTTGGGGAACAAAATTTAATTGTTGGTGTGCATTGGCATAGGGGCTCCTCCCCTGGAACATAGCATCTGTTATGTCCTGCTCTGCCACTTGCTTCTGGTTGGCTTATTTGCACAACTCATTATATTCTGCCTTCTAAAGGAGGTATTAGCTGGGCTCTAAAGTTGTTTTAGCTAGTACTGACCAGTCCCATGAAGTCATATGGCAGTTGTCAGATTTGGCCTCAGTCCTTTTGGAAATGAGCTAGTGGCTCTGTTTTCTCTAGTGGTTTTTCTTATCTCTTTATAAGCATAAAAAGAAATGGGTTCATGTACTAGATTGCTGTGTCAATCTTGCATTACCAGGCAGGCCAAGAGCTTCCCTTCTAATGCTGGAAGACAGGGTCCAATAGCTGTAGTGTATCCCTTGTTTTTTTCTAATTTATTGGGGTAGGGAGCTCAGGGAGAACCTCTGTCTCCTCTGTGGCACATTTAATTGGTAATGGTGGGGCTAAGGCAGATGGAGAAAGTTGTAAGTTAGGTGACAGTTCCTCCTCCCTTCCCTTTTTAGGCTCTTCTTTTTTTGGGAGGGTTATTTTTTTAATTGCATTTTAGGTTTTGGGGTACATGTGAAGAACATGCAAGATAGTTGCATAGGTACACAAGTGGCAGTGTGATTTGCTGTCTTCCTCCCTTTCACCTATATCTGGCATTTCTCCCCATGCTCTCTCTCCCCAACTCCCCACCCACTGCTGTCCCTCCCCTGTACCCCCCAACAGACCCCAGTGTGTAGTGCTCCCCTCCCTGTGTCCATGTGTTCTCATTGTTCAACACCCGCCTATGAGTGAGAACATGTGGTATTTCATTTTCTGTTCTTGTGTCAGTTTGCTGAGAATGATGGACTCCAGGTTCATCCATGTCCCTACAAAGGGCACAAACTCATTGTTTTTGATTGTTGCATAATATTCCATGGTGTATATGTGCCACATTTTCCCTGTCCAGTCTATTATCGATGGGCATTTGGGTTGGTTCCAGGTCTTTGCTATTGTAAACAGTGCCACTATGAACATTCATGTGCATATGTCCTTATAGTAGAATGATTTATAATCCTCTGGATATATACCCAGTAATGGGATTGTTGGGTCAAATGGAATTTCTATTTCTAGGTCCTTGAGGAATCGCCACACTGTCTTCCACAATGGTTGAACTAATTTACACTCCCACCAGCAGTGTAAAAGTGTTCCTATTTCTCCACATCCTCTTCAGCATCTGTTGTCTCCAGATTTTTTAATGATCATTATTCTAACTGGCATGAGATGGTATCTCATGTAGTTTTGATTTGCATTTCTCCAATGACCAGTGATGATGAGCATTTTTTCATATGTTTGTTGCCCTCATGTATGTCTTCTTTTGTAAAGTGTCTATTCATATCCTTTGCCCACTTTTGAATGGGCTTGTTTTTTTTTTTCTTGTAAATCTGTTTAATTCTTTGTAAATTATGGATATCGGCCCTTTGTCAGATGGGTTAACTGCAAAATTTTTTTTCCATTCTGTTGGTTGCCAATTCACTCTAATGACTGTTTCTTTTGCCATGCAGAAGCTGTGGAGTTTGATTAGATCTCATTTGTCTATTTTGGCTTTTGTTGCCAATGCTTTTGGTGTTTTGGTCATGATGTCCTTGCCTACTCTTATGTCCTGAATGGTTTTGCCAAATTTTCTTCCAGGGTTTTTATCATGTTAGGTCTGATGTTTAAGTCTTTAATCCATCTGGAGTTAATTTTAGTGTAAGGTGTCAGGAAGGGGTCCAGTTTCTGCTTTCTGCACATAGCTAGCCAGTTTTGCCAACAGCATTTATTAAACAGGGAATCCTTTCCCCATTGCTTGTTTTTGTCAGATTTGTCAAAGATCAGATGGTTGTAGATATGTTGTGTTGCCTCTGAGGCCTCTGTTCTGTTCCATTGGTCTGTATCTCTGTTTTGGTACCAGTACCATGCTGTTTTGATTAGGAAGATTCAATATCATGAAAATGGCCATAGTGCCCAAAGTAATTTATAGATTCAATGCTATCCCCATCAAGCTACCAATGACCTTCTTCACAGAACTGGAAAAAACCACCTTTTTAGGCTCTTATATGTGGAGCAAGGCCGTAGCAGCCTTAACCAAAGCCCATAATGTTAGAGATGTTACTGGAACCTGTTGTCCTGTTGCATTATGCTGTTTAAGAGTTCTCCCCTCCTGTTTCCAGAGCTCTAAGTCTAGTATGCCTTTTGCTGGGAACCATGGGTTATGGAAGACAATAGTTTGCATTAGGTCCCTTAATTGAGCCTGGAAAACCAAGCCTCCATTAGCTTTAAGCAGGTGTTTCAATACTTTTGTATACCATTTCTGTTGTGCTCATAACTGTTGTCCCATGATGAAACCCTAGCCTGAACAATTTCCTCAAACTTGGAAACCCTGAGTGCAGACACTAATGACTTACTGTCTTTCTGACTTATCGACTTACTGACTTACTGCACAGCCTTTTTACCTTCATTTTTGTGGTTTCCATCACAATACACAATCCATCCCAGCCTCCTCACATGGGGCACCAACTGTCAAGCCTGACTGGCAGACTTAACGGAGCCATGGATGAAAAATAAACACCAACACAGGCTTGCCAGTCAGCTTGGCCAGAGGCCTTCTGCCAAAGTCAGCAGTGGCCCTGATAAGTCAGCAGCCTTGGCATTTATTTAGTACAGATTAAATGAAGTTCTCAAGTAAACACCATTAGAGGGTAATTAACATTGCTAACCCCTCCTCCCCCAGTAGAGAACAGTTCTGCCTGGGAATGTTCAAAGGTCCTTCTTAGTAAACAAGCTATTTAGATAAACTACTCTACATTCTCTTGTTATCTGCTCTATGCTATTAGCTCAAGATAAGAAGATTAGACTGCCTTCAGCCATAACCCTCTTCTGAGGTTTTTGCAAAACCTTCTGGCCTTCCAAGAAGGTTTGCATTTTCTAAAATTTCTCCCATTATTCTGACTGATCTCCTACATGGGAACTGCCTAGTTACCATTTCATCATTTCTCTGATTTGGTTACTTTTTTTTTAACCATATTAAAAGAGTTATTGTATTTTATAAGTAACCAGTTACAGACAAAGTACTATAAATTAACTTAATTAACAGATTTCACATACATTCACAAGTGTAGTTAAATTTAATGAGTTGAAAACTAATGTATTAATTTAATTAATGTTACCACATTAATATATTGATGTAAAATTTGTATAGAAATATTTATACTGGCCAATCTACATAGAGAAATTATAATATTAATTGAGACAAATGTTCTCTTAAACAAAATTGCTCTAAAAGCTAAATATTGATATATTATTTTCCAGTTCATTGAGATTAAATGTGTTTTTTTTTCACAAATATATTTAAATACATGCTTAACTTGAACTGAAATTCTTACTGATTCATTCTAACATACATCCCTCATCTCCTTTTTTATTCTATTTTTACTTCCATATATTACTATATATAATATCTAGTATACATTACATAAATAACAAAACAGCAAAATAAGGTTTCCTCATTTTACGGATGCTGAAACTGAGTAATAAATTATTTAAATAATCTTCCCAATCCCTTCAAAATCATACCAATCTGGTTCCAGGATCTGAGGTCTTAATTATTCTGCATACTGTCTCTCACGCTACAGTGGTATTTAGTTAAGTGCCTAAGACTTTGTAACTGCTCAGAACCTATCTATTTACTATTAACTATTATATATAAAATGACTGAGAGACTGAATAAGAAATATGGATAATTTCTAATGTCTGCAGTGATTATAGAAACTTTGAAATCATTTTAGTTAAGCAAATTATTTTAAAAATGCTTAAATCCTGTATCAAGTTTATTTTTCATTAATCTATTTTTCAGTAAAGCTCTAGTGCTGTACATTGTAATTATTAAGAATGAAGACCTTTTCAACTCTTTTGACACCTATATGAACTTTGTGAAAACTAAGTTTAAAGTTAGATTTTTTGAACATTGCTATTGACAAAATTTAATAATTGAAGTGACTTGGAGACTCAAGGGGAATATTTAATGCTTATAAAATATATTTGGAATATTTTCAAATGATATAAATTTCAAAGTCTCATTCTTCTACTGTTGGTAAAAAATGTATATTGAAATGGAAGTTAGGTACACATAAATATCTAAAATGTGACTGAATACATAAATGGACAAGGGCAAGGCAACATGTAAAAACAGCATTAATACTGACAATCTATAGCAATTAGCTCAGGAAGCCAACATCCTATCTCCAGAAACCATCCCCAAAAGCTAACCTACTGTCTATAGTAACCAGTCCAGGAATTCAGATGATTATTTCAGGCAACCAGTTTAGGAAGATAAACAACAACCTTTATAACAATAAGTTCTTAATACTTGTCAGCTTTCCTAATTTTTGCTCTTATTTAAAATAGGAGTAACCAGAGATGCCCAATTACAGGGATGCCCCACTTCTGCTAGCCTGGTTGCAACTCATCTATCTCAACAGCTTCCCATCAGGGTATAGCTGAGGCCTTTTCTTATTCTGCTCCAAAGCCAAACCAAGTGGTGGCAGCTGACTCTCCTGCTATAGCAAGTTTTGAATAAGCAGACTTTTCTTATTCTCATTGATCTGGTCTTCATTTATTTTTGCAAATTTTGACTCTAAATGGACTCAAATGTATTTAACTACTATAAATTGCTCAAATAATCTTTTTGTAAGATGGTTATTTATTAGTGTGTTATAACTGATAAGTTGAGATTAAAATATAGTCTATAAACATTGTTTAAACATATTTATTATAGAGCTAGCAAAACACATACCAAACAGAAAACTTAAACTTGTCTGATTTTTGGAAAGCAATCTAAAATTTGCAGAAACAACAACATTTATATTCTTTGTTTGATTATATAAATAAGGTGATAAATAAAACTTAAAATACATTATGCTCAAAGGCTTATTTAAAACTGAATTGGAGTGAGCTCTCTAATGAGATTAAAGCACTTAAATTTATCACTCATTTTATCTCTGAATTTTTGTAAAAGGTTTAAATAATCTTTAGTTTACATGTATTTGCTATTGATGCATTTCTTTGTGTTGTTTCTACTGTTAATTACTTTTCTATTTTTCATATGTTTAATCGAAGAAAAAACTGATTTAAAAATGATTCAAATGACAGTAATGGATTGTAGACTGCTTTTAAGAGATTGTAAGAGAAACAGGTCATATTAACTAGTATGCTTTATCTCTAACCACATTAATAACCAAGACCACTTGTAACACCAAGTGAGCAATATAATATTGGAGCTTATAAAATCTGGCCACAGTTTGTTCTCTCGGAGTCAGTTTTGATGCCATATCCTGTTTTTCATAGAATCGATAATGGCATGTATTTAATAAAAATCTATGTTTTTTTTTTTTTCAGTCAACAGGTTTTGATTTGCTGTAAGTTCCAAGGATATTAGGACCATTTCTGCTTTAGTAATAGGTCTGGTAATTGAAGTAAAATTGTGAATAATTTTTGGTACATTTTTAGTCCAGGATAAAACTACTTCTCTTTAAACTTCTGACTTTGGCAGCTCTAACTTTTTGAAATTCTATGTTAAGATTATTCTCTTTCAGATTGCACATTGTTTCTAATTGCATTATCTCATCTTTTCTCATTTTTCTAATTCTTCATCATACCAAAGTTACTTCTCTATCCCACAAAATTACCAAATACAAATCTCAGGTATTCAATGGCTAATTATTGAGTAGATATGAAAGAAAGAAGTAATCAAGTGATTAATTAATATACAAACACATAATGGAGAGAAGTTAAATCAATGAATTGGTTTGCAAATCAATTAAAATATATTACATATTCATTTAATAGTTTAAATACTGGTTCTTGATTATTGAGATGAAGGACATACCTTTAGATTTTCCTTTGGATTTTTATTTCTTACATTCAACTTCTTTTCTTTTTCTTCCTTATTGTCTTCACATATGTCATCATTTATATCCCTATCCTTCTATTCATATACCAACATATGTAGTATTCTTGGGTAGAAAGGTCAGAACCTATTGGGGGAATAAACGTGTGCGATTCTGATTTCCTTCATAAAGCAAGACTCAATTGAGACAAACAGAAAAAGTTAATTCACTGCAGAATCCACAGCCTTCATATTTCTGACCACAGATATGTGAAAAAGAGGCTAATAATTTACCTAAAATTATTTCAATGCTAATTGCATTAATTCACACTAATTTTGTCATATTTGCATGTATTAACCAGGAGGTAGTGAAGTTATACTCAGCCATATTGAAAGACAATCTGTGGCTGACTTACAGTACAAACTGGTAGGAAAACCAGTCTGATATCCCTTATGTAATAGGTGGTATAGGATCATTTGTAATCTCAGATTTCTTAAGCATTCCTTGTGCTGTTAAAGTAACAGAAAATATTTAATTCCAATCTTTTAAAAATATTGTGTTTTTCTCTTTTGAGAAAAGAGCAAATAATATGCAACTCAGTGTTATGTCCTGATAGTCCCAATGTCCACTTTAAGCTCACTTTTTTGCAGCTGTTTATGTCTGTAAATTGGCTAGTGTGTTCATTGTTAGTTTTCTTTTTCAAAAAATAATTGAATTTTTATTCTCTTTGGAAACAGTTGGCTCGAAAGCTACTTTCTTTATTTCAGGTAACCAAAATATAATTCCTGGTAATGGTAAAAACAAAAAGCAGCAGCACTTTGGGAGGCCGAGGCGGGTGGATCATGAGGTCAATAGATCGAGACCATCCTGGTCAACATGGTGAAACCCCGTCTCTACTAAAAATACAAAAAAATTATCTGGGCACGGTGGCACGTGCCTGTAATCCCAGCTACTCAGGAGGCTGAGGCAGGAGAATTGCCTGAACCCAGGAGGCAGAGGTTGCGGTGAGCCGAGATCGTGCCATTGCACTCCAGCCTGGGTAACAAGAGCGAAACTCCATCTCAGAAAAAAAAAAAAAAAACAGAAACAGTATGTGAAAATATGTTTAGATTCTTTCAAAATCTCCTGATTTAAAAATCTAAGCAATGCCATTGTTGTTTTCCTTGATACATGTGGCAGTGAACATAAAAATTACTATGTTCAAATTTGATTTCTAAGAACTTTCGATACATTCTCAGATAAGCTATAGCAACATCTATTAAATATAAATTTAAAGCAAACATATATTATACTGTAAACTGACAATAGATAATAATAATGTTGTATATTTTATACCATTAAAATAGGTGAATTTGCTTGATTGAATCATTCCACAAAATATACAGAGATCAAAACACCCTACTGTACTCAGCAAATATACATAATCATTTTGAACTAAAAATAAATTATACACACATGCTTGACATCTTCACCTCATTTTCCATGTGATATAAAATATATACGTAAATTTTAGTGTTATAAAATAATTATTCTTGCCTTCCTCAGTATCAAGTTAGTGGAGAACTATATTTGTTAGACTTTGATATATAGCTATAAGTTGAAACAGTTTGCTTGTGAGATATAGATTTTTTTTTAAAAAAAGTTTTATTCAGGCTCATAGTCTACTGGGTGATAGATTGTGTGCTGATAGGATGAGATTAAGTTGATATTATTTCAACATGTTATACTTCATCTTACATTTGCTCAAGATGTCAAACCTATTGGTCCTTGAAAAATATGTGAGACATTTACTGAGAGACATTTATATTGGCCAAACATATCAATTCAGTCATAAAACATGAGCTTTCTGACCCTTACATCACATATTGGAGATAAGTAATTGTCTCAGACTGGTTTTCATTACTTTGACTGATACACCAGAGTATTCACTGTATTTATACTTTCATCTGGTAAGATCCATGACAATATTCCCAACATTCTAAATTTAACTAAAATAGCATAACATGATTCTCTGCATGTGTAAAATATGTGCTATATGTGCTCTTTGGATTTGAAAAATTCATCTAGGTTCCTCTGTCTTTGGGCAAAAATCTCTTAAATCATAACTTGGAAGAATGGTAGTGTAGAAAAACTTCTTCAGCTGTTTAATTTCAATTGTCTCAGTTTGTGATGTCTGAATTTGAAAGTTTAGAGGGCAAACCAAGGAAAGCATACTTTGCTCCTCACAATCAATTCAAACTAAGAAAAATGAATCTTAACTTTGGAAAAGCACACAGATATGATTGGGGCCAGGTGCAATGGCTTATGCCTGTAATTCCTGGCATGTAATCTCGCTTTGGGAGGCCTAGGAGGGAAGATGACTTGAGCCTAGGAATTTGAGATCAGCCTGGGCAACATGGTGAGACCCCGTCAATACAAAAAATAAAAAGTTATCTGGGTGTAGTGGTGCGTGTTGTGGTCCCAGCTACTCAGGAAGCTGAGAAGGAAGGATCCCTTGAGCTCAGGAGATTGAAGATGCAGTAAACCTTCACTGCACCACTGCACCCTTGCCTTTAATTAATTAATTAAAGTTTTAAAGGATATAATTGGCATTTAAGAAAGGGTGGCTTAAATGCTTAAAGCAAGTGTAACATTGCTTCCAAATGAAAAAAATAGTGGAAGTCTAGGACAAAAAATGAGATGTTAATATTAACTCTTTTGTTAGAGTAAGAACTATGAGAAAAATCAAATTTCCTTTATTAAACACATTACAAGCAACTGTATTGTAAATTCTAAAGACCATAAGATATATTTACCTTTTAAACAATCAGAAACAGGTATCTACAAAAAAATGATTTCTTAAATTTAGATTTATTTTATTCAAAAACTATAATTGGTTTGACAAAAGAAACAAACAAAAATGTTTTTACATAGTATTTGGCTGTTTATATTGTCAATATATTAGATAATACTTCTTATTTAATTACTACATTTTTATTAATAATCTTTAGGTGCTAAGGAACTCCCTATGTCATAGGTTATAATGATGCATAAGATATTCAAGACTTGGGTACCTCTAAAGAAAAGAGAGGCTATAAACATATATAGAAATGCACAAAACATACAATGTAAGAAAAGTAAACTTAAAAGGATTGTACAATAGAGAGTAGCTGATAAGCAGAAACTGTTTTAGATAGTATTTAGATATGTGCAGGATTCTAAAAGATGAAAAAGAACCAACTACTAAGTTCTCGAGGAAGCACATTTTTATAGAGGCAAAACCTGCAAATGTGATGGAGCGGAAATTAGCATGGCAAATTTGAAGGACACTACAGTGAGAGCATTTTAAATATGAGAAGATGCATGAGAGATGGAATTGGAAAGATAGGCAAATGTCCTAACATGCAGGAACATGGTGACTTTAGCTTTTGTTACAAAAACAGTGAAAAGCTCTAAAATGCTCTTCCACAAACTGGTTAGTAGTCTATTTCACATTTTAGAAAAACAATTACAAGCTAAAAAATTACAATTACAAGCTAAAAACCATTCAGTGAAAGTTAATGGTGATTTGGAATAAAAGAGTAGACAAAAAAAATGTAAACATAATTGAGCTTTTGGAATTAGCACCAATAAAAATTGCTGATGGCTGTATTTTGCATATGTATGGCACTTTAAATATATTCATTATATATGTTTTGCTTTAAAAGTACATCCTTGGGGAGAAATGCCAGATATAAGTGAAGGGGATGAAGGCAGCCAATTATACTGCCATGTGTGTACCTATGCAACAATTGCATGTTCTTCACATGTATCCGAAAACCTAAAATGCAATAAAATAAATGAAATAAAAGTATATTCTATGTAGTATAAGATGTGATATAGGTCACACCTTGCTACGTAGGACATACTTTTAAAGCAAATGAAAATGTCTTATCCAAGACTTGAAAAATATTTGAGAGAGAACATCAACCTGAAGCTGATTTGCCTGACTCTGATGTTAAGCACTGATATTTATTAAATTATTTCAGCTTATGGATCATCTCATTGTTTTGAAACTCAGGCCATTTACCTTTTTCTTTGTTGATTTTGGATTAAAATGAAAGAATTAAACACACACACATACACACACACACACATACACACACACACACACACACACACAGTCCATTAAACTTATTTTTCAATAAGCAGTTTTGAATGTCCAGCAGATTTTAAGTTGGATAAATAGATGGTTTACATTCAATTAATATATATAAACAGTTCAAAATGAAATAACAGCTCCAAATTTATTTTGATCACTAAGCTACCAGAAATCTTTATGAATTAAATCACACAATGCATACCTTTCTTCATCTTTAAATCTTGTTGAAAGTTTTTCTTCCTCTAGCTCTCCTTTGCCTCATCCTGTTGTTTAAAATATACTTACCCAGACAACTAGTAATTTTTCTAATTTTATTATGCATACAAACTTACTTATCTCAAGTTCCTCCTCTCTGAATTCAGTTCCTGGCCTACTTCACATATTCAAAGCCTGTGGGAGAATTTAGATGAACAAAATGGCCATATACACTCTGTCTTTGATGAAGAATAGTCAGAAACACTGAAGTTGACTTTATAAAGGTTATTTAACTCAAAAAATTAAATAACAAAATATAATATCCTTAGAGATTGGAATCTAAAGCAAAAATTAACTTTGAAAAAATTAATTTTCTTTTTCTCTTTAAATTTAACATAGTAAATGTAAATTTAAGCAGTAAAGTGTGTGTGTGTATATGTGTGTGTGTGTGTGCTCTTTATTCCACAGACAAACTTGTATGGTATATTGGGACTATAAAATGGAGACCACCCCACCATTTACATTAAAGGATATGTTTACTGTTCAAAAACACATTAAAATTAACTCCAGATGGTTTAAAGACTTAAACATAAGACCTAACATCATAAAAATCCTAGGCAAAGGCATTCAGGACATAGGCATAGGCAAGGACTTCATGACTAAAACAGCAAAAGCATTGGTAACAAGAGCCAAAATAGACAAGTTGGATCTCATTAAACTCCAGAGCTTCTGCACAGCAAAAGAAACAATCAGTAGAGTGAACCAGCAACCAACAGAATGGGAAAAAAAATTTACGATCCACCCATCTGACAAAGGGGAAATATACAGAAACTACAAAGAACTAAAACAGATTTACAAGAAAAGAACGAACAAGCCCATTCAAAAGTGGGCAAAGGATATGAACAGACACTTTACAAAAGAAGACAAATATGAGGCCAAAAAGCATATCAAAAAATGTTCATCATCACTGGTCATTAGAGAAATGCAAATCAAAACCACATTGAGATACCATCTCACACCAGTTAGAATCGCAATCATTAAAACATCTGGAGACAACAGATGCTAGAGAGGATGTGGAGAAATAGGAACACTTTTACACTGTTAGGAGTGTAAGTTAGTTCAACCCTTATGGAAGACAGTGTGGCAATTCCTCAAGGACTTAGAAAGAGCAATTCCATTTGACCTAGCAATCCCATTACTGGGTATATATCCAAAGGATTATAAATTGTTCTGTTATAAAGATATATGCACTCGTGTGTTCATTGCAGCATGGTTTACAATAGAAAAGACCTGGAACCAACCCAAATGTCCATCGATCATAGACTGGACAGGGAAAATGTGGCATATATACACCATCGAATACTATGCAGCCATAAAAAGCGATGAGTTTGTGTCCTTTGTAGGGACAGAGATGAATCTGGAAAACGTTCTCAGCAAACTGACACAAGAACAGAAAATCAAACACCGCATGTTCTCACTCATAGGCGGGTGTTGAACAATGAGAACATATGGACATAGGGAGGGGAGCATCACACACTGTGGTCTGTTGGGGGTACTAGGGGATGGACAGCAGTGGGCAGGGAGTTGAGGAGGGATAACATGGGGAGAAATATCAGATATAGGTGATGGGGATGGAGGCAGCAAACCACATTGCCATGTATGTACCTATGTAACAATCCTGTATGTTCTGCACATGTATCCCAGAACCTAAAGTGCAATTATATATATATATTATATATTATATCATATTTATATTTATATATTATATATCATTATATATATTTATATTTATAATATATAATTATAAATATATATACTTATATTTATAATATATATAATTATATATATTTACATTTATAATATATATAATTGTATATATTTACATTTATAATATATATAATTATATATATTTACATTTATATTTATAATATATATAAGAAAAAGTAGTCAATTACTTTAGAAAGAATTTGTTTTATATATTTTAAAATTCAAGATCCAACAGATTGGCCAGGAAGCCTGAATTTCCTCTGTGTATTCCATTGTTACACTCCCAATTTTCAGAAGCATTAAAAAGAAGAAAAAGAAAAGCAATCTGCCTAACCCCTCCTTTTCTTTTATTTTTATTTATTTTATTTTTTATTTTTTTCCCCAGGCTATTCCTCTCCAGCTCCCCCACCCTGCTGTCCCTCCCCTATTCCCCCCAATAGACTCCAGTGTGTAGTACTCCCTTCCCTGTGTCCATGTGTTCTCATTTTTCCTCACCCGCCTATGAGTGAGAATATGTAGTATTTCATTTTCTGTTCTTGTGTCAGTTTGCTGAGAATGATGTTCTCCAGATTCATCCATGTCCTTACAAAGGACACAAACTCATCATTTTTGATTGCTGCATAATATTCCATGGTGTATATGTGCCATATTTTCCCAGTCCAGTCTATTATCGATGGGCATTTGGGTTGGTTCCAGGTCTTTGCTATTGTAAACAGTGCTGCAATGAACATTCGTGTGCATGTGTCCTTATAGTAGAACGATTTATAGTCCTTTAAATATATACCCAGTAATGCGATTGCCGGCTCAAATAAAATTTCTAGGTCCTTGAGGAATCGCCACACTGTCTTCCACAATGGTTGAACTAATTTACACTCCCACCAACAGTGTAAAAGTGTTCCTATTTCTCCACATCCTCTCCAGCATCTGTTGTCTCCAGATTTTTTAATGATCGCCATTCTAACTGGCGTGAGATGGTATCTCAATGTGGTTTTGATTTGCATCTCTCTAATGACCAGTGATGATGAGCATTTTTTCATGTGTTTGTTGGCCTCATGTATGTCTTCTTTTGTAAAGTGTCTGTTCATATCCTTTGCCCATTTTTGAATGGGCTTGTTTGTTTTTTTCCTTTAAATCTGTTTGAGTTCTTTATAAATTCTGAATATCAGCCCTTTGTCAGTTGAGTAAACTGCAAAGATTTTTTTCCCATTCTGTTGGTTGCCAATTCACTCTAGTGACTATTTCTTTTGCTGTGCAAAAGCTGTGGAGTTTGATTAGGTCCTATTTGTCTATTTTGGCTTTTGTTGCCAATGCTTTTGGTGTTTTGGTCATGAAGTCCTTGCCTACTCCTATGTCCTGAATAGTTTTGCCTATATTTTCTTCTAGGGTTTTTATGGTGCCAGGTCTTATGTTTAAGTCTTTAATCCATCTGGAGTTAATTTTAGTGTAAGGTGTCAGGAAGGGGTCCAGTTTCTGCTTTCTGCACATGGCTAACCAGTTTTCCCAACACCATTTATTAAACAGGGAATCCTTTCCCCATTGCTTGTTTTTGTCTGGTTTATCAAAGATTATATGGTTGTAGATATGTTATGTTGCCTCCGATGCCTCTGTTTTGTTCCATTGGTCTATATCTCTGTTTTGGTACTAGTACCATGCTGTTTTGATTACTGTAGCCTTGTAGTATAGTTTGAAATCTGGTAGTGTGATTCCTCCCACTGTGTTCTTTTTGCTTAGAATTGACTTGGCTATGCGGGCTCTCTTTTGGTTCCATAGGAAGTTCATGGTGGTTTTTTCCAGTTCTGTGAAGAAATTCAATGGTAGCTTGATGGGGATAGCATTGATTCAGTAAATTACTTTGGGCAGTATAGCCATTTTCATGATATTGTTTCTTCCTAACCATGAACATGGAATGTTTCTCCATCTGTTTGTGTCCTCTCTTATTTCGTTGAGCAGTGGTTTGTAGTTTTCCTTGAAGAGGTCCCTTACGTTCCTTATAAGTTGTATTCCTAGGTATTTTATTTTCTTTGTAGCAATTGTGAATGGCAGTTCATTCTTGATTTGGTTCTCTTTAAGTCTGTTATTGGTGTATAGGAATGCTTGTGATTTTTGCACATTGATTTTATATCCTGAGACTTTGCTGAAGTTGCTTCTCAGTTTTAGGAGTTTTTGGGCTGAGGTGATGGGGTCTTCTAGGTATACTATCATGTCGTCTGCAAATAGAGACAATTTGGCTTCCACCTTTCCTATTTGAATACCCTTTATTTCTTTTTCTTGCCTGATTGCTCTGGCTAGAACTTCCAGTACTATGTTGAATAGGAGTGGTGAGAGAGGGCATCCTTGTCTAGTGCCAGATTTCAAAGGGAATGCTTCCAGTTTTTGCCCATTAAGTGTGATATTGGCTGTTGGTTTGTCTTAAATAGCCCTCATTATAATACATGAAACCTCTTAATTTTACTTCAATATAGATTACCTAGCTCTGCAACAATAATTTATTAGTACAATATTGAATTTATCATTGCTAACACATTTTGTAGACTAGTTGAGAAGAATATGGAATTTCTTTATTGATTCAAAAATGTCCTGAAATAGATGATAAGAGAAATGGGCACATGGACAGTTAGTGCTTAATTGATCTGCTGTTGGACAGTCTTTATTAAATTGTATTTTACTGTGTTGTTGTATGTATGGTATGAATAGATACATTTCACTTTCTTTTTTTCTTTTTGGTTCTATATATCTGGGAGTGGAGCTAAAAAAGTGAGGAAATTGTATTTGAAGAATTAATATTGGCAAGAGAAAAGCCTGTTTCTTTAGCACATGCTTCCTCAGTGGTATATGATATTGTTTACAAAAGATGAAAAATTGGTTATTTTGCATGTGGAGGCAAACAAAAGTACTCATAAAGCAGAGATACATATGTGATACTTAAAGAGATATACAGCATATCTATGCTATTAAAATTTCTTTAGGGGAGGGACAACTGGGAAAAAATCAGAAAAATATCAAATTATCTCCTAAATATGTAATAATGAAAAAAAAATGAGAAATACCAGTCTAATGTATATTAAGCCTTAACAATCTAAAGCAACCTAAACTCTTGAAAAGTATTGGGAACCGCAAGTCTAAGATTTTCCTCTTGCATTCACCAGCAAGTTTGGTTCTAATTATTAGACTCTTTACTCTGTACAGATATTCCAAGGCAGTATTGCAATTTGTGTTATAACAAGAAGTAGCCTTATGAGTCCCCTTGGCATTTTTACTAGGTGGATTATTTTGAGGAAATTAATTAATTACATTACATAGTGTTTTTATGTTGAAAATGTTTCCATGAAACATTGCCCTGGCCTCAGTGCTTGAAATACTTGTTCTCTTGAGCATCTGTTTTACTGTCTTATGAAACTTGTGAAATCTGTAACTGTTTCCTTCTTCACATTGGTTAAGAGAAAACACAATGAAAAATTTTTATCCAGTATGAAGTGCATAAAAGATTGAAAATATGTACATATGTGACCTAATATTGGTTGTTATATCTTGCTTTCCTGCATTTTTATTTTAATCTAGTTTTAAGTGTATTTAATTTTAAAGAAATTTTGTTATGGCTTATGCCATCCGCAATTACATTTGTGGCATGAAAGAGATAAATGTAGATAATATGAAAGAAATGAAAGTAGTTTTACTTAAAAAAAATCAGGATTTTCAAATTTACTATGGATCCTTCAGTACTAAAATTCCAAGTGAGTAAACTCATAAGTGAATCCAGCCCTTTAACTCATGTTATTATTCAAATATGAACATCACCCTTTACGATTGTTGAGAATCCATTCTGAGTGTTGCGTGTGTGATAAATATGTTTATAGGCCTACTGTGAGTCATGGAGACCAATTGACATTCAGGAAAAAGAAACCTAAAGGAATGAAGAATTGTGTACTTCCAACCCCTTTTTACTTATAGAACACAAAATAATAATAAAAAGAAATAGCAAGTAGTCCCCACATAATGCAAGCTTAAATGTATGGAGAAATGTGTTTTCAACTATATTAGGACAAACTTAGTGAAGCACTAATGCCATATGACTGAGAGTAAAAATTGGCCTATGGAGATAAAAATCTGTTTGTAAAGATATTTCTGTTTTCTAATTGTTTGAAGTTAAATTAAGACAGATGTGAATAAGAAGGCCCTTAATAAAACCCCACAGAATCCAGCACACGGCTGTTTTTACTTGTACAATGAAGTGCCCATCTTTGGACCAACAAATGTCATTTAAATTCTTATTGTCACAAGACCCTAAAACTTTAACTACATTGTGTGACAAGTGGAAGATTTCAGGTGATATACAAAAGGGGCAGATAATTTAGATGTTGAAGTATTAAAGGAAAAATAAACCCTTTTCAGTGTCCCTATCACTATATTAGAATTAAACTTAGCAAAGATACAAGTGATGCTGAAAAGACTAAGTGTATTATTTTTTCCACCATCAATTAAACTGATAATTTGGCTATATGTTTTTATGAATTATAAACCCAATTGATTTTATCTAGGCTTTTATTTCATTTAGTTGACTGGCTGTTTTCTTTTTAAAAAGTCTAGAGCCTTTAAACTCCTTTATTTAATAAAAGGAAAAGTTTCAAGGTAAATGAAAGATTTCCAGGGTCCACGGTTGCTAAGTTATTTAGATGGTTTTAGATTAATGAATATTTAATTAATCAACAGTAGTGTTCTATGTAGCATTGAGTGATTTAATCAAACTAAAGGCACAGGTTCCTTGCAATTCAGAAAGGATTTAAAGAAACATGTTTAGTAGTTTCAACTCATATTAGGTGACTAATCACATGACTCTTAAAAGTCCTCTATTAAAGTAGAGAATAATAGCTGTGCTCATGATAAGAATACACCAAAGTTCAGCCTAAATTTCACAACATGCATGATACTTGTGAAATTTTGTTCTAATACAAGTTTTAAATATCAGAATAATATTTGAACTGTAGTTCCTAAATTTAATGTGGTAATCACTTTGCTATTACCTTCACAACAGATTTTTAATGTGTGTTGCCATTTTAAGAAAGCTAGTTTACTGATGTGATTCTCCCTGAGCTGGTAGAATAAGAAGGGAAATTCTGCATTTCTATTTCCGATTTAGTAACTGATAGTAACTTTTACTTCAATTTTTGTAGAAAAAAATGTCATGTCCCCTTAAGTCTTAAAAATATCCTTCTAAAAATTATCTAATACTTAAATGTTTGAAGAAAATCTCAAGTTTTAGTCATAGAATGGAGCTTTTATGTCATGCAAAGATATAAAACGTTTTCATAGTACCTGTTCTTCCTATTTTATAACTGAAATAAACTCTGATTTGCTGTAAAGCCAACTAAAATGTTAACTGGATAATAACTCTACTTCTAAATATCACAACCATGAAAAAGTAGTGATTTTGTCTTTATGGTATAAAGAAAAGGATTTAAAATAAAAACATCTAAGAATGCTTTATTTGAAGAAAAAATGTTAGGCATTACTATTTGAGGAACTTGTAAGTAGTAATATATGAGAAATACAGACACACAAAACTGAGAAACTTTGGTGCTGTGGTTCTACATATTTTCAAATACATATATATTTATACAGCTAGTATCTGAATTTTGTAAGGATATAATATAATATTCTCAACTTGATTTCATTTTAATTTCAGCAGATGTAGAACAGCATATCACAGAAATATGAAGGTTCCAAATAGTGTGAGATCTAATCCTTTATCCATTGCTAAGCCTCTGCCTTTGTTTTCAGTATTAAATGAGATAACAGTGTCTCTGACAGTGTCTGCTCAATAACTACCAGTATTGTTCCTCTTTCTATATTAGCAGTTTATTCAAGAAGCAGCTGTTGGACTTCCGGTGTATAACTGGCACCCCCGTAAAACCATGCGTAGAATTTTCCTTTAGCCTTGAAAGAAAAAGAGAAAGGGAGTCCTTACAATATGATTTAACCACTTCAGTTACTAATTTTTTATTGAAAATTATATATAGATGAGAAAAATATATAATATTCTATGTACATGTTCTAAATACACAACAAAATTGTTTTGTTTATGATATACCTCACCTGATAGTAATGTCAGAACCCATGGAAGCTCCTCACATTGATAAAATATGGAGGTTCAGAATCAGATTCTAATTTAAGGGTTCAGTTCTAGTGATTCATGGAAGGGAACCAAAAAATGAGTATGTGAGGAACAATGACACAGAAAGTAAAGGCAGCAGTAACAGCTAAGCTATTAAGCCAACTATGTATTAGAATCTGGACAATAATCCAAGGAGAAACTATGAAAATGCAAAAGCAGAAGGCTCTGTAATAACAGACAAAATATTATGAAGCTGGTGTATTTATATCTATTCACTGGGTGATCAGTGGTTAAATCTTCCCAATATGGGAAACATCAACTTCCAAACACATTCAGCATCTTGAGGACAGGTCAAGGGAAATCAGCTGGCTCTTTGAGGTCAGCCTGACATATATAAAAGCATTTAGAACTCTTGGTACAACAATGACTACAACTCTATAAATGTTATTTTATCAAAAACATCCATTTATTTGAAAATATAAATGTAGGTAATTTTGACTCACAATAATTTTAATTTAAGATATTACACATTTTTTAAAAAGTTAATTAGATGAAATGGTTCATTACTCAATATGAGGAGATAAATATTTTATTCAAGTAACAGAATAAAAATTATTTTTCTTACTACAGAACAAATGCATGCTTATTTCATAAGATTAGAAATTATAGATAAGAGAGGTAGGTACATTAAAATGTCTGAATGCAATAAGTACTATGAAGACAGGTACTACTAACTTTTTGAAAACGTTAATATTTTTCTGATGTATATCCTTATTACTAATGATATTAGGATAGACAATAATATGTAGGATAGAATTACAATAGATAATATCTACCCTTTATTAATAAAAATATTTATCTTTATAAAATATTTGACAGACAAAAACACTTCCACGTTGAGAAAATATATTAGTCATGAACTAATTAGCATGGATATGCATGGATTTTAGAGTAACAAATAATAAGCCTTGTTATGTGTGTGGGCATGCGCACATGCACGTGTATGCCTAAGTAATGTCAGCTCAGGTATGTCTGCTTTATTAATTGTTTGGGTTCTCCTAGAGTACACAAATGTAAGACCATACTAAATTAATGCGTACACCTTCACTGAGGAGTGGCTTCTCTGCATAACGTATAAATGAGAATGATGAAGCTTGACCCTACTTATTTTTATGGTCAGGCTAACATGTAATACACAACTCTATACCATTGTTTGGGTGAACATATATATTTCTAAAATTAGGTCAAATTTTATCAAATTGACCCTACCAGAAACTTAGATGAAAATGTCATATTTCTATGAGTTTCTTAACTAACCTTGATTCTATGTGAAGTGCTTTATGTAAATTATAAGGTATTTTTCTATATAGCTTAATTCAGATCGCTCACTCTGAAGCAGGAGCAGCCTCCAGAAACAGTCCTCTGGAACACTGAACTGGGATGGAAGAAGTTTATTGTTATTATTATTATGGCCCGGAGCCAGGCCACCTTTGTCTAAATGACCCAGCTACCCTAACAAAGAGAATATCTGCCTTTGTATAGGCTTACACTCTAGATAATACACATGAAAGGATCTTAGGTTTACAGTTTTAGGAATTACACGCGAAAGGTTTCTGGTCTCCTGATGGAGGAGTGGGGTGGGGGTTTGACCTTGTTTAAGTAAAAACAGTGTCTTAGATTCCCCCATACCATGCCTGCTATTTACAGGAAGGTGATTTAGGAGGCGCCAGTAGGCCAGCCTTTTCTTCTGTTGAAATTCAGAGTGAAGGCCAAGGGGGAGGTGATCCTAGATGCCTGGATCTCCTTCCTCAACTCCAATCTCAGCTGTAATTTATTATACCGAATTTATGTAATTAACTTACTTGTTGTTTCAGCAAAGTACTTAGACAGTCAGTATAAACATTATGGTACTGGCTAGAGTTAGTCGATCAATTAGTTTTTGGTGCTTTCAAAAACCCCAAACTCAGTGGCTTAGCAAGAAAATATTCATTATTTCTTTCAGTTCTGTGGTAGAGTCATTATTTTCTTGTGGGTCAGTTTGCTTAATATCTGTGTTAATCTGGTAGTGCAGCTGAGACTGACTATTCTGGGATGGCCACACTTACATATCTGGCATTTGCCAGGCTATTTGATCTAGATATTTTCTAGGTCTAAGCTATTTGCTCTAGGCTGGAACATTTTGTCTTTGTCCCATGAAGTACTCTTTTCCACTTATCGACTAACCTGTGCTTCTCCAGTTGGTAACACCAAGGATCCAAAATTAGCAAGTTAGAAAGTCTCAATGCACAAAGACTTTTCTCAAATAGCAAATTTTTTCTTAGGCAAAACAAATCATAACGCCAGCCCAACATCAGTTTCAGAAGCTACAACCAAAGCCCCTGAATAGGAAGAAGGGAATAAAATATTAATACTATAAAATATATACTGTATAATTCAATATAACATTTATTCTCAAGAAGCTCACAGTTTGGGGAATGAGACAGAGACATAAACATATATTTAAAAGGTCAGTGAAAATATAAATCATTGAAACTGACTGGGATGACCTTAATATTGTTTTTCACTGGACTAAACTTCAGAAGGATTTATTTAGGACTATGGGCTCCTGACCTCTCTTTTCTTAAAGCATTGCTATAGAAAACTTGCAATTATAAATTCTTTCTCTGCACCTTTAAAATGTAAATATTCTTTCACTTTCTTGCCAATTTTACAATCCAGGAATGTCTTTTCCAAGAACCTGGAAGCAACTCCTTTGGAATGCAATTATTCAGAAAAATAGAGCTCTGTCTTAGTTCATTTTCTGCTGCTACAACAGAATGCCTAAGAATCAGTAATTTACCAAAATATATATATTTATAATATATGTATTATATACAACAAAATATATAATATTATATATAACAAAATATATAATATTATATATCATATATATTATATATGAAATTATATATATAATTATATATAAATTATATATATAATTTTTTACAGTTGTGGAGGCTGGAAAGTTCATTATCAAGGTGCCAGCATCTGACACAAAATTTTTTGCTACGTCATCCTTTGGCAGAAGGTGAGAGAGTGAGAGAGAAAGGGAGAGAAGAAAAAGTAAGCCAAACTCATCTTTTTATAAGAAACCCCCCCTGTGATAATTACATAAATCCATTCACGAAGGCAGAGGCCTCAAGAGCTAATCACCCCTCATTAGGCCTCACCTCAAAATACCATTGCAGTGGGGATTGTTTTCAACACATGCTTTTTGGGGGATGCATACAAACCATTGGAAGCCCCTATCTTTCAGTTTATATGTCATGGTGAAAGCCTAAATTCCATAGACACAGTTATTAATACCCAATGCAAATGGCCTGATTACATTAGCCAATATTTCCCTTAACTTCCTTTAATATTTTTTCACTGCTCACTATGATGCTAAACAAACAAACAAAAAAAACTCTTTTACTTTTTGTTTCAGTGTAGTCTCTTTCACCAATTACAATATTCTTGAACAAAGTACTCCTTGACTGTTTAACATATTCAGTGTAATTTTTCTTTGACAGAAGATAGAGGGAAACTTAACCTGTCTTTGACAGAGGAGTAGAGTAGGAATCAGGGGACAGGTCTTATGTAGGTATCCTCTGAGTTAACTGTCCTCACTATGTACGACATTGGAAATAAGATACGATTTTTTCTTCAAGTGACTCTTAGATAATTTTTGGTTTCACTATTACTCTGAAAGAAAAAAATGATATGGAGTTTAAAGAAAACATTTCTTAATTCTATCTCAATGCCTTTACTCAAATCATGTGAATTATTTTTATTTTCAAGAGTTATTTTGACACAAGCACTGATACACCTTCACAATAGTACAATTATTCATTTTCCCCAGTATTATAATGTTAGAAATTTATACTCTGGCATTTTAATTCTGTTACAGTAAATTTGGATAGTAAGAATAAGTCAGAATAAATCTTAACAATTCTAGAATATTTGTCAGCATTTCCTTGTGCAAGAATGCTGCAACACCACCTCAAATACATACAATAGATATTTCTTGAATTATTTTTTAAAAAATAACTTCTACCCTATTAAAAAAATAACTACATTGGATCAAGTTCAGTAGCCAGACATATTGAGAGTTAGTACACACTGTATCTGTGCTGCCTCAAGTTTCCATATGACCCCTTTGTTCGAGGTAAGTTTAGGGAGGTTAAATCCTGGCTCAAGTCTATTGCACAGTGAGTTCGCTGAGTCTGTGATCCCACCTTTGGTTATCGCCTTTAGTGTCTACTGCAATGAAATACACACCAAGTGGCAAAGCTCACATACAACAGCTATGTGATCTACAGATAATTTGCCTTATGTAAAAGAGGCCAACAAGAAACCACTAAAACTGTCTCTCTGTATCCAAGATTATAAATAGAAATAATACTATACATCCCCATCCCTGCCAGAATCACAAAGGTCATCACTTTCTTCAAAGACAAAGGATACAAGAGAGATTGCCTCATCCTTTTCACAATTAATTGTCATGTGTAGTCCTTACACAAATCCAATTATTATGGGTGAGATGTACTTCCTTAAACTTGTACCCCTTTAGTTAGACAAATTAACAAATCCCCTTGCACTTGATATGCTGTTGCTGAATTGAAAAACGTGTTATTTTCAATTCCTATTAATAAAGTGGATCAAAAAGTAATTCACTTTTAGGTTGGAAGAACTGTAGTACAAATTTTTGCTTTATGGCTATGGTGATTCCTCTATTCTCAAAAATAACATAGTCCCAGGAACCATAATTATGTTATTATTCCTTAGACTTTCATATTGGTTTTATATTATTAATATCATGCTAACCAATCCTGGAGAATAGGAAGTAGATTAGTATACTGAATGCCCTTGGAAGGATGTGCCTTCTGAGGTATTGAAGATAAACCTTTGATGCCAAATCACTAAGGATAGCCTTCATAACCAGCAACCCTACTACCTGGTTACTTTGAGCAATCTGATAACCAGTAAACACCATAATGAATAGAGTTTTTGATCCCAATTATTTTCAAGAGAAGTTTTCTGAAACACAATGGAATAAAATAGTAGTATATATATGTCTTAAACTCAGAGGACTCATCTTTTGCTTCATGGCCTGTGACAACCTTGATTGGGTATTTTCAGCAATCATACCTGGCAGCAAGGACAATGAAACCAATAGCTCGAATCTTTCAGGTATGGCAGGCTGGGTCACTCCACAAGGTTAACATTCTATGTCAGCTGAAGTATTCGCTGAAAGTGAAGGAAAGCTAGTAGAGTTATTAAAAGAGGAAGATGATAAGACAGCTTCTATAGGAGACTAATTGGTTACAACAGCCTTCTTGAATAAGTATTTTGTAGAGATTGTACCTGTCCACTATTATTATATAAATAATAATTAGTACCAGAAAATCTGAGTAAAATGTGAGTAATTAATGGGATGGATTTTGGTTGATGTTTTTGGCTGCCCAATATCACATCCTTTTGACCACCAGTAATGTTGACCTCTAATGCATTGAAAAGTTCCATGTTAACATGCGCTGAAGCTGGTGGTATCTCACCTCCATTGTTCCTTACAGATTTCAGATTTCTGCCAAAGGACAGTCTCTAAAGCAGTGGGAGTCCACTAAGTGTGAAGGCATGAGAAGTCTGTTAGATGTGGGAAAGTTGATTTTCCCTGGGGCAATCTTCAAATACTGTGGATGAAACCTGATGGATAAATGATCCATTCTATCTTTTCAGCAGGCAACTACAGGGACCGTTCTTTGTTTCTCTGAGTTCCTAATGGAGTAGAGCTTGTACTTGTTACAGGAGTAATGTCAATAGAATATTCTCATTTGGGCCTTTTTGCCTTTATATCTCACTCCTTGCTCCTGGTTTGACAGCTCATTCCAAACATACTACCTGCATCTAAGCATTTATCTTACATTTTTTTCCTTAAGCTTGGTTAACCTTAAAACTAAGACAGCTGGTATTAATGTGTAATTATTAATTTCATTATACCTTTATATATCTTACATTTCCCTGGAATTGAGTTTTATTTCACAATTTGAAAAAGTTTTTTTATTATTGTGTAATATGAATTCATTGGAATGACTTAGTGTCATGGCATGATTGATTAGTACTTTAAAATGTATAGTTTGGCTGCTGTGTGAAGACTAAATTAAATGAGTAGAGTGTAATGCAAGAGACCAATGAGTGTTACTCAGGTTATCAAGGTGAGAGATGAACGTGATGCCCATAAATATAGTGACTGTGGAGATGAAGGGGAATAAGTAAATTTCTGATATAATTTTTAGTTAAACTTTTATGATATAGTGGTGGGTTTAATGTTACTATAAGTAAAATCGTGGCTTTTTTGAAATCAACCCAAACACCCATCTTTTATTCAAAAGCATTCTTAAAAATTACTTTAAAATATTCATTATGGGATAAAAATGCTATTAATAATGGTTAAGAAGAAAAGAAAATTTCAAGAAATAGTAATTGACCTATTATAAAATCAGATAGAATTTAAAAGACTTTACTAGAGAACTGAGAAAAAATGGTAAAAGAAATGATAAATGATAAAAAGTGATAAATCTATGATTTTTATTTTTTATTTTTTTTGGAGGAAGGAAAGAATGGTGTCCAAGACCAATTATTTTCAGTAATTGATGCTCCCAAGTACAAGGCAAGCCATAGACAGAAAAAAAATTTAAGAAGTACCAAACTAATATAAAGATACCAAAAATGTTTTTAAGCATTTGAATCAATTCAAATATGTCAAGTCTGGAATAAGTTCACATTTGAAATTTTCAACACGTAAAAAAATATATTCTGAAATAAAACAGTTTTTAATTGAATTTAGAATGTTAGACTGACAAGAAACACTACCTATAGTTAATTTTATTTAATGTATTTTAATATACTCACTTATAGACTTTGAATTTATATAAAATCTTAATAAAAATAACAATAGTGAGTGTTAGCACTAATTGAATACTTACTATATGCTAAGACTTTCTTCTTTTTTTTTGTATTTTTGTATTTTTTAGACAGAATCTTGCTCTGTCACCTAGGCTGGAATGCAGTGGCACATGATCTCAGTTCACTGCAACCTCCACCCCATGAGTTTAAGTAATTCTCCTGCCTCAGCCTCCTGAGTAGCTGGGATTACAGGCACACACCACTATGCCTGGGTAACTGGTAACTAGTAGAGATGGGGTTTCACCATAGTGGCCAGTATGGTCTTGAACTCCTGACCTCACGTGATCCACTCCCCTAGGCCTCCCAAAATGCTGAGATTACAGGCTGTGAGCTACTGCGCCCTGCCACTAAGCCTTTTTTTAATCATTTAACATGTACTAGCTGAATTTTTCTTTCAACTATTCTAATAAGATACATATTATTATTATTGTTTTATTGGAGTGGACACCAAATAGAGAAAGGCTAAGCCACTTCTGAGGGCTACAAAGCAACAAGTGGTCAAGGTAAGTATTAAAGCAAAGAATCATATCTTCACAGTTCACATTTTTAAAAAAGTCAAAATAACCATGACTTGACTGTGATTTTAATTTTTATAGTGATCTTATTATAGGAAATTATTTTGTTTTTTCAACTATCAGATTTATACTTGTTTACATTTGTATACAACTACAATTGTAATATGTATTAAAAAAGAGGTATACATTTAGTTTAGTCTTTCTTTTCTCGAAGAGCTAAAATTAAATGTGTGGTATGTCTTACATTACATGACATTTTGTAATCATGAACAGATGGAAATTTGTGTTTCTTGTTTTAATAATAATAAATGAGACTAGTGATAACTATATTGACAATTTTTTTTCAGATAATTTTGTCTAGTACCAACTATAATTTTAATACTAATTTAAAAATAAATATCTATTAAAATGTATAAATCAAAAGTATCTTTATATAGATTTTCTATTCATGTCATTATTTGTGAACACATTGCTTGAAATTAAAAGTTTTTCTGTCTAAAATTAAAATTCAATCAAAACAGTAAACACTTTCATTGCAATTGATTAACCTTATTTCATTAACCAGTAGCTTCATCCTCTTTCTCCTCTAATTTTTTTAATAAGACTGGTAGATCCAGGTTGAATTTCAGCAACTTTTACTTACTGATAAGAATTCACTTATAGGCTGAGCACAGTGGCTTATGCCTATAAACCCAGTGATTTGAGAGGCCAAGGTGGGTGAATTTCTTGATCCCAGGAGTTGGAAACTAGCCTAGTCAACATGGCAAAACCAATCTCTACTAAAATTACCAAAAATTAGCAGTGCATGATATCTCACAGCTATAGTTCCAGCTACTTCTGAGGCTGAGACAGAATTTCTTGAGCCCAGGAGGCAGAGGTTGCAGCGAACTCAGATAGCACCACTGCACTCCTGTTTGTGTGACAAAGTGAGATCCTATCTCAAAAAAATAATAAAAATAATCTATATAATAATGCAGCTTCTCCTTTATCAATTTTTTGAAATCTTTCTCTCTCTGTAAGCTCTTCCAACAGAGATCGAGATATCAATTTGCTTCTGACTTATTTCCTGGTAAAATGGCCCATAGGATCTATTTAACATAATCAAAATTCCATTGAGTTTTCTAAATTATTGCATTGGGTAAGTGAGGTGACTGCTTAACATTAATCTAATCATAAATAATAAGCATAGTTACAGAGAGTGAATTGATGCAGGAGAAAGACTCCACACAAGAGTCCAAGGTGTGAATGTAGATGTCTTGGCTCTGCTCCCACAAGTTTAATCTGAAAACTAAGAATAAAAATAACACTGTTGTTTATATTATGTACTGATATAATTTGGCTGTGTCACCACCTAAACCTCATCTTGAATTGTAGCTCCCATAATTCCCATGTATCATGGGAGGGACCTGGTGGGAGGTACCTGAATCACGGGGTGGATCTTTTCCATGTTTTTCTCATGTTAGTGAGGAAGTTTCATGAGATCTGTTGGTTTTATAAACAGAATTTCCCTTGCACAAGCTCTCTCTTTGCTCACTGCCATGTAAGAAGTCTCTTTGCTCTTTCTTCATCTTCCACCATGATTGTGAGGACACCCCAGTGAAGTAGAACTGTGAGTCCATTAAACCTCTTTCCTTTATAAAGTACCCAGTCTCAGGTATGTCTTTATTAGCAGCATGATAACAGACTAATACAGTAAATTGGTACAAGGTAGTGGGACACTGCCATAGAGATAACTGATGATGTGGAAGTGAAGTTGGAAGTCACAGGCAGAGGTTGAAACAGTTTGGAGGCCTCAGAAGAAAACAGAAAAATGTGGAAATGTTTGGAACTTGTAGAGACTTGTGAATGGCTTTGACCAAGTGCTGCTTATCTCAGATGGAGAAGAGGAACTTGTTGGGAACTGGAGTAAAGGTGACATTTCCTATATTTTAGCAGAAAGAATGGTGGCACTTTGGCCCTGCCATAGAGATCTGTGGAAATTTGAACTTGAGAGAATGATGTAGGAGATCTGTTGGAAGAAATTTCTAAGTGGTAAGTTGTTCAAGAGGAAGCAGAACCCAAAACGTTTGGAAAATTTAGAGCCTAATCATGCAATAGAAAAAAAAAACAAAACATTTTCTGGGGAGATTCAAACTGGCTGCAGAAAATTGCATAGATAATAAGAAGCCAAATATTAATTGCCAAGACAATGGGGAAAATATCTCCAGGGCGTTTCAGAGAACTTTGTGGCAGCCCCTCCCATCACAGTCCCGTAGACTTAAAAGAAAACATGGTCTTGTGGGCCAGTCCCATCGCACCCCTGCTGTGTCAAGCCAAGGGACTTGGTGTCCTGAGTCCCAGACACTCTAACCATGGATAAAAGGAACCAAGGAACAACTTGTGCCATGGCTTCAGAGGTTGCAAACCCCAAGCCTTGGCAGCTTCTCTGTAGTGTTGAGCCGGCAGGTACACAGAAGTTAAGAATTCAGGTTTGGAAACCACCTAGATTTCAGAGGATGTATGCAACTGCCTGGATGTCCAGAAAGAAGTTTGCTGCAAGTGTGGGGACTTCATGGAAGGCCTCTGCTGGGGCAGTGTGGAAGGGAAATCTGTGGTGGGTGCCCCCACACAGAGTCCCCACTGGTGCATTGCCTAGTGGAGCTGTGAGGAGAGGACCACCATCCTCCAGACCCTGAATGGTAGATCCACTGACAGCTTGCACCATGCACCTGGAAAAGCTGCAGGCACTCAACTCACCAGCTCAAGAAGGCAGCCAATAGCTAGGCTGTACCCTGCAAAGCCACAGAGGTGGAGCTGCCCATGGGAACTCACCTGTTGCATCAGTATGCCCTGGGTGTGAAAAATTGAGTCAAAGGAGTTCATTTTAGAGTTTTAAGATTTGCCTCCTCTGCTGGATTTTGGACTTACATGGTGCTTATAGCCCCTTCATCTTGGTTAATTTCACCCATTTGGAGCAGGTGATTTTGCCCAATACCCGTACCCCCATTGTATCTAGGAAATAACTAACTTTTGATTTTACAGGCTTCTAGGCAGAAGGGACTTTCTTATTCTCAGATGAGACTTTGGACTGTGAATTTCTAAGTTAATGCAGAAGTGAGTTAAGAACTCAGGGACTGTTGGGACGGCATGATTGGCTTTAAAATGCGAGAACATAAGATGTGGGTATGGCCAGGAGTGGAATAATATGGTTTGACTTGTCCCCATTCAAATCTCATCTTGAATTGTAGCTCCCATAATTCCCACATGTCAAGGGAGGGACCCAGTGGGAGGTAACTGAATCATGGGTACAGGTCTTTTCCATGCTGTTCTTGTGTTAGTGAATAAGTCTCACAAGATCTGATGTTTTTATAAACTGGAGTTTTCTTGCACAAACTGTCTTTGCCACCACCATGTAAGAAGTCCCTTTTCTCTTCCTTTATCTTCCACCATGGTTGTGAGGCCTCTCCAATAACATGAAACTGTGAGTTCATTAAACTTTGTTTCTTTTGGAATTACACAGTTATGGGTATGTCTTTATTAGCAGCATGAGAACAGACTAATATGTACTTTGAAAAAAAATATGTTATTTCAATAATTTAATATTATGTAGGGATCTATAATGTAAAACTGGTGTATACTATAGTAAGGTAAGGTAACATGATTCCTAATCTTGTCCTTCAATATAATCATTATTTCATATTGTATTTACTAAGTTAAATGAAAACAACAAACAACTGAAATAGTTAACTGCATAGATTTTATTTCTGCATTAACCTCAATTTAATATTTATCTAGAAAAAAAGCAGAGCATGAACAACTGTTTCTTTGATTAGCTATCCTCATTCAAATGATTATTCACCATATATATATAAAACATATATAAATGAATATAATATAAAAAATATATTTTAATATAATATAAACATATAAATAAATATACATGTTTACATATAAAAATATGATTTAAATAGACATCATTCTAAAATAATTTATAAATTTAATATAATTAAACATTTTATATTTTGTATATAAATATATTTTATATAAATATAAAAATAAATATAAAAATATATATATAAATGTATGACATATTTTAAAATAATATAAGATAAATATGTATGTAATTATTTACAAATGTAAATAGACCAGAAGATTATACATAAGTTCAGTGTTTAGTTGTCTCTTATCTTGTTAACTCTTAACTCTCTTAACTGTTTAAGTAACTCAGTTAACTCTTAAAGGTATCTTGTACATTGCACTAATGCATTTCTAAAGAGAAATGCATGATATGCACATTGAACTGCATTGCTACTAATGCTACTTATATTGAACTTGCTCAAACTGTATTACCCTTGTTTTCCCTGACTTCACTGTCCTTCCCTTCATTAGATCCCACCTGTGTCTTAGCTTTGTATGCCATGGCCATTATCCTCTAGGAGCCTTCAAATCTCTTACTTTCTGTATTCCAGGCTGTAGCAAGATATTTCCATAACTTTACCACCATAATTTTCAATTTTTCTTCCTCTGCATAATGAAGAATTAAGAAACTACACCTAAAACTTTTCTAATGAAAATGCACATCCCTGGTTTTCTGGCAGAATACTACTGAAAAGATTATCCTTGGTGTCATCTTCCTTACTGTAAGAACACAAATACACAAACGGTTGATTTCAATATACTTATTTATTTACTTTCAATTTCTCCCAGTTAAAGCCAGAGTTGACAGACATATATTTACTTCTACTTAGGAAATAACACATAACATTTGATAGCTCTTGTCTCAGCTACAGGGACCAAGAAATGAACAAATTAAAAGATTGGAGTAGGGTGGAAGCAGTGAGCACTGAAACAATAATTTTTTAAAAAAAGTTAGAAGAAAACAGCCTAGTCAAGGATTTGAATAATCTGGCATTTGCATGCTCATGACTAAAAAAAAAGAATTAGTTACTGATCTTTAGTACCTATGATTACTGCTATAAAAATAACTAATGGAGGCTCACATCAAAAGTTCTCTATGAAAAGGCCTCAAATTATTTTACCAATGTTATAGCTCATTACTTTCCATTTCATGCTTCTGCCAAAATGAGTTATTTTCTTTACAATTACCCTACACTTTTCTGTTTGCCTTTGCCAATCTGTCCTTACTGAGAAAAATGCTTCAGTCTGCTTTTCAAGGGATCTTCAATGCTCTCTCATATGCAGAGTGTTTCTTAGTCCCTGGGATGGGACTGAGCTCTCCTGTGACTTCCCAGGTCACCTTAGCGTGTCTCAGTTTTGAGCTTATATTTTTGTGTCTGTTATGCAAGTGCTTAAATAGTATCTGGTCTTTTGTGCTTATTCCTACTTTACTTTCTGTAAACTCCTATTGTGCTCTCTAAGAGGTATCTTTACTCTCTATAGTGCTGTGGTTGGTGCTTTGTATGATTACTGACAGGGTAGACATTAAAAAAAGGGATTCAATTAAATTTGCTGCATAATGTCATATGTTTAACTGTAGCATTCAAAAAATACAATAAAATAATCGTGGCTAAATTGTGTAAGGACAGCTACTCAGGTGAAATTTTCATTTCAGTATCGCAGTACTATTTCCTAATCTTAATAGTGAGCTTCTCACAACAAGGTTAAATATCCTTCACCTCATATGGTGTGGCATAAATTGTGATGGTTCTCCCATAGTAAAGTTTTGCTCTTATCACTCATTTAAAAATATGTTTCAAAAGTTAACTGTTGGAGAAGAAACATTTGTACTACATAATTTCTAAATATGTTCAGTAAATATCAAAACGATATTTCAGAGTCATATTAAAATCTTGTTCACTGATGATGTCCTTTTTGAATGACATTTTAAACATTTATTTAGTATTAAAATAGTATGAGAGTTAAAGAAGAAAAGAATCACGTTATGTGTGCTGAATCTGGATCTTCAGACTGAGATATGGAGCAAATTGGGATGCAGAAACACATAGAAAAGAGAAAGGTGGTAATGGAACTCAGTCTGTAAAAGTATTAAAACTTAGGTGTGTACATTGCAGGGGGGCATAACTGGCAGACTCAATATCAGTGCTGAAACACAACTATTATGTTCAATAGAAAACATCTTCAAGAATACATTTCAGCACAATGGTAGGCTTTCGTTTCTGGAAGCTCACCACACATTATTTGTACAATATTTATCCATGTGGAGCAGAACTAGTCAGTAAAAAGGAGGATTGTAAAGATTTAGTCAGTGTATCATCGCTGTAATAAAATGAGTTATAATTTGGAACTGCCACAGCTATGATTCAGATCTGAAATGCAGTTAGATTACTGAGGTGGAAGCCCAATCAGTCAAATTCAACTGGCTTTAGTTGGATGATGCAATTTAGAAGACATGGAACTTTGTCTTCTCAAATAAGATATTTGGATAAAACATTAAGCCATTCTATCCTTTATATGCTTTCAGAGAAAGTTTAGCTTACACATTATTCTGGATATGTCAACACTGGATGCAGAGACTTGAGTTAAACTATACTGAGAAAAATGGGTTCTTTCAACATATAGCTACCAAACTCTAGCATAATTCTATGGAGAGTTATATTTTCCTGTAGCCCTTATTTTTATTATTATTTTATTATTATTTTTAAGCAATGGGGTCTCATTCTGTTGCACAGGCTGGAGTGCAGGGAGTGATCATAGACCGCTGCAGCCTTGAACTGTTGTACTCAAGAAATCCTCTCACCTCAGCCTTTCTGGTAGCTAGAACTATAGGCAGGTGACACCACACCTGGCTAATTAATTATTTTTTCTTGTTGTTGTAGAGATGGGATCTCACTCTGTTGCCCAGGCTAGCCTCAAACTCTTGGCTTTAAGACATCCTTCAGGTTTAAAAGCCTAGTCCTTATTTTTTAAATTCTGTACAAAAAAAGTGCTATTTTCTTATTTAATACAATCAATTGCCACTATGAGCTCTTTGTGGTAAATAACATATGATAATACATTATATATTATATATAAAATATATAATACTGTATATGTAAAATATATATTAGATAAATATTACTGAATTAATAGGTAATATTGATTATATTATATAATACATATTATTTTATAATATAACATATATTGCTCTTTCAGTAGTCTTTTTATTTGTAAACTGTTTTTACATAGACATTTCCTTTGCTATTCACAACTTCGTTAGTACCACCGAACAGCAATCACAGCTGCATCTCCCATAAGGCATCTAGTCAATGACTGATAAACATGGCTTTTACATTTCCATTATCTTTTTATGCTATCACATCAAGAAGAAGGCTGACAGGGAGTGTTGATAGCTTGAGGAAAAAAGTACATTTCATAAGAAGGTATGGTGCTGTTCTTGAAAGCAGAAATATTCTCACAATTCCTTCAACTTTACCCTATCAACACTGTCACTCCAATGAGAAGTGAGGGAATTGTGGCTACTCAGAGAAGCACAGAATAGATAGCATTTTAATTATGAGTAAACTAAGGCCTAAAAGTTTAAATCATGTGCTGAAGACTTTACAACATTTAGAGAGATGCTAAAAGATTAAAAACTAAATCTTTTTAAGGATTTTCTATCAATAATTAAGTCAGAAAAGACGAACAGGCAGTAATATTATAAAGTACAGGATAGCTTGAAATAACAAAAAGTTAAAAATGAGAGAATTCTGATGGTATAGGTACAATGAAAGTTTGATGGAGACAAACACAATAAATTTCAACATGTTACATATCTTTAGAACTGGAAATACTCTTAGAGATCAGCATAGTGCAGTAGAAAGCAATTTGGTATTGAATTTTAAAAACCTCAGTTGAAATCCAAGGTCTTCCATTGCACTTGCGATGGAAAATCTACATTTTATATGTGTTGCTTTTCTTTTCTTTACCTTGGGATTAATAACATCCATTTGCAGGTAGTTGTGACGATTTCGTGACTCAATGTGTAAAAAAGTGACTGTCTGAGTGCTGCTTTCACAGGAAGAGTACCATAAGATATTGGATTGTGATAGTGATCATGATGATGGCAATGACAACAGTTAATAAAAATAAATAACAGAAATCCAAATAGGGTAGGAGACATCTCTAAATACAGGTGATTATTTGCTTTTGATAATTAAGATTTAATTTCTATTACAATTTTTATACGTTGTTAAAATACCCTTTGTTTTCATTCCATTTTATAGGTTACATTTGGAAAACAGGAGCAGTTAAAGTCTTTAATTGGCTTAAACGGACCATAGTTTATAAAACTATGCTAGTAGGGATTTTTTTTAATTACATAATATTTTGTCTAAACGTGTAATATATGTAGATTGGTAGGAAAGTGAATTACTCTCTATCTATGAAAAAGATAGTGTCCTTGGCTACAGTAGAGAAGAAAAGCAGTACTGATTCAATGAGTTTTGTGTCACAATAAAGGAATAGCTGAGGCTGGATAATTTGTAAATAAAAGAGGTTTATTTTGAATCATGACTTTGCAAACTATACAGGAAACACAGTACTGGACTCCACTTCCGGTGAAACCTCTTGAAGCTTCCAATTTTGTCGGAAGGCAAATATCTCACATGGTGAGAGAGGGAGCAAGAGAGATACCAGGCTCTTTGAAACTACCTGCACTCATGTGAACTAAGTAAGTGGAAACTAACTTACTACTATCAGGAGGGCACCAAGTCATTTCTGAGGAATCCATCCCTATGACCCAAACACGTCCCACCAGGTCCCACCTCCCACACTGGGAATCCCATTTCAACATGAGATTTGGAGGGGTAAACATCTTAAATATGTCAAATGGCAACTTCCCTTTCAAGTAGATAATGAAATCATGTGACAAAAGTGAGATTAAGGGACCAGAATACATGTAGTTATATGTGAGATTATCAGATAATTTGTACCTATTTATGTAATTTTTGTCATTTGCCCTTGATGTATCATAAATAGAGCTTCATGCCATTTAGCATCTTAGATATTTATAAGATAATCCATAGGATAGAAATAACAACTTTTAACTTATTATGTATACATAACTTTTTGTGTAAAAATGATCAGAAAGTAGAAGTGTATATTCTGGATAAAATTGCCAACATAGGCATCTTAGAGTGGGATTTGTATCTTCAACCACACAGTTAACAAATGCTGGTGCCTTGATATCCCTGAAGGCATAATTAATAACCAAAAATATTTTTCTGTTAATTCTACTTTACTACTAGTTTTCTTAAAACTTAAAATGTATTAATTATTATCCATAACAGTTAGGACAGCTACCAGAAAGAGCTGCTATACCTCTCAGTGATAAGTTTGTAAAACTCCCCCGAATGCTCAGAGGTGACACCATATTTGGCTTAGAAAGCTAATGTAGTTATGGTATTAGAGAATATGCTCCCATTCTAGATTTAAAATCATTTGAAAATAGACAGAAAACCATTCTAGTTGAGAATAACATCCTCTCATCTATTTCCTCATGAAACCAATTTGGCATCAAGAAATATCCACCAAAATAGAAAATCTTCACTTCATGCTCTTTTTCTTTGTCTCTCTGTCTCTGTCTCTGTCTCTGTCTCTGTCTCTGTCTCTCTCTCTCTGTCTCTCTGTCTCTGTCTCTCTCTCTCTCCCCCCCCCCCCCCCGGCCAAATGGAGTAAAGAGTTGAGATAACTGACCAGGGAATTTTGGGGGAAAGTGTTACTGATTCAAGCTACAGCCTTAGTGATTAAATGGTTTTAAACAAACTAGGCATTAATTAACAAGGCAATTATTTTAAACTTTATTCAGTCTGGTTTTTAAGTTAGATAGGAAAACTAAACATATTTGCATATAGCAACATCAATTATTATTTGTAGTTTTTTGGTGTTTATATTAATCACCTGTAATATTTTATATTAAAGTTTTTTCTTACCTATAAGCTCTGATGCTTCTTATTTTATTTGGGAGATTACCAATTATACAGAGAAGTTAATTTTATGTAAGTTATAAGAAATGCTTTCAATTTTTCTGAAGAACTACCTAAGTTTCACCCTTTGGGTGGGAGAGAATATAGATGAGAAAAGAACTTACTCTAACTCTTCAATGAGAGGCAAAAGGTGGATTTCTATAGCGGTTATGAGCTTCCAAGTGTTCTGTGAAAGTATTCCTTGATATTAACACTGAAGAATGCTCTGTAAAACACACCTCTATTAGCTCTGCTTCTCTTTTCTTTAAGCAGGCACATATCCTCTGACTTGCAGAAAAAGATACTGTTCAACACTTTAATAATGCCAGAATCTAATGTTTCAGAAGCTTAGTTACAGGATGAATATTAAATCAAACTATTTCAAAAAGCTTCCTTTTCATCTTCATACATATCTTTTCATGGAAGTACTTTTCTGATAAATTACTTATTTTAATTTTAATTTTCATTCTATAGAGCACTACAGTATAAAGCATCTGCCCTTTACCAATGTTTTGGAAAACTGGGAAAGCATTACAGACTATGTAGTCCGTATTCTAGTTTTAAAAGGAGAAAATACAGGACCTAGATGATTAAGTAAGGTTTCGTGGCCACAGTATTAGAATCAATATGTGCAATATTTGCATATATTTTGTGACCACTTGATGTTTCTAAAAGCCGAGAAGTAAATTTAAATTATAAAATATTTTGTAAATAAAGAAATGTATTTTTCCTCTTTTTACAAGAAATAATTCATTGGTGATTCCAGGGAAATGAAGAAATCATTTATAATTTTGCATATAGGAAATTACTAATATGTAGTGAAAACAATTACAAAATTAGGGCAAATTTCATAAAGCTATCAAGAGAATAATTTGCTTTGCTTACTTAAAAATATTCAGGAATTCAAACTGTGAATGACATACAAAATTATTTCCCATTAATGTTTCCTTAGAAATAAACAAACATCCATTTGTATTTTAGAAGATCATTTTGCATGAATTCAGGACTGTTATGGACTAAACGTTTGTGTCCCCAAAATTCATATGTTGAAGCCCCAACTGCCCAGTGTGGCTGTGATGGACTTCTAAGAAATTACTTATCCTCCTAACAGTGGGCATCTGTTGTAATAGGATTGGTGTTTGTAAGAGAGGTCGGAGAGCCAGTGCCCTCCACCACTTGTGCTTGTTTGCTTTCTCTCTCTCTGTTTGCAAGTACCAAGAAAGCTCATGTGAGCACACAGTGAGAATGCAGCTGTCTGCAACCCACAAAGAGAATCCCCACCAAAATCCAAGCTAGCCAAAACCTTGATCTTGAACTCTGGGCTATTAGAACTGTGAGTAAACGCATTTCTGCTCTTTATTCCACCCAATCTTGTGATTGTGGCAGACCAAGAACACTAACACAATCACTTTTTAAGTTTTGAGAAAAGTCAAGGTCATATACAATGTTTTTTTTTTTTTTTTTTTTTAAAAAAAAAGAAAATAAAACTCTAAATACACCCATTTTAAGATGATTAAAATGTATTTTATAACAGTGCCAAAACAGAGTGGAAGCAGTTAGAGGAGTTGGTAGTTAAAATGATAGAGCACATCCACTCAAAAATTTTTAAATAAATTAAAATTTTTACATGTGAAAAACAAATTTTCAGAGTCCTTACTATGTATTTAACTAATAAGACTCACAATATTTAATATATTATGGAAAAATAAATCTGTTTTAAATAGATGTTAAAATGTTAAGAAAAGGGAGCTAGCTGATCACCAAGACCATTTACTATTCCTATTTGTAAATGTAAATATTACCCAACTACCTACAGTTAGATTTGGCCAATGACTAATTTCTAGTCAAATAAATGTGAATAGCAAGGCTGAGCTAACTTCTAGCTTGGCCCAGAGTTATTCTCAAACATATTTCTCCATTTTACTTCTGTCTGCCTCAGTGTGGATTCCCCTTCCCATGGTGCTATTTGGAGACATGTTGAAGATTGTGGAACCACAAGATGACAGAAACCTGGGTTCCTATGTCACCGCTTAGAGGAGATCCATCCAACCAGGAGTAGCCACACTGAACTCTTACATGTGTAATACCTAAACTTTAATTAAGTGATTTATTGAGATTACAGAGTTCAACATCTAGTGTTATTTTCATTAGTTGAGATTGTAATAAAATTTCATTAGGTAGAGAAGATGGCAAAAATTTCTTGATGTTCTGTGCTTACTGATTTTTTTTTTTTCAAAATTTCTGTAATATAGAATTTCACCACTTTAGGAAATTAATGTCTATTTTAAAAAGGAAAGGAGAAAAGGTTTATTTAAATTATATTTTAATTAATTATATAATTAATTTTAATTAAATTTGATAACATTTCTAAGAACCTATGGACAACTCTTTCCCAACTGCAAGTTAACTTAAAACAATAATTATAGGTCACAGGTTGGGTTTCTTTCTTAAACTGAGTTAAAAGGTGAAAACTAAAACTCTGTAATTTGTAATTTTTCACTTTGTTTAGTGTAAACTGTACTATCTATTCAGGGAGACTCTGTTAAAGACCAAACCCTGCCTACCTGCCTTTCACTTGCTCTCTATGTTAATACCTTCAGTTTGTTTTTCTTGAAACATATAAACCGTCTTTTCCTGGTTGTTGAATGCCAGCTGGTACTGTCAGCAACCATTGTTTCCCAGCTGTCTGCCCTGATACCCCATTGCTTCAGGCTGCCAGAAAGAGTCTCCTTGATGTGCCTTATTTGACCTTCTTGTTCCAGTTTCTCAATTAGTTTATCACAGGTACTTAGAATATTTGGTTTTAAAAACAGTCTACTTTTTCATAGTGTAAGAGTTAACACACAATATATATGAATTTGCCTCCTGAAAAACTTTGGTTTACATGTTAGTCCTATGGTCTCCAAAGTTTTAGTTACTTACTCCTATCAACAAATTGTCTAGCACACAAACCAAATATACATGTATTTATTTATATATACATTTAATTATATAATGTGTATTCACATGGAAGCAAACCTAATATACATTGTACAGCTTGAATAAGTGTATTTTCAAACTATTTTTATTTTATAGTTCCTGTCTTTATTCATATTAGACATTTTTTGGTAGTTGGAATAATATAATAAAAATATTTTTTATTCATTTTATTTAAATACAAAGTTTTAATGGATGCTGTGGTATAAAAGGCTATATAGGCCATATTTTTTAAATGGTCTGTTAACCATAAATCTCATGATATTTTACAATCGTATCTTCCAAATATGTAAAAGCTATGTTATAAGTTAGCTGGTACATTTTCATTCATTTAAAACCAGTGAGGTATTTTTTTTTTCTTTTTCTTGTTTTCCTTTTTGAGACAGGGTCTTACTTGGTTGCCCTGGCTGAGTGTGGTGGCACAATCACTACCTTACTGCAGCCTTGACCTCCCAAGCTCAAGCTACCCTCCCACTTTAGCCTCCCAAGTAGCAGGGATTACAGGTACAGGCCACTACACCCAGCTAATTTTTTATTTTTTGTAGAGACAGGGTCTCACTTTGTTGCCAGGGCTCTTGAAATCCTGTACTCAAATGATACTACCTCCTTGGCCTCACAAAGTGCTAGGATTACAGGCATCAGCCACCTCACTGAGACCGACGAGGTATTTGTGAAAACTAATCAGATCATACATATATGATCTGATACATATATATATATGTATTTATATGTATACCTTTATATGTATTATAAAAATACATATATGTATGTATTTTTTTCTGTTTTTATTATACTTTAAGTACTGCAGATTTTATAGGATTGTTACATAGGTCTACACATGGCATGGTACTTTGCTGCATCCATTCCCTCTTCATCTACATTAGATATTTCGCTTAATGTTATCCCTCCCCAAAGCCCCCATCCGCACCCCCTTCTATCCCTCCCCTAGTACCCCTACTCCCCAACAGGCCCCAGTGTATGATGTTCCCCTCCCTGTATCCATGTGTTCTCATTGTTCAACACCCACTTAAGGGGGGTGAGAACATGCAGTGTTTGGTTTTCTGTCCTTGTTTCAGTTTGCTGAGAATAATGGTTTCCAGATTCATCCATGTCCCTGCAAAGGACATAGACTCATCCTTTTTTATGGCTACATACTATTTTATGATGTATATGTGCCATATTTTCTTTATCCAGTCTATCATTGATGGGCATTTGGGTTGGTTCCAAGTCTTTGCTATGGTGAACAGTGCCGCAATGAACATATGTGTGCATGTGTCTTTTTAGTAGAACAATTTATAATCCTTTGGGTATATACCCAGTAATGGGATTGCCACATCAAATGGCATTTCTGTTTCTAGACCCAGGAAGAATCACCACACTGTCTTCCACAATGGTTGAACTAATTTGTACTCCCACCAACAGTGTAAAATCGTTCCTGTTTCTCCACATCTTCTCCAGCATCTGTTGTCTCCAGATTTTTTAATGATCATCATTCTAACTGGTCTGAGATGGTATCTCAATGTGGTTTTGATTTCCATTTTTCTAATGACCAATGATGACAAACTTTTTTTCATATGTTTGTTGACTGTATAAATGCCTTCTGTTGAAAAGTGTCTGTTCCTATCCTTTGCCCACTTTTTGATATGGCTTTTCTTTCTTGTAAATTTGTCAAGGTTCTTGGTAGATTCTGGATATTAGTCCTTTGTCAGATGAGTCGATTGTAAAAAAATTTTTTCCATTCTGTTGGTTGCCATTTCACTCTAATGATTGTTTATTTTGCTGTGCAGGAGCTCTTATGTTTAATTAGATCCTGTTTGTTGATCTTTTTTTTTTGTTGCCATTGCTTTTGGTGTTTTAGTCATGAAGTCCTTGCCCATGCCTATGTTCTGAATTGTATTGTCTATGTTTTCTTCTAGGGTTTTTATGGTGTTAGTCTTATGTTAAAGTCTTTAATCCATCTTGAGTTAATTTTTGCGTAAGGTATAAGGAAGGGGTCCAGTTTCAGCTTGCTGCATATGGCTAGCCAGTTTTCCCAACACCATTTATTAAACAGGGAATTGTTTCCCCATTGCTTTTTTTTTTGTCAGGATTGTCAAAGATCAGATGGTTGTAGATTTGTGTCATTACTTCTGAGGTCTCTGTTCTGTTCCCTTTATCTATATCTCTGCTTTGGTACCAATACCATGTGGTTTCATTACTGTAGGCTTACAGAATTGTTCAAAAGCTCATAAAAAATTGGCATATTTTTAAAAAAATCAGTAAAATCTTCTGTCTCCTATTGTATTCTTAGAAAGATGTTTGTGTGTTTTTACAAAATTATATAACAATGAATATGTGAGCAAAATATCACTTTTTTACAGCCTTCTCTTTACCCAGAGTTTCCTTTGAAAAGTCATTGTTTTTACATTCATTATTAAAATGTTAAGTTCACCTTGAAGAGAAACATTGAGAGTAATTTTTTAAAAGTCTGTAAGTAGCAATTTAACAAGTGCTTGTGAAAAATTGAACCAAATGCAATGATTTTTTATTATGCCAAATTATATATTTTTATTCATTCATCCCTTGACTCATTGAACCGATTTGTTGACTGTCTCTTTGAGCCAATGTGTTCTCTTGTGTCTTTTATCAAACTGTACTTACAGAATCCTCTGATAGTAATAATTATTGTTTAGTAATATTCTGTGAAATGTTCCTTTAAGTGTCCTATATTATTTATATTTTTGCTTGATATATATACACACACACGCACACACACACACACACACACACACACACACATATATACATATGCTTTGTTATATATGATATGTAGATACAACATATATATGATATATATCATATACATATATCAAGAGGAAGTTTATTAAGAAAGGAAAGTTACAAAAAAATGGCTACTCCATAGACAGAGCAGTTCTGAGGGCTTCTGGTTGCCAATTTTGTTATTTCTTGATGATTCAATTAACAATGGGTGGATTATTCATGCTTCCCCTTTTTAGACAATCTCGGGTAACTTCCTGTTGTTTCCATAGCATTTGTAACCTGTCATGATGCTGGTGGGAGTGTAGCAGTGAGGTCTAGAGGTCACTCTCATTGTCATCTTTTTTTGGAGATGGAGTCTTGCTCTATTGCCCAGGCTAGAGTGCAGTAGAGTGATCTCAGCTTGCTCTGGGGTTCAGTTTTGGTGGGGTTTAGCCAGTTTCTTTACTGCAACCTGTTTTATCAGCAAGGTCTATGTGATCTTTATCTTATGCTGACCTCTTATTTCATTCTGTGTCTTAGAATGCCTTAACCATCTGTCTTTTTTTGTGTGTATGGCTTCATTACAATTTTTTTTTAAGTGAACAGTTTTTATTTTTATTTTCTAAAAACTCCTTTATACCAATTCAGCTTGTTTTGATAACATGATCATTCAAGTCCATGTTGAAAGAAAAAAAAAAGAAGTAGGCATCTTACTGCTACATGAAATACTGATAGTCTGAGAAGAGATAAAAATAAATGGATAGGTGCTCACAAAAAGGAAAAGCAGAAGACAAGACAGGAGCCACATACTTTGAACTAACTTCAAGTCTTAATGATAAAGGTGATTTTAATTTTGACATTTAGATTTATTACTCCTTTATCATCTTCAATGTATTTGCATATATATTTTATATATCCAAATTTGATATAGTTTGCATTTTTTCCCCTCCAGATAGTATGCTTAAATTTAGTCCCTGGTATTCCAGATGGGGACTAATGAGAAGTGTTTGGGCCCTGGGAATGAATCCCTCATGAATGGCTTAGTGCCATTCTCATGGTAATGAGGGAGCTCTGGCTCTAGCTCCCCAGAGATCTGATTGTTAAAAATCCTGCAAATTAAAACTGCAATGAGATACCACCATGTTATCCCAGTCAGAATGGCCATTTTTAAGTAAAAAAAAATATTAATAGATTTTGGCATAGATGCAGTAAAAATGGAATGCTTTATACAATGTTGGTTAAAATGTAAATTAGCACAATGTCTTTGGAAAACAGTATGGAGATTTCCCAAAGAATTGAAGATCTATCCTTTGATCCAGGAATCTCAGCACTGGGTATCTACCCAAAGGAAAAAAGTAATTATATCAAAAGGACATCTGCACTTGTACACTACTCAGCCATAAAAAACGACGGAAATAGTGTATTTTGCAGCAACTTAGTTAGAACTGGAGGCCATTATCCTAAGTGAAGTTACTTAGTCCTCAGATGCTCAAAACTAAGTTAAAAATCTTCCTTGGGACACCTTACATATTACAATCATTCTGTTTTGTTCTATTGTGTATATTTCTATTTATTTATTAGTTTATTTTTTTAACTTTGACACCAATCCACATTCCATTCCTTTCTTCTCCATTTGTATGATAAGTTAATGGGACTTGGTAGCTGAATGATACTGTTGAGGTGGGACACAGTAAATGGTATGAGAGGCACATCAAGTTTTCTATAACATGCTATGTACCTTTTTTACGTGTGGTTTCAAATCTAAAATATTTACATATGTCTTGCCTAATTTAATATATTAATTTAAATGTATGATCTAATGCTTTTGAAAGTTTTTAGAAAATCATGATGGTACAAACTTAATTATTAGGGACCTCTGAACCTCTGAGAATTTGGGGTTTTGTACAAAAATTTCCTAAGATTAATTTTCAAATATTAACTATCACTAACCAAAAAAATAAAAAAATAATGTGACACTAAAGGCCAGAAAGCAAAAGAATTATTTTAAAATCCTGGATGGATAGTGTTTGTCTATACTTTGTCAGTATTATCCATTTTATAGTGCAGTGACTTCTATATAATATAAGAGGTATCTTGTATAGTGTACTATCTTATGTTCTCTTAGAGGAAAATAGGAAAATATTTTTGTCCATTTTACAACAGTTTGTGTATAGGTAAAAATTTAGTTGTAGATGCTACAAACATTTTAGTTCTTTTAAAGGAAAAAAGAGAGAGAGAGAGAGATCAATAGAGAAAGCCTGATAGAGTAAACTCTAGGATGAGCCTTACATTTGACTTCCTATCATTCTACAATCAGGAAGGTGGGAAAAAACAAGGCTTCCCAACAACAATCCAGAATTCAGGAAACTGCTAAAACGGTCACAGTAGCATCCTGCTCTCCATAGAGGTGATAGCAAGACACTAGAAATACTCCTTAAAAAAAGAAAGACTATGATTGCCAGCAAGGGGAAAAAAACACAAAGCAGTTTGACTTTTATCTCACTAATCTCTTAGAGTAGAACCAATTGTAGGAACTTAACTGATATCCAGAACTTTGGTATCAAAGGATTCCAGGAAATGTACTTTTACAGAATTTGAAATGTTAGAATAATCAGTGGAAGCATGTGTATGTGTGTGTGTGTGTGTGTGTGTGTGTGTGTGTGTGAGCGAGTGCATGTGCACGCATGTGTGCATATTTGTGAGTAATCAGAAATGCTCAGAAAAAGTATAAAAATGCCATGGTTGACATTTATTTATAGGAATATAAAAATTCATAAAACTGCAGTAAGAGGTGAGATTGTTGGGTAGTAGGTTTGACAGTTGTCCTTAATTTAACCAATCTCTGGTGGCTGTTATATTTCTGTATTACAAACTTCTATGGTAACTAGTTTGGAGAGCTCTGAGGCCAAATTTGATGGAACTATGGGATGTTATAGAATTGCATGTCAGAATTGCATGTTATAGAATTGCATGACCATTACATAGTCAGTTGAGACTATGTAGTAATGAGGAGTGCTTTTAACAAATCTACACAGAGTATAGTTATTCACAAAAATAAGAGTACAACCTTTGTTCTGGAAAAGTGTATAATATAACAAAGTCTTTTGACATGTGTGTGTCTCTCTTCTGAACTGTCAGGTAAGAAGACCTCTACTACAAAGAATAACAGGGATATAACATCTGTGAAATTAAACGAGGGGTTAGAACATATCAGCATAATAGCGTAGAGGTGTAAGTAGAGAAGCTAATGTATTATAGAATGTACGTACCAAGAGTTGCTTGTGTTCCTAACACTTTAGAACGTGCTCCTCTTGCTTTTCCTTATCAGACTTTTTCTGAGATAATCTTGCTTTAAGGAACTGTAATAGACACATGACAATAAAAATATTCCAGAGTTAAACTTTAAAGATGATAGCTCAACAGTTAAAATGCATTAGAATTCCCAATTCCCTTCAAGAAGGGAATTGCTGTCTGTCTTCAGGGATCATAATTAGCAGTTTCCACTGGCCAGCTCCTTCTGAATCTTCCTCAGCAGCAGACAGATGCCTTGTCCATGGTCACAAAGGCTTTCCCAGAGCAGCCTTCATGATATGCCTGGATGAGATGAGGTTTTAGAAACCCAACCATTTTGTCATGATGTGGGACTACTCTGACAGGTAGTATTTGCTTCAAAGCTTCCCACTGGGTTGAGCGAGATTTGATGATCTGCGGTGGAGATTACTTCTTCCTCCACCCAATTCTGCTCTCTCTCACTTTCCTTCAGAGTTATTGATTCCTAAACATTATTTTGCATTTCAAACCCCATTTCATTATCTTTATCCAGAGAACCCTACCAGGGAGAACTGTTATTAGGAATTATCCTGTAATATATTGAAATGTATTAAATCTTTATTAGCACATCCTGCCTTTCCTATATTAACTGTATAAGTAGATATGCAATATTTGATGAGAGAAAGTTCTTCTGGATAGGATAATCCTAGCCAAACAATTAAGAAGGAATAAGAGAATTTTAACTCCATCATTCTGTAACTTCTAATGAATTCATGGATTCAGGCATTGTATTCCAAGGATTGCTAATATCACAATAAAGATATCAAATTTAGAAGTATATCCTGAAAAATAGCAAGAGAAACATGACATTAGCATAATCAACAGAACCAAATGAATTAAGACACTGCCAAAGAAGGTTTTTTTTTGGGTATTTCAAGGGGGAACTGGATAGAAAGGTGTCACCTAGAGGAGAAGGGATTGTATCCCTAGACACGTTTTATGCTGTTTAGTATAAAAAAAGCATAAAATATAAAATAGAGTGTACCATTATTTTCCTGTTAGTAATCTCTTGTAGTAGCAAAATAATGAGACCAGAAAGACGTGTGCCAGGGAAAAATGAAGCATATTCATCTATGATTTAGGGAAATCCCTGTGGCCAGCATCACTGATTGCCCAGAGTAGTTTCTTACATGGCTGACTCTGAACCCTTCTTCAGTCTAATATAGGATTTCAGTTGATGTCTTGAATTCAAGATGCTTAAGATGAAGTATAATCTTCACATTCCATGCACATTTTTTCCTCAATCAAGAAGATTAAAAAACACAGTGATACTGTAATTTTGTTTTCAGTTATCAATGTGGAACACTGTTACTGGAAAATAGAATTCTATTAAGGAAGTTCTAGTACTTCAAGTAATTCGTATTTTGAAACATACTTAGAGACCAACCTATATTATACCAAATTCAAGCTAATGTTTATCACAGATTTCTTCAAATCAGCATGTGAACTCAGAGCACACATCTCCAGTGCAAGAGAAGATGCATATTTGTAATAAAAAGCATAATTCTATGTTTATAGTTATTGCAAATTAATCAGGATAAAAAGTATTTATATATAAATTTATTTATAGGATACTTTCAGAATTTATTAATGTACAATAGTAAAAATAATATATTTTATGTGACAACATGTAAGAAACAGCTAAAGCCAAGTTTTTTCAGATTAAAACTCAGTCATAGTGATGTGTTTCAATTATTTGTATACATTATTTTTTATCTAAAGTGATATTAAAAATAAAAGTGAGTGTCTTTTAGATAACTATTATTATGATTTGAGGAGGCTGTTATTCCTGTCCTAGTGATATCTGATAAATATGGAAAACAATAGTTTTTCTAAAGGAAATGTGTTACTTTACTATATCATACATTTTTCAGTAGATTTACCAGAGTCATAATTTCTTATTCTTCCCCAGTGTTAGGTACAACATCTAACATGTTGTAGGAATCCCAGATATGTTTTTGAAATCAATAAATTAATACATGTTTAGAGATTAGAAATATTTTTAACTTGATTATTTTTGTTTTCTAATTTAGAAAAGAAAGGATCTGAATTATTTTCAGAAATTTCATCAAATAAATTTTAAAATCACTTAATAATGGCAAAAGGCATTACATTTTACTATGTGGACTAAAAAATCTGTGATTTTTAACTATTTTGATCATAAAAATAGCATGTTTTGTATTTGATATTTGCTAACTGAGATGGTTAAAAACTTTAATAAGTTATTTCTTTTAAATATAGTAAAAGAAGTGGCATTATTGAGTCATTATAGAAAAAGGGACTGTAATTTCTGCTAGTTAATTTTTCCACAATCAAGTACTTAGAAACTGAAGAAGTTGATCTGAAACAACTTTTAAAAAATTATCTATAAGACTGACTTTGTATTATACACTTAAAATATTGCAACAAAAATTCAAATGTGAATTTACCAAAATTTTGTGTCATTTGAATTTAGAAAAATCAGGTAAATCTATGTTCAATAATTTTTATTAGATTTGCTTATGTACTCTTACTCAGCACCTTAAATTAACCAGGGCAAAGAGTGCTGCTATGATGTATAATCTGTAAAGAATCTGAAATCATTATTGTGCACTCCACAAAATAGCAACTAGACAGGAGGGTGAAGAAGAGATGAATGGATTGAGTGGACTAATTAGCAAGTTGAAGTGTACGAGTAACTAGCAACAATAATGTGGTAGGAAAGACACTGCAAGCAATGTAGTATAAATAATGACTGTAAAATTGTATTAAAAATAACAAGTATTCTGGGAAGCAAGTGCTACTGCAGTGTGATTCATGTAAATTTCTTTGACTTGTTCCTAGATTTACTTTTGAAGGTGCAAATCAATAAATAAAATTAAGACAAAATTTGACTACATCACATAAAGTGGGAACCATTTATGACAAAGGCATTGTTGCAGTTGTCTTTATTCTCATCAATGATTTTCTTATTAAAATATTATATTTAAATACCACCAAAAAACATAGTAATGCTAAACACCTTACATTAACCAGTAGATTTATGAAACCAGATTTTTAAAAAATTTGTACTGAAATGGAGTAATTAAATGTTGGTTGTTTTTATGATCTCACTATAAATTTAATGTACATATTTATGCACATAATTTGTACATAATATATTTGCAATTATGTAAGTTTGAAATTATTATAAAGAATAATTTGACCTACATAGATATTCCATATTGCCTAAGTTTCAATGCATTTCCAATTAAAATCAATTTCCACAAGAAAATAAAAGACTGTAAATAAAAGACCAGACCCCCAAAATTAGTAATGTATCTTTTGTCAAAATGTGATATATTTCTTAAAAATTAAGACTATTGATATGTACAAGTATTTATTATTTGGCATCAAGGTGTCTGACACCCAATAATAAATATTTGAAACTATAACTTTGGTGACATTTAATGTTTTGTGTAGAATTTTAGCAGCAGCTTAAAAATCAGCTGAAAGAACTATAATAGAAATGGAGGTAAAAACCAGAGTTAAAGTTAAACAACATTTAAGTGGATCATAGTAAAATATATTGCTACATAAGATGCATATTCATTGTTACATGTAGCTAAATCTCAAAGGTCTTAGACAAGTTATTTACCAAGGGAGTCACATCAAATATACAAATACACGTAGTTCTTAGAAATTTGTTCAGCTATAAAATGAGCGGCAGATTTCAATTTCCTCCCGTCATCCCATGAAAAATGAGTTTTATTATGAAAAGTGTTGTAAACCTTAGCTTACCATTTTAAAATGCATGTTTATTTGGCATTCTCAAAATATAAAGTTCTCATACTGCAAAATCCCATTTAAAAAATAATAATATACTAGTATACCCAGATTCATTCCCAAGTTCAACAACTTGGAATTCAGTATTTAATGAATCTATGAATTCCTAGCATTGTGCTAGTTTCTGATGGTATTATTGTATTAGTTTCAAGTTGCATTAGTTTCATTATTTGAAACTTTATGGTTAAATGTCCATTTAAAAATAAAATATTTAACACTATGAGCATGTACAGTAAGTATAGTTTGATTACAATTTGACCTTAGCTCATTATTGTAGTAAAAAAGACATTCTGTACTATTAAAAAAGTGTAGAAATAGATACAAGTTCACACATTTATTTTTGTATTAATCCCTGTAGATATATATTGCTGTGAAATCCCTTATTTTTTATATTTTAATGAAAATAGAAAACATTCATCATATTCTTAATTTTTCAGAAGAAAATAATTTACCTGTTGAATATTCTAGGTAAACTTCATATTAATAAAACAAAAATTTTTAACATTATATAAACAGATTTGAGTAATATTGCTTTCTACTTATTTAAAGATGTATTTTTATCTCCTGCCTCAGGAGATATAAAGGTATACGTAAACTGCATAAAACAATATTTAGTTTTTTCCATTTTGTTTTTATAACATCATACAAATATTAATGTTTTATTTTGTAATGTATTCACAGAACACTGTTCTATACACAAAATATTTTAACACTAATTTTTTCATTTGATACTTAAAATAGCCATGTGATTTGGACAGTACTGGTACAATTACCCTAATTTTAAAACTAGTACAGATAACTTGGCCAAGGTCATTTAGCCACACTAAGAGTCAATTAGTTCAAATATTTAGTAAGTGATCGAACTAAAATTAGAGTTCGTAGTTTTTATGTTCTAGTGAATAATTATTTTAAATAAAGGATTCAGCCACTCTAAAATAATGCATGGGTTCTGTACCATTATATTAGAACCAAGAAAACACTGTTTTCTCTGCAAAGATTCAATAAAACAGATTTTTCTTTTTCTTTGCTTTCCTTTTTAGTGAAGTGTAGTAGATTTATTCTTTTTGTTCGTTTGATTTTTATTCTATCGGTAAATAAACATCTAAAACTTTTATTGAAAGACCCATAGTGTTAGTGGTTCAATTTCCCCAGTATCAGATCAATTAGACCTGTATAGATTTGAAGCAAAATTTGGAACAGTGTTTGCATGTGTTCCATAAGTTTCCACAAATTTGCTATAGAGATTTGAAAATTAGTAAAAAGGATATTCTGTTAGTAAAAGTCAGAATTTTTCAAACTGATTTTAGCTGGCAATGCACTGACGGCTATGGAGTCATTGTTCTCAAACTTTTTCATTCCAAGGAATAGAAAGACATTTTTATCAGGAGGGTTTTATGCAGTAATGTGATATATATTTAATAACAGGCTCTTAGGGGACAAAATGGGTAAACAAATCCTTATTCATTGTATTTACTGTTTGTTGTGATATCAATACTTCTACCATTTTTTTTTTTGCGGCAGGAGGGATGAAGTCTCCTTCTGTCACCAGGCTGGAGTGGAATGGTGCAATTTTGGCCAGGGTTGTCTCAATCTCCTGACCTAGTGATCTGCCTGCCTTGGCCTCCCAAAGTGCGGGGATTACAGGCATGAGCCACCATGCCCAGCCGTACTTCTAGCATTTTCAATGTCAGGCTACTAATGTGATATCACTGAAGACACAATTGGAAAGACATGTGCACAATTAACTTTCACAAGGCCAGGCAAGCTAGTTCCAACACACCACTGGTTATATCTGTGAATATTTACCATAAAGTAAACCAAATCAGAGTGTTTAAAAATAGTTATAAATTAATTTATTTTAAAATAACAGTAATATATCTGTTAACAGAAATAACAAGACCTTGATAAAGAATAATATTTTTCAAACAAACAAAACATTATTAGAGGGAGGACAGGGCTTGTTTTACATTTGCTCAAATTTCTTTACTATACGGCTTAATAGAAGACTGCTGGAGCTTCATATCTGAGAAAGCATTCAATCCGGTGTAAAATCACATTATGTAGCCCATGGAAAACTGACCTACATATTTGTGACAGATTGAGACTAAAGGACAACATCTTATATGAAGATATCTGATCTCACAGATCCACAGAATAGGTTTTGAGGACTCATTGGAATCCTTTCTTCACATTTTGAAAAATGCTTTTAAACAGAAAGAGTTGGAATCAAAAAATGGCTTATGTTGAAATTATCTAAATAAAAGGAAACCAAGTCACCATGACTTAGATTTTTCTTCTCTGAGAAATGCAGGTGGTAGTGGTACAGGACTTTTCCATAATTCAGCTGAAAACAGGGTCCTTGTCACATAGCCATGAGAAATTAGTCTTGCAAACAATTTGAAAGGGGAGTAAGACAGGGTTTTATTGGGTGAGAAGGAAGGAAAGGGGAAACAGAGACTCTTAATAAAGCTAGAGAATGTGTTTTTCTACCAGTAGGCTTCATGACTCACAGATTGAATTCCAGGTTCCACCCAAGAAAAGGAGGGGCCAGGCTTCTCCCCACTGCAAAGTATTTAAATTTCCATGGCTCCACGTGGGTATGCACTCTTCCCAGCGCACAGGCTGGTTGGAGTTTCTCTGGGAACCCCTTCTCATCTGGTTGTCTTAGCAGGGGAGTGAGAGAGAGACAGAGAAACCATGAGGCACCACACTAATGGTGTAGTCTAAAGATCATAGACTTTACCAGACAATCTGTGATCTTCTGAGCAAGGATCAGGCAATGTGAGGAGCCGAGACAAATTGAGATTTTAAAATATATGAATTTATTAATATTTTCCTTTTCTGTGCCTTTCAAATTTGTAGGATGTATACTGATGGTCATGTATGTAGAAAGTCCTATAGAATCAACAAAAAAAGTTGTTGAAATGACTGTTTGCATTTTAGAAAGTTGCAGTCAATTAGGTATATATGAAAATTCAATTGTATTTCTGTATGTTAGAAATTAATAATCAAATTGAAAACTTAAATATATGGTATTATAAATCATTCAAATAATTAGGGATAAATATGACAAAAGATGTGCATTCTCTTCAACACTAGAATATTGCTGAAATAAATGTTAAAAGATCTAAATATATGGAGATACTATATTGTTTGGGGAATCAATAATGTTAAGAATTCAGTTCTCTGAAAATTGGTCTCTGAATTTTCAACACAATCTAAAAACAACGTTCAGCAGTTTTTTTTTTGTAGAAATTGACAAGCTGATTCAAATATTCATATGGAAATGCAAGAACTTAGAATACTAGCACAACTTTGAAATTGAACAGGAAATTTAAATGACTTATGCTTTCTAATCCCAAGAAATCTCCTCTTCAATAAAACTACACTAATTAAGACTGTGATATTTACATAAAGATTAATGACCAGCAGAGCAGAATTGAGAGTCCAGGAACAGACCCAAAAATGTATGGTCAATTGCTTCCATGCGATATAAAGAATAGCACTCTAGACCTGGAATAATTTATTTTCACCTTATCATGATTAGCAAGTCATACCACAAGAAACCACACTCTTATGGCTGAATAAATTTATACTGAGTACAGACCAGAAAAACCATTCATTTTCCCCAATTTCTCTTGGAGCACTCTTCTTTGAAATGCAGTGTCCAGGTAACAAGTCTGATGACTCCTAAATGTCCGTACTGGAGAGACCATACCTCAGTGCTTCCTCAGGTAGCACCAGCTGAACTCTCTCAGGTGACAGCCAATATAACACTCAGGGAAGTGTGAGAGCCATCTTGGATGCCCAAACCCGTTGAATTTTCACCATAGCTAACATCTGACTTTAAATTGCATAAGAGACATTGAGAACTTTCAGTCAATCTCACTAAATCCTTGTCCAACAAAATGGTGAACAATGTAAGATCCTTGTTTTAAACATCTAAAATTTAATGTAATTTGCAATCTAGGAAAAGGTAACTGGAACATAGCCTTACTATAACATGCTGCAAAATTATCCTAATATGTAGTCATCATCTGCCTTCTATTTTACTTATTTCCCATTAAAATTGGAATTTTTATGGCTCTATCCGTCGTTTGTCTGTCTATTAACTGTCTGCTCTATTATTCATTTTCTTTCCTCCAAATATCATATGCATATATGATTTTTAAGTACCATGTAGATAAGTTATTTTCAAAGCATGCTTTTCTCTAGTTTGATACATGTATCAGGTTACTATGGAATAGTCCTTAAAATTCCTGGAAGCTCTTTTGCCTAGGCTAGAATGTCTAGTTTTCCCCAATTAAATCTTTCTAAAATATTTTTAAAGAACTTATAGCCACTCCCTTGATTTTTATTTCATGATTTCTTACTTTAAAGATATTTGCTTTTGAAAGAACAGAGATGAGCAAGTTTTCAATTTCCATGTAGGCAAACACTGGATCCTTTATATATCCTATAAATTCTGCTTGTAAACTTTTCTTTCACGCATGTCTTTCTTCCCATACAATGCTTCAATATTTTGCTGAGAAACAGCCTTAACCAGGTCTACATGTCCAGTAGATTTTTTCCATCTTCCATGTTACCAATAGGGTACAATTTTTGAATTGTTTCTGCTATTACATATGAGACACAACATTTTTAGCCTGTTTCGATGTTTACTCACTATTTTTGCACATTTACTAACAATTTTCTTATCATTTTCCAGTTTTTTTAAAGTTTCCACATTTCTATTTCTTCCTGTTCCAGCCACCATTTCAAAGCACATACCATTACGTTTTAGAATTTTTGGCTATATAGTACCCCACTTCTAATTTTTGTATTAGTTAACTTACCTTGCAAAACAAGATACTCTAAGCAAGTTAAAGCATACACATTTATTATTTCTTCATGATACTATATATTGCTCTGGCAGATTTTTAGTCCTGTCCAGGTCAGCTGAGACTGGATAGTTTAAGGTACCTCAGTCATATGTCTGGAAGTTGGGAGCTGGAATGTCTGAGAAGACTAAGGGTCTCTCTCATTCTTCTAGCCCAGTCTTGGTCATGTGATGAATGAAGTCTTCATTATCAAGAAAAGCCAACTTCAGTGCAAAAGAACGTTTCAAGTCCCTATGTGCATCATATTTGCTATCTGTCATTGTCAAAATCAAGACAAAGGCCAGTGCCATGAAGAATGACTTTGAAACATCCATGCTGGAGAGACCATACCTGGGCACTTCCATAGACAGAACCAGATGAACTCTCAGCTGACAGCCAATGTAAACAGCCAGATATAAATATGAAGAATGGCACTGGCCTTTGAAGACCAAGTTTGATGAAGAATCAGACTTCTCTTAAATGGAAAGAGAGTCAAAGTCATATTGTATAGAAATTCTATAGAGTAAGCAGGTGCCCCTTTCCCCAAATGCATACATTGAAACCTAGTTCCCAGTATAAGGTATTGGGGGATGAGGCCTTTGGGAGGTGATTGGGTCACAAGGTCTTTTATTAATGGGATTAGTGTCCCTTAAAAAAGTAATCTCAGAAATCTCATTTACTCCTGTATCTGTATATCAGAAGATGGTCCACACAAGACTCTAAATCTGCCAGCGCCTTGATCTTGAGACTTCCTCAACTCCATTACTATAAGAAAAAATCTCTGTTGTTTGTAATCCACTTGGTCTGTGGTGTTCTGTCATAGCAGCCAGAATGAACTATAAAAGGGTTGTAGATACAGGGAGGCATGAACAAATTGATGGTCATTACTGAAATAATGTAATAGTTGAAATATTTAGATCATATTAAATTGGATCATCTTTGGACATTTATATAAATGAGAATAGACTTGTTTGCTGAGTAGCTAATCAATCAAATGTAGTGGACTACTATTAGAGGGTCTGCATAGACTATACACTTCTTTTTAAAAGAACTCCAGAAGCCATTATGCATTTAATGTGACATAAATTTTAAATTTTATTCACCTAACTGTAGATGAATAGATAAATTTAAATACAGGTGTAACCAATAATATTCTCTTGCTCTACAATTTGTAAGACACATGGAGAACTAGTATAAAATAAGTTAGATCAATGTTAGATAGATAAATGAAGGTTATAAAATTGCATCTGCCTTTTTTCTTCACTTCTCCATTTGTTAGTGATCAATATTTCTATTTCTTTGAAAAATTACTGTGTTCTTTCACAAATTTGCCCTCATCTTAATGTGTATGTATATGTTCAGCTGATTAGAATGGTTTGTAGTATTACAATTAAGAATCTTGTTCTAGGCAATGACTTCAGTGAGGATCCAGAGAGTGGTACATCTGATTCTGAAACCTGTACCCTTTCTGCTAAATCATGCTGCCTCATCATTTTGTAATGGCTTTTAGGAGAATTGAACTTACTCTGCTCTGCCTTTCTCCTAGGCTTTGCTTCCTAGGAGGGAAGATGAAAACAGAATTACAGGAGACTGTTGTGGCAGAGATATTGATTGTAATATTTGATAAAGAAATGATGGATCAGAATTTATAATCTTGCTCTTTTAAGTTTGCTACTACCTATTTTTTGTGACTTTTTCCTTTCTAACAGCCTCTACTATTACACTTAGAACTTTATTTCCTTCTATGCAGAGATTCCTTATCATGCTTATTAAAATTTGTTTTATTAGTATTATTATGCTTTAAAGTTATGCAGTTCTTCTTCCTTTTTTTTTTTCTGTAAGTTGCTACATTCTGTGAAAGTCCAAGAAGAAAATGTACTGGGAAAGCTTATTATGGGAATGAGGAAATAGCCATTTAAATTCCATGAGCTGATGATAGTATCTAGAAAGTTTACTGGATATGCTTTTTAAAGATATGTGACCAGGAACCAGTTTTCAAAGATACAAAAATTCTAGGTATTTTTAGAAAACATCAGGACAGCTAACCCAGGGTGGAAAACAATGTTACTGCTAACAACTTTACCAGGCCACGGGTAATTCAAGGAAAATAAAATCTCTTTCCCTAAAAAATTGATAAAATTGGCAAAATTTCTTACTCTATATGAAACATACTTAATTAACATTTTCTTTTATTATAAAGAAAGTAAAGGCCTAAACATAGTACAATAGCAATTAGTTCTAGTAATGAAAAAGTTTAAATTTATGACTCCATCCTGTTTTTATAATCTTTATAGTTATACGGAATATTTTTCAGCCTGAAAATGTTACTGAATGCGTGTTTATGTCATGGGATGATCTACTGAACTCATTTCTGCAGGCTTAACAATAACCTCTGGCACTGAGATTTGTACATCTCATCAAGAATCCCCTTTCAACCATCCTATGCAGCACTTGCTTCAACTATCATAATCAGTAATGCCATATAGTTAGTAATTCAAAAAGCCAAGATGGCTTTTAAACATATCAATGTCCACAACATATGAATGGCTCAACAGTAAATATTTATTGAATATATACTCTGTGCATCAGCATTATCTAGGATAAATATTGTAAAACACAAAAACTGGATGTTGTACAAAATACACATGTTTAAAACTACCCCAGACCTACTAGGAAAACTTCTGTGAAATCAAATCCCTGCATAGGTTTCAATCTTTGTTTACTGAATTTAGAACGTTTACTGCATTTTTCTCTCCCTCATTTGTGAAATAGGGATAGAAGCAATCCTTCTCTTCATGTGAGTTGTAAAGCTCACAGTATAGAAGTCCAAGGTTAGCTTTGTTACTATCATGTTCTTCAAAACCATCATCTTCATCATGATCATCAATCTTATGTTTCACAAGTACTGAATAACTGAATATCACTTTGTTTCTAACAAATTCTTTTTTCTACATTTTTACACAAATTAAAATGAAGCATTTGCATTTTATAAACCAATTCATAACACTGCATGGGTGTCTAGTTCTATTACAAATAACAACATATATATCAGAAGCAATATATTCAAGTAACATGCCAATACATGAAGGAAGTATAATCTTTTGAACATAAAAAACTCTGGAAGAAATTACTGAGATATTTGTACTTAAAAACATATAAATCAAATTTCTGCAGGGCATAGATAGTACTAAAATTTATTATTTCATATTTATAAAAACCAAAACTCATATAATTTACAATAAGTACATATATTTTTATGAATAATACAGGAATCTATGTGGAAATTTCCATATCTACTTCCTCAGATTCCCTGTGAGGCAAGAATGAATACACTATTAAACAATTCATTCACTCAAACTGATGAACCTTCATTTCTCAGGACAATTGGTACACTGTCAGGTGGCTTATTTTAAAATAATCATAAAAGTACTCAGTAGGTTTAGAAATAATTAAAATGACTGCATTATTTCTATGTTACAGTATAATGAGTTGTTAGAGGTGCCCAGAGGATTAGAGATTGATATTGAAGGAATTTAATTAGTTTTCTTCAAACTGAAAAAGTACATGTATAAAAATTCATTATGCTATTGAAATATTGTTTATGATATATAGCTTATATCATAACATATTTTAATAAACTTATTTGAGATTGTGAAAAATTAAAGATCTTTATATTAAATTATAAAAACTCCTTTCTCGAATTATTTTGTGTATAAAATACTATATACAGAATTAATTTGAATCAATTTAACATACTAATGATTTCATTTTGATTTTGAAATGATTTTCTTCTTATTTCTCTGAAGCAAATAATTATAATATTGAGTACACCATTAAATGTAGTAAACCTCACATGAACTCCTTCTAAATATTTGGAAAAAGATTTCAGATAAATTTATTATATAAACCTTGAGAACCTTGTGAATCAGGAATTATTCCCGATGTTGTATACCACCATCCAGAAGACGTATTAACAAATGATCACATAAGCATATAATGGAGAACAACAGGTGGGATATAGGAAAATATAGCAGGGATATCTTAGTTGTCAGGTAAGAAAATAACTGTAGTGATACTACAGAATTTAAACTTTTAAGAATGTTTAATAAAACAGTGATTTTGAATATTCTTTCTAAAATTTCTTTATTTTGAAATAATGTTAAATTTACAGAATACTAGAAATGGTAACAGTTTCAAATATGTTTCACTCAGTTTTCTTTAATGTTAAAATTTTACATTACAATGATAGTATATATATAACTATAATAAGCAAAATGAAGAAAGTAACATTGGTACAGCACTATCGACTGAACTACAGAGTTTATTCAGATATGCCAGTTTTTCACTAATGGACATTTCCAGGATACAATCCAGGATTCTGCACTGCATTTAGTTGTTATGTCTCCTCAGTTTCCTTCAATTGGTAAGAGTTACTCAGTCTTACCTTAAATTTCCTGAGGAAATATTTTTCAATACTGGTCAGGTGTGTTTTAGATTGTTCCTTAAATTTAGTTTTTTTTTTTTTAATTTCTCATGATTACACAGAATATATGCATTTGGAGGAAAGATATCAGACAGTTGATATGCTCTTCTCATCACATATTGAGGACACATGAAACCAGTATTTGTTATTACAGGTGATGTTGATCTCGATCACTTGATTATGGCCATATCTACCAATGTTCTGCAGTGTAAATTTACCATTTTCCCCTTTCATACTCAATTTATTAGATGTGAATTTCTATATTCAACTCACACTCAAGAAGGGACATCAGCTCCATCTCTTATAGGTTGAATGTATGTTAAAATCATCCTAGTAATAAAAGACTATTTGTAAAGAGATGCTGTAGGTTATGCAAATATTTTGTTTCTCTTTAGAATTTTATCCACTAATTGTAGAAGTCATTAGTGGAGATTGTCTATTGCAGTTATTGCTGTAATTCTACAATGCTGATCTATTTCTCTCATTACTTACACATTCATGTACTGAATTTTTTTCTGCAAAGAAGAGTTCTCCCTTCTCCATGACTTATTTATTTACTCATGGATATTTATTTTATTGTTTGGGATATAATGAATAACATTTTTGAACATGATTTTATACATGTTTACATGAAAGAACAACAACATTCAAGAGGATCCCATGATATTTGTCTATGGATGACATGTGCTTGCATGTATACATGACTAGTGGCAATTTATTTGGCTTGAGGTATTTTTAAGTGCTCTAAAAATTAAGAAAGAAAGAAAACTCCTTAAAATGGGAAAAAAATTAAAAGTTCAATTTCCATTACATTTTAGACACTATGGTAAAATAACACATTATTAAATTATTGAATTTTGGGGGAAGTTATTTAAATATTTCTGAAATAATTTTAAATCTTATAAGGTTACAAAATTGTCTTTGACCATGTACTGCTTGCCTTTGAACTCCGCTCATGAAACCATAGCTTTTCTTATCTTCTAGGTTATGCCATTTTGTTTTAAAAGAATAAAGATAACAAAATACATCGTGAAAGTGAACAGATAATATAGAAAAAGAAAATAATAAAGGTTTTGACATTAGTGTTTGAAATTCCATATTACAGAAAATATGGCTTTGCTAGTGTTTTGAGACCCATAAATCCTTTCTATAATAAAGTCTATACCTAACATTATACCCTAGAAAGAAAAGAATGTGAAAGGAAATTGACAGGATACTATCATAGGGAGAGTGTCACATTCCGCAGATACTTCATGGACATAATAATGTGAAGCCAACCTAAAGTTAATCACATGGAAACTGTTGATTTAAAGGAAGGGATGAACTTGACTGAAAAACTCTCACTGAATACTAAAAAAAAAAAAAAAGTTAAGCACTGTTGTCACAAGACAGGACAGAAGGCAATGTGTTTAATTATTTTCTGAATTGACTCTTTGTCTGTGTTATTTATTCATATGTATCTCTTGATGATCCAAGATTTTGTATTAATCAAACTATGGATCAATGTATGTGATCTGTCTGATATTTAATAACGAGGCATAACAAAACAAAAAATACAAATAAATAATATTTCAATGAAATTTCTTCATTTATCAATTTTTAATTGTATTAATTACATACTAATTCATAGTCTTCAAAAATTCAAAGGAACGCTAATAAATGTAGAAACAACACTAAGTCAGACTAAAAAGAAAATTTATTTCCAGATAAATAAGAATAGAATAAACAAAACCACAAAATATCAGTAACAGTAAAATAGTTACATATTAGGGTGCTATTTCTTTTGTATAACAATTCAATTACAGATGGTCTCAATGTACATTTTAGTTTGACTCTTCTCAGAATTATAGAGGTGCATAAGAGATAAATATGAAAATGATTTACTGCTATTCAGATAAACATACAAACCAAAGCTTTTGCTATGCAATTTAAATAATTTTAGCTGTACGTTTCTTATTTTCATCTTCCTGAAGATTTAAAAACACACTTTTCACACAGAATGTTTCTGTACAGGTTGCCTAGAGAGACAATCTGTTGATCTCCATAGGCCTACTCCCAGCTACTCTGCTCAAAGTTAAACTGACTTTTAAGGAAAGTAATGGGGTAAATGTTTGAATGACCTGTTTACTATTTGTTTCAATTTTATTTCTTCCTCATACGTTTTAGTAACCTTTAATTGTTTTTTTTTTTTTTTGTTTGTTTGTTTGTTTGTTTGTTTTGAGACAGAGTCTCACTCTGTTGCCAGGTGCCAGGCTGGAGTGCAGTGGCACAATCTCGGCTCACTGCAACCTCTGCCTCCCTGATCCAAGCAGTTCTCCTGCCTCGGCCTCCTGAGTAGCTGGGACTATAGACGCACACCACTACGCCCAGCTAATTTTTGTATTTTTAGTAGAGATGTGATTTCACCATGTTGGCCAGGATGGTCTCGATCTCTTGACCTAGTGATCGGCCCACCTTGGCCTCCCAAAGTGCTGGGATTACAGGCTTGAGCCACCGCGCCCGGCCATATTTAAATTTTTATATTTTCTCCACTGTTAGAGCCAACTTTATCCCCTCCAGAGGCCACCAAAGCTAATTCCTGACTGAACAGCCTCCTGATTTTGTTTAAGTCCTGCCAAATTAGCAGAAAAGTTATCAAATTATGACACATTGAAACACAATTCAGAAAACAACCAATTCAGTCAAAGCAGATTTGACAAAATAAAATTTCCTGAATGAATGATTCTCCCAATAAACATTCCCTGAATTATTGAAATATTTTCTTGAGTTTTTGGTTCATCGTAGCTGCACAGCTGTTCTGCAATAGACTTTGCAAGGATTATTAGCCTGGCTGGGTTGATTTTCAGATTTGTGTGTTTTCCATGTGGGAAAGCTCCAGGTTGTTATATGGAACAGTAGAGTTTCTCTACAACACTTGTTTCTGCTCTGTTAGTCTTGGCCCTTACACCTCTGCACTAACTTTGCTTGTGCTATAGCATCTCTCCAGTGGCCACGTTTTCCCCTGCTCCCAAATGTCTGTATTATCAAGATTCTACAAATAAACAGGAATATATATATTATATAAATATATACATACATAATTGTATGTATTATTCCATATAATTTATATATAATCAAAATTCTTATATATTTACATATATAAATATATAATTGTGTGTGTGTGTGTGTGTGTGTGTGTGTGTGTGTGTATGTGTGTGTGTATAATATGCATATAGTTAAGGAAGCTGATGAGTTCCATTATCTTCAGTTTGTAAACTGGAGACCAGAGAAAGAGTGTCAATAGCATAAGTTCTCATGAATCTGAAGGCAAGAGGAGACCATGGTCTTAACTGGAAGTTGGTCAGGCAGAAAGAGTAAATTTCCTTTACTCGATATTTTGTTCTATCAGGTCTTTAACAGACTGAATCAGGCCCACTCACATAGGAATGAAACAATCTTCTTTATTCAGTCTGCAATTTAAACATTAATCTTATCCAGAAACACCCTCATAGACACACTGAGAATGTTTCCCCAAATATCTGGACACCTGTGGTCCAGTCACATAGACACATAGAATTAACCACCATACTGTCTTTCTACCCCTACCTCCAAGCTTTAATAGATTGTCCAGAAACTAAACAAAGATAGAAAAGTTTGTTGGGAGAGTGAGTAATCTTGAAAAGTAGAGAATTTTTTTAAATGATATGAGCTTTTCTCTAAGATTCTATACTCATAGCATCAGAAATTATGAAAATCTGACAATTAGCTGTTAGAATTTAGAAAGAAGTTACCAGTAGAAAGAAGTGTCTACCCACATCTTGGGGAGAAGGATTTCAGTCTACTTTGGAAGCAGCAAAGTTATTAAACTCATGAATGCTTAAGAAAGTTTCCTGGAACAGTGCATAGAAATAAAAAAATTTAATTTACAAAGAACTCAAACAGATTTACAAGAAAAAAACAAACAAGCCCATTCAAAAATGGGCAAAGAATATGAACAGACACTTTACAAAAGAAGACATACATGAGGCCAACAAACACATGAAAAAATGCTCATCATCACTGGTCATTAGAGAGATGCAAATCAAAACCATATTGAGATATCATCTCACGCTAGTTAGAATGGTGATCATTAAAAAATCTGGAGACAACAGATGCTGGAGAGGATGTGGAGAAATAGGAACACTCTTACACTGTTGGTGGGAGTGTAAATTAGTTCAACCATTGTGGAAGACAGTGTGGCGATTCCTCAAGGACCTAGAAATAGAAATTCCATTTGACCCAGCAATCCCATTACTGGGTATATATCCAAAGGACTATAAATCGTTCTACTATAAAGACACATGCACACGAATGTTCATTGCAACTGTTTACAATAGCAAAGACCTGGAACCAACCCAAATGCCCATTGATGATAGACTGGACTGGGAAAATGTGGCACATAGACACCATGGAATATTATGCAGCAATCAAAAATGATGAGTTTGTGTCCTTTGTAAGGACATGGATGAATCTGGAGAACATCATTCTCAGCAAACTGACACAAGAACAGAAAATGAAATACCGCATATTCTCACTCATAGGCGGGTGAGGAAAAATGAGAACCCATGGACACAGGGAAGAGGGTATACTACACAGTGGGGTCTATTGGGCAGAATAGGGGAGGGACAGCGGGAGGGGGGCAGCTGGGGAGGGATAGCCTGGGGAGAAATGCCAAATGTGGGTTAAGGGGAGGAAGGCAGCAAAACACACTGCCATGTGTGTACTACCTATGCAACTATCTTGCACGTTCTGCACATGTACCCCAAAACCTAAAATGCAATAACAATAAATAAATAAATAAAATTAAAAAAAAATCTGGAGACAACAGATGCTGGAGAGGATGTGGAGAAATAGGAACACTTTTACACTGCTGGTGGGGGTGTAAATTAGTTCAACCGTTTTGGAAGACAGTGTGGTGATTCCTCAAGGACCTAGAAATAGAAATTCCATTTGACCCAGCAATCCCATTACTGGGTATATATCCAAAGGACTATAAATTGTTCTACTATAAGGACACATGCACACGAATGTTCATTGCAGCACTGTTTACAATAGCAAAGACCTGGAACCAACCCAAATGCCCATCGATGATAGACTGGACTGGAAAAATGCGGCACATATACACCATGGAATATTATGCAGCCATCAAAAATGATGAGTTCATGTCCTTTGTAAGGACATGGATGAATCTGGAGAACATCATTCTCAGCAAACTGACACAAGAACAGAAAATGAAATACCGCATATTCTCACTCATATGTGGGTGATGAACAATGAGAACACATGGACACAGGGAGGGGAGCACTACACATTGGGGTCTATTGGGGGAATAGGGGAGGGACAGTGAGGGGGAGCTGGGGAGGGATAACATGGGGAGAAATGCCAGATGTGGGTGAAGGGGAGGAAGACAGCAAATCACACTGCCATGTGTGTACCTATGCAACTATCTTTCGTGTTCTGCACATGTACCCCAAAACCTAAAATGCAATAAAAAAAAGAAAAGAATCTAATAAAATATCCAATAAATCCAGAGCACCAGCATGATCCTCTTGTCTTCCAAGGAGCTTTATAAGCCACCTGGATACTTCTTTCTGTAGTAATTCCTTCTTTATCAAGGAGAGTATCCTCACCCCATTTGTGTAAAAAAAAAATTAAAATTGTATATGTCAACAGAGAGGTCACTGACAATTTATTATTTGCTAGAAATTTAAGTACCATAAGCATTCCATATACGTGATTTTTATTCATGGGTCATCTATAAACCCTGATGCTAAGGATTAATATATATAACCTAAGCTTAGAATAAAATGAATAAATGTCAGTAAAGTGTTCATCAAACATATTAGCCATCATTATCAAAATAATTATAAGTTGCAACCAAAATATATTTAGAATTATTTGATACCTGACAGAAAAATGTGAATGACAAAAACTCAATATAAACAATGATTTCATCAAATTTCTATTTATTATTACCTATTTTTGTTAGTACATAGTAGGTGTCTATACATATGGAATACATGAGACATTTTTATACAGGCATACAATGTGTAATTACCACATCAGGATAAGTGGAGTACCTATCACCTGAGCATTTATTCTTTCTTTGTGTTAAAAAAATCCAAAAGTACTCTTAGTTATTTTAAAATGTTCAATAAGTTTATCCAGGTATGGTGCTGGGTACCTATAGTCACAGCTACTAGGGAACTGAGGCAGGAGAATCACTAGTATCCAGGAGGCAGATGATACAGTGAGCCAAGATCATACCATTGCACTTCAGCCTGAACAAGAGAGAAATTCCATCTCTCTCTCTCTCTCTCTACACACACACACACACACACACACACACACACACACACACACAAAATAAATTATTGTTGACTATAGTCAACCTCTTGTGCTATCAAATATTGTATCTTATTCCTTCTAACTATATTTCTGTATTCATTAACCATCCCCACTTTCCCTGACTCCTACTACCCTTCCCAGCCTCTGGTAACCATTCTACTCTATCTCCATTAGTTTAAGTATTGAAATTTTCACCCACAAATAAGTGAAAATATGTGAAGTTCATCTTTCTGTGCCTGGCTTATTTACTTAACATAATGACCTCTAGCTCCATCCATGTTGTTGCAAATGACTGAATCTCATTCATTTTTATGGCTCAATAGTAGTCCATTGGTATACCTACCACATTTTCTTTATGCATTTGTCTTTTGATGGACTTAGGTTGCTTCCAAATGTTGACTATTGTTAACAGTGCTGCAATAATGTGAGTTCAGATATCTTTTTGATATACTAGTTTTCTTTCTTTTGGGTATATCCCTAGCAGTGGGGTGACTGGATTATAAGAGATAGGGTTTGGTCCGTGTGCTCTGCCCAAACCTCTTGTTGAATTGTAATCCCCAATATTAGAAGTAGGGCATAGTGGGAGGTGACTGGATCATGAGGGCAGTTTTTTATGATTTCACCTCTTGGTGCTGTTGTGGCAATAGTGAGTTCTCATGAGATCTAGTAGTTTAAAAGTGGCACCTCTACCTTCTCTCTCTTCCTCCCGTTACAGCCATGTGAACTGCCTTGCTCCCCCTTTGCCTTCTGTCATGATTGGAAGCTTTCTGAGGCCTCCCAAGAAACAGAAGCTTCTGTGTTTCTTGTGCAGCCTGCAGAACTGTGGACCAATTAAATCGTTTTTCCTTATAAATTTCCCAGGCTCAGTTATGTCTTATAGAAAGAAAAAACTAATACAATAGAGGAGTTATATTTTTACTTTTTTTGAGGAATCTCCAAACCATTCTCTATAGTGGTTGTATTAATTGACATTCCCACCAACAGTGTAAGAGGGTTTCTTTTTCTCCACACCATCTCCAGCATTTGTTATTGCCTGTATTTTGGATAAAAGCCATTTTATCAGGAGTGAGATGATATCTTGTTCTAGTTTTGATTTACTTTTCTCGGATAGTCAATGATGTTGAGCACTTTTTTATAGACTTGTTTGCCATTTTTATGTGTTCTTTTGAGAAATGGCTATTCAGATCATTTGCGCATTTTTAAAGCAGATCCTTGGATACTTTCCTATAGAGTTGTTTGAGCTCCTTATATATTTTGGATATTAATTCCTTGTCGGATGTATATTTTGCAAATATTTTCTCCCATTCTGCGGGTTGTTTATTCTCTTTGCTGAATGATTTATTCACTGTGCAGAAGCTTTTTAACTTGATGTGACACCGTTTGTCCATTTTGCTTTGATTGTCTGTGCTTGTGGGTTATTATCAATAAATTGTTGCCTTGTCCAATGTCCTAAAGAGCTTCCCCAATGTTTTCTTGTAGTACTTTCATAGTTTGAGATTTTAGATTTAAATCAATTTTTAAACAATTTCATAGTTTGAGATTTTAGATTTAAATCAACTTGAATCAATTTTTGTATATGGGAAGAGGTCTTGCCATACATAAGACCTTCTACATATGGATATCCAGTTTTCCCACCCCGTTTATTGAAGAGACTGCCTTTCCTCAGTGTACGCTCTTGAAAACTTTGTTGAAAATGCATTCACTGTACAAGTATGGGTTTGCTTTTGGGGTCTCTATTCTATTTCATTGGTCTATATGTTTGTTTTTATGGCAGTACCATGCTATTTGGTGAAGAATGTCATTGATACCAAGTTTTTAAATGGCAACAAGCTCTGGCCTTTTACTTCTTAACCCTGCCTCACTCATCTCAGTAATGCTAGTCTTAAATTAAACTATTAAACACTCTACAAATAAAATACAGATAATAATAGAGCATCCTCATTATGCTGTTTTTGACAGATGACATAATCTATTTACAAACATCTGGCACACAATAGGTGTTAAAATTATTAGTTATTATTGGTGTTGTTTTTTATCTCATTCCCAATCATGCCTAACCTTGTCTATACTCAATCTTACATATTTGAAGTTTTCAAACTTCTATAAAACTCATTGATGAAAGTGTTACATAGTTTGGGCAGTTAAATATACATTAAGGGTTAAGCCCTCTATTTATTTTATAAAAGTATCTCAATAAATAGTTGTTGAATGAGTACATGAAAGGATAAAATAATTTTTTTGTGGAAAGTCATAGTCTGCCAGTCCCTATGAAAAGTGAAGTTTCTAAGCATCTGTTTTTTTAATTTCTGGGAGACAATTTTTGGTGAATGTCTTGTGAGTCTCTATGCCTCCCATGCACAGTATAAAATGCCTGTGAATGGAAGACATACAGAATCAGGACTATGTTTTTGAGTATGCTTGTATAGCATGAAAACTTGGAAATTGGATAATGTCTCTCTCCAGAGAAGTAAATAAATTTGTTTGTTCACCAGGACAAGATTCAAGAAGGTTTCCTGCAACCACTTTAAAGGATTAGGGTGTTGCTAGCTAAACTTTCCTCACCATGATGGATATTCATCACTTGTGCAGTTATCTGAATCCTGAGTCACTCTGTACTCTGCATCACTTGGTGAGACGTGGGTGATAAGGAGAACCAAAACAGACATAAAATGCATGTTGCCTGCCATGTCATGATGAGTGAGGTCCTTTGTCTCCAATCTGAGAGTCCTCTCATGTCTTCTTCCAGTGTTTATGAAACTGTGGCAGCCTAAGTCACTACATTGTAACCAGGGTAAAATCTCAGATCTAAGTTTTTGACATTGGTAAACATTTTGTATAGTAAATCATGAAGAAGATTAATTTTAGAAGTGCTTACATGATTTATAAGAGCTTTTCAACATGAATATCAACTTTTAAAGTTAATGACATCTGAAGTTTCAGCTGAGGAGGAAAAGTTTCTTCATTTATTCACTCATTCAATTCATATTTTTATACATCATAGACAAAGCATGTTACTAGCATCTTAGAACTCTATGTTACTTAGGATAGCTAAAAATAAGCTGTGGGGAATACATTTTAACTTCAAAATATCACTCAATTCTAGTGTACTGGAAATTCTAGTGTTTCACCTTTTTGACCAGGATGGTCTCGATTTCTTGACCTCGTGATCCACCCACCTCAGCCTAAGAGGCTTTTTATAATCTTTGTAAAAGAACAGGTTAGAGCTCCAAGAAAAACCTGTTGTGCTTTATCTTAATGTCCACTTTACTGAAAGACTGGGTGATACTTTCTTAACTTTTAACCAATAGGTTTACACACCAAATATTTTTGACAATTAATGTTTTAAAACTTGCTTAGACTTTCAAAACAAAATTTACAGAACTTACTTGCATAAATTTTCATCTATAAAATTTTTTATGGCTTTTACTGATGAACTAGACATACTTTAACTTTGTTTTATAACCTTCCTTTCTAAGGCGCAATCTTATATCTATAACTTTTTTAATATTTCTATTTCTACTTTCTACTTTATTTCCTTTTACTTATTTTTTTTCTTTCTATTTTTGTCTTCTTTCTACTTCTGTCTTGGTTAAGCAATGATGTTATCACTTGTAAGTTTGCTCATTTATTGCCATAAGGTAATAGGCCTGGCAGTGAGCTGTGGGCTCAAACTTAGACAATTAAAGTTGTTTTAAGATTTTGTAGTAGAGAAACTGAGTAAGCCAAGTTATTTGCTATATTTATAGACTGAGGAGAAAATGTTTTTAATGCCAGAATTAGGGCTCTAATTCAATTTTAGCTCTTTGACTGCTAGTAAGCTTAGATTGGGTGATTACATTACGTGGTCTTTACCAGACTGCAGCCTTTTTTTGTTGTTTGTTTACCTGATTCATCAGTAAACAGTGTGAAAGCATTGGGTATGGAGAAGTGTAATACTGCTCTGAGTTTCTCTTACCTTAAGGGAATCTTGATGATATTAGGATTATAACTTAGTATTTGACTCTATTAATTATTAAGATGACAAGTTGAAATTGGTAACATGAAAGTTTAAGAGGAAATCTAAAAATATCTCTAGAAGCAGAGAGTTAAAGAATATACTTTAACCATGTAATTAAAGTCACAGATAGAACAGCTTAAATCTTGTAATTGAGTTTTCAGGGAGACCAAGTATATAGACCTTAAACTGGCAAACTGTTCTAAAAACAGTAACTTTCTAGCTGAGCAAAGACTATCTCTAATCAATCATTCATTCATATGTTTTTATCATCACACTTACATACAAATTTTTTCACTTTCTGAGAATGGGCACAATATTTTGACTTCTTAATTCAACTAGTATCATTTAATTTGGTTCAAAGTTCTCCTTTAAAGGGTAAAGTGCAGTTTTACATGCTTAGCTTTTTTTTTTTTTTAGATGGAGTTTTGCTGTTGTTACCCAGCAAATGGAGTGCAATGGCACAATATCGGCTCACCGCAATCTCCACCTTCTGGGTTCAAGCAATTCTCCTGCCTCAGCCTCCCAAGTAGCTGGGACTACAGGCATGCAACACCATGCCCAGATAATTCTTGTATTTTTAGTAGACGGGGTTTCACCTTTTTGACCAGGATGGTCTCGATCTCTTGACCTTGTGATCCACCTGCCTCGGCCTCCCAAAGTGCTGGGATTATAGGCGTGAGCCACTGCGGCCGGCCCATGCTTAACTTTTAATGGCTTTTTAACTAATTTGTGGGCCTTCTCATATAGCTAATTGACTTTTATCATTTAAATTTACAAAATTAAGAGTAAATAAGGCTTGTGCCAGTAGTGTTGCCGTTTAAGATAGAGAACAGGTTTTGCAAATTAGTCAATTAGGAAATTCTTTTTTACTGAGGAGCAAAACTATATGGCTGGCTTTTAATTGCTCTTTGCTAATTCATGGGCTAGCTGTAATTTCTCTGTCTAAAGAGGTTACCTTTTTACTTAAATTGGATTTTAAAACAGCTTCATTAAGTGTAGAGTTGGAATAACAACAGTGGCTAATTTCAGAAAAAGATCTTACAAATCTTTTAAATTTTACTTAAATCTTAGCAGAGAACTACAATTTGAGGTGTTGCTTGTATACAAAGAACACATGAAATGTCACTGTGGGACATCTGTGGAGAGCAGCACGGTGGCACAGAGCCCCGCCTAGATGCTGCTTACTGCTTTCCACTTGTGCTGCTTGCCTCCCCACCCGAGTGGTTGCCAGCTTGGGCAGAGCTTCCCTGCTGGATCCTTTATTCCTATCTTTTTACAAACATACACCTGATTGCCCTGCCAATCATTAATTACTGGGCAGGCTAAGATTTCCTTCTTTAATGTTACTTGCTTAAGACAAGTTTCTATAGCTGTCGCATCTCCCCTTGTCATTTTTTCTATTCATTAGATGACTTTGTGCATGATTTCTCCCCATTTGTTCCCAGAGCTTTATGTCCAGCACGTTCTTTGCCAAGAACCATAGGCTTTGGGAAGCAGCAGCTTGAATTACATCCTGTACTTTTATCTGTTGAGCTGATAACTGCTGTCCTATGATGAATCCCTAGCCTGAAACAATGCCTCCCCAAGCTTGGCAATCCCAGTGGGTACCAAAGACATACTGACTACTTGACCTGACCGCAAGGTCCTCTTTGTTTTCTGGTTCTCGGGAAGTCTGCCATTCCTTCTTCCAGCAATGTCGGTTTGCTCCACATTGGTGTGCCTGCTGTGATGGGTACCATGTCAGGGTCACCACCTGAGAAGTCAGTCACCACCTGCGGAGGTCTGTCCTGCAGACCCTGACTTGAGGACAGATAAATGAATGCACTCTCATGTCTGGTTCAGTGATTTAAGTGGCCTAGGGATGGTTATCAGCTGCTTTCAGAGGGCAAAATGTAGCCAATCAACCAAGACTCCCTGTATATCCAAGCTTTTATTTTGTCAAGATTTCATATCAGAGGTTCTAAGTCAACACATTTGTGGATAACTAACATGCTTAAAAATGGTTTTACGAATGATAAAAGCTTTAGGTTCTGGGCCCAGAGTAAACAGTATTAATGGCTAATTCCCGTTTGATCTCCCCCGAGAGGTCCTTCCAGCACAAAGTTTACTTGAGTAAAGACAAAGGGATGTGTAGAGTAGAGACAAAGGGATGTGGGTAAACAGATTTAAACTGGAAAAGCCTTTTATTATTTGTATCGTTTCACTAACATAGTGGACCGGCTGCCTTCAACCTGTCCCAATCAAACCTTTTGGCCTTCCAAAAGGCTTGAGACTATAATCTATAACTTTCCCTAATATTTTACATAATATTTTGCCAGTCCCCCCGAATGAATCTTTTGTGTTCATGTTCTCATAACATCTCTGAACATCTTCTCATTGCAGGAGGCAGGTAAGATGAGACACACAAGATCAGCAAATATGAACTAGGAGAAAGAGAGTGGGGTAGATTCTTAAGCCTCATTCATAGTACATTTCACTGTTCAAGCATCTCAGGCAAGTGACCAGGTATGCCAAGCCTTGATAACTTCTATTTCCACCCTCTTATAGAGAAGAAAACACACATATCAAACAACACAAGTCCAAGATTAAAGCAGTTGTTATTTGTAACATATATATACTTAGAGACACATGGAAATCACTGGACAAATTGTGTATTTTCAGTCTGGTTGACATAGTTTTGATCTAAAATAGCATATTTATTATTATTCCTAAAAGGTACATTCCCCAAGTCTGAAGAACAATTTCCTATAGAATTTATGTCACTTCTAACAAACTTAAATTTACAACTAAACCCAGCATTTATAAAAGCAAATCATATCTCTACTTAGAGAGTGGTTGGGGTGCTAATCATAGCTGTGTAATAATGGTTAATGGGGATTGTTTCTTAACATGGATCTGCCAACTTAACCCTTCTAGAAGTATGAGAGATGAAAACAACAACATTAAAGTTCTTCCATTTAGTTTAGGTCTCAGGGACACAAATGTCTCTCTTTTGTTTCTTTGAATAGTTTTTACCACAAAGAATCTGAGGATAAAGTACAAAAAAATAAGTATAAGTTAAAGAATCTGTCATTTAAAAAGTTAGCCATAAGCAAAATGAAAAAGACCTGAAGCTAAAATCAATCTAAATATTAATGTTAAACCATTATTATCAGTATCTGAGTTGATCTTTTTAAAGTATTAAAGTCATTTAAAATGAAAAGGCTACTTTTTCAGAGCAATTTGCAAAATAGCAGTTTTGTGTCAGTTTCTTTTATAAAAAAGAATTATGTTTAGAGGTAATTTTAAAATAATCTTCTTTTAGCTAGTCTATCCTAGTTTCCATGGTGTCTACTGGGGCAAAGTGACATGCCAATTCAAAATTGACTTCTAAAGGGCTAAATAAAGAAATGTTCCAAATGAACAATGAGAATTGCTAGTAAATGATAATTGCTAATGACATTGAACAAACAGGTTAATTGATGTTGGGAATTTGAGACATTTTGTGTGTCATTTTCTGATAAAGGTGATACTATTCCTCATTTTATCCTTAACAGTATTCACTACGCTGCCATATGGGAGGCAATTTTCCTAGTCTGAATCTCTCCTTCTGTGCACTGAGCTCATTTTGATATCAGATAACTCTGAATGAAGACAGAGGTCTGTGCCCAGAAGATAATGAACGAAAAATCTACTACTCCTTTAGGAGGGGGAAATAAGTGAGAACATTTATGGATATTGGATTTATTCCTAGTGTTCAACATAGGCTGCCTTTTTGATACCAAAACACTCAAATTGATAGCAAAAATTTCAAAAATTACACATAATTTGAACTCTCCCTCTCCCCCAAGTTGCTCCTCTTCTAGTCTTTTCTATTTCTGATAATAGTTCATCTGCTTCTACCCAACTGCTCAAGCCAAAAAAGCAGGAGTCACTATTAAAGACACTTTATTTTAACACCTGTCAACTTTCACCAAATTCTACTAATTTTACCTCTCAATATATTGCAAATCTAGCTTTCCTAACTCTCTGCACCCTAGTAAATCTCTTCTGTAGATTATCACCAAACAATCGTGCATGGTTTAACAATGGAGATATGGTCGGAGAAATCTGTTGCTAACTGATTTCATCATTGTGTGAACGTCATAGAGTAGATGTAATAAACCAAGATGGTATATCCTGCTACACACCTGGGTTAGATAGTATAGGCTAGATAGTATAGACTATTGCTCCTATGCTACAAATCTGTATAGTATGTTACTGTCTTAAATACTGTTGACAAACAGTGCAAAATAAGTACTTGCATATCTAAACATAGAAAAGGTACAGTAAACACATAGTATAAAATATTTTTTTAAATGATACACTTGTGGCTGGGCGCGGTGGCTCACATCTGTAATCCCAGCACTTTGGGAGGCGCAGGCGGGTGGATCACGAGGTTAACAGATAGAGACCATCCTGGTCAACATGGTGAAAACCCATCTCTACTAAAAACACAAAAAATTAGTTGGGCATGATGACGCATGCCTGTAATACCAGTTACTCAGGAGGCTGAGGCAGGAGAATTGCCTGAACCCAGGAGGCGGAGGTTGCAGTGAGCCAAGATCGCACCATTGCACTCCAGCCTGGGTAATAAGAGCAAAACTTCGTCTCAATAAAAAACAATAATAAAAAAAAATGATACACTTGTATCGGGGAGGCTCCATCATAATCTTACAGAACTACTGTCTTATATGCAGTTCCTCATTAACCAAAATGCTGTTATGTGGCTCATGACTGTACGTTTTAAACAAGGCTGGGCTTTTCTTTATATCACTCAGAAGGATAGTTTAAAATGCAAATAAGGCAGTATATATCAATTGGCTTCCAAAAACATCTATTTAGGAATTTCTTTTGCATTTAAGCAAATATATTAAATCTATAACCTGTTTTTGAAGGTTCTGCAGCATTTGCTTTTAATCTGCATTTCTAAGTTTGTTTCTTGCCTCTTTCATTGGTTATTGAACACTCTTTCTCACTTTCTTTGCCTGCCTAAGTCTATGAAAACAAATGCAATTTTTGCAGTGAGATCTTCTCTAACCTTTCCCTTTTGTTTTATTTCTTCTAAAATTCCATTTTTAATATAACATTTACTAAAGATTAATACTTACGAATTTAATTTTCTGGTTTTTTAAATTAAATATTATTTTCCCCACTAGGTTATAAGATATACATGGACAGAAATGATATTTAATTCATTGAACACTTTATATCTATAAACTATTCAGAAATTAGAAAAAATATTTAGAATAAATGAGCAACAACTTTTAAGTTTTATTTTGTTTTTGTATTATACAACTGCAATCAATATAAAGAAAGCTGTCAGTCCAATCTGTGACTTTATACCAATGTATTTTTCCTTTATTATTATTTTTTTTTCTGAGATGGAGTCTCACTCTACTGTCCAGGCTGCAGTGCAGTGGCACTATCTGAGCTCACTGCAACCTCTGTCTCTTGGGTTCAAGTGATTCTCATTCCTCAGCCTCCTAAGTAGCTGGGATTACAGGGGGTGCGTCACCACACTTGGCTAGTTTTTGTGTTTTTAGTGGAGATGGGGTTTCACCACGTTGGCCAGGTTGGTCTCGAACTGAAAGTGCTGGGATCACAGATGTGAGCCATCATGCCTGCCTATATCTATCCTTTTTAATTAGTATTTATCCTTCAGTTACAAACCTATTTGAGTTCAATATCCCCTTTACTTAAGGAACAGACTTTCATGGTCATTTTATTCAATTAAAGAAATCTCTATATACTCGTTTTGTCAGAAACCATTTATTTATTCTCAATGTTTTTAATACGTATTTTTTTATTTTGCACAAGGAAAAGTCTCCCTCTCATTTCTGGCTCCCAGAGAGTTATTTTTCTTCCAACTGACAACTCATCTTATTGGTTTCTGTAATGGTATTGCAGATATTTTACATAGTTACATGAAAAATATTTTACAATGCTTTCCCTTTCTTCTTTCTCAAATACAGGCACATAAATGTTCATTCTATACCTTGACAATGTATCATAGAGGTAGTTCTAACTAAGCAAGATGGCCACTTCTGTACATTGCAAAATCTAACATCTAAAATATTATTTCCTAATAGCTGTATTAAATATCCTATTCTATGACTTTAAAACATGTCTTTCTATTGTATTATCAGTAAAAGTGCCATAAGAAATAACTATAAGAAGCCCCTCTAGGAAAGTGTTTAGGAAAATAAACTGAGAGCAGAGAAATGAGCTCCCATATTTAGATTAGGGTTCAAGATAGGTGGTGGTGGTTGTAAATGAGAAAATAAAGTGGAGAAATAAAGAAAGCTGGATGTGAAAGGAGACTTGACCTAAGGTGAACAAGATTAAAAATATCAGGAAATTTTAAAGGTGAGCTGGACTTCAGACTTCTGTATATGTGCCTATATGTACATGTGTGAATTTCTAAATGTGTTAAGAAGGTAGAGTATACTATACCTAGGATATATAGTGCATAGATTAACACTCAACTTAAAATGAAGAAAGTATTATTTCCTTTTATTAAAAATGAATCTTAAAATATGTTTTTAGTAGGAGCTCAAATAGTCACTCCATGTGACATCTTAAGTTAGCTGATAAATGGTTTCTGAATATGTTATTACAAATACATAAATTACTAGTTTGGGGCAAAATGTGAAACCTCAGACACTAATTTAACCTTGGAATGAGCCCAGTTAGGTAAAACTCGAATGCCTTCTGGTGCAGTGACTGAGCTGGTACAGTGATTTAACTTGATTGAACAAATTCATCTCTTACAGATGGCAGAACTGAAACTGCTTGAAGTCATTTGGGCTGACAGTATTGAGATAGAAAAGATCCTTGAATTTCTATTGTGGAAAATGTGCTGTACACAGAAATAGCTTTCAAAGCCATTCAATGAGAAGAAGTTGCTCAGTCAAATTCAGGCAGAGTCTATTCTTTTCAAAGTAACTATACAAAATTAAGGTCATGATCTACAGAATCAGTCTATGTCGGTACTGATTTGAGACAGCTAGACCTGCTCTAGAAAAGTGGTCTGACTTGGTGATTTGAAACATGGGAGTGGAAGATGGCTGTTCAAGGATCTTTGTCTACAGGGGACTTTTATTCTCAGTAGAGGCTTGTTTCAGAGCAAGTAATAGTTTAAAGTGACATAATATGGACCTTAATCACTCTTTCAAATGAAGGTGAATTTCCTTAGGTAATTCTAGTTTACCTCCTAGATGAAACAGCATTAAAATTAAAGCCAAAGCACTAAAATTCTGTAAGTGTAACATTTATTCTTCAAATTCATAACTATGGTGTGTCTCTAGTGTATCTCAGATTATCACTTTGTTATTTACCTTTATTCTTTTTAACTTTATATTCCTCTATAGATTAATATAAGTTTTACTTACTTAGCAGTACTGAAAAGGAATTAACACTTTGAATCAAAGCATGAGTAGAAAGATTATTGAGATAATTCAGGCTTATGTTAAGGAGACACCATGAACTAATAGGAATATGTGTTGATGTCCTACTACACAATCCAAAAGAAGTTCTAATTCCACTTCTAGTGCTATATTTAGTGACTTACAGCCAAAATGTACATGTAAATTAGAAGTTATCAAACAACATTTGTCATTATTATTACCCTAAGATATCTCATATAAAATTATTACTCAATTACCACTTACATTCTGGAGATTTTAATTTACTATTTTCAGTTCATTCAGATCACTCCCTGGCACCCCAGTCCCATATAACACATATGATCAACTGCCTACTGGGTGTTCCATAGTTTTATTAAATATATTCCATTTTTAGTATATGAAATTTTCCCCTAAATCTGGCCCTCCTACTTTATCCTCTCCCCAACTGTTCAGTTGCCTTAGGTAGAGTGATACCCTTGTCTTATCACTTCTGCTTATCACCAACATCCAAAACTATTGTCCATAACTATGGATTCTACTTCTGAAGTATCTTTCATAGTCATCTACTTGCCACCTTCCATTATCTTACTATTTCAGCATATCTTATTTTTTCATCTGGATTACTACAATAGCATTCTACTTGGTGTTCTTTTCCACACGTCCTCCAAACCTTTTTCCTAAATAGAAAGTAACTTTTATAAAATACCAAGCTGTGATTTTGTTATAATGTATCATTTCAATGATGTTTCTTGCCTTATCTGGGTTTATCACAAATGCAGAACCTCAAATAAGGATTTACATTTGAGTAGCTTATTTGGGAACTAATCTCAGGAAAGAAATACAGCAGACTGAGAAATAAAGGCAAGGGAGGTAAGCTAAAAAAGAATATGTTAACAAGTCTGTTAGCTTTGCATGCAACTGAAGCTTTCATTATCCTGGGAAACTCTGAAAAATAATGTAGAAAATGCCTTGGAGGTTTTTTTCAACTGAGCAGTGAAAACATCTACTGTTTTCATTATGTATAACTGTGTAATAACCCATCAAAAATGTAGAAGTAGAGACTTAAAACAACTTTATTTTCTTCTGTGATCTTTTCAGTTGACTGGACTCAACTGGATCATTCTTCAGCTTTATGTCATTTCCCATGTATTCTATTGGTTAAAGACAGTTTCAGAGCTACTCTGAGAAATGCTTAAGCCCAGTAGGAGGATACTGCAGTGAGCCGAGATTTTGCTACTGCACTCCAGCCTTGGTGATAGAGTGAGACTGCATCTCAAAAAACTAAAATAAAAAAGATTATATAAATAACACTAGCATTTATGTAGTATATTATTATTTTATTTGTTTTCTTTTTAATAAAATCCTGACTTTTTACCCAGAAATGAAAAAGCATTTTATCTGTTACTTTGGTTATTTTTCAGTGTACCTGTGAATTAATATATCTCCTTGAAATATACTAAAACCATTCAGATCATCTCCAATTTTATCTTCTTCTTGAAAGTATCCCTTCTGCAGCTCTTTGTTTTCTTGCCCCAATCATGGCTATGTTGTTTACCAGATCACGGCACAGATCTTATTTATAGACTTTTCTTCACCCTCAATTATCCAGAAAATTTCTTTTGCCTATTTTCTGAGATGGGCCCACTATTTCATGCATCGCAGACCGTCCTCTGTATTCACGTCTCCCTTGTTTTGGTAACACAAACCACAGTCTCCAGTCATGCAATACAATATTAGTTTCTAATAATTGTAGGCCTGGAAATGTCCTCCAAATCTCATCCATGATTAATAGTTTATCTGGGTTTAATTCTATGTAGAAATAACTTTTCTACTGAATTTTGAAAACATTTTCACTACTGTCAGATGATAATATCCAAAAAGTAAAATGCCTTTGTTTTGTCTTTAGTTTTTGGTTGACCATATCCAAAAAGTAAAGTTTTTTTTTTTCTTTTTTGGAAAGGCTTTTTAAAGTCAATGGCTTTACTGTTGGTTATTGTGGCTGGTCATTTCAGTATTATAAGGCTTTTCCTTTGTCATCGTCAGTTTTTCCAAAGAGTAACCTGACAAATTCCTGCATAGGACACGTAAGCCCAGTTTCTAGTGTTCTTAGACTCTAGTCAGGGAAAGAATTAACATCATTATGCCACTTACTAAATAGACTTTTATTTAATCCATCTTTAATATAGTACCTATGCTTCCTTCTGCTGAACCTAGATTTCTGACTTCCAAATTAATCTGCTACTCTATGTTGAAAAAGAGAAAATTGCCTAACTTGTCAGGCCGAGAAGAGGATCAGGTTGTCTGACTGGTTTATACAGAGACATTTAACTAACGCTCCTGTTTTCTACTTTAAATGAAACTCTCAGAGAAAATTCCTGACCCTTTTAGAAGTATATTGTTTAAGTCTGTTTTCAACCATTAGTTTAAATTTTAGATTTATAGTTCTGTTTAGCCTAGTACTGCACTTCTATCTTTATAGGTTTTCAACATATTTTCCTTTTGCTGCATTCTTTCTTCTCATTTATTTTCAGTTTAATTTAACACTAGTAAAAGTTCAGTGTGTGCGTGTGTGTATTTATAAAAATATATTTATAAAAATCTTTCATGGTTAGCTGCAACCACACTATTCAGTCTTAAAGTGTGTTATATGATAATTTATATGACGTCCTTCAGGGTCACTCTCCTTATCTTCATGACCGCGCTAGTAGATGTCCTCCTACAGGACTATAAAAAACTATAAGAGCCACCTGATTATTTCTCTGTATCCTCGGCTTATTGCAAGCCTTTTGAGAATGTAGATAGTGCCTTCCTTTCCATTATATTCTCAGATTCTGGCACAGTGTCTATCATAACATAGCACTCAATAAGTACTTGTTAATTACTGTGTGATTATACTATGATACATTGACCCTCACAATTTTAATCATTGTGCTCTTGAGTCTATTTATTAAGACCAGAGCTATTTTCATCTGAACTATCTTGAAATGTAATCAAACCATTTATATTTTCATGTTATTCTTTAATTTTTGCCCTTTATTAACAAGAATTCAAATGTCAACAGACACAAATTAGTAAGTCACTGCTTGTTTAGTTAAAATAACTAAAAAAGAAATTTCCCTCTCAGAGTTAAATTTTAGTAGGAAAAATTGGACAAATATATAAATGGTAAAAATACCATTCATTTGTTATTCTAATTTTTCATTTATTCAACAGACAAGGCTGGGTGTGGTGACTCATGCCTATAATCCCAACACTTTGGGAGGTCGAGGCAGAGGATCATTTGAGTCAATAGTTTGAGACCAGCCTCAGCAACATAGTGAGACCCCATCTATGCAGAAAAATTTTAAAATTATTTTTATTTTTATTTTTATTTTTATTTTTGCAAATAGTTAGCTTGAGGGCCCAGTGTAGCTTATCTGCGGGGCGTGCGCAGGGTGCAGGGCCGGCCTGTCACTGAGGACCACCACAATCCTAACACCCAGATACATAAGACCCATAAAGAGACTTAGACTCCCTAGACTCCCACACAATAATAGTGGGAGACTTCAACATCAATATTAGATAGCTCAACGAGACAGAAAATTAATAAGGATACACGGGACTTGAACTCAAATCCAGAACAAGTAAACTTAATAAACATTTATAGAGCTCTCCACTTTAAATACATAAAATCTACATTCTTGTCAGTACCACATCACACCTACTCATAGGTTTAAATGAAATATTGATCGGCCATTATTAAGCACAATTATTGGCATAAAAGAGGTTTCCAATACCCATTTTTAGAATAAAGCAACATTCCCATTCTCTCTCCCTCTTTTTCTTCCTCTCCTTCACTCTTTTTTTTTCTTTCTTTCCTTCTCTCCTTTAAAAAAAAAAAAGAAAAAGAAAAATTTAAAAATTATCCGAGTGTGGTGGCACATGCCTGTAGTCCTAGCTACTTAGGAGGCTGAGGTGGAAGGATCACTTCAATCCAGGAGTTCACAGCTGTAGTTGAGCTATTATTGTGCTGCTGCACTCCACCTCAGATGATAGAGCGAGGCCCTCTTTCAAAGAAAAAAAACAATGAACATAAATAAAAAAAATTTGAATAATTATTCTATGCTTAGCCCAGCATTTTTCTAAGTACTGGGCATACAGGTGTAAACAAAACGTAGAAAAATTACCTTAATGCAATTTATGTGTGGCAGAGGGAAACAGAAAGTAAATAAATATATCACTCAAACAGTTATAATTCCTCTAGATAAATGTATAGCATGTAAGCGTTCAGTATATGCAGAGGATATTTTCTGTGTGTTGGTCTTCGAAGGTCTCATTCTTAAGAGACATTGAGCAGGAACTAAAAGAAGAAAAGTAATGAATTGTGTGGATGTGAGAGGGATGAGAATTGTCCTCATTGAGAATACATGTGCAAAGGTGAGCTAGGAACTGTTCAGCCTGTTTTATGAAGAGTGAGAAGGCCTCTGGCTAGAGAGGAGGAGCAAGGGGGTGACTAAAGGATGAGCAGTTCGTAGAGGGAATGGAGCCTGATTACATAGGTCCTCACAGGCCTTTTCAAATTTTTACCTTTGTGTTAAATAAGAAGACTTTAGATATTTTTTAGTAGAATTACAACAATATCTATTTTATGCTTTGAACAAATAATTCTTTCTTCAATGATGGAAGCTTGAAAGAGGGGAGTTACATGGATGTGGGAAAGGCACACAGCCCTGCTCAAAACAAAGGGAAAAAAGCTTTAAGCCACTTGGGGAAACAGCAAATCCTATCATGTCCAGGATACAGGTAAATTTGGGTTTTAAATAAGGGCAAATTGATGAATGCAAGTTGATAACCATCGAGGTTTGGCCTCCACAGTGTGATTTACCTGTCTTAAATTCCCAGCTTTCTTGGGCACAGTGCCTTATATTCATGGAAGCTTTGAGGCAAAGTTTGCTGATTTCTAAGGCATAGGAAACATTTGAAATTTTAAGGGTGATGGCGGAATATCTGTCACCTACCTTGCACATATGTGATATTTTAAGGTTTCCACATACTCATTCTAGGGGAGAAAAAAGACAATTATCAAAAATATCTTGAGATAGTAGATACCCTACTATCTTAAGACTGTCATGGTCTGTTAAGTACAGCAAACACACATGGAAAATACTATATTAGTTTCCCAGAACTGAAATATTTTATTAAGTCCCCCTTTTCTTCTCCTCACTCAGAAGTAAAAATTGTTCTCACCTTCTTACTTATTCTTACTCAAACTTCAAACCTTTCAGTTATTTTTGCAATATCTCACTTTACTCATAGTTATTAGTTTGTAAAATCCAGAACCAAGTTTTAGACAGGTTTTAACAGTACTTCTAAGTATGATAAAATGATGTGAAGGAGACTGTATGTGTATGTTTTAAATTTTATTATATAAACTAGCTTTTCATTTTATTGATACCCACTTTTTTTCTCATTTCTTAAAATGAACTGAAAGAGTGAATATGAATATACCTCATAGTAATAGGGACCAAACCATATTGTCTGGTTCTTATGATATTTTCGAGACAAAGTATTTTTTTAAATTCCTTATTTTTCTATATTCACCAAGCTACGTATTGCTGCAAATAGACACATACAAAGTAAATGGTTAATTCTATTTCACTTAACAGGTGTAATTTGTGTAATTAACTGTGGTTTAAAACACATAATGATCATCTCATTATTTTCTTAGTGCCATTGTTTTTGTGTGCACCAACTGATCTTAACAAGCCACAGGAATCGCAGCATTATGCCCTCTTTACTGTTCTGCATTACCCTGCCCATGATAGGCCTATTATCTTTGTGTCATAAATAAAACTGTTCCACATAGAAAAGTACTCTCTAGAATACTAATAATTTTACATGGAAATGCCTGCTGTAAAACAATGACACAAAGCAGCAACCATGGGTTTACTTTGAATTCAGTAATGCATGAGACTGCAGTTTCCAAATGGATATCCTTGTTTTAACGACTTACTCACTATAGCCAACTTTGTATGCAGGCCAATTTAACTAACCTGGGTTTACCATGATTCAAATAAAGTGAATGGTGTATTCAGCTTCCATATGGGATACTTAACTGTTTCAAGAAAGAGACTTCAATGTCTGTAAGTGGCAATATAAAGTTAACAGCCAACCGTTTCATAGATGTATGTACATGGTCACAAGGAAATGAGATAAAATGCAAGATTTACAACACAAAGTTATTGCATTATTTCTATGTGGCAAGCGTTGCTCTAAGTCACAGGGGAAAAATAGCTCATGTATTTAAGTAACCATTGGAGGTAGGTCACATCATTATTCCTTTTTTCATAGATAAGGAAATAGAGGAACAGAAAAGTTAAACTATTTAAGTCATATAAGCTGTACAGTTGGAATTTTAACCCTGGAAGTTTGGCTTAGATAATGTAACATATGACACTAGCATATCCCCAAGTAGTGATGTCCATAAATCTTTTTTTATGAAGACAAGGATTTAACTGGCCTTGAAGAACATTTGTCTCCACTCTCTTCCAAGTTTGCATTTTAAGTACTCTCTAACATCTCATTTAAAGTATGTTAATAATTTAAAATATATATTTTTTAATGTTGCTTTTTGGAAAATATATGAGAGCTACTATGTGCTAAAATTATAGGATCAATTTTAATTTTAGGTATCTAAAGGAAATTGACTATAGTTTGAAATTGCTAGTTCTATAGGAATGAGTCACCTAAAATATGATAAAAAGTAGTAAGTAAGGCATACATTGCACACATACCAAGACTTTCCTAAAAAGCCTGATGTTAGGCTGGTTGGCAAAGAATACAGATCAGTGAAGTTTTAATAAACTCTAGTGACAATTCACCTAATAACACAATTATGTATGTTTAGAGTGATAAAAAGATGTCCATTAATACTTTACAATGAAATCATGGGTCATCACAGGATATACTTAAAAAGTTTAAGCACTCACACACGCATGTAAACATGGATAGATGGACAGATAGATAGATAGATGTATGATAGATAGATAGATGAGGGCTTAATCATTTGAAATTTAAGGCAAACTGCTTCAGCTAGTTTAAGCAAAGTAGAAGATTGTATAGTTTTGTACCTTAAAATCATATAAACCAAGGAATAGGTCTAACCTTTTAATTCATGTCTTACAGAGTAAAGCACTGATGACTCTTTGTTCTAAACATTCATTTCTAGAATGTTTGTATTGTGAACAGCCTTGGAAAATGGAGTTAGTGTCTCCCTTTAGAACAAAGATAAGGCATGCTTAGTACGATCGGAAAATACTTGTTTCCCCTGAACTTGGATTTCCTGTTCTGTAATGCAACCTACTTGTTTACAGATATAAACTGGTATTCATCCCAGTACCAGAGGAGAATTAGGACTTGAGAAAACATGCAAAATGATGATTTTCTGACCACTGTTACTGCTGTGAGTAATAAAGGACAGTTTATTACTCACAGCAATAACAGTGGTCAGAATATCAGAGTAATGCAGGGGTCTTGTATATTTTACCAGCATTCACGAAATGTGGTAGGCTAACTCATTAGCTTGCAAATTTGGTAAAATATCAGATATCAGAATTATTTGTATTGAATGCTAAAGATGTTTATTTCATCCAGATTCAAATATACATAATGTTTCTTGTCCTTCTCTTCAAGGTTTTGTTCATACTTCACATTCTCAGTATGGCACACACTTCCTTTAAATTTGAAATTTACTCTTTTTCTTCAGAATCTCCTACCTTGTTTCCAGATTATTTTTCATAACGCTTCTCTCAATCTATATATGTATGTGTGTGTATGTGTATGTATGCACACACAAACACATACAGATATTTTAATTTTTATCTGTATTTTCTCACAAAACAGTGAACTCTCTGAGAATAACAATTTTCTTTATCTTTATTAGTGACTGCTATATTCCCAGTGTACCACGAACGTTATCTATAACATAGTGGGTACTAAAAAGTGCTCAATGAATAAATGAGTGATTTCACTATATAAAATCTCAGAGTGTTATTGATAATACATGCTATTCTCACCCCAACCATCTTGCTCAGGTAATTTGAAAAATATAATTATCCAGTCTAGATTACCTGTCCTCTGCTATGCTCATGAAGACAGGTGCCATTACTGCCAGAAAAGGTGGAGATGAAGTCTAGAGTAAATCCTATAAAAACAAATAAGAAATAAGCAAGCAGGCAAACAAATTATAATAAGAAAAAAGTAGCTCTCATGTCCCTTTGGAATTGAATTCCATAGACTTTTTACTTATTTACAAAATATATCCCAGCATCTCACATAAAATAGTCCCATATAAAACTGCAAATAGTTGTCTACCCTTCCCAAGGGACACACTCATGCTTAACTACTATATACAGCTATGAGTAGAGAAGTTGTGAATAAAGAACCTCCTGTTTAGTCACTTTGTGACACATCTAATTAATCTGAACACAGCTGCCTAATCTACAAATAAAAGTACAAATTTTAATTTTTCTAAAACTACAAACAGAGTTTTATAAATCTGAATTGGTCATTTTATGTAAGCTGTACAGCCCATTTCTTGGAAAAATGGCAATCAAGAACTTATCCAATTGTTCAGCATTTTGTCCAAATATTGTTAGCTAATCAGCATAACTCAGACTTTGTTTTATAAACATGGGACAGTGACTGTTTGTTTCTGCTTTAAAAGAAAACACTCTTTCTGTCCTTCACCCTCATCTCATATAGCCTAACCTGGGTTTTCTACTTAACAGTAAAACTTTTCCCTAGCATTTCATCTTTGGACCCATAATTTTTATCTTCTCTTAATATGGCAAACTATTTAACAAATGACAAAATTTTGTACACCAGAATAAAATGCAATCATAGTCACCATAAAATTTTTATACAAAAATGAGGAAATAGGAAGCAATATCATGGATACCAGAAAATATATTCCATACACTGGCAATCAGAGATGTGATAGTACATCCATTTTTTAATCATGTTTCTAGAAGTGGAGACAGCTCTAGGCTGAAAAGTTTGTTTTAGCTGGGTTCTGCTAGCTTGAATGTTCATTTATGTACTATCCACATGACACTAAACTGAATAGCAGATTATTATTTCAAAAGTAATATCATGTGGATGCCTATGTTCCCATGAACCAGTTCTAAGCATGTAGGAGATGTGTTATGTGTTGAGAAATATTAATCTTGTTTTTTCTGGAATTGAGATTTTTTAATTCCTCTCTCTTAATACTTAAATGGCCATCTGTCATTTTCAATCTGGAAGGCTCCATTGCCAAACATTCAGTGTTAGACTTCTTGCTTGAGACAGCAGTGCTTGAGTCTGGATGGTAAACTTGTGATTTTTTTCTTTGCAATCAACCACACATCTTTCAAATCAACAATTTCTGTCTTGGTTTCTACCTTAGACCAACAAGAAACAACATACTCCCTTGGAAAAACAGTATTAATTGACTTTCTTTCCCCCAGGATACTTCCAAGTGGATTCTATTTATTGAAAGAATAATTCACATGGAAATGGTTTAAGAATAAGTCTGAAAGAACTAGGTTTCTCCGTATCCCTCTGGCTTTCCCAAATATCGCTTTTTCTAGTCTTCCCACTTGTCAGCCATCTAGAAGCATTTTGGATTTAAAAAAAGGATTGTTAGAAAAGTGATATAATTCTCTCTCTCTCTCTCTCTCCTCTCTCTCTCTCTCTCTCTCTCTTTTCTTTGCTTTCCTTAAGTTGAAGCCTATTGTATTCTTGTACATTACTTCAATTCACAAAGGGTAGCAGACAAAATTTAATCACCATTATTCTACTAACTTTTTCAAATGTAATTTTTTAAAGAAATGATGTATAAGAATGACATGAATAAGTCTATAATGCTATGAAAGAAAACAAAATGGAAACTGAAGAAATGAAGAGAATAGGTATATTCCTGGATATGAAGATTTAATATTATGAAAGCATCTGTTATCATTATAGTAATTTATAACTTCAATACAGAAAACCTTTTAAATAACTTGTCAAGCTGACTCTAAAATGTAGCCAAGAGAAAATACTAAGAATATTTTTTAAAGTGAAAACGAAAAATGGTGGAGAAATGGTCATACAAATATTTGTATAAATATGTGTGAACATATCTATCAAGCAGAAAAAATACAGTAGTTAAAACAATTGGTATCAGCTGAAGGCAGAGCAGAGATAAATAAAAAAGACAATTAAAAACAAAATAAGTCTAAGCATATATGATATTTAATATATAACAAGTTTTTCATTTTGAAGACATAGAACATACTATTTAATAAACTGTATTAGGATAATTGTCTATGCACCTGGAATAAATAAAATTTGAGTTCCATATTACATATAAATAATATAATTCTCGATACTCTAAAGACCTAAAAATAAACATCATTAATATAGTGTAAACCAGAGGGGGAAAGATTAAACCACCATGCAGTCGTGTGTTTGAATCCCTTGCAGAGGAAAGACAGAGGAAACTTATCTTTCAATCTCAGGATCTGGCAACTTGCACATTCTGTAGTGTGTGTCTTGCAATATCGCTCAGGCTTTTCACCACTGAAAAGGAAAATGAAAATAGAATTACGAATAACAGACTTTAGGGACACAAATGTTGAAAATCTCTCCTTTTCTGCTCTAACTCTGCCTATCCCTTTTTGTCAACATTATTTTCTACTGCTTTGGGTGCTTTTCTCTTTATTTCAGGGACCGTGAAAATATGCAGGATCCACATGCTGTAGTGATCCTAGATAATGAAGGATTTTTTAAAATGTTTTAGTATATAAAATGCCATGAAAGGACTCAGATTAGCCTATTTCAGTTCTATTGTTCATATTTAACTTTTCATTGAGACTAGGTATATGAGATATGTATCGCTTAACTGTTAACCAAATAATGCTGCATAAAGAGCCAACCATAACATCTCAATACACCAGCATTTATTAAGCTCACAAGTCTGAATGACAGTTCATCTGGTCTAGACAGCTCATCTCTACTCCACGCATCTATCATCCTCCTTCAGCTTAGACATTCTCTTCTCATGGTGATGGCAGAGTCACAAGATGGCAAGAGGAAACACGCAAGGCTTCTTTGGGCCTAGGGTTCGATCTAGCACACTGTCTTTTCTACTTCATTTTATTGATCAAAGCAATTCACATGACTAAATCGAAAGTTAAGGGAAAACATAGTAAATATACTGCACTTCCTGAAGATCCTTCTTACAATGGGACTAAAGGATCACATAGCAAAGAGTACGAATCCAGAAGGAGTAAAGAATAGGAGCCAGCAATGCAATTGAATCCAAGAAACAGTGAATGATTCTGTGAGATTTATGCTTACTCCCATAGTCTTAAAATAAGAGCCTGTTGTTAGAAGACAGAAAAAATGGAAGTTTGTTAGAGCTAATGCTAACTTGACCACATACAAAATCATATATGTAAACTCATTTTAAAAACAGTTTTAATAGCATAAATATGAAATCCTTTAAAGAAGAGAGATATTTTTATTGTTAAAGTAGATAGAAGTCCACAAGTCCTTCATTCTCAGTAACCTCTTCTTTCTTCTAGACCTTAGTATACTCTGCCTGTTAGAAATGAGTAAACAGCAAATCCATACCCTGCTGTTACCAGAGGGAATATTGAAGAGTATTACAGAGAAAGTGCCACAGAGTTCATATTTCTATCCAACTGAAGCTGGAAGTTACTTTTTCACCAAGTAGCATAAACTCTTTTGCTGCTACAGGGATTGCAGAGAATACAGATGAACAAAAGAGAATCCGTGGAAAGCTGTATTATCATAAAAGTGAAAAACAATGAGTTGTTCACCAATTATTATTAGTTTTAGACTTTTTTTCCTGGATAGAAACTTTAACAATACAGTAAAATACATTTTAATAAGCTGTGGCCTAATTGTTTCTATGTGTGGCAAATAGTAGATAATTAATGCATATTATTTTAATAAAATGTGTAAAGCGATATAGAGATAATATTATTTAAAAATATTAATGCAGGCCTAACACAAGGAAACAATCTCCAATATAGGACTATAAAGGAACAAAAATGTATCATTATACCTTAGGAAAAATACAGAAAAATAAGTGTCATATGTCCTTAGTGAAAATTAATATCACTTTAATTGTAAGTTTTTAAGTTCTTATTAGCTTTAAACACATAATTAATGTTTTTTGTTCTTATTATATTTTAAGTTCTGGGCTACATGTGCAGATCATGTAGGTTTGTTACACAGGTATACACGTGCCATGGTGGTTTGCTGCATCCATCCTCCAGTCATCTACATTAGGTCTTTCTCCTAATATTATCCCTCTCCAATCCCCCCAGCCCCTGCTATCTATCCCTCCCCTAACTCCCCCAGCCCCTGACAGGCCCTGGTATGTGATATTTCCCTCCTTGTGTTCATGTGTTCCCATTGTTCAATACCCACTTATGAATGAGAATATTCAGTGTTTGGTTTTCTCTTCTTCTTTCAGGTTGCTGAGAATTTTTTTTATATTTCCAAGTATTCAAGTTAAGGAGTTCTTTCATTTATTGTTATTGATAGATGTTTAGCCTGTTAGGAACAAAATACTGGTTAACAGTACAGACTTTTCATTCAGACAGCTTGGTAAATTAACCCACTACTCAACTACATACTTTCTGTGTGCCGGAGCTCGGAATGGAATCATCTTCCCTTGTGACCAGTGTTTGCATGAGGTCAGGAGGTTAGATACATAACTCCTTGGGTTATGTGGAGATGGAGTAATAGCATGGATGATGGATGGGCAATTTAAAAACATCCAATTTACGTTAAACACTATCAACCTATTATTTTCTGTTAAATTCCTCTATTTTAGATCCTTCATGCCACTTACTAATATTGTTATTTATTTACTTATTCTATTTATTTTTTAACCCTTACTAATTGTAAGCCTTATGATGAGGGGAAATATATGCTATGTTCCCTGCTGTATCCCCAGAGTGTAGAGTAGTGTAGGATCATAGTACACAATCAATGTACATTTGTTAAATCAATTTGTTATCTACTATTCAATCAGGTAATGAACAAAGAAACTTGGTCAGAAGAGAACAGGAAAATTGGAAGCTTGTTGTCTTACATTGTAATTATGTCTGTGTGTGTGTAAATTTATACATGCTCATATGTCTATATGAATTAAAGTCCCACTATTCTATTTAACATTTCTAACTTGGACTCTGTCAATAACTAATCATGACCTGCAAACATTACCGTTGACTCAACAATGATTCAATTCTCACGGGAAGTAATTTACACATTAAGAGAACTGACTGTCTTAGGAGATCATTTTTGCAATTAATGTAAAACTGTCCTTGATCACACAGATCGATGAGCCCAGTTTGTCTACATCTGTAGACTTGACCACATGTATTATTGCCTCCGATGCATGAAATGAAGAGGGAAGAGTTAACGTACCTTCAAAAATGCACTATACATTCTGACCCGAAATATTAAGGCTGTTTTAGATTCCACCAGGGAAACCATGAAAACATAAATAAAAATGAATTATGGTGTTATTTAATTAACTGGGAAGTTCAATGTGCTCTAGAGACAATTTATTACAATAAATAGAGCATCCTATCCTTGCAGTGCATTGTAATGAATATAAATCAAGGATTTTTTTTTTTCCTCAAAGAGAAACATTCACCAATTTCCTATAAACTGTACCTAAGGGCCTCATTAAATTAATACGTCACTAGAATGCTTCATTATTTTGGCAGACATTATGTTATAAGGCATCTCTGCCATATTCAACATCGTTCATCACTACTTCCTCTTTGAAATATCCTCTTTCAGCTCGCGTGAGGTGTTTGCTTGTTCTCCTGGTTCTCCTCTTGACTTTCTGTAACTTTTCCTTTTCAGTCTTCTTGATAGTTTCTTCCAATGATCAACTCTTTTTTTTTTTAATTTTTAAATTTTTTTTAAAATTTTTATTGCATTATAGGTTTTGGGGTACATGTGCAGAACATGCAAGATAGTTGCATAGGTACACACATGGCAGTGTGTTTTGTTGCCTTCCTCCCCTTCACCCACACTTGGCATTTATCCCCAGGCTATCCCTCCCCAGCCCCCCCCCCGCTGTCCCTCACCCATTCCCCCCAATAGACCCCAGTGTGTAGTAGACCCCCTCCCTGTGTCCATGTGTTCTCATTTTTCTCACCTGCCTATGAGTGAGAATATGCAGTATTTCTTTTTCTGTTCTTGTGTCAGTTTGCTGAGAATGATGTTCTCCAGATTCATCCATGTCCTTACAAAGGACACAAACTCATCATTTTTGATTGCTGCATAATATTCCATGGTGTATATGTGCCACATTTTCCCAGTCCAGTCTATCATCGATGGGCATTTGGGTTGGTTCCAGGTCTTTGCTATTGTAAACAGTGCTGCAATGAACATTCGTGTGCATGTGTCCTTATAGTAGAACAATTTATAGTCCTTTGGATATATACCCAGTAATGGGATTGCTGGGTCAAATGGAATTTCTATTTCTAGGTCCTGTTGAGGGTTCCCAGAGTGTTCTTCATGTGACAGTTTTCTCTAATTACAACATATTGAAAACGTACTTATCATTTCTCCAAAAATTACTCTCAACTTCAATAATTAAACTTCCATTTGGGGGCATGGTCACTCAGTCTGGTATTCAAGCTAGAATATTTGAGTTTACCTCTAACTTATCCATCTCCCTTTTTGCCACATCCATTTAATCCAAATTTCTGCTCCTTTGTCTCTACAATATATTTCAAGTCTATCTTTTTTTCTCCACCTCAATTCTACCATGGATCTGATGAATACACTCTTTTATCTCATTTGAATTGCCTCCACAGTCCTCTGGCCAGTTTTGTTCTGTTCCCCGCAAAGCCAATGGACTAGGAATTTGAATCAAATTAATCTTTTGCAGTTGTTTTTAAAGGTGGCTGGAACAAGATAGAGTAAAAATTGTGATATTAAATAACCCTGTAATATTTGTGCTAGATTCTTGCCTATTAGTTGCATATTCTTATGCCAAACTCAGAGTATACAAAAACTACCAATATCTGGGATAGTAAATGATATTAAAAATAAATTGCTTTACCATATCTCTAGAGAATAACAATCAATAGGATACATAATACTTGATTATTAACAATGCTCAGTTTTTTCTATGAAACTGATGCTTTTAACATTGTCCTAAAGAATAATTTTTTCATCATGCCATTCATTTATTCAAAACTTTTAAATTATTGTTCATTGCTTTTAATGTCATGTGTGAACTAGTTAATTACGTAAAGCATTGTTATTTTATCTCACTGTATCTTTTAAATTGTGACCTCTACTACTTACTCAAACAAACTCCAATTCAATCAAATTTTTTATTTTCAAAATATCTCACACAATTAGGACTTTGCACTTCTCCTTTTGTTTGTCACCACCATTTAACTTCAGCTTCCAAACCCATAAATCTTTCAAGGCCTACAAAGAACTTAAACAAATTTACAAGAAAAATACAAACAATCTCGTCAAAAAGTGGGAAAAGGATATGAACAGACATTTTTCAAAAGAAGACATTTATGCAGTCAACAAACATGAAAAAGATCTCATCATCACTGGTTATGAGAGAAATGTAAATCAAAATCACATTGAGATACCATCTCACGCCAGTTAGAATGGGGATCATAATAAAAAACAGAAGACAACAGATGCTGGAGTGGATGTGGAGAAAGTAGGAATGGTTTTACACAGTTGGTGGGAGTGTAAATTAGTTCAACCATTGTGGAAGACAGCGTGGTGATTCCTCAAGGATCTAGAAATAGAAATGCCATTTGCCCCAGCAATCCCATTACTGGGTATATATCCAAAGGACTATAAATCGTTCTACTATAAGGACATATGCACATGAATGTTCATTGCAGCACTGTTTACAATAGCAAAGACCTGGAACCAACCCAAACACCCATCAATTATAGACTGGATAAAGAAAAATGTGGCACACATATACCATGGAATACTATGCAGTCATAAAAAATGATGATTTCATGTCCTTTGCAGGGACATGGATGAAGCTGGAAATCATCATTCTCAGTAAATTGACACAAGAACAGAAAACCAAGTATCACATGTTCTCACACATAAGTGATTGTCAAACAATGAAAACATATGAACACAGTGAGGGGAATGTTACACACCAAGGCCTGTTGGGGAGTGAGGGGGCAAGTAGAGGGATAGTAGGGGTGGGGGTATTGGGGAGGGATAACACTAGGAGAAATACCTAATGCAAATGACAGGGGGATGGATGCAGCAAACCACCATGGCATGTGTATACCTATGTAACAATCCTGCACGATCTGCACATGTACCCTGGAAGTTAAAGTAAAATTAAAAAAAAATTCTTTCAAGACCTAACTGAAGTCCAACCACGTTCACTAAAGTCATTCCAGAACTATTTCATTCCTTGAGTTATTACCTCTCTCAGAGAATTATTGCCTGAAATTTTAATTTGTTCATTAATTGTAAACTGCAATCTTTTTTTAACTCTTTAATATTTTTTAATGTTAACATTTTATTTATGTTACCATATTTTGTTCCTGAGAGCAAATACTCTGTGACTATTTTTTTTTCTTTGTTCATAACTGAAAGTTGAACATTTTGCATTTCTTTTTTTTATTTTTTATTTTTTCATTTTTTAAATTTGTATTGCATTTTAGGTTTTGGGGTACATGTGCAGAACGTGCAAGATAGTTGCATAGGTACACACATGGCAGTGTGTTTTGCTGCCTTCCTCCCACTCTGTTACTATTTATAACGTATCAAATGGCTTCCATGATCTATAGTGGCCTTGAATTTTATTTTAAAGATAAGGTTTTAACTTAATCATCATAATATTATACAAATATTCCTGTCTCCTGATTTTTTTTTGTCTAATAATAAAACAGAGTTTATAAATATTTATACATCATTTAAAAAATGCTTAAATAGGTTGGGTACAGTGGGTCATGCTTATAATCCCAGAAATTTGGGAGGCCAAGGCTGATGTATCACCTGAGGTCAGGAGTTTGAGACTAGCCTGACCAACACTGAGAAACCCCGTCTCTACTTAAAAAAAAAAAATACAAAATTAGCCAGGCATGGTGGTGCAGGCCTCTAATCCCAGCTACTCAGAAGGCTGAGGCAGGAGAATCACTTGAACCAAGGAAGTGGATGTTTTGAGCAGAGATCCAGACACTACACTTCAGCCAGGGCAATGAAAGTGAAACTCCATCTCAAAAAAAAAAAAGCCTACATAGAAATTATGAAAATAAGGTTGGGAAGCTTCTCGACGTCTCTCTCTCTTTTTTAATTTAAGGTTTGATATAGTCTTTTTCTCCATCATGTGATTTTTTTTTTAATTGCATTTTAGGTTTTGGGGTACATGTGAAGAACATGTAAGGTTGTTGCATAAGTACACACATGGCAGTGTGGTTTACTGCCTTCCTCCCCATCACCTATATCTGGCATTTCTCCCCATGTTATCCCTCCCCAACTCCCCAACCCCTGTTGTCCCTCCTCTATTCCCCCCCTCATAGACCCCAGTGTGTGATTCTTCCCTCCCTGTGTCCATGTGTTCTCATTGTTCAACACCCACCTATGAGTGAGAACATGCGGTGTTTGATTTTCTGTTCCTGTGTCAGTTTGCTGAGAATGATGATTTCCAGGTTCACCCATGTCCCTACAAAGGACATGAACTCATCGTTTTTTTATGGCTGCGTAAAAAATTCCATGGTGTATATGTGTCACATTTTCCCTGTCCAATCTATCATCCATGGGCATTTGGGTTGGTTCCAAGTCTTTGCTATTGTAAATAGTGCTGCAATGAACATTTGTATGCATGTGTCCTTATAACAGAACAATTTATATTCCTTTGGATATATACCCAGTAATGGGATTGCTGGGAATCCCAGCAATGGGATTGCTATTTCTAGGTCCTTGAGGAATCTCCATACTGTATTCCACAATGGTTAAACTAATTTACACTCCCACCACCAGTGTAAAAGCGTTCCTATTTCTCCACATCCTCTCCAGCTATGTTGTCTCCAGATTTTTTAATGATCACCATTCTAACTGGCATGAGATGGTATCTCATAGTTTTGATTTGCATTTCTCTGATGACCCGTGATGATGATCATTTTTTCATGTTTGTTGGTCTCGTATATGTCTTCTTTTGTAAAGTGTCTGTTCATATCCTTTGCCCACTTTTGAATGGGCTTGTTTTTTTTTTCTTGTAAATCTGTTTTAGTTCTTTGTAGATTCTGGATATCAGCCCTTTGTCAGATGGGTAGATTGCAAAAATTTTTTCCCATTCTGTTGGTTGCCAATTTACTCTAATGACTGTTTCTTTTGCTGTGCAGAAGCTGTGGAGTTTGATTAGGTCCCATTTGTCTATTTTGGCTTTTGTTGCCAATGCTTTTGGTGTTTTAGTCATGAAGTCCTATGAAGGCAACTATGCCTATGTCCTGAATGATTTTGTCTAGATTTTCTTCTAGGGTTTTTATGGTGTTAGGTCTTATGTTTAAGTTTTTAATCCATGTGGCGTTAATTTTAGTGTAAGGTGTCAGGAAGGGGTCCAGTTTCTGCTTTCTGCACATGGCTAGCCAGTTATGCCAGAACCATTTATTAAACAGAGAATCCTTTCCCCATTGCTTGTTTTGTCAGGTTTGTCAAAAATCAGATGGTTATAGATGTGTGGCATTGCCTCTGAGGCCTCTGTTGTGTTCCATTGGTCTATAGATCTGTTTTGGTACCAGTACCATGCTGTTTTTATTACTGTAGCCTTGTAGAATAGTTTGAAATCTGGGTAGTGTGATGCCTCCAGCTTTGTTCTTTTTGCTTAGAATTGACTTGGCTATGCGGGCTCTCTTTTGGTCCCATATGAAGTTTAAGGTTATTTTTCCAGTTCTGTCAAGAAGGTCATTGGTAGCTTGATGGGGATAGCATTGAGTCTGTAAATTACTTTGGGCAGTATGGCCATTTTCACGATATTTGTTCTTCCTAACCATGAGCATGGAATGTTTCTCCATATGTTTGTGTCCTCTCTTATTTCGTTGAGCAGTGGTTTGTAGTTCTCCTTCCAGAGGTCCTTTACATCCTTTGTTAGTTGTATTCCTAGGTATTTTATTCTCTTTGTAGCCATTGTGAATGGCAGTTCATTCTTGATTTGGCTCTCTTTAAGTCTGTTATTGGTGTATAGGAATGCTTGTGATTTCTGCACACTGATTTTGTATCCTGAGACTTTCCTGAAGTTGCTTATCAGTTTCAGGAGATTTTGGGCTGAGACAATCTCTTATTTATCTAAAAGTATGTAACTTTTTTGAGTTAGAACCCATTATATCTAAATTATTTTGCACAGTCATGCTCATTTTTAATTTTTATTTTTTTACCTTAGTAAATAAAAATATTTATAAAATCCTATTATGTTTTTCCACCACTGTGGAAATAGTGTAAACTGTTCTTTTTGAGATGCTGAAGCAAAATGCACCAACTTGCCACATATGTACAACTTAAAACTTTTATTCTAGAGGCAGGCATGGTCAACTAATCTGTATATAACAATACAACCAGCAAATGAAATAGACAAAAGGGAGTATTACAGAACAATTTTTCAAGCTTCTACCAAAATAGCTGATATGGTCTCCTCATAACTTAATTAAGAACTTAGGTAAGATGCTCAATAGAATGTAAAACCCCAGATATAATTTTAATTTTCAGAGTTTCAGAATGTACAGAAATGTTTTTCTTCCTTTTTAATTGTCTCGTGTGGTTGGAACATTGCAGAATGAAAATGGTAGGCAAACAGCAGTAGAAATATTCTTTTCCATTTTTATGGTTGTAATGAGTTACAATGTAGGCTTTTTTTGAGCTTATTAAATGTCTCCATAGAATCCCAGCCACTTTCATTTTGAATACAATAGAATGCTTGCACTTGAGCTATATATCTTTTAAAATTAGCAGGATACAAGGCAGCCCTAATATTCACTGTCCTGTCAGTAATTTCTGTAGAGATTATTTTCTAAGCGCATTTAGGAATCTGGCTGAACAAGAGGCATTTAATGAAACTTTTTATGACACACCATTCTTTTTTGTTAAATGAACACAAAGAGATCTAGACATAGCACTGTTATAGAGAGTAATTTATAAATTTCTCAATTATTAGAATGCCTTTTTCTAAACAAGTTTCAGAACTATCAAACATTTTACTTTCAAAACTACAAACATTATAAATCAAGAAGTACCATTTTTCTTATATTGGCAGGTCACTAACAATTTTGAACTTAATTTTTGACCGTTCTTAGAGCCTTTTAAAATCAGGAAAATTGTTGAAATGACTATGTCATAAAAAGTATATAAATACACTCTCAAAAGCAATCCAATTATTCTGAAACAATATGGCATCTATTACAGGTAAATACACATAATAAAAGAACCATAAAACTGAGTGGAGACTAAAAGCAGAGGTATTTGAATTAAAATATAATTAACTTCCTAAAACACAGGTTATTTGCTGATAATCTGAGGCTGATAATTCTATAGAATTAAATTCATAAATTAGAAATTTGTACCAGTTTTTACTATGTATTAATAAAGATGATGTTTTCTAATATATTAGGAACTAACCTGATACTTTCTTGCTTATAACATTATTACTCTTCACAAAGGTAAGATCACTAGTGCTGAGAGTTAGGAGTCATTTCAGATAACTAGAATTTAACCACTCTTCATTGTAATTCAGTTTGACTTGAGAAAAGCTAATTATAACTAGAGTTTCTTATATAAATATATATAATATATCAAACTTTGAATAAAAATATAATTATCAAAGCAAACTTAATGAAATCACAATAAAGAACAAGAGCATTCATTTCTGAATCAATTTTGTGTCCTAGATCCCTTTGAAAATCGATGAAAGACATGGATCCTCTATTTAGAAAAAGTAGATATTCACTTTAAAATATAATTATAAATTACAAAAGTTTAATCAATTCCATAATACCTGGCCATGGACTCACAGAGGTCTATGAAGACCAGAGTTACTATTCTAGTGAAATAGAATAATATTTAATTAATCTATTAATCTAGTGAAAGTTTGAAATACTAGCTAGAATGCAGCAATTTCATGTAAGATAAAAACAAAAAAATTTAAATATCCTGCTTTAAATTATTTGCACATGAGTAGAAAAGAGGAAAATAAGAAAGAAAGGAACAAAAAATTAAAGAGAAAGGAAAAAGTGATTAAGGCATTTCCACTTCCATGATAAAAATTCAACTTCTAACATCCCCTCTGAAAGCATAGGTCCCCAACTCCTGAGCCATGGACCACCAGTACTGGGCCCTGTATTGTTAGAAACTCAGATGCATACCAGAAGATGAGAGGCTAGTAAGTGAACATTACTGCTTGAGCTCTACCTCCTGTCAGATTAGCAGCAACATTAAATTCTCATAGAATGAGAATCCTATAGTGAACTTCCCGTGTGAGAGATCTGTGTTGCATGCTTCTTATGAGAATCTAACTAATGCCAGATGATCCGAGGTGGAACAGTTTCATCCCAAAACTAATCCCTTCTTCCTCATTTGTGGAAAAACAGTTTTCCATGAAACCAGTCCCTAGTGCCAAAAAGGGTGGGCGCTGCTGTCCTAAAGCATAATTATTATAAAGAGAGACAGGCACAGTACACACAGCTGTGCCAACTGATCAAACGATATGTGAAAATCACAATTCATTATGAATGTTTTGCTTTGATCCCTTTAGTCATGCACTTGAATGGCATGTGCATCTAAAAAAGTTGTGATTGAAGACAAAAAAAAAAAGATTACCTTTTCCTGACTTATTTTTTTAATTGAGTTTACTTTTAGAATATTTTTAGGTTCACAGCAAAAGTGAACAGAAAGTTAGTACAGAGAGTTTCCAGATCTCCCTTCCTACCTTCCCTGCTCCACAATCCACAGAGACAGCTTTCCCATTCAACATCTTGCACAGTATGGTATATTCGTTACAAAAAATTAACCAACCCTGACACATCATTATTACCCAAAAGTCCAGTTTACCTGATGGCCCCTTCTTTGTGTTGTATATTCTTTGGGGCTTGACAAATGTATAATTACCTATATGTTCCCCTCTAGTACCATATAAAATAGTTTCACTGCCCTAAAAATCATCTGTGCTTAATGTATGCATCCCTCCTTATCCTGCAAATCCCTGAAAATCACTGATTTTTTTTTAATGACTTCATAGTTTTGCCTTTTAAAGAATGTCATATGGTTCAAATTATGCAGTAGGTAGCTTTTTCAGGTTGGCTTTTAAAGTTCCTTCATTTCTTTTTGCAGTATCATAGTTTATCTCTTTTTAGTGCTATAATATTCCGTTGTCTGGATGTACTACATTTATTTGTCCATTCACCTACTGACGGATATCTTGGTTGCTTCTAAGTTTTGGCAACTCTAAATAAAGCTACCATAAACATATGTGTGCAGGTTTTTGTATGGACAGAGGTTTCAGGAGTGTGATTGCTGAATCATATGGTAAGACTATGTTAAGTTTTGTAAGAAACTGCCAACCTGTCTTTTAAAGTGACTATACATTTTGCATTTCCACCAACAATAGAAGAGAGTTCCTGTTACTCCACATCCTCAGTAGCATTTGGTGTTGTCAGTGTTTTAGATTTTAGCCATTCTAATAGGTATGTAGTGGTATCTTATTGTGGTTTTAATTTGAAATTCTCTGAAGATATATAATGTTTACATGCCCTTATGTTGAAAAATATGAGAAATGAATTGTATCTGCTTCACTTATTCTTCTGGGAAATCTTTCTGACACAGCGAGAAGAATGATAGAAGTTCTTCAATTATATTCTCTCATTATTTTTTATTTGTAAGTCAACAATGTTTGAATTGCCTTAAGGAGCTCCTTGAGATAGTGAATTACTATAATCTCCTGGTGTGACCCCTGTGGAAAATTCAAAAATTTTCAAATGAAGTCATGTTTTTGTAGGTTCACATGTGCTCTATTTTTCAGATAATATATTACCTATATCATTGGATGTGTTGACCAGAGGAGAATATGATTTCCATAGATGAAACAGTAATGTTGACAGTTTTTCAGTAATTGTCATCAGATTGTAGTAATTAATAAGTGTACAGTGTTAAATTAATTTAATTTCTTTTTCACAGGTGACTTAAAATTTTGTGTTTTTTCGAATCCTCTTGTTTTAAATAAAAAAGTTAGTTGTAGGGTAAGATAAGGTAAATTGTTTTTACCTTTCTCTTGCTGTGAAGTGGTTCTCAAAATACTGGTGATACTGGTGTTCGGTTTTCACTTTGCGTTAAATTCTAGGATAAACTTTCAACTTTGTTGGCTCAGTACTTCATTTGCTGCCTAAATGAGACAAGATCTCAATAGGATGGAAAATGTGTGTCCCTTTTCCAAAAGGAAAAATAGGTTTTGAAGCTCTAACTCCCAGAACAAATATACGTGGAGATGGAGCCTCTAATTAAGTAATTATTTTTAAATGCGGTCATAATGGTGGGACTGTGTTTCAACAGGATTAGTGTCTTTATAAGGAAAGACAACGAGAGGCTGCTCACTCTCTTACTATACTGAGGAAAGGCCATGTGAGGTCACATAAAATGAAAGCCATTTACTAGTGAGGAAGAGAGCCGTCACCAGGAATCAAATAAGACAGCACCTTGGTTGTGGACTTCTATCCTCTACAATTGTGAGAAAATTAATGTCTTGTTGTTTAGGCCAAGAAGAAATTGTGGTGTTTTGTTATGACTGCCCAAGAAGACTAATAGAATTAGATGGGCTTAAAATACTAACACAGAATCCTTGGGGAGTCACTGCATCAGGCAGAAACCTGTGTGGCCTGCAGCACCTCTGTGTGAAAATTGCTTGTACCCACTGGGGTCCTTCTACTCAGCCCACGAGGCCTAGCAGTCTGTGCTCCACTCATGCTACGTTCCTGGATCTCATGCCTCCTAAGGGACAACCAGGCATAGCACTAGGCGAGGGGTGTGTGTGTGAGCAAGCACAAGGTCTGGCCACTGTGCACAGCCAGGCATATTTTAGGAAAATCACAGGTTAATTTTAGTCAAGTATTTTGCCCTTACCATGGAGTGACAATGGAAGCCAAGAATAATGCTATTAATAAAATCCCTGTGGATATCACAGTAAATTGGTATCAATACACATTATAGAAGCTTAATTTATCAAAGAAGAAATAAAAGCATATATAAGAAAATAACAAAAACATAATAAATTAAGTGTGACAGATTATTAATCTCTGAAATATAAAGACAAAAAAATAGGTTTTCAATGTTACTCCTATGGACAGATAAAAAGGATTTCCTCATAGGAGTTTTCTCTTTCTTGTTCTGAATTGAACAGTCATCTTCAGATCAAAATATTCCTGAACTTGGCAGTGCATTTCCAAATTGATCTTGGTGAAATTATGTCAGTTGGAAAGATATGTACATGAATTAAAACCTGAAGAAAGCTCTGTTTGGCTCAGAGACTGATAAGACTTAAAGAGAACTACAGTAGGTAAAAATGGTACTTGTAAAATCAAATGTCCTCCAGAACCTGGCCAAAGACCAACCATCATCAACTGTGGTGCCAGGAAACCTCAAGCACTAAACAGAGGCAGCCAAATAAATTCACGACCATACACATAAAAGAAAGGTTTGACCGATAGGCGATAATTTGGCAATTCCCGATGTAGACAAATACAAGACAGACAACTACTCATTGAGTTTGAAACATTGAAGAAGACAAAGTTCACCTAGTAAGGATTAATACATGATAAGACTTTTTTACCTCATGAGCACTGGGGCCATCTTGAGGGACAACTTCATGAATCTATGCCCATTCTATAAAGTCCCTCTTAAAGACTCAAACCAAAAAGTGACAAGGACAAACAGAGAGAAAAGTTAATGTTGCTACTGACATGCTTTTACCAAAGGTAAGAGTTTTCAATTCATGAGCATGTAAGCAAATGATTTATAAAGGAGCTATTCCCCCATTCTCAGGAGATAAACTCAGCCATCACGTTTGAAATAAGAGGTCAGTTATCTTGTGTCTAAAGGAGTAAATAGTAAATGTTTTCAGTTGTGGGGATCATATTGTCTTTGTCCTATCCGACACTGCTGGTGTAGCAGCAAAGAAGCCATAGACTTAAATGAATGATTATATCCTATAGGCTATAACTGATCTAGACATAGAATTCAGAGCTCGGGCTAAATGTGGGGCATATTTTACTATTGTGGTCAGAAAGGTTCCCAGATAGGATACGTATAAGATGACAGAATAATGCACTTTTTCTGAATTGAGGGTTTTCAACCATGCCAAGAAGATCTTGAAAGCCTCTTGAAGTGATTTCCAGAATAGATAATTATAGTCTCTTCTACAGACCACCAAAACATCTGCTGATTAAGCAAATCCTAGTTTATTAAATTTGTGCAACAACAAAGAACATTACCCAGACAAAGTCTCAGTAGTGTCTCAAAGACAGTATGTTAGTGAAGGGTATTTATGGGATTTTAAGGTAACAGTTCACATGGCTCACAGTGGGTCTTCAGAGATGGGAAATGTTTTGGATTTGAATAAAGTTTTTGCACAATAGTATAGGATTGCTAGACAAAGAAGAATGAAGATTTTGAAGACTAGCTGGAACTATTGTCATAATAACTGAGCTGTTTCTTTAGGTGTGAAAAATGTTGTCTGACAGTTGTTTGCTCAGGTGTGAGCAAATATTTTCTCAGATACTTTTGTTGCAATCATTTCCTCAAGCCAACAGTAATTTGTTAGTTCACAATCCTAACTTCTTGGGTGAGGATTTCTTGGAGTAAACATTAAGGTTATATAGGCACAGGTGCTTTTATTTTTAAGGCAGATGGAGGCAGGAGGACTTTCCAGAAGATAAGAGTTCCAGCTAAATAATACTATAAATCTTTACACTACAGTATTTTCATTGCCTGCCTGCTTCTCCTTCTTGTCAACTAGTTAGTGGACTCTGTAGAACCAGAATATGTATTTTAATTTGTAGTCCTTTAATAACCATAAGTCAATTAATTTTAAAGATACTTTTACTTGAAAAATAATAAGTAAATATGTTAGAGGCTGTTATGTGCCACCCAGATCTCATTTATGGAATGAAGGTGTCATTTCAGCTACCTACTCAAATTTCTGCAAATTAACAAGTCTTAGCTGTAAGCACCCTTTAGCATTGTTTCAGCTGAAGAAAACTACGTTTCCCAATGTCATGACTCTTTTTGTGGGAAGACCTCTCCTATGACCTAACAACATAGGAGTATGGAAGTCCTCCTCTCAATTTAGGACACCCCTAAAGTGTATCTCAGTTTCAGAAATCCTTGTGGGGTCAGCTGAGGCATTTGTTGCAATTGAATAGCACTCAAATTCCCTATATTCCTAATCCACCTTCCTTTCCCTCCATACCACCAGTTTATAAAGATTGCCACATATGAACAGAAACTTTTCAAAAGAAGACATATAAAAGGCCAAGAAACATGAAAAAAATGCTCATTATCACTGGTCACTAGAGAAGTGCAAATCAAAACCACATTGAGATATGATCTCACGCCAGTTAGAATGGCAATCATTAAAAAATCTGGAGTCAACAGATACTGGAGAGGATGTGGAGAAATAGGAACACTTTTACACTGATGGGAGTGTAAATTAATTCAACCATTATGGAAGACAGGGTGGTGATTCCTTAAGGATCCAGAAATAGAAATTCTGTTTGACCCAGCAATCCAATTACTGGGTATATACCCAAAGGATTATAAATTATTCTATTATAAAGACACATGCACAGGTATGTTCATTTTGGCACTGTTTACAATAGCAAAGGCCTGGAACCAACCCAAATGCCCATCAACGATAGACTGGATGAGGAAAATATGGCACATATACACCATGGAATACAGTGCAGCCATAAAAAATGATGAGTTTGTGTTCTTTGTGGGGACATGGATGAATCAGGAAACCATCATTCTCAGCAAACTGACACAGGAACAGAAAATCAAACACCACATGTTCTCATTCATAGGCGGGTATTGAACAATGAGAACACATGGACACAGGGAGGGGAGTATCACACATTGGGGTCTGCTGGGGGAGGCTAGTGGAGGTACAGCAGAGGGTGGAGAGGTTGGCGAGAAATAACATGGGGAGAAATGCAAGATATAGGTGACGGGAGGATGGAGGTAGCAAACAACCTTGCCATGTATATACCTATGCGACAATCCTGCATGATCTGCACATGTACCCCAGACTCTAAAGTACGATAATAAAAAAAAGCTTATCACAGTAACTTTTATAAATTACATAGCTATCTTTTTTAAGAAACTTTCTATCGTTTATCTAGCTGAAATGACAGGTTTCTCATTGTCAAAATAGAAAGTGATTCAACTCCAAAATTTAACTTTAAATTTGCTTGCTTGGTCATTTCTGACTCCAACACTTTCAAGTTGAGTTACAAAAAATGGAATACGAGACATAGCTTAGCATACAGGGAATTTATAGGGAGTGCCATTGGAAACAGTGTTCTTGAAATGGAGGTAAAAGAAGGAGGATTAGGAATGTAGGGACAACCACTCTTACTACTTTTTTTGTTTTCTTTTTATTATACTTTAAGTTCTGGGTTACATGTGCAAATTGGGCAGCTCTGTTACATAGGTATACACAAGCCATGGTGGTTTGCTACGTCCGTACCCCTGTCATTTATATTAGATGTTTCTCCTAATTTTATTCCTCTCTGATACCCCCACCACCTTCTATCCCTCCCCTAGCACCCTCAACCCAGACTAGAGTGATGCTCCACTCCCTGTGTCCATCATTGCTCAACACCCACTTATGAGTGACAACATGTAGTGTTTGGTTTTCTTTTCTTGTGTCTGTTTGCTTAGGGTGATGATTTCCAGTTTCATCCATGTCCCTGCAAAGGACATGAACTCATCATTTTTTATGACTGCATAGTACTCCATGTGTATATGTGCCATATTTTCTTTATCCAGTCAATCGTTGATGGGCATATGGGTTGGCTCCAAGTCTTTGCTATTGTAAATAGTGCCACAGTAAACATAAGTGTACATGTGTCTTTATAATTGAATGTTTTATAATCCTTTGGGTATATACCCAGTAATGGGATTGCTGGGGCAAATTGTTTTCCTAGTTCTAGATCCTTGAGGAATCGCCACACTGCCTTCCACAGTGGTTGAACTAATATACACCCCCACCAACCGTGTAAAAGCATTCCTATTTCTCCACATCCTCTCTAGCATCCTTGTCTGCTTTTTGTTTTGTTGTCCTTCTTCTTGCCAGGTTTGTCAGAGATCAGATGGTTTTAGATGAGTGGTGTTACTTCTGAGGCCTCTGTTCTGTTGCACTGGTCTATATCTCCATTTTGATACCAGTACCATGCTGTTTTGATTACTGTAGTCTTTTAGAATACTTTGAAGTCACTTAGCATGATGCCTACAGCTTTTTTCTTTCCTTGGGATTGACTTGGCTATGTGGGCTCTTTTTTGATTCCATATGAAGTTTAAAATGTTTTTTTCCAGTTCTGTGAAGAAGGTCAATGGTAGCTTGATGGGGATAGCATTAAATCTATAAATTACTTGGGCAGTATGGCCATTTTCATGATATTGATTCTTCCTAACCATGAGCATGGAACATTTCTCCATCTGTTTGCATCCTCTCTTATGTCCTTGAGCAGTGGTTTGTGGTTCTTTTTTGAAGAGTTTCGTCACATCCCTTGTTAGTTGTATCCCTAGGTATTTTATTCTCTTTGTAGCAATTGTGAATGAGAGTTCACTCACGATTTGGCTCTCTGTTTGTCTGTTATTGGTGTATAGAAATGCTTGTGATTTTTGCACATTGATTTTGTATCCTGAGACTGCTGAAGTTGCTTATCATCGTAAAGAGATTTTGGGCTGAGATGATGGGGTCTTGTAAATATACATTCATGTCATCTGCAAATAGAGACAATTTGACTTCCTGTTTTCCTGATTGAATACCCTTTATATCATTTTCTTGCCTGATGGCCCTGGTTAGAACATCCAATACTATGTTGAATAGGAGTGGTAATAGAGGGCACCCTTGTCTTGTGCCACTTTTCGAAGGAAATGCTTCCAGTTTTTGCCAATTCAATATGATATTGGCTGTAGGTCTGTCATAAATAGCTTTTATTATTTTGAGATATGTTCCATCGATACCTAGTTTATTGATAGTTTTTAGCATAAAGGGCTGTTGAATTTTATTGAAGGACTTCTCTACATTTATTGATATAATCATGTGGTTTTTGCCTTTGGTACTGTTTATGTGATGGATTATGTTTATAGATTTGCTTATGTTAAATTAGCCTTTCATCCAAGGGATGAAGCTGACTTGCTTGTGATGGATAAGCTTTTTGATGTACTGATGAATTTAGTTTGCCAGTATTTTATTGAAGATTTTGGCATCAATGTTCATCATGGATGTTGGCCTGAAATTTTCTTTTTCAGTTGTGTCTCTGCCAGGTTTTCGTATCAGGATGCTGGGTTTTGGTTTCAGATGTTGGTCTCATAAAATGAGTTAGGGAGGATTCACTCTGTTTGTATTGCTTGAAATAGTTTCAGAAGGAATGGTACCAGCTCTTCTTTGTACATCTGGTAGAATTTGGCTGTCAGCCCATCTGGTCAAGGACTTTTGTGGGTTGGTAGGCTATTAATTGCTGCCTCAATTTCAGACCTTGTTATTGGTTTATTCAGGGATTCAACTTCTTCCTGGTTTAGTCTTGGGAGAGTGTAAGCATTCAGGAATTTATCCATTTCTTCTAGATTTCCTGGTTTATGTGCATAGAGGGGCCCTCATGTCAGTTAGAATGATGATCATTAGAAAATCTGGAGGCACAGATGCTGGACAGGATGTGGAGAAATAGGAACTCTTCTACATTGTTGGTGGGAGTGTAAATTAGTTCAACCACTGTGGAAGACAGTGTAGCAATTCCTCAAGGATCTAGGAATAGAAATACCATTTGCCTCAGCAATCCCATTGCTGGGTATATACCCAAAGGATTATAAATCATTCTATTGTAAAGACACATGCACATATATGTTCATTGCGGCACTGTTTACAATAGCAAAGACTTGGAACCAACCCAAATACCCATCAGTGGTAGACTGGATAAAGAAAATGTGACACAAATATACCATGGAATACTAGGCAGCCATAAAAAATGATGAGTTCATATCCTTTGCAGGGACATGGATGAAGCTGGAAGCTATAATTCTCAGTAAACTGACATAAGAAAAGAAAACCAAACACCACCTGTTCTCACTCATAAGTGGATGTTTAACAATGAGAACATATAGACCCAGGGAGGGGAACATCACACACCAGGGCCTGTTGGGGTTGGGGCAGCTAGGGGAGGCATAGCAGGGGGTGGGTCAATTGGGAAGGAATAACATTAGGAGAATACCTAATGTAGATGACAGAGGGATAGATGCAGCAAACCTCTATGGCATGTGTATCCCTATGTAACAATCTTGCATGATCTGCACATGTACCCAAGAACTTACAGTATAATAAAAAATAAAATAAAAAATAAACAGAATGGTATATATAAGTCTTCAATCTCTTCTGATTTATAGGTTTCCTATGGAAAGGGCTGCTGTTAGCCTGATGGAGTTCCCTTTGTTGGTGGTCTGTCTCTATCTGCTTTTAATATTTTTTTCTTTACATTGACCTTGGGAAATCTGGTGATTATGTGTCTTAGGAAAGGACATCTTGTATAGTATCTCACAGGGGTTCTCTCCCTTTTCTGAATTTGAATGTTGACATCTCTAACAAAATAGAGAAAAATTTCATCAAAAATATCATCAAATAGTTTTCTAAGTCGGTTCCTGTCTCTCTCTCTCTCTCTCTCTCTCTCTCTCTCTCTCTCTCTCTCTCTCCCACCCGCCCCTCTCTCCCTCTCTTTCTCTCTCTTTCAGGGATGCAAATAAATCCTAGGTTGGATATATTTACATAATCTCACATTTCTTGGAGGTTTTGTTCATTATTTAAATCATTTTTTTCTCTATTTTTGCCTGACTGTGTTGATTTGAAGAACCAGTGTTTGATGTCTGTGATTATTTCCTCAGTTTGGTCTATTCTACTGTTAATATTTCTAATTTTATCATGGAATTCCTTAAGTGAGTTGTTCAGTTCTATCAGGTTGGTTTTGTTTTTTTCTTAAAATGGCTATTTTGTCTTTCACCTCTTATATCATTTAACTGGATATCTTAAATTTTTTTGGATTGGGTTTCAACTTTCTCCTGAAGCTTGATTATCATCCTAATCCGGATTCTGAATTTCATGTCTCTAATTGCAGCCGTTTCAGCCTGATTGAGAACTATGGCTGGGAACTCGTACATCATTTGCAAGTGAGAAGACACTCTGGCTTTCTAAATTACTAGACTTCTTGTGTTGGTTCTTTCTCATCGGTGTGGGCTGATGTTAATATTTGAAGTTGCTGTCCTTTGGATTGGGTTTTTTTGTTTTTTGTTTTTACATTATTTGATGTCCTTGAGGGTGGTATAAGGTGGGTTCATTTGACTGGCTTGATTTCTGGAAAATTGTACTGGGCCAAGGCTCAACCCAGCACTGCTAAGCTGCATGCTCTAACACTTGAGGGCTGGTACCTGGCCCATGGCTTTGCTCTCTGACCTCTGGAGATTGAGCAACTCCTGCCCTGGAGGGGCCAAGTGTTCCTCATTTGTTAGGTTTAACACTCAGCTAGGGAGTACCAGTCAAAGTGTTTTATCATGTTGCTGATGAAGTGGGGTCCATGTTTGTACACATGTGTTAGTGATGGTGGTGGCAAGCTGGGGTTAGCAGTGGGGTCCATGCTTGTGCAGGTGTGTTAGTGGCAGTGGTGGTGAAGTCGGGTATGTGTGTCAGCTGGGGTGAGGCAACAGCAGAAGTTGGGTGGGAGATCTGTGTGTGCCCACTTATATCAGTAGCAGTGGGGAGGCAGGGTGCAAACGTGCTAGTCGAGGCATAGGGACAGCAATGGATCTGCATATCTGTGTGCGGGTGGCAATGGGGCAGTGAGGACTGTGTACCCTCTTGCACCAGCAAAGTGATGCAGAAGTCCATGACCAAATGCATGCCATCAAAGCAATGGGAAGAAGCTGTGGATGGATGGGTGTCCATGAGCAGGGGCTTGTATTCCAAATCTCTTCAATGATCGTGCTTGTGCTGCTGGTAAAGGAGCTATAATGGCAGTTCCCAAGAAATCCCTCTCCCCAGGGGTATCCAAGGCTGTGCTGCAAGTGGCCATGACCAGGCAGTGACCGTGTCAGAGGCCAGCCCACAGTGGGGTACTCAGATTAGACTTTCCTTCCCACAGACAAGACCACCCTGCTTGTCCAGATTCAACAGTCAACAGAGGCTCCTACCTAAAGGAGCATAGCGAGCCTTGGGGGATAGATGTCTGGTCATGTCCCGCAGCAGCAGTTCCCGTTCCAAACCCTCTTGGCTCTGCACAGACTGCAGTCCTATCCCTTTCACCTTTCCAAGCAGCTCTCCCTGTTAGCTCAAATGTCCGTGGGGGGCCTGGAGTCTCCTGCAACTAGGATTCTGGAGGTCTGTGGTGAGAGTAGGCCACTCCTCACCTATTTAATTCACCTCTTCCCCCAGAGCCACTGGTTACTAGGAACCAGAGTGTACCATCTGATCCTTCTTGATCATCTGATCTCTCTGTGGGAGATGCTCTTCCTGGCTGCGTCTAGTCATCCATCTTGGTTCCCAATCTGTTTCATTTTATTTAAAATGCAATGAAAAAGGCTTCAAAGTTTCCTTTTTCTAATTGAAATCCTTTATAATTCATTATATTTATTAATAATTTATAATTATGCAATATATTCAACATCATGAGAAATAAACTAAACATTTCTTAAGATCTTTATCTGTTTTTTTTTTTTTAAAAAATAGGAAATAGTTTGAATTAATGTAATATAATTTCTTCTGGCATGTTCTTATTTCTTCTCTGTGCATCAGGGAGGGATTTGGAGTCACTACTTGAGACGCAGGGAGGATTTGAAGTCACTAATTGAGACCTGGGTTTCGTAATCAAATATTTTTTTATTTTACAGCCTCATGTAAGATTGTCTAAATATTTCTTATAATTATTGATATCAGGTGTATGTCAAGCACTGTGTTAATAATAAAAAGAAAACACATAGAATCATTTGGAAAAGATAATGACTTGTTAGTAATTTTTATAACCTTGATATAATCAGAAACAGCATTCAAATCTGGGTGAGACTATTATTTTGTGTATTAATTTTAATTTAAAAATTACCAAAATGAGACTGGTTAAAATTCCATTGTACTTTAAAATTATAGAAATCAAAAGATAATTATGATGACATACTGATAACAAGAAAATAATTCGGTTTATCATAAAATGCTCACCTTAACACTGTAAATATTTTAGCTGGCTTTGATGAAAAAGATAAATTACATGCCCTTGACTTATATTCAGAAACTGGATTGTTGTAGAAAGGTGTGAAATGTATTCTATAGCAGCAACACATTATCTGTATTTGAGGATTGAAGCTATCAAATCTACTATTGATGCTACTTCACTAGACTGGCTTTTATACTAAAGCCATTTAAGTTTTATTTAAATGTTGGATATATAAAAACATGAAATAATTTTAAATGTTAGCAGAATATTTTTAAAATTTAATATCATCTTGTCCCACCCCGATTTTTGTATCATATATTATTAGGGAAAGATTAGCAGTTTATAAAGTTATTCTCATAAACATGTTGATAGGTAACTTATGGTCGATGAATATTTTTCATCTTTCCTCTCTGTCATATTCTCTCCTGCTAGAATTCTACCTAGTATGTATAAACAAAAATGCCAATTCCATTATTGCCATGACTAGCAAGAGAAAAACAAATAGGACATTCACAAATTGCAGCTTGCATTAAACACTTAATTTGGATATCATTTTTTTGAAGAAAAATAAAATCGAATTTTGACAAAGCAGCTACCAGGTGGCAAAATTGAGGGATATTTAATATTTATAGCTCAAAATGCCTTTTAAATTTTCAAATAAATTACTTTCAAATTAAAATTAATTTTACATAAAATATATACATTCTTTGTATTGTTAGTGGTTAAGAATATATACTTTTTAGTCAGATTACTTGAATTATGATGTAGATTTCAGTGCTTAATTGCCATGTAAGTTTTTACAACTTTTTAAGACTCTGTGATTTGGTTTCATCATCTTTAAAATGAAGTAGTAATAGTATTCTGTTTTTTTGTTAGATTTATGAAATTAATTAATACTAGTAAACAGGGTTTAGGACTAATTATGTGCTATATACATGTTTAAGAACTTTTTTTTGAAAATTGGGGACTATTTAACATATCTAAGTAGTATCAATATAGAAGACTTCATTACTAATGGAGAATGGTTACAAATATATGTCATTCATGGTCACACTACGTTCAAATTTAAGTGTAAGTATACATAAGGGGATAATGTCATATTCATCATTTGTCTATCACTCTACATCTTATATAACTAGTCTGAAACTGATGAATCTAATGATCAAATTCTTTAAGTCTCAAGACATATATTTGTGAATACATGAATATCTGGATACATTGTATTTTTCACACTTTAAAGAAATAACACTATCCCAGTGTTTCATGTAACATGATCACACACATCCTTCTATATTATTGTAATAATATTACCATGTCATAGAAATTGAAGGTAGTATTAACACACTTCATTGATAAATAAAATATCCAAGAAGTTTGTAGCAAGTTAATGGAAAATCTAGACTAAAATTCCCTGCTGTTCCCATTAGAGATTCATAATTATTTCATTTACACATACTTCCAAAAAGTTTATGTTGATTGCCATCTTCCAACATATTTCATGAAAATGAGAGATAAAAGAGTTTTGGATGGACATAATTTTATTATTAGAGAATAATAAAGGTTATATAACTTCAATAATTTAAATCAATACAGAAATTTAAATGTAGAAATGATAAAATTGAGGAATAAATGAATATGTTCTTAAGGCAGAATTGTCTCAGATTCTTCTTGATCCAGCATTTTTTCACTGGAGGTGGATAGAAGAGAAAGATGTGTAAAGACAAGGGGCAGAGAGGCAGTGTCTCCCCAGGAGGCATTTTTGACCCTCACAATAAATGCATAGAATAAAGTGTTAAGTGGGTGGGATCCAGAAATATTAAACTTTTGCAAGAAAGAGCAAAACTCTTAACTCCAAATTATTGTTCCACTTAAAGTTCCAAGAATACCTTAATACTGATAAGGGTTTTTTTTTTCTAAGAAATGTTAAGCAATACGAATATTTCATCAGTTAGGAATTGTACAAAATGTATTTTGCCATACACGGTGGTTTACTGTGTTCTTCAAAATACTTATCACAAGCAAGTAGAAAACATACAAATTTAGATTAAATTTCTTCTAAATTTTTGGTAACTCAAGTAACTGACAATACCTTCTGCCATAATTGGCCCCTGTTTAGTTTAAATAAAAGAAAAACAACGTTTATATGTAGGAAGGGGTTTTATTGGAAAATCTGGATTCTATGAAGCCATTGTTAAAATCACATTTATCTGAGTTCCCTCTATCAGAGTAATAAATAAATATGTTAAACTATAAGTAACAGAAATCAGCAAGTAATTCTTAAAATAAGTTGGGAACTCATACTTCTCTTAAATAATGAAATGTACATTGAAGAGTCCAGTGAGACTGATTTCCCATGTGCTTCCACATATGTGTTCTGTCATCCTTAGGCTACCATACTTGAGGTGACCTCATGGTTATGAGATCACCATTAGGAGTCCTACCATCCCATTTGCTTTTCAGGGAGAAAAAATAAAGACAAAATAGCATCTGCTAGTTGACTCCTCACCCCTAATTTCCTTTAAGATTCCAGTTGTCATGACCAAAAACTACTGTTAAAGCTCATTAGCCAGGACTAGCCAGTTACAAGGCCAGTCTCACTTGTCTAGTGGCAAGAAATTGCAGTTTTCTTTGCCAGTGCACTTCACTTCCAATAAAATCAGCTTTCTGTTCATAAGGAAAAAGATGAGAATGGATAGAATCTAGGCAAATGGCAGTTTCTGCCACAAAGATTAAGGACAATAATTGGGTAAGTCAGAGTAAACGATTAAAAAAAATGTTTCTGGAATGGGGTAAAGGAGATTGGCTTACTTGGCATGGAGCTCAAGGCCTCTGATGACCAGAATGTGTGCAGACAGGCAATGTCAGTAGCTGGGCAGGACTGAAAATTTGTTAATATAATCCAAGCAAATAGGACATTTTGGCAGAGGAAATATTAGCTCTAGAAAATATCATGTATTCTGTGCTAATGTGAGTGGTTCAATTTGGGATGATAAAGATTTGGTCATGGAATTTTATTCCCTCTGCAGCTAGTGACTTACCTGTAATATTTTATATCTTATTTTTTGTTTTAATTTTCTGTTGTGGTCCAGAGGAAACTAAAACATAAAAACCAAATTTTACATTTAGGAGTTATTAACAAATTTGCTATGATTTTGTGGCACATTATTTTCTCAAAGTAAAATAAATCAAACACATTTCCTGAACAATTATTTACCATTCATCCATATGTAACAATCTTGTTCAATTTCAGACATTTAAGTAACAGAGCCAAAAGTAAAACCCACTTCTCTTTCAAGCCAAGTCTATGTACTTACCCACTAAACTACACCAAAATCTCTTTAGGACTTTGCTGAACCATGACATTAATGGGTATGAAATGATTAGATGAGGAAAGTGGGTCAAATTACACTGTCCATAACTAGGAGCACATGGAAAACCATGTTTAAACCTGGACAAATATCACTACAAATGTAATTAGCAAACTGCTAAGCAACTCAGATGGAAAAGGGGCTTAAACTACAATACAAGGACATATTAAAGAAAGAGGATTACTTGGAAAAGAAAAAAAAATTACTTGGGCTTGTTTCAAATGACAACTAAGTTTAGCTACTAATACATTAGCTTGACACTTAAAATCATCAGTGGTACCCCAGGACATTATGAGTCTATGTCTCGGGTTATGTAAACAATCTTGATAATTATCGTGACAGAATGAACTTTATTTATAGCAAGATTACATTTAAAGAATTAGGTATTAGTCCAACTCCTCACATTTCACTACTTTTGGCATTATACCATTTCAATTAACTATCTAGTTGATTGGTATTTTCAGTGCTTTAGTGAGAACAGAAAATATGCAATAAAGAGCAGTGCTTTCAAGCACTGCTTATCATTCCAGTGTCACCAAGCTCATATGTGTGCTTGAAACAAAAGCCAGTTAATAAACCCTGGCCTAAATGTACTAAATAATAATAACTGTAAGTGGACACCAGGAATTTTAATTTCTATTAGTTCACAAGATGATTCTTAGTACTCTAAAGACTGAGAAATATTGGTATTGAGGACTAACATTCATCTGTTACTTGTTCAATGCCTTTACATAATGGCAAATATGTGGCATTCAAGCCTCTCTCTGCCTTGCACACCAATAGGCCATATCACTAGTTAACATGGCACTCTTGACTACTGAACCCAGGTTAAGCCTTAACTCTAAGGGTTAATGAGTATAGTGTTGAGATCTCTACTCAACACTATACTCTACTCATTAACCCTTACACATCGGTACATCAGTTGAATCATATCTGTCAACTCAATGCTGATAATTATTCAAAAAATATTGGTAGTACATGATTAAAAAAAATGTTTACTGTGTACTTAGATTCCTTTGGTGAAGGGTACAAGTATAAAGCTCCTTAATAGTCTCCAAAGCTAAGGAGATGAATAAAGGTTTATTTTTTATTTTATTTCTTGGTAGTAAAGGAATATTTACCCCTAGCCTAAATGTTGAGGCTAAGTTCATTGAAACAGCAGTAGCCAGTTGTCAACTAAATTCTTTTGACTACTAATCAGAAACATGCTCCTGAGTCTGTGGAAAGTAGATAGTGTTAGATAAAAGTAGAAATGTTATATTTACTGAAGTCAGATAAGCCTATAAAAGTCAGAAGTCTTTAGATTTTAATAAAGGTAGGTAATTTCATTGCTACTGACATGTAAAGTAAATATACACAATGGGATACTTTGAGAGATATGACTCTAAAAGTAAATTATGTGATTTTGATACCTAGATATCAGTTATATTAATTAAAACACTTAAGAGCTTAAAATTAAATAATGTAATTCTTCTCACCAGATTGTGAAGTAGGAAAGCTAAGCCAAGTCAAGGTTAGCAATCAATATGATTTGTTATCCTCCATCCTTAAAATGTAAAGAAAAATCATATTGGTCAAGTTTATACCAACTGCATTTATATTTTTAGGATTATTATTATTATTTTAAATGTGCTATTTAGGAAACATCTGAGACTTATATGTACATTAATAAAACATAGGAATAATATTCTTTTGAAAGTGTGATTCTTTTTAATATCTCAAAAATACCTGTAAAAATGACAGATCTTGGATGTATGGTGGTTCTTTTATTTGTGCCTCATTCCATTTCTATAACTGTTTACCTAAATAATAAGTTCTATGGGACTTTTAACAGCTTTCCAATATATTTTTAGCAGAAATTATTAGGTTGGTGCAAACATTTTGCCAACAGCAAACACTGCAATTATGTTTGCACCAACTAAATAGAAACATTGTTTTGTGTAGTTCAGTATTAAGAATGCTAACTGGTACATTTCTACCTTCATTCTTTTAGAACCCACAAATTCTTAGTCATTGCCCTACTCTCAAGTGCAGGAGTGGGCCTTGGCTTATACTAATTACCAGCTCCCAGGATACACTATAGCAGTGGTCACATAAAGGTGTGTGGTCCAATATGGCCATTGAGAATTGCAACAGTTTTTTTTTTTTTTTTTTTGAAGTTGTCTGTTTTCTCTGGATATGAAGGTTTTTGTCATCTACTTTCAAAGCACTCTAAATAAATAAAACTTGAGAAAATAAACCATCATTTAAGAAACAGAATATAAATTTATTTTGGAGTGAGAATATGCTGTAGTCAGTGTTAATCAATACTCTAGGCGCTACAAAAAAGTGAAAAACCATGTATGTTTTTGTGTGTGTATTTGAAGTATGCTTTGTTTTGAATAGTGACAGGCGATGAAAATCTAAGCTGAAAATGAGTGTAGGAAGTACCATGGGTATTAACCTTTAAATGGGATATGAGCAGGATGGATTTGGTCTCGGCAGGTCAAGAATTTTACTACAGTAACAGAAAAAGAAATAATAAATTGCAAAAGAAAATATGTTTTTAAAGACAACAGAGACTGGAGGAAGCAACAAGGATTTAATGAGTTAAAATTTCAGAGGAGAAACAGTCCTTTGAAATGAACTATTGATTGCCAGCTATTTTTTTTCTTCCATTTTCCAGATCTGGTAGAAGCTGTGTTTCTATTCGCCTAAGTAGAAAAACTATAATGGAATAAAAAGATATTTGGCCATCTTGTGGGACTGGCATCACACAATAAAAACTAGAAATTCTGATAATTCATTTCTTTGAAATGAATCACCCCAAATTTAGTTAGACATAAACTTAGTCTTAAAATACATGCAATAATTTTATTTTCTTTTATACTTTCATTGAGACAAAAGTTCTAGAAATTTTCAGCTTGGTGATTCTGGTCCAGAGTCCCTCAGGTGGCTGCAGGCAGCTGTCACTGGAGCTGCACCAGTGGAGAGATGGAATATTTGAGGACTAGATTTCTCTCTCTCTCTCTCTCTCCCCCCCCCCCCGCCCCCTCTCTCTCTGTCTCTCTCCATGGATCTCAGAACTTCTCCAGATTGTCTCTCTTCATGTGGTCTCAGGGCAATCAGATTGCTAGAATGGAAGCTGAAGGGGTTAGAAATGAAAGTATATCACCAAGAAAGGCAGAAGTTGAGTCACTTTTTATGACCTAGCCTTGGAAGTAACTGGCTCCCTTCCATCACACTCTGTTGGTTGAAACAAAAGCCTGCCCAGTTTCAAAGGAAGGGACATAAATCCTACCTCTCAATGGAGATAATAAGAAAATTTGAAATGAAAGCCCCCAGAGAGTCACTCTAAAACCAGGGACTACACTCAGCCATTTTAACTAAAATGAGAGTTGTGAGGTTGACCATCTCTTTGGAGAACCACACTGGAGGCACTGTCAACTTCCCGTTATTTTAGGCCATGCTCGGTCCTCCTGCAAAATTGTCCATACAGTTATATATATATTATGTACACTCAGGGGACTGTATTTTCTACGTGGAACCAGACATTAGTTTGCTTCCCTCCCCAAAATATGGTGACCTGAACCTTAAGGTGGTCATAGTAAACCTGCATGTCTTTAAGGAAACACTACTAGTAAATCACACATTCCTCGAGACAACCTGAGTTTGTCTCCAAAAGACAACTGCCCTTGGTTCCTAAAGTCCTAAAGGAAGACTCCTAAAAGAATATGTGTGTGTGTGTGTGTGTGTGTGTGTGTAAGTGTAAATACCAACTCCTTCTTCCTCCATTCTTCAAAACAAAACTCTTAAAAATAATTGCTTGATTAATTGGAGCTTAAAACACATTATCCTATAAACATGTTATTAAAATAATAGTAACATAATATAAAATATGTATCTATTGAAGTAAGTGGGTTCCTGCCTAATACCAGGTAACTTGGTTTGTCATGGTCTGGGAGCCCTGTTGCATAAAGGAGAGTGAAAAATGGAAAAGGGTATTTTCAGCAACATGAATGCAAGATGGGCGACTGAAAAAAATTCAAAATATATATGACTCATCTTTGACACCCAGGACCCAGATGAGTGTGAGGCAAATAAGACACAAAATTTAGAATATCACCAGAAAACTTAGTAACCAAATAAGTAATAGTTAATGTGCTATCATTATTTTAAGAAATTATGTTGGCAAACTAATCCCTCACTTGTTTCACAAAGTAGACTGGACATTGGTCTTCATAAATTAAATTTATTCTAACTCCATGCATGTATTTCTTTCTCATCTCCTGAAAACCAAATTTTTTACTTTTTTAGCATTTTATATTTTTCTAATAATTTTGCTAGCACAACTTTGTTGGAGGATGATGACCAAGTAAGAAATATTTTATTTATGCACCCCTTTAATTATTTTATTATTTGGACTTTTCTGGATATTAAAGTATATGTTTTAAGGCATTTTTAGAGGAAGATAGATTTCCTCTGGGCCTACTCAGTGGAATGGGAGTATTTGGATTTATGCACATAGAGGTCAGCCCTACCTTTGAATCTGTACATGGTTCAATGCTTCAAATAGTTTTTTCAGGTCCTAATACTTTCCAGCTGCTATTTCTGAACTCACCTACTTTCTAAAAACTGGAGTTCATGTGTGAGTTGTTGCTTTGTTTTCAGCATTTATCAAGACAAAGGCAGCAGCAACATCTCTGCCATGAGGAGTGAAGAAAAGGGCATGGCATGAGTCATTGTTGGAGATGACTCTTTATAATTTAGGAGTTTATTTGGGTAAAGCCTATATACAACATCCATTTCTCAACATCCACTGCAGCTCAATGGAGCTGAAGGAGTATGAATTATTGGATGGAAATCCACATTGATGTTACTTATGTAGACAATCTAGTGGTTTCAGGTTTGCTATACAGTATCTCCATTGTAAAATTAATATTTCCTCCATGGGTAATGGCACAGGCAAGAAATCTCATGAAATGCTGCTTGGCAAACAAAAATGAGAGGCCTTATATTTCTCTATTACTAAAAATTTGTTACCTTCAGTACTAAAAGAGTTACTACATTAATATTAGGAAAATGATATCCTATGAGTTCTTGGTTCTAAAATTGTCAGAGCCTCATACATTCTTATTCAGATTATTACATTTATATTAGATTGTAAAATAACCATCCTGGAGACAAGTGGTAAAACAATTTTTAAAGTGCAAAGACTTATATTACATGTCAAGTGATTATTTTCAGGGAGCAAAAATCAAATTCTATCTGCTAGGCAGCAGGATAGAATTTTATGATAATAGAAAATACTTGCAAACAAATCTTACTATAGTTTTAAAAAATTAGACAGTTCTCTGCCTCTGAACATTTCCTTCATAAATGATCCATGAATGGCTGCTGCCAATATCCTCTCTCCTGACTTCTGTCATCCCCTCATTTCCCTTTCTCATTTTCACTTGATTTCAGCTGCTTATGATGCTTATAAGATATATAGATGTTGTAACTCCTGGAAGGTGACATATCTAGAGCACCAGCTAGAACAGTGCACATCCTTGAGTTACATTATTTCACTCACCTTATTCCAGTGGCTGAATCTATAGACTGGCAAACAAACAAAAATCCCCAGTTCTAAAAAATATTCACAGGGCAATTTGGGAAGAGACACAGCATTCTTAACTGAGAAAGTAGGAGTAGTTCATGTTTCCAGAAACTAAAAGCTTGTATCAGGCGAAAGAAAACAATGTTAAGTATTTGTAGTTACTTAAGAGGAGTGCAAATGAAAAACTCCAGTTAGCCATAGAAAGCAAGACTAAGCAGCCAGGTAGAGACTAGCAACATTAGCCTCATTTAAGGATCTGGAGTTGATACAGATGTGACTCAATCTATCACATCCCTGCTGCCCTCTTGCTAGAAGTAATGCTTTTTCCTATAATCAGATTGTCCCTTGAATGTAGTCCAGGGCTCTGGTATATGTTTGTCTATGCAGAGGGCCATGGGAACAGGGCAGATTTCATTAGGAGTAGATAGAAACTCATAATTACTTGGACACAAGGCAGGACCAGGAACCCTTCCTAGCTCACTTGGTCACAGTGAAGATGAACATTATGAGGCAGTCTCCACCAGTGACGATTCTTGTCCTATGTAAGGAAAGTTAAGAAGGGGCCACTAAGTCAGGCAGTTATGACCCCATCTAAGAAAATACTTAATAAACAAGGCATCCTAATCATTCATTCAGTCAACAACTAATTGTTAAGAAATTACTGTACTCCAACAATTTTTCAGGCCCTGGAGTATTAACAAAAAACACAAAACAAGCAAAAATTCATACCTGATGAGAACTTTTATTCACATGTGGGAAAACATATTTCTTCACAAATCCTTTCATAGATGGAATTATCCGCACTTACAATAAATTTCTTGACAAATTCTTTTAGAGTAGAAGACATATTACAAAAATATACAAGTTCTGTTAACAGAGAGAAGAAGGAAAGGGAAGTAAGGCAGCTTTTGCAGAATATTGTCTGCTTTGCTATCCCAAAGACCTCTTAACATTTAATATAGTCCAAATGTCATTAAATGATTCTCTGTGTGTAGACTTTTTATTATGAAAGCCAAGAATGGGACCAAGCTTTGGATATGGGTGACTTAAAGAAAATTTGAGACAACCTATGGATACCAGGTTACCCATGAACAGATGACTAAACTGCCATGTGTGTACCTATGCAACTATCATGCACATTCTGCACATGTACCCCAAAACCTAAAATGCAATAAAAAAAAAAAAGAAAAAGCACAACTGCTATATTGGAGCTCATTTGCCCATGCAGTAGTATCAACACAGTGCCTTTCCCTGATGTGTTGTATGACTCACCAATAAAACACCCTAGCGCAGACTCGGCCAACTCTGATTTAGTCATCCTAACTACACAGCACCACTTTCCCCAGCCCATCATGTGTATTTTCAGTAAACCTTCAAAGATACCAAAGGATTGTGAACAAAACCTTTTCTCTCTTTTAAGGTATATACATAATTGCTTTTTCAGAAATAAATTTTATTGTGTATATTGAAGGTATTCAATATGATGTTATAAGATACACACACACACACACACACAGTAAAATGAAATAGTGAAACAAACATATCCATAATCTCACATAGTTACCCATTTCTCCCACTGTGGCTAGAGCACCTATAATCTACTAATTTAGCAAAATTCCTGAATATAAAATATTAATCACTTTGGGGGGCCGAGGTGGGTGAATCACCAGGTAAAGAGATCAAGACCAACATGGTCAACATGGTGAAACACTGTCTCTACTGAAAATACAAAGAATTAGCTACTCAGGAGGCTGAGGCAGGACAATTGCCTGAACCCAGGAGGCGGAGGTTGCAGTGAGCTGAGATCGTGCCATTGCACTCCAGCCAGGGTAACAAGAGCGAAAGTCCGTCTCAAATATATATATTATATATTTATATAGTTATATATATATAAATATAAGTTATATATATATATATGTGTATATATATATATATATAAAATTAACAATAGTACTCATGTTGTACGTTAGATCTTTTGGCTTGTTCATCCTACAAATATCTACCACTTTTTTTTTTTTTAATTGAGACAGAGTTTCGCTGTTGTTACCCAGGCTGGAGTGCAATGGCGTGATCTTGGCTCACCGCAACCTCCGCCTCCTGGGTTCAGGCAATTCTTCTACCTCAGCCTCCTGAGTAGCTGGGATTACAAGCACGCGCCACCATGGCCAGTTCATTTTTTGTATGTTTAGTAGAGACGGGGTTTCACCATGTTGACCAGGATGGTCTCGATCTCTTGACCTCGTGATCCACCTGCCTCGGCCTCCCAAAGTGTAGGGATTACAGGCGTGAGCCACCGCGCCCGGCCAATATCTACCACTTTTTAACTTGTGAAAAGATTATTTTCAAATATTAAGTTTTCGATAAGTTTCAGTGTAATTTTCTACATACAAATGATAACATTTTTAAATTGGATTCTGTTTTTAGATTATAAAGCTTTTGTGTTTGGCACATTACTAAGCACTTTGTGGTCATTTAGCAAATATCCAATAGTAGAATATGAAGATAATATGAAGAGTTAAAGAGAGAAAGTTCATCCTTGGCTACTAAATTTAAAAAATTCCAGGCTTGTGAGAATCTCTAGAGTATGTTTTTCTTCAAGCAGTGCCCCATTTAAAGGTAACCAAAAGAACATTATGCACTGACTTTTTCGACTTGAGGGGAAATTGTAGAATCATGAGGAAATGAAGGCATCTGTCTAGGGCAGTGCTGAAACTCATAAGTCTACTTACCAGTGTAAATTCTTAAGTACCTGTGGGTTTATCTGTTGTGGGCTATATACAGATCTGCTTCGCCTGTCTAGTATTTTATTGCTCCTTGGTGCATCCAAAATATCATGAACAAGATGAACAAGGGAGGAGGTCAAGGCAAAATTAGACAAAATATATCAACTGCATTTGGAATTCTAACAAATGATGGTAGAATGATGGCAGGGCTGAAACTGTTGTCTAAATGAGATTTCAGGATTGTTTCAATATAAAATCTAAAGCAACTTTCCTCTATTAGCAGGTAAGTGGGAACTGACTATTGTATTGTGTCGAATTTTCTTCCTACAATGTGTAATTTGGATGTTGATGTGGTAAAAGGAGAGAATTAAATAGAGAATAGTCTCTTGAAACATGGAGGGAACATCATCCACTGATCTACTCACCTGGGGCAATGGCCCTCTGTGATTGTATATAGAACTCTATGAATAGTCTGTGTGTCTAGGGATTTTCAACATAGTTATGGAATATAGCACCAGTAAGCACTGTATACGGCAAAGTTACCATGGCCATTCTTACAGCGATTCAGCTGCTAGTTTCTTCTGTCTTGACTCAAGTATTTCACTCATTGGTCTTAAATACTGAAATGAAAATTAGAATATTGAACATGCATGTAGAGTGTAAGAAGTTGCAGAAACACAGCAAACTTTGGTATGGTCCTTCCTTTTAAAAAGCTCTTTAAAAATAATGGTATAATTTAAATAGAATAAAATTTACACTTTTTTAGTGAATAGTTTTACAAGTGTAGAGTAAGGTATACAGTCCCACAATCAAGATATAGAACAGTTTCATCATTTCAAAAACTTCCCTGTGTTCCTTTGTAGATAGTTCCTCCCCGGCAATCACCATTCTATTTCCTGTCCCCATAGTTTTATCTATTCCAGATTGTCCTATAAATTAAACCATACAATATGTAGGCTTTTTAGTCTGTTCTTTCAATGAGAATAATGCATTCCGAATACATCCATGATGTTGCTTGTATGAATAGTTCATTCCTTTGTATTGTCAAATCCATTCTGTAAAACAAAAAACAAGACTGGCACATACATGTTTATAGCAGCCCAATTCACAATTGCAAAAATATTAAACCAGCCCAAATTTCCATCAACCAGGTAGTGGATAAGGAAAATGTGATTTTATATACATTGTGTGTGTGTGTGTGTGTGTGTGTGCACATAAAATTATATCCATCTATCATTGATGGGTATTTAGGTTGATTCCATGTCTTTACTATTGTGAATAGTGTTGCAATGAATACATGCTTGTATGTGTCTTTATAATAGAATGATTTATATTCCTTTGGGTGTATACCCAGTAATTAGATTGCTGGGTCAAATGATATTTCTGTCTTTAGGCCTTTTTGGAATTGCCACACTGTTCTCCACAATGGGTGAAATAATTTACACTCCCACCAACAGTGTGTAAGTGTTTCTTTGTCTCCACAACCTTGACAGCATTTAGGATTTTCTTTTTTGACTTTTTAGTAATAGCCATTCTGACTGGTGTGAAACAGTACCCCATTGTGGTTTTGATTATCAGTTCTGTAATAATCAACGATGTTGAGCTTTGTTTCATATGATTGTTGGCTGCATGTAGTTCTTCTTTTAAACATGTCTGTCCTTTGCCAACTTTTTAATGTGAATTTTTGTGGTAAATTTGTTTAAGTTATGAATGCTGGAGATTAGACCATTGTTTAATGTGCAGTTTGCAAAGTTTTTTCTTTTTCTGTACATTGTCTGTTTACTCTGTCAAAAATTTCTTTGGCTGTGCACAAGCTCTTTAGTTTAATTAGATTCCATTTGTCAAATTTTGCTTTTGTTACAATTGCTTTTCACATTGTCTTCATGAAATCTTTGCCCATGTATATCTTGAAATGATATAGTGAAGGTTGTCTTTCAGGGCTTTTATAGTTTGGGGCTTTAAATTTAAGTCTTTCATCCATCTTGAGTTTATTTATTGCAAAAGGAAAGGTCCAGCTTTTGTCTTCTGCATATGCTAACCAATTATTCCAGCATCATTTATTGGCCAGAGCATTCTTTCCCCATTGTTTGTTTTTGTCAGGTTGGTTGAAGATCAAATCATTGTAGGTGTGTAGTCTTTTTTCTGAGTTCCCTATTCTGTTCCAGTTGCCTATGTATCTATTTTTATACCAGTATCATGTACCATGCTGTTTAGGTTACTAGAACCTTGTAATATAGTTTGAAGTCTGGTAGCATGATGCCTCTAGCTTTATTCATTTGACTTAGGACTTCTTTAGCTATTTGAACTTTATTTTGGTTCCCTATGAATTTTATAATTTTCGAGTTCCATTAACAATGTCAGTGGCTGTTTAATAGGCATAGCACTGAATGTCTAAATTACTTTGGGCAGTATGGCCATTTTGACAGTATTAATTCTTCCTGTCCCTGAGCATGAAATATTTTTCATTTGTTTTTGTCATCTCTGATTTCTTTGAATAGTGGTTTGTAGTTCTCCTTGTAGAGATCTTTCACCTCCCTAGTTAGGTCTATACCTAAGTATGTTATATTCTTTTCATGGCATTTGTGAATGAGAATTTATTCCTGATTTGGCTCTCAGCTTGACTGGTGTTTCTGTATAGGAATGTTAGTGATTTTTGTACATTAATTTTGTATCCTGAAACTTGCCAAAATTGTTTATCAGCTTAAGCTTTTGGGCTGAGACTATGGGGTTTTCTAGATATAGGATCATGTTGTCTGAAAACAGGAATAGTTTGACTTCCTCTCTTTCTATTTCAATGCACTTTATTTGTTTGTTTCTATTGACTGGTTGCACTGGACAGAACTTTCCATATTATGTTGAATAGAAATGGGGAAACAGGGCATTATTTTCTTGTGCTGGTTTTCAAGGGGAATGCTTCTGTTTTTTGCCCATTCAGTATAATTTTGTCTGATGTGGTTTGTCATACATAGCACTTATTATTTTGAGGTATGTTTTTTTAATACCAAGTTGATTGAGTTTTTTTAAGATTAAGGGATGTTGAATTTTATTGAAAGCCTTTTCTCCATCTATTGAGATAATTGTGTGGTTTTGAACTCCAATTCTGTTTATGTGTTGAATCACATTTATATATTTGCATATGCTGATCCAACCTTGCATCCCAAAGGTAAAGCCTACTTGATCCTGATGGATAAGCTTTTTGATGTGCTGCTGGAATTGGTTTGTTTATATTTTGATTAGGATTTTTACATTGATGTTCATCAAATATATTGGCTTGAAGTTTTCATTCTTTATTCCTTATCTCTTCCCAGTTTTGGTATTAGGATGATGTAAGCCTCATAGAATGAGTTAGGGAAAAGTCTCTCCTCCTTACAATTTCAGTAGAAATTGTACAATCTCTTCTTTGTACATCTGGTAGAATTCAGATGTAAATCCTTCTGGTCCTGAGCTTTTGTTGGTTGGTAGGCTATTTATTACTGCCTTGATTTCAAAGCTCATTATTGGTCTGTACAGGGATTCTATTTCTTCCTGGTTCAGTCTTGGGATGGTGTATGTGTCCAGGAATTTCTCTATTTCTTCTAGAGACTCTAGTTTATTTGCATAGAGGTCTTCATAATTTTCTGTGATTGTTGTTTTTATTTATATGGGGTCAGTGGTAATATACCACTTGCATTTGTGATTGTGTTTATTTGGATTTTCTCTCTTTTCTTCCATATTATTCTAGCTAGCATTCTATCTATTTTACTGTTTATTTCAAAAAATAAGAATGTCCTGAATTTGTTGATACTTTGGTTTTCAGTTTCTCTATCTTTTTAAGATCAGCTCTGATTTTGGTTATTTCTTATCTTCTGCTAGCTTTTGGATTTGTTTGCTCTTGGTTCTCTGGTTATTTTAATTGCAATGTTAGGTTGTTGACTTGAGATCTTTGTAACTTTCTGATGTAACATTTAATTATGGGCATTAACTTTTTTGCCATAAATTTAACTCTGAACAATTCCTTAGCTGTGTCTCAGAGATTCCAGTAGGCTGTATCTCTGCTCTCACTAGTTTTAAAGAACTTCTTGATTTCTGCCTTAATTTTATTACATACCCAAAAGTCAATCAGGGGCAGTTTATTTAATTTCCATGTAATTGCATGGTTTTAAGTAAATTTCTTAGTCCTTGGTTTCAAATTTGATTGCGCTGTGATCTCAGAGATTGTTATTTCAGTTTTTTAACCTTTAGTGAGGCGTGTTTTACTTTCAATATGTAGGCGATTTTAGAGCATGTGTCATGTGGTCATGTGGTGGTGAGAAGAATGTATAGTGTGTTATTTTGGGGTGGAGATAAATATCCATATATATATATATATATATATATATATATATATATATATATATCTCCAAATATGTATATCTCCAAATATATATAATTTTCACTTGATCCAGTGCTGAGTTTAGGTCCAAAATATCTTTGTTCATTTTCTGTTTCTGCGATCTGTCTAATATTGTCTGGGGGTGTTAAAGTCTCCCACCGTTATTGCTTAGGAGTCTAAGTCTCTTTGAAGGTGTTTAAGAATTTGCTTTATGAATCTGGGTGCTTCTGTGTTGGGTGCATATCTATTTACGATAGTTAAATTTTTTTGTTGTTGAATTGAATCTTTTACCATTATGTAACACTCTTCTTTGCCTTTTTTGATCTTTGTCAGTTTAAAATCTATTTTGTCAGAAATTAGAATTGCAATCCCTGCTTTTTTTCTGTTTTCCATATACTTGGTAGATTTTTCGCCATCCTTTTATGTTGAGCCTATGTGTGTTGTTGCCATGATTTGAGTGTCTTGAAGACAGCATATCAATGGGTATTATTCCTTTATCCAACTTGCTTCTTTGTGTGTTTTAATTGGTATATTAAGCCTATTTATATTTAAGGTTGGTATGATATGTGTGGATATGATCCTGCCATCATAATATTAGCTGGTTATTTTGCAAACTTGCTGAGGTGGTTGCTTCCTAGTGTTACTGGTCTGTGTACTTCAGTGTGTTTTTCTGGTGGCTGGTAGCAATCTTTCCTTTCCATATTTAGTGCTTCGTTGAGAAGCTCTTGTAAGGCAGGTCTGGCGGTAATGAATTTCCTCAGCATTTTCTCATCTGAAAAGTATAAAATGAAAGTATGTCTTTTTTCCTTTGCTTATGAAGTTCAGTTTGGCCAGATACAAAATTCTAAGTTGAAATTTCTTGCCTTTAAGAATGTTAAGTATTAGCCTCAAATATCTTCTGGTTTTTATGATTTCAGCTGATAGAAATACCGTTAGTCTGATGGGTTTCCCTTTGCAGATGACCTGGTCATTCTCTCCAGCTACCCTTAACATTTTTTGTTTCATTTGCAATTGGTGAATCTGATGATTAAGTGACTTGGAGATGGACTTCTCATAGAGTATCTTACTGGGGTTCTCTGAATTTCCTGAACTTGAATGTCAGCCTATCTAGCTAGGTTGGGGAAGTTCTCAAGGATTATATCCTGAAATATGTCTTCCAAGTTGGTGCCATTGTTCTCATTTCTTTCAGGTACACCCCTCAGTCAGAGATTTGGTCTCTTTACATAATCCCATATTTGGTTCATTCTTTTTCTTCCTTTTTTATCTATTCTTATCCACCTGTTTTATTTCAAAAAGGCAGTCTATAACTTCTGAGTTTTTTATGCTATTTGGTTTACTCTGTTATTAATCATGATGATTGCATTATGAAATTCTTGTAGTATGTTTTTCAGCTCAATCAGGTCACTTACATTCTTTTATATTCTTGCTATTCTGTCATCTCCTGCAATGTTTTATCATGATTTTTAGTTTCCTTTCATTGGGTTACAACTCAGTGAACTTCATTTCTATCCATATTTTGAATTCTACTTCTATCATTTCAGCCATCTCAGCTCAGCCTTCTTCTTTACCGTTGCTGAAGAGGCAATGCAATCAGAGGAAAAAGGTACTCTGGCTTTTTGAGTGTTCAGTGTTCTTGAACTGATTATTTTTCATCTTTGTGGGTTAATGTACCTTCAATCTTTGAGGCTGCCAACCTTTGGATTTTTTTCTTTTATTCTATTTGATGACCATGAGGGTTTGATTGTGGTATAAGATGGATTCAGTCAACTGGCCTCATTTCGGGAAGATTTTAGTGGTCCAATATTTAAATTCCAGCTCTTGGACTGCATACACTAACTCTGGGGAACTTGTACTGGTACTCAGATTTGTTCTCTGGCTCCTTGAGAGTGAAAGTCTATTGCACTGGGAGGACAAAGATGCAGAAGCCGCCAGCTGAGTGCTAGAGGATGTAGGGGTGGCTTCCTCCCTGCAGGTATTCACCACATTGTCAGAGGCAAGGCAGTTGGTGTGAAGGCTGGGAGTGGAGGACACCTGCTGGAGACCTTGTATTTTGTTGCATTGGAGGTGGTGTTGGTTCAGGGTGGGTTGCTGGGCAATGCAGATCTGGGTGCCCTCTTTGTGCCTCATAAGCAGGAATGATTGCTCAGGGTATGGGAGGATCCCCTATTCTTTGTGCAGTGTTAGTACAAGGGTGGGGCACTAGCAGGGTTGGGGCTTGCTGGCTCCTTACCCACTAAGTCTTTGTCTGCAGTGGTAGTCAACAAGGGCCAGTGGGTGTATTGCACTCACATTTACTGTTGGGGCAAGTAAGGCAAAACCTGCTCACGCACACACGTGCCAGCGAAGTAATGTGGGGAGTTACTGTGGGCTCAGGAGAAGCTGCAGTATGGGGATGGAGTGTACAGGCTTGTGTGCAGCTGTAGGGGCCAACCTGCTGGAGCTCTCCACTGGTATCTCCATTATCTCCATTGTCCTGCCTTAGTTATCTCCATTCTCCGTGAATCAGGTTGTTTCCTTGATTCCCTCCAATGTGAGTACCTGAATGTTTGAGTTGAAGGTGCTGTATTTACTTGTCTTTTCTTTTCTCCACCATAAGAGCCACACACACTAGCTGCTTTGGTCAGCCATCTTAAGAAGTCATCTAAAATAATTCAAATTATACAAAAATGTGTTCTCCGCCCATATTGGATATTTATCATGACAATTATTATTAATATACATAAATTATTAAAAAAATAAATTGTGTTCCTTAGCTTGTTTTTTACTCAATATAAAAGTAAAACTAATTTTATAGTCTTAATTTATCTAAAAATTGTATTTATCATCTCTTTCTTAGTTTTCATATATGTAAAGGTTTTTAAAAATGTGTTATATTTGTACATAATCTAAAGTAAGCAAAATAAAATAAAAATATAAGAAAAATTTAGTTGCAAAAGTTCAAATTTTGAAATATTTACTGTTGAGAAAAAGTGTAATTTTATCCTCTGGGTAAACAAAAGCTATAGGCCACTGCAAACCGGCTGTAATACAATCATATGAGGCAAGGAAGAGTACAGTTTGAAATCTGAACAAGTTACCCTCTGGTCAAAAACATCGCCTTTTTTTTTCATTTTTTTGAGCTGAAAAGGAAGAATAGCTTTTCAATCTCCACAATGAGGAGGCTCCAGTTGAAATGCTACAAGACCACATAACCTGCAGCTTTATTTTTCTCCTTCAGTTAATGCACTATGAAGAAATAGCTGACAGATTTTTGAAGCCAAACTTGTACTGTGATATTTGTGCTTTCTCTCATCTGTGAATTGTATTATTTTCAGTTTCATATTTTTTAGCTTGTGTTCCAATGACTGATTTATAATTTATGAAAGCTGCACATATCTCCTCTTACATTCAATGCTGTGCAACAGTTTTCTGTAAGCAATAATGCCATAGAATGTTTCTGATATTCCTGTAATATTTTCGTAACCTAGAGTTAGAGGGGAGTATATGTTGTTTCACATTCAGAAATGATTTCTTCTACTTAAAAAAATGGCTGTTTTGTAGTTTTATTAGTATTCTAAGTTAGAATATGGTCTTTTTATTTCTCTGTATAATAGAAAATAAAATCCTATTGACTGAAATTAAAAAAAAAAAACCAGAAACCTTCTTTATATGATCAATGATTTCTACGGCACAAGTTAACATTGAAGAGAAAATCATTAATATATTTTTGTTATGAATTTTGAATACACAATTATTTAACTGCTTATATGTCTCTTAGTTTTCCAGATTATGGTAGTCAATATAGATCATCTACTTATTTTTAGTAGTGAGATATTTAAAATAATAGAAAATATTAAATATAAAGCTAAGGAAAGGATTATGATTTGTATTTTATAGTTCAATATATTATTTTTTTAATTTCACAAAATTTAAAAATTAGCAACTCTGTTAAATGAGTTTGAATATTAGCTCATTTGAGATAAGTTTTAAAAAGATAGTCTAAGAAACTCATTTCCATTTAGGGTTAATATTGTTTTATTAAAAAATTTTAGGTTTTGGGGTACATGTGAAGAACATGCAAGATTGTTGCATAGGTACACACGTGGCAGTGTGATTTGCTGTCTTCCTTCCCTTCAACTATATCTGGTATTTCTCCCCATGCTCTCTCTCCCCAACTCCCCACCCCCCACTGTCCCTCCCCTATTCCCCCAACAGATCCCAGTGTGTAGTGCTCCCCTCCCTGTGTCCATGTGTTCTCATTGTTCATCACCTGCCTATGAGTGAGAATATGTGGTATTTCATTTTCTGTTCTTGTGTCAGTTTGCTGAGAATGATGTTCTCCAGGTTCAACCATGTCCCTACAAAGGACACGAACTCATGGTTTTTGATTGCTGCATAATATTCCATGGTGTATATGTGCCACATTTTCCCTGTCCAGTCTATCATCGATGGGCATTTGGGCTGATTCTAGGTCTTTTCTATTGTAAACAGTGCTGCAATGAACATTCATATGCATGTGTCCTTATAGTAGAATGATTTATAGTCCTTTAGATATATACCCAGTAATGGGATTGCTGGGTCAAATGGAATTTTTATTTCTAGGTCCTTGAAGAATTGCCAAACTGTCTTCCACAATGGTTGAACTAATTTACACTTCCACCGAGAGTGTAAAAGTGTTCCTATTTCTCTACATCCTCTCTAGCATCTGTTGTCTCCAGATTTTTTAATGATTGCCATTCTAACTGGTGTGAGATGGTATCTAAATGTGGTTTTGATTTGCATCTCTCTAATGACCAGTGATGATGAGCATTTTTTCATATGTTTGTTGGCCTCATGTATGTCTTCTTTTGTAAAGTGTCTGTTCATATCCTTTGCCCGCTTTTGAATGGGCTTGTTTGTTTTGTTCTTGTAAATCTGTTATAGTTCTTTGTAAATTTTGGATATCAGCCCTTTGTCAGATGGGTAAACTGCAAAAATTTTTTTCCATTCTGTTGGTTGTGGATTCACTCTAATGACTGTTTCTTTTGCCGTGCAGAAGCTGTGGAGTTTGATTAGGTCCCACTTGTCTATTTTGGCTTTTGTTGCCAATGCTCTTGGTGTTTTGGTCATGAAGTCCTTGCCTACTCCTATGTCCTGAATGGTTTTGCCTAGATTTTCTTCTAGGGTTTTTATGGTGTTAGGTCTTATGTTTGAGTCTTTAATGTTTCTGGAGTTAATTTTAGTGTAAGGTGTCAGGAAGGGGTCCAGCTTCTGCTTTCTGTACATAGCTAGCCAGTTTCCCAACACAATTTATTAAACAGGAAATCCTTTCCCCATTGCTTGCTTTTGTCAGGTTTATCAAAGATTGTATGGTTGTAGATATGTTGTGTTGCCTCTGAGGCCTCTGTTCTGTTCCATTGGTCTATATATCTGTTTTGGTACCAGGACCATGCTGTTTTGATTACTGTAGCCTTGTAGTATAGTTTGAAGTCTGGTAGTGTGATGCCTCCTGCTGTTTTCTTTTTACATAGAATTGACTTGGCTATACGGGCTCTCTTTTGGTTCCATATGAAGTCTAACGTGGTTTCTTTCCAGTTCTGTGAAGAAGGTCATTGGTAGCTTGATGGGGATAGTGTTGAATCTGTAAATTACTTTGGGCAGTATGGCCATTTTCATGATATTGATTCTTTCTAAGGATGAACATGGAATGTTTCACCATCTGTTTGTGTCCTCTCTTATTTCATTGAGCAGTGGTTTGTAGTTCTCCTTGAAGAGGTCCTTTACTTTCCTTGTTTGTTGTATTCCTAGGTATTTAATTCTCTTTATAGCAATTGTGAACAGCAGTTTGTTCTTGATTTGGCTCTCTTGAAGTCTTTTATTGATGTATAGGAATGCTTGTGATTTTTGCACATTGATTTTGTATCCTGAGACTTTGCTGAATTTGCTTATTAGTTTCAGGAGTTTTTGGGCTGAGATGATGGGGTCTTCTAGGTATACTGTCATGTCATCTGCAAATAGAGACAATTTGGCTTCCTCCTTTCCTATTTGAATACCCTTTATTTCTTTGTCTTCCCTGATTGCTCTGGCTAGAACTTCCAGTACTATATTGAAAAGGAGTGATGAGAGAGGGCATCCTTGTCTAGTGCCAGATTTCAAAGGTAATGCTTCCAGTTTTTCCCCATTCAGTATGATACTGGCTGTTGGTTTGTCATAAATAGCTTTTATTATTTTGTGATATGTTCTGTCAATACCGAGTTTATTCAGGGTTTTTAGCAAAAGGGCTATTGAATTTTGTCAAAGGCCTTCTCTGCATCAATTGACATAACATGTGTGATTTTTGTTTTTGGTTCTGTTTATGTGGTGAATTACGTTTCTACACTTGCGTATGTTGAACTAGACTTGCATCCCCTGGGTGAATCCTACTAGATCATGGTGGATAAGCTTTTTGATGTGCTGTTGCAATCGGCTTGCCAGTGTTTTATTGAAGATTTTTGTGTCTGTGTTCATCATGGATATTGGCCTGAAGTTCTCTTTTCTTGTTGAGTCTCTGCCGGGTTTTGGTATCAGGATGATGTTGGTCTCATAAAAGGATTTGGGAAGGATTCCCTCTTTTTGGATTATTTGGAATAGTTTCAGAAGAAATGGTAATAGTTCCTCATTGTGTGTCTGGTAGAATTCGGCTGTGAACCCATCTGGACCTGGGCTTTTTTGTGTGTGGTAGGCTCTTAATTGCTGCCTCAACTTCAGATCTTGTATTTGGTCTATTCATGGTTTTGACTTCTTCCTAGTTTAGGATTGGGAGGATGCAAGTGTCCAGGAATTTATCCATTTCTTCCAGGTTTACTAGTTTATGTGCATAGAGTTGTTTGTAATATTCTCTGTTGATGGTTTGAATTTCTGTGGATTCTGTGGTGAATTCCCCTTTATCACTTTTTTATTGCATCTATTTGGTTATTCTCTCTTTTCTTTTTTATTAACCTAGCTAGTGGTCTATCTGTTTTGTTGATCTTTTCGAAAAACCAGCTCTTGGATTTATTGATTTTTTGAAGGGTTTTTTGTGTCTCTATATCCGTCAGTTCTGCTCTGATCTTAGTTATTTCTTGTCTTCTGCTAGGTTTTGAGTTTTTTTTTTTAATCTTGCTCCTCTAGCTCTTTCAATTTTGATGATAGTGTGTCAATTTTAAGTCTCTCCTTTCTTCTCATGTGGGCACTTATTGCTATATATTTTCCTCTACACAGTGCTTTAAATGTGTCCCAGAGATTCTGGTATGTTGTGTCTTCATTCTCATTGGTTTTGAAGAACTTCTTTATTTCTGCCTTCATTTCATTGTTTATCCAGTCAACATTCAAGAGCCAGTTGTTCAGTTTCCATGAAGCTGTGTGGTTCTGAGTTAGTTTCTGAATTCTGAGTTCTAACTTGATTGCACTGTGGTCTGAGACTGTTTGTTATGATTTCCATTCTTTTGCATTTGCTGAGGAGTGCTTTACTTCCAATTATGTGGTCCATTTTAGAGTAGGTGTGATGTGTGCTGAGAAGAATGTATACTCTGCAGATTTGGCGTGGAGAGTTCTGTAAATGTCTATCAGGTCTGCGTGTTTCAGGTCTGAGTTCAGGTCCTGGATATCCTTGTTAATTTTCTGTCTGGTTGATCTGTCTAATATTGACAGTGCAGGGTTAAAGTCTCCCACTATTATTGTGTGGGAGTCTAAGTCTCTTTGTAAGTCATTAAGAACTTGCCTTATATATCTGGGTGCTCCTCTATTGGGTCCATATGTATTTAGGATCATTAGCTCTTCTTGTTTTATCGATCCTTTTACCATTATGTAATGTCCTTCTTTGTCTCTTTTGATCTTTGTTGCTTTAAAGTTTATTTTATCAGAGACGAGAATTGCAACTCCTGCTTTTTTTTGCTCTCCATTTGCTTGGTAAATCTTCCTCCATCCCTTTATTTTGAGCCTTTATGTATCCTTGCATGTGAGATGGGTTTCCTGGACACAGCACACGACGGGTTTTGGTTTTTTATCCAATTTGCCAGTCTTTATCTTTTGATTGGTGGGTTTAGCCCATTTACATTTAGGGTTAATATTGTTATGTGTAAATTTGATACTGCCATTTTGATGCTAGCTGGCTCTTTTGCTCGTTAGTTGATGCAGATTCTTCATTGTGTTGATGCTCTTTACCATTTGGTATGTTTTTGGAGTTGCTGGTACTGGTTGTTCCTTTCTATGTGTAGTGCCTCTTTCAGGAGCTCTTGTAAAGCAGGCCTCGTGTGATAAAATCTCTTAGTACTCACTTGTTCTCAAAGGATTTTATTTTTCCTTCACTTATAAAGCTTAGTTTGGCTGGATATGAAATTCTGGGTTGAAAGTTCTTTTCTTTAAGGATGTTGAATATTGGCCCCCACTCTCTTTTGGCTTGTAGGGTTTCTTCCAAGAGATCTGCTGTGAGTCTGATGGGCTTCCCTTGTGGGTAACCCGACCTTTGTCTCTGGCTGCCCTTAGCATTTTCTCCTTCATTTCAACCCTGGTGAATCTGACAAGTACGTGCCTTGGGGTTGCTGTTTTTGAGGAATATCTTTGTGGTGTTCTCTGTATTTCCTGGACTTGAATATTGGCCTGCCTTGCTAGTTTGGGAAAGTTTTCCTGGATAATATCCTGAAGAGTATTTTAGAGATTAGATTCATTCTCTCTGTCACATTCAGGTACACCTATCAAATGTAGATTAGGTGTCTTCACATAGTCTCACATTTCTTGGAGACATTGTTCATTCCTTTTTGTACTTTTTTCTCTAATCTTGCCTTCTCATTTTATTTCATTGAATTTATCTTCGACCTCTGATATCCTTTCTTCTGCCTGGTCAATTTGGCCATTGAAACTTGTGCATGCTTCACGAAGTTCTCATGTTGTGTTTTTTAGCTCCCTCAATTCACTCATATTCCTCTCTAAGTTGTCCATTCTTGTTATCATTTCCTCAAATCTTTTTTCAAGGTTGTTAGTTTCTTTGCATTGAGTTAGGTCATGTTCTTTTAGCTCACAGAAGTTTCTCATTACCCACCTTCTGAATTCTGATTCTGTCATTTCATCACACTTATTCTCCATCCAGCTTTGTTCCCTTGCTTGTGAGGAGTTGTGATCCATTGTAGGAGGAGACGTGTTCTGGTTTCAGATGTTTTCCTCCTTTTTGCGCTGGTTTCTTCCAGTCTTTGTGGATTTATCCACCTATCATCTGTGTAGTGGCTGATTTTCAGATTGGGTCTCTGAGTGGATGTCCAGATTGTTGATGATGAAGTTATTTCTGTTTCTTAGTTTTCTTTCTAGCAGTCTGGCCCCTCTGCTGTAGGACTGCTGAGGTCCACTCCAGGTTCTGCTTGCCTGGGGATCACCTGCAGCAGCTGCAGAACAGTAAGGGTTGCTACCAATTTCTTCTGCTGCTATCTTTGTCCCAGAATGATGCCCGCCAAATGTCAGTCTGATCAGTCCTTTGTGAGGTGACTCTTTGGATATATGGGGGTCAGGGAGCTGCTTGAGGAGACAGCCTATTCTTTATAGAGCTCCAATGTTGAGCTTTGAGCTACATTGTTCATTCACAGCTGCTAGGCAGGTACATTTAAGTCTGCTGAAGCAGAACTCATAAACTGCCTTTTTTTCCCCAGGTGCTCTGTCCTGGGGAGTTAGGGCTTTATTTATGAGTATCCGTTGTACTGCTGCCTTTTTTTTTTTCAGGGCTACCCTGCCCTACAAGGAGGCAGCCTAGTCACTGTCTGCCTGCAGAGGCTTTGCTGAGCTGCTGTAGGCTCTGCCCTGCTGTCGTGTGAACTGCCCTGTAGTCCTGTTTATATGGGTGTGGTTAGAACTGCCTCAGCAATAGTGACCCACCTCTGTAATGGCAGACTCTCTCTGTTATGGCAGGGTGCCTCAGCAACCGCAGGCTGCCTCAGCAATGGCGGACTACCTCCATAGGGGTGAAGTGCCTTGGTAATGGTGGACGCCCCTCCCCCACAGAGCTGGACTGTCCTGGGTTCAGCTGTGCTTGCCATGAAATTCGCAACCCTGAGCATTTCCAATTGCTGGGTTATTTTGTTTGTTTGTTTTTGTGGGGGTGGGACACACCGAGCCTGATCACCTGGCTCCCTGCCTCAGAGCCTTTTTTCTTTTTAGGTTGAATGGTTCACTCTCTCCCAGGTGTTCCAGTCGCCTGCTGAAAGGGTGCCGGGATTTGTGTGATTTCCCATGTAGCGACCCACTGCACTGGCTGAAACAACAGTGATGCTCAGGAATCTTCTGGCATGGTTCTCTGTTTCAGTCCTGTTTAATCAGATGAATGGGCTAATCTTCCTTCCTGGAGCTCCAATTGCCAGCTTAAAAGGGCAACCAGACCAGTGTATTTTGTACAGAGAGCCGCCACACTGGGGCACCGGCAAAACAGCTGCACCAGCTGATACAGCCGCACTGGCCAAAACAGCTGTGTTGGTGACCCATGGGGCTCCTCTGCCTGGGAGTCTCCTGGTGTGTGGGCAATAAAGATCTGTCTGGAAATGCAGTGTCCACTCACCCTCTGTGCTTTCACTGGGAGCTGCAATCCTGAGCTGCTCCTTTTTGTTTTTTTGTGGTTTTTTTTTTTTTGAAATGTTAAACAGTGAAAAAGATAGTACCCCATCCCTCAGTTTCTATAGGAGAGTAATAGCATAACTTCCATGGGTGTCTTGCTCCAAGTTGTAGAATTATGTCCTGTCATAAAAAATACAAAAAAGTTTACTTTTCTTTTGGATAAAGCCAATTAGCAAATACAGATGTCCTAGAATCTTCCTAACCTTGGCTCTTAAAAACTCTCCAGCCCTCTGTTTCATCAGAGTTAAGTTTACTCTCTCTCTCTCTCTTTTTTTTTTTTTTAGAAAGGAAAGAAAAAAAAGGAGTGAAGGAGAGGAAGAAAGAGGAAGAAAAAGAGGGAGAGAGAGCGGGAATATTGCTTTATTCTAAAAATGGTTATTAATAATGGCTGATCAATATTTTGTATATTTAAAGTGGAGAATGTATATTTTGTGTATTTAAAATGGAGAGCTCTATAAATATTTACTAAGTTTACTTATTCCAGATCTGAGTTCAAGTTCTGGTTGTCCTCATCAATTTTCTGTCTTGTTGAGTCTTAATCTCTTTATGGGTCTTATGTATCTGGGTGTTAGGATCATTAGCTCTTATTGTGGCATTGATCCTTTTACCACTATATCTTTGTTGCTTTGAAATCTATTTTATCAGATGTGAAAATTGCAACTCCTGCTTTTTATTTATTTATTTATTTATTTATTTTTGCTCCCCATTTGGTTGTTAAGTCTTTCTCCATCACTTTGTTTTGAGTCTTTGTGTATTTTTGGATGTGAAATGGGTCTGGATGCAGCATACCATTAGGTTTTGGCTGTATCTTTTGATTGGGGGATTTTGTCGACTTAAATTTAGGGTTACTGCCATTTGATGTTAACTGACTGTTTTATCCATTCATTGATATAAATTCTTCTTTATGCTGATGCTCTTTACTTTTTGGTATATTTTTAGAAAGGCTAATACTGGTTGTTCCTTTCTATGTGTAATGCTTCTTTCAGAAGCTCATGCAAAGCAGGCCTGGGCCTGGTGGTAATAAAATCTCTGAGTACTCGCTTGTTCATAAAAGATTTTATTTTATCTTCAATTGTGAAGCTTAGTTTGGCAGGATATGAAATTCTGGGCTGAAAGTTCTGTTCTTTAAGGATGTTAAGTATCGGCCCCCACTCTCTTCTGGCTTGTAGGGTTTCTGCTGAGAGATCTGCTGTAAGTCTGATAGGTTTCCCTTTGTGGGTAACCTGACCCTTTTCTCTGGCTGCCCTTAGTATTTTCTCCTTCATTTCAACTCTGGTGAATCTAGTGATTATGTGCTTTGGAGTTGCTCTTCTTGAGGAATATCTTTGTGGTGTTCTCTGTATTACCAGGGGTTGAATATTGTCCTGCTTTGCTAGGTTAGGAAAGTTTTCCTGCATAATATCCTGAAGAGTATTTTCCAGCTTGGATTCATTCTCTCCATCACATTCAGGTACACCTATCAAACGTAAATTAGGTTTTTTCACATAGTCCCATATTTCTTGGAGACATTGCTCTTTTCTTTTTATCCTTTTTTCTCTATTCTTGTCTTCTCATTTTATTTCATTAAGTTGGTCTTTGGCCTCTGATATCCTTTCTTCTGCTTGATCAATTCGGCTATTCAAATGTGCATATTTCGCTAAGTTCTCGTGTTGTTTTTCAACTCCGTTAGTTCATTTATATTCCTCTCTATATATTGTCTACTCTTGTTAGCATTTCTTCAAACCTTTTTTCAAAGTTCTTAGTTTCTTTACATTGGGTTAGAACAAGTTCTTTTAACTCCCGGAAGTTTCTTATCATCCACCTTCTGAAGCCTACTTCTGTTAATGGAATATGGTCCTTCTCCATCAGGGCTTGTTCCATTGCTGATGAGGAACTATAATCCCCTGTAGAGGAAGAGGGGTTCTGATTTTGGGTATTCTCAGCCTTTTTAGGCTGGTTTCTTCCCTTTGTTATAAATATATCCATCTGTCATCTGTATAACTACTACCTTTCTAATTAGGTTTCTGAGTGGATGTCCAGTTTATTGATTCCCAGAGCTGGAATCTGAGCAACCCACTGCATTGGCCAAAACAGCAGCGATAAGACTGATGGTGCTCTTCTGCCTGGGAATCTCCGATCTGGCTTTCCTCTTGAGTAATAAGCAGCTCTGCCTTCCCGGAGCTCCAAACATCAGTCAGAAGGGGAACCAATCCTGTTCACTCTGCACAAAGAGCTGCTGCACTGAGGTGCCGGCAAAACCGCTGCACCAGCCACAAGAGTCATGCTGGCGACCCATGGGGCTCCTCCACTGGGAAGCTTCTGGTCCGTGAGTGACAAATTTGTCTGTAAGTGTGGTGTCCTCTCATTCTCTGAGCTTTCATTGGGAGCTCCAATCCCGAGCTGTTAGCGATTAGCCATCATGGATGGTTTCCTGAGCTGCTCCTAAAGGGCCATCTTCACATCTCCTCAGGGGTAATATTGTTATGTGTGAATTTAATCCTGCCATTTTGATGCTAGCTGGCTATTTTGCCCATTCGTTGATATAGTTTCTTCATTGTGTTGATGCTCTTTACCATTTGGTATATTTTTGGAGTGGCTGGTACTGGCTGTTCCTTTCTATGTTTAGTGCCTCTTTCAGGAGCTCTTGTAAAGCAGGCCTGGTGTGATGAAATATCTTAGTACTCACTTGTTCCCAAAGGATTTTATTTTTCCTTCACTTATGAAGCTTAGTTTGACTGGATATGAAATTCTGGGTTGAAAGTTCTTTTCTTTAAGGATGTTGAATATTGGTCCCCACTCTCTTCTGGCTTTTAGAGTTTCTGCTGAGAGATCTGCTGTGGGTCTGATAGGCTTCCCTTTGTGGGTAACCCGACCTTTGTCTCTGGCTGCCCTTAGTATTTTCTCCTTCATTTCAACCCTGGTGAATCTGAGGATTATGTGCCTTGGGTTTGCTTTTCTTGAGGAATATCTTTGTGGTGTTCTCTGTATTTCCTGGACTTGAATACTGGCCTGCCTTGCTAGCTTGGGGAAGTTTTCCTGGATAATATCCTGAAGAGTATTTTTGAGCTTGGATTCATTCTCTTTGTCACATTCAGGTACACCTATCAAACGTAAATTAGGTCTTTTCACATAGTCCCATATTTCTTGGAGACTTTGTTCATTCCTTTTTATCCTTTTTTCTTTAATCTTGCCTTATCATTTTATATCATTGAGTTGATATTTGACCTCTGATGTTCTTTCTTCTGCTTAGTCAATTCGGCTGTTGAAATTTGTGTATGCTTCGTGAAGTTCTCATGTTGTATTTTTTAGCTCCATCAATTCACTCTCTAAGTTGTTTATTCTTGTAAGCATTTTGTCAAATCTTTCTTCAAGTCCTTTCTTTCTTTGCATTGGGTTAGAACATGTTCTTTTAGCTCATAGAAGTTTCGTATTACCCACCTTCTGTAGCCTGATTCTGTGAATTCATCATACTCATTCTCCATCTAGCCTAGTTCCCTTGCTGGTGAGGAGTTGCAATCCCTTGTGGGAGGAGAGGCATTCTGGTTTCAGGCATTTTCATCCTTTTTGCGCTGGTTTCTTCCCATCTTTGTGGATTTATCCACCTTTCATCTTTGTAGTTGTTGACTTTCAGATTGGGTCTCTGAGTGGACATCCCATTTGTTGATGATGAAGTTATGTCTTTCTGTCTCTTAGTTTTCCTTCTAACAGTCTGGCCCCTCTGCTGTAGAACTGCTGAGGTCCACTCCAGGCCCTGCTTGCCTGGGGATCACCTGCAGTGGCTTCAGAACAGTAAGAGTTGCTGCCTGTTTCTTCTTTTGCTATCTTTGTCCCAGAAGGATACTTGCCAGGTGTCAGTCTGAGCTCTCCTTTATGAGGTGACTCTTTGGATAGACAGGAGTAAGGGAGCTTCTTGAGGAGATGACAGTCTGTCCTTTATAGGAGCTCAAGTGCTGAGCTGTGAGCTCTGTTTTTCATTTAGAGCTTCTGGGCAGGTATGTTTAAGTCTGCTGCAGCAGAACTCATAAACCCCCTTATTTTATTCCCAGGTGCCCTGTCCCAGGGAGTTAGGGCTTTATTTATGAGTTTCTGTTGTGCTGCTGGTTTTTGTTCAGGGCTGCCCTGCCCAGTGAGGAGGCAGCCTAGTCACTGTCTGCCTACAGAGGCTTTGCTGAGCTGCTGTGGCCTCTCCCCCACTGCTGTGTGAACTTCCCTGCAGTCCTGTTTATCCTGGTATAGTTAGAATTGCCTCAGCAATGGCGGCCCATCTCTATAATGGTGGACTCTCTCTGTAATGGTGGACTGCCTCAGCAAAGGGGAACTGCCTAAGCAATGGCAAACTACCTCAGTAGTGGTGGACTGCCTCAGTAATGGTGGATGCCCCTCCCCCACAGAGTTGGACCATCCCGGGTTCAGCTGTGCTTGCTGCGAAACTCTCAATCCAGAGCGTTTCCAATTGCTGTTTTTTTTGTGGGGGTGGGACCAGCCAAGCCTGATCACCTGGCTCCCTGCCTCTGAGACCCTTTTTTTTTCTTTTTTTAGTTAAACGGTTGACTCTGTCTCCCAGGTGTTCCAGTCGCCTGTTGAAAAGGTGCTGGGATCTATATGATTTCCCTTGCAGTGACTCATTTCACTGGCTGAAACAGTGGCACTGAGATTCATGGCACTTTTTTGCCTGGGAATCTCCTGGCCTAGCTCCCTGTTTCAGTCTTTTTCATCAGATGATGGGTGACTCTGTCTCCCAGAAGCTCCAATTGCCAGCAAAAATGGCACCCAGACCCGTGTATTTTGTATGGAGAACCGCCGTGCCAGGGCACTGGCAAAACAGCCTCACTGATGAAAACAGTTGTGGGGGCCAAACCAGCCATGGTGGTGACCCATGGGCTCCTCCCCCTGGGAATCTCCTGGTCTGTGGGCAATAAAAATCCGTCTGGAAATGCAGCATCCAGTCACCCTCTGCACTTTTGCTTGGAGCTGCAATCCTGAGCTGCTCCTAATCAGCCATCTTGGATCCCTCTTATGAATATAGACAGTTTTACCATAATCCATGGGAAGAAAATGTATGAGCATCCAGTTATAATACAGTCTGGCAGGCACAGTAATGGGAGAATATAGAAGTTCTTCTCTGACAGCTTTTATTTCACAAGTATACAAGAAGAGGGGAAAAGCTATGACATGGTATTTTCATAGTGCTAGAAAGTAACTTGTCTATGGAAATATTGTCTAATTATGATGCATATCTGATAACTCCTTTCAGGTTGTGGTCATAAATTTAAAGGTGAGCTATTTAGTAATACTGATGGTTTTATCACACTAATTAAGTTGTAAAGAAGTTCTGTCATGGACAAACCAGAAAATAGAGTTCGCCATCATTGGGATATTTAAATGTAATAAAAATGGAAAGAGATTACAGATGGCTCGAGGAGAGCAACTGAAATAATGTACACTAGACCATAAGATGAATAAGGAGGGATGTGATATTTAATGCAGTTCATGGAAAGTGGTAAGGTCAAAGGTTTATATGTTTGATTTGTTTTGAAAAATTGTTGAATAATCATTTTAGTCTTCAATTTATAAGAAAGTTTGTAGAACTCTCATTTGAGTTACTATCTCACTGTTCTCTGAACCTGCTGTGATGCTGCTACAGTCTCAGGGAGTCAACTCTGTGTAATTTTGTACAAAACTTGCATGTTGCAGTTTCTTTAAATCTTTTGGTTATTTCATTGATTCTCACATTTTCTCAAACACTAAATAAAATCTATTTCACAGACTTCTTGACAACTTCACAATTTTGATTGTTGGCTGTTATTCTCCAAATTTATTCTGCTGTGTTAAATTCTGATATTTTATCCTTGGTAATATCCTCCTATATGCTTTTAATGACGTAAATTTAAGTGGTACAAGTAGAGTTTTGTTACATGTTATTGTGGAGTAATGAAGTCTGGGCTTTTAGTATAACCATCATCCAAAGAAGGTACATTGTATTCCTTAGGTAATTTCTTATTCTTCAACACCCTTACCCTCCCACCCTTCTGATTCTCCTTTGAACTATTATTCTAGACTCTAGGTCCATGTGAACACATTATTTAGCTCCCACTTATAAATGAGAACATGGGGTATTTGAAATTCTGTTTCAGAGTTGTTTCATTTAAGATAATACTCTTTAGTTCCATCTGTATTGCTGCAAAAGGCATGATTTTATATGTTTTTATGGCTGAATATTTTATTATGTATATATGCCACATTTTTATCCAATCATTTGTTGATAGATGCTTAGATTAATTCTCTACTTTGCTATTGTGAATAGTGCTGCAATAAACATGTAAGTGCAGGTATCTTTTTCATATAATAATACCCTTTCCTTTCTGCTTTCTGTGGATATTGTACTAATTTACATCCTCACCAACAGTTCCCTTACCTCTTTAAGTGTTTCCTTACCTCTTTATCCTCACAGATATCTTTTATTTTTTAACATTTTGAGAAGAGCCATTCTGGTCAATATAAGATTATATCACATTGTAGTTTTGATTTTCATTTCTCTGTTGGTCACTAATGTTGAGCATTTTTTTTTCATATGCATGTTAGCAATCTGTATGTCTTCTTTTGAAAGATGTCTATTTATCTCTTACTGGTATAAAGTAATGCTTGTGATTTTTGCACATTGATTTTGTATCCTGAGACTTTGCTGAAGTTGCTTATCAGCTTAAGGGGATTTTTGGCTGAGATGGTGGGATTTTCTAAATATAAAATCATGTCATCTGCAAATAGAGACAATTTGACTTCCTCATTTCCTGATTGAATAACCTTTATTTCTTTTTCTTGTCTGATTGCCCTGGCAAGAACTTCCAATATGATGTTGAATAGGAGTGGTGAGAGAGGACATCCTTATCTTGTGCCAGTTTTCAAAACAAATGCTTCCAGTTTTTGCCCATTCAGTATGATATTGGCTGTGGGTTTGTCATCAATAACTCTTATTATTTTGAGATATGTTCTATCAATACCTCATTTACTAAGAGATTTTAGCATAAAGTGCTGTTGAATTTTGTTGAAGACCTTTTCTGCATCTATTGACATAATCATGTACTTTTGTCTTTGGTTCTGTTCATGCGCTGAATTACATTTATAGATTTGCATATATATATATATATATATATATATATATATATATATATATAGAGAGAGAGAGAGAGAGAGAGAGAGAGAGAGACAGAGTTTCGCTTTTGTTACCCAGGATGGAGTGCAATGGCGCGATCTCGGCTCACTGCAACCTCCGCCTCCTGGGTTCAGGCAATTCTCCTGCCTCAGCCTCCTGAGTAGCTGGGATTACAGGCATGCGCCACAATGCCCAGCTAATTTTTTTTGTATTTTTAGTAGAGACGGGGTTTCACCATGTTGACCAGGATGGTCTCGATCTCTTGACCTCGTGTTCCACCCGCCTCAGCCTCCCCAAGTGCTGGGATTAAAGGCTTGAGTCACTGCACCCAGCCAGATTTGCATATGTTAAACCAGCCTTGCATCCCAGGGATGAAGCCAACTAGATCATGATGGATAAGCTTTTTGATGTGCTTTAGATTCGGTTTGCCAGTATTTTGTATTTTTAAATTATACTTTAAGTTATAGCATACATGTGCAGAAGGTGCAGGTTTGTTACATAAGCATACATATGCCACGATGGTTTGGTCACCAGGTCATCTACATTAAGTATTTCTCAAAATGCTGTCCTTCCCCTGTTCCCTTGTGACTGAATTGTGGATGATGGGCTCTGGTGGCTCCCTGATAGAATGTATTCTTCCAGGCCCTTGGTTCCTCACTCATCCAAGAAAGGAGGAGAGCACCCCGCCGTGCATGGTTAGCTCGTTCAAGTAAATGTCGGACCCCAAAGAGTTTTGCAGAAAGTGATTTATTTAGGCAGAGAGAGAGTAAAAGTAATAGAGAGAGAAAGAGAGTGAGAGAGAGCTCCCACAGTGTGGTGAGAGGGGATATAGAGATGGAGTCCCCACAGATGAGCGAGAAGGTGACTTTTAACGTGGGAGTTATTCCCACCCTATTTACGTTTTTTTGTCCTATGAAAGGAGTTCCTTTAAACTTCTGCTGGAGTGATTGACCTTTGATTTCTGGGCAGTCTATCTTCCCGTGCATGCAAAATTAAACAAATACCTCTAAGCTCCTAGATGGAGATGGGAAAGAAGGCAGGTAGGATATGTCACTAGGAAGTTCTTCCCTTTGAAATCATGCCCCTTTTGGGCCCAGGAAGAGAAATGAATTACATTCCCTCACCCCCATCCCCAATATCCCTGCCCTAGGCCCCCATTTCTGGACAGGCTGCAGTGTGTGATGTTCCCCTCCTAGTGTCCATGTGTTCTCATTTTTCAAAAGCACTTATGAGTGAGAACATGTGCTGTTTAGATTTCTGTCCTTGTGTCAGTTTGCTGAGAATGATGGCTTCCAGCTTTATCCATTTCCCTGCAAAGGACACAAACTCATCCTTTTATTATGGCTGCATAGTAGCCCATGGTGTGTATGTGCCACATTTTCTTTATCCAGTCTGTCATTGATGGGCAATTGGGTTGGTTCCAAGTCTTTCCTCTTGTGAATAGTGCTGCAATAAACATGTGCATGTGTCTTTATAATAGAATGATTTATAATCCTTTGGGTATATACCCAGTAGTGGGATTGCTGAGTCAAATGTTATTTCTAGTTCTAGATCCTTGAGGAAATTGCTACACTGTCTTCCACAATGGTTGAAATAATTTATACTCCCACCAACAGTGAAAAAGTGTTTCTAGTTCTCCTTCTCCAGATCCTCTCCAGCATCTGTTATCTCCTGATTTTTTAGTGATGACCATTCTAACTGGCGTGAGAAGATATCTCAATGTGGTTTTGATTTGCATTTTTCTAATGACAAGTGAGGATGAGCTTTCTTTCATATGTTTGTTGGCTGCATAATTGTCTCCTTTGAGAAGTGTCTGTACATATCCTTTGCCCATTATTTGATGAGGTTGTTTGTTTATTGTAAATTTGCTTAAGTTCTTTGTAGATTCTGGATATTAGCCCTTTGTCAGATGGATAGATTGCAAAAAATTTTTCCCATTCTGTTGGTTGCTGGTTCTGTCTAATCATAGTTTCTTTTGCTGTGCAGAAGCTGTTTAGTTTAACTAGATGCCATTTGTCAATTTGTTGAAGTTTTTTTTTCTGTCCCTATCTCCTTCAGTTCTGCTCTGATCTTAGTTATTTCTTGTCTTCTGTTAGCATTTGAATTTGTTTGACCTTGCTCCTCTAGTTCTTTTAATTGTGAGATTAGGGTGTCAATTTTAGATCTTTCCTCGCTTCTCCTGTGGGAATTTAGTGCTATAAATTTCCCTCTAGGCACCATTTTAAATATATCCTAGAGATTCTGGTACATTGTGACTTTGTTCTCATTGGTTTCAAAGAACATCTTTATATCTTCCATCATATCGTTATTCATCCAGTAGTTGTTCAGGAGCAAGTTGTTCATATTCCATGTACTTGTGTGGTTTTGCATGACTTTCTTAATCCTGAGTTCTAACTTGATTACACTATGGTCTGAGAGACTGTTATGATTTCCATTATTTTGCATTTGCTAAGAAGTGTTTTACTTCCAATTGTATGGTCAATTCTAGAATAAGTGTGATGTGTCTTTTATTAAATACCTTCCAGGATATTTTATTAATTTTTATAGCTATTATAAATGGGATTGTGTTCTTGGTTTTGTCCTCAGCTTGATAATATTTATTCTATGCTTAGTTTGTTGAGTTTTCTATCATGAAAAAAATGCTATATTTCATCCAATGCATTTTCTGTACCTACTGAGATAATCACATGGTTTTTGTTTTTATTGTCAGTTTATGTGATGAATCACATTTATGAATTTGTGTATATTGAACCATCATTGCATCACTGGAATAAAACCAACTCAATCAGTGTGTATTATCTTTTCAATGTGATTTTAGATTTTGTTGCTAGTATTTTTTGAGAAATTTTGGAAAATAGGATTGTCATATGTAGAAGAATAAAATTGGACCCTATCTCTCACCTTAAAAAACAATCGCACTTTGGGAGGCTGAGGCGGGTGGATCACGAGGTCAAGAGATCGAGACCACCCTGGTCAACATGGTGAAACCCTGTCTCTACTAAAAATACAAAAAATTAGCTGGGCATAGTGGTGCGTGCCTGTAATCCCAGCTACTCAGGAGGCTGAGGCAGAAGAATTGCCTGAACCCAGGAGCAGAGGTTGCGGTGAGCCGAGATCGCACCATTGCACTCCAGTCTGGGTAACAAGAGTGAAACTCCATCTCAAAATAAATAAATAAATAAATAAATAAATAAACAGAAGATGAGTGAAAAATTTAAATATGAGACCTGAAACTGTAAAAAAAATAACTACAAGAAAACTTAGGGCAAACACTTCTGAACACAAATTTAGAAAAGATTTCTACAAGGAAAATTACAAACCAAAGATGAAAGAAATTTTAGATGACACAAACAAATGGAAAACATTTCATGCTAAAGTATCAGAGGAGTTCATATCTGTTAAAATGACTATATTGCCCAAAGCAATATACAGATTCAATACAATCTCTATCAAAATACCAATGTCATTTTTTACAGAATTTGAGAGAATAATTCTAAAATCCATATGGAACTGAAAAGAAAGAACCTGAATAGAAAAAACTATCATAAGCAAAATTAATAACAGTGGAGGAATCACCTTACATAACCTCAGATTATAATACAAGGCTATGGTAACCAAAATAGCATGATGCTTGTGTAAAAGTAGACACGTAGATAAATGGAAGAGAATAAAAATCCATAAATGAAGCCACTCACATAGAGCTAACTGATTTTTTACAATTTGAACAAAAATATGCACTAGGGAAAGGACACATCTGCCTATATTTTTGCTTCTCTATTATTTCACCGTATCATCTGTTTTATCCCCTTGAGGAAACACCCATTCTTTGATCCTTCATACTTTTCTAAATCTATTATATTCTCAAATCTTATAGAACCAACAGCCTTTCCTTCAGTCTGAGGAAAATCTCATTTCCTGTTTCCCCGAGAACTTCTTTCATGAGTTATCTCATCTATTCTCTTACAGTATCTCTCTAAGAACTTAACTATTTGTAGTAAACATAGTCAAGTCTTTCTCATTCTCCATTTTGTCAAAATACTTCTATACATTCCTTTTCATTTTTAGCCAAATTTCATAAAAGCTCAGTTTTTATACTGTGAGTTTACTTGCCCTTCACCCTTGTCTCCCTCTACATCGGTCCAGCACATGTCCTCTCCTGCCAGTATTTACTAACACTTCCTTATAAGCCCCACCAATTTCTTTCCAATTGTAAAATCTAAGGGGTAAATTTTAGTCTCCTTATTTTGCTGAAATTATTTTGTTTGACTCTGTTTATACACACTTTAAATTAATTTCTTTTGTATCTTTGGTTTTCATTCACCAGGTTTCCTTTTACTTTTCTGATCACCTGTTCTTAAGTATGTTTCTCTTTGGACTTTGTGGTTTTCTGTTTGATCCTGCCCCAGTGCTTTTCTCTCTGCATACTAATCTTGGCAATTCTCTCTACTGAATTTATATTACTCATAAAGATTTTCAAATGTCTCTATTTTTCACCTGGTCTTCAATTTTCAGACACATATACACAAATGTCTTTTGCATAGACCACATTGCAGAGTTCAGAATCCATAAATTTCTTAGATTACTACTAATAATGTATTATAAATCTTTTAATGGTATAACTGTTTATGCAAAACAAAACTGGAATGCTAAACCATGAAATCTCCTATTCTTTTTCCATGCATCTGTAGCATAACACATTCTGACAGGAATGTTTTCTGAATACTTATTTTAATGTTTAAGGTTTTTCATTTTGTCTATATTTCCACTGCTCTAGTTCAGATCTCATCATATCTCTTCCAGAACAATTTGTTTGACACTATGTAGAATTAAACCACGTTTTCACAAGGGGAATAAACTTTGCGGGTTTTTCTGTTTTTGTTTTTTAAACTGGGAGTCAATGTTTGTTAGGGGTTGCATGTTTGTTTTCCCTTAAAACAGATATGTTAAAAATTTAACCCCTAATTATATGATGTTAGAAAGTCAAATATTTGAGAGAATTAAGTCACGAGGGTGAGGCCTCACGACGGGATTATTGCCCTTCTAAGTAGAGACATAACCTTGCCTCTCATACTGCTCTCAGATAGAGATACACAAGAAGATATTAGAGCTGTCTGCAAGCCAGAAAGCAAGCCCTCACCAAACACTAGATCTGTCAATGCCTTATTATTGTTTTCTTATCCCTATTCACTCAGGTGAGAGAATTAGGGCACAAAGAGTTTGAGGTATTAATTATCACAAAATTAGTAAGGAGAAGATTGAGGTCAGCACTTGAAAGTCTTGATCAAATACAGTTGCTCTGAATCTCTACACTTGTATGGTAAATTTTCAACTTCAATTTTCTGAATAGAGATTAAAAGAAAACATATTACTTTTATTTACTTAGAGGTCAAAGTAAGGTGAATGATGGGTCCACATTTAGCTACATAACTACGTCTCCACATACAGAGTAATAGTGATCTTTAATTACCTAAATTTGAAATACATACCAATAAACGAGTCTGAAAAACAAGCAGTATGGCTGCAAAAGCCATTCAGAGGGAGCATCCAAGCAGAGGCAGCAATCCAATAATGCTCTTACAGTTTATTGTGTTTATTGCAACCTGTTATCAAGCATAAGACCTGCAAGAGGAGACGCCAAGACAGTAGGATCCAAGAATGAAAGGTTCAGTGACTAAAAAAGGAGGATTGAGAAGTAGGTCCAGGAAATTTAAAAGAAGGTGATCTGAAAAGGCTCGAGCATAGAAGTCCAGGCTTGTATTATGTAGCGCAGCATGTGGGAACACTCATTGCAATACCCAAGATCCAGTATAATCTTTTCATTATGAATGTTCTTGTGGTTTCAAATCGATTTTATATGGGGATTCCTTTTGAGCTTTTAGGAAATTTTGGCAGTTCAAACTGAATTTCCTATTGGGAAATAAAAATCATTTTCCCCTTTTATACAGACATCTTTTGTTACTTGAGATACATAATACTGTAGGTTCATGGGGACCAACAGACAAGCTACAGAGGTCACTCACACTCAGCTTAGAATTTTTGTTTTGTTAAATAACGTAATACTCAAATTTCTTAGGTAGGCTCTATGCTTGTTATTGTATTACAGTCACAGAGTCAAATATTGCCCATGAGTCCTATACCCTAAATGGAACCCTGAAAAATTACCTATTGATAGAGAGGTCATAAAGCTCTACGAATAGTAAAATTGGACATTCTTTCAAGGGAGTCGTAAGCACATTGTAACCTCATTTGTCTACCTTTGAATTGAAGGTCTCTAGCAGAGGAGATTTGGGAAAGTGATATTGGCAACACCTAAGTGCCACTCTCCAGGCCACCAGCTTCTGAGGTGCTTTCCCTTGTCTCTCCTACATGGTATATTTATAAAAAACAAGAGAAACCCTTCCTCAGCAATTTTTGATCTTGGTGTTTAAGAAAGGCCAACTTTAGCTTATTTAGGTTTCCTCTGTAAAATGTGAAGCTCATAAGGTCTGAAGACTCAATGTCTTCATTTAAAAAATATATAGATTCTCAAATTGTTTCTCAATTCAAAAGTTTCTTTACTGAAAATACTGGAGACAGTGAGACAATAATACTATGTGTTTTTGGCTTTTTTGGACAATGCTTTAATCTTTTAACTGCTGAACAAAGAATAAGTAGACAGGAATGACCATCTTCAGCCATATTCAAATTCTAGTCAATCACTCATCTAGCAAGGGATTAGACAGAAAATGATATGAATGCCTGTTGCTCTGTGGCTTAGCACAACATTCTATGCATGCTTTTAAAATACTGTAGGTCACATGATAGATGTGGTCCTCTTATCAAACTTTACCCATGTAGAGTACTCTATCTGCTATAACTTTTGTTTCCTTGTTAAATGGTTACTGAATATCTACTATGTAAGACATTGTAATACCTGGAGACTTTTTCATGAATGCCCCCTTCTATTTGGCTGAATATAGTTGTTCTTTTGGATTAAATACAACTGATAATGATAACAGTGGTGGAAAGCACAAAGAGGCACCAAATAACCCAACAGGTGCTTTGATGTACATATATATTGATCTGAGGTCTATATTATAATATTACTAATATGAACAGACTGAACCTTATATAAATTAAGTGTCTTGACAAAGTCACAAAACTAGTAAGCAATGAAATCAAAATCCAAACTGAAGCTGTCTGACTGCAAAGCTGGATCTTTAACTCTTATTAAAAATCTTCAACTCTTGTAAACTGTATCTATAAATTCAAACTCTTTATGGAGTTTGGGACATTATGGTAAGGTAAATGCACCCATTTCACTGGATTCCATTATGTTTACCTCATTTTTTCTTCCACCCCCTGCTCTAATAACATGAATATAACATGCACTCACTTTTTACATTTCAAAATTCATTATTGTCTGTGCTCAGAATGACTTCCTCCCCTTTGGCATCCTTTCCTTAAGCCTTATCTCTTTCAGAAAGCTTTAAATCTTCCAGGTTGTGATTATTCTCAAAATCTCAGAACATTTACTTTAAGGTTGTGTAACAAAATATTTTAAGAGGGACAGTAAGGAAAATATTTTAAACTTGTCACACTCTGTGTTCAGGAGCCATCTTGACAAAGGGGTGGGAAGACAGGTATCCAGCAGTGGTATGCCATCCCCAGGCTGAGCCTCCCTTTCGAGAACTCACTCAGCTTTACTCCATGGGGGGAAAAAAAAGCAAGAGGATCAATTTGCTTCCTGTCAATCCTTCAGAAGAAGGAGAACAAAAAGATCTACAAAAACAACCTTGGGCTACACTGAGATATTGTCTGGCTTGAGTTATTTAACTGATTGAGAAGATTTTTTATATGGTCCAGAGTACAAAAGAGTAAAAGCAGCTGCTGTTTCACTGACAAGGGAGGGAGAGTGGGAATATTAAAGCTACAGATAAATTGGGCCTGAAGTGGTGAATCCTTAAGACAGCACTGCAGGCACTGATACATGAGACAGCAATAGTGAATCAATAGCATAAGTGAGAATAACAGCCCTGGAGAAGCTTTGCCTTGGTGGCATCAGGGTCATATCAATGTGGCGTTTGTCCTTGGTAGTGCCCGCGTCAGTGGTAGGAGGCCTGCAGCGACTGTGAAGCTGCTAGGCTCAAGTACAATGGAAACTAAGAGATTTTGAGGATGTGAAAGATTCTCAATTTACTTTTCTCATCCCCACCATTTTGGAGGTTGAATTTGAACTAAACTAAGTCTAGCTGCTACTATGCTATATTAGAAAATATTTATTGATTTTTTTAAAAACCTCGGCTCTACCTTCAGAATGATGTAGTCTTATTGAAAACAAAAGGAAACCTGTTGCTATTGCTGATTATTTATATAACTTTTGAATATACTTATGCACCTTGACAAATTTCCTTGTAATAATAAACATATATATCTTTTTAATCAATAAATATTTATTTAAGTCCTATAATGCTGAGAACCAGGCAGACACTGGTGATGTGTCTCTCCTGTCTTTACAGAGACAGGAGATACTTAATTTCTAGAGAAGAATCAGAGTAAATTAATAAGAAAATGTATAATTACAAGTTGTGATAAGACAAATGAAGAAAATGCATAGAAGAAGGGGAGAGCAGTAATGACATGAAGAGCTCAGGAGCTATTTGGATAAGGAGATAAGGAAAGTGATGTTTAGGCTGAGAGTTGATGAATGAGAAGCCCCCAAAACATGTACAGAGCAGAAGGGTTGTTGGAGAGCATTAAGCTCTTTATGTAGTAGGATGAGGAATCCAGAGTAGCTGGAGCACACTGGAAAAGAAGATGAACTGAATGAGATGCAAGTGGAAACCTAGGCAGGGGCTAGGTCATAGGGAGCTGTGTAGGCCAAGATGGGGATATTAGATTCAGCTTCAAGTTGGGTTAAGGTCATGGACTGAAACCAGACTTGGTGAATAGAACTAGCTTCTAACACTTACTGAATGTCTGAACTTTGGGGAAGTTATTTTTCTTTTCTGTACCTCAGATTTCTCACCTGCACATATGGGAGTAATGGGCATTGACTTCATAGGCTTGCTCTGAGGAATAGTTGAGTTAATGAATGTGAAGTGCTTAGATTGATATCTTGGTTTGTGTGCGTGTGTGTGTGTGTGCGTGTGTGTGTGCGTGTGTGTGTGTGCGTGTGTGTGTGTGTGTGTGTGTGTGTGTGTGTCAAGGGTTTTAATCAGGAAGATGATATGACCCAGAGTTCTGTTTTAAAGATACAATCCTTCTTGTCGGGTGGGAAATAGGAAAAGGAAAAATTGAAAAGGAGAAGAAAAATAAGGCTATTTTAGGGTTCTGATAAAGTACTTTGACATTCAATATTATTCACTAATTCTGCAATACACTCTATTTGTCTTGTCACTTTTCTATTTTTGAATGCCTTTATCTTGCTTGATTATTTAGTATGATGGTCATGTGTCAGTGGTAGAAAATATCTTGAATGTCTATATTATCTCTCAGAGAAGAATTGCAAAATTTGATGTTTCTTTTACTTATAAAAATAATGGGAATAAAATTGTTTCTAGCCATAGGGAGAAACCTGAAACTGGAACCCTTCCTTACACCTTATACAAAAATTAACTCAAAATGGATTAAAGACTTAACTGTAAGACCTAAATCCATAAAAACCCTGGAATAAAACCTAGGCAATACCATTCAGGACATGGCATGAGCAAAGACTTCATGACTAAAACACCAAAAGCAATGGCAACAAAAGCCACAATTGACAAATGGGATCTAATTAAACTAAAGAGCTTCTGCACAGCAAAAGAAATTATCATCAGAGGGAACAAGCAATCTACAGAATGGGAGAAAAGTTTTGCATTCTATCCATATGACAATGGGCTAATATCCAGAATTAACAAACAATTTAAATAAATTTACAAGAAAAAAATATCATAAAGTGGGCAAAAGATATGAACAAATAAATATTTCTCAAAAGAAGACATTTATGAGGCCAACAAACACATGAAAGAAAGCTCATCATCACTGGTCATTAGAGAAATGCAAATCAAAACCACATTGAGATACCATCTCATGCCAGTTAGAATGACAATTCGTAAATGTCAGGAAATAACAGATGCTGGAGAGAAAGAGGAGAAATAGGAATGCTTTTACACTGTTGGTGGGAGTGCAAATTAGTTCAACCATTATCGAAGACAATGGGACAATTCCTCAAGGATCCAGAACCAGAAGTACCATTTGACCCAGCAATCCCATTACTGGGTATATACCCAAAGGATTATAAATCATTCTACCATGAAGACACATGCACAGGTATGGTTCATTGCAGCACTATTCACAATAGCAAGGACTTGGAACCAGTCCAGATGCCCATCAGTGATAGACTGTATCAAGAAAATGTGTCTCATACACACCATGGAATACTATGGAGTGCTCTTGCAGGGACACTGATGAGCTGGAAACCATCATTCTCAGCAAACTGACACAAGAACAGAAAATCAAACACTGCATGTTCTCACTCATAAGTGTGTGTTGAACAATGAGAACACATGGACACAGGGAGGGGAACATCACACACTGGGGCCTGTCTGGGGGTGGGAGCTAGGGGAGGGATAGCACTATGAGAAATATCTAATGTAGATGATGTGTTGATGGGTGCAGCAAACCACCATGGAACACATATATCTATGTAACAAACCTGCATCTTCTGCATATGTATCCCAGAACATAAAGTATAAAAAAAATTTCTAATTCATTTATTCAACAGACATTAATTGAAAACTAATTATGTGTCAGAGATTATTCTAGGTATATTAAATGTATAATGAAGCAAATTAAGCTCTGTTTTGTGAAATTCCTATGTTATTGGGTAAGTCAAAGTAGTAACACGACATAGTTGAAAATTCTATACTGAGAAATAGTTACTCAAAAATATAAAATAAAGATGAATTCCATCAGGATCTTCTTTTTATATCTGTCCAAGGCAACTTTAAGATTCCCTTTAACTTGACTAAACTTCAAAAAGATTTCTTTCTGACTCTGGGCACTGATGTCCTTTATCTTTGAGCATTTACTTTAGAAAACTTGTAACTATAAATTATTTCTCTGCCTCTTTGAGAGTAAATCTTCTTAAAAGCCTTTTGCCAGTTTTATTACCCAGGAATGTCTTGCTATCGGACCTGAAAGTCATCCCTTTGAAATCATCAAGGAAAATTGTGTCCTATTTCCCAGATTCTGAAGGAGGGTAAGAGTCTAATTTCTAGTGGCGCCAATTAATGAACACAGATGCCCTAATCACAAAGAAAATCATTTGCAAACTCAGGAGTACCTCAATGCCCTCCACACATCCCCTTGATCCCCCCTCAAAATTCTCAAGTCTTTCACACTGTTTACACCAGCAATTAAAACCCCTCCTTCCTTTAGTTTTAGGAGAACTGAATTCAAACTGTATTCTGGTATCCCTCCTGTATTTAAATAACCTAAAGTCTTCCTTAACACTTTAATTTTGCCTAAGGCAATTTTTGCTTTGGCATAGCAATATGAAGCTATAGCATAATTAACAAATAGTTGATAAAATGCAATTTTTTGTGGAGTTTAACATAATAAACTAAAGAAAATAAAAAAGTGAGTGTGTCTGTGCATTTGGGTATGTGGGTGTGTAAAATATGTCTTCAAATACATCATCATTGTAATCAAAAATTAATGTCTAAAATTTCTGGAGAGAGTAAAAATTCAGAAGTCTTTGTTGTTTTCAATAAGATAAAAAATGTTCCAAGAATCATTAAAAACTAAATTTAAAATATCTGAAAAAATGAAAACCAGGATAAATTGATTTTAAAAGAGAAGTGCCTGGACAGTATATTCATATGTGCAACTCATGAGTAAGGCTTTAAAAGATTTATGTATTTAAATGTCAATGTACACCAAAGCATATCGGAAGTGCAGTACATAAATTCTTTTAGTCTGGGCATAAGGTGTCTCTAAGAAATTAGAATAATTTTAAATCAATGCATTTCTCCAACAAGTAGTCAATGGGGAAACTGTGAAATTCATCCTTATTATTTTAACTTAACATGAATTCTATCAACTAGTTTGAGCCAAATTGCCATTATACATTAGGCTTATTCAGGTGGTAGACAAAAATTACGTTAATTTGGTTTTTGAGAGAGACTTACAGGCTTTAACATTTTAAGTTAAAGAAATGAAGGAATGCATAATTGTAATGTAGAGCCTAAGTGATAATGAGTTAATGAATCTCAGTGCATTACAAAAAAGAATTAAAGCCTTCAATAGTATTTCTCACCTTGGACATACAGGCAGTTGAGATTAGTTGGTACTAGCTAAAGAAACAAAAATACACACAAAAAGTCAGGACCCAGAGTTTTTCCTTTTGAGTTAAATGAGATGACTTGGCAGCTGACATCAATGATTTAAAATCTAACAGACATTTCAGTAGCCCCAGTGATTTATCCTATATATCACTGAAGAGTAGAAAAATAAATGTACATCACATCTGCATGACAGTGACAAATACAATTCAATTTCTGAATCTATGACAAGAACAGAAGAACCTGCTTAAAGCTAAAATTAGGCATATATTTTGGCTATTCTTCCTATAAAAAATGGTGTGTTAATTTAACTTTGTTCTTAGAAACATTTTGAATTAAATTGTAAGGGAAACAATTTGTGTAAATGTTTCTACATTAAACAATTTGTGTTCTGATGTTTAAACAGTATTTACTATACAATCGGATTATCTATTAAAGCAAAAATTCATGATATCATTAAAAATCATCAACATAAACTAAAATAATTTTAACTTTTCCTGATAAGGTAAAATTAGATATTCCTATATATACATAAATGGGAAAGTTGAAAGAACGTAGCAGTGGTATTCTCTTATCATTATTACATTTCTCAAGGCTGTTATTTTGCCAGACTTGACAAATTTGTTGCATGTTTGGTTAAAATTAAAATGTACTAAGAATTCCAATAATAAAGATTTCCCTTAGGCACAAATATGCATATCTGGCCATGAAAAAAACTTTTCTATAGTTGATTAGTTTCACGTAAGTTAAGCTTTGTTTATCTAAGGCGTATTGTGTTAGCTTTAGTGTAGGCAAAGAGAGAAGGAGATCTGGAGCATGAAGAGTTGCTTGGAATGCCTGTGCCTCAGTAGGGGAACATATAACTAGGAACAACCTAAAGGCTGACACAAGGACAGCAACAGGGAGATGGCTTTGTATGATAAAAATGAATCACAAAGGAAGACAAAGGATGAGTTCACAGATAAACAGCACTCACTTAAGAAGCGTAATCATGTTCTCAAGATTATCGTCTAATTAAATCATTTTTAACTTTTCTGTTTATGTTTGTATATTTTTCTTGGTAGAGAATCTGTATTTTATCAAAAAGAGTACACAACTGTCTGTGTAATTCATGCATTCCTGCCACAATAGGAAAATATAAACCTCATAATTTTTTAACACAAAGGATAGAAGTTTTCTTTATTTTTGGTAGAAAGAAATATCTGAATTAAAAGTTAAAAAGTTTCCTCAGGATCTTATGAATATAGTTTGTATTTGCATGGCTGGGAAATCCCAAATAAATACATTCTGACTAGAGTCCAAATGAACCTAAAATTTTATTTAACACATATTTCTCATAAAAAAATAAACCTGTTCCAGCGAAAATAGACAGATAATTTTAGTTGTATTCCTGTTAATAAGTAAACATACTTTTCTTTTTTATCGGCTTACTCTGCCTCCCAAGTTCAAGCGATTCTCCTGCCTCCTCAGCCTCCCCAGTAGCTGGGACTACAGGCATGTGCCACCACACCCAGCTACTTTTTGTATTTTTAGTGGAGATGGGATTTCATCATGTAGACCAGGCTGGTCTTGAACTCCTGACCTCAGGTGATCGGTTTGCCTCGGCCTCCCAAAGTGCTGGGATTACCGGCATGAGCCACTGCACCCAACCTGAAAATACATTTTTTTTTTTTTTTGAGATGGAGTTTCACTCTTGTTACCCAGGCTGGAGTGCAATGGCCTGATCTCGGCTCACTGTAACCTCTGCCTCCTGGGTTCAAGCAGTTCTCCTAACTCAGCCTCCTGAGTAGCTGAGATTACAGGCACACGCCTCCATGCCCAGCTAATTTTCTTATTTTTAGTAGAAACGGGATTTCACCATGTTGACCAGGATGGTCTCGATCTCTTGACCTCTTGATCCACCCGCCTCAGCCTCCCAAAGTGCTGGGATTATAGGCATGAGCTACCACTCCTGGCCCTGAAAATACTTTTAACAGAGTAATTATTACATTATTACTGGAGTAATGAGCTTTAACTGTTGTTGATGATTATGAACACCAAGATATCTGTGATTCAATACTTTACATTATAATGTGACCCAATAAAACAAAGTTTTTCAATGATTTTTAGAAATATTTTTGTGAATAAATGTAAAGTTTAATTTACATTTATCATTTATATAGAAGTATACTTTGATCAATATTTAATTCAGAGCATTTATATTTTACATGCAATCTTATTATACTTCTAGAAAGTGTCACATATAACATACATTAAAGGATTATCTCAGTTAAGTAAATTTTACTAAATGCAACTTTCTCTTAGTCATCATTACCTGAATGAGAAAACATATCTCCTCAGTGAAGTCATTCTCAAAACTTGAGAATCTGGGATAGTTAAGATCAAACATTTAACATTATTGACTTGAATACTAACTTTTCAAAATTTAAATCTAGAAAGTCCCTTTAGCTTTTAGTGAATTAAATTTAATGAGGCTCAGAAGGATTTTATTATATAAATAGTAGGCAGAATACTATTTAAGACAAACTCAACTCACTGATATTATCTAGGAAATTGATATAATTAATAAAAATATTAAGAAAAAGTGAGTAAGAAAAATAGAAAAAAATAAGAAAAGCCATGTTTGCCAACGAAAGTAGAAGATAGTAATAGGCTTAAGTTACATGAGAGTAAATAAAATGAAATTATTTTAAAAAAATAATTTATAATCTATGAATAAGTAAAAAATATGGTAAGGGACAAAGCAGGAGACATGAGCAGTTGCTTCAAGTGCAGGTGATAGAAAGAGGAGTCAGTAAAAAATATTTCATGGTAACAAGTGGTTAATTCAGTGTAGTTTAATAATGGCTAATATTCAGGTTGAGTTACTGTTTATATGGTACAATGCTATCAGTTTTCATCATTTACCTTAAGTCATCAGTAAAATTTTTCACAAATACCACAGCATTGTTTTAATGGTATTTTGAAAAGTTAGGAGTTGGGATAACATATATTGCTGATCCATGTTGTCTGGAAATGTAGCACCAATAGGAGTCAAGAGTGGATATGCAGAATTTGGTGGAAGTGAAAGGCTGGGGCTGGGAATTACTAGAGAGAGGCATAAGGAATCATAGTAGCCTCACTCCCAATAATCCTAGAATAAATTATGGAATATACTTGTTCTCTCAATATATGAAGGTTCATGTTGTCTTAATAAACTATTAAAGAAGAGGGATACCATCTCTTATCAGTCAGAATGGTTATTATTATAAAGTCAAAAAATACAGATAAAATACAGATATTTAAATTAAAATAAAGGTTAAATTTAAAATAATAATAATAATAATAAAACAAAAGAGAGATTACAGAGAAAAAGTAACATTTGTACACTCTTAGTGGGAGTGTTCAACCATCTTGGAAGACAGTGTAGCGATGCCTTAAAGATCTAAAGACAGAAATACCATTTGACCCAGCAATCCCATTACTGGATATATACCCAAAGGAATATAAATCATTCTATCATGAAGACATATAAACGCATATGTTTTGTAGCACTAGTCACAATAGCAGAAACATGGAATCAATCTAAATGCCCATCAATGATAGACTGGATAAAGAAAATGTGGTACATATATACAATGGAATACTATGCAGCCATGAAAAAGAAGATGACCATGTCCTTTGCAAGGACAGGGATTACTTGGAGGCCATTTTTTCTTAGCATACTAATGTAGCAACAGAAAGCCAAATACCACGTGTTCTTATTTATAGGTGCAAGCTAAATGATGACAACACTTGGATACATAGAGGGGACTAACACACACTGGGGCTGATCATTGGGTTGAGGGTGGGAGGAGGAAGAGGATTCAGAAAAATAGTGAGTACTAGGCCTAATACCTGGATGATGAAATAATCTACAAAACAAATCCCATGACACAAGGTTACCTATGTAACAAACATGCATTTATATGCATGAACTTAAAATAAAAGTTAAATTTTAAAAAAGAATAATAATAATAAAACAAAAAAAGAGGCTTATAGCAGTAAGTTGAAGAAACTTAGTACCCAGAGGCAGTTGACATTTTGTTTCCAACTAAATATATGTAATGTATTATAGAAGGATTAGTGACTACTGTTAGATACCTAGTTCTAAGAATAACACAGTTTTATCTTTGTTGAAGTTTAATCATTATGAGTACTGGCTATAGATATTCCTGTGTATAGGGAGAGAGTAATGGAAAACCAAATATCTTTCTAAAGTTATCTTAACAAAAAGCATGAAAATAATTAAACTAGAAAACTATTTCATAGAAGTGTGTGTGTGTGTGTGTGTGTGTGTGTGTGTGTAAATTCCACTGAAATTTCACACAAACCTTTCAAATGTTGTCGATTTTAAAAGGCTTTATCAAATGATTTCATTTGAAATGTTCATTCATGTCTGCTTAATAGCCATTCTTATACAAATATCTGTATTGCATCCTGTGTGGAAATTTTCTAAACCTTTTTTTTAAACTATTCTCACAGGTAAGCAATTGATTCACAATTTCAAATAAAAGATGCAAATAACTCTGATTTCAGCATTTGTTTTTGAAATAAAAAGCTAGGTCCAAATTTGCATATGACAAAAACAGCAGTCAATTCTAAATCAGCAAAAAATCATTTATTTATGATTGATATTATTTGTATGTACCCCCAAGTAATACAGAGGTTGTTACAAAATTAGTTTTTGTTGTTGCAATTGCATACTTATTATTTGTTATGCCCAAACCAAAATATTAATGTAACAATATAAATGAATAATACTCAGTTTCAATGTCAGAGTCACCTTAAGCATTGAACATCATATGTTTTCAAAAATATGGATAACACTATATACTTTGCCTAAATACAATAAAAATATATTCTTAATATTTTATAGGACATGCATACAGTTACCTTCTTTATAAAAATCATACTGGAATTTGAGTATGGAATTCTGTAGTGGAATATAGTATTAATTAAAAAATTAAGGTGCAATTTGCAATTACTAAAACTTGATCAATCAATTTTTTAGACTGTGTTTATTAAAACTTCAACTTTGGCTTAATTTTAATTGAAATCATTGCATTAATTAGTAATCTCTAACTCTCTGTTAGTAAGAAAAATAGTTGCTTTTTTTTTTGGCAGCATGGAAGCTTTAGTAAAGGTTTTTGAGATACATTGCCCTGGCATTCAGTTTCTCTGAAAGGATGCTCAGGTTAAGATGTCACAACCTTTTTACTGAAAATGCCAAAATGTACACTTATTAAAACAGCCCTCAATTTTCTACATGAAGATTGCAAAAATTATGTCCTTTGAAGTTTACTCATTTATTTGACAGGCAATTAATTTTAGATGAATTTTATTTACCTCTAACCCACAATGTAAATTCATGTTTAGTATTGGTGTGTGTATTTGTCTGTTCTCACACTTCTGTAAAGAAATGCCGAAGACTAAGTAATTTATAAAGGAAAGAGGTTTAATTGAAACAGTTCTACATGGCTGGGAGGCCTCAGGAAACCTACAGTCATGGCAGAAGTGGAAGCAGGCATATCTTACATGGTGGCAGGAGAGAGAGATAGAGGCACTGAGAATGAGAGAGAAAGAGACAAAGAGAGAGAGACTGTGTATGAGAAGGAGGAACTGTCAAACACATAAAACCATCAGATTTCATAAGAACTCATTTACTATCACAGAAATAGTACAGTGGAAACCACCCCATGATCCAACCACCTCCCACCAGGTTACTCCCTCTACACTTGGGGATTTTGGGGTTTACAATTCGAAATGAGATTTGGGTGGAGACACAGAACCAAACCATATCAGTTTAATCACAATTTTAATAGTGTGTATATGAATCTGATAAATATAAAACTGTATAGCCTGCTACTATAATGAACATTGTAGGAAATTATAACACAATGATAAAGTATTTGTGTAACTACAATACCTAAAAATGAAAAAGTGCACTGAGAATATTGCATAAAAGATAAAATACAGTACAACTGTATAGGGCACTTACCATAAATTGTACTCATAGGACTGGCCATTGCTAAGTGGTGAGTGAATGTGAAGGTCTAGGACATTATTGTACACTACTGTAGACTTTATCAACACTATATACTTATACTACACTAAATATATTTTAAAATATTTTTTCTCTAATAATAAATTAACCTCAAGTTACTGTAACATTTTTACTTCATAAATTTTTAAATTCTTTTTTAACTTTTTAACTCTGGTAATAAATAACACTTAGCTCAAAACAAGCACATTGTACAGCTATTGTTTTATTTCTCTATATACTTATTCTATATGTTTCTTCTAATATTAATTTTTTAATATATTTTTACTTTTTAATTTTCTGATAAAAACAAAGACAGAAACACACATATTAATCTAGGCTTACACAGAATCAAAATCACCAAGATGCCACTAGGGAATTTAAATTTTTTAGCTCTATTATAAACTTATGAAATCACCATTATATATGCAGATTATTGTTGACCAAAATTTTATTATATGGTGCATAATTACACTTACTTTGTAAAGTTGCTATTGTGAGAATACAGTTGTATATCATGTGAAAATGCTAACATTAGGCACGACAAAAATCAGGGACTCAAAATATTCTATTTGTCCTCCCCTTTCTTTTATCTTGACCATTTTGATTATTGCTTTTCTTTTTAATGCACTTAAAATTTTCAAATTATTTCTGATATTAATGAGAGGTTTAATTAATCTTAGCATTTTTATTGAAATTATTTTCTTAATGCCATGATTATTAATATATTAATAATGAATCATGTTATTTTCAAATGTCTAAGTCAGTAAATCTAAATCTAGATCTCGAAAATGTAAAATTTGATTACAAACAAGAGTGGCTTTGCAAGTGTATTAGTTGGTTTTCATGCTGCTGATAAAGTCATATCTGAGACTGTGGAATTTACAAAAGACAGAGGTTAATAAACTTACAGTTCCCTGTGGCTAGGGAGGTATCACAATCATGGTGCAGTAAAAGGCACATCTCAAATGGTGGCAGACAAGAGAAGACAGCTTGTGCAGGGAAAATCCCCTTTTCAAAACCGTCAAATCTTGTGAGACTTACTCACTATCACTAGAACAGTATCAACAAGCCCTAGCCCCATGATTCAATTACCTCCTACCAGATTTCCTCCCACAACACCTGGGAATTCAAGATTAGCTTTGGGTGGGGACACAACCAAACCATATCATTGCACCCCAGCCTCCTCTCAAATCTCATGTCCTCCATTTCAAACAAATCATCTCTTCCCAACAGTCCTCCAAGATCTTAACTCATTTCAGCATTAACTCAAAAGTCCACAGTTCAAAGTTTCGCTTGAGACAAAGCAAGTCCCTTCTGCCTATGAGCCTGAAAAATCAAAAACAAGTTAGATACCTCCTAGATTCAGTGGTGGTATATGCATTCAATAAATATAGCCATTACAAATGAGGAAAATTGGCCAAAAAAAAGTGCTATAGGCCCCATGCAAGTCTGAAAGCCAGCAGTGCAGTTAAATCTTAGAGCTCCAAAATGATCTCCTTTAATACCATGTCTTGCTTCCAGGTCACGCTGATGCAAGAGGTGGGCTGGGCAGCTCCACCCTTGTGACTTTTGCAGGGTATGTGTCTCCTCTTAGCTGCTTTCATGGGTTGGCATTGATTGTTCATCTTTTTCAGGCACGCAGTGCAAGCTATCAGTTGATCTACCATTCTGTGGTTTGGAGGATGACGGCCCTCTTCTCACAACTCTGCTAGGTGGTACTGCAACAGGGACTCTGTGGGGGCTCTGACCTCTCGTTTCCTCTCTCCATTGCCCCACCAGAGGTTCTCTGTGAGGACGCAGCCCCTGTAGCAAATTTCTACCTGGGCATCCAGGCATTTTCATACCTCCTCTAAAATCTTGGCAGAAAATCCCAAATCTCAATTCTTTACTTATTTACACCAGCAGGCTCAACACCACATGGATGCTGCCAAGGTTTGGGGTTTCCACTCCTCTGAAGCAACAGCCCAAGCTGTACGTTGGCCCCTTTTAGTCATGCCAAACCACATCAGCATGCAGTGTAATTTTATGAAAGAGAAAGTAAAAACATGACCCAATACACAAGGTATCCTTGGGGGAAATGACATCATCAGCTCAATGAAACAAATAGAGTTTAAGTATTTTAACAAGCAAAGTGTTACAGATACTGTGTCAAAAATATTAATGTTTAGGATGCTTAATATTAAGGGTTATGAATATTGTTGTTACATTTTATTTTATTTCAACTTGACCGGATGACAAGATTCCCTAAGAATTGTTCAATCCTTATTGGAGATGTTTCTATGACAATAGTTTTGGATTAGATTAACATTAAAATCCATAAACTAAGTAGATGACCATTCCTAATGTGAATGGGTCACATACAATCAGTTGAATGACTAAATAGAACAAAAGGGCTGACCCTCCTACAAGTAAGAAATATTTCCTTCTGCCTTATTCCTTTCTACAGAGACATTGGCCTTTTCCTGCCTTCAGACTCAAACTGAAACATCTCCTTTTCCTAAGCTTCCAACCTGTTTGTTTTTAAACTGGAACTATACCATTAATTATCCTGGTCCTCAGGCCTTTGAATGGAACTTGTTCAGACTGGAACTAACACATGAACTAACTCCTGGGTCCACGAGTTGTTTTTTGTCTTTTTTTTTTTTTTTTTTTCAGAAACACCCTGCAAGACTTGGGACTTACTGGTCTCCATAATCGCATAAGCCAATTCCTTATAATAAACCCACCTCCATATATGCATTACATATATCTGTATGTTTTCGTTCATGTTCCTGGTTCATGACTCTCATAGCTCTTGTAACAGTTTTTTGTTACAATGTTGGAGAGCTTTAGGCCTGAAAAGCAGCCTCAAAAAACGGTATCTTTCTCTGATCTTATCCTGACTCACTTTCACCTGTCAAAGGCAGGACTCTAATCTACCCCCACCTTTATGATTGTGGGTCATAAGATTCTCATCTCGGAAGGCATCCTGCCCCATACCCTGGAAGAATGAATGCTGCACAGAGAGGCCAAGATGGATCTGAACACACAGGCCTTGCTCGGTTTCCCCATGTGGTCTATTAGTGTTAGATCATACCTCTTTTTTCCAATCACATTTCTTCATGGTTGTCAATCATGCTTATGTGATAAAGCTTCCAGAAAACTCCAAAACTTGGGTGTGGAGAGTTTCTGGACAGCTGAACATGTGGCAGTTTCTGGAGGGTGGTTCGCTAAGTGAGGCATGAAAGCTCTTCACCTATTTCCCGATACGTTACCATATGCATTTCTTTATCTGTATCCTTTGTAATATCCTTCACAATAAATTGATAAACATAAATGTTTCCCTGAGCTCTGTCAGCCATTACAGCAAAGTAATGGAAGTCAAAGAGAGTCATGGGAACCCCATCCTGAAGCTTATCGATCAGAAGATCTGTAGGCCCAGACTTGTTATTTTTGTGTGAAGTGGGGAGGAAGGTGGGGGGTAGTTTTGTGAAACTGAACTCCCAACCTGTGGGATCTGATGCTGTCTTCAGGTAGATAGTGTCAGAATTCAACTGGAGATCACCCAGTTGGTGTCCACCACAGAATTGATTATTTGCTTGCTGGTGGAGAAACCTCTACACATTTGGTCACAGAAGTCTTCTGTGTTGACTGTTACTGTCAAGTGAGAAAACGGGGAAAAAACTGTCTTTAGTATGTTTTTTACACTCTGTATGTGTCTGTATGTGTGTGTATATATATATTTATATATACATCACATATATAACATACTATCTATATGGCAGCATACCATATATGTATGTATGTGTGTGTGTGTGTATGTGTATATGCTGAGGGTGTATATATTTCTGTGTGCATGTGTGTATACCATATTTACATATATTATATACATACATATATATGTGCATATATATATAGAGAGAGGGGGAGAGAGAGAGAGAGAGAGAGAGAGAGAGAGAGAGGAGAAAGAGATATCCTACAATGGGTTCTCTTTCTCTGGAGAAACCTGACTAATACAATGATGTTTTAGGCAGTTTTAAAAAATATTCATCAAGGTATAATTGACATCCAGAAAAATGTATCATCTTTAGTGTATAATTATACGAGTTTTGACAAACACATATAGTTGAATAACCATCACCACAATCTAGAGAGAGAGCATTTCCAAGACTTCAAAAGGTTTCCCTTACCTGCTTGTGGTTAACCCTCTATTTTCTGTTTTTATAGTTTTGTCTTTTCCAGAATGTGATACAAATTGGTCAGTTTTACCACAGAATAATATACTATGTGAGGATTAGTAGAAAATAAAACTGAAACAATATTTAAGGCCAGATAATGAAGTAGCTCCATTAAGGAATCTGGAAGTGGATTCTTACTTTGTCTTGGAAGTGATATAATTCTGTAGGAAGTATACAGATTTTGAAGCCTACAGTTTCTGAGAATGAATAAAAAGTTTTGTGATCTTTACACATTCTGCTTAATTTTCCTGACATTCATTTGAATAATGGGAGAAAATACTTCATTAAGTTTCATTTGTTCATAAATATTATACTGCTTGTATATTATTTAATAGAACAAAACGCATTGCTAGGGTCTGAATATTTATGCCCCCCACCCAAATGTATATGTGAAATTCTAACCCCCAAAATATTGATATTAAGAGATAGAGTCCTGGGGAAGTAATTAGGTCATGGGGCAGAGCCCTCGTGAATAGGATTAGTGGCCTTATAAGGAGCTAAAGAGACTAGAGTTCTCCTCTTCCTCTATGTGTGAATACATCAAAAAGGCACTTTCTTTGAAGCAGGAAACAGCCATCACCAGACACTGAATCTGCTGGAGCCTTGATCGTGGACTTCTCTGTCTCCAGAACTGCAAGAAATACATTTCTGTTGTTTATAAGCTACCCAGTATATGGTATTTTGTTATAGCATCTTGAACAAACTAAGACAAGTAGTGAGCATGTAATTAAGCTATACAACCCCTAGTACTAGTTTGCACAGGCCAATAGAAGTTTTTGATGTAGGAAGCTCTGACTCATCAGTGCTATTCTTTTAATGTGGAATTGATTTAAAGTTCAGGTACTGGAAAAATAACCAGTGCAGAAAAAAGCTCCACAATAGGTAGCATGGATCAAATGAACTTCTTGGTCATTTTTACACCTACAGTCATGCAAGATGACTGAAACCAGAAACATGATGAGAGCCTGTGAGTAGGTACTTAGAAAATAAAGAAAGAATTGATATTTTTAGCAAAGATAAAAGTGTTCATAGAGGCTGGATGTGGTGGCTTATGTCTGTATTTCCAACATTTAGAAGGACAAGGCAGGAGGATCACTTGAGCCAAGGGATTTGAGACCAGTCTGGTCAGCATGGCAAAACCTCATCTCTACTAAAAAGTAAGAAAAAAAAAATAAGTGTTCATTAGAACTATGTAAAATTTGAAATTACAAGCCTAGATTTTTCACAAACATAAAACAGGTCGATGAGAGAGACAGAGACTGGGAAGAACTGAGGGCCAAGTCAGTATCATAAAAAGTCAGTCCTCTGCACTTTGAAGCCAGGAGCTCAGGGCTGGATCAGCGAAAGAAAGACACAGGAGTGACAGAGTGTGGTATCATAGCAGGCACAAACCAAAATTTTCAGGGATGAGGCCGGAGTGAAAAGATTTAAACAGGCAAAAGGAAGACAGAAGGGACAAAATTAGAAATAAAAATCCCATTCGGTGCTTTCAGAAATGTTTGAGTCTTCTCTTTACAACCCATCTGAGAAGTAGAAATCTGAGATTCATATAATTTTAATGGGTTGACAAAGGTCATACAACTAGTAAAAGATAGAGCTGAAATTTAATCCTAGATGTTAGAAAACGAATTATGAGGCCTTTTGAAGTAGTAATAAGGAGGTTACTGGTCATCATCAAGAAAGTTATTTTAGGGGGATTGTGGAAGCATAAGAGAGACTGAAAGAGATGAAAAAGTAAGCAGATAATGAGAAAAAGGGGCACTAATCTTCCAATTTTAAGAAAGAGGAGGCAAAGATAACTAACTCAAGAGATTAACAGTGTCAAAGAGGAGATCCCCAGGGATGGAAGGAATTAAAATTGCTAGTAGTCAGGCTGCAGGGAATAAAGTTTCAAGAGCTATAAAACATAAATCTCTGCAATGAGTTGCTCTGAGAATTGAAATATTCGTACTTAAATATTTTTAGTACTTTAAATGAGAGAAGGGTCTATTGTTTTAATTTTTAGTGTTATTATTTACAGTATTTTCTTCATTTGAGAATTTGAACTTTTTCTGATTACAAAAAGATTCTTTATTTTGGAGAATATTTGTGGAAAGATTAGGTAAAGATTCCACTGAAGAATGGTGATGTTTGAGACACTCGAGATAAATGGCATCCCTAGTGTTTTAAATGGCTAATTTTGTTGTGTGTAAAGTCACATTTGTGTGTGTATAGGTCCATGCCTTTGCTTATGTTCAAGCAGTAACTGCAAAATATCAAGAGCAAAGACTAAATGAAGACAGAAAAGACATAGAGACATATTTTCATCTCACACTATCATGAAACCATAAAGCATCTGACAGTGTTATGGGCCGCTCTGCCCATGAATTTTGAATAATATCAGTTAGCATATGTGGAGCACTAGCCATGTGCTAAATAACTTTCCTTTGTTCTCTCTCTCTCTCTCTCGTGTGTGTCACATGCATGGAATTGTGATCCTCTTAACAGTCCTCAAATATAAGTATTACCATTATATTAGTTTTACAGATTAAAAATTCATAATTTCCCCAAGGTCACATAACTGGTAACTGAAAGAGCCAGATTTGACTGGAGGTGCTATGACTTGAGGGCCCAGGTTTTCAACTATACTTCATTGTCTCGGCAAAACCAAGATATTGGGGAAGTCACTTATTGTCTGATTATTGCTGTTGTCAGGAGCCATGGGGTAAGAAAATCCCCTACAAATAAGTAAGAAGTTTTTTCAGATATGAGTGGCTATTTTTAAAGATCTCAAAAAAGAACAATATTGGGAAGAAAAATTAGGTTTAGCTGTCCATATTCCCAAACCCCACAGGATAGGTCTGTGCAGCACATCAAATCTGTGGCAGGGTGGGCTAATTTTCCCAGAAGATACATTAATAAACTTTACTACTGTAATTTTTTCTTTACCATCTTGAATGGAATATGTGGGACAGTAATAATTGTCTCATATATTCTCTTAATAATAGTTCTAAAATAATATATTTTCTCTAACAATTTATCTAACGGCACTTAAAGAAAACTAAATACTCAATGGAAACTGGTAATTTTGGAGATAGGAGAGTTTATAGTTCTAAAATCTCAATCCATAAATAAAGGAGAAGGTATTCAGAGGGAATGAAGTTTGAGGAAGAATTTTTTTTTTTCCCCTTGCTTTCAAGCTAAGAGAGTTGGGGAAGAAAATAACTTTCTTTTTAAGTATGGGGAATTGAGATTTGGAAGGATCTGTGGTATTACTCTCACCAGGAATTTTGACAGTTGTCCTTACCTCACAGGTATTGAGGTATAAAGCAGAGACAGTCCCACTAGATGCCAAAAACAGAGAAGCCAGAGGTAGCCCACTGGATCACACTTCCTTGGACTGTTGTGACAGAATGATGATTCTCATTTCCTCAGCTAAATATATGCAAGTTATATTTTTGAAAATACCTGTAACTCAATGTTCTAAATATCTGTCTGCAGTATATGGCACAGATTATTATTCCCTTCTTGAAATGTTAGCTTCACCTGCCTCAGAGTCATCACTCTCTTGCTTTTTCTCCCGTTTCACCTACATCCCTTTGTACTTTCATCTGCTGATTCCTCTTCATTTCCAACACCTCCAATTTTGCTGAAATCTCCTCTAGTCACATCGCTTTATGAATAATCTATGTATTAACAATTCCCAAATGTATATCTCTAAATTGAATCCCTTCTCTGAACTCCAAACAAGACTATTTATGTACTTCCATAGCTTCATTGCTTGCATGTTTAATAGTCCTCTGAAATGCTGATACTTGACCTCCTTTCCCACCCCACCCCAAACCTACTTTCGTATTCTTCCCCCACTTGTAAAATAAAACTTGACTTCATTCTCACAGGTCTAAGACTTATAGTCATTATTCTTTTATTTACTTATTCAGCAAAAAATTATTGAGCACTTACTGGGTGGCACACTGTGTCCTATGCAATTGTTCGCCATGGAAAAAACAAAGATCCCTAGACTCTTAATGATTTCAGTCTAAAGGAAGGATGAAAACAATACAGTACACATGTAATAACCTACCCTGGGCTAGCATTGCTGACTCCATCTTAGCTGTAAACTTCAACCTGGCTTCCCCCTCACTACCACAGCCCCTTTGGGTGCATGACTGGGTCATGCTGCACTTAGAAGCATTGAAGGTACTGGTCTTAACACTTGTAACCATTGTAACCGCATCCTGCTTGGCATATCTTCCCACTGCTGTTGTAAGAAAAAAGTTTCTCTTTGATCATTGTGTAGAAGGAACCTGATCACCCCCGTTTCCCTTTGATCACTGAATTGTATGGAAGCCACCTGTGCCATCAGCCCCTTCCTCTAACCTGTTTTTCTTCGTCTGTAAAATTCTGCTTCAGCTAGGTACCTCTTCCCCTACCTAAATCAAGGTATAAGAGATAATCAAGCCCCTTCCCTGGGGCCGAGACAATTTTGAGCATTAGCTGTCTCTCGGTTGTCAGCTAATTAATAAAGGACTTTTAATTTGGAACTCAGAGCATGGTGCATTCCTTCTGACTCGCTCAGTTACAACACAGATATTCATAAGCAGCTAAAATAGCATCTCAACAGTGATATATTCTGGACAAACAAAAATGGAGCTGGGTGGAGCAGACTGGAATGAGAATAGCAAGGTGTAATATTAAGTGGAAAGGTTAAGGTAGGTATATTTGAGAAGGTAAGAGTACTCATACACTTGCAGATGAGACAGTTTGCCTGTGTCAAGATAGGTGAGAGAAGAGTGTTCTAAGAAGAGGAACAAAAAGAAAAGAAGCTTATGAGCTAGCCTCCTTGCAATCTCTGAGAAACAGCAAGAAAACCAATGGTTTTGGAACAGGGTACTCAATAAAATAAAATCAAAGAGGTAACAGAAGAGCAGATCCTGAAAGGCCTTTTAGGTCCTAGTAACCACACTAGTCTGTTATTTTAAGTGAAATAGAAAATAATGCAACGTTTGGTTAGATGTTTGCTACTATATATCTTAATTTTTAAAAGGATCACTCTGGCTATTCTTCCAAAAATAAACATGGGGAGAGGGATATGGGGAAGAGTAGAAACAAAAAGATCTATTAAAGGACTTTTGCATTAACTCTTGGGATAAATGGTCATGGTTTCAACAAGACTGACAACAGTGAAAATAATATGCAGTGGTTAGATTTGTGATACTTTTTTTTTCAACTTTTATTTTAGATTTGGGAGCACATGTGCAGGTTTGTTACCTGGGCACATTGTATGAAGCTGAGGTTGGGTGTAAGAATGGTCCCATCACCCACACACTGAAAGAACCTAACAGTCTTTCAATGCTTGCCTCTCTCTCTCTCTCTCTCTCTCTCTCTCTCTCTCTCTCTCTCTCTCTCTCTCTCTCTCTCCTCTCTCCTCTAGTAGTATCCAGCATCTATTGTTGCCATCTTTACGTCCATGAGTGCCCACTATTGAGCTCCCACTTATAATGAGAACACGAAGTATTTGTTTTTCTGTTTCTCATTAATTCATTTAGGATAATGGCCTCTAGATGCATCTATGCTGCTCCAAAGGACATGATTTTATTCTTTTTTATAGATTCATAGTATTCCATATTGAATAAGTGCTACATTTTCTTTATCCAATCCACCATCAATGGGCACCCATGTTGAGTTTTTATCTTTGCTATTGTGAATTGTGCTGAAATGAACATGTGAGTGCTTGTGTGTTTTTAGTGGAATGATTTATGTGCTTTTGGATATATAGCAAGAAATGGGATTGCTGCTTCAAATGGGAGTTCCAAATTATTTGAGCAGTCTCAACACTGCTTTCCCCAGTGGTTGAACTAACTTACATTTCCAGTGGGAATGTGTAAGCATTCTTTTTTCTCAGCAGCCTTACCAACATCTGCTGTTTTTTGACTTTTTAATTATAGCCATTCTAACTGGTATAGGAGGATATCTTATGGTTTTGATGGGTATTTTTCTGATTATCAGGTTTTCTTTGATGTTGAGCATTTTTTCATGTTTCTTGACCACTGGGATATTGTCTTTTGAGAAGTGTCTGTTTATATCTCTGTGCTTTGTGTTATTTTTCTTTCTTGCAAATACTTTCTCCTATTCTGTATGGTATTTGTTTACAATGTTGGTAGTTTATTTTGCTATGCGGAAGCTCTTTAGTTTAATTAGGTCCCACTTGCCAATTTTTGATTTTGTTGCAATTGCTTTTGAGGTCTTAAAGTCACAAATTCTTTCCCAAGGCTACTGTCCAGGATGGTGTTCCCTAGATTATTTTCTAGGATTCTTGTAGTTTGAAGTCTTAAATTTAATTTTTATAAATTTGGGATGTATTTCTTTCATACCTCACAACAAATTCATCATCTCTTCTCTAAATTCTGTTCAAAAGCATATCCAGAATCCAACATTACCTTCATTACTGACAATTTGATCCAAGCCACTGTTAGCCTGTGTCTGAATGAATGTAATAGCCTCTAATCTGGTTAAATGTCCTACCATTGGCACCCACCTCTCACTGGAGTCACTACAAAATTAAAGTAATCCTTTGTCTGTTAAGTCATATGTTTTCTCTGCTCAAAATCTCCATGAATTTTCTATTGGGCTTAAAGTAAAAGCCAAAGTTTATAAAATGGCCAACAGAGACATCCATATTCTGATTTATCCTTTACAACTTTAGCCTCTTGTCCTGTCACACTCCCAATTGTAGTTTCTACGACAAGCTTCTCTGGCCTGCTTTAGGGTATTTGTACTGACTGTTTTCTCTACCTAAATACTTCCACCACAGATGTCTGCATAGTTAATTTTCTGTCTTGTTTCTTTTTATCCTTCTATCAAATGTCAGGTGAAAGTAAGGAGGAAATGGACAAGACACGGTGGCTCATGCATGTAATCCCAGCAGTTAGGGAGGCCGAGGTGGGTGGATCATTTAAGAGCAGGAGTTCACGACCAGACTGGCCAACATGGTGAAAACCCATCTCTACTAAAAATACAAAAATTGGGCAGGCATGATGGAGGAGGCACCTGTAATCCCAGCTACTTGAACAGCTGAGGCAGGAGAATCACTTGAACTCAGGAGACAGAGGTTGCGGTGAGCTGAGATTGTGCCATTGCACTCCAACCTGTGTGACAGAGTGAGACTCAGCCTCAAATAAAAAAAGAAAAGAAAAAGAAAGAATTAAAGGGATGTGGGGAGGAGGAGGGGAGCGAAGGGGATGGGGAAGGGGTGGGAAGGGGGAAAGGAAGGAGAAGGGAGGGGGAAAGGGAAGAGGGAAAAGAAGGGGGATGGAAGTAGAAGGGGAGTGGAAGGGAGGAAGCAGGTGAGAGGGGTGAGAAAGGGGAGTGAAGGGAGAGAAGGAGTTTGGAGGGGAAAGGAATAGGAAAAGAGGGGGAAGAGAGGGGAGGGAAGGGGAGGAGAGAGAAAGGGAAGGAAAAAGGTAAGCAGGGAGGAGAGGGGAAGGGAAGGAAAAGGGAAGGGGGAAGGGGAGGCAAAGGGGGAAGAGAAGGGAATGGAGGAGAGGAGGAGAAGGGAGGGGAAGAAATGGGAAGTGGGAAGGGAAAGGAAAGGAACAAGGAGGGGAGTGGACAGGGAAGGGCAGGGAATGGGGGAAGGGGAGAGGGGAGCAGAGGGGGAAGGGAAAGAAAGGTGGGGGGAAACGGAAGGATATGGGGATAGAGGGGGAAGGGAAGGGTATGAGGAGCAGAGTGGGAAGAAAAGATAATGGGGGAAGGGAGGGGGAAGGGAAGGGAATGGGGGGAGGATAAAGGGAAGGGAATGGAAGAAGAATGGGAGGGGAAGGGAAGGGCATTGGGGAATGGAGGAGGAGGAGAGGGGAGGGGAGGGGAGACTAGGTGGGTAGGGGTGGGTAGGGCAGTGGAGGGGAGGAGAATAGAAGAAAAGCAGGGAGGGGAAAGGAAAAGGAGAGGGGAGGAGGAAGGAAATTGAGAGGGATAGGGATAGGGAAGAGAAAGGAAGGGAAAGCTCTGAAAAAGAATGAAATAAATAACAGGAGAGGCAGGAGAAAGAATAGTGAAGAAAGGAAGGAAGAAGGAAGAAAAAGTAACAGAGGGAGAAAGAGAATGTAATGAAGGGAGAGAAAGTAAGAGAGGGAGAAAAGGAGGAATCTTGTAATTCTAACAAGAAGCAAGGTATAATAGATGAACGACTCTTTTCCAGATGTAAATGGATGTGTGCATCATAATACTGTGTTATGTTCAGTGTAAATTGTCTTGGGAGGCTACACTGTACAATCATGAATAACTCATTTCCATGAGTCAACATATAAAATTTCTTCTCTTTAGATAACAAAATGTTAGCTTTTTGATTCATGAAAAATGTGCAAATATATAAATTATATAAACAATAAATTATATTAAAACATATACACATATGTATAATTTTATTGCTAAAAATAAAAGTATTTTTTCTACAGTGTGTGATTTTACCATTATAAAACATTACTTTTCTTTCATTAGGAGATTAATTAAATATGTGTTTCACACACTGCAGGATCAAGTATAATACAAATAATGTATGTTTAATTTAGCAATTTGAAAATAGAAAGATAGTAACAAAGCCAATGTCCAAATAGGACTGTGGCTTCAGGATATGCTAATATAATCTTAATTTGACAAAATTCGAATGTGCTCAGTATCTGTTCTTCCTATAAACTCATAGTTAGAGGTGAGATTTCATTTATTCTACCTTTCAATGGTATAAATTTCTTGAGGCATTTTTTTATTATAGTCCCATAATTCTTCTTTAGAAAAAGATAGATTCTGTATTACCTCTTTTATAAAGATCATCATAGAATCAATCAGTATCATACCGAACGCATTCTTCGCATCAGCAGGCGTCTTTTCAGCTCTCTTATCCTGACAGCCTTTGCTGTACAACACTATCTGAGGTTGTTACTAAACCTTCAGCCTTAGGGTCCCCTAGCAAAAGAAAGCCTTTTTCTTTCTCCCAACCAAAAAACATTAATTTGTAATAATCTCTAAAAACACAGGAAAGCATTCAGTCTGAGACATATGAAGTTAGCAATGAAAACGGTGAGTTACAAATAAAATTGGAAATAATTAAATTGTAGAAAAGTATTTTGCTTATGGTTTTACACAAAGCTCCAGATGGTGATTTACTATATTCATCTCCAGATTAGCTAAATAAGGGCCAGGGCTTATGTCAGCCTGCACATGGCTTTAATGACTTTACCTTTATACTGCAAAAGGTTAAGGCTTTTAGTGCTGTGTTTCAGAAGCCACATATAAAAGAAGCTTTATTGGATTAGGCTTCTGAGAAACAAAGTGACACACGCTAGGCATGTCCAGACATTAACAGTAATCAGAAGCCTCCTAGGGTTGCAAGCTTCCTTGGCTAAGGGTTGGGGTAAGTTATACTTGATTCCACCTAGAAATTATTTTTCTCTTGCTAGATAAAAACACTGCCTAGCTGAGCGCAACTACAAAGATCTCTAATTGTAATCATAACCATTTCTTCAACCAATTATTTTTATTTATTCTCTACAAAACATTTTCACAAAATTGTCTCTGTCATTCACTTAAGGATATTCATTCTGTTTGAATCAAGAACAAACTGTGATTTATATTCCTTGGATCTACAAAGAATATAATTTTCACCTCCTTTGAGAAACAAGATCTGGGGGATGTCTGGAAAATCTTTATTTAGTCATAAAGTACTTATGATTGCTTTCGATTTTTAATGTTTTCCCCCATTGTCAGTCAGCATATACATAGGGCCATGAAATGTCAATTGCAGATGAAATTGTATGGTTTTTCATAGTTTGTTTAGAAAAGATTTTGGCCATAAATCTGGAGTACTCATACTAGTTTTGTTGGAGGTGACATTTATTCTCCTGTTAATGATCAACAGTTTTTTCTCCTCAATGACACTCTGAGGATAGTGTTCCCTTTTTCTGTGGTTGTTAATTTAACTTTTCTTACAGTTTATCAAATATGATGATTTTTAACTGCTTTACTGTGATTATTTTTTAAAAGAAAACATAAAGGTATTTCACAGGCACAACACTCTTAACTTACTAATGCACTACCAATCTTTATTATTTAGGTGATTTATGGCTCAATAAGATTTATTAGTTCTGTTTAAGTCATAGGATTTTAACAAACTTAAAATTTTTTAGTTTATTTAAATATCTCAGAAATCATGTATGTTGAACTATTTGGAATTACTTAGTATGCAATATTAAAATAATAGACAATTGCTTAAAAGTTAATGTTATTTTCAAAGTTAGTTAGATAATACTAGAAACTATTGATACATATGCTCATATCATATAGATGATATGAGTATATGTTTTTCTATCATTCTGCCTAAAATTATTAAATGTGAATTTTATAAATACATATGAAATGAATATTGAAGCATGCAACATATTGATATACATTATTTTGCAGTGCCTTTTCATATCATATTTATATTATAAATTCGAACAACTTTTTATTTAAAATTTAAAACTTAGGTAATAATGATGTGGTTTATATTATTATCAGAATTAAGAAAATACAGCATTACTAGTGGATAAAGTGTGTTTTAATTATCAACAAAAATTGCAATTGTTAATTATTCAGATTTTTAAAAAATAATTCTGTTTTTTTCTTAATTTTAATTGGCCTAAAAATGGCCCTTTTAAACAAAGGTGTTTGCAACACTTTACTATTCAGAAATGAAAAGGGCATTGAGCTTGATTTAATCCTAATTAAAATAATTGTATAATTAGTAATAAATTTTTTTCAATATTCAAGAACTCAAACTCCAAACCATAAAGAGAATTCCATGTTTGCAGTATCCATAAATAAGTGACAGACAAAATTTGCATAATATCCTCCATTTTAACCAACTAGAGAATAACTTGTGAGCATAGGGAACAAGCACAATGCCCCTCTATGCCACTGAATTACCAAAACCTAATACCAAGTTTTGATTTGGAGGCGTTCAACAAATACTGAGTTAATACGTTAAAAAACAAAACTGCATTGACTTACTTAGCTTCTCTTCCCCTTCTGTAGTATCCTTAAAAACAATAACAAAAAACTTAGGCAAAAAGAGGAAAGGAACAATAGAAATAAAACATTTCTGGTGACAAGTTGCCAACAGCCCTGAGCACATTAAGCTATCCTTACCTGTTCCATGCAGAAATTGTCCTCTTATGCAGCCCAGATTCTTTGACTTTGGCAAACCTCCTGCCCTAAATGGCAGTAGACAAATAGTTAATTGCCAACCTCAAGTGTCCTAAGTTGTCAGGAGGCTAACCATTTAATAATCTTAATGAAAATCATGTATGCTCGCAGAGGCTCATGGTAACTTTTGTGGTGCCCATTAACACTGGAGAAGGCAGTCTAATCATCACTTTTGCTACCCCAAGTGATATAAACAAATGCCTATTGTACTTCTCTATTAATGAAATTTAAAAAGTAAAAAAAAAAAAAAAAATACCATTTTACAAAAGCAATGTGTTCCCAGAGGAAATTCTATTTTCCAAGGTAATAAAATTAACACTTTAGAAGCTACCCCTAGAAAATGATGCTGATAAAACAATTTTTATCTTTGAATGAACTGCAAGAAACAAAGATTAGAAAATTTGCCTTGGGCCATATTCTGGGTTTTGCCCCAAGAGAACTCAGAGAGTTCATCACTGCGGTGTAAGTTTTGGTGCATTTTACTTTCAGGGTTATGATTGTTTCACCAAGTGCATTTTCTAATAATCAACACAGTAGGTATTAAATTAATGGTGCTAACTAAAATTTCTGATGAAATAAAAGAAGCCTATTCTTGAATTATTATATTTTTTTGGAAAGGTACTGAGAAATCAAATATAAACAAATATTAAATTATAATATTTGTTTATATGCCAGTCTATTATTTTATTAATATGCCAGTCTATTGTTTTGTGACAAGAAATAGAACCACATCAAAGTCTAAAAAGGTATATTATTCATCAAGCATACATTATTTTCTTGAAACAAGTAAATGTAAACCTGAAGTAAAATTATAACTGAAATTGTTAAATTTAGAAACTGAATCTGGAAAATATTAACTTAGCAAAGTGATCGAGCATGGACTCTGAAGTCAAACACATTGGTTTAAGACCATTAGTTTGGCATTCATTAGCTTTGCAGTTTTAGTAAATTAATTTTCATAAAATTGAGACAATTTTTATAAAATGAGACAAGAGGAGACAATAGTACACATCTCGTCTAGTTGAGGCTTACATAAAATATTGTATGTAATGTGCTATGCACACTGTATCTGTGAATGGAGAACTCAATACGTATTCAAGATTATGAGTTATCCTATGATTTGCATGCTCTACTATACAACAAATGTTCAAGGAATCCACATGCACAGTGGTGGCCTATTTAATATTGGGTTTGTTCCAGTGGAGTGTTTTTATGTAAGTATTCCCTCCTTCTTAGAATCTGCTTGAAGACTGCCTAATATTGCTTCCATGCCTCTTCTTTTCACCTTCCTTCTCAGGGAACCCCCACTTTCAATTCACTCAGTCGTTCTCCAGACATGTTAATACTGCACTTATCAGATTACAGCCAGATCTGACAGTCTTGGGTGACATCTTTGAAGCGACTTTGTAGCACCATGCCAATCCATTACATAATGAATTTACAGTTAATTTTCAGAAACAATTCATTTCTCTCTTCAAGTTCTTGAGGAGAAGGTCATTAAATGTCCCAAATATCAATAATATACTTTACTTGGCCAGGCGCGGTGGCTCACGCCTGTAATCCCAGCACTTTGGGAGGCCGAGGTGGGTGGATCACAAGGTCAAGAGATCTAGACCATCCTGGTCAACATGGTGAAACCCCGTCTCTACTAAAAATACAAAAAAAAAAAAAAATTATCTGGGCATGGTGGTGCGTGCCTATAATCCCAGCTACTCAGGAGACCGAGGCAGGAGAATTGCCTGAACCCAGAAGGTGGAGGTTGCAGTGAGCCGAGATCGCGCCATTGCACTCCAGCCTGGGTTACAAGAGCGAAACTCCGTTTCAAAAAAAATAAATAAATAAATTATACTTTACTTGAGGTAATGTCAATTCCTCACAAATTTAGCTCAAAATACTATTCAGACTTCTAAGAGCGTTCTTTCATTACTTCTGAAGTATTAATTTATCTTCATAGAGTTGTAACTTCAATGTAAATATAGAGAATGCATAATTTTAATACTTTTAAATATAAATTTAATTTTATATGTAGAAAATAAATACACATGGAACCAATGTACTTCGCTCATTCAATTTTTTGTAAGAAATATATTCTCAATAAAAACATAATATTAGAATATAATCTATTTTATAGGTTAATATATAATTATTAAAATGATTTACTAAGCATATTATTTACATTTTAGTATATAGATTTGGAAATTAGCAACTAATATAGTTAAATTTATAAAAAAAGAATTATCACTCACATATTTTCTTATCTATATCTATCCATGTATCTTTATATGTATCTATTTATGGTTTATGTATCTATCTGCCTATATATATATGCATCAGTCAGAATTCTCCAGAGTAACAATATCAATAGAATATGTGTGTGTGTAGATATGTGTGTTTATATACACACACATCCTATTCGCATTTTATTAGTACTATGTATATACATAAACAGAGAAAGAGAGAGGAGAGACAGAGAGAGAGACTTGAAGGAATTGGTCTGTGGGATTGTGCAGGTTGGCATGTCTGATATTTGCATTGTCAGCTGCTGGAGATATAGGCAAGGGTTAATGCTGCACCTCTAATTAGAAGGCAATCAAGAGGCTGAATACTTTCCTTTTTAGAGGACCTCAGTCTTTTCTCTAAAAGCCATAAAGTTATTGGATGAGGCTCACTCACATTGTGGAAGGTGCTTTTCTTTACTCAAAGTATCTGATTTAAATTTTAATAACATTTTAAAAATTACCTTCAAAGCAACATCTAGACTGATGTTAGATCAAAAAGTGGATACTATGACACATGGCCTAGCCAAGTTGACCCATAAAATTAACCATCATTATACACACACACACACACACACACACACACACATAAATATGTATCTATGTATTTATACATTGCTTTATATATTTTATTATTCATTTATTTATTTTTTGAGATGGAGTCTCACTCCATCACACAGGTTGGAATGCCCTGGCACTGTCTCTTCTCACTGCAACCACCACCTCGCAGGCTCAAGTGATTCTCCTGCCTCAGCATTCCAAGTAGCTGGGACTACAGGCAGGCACTACAACTTTGGTTTCATGATTTGGCTAGGCTGGTCTCAAACACCTGACTTCAAGTGATTCACTCATCTGGGTTCCCCAAAGTGCTGGGATTACAAGGCATGAGCTACTGTACCTGGCCACCTTATATATTTTATAAGCTAATTGGTTTTATTGGTTATTACAGAAAATAAGTAAGCCAGTCATATTAAATTAGTATAAATACTGTCAGGAAGCTTAAAGAGCATTTTTTGTTGTTCAGAAACTACTACTTACATTGAAACATTGAAAATTAATGTAAAATTAAGAAGCATCAGCAATTACAGGTAACATGTAATGAGAAAAATGTATTCTTTTATTTTTGAAAGAAAAAAAAATAAAGAAACAAAGTAGAGAAATATTCCCTCCAAAGCATGGAAGAAATAACTGAGAACCAAGGAGGACATGATTGAGCAGAAAACTGATCCTTATCTTCTTCCGACTCCGGAGCAATGATGACTCATTAAACACATGTTAGTCATTAGCCTACAGGGCACAACATGTTGAGATAGTTCCTTAAATATAAGTTCGGCTTCGGCTTGATACTTAAATGTCCAGTACTACCTTTGTGGGTTTGCACTGAAGTCAGAGAAATATGTTCAAGTATTAGAATAATGTAACTCAATCCCTTATGAAATATTTCTAAACTGTGATGAAATTACAAAGCTTTCTGTTCCAAAACTCTCTCTCGCTACACACACACACACACACACACACACACACACACACACACACACACAGCCTTTTATCTATTTATTTATGCGACAAATGCACTGTTATATTCCCTACACGTTCTAGGACCTGAGAAAATAGTGACAGATTAGATAACAAAGTTTGTGATTTTTGTTAAGCTTTTATTTTTAGAGAAGTATGAGGGAAAAAATCAACAAACAAATGAAGAAAACAACAAATAATAAAAGCTATGCAGATCATTCGAACAGGGTGTGAAGACATTGCCTAGAAGGGTATTTTAGACTGGGTAGTCAGGAAACACTGCAGTCCAAGTTAACCTTTAAAATGATAGTTTTGTAACAGTGCAAGAGTATTATTGGTCAGTTGTTTTAAAATATTCATCTGGTGGTTGTGTGAGTACACTTAACTGCAGAGAGGTGAGCAAATGTGAAGGAGGATGGTAATAGGGAAGCCAGAAAAATGGACAGATTTGTTTTCACTTTTCCCATGTTTTTTCTGCCAGTATTAATATGACTTCATTTCTTCTCAATGTTTGAATATTTATCCATTTGTGATTTATTTTGACATAAGGAGTAAAATAGACATTCATCTTATTTTATGCTCATAGGTAGTTTGTTGCCACAGTTCCATTTATTCAATAATGAAAGAATAATTTTAAATATTTTTATATTCATAGTCAAATAAATTTTTCAATACTCTTTGAGGAAGAAATACATTTTTAAAAAGTACAGGCAAGGATTTTTCTCCTGGATACACACTCCTGAGAAATTCTTGCAAAAATCTATACAAAGATGGTGTATATGGCAATAGGGAGTTGAAAGCAACCTGTGTATCTATCTCCAGAAGAATGGATAAGTAAAATACAGTAAATCACACTACGAGGTGTTCTAGAGCAATATGAAACAATAAACCATAAATGTGACATGAATTGGTCCCCAAACAAGACTAGATGAGTAAAGTGGGACAGAGATGGGATTTACAAAACCCTTAATGGAACTGAAAATACACAAAACCCACACTGTATATTACAAGACTATATCCGTGCTGAAGAACGTATAGTAAACATATAACAGATGGTTTCCTATGAAAGGAAGCAGATGGGATGGGGATTAAGAAAGAAGAGACAACCCAAACATGAAATGGGCTTTGTGCTGATAGTGATATGTTAACAGTAAGAAGAAATGTAAGGTGCACTGCAGTTTCAGACACAGCAAATGTAAAAAAGTATGCCTGAGGCTTAATGAATACAGTAAATATTATAACTCAATGTTATGCACCAGAGGTTAAATTTAAAATCTGAAAGAACTAGGATAAAGAAAAACATTTGGATCAATACTGCCATACAAATTAAATATGTTTTAAATGTTAAAGTAATTAAAATGTAACATAGAATATTTAACATATGTGTAGCCACAGTATTCCCATTTGACCTTTGGATATTTCTGTTGTAACTGACTTGATTCCTGGGCTTTGTTGTTTCCCAGTTGTCAAAAGCATTTGCAGACTCTGTTTCCTAATGTCTTTGCCATTCTGTCTTTTTATTGGGCATTTAGCCCATTTACATTTAAGATTAATATTGTTACTTGTGAATTTGATCCTTCCATTTTGATGCTAGCTGGTTGTTTTGCTCATTAGGTGATGCAGTTTCTTCATTGTGTCTATGGGCTTTACAATTTGGTATGTTGTTTCAGTGGCTGGTACTGGTTGTTCCTTTCCATGTTTAGTGCTTCCTTCAGGAGCTCTTGTGAGGCAGGCCTGGTGGTGACAAAATCTCTCAGCAATTGTTTGTCCATAAAGGATTTTATTTCTTCTTCGTTTATGAAGCTTAGTTTAGCTAGATATGAAATTCTGGGTTGTAAATCTTTTTCTTTAAGGATGCTGAATATTGGACCCCACTCTCTTCTGGCTGTAGGGTTTCTGTCAAGAGATCCACTGTGAGTGTGATGGGCTTCCCTTTGTGGGTAACCCAACCCTTCTTTCTGGCTTCCCTCAGCATTTTTTAAATTCATTTCAACCCTGGTGAATCTGATGATTATGTACCTTAGTGTTGCTATTCTCAAGGAATACCTTTGTAGAGTTCTCTGTATTTCCTGAATTTGAATGTGGGTCTGCCTTGCTAGGTTGGGGAAGTTCTCCTGGATAATATCCTGAAGAGTGTTTTCAACTTGGTTTTGTTCTCCCCATCATATTCAGTTACAGCCATCAAATATAGATTTGGTCTTTTCACATAATTCCATATTTCTTGGAGGCTTTGTTCATCTCTTTTTATTTTTTTTCTCTAAACTTGCCTTCTCACTTTATTTCATTGAGGTGATCTTCAATCTCTGATATCCTTTCTTCTGCTTGATTGATTCTGCTATTGAAACTTGTGTATTCTTCACAAAGTTCTGGTGCTGTGTTTTTCAGCTCCATCAATTCATTTTATGTTCTTCTCTATGCTGGTTATTCTAGTTAGCATATCATTTAACCTGTTTTCAAGGTTCTTAGTTTCGTTGCATTGGGTTAGAACATGCTCCTTTAGCTCAGAGAAATTTATTACCCACTTTCTGAAGCCTGCTTCTGTCAATTCATCAAACTCATTCTCCATTCAGTTTTGTTCCCTTGCTGGTGAGTAAGAGGTGTTTTGGTTTTTGATGATGTCAGCCTTTTTGCACTGGTTTCTTCCCATCTTTGTGGATTTATCTACCTTTGGTCTTTGAAGTTGGTGACTTTTGTATGGGGTCTTAGAGTGGACATCCTTCTGTTGCTGTTGAAACTATTTCTTTCTGTTTTTTAGTTTTCCTTTTCACACAATGGAATACTAGGCAGCCATAAAAAAGGATGAGTTCAGGTCCTTTGCAGGGACATACATGATGCTGGAAACCATCATTCTCAGCAAACTGATACAAGAACCTAAAACCAAACACTGCAGGTTCTCATTCATAAATGGGTGTTGAATAATGAGAACACATGGACGCAGAGAAGGGAACATTTACACACTGAAGCCTGTTGGGGGATGGGGGGCTAGGGGAGGGATAGTAGGGGTGGGGAGATTGGGGAGGGATAGCATTAGGAGAAATACCTAATTTAGATGATGGGGGGATAGATGCAGCAAAACACCATGCATGTGTATACCTATGTAACAAACCTGCATGTTCTGCAAATGTACCCCAGAACTTAAAGTATAATTAAAAAAAAATGACTTCCCACTTTTTTTCATGTCACTGCCACAGTATTAATTTATGTCCCGATTGTCTCTCACTTGGATTATTGCTGTGGCTTCCTAATTGGTCTTCCAGAGTCTGGTCTTGTGAACAACTATGATGCTATATGATCTCTCCAAAATGTGATTATTTAACTCCTTTTCATAAATTTTTGTGATGTTTTTATATTATTTTAAGGGAACAATACAAAGTCAGTGTGGTTGGTTCATGTCCTTCATTACTGTCTTTTATTAGGACTGGCACTTTCCATATTTTACCATTAACCTCCTTTATTGTCAGTGCAGCTCTTGGGCTTCCTGTCATTTTAAAGAAGGATGTTCATGTTTCCCTCTTGACCCTGCCGATTAGTGCCCAATCAGCTAAAAATCTCCAGGCATGAGGATTGATAGATTACGCAGCCCCGGTTATTTTGCAGCTGCTATACATGATCATGTTAGACTATTTCGGTGAAATCTGGTACATGACTACTACTTATTTCTATTGGCTTATTTATTTCCCTATCTCATTGTGAACTTGTTCAATGCATGGTCTACATCTTTCTTTTTATTTTTTTCTTTTGGAATTACCATTGCCCAGTATGGTATATAATATTGAGTGAAATTTGACAAATATTTATTCAGTAAGGGAAATTCATAATGAGTTTCCATTTATAATTGTAAGTAAAGTAAGCTTTCATAATTTTGATAAGAAGACTTGTAAAGAGGAATAAAATTACATGAAGCTTCTACTTCATTTTAAACACAAATAAACATCCAAAGTATTGTGACCGGGTTTTGGGGTGCCAGGGAGGCACAGCTCACCTGAGAGAATATTGTAGGTTCTTGGTCTCCTGCTCTCCCAAGAATGAGAGAAGGCATCATGGCATGTGCACTTGTAAAGTAAATACCAGATCCCAAAAAGGTTTTTGCAGAAAATGAAGAGAAGGAGAGAAAGAAATAGCTAGCTCTCACAGAGTGAGAGAAAGAAAAGCTGCTCTCACACTGAGTAAGAAGGATTCCCCAAGGGGGAAAACCAGAGAAGGAAAGCTCCTCTCACAGTGAGTGAGAGAAACCAGAAAGATGGAATCCAGGAGAGGAAAGACAGCTTCCACACTGAGTGCAAGGGAATTGAGAGAGAGAGATGGAGTTTAGGAATGGAAAAGCAGCTTCCACGAGGGTGGAAGGGGACCCCAGAGGGGGAAAATCTGCCCAGATGAGGGAGGCAGAGACTTTTAACCTGGGAGTAATTCCCTCTTTTTCAAGTCCCTTGGCCAATGAAAAGATTCCCTTAAACTTCAGCATGAGTAATGGGCATTTGATTCTTCCACTTGAGTAATTGACATTTTGTTCTTCAAGCGTGTGTGATAATTTAAAACAGAGACCATTAAATCTCCCAGATGAAGATAGATGGGAAGTTCTTGCCCTTGAAACTACGCCCCCTTGCAGACCCAGAAAGAGAACACATTCCCTCAATCCCTCTTCTGAACAGGAAAGTTCAACTTCTTTTGGAACATGGGTGTCCATCACTATTTAACTACTTCCTGCTGAAATGGGGTGTAGAAGGGGCCCTGAAGTTGAGGTTTCCCCCAGAGGGGAGCCTTTCAGGGGTGCAGGTTGATCCAGAGGTCCACGATAGAGCTCACATGCCAAGGACATCCGAGGTTCCAGCAGAAGGATTATTTGTGACCTTATGGTTCTATAAGAAATGAATGTGACAAGGTGGTTAAAGATGAGAGGCCCAGAGGCCAACAAATATAGAATGGTAATAAATGAATCTAAGAGAGAATAGAGCCAGGACAGTCTGTTGTTAAACAAGCTTCACAATACTCTTTCTGGAAGATTTTTAGCCCTGTGTTTTATTGATTCATGTTTTTTTTTTTAACTGTGTTTAAAACAACACTTAACGGGTTTTACCAAATTAGCAGCATTTTCCTAGAAAGAGACAGATTCCCTTCTCACTATGAAAGGAATAATCGGAGTTTGAGAGACAGCAAAGTTGAGGATTATAGTCCTGTTAATGCCAGGATATAAATTAGACTTATGCATGGTTACTTTCCTGGGGATCTTGTTGGAAAAGCAGGTGCAGATCCTCTAATAACTTGCAGGTGTACGAAGGGTTGATTCCTGGAACTTTAGGCTGCAGAGTGGAGGATCTATGAATTTCTTCAGAGGTGTCCAAGGCTTCTGCCAAGAGTGATGAATCCATGAATTGGTTTCCACCACCTTAACTGCCGTTGGTGTAGACAGAATGACTGAAAATGGCCCTTCCCAGGATGGGCTTAGCGAGGGAGAGTCTGAGGGGAAAGATTTAACAAGCACAAAGTCTCTAGGGCAGGAGAGAAAATGTTAAGAAAAAATGGTAAAAATATTTATGTAGGAAGTAAATCTAATTCATGAATAGCAAATAAAGCTTATGCTGAATCAAAAGTGAAAACTCTGATAATTTTGTTTTACTTATTGACCAGTTTGAAGAAATACACATTATGTTGGTGTATCAGTTTTGAAAAGAAATTGTAGGAAGTAATCTGTTTTTAATACTATTAAGAATACTGATTCTTTAATTTTTCTCGTAGAGATCCATGTTTAATGCTTTCTGCAAATAATTTAGAAAAAAAGTAAACTTCTAGAATTAACTAGCAAACGCTGTGCTGATGCAAAGTCACAGACTTTTAGTAAGTAAAGGTATATGAAGAAGTTAAAGGATAACGTGTATAGACACCTGCAGCATAGTCAATGTTTTGACAATTCATGTAATAGGAACTGGAAGGTGCAGTGAAATTCACAAAAACAGTAGTTCACACCACAGCTGTGGGAGAACACTCAGAGGAAGATGTGATATAACATCTGAGTTAAATAGTATCTATCTGAATTAGATAGAATTCAATTCCTAAATGCATTCGTCATTTTTTTAGCATTCTAAAAATAAATGTGAATACTTTTCATCAGTTCATATCTCTTGACAATTTATAAATCAAGAAAAAGTCATATATTGTTGATATACCCTATAGTTTGTCTTTAATCTACACATTAAGTATACTAAACCCACCGGTATTTTGAGTTAGCTACAAATACTTTTATTAGAGAAAGTTGAAGAAATTTACTGCATTATAACAAAAACTTCATTAAATCTCCATGGTTTCTATTAATATTCAAAGTTTATGCTTTCTTATTTAAGCAATAAAAATTTTACAGATTTTAATGCAAGTCATCTATGTACAGAAGATAAATATTTATTTATGTCAGTGCTTAGGAAGGCAACTATTCTTTATGTATATAATAATGCACCTTTGCAAGACAAATATTTCCCAGATGTATTATTTGAAATAATACCTTCCATCCCCAAGAGTCTGACCTAAACTATGTCCCTCTCCCTCCCACTCAGAAACACATAAATATTACCTGACAGTGTTTCATAGGAAGTTCATGAGATAGGCAAGTCTTTAAGTCACTCTTTATGAAATAAATGTCCTATTTGTTACTTTGCATATTTTGCACTAATTGTGGTAGTACAGCAGCTTTGAAATGTCACATATTGGCTTCATTTTTAGGCTCTGAAAATGTCTTCTTGTGCCTTATAAACTGTGACTAGGGATGCAATTTATTAAGCAATGGGCATACTGACAGGCTGTGACTAAGATAGATGAAATGCCGTGATGATTTCATGTCTTCATTAACATATGCTTGTTATTGGTTCCATGGTCTAATTTTATAACTTCACAAGCCAGGCCCTTTCTACATTTAGATTAGTTGTTTTTAAATTCTAAATGCCTCAGGCCCAATCATTTGATGAGAATTCATAAAGTGAAAAAACACTTTTGGCACTTTCTTCTATTTTTAAGCTTGATTGAAAAGAATGCTTCTGTCAGAAGTAAAATGCAGAGCTGTCGTGCTTTTCTCTGTGGGCTTGCAAACATTTAGTTATTTTGTTTACAATGAGTCTCATAAGGTTAGAAAATCAAATTGACAGATGATCGATGCCAGATCTATTGAAAGACTGCCTGTGCAAAGAGAATCCAAGATCAAACCCCAACTGGTCACTCAAGCCCTGATGATTACGTGTACATTGTAAAGCATGCCTGCAATAAACGGTTATTGTAAAAGTCATCTTGGTGTAAATATGCACTTCATATGAATTTCACATTAGCTTGTGAAGAATAGTTTTAAAATGTCTAAGATATATATGATGAAGTAGCTATTCATCATGATAAATAAACATTTTTTGACTTTTTAACCTGTATCATTTGAATTATTAGAGACCATTAATTATGATAATTTTAAAACTAAGAGACAAAACATACATTTTTATCCAAAGTAAATTTATCATTATATGTATATGTATGCACACACACACAAACACATACATAAAACATTTATGTCAGAATATATGTGAGATATAGATGCTTCAGAATATGTGTGATCTGGCTGCTGTTTGAATTTTTTATCTATCTAATCTTTTCATGCCTTTGTTATCCTAACAAAAACCAGGCTAAGGTACAAAATTCAGTGTGGTGTATTTTAAAAGTAAAGACATATACTATTCTATAGCTCTTATCTTTTTTTTTTTTTTGAGGTGGAGTCTTATCTGTGACTCAGGCTGGAGAGCCGTGGTGTGATCTCAGCTCACTACAACCTTCATCCCCGGGTTCAAGCAATTCTCCTGCGTCAGCCTCCCAAGTAGCTGAGATTAAAGGTGCCTGTCACCATGTCTGGCTAATTTTTGTATTCTTAGTAGAGATGGGGTTTCACCATCTTGGTGAACTCCTGACCTCATGATCCACCCACCTTGGCCTCCCAAAGTGCTGGGAGTATAGGCGTGAGCCACTGTGCCTGGTCATCTTATACCATACTTTTATGTATTTTTATATAATTGAGAATTATAATGACAGCAACTAAGGAAATCAAGACTACCATTAAAAACAATCACACAAAATGAATAAATGTACAGGTAGTTTATTCTTAAAGTAAATGATTAAAACAAGCTCAAAATTACTAGCTTTCAAAATTGTCTAATAACCATATAGCATATTTATGTAATATAGTTTGAAAACAGTAAATTGTGTTTGGGAATCAGTGTGCATTTTAAACTAAATACTGTAAAATAAAGATATTTAGATAAATAATATAGAATTTTTTAACAAGGATTATGACATATTTAAATATATATCTGAGAATTTGCCAGAAAATGTTTAATCGGAATAGGCATATAGGCTCAGGAACCAAGGTCAGTAGCTTTAAAAAATACAACAGAATATAACTTTCATCTCAGTATTCACTATTGCAGGCAGAGGAATCTTTGTTTTATAGGATCGCTGAGTTAGAGAGAGACCTATTAGATCACCTTTTATATTTTCTCCTGCCAAAATAAGATCATTTCCTCTAATCCCAGCTGAACTCTAGGATTTCATATGACTTTAGAATAACTATTTTAGACCAAATTTGAGTAAAATGCTGAAGTTGCAGTTAACTTGTCATTTCTTAACACTATAAATACAGAATCATGTGTGGTTTTGTATGTGTTTGAATATTCACAAGACATAGAATAGCCAAATTGCTACTTTTTAATTATATAACTATGTTTATATAGCTTCATACTTGACTGTAGTTTTCTATAAAAGTCAGCAGAAAATCAACTTTTTGACAGAGCCGTATTACCTCTATGTGTATGTATTTATAAAAATGACACTGTAGAAATAATGTCTAGATATAACATTGCTAATGTAGAAAGGCAAAGTAAAAAGAATAACAATTATTGGCTCCTTGATTTTTAATAGGAATCAACTTAACATGACTGTCACCTAACTTCCTCTTCCTTTTTCCTTCACTGACTCTACCATCCTCCTCTTTTCCCACTGAAAACATTTATCACATGATACATGAAGAAAAATCAAAAGATTACATCGGATCTGAGGTATATATTAAATTAACATCCAATAAATGATGTAGAATTTCTCAGAGTACCTGCAGTTTAACAACATAGAAGTGTGTTTTATTTCCACTCCTAACTAGTCATATACCTTCTGAGAGTTTGAGGAAATATTGTTAATACTATTGTAGTATTATTGGTCATAATCTTACCAAGCAAGGGTGATAAATACCATGAGTTGCCTCTTTAATTCTACAAACTTTACTCAACTTTTCCCAGAGGTTGGTATTTTTAAAATATTACACACATAACTCTGTTGAAAATTTCTCAGTGGTGCCTAATCATTTAAGAAACAACATAGACACTTATTTCTAAGTACACAAAGAGCTATTTGCCTTTGCTATCATATTTCAATATTACTGAACAATATGTAATTTTCTTATGAAATTTATATTTTTTGCAAATTGTTGCCTGTGCTCTCTCTCAACTCCTCCTAAGCTTTCAGGTCTTACTTCAAATTCTCCTTCATTTTGAAAATTTTTATGACTTTATTCAGGGAGATTAAAGAATTTTATCTCTTATTTAGTCATATCAGATTGTGTATTTAATAATTTTTCTTATGCACTACTGTCTTTTCTTGAGATTATTAAATACTTTAATAGAAGAAAATGTACATTTTCCTTCGTGTTTCCAATCTAACAAGGCAGAACAAACTATTGGTAAATATAAATGGCTAAGCGTTTTACAAAGTTTTCTTATTTTTTTTAATTCCACAACAAGCCAATGGTTTACCTCATTGCTAGTTAACACCATTTAACACAAGTTCATCAATTTGCAGAAGGTCAAATAACTAGTTAGTGTTCAATCCAAGATTCCAAGTCAGGCAGTCTGACCCTGGAAATTACACCGTTAACTATATTATTATAGTAACCTGATTGTCTTTTGCACTGCTGATTACACAAGGGCAATCTCTGCTTAGAAATGATAACCAAGAAGGAATCATTTAGTTTAAATGCAAATGTTTGTCTTTTTTAAAATATACCTGAAGAATTTTGTTTTAACAATCACCAAAAACATTAAGTTGTATCACAATTTGAAGAGGCAAGAAAAGATATATGAAGAATCAAATAGCAATATTGTTAAACACCATCAGATTTACTGAATTTAAAAATATTTACATACTAATGTATGCAGAGTACATATGTTTTATTATACAGAATTTTTAAACAATTATTTTCAGTTATAGAACAAAATTTCAGTCTTTTATTGATCTTAGATACTGTCTGCTTTCTTCATCCTCCTTGTGAGGGTTCTGTATTCATCAGGTGACTATAGCATCAACATCAGGACATTCTTAAAACTAGTAAACACTAAAGCAATTAAACTTAAAATACAGGTCTAGGACAACCAATATGGAACTGTGCAAGCAGAGATGGGTGCTTAGATTTGTCTATTGACCATTTTCTTACTCTTGTGAACCATTATTACACGAGACTCATAGGATCTTATCTCATTGCATTTACTTCTTATCCTTTTTAAAAAAATTCCAATGGATTTTGTAAACTCAGATGCATAAAATCAATTTCTTACTCCTCTTGTCAACCTTTCCTAATTTTCTCTGTCACTCCCTTTGTACTTAATATTCTATAATTTTCCAAATCTTAGTACTTCTCATATTAAATATCACACTAGTGATTTCTGCAGGTTTTATTGCAAAACAGTTTTTTAGAACCTAATTTTAAAAATCAGGATGGCACTATCAAATGCATCCCTAAAAAGCCAAACATCCTCCTTTCTCTTGCATTTGGTAAACCACCACTGGCACAGTTTTGTTGTAACTATGGCTCAAGAATTAAAAAAAAAGAAGAAGACTATTTGCTTTTGAGGGATGTGCTTCAACCAGAGCTCTCAATTCCTACATGTCTCCTTCATTTTTACAAAATTCCAAGCTATACAAACTTAACTCAAAATTATACAACAACATAAATTCATTGTAGAATATATAAGGAAAAATGGAAGAAAAGAGGAAAAAGGAAGGGAAGGAAGGAAAAAGAAAGAAAACATAAGTAAGGCTGGAGAGAGAAGAAAAGGAAGAGAAGGAAGGAAGGGGCAAAATCTATTTAACTTCTTGTTATTGTTTGGAAACGACATAAGTGCTTTACGGTTTTTTACTCCATAGTGATACTTATAAAGACCATTTGACAAAGCTATGTCTCACTTTGAAGTGCATGGTATTTATTTATCTATGTATTTACTTAAATAGATGTCTAAGCAACTAGGTATCTCAGGAGCCAAGACCATATGAAAGAAGGAAAGAAAAACTTACAGTGAAATGGTGTGGTCATTATTTTCAAAATTCTAAAAAGTAAAATATAAAGCTTCTCTATGGGTTAAAAATTAACATAGATTCTATATCTTTCAAACAAAATATAATGCAAAGCATTGAAAATTGTTTTCCCACTTTTTTAAAATAACTTGTAGCAATTTAAAAACATATTTTAAAGAATGACTTTCTTTCTCCAGAACTGGATACTTCTACATGTTTATAAATATGACAGGTTGTGTTAAAACAAAAAACAAATATACTTTCAGTCCCTTTATAGTTCCTTATGGAAAATAATTCTTAGAAATGATTAATTAAAAATCATACTTTTCTTTGTATATTTATTACTATAGTGACACCTTTTACAATTACATCATAAGGAATAACATATATCCACTTTGTTCAATACCAGGAAACAAGTTTGAAAGGATCCTCTTTTAACAAACTAAGTACCTCAAATTAATATTTAGTATTTTCCATAAATTATTTCAATTTTCATATTCTATTTCTTTTTAATTTTAATTTATTTTATAGTTTTATTATTTTATTTTTTTTTTTTAATTTTTATTGCATTTTAGGTTTTGGGGTACATGTGCAGAACGTGCAAGATAGTTGCTTAGGTACACACATGGCAGTGTGTTTTGCTGCCTTCCTCCCCTTAACCCACATTTGTCATTTCTCCCCAGGCTATCCCTCCCCAGCTCCCCTACCACTGTCCCTCCCCTATTCCCCCCAATAGACCTCAGTGTGTAGTACCCCCCTCCCTGTGTCCATGTGTTCTCATTTTTCTCACCCGCCTATGAGTGAGAATATGTGGTATTTCGTTTTCTGTTCTTGTGTCAGTTTGCTGAGAATGATGTTCTCCAGATTCATCCATGTCCTTACAAAGGACAAAAACTCATCATTTTTTATTGCTGCATAATATTCCATGGTGTATATGTGCCACATTTTCTCAGTCCAATCTATCATCGATGGGCATTTGGGTTGGTTCCAGGTCTTTGCTATTGTAAACAGTGCTGCAATGAACATTCGTGTGCATGTGTCCTTATAGTAGAATGATTTATAATCCTTTGGATATATACCCAGTAATGGGATTGCTGAGTCAAATGGAATTTCTATTTCTAGGTCCTTGAAGAATCGCTACACTGTCTTCCACAATGGTTGAACTAATTTACGCTCCCACCAACAGTGTAAGAGTGTTCCTATTTCTCCGCATCCTCTCCAGCATCTGTTGTCTCCAGATTTTTTAATGATCGCCATTCTAACTGGCGTGAGATGGTATCTCAATGTGGTTTTGATTTGCATCTCTCTAATGACCAGTGATGATGAGCATTTTTTCATGTGTTTGTTGGCCTCATGTATGTCTTCTTTTGTAAAGTGTCTGTTCATATCCTTTGCCCATTTTTGAATGGGCTTGTTTGTTTTTTTCCTGTAGATCTGTTTGAGTTCTTTGTAAATTCTGGATATCAGCCCTTTGTCAGATGGGTAAACTGCAAAGATTTTTTCCCATTCTGTTGGTTGCTGATTCATTCTAGTGACTGTTTCTTTTGCCGTGCAAAAGCTGTGGAGTTTGATTAGGTCCCATTTGTCTGTTTTGGCTTTTGTTGCCAATGCTTTTGGTGTTTTGGTCATGAAGTCCTTGCCTACTCCTATATCCTGAATGGTTTTGCCTAGATTTTCTTCTAGGGTTTTTATGGTGCCAGGTCTTATGTTTAAGTCTTTAATCCATCTGGAGTTAATTTTAGTGTAAGGTGTCAGGAAGGGGTCCAGTTTCTGCTTTCTGCACATGACTAACCAGTTTTCCCAACACCATTTATTAAACAGCGAATCCTTTCCCCATTGCTTGTTTTTGTCAGGTTTATCAAAGATTATATGGTTGTAGATATGTTGTGTTGCCTCTGATGCCTCTGTTCTGTTCCATTGGTCTATATCTCTGTTTTGGTTTATTTTTATAGTTTTAGGGAGTACAAGTGCAGTATTATTATATGGCTGTATTGTATAGTGGTGAAGTCGACGCTTTCAGTGTAAATGTCACCCAAATACTGTACTTTGTATCCATTTGTAATTTCCCATTCCTCACCTCCCCACTTTCCAAGTCTCCTATGCCTATTATTCCACTCTCTATGTCTTGTATAGACATTATTTAGCTCTAACTTACAAGTGAAAATATGCAGTATTTGCCTTTCTGTATCTGACTTTGTCACTTGGTATAATTGCCTCCAGTTCCATCTAAAAAACACAATTTTATTCTCTTTTATTCCTGAGCAGTATCCCATGGTCTGTTCTTATGTGTACAAATTTTCTTTATCCAATCATCCATCAATGGACCCTTAAGCTTATTTCATATCTGCAATTGTGAAAAGTGCAGCAATAAGCATGCAAGTGCAGGTATCTTGTAATGGTACCAAAACAGGTATATGGTCTAATGGAACAGAGCCTCAGAAACAATGCTACACATCTACAACCATCTCATCTTTGAGAAACCTGACAAAAACAAGCAATGCAGAAAGGATTTATTGTTTAATAAATGGTGTCGGGAAAATTGGTTAGCCTTATGTGGAAAACTGAAACCGGACCCCTTTCTTACACCATAAGCAAAAATTACTCAAGATGAATTAAAGACTTAAATGTAAGACCTAAAACTATAAAAACCCTAGAAGAAAACCTAGGCAATACCATTCAGGACATAGGCATGGGCAAAGACTTCATAACTAAAACCCCAAAAGCAATGGCAACAAAATCCCAAATTGACAAACAAAATCTAATTAAACTGAAGAGTTTTGCACAGCAAAAGAAACTATCATCAGAGTAAACAGGCAACCTACAGAATGGGAGACAATTTTTGCAATCTACCCATTTGACAATGGGCTAATATCCACAATCTACAAAGAACTTAAACAAATTCACAAGAGAAAAATAGATAACTCGATCAAAAAGTGGGCAAAGAATATGAGCAGACACTTCTGAAAAGAAGGCTTTTATGAGGCCAACAAGCATATAAAAAAAGCTCATCATCATTGGTCATTAGAGAAATGCAATCAAACCACAATGAGATGCCATCTCATGCCAGTTAGAATGGCGATCATTAAAAAGTCAGGAAACAACAGATGCTGGAAAGGATGTGGAGAAATAGGAATGCTTTTACACTATTGGTGGGAGTATAAATTAGTTCAACCATTGTGAAAGACAGTGTAGCAATTCCTCAAGGATCTAGAAATAGAAATCCCATTTGACCTAGCAATCACATTATTGGGTATGTAACCAAAGGATTATAAATCATTCTACTATAAAGACAAATGCACACTTATGTTTATTGCAGCACTATTTACAACAGCAAAGACTTAGTACCAACCCTAATGGCCATCAACGATAGACTGGATAAAAAAAATGTAGCACATATATACAATGGAATACTATGCAGCCATAAAAAATGATGAGTTTGTATTCTTTGCAGGGACATGGATGAAAATGGAAACCATCATTCTCAGCAAACTCGCACAAGAACAGAAAACCAAGCACTGCATGTTCTCATAACTGGGTGTTGAACAGTGAGAACAAATGGACACAGGGAGGGGAACATCACACACTGGGGCCTGTTGGGGAGTGGGGGGCCAGGGGAGGGATAGCATTATGATAAATAGCTAATGTAGATGTCCAGTTGATGGGTGCAGCAAACCACCATGGCACATGTATACCTATGTAACAAAGCTGCATGTTCTGCACATGTACACCAGAACTTAAATTATAAAAAAAAGTAGATTTTCTAAAAAAAATTATATAAAGTTGAAAAAAGGATGAAGTAGTAAAATACCTATGTTATTATTAAACATATCTATGTGAATATGTATCACAGCAATTCAAAGTAAAAAAGGATAACTTTTTCTACTTTTCAATTTACCTTAATTTTTACACATAATATTTATGAGTTTATTTTTAGAATCTTTCTACATAGAGGTTTATTTAGTGCTGGAAAAGTGATATGGTAATTTATTATAAAAAGCAGAAAAATAGGGAGTTATTTGACCTTGATAGATGCCTAACTTACTCAGATTTTTTTCTGTTGTCATTCACTTCAGTATATGTCATATTTAAAGCTGGAAATTTCCAACTGAACTGTTACGTTTATAGATCCTGAAATATTGTCTTGAGTTTATGTCTTTTTTTCTTGCACATATAACCTTGCATTTTTAGTACGTAATTTTTCAAATAGTGCTGTATTCTTTTTAAGTAGTCTCAGTGCTACTGCTCATAAATTATTCAGTTGCATTTTTTATGCTTTAAAGATGTATAAATTTAAATCTGTATGTTCCTTGGTTCCAAAAACACAAGAGCAATGATAACAGGGCTAATGTATCATTTATCACTCATGTGTGAAACTAGCCTAGGTATAAATGTGAGACTAAAGAATACATTATCCCTTTTATTTCTATAGAATAATTATACTTCTAATACTTTAAATTAAAAATAATATTTTTGTATCCTAATAAAATCTATTTAAATAGCTTATAACATTTTTAAAAGCTCCTTTTCAATTATTCATGTTATCACTATGCCCCATCAATTCTAGCTTCCGGTGAGTACCTCTTAAGTTTTGCCAGTGTCAATACCCAACTTCATGTATTCATCATCTCTCACCTCATGTGTTATAATAACTTCTTCATTGGTCCTGTTTATGTATACAGCACATGGCTACTATTGGCCTATCAGAAAAAAAAATTCAGATGGTAATACTTCCTCGTTTTAAAAATAACACATTACCCAAGGGATAAATAAGAATGCCCTACAATGATATTTTAAAATTTATTTGTGTTTATCTTTCATTTTGTAGTTTCTTTAACAAACATATGAATCCTCCTACCCTCCCCATTTATGTGTGTGCATATGTGTGTCTCTGTATATCTGTGAGTATGTGTGTGTGTGCTAACGCAAGCACAGAAGCTTACCCATGCATAATCATATAATCACATCAACTCCACTGTGTATGCTCCCTTATTGTGTGATCAATGAGCCATCAGAACACCACAGATAACGTAATAATTTCTAAAAAAAAATGGCATTGTATCCACAAGCAGGAGCTGCCTTAAAAGAGAAAAATAAAGAAAAAAATGGCATTGTAATAAATGGTTTTTGACCTTGGGGGAGGATTTAATTTAAGTCTTTTCTGTTCCAGACTAGATTTTTCAAGATGCAGAGGTAGACATTAGTATTTATTTTATTTTATTATACTTTAAGTTCTGGGGTACATATGCAGATCATGTAGGATTGTTACATAGCTATACACATGCCATAGTGGTTTGCTGCATCCATCCCCTCCATCACCTACATTAGATATTTCTCCTTATGTTGTTCCTCCCCAATTCCCCCTCCCCTAGCCCCATCATCCCCCAACAGGCCCCAGTGTGTGATGTTCCTCTCCCTGTGTCCATGTGTTCTTATTGTTCAACACCCACTTCTGTTCTTGTGTCAGTTTACTGAGAATGATGGTTTCCAGCTTCATTCATGTCCCTGCAAAGGACATGAACTCATCCTTTTTATGGCTGCATAGTATTCCATGGTGTATATGTGCCACATTTTCTTTATACAGTCTATCATTGGTGCACAGTAGTATTAATTAAGGGCTTTTAGCATTTGTCTTCTGTGGAAGAGCCAGGAAGAATGTCAGAGAAAATGGACTCTGATACAGTCTGAATGCAGACCTCTAGGTAGACAACTAGAAGAGAAAGGACTAGGTTTTCAGTTTGTTCGTTTGTTTGTTTTATACCGGCATCTGGCTATCATTAGATGTAGGGTGACACTGGGAAGAACATAATCTTTGTCAGGGCAACATTCTTCAGGTGGAACAATTCCTGAAGTTGAGGAAGAACCAGAAAGAATCTTTCAATGCACTTCCAGCAGCTGGAGGGATAAGTTCTTTAGTCTTGAAAGGGGATCTGGAAAGTACACCATATGATCTTCTGTACTTACCCTAGAGCAGTGACCAAATATATTTTATTTGAATTTAATGTTTAGAATATTGAGTATTAAAACATTGACATTTTAAAGAGAATATATTGCAAACATTGTTGTACCTTCTAGATGTGAATGACTCATTCAGTATATAAAATATATAGAAGATATTAAAAAGGAAAATATGAAATTTGGATATGTTAACTGCCTTCTCTCTCATACACATGGAGACACAAATTTCACTGTAACTGAAATAAAAAGAGGTTAAAACATAACAAAATGAGAATATTGAGGCAAATATGTGAAACAATTAATACTCTTGTAGCTGGTATATTGAACACGGAATGGAGGTTGATCTCTGTAGAATACAAATAGAAAAATACTTAACTCCTCTCCAGACCCTGCCTTCAATTATAGTCTAGTAAATTCTTTTTGCTGAACCCTAAGTCTATCTATTGGCTTTCCAATCAATTTCAATTAAAAGAAAAATTTTATTATGGTAATTTTGACACATTCAGTCATTAAAATGTCTAGTTATATAAACGAAACTTCAATTTGACATTATAGTCATAGCTTCTTTCTTCCCAGCACAGACATGATTCTTGATTCTGGGTTTAAGAAACAATAGAGGAAGTGAGCAAAGGAATTAAAGAAAAAATGCTGCTGAAATATGGTCATTGATAGCTCTATGTGTCCACCATTCAAATAGAGGCTCTTCTTCATGTATCAGGTCTGCTGCTTTTTTTGGAAGTGCTAGAGGGACTTTGTCCCTACTCAGCTGTCTAGTGTAGACTATGCCCCTATAGACTGACCCATGCAAAAACATCACTTCCGTATCTTATTACTCTCACTCTAGCCCTATTATGAGTTGAGCTACATGAAAATAACAGGAGTCAAACTATTATCCACATTGTCTTCTCAGGCCATAGAAGTCTTATACATCCTTAGGCTGCCAAGTGATGTAAGAAAACCAAATACTATCCGTTTTCATTCACATATTGGAGCTAAACATTGAGTACACATGGACACAAAGAGAGGAACAATAGACACTGGGGCATATTTTAGGGTGGAGGGTGGGAGGTGGGAGCAGGGTGAATATAAAAAAAAATCTACTTATCAGATACTATGCTCATTACCTGGGTGATGAAATAATATGTACACCAAAACCTCATGAGACCCAATGTATCCACATAACAAACCTACCCATATAACCCTTAAACCTAAAATAAAAGTTGTAAAAAAAAGACACATGTTTAACTGCTGACTCCTCTCTCCTCACCTTATCATGGGTAGTATCTCAAAACAGACTGCTGCTTTTAAACTTCTCCAGTGGAAAGCCGCCTCTAGGTTCATGTATATTACCAAATTCTCTAGAACACACACAAAAGTCTATCAAAAACTCTCACACTACACTCCATTTCTGTACCGTATGGAGTCTGTAAATTTCTGTGGCTCAGCAAAGATTGTTTGAGAAAGAAGGTGCTGGCAGGTGTCCTCTCTACACTCTTTTGAATATGCTCCCATATTTGGCCTTAGAAAAAGCACCCCTCCCACCATCTGACAGAGGAAGTGCCACAGCTTTCTTTATAGCCTATTAATTCCTTTCAAATAATCCATTAAAATGTTATTATTTTCTTGTAGTGCTTGGGGAGATAAGAGGATTTGCTATTTTTAACTAAATCCTGCATGACCGTGTCTTGCACCCTTCTATAACATAGCAGAATATTTGTTTCCTATTGTTTTCAAGCCTAGTTTTATCAGAATTTGAAGACAATAAATTAGTCCTTTTTATTATCATGCTACATCTCCACCAAACAAATTGCTTGTACAAAAAATGATTAGCAATATCATGACTTCAATGAATTCTAAGTCAATGAATATTAATCTACAATCCACCAAAGAATAAATAAAAACCAAAAGAAAAATAAACTTTTCCCCCTTTTAACAGTGATGATACCCTTTGCCAAAAACTATGGCTCGAAATTTGCATTATTGCAAAGAAAATGAAATAAAACATGGTATAGTCTATTTGCACTGCTTCTATTTAAATTACTTGGTTTCAGCTATATATGGTTGAGAGAGGGAGTGGACAAATTCAGATAGTGTTGGAAATGTGGCCTGCCATTCTGCTGAGTCTATGTCCTAGGCCCAGTGGGTCGTGGAAGAAAACATGAATCTGCTGCTCTCTCAGTCCTTGTCAGTTCCAACTCACGTCCTGATAGTATGAGCTTTAGTAAGCACTGCATGTGCCGCTAGGTTTTTTAAAAAAGCACAGTACATATTTAAGAAAAACATGGAAACTAAATACAAGCCACTACTCTGATATTTCCATGAAGAAGTCATACACTGTATCACCATGGAGAAAAAAGTAGTGTTGTGTATTTTGAAAGACAGATTGTGGATTTTCAAAACGGCACCTTTATCAGATACTGACAAGGATAATTTTGACTTCAGACTATTTTTCATTAGATATGCTGACTTTAAAACTAAATTCTAATTACAATATGATACTGCTATGAAATATTTTTGAGAAACAATTTGGAAATTTTTATGAGTGGTAAAAACACACCAAATATATTTTTGAAATGAATACACAATGGGTAAAGGTTTGGGAGTTTATATTTCCTATAGTTAATTCAAGAACATGACAGTTTCTAACAACAGTCTCTGTGTAGAGTATTGCTTCTCTTTAATCCAAATCTGAATATGCTACTGTTCTGCATAAAATGCTTAAATGACACTACATCATTTACAAAGAAAGCTCAATTTACTGATGGTGACTTAAACTTTCCTTTCTGACATAACCCCATTTATTTTTCCAGGAAATTCTAGCTACTCTCATATGGTATTTACTGTTCCCTCAAATACTCCATATTAAAGCCATTTTACCTTCTCTTCTTTCTTTTTCCTATATACATGGCCTTTCCTTTGACTTGTCTAATAAATTAAGCATCACCTCTTGAAACTCTGTATTTGTCTCTGTCTTCTGTCTCTGATTTCTTTGAACGTGGCACATAACTAGAAAATTATTTAGCTGCTATATTGGAGCTCCTGGAGAGCATGGATTTACTGTTTCTTGTAGCTCTTGATCAGAGCATATCTAGAAAAATTTTTGTCGAACACCATATTAAATAAATTAATGTGATTGAATAATTAAAATGTTTGCATTTGTATTTTAAGAAAGAAGTATATGTTAATATTTTCAAATTATACCACATGAGCAAACATTTATTATGTAGGTATTAACTCTTAGATATAAAATTATCTATGACATATGTTAGGATAGCTAAAAGCCTTGCAAGATAGAGATAAGGTTTCCTTTTGAGTCCGAGACAAGATTTGTCTCTTAATCAGGATAATAAATATTACGTATTTTTCCCACTCCAGGGCAAAAATTGGACAGACTTTCTAGCAAACTTCTGATGAAACTGGAGTTTCCTTTGCTTGCATTTTTCAGCAGTGACATAAACCCACCATCACTGCAGCTTGTACCTGGACCTCTCTTCATTGCTCCCAAGGGGCTTTAGAATTTCAAAAAAAAAAAAAATTGCACTTGACAGTTAAACAGGCAGGAAAACTTTATTCAACATTATTGCAATAGTAGTTAAGACTATTGCAATCGGAGAGAGTTTGAACTCAATACCATTGAAACAAAAGGCAGGAGAGTTTTTAATTGCTGGCATAGCCTAGTGGAAAAGTATTGAAGAATATTTGTTAGGGGAGGATCAACGTGATTAGGCTATCTTTGCTGATTGGCACTTACCAAAGTCACTGTCCTACTCTCTCACAGAGCCTGTAAGGTAGAGGCACTATATTTCTTAATGATTACATTTTTAGAAGGTTGGCTTTCAAGTTCATAAGACAAACGTGTGAACTGTAAACTAGCAAGAAGCTCAGAGATGATTTATTTCTCAAAGGACAAAGAAAGAAATCTTAATTGCAAGTTATCAAAAGTAAATTCTCTGAGAAAACGGCAATCAGGAAAAAAAATCAAGAAAAAAGCTGTTAAACATTTACACAAGCTGAGGGGAACAATAAAATTGTATTGGTCAAAGGACAGAAGAATTATATTTATGCTGCCTGTTATGTCATCGGTAATAAGGTCTTTTGTTTCTGGCCCGGGAGTCTTACATCTTCTGCCAGCATAAAACACATTGTTCATGTCTAAGCGGGAAATTTAAATAAAGGCTTATAGCCTGTCATTGTGATTCAGCTCTGCTATATCATGAAGATCATTAATGTAAAGCAAAGTTTAATTCTTTTGTTAAATTATCTTCCTCACTCAAGCTTTCCACTGAAACATTAATGTTGAATTAATTTCACTTAAAATTTTCTCCAAAGTGTGGTAATGTGAAATATATATTTGGTCTTTGAACCCATTTTCTGGAATACAATTTCTAAAATCCTTAGAATCTCCAAAGTTTTCTGATATGCTAGTGAGTTGGCTGATGTCTGGTAGCCCCTACAGATGATGACAGTTGGCCACCAGATAGACCAAGGCTAGGGAAAAGTTAGGGGATGAAGATTAAAATGACCACCAGTAGCCAATGAGAGGCAATCTCAAGAAACTGAGACTTTAACCTGTGGGTCAGTTGCTACATCGAGGTAGAGGATGCCTGGCTGGTGTTTCTGCTAGGAAGAATTGATCGCCCCTTTACTGATGGTGAGAAATCCCCACATCTCTCCTGTCAGAAGAGAATTGTGAGAATATTTATTGTTAGATCATTTATAATAGAAAGCTGAAACTGAACTCAGCATATAAATTAGAGTCAATCATAGGACTAGCGTAAACAAATTGCAGTCTTTAAAACATATTACATTTTTAGGTCTATAATAAAGAAATTTCAAAATATTAGTTTAGCCATAGAAGTGATCCATTTTTCTTTAATTTTAGAAAACAAAATAAACTAGTTTACTGCCATTAATATACTTTCAGGTTTTTATATTATTTTCTTTACTATAAAATGTATAAAATGCTGATGATGCTTTTTTCGTTTTGCTATTTCTGAGGTTGAAAACAAATAATATGATTATCAAGACCTTATGTAATGTTGAAAGTGGCTGGAACTTTCAAATGGTTCATATTGTTAAGAAACTTTGAATGGTGATACTTAATTTTCTATGTCTAAAATTAGTATGGATTACCAAGAGTGATCAGTAACATTAGAAGAGTTTAGTGAAGATATGTAACCAACCTCTTTGAGTCAAAGTCGAGCTATGAATTTAACTGCAATGTAACTTACCTTGATTAAGAAAATTTGCTTTTGTGTGTGTGTGAAAATTCAGGAGCTCATAATACATATAAAGCAATGTTACAAGTTTTATGTACATAATTTTCAGATGGAAGGAATACTTAAAATACAGATTCCTGGGTACCATCCATCATAACTCTGATTCAGTAGGTCTGGAGATGTTCTTACACATTAGAGTTTTTATTCTGACGGAAGGCTACTGCAGACCACAATTTTTGAGAAATGGTAGAAGAAACAAATTGTTATTCTATGATTTGAGATTAATAACAGATTATAACATGATCACAAATAATTCATAAATATTTCAGGATGCAGTTTCCTTTACTATAGCATAGTGATTTTGCTTTTAATTTGTCATGACAAGGAATACTTTTTACTGTGGTGAAAAAAAACCCATGCAACATGAAATATATCTTATTAACAAATTTTTAGTTATACAGTACAATGTTGTTCACTATATGTGCATTAATGTAGAAAAGTTTCTAGAACATTTTCATCTTGTATGACTGAAACTTTGTACTCATTAGACAATAACTCCTCATTTCCTCATTCCTTTAGGCTCTGGCAACCAATGTTCTACTTTCTGCTTCTGAGTGTGACTATTTTCTGGTGACTCATAAAAGTGGAATCATGCAGTGTCTGTCGTGATGATTGGCTTTTTCCACTTAGCATGATGTCCTCAAATGTCACTTCTGTTGTTATATGTGATGGGACTTTCTGTTTTTTTTTAAAGCTGAATAATATTCTATTTTATATATCTATATACATATACACATATTTATAGTTATATATTTATAAATTTTTTAAACATTTCTCTGTCAATGAACATTTATGTTTTCACCTCTTGGCTTTTGTGAATAATGCTGCAATGAACATGAAAGTGCAAATCTCTCTCCAAGGTCCTGTTTTCAGTTAGTTTAGATAAGTATGAAGCAGTAGAATTTCTAGATCATATAATAGTTCTATTTTTAATTTTTGAGATATTGTCACACTATTTTTTATAGGCCCAGCACTATTATCCACTAACACCAAGAGGGGATATGAGTTTCAATGTATTTACATTCTCTTCAATACTGATTGTTTTCTGTTTTGTTCTATTTTGATATTGGCCATCTATAATAGGCATGAAGTAATATTTCATTGTGGTTTTGATCTGTCTTTGCTTGTTGATTATTGACATTTAGCATCTTTTCATGAATATATGGTCATTTGTATGTCTTTTTTTTGGAGAAGTATCTTTTGATGTCCATTGCCCAGTTATAATTGCATAATTTCCATTTTTTTTCTATTGAGTTTTAGAAGTTCCTCATGTATTTAGATATTACTCCTTATTAAGCATATGTTCTGCAAATATTGTTTCCTCTTTTACAGGTAGCCTTTTTACTCTGTTGATTTTTTACATTACTGTGTTGAAATATTTTGGTTTGACAGAGTTTAACTTGCCTGTTTTTGCTTTTGTTTTCTGTGCTTTTTGTGTCATATTCATAAAATCATTACCTGCTCCAGCATTATAAAGGTTTTCCACTATGTTTTCTTTTGGGAATTTTATAGATCAATGTCTTATATTTAAGTCTTTAATCTATTTTGAGTTAATTTATGTTTGTGTTGTTAGATAAGAATACAATGTTATTCTATTGCATCTGAATATCTTTGGCACATGAAAAAAATTCAAATTTTCCCAACACCATTTTGAAGATACTAATATCATTTTAATGTTTGTTCCCTCTAAATCTCATGTTGAAATGCAATCCCCAATGTTGGAGGTAGGATCTGGTGGGGAATGTTTGGCTCACGGGGGCAGATCCCTCATTAATGGCCATTATTGCAATATTGAATGAGTTCTCACTCTGAGTTCACACAAGATCTGGTTTTTTAAAAGATCATGGTAACTTGCACCCCCTTGCTTACACTCTTGTTATATAACATACTGGCTCCCCATCCCCAATGATTGTAAGCTTCCTGAATCCCTTACCAGAAGCAAATACTGCAGCCATGGGTGCAGCCTGCAGAACCATCCATCAACTAATTCTTTTTTAAATAACTACCCAGCCGCGACTGTTCCTTTACAGAAACACAAGAATGGACTAATACAGATACTATCCTTTCAACATTGTATATTCTTAACATCCTTCTCGAAGATCAGTTGACTACATATACATGTTTTTTTTTTCTAGACCCTCTAATTTATTTCATTGGTCTATATGTCTATGTTTATGCCTGTACCATGTTATTTTGCTTACTGTAGCTTTGTAGTATGTTTTGAAGTTAGCTTTGTTCTTTTATGAGACTGTTTGTCTATTGGGGGTCCTTTGTGGTTCTTTATGAATTTTCAGTTTATTTTGTCTATTTCTGAAAAATAAAATGGCATTGGGATTTTGATGGGATTGCCTTGACCCTATAGATCACTTTGGGTGGTACTGACATTGGTTTTCTTTCAACTCCTTTAAGAAGTTGGTTGCAAAACAGATATACATTCTGATATTGATAATTCTCATCATAAATAAGAACATCAAAAATAAGGCAATAGCAAGATGTGCTTCACATATAAACAATCATGTTGTAAGAACAAGAAACCTGAATTCCTGTACAACAAAAAGATTAGGAAGCAAATGTGAATAAGCTTGCATTCAGAATATACCTATTTGTGTGTGCAAAGACAATATACTCATCCTATACCTCACTTAAGTTCCTTTATGATGCATAATTCCTTAATCATTTATTTGTGAAAGAAGAAGGATTATTAAGAAACATGAAATCCAAATTGAACTTATTTTCACAATATCAATGCTAAACTCAAAATAGCAACTTCATTGACTCTCAATGGTAAATTTCAAACATGGAAAGCAATCTTAATTTTGTAACCCTATGAGTAGGGTATGCAAAAAAAGATGCATTATTTTACTCTACTTACAAAGAGCCTGGGTCTCAGCCTGTACTTAAATATCATGAGCAACAAAGGACAGAAAACAATTATCAGTAAGAGTAACGCCCATACATATAAAAACATCTAGTTGAAGAGTTCATCTCATGCAACGGATTTACTAAATTAACTACATATCTGTCAGAAATTTCCAAATCCCTGCTCCCAACAAAATTTTAGTACATCTATTTAGTACCACGGGTCATTTAGAAAAAAAAAAAAAAACAAAAAAACAGAAAAAAGTATATTCTAAGTCTTTGCAATTAAAAAAAAAAACATAACATAAACACTGTTAGATATAAATTTTGAACTAAGTATGTTTTTTCTAAATATAATTTATGTAATCGAGGCTTTTTAAGCAAAGATAGGTCTGTATATATGATCTGTACAAACTTACAGTAGTGATATTCCAAATTAAGATTTTTCTTCCTACTATGGTGGGATAATATAACTATTTTCTGAATGAAGATACATGTTAAGGCTTAAGGAGGAAACAGCTTAGTGAAAAAAATTGCTGTTCATTTAAAAATGTGTATCATTTCATAATAGGCTCCTGAACTTTCAAATTTACATGTGAGAATACATTTACATCTTAAATTTCTAGGAAAGGCACACACTAGGTAAAAGAAAAAAAAAAGCAAAATTTTCAACTCACCAATATATTGGCAAAGCTATGACTTTTATTAGAAACAAATAATGCTTCTCAAGAGGTTGGCAACATGTCATAGTATCAACATATACTTTATACGGTGTATTTCTCCCTTTAATTATATTTCAGCAGGAGGTGAAATATCTCCTTGGCTATGACAGTCAGACGTATTTGATGGACTGTGTAGGCTGGTCTCCTTGTACACAAACCAAGCACTTCCTACCCAAAGTATCATATTTGGAAAGCCAAAGATCACAGATACATTTAGGGATCCCATACTGGTCACAGAGCCAAAGTAACAACAGCCCTTCTTTCTTCTTACAAGGTGAAAGTTCCTAAAAACATTGTTACCAGTAGCTATTTTAATATCTGTTGGAGCTACAGCCTGGGTTGAAGTGCTCTCCAACCATAAAAAAGTGGCAATAAGCTAATGACAAAGTCAATTACAGGAACTGTGTGACTACCTGGATATAGGCTCCTGTAGCCAACATAAAGCAGGAGGGCAGCAATGCAGTACAGGAACACAAAGGCAGCAAAGGTAACTTGGAATTGTGCAGAAGGAGGGTAAACGCCTATGAGGACAAGACTTTTCCAATTTACATCACATATGTTTACACCTGGAGGTAGCTGAAATGATGCCTCGTTACACCTGAGTTGATAACCAAAACCAGCTGTAATAGTTTTATTCTCAGTAATTGTGGGAGGACAACTCACTTGGATTTCTGTTTGGCCCTTAAAACCTCCACAGGTGGCAAAAGCAAAGATAGAAGCAATCTATTCGAGGACCTTGATGAAGCCAAGTGGCACCTTGAGCGGATTGAGATTGATCTGGAAGCCGGACATCCTCTGAGGGGAGGAGTGGGAGAGAGTCAGGACGGCAGGGCGGAGAAGGAAGGGACCGAGGAGACGCCAGCAGCCGGGCGGCGAGGAAGAGGTACTGATATTTTAACAGTATTAAGGCCTCCAATATTAATACAGGATATCTTTCCATTTATTTGTGTCTCCTTCAATTTCTTTCATCAGTGTTTCATTGTCGTCCATTTCCTTGGTTAAGATAATTCCTAAGTACTTTTTTGTTCTTTTTGATATTATTGTAAATAGTATTGTTTTAAAATTTCTTTTTGAAAATTGTTCTTTGTTAATGTGTAGAAACAACTGATTCTATGCGTTGATTTTGTATCCTGGAAATTTTCTGAATTCATTTACTGGTTCTAACAGTTTTTATATGGGATCTACTGTGTTTTCTACCTCTAAAATTATATCCCATGTAAACAGAATTGATTTTATTTCTCTTTTCTAATTTGGTTGCCTTTTATTTTTTTTCTCTCGCTTAATTTCTCTAGCTGGGACTTCTAGTACTATGTTGAATAGACCTGTCAAGAGTGCACATTCTTGCCTTATCCCTGATCATAGGGGAAAAGCTTGCTTTTTTTTTTTTTTTTTCGACAATGACTGTGATAAAGCTATGTTTTTCAATTTCTACTTTTTTTAAAAAAATTATAAACAGTGCTGAGTTTTGTCAAAATCTTTTTCTATATCTACGAAGGTGATCAAGTGGGTTTTACTGTTAATTGTTTATGTGTTGCATCATACTGTTAGTCTTTTCCTTTTTACATTGAAAACACATAAGTTTTTTTTTTTTTTTTTAATTGTACTTTAGGTTCTGGTTTTTTTTCATGTGTTAAATAGTTCATCCCTGAGAGAAATCTTGGTCATGGTATGTGATTCTATTAAGGCACTATTGAATTTGGTTTTCTACAAAATTTCAGAGGATATTTGCATTTGTATTCATCTGGAATATTGGTCTGTAATTTTCTTTCTTTCTTTCTTTCTTTCTTTTTAGTGTTTTAAATCTAGCTTTAGTCTCAGAATAAGGCTGGCCTCATAAAATGCTGTTGAAAGTATTGCCTCCTTTTCAGTATTTTAGCAAATGGAGGAAGATTTGACATTAATTCCTCTCTACATATTTGGTAGAATTCACCAGTTAAGCCATCTAGTCCTAGACTTTATTTCTGTTGAAATGTTTTTGCTTATTGACTCAATTTTCTTACGAGAGATTTACCTGTTCAACACTTTGTGTGTCTTCATTATTTAGTCTTAGTAGGTTTAGAAATTGATCCATTTTGTTTATGTTATTCAATTTATAGATGTATAAATTTTTTTAATACTTTTTTGTAATCTTTATTTCTGTGGCATCAGTTGTAATGTCTCAAGTTATATTTCAATACTCCCTTTTGGTCTTAGTCTAGCTGAGGGTTTGTCAATTTTGTTGATATTTCAATAGCATTTTGTTGACTTTTTATATAGCTTTTCTATTTTATTCGTTTTTGCTCTAATCATTAAAATTCCTTCCTTTTGCTAAGTTTGGGTTTATTTTGTTCTTTTTCTAGTTTCTTGTGGTACAAAGTTAGGTTGTTTATTTGAGATACCTCTTCTTTTTTAATACAGGTGCTTAACATGATGAATTCTTTCCTAGTGCTGCTTTCTCTGCAGCTCATAAGTGTTGGTATGTTATGTTTTCATTTTTGTCTCAGAACATATTCTAATTTCCCTTTATTTTATCTTCAGCCAACTGGTAGTGTGTTGTTCAATTTTCATATAATTGTCCAGTTCTTTTTCTGATATTAATTTCTAGTTTTATTCAGTTGTGTGCAAGAAAGATTCTTGGTGTGATTTCAATCTTTTCAAATTTATTAAGACTTGTTTTGCAACCTACAATGTATTCTTACCCGGGGAAGAATGTGTACACTTGAGAAGAATATTTATTCTGCTGGTTTTGTGTAGACTGATTTTTATGTGTCAGTTGGGTTTAGTCAGGCTATAGTGTTGTTGGAGTCTTCTTATTCCTTATTGATCAACTGTCTGGTTGTTTTACCCATAATTAAAACTGGGGTATGAAATTTCTGTCTATTATCATGTTACTCTCTCTCTCTCTCCTACTTTACATATTTGGGTGCTATGTGCATATATATTTGGTATATATTCATAGTGATTTCATCCTATTATAATAATTATAAGATGTTGTTTTTGTTTTATGACAGTTTTTGACTTAAATTGTATTTTGTCTGATACAATTATGGCTACTCCTGCCTTCCATGAAATATATTCTTTTCATCCTTTAATTTTTAAACTATGTGCCTCCTTAAAGCTAAAGTGAGTTTCTTGTAGGGTGCATATAGTTAAATTATGGTTTTGGTTTTTAATCTTAATCTGTTTAGCTACTCTTTATCTTTCGATTGGGGATTTTAATTTATTTATATTTAAAATATTTGTTGATGGAGAAAGACTTACTATTGCCATATTATTCATTGTTTTCTGTCTATCTTATAGCTCTTTTGTTCCTCTTTTCCTCTTTTGCAGTCTTTTTTTCCCCTTTTGCAGTCTTTTTTTCCCATTGACTTTTATACTGTCAATGTTTAATTGCTTTCTTATTTTCTTTTGTGTACCTCTTACAGATATTTTCTTTGTAGTTAATGTGAGACTTCCGTAAAACATCTTATAAGTATAATAATCTATTTTAATCTGATAACATGTAATTCCAATTGATTAAAAAAATTTTTCATATCTACTTCTTCCTCCACACATACACTTCTGTTATTGATATCATAATTATACTTTCTTATATATGAATTGATATTTTAGTTATATTTTTATACTAACAATTTAATTATACACCAGAACTAAAACTGTTTCATCCACCACCATTACAGTATTACTGAATCCTGTATTTATTAAATATTTACCCTTGCTCCAAGCTCTATACATTCATAAGCCTTTTCGTTCCTATCTTGCATTCCTTTGTTTAAAATTGAAAGACTCTCTTTAGTATTTTTGGTAAAGAAAGTATAATAATTATAAACTTTCTCAACTTTTGTTTATCTGAAAATGTCTTTATTTCTTTTCCATTTTTTGAAGAACAGATTTGTTCCATATACTATTCTTGATTGACAGTTTTATTTATTTATTTTAGCACTTTGAATATGTCATTCTAATCCCTTTGGCCTGCAAGGTTTCTACTGAGAAATCCTGTGTTAGTTTTATGGAGGATTTCTTGTATATAATGAGTCACTTTCATTGTGCTGCTTTTAAAATCCTCTCTTCGTCTTTTAATTCTGACAATTTGGTTATATTTCTGTTGTCTTTGAGTTTATGCCATTGGACTTCTTAAATGTAGATGTTCATTTCCTTACCCCAATTTGGGAGGTTTTCTGCCATTATTTTTTCCAATAAATAAATGTTTTACTTCTTTTCCTCTTCTCCTTCTAAAACTCTCACAATGTGTATATTTGTTCCCTTGATGGAGTCACGTCAGCATTTTAGGCTTTCTACACTCTTCATTCTTTTTCTTTTTGTTCCTCTGCATCATTTCAAATGAACTGTGTTACAGTTCACTGATTTTTTTCTTCTGCATAATTATGTCAATTTTTTATTCTTTTAGTGAATTATTGAATTAAATGATTTTACTCTTTAGTTTCAAATTTTCTGTTTATTTGTAATATTTTCTATGTTTTTGTTGATATTTTATGTATTTATTTTCTGAATTCATTGAGCATGTTTATAATGGTTATTTTGATTTTTTTTCTTGTTTTATATATCTTCATTTCCTTAGGACTTATTTCTGGAGATAATTTGTTGATACTTTGCTTGGGTTATGTGCCCAGCTGTTAGGTACAATCATTTCTTCATGTGCCTTGTCACTTTTTGTGGTGATCCATGCATTTTAAGAGTAGCCCACTCTTCCAGTATTTGTGAACTGGCTCCAAAGAGGAAAAGTTTCTCACAGAATAACCCAGATACAGATTTTGGAGGCCTCTCAAACTTTTTCTGTGAATTTGTAAATTCCTAATTAGAGAGATTTTTCTGGTTTCTTTTTTCAGAAGCTCAATATTTTCTCTTCATTTGGTGTCTGTCTCCACTAATGAAGATCCTTCGATGATATTGTAAGCCACCCATTTCTTTTTCTCCTCACTGGCCTCAGGCATTTAAATCATGCCAGCTCCCATTGGTGTTCTGAGACAAACAAGAAAACAATCAGTTTTTCAGGCAGCTCCCCAAAAAGTCAGTATTTAACACACCTTTTATTTTTCTCTTTTTCCCCTGAGGGACAAACTGTCAAGTTGAATCAGCCTCTGTCTGCTATACTGTAGGTCTTCTGGAGCTATTATATTTGCTTGTATATCCTCAAACATCTAGAGTATTCCAGCTCCTGTCAGCATGCCAAGTCAGGTAAAACTGTTATGCTGAGCTGGAGAGAGAGATGATGGTAACTGAGTGTGTGCTAGTTCAAAGGGCTGCCTCTGTTTTCACTGGTGTCTTATCTGACACTCTTTCCTGTCAGCACTTAGATTTAAACAAGGCAGTAATCAGCCTCTTAGATAGTGTTTTCCAAATATGAACAGTAGACCTATGTTTCAGTTTTCTATTTACTCCCCAGGGAGAAGTGAGGAGTTGAGATCTTCCTTCCACTGCACATTGCTGAGCTAGGGGCAGGGCTTTTGGCAAGTGGGTGCCACAGATTTTTTCATCAACTTCAATGTGGCTGGCGTGATACTCACTTAGGGTACAGGAGCCTCTTGACTGGTCTCTAGGTTTCTCACAAAGGAGAATATTTTGCATATCATTGAATTAATGTCCCTGTAGGAGCAGGGCTTGATACTTATTCAGTCATCTTCCCTACTTTACCTCTCAACAAGGAACAAAATTTATTCCTGATATTATTGTGTCAAGAAACCCTATCAGAATTGTTTTTTTTTTTCAATTAGTTATGTGAAATATAACAGTATTTTATATTAGTTTCTTTTGTTCAAAGTTTATTATTATTTCGTTTTTTAGGTACACAATTTGCAGAACAAAAGTGTTAGTCAACCCAATTTTAGAAGCTTACAAGATGAGATCGGTAGAGAAAAAAATACTCTAATTTATCAGTGTAGTTTTTTTAAAATAAAACTTTTTGTTTTCATGTAAAATAAAGTAATATCCAAAATAGAAACCTTTACAATTTGATCATTCTGTTTTGTGATTGAAATAAGAGTGGAACTGATTTTAATTTAATGATTATACTACCATCTGGCATTTGCAATTTTGTTATCTCCACAGATGCCCTAGGATGTGGGAAACTGGAACAGGAGAAAGAGAAAGTGAATGCATAAAATTAACATATAACATGGCATAAAATCTTAAATTTTAAGTATGCAATTACTACAATAAGGACTATCTCAAGATGTAATAATCAGACAAATAGATATTTAACAACATTTGAAAAGATATATTTCTGAAGGGCTTCTGCTTTCTTTGTGCTTTAGAAGATGAGTTGTTAGCTATGTCTTGGTGAAGAGAAATATAGGTGCCTTTCATATCAAATGTGTTTTCTCCTATGTGAGATAGCTATAACTGTGGCCAAGGAAGCAAGGATAGTAATTAATTTGATCTTTTTATGTTAAATAAATGTTTTTAAATATGGAATGATGAGGAGAAAGTATTCTAGTATTGAGGGTAAACTTGTCACTTGAAATGGCATTTATTTTGGAAAAGAAGAGAAATTAGTTCATATATATATATATATATATACACACACACACACACACACATATATTTTATTGTGTTTTAGGTTTTGGAGTACATGTGAAGAGCATGCAGGATTGTTGCATAGGTACATACGTGGCAATGTGGTTTGCTGCCTTCCTTCCCATCACCTGTATCTGGCATTTCTCCCCATGTTATTCATCCCCAACTCTCCACCCCCAGCTGTTCCTCCCCTTGTTCCCTCCCACATACCTCAGTGTGTAATGCTTCCCACCCTGTGTCCATGTGTTCTCATTGTTCAACACCCGCCTCTGAGTGAGAACATGTGGTGTTTGATTTTCTGTTCTTGTAAAGAAAAATTAGTTTCTAAGGTAAATAGGGCTTTTATCTTGAAATAAGGTCTAATTGTTTGCTTTCTATTAGTCTTGAGTTAGTATTTATTATCAATCGTTCAAATTTCTCAGTATCTGGCATATAATGAGCTATTAACAGAGTTTGGATGATTAATCCTGAAACTGTTAGGCTAACATTTCTACTGACTCCGTAAAGATCATAAACATCTGTATCAGTCATGGTCCTGGTACAGAACAGTAGCACACACAGAGTTTAAATATAATATTTCACTGAAAGAACTATCTACAGAAGTGTGAGCAGAGTGAGGAACCTAAACAGAATGATGAAATACCTTGTGTTTAGCAGAAATGGGAATCCCTTACCACCCCTAAACCCAGAGAGATAAGGGAAACCAAGAGGTCAATCCATGCAAAAAGAGATATGCAACAGTTTTTGGTTCCATAATCTACTTATGCTGCAAGGAAAGATGAGGAAAGTAACAAGTAGTTGAACAATAAATAGCATTCAGTTGGAAGGCATTGAAACCAGAGGACAGAGAGAAATGGCCCTTAGATAGAAAGAAGCTAGGCCCTCCATTGAAAGATGTAAAAAGGAGAAGCAGGAAGGTGTGGGGTTAATCTTGGTGCATTTGTTTTAATTTCTCAGGTGAAAGAGTAGCATATTTGTTACATGTTGGAAAATGAGGAGGAGGGGAAGGAGTCAGAGAGGCATGATGGAGACAATCAATCATTTTTATTAGGTCTAACTATATGCTATGTACCATTAATGCTGTCACGAGTATAAGTTATAAACATTATTGTCATATTTTACAGAAGGAAAAACTAAGAGATGGAGAGTTTAACCTCTTTTTTCCAGATCATGCCATTCCTGTGTGACAAGGCCATAGTTGACTCACATATGTCCAATCATGCAGGTGTTAATAACTCGGTTTGACACACAGTTTTTAAATAATTATAGTAATAAGGGAAACTGCAGTTTACAGAAAAAGAATGAAACAATGTGATCTTGCTATATTAAGGACTCATTTAATGGTGATGACCATGGATTAATGTGGCACCAATATACTTAGCTCTTACATTTCTTGCCTGCAAATCATAGTTGTCTGTGTATAGGTGAAGAGAAGCTGACGGAAAGCTTCAAGAGATCAGAACAACCAGTGAGGGACAGCTGTTGACCCTATGAAGGACAAAGCATTCCCCAGCAATTGGTATTATTTTTCTCTGATTCTAAGCTATACCTAATATTCTTGGAGGGCAAAAGAGGCCAGAAACCCTATTACAGAAGGGAAATTTCAGTCTTTTATAATCCCTACTGTACAGAAAGTCTGATGCCTTTACAATTTTTAAGTGCTTTTATATGAATAAATCTTATACTTCTAGAAAAAAGCTTTAGTTCCAAGTTAAATTCATTGTAGCATGACTATATTATATACTTAGTTTATATATAAAGATTCACCAATAAGTCCACACACACACATTCATTGTCTGTAGCTTAGAAGTAGATGTCTCAAGAGCATCTCTTCATCTTGTGTGGGTCAAAATTAAGTGTTTTTTTTTTCCAAAATGAGCGATCCTCCTGTCTGCATGAGAGATTATATACCAAGAAATTAATAATAAAAGTACTATAGATAAACATCATAGCCTTACATACTTAAATAAACATCATACATTTAAATGTTATTAGAATCTATAGTTTATAACTGCATAGACACTAAGTCAACCGGCTGTGTGCTGTAACTATGGGCAAGAAATTGCAGATCTTTATTTCCAGATACAGAAAGACTTAGCAATGGCAGTAATTGCCCATCCCTTTGGTGAAACTAATCATTTTTTCAAAAGCTTAAAACAGCATTATCTACTGCTTTAAACTGTGGTTTATTGACTTCCTGCTAAATAAGGTAACTTGTCAATTAACAGTTTTATTAAGAAACTAGTGAAAACAAAGTAATGTCTGTTTGCCAAGGTCTTCACCATTTAAAGGCCAATAAAAGATCTTGAAATGTAATCTTTATGTTGTGTTGAAAGTGAGAGAGACAGATATGACTCAATAAAGCTGATACAAGAAAACAATTTAAATTTTATATAGTTTCTAATATCTATAAAACAATGGTATGAAGTAGAGACAAAAACATTTTCTGTAAAAGGGCAGATACCATACAGTCTCTGTTGCAATGATCTTGTCATTGAGGAATAAAGGCAGTTATAGACAATAAATAAACAAATAGGTGTGGCTGTGATTCAATAAAATCATTTTTACAAAAACAGTTGGCTAGCTGGATTTAGTCCGTGAACCACACTTAGCCAAGATCCAACATAAAATAATAAGGTGCTAGGTTATTGCCTATTTAATGTGATAATGCATTACTATTGAAAAATATTTTGTAAAACAGGCTTTCACTTTAAATGAATTAATTTTAGAGTACTTTTAAATACATTTATGAAGAAGTGTGTTAATTAAAACTGATTTCTTCTAATCATTGATTCAAGTAAGATTAAGATTTACATTATGAAGACAATTCCCAATTAGAAGGCAGGAAGGAAAATGATAGCCCAAAACAAAGTGGCCAAAGGAGATTTAAATAAAGAGACAAATATGAAACTTATAAACGAGTTAGAATGTAAACTGTTTAGTGATGAATTAGTTATGTGTATGACTTATACCACTTCAATGGTGCATTCGCTAATACTTCTGTTCACACTTAGTGTTTTTAAATTGCTGTGGTACAATACATATCAATCACTCACCCCATTGCCATTGAATATCTTTTCTAACATTTTTTATTACAAATTTACTGATAAAATTCTGTTTGAACATTGGCATCTTCATAATAGCATATCAACAAGCTTCTCTTTTAATTTATAACCTTTTATTCATTGATTACACAATATGTATTGTGATACTATAATTTAGGTAATATTGTTCTGGGTTGGAGAAATGTGGAAAAAGCCAGTGAAATCCTTGCTTTTAAGGAGCTTGCAATCAAGAGGTAGATGAATTAACAGATACTTTAAGAGAACCATCCTGTTAATACATTACAAGAGTAATGTATATGACAATTAATAAGGGTATTATTGGTGATAAGGATGGAGTTTAAGCAACAATTCATTTAGTAGTTGGGAAGGGCCTCTGAAAAGAGGCATCCCTGAGTTAAGATCTAAAGTATAAGAATATGGTAATGGTGCTAAAATCTAGCTCCAAAGCTTTCCAGTCAGAGGAAATGGCAAATACAAAGTGTCTTTGCTGGAAATGAACATAAATATGTTCCAGAAATATAAGTTGTGGGTGAAGCCTGGTAAGTGAAGAAGAGAAAGATATGAATTTAAGTCAGAACATTAGGCAAGGAACAGGTCACATGAGTTTTGTAAACAAGGGTAAAAAATTTAGTTGTATTTTAAGCACAGTGGAAGAATTTGAAGAGTTTTAGAACAGTCACATAATTAGTTTCATGTATTACTCAAGTTGCTCTGGCTACTATGGGAAAAATAGAAGTGAAACAAGAACAGACGCAGAACAACAAATTAGGAGATAGGGCCGTAGTCAATGCAAGAGATCAATTCTGTGTTTGCATTTTTAAAATTACTTTCAACAAATGTCATATTTTTACTGTTTTCTTGTATTTTTGAAGTACTGTTTTCATGTATTTTTCAAGAGTATTTATCCTTAACCTTCATTAGCTGAATAAAATGAAATAAAACTAACAGATAAGGAACCTTTTTTATTCTAGGATATTAGAAGAAAATGTCTATAGAATGCTGATATTACTTTATTTTCACATATGGTTTCTGTTTTTATTTTATTTTATTATACTTTAAGTTCTGTGGTACATGTGAAGATCCTGCAGGATTGTTACATAGGTATACACATGCCGTTTTAGTTAGATACATCCATTCCCCCATCACCTACATTAGGTATTTCTCCTAATGTTATCCCTCCCCGGTTCCCCCAACCACTAATATCCCTTCCTTAGGCCCCCAACCCACCAAAGGCCCTGATGTGTGATATTCCCCTCCCTGTGTCCATGTGTTCTCATTGCTTAACACCAGCTTATGAGTGAGAACATGTGTTTGTTTTTCTGTTCTTCTATCAGTTTGCTGAGAATGATGGTTTCCACCTTCATTCATGTCCCTGCAAAGGATACAATCCCATCCTTTTTATGGCTGCATAGTATTCCATGGTGTATATATGCCACATTTTCTTTATCCAGTCCAGCATTCATGGGCATTTGGGTTGGTTTCAAATCTTTGCTGTAAACAATGCTGCAATGAACATATGTGTGCATGTGTCTTTATATAGATAGATTTATAATCCTTTGGGTATATACCCAGTAATGTGATTGCTGGGTCAAATGGTATTTCTATTTCTAGATTCTTGAGGAATTGCCACACTGTCTTCCACAATGGTTGAACTAATTTACACTCCCTCCAAAAGTGTAAAAGCATTCCTATTTTTCTACATTCTCTCCAGCGTCTGTAGTCTCCAGGTTTTTTAATGATTGCCATTCTAAGTGGCATGAGGTTGTATCTCAATGTGGTTTTGATGTGCATTTCTCTAATGACCAATGATGATGAGCTTTTTTTTTTCATGCTTGTTGGCTGCATATATGTCTTATTTTGAAAAGTGTCTATTCATATCCTTTGCCCACTTTTTGATGTGGTTGTTTATTTTTGTGTTGAGAAAACTGGCTAGCCTTATGCAGAAAGATGAAGCTGGACCCCTTCCTTACACTTTATACAAAAATTAACTGCAGGTGGATTAAAGATTTAAACATGAGACCTAACACCATTAAAAACCCCAGAAAAAAACCCTAGGCAATACCATTCAGGACATAGGCATAGGCAAGAACTTCATGACTAAAACACCAAAAGAATTGGCAACAAAAGCCTAAACAGACAAATGGGATCCAATTAGGCTAAAGAGCTTCTGCACAGGAAAGGAAACTATCATTAGAATGAACCTGCAACCAACAGAATGGGAAAAAATATTTTGCAATCTACCCATCTGACAAAGGGCTAATATCCAGAATCTACAAAGAACTTAAACAAATTCACATATGGTTTCTATAGTCTCATGAACCCAGCAACTCTATATTTTAGAATATTTTAATATGTCAGAAGTCAAAATTTAAAATTTTCAAATATCCTTTTTAATCAATATCTGTAGAACACAATGAAGTATGCATTATTAAGAATATTAGTATTGACAACCACAACTTAATATTTAGTACAACCACCTAGTATTTACTACTTGAGAGGTATAAGCTTTTGTTATGCTAATATTTAATTACTACAGTTATTATAATTTACATATGCTCTTAAAGTAAGTATATATATATAATTATCCCCATTTTAAAACTGAGAAAAGGGACACAAGAAATTTCGAGACTTTTTAGACAATGCATCAAATAAGAAATGGAGATGAGAACTAATCCAGATTATTCTGGCCCCAAAGTCCCTACTTTTAACTACTATTGCTTTTACATTATTATTAAAAAAACAAGTAAATATTGGCCAATGCGTGTATAGATTTTATAAGAATAATGTTTGACAACCTAGTATATAGCTTGGAGTAGTGATTTCTTACATTTTTGTATAGACATACTATTTGTTTTTGGTTTGGTATGATGGAATCTTTGCTATAGGAAAATGAAAAGGACATTAAAGACTTAGTTTTAAGGAAACATAAATTGCCACCCAGTATAAAAAAAATTTAATTGTTAACTTAAATTCTGTCAATATGTATGTCTGGAGATGGGTAAGTTCTATGTACTGACAAATCAGAACTCCCTTTGAAAACTGGAAAAATGTTACCATGTTTTGAATTGGAAACCATCAGGCACAAGAGAAGTTTGACACAAGTAACTGGGAATGTATATAATTTATGAAGACATAACCCATACTATTATTGTTATTTTTATCTTAAAAAGAGAAAGTTTATAATGTTTATCCATACTTGTCTTATTTAGAGATTTATTTATCATGGTTATGTACATTTAGATCTGGGATTTAATTGTTTTCATTAAAAAGTACAAATCCCAGAGTTGTGTTTCATTCTCTGAATCTTTTATACAAATTATGAAAGTAAGAATGAAATATGATAAAAAATAATCTGTTAATTGCTCACTGGACACCTTTACACATTTTTACAACTATGTATTAGGAAACTGCATATTTATAAAATACCCACAATTTAATAATATAACATCAAGGATAGCTAAGTGGCATAGACAGAATATTTAGTATATGTCATTCATGATGCTAAGCAATGTTTCTTCAATTCTTATAAAACCTTGTGCCATATTTAAGAAAATAATCTTATTTTACTGTGTAGGAAATAGTAGTTTCTCACAGTTTAGTGGCTGGTTCTTGAGGGGTCACAGGTATTATGAAACAAATACGAATTGAAATTCAGGCCTTTAGCCTCTGGGTCTGAAGACCAAGCTTTAAGAGATAAATGAAGAAACAAAGTATACTTCCTGGTACAATTATTTAAGGGATTTAAGGACATCTTATAGAACTAATAAGACTGCATTTTCTATCCTTCAATTCTCATATCTTAACCTCTTATGGATTTTTGATATTTGAAGTTAAGACGTTATGACTTGTATGTCCCTAGTTAAAACTGCACTATAACCACAGACCTACTCCGTTAAGTAATTTTGATTATAAGGATTTCTCTCAATATCTCTATGAAGATGACCTCAAAGAAAGCTGATGTCTGATATACCACTGAAGGAGGAAATTGGGTATATTTGACTGCAGAAAAGGTTAGCCTGGATTATTAAGTTCTTTTTCTGATAGTCAGATCACAGAGACAGAATTGCCATTTGTCATCTTGTCCCAGACCTTTTGTCATCTATTGGGATGAGAATACTGAAAACTGAAGGGATAAAACAGAAAAACAAATTCTTTTAACCTCAACATTTTGCCCATTAAATGTGGTCACCAGATATCTGTTCATCTAAATTTTGCACCTATTGTCACTTCATAATTATTAAAAGGATCTCTGTTTACTCCCTCTGAAAGAAATCATATGAAATTATTATCCTACTTGTTTATTTGTAGCATATTAAAAATGAATGACTTCCCTAAGGTGAAATAATTATAAGTGGAGAAATTTCATATTGAACCCAGAGAATCTCCTCTGCCAGCTGTCCTCTCTAGCAACTTCCTCATATATAAGTGTTTTAATGCCATTGTCTTCTTTTCTCTATCAAATTATATTTCCCTCTGACTCCTCTCAGACTGTACTTCATTGTAACTCCTCTCTTCAATGTTCTTTAATATGTTTGCTCTACTTAGCTATCATAACTAAAACATTCACAGCACTAAAAATGCATTGTCTGAAGTTGTCCTTGGGTTTTGTATCCTGGATTGATGTTCTTCTTTCTTTTACTCCCTTCATTTTCATAATACTCCTTGAACCCTAATAACCCACATGTATCTCAGTCTGCCCTTTCTTCTGTGTTCATGGTGTACTTTTGGCCATAGCATTTGAGATTGAACCTTTGGTGAAGAGTGTCACTTTCTGGTCCTTCTTTTTAATTATTAGCCTGTTTTTCTAATTTTGGTTGAAATATGTAAAGATTTGTGATTTTATCTACTAATGATGTATCTACATAGGTTTAACTTGCTTTTGTACCATAAGCCAAATGATGACAGATGCATTTCAAAGCTTTCTTTGACCAATGAACCCATTTGGTTTCCCTGATGCCTCCAATAAAGATGAGTCCAAGATAGTATATTATCATTGTATTTGCTATTGACTACTCTTTTCTTTCAGTTTCTTCTCTCATCTCTTGACTATATTTAGTTTTGCCAATTACACTTTGTTCTTGCTAAATAGGACTGTAACCTGATTTACACTCTACTCTTATTTTTTTATGGTGTCTCCTGTGGTCTTATACAAATTCATGGCTTAAACAGTCCTAAGGGTTTGACTCCTGTGTCATATACTTTTAGAATTGCTTTCTCTGCTGAGCAACATATCCAAATTTCTACCTGTTCTCTGGATACCTAAACATAAACACACTTCTAAACTAGCATGAATCTTTTAGAGGCTCTAATTGCTGGAAAGAATATGACTTCCTAACATGAAATTGATAAACAATGCCAAACTGTAGAGTGCATGTAAGAGCGTAAGACACATTGTGATTACTCCCATGTGATTACTTTGCTGCTTCAAGAAAGAAGTTGCTGCTTCTTTGAGCTATCAAAAATAGTTTCAAAGTATTATTTTCAAGTATTTTTCTGATAGTTTAGGGGCCCTCCCTCTAAACTCTAATGCACACTTAGCCTGCCCATCATAGCATTTCAGAGTAGATTCATTTTTACTTATGTATTCCATTTTGGGTATTAGAGTGCTATGATCCTAGTTTGCCAGTAGTAACATTTTATTAAGTCTATCTAAATGTTCACATTTTATAACAACCTTGACCAACTTCTTATTTTTCTTTCATCTTCCTGTTTATTTTTTTCTCTATAATACCGTTTAGCATTCCAGATAATGCCAGCAGATATTAAAGATAAACCTCAAAATTTTGGTTTCTAATATAGAGCATGTAGTCATTTCAACACTGAGGTTCCTGACATGCTGACTTCTTCAATACAAGGTTTCCACATTCACCCCAAGTATGGATTATTGAGCTGAAAGATGGAACAGAAGATGTAGAACATTCATTTATTTAGGAGAAATTTCATTTACAAGCTATTTTATGGTGGATTAAAATAAGGCATATAGTAATTCCAACTGTCTAAGTATGTAACAATACAAAATAGATTGTTCTAAATTCTTTTTTTTTATTATTTAACATGGATGTCTCGTCTTTGAGAGAAAATATTGCATTGCAAAGCTGATAGGTGTTTGAGTGAAAAAAATATATCAAGCTCATGCTTAATATACCCTGGTGATTATACGTTGGCCCATATGAGATTGAACATTACCTTGGAGATGAGTCATTTCATTAAGCCAAAGTAACCTTCTCTCTTCACTAAATTTGAGAGGAAGATAAAGCTCTCCCAGAAATTAACTGGCAAATTTGGGGAATGTTCAGAATTGGTATCTTTCATCTTTTTATTCTGTGGTTAGATGTGTATGATGGGTTACAAATAATTTATTTACTTCGTCTTTTTTTTTATCTTGAACCCTTATTTCAAGGAAGTCTAGAATATGGTCCAATACTATGACCAGGAAAAAAGTAAAACGAATCCGGTGAATTTGCATCCAGTCTCTTCCCTACTACCGAATCTCTGGTGATTGTTAACTTTGCCTTAGCTGTAGCTTTTTAAGTAACCTCCTTCTTGCCTCTCCATCCTTTCGTTATGCCTTCATTCAAAACTGACACAGAAGGATCCTGCATACATAAGTAGGAATTCAAAGTCGTATAAATTAGCCTCATATGCATATTCCAAGAGTAGCTGCCACTTCGTATTCTGTTCTGTAACCAAACCAGACTATGTGTTGTTCCTTGCGCAGGCACAAATTTTTACTATCTTCATACCTTTGCTCATATAATTCTAAAACTGTTTGGAATAAGTGGTGTAAATGACTGTTCTCTCATAAAATCATCCCAAAGTTTCACATAGAATTTGTCTTATCCTCCTTTCTGTTCATATAGCAATATGTCTGTAACTAAATTATGGAAATAGTGTAAAATGCAATATCTTTCTCTTCCAGAGAATTTTAAGGCAAGAATATCTCACTCATTCAAAATTTTATTAATATTGGAGCCTAAATGACTTTATTTATGTGTTTATTATCATGAGTTAAATAGAAAAATACTTTGTAAATCATAAAGTTCTATGAAAATATTTTAACACTGCAGCATAGCCTTGTGTAAATGTACTCTGTTTAAATTTATGTAATCGGTTTAAGCCTCAGTTCCCTTGAGATGTGTACAGGAATGGTCACTACCTGGTAGGGGCATAGAACAAAGCAAAAACAAAACAAAAACAAGCATCAAACAAAAACTTTTTGCTTCTGATATAGCCTAGAAAAAGTTCTCAAAAGATGTTTAGTGGTGTAATTAATATTTTACTGTCTTGTGTATTGTGGTTATATAAACCTAGGTATGATTCTCTGTAGGTGAAATACCCTAGGTCTCAGAAAGGATCTAAACATACCTTTGGTAAGGCAGAACATATTTCCAATATAATCACTTTCTGAATATATTTTAGAAAGTGTTCAGGAGCTGCAGGAAAACAAGACTACCTACTTACAGACTGAGTTATTTTGAGAATTTAACATTTCTGCTCTATAATATGTACTTACTCTCGGCTTATTTTAACGTGAAATTTAAATTATTAAATATCACTTTTATTCTCATCTTTATTATAATAATCATTGTCACACTAGTGCTACATAGTAGAGTATTAAGGCAATTACCTAAGAGCAGTGTGTTACAAAGCAATAAAGAAGGACTCTATGAGTCCTGAGGTTCTTTCTAATTGACTCTTTCAATTCCAAAATATAATTATAGGTTTATAAACTTCACATGCAAATATAATGAATTATCAAGAAATTAAGGTGATCACTGTATCAGAAAATATATCAATTAATGTATTGATTTCTATAAACATTGCATACATCTGTTATTTCATCCTATTCAAAGATAATAGGATACTAACAATATATAATTATGTGTGAGTGTGTTTGTGTGAGTATACGTATGTTTCCCTTACCATAAAAGAACATCTTTCTTTTTCTAAAAATGTAGAATTCAGGAACTTACAGGACGTATGGATATCTGTCTTTAGATGTTCAATTGCTTGTCCTTAGAGGTTTCAAAAAGGCATATAGTTATATAAATTAAAAATTAAAGAGTCATGAAGGGCTTTTCCACTCCTCACTTGTGACTAAGTGCTACCATAAGAAACTATCCCCTCATCATATTTCATTTATTTTAAGGTCTATAAATTAAAGACATAAAAGAGAAAGCAGAAAAGCTTAAAAGGAGAGAGAGTATGTGCAAATGTATGCCAGGAAGAGAAAATATGTTAAGATTATGGATTCATACCTAAAACAGGGAATCAGTAAGTTTCCAAAGGAAAAGAGTATTATTCCCTAATTCTCACTACCCCTATGTGGGGCTGGCTTCATGATTTTTTACATTTGCACAGGACTCAATGCTCAGAAGATCCTTGCTCTTGGTTTCATGTTCTTTTGGTACCATTTTAAAATTTTGAATACATTTTTTAATAAGCAGTCTTTTATCTTTATTTTATACTATTCCCTGCAATTTATATAGCAAGTCATGTCCTCAACTATAGTAGAAACCAGTTTATGTGACTGGTCAATTCACAAAAATTTCTCTAAACTCATGCATGAACACCCTCCATACTTGGAGGTGGACTTCCAAGAGCTGTTATCTGCAATTCTGATTTCTTGACTACAGTAATTTGATTAGCCACAATCTTGTGTGAATTATTTTATTAACCACCTAAAAATGAAAGAAAATATACCCTTTATTGTATAGTAATGAAATACTGCACCTAGAATAATAAATAAAATATTAATTAGTATGTTCATAAATTAGGAAATTTGTTTAAAAAGTATAATGCTTGTAAGAAAAACCTTTGTTAACACTGTACTAGAAATAGATTGCGTAGCAGCTAAGAAGACAGTGAAATGTTTTTTCATAGTATATCAATTTAAGGATATTATCTCCTACAAGTCAGCATTTCCAGTTTTCTTCATGATTCTTTTAACTTTTATCACTTCAGATGTTTCTAAAAATTGACCAGGAACAGTATAATATACACCAGTAGTGAATTAAACAATGTCATGGTAAGTTCTATGAATCTTGATAGAAATCTGCATTCAGTTCCAATCATTGAAAACACCAAAGACAGAGATTTAGCACAGGTTACCTTATGTTTCAACACTTTACCTTGTAGTATATTTTCTTATAGTTTTTCCTTCATAAGTTCCTTAATATGTGTCATGTAGTTCTATTTCAAAAAAATCTTGTGTCGTCAGATACTATGCCTGCACAATAAAAATGGTTGGAAACAAAGTTTTTCTTTTAATCCTGGAAAAAAATACTGAATATAATGTATGTTATGTGTGGCAGAGCAAACAAAAAAAAGAAGTTAAGAAAAGTTATCTGTAATACTTATGTTTTCCTTTTAAAAAGAAAAATCTAAAGGAACATTTTTAAGTTGTTCCAAGATACTGATATATAAGGATATAAATTAAATAAATCAAGAGAGCTCTAAATTAGGTACAATAAAAATAGGATCTAGATACACTAAAAGTGAAATAAAGCTGCACCCTTGTGGTCTTCAAAAAAGAAAAAGAAAAGGGTTCTGGAGAGTATGAGAATAAAGCTAGACATACCTTCTATACCTTTTGTTAATTAAAAAGCAAACAAGGTTTAAAGAGAATTTTTATGTTTCCTTTGTGAGATACAATATATTCTTTCCGTTATTCCCCACTCCCACCACAAGACACCCTCTGTAAATGCAATATGATTTGCCAGTGTGCTTAGTGTTGGGCTAGTGTTGGAACTGGTAAGTAGGGAGGTGGAGGTGCTCTATATTAATTTAGGAAAGGCTGCAGTTCAATTCCATATATGTTATATGTGTGTCATAATTTAAATTTTAACTTTACCCATTTACTTCTGGGCAATGTTTTACTTTTAAGTGTGCTTCCTTTAAGCAAACATTAAATTCAAAATTTAGTGTTTGGAATTAAATTAAATTGGAATATCTGAGTGGATTGATTACTCAAAAAACAATCATGTCAGTCATAGCTATCATTCTTATTTTTCAGGGAGTTTATCATTTTAACTATATTATACTAATCTAAGTTTTTTTAAAAATGAACTCTTCATGCAATAATACTTTTAGGTTTACAAAAGAGTTGCAAGAATATAGTCTTCCCTTAAATTTCATACCTAGTTTTCCTCATTATTCTATGATACATCTGTTGCAACTAATGAACTGATACTGATAGATTATTATTAAGAAAAGTCCATATAGTTTTCAGATTTTTGTAGTTTTTGTGGCATGTTATTTTTCTATTATAGGGTCCTATATGAGACATTATTTTACATTTAGTGGTTGTGTCTCCTTGAGCTCATATAAACTGTGAGGTTTCTCAGACTTTCCTTGGTTTTGATAATACAGACATACCTCATAGATACCGTAAGTTCAGTTCCAGACAACCTCTATAAGGTGAATCACAGAAATTATCTGGTTTCCCAGCACATGTACAAGTTATACTTACACTATACTGTAATCTATTAAGTGTAAAATAACATTATGCCTAAAATCAATTTGTATCTCTTAACATAAATACACTTTATTGCTAAAATTCTAATTATCATATGACTCTCCCACAAGTTATGATCTTTGTGCTGTTGGAGAATCTTGCCTCAGAATTCACTTTTGCTGACTTATAAAGGCGGTGGTTATTGAAGGTTGGGGTATCTTTGACAGTTACTTAAAATAAGAGGACAATAAAGTTAGATACATCAATTAACTTCTTTTCACGAAAGATTTTGCTGTAGCATGCGATGCTATTTGATAGCATTTTACCCACAGTAGAACTTTCAAAATTAGAGTCAATCTTCTCATATCCTGACACTGCTTTCTCAACTAAGTTTATGTAATATGCTAAATCCCTGTGATTTCAACGCTGTTCACAACATCTTCACCAGGAATAGATTACATCTCAAGAAACCATGTTATTTGCTTATCCATAAAAAGCAGCTCTCATCTCTTCAAGTTTGATCATGAGACTGCAGCAATTCAGTCACATCTCTCAGCTCCACTTCCACTTCTAGTTCTCTCGCTGTTTCTACCACATCTGAAGTTACTCCCTCCATTCAAGTCTTGGATCCTCAGTATCATCCATGAGACTTGGAATCAACTTTTTCCAAACTCCTATTAATGTTAATATGTTGACCTCCTACCATGAAGCACTAATGTTCTTAATGGAATTTAGAATGGTGAATCTTTTCCAGAAGATGTTTAATTTGCTTTGCCTGGATCCCTCAGATAAATCATGATCTATTGCATCTGTAGCCTTATGAAATTTATTTCTTAAATAATAAGACTTGAAATTAAAATTACTCCATCCATGGGCTGCAGAAGGATATTTTGTTAGCAGGCTTGAAAACAATATAAGTCTCCTTGTATATCTCTATTAGAACCCTTGAGTTACCAGGTGCATTATCTATAAGTAGTAATAGTTTGAAACAAATCTTTTCCTGAGCAGTATTTCTCAAGAGTGGGCTTAACATATTCAGTAAATCATGCTGTAAACAGATGTGCTATCATCAGGGCTTTTTTCTTCCATTTCTAGAGGACAGGCAGAGTAGATTGAGCATAATTTATAAGAGGCCTATGATCTTCAAAATAGTAAATGACATATGGTTTCAGCTTATTGTCACCAGCTACATTAGCCTCTAACAAGAAAGTCAGTCTGTCCTTTGAAGCTGTGAAACCAGAGATTGACTTCTGCTCTCCAGCTATGAAAGTCCTATTTGGATCTTCTTCCTATATGAAACTGTTTTGTCTCCATTGAAAATCCACTGTTCAGCTTAGTCATCATCATTAATTATCTCAGTTAGATCTTCTGGATAACTTGCTGCATCTTCTCCATCAGCACTTGCTGCTTTAGTTCACAGTTTTATGTTATAGGTATGACTCCTTTCCTTAAACATCATTTTAAAAAGTCTGTCAGTTTCAAACTTTTCTTCTGTAACTTCCTCATCTCTCTGTCTTCACTGAATTGAAGAGAGGTCCTTACTGTGGATTAAACTTTGGCTTGGACAAATGTTTTAGCTTATTTTTTTTAAATATACATTTTATTGCATTTTAGGTTTTGGGGTACATGTGAAGAACATGTTGCATAGGTACACACATGGCACTGTGGTTTGCTGCCTTCCTCCCCATCACCTATATCTGGCATTTCTCCCCATGTTATCCCTCCCCAACTCCTTACCCCCTGCTGTCCCTCCCCTAGTTGCCCCAACAGATCCCAGTGTGTGATGCTCCCCTCCCTGTGTCCATGTGTTCTCATTGTTCAACACCTGCCTATAAGTGAGAACATGTGGTGTTTTTCTGTTCTTGTGTCAGTTTGCTGAGAATGATGGTTTCCAGCTTTATTCATGTCCCTGCAAAGGACACAAACTCATCCTTTTTTATGGCTGTGTAGTACTCCATGGTGTATATGTGCCACATTTTCCCTGTCCAGTCTATCATCGATGGGCATTTGGGTTGGTTCCAAGTCTTTGCTATTGTAAAAAGTGTCAAAATGAACATTCGTGTGCCTGTGTCCTTATAATAGAACAATTTATAATCCTTGGAATATATACCAAGTAATGGGATTGCTGGGTCAAATGGAATTTCTCTTTCTAAGTCCTTGAGGAATCGCCACACTGTCTTCCCCAATGGTGTGGGAACTAATTTACACTCCCACCAACAGTGTAAAAGTGTTCCAATTTCTCCACATCCTCTCCAGCATCTGTTGTCTCCAGATTTTTTAATGGTCGCCATTCTAACTGGTGTGAGATGATATCTCAATGTAGTTTTGATTTGCATTTCTCTAATCACCAGTGATGATGAGCATTTTTTCATGTTTGTTGGCCTCATATATGTCTTCTTTTGTAAACTGTCTGTTCATATCCTTCGCCCATTTTTGAATGGGCTTGTTTTTTTTTTTTTTTTCTTGTAAATCTCTTTTAGTTCTTTGTAGATTCTGGATATTAGCTCTTTTAGATGGGTAGATTCCAAAAATGTTTTTTCATTCTGTTTGTTGCCAAATCACTGTAATGATTGTTTCTTTTGCTGTGCAGAAGCTCTGGAGTTGAGTTAGATCCCATTTGTCTATTTTGGCTTTTGTTGCCAGTGCTTTTGGTGTTTTAGTCTTGAAGTCCTTGCCTATGCCTATGTCCTGAATGATTTTGCCTAGATTTTCTTCTAGGGTTTTTATGGTGTTAGTTCTTATGTTTACATCTTTAATTCACCTGGAGTTAATTTTAGTGTAAGGTGTCAGGAAGGGGTACAGCTTCTGCTTTCTGCACATAGCTAGCCAGTTTTCCCGACACCATTTATTAAACAGGGAATCCTTTCCCCATGCTTGTTTTTGTCAGGTTTGTCAAAGATCAGATGGTTGTAGATGTGGGGCATTGCTTCTGAGGCCTCTGTTCTGTTCCATTGGTCTATATCTCTGTTTTGGTACCAATACCATGCTGTTTAGCTGGTTTTATCTTCTATGCAGGTCACTCAAAGTTTCCCCGTATCAGCCATAAGACAGTTTTTATTATTCACATGTTCACTGAAATAACACTTTTAATTTCCCTCAAGAACTTTCCCTTTGTATTCATAACTTGATCAACTGGTGCAAGAGGCCTCGCTTTCAACCTGTCTCAGCTTTCAACATGTCTTCCTCACTAAGCATAATTATTTCCAGCTTTCAATTTTAAAGTGAAAGATGTGCTACTCTTCTTTCACTTGAAAATTTAAAGGCTATTATAGAGTTACTAATTAGCCTAATTTCAGTATTGCTGTTTCTCAAAGAATAGAGAGGCTGAAGAGAGGGGGTGAAAAGAGGGAATGGCCAGTGGGTGGAGCAGTCAGAACACATACATTTATTAAGTTTGCCATCTTATGTGGGCACGGTTTGTATTGTTTGTAAAACCATTACAATGGTAATGCCAAAGATCACTAATCACCTTAGCAGATATAATAATGAAAATGTCTGAAATATGGTAAGAATTACAGAAATGTGACACAGAGACATGATGGGAGCACATGGTGTTGGAAAAATGATACCAATGAACTTCTTTCAGAATTAGAGTCAATCCTCTCAAACCCTGCTTTCTCAACTAAGTTTATGTAATATGCTAAATCCCTGTGATTTCAATGCTGTTCACAGCATCTTCACCAGGAATAGATTACATCTCAAGAAACCATGTTATTTGCTCATCCATAAAAAGCAACTCTCATCTGTTCAAGTTTGATCATGAGATTGCAGCAATTCAGTCACATCTTGCTGGACGTAGTTACCACAACCCTTCAATTTGTAAAACAAAACAAAACAAAACAAAATACGATATAAGCAAACTACAGTAAAACAAATTAGGCCTATTTTAAAAGTTTTGAGGAACATGATGAGATATTTTATGAAAAATCCTTAAGTCTGAGTTTTACTGATGTTTTTCTCATGACTATAGAAGGTTTGTCTCTTTCAGGAAAAATAAACAGGTAAAGTGGCATTTTATTGTGCCATTTCAAGGAGATACACTATCAACATATATTTATAATTGGGTATATATAGAAGAAGCATTAACTTATTAATGATTTTAACCTTGATTAACTCACTAAAGCAGTATATTCCAGGTATCTTGATAGTACAGATGTAATTTTTCCCCTCATTTTTATACTATATTCTTGAGAAGGAAGTCACTATATGCATCTCATACTTAAGGGAAAGCAGTTATGCTGTATCTACTTGATGGGGGAGTATTTAAATAAATTATTTATAATTCTTTATAAATTATTTGGAATTTTTCTAATAATGAGTTTTCAATGTAATTCAGGAACTTATATTTAAATCCAATTTAATTTGTATTATGCAAAATAATAATATATTTTAATTATAAAATACATTGAATTACTACAAATCTGGTTATGAATTAAATAATTGTCATGAGGATATTTTATTCCTGTTCTATATTCTTGGACAAACACTTTTTTAATGAATGGACCAGAGTCCTCAGGAAGATGAGCATATTTTAATTTGAACATATTTCTACATGTGAAACTTTGACTTACTCATTTCAGGATATCTTTTAAAAACAAATAACCATAGTTCTCTATGGTAAACTTAGTGAGTTGGTCTGTGGTTCTACTTTGTGTGTCTCTGTGGTATGGTCCTAAATTGTTTCTTTTGGTGATCTCACTTTTGTCAGGTCATTCCCAGGAACAGTTTTAGTTCTTTTTCCCTTTTATTGAGCCTGTCTTTATTGAATTCAGTGAAAAATACCTATGAGAACAGAACTGGGTAACCTTTTTAATGGACTCTCAGACTCTCACTTGGTACAGAGATGTCACTATAACATTTTGACACCTAGTATTATGTAGCTCAGAATCTTTAACACTTTAGATATAATTTCTGATATCTATCAGTTTTGTGGAAAACCAAATTTAAACCTTACAGTGGCAGGTCAAAAATTGGGAAATCTTTACCTCGGATGCTGGAAAAGAAGTTTCCTGAAGAGTAAATAAGATAATGGTCCATTTATTACCAACTTAGAAAAATCTTTGGGTTTTCAAAGAATAATATCCAAGCCAAGAGCTGGATTTTTCATCAGGATTTCTTATATACAATCTTATACATTCCAAATAATGGAATAAGAGAATTACAGAAGCTCAGGTCTATGTGTAACTATTACAGAAAAGCAAAGGAAAGTGACTCATATACTATCAATTCATAGGCTATCTCTGGCTGAAAGAGTTTTTATGCTGCTTTTTTTTTTTTTTAAAGGAACTTTCACACTTTGGGAAAATTGTTTTGAGAACTAATAAATAATTAAAAGATCTGAGGGATTGTCTTATCAATTTATGACTTTTAAGTGTTTAGTGGCACCCCAGAAACAAAAATAAGTATAAATATTTCTAATAATCATATAACTTTTTCAATGAAAGTTACTTTTCTTGAATGTGAAGGACTGTCAGATATCCATGGCAGAAAATGAAAATGGCAGCTCGGGTTGTGGTGACTGTCATGACCTAAAAAGTGAGGGCAGAAGATACCACAACAAATCTTTGCTTCTGAAAATTGCCTTCCTATGTTCTTATAGAGGACACAAAGGACGTGAGCTGTAGAGAACACTTGGACTTTGCTAAGGCATTAAACCTGCTAGTAACTGGTTATTCCCTAAAAAGCTCTTAGAGGAGGAAATAGGGTTCTCTGTAGTCACCAATCTTCAGCTATTTCAAAAATCTGACTCTATTTTCCTGTCCCTGAGATACAGTGCTGAACATAAAAAGATCCTGGAATGGGAGACATGACTCACCAGTGCAGTTCAACCTGGTGTTGCTGGAAACCTAGAAGACTTACACGAGTCAGAATTAAAAGTTGGATTGCCCCCAAATCAGTTTTAATATTGTGGATAAAGCAATGATATGCTATCTGAGAGGAAGTGGGTGCCTGTATAAAATTAAATGGGTTCTGAAATTTAATTGTCTAAATGATACCAGCATCCTAATGAAGCTCTGAAATCAGAGTATGTATCAGAATTGTTTGCTGGCAATTTTATCTTCATTGTTAGTTAATATCTCTATATTCATTCTTTTTATCAAGTTATTTAAAAATTTGATCCCCCTTACATATAAACTATGTCCATCTTTAGTGTGTTTGACCAATTATTTGTTCTTTTCTTACTGTGCTCTGTCTAACCAAAGTGTTAATCTTGTATTTTCTGGGCAACCCTGTTATCTGCTTCTGGGTGATTTTGGACAAAGGTAGGCACAGATAAACATTAATTAAAGAAAAGACAGGTTATTTCTTTCTCCGTCACCCTTTCTCTCTAGATTGGACAGTGTCCAGAATCTGGGTATCCTTTATGGCTCCCACTTTTTCAGGACGTGTTCACATGATTATAGCTTCTGCCTGTTAACACCATCTCCTGGCTTAGGTTAAACTTTCTCTTCATTTATCCCTCCTAATTAGTATTGGTAGTGATGTACTACTGTGAGATATTTGGCTTCTCTGTCATCTACATAATCAAACCTCTGCATTATAGTCCTTTTATGCAAAATACCTGAAATAATTTCTCATATCCTGGATAGTTGTGACTGATTCAAAATATAGTTATTTAACATAAGTACAGTTTCATGATTCATTAAACTAAGCTCATGTTGATATAGATAACTGATATTTCATCTGGACCTTACCTACCTTAAAGATCTAGACAACATCAGCTCAAAATTTCACTGTTCTATTAGGGGAAAGTTTAATATTCTCCCTAGCATGTCTTTAAATTCCTGAGGTTGTCTTTTTTTTACAGTGACCTCTAGCTCAGAGTTCCATCTTCATCTAAATTATGTAAGCTTATTAATTTTATTTTTACTGAAAAGGTGCTCTCTATATTTACACTAACTCACAGAATTGGAATCAGTACTTTCTGTGATTTGTACATACATTTTTTAAAAATTCTCAAAATATTTAAAAAGTGGTATGAACAAGCCATCCAGTGCCACTACCATTACCCTTCTCTGGGATTTTTTTTCTTTCTTTTTCTATTTCTTCCTCCCTATCCTTCTTAACTTCAGCACAATTTTTCTTATGATTACCTCAGTAAATATCTAATCCTTTTCTTCTACTTTTCAAAACAGTCCAATTTTCAAAGTCAACTACAAAATTACTTCTGCATCTGTCACTTCATCATAGTGTTCAGTGAACAAAAAAATATTATTTCATTTCTTAAGATGTATATCCTTTAGTAAGCAGTTTTGTTTGTAAAAAAAAAAATTTTTCTTTCATTTAACATGAATCAATTTTTTACATGTCTCATTTTCCTTCCTCAAGCCATTCCCACTTCCCTCTAGTTTAAGTTACACATGTTTATAGTTAGGTTAATTATTTGTTTGGCTTGTTTCTTTTAATTCTACATACATCTGAGAAACTGAGTTTCTATTTTGTTTAATACCATCAAATTGAGAGGGGGGCTAGGGATTTAGTTTAAAACAAGGTGTCATTTATATATTTTTTTTCTCTCTTTCAAGGAGTTCTAAATTTTATGTATTAGTTGTTTATTGTTACATAACAAACTATTCCAAATAGCAATGGTTAGTTTATTTTTTCAGCATGACTGCTAATACAGCACTGAAAATACGCCTTGGATTAGAGAGATTGGTTATACAACTACAGCAGAAATTTTGACTGGATAATAGGATAGTCTGAATTTTGGTGATTTTTACAGAAAAAGAGAAAGATTGGAGAGTTTCAAAAGTAAATACGAAAGTAAGTACATAATGAGATGAGAGAAGAAATAAAGTAAGACTTCCAAGATTCTAGCTTGCATCCTCTAGTGGTTGCTAGAGGATTCATTCATTTACAAAGAAGGAAGAGTTTTGCAACTGGAGAGGGGAAATGATGACTTATGCTTTTAAAAGTTTAAGTTTGAGATATTTATAGGAGATATACATGAAGATATCATAAGGTTAAATATAAACCTGGGACTCAGCAAAAGTTATAGAAGAGATAATGGAAGTCAATATCAGATACATATGTATAGAAACAGTATTGTAGTAATATAACCACTGTCTCCAAGGAAACTAGAGTTTCTTTCTAAAACTGAAATCCAAGCTCTCTTACAAGCCTACATTTTCTGACAGTAACATTAAAAAAAATCCATATTTTAGACCATTCTTCTATTTGTTCATTTATTTTTCTGATATAAAAATTTAAATGGTTCCTTTAGGTAAAAGCATACAAGGTCATTCCCTGGAAAATGATCAGCTTCTGTGATTTCCACCAATTAGGAGTAGGTTTCTCTAGTACAATTTGTAATTGATAATATTAGCATGTTCCTGAATTCTCTAACACTTTTGCCGCTATATAATTTTATAGACATTAGACATCTTTTATTGTATTAATAAAGATTTTCTATGTAAATTTGCTGGAAACTCTGCTATCTTGCTATCCAGCACCTTCATTTTCAAAACGTAACTGAATTCAGTCCCATTTTCCTGCAGCTAAACTCTCTGAAGCAAACTAATGTGATAAAATAATACCTGTTATGGTGTTAATGAATGATAATGAAGTCAGCGACACTCCCATTTAGGTATTTTATTTGCATTTTAAAAGGAACATTCTAGATATGTAGGGTCTGTACAAATAAGATAAAACAGTAATAGAATAGTAGATGGGCAAATGTGAGTAGAAGCAGGACTCTCAGCAGCTAGAGTCGTTGATGCTCCCTTTGTAGCTTCAGTCTGGACTGCTGGATGTTGTTTCCCCAGAAGAAAACATGCTTTCCAAACTCTTGTAAATTTGAACTTCAACAAAAATTGTCTAAAAATGCAAGAACAGAGGGACAATAATGTATCAGTCATCTTTGCCTTTCAGTGTCCATGATTGAACAGAGAATCCTGTTTACTTTTAATATAAATAATAGTAAAGCCACACAAAGTATTCTGAAATAATCCTTGCAGTATTTCTAACTCACTTGGGATCTGGCTGTACCCTGCAGGTCTAAAATCAAAATGAAAAAAAAATAAATAAATATGTGGCTACTGTGCTATAACCCAGCTTGGCATGCTAAATAGTATTAATCTCTTCAAACCTAGATTTTAGTTTAATTGTGAGACTGAGAATCCATTATGAATATAGCCATATAACCTTCAAGCCTCAAAGATAGCATTGTGTGCTGAGTTGGAAGAGCTGTGTTTGAGTCCTTATTCAGCCTAGAGATGTGTAACAAAGCGCTAATGTTTTCTATTTAAAATGTTGTATGAAATAGATACTCAATCTTTTCTCTGTATTTTGCCTGCCTTCATTCAGAAAAAGTAATGTAGGAAATGAGAATGCTCAGATAACCCTGAGAATACTCAGATTAAAAAAACTGCTTTTCCCTCATTCACAGAAAGTTATGTAAACCATTAAATAATTCAGATAAAATATTGAAAACACAAGCATCCCATTTTTGCAAAATATGCCCATTTTAAAGTAAACTTTAGTTTAAAATCATTCTTAAAGAGTGTATATTTAACATTTAGAACTTAATAAAATTTTATCCATGCATTTTAATCCTTTTGTCATTCTCTATTTTTCTATGTAAATTAAATGTGTTTTTATCCACCCATTGTCATCTACAGGTGACTTTTGGTTCACTCTTTGTATCATTTTACCACCCTAGTGACAGAAATATGGGGCTCAATGACACATCATTACATTGATGCTATTCACATCTATAAAAAAAACCCATTCCAAAAACAATCTAAATAGTTCTCATCTGAAGAAAGGGGAGAGTTCATCAATGGTCTAATAAAAAAGAATAGGGTATTACTTTAAATAAATTACAAATGGAGTTCAGTTTACATGTATCAGCATCTCATAGATGAAACCAGTTTTACCAAATACTGGTAAACAATCCTCTCTTCTGGCATCAAACTTAGCTCTGAAGTCACTTTTGTTTGTTTATAATTTAAGTGGATATTTGATGATTATTAGACATTTGATAAAGAGTAAACAATAAGGTTCATTATACTATTAGTAATCAGCTTCTCTTAGTTTAAGTTGTTATAAATGCACATGGGTATGTGTGTTTTAAGAATGGACACACTTTTAGAAAAGAATCTACGTTATATGCATTATGCACAAACACGTAGGATAAGTTCTTTGAAAAGGCATCCAATCTTAAAGCAAAACCAAACACATAGAAAACTCTTGCTAGAATAAAAGGAAATCATAGAAAATAGTTGGGTCTTGCAAATAATGTCAATTTTTATCTAAGTTATTTTTTAAAATCTTTTTTCCCCTTTCTTACATGTGTAAAAGCCTAGGTGGAATAGTTCATTGTTCAGCCATCCACTTCAGTTAAATGTAAATGAGGGTTGTTTTATTTTTTCTTCTCTTTTCTCTCTTCGTGTTTTAAATTGACTTTTTACTTCAATAGGTGTTTGATGTCTACCTACATGAATAAGTATTTTAATAGTGATTTCTGAGATTTAGGTGCCCATCATTTTATTTCATTCCTTTTTATGGCTGCATAGTATTCCATATATCACATTTTCTTTATCCACTTGTTGATTGATGGATATTGGGCTGGTTCCATATTTTTTCTATTGCAAATTTTGCTGCTATAAACATATGTGTGTAAGTATCTTTTTCATATACTGACTTCTTTTCCGCTGAGTAGACACCTAGTAGTGGGATTGCTGGATCAAATGGTAAATCTGCTTTTAGTTCTTTAAGGAATCTCCACACTGTCTTCCTCAGTGGTTGTACGAGTTTACATCCCCACAGAGTAAAAATGTTTCGTTTTCACCACATCCACACCATCTATTTGTTTTATTTCTTTTTTATTTTGGTCATTTTGTATGAGTAAGTAGCACTTACAAATCAAGTGGACTTGATTTGTGTGTTTCTGATAATTAGTGATGTTGAACATTTTTCCATACTTTTGCTAGCCGTTTGTATATCTTGTTTTGAGAATTATCTATTCATGTCCTTAGCCCACGTTTTGATGAGATTGTTTGTTTTTATTTCTCGCTGATTTGTTTGAGTTCTTTGTACATTCTGGATGTTAGTCCTTTGTTAGATGTATAGATTGTGAAGATTTCTCATCCTCTGGGTTGTCTGTTAATTCTTCTAATTATTCCTCTTTTTGGTCAATAGCTTTTTGGTTAATTAAGTCACATTTATTTGTAATATATTTGTTTTTGTGGCATTTGCTTTTGGGTTCTTAGTTATAAATTCTTTGGCAAAGTCAGTGTCTTCAATGGTTTCTCTGATGTTATATTCTAGAATCGTTATGGTTTCAGGTCTTAGATTTAAGGCTTTGCTGCATCTTGAGTTGATTTTTGCGTAAGGTGAGAGATGAGTATCCAGCTTCATTCTTCTACATGTGGCTAGCCAATTATCCCAGCATCATTTGTTGAATAGGGTATCCTTTCCTCACTTTATGTTTTGTTCTCTGTAGAAGATCAGTTGGTTGTAACTATTTGGCTTTATTTCAGGGTTATAATTCTGTTCCATTTATCTATTTGCTTATTTTTATACCTATACCATGCTGTTTCAGTGACTATGACCTTATAGTATAATGTGAAGTCAGGTAATGTGATACCTGCAGATTTGTTCTTTTTGCTTAGTCTTGCTTTGGCTATATAGCCTCTTTTTGGTTCTGTATAAATTTTCAGATGGTCTGTGAAGAATGATGGTGGTATTTTAATAAACGTTGCATTTAATTTGTAGATGGCTTTTGGCATATGGTCATTTTCACAATATCGATTCTACCCATGAGATGAGCATGGAATGTGTTTACATTTGTTTGTGTCATTTGTGATTGCTTTCAGTACTGTTTTGTAGTTTTCCTTGAAGAGATCTTTCACCTTCTTAGTTAGATATTTTCCTAAGTATTTTATTTTTATGCAGTTGTAAAGGGGGTTGAGTTCTTAATTTGATTCTCAGCTTGGTCGCTGTTGGTGTATGGCAAAACTACTGATTTGTGTACATTAATTTTGTATTCTGAAACTTTGCTGAGTCATTTATTTGTTCTAGGAGCTTTTAGATGAGTCTTTACCATTTTCTAGGTATATGATCTTAGCAGCAGACAACAAGAGTTTGACTTCTTCTTTATCAATTTGTATGACCTTTATATCTTTCTCATCTGATTAGTCTGGCTAGGACTTCAAGTACTATGTTGAATAGAAGTGGTGAAAGTGGGCATCCTACTCTTGTTCCAGTTCTCAGAAGGAACGCTTTCAACTTTTCCCCATTCAGTATAATGTTGGCTGTGGGTATGTCATAGATGGTATTTATTGCCTTAAGGTGTGTCCCTTCTATGCCAGTTTTGTTGGGGGTTTTAATCATAAAAGATGCTGTATTTTTGTCAAATGCTTTTACTGCATCTATTGATATAATCATGTGACTTTTGTTTTTAATTCTATTTATGTTGTGTATCACATTTATTGCCTTGCAGATATTAAACTATCCCTGCATTCTCAGTATAAAACCCACTCGATTGTGCTGGATTATCTTTTCAAAATGCTGTTGCATTTAGTTAGCTAGTATTTTGTCCCTGTATTCATTAGGAATATTTGTCTGTAGTTTTGTTGTTCTTTTTGTTGTTATGTCCTTCTCTGGTTTGGGTATTCAGGTGATACTGGCTTTATAGAATGATTGAGGGAGGATTCCTTCTTTCTTTACCTTGCAGAATAGTATCAATAGAATTGGTTTGAATTCTTCTTTGAATGTCTGATAGAATTCAGCTGTGAATCCATGTGATCCCATACTTTTTTTAGTTGGTATTTTTTTATTATTATTACCATTTCAATCTTGCTGCTTGTTATTGGTCTGTTCAGAGTTTGTATATCTTCCTGGTTTATTCTAGGAGGGTTGTTTATTTTCAATAATTTAACCATATCCTCTAGGTTTTCTACTTTATGTGCATAAAGGTTTTCATAGTAGACTTGAATAATCTTTTCTATTTGTATTTCTGTGGTATCAATAGTAATATGTCCTGTTTCATCTCTAATTGAGCTTACTTGGACCTTCTCTCTTCATTTCTTGGTTAATCTCACTAATGGTTTATCAATTTTATTTATCATTTCAAAGAACCAGGTTTTTGTTTGATTTATCTTTTGTAGTTTTTTGTTTATTTCAATTTCATTTATTTCTGTTCTTACAGTCATTATTTATTTTCTTTAGCTCTGTTTGGGTTTGGATTGTTCTTATTTCTCTAGTTCCATAAGGTATTACCTTAGATTGTCTATTTGTGCCCTTTTAGACTTTTGATGTAGGCATTTCGGCCTATGAACTTTCCTCTTGGCACCACTTTTGCTGTATTCTAGAGGTTTAGATAGGTTATGTCACTATTATCATTTAGTTAAATAATATTTTTCATTTTCATCTTGACTTTATTGTTGACCCATAATCATTCAGGGACAGTTTTATTTAATTTTCATGTATTTGCATGGTTTTGAAGGTTTCTTTTGGAGTTCATTTCCAGTTTTATTTTACTGTGGTCTGAGGGAGCACGTTATATAAGTTTGATTTTCTTAAATTTTACTGAGACTTATTTGTGACCTTTCACATGGTTTATCTTGGAGAATGTTCCATATACTGATGAATATAATGTATACCTTGCAGTTATTTTTATTTTTTTTGAGGTGGAGTTTTGCTCTTGTTACCCAGGCTGGAGTGCAATGGCACAATCTCAGCTCACTGCAACCTCTGCCTCCTGGGTTCAGGTAATTCTCCTGCCTCAGCTTCCTGAGTAGCTGGGATTACAGACATGCACCACCATGCCCAGCTAATTTTCTGTATTTTTCGTAGAGATGGGGTTTCACCATGTTGACCAGGATGATCTTGATCTCTTGACCTCATGATCCACCCTCCTCGGCCTCCCAAAGTGCTGGGATTACAGGCGTGAGCCACCGCGCCTGGCCCTACCTTGCAGTTATTGATAGAATGTTCTGTAAATATCTATTAAGTGTATTTGCTGTAGGGTATAGTATAAGTCCATTGTTTCTTTGTTGACTTTGTATCTTAATAACCCATCTAGTGCTGTCAGTGAAGTACTAAAGTCCCCACATTGAGATGTGGGGTACTGTTATTCTATTCATCATGCTATTTGTTGCCTGAATAGCTTCTTTATTTGTTTCATTGTGTTATTGTTATATAGGTCCGGTGAGATTTACGCTTTAAGGAGGTTCTATTTTGGCATTTTGAGGATTTGTTTCAAGACTTACAGCTTCTTTTAGTAGTTCTCATAGGGCTGGCTTTGTAGTGGCAAAATCTCTCAGCTTTTGTTTGTCTGGAAGACTATATCTTTCCTTCATTTACAAAGTTTATTTCACTGGATACAAAATTCTGGGCCGGTAATTGTTTTGTTTAAGGAGGCTAAAAATAGGATACCCCAAATTCCTTCTAGCTTGTAGGGTTTCTGCTGAGAAATCTGCTTTTAATCTGATAGGTTTTTCCTTATAGGTTACCTGATGCTTTTGCCTCACAGCTCTTAAGATTATTTCCTTTGTCTTAACTTCAGATAACCTAATGACTATGTTCTTAGTCAATGCTCTTTTTGCAATGAATTTCCCAGATGTTCTTTGAGCTTTTTATATTTGGATGTCTAGATCTCTAGCAAGGCTGGAGGAAGTTGACTTTGATTATTCCCCCAAGTATGTTTTCCAAACTTTTAGATTTCTCTTCTTCCTCTGGACCACCAATTATTCTTAGGTTGGGATACTTAACATAGTCCCAAACTTTTTGCAGGCTTTGTTCATTTGAAAAAAATATTTTTGTCTTTGATGGATTGGGTTAATTCGAAAGCCTTGTCTTCAGACTCTGAAGTTCTCTTGCTTGTTCTATTCTATTGCTGAGACTTGCCAATATACTTTGCATTTCTCTAAGTGTATCCTTGACTTCTATAAGTTGTGATTATTTTTTTGTTTATGCTGTCTATTCCACAAGACTTTTTCATTGGTAACCTGTATTATGTTTTTTATTTCAAGTTCGACTTCACTTTACTCTGAAGCGAAATAATTATTTCACTCTTTGATTAGTTTAATAATCCAACTTCTGAATTTTTGTCTGGCAATTCGGAGATTTCATCTTGGTTTGGATGCATTGCTAGTGAGCTGGTGTAATCTTTTGGGTGTGTTATAAAACCTTGTTTTGTCACATTATCAGAACTGTTTTTCTATTTTCTTCTCATTAGGTAGATTATGTCGGAGGGAAGATCTGGGACTCAAGAGCTGTTGTTCAGATTTTTTTTTTTTTTGTCCCACAGGGTGCTTCCTTGGTATGGTATTCTCCCCCTTCCCCTAGGGATAGGGCTTCCTGAGAGCCAAACTGCAGTGATTGTTTTTGCTCTTTTGGATCTAGCCACCAAGCAGCAGTACTGAGCTCTGTACTGGGGAGTCCTCTGATGTGCTACATCTTCAAATCTTTCAGCTGTGGATACCAGTACCTACTCCGGTAGAGATAGTAGGGGAGTGAAGTGGACTCTGTGAGGGTCCTTGGCTTTATTTTTATTTTGTGCACTGGTTTTTTGTTGGTTGGCCTTCAGGCAGAAGGTGGTGCTTTCAAGGGCACATCAGCTGTGGTACTATAGGGAGGATGCAAACTTGCCTTAGTAATGTCTAGTTAAGTATCCGGGTTTCTCAGCCAGTGGGCAGGGCCATAGAGCTCAGAAGAGATTATGTCCTTTGTCATTGGCAACCACAATGGTTAGAGAAAGACCACCAAGTGATAGCAGAGATAGGCATGCCTATTGGTGGGGATTGCTACAGCTGCTTTTGAGAATGGGAGAGTGGTTCCCAGGCCAATGGAGTTATAATCTCAGGGGGATTATGGCTGCCTCTGCTGAGTCATACAGGTCAACAGGGAAGTGAGGGAAAGTCAGCAGTCACAGGCCTCCCCCTGCTCCCACATAGCCCATGGTCCTAAAGGCCAGTCTTAGTCCCACTGTTTCCCTCCAACAGCACTGAGTCTATTTTTAGGCAGCTGGTGACCAGGGCTGAGAACTTGCCCCAGACCACCAGCCTCCTTGCTGAGAAAGCAGCTAGGCTCACAATTTTTTGACATGTCAGGGAGCCTGCAGTAGCAATCCAATTCCTTCAAAAAGTCAGAGAATTCTCTCATCTTTTCTGGTATGTTCCTATGGTAGTTCTTGAAGCAAACCTTTACAATGTGAGTCTCCACAAATTGCTCTGTCTGTCCAAGAGGAGCTGCAAGCTAGTCTTGCCTATCTGCATTCTTAATAAAAACTCTCTAAATTGTTCTTAAAGTTATTTTCTGGAGGCTAAGTGTTTCCCATACTGGCAGGAAAGGTTGTTTGTACAAACACTTCTATTAAAAACTTCTAAAAATCTATATAAAATATATTTTAAAATATCTGCTTAAAATCACTGCAAATCTTGTAAGAAAAGAAATAATTATTAGACTGAAATCAAAGGGAAAACTAGAATCAATAGAAGTATTTGTTAATTACAGAAACATTAATTTGACATATCTATAGTTAAAAAATATAGAACAAAATCTAGACAGTACACAAAAGGAAGAGTCTAATGGGTAAATGTCCCACAATAAGTTGCTACCTAATAAATACACCTTTGGGGAAAAGTAAAGAAAAAAAATTTCACTTTCTTTTAAGAATTATAGCCTAATTTTAAATGCTTGGAGCCTTCAGTAGTCTAAGGTATTCAAATTGTTGAATGTGGCCAAGGACAAGTAATGCCCTCATTGAATGAACAAACAAATCCTATCTGGATGAAGGCTTTCTTTCATCTCAGTCCTCCAATTATTCCTACAAATAATTATGCAATGCATAATTATGCTTAATTATACAATTAATTATGTGCAATGCTTAGCTCCATCAAAGATAGCCAGCGACATAAAGTAAAAACAAACCAAAAGCATTTACCCATAGAAACACAAACAACAAAAGAAATAGACTCAGATTGAAATCATCAGTCAGAGCACAAAATAATTCTAGCCTTTTTTGGCCATGATTTTATTCAACAAATATTTATTGAGTACCTCCCAGATACTCAGAACTCTTCTAGGCCCGATATATTCAGTTATGGATAAAATAAACAAGTGTATTTTTCATAAGGACTTTATATTCTAGTGTGATGTTAAACAGGGAGAACTTTTTTATTATGTAGGAATAAGTCCAAGCTGTGGTTTAAGCTCAGTTGTTTCTAAATCTTTCCAAACTATTAAGCTTCTTAAGTTCAAGAAATCAAAGACAAAATTTATGGATATCAACAAAAACAGGCAAATAAAATGTGATGTTACAGATGTAAAAATGGATATAAAGAACATATAGAACTCCAAAATTTAATAAATAAAAAATTCAGTGCATAGTCCCCATAGATAATAATATACAAGAAGGGAAAGTAAGTCTTCTTAAAAATAGTGTAGTAAAATGGTACATAGTATAAAGTTCAGCTAAGTGAGCACTAACACTGTAAGTAATACACAACAGGGCATTTATTGTAGCACTATAACCTTAGACAACTTCACAAGACACTGGGTAAGTAAGGGTCAGAATTGGTGAGTTAGATGGTCGGAAAAATTTTCTACCCTTCTCTCTGAAGAACCAGTATGGGTGGACAAATTAGAACTTGCCAGAGTATCTCACAAACCAGGAATGGCTGACTTGCAGAATCAGATCATTAAGGACAGCTAGTGAAGATGTCTGTGTCAGGGTGTTGTCTTTCCATCTGAGATGGAGGGGCCTGAGGTCACTCTTGGTCAACAGGGCTGGCAGGTCAATATTACAAATGAAGAGTTGGGGAGAGTATGGTTAATTTCAAATTTCCTTCTCTGAGAGTTGCTGCGTTTGGTTCTCACAGCTTAACACCAAAACAACCAACAGAGTTTATGGCTGTTGCTTCCTCTTCACTTTCCAAATCATGTACAAACTTCTATTTTTGCCCACTATAACCTGGAAGCCTATAGGGAAGCACATATGGAAAACATATTTCTGGCTAAGCTAAGTTTACACTGTAAAAAACACCACAAGCATGGCAGAAAAATAAATAAAAGGAAAATACAAAAAGATAGTAAATTATATACAGGATAGAGTGAGAAAATGTAATACTATTTCAACTGAACTCCCAGGAGGAGAAAAAATGAAATAGGGTGCAGATAACAAATTTTGAAAAAAATGTGACTGATAATTTTACAGAAATGGTCAATGACAGAAATCCATAGAGTCAAGGATTCGAAGTAATTTCAGGAAAAAAGAAAAATAAATCCATAACTGGAAACATTATAACAAAACTGTACCTCATCAAATACACAGTAAAAAAAATCTTAAAAATAGCCCAAGGGAAAATATTAAGTTGAAACATGACTTGTCAATAGCAGCAATAAAAGTCAGAAAACAGTAAAATGATATTCTCGACATGCTGATAAAAAACCCAAAACAACACAGAAAGAATCATAACAGCAAAACTCCCAACCTTGAATTCTACATGCCTTGAAAATAGCCTTCAAGAATGAAGATGAAATAAAATACTTTTCAGACAAACAGGAGTAGCTGATCTTGCTTTCAATAGCAACTGAAGACATATACATATTTCACAGAGAGTCTGTTATTAAAAACTTTCCTAAAAGAAAAAAAAATCACTTTTTATTGGAGAATTATTTTTGAAATTTATTTAGATATACTCTCATGAAAACCATTACAATTAAAACAGAAATATGACCCTACATAGAATTTTAGAGGTTTCCTGCATGTTGAAGCCCTTTTATGGACCCACTGAATTACTGCTGACTCTTTCCTAACATTTCTTTCCAGTGTGGCATTTGGGTTCATATTAAAAACAAAAATGGAATCGGAAAAGCATTATTCTGTAAATAATATATTGTAGTATTTAAAAATTACACTTACTTTTATTTGTAGAATTTTTGTCATTGCTTTCAAAGAGTTTCTTACAGCTATACTGCCCATTTTGAAAGTTAATTAACACCTTGTTACTTCTGTCAATTACACAGACAATAAATGCAGGCCTATAGCTAAAGACAAGATACTGGCTCATTAGAAAGGAGGGGATTATATCCCTCCATAAGATGTGGGAGAGCTTAGGGATGATGAGAAGAAACCATAAAAAATTTCTTTCAGCTTCGTTTCTCTCTCCTGTCTTATACCTGGGTAGTCAAGTCTGGATCCTCCGCTCCATATTTATTTAGCAAATAAAACACTGATCTCAAACAGCAAGTGAACCTGTGTCCTTGAGGTAAGGATAAGAATCCTCAGGAAAAAAACCAGAATCTGTGTTTTAATAATCTTGCCTTATTCACTGCTTTCCATGGCAACTTTTGCTTCCTTATTCAGTCTTTCACCATTCATTAACATCCCAATCTAGAGAATTTCAGGTTTTATTGTCTTTAGCTCTACTAAATAGTTCCAACCTCTTAAACTCACTTTAGGTCTGCTAACAATGTGCTAAAATATCTCAGCTTTTGTTGTTACAATTCTATGGGTTTTCACATTATTGGCGTCACTTTGTCATAACATTATTAGGGCCTTGGGAAGAGAAAGAGAGGCATTTAATTAATCCATTATCTCTAGATGAAAGACTTGAATAAATTTGTTTGAGTTAATAGACAGACATACACAGGTTTTTATATCTTCTAGAAATGACCCGTTATTATTTCCCTGAATAACTTTTCTTATTTTTTCAATCTGGAAAATTCTTCCTGAAACTTCACTTAATAGAGTTCTACTTCTTTTCCTTTCTCTACTCCTCCTTCTACTCAGAACCAATTTTAAATGTAGTATTTTCTTATATTGATATTATATTATCATACATTCTCAGCTTTTTTTGTTCTCTGTATTTCATTATAAGCTTATTTACTTTTTCTCTTTGACAACTAAGATTTAACAACTAAGAGGATATATTTCAGCAGTACGTTGATATCTACTTGCTCTAGTATTTTGCCAATCTCCATTTCAATCATGTTATTATTTGTTATGTCTGAACTTTAGTCTACAGAGCAGCTAGGAAGATAGTAGAGCATCATAATTAAGAGGGTCTTCTGTGACTTCACAAATACTAAGTTAAAATATTGGCAACACTACTGTCTTGAGTTCCTTAGGGTGTTGCTTTTCCAGCCGGAACCCTCTATGGCCAGTGGTGCCTTGACCTGACTTAGGCCTGGGCCCACTGGGCTTGTTCTGCCCCATCAGCCTGGCAGGCTGTGCTTGGCTCACACTGCCAGCCATGATCCCACACCTGCCAAGGGTAAGACAGACACAAAGTGGCAGCAAGGGGTATGTGAGCAATTGAGCATGGGGTCCAGCCACTGTGCACAGCCAGGAATGCTGGCTGCTGCAGCGGGGTGGGTAGCTCCAGGTGCTGGCACAGGTGCCAGCTCTATGTAAGGCTGTAGCTGGATCAGATGCACCACAAGCAGCTTCCACTGTGGGCTTCTGTGTCTGGATGAGGGGAATGCAGTGGCACCCAGAAGCTTTGAGACGCCAGGCACCACAGAGCCCCAAAGAAGGTGTCACAGCCCTGGCTCCAGGAGCCCCTAGGTCTAGAGTCCCCAAAGGGCTTCTTCAGCTCCTCTCTCCTTTTCATTGCCCACAACATGGTGTGGCAGGGGGGCATTTCAGCCCTGTTTGTGTTACAACTCTGTCAGTCCCACCATTCAGTGGGTCCTGACTTCTTGTCCTGAGTCTTAAGAAAAATGAGGTATGCGGACAACTGGAGGGTGAGCAAGGTGGAAAGGAGATTTATCGAGCAACAGAACAGCTTAGAGGAGACCCCCCAGTGGGTTGCTCCTTTCTGCAGAAAGGTCATCCTAATGAGTATCCAGCTCTCAGCAGAGAGGAGACTTGTAGTGGGTAGCTTTTTTTTCTGCAGGCAGGTCATCCTTATGACTCCAGGAGACCTGAAGTGGGTAGTTCCTTCCCACAGTTGATAGTCCTGACATAGGTTTGTGTCTGGCTGAGTCCATGGTTTTAATGGGCCCAGAAGGGAGGAAATACATACTCATTGGTTCATGGAGGGCCATAGGCAGAACCCAAAAAAGTACCTTAAGTTCTCACTCTGGGCAGCAGACTGAAGCTAGAACTGACAGCCTGGCCCCCAGGCTTTAGGCCATCTATGCCTTAAAGGTGGGGCTTTATCTGGGAAGAACCCCTTTCCACCCAAGGGCCTGTGTGCCTCCTGCCACCATCAACATGCCATCCATAGTGCCCAGGCTGTTTATGCTGGGGGGTGGCACTGGCCCATGCTGAGCTACTCTCAGTGGCCCCTCAGCCTCTCTCCTGTGCTTGCTGGTGCCCGAAGTCTGGAGGAGGCTGAGGCAGCAGGGGGCTGGTGAGTCAGTGCTGCCCGGGTACATGCACACTTGGTTGAGGTGCAACAGCACCCAGGCTTGTTCACAATTTTGCTCCACCTCAGGGCAGGTGCTAAACTGGAGAGAAGCCAGAGAGCAGGAGCAGGTACTTTCAAGCCTGCAGTGAAAGTAGCTTCCTGGGCCCCCAAGAGTGCAGCAATGCTGGGAACCAGCACCACAGCTGGGCAGCTGCAGCTGTGCCAGTGAGCATGGGCTTCTGCTCAGTCAACCTGGGGTGGATGGGGCTCTCACCTGCTCCTGGCTCCCACCAGCTCTGAGTCTCCCATGACGCAGCCCCGGTCATGCCTGCCCCTCTGCAGTCAGCATTCAGGCAGCAGCTGCTCCACACTGGGGGCACTTCCATCACTACTCACTAGCAATATGACTAATGCCAATTATTTTGAATATAATAAATTTCATTTTTTCCTTTTATCAGTGGAGGAAATAATTACCTCATTAATGTGAGAATTAAATGAGAAAATGGATATTAAATTCTTCACCAGAAATTTACTAAAAAATCTAGGGGCTCTTTACAAATAAAACAAACAAAAATTCTGCCTTTATGGATCTTAAATTAAATTCAGGAAGATATATAGTAAATAATTTAATAAATAAATATGAACAGATATGGTAGCTCATGCCTTTAGTCTTATTGCTTTGGGAGGCAGAGTTGGAAGATCACTTGAGCCCAGGACTTAAAGACCAGCCTGCACAACACCGAGGGAATCCATCTCTATGAAATTTAAAAAAAAAAAACATGTCCAACTATGGTGGTATATACTTGTAGTCCCAGCTATTCAGGAAGCTGAGGGTAGGAGGATTGCTTGAACCTGGGAAGTTGAGACTGCAGTGAGTTGTGATTACACCACTGCACTGCAGCCTGGGTAACAGAATTGAGATCCTGCCTCAAATAATAATAATACAAATAAATAAATAGATAAATGTAAAGTATACAGTATTATAGATGACATAAGAGCTAAAGAGAAAAAGCAAATTCTTAAGAGTAGTGTATATTATAGTATATAAATTAAATAAAGCATGGAAGATTTGATAATGGAAGTACCAGTGGGAAAGGGAAGTGGATAATCATTTATGCTTTTATTTATTTTTTTCTTTCCTCATTCTTGCTGTCATCTTAAAGGAAGCGGTTAAATAGTTGGCTGTTTTATATGGAACAGTTAAAGAAGTCCTCACTGAGATAATCAAATTTGAGCAGAAATTTGCAGAAGAGATATCCATGTAGCTATTTGGGTGAAGAGCAATGTGAACAAAGAGAAGAACCAGAGTAGATTCTCAGGCATGAGAATGTTTGGCATGATCAGGAAGACAAGCAAGCAAGAAGGTGTAGCCAGTGGATAATGAATGAAAGAGGAAATAAGATGAGATGAGGTCAGGGAAATAACAAGGTAGGGTTGGCGTGGAATTGGGACTTATTGCAAAGTATTTTGTAGGTTGTTGTCAAAGACTAGGCTTCTATTTAAGAAAAATAGAAAATCACTGAAAAATTTTGAGCAAATAAATGACCTTGTCTTCTTTTGAGATTTACTGGATCATTCTGACTGAGGTATAGAGAATAGACCAAATAAGAGAAGAGTAGAAATCTAATTCCTTGATCAGTTCTTCCTGCCTGCTGCATAAAGACCATGACATTGCACTAAAGAAAAGTTCAATTGACACAAAGCATGTCACACTACACAGAAGATGGGTTGCTACTCAAATCAATCTCATATCAAGCTTTTAGGTTAGTGGTTTTTCAGAGACAGTTTGAGAGAAGGGATGGGGTGGCCGGGTAATGGGTACTTGCTGCTGATTGGTCCAGGCAGAGATGAAATTGTAGAAGGACAAAGGTATCCTCTTTTTTCCCCCACCCTTTTACTCATGCAACTTAAGTCAGACTCAAGATTCAGCAGAACACACAATATGGTGGAGAGAGGTTTGAATTGCAGCAGGGCTTAGCTGACAACTCAGTCTATGATGGGGCTGCTGCAAACACTCAAGCCACGTTGGGCTTCAGGAACAGAAAGTTCTGGCTGCTCCAGGTTTACATTGTAACTTCCACTCTTATCAGCATTCTCACTTGGCTACACTTGGACATTAGCTTCATTTAAGAAGCATACAGGTGAAGTGAAAAGTGAAAAGTAGAAAAGAAATGACCAAGGAAGTGAGAATTTCTTTCCTTAATACACTTTATTTTTTGGAGCAGTTTCGATTCACAGCAAAACTGAGCACCAAGTACAGAGATTTTCCATATTACACCTGTCCCCTCAAGGGCTTCTACACTATCAATATGCAGCACCAAAGCGATACATTTGTTACAATCAGTGACTTGGCATTAATACACTGTCATCCAAAGTTCATAGTATACGCTAGGATTCACTGTTAGTTTTGTACGTTCTATGAATTTTGGCAAGTGTATAACAACATGTATCTACCACTGTAGTATCATACACAATAGTTTCACTGCCCTGAAAATCCTGGCAACTGCTGATATTTTTTACTGTGTTCATAGTTTTGCCTTTTCCAGAATGTCATATAGTTGGAGTCATGCAGTATGTAGCTTTTCCAGATTGGTGTCTTTCACTTAGTAATGTGTATTCAGGTTTCCTCCATGTCTCTTTATGGCTTGAGAGCTCATTTCTTTTTAGTGCTGAATGATATTACATTATCTGGATGTCCTATAGTTTGTTTATCCATCTCCCTACCTAAGGACATGTTGGTTGTCTCCAAGTTTTGACAATTATGAATAAAGTTGCTATAACATCCATGTGCAGGCTTTTGTGTGGATGTACATTTTCAGTTTGTTTGGATAAGTAACAAGGAGTGTGACTGTTGGATTCATGGTGAAAGTATGTTTATTTTTGTAAGAAGTTGCAAAAGGGTTTCCCAAGTAGTTGTGCCATTTTGTATTTGCAGTAGCAATGAATGAGAGTTCCTGTTGCTCCACATCCTTGCCAGCATTTGGTGGTGTCAGGAATGTGGATTTTGGCTATTTTATTTTTTTTATTTTAATTTATAGTTTTTGAGATAGACTTGCTCTGTTGCCCAGACTGGAGGGTGGCTCACTGCAGCCTTGACTTCCTGGGTTTAAGAGATCCCGTCACTTCAGCCTCCTGAGTAGCTGGAACTACAGGTGCACTCCAGCACACTAGGCTAATTTTTTTCTTTTTTTTCCTGTTTTTTTTACTATTATTATTTTGTTGTACTTTGGGCTCTGGGGTACCTGTGCACATCCTGCTTCCCGCAGGATTGTTGCTTAAGTACATACATGCCACATCACCACCCCTCTCCACACCTGTTGCCTACATCAGGCATTTCTCCTGGTGTTTTTCCTCCCCTTCCACCCTGTCCCCCACTGCCCCTCCCCTCCACTTCCCCTCCCCACCTATCCCATTGAGTGTTGTTCCCTTCCCTGTGCCCAGATGTTCTCATTGTTCATCACCCACCTATGAGTGAAAACATGTGGTGTTTGTTTTTCTCTTCTTGTGTCAGTTTGCTGAGAATGATGGTTTCTAGATTCATCCATATTCCTACAAAGGACATGAACTCGTCGTTATATGTGCCACATTTTCTTTGTCCACTCTATCATTGATGGGCATTTGGGTTGGTTCCGGGTCTTTGCTATCATGAACAGTGCCACAACGAACATAGGTATGCCTGTGTCTTATAGTAGAACTATTTATAATACTTTGGGTATAAATCCAGTAATGAGATTGCTGGGTCAAATGGAATTTTTATTTCTAGATCCTTGAGGAATCGCCACACTGTCTGTGAAAGCTATTCTCTTAAGCTGAGTCACTCTCATGTGGAGCCACAGGAGCAATCGGCTCCATGTTTGGGGAGGCAAAAAACCTGAAAAAATATCACAAAAGGGCAATCTACAGTAGTAATGCTGCATATCTTGTGATCAGATCACACCTTGGCTCCTCCTCTTAGCCTGATGATGTTTCATTAGATTTACAAAGGTGGTTGAGATTTAGGGAGGTCTATTGTCATTTAAAACTAAATGGCTGGTTGCAGTGGCTCATGCCTGTAGTCCTAACACTTTGGAAAGCCAAGGTGGGAGGATTGCTTAAATCCAGGAGTCTGATACAAGCCTGGGCAATAGAGGGAGACCTCAGCTCTACAAAAACAATAAAACAAAACAAAACTAAATGTCACATAAACTAAATGTCTCTCAAAGTTAGCTTAGCCTAAGCTCAGGAATGATGAAGGGAAAGGCAAGAGTTGGGGTGGGTTAAATCAGATCTCTTTTACTGTCATAATTTTCTCACTGATTAATTTGCAAAGGTAGTTTAATCCCTGCTTTGGATTCCGTAGCACCTTACTCTAAAGGTATTGGCTATAGAGATGGAAAAAGGCTGATGATCATTCTAGCTTCTTCCTGCTGACAAGAGGCATAGTTGTGGAATGAGGTGGGTCATTCACAAGGGAAATAAAAATAAAACCACTTTGCAGCTGTTTGCACGTACTCAGGGAGTGTCCTGTTAGTGTTCCTAGGCTAATGTGACAAAGACGTTAATATACTTACCAACAGTTTTAGCACAACACTTAAATGAACTGAAGGACTAGTCCTGAAACTAGATCAGTTCAGTTAAAGAGCTGTTTCCCATATCAGGATATGGCATCTCACATGGTCTGTGATGAAGGTAAGTTGATTTTTAATAAGAGGCATTTCTATAGAGACAGAAGAAAAATGAACTTTAATGTTGGGCACAATTTATCCAGATGTTAGAATCAAAGAACCTTTAGTTATAGAAAAAATAGGCACTAGCAATCTGATCTATTCTCACCTGTATAACAAGGAATAAACTTCAGCTTGCAGGGCTCAGGAAATAGGTAGTGGCAATTTCATTGAGTCCATGTCAGAAAAAATGAAAGAAAAATTAAAAGCATTAGTTTGGAATTTGTAGCCCAAACAGAATTCAGAATTTAGTTCAAATTTCAGAAAATAATTAAAACTCTAGAACAATGAACAAGACTAGAATCTAACAAAAGGTTTATTATAGTATTTTTCTGATACATAATTTTTCTCCCTTCAGTCCCTGGTTTTACTAAAGACAAATCATAGTAGGACAAAACTACTTGCAAAATAAGTGTTAGTCTTATTATACTTGACCTGAATATTTGCTTAAATTCATAAAAAAAAGTATTTGCCATGTAAGCTCTTTTTAAAAATGGCTTTGCTGGAACTTTGTTATATAAGAAATCTCAGATTAGACTTTTTTAAAGTAATGAGCCCTGCAATTAATTTAATTATGCTTACAAATATTTGTATAAATTGGGTGTGTTCCTCACCTTGAGGTCCCAAGGTAACTTAGGGTTCATAGGCCTGTCAGAAAGTTTCATTCCTTTCATTGGCTCCATAAATCAACTTTTATTCCTTAAAGCAGTCTGATAGTACGTCACTCCAGTCAAAGCCTTGGTAAAGTTAACCAGTGTCTCCAATGGTATCCTGTTACAAACAAAAACAAATTCTTAATGAATTTATGCAAATAACTATACTCTCATAAATTAAGTATACTTACAAATAGATTTCAAAATCTGGAGAAATCAGAGAGAAAGAAATATGCTCCATATTTTGCTCACAGAAATGTATTTTACCCATTTTTTTTAAGGTTTTAAATAGCTCAAAAGAGTAAACGTTTTCTGGACCCTGTAAAACAAACACAAAAATTAGCAATGTTTCAAACAAAAAGTCATAAAAGGATTTTGTTGGCTTTTCATGCTTTCAATCAAGGTAATTAACTCCTGTTCTGCTTTATATTTATAAATTTTTCAGTTCCCCATGAGAGTCCTGGGAGTTTTTTTTTTTTTTAATTCTGTCCTACTGTTGCAATCTTCAAAGTCATCAGATACCTGCCTTCAAAGGACCTGTCAGTGTCCTAAAGCTGATTATAAAAGTGTCTCTTGGAAAGGACAAAAGTAAAACAACTGTGTATGACAAACTCTGAGAACAGCAACGGTTAAAGTATGGTCATCTCTGTGGCACACAATAATTTAATATAACAATTATAATTATTATTGATAACATGTATTGAGACATATCAGAATTATAGAAATCTTATACAATTTTAGAACACACACATAACATATTTACACAAATACAGCCCAAAGAAAGTCAAACACTATTTTATACCCTGTGTGATTTTAATATACCAAATAAGCCAAATATGTCTCTTCTGGACTTTAGGATATCTGATATCTAAAAGACTAACCAAATGTGTTTTTTTAAAAAAGCTTAATTTAAAATTTTACTTTGGAAAGTTTGTCAAATATCAAGGTTTTCAACATTTTATATTACAAAATAAAATCTCAGGTTACTTTATGTATTGATAGAGGGGAGACTCAGCTTTCCAAACAGGATCCAATGAAGACAGAGTGAGGCAAACTGAATCTGTCTCCTTTCTCTGCTCTTCTTGTTTTCCTGTCCTGCATTCAAACAGTAAACAAAAATCTTTTCTTATCTTTGAATATTACACAAAAATCTTGTTCAAAAGAGAAAGACAAGTTTTACCTTGACAGTAGTAGTAATATTACTTTCTTTACAGGCCTTGTAGGTAAAACTGTTTCTTCAGTAGTATCAAGTACATGTTACAATGTTAACTTTCAGCAACTTTTATTTTGGGTGAGGAACCTTGTAAGTAAGCAATTTTAATCATGTATCAAATTGCAGAACCCAGAACAAGAACAGAATTGTGATGTCTGACTCTTCTCACTCTAGTTTAGCACACTTGGCTAACTCTACATGTCCCCAGACCTTACCTAGAATATATGACTGAACAACAGATAAGTCAAACAATTAGCAAAAGGTGATAGGAGTGGTTTATGGCCTTAAAAAATATAGCAAAAAAAGTATTCAACCTGCCTAATTTGGACCAAATGTCTAAATGTTGAAGACATTTTTATTTTACTTTACCAATAATCTTTAAACTGTCTTTACAATAGCAAAGACCTGGAACCAACCCAAATGCCCATCGATGATAGACTGGACAGGGAAAATGTGGCACATATACACCATGGAATATTATGCAGCCATCAAAAAAGATGAGTTCATTTCCTTTGTAGGGACATGGATGAACCTGGAAACCATCATTCTCAGCAAACTGACACAAGAACAGAAAATCAAACACCGCATGTTCTCACTCATAGGTGGGTGTTGAACAATGAGAACACATGGACACATGGAGGGGAGCATCACACACTGGACTCTGTCGGGGGAAATAGGGGATGGATAGCAGGGGGTGGGGAGTTGGGGAGAGAGAGCATGGGGAGAAATGCCAGATATATGTGAGGGGGAGGAAGGCAGCAAATCACACTGCCATGTGTGTACCTATGCAACAATCTTGCATGTTCTTCACATGTACCCCAAAACCTAAAATGCAGTTAAAAAAAAAGATTAGAGTCACATGACTTAAAGGCATGAAAGTTTCTATATTTTTCTGAAAATATGTTTTGAGTTATTTGTCTTTAAGCCAATTAATTACAGCTCTTTCATATAAATATCACACACAACACATATAGAAACAGAAACACATCTTGTAGTGTGATAAAAAAGATTAGTTATAAAAGAAAAGAGGAATAAATAGGAGAAAACTGAGAATCAAGACAGAATTTTATTAACTGAAAAGTTTGTACAGGGAAAGCAGGGGCTTTAGAACAATATCAGTATCACCTAGGTAATATCCTAGGTGAAATAAATAAGCCTTAACCAATGGTACAACTTAACCACAGATGCACAGAATATCTTCAAAGAGATTATAAGCAATTTTTACAAGATCTAGAATCTCCCCAGAGGTAGTTCCAAAATCAGAAGCTGTTTGTGAAAGGAAAAAGAACAAGAAATGGCAAAAGTCCCCAAAGTATCAGTCCACAGAAGATCACTTCCGAAGTTGAGAATTGAATCCAGGCCACCATTGTGAAAGGACGAAGCCTTAGCAACTGACCTGTAGCATACAGTGGATGCAATTCCCTTCTCAGAAGGAGTCTAGAGCATTTTCAAGCTTGCAAAGGATTTACCCTGCTCAAGAGAACCTTCTGAGTCCAGCCATGTTATTATTATGCATCCCTTTTTTTTTTTTTTTGAGACGGAGTTTCACTCTTGTTACCCAGGCTGGAGTGCAATGGCACAATCTTGGCTCACCGCAACCTCCGCCTCCTAGGTTCAGGCAATTCTCCTGCCTCAGCCTCCTGAGTAGCTGGGATTACAGGCACACGCTACCATGCCCAGCTAATCTTTTGATTTTTAGTAGAGACGGGGTTTCACCATGTTGACCAAGATGGTCTCGATCTCTTGACCTTGTGATCCACCCGCCTCGGCCTCCCAAAGTGCTGGGATTACAGGCTTGAGCCACCGCGCCCGGCCATGCATCCCTTTTTAAATTCAACCTTTTAATTTTTAAGAATAAGAGATCTCTAAAATCCCTCTTCTTTCACTGCTCTACTTAGTCTAACAGTGACTCAATCCAAAAGCCTGTAAAAGTCTAAATAGCATTTTCCAGGTTTTTACCATAAAAGCGTAAGGTATTTCCAGAAAGGAGATAGAGGAGGTATCTCTGTGATCCCCAAGAATTTACTATCAGAAATGGGCTTACGATAGCAAAAGATGACAAAACCCCGTAAGGGCAATACTTACCCAAGAACTTGATATGTTTGGGATGAAGACTGTGCTGACTCCTCTCAGACTCCCAGTTCTCTCAACTGGCCTCCTGACATGAACTCCAAAATTTCTGCCTTCTGGATGGTGAAGGCCAAGAGATCATACCCTTTCATGTCACAAAGTCATGCTATCAAGGGCATAAAGCAAGATGAGAGGGGACCCTCATTCGGTTTTCATTTGAGACCTGCAGCAAAGTTTGTAACTGATCAGTCTGCCAAGATGGCTTGAATAGCAGGCTTATAGGGGTCCTAAAGCCACATTTCATACTGTGTTACTCGTCTTTATGACAGAACCACACAAAAATACAAATTCATAGCACGAAGTACACCAAATTTGCTACAGCCTAAGACAAGCCTCACAAATCCTTTTTTCTATCAGTCAAAACCTTGCAAAGAAGACAGCAAATTTTACCATTTATTCAACTGGTTTGTACAGGGAGAGAGACCAGAAGCCTGACTGATAATAAATTCTTACCCTTTTGCCAGCATGCCTGGTTTATAGGTTCCCTTTCCATGAGCAGCTGTGGTGATCCTGTTTGTCTTACTATAGCTTTGGGGCCAAAGCTTCAATATGAAGGAAAATCGCTTTATTCTGTTTCATTAAACCATAGGGAAAACCTTTTAATTTTTAATTTTACCACCCAATGGACGGCTTGCAGGAACCAAATTAATATTCTCCATTCCAGCTGAACAAAATATACATAACAAAACAGACATAAGGGTTCTCTGAGTTAGGCCTATTGAACTTCATCAGTAATTCTTTCAGAGATCCATTCCACATGTAAAAACACACCACAAAGATAAAAAAATAAAAGGGGGGCGGGGAGAGGACTTTCAAAACAAGGTCCTAACCAAGAATTTCCAAGAGTATTCTTCTAAATCATCTTTCTATTCTCCATCTGATAAATCTCCTCAAGATCTTCCCAGTTGAGGAGAGATCTCCTGAACCAAGATGCTTCTTACTGTTTAGGAAGAGTTAATCAAGACCCCCAAAGGAGCTGAATGCATCAGGAGAAAGAAGGTATTGGTAGCTTCCAGAATACCCACCAGACCAGTTTAAAGTTGTCTTAGATGGCCTTTAGTTAAATATGTAGCTGTGAGAGCTCATCTCCAGGTTTATCACACTGGTGGTGGGCTGAAATATCACAAGCAGGTGTGATGGTGAGTCCCTAACAAGCCAACAAATTTAATTGCTTACTTTTCACTTATAAATAGTGAAAATTTTATTTTCACTTGTAAATAGTGGTTTCATAAACAAGCACCCGACAGTTTCTTCCTGACTGCTGCATGAATAAAGACCATAGCATTGCAGTAAATAAAGAGTTTAATTGATGCAAGGCCAGCTATACCACATGGGCAACAAAGTTGTTACTCAAATCAATTTCATCTCAGGCTCCTAGGTTATGGGTTTTTCAAAGGCAGTGGTGGGGAGGGGAGGGAGTAACGGGTGCTTAGTTTCAATAGGAACTCAATCCAAAAGCCAGATAATGGGTGATTGCTGCTAACTGGTTAGGGCAGATATGAAATCATAGGGGATGGAAGCTGTCCTCTTGAGCTAAGTCACTCACAGGTGGAGCCATAGGAACAATCAGGTGGAGCCATGGGGGTCAGACTTTCAAAAAACCTAAAAAGATAACTCAAAAGGCCAATCTAGAATAGTGAAGTTGTATGTCAAGTGACCAGTGTACACGTTAGCTCCTCCTAGCCTGATAACCTTTTATTAGCTTTCCAAAGGTGGCTGAGTTTTGGGGGAGGCATATTAGCTTTCCAAAGGTGGCTGAGTTTTGGGGGAGGCATATCATCATTTAAATTATAAACGAAATGTCTTCTAAAGGTAGCTTAGCCTAAGCCCTGGGACAATTAAAAGAAAGGCAAGATGGAGGGTGAGTTAAATCAGATCTCTTTTACTGTCATAATTTTCGCACTGATATAATTTGCAAAGGCAGTTTCAGAAGCAAAGGAAAGAGTAATCTATGCAAAAATTATGGTGGCTTGGATAAGGGTGATAGAGTAGGAGGTACTGAGAAGTGCTAAAATTTTGGATATATTTTTGAGAGGTTACAACTGGATTCACTAAAATATGGAATGTAGGTGACAAAGAAATCAAGGATGATGCCACAGTTGTTGGCTTAAGACGTGAAACATTAAATTATTATTAACTGGAATGGGAAAATCTTCAAAAGGACTAGGTTTTGCAGATGTCAAGTTCAAAATGCTGATAAACTTCCCTGTAGAATTCCTGAGTAGCTAACTGAATAGATGACTGGCCTTGTGATAGATTTAAGATTAACCATCACATAAACACAGTGCATATTCATGAGATTATATAACATCTTTAAGGGAGTGGGTGTAGATAAAAGACTAAAATGTTGAATCCTAAAGTGATTTAATATTTAGTGGTCTTAATATGGAAGCTGACACACTTGTTATAACTCAGTAAGTGGTAGGATCTTTGAATGCATCCATTATATATATATTCTTAATTAGAAACAAGTAACACTACTAACAATGTAATTAATGCTTAGATAATTATTTATAGATCCACAAAGTCCAGGGCTGAAGAGGCTGCTCAGAAGTGTAATTAGGCACCCTGAGTCTTTTTTCCTTTTATCCATCATCATTTGTCCTTATGTTTGTTTGCCTCTTCATGGATACAAAGTAACGACTGCAATCCCAGCAATCCCAGGTGTTTTCACAATAGAGATAGGAAGAAGCAAGTATAGAAAAGGGGTAAAGAAAAGAAGAGTCAAGCCAGTTAAGTCTGTTTCTTTTAAAAACATTTCCTGGAAAGGTTACCCAGAGATTTCTGTAGTTTCTGAAAGAATACCTGCAAGAGTCTGGAAATGTACTTTAGCTTTTCATATTCTAAAGCAGGGGTTAGCACACATTCAAGGCAGAGGTCAAACAGTACTGAAGACTTTGGGACTATGTGACCTTTGTCCCAGCTACTCAACTCTGCCGTTGTAGCAGGAAAACAGCCGTAGACAATATGTAAATGAATGCGTGTGGTTGTGCTTTAATAAACTTTATTTACAAAAATAGGAAGGACTCCAATTTGATCTGTGGGTTTTAGTTTGCTGAACCCTGCTCTAGAGGAGTGTGAGAAATGGGAAAAGGGCCAGTGTGTAGCTTTGAGGGCATGTATTTTATAATTATAATTATAATATGTATGTTCTAGGAAGTTACTATTAAGTAAGACTGATTATCTTCATAAACTGTAGAGGGAGAAGCACCGAATAATGGACAGAAAATGTAGATTCTGGTTCAGCTTCACCACTTAATACCATTGTGAACTTGGGCAAGTCACTTATTCTTCCAGTGCCAAGGAAGTGCCACTTATTCTTCTCATCCATAAAATGAAGACATTAAAACATGCCTCACCTGCCTCTACAGATTAGTGGGAGAATCAAATGAAATAATGTGAAATAAAATGAAAATGCTTTGAAAACTCTCTGGTATTCACAAGTATGTGGTACTTCAGACTTGGCACAAAATGTGTTCTGTAAAATACACTGAGCTTTTCTTTCCTCTTTTTTAAAGTGTCTTTTCATATAATTACAAAATGAAATATAACACACTGCAGGAAGGTAAAGTGTCACTTTTGTAGCCTAACCCTGCTGAGACAAGTGATGAGAGGAAAGTGAACTTGCGTGTGAATTACTAGAAGATCTAAGTGAGAAAGGATTAGATATACAAAAGTCAGAAAAATAAAGCTCACTATGGATAGTTCATAGAAAACACAATCCTAACAATGAAATGATCACAATGGGGTAGCAGAAAAATACATTGTATAGTATCTTTAGATGAGCCAACCTTTTTGATTTCTCATTTATTATTAGCATACTATTTAATAACTTTCTGTAGATAGACAACTTTTCAGTGTAACACCGAGGCTTTTATTTTATTACACAAGGCACATGTAACATGAATTCAAGGGTCCTCAGTTATGGTCATCAATGTATCCCTATTTACTAGTATCCTATGAAATTCAGGGCAAATTATTTAACTCACCTTGAACTCAATTTCTTCACCTATGGAACATGGAAGTTAAACTAGGTATCATAAGATAATCTTCTAGTTTTTCAATTCTTTGTTTCTACTTGAGAAAATACAACTTACCTAGTGTTATATATTACATTCTTATAGTCATCCAAGTAGCACAAGTTATTAAGGAATAACTAATACATTTATAACATATTTCTTCTGCTCAAAAACCACACAAACAGCAACACTGACCTTTCAATGGAAAATGAGAATGGCAGTTGATAATGTAACCTGTAGCATAAAATTAAATTTGGAATATAGTAGAGTATGAATAATATACTCACCTGCACCAAGGAAGCCCTTTATACTACAGAAAAAAAAAGAAAATTGAATAAGTATTTTATCTTTATAGAATTAGGGAGTACAAGTGCAGATTTATTACATCCATATGTTGTCTAGAGGTAGAGTCCAGGCTCAGAAAAAATTTATTAGATGTTGATTTTGAATTTTATTCTAGTATTTACACTTCCAAAATCCATTAATTTGTTAATAGAAATGAGGAACATTCATCTGCCTATAGATGAAAGAGCAGAGAAAATCTGGTAGTGCCTATAAAGCATCCAGAAAAGAATATAAGTCCAAAGCATGCAGTTGCTTCCATGTTGACTTACAGCTAGTACCCATTTTTTATTGTTTCTATTCATAGAAATTTCCGGAATTTTTTTTTTTTTCCAGTTAAAAGGGTTAGGATCTGCAGCAAGTTTGAATCCCAACTCTATTATGTAAGGACTGTGTTACTTAAGACATATTATTTACCATAATCTTTCTGTCACTAAATTTCCTCATTTATAAAGTAAGAAGAAGTTGTAAGAAAAATAGAGTGGTGTAAGAACTAAAGGGTGTCTGCCACATGGTAAGTATTCAATGCTTTTAGCCACTAATTTAATTATAACCTTTCTTTCCATTCATTATCCTCTTTTATGCTCGGTAATGCCAACATCCACAATGATGGACTTTCTAAATTTTGACCTCACTATTTCTTGAACACATACTAGTAAATTTTACTTATACTCTACTCAAAATATCCATAAGCACATTAGAACTGCTGATATGATCTTATTTGCATTTATAAAAAATTTGCTCTCCCTGTATGGAAAGAAGACTTGCAGATTGTGGACATGAAAGAGACAAATCAATTATGTCTGTTATAGTAAATCAGACTAGAGATGAGAGTATTTGCACTTGTTCAGTCATAATGAAGTTGTAGAGGAATGTCAGAGATCAGAATAGATTTTTCAAGTAAAACTCACCTCCTGCTTGCCCCAAAGAGGGAAAACAAAAAAGGATTTTTTTTCATTCATGTTAGGTGCCCATTATAGTCCAGGGATTCTGGTGTATATGGCATCCTCATTCAAGGACCAAAGCTAACCTTACTTTTCACAGTAGCTGGAGGAAATAAGACACTGGAGGATATCATAGTAGATTAAGTGATTTGGTCCGGCAATGATGTGCATTCCTCCACCCACACCTCATGGACTGAAACTCACCACGAAGCCCCACCCTCCAGACAGAGTTCCGGAAGTGCAACATACCTTGTCTCCAGAATGTGGGCTGGAGAATGAGGGTATTTTTTAACAGCAAAATAATGGTCACATCTGTCTTCATTGTCACCAAGAATTTGGTTGATCCTCATTTTTACAGGGATCTTCCAGTAATCACAGCAAATTAGAGGTTTGTGTGTGAAAATATTAACTAGTAGCCTATTTCTTCGTAATTTAAATGAAAAAAATCCTAATGAGTTATACATCAGTCAATTATTTACAACTAACATATTACTTTTTAAAATTCAGTAAAGAATATACATTATGAACTACTGTCTCATATAAATTGCTTACATCTTTGATTTCTAACTGCCAAACAATTAATATGGTTGTTAACAAGCAGTTCTTTTGCATTCAGTAACATTTTTTCCATTAATAATAGCTTTTCTCAATAATTTTATATTTTTGTATTAATTTCTTTATTGTTCGGAGGACTTATTTTACTATTTTAGACAAATAATATGGAAAATAAAAAGTAATGTAGGAATATGTTCACCATAAGTACAAAGTCACTGAGAATATTTTAACTGACAGTGACACTGTGATGTGTTTCATGTAAGAAGGGTATTTCTTTCATCAATACTCTACAAGTTTTCAGAATATCTGCATATGATTTAGAAGTTCTGTCAAATGCAATTGTTATGCAACATGAAACTTTCACATATAATGTTTTTGTTAAAATATTGCTATGCCTATAGGCACCCACCACCACATCCAGCTAATTTTTGTACTTTTAGTAGAGACAGGGTTTCACCATTTTGGCCAGGCTGGTCTTGAACTCCTGACTTCGTGATCTACCCACCTCGGCCTCCCAAAGTGCTGGGATTACAGGTGTGAGCCACTGTGCCTGGCCTCAATGTAAAGTTGTTGACCAATATTTATCTAAAAATATTTCAAATCTCTATAGCAACATTTTAACAAAAACAGTATATGTTGTCTAGAGATGTGAATTACTTAGTGGAACTATAGCTTCAGAAGGTTCAGACATCAGCTTGCAGCAGAGAAAGAGGTTTAATTGTAGGACGGCCAAACAAAAAGAGGAGGAAACCTAAAATCTATCTTTTTGAGGAGTTTGGGGCTAGGGTTTTTAAGGTTTTGGAGTGGACTGATATGCAGGGATTGCTGATTTATTGAAGAGTGCAGGGCGCAGGCAAGACACAGGGAGAAGAAGAAACTGTATTCTCATGCTAATTTGGTTCTCATATGGGGTTTTTGAACTGGTTGGCATCAGCTGTTCTGCAGGAATTCAGAACTCTTAAACAAAAGTCTCATGATTCGAACTTCAGAGATCCTACCTATAAGAACATTGGGCTTGTAAATGATCTATATCTAGTGACTTTGCCTTTTAGTTACAAAAATGTGGGTCAAATTGCAGCCTGATTAATAATTACTTGTAACTGTATTTCTGTTCAGAATTCTTGTTAACCCCGTGAGGACATCCTCAGAACAACCTGCTTAAACATTCAAGTCGTGTGTGTGTGTGTGTGTGTGTGTGTGTGTGTCAGTGATTTCAGTAACTTCTGGTTATCAAACCTACCCTTCTTTTAATGATATGACTCTCCCTTTAGATTTAATTTTGCTTACCTTGATCCTGCCAGGATTCTGTAGAACAGCCTCATCATCACTCTCATTTCCTTGCACTATTCGTTCAACTGAAAGGATTGACTGAGCATCATCTTAACTGCTGTATAGTTTTAACAGTGAGCATGATAGTCACACCCCACACCGTTGACTTTACTGTGAATCTTAAGTTTTGATTAACCTTTGCTTGTCAAATCATTCCTCAATTTTGTTTTTTACTGTTTGTGGTTAAAAAAGACTGTTTCAACCCTTCACACCCCTAAAATTCTAAACAATGACTTCGTATTTTTACATGAAAATCATTGAATTATTTCCAAGCTCAATTCTTTCCAATAGTACCATTACAAATGCAACCATCAGAAACTCTCCTTGCTATTAGTATAAATTTGTTCAACTTTTGACTAAAAGCTATAGGTTCGCTTGGATTTTTTCTGTCTTTCATGGTATCACAAGAGACAGTTTTATGTTTAACTGGGTAAAAATTGCCATTCTTGCAGCCTCCAGTAAAAGTTACCTTTCTGTTGACTGCTCAGCCTTAAAGTAAATACTATGCATTTTATTGTCATTGTTAACAGTAGCACCAATTTCAGGTAATCAATATTTATATGAAGATAAACTGGGAAAGGGAAGGGGAAGGGAGAGGAGGGGAGGGGAGGGGAGGGAAGGGACGGGAAGGGAACAACTGGAAAGGAAAGGAAGGGAAGGGAAGAGAGAAAGAAAAAGGGGGAAAAAGGCAGTCTGAAAGAAAAAAAAGAAAACCTGAAATATATTGATTATTAACAAGAAGGTTTTTTTTTGGTTGCTTTTTTCGTTTTGTTTTGTTTTACATACTATGCTTATTGCCAGTGAGCCAGGGGCTTTCTGTTCTTATGAGTCCATACAGTACATAAAACACTGCCTAGCACACACATAGGCAATATATATCTATGATCATTATTATTATTATTATTATTATTATTAAAACTTTGAGGCTGGGATATTTGTTACTATATTTATATTTGTTCTTTTGTGAATTAGTCATTTATCACTTTTGACCTCCTTACTCCATCCCTGTTCTGTATTCTAATCTACTCATTATTTGGTTCATGGCTTGTTTAGGTGTACAAATACAATTGATTTCAATGATCAGAGGAACTTTAATTTAAAAAAAATGTGTTTGTTTAACACAGATTGAATTATACAAGGAGTGGATTAAGGTTTAGTTTATTCATTGTATCTATCCCTTTATAGATTCACCCTTATCAAAGGGGTAATGTGAGTTCCACAGTATGTCATCTAGCCTTTGGACGTTCTAGACTCCAAGTGATATAAGATTACTAAATGTATATAAAAGATAGCAACAATAACAAGAAAACAAAGACTATGATTTTGGCCTTAAATTTCAATCACACTCTAGGTAGTGGCTCTGTTTTAGCTCCTAAATATGGCAAGGTCTGAGCCAGAAATGAATTTCATGAACTATGTGACTTGATGAACAACGAATACAGGAAACAAATAATCACTGTGAGACTTCAGACCTCAACAGTGTCCCAGAACTGAACAGTCTGATGATAAGTGCTTTGTATCATGGATTAGGAGGTTCAAAATGTGTACAGGAGATACTTATGGAACTTCTCAGGAACTAAGAGACTGCGTCACTACACAGGCTTCAGTGATTGAGACCATGATTGCTGCCTGGAAGCTGCTATCTGGAAGCTAAATTTTAAAAATCTGCAATTAAAGGAAGAAAAGGAACAATTTCAGAACATCCACAACAAAGTTCAATAAATGTAAAATAGTTTTGGTAACTGAAAAATATTACATTTGCAAATGATTATTGCAATGTAGAATTCTAAGAGCAATTTTAGATAGACAATTGTTACATTTAACTTCAGGGACTACATTAAGAACCTTTCTTGAGAAATTTGTCTTGGTTAATGGCTTCAGAGCTAAATGGAAATCATTGTCAGTGTAATTTCAAATTTGAAACAAAACAAAATAGATTTCAACTAATGACGCAAGTTCTGAATTTGCATATAAGCAATCCTGTTTAATTTTCTGAAACTTAACTCAAACTTTTAAAATTTCATTTAATCAGTAAACATAAAAATAGAAAATATGTATGTTATAATTATATGAGAATATTTTACAACCTCTTTTGCGTAAAATATGTATTATATTAACATTTTCACACCAGAGCTTTCCTTTTGTTAACTGAGAAAAGTCACAAAATTAACATGTTTTTGTTGCTCATATTGGAAGGATCTAAAAGGAAGCAAATGAAAGCTGGAAAAAATTGTAGTTTTCTGAATCCTCCATTATGCCTGCATTTGTTTTCTATTGCTATGATAACAAATTGACACAAACTTAGTGAAATAAAACAGCACAAATGGATTATCTCACTGTTTCCAGAGGTTAGAAGTTGGTGATTTTAGCTAGCTTCTCTGCTCCTGGTCTCCCCGGGAAGAAGTTGAGATGTTGACAGAGTACCATTCCTTTTGGGGTATAAGATAATGCATGTCCTTGCTCACTCAGATGTCTGGCAGAATTCAGTGCATTTTGATTTTGAGATTGAAGTCCCTATTTTTCTACTGACAGTTGGCTGGAGGTCTTCTCAGACTCCAGAGGTGGCCCACTTTCCTTGCCTGATAGCCCTCTTCCTCTAGGTTGAAATTTTCTCAGGCTTTGAATTTCTCCTCTCCCTCCTTTTTCCAGAGTATCTGTATCATTCAGAGCTCAGTAGAGGAATACAACTAATAGGATGGATGTATATATAAAGGGGAGTTTATTAAGGAGAATTGATTGACATTATCACAAGGTGAAGTCTCACAATAGACTGTCTGCCAGTTGAGGAGCAAGAAAGCCAGTCCAAGTCTCAAAACGTGAAAAGTAGGGAAGCCAACAGTGCAGTCTTTAGTCTGTGGCCAAAGGCCCAAGAGCCTCTGACATACCACTGGCATTGAGTCAAAGAGTCCAAAAGCTGAAGAACTTGGAGTCCAATGTTCGAGAGCAGGAACCATTCAGCACTGAAGAAAGATGGAGGCAGGATGACTCCAAATCTGCTCTTCCATCTTCTCCTGCCTGCTTCATTCTAGCCACACTGGCAGCTGATTAGTTGATGCCCACCTAGATTGAGGGTGGGTCTGCCTCTCCCAGTCCACTGACTCAAATGTTAATCTCCTTTGGCAACACCCTCACAGACTCTCCCAAGAACAATACTTTGCATCCTTTGATCCAATCAAGCTGATCTCAATATTGACCATCACAGCATCTTTCTGAATTCAGCTACAAAAGGCTCTCCTTTTAAGGGCTAAAGTGAATAGACTGAAACTGTGGGGATAAACCAGGATAGTCTCCTCATCATACCTTTCATCACCTCTGCAAAGTTTCTTTTAGCATGTAAGCTGACATATTCATAGGTGTAATATCAAGGGTGTAAAGATTAAGGAGATGAAACTGTGAATCACAATACTAAGTCATTTTAAAATAGAGGATTTAATGTAAACTTTACATTCTCATACTGATATCAGGGGAACTTTTTTGCTTTTATGTAAGTTTGAAATTTCTGTATAGCCAACACGTGTCTCTTCTAAGTCTAATGTCATTATTTTAGAAAAGATTTTCTCAAATTCTTGAACTGTAATATGAGATAATGAATTAAATTGTAATGTCTAATTTAATAGCTGTTTGAGGATATCTGTCTGATTATCTATCCATCCATCTATCATATACTTATCTGTAGTTAATAATTTAGGAATAGTATGCATTAATTCCTGAAAGCAGAACATTCTTCATGTGATAACTCCCTTTCTTCCCAGTCAACATGAGTCTATGTTCAAGAAAGGTGAGCTATGCTAGGTTATACCAGAGAGAGAGAGAGAGAGAGAGAGAGAGAGAGAAAGAGAATACCAATTCTCTTCTGTCTCACTCTGTTCCAAAAGTAAACATTGTACACCATTTATGACTTATTGGATGTCTACTGCATGTTAGACACCATCTAAAAAATGTACATAGATTACTTTTAATTCACAAAATAGTTACAGTTTATTTAACAATGATTCAAATGTACAGACTCAAAACCCTGAACTGAACTGATTGAATGGCAAATACAGGCTAAATTGAATATCTATGTCACAAAAACCTATTATCTCTTCAATTATTTTTTCAAAAAGATTTTGCTGAATGCCTATTATGTATTAAACTTTCTCCTAGGCACAACAATACTATATTAAAAATCTGCAAGTGTAAATTCATGAAAGTTATACCTTTCAGCTGTACTTTAAAAATAAATTAATTTTAAACGTTTTTTTTTTTTAAATTACCCAAATTATTTTGAGCTGAAGACACCTGAAATATCTGTAGTAAATTTTAATGTAGTTTATTTCAAGGGATAAACATCTGTTTTATATAGGTGGTTTAAAAATTAAGGCAAATGATTTTCAAATAATAATATATCTGCAAAGTGTTTTTCATGTTAGTTCTTCCTGGATGATGACCTTGCTGTCCCTTACTTTCTACCAAGTTTCTACGAGAAAGGGAGATTGAGAAAATTACAGCCAAGTCTTTGGAGGTTATCCAGCAGGACATTGTACATCAACTGCATCAGCTTGTATGCCCAGAGCTCAGACTCTTTCTTTCCTCCCAATTCTGTAATTAGAAGTAAGGTCTACTGCTTGCCTGTCCATATCTCAAAGTATTTGAAAAGAAGGATGGCCAGGTGTAGTGGTGCAGGCCTACACTCTCAGCGGTTTGGGATTCTAAGGTGGGAGAATCACTTGAGCCCAGGGTTTTGAGGCCAGCCTGGGCAATGTAGACAGATCTCACCTGTATGAATAATTTAAAAATTAGCTGGGTGGTGTTGTGCATGCCTATAGTTCCAGTTACTTGGAAGGGTGATGTGGGAGGACCATTTGAATGGGAGGTTGAGGCTGCAGTGAGCTGTAGCTGCCCCACGGCATTCCTGCCTGGGTGACTGAGAGATACTATTTCAAGACCAGAAAAAGAGCCTGGGAACAGTAGCTCACACCTGTAATCCCAGCACTTTGGGAGGCTGAGGAGGGCAGATCAAGAGGTCAGGAGTTCGAGACCAGTCAGGCCAATATGGTGAAACTCCATCTTTAATAAAAAATTCAAAAATAAGCTGGGCATGTTGGTGCATACCTGTATTCCAGGTTACTTTGGAGGCTGAGGCAGGAGAACCACTGGAACCTGGGAGGCAGCAGTTGCAGTGAACCAAGATTACACAACTGCACTCCAGCCTGGGTGACAGCGTGAGAATTCATCTCAAAAAAAAAAAAAAAAAAAAAAAAAAAAAAGAAAAAATAAAAATAAAAATAAAAAAAAACAGAAAAAAATAGAAAGATTATTCCTATGTTCCTGTGTAGTAAGAGATACTCATTAAAAATGTGATCTCTTTTTGGATTATTTGGAATAGTTTCAGGAGGAATGGTACCAGATCCTCTTTGTGTGTCTGGTAGAATTCAGCTGTGAACCCATCTGGACCTGGGCTTTTTTTGTGTGGTAGGCTCTTAATTGCTGTCTCAACTTCTGACTTTTGTTATTGGTCTATTCATAGTTTCGGCTTCCTCCTGGTTTAGGCTTGGGAGGACACAGGCGTCCAGGAATTTATCCATTTCTTCCTGATTTACTAGTTTGTGTGCATAGAGTTGTTTGTAGTATTCTCTGATGATGGTTTGAATTTCTGTGGAATCTGTGGTGATTTCCCCTTTATCATTTTTTATTGCATCTATTTGATTGTTCTCTCTTTTCTTTTTTATCAGTCTGGCCAGTGGTCTATTTTGTTGATCTTTTCAAAAAACCAGCTCTTAGATTTATTGATTTTTTTGAAGGGTTTTTCGTGTCTCTAACTCCTTCAGTTCTGCTCTGATCTTAGTTATTTCTTGTCTTCGGCTAGGTTTTGAGCTTTTTTGATCTTGCTCCTGTAGCTCTTTCAATTTTGACAATAGGGTGTCAATTTTGGATCTCTCCAGACGACAAGATAGTATACCTAGAAGACCCCATCACCTCACCTCAAAAGCTCCTGCAACTGATAAGCAACTTCAGCAAAGTCTCAGGATATAAAATCAATGTGCAAAAATCACAAGCATTCCTATATACCAATAACAGACTTAAAGAGAACCAAATTAAGAACGAACTGCCATTCACAATTGCTACAAAGAAAATAAAATACCTAGGAATACAACTCACTAGGAATGTAAGGGACCTCTTTAAGGAAAACTACAAACAACTGCTCAACGAAATAAGAGAGGACACAAACAGATGGAGAAACATTCCATGTTTGTGGTTAGGAAGAATCAATATTGTGAAAATGGCTATACTGCCCAAAGTAATTTACACATTCAATGCTATCCCCATCAAACTACCATTGAATTTCTTCACAGAACTGGAAAAAACCACCATGAATTTCATATGGAACCAAAAAAGAGCCCGCATAGCCAAGTCAATTCTAAGCAAAAAGAACACAGCGGGAGGCATCACGCTACCAGACTTCAAACTATACTACAAGGCTACAGTAATCAAAACAGCATGGTACTGGTACCAAAACAGAGATATAGACCAATGGAACAGAACAGAGGCATTGGAGGCAACACAACATATCTACAACCATATTATCTTTGATAAACCAGACAAAAACAGGCAATGGGGAAAGGATTCCCTATTTAATAAATGGTGTTGGGAAAACTGGCTAGCCATGTGCTGAAAGCAGAAACTGGACCCCTTCCTGACACCTTACACTAAAATTAACTCCAGATGGATTAAAGACTTAAACATAAGACCTGACACCATAAAAACCCTAGAAGAAAATCTAGGCAAAACCGTTCAGGACATAGGAGTAGGCAAGGACTTCATAAACAAAACACCAAAAGCATTGGCAACAAAAGCCAAAATAGACAAATGGGACCTAATCAAACTCCACAGCTTCTGCACGGCAAAAGAAACAGTCACTAGAGTGAATCGGCAACCATCAGAATGGGAAAAATTCTTTGCAGTTTACACATCTGACAAAGGGCTGATATCCAGAATTTACAAAGAACTCAAACAGATTTACAGAAAAAAAAACAAGCCCATTCAAAAATGGGCAAAGGATATGAACAGAAACTTTACAAAAGAAGACATACATGAGGCCAACAAACATATGAAAAAGTGCTCATCATCATTGGTCATTAGAGAGATGCAAATCAAAACCACATTGAGATATCATCTCACACCAGTTAGAATGGCGATCATTAAAAAATCTGGAGACAGCAGATGCTGGAGAGGATGTGGAGAAATAGGAACACTCTTACACTGTTGGTGGGAGTGTAAATTAGTTCAACCATTGTGGAACACAGTGTGGCGATTCCTCAGGGACCTAGAAATAGAAATTCCATTTGACCCAGCAATCCCACTACTGGGTATCTATCCAAAAGACTATAAATCTTTCTACTATAAGGACACATGCACACGAATGTTCATTGCAGCACTGTTTACAATAGCAAAGACCTGGAACCAACCCAAATGCCCATCGATGATAGACTGGACTGGGAAAACGTGGCACATATACACCATGGAATATTATGCAGCAATCAAAAATGATGAGTTTGTGTCCTTTGTAAGGACATGGATGAATCTGGAGAACATCATTCTCAGCAAACTGACACAAGAACAGAAAAAGAAATACTGCATATACTCACTCATAGGTGGGTGAGAAAAATGAGAACACATGGACACAGAGAGGCGGTCTACTATACACTGGGGACTGTTGGGGGAAATGGGGGAGGGACAGCGGGGGGGGGGCTGGGGGGGATAGCCTGGGGATGAATACCAAGTGTGGGTGAAGGGGAGGAAGGCAGCAAAACACACTGCCATGTGTGTACCTATGCAACTATCTTGCACGTTCTGCACATGTACCCCAAAACCTATAATGCAATAAAAATTAAAAAGAAAAAAAGTGATCTCACTCTTGATTAACTCAAAAAATGCAACAATCTTATCATACTCTGCTTTGAAGTACATTTTTTTTCCAATGCAGTAATCCAAACTAGTTGTCCTAAACATTTGTCCTTATTATTCCAAGGAAAATTAATTAGCAAATATTAATTATAAAAGCCATAAAACTGTTGTATAGATCCAAATAAGATCTGTAAAATGTTTGTATAGATCCAAATAAGAAAAATTATGCAAAGTATATGCCACAAATAAATAATGTATAAAGGAATGTCGCTACTACTATTATTTTAATAATAATAATATAATCATAATGGAAAACATGTCTAAGGAAAATTGGATTAATAGCAGAAGTAATTTTGAAATCTCTAAATCAGAAAAATTATAAAACAGTGGTGTATTTCAAGGCAATTTAAGTTGGTGCTCTAAGTTGCAGGTATCCTGATACAGAGCATCTGTGTTCAATGTAGCCTGTAGAAAAAAAGAAGAAAAATATAAAGTTCAAATTCTCATCTCCAAGGTTTCTCCTCTGTTTCCAACCTGTATGAAGAAAACAGTGGATTAACCAACTCAGGGGAAGAGTGAGCCCCAGAGAGAGTCAGCTCAGAAGAACAAACAATTCTGTCTCATCCTGGTCCCCATATAGATACCCGTTTATTGCTGATATAAACTGTAAAGTTGTTCAGTTAAATTTATAGGCATTTCTCTCTTGTGCTTGGAGACTTGGGAACTGCTTTTTTTTAGTTTTGTTTAGTTTTTTTTTTTCTATAATGTGCAACATTATAGAAAATAATGTGGCATCCGCCACAAGGAAATATTAGTGACAGTATAACACCACAGCTTTATAATCATCTGTTGATTGATTCACTTAACTTCTCTTAATTGAATGTGATGATTATCTGTATTTGGTGATTCATAACATTAGAACTCAGTAAAAGAGACACATCAAGGAAACATTTAAAAATAAAAATGATAAATAATGCCATATGAGCTTATATAGTGTATGCCTTGCTAACTTCATATAATTTTAATTCAGATATCATGAAATGTGATAGAATGGTTTTTAAAGTCATAACACAAGTTCTTTTCTCTATGAATTTGCATTCTGAATGTCACCAGTAAGCTACATATTTTTAAGTCCCTCATAAGTAAATTAATAGCTTCCCTTACAAGCGCTTGTTGTATTATCAGCCTGATCAATTACTATCATATATAGACCACAGGTGAAAGAATCTCCTTTTCTCCAAGTCAACATTTCTTAGTTATACATAGGTTTCTAATATTCTTGATGTTTAATGAATATCTGCAGAAACAAGCACATTAAAGTTATTTAAAATCACCTGAACCAAAGATCAAAGAATATATAAAAATATTTTCCCTTTCCATAAAAAATCCATATTCTAATGTTAGAAATTATTTGTTGTAACTTTGCTTATGATGTTTAATTTTTGTTTATTTGTTTTAATATTTATACACATGTTCAATATTTATTTAGTACAAATAAGCCAGGAGAATAATAATATTTTTAGAAGTGTCTATGTGTTAATTTGTCATAATGATCAGTCACCAATTAAATTAAAAATATTAAACTAAGATAAATATATATTTCTTTTTCCTTTGTTTTATTAGAAAATAAAGGTTTACTGCCTAAAACATATAGGAAAATCATGCCATATTAAAATCTCTTGCTCAGTAAAATTAGTCTTATAATTGGCCTAACTTGTAGGTTCATTATTTGAAGCAAACAAGGTTGATTAACACATCAGTTGTCTTAAACAGTGGTCTGATTATTTACAAGAGTAAAGAATTTCTAGAGAGTGAACAAATAATATTGAGTGAATTAAAACAAAATCAGAGAAGACTAAAATACAAGAATTAGTGAAGAAACTCACAGAGCAGAAACATTTTATATGACTATTATCACTAGAAAAAATGTCCTTATATCAGAAAAAATATGAGTAAAACATGTTGAATAAAATCTAACTTTAAAAACAGGATATCAGCCTTCCATTAAACTAAAAAATATAATTTAATAAAATCACTTACTTAAAACTGAAAAACTGTACAAGTAAATGTTTAATACTTGATGCTACTGTATTAACATGTTAATACAGAAACAATTTTGTTTCCAGGAAATCACACCAAATTAATTTATGTTCATACTATTTGAAGATTTTTTTCTCTAAGTAACCATATCTGAGAATTATTTGTAGAGGTGCCTTGGGGGAAAACATACCTAAAAAATCAAATAGATATATCTAATCTCAAAAAAATTTTAAAAATTATAAATCATATTAACCAAAAGACAGTAAAAATGTGGCAGAGTAAACATCATTTATCTTTGTGTCTACATAGATAATATATAGAGTACATATATATTTACTAAATGTGTTTATATATGCATATATACATATAATGAATTCTGTTTTGAATATTGGGATAACTGGGATGAATTATTTTCCTCAGAGTATTCATTTAAATTGGCCAGTGCTCATTTAATACCCACTACTTGCCAGTCTTGTTCAAAAGATGAAAACTGCAAAATACCCTAGACTTTGTCTTAAGCAAGGTATTGATCAATAGTAATGAAGTTATAATATTAAAAATGAAGAAACAAAGTAATTTGCAACACTTATTTCACAATAATTATTTGAATTCAATTAACCTACTCGAAGACAAGTTTCTAAGCAATGTTTTTTAGTTTTTTGAAATAGCAAATAAGATGACTGAATTTTGCCATAGGTATATTATAGAAAGTTTTGTTTGATTCTGCACAGCATAGGGACAAAGCCAGAGGTTTTGAATAGATAATGAACAATGAGAAGCAACGTAACTCTCATATTTTGCAAGGACTAGCCTTTGCAGTGTGTGTACATGCACAGACAAACATACATGCATAGATTTATACAATCTTTACTGATAATAATTAAAGATTACTACAGAATATGCATAGATTGTATTTGAATGTTTACAGATTTTATTTAAAACTCTGGCATATAAATGCAGGCTGAGTAGTATTTCATTAACCATTTTGCACTAGAAGGGTTTAAGAATGATGACAAATCAAAAACAAATACAGTCATTTATTTTCTATTATTGATGCAGCCACTTTATCTATACAGTAATATAAATGTTTTTCTTTCCAAGTAGAATAAACCTCATGTAGATCCATTTTAAGTACACCAAGTTTATTTTTATGCATTTTATAACAAATGTACATTTTCTGGAGACGATTGATCATCTATGGAGAGCATGGTTTATTGTACTTTCTTATGAATCATGACACTCATTGGACTACAACCAACTCATGTATAATTTGTTAGTACAAGTTATTCTAGATCATTTCACAGGCATAGATATTGCTAGATGGCAAACTTTTCTGGAGATATTCATAGATATTACCATTTTACCAAATATACAGACATTAAATGAATGAAGGCTTTGACTCCAGACAACAAGATTCTTTAATTAGACTGTAATTGTTAGCTAGTCCTGTGTATTTTGGTGAAGTAGAGTGTAGCAAGAGTAATTTTTATATTGTCTAAATTTTCAGCATCTCACCATCTGTTTCAGTGTCCATATCTCCAGAAACCACTCACAGTATGTATTTATATAGGATTTCAGATCTAGTTATGAAAAGTGTAGTTATTATCTGTGAAATAACATAAACCTAAAGATAATGGAAAATGAAAAAGTAAAATTTAAAGACGTGTATTATTGTATATCCCATGTACCTGGTACTTTGCAAACAATTAAAAATTTTGTATTGATAGACACCAAGTTGCCTTTAGTTACTAAATTGCTCTTTTTTTCAGTTGTTTAAGAAAAGTATGCAGAAGTTTTCAACTTTATTAATTTAGGCTCTTTTATTTCATAATCTAAATAAATATTTGTGCCTATTAACTATAAACCATCTGAATGAAAAACATAAAATATATTAGGTTTGAAGTTATCAAAGTAGGAAATCAAATTACAACTGAAAACATATATTATGTGAAGACCAAGGTAGTGTGTGATTTAATCACTTTATCATAGTTTGTCATAATTGAAAAAAAGTCAACACTCAGTTAAACAAATTGCCTGGATCCTTACATTTTGTCATACACATGGCTTGTAGTCAAGACAAATTTATCTGCTAACTTTTAGTACCTGTAAAATATTACCCTAAATCATGGATACCCATTTACTTGTGCACATATTTAAATAAGTTCTGTTTGGCTGGCAATCAGATCATGTATTTGAATTCCTGCTAATGCTCACATACAGAATATGTCAGGGTTCATTATTTATTTATTTTCCATTTAAAAATGATCTTACCCAGTGTATCAGACTTATAATTATACTTCAAATTCAGGTTTCCCACACTACAGATATTTTTCCTTTTTATGTTTATAATTACTATGATGATCAGTGAATTATTGACAAGACTGCTTGAAGAATATTCATAGAAAGAATTAAACTAAGTCTCTTATCCATTGAGAAGTCACTACCATATTAAATAATAAAATTAGTTAGAAAATATACCAATATTCTTAACATCTATTGTAGGACATGCACTGCTAATTTAATATGTTGATTTCTCCCAACATTAAGTAATGTGATTTTGCATGTATTGTTAGAGTCATAAGAAATACAAAGAAATGAAAGTTCTAAGACAGACATATATATCTGTGCAATGGAAATAGTTGAAGCAAAACCCATCTATAAACTGAGATGCCTCTGTAGTTATTTCATTTATAGAGACTTCTGGGGTGGTTAGAGAAAAAGGTAGTTTAAGTTTTAAGATTGTCATTTTCTTTATATATTTATCTTGTTTACACAATAATGCTCAAGAAAAATTCATACCTAAACAGCTTTGATATTTTTGATAACAACTGATGAACTTCTAACAAGAAAAAGTGAGATCAGCAAAGAGGAAATATTTAAAAGGAGTGAAAATATGATGAACAATCCTATTTTACCCTCATCCACTAATATAAACTGTCTTCATTTATATTAAATCACTTACTTTTTTAAAGTTGTAATAAATATCACACCAGAATAAAGATTTATAACCTTCTATAAAATACATGAAAAGAAAGCTTTTATAATTAATACTATATAAATGAGTGATTATGTAATACCATTATCCACAATATGTTTTAATTAAGTGATGTTAACATTTCATATTGTAGGACGTATAGTTGTTGCTTAGTTAACTCACCAACATAAATATTTAAATTAAAGTATTTTTTAGAGGATTAGGAATTTGTGAAAATATTTTTATTCATAATGCAGCTAATAAATACAATTTAGTTTATAGCTTGCAAGAATTTGTTTAATTAGCACATAGTAAATTTAGTATTATCTAATTTAATCAGTTTATAGTAAATTTAGAATCTGTGTTTTTCTTTAAGCAGTAATTAGATGGACCTTACAAAAATCAAAATCAGTATCAAGGAAGTTCAGTTCATCATATTTCATGAGCTCTAGATTATCCTTTGATTAAAATAGTAATTTTCCAAGATTGTATGTCATGTATAATACATAGATATCATATATATGCACATACATATTTATCATGTATATACATATACATACAGAGTTTACTTTCAAAGACACATGCCAATCCAAGCACAGTTATATTAATTATTTTACCATTGTTACTGTTTAGAATGCTGGCTATGTGTAAATAATTTAATACATTTTTATACCATTAAGAGTGTTCCTTTTGGCGTTTGTTAGTCAAATTGTTAAGATAATAAGTTTTGTTAGGGCCATTTTAAATGGTTTATATATGCAAATAAAGTTTTCTGTGTTACTAGATAAATTTTGAGAAATGTGACAAGTTTAAAGGGAATGTCTAGTGTGCACTTTAGACTTTAGTCTTTGTTGATATCCCTAAGCTTGGCTCAACAATAGAACTGCTTGGGAATCTTTCAACAATCCTGATGACCAGGCAACATCCTATGCCAATTAAGTCAGAAATAGTGGACTTGAGGCCCACTTATTAGTATTTTCTAAAGCTTTATGGGTAATTGCTGTGTGCAGCCAATGTCAGAGAACCTTACTGTAAATGTATAGAAATTTTATTATAAATTACAAATGTCATACTATTACAACTTTATGTGTACTAATAGGAAATTAACCAATTTGAATTTGTATATATAGTACTTATCTCTGATCAGTCCATATAATTTTTACAATCAAATAATTTTATTTCTGAATCTTTTCAGTCTTTTGCGGCTAGTCATGACTTAGGGCTTTAAGGAATTTATCTAAAAAAAAAAAAAAAAAACTGAACATAAAACGAAGTAAATTAAGATTTCCTGAGAAAATAAGAAATAGTCTTTCCGCCGGGCGCGGTGGCTCAAGCCTGTAATCCCAGCACTTTGGGAGGCCGAGGCGGGTGGATCATGAGGTCAAGAGATCGAGACTATCTTGGTCAACATGGTGAAACCCCGTCTCTACTAAAAATACAAAAAAAAAACATTAGCTGGGCATGGTGGTGTGTGCCTGTAATCCCAGCTACTCAGGAGGCTGAGGCAGGAGAATTGCCTGAACCCAGGAGGCGGAGGTTGCAGTGAGCCGAGATCGCACCATTGCACCCCAGCCTGGGTAACAAGAGCGAAACTCCGTCTCAAAAAAAAAAAAAAAAGAAATAGTCTTTCTTATGTAACCATATTATATTCAAACTGAAAGTATGCTTTAAATTGACTGACTTTTCAAATAGTTCGTTTAATGTGTTATGTTAGAGTTTCTCCAAAACTGGTTGGAAGCATGCTCCTTAAAGTTTTAAATTGCAGTTATATACAAATTGGACTTATATAGGTTGAATCCTCAATTCTTCATCCTCATCAGTGAAGAAGACATGTATATACCAAGAAAGAGTAGCCAAGAAGAAAGGAAGCTTTTTCTCTTCAATATTCTAGTTATACCCCCATGATTATTTGATTAAAAAAATAAAAAGTCTGTAGTAAAAAAGCATGCATTATTTCCCAGGCATTAATATATTAAATTATCAAGCCAGAGACTAATACTGCCCTTTGGGTCAACAGGCCACTTAAGCATTTAGTTAAATTTATATGAGTACATTGCTTGAAAGATAATTGTAATCATATAAAATGATTCAGTTCAGTGATTCCAGTGTGGCACAACGATAATGAATCTTTTGTATCACTCATCCTGGGAATATTAACATTATTGAGTCCTATGACTGCTAATGAGCTTTTTGCTAGGAAAAAGAATAAGTTACACAGAGAGATATTTTGATTATTATAAACAGGGTATTTTAAAAAGTAATTAGTATGCTTGTGAGTAAATAGAATTAGAATTGGCTTTGATCATAAGGAAGCTGAATATTGCAAGCATCATAATCATTCTGTGAAAATTAATCCCTTACTAAAACTGGAAAAGTTATAGAAGTTTTAAATAAAGTACAGGTAGGCAGACTTTGAAATATAGTCAGAAACAGAGGAGATATGTCAATTTGAATAGAAATAATTCACTTTATATATAGAATGTTTCCATGTAGTTATGGCACATAGGTTAGAATATTTACAATGAATAAATGGTCCTCTTTAAAAAAGAAGTGGAAAGTCTAGAATTTACAGCTCCAGAAACTTAAAAGTATCGTAATAGGAAAATATAAAAATAAAAATGTATCTAAATGATTGAACAAAATTTATGGTAGTTGTGGTGATGTAGTAGTACAATGCATTACTTACTGGTTTGTGGGGATGATGGTGGAAACAAACCTACTGCTCTGCCAGCCATACAAACATATCAGCAAATACAGTTATGTGCTACTTTATAATAAAAGGTTATGTTGGTAGTTTACGTATTTACTATAATGTTTTTATCATTTATTTAGAGTGTATTCTTTCTACTTATTAAAAAAGTTAACTGTAAAACAGCCTCAGGTAGGCCCTTCAGGAGGTATTCCAGAAGAAGACACTGTTATCATAGGAGATAACAGCTCCCTGTGCTATTTCCTCTGAAGACCTTTCAGTGGGACGAAATGTGGAGGTGAAAGTTAGTGATACTGATGATCTTGACACAGTGTAGGCATAGACTAATATGTGTGTTTGTAACTTAGTTTTTATGCAGCCATAAAAAAGGATGAGTTCATGTCCTTTGCAAGGACATGGATAAAGCTGGAAACCATCATTCTCAGCAAACTGACACAAGAACAGAAAACCAAACACCGCATATTCTCACACATAAGTGAGTGTTGAACAATGAGAACACCTGGACACAGGGAGGGGAACATCAAACACTACAGCTTGTTGGGACATAGGTGGTTGGGGGAGGGATAGAAGGGGTTTGGGGGACAGGGGAGGGATAGCATCAGGAGAAATACCTAATGTAGATGACTGGGTGATGGAGGCAGCAAACTACCATGGCATGTGTATATCTATGTAACAAACCTGCATTTTCTGCACATGTACCCTAGAACTTAAAGTATAATTTAAAAAATAAACAGAAACAAAAAATACTTTCAAAAAAGTTTAGAAACTATAATTTTTTTAAAAAAATTTAACAATAAGCTTATATAATAAGGATATAAAGGAAAATGCTTCTATGGTAAGGATATAAAGCAAGAACTTATTTTTGTACAGTTGTGCGATGTTTTTGTATTTTAACCTAAGTGTTACTACAGAAAAGTCAAAAAGTTAAAAACTTAAAAAGTCAATAAACCTAGAATGTTATGGTGAGTTATCATTGAAGAAAGAAATGTTTTTTATATTTTTTATAAATGTACTATAGTCTAAGCATACAGTGTTTCTAAATTGTATAGTAGTGTAATGTCCTAGGCCTTCGCATTCACTGAGCATTCGCTCACTGACTCGCCCACAGCAACTTTCAGCCCTGCAAACGCTATTTGAGACAAGTGCCTTATACAGTGTACCATTCTAAGTCTTTTGAACTGTATTTTATTGTACCTTTTCATGTTTAAATATATTAAAATACTTACAATGTGATAGTTTTGCTGCCAGTATTCAGTACAGTAACATCCCATACATATTTGTTGCCTAGGAGCAATAGGCTACAGCACATAGCCTAGGTGTGTAAGAGGCTGTCCCACTTAGGTTTGTGTAAGTACACTCTGCGAAGTTCACACAATACCAGAATTGCCTAATGATACATTTCTCAGAATGTATCCCCATAATTAAGCAACACATAATTATATCATCCTAAGGATTGCTGAATGTATTTCTTCCACAAAATCAATAATTTTTAAGAACAGTGGAATTTATTCTTATTCTTTAGCAAGGTAAATATAAAAATATAAAATATTAATATGAAAGTATAATTTTAAAGTGTTTTACTTTTGCTGCTTTCTCACATTCCAGGGAAAACTAATTTGCTTTTCTGTGTAGAGATTGACCCATAACTTGAAATGTAATTTTCTAACAACTACATTTTCCAACTAAATGGGAAGAGTGGCATTTTATTACTGTGAATATCAATTCTGAGAGGAGAAAATTCTGCATAATGTATGTGTGTGGTTTTAAACATCATTGATTTTCACTCATTTCTTTCTCATGAACTTTAAAGCGCAAATTTTGTTCAACCATATTCAAACAGATTAATTATCTCATATAACAATGCATATTTGAAGTTTTACAAAATAAATGTAAGGTGATTTGATTAAATATACCTCCTAAAATCTAATTATTTTTCAAAAAGTAATAAAAAGAAACATTAATATGATAAGGTGACTAGGGTGACTCTACTATAAAAAGTGCTATTTTAATAAACAGACAAAAATAAGTAGAAGGTGTGAGGAAAGTTACAACAAGAGTCATTAGTTGCATTGGTTCTGTTACAATGAAATTTGCAGAAAAGTTGTCAAGAGCACAAAGGGTAAAAAAGTTGAGAAAGAATAACTTTAGGGAGAAGTTACTATGATTTCTGTCAGATGTGACAGTATTTTTAAAAAAGTGAATAGAAAGGAAAACAATTTAAAGCCACTGTTTCGCCTTGCCAATTTTGTGCTGAGTGACAATTTTTATGACAAACTAAAAATGTGTTCCAGGGTGAATCTCATAAATGAGATTCTGGAGGCAAGTTTGAATATCACTGATGCCTGATAGCTAATTAATTAAATTGCCAGTGGTTAAGACAGTGTTTAAAGTTCCTTCAAAACATTAACTTCAAAAGCTTCACAAGAAATTAAGTCACAATATCTAAATTAGGTATATTTGCTGAGATCGTTTTTATTACTTATTCAGTTTTCATTACTGAATATCTAATATATCACTCATGGTTCTTAAATTAGATGACTGTAAATTTTACTCATTCCTTCTTAAGACTTTATATCCCATTATTATTTCTTCATTCATTAAAGTTATTAGTAAATTCAAAATTGCTAAAAAATACTTTGGAAGACACTCATTCAAGTCAGATAATAGAGAAAACTAAGCTAAAAAACTTCTCTTTTTTTCTTATATTTGTCTATGGTTACATTTCTAGCTTTAAGATTGTTTGATTGATGTTTGGATGCAGAAGGATAGTTCACGTGATTAAAATTTTGAGTGAATAACTTTAACTTATACTTTTCATTTAAATAATTTTCAGTGTATTAAATGGTGCAGAAGTTGTGAAGCCAGTTGTATTTGTTATAGAAATTCAGTTTTCCATATTTGAGTTGTGCATTAAGGCTAAGAGTAATTAATTATCATGGTCAATGTCCAGAATTGATCTAATTGGAACAGAATGGTGCTACAGTCAAAGGAGATATATTTTCTTCTTCAAACTCATAAATGGTATCATCTAAATGTTATTTAAAATCCTTTTCAACAAACAAAATTTGACAAATTTATCTTAGAATTTCATTTTAGGAAAATTTTATTCATATAAACTTGTATGCTTTCTTTAGAATTATATTTTAAATACATCTTAGTATAGCTTGGAATGTGTAGTAAGTAAATATAAAGCAATAGTTTTACTTTGATCATTTCCACACTTGTCTGTATAGAATATTAATATATATTTAGAGTGGCTAAACATATTTTTAAAAGTATGTTTGAATGCTGGTTCTAAATATGTGGAAGGTAAGAAAGACTTATCCTCTATATTTCTTATTCTCTGTATTTCGTAGAGCCTACCAATATGCCATGTAAAAAAATACTGTTTTTAAAAATTTGCTCATGTTGCTAGTTTTTAACTGTGAGAACCCAGTACATTAAGAATATTAATTATTTATTGTATCTGATGTGAGATATTTCCTCAAGTTTTTATCTGTAAATGTTTATTTTTACTTTTAAACATACTGAAATATGTTAAAGGAAATATATGAAAGGAAAGTAAACATTGACCATTCTACAGCATTTCCAGAGATAGCAAATTTTATTTTACTCCACATTTTGGGACATTTATTCTATTATGCATACATTATACATACACACACATATGTATTCAACACAAGTTTTCATAGCTTGCCCTTTTCACTCAAAAAAGTGTGTATGTCCTTTTATGTCTATGTTAGTGTTTTCAATGCAATCATACAATTTTATTTTATTATTTATACCAAATATATTTTATCAAATAATTTTGCTAAATACGTAGGTTATATACTTTCAGTTTGATAACTATAAATTTATGGATATATATATGTATATAACTTTGATCCACTATAACAATATTTTATGAAAATATAGTCCTAAAACTTGAATTGCTGAATCAAAGGTAATGTCATTAAATTTATTAGGCACATATTCAAAAGGAGTACTTCTAAAAGGCTGTACCAGTTTACATATACATAGATATCACATATAACTCTCAACAGCCTCACCCTAAAAAACCTGGTATATTATAATTTATTTTATTCTTTATGAGAGTAAATATTTTAATTTTAGTTTATGTAATTGACAATGAAGTTATATATTTTTTCATATATGTTTTGTTCACTTGTGTGTTTCTTTTAAATTTTTTAATACCATTCACATCAATGCAATTTTTAATTAGTATTCAATTGCATTATATTATTTGAGATCATCATGTAGAATTTTTCACATTTTTTTATAGAAATTTCAATTGTGCAGTGAAAACCAGGTGTGGTGACTCATGCCTGTAATCTCAGTAACTTGGGAGGCCAAGGCAGGAGGATTGGTTGAGTCCAGGAGTTCAAGACCAGCCAGGAAAAAATAGTAAGAGCCCCCATCTCAAAAATAAATAAATAAATAAATAAGCTGGGCATGGTGGGACACATGTTTAGTTCCAGCTACTTAGGAAACTAAGGTGGGAGAATAGCTTGAGCCTGGGAAATTGAGGCTGCAGTGAGTCATGATTGTGCCACTGCACACCAACCTGTGTGACAGAGCAAGACCCTCGCTCTAAAAAAACAAACAAAAACAGTGCAGTAAAGTTAAAGGTCTTTTACAATGAACATCACTGATCTACCACTTAGATTCTACCACTAACATTCTTTTAAATTTGTGGCACAAATCAATCCATGTTTCCTTCATCTTATCCCTATATTATCCTACCTTATTTTTGGATGCAATTTAAAATAATTTGAGGGATCAGTATACTTTCTTTTAAATGCTATATTATTAATATCATTAACTAGAGATAAAATATGTTGATTTTAATATAAAATTTACATATAATAAAATGCACAAACCTTAAGTGTACATTCCAAGTTTTGACAAATGTTATGTGAACATGTGCATAGTTTGTATTTCATGGCTTTACCCTTCCCTTTTGGACTCTTTAATGTGTTGCTATATAAATTTTTAAATGTAATTAATTGAGTGAATTTTCCTTTTTATGTTTTCTGTGCTTTGAGTCTTCCCTAGAATGGCCCACACATCAACATTGTAAAATTAGTCTTCTGATATCTAATTCAAATGTGATCGGATGTTGAATGAAATTCTTCCTGTTCTATAGCAAAGCTGAGCACAATAATCAATAAGTAGCAGCATCAACTCCCTCCATATTTAAAAAAGAGGGCAGAACAAACACATTGTTCATGGCTATTAATCCAAACAGAACCAATTGCAACCAAACTCTGTAAGAGAAAATTGGAAATCTGGTGTTTGTTGAGAGGAGACTTTGAGGGCATAATAAGTCAGTAGTCCAATTTTTCCTGCATCTGTTGCTTAAAAAGTATGACTTTAATTCACATTTAAGTACCTGAGCAGAAAAAAAAAGTAAAGGAAAAATCTAAAACTTGAACAAAGATAAAGTTTACATTCTATAATGTAACTTCTATATGTTCTATAAAGGTAACATTCTATATGACAGTTTTTCTACCTGCGTTTTGAAACAAGCATGAGTAGTTTTATTTTTAATTGTGAAATATCAAGTAACAAAGCGTAACCTGCTAATATAATTTTATTCAGTATTTTGAAATTTCTTTGAAAGCACTGATGGAAAAAAAAGGAATAGAAACCTAAAATATATTTGTCTTATTTAGAAGATTTTTTAGTAATGCTCATTAAGAAAGCTCTGGAGTTTACAAAAAAAGAAAAAAAAAAAAAACGAATAATAAAGCTCAAGTTTAAAATAAATGGAAGAGTATTTATGTTGGCACTCTTCAATGTAATATGTATTATAAAGTGTTTCTGGGTTAACATATTAAGCCTTTATTATTTTCATTTTAAAATAGATTGCCTTCTCCGGTAACATGGGGTTCAAAGAAATATTAATAGATAGAATTATGAAAATATTTTTCTACCGAAAAACATAAGCAATTTATGATGGCAAATTATAGTTTTCATTCACCAAAGTTAGGCCCTCATAAACCTACAGAGATATCCCATTTCCCGAATGACCATCATTCCCTTCTAAATCTCAAGTCCAGGGTCCATTACTCTGTGAATCGTTTTTGTATTTGTATACATTTGGAATTCACCCCTCTTTCCTTGATGATCCACTTACCTATTGGCAATTACACTAGGATTCCTGTAGCCCTATGTTATATGCATGTGTTTATATGTCTGTCCCTTTCAAATAGGCTGTAAGCCCCTAAAGCAGGAAGCATTGTATCATTCTGTTATTTGAACTTCTGAGTCTTGAATGCTAGTCTTTGAATAGATGAGTGAATTAAATACATGAATGAAAAAGAAGATGATTTAGAGTACTTGTATCAAGTATATCCACATTTCTGGAGCTCAATTACTGTCACCCTAAACCCAGTCAAAGCCATCGCTTACCAAACCTGCTTCAGGGTTTATAGATCAGTGTCCTACTCTACCTTAGTCATTCTCCTAAATATTTGAGTGAAACAAAGGTCACTCTGACAGACTGTTAGGACAAGTGTAAATTAAAACTGTCTTAGGCAAACTTAAGTGTGTCATGTCATGGAGTTATCACTTCAAAAGATTATTTTTATTTATTTATTGCATTTTAGGTTTTGGGGTACATGTGCAGAACATGCATGTCATGGAGTTATCAGTTCAAAAAGGTTTCCCTGTCTTTTCCCTAAAATGGGCCTTCACACATTATTCTGTATCACATTACTCTTTTCATTCAGATTTTTACAACCTGTGCTTCCCCTGTTGACTTGTATGAGTAGTTTATTTTCTGGTTAACCACAGAATGCAAATGTCACAAAAATAGTTTTTGTCTTTCTTTTTAATATATATGACATGAGCATAAGTACCACAAAGGCCAAACTTTAGAATGTTTTTATTTATTTATGTGTTCTTGCTTCCAAAAACACTGTCTGCCATATGGCAACGCTCAATAAATATTTATGGAAATAATGGATAAATATTTTTCCATAGCATAAGGTGCATATAGCAAAAACATTTATTGAAGTATAGTTATTTAATTTATTAATGTTTATGTTTACTTATAAAGCTTCAACTAATCAAATTTAGTAAAACATTAAAATTAATTTCCTGAGCATGACACGTTTTTATAACCCAACTTGAAAATGTTTTACACATTTTTACATGTATTACATGTGTTTCTATTATAACCCAGTAACATTAATAATGAGAGTTCTATAGTGTCACTTTCATAATTTATACTAGTAGACATACTTTTGTGTACATCTTGTTGAATCAGTGACTTGTTACTTAATTTTAAGTTTTGGAGGAATGGGAAAAATAAAACATTGACAATATACTTTAAATTGTTGAATGTCCCCAAGAAACATGTAAATATATCCTTAAAAATATACATTCAGTTTGATACCAAAATTATGCATCCACGCTGTGATAGGCCCAGACCAATGAGAAATTAGATGTCTAGATGTTTTTGTCATGCTTTGTTCCATAGGCTGTAACAACAAAACTATTGTTATTTTCTTCATTATCAACATTATAAGCCCTCTATGAAAGCAAAATACAACAGATAAGTATTTGTGTTTAATTAAGCAAAATTTCAAAATTAAACATTTTGATATTTTTATATTAGAAAGTTTAAAAACTGCCACTGTTTCCCACACTATTGTTCTCAAATCTGACTTGTTATTACTTTTAATTGGTCAAGAAAGAAAAATATTTCACATTTGACGTTTTTCCACATATTCGCTTCTTAAAACAGCTGCAGTTTTACTAATCTGTGTTTTGAGAAATATTAACTATCAGTTCTATTTTTGTTTCCTGGGCAAATTCATTTCAAGCTATTATTCCATCTTAGATCTCTAGTATTTGACATGCTCACAGTGAAAAAGATTAATATTGTGTTCTGGATAGAATTAGCATCCATCGTGTGCATTGACTGGACCCATTTCTTATTATCAGTATTTTGAGATATTCACAAAAATCACTGCAAGAGACAGAATAAACTGTTCTCTTGTTGGTGCTGGTATCTCTTTGGTGGGGGGTGGGCAGCAGGGAAGCATAATTGACTGAAGCCATAGGGATTCATACAATTGTATGGGGACTGATAAGAGAGATTTATATAAGGTTTCATATTTCTAATCTCATATGGTTTCTTTGTAGCTATTATTAGACTTGTTATTTTTCTATTGTTATAATTTTTTCCAAATGAAAAGATATAGTTAATGTATGGAATTAAACCTAATCACAAATTAACCTTAATGTACATAATCTTAATGTATTTAGGCTATGCTTGAAAGGAAAGCACTAATAAACCTGCTTCTATGAAATAATATAAATGCCCCTATGTAGGCTACCTAATTTTAAATTGGAGCATGAGTCTGTAAATTCTGCATGACTTAGCTAGTATTCATAATAAGCAACTTGTAATTAGATATATTTTTAATCTATCATTATGCCTAAATAAAAGTTTTAAAAAGAATAATTCATATGTACAAACAGACATGGAAACAAAGTGACATAAGTTGTATTAAAATCCCAGTATCATTATTTTCTTTGCAAAACAGATATCCAGATGGCTTACCTAAAACAAGAAGGAAAGGAATTCCATAGAATAGCCCATGAGGGTAGGTAATAGTACTGATAAAATTGTCACTTCTTTTGGTTACTATGTGTCCTATATATATCTTTATCAGAGTCAATTTTAGAAACAAATTTCTTACAATTAGGATAATTATATAACTACTAAAAATGTTTATGTTTTAATTTTGAAATCAGGGTACAATTTCAATTCACAGTATCTTTAGTGGTAGAAAATAGGTGCCGACCTTCTCTCCTGATTGGGATTTTGGCTCTTCCAAAACACATGTAATTACAAAATGCATGTAAATTACCAGGAACTTGTTTTCATACACATGAGAGGACAATATGCTTTCATCATTTGCATTTCTGAGTACCTCCCTATGTTATTGTATAGCTTTCATTTGCTTGAGAATAAAGATGGAGGGAATATTAAGATCATATCAGAGATAATACTTAATAGTTGACATTTAATTTAGGACTATATAAGAATGTAAGAGTCATATATATCCATGAGGTATGTTACATATATTGTAGGAATAACAATGAGCAGAAAACTCTTGCCCATAGTCCAGGAGTCTGGGATGAGGTTCCTCTTGAAGGTTTACTTGAACCTCTAGGGGCTCAGCTGTAATTATTTAGCAATGCAAAAGGTCAGGGAAAAAAGGCCCTAAGTTGCAGCTTTTTAGAACTACCATTGATCCCAGAGTTATAAAGGACTCAGAATTTACCAAGGGGCTGATGGGAGCACTGTATGAAGTCAGAGGTCTTTGCACAAAGTGTTAGGAATAACTACCTGCTACCCGCAGATGAAGGAAAATGAGATGATAGCCAGACCTCATTAAGTGACAGGTACAGTGGAAGCTGAGGTGGAGCCAAGTGAGCCCATGATCACCTTTACGTTCTTTCAAGAGGAGAGACTCACACTTGACATAGAATCAGCAGTGATCACTAACAGATGTCAGTAGCACATAACCAATTCTAGGATATTACTTTGGAAATTGTAGAAATCTGAGGACATAACACTCAAGGTTTTTGTTTGTTTTCCCTACCACCATGAAACCTTACAAAATAAGTTTCATTCATCCCGTGACACCATCCCTATGAATAGGCACTATCTTAAGGAGAGAAAAACAAAGAAGCAAAGGTGTCTGAGACACTAAACATTTTTACCCAGAAGCCACTGTAAACCTACATTGGATGAAATTTTAATCTGAATGAACATTTAGTATTTTAATGCTAAAAAAGAGTAGATTTAATAGAAACATATAAAATTTATTTTTTTTCTGAATATCTAAGTAGTAACAAGAACTGATTTTTATTACTTCTATAAACAAGAGAGTTTGGATCATTAAGTTCACAAAAGTGGAACATGGACCAGAAGCATCTACAAGTCAGTAAAGTAAGAGAAACAGATAATACAAAGTCTTGGACCTGACCATTGGAATAGCAAGATGAAGAACATAAGCTCTGTGAATCTTCTGGATCAGCAAATGGAAATAAATGTGAGCCCACATTCACATAAAAATAAACAAGCAGAAATAAATCCTCTGTCTCCATGTGTTTCCAAACATGGAAGAGATATATAGTTTACCCTTGAATAACATGGTTTGAACTGGGCAGATCCATTTATATGAAAATTATTTTCAATAAATACAGTTGGCTTTCACTATAGGTGGGTTGCTCATTCACAATTAGAAGCCAAAAGCAGTTTGAAAAATAGTATTTGTGGGAAGATAAATTCACATATATGGAGCGCCAATATTTTGTATCCATCATTACCACAAGGCTGACTGTGGGACTTAAGCATGGATTTTGGTATATGCCGGCAGTCCTGGAACCAATTTCCTGAGGATGCTAAGGGATGACTGTCTAGATATAGATATGTAAATTTAGATACATATGCCACACACCTGTTCTAAGTGACACATGTACTAACACATTTAATTTAAGTAATAACATTAACTCCTACTCTTACTACCCCCTTTGATGACAGTTGTGAAAAATGAAGCAAAGAGATTAAGTAATACTTTCAGGGCCACAGAGTTAGTAAGAGACAGAGTTAAAATTTGAACCTAGATAGTTTGTCTGCCAGCTACTGTGTCCTAACTAGCATAACACTATTTCTCTTGCTCCAGATTTTGGTCCAGTGGACAATGTGCTGGAAAACCTATAGTTTACTTAAGTATGAAAAAGAAACTGGATGTAATTTGCACAAAGAAGCTCTGAGAAAAGCTAAGATATAATTTAAAATTTCTCTGAAATAAAACGTGTTGGCAAATGGAGTAAACAAGTTATATATGAATTACGTTTTTGGTGAGTTATTCACATCAGTCTGCTGCATGTAGGCAACTCATCCGTGTAGACATTATGTGATGACTTGGTTCATATGCTTTGTTTTTTTGGCTGTAATCCAGGTGATGCTAGACGGTATAGCTGGTTTTTTGAAAAGATCAACAAAATAGACCACTAGCCAGACTGATAAAAAAGAAAAGAGAGAACAACCAAATAGATGCAATAAAAAACGATAAAGGGGAAATCACCACAGATTCCACAGAAATTCAAACCATCATCAGAGAATATTAAAAACAACTCTATGCACATAAACTAGTAAACCAGGAAGAAATGGATAAATTCCTGGACACCTGTGTCCTCCCAAGCCTAAACCAAGAGGAAGCCGAAACTATGAATAGACCAATAACAAGGTCTGAAGTCGTGGCAGCAATTAAGAGTCTACAACACAAAAAAAGCCCAGGTCCAGATGGGTTCACAGCCGAATTCTACCAGACACACAAAGAGGAGCTGGTACCATTCCTTCTGAAACTATTCCAAATAATCTAAAGAGAGGGAATCCTTCCCAAATCATTTTATGAGACCAACATCATCCTGATACCAAAACCCGGCAGAGACTCAACAAGAAAAGAAAACCTCAGGCCAATATCCATGGTGAACATAGATGCAAAAATCTTCAATAAAATACTGGCAAGCCAATTGCAACAGCACATCAAAAAACTTTTACATCATGATCAAGTAGGATTCATCCCAGGGATGCAAGACTGGTTCAACATATGCAAGTCTATAAACATAATTCACCACATAAACAGAACCAAAAACAAAAACCACATGATTATCTCAATTGATGCAGAGAAGGCCTTTGACAAAATTCAATAGCTCTTTATGCTAAAAACCCTCAATAAACTCGGTATTGACGTAACGTATCTCAAAGTAATAAAAGCTATTTACAACAAACCAACAGCCAATATCATACTGAATGGGCAAAAACTGGAAGCATTCCCTTTGAAATCTGGCACTAGACAAGGAGGCCCTCTTTCACCACTCCTATTCAATATAGTACTGGAAGTTCTAACCAGAGCAATCAGGCAAGAAAAAGAAATAAAGGGTATTCAAATAGGAAAGATGGAAGCCAATTTGTCTCTATTTTCATACAACAGGATAGTATACCTACAAGACCCCATCACCTCAGCCCAAAAACTCCTGAAATTGATAAGCAACTTCAGCAAAGTCTCAGGATATAAAATCAATGTGCAAAAATCACAAGCATTCCTATACACCAATAACAGACTTAAAGAGAGCCAAATCAAGAATGAACTGCCATTCACAATTGCTACAAAAAGAATAAAATACCTAGGAATACAACTTACCAGGAACATAAGGGACCTCTTCAAGGAAAACTACAAACCACTGCTCAACGAAATAAGAGAGGACATAAACAGATGGAGAAATATTCCATGTTCATGGTTAGGAAGAATCAATATCATGAAAATGGCTATACTGCCCAAAGTAATTTACAGAATCAATGCTATCCCCATCAAGCTACCATTGAATTTCCTCACAGAACTGGAAAAAAACACCATGAACTTCATATGGAACCAAAAGAGAGCCCGCATAGCCAAGTCAATTCTAAGCAAAAAGAACACAGTGGGAGGCATCACACTACCAGACTTCAAACTATACTACAAGGCTACAGTAATCAAAACAGCATGGTACTGGTACCAAAACAAAGATATAGACCAATGGAACATAACAGAGGCATCGGAGGCAACACAACATATCTACAACCATACAATCTTTGATAAACCTGACAAAAACAAGCAATGGGGAAAGGATTCCCTGTTTAATAAATGGTGTTGGGAAAACTGGCTAGCCATGTGCAGAAAGCAGAAGCTGGACCCCTTCCTGACACCTTACACTAAAATTAACTCCAGATGAATTAAAGACTTAAACATAAGACCTGGCACCATAAAAACCCTAGAAGAAAATCTAGGCAAAACCATTCAGGACATAGGAGTAGGCAAGGACTTCATGACTAAAACACCAAAAGCATTGGCAACAAAAGCCAAAATAGACAAATGGGACCTCATCAAACTCCACAGCTTCTGCATGGCAAAAGAAACAGTCACTAGAGTGAATCAACAACCAACAGAATGGGAAACAATTTTTGCAGTTTACCCATCTGACAAAGGGCTGATATCCAGAATTTACAAAGAACTCAAACAGATTTACAGGAAAAAAACAAACAAGCCCATTCAAAAATGGGCAAAGGATATTAACAGACACTTTACAAAAGAAGACATAGATGGGGCCAACAAACATATGAAAAAATGCTCATCATCATTGGTCCTTAGAGAGATGCAAATGAAAACCACATTGAGATACCATCTCACGCCAGTTAGAATGGCGATCATTAAAAAATCTGGAGACAACAGATGCTGGAGAGGATGTGGAGAAATAGGAACACTCTTACACTGTTGGTGGGAGTGTAAATTAGTTCAACTATTGTAGAAGACAGTGTGGCGATTCCTCAAGGACCTAGAAATAGAAATTCCATTTGACCCAGCAATCCCATTTCTGGGTATATAGCCAAAGGACTATAAATCGTTCTACTATAAGGACACATGCATACGAATGTTCATTGCAGCACTGTTTACAATAGCAAAGACCTGGAACCAACCCAAATGCCCATCAATGATAGACTGGACTGGGAAAATGTGGCACATATACACCATGGAATATTATGCAGCAATCAAAAATGATGAGTTCATGTCCTTTGTAAGGACATGGATGAATCTGGAGAACATCATTCTCAGCAAACTGACACAAGAACAGAAAATGAAATACTGCATATACTCACTCATAGGTGGATGATGAAAAATGAGAACCCATGGACACAGGGAAGGGAGTACTGCACACTGGGGTCTATTGGGGGGAATAGGGGAGGGACAGTGGGGAGGAGCTGGAGAGGGATAGCCTGGGGAGAAATGCCAAATGTGGGTGAATGGGAGGAAGGCAGCAAAACACACTGCCATGTGTTTACCTATGCAACTATCTTGCATGTTCTGCACATGTACCCCAAAACCTAAAATGCAATTAAAAAAAAAGATTGGTTTAAAAGTTTGAATTATATCTTCAAGGAGTAGCCTACACTTATTCTCTCTGTGTGCACCCTTTGAAAATCCAAAACTCATTGAAAGTAGTATATTAGTTTTCCTGATAAAAGAGAAATGAAGATGGGATTACTAAATACCAGGGAGAAGTAGTTTGTTTTCTTGTTTTATTTTGTTTTGTTTGGTGTGGGGAGGGGTCTTCTGAATAGCAGGAATCGATTACAATATCCTCCGGAGATAGTAAAAAAATTTTCACTTAGCAAGCAGTGGGGAATTAAAGGTTGAGTTTGCTTTTTTTAAAAAAAAAATTGAAACAGGGTCTAGTTCTGAACTCAAGTGATCCTCCCGCCTTGACCTCCCAAAGTATTGGCATTACAGGCATAAGCCACCATGCTTTGTCAAGTTTGCCAGTCTATGATGATTTCAGTACCTTTTACCTGAATGGAAGCTTCACAGATATCAGTTTTCAAGGAACATAAAGAAGGTCTTGGATAACGTTGATATTAGCCACAGTCATGGCAGATCATTCTTGAGTGGAGCGTCCTTCTCGTGATTCTGTGTGATGTTACACGAGCCTCCAGACTTCTAAAGTGATCTTGGGATTAAGATGCTGGTAGAAAGATGAAGAAAAATAAATCATTATTTGATGCAAGATCACAATTGAAGATGACTTTCCATCTTACAGTTTGGGGGTATCTATCCATTCATTCATCAGTAATTTCTTAGTAAAAGCCTGTACTGTTAGTACTATGCTTAGTTCTGGAAATACACTGGGAGTGGCTAAAGGTGGTTCCTAATTTCTTGTAGCTTATTGTGAACTCTTTGAATTATGATACTTAAGAGTGTTCCTAATTTATCGTTCCCTGAAACATTACTCTGGGCAAGGCTAATTGTTTAGCCTTCACAAAAATTCTCAATGCTCGAATGAAGATAGGAAATGCTGTTTCTTGGCTCACTCTTAGAGATTAATCGTGCGTAATAGTAATTTAAAGCACAGGAGAGCCCTACAATTAACAAGCCTGTCTAACCAGCATTTTTTCTCAAACTTATTTGAGCATTAGTCATTTTTAAAAATATATAATGGCTTATATGTTATTAGGTAAAATACCAGTTTGGGATGCAATGGTCTCTAATATAATGTTGATATATGCATTACTATGTTTTGAACTTCTGATCCTTTGTGAATCTGTATCAAATTTGAGTTGCTTCAGTTCTCTGACTTCTCTCTTTGTTGAAAGCAGAAGCTCATCATTCTAATGATGTTCTTGAATGGCTATCATTTCCCTAATTAATGACTTTGTTCTGTTAGAACTACTGAAACAAAAATCTTATCATCCCACTAAATAGTTAGAATAAGAGTATAACAATGCTTTTTCATCTATATTAATTTTAAATCCTTTGTTATATGTATCAGTTTTTATAATTGTAATGAATATTTCTAGTTTTACAAATAAAAAGTAAGAAAAATATTTACCATTTCATACTTTTTACGGAAAACCTACTGACATATTTGGCATTAATAAGGAGAATTATCAAATGCCTTTATTTTTGAAAAAATTCTTCCTGCATTTAACCTAGAATATGTTGTGGAGAATTGGTCTGTGAGAGAAGCATCACTGTACATGCAAACCTGTAATTCATAGTGCCTGCTCCTGTCTTTCATTTCAGGATTCACATTGGTCACATTTTTGTTGTCTGCATATATGGTACATTTACATAAAAATCACGTCTTTCCCAATATTCAGTAATGTAGGCTTTTGTTTTTCCTTGGTTATAGCTACACACATTTCTATCTGTTTGAAGTTTATGTGAAGATTCCAAAATGAATTTTACATATATCACATAACCAAAATATAAATTATTAGTTATCTATTGCTGTGTAGAATGTATCCCGAAATGAAGTACCTCAAAGCAACAACAGCAAAAAACTTATCTCACAATTGTGAATGTAGTTCAGTTGTGTTCCTCTGGTTCAAGGTATCCAGAGAGACTGAAGTGAATCAGCTGGCCACAGTCATCTTGAAGCTGAATTGGAAAATGATCCACCCCCAAACATGTCAAAAGGACTGACAGCAGTCTTCAGAAGATGCTTGTTCACACTCACTCACGTACCAATAGGCAGCCCTCAGATTTTTACTGGCTGGTAATGAGGGATATCAATTCCTCTTCAGATAGGCCCCTCTCCTCACAGGGGTGCTTGCAATAGACTGCTTTTTCCACTGAAATAGGGGGTTGGAGAGAGACATAGCAGTACTCAGAGCTCAAGGCTGAAGCTACTGTGTTTTTATAACCTAATCTCAAAAGTAATATTCCATTACTTCTGATATTTTGCATTCATTTAAAACAAGTCTCTAAATCTGACTCGGACTCAACAGCAGGAATACCAAGAAGCAGAGATCATTGACGGTCACCATAGAAGCTGCCTACCACACCCATATTCTGTATTTGGTGAAAAGACAGTGAGTGATGTTGCAATTCTAGATTGTGTTCTCTCTTACATTTCCCAAAGAGTTAAATATTTATTTAACTAAACGAATATTTTTTAAGAATTTCAGGCTAAGAGATATTAAATAAAGCAGAAATAAATCTAAAGAAAAAAAGGAGAATGTCTCTAAGTACTGTAAAGTAAAATAACTATGTTTGAATCAGATATGCAAATTCTTTCAATTTAATTCAATAAATAATAGTTTATTACTATTTGAGAAAACTTATTAAATCCTGTAGAGGATGCAAAATGAAAAAGAAAAAAGCCATGGTTTTAATAAGGGTTTTAGTTCAGGCTTATCTGCTTATTGGTTGGGTGACTGAAACAAGTTGCTTACAGCAATGAGTATTCTCATCTTACAGGGATATTCTGGGGCTAAAATGATATAAAGCATATACAACCATGTAACTATGTAAAGTTCTTGTCATTATGCTTAGTATGTGATAATCACATACTAAACAATAATAATGATGATCATGATTATAATAGCAAGGTAAGCAATCACCTAACACTTGCCAGAGCTTTTCTAAGTGCTATATGACTGTCAACTCATTATTTTGTTATTGTTAGTCAAGCACCATGCTGCTCTGGGGTTGTATCATGTCTATGCTGCTTAATAGCTGACTGATTTTAAGTCAAGTTTTTTTACCTTCTCTCTGCTCCAGTTTCCTTCTTTGTGAAATGAAGACAGCAATAGTGCTGTAGAGTCAGTATTGGAAAAGTTTTTTTGGAACATTACCCAGTACATTCTAAGTGTTAATTAATTTTTAATGTAAAATATTATTGCATTATAATTATAAAGTAAAATAATTTTAATACCTGACAGAAACACTTCCCAAAGAGAAGGAAAAAATACAATCAGGGTGCTAATGGCCTCTTTGTAATATATGTGGGGAGAATTAAGAAATAGTATCTTGGGAAATACATGAAATTTGCTGTAGGAGAGTATGTAGAAAAATGGGATTTTATAAATAGACCTTATTTGTTTAACTATCTTACCTCTTAAGAGTAGTTTTCAATAGAGTATGCATATGAGAAACACCTTGAAACCTTTCAAACTGTAAACATTCTGGCCCTATCCAATTATAACTTGAATGTTCAGAGATGGAGTTTCAGTTTTCATGTATTTACCATTTTAAGGTGATTCTTATATGTAGCAGCATTAAAAGCCCATGCCCTAAGGCACTGGTGTTCAACTCTTAACTTGTACCTGATTCACCCAAAGTGGCAGAAAGAAGAAAAACAGAGGAGCTAGAGAAGCAATAAAATATTATAGAGAAGCAAAAAGTCTCAATTTGATTTTTAATATGAACAGTATTTTGTTTCTGAAGCATATGGATTTTTTTCCATCTATGTCTAACAAATATCCTATACTACTCAACTATGCAAAGGTAGCTGAAGAGAAGTTTGTTTTTAAAGACAGTTTTTGTCATAGATGACATTTATGTTTAGAGATGTTACATAAGAATTTTTTAATAAGGTACATCTTTAATGGTTATGCATCAGAGATCAAAAACAAACAAGAGATTTACTGGGCTGTATGTTAAAATAATTCATGCTCTTTCCTAGCCCACTTAGGGGTAATGCTGAATTATATGTGATTTATTTGCATATTATCTTTCCAGTACCTCCTAGTGCTGGAGGTACTGGAAACAGGAGCAGAATTAAAGATGGTTCTCATGCTGTTGTCCATACTGTTGTGGTCTGTGGTAGAGAAGGATGCTACCTGCAGGAATTACAGAAGGATAAAGGCAATGTTAAGTTTCATTAATTTTCATTATAAACATGTCATCCTGCTCAATGACATTAAGAAAAGGATTTAATAAAACCACCCATTCTTCTTAGCTTTATTTCTCCTGCCTCCACAGATCAATTTTAACGATATGTGTAGTCACTTTGTGTTTAATGCAATGAAGTAGTGGTGCATCATGGCAGGGCCTCAAGCATTTGAGTTAAGCTCCTTATTTAGCACTGGCAGCTGGTTATGACTATAGTTTCCTCATGCCTAAATGAGAATAGTGGTGTTTACCCCTCTGGGTAGTTGTGTGTGTTACATGAGATAACATATGTCAGTCACTTATCCTGTACCTGCTCATGATAAATGTTAGCAATGAGTTTTGTTGTTATTATCTTCATCCTGTATTTCAGTTATTTATTTATTTCAAGTTAATAAAATGCATTAAAGCAGGAAACTCTGAAATACAGTAATAAAATGTGTTTCCTAAAAGTTACCAGATGTTAAATATTAAAACTTGCATTCAATGCATAATTTGTAAATATCTAACAAATATAAAATTCAGTCACATACAATATTATAATTTGGCAGCTTCCAACTTAACTAAACCTAAAATTAATCAAATTAAGTTGCCTTTTACTTGAGCCCTCGAATACTGTTTGAATAATTGATAATGCCTTTTTTAAAGTTATGGAAATTTTCATCTTTTAGAAAACCTTTTTAGTTAATTCTGAAAAGTGAAAGCTATAAAATGTGTTTTGAAAACAATGAGCAAAATTAGCTAATCTGAAGATGATCATACAAATTGGCACAATGATGCTGAATAGTATTAGAAATACCACTTTCAAAGCATTTGATTATAAGGCACTGCAGTTATTCATCACATGCTTTGGTGTATCTACTATGTCCTCATCATAGCAATGTGCTTGCTTGTGGCAAGATATGTCAGAATTAATGACACATGGTGCTTGTCTTTAGGTAGCATATGGCTTAATGGTGGATACAGAAATGCCTTACTAAATATAAAAAATTATTTTCAATTTTGTTAAAAATAAAAAAGGTTAATAATGCAAATTATAAGAAAGTATGTAAGTCCAGGACCCTACCCAGATGGGATACAAAGAGGTTTTCTAACACAAAGCCATGTGTTAAGTGACAGCTGAAGAATGAGTAGTACATAACCAGGCAAAAATCAGGGGAAAGATTATTCCAGATAGAGAGAATGGTGGCAAGCATATAGTGTGAGGGTGACTATAACAAAAGAGGTTAAATTAGTAAATTCTGAAGAAATTTCAGAAGCATTATTTGGAGCTTCTGAAAGTGAGTCAAAGATTTAGTCTAAAAAGGCAAGAAAATGAAACAAGAACTACAAAGTCAGAGAAGGTGAAAAGAAAAGATAATATCTAGGACTATGGAATGGGTTGTTTTCTTTTACATGTATTGTATTTATTGTAATTCCAGGGACCTTCCCAATATGTTCTTCACATTATGGAAAGGTATTGTGAGACATATACACAGGCACACACACATACACAAGAGATTAAGTAAATCGTAGGTACTTGGGAGGATGTGGTGGGAGAATTGAGATAGAGAGGTCGGGGCTGCAATAAGCTGTAATTGTATTACAGCACCACTGTATTCCAGCCTGCGTGAGAGAATGAGACCCTGTGACAAAACAAGCAAGCAAACCACTATAAAATAATCTCTCACCTCACCTGCAATGGCTATTATCAAAAGACGAAATTTAATGAATGTTGGAGAGGCTGTTTGACAAGAAAGGGGAACCTTACACACTGTTGCTGGGAATGTAAATTAGTGCAGCCATTATGGAAAAAAAGTATGATGATCCCTCCTCAAATAAATAAAATTTGAAATTTAATGATACAGCAATCCCAGTACTGAGTATATATTCACAGCAAATTAAATTAGTATGATAAAGAAATATCTGAATTTTTATGTTTATTGCAGCACTATACACAATAGCCAAGATATGGAATCTAAGTGTCCATCAACTGATGAATGAGGAAAAAAAAATGGTATATTTACCCAATGTAATATTATTCAGCCATAAAAAACATTAAAATTCTGTCCTTTGAGACAACACAAAATTATCTGGAGGACAATATGTTAATTGAAACTAGCGAGGCACAGAAAGACAAATACAACATGATCTCATAACAAAAATCTCAAAAAGTTGGTCCCCTAGAAGTAAAGAGCAGAATAGTTGTTACCAGAGGCTTAGAGGGATATGGGAGTCGGGGAATAAGAAGAGGTTGTCCAGTGGGTACAAAGTTAGAGTGAGACAGCAGGAATGACGTTTAGTGTTCTGTTGTACAGTTAGGTAACTACAGTTAACAATTATATATTGTGTATTTTTAAATAGGTAGAAAAGAGAATTTGGAATGTTCTCACCACAAAGAAATGATAAATGATTTAGGTTGTAGATATGCTGATTACCCTAATCATTACATTTTTATACATATATTGAAACATCACACTGTATCCCATAAATATGTATAATTATTATGTGTCCATTAAAAATTTAAAAAGAAAAGATTTTGTGTTGGTATGTTCATGTGTACTGTAGGCAGCACGATATTCTGCTTCAGGTTGATGGAGCCTCTACCATCTGTAGCACGTTGCTTCATTGGTTACTGTGGCAGGGGAAGAAATAACCAGAAGGTTTCATGCTACCTCTTCCTTGCTTTTGCTTAGAATTGACACTCTTCTTCCTAAATCTTCAGAATCATTTTTAAAATGACACTTAAAATGGAATTGTGGGAGAACAGAGAGAGTTTTATTAACTCTCTCTAAGTTACCTTGTTCACTAAGGTATCTACTATGGCGCTATAATCCTTTCTTTCTTATATGCTTTTAAAAGGTCAAACATGTTCATTTTGCCGATGGTTTTGCTTTCAGCATATGATTTTTAAATTATAAAGACATATTTAACAATTGTAGACATTATAAAGATATATTTAGCAATTATGGAAATAATTGATTTCAGAAGTAACATATTAATAAACATGAAGCCAAAGTTAAAACATAGGCCATTATCATCTCCACAACCTTTAACATTTATTTCGAATACATTAGAAATTTAAATGTCGGGAAAATAGTAAAATGCTATGTTCAAAGAAAGTGTTTTATCTTAGTTTTGAATTATTAGAAGTATTAATATCATGTACTCTTAAGATTTAATTTAAATTTTTTAAGCATGCAATCTAGTTAGGTTTTCCAGGCATTCTGGAATAATAGCCAATTTCTAAAAAAATAATAATAATACTCTGGGCCTTCATTACAGCAATACTTACAATTGCAATTTATATATTGAGTGTTTGAAAAAGTTTCTACTAAAAATACAAAAAATTAGCTGGGCATGGTGATGCATGCCTGTAATCCCAGCTACTCAGGAGGCTGAGGCAGGAGAATTGCCTGGACCCAGGAGGCGGAGGTTGCGGTGAGCCGAGGTCACGCCATTGCACTCCAGCCTGGGTAACAAGAGCGAAACTCCATCTCAAAAAAAAAAAAAAAAAAGAAAAAGTTTGCATATTTTTTCGGACACCAAAAGATATTCATACATCTATATTAGAACATATGAATAATTAAACAAACATAATCAGATGCCTAGGCCAAAAAAGTGACAAGCTTTAAGAGTAGAATAACTCTTATTGTTAGTATTTCAACTTCATATTACCAGTAGTTATGTTGAAGAAAGGACACTAAAATTCATACATAATACCACATATTTTCTCAAAATTATTACAAATATTAATATGAAGTATTACAAATGGTGATTTAAAAACATTGCTATTGCCATTTAAATATATTATTAGATGTTAACTGGAGTGAAATCTCAGATCATGGAGCTTATTGGTTTAGTTGTTTACAGAGTTGAAAGTTTTTCTGTTGCTTACATACAAAGTCATAGGCAGGAGAACGTGTTAGCTCTGGGTAGCTTAAGCAATAGATGATAGTTGTGGTGGAGGAAAGAATCAGAGGTAGTGATAACAGGAGGTAGGGCTGCCTAAGTGTCAAGACAGAGCTGGGAATCAGCACAAGGAAATCTCTCAGTGCCTGAAGATGTGGGGATAATTCATAACATTACTCAGAATGTACTGTGCTTTTGCCTATTGGATGAATGCATTTGTATTCCTCAGTCATGAGCTAGAACTTTTTTTTTCCCATGAGTTCAGATCAAATAGCATTTTTAAAAAGCACATCAGTGATTGAGACAATCATCCGGGCAACTGGCTGGAGAGCACAGAGACATAGAATTGTACAGTCCGCATACATATAAAAATTCCTTAATAATCAGCAAACTCCAAAGGCAGAAATTTTTAAGGAAAATTGGAGGGAAACAAAGTATCATAAACACCTTTCCAAATTATTTAATTTGACATTTGAGAAATTTCACAAAAGGCTTAAGGCTTTACAATTAAGGCTCATGACTCAGAAAGTCAGTTTCCCATGGTAGACATGGTTGGAATGGTTTGATTGATCAGAAAAAGATCAATTGAATTCATGCTAAGAAGGAGAAGGAAGAATACAGAGAGAGGTAGAGTGATCGAAAGACAGGGACAGAGGGAGAGAGAGACAGAGACAGAGAGAGAGACACACAGAGAGATATCCAGACACCATGAAAAATTAATCCAGGTAGACATGTCTGGCCAAAAATTTCATCTACTATTCCTTAATTGGACAGAACATTAGGTGACTGCTGTTTGTAAGCAAGCAGCATCACTTACATATTACTACCTTCTATCTCTTCCTACTTCCTATTCCACTTCTACCAGGCTATTCTTCATGTTATACACCTTTGCACAAAAATGTATTGAGCAGTTGATAATGTATGTAAAACATATTCCTAATCATGGGGGAGTAGTAACTTTTTAGCAGAAGTTAATTCTTCATAGCTTACTATAACACATACATACAATATACATTCCTTTACCATACACATCACCTATATAACACAAAATTGCATACACACAACATGTATACACATGCATATGGACATACACAAATACATATATATATTATTAATAATGAGTTGTTACATAAGGGTACAAGCAGAATTCAAGACAAGAATCAACCATTTCTACCTAGAGAGGTAGTGAGTGTGTGTACTTGAGTGTGTGTGTGAGGGTAATCATCAGAAAAGAGAGTATTTCAAATAGATACTGAAATAGAAGTAAAATTTCAACTGGAGGTAAAGAAGAAAGGAATAATTTCATACTGATGAAACAGGCTGATGTGGGGCATTGAGTAAGGATAGTCAGAGTCACACGGGAGGAATTAAAAGCAGTTTAGTCTGACCAGAATGCAACATGGAGTGCCTGGGGCTTTAAAGGGTTGGTTGAAAGTAGAGTACAGCATGCACAGAAGCTTTACTTAGGGTCTTGGAATCAGAGAAAAGTAGTTTCCATGCAGGGATAGTGACCGTAAGCAAATCTTGCTTGGAAGTCATAGGGCATGCACTGAGATTATTACTTTTGGAAGTTAAGAGGTTACTAGAAATTTGAGTCGTTTGTTACAGAATGATGACTATTAGGTAATAGTCTTCACTTGGTTTAAAAAGTTAATTTAGAGGTTTCTAAAATTTAAGTCATTTATTTGCCTCTAAGATCACATATGTTTATTTCACTTTTTATAAAGAAAGCCTAATGTATATACCCTATTAGTGTATCAAAACTATCAAAATTATACATGAACCCTTTTGAATACATTGGCATGCAATCTGCAGAATGTTAATTTAAGGGTTATAGAATCCTGCAAGAGCCACATAAGTATGATGAATACAGTTTCGTTTATTTTTATGTAAATGTGTCAGTGTGGCTCTCTGAAAGCCTTCTTGGAGGAGCTCTTCCCTTTGCCAAAAATACAGAAATGATCTTTCTTTGAGAAACAGTCTCATTATTTTCCCGTGAGTAGGTAATTTTTGAGTAAAATTCTGTGTCTAGTTATGTTATATTTTGAATACCAAGGCATAATATGGACAGGAGGGAGGTTGAGAAATAGCTTAAAAGAGATCAGTGAAGGAAACAGACAGGTAAGTGTTACTGATGCCAATTTGCTAGGACCTCGGAGGCATAAAACTGCCTCTGCCATCTCCACAATCTTAAAAGGCTCAGCACATACACCCCCACCACATGACAGGCCCACATCTGGAGTTACCTCTAAGGATAAAGTGACATCTCTTTCTTTATGTTAGCCTGTTAGATTTTATATTAATAGTATTTGGCACAATAAGAATAATGATTTGTGGGAGGAAAAGAATCAGCAAAAATGTTAAATGAAGTGAATAGAGGTTTATGACATATAGGAAAAGAAAATAAACACAAAACAAAAATATGTGGCAAGAGAATTTATTCAGTGATGGCATGTGATGCACAGCAGGAAATTTCATTATCTAATTTCATACTCTTAATTCCCTTTGGATCAAGGATTTCAGAATTTAATCATTGTCACAAAAATATTCCTTTAAACATCTTTCGAATAGTAATCTTAACACCATTTTCTCAATCTTTTCTAATGGGAAAAGTAAACAACCATATGGGAACCACTCCTTGAATGAATAATTCTTCAAATTTAAGATAATTATTGTTATTACTCTGCCATCTTTAACTTTGATAATAAAAGCAGAGTAATTTCAAATCTTGGAACTTTATCCACATCTTTTAGTTTATAAAACTCCAACTATAATAAGTTGTTTATATGTCACACTTATACTTCCAGTGAACTTTTAAAAATATGACTGTATATAAAAGTATGAAATAATATGCTCAATTTTATTTTTGCATGAAGGTTTACAGTTCATCTTTTTATGTTTTCTTTTTAAATCTTAACTCCAAATTCTGTGGTCCCAATAGAAAGAGATTCATATTGGCCTTTTATATTAGTCCACTCTAACACTGCTATTGAAGACATACCTGAGACTGGGTAATTTATAAAGGAAAGAGGTTTAATTGACTCACAGTTCTGCTGGGCCAAAGAGGCCTCAGGAAACTTACAACCATGGCAGAAGGGGAAGCAATCATATTTTCTTCACATAGTTGCAGTAAGATAATAAATGAGAGCCTAGTGAAGGGGGAAGCCCCTTATAAAAACCATCAGATCTCATGAGAACTTACACACTATCATGAGAATAGCATGGGGGAAATGGCCTTCATGATTCAATTATCCTCATGAGGTCCCTCCCACAACACATGGGGATTATAGGAACTACAATTTAAGATGAGATTTGGATGGGGACACAACAAAACCATATCATCTTTTAACTTTGTTAATACTCTTCAGCTGTCTCCAATAAGTAGTAATTTGAGTCCAAAGATTATAAAATCAATCATGATAATAGTGTGATACATGGCAGCAAGGATTTTCCTGTAATCTAAGCAACTAGCTGTTTAGTTTTATGATTAGTCTTATTAAATGTTGCTTAGAGAAGCATTCTTTCAATAGTAACCTAAAATATGGAACATTTAATCCATAGACTTCAAGCTTTTTTATATTTCAACACTCACATTTTAATAATGTCTGTCTTCTAAACTTTGGAAACAAAATAAAACCATGTATTTAGAGTTAAGTAATCCAGAACTTGAATTTTAAAAGGTATTTGACATCTAAAAAAATTATGCTAAAATTACTAAGGTATTTTAGTTGAAAACAATACATCTACTTAAAGATAAACTGTCTGTCATAGAAATTATAGTGTCCCTAGACTTAGACTTGCCTGTAATAGAACTGGACAGGGAATGTACATACAACTACTCAATATGTCAATTGGTTTATCTTTTACTTTTAAAAATTTCTTTATTCTCTCTAATACAAATATCTTCCTATCAAAATTATATTTCCTTAACTTTTTAAATGTAAATTTTATCCTGTGGAGGGAGTAAACATACTTCTTTATGCATTTCATTTTTCAGTTGCTTCAACCTGATTATCATTATAAAAAGTATGTTGCTACTCAAAAGTCCCACAGTTGTGACAAATCAGTTTTGTCTCTAATGGAAAACTTGACAAGAAACAAATGCATGCAGGTATGTTCTACATTTAAAAGTGCTGTCCTAATTTCACAATAGCCACATTCCTTAAGATAGGATATCCTTAATTTCCAGTATCTCAAAAGTTGTCCCTTTGGTTATAAAATTATTCATTGAATTTAATTACTTAAAGTTCAATTTTAGTTTTTAATTCTTGTTTTAAATTAGTTTACCAAGAGACCAATGTAACAGCAGTGTGTATTACTATATTAATTTGAAATTATTTACCTTTGTTGTTGTTTTTTTTTTTTTTTTTTTAAATTTTTATTGCATTATAGGTTTTGGGGTACATGTGCAGAACGTGCAAGATAGTTGCATAGGTACACACATGGCAGTGTGTTTTGCTGCCTTCCTCCCCCTCACCCACACTTGGTATTCATCCCCAGGCTATCCCCCCCAGCCCCCCCCCGCTGTCCCTCCCCCATTTCCCCCAACAGTCCCCAGTGTATAGTAGACCGCCTCTCTGTGTCCATGTGTTCTCATTTTTCTCACCCGCCTATGAGTGAGTATATGCGGTATTTCTTTTTCTGTTCTTGTGTCAGTTTGCTGAGAATGATGTTCTCCAGATTCATCCATGTCCCTACAAAGGACACAAACTCATCATTTCTGATTGCTGCATAATATTCCATGGTGTATATGTGCCACATTTTCCCAGTCCAGTCTATCATCGATGGGCATTTGGGTTGGTTCCAGGTCTTTGCTATTGTAAACAGTGCTGCAATGAACATTCGTGTGCATGTGTCCTTATAGTAGAACGATTCACAGTCTTTTGGATAGATACCCAGTAATGGGATTGCTGGGTCAAATGGAATTTCTATTTCTAGGTCCCTGAGGAATCGCCACACTGTCTTCCACAATGGTTGAACTAATTTACACTCCCACCAACAGTGTAAGAGTGTTCCTATTTCTCCACATCCTCTCCAGCATCTGCTATCTCCAGATTTTTTAATGATCGCCATTCTAACTGGTGTGAGATGATATCTCAATGTGGTTTTGATTTGCATCTCTCTAATGACCAATGATGATGAGCACTTTTTCATATGTTTGTTGGCCTCATGTATGTCTTCTTTTGTAAAGTGTCTGTTCATATCCTTTGCCCATTTTTGAATGGGCTTGTTTTGTTTCTGTAAATCTGTTTGAGTTCTTTGTAAATTCTGGATATCAGCCCTTTGTCAGATGTGTAAACTGCAAAGATTTTTTCCCATTCTGATGGTTGTCGATTCACTCTAGTGACTGTTTCTTTTGCCGTGCAGAAGCTGTGGAGTTTGATTAGGTCCCATTTGTCTATTTTGGCTTTTGTTGCCAATGCTTTTGGTGTTTTGTTCATGAAGTCCTTGCCTACTCCTATGTCCTGAACGGTTTTGCCTAGATTTTCTTCTAGGGTTTTTATGGTGTCAGGTCTTACATTTAAGTCTTTAATCCATCTGGAGTTAATTTTAGTGTAAGGTGTCAGGAAGGGGTCCAGTTTCTGCTTTCTGCACATGGCTAGCCAGTTTTCCCAACACCATTTATTAAATAGGGAATCCTTTCCCCATTGCCTGTTTTTGTCTGGTTTATCAAAGATGATATGGTTGTAGATATGTTGTGTTGCCTCCGATGTTTCTGTTCTGTTCCATTGGTCTATATCTCTGTTTTGGTACCAGTACCATGCTGTTTTGATTACTGTAGCCTTGTAGTATAGTTTGAAGTCTGGTAGCGTGATGCCTCCCGCTGTGTTCTTTTTGCTTAGAATTGACTTGGCTATGCGGGCTCTTTTTTGGTTCCATATGAAATTCATGGTGGTTTTTTCCAGTTCTATGAAGAAATTCAATGGTAGTTTGATGGGGATAGCATTGAATGTGTAAATTACTTTGGGCAGTATAGCCATTTTCACAATATTGATTCTTCCTAACCACGAACATGGAACGTTTCTCCATCTGTTTGTGTCCTCTCTTATTTCGTTGAGCAGGTGTTTGTAGTTTTCCTTAAAGAGGTCCCTTACATTCCTAGTGAGTTGTATTCCTAGGTATTTTATTTTCTTTGTAGCGATTGTGAATGGCAGTTCGTTCTTAATTTGGTTCTCTTTAAGTCTGTTATTGGTGTATAGGAATGCTTGTGATTTTTGCACATTGATTTTATATCCTGAGACTTTGCTGAAGTTGCTTATCAGTTGCAGGAGCTTTTGGGCTGAGGTGATGGGGTCTTCTAGGTATACTATCATGTCGTCTGCAAATAGAGACAATTTGGCTTCCACCTTTCCTATTTGAATACCCTTTATTTCTTTTTCTTGCCTTATTGCTCTGGCTAGAACTTCCAGTACTATGTTGAATAGAAGTGGTGAGAGAGGGCATCCTTGTCTAGTGCCGGATTTCAAAGGGAATGCTTCCCTCTGTTCAGTCAAAAGGCTCTTCTGAAGTTCTGTGTGTGTAATTACAAGAGAAACTATTTTGATTAAAGTAAAATGAAGAAATTATATTCAACATCATATCCCTTTTTCAACCTCTCCAAATGCAGATATTCCTGAATCCATAAAGAAACTCTAGAATTCCCCAAAATAGAGCCCGAAAACACCAAATAATGGAGTGGCCACATAACATGGAATGTTAAATTAAATACTGATTTTCCTCCTTTATGAATAGATGGGTGCCCAATTGCTGTTTTTGCCTTTAAAAGTAATCATAAAAGCCCTAATTACTTTTGCCCCAACCTAATAGAATATTTTAGTAACAAGCATATTCATATTGAGTAGTTATTAAACCTTTTAGTATTTTTTTCTGTAAGTGAAGCTTTCATTTTAGCTCTTACAACAATAACTGTAAGACTCTCATATAGTTTACTTTTATTAAAGTCTCCTATTAATAAATCTTTTCTAGGTAAAATTCATCATTGAAATACAATATGCAGTCACATAAATGTAATCTCATATGCCAGACAACCTTAATATTTGGAAAAGATGCTTAAAATTATCTTCTCATTATGACAAAGAATGCTATATTATTTCTGCTTCAAAGAGTACATTAAAAACTGTTATTAAAATAATACACTGAATTGCAGTGTATTATTTACTTTAACTTTTGTATATCACTTCAAATTCTTTACATGAAGAGTAATTCAGCTTATTTTAAAAATATTTTAATGTACATTTTTGATAACTTTAGTTTTAAAATTATAAATTTGTCTTTATACCATCTAGATTCATGAACTGAGGATTATTGAAGCAAGTCTTAAATTCCTTTAGTCAATCATCTATGAAAATGAGCCAGGCTGTTTATTTTCTTTTGTCAATTATTTAAATAAATAATTGTGCTTTGTCTGAGATGAATACATTAGTAATAATCATTCAAAAGAGCTATAACTTTGGCAAATTCAGAAAACAGTAAAATGCAGTGGGATTATTTGATAATCCATGCATTTATTTTTTACTGTCAGCCATTTCATGTACTTATATTGGCATTCTTAAATTATAAAATTAATGCTTTATTGTAAATATTTTCTAATAAATTAGAAAGAATTTTCCTGGTGGTCTATAACTATTTAAAATTTAGGGTTTTAGTAAAGCAAGTAGCAATGGACTACAATTTTACCTTGTAAAATATCCTGCAGAACCATGAACAGAACCATAAGATACAAATAAAATCTGAACAAAATTGTATTTTTTTTTGAAGATTATAAAACACAAAATTTGGAACAAATGAAGAGATTAAAAACATATATATATATATATATATATATATATATATATATATATATATATAAAATATTTCTGCAGTGATAGCTTCTTAATATGCTTATAAGTATATTTTATGTATATGCATGCATATGTAAAAGACAGATACATTATTCAGGCTTTAGAAGTGATTTAAATGTATTATAAACATATATATATTATCCACAGTATTCATATTATGATTATATAGAAATGTAAGATATTTATTATTGTAAGACTGTATAAATAAATGTCATAAACTTTGGGTGGGGACTTCTACATTGAAAAGTGAAAGATTTTCACCTGGACAATATTCAACTCCAGGTAATACAGAGAACACCACAAAGATATTCCTCAAGAAGAGCAACCCCAAGGCACATAATAATTGTTAGATTCACCAGGGTTGAAATGAAGGAGAAAATACTAAGGGCAGCCAGAGAGAAAAGTCAGGTTACCCACAAAGGGAAGCCTATCAGACTCACAGCAGATCTCTCAGCAGAAACCCTACAAGCCAGAAGAGAGTGGGGGCCAATATTCAACATCCTTAAAGAAAAGAACTTTCAGCCTAGAATTTCATATCCAGCCAAACTAAGCTTCACAACTGAAGGAAAAATAAATTTTGTTATGAACAAGCAAGTACTCAGAGATTTTATTACAACCAGGCCTGCTTTACAAGAGCTTCTGAAAGAAGCATTACACATAGAATGGAACAACCAGTATTAGCTTTTCCAAAAATATACCAAAAAGTAAAGAGCATCAACATAATGCAGAATTTACCTCAACAAATGGACAAAACAGCCAGCTAACATCAAATGGCAGTAATCCTAAATATAAATCAACTATATCCCTTAATCAAAAGATACAGCCAAAGCCCAATGGTATGTTGCATCCAGACCCATTTCACATGCAAGGATACACAAAGACTCAAAACAAAGGGATGGAGAAAGATTTACCAACCAAATGGAGAGCAAAAATAAATAAATAAAAAGCAGGAGTTGCAATTCTTGCCTCTGATAAAATAGATTTTAAAGCAACAAAGGTATAATGGTAAAAGGATGAATGCAACAGGAAGAGCTAATGATCCTAAATATATATGCACCCAATACAGGAACACCCAGATACTAAAACCTATAAAGAGACTTAGACTCCCTAGACTCCCACACAATAATAGTGGGAGACTTCAACATCAATATTAGACAGATCAATGAGACAGAAAATTAATAAGGATATCCAAGACTTGAACTCAGATCCGGAACAAGTAAACTTAATAAATATTTATAGAACTCTCCACTTTAAATACACAAAATATATATTCTTATCAGTATCACATCACACCTACTCATAGGTTTAAATGAAATATTGATTGGCCATTATTAAGCACAATCATTGGCATAAAAGAGGTTTTCAATACCCATTTTTAGAATAAAACAACATTCCTGTTCTCTCTCCCTCTTTTTCTTCCTTTGTCTTCCTCTCCTTCATTCCTTTCTTTCTTTCTCTCCTACTTTCTTTAAAAAAAAAAAAAAGATTTGAGACACAGTAAGTTTCCATATCCCCACTCATGCTCTGTTTCTGATAAAATGGTAAAAGAGAAAGTGTGTGTGTGTGTGTGTGTGTGTGTGTGTGTGTGTGTGTATGAATGTATGGTGTAGGGATTGAGTTGTCTGGAAAATAAAAGAAAAGTGAAAGATTAGCCTTAACATAGTAATTTCAAAGAAAAATGATTAGTTTGAAGGTATTTTATAGCATATTCAGGATAATAGAGTTTGAACTCAAAGTTACTAATTCTCCAAACTCTTATTTGAAAAGAAACCTAATTGGTAAAAGGCATCTCATCCCCTCACTCTACCTCATGTTGCCCAATTAGCTCTAAAAATTTCATCTTAAAATCCCAGATATAGAAACCATAAATATCACCTACTCCAGGGTCTCCTAATGTTGACATTACTGACATTCTGGACTGGATAATTTTTTGTTGTGTGGAGCTCCTCTGCTTCATTTTACCTATTAGACACCGTTACTGCCAGCCCTAACCCCCTTCCCACTGTTGTGATATCAATAATGTCTTCAACCATTGACAAATGTCCCATTGGGATGCAAAATCATCCCAGTAAATAATGTTTCATCTAATAAAACCCTACCTATTTTCCAGGTGGTAGAACTATGACACACAGATATTCTGTGAGTCCTTAAATTCATGTAACTAATTAGAGACAGTATTAAAGAGAATTGGCTGGGGTTTTTCTTCAGTTGTGTTTTTCTCTATTTTTCATAGCTGGCTGAAATATATTTCCTATTCACCATTAGAATTTATTTAGTCAACAAAGTTTCTGTCACCGTTTTTACTTTCTGTTGTCTGAATTGTTTTTTAATTTTAAGTAATAGGTGCATAAGATATGTTAGTTCATAAGATGTTGGGGTCACCACCTGAAGGGATCTGTCCTGCAGACCCTGACTCAGTGATGGATGAATAAATTCACTCAGATACAGAATACAGTGAACAAGTGGGCTAAGTGATTGTGAGCCACTCACAGAGAGAGATCACAGCTACATGACACTGACTAGTTTGCCCTCTCTTCATTTATTCAGTATAGAATTAGTAACAGAGGCTCTAAGTCAACACACTTGTAGAGAAAGATTAAAGGCCAGGTTTTGAACCCAAAGCAAACATCATTAGAGGGTAATCTCCCTGGTCTACCTCCCCACAAGAGAGCCATCCAGCTCAAAGTTTAAGACCACATGAGTAAACAAGTTATTCAGATAAACCCTTCCACATACCCTAGTTATTTGCTTTTCTTACCAACTAAAGGTAAAGGGGATTTAGGCTGCCTTCAGCCAAACTTCTATTGAAACTCTGCAAACTTCTTGGCATTCCAAGAAGATTTAGGACTATATTCTATAACTTTCTCTAACATTATTCCTTAATATTTTTGCCATCACACTGAGTGAATTCCCACAATAAGATATGTTAAATAATATGTTCATAAGATAGGTAACATGTTAATATAAACATATATACATTCTGTCAAAATCACTATTTTGTGTAAAACATAAACCTAATATAATATTGTCCACTCATGTCAACTGTGAATAGAAATACACTCATATTTAAAAGTAAATAACTTGATTATTTAAGAAAAAAATAGCAAAGTCCAATTGCATCAATTGCTTTCTTAAACAGAGCAGCCACTTTAGGCTATTACAGGAGCATGTTCATGTTATGAATGTATTAGTTGTTAATTTCTTAGCAGTTGAAGGTTATATTTGTTTTTTATTTCCATTTTCCACTTTGAAAAGTAAGAGAGTAATGTAAATGGGAATCTACACCTGTTTTTCTTCCTATCAGTGACCAGAAAGAGTTCAAAATTATTCAAGTGAAATGACAGTCATAGAATTAAAGTTTATTTGTGATCAAATACTGGTTCAGAGTTGCCTTTTTGTTTTACTGTTAGCATCCTTAAGGTGTATACAACACTACAACCAAACTTCTACCAGTATACAAAGCAATTCATAATTAAGGAAAAGCATAGTAATTGCCATGCTGAAAATGTGACATAAATATACCGTTAACATAAACTATCCTCTGCATTTTTACATTTAATATTTATTTATAAAATTCCTCTTATGGCATCTTAGATTATGAGAAAACAATGTTAAAATAAGTAGATTCGAGTCTCCATTTTAAATCTGGAGTATTTTAACCTAGATTTTCTTTCAGAGAAGAAGGGAAAAAAAATATTCTATGGCAGTATTATATAACAGTTATAACAATACCTTTGAGTTATAGACTTGGAATTCAAATTTCTTTTCTTATCACTTATGTAAATTTAATTAAAATTAAAAGTAACTTTTAAAATGGATAGCCTGGGGATGAATGCCAAGTGTGGGTGAAGGGGAGGAAGGCAGCAAAACACACTGCCATGTGTGTACCTATGCAACTATCTTGCACGTTCTGCACATGTACCCCAAAACCTATAATGCAATAAAATTTTTTTAAAAAAATTGCATCATAGGGATCAATATTACAATCCTCTAGCCATTTTTTGTGATGAAATAAAGTAGTAGTATACTACTATCAGTATATTAGTAACATGAGTGTTAGCTACTATTATTATAAAATGATTGCTAGAGTTTCCAAGTAAGATACTAGGTGTAAACATTGTAATGTGGTTACATCTTTCAAAAAGGAAAACAAAATGTTGTCCATAAAATAGACATAATTATAACATTTCCTAGGCATATTTCTCTGCCACTGTTGCACACATAATCTGCCTTGTTCATGCAGGAGTATTCCAAACTACTTGATTATGGTATTCTAAATTTGTGAAATTCCTTGGTTGGGACAGGCTAAATGAATTTATTTATTTCTGTAGAATCATGATAGTGTGTGGATAGTGATGGGAGACTGTGTGTGTGTTCGTTGAAAGTGAAGAAGGATTATTTTATGCTGTTTTCCAATGACCACAAAATATCATTTAAGTCCCTCAGTTGAAAGTAGAGAAGGGTTTCATCCATTTTTTTGATTCACAATGGCATACAGAAAGGAATATAATTGACATGAGAGTTGGCCTTTGTTCTTTGAAAACTAATCTTCCTAAGCCTTAATAAAAATGCCTGAAGGGAAATTTATAAATTTGTTAGACAATCTTAAAACTGAATTTCTATTTATTAAGTTCCCTGATTATGACTGTGGGTGATGTCTTAATACATACATCCAGAAATCCATGAGATAACATAAAGTATTCCCTATAGATGAAATAACTTCACAACTTCTTTTCCAACATAATATTGGTAAAACATTAAATATTCTCAGAAAGCTTTTAGATTTTAAAATAATTTTGGAAAAAAATTCACTAATAGGTATCATAGTACACTAAAGCCTTGGATATGTACATAATAATAGAGATATAATGAACTTAACTTGCTACTAAATTTATTTTATTTTTACAGATATTTATTTGTCATTTTTTATAAATGATTTTTATTTTTTACTAATGGTACTGATGAAAGCATAATGTATATATGTGTTTTTGATTAGGTGAATACAGTTACTTATTTAAATATTAATATAATTTTGGTTAATAGGAGCATCCCTAAGGAACCAAGATCATAGAGTTTGCACAAAGCAATTAACGGTAACATTAAACATTAGAAGGAATTCTTGTAAAGCAACATCTTTGTTTCCCTCATTGACTGGCACCTCAAGTATTGAACACTGACAATTATTGTCTTTCCTTGGCAAAAATTTTACTTTGACATTCCTGATGCCTACTAAGAATAATCTGCCCATTATAGGTAAAAGGTATGTATTCATTAGTGCTTTCTGATTGTATAGAAATAGGACAAATATAATCTTAATTTTTGTCAAGTGGCTTCTAAAACCTTTGCTGTACAATAAATCAGTTTTCCTTTGTCTTTTCTCCATATCACTTTATCAATCACATATTCTTAAAATTCTTGAGCCAGTACTACCCTACATGAGCTACCTTTTCCCCCTTTATATTTAATAAAGAATGAGGTGAGTGAAGACCATGGGTAAATGAAATATTGCTGATTAGACCTGCAGCAGAGTTGCAAAGAAGTCCCACATCAATTTGCAATCCCTTTGATTAAGCCATTAATAACATGTATTAATTTCTAATTATGTTAATAGATAAATTCTTAAGAGATTCATTATGAGAAATTCACTTTTTCAAAAGTTGAAACAAAGTGCCAGAATTACTCATTGCAATTGAATAGATTAAAATATGTCAAATTATATGTAACCACAAAATTCATTAGATGACATTTTAATGCTTACAGGATGAAATATTGGAATATTAATATATTATCTATATTTCAGGATTACCTTGAGATGAAAAATGGTCTTTAATATCTCTATCTGGGGTAGACATGACACTTCAAATTTTAGGATGAAGTATTTAACATTATAAACTTCTGGTTAGAACATTAGCTGTATTAAATTGAAATCATAGCTTTATATAGAACAATGGAATCAAGGTTAAAATTGTATCCCATTATGCATTATACCATTTTGAATGGACTGTGTCTCATTTAGTTTTAATTTTTATGCAGAGCTATAGCATTCAAGTAACACCAGAAAGTATTAATCATTAATAATTGCTTCAAAGAGTGCAATGTGTAGAGTACTTACAAATGCCATTTTTTTTTTCTGACTGGTTACATTTTAAACATTCTACAGAATTAGATTTTCAATTAAAAGAGAATTTCTTACATTTATTCCCCTAAATCTTCTTAGTCTCTTAATTACTTTTATAATTTGTTGTCTACAAATCTTACTGACTGCACACTAGTAGTTACTAGACCCAATGAGTTCTTTTGGACTCTAAATCTTGAGTAATTGCAGCTACATTTTAACAACTTTATTGATTATATCCATAATCTTTATACTTGTTTTCTCTTTGAGTTAGAATTAGCTTTTATTTCAGAGCAACCTTTTCCCCAAATAGAACATGTGCAATTTTATTAAATACACTCCTCTTTTGCTGGATTAATCTTGGAATATATTTGTTCATTTTGAAGAATATTTTAATGAACTGTTCCTTCCTGAGGACACAGTTGTTTTTCTGTGACATTTTTTGAAACCTAACAAAGTATTGATGCATAAGTCTTAGGTCTGTAAAACCAAATTATTTAATTAATTATATTCTGTTATTTATTAAAATGCTATGGTAATGGATATACTTAATATTTACAGATGATGTAGATACAATAATCCTATTATTTAAATGTTATCTAACTTATCTTTCTGAGTAAATTTCACATTCACATAGCAAAGATGGAAATTACAAAGGAGTAGAGTGAGAAATGTTTCCTTCCCTTTTTTGTCTCCTGAATGTGACAATTATCTCCCTGGAGACAAAGTTCTACAGACTGAATTTGTTCTTCCCCAAAATTCATATGTTGCAATATTTACCTTATTGTGACTGTATCTGAAGACAAGTCTTTTAGGAGGTAATTCACATTACGTGAGGTTATAGTTGTGGGTTTCTAACTCAATAGAATGGGTGACCTTATTAAAAGAGTAGAGGTTTCTGTTTCACTGTCTTCATAGCACACACATAGGTAAGGCCATATGAGGACTCATGGAGAGGTGGTCGTTAGTCTTCATCAGAATCTCACCATGCTGGTGTCCTGATGTCAAACTTCCAGCTTCCAGGACTTTGAGAAAACACATTTCTGTGTTTTAAACCACCCAGTGTATGATATTTTATTTTGGCAGCTGAGCTGGCCAATACACAAAGACCATTGTAGATTCTGACATATGTTTTCAGAAAAGTATTGTAAATATATTTATTTTATATTGCCTCTTAGCTCTGTTCATTGTTTCCTTTGCAATGCAGAAAGTTTTTAGTTAAAAATTGTCTAATTTGCCTATTTTTGATTTGTCCTTTGCATTTTTGGGGTTATATCCAAAAAAGTCGTTGCCCTGACCAATGTCATGGAGCTTTTCCTCTATATTTTTTTCTAGTAGTTTTATAGTTTCATATCTTATGTTAAAGGCTTTGATCCATTTTAAGTTGATTTTAGAGAGAGATGAGAGTCTAACTTCATCCTTCTGCATATGGATATCCAGTTATCTCAGTACCATTTATTAAAGACTGACATTTATTCATTGTGTGTTTTTGGAATTTTTGTCTAAATTGATCATAAATGTATGGATTTTATTTTGGGGTTTCTATTCTGTTCCATTGGACTATGCTTTTTTTCTTGTTTGCTTGCTTGTTTGTTTTATGTGTGCGTTTTATATTATACTTTAATTTCTGGGGTACATGTGCAGAACATGCAGATTTGTTACATAGGTATACATGTGCCATGGTGGTTCGCTGCATCCATCATGCTGTCATCTACATTAGGTATTTCTCCTAATGATATTTCTCTCCTAGCCCCTCCAGCTCCCAACAGGCCTCAGTGTGTGACGTTCCCCTGCCTGTGTCCATGTGTTCTCATTGATCAACTCTCACTTATGAGTGGGAACATATAGTGTTTGGTTTCCTGTTCTTGTGTTAGTTTGCCGAGATTGATGGTTTCCAGCTTCATCCATGTTCCTGCAAAGGACATGTACTCATCCTGTTTTAAGACTGCATAGTATTCCATGGTGTATATGTGCCTCATTTTTTTTTTTTTGCCAGTACCATGCTTTTTGATTACTATAGTTTTGTAGTAGAATTTGAAATCAAGTGATATAATACCTCTGGCTTTGTTCTTTTTACTCAAGCTTGCTTTGGCTACTGGGTTTCTGTGTGTTTTTTCATTTACATTTTAAAATTATATTTTTCTGTTTTTTTTTGAAAAATGTCATTAAAATTTTAATATAAATTGCATTAAATCCATAGATTGCTTTATGTAGTTTGAACAGTTTAACAAAATTAATCATTCTAATCCATGAGGAGGATAAATTTTTAAATTCATGTTTTCTTCAGTATCTTGTAGAGTTTTCAGTGTACAAATTATTTTAGTTCATTGTTTAAATTTGTTCCTGTTTTATAGCTTTTGTGAATAATCCTGTTTTTTGTTTTTTTACTTTTTAAAGATAGTTTGTTGTTAGTATATAGAAACACTAATCAATTTTGTGTGTTGGTTTTATATCCTGAAGCTTTACTAAATGTATTAGTTTTAACAGTTTTTGGACGGAATTTTTAGGGTTTTCTATATAAAAGATTATGTCTTCTGAACACCAAAACAGTTTCACTTCTTATTTTCTAAAGAGGCTGAGTTTTCATTCTTTCCCTTGACTAATTGCTCTGGTTTGAATAGAAGCTCTATTTTGAATAGAAGTGGGGAGAGTGGGCATTCTGGTCTTATTCCTGATATTACAGAAAAAACTTCCAACATTTTACCACTAAGAATAACATTAGCTATGGGCTTTTCATATATGGCCTTTGTTGTGTTGAAGTACATTCCTTCTGTATTTAGTTTATTGAGAGTTTTTATCAGGAAAGAATGCTGAATTTTTTCAAACATTTTATGCATATATTGAGATAATCATATGGTTTTTGTCTTTCATTTTGTTAATGTAGTGAATTACATTTACTGGTTTACATATATTAAATTACCGTTGCATCCAAGGATAAATTCTCCACTTGATCATAGTAAGTGATCCTTTTAATATGCTGTTCATTGAATTCTTTTTGCTATTATTTTGTTGAGGAATTTTGCATCTATGTTCATCAAGATTAATGACCCATAATTTTATTTTGTTGCATTGTACTTGTCTGAATTTGATGTTTGGGTAATGCTGACTTCAAAAAATCCATTTGAAGGTATTATCTCCTCTTTAAATTTTGGAGGAGTTTGAGAAGAATTGATATTCTTCAAGTGTTTGCTAGAATTCAGCACTGAAACCATTAATTCTTGGACTTTAATGATTTAATCTCTTTTCTTGTTATTGTTTTGTTCAAACTTTGTTTTTCTTCACAAAATAATGTTGGTATTTTATATATGTCTAGGAATTTATCCATTTTATCTAGGTTATCCAATTTGTTGGTGTATAATTGTTAAAGTGATCTCGAGATCCTTTGTATTTCTGTGTTATCAATTATAGTAAGTCCTCTTTCATTTCTGGTTTCATGTATTTGAGTCTTTCTTTTTTTTTCTCTAGTTGGTCTAGCTAAAGGTTAGTCAATTTTGTTTTCTTTTCTTTTTTTTATTTTTCCATTTATTTTATTTTATTTTTAATTTTTTAAATTTTTATTGCATTATAGGTTTTGGGGTACATGTGCAGAACGTGCAAGATAGTTGCATAGGTACACACATGGCAGTGTGTTTTGTTGCCTTCCTCCCTTTCACCCACACTTGGCATTTATCCCCAGGCTATCCCTCCCCAGCCCCCGCCGCTGTCCCTCCCCCAAAAAGCAAGTTTTAGTTTTGTTGATCTTTTCTGTTGCTTTTCTCATCTCTGTATTATTGATTTGTACCATAGTCTTTCTTATATCATTCCTGCTACTAACTTTGGGTTTATTTTGTTCTTCTTCTAGTTTCTTGATATGTCACATTAGGTTGTATATTTGGGATCTTTCTCTTTTTTTCTTTTTAGGCCTTTGTTACTATAAACTTCCTTCTTAGAAATATTTTGCTATGTGTTTTAATTTTGAATATGTGATGTTTCCAGTTTTATTTCTCTGAAGATATCTTAAAATATTTTTTCTTTTAATTTCTTTCTTTTTTCTTTTTTTTTTTTTTATTTTTGAGAAGAAGTCTCACTCCATTACCCAGGCGGGAGTTCAGTGGCATGGTGTCAGTTCACTGCAACTTCCACCTCCTGGGTTCTAGCAGTTCTCCTGCCTCAGCCTCCTGAGCAGCTGAGATTACAAGTATGTAATACATGCTTGCAATTCAAAACATTTTTGTCTTTTTAGTAGAGGTAAGGTTTCACTATGTTGACCAGGCTGGTTTTAAACTCCTGACCTCAAGTGATCCTCCCACTTTGTCTTCAAAATGCTGGGAGTATAGGTGTGAGCCACTGGGCCCTGCCATAATTTATTCTTGACCAGTTGGTTGCTTAGAATCATGCTGTTTAATTTGCAAATAGTTCTATTCTTTTTAAAATTTCTCTTATTATAGATTTTTAGTTTCATAACACTGTGGTCAGAAAATATATTTAGTATGATTTCAATCTTCTTAAATTTGTTAAAACTTCTTTTGTGGGCTAAGGTATAATCTATGCTGGAGAATGTTCCCTGTGCACTTGAGAGAAATTTGTCTTCTGTAGCTGTGGGATGGAATATTCTGTATATGTCTGTTATGCCCATTTGGTCTAAAACATATAGTTCAAGTCCAATGTTTTCTCACTGATTTTTTGTCTGAATCATCTGCCCATTTTTGGAAGTGGAATATTGAAGATCCCTACTATTTTTATATTGCAGTCTATTTCTCTCGTCGGATATATTACTATTTGTCTTACATACTTCAGTGCTCCAATGTTGGGTATATACAATTACAATCATTACATCTTGATCAATTGATGTATTTATCATTATATATTGCACATCTTTGTCTTGTTTTAGAGTTTTTTACTTTAAGTTTATTTTACCTGATACATGTATAGCTATCTACTCCTGTTCTCTTTTGGTATCCACTTGCATAGAATAGCCTTTGCATCCTTTCACTTTCAGTGTATGTATGTCCATATGTGACATGCTTCTTTTCTCTTGCTACTTGCAGGATCATCTCTTTGTCTTTGATTTTTGACAGTTTGGTTATATCATGTCTTTGTATAGTCTTGTCTGGACTGATTCTGATTGGAGACCTTTGACTTTCCTATACCTAGATATTGGTTGTATCTAGCAGATACAACTGGGAATGGCTTAGGAGTCCACTGGAAGTGCCACTGGCACTGATGTCTGAGTGGTATTCATGGAACAGTCACAAAGCTGAGGACTACAGAATGAGAATGTGTGGAGAAACTACAGTTCTGGGATCTGGGGCAGTAATAGCAACTAGCCGAAGGTGCAGGGACTCCTGCTGCCATGGTGGTTACTGTACATGAGGCATGGATGATTGTGAAATAGCCAAAGTGCCAAGAATGACAGAACAGGCATGTACAGAGTTAGAACAGCTCCAGGACTAGGACACTGCTTAACTCTAGGCAGCTAAGCTAGCGCCTGGGTCACGGATGCTTACATTGTCACATCAGTAACAGTATGCAAGGTGATCATGAAACAGTATGCTAGTGAAATAATTGAGAAGAGAACAGGAACACAGGTGTTTGCAGGTTTTGAACAGCTTTAGAAACAGAGTAGGGCCTAGCTGTTTATCACAGCTGGGCTTATGTTCAAAGCATGGGTACCTACTGCAAGAACTTGGCTCTGGAGCCTATGAGAACAAACTAACATCTTAGAGGGGTGATTCCAGTGTCTGAACAGTAGGCTGTACCAGTGCAGCCACAGAGCCTGGAGCTGAAACATGGTCATTTACAGGGAGGCTGGGCTTCAGGGTCAGGGTTTGCGCAGAACACATGCATGGACGTATCCATATATCTGTACAGTTTTTGCCTGAAGAGGGTTCTTTCCTAAGGTGACTAAACAGAAGCCAATTCTTTTATGGGAGAAGAGTATATAGTGGCATCTCCCTCTCTGGGGTTCCTCAGCCAGGTAGCTATTGATTACCACCGTGGTTCTGACCATGTAGCTGATATCAATAGCTTTTACCTTTCTTCCTTGCTTGAGGCATTTACTGACATCTTTGGTATTCTGATCTCATCAGTGATCCTTTCTATGTACATGTTTTCCATTTTTGCTTCAACATGTTGTGGCAGATTTATTAATGAGCTCTTGGGCCCTCTGTGGGCTATTTTTTATTTTGAATAGCTGTCTATAGTTGTTTTTTTGGGGGGGATGAGATCTGCTATGTCTAGCTCTGCCATCTTTGTGACATCACTCCCAAGTTGAATTTTCTGATCCTCATTGCCTATATTACCATAACCATAAAGCCTATATTATACATGTTTCAGAAGCACATATATTAGATCGTTAAGAGCTCCTACAGAATTCTCTACTAAGCCCATTGAAGAAAATCATCAATTGTCTTGATAACATCTATCAAAACAGCAGGTATAAACTGCGTGAAAAAAAATGTAGTTTTATTTAATGGAAAGAATGTGGATAGATTTTGAAAATTCTTGATTATGCATTTTGTTTTTTACAATTTTTAAAACAGACATTGCTGTATGAAACATAAAACTAATGGGCACATACATACATAAATATATTCATGTTTTGCTTAGCAAAAGACATACATTCTGAGAAGTGCATTGTTAGACAATTTTGTTGTTGTATGAATATCCTAGAGTATACTTACACAACCCAAGATGGTATTGACTATTTCATATCTAGACTATATGGTATAGTATATTGCTCTGATCACCATCTTATGTGGTTCATCATTGACTGAAATATTGTTGTGTGGCACATTAATGTATATTTTAATTTCACTTTCTCCACATGATAAAACTAGTAGAAAGAAATATAATTTATCCTTCCTCATATCTATTTTTCATATATGACAAAAATATCTTCTAATTTATGGCTTATCATTTAATTTTCTTTACTTACAATTTTTATTTACTGAGACTTAACAGCATTCTTATTCTTTTTGGCTTCTATGCCTTTATAAAGAACTGTTTCTCTATCTGAACCAACACATATATTTTAAAAGATTTTTAACCTTATGTTTCACATGTATGTATTTAATTTACTAGAAATTGATTTTTAAATATGAAGGACTGCTATATCATTTTATATCTCTGTGTGGATAAACAGTTGTTCCAGCATGATTTGTTTTATAAATAAAATAAATTAGTCTACAATTTTGCAGCTTGTCTATACTATCATATTTATTCAATAATTAAACTCTATATAATGTTGCATGAGTTGATTTAAAAGAAATTACTGGACTAAAATTATGGTATCTTATAAGCATAGCTTTTCATGTTTTGATATTCACCAGAGAAGATTTTTCTTTCTGATTTTATGTTTGTTCCTTTAAAAATATTATTTAATGTTTGTAACTTCAGGCTTTTGCTTTTCCATATGCTTCTCATTAAATTCTTTTCAAGTTTTACAAGAGACCTGCTGAAAATTTGATTGAGATTTCTTATAAGCAATTAATAATTTTAGGCATAATTGACATCTTGAATATATTAAACACTATATTCAGAAACATTAATATAGTTTTATTGATTTAGATCTTTACTGTTTCTCAAAGGCTTTTAAATTTTTTTTGTAAAAGCTCTGTACATAGAACTTGTGCATTATACATTTTTATCAAGAGTTGTTGAAAAATTTTATTATCCAACTATTGTTGGTTAGAATGCAACTGATCATAGTACATGAAATTTATATTGTAGTAGATCAGAATATGTTACCCAGACTATGACTATAGGAAACCAGATTATGTCATCCGAAAATAAAAAATACACTTTTTTGGCCTAAAGAATATTTTGAGAAACAGCAGATAGAATAGAAGCTCTAAAAACAGAGATATGTTACTCTTTTAAAAGGGATATGTACATTTATAAAGAAAATTTCTATTTGTAAAAGTCTGTCCTTCTCTGTACCAGAAAGCATACTTGACTCTAAATCACAAGATAATTTTATCTATGGAGAAGTCACTAACTTAAATCTCATATCAACTTTATTCTTGCTCACCTTGCTTTTCATGGTCACCTTGCCATAACTTACTTCTCAGCTATCCTTCTCATTTTGTTTTAAATTTTAGCTGGAGATAATATTTAAGCTTAAATTCAGAGCTACCACTTTCAGAGTTGCTTTGCCCTGTCCTTTCTCCCATGTATGTACAAAATATACATGTTTGTTTTTCTCTTCTTAATCTGTCTTTTGTTACAAATGCCCCAGGTGAAAATGTCCAAGGATAGAATGGAGATTATTGTTTTTCTAAAGTATAATATCAAGATTGATAACTAAAGTTTTAAAGTTATGTGCTTTCTTGGTGTTTTATGTAGAGAATCATATCGTATGCTTACTTTTTTGATATCTTTCAATTCTTTTTGCTCATTCTCTTTATAACTAAATTGGTAATAAAATACGACTTTGAATTAAAGTGGTAGTACCAATTCTTCCTGAATTAATCCTGATTTAGGGTTACCACCTAAAAGTGTTGATTTCTGGTTTCCAGTCTGGCATGTAAGGGGCTTCAAAGTCGGCATTCTTTTCTTAGAAAAACTAAAAATAAATAACAACTCTTTTTAAATACACTAGTGAAATTAGGTCACAGGGCAAAACACCCCCAAAATTAAAGAGACAGACAGACTGACACAGATAGTCACTACTTAGCATTGCAGAATCCCACAGGTAGAAACCTCTGGGTGACACATCCCAGATAACAAAGCAAGGATCTCTCTTCTTACTACTGCTTTTCAGATTTGTCTGGGACGTCCTAGCTAATGCAGTAAAACAAGTACAGGAAATAAAAGGAATACAAGTTGGGAGAAAATAATAAAACTGTCATTGTCCACCAACAACATGATTGTTTATGTAGAAAATCCAAATAGGCCAAACAACTCTTAGAAATTATAAGCAATTATAGCAAAATTGCAGAATGTAAGATTCACAAGCAAAACTCCATTACTTTCCTGTATATGAGCAGTTAATAATTAAATTTTATTGAAGTTAAACTCAATACTATTTACATTGTCACCCACCAAATTGAAACCTTAGATATAAATTTAGCAACATGTGTAATATGTGTGTGTGTGTGTGTGTGTGTGTGTGTGTGTGTGTGTGTGAAGTAACCTAAAAAACTGATTAAGGAAATCAAGGACATACTAAATATATGAAGAAATATCTTACGGTTATGGATAGGAAAACTCAATATTGTCAGTATGTCATTATTTTTCTCAAACTAATTATAGTTTCTACTCAGTCTTCATAAACATTCCTGCTATATATTTTGTGGATATTAACAAAATGATTCTGAAATTTATATGGAAAAGCCAAAAAATCCAGAATAGTTTACTCAATATTGAAGGAGAAGAACAAAGAGAGTGGAATGTCACCACCTGACTTCAAGATTAACTATAAAACTACAGTAATAAAGACAGGGTGATATTGCCTTAAATATCACATAAAATACTTATGACCCATTAGAGATTTTAAGACTATTATTCTTGAATTAATTCCTTACTTATTAAAATGTACACATTGGGATAATGATTACTACATAGTGAGGAAATTCAGCTCACTTAAGGACTAGTGAAAAGGCAGGAAAACCATTTCAAGTATAAAACGATGTAATTAATCTGGAATAAAAACAATTGCCACTTGTGATTTCTTGCTGAAATTTAAAAACTTTGCTTGAGTTTTAATGCTTGGCCTGAATTTTACAGGTATATATATATATATATATATATATATATATATATATATATATGCTTCCATCTTGAAACAAAATAACAAGAAAGATTTCACATGTAACATTTGATTCTGATGCCTTAAACTGGTGTTAATTCTGAAATAGATTACATTGAACTGATCTACACAAAATTGTGAATCGGAAACTCTGATATTTTGGAAAATTTGAGGTCCTAAAAATACCTACTTAAATAATAGAGGCAGAAAGTGTTTCCTATAGCAGCATAGGCAGTGACTCAAATGTAAATTTTAATTTCCAATATAAAAATATAAAAATGGCTTTAAAATTCCAATGAATAGGTGGCTGAAAATAGTGTTTATTCTTTTTCATTAGTAACCATATATTTATTTAAAAATTTTTAATATGCTCAATATGGATACAATATTTTTTCAATGTGATACTACTCTGTTGAGATTCCTTTGTAACATCTCATTCAATTTTATAACTTTTGAATATTAAACTAATTATTATTATTATACTTTAACTTCTGGGGTACATGTGCAGAACATGCAGGTTTGTTACATAGGTATACACATGCCACGGCGGATTGCTGCATCTGTCACCCGGTCATCTACATTAGATATTTCTCCTAATGCTTTCCGTCCCCTAGCCCCCATACCCTGCTATTCCTTCCCTAGCCACCCACCCCCCACACAGGCCCCAGTGTGTGATGTTCCCCTCCCTGTGTCCATGTGTTCTCATTGTTCAACACCCACTTATCAGTGAGAACAAGCAGTGTTTGGTTTTCTGTTATTGTGTCAGTTTGCTGAGAATCATGGTTTCCAGCATTATCCATGTCCCTGCAAAGGACATGAACTCATTCTTTTTTATGGCTGCTTAGTATTCCATGGTGTATATGTGCCACATTTTCTTTATCCAGTCTACCATGAATGGGCATTTGGGTTGGTTCCAAGTCTTTGCTTGTGAACAGTGCCACAATAAACATACATGTGCATGTGTCTTTATAACAGCTTAATTGTGTCGATGGTCTTTACAATTTGGTATGTTTTTGCAGTGGCTAGTACTGGTTGTTCCTTTCCATGTTTAGTGCTTTCTTCCTAATCTCTGGTAAAGCAGGCTCAGTGGTGAAAAAATCTCTCAGCATTTGATTGTCCATAAAGGATTTTATTTTTCCTTCACTTACAAAGCTTAGTTTGGCTGGATATGAAATTCTGGGTTGAAAATCCTTTTCTTTAAGGATGTTGAATATTGCTTCCCACTCTCTTCTAGCTTGTAGGGTTTCTGCTGAGAGATCTACTGTGAGTCTGATGGGCTTCCCTTTGTGGATAACCTGGCCTTTCTCTCTGGCTGCCCTTAACATTTTTCTTCATTGTAACTTTGGTGAATCTGACAATTATGTGTCTTGGGGTTGCTCTTCTCAAGGAGTATCTTTGTGGTGTTCTCTGTATAATACGGTATTTTTATGGTACTTTTCTATGTTTACATACACAAATACTTAGCAGTGTATTAAAATTATCTGGAATATACAGTACAGTAAAATAATGTGCAGGTACATAGCCTAGGAGAATTCGTAGTAGGCTATACCATCTAGGTTTGTGTAAGTGCACTCTATGATATTCACAAAACAATGAAATACCAACACATTTCTTAGAACATATCACTGTCACTAAGTGATGAAAGACTATATTTAACATGTGTAACCTTTCTTTTACCTTTTAGACATATGAAATATAGCAATTGTTTTAATGGCCTTAAATATTAACTATATCATTTATGTTTTCTCTTTGTTCATTTTAATATATATTTTTTACATTATTAGCTTTATTTTACTACTCTTATTGCTTGCTAATTTTACATTGAATGGCAAGCATTGTGCATTTTACTTTGGTGAGTAATGAGTATTTTTGTATTTCTATACCTGTTATTGAGATTTTTCTGAGTTACAGGTAAGTTAGTGAAAACAGTTTGATCTTTTTAGATATTGCTTTTAAAATTATTTTGGTGGAGACAGACTACTGGTTAGACTGATCAATGGAAAACTTTAGCTAATATCATACTCAATGATAAATTAATAAATATTTTTGACCCAAGACTGAGAGCAAGGAGGAAATATTTATTAAAACTATTTTATTTAACAGTCTATTGGAGGCCATATCTAGAGCAATTAAGAAAAATTTTTAAAAATCAATAAAAGACATTAATAGTCAGAAAGAATTAAATAAAATTGACTTTAAATTTCAAGGTTCAAAATGATGGCGTGAAAGCAAGCTCATTTCAACTTTCTGCCACAAACCCCTTGTCAAAAAAAGCCCAAACCAGTATACAGCAATGATATTATTACCAGCAATATCCCATACCTCAAATATGAGATTGAGATAGTTACCAGGGAAACAGAGAAGTGAAAAGCTTCAAGCAGATGGTAAGAGAATAGGACTTGCATGTCTGCAATGTGTCTCTCCCCAGTCTCTCTTGTAGTAAGTATGCAGAAAATATCCCCCTGATTTACAGTTTATATTTTGAAAAAAGTGACATAGATGTGGAAAAACAACTTCTTCATATTGGGTTTCAATACACATGGTTTGGTTGAGTCTTGCTTCCTGTAAGTCCCACAGGCTTGACCTATGCCAGTCATCTCCCCGAGTTATTATCATTCAGAGAAACTTAGCTACACAGTCCAGCTAACTTTATCATGTCATATTACTTTCTGACCCACCAGATGGTAGTTCTTGGGAGTCTTGCATCTACTACTTTTGCCTATTATCATCTAGGGCCTGGAGAAATAGATAAAATCTAACTTCTATTCTTCTGAGTCACCTCAACCCACAGGAAGTACTAGTAGCACTTGAAGAAAAAAGTATATATCCATGAGGACAATCAGAGGAAAAAGGGGAAAGCAAAACAACCTTGTCCAGTTCTGGAAACTGTACCCTGTAACATGGTCAAAGGAGATGTCAAATCTCAATGACCGTTCAGCAGCACCACAATATAGAAGGTTCATTCCACAGATTCCCTACCACAAATCCCTAGACAGCCTTTCCACACTACAGAGATATCCCCTTTGGGGTTTCTCTTATTCAGGATGAGTGGGTAGAATGGAGGCAAGCGTAGGTTTAAGGCATTATCTAGTGCTAAAAAGGAGGCAGAAAACCAGTGAAAGAAAGAAAGAGAGAGAGAGAGAAGGAAGGAAGGAAGGAAAGAAGGAAGGAAGGAAGGAGAAAAGAAAAGAAAAAGGAGGAAAGAAAGAGAAAAGAAAAAGAAAATCAATAGGAACATACAGAGAAGCTTTTAGCAAACATATCCAATGAAAACCAAAACCAGACAGATAAGACTGACATAAGTAACTAATCTTTCAATGCAAAGACATAGACACAATCCATAAGAAACAACAGAAAACATGGAACCGTGACCTCCTTAAACTAAGAAAGGAACCAGTGACTCTGCCTGATAAGATACCAATATGTGAATTCTGTAAACAGAAATTCAGGATGATGATTTTAAAGGAACTCAGTGATCTCTCAGACATTAAAGAAAAACAATTCAGAAATTTATCAGATAATTTTGACAGAGTGAAAGAATTAAAAAATATTAAAAATATTGGAATTGATAAATGCATTTGCTGAATAAAAAAATCATTACAGGTTCTCAACAGCAGAATAAATCATAGAGAATAAAGAACCACTAAGCTCAAAGATGGTCTATTTGAAAACAGAGTCATAAAAGAAAAAATAATAAAAGGGAATAGAGATCACTTATATGATATGGAAAATTGCCTCAAAAAACCAAATTGCAGAATTATTGCTGTTTGAGAGAAAGTGGAACAAAAGCAAGTGGTAGAAAGTTTATCCAAAAAAGAATAGCAGAAAACTTTACAAAATGTGAGGAAGAGGTAAATGTCCAGGTGCAGGAAAGTAAAAAAACACCAAATATTTTTACCCCAAATAAGACTACCTCAAGGCAAATAATACTCAGACTCTCAAAGGTTAAAGACAGAGATGTTCCTAAAAGCAGCAAGAGAAAAGAAGCAAATGACATATCAAGGAGCTTCAATTTGTCTGGCAATAAACTTTTCAACAGAAACCATATAGGCCAGGAGAAAGTGGGAAGACATTTTCAAAATCCTGAAAGCAAAACATGACCATCCATGAATATTTTAACCAACAAAGCTATTTCTCAAATATGAAAGGAGAGATAAAATCTTTTCCAGACAAACAAAATTTGAGAGAATTCAGTCACCAGAAATATCTTACAAGAAATGCTACAATTAGAAATTTTTAAAAAAGTCCCACTAATGTGCAGAAAGAAAACATTTAAAGATATAAAACCCACTGGTAAAATTAAGTACACAGATTAAGTACAGAATATTAGAGTATTAAATATTAGTACTCTAATATTGTGATTTTGGTATGTAATATACTCATAACTTTATGTGTGGTTTGCAACTGGTAAAATTAAGTACACAGATAAACCCACAATACTCTAATATTGTGATTGTGGTGTGCAATCTACTCATAACTCTACTATGAAAGCCAAAAACAACTCTTCCAAAAAATATAACACCTGGATCAACCCATTAAGAAACTGGCAATATAAAAATGTGTACATTGAAACAACATAAAGTCAAAATTTGAAGGATATGGAGTTAGAGGTTCTTTTCCTTTGTTTATATTCATTTTTTTATTACCTGAGTTATCATTTCATTAAGTAACTTGTTATATCTATAAGATGTATCCTGTAAGCATGTGGTAATCACAATGTGAAAGCCTATAATAAAATCATTTAAAATAGCAATGAATTTAAACATACTATCAGATAAAATTACTTAATTCAAATAAGTACACTATGAAAAGAAGGAAGAGATTACTGACAAACCAACCAGAAAACAAGCAACAAAATGAAAGTAGTGAGTCCTTACTTATCAGTAATAACACAGAATGTGAATTGACTCCATTCTCCAATTAAAAAGCATATGGTGGCTGAATGGATAAAGAAACAAGAACCAAATATATGCTGCCTACAAGAAATGCAGTTCACCTAAAAAGACAAATAGACTGAAAGTTCAGGGTTGGGAAAAAAAAATTCCATGAAACTAGAAATCCAAATAGGGCAGGAGTAGCTATACTCAATGAGATAAAATAGACTACTAATCAAATTTTGTAGAAGAGATGAAAGTCACTATATAATAACAAATGGGTCATTCAGCAAGAGCATATAGCAGTTATAAATACATAGCACTCAATCAGAAACAAAAAGGGAATACAACAGCTGAGATCCCAAAAGTACAGAGAATCATTAGAGACTATTTTGAACAACTATATGCCAAAAAATTGGAAAACCTAAAATAAATGTATTAATTTCTGAATATGTACCTACTAAGATTGAACCACGAAGAAATAGAAAATCTCAAAAATCCAATAAAGAATGACAAGATTGAAGCCGTAATAAAAATTCTCACATCAAAGGAAAGTCCAAGCTGAGCACTGTGGCTCATGCACTTTGAGGGGCTGAAGCAGGAGGATTGCTTGAGTTCAGGAACTGTAGACCAGACTGGTCAACATAGTGCATCTTTTCCTCTATTTAAAAAAAATCTGTATCTATAGAGACAGAGATAGATAGATAGATAGATAGATAGATAGATAGATAGATAGATAGAGAAGGAAAGTCTAGGATCAGATACGTCACTGCTGAATTCTACAACACATTTAAAGACACCAATTATATTAAAAACTATTTTAAGAAAATAAATTAGAGGAGATGGAATACTTACAAACTAATCTATGAGGCCAGCATTACCTTGATACCAAAATCAGTCAAGAACACAACTATAAAAGAAAACTACAGACCAATATCTCTGATGAACATTAATGCAAAACTTTTCAACAACACACTAGCAAACAAATTCAACAATGCATTAAAAAGATCATTCACCACAACTAAATAGGATTTATCCCATGGAAATAAGAATAGCTCAACATATGTAAATTAGTAAACATGATACATCACATTAACAGAACCAAGAAAAAAAATATAATCATCTTAATAGATGCTAAAAAGCAATAAAACATTTATTTATGAGGAAAAACTCAACAAATGGAGTATGGAAGCATCATACCTCAAAATAATAAAGGCCAAATATGTTAAACTCACAACTACCATCATGCTGAACAGGCAAATACTGAAGTTCTTTCCTCTAATATCTTGAACAAGACAAAGATGCCTACATTCACTACCTTTATTCAACAAAATACTGGAAGCTTATCCAGAACAATTACACAATAGAAAGATACAAATGACATTGAAATTAAAGAAGAAGTCAAATTATCCTTGTTTGCTCACAATGTGATCATATACATAGAAAAACCTAAAGACATCAAGAAACTGTCAGAATTGTTAAACAAATTTATTAAAATTACAGTGTAAAAAATCAACATATAAAATCAGTAACACTACCAGGGAATAGTCCCAAAAGGAAACCAAGAAAGCAATCCCATTTACAATAGCTACAAATTGTATAAAATACCTAGGAATTAATTTAAGAAAAGAAGTAAAAAGTATATACAAGGAAAACTATAAAATGTTAACATAAAGTATTGAAGAGGACACATAAAAAAATGAAAAGATATCCCATGTTCATGGATTGCAAGACTCAATATTTTTAAATGCTAATTCTACTCACAGCAAATTATAAATTCAATGCAATCTCTATCAAAATACCAATGTCATTCTTCACAGAAATAGAAAGAGCAATCTTAAAATTTATGTGGAACTACAAAAGACCCCAAATTGCCAAAGCAATCTTAAGCAGAAAAGGATAAAGCTGAAGGTATCATACCACCTGACTTCAAAATACAGTACAAAGGTATTGTAACAAAATCAGCATGGTCCTGGCATAAAAATAGACACATGGTCCAAAAAGAACAGAATAGGAAACCCAGATATATATATCTGAGTTACTAGATATATATCTAGTAATCAAAGTATGTATCTAGTAAATCAAAGTCCATACTATTGATTTCTGACAAAGGTTCCAAGACCATACATTGTTGAAGGAATAATCTTTTCAATAAGTGGTTCTGAGAAAATTGAATAACCATAAGAGAAGAATAAAACTAGACCCTATGCTTCACCATATACAAAAATCAAATCAAAATGTATTCAGTCCTTAAATCTAAGACCTCAATCTGTGAAACTTGAGAAAACAAAAACACTGGTAAAATGTTCCAGAAAATTATTCTGGGCAAAGATTCATTGTGTAAGATCTCATAAACAAAACAAGAAAAGCAAAAAAGAGATAAATGGAATTTTATCCAGCAAACACAATTCTACACAGTGAAGAAAACAATCAATAAAGAGCCATCCTACAGAGTGGAAGAAAATATTTGCAAATATCTATCTGATAGGAGATTAATAACCACATATATAAGGAGCTCAATCAACTTAATAATTTTTTTAAAAATCCAATTAAAAATCAGCAAAAGATCTGAATAGTCATTTCTCAAAAGAAGACATACAAATGGCCTACAGGTATACAGAAAATGCTCAACATCACTAATCATCAGAGAAATGCAAAAAAAAAAAAAAAAATGACTGAGATGCTATCTCACTACTTTTAGATTGACTTTTATCAAAAAGACAGGGAATAATGAATGCTGGCAAGGACATGGAGAATTTACATTCTCACTGTTGATGGGAATATAAATTAGTGCAGCCACTATGGAAACATGTATGGAAGTTCCTCAAAAAAACTAAAAATAGAACTATCCACAATTCTACTGCTAGGTATGTATCCAAAGGAAAAGCAATCAGCCCTCATACAGAGACCACCAGAGGGCAGACATAGTAGGGAGCAGTATAGTGCAAGAAGCTCTGGTTCTGGTGCAGCTGGACAGAGTTTGATTCCTCTGTCCAGCACCTGTTAGTGAGATGGCCTCAGGCAAGTCCCTTAACATTTCTGAAACTCATTTTCTCTTTTGTAAAATACAGAAAATAGAATTTAACAGGAGAAGGGGTTTTATTTTTGGTATTTATAATAGGTGTAATATATATTCTCCCATTCCATCAAAACAATTATTTAGTATTTATGACAACCTTACAGAAAATAACTGCTGTGAATAACAAGAAAAACTGTATATGTGTAATTGAGTTTCTAAAGCATATTGCGTCCAAGTAAATGTCTTTTAGAATATAAAAAAAGGAACAAGTAAAAAAATACATTGAAAAAAATCTTCAGTTACTTTTAATCTACTAAAGACGTTCATTTTAAAAGGTATTCACTTCTATTTATTTCTAAGGCTGAAGTTACCAGTAGCAGTCCAAACAATGCAAAAGGAAAGGAAAGAAAATAAACACAACCCTTCTCTTTCTTGAGACTTTATTCCGCTTCCATTTCTAGATACATGGTAGGAAAGAGTGCATCTCTGTTTAGCTTTAAAGTTATTGGCTATTTCTTGTTGACAGTTTTAACAGATTCACTTAGAAGAACCTAACTAGACTGCTCTGTGACAGTATCAGCAGGCGTTCTCATTCCCAGTTCAAGCAATCTATAAACCCAGCATGAGAGACCATGATAAAAATCAGTTGTAAAACTCATACAGTGGGTGAAGTAGATAGTAACTGCATTTTTCATGAATTTTGAGAGGAGAAAATGGCACAGCAGTTAATCACAGCATGATAACTTCAAAATGACTTGCTGAAGAGTTCCCAAAGAAAAGGTCCTAGTAAATCATTGAAGAGTATAGAGAATCTATTTGCTAAGCATAATTTAGCATGTTTTCTGCATAGGCTATTTATAAGTATGATGCTAATTCATTAACATTCTTATGAAAGGTCTAGATTCTGTTCTTTCTTTGTAAGCTTCATTTAGTTGGTAAGGAAATTGTTCAGTAATCTCAAGTATACTGGCAGAATTGGAGGAGGAAATCTATCCGCTTGAATCTCTTTTATTTTTTCCATAGAGGAAAATAACTAACATTTTTAAATTCCCACCTGTCCCTACACACATTTTGAGCTGGGCATTGGGTTGGAATAAGAGTCCATACTTAGAATATTTGAATCTTTCTTTCATGGCTGACTCCTCTTTCCTTCACTCCAATTCTTTTCTCTTCCTGCATCAATGTAACCACTCAACAGGGTCATTTTCTCTGCTGCCTAGACTCAGCTGATTTATCAAGATAGAGAAATTAATATAGAGAAAGAGCTTAATTCACACATAGCAGGCTGAAAGGAAGATTGGAGTTTTATTATTACTAAAATGAGTCTTCCCCCAAATTCAGAGACTGTATCATTTTGAGAATAATTTGGCAAGTAGGGGGCCAGGGAGTGACCACAGCTGATTGGTCAGGTTGGAGATAAAATAATCAGAGGGAGTCAAAGTTGTCCTCTTGTGTTGACTCAGATCCAGGGTCAGGGCCACAAAACCAGATGAGCCAGTTTATTGATTTGGATGGGGGCAGCTAATCCATTGAGTGCGGGATCTGAAAAACATCTTGAGCACAAACCTTAGGTTTTAAGAGAGTGGTGTTAACCCTAGAAATAATTGGGGAGGTTAACAATCTTGTGGCCGCCAGATGCATGATTCCTAAGCCATAATTTTTAATCATGTGGCTAATTTGTTAGTCCTACAAAGGCAGTCTTGTCCCCAGGCAAAAAGAGAATTTATTTTCAGAAAGCCGTTATCATCTTTGTCTCAAAGTTAAACTATATGCTAAGTTTCTCCCAAAGTTAGTTTGGTCTGTGGCCAGGGATGAACAAGGATAGTTTGGAGGTTAGAAACAAGATGGAGTCAGTTAGGTCAGATCACTTTCACTGTCATAATATTCTGCTACAATTTTTGCAAATGCAATTTCATCAGTGTTTTGTATATATACATTTGTCTTTAATTCTTCAATTCTGTTTTTCTTGAGATAAGTCACAAGTAACTTTTGTCAATTAGAAAAGACAGTCTGACATACACAGCACTATTCCTCAACTGCTTCTCCTAAGAAAAGCAAATAAGTGGTCCATTTCTAACACAGAAGCAGCTTGGAGGACACGATCACATAGAAATTACCTAGTCTAGTTTTGTCATTGAAAAGTCATGCTCAATTCTTTTGCTATTATTCTCTGTTTTTAACTAAAAGTATACTTTTCACATATGTAAAACATAAATACGTGTCAAAAAGTTTATTTAATTCTTTTAATAGCTAGTGAGGGGCCATGGGCTCTTGGTCCCTTAAAGAGTCTCTGAAAAATTGCTGACATGAGGCAGTTAGAAAAATGGCATACGAACGTATTTAGTGTATATACACAGAAGCCTTCAAATGAAGATCCAACTTTCCAATTAGTTATGAGGAGGCTTATATACCATCTTGAAGTTACAAAAAAAAAGTTGGGAGCTTAGATTCTGGTAAAACAGGTTATGAGAGAAGGGAGAAGAGGAATTGTACTGAGGGACAATAAATGGTTCCTAGAGAAGAATGAATGGATATGGATCAGGAGCAGAAATTAACTTGTGAATCTGTTCTGTTGGGGATTAAAATGATCCTCAGAGACCGTCATTATAATTGTAATAGGTGTGGTTACCTCTTGGTCCTCTTCTATTCAATAGATAATGAGATAATAGGGAGGGGGAAAAAGCAGTTGTCCTTCTAGGTGGGAGAACAGAGAAACTTCAACATCTGTGAGAAAGACATGGAGAGGTGGGGAAAAATCAGAGAACCTGAGATCCACCTTCAGTTCAGCATGTCAAAATGTCATATTTTGTGGTATTGTTTTCTGAGTCACAATGCTATCAAGCCAGTTAGGTAATTATGAGTTCATTGAAGGGCCCAGAAATTTGAGGGCAATATTCAAAGACATATTTGAACAAGATACCTGGATTAGAAAAGAAACTAGTTAAAGCCCTGAATAACTATAAACCCACTGGGGGTTATTTTTTTACTAGCAAAATTTATTTTAATTGGTCTCAAAACTAGAGGTTAACATACAACTTCACCAAGTGTAAGGCTTTCATTAATAGCATGGCACTTAAAACTGTGAATCAGTCTAGTGCAGCAGATGACCGGGTGGAAGGTCAAACTCCACCATTTTGACCCTTACTGTACACACCTATACATGTCCCCAAGGTAACTCAGATTCAACCATTTTGCCATTTACTGCACATGCCTGAACATGTTTGCTCAATTCTTAGTATCTTATTGGGAAGTTGTGGCCCACAATTAAGGGGCCATCTAACAATTGCATAACAGTCACCTGACATTACTTGGGGCCCTGTCCTGCCCTACTTATATCTGCCTGTCTACTCTACTTCATGACCAATTTGAATCTGATTCACAGTTTTAAGCGCCATGCATTAGTTAACTAAATTTTCATATTCTCTATGTACAGTGTTATAATGAATGTTAATTGGAAAGTGGGATTTTCTTTAGAAAAAATAACTGCATAATTAACTTTTGGAGGTTAATATTCTTAATTTTGTTACATATTTCAAAAGAGACACTATGTTTTATAAAATATTGCTGATGTTAAATGGTTTTCTATAACAAATTTTGATCATGAAAATGTAACTGAATATTAAATTAATAAAAATTAAAATATAACATAGCTTTTTAAATCACTTTTCTCCTGCAAATACTCTGTAATATGACTACTTATTTAGTGAATAAACGTGAAATAATTACTGCATATTCAACTGAGTTTCTGAGATATTTAGATTTAATTTTGGCAACTGGTATAAAGTAATGATTACTAATCAGTAATGAATTCCTGATAGCCTTTTCACTAAAACTTTGTCAATGTTTTGTGTTGAATGAATATGAACCCTAAACTAGGAAGCTGGAGACATGAATTCAAGTTTTCTCAAAAGCCAGGGCCTGTTATATAATCGCTTGAACAATTTATTCAAATTCTCTCAACTGTAATTTCTTTATCAGTAAAATGAAGTGGTTGGATGAAAGGATACTTAATTCTTTCTAGAACTAACATTGTATAAGTTCCGTTAAGTGTTGCTGAAAAAGTAATACTACATGGCTCACTGGCTTAGAATTTACTCAAGCAAAAAGAATATCATTTTATTAAACTTGATGAAGCATCAATGATCAGCATCAACTTCAAACCACCCACAGATATTATAATTGCTTTGGAAGTCTTAGCCAATTAATATTACATTTTTACAAAATTAAAGTATTTAAACTGTACTTCATGCAGAGGACTGTTAAAATCACAGCACATTTTATTTTTAACAGTTACCAAAGGAAACTTTTACAACTGACTATAGAAATAAAATTAACTTAATTAACATAGAATTTATTTCATTTTATTTCAGTCAGGCGAATTATATGTAAGTCATAGCAACTGAAGGCATTCTGTCCCCATGAAATTTAAAATAAAATTGATTTAACTTTAATTCATGTATTTTGGAAAATTGAGCACCCCCATCAACTATCTCCAGAGTCTTACAATGGGGAGGTGAGGGAACATGGTATATCTAGTTCAAGATTTCTATGTTTATTAAATTTGGAGTATTTCTAATATTTCAGGGGTTTTTTTCCATTTATTTCATCATTTCCATTCTATCCTTATATTAAATACAAATTTTGGGTAACAGTATGGGTATATATGACAATAAGTTATAGGTGACTATTAAAATATATTAACTCTTCCTCTTCAAATTGTTGGGTTATCACCCCATGGGTGATATGTTCTCTGCTATGTGGTTTATTATTAAGCCACCTCATTCTAACTTGATGTTTCCTTATTTTTTGCTACCTCGCATCTGATGTTTCTTCCTGATGTGTTGCTAGTAACTTTTTGCAAATATAAAATGTCAAATTGTCGCTTGAACAAACATAGCTTCTTCCAGAGGAAATATAGTGGTCAGATAGTAGACTAATTTTTTTTGTCTTTACTAAACATGCATGCTATATGTGTATATAGTCATTTTCCTTAATTATTATATACTAAAATTATTATATACACATATAGCATGTTTATTTAATATATAAAAATATTACAATGATAAAATTAGTGGAGAAAATAGGATATCATAAAATATTTACATTAAAATACTGTATTTTTCATAACCATTTAAATTAAAAAATTACTCTCTGGTAAAAAAAATTAAATGTTAATTAAAATCTTCTTACTAATGCTAAGTAATATTCATGGTATGAATTAGTACTTTAAAGATTAAAAAACATGTATTTTAAAAGATTTGTAATAGAAGTAGAGTAGTGGTTTTCATTGTTTTTGCATATCTAACCCCCAAAAGTATTTTGAAAAACTATTGGTAACCCTACACATTTTTAAGATGCCATCTACAATTTATTAGTTTTAATATTTAAAAGGTGGTAATTTCTAAAACATTGCACATATTGTCACTTAAGAATAAAACTGTTACATTAGCTTTTGAATCTAAAAGATACCATTTAATACATACCATTACCCATATAGAAAAGCAAAATGAGGCCAGGTATGGTAGCTCCTGCCTGTAATCCCAGCACTTTGGGAGGCCAAGACAGGTGATCACTAGTTTGGGAGATCAAGACCATCCTGGCTAACATGGTGAAACCCCAACTCTACTAAAAATACCAAAAATTAGCTAGGTGTGGTGGCATGTGCCTATAGTCCCAGCTACCCCAGGAGGCTGAGGCAGGAGAATCACTCGAATCCAGGAGTTGGAGGTTGCAGTGAGCCGAGATCACATCACTGCACTCCAGCCTGGGTAACAGAGCTTGACTCCTTTCCAAAAAAAAAAAAAAAAAAAAAAAAAGAAAAGTAAAATTAGACAGGAACATGATACAGCTGGGAGGCTGGGAGTTAACAATTAGGTAAATAAAAATGTAAGAGATAATGAGTGTCTGAATTCAATGACGAATAAAATCGAAAAGGGGGACTGCAGTATAAATATTTGAGAAATATAACTAATAGAGGTAGTCTTGAGAGAGAAGCAAATGGTGACTCAAGAAGACTCTTCAACTAACCGGCAGCATTGAAGGTTTAGTTTTCGTGAATGCAAAGAGTTTGCCTAAGCAAATTTTGGATTATAGACTGTAATGTTAATAGTAGAACTTCTATGAAAATATCCAACAGGAAGTTGTAAATTATCTCTGCACATAGATGGCAATCTAAGATGTCAGTTTCAACTTGCCTGTAAAAAAATTAATGCAACTGGAGGTGAAGTTGATTGTCAGCCTCAGAAGGAGATAACATTGGCACTCTAGGTCTTTCTCAGTCACACTTTCATTAGTATTGTCTGCAAAATAAAGAGTAAATTCAAGAGCAAACAACTTTTAATCTGAGAATATCTGTGAATTATCCAAGGTAGCAACAATCAAAATAAGAAATAATGAAAAAAGAACAAAATACCAACAGGTTTTTTAAAAAGTCTTCAGGCTTAAAGATTATGGCTAGACCATTGGTTGTCAAATCTGACTGTACCAAGTGTGGGTGAAGGGGAGGAAAGCAGCAAAGCACACTGCCATGTGTGTACCTATGCAACTATCTTGCTCGTTCTGCACATGTACCCCCAAACCTATAATGCAATAAATATTAAAAAAAAAAAAAATCTCACTGTACTTTAGAATCACCTGAAAGCTTTAAAAAATATAATGAAAAAATGTACTAATAGAATCAGAAGATACTGTGTATGAGACCAGTATATATATATACATACTGTATATATATACAGTATATATATACATATATACATATATATGTATATACATACAGTATGTATATACATATATATACATATATACGTATATATGTATATACATACAGTATGTATATACATATATACGTATATATATATATACACACATATATATATTCATTTTATACTCTTTAATATAAAAGTTATATTACATATATTCATTGTATTACACATATTCAATATATATATTTATTTAATACCCTTTAACTTAAAAGTTATATGTTTTCAGATACTTCATAAAGACTGAAAAATGTGTAAGACAGGCAGAATTATGTCTGCCTGTGGTTGGCAGAGATGCATGCCATCCTTTCAGTGCATGTTGAAAAATATTTTCTATACAATGACTAAAATGTTTTACTTACATACACACACATACATCACATACACATGTATTTCTGAAGTGAATATTATAAAATCATGGACACCAAGAACAGTCTAACACCTGTATTTTTATCCTGCAATATATGCAAGTTATGAATATTGTGTTATTATATAAGTATTGTAATAGTGATTGATATTATCTTAGTATGAATGAATGAATATTAGCGTCTTAATATATTAGCAAATGTGGATTATAGTTTGTCAATGTTTTGAGTAATAGATATAATGTAGGATATGATCATTATCAATATTTGACAAATTATAAACTATAAATTGGAATACATTCTTTGATATCATTTGAAAAAATGTCATCAAAGTGTTTGAAATATTTTAAAGAAACTAGAAAGGATTTTAACATAACACTTCAATAAATCTTTGAACTAATTTTTAAAATTCAAAGGACTGTATAATCCAAAGTAATGCTGCTTGAAAGTTACAAGCTAAAATATATATCAAAAATTAAATATAATTTTCAGTATCATAAATTCAAAAATTGGACAGCATTATTGGGAAAAGGTATAAAACTGTATTATTTGTCTATCAAAATAACCAGAGACATAATTAATGAAATAATTAAACATTGTTTAAATAGTAATTATTCAGAAATTGCTCATCTGTATAGTTTATTTGATGATATAAACCATACTAAAAACATAGTATTTTAACTTGTTTTATTAAGTTAAATGAGATTTAATTTTTCCTGTTTGGGTTTGGATATTAAGATGCAAAAATAAAAAATTATATTTATGTCTATGAATAACTTCATAGCCTAATCCTGGGGAGTGAAGATGTGGCCATCATTTCTGTACCTGCAGAGAAACAATTTGATAGTTAAATGGAAAATCTATTTGATGTGACTAAAAAAACCGTATTTTCCTTTCCATTCTTTCCTTTTGTTCTCTTTTTGAGATAGTGCTTACACTGTTGCCCAGCCTGGAGTGCCGTGGCATGATCTCAGTTCACTGCAATATCTGCTTCCCAGATTCAAACAATTCTTGTGCCTCAGCCTCTGGAGTATCAGAGGCATAAGCCACCATGCCCAGCTAATTTTTGTATTTTAGTAGAGATGGGGTTTTGCCATATTGCTCAGACTGATCTCAAATTCCTGATGTCAAGTGATCTGCCCACCTCAGCCTCTTAAATTGTTGGGATTACAGGCATGAGCCACTGCACCTGGTTTGCTTTTATATTATTATGTTTACGTTTTTATTTGTGATAGCTTCTCTCTGTATTTCATGTATTCTGGACTTTGTTTAATATTAATTATGATGTTTCTAACAGATTTTGGAGAACTCATATTGTTAAAAGTGGGAGATTCTTTAAAATCTTCCATTTCGTCAAACTCTCTCTTATTATAATTAAGAAAACTAAGATATGGTGAGACTGTGACTCTTCTGGAGTTATGGAGCACAATACAGTGGTGGACTAACCTAGATTTGCCATTGTCAGAATTATCCTCTGTGTGTGGGTAATAGGCCAGGCTGATGCATTTGTAGAATGAATGTCATGGCAGTGCATCTTGGGTTAAGTAGAAAGGTAATTTCTTTCAGTCCCATTTTTCTTTGTGCTAAACTGAAAGCTGTGTTTCTTGCTATATTCTTGCTATTCTTCTTGTTAATGGTAGTGGCAGCCCATCTGGAACAGCTACTATGGGGAAATCAGCTGCAGTGAAGGAGGCTTGACTGGGGTGTGCACTCTGCAGAGCTGGCAGGTGCTGGGAACAAGTGGGAGCCCAGTGTTCCCAGGTGCAGTGGTAGCCACTGAGCTGTGGTTTCAGACCCAGACATCCTTGTTCTCTTGGGGGCCTGGGAAGTCCTCTGCCCCTGCAGGCTTGTAAGTGCCTGCTCCTGCTCTCTAGCCACTCCCCACTCCCAGCACCTACTCCAGTGCAGAGCAAAGTTATAGTGAAGCCAGGACACTGTTGTAAGCTGGCCTGGTGTGCACATGCTCAGGCTGCGCTGACATAATGCTGCCTTCTGCCACCTTGACCCTCTCCAGGCTTTGGGCATTGGTGAGCATGGGAGGGAGGCCAGATGTCTGAGGTTGGCTTGGTGCTGACCTTCAGTTGCCCCTTAACGCTGACAACATGGGTGCCCTGGATGGCATGTTGATGGTAGCAGGAGACAGACAGTTTACTAGGCAGGAAAGATGGTCCCCAGTGAAACCCCACCTTCGAGCAAGAGCAATGGACAGCCTAAAGCCTGGGTGTTTGACTGCCAGTTCTGGATGGCATCTGTGACCAGAGTGAAAGCTTACAGTACTTTTTTCAGGCCCTCCCATGGCTGCCCATGGACCAGTCAGCATGGGCTTCCTCCCTGTGAGCCCATAAAAACCCAGGACTCAGCCAGACTCAGACACTCTTCTGGATGACCTGCCTGCAGGTAGAAGCTATCCACTTTGGGTCTCCTCTACACTACTACCTGCCGGTGGAAAGGACTTACCCACTTTGGGTCTTCTGAGAGTGATTCTGTCACTCAATAAAGCTGCTCTCTATCTTGCTCACCCACCAGTTGTCAGCATAACCTCACTCTTCTTGGATGTGGGAAAAGCACACAGAACCCACTGAACCTTGGGAGTGAAAGGAGCTGTAACATGTTTCTGGCCAGCTCACTGAGCTGTGGGTGGTGACACACTCCCAAACTGTAAGAGTGAAGAGTTGCAGTCTTCTGGGAGCCCAGACCTCAGAGCTCCCAGAGCCAGGGCTGTGACATGGTGTAACACCCTTGTTGGGGCTCCACAATTCCTGGCATCTCTGAGCTCTCAGGTGCCACTGTGCTCTCCTCATCTGGATGCTGGTGCCTGCAGCAGAGACTGCTTATGACTTGTGGTACATCTGGTCCAGCTATAGCCTCACACAAAATCATACCTGTGCTAGTGCCTGGAGCTGCCTGCCCCATTGCAATAGTGGCATGCCTACCTGTGCACAGTGTCTGGACCCTGCACTTGCTCATGCACATACCCATTCTGCATCTGGTTCAGCCTTGGCACATGTGGGATCTGGGCTGGCAGCATGAGATGAGCAGAGCCTGTTGAGCTGAGTGAGTAGAACAAGCCCAGCTGGTGCCAGCAAACCTCAAGCAGAGGCTTCACCTGCCACAGAGGTTTCTGGTGAAGAGATACCTGAAGGATCTTGTGACATTGTTATAATTCTTGCTATAATTTACTTTGGAATATCAACAATGTAACATAACTATACCATCTCTATTTTTTAATGACTAAAATCTCTTTATATTGATTTCAAAGCAGTTCTTACTACACTGAAACCAGATCTATGACATATATTATTATCATATACTGTTGTTACAAAGAATAGTATTTGTTTTCTCTTTTCTTATCCAAATTATCCCAAGAATTAAGTATATGTGATATTAGAGATAATTTTAAAGCACTTTAAGATTTATATTCATTAAGTTGCATAGAATTCATATGAAAAGATAATAACAATGGGCAAGATAAAAGTAGCAGTAGCCTTAAGGGAATTGTTGCAAAATTAAGTCAAGATACACCGGAAAAAATTAAGGAGACCTATTACAAAGAGAATTTTGAGGATATTAAAATTTATAATGCCCATGGAATTAATATTGCTAATATTTATTTTTTGAAAATTGCTACATTATTATAATAATATTATTTTGGAAAGATTTTATCAATTAAGATAATGTTTTCTTTAGAGAAACACATACTAGATAAGTTACTCAATCTTCTCCAAAATTCTTTTTCTGTCTGTAAAATAGGAATGATATCTCTCTTACGTGGAATTTATTTGATTAAAATGAGATATCTCATAATATCACTAAAAGAGGATCTGACACATGTTAAATCTTCAAAATTCTCTTTCAGTCACACACACACACACACACACACACACACACACACACACACACACCAATCTTCCTCCACATATTAAATAGTAAAGCTGTAAGACAAATTTTAAGACTTCAATTATGCAAATTTTGTGGCTCAAGCCTGTAATCCCAGCACTTTGGGAGGCCGAGGCGGGTGGATCACGAGGTCAAGAGATCGAGACCATCCTGGTCAACATGGTGAAACCCCGTCTCTACTAAAGATACAAAAAATTAGCTGGGCATGGTGGCGCGTGCCTGTAATCCCAGCTACTCAGGAGGCTGAGGCGGGAGAATTGCCTGAACCCAGGAGGCGGAGGTTGCGGTGAGCCGAGATTGCGCCATTGCACTCCAGCCTGGGTAACAAGAGCGAAACTCCGTCTCAAAAAAAAAAAAAAAAAAAAAAAAAAAAAATTTTCTAAAAAATAAATTGGGTGTTTCTGTATTGCCCAGACTATTCTCAAACTTTTGGTCTCAAGTAATCCTCCTACCTCAGCCTCTTAAATAGCTGGGACTACAGGTGTGTGCCACTGCACCCAACTTAAAAGTTTAAATATTCTAGGTTGATATCAATATTGTAAAAATGATCCACCCCAAAAAGTATTTTTCAGCTGGAAAAGCAAAATAGTTAAAGATTTGAATATGCAGAAGGACCATCGAGCAAAGCTAGAACAGCATAGATCAAAAGAAGTATAATGTGAGCCGCAAAGGCAAGCTATTTATGAAATTTCAAGATTTCTAGTAGCCATATTAAAAAAATAAAAATAAAGATAAAATTAATTTTAATAATATATTTGATTGACTCCAATATATTAAGAATGTTTTGATTGTCTTGTTGAGATACGTTATAATATTCATTTTTATACTGTTTTTGACAATCTGCATTTTTTATACTTTCAACACATCTGAATTTGAACTAGTCAAATTTTACTGTCCTATAATAACTATTCATTATTGTCTAAGATGGTTCAGCTCTAAAATGGAAATTAGAGTCCCAAAAACTCATTGTAAAAGTAAGAAAGAGTCATTAATTTGCCTATGAAAGTTGGCTAGCCAACAATGAAGTGTGAATGTTTTAAGACTAAAAAATATTTGAAACAGCTTCTATGAGTAATCACAAGTTCAAAGTAAAATTAAATTACAGTAAAAATGCTTTTAATTAAAGTGTCAACTAGTTTTTTGCAAAGTGAATATTAAACATGTAAACATTTTTTCTTGAATAAATGTAACTGATATGAATTATTGTATTATGAAAAAAATAACAAAATAAAAGGCTAAGTAGATCATTTAAGCAATCATACCCATTGCAAAAGATAAGAGAAGAAATAAAACTCTAGGTGGTAAATTTGTTTCTTACTACACCTTCAGGAGTGTTATTTGGCAATTTATAAATCTATTAAAGTGGAATTGCTAGTAATGGCGTGAAGCAAATTCAGTTTATTCCGCAAAGTAGAATGAATTAGTTTATTTCATGGCCGTTTTAGGTGTACCATAAAGATAATGAAAACATAAATTTTATTATTTGGTCAGAAATCACTTTTATTACTTTTGATTGATAGTGACTATAACTATCACATTCTATAGCCTGATGACCATCTTGGATTTGTGCTCTGAAATTTGCTTTGAACAAGTATTTGGAATATAATTACACCAGGTACAATTTGATTTTTTTTTTCTTTTGTAAAGTCACAGAAAAGAAATCAGTATTTTTAGGGCCAAGAAGAAATTGAAAACAATATATGAATGCATAATTGTGAAAATTAAGAGATTTATTATAAAATATATGTTGAGATCAGGACTGACACCAGGTAAAATTGGCATATTCTGAGTTTAATGGTGGTGCACTGTATGCACTGACTGAAAGTCTTCTTCTATTCCTTGGGTAGATACCGCTTTCTGTAATTAGCCTTTATGCTTCTATTTCTTGGGTAGATACTGCTTTCTGTAATTAGCCTTTTATGAATCAGGAAACAGAAGGCCATTATTCACTTAATAATCTTTCTGATAGGGCATTGCTATTTTCAACTTAGGACTTTATTCAACAAATAATTGAGTATCTGCAAGCTGTAAATAGTAATTGGTCCATTTACGTCTTTCATGAATGGTTGGCACCTTGCCCTTCCCTGAGACACTCGTGGCCCACTCCAGAACCCAATCCTCCCTGCATTCCAGAACGGGGTCTCTGCATGGTGGAACATGGATCTCCCTGGCTAATATTATCTGTAACTGTTCTGGCCAATGGACAGTGGCCATTGGCCGGCAAAGTTGGGTGGGAGCAGCTGTCAGATAATTCTTCCTGGGGAGAAAGGCAGGTTGGAGAAATGTATGAGCAGAGGAATTAAGCCCCCGGCATATCATATGTTACCCCAGCAGACTGTACAAAACACTAACTCAAAAATAAATGTTTTAAGAATTTCAATGGTGTAATTGCAATTAGACCTTAAATATAAGCCCTTCTCTGTGTGGTACCCTGTGTGACTGCACTGGGCACGTGCTCACAAGGACAGCCCTAGGAATGTGACAGGTAAGGACTTTATAGCAACTTCTCCACTTTGTCTTTGTAGCACAAAAGCAGCTGCTCATATCAATAATGAGCAGGGGTGTGTTCCCATAAACTTTTATTTACCAAAACAGGAAGGTGGGCAGGTATGGCTTCAGGTTGCAGTTTGCCAAATTCTAGTATAGGCATAACAAAGTAGAGTCAAATATTTTGAAATAGTTTATAGAGGGAACATACTGCTCTCCAACTCTCCCCACAAACATTTTGTCATAGAGCTCTAAGTCCCTGGAGTGTTTAGTTGACATATTCCCTGCTATAAAATTAGATCCAGATTATTGTAGTAAGATCTGTTAGTCAAGGAATATCTGCTACAGCAAGGGTCCCCAGCCCCAGGGACCAGTACTGGTTGTGGCCTTTTAGGAACCAGGCCTCACAGCAGGAGATGAGCGGAGGGCAAGACAGCATTACTGACTGAGCTTTGCCTCCTTTCAGAACAGGGGCTCATTAGGGCCTCATTAGATCCATCACAGGCGCAGTTCACAATAGGGTTCCATACATGCAGTTCGCAATAGGGTTAACGTATTAACCTAATAGGTTAATAGGTTAATTGTGAACTGCAAATGTGAACTTTGCATGTGAGGGATCTGATAATTCCTGACATCTGAGATGGAAGTTTCATCCTGAAACCACCCTTCCCTCCCATCTGGTGGAAAATTATTTTCCAGGAAATTGGTCCCTGGTGCCAAAAATGCTGGGAACCACTGTGATACAGAACATCGAGAGCATATCTCCTTCCTCAGGCATATAACTGAATTAGTCTTTGAGCAAGTTTGAGTTGAATTGTTGATGTATTTGTATTCAGAGAATGCTGAAGCAGGGCTTCATAGGGTAGGTTTAATACTCAGTAAATCTTATACTGTAGAACAGTTGCAGAAAATTGAAGGGAGTTCATAAGGAGAAGAATGAATTTATATTATTGGGTTCAAATTGGAAAGAGTATAATCATAGACAAGAAGTGGAGCTAAGAGCCGGGAATCAGACAGATACCGTATTTCTTGGAAATGGACTGGGACAGAGAAACAGATGGAATCATTTGGAAACTTCCATTGGATAATTCCTTTATAGTACTACTTAAAAATAAAAATATATGTTTACTTTCCAAGAGGTACTACTGTACTGGGTCTATGGAAGTCTGCAGTTATTATGAATGACAAATAACTCAGTTATTAAAAGCTTTGACAAGTTGTAATTTTTTTAATGTCCCATAATAATAATAATTGGAGAAAATATTGCCATAGCTGATAACCTAACTGATTCAGTGAATATAAGTTTATGGAATTTACCTTCAATTCAGCAAACTAAAATTAAATCACAAATAATGAAAATGTATTTTATTTCCTTGTATAAGTATCTTTCTTTATCAGTAAATTCCACATTAAGTATGATGATATCACGTTAGTTATTTGTAAAATAGGTCTTCGGATATTTTCACTTTTATAATTTGTAATAGCAGATAACACCAATATTTTTATAATTTAAGAATAAAATATCTACCAAAGTGTGAGTCGAAGTTCAGGGGCCTGGGTGAAGGAGAGAAGTCTGATTAAAGTTTGGTTAAGATTTATTTAAATTGTTCAGTGAGAAAAACAGCTCAGCCAACCATTTATGAGATAAAGAATGGGAATTTGGAGAGCCTGTCTGCCTTGTCAAGGTAAATAAGGAGGGCTCTGTAACTCTTTAAACCATATTGTGAAGAGTGTTTCAGTTTACAGTTTACAGAGGAAACATACTGCATCTCCAACTCTCCCCATGGGCAGTTTGTGATACAGCATTAAGTCTCTCCATTAGGTTTAGTTAACACATTTCCTGCTATAACATTAGATCCGGATTATTGTAGTAAGATCTGTTAGTCCAGGAATATCTGCTACAGCAAGGGTTCCCAGCCCCTGGGCCAGGACCAGTTCCGATTTGTTGTTCTGAAGAGTGTTGCCTAAATCACAAAAGGATTAGGAAGATTTCTTGACCATCTCTATTTCAGGGAGTATAGGGCTTAGGCAAATTGCAGCATTGTCACTATATTAATCAATTACATTTAATTCCCTTATCCTGAAAAGTATAACAACAATGAAATTCCAAATGATACAATTTTCAAAGTAGAAAGTTCAAATGGCGCACACACATACACACACACACACACACACATTTTCTGTCTAAGTACTACTTTTAAAAGTGTGGTTCCAATTTTTGTCTATCATATTAGATAATACAAAAATCCAGTACTCCCAAGACAAACAGACACTATGTACACTACTATTAAAAGTAGGCATGCAAACATACACATACATATAGACAGACAATACAAGTAATGAGGAATATATTTTATTTACATAGATATAATTCTAAAAATAGGATAAAACATTCATTACTGTAATATTTTTTAAAATTTATTTTATAGTTTAATATGGTATGCATACTGCTGTTCTCAGATTCATTTAAAATAACAAACACTTGAATATCATCTATGACCTGCATTAGAAGAAGACTTAAATAGCTTTTAGTAGATTCATATCATGCAGCCATTGAAATCTTTCTAAGGAATTCTTAATGATATGAAAATATATACACAAATAGTTAAATTTAAAATTGGCTATGCTAGATAACCTCAACTCTATAAAGAATGTCTTATGGAAGAATATGCATACAGTGGCAGGAAGTAGATAAGCCCTATAAAGAGGAATGGGAATTACTGTCAGCAAAATTTGTCAGACTTAACACAGGCAGAAGAGGTGACTGGCAGTTTTTTTTTGTAGTGACAGTCTGAACATTGTCTAGTGAACCTTCTAATTCTGTAAGAACGTATGCTTTTTGTTGTTTTAGATTGATTAAGCTAGTTATAACTCTGAAGGAGTAATAGAGTTGTAGAAAACTTATGGCAAATGCTACCTACTCCTAGCCATGAAGATACCTTTTCTTCATTAAAATGCAAATAAATGGCCTGGTGTGGTGGCTCATGCCTGTAGTCCTAGCATTTTGGGATGCCAAGGTGAGTGGATCACTTGAGGTCAGAAGTTAAAGATCTGCCTGGCCAACATGGTGAAAACCCATCTCTACTAAAAATACAAAATTAGCTGAGCATAGTGGTGGGTGCCTGTAATCCCAGCTACTTGGGAGGCTAAGGCATGAGAATCACTTGAACCTGGGAGGCAGAGGTTGCAGTGAGCCAAGATCTCGCCAACATGGACAACAGAGCAAAGCTGTGTTTCAGAAAATCAAAACAAAACAGCAAAAAACCAGTGTTGTATTTAAGAAAAGATAAAATACAAATGAATATTGTCCAGTGGAGAATAAAACTCTTTGTAAGTCAAATTCTCATCCGAATTGACTTATTTCATTTATGTTTACATTAATCAGTGAGTTAAATAAAATGAGTAACATGTTTATTTTATATTTACAGAGCACAGTTTTACCATTTTGATAATTATACCTTTTCAAAGTAAGTAATAATCAGAGAAAACACTTAGAATAAAAAAAAAAAAAGTCTAGGCTGAACTTTAGGAGGATCCCAGAATTTTGGGAGGTCAAAGTGGAAGTTCAGGAGTTTAATTTAACCAACTGGTACAATATGACAAAACCTTGTCTCTATTAAAAACCACAAAAATTAGACAGGTGTAGTTGTGTGCTCCTGTGGTCTCAGTTACTAAAGAGACTGAGGTGGAGGATCGCTTGAGCCTCAGAGGTAGAGGCTGAAGTGGGTCATGATTGCACCACTGCACTCCAGCTTGGGTGACAGATCCAGACCCTATCTCAAAAAAAAAAAGTTAAAATAATATGTAATAATTATTTTTTTAATCTGAAAAGTATTTCCAAGAAGCGTGTAAGTCTGCTAAGTAATGAAATACTAAAATGGTTCAATAGCAATGCCAGTGCATATATATTTAACTCTTTCATCAATCAACCTCAAACTTTGCATAATCTTGCATAATTAATTATCTAATCTTGTATTCAGCAGTGGATCCTCCATAATAGGCATGAAATTACTGGTCGTTGTAAATGTATTTTGATGTTCTTTCTTAAATATTGCATTTGAAGATATTCCATATTTATTCATTGCTTTTAATCCTTTAATCCTTCCATAAATACATAGTTTATTTTGATTTAGCCATTTGTATTGAAAATTGATTAGATACTTATCAGTTAATATTATATACATATACAACACATATATTGAAATTTAAAACAGCAAGTTGTAATTCTGTTTCTTATAATTATAACATAACCCAGATAATATACTCTTTGATCCCACTTTCTTCATTGACATTTATGTGTTGAAAGACTATTTATATTGACATGATATTCTTAAAAGTATGTTTAATTTAGATATAATTGCCATGTGATTTTGCTACTTATATCAAACTCCATAAAGTCACTTTAAAACAATCAACATGTATAAAAATGTTGGTTAATATCTAAATACTAATTTAAAATCTGTAGTGCTAACCTGTCGAGTCTGGCCTGCAAACTCTAGCCTAACAATGGATGAAAGATGTAAGCAAACACAGGCTTTTTGCCTGGTCACACAGCTAGAGGACTTGCTGCTTAGTGACCCCAAGGGGAATGCCACTGGCCCTGATAAGCCAGAGACCCTGGTATTTAATTAGTAAAGGTTTAATGACAAAGGTCATGAGTAAATACCATTTGTGGGTAATTAACATTGCTTACCCCTGAGTAGGGAACAGTTCTGCACATGAATGATCAAAGGTTGGTATCTGGGGAAATAGGTAAACAAGCTATTTATATAAACTCTCTACATTCCCTTGTTATCTGCTTTTTGCTGTTAGCTCAAGGTAAGAGGATTAGGCTGCCTTCAGCCATAACTTTCTCCTGCAATTTTTGCCAAACCTTTCAGCCTTCCAAGAAGGTTTGCATCTTTGTATAATTTTTTTCACCTCCCTGACTGATCTCCTACACTAAACCAAGCACCTGTTTACAACCAGGCATACATTCTAACTAAACAACATTTTGTTTTAACATTTAGAGCCGATAATGATCAGAGAAAAAAACTTAGAATTAAAAGAAATCTAGGCCAGGCACAGTGGCTCACACCTGTAGTTCTAAAACTTTGGGAGCCTGAGGCAACTTTTTAGTTTAGAGGCAACTTTCTTTTTCCATAACATCTCCTTTCTTAAAAATAATGCATGTAAGACATAATTTGATTGGTGCTGACAGATATACTTAGTGTCTCAAAACATAATGATATTTCTCTCTCTCTCTCTCTCTCTCTCTCTCTCTCTCTCACAGGTGCGCGAGTGCACGCGCGCACACACACACACACACACACACATATACACATTAATACATTCTATTGTTATCCATAGCCATATTTTTTTGAAAATTCTCAATATGAAATACTGTTTATAAAAGAATATTAGGTATTTTAAAATTTTATAGACTAATATACAATGTTTACTCAAATACAAATTTAATGATATATTCTAAAATACTTTGTAAACTAAGTCTGTGTCAAATCTAGTTATTATTGGAAGAGGGATGCCTCTTATATCTAGCTGATTTATGAAATAATTTTTGTAATGCATTTAAAGCCAATTAAGAATAAAGAAGTACCTAGAAATAATCCCATAGTTGGAAATAATCTTAGAATTAATAAACTATTCAATCAAAACTGTTAAAAAGTCAAATCTGTCTATATATTTATAATAAATGAATTTAAATATTTGCAAAATGTGCAGTACATTTTCTTGCACATTAATGTGTTTATATCAAGAATAATCATATCAGTTTAAATATTATTAATTTGATTTGTGTAAGTTCTGTTTAAGCTTTCCAACCATGCTGGATTATATGCTTTACTGGCTTTCTATCTTATTAGAAAATCAAATCTATGATTCTAGGTTCCCAGGTAATTGCATTCCATCCTCTGTAATGTTGAGCACTTGGCTAATATACAATCACTTGTTCCTGAAATTTTCTGTAGGCATTCATCAAAGAAATCTTAATGGAACACATATTCATCTTGAGCATGGAGATAGTTTATGTATCTATTTGAATCAGTATTGTTGGGAAGCATCCAAGATCTGACTATAGTTTCTAATAAATACCCTATTATCTGCATGGAACAAGAGTAGGCTAATTTGTAAGACAGCCTTGTATCAACCCTTGGGGAAAAGTGTTATTCATCTAGTAATTAAATCTTGGAAAGGCAGATAAAGTTTTTTGATAGAAAAGTTAATATTTAAAATTAAAATTAAATAAGCAATTAAGCTGAAAGATGTGTTAAAATATAGTCTGGATTATAACAATATAATAGGTAACATTGTTGTGAATTTGACACACAAAAGATTCAGAAACTAACCTCCAAATTCAGTTTAAACAAGATGGCTTAATCTGCTCGATCAATCTTCCAAAAATACAACTTGCATAATGGCCAAATATTGATTCATGAACAACTGTTCATAAACTTAATCTCTGAAATCAAACTTGTTTACTCAATGAAGAGTCTTCCTCATCAGTGGTTATACACTATTAATGGCAATGTTTAAATTAATTCAGAATCTCTTACAATCAGTATACAATATACATATTAAATTAAAAGAATGTAGTTTTATACTATTTAATGTACTTGTGTGTGACAAAGTGGCACCACCTAACTTTAAGGGCTGTATTTTCAGGATTGCTTTAAGAAAATTTGCAGAAAAGGAATGAATATGAGAACAGGAAAAAAAAAGTGTCAGCAAGATTGAAGATGTGAATCAGTTTATGCAAACTATATTGGCATTTTTATTAACTAAAATGAAGGAATAAATATATGTACTAAATAAAAATAAAAATGGTGATACTTGTGTCAGTTTTGTAGTAGTGATTTTTAGTTACCTTTCTTTAAGTTTAAAAATAATATTGCTGCCTCCTATATGACAGTATGTGTTCATATTAATTTTGCTTTAATATTGATACTTAGGAGTATGCTAAGAATTTTATATATATTTGGCATTATCTAAAATATTTAATTCCCTTCTAACATTACCTCATTTGGATCAATAGAGTTTAGAATTCTTGTTTCTGGAGGCACAAATTGGCTTTAAAAATGTCACATGTTTTAATCTACTTGCATTTAACAAATATGGCATAGCTGAAGAGGTTTCAAAACATCAGCTCTGGATTTTCATGCCTCCCTTTTCTCCTCACCCTCTTTATTTCATTTCTTTGTTGCCCACAGGGTATATATGCCAGTGAAACTAGACAGTGGGGCAGGTTAGAGAGTTTGTTTCATTTTCTTTGAATACAATGTGCTTGGTATCATTGGAATGATGGGTGAGAAAGCACTGATCTGGGGACAGAACTCTTCCATCTAAACCCAGCTCTGCTCTTAAGTTGCTTGTGTATTTATGATTCTGTTAATAAGACTGTGATTAAAAACTAAAATAAGATTCCTCTTTGCTACAAATGTGTTTAGTGTGTGCAAAGACATGGGAATAAATCAATCTAAACGTTTTTATGCAAAAATAAACACCCACTGAAGCAGTAATTTTAAAACAAGGCTTCACAGATGGCTGCATTCTATAGTGGCAGCAAAGCATTATAAGCTTTCTTTGCTTTTGATGGCCTTGAGCTTACACATCTGGTTGGGTGAAATGCATGACAGAAGGTGTTTGAAGGACTATACTTCAAAGATGATTTGATCAAGAGACAGTTTATGAATATTTTTAGTACTTTCAAGATTTAAATTTTCATTCATCAATTTTAATTAAAGGAAGACCGTTTTCATCTTACTTTTTATATCAAACTGCTATAATATTTATTTATATTGAAAATGAAGCTTAATATGACCATGATATACTTTCAAACATTTTTATGTCATTCTTAGAAGCTAGAAATATAACATATATTTGCTATATATCAGCACCATTTTCATGATATATGCCTACCTATATAAAATAACATGGTGACTCAAAATATTATTATAATGTTGTGATTTGCAAATATGATTCATTTTAAACTATGTAAAGTTTTATGATTCTGTTTAATTCTAATCATTCTCAATAAATGAGTTGAATATATTTACATTATGTAACACAACTTTCTCAGAAATTGCTATCTGATTAGTATTCTATAAGTTTGTTTTCTTTCTTTTTTTCCTTCTTTTTTGTTTTTTTGAGATGGAGTCTTGCTCCGTTGCCCAGGCCAGAGTGCAGTGGCATGGTCTTGGCTCACTGCAACCTCCACTTCCTGGCTTCAAGCAATTCTCCTGCCTCAGCCTCCTGATTCGCTGGGATTACAGGTACCTGCCACCACACCTAGCTAATTTTTGTATTTTTAGTAGAGACAGAATTTCACCATGTTGGCCAGGCTGGTCTTGAACTCCTGACTTCAGGTGATCTACCTGCCTCATCCTCCCAAGTGCTGGGATTACAGGCATGAGCTACTGTGCCCAGCCAATGAGTTTGCTTTCTTAGGAAATTTTACTGAATGAGAACTATGTCTTTGGTTTATGTAATGTTTTAATTTCAAATCAAAGTAAGGTACAAAGATGGCAGAAGAACTTTGTCTCTTGCTGCATTTCCCAAAATATTTCTGAGAAATACTATTGTATAAGCTGTGTTCTGAGGTCAAATAATTTTGGAAATTATTGAATCTCCTCAGTGATAAAGTGATGCATGTTTTTGTTCAGTAGCTACGAGTGGAGAAACAGAATTAATGTGATTTTCATCTAGATATTCTCTAATCTGCAGAGTTTATATATTTTGCAGTTTAATAAAATAATAGCAAAACACTTTAAATACAATGGAGAATAACTTAAAGATGTAATTATTCTAATAAGCTCTCTATTTCTTTTTATTGATTTCCATTTAGTTCACTTACACTTTAACTACATTAAACTTGTTGCCAGAATATTAAAAGAAACTGTATTTTCAGTCCCTGAGTTTGGCGTATGTCTTTACAATATTCAAGTTATAGCAACACTAGTGTGGCTGGAATGCAGTGAGTGAAGGCAGAGGGATGAGGTCAGAGAATCAGCAGGATGCCAGATCATGTAGGGTTTGTAAGCCTTATTATGGTATGGAATTTTGAATACTAGGTGGAGTCATGGACAGGTTTCAAACAAAAAAAGTCTCCTTAAACTTTGAAAACTTTCTTTGAAACTATTAAATAGCCACAACAACTAAATATATTAAAATATAGCAGTGGTTTATTCATGACACTGTCTGCTTAATTACCTACTTTTTTGGGAGACACTTAATATATGCTGTATTTGTTGGGAAGGTGAACCTGGGATTATTTGTTTTGTAAACAGCAGTTTTTAAGGGTTAGATGAGGTACTATTTGTGAAGCACTTAATAACAGGATCTGGTACAAAGGGAATGCTAAATATAGGAAGTATGTCTTGGATACTTATAAGTCATCTTTTTCTGAGTGCAAATATGCTAATGTAATAGCTAGACAGTTGGTTAAAATACAGATTCTCAATTGCCAACCTTTATTGGACCCTTGGAAATGCCCAACAATCAAATTATATTTCCTTATTATTCTTACCCTTTCTTACTCTTCAGCCATTCTTCTTGCTTTCTTAAGTCTCTGAAAAACATTTACCTTTTCTTTCAACTTATATTCTTACCATTTATTGTGGGAAACAGGATTATAATAATTGTCAACCAATACTAAACATTTTGCTAGGAACTCTTCAAAGTACATTTTATTAGTCTTCTTAACAACTCATCTGGTCATGTTTTTTTTTTCCTTGCTGCTTAATAAAATGAGGAAACTGACACACAGAAAGGTGTAAGTTACTTTCCCACGGTTATGCAGCTATAATAGGCAAAGCAGGAAGTTCAGATTCAGACTCAGATAGCCTGACCGAAGAGTTTGACTCTTAATCATTCTCTTCTCAATACTAATTTGAAAATCCTCTCAGCATCAGCACTTACTGCAGGGGTCCTGCTATCAGCAAAGTTCAATCTCTCTTCACATTTTCTAGATTTTGATTCTTCCATTATTCATCTTCTGTTTCTTCAGCTCTCCCATGCTAATGGCTCATCCTATGAATATTCAAGCATCTTCTAGTGTTTTGCATATCTGCAAGTCTTTTCTGGTAGCAATAATTTTTATCAGAAACAATCATCTTTAAATATCCATTAGGCTTCAATGTCTGTTTCTTTAATTCCTGTTTTCCTTTGAAAAGAATTTTTGATTTTCAAATAATAGTGAATACATTCATATTTTAATGTTTATCCTCCTGAATCTCTCTCTCTCTCTCTCTCTATATATATATATATACATATACATGTATGTATATGTGTCTGTGTGCATGTTATATATAAATATAACAACTGTGTTATTTGTACATAAACAAGTCTTATTTAATTCTTATTTATATAAATCTTAGAAAATTTTTAATGTTTATGGTTTAATTTACATATACATACACTTGAAGGGCATCATATTCCATACAGCATGAATTTTTTAATTATACTTTAAGTTCTGGGATACATGTGGAGAATATGCAGGTTTCTTACATAGGTATACATGTGCCATGATGGTTTGCTGCACTTATCAACCCGTAATCTACATTAGGTATTTTCCCTAATGCTGTCCCTCTCCTTGCCCCCCAACCTCATCAGGCCCCCCATATGTTCTCATTATTCACATCCCACTTATGAGTGAGAACCTGCAGTGTTTGGTTTTCTCTTCCTGTGTTAGTTTGCTGAGAATGATGGCTTACAGCTTTATCCATATTTCTGCAAACTGCCTGAATTCGTTCTAGGTCTATGTATTCATATGTGGTTATATAAATCCATATCCACCTATTTAGTTATAAAACTTGTTTTAGTAATTCTTCATTATTAGCCTTGCCATATGAGTTTAAGAATAAGATTCTGTTTCTATAAAAAACTCAATTGCAATTTTTATTTTGGGTGTTGTGGATTAAAATTTATAGGTTAATTTAGAGACATTTAACAACCTCACAATATTGAGTTTTTAGGCCCACAAGCACATTGTATGTCCCCAAGGGGTTATGTCTGTTTTATGCCCTTTATAAAGGTTTATTATCCTTTTCTCCATTGAGGTCTTATATAATTTTTGTTTGATTTCTGGCCTTCACCACTCTCTTCTGTTTTATACCATCTAAGGCAGGCATGTACAAAATATTACTATCGCATTTTTCTAGCATTTTTAGGTATTATTCAAATACCAAATGCATAGTCCCTATGGCAATAAAAACAGAAGTTTACAGGCTCTGCAAACCATATCAGGCTGGATTTTGCTTAAACTGCTCTATAGAAACCACCCTTGATAATTCCAGTGATAATCTCCATATTGTGAAATATAATTGTTAATATTCATTGAACTTACTAGTCTCCCTATACCATTTGATAAAGATATCACCTACTTTTTGTAAACACTTCCTCTATTTCTTTTTCAGGACACTTTATTCTATGTGTATTGGATAAAAAAATCTGCTACTCCTTCTCAATCACTTGGCGTATATTATCTTTCTATCTGGGTTCTAAATATTATAATTTCTTAGAAATCAGGTCTCAGTGCTATTTTCTTCCTTAACTGTCATCTTTAACAAGGTATCTCTCCTATCATCAGGCTTTGCTTGTCTTCTACAGTCCTGTGATTCTCAAATTTATCTCTTTAGTGTTATTGTCTCCTTCTTCCCCATAGTAACTTGAATATATCACTCTACCTTACATTTAATGTATCTGAAGTAAACTCATCATCACATCACCACATTTAAATCTCTTCCATGATTTCCTCCTTTTCCTCATCTCAGATAATTCGACTTCGTGCTTTATATTGTCTGTTGATGCCACTATTTCCTGTCTTTCCTGTGTGGTAGGAGCTAGAAACCTGTACATTACTGTGATGGTTGATTTTGTATGTCAACTTAACTATGCCTTGGGCTGCTCAGATACTTGGGCAAACTTGAGGGTATTTTTAAGTGAAATTAACATTTGCAGTGGTAGACTGAGTAAAATAGATGGCCTTTCCTAAAGTGGGTGGGCATCATTTAATCACCTGAAGGTATGAATAGAGCAAAAATTTGACATTCCTCAAGAAGGAACAGTATCCCCTGGCTAATAGCCTTCAGACTAGAATATTGGCCTTTCTTCTGCCATTAGACTTAAACAAAATATATCAGCTCTCTATTAGTCTGTTCTCATGCTACTAATAAAGACATAATCTAAAACTGTGTAATTTATAAAAGAAGAAAGTTTAATGGACTCCCAGTTCCACATGGCTATGGGGCCCTCAAAATCATGTCAGGAGGCAAAGGAGAAGCTAAGTCGTGTCTTATATGGTGGCAGGAAAGGGGGCTTATGCAGGGGAACTCCCATCTGTAAAACCATCAAAGCTTGGAAGACGTACTCACTATCATGAGAACAACGCAGGAAAGAAGTACCCCCATGATTCAGTTACCTCCTGCTGGGTCCCTCCCAAGACAAGTGAGAATTATGTGATCTACAATTCAAGATGACATTTGAGAGGGAACACAGTCAAACCACATCAAGCTCTTTCTGGGTCTTGAGGCCACTGGCCTTTAGTCTGGAACTACATCAGCATTCCTGGTTCTCAGGCCTTCAGACTCAGACTGAGACGAAACCATCAGCTATTCTGGTCTCCAGTTTGCTGACTCACCCTACAGATCTTGGTATTTGCTGGCCTCCATAACTGGATGAGCCAATTACTTATAGTAACTAACAAAATGTCTCCTATTGCTTCCGTTTTCTTGGAGGACCCTAACTAATACAAGCACATTTCCCAGACTACCTCTCATTAGGATGATTTTTGATTCAGTGAGATGCATGTGAAAGGATATTTGAAATGTGTGAAAACAGAAACATCATGTTTTCCAGCAGCAGCAAAATTAGACAAATGAGTGTAGAAATAAACAGAAACTACCCAAATGAGAAGTAAAAGTTGTTTATTCACAGTAATGGAGTCAGAAATTATCACTTGTATTTGGCAGAGACTTAAAGGCAGTCAGAGGAGTGTGAAGCTTTTGGGTGGAAAAGGGGAAGCCTTCAGTTATACCCTGATTGGAAGTTATACCCTATATCTATAGGGTATAACTACCTATAGAAGCTGTAGGTAGCTACTATAACCAGGTTATCCCATATGATTGGTTATGTGTGCATATTTGACTTTATTCCTCTGGTCCTAAGTTACAAGCAGGTACAAAAATTAAGGAAGCTGTCAGTCAATGAAGTCCTGGCTGTTTTTCAGCTGGTTGCTGGGGGTTGTTCTTTGGCTTTCTGGACTGGTTGCTATAGAGGTGGGTCAGAGTTCTACTTTCATATATGGTCTGGCCATTGTGGTTATATATTCTGTCTCTTGGTCACCCCTTTTGGTCATTTTCTTACTTTCAAGAGTTTGGCCAATTCAAGGAAAGCTGGCAATCCAGCTCTTTACCACTCAGAGATTATTTAGTAAACTTCATATAAAACCATATTACAGAATCTTCTCAACCTTTTTGTTTTTGTATCATCATGATGATTTTCTGACTAGAGAGTAGATATGCAGAAGCTTTGAAGAATCTAGATAGCATGCAGCATCATGTCCACTCTACAAAGCCAGAATAATTAATCATTCCTATAGAGTGATTTGGAATCAGGAGCCCCAATTGCCAAATCAAGGCTGAAATAACAAATCTGATAGACCATGAGGATCAACCTTAGAGAGCCAAATAGCTTATGCCTTAAAACAATATATAAATAGTTTCAATTTGCTTATTTATTTGATCCAAGTACAAGAAGTATGAGCAATGACACAGACACCAGGATGACTAAAAGACAAAACAAAAATCCAGGGTAATGTTATTGACTATCACTTCCCATGCCAATGAGTTAACATTGATCTGTACTTCTACCTGTGACAAAGGCAGTATCATCAATAAATTGTGCCAGAGTCAGTATCTTAGTCCATTCAGGCTGCTGTAATAAAATACCATAAATTGGGTGGCTTATAAACAACAGAAATGTATTTCTTTCAGTTCTAGAGGCTGAGAAATTCAAGGTCAAGGTGCCAGCAGACTCAATATCTGGTGAAAGCCTGTTTCTCATAGATGGCACCTTCTGTGTCCTCACATTGCTGAATGGGTGAGCAAGCTCCTTTGGGACTTTTTTATAAAGGCACTTATTCATGAGGACAGATCCCTCTGAACTAATCATCTCCCTAAATTTCCATCTCTCAATACCACCACATTAGGGATTAGGTTTTAACATTTGAAATTTTGGGGGACAAAAACATTCAGAATACATCATTAAGTGTTAGTTCTTTTACAGTCTTTCCTAGCTCCATGATTGCCACCAATGGGAGCAATGGTCTGATTGCATAAACAATGAGGCACTAATTTCTTCATATAATGTGTATGTATAATCAGCAGTGACCTTATTTTGTAGCTCGTATCTGAGTCAGTACTTCCAGCCCTGGAAATTTATGATACTAGCTAGGTTACATATTTGGATTTCTGTCTGCCTCTTTTAGGTATTTGGTCAACTGCTCCGTAAAGGTTGTTGAATTCAACTTTAGAATTGTGTTGGGTCTGATGAATATAGCAAATACTGCATACTGCGTGGATTAAACAATGGAAATTTATTTTCTCATAATGCTGCAGGTTAGGAGTTTAAGACTGAGATGCTGGCAAGGTTGGTTTCTTTTGTGAACCTTTCTTCTTGGTTTGTACATAGTCCTCTTTTCTCTGGGTCTTCACATGATCTTTTCTCTGTGTGTCTGTGTCCTTATCACCTCTTCTCATAATGACATTGGTTGCATTGGATGAGGACTCACCCTAATAACCTTGTTAAACCTTAATTACATCCTTAAAAGCCCTATCTCCAAATACAGTCAAATTTTGGCATACTGAGGATTGGGCCCTAAACATTTGAAGAGGTGGGGAGAGCACAGTTAAGCCATTACTACCTAAATGAGAACAAACAAAAGCTGTTTCTCCAAATATGCTACATAGCAAGGGAGTCAGGAACAATCACTTGTGCTTGGCCTAGACTCCTAAGCAGACAGAAGAGTGGGAAAGCTTTATAGTGAAACAAAAGAGAAGACCCTGATTGGAGGCCGTTAGAATGAAAAAGCTGTAGTCCTAACTGGAACTCTGAAGTTTAATATTTGTTCAAAAATTGTTCATTATGATCATAAATACTTATTTTCTATTTAGTAATGGCAATAAATTACACAGAAATAGAGCTTAATCTTTAAAAGGACCTAATATCAGTAACTTGTATACTTGTTTTAATTTAAAACTTAGCGTTTATCCATCTTTATTTTTTTCCTTATTAAAAAAACTACAAAATGGACATTTGCAAAGATGAAATTGAGGGAGCAAATACAATTAATTGTAGAGATTTTTTTTGAAGATTCTAAAACAATCTTCATTAAAATGGAAGATATATGGAAACTTTGGAAAACAGAAGTAGACATTATACCTTTATTTTATCTAAACACATATTGTCATTTTTTTTGCCACATATATTTTGGTAATGTTTACTGTCAAGCTTTTTGGTACATATTCATCTATGGAATGTGGGAAAGGGACCATTGTAACCATTTCTAATCTCTCTTATTTGTTAGACTTGTGCTCCAGGACAACAGAAGTGAGAAAATACGCCTGATTGTCCTGCTGTGAAATCTAAGCTGCTTTGCTGGAATTTTCACTTTTTCCCATTTAACTGTAAAGCGGTTTTTATACATAGCTTGATAAAACAAGTGACAAATGTGATATTACATTGCTTCTTGAACTAATAATGCATCAGGGACTGTAGCTGTAATACTTCATGTTTTGATCTAATCTTGAAGAAAGGCTAAGTCAGAACAAGAAGAATTAGACATAATTAATTCACCAGACCATGACAGAACAAAGCAGGTATTCTAACATCATGTACCATAATATGGATATCAAACAATTTCGGATCAAAGAAAAATATTGTGACTTGAGATTATTCAGCTTGAACAGAAAAATGAAGGCTTTAAAATACTTACCAGAGTAAATATAGACTCTCTTATGTGTAAAGTTATAATACTGGTTATAATCTTGAGATTTAATTTGTTAAGCATACGATTATATATAATTTAGCAAGTAGTTGAGTCAATTAAATTTTTTAATTAAAATAAACCACCTTTTAAAGTATCTAAAACATTCATATTTCATTTTTTGTACATTTTCTATAACAGTAATAGAACTAATAACAATAGTTTACTTATCTAGAGTGCTTAATAAGTGCCTGGTATGATTATAAGCATTTTAACATATGTTATCTCACATCACAGAGTAACTTACAAAGAGTTAACCAATTCCCTTTTAGGGTCAAAGAATTTACATCACCAAGCAGATCTTATGAATTAGGTTAATTGACGGTGTTTAAAAAATCAAGATGTTCTATATATTACTGATGCAACAAAAGGTTAATGCATCAGTTGGTTCTGATAGTGACTCCTAATTAGATAGCTCTAATCTATTTTAGCTGTTTTCTGTCTTTCTGTCAGCAGCTGTGGACACCTGTTGATAACTGCTCCCAGCTCTGGCACCCAGCCCACAAATTCATAGCAACCTTGTTTGTCCACACTAAGCACCATGCATAAAATGAAGAGGAAATAGATCCTTTCTTGACTTTAATGTTTATGCTGCTCATAGGGATCTCCCTATCCATTTAAAACTGTGAACAAAGGCTCCTATGTGCATACTCAAACTTGAATGTTTCATTTCATATAGTCTGACTTTGGGGATTGGGCCTTCAGTTAGTTATACCTCTCTAGTTCTGTCAGACTATAATGAGGCTACATGGTATCTTCTTTCTTGCCTAGTGTTCCAAATAATCCCAGAATCCCAAATGCTGAACATAACACAGACCTTTGTAGTTCACTCATTTATTCATTCAGTTATTGAAAAACATTTATGAAGCATTTTCTATATAATTCGATATGCCACCATAGCTGCAGCAAATACAATGACAGTAACATAGACAATACTACTTAAAGCCATTTCTTTTAAGAGATAAATGCCTGTTTATTTCCCTCTTATTTGGAGAATATTAATTTCTGTTATATTTCCTAACCTAAACTCTGTGACATTCCTTGTTTATTTCCTGATAGAAGACCATAAGGTATCATGGATCGAACAGTTTTTAAAAAACTGAATAACTGAATTTTAGTAAGGTCATCCACACTTTCCCTTGTGCCATAAAAAAAGCTACAAATTGTTCATTAATATTTCTACTATAAAGGATATCTAGAAAAACATTCTATAATTTATTAGTGTTTTTCTTAGAGTGATTACATTAGCTATCATAATAAAAATTTGTAGGCAATCTAGTTTATTTTTCTAGAAAAATATATTTATTGAAATTATTTAAAGAGAAAATATCCGGCTTCATATTTTAATGTGCAAGTGCAAGGAACAAAAATTATGCAGACCAAGTAGCCCTACAACTTTGGGCCTTACCGAAGCACTGCACATACATGACGTGCTTTAAAATTCAGTGAAAATGTATGTTCTTTCCACATTCCTTTTGATATATAAATTGAGGTGTAAAGTAGAAAGTAACTTGACTGAGGTTAACTAAGTGATTTAGTCAAGATGGCAGGTATATTTTATTACAGAAAAGCAAATTAGGCATGAGAGACTGTATGAATCTAACTTAATTCTTGGAATGATACAAAATTATCTTTTTTTTAAGTTTCTTTAATAATAATAACTGTTGACATTTAAGCCAGGGGTCCACCAGCGTTTCTGTTAGGTCTGGATAGTCAATATTTTAGACTCTTTGAGCCACACAATCTTTGACACAATGCTGATCTTGTAGCATAACAGTTATAGTTTTTTAGAATGCAGTAATGCATATTAGTCAATATTTAAACTAATGTGCATAACTGTGTTCTAGAAAACTGTATGTACAAAGACAGGTGGTGGGCTGAATTTGGTCGTCCACGGACCATAGTTTTCTGACTCCTCTTTTGGAGCTGAATTAAATAATATGTGAATTTAGAGTTTGACAGACATTGAGAAATTGATCTATCTAAAAGTTTCAGCAAGTAGGCTACCAAGCAAAATAATTGGCAACATCTTCCCATTAAAATACTGACAAATAGTTAAGATCGTTGCTGATGATCTCTTTGTATTAACCTTAGTTTCTTTATAAAAACAAAAGCCTGGCATGGATTTTAATGATTTATTATAGGATAGAATCCCAAGGCTGAGACAAAAAATAAATAAAAATAAAAGTATGAGACAGCCAGGGAAATGTAAAAAGCAAACACAAAATAATATTTTCTTCATCACTTTGAGGTGATGTAACTAAGTACCATACATTGAATGGCTTATAAACAACAGAAATTTATTTCTCCTGGTTCTAGAGGATGGAAGTCCAAGATCAGAATGCCAATATTGTTGGGTTCTAGTGAGGGTCTGCTTCCTGATTCATAAACAGCATTCTCACTGTGTCCTCACATGATAGAAAGAGCAAGATAACTCTCTGGGATCTCTTTGATAAAAGCATTAATTCCATTCATGAGGGCAGTAATGATTATTACATCATGATTTAATCATAAAGGCCCAACACATAATACCTTCACCTTGGTGGTTATGATATCAACATGTTAATTTTGGGTGGACTCAAACTTCGGTCGATAATAATATGTTACCAGGTCGGTTGATATTTTGTAAAGAATATGTGTTTCATGCTCACAACACAGTGCTAAGGAAAATGTACATAAGAAATTATTGCTTCACGGGGAGTAATGGAAATGCATTTTATTAATTAACTTCCTCTGTTGTCCTGTTTTTTATCTGTCAAAGTTTGTTCCAGGGGATTTTAGTTCTTCTGTACTTCTGAATTGTATCACCTAGAATCTTACGCAGCTTCTGGGAAGCCAGATCTTTTTTCATGTTATTTGGTAATTCATCTGAGCCCCCAGACTCCAGATATTTTCTTTAGGTGATAATAGCATGTAGGCCTCAACAGAGTGTGTTGCTTACACAGAATTATGAGGAAGTAAGCATCCAAAAGCTGGGACATCAGTGAGGTTGAGATAATTTTAAGTGAAGCATAAAATGTATCACTCTTTGAAACATTTATAATTGCTTAAAATGTCCTTTCATTATGACAAGATCCCATACTACTTTTTTTTTTTTTTTTTAAGAATAGCGAGAACCTACGAGGAAATCTAAAGCCTAATCAGTCATAATATTCACTTCAAGATGGTGGCTAATTTTTATCTTCTAAAGGACTTAAAAAGGTTAAACAAATCATCTATAATCCTTGCTTTTGCATCTCCTCTTGAGCAATTAATTGATATTTGTTATCTTTTCCCTGAATCATCTGTTCTAGATTTCTGAAAACTTGCAAAAGACTTTAGCTTGTTTCAGAGCTTTCCAAGAAAAGAAACCTAGAACTTTATTTCTTAAGGGTCTGAACCTTTAATTACCGTGCTCTTATTGGTTTGTTATTATTGAAATTTCCATGAAGAGTTTTCAAGGAACATGGAAGAATGTGTGAATTCTCTTTACTTTATATGTAAATAAATTTCCCCAATTGATTAGTGTCTTAGTCTGTTTTGTGTTGCTGTAACAGAATAGTTGAACCTAAGAAATTTATAATGAATTAAAATACATTGGCTCATAGTTCAGGAGGCTGGGAAGTTCAATATCAAGACACTGGCATCTGTCAAGGGCCTTCTTGCTGGGCCATAATATGGCAAAAGGCAAGAGAAGGCAAGAGGGGGTTCAAAATTACTTTTTTTGCAATGGAACCCATTCTTCCCAGAAGGGTAGAGCCCTTGTAGCTTAATCAACTCTTAAAAGTCCTACTTCATAATACTGTTACAACAGCAATTAAATTTCAGCACAACAAACACTCAAACCATAGTAGATGTTATCAGTCATAGATCCTCATTATAAGCAGGATATCCAGCCTGCACAGTAAATACATTTTGTCTGCTGATCGATAGCATTAGAACCTAGTTGGTCAGATTGTAGCTATAAATGCTATTTCAGTGAAATTTTTTTCTATGTCCCCCTTAGAGACATGTTGCTCCTAACAATCAGAAACATAGAATGACTTTGTGAGGAGAGAATTGCACACTATGGCCATTTTAAAAGATAAATTATTTCTACTTTCACCTGTATTTTCTCAAGTTGTATTAAGTCACAATACCATTATATTGGTTCAGCATATATGCTGTAACCAAAAGGACAGTTTCTCAACTCTGACAGTATAGTGCTTGAATTGTTGCCTCAGTAACAGTTTCAGCCATTCAGTTAATAGTTTTTTAAAACTGATGCTAGGTTATTGCACATGGCATAACCAGTGAATCCAATAGTCGTGATTCCATCGAACCAACTTCTTTGCCATAAAATGAGCTGCTTGATTTCAGACCAGTGTTGTATGGATTATCATGTTGATGGATGTGTTATTTTGAAAACCTTAACTAAAGCTATTTAAGGAGGTCCCATGTGTAGAAAATCAAACCCATATTTACACAGTTTATCAAGTCTGTTATGGATTAATGACTTGCATTTCCAGTCAATGTATTTAATTGTAAAAGTTGTATTCCTGGTCTCCCTGAGTAACAGTATGATAGCAACGACTCAGTGTCCAATTATACTGGCAAGTCAGACAGAGACTAGTGTAAATAACTAAATCAGTCTGGGTGAGAAGGCCCACCATGACATTTATCGCTTTTCTGTGCTAACACTGGGGTGACCTGAAAAGAAACTGGATGCCTTTTAAAACGTATGTCATCTGTTCTGTTGAAAGGTGTGCTTAATTTAGTGTTCAGAGATCTGTTCCCTGAGAGGATTACATTTCCCCATCATGCTACTGGGTTGTCCTGTGTAGGTCTATAATGAAGAAGATAGGCAATTTCTAATTGTGCTATTACAAAGCAACCCATATGTGAGTCATACTCTAGTATATTTCTCTACCATTAGTTAGTCAAAAGGAACCTTCTATTGTGAATATAGTGTGAGTTAGGGAGGTGATATAGGTGTCTATAATTTATAATGCTTTCTAGAGTTCCTTGAGTTTGACCAGAATATACTACTCCTAGGCCACAATAGGTTGTTGCTAAGATTGACCAATTTTATGTACCTACGGACATGTACCTCATTGAAAATCATTCTGTCCCATGGATTGACACTTACTTTCTATGGTCTAGTAACAGACATGGAAATTTTTTACATGTTGAGGAGGAGGAGAAATGGCTTAACCTTTCTCCAGAAACCTAGGGACTCATCTCTTTGGGCTCCCCAAAACTCCACACACACTCCTGTTCCAACACAAATTCCTATAGCTTTACAAAATATACAAATTATTTGGTCTGAGTGTTAGAGAAGATAAACTGCCACCTGGACTTTATGCAGTACCCTCTCTTTATTTGGATTCTACTCAAGATTAGCAGCCTTTTAAATAAACTAAAAAACTAAAACAACAGCAACAACAGAAAACCAAAACAACAGGTTGAAGCAATATTTCCAAATGTTTGCTAGCTACAAATCTGAAGAGACTTACGAAGTGCTGTGCATTATGCCTAGTGATGAGAGGAGAGAAGAGTGATGGCATCTTTTAACAGAAAAGAAATATTCTAAGATATTTCAGACCAAAGGAACTCCTCAAAATTTTGCTTACAATTGGCCTCTGAATCTTCATGTTTTACGCCTGCTGTGATTTGAATTGTTTCTGTAAATATCATGTACTGAAAACTTAATTCCCCACATCATTTGTTGATGGGATTTAGATTTGGTGCCATGACAAAATAACTAGGGTTAGATAAGATCAATGGAATGAGGCCCATAATGGGAGTGGTGGCTTTATGAGAAGAGGATGAAAACCCTCAACTGCAATGCTATTGCTGTCTCACCATGTGATACCCTTCACCATGTTATGACACGGTAAGCGGGCTCTAACCAGATATACCTCCCTGACCTTGGACTTCTCTGTCTCTAGGAACCAGACCTAAATAACTTATTTTCTTTATAAATTACCCAGTCTCAAGGTAATGTATACTTACAGCAAAAGGAAATGAACAAAAACGCTTCCAACCCACTGCCATGTATGTAATTTCTAGAACAATGAAGACATTTCTTAATTTGTTATCAGTAGTCTAATTAAGAGAATATAATCTATAAATGGGCTATTCGTGAAATTCAAAAATAATCAAGACTTCTGACCTGCTCTGTTAGATAAAGTAGGAGCACTCATTGCCATAAGGCAAGACTGTAAAGATATACTGTTGTCCATTTCTTCTAAAAGTAAGCTGTTTTTGATACTTCCTGTTTATGGATTTGAAAAACAAAAGATTCACTAATTAGTAACTTCATGTCAAATACCAGAATCTGTGTTACTCATCTCCACTAACAATAACTTTGTTAGATTAAGTTCTTTGAGAAACAAACAATAAGACAAGATTAATTAAATCTTTTGTTAGAGAGATGTCTGTGAAAGTAATTGATGGTGGTGGAGGGGAATCAGAAAGTGTGGGAAAGCTAGCAGATCATGAGTTAAGTTGAATTTTCAGGTTTGAATGGATGGTCAGGGACGTGGAAGTGACTTGATTGGAAAATCAGTGTTGAGGAGCTCTGGGAAGAGGTGTGCATAGTAGAATGGGCAAATAATGTGAAGATATTTGTTTTTCATCCAGATGCTTGCTCAACAGTGACCTCTGCAGTGAATGATTACAATAATCAAGTTGATAGGTTGACTTTTTCCATGAATATCAGTCATGTTTCCCCGGTTTTTTAAGTGACTTCTCAATGGTTTTATTGAGTCCGATCTTCAAACACTATCAACATATGAATTTAAAGCGTTTAGAAACAACCATGGCACATGTATACCTATGTAACCTGCACATTCAGCACTTGTATCCCAGAACTTAAAGTAAAATAATAATAATGGAAAAAAATGGGTTTAGAATAAGTGGCCATGGTGGCAAGGATGGAAATTATGCATGGACCCAGCAATGTGGACCTCCACTCACCTGGCTAAAGCCATTGCTCAGTGCTCAATCTGCCAGCAGCAAAGAGCAACATTGAGGCCCTAACAGGTCACTCAGAGGTGATGAGCCAGGTTTCTGATGGCAGGTTAATGACAGGAATAATTTCCATAGTAAGAGAGGCAACACTTTGTTCTTGCTACATTTGATACATTGGATATGGGTTTGTATTCCCAGCATACAGTGCTTCTGCCAGAAGTGTCATCCATGGGCTTACAGAATACCTTTCTATCATCGTGGTATTTCGCACAACAGTGATTCTGACTAAGGAATTTGCTTCGTGGCAAATCAAGTATGGCAATGAACCCACACTCATAGAATTCACCAGTGTTTCCATGTCTCCCACCATCCTGAAGTAACTGGTTTGATAAAACAGTTTGTGTTTTGAAGAGCTGGTTACAGTACCAGCTAGGTGACAACATCTTGAAGGGTTAGGAAAAGCTTCTCTAGAAGGCTGTGTATGCTATGTATATATGAATTGTTTCTCCCACTGTTAGGATTTATGGTCCCACATTTAGGGATTGGAAATGAAAGTGGCACCATTCACTGTTACTCCTAGTGAACCACTAGCAAAATGCTTACTTGCTGTTCCTGTAACCTTGTGCTCTGCCAGCCTAAATCCCTTAGTTCCAAAAGGAAGGATGTTTCCACCAGGAGACACAACAATGATTCCATTGAAATGGAGGTAAAGATTGCCATATGGCCATTTGGACTCCTCATGCCTCTGAATAAGCAGGCAAAGAAGAAAGTTACTATGCAGGCTAGGTTGATTAATTCTGACTGCTACGGGAAAGTTGGACTTCTTTTTTTTTCTTTTTGAGACGGAGTTTCGCTGTTGTTACCCAGACTGGAATGCAATGGCACGATCTCCACTCACCGCAACTTCCGCCTTCTGGGTTCAAGCAATTCTTCTGCCTCAGCCTCCTGAGTAGCTGGGACTACAGGCGTGCACCACTATGCCCAGCTAATTTTTGTATTTTTAGTAGAGATAGGGTTTCACATTGTTGACCAGGATGGTCTCGATCTCTTGAACTCGTGATCCACCTGCCTCGGCTCCCAAAGTGCTGGATTATAGGCGTGAGCCACTGTGCCCGGCCAGGAAATTTGGACTTCTATTTCCACACTGGCTGTAAGGAAAAGTATGTCTGGAATGTATCCTTGAAAAACCCTTGCTCAGCAAATGATCTGTATGGAGAACTTGTTCTCTCATAACATAGACTATTTCTGATGCACCTATACAATTTCCACTCACCCGCCATCTAGCAGTATATAAACATTTAAACTTAAAAAATATTTTTTAATAAAATTGTGCATATTTAGGGTATACAACACAATGTTTTTACATACATACACATAGTGAAATGATTACATTAGACCTCTAGACTTATTCATTCTACATAGCTGCAACTGTGTACTCTTTGCCCAACATCTCCCCATTTCCTCCCTTCCTCATCCTTCATAATGACTGTTTTGCTCTCTGCTTCTATGAGATTTTCTGTTTTAGATTCCACATATAAATGAAATTGTGCAGTATTTTTGTCTCTGTGTCTGGCTTATTTCACTTAGCATAGTGTCCTCCAGATTTACCTATGTTGTTTCAAATGGCAGGATTTTCTTGCATTTTTCTTCTTCTTGTTGTTGTTTCAGGCAGAATGGTATGCCATTCTGTGTGTCTCTCTGTGTGTGTGTATACCACAACTGATTTTTTTTAACTGTCACATAATAAGTGTTTTTATAATTTACAGTATGATGTTTTGAGATATATATACCTTGTGGAATGACAAAATGTGGGTAATTAAAGACTGCATTACCCCATAAAGCATTTATAAGATGTTAGTGAAAAAAATCACAGACATTTAAAAAAATCATACTTAACAGGCCTGCTCTTGGGGTTTGCATGTCATATGAAAACAAGTGTTATTTTTTCTTCTGTTAATCTATGTATTTGAAGATTCTATTTACATTTAATTGTACATATAATTCCCACAAAATAATTAGCTACTAAATCAAAAATTGGAACAACACCAAATAAAATATATGACATTTAACTTCATTTAGATGTTTTGTTGTTTTCTTATAAGTGCATGTTACACTAAATTATTCATAGAGGATCAAGGAAATAGTTAAAAGGCAGAATTAGCCATAAAATGTGAAAAGTTTAGTTATTATAAAAGTTTTCAGATGCATTAGATCTTATAGCACATCTGCACAAAAGGTATCAAAAATGTGAAAATACAAGGAATGATAAAATTAAATGAAATACATATTCAATAACTTTCAGAAATTAAACTATATACAGAATATGAAAAATACATAATAAAAACTAACATATATTTTGGAAGCAAAATGTATTGAAATTCTTAAAATATTTATGCTTGTATATGTGTTGATACAAAAGTATGCATACATATTTCAAAACTTAAGAACACTACACCCCAGCCTGGATGACAGATGAGACTCTCTCAAAAAGCAAACAAGCCACTTCTGCCCCAACCCAAACACGGGCTTAAGGACAATTCGCACTAAACACTTTTACTATTTTATTTTAACGTACAGGCAGTGTCTCACTTTGTTACCCAGGCTGATCTTGAGCAACTGTTTTCAAGCAATCCTCCTGCTTCAGCCTCCCTAAGTGCTGGTATTACAGGCATGAGCCACTGTGCTGGCCCTCTAATTTCTCATTTAATTTACAGCTATAAAAAATATGTTCTACTATTACAGAGAAATAGAAAATTCATTTCAGAGATCAGAATATGAAGACTGCTATTTTTAGTTTACCAGAAAATTACTATATAAACTTTATATAAATAATTCAAATAGAATAAAATCTAAAGCTGACATAATAGATTTATATCAGAGTATTTTTTTTAGAAATAGTAAATATTTTTGCAAGTGCTAAGAAAAGTATAATATGTCACTAAGACCTGATAGAATTATAATAAATATTAAAACTGATTGTTTATAAGAAGAGACACACGGGAAATTTGAAGGTAAAATTCCTCAAAGTCTGAACAATAAAATTATGAGTATAATGAATTAAATTATCATTTATTTACTTATATTGTTGACTATTAATCAAATAAAATATTTCAAAGCATCTGTTATATTCTAAGAACCCTACAAGACATTGGGAATATTTTGATGAGTAGGAGAGATTAAAATCTCTACCCTTCATAATTTGAGAATTCTTAATACTGAGTTGCATTAATCAAAAATTACATTTACAGTCCTCTATAACTCTGATAAGTATGATAAAAGAAGGTTGGAGAAGTGGATACTTTAAATATAGCCAATCAAACAAATTACTTCCTTCCAAAATAATGAGACCTAATTCCATAAGAAACGACTCTCTGAGTTCCAAATTAAGAGTCCTTTACTTGGCTGGCAATGGAGAGATGGATAACACTCAAAATTCTCTTGGCCCCAATGAAGGGGCTTGATTTCCCCTTTATACCTTGATTTAGGTAGGGGAGGGGGAGCCTCGCTGAAGCAGAATTTTACAGAAGCAGAACAAGCAAGTTAGATAAGGAAGCTGGTAATCAGGGGGCAGGAGGTTCCCAGGATTGTTGGTTGCTAAGGGTATTTCCATACAATCATCAAGGGGAGCAGTAGGGGGAACTTTCCATACAATCAGTTACCAAGGAGGGTATTCACAATAGCAGGTAGACTTGCCAAGCAGGATGCAGTTACAATGGTTACAGGTGTTGTGAACAGTGTGAACCACTTTTAATGGTTCAAAGCTTTGATAACCCAATAATGCACCTGAGGGGGCCGAGGCAGGAAGGGAGTGGCTAGAGAAGGCTTGTTAGGGTTGCAGTTAGGCTAGCACAAGCTAGGTTATTACATATGTGTGTATACATGGAATTGTACCTCTGCAATAACATGTATGACATAACATTTTTACTTATTGTGTTTCTATATTCTGTACTATATTATGAGAACTTCCACATTGTAAGTTCAAATTTCCTTAGTGTCTAGCACAAGGGCTATTTCTCAAAGGGACTTATTGTATCTTAAAGAAAATTGGCCAGTTCAACCTATGTCTTGTTATCTTAGGAATATCCTTGTTACATTCATGACAAAAAACACATTTTTTAATGTCTAGAACTAGAAATTTTGTGGAAATCAAGTTGAGTTTATTTCTTTTAATCATATATAAATTATTCTGTAACTTATCTGATTTTTAAAAATACAGTTACCAAATTCAGAAGTATTGGTCCATATGTTTTCTGAGTTTTCAAATTATAATAGAATTCTTTTACAAGTAAACATTTTGCTACACAACACAATTCTTTTATTTTGTGTAGCCAAAATAAAATAAAAGTTGATCTAATATGTACAATACAGTGTGAATCTATAAAAAATAAAATTTATAAAGACTGAAAATCCATATATGGTTTAGAAAAGTATTGAGTCCTGGGCAACATGGTGAAATCTCATCTCTACCAAAAAATACAAAAATTAGCCAAGTGAGATGGCAAGCACCTGTAATCTCAGCTACTCAGGAGGCTGAGGTGGGAGGATCACCTGAGCCTAGAGAGGTGGAGGCTGCAGTGTCCTGCCTGGGTGACAGAGAAAGACCTTACCAAAAAAAAAAGAAAAAAAAAAAAAAGAAAAAAATAGCTTTATATAGTTATTACATTTTTTGCAAGTTTTCTTGGTTACCTAACCAAGCATATTATAACAATGAATGCAGACTGATAAAGATGGAAACAATTGACTATGTTATTTCATGAAAAACAGCTTATTCAATGACTCATTAATTCAATTATTACTTTAATACTCTACAAATATTTATTAATTATGTACTATTTGGCATGTGTTTGGTTACTATTTGGCATGTCTTTGGTTAAAAAATAATGTTTAAGGTAAAATCGTATCTCTTAAATGTCAATACACAGTAAAAAATTTATTTAACTCACCCGTTAAGCAAACTAGCAAAATGTTAAAACTCATTTAAGGTTTAATTTGCCGCTGCCACTACCACCACCACCACCACCACCACCGCCCCACCACACACACACAGCAATTATGTATATTGAAATGATGCAGAACTGATAAACATCTACAATGAAGTAATCAATTATATCTCAGTTAGACACAAACTGCATGTCAATGGCCAAGAATTATTAACATTATTAATGGTATTCTACAATTTACAGAACTGTAAAACGACTCAAACACAATGAAAAAGAGAGATATACCAGAAGATGTGGTCAATAGAACACACAAGAATCATTTTTCTTCATTTCAAAGAATCTCAAAATTTTTTTTCTGACATGGACATTACACATTTATATGGTTTGTCTATGCCCCCACCTAAATCTCATCTTGAATTGTAGCTCCCATAATTCCCACATGTCATGAGAGAGACTCAGTGAGAGGTAATTGAATTATAGGGGCGGGTCTTTTTTGTGCTGTTCTCATGATAGTAAATAAGTTTCACAAGATATGATGGTTTTATAAAGGGGAGTGTAAGATATGACTTTGCTACTCCTTTGCCTTCTGCCACGATCATGAGGCCTCCCCAGCCCTGTAGACATAAATCCATTAAACCTCCTTCCTTTATAAGTTACTCAGTTTTGAGTACGTCTTAGCAGCGTGAGAACAGACTAATACACATATTACTATATTTATAGCAATGAACAAGAAAAGACAATTACTTTTGCCCTCATGGGGGTTTATATTCTAAGATTAAGATGTTATCACAATTTTTCACAACCTAAAGGAAATAAATAAAAATAAACCTTACCTTCTTGATTAGATAATGGTTTCACTAAATATAGAACATACATATTTCAAAATGTCTAATTTCTTTGATAATGTACATGGAAACCTGTAATGCTTTAATATATTGTTGAACATTTACCTTGTGTTGGCCAATTTGCTGTACTAGTGAAATACACACACAAATGGGACATATTCCCTGCCATTTTGGAGAAGAAATGAAGGAGGAAAGTTGGAGGTGAAAACCATAAGTTTTATAAGATATGGGTAATGCTGCAGATTTTTCATAATATGTTTCTTAATTTTATAAAAGTAAAGTATTTTCTCAAGTTAGTCTACCCTAGGACAGTAATTATGGACTCAGGCACTGGTAACAGATGCTTGGATATAAGTTTGGATTCTGCCAAATACCAGCTGTAAGATGCTGGAAATATTACTTCTCTGAGACTCAATTTCTTCATTTATCAAATAGGGGTAATGATGTTACCTCTTAAAGTTGTTGTGAGATTTAGATATGTTAAGTATGTTAAAGAAAGGGTGTCTATTAAGAACCATGTTGTTAATTATTATTATCCTTAGCTTTTTGTTTTATTATTTTTTTCCATCTAAGCATGAAGACTGTTGAGTGCAGGAGACACTTTTAAATCAGTGGGAACTCTTACACATAGACCATGTTTTGAGTTTAATTTTTACTCTCCTGCCTCAAACTTACACTGTCAAACTTGTATATTCTCGATTTTTTAATTCCCTTCCATAATTAACATCTGTAATTCACAATAATGGTAATAATCTGTCATTGGTGTTATGTATGACTGTAGTTGTCTTTGTGCAGTTAAAAGAATTAAACTGTAATTTCATAATGCTATTCTTAAATGCTAATTTCTAAATGTAAAATTTATTTATGTTCTTTTGCTTTAAAATGTTTTGTTTTGAGAGAATTTTTGAGAAAAGAGGAGTTAGTAATACCAGGCATCCTTGTGCCTTTTTACATCCTCATGTAAAATGGACGTGAATATTTGTACTAATTTCAAAGATTGTAGATTAAAATAATAAAACATACAAAGTACTTAGCATAGAGCCTGATGTAGATTAAGCCCTTAATAAAATGCTAACTCTTTTTCTGACATCTTTAAGAAATTATCTCACTCTATACTGAAAATTATATTTGTCTATTTCTCTGTATTTTCTCCTGAAACATAAACTACCATTCATGCTTCTACTATATCTTATTAGTCCTAACCCTAAACAAGACTTTTAAAAGTTGTTTACATGTCGTAATTTCTCCTTTCATTATTAAGCTCCCATTTGTAGGGACTTTAAAGCTATCATACTTAAACGTACCTAAATAGCTATGAGGATTATCAGTGGTCTTTGTCCAACGACAGGCCTAAACGCTTAGAATTAGACAGACTTGCATGGGAAGTGTTGCTTATAGAACATGTAGGTATATAAATAACAGGTTTCCTCATATACATAGGCAGGGAACCAGTTTGTCACATTATGTAAAAATTTAACTGCTGAGAACCTGTATGTGCCAGAATTATTTTAATATATATGTTGTCATTTAACGGTTTCAGCGTCCTTATGCTTTATACATTTCTTCTTTCTTCCCTTCATTTCTTTTCCATTCATTTTCTTCCTTTATTTAGCTATTCTATAAATATTTTTCAGCCTTAATATGTGCTAGGGGATGTGAATTACATACATAATATTACCCAGAAGATCTTTAGTACATTGAAGAAGCATTCTTATAATTAAAATTACTTTACTGTGTAATTTTTATACTAAGAGTACGTGTAAGGCATATGAGTAACTGCAGGTAGTAATGTCTAAGTGTAACAGAAAGTTAGGGAATAATTTCACAGAAATGGTGATGTGAAGGTGACCAGTATATTATATTAGAGTGACACACTACGTTTTGAATCCTCTGTTTTAATTTATCACATACATACAAGTTATCTAATTTTAGATGAGTTCTTTTCTTTTTAGTTTTTATTTTTAGCCAGAGTCCTGATGTGTCACCCAGCCTGGAGTACAGTGGCATAATCTCAGCTCACTGCAACCTCCAGCTCCCAGGTTGAAGTGATTCTCCTGCCTCAGCCTCTTGAGTAGCTAAGATTACAGGAGTGTGTGTTATGTATGTTATCACATCTGCCTAATTTTTGTATTTTTAGTAGAAATGGCTTTTCACCATGCTGACCATGCTTGTCTTGAACTTCTGACATCAAGTGATCCCCCATCTCAGACTCTCGAAGTCCGAAAATTATAGGCATAGGCCACCGCATCTCTTCTGAGTTATTGGATCTTTTTGACACCAATTTGACTTATCTGTAAATTGGTAACAGTAGTACATACCTGGGAAGACTCAAATCACAACTGAAAAAAGTTTAGCTAATCTAGGTTAGGGCATGTGGATTCCACAATACACATTGAATTATAAGCGGTTTGCCTATAAGACTGTGTGATAAAGCATATGGAGAAGCATGTAGATGGGAGATGAAGCAAGCAAAGAGAAGTTTAGGTTGTTAATCTTAGATTACAGATAGTTGAATATTTAAGTCTGATTTCTATAATTTAGGAGCTCTGATAGACTTTTATCTTGTAAAAATATTCTGAATACATGTCACAATTCCATCTATCTGTCTGGCTCTCTCTTTTTTCTCTCTCTCAAACCCAATGCATTTACATTAAGAAGTTAATAGTTTTAATTAATAATTTTCTCTGGTTTATAATAGAATTATTTACACACTCTTTAAAGAATAATTTCTCCCTGGTAGATAAAAATGTATACCATTAGTGGGATAAGAAGCAGGTGTGTTATTTTCCTACAGCTCTTTTAAGTACTGTCATGCATAATGTATTCTTAGTGCAAGAAAATAAAAGAAACATCTTGTAGTTACTGTTTGTCAATTTTATTGCATGACTGTGAGAATGGAATTGGAATCTCTGTAGGTAAAATTTAATAACGAATAAACCCTTAAGGAATTGGTAAGAAAGTGTCTCCTATTTAGAAATTCTTCACAAATTAACATTGACTTTAAAGTATTTTAAGTATACCCAAAAATGCTTTTAAAGTTCAGCCTCAAAAAGAGTAAGAGGCAAATAGAGACAATTATGTGTATCATCAAACATTGCACCATATTTACCAATGGAATAAAAAACCATTGAATGAAATAATTGCCTTGAGTGATACTATATTAGAATTAAATAAGAAGTAGCTAAATTAACAACAATACATAAACACACCTTATTTTGATACATCTAAATGAATGGAAATTGTCACAATTCAGGTCTTAATCACTGAAAAGTTTTTAATATTCGAGATAAGGATGTGTCAGAGAAAAACATACCAAAAATAAGATCATAATCAAAGGATTTGAAGTAAGAATAACAATGGACTTTTACATCAAAAAAACTGAGAGAGATGAAGAAATACCTTTTCTACAGGAAAATGATCTTCAACCCATCACTATATCTTCAGTCAAAAAATAATCAAAAGTATGAATCAAATGATGCTTTTGAGATATTTGAAGTTTTAAAAATGTATATCCCATTTCCCCTTGCTGAGAGGCCTATTGGAAAATGTTCTCCAGCAAAATGAGAGTTTATAACAATAATATGTGTGGTCCAGGAAACAAAGATCCAACAGAGAAGTGAGGCAATAGAAATAAGCAGAATGATGCTGATAGGAGGATTCACAAGTATAGCTGTACTACCATCTGGAAAGAAGTAACTTCACATTGCAGCATACCAAGGTAGGAGTCTACAGGAGGGAAACAAACTAGTGGACAGAAAGGAATTGCTTGCTCTATTTCACCATATTGACAGGAGGCTTATATTTAATTTTTAAAGCACTGACAAAAAATTAATTGGACACCATCAAATGAAAATCTTCTCTTATGTAAGAGCTACTCATCAGAAAATGAAAATGTAATCCACAGACCATTAGAAAATATTTTCAAGTCATATGTCTAGAATTTTGATCTAGAATATGTAAAGCACTCTAAACACTCAATTATACAAAAACAAAAAACCCAAGTAACAATAGGAAATATATTTGAACAGTTATTTTACCAAAGAAGATATGAAGGTGACAAAGAAGGGTTAAAAAGATGCTTGACATAATTGATAATTAAATGAACCACCATCAAATACATGTTAGATGGCTGAAGTTAAAATTATTACCCATATCAAGTGTTGGAGATGTTATAGAGTAACTGGAACCCTAAAACATTTTTGATGAAAATGTGTAATTGTAACACAACTTTGGAGAACATTTGGCAGTTTCTTAAAAAGTTAAATATGCACTAACCCTATGAAGCATCTATTTCACTCCTAGTAGTCATATATGATCAATGAAAATGCATGTCCACACAAAGATTTGTACTCCGATGTTTACAGTTGTCTTATTTGTAACAGACAATATCTAACAAAATGCCATTAAAAATAGAAATTTAAAAATGTCATTGATAGATTCATTAGATAATGGACATAGGTAGAAAACTAAGGAAGGCTCAGTAGGCTTGAAAATATACCATGGAAATTTCCCAAACTGAAACTCAAAGAGGAAGAAAAAAATAAAATCACAGCAGAATATTTAGGTACTATGGGACAATTTACAAAATTGTATTATGTATTATATTGTAATATTACAAGGAGAAGAAGGAAAACAGCTGAAAAAATATTTGAAAAAATAATGTCTGAGAACTTTACAGAACGAGTGACAATTCTCATTTCCTGAAAGTTCAGGGAACATCAAGCAAAATAAAGTATAGATAAAAACAAAATAAACAAATAATTTATCTAGGCATGTCATATGCAAACTGCAATAAACAAAAGACAAAGGAAAAGTCTTAAATGAAGCTAGAGGGATAAAAAACACTTTATACAGAAACAAGGGTCAGAATTACAGCCAACCTCTCACTGGACACTATACAAATAAGAATAGTGCAATGATACACCTTTCAAAAGAAAAAACCCACTATCCTAGAATTCTATATAAAGTAAAATGATACTTTGAAAGTGAAGAAGAAGTAAGGACATTCTCATACTAACAAAATCAGAGATTTCAATGAAGGTAGACATGTCATCGAAGCATATTGAAAAACCAAGTGAAATAATATAGGCCGGAAACTCAGATCTATATGAGCAAAGGAAGACAGTCAGAGAAGGAATAAATAAAGGTAAAATAAAATGCCTTATTTCTTTTTTATTAATAGATATAGATACAGAAATAACTTCAAAGTAATAATGATAACTGTATATTGGGTGATTGTAGCATATGGGTAAGTGAAATAACAGTCATGTCAGAAAGTGCAGGAGGGATAAATTCGGAATACTCCATTACAAGGTACAGTTGCTACGCATGAAGCAGAATACTGTTATTTAAAAATCAAATTAGTTAAAAAAGAATATCATGGCTAGATGCGATGGCTCATGCCTATAATCCCAATAGTTCATGAAGCTATAATAAAAGAATCACTCGAAGGCAGGAGTTCAAGACCTGGGCAACATAGCAAGACTGTTTCAAAAAAAAATATTACTCAACTAATTTTTGATAAATAATCAAATGTAATTCAAAGGCAAAAGTATAGTCTTTTATTAATTGCTTTTGGAAGAATTTGATATCCATATGCAAATAAAATGAACATAGGTATTGACTTCACAACTTACACTCTCCACAACAATTAGATCAAAATGGATTATATAACTAAATGCAAAACACGTAACTACAAAACGTCTAGGAGAAAACACAGGATAAAATCTAGATGACCCTGGGCTTGTCAATACATTTTTTTGATACAACACTGAAAGCATAATTTATGACAGAAAATAGAAATTTGGACCTTATTAAAATAAAATCTGCTCTGAAAGTGACACTGTTAAGGGAATAAAAATACTTGGGGAAATATTGGCAAAACACATAACTGATAATGAATTTTTATCCAAATGTAGAAGGATCTGTAATAATAAAGCAAAGAATGAATTAAACATGTGCATAAGATCTGATTAGACAATTCAACCCCCAATATGTGTAGCTGGTAAATAAGCACATGAAAGTATGTTCAACCTCATTTGTCATTAGAAATCTGAGCAAGCAACAATGTGATACCAGTTAATACCTATTTAAATGGCTAAAATCCAAAGAATTCACACTACTAACTGCAGACAAAGATGCGAAGTAATGATAATTCTTGATAAATAGCAGGTAATTTTTTTTAAAAAAACGGTACCACCATTTTGGAAAACAGTTTAACAGTTTCTACCAAAACTAAATAAATATGGTTTATTACATTCCAAAGAATTAGTATGGCAATGGAGGTGGGATTAAGAGTAGCGGAGAAACTTGACAGATACTACCTCAAGACAGGTAATCAAGGTTAACATTAATGGTGATTAGTTGTATTTAATATGATGTGATGTAAATGACACTTTACTGCTTTACTTTTACAAGTAAAGATTTTACTTCTGTGGCCTTTCGCCCCAATACATATTGCTTCCATCCAACAATGGAAAAGAAGTGAGAGGATGAATCATAGTTGCAGGCTCTTCTACAAATACTTAACCCAGTAGTCCTCAAAACGTCAAAGTCGTCAAAGCTAGGCAAGTAACAACCAGAAAGAGCGTAAGAATATATGAGTACTATATGTAATGTAGTAGCCTGAATAGTATCCTACAAAAGAAAAAGGGACATATTGTAAAAACTGAAAAAGTCTGAATGAAGCACTAAGTAAAATTCATTAGTTAATACACTAATATTAACTCATTAATTGTGACAAATGTATTATACTAATATGAAATGTTAAAAACCATAGAAAATGGAAAGTATGGCATACATGAGAACATTCAGCACACCCTAATAATTTTGTAAATTTAAAACTCTACTAAAATTTTTAAAAATTATGTATTTAAAAAGTTAATATAATAAAGATCCATGTGCAGAGTTTTCAGGAATGTAAGTGTTCAACTTCTTTGAGTTAATACCCAAAGTATGATTTCGGTGACTTGAGTATGATTACTGGATCACATGGTAAAGAGTACCTTTAGTTTTGTAAGACATCCTTATGCCATTTGTAGCACCTTTATTCATAATTGTCAAAGCATGAAAGCAAAACATTTTTGTCTATAAGTCCCATGTAACCTTTGACTTTTTGTATACTTAAGCTATGTTAATTTTAATGAAAGGTCAATGTTTAAAAAAAAGAACATTGTTTTAAAGAAAGCTAAAACATACAGACAATGGAAAATAAGTTTTACTTCATTTGAAAAAAATTAGTAATCTATTAGATCATATGTGGAGAAAGGAAAAGAAAGTACAAAATAAGGCATAATTTATTAAAATTTTTATTTTATAAAACCATCTCTGTTGTTAAAAGAAAATAATAATGTTGGTAAAGGTATGGTGCTATTATCTCACTCATTTCTGTTTAACAATGATATTTTCCCCCGCCAGTTAATGGCAAAGTTGTGTAGATAATATATTTTAAGGCAAGCTTATAGTGTTACAAAATAATTCTAATTTCTTAGAGCATATTTTAATATGTCAATAATCTTAATACTTTTTATAATGTCATATATGAGATGAAATATTTTGATAAAAATTTAACCACAAAATAATGAAAAGTTAATACAAAATTTATCATTGCAATCGAAATGATAGTTCTTGAATGGTAAATCATTTATACTCTATATTCAGTGAGTTACCAAACATCATTCATTCTTTACTCAAATTAAAATATATTGCTGTTTATTTTCATTTATTTTACCACTTTTAATCCAGATTCTATAGATCAACTGGATTATGGCAACTATAATGTGTTTTTCTTAAATATAGTTTTACCTCATTACAATAGAAAGTATTCTGAAAAAATATATATTATCTCTGTCAAAAGATAGGAAACACGATCTTGAAAGAGATGAATAATAAAACCTCAATGTAATCATTTATATTCTCATTTTAATCATCTACAAAATAACAATAACAGTTGCTGTGATAATTCAGACTGAGAGGAAGACTGCGTCTACCTCTCCTCCTCCTCCCACACAAAGGCACATGTATATATGGACACTCACAGATATAGTGATATTATTGTCAATTATTTTCTAGTCTAGATTGCTTACATAAAACCGATTTCATTTCACAGAAGACAAACTCTGTTTCTAATAAGTACTCATTAATACAGCAATTTAAAATTTCTGTGACCCACTCATAGAGCATGTGAATTAAAAAGGAATTTTAAAATAATGACATATTAAGTTTAATCCCTAACCATTTAAGCATGTTAAAAAGCATTATAAAATTATACATTTGTAAGTAGCTGAGTAATGAGCAAAACAAAAAGTTCTGACCTTCCCCATCCCCAAGCCTAACCTATAATGCACTTCATTCTTCCACTCATCTGTGACACTCAGTCTTGCCGCTCTTTCTACCTCCTGACATCACTGACCTCCACATTCCCTACAATCAGCTCAGTCCTGCCTGTTTATTCAGTGTAGAATTATATAAATCTGAGAGACAGAAATAACGTGGTTTCCAGGGAACTAAATGAAGGTACATTTTTTTGCCAATTATTTCTTCTTCAAAAAGCATCTTATGTGAAGGCACTTATAGAGCGATTGATGCTCAACCTAGAAGTCTGAGGGTAAACACAGCTTTATGAAGAAGTTGATGTAATAAATGTGATTTTTAACTCTATTTTGGCACCTTGTTTACTTAACTACTTTCTGTCATAGACAATTTTTTCAGAGTTTTCTAATTTGATTTTTCTCTCCCTTAATCCCACCATATCACTAAAATATATCTGCTCTTATAACACCAACTGACCAGTTACTGGGGTTACCACCATTATAATCATCAAATATAGTAAGCTCACCTCATAATTTATAAAAGTGCTGACTCTAAAAATTCTGAACTTTTTTCTTTTTCTTAACAAAATGCAAGGATAATTTGAGATACTTTTTACCTGTCTCTTGAATTATTATTGTTCTCTAGCATTTTCTGGCATCTTTTGCCTGAGCCACTTTGTTTAATCCTATGCCTTATTGGCAATCATGTTGTGAATATTCTTTCTCCTAAATTATCTGTCTCCTTTGCTTCAGAAGCCTAACAGGGTGTGCACATGTTTCTACGAGATGGTAAATGTGACAGAGAGTATGTGTTTTGCAATCAGGTCAATACATGCACCACTGTTTATTGATTGTGTGAGCTTGGGCAAGTCCTTACTCCTTCCGTGCTTCAGTTTTCTCATTTTATTTTTATTTTTTACTCCCTTTATTTTTATTTCTTCGGACACTATGGTGACTTAAGTTTTCTCATTTTTAAAATGGAGCCGTGACTATTTACTTCACAGTGTCATTGTGATAAGCAAGACAGTGTACTGAAGAAGGATTAGTGTCTCCCACATAGTAGCTGCATAATCTATTTGGTAAATCAGTCATTACTCCCTTAAAAAATATCAAATAAATCAGCTATCACCTCTCCATTACTCAATCTCATTTTTTTTTTAATTTACCATTTTTTTTTCCCCTTTTCTAGTCTCTTTGCTAAACTCTTCATCCTCCACACTGCTGGTAGCTATATTAGCATTTCTGAAACACACATTTTCACTCCCCTCCTATAATTTTAGTCAAGTCTGTGATAGGTAAAATTTGCTGTTTACTTTTTAGAGTACAGGCATAAATTATGAGAACATTTATACATGGTAATTTTTTTCTATTTCTAATTTTCCTCTTTGTATATAGTTTAAAAGTACAACGTATAATTTATACAAATAAAAAGCTACTTATTGTGGAGGTCATACTTCTTAAAGAAGTGAAACATGAAAATTATTAGGTATATAGAATCAACTATAAGCTTTTTAAAGGCTTCCACATTTCATAATATTGTATATTGATTGAAAATAGAAATAAATTACATTCATTATCTCCAGTCTTGACTCAACTATCTTTAATTGAATGCCTATTATATGCCAACTATTATAATAAGCTTGTTCTATTCAAATTATTTTATATAAAATGTATTTGTTTAAACCTACATCCTTATTTTTTAAAAAGATTTCATTTAAGATGACAGCTATTTGTGAAAGGAAGAAATACTGTTGATGTTTTCTTAATTACTGAATTTCAGTAGGGCTTTATTTTTGGAATAACCTAACTACAAAGCTACTATAATAGTGATACAGTTCATATTCATCTGAAATTACACATATTTTCCTGTGAAATACTTTCCTGGTAACGTAACCAGCCAATTGAGGTTTGGGTTGTAATTATGTGTAATGCTGTCTATGGCTCCATCATAGTTCTGGGTTTCTGAAATTCTTGTCTCAAGAATTTATAGGATGTTAATGGTAATATCACATGGGATAAAATTACTTCCTGATTTTAACTCTTAAACACACTATCTGATATCAATATGTGTGTTTAGAATTGAGGAGAATGGCATTTGGCTTGCTATTTTGGCAGGGTTTAAAGAATGTCTTTATAAATGAAAAGCTGAGACATATAACATCATACCTTTTAAGTCAAAATCACATCAACTTTTTCAAATTTATAATGTTTATATTACTCTAGTTCCCAATAAAATCCAAAGGATTTTATATTCACTATGTATAGGTACAAAGTGACTTCATAGATGTTTTTCTGTTGTGGTATATATTTTTTTCCTTTGCTGCTATTTTTATTTATTTAAATTTTCAGAAGGCATAAATGCAATGCATCAAGCCACTTTCTCTTTGAAAACATAAATGCACAATAGAGACCTAGAGTGTTCCTTAAGAAGCATGGGATTAGCCCCACAATAATGAGAGCTCACATCTGCAGTCAGTCTAAAAATGTCACAAAGACCTAATTTTGCTTCAATGCAAATGTGATTTGTTTCTTTGCATTTACATGTGGAAATAAATTGGTGATTGTGTTTAACTCATTTGCTATTTAATCTTTATTGTATCCTTTTCAACTAAGCTACTGGGAAAATAATATACCTGTGCAGGTTGCTACTACTGTAAATTTGTGATTTACAGGTACAAAAGTATTTCAATATTGCCTTGTGATTCACAGCTTTCTGTAAAACACAACTTTTTCTCTTGTGGTCATAAATGTATATATAATTGATTTCTGAACATGTGTGCTAGCAATGACTCAGGTAGACCTTCAATTGAATGTATGCATAAGTGAACCAGACTTCTTCCTCTTCTTTGCTGTGGTATTGATCCATCTGGTCCTACTGGATTTTCTTCCCTTTCCTTAGGTCAACAGTCTGGGAGATGTAGTAATTATGCCATTTCAATATTTATGGACTCTACCATTGTTACATTTGTATTGCGTCTGTACTAATCAGTCTTCATTATTGTTTCACTAGATTAGTGCTGTTGTCTCCTCCACAAGTGTCTCAATTCTTTAATTCCACTCACCAATATGTTCCTCACTCTGAAACCAGACTAATGCTTAAAACACAGTGAGCTCTCAGTGTAGTTGACAGGTTCTTCAAAATTGTGACTTTAAGCAAAACAACATGCAGCATGCTGGTCGTCATATAACATTGTTTTCTTCAATGTCTTTTTCATTATAACATTGAAGAGAGAAAAATGTTGATTTTGACATATGTTGTTTTGCTTGAAGTCATAGTTTCCATGAACGTATGGACAAAGTTAAGTGAGGATTTAATTTTTTGTTGTTGTTAATCACCTATATGAAATCTTCATTGCTCTCTGATAAAATATGACCTTCTTTACTGAGAATGGCTGCTCCTTCTTGATATAATCTCTTCCTAAATCAAGTGCTTATCTTTAATTGTAATTCCTTTTTCCTCTTTGATGAGAAAAGTTCACTTCTCTTACATCCTTAAAGGCATCCAGTGTCACATTCACCTCAAAATCTTTAGATAGATACTCTCTCCTGGAACATTTTTCCTTTGGCAGTTTTCCCAGATGATTCCATTTCATCATTTTAGCTTGGACTTTGTTTCCTACATTGGATTAAATGTCCTTGCTACATGTCTCATAGCTCTCTAGACTATTTTGTTGATAGTAATTTGATGTTGTTGCTTGTCTGATGATCTGTTTCCTTCATTGGGTTCTTAATTCTTTCCATTGATACTTCATTCCAACTGATCATTGATGAATCCTAGTACTGAGCATATTGCCTTGCACATAGATTGAGCTCAAATATACTTGTTTGAAGTATTTCTTTAAAACTTTAGCAAGATTAATAATTTAAATCCATTAAATTAAGATGATTAATATATTTAAAATTAACATGATTATGTAGAACATTTAATTCTGTAGAAATTATGTTTTATCTTTCTATATGCATATTTGTGTTATGTCACATATAAATTTATATTTTATTGATTTATAATATGTAGAACTGAAATTGCAAAGAGGTAATTTATAATTCAAATTTGATTTCTGCCTGAAATAGCCATTAAGATCATTAACATATTAGACTTACCATAAAGATTTAATATGAATTAACAAATTATATAATGGCATAAAATAATTTATTTTAACAACATTTAATTGATCTTTATGGAATAGCAGAAAATGCTGATATTTTAAATCTGAAAAACATGAGTTTTAATGCCACTTAACTGCTGGGTAAAATTGTGCAATAACAAAAATAAAAGCTACTATTTACTGAGTAACTCATATATGTTAACATAGTCATTCAATATTAAATAATAACTTGTTAATTAGATGTAATTTTCCCCAGTGTACCTATTTAAAAGTGGAGAGAATTAAATCTCAGGTCGCTTAAGGACATTGAATGAATGAATAACATAACTGAGATCCAAAGAGCATGTTTTTTCACTGACATCATTTATCTTTCCTCTCAAAATTCAACTTTCATTATGAGGATTGCAGTTTGTTAATCAAGTAATAGAGTGATTTGCACAGAGAAAACCTTCAATAATTGGTAGTTACTTCAAGAAAAAGTCAATGGGTTAAACTCAGAAATCCTTTATGTTTTCTTGCCCTCCAGAAGCAATGATGCCCTCCAACAGAATTGATGGGCTGACCTCCTTCTTTCAGTTACCACCATATTACTTACATTTATAATATTTTCATTATTGCTTTTTGACTTCCTTTTCCCTCTTTATCTGCCACCTTCCATAATTCCTACAGAAGTTAATGAAGACTAGGTTTAGTCATTTGCACAACAGAATTTTATGTATATCGGAGCTCCCATCCTCTGAATTTTCATAAGAGGAATATGATTGTCACTCTCAGGCATTTTAAGGCTTGTTTTTACATAAAATAGTACATGAAAAATATATTCATATGGTTTTTACTTTTGTATGTTTTAAAGATGTTTTTTGAAAACTAATCAGAAGAGGAATGATTATATCTCAAGAAAATTGAAACCATCTGTAAAAGAATCTTGTCTGTGCTGTGTTTTGATTAGATTGAAGCTTAGTGTAAACAGAAAATACAAAAGTTTGTATTTTTTGTTAAAAAAAATGCAATTGTTGGCTAAATTATGTCATAAAACCAGAACTTTTCATGTTTCATGAAAAGTTGTTGGCTAAATTATGTCATGAAACCAGAACTTTTCAAAATCAGGTGACTATATAGGACTTGACCAAATCAACATATCTTGATCACATTTTTCTAGGCTTACTTTCCCAAAGAAGGCCCCAAGCTGCTAGTGACACGGTCTTTGCAGTTGTAGGCTCTTATTAAATGGACAGAAAGAGCTAGCATGTTTTACATCATTAAGTAATTTAGGAAAAACTTCACTAACAATGTATGTTTTTTTCTGTTTAAAGGAATATTTACAACATTTGAATTCCTCTGTTTCTCCATCAAAGCACATTGTCATCAAAGCTACTTGCACTTTGGGGATAGAAACAAAGCCAATTTCAGGAATCCCTAAAACAACTTTGCTTGAAAATTTCCAGCAATACTTAACACACCATTTTATAGCAATTCTTTATGATAAACTGTAAAATACAGTTGCCTGAAAATGACTGACAAATCAATCATCATTCTGAGCCTGGTGGTTTTTCACAGCTCCTTTATAAATGGAAAAACATGTAGACGGCAATTGGTGGAAGAATGGCATCCACAACCCTCATCATATGTGGTAAATTGGACACTAACAGAAAACATCTGCATGGACTTCTACAGAGATTGCTGGTGTTTGGGTGTAAACACTAAAATAGAAACTTCAGGCAATCAAGTTGTTCCCCAAATTTGCCCTTTGCAAATTCAATTAGGGGACATCCTTGTAATTTCTTCTGAACCATCTCTTCAATTTCCAGAAATAAATTTGATGAACGTTTCTGAAACATCTTTCATTGACTGTGTGCAAAATACCACAACTGAAGATCAGTTACTTTTTGGTTGCAGACTAAAAGGAATGCACACTGTTAATTCTAAGTGGCTGAGTGTTGGGACACATTATTTTATCACAGTCATGGCAAGTGGTCCATCACTTTGTTCACTGGGACTTCGACTAAATGTGACAGTGAAACAGCAGTTCTGCCAGGAATCTCTGAGTTCAGAAATTTGCTCTGGTCGTGGTAAATGTCTTAGTGAAGTTTGGAGCAAGATATATAGTTGCCATTGCCAGCCTCCATTTTCTGGAAAATACTGCCAGGAACATGATGCATGTTCTTCTAAACCATGTAAAAATAATGGCAGTTGCATTAATAAAAGAGGAAAATGGGATAAGCAAGGATATGAATGTGTCTGTCATCCCCCATTTACAGGTAAGATTGTTTAAGATACACGATTTTATTAAAATCGAGAATACGATGAATTAATAAACTGTTACTTAACAAAAATGAAACTACATTTTAAAAATTAGATTTCTTAGAATTGGCTACATATAGGTTCTGAACATATGCAAATCCTATTAGGGATCCTCTAAAATAGCCTTTTTACTTAACTGAAAAAGGCCTCTTAGAAACATGTTTTATTGTGAAATACCTATATTTACATGTTTCCCAACATCCATTCTTAATGTCTCATACATTAAAAAATAAGAATATCAGAGTGATATAAAAGCTTTTAGTCACTGAATGAAATGCCCAAGGTTATGGTATTTGGACAGGTGATAACTTGAAAATGAAGTATGCATCTGAGTAGAGGAAGTCAAGGAACTACAGTTGGAGGGCAGTCATAGAAACTGCTTGGCCAGATTGGAGAGAAACTGGTTATTGTGAGCCAAGAGTAATGTTTAAATGGATGTTGGTATGGCATGCAGAACGTGATTTATAGGTGATAGTGACAAGGATGAAAAGAAGATGCTATAATTCATAACTGGTTGTAATAAGCTCAATAAGAGGCAACAATCAGGAAGGGTTGTGAACAGATGTTTGGTGAGTAATTAAGACGGAGGAAGGGCAATCTAAAAGATTTTAAATTATGCTACCTGAGGCTAAAATGAAGTTTGAAGGGAATAAAACTCTCTTTATTTCAGTGTATACTAGAGGAATTTAAGGTCAATGGAGGAAAGTGAGGAGCAAGATTGAAGAAATGTAGGGAATGTTTAAAGCTCGGAAACTTGTGAACTAATTTATTTTAATGAGAGTTTGATAGACCTGGCATGGAGAGTTTCAAGTAAAATAGGTAAGACCAGGATGATCTAACAGAGAAATATTTGACATGGCTGGTAGTAACGGCCTAGGAAAACAGCAGGCTGGTAGTGTATTTTGGTCATAAAAGAGGAAGGGGCCAGGCGGGGTGGCTCATGCCTGTAATCCCAGCACTTTGGGAGGCCGAGGCGGGTGGATCACAAGGTCAGGAGATCGAGACCATCCTGGCCAACATGGTGAAACCCTGTCTGTACTAAAAACACAAAAATTAGCTGGGCATGGTGGCCCGTGCCTGTAATCCCAGCTACTCAGGAGGCTGAGGCAGGAGAATTGCTTGAACCCAGGAGGCGGAGGTTGCAGTGAGCCGAGATTGCTTGCACTCCAGCCTGGCGCCTGGTGACAGAGCGAGACTGTCTCAAAAAAAAAAAAAAAAAAAAAAAAGAGGAAGGAAGGTTAGAGTAGAGCTGTGTCTAGAGCAGATCACCTGCAAGGATTTAACTTTAATATTGTCAGGCAGGCTTTAGAGGGATCTCCTCTCCTATATGCCTGAGGCTGAATTCATTGGAACCAAAGTTGAAGAGGCTGTGTGATAAGATTTAATGGGGAGGCCAGCCGCGGTGGCTTAAGCCTGTAATTCCAGCACTTTGGGAGGCCAAGGTGGGCATTTCACCTGAGATCAGGAGTTCAAGACTAGCCTGGCCAACGTGGTAAAACCCCATCTCTACAAAAATACTAAAACTAGCCGGGCATGATGGCGGGTGCCTGTAATCCCAGTTACTCCAGAGACTAAGGCGGAAGAATCCCTTGAACCAGGAGGCAGGGGTTGAGGTGAGCCGAGATGGAGCCATTGCACTCCAGCCTGGGCGACAGAGTGAGAATTTATTTTATTTAGAGTTTGACACACCTGGCATGGAGAATTACAAGTGAAATAGGTAAGACCATTTATCTTTATTAGAGAAATATTTATCTAACAAAGAGAAATATTTGACATGGCTGGTAATAACAGTTTAGGAAAATAGCAGATTGGTAGTGTATTTTGATCATAAAAGAGGAAAGAAGGTCAGAGCAGAGATATGTCTAAAGCAGATCATCTGGTGGGATTTAACTGTAATTTTGTTAGGCAGGCTTTAGGGGGATTCCTTCTCCTATGTGTCAGAGGCTGACTCCATTGGTGGTAAATGTTCCCTACAGTTTTTCAATCTTTCTCCTCGCTTTCCTCCGATGACCCCAAATTCCTCTAGTATATTCTGAAGTAGGGTTTTATTCCCTTCAAATCTCACTTTAGCCTCAAGTAGCATAATTTACATTTTTTTAGATTGCCCTTCCTCTGGCTTAATAACTCTCCAAAACAAACAACAAACCAAACAAACAAACAAAAAATTTAATGGAAGATCTCAATAAACCATTGTAGCCTGTAAAATTCACCTAATCCAATCTTTCGAAGAGTCATTTTGGCTTGATAGTAGCTCGGTACCAAGATTATTACAGAAGTTAATACCAACAATAGCCACTTAATACATTGTCTCTATAACATGGATCAAATTCTAATTTGACAGTACTGGCATTGGTGATAGAAGGTGCAAGTTATATCCCTGATTTATGCTGGGGTATATCAGGTGATTAAAGTTAAGGCAGGCTAGAGAAAAAAATGAAAGCACTCAAATTGCTAATTTGGAGTGAATGATAAATCAATTTAATAGACAATCTCTAAAGCATCCGTTTTCACCTGTTCAAAGAGTTTTAAAGGATATTTGGCCAGCAAATTTCTGCCGTATGTCAGGATATCAATTTGAATGTATGCATTCATAGTTCATGGGATATTATTTTGGTGGTTTTATTATAATTGCATAGAGTGGTTTGCTTCTTACTCAATATTTCTTTCTTTTTTCCTTCCTTCCTTCTCTTCCTTCTTTCCTTCCCTCCTTTCCTACTTCCTTTTATCCATCCCTCCCTCCCTCCTTCCTTCCTTTTTTTCTTTCCTTTTTTCTTTTCTTTTCTTTATTTACTTTTTTTTCTTTCTCTCTCTCTCTTTCTTTTTTGCTTTTTTTTTCTTACAGCCATAGGTGCTTTCAACCATTAAACTTTGAGTAGTATAAAAATATCTAGATAGTGCTTCGTTATTTTTATAACATTAAGAATACTCCATTTTCCACTTTAATTATAAATAATTCCTTCAATTATAAAATCTCAGAAGATAATGAAATATGTAGAATTGCCAAAACAATTGAAAATGCTCACTGCATTAGTTTGCTAGAGCTGTCCTAACAAAATATAGACTGGATGGCTTAAACAGAAACTTATTTTCTCACAGTTTTAGATGCCAAAAGTCCAAGATCAAGGTATTGGTAGATTTGATTTCTTCTGGGACCTATTTGACTGGTCCATAGACTGCTATCTTCTCCCTGTGTCTTTACATTGTCATTTCCCTATGAGTATGTGTACAAACATTTTTCTCTTAGAAGCACACCAGTCACATTGGATTAGGACACACACTACTAACCTGACTTAGCCTTAATTGTGTACTTATCTAAAGATGTTGTCTCTAAATACAGAAACTCTGTGATACTGAGGGTTAGGAGTGCAACATATGAATTTGACGGGGGTGGGTGGGCACAATTTAGCTTATAAAACTCACTAAGTTTTAATTAGGCCATGGCCTATTGAGCATTCTACTGTTAATTTAGTTTTTATGTTTGAAAAACATTTTGAAAGAATGATTTTTATTTATATTTTCACTTATATTTTTATTATGTTTAGGGTTGCTTGGAGGTAAATGAAGAAAGGGGAGTTCTGCATTAGTGAAGCATGGATGTCGGTATAGAAGGAATTTGAAAGACATCAATGATAGTGGCAAAAACTGCATATAAATTAAGAGCTTAATTAAACTGAGGGTAAAAAGCATATTGCAAATTTACATGCAGTTGTTTTGTAACATTTGTCCACTTGGTATGCCCTGGGATTTCCAAGGCACATTCCTCTACTAAGAGTATTACAAGGTGATTAACTATTCATAGAACTAGTTTGCTATGGAAGGCTATATTTCCAAATCTCGCTTACACATACTATTGTAGTCCCACTAAGATAGAGTGATAGAAGGTGCAAGTTATATCCCTGATTTATGCTGGGGTGTTATCAGGTGATTAAAGGTAAAGCAGGCTAGAGAAAAAGTGAAAACAGTCAAATTGCCGATTTGGAGTAAATGATAAATCAATTTAATAGACAATCTCTAAAGTCCCACTATGATAGAGTGGGACTACAATAGTATGTATAAGTGAGATTTGGAAATTTTATATGCCAACAAGGGCAAATAAGTGTTGAATTGGCAAGTTTGTGCATGTATTTTGAGAATCCAGGCAGCCATTTCTCCTTTTGAATTGTTCCTTGGCTAGGGAGTAAAGACTGTGACACAATACATGTTTGAATGCATTGCTTTGAAAATTACCACTGAAATGCTATCAGTGTATGTTGAAAAACTGGTATCTATTATATGTATTAATATTATCTACCATGAACACAATTAAAATTTTAAAATATTATGTAAATTAAGTAAAGCTCAAATACCACTATCCAGAAAAAAAAAAATTGGATATTATAGTCTGAAGTCAGAAGATGAAAAACTTACATAAAATGTGAAAATTAATTTTTATTTCAATTTAAATGCATCTTTGTGTAACATGGTTTTATGGCTGAAATTACATTTGTCATAATTTGATATTTTCATTATTAAAGAATTGAGGGAAAACTGATGGTTATAATATTGATATGCAGTGTAAATGTTTTTTCAATGTTACAGGAAAGAATTGCTCAGAAATAATTGGCCAATGTCAACCACATATCTGTTTCCATGGAAACTGCAGCAATATTACTTCAAATAGTTTCATTTGTGAATGCGATGAACAATATTCAGGTAAAAATGCATATATACATATACATATGCACAATTTTAATGTATTTCAAATTAAATGTGAAATATTTCCTTTATTATTGAAAAATATAATTTTAGAGGTTATATATACTGAACTATTTTATGGTAAAGTTAATAAATCAATTTGGTTAATACTATTAAATCATAATGCAGCTAAATGTTTTATAGCAAAGAGTTTGAATGCTAGTTTACATGTTTTTCCCCATAAAATTACTTATATCTTTCTTCAAACTTGCATTTATGATCAATGAATTTGAAATTGTTAATGTCGACGGGGCGCGGTGGCTCACGCCTGTAATCTCAGCACTTTGGGAGGCCGAGGCGGGTGGATCACGAGGTCAAGAAATCGAGACCATCCTGGCCAACATGGTGAAACTCCGTCTCTACTAAAGATACAAAAATATTAGCTGGGCACGGTGGCGCGTGCCTGTAATCCCAGCTACTCAGAAGGCTGAGAGGCAGGAGAATTGCCTGAACCCAGGAGGCGGAGGTTGCGGTGAGCCGAGATCGCGCCATTGCACTCCAGCCTGGGTAACAAGAGAGAAACTCTGTCTCAAAAAAAAAAAAGAAAAAAGAAAAAAAAAAGAAATTGTTAATGTCTTTACTTGATACTTCTTAACCATGAAATGTTAAATTATGGATATTTTCACTGAACACATGTTGAGGTTTCTGTTCATTTCAAAAACATAGTCTACTAGAAAGAAGATATTATTAAATGTTTTTTTTGGTATAAAATATGCAGATGAAATATTTTTATCAGTGTCCTATATTTTATTCTATTCAAAATCAGTTTGTTAGATAACATTTTTCAAGATAATAATGAAGTAAATGATTTCTTTTTTTTTTTTTTTTGCGTGTGTTACACTAAATGTAAATATGTTTTTATGCATTTCTATTTATTATTCTTTAGACTGTTTGGCTAAATTTAGATGCTGTAAATTTGTTGACCCTCTCAACTTATTTCCATTATGCTCTAGTATGTAAGTTTATCCTTGAAATTCAGGAGCCCCCTCAAATGTTTCTCATAAATCCAGCTATTCCAAAGCACTGTTATAATATTTAAAATCTTGTACACTTTTGAACTGTTATTAAATTTGCTAAGTGTCTCCTTGCATCATGGGAAAAAAAACTTTAATGTTTTATTTTTAAAATGTAACTTATTGTAATGTTAAAAAAATGGATTTCTTTGATAATTTTTTTAGCTGTTTAATTAAATTCTTGAAACTGATTTTCAGCAAGATGCAGCCAAACTTAGAGGATTCTGTTATTAAAATGTCAAACTGTCCCAGGGCCATTAGTTTCATTTTCAAAGTCATTCTTTTGAGACTTAAACATTTCTAAATGTGAATGTTGATGAAAATAAGCAAGAAAAACCACATTATGCCATGTTACAATTTTTTAAATAACAGTTTTGTCACAATGAATTAGTTCCATTACTCTATAAGTATTTAAAATTTAAAATTATTTGTGAATTTTGTAACTATAATTTTTATTTCAGTTGTGTGAATATCATGACTAATTTATGAATTATGGGTGAACCACAGTACATTTCTTATATTTTCTGCTCCACACTTTTCTATATTTGATCAAAACAATGTATTATGCTACATACCTAACAAAATGTATATTTAAAATTTCACCACAGAAACCAATAACTTTATTTTTAAATATTTTTGCCGAATTCACATATTTGCAATAGCACTACCAATATTGTCAGATATCTTGCCTTTGAAAGAATAACCTTGCAAAACTTTATTTTAATACATTGGAGGGAAAAATCAAACCATTACTGGAATTAACTGATTATAAATGTGAAGGTGTTGTTTTGTTTTGATTTGATTTTTTGAGACAGAGACTCACTGTTTCACCCAGGTTGGAGTGCAGTGGTGAATCTCTAGTCACTGCAACCTCTGCCTCCCAGGCTCCAGTAATTCTCCTGCCTTACCATCCTGAGTAGCTGGAATTACAGGTACATGCCACCACAGCCAGCTATTTTTTTCTAGTATGACAGGATTTCGCCTTGTGGCTAGGTTGTTCTCAAACTTTTGGCCTCAGGTGATCCACTGGTCTTGGCCTCCCAAAGTGCTGGAATTACAGGAGAAAGTCACCAACCCAGCCCAAGCTGGCATTTTCTAACTGTGCATGAAGTTGTCTACTACTTGAGCTGACGCTTTGACAACTATCACTTTACTTTTTGTATGCACAGAGGAACTTGCAATAAAAAATGAGAAAAATAATATTGGGACAGTCATTTGATCTAAATGAAAAGACATGCTTCACAAAGTGATATGTGAGAAGACCTTCTGCTTATGCACCTAACTCATCATCAAAAGACAGTCTTCTAAAATATTTACTAATATTTAAAAAGTGGAATGTGGATGGTTCTTCAACTTATGTATGCATTCTGGTTTGTATACAGTCAGTAATGTCACTAATATTTTACAGTGAATAATTAATAGTGGCACAGTTTAGGGACAACTACATATTTATCATCAATTTTCTAGGAAAACATAAATTTGAAATTAAATTTTATTAAAAATGTAAATTGTTTCTTTTGAAATACTCTATAAGTATATATTGTAGAATAATAAAGGTTCATCAGTGTATAATAAAATATGTAAATAGTTTTACATTTATACCAAGGGCTGGCAAACTTTCTGTAAAGGGTTAGATGATAAATATTTTAGACTTTTTGAGCCATATGGTCCCTACCACAATGATTCAACTCTGCTATTATAGCATGAGAGCAGCCATAAACATACATAAATGTGTAAATTTCACCATATCAATAAAACTTTGTTTACAAAAGTAAGTGGAAGGTCTTTTTTGGCTTACTGTTACAGTTCACTGACACTGTTTTGTACCATACAATAATTGACCAAACCTCTATATCAAGAACATATAGGCAATTATCTATAAACCCTATGACGAGACTGGAAGCCTCAATTTTCCTCTTATATATAACATAGACATAACTCATAATTTCCTGTGACTCTCACTGACCGCGCTCAGGGGCAGCCCAGAAGTCCGGTGCTGGAAATGCAGCATTATTAGTAACCTTATCTTCATACAAACTGAAATAAGGAGGAATTAGCTATTTTTGGCTGCTGGGGCCTTCGAAGTCCTACAAACTGTCCTTGAATGATTGACACAATAAAATTGGCATCTGGACAGCAGTGAAACAAAAAGAGGTAGTTTATCACTGGCTATATTATCTGCATGTTAAAAATTAATTTTCTGCTTATGTGTATCTCTATATCTCACACTCCTGGAAAAGATGGCAGAATTTAAAGTACCAAGTGGTGATTTATCATACCCATCCCCATTTATTTTAATGCAGCTATATACAATAGTACTTGGTTAAAAAAAAATCCAGGACAAATGGTATTTTAATATTTGGAGATAATTGATATTTCAGCAAAATTCTGTATTCTACTCCATGAGCATAAACTAGTGCTATCCTAAGCAAACTAGAATGATTACATAATGAAGGTTTGGTAACTATGATAGGGATAATTTTTACATTCTTTTGAGACCTACAGCCTGTGACAAAAGTACACAGGAAGCATCACATTTAAAAGATGTATAAAATATAACTATCCATCTGATATAGCTTAACTATTTCTCCACCCAAATCTCATCTTAAATTTCCATGTGTTGTAGGAGGGACCAGTAGGAGGTCAGTGAATCATGGGGGAAAGTCTTTCTTGTGCTATTCTCATAATAGTGAGTAAGTCTCACGAGATCCGATGGTTTAAAAAAACGGAGTTCCCCTGCACAAGTTCTCTCTCTCTGGCTGCTGCCATCCATGTAAGACATGACTTGTTCCTCCTTGCCTCCCACCATGATTGTGAGTCTTTTCCAGCCACATGGAACTGTAGGTCCATTTCAACTCTTTATTTTGTAAATTGCTCATTCTTAGATATGTCTTAATCAGCAGCATGAAAACGAACTAATAGACCATTTATCTGGTATTTCATATATATTTTCTAATATTTTATTGTTGATTGCTTCAAAACTCTTCAGAAACTAATATATTTTTCGGCAGTGATCAACTGTGCATATTAATATGTATTATTTGATATATGAATCTAGATTTATAATTGAGATTATATTCCAATGAGTCATAGTAAAAGTATAGAAAATTAATATTTCTTATACCTTATCAATTGGGATTATTATAAAATTAGCCTTTATGTCAAGTTCTCATTGCTCTTGAATTTTATTCCAAACAGAATTTTGGAATTCATATTATTCGGAATATTAGAGTTGTCATACCTAAAGCAGTTTAGTAACCCACATCTAAAGCAAATTTACATTAAGACTACAAATAAATATGGTATAGAGTATGCCAATCCTATTTTAAAACTGAAGAGCCCTTAGAAAAACAAATTCTTTATTTTTCAGGTATCTCTATATCATGAAATAGAGTATAAATAAGAATAATTAGCCATGAGGTCAAACTTCAATTTCAAACATTTTGAAATTAAAATTAAGAATTAAAATCTAATCCGAAACCATGTGAAAATTTATTCTTCATTGTAATCCTGAATTTGAAAATGTTATATGAGATTTATGCATCCATTAGAAAGTGACTTATTCTAATGGTATAACGATAAGATTTATTGCTACATTTTTTTTTCTTTTTTCGTTTTTGAGACGGAGTTTCACTCTTGTTACCCAGGCTGGAGTGCAATGGCGCTATCTCGGCTCACCGCAACCTCCGCCTCCTGGGTTCAGGCAATTCTCCTGCCTCTGCCTCCTGAGTAGCTGGGATTACAGGCACGCGCCACATGCCCAGCTAATTTTTTGTATCTTTAGTAGAGACAGTGTTTCACCATGTTGACCAGGATGGCCTCAATCCCTTGACCTCGTGATCCACCCGCCTCGGCTTCCCAAAGTGCTGGGATTATAGGCTTGAGCCACGATGCCAGGCCTATTGCTACATTTTTAAAAAGTGTATTTTTGATCATGCAAGCAAAATTTAAAATTATTATGCTATACATTATTAGTTTATGACACATTTTCAAATATGAATTTGTTGTAGAAACAAGAGATGGTCAGAAAATAAAATCTTTGTTTTTAGTTTAAGACTAAATTAAAGCTACCAAAACCAAATTTAGTTTCAAGCTAGGAAAGTTTATTTGTAAGTATGCTGAGAAGTTTGAACCCAAGATAAGTGATGTTAAAAGGTTTTGCAGTGGCATTCGATAAATAAAAAAAATTTCAGAATATGGTAACTTCAACTACCATTTTGGACAGATAATAAGAGATCCAAATCTGATTAGCAGAGAATAATCTAAGATGTTTAGTTAGCAGTTTAAATCAGAGGGTAGACAGAATACATTCCCATGTAAAGTATGTATTTCTCCATTTCTGTAATCTTCACCAATGGGTAGAATTTATGAAGAATAGAATTTTGTTAATGGAAAGGAAAGCAGGCAGGAACTAAATCCAATATAACTTTCTTCATACTTAATAATTGAACTTCAATCCTATTTTGAAACTCAATTCTGGTAGAGGTTGGAAAATTAATCTCTGTCAATTTAACCCTGTCTCTAACCCCCTGCCATGTAGAGGATTGGACTAGCCCTTGCTCTCATAAGTGGAATTTAAAAAATTAATGTGAGTTACATGAGCTTATATGCACACATGTATAGTCATTAAGACTTAGCATTTATAAAATTTGGATGATAATTTATGGCAATGTAAATAGTTTTTAAGGCATTGATTAGGTAGGAGTTCATGTAAGTTTACTCTGGGTTGCTATTACTTTTATATTGTCAAACTTTATTTCATACTACTTTTCTTCTTGGTTCTCTAATCACTATGATAATTATTAGCATTGATGGTGGCTTTTATTTCCAAGCACAGCATAATCCACAATAACATAACATTTGAAAGCAAAAGCTCTGTATCGATTACTAACATGAACAATTTCCTTTGCTACCATACTTCATTGATAAAGAACTGAATCTTCCCATGAACCTTCCAATTAATTTCTTCCATTGTGATGAATCCTCCATAGATTTATTGGCAAAACATTATTTCCAAGTGTTCTCCACCCTGCTATAAGTTGTCTCAAAATAGTTTATGTGTCTACCAACGAAGTAGTGTATACTGTGAACTTAATAAATAGTAATTATTGATAATTATGAGATCTCAAGATGCTACTGAAACTTTTTATTGCTTGCACTGAGAAATGAGAGTGTAAATTGATTATAAAATAAAAAGACTTGAATGCTCAATAAAGCATATAATTTAGCTAAGGTTATTAAACAGATATACGTATATGCCAATTTGAATGTCCTTTTATTGTTTTTCCATCTATAGAATATTGATTTCTTCCTTTTGTTGGGGTGACAATAATTATATTTATAGGATACAGAGAGACATTTTGATACATCTATACAATATGTAAGGATCAAATTAGAGTAATTGACATATCCATCACTTCAAACATTTATTGTTTCTTTGTGCTGTGAACATTCGGAATCCTCTCTTCTAGGTTTTTGAAAATACATGGTAAATTACAGTTAATCATATTCACCATACAGTGTTGTAGAACACCATAAATCATTCCTTCTATTTAGCTATAATTTTGTATCTATCCATTAACCAAACTGTCCCCATCCTCCTTTTCCCTACCCTTCCCAGCATCTAATACTCACAATGCTAGTTCCTACATTCATGAGCTTAAATTTTATTTAAATTTCACATATGAGTGAGAACATGCAGTATTTAGCTTTCTCTGCCTGACCAGTTTTGATTAATAAAATGTTCTACAGGTTTATCCATGTTGCCAGGAATGACATAATTCCATTTTTATGACCAAATAGTATACCATTGTGTATATAGACAACATTTTCTTTATCCAAGCATCTCTTCATAGAGGATGAGGGTGTGACTGTCTCTTTGGTATGCTAATTTCATGTTCTTTGATTATTTTAACTGATATTTGATGTGCAACTTTCTTTTTATCAGAAAGTCCATAAAGTAGTAAATAAAATAGTTAATCTAATTTCTACTTTACCTTTTAAGGAAATGGTAGAAATATAATTATAATTTGGAATTACTTGACTCCAATGATTGATCTTAAACCAATATAATATATTGCTTCTGGTTTTTTCATGAAAATGTCAAAAAAATATTTAATAATGTGGTATTAGCTGTGTATATGTCTATAAGGCTTATAATATACAATAACCCTTGAAAGCCAATATGACTTGCTCACTTTGCCATTTTTAAGTTGTCTTTTTATTAGTGATTTGTAGAAAAACTGTGTATGTCCAGATAGAAGTCACTTGTCATGTATGCAAATAGTACAAATAATTTTTTTTTTTTGTCTCTGGCTTACCTCTTTATTTTTGCTTGTTTGTTTATTTATTTGAGATGGAGTTTTGCTCTGTTGCCATGCTGGAGTGCAGTGGAGCCATCTTGGTTCACTGCAGCTTCTGCCCCCTGGGTTCAAGTGATTCTTCTGCCTCAGCCTCCTAAGTATCTGGTCCTACAGGTGTGCACCACCATGACTAGCTGATTTTTTATTTGTGTGTGTGTGTATTTTTAGTAGAGATGGGGTTTCACCATGTTTATCAGGATGGTCTAGATCTCCTGACCTTGTTATCCACCCATCTCAGTCTCCCAAAGTGCTGGGATTACAGGTGTGAGCCACAGCGCCCAGCCATATTTTCATTTTTTTTTCATTTAATTATTTTGATGACAAAGGTGTTCAATGTTAATAAAATCAATTTATCATTTAAAAACACATTTTATAGGTTTTGTACCTTCTTTAGGAAACATTTGCATGTTTCAAAGTCACAAATAATTTCTCTGGAAACATAGTTTTAGCCCTCTGTTTAGGTTTATAATCCACTCAGTCAATTTTTGCATTTAATAGAAGGTTGTTTTTTTTTTTTAATTGTAATTTAGGTTCTGAGGTACATGTGCAGTTCATGCAGGATTGTTGCATAGGTACATACATGGCAAGGTGGTTTGCTGCCTTCATCTCCCCATCACCTATATCTGCTATTTCTCCCCTCATATTATCCCTCCCCTAGCCCCCAATACTGACCACAGTGTATGATGCTCCCCTCCCTGTGTTTGTGTGTTCTTTCTTTTCCATTTTAAATATACCTGCATTTCTCAAACTCAAAGCTTTATTTTATCAAGTTCTAACACATTTTGCATTGACAAGTGATTTCATCCGCATCAAGTAAGGTTAGTGACCGTTACCAAAGAGGACACCCCAGACCTCCTAGGAACTGCTAAGAAATTAATATTTCAAAGGCTATGGAAATGTAGAACAAAAAGCTTTCAATTTAGTCTAATGGGTATCTATTTTTCATCTATATTTAGAAATAAGTTGCTGCCTTAGGAAAAGTAGATTTTTATCCATTCAAATAAAATACCAGATAAGTTGAGTTTTTTTAAAAAAAAAAAAAACGCCCACAGATCTGTATTATTTAGCTACTTCCTCTTGAGTAGATGGTCATTTCACCTTCCTAAGCAAACACACACAAGAATTTGCACCAATTCTCACTAGCCCAGGCAAAACTCCAAGGATTTTATTTAGATTAAACTTCAATTCTTTTTTAAAAAGTGATAGGTAGACAAGATTTAGGCACTTGAACTCGCACACACACAGACACACAAAGTCTTTTCCTGATCTTCATCTTAGAAGTTTCCATAGAGAATCCTGAAAAGTTGCCAGATCTTTTAAAACACCTCTCCTCAACACACATGCTCCCTGTGTCCATGTGTTCTAATTGTTCAACACCCACCTATGAGTGATAACATAACGGTGTTTGGTTTTCTGTGTTTGTGTCCGTTTGCTGAGAATGATGGTTTCCAGATTCATCCATGTCCCTACAAAGGAGACAAATTCATCGTTTTTTATGGCTGCATAGTATTCCATGGTGTATATGTGCCACATTTTCTTTATCCAGTCTATCAATGATGGACATTTGGATTGGTTCCAGGTTTTTGCTATTGTTAAACAGTGCCGCAGTGAACATATCTTTGCATGTGTCTTTATAATAGAACAATTTATAGTTCTCTGGGTATATACCCAGTAATAGAATTGCTGGGTAAAATGGTATTTCTATTTCTAGATCCTTGAGGAATCACCACACTGTCTTACACAAAGGTTGAACTAATTTACACTCCCACCAACAGCGTAAAAGTGTTCCTATTTCTCCACATACTCTCCAGTGTCTGTTGTCTCCAGATTTTTTAATGATCGTCATTCTAACTGGCGTGAGGTGGTATCTCAGTGTGGTTTTGATTTGCATTTCTCTAATGACCAGTGATGATGAGCATTTTTTCATGTTTGTTGGCCTCATTGATGTCTTATTTTGTAAAGTGTCTGTTCATATCCTTCACCCAGTTTGAATGGGTGTGTTTGTTTTTTTCTTGTAAATCTGTTTTAGTTCTTTGTAGATTCTAGATATTAGCTCTTTGTCAGATGGGTAGATTGCAAAACTTTTTCCATTCTTTTGGTTGCTGTTTCACTCTAATGATTATTTCCTTTGCTGTACAGGAGCTCTGGAGTTAATTAAATCCCATTTGTCTATTTTGGCTTTTGTTACCATTGCTTTTCGTGTTTTAGCCATGAAGTCCTTGCCTATGCCTATGTCCTGAATGGTTTTGCCTAGGTTTTCTTCTAGGGTTTTTATGATGTTAGGTCTTATGTTTAGATCTTTAAACCATCTGGAGTTAATTTTAGTATAAGGTGTCAGGAAGGGATCCAGTTTCTGCTTTCTGCACATGGCTAGCCAATTTTCCCAACACCATTTATTAAACAGGGAATCCTTTCCCCATTGCTTGTTTTTGTCAGGTTTGTCAAAGAATGGATGAATGTAGATGTGTTGTATTTCTTCGGGGGCCTCTGTTCTGTTCCATTGGTCTATGTCTCTGTTTTGGTACCAGTACCATGCTGTTTCGATTACTGTGGCCTTGTAGTATAGTTTGAAGTCAGGCAGAGTGATACCTCCAGCTGTGTTCTTTTTGCTTAGGATTGTTTTGGCTATGTGGCTCTCTTTTGATTCCATATGAAGTTTGAAGTGGTTTTTTCCAGTTCTGTGAAGAAGGTCATTGGTAGCTTGATGGAATAGTGTTGAATCTGTAAATTACTTTGGGCAGTATGTCCATTTTCATGATGTTGATTCTTCCCAACCATGAGCATGGGATGTTTTTCCATCTGTTTGCATCCTCTCTTATTTCATTGAGCAGTGGTTTGTAGTTCTCCTTGAAGAGGTCCTTTACCTCCTTTGTTAGTTTTATTTATAGGTATTTTATTCTCTTTGTAGCAATTGTGAACGGGAGTTCACTTTTGATTGGGCTCTGTGTTTGCCTGTTTGTTATTGGTGTATAGAAGTGCTTGTGATTTCTGCACTTTGATTTTGCATCCTGAGACTGCTGAAGTTGCTTATCAGTTTCAGGAGATTTTGGGCTGAGACAATGGGTGTTCTAAATATACAATCATGTGATCTGCAAATAGAGACAATTTGACTTTCTCTCTTCCTATTTGAATATGCTTTATTTCTTTCTCTTGCCTAATTGCCCTGGCTAGAACTTCCAATACTATATTGAATAGAAGTAGTGAGATAAGATTAACAAAATAGACCACTAGCCAGACTAATAAAAAAGAAAAGGGAGAAGAATCAAATAAATGCAATAAAAAACAATACAGGGAACATCACCACCAATTCCACAGAAATACAAACTACCACCAGAGATTACTACCATCAACTCTATGCACACAAACCAGTAAATCTGGAAGAAATGTTTTTTTTTTTTAATATGTGGAAATACGGTTCAGCACAATGTGGCAACTGTTTCTTTTACTCATAGATTTACTTGGTATCTTATCAAAAATAAATTAAATATATATGTGTGTATGACTAGTTCCATAATCTCTATTCTATTCCATTTGTCTATTTTTCTTTCCATAGCCAATACTATTGTTTCTTGCTTAGTGTATATTTATATTGAAACTTGAGGTTCTATAAAACAAATCCTTGAGTTTCTTAGTCTTTATCAAGATTGTTCTGACTATTCTAGATCCTTTTTATATACATAAAAGTCTTAGGATCCAGTTGTCAATTTATTTTAAAAATTCTACAGAATTTTAATTCAGCCTCTTTTGTTATATACCAAATATTTGCCGAGGAGTTATTTGCCAAAATATCTCTTTCCTTTCCTTCTACAGTTACACATATGATAGTCTCAGAATTCTCCTACTGGTCACTGAGGCACTATTCATTTTATTTCCGCCATTTGTGATCCTCCTACTATTCTTCAGATTAGGTAATTTATATGGGTACATTTTTCAGTTTACTCATGCATTCTATTTCTGTCTGGTTTTGTTCACTCTTAAAGGACTTTGTGCAGATTTCTGTCTCTTTTTATGCATAACTTTTCTAGTTTTCAGTGACAGAATTCATCTGATAAAAGCTATACCACCAACAGAGAATTGCAAATGTCAATGTGGCTCTCTTTCTCTCTCTTTTTCTTTTTAATTTTCAGAACTTTTATGTGTTCTCAGTGAAACAAGCAACTCTTCAGTGATTCTAAACAGGGCCCTTTCAAGTAGAAACAGTAATTTGGGACATTTAACTAAAATCAAGTCTGTATAATTAGGCATAAAGATCAATTTATTTTAAAGTGGTCCTGACCTCACTATAATTTGGTAATTGTTTAAAAATGAAATTCACTAATATATGAGGAAACCAGTAAATGGAGCACTGTCAAGAGGATGAATTTAAATGCAAAGAGAATTGAACATAATTTTTCATGTGTTTTTTCTTAAGACTAAATGAACCAATTCATGTAAAATACTTGGTAAGCATTTAATTAATTTTAGCTTTTGCTACTTTTGCTATTGTTTGGCATAACAACTTCCCATTCAGTTTTATTTCCCCCATTTTCTGAATACAGTCAAATCTGGTATCCTTTTCACGGCATTCAGGTGTTTATGTAACTGATGTCTATCTACTTTTATAATCATTTTTCAATATTGTCTTAACCAATCTTTTGTTCTAAGCAACTAGTCTTTGTGATGGTATTATGAACAAGCCATATGCATTCATATTTTCTCTGCTGTCACTCATATTTTTTATTTTCTCTAGAATTAAGTCTTCTTTTCCTTCACTTCTATAAAAATCAGCTTCCTTTACTCCTCCTACTGATTTACAAAGTTCTTGACAGAAAAGCCTGTGATCCATTCAATTTTACAGCACATATAAGGTATTGAATAAATGTTTAATAATGAGGAGAGTAAGAGATGTAGGGATGTTCTTAATCTTAAAAGAAGTTCAAAGTTTTATCATTTTCCTCTGGCAGACATATTTGAAAATAGGTCTGCCAATTTTTTAGTCTGAAATCACAGAGTTATATTTGAGTATTGTACATTCTTATTGTCATGTGTAGAAAGAAAAGAATCACAGCTTTCTCTTCATGTTTTATTAACACACAGAAAGAAAAATTGAAAAATATACCATTTCTTAAAAATAAAATGTATGGTTTTGCTACAAATGGCCAAATGGAAAATATAATACCTGCTTATTTTTGACTCAGAGGGTATTCAATTTTTATGCAAACTGAAAATTACATGATTGCTTTTTTTTTTGTTTTAAAAGTTAAAAAATGTAATAACTACTTTTAGCCCTGTAATATTGAATGCGTCAGTTGGCTCCCATTGTAGAATGTTGAATTGGCTATCACTGGTGACAGCTGTTCTATACATCACAGTAACACGGCTTATATAATTGTGCTAATTTTCCACTTCTAATTTGTCATTTTTAGTGATTTAAAAATTGCTTGATGACTGCCTGAAAAATGACTGAGGTTTTTTCCTATATTAAGTAATTTTTGCTGGTAAAGTATAAGTCTTTTGATGAGTTCTTGAATTCTGTTGAAGTCTGCATATTTTCATTCTTTGTTCAGCTAAACAGGTGTGACAATTTATAGAATTCCATGCAGAGACATCTCTCTAATTACTCCATCTTGGGACTTAGAAATGTGTTTTTATGGGGAAATGCCATAAACTTATTTTTTAGATACAGGAACATTTCAACATATGGCTTCAAATTTTATTTAGTACAAAAACTTGAAAATGAAAATCTAGAAAGTTGAATTTACAAGGCATTTTACCTTTTCTCTGTGGATAACCTTATTATTGTATCTTTTCTGGGATGCTCAGTGATATTACACTTTCAGAAGCTGGCTAAAAGCACAATACCATAATTATTAAAGTGTCATCACCCTTTCAATAGATATCATACTTGATTGACTAGAATGTTGATTTGATTAGTGTGATAAAAATTCTAAATTTTTACAACCTACTTCAACATGTCCAGGCTTAAATTAATAACCATATCAAATTCATATTGTATAGATTTAAAAGCAATTTTAGAAATGGTTTGTAATAAATGAACGTTTCCTGATTCAAGAGAGAGATTTAGAAATGATTAATACATTTCAAACTCAAATTATGCCACAGTTCAAGGGAATTTTCTACCAAGATTAAAAACAAATTTTAAAATAATATAAGTGAATTAAGTTAAGGTGTACATATAAACATCTTAATGAGAAATCAATTTCATAAATTTGGATACAAATGTAATTTCTTTTTCTGTCCTTTAATCATTAGATTTGATTCTGTTAGTATTTGTTAGTCTATCTGTCTATGGTAGATCAACTCTGATGGCAGGGAATACTTGAAATTAGACCTTTTAAGGAACATCTTTAACAGAGTTTATTCTGTTTGGTAAAACAAATATCATGCATCATGGCAGATGAATCCATCATTTGGTGTTTAGGACTCAAGGTTTCACTTCAGCAGCAGGGTCACAAAAAAACTGAAGCTTCTGTAATTTAATCATGACTGTTAGTTGGCAAGTTACTTTTGTTAAATAAGAGAGTAATCCTCATATGTTCTCCATGACAAAATTTTACTTAACTAATTTCTCTTAGGAGGTTTTACACTTGTATAATGAGGATTATCATTGATATAGTGAGAAATACAGAGCAAACATCATTTTTAGCTTACCGAAATCATGTAATTGGTTCTGTAATATTCCTGAATTATTTATTATTTTCTGAGTCAAATGTGTTAAAAATGGAATAAATTAAATTACTCCAGGAAAAGAAAGCTGGGGAAAGTGTGTGTGTGTGTGTGTGTGTGTGTGTGTGTGTGTGTGTGTAGAAGTACAAAATTTATATAATGAGCATATACTTTATGTTAGGTAAACAACATATGTCAGATGATTTTTATTTCAGTGATTTTAAAACAGTTATTGACCGATGACTTTCTGATTAAATTGTAAATTGCAGATGTTAATTTTAAAATAGTGCCTTTGTATCCTTTTCAGAATTTCTTCATAGAAAAGGAATTATCTGGCTACTTATCATTAGCCAAATATAAAATTATTTTCAAATAAATATTCTTGACCACACCAAATTTTGTTAGTGTAGTATTATGTGTAAATTTAGCCCTATAATTTTTTATTTTCAGTTTATTGTAAAATGCTGAAATACTATTAATAAAATCATTGTTTCACTACATATATGTAAAGACCAATGGCAGAAAGATTAAATACAACTGTTATTGAATAAATGAAAAGCAGTAGCATTTTTTATTTGAAAGGGAGTCTTGCTCTTTTACCAGGCTGGAGTGCAGTGATTCCCCTGTCTCAGCCTCCTGAGTACCTGGGACTACAGGCGTGCACCACCATGCCCAGCTAATTTTTTGTATTTTAGTAGAGATAGGGTTTCACCATGGTCAGGATGGTCTTGATCTCCTGACTTAATGATCCATGATCTGCCCACCTCGACCTCCCAAAGTACTGGGATTACAGGCGTGAATGACTGTGCCCAGCCAGTAGCTTTTTTTAAAAAAAAAAATCTCACCAAATATAGTAAGCTAACAATTACATTTATGAACTATTGCTCTAGACATAGTATTCAAAGTCTGCCCTCCTGCTTTGAGCTCCATGTCACCTTGATCAGTTTTGCTACTGCTTTTAGCTTTGTCATTTACTGCCTTCTTAGTTCCTCATCCTTAATTGATGGATACACCTACTTGATAGTCTTTCTTTTCAATACAAATCTTGTCATCACGATTTTAAAATCTTGCTTCAAATTTTTTGATCTCCTTAACTGCAAGGAAAAATCACAATCACTTTAATGTAACAACTCATCCATAAAGGTGCCAAGAACCTCACCATTACTTAAAACACTGGGCCTTGTTATCCTTCTAGTTCTCTCACTTTCTGAATCATTCTACATTTCTTTTCTTTTTTTCTTTTTTAGATACAAATCCCATAACCAACATTGTTATTTTTCCTGTGGAGAAAATATTATTTGGTGGGAAAATATTTCTTTTTAAGTTCAAGGACTTTAATGTGACCTATTATCTTGTTTATTAATCTTGTCCAAAGCATTTACCTTTTCTAAAGCTAAATTTTTTGTGTGCCGTGATTGAGTGAAAAACAAAAAAGAGCATTATTATGAAGTTTAGTTAGATCTTGTATCTAAAATATGAACATTGTGCTTAGCATCTAGAAAGTACCAAATTATTAAATAGTGGTTTTATATTGCATAATTTTTTTGTTCTTTTGTAACTAATCAAAATCCAGGTGTCATAGTTACTCACCACAGTTGGTGGAAATCCCAACATGTTTTTAAAGCTTTAAAAATATAATGGTCTGTACATTCAGCAATGCTGTCAATACACTCTGTCCATCTTTACTTAGGTATTGACACAGGAACCTCTTTAATTGTCTGTTGCTTCTTTTTCAAATTCTCCAATATTTTTGGGTATGTTTTGTTTGCTTTTTGTTCAGTTTCTCTTTCCTAAAGTTTTCCTTACTCTATCCCCATCAAGGAGATTATTTTTTTTCTCCTACACATAAGTTACATATCAACTTTATCTATTATTTATCAATTTATTCTTAACCATACAGTTCCTTACCTTTTTTCTCTAGTTTTATTTGCTTTAATCTGTCTACTTACAACATTCTGACCTGAATTATTCTCCTTATCGATAGACTGATGTAATATGTTTTATGAATTTAGCATAACTGGATTCACTATTTGATATATACTTTTTAATGTCTAAGAACCATGAATTTAATTCTATTATATTACCTGATAGATGTAGATGACCTATGAGGGTAAATTGCTTCATTTTCTTAAACCTGTGCTATTGCTTATGAAAGCATAACCTAAGAACCTTAGAATTTTGAACCCAGGGTAAATTATGTAGATTTTTAGCACACAAGAGAGGATATACCAAATAACGGTACATTATTAAAAAACTATAAGTCTTGAAGAAAAAATAGTTTTATAAAGACAATATTTATAAGAACCAACCTAGGACTTAAGTAAGAAAAATAACAAATTTTAAATAAAATATACCTAAATACATAAACCAGTTAATTAGATGGAGTGATGGCTCTCAAATACAGAAATATATGTTGTTTAGTGTTCGACTTACTCATTTGAACTTCATTTCATCTGTAAATTTTTCCTGTAAGTGAAATCACATTTTTGTACAAATAAGACAATTTATATTTCTCTTTATGTGCTACATTATTGAATTCTATGCTCTAGTGAATTCCAAATATTTTGTAAGTCATAATTAATGAAGAGTTGTTCAAGAAATTCAAGGTGTATTATTCAAAATTTCATCAAATTTGTAAGTGCTACATTAAATTTTTTTTTAATTTGTGCCAGAAACATTTCCATAAGGATATGTATCTGACATTTTAATGATAGCACTTGATTTTCATAGATATAGAAAATACAAATTGCAAAATAATTATAAAATATCTCAACTTTTGTGATCATCTTAACTTACTGCCTTCCAAGAGAAAACATGGATCTGCTAAAGATATCTATATTCTTCCATGATGGTTATGATTACTAGAAATAAATGGCATTCAGACTTACAATTTTATTTTTTTTTTTGAGACGAAATTTCATTCTTGTTGCCCAGGATGGAGTGCAATGGCACGATCTTAGCTCACTGCAGCCTCCAACTCCTGGGTTCAAGCAATTCTCCTGCCTCAGCCTGCCGAGTAGTTGGGATTACAGGCGTGCGCCACCAAACCCGGCTAATTTTGTATTTTTAGTAGAGAAAAGGTTTGTCCATGTTGGTCAGGCTGGTCTTGAACTCCCAACCTCAGGTGATCCACCCAGCTCAGCCTCCCAAAGTGCTGAGATTAAAGGCGTGAGCCACCACACCCTGCTTATAAAATAATTTGCTTTAATTACATTTCGTCTTCAGTATTGGTACACACTTCTTGATATGGATCTCCCAACTCTATGACTTCATTTTTGGGAAATAATGAAATGAATACATATTCTAGTGTATCTCATGATCTCCTTCAAAGTACATGGAAATTGATAATATAATGTTAATTTATGTACAAAGAATGTACTAATTATTCAGTTACTGAGTAATGTGAATTACGACAACATGAACAAACGCAATCATCTTTAATTAAACTATATATAGAAGCATTTAACAGCATAAAAAATAGTATAATCTAACCAAATTTCTTCTCCCATTTAGGTTCTATATTTAGTTTATGATTCTGTCACATTTAAAGCTAAAATCCCATGAAAATGTTATGCAATACAGTTTAACATGGCAATGTCATGTTATTTTAAGGTTAAAATATTTTATTAGAAATGGAATAGTAGGCAATTTACATAATCCACTTAATTTCTGTTTTGAACAAGGATACAAATACTTGTGATTCGAAGTAGTGAAAAAAATAGTCAACTAGTATTTTCTGTAACATTTATTTTACAGTAAGGAATATTTTCAGTAAGGATGCTAAACAAGTAGTCCAAGATCTGAAAATCATTGGTTTTACTCTCTTGTACTAATACAATATGCAATCCCAGCATTCATAGCCATTATTTTATTAGTTGATTTTGTGAACCCTTTTTTTTTTTTTCAGACAGTGTCTCACTTTACTGCCCAGGGTAGAGTGCAGTGGCATGATCACAACTCACAGCAGCCTCAACTTCCTGGGCTCCAGTAATCCTCCCACTTCAGCCACTAAAAGTAGCTGGGACCACAGGCACACTACCACATCAATTTTTTTTTTTTTTAAAGATGACGTCTCAGTATGTTGCCCAGGCTGGTGCTTTTGTAAACAGTCCACGCCATCCTTTTTTTATAGCTTCACCCTTAATTTTAGAACTAAACACTATATCCAGATCCATCTTCTTAAGTGAATTTGGCATGTAGGTAACAATTTCCCTTCTTGAATCACACTTAACAACTTTTACATTAATGTGGATGACACATCAAATTCCAGAGATTTACAGTTAGCTCTCTTTGATTACAGTATTCACATATAATCAGTCTTTACATCAGCTCAGTTACTTAAAAATTTCAAATTATATTCATGTCTTTGGATTGGCTAACACAGTACTAGCCATATAAAATCATTTAACATTTAAATATGAGGTCTATTGTATAGCATGGTTAATGACAATATATTGTCTTTTTGATAAATCAGTATTACTTTTAATGCATAAATATAAGAATGTATACTTAGATTGGACAGGTTGTATCAAGGGCATCTAGCTTCATAAATTATAAAACCACACTAATATATTAAATTAAAATTAAATTAACAATGTTAATAATAACAAGTTCTATTTATTGAGTACTTGCTAAGTCGTGGGCATTGTATTCATTGTATTTTATGTATTACTTGCATTTAATCTTCAGAATGATACCATATACTAATTGCCACTGTACTTTGCACCCATTAGAGAAAAGAAAGCTCAGAAGGCTTTCATGAGTTTCAAACTTTCTAAAGTCTATAGCATACTAGTGGTAGAAGGAATGTTTTTAAAGATTAATGACATCAGCAGATTTTTCTCCTTAATTCTCAGTTGGAGACAGTGTTTTAATTGCTTACATATACTCTTCTCTTGCTTGCTATTGGTCCTTTAAAGCAAGCACATTTTAAGGAAGATGGTATTACCATAAAGTCTTCTAGAAACATCTATTTCCCAAGAAAGTATTATTTTGTATCTAATCCCTAATATATACAATTTTAAAAGCCATAAATAAAATTTAAAATGCCATGTGGAGGAAGCTTGTGCATTTTTCTTTGCTATGATTTTAAGTCACAGTACAATCTGGCAATTGCTATACTTAGGCTAAAGCTAGGGACTTAAAATCTTTGAAAATTTACTTACATCATTTCCTCAACAGATGCTTGGCAGAATAGATGCCTATGTATAGCTGAGAAAGAAAGTTCTTTGAGGATAGTGAGAGATTTGTTGAAGTTTGAATTCCTCTGGCTTTTTGTGACCAAAAAAAAAAAAAAAAAAAAAAAAAAAAGAGAGCGGAATGACATTCACCAGTATTAATAGCAAAATGTCCTCATTTCTTGAAAAATATAAATTAAACATTTTCAATAAATAAAAAATAGAGAGAAGAATAATTTTAAAAGAAAAATAACATTTGATTTTCCTGAAGTTCATATGAGTCATAGATTTGAAGGTTTATACATTTTCTTTCTTCCATACTTTGAGTTTTGATCCTGTATTTAGATTTACTGACCTAAAATATTTGATAAAATAATATATGAAAATATTATGTCCTTGAAAATTTTAATGGAAAAGAAATACATATCTATATGTATTTCCCAGATAGAAAATATTTTTTGTGATTATTCAAAAGTGTAACTGGAAGAATTTCACTGAAATAAAACTGATTTTTTAAATTTTGTCTGTCTGAACTACTCACATCAAAAAAATGGTTGTTACCATACTTCTTGCAATTTAATGATTAACAGAGTCTATGAACTCATAAAACTTGATGTATTATATTAAAGTTGCTAGAATTGGCAAGTAAAAATGAAAAAAGTCCATTTAATTTTGAATTTCAGAAAAGGAATGTATGTATTATTATATCTCATATATTGAATGGGAAATACTTATACTGAAAAATATTGTTCTATCAAAAATTCAAATTTAATAGTGTATGATATGTATTATCTGGCGATCGTGTAAGGGAATTTGAACTTTGATTTTATTTCTTCTTTGCTTCAGAGAAAATTTAATTAGATCGAAGAAGTAAAGAAAGGTATTTAAGTAGAGAGCACATAAAATATTAAATAAAGTGAGATATTCCTGATGCCATATTTGATAGAATTGTAAACATTTAACACCTGTGAAGGACAATAAAGATACCTTTCACAGAAATGAATGAGACATTTCTGTGGAAGAGAATAGGTTTTCAGTTTTAGTTTGTTTTCCTTACAATGTAACAATCATCAGAACTGAAATTGCTCTCTCAGTATTCCCCTTCTTTTGGGCTTCCGTAGAACTTACACTACTCATGTGTATACCAATGTGTACGGTTTTTATTTGTGCTTTCCTTAATAGGAAACCTTTGTCTGGATGAAGCAAAGGCACCCAAATACTTAAAAGGACCCTGGATTACAGAAGGGTCATAATGAAAAAGAGGTTATATTCAGCTTCTGACATGCAAAATAGGGCCATGCATCCAAAAATAAATAAATAAACAACTTTAAAAGGCTGGCTACTACAATGTAAGTTGATCCTGAAGGACCCAGTCATGGACTTCTCTCTCATGGCACATTATATTTGTTAACTAAATCTAATATAGCTAATCTAATTTATAGCTTAGTGGGAATAATAGCAAAGTCCTACAAGAAGTCAGAATAAAACTTCCCCTCGTCTTGCCCCAGAAGGCCTAAGAAGAAGGCTTTGAAAAGAGAAAACAGCTAAAAAGAAGTTAGGTATGTATTGTTGTCTCTTCTAGCTTTGGCTAGAATAGGAGGAAGCATCAGGAGAGCCTCTCTTGCCATGATTCCATTTAGGGTTCTGGAAACAGAGCTTTTCATCCCTTTCCCTTTAGGATAAGGTGCCATAGGAAGGTCAGGGGTTTAATTTTCCTGAGCTCCCCTTAGTTCTTCTCATGTATAAAAGAAATAGAGGAGTTAGTGAGAATCAGTCTGGAGACTTTGGGGAAAGGAACAAATAGGGCATTGGGATTCTTAAAATCAGTGATGTGACTTCGTTATTTTTAAGAGTAATGTTTACATGACAGTAATTAATCCCTTGTAGCTTGTAGTCATTTTAGGTATATCTCTCTATTTATTATCTTTGCCTGTGGTGTTTTTCATTGAAAAATGAGCTATAATCTGTACATTCTTTTTTTTTTATTGTACTTTGGGCTCTGGGATACATGTGCATATCCTGCATCCTGCAGGATTGTTCCATAGGTATATACATGCTGTGGTGGTTTGCTGTCACCATTCCCCGACACTGTGGCCTATATGAGGCATTTCTGTCAGTGTTATCCCTCCCCATCTTCCCCACCCCCACTACCCCTCCCCTCTCCTCCAACCCCCACCTAGCCCTGTGAGTGTTGTTCACTTACCTGTGCCCAAGTGTTCTCATTGTTCATCACCCGCCTATGAGTGAAAACGTGGTGTTTGGTTTTTTGTTCTTTTGTCAGTTTGCTGAGAATGATGGTTTCTAGATTCATCCATGTCTTTACAATGGAAACAGACTCCTCATTTTTAATGACTGCATACGATTCCATGGTGTAGATGTGCCACATTTTCTTTGTCTAGTCTATCATCGATGGGCATTTCAGTTGGTTCCAGGTCTTTGCTATCATAAACAGCTCTGCAATGAACATACATGTACATGTGTCTTTATAACAGAACAATTTATAATCATTTGAGTATATACCCAGTAATGAGATTGCTGGGTCAAATGGAATTTCTATTTCTAGATCCTTGAGGAATTGCCATACTGTCTTCCATAATGGTTGAACTAATTTATACCCCCACCAACAGTGTAAAAGTGTTCCTATATCTCCACATCCTCTCCAGCATCTGTTGTCCCCAGATTTTTTACTGATAGCCATTCTTACTGGTGTGAGAGGTATCTCAATGTGGTTTTCATTTGCATTTCTCTAATGACCAATGATGATAAAGCACTTTTTTTCATATGTTTGTTGCCTGCATATATGTCTTCTTTTGAAAGGTGTCTGTTCATATCCTTCACCCACTTTTGAATGGGTTTGTTTGTTTCTTGTAAATCCACTATAGTTCTTTGTAGATTCTGGATATTAGCACTTTGTCAGACGGATAGATTGCAAAATTTTTTCCCATTCTGTTGGTTGCCGGTCCACTCTAATGATTGTTTCCTTTGCTGTGCAGAAGCTCTGGAGTTTAATTAGATCCCATTTGTCTATTTTGACTTTTGTTGCCATTGCTTTTGGTTTTTTAGTCATGAAGTCCTTGCCTGTGCCTGTGTCCTGAATGGTGTTGCCTAGGTTTTCTTCTGTGGTTTTTATGAAGTTAGTTCTTATGTTTAAATCTTTAATACACCTGGAGTTCATTTTTGTATAAGGTGTCAGGAAGGGGTCCAGTTTCAGCTTCCTGCATGTGGCTAGCCAGTTTTCCCAACACCATTCCCCCAACAGGGAATCCTTTCCCCATTGCTTGTTTTTTTCAGATTTGTCAAAGATCAACTGGTTGTAGATGTGTGACATTGCTTCGAAGGCCTCTGCTCTGTTCCATTGGTCTATATCTCTGTTTTGGTACCAGTACCATGCTGTTTTGATTACTATAGCCTTGTAGTATAGTTTGAAGTCAGGTAGCATGATGCCTCCAGCTTTGTTCTTTTTGCTTAGGATTGTCTTGGCTATGCAGGCTCTCTTTGGTTCCATATGAAGTTTAAAGTGTTTTTTTCCAGTTCTTTGAAGAAGGTCAATGGTAGCTTGATGGGGATAGCACTGAATCTATAAATTACTTTGAACAGCATGACCATTTTTACAATATTAATTCTTTCTAACCATAAGCATGGAATGTTTTTCCACCTATTTATGCCCTCTCTTATTTCCTTGATCAATGGTTTGTAGTTCTCCTTGAAGAGATCTTCTACATCCTTTGTTAGTTGTATTCCTAGGTATTTTATTCTCTTTGTAGCAACTGTATATTCTTATTCATATAATTCTGTCCTATATTTTGATTCTGTCTGGAAAATTACCACACACTATTATTTTCTAGTGTTAACCTACATTTGTGGCTCTTTTTATAGGTATGTAATTTTAAGTAATATTATTAAGAATGATTAAATATGTAATTTAATTTTGCTTAGATAAATAGGATAATTTGGAGAGAATAGACAGTATACTGTTAATTAATGAAATCTCATAAAGTGATATATTGCTTTATTTATTCAGATTTTTAAATCCTCATTATGATAGTTTCTTTCATGTGGGTCTTACATGAATGTCTGTGTATATGTGTTTAAATAGCCATATGTATCAGATAGTTGAAATAATATCTTATTTCTGATTATATTTTATTACTCTTAGTCTTTTGGTTAAAAAAAATGGCATTGGCTTCTACACAGCAAAAGAAACTATTATTAGAGCAAACCAGCACCCAACAGAATAGGAAAAAATTTTTGCAGTCTACCAATCTGACAAAGGGCAAATGTCCAGAATCTATAAAGAACTTAACCAAATTTACAAGCAAAAAACAAACAACCTCATCAAAAAGTGGGTGAAGGATATGAACACTTTTCAAAAGAAGACTTTTGTGTAGCCAACGAATGTGAAAAAATGCTTGTCATCACTGGTCATTAGAGAAATGCAAATCAAAACCACATTGAGATGATATTCACACCAGTTAGTATGGCAACCATTAAAAAATCTGGAGAAAACAGATGCTGAAGAGGATATGGAGAAATAGGGACGTTTTTACACTGTTGGTGGGACTGTAAATTAGTTCAACCATTGTGGAAGACGATATAGTGATTCCTCAAGGATCTAGAACTAGAAATACCATTTGACCCAGCAATCACATTACTGGTTATATACCCAAAGTATTATAAATCATTGTATTATAAAGATACATGCACATGTATGTTCATTGCAGCACTGTTTACAATAGCAAAGACTTGGAACCAACCCAAATGCTCATCAATGATAGACTGGATAAGGAAAGTGTGGCACATATATACCATGGAATACTCTGCAGCCATAAAAATGAATGAGTTCATGTCCTTTGCAGGGACATGGATGAAGTTGGAAACCATCATTGTCAGCAAACTGACACAAGAACAGAAAACCAAATACTGCACGTTCTCACTCATAAGTGGGTGTTGAACAATGAGGACACATGGACACAGGGAGGGGAACATCACATACCAGGGCCTGTTGAGGGGTGGGAGAGCTAGTGGAGGGATGGCAGGGGGTGGGGGGATTGGGGTGAAATAGCATTAGGAGAAATACTAATGTAGATGACGATGGGATGGATGCAGCAAACCACTATGACATGTGTATACTTGTTTAACAATCCTGCATGATCTGCACATATACCACAGAACTTAGTCTAATAAAAAAATGGCATTGAATGTTGGTCATCAATCTTATAATCTGCAACCTTGTGGAATTCTTGTATTAATTCAGTATTTTACCTGTTCATTCTATGCATTTACTTGCTAGATAATCATGTTTCTCCACATATGATTAGAATAACTAACTTATCTTCCAATTCTTAAATCTTGTTATGTAAGTGAGGCAAAAAAAGCCTCTGTATGTTGGCCCCTACATTGGTATTTCTTAACTGCAGGCTGATATCAGTTAGCTCAAACACAGCTAGTACCACACTAAAAGGTTTACATATATAATTATTTTAAAAATAGTCCATAAAGAAGATTTTTACCCTTTAGATTGGTGTAAAAGTAATTGTGGCTTTTATCATTACTTTCAATGGCAAAAACCTCAATTACTTTGCACCAACCTAATATTTAGAGCCTGTCTACTTTGTAAACCTGCAAAACTACATATAGCATCTTCTGGGCATTGATGAGATACAGCTTTGCAGTGATAAACTCCAAGCTGCTACTGCCCTTAAGGGCTCTCTGACCCAGGAGCTTTCCATGATCTTGGACAAGTAGGTCTCTCTCGGATTTCCGTTTTTTCTTAGGAACTTCCTTGTGTTCCTTCTCTTCTGTATGGTAACCTCCTCACAATTAGTCTCTAAAGGTCTTAAGTTAGAGAGATGTCACCTCTCATGCAACCTGGTCCAGGTGCCACTCGATAAAGTTTGTGTGTGTTATTGTCTTTTGTGGTTGTATCTTTTTTCATTGATCAGCCCCCATCTTTTCAATCTCCACATATCTCCTATTTCCTCTTTTTTTTTAGATTGACAATAGTAAATAGTTGTGTTGTAACAGTGAGAATTTTAACAATGTTCCTCATATTAAAGGGAATTAATTTAGTTTTTTCCATTTTATTTATTTATTTATTTTGAAAGAAAGAGAAAGAGAAAGGGGAGAGAGAACAAGAGTCCTGCTCTATCTCCCAGGCTGGAATGCAATCTAAAAATAGGTATTTAAAACCTCTTTTATGCTGACAATTGTGCTTAACAGCAGAGACAAGAAGGAATAAGGAAAGAAAATAACAAACAAACAGCCAACTAATATTTCATTTAAGTCTGTGAAATGCTATGCAAATGCTGAAGAGTGATTTGCTTCCAATTATTTGGTCACTTTCAAAATAGGTGTAATGTGATCCTGAAAAAAATGTATGTTCTGTGGACCTGGGGGGAAGAATTCTATAAATATTCAGAGTTTACCTGTTCCAGGTCTGAGTTCTAATCATAGATGTCCCTGTTAATTTTCTATCTCATTGATCCGTCAAATATTAACAATGTGGTGTCAAAGTCTCCTGCTATTATTGTGTGGGAGTCCAAGTCTCTTTATAAGTCATTAAGAACTTGCCTTACGTATATGGGTGTTCCCATATTGGGTGCATAGTTTTTTCCATTTTATATGAAATGTATATTGTCCAACATATTCTCCCATGGTTTTATTTGTAACTATCCTGAATGAATTTGTTTCTGATAAATGGTACATACTATATTTTATTTTGAGGATTTCTTTCTTTCAACTCATTTGTTTAATGTTGTATTTTATATTCTAGGTCTAAGAGTCAATAATGAAATATCCTTTTTACTGAATTCCTTTAAAAAAAGAGTATATACAAAATTCTTAAATAAAATATATTTACTGCTCTCATTACCTCAGTGCCTTTTCTAATTCCAATTCTTGGTTTTAGAAGTAGTATTTGAAATCATATATACATTATAATATAATGATCTAGAACAATTATTAAAATTTGTTACACTATTGCACATTTCATTTTGCTGAGGGCAGTGTAATTTTTAAATTGTTTTGCTAATTCTCTGTCCCATTAACATTTATCTTTCTCAAAATTGTAGAATTTCGTTTCGTTTCGTTTCTTTCTTTCTCTCTTTTTTTCTTTTCTTTCTTTTTCTTTCTTTCTTTCTTTTTTTTTTTTTTTTTTTTGGATATAGGGTCTTGCTGTCTCATCCAGGCTATAGTACAGTGGAATAATCACAGCTCATTGCAGCCTCAACTTCCCAGGCTCAAGGGATCCTTCCACTTCAGCCTCATGAGTAATTGAGAGCACCCAACACATCCAGCTAATTTAAAAAATTTTGTAGCGATGGAGTATCATGATATTGCCAGCCTGGTTGTGAACTCCTGGGCTCAAGTGATCCTCCTGACTCAGCCACCCAAATTCTGTGATTACAAGAGTGGGAGTGAGCCACCATGTCTGGCCTGATTTTGTATTGGTATTAGAATGTCCCCCCAATTTACATTTGTAAAATATATTTATTTATTTTTAATATTAATTGTGCTTTTATCTGATTCTTATGTAAATGTAATTCAAATTTCAAATTTCAAATTTCACAACTGAAATTTGAAAAATTCTAATTTTTATTTGTCCATAAATTCTAACTGATGTCACCTTTCTCCTTTTTCATTTCATTGTATTATCTATCTTTTTTATTTGGTTGGTTGGTGTTTGTGACAAAGCCTTACTCTGTCACCCAGGCTGAAATACAGTGGCACAATCATGGCTCACTGCCACCTGAAACTCCTGGACTCAAGGGATTTTCCCATCTCAGATTCTGAAATAGCTAGCACTAAAAAGTCACCACACCTTGATAATTTAAAATATTTGGGAGGAGATGAGATCCCATTATATTGCTCAGGCTCATCTCAAACTCCTGGGCTCATTTAATTCTCCCTCCTCAGCCTCCCAAAGTGCTAGAATTGCAGACGTGAATCACAACTGTTATCTTTTCATTTTAGTTTCTTTTTCTTTTGGTGTTTTACACTTTTCATTTCATAGACATTGTATGTTCTTGAATATGGCAAAGGTTTTTTCTTCTTAATGCAGTGTACTATTTTCTAAATTATATTTTATTTCAGTATTTAGGACAATGGTTCTATTCTCTATTTTTGTAGCATTTGTTTATAAATATTACTGTTTCTTTTTTCCACATTACTTAAAAAAGTCAAAGCTACTCCAAGTCAGAAATTTTTAGAAATCAGTTCATGAGGATCCCTTTACGCCATGTCTCTCTTCATTGAGTAATGGCAAAATAAATTTCTCAATCGCACACCAAAAACAAAAGGTAAGTTTCCAACATAGTCAATGATTTTTGTTCAACATCTACTGTCTCTAATCTACTATGGTAGATTCTGCTTCTATACTCTGAATCAATGGAAGCATGAAAAACTGAAGTTTCCATACTCTCTCCTGTATGCTCACATAGAGTATTGTATGGAACTGCTGTTTCAGAATAGACATAAAACGACTGGGGAGAGAGACGGTTTAGAGGAGATATGGCTCCAATTTATTAAAAGGCAGCATGTAATTTGGGTTTCTATTTAAAAGGGCAGATATTTGGAGATGGATGATGAAACTTCCTATGTTTTAGATACTGTAAGGACAACTTATTTGTATATTGATTACATTAACTTTGATGTTAGTAGAGATTCAACTTTGGCATTTAGTTGTGTTACAAATTTTAGTTTTATTTTCAGTTTTCACAGATATATTTGACATAATTTGGGAGATATTTTATCACAACTCAGACATTCGTTAAGCCAGAGAGTATAATTTGCTAGTCTGTAGTTAATAAACTTTAACTAACTTAATGGTACAGCTCAGATAAATATTAGAAATATCTACCTCCTGTAGTTGTATATCTAATTTCACAAACTGTATCCAAAAAGTCTTCTTTGCTTCTTAGGTTTTTCCTGTGATCTTGGTTGTATGTATGAAATAGTAATGAAAAGGCATTAATGTGTACACTTTTGAATGATCTCTGCATTAACTGGGGACTGAGTAATTGTGTAAGATTAGACTACATGACACTTTATATTCATTTATTGGAATCTAATAGATAGAAGAAAATTGAAAACACAACTGAAATTTGAAAAAAGAAAATAGGTAAATTTTTGTTTAGAACAAAGATAAAAGAGCCAAGTTACACATTTGTATGAAATTAAATATATTAAAGCATATAATATCACAACATATTAACAGCATATACAATCACAATTAACCTATTTATGCCAGAGGTTGCAGTTTTTTGAATTTTTGCAATCAGACCTTGGCAATGACCTTGAGCAGTAGGATATAAATAACTCCCAAATGCTTAGTGTTCCAATAATGGAACACTAGGCATAAGTGGGTCAAAAAGGAACTTGAAGTATATCTCAATGTTTAAGACTGAGTGGTCATTTATATTATTATATTTTATTTTAAACTCACAGTTTATTTTCCTGATAAATATTTTAAGGAGAAAAATTACTTTTTTCTTTTTATAAACACATCAAGAAATATTTGATCATGAATTATTTTTATGTGCATACATAAAATAGTTGTTGCACAAATTCATTTGTGAATTCTTCTCCTTCATTGAACAAGTATGTATTGATCACCTTCTATATGTCAGGAACTGTATTAAGTACTTGAAAATATCAGTGCCTAAAGCAGATAACTGTCTGTTCTCATGGAGATTACATTGTAGTCAATAGAGACAAAAACAATAAGTAAAAATAAAGAGCATAAATAATTTTGTGTTAATATAAGATAGGTTAATAACAATAAAAGATAGTAAAACTGTGAGAAAACCAGCAAATGATAAGTGAATGTGTTTATTTTATTTATTTATTTTTTATTTTTATATATTTTATTGCACTTTAGGTTCTGGGATACATGTGCAGAACAAGCAGGATTGTTGCATAGGTAGATACATGGCAATGTGGTTTGCTGCCTCCATCCCCATCACCTATATCTGGCATTTCTCCCCATGTTATCCCTTCCCAGCTCCCTACCCCCGACTGTCCCTCCCCTAGTCCCCACCAACAGATCCAAGTGTGTGATGCTCCCCTCCCTGTGTCCATGTGTTCTCATTGTTCAACACCCACCTATAAGTGAGAACATACAGTGTTTGATTTTCTGTTCTTGTGTCAGTTTGCTGAGAATGATGGTTTCCAGATTCATCCAAATCCCTAAAAGGGCATAAACTCATCATTTCGTATGGCTGCATAGTATTCCATGGTGTTTATGTGCCACATTTTCCTTTTCCAGTCTATCATCGATGGGTATTTGGGTTGGTCCCAGGTCTTTGCTATTGTAAACAGTGCCACAGTGAAAATACGAATGTATGTGTCTTTACAATAGAATGATTTATTATCCTTTGGATATATACTCAGTGATGAGATTGCTGGGTCAAATGGAATTTCTATTTCTAGATCCTTGAGGAATTGCCACACTGTCTTTCACAAAGATTGAACTAATTTACACTCCCACCAACAGTGTAAAAGTGTTCCTATTTCTCCACATCCTCTCTGGCATCTGTTGTCTCCAGATTTTTTAATGATCGCCATTCTAACTGGTGTGAGAGGATAATCTCAATGTGGTTTTGATTTGCATTTCTCTAATGACCAGTGATGATGAACATTTTTTCATATATTTTTATGCCTCATATATGTCTTCTTTTGAAAAGTGTCTGTTCATATCCTTCACCCACGTTTTGATGGTTTTTTTTGTTTTTTTCTTGCAAATTTGTTTAAGTTCTTTGTAGATTCTGGATATTTGCCCTTTGTCAGTTGGGTAGATTGCAAAATTTTTTTCCCATTCTGTTGGTTGCTGATTCATTCTAATAATAGTTTCTTTTGCTGTGCAGAAGCTCTTGAGTTTGATTAGATCCCATTTGTCTATTTTGGGTTTTGTTGCCAATGCTTTTGGTGTTTTAGTCATGAAGTCCTTGCTTATGCCTATGTCCTCAATGGTGTTATCTAGGTTTTCTTCTAGGGTTTTTATGGTGTTACATCTTATGTTTAAGTCTTTAATCCATCTGGAGTTAATTTTAGTGTAATATGTCAGGAAGAGGTCCAGTTTCTGCTTTCTGAACATGACTAGCCAGTTTTCCCAGCACTATTAATTCAACAGGGAATCCTTTCCCCATTGCTTGTTGTTGTCAGGTTTGTCAAAAATCAGATGGTTGTAGATGTTTGGCATTGCCTCTGAGGCCTCTGTTCTGTTCTATTTGTCTATATCTCTATTTTGGTACCAGGACCATGCTGTTTTGATTACTGTAGCCTTGTAATATTGTTTGAAGTCAGATAGCATGGTGCCTCTAGCTTTGTTCTTTTTGCTTAGAATTGACTTGGCTATGAGGGCTCTCTTTTGGTTCCATATGAAGTTTAAGGTGATGTTTTTCCAATTTTCTGAAGAGGGTTATAGGTAGCTTGATGGGGATAGCAGTGAATCTATAAATTACTTTGGGCAGTATGGCCATTTTTACAACATTGATTCTTCCTAACCATGAGCATGGAGTGTTTTTCCATCTGTTTGTGTCCTCTCATTTTGTTGAGCAGTGGTTTGTAGTTCTCCCTGAAGAGGTCCTTCACATCCTTTGTTAGTTGTATTCCTAGGTATTTTATTCTCTTTTTAGCAATTGTGAATGGCAGTTCATTCTTGATTTGGCTCTCTTTAAGTCTGTTATTGGTGTATAGGAATGCTTGTGATTTCTGCACATTGATTTTGTATCCTGAGACTTTGCTGAAATTGCTTATCAGTTTCAGGAGATTTTGGGCTGAGACAATGGGGTCTTATAAATATACAATCATGTGGTCTACAAATAGAGACAATTTTACTTTCTCCTTTCCCAATTGAATACTTCTATTTCTTGCCTGATTGCTCTGGTAAGAACTTCCAATACTATATTGAATAGGAGTGGTGAGAGACGGCATCCTTGTCTAGTGCCAGATTTCAAAGATAATGCTTCCAATTTTTGCCCATTTGGTATGGTACTGGCTGTGGGTTTGTCATAAGTAGCTTTTATTATTTTGAGATACATTCCATCCATACCTAGTTTATTGAGAGTTTTTAGCATAAAGGGCTGTTTAAATTTTGTCAAAGGCCTTCTCTGCATCTATTGAGATAATCATGTGGTTTTTGTCTTTGGTTCTGTTCATGTGGTAGATTAAGTTTATAGACCTGTGTATGCTGAACCAGCTTTGCATCCCCGGGATGAAGCCTACTTGATGGTGATGAATAAGCGTTTTGATGTACTGTTTCAATCTACTTGCCAGTATTTTATTGAATATTTTTGCATCTATGTTTATCATAGTTATAGGCCTGAAGTTTTCTTTCCTTGTTGAGTTTCCTTGCCGGGTTTTGGTGTCACGATGATATTGGTTTCATAAAATGATTTGGGAAGGATTCCCTCCTTTTGGATTGTTTGGAATAGTTTCAGAAGTAGTAGTACCAGCTCCTCTTTGTATGTCTTGTAGAATTCGGCTGTGAACCTATCTGGACATGGGCTTTTTTTGGTTGATAGTCTATTAATTCCTGCCTCAACTTCAGCCCTTGTTATTGGTCTATTCAGGGTTTTGACTTCTTCCTGGTTTAGGCTTGGTAGGGTGCAAGTGTCCAGGAATTTATCCATTTCTAACAATATTAACCTTAAATGTAAATGGGCTAAATGCCCCAATCAAAAGACACAGACTGGCAAATTGGATAAAAAATCAAAACCCATTGGTGTGCTTATCCAGGAAATCCATATCATGTGCAAGGATACACATAGGCTCAAAATAAAGAAATGGAGGAAGATTTACCAAGTAAATGGAGAGCAAGAAAAAGCTGGAGTTGCAATTCTAGCTTTAAAATAGACTTTAAACCAACAAAATCAACAAAAATCAAAAGAGACAAAGAAGGGTATTACATAATGGTAAAATGATCAATGCAGCAAGAAGTGCTAATGATCCTAAATATATACAGAACACCTGTGCACCCAATACAGGAGCATACAGATGCATAAAACAAGTTCTTAACAACTACAAAGAGACTTAGACTTCCACACAGTAATAGTGGGAGACTTTAACACTCCACTGTCAGTATTAGACAAATCAACAAGACAGAAAATTAACAAGGTTGTCCAAGACTTGAACTCATATATGGACCTAGCAAACGTAATAGACATTTACAGAACTCTCCATAACAAATCCACAGAGTTTACTACTTTTATACCAATTGTTTGCAAGTTGATCAGAAGAGAACTCAGAAAGTGATATTTAACCAAAGATTTGAGGGTGTCAAGCAATTAGCAGTGACAATTGTTTGGGGAAGAAAGTTCTAGACAAAAGAAATAGCTAGTGCAAAATCAGGAGTGTGTCTGGGGTGCAATTAAAATGGTAATAATAACAGAGAATTATGTCAGATAAAGCAAGTGGGAGTCAGAACCTCAGGTGGTCAGAGACCATCTGAAAGACTTTAATTTTGATCCTGAAATGGGGAGCTATTGTAGAGTTTTGAGCAGAGGAGTAGCATGGCCTTACACGTTTGGACATGGTCACTCTAACTGCTGTGGTGAGAGGGAAATACAGCAGAGATGAGGGCAGGAATAGAAACAGAAAACCCAGTTAAATGTTTTCTCCAGGCATCCATGTGAGAAAAATTTTCCATAAAATAATATTATTTTAAATATTTTGGAAATTAAGCAAACAAGCTTGATTATTGATATATGGGAAAAATTTAGCCAAATGAACTATAAATATAATGAGATTGAAATATGTATATATTAAAAATTTGACACATTGAAAACACTTATGAAAAATCACAAAAAATACACATATTAAGAATGTAAGCCATATAACTCACAATTTTAAATATCTATTGTGAGATAATGAATAGTTTTAAATTTAATGAGAGACTGATTAAAGTTCCTGCAAAATTTAAGAGTAATGATGTGATATCAAAATACAGTGACAATAATGAATATTTCAACAGTTGCTTGTATGTTGTAGTAAAAACATACACAATTCCAGGAGAAAATATACTATAAATACAATTCTAATTTTCTACTTCCAGTTATTGTTCAATGAAAAGAGTTAAATTTTAACTTTTTTTTAAGGAGCAGACCCAAAATTGATTTTGTGCATGTGCAGAGTCCTACAAATCTTTACATATACAGATTTGTGTAGTTACTGTTATAATTAGGATATAAAACTTTTCTACCACACAAAAACTTCCTTCACACTACCCCTGTGCAGTTACATCCTCCCTCACTCCAAACCCCAGCAATAACTGATCTGTTCTTTGTCATTATAGTATAGTATAGTATCATACATATATGAGTTATTTAGGTTGACTTCTTTCATTCAGCATATCTGAGATTCATCCAAGTGTTGTTTATATTTATAATCCACTTATTTTTATTTTTCAGTAGTATCCTATTATACAAATGTCCCAAAATTTGTTATGCAATGGCCAGTGTAAGATATTCACTCATTTAAAGATATTTGAGTTATTTTCATTTTTAATGATTATAAATAAAACTACTATAAGCATTCATGAATAGGATTAATGTTTCATTCCCTAGAGTAATAGGCTTTTCATTTTCTATGGTAAATACTCAAGAGTGGCATTGCTAAGTCACATGATAGTATATGTTTACTTTTATAAGAGACTGATAAGTGGTTTTTCAGAGTGGCTATATTATAATACTACTTCCTATTAGTAATGTATGCAAGTTCCTGTTACTTGACATTTTCATTAATAATAGTTTTATTTACTGTTCTGTTATTTTAATCATTGTAATAATTGTGTAGCAGCAGCTTGTAATGTAAAATTATTTTAACAAATATATTAACAATTTATTCAATACCCTTAAAACTTGAGAAGGTACAGCGAGTTTGAGGATTTAAGGGCTGATCAAAGAAAGACAGGGTCATGAAGTGGGAATAGCACTTAATTGGTTAGAATTAGGATTATGTGATAGGGGCATACACAGCAGAAGATGTTTCTGAGACAGGCAGAAAGCCAGAACCCAAATAACAAAGAGAGTAAGGGAGCTGCAAGGAAGAAGGGAATATAAGAGTGAGCTTGTAAGTCTGGGTGATGTAGTTCAGCAGTATAACTGGAAATCGTTGGGTTAGAGAACTCCAAAGAGCAATAGTGGCTTGATGTGATCCATAGCCCCTGAATGTGACTTACCTATGACCAATAAATGTTCAGTGCAGTTTCGCTAGATATGTAATGCAGCTAGGCTCTAAATTCCTAAAAATAATGCTTATCAAGACTATGTTTAAAACAATAGCATGTGTAAAATGTTGTGTTCAGTACCACTGGTCTTTTGATCTAATGGTCTTAACCTTCTGTGAAGAAGTAAACAATGGTGGGGTTAATTTGCCAAGGCCATTGTTGTCTCATTCATATGACAGAAGGAAGTACAACTATAAAGGGCATTTGATCCAATCGATCATGTCAGTTAAGTAATACACTTATCAATAGAGAATCATATTTTATCAATAGCTGGATAAACCAAACTTGAAGGCTGGGCACAGTGGCTCAAGCCTGTAATCCCAGCACTTTGGGAGGCCAAAGCAGGTAGATCACAAGGTCAAGAGATCAAGACCATCCTGGCCAACATGGTGAAACCCCAACTCTACTAAAAATACAAAAATCAGCTGGGCGTGGTGGCGCATGCCTGTAGTCCCAGCTACTCCGGAGGCTGAGGCAGGAGAATTGCTTGAACCCTGGAGGCAGAGATTGCAGTGAGCCAAGATCACACCACTGCACTCCAGCCTGACACCTGGCAACGGAGCTAGACTCTGTCTCAAAAGAAAAAAAAAAAAAAAACTTGAAAAATACATCTTTGGTAACTTCTATTTTAATGTTTGATACAGAAACAATATTTGACCTTCATGTATGAAAAATATAGATCATTTAGTAAACTTTCTTATTTAGAAGTATGTATATATGTATATATTATATATACACACATATATGTGTATATATGTATATATTATATACACATATATACACATATATACATATGTATATATGTATATATTATATATACACACATATATGTGTATATATGTGTATATGTGTATATATAGTATATATTATATACATATATATGTGTATATATAATATATACATATATATGTGTGTATATAATATATACATATGTATATATGTACATATGTATATATGTGTATATATGTGTATATATTATATATACACATATATGCATATATGTGTATATTATATATATACATGTATATATATACAACATATGCATATATATGTATATATATACACCCATATGTATTAGTGATATATATTATATTAATACATACAATAAAATTAAATATATATAGTACACAAACACACAAATATATTACACACACCAAAAATAGTATAGAAAAAGAAGAAAAGATATAGTAGTAAACCTTTTAGATTAGATGATTTTATTTATGGAGACAACCAAAATATAGTGACTACTTTGTGGAAATGAATAATTTATTGTACTATGACTGTACATATATTTTTTAATATTTTAGTTTTTTTTATTATACTTTAAAATTCTGGGGTACATGTTCAGACCATACATGTTTGTTACATAGTTATACACATGCCATGGTGGTTTGCTGCATCCATCACTCTGTCATCTATATTATATATTTCTATATTATCTATATTATGGATTTATTGATTTGTATGTAAGTTTAGAAAGACCTGATTATCTCTAGGGAGAAAACAGTAGATACCATAATCCGTGGTGTCTATCTGGATAATTTCTTCTTTGCTTTTGCTTTTTTCTTTCTCCATTCTATTGTTCTCTTAGAGGAGATTTTAGGTGTATGTATATGTGTGTGTGTGTGTGTGTGTGTGTGTGTGTGTGTGTGTGTGTGTATATACACACACACACGCTCTTATGCTGTATATATATACATGTGTATATTTACACACATAAATACAAACACATATACACATACATGTGTATATACATTTGTGTGTATATATATATAAACACATATATGCACATATATACAAATGTATATACAGATGTATGTATATATACATTTGTATATACGTGTAAATATACATACAACATATGTGTATATATACCCATATATATTAGTGATATATATATTAATATATACAATAAAATTAAACATATATAGTACACAAACAACAAACATATTACACATAATCACCTATAAAAGTATGGAAAAAGAAGAAAAGAAGATATAGTAGTAAACCTTTTAGTTTAGATAATTTTATTTATGGAGACAACCAAAATATAGTGACTACTTTGTGGAAATAAATGATTAATTTTCATATGACTGTAAATATATTTTTCAATAGTTTAGGTTTTTTATTATACTTTAAATTCTGGGGTACATGTGGCAGACTGTGCATGTTTGTTACATAGTTATACACATGCCATGGTGGTTTGCTACATCCATCACTCTGTCATCTGTATTATGTATTTCTCCTAATGCTATCCCTCCTCTAGTCCCCCAGCCTCTAACAGGCCCTGGTGTGTGATGTTCTCTTCCCTGTGTCCATATGTTCTCATTGTTCTACTCTTACTTATTAGTGAGAACATGCGGTGTTTGGTTTTCTGTTCTCATGTCAGTTTGCTGAGAATGATGGTTTTCAGCTTCATCCATGTCCCTGCAAAGGACATGAACTCATCCTTTTTTATGGCTGCATGGTATTCCATGGTGTATATGTCCCACATTTTCTTTATCCAGTCTATCATCAGTGGGTTGGTTCCAAGTCTTTGCTATTGTGAACAGTGCCAAAATAAATATACATGTGCATGTGTCTTTATAACAGAATGCTTTACAGTCCTTTGGGCATATACCTAGTAATGGGATTGCTGGATCAAATGTTATTTCTAGTTCTAAATCCCTGAGGAATCACCACACTGTCTTCCACAGTTGTTGAATTAATTTACACTCCCACTAACAGTGTAGAAGTGTTCCTTTCTCACCACATTCTCTCCAGCATCTGTTGTCTCCTGATTTTTTTAATAATCGCCATTCTACCTGGTGTGAGATGGCATCTCAGTGTGGTTTTGATTTGCATTTCTTTAATGATGAGCTTTTTTAAATATGTTTGTTGGCTGCATAAATGTCTCCTTTTGAGAAGTGTCTGTTTATATCCTTCACCCACTTTTTGATGGGGTTGTGTTTTTCTTGTAAATTGTATAAGTATTTTGTAGATTCTGGATATTAGCCCTTTGTCAGATGGGTATATTGCAAAATTTTAGGGTTTATTTTTTAAGATTTATGGGTTTAAAATACATTTACCTTTCCATATATACAGATGTTTGAGATCTCTTGAACATTCTTCTGTTCAAGACTCTCTATGAAAGTCCTTTATATCCATTCATTCATTTAACAAATACTCATTTATTTTTATTTTAGTTTATTTTATTTTTAGAGATGGAATCTCACTCTGATACGCAGGCTGGAGTGCAATGGCATGATCACTGCAGCCTCCACCTCCTGGGTTCAAGCTTCTCCTGCCTCAGTCTCCTGAGCAGCCGGGACTACAGTCATTTCCCACCTTGCCCAGCTAATTTTGTATTTTTAGTATAGACAGGGTTTCTTCATGTTGGTCAGGCTGGTCTTGAATTCCCTACCTCAGGTGATCTGCCAGCCTTGGCTTCCCAAAGTGCTGGGTTTACAGGAGTGAGTCACCTCACCTGGTCCTTAACAAATATTTATTAAACATCTACCAGGTGTCAGACATTTCTTGCCTTATCATCTTTGGTATAAAATTGTACAATGATATTTTATCTTTTTTATTCATTAAATTGTCAGATTTAAAATATCTTATACTTTTCATTGTATGTACATTCTTATTATTTTAATCATTTGCATATTCCGAATACTGATTTTGAAACTACTACGGTAGGTTCTTTAGTCATTTTGTTTCAGACTTCAACTATGACGGTCTCTAAATTTACTTTGCTTACCTGTGTAAAAGAATGTACAGATAATGACAGTAATTATTCAAAATTAATATCATTGGCATTTAAAATATCGCTAGGAACTTCAATTGCTTCATCTTTTCTAATAAGTAAAAATATTAATTGAGTATCCCCAGTCTCTGTGACATACACACTCAGGTCATCCTCTCTCTCATTTTTTCATATACTATTACAGCTGGCCTTTCAAACTAGCAGGTGCATTTTGCTCAATTAATTTTGGCAAAGTTCACTTAGCAGGAGCCATCTTATCAGATTTTAATGACTGTGTGTAAAATTCTATCATAGCAAAAGTGTTCCTCTGTGATTTTCATAAAGAAAATATAAAAGCAACTTTTTAGAACAAATCCTGTTAAACATCAATAATTTTAAAATTCTATACTTTTTTATTAAATTTCTTTTTTAGTAAGATCATTTTGCAAGTCCATCACAAAGTTGTGACAATAAGTCTCTCTATTACATCTCTCTCTCTGAATATATATATATATATGCACTATTTGGCTTACAATAGTACTAGCAATGGTGTTTTATTTGAAACATTGAAATTTCTCCTTGGTGCTTGGCAAAATTCAATATTCTTAGTAGTAAAAACAATACAAAATTCTTTGTGAGCCAAAACTGTTTTCAAAATTATGTAAGATAAATGTGTGTGTGCTTTGTAGACAAATGCAAACAGGTTGCTTAGACTGGGTATACCATAAATTCCAGATTTTTAATACATTATATGTACTTGATTAAATTATATAAATCCTGAACTTAACAGAAACTTTATTTCTGAGTAATTCTACTAAAAAATGTGACAATACTTTAGCTTTGGAGTGATAAATAGGAATTGGAAAACTAGTAACAAAGTTCTGGAAACATTTCTGAGAGCACCTGATTTGAGTCAGCATAAATTTTGGTGTTTTTAGGTATTAACGTTTGTCTCCATTTGACAACTAGGAGTCTCATGGGATATTCCCTGAGGTTCGGCTGAGAACAAGCGTAAGATAGGTGGGGGAGGATTGAGATCAGACACTAGATGAATCCATAGTTTCTGTCCTCCAGCAAATCACAGCTTAGTGGAGAAAGAAGACAGAAATGTATAAAAAGAAATTACGTAATTACATTGGAAGATGTGACGTACCATGGTAGAGAAGTATATGGGTGTTATAACAAGCATTCATTAAAGTACCTTATGCATGATTAGATTTGAATTTTAGAGTGATAACTTGAATGACAAGAGTAGGGGCTCATTCAGAGTTCGGGAGTTTACAACTAACCTAGTTATACTCCAGAGATGCACGTCCAAACTTAGCAGTGCCATAAGGAAACAGACAATGATAGATTCATGTTCAAAATTCACATGATTTTCGTTATAGGTTTTTAGGGGTGGTGAGAGATGAAGAGGTAAGAAGCACGATTGCTCCCCAGTTCCCCACAAATATAATTAAGAAGATAATATAGGTTTAAGCGCAGACAGAAATGATGGTCTAATTTTGTATTTGCTGAGCTTCAGCTACTACTGTGGGCCATCCAAAAAGACGGGTGACTGATATTTGAGAAATTTTACCAAACTTGCACATATCTAATTAGGTCTGGGAACATACATAAGAATGTTTAAGTTTGCTTTGTAGGTGAAAATATTAATTATCTTCAGCTTGGTAGCTTTCAGCTTGATTCTCTAACAACTGTAGCCTCTTGGGGTAAGCTTGAATTTGTATTTTATTCATCAGAGTATGGTAGATTATGTTAGGATTTATTTCTTACTCATACCAGAAAACTGCAGTTTCAGACGACCTTCCAAGGCAACCATTAAGCAAAGGATAGTTCTGTTTTGCAATTCCAACATCAATTACAATCAAAGATTGCTGCTGCATTGAATAGAAACTTAGGCCAGACACAGTGCCTCACACCTGTAATTCCAGCACTTAGGAAGGCTAAGGTGGAAGGATCACTTGAGGCCAGAAATTTGAGACCAGTTTGGGCAGCAAAATGAGACCCCATCTCTATAGGAAAAAAATAGCTGAGTATGGTGGTATATGCCTGTGGTACCAGAAACAGGTGTCTGAGATAGGAGAATCATCTGAACCCAAAAGGTCCAGACTTTAGTGAGCCATGTTTGTGCCACTGAACTCCATCCCAGGTGACAGAAGGATACCTCATAAATAAATAAATAAATAAATAAATAAGAGAAGAGCGTTGGAGGGGCTTCTATCAGCAATTAATTGTTTCCATCTTTAAGTGCCATATGTTCCATCTGCATCGATTTATTTAACTAAAACCAATTATAAAGCTATGCTTAAACTCAAGGGAGTAAGGAAGTTCAGTACTGACCACCATGTGCTCAGTAGATAATGTAAGCAGCACTAACATCTTCAACAGTTTTGAAGTCAGAAACACTTGAATTTCTCTACATAATATGTTGTCTGTGAAAGGAAATAGTTTGACTTACTCCTTTCTAATGTGGATGTGTTTTATTACTTTCTCATGCCTAATAACTGGCTAGAACCTTCAGTAGTATGCTGAATGGAAATGGTGAAATCAGGCATCCATGTCTTATTCTAGATCTTACAGGGAAAGCTGTAAGATCATAGAACTCTTCAGTATGATGTTAGCTGTGGATTTGTCATATAGGTCCTTTATTGTGCTGAGGTACATGCTTTCTATACATAATTTTTTTGTGAGTTTTTTTTATGATGAAGGGATGTTGAATTTTGTCAAAAATGCTTTTTCTGCATTTATTGAAATGATCATATGCTTTTGTCTTTCTGTTAATGTGGTATGTATCATCACATGTATTTGTCTGTATATGTTAAATCATCATTGCATGCCTGGGATGATTTCCACTTGATCATAATGAATGATCTTTTCAGTGTGCTGTTAGATTGAATTTCCTAGTATCTTGCTGAAATTTTTTGCGTCTGTATTCTTTAGGAAAATTGGCCTGTAGTTAGCCTTCCTTCCTGCCTGCCTTCCCTCCCTTCCTCCCTCCCTCCCTCTTTCCTTCCTTCCTTCCTTCCTTTCTTCCTTCCTTCCTTCCCTTTCTCTTTCTTCTTGCTCTCTTGCTCTTTCTTTCTCTCATTCATTCTCCTTCCTTCCTCCCTCCCTCGCTCCCTCCTTCCTTGCCTGCCTGCCAGCATTCTTGTGTGATTTTGAAATGAAGGTAATGGTAGCCTTGTAAAATAAATTTGGAAGTATTTCATTCTGTTCAATTTTCTGAAATACTTTGAGGAAAAATGCTACTAGTTTTTCTTTAAATTTTTGGTAGAATCCAGCAGTGAACCCTTCTGACCTTGAGATTCTCTTTGATGGAAGACTTTGTTACTGATTCAATTTTCTTAGTAATTTTTGATCTGTTCAGATTTTGTATTTCTACAAAATTTGATCTTAGCAGATTGTATGTATCCTGAAATATATCCATTTCTCCTATGTTATCTAATTTGTTGGCATATAGTTGTTCTTAATGGTCTTTCATCTTTTTTTGTATTTCTGTGGTGTCAGTTGTAATGGTGCATTTTTCATTGGATTTTATTTGAGTCTTTTCTCCCTTTTTCTTAGTTTAGGTAGATTAGTGAATTTTAGCTATTCAAAAATCCAACCCTTTATATTGTTGACATTTTAAATTGTTTTTAGTTTCTATCTTAAATTTCTTTATAGAAATCCTTAAAGATTCTATCATGAAAAATTGTTGGAACTAATAAAATCAGTAAAATTTCAGTATGTAAAATCAACATGTGAAAATCAGTAGTATGTGTATACACCAATAGTAAACTACCTGAAAAAGAATTCAAGAAAACAACTTCATATACAATAGCTATAAAAAAAAATAACATACTTAAGAATCAACTTAACCAAGAAGGTTAAAGATCTTTAAACTGAAAAGTATAAAGCTTTGAATAAATTGAAGAGGACAGAAATAAATGGAAATATGCCCCATGTTTACAAATTGGAAGAAATAGTATTTGTAAGTGGCTGTACTACCCAAAGCAATCTATGTATTTAATGCAATTCCTATCAAAATACCAGTGAAAGTCTTTACAAAAGAAACTTATTCTAAAATTTATATGGAACTACAAAAGACACTGAATAGCCACAGCAATCCTAAGCAAATGTAACAAAGCTAGAGGCATCGCTCTACCTTACTTCAACATATACTGCAAAAGTAGAGTAACCAAATGAGCATGATACTGGCATAAAAACAGACACACGAATAGATGGAAAACAATAGAGAGCCCAGAAATAAATTCATGCACCTAGAGTGAACTGATTTTCAACAAAGCTATCAGAAACACACAATTAGGAAAAGACAATCTCTTCAACAAATGGTGCTGGGAAATTGGATATTTACATGAAGAAGAATGATATTAGATCCCAGTCTCTCACCATATACAAAATCAACTCAGTATAAATCAAATATTTATATATAAAACCTGAAAATATGAAACTATTAGAAAACATAGGAGAAATGCTTTACAACATTTGGCTGGGCATGGATTTTTTAAAAAACAAAACCTTTGAAGCATAGGCAACAAAACCAAAAATGGACAGATTTGATTACATCAAACTCCAAAGCTTTTACACAGAAAAGGAAACTATTAGCCAAGTTGAAGAAACAACCTACAAATGGGAGAAAATATTTGCAAACTATACATCTAACAAAGGATTAATATTCAGAATATAAAAGAAATTTAATAGCAAAAGAACAAATAATCTGATTTAACAATGGGCAAAATAACTTAATAGACATTCCTCAAAAGAAGACAAACAAGTAATCGACAGGTATATAAAGAATTCTCAACATCACTACTCATCAGGGAAATGCAGATCCAAACCACAATGAGATACCACTTTATTCTAGTTAGAATGGCTATTATCAAAAAGAGAAAAGAAAACAATTGTTGGTAAGAATATAGGGAAAACGGAACATGTACACACATTGAAACCTAGAAGAGACATTATGGAAACCAGTATAGAAGTTTCTCATAAAATGAGAAATAGAGCTACCATACGATCCAGCAATCCCCTACTGGTAATGTAGTCAAAGAAAATGACATTATTATGTCAAAGAAATATCTGCACTTTCATATTTATTATAGCACTATGGATAATAGCTAAGATATAGAATCAACCTAAAGGTTTTACAAGGGATGAATAGATAAAGAAAATATGGTATTTATACTCAGTGGAATACTATCTAATTTTCAAAAAGAATGAAATGCTGTTACTTGTGGCAGCATGAATAAATCTGCAGGACGTCATGTTAAGTGAAAGAAGCTAGACACAGACTCCTGCACGATCTCAATCATACATGGAATCTAAAATAAAAGGGGTTGATATTTTAGAAGCTTAGAGTAGAATAATGGTTACTAGAGACTGTAGAGGGGAGGGGAGAGTAAAGGATGGGGAGAGGTTGATCAATAGATACAATTAGATCGAAAGAGTAAATTAAATGTTGGTGTTCTATTTCACAGTAGGTTACTAATGTTTACAGTTTAATATTATATATTACAAAATAGCTAGAAGATAGCCTTTTGGATGTTCCCATCACAAAGAAAGGATAAATGCATGGATTGGAAGATACACTAACTACCCTGACTGGGTCATTATGCAACATAGATATGTATTGAAACATCAAATTGTACCTCATAAATATATATAATTACAATTTGTCAAGTAAATTTTTTTTAAAAATTGAGTTTTAAGATCAGTTCTTTTTAGTTTTTAAATCCATAAACTGAGAATATTGGTGTTCCTCCTAATCTTGGAATAAAATGCCAAATGCAATCTAAACTTCCTAGCCTATTCTTCTATAAATGAAACAATTAGAAGGTACAGTTTGTTTGAAAACAGTACAGAAGTTAAATATATAAATAGTTAAATACACACTATGCGTATATATGGATTTTGAACAATAAACCTGCGCATACCACACATATGTCTTTGAAAATTTGTTGTTTTAGGATATATTAGACCATCTAATTTGAAAAAGATGAACAAACAAGTAATCAACTTCAGGCTGTGTACTTCTAAAGACTTCCCTGTGCTTTGTAGATAAATGTGTATTTTGAGGACCTTATGGAGCTTGTCTATAATCTAAAGCCCTTAAGGTCTTTCTTTAAAAGAAAGTCTTATAAAGAAAGATTTTAAACAGATTGATTGCCTGTTACAGGTTTTTGGTCAATGGATGTTTGTAGTAAACAAATTTACATCTTCTCTGATATAATGGGCCAAGTACATGACGTATGCAAGTACAAGGATTTATTGCTTGCTCATATATAAGAAGACCAGTATCTCATCTATGTGTGCTGCTTGCTCACATAGTTCCCTCAGGCTGTAATAATGCCCAGAAAGTTCTTCACTACAAGACTTCTTTGTCTGAGAACTTCCTTAGAGACGATGTCCATTGACTTTAGTAGTCATTTGCAAATCTTTTAAATGACATTTTGATTTTAGGCAGATGTTGGTTTGAATTACATAATACTTTTTATTAGGAATATAAATTCAAAATTCCCAGTGAAGTCAACTAATTACATATTATTATCTTGTATGAGGTAATACATTGCAAGCTGTAATTTAATTAATCCTACTTTAGTGGCCTCTCTGTATGTCTGATACACATTAAAAACTTAATTATTTTAAGCAGACAAATCTGGCTTAATATTAGAACATCTTACTTAATTTAGAAAATAATTTTGTAAAAAAAATCTTTTCATGTTGTTTTTAAATTTTTTCATGTTTTATTAAACTCAAAATATGTTGTTTTCTATAAAAATGATAAAAATATTTTTTAAAGTTTAGACTGATAATCTTATTATTAGAAAGTTTTATTATACTCTAGTTATTTTGTTTACTTATTTGCTGTTAATAAAAGTTAACCTTCATTTCACACATACTAAGTGTGAGGTGATAAGGTACTTTTATAAGTGTATGACATGTATTAACTCATTTAATTAATTATTACTAAATTCTACTAATAGTTGCATGTAAGCATATTAAGAATTAAGATTAGTAAACTTCTTGAAGTTTCTGTGAATAATTTTCAAATTAAAAATGAATTTTCCTTTATAGGAATTAACAAGTCAAAAGATAGAAAATTATTTATTTTAAATGAATTGTTCAAATAACAGTTGTTCATTGATAACATATTGAATACATTTTTTAATTAGACACTTTTATTTGGAATCAATGTTTATAAAGATAAAATGTTAGAATATGCATTTAATAAAAAGAAAAAGTAGAAATCAGTGCTTTTAATTTAAGAAGGAGAGCTAATTATAATATGATAAATTTTCACTGTGGAAGTAGCAATTGAAAAAACAATGTTTTATTCTCAAATGACTATATGTTTGCTAACTTTATTTTTATTGTATTTGAGCAAACTCTTTAAGCTAATGGCGAATCCAAGTTATTTGTGCTTAAAATGTAACAACAATATATATCTCTAAAGTACTATACATTCTTAAAGTATGTGACAATACTGTATATCCCTAAACAATTCTAAAGATCTATGATTACATATCATTCAAATACTGATTTATTGAGCATTTACAGTGGAAGAAGAATTATTAGATGCTGATGAGGCATCTGAGTCATTAGTAGAGTGTCAAATAATACATTTTGATTGAGGCAGTAAGTACATAAATTCCTTGAATTAAATGAAAGCATGGTCAATATTTGTGTGTCTGTGTGTGTGTGTGTGTGTGTGTGTGTGTGTGTAATGTAAATAAATTAATGGTGTTTTCTCATTTATCCTCAACTGTGCTACTAATAAACACTATAAACACTAGTCTTTATTATCCTTCTATATTTTGTGCCACAATTAAAGGCTCTATTATTCCTCCAACTTAGAACTGACTACACCACTTATCTGCATGCATTTTTTTCTATCAATCTAGAAAATAGCGGAGACAAGTGAAGAATAAATGATAACAACACTAAAACCAATAGTTTATAATTATAAGTACTTCAAAGGAAAAATAAAGCAAAAGTTAAAAGAAATACGTCAGTACAAAGAAGGTATATATGGCCGTATCTTTGACCTATGAATAAAAGTTAAAAGTAAGATACATTATATTTTGAATAAAATGAGTAATACCAAACAAGTGTGAGTTTTTGAATTTGTCAGAAATATTCAGATTAATGAACTAAGAAGGTATTATATTTTAAAGCAAAATTCTTCAGCAGGAGTGTAGGGATGTTAAATATTTCTTAGGTGTTGGATGTGGAGATGGGTCACCCATATTTCTCAGGGAGTGTCCTGTGGCCCGTGGTCTTAGGAGTGTAGATGGCAGGAAAGCTTCAGTCCCATTAGGGACTGCCTGACTCCTAAGTCCCATTAGGAGGTGCCTTGCCCAAGGTCACACCCTTTTCCAGAGCAGGATACATCTGCACGTCTGTGGTGATAGAGGGAGGGATATAAAGCCTAGCCACTTCCACTTGAAGCAGAACAACTCGGATTGGCCATTTTTAGCTTCAGAAACTCCTGGGTCAGCTAAGTTTCTGGTCATTATGGAAATCCAGTTCCACCTTTGTCCAGGCTACTTTCTTTCTCCCTTGGTTCTTCACACTAAACTCTGTCTCAACATCTGATTTCCAGAGAATCCAATCTGTCACATCTGATACATACAATGTAACTTGAAATAACAATGACAAATAAAATTGTGTTTCATTAGAATGAGGGCTTCTCCCCCATATGTACAATTAAGTTACATTTATTAATAGCTGATTTTCTGTAAGAAATCATGGAATATAGACATGGCAGAATCTAGAAAAAATTACTATAAAAATCTGTGATAACTGTGTTGTGTTTGAAGAAATGAATAGGCCAGAATTCTGATGACAGTAATCATACAAGCCAGAACCCAACAAAAACTTGCTTTGTTTTCAAACTGTGTAAGAATGGCAGAATTAGACATGCACTGTTAAAGTAAGTGTAAAATTTAGACACATGTCCTGTTTTTCACACTTTCTCTGAAAGGCAGGAGAATCTCTAGTATCTTTTGTTTTACACACTAAACTATTTTGAAATCTGCCTATGATCGCAGAATTTTGTTATGTGCTAAAGTGCTTTCAGCTTTTAAAATTTCAGTTAGTAAGTGCTAATTAGCATCTAAAATGAGGAAGAGGTCCCAGAGAGGTTGTAATAAAAACCAGGAACATAAAATGTTCGGAGGCCCAACTAAAGAAAGAAATTACTTTAAAACAGAGAAGGGTAGAATTGAAGAACAGAAGGTAGGAAATGAGAGGAAAAAAAGTAAACAAAATATTCTGAGGAAAGTAAAGGAAGGAAATGAACAAAGTTCTTTCTTTGCAAGCCTTTTCTTTCTTACCTTTGCTTTAAAACAAGATTCTAGAAGTCATCTTTTTGCACTTGATTGAATTGTTTGATATTGTTTTATTTTATCTCACAATTGAATCTGACCAAAATGAAATTTCAGTCAGCTACTAGTAGCTTTCTATTTTCAATAGTTAGTAATTATAGGTAACAATGTATACTAATCTTAGTCTCAGTGTTATTCTCTTTTTAAAAATTCTACACATTTCAACACAAATTTATAAGGTTTGAGAAAGATAACAATCCAATGCATTTTTTATTATAAAATTTTCAGAAGAATCTTTTAAGAAATTATTTTATAAAATTTTCAGAAGAATCTTTTAAGAAATTATTTTCTTCTATAAGTTGACAACTCAAATATTTTAATTAGAAAGTGCTTCATGTGTCCCATATGCATCCCGATAAGGTAAATGTATGACCGGGCATCTATGCTATAGACAACTGGGAGACAATTCTTGATTTTCGTACAGAAGAGAACCAAGATAAATAGCAGCACAAGTATAGGTGATGGAGAACATCAACAAAACCATTTTTTTTTATTTTATTTATTTTTTTAGATAGAGTATTGCTCTGTTGCCAGGCTGGAGTGCAGTTGGGCGATCTCAGCTCACTGCAACCTCTGCCTCCCAGGTTCAAGTGATTCTCCTGCCTCAGCTTCCTGAGTAGCTGGGATTACAGGCAAGCACCACTGTGGCAGCTAAGTTTTGTATTTTTAGTAGAGATAAGGTTTCACCATGTTGGCCAGGATGGTCTCAGGGTTTCACCATGTTGGCCAGGATGGTCTCCATTTCTTGACTTTGTGATCTACTCCCCTTGGTCTCCCAAAGGGCTCAGATTACAGGTGTGAGCCACCCCGCCCTTCTGAAACCATTCTTTAGTAAAGGAAAACAACAGAAGCCTCAGAAGGTAAAATAGAGCAGATGGCCCCTAGAATCTTTTGGACTCGGTTATTTTTGTGCCTGGGCCATGGCTTATGAAAGAAAGTGAATACAGTGGGAACAAATTAAGCATTACATATGGATGTGGGTGTTAGTTTCTTAAGGTGAGAACCAAATTCACAAACCTTACATTAAATCAGAGCTGCTGTTTCTAACTAGAATGGCATTCTGTGTTGCTGACAGATAAAATACAACATGATTTTCAGTCAAATGCTAATGATGAGTAGAAAGGACAGAATAAAGAAAATTCAAATGCAGAATGAAAAACATGGAGTCAGACCTACTTTTCTCCAGATAACAAAGTTAAAACAAACAAACAAAAACCCAAACCAAATCAAAACAAAATAAATTTTAAAAAATTATGTCAGGATATTGAAGAATAAAAGGACTACACATCTCACCTCCTCAAATAATACAGTCATAGCTCCATTACTAATAACACACCGTTTAAAACTATGAACAGATTTTCCTGTCACAATATGGAGGAATGTGTATAAACACAATGAGCTTTGAATCAGACTATCTAATCCTGTTGAAAAGAATCATGCATTGTGGACACAGCCTTCTTGAATGAAATAATTTGGCTGTAACATAGACTGTGTTTATTTGCTTCTACCACTGTTTTTATCAGGGCTTAAGTTGCTTTTTGTTTTCATAGTATAGTTACTAAAAACATTGCATTTGCTATTGCCGAATTGTTTAAAAAAGAAAAAAATTATTTCAAAGAAGTCAAAAACTTACTCTTTAAAACTATGTTCCTAAGAGCTTTATAAAGCAGTGCATACAAATCTATGTGACTGTATATGTGTATGAATGTGTGTGCTAATGAACAAACTATCCTATTGTGTTTCTCTTTGAAGACCCTAAAAAGTGTAAATAGAATAAGGGCATATTCTGATGAAGTTTCATGTCAATGAAGCAGTAATGGACAAGTGTTAAGTTGTTGCAACCTGAAAATTAGCACATTTCATAACTGCAACCTCAATGAATTTTAATAAAACTTTTCACAGTTTTAAGAATAATTTTGGCTTTCCACTCACAGTTCAGACTAATCATATTAAGGAATTAAAATTTTTAAATTATGAAGCATAGTACAGTCACATTAGTCATCTAACACAATCTTTATCTTCATTTGTAGTTGAATATTGTCCAAATTCCTCAGTACTCCACAGTGGCCCTTAATGCCATGGAATGTGTATATGTATCAGATTACAATTCCTATTGGAGGAGCATAGAAAAGTGATGGGAGGGATAGGTGAATTGGGTTTATGTCAGCTGTTGCAAAGACTAGGGAGTACTTGGAATTTAGTGGATGGGACAAGTGATATTTAACATCACTAAAGTAATTTGTCTGAACAACAAAAAAATTCATAGCAATCCTCAGTGGTAATTCTGCTAAACAACACTTCATCACAATGGGACTTGACTATATTTCTGCTAGCTTAGATTCATTTCATTCTAATTTACATACTCTACATCACAGGCAAACTGAGCTTCCTATTTTCTTTAACCTGGGTCTTTGTGCATTGTTTCCTTTTCCTGAAATGCTTTTTTTTCTACTCCCTGCCAACATGAAGCTAGACAGCTAACTCATTTTCCCAGTTTCAGCCCACAGGTGGATTCCTAAGCAAAGTATTCCCTAACTCCCTTATGATTCATTAGTTATTTCTCTTTTTGCATCCACTAAACACAAACAACATTAAATTAAATCAGACCTGTTTGTCTAATTTAATGTTGTTTGCATGCCACTGCTTCAGACAATGAATCACTTCTTATTCATCTTTGCATATGGAAACTCTAGCATTGAAATTGATGTGTTCATTACATGCCCAATTAATGCCAAATGAAAAAAATATATGTAAAGAGCATATGAAAAAGTGAGTAAATATATACAAAAAATAAACACATGGAAAATAAACACATTGTAATATATACATATTACAATGTTAGATCTGGGAAAGTGCTTCTGTTTTGAAAGAAATATACATATATACTCAGAAAATTATGAAAAATTTATGACATAGTACAATAAGTTTATAATTATATATGTGTGTGTGTATACACACACACACACACACAGAGAGAGAGAGAGAGAGAGAGAGAGAGTCAGTTAGGTTCTGTGAAAATTGCTGAAAATTAGAAGTAGAAAGGCCAATCTTGGTACCTACCCTCACAAATATTACAACATTGGGGAAGACAGATGATTAAGCAAATGAATAAAACAAAGTTTAATTACCAACTTGAATTGCATTTAAATGCTTACTTCTTTGCAACCTTTAAAAAAGTACTGAATCTTTCTGTGTTTTAGCTTACAAAATATATAAAATTTAAAAGGAGACCTTTGTTCTCACATACTGTTAAGTATGTTATGAGGATTAAGATAGGTTGTATAATGGTCTAAGACAATATCTGGAATGTGAGCAGTCTTTAATAACTGATAACTAGTGTTATATGAAAACTGTATAGATTATTAGAATGGCTTTTCTCTGTGCCTTTTCTTTTTCCTGATACATTTTTAAAAATTAATATTTTTTACTATGTTATGTACTTAAAAACAGAAAATTTGCTTATTATATTTTATATATCATTTCTGAAATTTTATTGTAATAATATATTAGTTATTTATTTCATAGGCCAGTTTAGATTTAAATCCCATGAACAATGCTTTAACATGTCTTTTGACAATTTAGCATGAATTCAGGAATGTATCAATGTACAATCAAGAGCAATGTTTAGCTTTTACATTGCTTTTCCTTAGTGTGACTTACTTCTCTCTGGCTTTTTCAGCTTTCTCCCAAGTTAATACTTTTTCAACTTTTAGATGCCTGATATGTTGTCTTGCCATTAATCACTGTGAAGCTAACAGCTAGCACACCTCTCAGTATTATCTTGAGTTTAATTCTGTCTACAGAGCAATGAATCAAAGTCATGAAAATAGAGGATTGTACCTCTTCAAATCAGAGCATTTAAAAAAAATTATATCATTTAAGCTTTCAGGCTTATAAAATAATTTTACTTCTGACGATTTTCTCTTTGAAGTTAATATACTTTAAACACACTATCTGGTAAAATTTCACTTGATAAAAAAGTATTAATTAGGTATAACTACTGAAGGTGATTTTGCAAAAAAAAAAAAAAAAAAACATGGCTTCATTAAAAGTATTAATATTTTATATATTTTTAAAACTAATGTTTCTTTATTTCTCAATATTGATGTGTTATCTTTTGTGTCCTAACACATTTTGAACAAATGATAATCTATAAATTTGCTACATATATGATAAAACAAGTGATCAGTTGGGTTCATTAATTGATATTAAGTGACTGAGTTTTTGAAAATATTTCTACGATTGACCAAAACCTTTGGGTTAAAAGTATGTTATACTATAGAAATTTTCAAACTCTACTACTTTGAGTTCAAATTTTATTTCTCCTAAATTATGAGTAGTAAACATTTTTAAATCATATTGATATTATAAGTAATTGGGACATTTTGTGTGGAAAATTGTATATCATAAAACTATGAAAACCAATAATTTAGGCATTTAAACATTCAGTAAATATTAACTTGTTTCTAAAATATTATCTCTTAAAAAGAAAGTTCAGAGAATATTGATAAAGTAGAGTTGAATTCAAGATTTACCATGATGGTTAAATATGAAAACATGATATATTATTTCTATATAAAAGCAAATATTTTAAAAGAATATCTTTTCAGTTTATTTCTGCAATGTTGAGACTATGTCTTAGTACACATCTCATTAACCAATCTGTTTGAATATATGTTTTGACTGTCAGGTAAATTTTTTCCTAATCAAAAATAACTTTGAATAAACCTAAAATCATATGAAGGAGGAAATCATTAGACTTAAAAAGGGTTACAAGTTTAGCAAATTAAAAAATAAATTAGCAGGCAAATTTAATTTTAATGCTTTTTTGTTTAAAAAAAGTGTTCAAATTTTATTTAAAATATTTATTTCCATGCTTTTATATACTTAGAAGAACTTTATAGTTTCGCTGTTATAGATCAATGTTATTATACATCCCCAATAAATTAACTTTAACTATGGGCTAGAGCAAAGCAAGCCTTAGCTATTTTATGTGATCAGTACACAGAAGTAATAAAAGTGATCATTTTCCACCTAGTACAAAAAGTTTAAAGAAATATTCAATCACGGTGGATTGCCAAACCTAGACCTTTGGCTTTTCATGGTAGGAACAGTTAAATAAGCATAAAAAATAATTATCAAAACATTAACAATCAAAACTAACCAAGGAATTTAAAAGACCTTTTTTTCAGATACTGACTTGGCAGGAAGTAGATTCACTTTCAGTTGTTAATGCAGCATTTATTCTCAAGATCTTTTGACAGATTAATAGAGAAACAGATGATATGCATAATATATTTGGTTGTTAAAACCGAAACAAGATAAGGTCTTAGGTGTAGGCAGGCAACAACTGTGAATTAATTGATACATAGCTGAGAAATGGAAGAGCAATGTATTGGCATCTAAGTATAAATATAAATCAAATAGTTGATATAGTTCATTACTTGACTATGAAATAAAGAAATTTGTAAAATGGGCTACAAATCTAGGCTCTATAGCTGAAAATGTCATAATTGTAACTAATAATATTTATACTAAGATGTTAATCTTTGCTAGAAGTTCCAAACATAGAAGAAATAAGGTAGACTGCCAGCAGAATGTTTACCTAGTATTAATCTTATTCTTTTATAGACCAAAAGAAAAAAACCAATATTTAAAAGGAGGGTCAGAAATACTTTACAACTGCCCTAAAGTCACATAGCTTGTAAGTGCCTTGAAGGATGACAATCCAACCCTCTCCAAAGACTGACCTTTCCACTAAGCTGCCCAGCATCCTGCTCTCTTCATAGTCGGCCTTGTGGCAAAATAAACACCATTTGTTTATGTTCTTTTCATATAATATTTCTTGTGAAGGAAGAGTAGAATAAAACAATTAAATCATCTTTAAACTAGATGACTTTGAGTTCCATCCTATACTGGTTTAGTCAAAAGTTAGCACTGTGTTGTTGTATTTAAATCCACAAAGCCAAAATTTAGTATGGGAATATTTACTGAAGATAAACTTTAAAAAAATAGTGGCTGAAATTAGGAAAAGTAGATATATTGAAGAATAGTGACTTTAGTGTACAATGGGAATATGTGTGCTAAGGAAATGGATTACTCTGGTTCCTTGACAGCAATTTTCAGTAATGTGCATATACTTAACGTCCTTCTAATAAAACTGCAGTCATTAAATTTCAGACACAGACATAGGGACCTTACTTTTAACTATTGAAGTGTGCTTTGATGAATATTATTAAAGTCTGTTATTACTATTATTGTTCCATCCAGCTTAGATTAATTATTTAGAGTGTTCTTCTGATATTATGGATATAAGGAAAAAGGTTTAGGAACTAATGTGAGGATTAGCTTAGACTTTTCACTTGATTTAGACTTACATTTCATTAATATTCTTAATAGTAAGGGAATACTACTACTTTTTATATTCATTTTAAAAATTTTGAAAAACAGTAGTTTACAGCCATATGAAGTAATAAAATAGAAATTTTATTATTCGCTTTAACATAAGGCTATGTTCTTACACTTTAGAATACATAAGAATATTCAAATTTTAGAATTCTAAGCCCATATAATTCAAACCCAATAATCTAAATCTGAGGTGAGACCAAGTACTAAATATCTACTATAAGATATATAGACTTAGATAAGAAGTGAAGCATCAGGTATTTCATGAGTCACTAAGAAACGCTGAGCTAGACATTTCCTTATATCAGGAACTCAAATGATTAGAAAAATTCTAGTCATGTATTTTTTTAAAAAAAAGAAAGCACAAATAATTAAATGGCCTAAAAGCATCACAATTTAAATAAAATTACTATAAATTCTAATGGAATGTGTGAAGTAAATAACCAGGCTTTCAGTTACAGAATGGTCATATTTGGGAACAAATCATGTCACAAAACAGAAAAAGATCTCAAAAAGGCCTCTCTTAGGAATTTACATTGAGTTCTTCAAGCAACCAAATTTAACAGCTTCACATAGGACTTTGGCCTTGAACTTGCTACGTCATTCCTTGATATGTCTGAGCAGGATTCAGAAAATAGTATCTCTGAATGTCCTTGCAAAGGTCAATTCATTTCTCTGGTTCTCAGCGTCCTCCTTTGAAAGCAGAATTTGAACTAGATATATATTTAGTCTCTTTGAGTTCTACAGTTCTGTGTTTTTAGGTTGACTTTGCTTACTTTACCTGTTTCATAGACACGTTTAAATGGTGCTAAGGAAAAGTTCCTGTGTTCCTCAGAATATTTTCCACTGTAATTATAGCAACAGAATCTTTTTGATCACCCAGTTTTGATCTGCAACTGTCTGTCAATACATAGAACAGTCAAAAGACCTAACTGTTTAGTGAGTTTTTTTGTAAGTCCTGGGAAGGTTTTGTCATTCCATCTCAGAGGATTCATGATTTCTAAAATATGGTTCTTTTATAATGCATTTTCAAATAAGAATTTTAGAAAATGGAAAAACCTGTTCATGGACATTCTTAAATAGAACAGATCTTTAACAAATACATACAGTGTCAAAATACAGTGTGAAAATATTTAAAAGTAAAAGTTCCTTAAAAATATAAATATTGAGGTGATACAAAATATAAAAATATAACTACTACAGAGAAATCATGAGCAATTAGTGAATTATACATTTGTTATACTATGTGGTTATTAAATACTGAAACTAAATAAATACTAATAAAAACAGTTTGTAGAGAAAAATATTATCAGCAAAATACACATTTCTTATTGCTCCGTGGTTCATAAAATGAGAAACCAAGTCGTTAATAAGTTTAATTAATTAAATTTATTATTTTTTCAAAAGCATATATTTAGTTCCTATTATATTCCAAACACACCCACATGTAGATATATGTATATGTAGAAATATGTATACACATATGTGTAGAGAGATATACATACATATATAAATATGTATAGATATGTATACACATATATGTGTGTGTATATCTATCTATCTACACACAGAAATTAAGGCAGGTTCCTAAAACAGCATTCCTGGCAAAGCAGACATTAATATAAATTAATGTTATTAGCCATATCAAAAAAATTTCTCAAAGATACTTTATGACACGTGGTACACCCCAAACTGCTTTCAGTGTAGAAGTATATGATGTGAGCATTTAAAAAAATTGAAATTAGCTTTATGTGTCAACTTTATGAGGATGTTTATGGAAGAAATGTGGGGAGGACTCATTAAAGACAAGCAAACATTACTTGTGAGCCATAAAGTAAAAAATATCGAAAGCTTGCACATCCTATTAATATATTTCTCAAACTCTATTCTCTGGGATGTTTTCTTGATACTATAATGGCTGTTCCAAATGAGGGAAATTTCTGGTTTCATAAATTTAGAAAGTGGATTAAATAGAAGTCTAGGAGGTTTTTTGTTTTTTGTTTGTTTGTTTGTTTTTTATTGAAGGACTTGTAGGTTGTTTATGTACTAACATGCATTGTAAATTTTCAAGACAGATTCAAGTTCAGGTAGAGATATGGTATTGAATCTCTCAAATGTATCTTACTCTTTTTTCATCTTGGAACTATTTATGCATAAAAGGCCCTGTCAGTAAGAATTGTTTAGGGATCACTGGTATAGAGTAAAATGCCTGCTTAAACAATTGCTTAAAAAAATTTTCAACTTTAAATTCACCTTTGTTTTAAGTTCATCTGTATTTATCCATTCATTCCATTGATGTTCACAAATAATTATGTGCTTTATCTATACTAAATCACTTATATTTTATTTTCTCTTAAAACTCTATGCACTGAAACAGCTCTTTACCCTTCCCAATGCTGTTTTATCTGCTTGAAATACCCACTCCTCCTTGTCTGCTTGACAAGCTCTTATTTGCCCTCCACTGTCACCTTTTATCTCTGGATTCATCTGGCCGTTGTGAACTGTTCACTCACTCGTCTTTCATCAGCTGTTTAAAGATAGATCCATTACAGTACTTTTCATATTATAGTTTTATGTCTGTGAATGTTTGTCGAGTTTAATTAAATTGAAATGCAGGAATGGGAACTGGGCACAATTGGGGTTGAAATTGTGAGGATATACGTAAGAGTCAACAACAAAAAAAAAACAAACTGAAATATAACCCAAAAGATGTATGTTTAAATTTGGAGATAAATTTGAAATTGACAGAAAGCATAATGCCAGCGACTGTTTCATCAAATATTTGCATAAAGGAGATATCAAAAGCACTAATTACAATAAGAATAAAAATGAATATTCCCCACTTGAAAATATTTTTATAACAGTTTTTTTATGCCAAATTTCTTAAAGAAAATTCTTCTATACAGTTCTTAAAGAAGCATACATGAAGTTCTCTTTAAAATTTTAAGTTACATTAACATATCCATATGTTCTTCTGTGGGCAAATTAAATTCTATACGTAAATATCATACGGTAGCCAATCTAAATTAGTATCTTTATTTTCTAAATTTTCCATTATAATTGTAGTGATAACGACAAAAAACCTGATTTACATGAAAAAAATCTGCATACTGAAGAAATCCCCAAATTCCAAAAGCCCTTTTTTCTTCCTATATTTTCAGCTATTGAGAGTTAATGTTCATGCATGACTTTGCAAATATCCTAATAGCAAAGAGTTTTAAGCTCATATTACCATTATAAAACACTAATCCATGTTTTCTCTCTTCAACCCTGTAATTAATTTTTGACACTGAGTACACTCATAATTGCAGTTGTTTGGACATTGCTTTATTATTTTGAAATGAGTTTTACATTATGAGGCATTTTAGTAAAACAGCAGGGTTGCTTAAATTCAGTGGAATCATCTGCAAACTTTTCTGTAGTGTAAAGAAAAAGAGAAACATAATAAATTAAGTTTTTTCTTTATATACAGGCTTTCTATTCTGCTATTAATCAGCCAGCTTGCATAATAAATTAAGTTTTTTCTTTATATACAGGCTTTCTATTCTGCTATTAATCAGCCAGCTTGCATCAAAATACTGTACTTTCTAACTTACTGTACATTTCTAGTTTTTACTTCATTTATCTCTTAAAAAGTCTTTTCCATTTGTGCTTGCTACAAAATTGTCTTGGCTATTCTTGACTCTGTTTTTGCATATTAAGTTGTAGGCTTTGATTAGAAATTTCTTGAATTTGTAAATGAATTTTGAGAGAAGGGTATCTTTAAATAAAATGTTAAAATTTCAACCCTTCTTTAACTCTGTATCTATATAGATTTTTTTTTTTAGTTTCAATAGAGATTTATAATTATCTTCATACATATTTTGAATATTTTTTCTAATTATTTATTGAAGGTATATATGCCCATTATCTATTTTTTCTGTTGATAGTTTCCCTAGCAATCTAGATGAATACTCTTTCTGAAAGGTTTTCTTTTACTATGCTGAATTTACAATATAGAGCAGGGCTCTCAACCATTTGCAGCAGAATTCTGCTAGGTCACAAATGGTTTCCAATTGAGGAAAGATATTGATCTGGTTCCTTTAGCAATTTCTGTGTTTTCTCTGAAATGAAAAATGCTGGGAAGCACTGAATAGACAATCATAGCATCATTTGTGTTTTTTTCTTTTTCTTTTTTCCTTCTTGTCACATTGCTCTGGCTGATTCCTTTCCTTTCACTTTGACTACCTATAGTAATTGCAGTCTACCTTTTCATGCTCCTTATTTTCAAAGAAAATGTTTGTAATGTTTCACTATTAAAAATGATGAAAAAAGAATGTCTGCTGTTGATTGTTAGTAAGTAGTTATTGTCAGATTTAGAAATTTCCATTTCATTCCTAATTCTCTGGCATTTAATATTCAAAAATCTGTGGAATTTTATTACATATTTATTTCAGCATCCAAAAAGATCATCCATGATTTTGTTTCACTCCATCTGCTAATTTTGCCAATTATATTAATAGTTTTCTTTGCTGCCAGACTTTTCTTCTACTCTTGGTTTGAATGTATTTTAAAATAAAATGCTCTATTTATTGTCATATTAATTTGTTAGGGCTGTCATTAAAAAAAAAAAAGTACCATGTAATGGGTGACTTAAGAACTAAAATGTAGTTTTTCACTTTTCTGGATACTAGAAGTTAGAGATTAAAGTGTCAGCAGGGTTGTTTCTTTTTAGGCCTCTCTCTTTTTACCCTTTAAATGGCCATCTTGTGGCCTCACATGGTCTCTCTCTGTGCCTCTGTGTCCTAATCTTCTTATAAGAAAACAAATTATATTGGATTAGGGCCCACGCACATGTTCTCATTTACCTTAATTATATCTTTAAATGTCCTTGTACAAATACAGTTACTTTCTGAATTATTGGGGTTGGGGGTTAGGACCTCATCCAGTGAATTTTGACGAGGACACAATTCAGTCCATAGTAAGTGTGAAAATATTTCAATTAAGGTTTTTTCATTCAGAGATAATTACAGATTTGCATACATTTGTAGGAAATAATAAAGAAAGATTCCATGGGCCCTTTACCCAGTTTCACTTTTAAGTTAACAATTTAATCTCTCTCTCCATTTTTACTTAGTAAGTCCATAAGAGACTATAAACATGCTTACATAATAATTTCCTTTTAAGTTTTTCTGATAATCAGCCTATAAAAAGACATCTATTGTTAAATAATATGTATTTGTATTCACATATATAAAACAAAATTCTATTAGAAACTCTATGAAAATAGAACTAATAAATAGCAGATCATAAAATGTGAGCTGTTATGATCTTTGACTTAAAGAAATCCCTGTAAGTCTCATAAAGACTTTATCTTTATAAATAATTAAGATTACATGGATACTTTCATTTACTGTCCTACACAGGCAACATTTAATTATATAGGTAACATTTTAAACAGGCTATTTTCTGTGGTTATTTTATAACTCTTTAAAAATGAAACACGATAGGTATAATTGTCTTTCAATTATTTTCTTAAGTCAGATAGAAAATATTTAACATAAAATCTGGTGACTTTAGATGTGATGGTAATTTATTCATCTATTAATTATTTAAGATACTAACCCAGCAATAATACAAAATACAAGCCATGCAGAATACTAGCCCCTCTGCCCCCAAGAGCCTATGTATGATGAATATTAAGCATATTTGGAATAGTAGAGATAATTAGATAATAAAGGTACAGAAAAGAAAGAGATGTTTAATTGAAATAAGAAAAACAGGTCTTCACAGGGAAGTATGGATATAAATTAAGCCTTAAAATATTAATACATTTTCATATTAAGGGAACATTTCAGATGTAAAAGTAGCATATGTCAATGTTTCAGGCATTAAATGCATCTTTCAGGAGAAGAAGGACAATGCAGAAAGATTTTGGGTTCTATGCAACCCACTCTAATAGATGAAACATTGAAGTTTATGTGATAATTTAAAATTTTTCCTTATTTAAAAATGTATGCAAACCTAGGAAAATGTCCCTGATATACCCACTTTTGTTGTTGTTGTTGTTTTTAATATTACCCCTTTCTTCTACAAAATTTTATGTGACAGTTCTTGGTGCTTCTCCTCATCTCTGGATAATGGCTCATGTCTTCAACAAGGTCCATGTTCTTAGCAAAGCTTAGTTCTTGAGGGCTCTCAGCACTATGCTGTACTATTCACTCCCCCACAATGCTCTCTAGCCACTCTTCCTTTTTAAAATTTCCACTGAAGATCAGGGAAAATAAAAAATGGTTTATAGGGGATGATTATATGGTCAGCTGTGCTTCTCTTAAAAGTCTGATGCTTAGGAAAAGCTGTGACTGATATGGTAGGAAATAGAGGACTTTAACTGTCATTCTCTAAACCACAGAAGTGATTTGAAGAAGAGGTATATTTCGTATTTCAAATCTCATTCTCAAATTAAAACCAAACATGTCATTTCAATTCGTTAATTTTTCCTCTGGGCCAAAGCAAAGATTAAAAGTAAATGAAATTAATTGAAGAGACAAATCCTGATCAAGTAAAATAGAAAGTAACTGCCTATTCCAATGTTAAAGCCATTACGTGGCTTTCTAGTACCATTTTTATTAACAAATATTCTTATAAAGCTGTCAACTTATTAACTCCTGAAATATTTCTAGTTTGCCTTCTGAAAAATGTAATAAAAACAATCCCTAAGAGTCTGTAGGCTGACCCCAAATTTTAGATATTTCACAGCCACTAAACTTGTCTGGGTGTTACTACTTTCATTGCTCATATAATGAGTTTAGAGATGATTTAATTATTTTCATGATTTATCCAAACTCAAACATTCTCTTAATCATAAACTTACAGCACTGAAAAGAGATGACCATGAAAATGTAATCTTGTTGAAGCATTCTGTTATTGTTGTTGTTTTTTTAAAAAATGTACCCTGGTGAGTCCTACAGAATGTTAAGACCTAGAATGACTAGTGTCCAACAGATCATTTTCCAATGCCTTCAACTGCAGATGAAGTGACTGATACTCTAGAAGAGCTAGTGATTGTCATAAATTGATCCTTCCTTGCTCTTTAAGTTGGACTCCAGGATACTGAACATTGGCTTCTATGCCTTTGCTATCTTCATTTCCTTTGTATTCTTGTCTAGTTTTATACGTTTAAAAACAATCCATAACCTGAAAAGGCTCAGTATTTTTCCTCCAGCATAGACTTTTCTCATGCGCTCCACACTTTCAGATCTAACTGCCCACTTGATGTGATTATTAAGATACGTAATATACTAATGTATCTTAAATTCACAAAACAAATATGTGATATCCACCACCTCCCATTCCTCCCTTAATTATCAGTCCATATTCCCAGTCGGCCTAGCTTAAAAAACAAAGACAAACAAAAACCTTGAAGTTTTTTTTTTCCTTCTTGACTTCTCCACTCTCTTAAATCCAAACTTAATCCCTCAGAAAAGCTTAGTGCTCCTACCTACAAAATACATTTTAAATGTGACCACTTTTCACCCTTTTCATTGCTGCCATGTCTGAGGCAGCTTCTGCTTTTACCTCCAACAGCAGGGAGAACAGTTCTGCTCAAATGTGTGTCAGAGCATGTCAATTTGCTAAATCCCCTTCTGTGTAGAAGCTCCTGTATCACTAAGAGGAGCCTTCAAAATGTCCTATGGGATCTAAATTGTCTGACCTTCTTTCCTCTTGGACCTGGTCTCCCACCTCTCTACTCCTTTCATTCTTTCACAGGCATCTTGGTCTCCTTCTTGTCCTGCACAGTTAGGCATTTTCTCACCATGTCATTTAAAAATGAACCTTATTACCCATACCTGAGCAACCCCACCCTCTTTTGTTTCATTTTTTTTCCCATAATGCTTGTCTGCATCTAAATTGTTATAAATTATAATGGTTATTACATAATCATAGGTTTTGTGTGTATGTATGTTCCTATGTATGTACTTATTTTTCTGTGTTCTCCCAATAGAATTTAAGTACAAGGAGGGGATATATGGTTATCTGTTTTGTTCATCATTTTATCTTCAGTCCTAGGAAAGCATCTGACACAATAATTCGATGTTTCATATAAATAATTAACTTAAAAAATCCCTATTTATGTAACTGCTATTGCAAGCCTGTCTTATGAAAAGCTTAATCTTTACCCTTACTCTGAAAATGTGACAGCAATCCTCTCATGTTCTATCTATAAATATGAGTAATATTTATCTTAGTTTCATGGATCAGAAGATTTTAATTAACTGGGTTTAGAGGATGCCATTATTATTGGATATTTTCTTGGTTTACAGAAGAAAACTATCTTTCTGTGAGGAAGGATTTTTTTTTTTGTATTCTAAATTATTTGTAAAATATTCAATAACAACCTCCCACCAGAGATAGTTGCTCAACATTGTCAAATGTAAGACTTGTGAAAGATTTATATTCGATCTTGAAAATTCAGAATTGTTCAAATAATAATGAATGGCATTTAATTTTATTTGTTCATAAGTTTAATGTTAAAATAAGAAATATAACTAACATTACTAGCTCACATTTAAAAACTTATTTTGACTTTATTCTTCATTTTCATTATGAAAATTACAGGTACTTAGAGATAATGTGACACAAATATTGCCTAATAAAATTAATTTTAGAACAGCCAGTGATTATGCATGTAATCTAAGCAATTTTATCATAGTAGTTCCACCTAATAATGTTACTGTCATATATAATGAACAAATATTTATGATAATGTAGTGTTTTCAACATATTCAAAGAAAGAAAGCTCCTCAGAAGAGAACCATAATAGTAAATTACGATAGTGTATTATTTATTTTATTGTCATAAATGTCATATACATATTAGCTGACTTCCCAGGATCTGATAGTATCTACCAAAGGAAAAATATAATCGAAGACAACTATCTTCAGAACAGAGTAAGAAGGAATACCAGCAATTAGAGTGAAGTATGTGACAAAGAGATACAAATACAAAGAACATTGAGAGGGAACAACCCAAGATACAGGATGGTGATAATAAGGAGTAAACGAAAAATTGTACCTGAAGAGGAGGTCATGATTCATACTAAATGCTGCTTTGCTGACAGGTCAATTGAAAAGATGCTGAAAGACTCTACAGTGAATTCCTCAGTAAGATGGTGATCTTGTCCAGATTTGGAGTGATCTTGTTCCTAATCTGAAGTGGTAGTAGAAAAGGCAGATTGAAGGTAGTAGTGTAGAAAATTCTTCCAAGAAATTTTACTGTGAGCAGCACAAGGTAAGGGAGAAGCTTAGGGAGAAGCAAGAAAAGAGTGATATAACCTATGGTTAAATGCAAGACAGGGAGATGAAGATGATCCCCTGATTTAAAAAAAAATTGTAGATACAGAGTAGGTGTATATACTTATAGGACGTATTAAATATTTTGATACAGGCATACAATGTGAAATAAGCACATCATGAAGAATGGGGTATCCATCTCTTCAACCATGTATCCTTTGAATTACAAACAACCCAATTACACTCTTTAGGTTATTTCCAAATGCACATTTAAGTTATTATTGACTGTAGTCGTATTGTTGTGATATCCAATATTAGGTCTTGCTCATTTTTTACTTGATGTGATGCCATTTGTCCATTTTTTCTTTGGTTGTCTGTGCTTGTAGGATATTGCTCAAGACATTTTTGCCAAGACCAATGTCCAGGAGATTTTCCCCAGTGCTTTTTTTTTTAATTTTTATTTTTGTAGTAGTAGTAGTAGAAGTGTCATGTTTTGAGGTCTTAGATTTAAATCTTTAATCCATTTTTATTTGATTTGGTTTTTATATATGACTAGAGATAAGGGTATAGGTTTTTTCTGCTGCATATGAATATCCGGTATTCCTATCACCATTTATTGAAGAGTCTGTCTTTTCCACAGTGTATCTTCTTGGTATCTTGGTTGAAAATGAGTTTATTGTAGATGTGTTGATTTGTTTCTGAGTTCTCTATTCTGTTCCATTGGACTATGCATCTGTTTTCATGCCACTACCATGCTGTTTTGGTTACCATAGCTCTGTAGCATTATATGAAGTTAGGTAATGTGATTCTTTCAGTTTTGTTCTTTTTGCTTAGGAAAGCTTTGGCTCTTCTGGGTCTTTTGTGGTTGCATGTAAATTTTAGAATAGGTTTTTCTATTTTTTTTTTTATTAAGAATGACATCGGTATTTTGACAGGAAGTGCATTGAATCTGTAGATTGCTTTGGGTAGTATAGACTATTTACCAATATTTATTTTTCTAATTCATGAATGTGGAATATTTTCCTATTTATGGGTGTTCTCTTCAATTTCCTTCATCAGTGTTTTATAGTTTTCATTATAGAAATCTTTCACTTCTTTGACTAAAATAATTCCTAGGTATTTAATTTTATGTGTGGCAATTATAAATAGGATTATAAAAAAAAATCACATTGTTCATTGTGGGACATAAAAATACTACTGATTTTTCATATGTTGATTTTGTATCCTGCAACTTAACTGAATTTGTTTATCAGTTCTAATAGTTTTCTTGTGGAGTCTAGGTTTTTCCAAATATAAGATCATAGCTGCAAACAAAGATAATTTCACTCTTCCTCTCCAAATTGAATGTCATGTGTATCTTTCTCTTGTCTGATTGCTCTAGTTAGGACTTCCAGTACTATGTTAAGTAATAGTGATGACAGTGGTCATCCTTATCATGTTCCAGATCTTAGAGAAAGACATTAAATTTTTCCCCATTTAGTATGATACTGGCTGTGGGTTGGTCATGTATGGCTTTTATTATGTTGAAGTATGTTCCTCCTACCCCAGATTTTTGAGGATTTTTATCATGCAGGGATGTTGAGTTTTATTAAATGCTTTTACAGCATCAATTGAAATGATTATATAATTTTTATCCCTTATTCTGTTGATATGATGTAACACACTGATTAGTGTCTGATGAACCAGACTTGTGTTACTAACATAAATTAGCAAACTGAGGAGAGGATTTGGAACCAATGAAGTAAGAATACCAGAGTGTGCCTGATACTACTGTATATGGATGATGAAGTCACAATGGTAGGGCTCAGAGATCAGTATTTAGCTTTCACTTTGGCTATTAGGCTATAAGAAACGAAGCTGTTAGTATTCAGCTTCATTTCTTTGCCTGCTGGAAAATGAATTGAATAACTCTGCCACACTGTTTTGTTTCATTTCAATTTTTTACATCCAAATGGAAGAATCCCAGAGGGTGGAAGTGTAAGCTGTTTACAATGCTTTTGAGTATTAGTTTCTATTAAAGGAAGATTCCACATGGTATATTTCTAATTGCACACCATGCACTGGCCCCTAATAATTTATCTTCCAGTTAATTGTTGCTACAAGTGTTGTGCCAGAACATCTTTTATTTATATGCCACAATTCCATATTGATGCCTCACAAAAGGGATTTATTAGCAATGAAATGGGGGGTTTCTTTGATGCATTTGACAGTTTTTGATATCTTTACTGCAGTTTGATCCAACTTATATTTAACAAAAATTCCTCAGTGATTTTTGGTTCCCAGTAGGATGTAAGATTATATTTTATATTAATTTATTTATTTTACTAAAGACCACAGGGCATGGGTGAAGTTTAAGAAAAAGGAGAATTTTATGACTCTGATGTGGTCAGTCCATTATCTTGTCTGTCAGTGTTTTGAGAGGAAGGCGAATGAGAAAAGAGTATAGATTTGGCATACAATTCCAGCTTGGATAGTTACTTAACCTCAATATTGCTAAAAAGAATGAGTTTAATGACAGTGACTACTTCATAGGAAAATATGTGATATTTAAATGAGTTAATATATGTAAAAATGGATAGCAATGATTGGCACATAATTAGTACAATGCAAGTTTTTAATGTAATTACTATGAAATTTAATGACCTCTTAGCATTTTATTATATCAACATATTTATGTAAACATTCTATTTATACATTCACTTTTAAACTTTGCTTTTATAAAAAATATTGTCATATAAATATAAATCTTTGAGTATATATTTGTATTTTAGAACATAATTAGAATAAATTTTTAGACATAGGATGGTTGGGTCAATATTCAAAAGAATGAACATAAGCATACCAAAAAATTCCCTTTGGGACAGGTGAGGTTGCTGTTACCTGTAATCCCAGCACTTTGGGAAGCCAAGGCAAGCAGATCAGGAGGTCAAGAGATCGAGACCATCCTGGCCAACATGGTGAAACCCATCTCTACTAAAAATACAAAAATTAGCAGGGCTTGGTGGCATGCACCTGTAATCCCAGCTACTTGGGAGGCTGAGGCAGGAGAATCACTTGAACCCATGAGGTGGAGGGTGGAGTGAGCTGAGATTGTGCCACTGCACTCCAGCCTGGCAACACAATGAGATTCCATTGCCCAAAATAAAAAAAAAAAAAAAAACAAGAAGGAAAGAAAGAAATTCCCTTTGATAATTGATGAGCAAGTTTTTTTGTAATCCTGTTACTGCTGTATAAAAGAGGCTATTGTATGTCACTCTCATCAACTGTAGTTAATATTCCAAAAATTAAAAATCATTTGCTAGGTTGAACATCAAGTGTCACTTAATATGTATAACATATTAATGTTTTAAATTTACATTTTGTTACTAATAAAATGAAATTTTCTTTATTTGTACTTTCATATCATAGAATGTATCCTGTATACTTTTGTAATATATCATATATATCAAGAACATATGTCATCTTCTTGATATAATCTATATCAATGGAAACATCCTAAATGTATAATTTTGAAACTCCTGCTTTCCCCCCTTAGTATGTCATGAGTGATATTCTGAATATAATAAGTCACATATTGCATTTTATACTATATAATTATTTCAAATCTGTATGAATTTCTTTTGTAATTTTTATTACAGATAGTGAGTTAGCACTGAATGATGTAATTCGGCATTCAGCAGGGTACACGATAATGTTGCCACACAATAATGTTGCCTCTTTTATTGTTGGATGTCTGCAATTGATAAATGCATATTTTATGTTGACTCAAATATGCTGCCTATCTACAAAGCAATTCTTGTTCTACCCCTATAATGAAACAAAATAATTCAATTTTTTGCATATATTTATTTAAAAATATATACATATAATTAAATTAATAGGCTATTAAAAACACACTTTGAAAAGAAATATTTTACAATATTAACCAAAAATAAATGTTAACTGTGAAAGAAGTCTAACATGAGCTAGTCAAGCCATATCTGTATTTTAAAAAATGTCAACGTGTAAATGTATTGAGTGAAATAGCATGTTCATGCACAAGAAGACTCTTCATCATCTCAATTAACTTCAACTTGATCTATAATTTTAATTAATATTTCAAAAGAATTATCCAAGAAATGTTCTAAAATGTTTACAAAATTTGAATTGAAGGCTAAAGAATAACTGATGATCCTGAACAAAAAGTGACACAAAATGCCCTGGCACATATCAAGACTATTTATGAAAGTGTAACTAGAATAAGGATTACCCTATACCATTTCAAGAAAAAGGTTCAGGTGACCAGACTATAAATTATATTTAAGGTTCTAATAGAAGAACATTACAACTTTACTATGGGAAATATTTTCCTAAAATCATAGAGCTATGCAACACACACATTCAAAAAATAAACATAAAATATTTGTATATTTAATTACACTAATATTAAAATCTTCTAATAATTAAAAAGCCATAAAGCCACAACATAGAACAGAAACATTTCCATATATAGAAACAAAGGATTCATTTTTAGGTGTTATATATTAAAATATGTAAATTAGTAAAATAAGACTTATAGCTTATTAACTTCTGTTGAAACTCCTGTAACAAAATTTTTACAATATATATTAGAAATTTCTTGCCTCTGATTAAAAAGAAAGACAGTAGAGAAGGGTATACAGTAAAAGAAAAGTCTCAAAACCCAATGGTTTATTCATCATATTCGCTCTGTTCTTCCTAATTAACTTTTATAAAGTCAGCTTTGATAGACAAAAAGAACAGGGCAATTTGAAAATTGAAGATGATTCAGCACACAACTTTATTTAGGAAAACATACTCCGAAGAATGTAGGATCAGAAAATTAATCTGCTTAGTTCTAACAGACATTTTACCACATTGTCTCTTATCTAAAGTGGGATAGTCTCATTCATTCTGTGGTGTTTTTAGACTTTAAAGCTAAGAATAAAATACATTTATGTAGATCTATACATCAGAGCCACTAAATGCAAGATTTTCCCTGTCTTTATAGTAGCCAACAACAGATGAAGAGCAAGTTGTTTTAGTATAGGAAATAAAAAGTTAATAATAAAATATAATTTTGGCTATGTGTAGTAGCTTATGCCTTAAGTAATCCCATTACTTTGGGAGGCCAAGGTAGGATTGCTTGAGGCCAAAAGTTTGGGACCAGCTTGGGCAATGTAGCAAGAATTCACCTCTACAAAAAATAAAAATAAAAATGAGCTGGATGTTGTGGCATACACCTGTAGTCTCAGCTATTTGGGAAAAAGAGGCTGGGGATCACTTAGCCCAGGAGTTTGAGGCTGCAGTGAGCTATGATTGTGCCACTACACTCTAGCATAGGGGACAGAGTGAGAACCTGTTGCTAAAACTAAAAATGGAATTCGTCTATTTGACTTAGTAAGAAGTCTCTGTTCTGTAGTCTTCAGTTTGTTTACATGCACTTGAGTTTGGTGGATAAATATAGCTACAAAACATCTAACATTTCTGCCATCAGTTCTAGAGAGAAAATTTGTCATTATAAAACCAGAAATTGTTCTAATACCTGCTAAGATGACCAGCTAAATCCAGGAAGAGAGTTTGGCAAGGATGAAAAAGCTTTAAAAGACTGATCCTTCACAATGAACTATAGACACTTGCCCATCAAAGCCAAAATTTTGAGTAATAAAAGGATTCTTAGCCTCTGTTCACTGTTTAAATTTCTTCTGGAAGAAGGACAACCTGATAAAAAGAAATCAAATTCAACCAAGGTAAGCCTACATGCTTTAGAAATGGTTTTCACCACTAAAAAGTCTAGACAATTACTGAAGATAATCTTATTTTATAAAGAAAGATAGTCTTCCCCTAAAATGATAAAAAGCAAAAACGATTAAATTACCTACTCAGCTTCTTTGTGCTCTGGGTGTATTGACTTTTTTAGCTTTCCTCCATATCGGCAAAATCTTGGGTACAAAATCAATGTGCAGAAATCACAAGCATTCCTATACACAAATAATAGACAAACAGAGAGCCATATCATGAGCAAACTCATATTCACAACTGCTACAAAGAGAATAAAATACCTAGGAATACAATTAACAAAGGATGCTAATGACCCCTTCAAGGAGAACTACAAACCACTGCTCAATGAAATAAGAGAGAACACAAACAGATGGAAAAACATTCCATGCTCATGGTTAGGAATAATCAATATTGTGAAAATGCTATACTGCCCAAAGTAATTTTTAGATTCAATGCTATCCCTATCAAGCTACCTATGACCCTCTTCAAAGAACTGGAAAAGACTACCTTAAACTTTATATGGAACCAAAAGAGAGCCCGCATAGCCAAGACAATCCTAAGCAAAAAAAGAACAAAGCTGGAGGCATCATGCTGCCTCACTTCAAACTATACTACAAGGCTACAGTAATCAAAACAGCAAGCTACTGGTACCAAAACAGAGATATAGACCAATGGAACAGAACAGAGGCCTTGGAGGCAACACCACACATCTACAACCATCTGATCTTTAACAAACCTGACAAAAACAAGCAATGGGGAAAGGAATCCCTGTTTAATAAATGGTGTTGGGAAAACTGGCTAATCATGTGCAGAAAGCAGAACTGGACCCCTTCCTGACACCTTACACTAAAATTAAATCCACATGGATTAAAGATTCAAACATAAACCTAACACCATAAATACAGTGTGACAATTCCTCAAGTATCTAGAACTGGATATAGCATTTGACCAAGCAATCTCATTACTGGGTATATACCCAAAGGATTATAAATCATTCTATTATAAAGACACATGCACATGTATGTACATTGCAGCACTGTTGACAATAGCAAAGACCTGGAACCAACCCAAATGCCTATCAGTGATAAACTGGACAAGGAAAATGTGGGACATATACTCCATGGAATACTCTGCAGCCATAAAAATGGATGATTTTGTGTTCTTTAGGGACATGAAGGAATCTGGAAACCATCATTCTTAGCAAACTGACACAAGAGCAGGAAAGCAAACACTTCATGTTCTCACTCATAGATGAGTGTTGAACAATGAGAAGACATGGACACAGGAAGGGAAGCATCACACACTGGGATATGTTGAGGGGGTGCTAGAGGAGGGATAATGGCAGGGTAGAGAGGTTGGAGAGGGATAAAATGGGGGGGAAATGCCAGATAGAGATGATGGGGGGATGGAGGCAGCAAACCACCTTGCCATGCTTATACCTATGCAATAATTCTGCCTAATCTACACATGTACCTCAGAACCTAAAGTATAATAAAAAAGAATGGTATAGCCACTCTGGAAAAAAAAGTTAATGTTATCATTTTAAAGTGCTCTAAAAACATAAAGAAAATATATATATATGGAGGTCACAGTCTTGAACCAGAAAATACATTTCAAAATTTTACTTGTTTTGTGCATTTAATAAATCTATTTAAATTTGACTATATGAATTCTCCTCATGATCATAGGGAACACATTTAGAGATAGATTAATTTGTAATTCAAGTATTTTTAATGTACCTTTATAGTCACTATTATTATACAAATATAATATTTTCCTTCCCTGTTGAAAGCATACCTAATCACAATACCTTTGTAATAAAATATACATTTATATGGCTAAAGGCTTTTCAGCTGACCAACATAGTTGGTCAAATGAGGGTTTAGGTTCTGAATTGCACCTATAATTAATTTAGCTATTCAATTTTCATTCATTATAAATGTCTGCAATAACACTCTTAGACACAGAGACACCAAACAAGAAAAACAATTTCTAGCTTCATTTATTATTTGCCTTCCTGGATTAAATTTCGTTTGGGCAGAAAATGTAGAGTAATAGTTTATATGCACTTGAGGTTAGAATGCAGAGAAAATCTCCCTGCTCCTTATTAATAATAGCTTCTAGGTTTGAGGGTTATTGGAGGCATACTATTTCTTCCATCTTTTGACAGAGGTGAGAGATCCATTAACCTATACATGCCTCAGTTAATATATGACACATCTTCTGGATACTAGAATATTTAAATATTTCTGAGATAGCAGCAAAATACCAAAGCGTTTATAAACTAAGGGTATGTACCCTCAAAACTTCTCTTCTAAAAATATATTTTGTGTACTGATTGGTAAAACAAGATAAATTTGATGTAATATAAAACAGATGCCTTTTATTAAACATGGAAATATTGTAATATTTTTCAAACACAGAAGGATGAATGCATTTATTTAATACTGTGTATTAAAAATAGGTTTCGATGGCCCAGAAAGGAAGAGAGAAAGGAGGTAACAAAGGAAGCATTCGTTCCGAAGGCACAGAATGAAGGACATAGTAGAAATATTCATTTTTCCATAAGAGTATTTTTGTGGACAGTAAGACTAAAGAAAATAATAAGGTAATTCACTGACCATCAGAAAAGTCTTAAGAGCAAGATTTTATGATGAAAAAAAGAAAAAATAGAAATAAAATAGCTAGGGAACATAATGAAAGGAAGGTAATGGATTGTTAATCTTCCGGCAACTTAGTAAGATGGACAGTGCACTCTACCAAGAAAGGAAAGTAAAATTCCAAATATGTAGAAAAATGCTGGCAGTCTTTGGCTGAGTTAACAAAGAAGGAGGCTGGCAGGACACAAATTTCATCTTGAATTCATTACACCTTAGAAACCTGGAAGGAATGTGGCCCCAAGAAAGCTGGGACTAAATTTAGGCTTTGAAATAGAGGGAAACTATAGACAAGACACATAAGAACCTAAAAGAGAAATTTAAAATTGCAGATAATTGAAGTTAATGGATAGAATTTATTTACTAAACAGATATAATTAAATAAACACTCTTGGGGATAGAGTAAACCCTAGACAATGCCACTTATAGTGGGGAACTTAGAAGCCTAGACAGAGAGATAAAATATCTTAACTACATTTATCAGGAAAATATTATGAAAGAATATAATTGGGCTCCCTAAAGATAATAGTAGTGTTTGGGAATAGAGGGAAACGTAATTATTTGGCCTTACTGGAGCTGGACCTAGGGTAAATTAAAAGTGAATTAGCTAGGTGACTGTGAGGATGGAGGGAAATACATTTCAAAGAGAATAGCAAAAGCCAGAGTTTTATAATGTGTGATCCTGCATCAACAGCATCAGAATCACCTGGGAACATGGCAATAAAAATTCTTAATTTTTTCATATGTTTGTTGGCCTCATGTATGTATTCTTTCGTAAAGTGTCTGTTCATATCCTTTGCCCATTTTTGAATGGGCTTGTTTGTTTTTTTCCTGTAAATCTGTTTGAGTTCTTTGTAAATTCTGGATATCAGCCCTTTGTCAGATGTGTAAACTGCAAAGATTTTTTCCCATTCTGATGGTTGCCGATTCACTCTAGTGACTGCTTCTTTTGCCGTGCACATGAATGTTCATTGCAGCACTGTTTACAATAGCAAAGAACTGGAACCAATCCAAATGCCCAACGATGATAGACTGGACTGGGAAAATGTGGCACATATACACCATGGAATATTATGCAGCAATCAAAAATGATGAGTTTGTGTCCTTTGTAAGGACATGGATGAATCTGGAGAACATTATTCTCAGCAAACTGACACAAGAACAGAAAAAGAAATACCGCATATACTCACTCATAGGTGGGTGAGAAAAATGAGAACACATGGACACAGAGAGGGGGACTACTACACACTGGGGTCTATTGGGGGAATGGGGGAGGGATAGCGGGGGGGGGGCTGGGGAGGGATAGCCTGGGGATGAATGCCAAGTGTGGGTGAAGGGGAGGAAGGCAGCAAAACACACTGCCATGTGTGTACCTATCTTGCACGTTCTGCACATGTACCCCAAAACCTATAATGCAATAAAAATTAAAAAAAAAATTCTTAATTTATGGTACCTAATGTAGACCCACTGAATCACCTTTGAAAGCAGAGTCCCGGTATCTGTTTTAACAAGCCATCCCTGTGATTCTGACATTACCTAACATTTGATTCCCACTGATATAAGCAATCACCTAAAAGCACTGAAGAACATTTGCCTCTCACATACACTATATTTTAAACAATTACTTGCCTTTTAATATTGTGCATGGTTTAATTACATGCATTTTTTAATGGAATTTAATTTTTGAATACAAAATTCTCACAAAGCAAAATCCTGCATACATGTGACATAAACCAAGAAATAAAATGTTGCCAGCATTCTGAGATCTGTTTATCCCCCTTCTCAGTAAATATGCCCCAACAATAAAGACCGATTTGAGTTTCGTAATTTTAGTTTTGTTTTCCCTCATTTACCTTTTATGTGGTTGGGGATTAAGTAGTATATTCCCTATTATGTTTATTCTATTTATATATATAGCATGTTTGTGTGATTCATGTGTTTAGCTTTAGCAATTATTTCTATAGTCATGTGCTTTTTGACTGAATGAACATATTAAAATTAGTATCTGTTATAATGATGACAGACAGAATTTAGGTAATTTTCAGTCTAGAGTTACTATGAATGATGCTACCATAAGCTTTCTTACACTTGTCTCTTGTTCTTCTGTTAGGATGTACACATAAATATACATATGTGTGTGTGTGTGTGTGTGTGTGTGTGTGTATTTAGAGAGAGAGAGAACTTTTAGTCATGATTTATGTAGTTTTAAATGTTATTAAATAACACGTTGTTTCCAAAGTGATTGTTCCAACTTGCCCTCCTATTAGAAGTATATGATATTTTTTCTTGCTCCACAAAAACACATCACTCTGTGGGTCACACATTTTTATTTTAGCCACTCTGGCAATTAAGTAGCAGCATTTTAAAATTTAATTTTGTTTATTCATGATATTAAATGCTTTGCATGTTTATTGGGCATTTGCTTTTTATATGCAAATGGTCTGTTTTTCTTTTTTTTCTTATTAAATTTCTTTCCTATTGAGTATGAATATGACTTATTCACAGATTTTCTAAAATTTTAGTCTTTAGTCACAGATTTTCAGTCTTAAAATGGATCCAATATGGTTGTATTGATTGCTACACACCAATACTAATAAAATGTAATTGCTCATATTTCACTTAAGAGTCTTCCATCTTTAGTCAGTCATGAGATTAGAATTAAATAATGTACATTATAAGATATTTGTATCAAGTTACAATGACTTCCTGATATTATATTGGAAGCTTTATTTATTTTCCATGCTCTAAAAATGTGCTACTCAGTATGGAACCACAAGCCATGTGACTATTGAGCACTTGAAATTTAGCTATTTCAAAGTTAAGTATGCTATAAGCATAAAATACAGACATACATTGTTTTCTTGTGACTTGCTGTGATTCACAGATATTTCATTTTCTACAAATTGAAAGATTGTAGCAACCTTGAGTCAAGCAATCTATCAGCACCACTTTTTCTAATGCCCTGTGCTCACTTTCTGTCTCTGTCACATTTTGGTTATCCTCACAATATTTTAACATTTTCATTATTATATCTACATCGCGCTCCATGACCACTGATCTTTGATGTTACCATTGTAATCATTGTGGAACACCACCAACTGCATCCATGTAATATGACAAACTTAATACATAAATGTCCTGTGTGTTCTGATTGCTTCTGACAGACTATTCTACTTTCTCTCCCACTCTTCTCATGTCTCTATATTCCCTGAAACACAACAATATTGAAATTAGACCCATTAATAGCACTAAAATGGCCTCTAAGTGTTTCAGTGAAAAAGAAAGTCACACATCTGTCAATGTAAATGAGAATCTAGAAATAAAGGTAGTGAGGAAGTCATGTGGAAAGCTCAGATAGTCCAGAAACTAGGCCTCGTGTTCCAGACAGTTAGCTAAGTTGTGAATGCAAAGGAACAAGTCTTGAAGGAAATTACAAGTGCCTACTATAGTAAATACATGAATGTTAAGAAACCTAAACAGCCTTATTGTTGCTATGAAGAAAGTTTTAGTGGTCTGAATAGAAGATCAAACCAGCCACAACATTTTCTCAAGCCAAAACCTAATCCAGAGCAAGACTCTCAGTCTCTTCAATCTACTAAGGCTGAGAGAGTTAAGGAAGGTTTAGAAAAATAAAGTCTGAAGCTAGCAGAGATAGATTCATGAAGTTTATGGAAAGAAGCTGCTTCCATAACATAATAGTGCAATGTGAAGCAGGAATTCCTAATGTAGAAAGTGTGGTGAGTTATCCAGAAGATCTAGCTAACATCACTGATGAAGGTGGGTATGCCAAACAATGTATTTTCAATGTAGAAAAACAAACAAAAAAAAACAGCCTATGTTCAGAAGATGTTGCCACCTCGGACCTTTATAACTAGGGAGAAAAAGTCAATGCTGGCTTCAAACTTTCAAACAACAAACTGCTTATCTTGCTAGGGGTTAATGCAGCTGGTGACTTTTAGCTGAAGCCAGTAATTCATTTTCCATTCCAAAAATCCTAGGGTCCTAAAGAAAGATGTTAAATTTACTCTGCCTGTCTTCTAGAAATGGATCAGCAAAGCCTGAATGAACATACATCTGTTTACAGCATATTTTAGTAAATATTTTAAGCCCACTATTGTGACCTACTGCTCAGGAAAAATAATATATATTTCTTTCAAGATACTACTGCTCAGTGACAAGGCAACTGATCACCCAAGAGAGCAGATGGAGTTGAACAAGGAGATAAATGCTGTTTTCACAACTGCAAACACAGTATCCGTCTTGTAACCCATTGACAAAGGAGTATTTTTACTTTCAAGTCTTTTTATTTAAGAAATATTTTTTTAATTTATAATGCTTGCCACTAGTAAGACTAAAATACAGAAACTCTTTAAAAGTGTTTACCTTTTTTTTAAATAAGCCATTTCCCTTTCTCAATATATAAGTTTTAAACACTCGATGTTGACTATCCACTGTGAAAGGTTACAATTTACTGCTCTTATACAAACTCTCCACTTGCATGGTGACACCATGGAGAAGAAAATGTACTCTTCTATTTGTCGCACAACAATGTACCAAGCATAGAAAAGGACCGTGGACATTATTTATTAATTTATTTCCACATATATTTGCTTATTCTATATCATAAAGAGCTGACAGTGTTTTCTATATTTTTATTATGTATAAGATGTATTATCAAACCTACCTGGAGAAAGATTGTACCAGTTTATCTTCCAACCAGCAGTTTATAAGAGTGCCCATTTCCCTGCATTCTTGCCAATACTTAGATATTATAACTTTTTTAAAATGCCTATTTGGTAGATAACTGATGATACTGGATTTTTGTGCTTATTTGATTGCTAGTGAAGTTGAAAATAATTTTATTCTTTAACTGGAAATGCAATATACCATAGTGATTAAAAGCCATAGCTCAGGAATAAGAGACCTGGACTCTACCAACACTCTGTGATCTAAGGCAAGTGAGTTCACCCTTCTGAGGCTCGGTTTATTCATGTGCCACATGTGGATGATTATACTATAGTCATCATACGATTATTGTGAGGACCAAATGGGAAAATTCTTATAAAGTTATGAGCACAATGTTTGGCATATCATAAGGTTTAAATAGACGATGATTCTTGTTAGTTTGTGTGTATTGTTTTATTCCATCACATTTTCATCTGCGTTATTGACTTTTCATTTTTTCTTGACTTGTAATGGCTCTCAAAATAATTAAGTTATTAAATGTTTGTCACAAATGTTGCACATTTTTCTTCCTGGTTTGTAGTTTGCCACTTACCTTTGTTCATAATGCCTTGACAACGAAATATTTAAAGATGATGTAATTGTAGCTATTGTAGTTCCTTTATGGATCACGCTTTTAATGTTATGCCAAGAATTACTTTTCCCATTCTAAGATTTTACACATAAACATTTACATGCTCTTATAGTTTAGCTTAATTTTTTAACACATAAATATTTAATTAATCTGGAATTCATGATTTAGAGGGTTTAAAGGTACTTCCTTTTTCAATGGAGAGCTACTTTTTCTAACACTACTGATTGAATAATTGATTCTCACCTCAATGATGTGAAATGCCAATTTTATTATATAAGAATTTATAATAAATACGTAGATTCTAAAAAAAAAAAAGAAATTTTTTTTGTTATGCTCTAGTTGCCTAGACAGTGTTTCCTCTGATGGATCTAGGCAAAATCAATTGAAAACTTTCTGGAAAGAATTCACCATTCTAGATACCATTAAGAATATTTGTGACTCATAAGAGGGGTTCAAAATGTAAACAATAACAGCAGTTTGGAAGTAGTTCATTCCAACCTTCATGGATGACTTTGAGTGGTTTAAAACATCAATAGAAGTAACTGCAAATGTAGTGGAAATAGCAAGAGCACTAGAATGAAAAGCGACGTGTAAACAGGTGAATGAATTGCTGTCATTTCATGATAAAACTTTAATGGATGAAGATTGCTTCTTATGGATGAGCAAAGAAAGTGGTTTCTTCATATATAATCTACTGGTGAGGATGCTGTGAACATTGTTGAAGTGACAACAAAATATTTAGATTACATAAACTCAGTTGATAAAACCAACTGCATGCTTTGAGAAGACCAACTTCAATTTTGAAACAAGTTCTACTGTTGGTAAAATGCTCTCAAATGGCATTGCATGCTACAGAGAAATCTTACGTGAAATGAAGAGTCAGGTGATGCGGAAAACATCATTGTCGTCTTATTTTAAGAAATTATCACGGCTTCTCCAGTCTTTAGCAACCACCACCCTGATCCTTCAGTGACCATGAAAATTGAGAAAAGAGCTTCCATCAGCAAAAATATTAGAACTTGCTCAAGCCAAAACCTAATCCAGAGCAAGACTCTAGCTCTCTTCAATCTATAAAGGCTGAGAGAGGTAAGGAAAGTATAGAAAAAAAGTTAGAAGCTAGCAGAGATAGATTTGTGAATGTTAGCATTGTCTAGCAATAACTTATTTGCAAATTAAGGCATATACATTGTTTTCCTCAGATATAAATTTCTTGCACACTTAATAGATTATAGTACAGTGTAAACATAACTTTCATTGCATTGGGAAGCCATAACATTTGTGTGACTTGCTTCAGAGTGATACTCACTTTGTTGTCGTTATCTGAAACCCTACCTGCAATAGCTCCAAGATATGCCTGTACGCACTGTACCACTTTGGTTTTCAAAACTTAGCCTACAGAAAATTTAAAATATGATGTTAAAAATGTTTTATATTGATAATGTGTTATAAGAATTTTATTTTGGTTATATTGAGGTACATTAAATGGGTTATTAAAAGTCGATATTACTTGCTTTATTTTTAAAATGTGATGACTAGAAAATTTAAAATTGCATGGGAAATACCACATTTCTCTGAATGGAGCTGTTCTAGAACATAATGAACAAAATTGTACACATTTCACAGGTTTTAAAGAATCAAAATTTAGGCTTAACATGTTTTTGGAGGTTCTTTGATTTTTTTTGATAAATTTTATTTTATGTTATTGGGATATTCAACCATTATAAATTTATTTGTGTGAATTTTTATACATGTTTAGATTTTGATGTTACTACACAGAATTGCTAATTATTCCCTTATATTTTCAATCTTTTAAATAATCAAATTATAAAATTTCTATTTTAATATTCTTAATGATGGGTAGATATTTTCTCTCACTTTTTAAATAAGAACTACTAAAGGACTGATTGTTTTATTTGTTATTAAAGCTGCATGTTTGGGTTTATACATCCATAAGTTATAAATTTATATTTTATTCACCTTTTAGTAGTAGCTCTAGTCCAGAAAAAAAAAGACTGACTGACTTTTTAACTTTTCTTTTGAATGTTTACTATTCATATGTGTGGTTTATTTTCTCTTTTTTCTCATTCTCATGGAGAAATGACTAAATTTGCCTGTTATTGGTTATTGAGGTGCTTTCAGCCAGAGATTAGGCAAGCCCCTGACCGAAGCTTTAAGGCTTTGATGAAACATGAAAATAAAATTAAATGTAGGTAACTTTCACTGTCCAACCTAATTGGAGTTCACTAATTGTGAGCTTGAGGCCACGCTTTTAGTATTAATAACAGATCTTCTTTTATTTATTTATTTCTTCTAAAAAGATGGGATACATGTGCAGAACTTGCAGGTTTGTTACATAGGTGTATCTGTGCCATGATGGTTTGCTGCACCTATTTACCCATCCTCTAAGTACCCTCCCTTGACCCCCCACTCCTCAACAGGCCCTCGTGTGTGTTGTTCCCTTCTTAGTGTCCATGTGTTCTCAGTGTTCAACTCCAACTTGTGAGTGAGAACATGTAGTGTTTGGTTTTCTGTTCCTGTGTTAGTTTGCTGAGGATGATGGCCTCCAGCTTCATCCATGTCCTGGCAAAGGACATAATCTCATTTTTTATGGCTCTATAGTATTCCATATTATATATGTACCAAATTTGCTTTATTCAGTCTATCACTGATGGGCGTTTGGATTGGTTCCATGTCTTTGCTATTGTAAATAGTGCTGAAATAAACAAATGTGTGCCTGTGTCTCTATAGAATAATAGGAACGCTTTTACACTGTTGATGGGAATGTAAACTAGTTCAACCATTGTAGAAGACAGTATGGCAATTCCTCAAGGATCTAGAACCAGAAATACTATTTGACAAGTCTTCTCTGCATTACTTTTTGTTTACATCATTTTGTTTTTGGTACTCAAGATTACTTTTCTAATTGGACATGTAGTTTCCCTACTAGGGATATTTGAATTTATTAAATAGGAACTTAGGCTGATATGTACAATGTAGTCTCATGTAGCCTAACCTAAAATGGCACACTGGGATATGTAACATATGAATATTTTTCCAAAACTTATATCTCAAAGTCTGATTTGAGTTCCACCATGCCATTCTCATATTATAACCCAGTACTTCTGGGTCCCTCTTTATTTCAGTCTCCTGCTTCTTCAAATTAAGAGATGTGAATGGATTTATTTTAAGGGCCATATATATTTGTTCCCCATGTGCTTTTCGTTGGTGGTGGTCTATGTATGATTTACATGTTTTTAGGAATTTTCTTGAATCCAGTATTGCATTTTGGGCTTATTGCAGCCATTCCTCAAAATTTCTGATGCATAATGTAGAAATTGAATATTTCTAGACTATCCTTCTTATGCCTCAGTTACTTCACCTCTAATAGGCATAATAATAATAGCTACTTTATAAAAATTGCTGCATTATTACAAATAGAAGTCTTAAAGCACTGTATGGTTTATTAAAGACATAGATGAAAAGCAATATAACAATCATTCTTATGCATTTACATGTAATCTATACTTTCATGCTACAGTAGTAGAGTTGAATAATTCAAGAGACTGGATGGCCCACAAAGCCCAAAATAATTACCATCTGCTTCTTTAGAGAAAATAAATTGGTGATCCATACAATAAAAGAATATATTAGGTTTTCATCTCTTTACAGTAAGTTGTGTACAATAAATTACTAGGGTTACAAGAATATAATCCTAGTAATTTAAGTGGAAGAGCTGAGTGGTGATAGCCACACATTAGAAACTTAGCACAGTTAGTATTTTTAACTGCTAAAACTTCATATCATGCATGGCCAAACTGAATTAAAAACAAGAGAATAACTACTTAAATGGTATTTGTTAAGGTATGTTTACAATAAAAACTTAAAAATAGAATTTTTGTTTATCTCAAATGCTAAAATAGCAACTTTTTATATAATTACTTTTACCACGGATGGATACTAACTGAGTATGTCCATCAAATGTTCTTTCTTATTTTGGAGCAATTCTTTGTCTTGGCAAACTCTTAAAAATGTAATCAAACATGGGTAAACAAGTTAGCTGTCTTTCTTCAGTTTTCTTGTATTTACTGTTTCTGACACTTTGCAAGTCCTTGAACACACCTCCTAGCAACCATTTCTTTCTCTCCCCATAGGAATGAAAGGCAAATTATCATCCTACTTAGTGATGTCTTTTTGTTGTCTATCCTTTGAGTATAACAGCTTCATTCTTACAGGAAAGTAAATTAAAACGAACTTGAGTGAATAAAATGACTAACTGCAGTGCATTATTTTACACAGAATTGCTTCAGAAATTTTTGACACTTCATTAGAGGACTGACCAAAAGAAGTTACTGAAATTGTGATAAAACATAACAGTCTAAAATAATCTTTCATTCATGGTGATTTCTTTACAGATATATGTACCTTGTTAGGATAGCAGAGCTAGTTTGTTTTATAGAAGTCCCATTGTGATTTCTACTAAAATAAAAATTACTTAGATAATTTTAATAGGATTGCTGCTTAAATACCTTACTTCAAATTATTTGGGTTATGTATGTATATTTCACACATGTGTATGTGAGATTGAGACTTTGTTGATATGAAAATAATAACTTTACTTAGAAAATTGTTTCTTTATCATGAACATCTTTTAATAAATGGCTGCTTATTTATTTATGCCACACTTACTATGAAAAAGGTACTATACTGTTATATATTTTTTGAATTTAGATAAACTTTTAAGCATTCTACTCCAAGAATATAGCCCTGTCTCATTTTTCAAATTTATTCTTTCTAGGATTCCAAATTCTATTGGTTTTTCATTCCCTTGAACAACAAGGTTTATTGAGCCTTTACCATAATTTTCATTATTTTTCCTAAGTCCTTGTGATGTCTTTCCCCTCTTGTGCAATTAAATTATATAGTCTGGCATTACTACCACTTTTTCACATTCTTAATTTTTTGCTCCTCTCTGCTTGCTTTGTAACCCCCTGCAAAATTATAAACCTGTTAAATTTATGTTTACTTATTGTAAGGGTTATTGCCAAGTTTAAAATGAGGAAACTGAGGCCAGTATAAGAACAATTAAATGCCAATTTATTTAACTCCTGGAGGAGATTCTGTGGTCCTGGGGAAAGGGGACAGAGAAATCCTGCCTACTCCTCTTGGGCGTGGGGTTTTATAGGGAGTGAAGACATTTGATTGACTGTGGAGAAACAGGACGTGGACAGGGTGAGCTGCTATTGGTAGTAGGCGGGATTTCCATTGAGCAGGCTGTGCTATTGGGAAGGTTTTGGCGGGGCTTCTTTTAAATTTTCGTGGGGTTTTCCAATGGTGGGCTAGGTGCCAAGTGCAGAGTTTAGTGTTGAGTGCAGATTCTGGTGTGGAGTGCAGAAGTGGGCATGTGTTGAGTACAGATTCTGGTGACGTAGTTTTCAGGCGTGGAGAGGGATATGCATGTTCGAGCTCCCAGCAAGGCAATCGGCCTTACACTTACTAACTTTTTTGCAGTACAGCATATGTGGAACCATGCTACCTGGTCTCATATATTCACTAATTTCAAGGAGTACATAAACACTGCCCATAAATTTTGGGAGGTTTTTCTAATATGTACATTTTTTGTCTCAATACTGTAAGCAACCATTTCTTATATCTCTTACTTACTCAAACTTTCACCCCTTTCATTATACGTCATTTTTGTCTTTCCTCATATTTTAGTAAACAGCAGGAACACCCAGAAGATGAGGTCTCCAGGCTCTGCCTAGATGCCACCAGTTAACTTGATTCTTTGCCCATCTGTTTTTGTCTTTTCTCCTGTTATATTGATGTCTCTTACCTGATGTTAATCCCTCTACCTGTGGGCAGGATTCCATGTGTCATTCTACCCTATTTATAGATGTTAATCTAGAATATGTCCCCTTTCTTGCCTTCATTATCAATTTTCTTTGTCTCATCAATCATCCCATCTGTTCACAAACATGATCTGACAACCTGTAAGACTTCCTTAGTTGCTGCTTCATACCACTGTACTTCATAAAACTCAAAAGAGGTATCTGGACCAATGCTTCACAGATTGTTTACATATGAATCATTTGGGAATCTTGGTTAAATCAGATTCTTCTTCAGTATGTCTGGAGTGCATTTCTAATGTGTTACCAAGTGAAATCTTGATTCTGTTGGTTCATAGACCATCCTTTGAACAGAAGAGAATAATATATTGCCTCTTTCAATTTTTATTCTTCTCATTTCCTCTTCCACTATACCATAGAAACAGTTCTACTGATGTTTATTAAAATCCCCATAGCTAAATTTAATCTTTAACTCATTCAGTCTAATTTTTCATCTTTTATAAGCCATTAGTGGTATTTGACATATTTTGTATTTTTGAAACATCACACTCTTGCTTCTCATATGTCCCCCCTTTATTGGTTGTTCTTTCCTAGTAACTTTGTAGGTACCTTCCCATCTTTATATATTCTATACATTGAAGTGCACATGAAATTTAAATATCAAAGCTGTCATCTCTTTTTTGATTTTTTTTCCCTGGAGGATCATACCTGCTCTCTTGGCTTTAAGTACTATCCACATACAAGCAAATCTCAAATGTATATCTTCAGTTCAGACCTCACCCCTAAAACTTGAGATCACTGTAATTAACTGCCTAAAAACCAACCTCACTTGAATGTGTAATAAGTATCTTGATATCAACGTATCTAAAAGTGATTATTTCTTCACTCAAATTCTTATTTCCTATCTTAGAAAAGACTAATCCTTTCTTTCTGATTACTTACATTAAATGAAACACACACACACACACACACACACACACACACACACACACACACACACACACAAAGATTAAGTCTTCCTTTACCCTTTCCTTCTCTTTTAAATCCATCAACAAATATAGCCAATTTTATTTTCAACATATATTTAGAGCTTGAGGTTTTCTCATTGTCTCCTTCGCTAGCATCCTAATCCAGTCTTCATAATTATGTTACTTAAATGCTGCAATAGTCTAAAATCTTGTCTCTCTGCTTTTCTTCTTGGACACTTACAGGCTACTTGTAAAGAAATATTTTGAAAATGTAAAATCATGCCACTATTTAGAACAAAATGTTCCACAATCTTTCCATAGAATCTAAAAGCAGTAAATGCCAGAATTCCTGAAATAGATTATTACATCCTCCTCTGAGCTCATCTCCATACCCATCCACCTGTTGACTCAGTCTTTTAGCTTTCATCTGCTTCTTGAATACCCAAGCATGTACTCAACTCCAAGTCTTTACATTTGCTGTTTTCTCTGTTGATACACTCTTTGTTTATTCATTTACTTGTTTGTTCAACAAGTATTTATTGAGAATCTATTGTGGGGTAGCAGCATTTTATTTGCTTGTGATAAATCAGCCAACAAAACAAATAGGATTATCTGCCAAGGTAGAGCTTATATTTGAATGAAAGCAACAAATCATAGACATAAATCCTCATATAATATATTGTTTTAGAACATTTTCTGAGCTGAAAAATGCAAATACAGCAAGATGAGGGAAGCTGGTGTTCAAATTATTCTTAACCAAGGTATCCACAGGACTCATTTCTTTATTTCTGTAAATCTCAGGTCTTCCTTCCATCCTTGAGGTCTTCTTTGACCATGCTACAAAATGTGCCCTCTCTCTCTTCAGAACTCTTTTTGTTAGAAATCCTTTAACTTGTTTATTTATCTTCATGACATTTACTACCAGTAAACATACAATATACTTATTTGATTATATGTATTTTAAATGTGTTCTATTTCCTTGTAAAGTCATGACTTCATGAGGTCAGTATCTATTTTGTATATTGCTATAATCAAGTTTGTAGAGCATTTCTCGACACATAATTCAATAGATACATTATTCTAAATTAATTAAAGTATTACTTTAATTGCTTCATAGTTGTGATGAACAATATTTTGAATAAGTCTGATATCTTAATTAATTTGGTGTCTAAGAATATATGATTATTTTCTTTTTATCAAACATCCCATTAAAATAAACAAATATGATTGAGCATAACATGGAGACCATTATCAAAATTTTTATTCGGTAATTCTGGGGAAATTGAGAAGTGATGGGATCAAGCAAATTACAAAGCCAAGGCATAGGAAATCACATTAAAAATGTGCATGAAAAAATGCTTTCACCTCAGAAAAAGCAGTTCTTCCTATTTTGAAATCTTGCAGTCAGACTTATGAGAATGTATCACTGCAAGATCTCTTAGATATGGCACTAAGCACGGTTAATAAAAGAAATGAAAAAAAAATAAACCAGAGTTCATAAAAATAAAATATTTTTTCTAGAAATAACATATTAAGAGGTTTAAAAGACAAACTAAAGACTTGCAAACCACATGTGTGACAAAGGAGTCAAATATAGATGACAGAAAGTCATCTCAAACCTCAGTAGTACAAAAATCCAAAAATCTTGATAAATAATAGAGAAAAAAATACAAGGAGAAAATTTATTGAAGAAGCTATAAGGATAGCAAATAAGTACATGAAAAGATGTTCAGTGACCATGAGATAAATGCAAATTGAAGCTACAATAATATGTTGCTACACACCTTTAAAATAGCTAAAATAAAAAAACTAATGATAACACCAAATGCTGATGCATATGAGGAGGAGTAACTAAATCTCTTATACATTGCTGTGGAAAATGTAAACTAGTGAAGCCACTCTGGAAAACAATTTGACAATTTCTTTAAAAACTATGCATGCCCTAACCATATGACCCATAAATCCTAGTAGAATGAAAATTTACTTTCACACTAGCTTCTATTTTAATATTTCTGGTAGCTTTATTTGTGTCTTAGTCAGTTTATAGAGATCGAGGTTCCAGAAGATCTGTTCCTGGTAAAGCCTACTTTCTGGTTTGTAAATAGCTGTGTTTTTGTTGTGTCCTCACATGGTAAAGAGCTAAGAAAGGGAGAACAAGCTATCTGATTCTTAGAAGGGTACTAATCCTATACATGAGAGTTCCACTGTCATAATCTAATTATGTCCCCAAATTCTCACTCCAAATCTATTATTTTGAGACTTAGGTTTCAACATAATATGTGGAGCATACAAACATTCAGTCCATAACAATTTGTAATAGTGAAAAACTGGAAACAATAAAAGTGTCCTATAATAAGTAAATTGTTAAGCAAGGTGTCATACATTCATACCAGAAACTACTATTCACCAGTTATCGAAAAAAGAGGACCCATTGGTGCACACAAGAGCTTTAATGTATCTCAAGGGCATTATAGTAAGAGGGGAAAAAAGACAATTTCAAAAAATTACATATTATATAGTTTCATTTAAAGGACACTCTCAAAAGAGTTAAACTATAGAGGTAGAGAAAATTGATGGTTGTCAGTGATTAGGAAATGGTAGAGGGCAGAGAAGTAAGACTATAATGGGGTAGCATGAGGGAGATCTTTGTCATCATGGAATGGTTTGTATTTTTATAGTGCTGATTACCTGAATCTATGCATGTGATGAAATGACATAGAATTATACCCAAACATTATGCTAATGCCAATTTTCTAGTTTGATATAGTGTTATAGTTATGCAAGATGTAAACATACCTAGGACTTCCTGGTATTATCTTTGCAATTTTCTATGAATCTATTACTATTTCAAAATAAAATGTGAAAAATCACACATTTCACTGTTTACTATTTTACCCAGGGGATTACTTTGGAAACTGCCATGACAAATATATATACATGATATATGTATACATTGGGAGAATTTTGTTTGTTTGTAGAAGCAGCCAAATAAATTGTATTTGTTTTTGTATATTTTTATATTCAACATATGCTGTTGAACAGCATAATGTTTTATCTGAAGATAGAAATATTGGTCTAGTACTAACAATCAAATGGTATTTGAGTCTTCTAGTTTTTTGTACAGAATTAATTTGGACATGTGTTGCTGTGAAAAGACCATGGAATTATTATGGGATTAGGTGGTGTGCACATTCTTTATTGTCAACCTTCCATTAATTAACAAGATTTGTGACATGGCAAATTGCTTAACCTCTAGAAAAATTAGTTTCCTTTAAATAAAAGAAAATGAAAATATAAAACTCATCATATTCTCCATGTACATCCTTGTCACAAATCGCAGGATTTCATTCTTTTATATGGCCGAACAGTATACTATTGTGTATGTATTATACATTTTCTTTATCCACTTGTCCATTGTTGAACACTTAGGTTGATTCCATTTTTTGCCTGTTGTAAATCATGCTGCAATAAACAAGGGATACAAATATCTCTTTGGTATACTGACTTCAGTCCCTTTTGGAAATGTGCATTATGTTAATTGAAATAGGCCAGACACAGAAACACAAATACTGCATGATCTCACTTATAAGTGAAATTTTAAAAAAGAAGTAGATAGTAGAACAGTGGTTCTAGAGACTGGGGAGGGGAGGGAAGAGAAAAAATGGGTAGAAGTTGGTCAACAGGTACAGTTACAATGAAATAAGAAGATGTTTTTCTGCTTTATTGCATAATAGAGTGACTATGCTTGAGAAGTAAGGTGCTATATATTATAAAATAGCTAGAAGAGATGATTTTGAATGTTCTTGCCACAAATAAATAATAAAGGTACGAGGTTGTAGATATACTAACTACCCCAATTAGATCATTATACAATATGGATATGTTTCAAAATGTCAAATTAAACTCAATAAATATGTACCATTATAATGTGTCAACTAAAACCAAACTGGGTAATGATAGACCTTTATAAATTTCAGGTTTGTTAGAATTTTATCAAATCTTCATGGATGTAAGTATTATAGAAATGTCAAGAATTGCTTACTTATAAGGTAGTATCATTCAAACAATTTTCACTATAATTTTAAGTAATATTTATGTCTAATTAGGTACCATTAAATATCAATATTTGATTATTTTAAGGGAAAGCATGATGTTAATATATCACAACATGGAGAAATACGTATTTACTCTTTGATCAAAATAAATACTTATATATTAATAAATATCTACAAATTAAAGGTTGGGTTGTTTTCAAATAATAGTGTCAATGGTGTGGTCGCTGAACATTTTATACTACCTTTATGCCTTTCTGTTTTAGACACTGACACACAATCCCCAAAATGTAAATAAATTAATATTCTATTATCTAAGCAATGTTTCCTGGCAAGTAAGTTGTCACTACGTAACTTAATATTTTGTAGGTAAGTATTTCTTGATGCTTTTGTTCACATAGTATTAAATGAGTTTAAGACATTTTTCCAATAAATATGTTGTTTACTAATAAGCTTTGTACTATGTAGAGATAGGATGAAAATGTTTATAAACTTGAAATATAAATACCTTAATTTTTGAAGTCCAAGTATATCATTTTTAGCTGGGAGTCAGATAGCTCCCTTTTCAGTTTTTTCTAACAGTTTTTTCTAACGGTTTTTTCAATTGTCCAAAGCCTTTCTCAAGGCAAGAGGAATAAAAGAGTAAATCGTGCTATCAAAATCTAAGCATTCACAGGAATGGCAAGACCTGTCAGCCTACTACTGCAGTTACATTTTAATGCCCCTACGGTGTGCCTAATGACAACATGCTGAACAGATTGGCAAGTGTTTTTTAACTGTGAAGTGAAACATCTGCTGATCCCGATTCTGTAAAAGCTGCAGTGGTTCCCTCAGGCTTGAGCCTTATATTCCTAGTTTGTTAACTCCATTCACATGATCTTAGTAGAGAAGAGACTAAGGGGAGGCTAGTGACTTGCCTAGGAAGTAAAGTTCAAGGGGGCACTTGCTTTCACATTTCTTCAAGTCCCAAACCTCACTGTAGAACTCTGCTGTTACAGACAGTGTATAAACATATAGGCATGGCAAGAAAATTCGTCTTAATAAATATAAAGGAATACAAATCATCATATACGTTCCTCAACCCTTACAAAACTAAATTAGAAATCAGCCACAGAATTGTTTGTGGAAATCTCCACATATCTGGAAATTATTATAAACAACAAATTTCTGAAATAACCTGAGAATAAAGAAGAAAAAATTACTATGGGACCATATGAAAAATTATGAAATGTAGCTAAAACACTGCTTAGAGGAGAGTTTATGGTTCTAAGTTTCTACACCAGAAAAAGAACTCTCAAATCAATATTTTTAGCTTCAACCTTAAACAAATGGGAGAAAAACACATTAAATGCAAAGCATACAAACAAAAGAGAATAGTTTGCACGGAAATCATTAAAACTTCTTAGAGAAAATCAATGAAACAAAAAATTGATTTTTGAGAAAAACACAATGGACAAATCTTTATTCAGAATGAACAAGGAAAAAATACAAGGAAAGACACAAGTAAATAAAACCTGCATTGAAAGTGGGGACTCATTAATGACCACTCAAAATTTAAAAGGTTATTAAGAGATATTGTGAACAAAATTAGGCCAAGAAATGTGACCGCTTAGAAGAAATAAATTCCTAAAGATATATAAATTACCAACAGTACCTCAAGAAGAAATATAGAGTCCATATAGATCTGCCAAATACTTAAGAGATTAGTACCAATCTTCACCAACTGGCACTAATCTCTTTTAAAAAGAGAAATGGAAAAAAAGAAGAGAAAGGAACACTTCTGAAGTCATGTTATCAGACCACTATCATTACCCTCATATCAAAACCAAAGGCAAAGTTGCCACAAGAAAACTAACTATCAATATCACTTATGAATAAAGATAAAAAATCTCCACCAAAATATAAACAAATTGAATCCAATAACACATAAAAATATTTTTTCTGTTCTGATAAAGTACAGTTTTTCCCAGGAATTCAAGATAAGTTTAATATCTGAAAATCAATTAATGTAATATACCATATTAATATAATAAAGGACAATGCCTATATAATCATCTCAATAGTTGCAGGAAAAGCATATCACAAAATCAAACACCCATTCATTATAAAGACTCTCAACAAATTAGAAAGAGAAAAACAATCTCTCAGCCTGATAAAAAGCATCTATGACAAATATCCAGGGAACATCATACTAAAGCTTTTCCCTGAAGAATTGGAAACAAGACAATGATATCTACTTTCACCACTTCTATTTGACATTGGAACATAGCAGGTTCCAGACTATTTGCTAAACACACACACACACACACACACACACACACACACACACACAAACACACACACAAACACAAGGACACATTGGTTGAAAGGAAAGCAGTAAAACTGTCTTTATTCACAAATGACGTGGTCTAATATGTAAAAAAACCTAACGAATCCTCAAAGTAACTACGAGCACTAATAACTGGGTTTATAAAATTTTCAGACTACAAGTTAAAATACACAACTCATTTGCATTTCTATATATTAAAAACAGTATTTCAAAAATAAATTTAAGAAAGCAATTCTAGTTATAAGACCAACACAATGCTTAGATATTAATTTAACATATAAATGCAAAACCTTAACTTAAAGCTACACAGCAATGCTCAGAGAAATGCAAGAATAGCCAAAGAAATGGAGATCTATTGCATATTCATTGATTGGAATTCAATCTTGCTAGGATGGAAATTTTTCCCAATTTTATCTATTGATTTAATGAAATGCATAATAATATTCCAGCAGGCTTTTGTGTAGAAATTGATGAGCTCATAGAAAAATTTATATGAAACTACAAAAAGAATCCATAGAGTAGCAAAATGATTTTTAGAAAAAGAGAAGGAAAGGTTGAATGACTACCCAATTTCAAAATCTACCATTTAGCTATATACATTATGTGTTTGTCTGGTCAGTGGGTTATTGCATGTAAAAACACATATAAATCAGGAAAAAATAATTGACAGCCTGAAATCAACTTTCATATTTATCATAGGTGAGTTTAACAGTCATTACAAAATTAAACAGATGAGGAAAGGAGAGTGTTAACAAAGTGTGATAACATTTGTATATGTATATGTATATGTGAAACATATAAGTTAAATCATTATCCTATACCGTATTAAAAAAAACTCGAATTAGGAATATAAATGTAGGAGATAAAATTATAAAATGTCTAATAAAATATATTGAAATGTCTTCATGATCTTGGGTTAGGCAAAGAATTATTAGACACCAATTATATGATACCAAAATATATGATATAAAAATAACAAAATGGACTTAGTCAAATAAAGGAAAAGTTGATAAATTGGAGTTTATGAAATAAAAACTTTTACTATCCAAATGTCAACAAATGTGAAAATGGGAAGGCTAGGCAAGGAGAAAATATTTTCAAGTTACATATAGTTATAAAGGACTTTTATTCATTATATACCAATAACCCACTAACAGAATGCTCTTAATCATGAGAAAGCTAATAAAACAATTTGAAAATAGTGAATATATTTGAATAGACATTTCATTTGAGAAGGTACATAAATGATTAATACACATACAAGGAGGTGCTCAAAATAATTAGTCATTAGGCAATGGAAATTGAATCCACAGTGAGATACCATTTATACATTCACTAAAATGACTATTATAGAGAAGACAGGCCATAACAAATGTTGGCAAGAATGTGGAGAAACAGAAATCTGATACATTACTGCTGGGAATGTTAACATGGCACAGCTACTTTGGAAAACAGTTTAGCAGTTTCCTAAAATGTTAAACATGAATTTTCCATAAAACCCAGCAATTCTACTCCTGGGAATCTGTTCAAGAAATATAAAAATGTATATCCCCTCAAATAATTGTATATGAATTCATGATTCATGAGAAAAAAAGTGAAAACAGATGTCCACCAAAGGACAAATGCATTAACAAAATGTTACATATATTGTGAATTGCTCTTTACCAAGTACTGATACATGATGCAACATGAAAATTCTTTAAAAACGTTGTTATGCAAAAGAACGTTGTTATGCAAAAGAAGCCATTCAGAAAAGACTGCATACTCCATGACACCTTTCTAATGAAATGCCTGGAACTGGACTCAGGAACAAAGACTGACTGCAAAAGAGCTCTTCTTTGGGTAATGGAATTGTGCTAAAACTGGATTGTGATGATGCTTGAGGAGCTCTTTACATTTGCAAAAGTTATTGAATTGTAGAATTGTAGTCAATGAATTTTATAATATATAACTTACACTGCAGTAAATTTGTTAAAGAAAAAAATTTCATAAAGTCTAGAGAAATTTTCTGGAATGAGTTTTACTACATGTGTGTGTTCATTTTGTCTTTCCTTCCTTCCTTTTCCTTTTTTTCTTTCTTGTGTATGATTTTTTTAAAGGTCCATTTTGTGAAGTGTCAACAAAACCTTGTGTTTCTCTGCTTTGTTGGAAAAGAGGAATTTGCCCAAATAGCCACTCTGCTTACACTTGTGAATGCCCAAAAGGATCTCCCAGTCAAAATGATGAAACTGATGTCAATGAGTGTTCATTAATACCATGTCAGAATGGCACTGACTGCATCAAAATATCAAATGTAAGTTTCAATCCAACATACAAATGAGTAGTTTTCAGGTTTTTTTTTTTTTTTTTTTACTATTAGCAAGCAACTTGAAAAGAATAAATAATCAAAGTTCTTATTAAGATGGTTTAATTTTTTTTATTATACTTTAAGTTCTGGGGTACATGTGCAGTTTTTGCAGGATTGTAACATAGGTACACACATGCCAAGATGGTTTGCCGTCTCCATCCCCACATCACCTGCATTAGGTATTTCTCCAAATGTTATTCTCCCTAATTTCCCCACCCCCTGCTATCCTTCCCATGGCCCCTCACCCCCAACAGACCCCAATGTGTGATGTTCCCCTCCCTGTGTCCATGTGATCTCAGTGTTCAACACTCACTTATATGTGAGAACATGCAGTGTTTGGTTTTCTGTTCTTGTGTTAGTTTGCTGAGAATGATGGTTTCCAGCTTCATCTATGTCCCTGCAAAGGACATGATCTCATTCTTTTTTATGTCTATATAGTATTCCATGGTGTATATGTGCCACATTTTCTTTATCCAGTCTGTCATTGATAGGCATTTAGGTTGGTTCCAAGTGTTTGCTATTGTAAACAGAATACATGAACAAAGTTTTTATTAAGATAGTTTAATTTTTAAACTCAGAAAAGAAGTAAGAAATATCGACTTATTTAAATTTTTCCTATTTATGTAAAAAAATTTGCTCTTCCATCATTATTCTCCCTTTTAAAATAATATAAATTTGTACTCTCTTCATTTTTACTTATTGCTTTAATTTTTTTATTTTTTAGTTATTTAATATTGTTTAACTTTTCCAGTTAACATTTAAATAAATAAAGGTAGGAAATAATTTGTTAGCTGTTTTGATGAGTTACTATCTTTTCATTTTAGATTCATATTTGTTATTAACTCTTTAAAAAATTTATTTTTCCAACCTCCTAAACTTTTTGTTACTAAGACGCTGAAATTTTTTCCCTGGAGAACTGTCCATTTTATTTAAAAAGTTGCTGAACTTTTGTTGAGAAGAATTAATTAAATTATATAGAACATAATATGCAGATAAAAGCTTATAGAATAACATTTTTTACTCCACCTGAAATTTCTTCTACAGTTCTAAAATGGTAACAGATTCAAATATTTGTTACCAATGCACAATATATTAGATCCTAATATTGGGATATACAAGGGCAAAGAGCAATAATACATGTTTCTTCTACAAATCAGAAAACTATCATTGTAGTAGGCAGACTATACCCCTCATCCTCCACCGAAAAGTAAAATAAAAATAAAATAAATAAACATGTCCATGCCCTAATCCTGAGAATATGTACATATGTTATGTTACCTAGCAGGAGAAAATTAAGATTGCAAATGAAATAAAAGCTGCTAATCAATTGATGTTATCCTTGATTGTTTGGGTGGATACAGTGTAATCACAAGAGTTCTTTAAAAAAGAAAAGAGAGATAGAAGGATCAGAGTTAAAGGGGGATTTGATGATGTTATGAGGCTGCTTTTAAAGATGGAAGAAGGGACCATAAATGAAAAAATGAATGCAGCCTCTAGAAGAATAGAGCCTACAGAAAGGACACAGCAGAAATATCTTGGTTTTAGCCTTCTGAAATTTTTCAGACTTATGACCTCAGGAACTCTAAGATAATGAATTTTTGTTCCTATAAGCTACTAAGTTTGCAATAATTTGCTATATAAATTAAAAAGTTGTTATATAAATAGAAAACTAATACAATAATCTATCAAGAACTATTAATATTATCATTTAAAATATTTTGGTTTAAAACTTGACAATAATAAACAATTAAACGCATTCTATAACTTTACTAGTTAAATGAATCTTAATATAAGAAGCAACTTTTAATGGATATATGCTTAACTGTTAATTCATAGAAGTACTTTAATTCCATTTTGCTTATTTCTCTATTATTTAATATTATGTTTGAAAGAATGATTTTGTAGATACATGAGTTAGAAGGTGGTACATTTTATCATTTGTACCACTATTATGTATCACCTTGGGCAAGCTATATATTTCTTTCAACATTACTTTTGGGTTTAATTAAATAAATTTGATTGGATTTCATGAGAAAAAAACAAAATTATCAATTTTAAGTATATGGACTTTTCACCTTGGAATCACTTAATAAATTTTGTTCAGATAAATATGATAATGAAAATCATGATAATGATGATGGTGATGATAATGATAATAAACAAAAAAGAGAGGAAAAAAGGAGGACAAAAAGAAAAAGAAATATGTTGAGTAAGGTATATTTCCAATGCAAGTGAAATTAACTTGCCCATCAAATTTAATTTTATTTTGTTTTTACCTGCCCATAGATGCATGGACTTATTTCATGTTCAAATGGTCTATTTTCTGTGATTGGAAAATGACAACTTAAAATAATTATTTTCTTATTATAACTTATGATTCTGTGAGCTGACTTGTCTCAGCTAGGACATTGTTTAGAGTCCCTCTGAGGTTGCTATCAGAAAGTGTCTAGAGTTGGACTTCATCTTAATGTTGCCTCTTAGCTGGGCCTTCAGCTGGGCCTATCTGCCAAAATCCCGAACATGATTTCTCTATGTGGCCTGCGCTTCCTGAGAGTATGGTGGCTGGGTTCAAAGAGCAAGTAGCCTGAGATAATTAGGCAGAATTTTTATGGCCTTTTGAAGCATCATTGTCTCTTTGATCACAGTCTTGCTTACATTCAAGAGAAGGGAATATAGTCCCTGATTCTTAATGGAGGAGCTTTGACTTCACATAGCAGGATTAGTGTGTGAGATAGAGGCGGTGTTGTGACAGTTTGGAAAATAGAATCTGCCAAATTGCTGACAGAGAATTTCTACTCCAAGTTCATGAAAATAATTTTCACCCCTCTCTAGGTAAGAACCTATTCATTGTCTTTGAAATATCCAAAATCCTTTGTAAAAATATGTGTTTAATCTTTTCTAGGATGTTATGTGCATCTGTTCACCAATATTTACAGACATGCTTTGTAAGAGCATTCAAACGTCATATGAGTCATTCCCTTTGAAGAATACCACTATATGTAAGAAATGTGAGAAAGAGTATCATTGCAGGTATAATTAATTTTCTGTTTATTTTTAATATAAGATAGACTTTTAAATCATGTGAATAAAAATATAATGATGTTCTGGTTTTAACCCTGACATTTACTTAATGCTATATAATATTCCATTTTAAGTTAAAGTAGATTTTTTTGCATGTTTTGGGTTAACTGTTGTGATATTAATTTAAAATAGATATTTGAGAAATTCACAAATATAATTTGGGTGTGCAGTTACAAAATGAATATTTTGTTTCATAATAGATGTTTTAATATAATCAAATAATATTAGAAGGTCTAGAAAGAAAAGAGAGACACATGTCTCCTTAGTATTATTTCTATTATACATCTATAATATTGAAATATATTAAAAGAATAGCATAACTATTTCTTCCTGTAATTCACAGACTTCAGCAGATAGATATTAGTTAGGGTCTTTAGGCGGACTTTTAGAAAATCATTCTTTCTTTAAGTAATAATTTCCCGCAAATTACTCACTTATAAATGGCAGAAGTGACCCAAATATCTGGGCATATAATTTGGTCAATTTTAAATAGCTTTATAGACATTTTCTCACACCATTAAGAAATACAATTTGTACTCTTCACACTTGCTTGACTTCTATCTGGCTGGTTAAAGTAAATTCTGTTGGGCATTATTGAAAAGCTGTAAGGAGCCTCAAAATTTTAGAATATTCATAAAAGCAGAAAATTAAAATGTGGGGTACAGAATATCCTTGAAAAACACTGATAAGAAACTTAGAATATGTGTCCACATCACACAGTATGATAATCTGTTTCAAAGGAGTTCAAATTTAAGGTTTTTTTTAAATTAACCTTTTGAAATGTGACTTTTTTCAAAAGAAGTGAATAGAAACCCCATCATTATATCAAGATATTGAAATCTGTAACTCATTTAGTTAAATTTATGCATGCCTTCAATCTTGTATTAATTCTTCAATAAGCCAAAATGCTATCCCTTTAAAAATATTTACTTTTTAATTTACAATTCTATTTCTATGCCTTAATGTGCTAGTATATTTGTGAATGTACTTAGAGAAATGCTCAACTTAAAAAAATTGATAAATATCCTCCTCAAACTTACCACTGATAAAAAATAATGCTAACTCTGACTCAGGTGATATAATGGAGATATAATCAATATTAAGTATGAAGTTGAAGCAATGACAGGAAATTAATCTTGAAATCTATTTTTCTGTTCTCATAGGAGACAGGGAATATCAGTTAATATAATAATAAAAATAAAAATGACAACTTAAATGCTTTTATGTTAAGGATTTATCTCTGTTACTAACTTACAGAGTATGTTTTCCTATATCAATGACTCTAACACTTTGAAATTAGAACTTCTTGAAGAGCTAAATTACAAATAATTGTTCATTGTCTCTAGTGTTTTAAATTCAATAGGTCTCTGGTGAGGATTGCAAATGTACATTTCTAACCAACTCATAAGGGATATTGATGCTCCTGATCTGGAGACACTACACTTTGAGAACTTAGTCAAGATGAGTTTGGGCTTAAACAGCAACAATGCAGGAATTGTCTTACACCTTCCACCTAGTTTCACTACTCTTTTATACTGAAGTTTTATTCTTCTGAATTTTGGATAAAAACGTGTTAAGATGAAAAGGAATCAAATGTGGAAAAGAGAAGAATAGAGTGATTATGATCATATCAGTTTCCCTGCCTGAACATATGGTATAGATCTAAGTGTCTATGGGTAGATAGAGAGAAACTGAAGTAAAATTGTCTCCTTGAGTAAGACAGTGAAACACTGGTTATGTGAATTTTTACTTGGTACCCAGTAATGTAAATCAATACAGTTAGAAAGAAATTAATTTCGTCTTAATATACAAATCAGCAAATTCCTTACCACCTAGAAGACTGAAACCTTTAGGTGTCTATGGGAAGTTGGCATAAAAATGTTATTATTATGAGCAGTAAGATTTGAAAAGTACCAAAAGTGGCAATGCCGGGAGCAGGTAAGACATGAGTGGAGTCTGATAGGAAAGGAAAAGGAATAATTGACATCTTAGAGGTATCTCACAGGTAGAATACAACTTTGGTGACTCTTAAATTATTTAAGAATGGTTTGTTTGCTTTGGGGAATACTTTGGATAATAATTTGAAAGTAAAATGGAATTTGTGAGCTACAGTAATTGCTATAATTGAAATATATGTATATGGAGATGGAGTATCACTTTGTCACCTAGACTGGAGTGCAGTGGCATGATCTTGGCTTGCTGCAATCTCCACCCCCAGGTTCAAGCGATTCTCCTGCCTCAGCCTCCTAAATAGCTGGGATTACAGGTGTGTGCCACTGTGCCTGGCTAATTTTTGTATTTTTAGTAGAGATAGGGTTTCACCATGTTGACCAGGCTGGTCTTGAACTGACCTTGTGATCCACCCACCTCGGGCTCCCAAAGTGCTGGGATTACAGGTGTGTGCCTCCATGCTAGGCCACAAATATTTTAAAAAGAATACCTTACCAGTATTTGGGTGGTAGTTTAGCCATTCAAATACTAGGAATTTCTGGAGAATTTCTCTCACTCTTCTCTAGCATTACTGCTCTCCATCTATAGAAGTGAAATAATTTTTTCACCCCTACTTGCTTGTTTGGCCCTAGAAGATAAATTTTTTTCAAGGTATATTCAGAACTTTTGCATGTTGATACTTTAACCATTTGGAAGAAAGTCTGCACTTAACTGAATCTCCTACTAGTAGTTTTAAAGGGAAATGAAATAGTCACACTCTACAGTGACACTAAGAAACTGCATTGCAGCATGAAATTGTGCAACAGGAGATCATCTTGCAACCATGAAGCCCAGCAAGGAGATAAAACCAAAAAAGACATAGAGCTGAAAGGATTAAAAAGTGAGCAGAGAGACAGGACAGTGATCAAATTCTCTGTGAAGAAGGAACTATCTATAGTTAGTTTAACAATATGAGCTAATAATTCTTTGCATTGGTTTAGTATGAGTTGGGATTATGTTATTTAAATCTGAAAAGTTTCCAAGTAAATATACTGGAACTCTTTACAAACCACTGAGTTATATTGCTCACATATTTTAAATGGTTAATTTTTTGCAATACTAATAGTTTTATTGCTCACTCAATTATTAATTATCTACTAGAAGAAAATCAAGTATTTGTAAGATTGCTGACTATGTCATAAAAATGATTTTGATTTACCATAAAAATCTTTTCCACTGTAAGGTACTCAAAAAAAATGTGTTTTATCCATTCTGTATTTCTAAATTATTTTACTATGCTACTTATAGAATATTTTCTAACTTATTTAATTCACTATCTATTTGGTTTATAATAATATTTTGGATCTTACTGATTGAAGTGGAAGGTTTTTACTTGGGCTGTGACATGAAATGACTATTTATTAATTTAATAAATATTTATTGAGTACTTACATTTTCAGAAACTTTCCTACTCTAAGTAAAACTCTTCTGCAGCCATAAAAGGGGCAAAAGAAAACATTAAAAAGACAAAAAGCTCTTTTCATAATAAACTAACATTCTAGTTCACAGATATTGCTTTAAATGATCACTCTGACTCAATTTTATTGAGTAGAGTGTTGGTGTATGCTCCCAAGGGAAGGGAGAACAGCTAGAAAGCTATTATGACTACGTAGCCTAGAGTTGGTGGTGACTGACACTGCCTTACTTAAGATCATCACGATAACTTGTGATTAGGGTAATTAAGGATCAGATCCAGAATATAGTTCTAAGAATAATTCAATCTTTTGCTGAAGGATTAGATAGGAGGTAACAGAAATAAGTCAAGGGTAACTAAGGTTGTTTGCTCAACTGAAAGGTTGGAAAATAAACCTAAACAGGTTTCTAATACCATTTCCAAAATGGAAAAATCTGTAGAAAGAAAGGCATGGTTGACAGGAGTGGAAAACAAGATGTCAGTTTTGAACATGTTGGACAAGACATCTAATAGAGCCAAGTAGAGATATTGAGGTAGGTATTCAAATATGTTTCCATTTTAGAGGAACTATCAGGTCTAAATATATAAATCTGGAAGCCAGTAGCATAGACATGATGTTTAAAACCAGGAAACTTGCTGTGCAGAAACCTTTTAGTTTAATTACATTCCATTTTTCTCTATTTTTGTTTTTGTTGCATTTCCTTTTGAGAACTTAGTCATTAATTCTTTGCCTAGGCCAACATGTAGAAGGATTTCTCCTAGGATTTTTATAATGACAGGTCTTATATTTAAGTCTTCAATCTAACTTGAGATAATTTTTGAATGTGGTAAGAGATAGGGGTATAGTTTTATTCTTCTGCATATAATTCTTTATTTTTCCCAGCACCATTTATTGAATAGGATGTTGTTTTCACTGCATATTTTTGTTGACTTTGTCAAAGATCAATTTGTTGTAGGTATGTGGCTTTATTTCTGGATTCTCTATTTTGTTTTATTGATCTATGTGCCTATTTTTATACCAATACCATGCAGTTTTGGTTACTGTAAACTTGTAATATAATTTTAAGTCAACAGAGTAAACAGCCAACTTACACAATAGGAGAAAACATTTGCAAGCAATACATCCATCAAAAGGCTAGTATCCAGAATATACAAGAAACTCAACACCTCAGCAAAAAAAAAAAAAATCAAATAACCCCATTAAAAAGCCAGCAAAAGGCATGAACACCTATTTTCATTTTATTAATTTAATTTAATTTTATTGCAAGTTCTGGGGTACATGTGCAGATCTTGCAGGATTTTTACATAGGTACACACATGCCATGGTGGTTTGCTGCCTCCATTCCTGTCATCCACGAAGGCATTTCTCCCAATGTTATCTCTCCCCAACCTTCCCACCCCCTGCTATACTTCCCCTAGCCCTGATAAGTTTGTGCCACATAAAAGTTTCTCTGGATTGCTTCTAAAAATGATGTTCTTGCTTTTTAGCCTAGACCTCAGCAATAATATTACAACACTGCATTCAGATGGATTTTTTAAAGTCCATCATCTATAGTATTGTACTTTATTTAAAATTTTTTGAATAGTTCCCTGAGTCAGTAGCAGAAGTTCTTTTCCACAAGGCTAATACCCTTTATGATCATATGTAGATTTGCCTCTTGTAGCCAAAATATTAGCACTTCACTTTTCGATCCAAAATAATTTTTTCCATATATACAGATTTTGCAACTTTGAATAACTCAAATTTGAAATACTATTCTTTTTTACTTATTTATTTCTTTTTTATTATATTTCAAGTTCTGGGGTACATGTGCAGAACATACAGGATTGCTGCATAGGTACACATAGGCCATGGTGTTTTGCTGCCTCCATTCCCCTGTCACCTACATCAGGCCTTTCTCTCAATGTTATCCCTCCCCAAACTCCCTACCCCCTGCTATTCCTCCCCTAGCCCCCCACGCCCAACAGACTCCAGTGTGTGATATTCCCCTCCCTGTGTCCATGTGTTCTCATTGTTCAACACCCATGTATGAGTGAGAACATGTGGTGTTTGGTTTTCTGTTCTTGTGTCAGTTTGCTGAAAATGATCATTTTCAGATTCATCCATGTCCTTGAAAAGAACATGAACTCATCCTTTTTTATGGCTGCATAGTATTCCATGGTGTATATGTGCCACATTTTCTTTATCCAGTCTATCATTGATGGGCATTTGGGTTGGTTCCAAGTCTTTGCTATTGTAAACAGTGCCACAATAAACATACGTGTGCATGTGTCTTTATAATAAAATGATTTAGAATTGGTTGGGTACATACCCAGTAGTGGGATTGCTGGGTCAAATGGAATTTCTATTTCTAGATCCTTGAGGAATTGCCACACTGTCTTCCACAATTGCTAGGCAATACCATTCAGGACATAGGCATAGGCAAGGACTTCATCACTAAAACACCAAAAGCAATGGCCACAGAAGCCAAAATAGACAAATGAGATCTAATTAAACTTAGGAGTTTCTGCACAGCAAAAGAAACAATCATTAGAGTTAACCAGCAACCCACAGAATGGGTAAACATTTTTGCAAGCTACCCATCTGGCAAAGGGCTCATATCCAGAATCTACAAAGAACTTAAACATACAAGAAAAAAACAAACAACCCCATCAAAAAGTGGGCAAAAGATATGAACAGACACTTTTCAAAAGAAGACATTTATGAGGCCAAAAACATATGAAAAAATGCTCATCACCACTGGTCATTACAGAAATGCAAATCAAAACCACATTGAGATACCATCTCACTCCAGTTAGAATAGGGATCATTAAAAATCTGGAGACAACAGATGCTGGAGAAGTTGTGGAGAAATAGGAATGCTTTTACAAGGTTAGTGAGAGTGTAAATTAGAGCAAAAGTTTTTTAAAAGAAGACATACAAGCAGTCAACAAATGTAGGAAAAAAAATGCTCAACATTTTTAATCATAAGAGAAATACAAATTAAAACCACAGCGAGATGCCATTTTATGCCAATCAGAATGGTTATTAATGTCAAAAAACAACAGATGTTGGCAAGAATGCAGAGAGAAGGGTATGCTTACACACTGTTGGTATAAAAATAAAGTAGTACAACTCTATGGAAAACAGTATGAAAATTTCTCAAAGAAATACAAATACAACTAATATTTGATCTAGCAATCACACTACACTGGGTATCTATCCAAAAGAAAATATAACATTATATCAAAACAACACCTGCATTCATATGTTAATCACAGTACCACTCACAAAAGCAAAATCATGGAATCAGCCTAAGTGTCTATTAGTGGATGACTAGATTAAAAATATCACACACACACACACACACACACACACACACACACACACACACACACAGAGCATGAAATAAAAGTTAGCCAACCAAAAGAATAAAATCTTGTTTTTGTGGTAACAGGGATGGAACTGGAGGTTATTATCATGAGTGAAATGACTCAGAAACAGAAAGTAAAAAGCCTCATCTTGTCACTTATAAGTGAGAATTAGATAATGGGTACACACTGACATACAGGGTAGAATAATAGATATTGGAGACTCTAAAATGTGGGATGGGAGAGGGTGGAAGGATGAAATATAACCTATTGGGTACAATATTTACTATTCTGTTTATGGGTACACTAAAAGTCCATACTTCACTACTATGCAATATATCCATACTAAAATAACAAACAAACTGCACTTGCAGTCTCTAAATGTTAAATAAATAGAGATTAGCTTAGAAAAAATAAAAAATAAAACCAGGAAACTCAATGAAATTAGCTCACATTGAACCTAGATAGAAAAATGAGAAGGTTTTAGACTGAGAGTCTGGACACTCATATTTAAGGGAGTTAAGGGATTTGAATATGAGATTAAAAGGGACTTAATGAGTTAAGATGAGAAAAATACAGACAATTATCAGAGAAGCTGCAAAAGAAAAATATTAAGACAATTCTAAGACCGTCTCAAAATATGTAACTAGATCTAATTAAAGAAAAATGAGAATTGGTCTTCATAACTGGCAAATGGAGATAATAGTTTTCTCAGAAAGAATAGTTTGACAAAATAGTGGAAAATTTGATTAGAATTGGTCCATGAGTGAATGAGATAAAATTAATGGGCTTTTGCTTAAAGGAGAGCAACAACACAGGGTAATGAACTGGTAACTAAGGAAAGTTCAAAATAATTTATTTTTAGATAGTAGTAGAGATGGATAGGGATATAGGACACAAGCAGCGGAGTTTGCCTAGACAAAACGATGGCAGAAGTTACATGAATTGTAATAGAAAGAAAAATAGAATACGTTGCTTTGTTGAATCATTTGCAAAGTGTCTTCTGATAGCTGTTATTACTCAAGTGAAATAAGCATCAATGTCCAACAAAATAGAACCCAAATGAATATGAGAAAAATAGAGTATTACTGATATGCTACAACATCTCCTTAAAGTTAGTGAACATGAATATAAAGTAAGAACAATCTACAATATATGTCAATCTCAAACCAAGTGTAGTTTACTCCTATGCCCATGAGAAATAGCTAGGGTGTTGAATTAAAGTAGGGTTGAGCCTTGACCAGGCTATGATAATGGAGGGAAAAGAGAAAGTGATTTAAGAGTATATGCAATAAGTGATTATAGAAGTAAAACATGTAATCTAATTCACAAAAGGAGGCAATTGAGAATATGATGGGGATGACAGACATTGAAGTGTTGGTAATGTCAATGGATTATGGTACTGAATAATTTTGGGGGAAGAAAAGGACTACGAGGAGTAAACTGGACAAAGAAATGAGGCTGTGTGTAGAATATAAAATATTTAACATTAAGATTATATAAGTTAACATTGCAAAGAGAACATAGTTATATATGATGCTAGCATATACCATACTAGAGTAGGAGTAGGTTATAGAGTTAGAGGGAAGATTTAGATCTTTGAGTTGGGATAGTATCCTCCTAGGAGAGGCTAATTTTACAAATAGATAAATTTTACAGATATTAAAATAACTAAGACACTTAAGTGATCTCCATGTCTTGGCTATTGTAATAAAGAGGATGTGATGTTTTAGCATGTATATGTATGTAATATTACACAGTCACCAAAAAAAGAAGTTCTGTCATTTACAACAGCATGGATGAATGTTGAGGGCATTATGCTAAGTGAAATAAGTCAGATGAGAAAGACAAACACTGTATACTCTAACTAATATGTAAAACTTTTAAAAATCAAAGTCAGCCAGGTGCGGTGGCTCACGCCTGTAATCCCAGCACTTTGGGAGATCGAGGTGGGTGGATCACGAGGTCAAGAGATTGAGACCATCCTGATCAACATGGTGAAACCCCATCTCTACTAAAAATACAAAAATTAGCTGGGTGTGGTGGCACATGCCTGTAATCCCAGCTACTTGGGAGGCTGAGGCAGGAGAATTGCTTGAACCCAGGAGGCGGAGGTGAGCCAAGATCACGCCATTGCACTCCAGCCTGGGTAACAAGAGTGAAACTCCGTCTCATAAATAAATAAATAAATAAATAAATAAATAAATAAATAAATAAATAAATAAATAAAGTCAAAGTCATAGAAATGGAGTAGAATACTGGTTTTCAGGCAATTGAGGCAGAGAGAAATGGGGTTGCTGTTCAAAGGGTTATAATATTCTATATTTCAGTACAACTACAGGAGAGAACTTGAAATATTTCCAACACATAGAAATGGTAAGTACTTGAAGTGGTGAATGCTCTAAAGCTGACTTGATCATTACACATTCTAAGCATGTAACAAATATCACATGTATTTCATAAACACATACAATCAGTATGTATCAATAAGAAATTCTGGGAATTTGATGTTCACAGTAATGATTATAGCTAAAAATGTTGCATTGCATACTTGAAATTTGCTAAGAGAATAGATCTTACCTGCTATCCACCTAAACATACAAATGATAACTGTGCAAGGTGGCAGATACATTAACTAAGTTATTTATAATTATTGAACAATATGTAATATAACAACTCATTATCACATTTTACACTTTAAATTTATACAACTTTGTCAATTATGCTTCAATAAAAATAACAAAGTAAGGTTGGGATTACATTAGGGAAAGATATAACAAGTCAGATGTTAAATGTTACAGAATTAGAGGGAATGCTCAGGAAGGTTAGCTGTGACTGCAGTGAGGAGGAGGTATGGGTATGGTTTGATGACATCATCCTCAAATAAATAAGGCTTTTAAGCGGAGGATAAGACATGATTTGGAAACCACAATGAAGAAAAGATGAAGACAACTGTACAACATGTAGACATCGAGCTGTGAGAGAAGGGGGAGAGAGGATAGCCACCACTTGAGATTTTAACTTCAAAGGAACACAATTTCTAAGAATATGAAAGACATGTACAGAGCTGCTTGGTAGAAAGATCCACACATTGAGGGATGACTTGGAAAGTACTGGCTTCCTGGGGTATCTGAAGTAATGATAATAAGGGATTAATTTTCATGGCCTCAAAGGTAGCTCATAGTGGGGTGACTGTGAGTGTTGGCATGAAGTTAGTAGTGCTGGGTTTTGTCAGGAGCTCACAGAACTCAGTCGACATTTGGAAATTCCTCCAAAGGCAGTGATAAAGCTACAGGACTCTGTGTGCTCCACTTCACTTAACGCAGGTGGCAGCGTCCATGGAAGTGCAGGACACAGCTCCAGTGAAGCTTCCTAGGGTCCCTGATCACCTCTTGGATGGAGGTTCATGGGTAGTGAAGGGATAGTCATTGTGACCTGATATATAGCGTTCTGAGCTCTCCACCGTGCCTTCCACTTTTGTAAAGTAGAAAGTGTTTATCCACTGAAATCACTTCCTGGCTTTGAAGACTATCATGAACTACATTATTAATATTGCCATTTTACACACACACACACACATCTAATATTTACTGAATGCAATGACTCCAATATTCTCAATATATCAGGATGATCAAATTCTCACTATTTAGATTTAAATGAGGAAATGAACCAAAAAATAAAGTTTTGTTAAACCAGCTGGTGTCTTTCTCATATAAAAATTTATCAAGTCTGAAAATCAACTATTTAACCAAACTAATTGGGAGAAAACTTTATTAAATATGCCATTGACTAGATATTAGAAAATTATTAAATACTACATATTTAAAAATCAGAAATGTGATATAGAGAATGTTGCTTTCTAAGCCTTTTGTTTTCTCCACTCAAATTCTGAGATATTTCAAGGGATAATGATATCTCTTTTATATTCTCAGCTTATTGTGGTGTTTTTCTTTTTTTGCTGTTTTCACTGAATTTAGATTATAATATCTTACACTACTGAAATTTCAATTTGATGTATTAACATAACTTCTCCCACCCCCACCCCCAAGTCAGCCTCAGCATTTATTTTATTAGGCTTGTGATAACTCTCACCATGTAAGCTATGGGTAGAATTAAGGTTTTCAGTGTATGCCACAAATATAGCTAATTAAGTATGCACTATGACTTTGAAATAGAACACTGCATTTGCAGAAATGCAAGTCAACATATTTCAACCTATAATAAAATTATATTTTCATATTAATTTTGAAAAATGATTTTTAAAGTAGCAATCACATATTTGCATGAGGAATTTATTAATTAATGGAATGCTTCCACTTAGTCACTCAATAATTTTCAACAGGAAATCTTAATCTTTTGGAGTTAATTATCTCAAAAGCTAGGCTGCTACTTTTTTTTTTTTTTTTTGCTTGAAATCAATAGCCACATTTATAAGGCTAACTTTTAAATCAATCATTCTGACATTTAATATAGGAAAAAGTTTGTTAAATTTTAAATATAGTTACTTTTTAGCTTCAGATTCTGGTCATAAACTATGTAACTATTTAAAATATCTGGAAAAATTGTTGCCATTTTCTCATCAATAGTAGCTTTTGCTACTATTAATATGACTTTACATTGTGGGGTACTGTTTTAGGTGACAGGAGGTATCCTACAATCTGGCCTCCTACGTGCCTCATTTAAGAACATATGTTCTCATCAGTATAAACTTATTTCTTTCCTTGGATGTATTAATTTCCATATAAATAATAAATAAGTTAGTACAGACAGATGCACATAAAATTTGAATTAACATCATGAAATCTTTAAGTCTTCCTGTCATTCCTGTCTGAAAGAAACTTAACCCCATAATGCTCTGCACAACATCCACTATTTCTTAATATACAGTATTCTTCTACTGTGCCCTCTGTATCTTTTTGTCCACAGAATATTTTCCAAGTATACACAATGTAGTTTCTTTTTCTCTGATTTTTTATTTTGATTTTATATTTTTTAGAGGCAGGATCTCACATGTTCACCCAGTCTGGCGTGTAGTGTTATGAAACCAGCTCATGTCAGTCTCAACTTCCTGGGCCCAAGCGATCCTCCCACCTCAGCCTCCGAGTAACTGAGTACCTGAGACTACCTGCCAGGCTAGTTTTTTGAATAAAGAAATGTAGACATAGGGTCTTACTATGTTGCCCAGACTGGTCTGCAACTCCTGGAGTCAAGCAATCCTCCTGCCTCAGCCTCCCAAAGTGCTGTGATTACAGATGTAAGCCACCATGCCCATCCCACAGTATTTTTTCTACTATACCTTCCTTTCTTTTTCTCACTGAAACCTGAGGACAGTTTTTCCTGTAGCCTTCCTAGCTGGTTACTATTTACTCTTATGTGCTATGTATGGTACACATACGTACTATTGTGTGCCATAGGCAATAAAGTGAAGTGTATAGACGGGGTAGCCCTCATTCCCATATTCAGGCCATTTGTTTCTTGCTACTGAAATCCCTCACCAGCAGCTATATCTTCTCTCTCTGACTCTCTCCCCATCACCCTCCCGGCCCCCGGCTCCTTTTCTAGTACCTTTTCTCTTAGTTCCTGTTCATCCTTTACTAAATGTTTTAGCATGTAGCTTGCTGACCTTTTCTTTATCACCACTGTGATCATATTTTTTAATAACTGTAGTATCCTTCTTGGAAATCCACTCACTTTTGTTGTTTAAATCTTGTGATAATTATTTTACTAATTTACCCCTCTCCTTCACCTCTATCCATCTCCCATGGTCTTATTCTGTAAGTTATTATTCCTGTAGTTGTACATTCTGCAATACCTTTAATTTAAATTCCTTCACTCTCTGATCCCCACTTCCTGTATTTCAAGTTCAAACACTCATGTGCTCTAATGACAAAATTTCATAAAATTTTTATAAAGCAGCAGGCACCTCCAATTATATGACTGCATGACATTCCTTTGTCCATTACCCATGGCATGTCCCCATTTTCTTTAAAAATATGTATATACTTACACATCCAGATTCAAATTCCTTAACTCTCTATGTTCCATTGACTTCAAAACACAAAACCTGTTTTTTTTTTTAATTGCATTTTAGGTTTTGGGGTACATGTGCAGAATACGCAAGATAGTTGCATAGGTACACACGTGGCAGTGTGTTTTGCTGCCTTCCTCCCCTTCACCCACATTTGGCATATCTTCCCATACTGTCCCTCCCCAGCTCCCCGCTACTGTCTCTCCCCTATTCCCCACAATAGACCCCAGTGTGTAGTGCTCCCTTTCCTGTGTCCATGTGTTCTCATTGTTCATCACAGGCCTATGAATGAGAATATGCGGTATTTCATTTTCTGTTCTTGTGTCAGTTTGCTGAGAATGATGTTCTCCAGATTCATCCATGTCCCTACAAAGGACACGAACTCATCATTTTTGATTGCTGCATAATATTCCATGGTGTATATGTGCCACATTTTCCTAGTCCAGTCTAACATTGATGGGCATTTGGGTTGGTTCCAGGTCTTTGCTATTGTAAACAGTGCTGCAATGAACATTTGTGTGCATGTGTCCTTATAGTAGACCAAATTATAGTCCTTTGGATATATACCCAGTAATGGGATTGCTGGGTCAAATGGAATTTCTATTTCTAGATCTTTGAGGAATCGCCACACTGTCTTCCACAATGGTTGAACTAATTTACACTCCCACCAGCAGTGTAAGAGTGTTCCTATTTCTCCACATCCTCTCCAGCATCTGTTGTCTCCAGATTTTTTAATGATTGCCATTCTAACTGGCATGAGATGGTATCTCAATGTGGTTTTGATTTGTATCTCTCTAATGACCAGTGATGATGAGCATTTTTTTCATGTGTTTTTTGGCCTCATGTATGTCTTCTTTTGTAAAGTGTCTGTTCATATCCTTTGCCCATTTTGAATGGACTTGTTTGCTTTTCTCTTGTAAATCTGTTTGAGTTCTTTGTAAATTCTGGATATCAGCCCTTTGTCAGATGGGTAAACTGCAAAAATTTTTTCCCATTCTGTTGCCAATTCACTCTAGTGACTGTTTCTTTTGCCGTGCAGAAGCTGTGAGTTTGATTAGGTCTCATTTGTCTATTTTGGCTTTTGTTGCCAATGCTTTCAGTGTTTTGGTCATGAAGTCCTTGGCTACTCCTATGTCCTGAATGGTTTTGCCTAGATTTTCTTCTAGGGTTTTTATGGTGCCAGGTCTTATGTTTAAGTCTTTAATCCATCTGGAGTTAATTTTAGTGTAAGGTGTCAGGAAGGGGTCCAGTTTCTGCTTTCTGCACATGGCTAGCCAGTTTTCCCGACACCATTTATTAAACAGAGAATCCTTTCCCCATTGCTTGTTTTTGTCAGGTTTATGAAAGATTATATGGTTGTAGATATGTTGTGTTGCTTCAGCATAGCCAAGTCAATTCTAAGCAAAAAGAATACCGCAGGAGGCATCACACTACCGGACTTCAAACTATATTACAAGCCTACAGTAATCAAAACAGCATGGTACTGGTACCAAAACAGAGATATAGACCAATGGAACCAAACCTGTTTATTTCTCATCCTGTCATGAAACTCTTGTCCATTACATATATTTCTAATATAGCAGCTCAAACTTAATTTATTCCAAATTTATAATTGACTTTTGAGCCCTGGACAAACCTGCTTTTTTGCCAGTATTCTTTTACATTACTCTTTGATTTCTTCTTTTCTCTCTTTCAACACATCTTGTCCACCAACAAATCCTTTAATCTCTTCGATAACTACGTATCATGGATATGAACACTTTTATCATTATGAAGGTTAATGCCCTTATTCAAGCCAAATTCTCATCTGGAACATTTCAGTAGCCTCTCTCTTTACCTCATTCTTTTGAATCTTGATTCAGGTAGATGTCAATCAATGAATGGCTATCTCATCAAAACAAAAACAAAAAAAAGTTAATGTTTTGGTGGAGATTTGAATGATATGAAAGAATGTGCAGCTGTCTAGGGGAAGAGTCTTCATAGCAGAGGAAGTACCCATTGAAAAATCCCTGGCCTATTCAGGCCGTAGTCGTGAGTCCAGACAAACTGGTCTGAAGAAAGCAAGGGAAGTAGCTGAAATGAAGATGGAAGAAAAACCAGAATCTGGGGATTTTAGATCATGAATGCCTTTTTAAACTCTTTCATTTTTACCTTAAGTACAATGGAAGTATTGCAGTGTTGCTGACAAATAAGTTACATTATTTGGCTTATATTTTTAAATTTTAATGTGACTGTTGTTTTGAAAGGAAACTGAACAGAGACATGGGCAGATGCAAAGAGACTGTTAGTAAGCTATTATGGTAATTATAGTATAGTAATTTGGGTAGGACAGTGACATAGATTAGAATTAGAGAGAGGGCTAGGAAAGAAGTGGTTTGATTATGCGTATATATTTAAGATGGAGTCAATATAATGTTTCTTTAGACTGGAGTGAATGACAAAGAAAGAGAACAAATACAGTGACCATAGTTTTCGAAGTGAGCAACAAGCAAACAGATTGCCATTATTTTAGATGTTGTAAGTTACAGACAAGGTAAATGTAAAACAGTTTCCTTGCTTTTTCATATGTGTATATGTGTATATATATGTGTGTGTGTGTGTGTGTGTGTGTGTGTGTGTGTGTGTGTGTGTGTATGTATATATACACACACATATATATGTATATATATATATACATATATATACCATATATATACCATATATATGTAAATATATACACACACATATATATACAGTTATATATATATTTTTATATATATATAATTTATATATATATATAATTTTTATATATATAAAACTGTGTGTGTGTGTGTATATATATATATATATATATATATATATATATATATATATATATATATAACTGCACTTCAGGTCCTGGGGTACATGTGCAGAACATGCAGGATTATTCCTCAAGAAGAGCAACCTCAAGGCACATAATTGTCAGATTCATCAGGGTTAAATGAAGGGAAAAATGCTAAGCACAGCCAGAGAGAAAGGTTGGGTTACCCACAAATGGAAGCCCATAAGACTCACAGTGGATCCCTCGGCAGAAACCCTACAACCCAGAAGAAAGTGGGGGCCAATATTCAACTTTCAAGAAAAGAACTTTCAACCTAGCATTTCATATCTGGCCAAACCAAGCTTCATTAGTGAAGGAGAAATAAAATCCTTTATGAACAAGCAATTCCTTCAAGTCTGTATTTCCTGGACTTGAATATTGGCCTGCCTTGCTAGGTTGGGGAAGTTCTCCTGGATGATATCCCGAAGAGTGTTTTCCAGCTTGGATTCATTCCCTCTGTTGCATTCAGGTACACTTATCAAACATAAGTTAGGTCTTTTCACATAATCCTGTATTTCTTGGAGGCTTCGTTTATTTATTTTCACTCTTTTTTTCTCTAATCTTTCCTTCTCCTTTTATTTCATTGAGTTGATCTTCGACCTCTGATGTCCTTTCTTCTACTTGGTCATTTCGGCTATTGCAACTTGTGTATGCTTCACAAAGTTCTTGTGTTTTTCAGCTGCATCAAGTTATTTATATTCTTCTCTAAGCTGTTTATTCTCATTAGCATTTTGTCAAACCTTTGTTCAAGGTTCTTAGTTTCTTTGCATTGGGTTAGAACAGGTTCTTTTAGCTCAGAGAAGTTTCTTATTACCTATCTTTTGAAGCCTGTTTCCGTCAATTTATTGAACTTATTCTCCATCCAGCTTTGTTCCTTTGCTGGTGAGGAGTTGTGATCCCTTGGAGGAGGAAAGACATTCTGATTTTGGGTGTTTTCATCCATTTTTTTTGATGGTTTCTTCCCATCTTTGTGGATTTATCTACCTGTCATCTTTGTAGTTCATGACTTCCAGATGGGGTCTCTGAGTGGATGTCCTTTATGTTGATGAAGAAGTTATTTCTTTCTGTTGTTTAGTTTTCCTTCTAACAGTCAGACCCCTCTGCTCTAGGACTGCTTGGGTCCATTCCAGACTCTGCTTCTGGGGATCTCTTGTGGCAACTGCAGAACAGTAAGGGTTGCTGCCACTTTCTTCTTCTGTTATCTTCATCCCAGAAGGGTACCTGGCAGATGTCAACCTGAGCTCTTCTTTATGAGGTGTCTCTTTGGATATATGGGTGTCAGGGAGCTGCTTGAAGAGACAGTCTGTTCCTTATAGGAGCTCAAGTGCTGAGCTGTGAGCTCTGTTGTTCCATTTGGAGCTGCTGGGCAGGTATGTTTAAGTCTGCTGTAGTGGAATTCATAACCATCTTTTTTCCAAGGTGCCCTGTCATAAGAAAGTGGGGCTTTATTTATAAGTTCCTGACATGCTGCTGCCTTTTTTGAGAGCTTCCCTGCCCAACAAGGAGGTAGCCTAGTCACAATCTGCCAGCAGAGGCTTTGCTGAGCTGCCATGGGCTCTGTCGAGCTGCTGTGTGAACTTCCTTGCTGATTTGTTTATAGAGGTATAGTTAGAACTGCCTTGGTAATGGCTGGCTGCCTCTGTAATGGTGGACTGCCTCAGTAATGGCGGACTGCCTCAGTAGTTATGGACTGACTTGGTGATGGCGGATGCCCTTTCCCCCACAGAGCTGGTCCCTCTGGGGTCCAGCTGCACTTGCTGCAAAACTTTATATGATTCTAGTAAATGGAATGGAGATAGTTATAAAGTGATTTCAAATAGTTTTCTCTGCTGTGCTATCTTGAAATACTCTCATCACTTGTTTGAAAACTTGAAAGAGATTTTTGATACATTTTATTTTTTTTTTCAGGATATGAACCATTCTATTTGTAGTTTTTATAATTTTTAAGTTGTAATTTTTGTCTTAAAACATTGTACTTCACATGTTTCTCTTTGGTTTCATCATGCATACATCGGGATTCTGATGCAAAGTTACTTGTATCAGTTTCAATGCTGTCATGTACCTATTCCACTACTCGGGGGAAAAAAAGCCTCTGAAGTAAATTAAAACTTACTCTTTGGTTTTTTTTTTTTTGAGATGGAGTTTCACTCTTGTTACCCAGGCTGGAGTGCAATGGTGTGATCTCGGCTCACCGCAACTTCCGCCTCCTGGGTTCAGGCAATTCTCCTGCCTCAGCCTCCTGAGTAGCTGGGATTACAGGCACGAGCCACCATGCCCAGCTAATTTTTTGTATTTTTTTTTTTTTTTAGTAAAGACGGGGTTTCACCATGTTAACTAGGATGGTCGCGATCTCTTGACCTCGTGATCCACCCGCCTTGGCCTCCCAAAGTGCTGGGATTACAGATGTGAGCCACCGCCCCCAGCCAAAACTTACTCTTATAATAGAATCTTTACAATATGGTTGCACGCTTACATACTGTGACTTGTGTGGGCATAGACAAAGGTCTAGACTTACAGACTATTTCATAGACTTACAGACTATTTCATATCATAAATTTATCTTTTAAGCATAAACTCAGCAACAAGATCACTGTCTGGATCTCAGGAAGTAAATAATTCTGATTTAATATTTACTTCAAGATGAAAAGAAAAATCTCTCTATCTTTATCCTAGAATATACAAAGCAAGTATTAAACCTATTACAACAGCAACTCCTCTGCCTTATTATACATTAGTTTATGGGGGAGAGAAAATTATAAATACATGAGTATAATGACAGATAAGGATAGGTGCTATATAATTAATTAAAGCCAAATAAAAGAGGAGAGAGAAATTGAGAAGAGGTATTTCAATACTGTGTGAGAATCTCAACAGGAAAGACATCTTTGAGGAGACAATATTTGAGTGAATGGCTGAAAGAAGAGGAATTATATTAATGTTATGGGCTTTTTTAACATTTTGAAAAAATACATTATGAAACATATTTAAAATGTAGTAAATATTGCTGCACTGATTTTTATTTTAATTTATAAATTATTTAACTTAAAAAATACATAGCTGGTATAAGTACCAGTAGTTTTGTATTACATAAAACATTTACCAAAATGCTGGTGATGGAATTTTGTTCTGATATTGCTGTCCCTAACCTGTTAATGCTGTGTTCCCAGCAGTGCCTGACACTTCTCATTAAAATAGGTAGTGTGCATTCCATAGGTTACTGGACAAAATTTGAAATGCTATGTCCAAGAAATAGAGTAAAGCTAATTAACTAGTGAATATTAGATTTATTGGCAAAAAGAAACCTAATAGTAGAAAGATATTTAAGTCGGTGGTAAGAAATCATTTGAGAAAGAAAAAAACTAAAAGAAGACAAGAGTATGTTTTCTTGTATCCTCTTTTCCACTAATGTATTTTATTTCCATTATGTTTTTTCCTTCCATTTCATGTATCTTCACAGATCCTATCTGCTTTCCTATGTATTACCTCCCATTTTATCACTAAAATTACACCTTAAATATTCCCATCACAATCATGAGGCTGTCCTTACCCTAAAGTCTCAAAATAATTTTATATAAAAATGTTACTATAAATTGGATATTCTAGAAACATGGTGATCTGAAAGGCATTTCTTTTCTCTCCTGCCATATTTAAAACAATCAGCCTCTGACTAAAATGGCTGCTGGATATCTAGAGTAGCTCAAATTTGTTAGCTATAAGTCTCTCTGACTATCTCAACAGAAGACATTGATATACTTTTATAAATATGTTTCTTAAAAAGGTCCATGTTGTTTCAAAGTGTGCTTTTATATTTTCTTTGCTTTTGTTTTCTCTGTTTTACTTTCTTAAATGTCAAGGCTACTATCGAAGCTTTCTTTTTCCTTGAAAGCTGGCTGAGTTGATAGGATGTCATTTTTCTTAATGAGTAAGACTTGGAAGTTCCTCTTAGATTACAAGCCATCACTGGGAATTCAGTTCTTTCCAACTCAAAGGGAAAATTGAAACTCATTACCTTTTAGGATATTCTAAAACTCTTCTCTTCTTTATGTTCCTACATGCTCATCCTCAGTAGGAGAGGATGCTACCTTTCATTAAGTTACTATTTGGAGTGAAAGATGTAAAATAAATATGTCTTAATATCTGGAGTAGTAGAATAGAATATATTAATAATCTTCATCTATGGAATAGCAGAGTATAATATACTTAAAGTTAGGCCAGACTTAATTTTATTAACAGCTCTAACATTTATAAGTAATATGACCAAAGCAACTAATGTAATTTCTATGAGTATGTTTACTCATTTATAAAAGTGATAAATAAGGGGCCGGGCGCGGTGGCTCAAGCCTGTAATCCCAGCACTTTGGGAGGCCGAGGCGGGTGGATCACGAGGTCAAGAGATCGAGACCATCCTGGTCAACATGGTGAAACCCCGTCTCTACTAAAAATACAAAAAATTAGCTGGGCATAGTGGTGCGTGCCTGTAATCCCAGCTACTCAGGAGGCTGAGGCAGGAGAATTGCCTGAACCCAGGAGGCGGAGGTTGCGGTGAGCCGAGGTCGCGCCATTGCACTCCAGCCTGGGTAACAACAGCGAAACTCCGTCTCAAAAAAAAAAAAAAAAAAAAATGTGATAAATAATAATATATTTCACAACTTATAAAAATTGAATGAGAATATAAGAAAATTGTGTAAAAGTAATTAGCCTAGTGGCTGTCATATGGTAGGTGCTAAAAAAAAGTGGGTGATTATTTGTGATATGAATGAAGAAATAATTTATTTCTGCAAGATGAAAATGCAAAGCTGTGTGCCTCAAACTACAGGAAAGGTAAACTACTAAAGCATTTTATTGATTTTATTTCAGTGAAATTGATCCCTTTTATGAAATTATTTTGTGTTCTTATAACAGATTTAAAACTATAAATATATTGTAAATTTACTTTATTAATAAATCTGCTTGTACTAACTTAAAGTCATGAGTCTTATTTTGGTTTTGAAATACTTGGTGTTTACATTAGAAAAAACATTATTTCATTTGGGGCCACATTAGTTTTATAATAGCAAGTTTAATAAATATGATTTAAGGTACAGAACTGTTTCCCACAAATTAACGAGAAGTGAGGGCAAAGGAAGCCAGAACACCCGTGTATGTTCTTCAGCAACTTATAGATCACAGATAATGAAGCACAGTAGACTGGAATATAGATTGTTTGAAAAAAAATGTGGAAATGACAAGAAACCAATAAACGGACATCCTATAAATAGCCCAACTATAACTAGACCATTATCGTCCACTAGCACTCTATCCTGTCTCAAATTCATGAGGTCATCATTAACTCCCACTAGCACATGATCAGTATATAATTATTCCATTAAACACTAAAAATCTCATTTGTCATCTTTTACTTCACATTTCAGTTGTTTTCCAAAACATATATATTATTGTTAAATATAGGCTTAGGCCAAAGCTGATTTTATTCCTAAATTTCCAAAAGAGATTACTAAGAGCATACAATGAAAATGTAGTTTACTGTAATTCTTTCCAAATACATAAATATGAGCTTTTTGGTTAAGATCACAGGTATGTAGAAAAAAATAATTAATAATACCATATAATTTAAATAAAATCTTTTTTTCTCTAGGAATAATGTTAATAGACTTTTCTGAAGATATTTAAATTGTAATTTTTCTAATTTACACTGATGTATTTACAGTTATATGCCAGGATTTACTGGAAAAAACTGTGAGAAAGTAATTGACCATTGTAGGCTACTCAGCATCAACTGTCTGAATGAAGAATGGTGTTTCAATATAATTGGAAGATTCAGAGTAAGTAATTTAATACATTGCAACATAATTTAGCACTTTGAAATACAATAGATTCAGTCAGTCTATATTTCAAATGCTCTTATTAATCTTAGCCAGAGAAATATATCCTTATATATATACTTAAATGTGACTTATGTAAAGCGTAGTAACAGGGGTTTTAACTTATAAGAATTATGTTGGGAGGGATTTAATAAATGTTCCAGGAGGTTTTTTTAATTATGAAGTAAGTATAAAGCTAATTGAGTCCTGGTGATATACCTCTTAGTATATAAAACCCCAGTTACTAATACTTTAAGCTCTTTAACTGGATGAGAAATAAAATCAGTCTAATGGTTGTTAGGGTCCACAAAATATGCTTTGTTTAGTGAGTAGTGTTTGAAATTACTTTGCAGATACAAAATGTTTGTACTGTATATGGTAAGAGATATTTTACAACCTAGCAATGTTACCTGTAGGTGTGTATATTAGAGAAATTATGAGGTATATACCAAAAGAGACATACACAGGAATTTTCACTCCAAATCTGAAACTAAACCTTGTAAATAAGAGAATGGATAAATTCATCATGGTGTAGTCATGCAGTGGAATTATAAAACTAGTTACAATGAATAGACAATAGCTATTTGTATTAATACTTACAAATATAAAAATATTAAATTTTAAAATTGTATGTACAGTGTGGCAATATTACTTAAAGTTACAAAATTGAATATATATCTATTTCTATAATTACATAAATATATATCAAAAATATAAACATAAACTTGAGGATTACCCACACCAGCTTTATTTGAAAGGCAACCTATAGGGAGATAGATGGGAGAGTGAGATCAGTGAGAGTACAAAGGGGACTTTCTGTGTTTCTGCAAAGCTTTGTTTTCCAGAAACAATTTTTTTTTGACAAATAAGGCAAGAAAAATAAATACAACATGAAGGTAGGATAAATAAAAGTAGTGTGGTTTTGATAAGCATACCTCATGACTATTCACTGGAAAGCTATGAAAATTAAAAAGTAAAATTAACAAGTTAAATTTGGCAAAATATCAGGATTTAATATAATTTTGTAGAAACCAATAGTGTTTCTGTAATATGGCAACTAATTAAGTAATGAAACTAAAAATTAATACTATGAAAACAAAATAAATTATAATTATAATTTTATCAAAACACTTCAGAAAACACTTAACAAAATGTAGGCAAGAGCTCTATGCTGAAAACTAAAAAAGATTACAGAGAGAAACTAAATAAGCCAATAAATAGTTATAACATATTTATGAAATGAAAGAATTAGTATTTTATGATGTCCTTTCTTCTTACTGATATTAACAAACATTTTTGTAGAAATAGGCACGCTGATTATAAAATTGATATGAAACATTAAAGGACCTCAAATAGCTAAGTACTCAAAAAATAATAGCAAATCTGAATGATGTTGCTGACCTGATTTTCAAGAGTTACTTTCAAGCTAGAGTATCAAGGCAATGTGGTACTGGCATGTGATGCTTAATATTGAATGTCAACTTGATTGGATTGAAGGATGCCAAGTATTGATTCTGCATGTGTCTATGAGAGTGTTGCCAAAGGAGACTGATTAACATTTGATTCAGTGGGCTGGGGAAGGCACACCCACCCTTAAACTGGATGGACACCATCTGATCAGCTGTCAGCATGGCCAGAATATAAAACAGGCAGAAAAACGTGAATAGGCTAGACTGACTTAGACTCCCAGCCTACAACGTTATTCTGTGCTGGATGCTTCCTGATCTCAAACATTAGGCTCCAAGTTCTTCAGCTTTGGAACTCAGACTGGCTTCCTCGGTCCTCGGCTTTCAGATGACCTATTGTGGTACCCTGTGATCATGTGAGTTAATACTCCTTAATAAACTTTCCTTTTTATACACATCTGTCCCTATTAGTTCTGCCCCTTTGGAGAACCCTGACTAATACATAGCATAAGGATGAACTAGAAGATCACAGACACACACACACACACACACACACACACACACACACACACACACGGAGGGTTCAAAAATAAATCCACAGGTAAATGTTCGGTTGTGTTCCTACAAAAACACCAAGATAATTTAATGAACAAACAAACAACTTTTTATCAAAACACACATGGACAAAAGTGGGCTTATACCCCTTACCTCAAACTACATAATCATTAGCTTGACATAAAGCATGAACCCAAGAGTAAAAGAGAAATTTATAAAACTTCTAGAAATTTATAAAACCAAAGGAAGATGTCCTTCATGACTATGTATTAGACTAAACCTGGTTAGATAGGGCACAAAAGTAACTGGTTTATTGAACTTAATTAGGTTTGAACACTTCTGTGCATCAAAAGATTTTTAAAAAGACAACAATAACCAGTGATTACACACATAAATTTACATTAGAAGTAAATATAATCATAATCCAGGTGTGTACTGTTCACCTGAGATAATATGAAATAAAATGTCTTTATTGGAACAAAATGATATAATAAATTGAGAGAAATACTAACCCAAAACCAGTTGATGTCTGTATTACTTTTATGTAAAGTAGACCTTCAGACATAAAATGAGAAATCTTAAAATTCTGATTTTTAAATTTTTTTAATTAAGAAATTAATAAATCCTCTTTCATAGTGGGGTGTATTTGTTTCTTCATGCAAAACTATATTTGAGTTTTATTGTTAATCTTTAAAGGGAAAAAGCAAATAGAATTAGAAATAAATATTATATATAATTTTTAGATAAAAAGGAAATAAAAGAGAAATACATCTTTTAAATGTTCAAACTATCTCAGTTTTGTAAATTAACTTTTATTTTATTTTATTTTGCTTTAAGTTTTGGGATATATGTGCAGAACAGGGAGGTTTGTTGCATAGGTATACATATGCCATGGTGGTTTGCTATCACTCCATCATCTAAGTTTTAAAGCCCTGTGTGCATTATGTATTTGTCCTAATGTTCTCCCCGCCTTGCCACCGACCCCGCAGCAGGCTGCAATGTGTGACATTCCCTCCCTGTGTCCATGTGTTCTCATTGTTCAACTCTCACTTATGAATGAGAACATGCGATGTTTGGTTTTCTGTTACTCTGTTGGTATGCTGAGATGATGGTTTCCAGCTTCATCCATGTCCCTGCAAAGGACATGAACTCATTCTTTTTATGGCTGCATAGTATTCCATAGTGTATATGTGCCACATTTTCTTTTTCCAGTCTATAATTGATATGTATTTGGGTTGGTTCTAAGCCTCTGCTATTGAAAATACTGCTTCAGTAAACATGTGTGCATGTATCTTTGTAGTAGAATGATTTAACATCCTATGGGTATATACCCAATAATGGCATTGCTAGGTCAAATTTTATTTCTTGTTCTAGATCCTTGAGGAATTGCCACACTGTCTTCCACAATGGTTGAACTAATTTACACTCCCACCCACAGTGTAAAAGCATTCCTATTTCTCCACATCCTCAGGAGCATCTGTTATTTCCAGAGTTTTTAATAATTGCCATTCTAAGTGGCATGAGATAGTATATCATTGTGGTTTTGATATGCATTTCTCTAATGACCAAGGATGATGAGCTTTTTTTCATATGTTTGTTGGCCACATATATGTCTTCTTTTGAGAAGTGTCTGTTGATATACATTGCCAAGTTTTTGATGGGGTAATTTGTTTTTTTCATGTAAATTTGTTTAATTTCTTTGTAGATTCTAGATATCAGACCTTTGTCAAATAGATTGCAAAAATTTTCTAGCATTCTGTAGGTTTTCTATTCACTCTGATGATAGTTTCTTTTGCTGTGAAGAAGCTCTTCAGTTTTAATTAAATCCCATTGGTCAATTTTGGCTTTTGTTGCAATTGCTTTTAGTGTTTTTATCATGAAGTCTTTGCCCATGCCTGTGTCCTGAATGGTATTGCCTAGGTTTTCATCTAGGGTTTTTATGGTTTTAGGTTTTACTTTTAAGTCTTTAATCCATCTTGAGTTAATTTTTGTATAAGGTGTAAGGAAGGGTCTAGTTTCTGTTTTCTGCGTATGGCTAGCCAGTTTTCCCAGAACCATTTATTAAATAGTGAATCCTTTCCCCATTGCTTGTTTTTTTCAGGTTTGCCAAAGATCAGATGCTAGTATATGTGTGGTGTTATTTTTGAGGCCTCTATTCTGTTCCATTAGTTTACATATCTGTTTTGGTACCAGTACCATGCTGTTTTGGTTACTGTAGCCTTGTAATATAGTTTGAAGTCAGGTAGCATGATATCTTCAGCTTTGCTCTTTTGCTTAGGATTTTCTTGGCGATATAGGCTCTTTTTGGTTCGATATGGTATTTAGAGTAGTTTTTTCTAGTTCTGTGAAATGTCAGGGTCTGCTTGTCAGACGAGCAGACCCTGATCTAACAGCAGATAAATAAATTCAGACACAGATTTACAGTGAAAGAATGGGGTGGGGTGTCCAGGACATTCACCTGAAGGAGGTAATGGGTGCCAGCCTCCACTCACTGGCCTTGCTGGCCTTTGTTCAGCACATATTAAATTGCAAAGGTTTTTTGTCAATACTACTAGAGGGTAAAAATTAAAGCCAGGTTCCAAGGTCTAAAGCAAATACTATTTGCGGGTGATAAATCTGGTCACTCTCCCTATGAGAAAGCCATCCAGCTTGTGAATGATTAAAAGTTAGTTTACAAGACCACATGAGTAAACAAGTTGTTCAGATAAACTCCCTTACATTGCTTTGTTATTTACTCTTGCTACTAGCTCAAAGAGGATTAGGCTGCCTTCAGCCATAATTCTATCCTGAGGGTTTACAAAAATTTCCAGGCTTTCAAGAAAGTCTGTGACTATTTTCTATAACTTCCTTTATAATTTCTCTTACAACTCTTCCTATCACCCTACCTGAACCACACATCTCCCTCTTTTCTAATTCCTCATCGAGTGTTGTTGATTGAAGATTACAGAAGTATACAGCAGCAATTTTGTCAGATGAGGCTTTCACTGCTCTTATTCCAGCTTTGCATCCTAGAATTAGTAACATAAGACAATCCTGCGTATATGTAGCAACATTATTTTCCAATGTGACTTATAATGTTACTTGGCATCTGAGTTCACTTTATGCCATTAATGAAGAATCTCACCGGGGGTGTGTTATTTCCTTTTAGCTAAGCAGCTGCTTTGTTAGAAGCTGGGAATGGGGTGTTTGCACAGGAGATAGGGCAAAATAAAGGCATATTTAAGACATAAGCCTGACAGAGTGTAGCAGGTACCAATTATAGGCAGAATGAGAGAATAAAGAAAGAACAAATTATCTGGAATGGTGTCTGTATCTGAAGCAGGATTCACTCAGCCTCCTGCATTGTCTTCTTCAGCATTCTTCAGGTGATGTCTGGGGCCTGTTTTGTCCTGTAGGATTTTCCCTAGGCCAGCTCAAGTTTTCTTCTTTCCATCCTTTGATGAGGACATAGTTTTCAGGTTGGTGCTGATGTACTGGAAATTCTAGGGGTGGTGCCTATGCTAAGAGACCTTTCATAACTTTTGTTAAAGAGCAGGTTAGTGCTTTAATAAAAACTTGTTGTGCTTTATTTTGATGTCTACTTTACAGAAAAACTGGATGATACTTCTTTAACTTTAGCTAATATGTTTACACACAGAATTTCTTTTACAATTAACTTTTTGAAACTTGCTTAGACCTTCAAAACAAAAATTATACATCTCCTGCGTAAATTCCTCTATAACATTCTTAACATTTATTATGAGTTTCACAGAAAATCTTTGGCATGCCTTAACTCTCTGACTTTGTTTTATAACCTTCCTTATTAAAGGTCCTTAACATTTGTTTCTCTTCTTCCTACTTTATCTCTTCTTTGCCATAGTTTTTCTGTTTCCCTCTGATCTCCATCTCTTCTCATCTCTTTTATTCTTTCCCTCTATTTCTCTCTCCAATCTTTTTTGTTTCTATATGGAGAGATTTTAGCAAAGTGCCTTTCTACAACTGATAGAAATTTATCATCTAAATTTTAAAAATTAAGGGCTTTAAGTTTTGTGCTAGTAAGGTATGTAAGTTGCTAGTATTTAATTTAACCGTTTTAGGCCTTTCTGATCAAGAAGTATGTATGTAAGATATTTCTAAAGAGGACATTTGTACTTTTTCAGGTGCTACAAGTAAACCTCTTAACTATATTATTTATGAAAGAGTTATGCAAATTTAAATGTACTGGCTCCACTGGGGCTGCTAGTAAAATATCATCTATAAAATGAATAATCCTGCAATTGGGAAATTACTTTCTACTGAGAAGTAAAGCCTCATCTGCATAACACTGACACATAGTAGAACTGTTCAACATTCCTTGGGGAAGCACTTTCAAGTGAAATCAGCAAGCTGGTATTTCATTACAAATAGCTCATAATGTAAACACAAATTTTTCTCTGTCCTATTCTGCAAGGGGAATTGTATAAAAACAGTCTTTTAAGTCAGTAACTATTACAGGCCAATCTTGAGGAATTTTTTGTGGGCAATGGGAACCCCAGTTGCAGTGATCCCATAGGTTACAATTTAGCATTAACAGCCTGTAAGTCATGCAAAAGTCTCCATTTGCCAGACTTTTTAGTAATGAAGTAAATGTTCAAATTCCAAGGGCTGGTTGAGGCTTCTAATGTCTGGTTTATAATTGCTAGTCAACTAATTCATGGGCTTTCAGTAATTTCTCTCCCTTCAGAGGCCACTATTCTACTTAAATTGGATTTTCAGAGATTCATGTCAGCAGTAGGGTTGGAATAACAAAAGTGGCCATTATCAGAAAAAGGTCTTACAGATTCTTAAATTTTACTTAAATCTTATCAGAGAACTATAAGCTGATATGTTGCTTCTCTGCAAGATATATACGAAATTTCACCATGGGACACCTGTGAAGCCAGAGACTAGCAGCGTGGGTCCTGGGGTGACAGCTGCCTTGCATTCACCTAGACACGGCCTTTTTTCTGTGCTGGCACTCACCTCACCCACTGCTGGGAGGCTACTGTCAGCAGTCTGCTGCAGGCATGGGAAATTCCTATCGGCCTGGGGTGCCATGAGCTTCCCTGCTGCCAAGTCTTTTCTTCCACCAGTTGCCCACTTGGCCTAATCTGTTGGCCTCTAATGTCTTTTTTTCTTATTTTTTTATAAGTGTACACCTGATTGCCTTGTTGATCTTGCATTACTGGACAGGCTAAGAGCTCCCCTTCTAATGCTGCTTGCTTAAGACAAGGTCCCATAGCTGGAGTGCCTCCCTTGTCATTTTTCCTATATATTGGAGGAGGCAGCTCAGGCAAAACCTCCATTTTCTCTTCTTATTTTGGCCCAGTGATAGCAGGGCTGAGGGATTCAGGGGTGGTAAATTATGTGGCAGTTCTTCCTTCTTCCCATTTTTAGGCTCTTTTGTGATAACAGGGTTACAGCCTCCCTCACTAAAGCCCATAGCATTAGAGATGATTGCCCTCCTGCAGTACTTCCCACTTATTCCCAGAGCTCTATGTCTAGCATGCCTTCTGCTGGGAACCATTAGCTTTAGGAAACAACACTTTGCATTAGGTCCCTTGATTGAGCCTGTGGAACTGAGGCTCCACTAGCTTTAAGCAGCTGTTTCAATACTTTTATTTGTTGAGCTGATAACTATTGTCTCTTGATAAAACACTAGCCTGAAAAAATGTCTCCAAACTTTGATATCCCAAGCAGGCTCCAATGACTTACCAACTATAAGTCACATTTTATTTATTTTTGGAGGTTCTGTCATGATCTGTTACAGGAATATCCCAGAGACGTCACCACTGACGAGTCTCCTCACATAGGGCACCACTCTTGGTATCTGACAGGCAGACTTTGATCCAATGACAGATGAATAAATTCAGAGTTCACTCAGGCACAAATTTCCAGTGAAAGAGCTGGCTTGGTTGCCATACTATCCTGAAGCTTAATTTGATCCTGAAGCTTTTAAAAAACCTTCTGGCCTTCCAAGAAAATCTGTGACTATTTTCTATAACTTTCTTTATAATTTCTCTTACAACTCTTCCTACCACGCTGACTGAACACTCACAATGAAGAAAGTCAATGGTAGCTTGATGGGAATATCCCTGAATCAATAAATTACTTTGGGAATAATGGTCATTTTCATGATAGTTCATCCTATCCATGAACATGGAATGTTTTTCCATTTGTGTCCTCCCTTATTTCCTTGAGCAGAGGTTTGTAGTTCTCCTTGAAGAGGTCCTTCATGTCCCCTTTAAGTTGTATTCCTAGGCATTTTATTCTCTTTGTAGTAATTCTGAATGTGTGCTCACTCATGGTTTGGCTATCTGTTTGTCCATTAGTGGTGTATAGGAATGCTTGTGAGTTTTGGACATTGATATTGTATCCTGAGACTTTGCTGAAGTTGCTTATCAGCTTAAGGAGTTTTGGGTCTGAGATGATGGGGTTTTCTAAATATACAACAATGTCCTCTGTAAACAGACACAATTTGACTTCCTCTCTTCCTATTTGAATACACTTCATTTTTTTCTCCTGCCTGATTGCCCTGGCCAGAACTTCCAATACTGTGTTGAATAGGATTCATAAGAGAGGGCACCCTTGTGTTGTGCCAGTTTTCAGAGGGAATGCTTCCAGCTTTTGCCCATTCAGTATGATATTGGCTATGTGTTTGTCATAAATAGCTCTTATTATTTGAGATATGTTCAGTCAGTATCTAGTTTATTGACAGTTTTTATCATGAAATGGTGTTGAATTTTATCAAAGGCCTTTCCTGCATCTGTTCATATAATCATGTGGTTTTTGTCATTGGTTCTGTTTATGTGATGAATTATGTTTATTGATTTGCATATGTTGAAATATCCTTGCATCCCATTGATGAAGCTGACTAGATTGTGGTGAACAAGCTTTTAGCTGTGCTGCTGGACTTGTTTTGCCAGTATTTTACTGAGGATTTTCACATTGAAGTTCATTAGAGATATTCGCCTAAAATTTTCTTTTCTTGTTGTGTCTCTGCCAGGTTTTGGAATAACAATGATGCTGGCCTCATAAAATGAATTAAGGAGGAATACCTCTATTCTTTTGTTTGAAATATGACCTTTGTTAGAAGGAATGGTCCAAGCTCATCTTCATACCTCTGGTAGAATTCAGCTATGAATTTTTCTGGTCTTTACCTTTTTTTTTTGTTGTTGGTATGCTATTAATTACTGCCTCAATTTTAGAACTTATTTTTGGTGTATTCAGGGATTCAACTTCTTCCTGTTTTAGTTTAGGGATTCCATTCCTCCTGGGAGGGTGTATGTCTACAGGAATTTAGCTATTTCTTCTAGATTTTCTAGTTTATTTGCATACAAGCATTTATAATATTCTCTGTTGGCATATTTTGTGGGATCAGTGGTGATATCCCTGTTATCAGTTTTTATTGTGTCTGTTAGATTCTTCTATCATTTCTTCTTTATTGGTGTGGCTAGCAGTCTATTTTGTGGATAGTTTCAGAAAAACCAGCTATCCTGGATTCAATTTTTGTGTGTGTTTTCCATGTCTCTATCTCCTTCAGTTCTGCTTTGATCTTAGTTATTTCTTGTCTTCTGCTAGCTTTTGAATGTGTTTGCTCTTCTCTATTTCTCTTAATTGTGATGTTAGATTCTTATTTTTGTATCATTCTCACTTTCTGATGTGGACAGTTAGTGCTATAAATTTCCCTCTAAACACTGACTTAGCTGTGTTCCAGAGATTCTGGTGCATCGTGTCTTTGTTTTCATTGGTTTCAAAGATTTTGATTATTTCTGCCTTATTTTTATTACCTACACAGTAGCCACTCGGTGGCAGATTGTTCAGTTTCCATGTACTTGTGTGATTTTAAGTTAGTTTCTTAATCCTGAGTTCCAATTTCTTTGGAAATTGGAACCAACAAAGATCAAAAGACCACTGTGGTCTGAGAGGCTGTTTGTTATGATTTCCATTCTTTTGCATTTGCTGAGGAGTGTTTTATTTCCAATTATGTGATTGATTTTAGAGTAAGTATTATGTGGTGCTGAGAAGAATGTATATTCTGTTGATTTGGGTTAGAGAGTTCTGTAGATGTCTATTAGGTCTACTTGGTTCAGAGCTGAGTTTAAGTCTTGAATATCCTTGTTAATTTTCTGTGTTGATCTGTCTGATATTGACAGTGGGGTGTTAAAGTTTCCCACTATTATTGTGTGGGAGTCGAAATCTCTTTGTAGGTCTCTAAGAACTTGCTTTATGAATTTGCGTGTTCCTCTATTGGACACATATATATTTAGGATCATTAGCTCTTCTTGTTGCATTGATCCTTTTACCATTATGTAATGCCCTTCTTTGTCTCTTTTGATCTTTGTTGGTTTAATGTCTGTTTTATCAGAGACTAGAATTGCAACCCCTGCCTTTTCTGTTTGTTTTTACTTTCCATTTGTTGGTAAATATTCCTCTGTCTCTTTATTTTGAGCTTTATGTGTCTCCTGAATACAGCACACTGATGTGTCTTGACTCTTTATCCAATTTACCAGTCTATGCCTTTGAATTGGGGCATTTAGCCCATTTACATATAAGGTTACTAGTAGTATGTACAAATTGGATCCTGTTGTTATGATCTAGCTAGTTATTTTGCATATTAGTTGATGCAGTTTCTTCATTCCTCATGTCATTGGTCTTTATATTTTAGTATGTTTTTGCCATGGCTGGTATCGGTTTTTCCTTTCTATATTTAGCACTTCCTTAAGGACCTCTTGTAAGGCAGGCCTGGTGGTGACAAAATCCCTCAGCATTTTCTTGTCTGTAAAGAATTTTATTTCTCCTTCACTTACGAAACTTAGTTTGGCTGAATATGAAATTCTGGGGGGAAAATTTTTTTTCATTAATAATGTTGAATGTTGGACACCACTTTTTCCTGACTTGTAGGATTTCTGTAGATAGATCTGTTTTTAGTTGGATGGGCTTCCCTTTGTAGGTAACCTAAACTTTCTTTCTAGCTGCCTTTAACATTTTTTTCTTTCATTTTAACTTTGGAGAATCTGACTATTGTGTGTCTTGGGGTTGCCCTTCTCAAGGAGTATCTTAGTGATATTCTCTTTATTTCCTGAATTTGAATATTGGCCTGTCTTGACAGGTTGGAGAGGTTCTTCTGGATCATATCCTGAAGTGTGTTTTCCAACGTGGTTCCATTCTCCCTGTGACTTTCAGGGACCCCAGTCAACTGTAGCTTTGGTCTTTTCACATAGTCCTATTGATACATGTATATGCTTCACAAAGTTTTCATGCTGTGTTTTAGTTCTATCAGGTCATTTATGTTCTTCTCTAAACTGGTTATTTTAGTTAGCAGTTCCTGTAATGTTTAGTCTAGGCTTTTAGCTTCCTTGCATTGGGTTAGAACATGCTTCTCTAGTTCAGAGGAGTTTGTTATTATCCACTTTCTGAAACGTACTTCTGTCAATTCATCAAACTCATTCTCTGACCAGTTTTGTGCTCTTGATGGAGAGGAGTTGCAATCATTTGGAGGACAAGAGGAACTCTGGTTTTTGGAACTTTTATCTTTTTGTGCTGGTTTTTCCTCATCTTTGTGGATTTACCTAACTTCGATCTTTGAGGCTGATGACCTTTGGATGGGGTTTCTGTGCATGGGGGTCCTTTTTGTTGATGTTTATGTTATTGCTTTCTGTTTGTTGGTTTTTGTTCTAACAGTCAGGCCTCTATTCTGCAGTTCTGCTACAGTTTGCTGCAGGTTCACTCCAGACCCAATTTGCCTGGATATCACCAGTGGAGGCTGGAGGCTGCAGAACATTAACTATTACTGTCTGCTCCTTGCTCTGAAAGCTTCTTCCCAGAAGGGTACCAGCCTGATATCAGCTGGAGCTCTCCCATATGAGGTGTCTGTTGACCCCTGTTGGGATCTCTCTCCCAGTCAGGAGGCGTGGGGGCCAGAGACCCACTTGAGGAGGCAGTCTGTTGCTGAGAGAACTCTCCTTGTCAGGATCTGCTGCTCTCTTCAGAGCTGGCAGGCAAGAACACTTAAGTGCATAGCCACCCCTTCCTCCAAGCACTCTGTCTCTGGGAGATGGTAGTTTTTTAATAATCCCCTGACTTGGATAGCTGCCTTTCTTTCAGAGATGCCCTACCCAGTCAAGAGGAGTCTAGTGAGGCAGTCTGGCTACAACTGCTTGGCTGTGTTGTGATGGGTTCTGCCCAGTCTTTAGCAGGGTCAGGGGAAAGCCCACTACTCAAGCCTCATTAATGGCAGATGGCCCTCCCCACGCCAAGCTTGATGGTCCCAAGTTGACTTCAGACTGCTGGGCTGGCAGCGAGAATTTCAATCCAGTGGTTCTTAGCTTGATGGGCTCCATGGAAGTGGTACCTGCTCAGTGACACCACTTGGCTCCATGGCTTCAGTCCCCTTTCCAGGGAGGTGAACACTTCTCTCTCACTGGGCACCACTGGGATACGGAAAAAAAAAAAAAAAAAAAACCTCTGCAGGTAGCTCATGCCTACCCAAACAGCCACCCAGTTTTGTGCTTGAAACTCAGGGCCCTGGTGTTGCAGACACATAAGGGAATCTCCTGATCTGCAGATTGCAAAAACCATGGGAACAGTATAGTATCTGGGCAGGATAGCCCAGTCCCTCATGGCATAGTCCCTCACTGCTTCCCTTGGCTAGGGCAGGGAGGTCCCCGATACCTTGCACTTCTAAGGTGAGGCAACACCCTACCCTGCTTCTTCTTGCTCTCCATGGGCTACACCCACAGCCAAACCAGTCTCAGTGAGATTAACAGGTTACTTCAGTTGGAAATGCAGAAATCACCCCCACCTTCTGAATTGGTCTCACTGGGAGCTGCAGACTAGAGCTGTTCCTATTCAGTTATCTTGCCACAATTGGTAATCCAAACTGTCTAAAAATTAATGAAATATTATTTAAGGCAATAAGAAGATATCATTTTATATTTTTGTATCACAGAACGTAAAAGTATACAAAGTTTGTATTTCTGCATCACATAGGAAAATTGAGACAGCATGTTCACAGGTATCTAGGGAAAATGTGAGTTGTAGTAAACCCACTAAATGGCAATATAACAGTATGTGCTTGAAATTTTTCAACCTATAATAACTCAATGTCTGTAAATATATAAAGTAAATTTAAAATATGATATAAAACATGCATACAAAATATTCAACATAATATATATTGTAAAGGAAAATTAACCAAATTAAATGATAAGAATAGTAAAAATCATAATGTATCCATATAAGAGAAGATTTGGCCTTGTTTTTGAAGCTTATTAATCACATTGAAAATGCTCAAGTTAAAATGTTCTGTGAAAAAAAGGGCTCTATCATGCCATTATTTGGTTTTAGATATTTGTAAGTATCCACTTGTAACAAAATGATTTTTATGTGTTTTCTGAGGTGCTGAAAAGGTTAGAAGTCATTCCAGGATGGTTCCCTTAGAAACTGATTTTACTTTCCAGAGTGTTATAGGCACTAGGAAATAATAACTATCTGGAGCAGAGCCTTTCCCAAGCAGCAGAAAGTGTAAGAGAGGGGAGCCATTTAGGTGGCAAAAGGTGATGTGGGTTTTGATGTCATCCATCTCCATTCTCATTCAGCATTTAATATAAAGTTTTCTTAGTATATTTGATTTGATTTGATGGAAACATTGAAATAACTAAAGTCTGTGCCCTACCTGGCCCAGGGATGAATTGAAACAGACAGGGACACCAAAGCAAGAATTCAAAGAGAGACATGGGGAAGAATGGATTTGGAATTCACAGAGTGGCTCTGTTAGTATGAGGATTTAACATAAGACCAAGTTTAATCAGAGTTTTTGTGGCCAGTGGGGCCAGGATGATATTCGTATTTATGAAGATGTGTCTCAAATAAGCTAGAAGAAAATTAACCAACAGACTTGACAGTGGTTTACTGTTATTAATGGGATTAGACCAAACTTATAATGAAAACAAAAATACGTTTCTTTTTTAATATTCATTTAATGAAAGTTCTATGAAGAATAAAGCATTCCTCCTAGAAACATTAAGATTAGGAAGCCGATATTAATAAAATAGGCTGGAAAATAGGAGGAGGGAAAAGAACCCTGTAGGTCAGAACCTTATTAATTCTGAGCAATGCTCTTCATTATGAGTTAAATTTCTCTATTTTCAGTTCATTTTATTTATAATTGAAGTGGCATAAGAATGGCAAACTTTCTCATTGAAATTGTGATGAGGAATATCTAATCAAGCACATTCACAATGTCAATTGCATTCCTGATATTAATAATATAAATGGCCTCAATGATAAAACAATTGTTTCTTCACAATTGAGAGTGTTAGGTTTCTAATCACCATCACATAAGAATAAACTGTTGATGAGATTAAGATGGCAAAAAAACAAAAAACAAAAAATTTCCTAGTTATTTTCATGTTTATACAAATAAATAGTATTCAATAAATTTAAAAATATGTGTGATATTATGTACATTGTAGTTGTAAAATACAGGTAATAGGCAATTAAATACTATTTATTTTGCGTTACAGCAACGATTTAGGCATTCTTTCCCTTAGAGTTTCAGTAATTTACTGACAAATTAATTTTCATTTTAATGGATAATGCATATAGTTAGAACAGCAATTTCTGTTTTGTGTCTATTCAAATATTGTATTACTTCCTAATGTTATGTCTTAAAATAATTGAGTATTGTTTGTAAATCCGTCAAAGAAAATGCCATTAGAGCTTTACATAAAGCTCCTTTGGTTCTCTTCTTTTACAACTGGCTCAGGGAGCATCTATAAGGATTCAGTTTATGGTTTACCTTATTTTTTAAATCTCCTGTAAGGCTTCATTAGAGAACTAACAAAAAAAATGACAAAATTTAAAACTAATCTAGTTTAACTTTACCATCTGCTTTATTTCTGTCTTCTATTTCTATCCTCCAGTTATATCATTTCTATTTTTTATTATAATTATCTTCAACAAGAGTGACTTATGTAAACTCACACTGAAAGAAGTAAAGCTTGAATTAGAATTCCATATGAGTACAACTTGCATTCGGGTAGGATTAAAACTTTTAAATTTTAGTTGCAACAATGAGAATCTAAAGATAATCTCTCTCTCTCTCTCTCTCTCTCTCTCTCTCTCTCTCTCTCTCTCTCTCTCTCTCTCATCTCTCTCTCTCTCTCTCTCTCTCTCTCTTTCACTTACGCTCTCATTCTGTCTGTCTGTTCCTCTCTCCGTGCCCCTCCCTCCTCTCCCACTACACACACAGACACACATACACACACACAGAGGAATTTTAAGGCTCACATAATTAAACTTTGCAGAGGGGAGACCAGGCAAGCTTTTAACCAGAGTTTCCATATTATACTTCTCTTAGTTTGCTCTAAAATAACAACAATGTCATCCTGGAAGTTCCCATAATAACTCAGGCATGTTCTTGCTTGAGGCCTTTCTTGTGAGCATTTACACCCATATATTCACCCAAGTTTATTATTCACCTGTTTCTTCATTCTGTGTAGGTATTTTCTCAAATTTAAGTTCTCAATTTGTTCTTCCGTAGAAACCCAATCTAAAATGTTAAATACAGTCCTCCCTAGGTATCTGTGGAAAGTTGGTACTAGCGACCCCCCCGCCACTTGGATATTTTATAGATGCTCAAGTCTCTTATATAAAATGACACAGTGTTTGCATATAACCTGTCTACATCCTCCCATATACTTTATATTATCTATAGATTACCTGTAATACCTAACACAAAGTAAATGCTGTGTTGTTATACTCTATTGTGAAAAGAACAATGACAAAAAAGGGACTATATGTGTTTCATATGGAGGCCACCATGAATTGTTTTAAAAAATATTTTCAACCACAGTTGGTTGAATCCATGGATGCAGAACCCATGAAGAAGGAGGGCCAACCACACTCTCTTCTAGCCCATATGTGTCATCTCAAATTTCTATGCTTTTTTTTCTTAACAACTATTGCCATCTGTCTTCCCAGCTTACAATATAGTTCTCCATACATTCTTTTTATTGACTGGAAGACTAGATTAGACTGAAATGTATTCCCTATGAAGAAAGGTATCTTTGTTTTTTTTTTGTATGGTACTAACCTTCTTCCAGGGAAGGCAGAAAAATGCCCCAAAGGTAATATATGCCTAAGGTAGTTAGGGGAACCCTATATGGAGGGACTCCCTTAGAGGAAGAGCACAGAGCTGACCAGGAGAACTCTCTCTTAGTAATGGGATAGTCAGAGATAATTTGATCAAGCCTAAAAAACCACATTAAATTTTATAGCAATACATAGAATATGGGAAAAGATGCATTTGATAAAAGGTGGGAAAAACTAGTGATACATAAAAATTACTTGCATTATGTTTTTATGTAAAGATATACAAAATTAGTCAAGCAAGGAAACATTATAGCCAGGCCTGTAATCCGAAGTACTAAGAAAGAGAAAGAAAGAAGAAGCACTGGGTAAGCTAAGTATGGTATGACACTCAAAATATTATTATAAAAGTGTACACAAATTTGCAAAATCTGAAATTCATGCTATGCAGATCTAATTCAGGCTAAAGCCTAAATTAAACAAAAATACTGAGACCATCTATCAGATCACCAATTACATTTTAATCAGCCAAAGACACCTTCTGAGTATATCACAAACCAAATGAACACATCAATATATTCATTCTTTATCAGTCTTCAGAGACACTTTCTTCAGGCTTAGGGACTGGGTTCTCAGTGCCATAATTTGTGCTGAGAGTCACAGATATCTTTGAAAAATCATAGTTATAGTAAGAAACAGGAAAATATCTGTAGGAACCAAGTGTGATTTTGCCACCTAGGTAATATGTGGCAATGTCTAGAGATATATTTGGTTGTCACAAGTAGAGACCGGGGCTGCTCCTAGCATGTGGTTATAGAGGCCAAGTTTGCTGCTAAGCATCCTACAATGCACAGGAGTGCTTTCTACAACAAAGCAATATTGAGTCAAAAATGCCAATATTGTTGTGGTTGAAAAATTCTGCCTTAGAGAAAGTTTAGGTTGCAGAAAGTGGAAAATAGTAAGACAAATGGAAAGATCAAATGCATATAAACTTAATGAAAGTTAGAGAACCGCAGACTTACAAAAGAAAGTCTGTTTCAGACTAGCATACCCATAATAACATGAGATAGATTCCAGATTGAGAAATCTTTTTCTGATTCATGTGGGCATTGCATCTGAGAGTCAGGTAGACATAATTGGTTAAGACAAATTGTTTTCTTGTTATTTTTCTTGCTTTGTTGGAACAGACTAAGCACTTTGGGTTCAGAATGAGAAATATATATACTGCTTGGTCACAAACTCTGCTTTTCAGTTCCTCCCTTTGAAAAGCTCACTTACATTCAGTTTGCTTGATTCTTTTTTCCTCTCTTTATCTTACTAGACATTTAGATGAAAAGTTTGAAGGAGTTTTGTTAGGTCACATGAACTTGTGTGATAATAACAGAGAGCTTGCCCTGCTTCATTTTTAAGAAAAAAGGGAGGAAGAGGCAGGATCCCAGATTTATTAAGCATAAAATAACAAAATAATAATGAAATCAAAGAGCCACTGAATTGCTCTGATGTAGCTTCAACAATACCATAAGATCATGATCTATCTCATTCATATCCTCATCTTTGTCTTACATCTCGTCTCTTCTCTCTCTTTCATGGACATATTTCTCAATGGCCCTCCTAAGCAGCGTCGTTAATTGAGTAGTTTATTATGCTCTTGTACTGACTCTTGGGAGTGAAGTTGGCTTCTGCTTAAAGTACTATCTGAAAGAGAGCAGCATCCTTAAGCTAGCTGTTCATTTTTAAATATATTTCATGTGCTTGTGTTACTGTTTTTCTAGTTCTATGATATATTTTAATCATTTAAATTACCATCATATTTTAAATGAGCAAACAGCAATGTGTTTTTACTTAGAAGAATTTTTCGAAAGAACATAAAAAGTATCTTTCAAAGGATTCATATTTAAATCATTGTGAAATGGTTTTATTGTCATAAAATTGTTAGTCATTCAAAGTGGTAGAAACTTTATTTTTGGTCAAACTTAAATAGTATTATCTGAGTCTTTTTGGCTTGCCCTTTCCTAGGCAGCAAACAATAATAAAGCTTCAGATGTCTTCAACTGAGAAAGATTAATAGAAATCAAAGTTACCACATAACATCCATTATGTGTGAAACATTTGATGTACAGGAAATTTACCAGTATCTTAACAGATCTAGGACAAAAATAAAAATTGACATGTTTTTGCTGTGTTCCCACTCAAATCTCATCTTGAACTGTAGTTCCCATTATCCTATAGATTGTGGGAGGGATCCAGTAGGAGGTAATTGAATCATGGGGGTGGTTACCCCGATACTGCTGTTCCTGTGATACTGAGTGAGTTCTCACGAGATCTGATGGTTTTTCTAAAGGGCTTTTTTCCCTTTTGTTCGGCACTTCTCCTTCCTGCTGCCACATGAAGAAGGATATGTTTGCTTCCCCTTTCACCATGATTGTAAGTTTCCTGAGGCTTCCCCAGCCGTGCTGAACTGTGAGTCAATTGAAACTCTATCCTTTATAAATTACCCAGTATTGAGTATGCCTTTATTAGCAGCATGAGATACAGAAATCCTCAGGAATTCGTGCTATGCCAATGTTATCTCTACATGGAGGACATATAAGTTAACTGATTTACAATGAGAAATACTTTATAATTTTACATACTTTATTTTGATTGGCTATAATAATTAGTACTAGCAATATAGTAGGACATATTTAAGGGAGACCTCTAATAGTGAACTCATAAACTTCTCTCACACTTTTAAACTTGATTTTTATACTATTATCCATTTACAAGAGCAAGCACCAAAGGAGTTGCAAATTTATCTTACTTGTTTTCAGCAGAACTTTTGTAAGTGATAAATTAAAACAACTTAAATATAAGAAGGGACAGATTAATTCATTTAAATTAGTGCAATGCTTGTAAATAGTTAAAACATTCATATTTAAAAAGACATAAAATATTTTAAATAACTTAGAGAAACTGAGGATGTCACTATGTCTTTACTAGTGTGAAACAGGAAAAACAATTGAAAAAAGTTGTTTCAACAAGTTTTATTGTTTAAAAATTTTCCTGCTATGGTTAAGAATAAATCATTTATGAAAGAAAAACAAAATTAAGTAGTGTTATTTATGTCAATCTAATTCATATTATGTTTTGGATCCTTAAAATAGCAGCTTTTCTACCAACATGCTTATTAATAGGTTTTAGAGCCATACTATCTGTACATATGCTAAGGCTTACTACTTTAGAAGGAGTTTCACAACTATTTGGAAAAGAAACCATAATAGGAACATTCTTTAACAGTTTCTGAGCATCCAGAGTATGCTGAGCTGAATAATGGTACCCAAATTTTCCCACTTCCTAATCCTTATAACATACACATGTTATCTAACATGGAAAAAAGCACTTTGCGGATATGTTGAAGATAACTATCTTGAGAGGAAGAGATTATCCTGATTATCAGTTGGGGCCTGATATAATCAAAAAGTCCTTATTAAAAAGTTGCATACAGAGACAGAGAAGGTGATATGATAGCAAAGCAGAGATTGGAGTGTTATTTTTTAAAGTTGAAAGAAGGAACTCACAAGTCAAATAATATAGGCTATCAATAGAAGTTGACAAAAAAAAGATAAAGAAACAGATTTCCTCCTCAGAACCTACAGAAGAAGCCAGTCTTGCTGTGACCTTGACTTTAGATCAATGAGACTGATTCCAGATTTCTGACCTCCAGAAAAGTTAGAGAATAAATGTTGCTTTATGCTGCTACTTTTCATTGTTTTGTTACAGTAGCAATAGAAAACAAATCCACAAAGGTTTCAAGAATATTTATTTGTAACACCAAAGTAAACTTGCTGGCTGAAAATGATGACAGCAGTTCTCTAACTGAACACATACATTTAAATGTAAATATGGTGATAGGTTCTCTCCAAAAAATGTATATGAAATACACAAAGAAGTCAATCTAGATTTATTCTTAGCAGTTATTAAACTCAGTCTTAATTGAGTTTCAGAGTCATCTGAACTAACTGATAAAAGTGGATTGAGTGTAGATCAGGAAAGAACAAAGACAGCAAGATGGTTAGTTGGTTCTGTATCTCAGAACAAATGGATTTAACATTTGTTAGTTAAAATTCTGTACTTTGACAACAGTTGCTTGGCTGGAGTAACAGGCATTTAACTAGGTCTGGTTTATACAAAAGGCACTAATGGGTATTCTTCCCAATATGAACATGGAATCTTTTAGAAATTAGTGTCTACATGATTCTTACACTATCTTTAACAATTGCAAAGTCATGTTTTTATCTTGTGCTCTAAAGTCAACAGAAACACTGATGTTAAAAATGAGGCAATTCACCTTACAAAGTGAGAATCACACATAATTTGCTAGACAGCCAACATTCTGATTGCAGATGTAATCATGGGTACTACAAGATGGCCATGGACTAAGTAACTTTTACTTTGCCTCAGTACATTTTTGGTGAAATCTTTAGTCCCTTTTCTTTATGGAAAGTATCTCTAATTCTTTTTGTAATCTCTTAGTGCTATGTTACTAGTACATCTCATTGAAAGAATATCAAAAATACTACATTGTGGAACCTCTCAGCTCTAGGCACACAATGTTGAACAAGACAGACTGTGATCTTTCATTATGCTTTGTAATAGTCACTCACTGAGATATATATATCTTAACATTAATGGCAAACAAAAAGAAAAGATAGAAGAGAAACCTAACATCAATTGCTCGAAGTTTAAATTTGAAAATAGTATCCACCTATTACTGAGGAGGGACTGACCGCACATACACACTCAAACAAGGAGAGATAAAGGAGACAGAGACCGAGATCCACAGATCAATATTTTCTATCTTTTTTCTCAGTTCTCATAATATCTTCCTATCTAAATCTGGGATCATGTAGAAAATTTTTCAGGAGTAATAACTGCAGGCAGTTGAAGGGCCAAAACAGGAATTTCCTAGGTCCTGGAAAAATATGACTGAGTTTTTTTGTTGGTTGTTACTATCGTATTTTGGATAAGCTTACTATTAGCAAATATAGGTCAGTCCTCCATTATTCTTATTTCTGTTGTGAAAACAGAGGAAGGAATTTATTCATTCTTTGTCACTTACCAAGTTTCCATAAACAGATAGTTTCTTGAAGTCCTGACTGTTATTTTTCCAGGTGCTCTTTAGAGTTAGGATGACTTTTCAAGCAATCTGTCTTAATTCACAAAAAAAGTCCTTTTGACAACATGCAGATGACCAGAGCTCTTTAAAATTAGGTGCAAATTTTAATCATGCAATAGTACCAAAAATTATTGATACACCCTATCACTCAGATTTTCTTTTATCTTTTTTTAATTTATATTGCATTTTAGGTTTTGGGGTACATGTGCAGAACGTGCAAGATAGTTGCATAGGTATACACATGGCAGTGTGTTTTGCTGCCTTCCTCCCCTTCACCCACATTTGGCATTTCTCCCCAGGCTATCCCTCCCCAGCTCCCCCCCCACTGTCCCTCCCCTATTCCCCCCAATAGACCCCAGTGTGTCATACCCCTCTCCCTGTGTCCATGTGTTCTCATTTTTCTCACCCGCCTATGAGTGAGAATATGTGGTATTTCCTTCTCTGTTCTTGTGTCAGTTTGCTGAGAATGATTTTCTCCAGATTCATCCATGTCCTTACAAAGGACTTAAACTCATCATTTTTGATTGCTGCATAATATTCCATGGTGTATATGTGCCACATTTTCCCAGTCCAGTCTATCATCGATGAGCATTTGGGTTGGTTCCAGGTCTGCTATTGTAAACAGTGCTGCAATGAACATTTGTGTGCATGTGTCCTTATAGTAGAATGATTTATAGTCTTTTGGATAGATACCCAGTAATGGGATTGCTGGGTCAAATGGAATTTCTATTTCTAGGTCCTTGAGGAATCGCCACACTGTCTTCCACAATGGTTGAACTAATTTACACTCCCACCAGCAGTGTAAGAGTGTTCCTATTTCTCCACATCCTCTCCAGCATCTGTTGTCTCCAGCTTTTTTAATGATCGCCATTCTAACTGGAGTGAGATGGTATCTCAATGTGGTTTTGATTTGCATCTCTCTAATGACCAGTGATGATGAGCATTTTTTCATGTGTTTGTTGGTCTCATGTATGTCTTCTTTTGTAAAGTGTCTGTTCATGTCCTTTGCCCATTTTTGAATGGGATTGTTTCTTTTTTCCTGTAAATGTGTTTGAGTTCTTTGTAAATTCTGGATATCAGCCCTTTGTCAGTTGGGTAAACTGCAAAGATTTTTTCCCAATCCGTTGGTTGCCGATTCACTCTAGTGACTGTTTCTTGTTAGTTTTTGCATTTGAATAGTGAATATAGAAATCAGAAGAAACATACCTCATTTAAAAAAATTTAGCTGCCTTTCCTCTAACTCCATAATGTTCTAATTGGCCAAGTACTTGTTTTTAACATATGTATCCTATCTCTTTAAGTAAATATGTTGAGAGCTCCCTGGTTTCATCCAGGGTGAAGGGGCTGAACTTTAAAATTACCCAAATTGATCCAGAAGAGAACATTATGTTTGAAATATCTCATTAAAATGCCAGATATAAAAGGTAGATATAAGAAATATCTGAATAACTATAAAATTACCTAGAATCACTTCCAAATATGTATGTATATGTAGTGTATTTGCATGTGTATATACACATATATACACACACACAGAATCAAAGAAATCATGTAGTGTATATGCATGTGTATATACACATATATACACACACACATATACATACATATATGTAAATTTAACTTTACTCACAAATAATAAAATATGTCTAGGTTTGTTTAAATGACATACTCAACTTGCAACATCTTGGATTAATGATGCCCTAGAATTTATTGCCTTTAGGAATGGTGAAATTTTTGTTTGTTTGTTTGTGTTCATTTTAAAGTTTTATCGAAGAGAACAGGGACAATTTTGTTCTTTTACTTTCTTTGTGCCTTATATGATAAATAACAAGGTCTCCCCCAGAGCATACACACAATAAATACATATTGAATGAAGAAATGATCTTCAATAATAATGATTATCATGTGTTAAAATGGGAAAATCAAATACTTGCTGAGAAATTAGGCAGCAACATTTTTGTCCTTGTCGTCATACTTTTGAAAATCAAAGAAGTCTTCTAAAGTAAATAAGTGAAAATAGGGGAAGAACAGGTTATCTTGCCATTAGCTATTGTGCACTCTTAGGGGATACCACAGATTTTGAATAATAATTTAGTTACTCTTACATGTTTTTCAATAGTGTACATTTTTTCACAATCATGAAAAATTCCATTATTTCCTCAATTTATTGAGCTATTTTCACATAATTAGAAAAGAAGAGGCTTTATCTGTTTTCCTTTGTGTTATTTATTTTTGTTTTTAGAGGGAAACATTAGCTAATGAGCCACTGTTGTCTAAGAAAAGCCTTACGGGATGGGCATGGTGGTGCACACCTGTAATCCCAGTAGTTTTCGGGGCTGAGGTGGGTGGATCACTTGACCTCAGGAGCTCAAGACCAACCTGAGAAATATAGCAAAACCCCATTTCTGCAAACTATATAAATAGCCAGGCATGGCGGTATGTGCCCTTAGTGCCAGGTACTCTGGAAACTGAGGTGGGCAGATGGCTTGAGTCCAGGAGGCAGAAGTTGCAGTGAGCCGATATAGCGCTGCTGCATTCCAGCCTAGGTGATAGAGACAGACCTGGTCTAAAAAAAAAAAAAAAAAAAGAAAAGAAAGAAAAAAACTCTTGTCAGTCACCTCACAAGTTCTTAAATTAAACTCATCATCTACATATCCATCTATGAGTACTTCTAAAGTGAATTTAGAAATAAGTTAACTATGGTATCTTGGGCAAAAGGACAGATACTCAATAATTTGTGATCATCTACCATTCCTTGAACTCCAGTCACAATTCTATATGTAGAAATATAGATTGAAATATGGAAGAGAATGCCTTTCCTATTTCATGTACATCCCAATACATGCCTTCATCCAGAATAAAACCACCTCATAACTTCTGTGATTATGTCAACTGCTTCTTCCGTTTTGTTCCCATTGTTTGATATATTATCTTTCTACATAGTGCTGATTATTCTAAATTCGATTTCTTGGAATGAATGTAAGTATATGTTAGACTGTGAGATCAGTGAGAGCAAGCATCCTTTCATTACAGTTTATATGTCTTTCTAGCATAAAAGCTAAAGAATATTTATATTTTAAAACATGTTTGCTGAATTTTTATGTTTCTATAATATACCCTGGTCATGGAGTTGTCAACAACTATTGTGATTTATGGAAAAATGTTAAAATAATAATAGGAGACCAGAAAATGATCTTATATAATTTCCCCAAATGTTTGAGAATTTTGTGTTAAAATCAGATTTCCCATGGTTTCTAGAGAGCCAAAATAGGCCAGCTTTGTGTTTTGTTTTATATTATTTTATATTTTTTTTTGTACAGATCCTAAATTTACTTACTACTGAGAAGAGGAAGAAGAAAATAATGCTAATTTTACTAATTTAAATAATATATTTAATATTGATTTTACTTTATTAATTTTCCATAGATGGGTTTGACTATGAGTGAAAATTGTACATTAATTTATGTGAATTCATCATTGCTTTTTTAATGATCATTACATTTCTTTAAACTAGGTAGAATAAGATATGTTTTAAATAAGCCATTAATAATTTATTAGTACTAACTTCAGAAGGTTATGTGAATAGGTAATGTGAATGCAAAAAGATGGTGTCATAAAAACAATAAAATATCAGAATATAAGATTATATACTTCAAATGTTTAATGATAACAGTTCGTGTGTGTCAATCAATTAAAACTTGCCTTGAAAATATTTTTTTTACTGGGAAATAGAGAATATATTTAAAAATAAAGTAATAATTGATGAGATTTGAAACCTGAGTATGAAGGTTTTAATTCCTTGACCTGTGAGAATTGATGTGTATGAGCTGAAAAAAAATCTATATTTTTTACTTTTTATCTGAAGTAATGGAAATGAATATACACATATTCTTTCTAGACTATTAAAAATGATGAAATGAATAGAATGAGGTCATGCTTTTTAACCCGTTGGAACAATGGTGAATTCACATATATGGTAAAATGGCCACACATCCAAATAAAAAGAAAAGAAGAAGAGAGAGAGATGAGGGTTTCCTACTATTAATATCTGATTATATAAAGGATTTTTTTTCTCTTTTTTTCTGTATAGTTTCTGAAAACTAGCAAATGCTTTAAATAAATATAAATCAAATCACCAGGGAGTGTAGCTGCTGTATTACTAGGTATATGCCATAATTTCATGATAGAGTTTATTTAAGAAAGAGAAGTTTACAATGCTTAATACATCATGAAAAGTAGGATTACTAATAGAAATCGTTATCTTACCTAGGAAAGGTTGTTGCTGAAATAAGAAATCAGCATATAGAGCTATTTTAAAATCCTCTTCATACTAGCAATCAAAATCAGTTTTCCTTTATAAAATAGAAAAGCCTTAAGGAAAGCAACATTGAATATATTTGGCACATGAAATGACAAATCAGTTGGTTAAGGTTAGAAAATTGTTATGAATATGCATTTTGTGTCAATCAAATAAAAATCACAAAACTCTGATACTGCAAAATTTGCTTATTTCTGATGAGACATGAAATAAAATAGATTTCTTTTCATAGACAATTTTCTTGATTCTCTTGTCTCATTTTACTGTCATTGTAAAACTATTTCATCTTTGTCTTAATTTCACTGTTTGCTTACCAAAATTACTCCTCTTGCAAGCTTATTGAGGTTCAATGTCAGTTCAAGATTAGTTATCTAATATATACCAGTTAATTAGTTCACTGTCAACAGTAAGATAGATGTTCACTTCCAAAGGCATGTTTGTGTATTCTCAACCCCTGGCACCCTACTCACTACCGGAGGACATAGAGCAAATGCTGAATTGATTCTTCTTTTCAGTTTTTACATATCGAGTGGGCTGTCAAGTACAGGGTAGATTACCACGTTGCTATTTTTATGTATATTTTTATTAGCAAGTTATAAACACCGATTTTTACTGGAATTGATGTAATTATTTTCTTATAAAAATAAAAGTTATACATTTTTGTAGTATAAGGGCTAATTTAATACATTTGATAATGACTTTAGCCTCACCTTTAGGTGGAGGAATCTTCTGATGAGCGTGTTAGCTTGGATTATGCTATGGTAACTAAATCCCCCTTTCTCCCAACACATACATACACACACACATACAAACACACAAAAACACACACACAAACACGCACACACTTCAAAAACCTACAGCAACAGAGGATCATTACTTTTCTTTTATTAACAGCATTTTTGAAATTCATACTCTGAAAAAAGGAAGTTAATTTACTTAAAAATTATCTTACATGTGTAATGTAGTACTTAAGAAAGTACTTTGTAGACTCCTGTTCAATATAGTAAATATTTATCCACAACATTACTATTGTCATTTGTTTACAATTGTCCACCATATAACTATTGTTCCTTAGGAATATCAACTAGAAATCTAGTTCATACAATAAACCAAAATGAAATGAATCTACCTGTATTAAATTAATCAACAAAAACAGCTGTGGTATATTTTCAGGTTTTCTCCTTTCCCTTGGCTTCTAGAATGCTCGGAGAAATTTAAAGATAAATATTTAGTTTTTTTTAAAAAAAATATATAACTGTACTTTAGGTTCTAGGGTACATGTGCAGAACATGCAGGATTGTTGCATAGGTATACAGATGGCAATGTGGTTTGATAACTCCATTCCCCCATCACCTATATCTGGCATTGCTTCCCATGTTATCCCTCCCCAACCTCCTACTCCCCTCTGTCCCTTCCCTATTCCCCCCACAACAGACCCCAGCATTTGATGCTCACCTCCCTGTGTCTATGTGTTCTCTTTGTTCAACACCCACCTATGAGTGAGAACATGCGGGGTCTGATTTTCTGTTCTTGTGTCAGTTTGCTGAGAATGATGGTTTCCAGATTCATCCAAGTCCCCCGACAAAGGACACGAACTCATCATTTTTTATGGCTGCATAGTATTCCATGGTGTATATGTGCCACATTTTCCTTGTCCAGTCTATTATTGATGGGCATTTGGGTTGGTTCCAGGTCTTTGCTATTGTAAGCAGTGCTACAATGAACATATGTGTACATGTGTCTTTATAATAGAATGATTTAGAATCCTTTGGATATATACCCAGTAATGGGATTGCTGGGTCCAGTGGAATTTCTATTTCTAGGTTTCTAGGTCCTTGAGGAACCACGACACATTCTTCCACAATGGTTGAACTAATTTACATTCCCACCAACAGTGTAAAAGTGTTCCTATTTCTCCACATCCTCTCCAGCATCTGTTGTCTCCAGATTTTTTAATCGCCATTCTAACTGGCATGACATGGTATCTCAATGTGGTTTTGATTTGCATTTCTCTAATCACCAGTGATGAGGATAATTTTTCATATGTTTGTTGGCCTCATATATGTCTTCTTTTGAAAAGTGTCTGTTCATATCCTTTGCCCACTTTTGAATGGGTTTGTTTTTTTCTTGTAAATCTGTTTCAGTTCTTTGTATCTTTTGGATATTAGCCCTTTGTCAGATGGGTAGATTGCAAAAATTTTTTCCCATTCTGTTCATTGCCAGTTCACTCTAATGATTGTTTCTTTGCAGAAGCTCTGGAGTTTAATTATATTCCATTTTTCTATTTTGGCTTTTGTTGCCAATGCTTTTGGGGTTTTAGTCATGAAGTCCTTGCCTATGCCTATGTCCTGAATGGTTTTGTATAGGTTTTCTTCTAGGGTTTTATTGGTGTTAGGTCTTATGTTTAAGTCTTTAGTCCATCTGGAGTTAATTTTAGTGTAAGGTGTCAGGAAGGGGTCCAGTTTCAGCTTTCTTCACATGGCTATCTAGCTTTTCCAACACCATTTATTAAACAGGGAATCCTTTCCCCGTTGCTTGTTTTTTTCAGGTTTGTCAAGATTGGATGGTTGTAGGTGTGTGGCATTGCCTCCCAGGCCTCTGTTCTGTTCCGTTGATCTATCTCTGTGTTTTGGTACCAGTATCATGCTGTTTTCATTACTGCAGTCTTGTAGTATAGTTTGAAGTCAGGAAGCATGATGCCTCCAGCTTTGTTCTTTTTGCTTAGGATTGTCTTGGCTATGCAATCTCTCTTTCAGTTCCATGTGAAGTTTAAAGTGGTCTTTTCCAGTTCTGTGAAGAGGGTCATAGGTAGCTTGATGGGGATAGCATTGAATCTGTAAATTACTTTAGGCAGTATGGCCATTTTTGTGATATTGATTCTTCCTAACCATGAACATAAATTTTTTTCCATCTGTTTGTGTCCTCTCTTATTTCCTTGAGCTGTGATTTGTAGTTCTCCTTGAAGAGGTCCTTTATACACTTTGTTAGTCATATTCCTAGGTATATTATTCTGTTTATGACAGTTATGAATGGCAGTTCATTTTTGATTTGGCACTCTTTAAGTCTGTTTTTGGTATATAGGAATGCTTATGATTTCTGCACATTGATTTTGTATCCTGAGACTTTGCTGAAGTTGCTTATCAGTATCAGGAGATTTTGGGCTGAGATGATGGGGTCTTCTAAATATACAATTATGTTGTCTGCAAAAAGAGACAATTTGACTTCCTCCTTTCCTAATTGAATACCCTTTATTTCTTTTTCTTGCCTGATTGCTCTGGCTAGAAATTCTAGTACTATGTTAAATAGGAGTGGTGAGAGAGGGCATCCTTGTCAAGTGCAAATTTCAAAGGGAATGCTTCCAGTTTTTGCCCATTCAGTATGATATTGGTTGTGGGTTTGTCATAAATAGCTTTTATTATTTTGAGATATGTTCCATCAATACCTAGTTTATTGAGAGTTTCTAGCAAAAAGCGCTGCTGAATTTTGTTGAAGGCCTTCTCTGTATCTGTTGAGATAATCATGTGGTTTTTATCTTTGGTTCTGTTTATGTGGTGGATTATGTTTGTAGACTTGCATATGTTTAACCAGCCTTGCATCCCTGGGATGAAGCCTACTTGATCGTGATAGATAAACTTTTTGATGTGCTGTTGCAATTGGTTTGCCAGTATTTTATTGAAGATTTTTGCATCTATGTTCATTACGGTTATTGGACTGAAGTTTTATTTTTTTGTTGAGTCTCTGCCAGGATTTGGTATCAGGATGACGTTGGTCTCATAATATGATTTGGGAAAGATTCCATCTTTTTATATTTTTGGAATAGTTTCAGAAGGAGTGGTACTAGCTCCTCTTGGTATGTCTGGTAGAATTTAGCTGTGAACCTATCTGGGACTGGGCTTTTTTTGGTTGGTAGGCTATTAATTGCTGCCTCAACTTCAGCCCTTGTTATTGGTCTATTCAGGGTTTTGACTTCTTCCTTGTTTAGGCTTGGGAGGGTGTAAGCGTCCAGGAATTGATTCATTTTGTCCAGGTTTACTGGTTTGTGTGCATAGAGTTTTTTTTTAGTAATCTCTAATGGTAGTTTGCATTTCTGTGGAATCAGTGGTGATATCCCCTTTATCACTTTTGATTGCATCTATTTGACTCTTCTCTCTCTCTCTCTCTCTCTCTCTCTCTCTCTCTCTCTCTCTCTCTCTCTCTCTCTCTGTCTCCCTTTAATTAATCTGGTTCACAGTCTGTCTATTGTGTTAATCTTTTCAAAAAACCAGCTCCTGGATTTATTAATTTTTTGAAGGTTTTTTTTTTTTTGTGTGTGTGTGTGTGTGTGTCTCTATCACCTTCATTTCTGCTCTGATCTTAGTTATTTCTTATCTTCTGCTAGCTTTTGAGTTTTTTTGATTTTGCTCCTCTAGCTTATCCGCTCAATAGATGACATCACTGAAACTTAAGAAGCTGCACATGTGTATTATAGACAATGGCAAAGAACAAATTAAGAGGGCAAAGGTCAGGAATGCATTTCACATAGCAAGCCGAAAACATTTTAAGATTAAAAATAAAGCAATACTAGTTATGATTAATCTTAAGAAGATAAATATTATGAAAGATTAATAAGTTAACAAAGTGAATAAAGCTTTTGTAAATATAGAAAAGGAATTTGTACACTTCCCAAAAGACCTTTCTCTTGAACATCTGCAGAAATGATGAGCCCTTCAGCTACATGATGAAACTGAACCAACCACAGCACCCCTGTGAACAGGGATTTACATTATTTTTGTTATTTTCCTAGCATCTGTCATTGCTCCTTACTGGCCCATCTTTCTCAACATTATTACAGAATATTTAATGTCTCATTCTTAAATGGTCATTTACTCTTGAGTAACAGAAACAGGGAATGCATAGCTTCAATCCAACTTCCTCTGGTATTCCTAGTTTTAAAAACAGACAAACCCAAAAGGGTTATAAATCGTTCTACTATAAGGACACATGCACACGTATGTTCATTGCAGCACTGTTTATAATAGCAAAGACCTGGAACCAACCCAAATGCCCATCGAAGATAGACTGGACAAGGAAAATGGGGCACATATACACCATGGAATACCATGCAGCTATTCTGCTATAAAGACACATGCACAGGTATGATTTATATGGCACTCATCATGATACCAAAGACTTGGAACAAACCCAAATGCTCATCAATGATAGATTGGATAAAGAAAATGTGGCACATATATACCATGGAATTATGCAACCATAAAAAATGATGGGTTCATGTTCTTTGCAGGGACATGGATGAAGCTGGAAACTGTCTTTCTCAGCAAACTGACATGAGAACAGAAAACCAAACACTGCATGTTTTCACTGATAAGTGGGTGTTGAATAATGAGAAAATATGGATACAAGAAGGGAAATATCGAACACTGGGGCCTGTCCGGGGTGGGGGGCTTGGGGAAAGAGAGCATTAGGAGAAAGACCTAATGTAGATGACGGGATGATGGATGCAGCAAACCATCATGACATGCGTATACCTATGTAACAAATCTGCACATTCTGAACATGTACCCCAGAACTTAAAGTATAATAATAAAACAACAACAACAACAAATGCAGGCAAAACAAAGCACCTTAGACAAGATTTAATTCAAACTTAGTTTTTGTTTGGCTGTTTTGTTTTTTTTTTTTTTGCCACAAGACATGATTTTATTCATTGTTATTGCTGAATAGTATTCCACTGTATATGTATAGTTATGTGTGTGTATAAACCATTTTCTTTGTTTAGTCATCAATTGGTGGGCACTTAGGTTGATTCTACATTTTTTTTGTATTATTAATAATGCAGCAATAAACATAATGACACTGGTATTTTTTTATATAACGCTTTCTTTTTCTTTGGGTAGATAACCAGTAGTGCAACTGCTGGATTAAATCATAGTTCTGTTTTTAGTTCTTTTAGAAATTCCCATACTGTTTTTCATAGCAGCTATACTAATTTACATTTCATCAACAGTGCATAAGCATTCCATTTCTCTGCATCTTCACCAACAACTGTTGTTTTTTGACTTTTTAATGATAGCCATTCTGATTGGTAAAAAATGGTGTCTCATTGTGGTTTTAATTTGCAATTCTCTGACGATTGGTGATGTTAAACATTTTTTCATATGTTTATTGGCTCTTTGTATATCTTTTTTTTTTTTTTAATTTTTATTGCATTATAGGTTTGGGGGTACATGTGCAGAACGAGCAAGATAGTTGCATAGGTACACACATGGCAGTGTGCTTTGCTGCTTTCCTCCCCTTCACCCACACTTGGTATTCATCCCCAGGCTATCCCCCCCAGTCCCCCGCGCTGTCCCTCCCCCATTCCCCCCAACAGTCCCCAGTGTATAGTAGACCGCCTCTCTGTGTCCACGTGTTCTCATTTTTCTCACCCACCTATGAGTGAGTATATGCGGTATTTCTTTTTCTGTTCTTGTGTCAGTTTGCTGAGAATGATGTTCTCCAGATTCATCCATGTCCCTACAAAGGACACAAACTCATCATTTTTGATTGCTGCATAATATTCCATGGTGTATATGTGCCACATTTTCCCAGTCCAGTCTATCATCGTTGGGCATTTGGGTTGGTTCCAGGTCTTTGCTATTGTAAACAGTGCTGCAATGAACATTCGTGTGCATGTGTCCTTATAGTAGAACGATTTATAGTCCTTTGGATAGATACCCAGTAATGGGATTGCTGAGTCAAATGGAATTTCTATTTCTAGGTCCCTGAGGAATCACCACACTGTCTTCCACAATGGTTGAACTAATTTACACTCCCACCAACAGTGTAAGAGTGTTCCTATTTCTCCACATCCTCTCCAGCATCTGCTGTCTCCAGATTTTTTAATGATCGCCATTCTAACTGGTGTGAGATGGTATCTCAATGTGGTTTTGATTTGCATCTCTCTAATGACCAATGACGATGAGCACTTTTTCATATGTTTGCTGGCCTCATGTATGTCTGCTTTCGTAAAGTTTCTGTTCATATCCTTTGCCCATTTTTGAATGGGCTTGTTTGTTTTTTTCCTGTAAATCTGTTTGAGTTCTTTGTAAATTCTGGATATCAGCCCTTTGTCAGATGCGTAAACTGCAAAGATTTTTTCCCATTCTGATGGTTGCCGATTCACTCTAGTGACTGTTTGTTTTGCCGTGCAGAAGCTGTGGAGTTTGATTAGGTCCCATTTGTCTATTTTGGCTTTTGTTGCCAATGCTTTTGGTGTTTTGTTCATGAAGTCCTTGCCTACTCCTATGTCCTGAATGGTTTTGCCTAGATTTTCTTCTAGGGTTTTTATGGTGTCAGGTCTTACGTTTAAGTCTTTGATCCATCTGGAGTTAATTTTAGTGTAAGGTGTCAGGAAGGGGTCCAGTTTCTGCTTTCTGCACATGGCTAGCCAGTTTTCCCAACACCATTTATTAAATAGGGAATCCTTTCCCCATTGCCTGTTTTTGTCTGGTTTATCAAAGATAATATGGTTGTAAATGTGTTGTGTTGCCTCCAATGCCTCTGTTCTGTTCCATTGGTCTATATCTCTGTTTTGGTACCAGTACCATGCTGTTTTGATTACTGTAGCCTTGTAGTATAGTTTGAAGTCTGGTAGCGTGATGCCTCCTGCTGTGTTCTTTTTGCTTAGAATTGACTTGGCTATGCGGGCTCTTTTTTGGTTCCATATGAAATTCATGGTGGTTTTTTCCAGTTCTGTGAAGAAATTCAATGGTAGTTTGATGGGGATAGCATTGATTGTGTAAATTACTTTGGGCAGTATAGCCATTTTCATGATATTGATTCTTCCTAACCATGAACATGGAATGTTTCTCCATCTGTTTGTGTCCTCTCTTATTTCGTTGAGCAGTTGTTTGTAGTTTTCCTTAAAGAGATCCCTTACATTCCTAGTGAGTTGTATTCCTAGGTATTTTATTTTCTTTGTAGCAATTGTGAATGGCAGTTCGTTCTTGATTTGGTTCTCTTTAAGTCTGTTATTGGTGTATAGGAATGCTTGTGATTTTTGAACATTGATTTTATATCCTGAGACTTTGCTGAAGTTGCTTATCAGTTGCAGTAGCTTTTGGGCTGAGGTGATGGGGTCTTCTAGGTATACTATCATGTCGTCTGCAAATAGAGACAATTTGGCTTCCACCTTTCCTATTTGAATACCCTTTATTTCTTTTTCTTGCCTGATTGCTCTGGCTAGAACTTCCAGTACTATATTGAATAGAAGTGGTGAGAGAGGGCATCCTTGTCTAGTGCCGGATTTCAAAGGGAATGCTTCCAGTTTTTGCCCATTCATTATGATATTGGCTGTTGGTTTGTCATAAATAGCTTTTATTACTTTGAGATATGTTCCATCAATACCAAGTTTATTGAGGGTTTTTAGCATAAAGGGCTGTTGAATTTTGTCAAATGCCTTCTCCGCGTCAATTGAGATAATCATGTGGTTTTTGTTTTTGCTTCTGTTTATGTGGTGAATTACATTTATAGACTTGTGTATGTTGAACCAGCCTTGCATCCCCGGGATGAATCCTACTTGATCATGATGGATAAGTTTTTTAATGTGCTGTTGCAATCGATTTGCCAGTATTTTATTGAAGATTTTTGCATCTATGTTCATCATGGATATTGGCCTGAAGTTTTCTTTTCTTGTTGAGTCTCTGCCAGGTTTTGGTATCAGGATGATGTTGGTCTCATAAAATGATTTGGGAAGGGTTCCCTCTTTTTGGATTATTTGGAATAGTTTCAGAAGGAATGGTACCAGATCCTCTTTGTGTGTCTGGTAGAATTCGGCTGTGAACCCATCTGGGCCTGGGCTTTTTTTGTGTGGTAGGCTCTTAATTGCTGCCTCAACTTCAGACCTTGTTATTGGTCTATTCATAGTTTCGGCTTCCTCCTGGTTTAGGCTTGGGAGGACACAGGCGTCCAGGAATTTATCCATTTCTTCCTGATTTACTGGTTTATGTGCATAGAGTTGTTTGTAGTATTCTCTGATGATGGTTTGAATTTCTGTGGAATCTGTGATGATTTCCCCTTTATCGTTTTTTATTGCATCTATTTGGTTGTTCTCTCTCTTCTTTTTTATCAGTCTGGCTAGTGGTCTGTCTATTTTGTTGATCTTTTCGAAAAACCAGCTCTTAGATTTATTGATTTTTTGAAGGGTTTTTCTTGTCTCTATCTCCTTCAGTTCTGCTCTGATCTTAGTTATTTCTTGTCTTCGGCTAGGTTTTGAGCTTTTTTGATCTTGCTCCTCTAGCTCTTTCAATTTTGACAATAGGGTGTCAATTTTGGATCTCTCCACTCTTCTCATGTGGGCACTTATTGCTATATATTTTCCTCTACAGACTGCTTTAAATGTGTCCCAGAGATTCTGGTACGTTGTGTCTTCATTCTCGTTGGTTTCAAAGAACTTCTTTATTTCTGCCTTCATTTCATTGTTTATCCAATCAACATTCAAGAGCCAATTGTTCAGTTTCCATGAAGCTGTGCGGTTCTGAGTTATTGTCTGAATTCTGAGTTCCAACTTGATTGCACTATGGTCTGAGAGACTGTTTGTTATGATTTCCGTTGTTTTGCATTTGCTGAGGAGTGCTTTACTTCCAATTATGTGGTCAATTTTGGAGTAGGTGTGATGTGGTGCTGAGAAGAATGTATATTCTGTGGATTTGGGGTGGAGAGTTCTGTAAATGTCTATCAGGTTTGCTTGTTCCAGGTCTGAGTTCAAGTCCTGGATATCCTTGTTAATTTTCTGTCTGGTTGATCTGTCTGCTATTGACAGTGGAGTGTTAAAGTCTCCCACTATTATTGTGTGGGAGTCTAAGTCCCTTTGTAAGTCATTAAGAACTTGCCTTATATATCTGGGTGCTCCTACATTGGGTCCATATATATTTACAATTGTTATCTCTTCTTGTTGTATCGATCCTTTTACCATTATGTAATGACCTTCTTTGTCCCTTTTGATCTTTGTTATTTTAAAGTCTATTTTATCAGAGATGAGAATTGCAACTCCTGCTTTTTTTTGCTCTCCATTTGCTTGGTAAATCTTCCTCCATCCCTTTATTTTGAGCCTTTGTGTATCTTTGCATGTGAGGTGGGTTTCCTGGATACAGCACACCGATGGGTTTTGGTTTTTTATCCAATTTGCCAGTCTGTGTCTTTTGATTGGTGCATTTAGCCCATTTACATTCAGGGTTAATATTGTTATGTGTGAATTTGATACTGCCATTTTGATGCTAGCTGGCTGTTTTTCCCGTTGGTTCATGTACATTCTTCATTTTGTTGATGGTCTTTAGCATTTGGTATGCTTTTAGGATGGCTGGAACTGGTTGTTTCTTTCTATGTGTAGTGCCTCTTTCAGGAGCTCTTGTAAAGCAGGCCTAGTGGTGACAAAATCTCTGAGTACTTGCTTGTTCATGAAGGATTTTATTTTTTCTTCACTTATGAAGCTCAGTTTCGCTGGATATGAAATTCTGGGTTGAAAGCTCTTTTCTTTAAGGATGTTGAATATTGGCCCCCACTCTCTTCTGGCTTGTAGAGTCTCTGCCGAGAGATCTGCTGTGAGTCTGATGGGCTTCCCTTTGTGGGTGACCTGACCTTTCTCTCTGGCTGCCCTTAGTATTTTCTCCTTCGTTTCAACCCTGGTGAATCTGACGATTATGTGCCTTGGGGTTGCTCTTCTTGCAGAGTATCTTTGTGGTGTTCTCTGTATTTCCTGGAGTTGAGTATTGACCTGTCTTGCTAGGTTGGGGAAATTTTCCTGGATAATATCCTGAAGAGTGTTTTCCAGCTTGGATTCATTCTCTTCGTCACATTCTGGTACACCTATCAAACGTAGGTTGGGTCTCTTCACATAGTCCCACATTTCTTGGAGATTTTGTTCATTCCTTTTTGTGCTTTTTTCTTTAATCTTGGTTTCTCGTTTTATTTCATTGAGTTGATTCTTCAACTTCTGATATTCTTTCTTCTGCTTGGTCAATTCGGCTGTTGAAACTTGTGCATGCTTCACGAAGTTCTCGTGTTGTGTTTTTCAGCTCCTTCAATTCATTCATATTCCTCTCTAAGTTGTCCATTCTTGTTATCAATTCCTCGAATCTTTTTTCAAATCTTTTTTCAAGGTTCTTAGTTTCTTTGCACTGGTTTAGAACATGTTCCTTTAGCTCACTGAAGTTTCTCATTATCCACTTTCTGAAGTCTGATTCTGTCATTTCGTCACATTCATTCTCCGTCCAGCTTTGTTCCCTTGCTGGTGAGGAGTTTTGGTCCTTTTTTGGAGGTGAGGTGTTTTGGTTTCGGGTGCTTTCCTCCTTTTTGCGCTGGTTTCTTCCCATCTTTATGGATTTATCCGCCTGTCATCTTAGTAGTGGCTGATTTTTCAATTGGGTCTCTGTGTGGACACTGAGATTGTTGATGATAAAGTATTTCTGTTACTTAGTTTTCCCTCTAATGATCTATCCTCTCTGCTGTATGAGTGCTGAGGTCCACTCCAGGCCCTGCTTGTCTGGGGTATACCTGCAGCAGCCTCTGCGCCTTCACCGAGAGCTGCAATCCTGAGTCACCTCTATGACGCCATCTTGCCTTGAGCCTTTGTATATCTTTTTTAAAAAAATCTCTGTTCGTGTCATTTGTCCACATTTTAATTGGGTTATTTTGTTGTATTATTTAGTGTTGAATTGCTTGAGTTTCTTGTAAATTCTGGATGTTAGTGCCATGTTGGATGCATAATTTGCAAATATTTTCTCCCAATCTGAAGGTTGTCTGTTCATTTTATTGACTATTTCTTTTACTGTGCAGAAGCATTTTAGGTTAATTAAGTCCTACTTGTTTATTTTTGTTTAAGTTGCTTGTATGTTGAGATCTCAGTTATGAGCTATTTTCCTAGGCCAATGTCTAGAAGAGGATTTTAAAATTTTTTTTTAATTTTAATTTCAGTAGTTTTGAGGATACAGGTTGTTTTTAGTTACATGGATAAGTTTTTTAGTGGTCATTTCTTAGATTTTTGGTGCACCAGTGACCCAAGCAGTTCACATTGTACTCAATATGCAGTCTATGGGAGCTCAGGGGGAAGGGTGAGAGGGATGAGACATTAAAAACTCTCTATTGTTTTATTAAGTTTTAAGACAAGAAATGACTACAGGATCCTATCAATATGAATAATGTACTATTCTGGTAAGTTTATTTTGTACAGTCATAGATTCAGAGTTTATTAGGCCTTCATATTTTCTATCACAATGAGGACCCAAATCCAATAAAGACAATGTTCACTGACAGTGAAGATTGATTAATGCCATTTGTAGAGTTCAACATTTGATGTCTCAGTATAGAAGTCATGGGATAAAGCTTTTGATTATCTCACAACTTAGAAATATATCATAAAATTGTATTTTTTGTTTTATATATTTCAATGACAATTATTTTTTAAATTATTTCTTTTTTTTTTCTTTTTTCTTATTTGTTTTTTAATTTTAGAGGAAGTCTCACTCCATTACGCAGGCTGGAGTGTAATGGCTTAATCTCAGGTCACCATAACCTCTGCCTCCCAAGTCCAAGCAGTTCTCGTGCTTCAGCATCCAGAGTAGCTGGGCTCACAGGTGTGTGCCACTGTATATGGCTAATTTTTTCTATTTTTAGTAGAGACGGGGTTTTCCCATGGTGGCCAGGCTGGTCTTAAACTCCCTACCTCAGGTGATTTGCCCTCCTCAGCCTCCCAAAATGCTAGGATTACAGGCTTGAGGCACTGAGCCTGCATAAGTTTTTTGTTTAATTATTTCTCACCTTTAGTGTTGACTTATACTTTAGGATATATGATCGGTTGTGCAGTTAGGAAATTGTGATTCCAAATCCAGGTAGACCACCATGACTTGAAACAGAATAATGCTTACTTAGTGTAGTAATTTCATTAAAGGAAGTGTCAGATTCCTTGTACTGCTTGTTTCAGCTGTGCTTTTATCTGGCAAATTCAAGGAGGATTTGGTAATCAAAAATGTGGACAAGTAGAAATAACTGAGGGGTATGCTCTAAACAGAATTCATAGCCCTAGTTTGTCTGTGGGGCTTAAATTTCATGCTGATTAATGTCTTTCTAATACCTAAGTAGGGTAGCATGTATCAAAATTTAGTGATGATCTCAATGTGACCTAAAATGGTTTACGTTTTGTTAGTACAATTGTAGATATAACTATATATAATTTTTGTATTTGAAGATGGTAGAGATTACCACAGGCAAATTATATTATTAGAAAATAAGCCCTGATTGTCTTAAACCATTTTTAAATGATAGCAAAAGTCTAATTTGAACACTACCATGACATTTTATTGTGATAATTGTACTATTATAAGTGTTTTAAATGGTGTATCTCTTAATTTATACCATAGATATTTTTTTCTTCACCCTTGTTTATTTATTTATTTAATCATTTTTTTTTAAATCAGCATGTACTCCTCGACATTTATTCTGTACTTTGGGTTATACTCTAACACTATTTTATTTTAATTTATTTATTATACTTTAAGTTTTGGGGTACATGTGCATATCGTGAAGGTTTGTTACATAGCTATACACACACCATGGTGGTGGTTTGCTGTATTCATCGCCCCATTATCTATATTAGGTATTTCTCCTAATACTACCCCTCCCCATATCCCTCACCCACTGCTATTCCCTCCCTCGCCTCCCACCCCCCAGGCCCTTGAGTGTGATGTTCCCCTCCCTGTGTCTGTGTGTTCTCATTGTTCAACACCTGCCTATGAGTGAGAACAAGTGGTATTTAGTTTTCTGTTCTTGTATTACTTTGCTGAGAATGATGGTTTCCAGATTCATCCATGTCCCTGCAAAGGACATAAACTCATCCTTTTTTTTTTTTTTTTTTTTTTTTGGGACAGAGTTTCTCTCTTGTTACCCAGGCTGGGGTGCAATGGCACGATCTCGGCTCACTGCAACCTCTGCCTCCTGCGTTCAGGCAATTTTCCTGCTTCAGCCTCCTGAGTAGCTGGGATTACAGGCATGCGCCACCATGTCCAGCTAATTTTTTGTATTTTTTAGTAGAGACGGGGTTTCACCATGTTGACCAGGATGGTCTCAATCTTTTGACCTCATGATCCACCTGCCTCAGCCTCCCAAAGTGCTGGGATTACAAAACTCATCCTTTTTATGGCCGCGTAGTATTCCTTGGTGTATGTGACACATTTTCTTTATCCAGTCTATCAGTGATGGGCATTTGGGTTGGTTCCAAGACTTTGCTATTGTGAGCAGTGCCACAATAAACATACATGTGCATGTGTTTTTATAATAGAATGATTTATAATCCTTTGGGTATATACCAAGTAATGGGATTGCTGGGTCAAATGGTATTTCTATTTCTAGATCCTTGAGGAATCACCACACTGTCTTCCACAATGGTTGAATTAACTTATACTCCTACCAAGAGTGTAAAAGTGTTCCTATTTCTCCATATCCTCTCCAGCATCTGTTGTCTCCAGATTTTTTAATGATTGCCATTTTAACTGGCAGGAAATGATATCTCAATGTGGTTTTGATTTGCATTTCTCTAACGACCAGTGATTATGAACATTTTTTCATGTTTGTTGGCTGCATAAATGTCTTCTTTTCAAAAGTGTCTGTTCCTATCCTTTGCCCACTTTTTGATTTTTTTTCTTGTAAATTTGTTAAGTTTTTTGTAGATTCTGAATATTAGCCCTTTATCAGATGGATAGATTGGAAAGATGTTTTCCCATTCTGTTGGTTGCTGGTTCACCCTATTGATAGTTTCTTTTGCTGTGCAGAAGCTTTTAACTTTACTTAAATCCTATTTGTCTATTTTGGCTTTTGTTGCCTTTGAAGTTCTGGCTAGGGCCATCAGGCAAGAGAAAGAAATAAAGGGTATTCGAGTAGGAAGAGAGGATGTCAAATTATCCCTGTTTGCAGATGACATTATTGTATATTTAGAAAACCCCATCATCTCAGCCCAAAATCTCCTTAAGCTGATAGGCAACTTCAGCAAAGTCTCGGGATACTTATGCAAAAGCAATATGCAAAGTCACAAGCATTCCTATACACCAATGATAGACAGAGAGCAAAATCATGAGTCAACTCCATTCACAATTGCTACAAAGAGAATAAAATACCTAGGAATACAACTAACAAGGTATGTGAAGGACCTCTTCAAGGAGAACTACAACCCACTGCTCAAGGAAATGAGAGAGGACAGAAACAGATGGAAAATCATTTCACACTCATTATTAGGAACAATCAATATTGTGAAACTGGCCATACTGCCCAAAGTAATTTATAGATTCAATGCTATGCCCATCAAGCCACCAATGACTTTCTTCACAGAATTGAAAAAAAAAAAACAACACCTTAAATGGCATATGGAACCAAAAAAAGAGACCACATAGCCAAAAAACAATCCTAAGCAATAAAAAAAAAATAAATAAAGCCTGAGGCATCACACTACCTTACTTCAAACTATATTACAAGTCTACAGTAATCAAAACAGTAGCCTTGGTACTGGTACCAAAATAGAGATATAGGCCAATGGAACAGAACAGAGGCTCAGCAAGAATGCCACACAATGACAACCATCTGATCTTTTGACAAATACAAGCAATGGAAAAAGGATTCCCTATTTAATAAATTGTGTTAGGAAAACTGGCTAGCCATATGTGGAAAGCTGAAACCGGATCCCTTCCTTAAACCTTCACAAATTAACTCTAGATGGATTAAAGATTTAAACATAAGGCATAACACCATAAAAACTCTAGAATAAAACCTAGGCAATACCATTCAGGACATAGGCAAGGGCAAAGACTTCATGACCATAAGTAGTTTTAATTTGTGAGGGGCAAGATGTATTACAGCCCATCAAACAGAAGATAAGGGACTGTTTTGTATTGAGAGTGAGTCAAAGCCAACCATTATCATATAGGCATTTGAACATGGATATGACAAAAGATGGTACAGATAGAAAAGATAAAGAAATAGAAGAAATAAAGAGAAGTACAAAAGTGTGTTTCATAAAGTTTTCTATAATCACTGATTTTAAAAATTAGCTGTTTGTTTTATACATATATATTTTAAATATTTCAAAAAGTTATTTATCATTTTTCCTTGTCTCCTTTTTGCAGTATGTATGCATTGTAGGGTGCAGAATTAATCCATGTTGGCTTGTGAAGAACGTTTACTCGATTCATCAACACCCCTGCTACTATGGAGTCACCTGCCATGGTATTTGCCAAGATAAAGGTCCTGCACAATTTGAATGTGTGTGGCAATTGGGATTTACAGGTAACACATATATATAACTTTTAAATATCTGCTTGAATCATTTCAAAATTTACTAGGCAAGTATTCATTTTCTAAATACATATTTTATATCTTAAAGCACAACATAAAATAAAAGTAAAATTAACACTCTTATTTTCCAATGTGTTCCTTTAACTGACCTGTTCAACACCAACTACCATAGGAAATATACTTGGTACAAGATACATAATAGTGACGGAAACTAGAGCTATTTTCTTCTTTCATAAATCCATGTGTTGGAAGGGAGTGGCTAGTGGACACATACAGTGATAAATACATAATTTTATTTAAAATAAAAGTGCTATGAAAACAGATAGTATTCTATGAATGCTTATAAACAATGAACTTGTTTAGAAAAAAAAAGAAATGAACCTGGGCAATGGAGAGATTAAACTGGGTTGTCAGAAAAGTTTTCCATGAGAAAATGACCCCTGAACAGAGATATAGAGAATAATGTCATGGCAGAGAAGCTGGAGAAGAGAGAATTTTGTGTTGAGGGAATTGTATTTGCAAAAACATTGTATTAGAAGACATGCCTTCTTTGAAGACCTGTCTGGGGCTCTGAGAAAAGATTAATAACAATTCCATGGGGGTAAAGACAGAGCTAAAATGCTGGGTTAAATATTTTGATTTTTATTCTAAAAGGAACAGAAAATTACTATAAGGGTTTCACACATTCGATAAGTTTATAGCAAGTAAAGAAATATATGGAAGAGAAGAAAAAAGCTAGGGAGCTTGTTGGAGTAATAATCTGAGTCATAATGCTGGAAGCTTGAAATAAATGGAAGTTCTGTTTATGGGTTGGAAATAGCAAGTGATGTAGGTGTCAACAGGACTCGTAGTTTTCTGGCTTACACACTTGAAATAAAATTTCAACAGTTATAGTCCTATATATGTTTTTATTTGTTTTGTAGAATTTCAATTTCTACCTCAGTCTATTTTGATGAGCAACATTTTCTGTTCTTTGATTACATTTTTAATATTATTTAAATTAGCAGATGCAAATTTGATATACATTTGTAAGACTGTATGATATTTTCATCCTTTTAAAGAATATTTCCTCTGACTATGATATTTTGGCACTAGAGTTTACAAATAACAAGCAAATTAGTTGTTTGATGTGTCTGTTTTTGACTGAGATCTTACTTTATTTAACTGACAGCAGCTGAATTTATAACATTCTATTACATTACAACAGTGTTGAAATAAAGTAGCAATTAGGCTTTTAAACATAAAACATGATACTTTATTTCACTATGCTCATAAAATAGTTCTCTGTAGAGTTAACAACCTTTAATGACATAAATAATTACCAGTTTATTAATCAAATCACACAGAATGGTAGAAGAGAGCATAGCATTATTGCTTATACTATGTTGGTGCCAAAGGGAACCTTCAGAGACTCTGTTATGAATACTTACTATTTTATAAATGACACAATCAGACAAAACAAAGAAATAACAGTAGTTGAGGTTAGAGGAATTAACCTCAGGACTCTTTAAGGATTGTGTCAGTTCAGCGGTTGTTAAACCCTGACTACATATTAGAATCATCTGAGGAGCTCTTGAAACGCACTAATGCTGAACTCCCACTCCAGAACAATCAGACTGGAATTGTAGTGAGGAGGACACAGAGGACCTGTTGAGATTCCCTAAATGCTTTTTATGTACAGATTGAGAACTGCTATCTACTGTTATAACCAAATTAGTTCACATACTTCAGTGTTTGCATCATTTTTACACTTGATATTCCTTTGTCTCATAGTAGGAATAATGGTTTCATATGTTTGGTTATATTTAAATATCAAACTCTTTCTGAGAACTAAAAACTTCTAAGCAGAACATATTCACAGTGATGAAATAGAAAATGTATTTTTTGGGGAAAATGGAAGGAATAATGGCAAGTCAATTGCTCATGGATAAATCAGCTTTGAGCAAATATAGTCAATTTTATGAATGGCAGTGAAATAACAAATAAATGTTTTAGAAAATGGGTGGTGTAAATACAAAGTTAAAAATACTCATAGATAACTTAGCACAAAGTAATTATCTTCAAAACAATGTGTGCATATTTAATCATTATCTCTTCCTGAATTGCTTGTCAGAATTTACTGAATATAGCTAAGTATAACAAAAAAATTATTTGACACCTAAATAACTTGGCCTGTCCAATGGAAAAGAAGCAGTGTGATAATGCAGTCTGAATGAATGTTTAAGTAAAACAACCTAAACTCGTTTTGAATTCAAAGTGAAGATTCAGCAGTAAAACTTCAAGTTTTCAGGACAAAACAGAAGTTTAAATAAATGAAAAAAATATGTAAATAGAATTATATATTTTATGTACTACAAAATTCCTTCTTATTTCTTCTAGTAATTGCCATTAAGATCTTCTTTTATGTTTTCCTCATAAAATATAAAATGTAATTGAAGAGGAACTTAAAAATCATGCCGATAAGTTTGCATGGGGTGCATTAATTTTACCAGCAGGAAAATTATTGTAATTAAGGGATTTTTCTAACAACTAAATGAAGTGTCTTACACGCCCAATCAATTCTTGCCAATATGATTGCTCTACAGAGAAGGGATGGTAATTAATTAGAAGAAGCCCCTTCAAGGACAATTGGTTGACAGTGCACAACTTGAGAAAGAGCTGACATGCACTGTTTCTTTTCAATGTCATCATCTATGTTCATTATGTGTATTATTAGATTTGAGGAAAGGAGCTACTGACAGAGTGGATAAAGAGTTGTGAAGTGATGTAAGATAATATGAATCATGCTTAAGAAAAGATAAAACCCTAGCTATAAAAGGAAATAAGGCAGAGAATTTCTTTTGAATCGCTTTCTTCTTGAAGCATGTCATCATTGCTGTTTGCTTACCTAAGTTAAACATACACAGTTAAAACATTTAACATGTACTAATGAGCTTTTTTCCAAATGAATAGTGATTGCTGCATTTCTGAGTTAATATTGCAAACTAATACTTTGAAAGTTTTATTTTTTTTCTTTATAAAATAATGGATTGTACTTCTGTTAGAAGACCTTACAGGCTATTATTATACATTACATTTTAAATTTTAAACAATTATTGTGAAAATAGGAAATATTATATCACCAAAGCAATCTTTATCAAAAACCATTTTTCTTAGTATATTATTCTACCTTCAAGTTTTCTTTTGTCAAATCCCTGCTATTTATATATCTATTAGGAATTTTACAAACTTTAGTTTTAATTTTTAGTTTTAATCTTTAGTTGCAAAATTTGTAAAAATCTGTGTATTAAAAAATAATTGTGGTTTAGTGCTTTACATTTATGTCACATATGTTTTCATTGCATTTTTACAAGCCTTGAAAGAGAATTCTCTTAATTGATTAAATTAGTAATTAGAAATAAATAACTTTCATACACAGAACAAAGATAATTATATGGAAGAAAAGATTTTATATAAACAAGAATTAAAATGTTAAAATGCCTAGGACTAAAATTAACAAAAATATGCAACTTCTACATGGAAAAAATTTTAGATATTGCCATAATATAGGTGCATGCATACATAATCTAAAAGAAAATTCTAAAGATATATTATGCTGTAGCTACTATTAGTCTTAATAGTTTTTTCTTTCAACTTTCATACAAATTTATTAGTGATTTACATACTACCATACAGTATTTGAGTATTCTGAATTTGACAATGTTTCCTTTTACCAGTAAGTTTTATACTTTCAGAAGTTTGTCACCACAAGAGTGATAACTATGTGAGGTAACACATATGTTAATGAGCTAGATTTGATAATTCTACAGTGTATACATACTTCAAAATATCATGTTGTATGGTATAAATACATAAAATTTCATCTGTAAATTTAAAATAATAATAACCTACCTTTAGAAAACTTATACTGGAGATATAACTTTTAAAGATTTCAACTCTTAATATTATTGTATAGGTTATTAAAATTTTAATAAAATAATGGTGTTAACTTTTTTATGAAATTTACATCTTATTTCTTAATGCTTACATAGAAAAAAATGACAAATAAAGCCAAGTGTACTCTGCAAAAGTACATCATATGGACAAGTGGGTATAGAATGAGCTCTGCCATATATTAAAGTGGATTACATAGCTTCCTTAATGAAAGCATAGCACCACTGCCTTGGTAGTCAACAAATATGACAAAATACAAAGTCTCAAAATGAATCCAAGTCATGAAACAAAAGTAACATATAATAAAATTGGCACCTAAGATTTTAAGAATAGGTAGGACTGTTTAACAGTTAACATAGAAAAACTGGATAGCCATCTGAAAAAAAAAATCCAACTTTTGTAAACCTTTCAACAATCTCTGGATTAAATTGAAATAGATAAAATTTTAATGTATAAAAAATAAAGTATAAAAATATTAGAGAACGTTGGAGAAATGCTTTGTAAATTTGGATGGGAGAAGAATGAAACGAAACCCTTATCTCCCACTGTATACAAAAAGCAAATCGAAATGGATTAAAGACTTACATCTAAGACCTCAAACTGTGAAACTACTAAAAGAAAACACTGGGGAAACTCTGCAATACATTGTACCAGGCAAAGATTTCTTGAGTAATACCCCACAAGCACCAGTAATCAAACCGCAGATAGACAAATGGAGTCACACCAAGTTAAAATGCTTCTGTAGAGGAAAGGAAACAATCAACTAAGACAAAACTCACAGAATGGAAGATCACATTTGCAAACTATCTATCTGACAAGGGACTAGTAACCAGAATACAGAAGAAGCTCAAACAAATCTACAAGAATAAAATAATAATATTATTTTTAGAGATGGGGAAAAGATTCCCTCCCACATGGTGGGAGCTCCCTCTGGGATTTCCCCTCTGGAATCCCCTTCCACACTCTTCGTGGAAACCTTTCTCTTCTCCTTTCTTTCTCTTTTCTCTACCTAAATAAAATTACTGTGCTGCAAAAGAATGAAGAAAAAAAAAAAGAAATGGGGAAAAGATCTGAATAGACATTGCTCAAAAGAAGGCATGCAAATAGCAAACAGGCATACAAAAATGTGCTCAACATTATTGATCATCAGAGAAATGCACATCAAAACAAATATGAGATGTCATCTCACCCCAGTGCAAAGAACAGGCAATAACAAATGCTAGCAAGAATATATAGAAAGGGGAATTCTTGTATACTGTTGATAGGAATGTAAATTAGTACAATCACTGTGGTGAACAGTTTGGAGGTTCCTAAAATTACTAAAAATAGAACTGCCATATTATCCAGCGATCCCACTGCTAGGTATACACTCCAATGAAAAGCAATCAGTATATCGAAGAGATAGCTGCACTCTTAGGTTTACTGCAGTGCTATTCACAATAGCCAAGATTTGGAAGCAACCTGGGTGTCTGTCAACAGAGGAATGAGTAAGGGAAATGTGGTGTATTTACCCAATGGAATACTATTCAGCTATATATATATATAACATATATAGTATATATTACATATATACTATATATTACATATTACATATATATTTTATATTATATATATATATATATATATATATATATATATATATATATATTAATGAGATCCTGTCATTTGCAACAACCTGGATGGAACTGTAGGTCTTTATGTCAAGTGAAATAAGCCAGGTACAGAAAGCCAAATTCACATGTTCTCACTTATTGTAGAAGCTGACACAAGAACAGAAAAGGAAATACTACATATTCTCACTCATAGGCGGGTGAGAAAAATGAGAACACATGGACACAGGGAGGGGGATACTACACACTGGGGTCTATTGGGGGGAATAGGGGAGGGACAGCAGGGGGGAGCTGGGGAGGGATAGCCTGGGGAGAAATGCCAAATGTGGGTTAAGGGGAGGAAGGCAGCAAAACACACTGCCATGTATGTACCTATGCAACTATCTTGCACGTTCTGCACATGTACCCCAAAACCTATAATGCAATAAAAAATTTTTTTAAAAAAAGTTTCCTTGCTTGTTAAATAACAAATCCTTCTTGCTTTTCGCTAATAACTCCTTGTTAAGTCCTATCCTATATAGTTGTTAAACATGTTTACAGGCACGTAGTACATTCTATATATAAAAAAAGAAGCTTAAAATTAAAACAGTAGAACTCATAGAGATAGAGAGTAGAATGATGATTGCCAGAGGTTGGGAAGGGTAGTGAAGGTAGATGGAAGTGGGGATAGTTAATGGATACAAAACTATAATTAGATAGAATGAATAAGACCTAAGATAGCACACCAGGGTGACTACAGTCAACAATAATTCAGTGTACATTTTTAAGTAACCAAAATAATATAATTGGATTGTCTATAACACAAAGAAAGGAAAAATGCTCAAAGTGACGGATACACTATTTTCACTGAGGTAGTTGTTATGCATTGTATGCCTATAGCAAAATATCTCATGTAACCCATAAATATATGCACCTAATATTTACCCACAAAAATTAGAAAAACCAAGAAAAAATGGATGGAGAAGATGTTTATAACTAATAATTAAATTATTGACGTCAGAAAGAAAAGACTGGTGAATTTTACTACATGAAAAGTAAAAATATCTGCTTATGAAATTCATAGAAATCAAACTGCAAAAGAAACATTGCACAGACATTTCACTTCACAAAAGAAAGAAACCTGATAGGTAAATCACTAATATAAACATACAGTTTACATAAGAAGACATAGAGATTATAAATATATGGGGGAAATGCTGAGCTCTATTCATAATGCAATCAAAGCAAATTTAAAAAACACTGTAAGTATATAATTTTTCTCATATTAGCCAGGAAAAAATTTGAGAGTTGGACAATTTAGTGACTATCCATTGCCAGCAATAATGTAAAATCACTATAATATCTAAATGGGATACTTTGCAATGTCTGTGAATATTACAAATTATGTACTATTTGACCTAACCTGATCATTAAGAATACATTCTCATGCTCAGTAATATATGTGTAATTTTATACCTGGTATCATTTGTTATTAAGAGAAAGAATAAACATAAATATGGAAATGAATTACTACAATTATTAAAAATAGAATTGCTATATTATCCAACAATCCCACTGCTAGGTATATACTCAAATGAAAGAGAATCAGGATATTGAAGAGATAACCCTCCCAAATTTGCTGTAGCACTATTCACAATAGTCAAGGTTTGGAAGCAACCTGGGTGTCCATCATCATCATCATCATCTAGAACTGAGATATATGATAAGGTGAAAGAAAGGAATGCAACAGTGTAGAATCATGTGTATAATAGACAAGCTTTTGATTCTTTAATTTGTGTTTATTTCTGTGGAAGACTTTTTTATGCTTTTTGCTCAGTGTTCTGAAATTTCACAATGTTGAGACTTTTACATAGTGTGTCTTCTTGTCTCTTTTTAAGCTCTTCTAATTGGAAATGTTACTCTTTTAATTTTTAGGGAGTTTCTGTACTTTTCCCCTCAAATGTCTCTTTTCTGTAGTTCCAATTCCAAAAATTGAATATCACATCTCCTAAATTGATCCTCATTTTTTCATAATTTCTTTTCTCTTTCCTATTTTTATATTGCTTTATTTTCTGCTCCATTCTCCCAACTGAATATCTCAAAATGTGTGTTAAATTGTTAATTTGTTTGACTATATCTGTAATAATCTAGGGCATGCTTTCATCCTTTAAATTGTACACATTTTGACAATCTGGGTTTCTTTTCCAATAAGGATAAAATAGTTTTGCTTCTCTCCCTAAAAGTGTTATAGCTTTGTTTAAATTTTCTTCTGTTTTGCATAGTGTCTCAGTTTTCTGCAAATACTGTTTATGATTATTTGTTCTCTTTTGTTTGGAGTCTTTCTGCTAAATATGGGGTGATCGTATTTAATGGTGAGAATCTAAGAAGGCTGACTGGAAACTGACCATGCAAGGATGGACCTTGATGACTGGAGCTCTATGATAGGGTTGCAGGTTGGCAATTAGGCTTTCATTAGGAGACCCTCAAGGATCTTGATATCTTTAAGGCAGGAGCCCTTGAGATTTAACTCCTAAAAAAACCTCAGAAATTGTTTGTTTGTAGAGCTGAGGGAGGTGAGTGAGGGGTTAGAATAATAGTCTGGATAACTGACTTGGGACAGAGGCTCTGAGTGTCAACTAATCTTGTTTCCAGACCCCACCTTAGTACCAGAATTTGGTACTAAGAAGTTTTCAAACCCTGAGCATCTGAAAATTTCTGCTAGGCCAATATATTTTTTATAATTATGTCCTCTCATTTGTGTTTTGGCTGTAGCCTTTCTGCTAATTTATCCTTTCAGTTTATCATTTTTTCATTATTTTTATGGGTTAAAATGTTTGCTTTATTTATTTGTCTACATTATCTCTTTTTTGAGACTTTGGGAGACAGAGGCAAAAATTTAAGATTTAAATCCAGATGTTTAGTCAGATATATCATTATAGAAAACCTGATGCTAATAAATTGGACAATTTAAATGAAATGGATAAATTTCTAGAAAAATACTAGTTGGCAAAACTGACCAAATCATACATTTCAATTCTAAATAATCCTACAGTTTCTTAGAAATAACTGAATAAAATAGTTTTAAAAATCTTCTCACCAAAAAATACTTGAAATATGTGGCCTTCTATTATAGTTCTCCAAATTTTCAATAACATAATCATTCTAATAGTATATAAACTTGCAGGAAAAAAACTAAGGGAGGAACACATATCAGTTAATTACATGGCACTAGCATAATCCTGTTTGAGTTAATTACTCTCAGCATGTTGAAGGTAGAAATGTATTGACCTATCATTAAATTTACTTCTATTTTCTTCTCTTCTATCTGATCTTCTGATAATCTCATCCATTGATTATTTTATTATTAATATAGCCATAATTTTCTACAATCTTAAAATTGTAAACAGTCACATTACATACGTAAGATTGAAGAGATTTGGGATATTCTGCTTGGTTACTAGCTCCTTCTGGTTTTCCAGTAATATGTGAGATTTCTTGGTGAGATATTCATATGGTAGGGAGATATCAGTTTATGAATTATTTTTAATTTACAATTCAGTTGTAAAATGCATAGTTTATGTGATAGTTTTCAAGAAATGATGCCTTCCAAGTCCCTAGATTTTAGATTTGTTAACTGTAAGCAGTCCTAAACTAGAGATATTTTGCTAAAAGTTTCTGTAGATAAATACTGTCCTGTAACAAATATTGTTTGTTTGTTTACTAGGAGATGTAGTCATGTTTATAAAAGGACTGGTTCAGGTCTCCTATGTTCTTTTATTGCCTCCATTAATGACCAATAACAGGTTCTCAGCCCAGCTTAATTAACTCATTTCTCCTACAGTTCTGAGATTTACCTTTTTTGTTTGTTTGGTTTTACCTACAATTTCAAAATCTCTCATTCCCTAATTATCTGTCTACTATCTATTTTATTCATCTTTTCGTGTAGATTTTTCAACAAATTTACCATAATCATTGTCCTTGTCTGATAATTCTGATAATTCTCGGGATCTTACAATTTTAGTTTTCCTCTTGAATATAGGTAACATTCTCTTGAATATAGGTCACTTCTTCTTTCTTTTGGAATCTCTCCTTTTATTTTTGTTATAGGACACTTATTTTTACAGTTTTAACATATAATTATTAATTGCAATTTAGTCAAAATTTGATTATTTTAAAAAATGAATTGGCCTGAGAGCTGTGTCTTCTTCTTCTTGTGATGCTATATTTCTCAGTCCATGTTTAAAATGAGAGGGTTGGGCTTTGAGGTCTCCTTCAAATTCAGTATCATATACATATAGGAACTTATTTTGTGGCAGATGTTGTCAAATTTATATTTTCAAGTAATTTGACCACAGTCCTTAAAAGTCCATTGTGAATTCAGGTTTGTAAGAGTTTATTTAATTTTTCATATCTTTTTTTTTAAAGAATCTGAAGGTGAAAAGTGCCAAGGGGTTATTGATGCCTATTTCTTTCTGGCTGCAAACTGCACTGAAGATGCAATCTATGTGAACAAGCCTGAAGATATTAATAATTCATGCTGGTTCCCATGTGCAGGCACAAAAGAGGTAAGGTAAATTTATCTAGTTGCTTCTCATTTTTCTCTTTAGCTTGTAATTGTCTGATTTTTAAAAAGTTAGAAATGTTTAGATTACAGATTATTCAGTATTCAAAATATATAGTTTGTGTAGTTCGAACATAACTTCATAAACAAGTATCCAAACTGTACTTGGAAATTAATTTTTACTTTTTATATTTATAATATGGGAAGGTAAAAAACTTGAAGAATCATTTTTTTCCTAGTCTTATTGTATTTTATTAATGTTATAATTTTTTGGCTGATTAAAACCTCTCAAATACAGTTGTGTTTATGCCACTTTTTGTTTATAGAACATAATGAAATGCCATTGTCTTTTGTGTATGTTTAAGTCTCTGAGAGATTTCCAATCTCTTACACCAGCAAAATACTTACACAAATTTTTTTAAATGAAAATAATTTCTAGTATCTAGGCAGTTCTATTCCTAAAAATTGTGAGGCCTATGTCAAGAATAAAAGAGTGGTCCTCTTTTTATCCCCTCACCTCCATCTTATACAAATTAAGATGATATGTTTAACATGTAACAATAATTAAGAAATATTTAAGGATCTTAATTTTAAACAAATTATGAACTTTTTGTAAAAATGATTCAGGAATTTTCCAAAAAGTTAAGAGAATTAACAAAGTATTTATAATCTATCTTGTCTTGATACAACCTAATTTTGTAATTTTACAAAAGCCATATTTTAATTCTGTGATTTGTATAAATTTCAGTATAGATTTATAAGCCCTTTTCTTTATGAATATATCCATTTACATGGAGTCGACCTTGTAAATACTAATACAAGTCACTGTTTCCTTCAAATTCACCACATAGAGGCATTACAACTAGATGCAAAAAAGACTTCAAATACCACAGCCTCTAAAAGTATGCTCTCAAATGTATCTTGAAATATGTTTATAAGTCATAAATATATGAAGTAAGCATAATACATTTTTACATGTATATATTTAGCCAAACACATGTACATCACTGTGATACAGATTACATTAAAGCTTTATCTTTAAGACATCTAGCTTTATCAGTATAGTTAAAATAATTATATATTATAATACACTTAATATTTCAGTAACTGTAAACCTTTCTTAGGAACAAGCAAATCATACTTGTTGTTTTGTTATATAATTCTAGTTCCTAATATTCTTTAATACTAATCACTAACTTTAAGTAAATTAGCCTTTGCAAAGATAGCAATCCAAGATCATTTTAGCTATTTTATTATTTTATGATTGTACATTTTAAATAACCTTAACACTTTTATCATAGGTAAAATAAACATAAATATATATCCCACAACTGCATTTGTACACCTTATTTTCATTCTATAAGGACAAGTGTAGTTTAAAACTATGTTTAGAGACTATATTTTTATATTTTTCTTATTTAGAAATTGTTCAAGTATCCAAAATAATTTTATTAACTTTATTAAGCATCTGTGTAAATTCTTAACATTGACTAAATATTTAGAAATTTCAAACATACACCATCAGGTTAAGTTTTTATAATTTGTGGTATAATCAATAAAACATTCTAGTACATCACTATAATTAAATTAGAAAGAATTCACAAGGTTCAACCCTTTTAAATTATATGTTATTAAAATTTCAATTATATTAATTTTGGATTTGTGTAATCATACTTTGAGGACATAATTATAGAATGTATCTCTTAAAGTTAAATTAAACCAGTCTAATTTATCTAAAGTGTCATTTATTTAAAAAACTACATGTGTTCTTTTTAAATAAACCTCTTTAGAATAAAGGCATACATACTAATATAAATAAGCAAACTTTAGTATTTACGTATTTTGAAAAATCAAAACTTTAGGATTAAGCCAAAGCTTTGTGGAGTCCAGTTTTCTTTTCAACTAAAAGAGTAACAATATTACCCATACACATGAATGTTTTTCCTGATTTGTTAAAGTTTTGGCAAGCGAGAAACATATAAATAAAGCAAAGTTAATCATTTCTTTTTATTGTAAATGTGGACTATCTGAAAAATAGTCCTTAGAATGTCCATATATGATAATGACAGAAAAAAATTTTATGATCAATTAATTTCAATTTTTTCCTAAGCAAAAAAGAAAAGGGAAAAATGAATAAGTGAAGTTTATCAAAATTGTGATTGTTAAGATTGACTCTCTCCCTTCTGCACAGCGTAGGAGATGCTTAAATACAGAAAAACCTATTTTCACACACACACACACACACACACACACACACACGAACAAATCATTATAGTTTAAACAACTCACATACTTGACAATTCCACAGAGCTATATAATTAAAAAATCTAGTGCTTATTAATCCCAGAAGCATGAAAATGAAAGAGAAGGTTTTGTGTAATACACAGAGTAATCTCTCTATTAGACATACGGGACAGAGAATCTCCTCATAAGGATTTTTTCCTTTTTCTTCTATTGTATCTGTCAAATAAACAATCTTGTTCATGTCAAAATTTCCCCAGGGTGGTCACTGCAATTTCATATTCTCCTTTGAGAAATTATACCAATTAGAGAGATGTGTACATGGCTTACAATATGAGGGGATGAATGTGTGCTGTCCAGGCATAAAAGGCTGAGAAGGACCCATGAAAACTTAGGTCAGCAAGTGTTTGTACAATATCATGTCTCCAGACATTCCAACGATCAATCAATTTCAAATCAACTAAGAGTGTTTACAAGACTTTTTAAAATATGACAATAAAAAATGTTGCCCAAAGGAACACAAGAGTGATGTGACCGTCTGAATTCATCACCTATTTAGGCCACTTGAATGATGTAGTTATGGAACCGACACTTTCCCCTCCCAGCTGACTTCCTCTTATAGAGTCACCTGAAACAGTGGTGAAAATGGAGAGTTTTCCTATTTATGTATAATTGAATTATATAATCAAATGATTCCTAAAAAAATGTTTTCTTATTCTTAAGAAACAAAAGAAACATAACATTTGTGAAGTTGATGAAAACAAATTGTAGTTTAGACTTGATAATGTACCTAAGGCAGTTTCACAGCTGGAGAGAATATCCAGTGGTCTCAGCATGGTGCATTGGTTGCTATCCATCCTTGGGCTTGATGGAATTTCAGGGGTATCTTTGTGAAACTTTGGATTTGTTCACTTTTTATGCTCCAAAAGACCACCAGGCAATTCTGCTGATCAAATAAAAACTAATTATTTTAGACTTATTTCAATAAGGGAAAACAACACATTAGTATAGAGTTGTAGAGTTAGTAGTGCTGTAACCAGGTGGCGGGAGGACAGGGGCTCAGCCCTCTCCCTGTGCTCGACCGGATGTGTCCAGGTTCTTGGGGTCACTTGCCCCAGCAATGAGGAAAGGGCCCTGGCAGCATGGTGAGCTTACCATTCAAGTAAATATGGGATCCAAAGAGTTTGGCAGAAAGTGATTTATTTAAGAGAAAAAGAGAGAGAGCTCCCACGCTGCCGGTCAGGGGGAATCCGAAGGGGATATCTGCACAAGTAGAGAGGGAAAGACAGCTCCCAAGTTGTTGTAGGAGGGGATCTCAGAGAGGAAAATCCATATAGGAAAGGGGACAGTGGAGTTTTAACCCTGAAGTTATTCACCCCCCGCAACCCCCTCCATTTATGTTGTTGTCCAATGAGAGGAGTTCTTTCAAACTTCCTCTGGAGTGATTGATCTTCGATTCTGATCCCAGATTAGTTGCTTGGGCCCACAACAGATCCCCCTCCTCCCAGAGCTATTTGCTGGCTTTTTAAACAAAGAGCTCACCTGGAATTTCTACCTAGCCTGCCTCTGGGAAAGTTAGTAAAGAACTTTACATTTGAAACCTCTCTGGTCCCCAGATGGGGGCGTGGATGGAGGTACGGCGCAGGGAAATTCCTGCCTTTGAAACACAGGCAATTTTCCTTAACACAGTCCCTTAGCGCCTCAGATGGGAGACGTTGCGGAAAGATACTTATTTGGTGTAGAACCTTGAGTCAGTTGTAGAGTGTATCTAGTGGGGATTGGTTAGAGTTTATGAATGAAAACTTTGTATTGATGGCACAATATTCTGAGAATCTAGAAATTGAGTCTTGATGTGCAAACTGTTAATATTTGTAAATAACTTATTTTCGTTGGTTTATAGTCTTACATTCCAGAAGCAAGTATTTCATGGAGTAAATAGTAAGTTATTCTTTTTTTTTCTCAGTGTTTTAAAGCATACGACAAAAAACTAGGTTTATTTTAGTTTTCATTGTCAAAGACAAAAATTCCAAAAATGTTCTTTTATTTATTTGTGTTAAAATGTGTCCCTTCTCTGACAGAGGTTCTCTTTTAAATGCAAATGCTTCTGGAAGGGAAACATATAAATATAAATGAGTTTATCTTGTTTTCTATACCCCTGTCACCAAAAGGTTAAAAAATTATACATTATTATGAGTTACTGGGAAGGGAAGGTGCTTTTCAAACAAAGAAGAGATCATGGAGCACTAAAACTTGGGATGTGAAAGGTTTTTACCAAGTTTATTTTATTTCAGAATTTATAACTAGGTCTTAATCCCCGATAAATTTGAACTTTAATTCATCCAGAATGATTTTAATATCTGTTACCTTTTAATTAGCTAAATATATAGTCAAAATAGCCTTCCTCTTTCCTGCACATTGACTAAACTTCAGACAGTTTTCTTCTTGTCTATACACCCCTACACTTCTTTATTCCTATAGCATGTACTTTAAAAACTTTGCAGATGTAAATTATGGAAATGTATGTAAACCTTCTTCCAGCTGCTTTCAGTTTAAGGATGCAGAGATGTCTTTATCAAGGACCATGGAACCATGTCTCTGAACTGTAATTATTAAAGAAAATAGTTTTCTTACTTCCCAGTCTACTTTACAGAAGGCCTACTCACAGAACAAACTTTTTGCAAACTCAATAATAATTGAATCTGCTTGACACATTCCATCGATCATACTCTTCTCTAGTGACCTCCAGTACAACAGTCTCCCCCTTAACTGCAGGGATACTTTCCAAGACCCAAGTGTATGCCTGAAACTGTGAATACACTATAGTTTTTCTTATACACATATAACTATGATGAAGTTTAATTTATAAATTAGGCATAATAAAAGATTAACAACAAATAATATAGAACAATTAGTACACTATAATAAAAGTTGTATGACTATGGTCTCTCTTTTTCAAGATAACTTACTAAACTATGGTCACATATTTTTGAACCATGGTAACTGAAAGGATGGAAAGTGAAACCAACAGTAAGTGAGGACTGCTGTCATTTTTTATTAGTTTAAGTTGGCAATTAAAATTCCTCCTGCTGTCTGTTTTTGAAAAATTGAGTTTAGTTTCTCTCCCCTATTTTAATAGTCTTTAATAAAATTTAATTACCTATTTAACTTTGGCTCAATTTTTATCTTGACAGGTATTATTTTAAGGATCCAGCTTGCTACATATCACGATTAAGAAAAGTCACTTTCACCTCTGATGTCACTTTATTTATCTATTTAATAACAAGGGTCAAAAAGTGGCAAAATAAATGCCATATATTAGATCTTATAGAGGTTTTTCCCCAGAGTCCTTTGCCAATGACCATATGTACTAATACAATATGGGTATGACAAGATAATTTATAGAAAATTACATGATATTCCCTGAAATGATAGCTGGCATAACTTAACTAGCATTGTTTACTTACCTATGCAGAACATTCTCTGTAAGTATGTTATAAATATCCTTCGTGTAGTTAATTTCTCTACAAAAGTGACTTTGTGGTAATAATATCGTTATGTATATACATTACTAGTACTGAATTCTCAAAAAGGAAATTCCTGGCAGTTTGTTACTTCTATTTCCTTTGGGAAGAAAAGATCTTCCACTGCCCAGAATCATGATTTTATTACATTTCTTCTTCAAGTAAACATTTTAAAATACCTAGAATAAAACCTCAAATTTAACTTTTGTGTATTTTGTAATATTGGGGTTTTTGTGCAAAGCGTAGTAATTAATTATATTTTTTATGTGCATGATATATATAAGATTGACCTGTGAATAATACAGGGGTTAGGGTTGCCAACCTCTATGCAGTCCAAAATTGTGTAAAATGTTCAATTTAACGTTTGATAGAGTGTTTTGTATAATTTTTTTAAATATTTCTTTAAGCAGATTTTTGATTCTCTATATATACAAAGTTGAGAAATCTTTTCTCTGATATACAAGGTAGATCCAAGTTTCTATGTGTCTACTGATAGTCAATTATAATAGTGCTCCTTAATAATTTACTTTCTTACTAATTTTTGCGAGAGACTTCTTCGTATCTATAAATTTAATTATAGAAAACCAAAATTCTAGTAGAAGTCTAGACTATCTGAACAGATGAAAAATCATGTTGAAATCCCAAATTATTTTTTAGGGCCAGAAATTACTTGCAGTAGTTTTTAAATATAGTAAATAACTGCAGTATAAAATGATTCACCACCTTTCTCATTTAATAAAAGTGTCTCAACTAGAACGTTAGATATAATTTAGGTGTTAATATCAGACCCCTTCGACAAAATCTTGTGTGGTTTTGAGGTATAGCCAAAAGGAAAGCTAATTATTCAACTTTTAATTATTTCAGATTTTCTTAATACCAGTAATAATTATTTTGAAAATAAAATTAAAGGGAAAGCATATAGTTGTATGAAACAAGTCTATCCTAATCAGAATTCTGTAGTAATATTCCTTGTTAAAATATTGCTTTTTCAATATTTTATTACATATTATTTTGTAATATAGACTTCTAATAATTAAAAATACAATGGCAATTTGAAGTTTTGGTGTTTGGTATTTTCTAATTATATTTAAGGTACAGAAATAATATATTATGCATTTTTCCATAAAGAATATTTCAAAAATTAGCAAATTTTGAATAAGGCTTTTAAGCTAGATAATATAGTTCTGTAGCCAAGTCAACTTTCTAACCTTGGTAATTTTTCTGAGGTAACAAAAGAGAATAATCTCATTTTTAAAAGAAATACACAGTAAGTTATAATGTTCAATATAGTCTCAAATCTCAGGAAGGTAAACTACCTATAGATATACATAAAGATAGAATAAGAAAGCATTGTCATAAAATGCTAATATTTTTTGCTTCTTATATGAGTGTTAAGTTTGTAAGTCAATTATAATAGTGCTCCTTTAATTGAAAAAAAAACTTTACAACTAATATTCTGCGACTGTAGAAAATCATTACATACTCAAACAGAAATGAAGGCCTCTCTGAGTCACAAACATGTAGACATATAGACACAGAGAAAACTTACAGCTTCAGTTGTAATATTTTAGACTTGGGACAAGGATAAATAACACTTGATTATCTGTCCATGTCAAAGAACTATTCTCCTTCCTAATAGATTTGACTTTCTTACTTGTTTTGAACTCTATGTAGAAAGTGAAAAGACAGATCCTCATTTGATTCTTATTCAATAGAAAGTAAATCTCTATGAACCATTGGTCTATTTAGATATCACTAAAGGGTCAGACCATGAAACAAAAATTCCTAATCATTGTTGCTACAGATGGAAAATAACTTGTTGGCTATGAACCAAAACAAAAAGAAAATATGAAAATATGCAGAGAATTTTTTTAAAAGATAGTAAAGTTCTATTGTTATTTGAATTTACCTCTAGGAATTAGGAATATATGTATATGTAAAAATATAAATATATACTTGTGTTTAACACTCCATAAGAAGTGTACTTCTCTCTGACAGTTAACCTAATCATCAGATAAATCCATTGGGCATATCTGTGGAAGACTTCCAAAGCTGTTAAAAAATATAAATATAATTTTTGATAAAACATAGCATCATGACTTAATGAAAATATTAAATGCATGTGAAATATATTGTTTAATTTACTTTTAATAAGAAAATCAGTAAAGCTTTACTGTCAGTTTAAAGAGGAAACCAAGTAAACCACTGAAGGAGAAAAAGTATTTAGCAAAACCAAAATTAGATTTTTCCATGGATCTGTCTATCAATACAATGCTATTTCCATCAGATCAGTTAACATTTAAACAATGTCTATAAAAATTTGATTAAAATACAATGAATTTTTAAATTGTCTAATAGATGTATATATATTCAGTACATATATGCATACATAAATATGCACATATATATATTTCTGTCACAATTTGTGTAAACAATTTGACTATTAAAAATGATTTTGACATAAATAAAAACTGATTTTTTTAACCTTTGCTAAAGGAACACATTATTTCAACACATAAATGAAAGCTTGAAATCCTTGAAATGATTGTGTCATCCAAAAGACTACCAAGAAGACTAAATGGTAGAAAGAAGGGTTTTTTTGTGACATCAATTTGCCAACTGGGTGTATTAGTTCATTCTTATACTGCTATGAAGAACTACCTGAGACGGGGTGATTTATAAAGAAAAGAGGTTTAATTGACTCACAGTTCCACAGGCTGTACAGAAGGTATGGCTAGAAGGCCTCAGAAAACTAACAATCATGGCGGAAAATGATGGGGAAGTGAGCCTGGTCTTCACATGACAGCAGGAGAGAGAATTAAGGAAGAGATGTTGCATACTTTTTAACAACCAGATCTCAGGAGAACTCAGTCAGTGTTTGGATAACAGCAAGGGTGAAACTGCCTTCATGATCTAATCATCTCCCACCAGGCCCCACCTCCAACACTCAGGATCACAATTCAACATGAGGTTTGGGTGCAGAAACAGAGCCAAATAATATAACTGGGAAAAATTCATCTCTGATGTGGATGTAAGGTGCTTTTTTAGAAGTGGTGAAGGGCAGGGTGATTTTTGTGCCTCACAGGGTCTGTGTTACACAAGAGTCATACATACTCAGCAAGTCTGGGGAGAAAGCAATATGCATTTATGAAGGGGAGTTAAGCACATGCTCAATGAGTAAACATATTTGTACCATACATCCCATATTCTCTTTGAAGCAGGTTTTAGCATTGAAATGAGGTAGAATTTGGCATTTTACATCAAAAAGTGAACTATAGGATGCAAAGACAGTTTGTGCTTTGTCTCTATAAACTGGCTGCAATTGGCTTGAGGACTACAATTGCTTATCAGAAAACAGTGTTTGTAAGGTGATTCTGTCTGATAAGGGTTATGGTGGCCTTGGTTGTAAATCAAAGTTAGGAAGGAAATGACAGTTTGACTTATAGCTCCTATTAGGGAGCTTAGCAAAGGTGTGGTTTTTCTTGTAGCTCTAGAAATTTAGAAAATTGCTGTACCAGCCAAGCTCTGAACCATTGGCTTCTGAACCATTAACTTTCATTTCTTTAACCCTAGGTTTCATCTTAGTAGACAAAGGGACATCTATTGTGGTCTCTCAGATCACAATTGTAATACTGTAGTATGTGATGGGAATTTTTTAACATTTTTATTTCTTTTTTGTTATAGATTTGTGCAAATGGATGCAGTTATTTGTGTAAAGAAGACAGTCAGGAATATCAGTGTCTATGTTTCCTCAGATGGGCTGACAACCTGTATCTGGAAAATACAACTGATGATCAAGAAAATGAGTGTCAACATGAAGCTATTTGTAAAGATGAAATTAATAGACCCAGGTATTTATGTATCATTTGAGCACATAACATTACCTATCAAAAAGTTATAATTACATTGATAAGTCATAATTGAACTGTTTAATGGTAACAATCTTTTTTGATTAAAATGATTGTAATTTCCACACCCAACACTTACATATACATATATGGTTATTATATGTTATGTTACATAATACATGTTATGTATTACAATGTTAGCACAATGAAAAAAGGGAAGAAGAAATAGATCTGTATAGAAATAACTTTTCTATATCATTCTAAAATTGTTAGCATAAATTCATGATAAATTCTGCTAAGTTAAGATGTGTATGATTAGCTCCAGAGCAACTACTAAAAAAAATAAAGTTTATATAATATAGTAAAAAATAGCATTAACAAAATTTAAATGTTGCCCTCAGGGCCAGGCACAGTGACTCATGTCTGTAATCTCAAGGTTTTGGGAGGCCAGGGCAGGAGAATAGCTTGAGACCAGGAGTTTGAGACCAGCCTGGGCAACATAGTGATAACCTGACTCTACAAAACATTTTCAAAATCAGCCAGACATGATTGTGCACATCTGTAGTCCTAGCTACTTGGGAGGCAGAGGAGGAAGTATTTCTTGAGCCCAGGAGTTAGAAGCTGCAATGAGCTATGATTGTGCCACTGCACTCCAGACTGGGCAACAGAGTAAGACCCTATCATGAAAAAATAAATACAATAAAATGAAATATTGCCCTGGAGTAATATTTACTTAGTACAAAAGAAAATAGTATTAGAATAATTAGAATGAGAAAAATAGAGGTACGAAAGAGATATGAGACATGCAGAAAACAAATAGTAAAATGGCAGGTATAAATTCAAATGCTTCAAAAATATTTAAATTAAGTGACTTGAGAAATTCAATCAAAAGATATTTTTAGAGTGGCTGTTTTCTGATTCTGTGTATATGTATATATATGGTTTATGGGAGACACTTTAGATTCAAAGATACAAATAAGCTGAAAGAAAGCAATAAAAAATACATAATTCAAACAGTAACAAGAAGAAAACTGGCATACCTTTACTAACAGGAAAAAAAATAGGTATAAAAAAGTGAAACAGTTAGTAGAGAAAAATACGGATATTTTATAATTGTAAAAATATCAAATGTTCAGAAAAGGTAGTGATTACAAACATATATGTGTGTATGTATATGTATATGTATATGTATGTGTGTATACACAACTAACAACATAGCCTCAAAACAATGAAGCTAAAAAGAGTAATTTAAGGAAGAAATAGCCAATTCAACAATGAGACTTAGAGACTCTAATAACCTACCTTCAATAGCAGATGTAATACTTGCTTGTAAGTCAACAAAGGTGTAGAAGATTTAAACAACATTATAGATCATCTAGGAGTAGCAGATAGCTATAAAACACATTACCCAACAAAAACAGAATAACCTTCTTAAATGTACATGGCACATTTACCAGGATAGACCATGCTATGCTATAAAACGAGCTGTAATTTATTTCAGAAGTTGAAATAATAAAATGAACATAATTTGATGAAAATTTAATGAGATTAAACATCAGAAACAATAAGTAACTTGGTAAATTTACAATTATATGGAATTTAAATAACACAATTTATATTTAAAAAATGGATCAAAATGAAATTGAAAGAGAAATTAGGAAAGACTTTAAGATTATTGAAAATGGATACCAAAACTCATGGGATGTGAGTGATGCAGTGCTTGGAATAAAATTTGTAGCTGTGAATACCTCAATAGCCTAAACTTCCACCTCAACACAATGGAAAAGAGAAAACTAAACCTAAATACCATAAGTAGAAAGAAGGAAATCATAATCTAAGAGTAAAATTAATAAAATTAAATACAGATAAACAATAAAGACTATCAAAAAAATAAAAGTTCATTTGTTTTAAACGTTAACAAAATAAATATACTAAAATCAGGCATAAGAGATAAAACAGTACTGAAATTATAGAAAGAAAAAAATATAATACTTTACACCTAAATTTTAAAGTTTAGTTAACTTCAGTAAAATGGGAAATAGAAAAATACCAACTACTGCAATTGATTCAAGAAGAAATAGAAAATCTAACCTATAACAAGTGAAAAGATTGAATCCAGTAATTAAACAAACTAACAAAAATTAACACTATGGAATGCCCAAGCCTAGATGACTTCACTGGGGCATTGTAACAAATATATAAAGCAAAATTAAGAGTAGCTATTTACCACCTCTTTCAAAAATAGAAGGGCAGGGAACATTTCCCAACTCATTTTATAAGGCCAATATTACAATACTACAACCTGACAAATCACAAGAAAACTATAGGCAAATATATGTTTTCAATCTAAACACAAGAACCCTCAACACAATGATATTACACCAAGTTCAGCAACACATGGAAAGGTTTATATAGCATAACCAAATGAGATTTATCATAAGAATATAAGGTTAATTTAATATCTTAAAAGAAACTAATGTAATTTACTATATTAACAGAATAAATAAAAAAGAAAATACATGATAATGTAAATAGATGCAGGAAAAAAAGCATGTTGCAGAATCGCACAACTCTTTTTTTACAAAAGCACTCAACAAATGAAGAATACAAGGGAACTTCCACAATCTGATAAGGGACATTTAAAAAAAATAAGAAGAACGAAGAAACGTGACTAACATTATACTTATTGTTGAAAGACTGAAAGGTTGGAATTGCAAACAAAAACCATGAGATAACACTTTACACCTACTTGTGTAGTCTAATAATAGATTTTCCATTTGACCCAGCAATTCTACTTGTAGTATATACTCAAAAAAAAAAAAAAAAATGAACACATATGTTCATACAAAATTTGTATGTGAATGTTTGCACAATTGTGAAAGATTGAAAAAGCTGAAATAACCTAAATGTCCATCAACTGATGAAGGAATATATACAATTTGTTATATTCATACAATAATATGTTATTCAGCAGTAGTCAAAAATGAATTACTGACATGTGCTTTAATATAGATGAACATTGGAAACATTTTGATAAGGAAAAGAAGTAAGTCACATAAGACACATGTAGTGCTCAACAATACTTGTTTAATGAAACATTTTTATTTATTAAGAAAATTACCCTTTGTTTTGTGACATAAGTTCATTTTCTTCTGATTTTGTAATTCTTTTTTGTTTGTCATCATTTTTTGACATCCAGAGAATCTTGGCATTTTTGCAATTGAAATTATCGGCACTTTAATGAGTTCTTGATACTGTTTTATAATTAATACTAACAATGGAGCTTAGAAAATTTTGCAGATACAAGTATTTTATATCAAATTAAGTTTCTCTATATCAGTTACAATATCTAGAAATTATATATGTGATACCACCTGTTATAATGTCAAAAGATATGCAAAATATTAGAATTAACAAAAGATGCTCCAATTCTCTGTTAAAAAGACCCTTTACATACCACTAAGCTCAGTGAAAAGAAAAAATTACATATACTCTGAATAAATGAAAATATAATGCATTAACTTAAATATTAGGCCTTAAATTGGCTAAGATATTAATTCTTCCCAAATTGATTCACACATTTAATGCAATAAAAAATATTGCAGGTTATTTTAGAAACTATATATATGTATATATTTATGGATAATGTTTTATAAATTATTAGGTCATCTTTGAAAATGAAAACTAATGGGGTGGGACTTAACATGAACTATATAGTATGACAGACTACAAAACCATGCCTTTAAAGGAAAAAAAAAAATGGGTCAACAGAGAGCTATGACAAAAACCGAAGTATATATGTGGAATCCTGGTATATAAGAAATTTGGCTATAATTTCAGTGGAACATACAGCGTTCTGTAGTAAATGGTATTGAGGACATGGTTCATTGTAAGACCCTAAATGAAACTGGATTATAACCTTATACATTATAGAAGGAGACTCTAAATATGTATAGGGATCTAAAAGTAAAGGTAAAATGATGCTATAAATGAAAGAAATGTAGAAAAATATCTTTGTGTTTTGGGGATGAATAAATTTTCCAATTAAACACAATTTATAAAGCAAAATAATAATAGTATTATAAAAATCGACACTAATGATGGTGATAATGTTAACAGTCACAAAGTTAAAATGTATGAACATTTTCCTTTTAAAATGTATTTTAAATGGGTGCAGATTAAAATTCATAATATAAATGATGTATTTCACACAGGTCTGCACAATACTATTTTTTTCTCTGAAATGTTCAAAAATTTTCTGGGGATTTCTAAAATGTTTAATGAGCCAAAAAATTTTTAAAAATGTATCATACCAGCCATATTGTTACTTAAGACCAGGAAAGATTTGCTAAGTATGGCATGATAATTTCTTAATACCAGGCTCAGACTTTGAGGTGTTCATGACTCCCACCTCTTTTTGAAGCCTCAAATTTATGTCTGTCACCAATCCCTACTTGCTACCAGAAATATTATAACAGAATTAAATATATTCATTTGTATATTGATTATCTATTGAGTATTCTCTAATTGTAAGATATTGTTGAAAATGTCATGACAGTGAGACATGACTCTTGTCCCAGGTAATGTACTACACATAAGTAAGATTATGTACTCTTCAGAACCCATCTCATGGTTGTTCTATTTCATTTAGAAAGTGAACACATTTTTAAAGTACTAAAGTAATTTTTTTCTTCACTTTCTGAACATAAAATTTGCTTGATTATAGCAATGTGTCTTCTGGCTTTCTTTCTGGAAGTTTTAAATTAAACCTGTTTCCTGTACAAGCTATTTTAGGATATTCACATTTTCTGTGTAATGCTAAATATAACCAAAACATCATTTTCAGTTATAAGCAAGAGTTCTATTTCAAAGTGTAAAATCTAGAAGACCACAAGAATATCAGGTGTAGTTTCAAAAACTATTTCTGTATAGTTAGGAGGCTTGTATAAATAGAGCTTTATGTGAATTTGCCACAAAAATATGGTATAATTTGACCAGGATTTTCTTAAATTATTTCTGATCCAAGAACTCTAATAGTGGTTTATTCTAAGACTATTGTAATTTCTGCCATAATGTCAGTGATTTTATTAACAAGTTGAATATTTTGTTTTAGGTTTATTTATTTATTTTGGCTACACTAGGCAAACTTCTTCCTTCAAGTAAAAGTTCGATGTGTTTACCTTTTCTACAAAACAAAAAGGATATAAAACTCCATATGAAAGTGCCATATTGAATATATTTTTGGATTTGGGCCAGTCTACATACCACTAGATCAGGTGTCTACATCTTTTTGTCCAAGGCACTTACATGCACTGATATATTTTCTTTATTATGCCCTAGAAATACAAATAACCTTGCTTCTTAAATCCTTATAGTACAATGATATAGAACTCATTCACTTAAGTAATTCTAGAGTACATATCATTGTATTATCTATGCACAAACCAAAATTATGATAAACTGCATTAAATGCAGCACTTTAGATAATAAAGTGTCCAATCTTATATGGGTTGAAACTTAGCTCATGTATGCACAATTGTCTCTCATATGTTTTTCACAAACATGTTATATATTTAAAATAAAAATTTTATTATATTATAGCTTCAGGTTTCATAACTTTTTATACTTTAATTTCATATCTCAAACAATAAAATGCTTTATGCATGTCATATAATTTTGAACTCCCTGAGCCAGATTTTTATTTTAATTTATGTTTAAATAGTTTTTATAGGTATAACCTTTTCACATTGCTTTTCAAATTATCTTCTAAGACTTTGAACTTCATGCAGCCATTTAGGCAGAATCTTTAAAAAGATGACATTTGTCTTGAGCATAGGTTGTTCAAGTTTAAAATGCATTTGTTAACAATATTAAAGAAATATTAATGAAGCATCCACAGTTTATCAGTCATTTGGGTCATAACTTTAAGACTCAGGATAATAAGTAAAGAAATTCATTTAAGTTTTCTCTATTTTTAGAAAGTATTTTTCATTAAAAATATAAATGATTAAAAACTAATAATTATAATATTTTAACATTAGATCATATTTTCAACTTGTAGATTTTTACCTAGTAGGCTTCTGCTTTGTTCTTTATATCATATTATTCACTTATTTCAAATTTAACTGTATTTTAAAATTTATATATTTAATAATGTAGTTAGCAATACATTCATAGTATATTTTAGCCCAATTAAATTTTTCAAGAAATGTCTTTAAATTTACAGAATATTTTTAAGTTAATATTATGTGTAGGTTACTACAATTTCCATCAAAATTGATTTACTTCTTCTGCAAAGCTTTTAATCTGATAGCCATTAATGTTATTACTGAGTACCAGTGTACACATATATATTACCATTTATTTGAATTTATTAATTATGATGACAAAATGCTTGACATACCAGTACATAGTTGGGTGAAAAGTAAAGAGTACTTTTGTAAATTGGGTAAATTTATTTTAGCTCAGTGATTTTCAGAGGGACTGTTTTGTTTTCGGGGCATTTTGGCAATTTCTAGAGTCATTGTCCATATTCAGAATAATTGGCTGGAACAGTTGACATTTAGCACATAGGTAGTGAATGATGAATGTTATAAATCTTTCAATGCACAGAACAGTTAGGGAAAGAGTTTTTTACAGATTGCAGAATTTCTAAAAGTCGCATCATATGTTAATGTGCATATAAAACCTATTTATGAATATCTAAGCCTAGGTCTAATTTTTACATCACATGTTTGCACAAAATAGTTTTGTACAATTTTAATAATCATTGAATATTTCAGGAATGAATATTTTATGTTAAAGAAATAAATATTATTTTTCATTCAGAAATTTCTTAGAATTTGTTAACCATATTGAAAAAAATACATCATCCTACTTGAGTGTCTAATACAAAGTGACTATTATCAGTCCTTATTTATGGCTGCCAAACCCACAGTAATTCTGTGCATGGGTGCAAACAGCTAACCATGTCAATGGATTTTCTAGCTCAGTTATTCTTTAGTATTTTTGTATAGAAATGGTAATCTTATACGTTAGTGGTCTTTTATACTTCTTATATTAGAGTTAGGGAATTATCTTGGTTAACTTTTAACATTAAGTTTGTAGGTAGGACACATTATGAATTCTATTACATGAAGTAAAGACTGTGTTATGAAAACCAGAAATGTACTATTAACAGAAATTATTGGTCTGATTGATTTTAGAGTATCTGTTTCAGGAAGTAAAAGGTTAAGTAGATCATACACCTTTAAAAGTATAACTAATAGAGGATCAAAAACGGACAAATATTTCAAAATTATGAGAAATAAATCATATTACAAACCAATTCAAAAAATAAAGAATTAAAACACAATTCACATTTCAAAACAGAAAACAAAAGTATCATAAACACATAGAAGATATATTGGTTATTAACATCTATTAAATTACCTCAAAAATCAAACTAAAAGTGACTAGGCTGTTTAAGAGGTTCATTATAACAATTTGACTTAGAAGTGTTAAAAAATATATAATAGATAAACTTAGTGGAGAGATCCTAATGAGGACAAGGCTGGAACTACAGACTTGCTATATCAAGGTGGAATTTAAGAGAGAAAGTGTTACATCAGATAAAAAGTAGTTTTTATTTAGCTTTATGTTGATGTATAAAACACATTTTGCATTACAATCAATAATGCTTGCTATTAATTTAGGCTCCTGAATGTAGTTAAGTATATGAAGAAGTGAAAAAATGAGGAGGTATAAACTGAATAGGAAGAAACACAATTATTGTGGTTTATAGATGATAAGATTATAAATCTAGTAAAATAAAATAATTGATTTAAATAACCTATTAGAAATAAAATAATTTTTTACTGTGGTCTACTGAAAAATCAAAATAAAGCAACATAAGAAATGTATAGATTTCCAATAAGAAATAAATGTTATTTAGAGAATAAAATGAAGAAAAATATCTTACTTATAATAGTCTCCCAAAAGATAAAATACCTAGGAATAAAGTGTTATAAATGTATAACAAAAGAAAATCTTAAAACTATAATGAAGGATTTAAGACAGATAATTAAATGCTTTCAATTGCACAGCATGTTCTTGGGTAGAAAGTCTCAATGCTTTAGTAACTCTAAATTCATATATAAATTCTATATGGTCTCACATAAAACAGAAACAAAACTTTTATTTTACTATGTGTATATATAGAGGATAAAAGTTGAAAGAAAGAAAAAAATCTATAAGAGTATGAGAAAATATATTAAAACAAGGTATTAAAATATGTTCTGGGGTGTTAAATCAAACACCTTGTACTAAGGGAGACTATGACTCATGTATATGAGTCATATGCATATGTATACCTTATATATAAATACATATACTTATCTATCTGAATTTATTTTAATATAAATAGCATTTCCAATCAATGGTAGAAAAGAAATTACATCATTTAACAATTTAATAAATTATTTATTTATTAAATAAAACTGTCTCTAGAAAAGAATGAGAGTGAATATTTGCATATCTTAAAATGGGGAGACTTTTTTAAACAAACACAAGATTGAGAAACAATTAAAGGAAAAACAGATACAGGTGTTATATAAAAATGCAAAATTTATAAAGCCATAAATTTCAAAGACATTCAAGCATATAGAAAAAATATTTATAGTACATTAGACAAAGTGATATCATTTTAATTTAAAGATAATTTATAGGTACTCCTGTTAAATATGGATATTGTAGTACATGGGTTTTTATTTTTTCCAAAACCCATTAAAATTCAAAGGGAACAAAGAGCTAGGGAGAGGAAACAATAGAATAAATAAGTGGATTACTCCACCGACTAGAACCACCAAACTAAGTTGGTAGCAGAGCGGAAGCCATTAAAGAAGTGGAACACTCAAAAGGCAGGCATTGTACTCATCAGTCATTCCTGAGGGTGGGACCATGGTGAGCCTGAAATCAAAGAATTGGTTGAAAGCTTTATGAGCAGTTAAACTCCTGAATTCTCTCTTCTATTTTGTGTGATAAGAACAGAACAGCCCATTCCATTCTTGAGCAGCAAAGAGTCCAGGGATGTGGTGCAGTACTACAGAGGAGAAATTAAGTAAAAGGCTACTCACAAAACAAAGCGAACAAGGTCTTTTTTCCTATTCTGCTCTAAAATGTGAGTGACCAGGCCACTTCCACTGATTGTCACTGACTGGCTCTAGAAAAAAAGAATACTGACTCTGAGAGAGAGAGTTCTCAGACAAATCCACCAGGTCTCTGCTTGATCACAGTCCAATAAAGTTAGTCACTAGAAAACCACTCACAATGAATACATGGAATTTCAAACCATAGTTTTTGGTGATTTATTTTTCAATGTGAGCGGAGAGTCAAGCATAATCATCTATGCTAAGAAATTCTCTAATTTCCCTGCCAGAAACCAAAGTCAGTTGCAGATTGGAAGGTGAATAGAAATTCAGAGGAAATACAAATATTAGGAGCATGTTTAACATCTGACAAAAAAAAAAAAAAAAAAAAAAAGAACCCAAAACTTAAGATTACTGCCCTCAAAGTAGTAAGAGAAAGGTAGAAAAAAAATGTGTTTTCAAATCTAAAAACATGTGAACGTTTTTAGTTTTCACGAGGTCTAACCTAAAAATAATGTACTTCACTTAGGAAGTCAAGTAAGGAAGAAGATTAGGAATTAGGAAACTCAGGATCCAAACCAGAAGATAAGAGGTAAAGCTTCCCAGGACAAAGGTGAAGAGTCATCTCAGAAGACACTGGGCAGTGAACCTGCAGATCTACCCATTCAGGAGAGGCATTTCTGAGGACAAAAAGACTGAGGCTGAAAGAATATCCAATGTATTTTGCATGTTGAGGGACATGGGGAAGTAATTATGACTGGGTGCTTAGAATAAGTAAACAAAACCAAAAATAAAGAAATTAATAACTGCCAGAAAAGCAAAAATGTTCTGTAAAAGTAAGTGCATACTACCTCTTTCAGCTATAAATGATATTACTGAAGTCATAATTATATAAAATGAGTATCAGTTTATCATAAAATTAACCTAATTTTATATTGGGAGAATAAAATAAGGGCTTGGGGTGTGTGTGTGTGTGTGTGTGTGTGTGTGTGTGTGTGTGTGTGTGTGTGTGTGTGTTTGGGGTGAGGAGCAGTGTAAGAAATTTAAATACTTCTCTTCCATAGGAAGAAGTCAATGAATAATATCTAAGTGTGTTTTTTATTAGGTAATACATGTAAAATGTTTTATTCGGAGCTCTTGATATAAATGAAAACAATGAAATACTTAAACATCTTCAAGTAGTTACATATACTGGCATAATGAGTTAGAAATGAAAATTCACTATTTTACCCTCTGAAAACAAAATAGTTACTCTATAAGAAATAAAAATTAAAAATAAACCAGAAAATTAAAACATGGACATAAATTTAAAACCAAAGTGCTAGGCATTTCAGAAATTCTGAACTTCTTTCAAGGCATGGGAAGCAACATTTTCTTAAGAACATCCCGATGAGCTTCCAAGGATGGCCATTAGAAAGCAACAAATTGCTTTTGAGTTTTTTGATCTTGCTCCTCTAGCTCTTTCAATTTTGATGATAGGGTGTCGATTTTAGATCTTTCCTCACTTCTCTGATGGGTATTTGTTGCTATAAATTTCCCTCTAGACACTGCTTTAAATGTGTCCCAGAGAGTCTGGTACGTTGTGTCTTCATTCTCGTTGGTTTCAAAGAATATCTTTATTTCTGCCTTCATTTCACTGTTTATGCAGTTGACATTCAGGAGCCAGTTGTTCAGTTTCCATGAAGTTGTACAGTTCTGAGTGAGTTTCTTAATTCTGAATTGTAATTTGATTGCACTGTGGTCTGAGAGACTGTTTGTTATGATTTCCGTTCTTTTGCACTTGCTGAGGAGTAATTTACTTCCAATTATGTGGTCAGTTTTATAGTAGGTGTCATGTGGTGCTAAGAAGAATGTATATTTTGTGGATTTGGGGTGGAGATTTCTATAGATGTCTATTAAGTCCCCTTGGTCCAGATCTGAGTTCAAGTCTTGGATATCCTTGTTAATTTTCTGTCTGGTTGATCTGTCTAATATTGACAGTGGAGTGTTAAAGTCTCCCACTATTATTGTGTGGGAGTCTAAGACTCTTTGTAATTCGTTAAGAACCTGCTTTATGTACCTCAGTGCTCCTGTATTGGGTGCCTACATACTTAGGATCTTTAGTTCTTCTCGATGCATTGATCCTTTTACCATTAAGTAATGCCTTTCTTTGTCTCTTTTAATCTTTGTTGGTTTAAAGTCCATCTTATCAGAGACTAGGATTGCAACTCCTGCATTTTTTTGCTCTCCATTTGCTTGATATATCTTCCTCCAACCCTTAATTTTTAGGCTATGTGTGTCCTTGCACATGATATGGGTTTCCTGAATAAAGCACACCAATGGGTTTTGACTTTTTATCCAATTTGCCAGTCTGTGTCTTTTAAATGGGACATTTAGTCCATTTACTTTAAGGTTAATATTGTATGTGTGAATTTGATCCTGCCACTTTGATGCTAGCTGGATGTTTTACCCATTCATTGACACATTTTCTTCATTGTTCCAGTGGTCTTTACCATTTGGTACCTGTTCCTTTCTGTTTAGTGATTCTTTCATGAGCTCTTGTAAGGCAAAAACTCAAAAGCTAGCAGAAGACAAGAAATAACTAAGACCAGAGCAGAATAGAAGGAGCTAGAGACACAAAAAATCCTTTAAAAAAATCAATAAATACAGGAGCTGGTTTTTTTTTAAAAGATCAACAAAATAGACAGACTTTAGGCAGATTAATAAAAAAGAAAAGGGAGAAGAATCAAACAGATGCAATAAAAAACAATAAAGGGTATATCACCACTGACTCCACAGAAACACAAACTACAATCAGAGATTAATACAAACAACTCTATGCACATAAACCAGTAAATCTGGAGGAAATGGATAAATTCCAGACACTTGCACCTCCCAGTCCTAAACCAGGACGAAGTCAAAACCCTGAATAGAACAATAACAAGGGCTGAAGTTGAGGCAGCAATTAACAGCCTACCATCCAAAAAAGCCCAGGTCCAGAAGGGTTCACAGCTGAACTCTACCAGATGTACAAAGAGGAACTGGTACCATTCCTTCTGAAACTATTCCAAACAGTCCAAAAAAAGGGAATCCTTACCAAATTATTTTATGAGTCTAACATTATCCTGACACCAAAACCCAGCAGAGAAAGAAAACAGAAAAAGAAAACTTCAGGCCAATATCCATGATGAACAAAGATGCAAAAATTCAATAAAATACTGGCAACTAATATCAACAGCACATCAAAAGCTTATCCATCATGATCAAATAGGCTTCATTCCAGGGAAACAAAGTTGGTTCAACATATGCCAGTCTATAAATGTAATCTACCACATAAACAGAACCAAAGACAAAAACCACATGATTATCTCAATAGATGCAGAGAAGTCGTTCAACAAAATCCAACAGCCCTTTTTTCTAAAAACTCTCAATAAACTAGGTATTGAAGGAACATATCTCAAAATAATAAAAACTATTTATGACAAACCTACAGCCAATATCATACTGCATGGACAAAAACTGGAAGCATTCCCTTTAAAATCCAGCACTAGTCAAGGATGCCCTTTCTCTCCTATTCAACATAGTATTGGAAGCTCTAGCCAGAGCAATTAGGCAAGAAAAAGAAATAAAGGGTATTCAATTAGGAAAAGAGGCAGTTAAATTGTCTCTATTTGCAGATGACATGATTATATATTTAAAAGATTCTATCATCTCAGCCACAAATCTCCTTAAACTGATAAGCAACTTCAGCAAAGTCTCAGGATACAAAATCAATGTGCAGAAATAACAAACATTTCTATACACCAATAACAGACTAACAGAGAACCAAATCATAAGCAAATACCCATTCACAATTGCTACAAAGAGAATAAAATACCTAGGAGTACATCTAACAAATGATGTAAAGGACCTTTTCAAGGAGAACTACAAACCACTGCTCAAGGAAACAAGAGTTGACACAAACAAATGGAGAACAATTGCATGCTCGTGGTTAGGAAGAATCAATATCGTGAAAATGGCTGTACTGCCCAAAGTAATATATAGATTCAATGCTATCCTCATCAAGCTACCAATGACCTTCTTCACAGAACTGGAAAAAACCACCTTAAACTTTATATGGAACCAAAAGAGAACCCACATAGCCAAGGCAATCCTAAGCAAAAAGAACAAAGCCAGATGCATCAAGATACCTGATTTCAAACACTACAAAGCTACAGTCATCAAAACATCATGATACCGATAGCAAAACAGAGATATAGACCAATGGAACAGAACAGAGGCCTTGAAGGCAATACCACACATCTACAACCATCTGATCTTTGACAAACCTGACAAAAACAAGCAATGGGGAAAGGATTCCCTGTTTACTAAATGGTGTTGGGAAAACTGACTAGCCATGTGCAGAAAGCAGAAACTGGACCTCTTCCTGACACCTTACACTAAAATTAACCCCAGATGGATTAAAGACTAAATATAAGACGTAACACCATAAAAACATTAGAAGAGGCTGGGCGCGGTGGCTCACGCCTGTAATCCCAGCACTTTGGGAGGCCGAGGCGGGTGGATGACGAGGTCAAGAGATCGAGACCAACCTGGTCAACACGGTGAAACCCCGTCCCTACTAAAAATACAAAAAAAAAAATTAGCTGGGCATGGTGGCACGTGCCTGTAATCCCAGCTACTCAGAAGGCTGAGGCAGGAGAATTGCCTGAACCCAGGAGGCGAAGGTTGCGGTGAGCCGAGATCGTGCCATTGCACTCCAGCCTGGGTAATAAGTGAAACTCCATCTCAAAAAAAAAATTAGAAGAAAACCTAGGCAAAACTATTCAGGACATAGGCATAAACCAGGACCTCATGATTAAAACACCAAAAGAATTGTCAGCAAAAGACAAAATAGATAAATGGGACCTAATTTAACTCTAGAGCTTCTGTGCAGTAAAAGAAATAATCATTAGAGTGAACCGGCAACCAAAAGAATGGGAAAAACTTTTTGCAACCTACCCATCTGACAAAGGGCTAATATCCAGAATCTACAAAGAACTAAAGCAGATTTACAGGAAACAAACAAACACATTCAAAAGTGGGAGTAGAATATGACACACTTTTCAAAAGAAGACATATATGAGGCCAATAAACATGAAAAAATGCTCATCATCACTGGTCATTAGAGAAATGCAAATCAAAACCACATTGAGATAATACCTCACGCCAGTTAGGATGGCAATCATTAAAAAATCAGGAGACAACAGATGCTAGAGAGGATGTGGAGAAATGGGAACACTTTAACACCGTTGGTGGGAGTGTAAACTAGTTCAACCATTGTGGAAGACAATGTGGTGCTTCCTCAAGGATCTAGAAATAGAAATTCCATTTGACCCAGCAATCCCATTACTGGGTATATACCCAAAGGATTATAAATCATTCTGTTATAAAGACACATGCACACGTATGTTCATAGTAGCACTGTTTACAATAGCAAAGACCTGGAACCAACCCAAATGCCTATCGATGATAGACTGCACAAGGAAAATGTGGCACATATACACCATGGAATACTATGCAGCCTTAAAAAATGATGAGTTCTTATCCTTTGCAGGGATATGGATGAATCTGGAAATCATCATTCTCAGCAAGCTGACACAAGAACAGAAAATCAAACACCACATGTTCTCACTTATAGGTGGGTGTTGAACAATGAGAACACATGGACACAAGGAGGGGAACATCACACACTGGGGTCTGTTGGGGCAACCAAGTGTGGGACACCGAGTGTGTGGGGAGGCTAGGGACGGATAACATGGGGAGAAATGCCAGATATAGGTGACAGGGGGATGGATACAGCAAACTGCATTGCTGTGTGTACCTATGCAACAGTCCTGCATGATCTGCACATGTACCCCAGAAACTAAAGTACAATTAAAAAAAAGAAAGAAAGAAAGCTTAAAAAAAAAAAAAAAGGACAGCAACAGATTGCTGAACTGCTTTTCCTGGGTAAGGGGAGAGAGGCAGGAGGCTGAAGTGTGTGGTATAAGGGAGAGGGAGGTATTGATATCTTACTTTCTTTTGTGCTCATTATAAAATTAGTGTTAAGAATTTAAATTATTGTAGAAAAATTATCAAAAATAGGTTGTTATTAGGAAACAAAAAGGGAAATGGCCAGTGACTTTGCAAAAAAATGTGTGGTTATTCATAAATTAAACACATAAAATTCATGGCAAAATTAAGATAGGTTTTCCAATCAGACTCGTAGATACTAAAACATATTATTATATGCAGAACTCTCCAGTGTTTAGGAAGTCCAGCACTCTGACATCAGAAATGAAAATATAAGTTACTACAGCCTTTTTAGAGGGAGATTTGATAAGAGCTATTAAAACTAAAAACTTGTATTCTTTTTGATTAAGACAATTCTGCAAGGGATTTATCCTATAGATCCTTTTTATAGAGTCCACCAATACGTTTGTATGAGGACTTGCATTCTGTATAAATATTAGCACTGTAGTTTAAAACACACAGTAATTTCAGTGCCTTCAGTGAATAATATATTATGGTACAGTCACATAACAGAATATTTTCAACCTTTGAAAACAAAATGTGCTAATTTGGATTGATATCTCAGACATATCATTAAATGGAAAGAGAAAATTTCAGAGCATTGTATATTACTAAGATATAATCATTTTTGGGAATTTAAATATATATAAATACGTATGCATAGGTAGGTTTGTATTTTAGTTAGGTTGATATAGAAATGCTAATGCTAAACATAAGGTAATATGCCTGTGTTATGTCAAAAATAAAATTTGAAAAATTCCCAAATTGGGAACCAGTAGGTTGTTGCTCTAACTACAACTCATCAAATTTTTAAAAGACAAGTACGCAAGCAAAAGTACCTATTCTCTTGAAGACATTAAGGCTCAATAAAACAAATATCAAGTGGTGATCAATATAAAAATATATGCAATAGAATGAAATATAAAAATCAAGTCAATTACCAATTCAAATTTGCTATGGCCAAATGCAGATTCTTGTTTCTACCCTAAATTTCCCCCTTTTAAATCTTTCTTTTAATAAAAGGTGTCACTATCCTCACACGATTCTGACTTAAAAAGGAATCATGTTTCATAGGTTATGTAGGTTTTAGAGACTTAAGGCAAGACCCTAATAGATAACTGCCAAACCCTATTTCAATGATCAGTTTTTGTTTGTTATAGTATCTGATTGAGCCAGTACCTCCATATTACTCCTAATTTTCAAAAATATTCTAAATGCCTTAAGCTTCCCATATATAATATAGAGTCGACCTCTTGATATCTTTATTGAGATATTAATAACTTAGAGATTTGCTCAGGAAGAATTATAAAGATAGGCCTTCATATTCTTGTACAGGACATCCTGTCCATTTAGTATAGAACTTTCTAAAATTTCCTTTTTATTTTCATGGAAAAACAAAAAGCATTATGACTAAACCTTGTATAGTGGAGGCACAGAACTATATAATAATCTTGGACTTATACGTAGGGCCCCATGTAATCTACCACCCCAATTAAAACACTGTTGAAAGTGAAAGAGCACTATTAACACACTATTAACAATTTACAAAAATATGGTTAAACAAGGCCTAGAACAGGCCACAAATTTTTTGCTATGTGACAGTTGTTTTGAATTTACCTAGAATTATTTTTGTACTTGGAGGGAGAAAAGGTATTGAAGGGAAGTAATTGTATTCTATGACTTTATTTCAGATAACTTTGTTGTAAGGGTGTTTGATGTAGGAGGTAACAGTTACTTGCCAAGTAAAAATCATGCAATACTATTCTGTGAAAAAGAGGCACAACTGGGAATTTTGCAGATGAGGAAAGGGCACAAACATACTTATTTAACAAAGAAGTTTGAAAAGAATTAAAACCAGTGTTTTCTTTCCAAGGTCCGTGATTTGAACACATCAAGGCATCCACTAAAATTCCTACCATTAATAATCTCAGTGATCCTTGACAAACTGCATTAAATGGCTAACTTCTTTACAACTACAAGAAGCAAGAGTTGATCTAATTGACCTTTAACAATTTTGCAGGCTCCAAACCCTTACCATCATATAGAGTTATGAGTGTAATGACTTAGGTTCAGTAGGTTAATATTTATTAATAATAACAAGCAAAGTGATTTGTCATAGCTCTTCTCAGCCCATTAACATGCTTATATGATAATGTTAATTGCCCTTTGAATGCTTGGTAAAGAATACTTGAAAATCATGATATTTTACTTAACACTATGATTTAGATTTTTTCACCTTATGCTTTCTTTTTCAATATAAAATATTCAAAGAAATGCATATGGGTATGTTATATAATGTATAATTATATTAAAATGATTTCATAGTTTATATTACTAACACTAGTGCCTAGATATAGAGAGGACCAAAGGAATGATTAAATAAATTAGGTTTTGAACAGATGTGTGGGTGTTTCTGCGTATATCTGTATTTGAAAGGAAGAAAAAAGTGAAAAATACTTGTCTCTCTAACTCCGGAAAAATATTCCCACTTTTGTTGATAGCCAATCTGGTTCTCAATATTAAACCTAAAAAATATTTCAAATACATTTTATTTACATAAATTGCAGACTATTTCACAATGATCTTTACTTACAAGAAAACTATGTAAAAAACTACTAGTAAAATATATTGGTTAACATTGAATTACTATGGGAAGATCTCATCAAAATTCGCAAATTTATTAAAATCTGTATTCAAACAATTAAAATAATGAATGCATGAATTATGTTCATGTATTCAAGAGTACATATATTTTAAAGTTCAAAATATTATAGATTTAAAGAATAATATGAGAATACCTGGTATTCCTTATAGCTAGATCTTAAATAATTGCATTGAGTGACAAACTGCATTTGAATAATCTATTAGATTATATCTATATCTGTATCTGTATGTATATATAAATTGTTGCAAAAGTAATTGCAGATTTTTGTCACTACTTCCAATGACAAAAACCACAATTACTTTGCACCAGCATAATGACCACACACACACACACACACACACACACACACACACACACACTAGCGTAGGCAAAGTTCATGATGTTATCCTAGCTAACAGAGCAGGTAAGTGGCAGAATATGTTTTTGAGACTAGATTTATTCAACACCAAAGTTATTTTCACTCATAATTATGCACAATAATCAAAAGTAATTTTGCCAAGAATAGACACTTTAAGAAAATATTTTTTAAATGTACCCCACAACTACCTTCATTAAATAATTCTTTCTGTATTTTTAAATAAATGTGTGTTTTAAATACTTAAATATATCACAATAAATTATATGACTAATTGGGTTTTTCATTTTTCTGTTTCAGATGCAGCTGTTCTCTTAGTCACAGTGGCAGATTGTGTGTTGTCAATGTTGGCTATTGCTTAGAAAACCAGAGTATATCAGTGCATGGCCTCTGCCTGGCCCATTTGGACAATTGTAACTGTAGCGATCTGCAAAGATATGAAAGGAACATCTGTGAGATAGATACTGAAGATTGCAAATCTGTGTCCTGCAAAAATGGAACAACCAGTATACATTTAAGGGGATATTTCTTCTGCAAGTGTGTCCCAGGATTTAAAGGCAAGTTTTATTTATTTTTTCCTGAGAAATTAAATTCTCTAGTAAATAATGTTGTTAAGATATTTATTTGATATATTTCCAAAGTATCTATTGACTGGTATTGTAGTCTGATTTTTTATTTGGCAAAATTTAAAACATGCATTCGCTTGAATAATAGGATTGCTTCTTCGAGTAAATTAATCTGACTACATAGCCTTGCTCAGGCAAATAATACTAATAAGGCCAAGCTGAAGCATTGGGAATATGATGGGGTATGTCAAAGGTCTGAAGAGAAAAACAGGCAGCCATAAGCTCCAAATAATTTTGCCTCAACAGCTGAGTACTGCATTTCAACCTTTTGTTTGGCTGCATAAGCACATGGAATGACAATTTTTTCTAGTTTAAGAATAAAATTTGGTTTTAGTATTGTCTAGGTCAGTTTGATGCCCTGATATTAATAACGTTTAAGAAAAAATAAAGTCACAAACATACTATATTCACTGTATAGTCTTAGAGGACAAGATTCACAGTGTAGTAATAAGGGAGCTTTTAATATTAAGTATCAGAAATTAAGCATTCAAGTTTAATTACTTGATATTTTATGGTTAGTCTTACATTGAAATGATTATGATTTCAAACTTATTATCATTACCTTATAAAAATCAGAACAGTGACCATACAGCAAAAAAATTACATTGTCACTTATGAAACAAGTAAATATTTTTTAAAGTTTTGTCTAGTTTGATATTCCATTTTATTAAGCAGACCCAATTTTAAAGTTATTTGGATTTTCATCTTAACATGAAAAATATTTTCCCTGCATAGTATTTAAAGTAATATGTTGAAAGTTTTGGAAGCAATTTAAAGATAAGTTCCAAAAATGGAAATGGTGATATCATTGGAATAAATGTATGGCCATCCAGATTAGGTTTTTTAAGGCAAAATAAATTTGAGTGCAGAAATTCTGGTAAGCTTGCTAAAAAGTTGGTCATATTACTTCACATTTAAACATGTTCTAAGTAAAAATAAAATTGCATAAATGTGCTATTCCATTTCTTTAACAATCTTCCATGTATCACTAAATATATAGTTAAGTAGTAATTATACATATATTAACAAATGAATTTAACTCTGCATAATGTCATTACTAAAAGAAAATGTAATTTGCTATAATTTTTTTGCATGGCTATATATGAATGTGTATTTGCAAACATGATCAATGAATCATCTATTATTTTATGTATCAACTATATTGGTTGTACATTATATTATCATTAAATATGTATTCTGTACAAACTATATAGTTTTATCACATATATACATAATACTTATTATTGGAACATAATATAAAATTTGTATGGCCAACTTCCCCAGGTGGGATTAAACACAATTATGTTTCTTTTACTTTTGAAGTTAAACCCAACACAAGCTTCACAACCCAGATTATCAGCAAGGCCTGCATTTTCTATAATGTCTTTTTCTTTCCACTGAATTATAAAAAATCCTCTAGGTTTCTTCAGTTTAAAATGTTCAGTCCTAATTCTAAACTCTTCACATAGTGAGAAGTAAAGGAACAGATCTGTCTAAACTTTTCTAGGGATGCAGGGTTAATCCCCCTAAAAGCAGAATATTTGGTGGGGGGCAGTTTAAAACAGATGCTCCTCTCTCTCCATCCCTATTCTCTTCCTCTATCTGGTTCCTTCTATTAGTTGTATCTCCCTTCATCTGGAATTTCCACCATCTGATTTCTCCCTTTCCACTTGGTTTCTCTCCCCATCATGCTCTCCCTTTCCATTTGATTTCTCCTCACTCTCTCTTTTCCTCCTTCCGTTTGGTTTCTCTCCCTCAACCTCCAAACTCATGATAACATTTTAAAAACAATATTACCATGGCTTTTATTTCAAGTATAATCGCCTATATTTTCCCTGATCCCCATCACATTTTTGGAAATTTTAGTCTTGCAATCAAATTTTCAGAGTAAATGTCAGTCTCTGTATCTCTAGCCCACAGGACCACAAGCTTTATGTTAATGAGATTCACCTGGCTGTCTTGCTTGTTAAAACATCAATTATTGGCTCCACCTTAGAAGTTTCTCCTTCGGTAGCTCAAGCATTCAGTAGGTCCGGGGTGAAGCTTATGCTGCTGGTCTGCGAACCACTTTAAAAAAACTATTCTAAACCTAGTAAATTATATTAATGAAGAGGAGTTGTATGGATCTTAAGATGTAAAATTACTTTTGAGTTTGAACTACCATGAAATACAGCATAAGGAAACCAGCCAGTCTAATCTTCTCTGCAGAAAACCGCTAATCTCTGAAGGAAGGCGCTGATACATTCATTTGGTAAGGCCATATGCTTGAGTAGATCCTACCTGACTTAAAACTGATTCCAGTGTTCCTAAATTCCCCAAAGATTTTTAACTCTGGGAATAATTTCAATGAATGTTTAATTGAGGTTATAACCTTTTTGCAATTCCGATGTTATTCATATCCATAATATTTTAGTAATTAATTCAAAATTGATTTTTTTTAGTTAATTTTCTTCTCTTGTCTTTTTTAACGCTTTCAACTCTACTGTTATGTAAAATTTTTTCATGATCAAAATAAGACTTCTCAACTAGCAGGCTAAATTCTTATATAGGACAATCTTTGTCTATATTTCAAATATCCTGAGGTGGTCATGCTTCCTAAGTAACCATCTTCTCGTCTGACTTTTCTTACAATTGTCTTGATTACCAGAGGACTCTAGAAGTTCTCCTTTAACCAATAGAAGGATTCAAGTTCTTATACAACATAAAGCTCAGCCGTTTCCTATTTGAGATGAGACTGAGATCAGCCTTATTGGTAGGTTTGCTAGTTTTCATCTAATATGAACCTTCTGTCCTAAAGCAAACTCCTTTTATGCTACAGTCTTAAATATTATAAATTTGACTTGCAAAGCTTTATGATTCTATTCTCCAAAATACCAGCCAGACAACATTCTTCTATTTTTAGGTCTAAGTTACCTTGACTACACAAAAATTTTTAAATTCCAGGATTAATTTTTTTTCCATTGGTCCCTTTCTTTTCCTTTTCTACTAACTTTTATTTCTGTAGAAGTGTAGCAGTATGTTTCAACCGTGTTTGCATTTAAGCTGGAACCCAGCTCCCAGTATATAGTGTCAATTATTGATGCCTGATTTTCACTGTTCTGTATTCCTTTATGTTATAGTTTCATTTTCCTCAAAACAGTCTATAAGTACCTAAAGTGGGGAGGGGAAATGGCGGGGAAGGGAGAAACTTCTCGGTGCCTTCATCCTTCTGGAGCACTCACTGGAGTGATGACATTGCCCTAGGTTATCTTGTCCACTTAAGAATTGAGCTACTTCATAGTAAGTGTTCAAAACTGACCCAATTAGCTAGATTTTTACCCTTGAGTGCTTCTTTCTACATTCCAGTCTCTCTACTTTGAATAGACATTGAATTAACCTAGCCATTACAATCATGCTTCCTTCCACATTCCAGTCTCTCTACTTTGAATAGACATTGAATTAACCTAGCCATTACAATCACCAATTGTGTTATAACCTCATGGATAGTTTTACGGAAAATAAAGGTATAGAGTAGCTTATTTTGTGTTCTGATCTTTTAAAAATGCCAATGCACAAATAATGTTGATTTTATATCTTATATAATGCTTTTATTTTGTATATAATAATTTCTTTTGTAATTTATGACTAAGAGGATAAAGCAGAAGATATTATATGTCTGTTGCTGATATTCATATTTTTCCCCAAAATTCAGTGATATTGTCATCTTCCTTCAAACAATATTTTGTTTGTTTTATTTTAATCACTGAGGTTGTGCCTTAAATTCACTATTTTTTTGTTGGTATCTCTTATCCTAGTATATTCTGTCTCTCGTGGAATTGCATATACATCGCCCTATTAATAAAAATTCCATTAAGCTTTTGTGTCTGCTCAGGGTTTTCAAGACATATTGTAGAATTGTAACCAAGGGAGTGTCCCCAGCTCCCAGTTCTGAAGAGGTTCTTGGCCTCTCTTACCTAGAAGAATGGGAAAAGGGACCCCTGAGGCATGGTGAGCTTACCATTGGAATAAATATTGTGGACCCAAAGAGTTTTTCAAGAAAACGATTTATTAGAGAGAGAGAAAGAGAGACAGTGTCCATGCTCTTGTGGGAGGGGAACCCAGAGAGAGGTAAGGAGCAGTTGAAGTTTTAACCCTTGAGTTATTACCGCCCCATTCATGTTCTCGTCCAATGAGAGGAGTTCTTTCAGACTTCCTCTGGAGTGATTGATCTTTGACTCTGATACTGGATTGGCTACTTGGTTCACAACCCCGTGTTACAGAATCCCCTTCTCCCAGAGCTTTCCGTGGGATTTTTGGACAAAGAAGCTACACCTGGCTTTCCCTACCTAGTGGGTGGGTGGGAAACCCAGACAAAGAACTTTACATTTGAAACCCCTCTGGTTCCTGGATGGAGGTGTGGAGCCAGGAAATTGTGGCCTTTGAAACCATGCCTCTTACGGACCGGTAAGAGAAGTCCCTCAGGACCATGTCAAGTTCAGTTTTATCACTCTGCACTACATTCAGCCATATTGGCTCTTAAGCCACTCTGGTGAAAGTAGAAGCAGGATCCCACTTTTTCTATGTACTAAGAATTTGGCTCCTCATAAAAATAAGCCTCATCTTCTAAGCAACATAACTCTTTTGGTAGACTACAAAGATGAGTTACCAGGAAGCTGATCTGTTTCTAGGAGTATTAATCCCTAAATTCCCAGAGGTGAACCCCTGAAGCATTTTCCTTTTATTTTTGCCAGCTTCCTAACCATTCATGTTATGAAAGGAACAACCTCCTTTATGAAAGGTTAACAACGGATTTCAAATATGTATGTTTATAACTTCCCTTTTTAAAAATCACACGTGAGTGTTGACCATCACTGTATATCAACAAGAAAAATATACATCCTCACTTTGGATGGCTTCAACGTATTTATTTAAATTAATGCACCTAACTCGAAGAAAATTGCTAAGTAATAAAAATATATGTGAGTGGTTGTTGATTTTGTACAACTATAATATCTGTCCTCATTTACACTCCCATGGACAGTATGTAGGAGTACCATTTTGTTTACACATTCACCATGCCAAATATTAATCGTTACGGTTTTGACTTTCCTTCACTCTAATGTATCAGATTATATCTTATTTGGATATTCTTTTCTGGTAGCAGCGAAAATGATTGAGTACTTACAATGTGAAATTTTTACATGCTCCTTGCCATTTTTTTCTTGGGAAGTGTATCTTAGTTTCTATAGTTATTTCTAATTTAAAGATAACAGTTTTCTTATTATTTCTAGAAAGAATCATATCTGCAAATAAAGGTAGTTTTTATTTTCTTTTTGTTATTTACTTAATTGGCATTATGTTGCTGTTTAATACCATTTGATCAAATTTCCAAGACAAAGTACGCTATCAATGGTGAGAGTAAACATCCATTTCTTTTGTTTGTTTCTGAATTTCAAAGACCTTTAGTTTTTGTTATCATTAAATGTGGTGTTGGCTTGGCACTAAGGAGATGAAAAAGAAGATGATATCATTTCTAATTTAAAGCACTTTAAATAGGAATAGAAGGGGAAATAATAATATAGCAAAATAGCTCTTTAATACACTGACAATTTACTTTCATCATTTTTAAAGATTTTACAAATTTTACACAATTATGCACTAAGAATTTTGGTCTTTTAGATGTTTATTAGAAGTTTTCTTTTCGGCCTTACAATCTTGTGCTGACTTTATACAAAGATAGGGAAAGTACTTCCAACTCTAAACTCTAAAATATTTTAAATAAAATGGACTAAAACCTATGGTTAGAAAAATGTTAAAAATTCCTTAGGATTTGCTAAAAATTCGCTAATATATATTACTGGAGATACTTATCATTCACATTTAAAAGTATAATTGTCACAGAATAACAATTCAATGATATGTAAAATTCTAGCTGTTCCAATCAAAAACTAGTAGAGCTGGAGGGAAAATATAGATATAAAATCAAAATAAATTTTTTCAACTTTTGTATTTTCTCATTATAATACCTAGAGTTTTCTACATATCATTGTTATTTTAAATAACCTATTTTCATAGACTTACTCTCAGGATTTTCTCTGCTCTTTATTTAATATTTTATATGTTTAATAATAGAATCCTTCCTCCATCTTTACTAAACTACAGTGCTTTGCTTTTTGTGTTTTTAAATTTTTGCTTATTTGTTTACCCTTAGTCAATTTATTATTTACTTTGTTATGTAATAATAGCAAGTTTGGAGTTACAAATACTTTGGGTATTTTTTGACTGTATTCTAAAAGTATTAAATGTAAGTTTCTTATTTGCACTATTTTCTAAATAGATTATTTCAGACATGATTTTCATTTTCATTTATGAGTTAATATGGCATTTGAAAGACAAGGCTTTTAAATTTACTTGGCAATGTTTTTTACTCTTGTTACTAAGTTTCAGTATCATTGTATCATTAGTACAGAATAGGATTACTAATCATCGCTTTTTGGTATTTTGCTCTTGATTTTTTTGAAAAATGCAGCAATGTTAAATTATTTCTTATCATTCTCCCAATTGTAGGGAATTTCTAGTGTCTACCAAGAGGACTGAAAGGAATGGTGCAGAGAAAAATTCCTAAAGTTTGGCAGAAATATTGCTATGATTTGTTAGTAATGTGTGAATTGAGGAGGGCGTCAGGAATGTTGTATTCCTATGTCTCATCTGTTATGCATGGCTTACTTAGCATGTGATAATTTTTGAATAGTGCTTGGATATTTGGAAGAAATGTACCTTATGTATATGCTTTAAAATATCTTTTTCTATGGTATATATATATATATATATATATATCAGACTAGGGGTAAGAATTACCTGAATAAATTTTTCAGAAAGAGATATTTTGATGTCACCTCAAATATAACATATCCACATATTTCGGAGTCGTGCTCAAGAAAAAAAGCAATGTTTCAATCTATATACCATACTCCTATGTGGTTTTACAGTATAGCAAAATATTGGAAATTTCACTATATAGCATTTACATCTATTTGTAATAAACATAAATGTATATACATACACACAAACCATGTATGAATGAGTTAGAAGTCCTCATGCCAGTTAGTTTTAATGTTTCAATTAGTTCTAAAATTTTGCCTTATAAAATTTGAGCTATATTATTTAGCATATAGCCAAAGGTTTTTACCTTGTTTATTTTAATCCATATTCATATAAAATAAACATATTTTATTGTTTATCTCTATTTATGGGGTACTGCTTTTGCCTTTATCCTTTAATTGGGGACTTCACCTACTTTGATTTTATGTAGTAAGATTATATTAAGGTTTAAATATATGCCTATGCTACTTGTTTTTTTTTTTTTTAAATTTCATCCATTCTGTTATATCTTTCCTTTTTATGTATTCTTTTCGATTATATTATCAGTCCCCTTCCTCTTTATTGATATTAACACTTACTTTTGCTACTCTTTAGTAAAAAAGGGATTGCAACACTTGTAATTAGCTTACCGTATCTTTATAGAAATTGGTATTGTTACATATTCCAGACAAGATAAGCATCAAAAATATTTAACTACATTTAATCTCTTTCAGATTTATGTGTGTATGTATTATTCCATATGTTTTTTAAAAAGCAGGAGACGTTATTGTTTTATACATCTAATGTTAGATTTACTCACATTGTACTCTTTTATTGCCCTTATTTATCTCCTACATTTCCGAACTTCCAACTAATGTCTTTTACCATATGAATGGTAACTTTTTAGGCAGTTCTTGAGTGTTGAATTCTCCATTATCTAAGTATCTTTTTCTTTCATCTTTATACTTAAAAGATGTTTGATGGTAGGAGGTCAATTTTACTTAAGTAAAATGAAAGAACTGTACCAAAACTTAAAAGTCTCTCAGAAGTAACATTTTTAAAGATGTATGTCTTCAATGATTGTGCATATACAGATACATAAAGTTATTATGGAATTGTGTGTATAGATAAACGTACGTGTGTGTGTGTGTGCGTGTGCGCGCGTGCATATCTTCTGGTGTTCTTAGACTGATAATAACTTTGACTCCTCTTTGTCTGTTCCTATATTTTCTAAAGCACATCATGATACAACACTTTAGTGGAAGGCCCAGACAGCTAAAATGCCAAATATTTCTCATAATTTTTGCCACAACTTGAACTATTCACTTCAGATCCTATTTATAGGATTCCCTCAGACATAAGTTTTTCATTTCCTACAGGACATTTATACTCATTACTTTCTGAAAAACAGGAAATCAAAAGAGGTCTAATGATATTTAACAAGTTTTTAAAGTTTAATATTTTAAGATAATTATTCTACTGCTATATAAGTTTCATTTCATTTAACAACTAACACATATTTAGTCCTATTAATAGAGTACTGTTTGATTCAATGTCTGATGAACTTATTGATGGAATCAAGGAAATAAAGTTGTGCATTATATTTTTGCCTGCTTTGATTCCTGGACTTTGAGTGTACTGATGGCTAATCTAACAAAATAGAATATAGGAAGACTAGAAACGTTTTTGAAAGGTAATATTAAATAAAAGGTTATGGGAAAGAGAACTGTTTTTTCCTCACTTTGGAAGATTCTTTTATGTCCCTTATGAATTTAAATATTTAAACATCTTCCCATAAAAAGGCAAAAAAATGAAAATTAAGTAGAAAATTTGTGACTTTTTAAATGGCAAAGGAATTACAGGCTCGTGGAAAGTAGAATGTGTTATTACAATTAGATGGCAGCTCTTTAGTACAACACATGTGTTTTTCAGAATCTGATTTAATTCTAAATTGGTTTCCCCCAAGCTCTTTAAAATGCAAAAGCTATACAAAACATTGTTTGCATAATTATAAAATGATTTACTAAATGTTGCATTTCAGGAAGAAAAAGGTTATGTGCAGGAATTTAATTAGTGATCTGGCAACACAAAATATTTGATGTTGGTTCTAATTGTATGCACATCTGGGAATTTCTCCAAAAGAACTAGATTTTAAAAGGTTAAGCATTTATATTAAAGTGTTATAAAATAACCACCTTGGGAAGTGACCCCAGGGGAAATGACCAATATATTTACCATAACATGAAGTACTTGTATTGATATATTTAGCATTTATGCTGAGCCCATTTCTAAACTTTGGAGTGTTCCAAAGTAAATGGTAGTAAAATTAAGTATGAGCACCATTCATTCTGTACCAACGTAGCTAAAGGAGACTTGGTTTCTTATCCTGTTTCAGTTAGATATAAGGTATCTTTATTTTTTCAATTTTCCCATTATTGGTGTTTAGACATTCTATTTCCCCTCTGTATACCTGCCCTACTTTACTATTAGGAGAAATACTGATAGGATCTTGAGCTTTTTGGGAGAAATCCAATATATTAATATAAGGTGATAACATTACTGGAGCACAAGACTTTTTTTTAAAGCAGCTCCAGGCTTTAGATAATTTCATTTTCTTACACATTCCCATTGAAGTTAAAAGAATGCCATTATGAAACCAATCAACAATCCAAGCACCCATGCAAATGAACAAAGACAGAAGTGAGCAAAGACAAAACCCCGTTGACTACTTTTAAAAATCATTGCTCTTTAATTAACTGCTTTTAAATCAAATACCAAGCAGCCTAAGACCACAGAGATTTTTTAAATGTGGGGTTTTAATTGTAATGTGAAGTTACACAGCATAACTAAGTGGCATATCACTGACACTTTATTTTGATAGCTTGTTTTTCCTCCCTTTTTATTCAAAACAGTTTTAGTGTTCTCAAGGAAAGAATTACTGTTACTCTTTGGGTAGAACTTTTGGACTTCATTTCTATGAATCTTATATACATGGATAATATAATTTTATCAGTATTAAAGACATCACGTTAAGTTTTGAAAATATACGTGTATTTCTATGGTCCTGATTTTTAATTCAGAACATGTAAAAATGTATTTTAAAAAATTCAGGCAAGGCCAGGCACCATAGCTTAAGCCTATAATCCAAGCACTTTGGGAGGCTGAGGCAGACAGATCACAAGTTCAGTAGTTCAAGACCAGCCTGACCAACATGTTGAAACACCGTCTCTACTAAAAATACAAAACAAATTAGCGGGTTGTGGTGGCACGCACCTGTAATCCCAGCTACTCAGGAGGCTGAGGCAGGAGAATCACTTGAACCGGGAGGTAGAGGTTCCAGTGAGCAATATTGCACCAGTATTCTCCAGCCTGGGTGACAGAGTGAGACTCCATCTCAAAAAAAAAAAAAAAAATTCAATCAAGGATCTGTCTTGATGGATAGTCAGTGATTTTTGCCTCTGGTATTAGAAAACATAGATCTGATCCTTGAAAGATGAATGGGATGAAACTCAGTCTTCCAATACTCCATGAAACACAAGTAACTGTAAACAAGAAAGTGAGAGAAAGACAAGTCTACGTTTGGCAGAGATTGAAATATTGCATAAGAGGCCAACTTGTTAGTGTGGAAGTGTGATATATGTGTATCACACTTTAATAAGCAACTGAGAAATAACTGAATGAGAGTAAATGAGAATAGAGATTAAAATGAACAGGTCTAAGTAAGAAAATGAAACTTTTCCAATGAGAATAAATTTCCTCGCTGCAAATTCTAACATAATTTCTGTGTTTAGGGTTTTTCAAAGGCATAATATGGAAGCGGTTGGTCAGAATTTCCCTCCTGTGACCTGGTAGCTTTGCTAACCCAGAAAAATTTTGCCGTTAGCATAGGCAACCTCATGATGGGTAAAGGCCAAAATAATCAATGAACTGCCAATTTGGTCACCCTCCAGAACACTGATTCAAGTTGTGTAAGTTCCTACAATACTTGGTGAGCTTTGTCTCCTGATTTTTGCACACCATTATATGTTAAATGATGTAGTTGTCAAATTCCATTCTTTTTCTATCAGATACCAGGTTACCTCTGCATTTATAATTCCATGTGATATGCCAGTAATATTTCTGGATTTGTACATTTAGGACATTTTCTATCACTTAATAACAGTCCTATTTGTTGGCACTATACAACTTATGTTTTGGTAGTTTTAAAAATTTGTCTGGAAATGTTATTTTGCAGCTACATTATATAAACAAGCCTCCAAAAGCTACTGAAGGAAAGTACCTTTCCAAAATGATCATTTTTATGAATAGAAGATAACATGGCTTTTCTTGCTGTCAGGGCACTTCTTAAGATATTTCTGATCTGTACCATTTTCAAAAATGCTGACTAAAAAGCATTATAAAACAGCATCCAAAAATGCAAGAAAGGAAAGATACACTTTTTTTCATTCGTTAGAAAACTATATGATTTCTCTATCTTTTGTTATTTTGGCTACAATGTAAAGGTGATACTGCTCTGCTCTCATAAATGAGAAATTGATTGCCTTTAATTTCAATCCATGGAAAATAGAAAAAATGACAAACTATTCATAGTAAAATAAATGCAAAATACAATTGCAGCATACAATTTCACAGAATTAAGCCACAAAATATAGCAGAAAATAACACAGATTTAAACACAATCCTTAAAGTGTTTATTTGGTGTTTTAAAATTTGACATATATTTCTCAATTTTGTAAAAGATACCACGTATCAACAATAATTTTGAAAGCTACCATTCCATGTCATTTTTATTTTAAAAGTTGGAGTTTAAAAAAACATTTTTGAAACTTTTTTTTTCAAGGAAGACCTTTAATAGAAAAACATAGCCAGAAAACATCAACACTTATAGTAAGTATACACGTTTAAGAAAGAAGGAAAATAGTTTCATTGCTTTTACGGATATTTTAGTGTTGTAGTTTAGTTACAAATAGAATACCTCTTGTTATATGAAAGCTATGCAAATAATGTAAAATAATCAGATGTTATAAGTTACAGAAAAATCTAAGCTTATTGCTTCAAACAATCTGTCAATATGTTAGGTATTTTTAAATATTTTAAACAAAGTTTGTATTATCTCTTCATTCATCTATTCATCTGTTAACATCCTATTTATTCTTCTATACTTGTATTTACTTACCTTGGTACAAGGTATCGAGTATAATGAGGCTGTAGGGATTAATTATACATTTAAACCAATTTAGCTACGTTGTGCCTTTTTTAGTTACACACCAAAAATGAATGATTGGAGTTTTATTAGTATAATTCAAGCTGGATAGATGTGTAAGCCAGGATATTTCCAGAGAAACATAGATAAGGTCTCATAATATAGGAATAGATAATATTAATTGTAATAGACATTATCAATTTTAATAGTTATAAGCATACATGGTAAAAAAAAAATAGTTCCTAAAATGATATTTTTTCTTCAGGTCTACTTAATAGATAGGTGCTGACTTTTTAAAAATCACCTGCAAAAAAAGGTAGTAGGTATTTTTTTTATGTGGTAACTGAGACAGGTAAAATGTATTATTAAAAACAAAATGGCAGAGGCAGCATTTTCACATAAGTCATTTTTAGCAGAATAAAAAGCATAACATTTCTCCAGACTTCTTTTTGAGAAGATGGATTTTCCGATACCTGGCAGGCATTAGCTTTCTCAAAGTGTGTGGCTAGGGCAATGTGCAGCCTACAGTTTGAACCTAGCAAAAGAACAGAGGCTAAATAGAGCCCATAGACACACAGAAAAATGTGCCATTTCAATTCTTAGCAGGTGAGAAAGCAATGGCTCCAGATATCTTTCAGCTCTTTCAGGAGTACTGGTGCGTTGAGTTGATGGAAAATATTTATAACATTCAGCCTACCGAGTTTAGATCATGTAAGAGTTTAATAAGACCAATAATCAACAGTATATAAATGCTATTATATTTGCTAATAAAAAATGTTATAGGTTTAGAGCAATTAACTAATACTGAGTTAAAACATTGTACCTAGAATATAAAGTTAAAATGTGTAGATGTTTTTATGGGAAGTCATTTTTAGTTAATATCTGTAGCATCAATTATTGATACTAAAAATGTATAACTCATTCAGCGACAAAGTATGGAATATGTACAACATTTGTGAGAAATTGACTATATTTTTCAAGTCAAAGTTTCCTATTCTCTAGTTGTTTGGTAAAATTAAAAAATTAAGATTGCACACAAGAACGTACTTAAAAATTTGCTCATGTGTTAATAACTTACTTTTGTTTTACTTTAAAACTATTACTATTTTTTCTACTTTCAGATATTTTAAGAGCCAATGTTATGTTTTTATTTAATTTTAGTTCATTTTGCTATTCAGTATATTGTTAGAAATCATTCTGATGAATTGTAAATTGACACTTTACATAAATGTATCATGTACAAAAGTGACGTGATTTATAAATAGAATGTGGAATAATTAAATGAAACTATTTAACATATCCATCACCTTTAATATTTAATATTTGTGATAATATTTGAAATATTCTTTCCTAGCAATATTGAAATGTATTTCATACTGTATTATTAACCTATATTCACCATGCTGTGGAATTAAAAAAATATATATATATATTTATATATATATTTACCTCCTGTCTGACATTTTGTATTCATCAGCCATCACCCTTCCTGCTCAAATCCTCCATCCTCTGTAACAGTCACTCTACTCTCTGTTTCTATGATTTGAATCATTTTAGATTCTACATATTAAGTGTGAACATGTGTTGTTTATTAGTCTATATCTGGCTTTTTTCACTTAGCCTTATTTTCTCCAGTTCCGTTTGTGTTGTCACAAAGGACAAAATGTCCTTCTTTAAGGCTAAATAGTATTTCATTGCCTGTATATATTTCATTGCCTTCAAGTTAGTTTGTTGAAGGTGTATCTGCACTCCCACATTCATTTCAGTACTATTCACAATAGCCAAGATATGGAATCAAACTATTATTCATCAACAGATGAATGGATTAAAAAAATTTAACATAAACCTAATGTTTTAATATGTTTAAATTACCCAGAAACTAAATAAAATTAGAAATACCAAATTACAGGTAAAAACTAGGAGAAGTATTTATCTAGAAATGGAATTCTCCTATAGAAGAACTTATAGAACCTGGTTGATCTGTTATGGACTTTCAAAAGAAGTCCCAATGTCATCAGCATTCAATCCACACCTATTCTCTTTATGACATGATGCCCGCTAGAAATATATGGTTTTCTCTCTCATGGTATTTGTGATTATCAAGACTTTATCTTTACTTTGTTGAGATTTCAAGTAAAATACTGACATATGCAAGAATGATTACACATTCAAATGTACATTTATGTGATCTTTCAAAAGTGTGCAGCTGTAAGCATTCAGAGTTATATTGAGAGTGATCTTTCCGAAATACAAGAAAATAACATAATGCATAAACTCAGGACACTATTTTCAACTTTTAAAACTGTATTTCAAAGTAATTTCCAGTGACTAGGCAGAGAATTTAATTATTTCACAATAAGAACTACATACATGGTGAGTTATAAAAGGAAATTATTTTTGTGTTAATTATAGTAAAAATACATCTGAAATATTCTGTTGAATATTGACAGTTATCTTGATTTTTGCTAGTTTTACTTACCAGAACTACTTCTAATAAGAGTAGTTGAATATCAAATTAATATACTCAAAATAGAAGAAATACAAGTGATTTTTAACTTAATTATGTTACCTAATGAGAGGTGGTATAGATAATATTCCAGATTTTCCAAGTATCATTTTATTAATGATATTGTATATGTATATACACACACATATATATGACAAAAAACTTACCTCAATAGTTAAGTGTTATTATTTCTATGTATCAGTTAAATTAATATCATCAAATAGCACTAGGAATTACAATTTTACATTGCAGGTATATGAAAATTACATTTCCCACAGACCAACTTTAAAAAAATGAAATCATGTAAAAATAACTTACAAATATCTATTAAACCTAAATTCATAAGAAAAACTTACATATATTTATGATATAAATTGTACAGCATTAATTTGTTAGTATAGCTTGAAACAAGCATTCTATTTGGAATGTCAGGGTGCCCAAAAAGATAACTTCAGTATTAAAAATTTGCAGCAGCCTCTAATTATCTAATATATCTTGAACATATATGTATTACATAAAAACTGAAGTTATAATTTACCCAACACATCTGATACAGACATTTGTATTTGAGAACAAACACATTTCCTAGAGAGAACACTCAGTAGTTACGCAGTACTTGAGGTGGCCTGGATGGCAGAATGGAGGGAGGGGCTGAGTGAAGGGAAGTTCTGTTGATTAATGATTGTTTGTGGATTAGAAGTGTGGCTAACAAAATGGAAATTACTAACATTCTGTTAGCGATCTGTTTAGTAGGTAGGGGAATTCAGTTAGGTCTAAAACAAAGATCCTCTGAGAACAGCAAAAATAATACAAATCCTTTTGCTTTATTCCGCACTTTATTAAGTGACTTTGTAAGAGGATACTACAAAAAAGTAAATTGGTTGCTATCCTGGGTCTATTTCAAGAGATACTGAAAATGCTCTAGGAAAGCCCGCTTTCCTCAGGTAATTATTATTTCAGAGATTTTCTTCTAGGAAAATTATATAATCTGAGAAACTCTTCTGTATTTTCTGGGCTAGTGAATGTCAAAATTATAAAATTGAAATCATATTAGGAAAATAATGAACACATTGTCTTTTTATAAAATCTTTAGCAAGATGTAAACAATCAAGATGTCACATAATTGAAGAAAGGTTTATATAGGTCTGCATGTAAAAAATGGAAAGAATATATGTTGATTTTAACATGATGCCAGAATTATTTAAAGGATGCTTGATGATTACTTAAAAGTGTATTTATTCACTCATTTAGTCATTCATATATTCACCCAACAGGATATTATCAGTTGTTATGCTTAGTACTTGTCAGACATGCAGCTATTTTGGGGGAATGGCTAGGGGGTAAAAACAGATGAACAAGAAGGCTGTCTTTAAGGAAGCTAAAATTTTACTTGAGAAGACTGAAAAATATAAGCTAGGGAAAGTACAGTATAATGGCTCATGTTATCACTTGCTACAAAGAAAAATAAGGTGGGGAACAGAGGAAGGTGATACGGTGAGTAGAAAGCTATTTTAGATTGAGAGCAAAGGGAGAACTCTAAGGAAATGGCATTTAAGCAGAGAGCTAGATAAAATAAGAGAAATAGCTATGTGGAAATCAGGGAAAGGAAAGTTGCAGGCAGAGAGAGCCCTCAGCACAGAGATCCTGAGGTAGACAGGCACCATATTATATAAGACTCCATAGGACCCTCTCAGAGCCATGACTTACCAAGAATTAATCATGACATCTGAGACTCATATACTATTTGAATAAAACTCAATGGCTGAATGGTAGTAAATGTAGTATACTTCACAGAACTGTTTTACAATCTCATGTCATCTAGCAAAATAGAAACACTTATGAATTGACTAGAAGAGTCAGCAAGAAATAAATTATATACAACACTGAGCATGGCGCATAAACTCCTCTGACTTGTGCCTTGCCTTTAATCCAAAGAAACAACAAAACCCTATCAGTAACTGGAGGGAATACATTAATGCCACACTGAACAATCTTGAAATATATGCTCAGAAATAAAAAGTAGAGTCAATATCCAAAAATATAGCAAAAGAATAGCATTATTAGAAAAACTAATTTTTGAATAAATGTAATATATTGATTTGAGCTGCTATATTAGGGAAAGAGATTTATTACAAAGAATTGACCCACATGATTATGAAGATTAATGAGCAGCCAGATCTGCAGTCTGCACCAGAAGAGCCAATGCCCTAACATTCCCGGACCAAAGGCCTGCGATCCAAAAGAGCCAAAGCTACAATTCCAGTCCACAGGCCAGCAAGCTCTAGACCTAAAAAGAGCCAATCATTCAGTTTAAGACAGAAGGCAGAAAAAAAACCTGGTGTCATAGCTAAAAGGTAGGACAGAAGAAATCCTCCCTTATCCAGTGAGGGTGAGACTTTAGGTCTTTTCTGGCATCTGACTAGCGGGGGGCAAGGTGCTTACTGGGTCTACCAACTTAGATGTAACATCATGCAAAAGCACCTTCATAGAAACACCCACAATGTTTAAGCAAATATCTAAGTACCATGTGGCCCAGTAAAATTGACAAATAAACATTATAGGTCCACCCTCTTGTTAACTTAACCACCCATGCACACCTCTTTAAACCATATTCGGTCTCCAAATGAAGACATAGGTATACTGTAAGTGCATGGATGGTAGTTTTGACAGAAGCAGTTCATGCAGAGAAGGCAAATGAAGAAATTTGGAGATTGAGGTCTGAATCTCCTAACTTGATACATCTATCCTATGCACAGTGGAAAATGTATCACCACCTGCTCTAAAAAGGAGGTAAAGTCGTTAAGTGACATTTACTTTTCTTCATATCCCTTAACTTCATGACTATGCTGAATTCGTCGGTTTGGTCTCATAGGACAAAGTACCACCAACAGAGTGGCTTATAAACAGCAGAAATGTATTCTCACTGTTCTTAAGGATAGATGTTCAAGATGAGGCTGCCAGCACAATTGAGTTCACGTAAGGGTTCTTTCCAAGAATGCAGACTGCTGACTTCTTGTATCCTCACATAGTAGAAGAGGGAAAAGAGTTTTCTGGGGTCTGTTTTGTTTTGTTTTGTTTATTTATTTATTTGTTTATTTATTTATTTGAGTCTCACTCTGTTGCCAGGCTGGAGTGCAGTGGTGTGATCTCCGATCACTGCAATCTCCAACTCCAGGGATCAAGCAATTCTCCTGCCTCAGCCTCCTGAGTAACTGGGATTACAGGCACACACCACCATACCCAGCTAATTTTTGTATTTTTATTAGAGACAAGATTTCACCATGTTAGCCAGGATGGTCTTGATTTCCTGACCTCATGATCCACCTACCTCGGCCTCCCAAAGTGATGGGGTTACAGACGTGATTCACTACGCCTAGGCCTGGGGTCCCTTTCGTAAGGGCACTAATTCCATCCTTGAGGGCTCCACCTTCTTATGTATAATTGTTACTTCCCAGTGGCCTCATCTTCTAATAGCATCACACTAGGGACAGGGATTTCAACACATTAATTTTGGGGGAATGTAAACATAGTTTGTTGCCATGATATAAAATTAGCAATACTTAAATACGATATTATAAAGTCAATAAATCTTATGTTACATAACCAGGAAATAAGAGAAAATAAAAATACATTTTATACAAACATGCACATATTTACAACAAAATCAGAAGGAAATGCTCATGACAATTACAGCTCTCTATTCTGTAACTGGTCACATGGTCATAGCTGGCTATAACCTAGGGTAAATCCCTGCTTCTTCCACTACCCAATCTGTATTTCTTTTGCCTTCATTAAGTATGTTAGCTAATCTTGGGTGACTCAAACGTTTATTCCTGAGGACCTGGGCCATTAGTAGTCCTGACTGGATTGAGTTGTTTTCTGTTTTCCTTTGACCTTCATCAAAGAGCATTGTAATACCAAGAAATGCTTTCAATGATCTTTATCATAGATACAGCCTTCCTTACCTCCGTTGTAGAGTGGTAGAGCAATTTACTCTTGTAGTCAGAGTCAGTAACTGCAGCCAGTATAGTAACTCTTCTTTGCCTGTTGATCCTGAGGCATGAGGAGTTCTAAATGGCCCAGTGGTAGTCTTAACTAAGTGTCAGGAATCACTGTTTTGTTCGTTTTTCCTACTAAAAACATTTCACCGTTTGTAACTAAGACTTCTAGGTTAGTAGAGCATAAGGTTTCAGAAACAAAAAGCAAAAAAAAAAAAAAAAAAAAAAATTAGTTGTTCATTAGCAGTAATAGTGCCACTCCTGTTTCTACCCTTCCTATCCTGGACCAGAGTCTATTAGAGAAACGTGCTCCATCTTGTGTGAGTTATTACCACCTCACTGGCACTATGACTGAGGTTTCAAAAAACTGTTCCACTGTTTTATCAAGCCAGCCACCTCAGAATAGTGGGAAATATGGTAAGTGAGTATGGGCCCAAAGCGTCACTTTATTTGCCACGAGGTGAGTTTTTTAATTAGAAGCGATGTTATGTGGAATACCATGATGGTGATAAGGTAGTTTTTCAGTGCATGGATGGTAGTTCTGGCAGAAGTAGTGCATGCAGAGAAGGCAAATCATATCCAGAGTAATTTTCTGTTTCATTAGGAACAAAATGATCCCCCGTCAATGATGAAAATATTTCAAGTAACCAATCGGCCACCAGGTAGCTAGCTGGCTGATCACCCGGGGGAATTTTGTGATATTTGGGGCCAGGTCTATCCACAGACTTCTTCCTCTAATTTCCAATTTGTGTTCCTTTCAAGCCTGTGATCATCCAGCCAAACCACTGGCCACAGATACAGTCCGTGAATCCATATATTATTGCCCTTTTGGCCTTTTTTCCCTCCAAGTACAATGAAAACCAGGCCTCAGTCTTCTTTTCTTGTCAAGTCGTCCCAGGGAACTCCTTATGAAGCCACAGCTGCAGGCTGAAAGAGAGAAGGCAATGTAGCAGAAGTGGCAGCCATGGGCATTTGGGCCATTTAATGTAACTTACTTGTGCCTTCAGGGCCTTGTCAAGCCCAATCACATATGTAGCAAATCCATTCGTTGATGAAATGCTGCTCTGTGAGGCACAAAGTCATGACTCGGTGAGTTAATAACATCTAATTCATTATGGGCTACTCAGGTCACCTGGTAAGTTGGTGACCCATGTGATAATACAGTGCATGTGAAAGTCCAGTAAAATACCAATAGCTGTTTCTCTAAAGGAGTATGGTTAGCCACAGTGGATGGCAAGGTTTTGTTCCTAAGAGCCTGTACTATGATGTACCTATAGGAACCTATCAAAGGCTTCAAACAGAATGCCTGTCACTGCCATTTTGAGCTTCATTGGATCTACTGGATCATACAACCCAAGTGACAGAATAGCAGGCCCAGCAATCTGAACCTCCTGTAAAGCCCTCTGTTATTCTGGGCCTCACTCATACTAGCAGCTTTTCAGATCACTGGGTAGGTGGGCACACACAAATAAGGAATATTTTACCTCTAAAATCTGAAGAGGTCACTAGGCATTGTGTCTGTCTTTTCTGTTTTGGCTGTAGGAGGAACCAGATGCAGCAACTTATTCTTCACCTCAGAAGTAATATCCTGACAGGCCCTCTGGACCCCTAGAAATGTTACTGAGTTAAAAGACCCCTGATTTTCTGTTGGATTTATTTCCCACCCTCTGTTATGTGATATGTTAATGTCTTACCAGTTGGCCCAGAGTAGTTGCTACCTCTTGCTCACTTGGTCTTATTAATATAATGTTATTAGTGTAATGAACCAGCATGATATCTTATAGAAAGTAAGGACAATAAAGATCCCTCTGAACTAAATTATGACAATGGTCTGAAGAGTTTATATACCCCTGAGGTAAGATAGAAAAAGTATACTTCTGGTAGTGCCAGCTGAAAACAAACTACTTCTAGTTGTCCTCATTAACAAGAATGAAGAAAAAAAATTGCTACATCAATAGCTGTATGCTAGGGACCAGGAGATGTGTTAATTTGCTCAAGCAATAAAACTACATCTGGTACAGCAGCTGCAATTGGAGTTACCACCTGGTTAAGATTTTGTTAATCCACGGTCATTCTCCAAGATCCATCTGTCTTCTGCACAGATCAAATAGAGGAGTTGAATTGGGATAAGATGGAAATCACCACCCCTACATTTTTCAGTTCTTCATGACGGAACTAATCTCTGCAATCTTTTCAGAAATAAGGTATTGCTTTTGGTTTACAATTTTCCTGGTTAGAGATAGTTCTGGTGGCTTCCACTTGTTCTTTTCTACCACAACAATTTTCACGCCACAAGTGAGCTGCTGAGTATATATATTCCAAATGTGCATTCCCGAACTGGGGAAGTAACCACAGGAGGATGTGTTTCGGGACTCAATGGGCCCATTGTGATTTGAGCCTGTGTAAAACTCTGCTGCTCACCTAACCTCTGTTAAGTCTCAGTTCTGACTGGTAGACACCAGTGATGTTTTTTGTCTCCTGAAATTAGTATGGGTTTGGGGACAGTGTCCAGTAGTCCTCCAAAGGTCTGATTATTTCCCTTTCCTTAATGCAGAGTTTCACTGGTAAAAGGCTGTGGAGTCGCTGTGGAATGCAGGGGGAAAGACTAACATTTAGTCCCCACTTACCTGTAGTTTTACTTGCCATGGTTTCAGTTACCTGTGTTAACTGTGTAGTCAATGTAGTTGACTGCTGTCCAAAATATTAAGTGGAAAATTCCAGAAATAAACATTTTACAAATTTTAAAATGTGTACCATTCTGAGTAGCATGATGAAATCTCACATCATCTTTCTCCCTTCCTCTCAGGACATGAATCATCCTTTTATCCAGTGTATCTATGGTACATGTGCCATCCACCCATTATTCACTTCGTAGCCATCCTGATTATTAAATTGACTATTGTGGTTATCACAGTGTTTGTGTTCAAGTACTGTGACTAATTTATAAATTAAACTTTATCGGGCCGGGCACGGTGGCTCAAGCCTGTAATCCCAGCATTTTTGGAGACTGAGGCGGGTGGATCACGAGGTCAAGAGATCGAGACCATCCTGGTCAACATGGTGAAACCCCATCTCTACTAAAAATACAAAAAAGTAGCTGGGCATGGTGGTGCGTGCCTGTAATCCCAGCTACTCAAGAGGCTGAGGCAGGAGAATTGCCTGAACCCAGGAGGCGGAGGTTGCAGTGAGCCGAGACCATGACATTGCACTCCAGCCTGGGTAACAAGAGCGAAACTCCATCACAAAACAAAACAAAACAAAACAAAAAAAAAAGCTTTATCACACATATGTATGCATAGGAAAAAACAGCACATATAGAGTTTGGTACTGTTGGTGGTTTCAGGCATCCACTCAATCTTGGAACATACTCCCTCTGGATAAGGGGGGCACTACTGTATACATTTTTGATAGTGTATCAGTGTCCTTTCTCAGGGAGATCAGTTTTGAGTCTGTAAACTAGCTTACCTCTGAGTATTGATTGAGGAATCATGACTCTGTTTCTATGATTCAGGATAGATTTTTGTTTACTTAGAAATAGTAGAACTATTTTGCCCTTACAGATCCATAAGAATTTAGTAGGCTTCATAATCTATTTTGCTTATAGTAACTCCATGATTCATTAGATGATGCTATAGGTCTGTGAGAGTCAGACTATTTGTTTGCCCTTTTGTCTTGGCTGTTCATTATGGTAACCACACCCACCTTGGCTCCTGCTACTCCATGATTCAATTATCCCATTGCATTTAGGTTTTCCAATTCAGTTCCCACTGTAAAGTCTGTCCTACAGAGAAGATCAATAGCAGCTTTCTTCAAGAATGCTGAGGCTCCTCTCACGAATTTATTTCTTGTAGCTGTGGTATGTCTTCTGAACTCTCCCAGAGTAAGTGAGTAGGTCAAAAATTACAAATCAATTCTAACATTTCAGTCTCCATAAGCCTTTATATCCCTTGATTTGGTAAATCCAGGGAGGTCCAACATTTCCAACTCACACTTTGGGCCAACTTTTGGTCTGTGTTTAATTCAGCCAACCACATAAGCTATTAGAACCCTTTCTTACTTCCTGAGCCACAGCATCGAATGCATAATTGCTGCCTAGCAAGCCCATATCAATAAATTCTGTCTGACCCAGCTTTAAGTTGCCTCTACCATTTTTCTAACCCTTATTATCCATTCCTGCACAGGTTCCATGAATTTCTGTTTGTACAAATTGGAAAACTCAAGTACATTCTGACTTCAGTATGTCTCAAGGGTCACACTTTGTACCTCACTATTAGGGGCCTGCTGGGCCTTGAGTCTAGTTACAGGCTTAGGCAAAGAGGGATGGCAGGTTTGAATCCTGAAGAGAATCAGCATTGTTTTAAAGGACAACTGCCTCAGGTGAGATCATTACAGTTTCCTGGTTCAATATAAGTTTAATGCCTTCAGAAAGAAGTGGAGAGTCTTCTTCCACTGAGGATGGGGAGGCTTCTTCCAATAGCAAATCAGACTCATTAGAATTTAAGGGCTAAACATCCCCAGGTTCATAGAAGTCTTTGCACATGTCCCGTTCTAACTTCTCGGAACCCAGTATTGTTTAATATATTTTTTTTCTCCACTTAAACCTAACAAAGTAAATTTTCTTTCTTGCTTTATACCTTCCTGATGGAAACATTGTCTTACCAGATTACCATGTAATTATTATCTGCTTTGATCAACATCTTAGTTTAGGATGCTATAAAAAATATACCCCTTACTGAGAGGTTTTAACAACAAGTATTTATTTTTCATAGTTCTGGAGGCTGAAATTTCAAAATAAAGTACTGTAAGGTCTGATGTCTAGATCTACTCTGATTCTACTTATCCCTGAGAATGAGTTTTAAATTTGTTCAGTATAATGTTAATGTATTCATTACTGTGTTAGTATGATGTTAATATATATTACAATTCTAACACATAAATGTATTAATGTATACCCTAATGGTTCTGTTTGCATAACTAATATAGATTTTGATACTGAGAATAGTCCTAAAGAAAATGACTTACAAAGATGAGTTTGTTTAGAACTGGTTCTGGGTTTTTGAAATTTACTCTGGAATATGATTAGATTTAAAGATTCTGATTCATGCAGAATGGCTGGGCTCCCAGCTAACTCTACCCTCGAGCCTGAAACCTTGGCCCTAAGTCACCTTTTACTGAGATGTTAACTCTTAGCCATCCATGGCCTGCAGGCTGAGTTAAATGAGGCCCTTCAGTTCCTCCTCATGAAGGGACAAGGTGAAGGGGGTCAAAGTCAAAGGAACAGTCTCCTCTCATCATGACACTATTTTCAGCAGTTCAGAGAGCACTGATAGCCCATGACAGGATCTGGCAATAGAGATAAATAATCACCATTGGGTACTCCTAACCAACCACTTATAAGAAGCAAATATCTCAATGACTATGTATATGATACTTTTGAACGTTTGTCTCAAATTCAGAAATAAAATGTAATTGGCTGATTTTTTTCTAATATTGCTAGACAGAATGGGGAAAGAAAAGGATGAGTTCAGGAATTTTAATTACCAGTTTAAGCAGCATATACATAATCTGAAAGCTTTATGTCTGCTGAGAACTTGACCTCCTGTAGACATAGGACTAAAAATGCTGAAAATTAAATTCAGGATATTATCCTTCAACTAGCTGAAGGTAGAGCTCATGGTCTCTGTGATGGTTAGTTTTATGTGTTGACTGGGTTCGGGCACAGTGGATCACACCTGTAATCCCAACACTTTGGGAGACCAAGGCATGTGGATCACTTGAGGTCAGGAGTTTGATACTAGCCTGGCCAACATGGTGAAACCCTGTCTCTACTAAAAATACAAATATTAGCTGGGTGTGGTAGTGCACACCTATAATCCTAGCTACTAGGGAGACTGAGACAAGAGAATTGATTAAACCCAGGGGGTGAAGTTTGTAGTTAGCCAATATCACACCACTGCACTCCAGCCTACATGATGGAGAAAGACTCCATCTAAAATAATTAAATAAATAAAGGCCAGGAATGGTGGTTCATGCCTGTAATCCCAGCACTTTGTAAGGCCGAGTTAGGGAGATCACCTGAGATCAGGAGTTGGAGACCAGCCTGGCCAACATGGTGAAACCTGTCTCTACTAAAAATGTAAATTTTGCTGGGCATGGTGGCAGATGCCCTTAGTATTAGCTACCTGGGAGGCTGAGGCAGGACAATTGCTGGAACCCAGGAGGCAGAGGTTGCAGTGAGCTGAGATCATACCACTGAACTCCAGACTGGGTGACAGAGTAAGACTCCATCTCAAAAATAAATAAATAAATAAGTCAAAAAAAATTAAAAAATAAAAAAATGGACTGGGCCACTTGATTCCCAGATAGCTGGTTAAACATTGTTTCTGGATACATCTTTGAGGGTATTTCTGGAAAAAATTAGCATTTGAATTCGTGGACTGAGTAAAGCATGTGATCCTCCCCAGTGTGGGTGGACATCATCCAATTTGTTGAGGGCTTGAATAGAATAAAAGATGGAGGAAGGTTGAGTTTGCCCTCTGTCCTACTGTGTGAGCTGAGACCTTGATCTTTTGCCATGAGTGCTCCTGGTTCTCATGCATTCATACCCAGACTGGAACCATTACTGACTCTCTGGCTCTCAGGACTTTTCAAATTATGCCACCAACTTTTCTGGGTCTCCAGTTGGCAGACAGCAGATTGTGAAACTTCTCAACTTCTAGCTTTGTGTGAGCCAATTTCTTATAATAAATATCCTTATATATATTTCTATTGATTTTGTTTCTCTGGAGCATCCTGAAACAGATTTTGGTATTGAGAGGGTGGGATGTTTTTATGATAAGTACTTGAAAATGTGAAATTAATTTTAGCACCGGATAATGGATAGAATCTGAAAGAAGTATATGCTAGAAGGAGTTGATATTCTTGTGAAGAAACTTTTTTTTGTTGTTGAGATGGAATCTTGCTCTGTCACCCAGGCTGGAGTGCAGTGGTGTGATCTCAGCTCACTGCAACCTCTGCCTTCCAGGTTCAAGCCATTCTCCTGCCTCAGCCTTCTGAGTAGCTGGAGCTACAGGTGCATGCCACCATGCCCAGTTAAGTTTTGTATTTTTAGTAGAGATGGGGTTTCATCGTGTTGGCCAGGATGGTCTTGATTTCTTGACCTTGTGATCCGCCTGCCTCAGCCTCCCAAAGTGCTGAGATTACAGGCATGCACCACTGTGCCCAGCCATGAAAAGGCTTTTAAAGACGATTCTGTCAAGAGCCTAGAAAGAAGAGAGGTAGCAAAAGTTTCTGTTTACTTCAATCACGTATAAATCATATATAGAACACTGCATTATGGCTGCCACTCTGATGAGATATCAGGTAAAAATGAGAAACAAGTTATTGGACAATGGAGAGGAAGTTATCTGTGTTATAAAGTAGCAAAGAACTTTGCTGAATTTTATTTATGTTCTAGTTGTTTTATGGAAGGTAGGTATTGCAATCAATAAAATTAATATTGAACTGAAGAAACTTCTCAGCAAAATGTTGAAGAATTGGTTGGTTCTTTCTGACTTTTCATAATAAAACGTGTGATAAGATAAACGACTTGAAGAAAAAGTTATTTTAAAAAAAGAACTAGAAATTAAATATTTAGAAAATTCTCAGCCTATAAAAAGTATGTTCAGAGAGAACATTTAGGATGTCTGTTTTGTTGGGATTGGGGATATCACCTTGCTTTCAGCAGTACAGATGGCCTTCACTCAAAAAACCATAAGAAGAGAGACTGTCCCGTTATTGGTTTATTCATAGTTTCGACTTCTTCCTGGTTTAGGCTTCGGAGGACACAAGTGTGCAGGAATTTATCCATTTCTTCCAGGTTTACTAGTTTATGTGCATAGAGTTGTTTGTAATATTCTCTGATAATGGTTTGAATTTCTGTGGGATCTGCGGTGATTACCCCATTATCGTTTTTTATTGCATCTATTTGGTTATTCTCTCTTTTCTTTTTTATTAATCTGGCTAGTGGTCTATTTTGTTGATCTTTTTGAAAAACCAGCTCTTGGAGTTACTGATTTTTTGAAACTTTTTTTGTGTCTCTATCTCCTTCAGTTCTGCTCTGATCTTAGTTATTTCTTGTCTTCTGCTAGGTTTTGAGTTTTTTTGATCTTGTTCCTCTAGCTCTTTCAATTTTGACGATAGGGTGTCAATTTTGGATCTCTCCACTCTTCTCATTTGGGCACTTATTGCTATATATTTTCCTCTAGAGTCTGCTTTAAATGTGTCCCAGAGATTCTGGTATGTTGTTTCTTCATTCTCATTGGTTTTGAAGAACTTCTTTATTTCTGCCTTTATTTCATTGTTTAGCCAGTCAACATTCAAGAGCCAGTTGTTCAGTTTCCATAAAGCTGTGTGGTTCTGAGTTAGTTTCTGAATTCTCAGTTATAACTTGATTGCACTGTGGTCGTAGAGACTGTTTGTTAGGATTTCAGTTGCTTTGCATTTGCTGAGGAGTGCTTTACTTCCAATTATGTGGTCAATTTTGGAGTAGGTGTGATGTGGTGCTGAGAAGAATGTATATTCTGTGGATTTGGGGTGGAGAGTTCTGTAAATGTCTATCAGGTTTGCTTGTTCCAGGTCTGAGTTCAAGTCCTGGATATCCTTGTTAATTTTCTGTCTGATTGATCTGTCTGCTATTGACAGTGGAGTGTTAAAGTCTCCCACTATTATTGTGTGGGAGTCTAAGTCTCTTTGTAAGTCATTAAGAACTTGTCTTATATATCTGGGTGCTCCTGTGAATATACCAATAACAAGATCTGAAGTTGAGGCAGCAATTAAGAGCCTACCACACAAAAAAATCCCTGGTCCAGATGGTTTCACAGCCAAATTCTACCAGACACATAAAGAGGAACTGTTACCATTCCTTCTGAAACTACTCCAAATAATCCCAAAAGAGGGAATCCTTCCCAAATCATTTTATGAGACCAACATCATCCTGATACCAAAACCCAGCAGAGTCTCAACAAGAAAAGAAAACTTCAGGCCAATATCCATGATGAACATAGATGCAAAAATCTTCAATAAAATACTGGCAAGCCAATTGCAACAGCACTTCAAAAAGCTTATCCACAATAATCAAGTAGGATTCATCCCAGGGATGCAAGGCTGGTTCAACATACGCAAGTCTATAAATGTAATTCACCACATAAACAGAACCAAAAACAAAAACCACATGATTATCTCAATTGATGCAGAGAAGGCCTTTGATGAAATTCAACAGCCCTTTATGCTAAAAACCATCAATAAACTCAGTATTGATGGAACGTATCTCAAAATAATAAAAGCTATTTACAACAAACCAACAGCCAATATCATACTGAATGGGCAAAAACTGGAAGCATTCCCTTTGAAATCTGGCACTAGAGAAGGATGCCCTCTCTCACCACTCCTATTCAATATAGTACTGGAAGTTCTAGCCAGAGCAATCAGGCAGGAAAAAGAAATAAAGTGTATTCAAATAGGAAAGGTGGAAGCCAAATTGTCTCTATTTGCAGACGACATGATAGTATATCTAGAAGCCCATCATCTCAGCCCAAAAACTCCTGAAAGTGGTAAGCAACTTCAGCAAAATCTCAGGATACAAAATCAGTGTGCAAAAATCACAAGCATTTCTATACACCAATAACAGACTTAAAGAGAACCAAATCAAGAACGAACTGCCATTCACAATTGCTACAAAGAGAATAAAATACCTAGGAATACAACTAACAAGGAACATAAAGAACATCTTCAAGGAGAACTACAAACCATGGCTCAATGAAATAAGAGAGGACACAAATAGATGGAGAAACCTTCCATGTTCATGGTTAGGAAGAATCAATATCGTGAAAATGGCCATACTGTCCAAGGTAATTTACAGATTCAACACTATCCCCATCAAGCTACCAATGAGCTTTTTCACAGAACTGGGAAAAACCACATTAAACTTTATATGGAACCAAAAGAGAGCCCACATAACCAAGTCAATTCTAAGTAAAAAGAACACAGCAGGAGGCATCACATTACTGGACTTCAAACTATACTACAAGGCTACAGTAATCAAAACAGCATGGTACTGGTACCAAAACAGAGATATAGACTAATGGAACAGAACAGAGGCATCGGAGGCAATACAACATATCTACAACCATACAATCTTGGATAAAACTGAAAAAAAAACAAGCAATGGGGAAAGGATTCCCTGCTTAATAAATGGTATTGGGAATACTGGCTAGCCATGTGCAGAAAGCAGAAATTGGACCCCTTCCTGACACCTTACACTAAAATTAACTCCAGATGGATTAAAGACTTAAACATAAGCCCTAACACCATAAAAACCCTAGAAGAAAATCTAGGCAAAACCATTCAGGACATAAGAGTAGGCAAGGACTTCATGACCAAAACACCAAAAGCATTGGCAACAAAAGCCAAAATAGACAAATGGGACCTAATCAAACTCCACAGCTTCTGCACGGCAAAAGAAACAGTCATTAGAGTGAATCGGCAACCAACAGAATGGGAAAAAATGTTTTCAGTTTACCCATCTGACAAAGGGCTGATATCCAGAATTTACAAAGAACTCAAACAGATTTACAAGAAAAAACCAAACAAGCCCATTCAAAAATGGGCAAAGGATATGAACAGACACTTTACAAAAGAAGACATACATGAGGCCAACAAACATATGAAAAAATGCTCATCATCACTGGTCATCAGAGTAATGCAAATCAAAACTACATTGAGATACCATCTCATGCTAGTTAGAATGGCCATCATTTAAAAATCTGGTGACAGCAGATGCTGGAGAGGATGTGGAGAAATAGGAACACTTTTACACTGCTGGTGGTAGTGTAAATTAGTTCAACCATTTGGAAGACAGTGTGGCAATTCCTCAAGGACCTAGAAATACAAATTCCATTTGACCTAGCAATCCCATTACTGGGTATATATCCAAAGGACTATAAATTGTCCTACTATAAGGACACATTCACACGAATGTTCATTGCAGCACTATTTACAATAGCAAAGACCTGGAACCAACCCAAATGCCCATCGATGATAGACTGGACTGGGAAAATGTGGCACATATACACCGTGGAATATTATGCAGCAATCAAAAACAATGAGTTCATGTCCTTTGTAGGGACATGGATGAACCTGGATGACATCATTCTCAGCAAACTGACACAAGAACAGAAAATAAAATACTGCATGTTCTTGCTCATAGGTGGGTGATGAACAATGAGAACACATGGACACACGGAGGGGAGCACTACACACTGGGGTCTATTGGGGGCATAGGGGAGGGACAGTGGGGGAGGGGAAGTTGGGAATAGATAGCATAGGGAGAAATGCCAGATATGGGTGAAGGGGAGGAAGGCAGCAAAGCACACTGACACGTGTGTACCTATGCAGTTATCTTGCATGTTCTTCACATGTACCCCAAAACCTAAAATGCAATTAAAAAAATACAATAAAATTAAAAAAAAAAAAGAAGAGAGGCTGCCCCAAATTGTGAGGGTGGGGCCACCCAAAGCAGTAAGGGTGTAACCCCTGCTCCAATAATTCTGTAAGACAAGACAGCTACCCCAGTGGGATCAGAAGGAAGAGCATCTAGCCAAAGAGAATTATTCTTGAGCCTTAAGATCACCTGGAGTTTGATTGCTAGGTTTTGAACTTGCTTGAGACCCATCACCCCTTCCTTCTTTCCTGTTTCTCCTTTTTGGAATGAGAATGTCTATCTTATGCCTGTCCTACTATTGGAGTTTGCACACAATTTGTTTAGTTTCAAAAATTAACACCTCAGAGGAATTTTGCTTCAGGATGAATTGACCCTCAAGTCACATCTATATCTAATTTAGCTGATATTTATATAAGGCTTTACACTTTAAACTTTAGAGGTTATACTAGTATAAATTAAAACTTTTAGGGCTATTGAATTGAATATATTTTGCATTCGAGAATTACATAAATTTTGGGGGAAGAATGGAAAGATATAAATTGAGTATTTCTGTCCCTCTAAAATTTATATATTGAACTCTAACCCACAGTGTAAGGATACTTGGAAGTAGGCGCTTTGGGAGGTAATTAGGTCATGAAGGCTCCACCCTCATCATTAGGATCAGTGCCCTTATATGAAGAGGACAGAGACTACTTTGCCTTTTGTCTGCTATGGGAAGATACATGAGAAGTCAGCAGTCTGAAACTTGGAGGAGGACCCTTACCAGATCCCCACCATTCTGGCACCCTCATCTCAATCTTTCAGTCTCTAGAATTGTTAGAAATAATTTCTTTTATATATAGACCACCTAGTATATGGTACTTTCTTATAGTGAGCTGAATTAAGGCTGTCTCCATGAGTGTCATAAGTCAGATTCTGTAGCTCTACAGATAGAAATCACATCTAATCCACATATCACAGCAGCCACTCTAGCAGAAACTCAGAACTACCAAGTCTTACAAGACTTGGGACTGGATGTCACAAGTTCTTTACTGCTTGTTCCAAATTATAGAAGGAAATATCTCGGCATGGCACTTATCTAGAGATGGCATCCCCGTTAAAGCTCCACAAGTCGCTCCCTTTTGAATCCAGTTCTCTCACTGTGATATCTAGAAACTGGGTCACACACATATACCTAAACTACAAGGTAATCTAGACTTGTTTGTTTGTTTATTTAACTTATGCTTTGTGAAGTGGAACACACATGTAGGTGATTATAAATTATAGGGAATATGTTCAAAGACATGAAGGACAAAGATTGACTAGAAATTTTTTGAATTATCGAGCAGGATCTGCTTGTCCTTTTAAGAGCTGATACTGACACACAACCTAGAGTCCAGAGAAAATGATCAGGATGATTACAAGGCTGAATAATGACTAATAGTCTTAGGTTGGAGATAATATCCACCTTCATTTTTTAATTCTTTAAGTATTTGTAATATGAGAAATTAAGGTATCAACTATAAATTTTGAAGAGAAAATTATAATAAAATTTACTGATTTGACTACATTTTAAAAGGTTTTACAATCATTAAAGCTAACATTAATAGGATATTCTAAATGTAAAATAAAATGTCAAGATATCTTAGCATCTTTTTTTAAAAAAAAAACTTATATTGAAAATATCACCTTATGTTACAAAAGAGTAATCCTCTTGCTTTTAGTGCCAGCAATTTTTCTTCCCAGATAAAATGATGATGTTCTTCTTTCTAGATAGTAAGAATAATACAGTCTCTTATAATTGCTGAAAAGGTCAAAGTTACATATTTGTTTCCAATCTCAGTAACTGTCCTAACTTGGTTGCTATGCTTTCATAACCATTTCTGTTATTCTCCCTACTATGAGAGAATTGCTCTTGTAATCTCTGTTTTTTATCAATGACTTTATTTGTATTAATGTTTGATTGTATATTTTCCCAAATATATTTTATGGAATAGGGGAAAAGGGAGGATGTAAATTATATGTAAACATCATAATGGTTGTTTACATATATTACTTATCCAACTAAGTATAATATTGAAATAGATAATATTGTCTTTTCAAATCTAGAATTTATCATTTTTATCATGCAATCTACAATGAAAATCATGGGTTACCTTGTAAAATTTATCTCTTTAATAATTTGTTAGGTGGAAGTCAAATATATAGCAGAATCTATTTTAATGATATATTTGTAATCTATTTCATATATACATTTGCAATGATTCTTTCATGATTATTGCTAAATACCAGTGTGTGTTTCATAGGTTTATCTCAAGAATTATAACTTATTAATTATTCATGCACATCCACAGCATGACAGCATTTTTATATTGTGAATATGCAAGTCATCATTTAGGAATGTAATTGCCTATTACATTAGCAGATATCCTGTGCATTATAAGACACAAGAATGTTTTTTTTTAATCTGCGTGTGTGTCTGTGTGTGGGTATGGGTGTGAGTATGAAGGAAGAAGAGAGAGGGAGACGCATTTTCTAAGTTAGGTTAATTTCAATATGGCCAATTTTAGAAGAGGTACTGGTTTAAGAAGTGATCCATCTTGTTTCTTTGAAGAAATGGGATAAAAAAAATTTAAAATATTTCATACTTTGCAAGAAACAGATTTCTATTTGTTCTTTGTTTGTTTGAATTTTAAGGTTTGGGTATTCTGATTTTCATATGCTTACCTGGAATTTAGCTGATTACATAATAGTTACCAGTCACAATTGTTAAAAATCTGTGTTCTTGCTTATACACTGCCGGTGGTAACACCTGTATATGAACACCTAAACCTAAGGACAGACAAATACATACATAAATAAAATGTAAGAGAGGTATTAAAAAGAACTTGTAAACATATGTTCCTGTGCTTCATCCAGATAAACTATGATTCGTCAGGTCTGGGGTGAAACCCCATGGAAAGCATTGGTTGGACTCTGTGTAACACTCCTGCAGGTAATTAAATATCTTATAGAGACTGGGCCTCTCAAATTGAGGCAGACTGTGATTAATATTTTGTCAAGTGATGTTCTTATAGTACCCTTTTTTCTTCATGCAATTAGTCATGTTCCTCAACTGTAGAATTAGTATATTCCAGTGGAAAATTACTACAGTCTGGAAAACCTGAAAAGAAAATTGTAGAGCTAAATGTTTAAGAAAAATATTATATAAATGAGAAATATTTTACCCAGTCTTAATTGAAAATTCGACCTTTTTTACCGTCTTGCAAAAGTACCAGGAGTCCATATTTTCAAATCTCCTCTTCAGGATTACATAAGCTTCTGAAAAGCCAAGGTACTTGTCTCCTTGAGAAACATGTACAGAAAAATTCTAGAAGAAGCAAGACTTGTGAACAAAACATAGAGCTTAATTCAGATTTTTTATATGTGTCATCTCTATATTTGTCTATATATGTCAAGGGTGTGTGTGTGTGTGTGTATGTGTGTGTGTGTGTGTATGTATCTGTCTCAAGATGTGTATATACATATACATACATATCAAAATGTGTATTTATAGCAATAATAAAGGTTAGTTTAAAATTTTCAGTGTTTTTATTAAACAGATATTGTAGAGTAGCTTAAGTAGGAATTAACTTACTGGAAATTTTTTATGTTCTTGCTTTGTACTCATGATACAATGAATTAGATTTTAATATTTTAACACACTATTGTAAATTTACATAAACATAAAATTTAAAAATTTTATTTTTAAATTTCATTCATTCATTCATTTATTCATGCATGCATGTAACAAATCTTTATACAGTAGTTTTTAGATGCCATCTATTAAAATGAAAGGAAAAAATGGTAGAAAAAGTATATTGAGCTCCTCCCTTCATAGATTTATAGTCTTAAATGCTGGAGTCAATCTTCTTTCACAGTTTCACAATGAATTTCTCTTCTATTGAGGTTATCATTCTCTAACCAGTCCTTAAAATCTGTATGGTCCCCTACTTGACTGATGGGAAAGTAGGTTATAGAGTCTACTGGTGTTGCAACAACTAGAATGAATAGTAAAGAATGTCAAAATATTAAGTTGACTAAACAGTTATCACACATATCTGAAACGTTATCTGATACATGGCAAAATAAAATATAAAAATTATCTCTATAAAATAACTTGGACATAGTGAAATCAAGAATGAGATATGGAAGGATAATACTGTATTTCTTATTTACAAGACAAACATATTTTTTCTTAAATGTTAATTTTTTGATTCTCTGATGGCCTAAAGAAATTGATGAAAAAATTTGAAATGATAACTTGGATGTGTACTCAAAATTAGAATTTACAAAATATTATCAGAGTCTATATTTTATTTAAACTTTCAAACACCCAGTTAATTAAGGTGAATGCTATTATCTTCATTTTACAGATTAGAAAATAGAATCCCAGGTTAAATAGCTTAAGGTTGCATAGCTAAAAAAAAAAAAAAAAAAGTATTTTCTGAAATTTACAGCCTGTATTCTTTCCATATATCCTTACTCTCTAAGTTCCATTTGATATATTCTTTAAAAGCAGGATCAAAATTCACTTCCCCATGAAGTCATCCTCTTTTTTGACTGGTTCTAAATCATTTACTCTTAATTTATTCCACCTAACTTTCAAACTTACAATTTCTTTGGCACTTTCAGCAGTTGGAAGTGGGGTATTTTAAACAATACTCTATATACGTTGTTATTATTATTATTTTGTTCGCTACATTAAGCATACCATATTAGGAAAATATAATAATGGACATATGTATGTGTTTCAGGTCCAGTCAACAAACATCTACTCAGTTCCCTTAGAAATCACATTCAGGGGACTCCATGTTTGGATCCCCTTCCACAAACACTCCCTTCGTGGAAGCCATCTTTCTTTCTCCTGGATTTTCCCTCTGAAGTCCCCTTCCACGAACACTCCCTCCGTGGAAGCCTGTCTTCCCCTCCTAAACTCCATCTCTCTCTATTCCCTTCCACTCAGTGTGGAAGCTGCTTTCCTCTCCTGGATTCCATCTTTCTGGATTCTCTTACTCAGCGTGAGAGTTAGTTGTTTCTTTCTCTCTCCTTCTCCTGTTTATCTCTCTCTCTCTAAATAAACTACTTTCTAAAAAAAGAAAAAAGAAAAAAGAAAGAAAGAAATCATGTTCAGAGTTGTAGAAGAGTCACAGGATAGCAAACCATAGCCCCTGCTTTAAATACCTTATTTCCTAATAGTGACACAATCCATAAATACAAATAAAATAATTCAAGACCAAATGAAGTAAGGAAACTATGGATAAGGTTCAATGAGATAACAAAGGGAAAATAAATTACTTTCCTTGGAGATTTCTTTTTCCAACTTTTAGATCCTGGAGGTACATGCGCAGGTTTGTTACATGTATATATGACATGATACCGAAGTTTGAGATGCAAAAGATCTTGTTACCCAGGTACTGAGCATAGCACCCAATAATTTGTTTTCAACCCTGTCTCTCTCCCTCCGCTCCCCAATTAATAACAATTTCTATTGTTGCCATGTGTACTTAAATTTTATATGGAGTAAGCTACTTATATTTTTAAATCTTTTGGAACTTTTCTAGAGGGTCTTTGCAGGGACATGGATGAAGCTGGAAACCATCATTCTCAGCAAACTAACACAGGAACAGAAAACCAAACACCACGTATTCTCACTCGTAAGTGGTAGTTGAACAATGAAAACACATGGACACAGGGAGAGGAACATCACACAGTGGGGCCTGTGGGTGGGTAGGGGCTAGGGGATGGACAGCATCAGGAGAAACACCTAATGTTGATAATGGGTTGATGGGTGCAGCAAACCACCATGGCACGTGTATACCTATGTAACAAACCTACAAGTTCTGCACATGTATCCCAGAACTTAAATCTAATTAAAAAATTAAAAAACAGATATTTTCAATGCCAAAAAAATCAATGTGGTCTGCATTGCATTGTATACTGAGTAGAATATTGTTATTTATAAATAATGTTAATAAAATAAATATTTTAGATAAAATAAATAGAAGAAGATATTTACACAGATGTATCTATGATAATGTGGTAAGTTTTAAAATATCATTCAAAATATTTTTTATTTTAGAATGCTAAGTGAGAACATTTTAAATTTTTAATATTTAGTAATGGCAAAATTACATCAATAAGTTCAATAAATAGTATTTCATTGTTATCAATATGGTACCTTTAAACAGTGAAAGAGACTCATCATGCATGAGTCAAGAGAAAAATAAACAGTCTATAACTTAAAGGAAACCTGCAAACCATACTGATAATAATTATTAGATAAATAACTAAAGCATCTGAACCAATTATGGACTAGATGATTTTAAAAATTAGATCACTATTATTTATTTACTATTTTTCTGTTGATTTCACTAACAAAAACTAAACAGTCTTCTCAAAATAAAGTGTTTGAAAGCACCCAAATTTGCAATACAATTAAATTATTTAAGGAGAGAGGAAGAAATACCTCTATTCTGAGGTGTACTTAATTTCTAAACTTTTTGGTGTTTTAAGTGAATGTTTTATATGCACCAAAATCCTGGCTATTTTTAAAACCCAGTTTTATTAACTGAATGTTTAAAAGTAATGAAAACAATTTACAATGAAATGTAGCTTTGGAAGCGAAAAATAACTTGGATATTTTCCAGAATAAATATTAATTAGCATGTATTAGTACACTTTTCCTACAAAGGAGAAATAAATAGTTGAATGTTTGTTAGAATTTTTGCTAACACATTTTTTATTCAATGGTAAATAAATTGTTACAAAAAGTTCCTTGCTAGATGTCACAACTGGAAAGACATTTCATTGGCTATCTCAGATCTATCACCTGCAGTCACATGTCAGAAATGTAGGTTGATTAATTTTTTAGATAGAACATTTCAAATAATTTACTGGAGAGATATTATTTCAAAAGAAAGAAAGTTTAAATGTCTAATTTGCCTAACTCCTTTACTTTTTTCTTCAGTAGTATCTTCCAATATTAGCCATCCTGCGTGACTTCTTTCCTCTTCTCTTGACTTCTTTTTTTTGCACTTTTTTCTACTTCCTTGTTTTTTATTAAAGACATTGTGTTACTATGTTGTCCAGGTTGGAGTTCAGTGACAATTTCCAGGTGCAATCGTAGCACCTTACAGCTTTGAACTCCTGGCCTCAAGTGATCCTCCTGCCTCTGCCTCTTAAGTAACTGACAAGTGCAAGCTACCACACTTGTTTTTTATTTAATTTTAAATCACACACACACACAGCCTTGTCTTGTTTTTGCTTTTTAGGTTGAAGTTTTATGCCTTATTTGTACATCAGCTTTTTGCTGCCTTTATAGATAGCATATTTTTATTGTTCCAATATTCATAAAAATAGTAAATTATTTTTTATTCCTCAAACATTAATTACAATATAAATTCATCAGCCTGTTTTAAAACTGACTTGTAATTTTTAGTTTTTATTGTTCTGGAAAGTTAGAAGAGCTATTTCTGTACGTGAAGGGTATTAATACTTTATCATATTAATTTACTAGATTTGGTGATATCAGGCACTTTATATAATCAACACTCTCCATATTTGACTTCTAATTTCATATATTGTCTTTTCTTTTATTTTTGAGAAAGGATCTCACTCTGTCACCCAGGCTGGAGTACAGTGACATGATTATAGATCACTACAGCCTCGACCTCCTGGGCTCAGGTGATCATCCCACTTCAGCCTTCCAGGGAGCGTGGACTACAAGTGCATGCAGCCATGACCAGATAATTTTTGTACTTTTTGTAGAGGTGGGGTTTTGCCATGTTTCTCAGGTTGGTCTGGAACTCCTGGGTTTATGGGATTCACCTACCTCAGCCTCCCAAAGTGCTGGGATACAGGTGTTTGCCACTGTAACTGGCTTCTTAACATTGTTTAAAATGTGCTATCATCCAAAGCGAAGTTATCTCCTTTTAATATTTTTGATTGTTTACATTAATAACCATTTGTACTTCATAATAGTCCCCAGTTATACAATGGACAGATCATATCATATATCATTTCATATCATATCATTAAAGAAATTATGTCTTCCATCATATATATAATGAAGTACGGAAATTTAACCCTGAGACCTAAGGGAATGCAAAAATTACTTTTGTAATTACCCAATGGTAATTACATCTTATGCATTCTAGCTCTCAAGTAACAAAATATCATTTTCTAAGTGAATGAGTTAATGTGTTTCTGGGCCGCATAGGTCATTGAATGTTATTTTCAAGATAATATATTATATTGAATAATACATTCCTTATTCAATTATACATTAAGTAATTTGTTTTCTAATCATCACATTTGATTAAGTATGTGCTTAGCCCTGTATGACATTTTATGTATTGAGAAAAATATTTATGATTAAATTGATGATGACCAATAATACCAAGATTGTTTCATAAGAAGTAACACAAATACCCTTGGCTAATTGAATTAAAGTTATGTTACTGGAAAGATATAATGAGTTCTCAGAATTAACAGAAGACTAGGAAAAAGCACTTGGGAGCTATTTAGAACTAAATTGGGTACAGAAATTTACAGGATAGATCAGTCTACTTTTTTCTTTTGATCTCTGAAAAGAATGAGATTCTCAGGAGGGAAGATTTGAATGGTTTGAGCCACTGATCATAAGAGCAAAGTGTCCTAAACACAATATCAGTAGACCTTGTTCAATTGGAGAAGTGAATTCTTCAAATAATACTGTCTTTCAGAACAGTTATAGACTCTTTCATGGACAGAAAACAGCAATCATTTTTGTATACTGGGAAAACAATTCTATTTAATGAGCAAGTAAACTATTGAAAGGATTAAAGAAAAACTACAATTAAAATTTTCTAAATAGAAAAATTTTGACATATCTCTATTGCAGAAACAAGGCAGTATAGATTTAGAATAAGAAAACTTAGACTCAAGCTATGACCTTAAAATTTTTAGCAATTTGATCAAAGACAAATGACAAATCTTCAAATTTCTTTGTAGATACTTGCTTTATCTGTTTTATATAATTAAATGAATACCAAATAAATCAGTGTATGAGAAAAACACTTTGTTAATCATTATGCAAACCATAATTAAGTTTACTATTGCTTTGAAGATGTCAGCCTTTTATTAAACATAAACAAGCAACTTCAAGAGTTTTCTTGCTACTTGCTACTTAAGCATTCAGTTATAGAGGAGTGATTAAGCACAGGCACACCAGAGACATACAGACTTTTCCTTATTTCCTGCTCACTTTGTATATATTTGGATGACATGTAAAAATTATACATATATATGTTCGTGTGTATGTATATGTTTTTTGTGTAAATAAATATGTATAAATATATATGTGTTCTTTCAAATTCAGATAGTTTTTAAAATAACCAATGAATAAACTCTTTTCTTGATTCCACTCTATGACAGTCAGTATTGTGTGAGATAATCCAACAGAACCTGAGTGCTATGGGTAACATTTTCTGCTCTTAAAATGTTCCTAATGCATTCTGAAATGCTGTTATTCTCTACTGTTTCAAGATCAGTGAAGCGCAAAGTTCCCCCAAGTAAAGTCATTCCAAACAATGATTATAGTACTCAGTAACTCTGAGACCTAGCTTAAGTAAAAGCTTTTAGGTTTTAGACAAGAAAATAGTAAATAGAAGAGTCATATTTGGAAAATAGTTTAATAGAGTTAAAGGACAAATAATTTATCTTGATAGAATAAAGGTAGTGACCTCTTTCTAATAAGTTCTTATAGGAAAATGATTCTCTACAAGCCATGTTTTTCTGTTTTATTACTTTTATCCTTGTGTTCTTTTGTGACATTTTACCCATCGTTGTCAAAAGTAGATTGAGAGCACATACAACATGAAAGGGCCATAGTCGATACTGCATGACATACAAGTAATCGTAGACATGTATTTCATGGTTTATGAATTTATGATATATTAAATAGACAAAATATGAAAACAATTGGTGGATTAAAACACTACAATGATAATGTGCTAATGTAATTCAAACAAAGATAATTTTAGTGACAGAAGAAGAAAAGCGTTATGGAGAAAATGACATTTTGGAGGGGACTTGAAACATCGATAAGCTGTAGAAACAACAAAATGTTTCTTGGAAATCATGAAATAAGAACAAGATAGGTCAGAGAAATGAAACAATGGAAACGAAAGCCACTGTGTGGTAAAGTAGAACAGGAATCTTCAGGTAGGTCTTTGAAATTTAGTGATATGGTTACGCTTTTTCTCCCCACCCAAATCTCATCTTGAATTATAATTGTTATCATCCCCACCTGTCAAGGGAGAGACCAGGTGAAGGTAATTGCACCGTGGGGCGCGTTTCCCCCATGCTGTTCTGCTAGTGAGTGAATTCTCGCGAGATCTGATGGCTTTTTGTCGGGCTCTTTCCTCTTCACTTGCCATTTTGCCTTGCTGCTGCCTCGGAAAGAGGTTGCTTTGCTTCCTCCTTGCTTTGCACCATGATTTTAAGTTTCCTGCGGCCTCCTCAGCTGCCCTGAACGGTGAGTGAATTAAACCTCTTTTCTTTATAAATTATCGGGTTTCGGGCCGTTCTTTTTAGCAGTATGAAAATGGAACAATACGTTGAGTAAATGATAGAGATTCTACTGTCCACCCACTTCCCTTTACAGATAGAAATCGTCGGAGAGATATTGCATGAGCTGTCCAAGGACAGTTTCTACTCTAGGCAGAATTGGAGGGTCACTGTGGATCCCAGTTCTTAGTCATTTTTAATTATTCGGTTCTTCTGGTTGAATTTTCAAGCACATAAAAATTAGGAGTACCTTCCTATTAGTATCAGTTAGAAATTAAAAGACATGTCGAGTTAGGTCTCAAATTCCACTTCTCATTTTTACTGGTCAGTCCTATGGAGCCAATGGAGAATTTGAGAAACTAATAATCTTGGCTTTTTGTATGCTTTTCTAAACATTAAAAATAAGTTTTTCGTTTGTTCATAGTACTATTTGATATTGTAATTCTTAAGTGTCTATTTTACTATTTAAATTGGCATTCAACTACAAAAACACATCAAGCATTTTAAAAATATGTATTGAATGTCTTTCTCAGGATAGGGTATGTTACACTGGGTCACAAAGACAAAATCTCAGAAGAATAACACCAAAGACATTTAGTTCTGGGTCACAGAAAATTTGCAGCAAAACTTCAGTAATCTCTGAGGCAATTTTTTCCCTACCTAGTGACTCACTCTATTCCCAGCTGTTTCAGTTTATTGCACCTTCATTTGTTACTACCAGGAGGAAAGAAGAGCACACAGCTGGAACAATTACTTTTTAATTCCTCTAGCCTGAAATGACTAACACCATAACACCAGTTCCCTTCACTTTTCATTAACCAGTCTCAACTTCAACAGGTGTATGCATAGAGAAAGAGAACAAATTTAAGACACCAGTAATGTCTACCATCTATGATTTGTCGTTTTAAATCCTTGAGAAATAGATTTTTGTAATCATTCTTCGTCATATTGCATAGATGGGGAAATTAACAGATATCCAGAAGTAACAAAAGTTATTTTTAAATTATTATTTTCTATATTCCTCTCCAGCTTGCATTTCCACATGCAGGTTTTTCCTACCTAAATCAATTTTTCTTTTTTCCCCCAATTTTAAAAATACTTCTTTCTAGATTTCACATTAACCAATTTTAGTTAATTTCAAATTGTTAAAAAGAAGAGAAAATGTTACTTTAACTTTCAGCCTTAAGTATATGGTAGATTACTGTTTTGAGAAACTCTCAGTATACATTTAATTGTATCTCCTGCAGTGACATACCTATTAAAATTCATTTATTATATTCCACCACAAAATTTCTCTGTAGGTACTAGAATCAGAAAATGTTGCTCTTACAATATCTGGGTGGAGTTGTATTAGTTTTAACAATGCAAGAAAGACTTTTTCCCAAACTTTGAAATTATTTGTGGGATGGAATACCTGACTTTCCCCTACCCCCACACCTTGAGACATAAACTATGCCAAAATTTTTTTTTAATGTAAGTTCTGGGGTACGTAAGCAGAACATGCAGGTTTGATACATAGTCAGATAGATGCCATGGTGTTTTGCTGCACCCATCAACCTGTCAACTACATTAGGTGTTTCTCCTAATGCTATCTATCCCTCCCCAGCCCCCCATCTCCCCAACAGGCCCTGGTGTGTGATGTTACCATGTCTGTGTTCATGTGTTTTCATTTTTTATCTCCCACCTGTGAGTGAGAACATGCAGTGTTTAGTTTTATGTTCTTGTGTTAATTTGCTAAGAATAATGGTTTCCAGCTTCATCTATGTTCCTGAAGAAACATTAACTCATCCTTTTTTATGGCTGCATGGTATTCCATAGACTACAGCAACTTTTAAAGGGAAAGTTTTTCTATTTTGAGATTAAACTACCATGCACAATAGAATATTCAGATGTTCATTATGTCAGTAATGACAACTCCACCAGAATCCTGTATCCTACAAAATACAATGCAAAATTTCTCAGAAATTTAACTATCAAAGGGAAATTGTGGAAATTTTGGATCCAATTACTTTGAATTGAAAGTGCTGCTTTCTCCTCTAATGCACCTCTTCTTCCCTTGCTTCCAGTCTATTGTCAATGGGTTTCCCCCCACCATTATATTCCAACAAATTTTTTTTCTGTCACTAACTTGAAAATGATATTTATGTTAATATCTTCATGGTTTTAACTTAAAAGTTACTTAAACCTTTATATTTTAAAATTTTTTAATGGTACATAGTAGATGTATATATTCATAGTGTGCATGTAATATTTTGATACAGGTATATAATTTACAATATTCACATGAGGGTAAAGAGTGTATCCATTAAAAGCATTCCAATTCCATTCTTAGTTTTTATAAAATGTAAAATAGGCCAAGTACGGTGGCTCATGCCTGTAATCCTAGCACTTTGGGAGGCTGAGGTGGGTGATTACCTGAGGTCTGGAGTTTGAGACCATCCTAATCAACACGAAGAAACCCAATCTTTACTAAAAATACAAAATTAGCTGAGTGTGGTGGCACATGCCTGTAATCCCAGCTACTGTGGAATCTGAGGCAGGAGAATCGCTTGAACCTGGCAGGTGGAGGTTGCAGTAAACTGAGATTATGGTATCGCATTCCAGCCTGGGCAAGAAGAGTGAAACTCCATCTCAAAAAAAAGTACAATAAATTACTCTTGACTTGTAGTCACCCTATTATGCTATTAATCCTAGATCTTATTCTGTTTTTGCACTCATTAACCATCCCCACTTTTCCGCTTCCCTGAAATTCTTTTCAAGCCTCTAGTGACCATTATTCTATCTCCATGAATTAAATTGTTTTAATTTTTAGCTCATACAAATAAGTGAGAACATGGAAAGTTTGTCTTTCTGTTTCTGACTTACTTCATTTAACATAATGACCTCGAGTTTCACACTGTTGCAACCGACAGGACCTCATTCTTTTTTATGGCTGAACAGTACTTCAGTACATGCCACCTTTTCTCTATCCATTCATCTGTTGATGGACATGCAGATGGCTTCCAAATCTTGGTTATTGTTAGTAGTGCTGCAAGCAACATGGGAATGCAGATATCACTACAATATATTGAATTTTTTCTTTTAGTATTTAGCAGCAAGATTGTTGGATCATACGGTAGATTTATTTTTACTTTCTTGAGGGAAGTGTAAATGGTTATTCACAGTGGTGGTGCTAATTTATATTCCTACCAAGAGTGCATGTGGGTTACCCTTTCTTCACACCCTCATCAGCATTTGTTAGTCTTTTGCATGAAAACAATTTTAACTGAGGTGAGATAATATCTCATTGTAGTTTTGATTTGCATTTCTCTGATGATTGATGTGGAACATTTTTTATATACTTGTTGGCCATTTATATCTTGATTTTTAGAAATGTCTGTTCAGATCATCTGCCTAATTTTTTTATTCGATTGATTTTTTTCTATTATTTGATGCCCTTATATGTTCTGGATATTAATCCCTTTACCTATGAGTAGTTTGCAAATACTTATTCCCATTCTGTGGATTGTTTCTTCACTGAGTTGTTTCCTTTGCTATACAGAAGCAGTTTAGCTTGATATTATCCCATTTTTTTCACATTTGCTTTGGTTACCTGGTCTTGTGGAGTAACACTCAAGAAATCTTTGCCCAGACGATGTCCCGTAGTGTTTCCCCAATGTTTTATGTTAGTAGTTTCATGACTTATATTAAGTTATTAATTCATTTTGATTCAGTTTTTGAATGTGGTGAGAGATGGGGGTCTAGTTTCATTCTTCTGAATATGGATGTATAATTTTCCCAGCATCACTTTTTGAAGATACTGTTCTTTCCCCAATGTGTGTTCTTGGCATTTTTGAAAATACGTTTAGTATAGATGTATGCATTTATTTATGGGTTCTATATTCTGTTCCATTTGTCTGTTTGTTTGTACGCTGGTACCATGCTATTTTGGTTACAATAGCTCTATAGTATAATTCGAAGTCAGATAATGAGATGTCTCCAGTTTTGTTTTGTTTGCTTGTTTTTTGCTCAGGATGGTTTTGGCTATAATGGATTTTGTGTGGTTTCATAAAAATTTTTGGATTATTTTTTCTCTGTCCATGAAAAATACCATTGGTATTTGCAAAAGGATTTCATTGACAATTATTTTGCTTGAACTATTTCAAGTAATGTATTTGAAAATTATAGGCATGGTTTATTTAAAAATGTGCAAATCCATGTTTACTTTTTTAAAAGTGGAAATGGAACTATATTAGTACTTTTACCAAAATGTTACTTTATGCTGTAAAAGGTACAGTTTCCTTTTATGTATCATTTTAAATTACCAGTGTCTTCGATTTCACATGGAAATAAATATTCGAAGAAACATTATTCTGCATGGACCAAATATCCACTTAACTTTCAACTGATTTGAACAGTAATAAATTGAGACATTCCTAAAAGGGAAAATTCTCTACTGAATTCCACATTTTACAATGGTCTTGTTTTAAAAGATGTGTAACCAGATTAATAATTCTTTCTACAGTAACTTTGGAATCTAACATTTGTAGTTCTGCCTTTACCAATTTTTTATTATATTGAGCTTTAGAAGAGAGTTGATCATTCAAAATGCAGTAATTTTTCTTTTATAATTAATATTCTATTCAAGTAGCACTACCTGTTCTACTCCATCCTATGTAAATGGAATTTCCTACTTGTTCTTACACATTAACTAGGATATTTAGCACTTTATTTGAAAAGAAATAGTTTTGCGATTGTAATAAATATGTTTAACGATACCTGGTTTATCCCCAAAATATCTCATCATTAAATCAATACACACAGCAGTTGTTTTGCATGTGTACACTGGTACTGTATATGCATCAGAGTGAGGGTGTGGGAAGGGATTTGTTATTAAAGAGCAATACTCAGTTGCTCAGGTGATTTGAAAATGTTCTAAGAAATAAAAGTAAATCTGTGTATCAAAATGAATGCTATTCTATCTCTGCATATGTTTTAAAGACTTGTTTTTAGCAAGCCTTCTTAGAAACTTTAAAGTTCTTAGGTGACTTCATAGATATGACTTTATGGATATAAAGCACTTTTAAGCTTCCTACCTTAAGATTTCTTTTAAATCCTCTTAATCTTTTCAGTGAGATTAAGCTTTACTAAGAATTGAGTATGACAGAGTAGCGTTTATATTGTAGTGGGGAAAATACCTGAAAAATCAGATAAAAGATAGGATATTAGAAGTTTGACTAAGTCACTACACAGCAAAAAGAAAAAATTTCAATTTATAGTGCATACTCTTTTATATCCATGAATACTGTTTTGAAGTAGCATTATATTAACTTTAACTTTCTATTGCTTGTATTTTTATGAATCTAGGTCAAATATAGCTGTGGTCCACAGTGACTTCTATTCTGAAGACTTCTGAATTCATGCAAATGGCTTTTAGGATAATTTCTTTAAAATACTGTTTTGAGAATGATTTCAGTGGTGGATTTCATTCACAATAATGTGTGTATGACTTATAAAATACCTTAGTCTTACGTGACATATCAGAACACTGCATTTAAATATAATTAAAATATATAAAAAAATATATAAAATATATAAAAAACAGTGAAAGGAAAATCACCTTGGATAATTAGAGTACAATGATCTCAATGTGCATGTTATTTTCACATATTTCAATTTAACAAACAGGCAGAAGTTGCAACACAACATTCTTTTATTTTTTATATATTTTAAGTTCTGGATACATGTGCAGAATGTGCAGGTTTGTTAGAAAGGTATATACGTGCCATGGTGGTTTGCTGCATCCATCACTCCATCATCTACATTAGGTATTTCTCCTAATGCTACCCCTTTCCTATCCCTGCCACCCCTTCTATCCCTATCCTAGCCTTCCACCCCTTAATAGGCCTTGGTGTGTGACATTCCCCTCCCTGGGTCTGTATATGCTCATTGTTCAACACCCACTTGTGAATGAGAACATGTGGTATATAATTTTCTGTTCTTGTGTCAGTTTTCTGGAATTAATGGAGAATAAGAAAATTATTTCAAAACCTTTCTGCCAGATGGGAATAGACTAGAGCCTAGATACAGTATGCGGGAGTCCAACAGCAAGAGCTCCAAGCTATATTATCCTTTTTGTCTTTAGCTTTCAGCAGTTTCCTTCTGATGTGCCTGAAAGGATTTGTTTTGTTTTTAATGTATGGAGTTCACTGTATTTATTAAATCTATAGATTTGAGTTTTTAGCACAGTGGGGACATAGTCAGCCACAGTTTCTTTAAGGTTTTTGTCTTTGTTTTCTTAGTACTGCATTCTTTCATCTCTTCTCTTGATACACTCATGTCTCAAATGCTAGGATTTTTATTGTCTGACAGCTCTGAGGCTCTATTCATTTTTTTCACTAATACTTTTCTCTAGTTAGATAATCTTTATTGATCTGCTGTCAAGTTCATTGAGTTTTCTTTTCTGTCATCTTTATTCTGAATTGAACCCACCCAATGAAAACTTCAATTTCAGTTATTTCAGTTGTAAAATTTTCATTTCATTCTTTACATATTTTATCTATTTGCCGAGACTTTGTATTTTCCACTGATTGCAAGAGTGTTCCCAATTATTTACAGGGGCATTTTAAAATATCTAAAGTTCTTGTCAGAAAATTCCCCACTGTGCTAAAACACATAAATCTGTAGATTTAATAAATACAGTGAACTCTGTAAATTTGACATTTAAACATGGGCATCTGTTGATTAGCTTTTCCAATGTCAGTTGATATTTTTCTGGTTCTTCATATGATGAATAATTTTAGACTATACCGTGGACATTTTAAATAAAGGTGAGACGCTGGATCTTATTTAAATCCTACTGAGAATACATGTATTTTGTTTTAGCAAGCAGTTGACTTGCTTAGGTTCAGGTCACAAATTTTAGTGTCTTCCCTGAGCCTTGTCTCCAATGTCCATTCTGTTTTCAAACCTTTTTCTGTTTGTATTTGTATTTATCCTAGACATTTGCCATCAGTGGTCAATCTGTGATATGGTTGGTGGTCTATTACTCCATTTTTTATGTCTTTGATATTCTGAGTAAAATCAGAGATCCACATCTATGCAACACAGGGGTGATCTAGGAGTTTATTAAAAATTTGACGGGGTTACTTTGCTTAGCTCCTCCCTCCTCCATCTCCCCTGTGCACTTCGGATCCCTTTCTACTTTGTCTTCTTGTCAGAAAGTTGGGGTTTAATACTCTCCTCTTCACTTCCATAACTGTACCCTCATCTGATGCAAGAAGCAAAAGAATAGACAATAAACAAAAACAACAGGAATCACTCCTACCTTCTGGAAAAAATGAGTATAGCAAACAGAAAATAAAGTTCCCCTCCCTCATAGTTTTCACTTCTATAGGCTACTGTTACCATCAGCTACCAACACCAGCATGATGGAACTGCTTAAGGTTAGGACAAAGAATAAGAGGAAAAAAAAGTGTGTGTGGGAAAGGGAGGATAGGATGGGAAGGAATTTGGTACTCTTTAGGCATTGGGAGTCTCCCTAAAGCTAGTGGGAAATAGTAGAGTGGAATGTCATGATCCCATCTTTCCTGGAATCATAACTGGTCTATTGTTACCTTGACAACAGTGTCTCCATCTTAAGTTTGTATTTCCCACAAATAAACCTCATTTTTTTTGGAGGGGGGTTTGGTAATCATAGGAACTTACATCTTCAAAAATACTAAATAATTTTTATGCTTTGTAATTACAATTTTTATTTATAATAAATTGCTCACTCAAAAGCATACCACTATTTTATAGTTAAATTTACTGAAACTGATCAAATATCAAGTTTTTTCTAGTGTAGTTTACTTTTGATAAATTTTTAATTTTTTATAAAATTGCTGCCATTCATTTACTCGTAAATTTTCAATTGGAAGGTTCATTTTGTCTTTTAAAATTTATTTAATATGCATAATTTTTTTAATAGCACTACTTAATCTGGATTCTCAATGCTATAAAAGTATAAATTTGTCTATTTATACAAAACTTTTGCCTACTTAGATAAATGGTAAGGCCAGTGCTCTCCTGGGTGTTTTTGTTATTATATTTTTATTTTTTTTTTCATATACACTTAAAATCATTTGACAATCCCCTTTTAAAAATAATAAACTCATTGAGATTATGATTTGAATTGCACTAAATTTTACTTTAAGGTATGAGGATTGTAGAATTAAGTCTTCTCATAGAGAAGAAAATTCTAACTTAAAATAGATTAATTTTATTTTGTATGTTGCTATTTTGGGTCTTTAACTTGAAAAGATTTATCTCTTGGACTTAAATATCTATTTTGATAACATACTTAGGTTTATTTTCAAATTTGGTCATCTATATTGTTATTTTTCTTCATGAAAATATTTTCATGATGTAATCGTATCTCCTTGAGAATCCTTGTAGGTCAGGTTCTGAATATGGTTGGAAGTAAGTTGAGATAAAAAATAGAATAGTTAATTTTTAGCCTTTAGTGGTAACCTTGGAAGCTAACTGTATTAAGTTACTCTTAGATTTCTTCTGAGAATTTGAGGTGAACAGAATCTCCTCTGCTCACTAGTAACCCCAAGAGAGCCATAAAAGATCAGTGATTTGTTTTACAGGAGCTGCCACATATATGTGAGAGAATACCAACTGATAGTGTCTCATCACCTTAACTGATAAGGATACCACTTAATAGGTATACCTAGGCTTAATTTTTTAACCAAATTTATTTAAATAGGAAAATACATAGACTATGAAAGAACACTCTCCAGTCTCTATCATGTGTATAATAGAGCATAGTTTTAGTATGTTTGATGCTCTTAACATAAAGTGACTATGGCATCGTCATCCATTTGGTTGCATTGGACAAAATTTAAATCTAAGTGTCATCTTCACTTTCAATATTTTACACATATTCCACATACGGTCTGCCAGACATTTTCTGAGCCTTGTTTCTCTAGTATCTCTGAAATTAGACTTCTTCCATCACCTTTGTTAAATTGGGAATGCTTGATATGGATTTCTATAAGGTCTTACAGTATACAGGGTCTCTTCACCAATAATACAAATATTGAAACCACATATTTCCAGTGATGCTTCCAGTTGTCAGCCTTTTTGCTTCAGTAGCTTGTTTACCTTGCTTATTAATGTTGCAAATGCCTTTAACTTTTATGCTATTTTTCCTACCTGGGCAATCTTTCATAATTTATCTTCTCCAGTACATCCTTCATTCAGTGGTTTTCTCTGTATGATGAAAGAAGCAGAACATGTACTTTAAATTCAAAGAAAAGTATTTCACATGATAAATGTGTTTTAATGCTTGCTTTGTAAATTTCCAACAATTTTTTTATATATTCTTTTTGTCAATGTTTGCAGACAACAGACTCTGAATTTGTTGTTTTGTTGTTTTCCTGATAATGTTTAAACCACTTTTACCAGAGGAAGGAAAAAAGGTATTTATCTAATTGTTTGTGCTATTTAAGTGAGGTGTTTCTCAAAAACTGGTTTTCTTTATTTTCCAGATGCTTAATTTTGGAATATCTTATTTTTATGGCTTTAAACAGCTATTCACATCTTAAAACACAGTGTATAAGTCATGATTTATTGTGAATGATACCAGATAAAAATTTATATTCTAAGTTTTGATTTTGAGCTTTCAGGGGGTTGGTGTTCATCGTATTAGACTATTATTCTTGATAATGTGGTTTAGTTAAACTGAGAAATATTAGTGATGCTATTTTATACTTTTGTTCTTACTACTGCTCATTCTATAGTTTGTTCATGTTGGTTTGTGTTTTTTTTCACTTGTTAATTTTATAAGGACACATTTTACTAAACCCCGAAAATATTCTTAAATCAACTTAATTGGACATGCTCAGCATCATAGTATACTGAAATGTAACAGTCTGAGCTCCACAAAGGAGTCTGGCAGCCATTGGCAACCTTGCCTATTATAGGACCTCCTATTCTTCCTCAGGATAACCTGGGCATAGTATACCATGAGCATACAAATATCAATCTGAATATTAAACACTTTATGAAAACGATTCCATGTTTCCTTACGCTTAGATAAATATGCATATAAATGGGAGTTCTAGTATTTTCTTCCTGTGTGTTCACAACAAATTTAAACATTTTTTTTTGCTGCCTTGAATAAATATTATCCTAAGATGTGGACGGATAGCTAGAAGATATTATATATGATTTAATAACATTTAACAGTTAAATATGATTTCTAGTTTTTTCACATTGTGTTTTTTCTTTTATTCTAGATTATTTCCTGAATAATTTAATTGCTGTTTCTATTAACTCATTATTATTGCACTACATAGGGTAACCAGAAACACAGCCAGAGGCTCTAGTCATACCAAACTTGCACACATTGCTGATCACTAAACTATCCCCATGTATTCTATCATTTCACTGTGGGAAAATGACAGATGTCATTTCTTCTGCATTGAGCTGTCTCAACAAGCTCAGTTCCATGTAACCACCACCTTCTCTGCTGACTGGTCTGGCAGAATGTTTGATGACTTATTGTTACTATTACATTTATCCTGCCTCATCAATAAGCAAGTTCTAAGAAGGGAAAACAGATTAATTCACTGAGTGATACATTGATACATTCTCAGTGTTATTGCCTATTACTCAAATGTTAATGCAATGGTTATGGTAATCTCAATATAAAATAAAATATCTCCGACTTAATAGTAGGCCATTAAATCACATAAATATCTGAGAGCTCTCTGGGGAGTGTTAAAATCAAGCAGCCAAAACCAGCCATGGGGGAAGGAAAAAAAAAAACCCAACAATCTGAATGTTTTGCTTTTCTTTTTTTCTTAAATCTTTCTTTATAGAGTAAATTATAGGGGGGATTATAAGCGATCTAGAGTCACAAATGTATGGTCTTTGATGTATTATACATGTTTTATAATACATAACCCCTTTTATTCATACTAAGCAAGATAAACAGATTCTCAAACTATTTAATTGTAAAGCATAAAGATAACCTTGGTCACATTTTATTCTGATACTATTTTAAAATATTTTTCCAACATAGAACAATATTAGTGACTGAACACCTAATTTTAAAGAAAGATTTATATATAGGCTATGGACAAAAATAACTTGGAGTGATTCCAGACAAAATGAGGCAGCAAACACAAAGAAATGTAATGCATTCTAATCTTTCTATTTTCTTCTGTGGTTTACAAATTTGCCAAGATGTCTGGTAATTAGATTAGAATGCTTAATGAAATTATTTAAAGAAAATATGTTTTTCCCTATTTGGTTTATTCTCCCTTCAAATAATTGAGTGCTCGTCATGTACTAGGCAATGTTCTCAGCATTGGAAGTATAACGGAAGATAAAACAATTCCTGTTAAGGTTTCATTGTGGTAGAGCAACAAACAGCAGGCAAAACAGCAAATATATTATAAATTAAGAATCAAAAGGTGTTACTGAGAAAATAGAGCATGTTAAAAGATTAGGTAGAGGAATGGGTCCTATCTGATATAAAGTTATCAGAGGAAATTTCTCAAATAAGTTGACATCAGGAAGCCATCTGAAGGAAGTGAGGTAATGAGAAAATTGAAACTTGGAGGGAAAGCTGTCCAAACACATAAACAGTCCCTGAGGCAAGTGAGCATATGTTACATTCATGAACTTGAAAGGAACTGTATGGTTTGACCTGAGTGACCAAGGGAAAACCAAACACTGCATGTTCTCATAAGTGGGTGTTGAACAATGAGAACACATGAACACAGGTACGGGAACATCACACATGGGGCCTGTGGTGGGGTAGGAGGGCTAGGGGAGGAATTGTGGGGGGATTGGGGAGGGATAACATTAGGAGAAATACCTAATGTAGATGACGGGGAATGGATGCAGCAAACCACCATGGCATATGTATACCTATGTAACTATCCTGCACGATCTGCACATGTATCCCAGAACTTAAAATATAATAAAAAAGCAGAGTAGATTATGAAGACTTTATCCCACTCTGTGGGTTGGTTAAGCTATGAGGATGCAAAAGTATAAGAATAATACAATGGACTTTGGGGACTCAGTGAAAGGGTGGGAGTAGGATGAGGAATAAAAGACTACAAACTGGGTTCAGTATATGCTGCTCAGGTGATAGGTGCACCAAATCTCGCAAATCACCACTAATGAAATAAAACGCAGGAGGAGGGGGATATCCTCTGTAGGCCATTGTAAGTACTTAATCCTTTGCTATGAAATGGAAGGCAATTAAGCATGCTTTGATTTGCAGTTTCAAACACTGTCTGTCTCCAGTAAAATGAGAAAGTGGCCACAACTGGTTTCTAACATAAACTGAAATATGTGTATCTCAAGTTTTCTGAAGTCTCAGGAAATAAAAACAACTGTTATTTTAATGCCTCAGTATATATATATATATTTTTTGAGATGGAGTCTCACTCTTGCCCAGCTAGAGTGCAGTGGCGCAGTCTCGGCCCATTGCAACCTCTGCCTTGGGTTCAAGTGATTCTCCTGCCTCAGTCTCCTGAGTAGCTGGGATTACAGGTGCAAGCCACCATACCTAGGTAATTTTGGTATGTTTAGTAGAGATGGGGTTTCACCAGGTTGGTCAGGCTGATCTCAAACTCCTGACCTCGTGATCTGGCTGCCTTAGCCTCCCAAAGTGCTGGGATTGCAGGAATGCATCAGGTCTTTAAAGTATTCTCTGGTAATTACTGGATTCGAAATAGAAGTAGAAAATTGATATTCACTTCACCATCACAGAAGGAAAAGGGAGACCAAGACAAAAGATAAAACATTCTGAGGTCTTCACTTAGTAAAAGTTAACAGGGGTAGGAACAGCAGTTGCACAAATTCTTTAATTTTTTTCATGAATGAAGTGGAAATACTACTACTGACAATAAATGGTAATAATGGTTGCTGTAGTTTTTATTAATAGTAACATAAACAGGATTATTGTGTTAATAAAGATAAGGTTTTTAAACCTACTTTCTAAGAGCTCGATGTCAAAATATACTACTTTAACATAATGAATAGACCCAATCAATAGATCCTTCTACAAATAATCTGTGTTCTTTACTGTCAGTAAATAAGCAAAATTTGTTTTCAATAGCGCTCTCAATTATTTGATAAAGATCATGGAAGACACCTACACAATGCCTTCACTCAGGTTTGGTGTAGGAACTTTAAATTAGAATTTTAAGAACAAAATAAATATTTAAACATGAGACAGTATCCAAAAATGTTAATATTAACTATGATTAAATTGATTTTAATGCCAGAAGAAATTAGACACTGTGAATACAAATAAACCTGATATTCAGTGCTGATGAAAGTGAGACTCTTACACAATTCTTTATGCACTATTGAGGCAGGAAAAACAAGACACACTGCAAGTTGCATGTAAATTGTTCTTAAGTCATAATAGAAAATATTTTCATTGACTCTAATCTAGAATCCTCAACAGATTCTGATAGATAACAAGTTTCAGCTCTTATATTAACAATCATAAGCTTAGTTATTAAACTTATGTGCTCTATTCATTAATACCTTGACCCAGTAAAAAGTAAATGTGGTAGTTTGATAGTAAAATTTGGACTTAAGTCTACTGATAGTTTTAAAAAATATTTTAATATTCAATAAAATATTTAAAAGTTGGTACTATTTTAATTGCTTTCTCTTTTTAATAATTTTTAAAAAATACCTTTAAAAATTATTGACAGATATGGCCATAAAAAATCACTTGAATTTAGGTTAGCGAACACATGGATTGAATATATCATCTGATTTTTAAGTGGTCCAACTGTTAAATATTACAGTAAATCTCATTAGTAAGTACCTCATTCTACGAACTTGGTTTTATGGTTGTGGGAAGGGGAGAAGGTAATCATTCCCAATGCATTTGTTACTACAGGTATTTCTCTTTTGAAACATGGAAAGTCCATGATACAGTTTGTTCATTTGTCCCGTCTCCAGGGACAGGCCTTAGTTACAACAATAATGAATCTGGTTTGAAACACTTATTTTAAATATAAAATCACCCTATGAACTATTTGTCTATTTTCTACTTTGTCACTTAATATTGTTCCTCCATGAGACCCAGCATTGAGAGAACAATACCACAAATGGTAGAGATTTTTTTCATTCTCTTCATTTCAGAGTTTATTTTAGGTTTTTCATTTAGCCTTAGGTTTGTTACTTTAGAAACATATTTGAAAATAGGCTTGTCACAAGGACACAGTCAATGAAAAAGCAGGGAGAACCGAAATAATAGATTTTTGAAGATGGCTTGAAAATGGATTATCTACTTAGCCATGCTTCTTTGTAAAAATTTTTTGATTGAAGAGTGTGTGAAAGTGTGTGTGTGTGTTTACACATGCATGCATGTGTATGACATTTCCAATTTGAATACCAGAAGACAATAAAAGATACCTTGTTTCAGATGGATTTAGAAAAGGCAATATGAGTAAATGGGAGGATATATTAAAGGTGTAAAAAAGGAAAAACATAATTCTATGGGGGGACATTTTCCCAGTGACCACCAAGCTTCTGTTAGGCACATTGAATCCCTGTGGATATACATGTAATTATGGTTAGAAAGTTAAATTGCAACCGAAACCCAAATAAAGTTATCTTGATTGTTCTGATGTTGTCTTCTGGCATATTGTAAGATATGAATTATAAAACAGTGTTACAAATTAACTTTTCCTTGCATTATTCAACAAACTTATTAGTGCTCAGTCATCTTGATGTATGTGTTCTTGTCGCTATACATTTTCGTATTCACAGTATAGGAGGGAAGGTTACCTATACTATCTGTATGTCAGTTTCATCATCTTCAAACTGAGATCAGTACTAACAATCATAATATAAGGTGAGTGTAGGAATCAGTGCAATAATCTATTCATAGTGCTTACTACACACTCTGGCACATAGTAAACACACCATGTGGTAATTATTGCTATGATATAGTACCATTTAGGAACAATCAAAGTAAGATTGAACGAGAAAAATCATTTTGTATGTCTTTCACATTGCTATTTTGCATTTGATTGCCCTTCTTGTTTACTGTACTAGGGAGAAATAACGGTTCTTATAGGAAAGGAAAACCGAAAGATGACAGTGTTGGTGAGGCGGTTTCAGTTATGTTAAGGGCAGTATTCCTGAAAGTATATTTTATAGAAATTAAACTCAATTACATTGTTGAATAGACTGTACATTATTTAACTCTTCAAGAGATTTTCCTCACCATGACCAGAAAAGAGCCCTCAGTGGCACTGAGATTGTAACACCAAACAAGCACCAAAAACAACAAAAAAGTTAATATGTAACCAAGATCTTTAAAATAAAACAAGATATAAATATCCAGACATCCTACTACTAAAAAAAAAAAATTTTTTTTGAGAAGGCACAATTTGATTAATCTCTAACTTTAGAAAATACTAAACACTGGTAAAATACAGCTTAGAAGAAGAAACAGATTTTATTATCCTCAAAAGCTAGTTGAGGGAAATGGACAAGAACTATGAGCAAGAACATCAATGTAAAGGCCTAGATGTGAGAATAACAAGATGAAGTGGCAGCCTTTTTTATAGTCCGAGCTATTGTATGGTCTTTGTATTTTACAATTATAAGTATGTGGCTTACATATAACTTATAATTAAGAATTAAATACAGCTTCAATTTGCCTGAAACCTGAATTGCAATTATCCATCTTAGTGCTATTTTTCAAAGGATAGGTAAATAAAAATTGATCACATGTTTGGAAAAATAGTCAATTTGTAGAGAAAATCAGTGTACTTGATGTAGCCCTCCCATTGCATATTCCCTCCTCAAACTGAACAGAATATGAGAATTCCATTTGCTAGTTACATTTTGTTTTTTACATAGTGGTTTTTAGACCGTTAGCTGCTATAACAGGTTCAGGTCTACGTTTTAGCAGTATCAACTGTAATGTGCTTGAGATGATTCTAAATATGTGATAAACTTGAATTAAATTGCAAAGGAATAGTTTAGTAGGTAAAACGTTTAATAATAGTGTGAGCAACAGTGTAATTTTCCCTTTTTATGTCATATTTGTTTCTAATATTTACATTAATTTTATGCTGAAGTAGTGGAACTAATACAAATCTTTCAAATTAGACATTAGTAGGTCTAAAGGTCATAAAGAAATAAAAATGGACACATTTTTGATGGTATTTCAGTATAATTCCGGTGCAAGATAAGTGCCATGGTGGAAATAAGTTCGGATAATGTGGAAATAAGTATAAGTATAATTATTTCAGAAAAGCATAATTCTTTTGAATAAGTATTACAAAAACATTTAGAAAGACATTTCTAGTAGCTTTTAAAGAATAATTTAGGTACTAATATTGGTTGATAAAGTGAATTTTAGTTATCCCTAGCCAATCTTCATGGTCAAATTGTAACAATAATTAAACTTTATTAGGGAAAAGAAGGTAAAATAAATGGTGTGAAGAGACTGAGAGAAATATTGTACCAATGACCTCTTCTCCTAATAAATACCATTCACAAAAAAATTTGTGCAGTCTATTCTTGTGTCATTAAAAAGACAAATCAAGCATAATAGAAATGGGCCATCATTGATTTTAAGTTGCTTTGCTTTATCTTATAGAAGTTTATTGGAAAATCTGCAAGCCCCTTAGGGAAAGACCTCAGCCCTTTTATACTGCAATTCTAACCATTGCCATTTATCAGAGAGCTTTCAAATTACCCAGCTCAGATGAAGGGATAGAGGCAAGAGGACTATTACAGTGATAAAGGGTGAACTTATCTTTATTGGTTCAAAAACTATTTTGTTTGGAATATAGCTAGCAAAATATAAGAAATATAAATTTTAAAAAATTATTTTGAAACAGATTCTTAGTCACCTAGACCGACCTGCAGTGGTACAATCATAGCTCAAAGCAGCCTCAAACTCATGAACTCAATTGATTTTTCTTATATTTTGTAGAAATGAGGGTCTCACTATGTTCCTCCGGTGAGAGAGCATGTCCTCTCACACCAGAGGAACATAAATGTAACTGCTGAAATTTACTTATGAAAAGGAAAAAAAGGAAAAAAAAAATTAAGTCTTTGACACTGACTTAAAAGGCATACAACAAAGGGAGAAACACTCAAATTTTGTCTTGATAATCAGAGACAGACTCTGTGATATTTGAGTATTGATTTTTCCCTTAATTCTTCCCCCACTTTCACCCAGCAAAGTGTCACAAAAGCTCGGGAGTTCCAAAGCAAAGAAGCTCCTTCAACTCCCAACTCCTATTCTAGGACTAGTTTCATTCTGAGAGGAGCAGCCACCAGTAACTCTGATCTTTGCTGCTGTGTTGGAAGATCGATTCCAGAAAAACACAACAAAGAGGTCTGGAGCTCACTTGCTCTGCTCAGTCCCACTCACAGAAATAAAGCTACAGTCCAGTATCTTAGTAGAAAAACAACACTCCTAAATAAATCTCTTGCAGACTCAATCCAGCCACAAATAAAAATGATTACCTACTTAGACAAGGTGAGATTTTTATTAGAATGCAACATCAACCATCAATAAATGTAAGACATCATGTTATAGAATAAAGATAAACTGCATGATTATCTCAGCAGGTACAGAAAAAAGCATTTGGTAAAATCCCAAAAACTTTCATGATAAAAATTCTCTAGAAACTAGGAATAGAAGGGAATCTCCTCAGCCTGACAAAGGATACAGTCAAAAATTGAATGCTTTCCCCCTAAGATAAGAAAGAAGATAAAAGTTTTCACTCTAGCCATTTTTGTTTTCAACCAGGGCAATCAGGGAAGACAAAGTATTTCTATTAAAAAGGAAGTAAAACTATATTTGGAGATAATATAAACTTATGAAATCCGAAGGAATTCACTTGAACTACTGAAACCAGTAAGTTTGGATGAGGATATAATATCAATTCAGAAAAGTAATTGGAATTCTAACACCAGTAAAGATAAATATGAAAATGAAATTAAGTAACAATTCAAATGTCCAGATGTTTGTATAGTTTTTTGTAGTTACAGGTCTTATGTTTAAGTCTTATTTTGACTTGATTTTTGAATATGGTGTGAGATGAGTCCAATTTCATTTTTTATAGCAATATCAAGTTTTCTTAACACCATCTATTGAATAAACTGCTCTTTTCTAGTTATGTATTCTTGGAAAGTGTTGAAAATCAATTTACAAAGTGGGCTTATTTCTAGGCCCTCTATTCTGTTCCATTGGTCATTTTTATGTGAGTACCACACTGCTTTAATTACTATGTCTTTTAGTGTAGTTTTAAGTCAATACTGTGATGCCTCCAGCTTTGATCCTTTTGCTCATAATTCCCTTGGCTTTTCAGGGATTTTGTGGTTCCATATGGATTTTAGAGTTTTTGTTCTATTTCTATAAAAATGATTTTGGAATTTTGAAGGAGATAACATTGAATCCATAGATTGCTTTTAGCATAAGACATTTTAGCAATATTAATTCATTGAATCCATAAACATCGGATAGTTTTCCATTTATTTGTAATTTCTTCACTTTCTTTCATTAAAATCTTACAATTTTAAAAACACAGGTCTTTCACTTCATAGGTTAAATTTATTTGTATTTATATTTGTAGTGTAGTATATTCACATTGTATTCATAAATATGAGATCATTTTGTATCTCATAAATATAAGTTTTCAGTTTACCATTGATGAAAACTTAAAACAGTTCCTTTACAATAGCAATAACTTTTTAAGTTCAGAATAAATTTAACAAATGCAAAACTTATAAATTAAAACATATTGTTGAAATAAATGTCATCTCCTGATGATTAATTAGAATATTAAATTTTGTTAGGATGGCAGTTCTCCAAATTTATCTAGAGATTTGGTGACATTTCTACCAAAATTCCAGCTGGATCTTTGAAGAAATCTTTCTTATCCTAGATTGAAGCTGATGCTAAAATTCATACGGAAATGTAAGGGAAACAGAATAGTCAACACAATCTGGAGAAAGAAAAATGTTAGATAACTGATTTTCTGATTTTAAAATTTACTATAAAGCCAAAATATTAAGGGTAGTGTGGTACTGACATAAGTATAGACATAGAATAACATTAAATTTTCAAAATTCAGTTTTACCTTCATGGTCAACTTATTTCAAATAAGGGTGCCAAGACAATCCAATATGGAAATAATACTTTTTTGAAAAAGTGACACCAAGATAACTAGACACTCAAAGAATTCATTTCTCACATCATACAAGACAATTAATTCAAAAGGAGACATTGATTATAGACTTAAACGTAAGTGCTAAAGACATGCAACTCTTAGAAATATGAATAAATCTTTATAGATGAGGCAATGATTTCTAGGAAATACAGGCATGCCGTATTGTGCTTTGTAGATACTGCATTTTTTTGCAGTTTGAAGTTTTGTCATAGCCTTGAATCAAGCAATCCTATTGGAGCCACTTTTTTTTTTTTTCCCAGCACCATGTGCTCACTTTGTGTCTCTGCATCAAATACTGATAATCCTCACAGTATGTCATACTTTTCATAATTACTATATTTGTTATGGAGGTTAGCAAAAAGTGATCTTTGATGATACTACTGTAATTGTTTAGTGGTGTTATGAATTGTGTCCATATAAGACAAAAAACGTAATCATCAAATGATGTGTGTCCTGACTGCCCTACTGGCTGGCTGTTCCCCAATTTCTCTCCCACTTCTCAGGTCGTTCTGTTTCTAGAGACACAGCAATACTGAAATTAGACTAGTTACTATCCCTATTGTGACCTCTAAGTGTTCAAGTGAAAAGAAGAGTTGAGTATTTCCTCCTTTAAATCAAAACCTAGAAATTATTAAGCTTAATGAGGAAGGCATGTGAAAAGCTAAAATAGGCTGAAATGAAAGCTAGGTCTCCTGCACCAAACAGTTAGCCAACTTGTGCATGCAAATGAAAAAGTATTTAGGAAATTAAAAGTGCTGCTCTGGTGGAAAAAAAAAAAAGAAAATGATAAGAACATGAAATAGCCTTATTGCTGATAGGAAGAAAGTTTTAATGGTCCGTATAAAAGACCAAACCAGCCACATTATTTTCTTAAGACGGAGTCTAATCTAGCACAGGGCCCTAACTCCCTTCAATTCAGAGAAATCTGAAAGAGATGAGGAAGCTGTGGAAGAAAAGATTAAAGCTGGTAGAGGTGGGTTCATGAGGTTTAAGGAAAGAAGTTGTCTCCATAACATAAAAGTGATTGAATCAGTTAAAATTAACTAATTCATATGTAAAGTCTTCCATTTTTTGTAAGCCTAATTTAACTTCAAAATATTTGACAATCAAAACCAGTCCTTTTCTACCATTAAAATAAAATCTAGTATTTTTATTTAAAATAAAATAGTTGGAAAAATATTTATTCACACCTTTATTTTTAAATGTTTTAGGAAAACACTTTCAAGTAGATACTCCAGAAGAAACATCTGTTATAAAATCGTGTTGCAAAGAAAGGGTACTGCTTATACACTGCTGATGGGAACGTAACTTGATTCAGCCACTCTGCAAAGCAGTTGAGAGATTTCTCCAAGAATTTAGAACAGAAATGCCATTAAACCCAGCAAACCCATTATTGGGTATATGTCTGAAGGAAAATAAATTGTTCTTCTATATATACAAGTATGTATACATATAGTCGTATGTTCATTGCAGCACTATTCACAGTAGCAAATACACAGAATCAGTTTAGATACCCATTAATGGTAGACTGGATAAATAAAATGTATATATATACCACAGAATGTTATTTGGCCATAAAAAAAGTTACATCCTTGAAAATGAAATGGAGTGGACAGACATGCTCACATGAAGAATTTCAGCTATGTGAGAAAGAGATTACCCATTGCATTCAGCAATTAGGTAATCATTGGTGATCCTAGCAAACAGTTTCATGTGAAGAGAGAAATAGAATGTGGGAGGACATGGCGCCAGCAGGACTGGAGTGAATGGACACAGGGAGGACTAATCACCTCATCAGAGATCTTCAACAAACAGCTTCACATGGCGGGAAAACTAAATGCACAGGTAGAACAGCATGTATCAATGCATAGATTTTTTTTTTTTTTTTTTTTACTAAAAGCAATGTGAATACATTTAAACTGAGGGGCAAAAGTCTAGGAAGAAAAATATGGATGATTAAAAAGAGGAAAAAAAGATAAAGCAACAGCCGTGGAGAGACAACTACTATTTTCATTTAAATACTGTACAAAACACACCACTACCTAACTTCCTCTCCTCTCCTTCCCCAATCCACTGTAAAATCTCTGAAGTACATAGGACGCATTTTCTACCTTTTATCTTATACTGTTTTGACAATATCCAGAACTTAATAAATTCTTAATAAATGAAAAAAAAAAGTTACATCCTTTACAGTAACATGGATATAGCTGGAGGCCACTGCTGTAATTAACACAAAAACAGAATAAAAAAACCACATGTTCTCACTTACACATGTGAGTTCAACATTGAGTACAAATGGACATAAAGATGGGAACAGTAGACACAGCGGGCGACTAGAGAGGGTTGGAAGTTAGGCAGGTGGGCAGGTGTTAAACTACCATTGGGTGCTATGCTCAGTACCTGGGTGACAGGATTATTTGCACCCCAAATGTCAGCATCAAGCAATATGCCCATGTAAAAAAAACTGCACATGTACTCCCCAAACCTAAAACTTGAAATTAAAAAAATCGCAACACATATACTACAGATACGTGGATTTTTAAAATCAGATATATTTTCCTCATAGCTGTTAAATGTTTCTTAACGTTTTTTTTTCTGCTTACAGTAAGAATAAAACATTTGTCAGGGTAGTCAACAAAACTTGTAACAGTTTTTTGAGATTTAAAAACTTACCCATTAAAATTACATGTATGATACTAGTATTTTGTATTATGCACCTGAGGTCAATATAGCCATGCATTTGATACTATTTGTCCTTTCACAAATAAATATGTATATCTTAATTCCCAAACCATTTTCTTGAGTATCAATTCTTGCTGCACCCAGATTCTAAACACACACAATTCTGAAGATTTTCAAATTTGTTCTTTTAATGAGCTTCTGTTATATTTGTTTATATCTATTTGTTTATCTAGAGTCATCTTAATAATAGGTGAAAAGTTAATAGTAAAAATTTTAAAGTAATTTTAAAAAATCTAGAGCAGGCATTAGCCAATTGAATAGAATAAATGAAAATTTGCATTGTTTTAAGCAAGGTTTATGATTTCAGATAATTTTTATATATTAAACTAGACTTTACTTAACAAAAATATTCAGATTATAATTTGTACTGAGACATTTTTTGTAAACCTTATTGGTCATATGACTTAAAGGGTAGTTCTGGTCTGTAATTTATTAATTTATATCAAAATAATACTTATATATATTTTTTTAATTTTTATTGCATTATAGGTTTTGGGGTACATGTGCAGAACGTGCAAGATAGTTGCATAGGTACACACATGGCAGTGTGTTTTGCTGCCTTCCTCCCCTTCACCCACACTTGACATTCATCCCCAGGCTATCCCTCCCCGGCCCCCCCCGCTGTCCTTCCCCATTCCCCCCAATAGACCCCAGTGTGTAGTAGACCCCCTCTCTGTGTCCATATGGTGGGAGTGTAAATTAATACTTATAAATATTTTTTAAAATTATTTTTATGTTCTCATTTTAAATAATGTGGTAATGAATATCACCCTGTGAAGTCATGATATGTCTTGTTTTGGCCTCAGTCTATGAGTTTTTCATTCTGTAAACTTATTTTTATACATTTTAAAAATTAGAAATGTAGTGGAAATTAAAGCAGTAAAATGGAAATTACCTGACAGAAAATATTTTAGCCAAGCTCATTTTTGGTAAGCCTATGATAGTCTCAGCTCTTATTTTTTAAAGTATAATGAGAATATGGCAGCTGTTTGTCATCCTGTTATTTTTCCAATAACTTGTTAAGAATATTAATATAACTATAATTTTATGTTCATTATGTAACTGACTTCTCACTGTGGCATTTGTTCATCTCATTTATGCTACCACAATTTGACTGTTTTATTTATGGGTATTTCTAATAATTTTAAATGACATGGGGTGGAAAAGGACATAAAATAATTGGCTATTCTTACCTGTTGCCATTGAATGAGATTTAAAACCAGTAATATATGGAAATGTTTTGCTCTCTATTTTAATTTTCTTTTGGGAGGAGTTCAAGGATGTGAACATGAATTATGATTATCATATTAGTAATAGTAATAACACTATGGTGAATTACTACCTTTTAAAAGTGCTTTTGTACTCCAGTTTCTCTCTCCCTTTCACACACACAGTAGAAAAAGCATTAATCTCTATATCACAAACAGAACATTATGATAAAGAGGTCTAATAATTTGGGTATAATCACAGAATTACTAACCATCAGGTCTAGGATTCAAACCCAGCACTTCGGATATCAGAATGCAGTAACTTTTCAGTATAATCATGATGATGCTTTGGATTATTTCTTCTGATAAGTGATAGAGTGAAGTATTAATTGAAGATGGAAGAAAAGTGATTCTAGCATTATTGATTCATGTACTAGTGTGCCTATCTTGAATATTAAGTATTTACATATTTTTTTATTTTAAAAGAATTATATACCTTGTCTTGTAATTCTTTACAAAATAGTATTTGAGAATAAAAAATATAACAGGAATTAAAATGAATAAAAGAATAGCAAAGTAGTTTTTGTATAAGACAGTGTTTACACTGATTTTTTAACAGTTCTTATTTTATTACTATACTTTAAGTTCTGGGGTACATGTGCAGCTGGTGCAGGATTGTTACATAGGTATACACATGCCATGGTGGTTTGCTGCTTCTATTCCCCCATCACTTACAATAAGTATTTCTCCTAATGATATCCCTCCCCAATTCCCTCACCCACTGCTATACCTCACCTAGTCCTCCTCCAACAGGCCCCGGTGTGTGATGTTCTCCTCCTTGTGTCCATGCATTCTCATTGCTCAACACCCACTTAGGAGTGAGAACATGGGGTGTTTGGTTTTCTGTTCTTGTGTCAGTTTGCTGAGAATGACGGTTTCAAGCTTCATCTGTTTCCCTGCAAAGGACATGAACTCATCCTCTCTGATGGCTGCAAATTATTCTATGATATATATGTGTCACATTTTCTTTATCCAGTCTATCATTGATGGGCATTTGCATCGGTTCCAAGTCTTTGCTATTGTAAACAGTGATGTAATGAATGTAGGAGTGTATGTTTGTTTGTAATAGAGCATTTATAATCCTTTGGGTATATACCCAGTAATGGGATTGCTGGGTCCAATGGGATTTCTTTTTCTGGGTCCTTGAGGAATTGCCACACTGTCTTCCACAATAGTTGAACTAATTTACACTTCCACCAACAGTGTAAAAGACTTCCTATTTCTCCACATCCTCTCCAGCATCTGTTGTCTCCAGATTTTTTAATGATCACCATTCTAACATGTATGAGATGATGTATCATTGTGGTTTTGATTTGCATTTCTCTATGACCAGTGATGATGAGCATTTTTTTCATGTTTCTTGGCTGCATAAATGTCTTCTTTTGAGAAGTGTCTGTTCGTATCCTTCTCACTGTTTTTGAGGGAGTTGTTTTTTCTTGTAAATTTAAATTATTTGTATATGCTAGGTATTAGCCCTTTGTCAGATGGGTAGATCGCAAAAGGTTTTTCACATTCTGTTGGTTGCCAGTTCACTCTAATGATAGGTTCTTTTGCTGTGCAGAAGCACTTAAATTTAATTAGATCCCATTTGTCTATTTTGGCTTTGGTTGCCACTGCTTTTGGTGTTTTAGTCATGAAGTCCTTGCCCATGGCTATATCCATAATGGTATTGCCTAGGTTTTCTTAGAGGTTTTTTATGGTGTTACATCTTATGTTTAAATTTTTAATCCATCTGGAGTTAATTTTTGTATAAGGTATAAAGATGGGGTCCAGTTTCAGCTTTCTGCATATGGCTAGCCAGTTTTTCCAACACCATTTATTAAACAGGGAATCCTTTCCCTGTTGCTTATTTTTGTCAGGTTTGTCAAAGATCAGATGGTTGTAGATTTGGGGCATTAATTCCGAGGCCTCTGTTCTGTTCTATTGATCTACATCTCTGTTTTGGTACCCATTTCATGCTGTTTTGATCACTGCAGCTTTGTAGTACAGTTTGAAGTCAGGTAGCATAATGCCTCCAGCTTTGGTATTTTTGCTTAGGATTTTCTTGGCTCTGTGGGCTCTTTTTTGGTTTCATATAGAGTATAAGGTGTTTTTTCCAGTTCTGTGAAGAAGGTTAGTGTTAGCTTGATGGGGATAGCATTGAATCAATAAATAACTTTGGGCAGTATGGCCATTTTCATGATACTGATTCTTCCTATCCATGAGCATGGAATGTTTCTCCATCTGTTTGTGTCCTCTCTGATTTTGTTGAGCCAGTGGTTTGTAGTTGTCCTTGAAGAGGTCCTTTATGTTCCTTATTAGATGCATTCCTAGGTATTTTATTCTCTTTGTAGCGGTTTTGAATGGGAGTTCACCCATGATTTGACTCTGTGTTTATCTGTTATTGGTGTATAGGAATGCTTATGACTTTTGCACATTGATTTTGTATCCTAATACTTTGCTGAAGTTGCTTATCAGCCTAAAGAGATTTTGGGCTGAGATGATGGGGTCTTCTAAATACACAATCATGTCATCTGCAAGTGGAGACAATTTGACTTCCTCTTTTCCTAAGTGAATACCCTTGATTTCTTTTTCTTGCCTGATTGCTCTGGCCAGAACTTCCAATACTGTGTTGAATAGGAGTGGTGAGAGAGGACACCCTTGTCTTGTGCCAGTTTTTAAAGGAAATGCATCCAGTTTTGGCCCATTCAGTATGATATTGGATTGTTAGTCTTTAAAGTTCTGAGGTTTTAAACTATTTAACAACTCATGTAAATCGAACTTTGGTTAAAAAAGAAAAAATATTTCCATTTATGTAAATACAACTACAGCCATTATACTATGAACAAGTTTGGTAATTGAAAGAGAAGTGTACTTTACAGTTTTACCTGACTGTTTTATGATCATTAGAAACACAATTCAGTAATTTTTACTGTTTTAATTTCTACCATTTTTCTTTTGCCAAAATGGGCCATGATTCACTGTAATCAGTCAAATGTTCATTTTTTTTTTTTTTACCAAATATACTTGATATCAATTTCTTGCATACCCTTACATCATTCCATTTATAATTACTAGTTCAAAAAATGGAGAATTTGTATAACAGTATTTCAATGGTAGCAGTGTGTCCTAAACAGAGAGCCTGTTTATAAACTCATTTGAACCTCATAGTAATCTTTGGTAGGCACACCATTGCTATCACAGATGAGGAACAGACACCAAGAGCACAACTGTTTGCCCATGCAATTATATAAATGTGGCACTACCATATTTCTTTATTGATTGATAGAGACAGGTTCTCACTCTGTCACCTAGGCTGGAGGTTTTTTTTTTTTCCAGTTTTTTCCTACTGATGCTTCTTTAATCCCCTTTTTCCCAAATGGCACAAATGCCACTTCTTTTACTTATCCAAGATCAGTGTGAAAGGTCTGGAAATGCATTCAATTCTAGTGATATAAACTTATAGTATTGAAGTCTCTAGAGGACATTCTCAAATGTTAGTGATATTTTTAAAACATTCCTTATACTTTGGAGTTCAAGTAGTGTCCTAAGTGTTCATGATGATAGACTTTATAAGAGGTCACTGACTTTTATATAATTGAATAATATCTGGGTAGATACAAATAGAGTTATAGTGAGCAAAGTACAGAGCTAATTTTTATACAAATCTGTTTTTTTTTTTTTCTCATAAAGGAATATGCTTACTTCTGGAAACCTGTAGATGTATTACCCAGGTTAACCCAGTTCCATATTATGTCTTTATGTTTTAGATTTTCATTTTGTGTTTAATATAAATTTTAAAATGTGTTAATATGTTCCAGTGAGAAAAAGTGAAAAGCATAAACACAGTTGGATCTTCAGCACATCTACCGTCTTATACCTAACATAATTATTTTCAATATATTCATTTTAATTTATATTTTTGAATACTTAAGCAGAAAAACTACCATATTCAATTCATTTTATTGGCCGAAGAAAATATAAAAAAGAGATTTAATCTACAAATGCTTAGTTTATATCAGACAAAGATCAAAAGTTGTCCCAAGTTGCTGTGACAGTTTCGCAGTATTTAGCCTTGAGGAAAACAGTAAAATCTTTGATTCATAGTCATAGTACATAAAAGTTTCTACCTGTTAAATGTAAAAGAAACTATACCACTGAAGTCAGTACCATAAAGGTGTTACAAGCATATATTTGGTAGCCATAACCATCATTTGCCAAAATAGTACTGTTATCACAATTTTTGTTTTACTGGTTTTACATTTAATTTGTAATTTTAGGTTATGGTGTAATTGAGTATGTAAGCCTCAGAAATGTATGCCCAAATTTTTGTACATTTTAAGTAACATAGTAGAAATTCTGTTAATAGGATCTTCAAGTTTTTTTTCCCCTTTGAAGTGTCATTAATCGTGTAACAAATGCTGATATCCAAACTAACAATGCTACCAATAATATGTCTTACAAAGTAGTACAAAATAAATATTTTACTTTATTAGGAGGTGCACACATCATTAAAAAATGAACAAGGAAAATGTTGCTAAATAATCTAGAATGTAAGTACCAGAATCACATAATTTTGCCATCTTAAAATATTGAAGCTCAAATTCTGAAGATTAGCGACTTGTGCAGAGTGACAAACATTGTCATAAATGCTGGAATTAGAACCCACATATCCTAATTCATAGTTCAGTCTCCTACTGTAGCTGCCAGCTTGTGCCTCTTGGCATTATGAACTATATAAAAGAGAAATATGATAAGTGAAATAATTATAGTATAAAAATTGCCAAACCTTCATATCAACTACTTTTGTTATAGCTTTTTCCCTTATGGTATCTTATTATGCAGTTTAGCCACATATTTTCAGTTCACATTTATACATCCCACTCTTCATGGTGTCATACATATTCCATTTATTTCAATTTACTTCCAGTATATTAAATGTGGCTCGGTCACAGTATGATTAAGGATGACAACCTCTCTGCATATTTAAGAAAAGCTTGAACAATATACATCAGTTATATTATTTTCCATGTTAAAGAATGAAATCTTGACACCCTCTGTAATAGTACCACTACAAAATTCTCCAATATTTTAATGCAGAACATCTAGCTTAGGCTTGTATACTGAATATTTTCTTGCAATGCTAGCTGATGCATCTTGGTTTCTATGACAATTTAGTGCTGCAAAGATAAAAGTTTAATGAACCTTAAAATATTCTTCACCACCCCTAATATGGCTTCAGCCATACTGAACTGCTTTTAGTTATTTTAACACATCATGCTCCAAATTCCTCTGTGACTGTATTCTATATTCTTACTTGCAGGAATTTTTACCCAATCTACTCGCAATTTACTAGTAAATTCCTGCAAAAAGTTTAAGACAACAAATGTCACTAGCTATGTAATATCTTTAAGTCCTGGAATTTCAATTAATGAGATTGTTTCTCTTTGGCATCCACATATCTTACATAGGTGTTTCCATATTATAAAACACTTTGTACATATTTATCCCTGCTAACTGACAATAGTGTAGTTTGTGTTTTTTATATCTGTTGCATTGGATTATAAATACTTTGAACTCTGTGTCATATTCATCTTGGCCTTTTGAGTATCAAGTGTAGTGAGTGGTAGAAAAAAGATGCTAAATAAAAATAATACAAATCAATCTGATACAAATTGGAAATATATTTTAATGCTCTAGAAATGATGGTGATCTTCAACTTAGAGCTCCAAAGGCTACATCACTTCTCATATAAAAACGAATGATATCTACATAACCCTCATTGGTAGGAGGAAGTTCCTCCTCAGGGACAGCAGGCAAAGAAATCTGAGATACTGCTTCCCTGTGACCCAGCTTCCTGGTAACGTGAGAGTTCCTTGACAGAGCAAACCAAAAAGACTAGGAAATAATACCACCACCTCCATCCACTGCTTACTCTTAGAGCCGGAGTACCACTTTGAGAAAAGATGGTTCCCTCCACCCACATCTCATGCTGTAGCAGGAGATTCTGACCACAGGAGAGGCTGGCCATAGGACAAAGAGTTCTGAAGATTTGTCTGAGATGACTGGGTTTACTTGGTACAGAAAGCATAAAATTCCATGCCTAATGACCTTATTTTAAAAATGAAGATCTTTGTGGGCAGTGATTAAGAGACTAGAAGATCCTTAATATAGACAAAACAGAGCAGCCAGAAATTTGATAGAATCAGAAAGAAAGACAGCCCAGGATGTCCCTATGGCAATCATAATCAACTCAGGGGTTCTGGAAAGCTGGGTGCATGTGCTGGGCTGCTCTCACTCGGGAGCAGTCTGATTAGCACAAGGTATGGAAATGAAAACATTCTCCAAGCTATGTGCAGATCCATCAACACGAGGCAGAAGCCTCATGGACACGGGGAACTTAAACACAGCTTGTTGCAAAACAGTGACTGAACAGTTAACTATCCTGACATGGAATTTTCTTATAGAGCAGTTGAAGATAAAATAACACTTATTCTCGGCTTTCTGGAAGACTGTACATGCCCAACAAAGGCTGCACCCTCTGAAATACAATCAGAGAAGGAACCTCCATGCTGGTAGTCCTTGGCTGAATGTGAGACAGACATAAAATTCCTAAATAACGTTTGTAGCCTCCAAGCTACACACACACATATCCAACAGTAAAAAGGTAAAACTCCAACTGGGTAAGGAACACTCATGCAAAATTTTTCAGCAATAAATAGCTTTATTCTTCCAGGGATAGCCTCTAGATACTAGGCTCAAAGATTAAAAATCAGGGAAAACTACGATCAGGGAAAACACTGCGAGGAAAATATACTTCAGAGTTAATTCAAGCAAATCACTATGCAAACAGGTGACCAAGCAAACAGCAGCAATAATAACCACTAACAGATGGAGGGGTGGGTAATATATTCAGAGGGACTACAGCATATTACCTAAAATGTCCAGCTCGCAACAGAAATACATGACACATGCAAAGAAACAAGAAAATATGACCAATACACAGCAAAAAAGAAAACAAGAGAAACTGTCTTTGATGGGGGCCTACATGGTAAATTTAGTCAATAAAAACTTCAAAGCAGCTATTAGAAATATGTTCAAAGAACTAGAGGACACTAAGATTAAATAAAGGAAGGCATAATGACAATTTCATATCAACTGGATAAGATCAATAAGATACAGATAAGATACAGAAATACAAAGGGAATTCTTTACATAATGAACTGAAATAAATTCATAAGAGGGAATTATTACTGACACCTGTGACAATGTTGATGGATCTTGAAAACATGCTAAGTGAAGATACAAGTCACAAACACCATCTATAATACTCCATTTATATGAAAAGCCTAGAATTAGGCAGTTGTGTATTAGTAGGTTGGTGATTGCCTAGGACCTTGAGGGGTATTATGGGTCAAATTATCATTCCCCACCCAAATTTCTATGCTGAAGTTCTAACTTCCAGTACCTTAGGATATGATCTAATTTGCAAACAGTATAATGTATTCTGTATGGGAATGAAAAAAGCATTAGGTAAAAACTAAAGTATGTAATTCAGTTAATAATAAATCTCCATTTTATTGTCACAAATACTAGACCTTAAGCTATTAATAAGAGGAGAAACTGGGTGTGAGGTATGTGGGAACTCAGTGCAATCTTTGCAACTTTTCAGCAAATCTAAAACTATTTAAAAGTTGGTTTTAAGAATAAGACTAGGGTATTAAAAAGATTATCCTGAATATTATAGAGCATGTTAAGAAATTTGGACTTTAAGAATTTTGGAAAATAATTGAAAGATTATAAGAAAGTAGTCACTTTTGAGGAGTCGATTAATACTGACAGTAGATCACAGTAGTTCTAGGCAATACTTGTTCCCTATAAGTACCACATTTGATTTGATGGGAAGTCAAATATTACTTTTTTATTGTCTGTAGCCACGTAGTGAGGACTTATATTTTCTTTTGGGACATTATATCTGCATCCATAATTCTGGTAGCTCAAACAATGCAATGGTGAACAAATACAGAGTCATAAACATAGACATATGCAACTTGAACTGATTAGGAGTATGTCTCTTGGAACTTCAGAAAAGAGAAGGGTTGAGAAATGTGTATGTATGTAATATAATGTATCTTCTACAGACTTATTATATTTTGTAGATAGTCAAATATAGAACATTTAAAAAATATATAAACACTTAAATATGGTCTTGTAGACAATGGTGGCATTGCCTACATTGGATTCACTAATTGTTATATGCATTTTCTAGCTTAATCTCAGAAGCCTTTATATTTTTTCAACCACAGAACTTTAGAACTATTCATATCAAACTTACTTTCTCCTGATTTAAGAATGTCTTTTATTTTTAAATCATATCACTACATAGTTGCAGATTCCTTGGTAACAAAAAACTTAAGGAATTATATATATATAGTGTATATATATTATATAATATATATATTATATATATAATTATATATATAATATATATATATCATGACTGGAGTCTTTCAAAAGAGTTGATATATTTTCAGTAAGAAGATATCTATGAATGTTTTATTAATAAAATATTAAGCAATACTTCAGAAGAAAAACTTGGCTGTACAAGTTTAATAGCAGATTTATTCTTTGTCACGCATCCATTTATATATTTATAGTCCAGGTGAAAAAAATAAAATCTGTGATACATACTTGATTAGGTTTGAGCCATCATGATGATTTTCTCTGCCAACACAAGAAGATATTACTTCATAATTATGTAAAGAGTCACTACACAGTCATCTCCTTAGTTTGCATGACATAGAACAATGTTAGAATTGAACTGTTTTAATGATTGGATTTTATTTGAATAAATAAATACATGCATATGTACAGACATATACAATTGTAAGTGCAATTAAATTTTTTTCTGATCTAAGAGACAGAAATAAGCCCAAAATAATTATGTACAGGGTATTGTAGTTTAAAAAGCAATAGAAATTCAGATAGATATATGTCTGAATATATACATATATATTTTTTAACTTTTAAATTTGAGGGACAAGTGCAGGTTTGTCACATAGGTAAACCTGTGTCATGGAGGTTTGTTGTACAGATTATTTTTATCATCCAGGCATTAAGCTTGTTATGAACTATAAATTCACTTTTTGTTTTCCTTAAATATTGCCAGTAAAGGTAAAACATCACTTAGTCTGTACAATTAATTGTCAGCTATAGAAAACAATTAAATATTTTTTCCCAAAGACTGATAGCTTTGACAAACATATTACTAGTGCAAACTTTAAAATTTCAACTCATATAAATGATGGATATTCCAGACAAATTTCAGGCCTTACTTGCTGAAAAAAACACATGACTCATAGAAAAAAATAATTGTTTGTCAGCATTGTAACTCAGGAGTGTGTGAAAAATAAGAGATGGGCCTATCTCTCCACATGTGAGATAGGCCCACTGTTCAAAACCAAACCCTCTAGGAAAAAGAGAGATGAAAATAAATTGTGCATTGTTGATAATAGCATTTAATCAAAATAGTAAATTTTTCTCTCTGAAAACATTTTTAAGGAGGATTCGCAACTCATATCCCAATTAAAAAGAGGTATCAAAATGTATGGCATTTAAGTCATTTGGGGGAAAAAACTGATTGTACTGTACATGAATAATTGTATTAACACATTGATCTCATTAGATGGTTACTAAATCTGTACCAATCATTCTGGATGCTCTGCTATTCAGTAATTATTTTTATGTTTTTCTATATTGGATTTTAAAATCTGTCCAGTTATGGAACAAAACGCCAATGTAATTGAGAAAATTAGAGTAGAAGACTGCAAGAAATGTGACTCATTCTGTTAAGGATTTAGTCACTTAATTTGTCTTTAGATTACTTCTATTGTGCTAATAGAAAAGTTGTTTAAACTGCAAGCAGTCTGTGATGCACTGTACCCTTTATGACTCAAGTGGTTATTGTGCAAATATTCTTTTCATAGTTCATTGACCCCTATACTTTCTAACAGTCTGTCAGCCTTTCCTTTCTTCTCATTTCCCCCCATCACTTAGATTAAATGGTTGATTATTTTAGGAACACTCCCCTAACATCCTTGGATGATTTATGTATGTGTCACAGATCTCTGGCAAGATCCATGTCTGCTTTTTTCTGCACTTTCAGTTGGGCAAGTACACAAAACTGTATTACCTCAAAATAAAGTAGAACTATTTTGCAGTAAATTTATAATTTCAAATCTAAAATGGGTACGGCAAACTGGCCAGATGTCACACTTGACTTCCCAGTTTGACTCATTGTCACTTTTTTCAATGTGATGTTTTTTCACTTTTCTTTACCCTCTGATTTCTGCAACTTGCCACCCAGTTCCAGTCTTACAAAAAATATAAAATAACTGTTCATGAATTTCTCCTTTTCCTTTCAATAGAAATCCACACCCAACTGCACTCTTGTCTTCTCTTACATTAGAGAACTTTCTTTCGGTCTAATTTCCCAAAAGGGCTCCAGATTCTGCCAATTTTATTTTTTTCTGTAACTTTGTTTATTAATAATACATGTTATTTTCTATACAGTTAACTTTTCTCCAACACTTCGGTCCTTTCTAAGAGTTTTTAATTATGCTCAGTTCTCTGCTGTTATATAACACAAACAAAAACAATATCCTTGCTATGCTATCTCCCTATAAATCTCTTGCTCAAAGTTTTTTTCTAAAAGTTACTATCTAAAATCTGTTTGCTTTTTTCTTTTTGTCTATTTACCCCCAATACTAGTTGTTCAAATCATCCATATCTTGCTAAATATGCTGGACATTTTCCAATCTTAATCTTATAAAACATTTTAGCAGCATCTAATGAACCACTCTTTTAGTTTTAAAAGTCAGTTCTGTTCCTTAGGCTTCAGTGACACTGTGTTGTCTTGATTTTTTTTCTACCAGTTTCTTTGCTCAGTTTTGCCTGCTTTTAAGAATCTGCTTTCCATATGGTTAATCCATTTTGTGTTAATTTTTGTATATCTTGCAAGGAAGTCATGGATCAAGTCTCACTCTATTTTTTAATACAATGATCTGATTCTCCCAGCACCATTTGATAAAATGCTTTCTCCCACTGAATCGCCTTTGCAGTGTTGTCAAAATTAATTGACCATGTAACTGAGGGACTATTTGTAGACTCTATTCTGTGTCACTAACAAGTCTGTCTGTCTCTCTTACCAGTACCACCAGGCTTGTGATTACTATAACATTATAGCAAGTCTTGAAGTCAGAGAGGATTTGAACTCCAATTGTATTAGTCTTTTTCTTAGGATTTTCACATGATATTTAAAACCATCTTAATTTCAATAAAAAGCCTGTTAGAATTTTTACTGGGATTACATTTAATCTACATGTCAATTTGTGCAGGATTAATAGCTGAAAGTATTGATTCAAGTGGTAGGGTTTTCAGCATGATTAAAAGCTGTTAGAAAGGACCAAATTGTTAGAGAAAAGTCAATGGTACAAAAGAGAAAATCTACTATTAATGATCTATGACCACAATACATCTCTCTATTTATTTAGATATTCTTTAATTTCTCTCAACAATCTTTGGAAATTTTGAATGTATAGATCTTGCATACTTTTTTCAGATGGACCCAAATTATTTTATATATTTTAATGTTACTGAAATATTATAACCATGTCAAACACATGTATTAGTTTTAATATTTTTAGTATATTTCATAGGATTTTCCATTTAATATTTTTAGTATATTTCATAGGATTTTCCATATAGACAATTATGTCATTAGTACTTTTTTTCCCTTTCAATCAGAGTGCCTTTTCTTTATTTTCCTTGTCTTATTTCACCATTTAAAAACCTGTAGCACGATGTTGTATGGAAATAGAGAAAATACATATCCTTGTTTCCACATAAGACTGTTAGCTATAGACTTTTTATCAATGGATCCATTTTGAAATTATGTTAAAATATAAGTAACGTCAAACTTAACATGTTAACCCATTTTAAAGCATATAATTCAGTAGCATTATATTCACATTATTATATAACCATCATCCTTATTCCTTACCAGAACTTTAATCATCCCAAACTGAAACTCTCTACCCACTAACCAGTAATTGCCCATTTCTCCCTTCCCGCCTCTGGTAACCACTCTTCTACTCTCTCTCTCTGAATTTGAATTTATACATCCTGTAAGTGGTATGAAACAATATTCATCCTTTTGTGTCTGGCTTAGTTCAATTATCATAATGTTTTCTAAGTTCATTTATGCTGTATAATGTATCAGCATTTCATTTTTTAGATTGAATAATATTCCATTTTATGAATATACTACATTTTGTTTATCCACTCATCAATCTATGGATATTTGAGATATTTCACCCTTTGGCTATTAATTATACTGCTATAAACATTAGTGTTAAGATAGCTGTTTGAGTTACTGCTTTCAAGTCTTTTATTTATACTTAGAATTCCTTTATCATATGTCAATATGATCAAATACCAATTTTATGTCTAATATTATGAGAAACTGCCATATCATTTTCCACAGTGGCTTTGTCATTTTATATTTCCACCAGCAGTGCAGAGAATTCTAATTCTTGCATGTTCTTATATGTGTATTTTTAAATAGCCCTCTTACTGGGTATAAAGTGGCATCTTCTGTTTTATCACCCTGCAGAGAATGCTCATACCCAATAAACATCTCTTCTCAGCTCCTTGCAATCATTAAACTGCTTTCCATCTCTATGAATTTTCCTACTCTGGACATGTCATATATTCTGGAATATTTCATAAAATAGGTCATTAAATTAGTATTCAGAATTCTTTCATGTTGTAACATGTATCAGAACTCCTCTTTTTTTCTTAAACTCTGAGTAGCTGGGATTACAGGCTTGAGCCACCACACCCAGCTAATTTTGTATTTTCAATAGAGATGGGGTTTCTCCATGTTGGTCAGGCTGGTCTGGAGCTCTCAGCCTCAGGTGTTCCTCCTGCCTCAGCTTCCCAAAGTGCTGGGATTACAGGCATGAGCTACTGTGCCCAAGCACTTTTTTTATTTTTATAGCTGAATAATATTTCATTGTTTGGTATACCACATTTTTTCTATTTATCATCTGATGGATATTTGGACGACTACATTTCTACCTTTTGATACTGTGAAGAGTGCTACTGAAATTTGTATAAAATCTTGATTTGAACAATTACTATCAGTTCTTTTGAGTTTATACTGAGGAATAAAATTCTTGGGTCATAGAGTAATTCTATTTTTAACTTGTTTAAGAATTGCCAAACTTTTCTACAGAGGTCAGACTCTTTCATATGCCTATAAACAATGTATGAAACTCATAATGTTTCCACATCCTAAATGCCACTTGTTTTTCTCAGGGATTTTTTGTTGTTGTTATTGTTGTTCTATTCAGTGTGAAGCAGATCTCACTGTGGTTTTAATTCGGATTTCCCTATTTACTAATGATGTTGAACATATTTTTATGTATTTGTTTACTATTTTCTTTACACAGATGTCTATTCAAGTCGTTGTCCATTTTTAAATTGGTTGCTTGTCTTTGGTTATTGAGTTATGAGAGTCCATTGTGTAGTTCTATTATGAACACAGGATCTATTTCCATTTAATCTTTTTTCATTAATTTTCTGTAGTTTAGAGTGTAAGAGTCTTATACCTTCTTGGTTCTTTTATACATTGATTAAGTTTGTTTTTAAATGTTTTAATATTTTATATGTTCTTGCAAAGGAATTAAGATTATAATTTTTTTAAATTGGTTTATGGCTGGTATGTAGGTACACAATTGATTTTAGTGTGCTGATATATTCTACAACTATGTTGAATTTGCATACTAATACAAAGATTTATTTTTACTATTAAGAATTAGATTATATATATATATATATATATATAATCTAACATCTTTAAATATAGATTTAATTTTTTATTTCTAATAGGAATGTCTTTTATTTTTCTTGCCTAATTTTCTGTCTTAAACTTCCTATGTAGTGGTAAGAGCATATTTCTTTGTCTAGTTCCTATTATTAAGGGTAAGATTTTTCATCTTTTGCTGTTGAATATAATATAGCTGTGGGTTTTTACAAATGCTCTTTATCATGTTAAAGAATTTCCCATCTATTCATGGTTTCTTTAGTGTCTGTATTATAGAACTGCATTGGATTTTTTCAAATGTTACTTTCTTCAACTGAGTTGCTCCTGTAGTTTTTTGGTCTCTTCATTAAAGTTACGTGGATTGGTTTTCTATGTTGAAACTCCTTGCATTTGCATTTCTGGGATACATCATCCTTGGTGAGGGGATGTAATATTTTTACCATTTTTAATATGTTGCTTTAATATATAATATGTTGCTATAATATATAATTATGTGTTATATATTTTAAATTCAAAACATTTCAGTATAATTAGTTTTTAATTTTGTTTTAAAAGTTTTCCCACTTAGTTTTGTTGATTCTCTATTGTATTTGAATTATCTATTTCATTTATGCTTTTCAATATATTATACATTGAAAAGTTTTGCAGCTATATCCATAGGATACATTGATCTGTAGTTTTCATTACTTTTGTTTGACTTTGGTATTAAGGGTAACACTGGTCTCATAGAATGAGCTAGAAAGTATTCTCTCATCTTCTATTTGAGAAAGGTAGATATTATCTGAAAATTCCAAAACTTTAAGCATTTATAAAATTTGCCAGTGAAGCCATCTGTTCTTGTATTTTCTTTTGGGGGAGATTTTGACTACTGATTCAAGTAATTTACCTATGATATGATAAGTCCATTCAGATTTTGTATTTTTCTGACTCATTTTTGTTAGTTTGTGTTTTTTCAAGAATTTGTCCAGTTTGTTTTGGTTACATAAATTACTGGCATAGAACTGTCTTAGTATTCCTTAGTATTGTCTTATAAATTATTGGATCATTTTATTTCTGTTAAGATTTCATGGTATAATCATTGAATTTTTTCTGTTGAAAAAGAAAAAAAAGATAGTAGTAATGTCCCCATCTGCAATTTCATTTCTAATTTTAATAATTGAGTATTCTATTGTGTTTTGTTAGTCAGTATAGCTAAAGGTTTGCCATTTCAAAAACACAGCTTTTAGTTTTGTTGATTCTCTCTATTGTATTTCACTACTTGATTTCATTTACACTCTAATCTTTCTTATTTTCTTTCTTCTAGCTTCATCTCTGGTTTGCTCTTCTTCTAATTCCTTAAGGTGTAACATTAGGTTGTTGATTTGAGAGATTTCTTCTTTTCTAATGCAGGTACTTACTGTTATAAATTTCTCTCCAAGTACTCCTTTACTACAGTCTGTAAGTTCTGGTATACTGTGTATCTTTTTCATTTGTCTCAACATATTTTTTTATTTAGAATTTACCTTTGATTGGTTCTTTGACTCATTGGTTGTTTAAGAGTGTGTCGTTTAATTTCCCACATATTTATGAACTCTCCAATTTTTTCTTGTAATCCGTCAAGATAGTTTGTATAAGTTCAATTTTTTTATATATATATATTGAGACTGCTGTGGCCTAATACTTGTTTTGGTGTAGAGGATGTTCCATGTGAACTGAATAAGAATTTGTATTTTGTTGGTATTTTGCTGTTATTAGATGGAGTGCATGTCTGTTAGGTCTAGTGTATAGTGTTTCTCAAGTCACCTTGTGAAGCAACTTCTCTGTGGACTCGTTACCAACTTATCTGAGTCTAGTGAGACAGAACACTCATGGGTACAAGTTACCTTAAGTGAGTACATTACTTACAGATATGCAGCAAGGGAGACCAGCCTAGTATCCCTTGTGAGTTGGTAATCCAAGACGGGAAATCTGCCCAAGATGGCTAAAATCTTATCTGTGGAGGCCCGACTGGTACTACAGAGGAGGGATCCTGGAAGGCAGCCTGTCAGTTTCCTTCCCCAGTCTCTTCTTTTCCAGGCTTTTTCATCAGTCTGCTACTTGCGCTGGATTGTATCCATTGTCCCAACACTGTGTTAGTGTATTTTCCTATAAATAATTTTGCCAAATGTGATATAAGGAGCTGTTATTAGTCTTAGAATATTTCTAGGCATTTGAAACAAGGGCAAACTTCAGATCCAATCCCTGAGCAACCCACCAAACATGTCAACACTGGTCATATATTTCTTTGAAAACGTCATATTTGCCCCCTCTGGCATGAGCTAGCCACACCAGAAATACAGACCACTTGTCTCCACAAATTCCACCAACCTAGAGACTGGGAGATGATAGAAAGTAAGTTAAAATGTCATGTGTCCTCTTGTTAATATTTGGCAGTTTCTTTCATCAGTATACATTCCGCTACTTATTGTGAGTTTTTGAATAGGGGTTCAGAGCTTTGAAAACCATTGATTTTGACAAGTTTTGTTAATTGTATCATTGCTTTTGTAGAGGGACTAAGTTTTGGAATTCTCACCATCATTGTTGATGTCATCCCTAGGTCTGTACTCCAACACTTCAGTTAGCTGTTCTGTTGTGAGGTGCTGTATACCCTGACTTACCTCTTCTTTATCCTTATTTCCTGTATTTTCTCTTACATTTTGTTATCCAGACAAACTGACCTTTCTTAGTTCTTCAAGCTGGACCCATCGTGTTTCTTCTTACCATATTTTCTAACTCCTGACAAATCCACTTTTCTCTGCTATCCCATGCATCTAATTAATTCCTGTTTTTATCTGTAACTCAATCATTATTGATTCCTGAGGAAAGGAAACATACCCATTTCAAATGGGAGAAATCAGCCAAAAGGAAGGGGCTACAGGCCCCATGCAAATCTGAAGTCCAGCAGGGCCACCAAAATCTTAAAGCTCCGTGTTTATCTCCTTTGACTGCATGTTTCACATCCAGGCCATGCTGATGCAAGAGGTGGGCTCTCATGGCCTCAGACAGCTCTGCCTCTGTGGCTTTGCAAGATTCAGCCTCCATCCAAACTGCTTTCACAAGCTGGCATTTTGTGTCTTGTCTTTTCTACATGCATGTTGCAAGCTATCTGTCGATTCACCATTGTGGAATCTGGAGGACAGTGGCCCTTTTCTAACAGTTCCACTGGGCAGTGCCCCAGTGGGGGCTCTGTGTGGGGGTTCTAACCCCACACTTCTTTTTTGCACTGACCTAGTAGAGGTTCTCTATGAGGGCCCTGCCCCTGCAGCAAACTTCTCCCGAAAGATCCAGGTGTTTCCATATATTTTTTGAAATCTGTGCAGAAGTTCCAAAATCTCAATTCTTGACTTGTGTGCACCTGCAGGCCTTAAACTGCGTGGAAGCCACTGAGGCTTGCAGCTTGCACCCTCTGAAGGAGTGGCCTGAGCTCTTTGTTGCCACCCTTTTAGCCACACCTGGGACACAGGGCACCAAGTCCCAAGACTGCACAAAGCAGCTTTGCTGTGGGCGCAGAGCACAAAACCATTTTTTCCTCCAAGGCGTCTGGACCTGCAATGGGTGGCACTGCTGTGAAGACCTCTGACATGCCCTGAAGACATTTCCCCCCTTGTATTGGTGATTAACATTTGGCTCCTCATTATATAGATGAATTTCTGCAACCAGCTTGGGTTTCTTCTCAGAAGATGGGTTTTTCTTTTCCATTGCATCATTGGGCTGCAAATTTTCTGAACTATTATGCTCTGCTTCTTTTTTAAACGTAAGTTTAATTTCCAAACCATATCTTTGTGAATACATAAAACTGGATGATTTTACAGCACCAAAGTCACCTCTTGAACACTTTGCTGCTTAGTTTCTTCTGTAAGATGCTCTAAATCATCTCTCTCAAGTTCCAAGTTCCACAAATCTCTAGAGTATGGGTAAATTGCCACCAGTCTCTTGGCTAAAATATAGCAAGAATCATGTTTATTCCAGTTCCCAACAGGTTCCTTATCTCCATCTGATACCACCTCAACCTGGACTTTATTATTCATATCATTACCTGTTTTTTGGTCAAAACCATTCAGCAAGTCTCTTAAGAAGTTCCACATTTTCTCATATCTTCCTGTCATCATCTGAACCCTCCACACTGTTTCAACCTCTGCCCGTTACCCAGTTCCAAAGTCACTTCCACATTTTTGGGTACTTTTACAGCACTACCCCGCTCTACTGGTGCCAATTTACTATGTTATTCCATTCTCATCCTGCCAAAACAGACATACCCAAGACTGGGTATAAAAGAGGTTTAATGGACTCACAGTTCTGCATGCTGGGGAGGCCTCACAATCATGGTAGAAGATGAAGGAAGAGCAGAGGGACATCTTACATGATGGCAGGCAGGAGAGCATGTGCAAGGAACTGTTTTTTATAAACCATCACATCTCATGAGACTTACCATCACGAGGACAGTGTGGGAAAAACATGCCACATGATTCATTTACCACCCACTGGATCCCTCCCATTACACTTAGGGATTATGACAATTCAAGGCGAGATTTGAGTGGGGACACAGAGCCAAGCCATATTATCATTCATGGTCACAATATACCCCAGTACCTAGCAGAGTGTCTAGTACATGGTAGGCACATACTAATGAAGAGTAAATTTTTTTACCACTATTCTTTTTTCTGGATTTGGTGGTACTTTTAAGAATAAAATCACAGTCATTAAGAATAAAATCACAATAAAATGCAAGTAGTCTTTTTGGTATAAACAAGGATAAAAATGAAATAATTTGAGCCTATAAAAAGTTTTAAAAATAGTTTTGCAGAGATGTCTTCCCAAGGCTATAGGATTATATCACATCAATATAGAGGCTTATATATAAGAGGAAGAAGAAGAAAGTTATTGTTACTGTTTGGCTTTATTCCCCACCACCAGCAATCTCATCTTGAATTGTAGTTCCCATAATTTCCTTGTATTGTGGGAGGGACCCAGTGGAAAATAATTGACAAATGGAGGCAGTTTCCTCCATAGTGTTCTCATGGTAGTGAATAAACCTGATGAGATCTGATGGTTTTATAAAGGGTTTTTCCTTTTATTCTCTTGGCTGTTATTCTCTCTTGCTTGCCACCATGTAAGATGTGCCTTTTGCCTTCCACCATGATTGTGACAATTCCTCAGCCATGTGGAACTGCGAGTCCATTAAAACTTTTCCTTTATAAATTACCCAGTCTCATATGTATTTATGAGCAGCATGAGAGCAGACTAATATAATTATTGTCTTTGACTTCTGTGCTATCTTATTGCAGTTCAGAAACAGATGTAAACAAAGCTTTGTCTAGTGCTTCAGAAATTAAGAAAAAAAGACTAAATCTCATGGAATATTTTGTAATACTTGAAAGCCACATTTTTAGTCTGAAAAAAAAATTATTTAAACTTAGTAGAAGATAATGTAATCTTTTTCTCCAGGATCTTGACAAGCAGGCAAATGCTCTACTGTATTTTACTTACTAAGATAATTTAAGTTGTGCACTATTCTGTATGGTTTTACTAATCACCAATCTTTCTTTATTTTTCCTCTACTGAAAATGAACATTCCAATTTATTTGGAACCATCATTTTAATGTTTGTCAATTCAGGCAGCATGAACCATGTTTCCTATGTTGGTGAATCCCTACCATACAAATATATGTATATGTGTGTTTATATGTCTAAACATCTCCAGGAATGATTGCAGATTTATTGTTTCCTGATTTAAATGCCATATAAAACTACTTGAAGATTATGAGCCACCAAAATATTTTATGTGCTTCAAATAATGCAAAATTCGGAAGAGATATCTTCTTTGTAAATTAAGTCTCACTGACATCATAGTAAAGAAATGATAACTTCTCTGTCCTTATCCTTCTCCACCTCTCATTAGCATTCTGACAGTTGTCTTATTTTACTTTCTTTAAAAAAAAGTTATTTTGATTTCTACCACTGTTCCACTTGTTTTCATTTTGAATCTTCCATATTTCCCAACATTTTTCTGCCATTTTCTCCCCTCTACCAGACCACTAAAGATGATTTTCCCTACTCCTTAGTCCTATTTTCTTTTTTGCTTCTCTCTAGGTTGGATGATTTCATTTAGAATTCCTAGTTTATGTGACATATATTTAACAGTGTTTCTGGTGAGACACTGCTGCAAAACAACAACCCCGAAGTTCAGTTATTTAGAATGTAACCAGATACTTGTCTTTCTCACGAATCTCAAGTGGCTAGAATAATGTTCTAGGCCGGGGATTGGGTTGAAGTCTGATTCACGTGTTTTTCATTTGAGGATCAGTAGGTACCCAGAGTATGTTCTGCTCATGGCAGATGGTAAAAGCACAGAAACAATAATTGAAACTATTGGATGTCTAATAAAGCCTAAGCTTAGAACTGGTATATTGAAACTTCTCATATTTTGTTTTGCTAAAGCAACTCACATATCCAAATCAAAAATCATATGTTTGAAAAATATATCCTTACCTCAGTGAGGTATCACAAAAGCAGTGAGGGAATGAATTGTGAGCATTAAATATGGCCCATACCATTTTATATGTCAACTAAAAATTATTTTTTCTGTAATTTATTTAAGAGTCGATCTCATGTATGTCACTTAATATCCCTATCAGGGTATGTTTAAGAGATGAATTAAATATGATAATGTGGAAATAAAATACTTGTGCTTTATAACTATCCCCCATACTGTCTAATGTTCATTTTTCTTTTAGTATTTTTTATTTACCTGATTACTGAAAGAAGACATTAAGATGCTTCTGTAATTCCTTTCTCTTCATTCGCACACACATACCCCTTAGACCTAGGTTATTCTATTTAAAAATATAAACTGGATCTATTCAGTATTCTCTAATTCAGTTGTGACATCCTCAGTAAAGGGTACCAAGATCTTTGCATGGAGAATGAAAAACCTTTTATTTTGGTTTCCATGCTTTCTACTCTTCTACTCTTCAGTCTCCATACAGCAAATTAGAATATTTTTTAGTGTATATTTAAATCAGATAATGTTTTTGACCTACTGGCATTTCAACATGACCTCTAAACTGAACACATCCCAGAAAACTCCACATTTTCTGTATTTGGCCTATTTTTCCAGCTTCTGGTTTATTTTTACACCCATCTTTGACACCCCTGGTTATGTCCTCATAAACATTGTTTGCATTTCTTATTCTTTCAAACTTTTCACATGGCTCTTCTCATTGCATTCATGCTTATTACTCATATGTCAACAGCACTATCACTCCTCAAAAGTGCCTTCTGTGACTACCCTAATTAAAGGAGCTCCCTTCCTTTGCTCCAGCCCATCACATCATCTGGTTTCAGGTCTGTATTAATCACCCCTAAAAATGAGCAACTAGAAAAGTGTGTGACAAATATTTATTGGCATTTTTCAAAATGGTAATCTTTACAGTAAATTTCACATGTGATATTGAATACATTATTATAAGTGATCACATAATTTCTAACATCATAGAGTTCACTTTCCTTTGAAAGAAGCATTGCTGTATATAATACTTCATCTTCACGGAATGAGGTGACCATAGACATGAGATTTGGATAATTGTCTACAATTGATATGGTCTTAAATTTCTTCATGTTAATCAAGAAATTAAGTGCCTTTGTTTAAAATGATACATTGAGTTTGGATTCCAGCTGACAATCATGTAAGATTCATTTGTTTCTTTAGAGCACAACATATTGTTAAAAATGACCACCAGATCACTTAGCATTCTTCTGTCTCCTCATCACATACAATACTAAAATATTTTGATTGCCTCATTCACCTGGTCTTGCTTAATGGACCATAAGTATTAAGTAGTATTGCTGAAATTCTAGATTGAGTAGTTGATTAATTGATTAATATAATCCAGCAATTCTCATTTAAATATGGTTTTTTTCAAATTGGGTTTTCACTAATTTTGAGATATATGTATTGCATATTAATAGAATTGGAAAATTATTTAGATTTTTACTTGCCAAATATGTCATAGGAATAAGTTACCAAAAATCTGTCCTCAAAAATAAATTTTGATGTATGTAATACATGTGAATATTAGTATTATAAAATATTTGCAAGCCAAGTAAATTATAACAGTTTAAGATAATGTGTTTTTATTTATGTATCAGGTGCTATTGATTACTGACCACATAATCATTTTAAAATCCCTTTTATATTCTGTTTATATTAAACTTTGTAAAAGATTTTACTAGAAAATACTGCTAATATGTTAAACATTCTGTATTAATTTTAAACTCGGTATATTCTAATATAAAAATGTGCTTTAACTGCAATAGCAAACTAGTACTTCTAATACCACAATGTTTCAAAATTCACAAAAATATTTACTATTAACCTACATTTTTGGCAAATTAAATATATTTGTGTATGTTAATGCTATACAATATTAATTTGTATCATTTTATCCCATGGATTATAAAGTTATTTGTATTTCATGATAAAGTGCATTAACTTATGCTATAAGTAACTTATATGTGTATGGGTATTCATACATTATGACCATTAGTCACAGAGACATGTACAGAACCCATACTTCATTCATGCAAACACTTTTTACTCATTTAAGACAAACCTCAAATTACTGTACATACACAGAATATAAATACATAAACATAAAATAAAAGAGGAATTTAATCTTTGCTTTGTCTTTAAGAACTGTAAATATTTTGCTGCATTTATTTATAATTTATATGAAAAATTAGAACATTTAATATGTAAGTACATCTTTGTTTACCATGCTGACAAAAGAACACTGATTGTGAAGACTTAAATTGAAATTACAGGTTTGGTTCTAGACTACTGCAGTAAAGTGAACATGGCAAAAATGCAAGCAGTGCAAATATTTTTGTTTCCTAGTGCATATAAAGTTATGTTTAAAGTATGTTATATTAAGTGCACAATCGTATTATGTCTACAAAACAATACATATGCTTAATTGAGAAATTCTTAATTGTTAAAATATGCTAACAATCATCTGAACCTTCAGCAAGTCATAGTCTTCTAGCTGGTGGAGGGTCTTGCCTCAATGCTGATGACTGCTGACTGATCAGGATGGTGGTTGCTGACTGCTAAGAGGCTGTGCCAATTTCCTAACCTAAGACAACAATGAAAATTACCACATTGTTGAACAGTTCCTTTCATGCAAGGTTTCTCTGTGGCATGTGATACTGTTTGACAGCATTTTTCCCGTAGTGAAACTTCTTTCATAATTTAAATCAATCCCTTTAAAGCCTGCCATGGTTTTATGAACTAAGTTTATGTGACATTTTAAATAATTTGTTGTTACTTCAACAATGTTCACAGCATCTTAACAAGGAGTACATTCTATCTCAAGAAACCATTTTATTTGCTCATTCATAGGAAGCAACTCCTTATCTATACAAGTTTTTACATGAGAATGCAATAGTTCAGTCACACCTTTACGGCCTATTTCTAATTCTAGTTCTCTTGTTATTCCTACCATATTTGTAGTTCCTTCTTCCAGTGAAGTGTGAACATCTTAAAAAGTTGTAATTAATCTCTTTTAAACTCTTGTTAATACTGATAATTTGATCTCCTCCCATTCTTAATGGCACCTACAATGGTGAATCCTTTCCAGAATGTTTTAATATGCCCAGATCCATAAAAGGAATCACTATCTATGGTATCTGTAGCCTTATAAAATATATTTCTTAATGATACAGAAAGTTAAAATTACTTTTTCCATGGGCTGCAGAATGAATCTTATGTTAGCAGGGATGAAAACAATATTAATCTCCTTGCACCTCTTCATCAGAGCTCTTGGGTAACCAGTTACATTGTAAATTACCAGTAATATTTTGAAAGGAATCTTTTTTTTTTCTCACCAGCAGGTCTCAACAGTGGGCTTAAAATATTGAGTAAATCATCCTGTAATTAGATGTGCTGTCATCCAGTACTTGTTCCATTTGTAGTGCACAGGCAGAGTAGAATTAGCATATTTCTTAACAGCCCCAGGAGTTTCAGATTGGTATTCTGCATTGGCTTCATATTGGCTTCAATGTAGTCAACAGCTGTATTAGCCCCTAACAATAGAGTCAGCCTGTGATTTGAAGTTTTGAATGTAGTCTGTGATGTTTTATCTATAGCTATGAAAATCCTAGATGACGTCTTTTTTGAATATAAGGCTTTTTGTCTATGTTGAACATTTGTTGTTTTGTGTAGTCACCTTCATCAGTAATTTCAGGTGGTTTTCCTGGATAACTTGGCACAGCTTTTACTCAGTGCTTACTTCACCTTGTACTTTTGTGTTAATGGGGATGGGTTCTTTCCTTAAACCTTATGATCCAACTTCTGCTAGCTTCAAAATTTTTCTTCTGCAGCTTCCTCACCTCTCTCAGCCTTCCTGGAATTTAAAGACACAGAGTCTTGCACTGGATTAGGCTTTTTAGTAAGGAAATGTTGTGGTTGGTTTAATATTTTATATGGACCATTAAAACTTTCTCCATATTGGCAATAAGGCTGTTTCACTCTTATTCCTTTTATCACTGAAGTAACACTTTTAATTTCTTTAAACAAATTTTTCTTTAAATTCACACTTGGCTGCTTGTACAAGAGGCCTTGCTTTCAGCCTATCTCAGCTTTCAATATGCCTTTCTTACCAAACTTAATTATTTCTAGCTTTTGATTTAACCTGAGATATACTACTCTTCCTTTCATTTAAACAGTTAAGGGCTATTGTAGGATTATCAGTTAGCCTAATTTTGCTATTGTTGTGTTCATGGAATTGTGAGGCCTGAGGAGAGGGAGAGAAACAGATGAATGGCTGGTTGGTGGAACAGTAACAACATACACAACATTTAGCAATTAAGTTTTCTGTCTTATGTGGGTATAGTTTGTGGCAATTTGAGACAATTCCATTAGTAACATAAAAGATCATACTGAACACAGAACATCATAACAGATATAACAATAATGAAAAGGTTTGAAATATTTAAGAATTGCCAACCTGTGACACAGACGTGAAGTGAGCGTAGGTTGTTGGAAAAGCTAATACGTGCTTAATGCAGGGTTTCCAGAAACCTTCAATTTGTTCAAGACAGCATCTGCAAAGCACAATTAAGCAAAGAATAATAAAGTGTGCCTGTATTGTATAAACAAACAAACAAAAAAAGCTTTTCCCCCAAATTTTTATGTAAATATCTAAAAAGAACTTTGAAGCTCACTGCTGTGCATTCAGCTAGAAACCTTCAGCAGAGTTGCAGTAGATGTGCACATGGATGTCAGTTCATGGGTTCTATTAGAAACATTTTTCCATGGACAGCACCTTCTCTGTCTCAAAATAGTATTTTAAGTAATTTCACATATTTTGTTCACTTTATCTGCATCACATGCAAATATATGCTAATTTTGTTTTAAACAAGTATGCTTCTGAATATAAAATAATAGGCTTCACTATAAATAATTCCTGCATATTAAAAAAAATTTTTAAAGAGTTGGATAATCCTGCCACTTAAATGTAACTAATATCAATTTTATATATTAAAATTACATAAAATATAAGCACAATTGTACTTGTCCAAAATTGAAAGTATCTCAAAAAATTACATATATTTTTATGAGAATTATTGTGAGAATGTTTTCTAGTGTGATTATTTTTTTCTGAATCATAGGTTTAAGATTATTGTGAGAATGTTTTCTAGTGTGACTTTTTTTTCTGAATTATAGGTTTAAATGCTTCATAATTTTATGAATATAATTTATTTGAGTAATACAATGATAATGAATTTAACTTTTTCTCCTTATATATTACTAAGAACTCTTCTTATACATACATTTTCAAAAGCATCTCTCCTTATTTTCTAAAAATAGTTTTTTACAACAGCCATGTTCAGTAGATTTTTCTGCAGTAATCAATATGTTCTACATCTGTTTTATATAATTTAGTAGCCACTGGCAATTCTGGCTATTAAGCCCTTGAAATGTGATTACAAAAAGTAGCACATTTATTTTTTAATTTCGTTTAATTTAAATCAATTAAAATTTATGTTTAAATAGTCACACATAACTAGTGGCTAACATGAGAAAATTCATTGAATATATTAAGAAAATAGTGGGTGAAAGGGTATCAAGCTTCCTTTAGCTGTAATTAAAATATTAGATTTCACTATATAGATCCAACATATCCTCCATTTTCTTCTTTAATAACCAATCACCCCATGGTTTCACTCACACGTGGGTGTTGAACAGTGAGAACACATGGACACAGGGGAGGGGAACATCACACACGGGCCTGTCTGGGGGTTAGGGGGATTGGGAAGATAACATCAGGAGAAATACTTAATGTAGATGATGGGGTGATAAATGCAACAAACCACCATGGCACATAGATATCTAACAAACTTGCACGCTCCACACATATACCCAGAACTTAAAGTATAATTTAAAAAAAAAGTGTTACTTGATTACTTCCTCTGTTTCAATTCTTATTTCTTCCTAGAAAATACCTTTCATTCTTATATTAGACCACCATAATCTTTCTTTTCCAATTGTCAGTTTCTCTCTCATCAATTTGTTTGTATTCTTTTGTAGTATTCACATTGTCCACATACCTGATAAAATTCCCATCTCTCTTTATTTTAATGGCATTATTATGTTTATTTCTAACCTTTCTCTTATATCTTTCCATTTCACACTAATTATTTGATGATTTTTGATTTTTTTTTAATCTGGCATAAATAAGTTTCTGAATCTCTATGGCTACATTTTGTTTTCCTTGCTTCACAGTAAACACAACGGTCTTTTCCGTAATCACAGTGGTGTTCAGTTTTCTACTTATTTGTACAGAACTTAGATGCTAAGATCTATTATGTCTTCACCTCAGCCAAAAGACTACATATACGGATGACATTTTATCCTACTCTAGGTTTCCTCTGAGTGATATTTGAACCTGTTCTTACATAGATTAGAGGGTGAATTAATAGTCCTCTCAGTTTTGTTTCTGGCAAGCTAAGCATTTATCTGTTGTGTTTAAACTGTATTGTAAAGGCTCTATCTCTTTCTAGGGTCTGGATATCTTATACCTTGGAGTATGCACACAAAAACAATCCTAAGTTTGGATAGCAGTGGGGCTTTTTCTTCTGCTTCTCTTACAGATATTCCTTTGTCTCTACTCTGTTTACCAGAACACAGTTCACAAAGACAAATCGTACTGTACTTGTCTGTCCTCTGATCCCTGGAAGTTTCCCTCTCTAAATGGGTGTGGATAGATTCAAGCATATTTGGTTGAAAATCAGAGTTACAAAGTCAGTACTTTAGCTTACTATGAATATCTTATCCTCAGAGTTAAAGAGTCAGACAATATATATGTAAAGCATTTTTCTTGTTTTTACTTATAAAGTAAAACCTACAGTCTAACAGTCTTGTTCCATCAAAATCTTTTCTAAGAGTATGCCAATAGATGGTTTGCCTGTTATTTCTCAGACAGAAAGCTAGTCTTCTATATTTTGCTCTGTGACAGCCGTTTTGGAATCCTACAAACTACATTTTTCAGACTTTTTTGCCAAGTGACTTCCTGTTCGAATATGAAAGCAGTAGAGATGCTTAAGGGTATCAGCAGCACCAACACAGCCCTTTCCTAAGAGATACAAATATTCAATTTGTGGAACTGCTCCGAACTTCAAGGTTCTTGTAACTCTGTTGCTTCTCCTATTCCCCCATCCATAAAAGTAATAGGTTTCCTTGACATTTTTATTCTTTAATATCTGTAATATTTGTGTAAACATTTCCCATTTTACATTTCCTCTTAAAATTACCTAGGAATAGTTTGTATTTTTCCAATTAGGCACTGACTAGTATATTTATCTCTCACTTTTCAGTAACCATGTTTATTTTGTGTGTGTGTGTGTGTGTGTGTGTGTGTGTGTGTGTTTGTGTGTGTCTTCACAGGTAAATTAAAACATCAGGAAAGGCTGCTAGGCAAGATACCATTATAATCAAGCATTATAAAAGATTTCTTTTAAAACTTTATGTCTAAAATTTAACACTGAGAAATTTTAAATCTTATTAAAATATATTAGAAAATTAGCAATATCTATGTGTTTCAACAAGTGATTTTCTATTGTTGCAACTGTCAGTTACAGTTACATTTAAAGTTTCATCCACTATTACCTTTTTATTCATGCTTCCTTTCCTGTGTTTTTTTTTTCTATAATACACTGTTACTTATTTTCTCTTTGCCATCTACTTGCAAAGCTTCCTTCCCCTTCCAATCTGTCTACAGCTGAGATCATGCCAAACAATTTTATAATGTGAGGCTATTTTCCAGTGCGTAGAGTAACTGCAGTCATTACTTTATATTTGAAAATTATCCTCTTTATCTTAAATGAAATTATTAAATGGCATCATTAACCAAAATCAATTTTACCAGATACTATGCCTACAAATGTAAGTGGGAAGATAATTCTGCCATGATTCAGACTTTCCTCTACTCTCTTATTATTTAAACACCCTGAAGAAAAAGAGACAAATAGGATTCCAATGGGAAAGTTTCCATGTAATCAACTCCAGCAAAGACTGTTCCACAAGGGCCAAAACTGAAACACTATGCTTATCAAACTCATGAGGCTTAGCATATTATGCATTCAAATGTAACTTGTCAATTCTAATGCCCTTTAATATTTTTGAGTTAAATCTTATGCCTGTATTTATGTCTTCCTGTTTTAGATATGTAGTGTTTGGTAACATACATCACTGTTTTCCTTTTCTTTTCAGCTGTCATTAATTTCATTCATTTCAGTATTAATTTAATAGTTTATCTCCTCTCAAATAGAGTCTCTGTGCAAAGTTAAAATGCTCTACCTGTTTTCATTACTTCCTACTGCTCTTTTGTTTCTCCTAACTGTTCCTTTCTGTTCATTGTGCTGGATGCATGCAGAGTTTATTACTCTGTCTTAAATCAGAGTCAGTTTAGTTCCCACCTGGGCTTTTGGATGTGTTCTTCCCTTTGTCTATAATGCACTTCTGCCATGTCTCCATGGTGTTACTTCCTTCAACATTACTCAGGTCTCTGAAATTGTTGGCTCCTTAGATTGGTCATCCCTGACCACAATGTGTACAGTGCTTCTTCCTGTAACCCTCAGAAAGCTTAGCTGACTTTCTTGTGATTCATTGCACTAATCTCCACCTGAAAGTATATGTCATATATTTTGGGTTTCTGTCATCCCCATAAACATGTATGTTTCATCGGGTTAGTAACTGTTTCTTCCCAATAGTTACTGTACACCAGTGCCTATCACAGTGACTGACACACAATAAATATTAAATATTATTTTTGAATGAACAAATGCATAAAACATTGAATTGGGCCAGAAAATCAAGCTGAGAGCTCAGGGATATGAAAATAAGTATTAAACATTTCCTGTTGTGTTTCTATTACTCTACATTAAGCAGGGATCACTAAGTGGGGAGCAAAAATGGTATTAGTAAATTCTGATTTGTGGAGCAAGTCATTGTTTCATTCTCTCATAAGTTTTTCTTTTAATATATAGCAGCAAGTTTGGAATATTTTCAAGGACTATGATTAGTTCAGTTTACTAAGTCAAGTAATAAATATAAATAGGCAGTAAAAATTAAAACTAAAAACTTCCCCATATGCTGGGCTTTGCTGCTATGACACTTTGTTACTACCTGGTTTACTCATCACAACCATTTTGTGAAAAGTATAAAATTTTTATTATTTTGCATATTTAAAAAAATCTTAAAGTGCTTCAGGAAACAAAAATAAGGCTTACTTTCAGAAGCTCTGATGCCATTCAGTAAGGCAATGGAATAACATTGATTTCGTTGTAGATTATTATCTTATTTGTAAATATTTTCAACCTGTGGGGCTTATGTTTTATTTTTAAGGTGTCACGAATAATGTATTTTAAAATATTATTTTATTTAGGGGGTACATGTGCAGGTTTGTGACATTTAATAATGGTGAAGTTTGGGCTTTTAGTATATTCGTCATCCAATACTGAACATTACTCAGTAGGTAATTTTTTAAACCATCAATCCCCTCCAACCCTGTCCGCTTTGGACATCACTAATGTCTGTTATTTCCATTTTTATGTCCATGTGTTTGCATTGCTTAGCTCCGACTTGTAAGTGAGAATGTGTGGTACCAATTTTTCTGTTTGTAAGTTATTTCATTTAGGATAATGGCCTCTAGCTCTATCCATGTTGCAGCAAAGTAAATGATTTCATTCTGTTTATGGCTGAGGTAGTATTCATGGTTTAGATAAACAACATTTTCTTTATCCAATCAACCATTGATGGACACAAAGCTTGATTCCATGACTTTGCTCTGGTGAACAGCTCTGCAATAAACAAACAAGTGCAGGTTTTTTTTTTTTTTTTTTAATAGACTTTCTTTTTCTTTGTGTAGATGACCTGTAGTAACACTGCTGGGTCAAATGATAGTTTTAGTTGTAGTTCTTTGATATATCCCCATATTGTTTACCATAAAGGTTATATTAATTTACATTTCCTCAACTGTTCATAAGTATTCCCTTCTATCCACATCCTGGTCAAAATCTGTTTATGAACAATTTAATAATAGCTATTCTGACTGGTGTAAGAGGATTTCTCAATTTGATTTAATTAGCATTTCTCTGATGATGAGTAATGTTGACCATTTTTCATGTTTGTTAGCTACTTGTACGTCCTCTTTTGAGACGTGTCTCTTCATATTATTTGCCCACTTTTTAATGGGATTGTTTGGCATAATTTGCAGATACTTTCTCCCATTCTGTAGGTGATCTGTACACTTGTTGATTATTTGTTTTGTAGTATAGAAGCTTTTTAGTTTAATTCTCAGTTATCTATGTTGCCTTGCTTTTGGGGTAGTAGTCATAAAATCTTTGCTTTGGTTATGTCCAGAAGAGGTTTTTCTAGGCTTTCTTCTAGGACTTCTATAATTTCAGGTCTAATATTCAGATCTTTAATATATCTTGAGTTTATTCGTGTATGTTGGTAATGATAGGAGTCCAGTTTTATTGTTCTGCATAGGCTAGCCAATTTTTCCAGCACCATTTTTTAAATGGGGAGTCCTTTCTCCATTGTGTATATTTATTAACTTTGTCAAAGTTGGCTGTAGGTACATGGCTTTACTTTTGGGTTCTCTACACTTTTTCAGTTATCTATGTGTTTTTATATCAGTAATAGTTCTTTTGGTTAGTATAACCTTGTAGTAGATTTTGAGGCCAGTTAATGTGATGTCTCTGGCTTTGTTCTTTAGGCTTAGGAATGGTTGTTATTTAGGCTCTTGTTTGGTTTTATATGAACATTACAATTGCTTTTTCTAATTCTATGAAGAATGACATTGATACTCTGATAGGAATTGCACTGAATCTGTAGAATGCTTTGGGCACTGTGGTACTTTTAGCAATATTGATTCTTTCAGTCCATGAATATGGGATGTCTTTTTATTTTTAGTGCCATCTACATTTCTTTTTCATCAGTGTCTTGTAGTTCTTCTTGTAGAGATCTTTCCACTTAATTGTTTAAGTGTATTCCTAGCTATCTATGTATATGTGTGTGGCTATTTTAAATAGGATTGGGGTTTTTATATGGTTCTTAGCTTGAATGTCATTAGTGTATAGAATTGCTACTGACTTTTGTGCATTTTTAATCCTGAAACTTCACTGCCTTTATCAATTCTAGCAGTGTTTTGGAGTTATAAGGGTATTCTAGGTATGAGACCATGCCATTGGTGAGTAGAAATAATCTGACTTTCTCTTCTCCAATTTGGTTGTCTTTTATTTATTTTCTTTGCCTGATTGCTCTGACTAGGACTTCAAGTACTATATTGAATAGGATTTTTGAGAGTGAATAACCTTTTCTTGGTCCAGTTCTTAAGGGGAATGCTTTCAGCTTTTCCCCATTGAGCAGAATGTCACCTGTGGGTTTGTCACATATGTCTCTTATTATTTTGAGGTATTTTCCTTCAACTGCTTGTTTGTTGAGGGTTTTTATCTTTTAGAAATGTTGAATTTTATCAAATGCTTTATCTGCATCTATTAAGATAGTCATATGGTTTTGTTTTTACTTTGGCATATGTGGTGAATCACATTCATTTAACTGCAAATGTTAAATTACTGTTGTATCATTGGAATAAAACCCATTTGATTATGATGGATTGTCTTTTTGATGTTAGATACAGTTTGTTTGTGTTTTGTTGAGGATTTTTACATCCATGTTATCAGAGATAATGGTCTTTAGTTACTTTTGGTGTTGTGTCCTTGCCTGATCTTTGCATTAAAGTGATACTTGTTTCTGAGAATGAGTTAGAGAGGAATACCTTTCCAAATTTTTGGAATAGTTGCAGTAAGATTGATACCAGCTATTATTTGTGCATTTGGGAAAATTCAACTGGCATCTCCTGTTCCTGGGCTTATTTTTCTAAAGGATTTTAAAAATCGATTCAGTTTTACCTCTCGTTATTGATCTGTTCAGTATTTAAATTTCTACTTTATTCAATTTTTAGAGGTTGTTATGTTTCCAGGAATTATCTACATCCTTTAGGTTTTCTAGTTTGTGCCCATAGAGATGGTGTTCACAGTAATCTTTGATGATCTTTTGTATTTCTGGGGTATGTATCAGATGTGTTGTCACCTATGTAATTTGATTGTGCCTATTTGAGTCCTTCTTTCTCTTTTTTTGGGGGGGTTAAACTATCTAGCAGTCTGTTGATTTTGTTTATCCTTTCATAGAACCAATTTTTCATTTTCTTGATCCTTTGTATTATTTTTAAGTTTCAAATTTATTTCATTGTTTTGATCTTTGTATTTCTTTTCATCTGAGAGCTCTGAGTTTGTTTCTTCTTGCTTTTCTAGTAACTGGAGGAACTTTTCTAGTTCCTTGAGATGTGACATAAACATGTTAAGATTTTTTTCTTTTTGACATAAGGACTTAACACTACTAGCTTTAGTGTTATCACTGCTTTTGCTGTATCACAGAGGTTTTGGTATGTTGTGTTTCTATTTTTCTTTGCTTCAAAACTTTGGATTTCTTCTTAATTTTATTGTTTACCTGAAAGTCATTCAAGAGCAAATTGTTTTGTTCATATGTACTTATGTGTTTTTGAGAGTTTCTCTTGCCAATGACTTAATTTTATTATTCTGTAATCTGAGAAGATACTTGATGTGATTTTGATTTTTTGAATTTATTGAGATGCTTTATGACTGGGATATAATCAAATGTTTCATGTGAAGATGAGAAAATGAGTTTCCTCCGGTTGAGTGGAATGTTCTGTAAATGTCTATTAGAACCACATTGTTTAATATAGCTTAAGTCAGAATTTATTTGTTTGCTTTCTAGTTTGATTAGCTCTCTAGTGTTGTGGAGTGTTAAAGTTCTCAACTCTTATTGTATTGCTATTAATCTCTTAGGTTAAGTAGAAATTGTTTTATAAATCTGGGTGCTCTGATACTAGATGCACATACATATATATATATATATATATACACACACACATAAACATATATATATATTTAGAATACTTAAATCTTGCATTGAACCTATTATCATTTTATAATGCCATTGTTTATTTTTTTAACTGTTGTTGCTTTAAAGTCTGTTTAATATAAAAATGGCTAGCTATGCTCACTTTTGTTTTCCATTTGTGTGCTATATCTTTTCCTACCCCTTTACTTTGAGTATAAATGTGTCTTGCCATTAGACCCCCCTATATTATCTCCCATAGGCAGCAGATATTTGGAGATACTGGTGTGTGTGTGTGTGTGTGTGTGTGTGTGTGTGTGTGTGTGTGTGTGTATGTGTGTGTGAAATCTTCCAGTTTATATCCTTCTGGAATGTGGAATGTTTAGTCTGTTCATATACAAGATTAATATTTACATTCAAGTCTATCTAATTGGAAGGTTATTATTTACATGTGATGTTTCATTTTATTCCTGTTAAAGCTTTTTTTAGCTAGTAACCTTGGAGTCTCAATTGTGTAATTGCTTTATATTATCTGTGGGTTTTTTTCCTAAATGTGCTTTTATGAAGGAGAGTATTGCCCTTTTATTTCCTTGTTTAGAACTCCTTTGAGCATTTCTTGTAGTCTAATGTGGTGGAAATTTCCTTGGTGTTTTCTTTCTGGGAAGGACTTTAGTTTTCCTTCATTTATGATGCTTAATTTGGCAGGATATAAAATTTTTCTTTTAAAAATTTTTTAAGGAGTATAAAAATAGGCCCCCAATGTCTGGCTTCTGCTAGAAATATGCCATTATTCTGATTGTATTTTCTTTGTTCAAGCGATTTGATACTTCTCTCTAGTTTCCTTTAAGATTAGTTCTTTCATGTTGACTTTGTATAATCTTAGGACTGTATGCCTTGGTGATGTCCATTCTGTATGATATATTCCAGGTGTTCTCTAAATTTATTATATTCAAATGTCTACGTCTCTAGCAAGATTGGGGATATTTTTCTGAATTATTTTCTGTTATATCTTTTATAGTTTTACTTTCTCTTGTATTCTCTCATTAATGCCTGTAAGCCATAGATTTAGTCGCTTTACATAATCTCATATTTTTCAAAGACTTTATTTTCTGAAATCTTTTTGTTACTGTTTTTGTCTGACCATATCAATTTGAAAGACTGGTACTCAAGCTCTGAAATTCTTCTGCTTTTTTCTACTCTATGGTTAAAGCTTTCAGCTGTGTTTTAAATTTTCAGTAATTTTTTTATTTCCAGTTATTTAAAAAATATTTCTGTTTTGTCTTTTATCTCATGAATTGTTTTTCCACTTTCTTTGAGTTAGTTTTTAACATTCTCTTGAATCTCACTGAGATCCGTACAAGGTATATCTTAAATTCTTTGTTTAAATTTGGTTTTGATTTTGATTTTGATCCATTGCTAGAAAGCCAGGATGGTCCATTAGATGTCACATAATATCGGTTATTTTGTTGTGATGGAGTTCTTGGGCTGATTCCTTTTCATATGTAGATGCTATCACTTCTTATTTTTAAATTAACTTTCATTTTTCTGTTTTTTTTTTTTTTCTTTAATTTTTTTCTTCCTCCCTAAGAGTGTGACTGTTGGACATGTCGGGTGGAGTCCTTTCACTTTGCTTTTAGGGGGCCAAGGTTCTGTATAAATTCCTTTGTTATAGATAGCCTTAGTGTAATATAGTAGTGTAGGTTTTCTTAAGGACTAGTTTTTTGTGGGTTGTTAGTAGCAATGTACTGTGCATATGGTCAGGCCCACTGTCTCCTGCAGAGATGGGGAGGTGAAGAGCTTGGGTTGCATATCTAGTTCCTCAGTACTGCACACTATTATCAGCAAGAATTATGTTGGGTTGTGCAGCTCACCTTACCAATAAGTAAGTGGCAAATGTGGCTAACAGCCAGTTAAATGATGTACACTGGTTTCAGCAATTGTGATGGGCCATGGAGTTTGACCTCTGAGCCAGGAGATAGATGGTACATCCAGGGAAGAGGTAGTTATGGTGGTGGCAGTGAAATTTTTACATGGTCTTTATTGATCTGGGATAGTGCTGGGATATTTCTGGTGGTGAGCAGTGCCTGGGCAACCAGGGTACCTATCTTATCTCTGCCACTAATGTGGCTTAAGAGGGCAAAGCTTTGCAGAACTGGGTCGAGTGAGCTGGCAACCAGGCTCTCTAAGGCGGGTATGAGCATGGACCTTAGGAGGTATCTAGTGGAAGCTTTCAGGCCTCTGGGACAAATCTCCAGAAAGGGTTGGAGGTGCCTCTCCTGAACCACAGAACTGGTTCAAAGAAAGAGTCAACCCATACCATCTTACTGGTAAGTGTCCCTCTGGCATCCACTCTGCCAGCTGGCCCTACAAGTTAATCTGATTTGAAACAATTTATGCCCAGATCACAAAGCTATTCTGGTCATCTCGATGGAGAGAATTTCTGTAGTAGAAACTGCAGCTATCAGGCAATGGGCTTTTCAGTCAGGTTTAAGAAGAGAGGGGTACCCAGCTTCCTCATCACCATACTCTTCTCTGTGTTCCAACAGTGGGGACTTCTCCCCTGCTGGAGATCAGGCCACAGATCTCATCTCGATATGTCCCACACTATGTGCTAGAGTGCTGGGGAATGGTAATCAGACAAAAGAATTTGTCCTCTAGGCCCTGTGGGTCAAGCTGTGATGAAAGTGAATTTCTCCAGACCACCAAACAAACTACTCAGGAAAATTTAACAAACAGTTTAACAAACAGCTAGATAAGACATTTCTGAATTTATTTATATACATATGTAAAATTATAATTTTCCATTACTTTGTACTGGTTTTATTAAATAACACCCATCTTGCTAATAAATAGCAAGCTACGCTGTGTCAGTATATATGACACCTAATTTCCTTTACTCTTTATTACTTTGATAGTGGTGTAATACGAGTTTTAATATTTTTAAATAAAATTAGCACGATACATTTTTCATCAGAGATTATATATGTCGCAGAATGTAAGCCATGGTTGAAAAAGAAACTTCCTTTTTAGACGGAGTTTCACTCTGTCACCCAGGCTGGAGTGCACTATTGTAATCTTGACTCACTGCAACCTCTGCTACTCGGGATTAAGCGATTCTCATGTCTTAGTCCCCTGAGTAGCTGGGACTACATGTGTGCATCAGTACTCCCAGCTTATTTTTGTTTGTTTTTTGAGGTGGGGTCTTGCCATGTTGCCGAAGCTGTCCTCAAACTCCTGGCTTGAAGCAATCCACATGTCTTGGCTTCTGAAACTGCTGGGATTATAGGTCTGAGCCACTGTGCATGATCAAAAAAAAAAAAAAAAAAAGTTTATTTTTTGACTTAGCAATGTTCCTGACATCCAGAGCACAAGCAATGACATTGTTACTGCTCTGCATTGTATAGGTGTTACTATCTTGAAATATAGAACAAAACAAAAGAGATAAACTTTATCCTTTGCATAAAATAAATATTTAAAATCCACATGTTTTAGATAACACACTAAATGAACACAATATATAAAATTCAGAAATAACTACAATGGATAATAATTAGTTATACCTTAGCATAAAAAAAGGTGGAAGACGACATTATTCACCACTTTATTTGTAGAAAGCTTTTTCAGTTTAGTCATCCACTGATAACCTCACCAATGAATTATCCACTTATAGCACAGAAAGAAGAGTATTAACACTATAACTAATTTATAAAGGAAATTAGTCACATTATTAAAATATATCAGGCATATTATTTACTGTAAATGTGTACTTTTAGTAATAAAACACTGGAACTTAGTAAAAGACAAAGCATTTAGAAGCATTTATTTATGTAAACATACTAAGTGAATAATTTGTGCTTTTAAATTTAAATGTTCCGTAAGATATATTTTTGGAGCCAGTAGTGTTTCCCCTCCCCCGTACCCAGAAAGCCCCTAATCTTTATCTGTACCTCTCATAGCAAGATTTTACCTATAGTAAATTGAGAATTTTCTTTAGGCTCAGGTCTAGCCTTACTCTTTCATAGTAAATAAGACATAGTTAATACATACTTGTAACTAATTTTTAGGTGTCATCCAGAATACCTCTATTCCAAATAAAGTATCACTATGTTCTAATATTGAACTTAATAGAGAGAGCCTCTAGAAAACTTTAAAAAGTGTCATTTTTACATAAAACATGAAAAACAGCTTTGGATTATATTTTTATTCTCCTTTTCAGGCAAAATGAATTATATTTTTTCTTCTGTTTCTATTTCCTAATTTTTCTTCTCTTTATTCACTGTATTTGATTTTATTACTATAGTTTTCTCTTAAATGCAAATATGAATAGGAAACTTGAGAAAATGTTATGGCTTATCAATTTTTTAATATTTAGAATTTTGAGAAACATGAAAGATGTTATAGCAATTTAAAGAACAGAGATGGCAATACTCAAGTGAAATTAAAAGGTATCAAATAATGATGGAAGATATATAGGTCATGGTATATACATATTTATACATAATAACTGTACTTTGTGTCAATTCTTACCTTTCCTTTTCAAAATCACCTTCCTCTTAACTTGAGTCTAGTGTCTCTTCTTTTCTCTATGCTCTGACAAGTCCTTCTCTTTTGATTTACTCTGGCTTCTGCTGCTTATCCCTGGAAAGTCCATACTCACTCAGAGTTTTATGCTAAAAGACCTTTTCTCAATTTAACATATTCTTAGGGACTTCATGGAATACAGCAATTATCACTTTCTTGAATATGCTAATGACTCTTAATTCTCTGGCCCAACAGATCTCTTGCCCAACAGATTGTTTCTTTCTAGTTACTGGTCATCTCCACCTGAATTTTCAAAACAGAGCATTTCTTGCCTTACCACTACTCCCTCATCAAATACAATTTCCGTCTTCAACTGAGGAACACCACAATTCACTCAGTCACACAGGCTGAGAGCTTCAGAATTACCTTTGACACTTATCTTTCCTTTACTCAAAGTATTCACTTAGGAAGTTGCGAAAACTCTAGCGTTGATGTTTCTCAATTCTTTCCTGTCTTTTTTTAAATCTCAGTATTACCGTTAGACATTTAATTCACTTCTGGAAATCTTGTCCTTTACTTTATCGTACTTGAAATGAAATAACAGAGTTTTCTCCCTAAAACCCCAGTATAATCAGTTTACACTAATCCATTATTTATACTCTCCACAATCCAAACTATGTAGGATGCTCCAAAGAACCTTTACTGTGTCAATCTCATCTCCACTCACTCTTCTCTGTGCATCCTAGGAGCTTTTCAAATGACGACTAGTAATGCAAATATATGTTTAAGTTCCTTGTTTTTGCTCATGTCGTTATTTCTGCTCTTCAACTTAGCGCTCCCCTGTTGCTCCTTTCTTAGAAAATCCTATTGTGTCTCCAAGATAGAACTCAGAAGATTCAGTATTTTTTTAAGTCAGTTTAACTTTTTTGAACAAAATGAATGTTCTCTACGTCTTTGCTCCCCATGTCCATGTCACTTATTTAATTTTTGCCATGGTAGACACTAAGCCAGGAAGGGAGTGGGGGCATGCTGAAGACGATCTAGGTTCCCCTGATTCACAGGTCCTCGGCCTCTCTGACCCCAAGAATCGGGAAAGGGGTCCCAGAGGTGGTGAGCTTACAGTTGGAATAAATGGAGAGAGAGGGAGAGAGGGAGAGGGGGAGGGGGAAGGGGGGAGCGGGGAGAGGAGAGAGCACGTGCAAGCACCCGCGCTCCCATGCTGCTGTGGGAGGAGATCCAAGGAAGGAATCCGTATAGGTAGGGAGCATGGGAGTTTTGACTCTTGAGTTATTCCCTTCTCGTTTATGTTCTCATCCAATGAGAGGAGTTCTTTCAAACTTTCTCTGGAGTGATTGATCTTTGACTCTGATACCGGATTGGCTGCTTGGTCCCCAACAGAGCCCCCTCCTGCCAGAGCTTTCCATGGGCTTTTGAACAAAGAAGCTCACCTGGATTTTCCACCTAGCCCTTGTGGGAAAGTCAGACAAAGAACTTTGCATTTGAAACCTCTCTGGTTCCCAAATGGAGGTGAAAACATACTCCTTGCAGACCCAGAAAGTGAAGTATTTTTTTCCTTAACACAGTCCCCCAATACGCTATAACATCTGATGGTTTCTTTTTTACACAATGAGTTTGTTTTTACTGAGAAGTATATCTGTGGTTATATGGAGGTAATTGCATGCCCATTCTCCCAGATGAGCAGACACAGTGTCAAGGATGATGGTGCCCTGCTATTTGGTGGCCTCTGATGAAGGAAGCAGGTGTTCCCCAGAAGAGCAGAATTGCTCACTGTAGTCCTCACAGCCCCTCCCTTGGCTGCTGTTCTTTATCCAGTACAGCTTGGAACGTTAGCCAGGGTAGACTATATGCTAGGTCTATTTGTTGGCTTGGGCTGCCATACAAACCCACTGCAGACCAGGTGGGCTTACACAACAGACATTTATGGTCTTGAAATTCTGCAGGCAAGAAGTCTGAGATGAAGGTGTTGGCAAGCCTGGTTGCTCTGAAGGTTCCAGGGGAGCATCTCCCCCAGCTTCCAGTAGTTACTTGGTTTGTGGCAACATCATTGCAATTTACACATGGTGTTCTCCCTGTGTGCCTGTGTGTCCATATTTTTTATAAGGACACAAGTCTTATTGGAGGAGGGCCCACACTACTCCGGTATAACCTTATCTTAACTAATTATATTGGCAATTACCTTATTTCCAGATAAGGCCACATTCTGAGGTGGTGATTAGGACTTCAGCATAGGAATGGTGGGGAAAGGGGAACACAATTAAGTTTTGACACCCACTGAGAGGACAATTTGCAATCACTTCATTGTATCTCAGATAATTACCCTATTATGTCTGAGGCAAACTGCCCATTTGAAGGCTTTCTCCTTCTAACCTGGCAAATGCAGAGACAGTATTAACATATTCTCAGCTCAAGTCCTCCATGCCACTGACAATAACAATTTTGGACTCTTATCCCTCCCAGGGTTTAACAACATGAGTTGGACTAACCCCAGAATCCCACCACAATCTGGTTCTCTCTGTGCCTTGGGGCCAGCTCTAGAGCATCTCTAGATCTCTGATTCTTCATCAACAAAACGAAAGTAATGAAATCTGCCTTCCAAGATGCCATGGGCATCAATGAGAAGTACAGACATGAGAATGACATGTAAACCACACTACAGCATGTAGCCCTGGGTACTTTATTAGGACAAGGGTGTATGGCAGTAAGCAAGGGGTACTGTACCTAGAGTGAGGCTTTTTCTCTAGTCTTGCCTTCTCATTTTATCTCATTGAGTTGATCTTCAATCTCTGATATCCTTTCTTCTGCTTGGTCAATTCGGCTATTGAAACTTCCGTATGCTTCTATAAGATCTCGTTGTGTTTTTCAGCTCCATCAATTCATTTATATTCCTCTCTAAGCTGTTTACTCTTGTTAGCATTTTGTCGAATATTTTTTCAAGGTTCTTAATTTCTTTGCATTGGATTAGAATGTGTTCTTTTAACTCAGGGAAGTTTCTTATTACCCTCTCTGAAGCCTGTTTCTGTCAATTCATCAGACTCATTCTCCATCCAGTCTTGTTCCTTTGCTGGTGAGGACTTATGATCCCTTGGAGGAGGAGATGAGTTCTGGTTTTGGGTGTTTTCATCCTTTTTGTGCTGGTTTCTTCCCATCTTTGTGGATTTATCTCCCTGTGGTCTTTGGTGACTTTCAGATTGGGCCTCTGAGTGGACAGATGTCTTGTTTGTTGATGAAGTTATTTCTTTCTGTTTCTTAGTTTTCCTTCTAACAGTCAGGCCCCTCTGCTGTAGGACTGCTGGAGGTCTACTCCAGACCCTGCGTGCCTGGGGATCACATGCAGCGGCTGCAGAACAGTAAGGGTTGCTGCCAGTTTCTTCTTATCTTTGTCCCAGAAGGATACCCACCAGATGTCAGCCTGCACTCTCCTTTATGAGGTGACTCTTTGGATATACAGGTGTCAGAGAGCTGCTTGAGGAGACAGTCTGTTCTTTATAGGAGCTCAAGTGCTGAGCTGTGAGCTCCATTGTTGTGTTCACAGTGGTTGGGCAGGTACATTTACATCTGCTGCAGCAGAACTCATAACCGCCTTTTTTTCCCAAGTGCTCTGTTCTGGGATTATTTATAAGTTTCTGTCATGCTGCTGCCTTTTTTCAGGGATGACCTGCCCAGCAATGAGGTAGCCTAGTCACAGTCTGCCAGCAGAGGCACTGCTGAGCTGCCATGGGCTCTGCCCAGCTGCTATGTGAACTTCTTTGCAGTTTTGTTTATAGGGGTATAGTTAGAACTGCCTTTCTAATGACAGGCTGCCTCGGTAATGGTGGGCTGCCTTGGTAATGGCAGATGCCCTTCCCCCACAGAGGTGGACTGTCCTGGGTCCAGCTGTGCTTGCTGTGAAACTCTCAATCCAGAGCATTTTAGATTGCTGGTCCTTGTGGGGGTGGGACCAGCTGAGCCAGATCACCTGGCTCCCTGTTTCAGTCCCTTTTTTTTTGTTAGTTGTACAGGTGACTCTGTCTTTCAGGTATTCTGGTAGCAAGTTGAAAAGGCGCCCAGATTTGTGTGAGTTTTTGTGTGGAGATGGCTGAAATGGTAGTGCTGGGGGTCGCGATGGGGGCTTGTGGCGCTTTTCCCTGCCAGAAATCTCCTTGTCTGTGGGCAGTAAAAATTCGTTTGGAAATGCAGTTGTCACTCACCCTCTGCGTTTTTGCTGTGAACTGCAATCCAGAGCTGTTCCAATTTGGCCATCTTGGATCCATCTACTGGTTTCATGGCACTGTCTGGTTTCTAAATAAATTATAGGCTGCTTTTAAGGCTGAGACCTTGATCAGTTTGGGTTTTACTTTTAAATACACTGAGTACTTTACTGCTGTTGGTTGAATATGAATTAAATATTGGAAGCCTCAAAAAATATGTCCCTAACAATTGAGTAGGAAAATTTTTCATTCTTCTTAAAGAAGAATTTCTTAAACTTCTGACTAAGAGGTCATTGGTGAGTGGTTAGTTTGACTCACCTCCTGTTCTGAAGTTTTAGCTAAAGGTTTTGATTTTACAATGGAAACCCACTCAAGTAAAACAAGTGTCATTCAAGTCCATGGTTACAGAAGTATTTGTATCATATGCTAAAAGTAGGATAATTGGTAAGAACCGAGGATTCTGATAAAGCTGGTATAAAATTGTCTTAACAGCAGTAACATGAAAGTATCTCACTGACGTAGCCCTCAGATACTCCTTTAAACTAAATCAGATTAGAAAGGCAACCTAATTGTTCACTTGATGGGACTATTGGATGTCTAATTTGTATCTCTAATTTGTCATGTCCAAAGGAGAAATAATGATTCCTTAACACCATCCTCATGTGCTAAGCTGGTCCTTTTTACATCTGAATTAACAGGCTTCCCTATTCAGACATTCACTCAAGCCAAATACATCTTTGATATCTGTTGATATCTGGAGACATCTTTGATATCTGTTGCCTCAGCACTCCCCAGTCAAACCCATGAAATAGTCTTAATGTCTCTGCTGCCAAAAGACTTCCCAATTTTGTTCATTTATTTTCATCTTCCAAGTTACCATCTAATTTGAACAACCAAATCCCCCTTTTGGATTAGTGGAATAGCTTTCCAGAATGTTATTCCTGCTATTCCCACAAAAATAAACTTTTCAATGAATAGTCAGTCTTCTAAATACATAAGTCAGATTATGTTGCTCCGTTAGCATTAAAGTTTCCAGGAGCTTCTCTGTTTACTTCCACGGTCAATGATGTGCCACATGTACAGTGGTGGTCCCATGTATTGTGTAGTAAAATTGTATCCACTTAATGTCCTAAGAAAATGCATTATACATGTGCTTGTGGTGATGGTGGTATAAAAATAAACCTGGTTGCACTGCCAGTTGTACAGAAATATAACACATACCACTATGTAAAGTACATAATACTTCATAATAAACTACCATGGTATTTGCTTATGTATTTATGATGCTATACATTTTATTACTTTAGAGTGTATTCTTTCTACTTATTTATAGCAAAAAGTTAACCATAAAACAGCCCAGGCAGGTCTTTGATGAGAAATTCCAGAAGGCAGCCTTGTTATCAAGGAGACGACAACTCCATGCATGTTATTGCCCCTGCACACCTTCCAGTGGGATATGGTGGTGGAAGACAGTGATATTGATGATCCTTACTCTATGTAGATCTAAGCTAATGTGTGTGTTTTCGTCTTAGTTTTCAAAAAGATGTACCAAAATGTTATAAATAAATGAATTCTACAAATAGAAAAAAGTGTATAGACTAATCATATACAATATTTTTGTACTTGCATTTTAAGTTGTCATTATAAGAGTCCAAAAATTTTAAAAACTATATAAATGTTTATAAGGGAAAAGACTTACTATTAGCCAAGATGAATTTATTACAGAAGAAAGAAAATAAATTTCATGTAACCTAAACGTACAGTGTTTGTAAAACTGTTAATGTCTTGGGCCTTTGCATTCACTCACCAGTCACTCAGTGACTTACCCTGAGCAACTTACAGTCTTGCAAGCTCCATTTATGTTAAATCTCCTATATGGGTGTAGCAGTTTTTAATATTCTATACTGCATTTTCACTGTATGTATCCTTTTCCATTTAGGTATGTTTAGATATACACCACAGTTTTCAATACAGTAACATACAGGCTACACTATGTCAGTTTTGTGTAAGCACACTCTATAATGTTTGCACAATAATAAAATCGCTGAAGGACACGCTTCTCAGAACATACTGTTATACCCAAGTGAATAAGGGAATGCACCACACTGTGAGATTTGAGTTGCGAGTTCTTTATTGCTGGTGACCAAGAGTTGGCTAACGCCCAGAATTCTCTTGGCCCCGAAGAAAAAGTTAGGTGGTTTTATTTTTCTTTCTTTTTTTTTTTTTTTTTGTTTTTTGAGATGGAGTTTCGCTCTTGTTACCCAGGCTGGAGTGCAATGGCACAATCTCGGCTCACCGCAACCTCCACCTCCTGGGTTCAGGCAATTCTCCTGCCTCAGCCTCCTGAGTAGCTGGGATTACAGGCATGCGCCACCATGCCCAGCTAATTTTTTTGTATTTTTAGTAGAGACGGGGTTTCACCATGTTGACCAGGATGGTCTCGATCTCTTGACCTCGTGATCCACCTGCCTTGGCCTCCCAAAGTGCTGGGATTACAAGCGTGAGCTACCGTGCCCGGCCCAGGTGGTTTTCTTATACCCTAGTTTGAAAGGGTGGGGAAACGTAGCTGAAGCAATTTTTTCACAGAAGCAGAGCAAGCAAAACGTTAAAAGATAAACTAGTACATGAGAAGTAAACAGTACCAGGTGCAGGGGCTTAAGCCATCACAAAAGACATACAACTTACAGATATGGAGGCTCTGGGTACTTAATCTGCATTCCCAGGGGCTGCTGGTACCACTTGACTCGGTATCGTATCAGCAAATGCATTCCCTGAGGTGCCTGGTGTCTTCCTGCCCCAGCCACACACTATGGCTACATACTTAATGGAGGGAAAATAACTAAGTAAAGAAGCTGAGATGGAGTTTGTCCAGCTTCTTCAATTAAGAATGAGTTGGTAAGGCCAACACACGGTAGGATAACACAATATCCCCCTTGTTATGTGACACATGACTGTAATTAAATCTGAGGTCATCAGTGTGGCTGATACGGTCAAACATGGTCTTGCCTCTCTGCCTTTACAGTTCACATAATATTGAACTTCCTCTTCAAAACCACTGACCACCTTTCTGCTCTCACATTAGTGATATTTCACTAGCTGTTCCTCTTTCCAGAATTCCCTTTTTCTAATGGGTTCTCCAAGTCTCTTTTTGGTTACTCTGGTCTGAGATTAAATATTAGATCCTTAAACACTTAAACACAAAGAAGTAATAGCTTCTGCCTTTCCGCTCATCACACCAATCTTTTTTATGTCCATTTTGGTATTTATCACTTACCTATATATCCTTTCTACATATTTATTTTAGCTCCCTTATTATGTGCCCCCACACCAGAGAGTAAACCCCATGAACAAAGAGTCTATTTTGTTCAGTGCTGTTCTGTAATCTGCCTCTCATGTACCTCAAATTATGCCTAAAACTGCATCCACTATTGTTACTCTCCACAGAGCTACAGAATGACCTTTGGAAAAGCCTCGTTTAAAATGCAATTTACATGGACTTAAATTCAAAGTCCTTCCAAAAAGCGTTTTACAGAGCGTGATGATGTTACTTTTCTTTGACTAAGTCACTGCTGGCACCAATTGCAGCCACCCTTGTTGACTCCAGTTTGATGAGGCTACTGGCCTCTGCTATCCTCCGGCACATCAATAATTCCCTTCCACTCCCTCTTAATGGAAAGCACTTGCACCGATTACTTCCTTGCTTTCTTTGGGTGCTTCCTCCATTGTAGCTTTGACAGAGATAATTTGTGATGAGTCTATTCAAACAACAATAATGCCACCATCACCAAAAGTCCTTCATTCACTATGCTCTTACAGCTTCAGTTTTCTTTATAGTACTTTTAACCACATAAAATAAATTTGTGTTTGTTTCCTCTCTCCACACTAGAATTTAAGTCTCATAAAGCAGTGAATTTGATTATCTGTTTTCTTCACTGTTGTATTTCCACGGGCTTAATAATGCTTAATATGAGATAGGTGCTCAAGAATATTGATTGATTGCCCTACGCAGGTGATTGAATACAAATTTAAGAGTTCATTGAAGATTTGTTGAGTAAATAGGTGAATCAGACAATCCCAAAGGGGGCATATTCAATTTCATATGTAAGAAAATTTATAATTTCTTAATTTGATACTATAATATGTGGTAACTGGAAGAATATATTAAAAACCATGGGAATAAAGTTTTTTTTTTAATTTTTATTGCATTTTAGGTTTTGGGGTACATGTGCAGAACGTGCAAGATAGTTGCATAGGTACACACATGGCAGTGTGTAAAAACCATGGGAATAAAGTTTTGAGCTTGAGTACATTAAAAGTATAATATATTTCTTAAGTACATACTATTAAAGAGTAAAGTTCAATTAGTCACATTTCAGATAATGTCGCTTGCTTAGAAACCATCTCCAGATCTAGTAGCACTCACTTGGGTAATTTTATTGTGGGCGAACAAAATTATGGTAAACTGACAAAAATAGCAAAAATATTTAAATGGGATATGTTCTGTTTTATTGGTTTATAGATAGTATGTTTAGCAACTTACATATGCAGTTATCTTTCAAACAGATTGTATTAAGGCATTCATTATCCACTGAATGTTTAAATAATGTCTTTTCCACTGCATGCTAGGTGGATGACTGGCTGGTTGATATTCCTTAGAGCTAGGCCTCTGAGATTGGCAATTTTTATTTCAGAAGTCTGTGTTTGAAGACATTCCTGTTGTATGATTTACTTTTTTAGAGTAATTTTAGACACAGACAGAATACTGTTCTGTATGAAGTAGCATTTTTCACTAATATTTAAAAAAATTTATCTCTATGCTTGCATGGGCATGAATAACAGAGGCTTTTGCATGGTTTAGTGATACATGGAGGTGGTATGCTCATGGTGTGCTCACAAGTAAACTGAAAAATCACTTGGTTGCTCTCAGGCAAGTGCTAGGGAAGATAGCAATATACTTAACTCGGCTCTCTTCAATGCATCTAGGAAGAATGACATTCTGATGTTTGACTACCTCAAAATTTCTCATCTACTTGCACTTTAACACATTCAGCAGACATGGCTATAGCATCACTGATGAGTTATTTTTAAAGAAGGGAAAAGAAAGTATGCAATGCAATTGTATGTTCCTTGTTAGTTTTCAAGTTAAAACAATATTTAATGTTAACAAGAGAGATTCACAAGTAACTACAAAAATAAAACTACAATGTTAATAATGAAAAATCCAGGCTAATATTTTATGATTAGACATGTATCATTCTTATATAAAGTATATTAATATGCTATACCCAGAATAATAACTTTCAAGTTGATGATGGAATTGTAAAAACAGCTCTGCTAATACATCATGCCAATAGGTCAAATAACCAAAAGGATATATAATAATTTCTAAAGATACATAAAAGTCAACAAAATTTAAAAATCCATTTCAATTATTTTACAGCAAAAGCACAAATCCTTAACATAAGACAGAAAGGTCCAAGTCAAACATATAGCTAACATAAAGTCAAACTTAACACAATACCACACTGAAATGTGAATGATGAGAGGCATTCCCTATATAATTAGAAATCTTAAAAATTTTTCACTATCTCTCATATTAACTAACATATAGTCATTGTAATAAATGAGTAGGAAGCAATAGAAACCCATAGATTATATTCCTATTCTCTTCTTAGGGAATATAAACCAACTAGGTTTAATATAGTTCTTCTGGCAATCCAGGTCTAAAAATATTGACAAATGTGAGCTTCTTCCCTGATAGTTTAGCAACACCTCAAACTAGTTTTAGGAGGTTGGACCTGGGTCACTTCTTCTCAGTTCCCTGGGTCTGGATCTTTTCTCCAGTGTCAGGAGGACGCTCTCTGCTTGCTTCACTGTTCTCAAGGAATTTTCCCTCCTCACCCTTGGGATACAGGGGCTTCAATGGACAAAGACCTTATCACAAAGTGTAAAACTTATTTAAATAAAAGTGCTTCCTGCTTGAGGCCCTGACACAACTCTTCTGTAGTGCAAAGGAACATAAAGCTTGCCTCCACTATAAATGGAGGAAAACACAAGGGTAGAAGTGGCAAAAAAGTACAAGTGTCTAAAATTTATTATATCACATTTTTTACATGTTATAAATAATACATTAGTATTTTAATTTTTAAAACTTTAACATAAAGTGAATGTGAGTATGAATATTCTGTTTCATTTAGGTATGTGGTTATAAGTTGATTTCATAGACCATTTTTCTATTGATGAGCCACTGGAAATATCAAAATATAGTAATGGAATACAATAGAAAAAGGAAGTAAACTTCTTTCTTGTTTGTTGGGTTGTTAGATTTTTAAAAAAATCTATTGAACAGAAAAGTTGCATTGACAAACTATACTTCAGAGGTCTTCAACTGAAAGAATAGATTTCAATATATTAAAACCTCGCTGCAACAAAAATTTATTTAGATTCAATCACTAGCCCTAAGCAATCTATAATGCAAAGTTCATGAGCAAGGAGAAAAAAGAACTGTCTTATCAGATGAAGAATTTTGGTAAATTCAAAGAAAGAAAAAGCAAGTTTTTTCCCCTAAAACAACCTTTAATTGGAAACCTTTCTTATCAGGAGTTTAAAACCATGTTGTTATTGCATGCATCTCAATTGGATACACTTACTGGTGTTCTGAGACACTGATTCCACTGGTCCTTGCCTGGTTTAGTTGGCACCTTTGCACTGAGGCCCAGAGCAGCCCTCAACTATTACCTCGGGGTGGCAATTATTAATATTTTCTGCACTATTATCTCTTTTTTATTATTTAACTGTCTTCCCAACTAGTATATATACTAGAGGCAGAGATTTTTGTTCCTTAATAAGCTCTAAATATCTAAAGCAGTGCCTGATGTAGAGTAGGCACTCAAGAAATATTTGTTGAACAAATAAATGAATGGGTGAGAAATTTGGGAAGATCTCATCTGGCTCATATAGAACTTGATCTTGTTTCTAAGATTGCTTCTAACCTTCAGTAGGAAAAAAATTTTTGTATCATTACATGTACTCCATGATTACATTTGTCTGTCTTTGGTCCTGTACTCTCACTCCGTCTTTTTGAAAATACACATCAATGTCTGTCCTTTATATAGGTATGTGGGTGAAAACTAGCCAAGTTTTCTCATAAGTAATTTCTAGGGGTACAAAAGAAGAGGCATTATGGTAAACTGGTGATACATGTGGACTCGAGCAATAGACTTTCTAGATATAGTTGCTGAATAGGTTAATTACTAGCACTATGAACCTGAGCATTTACTTAAAATGTATGTACTTTAGCTTCCTCATATGCAAAATAGAATAAAAATATAACTGCCTGATTGAGTTGTTGTAATAATTAAATTAACCTATTAAGGCTTTAGAATATAATCGACTATGGAATATTACCTTTATAACAATGTCTTAGTCCACTTAGACTATCTGAGACTGGCTAAGATACCTTTAAAAATAAGTTTATTGACCAGGTACGGTGACTCACACCTGTAATCCCAGCACTTTTTAAGGCTGAGGTAGGCAGATCACTTGAGGTCAGGAGTTTGAGACCAGCCTGGCCAACATGAAGTAGCCTCTGTCTCTACTAAACATGTAAGGACTATAAATCGTTCTACTATAAGGAAACATGCACACGAATGTTCATTGCAGCACTGTTTACAATAGCAAAGACCTGGAACCAACCCAAATGCCCAACGATGATAGACTGGACTGGGAAAATGTGGCACATATACACCATGGAATATTATGCAGCAATCAAAAATGATGAGTTTGTGTCCTTTGTAAGGACATGGATGAATCTGGAGAACATCATTCTCAGAAAACTGACACAAGAACAGAAAAAGAAATACCGCATATTCTCACTCATAGGCGGGTGAGCAAAATGAGAACACATGGACACAGGGAGGGGGACTACTACACACTGGGGTCTATTGGGGGGAACGGGGGAGGGACAGGGGAGGGGGGCTGGGGAGGGATAGCCTGGGGATGAATGCCAAGTGTGGGGTGAAGGGGAGGAAGGCAGCAAAACACACTGCCATGTGTGTACCTATGTAACTATCTTGCACATTCTGCATGTGTACCCCAAAACCTATAATGCAATAAAAATTAAAAAAAAATTACTTGGGCATAGTGTTGGGTGCCTGTAATCCCAGCTATCTGGGAGGCTGAGCGGGGAGAATCATTTGAACCTAGGAGGCAGAGATTGCAGTAAGCAGAGATCGTGTCATTGCACTCCAGCCTGGGCAACAAGACTGAGACTCCATCTCAAAAAAAAGTGTACTTATCTAACAGTTCCACAGGCTGGGAAGTCAGATTTCACAACCCACATGTGGTGAGGGACTCGTGCTACTTCATAGCAGGGTGGAAAAGAGGAAGGGCAAGTGATCCTGTGTGAAAGAAAGGGGATAAGGGAGCCTAACCCACTGAATAAAACTCCACACTTCATTAGCCAACCTCTCTCAGTTCCCACCCTACATCCCTACCCCAGGTAACTATCATTCTTATACCCACATGAGATCAGTTCTTTAGCTTTCACAGATGAGTGAGAACATAAATGTTTGTCTTTCTGTACCTCACTAATTTCACTTAATGACCTCCAGTTCCATCCATGTTGCTGCAAATGAACAACTAATTTTCAGTAGCATAGTGGGGCTACTATAGTTAACAACAATGCATTTTATATATCAAAATAGATTAGAGAGAGTCATTAACATGTTCCCAACCCATAGAAATAATATATAAGGTGATGGACATCATTAGTACCTTCACTTGATCATTACACATCCTAAGCTTATAACAAGGTATTTTATGTACCCCTAATATAAATATATGGATCAATAAGCCAAAAACCACTCTTAGAATAAATTCATTATTGCAAGAACTAATCCAGTCTCTTATGAGAACTTTAATGATCTAATCATCTCATAAAACCCCATGTCTTAACACCAACATAATGGCAATTAATGTCAACATTAGTTTTGGTGGGGACAAACTATATGCAAACCAGAGCAGGACTATTTATTAAGATCTTAAGGACTCTAAAAATAGTAAGAGCTTGAATTTCTAAAATTCACATTTGCATCAAATGCAGTATCTTTACATCTTCTGTTAAAGATATGTTTAATACAGTATGAATTTAGCCTTGTTTATAAAAATTATGGGCCTTTATTAACTTTTTTGTTTTGCTGAAGTTAAAATTTTTTAAAAATGTGCAAGGCTGGGCGCGGTGGCTCAAGCCTGTAATCCCAGCACTTTGGGAGGCCGAGGTGGGTGGCTCATGAGGTCAAGAGATCGAGACCATGCTGGTCAACATGGTGAAACCCTGTCTCTACTAAAAATACAAAAAATTAGCTGGGCATGGTGGCGCATGCCTGTAATCCCAGCTACTCAGGAGGCTGAGGCAGGAGAATTGCCTGAACCCAGGAGGTGGAGATTGCAGTGAGCCGAGATCGTGCCATTGCACTCCAGCCTGGGTAACGAGAGTGAAACTCTGTCTAAAAAAAAAAAAAAAAAAAAAAAAAAAAAAAAAAAAAAAAAGTGCAAAACTTGGTGCATAAAAATTTTTCATGTAAAGTTGTATATAAAGGCAAATTAAAAAAAAATACATTACACACACACACATACCCCTCTGACAAACACACAGGGTAGAAAAAGCTATAGAGAAACAAATAGCTGTTAAGTTGTCTAATCCTAGGAAATGTTATCCACATTTTTTTCAAATTGAGTATTTTCTTTTATGATAAAAATCAAGAATTCTTTGTGTCACAATCAAAAGGCTAATCATAAAAACAGTTCAATTATACTGTGTTTTGAGTACCAAAGGAACTGGATTGTATTTATCGTGGCCAATTAGATACATGTAATCTTTTATTTTTCTTTCTTTACATTGGCCATTTCAATGTAAACAGCCAAGTGGCCAGTGAGTAGATTTCAAAAGCAATGGATATTTTGGAGGTCTTTAAAATTTGAAAAAAAATAATGTACAAATGAATGCAATATATTACCCTTAAGTTAACCACTGAGAATGGGCCAAATTATTTCTAGTTTGTGGTTGTAAATGGCACAAGGCAGCATGCTGATCTCTTGTTTTCACGGGGTCAGAGCCTTTCTTTGTAGCTCTGCATCCTTGGATACATACGGGCTGTATTGAAGGCTAAGTTAGCATATCAGTCCACAGTGTCATTGCCTAGAGATAGCTCCTTGTTCAGGATACTGGCACTGGTTGGCCAGAGTAATATACAAGCTGATTTTCTTTTGGCAAGTCACGGTTTTCTCTCTCTCCCAATGCTGTGATGCATGTGTAATTTTTATTGTGGTTTAGTTGATTGCCTTGAAATTGTTTTTCATCTCATGTAAATTTGCAAATGTCTATGTCTGATTGGTGTTCGCAGTTGAAAGAACATAAATTGTTCCTACTTTACACAGGTGATACAAGAGCATATTTTTCTAAGTTCCTTAGGAAAAAAAGGCAATCAAATTGAAAATCAAATAATAGTAATTTATCTGTTGAAGGAGTGGCTGTTACTCTGATATAAAATACCCATTCCATTTTTTGTTTTTGTTTTTTTTTTTGCCACAACAAACCAATATTCATTAGGTCAAATGATATTTAGCATATTCACTATTCTTACCATATTTTACAATTTTGCTTAGCAGTTAGGTGTTATTTTGTCAAACCTAAACACATAAATTTAACAGAACCTTACAGGATCATTCTTATTTAGAGAAAGTAAGGCTGACTTTGTAAGAAGCAAAAATTACAGATCATTTTAAAGAATATGTTTTCAGTCTAGAGAAAAATATTTACATACTGCATTATCTTAGAATGTAGAAAAGATTGTGGAAGCTTCTAGTTTACCTAACTAACCTGTAGCATTTCACATTCATGAAGAATTTTACCAAAGAAGGAATAGATTTAGCTCAATTTTCCCAGGCCATTCTTTTCAATGCAAATGTTTCAGAATTACATGAACTGTCATTCTCTACTCCTGCATTCCTCATGCACATCCTATAGAGTGTATAGGAAAGTTCCTTGAATTTTGCATAAGTAATAACCCACACATATATGTTATCATGTCTCACCCTGACTGGTATAGTCATTTCCAGTGTTTACTCATTGAGATGTGATACATGCAGATTACGAAATATGTTTAGAACATACACATTATTATACTCAAATGTTTTGGGACACTTTGGATTGAAAAGACGGAAACAGATTTGAAAGCTTTAACAAATAGTAGTGCTTTAATGCGTATACATAAATAATTCATACTGAGCCCATTCATACTTTGAATTTTAGATGTCCATATTCTTAACAACAGGAATTTATCACTAATATAAAATTGGAGACATTTGAAAGTATATAAAAGCTTTTACATAGCAAATGGTTATAAACACCAGAAGCAACTTACTAACCACAGTAGGTATGGCACTTAAGGGTCATTAAAATTTTATAGGCCCGTGATATTTTTGAAGTTTAATATATTTTAAAAACCAAAGAAAAAAATGAATATAACATTGAGTAATGATGAATATAAAATAGTGAACAGAGCCTGAGTATATTACATATATTTCATATATAAATATGTATATAAATATAAAATATATATGAAAATACTTTATATAAAATATATATACATGTAATATATAAATATAACAAACATATAAAAATTTATGTAAAATACGAATGTATTTATACGTCTTATGTTTTACACACACAGAAAGAAAGCACGCACAAGAAAAGAGGATTGCCAAAGTTACAATGCTGCCCTGATAAGCACATGCAGACCTTTATGATTAAGGCCACTCTTTTGGGTACATTCACATTCTTGTGCTTGAAATAAGATGGTTGCATCCCTCATGTCAACTGCATACAAATGATCATACTAAACTTATTTTTTGTTTTTCTCTATATTATTAATAGTACTTTAAAGGAAGTTCTCACAAACACTAAGGAATGTTATCTTTGGCCCTTGTGATGACAAACCACAGCATGACCTACCTGCGCTCTCTGGCCAGAAGAGCCTGAACTGAGGAAGCGCAGACTTTTGTTTCTTTCTACATTGGTCTGCAACTTGTTTTGACATTGTTCTTTTACTCTTCTGTTTATCTGTTTTTTCTTCTGTTTTGTTTTATTCAATGATAAATACTCAGTTTCTTCTGAAGAGGCTTGCAAAATGATCACATATGCTTTTCATCATTAGGATTGTTCAGGTAGAATGATGCTAGTCAACACTTAGGAAGTAATATCCATTTTAGAGCTCTTTATAAACACTGAGTAAGAAACAATTTGTGTTCTTGTCTCTTTCATCTTGGAGAAGCTGTCCCCATTCCTTGGCCCTATTCTTTTATCTTTTTTTTTTTTTTTTTGTGATCAATAAAAGATCAGGTTTTCACACTTCATCTCTTTAACTTCTTCCCTACCTTCCTCTTCCACTTTTAAAGACCCTTGTGATTACATTGATACCTGCCAGATAATTCAGAATTATACCTGTATTTTAAAGTCAGCTGATTAGAACATTAATTTCATATGCAACCTTAATTCTCCTTTGCTGTGTACATTCATGCACATTCACAAGTTCTGAGAATTAAGATATAAACATCTTTGGAGGTGATTATTCTTATTACTTTGAAGATATATTATAAAATATTTTCCTTGGATAAACTTAATGTTACCAGGAATATCAATTAAGTATGTTTTGAATAGATGATTTCCTTGAATTTTGTTTATAGCACAAACTGATTTTTAAGGAAGTAAGACCAGTTTTAATGCTAACATTGTGAACATTGTGTCTATAAGTATTTTATGCATTTAATATTAATTTTTATTTCCATTAAATTTTATAGTTTATATATTGACAGTCTCATTATTACTATTTTTTTTCTAGTCAGGACCGTTATCTTCCAATTGAACTGAGAACAGAATAAAAGAATTATCTAGAGCTAGGTTAATGTGAATTGAGGAACCTGTAAAATATTTGATGTACCTTCCATTTTGTTTCTAACAAGATTGATATGAGTATATATACTTAGTTAACTTTGCACTAGAATTTACTTTCAGAATAGTAAAAACATTTATTTTTAAGATTCTTCAAAGCAAATTTGAATATAATTTTACATGAAAGTTTAACATAAAAAGTCTTGATAAATAATGATACTCTGATGTCTTAAGAAAAGCCATTGTTACATATAGGGCCAGTAAAATTGGAATAAAAAAACATAGTTTGATTAATTTCAAGTTATTTGAATTTCAAGTGAAACTCAAAGGCAAAAAATAATTTGGGAGAAATAAAATTAGCAAAATTTTTATATGAGCATACTAATTCCAATAAGTTTTGGAGTAAATGGTAGCCATAATTACAAAAGTTTTTCTCAAGTTTGAATCAAACTCTTTCTCAATTGATAGGTCTCTCAGTGGATAAAGGAGAGTTTGCTTTTTATTGAGAATGAAATTATTTTTGATACTACTCAGTCTTCGCAGTATGAGAAATTGCATTTATTTAACTTGCTTTACTGACAACACTATATAAAATACATAGCAAACATGAAATAATAACTGAATAAGCCCCGATTCCCAAGTAGAGAGAACCAAAAACTGCTAGAAAAAGTTTGAATTATTCATGTTCTGGCAAGAAGTACCTGCCACTCTGGCTGTACTGTTATTTTGTTTCCCATTCTATGTATATAAAATGACATGTTGACATGAGTTTTGCTTTCTGAAATCATTTGAGGCTAAAATATGTTGAAAAAAAATTTGTGCTATTTTAATACTTGACATTTAAAAATTGTAAGAAGCAATGTGGAAATTGTTACACTAACATATTTTCCCTCACCAACCCTGAATAATCTATTTCTAGTGGCTTTTTCTCTTATTTGAAGGTTTTGAAATTCACTCAAAGTACAAAACTAAAAAACTATTCTAAAAAATCACACAAGTTCTTTTTGTAAATTGAATATTGAATAAATGCTGTGTGTGCCTAGAATAAACGTGGCACAGTTTAAACTATAAAGAATGTGTTAACACTTCAAAAGATTTTGAAAGTTTCATGTGGCCAGACTGCATCTGTCTAAACTGTAGTATACAATCCCAAATAGTGCTTGTGTTCCCAGCCTATTGGAATCTGCCCAACCCTTGAGGCAATAATAGTGAATGCTGTTACTGTGGCTGCTAAGACAGTTTCAAATGGCAGGAACATAAAAAAGGGGAACTACTAACCTCAGAATATTTTCTATTTAAACAAAACCTGTTTGTTTAAGGAAGAAATATATCTAATAGTGTCAAGGACAATAGTGTCAAAATTAAAAGTCTTGTGGTATTAAATGTCTTCAAAGCCGGGCGAGGCACCTCAGGCCTATAATTCTAGCACTTTGTGAGGCCAAAGTGGTGAATCACCTGAGGTCAGGAGGTTAAGACCGTCCTGGCCATCAAGGCGAAACCCAGTCTCTACTAAAACAACAAAACTTAGCTAGACATGGTGGCACACACCTGTAGTCCCAGCTACTCAGGAGACTGAGGCAAGAGAATCGCTTGAACCTGGGAGGTAGAGGTTGCATGGAGCCAGATCACTCCAGTGCACTCCAGCCTGAGTGACAGAGCAAGTCTCCATCTCTAGGCGGGGGGTGACAGAGCAAGTCTCCATCTCTGGGTGGGGATGGGAAGCTTCAAATACATACTGTGATGTTATGTTGACCTTTTACACTTGTCACCTTAACCTAGGAGGCCACTGTTCTGAAGCACAGTCTTTTTAAATGAGATAAATGCTTTCCATGAAGTGTCATGTTTTAAAGTAGTAGTTATGTTTATGAATTTGAAATGATCCATAATTCTTGGTGAATTCTATCTCATTTCTAAAGCACTTTTATCTCCATTTCATCTATGTTGTCATTTCATTTGCTATTTCTCACTCATTTGTTGTATAACTCTGCAAACAGCAATCCCTAAAGAACTGTACTAAATAGGCTTAGTAAAAAATATGTAGTTGCCAGTAACCCAGGAATAGTTTAAAACCAATAGACTTATATATGCTGTATTATCCCACTTACTTCACTACCGTTGCCCTAAACCTCTACATGCCTGAGAGTATTTTTCTTCAGATATACCGTATCAAGAAGTGGTAGTGAATTGTGATTTTTTTCATATGACTTGTTATCTTTCCTATATTTTAACTCTCAGAAAGTGACAGCATAGAACATTTTCTTAAAGAACACTAAATTCCCACTCCCGTGTCCAATTTTGTTGAAGTAAATTCTCTCAAAAAAATAATTCAGCAAGAAAGTTAATAAACATTAAGTTATCTAATACATCTTTACTACATTAAAATGATAGCTAATGGATAATGTTTAAAACAGATGATATATTTAATTTCATATTTATCATATCAGAAAGTATGTTAGTATTATACCTATGTTTTTAGTTCAGGAATTGTAGGGAACTAATACATGAAGAGAAGTAATTTGTAAAGTGCTTTACAATTAACTTCTGAAAAGTGGATTTGGAGATAAATACTAATTTTTAAACATGAGAATATCTATGTTCAGAGCATATATCATGGACATGGTAAAACTGGGACTTCTACTTTGAATTCTTATTTTCTATGTAACTTTTACATTCAATTATATAATAAAACCAAGAACATACTATTAATAGTGGTCAACAGGTAACAATCAACTAGCCATCACTAAATCGCTTAACACAGCTGTTTTTCCTTGATGAACAATGCCCAAAATACACTGCCATTCTCCTAAGAAAATAAAGAACTAACACATGGTCTAGAAATATAAAAGAGCCTGGCATTCATGTCAGAGTCTTCACGGCTTCTTTGAAATTAAAGTAAGGTAGCTTATATGCTGGAAATAGCCAAGAAAAAATTATGGTGCTTTATTTCTAGTGGTAATTCTACCAATGGTTATAATATTTTGTGGTTGGAATAGATCTATTAAACTCCACTGATCAATATTTTCAAATCTGTAGAGCAAATGTGACACAGGTGTTTCCTAAATGTTTTTCAGTTCAGCTCTCTAAAATTGGATGGTGCTCTGAAACTAAGATTTTGGAGCTGGTGGCAATGGCTGCCATGGATATTTCTGAGTATGTGAGGCTGAGTGCTCTGAGTGTAAAATCTACCTGCATCAATTCAGTCAACACTTGTATGAAAAAGTTCCAGTTTGATGTGGGACATGATGTCACAATATGGGTATATTCTGTCTAGTCGTCATCAGATACATAAAAAGTGCTCATCTTCATTGGTCATTAGAGAGATGCAAATCAAAACCACATTGAGATACCATCTCATACCAGTTAGAATGGCGATCATTAAAAAATCTGGAGACAGCAGATGCTGGAGAGGATGTGGAGAAATAGGAACACTCTTACACTGTTGGTGGGAGTGTAAATTAGTTCAACCATTGTGGAAGACAGTGTGGCGATTCCTCAGGGACCTAGAAATAGAAATTCCATTTGACCCAGCAATCCCATTACTGGGTATCTATCCAAAGGACTATAAATCGTTCTACTATAAGGACACATGTACACGAATGTTCATTGCAGCACTGTTTACAATAGCAAAGACCTGGAACCAACCCAAATGCCCATCGATGATAGACTGGACTGGGAAAATGTGGCACATATACACCATGGAATATTATGCAGCAATCAAAAATGATGAGTTTGTGTCCTTTGTAGGGACATGGATGAATCTGGAGAACATCATTCTCAGCAAACTGACACAAGAACAGAAAAAGAAATACCGCATATACTCACTCATAGGTGGGTGAGAAAAATGAGAATACATGGACACAGAGAGGCGGTCTACTATACACTGGGGACTGTTGGGGGGAATGGGGGAGGGACAGCAGGGAGGGGCTGGGGGGGGTAGCCTGGGGATGAATACCAGGTGTGGGTGAAGGGGAGGAAAGCAGCAAAACACACTGCCATGTGTGTACCTATGCAACTATCTTGCTCGTTCTGCACATGTACCCCCAAACCTATAATGCAATAAAAATTAAAAAAATAAAAATAAAAAAATAAAAAAAATAAAAAAAATAAGTATATCAAAATGATTTATAAATTACCTAGAATATGACAATCTAGAGACTGTTAATATTTTAGTGGATTTATGTACATCTATATTGATAAAAATAAAATTTCAGTATATTTACATTTGAAATTATGAACAATTCAGATAATTCATATAGTTTGTCTTCCTTTTTTTACATATGAAATGTATGTATGAAAATTTTCCACTTAATTCAAATATATTTTTATTAAATACTAGTTCAAAATATTTTATTGTAGCTATGCCTCTATCCAAAATAATTTTTTGACATTTAATTTTTTTTTTCTACTTTAGTGTTATGCCAGACAGCGTTTTCACATCTTTATCCAAATGTTACATTATATTTTAATAATACATTTTCCAGACATGGGAGAGATTTTATTGATAAGTGAAAATATATAAACTTGTATGAGGTTTAAATTTGTAAAGCCAAATTGCTTTCCAGAAGTTTTTTAGACTCCTTTTTCGAGAGAATGTATAACAAAACCCTTGCCATCATTAGGTATTATTTTCCTTAATTATTTTTAAATTCAGCGTTTAAAATACATGTTATTTTATATTTGAATCTGTATTTGAAATTAAAATGGTTACCTTTATGATGCATTAACCTTTTGTTGATTTTTTAAATTTAAAATCAAGATTTATATATTTGTTCTCAGGGTTGTTGCTGTTTATTTGTTTGAATCATGCTATGGTTGAATGTTCCCTCCAAAACTCTTGTTGAAATTTAATTGCCATTTTGATGGTATTGGAAGAAGGGACTTTTAAAAGATAGCCAGGTCATGAGGTCCTGGCTCTTGTAAATAGATTAATGCTGTTAGCATTATCATAAATGTAAGTTAGACCCCTATTGCTCTCTCTCTTACTCTTTGCCTTTCGGCCATGTGATGACTTCTGCCATGTTACGACACAGCAAGAAGGCTCCACACAAATGCTGACCCCTTGATCTTGGAGTTCCCAGCTTCCAGAACTGTGAACCTATAAATTTCTGCTCATTATAAATTACCTTGTCCGTGGTATTGTGTTATAGCAGTGCAAACAGACTAAGACAAATGATGATGTTTTATGTGACTTTATCAGTTTCTTTAAAGTTGTTCATAACAAACTATGCAAAAAGCATTTACAACTTAACCTAAACTAAGGACAAGTCAGTGCAGCAAAACACTATGAATTTAATTTAGTCAATTGATGTAATTATATTCTATGGAATTCCTATTCCACTCAGACATTATCAGCTAAAGTATTTCTTGAATTACAGTAAAGACTCACGGTATTTCAGCTTAAAATATTTAGCATCTAACAAACATGAAAAAAAAGCTCATCACTGGTCATTGGAGAAATGCAAATCAAAACCACATTGAGATACCACATCATGCCAGTTAGAATGGCGATCGTTAAAAAATCAGGAGACAACAGATGCTGGAGAGGATGTGGAGAAATAGGAAACCTTTTACACTGTTGATGAGAGTGTAAATTAGTTCAACCGTTGTGGAAGACAGTGTGGCAATTCCTCAAGGGTCTAGAAATAGAAATACCATTTGACCCAGCAATCCCATTATTGGGTATATATCCAAAGGATTATAAAACATTCTATTTATGAAGACATATTCACACTTATGTTTATTGCAGCACTGTTTACAATGGCAAAGACTTGGAACCAACCAATTGCCCATCAAAGATAGACTGGATGAGGAAAATGTGGCACATATTCACCATCGAATACTATGCAGCCATAAAAAAGGATGAGTTCATGTCCTTTCAGGGACATGGATGAGGCTGGAAACCATCATTCTCAGCATACTGACACAGGAATAGAAAACCAAACACCACATATTTTCACTTATAAGTGGGTGTTGAACAATGAGAACACATGCATACAGGGAGGGGAACATCACACATTCCAGGACCTATTAGGGGACAGCGGGCTAGGGGAGGACTAGCAGGGGGTGGGAGGATTAGGGAGGGCTAACATTAGGAGGAACACCTAATGTAGATGATGGGGGGATGGATGCAGCAAACCACCATGACACGTGTGTATCTATGTAACACACCTGCACTTTCTGCACTAGTACCCCAGAACTTAAAGTTTAATAGTAGTAAAATAAATAAATAAATAAATAAATAAATAAATAAAGTTTGTTGATGGAGGAGGATGAAGTAATAGTGCAATCATTGCTTGAGAAAATTTTATTTTACTCATTGATTATGGCAGAAAATACCAACTACACTTTTTTCCCTAATCTTCCAATTTTTTTTAAGTATCTCCATCTATATGACACACTTATTTCAAGAGTATCAAAAATAGAAAATAGAAAATACCATGTAGAAAGTATAATAAAGTTGGTACATTTATAACAGTTTCAAAGCATATAAAATTAAAAAATAAAAAGATATATAACTGGATAACACAACCAAAAAGTTTGAAGTATATAAGGAAGAAGAATATGAGTGGAGAAAATACTGTATTTCCAAATAATTTTTTTAGTACTGTAAGATATGTATTTTCACTTTTATAACATGGTCAAAATTCCATATAAAATTTAAAGAGAATCCTTTAGAAACTAAAAATAACTCCAAAATTGTATTTGGAATTATAAATAGGACTATATAGTATAAAAATTTTGGTGAGAATTGTGGGATATTACCCTTTTTACTCTTTTTTAAAGGTACTTAGCAAAGCTTAAAATGTTTCTGAAACCTTTTGAAAGATGAAAAATGCAGAAGGACAAACAAAATACAAATGTAACCAATTGAGAGATTAGAAAAACAGAATGAGAGTATATGGCATTATAATAAGACATAATCATTTCATAAATGTTCATGTAATACCTAATTATATGAAAAATAGTATTCTTTATTTCCCAACATTTAAACATTAAATTTTAGAGGTGGAAATTTTAAACATAAATGTGAATGAGTAAGAACAGAATAGAGGCTGGGCGCAGTGGCACATCCATGTAATCCCAGAAGTTTGCAAGGCCACAGCAGGAAGATTGCTTGAGTTCAGGGTTTTGAGACCAGCATGGGCAACATGACAAAACCCTGTCTCCACAAAAAAAAAAAGAAAAAAAAAATTAGCTAGGCGTGGAGATGTGTGCCTGTAGTCCCAGCAACTTAAAAGGCTGAGATGGAAGGATCACCTGAGCCAGAGACGTCAAGGCTGCGGTAAGCCACGTTTGTGCCACTGTACTCCAGCCTGGGTGACAGAGGGAGATCTTGTTTTGAAAAACAAAAACAAAATGATGAATAACTATCTTATTTGAGACTTATCCAATTCCTTACAAAATATAAAAGAGGTAAACAGAAAAGACTGCTACAATTTACTATATAAAATGATAGAACTCAAAAAAAAAAAAAAATCAGAAACGAATAGATTTGTAAGGGTTAGCACTTCAATTATGAGTGTTTTAATAATGTTGTATATGTCAGGCCAGGCGCGGTGGCTCATGCCTATAATCCCAGCACTTTGGGAGGCCAAGGTGGGTGGATCACAAGGTCAAGAGATCGAGACCATCCTAGTCAACAAGGTGAAACCCTGTCTCTACTAAAAATACAAAAATTAGCTGGGCATGGTGGTGCACGCCTGTAGTCCCAGCTACTCAGGAGGCTGAGGCAGGAGAATTGCCTGAACCCAGAAGGCGGAGGTTTCAGTGAGCCGAGATCGAGCCATTGCACTCCAGCCTGGGTAACAAGAGCAAAACTCCGTCTCAAAAAATAATAAAATAATAATAATAATAATGTATATGTCAAGGAAATACAAAACATATCAAGGAACTTCAAAATATCATAAAAGTGTGCTAAATGCAGCTACATGGAAATACTAAACATCTAGCATTTGGAGAAATGTTTGCATTACTGTGATTAAAAAACCATTAAGAAAAAAATACCGTATTTACTAAAAAATGGGACAGGATTAGAAAACAAAACTTTTAAAAGCTTTAAAATTGGCCTGGAAAAATATAAAGAATTAAATAAAGCTTCTTTAATAGCCAATTATGTTTCCATTCAAATTTTAAAAATAAGTTTCATTCTCTTTACTTCAGTGAAAATTAGAGTGGTCATGATCACCTATTAGAGGCTGGCACATGGGTGGTAAAGGAACTTAGCCAAGGTGGTAAGTTGAGAAAGACAGATTTATTAGAGAAAAGGGGGAAATACGTTGCAAGGGAGCAACAGATAAGACAGCAAAAAGAAGGCTCTCTGCTGTCTGCAAAGAAGCAGGAGCTGGAGGGAAATTTTATAAGGTCATGCTGCTTAATCAGAATGCTTGCAGATAGGATGCTTGGGTGCAAGCGGGCTGTGAGCTCAGAGCCTGAAACAGGATACTTGGGTGCTAGTGAGCTGTTTTCAGTTGACCCCATTTCTTGGAATGCTCATTCCGTATACCCATTTTCTTTTTTCTGCAAGAGAAGCCCATTTATCAATTTTCTTTTAACTCCTTAGGGCTCCACAACGGTGAGAAGGACTGGGAATAATTGCGGGAAAAAAAAAAATTCTAAAGTCTCATGCATGATGCATTGTTGCTGGTGCTATAAATTGCTAAAACATCTCTAGAAGGCATTTTTACAAGAGTAACATAAGTACATGTTTTAAACTCATTACTTTTCATGGAAGTGACTCCAAATTATATAATTAATAGAAAAAAGACACTGCTCTATGTAGATTATGTATAAAATGTGCCAATGTGAAATAACTTATTGTTCATTTGTGCATTTAGAGAAATGGGTTAAAGCCATCTCTGAATGCAATTCAGACTTGTGTGTGAGTATGTGTGTGTGTGTGTGTGTGTGTGTGCGCACACCTATAAACACACATACACATTCTAAGTTTGAAAGAAAACCAACTTGTTAATTTTAAAAAGACAGATACAAAAAAATATAGCACAATTCTATAGCTAAACACATGTATACACTACAATCAATCCTTGAATAGTAAAAGATTCAACTGCTATGATAAGCACTTAATTGTCAAATTAATATAATGGATTTTTTCCTCTAACAGGTAAAGATATTGACATAGTGCCTATTTTATTCAAAAGTGTATAATACCGTGAACTATTGCTCAAATTGCAAATGAATTAATAATTACAAATTATAGTGGTTGATTTGATAATTCACATCACAGCCCTTGAAATGTGATTGCTTTTTTAACTGATTAAATTATTTTTTGACTTTTCTCTAATGAAATCTTGTCAAATAAATTTGTTTTCAGTAAAGATTTTTGAATATAGTCTTGTTTATAAAAAAAATTCTGAAAATACTCAAAATATGTTAAAATTGCAAATTCCCCTAGTTAATTGAAGCACTCCCAGAAGTAACATTATGTTTATATAGGCATTAAGACACTTTTAAAAATAAATAATGGTTTGGAAAATACTTATATTATTATAGTGCTAAGTTAAAAACCAGAATACAAAGATGTAATGATATGAAATAATATATGAAAATCAGATACCTAAAAATTCCATTTTTTCAGAATTATGAAGGATTTTAATTTTCTTAAAATTTACATATTCTATTTATTTAAAATTAGCATGTATTTTATTGCAATTTAATACAAATAATTTTAAGTGATGCTACCCACCATTTGGGTAAGGTTTCGAAGTTTACAAAATAATTGCAAAATTATATCATCATTTAATTCTCAGAGTCTTTGCATTAGAAATTACTATCTCTAATTTGTAGAGATACAAATTTGAGAAATTTTGTATTTGAGAGATACAACTTTGATGAAATTTGCATTGTTGAAAATACTTCTTCAATTCTCAAATAGACTGTAATTAGTAGAGAAACTTAAATCCTAGAATTTTCTATGGATGAAGAATGGAAGTCAACATAGACAGGTAAGGCTTTTAAGTAAAAAGTACATAGAAAGTTACTATTTCAATGTAGTTTACTGTTGTAATAGTTCTCTGAAATAAAATGTCATTATATGAAAGTAAAATCATGACCTAAGTTTTTAATTGTAAACCCTTATTTTCACTAAATCATCTTGCTATTTCTGTGTCAGTTTCTAATTTACATCTGAGAAGTCAACATACATTGTTTAGCTGGTCTTTTTTTTTTTTTTTTTTTTTTTTTTAAGAAAGCATTCTGAGGGACCATAGCTCCATTCTGAGTTCTACATTGCACTACAGTGTTGATTTTAAGTATACATTAAAATAGGCAATAACAGAGACAACTGATGAAGAGTAGAATTGGGGTTTCCAGAAGCTGAAAGGATCAGGAAATGGTGAGATCTTGGTCAAGGGATAAAAAGTTTTAGTTATGTCAGAGGAATAATTTCTGTAAATCTAGTGTATAGCAATGTGAATGTAGTTAACAATACTGTATTTTGGACTTAAAATGTCCTAAGAAAATAGATCATTAGTGCTCTCACCACAAACACACTTAACTATGTGAGATGAGGAATATGTTAATTATGTAGATTGTGGCAATTATTCCACAGTGTACTACATATATCAAAGCATCAAGGCATATATGAAATACATGCAATTTTTGTTTGTTGAGGATGCCCCAATAAAGATTGGGAAGAAAGTAAGTATCTCTTTGGCATTTTGGTAACAAGCACAAGTAACTAAGCATACTTATGCCTTGTAAGTTAGTAAGTTCTAAAAAGGTTATGGTTATTGTATATTCATTCACTGAGTCCATTAACTTTGATGATTTTTTTAAATAAGAATGTTACCTCACACAAAACTGTTGACTCAGTGTCATTCTCCATTACTGATGCTATTTCACCATGCTATATGATCTCAAGTCCCCTTGTTAAAATCTTCACCTTCATATATAAACTTACACTTCTCGATCTTATACCTGTTCATTCTTGCTTGTTCCTTGTTTATAAAGCCAGTGAGAAATGCTTTAGGAATAATTTCCTGTTTGGTCCCTTATGACCACAAACGATGCTCCTTTCTCATTCTTTATTTTTCTTCGTTTTAATTTCTTGAGATCTTCATTCATTCCAGTAAAGTTTTCCTATCTCTTCTTCCTCATACCACCTAAAACGTATGCTTTGCTCAAATAATGTTTTCTTGTGCTTCTCTGTATTATTTACCTTGGATATCCTGCATAGTTTGTAACTTTATGACTGGTATAGTATCTAAAAGTTGTTACTATAGCCTAAGCACATCTCCTATCCTTGAATTATTATTGCATTTCCAAATGTCTGGAAACTGTTTCCAGTTGAATCTTCTATCAATGTTGCAAACTCAGTAGGTGCAAATTCAGTGAATGATATTATTTTACCTTAAAACATGTCTTCCTTTACTTAACTTACTGTTTTTTTTTTTTTTGGTGGTAAAACTGTTTTCACAGTCTCTGTAACTGTATTACCCTTTTCAGGTACCCCAGTGTTACTGTTAGAAAAAAATAACAGACTTCTTTCATTTAAACGTTTTGCACTTAAGTGTATGACATGTTTGGGCTGGCTTTGGTTAAATGAATGAAACTACGTAAGCAGTAACTTTAGAGAAGTTGTTTATTTGTCTCTGAACCATGAACAAAATTTAATCTGAGTTTAAGAAAAAATAGATGTCATGTTTTATGTTAGTGAATATTTGAACTTTTTAATTGCTGCCGAAACTTCTGTTAATGTTTAGTTGTGATATGAGTTAAATGTGATATGTATTATTATAATATTATATAATAATATTATAATATATACAAATGTTATTTTTTATAAAAATATTGAGTGCTCATCTTTTTATAATTAGTGCTTTACTTAGATGATTGGCAATAATTTATCAGTCAAGCGTAGAGAATGTGGAATAAAAATGCTTGCTAACATGAAAGTCAGTTATTTTCTCTGCTTTTTAAATTCATTGTCAGATGAAACTTTGGAAGATCAAGTTATCTTATAAAATCTGTTAAGATATCTTGTCCTTGGTATTCACAAACTTTTTTGAAATACTGTTGATACATCAGTTGACTTTAAATCGTCATAAATCATGAGTGGTTAGCTTAAGTATGTAGGACTCTATTCTGAAGAGTTTAGAGTTCATACTCATAAAGAGCTTTAGAATTCCTAGAATATTTAAAAAGTCTAGTGGCAATTTCATTTTTTGAAGGTGGACAGAGAAATTACAAATATTTTTGAAACTTGTATTAAAAAATAAGTGTTATAAATTGATGTTTCTTGTGCTTAGTTTAATGGAAAAAAATGAACTATTTATGGACAATGATGAGCAAAGGAAAGTTGTCTAGGCTGTATTTATAGCCATATAAATGTAATGTAGAGTATGTTTTATAAAAATTATGTTCTCTTTCACAGTCTTTCTTCTATAAGAAAGTGGTCATTATAACCTATGTAAACAGATGTACACTTACCATCTGTTGGGTTTGTGGGTAAAGTTTGCTTTAAAAAATACCCAAACTGTCCCTTTTATAGTATTTTTTCTTTGTAGCTTTTATTATTTTGTATCACGTGGGTTGGTGTGTCCTGTTTCTCATATTATTTAATCTTTATGAAGTCAGAGTCCATATGTTGTCTTTCAGAAAAAAGCTATATATACATTGTAATTACTCAAGTGTACACTTAAGGATATGGATGAAATTTCAATTAAAATCTTTTATTCTGTCAGTGTAATTGTAACATATTTATTTGAGACTTATCCTTACTGTGCAACTAAATTTCAAATTAATCTATTACTTATGTTTAAAGGTAATCAATTCAAGAATATGCTGATAATTTTATTCACACAACATAATTATATCTATGTATACATTTATCACAGAAGATTAAGCTGTATGTCAGGTGATTTGCCATGTTAAATCTGTTGGCAGCATTCAGTAATATCTTTTTTAATAAAATGAAAAGAAAAATGATAAGCTTAATATTCTCATATTCTCATATGGAGATGAAAAATTGTTATATAATCCCATCATTGCCTTCTTTTTATGATTGCTTAAAATAGCTTTTCATGTAAAAGTTATACTTCAAAGATATATTTTTTAATAAATGTAAGACCAACATTAGATGTCAGGGAAAAATTATTGGTGTTCTATGGTACATATTATTTTTTGTAATACTTGGATGGTGAGTCTCCCATTCTATTTTGATTTATATTCTATTATTCTGATTTATAATTCAGAGAGGTTAGTAGATTTATAGTGAAGTAGCAAGAAGTTCTCTCTGTCTCATTCACTCCTGCTAAATATTTTACAGTTCTACAGAACATGATCTATACACCGTCATCATTTTCAGGAAGCATGTTCCAAAAGAACTAAAGACATGAAGAAAACTCACCGAAGTTTAATATTTTTTATAGCATAACAAACAGTAAGGCTATCACAGCACCACAGTAATTTAAGATGGGATGAGATTATCTATTCCAACTCTTAGGCCAACATAATGGACACTGCCAGAATCCTGCAAGCTAATTAATCTCTTCTTTATTATCCTCATCATGAGGCTGTACATTCTGAAGTAGAGAATTTCAATTAAAATTCATAATTCTTATGCTCTACTTTTTTTTCTCAGGCTTTAGGGCTCATACTGCTTTCTGAAACAGTGCAACACAAATTTGATTCCTTGAACACATTGGGGTCTCTCATGTTCTGATAATACATGTAAAACAAACTGTCTTCTGTGTTTTCATGACAGAGCTCAAGATGTTATTCTCATCTAAGTAAAATACCAAAATATTCTCAATGAGTATTATTTGACCTGACATTAAGATAGAACACTCAAGACTGTGTTATCAAAATGTTCTCTCATTTTTCCTAAATAAATTTGTAAGGACCAAAATTGCAAACAGTATTCATATGTGGTCTGATGTGCAGGGTTGGCAGCAGAGAATTAGACTTCTTCATAATAAAGTGTGGGTCAGTCAGACAAACCTTTGGGATCCAATGTATTGGTTATGGTTTCCTTAAAATACTGTGACTGCAGTCAGTCAATTCAATCACTGTTAACTAAATCTGTGATGTCCTTATAAACTATTCAGCTGTATCCCTCTTCCTATTTTCTACTTGAATAGCTGATTGACATATTAGAAATATAAAACAGTGAATTTTTATTATAAATTTGGGACAGTCCATTTAAGAAAATCATGAGCATCTATATTCAACAAATTAAATATAAATATGTAAATATATTGTTTGAATTTATCTTCCCCTTTTCAGGTAACACAATGGCCAATGTAATAGGCTTTGGGAACCTGAATACGCTATTTGTTAGCATTCAGATTGGGATATATCTGCCCATCTGTCAAAATTTCACTTGAATAAGAAATTTAGATGATGATTGCATGGGCATATTTTCTATGTCAGCTGACTTTCAAGTAGGATTTCCAAGGTACTAATATACTTAAAAGCTAAGACTAGAAAAAGATTTTCTGTAATCAATTTACCTTTTATGAACTAATAGACTAACCTAAGATTATCTTAATCAAAAATACAAAGTTTCATAAAATAGTCAACTCAATTATGATATTAAGGAATAATTCATTGAGTAATGCAGTTTTCTATGTGAGTGAGATTCTGCATTAAAGTCAGTTTGCCATTTGTTCTTCCTCTAAAATTTATACCAAAATAGTAAACTAAACTTTTGGAGTTTTGGCAAATTTCTGTGATCATAGGTGTTCCTAATACCATACTATTACAGACTTTCTAAATCAGTAAAATTCTGTTAACTCACAATATTCATGGTATATAATACCCGGTTAAATTAAAAGTTAAACAACTGTTATTAATAAAATACAACAAAAATTATATTGAATAATTTTATTCCCAGTCCTTAAAAATACTTTCAGTCATGTATACAATTACAAAGTCTCAAGAAACATTTAAAAGAAAAATATTTTACCTTGATATGGTGGAATATTTCAGCTTTACCTTGCCTGTAGAATGAACAATGCATATAGAAATGAGGTCAAATGATCCTGTGAGCAATGTTTCCTTGGGAGGGTGGGTAGCAGAGTTTTGATTGTTTTTTCTTGTTGTGAACTGTTTTTATGCATATGACAACCAGTTTCATTTTAGCATCAGAAATGACCTCACACAACCAAAGAAATATACTTCAATGTTGAGCTTTTGCCAGATATATACAAACATACATCTGGCATTTTGGGTCTTAAATTTGAAATACTTTGTTTCTGTTTAACTCCGTAAGTATGAATAGTATACTAGACTTTGCGATATAGAAGTTGAAATATAAGCATTGAAAAGTTAAATAAAGGTTTAGCCTCTGAGGAAGATCAGCAATCCAAGAATTATTGTTATCTTGAATAGATTATTTAATGTGTTACCTGTTCATAGTCAGTGACTATAGTTTATGAATTTTCCTGGAAAGGAAAGAATATAATTTTAAGAATAATTAGGAGGCATGTAAAACCCAATAATAATGATATCTAATATTTCTACAATATATTCAAAAAACGGGTTGGTTTGGAATGATAATTCTATACATACTTTCCTAAGCTGCCTGTAACTATTTCAAATTCAAATAACAGATAATTAGTGACCCTGTGTGGCTCCTATTCATTTTTTTATTAGAATTATGAGTAAATTATTCATTGTCTTTTGGAGTTGCCTGGAGAAGAGAAAGTAGTTGAAGGTTTCATAAGTCAAGGGAGAGATTTGCCACTTAAAATAGAGAATTACTAAGAAAAATATGGTGGAAGCTGTGCTCATTTGTGTCTTACAAGTGATTTCTCTCTCTTGTTATTATTAGATATTCAAAGATTTCTATATAACTTTACAAATAAGTGATGAGAAAATTCATGAATTTTTTGTTAATTTTTTGTCTTAGATGTCATAGATTTCTTTTGCCTTGATCCTTAGAAATTAAGTTCTTACTGCCTTAGTGTTCGATGTATTAAAATGTGACTGTGCTTCCTCAGGTTTGCAGTATTTTTATAATATTTAAATAAGTTGAAATAGGTTACTTTTAGTATTTATGCTATTAAAACTATTTTTGGCTTAGACATTTTAGAAACCTTGTACTAGTAAGTTTAAGTAGTTATTTTCTGACCTTTTAAGTTGGCAGATTCCAGTTAATTAAACTGGCCTATTTACAGAAATGGTAATAAAGTTTTAGAGATTTAAATTACCATTTTGAATCATAGGATGTCAACATAGGTACAGCATTTGGCCTTGCTTTCATGTTAGTTTCCACTCTAGTATGTCTTTTTGTGGTACAAGAAAATGGTTTATAGTGTGTGTGTGTGTGTGTGTGTGTGTGTGTGTGTGTGTGTGTGTGTGTGTGTGTGTATACACACAACAAAAAACTCCCTGTACCTTTCATTTCAGGGACATTCTGTTGTATTATTGAAGGAACTCGCCCCCTCCCTCCGGCCCTCTCTGTCTGTCTGTGTCTCTCTCTCTCTTTCTTTCTCTTTCTCTCTCCCTCCCTCCCTCTCACTCTCTCTCTTTTCTAAAACCTGTAAAATTCCAATATCTTCACCATGTGGTTCTTTGGTAATTGACTTATGTAGCTGTTCTCTAAATTGAGCCACTCAGGAAAGTGTCCCTATAATTATTTTATAGCACCATTATTACCTCATTACAAAGATAATTCTTGCAGGTAAAAGGAAGTTTCCAATTTTTAGATGATTGCACTGCAATAATCTTATTCTTTTCTATTTTACTGCATATAATTCAAGGCAATACATAGTAAAATTTTTGTTTTCAGTGCTAGGGTTTAGTACGTTTCACTTAATCTCTTCTCAATACATTACCAAAGTATGTCGTCCTACTATTTAGTGTAACAATTTAGTAAAATATCCTTATATGAGTTACATATATTAGAAAGTAGAGTGTAAGTGTACCCAAAATTCGAGAAATATTATAGAATGTAAAATAATTTAGCATAACTCTGGATACCATGGTTATATATAGACTTGGTCTCATCCAAAATCAAATTTTGGCTTTAAAAGGTTACACACATTCTTATGCTTATTTTCTTAACATTTAAATAATTGTTTTAACACTCATAAAAAGTATCATAATTGAAAAGCATGTGTTTTCTTGGCTGATTTATATGGCTTTATCTGGAAAATGGAATATCCAAGGAAACTAGAGTTTATAGTGTATTTCCTGGTATCTCTTATTAAAATGTAAAAATTTTTAAATAGAATATAGTGAATACATATATAGTTCTATTTTTAAACATTTTAGTTATAGCAATGAAATATTTATGCAAACATTTTTCAGTGCCACAGTTAAATTACCAAATTTATTTGTGCTATCTTGCACTATTACATATAGTTCAGGTGTGATTAATGTGGACATTGGGTTTTCCCTGTGGGACCAATATAGTGTACTTACTCAGCTCTTAACCTTTTCCAATCTAATTTCATGAAGGATAACCAACTAGTTAAAAACAGTAGAAGACATTTTTCTCTACATGAAAACAGATTCATTATGGAAAATAATTGAAAATATATATACAAATTATTCCCAAAACCTTTCTTCTTGGACCCAATCACGTAACAATACAAGTACATTAGTATATAAAGTAAATGTTCAGACATAGGGAATGATTTCTCATAGATGACTTTTCCTGCTTAGAACAATTAAAAATCCTGACTAATTGTTTTGATATGTTTTAAAACATGGTAAAGGTAAAATGACTGTAATTTTCACCAAAGAAATTAAGAAAATAGAAATCCAGAGAGATCAGCCATGCCATGTTCACTTAGGCCAATTTTGGAAAAGCTGCTTGTGACATTAGGAACTCAAAAACTTAAAAATAAACGGGAAGATATGGGAAAATTTCCATCTGGTACTAAATTTAAAAAAGGTGCACTAGTAAAATTGGTCATAATTTAAAAAGAAGAATACTTGAACATAAATATACCCTTACATGGTACAATGATCTGAATGTTTGTGTACCCTCTACATTTCTTAGTTGAAATCCTAACCCCTAAGATGATGGTATTGGTGGGTGGTGGAGCCTTTAGGGCAAAATTAGGTCATGAGGGTATAGCTATCATGAATGGGATTAGTGTTGTTACAAAACAGACCCAAAAAGGATACCTTGCCTCTTCTTTCATTGGACCTTACAGTAAAGAGACAGCCATCCTAAGAAGGAGGACTATACCAGACCTCAAGTCTGCCTGTGCCTTGATCTTGGATGTCACATTTTTCAGAACTGAGAAATTCCAATTAATAGAAATATTTAAATATTTTAGTGAAAGAAACAAATTTCTATTATTTATAAGCCTGCCTGCTTATGGTATTATGTTATGCCATCCCTAAATAGACGAAGACTCATGAACTACAGGCCCATTTCAAGCCGTTTTAATTTTTGGAATTAGATTTTGGTGGTACTGGATTGCTACTGAATTTCCTGGCCTGCCAGATATAAAAATATTTGCTTTTTATGTATGAAAAGATAACTTCATTCTCTGCCTCATATTCCTTCCATCAACAATCTAAAGAATGTGATGTCACTAACAGATTGAGAAATAATCATAGATTTAAGGAGAAAATAAGATTTGAACAAAAAGTAGTAGAAAAGATAGACAATAACAACATTCCTCAAGGGCTCCAAGTATGTGAGGTAGACTTTTAAATAACTGCTCTCCATTCAATAATAAATGGTAAGGTTGACAAGCTGTAAAAAAAAATCAAGTGAAAATTCTAAAATCAAAACAAAGCAATAAACAAATCACAGACTGCATATAGAAACATAACACCAAAACACAGCTAAAAGAGAGGAATTGGAATTGATAATTACAGCAAACAAACCTCAAACAACTGAACAGTTGGGAAATGTATAAAATACATCAGGTTAGACAGAGTATAAAAGAATGTATAAAATATTGGCATTTGGAATCCCAAAAGACACAGTGATAAAGAATTCACAGAAGCACTATTTGGAGAGATAATAATCAATAGTTGCACCAAACTGATAATCTGAAGTCAGTTTCCAGAAGTTCTATAAAGCAGGAGCAAGGATAAAATTATCTGTCTTTATTCGTATCCCTCAATCTCTTAATCCATCTATATATCTGTATCTATATATACCTATCTAGTGCCCTGGACATTTCACAGGAAAATTGCAGCAAACCGAAGAGACAGTGAAATATTTAATTTTTAAAACATTTTTAGGTGTAATAAACATCACAAAATTTACTCTTTGAAAGAATACAATATAGCTGTTTATAGAAAATTCAAAAGTTGTACATTCCTTGCCACTATATAATTCCAGAACATAATACTTTCAAGGTTAATTAATGTAGCCTATATCCACAATCTGTTCATATTTTAAAATATTGAATGTATTTTCTTGTATGCATTACCACCTTTGTTCATTCATCAGATGATAAATTTTGGGCTGTCACCATCATGTACATATCATTTTTGTCATGTTATTGCGATAAAATTGCTATGCTCTATGATAACTTCATTTAACTTAGTAAAGAACTGCCAAAGTATGATCCAAAGTGGCTTTACCATTTGACCTTTCCACCAGTGGTATATGCAAGGTTCCATTTCTCCACATTTTACCAACAGTTGTTACCATCTCTAATTGTAGTCATCCTGGGTGGGTGTAAAGGGGTATTTCATTATGTTTTTTTTTTGCATTTTCTTTAACAACTAACATTGATCATATATTTTTGCATTTATTGATTATTTCTATTATGTGTTTCTTTGGAAAAACAATGTCTTCAAATTATTTGCCCATTTTAAATTGAATCAGTTGCCTTATTGTTATGAGTTCATTATATATTCTGAATTAGTGGTTCCTTATAAGATATAATTTGGAAATATTTTCTACCAGTATATGGATTGTCTTTATACTTTTCTGATGGTGTCCTTTGAAACATAAAATGTTATTTTTTAGCACATATGATTTTGTTTTATGTAAAAAAAAATTGCTTAATCCAAGGTCATAGGTTTTCATAGGTTTTCTTTTAAAAGTTTTGCAGTTTTAACTCTTACATTTAAGTATTTGGTCCATTTTGTAGTAACTTTTTGGATAATGTGAGGTAAGGGTCTAACTTTATTATTTTGTATGTGGATATACAAGTTTTGCAGCACCATTTTGAAAAGAATATTCTGTGCTTATTGAATGATCTTAGCATCCTTGTTAAAAATTGCTTGACTATAAATGTGAAGAAATATTTCTGGATTTTCAATTTCGTCATGGATATTTTATAACTACATTTACATTAGTAAAGATTGTCTTGATTAGCGTTCCTTGTAGTAAGTTTTAAAAATACGCAGTGCAAGTTTTCCAAATTTGGTTGTCTATTTCAAGATTATTTGGACTATTTTGTGTCTTTCATAGCTGCAAAAGTTTTCAAATCAGCTTGTTAATGTCTGAATAAAAAGATGCCTGGATTTCAGTAGGGATTACTTTGAGATGGTAGATGAATTTGGGGATTTTTGCCACCTTAATGAATTTTCCAATTCATGAACACAGTACATCATTCCATTTATTTAGATCTTCCTTATAACTTTTCTCAGTGAGGTTTGTAGTTTATAGTATATAAGCCTTATATTACTTTTGATTAAATTTATTACTATAATTACTGCTGGCCTTTATTTTTAAAGATGTTGCTAATGGGAATTAATTTTGTTCTGGGATTGTTTATTACATGTGTGCAGAAACATCATTGATTTTCCTATCTTTGTTATGCATTCTGTGAACCTGCTAAACTCATTTCTTGGTTCTAAAATTGTGTGTGAATGTGTGTGTGTGTGTGTGTGTGTGTGTGTGTGTATCTTCTTTGAATTTTATATGTGGAAGATTGTGTCATATGCCATACAGATAGTTTTAATGTCCCTTTCTGAATAAGATGTCTTATTTTTTCCCTAAATTCCCTAGGAAAACCAGTATAGTGTTGTGGTCTGTTCCTAATCTTTTCGGGGAGAATTTCAGTCTTTCACCATTAAGTATAATGTAGCTGAGGACTTCCTTTTGGTAGGTCTTGGAAATAAAATCTTGCAAGCAGCCAAAGGGTTAAAAAGACAAAAAGGATAAACTGTTAATGAATAAAAGTAAGAAATGCAACTAACTTTCCTATGAAGAAATGGAATCCATAAGATGATAAAATATTTTTAATGTGTCAAAAGATTTCTGGAAAGTAGGATTCTGCTTTCAGAAAAATATCCTTCAAGGATAAACATATGATAAAGATATTTTCTGAATATATTGCAAGTAGAAACACTATAAAGAAACATTTAAAGTCTATTCTTTCAGCAGACAGGAGGTAATTTGAGAGGAAAACTTGAAGATGTACAAATAAATAAAAGAAAATTTAAACATATGCAAAGCTAAGGGATAAAAATGTCATATGATATTTAAAATATGGATAAAATTAACATTTACAAAAACATCATTGATCAAGAGTTAGCTTAATGGAGTTATGGTATTTTAAAATGTTTGCATTAACTGTGATAGGAAAAGTGGTACCAATTAATGTTAGAATTTGTTTGCTAAGCATTTTATTTTGTACATACTAAGATAGCTACTACTACGAATTTAACCATGTGCCCCCAAAGTAATATGTGCAGATCCTAAGGCCCATTACCTAAGAATTTGGCTCTATTTGGAAGCATGATCTTCACAGCACTAATTAAGTTAAAATGAGATCGTTATGGTGGCCCCTAATCCAAATGACTGGTGTCCTTATTAGAAAGGGAACACAGATATAAGCACACAAGACAAAACATTTTTTGAAAATGAAGGCGGAAATTGGGGTGGTACATCTAGAAGTCAGAGAGTGATGAATATTGCCAGGAAATCACCAGAAGCTAGGAGAAACATGAAACAGACTTTTTCTTTTTCTTTTTTTTTTTTTTTTTCATTATTGTGTACAGCACTTAGAGTGAATTGTGGTAGACAGACAAGGTGCTAGATGCCACTCCAATGTTGCTTCTTCTCTTTCTTAGCCTCAGAACCCTGTCTTTTAACAGTCCAGAGTTATGTCCTGGCCGAAAACCAGATTCTCCGTCTTTTTATAGCCAAGAGCAGCCATCACACTGGGTTTTCATTAATAAAATTTTACAAAGAAATGTTGTGTGTTATTTCTAGAATGTTTTTTGCAGAGGGAAGGGGTCTTCTGCTTTTCTCCTTCCTGCTGTTCTGAATGGAGATAACATGTTAAGATTGGGAGATCAAGACATTTGCAGCACCTGGGTTCCCGGTGTGTGAGAAACTTCAAGTGAGAGCAGCAGCAGGCTGTCATTTCCAGTCTTTTTTCACTACAGAACCAGTTTGTCAAGGACCATCTCTTGGAACTATAATTCTGTGAAACAGAGTTTGAAAAATATATTTTAGGTGATCTAGAAGGAATGATGAGGTGGTTAATGGCTGAGATTCAGTGAAATCCATCTATGAAGAGTGTGTGAGGCTTTTGACCTTTTGGGATGTTAGAGGGATGGTGAGATTTCAGCAGGGCCAGGTCACCTCACAGCCACATGCTGGGCTCAGTCATCAGTCTGTGAGGTCAAGGGGACTATAGGTGGTTTGGTGGCCAGCAGCGGTGACTGCTTCACCATATGGTGTGTGTCTGTAATTTGTCTGCCATGCAGCTGCGTGTTTATTGTCCTTCTCCTGCTGATTGTCAGTTGACATTAGACACTAAAGAATGTTTCTGTGCCTCTCAAATATATCCTGGCTTCTCATAAATTTGGTTTGTTGTGGCTGAAATATGGGACAATGAGACCTTTTTCAGCCTGTATTTTTGGAGCAGCTGTTTGATGCTTGTAAGAGAACATTTCTTTGTGTGCTTTAAACCCCTGTAGATGGGAGTGAAGTGAACTTTATCTTGCCTTTGGACACCATTTTTCTTAAACTCCCTACCAAAACATGGTACATCAAGCCAAGCAAGTTGGAATTATTCACAGAGATGAAATGAGAATTATCTTTAATCCCCATCTAGGTTGCGGTATCCTTATAAATAATTAAAGTAGGTATTATTTGAGATACTCGCATGAATTTTCATCATTGTAGTCCAGCACAGAGCTTAAGCAATTCTGTGCTACTAGAGTTATTTCTTTATCCTCCAGCACAGGCCAAAAAAATGGATTCCTTGATTTGCTGGCCAGGTATAGCATTCAGAGGATGAGATGGATCCATCAGGTTCCTGTGCTTGCCAGGCCAAGTGACCATTGAGGATATAAAACCTTATGTAAATATGATATTATCATTAAATTGGAATTACTATTGTTAGAGTTATTTTCATTTCATTTGTTTTTTAATTGTACCTTAGGTTCTGGGGTATATGTGCAGATCATACAGGGTTGTTGCATAGTTATACACATGGCAATGTGGTTTGCTGCCTCCATCCCCCCATTACCTAGATCTGGCATTTCTCCCCCTGTTAATCCTCCCCAACCTCCCCACCCTCCCCTGCTGTCCCTCCTTTGCCCCCTCAACAGACCCCAGTGTGTGGTGCTCCCCTCCCTATGTTCTCATTGTTCAATACCTGCCTATGAGTGAGAACCTGCAGTGTTTGATTTTCTGTTCTTTTGTCAGTTTGCTGCAAATGATGGTTTCCAGATTCATCCATGACCCTACAGAGGACATTAACTCATTTTTTATGGCTGCATAGTATTCCATGGTATATATGTGCTACATTTTCCCAGTCCAGTCTATCATCGATGGGCATTTGGGTTGGTTCCAGGTCTTTGCTATTGTAAACAGTGCTGCTATGAATGTAGTGTGCATGTGTCTTTATAATAGAACAACTTATAATCCTTTGGGTATATACCCAGTAATAGGATTGCTGGGTCAAATGGAATTTCTATTTCTATGTCCTTGAGGAATCACCACACTGTCTTTCATAATGGTTGAACTAGTTTACACTCCCACCAACAGTGTAAAATTGTTCCTATTTCTCCACATTCTCTGTAACATTTGTTCTCTCCAGATTTTTTAATGATCGCCATTTTAACCAGGGTGAGGTGGTATCTCAATGTAGTTTTGATTTGCATGTCTCTAATGAACAGTGATGATGAGCATTTTTTCATGTTTGTTGACCTCATATATGTCTTCTTTTGAAAAGTGTCCATATCCTTCACGAACTTTTGGATGGGTTTTTTTTTGTTTGTTTGTATGTCTGTTTTAGTTCTTTGTAGATTCTGGGTATTAGCCCTTTGTCAGATGGGTGGATTGCAAACAGATTTTTTCACAGCACTCTGAAGTTAACCAAGCCGGCTGGCACCTTGATCTCTGGAACTTGAGGCAATTGATTTCGGTTGCTAAGCCACCCAGTTGGTAATGTTTTGTTATGACAGTCCTAGAAATTTAATGCAGATTTTCTAAAGCAATGTTAAAACAGTTTAAATTGTACATATGTTTCAAGATAATAAAGACAGGTAGATCTAGATTTATGTATATTCACATATATGTGTAATGATGAAACAGTATTTCACATATTAGAAGTCAAGAAAGGTGATTAAAAAAAGCAGAAAAAAATGGAAAGCATCTATTTAAAAAATTAAAGTCTACAGTAATAGAACTAGAAGAAGAAAACAAATGCAATAAAAGTATAATTGTAGAATTAAGCAGTCTTTGCTAAGCAATCAATAGATCAATAAGCCTGAAAATCAATAAAAATACAGAAGGCCTGAAGGATACAATTAAATAACATAACCTAAATTAATTTATATAGCATATGCATCATTTTCAAGTGCAACTGAACACTTAGCAAAATATACTCCAAGCCTTTAAACAAACTTAAAATATTTAAATAATTGTAAGCAGTTTATAAATGTATAAATGTATACTCTGTTCCCTGAGAAACCTTTTTAAAAGGAACTTGCAATTATTTTAGTTAATATCGTAATATTTCTTTTTCCTTAGTTATCTGCTCATATATGATTAAGCTAGAGTCAGGAGGGGCTGCTGTTTTGTAAGTATGGAAAAAAGGAGAAAACACTGTTATTTTAGTCTCAGGGATGCTTCTGATAAGAACCCGGCAAACTTTTCTTGCACAGTGCCAGATAATTGATACTTAAGCTTTGGGATCATCTGATATCTACCACAACTACTCAAATTTGCCACTATAATGTGAAAACAGTCATGGACAATACATAAACAAATGAGTCTGGCTGGGTTTCAGTGAAAATTTGTGGACCATATCATTTGAACTTGATATAATTTTCATGTGTCAGAAATATTATTCTTTTTATTTTTCCTTCAATAGTTAAAAATGTAAAAACATTCTTAGTTTATGGATAATAAAAAAAACAGGAATCAGATGAGCTTTGGCTCATGTGCTTTATCCTTGCTCTACATACTTGACAGAGAATAACTATACTGGCAATCCTTCTTTGTGAGGAAAGACATGCCTTTTACACTCCCTTCTTTACCCACCCACCCCCTCGCCATCGACCTAATACATTGGCACAGAATGTCCTCCTTTAAGAGTGACAAAGACATTTCCAATTTAGAAGTGTAAAACAAAAAAAAATAAATTTCAACATATTTCACCTAAGAAACATATGGACAATTTTAATGCAGCGTTTAATTCCATTCTAGAGTCTTTAATCTTCCGAAAAATACATGGTAATTCAGCTCTATTTTAACTCCCTTAAAACATGTTGGATGAAAATTTTCTTAAGCTATACAAACTGTTCAAAAAACTAAAGTTTCTGTTACAAAAATAAATTTTAAATACATAGGAGAAGAAAAGTAGTTGAAATTAATAAAAAGTAAATAAACATTTTAAAAATCTCTAAAATAATGAAGAACTCCAGAAGTACATACAGAGATTTTAAAAACCAGATTTGAGTCATGGCAAGGAGAATTTTAGAAACAGAAATTATTGCTGCAGTGACACAGAGTCCTGACCCCTAAATTTTGGAAAGTTAGTACCGAAGGGATTAGATTTCTGACAACATGAATATATTTTGTTAAAAACGAGAGCATACCAAATTAAATATGTGTTTGGGAACACACACACACATACACACACACACTCAAGAAGAGGAAGCCATGTTTCAGTGTCAAGAGAATGCACATGTGATTTTCACTGCGTAGGCCAATGACGATGGAGATTGTCAGAGAATAAAACATTTTCAAGTCCTAGCTTGTCCTCAAAAATAAATGTCTCATTGGAATTTTTAGCTTTAGAGCACAGAGTACTTAAACAGCAGTGAGAACAATCTAAGAAAAATTATCAAGACTATTATAGTGATGAAAATATAATGTATTTATATAATACTTCAAAAGTAGTCATGAAATAGTAATCAGAATAAGTTAAATGAAAAATAGAAATATATAACATATTCTTTTTGTATGTAATGTATTATGTGCATCTAATAATAAAATATCAAAATGTAGACTTATGGTCACAGGCCTAAAGCTGATGACTGAAGTCAATTGAGAATTATCTTCCCAAAAGAAAATAAAACTTGAACTGCTCATTGTCAGGGAGTGTTATCGAGGATTTTCCTCTATATCTCACATACTACAAATTATTCTTGTATTTCATGCTCAAGAAAATAAGATTTTCTTTCACTGGCATGGAGAATCATTGCTTTCAAAAGCCGACACATATTTTATACCATTTGTCTCATAGAATCCTGAGAAATGGACAGAACTGGTATTACCTCCACTTATACATGGAGACACTGAGATTTAAAGATCAAGTGTTGTCGTCAAATACAGTTGGTAACTGGCTACAGTAGAATTCAGTTTGCCAGAGTCCAAAGTCCATGCTCTTTCATTAAAACACACTACTTTCTTCTGTAAATGTGGATTCCTTGCAATGATTTCCTGTTTGAGATGTTTAATAGTTAACCACAAGTAAGACCTTATATTAGTAGAATGATTTGCTATTTAACCAAACTTTCCCATAGATTTCTTGAGGTTATGGACCATGTGAGAAGGCAGGGAAACTAAAAATATTTCAATTTATACAGAAACCATCTGGATTTTAGAATGTTTGACCTAATTTTGTTGGCAAGTGTGCTCAGGCATAAATAAAGGATACTGAGATTGGATCTCTTTTCTTCTAGTTCCAAGTATTTCAAGCTTTTCTATCATTACATATTGCTTCTTAATAAGTATTTTTATTGTTTGTAAATGTGTATAGTTCTATATTTGTAATTGGATTTCATATAAATTTTGTCAGTGTCAGAACATCTCTTTGAGATATGTAAGGCAGCACTGTAAAGGGGAAACAATTTAGAATTTGGTAATAGAAAGCCTGTGAATCAAACTTTATCTTTGTCTTTTCTTTCTTTGAAATTTTCTTACTGTATGTTTATTACATGCTAAGAATTATTCTGAGAATATAAATGAATCTGTAAACATGACACTGAATATTCTATAAATAAAATGGGAGGAAATGGGCAAGGTAAAACTAATTTTGCAATAGCATGAAGCTCATAGCTAAGACAGAGGCTTGTACATTATGCTGTGGAGTATCAGAAAAGAGCCATTGAAAGTAGAAGATTTAAGGGAAATCTTTCTGCAATGGATGACCTTTGAGCCAAACTTTAAAAGATGAATAATAGCAATATTATATACAAAGAAGCTTATATGCTGGCAAAAAGAAATAGATAAGAAAATGTTTAGGCAGTAAAACAGTATCTTCAGACATACTAACAAGTATACTGGGGGAATCATAGGAAGTGACCAACAAGTTAAGCAGTAGCCAATTCCTCACTGCTTACTGAAGATAAAATAAGACTTACATGATAATCTACGGAGTATAAAATGTACACTAAAGTTTGTGTCAAGCCATAGAAAGGCTTTAGGTTATACGATGAAAACTTTATGGCTTAGAAAAGTCAGTTAGAATGTAGATGAGAAGAGACAGAAAATAGGGAGATATGAGAATATAAGTAGCGGAATGAGACCAGAAATTGAGACCTCTGATGTAATTAGAAAATGGGGAACCAGGAACAGGATAGGTAGTTTGGTGGGAAATTTAATACGTATGTTTATAGAAAGATTAGGTTAGAATTTCTCCTGATATCCACAGGGATATGGAATTTACATATACAAATCTTGAGCATGTTAGAGAATTCTTGGCTAGAATTTTTAATTTGGGACATAAAGGGGTATCCCAAAGGACAAAGGAGAATAAAAAAATTATTCTAATGCCAGCTTTAAGATGAGATGAACAAAAGACTGAGTAAAGAGCCTGAAAAATACTGACATAAAAGGATAACTTTTATGAGAAACAACTGCAAAAAGTATTGAGAAGAAATGGCCAAGAATTAGGGCCATAAAATTCAATGTGGTGGTTGCCAACAATGCCAAGTAGTCCGACAAATATAAATGTCCCCAACTTTGAAAATTTGAAGGTTATCAGCATAGTCATCTACAGTTGTTCAGCTTTATGGCCTTTGGTAACTTATGCCTCAGATAATTTGTTCAAACTCAGTAGAAAATAGCAGCTACATTAAAGGATTCACTAAGAATTAATACAAATATGCAAAGTATTCAAAAAAAGTCATTATTTGAGAGAGGACATTTAAAAATTTCTGTCTAATACATTTCCTGTACTCATAATCTGGAACTGAGATATAAAGAGAGGAAAAGTTGTAAACTGAAAATTACATGACCAGAGAATAATAACCTCAAAACTTGAACCAAGCTCTCCAAATTTTACATCCAGTAGACCATAGTACGTATTCTTAAATGCTGAGGGGGGAAAAAAACCTCATTTTTTAAAACATACAGAAAAACATGAGAAATTCTGGCACACACAAGAAAATAGTGGCAGAAATAATAACTGGTGGAAAATATTCTAGACTTGCCATTGTAACTCATTTCCCATGTCCAATCAGTTACCTTGAAGTTGAAAGTTTTCACTCTCTTTAACTGTCATTTTTAATTGTTCATTTCAAAATTATTCAGTAAAGACATTTATATCCCTCTCTTCTCTGTCACCAACTCTTATTTCTAATTGTTTCAAATTTCGTGAAAGTGGAGTAATGACATTTATACCTGTTTTTATTTGAAAGCGACACAGTAAGGGAAAAAAAAAACCAAAATGCTGTCTTTGACCAAACCAGGAGATCTGCAATACCAAAACTTAACATGAGTGAGTAGAGAGCACGTGGAGAGTTGTTAAGTGACTTAGCAGTGCTGAGAGGGGTCAGATGTAAGAACCTACTAAAGCAGATATTAATAGGAAATAATTTGACTTGCCTGGGAAAAATCAGGAAAAGGTTGGTAATTGATAGAGGTTACTGGTGAGTGAAAATGAGCTAGTTTGAATGTGTGTTCAGAAAAACCATTTAAATTCCATGGGCTACCTGACTTTGTATAGTCTAAAGGATATTCCTCCCTGACCCATATAAAAGACATTAGGGACAAAAATTAAAGGCAAACACAAAGGAGATGAAACAGTGGTATTAGGTAGTGTGACATACCTAGAGCACTCTTTCTTTCTTCATGTTTAGAATGGCCACAGACAGGTCATTGGATGATAGAACCAGAAAATGTCTACAGATTGGGCCAGTAGAAATTCACATGTAGAAAGAATATTGGCTATACAAGCTAAATATAATGGATCTCAATAATTAATGTGCCCAGATGTAGAATTCTTCCAATGGCTTTTTAATCTGTTATATTTAAATTTGAATAGATGAGAAAAAAGTAAATAATGTTTTAGAAGGACTTCCAACATAAAGGACAGATCCCAAAAGAGTAAGAGGAGAGAAGCTCAGAATTTTTCCAGGAATATTCCGCGGCACCATCTCACTATTTAAAATACAAACAAAAATTATGCAAATATTTTTAAAACCCTCTTAGTGCAGTGCTAAAAGTTTGCTGGTTGCATGCTTGGTTGGGATTCTGAATGCTTCATAGAACTTGCATTTTTGGAAGAGGAAATGACTCATCGTTTCTGTTAGAAATGACTTTATAATGCAGATTCATAAAGGCAGAAAGTGTTGCATTATTGTGGGGTATCTATTTTGTGCTGAAACAAAATTACAAATTTAAATTGGACTTATCATAATACATATATTCCCATTTTAACTGAAATAAAACTTTGAGACACATGTCTTCGAAATTACAATACATTCATTTAGAGATACCCAGGTTATGAATAATTTCCGTATTTTTGAACCCTGTCCTTTGTCTCTGCCACCAAATAAAGCATATTTGAACTAAGACAAGGTTAGTCAACTAATTTTAAAGGGAAATTATCTAAAAACGTTGACTTTTTTTAATCAACACAAACATATTTCTTTGCAGAGGGCCTAAAACACTAGTGAGCCAAGACATGTCATCTAGGAATATGACTATGACATAAGAATTACATTTGTTTCATGGTATAAAGTAATGTCACTGAGCATGAATTTGAAATATGAGGTTTATCACTGATTATTTTTTAAATTATTAGGCCTGTTTTGACACATTCCGCAATTGTACAGTCCAACTAAGGAGCTACATTTCAGGCAATAGCTCCTGATTGAGCCACAGAAGCATGGATATTCAGTCCTTCTAATATTTCTTCTAAAGTATTTGGTGGTTTTATACAGTTACCAAATTAGGGGTCTCCAAAAGCATGGATAGTTTCTTGTAACTGGTGATCCTATGTTGTAGACAGTGCTTATTTTAAGTACTATAGAATGAGAATATTGGATGTATATTGAGTAATATCTGATTAGAAACTCATCTACCACGTCTCTATTTTGTTATTCCTTTAAAGCAATTTATAAGATCGGTGTGATATTACAAAAAAGATTTAATTATTCTATATGTTTGTACCTTCTAGTGTGACAGTGCCCATATCTAGATTATGGTTGTCAGAAAAAAAAAAAATGCACAATACGATGTACATGCTATAGACTCAAGAACATTACCTTAATAACATGCAAATATAATAGCACTTGATTTATATTTTTATGTTGAAAAGTTATAATTTAGGGAAAATAGCTGTCGTAGGTATATAACTTTTTCCTAAATATTTTAAAATAGAAATGAAAAGGAATTCTTAAATAAAACTTTCAAATATTTTGCTCAAAATATATTTTAAGAAATTACATGAGTATATAATTTTATTAAATTTTTTTTCTAACCCAGACTAGCTTAGAAAACTAAATTTTTCTTTTATCTAAAAATTCAACTTTATTTATTATACTGTTAATTTTGATAGCTTCTCTGATCTCAAGAAGAATAAAACTTAAATGTCTTTTCATGTTTGAATTTGGATTTCTATGACTGAGTAGCCAATAATGAAGTACATTGTCAAATAACTTAGGGGAAAATCCAGAGATAATGAGAACAATGTCAATGGTAAGTAGGTAATTATAGAAATAGAAAATCTGGGAAATAATTAAACTTTATAAATTTGGAGAAAGAATCTAAATAAGATTAAAATATTCAATGGCTAGTAAACATTTCCATAGCATGACCTAATGAATCATTTACATCAAGACATTGATGATCCAATTTATTAAAATTATTTTAATAATGGTGTGGATTACAAAATCACAGAGGCCTGTTAGTTGAGTTAATATTTCCCAAGATCATTTAAACCCATGATAGAAAATATTTCAATAGGTGCTCATAGAGAAAAAACAAGAAACTGATACTCTAATGAAAATATTCTAAGGAGTCAATGAAGTCAAACTTTTAAAAGTAAGAGTAACTGAGTGACTATTAGAAAAAAATGAGTACTGAGTCAAATAACATGTAGGAGTTTGTAGAGGTTGAGCATTCTAGAGAAGAATAAGGTCGTTTTTTTTTGTTTTTTTTTTTTTTACTGTTTTAGAATTGAGTGGCTAAAATAGAGAAAAATGTCACTAGAGTTCAAGTTAAGGGCCTGGGATGCCAATTTGTCAGAGGGATAATCTAAGTAGATTTTTACATTATCTTTGATGAGAGATTAAGAGGCATAAGCAAAGAATGGAAGGCCAGGGAAAGACTGATGAAGTTGTTGGTGAGTAATACAGAAATGAATAAAAAGGTGTGTGTGACTAAGTTTAAGTACCGAAGAGCAAGGATATTTCAGACAGTATCTGCGGGAAATGGTCTGGATAATAATAAAGTATGTGGGACGCCATCCTCATATCACAGTCCTAATAACGACTGAAAAAAAAGTGGAGAAAACTTCCCTCAAACTGAGAGAGTAACAGTAATATGTTACGAGGAATAGCCACATTTTAATTGAAATACTCAGCAATTATTATATGGCCAAATTTGTTAACTGAGGAATACAGTTCTGAGAGAGCACAGTGGGAAATGTTAGGAGGAAAAGCAACTAAAGGAAGTTGGACTTGGAAAGAGCAAGTCCAGAAAATACGGGAAGCAGGGTATATGAGAGGATATATGATTTATAATCATACATCTGAGCCAAAGGTCTGGGATTACAAGAATATGAGGTATGGTTAAAGGAGGCGAAATTTAGACAGCCCTCAGTTCCAGAAATGTTGCATAGGGATTGAATGAGAGGGGCTCTGGGTCTTTTAGGATTTAATTGTTCTGGAATACACTGTAATTCTAAGGGAGTCTCTGAAGCAGTCTTACTACTATTTTTACTCCATCTCTTCCTCTAATGAAGTCAAATCTAATTCAGCACTAGGTCTCATTAATTATGTCTCTTGACTATTTCTATTATCTCTCCTTCCACCCTTCGCCATTGCTGCTGCCACTGCCTTAGCTTGTGTCAATCCACCTTTGAAAAGAAGTTATAAGTTAAAGCAATTAAAATCTACAGACTGAACCTTGGCTGATTTTTCAAAAACACAGATCTTCCTTGTTACTCTACTGTTAAAAATATATAAAGGTCTTCTCACTGTTTTCTAAATGCCTTGGCATTTTATACAAGGATCTTTATAATTTGGAAACTGTCGAGTGTCATTTCCTGCTTCTGTACATACTCAGCCAAAGCTTTAACAGAGTCAAACTGCTAACATTTCTCCAAACACAATATAATTACTTAGTCAGTGCTTCAGAGCGTCACTTTGCTCAACTGCCTTCTCTATTCAAGTAGCCTTTTTGGTGATTATTGAAGACTAGGTTTCTTTATTACCTTCCTTGAATTTACGAGGAAAGTTAGGTTCAAACTTTATTTTAAGCTACATTTATTTAAGGTTTTCTATTTGTTTGTCTCTCTCTTCTTTATTAAATACTAGAGAGGACTTAGAGTTGCTTAATTTTTAAATATACACTGCATTGGTTGTTATATAGTAGACAACTTTCTGTTGAACAAATAACTGAGGAAATCATATTGATTGAATCTTGTCACTAAAATATCCAAGCATAATTTATGTAAAATGTTTTAATGAGGACAGTCAATTAATCAACAAAATACTCATTTTATAGGGGTAAGAACACAAGATAGTGACTAGAAAGCTTGCCAAAAAAAGGAATCCATACATTTCAGCAAATGTTTCCAAGGCTCATTTAATCTACAGACTCCCCACTTTGGAAAGAAATAATTCAAGAGAAAATTCTACTATTCCCTTTGGCATGATCAGTAATGGCAATTGCTTCAGAGTTGTATTTGGTGAAACCTGTTGTTCAATGTCAAATTAGAAAGCTTTAAAGGAAATAATGGTACATGTTGGGTGGCAAAGCTGTTGGTGTGGGCACAACAGCCCTTTCTTTGTCTTCTTTTCATCTAATTCCATTAGAATCAGTCACCTACATGTCAGGGTAGTAGCTGTGATGAAAGAGTTATGGTAAGGCTTAATCTAGATAAAGTGCAGGCAATACTAACCTGTCAGTAGAAACACTGATAGAATGTGGCCTGAAATAAAAACCACCCTTTCTCTACAAAGACATACTTTTCTGCAGTTCTGAAGATTCAAAACGATGTAAAATTCCAGAGTACATTTGCTTATGTGTAATAACTTACATACTTGGGAAATGTTGCATACCTGTGCCCCATGTCCACATTTCAAGATGTATTATATGAGCTTACTTTGATTTATAAGCCCATTTGTCACTTAACTTGTGGCACTTTAATTTTTCCTGTTTCGAAAGAATATAACAAACTAATACTGTACTTTTTGGTAATGTGACCCTGTTGAATTCCTTATTGACTATTAATTTTGCTTGAGTGGCTTGTCTAATTTTAACATGAAAAGAAATCACCTTTACATTTGCTACCAGTATAATTAGATATCCTGACTGAAAATCTGAGGCTCATGTCCATTTTTTAATATTTCAGTTGGAAAAAATAATCTTCTCTAATAATCAAGCAGTAGATATGCTTAATTGAGGTAATTAAATAGTACTTAGTCAAGGGAATACTCAAAGATTATCCTAAGTATTAAAAGTTCTCCTGCTCTTCTCACTTCCTCTTTGCTGGTATAACCATTACAGTTTAGAAAATATATATTTAAGTTATCCACTAACACAGTGTGATTTTTAAAATTATTAAACATATAAAACTGCTTTCTATAGAACCTGTCCTGGTAATTATCCAGTAAAGCATTTTCTTCACAGTTAATCTACTTAGCATTAATTATCATAAACCAGTCATTTCATTGTAAGAAAGTATTAAAACTATTTCTTATATTTTCTGCTTTCCTGTGTATCATTCCTTATCTAGTTTCTCCTTTCTTTTCTTCTTTCTACCTTTACTTTGCTCTTCTGTCTTTTTTTTTTTTTTTTTTTTTCTGAGAGGGAGTCTCCCTCTGTTATCAGGCTGGAGTGCAGTGGCACGATCTTGTCTCACTGCAACCTCCGCCTCCCAGGTTCAAACAATTCCTCTGCCTCAGCCTCCCAAGTAGCTGGGACTACAGGCATGTGCCACCATGCCCAGATAATTTTTTGTGTGTTTTAACAGAGATGGGGTTTCACCATGTTGGCCAGAATGGTCTCGATCTCCTAACCATGTGATCCACCCGCCTCAACCTCCCAAAGTGCTGGGGTTACTGGTGTGAGCCACCACACCCAGCCCTACTTCTGTCCATTTTAAGGAAATTTATTCTTACTTTCACCTTTACTTACTTGAATTTTCTATTTTGTTTTCCTTAAAAAAATGCTTCAAGATTCCTGAGGGTAATGAAACATTGACATGATCATATAAGTAAAATATCTACTTAGATGTGGTAGGCATTGGCACTGTGAGGTTCAAAAGACTTTGGCTCTTTTTTCCAAGAGCTTAAAATATGTTAAAGAATTAAAGATGGCCTTTCGGCTGGAACCGCCATCTTCCAATAATTCACCAAAATGACGAACACAAAGGGAAAGAGGAGAGGCACTCGATACATGTTCTCTAGGCCTTTTAGAAAACATGGAGTTGTTCCTTTGGCCACGTATATGTGAATCTATAAGAAAGGTGATATTGTAGACATCAAGGGAATGGGTACTGTTCAGAAAGGAATGCCCCACAAATGTTACCATGGCAAAACTGGAAGAGTCTACAATGTTACCCAGCATGCTGTTGGCATTGTTGTAAACAAACACGTTAAGGGCAAGATTCTTGCCAAGAGAATTAATGTGCGTATTGAGCACATCAAGCACTCTAAGAGCCGAGATAGCTTCCTAAAACATGTGAAGGAAAATGATCAGAGAAAGAAGGAAACCAAAGAGAAAGGTACCTGGGTCCAACTGAAGCGACAGCCTGCTCCACCCAGAGAAGCACACTTTGTGAGAACCAATGGGAAGGAGCCTGAGCTGCTGGAACCTATTCCCTATGAATTCATGGCATAATAGGTGTTTAAAAAAAAAATAAAAGACCTCTGGACTGTAAAAAAAAAAAAAAAAAAACAAAAAAAAACAAACAAATGAATAGGTGAATCCAAAGGCAATCTATTATGGACACCAGCTGAGTGGCATAGCATCTATTTAATATGAATACAAGAAATATCTTTAGACAATTATTATTAGCTAGTTGTAAAATAAATGGAGGCACTTCGAATATCAGATGATAATGTATCTTTTAATAATATAAATGTCATTTTTGAGGTGAAGGCCATAATAGTCTCATCTACTTAACAATGATAATTTAAAGCCAGAGAGTAAAACAAATCATGTCATCAACAATCTAAATATTTATATGAATGTATTGTGCTTAAATCTAGAGATATGCTTTTCAATCTGTTTATTAGATTTTATACAAAAATAACACTGATGATCACCCTTGTTACTTGTCAGTATACAGTTAATGAATGAATACAGAAATCAAAATGATACGATTGATAAAGAACTTGGCAGCACTGAGCATAACTCTTATTAGAAAAGGAATTTTCTCTAGAATAAAGTAAGAAGAAAATTAGCCTTCATGTAGATACAGTGAAAAATAAGTACTCAGCTAAAATATTTAGCAAAAGACGTTATATAATATTTGAAGATAGACATAATACTTGTTATTTATTGCCACATAACTTACCACATACTTAGTGGTTAAAAAACACACATTTATGATCTCAGAATTTCTGTGAGTAAGAAGTCCAGTGACAGATCAGTTGAGTTCTCTGTTTAGGCTCTTACTTGCATAAAAATATTGACTGGAACTGTGAGATCCTTTGAAGTAAAAGCTCCCATAGGCTGTTGAGAGCATTCAGTGCCTTGATGGCTACTCAACTAAAGGTGTCAGTTCTTTGCTTGCTGTTAGCTAAAGGCCACCTTCAGCTCCTGCTGCATGGCTTTCCCATATGGTGGCTTATAACATGGTAGCTTGCATTTCCAGTGCCAGCAGAGAAGAGATTAATCTAGCAAGATGAATGTTACAGTGTTAATGTAGCATAATAACATACAGACAATCAGATACTCTCAGTAGTTAAAAGCCAGTAACAGGTCCTGTCAACATTCAAGGTAAAGGTTACACAAAGACATAGACATGGGAGGCAAGGGACAGTTTTTGACTTTGTTATTTATTTATTTATTTTTGGTCTAATACAAGTGTAGCCATCTGTGCTCTCTTGTGTATTATGGCATGACGTTAATTAACAATGTTAATAATTGCTAGAGCAGCAGCAGGGCATATGTTAAATAAAATCTAAATCCATATAAACATTTATTTATATTTTAATGAATAATGTTAAAATTATTTTTTATTTTTAAATTGTTTTATCTATGATTCACATATTTACGTATTTTTTTTCATGGTTGAACTATTAAAGCAGAAGTAAAATACTCAAAATGACCTGAGTATGAGCTTTACTGTACTAGCTTCTTAGTTTCCTAGGGTTGTCATAACAGAATACCACAACTGAATGACTTAAATAGCAAAGATTTATTTTCTCATAGTTTTGGAGCCTGGCAGTCTGAGATCAAAAGATGGCAGGTTTATTTTTTTCTGAAGTCTCTGCTTGAATTGCAGATGGCCACCCTCTTTCTGACTCTACATGATCACCCTTCTGTGCATGTGTGCTGGTCTGTGTTTGTTAAAATTTCTTCCTCTTATGAAGACCAGTTGGATTAGGGACAATGTAATGGTCTCATGTAATCACCTCATTAAAGTCCTCTTTCCAAATATAGTCACATTTTGAGATACAAGAGGTTAGAGCTTCAACACTGGGATTTTTAGGGTGGGGGAAAAGATTCCTCCAGTGGAAACACTAGATGTGTCAAGTATGGAGAGACATAAAACAGTTCCTGCCTAGAAGAACATAGACTAGGCATAATTATCTAATAAAGGAATGAAAACCCAATTTCATTTCTTAGCAATACAGTCCTTTTGTTTGTCCTGGACCTTGGAGAGATCTATGACAATGATGGTGACATGTGCCAATGGCTGCAACCATGAAGAGCAGCATTAGCAAGTATTTTGCTGGTTTGTGGCCTTTTGAAAGTAATCTAAATATCTGAACCAATAATATATAAGTTAAATATCAGATTTAACACTGGAAACCTTTTCCTGAATAATTAGACTTCCTGTAATAAACTGATAATTAGGAGACTACATCCGAATATTTTAAATAAGAAAAATATAATGTATTATGTGTTGACTGAAAAGACATAGCTTATCTCCTAAAATGTAAACAAAATTAAATGCATACATATGTGTTTGTATGTTTAAAACAGAGTAGCATGTTAGAATGAAACATGCTATAGAATGTTACTATCTAATCAAACTATTACTATTTGTGGTGGACTGAGGGCTTGTACTTACTCTTCTAGTTGTTAGAAGGAATGCTCTTAGACAGCTTTTTGCATCTGATTTTCTTCAAGAATCACGGAGTCAGAGCAGTATCACATTTATTTCTGGAGCAGTCTGAATCCAGTGAGTCACACTTAGTTCACAAACTCTTGACAACCTTAAATGGCCATTCTAGCTTCAAGACTTCCTGCACATTGAGCTAAAACATTGTTAGGGATTATACCAGAGCTGAAATTGTCCCCCTGCCTGGTTATCTCTCTTTCCCTTTCCTCTACAGATGAAGGTCCTAAGAAGACTCTCTGTTGAACTTCTGCATGTTAATCTCTCCCTCAGAGTTTTCAATTAAATTACATAGTCATTAGTTTTTTTGATGCTTGGAGCATTTTTCAAAATGTCCACATGTGATTTTGATGTTCCACAGATGTTTTCCATACATACTTTTTAGTATATTGAGTAAATAGGTCAGGTCATAAACTTATTTTATATAGCAATAATAGCTCATACTAAAAAATAAACAGTGTTTTATGTTTTTGCAGAATGATGCAGCAGCAGGTTCTATGAAATACTGTAAACTTGAGAAACATCTTGAAGATTAGGTTTGAACACTGCAAAAGCTTCACTTAGAACAAAGCTCAGAGCCCTGATTATATGATTTATTAAACAAGAAAAAGTGAAAATAATTTAATTTAGCATTTAGCTAAACAAATTCAGAGGAACACCAAAATACCCAAGGCAAATGGATAGAATTGGTAATGATAAATAAGTATTAAAAATTAATAAATTTGAGGAATAAAAAACTTTTAAAAATTTATATAAAGAATAAGAGGAAAAAATAATGCACTACTAACCTATTAGCAAATATATAGAAGAAAGAACAAAATGCTCTAGAAAGTGATATTAGAAATGATAAAATCTACAATATAGGACAATTGAAGAAAGAAAGATGAGAGAGAGATTTTCTTATAATGACAGACTATTTGAAAATGAGTAGTAAAGTAAAAGAACTCTTGAATAAGAAAAGATACAACAGAAAATAAATACACTGATAGTCTGGGATTAATGTAACAAAACCACATAACCTACATGTGGAAGAGTGATCTATTTTTAAATATTTATCTTATTACTGTGGATGTAATTGGATATAGATATCTTGGTAGAAAATAAATGGTCTTCATATAAAGGATCAGCAATATATGCTTTTATATAAAATTGAAAAGAATATTAAAACTCCTAAATTAAAAACCAGAAAAGTTACACCTTGATAAATCTTTCTAAAATAAAAAGGAAAATAAAGAGTAAATATAATATAAAAAGGAATAATAACAGATGGAAGTGTTCACACTATTTCCCTCCATGTCAGGTGGTAAGGTTTGGCTGTGCTCCCACCCAAATCTCATGTTGAATTGTAGTTCCCATAATTCCCATGTGTCATGGGAGGGATCTGGTGGGAAGTGATTTGATTGTGGTGGTGGTTCCCCCATGCTGTTCTCGTAACAGTGAGTTCTCACGGGTTCTGATGGTTTTGTACACAACTGGCATTTCCCCTGCTGGCATGTCTGTCTCCTGCTGCCTTGGGAAGAAGGAAATTTTTGCTTCCCCTTCTTCCATGATTGTAAGTTTCCTAAGGCCTCCCCAGCTATGTGTAACAGTGAGTCATTTAAACCTCTTTTCTTTATAAACTACTCAGTCCCGGGTATTTCTCCATAGCAGTGTGGGAACAAAAGAATGTAATACATTGTTACTCAGCTAATGGGGCACTACTGTAGAAATATCCAAAAATGGGGAAGCAGTTTTGTAACTGGGCAACAGGCAGAGGTTGGAACAGTTTGGAGGGCTCAGACGAAGACAGAAACATACAGAAATGTTTGGAACTTCATGGAGACATATTGAATGGTTTTGACCAGAATGCTAATAGTGATATGGACAATGAAGTCCAACCTGAGGTGGTCTCAGATGGAGATGAGGAGCTTCTTAGGAACTGGAGCAAAGGTAACTCTTGTTAGGCTTTAGCAAAGCATTTTGGTGGCATTTTGCCAATGCCCTAGAGATCTTTGGAACTTTGAATTTAGGAAGACATGTTTAGGATAGCTGGTTAGAAAAATTTCTAAGTGACATAATGTTCAAGAGGAAGCAGAGCATTAAAATTTGGAGAATTTGCAGGCTGATGATGTAACAGAAAAGAAATACCCATTTTTCTGGGGAGAAATTCAAGCCTCCTGCATAAGTAAAAGGAAGAGAATGTTAATCAAGACAATGAGGAAAACATCTCCAGGACAAGTAAAGGACCTTCACAGCAGCCCTTCCCATTACAGGCCTGAAGGCTTTTATAGCATGTTTCGTTCTAAAATGGTTTCTGGGCTGGGCCCAGGTCTCTCTTGCTCTGTGCAGCCATAGGACAGGGTGCCCTGCATCCTAGCTGCTTCAGCTCCGACCATGGCTAAAAGGGGCCAAGGTACAGCTCAGGCCATTGCTTTTAGATGGTGCACGCCCCAACCCTTGGTGGCTTCCATGTGATGTTGAGCCTGTGGGTACACAGAAGTCAAGTGAGGTTTGGGAACCTCTGCCTAGATTTCAGAGGATGTATGGAAACGTCTGGATGTCCAGGCAGAAGTTTGCTGCAAGGGCAAAGACCTAATGGAGAACCTCTGCTAGGACAGTGCAGAAGAGAAATGTGGGGCCAGAGGCCCCTCTCAGAGTCCCTACTGGGACACTCCTAGTAGAGCTGTGAGAAGAGGGCCACCATCCTCCAGACCCCAGAATGGTAGATACAACAAAACTTGCACCATGCACTTGGAAAAAGTGCAGACACTCAATGCCAGCCCATGAAAGCAGCCAGGAGGGGAACTATATGCTGCAAAGCCACAGAGGTTGAGCTTCCCAAAGCCATGGGAACCCATCTCTTTCATGAGTATATCCCGGTTGTGAGACTTGGAATCAAAAAGATCATTTTGGAACTTTAAGGTTTAATGATTATCCTGTAAGATTTCAGACTTGCATGGGGCCTGTAGCCCCTTTGTTTTGACCAGTTTCTCCCATTTGGAATGGGTGTGTTTACCCAATGCCTTTACCCTCATTGTATCTAGGAATTAACTAACTTGCATTCAGTTTTATAGGCTCATTGGCAGAAGGGTCTTGCCTTGTCTCAGATGAGACTTTGGACTTGGACTTTTTAGTTATTGCTAGAATGAGTTAAGCCTTTGAGGACTGTTGAGAAGGCATAATTGTGTTTTGAAATGTGAGAACATGAGATTTGGGAGGGGCTAGGTGTAGAATGATACAGTTTGGCTGTGCCTCCACCCAAATCTCATCTTGAATTGTAGTTCCCTTGATCTCCATATGTCAAGGGAGGAACTGGGTAAGATGTGATTGGATCGTGGGTGTGGCTTTCCCCATGATGTACTCAACGAGTGAGTTCTCAGGAGATCTGATAGTTTTATAAGCATAAATCATTTCCCCCATGCTATTTCTCTGTCCTTCCACCTTGTAAAGAAGGTTACTTTTGCTTTCCCTTCCATCATGATGGTAAGATTCTTGAGGCATCCCTAGCCATGTGGAACTGTGATTCAATTTAACTTCTTTTCTTTATAAATTACCCAGTCTGGGGTATTTCTTCATAGCAGCATGAAAACAGGCTAATGTAACAGGTTTGCTTCTAAATGAAATATGTGATTGCCTATCTATGTTCTATTTCAAAAGGACACATTTATTAAAGTGTAAGAAAACTTTAAAATAATGAACCAAGAAGGAATGACAACATTAACATCAAGATATGATTAGATTTAAAGGGCCTAAATAAATTACATGAGACATTATATCCTTTTAAGAAAAATGTAAGTGAAATACAGTCATGAATTTGTATCTTCCAAATAAATGCCTGAAAGAAATACTAAAATTTTAGAAATGTAAAGCGAAGTTGATAAGAAAAATTTTCATGGAAAATTTTAATATCTCTCTTATAAACTATTCTGGTGAAAATGATAAATATAAAAAATATGTTCCATTTATTTATGTTAATATTAGATGACATGTGTGCATATGTTTAATCCTATATCCCTCAAATGGAGAACATATATTTTTGTATTCAGAGAGTATTTGCAAATATTTTTCATGGGCTTGGCTACAGAGTAAATGTTTATAGATTAAAATAATTAGATATTGTCATGTCACCATCTTCAGTCATATCTAAAATGGTAGACATTAATCAATTTTTACCAAAAATATGAAGGCAGTTTAAAAACCAAGAAACACACTGCTAGGTGATTTTTAGAGTGAAGAAGAAATTTATCAAAAAAGTACAAATACATAGGAAACAACAGAAATTAGAATGCACTATTCCAGAGCTTATGGGACACCATGAAAATGATTCACATGAAATAATGTAGCATAAAAGGATGTCACTATTTCAGAGCACAGAAATGACATCTTTATACTTACTTTGAAAAAGTTTTTCAGTCATTCATATTAGGGAATTAATAAAATTAAAGTCATAAATGGAACTCTTCAAATGGTAAAAAGAGTAAGTATTTTCAGAACCTATTTCCTTTAGACTTACCCTTGAGACAAATCTGTTGGTTATCTGATGAAAAAAGGAAGAAAATGTGAAATTTGACAGCTCGAAGAAGATACCAATAGTCTGATAGAAGCGGAACACTGCCTGCAGCAAATTTGATTACCTAAAAGAAACCAGTAATTGTCCAACAAAATAACCAAATATATGCACAAAGAAAACATTAGGATAATAATGAAAGAGATTTCACTGATAATTTCATAGCAAGGATCACTTGAAGAAAATGTATTTATTCAGCATCGTCCGTGGTACACAGAAATTAGTACTTTTCTTCATAAATTACCCAGTCTCAGGTACTTCTTCATAGCATTACTTTTTTATTTTGAGGAAGAACAGGAAACCATGATGAGAATATTTCCATGATTTATTCATGTCCTGTTCTCTCTTATTTCTCATTTTTCCTTCTGAAATGCTCTAGGAATTATTAGAAATTCTAAGTGTAAGAGAATTAATATTCAGCAGACCATTATTTTTGTTTTTTATCATTGTTTATGTCAATTATTTTCTTTCCTAATGAGATGATTCTGCACTTTGGCCTTGGGGGAAAAATGTTTTATTACAAATAATAATCTAAACATTTTTAATAAATGTCAAAGTTTTTTTTTTTAATGGCATTTTATGTCATATGCTTCACTCAACAAAATAGTGCTATATTTACTTTAAATTTACTCTTAATATTAAGGAAACTGTACCATAAAAGTAGTCAAAACTCTCTTCCTATTGAAATTTGAAATTCTGAAGTCAGAGAAAAGTTGAATTTAAAGTATAATTCTAGTATACAAAAAGATAGAAATATAAAGCATAAATGTAAATTATACTTAATATAATTGAATAAACAAAAGAAACTTTTCTAAACCTAGTCATATTAGAATTTAGTAGTATATTACTATGTAGAGTAGTTGTATTCCAGTTGTGTTCATTATAAATCATAAATTTTCTTCTGAAATACATTATAAAAATCAGAGGTCTTTTCCTGCAGAGAAAACCTTCAGTTATATAAATTTGGAAATTTTGGCAAGAAGGGGAAACTAGTGATGAATATCTTAGGATCAAGCCGTGTATGACTGTATAAATCCTAGTGATGTAAAGATTCCTGGGGGTTGTCAAATTTGTCAAATTTTAATTTCTAGCAGTTTGATGACATTGCCATTATGTATTCATTATGAAGTATCTTTAGACATCATCCAGTATCTGAATTGTTGCTTATGTTAGCTGTTTCCTTCCTTCACATACTGTTTTTTTCTCTCATACACAGTCTGACTGACATGGACTAAAATATAATACATCTTTTACTATAACAATGTCTTCTAGAAACAAATACCTAAAGGTACAGGGCTTCAGTAAACCAACTTTACTAACTGTAGAGTTTTAATGTATAATTCCACTAGTAAGTTTACATAAAATGGGAGGGAAAATACATATATATAATAATTGTCATATAACAGTGGCATAAAGAAAAAAAACAACTGAATATATGTTTAAAACATTGCATAATAATATATTCATCCTTCAGTTTTGTGTTTTTTTACTGTTTAAATCTAAAACAATTAACTTGTAATGTAGGACTAGATATTAATTGAATACAATCTATGAAAAGTTTTCCAACGGAATATTACTTTTGTTTTCTGTGTGATTAAAAAAGAAGAAGTGGTTCCTTATTACTAAGACATGTCCCATGCCTCTAATCCCAGCACTTTGGGAGACCGAAGAGGTCAGATCACCCGAGGTCAGGAATTCGAGACTAACCTGGCCAACATGGTAAAACCCCGTCTCTACTAAAAATACAAAATAATGTACCAGGTAAGGTGGTGCACACCTGTAATCTGAATCACTTGGAAGTCTGAGGCAGGAGACTCTCTTCAACCAGACAGGTGGAGGTTGCAGTGAGCTGAGATGGCACCACTGCACTCTATCCGGCCTGGGTGACAGAGTGAGACTCCATCTCAAAAAAAAAAGTATATATATATATATACACACACACACATACACACACACAATATATGTATATACATGTGTATATATACGTATATATATATATACACACATGTATATACATATATTTGTGTGTGTGTGTGTGTGTGTGTGTGTATATATATATATACGTATATATATGTGTGTGTATATATATGAGTAAAATAATGGTTAAAAGAACCGTTCCTCTGTGATTATGGGTAGACATGTTGAATTAATCATGTTTATTTTAGTCAAATATAAAACATAGACTGTTCAATCTTAATGAATTATGAACATTGAGACAGAGAAAAGAGTTTGATTTAAAGTTTGCTTTGCACTTCATATTAAGTTTGTAATTGCAGATTTCCTGTGAATGCTATGAAATTATTTGTATCAAGAACCCAGATTTTAGATACTTATAATTGATTACTGGTTTAATCAAACTTGTTTACTCTGTTTAAATATTTTCTATTCAAAGGTAATATAACCATATTCTTCAGGTTTCTAAGTTGAATAAAGAGTCTAAAGAAATATTGTGGCTGGGCATGGTAACTCATGCCTGTAATCCTAGCACTTTGGGAGGCTAGGACTTCAGGTGGATCACCTGAGGTCAGGAATTCGAGACCAGTCTGGCCAACATTGCAAAACCCCGCCTCTACTAAAAATACAAAAAAGCTACCCCGGAGTGGTGGTGGGCGCCTGTAATCCCAGCTACTCAGGAGGCTGAGGCAGGAGATTTGCTTGAACCCAGGAGGTGAGGCAAGATCGTGTGACTGTACTCCATCTGGGTGACAGAATGAGGCTCAGTCTCAAAAAAAATTGCTCAAGTGAGCTTACTGAATTCACAATAAGAATACCTTCTAACATTGTTTTTCACTAATGTTTGAGACTAAGAAATTACATAGCAGAGATCACAAAGTGGCATATCTCAGAGCATAATTTACAATAGAATTTTAATATGTATGACATAGATATTTAGCCAAGATGTGAAATTTGAGGTGGTATTACAAAAAAGCTAAAATATCTATCTTCTCTTGAAAATCTGAAGCTTTGAAATGCTTGGCCTATATTTCTCTATGACAAAAATTTAGCAGGCATTGAGAGGAATATGATTTCCCTTAGGTAAGACACAACTTGCTACATATTTAGAAGTTATTTGTTTCAACCCATTTCAGTAATTTGTTTTAACTGGGCAATGTGGATATTTTCATTTGTGAACTCCATTTAACACAGTACTGAGGAACTCACTGTTGTGCAATAATAGAAAAAATAAAGGATGGCAAGAATCTTCTGTTTAATTGTTGGTAGTTGTGAATTGCTTTGTTGATCCTTTAATGACAACTTGCTATAGGCAGATTCTGTGCCAGACTCCAGCAGTAAGAATAAAGATAAATGAGCCACATTCTCTGGCCTAGAGGAGTAACAGAGACATACATAAAAAGGAAATACTGTGGGAGATGAATTCACAGAATGCAGTTGCAGCACAGAGCAAGTATATCGAATGGAGTTGACAAATGAGACAATGTCGGAAGAAGTTGTACCTGGGAGGATAACAGAACTTTATATTGTGAAAATGATAGAATCCTTAAATTATATCTCAATCTGAAATTTTCTTTTTATCTTGTTTTAATTCCCTGGTGGTAAATGTTGTATATATAAATTTCAACAGTGTGCTTTAATTTCACAAAATTAATATTTTTGTTATTTAAATTAAAGAATTTTGATTATTTTTTGAACGTGAATATTATGGGTTATGAATACTTATGATATTACAGTAAGGCTTTTCTGGCCTCTTTACATTTTAATGCCCTTTGTATCCCACTGATGACCTCTTTATATCCAAGAGGATATAAAGGTCACTGGTCCTTTATATCCTTTTCCCAGGTTTGGCTTTGTGGAGGGGCTGAGAGATAAGAGTGGCTGTGCTTGTCCTTCAAAGCAGAGTCTGTGCCTGGTTCCTGATGCCAGAACAGCTTTTCTCATCCTTCCAGGCCCAGATACTTTGTTTACCAGGCCATCCCTGTTTTGAAGTTCTTTTCTACCACAAATTAGATTTATTTAGTCTAGAATTATATGTAAATTCAGTAATACAGTATACCCTATTGTACAAAAAAACTTTCCATCTGTATAATGCTTTTAAGGAATATCCTTGTTGTTTCATGTTTTAATAAGTCATTAATTTTTACTCCCACCTAGTATTCCATTGTATGAGGATATTACAGCATATGATTCATTCTCCTGTTAGTGGACACTGGTACTGTTTTGGTCTGTTATTAGCAAGTTATGAGCATTTATGTATGTCTTTTTTGTAAACATATGTTTTTCCCCTCCTGTATAAATATGTAGAAATGGAATTTCAGTATAGGTGTATGTTTAATGTTGGAAGAAGATGTCACATGTATTTCAAAAGTGGTCACTGAGATAGATTCAACTAGTTTGTTTTATCTAAAAATGTCTTTATTTTCTTCATTCATAAAATATTTGGAGCAGTTTCAGAACATGGAATCAATATGCTTTATTTTTAAAGTGTTTTGACACTTAATATAGTTCACTATCTTCTAGCCTCCATAGTTTTGTATGAGAAGTCAGGAAAATACCATAAAGCTTGGCAACATTCTGAAATACTCAATATATCTCAGGCTTGGCCTCAACTTTGTAGGACCTTCAGTCATGTCTAAGCTCTCTATAACTATCCTTTATTCAATTATTTTTAATTTGGAATAACTATAGTGTAACAGGCAATTGCAAAGATATTACAGAGTGATTCCTATAACACTTAGCCAGTTTTCCCCAGTAGTTACATCCATCTATAGTACTATTATATAATCAAGCAATTAGTGTTGAAACTCTGAGAGAGAGAGTGTGTGTGAGTGTGAGTGTATATGTGTGTGTGTGTGTGTGTGTGTGTGTGTGTGTACTTTTGTTCCATTTATCATGTGTCCTGTAACCACCTCCTCAGTCAAGTACAGAACTGCTTCATCACAGGAAAGATCTGCTGATGTATTTTACCAGTTTGAATGAAGGGTTGAAACTTTACTACTTTTTAAGTCCCTTGATATCCCCTGATTATAATTGTCTTAACCATTTTCTCTTTGTACATTGGGTTTCCCATTAGGTAAGTTTAAGCTTTTGTTTCAAACATAAAGAGTTTTGCTTCAAACTAAAGAGAAATCAAATGTATTAGATTTTAAAAAAATGTTATTGTGTGTATTTAAGCAGTACAGTATGATATAAAATACATATACACTATAAAATAATTACTATAGTGAATAAATTAACATACTGATCTTAGATGGTGGTAGTAAATATGTACACTGAAGAAGGTGAAAGATCCAATATACAACATGAGGACCATAGTTGATAATGTACTGGACTTACACATTAGCTCTGCATATTGTACTCTCTTCCTTCTTGAGAGTCCAAGGCTCATTCTTTCATGATTTCCTTTCTGTTTACAAACCTTCCTCAAAATTTTTTTAGAGTAGATCTGCTGATTACAAATTCTCATTGTTTTTATTCACCTAAAAATGTCTTCATTTCTTTCTCATTTCTCAAAGATAAAATTGCTGATCACAGGACTGGGGTAAAAAAAATTTTCAACACTTGAAAATTGTGTGCCACTTCATTCTTGCCTCCAGAACTTCTAATGAGAGATCTACTGTCAATTAAATAGTTTTATTCATATAGGTAACAGGATTTTATTCATTCTTTTCTAGATAGATATATAGAAAGATAGGTACATAGACTGACCTCACTTTGACTAGATGTGTCTGGATTTATTTGGAATTATCCACTTATGGTATACTCAGATTCTTGAGTCTGTAGGTGTTTATATCTTTCACTAAATTTAAAAATTTTCTGCCATTGTTTCTTTAAATACTTTTTTTTAAAATTGTACTTTGGGCTCTGGGGTACATGAGCACATTCTGTATCCTGCAGAATTGCTGCATAGGTACATACATGCCATGGTGGTTTGTTGACTCTATTCCCTCACCCCCCACCACGTTGCCTACATCAGGCATTTCTCCTGATATTATCCCTCCCCATCCTCCCCGCCCCCTGCTGTTCATCCCCTCCCCTCTCCTCCAGCCCCTCACCTACCCCAGTGAGTGTTGTTCCCTTCCACGTACCCAAGTGTTCTCATTGTTAGTCACCAGCCTATGAGTGAAAACATGTGATGTTGGTTTTCTGTTCTTCTGTCAGTTTGCTGAGAATGATGGTTTCTAGATTCATCCATTTCACTACAAAGGACATGAACTCATTATTTTTTATGGCTGCATAGTATTCCATGGTGTATGTGTGCCACATTTTCTTTGTCCAGTCTGTCATTGATGTGTATTTGGGTTGGTTCCAGGTCTTTGCTATTGTAAACAGGACCGCAGCAAACATACATGTGCGTGTGTCTTTATAATAGAACGATTTGTAATCCTTTCGGTATATACCCAGTAATGGAATTGCTGGATCAAATGGAATTTCTATTTCTAGGTCCTTGAGGAATCACCACATTGTCTTTCATAATGGTTAAACTAATTTACACTTTCACCAACAGTGTGTAAGTGTTCCTTTTTTCTCCACATCCTCTCCAGCATCTGTTGTCTCCAAATTTTTTGATGATCACCATTTTAACTGGCATGAGATGATAGCTCAATGTGGTTTTGACTTGCATTTCTCTAATGAGCAGTGATGATGAGCATTTTTTCATATCTTTGTTGGCTGCATAAATGTCTTCTTTTGAAAAGTGTCTGTTCCTTTGCCAACTTTTGAATGGCTCTTGTTTTTTTTTTTTTTTTTTTTTTTTTTCTTGTAAACCTGCTTTAGTTCTTTGAAGATTCAGGATACTAGCCATTTGTCAGATGGGTAGCTTGCAAAAAATTTTTCACATTCCGTTGGTTGCCAGTTCACTCTAATGATTGTTTCTTTTGCTGTGCAGAAGCTCTTAAGTTTAATTAGATCCCATTTACCTATTTTGGCTTTTGTTGCCATTGCTTTTGGTGTTTTAGTCATGAAGTTCTTGCCTATGGCTATGTCCTAAATGGTGTTGCATAGGTTTTCTTCTAGGGTTTGTATAGTGTTAGTTCTTATGTTTAAATCTTTAATCCATCTGGAGTTAATTTTTGCATAAGATATAAGGAAGGGGTCCAGTTTCAGCTTGCTGCATATGGCTAGCCAGTTTTTCCAACACCATTTACTAAACAGGGAATCCTTTCCCCATTGCTTGTTTTTGTCCAGTTTGTCAAAGATCAGATGGTTATAGATGTGTGGTGTTGCCTCCAAGGCCTCTGTTCTGTTCCATTGGTCTATTTCTCTTTTTTGGTACCAGTATCATGCTGTTTTGATTACTGTAGCCTTGTAGCATGGTTTGAAGTCAGGTAGCATGATGCCTCTAGCTTTGTTCTTTTTGCTGAGGATTGTCTTGGCTATGTGGGCTGTTTTTTATTCCATATGAAATATAAGGTGTTTTCTTTCCAGTTCTGTGAAGAAGGTCAGTGTAGCTTGATGCAGATAGCATTGAATCTACAAATTACTTTGGGCTGTATGGCCATTTTCACAATATTGATTCTTCCTAACCATGAACATGGAATGTTTCTCCATCTGTTTGTGTCCTCTCTTATTTCCTTGAACAGTGGTTTGCAGTTCTCCTTGAAAGGTCTTTTACATCCTTTGTTAGTTGCATTCCTAGGTATTTTATTCTCTTTGTAGCAGTTATAAATGGGAGTTGGCTCATGATTGGGCTGTTTGTCTCTTGGTATATAAAAATGCCTGTGATTTCTGCACATTGATTTTTTTATCCTGAGAGTTTGCTGAAGTTGCTTATCAGCTTAAGGAGGTTTTGGGCTGGGATGACAGGGTTTTCTAAATATATCATCATGCCATCTGCAAATAGGGACAATTTGACTTCTTTTTTCCTAATTGAATTCCCTTTATTTCTTTTGCTTTCCTAATTCCTCTGGCTAGGACTCCCAATATTTCTTTTGCTTTCCTAATTGCTCTGGCTAGGAGTGGTTAGAGAGGGTATCCTTGTCTAGTGCCATTTTTTAAAGGGAATGCTTTTAGTTTTTGCCTGTTCAGTATGATATTGGCTCTGAGTATGTTGTAAATAGCTTTTATTATTTTGGGATACATTCCATCGATTTCTAGTTCATTCAAAATATATATATAATTTAATTTTCTATTTTCAAGTTCAGGAGAATGAAAAAGAAAATTGAACTTGAAAAGAGAAAAATAAAATTTGTCAAAATTGAATAATAGAAAATAAAACTGAAAAAATTATGGACTGATATTCAAGGACATGTGAGACTATACCATATAGTCTTATGTCAGTTTACCACTGATGGATATGTAGGTTGATTCCTTGCCTTTACTATGGGGAATAGTGCTGCTGCGATGAACATGTGTGTGCATGGGTCTTTATGATTTATATTCCATTGGGTATATGTTCAGCAATGGGACTGCCAGGTTAAATGGTAATTCTGTTTTAAGTTCTTTCAAAGATCTCCAGAATGCTTTCCACAATGGCTGAACTCGTTTACATTCCTGCTAGCACTGTATAAGCATTTGCTTTCTCCACAATCTCGCCAGTCTGTTATGTTTTGACTTTTTAATAATAGCCATTCTGATTGGTGTGAAATGATATCCTGTTGTGGTTTTGATTTTCACTTCTCTAATAAATAGTGATGTTGAGTATTTTTTCATATGCTTGTTGGCCTCATGAATGTAATTTATCATGCTGTTTGGCTAGAATAGGTCAGTTGTTTTATTCCAGTGTTTTTTTGTCTTGCTATGTTACCACATTGCTCTTGTTTGGTTACAGAGAGCAAGCATTTGGGGGTGCTATTTTTATCTGAACTCTTGTTGGCAGTTCAAGGTGAAATATTTTTCTAAGCGCTTATGATCTGGGATATGTAAAGTATAAAGAAAACCCAGTAGGCTCACCTATAGGTTATTTTCAGATCCCAGGATTCCTAGCTAGTCTTACTTCTTCTCTCCAGCTTTCAGTTTTCTGTTTGTTTTACAAATAATGTCCCAGGTAGTTAGCCATACTTAGCAGAAATAGGAAGAAATGCATTTATTCCATCTCAGACTGGAACCAAATAGATCCTTTTAATATATTTTAATAATTCTTCTTTTTCTTACTATGTTCCAAATATCTTTGATAGGATATTGCAGGATACATTTTTTTGTTTGTTTGTTTGTTTTTTTTGAGAAGGAGTTTCACTCTTGTCACCCAGGCTGGAGTGCAGTGGCTTGGTCTTGACTCACTACAACCTCCACCTCCCAGGTTCAAGTGATTTTCCTGCCTTAGCCTCCAAAGTAGGTGGAATTACAGGCAGCAGCTACCATGCCTGGCTAATTTTTTGTATTTTTAGTAGAGACAGGTTTCACCATGTTGGCCATGTGAGTCCCAGCACCTGGCTGCTGGATTCATTTTTAAGTAATACTGGGCTTCCAAAAAAGTAAGAAGCAGATCTGTGAAGACTGTGATACTCATTTTATAGTTACATTCTAGATTAGCATTTAAATTGCTAATTTGAAGTTACATCTTAATAATTCAATTTGCATTTCTGTAATTACTAATGATATTAAATATTTTCCCTAATTTAAGTAATTAATTTTTACCTCCGTAGGACTCAAATCCATTCATTGAAAAGGTCTTTTTCACTGAAATCTTTCATTGATATCAATACCCTACTAGACCTCATGTGATATTTAAAAACACTCCTTCTGTCTTTTTCAGTGATTTATCTTTTTGTACAAAAACTTTATTTAAACCTTTCTTAATTATTTGTCTTTTGTAATTTATGGATTATAATCTCTAGCAGTCTCTTTTCTGCCCATAGTGCAATATTACCACCAATATGTAATAAATAAAAAATTTTATCTCAGTGAAGCTCCATACTTTAGAATGTAAATGTTAACCTTTCCAAGTAAGTATCATATGTGAAATTAAGACTAAATGTATTTATAAACAAACATATGGTTTATGTTTGTAAACTTACTCCTCTTAAGTATCTCCTATATTCCTTCCTCTCTTTCAATTCACAAATGCTACCCTTTTCAGTACTGATCCTGTATATTTTAACCTGTTAAGTATTTATTGATTCTACCTACTTCTCTGCCTTTCTTTCCATCTCCTTATATCAAGCAGCCATTATCACTCATATGAGCTAATTTAGTAGCTTCCTGCTTTCCCCAGGCCTCTGTTTTCCTCAGATACTTCTTTTTGTACACTGAAGTCAAAATGTTCCAAAATACAAATCTGATCTTCTCTTTGATTATCCATTCCATCTCTGGCTTCAAAGGTTCTGACGCTTTTCTGTTGCCCTAAAATCAAGTGGTCAGTCTTTATCATGGCCTGCAATCTGGGTATAGTGTTACCTCTCAACCTCACCTCAGATGGTCTCACTTTCTCATTATGCCAAACTCCGGAGGGCTTTTTAAGATTTGGTTGTTTCTGATTGGAATGGACTCTCCCCACTGCTTCTCTGACTCTGTTAATTGCTTTATAATGCTATTTCATAACTAAATCTTTAATTCCTCAGAGAAACTAGAGTGAATTTCTCTATCATGGGGTTTCCTGGAACCATATAATTATCCCTTTTTTTTTTTTGTCAGGTAATTTTTGGATGATTATTTGCTGGACATTTCCCTTCTTATTTGGACTCTTCTATAAGGCTAGAAGTCAGAAGACATTTGTTTATGTTCATGTGTGTATCTTATTTGTAATTCAGAGATGAGATTCAGGGTTTAAATATATTATTCCTGATGTATGATTATGAATATAGGACTTGAGTATATTTCAAGTTTAATGATCATTTAGATTAGAAATTTATTCTGTAATTTGTTTTTAATTGTTATGTTAATAAATAGTCTATCACTTAAGATTTGACATATATATTACAAACATTATTACATGTTGAAATATCACATATCTGAAGCATTTTCAGGATAGACCTTGCTAGTTTTCTCAATGTAGCATAGATATTCCTATTAGAAATAATTCTAACTATAAAATTGATTGTAGTTTGGTTTGTACCATAATAATGACCAACTTGAAATATAAAATATAATTACATCTTACTTGTTCCTGCTTGAAAATTTATTTTCAAGAAAGTTTATTCAGATTTAATCATATTTTACTACTAATTTATATTGCCTAATACATTTATATATATTCAATTTACATACATCCCTCTATGGCTTATTTTATTCATGAAGAATATGCTTCTGATCAAATTTTTCTAGTAACATAGGTACAAATTCTTTACTCTGTGGAATACATTTGACTTATAATTCAAGGAGAAGGCCACATTGACAGGAATTTTTGATTTGTCTTTATCATTTAATTCTGATATTAACTAATAAATCATTTAGAATCATATATACATATTTATTTCTGCCATGAAAGTTAATGTTCATGAAATTTACATGTAAAAGATTAAAAAACAGATTTGTTATATACCATGTTTTACAGAATTTTTAACAGAAGTTCATGAAGCTTTGCTTGGCTCACAGTTTCCAAATAGTTAAATCCAATTTTAGAGTAACTGAGAAATACAGGACAATTTGCATTTACAAAGCCATATTCCAGCAGGCATCATAGAAATCTATGAATAATCCGATAAAAGTCACAATTAATGGTCAGTACTAAAATTCCAGGTCAGATGTATCAAACGAAATCAGAAATAACAGTGCCAAACTACCAAATTGAACAGATGGATTCTGATTTTAGTTTTTTAAAAAAATGAATGAGATTCACTATTTCTCTGTTAACTAAAATGATATTTAACAGCCTTGGAAGTGTTTAGCAGAAAACTTTCATGCTAAACCATCTATAATTAATTTTTTAAAAATCTATTTATGTCAAATCCACTGAAACTATATTCTTTATAAACTTGAAATACACTCAAGTCCTATATTCATAATCATGCATCAGGAATAATATATTTAAACCCTGAATCTCATCTCTGAATTACAAATAAGTTTTTGTATATTAAATAAGAGGTAAAATAAAAACTAATTCAGTGACATTAATTTTTTTTCAATAAAAGGTAACACAACTTCATAAAATGAGTTTGTCTTTGAAAAGGTTAACTTTTTGGTTGGTGCTAATACAGGGAATGTATATGACTAAATGTTCTAAGAATTTAAAAAGTTATTTTACTCTTCCAGCCATTGCAAACAAAATAACCTAAAGTAGTTCACCCATAATTGAAATAGATTTTCTCTATTATTTCCCTAGTAATCAAATCCATTTTCCAAAATAAGACATCAATAGACATTGAGTCTAAATTACTGAAGTGTGACATCACTCACCTTTCAACTTCTATAGCCACTGCAAGAGTTCCAACCAAAATAATGTCTAATCTGAAAAAATATTTATCAGTTTCCAGACTTAAAAATCTCCTATCACTCACTCACATGATCACAAACTTTCTCAACAACATCTCATGTTTTCTAGGTCTGCACAATTGCCAGAGTATCCCAAGATCTTGTCCATTATTCTTTTATAACCCCTTACCCAAAATATTATGATATGTGTGGGGTACTTTAGCCCCACAATGTAATTTGCCATTCTGAAAATGTATCTCAGTTTTAATGATAAATTGATCTTTTCCTCTCTTTTTTAACTTTTATTTTAGATTCAGGGGTACACATACAGGTTTATTATATAGGTAAACTCATGTATTGGTGGTTTGTTTTACAGATTGTCACCCAGGTACTAAGCCTAGTAACGAATAGTTGTTTTTTTCTCACCCTTTCCTACTCCCTCCCTCTACCCTTAAGTAGATTCTAGTGTCTGTTATTTCCATCTTCCTCTTTGTAGCCATGGAGTTCTCATCATTTAGCTTCCTCTTATAAATGAGAACATGTGATATTTGGTTTTCTGTTCCTGCACTAGTCTGCTAGGGATGATGGACTCCAGTGCCTTCCATGTCCCTGCATAGGACATGATCTCATTCTTTTTTTAATGGCTGTGTAGTATTTTACGGTATATATGTACCACATTTTCTTTATCCAGTCTGTCATTAATGGGCGTGTAGGTTGTTTCCATGTCTTTGCTATTATGAATAGAACTGCAATGAATATTTGCAGGCATGTATCTTTATGATAGTATGATTCCTGTTCCTTTGAAATTGCTGGGTCAAATGATAGTTGTTTCTAGCTCTTTGGGAAGTCACCACATTGCTTTCCACAATGATTAATTTACATCCCACCAACAGTGTGTAAGTGTTTACTTTTCTCCACAATTTTTGCCACCACTTGTTGTTTCCTGACTTTTTAATAATAGCCATCCGGACTGGTTTAAGATGGTGTCTCACTTTGGTTTTATTTGTATTTCTCTAATGATCAGTGATACTAAGCTTTTTGTCATATGCTTGTTGGCTGCATGTATGCCTTCTTTTGAAAAGTGTCTGTTCAAACTTTGCCAACTCTTTTAGTGGGTTTTTTTTTTTTCTTACACATTTGTTGAAGTTGAGGAAGCTAGATAGTAGACCTTTGTCAGATGCATAGTTTGAAAATATTTTCTCCCATTCTATGGGTTGTCTGTTTACCTTGTTGATAGTTTCTTTTGCTATGCAGAAGTTCTTACATTTAATTAGATCCCATTTGCCTATTTTTGCTTTAGTTGCAATTGATTTTGGGTCTTCATAATGAAAGGTTTGCCTGTTTCTATGCCCAGAATGGTATTGCCTAGGTTGTTTTCCAGGGTTTTATAGATTTAAGTTTTATATTTAACTCTTTAATCCATCTTGTGTTGATTTTTGTATATAGCTAAAGGAAGGAGTCCAGTTTTAATATTTTGCATATAACTAGTCAGTTATCCAGGCACAATTTATTGAATAGGGAGTCCTTTTCCCATTGCTTGTCAGCTTTGTAGAACATCAGGTGATTGTAGGTATGTGGCCTTATTTCTGATGAGCTCCCTATTCTTTTCCATTGGTCGACATATCTGTTTTTTCTATCAGTACCATGATGTTTTGTGTATTGTTACCTGTAGTATAGTTTGAAGCTGGGTAACATGACACCTCCAGCTTTGTTTTTTGTATGTGTATGTGTATGTGTGTGGTGTTTGCTTGTTTTTGTTGTTGTTGTTTGCTTTTGCTTAGGATTGCCTTGGGTATCTGGGACTTTGTTGTTTCATATAAATTGTAAAATAGTTTTCTTCTAGTTCTGCGAAGAATGTCATTGCTAGTTTGATATGAATAACATTGAATCTGTAAATTGCTTTGAGCAGGATGGCCATTTTAATGATACTGATTATTTCTATTCATAAGAATGAAATGTTTTTCCATTTGTGTCATCTCTGATTTCTATAAGCAGTGTTTTGTAATTCTTATAGTAGACATCTTTCACTTCCTTGACTAGCTGTATTCCTAGGCAGTTTATTCTTTTTGCCACAGTTGTAAAGGAAATTCCATTCATGATCTGGATCTCAGCTAGGCTGCTGTTGGTATATAAGAATGCTCGTGATTTTTGCACATTGATTTTGTATCCTAAAACTTTGCTGAGGTTGATTATTAGGTGATGGAGCTTTTGGGCTGAGACTATGGGCTTATCTACATATAAATCATGTTGACTGCTAACAAGGATAGTTTGACTTTTATTTGTCTATTTGAAAGCCCTTTACTTCTTTTCTTGCCTGATTAATCTGGCTAAGATGTCCAATAGTATGTTGAATAGAAGTGGCAAGAGAGAGCAGTTTTGTTTTACCCTGGTTTTCAAAGGGAGTGCTTCCAGCTTTGCCCATTAAGTATGATGTTGACTGTGGGTTTGTCAGGGATGACTCATTATTTTGAGGTATGTTCCTCTAATAACTAGTTTGTTGAGAGTTTTTAACATAAAGAGATTTTGAATTTTATTGAAAGCCTTTTCTGCATCTATTGAGATAATCATGTGCGGTTTGCCTTTATTTCTGTTGATATGATTAACCACATTTATTAATTTACATATGTTGAACCAACTTTTATACCAGAAATGAAGCCTACTTGATTATGGCGAATTATCTTTTTGATATGCTGCTGGATTTGACTTAAAAGTATTGTGTTAAGGAGTTTTGCATCAGTGTTCATCAAAGGATATTGTCCTGAAGTTTTCTTTGTTGTTGTTGTGTCTATGCCAGGTTTTAGTATCAGAATGATACTGGCCTCATAGAATGAGTTAGGAATGAGTCCTCCTCCTCAATTTCTTGGCATTGTTTCAGTAGGAATGTTATCAGCTCTTGCTTGTAAATGTAGAATTTGGCTGTAAATCCATCTGGTACTGGGAATTTTTTTGTTAATAGGGTAGTTGTTAGTGATTCAATTTTAGAACTCATTATTGGTCTGTTCAGGGAATCAGTTTCTTCCCAGTTCAGTCTTGGGAGAGTATATGTGTCTAGGAATTTATTCGTCTCTTCTAAGTTTTCCAATTGGTGTATATAGATGTTTCAGTAGTAGTTTCTGATTATTTTTATTTCTGGGGGGTCAGTGGTGACATCTCCTTTGTCATTTTTAAGTGTGTTTATTTAAACCTTCTCTCTTTTCCTCTTTATTAGTCTACTAGCAGCCTCTGTATCATAATCGTTTTTCAAAAAACCAACTCCTGGGTTTGTTGATCTTTTGAACATCCTTTTATGACTCCATTTCCTTCACTTCATTTCTGATTTTGGTTACTTGTAGTTTGCTAGCTTTGGGGTTGGTTTGCTCCTGCTTCTCTAGTTCTTTCAGTTGTGATGTTATTTAGTTACTTTGAGATATGTCTAGAATTTTGATGTTGTCATTCAGTGCTGTAAATTTCCCTCACTACCTCTTAGCTGTGTAACTGATACTCTGATTTTTTTAATCTTCGTTGTTATTAGTTTCAAATAACTTCTTGATTTCTGGCTTAATTTCATTATTCAAAAGTCATTCAGGAGCATGGTGTTTAATTTTCATGTAATTGCATAGTTGTGAGTGATTTTGTTTAAAGTCTTGACTTTCATTTTTCATTGTGCTGTGGTCTGAAGTCTGTGGTATGGTTTCAGTTCTGCATTTGCTGAGGATTGTTTTATATCTGATTGTGTGGTCAATTTTAGAGTATGTGCTACGTGTCAATGAGAACAATCTATATTCTCTTGTTTCTGGGATTCCCCCTTATTTACTTTATAGTTTTGTTTACTTATCTCAGCTCAAGGGAAATTACTACTTCATTCTCAGTTAAAACTAATATCTCCTCACCACACTCATAAAGAAGTAAGTGAGGTGATTAATATATTAATTCGCTTGACCATATTAATCATTTTACTGGGATGCAAAAACATCATGTTGAACTTCAAATATATATATTTCATAAAGTTTGTATGTATATAATTTTAAAAAGTCCAAAAATAAATTTCTCTTTCATTTCTGTTAATGTATTTTTTCTTTCTCATCGAGTTGGTTAATTGCATTTTTACCACTTAAACAGTTTTTTGAGCGTATTTGAATACTTTTTTAATAAACAACCTTTTTTTGAGTCTTAATGTGCCTGTATTATCTCTTGTTTTTTAACTTTAGTTTCAGGGTACATGTGCAGTTTTTCCAGAGGTAAGCTTGTGTCATTCAGGTTTGTTGTACAGATTATTTCATCACCTCAGTATTAAACTTAGTACCAAATAGTTATTTTCCTGATTCTCTCTCTCCTCCCACTCTCTACCCTCTGATAAGCCCAAGTGTATGTTGTTCCTCTGTATGTCTCCATGTGTTCTCATTATTTAGTTCCCACTTAGAAGTGAGAATATGCAGTATTTGGTTTTCTGTTTCTGTGTTAGTTTGGTAGGGATAATGGCCTCCAGTGCCATCCAAGTCCCTCCAAAGAACATGATCTTTTTCTTTTATATGGCTGCGTAGTATTCACTGGTGTAATTTTCTTAACTGCAGTCAGTTGTCTTAAAATTTCAAAAACTATCTTCCCATTGTTTTAAAATAGTTCAAATATGTATGGGGAGGTCAAGCTAATATTTCTTCCTAATTTTATTTCCCGAATGTCATTACTTTTCACATTCCATTTTAGAATCAGAGAGTACATTTTATTTTTTATTGTGAGAAAGTCTTTATTTTACAAAAATAATTTAGTTAACAAAAAATTTGACAAGTTTCAATTCGCAAAATACACCCAAAAGGAAATCACAGTACAAAGAAAGTTTAAAGTCACAGCCTCATCAATTCCAACAATATTAATATTGTGTCTCAGTTCTCAAAACTAAATTTTAAAAAGCTTAAACTTAACCTAAAGGATCTTAAATGAAAATATAAACTAGAATGAATAAACATGAGAAATATTTCTTTGAATCAGGGAGCTAGCACCTTTGAGTTTTCAAAAAAAAGCGCATCTCCCCAGTGTGTTCAGTAATGTGTAAAAGGTCCGCATTTAACATGCTTAAACTGCTTAAACTCAGATAACATCACTCTGAAGTACACTACCAAAATGTTAATTGAGAAAAGCTGAAAATAGTTTTAGTTTGGCCATTATCACATGTTAGAAGAAAATTTTGCATGAGAAATACTGAAGAGGTAATTTTTTCATCCAAATTTCACAAACTCATGATGAAAAATGGGTCCCATAGCTTCCTCTGTAATCACTGCTCTTAACTGCTTGTTGGCTGCCTGTGTTAAAATTTGATTGAAATACCTCAAATGTTGCTAACAAAACTAGTGATATCCACTAATGTTACATAAGTATCTCATAATGCTAAGGTTTGGAGTTTGAATGAATCTGTCAGCAAGGTACTGAGCATAGTACTCAATAGGTAGTTTTTCAGCCCTTTCCGTCCTCTGTCCCTCCTCTACTAGGCTCCAGAGGCTCTTTTTACCTGGTTTTATCTCTATGTATACCTAATGTTTAGCTACCACTTAAAAGTGAGAACGTGTGGTATTTGGTTTTCTGTTTCTGCATTATTTATCTTCAGATAATGGTTTCCAGCTGCATACATGTTGATGCAAATGATGTAATTGTGTTCTTTTTATGGCTACATAAGATTCTATTGTGTATATGTACCACATTTCTTTATTCAGTTCTCTGTTGATACACCCTGGATTAATTTCATGACTTTAATATTGTGAATAACACTGTAAAGAATGTGTGTCTTTTTGGTAGAATGATTTATTTTCCTTTGTGTACAATCCAGTATTGGCACTTCTGGGTCAAATGTTAGTTATTTGACTCATATCTTTGAGGAAACTTCAAACTGCTTCTCTACTGAATAATTTACATTTCCATCAAATGTTCTCTTTCCTCTGCATCCTCACAAGTACCTATTATTTGATCACTTCTTAACTATAGCCATTTTGACTGGTATGAGATGGTATCTCATTGTGGTTTTGACATGCATTTCTCTCATGATTAGTGATGATGAGCACTGTTTTATGTTTGTTGGCTGCAGTTCTTTTAACTGCAGTCAATTGCCTTACTACTTCAAAAACTATTTGTGTATGGAACTTTATTTGTGTATGGAAATGCTACTGATTTTGTCTTCTTTTGAGAAGTGTTCATGTCCTTTGCCCATGTTTTAATGGGGTTATTTGATTTTTGCTTTTTTTTTTTGTTCGTAATTCTTACAAATTCTGGATATTAGACCTTCATTAAATGCACACTTTGCAAATATTTTCTCCCATTCTGTAGGATGGGTGTTTATTTTATTCAGAATTTCTCTTGCTGTGTAGAAGCTCTTTAGTTAGGTTTCATTTGTAAATTTTTTTTTTGATGCAGTTGTTTTTGAGGACTTACGCATAAATACTTTGCCAAGACCAATATTGAGAAGGATATTTCCTGAGTTTTCTTTTAGGATATTTATAGATTGAGGTCTTACATTTAAGTCTATTTAGTTCATCTTGAATTGATTTTTGCATATGGTGATAGGTAGGGGGTCCAAGTTCACTCTTCTGGATATGGATAGCCAGTTATCTCAGCACTGTTTATTAAATAGGGAGTCTTCTCCTCATTGCTTATTTTTGTGAAATTTGTCAAAGATGAAATGGTTGTAGGTGTATGGCTTAATTTGCTGTCTCTATTCTGTTCCATTGGTCCATGTCTTTGTTGTTCTGCCATTTCTATGCTGTTTTGATCACTGCAGTGTAGTCTGAGGTTGGATGATGTGAAGTTTTTAGCTTCATTTTTTTTGCTTAGGATTACTTGGGCTATTCAGCATTTTTTTTTGTTCCATGTGAATTTTAGAATACTTATCACTAATTCTGTGAAAAACAAAGTTATTAGTATACAATATACACTGAATCTGTATATTGCTTTGGGCAGTTTGGCCATCTTAATAATATTGATTCTTTCGATCCATGAGCATGGGATGCTTTTCCATGTATTTGTGTCCTCTCTTAGGAGTATTTTGCAGTTCTCCTTGAAGAGCTCTTTCACCTTCTTGGTTAGCTGTCTTCCTGGGTATTTTACTCTTGGCTATTATAAATAGAATTGCATTCTTGATTTGATTCAGTTTGAACTGTATTTGCGTATGGAAACACTACTGATTTTTGTACATTGATTTTGTACTGCAAAACTTTTCTGATGTTATCAGTTCTAGGAGCTTTTTGGCAAAGATTTTAGGGTTATCTAGGTGTAAAATTATATTGTCGGTGAAGAAAGATAGTTGAGTTCTTTTCTTTTTGCCTTTTATTAACTTGCCTGATTGTTCTGGCTAGAACTTTCAATACTGTGTTGAATAGAAGTAGTGACAGTGGGTATCCTTGGTTTTGCTTCTCAATCTCTCTCTTCTCCTTTCTGTTAATATTTTATATTATTCTGTAAACATAATTTTGAATATTTTTCTCATATTCTCCTACCTTGATCAGATAAGGTAAAAGTTAAGCTGCTGTAAAAATAAGACCCTAAAATGTAATGATTTGGATAAGAAAAATATATATTAATCTCTTAATAGTTTGACCATGGGAAGTTCTTACTGGCAAGCCAGATTTACTTACAAAAGTCATTGAGAAAGACAATTGCTTCCGTTTTGGGATCTTTCATCACTTAAGTTATTATTGTTTGTGTGATTAAAACTAGGTGTCTGCTATGTCTGTGTTTTTGCTTATAGGAAGAGAATAGGGTACTGAGCAAGCACTTTATCTTTAATCTGTGAGAGGGTGTTACCCACGCATTTTTTCTGTACGTTTTTAATATATAAGATCTTACCTCATCACTCTGGCTCTTCATTTGGGAGATAATATGCCTAAAAATATTAGGGAATGGATACTGTAGGGACCACTGTCATTCTCTCACACACCTCATTAAAATTCTCAGTAAACATATGTTCAATGCTTGCCTGAAAAATGTTTTATTTTGAATATTGATACACATGATATAATTGAACCTTATTAGATATATAGGCTTCCTGTTTCAGGATGAAAACACAGCTACAGTAAATTGTTTTGCCATTAATATATTGCTATACTTTTTGTTAATTCATCAGCATAATTTTTCTCAAGGTGAAACCATTGTATTAAAATGTTCAAACCCTACTGGATTCTCTACACCTTGTCACTTTACAATCTAAAAAAGTCATGTTAGTTTACATCTTATATGTATTCTTATTTCTACAAAAATTTCACATGGTTAGACTGCACTTACATTATTAGTTAAAACACACTTCTTTCAGAATATAGTTGGGATATAATTCTTCATCAGTCTTAGGTATCTGAATATCTTATAAGCAGCAACACTAACTTTTCTTCCTAAGTACATTATCAAGAATGTTTGCATACTAAACAGCCTTGAAAAACAAATACCATCCCTCAAGAGCGCAAGTTAAGTTTGCCTATAGCCTTAAAGTACCGAGATAGTGTATGCTTTCAGAGCAAGAGAGCAAAGGACAGACATGTATACTGAGCAGTGTAGTAAAGAGAATGTATCTCTCCAAGTGAAATGGCAGACAGATTTAATGCTCATTATAGGTAATTCCATTCTGTATTCTGAGTTCATCTGTTATCCTACAATTGCTAATTATTCTTATTTTATAAGAAACCTACATAATTTCATTTTTTAAAATTTTGCTTCTTTGAACATTTACTTTTCTCTAATTAGCTGCTTCTTGCCATTTTTATAGGATATTTGTGAACATAAACATTTTTTATGTAATACAGTTATATGATTATACATATACAAAAATAGGTATGCAGACAATATACATTTATAAAACGTAGGATTTTGGAATTCTGAATGGAGAATATATTTTCATCACTTGTCTAAGGTCATTTCCTTGAACTAGACCATCTATTTTTGTATGACTCTCTGGCCCTCACTGCATAAGAGTAGAGTAAACTTAATGTGTTGATAAAAGTTTTACCTTGCTAATTATTAGGGATTTAAAAACATGGCAACTAATTTATAAATAATTATACAAGGCATGCTATTAATCATGCTATTATATAATTAGTTCCACCAGTGTACATTTTCAGATAGAAAACACTAAAATCATTTAGTGTTCTTCAATTTATAATTACGGCTAGATTAAATCCATTGCAAATGTTTACTGTATTGATAAGCTGCTCTTTTCTGTAGTTTGCTTGCTTATTGTATTTGGGGGCTGCATTTAAAATTTAACAATTACTTTGCAGGCTAATTGTTCTGTCTTTTCTGAAAATGCATAAATGTCAGAAAATTTTATGTTGATTAAAAGTAGATGTTACGTAAAGTCTTAATTTTACTTTTATATGTAGGTAAATACATGCATTATATCTAGGAATAGAAATAATCTTCCCTAGTAGGTACAAGGGAAATTGCAGTGTAAGATTCATAAAAATCTATTACTTTATTTAAAAATTTTTCTAACTGAAGGACTTAAGTAGTACAACTATGTCAATTAGAATTAGCACATTTTCACATACAACAAAACGTTATATTTTGATGATTCTAGAGTTGGGAATGCTCATATAAAGAAGAATATTGAGACAGTTTCCATTGTAGCAAGTTTCCCCTGGCACAGTGTTCCTTTTTCTATCAATTGCCAAGGCCAGGTGCATTGCTAATAGCCTCCAATCAGGGTTCTCCAGAGTGATGGATCACAATTCAGTCTTAGCACAATCCAAAAGAGCCTCAGGACAACAGCTTTCAGCAGGGTGCCACCTGTTAGCTAAGAGGTGTGAGTTGAGAGAATCTATTCCAGCTCCTAGCAGGGGCTTTCTGAGCACCATCCCCCAGGCTTTTTGGAATGCCAGCACTTTCTCAGCAGTTGACATGCTGGGCTGCATGAGTTGGAGAGAAACCTTGGCACAGTAAGTGGCAGCTTCCTGCTCTGAAATATTTTGAGGCTCCAGAACACATTCATTACTAACTAGTATTTCTATACTTAGCTGACTGCACAGGAATCCTGAAGGGGTGCTTCTTTAAAAATCATCCTTTGTGGGCCCTACACCAAACTTATCTGTGGAGTGGGTTCAAAAATCCGTGTTTTAATAACATCTCTTTCCTCATGTTGCTGATATGGTCAGGCGGGTGCTTGCCTCTTAACTGACACTTAAAAACTGAACACAACAAATAATTATATGTGATGGAAAATTCAAGCAACCTATTAGGATCCATCTCTAAGTCAAGCTGGAAACCGGAAATTTGTCAAATAAATTTAGCATTGACCTAAGAAACCATGATGATATTTCTGTTTATTATTGCTAATATTTCTCAAGTTTTACCTTATTAGTTATGAGATAGAAGTAAAATTCTGCACACTCCTGTGCTAAAGTCTTATTGCCATTGAAGATACAAAGGTTTAAGCCATAAAGAAGAGTAGAAGAATAATGCACAAGATAAAACAAGACTGTAAATGAAATGGTTAATAAGTGTATCAAAGAAAAGGGGGTCAAAGGTAAAATAATTGGTGCCCTAAATCTGTAACAACAACAACAAAATAACCAAAACACCACACACACACACACACACACACACACACACACACACACACACACACACACACACTCTGACTTGGTGTCTCACTAGAGTGTCTAATTCACAAACTTGCCAAAGGTCTAGAAATCAATGCTTTATAATCTTACTTAGTAATTTACATGCATACATAAATTATACAATTATTGCATACAACTGGCAGGTGTAGGCTAGATTTCTACTCACAATTTGGTTCAGATATAGAGATAAAACCACACATATACCAAAAAGGAACAAAAAGTTTTATTACTTACATAATGGGGCTTTTCTGATGAGAAGAAGGGAGGCCTCCTAAACTGGCCCAAAAGCAAGGAAAGGAAATTCGCTTTGGATCCTTACTGTTAGGAGGTGGACCCAGGATGGGAAGGGGCTTACATGGTTTGAGCTTCTCACCTGTGCCAAAGCAGGAAGCACCCACGTGTTCTTACTCACTTTTTTAAGATGTGGGACAGAAGGAAATCAAGGAAGAGTAAGATTTAAATGCTGTAAGCCATCAAGCATCAAAAAATTTTAGTCAGATTCTTCATTACACCATTAGTCTGTGATATGAAATGTCATTCAAAAGAGAAATAATATACATGTTATTGAAAGACCATTGGTAACATTGAAATAGATTGCACAATTAACATGCTTAAAATTTTCTGTCATTAATACCTTCATTATAATATGCATTGTTCTAGACAACTGATAAAAAAATTCTAAACAACTACAAATAGGCTGTAGGTGGCAAAGGAATTGATGAGGAAATGACAGCATTAAGTTACTTGAAACGGGTTTAGCAGCTGATTTCTTTGAGACTGTGTAGATGAATTGTCTACGCTGAAAAACTAATGACACTGGTTGTGCTTCAGGTTTGTAAATAAAATGTACAGCATTATTTTATCTCACATAAATGAAGGGAAAAGGAAGCTGAATTAAGCCACCCACAGCGTGTTTAACAGTGACACTTTTGGAATATTTTCCATTATTTTAAAGTCTAGATTAATGTGTTGCAAGAAATATGGCCTTTCTGCCCCTTAGGCTTTGCCACAACTTAGACAGATGACCCTTCCTAGTTGTTCAAAGTGTTCAAGCTTTGCTGCTGCTAGCAGTGAAGGAGGATGGATTCACTGAGATTTCAACAGATTGACAACATCTTAGCTTAGTAGTGCACACATGCTTCAAGAAGGCAGAAAAGGAAATTTACCCTCCACTGTGACTATTTGCTTTTTAATTGTCTTGGGCTAGTTTTGTACAAGAAACCATTAAGTCATAGCTGAATACAAAAGAGGTGTGTGATGGGGGAGTGAATCTGTGTTGGTAATTTCTAAGTAAATAAATTACATCTATTCAAACACTTCACAGAGCATTTACGTGAAAAATTAAGTTCTTGGTCAGTGCTAGTTTCCGGAGATGTACAAGATTTGTGTAATTCTGATTAACAAGCATGTTTCCTAAATGAAAAGAACTCTTTGCATTTAGCTATTAATGTAACTGTCACTATGATTTAATGCAGATTGATGTAGTCAGGAAAAGTAATGCATATTAGACATGGAAATGTTTAAGATGTAAAAGACCTCAAATATAAGTAAACTCCATTTTTTATTCTGTTGGATTAAAATGCATAAATTTTATATTTTATAATTTGTGAATTACATATAAAAAGCATTGACATTATTTTTGATAACAAATTTCTGAAGACTATTGAATTAGAATCACATTCTCGCTTCTGTATACCATTGATATTGAATGCAACAAATGTATTCATCTGGAAATAATTATTTAAATTTTCTCAATGTGACATAAAGCAGACGTCAAGCTCAATGATAAATTCTTATTTGTATCCATGTGTAGGTAGCCTTTAAAGTCCCTTTTGCTTTCAAGTCCTCTTTGCTTTCAATGTGTTTTTTACATTTATTTATTTATTTGTTTGTTTTTGAGACAGTGTCTCACTTTGTGATTGAGGCTCAAGTCTAGTGGCATTATCTAGGCTGACTGCAGCCTCCATTCCTAGGCTTAAGGGATCCACCTACCTCAACCTCCCAAGTATCTGGGACCACAGGTGCATGCCACCATGCCCTTCTAATTTTTGTATTTCTTGTAGAGATGAGGTTTCCCCATGTTGCTTAGGCTGATCTCAGACTCCTGAGTTCAAGTGATCTGTCTGATTGCCTTGACCTCTCAAAGTGCTCAGATTACAGGTGTGAGCCACTGCACCTGGCTTGCTTTAAATGTTAATTTAACATTATGAACATTCTTCTCATAAAGTGAATGTTGTCACCATTTCATAATTTTGGGAAATTCGTGGCCAAAGATGATGAGAAACTTTTCTCTTTGCCAGACGAAACTGGGTGTGTGTGTGTGTGTGTGTGTGTGTGTGTGTGTGTGTGTGTGTGTGTGTGTGTGTGTGTGTCTTTTTAAATCAGCTGGTGAAAGATTAAGAAAACCAGGAAATAACCACCAATTGGAAGTATTTCACCAAAGCTGCTTTCACTTTTTAGAAGACCTGACATTAAATAATAAACATATATTAGCTACTCTGGTTTCTTAATCTTCTGCTCTGATACTGTTTCATTCCTCGATTGCAGTTATTTCACAGGTTTGAGCAGTTAATTCCTATCACAAACTGTCTTAGAAGGTCAAGCTCTGTCCAAAGGACCTTTCAGTTCTTTGTTTTGCTGGTGGAAAGGGAAGTGCCCTTATATGTTGTCCACATACCTAACTTAATTCAGTTAATTATATTTAATGACAACTTTTTCTCATTTATGGCAATGTGACATGACTTCCTCTATTTTCTAATAAAGTATATTAAAAGAAATAACAAATTTAACACAATAAAGTAAAACTATTATATAGAGAACACATCATGCTTTCATTCTTCCTCTTTTGTAATTTATTTTTTAAATCTCTTTAGAAAAATAATAGGTCAAGCTTTGTGTTATGATACAACATTGGGTGAAGAATTTTTTTAATGTTTGCATATTCATTTTTCCTCAGTAGAAGAAAGGATGTTCACTAGCAATTAGCTAAGAAATCTCCTTGGAATATAAAATTACAGTTATTCAGGTTTCCCTTTATTTAGGTGAGCTTTTTATTTCAGTTAAATAGACATGGCATAGTTGCAAGTACTCATAAAAATAGTTTTTATATTTAATTTTTTTAGAAATCACAGGTAACAATCTTAATATGTGCTCATAATATCTATGTCCAAATTTTACTGAAAGAATGAATGGATGGATGTATATCTATGGTAGGCACTGAACTCAGTATGTTATTGCATTACTTCTTGCATAATCATGGTTAAATTTGCAAACAAGTCATTATTCTCATTATTTCTAAAACTGCTATTTAAAGACTTGAGAGATTTACTCAGATTAAAGGGAGAAAGGGAAAATAATTTCAGTTTGTGAAAACCTGATTCAAAAATTATTTTACTTAAATTTTTTCTCACTTGTTATAACTTCAATACATATTTATATAATCTTTCCACATTTTATTATTTCAAACAATAGAGTCAAAATACAATTCGGTAGTATGTGAAAAACTGAGACTAACTCCATTTCCTATCTCTTTGATAAACAATAATGGGACCACACTTTTTTTTCTATAATAAACAGTACTAATTTCAAAACATAAGGTAGGTACTTGTTTTGCTGAGCTAAGACTGCAAATTAACTAACAAAAGTTACCTTTCAAGACTATCAAATTTTCTCATTGATACTCTCTACCTTTCACCTTATTAAGTCTAACAATCCAAAGCTAAGTCATCAATGGTGTATAGGCCCAACAAGGTCCCTGCCTTTGAAGACCTGCCTGAATTGTAAACAGGATTATTAGGAAAAGAAAAAAAAGTGTGGTGGTATGTATGAATGATTTCTTCTGGTGTGGGAAATCCCTTTTGTTATATTGTGAAAGCAAAGTTATTCTGGACTAAGTCTGAAAACCTGCTTTTTTAGTATATTCATTCCTGTGCATATATTATTCTATAATTTATTTAGTATTTTACTTGTTAAAACACATTTTTGGCAATGTGATGTTTTAATATCTATCCAAATTCATGTTTCAATATGAGACATCTTCCTTTATACCTCATATGAAAGCTTATTTTACAAATTATTTAAAAGATGCAGGTGACTACTTTTCTCTAAAGTGTGTTTACAATGAGTTAAGTCATTTTAAATGCATTAGGCGTAAGGCATGACATAAGACATTTTGTGACTTTTTTTTCCAAGTTTTGTTTTAGTGTTCTTATTGGTTTTTTTATAGGTTGCAAACAAAAGTAAATTAGCTATATGAAACAAACAGGAAGGCTAATGGTAAGAAATGAGTAAAGGTGAGACTCAGCAGAAAATGAAAATAACCTAAGTAAATTGTGTTCTGCTTTAAATTTTACCTTGGGGCTTTTAGATACGGTAGCCCAACCTGAATTGTTGGAAAATTCCAAATCACCATGGCAATTTATTATACATGTATCGCTGCAGAGCAGTAGAACACACTGAGAAGAAAATGTACTGAGAAACATGCAAGTCATTGTAGATTAGGCCATTCACTGCTAAAGTGAACATGTTCCAGAGCTGATCATTCTCTAATGTACATGTTCTGTAATCACTCTCTCTCCCCAAAGTATTCTGAATTATTTTTTAACTTCCACCTTAGAATCATGTCCTGATAGGATTGATATGGTTGTTCACAAATTTCCAACAAGACACTCAAGATGTGATTAGCACAGCAAGTGTAAATTTGATAATAATTAGCCTAGAGCCAGAATTAGGATTTGATGGAACAAGGCTGGAAACTTAGATGATCGGCTACCTAATTCCATCTTAATGAAAAGAGACGTGAACATTCCCCATTTGTTCTCTTCCTTTGTCTCATTTTTCAGCTATACAAGTTTCATTCCCATCTCTAAACAGAGAAGATTGTTCCATTACTGGATGTATACACATGTGGGTCAGTCAGGATCAATGCACACAAGTGTCTTGGCCACCACCAAGATTCACATGAAACAAGATGCTCAGTGGTTGGGGGCCAACTACTAATGCAGATACCAGAAAGAAAAGGATTCTCACCTGCCTCTTCTCCCACCAAGAATCCCAAGAAGGGAAGTGAATCTCTGAGGGGCCCTTTTGAGAAAGTAGTCAGAGTCAAAATGATCAGGGTCTTCATTAATTTAAGAAATGGTGGCAACAAACATACAACATCAAAAGAATGTAAGAATATGGGAATATAGGATGATGCAGCAGAAGGGAAGATGAATACCAGATGTTTAAAATAGACATATCAAATGTAGTCTTGTTTCTTGCTGATAAGGTACAAGTATGAAAGTGAAATAGAGGGAAAAGTCATTGAATGTAAGATGATTCATCTTCAAATGTTGAGGTTGAGATTATTTCATCTCTATGGATATTTATAACATTGGGATTGATAAAAGGAGATGTGTAAGGAAGAAAATCTATGAACCAGAGGCTAAAGTTGAGCAATAGAATGGGAGGGTGGACAGGTGAATCACAGAAAGAGTGGATGATACTGGCCTGTGCTTTAGGTGTGTTCCATAGACCAGCAGCACTGGAGTCCCTCTGAGTTTTTAGAGGTGCAGAATCTTGTTTAGACTGATTTTACGGAATCATAGTCTGCACTGCATTTTAATAGAAACTCCACATGGTTTGCGTTAAAGTGTGTGACACTGGTATGGAAACAAAATATATACCTTGAAAGAACCAAAGATTATTTTTTCTTATCAAAAGAGAAAGAGTAATGTCTGGAAGCATTGATAATGAGACATGAGGCCAGTTAGCCCCTTATCTCTGACATACGTGATGTGTAAGAGAAGAGCCCTAACTTCAGAAGACTGCAGAGGAAGCTTGTTCTCTGAAGAAAGCTATTAAAAAAAACTGCTTTGTTTTAACTGTGTTTTCTGATTAAAGCCAGTCTTCATATGGAGAAGAGAGAGATTTTCATTTGTTTGGTCCATGTTCTTTTTCAGTTTGGTTGGTTGGGTTTTTTTTTTTTTCTTTGCTTTTGGAGATAAGGTCTTGTTTTTTCACCCAGGCTGGAGTTCTGTGTCACAGTTACGGCTCAGCCACTACCTCCCAGGCTCAAGTGATTCTTCCACTTCAGCATCCCAAGTAGCTGGAACTAGGGTCCACTATTTGTGTTTGTTTTTAATATTGAAGAGTGATTGCAGTGTAAATTCAGAGTTGAGAACAACTGATTAAGGCAAAAAGAAAAAAAGGATAAGAAATTGAGAAAATGGGGCTGGGCACCGTGGCTCAGGCTTGTGATCTCAGCACTTCGGGAGGCCAAGGCGGGCAGATCATGAGATTAAAGGATCGAGACCATCCTGGCCAACATGGTGAAACCCTGTCTCTGCTAAAATAAAAAACTTAGCTGGATGTGGTGGCGTACACCTGTAGTCCCAGCTAGTCGGGAAGCTGAGGCAGGAGAAATGCTTGAACCTGGGAGGTGGAGGTTGCAGTGAGCCGAGATCGAGCCACTGCACTCCAACCTGCCACCTGGCAACAGAGAAAGACTCTGTCTTAAAAAAAAATAGAAAATGGGATTGTTTTTATCAGAGTGTGGCAAATCCCAGTGGGGGACCCTAAAAGTGTATGGGAATAGTAGATTGAGTAGAATGTATAGTCTGGGTAAATTATGAGCATTAGTGCTTTAACATCTGATAATAACTCAAGTTTACCTACGTTTAAGTCGTAATATGATTGGTTCGGTGGGTTTCTGAAACCCTGCAGGCACCAGTTTATTGCTGTTTCCCTTTGTGTTAAGGTTTAGAGTTGGTGGCTCCTTGTGCCTTGGTATAAGATGATGACTCTTACTGGAAGTAATTTACATATGTTTAGTTTTTAACTTTTCTAATGTCTCTAAGATAATAGTATTCCCAAATGTGTTGCCCCCTTCTTAAGCCTTTTATGCTACTGTAGAGTTTCACTGGCAGAGGCTCAAGTCTTAGAGCAGCAATTTCTTAACTAGAGGCTTTAAGTTTATAAAAATTATATGTCAACTAGTTCTTATAGAAATAATGATTGAAAAGAGGAAAACTTAGCTATTGATATGTTACCTGACTTATTTGGTATGTTTTCTTCCTTCATTCCATTTTCATTATTCCTGGTTTTGCTTGAACATAGAGCTTTATTTTTACAATAGACTTTTATTTAAAATATTTAACATTTAATTTAAACATTTCATATATTAACAAACATTTCTGTTAACTTTATCTCAATGACAAATTGGGCATAGAATGATCAGTTATTTCTTTTTTATCTTAACCTGTGAAACTTCATTATTTGTAATCTTTTCAACATCTTCCAAACTGGTCATCCCACTACAATTTCTACCTTCTAGTGATCCATTTGTCACAAAGCAGCCATGATAGTCCCATTAAAATATAGATGTATTTGTTACTCCCCAGCTTACAACTCTCTTGTGGCTCTCTAACTGTCAGAATAAAATACCACTGAATTTATCGTACCCAGGCACTACATAACTGATCACTGAACCTTATGCAAATGACACATTACACAGTGATCATAGGTACAGATACAGAACTATAGGACATGGAGAGGGTGGGATATCTAGTCAGCTTGAAGAGATGCAAACACATGTGACACCAAAGGGCTCAGACTTCCTCCAGAGGTCAAGACTCTGATTAAGGGATCGAGACCATCCTGGCCAACATGGTGAAACCCTGGCCAGGAAAACCTGGCAAACATGGTGAAACACTGGCTTGGTGAAACTGCATCACAGTTCTTCATGGCAAGCCAGATACAGGTGTTTCTTATCTCATTAAGAAGACGTATCTAAACACACATCATTTATAAGAGATGTATCTAACTTTGCAAAATACACCAGAATATTTTAAATGTATTTAGACTTGCAGTTCACAATTTGGATGTATTTTCTAAATAAAGCCTAACTAGGTCCTCATCATATGACTACTAGCATCTGTCACAAAAAGGCCTAGTCCACATCTCATAAATCATTTTATACAATTCTTCTCAGGCTCAGAATGCTTCAGGTGCACTAGAATACTTTCTATACCTCAAATGCTGCCGAAGTGATCTCACCACAGAGCAAAAACCTCAAAACACTGAATTATTCATATCATTTAAATCTCAGTTAACTTTCTTCTCCTAGAGAGACTTTCCCAGACTTCTAAGTCTAAATCACCGACAACCACAGTCCTTCCCCATTCTTCCTTATACTATCAGTTTTCTTTCTTTCTTGTAGTTACCATTGTAAGTATCTGGTTCGTGTTTTGTTATCCTTTGTATTTCCTTGTTTTGCTTCCTTCTACCTCTACGTGTAGTAATTCACATTCTACAAACCTCTTCAAAATATTTTTCATGTAATAAAAACAAAAAATCTGGTATTGCTATTCACAGCTCTATCTCTAGGACATCTGTCAGTGCCTAGGGTGTTAATAACGTATTTAATAATTCTTTTTAAAGTTGTATTCTTCCTTGGAAATTCTTTCATTTGCCCCTTTTTAGTTGTTGCTGTCTGCTTTTCCTATTTGTGGACTAACCTATACCTGCAGTTCTTCCTATAAACATAAACAGAGTATATTATGTTTTTGTTGTTGAACTCTCTAATATTAAATGGATGGTATTTTAGTCCTCAAATCACCTAGTCAAATTTATCTTACTGCTTTTTATTTCCTGCTGTGGTTCATGTGAGGAGGGACTTACTCTTGAAAATTTATGTTCAATTGACTGCACAGGGACAGATATTCTGGGTAATGTGAAGCAGTCTGTAAATTGCTCTCCATAAATTATTAGAGTGAAAAGGCACAGCACTTGGCGTTTACTGATCACAATGTCTTTCAATGCCTTATGTTTTTTCTAATGCCCTTAATGTCTATGACAGCAAATTCTACCATCAACCCATTTTTGCCCTATACCTGTTTTAATTATGGAAATGATAGTATATAAATAGCTTTAGAAGGCACTTTGTCTAATTTGGGATTGTGTTCGAAAGAGTTCTAGCTGGATAGAAAGCAGTTTTCACAAAAGCCTTTTGGTCAGTGGTTCATTTGGATTAGGCTAAGTAATGATATGGTAAAAACCTATGACCGCAAAAGCTTGAGGCAGCCATTGGTCTAAAGAAGAGAATACAGGAGAGTTGCTGTGAGGCAGTTAAATGTTCCTCCCTGAAAGTGATTCATGTCCCTCTCCTCACGTTTGATTGGTCGGTGCAAGTCAATGGCTACAACTCACTTCAGAGGAAAAGGAAAGTGCTACTGTTCCATGTGCCTGGGAAGAGAGGAGTACTGGACGTTAATAAGGGATTGAAATGCACACAGAAGCCCTTACATCACTGAGGAAGGGAGTAACAGATTGGGTGGCATGAAATATTCTCCTTTTTGATAAACTCATGTTTCACAATTTTAGGGAATCTATGATCCCCACACATTGGTTGCCAGAACATAGGGATCCATGAGCCCCATGTTGGGCACCAGAATGTAGGAAGCCAGCCCTACATCGTCTGTGGTTACCCTGAATTTGGTGGTCACAAAGGAATGAGAAAAAGACAGATTAAGAAAGACAGTGGGACCAGGGGCCATCACTTTATTACTCTGTAGGAAATAGTGAAGGCCTGAGCTCTGATCATGAACACTGTTTATTAATTATAATCACTTTGATCTATAGGGTAGCCGTAGAGTGAGGATGGAGTGAATAAGTGAGCAGGAAGTGAATCAGCGAGCCAGAACTGGTGTATCATTCTAAGGACTGATAACAGTGGCAGTTTGGGAGTTTCACAAAACAAGAACATGTGGTTATCTTTAGCCTATTATCTCTGTGCAGCCGATGGAACTCAGGCCTTACAAGGAGCCTGCAAGTCTGGCTACATCATAGTGCTAGGAAGGGGTTTTACGTCCTTGAGCACAATATTTATGGTAACAGAGCCGAGGTCACCCTGCACTGGAACATGAGGCATGGACAGGCCTTCCTCCTCAGGGTCTGCTGTCGCCTTCTGCAGTTTGTTTTTCCCTGTTTATGTGTTACTCATAACCAACTTATGTAGGTACTCTGTAAGTCCTTTCTCCTTTGCTGTTTTTCCCAACAACAATCACAAACACAGATTTTCAAAAGTATAACTGTCATTTTTGTATAACCACTTAAGTCACAAACCCTATTCTACTTAATGTAGATATAAAATACATTGTCTTGGAAGTAAATGAAACCATCTCTCTGGTTTTGTTTTTGGTTTTGTTGTCGTTTGTTTTGTGTTCATAGAATTGTTATATAAAACCAGCTTCATTTACATTCCTGGCTAATTTTCTTTCCCAACTCCTCAAGGACTCAGTTGCAGAAACACCCTTCGTCAGGAAAGAGCAGCCCTGACTAGTTCCTTGTCGCCGTCAATAGCTGGTATCTTGCTCCAGTAACCAGTCATTGCCCTTGTGCTAGGGAGTACTCACTCTGTACAGCTGCTCAGAGATACAGTCATCTCTCTAAGTGATCCACATAGGACACTTGTATCTATCCCCTTTTTCCATCCTTCTAGCCACAAGGCATTTTAAAGGGATAAAGTAATTCACCCTTTATAAAACATGCATCCGGGACTCACTTTCCAGACTATGGGGAAAATGTGTTACTTAGGTGTGAAAAATGTTGACTTCTTGTATTTATTGCAGTTGCATAGAAGAGGAAGTTGCTATGGTTGGTAATAGAATCATACTGATCTTATGAATGTTTGGCACATTTTAAACCACTAAGCTTGGTTTCCATTCTATTTTAAACAACTCATAAGTTTTTCTGAGTATTTAAATTGGAATGTAGGGAGAGGGTAAATTGCTCCAGGTATGTTTTCCAAAATGTTACTATTTAGTGTTGTCTGCTATCTAATTTGTTTTACCAATCAAGCCAGTATTTGAATAATCAACAGGAAAAAAAAGACAGATAGATAAATAGATAGATAATAGACAGACATAGTTATTTCATTGAGAGAAGGTATAGCACAGTGTTATGAAGTAAAGTGTTGGAAGTGAGAAACACGTGGGTTGAAGTTCTAGATCTACCACTTAGTTATATGATGTCCTACACGTAACCTAAACTCTGTACATATTAATTTTACCCACTGAGGAAATCTAATGAAAAAATATATGCCTTGATCAGAAAGCCATATTAAGGATGGCCTCCATTGGATAATGTGGTTTGTCTACCACAGTCTGTTTGGAGTTTGATGTATATACCTATAAAATCCTGCACATCGGTTCAGATTTATAAAACATGCTCAATAAACCATTTCTAATTAGTATTAGTATTAAGGCATGGCTTAGCTATGAATATAGCTAATGAAAAACTAATATGTAATATATAGATTTTAATTTTCTGTTTTTAGCATGGAGTCAGGCATTTTTTTTTTTTTGAAAGCTTGTGATAGGTCTATTAGCTAGTCTGATCTGAGTCACAGAATGTAGTAGAAATTAATTAAAACAAGAATAAAAGTTAATTTCAGGAAGTGGGGACATGAGCAAAAGCATAGGTAAAAAATGCAGTTTGCTGTTGTCTAAATGACTGCACAACAGTGAATGATGAAGGTGAACATGGATAGGTATATATATATATACCTTAGGTCATTGAAAACTTTAAGGGTCATGGAAAGATGTATTACAATACTTTGTATAAAACTTGTTGTTCCTGATACCCAAATAAACAATTTCAGGTAATAGATACTGAAAATTCAAACTGATGTAGTAGGTCAAGTAATAGGAACAGCTTGAGGATTATTTATTATGTAAAATTGGCTCTATTGACTGACAACATGCAAGGGTAAAAGATAACGTGAACTTTAGTGGTGCCAAACGAAAGTTTATCAGGTAATGGGAATCACTAGGGAAGTGACTAGCATCATGATAAAAGCTGAGAAATACTATAAGTGAAATAGAGGAAGTATGATTTTCTTAAAATATAAAGTACATAGGATTATTCAGAACTAGAGATCCGAACTTGGGAGCCATGTGTACAGTTGGTTGTTAACCTGTAATAGTGGATGAAATCACTTGAAGAATTGAGTCCAGGATGCAGAGTAATGTGATCAAAGAGGGATAAAAAGCTTTAAATCAGAGAAATAGTCTACCACAAAGAAAATAAAGAATGGCATCTAGGAAAGACAGTATTATCTTCTTTATTAATATTAATAGCTATGGAGGAAAATAGAATAGATTTATTCCACTTCTGGAGAAACTTATTAAATGCCAGACAGGACTGTATTCTTCTTAGTCACCCTAAAGTATCACTTTAGAGATGGAGAAATAAGAAAAAAAAAATAGTTGGAAGGATTACCCAAATTTCTAGAATAAGATTGCCAGAATTTCAGTTCAAGTCTTTCTGGAGTTAAAGATGATGCTGCTGCTGTGGCTTTTTTTTTTTTTTTTTAATTCTAATCTAGTTATGAGTTTTAATAATAAAATGATGAAATCCTATAAAAAGCAAGGCAAAGAAATGTAGTTTGTTTTGTTTTTATTTCATAAGAATCACATACATTTGGCATTTCTTTGAATTTTTATTCATGTATTTTGAATACTTTAATATTTTTTTATGTAATGAAAAATACAGTGAGTGTCTTTTTTCTGATACTGGTGAAACTACTATTTGTTGGATATTTCTGTTTCTGATGTTTTACATGACATGTAAATTCATTGGTAATTCTTAGATTTGTTTTGCATATGTTTTATTATCCCAATTTAGTGGATGGAGATATTACAAATGAGAACACTTCTATGTAGCACAGTAAAGAGTTTCATGGTGATTTCTTAGTGCTATTTTTTCATTTGGAAAGCCAGAGTACTTTGCGGAGCTGACATTTGACAGTACCACTATAATCACACCTACAAAGGGGAATCTGGTTTCAGAAAAGACTGATTTTAGTATTTCTTCTGTCTTTCTCTTTGTTTAATTTATTGTTTTTAACCATCATGCAGTGTGGGTGTTACTCACCTCCAGCAACTTGCAGGAACAAATTAGTCATAGGAAAATGTGAAACAAAACCAGTAAATTGCTTTGTGTTCCCAATAATTCACAGTAGGGCAAACAGCTAAAAGATGTCACATTTGTTTCTTTCATTCAACAATATAAGAATTTGAATAAGAGGGAAAGAAGAACAAGGCATGAATAAAGAAGTTAAGCAATCATTCCAAGTAAATATATTGTTGTCTGGAAATTAAAATTCTGCATTGAATACAGCTAGGAAAGATACAGACAGTTGAAGCACCATGGCTTATATTTTCAAAGGTAGTCTTAAGGATTCATACTATCTGGTTTTACACTTTGCATAAATAGGTCAGCTAGAACATCTTACAGGCAAAACTAATATATAAACACTTTGGGGAAATGATTATCTGTTTTCTTGTTGAAAAGCTCTTAAAATTATAATATATTAAAGATGAGGTGAAAAGATGAAGTCGAATCTTATCTTTGGTCAAGAGTACAATTCTGTATTTTCTCAGTAATAAACTTATACCATTTTTTAGATCTCAGTACACTATAAAATAGAAAGGGAAATGTGTAGATATACTCACCAGATAGACTGTCAATTTCTCATTGTATTCTTCCCAGAGTCTTGTCTGTTTCCTAAGTTTCAATAGCTGTAAAGCAATACATTTAGATTTGACTGAGATTAGTATTTTGCTCTTTGATTCTACAAATACTGTTTTTCCAAGCAGTAGTACTATTCTGATCCCTAGAGAGAAGGGCCAATTTCAAGAGAGATAGAACACTTAGTGCCTCATCTTTCTGCTTAAGATCATGACTAAGTGGAGTTTGCAACAGCAAAATTGACACTTTTAAATCTTATAATGTGAGAATTGTATTATGTGAGCAATTTTCCTGGCATTTTATATTAATATTGCATGCTGTCACAATTTATATTCACCAATTTAGAAGGTGTAGAAACATGCTGAACACTTCAGTAAAATGGTATAATGATTATAGTTGCATATCGTAAGAGTGGAAGCAAATGCTAAAAATATATAGCACCAGTACTTTATGAAGGGCAACTTTAATACAAATGACTACTTAGTAAAGTATTTTATTATCTTCAACTGGTTGAGAAATAGCTGCTTCATTGAGCTTGCCTTTGTGTCATACTATATAATTCATAAAGTAATATCCACTGAAGTTAGTAAAGGTTTGAGTAAATGACCATAAATACTGTTTTATTTTACCCAGAAACTGCACTGCTATATTATTAAGGAAATCTCTCCTTCTAAATTGTGTTCATTTAATTGAATTACTGGGCATTAACTGGATGTAAGCATACAGAAATTCACAATGTAATGTATGCTATTTATTGAATCACATTTATTTTATCATGTAGATCTTCTTCCTATTCAGAATTTTTTTAAAAAGCAGAAGGAGCAGAGGAATTTGATTTTGTTTCTTTGTTTTTATCTTTAACATTCTCCTATTTTTATAATAGAGGTTAATGTTTAATGTAAGTTTAGGCCATGTTCACAGGTTGTAAATTACAAGGTCCATGTATTGTACTTACTTTAGGCATGAGATTTAAGAAAGTATGAATGTAGGTCATATATACAGCAAACAGGTGATAGTTTTCCTCTTAGGCAGCTTTGAAAACTTATCATAAAGATGATTTAAAAGATTGTATTTGCCTTGTTTGTGATTAGGTTGTCATTTTGCATACTCGGGAATGTTCATGATTATTAGTATCCAGTATCAAAGAAAACATATATTAAATGGCCAAGAATAACAATTTTTGACTGCAGAGAAAGCATTCTATGAAGGAAAGCAAGTTAATATAGTGATCAGAAAACCTGCTCTGGGCTAGCCTTTGACAAGTTGTTTGCAGTTTTAATTATTTTATCTTAGAAGTGGAGGTTAAAATATCTCACATTAATATTATAGCAAATAAGCTCCAAGTTGAAAGTGAGTAATGTTTTCTGGGAGATGAAATTATAATGAACACTGTGGCTATGGAATAATTTATGGAACCAAAGTAAACGTGGCTTTATCTTTTTGTGGGACGTTGGCGGGGGGGGGGGGGGGGGACGGTGAGAACAGAATCTTATGCAATCTGAAGTTTCAATACCTATTAGCATTGATGCAGTTCAGATCCTTATAATAAGTCTCCAGAAGCAATAGTTGATCTGCTTTTTTATAATTTTCTTTTCCCAGATTTTTTCTGTTTGCTAAAACCAGAGTTATCACTACTGTATTTCTAATACATATCATGGCATTATTAAATTAAATCTTCAATGATTTTTTCATACAGCACAGTTGAGGATGGAGGACAAGTTTTATCAACTTAGCATCATGCATTTTGACACAATCCTACATCCATTCCATGTGCCTTGTGTGTTAAACCCATGGAAAAACATTCTTTTGAAAAAAAGGCACAGATTCTTAAAATACGTACTTTAACATGATGAACGTTTGCATGTTTGGCTTAAAATAAAAAAGGAGCCACAGAGAAAATTAGGATAATGCATTGGAAAAAATGATTATCTCTATTTACTCTTATTTCTGTCTGGAAAGCTCTATGACGCAGGTGTTACTTAAAAAACATCGTATGTTCCATGAACAAATTCAAATGTACTTTCCTCTATAAAGTTTTATCTTCCACTTTAAAACAGAGGTAAACATTTCCTTTGCTTTCCTAGCTTTTTGCCACTTGTGTAATAAAAAATTGAAATCTGTTTTATAATTTATTTGCTTACACATTTGTTTTCAAAACTACTTTCAAAGAACACAATTGTAGGTTGGGATCTTCTTTGTTCGTTCTTTTGTTTTGGAATTTAATTATTGGAACATAGTTATCAGTCATTAAATGATAGTTAATGAATAACAATGTAAATGGGATGAAAGGAGAACAGAAGTTTTCAATTACTCTAAGTAAAAGAGAGTAGAAAAACTGGTTTTCTAGGAAAGTTTTCTTGTAAGGATCTTCACAAAACATACAAAGTGTTTCAGGAAGTTTTGTGTAATAGAGATGCTGTGAATTCTTAAAAACTAGGAAAAATGGGGCTGGGCGCGGTGGCTCACGCCTGTAATCCCAGCACTTTGGGAGGCGGAGGCAGGTGGATCACGAGGTCAAGAGATCGAGACCATCCTGGTCAACAAGGTGAAACCCCATCTCTACTAAAAATACAAAAAATTAGCTGTGCATGGTGGCGTGTGCCTGTAATCCCAGCTACTCAGGAGGCTGAGGCAGGAGAATTGCCTGAACCCAGGAGGCGGAGGTTACAGTGAGCCAAGATTGCACCATTGCACTCCAGCCTAGGTAACAAGAGCAAAACTCCGTCTCAAAAAAAAAAAAAGAAAAGAAAAAAAAACCTAGGAAAAATGCCAAGAACATAGCTTTAGAAGTTGTATATCTTGGTAAATCAAGTTGCTTGAGAGCTTCGAACAAGAAGAAAGCCTAGTTTTATTTTGGATATTTTATTAAACAGAAAGGGAATACCATTTTTGCTTCCAGTTTTCACACTAAGAATTGAGTGAACAAATCCCCTGAAGACAATTATAAAATGTGTATACAATATAAAAAGCAACTCTCTGAAGGTACTGGAGGATGAATAGAAGTAGGCAGGATCTATTGCAGAGCTTTTGCTTACCTCTAGAAGGGGAGATAGAGAGGCAGAGTAAATTATTACTGTCCTTGTGGGTTTTAGTCTAAGTCTAAGGACAGTATAAGCAGTGCTCCCATTTGTAAAAGGGACACACATGGAAAAAGAAAAATATCAGTGTTTTTTATGTAAAGAGTTTAAAAAGTAAAGGAAACCAGGATTTGTTCAAAAGAATGGGAATATTTTTAAAAGGGAAAGAGCAAAAGAGGGGCCTCACAACTTGACCTTCCCACATGCCAAACTAATACCTTAACCACACATGTGCAGAAAAGACTCAAGACAACTCTGCTAATGGCAAATGTATAGATGATATAGGAGCTACCACCCAAGTAAAACGGGTTTGCAGTTTATTCCCACCAAAAATCCAGCCAAACAAAAAAAAATCTGCTATAACAAGAGAAACAACACTTAGAGAAGAATGATGAAATTTAGATTCTCTAAAATTTAACATTTATGATAGCTTTAATATAATGCCAAATTTACTAAACATGCAAAAATCTGAGAACATGTAGCATACAATCAAGAGAAAAGAAAATCAACAGTTTTGACCCTAAAATAACCAGGTGTTGGAACTAACAGAAAATATTCTAAAAGTGGCTGTTATGATTATCATCAGAGAAAAAAAAATAGTAAAGATTATTTTACATGTATACATGTATGTTTTACAAAACAGACAAAAATAGGTTTTTAATGTAAATTACCAGCAGAGTAATAGAAGATCTCAGCATGAGAAGGAGAAATAAGTTCTTTTTTTTTTTTTTGAGACAGAGTTTTGCTCTTATTACCCAGGTTGGAGTGCAATGGCCCAATCTCGGCTCACCGCAACCTCCGCCTCCTGGGTTCAGGCAATTCTCCCGCCTCAGCCTCCCGAGTAGCTGGGATTACAGGCACACGCCACCATGCCCAGCTAATTTTTGTATTTTTAGTAGAGACGGGGTTTCGCCAAGTTGACCAGGATGGTCTCGATCTCTTGATCTCGTGATCCACCAGCTTCGGCCTCCCAAAGTGCTGGGATTACAGGCGTGAGCCACTGTGCCCGGCCCAGGAGAAAGAAGTTCTAAAGCTAAAAAATAAAATTTCTGGAATTTGAAAAAAAAAAAAATTACTGGGAGGACTTAAGAGCTTAATGCCATGGCAGAGTAGAAAAAAAGTGAAGTTTAAAGTGTACCAACAGAATTTACCCAAGGTGAAGAACAGAAAGAATAAACACTGTAAACAAACAAACAAAAAAGACCAGGCTTGATGGCTCAGGCCTGTAATCTCCGCACTTTGGAAGGCTGAGGTGAGGTAAGGTGTTCGAGACCAGATTGGCCAACGTGGTGAAACCCCGTCTCTACTAAAGATACAAAAAATTAGCTGGGCATGGTGGCAGGTGCCTGTAATCCCAGCTACTCAGGAGGCTAAGGCAGGAGAGTCTCTTGAACCTGGGAGTCAGAGGCAGTGAGCTAAATCACACCATTGCACTCCAGCCTGGGCGACATGGCAAGACTCTTAATAAAAAAAAGGAAAAGAAAAATGCACTGATCTCAGGCAATTGTTAGATGTTATTCAAATGTCCAACATACATGTGTATATATATAATTTTAGTAACAGAGTGGAGAAAGTGTAGAGCAGAAAAAATTATATATGAACATATTATAAACTGGACTTTCTCAAATTTAATGAAACAAATTTGCAGACAGAAGTTGATGAAACATGAAGTAAGCTATACACAGAGGAACCCATTCTGAGAAACATAAATTGTTAAGAGTCAGTTGTCTCTTGAAAGCTGCAAAAAACAGTTGCCATATTATATACATAGTAATAAGAATCCAATTTAAAGTTGACTTTTTCACCAGAAACCCTGAAACCCTGAAAAACATTTATTTATTTTTGAGACAGTCTTGCTCTGTTGCCTAGGCTAGAGTGCAGTGGCACAATGTTAGCTCACTGCAAGCCTGCCTCCCAAGTGCTGGGATTACAGGCTTGAGCCACCACGCCCAGCCTAAACACATATTTAAAGTGCATCCCAGCCTGGGCAACATGACAGAACCCTATATCCACTAAAAGTATAAAAAATTAGCTGGTGTGGTGGCACAGGCCTTAGTTCCAGCTCCCAAGGAGGCTGAGATGGGAAACGCACCTGATCCCAGGATGTCAAGGCTGCAGTGATGCAGTGAGCCAAGATTGAGCCATTGCATTCCAGTCTGGGCAACTGGAGTGAGACCTGTCTCAAAAAAATAAATAAATAAATAAATAAAAAGTAAAGCCAATGTCAAATTCTATGCAGAATAAATACCTTTCTATAAAAAAGAAGTGATATATTTTCAACTAAATTTAAAGCATTTACCTCCAAGGAATCTGCATTACAAGAAAGTAAAAAAGAAGTTAAAGAAAAATTAACCCAGGTCAACACTCTTATGTATATTCAGTAAAGCAAGACTAGCATTGGAAATACTAATAAATGCAAAAGACTATCTTCCCTTGTTCTAGCTTGATTTCTTTAAAAACATGTTTATATAAAACAAGAATATAACATGATCTTAACACAATTTATAATGAAGATATGTGTGATACATTTTAGAATTATAACAAAGAATTAGAAATACAGTTGCAAGATGTTAATGTTTTCAAAAATATTCTCATAAAATATTGTATTAACTATAATTGAACTGTAAAAACTCAAAGATGTAAATTGTAATCCCTAGGGAAACCAAGTAATATATAAAAAATAAAATGGTAGACTTAACCATGTGAGTAGGTGCATTAGACATTAACAAATGAGACAATCTGATTAAAAGGCAGAAATTGTCAGAATATTAAAAAACAAAACAAACCCACTGTAGTGTGGGAAAATAAATCTTTTCTGAATTTCCATTTTGTAGTTCTGTAAAACCACAGCCTCTGGAGCTATGGAATCTAATATAGTATGATACATTATAACATACTGTAAAGTTAGTGTAGCTCTCATTTTTCCTAAGAACAATTTTCTTACACCATAAAAGTTAGATCTGCACCCATTTCTTCCCTAATGGAGCCAATTGCTTGGATTTAAAAGATAATGCAACCTTCTTTTGTGCTCTCAAGAGCTAATCAATTATAGTGTAGGATATTATATAACAATAACATTAATATCAAAGGTGGGTGAATAGCTGCATAGTTCTCTGGGAAAGCTGTAGAGTTCTCTTCCTAGGTGTTTACATTAAAACAACAACAACAACAAAAAAAAAACAGATGCTTGAAGGCATTTCTAGGTTTTAAGCTAAAGACAAAGGCTTATCTGACTCTCAAAGTGTCTCAAAGTGATGTATATGTTTAACAAAGGTAAACAATTAAGGATTCTTCCCATTGCTTCTCTGAGAAGACTCTCTGAAAGAAATAGGGAAAGTGAATAGTGTCTGCCATTTATAAGCACTGAAAAATATTTTTTTTTCCTGTATCCTTTACCTATTGAGTGAAAGCTGGTATTTCCTTAAGATATTTCTATATGTGACTCTCACCACATCACTCTTTGATGTTTCTGGCTGGGAGGAGAGGGGGTGAGAACTAATATTGAAATGTTACCGTAGTTGTTCATTTTGCTGTTTTGATAGACAGTATTAAGTTATTTTTCCCCAGTCAAGCCATGTAGTATCCATTTATCTATCTTTTTCCCCAGCCAAGCCATGTAGTATCCATTTATCTATCTTTTTCCCCAACCAAGCCATGTAGTATCCATTTATCTATCTAAACATGCATGAGGTATAACATCTCAAATCCTTCACAGTTTATAGCAACATATGTATTTACATTGTTAGAATATATATTTTCTCTACAAAAAATGCGTTATATATGTAAAAACATTTATAAATTTATTTGAAAGATTGAAAGTAAATAGAAAGATATGTCGTGAAAACAGTTAACATAAAATGTCTAAAGTGGCTATATTAATATTTTAAAAAGCCAATTTCAAAACAAATGTATTACCAAAGATATATAATGGTACTTCCTGATTATAACAGGATAAAGGCATCAGGAAAACATAACAGATACCCAAGAGTATTGGTTTCAAATATTAGTTTTATTACTCACATAGGTATGCCTTTTGTAGGCTGATGTAACATTGTTGAACATGAGTTTTCTTATGTGTGAAATTGTGGTAACACAGCAGAACAAAGTTATCTTGAGAGACAAATGTAATTATGTATTTAAGACATCTGTTTTCTTCTTTTAAGGAAAGACACCATGTGAAAAAGGAAGTAAAACAACCTCAGTGGTAATGTCACATTACATGAAATTAAAATAGCCTCTCTAAGTTGCAAGTAAAGGAAAAGAAAAGGGTCACAGGAAGAAATTTTTAAAAATACATGTACTGTAGCTATTAAAAGGAAGTTATATTTAAAGAAAGGAAATAGACTAAAGGTGTATGTCTGGAGATCGTACTATCTTCAAGTCCAAGATTTGTCGAAGCCCTTTAATATGTTCATCATCTGTCCATACCAGATAAAGGTATTTTTTGTGTCTAATTTTTCTCTAATAAAAGGTCAGTTCCAGAATTTACGGAGTAAGTAGCCCCATTTCCATGATTTTTCAGATCATGATGGTATTATCATGTTGCTATATGGTCTGTAACAACTACCCTGCTAACACCTTTGTGGTATTACTAACTTCACTGTCTTTCTCCATGGTCATCTGTGAATCAACTTTTTAATCTTTTTCATCCTTGGCTACTAGAGGAAACTGCTTTTTCCTTAAATATGAGCAAGGATTTATGCTCTTCAATTAATCTCACCAAAGATAAATTTTTCCTGCTATAGCAATAGCATGTAAATTAATCTCGAGTTACAGGTTCATGGTGTCTTCTCAAAGGGGAATCACATGCACATGACTTTTTCTCTGAATCTCTGCAGATTTAGGAAGAAATAAAGTAATGAGAAACATAACAATACATAGTCATTTAAATTTTCCACAAACATGTGGTCAAAGAAATACTTAAATACAAATTAAATGAAAGAAAACCATAAACGATGTTTATTTTTCCTTTAGAAAAGGAAACAAGGTTTTTCAGAAAGAGAAAAATAGTTTATGTGGGTACATGTGTATATAATGATATAACCACTACACTAGGATTGTAGATTGTTTTATATAATTAAAAATTTCACTTAATTATCCCTAAATATAATTTTGAAGTTTCTCTAAATAACTAAAATGAAACATTATAAGAATGTGATCATATAAAGAGTGAAGAAACTTTCAGTAAAGGCAAACTGATTTTAGCAGATAGATTGTTATTAAAATTGTTTGATTTTTGAATGTTTAGCAGCTATTGTCTTCCATGAAATTCATACAGATCTGCATACTTACATACTTACAAATCTCGTATGTAATTCTTCAAATGTATTTTTTTAAACATTAGTTAAAAGGAAACATTTTGTATCAACATGTGTGCTATATATATATGTTTTTTAACCAAAAATTAGTGCAAAGACTGAATTTTGTGTCCCTGCAGAAATGTTTTCTTGATTTCTAAGAACTTTTCAGTCTTCCACAAAGTTAGTATCTGATTTTATTAAATGTGACATGGAAAGCTGAATATTTGTGTTTTCAGAAAATATTTTAATCCACGTAATTGCAATGATGCAAATATATCATTTTGAAATTCTTAAAAATATAAATAAAATATGACCTTGATAGGCTACATGATTAGGGTTTCAGGCAGATAAATAAACAAATGATTTTTATAAGATTTTTTATTCAATATAAACTTTGAGGAGAGGTCACAATATTATACAAGATGAAGTTGTGATATGCATTTTAGGAGAGAAAAGAAACATGAGGTGAGTTGATAGGTGAACTGGGACTGGGCATTTTAGAAACTTGTAGGTAAACATGAAGATACTAGTTTAGTAAAAGAGTTGCTTCCAGTTTTTTCCACGATGAGAAAAATTCTTACATTTAAAAAATTTTCAACATCTGCTTTTAGGATGAGTAAGAGACTTAAGGCAGCAAAAAAATGTTAGTATGTACTCAAATTGTGGGCTTAATACTATGAGGTTTGCGATAAGTTATTTAGAAGAGGTATGTGAAAGATACAAATTAAAATGTATCAGTAATAAAGAAGCAACAGATTCTAAACGTTGAGGGACACTTTACAAGACATTTTGTAAAATAATCTGTTTCTCTAAGAAAGCATGAGTTCATCTGCAACATTCAGAAAAGGATTGTTAAGTATTTTTACTTTAGAAAAGCGTTGGAAGTGATGATAGTGTAATTATTTCCAATGTTTAATATTAAACATGTTAAAATAAACTTCTTTAAAAATTATCTAATTCACAAATACAGTACTGTATTTATAATGCAAGCTCATCATTAATTCTTTTTTTATGGGGGTGGGTGGGAAACACCATGCATTGGTGTTCCCATACATAGATCCATTTCCTGCCTGTATCTGTACCCCAGTGCAGCATCCATTGTTTCTGGAAAGCAGTCTGGTAATAGTGTAATGACAACTGTGAACATTATTCCCTGCTAATGCATTGGTAATACCACTTTAGGGAATATACTCCATAAACATAAGCCAAAAGGAGCAAATGAAAAGCCGTAATTTTTTCCAAGATAATCATGACATTATCTAGAAACAATGAAAATATCCAAGACAGGAAATTGGTTAAGCACTATGACCTGTCAAGACAATGGGATAGAAGCTAAGTCTTTGGGCTTAGGGTAGGACAACTTTGGGAAGGGTAGGTTACTTTAACAAATAACCACAAACCTTGGTGGCTTGGCATGATAAGAGTTTATTTCTTACACTCATTGAAACCTAATGTGGATCTGTAGGGGAGAGGGGTTTCTGTATGCCATCACTCAGGGTCCTAGGCTTCTGTGTTTAGTGGCTCCACCATTTCCTCCCTGTATCTGATAGATCCATAAGGGAAAAGAGGGAGAACAGGGGATTGCAAGGGAGGCTTCATGAGCTGGATTCGGAGGTCTGGAGGCAACATTACTTCTACCCACATTCTAGGAGTCAGAACCCAGTCACATGTCCACATCTAACTACAAGGGAGGCTGGGAAATGTCTTGCTATCAGCATAGGGTGAAGGGGAATTGTTTGACATAGCAATGATTGCTGCACTGTCAATGGGATGTGCATGTTGACTATGCTGACACATGGGCACTTAAAGATTAAATCATATTAAATAGACAAAGCTAAACACCGAAACACTAATTAGGACTGATTACTAATAACTATGTAATTGCAGTTATGTATACTGACCAATTCAGAAGTGATTTTAAAGTACTGTGGGCTTCGTAGTTGTATGTTTTGTCCTTACTGTAAAATAAAAAGTTCACAGGGCAGAAAAAACAGTGGTTATGGATTCATGTGACCAGATGTGGAGTCTCATTATCATGTTTACCTTTTTGAGACTTTTTTTTTCTTTTTTTTTCCCCCCCGAAAGAAAAAGAGAAAGGGGAAGAGAGAACAGGAGTCTTGTTCTATTGCCCAGGCTGGAATGCAACCTAAAAATAGGTATTAAAACCTCTTTTATGTCGATAATTGTGCTTAACAACGGAGACAGGAAGGAATAAGGGAAGAAAATAACAAAGAGCCAACCAATGTTTCATTTAAGTCTGTGAAATGCTATGCAAATGCTGAGGAGTGATTTACTTCCAATTATGTGGTCACTTTCAAAATAGGTGTAATGTGATACTGAGAAAAATGTATGTTCTGTGGACCTGGGGTGAAGAATTGTATAAATATTCACTGAGTTTACTTGTTCCAGGTCTGAGTTCAAATCATAGATGTTCCTGTTAATTTTCTATCTCTTTGATCTGTTGAATATTAACAATGTGGTGTCAAAGTCTCCCACTATTATTGTGCAGGATTCCAAGTCTCTTTATAAGTCATTAAGAACTTGTCTTATGTATCTGGGTGTTCCCATATTGGGTGCATATATATTTATGATCATTGACTCCTGTTGTTGCATTGATCCTTTTACCATTATGTAATGTCCTTTGTTTCTTTTAGTCTTTGTTACTATTAAAATCTATTTTGTCAGAGATGAAAGTTACAACTCCTGTTTTTTTTTTTTTTTGTTCTCCATTTGATTGATAAGTCTTCCACCAACCCTTTGTTTTGAGTCTTTGTTTGTCCTTGCTTATAAGATGGATCTGGATACAGCGTACAGATGGGTTTTGACTTTCTATTCAATTGCCTGTCTGTGTCTTTGATTGGGGCATTTAATCCATTTAAATTTAGAATTAATATTGATATTTGTGAGTTTAATATTGTCATTTAATGCTAGCTGGCTATTTTGCTCATTAGTTGATACAGATTCTTCATTATGGAGATACTCTTTATCTTTTGCTAAGTTTTTGGGATGACTGATACTGGTTATTCCTTTCTGTGTATAGTGCTTTTTTCAGAAGCTCTTGTAAAGCAGGCCTGGTGGTGATGAAATCTCTGAGTGCTTGCTTGTTCACAAAAAAATTTATTTTTCCTTCATTTATGAAGCTTTGTTTGGCTGGATATGAGATTCTGGGTTGAAAATTTTTTTCTTTGAGGATATTGAATATTGACCCCCACTCTCTTCTAGTTTGTAGGGTTTCTGCTGAGAGATCTGCTGTGAGTCTGACAGGCTTCCCTTTATGGTTAACCTGACCTTTCTCTCTAGCTGCCCTTAGAATTTTCTCCTTTACTTCAATCCTAATGATTATGTGTCTTGGGGTTGCTCTACTTGAGGAATATCTTTGTGGTGTTCTCTGTATTAGCTGCAGTTGAGTATTGTCCTGCCTTACTATGTTAGGAATGTTTTCCTGAATAATGTCCTGAAGAATATTTTCCAGCTTGGATTCATTCTCTTCATGAAATTCAGGTACACCTATCAAACGTAAATTAGGTCTTTTCACATAGTCTCATATTTCTTGGAGACTTTGCTCATTCCTTTTTACTCTTTCTTCTCTAATCTTGTCTTCTCATTTCATTTCATTAAGTTGGTCTTTGACCTCTGATATCCTTTCTTCTGATTGATTAATTCTACTGTTAAAAAAACCTGTGCATACTTCAGAGTTCTCGTATTGTATTCTTCAGTTCCATTAATTCACTTATATTCCTCTCTAAATTGTCTATTCTCGTTAGGATTTCATCAAACCTTTTTTCAAAGTTCTTAGTTTCTTTACATTGGGCTAGAACATGTTCTTTTAACTCACAGAAGTTTCTTATTATCCACCTTCTGAAGCCTAATTCTGTTAATGGAATGCACTTGTTCTTCATCATGCCTTGTTCTCCTATTGAGAGGAACTATGATCCCCTGTAGAGAGAGAGGCATTCTGACTTTGGGTATTCTCAGCCTTTTTACACTGGTTTCTTCCCATCATTTTAATCTTATCCACCTGTTGTCTTTGTAATTACTGACTTTCAAATTAGGTCTCTGAGTGAATGTCCAACTTGTTGATTCCCAGCGCCAGAATCTGAGCAACCCACTGTGTGGCTAAAACAGCCGCATTAAGATTGGTGGTGCTTTTCTGCCTGGGAATCTCCAGTCTGGCTTCCCTCTTGAGTCCCTTTTTCAATCAGCTGAATAGGCAACTCTGCCTTCCCGGAGCTCCAAACATTGACCAAAAGGGGACGCAGTCCTGTTTACTCTGCACCAAGAATTGCGACACCGGCCACAAGAGTCGTGCTGGCAACCCGTGGGAGTCCTCCACTGGGAATCTCCTGATCCATGAGCAACAAAAATTCATCTGAAAGTGTGGCGTCCTCTTGTTTTCTGTGCTTTCATTGGGAGCTACAATGCTGAGCTGCTAGTAATCAGCCATCTTGGATCTCTCGCTCATCATTAATTCTTAGTTATCACAACAGTTTGAGAAACACTGAACTTAGAGTCATGAACAACTAAATAAAAGAAACTGATACTTAAAATTCCTGAACATTCAAACATTTTTAATGACAAGTAAATCTCTGGCATGTCTGGGAGCTTGTTAGGCCTAAAGAATTACTACTTGACTGCATTTCAATGTTAATATTACATTTTCGTTTTCATTATAAAGTAATTTTGATTCTGGAGGTGACCATTGCTGTAGCATAGTAGCATAGTAGGAACAAGCTAGGTTATTAAGAAAGCAGCAGATTCACTGGACTTATAATGAATTTTCACTGCAATGCAATTAACATCATTTATATACTTACTGGAAAGATGATCTAATGAGATGAGTAGTCTAAAGAAGCAGTGAACTTTCTGGTCACCTTAGTAATTTGTTAAAAATTTCTAATATGTTATTATATATAGAGATAGTTTATTTAAATTGATATGTCACCTACAATACAAAGTTAGTAAGCAGCATGGATGCCATCAGGATGTTAGACAAAAAAGAGAAAGCTTGGCATTGGGTATTAGAGTCAGCTGATCAGATAGTAATTTTTGCATGGAAGGGTCAGTGAAAGAATACTCTCAGGTCCAGAGAAAGAAAGGAGGAATAAAAAGTTATTTTGGATGTTAGGTAAAATCAATTGTTCTCAGCCCTGGGTATACATTAGAAATATGAGGCTTTAGTAAGTATTGTTTTTTCTCACCAGATAATTTATTTCAATTGCTACAGCATGAGAGTTATGCATGTATTTATTTTAATACCTCTGATCATTCTAATAGGATATCATAGCTGATAATTCATAGGTTAATGATTCTCTGCCTTTAATGTGTATCAGAATCATCCAATGGACTTAAGACATCCAGTGCTTGACTCTCTCCCCAGTTACTGATTCTGTCAGTCTAGGATAAGGTCAGAGATTTTGCTTTTCTAATATGTTTCCAGGTGATGGTGATGCCGCCAACCTCAGAGACCACACTCTGAGAACTACCACAGTATTAAAACAACAAAAACAATATATTTCCTTAATAATTTAGGTGACCAGTTTTTAAACCACATACTTTTATATAGCTGTCATGTCATATCTGCAATTGCATAAATTTAAAGAAAAATAATTTATAAATTAAATCACCTTTAAATAATTATATAATAAAACAACTAAGACCAATGAAATTACTGACATTTGTTAAACTGTATCTTTGTAATACAATAATGGACTTGAATTTTCATAAATAGATGCTTTTCCTTTAAAGCTGTCATGACATACCAGCAATGAGTTGTCTAAAATTCAGCATTTTCACTTAATTTTTATTTATCTGTATGAAATTATCAAGCCTGAACTGAAAATCATTCCTGTAAAACTTTCCCCAAAAATTTAGTTTTAAAGTTTAAAAAACACTTTGTGTATTTATCATTATATTTTATATGCAAATTAGGACCTTGAAGTATATTTAATTAACAAAATTAAATATGTGTATAAAATTTGGTTGTTGTTTATAGCTATATTAAAAAGTAGAGCCATGATATTTTTACAGCTTTTTTGGTTTAGAAAAAATGAAATGAATACTGGCTTTGTCTATTTTTTTGTACTACAATTAAATTGCTAATTGATTTCAGAATATGAGTTGTCATTTAAAAAGTTAGCATTGAATAAATATGATAGTTGCATAATACTGTATTAAAAATGAGTAATATGATTCAGGAGATACAAATTAATACTAACAAAAGTCATTCTGCTTTTAAATTGTTAAAATGTAAGCAACATATGTTTTCTCACAGTCATTAAGTGAATAGAAATAAAATAGCTTCAAAAATCTTAGTGTATAATTGTATGATTCTAATGTACTACTATGTTTCAAAAACAGGTTTTTTCTATGCATCACAGTGTAATTTACTCTTATAAACACAACAAAATATTGAGTTTTCTTTCTCTTTTGAAAGAAAATATGTTTCATTTCAGTACAAAAATTATGTAAAAAAAATGATGTGGTATATTTCTAGATGAAACAGTTAATTATCTGGTAAATTGTTTCAAATTCATAAGAATTTTACAGCACAATGTGTCTAGGAGACCTGGAGGATTTATGTTAGTGCATGATTTTGGATAGCGAGCAGTAATGCTACTAGGTAACATATAGTATTGTCTGGTGAATGTCAGTGCCAGGCTGTAAATGAAAAGTTGACCATAAATGCCAAGTGGATAACTAGGGACTGTAATATAGCAAAAAAATAAAGTCATTATCCAGTCGGATACTTATATAAATAGCAAGGTCAAGATGAACTGTGACTCCAAGTCAGAAGGCAGGGAACTCTGCAATTTGGTCCAGGACAGTGTAATTTAGAGATCAGTTATCAACTCACAAACCAAGAAATACAGAAAGGTCAAACAGAACACAATAAATAAACGCTCTTATTGCTCGAGGTCATTTATTGCTTTAGATTTGACTGTTTCTTTCTTGATATTGTATATAAACAAAATTCATGTTTTTATGTGGAGTAATGAAAACAAAAACAAATAAATCATATGGCCTGTTGATAAATTTATAATGAAAAACTGAGTAATTTAGAAAAAGACCATTTTTTTTTTTTTTTTTGAGACGGAGTTTCGCTCTTGTTACCCAGGCTGGAGTGCAATGGCACGATCTCGGCTCACTGCAACCTCCTCCTCCTGGGTTCAGGCAATTCTCCGACCTCAGCCTCCTGAGTAGCTGGGATAACAGGCACGCGCCACCATGCCCAGCTAATTTTTTTGTATCTTTAGTAGAGATGGGGTTTCACCATGTTGACCAGGATGGTCTCGATATCATGACCTCATGATCCACCCGCCTCGGCCTCCCAAAGTGCTGGGATTACGGGCTTGAGCCACCGCGCCTGGCCAAGACCATTTTGTTTTTAAATACGTTTTCTAAAAGTTAATTTGCTCTTATCTATTTGCTTAGCATTGACTTACAAAGTACCTACTGTATTGTCAGGCATACAATAGTTTTTATTTGTAGTGGCTTATTAACTAATTTTAAAAATTCAAGTGTTTTCAATATTGCCTCATTCCTCAGCTTTCAAAAAAAGGCTTCAGTGAACAGTTCTCAGACTCTTAGGAACTTCAGCTGTTAAGTTCTCAGGTAAATAAATGCTTGACACTTCCCAAAAATCATTCCTTTAGACGTGTAATTTTAGTTGTAGACTTCTCAGATACAAAATTCCATTTATTCTTACTATCCCAATGATTACTGAATCGCAACTCTTGCATTTCTGACTAATATTTATTACTCAAGTGTGAATATTTTCAGGGAGGAATAATTCAGTGCTTCCCTAAGGTATCTCACTTCATCTTTGAATATTGAAGTGAATATCTGTTGTCATATTAATTTCATCCTTTTATTTCACCTTTCTAACTAAATTCCTTGAGTGATTAAAAACAAGACCAATTAATACTTCCTTTTGTCAGCTTTCATGTGTCTTAAGATTCCTATGATATACTTTAGGTCTCTAATTTAATTTAATTAATGTATTTCTTTATGGAGCTTTTTAGAGGCAGTTTTACTTTGGTAAAACAAACAACGGTCAGCAATAGACTTTACCAATTCTGTTTCTGAAGAACCATGTGACCTTGGGCAAGTCATTTGACAACAGTTTCCTTTTATCTTAAACCAAAATACAACAAAAAGTTTCTCAGCCTTGTACTGTAGAATATTTTATTTTCCGTTTGGACAGAAACATAATTTTGTTTCTTTTTTTGTTACCTTCAGCAGTTTTTACAAACAACTTTGTAATCATTGAAATCATATTTTATGTAACCCTCAGTTATAGCAATATGTAGCACTGATTCCATGACGTTCGTTTTATTTTTTTGAATGTCATTTTAAAATTTACATTCATAGAATGCCTTATGATTAAATCTCTTTTTGTTCTCCATTAAAATATTTTCTAATTAAAATTGTCAGATATTCTTTTTCAGACCTAACAAAAGCTTGCATCATTATTCTTTAATCATTGAGCACAAAAAACTGACCATTAGTTTGAAATGATCTATGATCATGTATCAAGAAATCCTAATATTTTGAATGCCTATTTTTCAGACCATTGTTACAATGTTATTTGCATTCTATCTATTAATCTTGAGCTTTCCTCACATACGGTGATACAGTTACTTATTTCTTATGTGCACTTCATATCTGGTTCATTGTAAATAGTTATTAATTGGTTATATCTAAATCTGAAGTATCTTTTCCATATGGAAGGGAAGAAGTCATATCAAGAAAATTAAATCTAGTTTTATGTAAAATCAGAATTCTAACAGACAATTGAATAATCACATGTGATTGTCACTACATCTTACTTTGTCAGTTTTTGTCTTTGCCATGAAGTGTTGATCAGTTTGTTCCAGGTTTGTTCTTGAAACTTAAATCATATCTCATCTTTTATATCTGATAAAGAAGTTACTGAGAATTATCTAACCTCTGATTTGCAGAAATCCAGAGACATTCTGGTATATGATATTTTTATGTTCTGTAATAAAGACCCATTTCAATTTATTTAATGAAAGTTCTATTTCATGCCCATTCATATTTAAACAAACTTAAAAATACTTCAAAATAAAATCTCATACTTAAGTTGAATATTTCCCATTACCCTGAAAATTCCCTGTTAGTTTTATTAGCTGAATCTACTGCTTTGAGTCAAAATTCTTTTTTTGGCAGTGTTTATCTCCATTTTATTTAACCCCATTACTGTGCCATTTCATCTACTTTTTAGGTATTTAATATTCCTTTGGTAAAGTTTATCTTAATGTACTACCTCTTTATTTCTAATTACTTTTCATTCTATTTGAAACAGCAATACAAATATGTGCCAGATATTATAGAATATGATTTCTTACTCCCTGCTGTTTATTGAAGTAAAGAATGAATCACAATATATAATATCGATGCCATGTTTATATTATTCATTAATGTAAATGGTAAAATACCCATTGCCACTAGAACACTTTTTAAGATTATTCTTTATTATTTTCATAGGCATTTGATCTATTCAAAGCATTTACTGTATGTTCTAAAGCATTAAGACTTATGTCACATATCATTTATAAATATAGATTATTTTAAAGGTTTTTGAATTTGGTGAATGCAAATTTTTCTCTCACATGTAACTATAGTATATATATATTTGATGTACTTTATTTGAAATACATAATCTTCATTTGTTGTTTGGTCTATACAATATTTAAATATTTACTTTGTAATTGGCTTAGCTAGTGTTTCTGCAAATACCAAGATATAAATAAGTTCTCTGCTATTCTTTGTATATATGAAAAATTGTTACTTTTAGAAAACTTCATCACAGTTTCCTTATGGATTTCAATTTTAGCTTCCTTTTATTTTTAAGAATTTTGCTCTTAGCTCTTCTGCCACTTTAAAAGGAAGAACTGAATAGAAGAAATATAAATAATGTTTTATTCTTTAGCTTAAAGAGTGAAATGATATTGATGAAATCAAAACAAAATTTATTGGTAATGTTGTAAACACCATTTCATGGTTCTTCTAATAGCGTCTAATTACTACATAAGTAAAAGCTATTCTGAACCCTAAAAATGTGTGTGACTTCTTGGAAGAAGTTACATTTATAAGTTGACAAAACTTGCATTTAGCTTCCATTTATAGTGTCTCTTCTGGTCCAAAAGATAAGCCAATTTACTGCTGGTACATACTGTCATTTATCCTCAACAACCAGAAAACATTTTGGCAGTGAGAGCTTTACTAGATGAAATGGGAGTTTAGTTTCAGCTTGACTAGTTCAAAGCTTACTCAAGTACTTTAAATCTTCATTTATAAGTCATCCTTTCTCACATTAAGAGAAACAGAATCTCAGCTGGATTCATCTCAAGCACAGAATTTGCTTCTAAAATCCTGAGGCTATAACAGTGACATCTACAAAGTTACAAATATCTGTGCACTAACCCTTTTACTGAAAGAAAATGCATTTACTGATTCCAATATATTCTTTTTATTTCTCTAAACAGAGGCAATTCTATCCAGTTATATATCCTGACTACTGCAATGGAAAAGAAAAGCTGCTTTATATTGTGCTTCTTCCTTAGAATCTTTTTTCATTTCCTTTTATCTGCATTTTACAAAAGAGTTTTACCTCCCAGATCCAATATGTTGGACATTTTGAGATATGAGGATCCTATTTGAATGTGGAAATTAAAAACAAAAGCAAAAATACGTGCTTGTATTAACGTCATATACAAACAATGTAATATTTTACAGGGATAAATTGTTAAGCATGAGCACAATATAGTACAGCAGATTTCTAGAAATTTTTCACCTTGTATAACTGAAAGTTTTTCCCATTGAACAGTAACTCCCCATTTTCCCTTCTCCCAGTTATCTGGCAATCACTATTCTATGTTTTTAAATTTTATTTTAGGTACTTCGTATTAGTAGAATCACACAACGTTGGTCTCTTGTGGCTGACTGACTTTGCTTAGCATGATGTCCCTCAGGTTCATGTCGTTGCATATAGCAAGACTTCCTTCTTTTTCAAAACTGAGTAATTGTATGTAGATACATTTTGTTTCAGCATTCCCCATCATTTTATCATCAACAGATATTTAGGTGATTTCCCTATCTTGCTTATTGTGAATAATGCCGAAATGAACATGAGAGCACAGCTGTTTTGTTAAGATCCTGATTTCAGTTATTTTGGGTGAATACACAGAAGTGAGATTTCTGGATTATATGGTAGTTCTGTTTTTACTGTTTTTAGAGGAATTTCCATACTGGTTTTCATAGTGACTCTACCATTTTACATGCCCACCAACAGTATATGAGGATTCCAATTTTACTGCATTCTTACCAACATTTGTTACCTTCTGTTTTTTTATAATAGCCATCCTAACAGGTGTGAGAAAATTGCTCATAATGGTTTTAATTTCCCTTTCCCTGATGATTTGTGATGTTAAGCATTGTTTTAGTATAATTGTTGGCCATCAGTATTTCTTTGGAGAAGTGTTTATTCAGATTATTTGCCAATTTATGAATCAGATTATTTGGGATTTTGTTTGTTTTTGATTTGTAGGTGTACTTTATATATTTCATATATTAACCCTTTATCAGATATATGCTTTGCAATTTTTTTTTCATTTCAATGGTTGTCTTTTTATGCTGTTGATTATTTCCTTTTCTATGCAGAAATTTTACTTAGATGTAGTCATATTTCTTTATATTTGCTATTGTTCTGGCTGTTCTTTTGGCATCATATCCAATAAATTGTTGATATGGACAATGTCAAGAAACTTTACCTCATTTTTTTTTTCCTAAGAATTGTAATGTTTCAAGAACTCACATTGAAATTTTTCACTCACTTTGAATTGATTTTAGTGTAGTGTGTAAGATAAGGGTCCCATTTCCTTATTTTGCCTGTGGATATCCAGTTTTCTCAATCGCATTTGTTGAAGAAACTATCTGTTCCTCATTGTGTATTCTTGACATACTTATTAAAAATCAGTTGACCAAATATGCATGAGTTTATTTCTGGGCTGTCTATTCTGTTCAGTTGCTCTATATGTCTATGTTTATGCTAACACAACATTTGCAAAAAAATTATTTTAATTGACATAGCTTTGTAACATCTGAATTCTGAAAATGTGATGTCCCTAGTTGTGTTATTCTTTTTCAACATTGCTTCATCTATGACGGTTCTTTTGTGGTATCATACAAATTTCACAGTTGTTTTCTTCTATTTTTGTAAAAATTGACAATGGAATTTTGACAGCCATTAAACTGAATTTATAGATCCCTTTGGCTATTTTGGACAGTTTCACAATATTCTTTTAAAACCTGAATTTCAAGATGTCTTTTAAAATTTCTTTCATCGTATTTTTATACTTTTAATGTACAAGTCTTTAACCTCCCTGGTTAAGTTTATTCCGAAGAATTTTATTCTTTTAATGTTATAAATCATCTTATTAATTTCATAATTGTTTATATATAAAAAAATGATTTTTAAATATATATAATTTATACTTATCAATTAAAAAACTAAATTTTTAAAAACCGTGATATTCATATGTTGATTATGTATTCTGAAATTTTATTGAATTTACCATTTCTAACAGATTTTTGTGGTGACTTTAGGGTTTTCTACATATAAGACCATGTCATCTCCAGACATATATATGTTTAATTCTTTCTTTCTGATTTGGATGTCATTTATTTTATTTCCTTCTCTAATTGCTCTGGCTAGAACTTTTCGTACTATGTTGAATAGAAGTGGTGAGAGTCAGATTCTCACCCTGTTTGTGATTATGGAGGAAAAGTTTTCAATTTTTTACCCTTGAATATTACATTAGCAGTGAGCTTTCCATAGATAGTTTTTCTTATGTTGAGTTAAATTCCGTCTATGCAGTTTTTGAGAAATTTTACCATGAGAGCATACTGAATTTAGTCAAATGCATTTCCTATATCCGATGAAATGATTGTATGAAGGTTGTCATTCATTCTCTTAACAAAATGGATTAATGTTAATTATTCGTTGGTAGAATTCACCAGTGAAGCCATCTGGGTACTGGGCTCTTCTTTATTACGGGGTTTTGTACACAAACACACACACACATACACTCTTTATTGATAAGTAAAATTTGTATATATTCATTGTGCCTAGCAGGATACTTAAATGTATGTATATATAATGGTAGCATGGCTAAATCAAGTTATTTAATACATGCATTACCTCATATACTAAGCTTTTTTTTTTCTGGTGACAGTATTTAAAATCTCTTAGCAACTTTCAACATTTAGGTTCTCTTAGCAACTTTCAGTCATACAACATATTGTTACTAATTGTAGTCAGCATGATGATAATAGATGGCTTTAATTTATTCTTCTTGTCTAACTGAAATGTTGTGTTCTTTGACTAATATCTCCGCAGTCCCCTAGTACTATGGCCTCTGATAACTACCCATTTACTGTTGATGTCTGCAGCTTTGTCTTTTTAAGAAATTTTTGTTACTGATTCAATCCTTTTCTTTGTTATTGGCCTGATCAGATCATCTCTTTCTTCATAAGTCTTAGTAGGTTGTGTATTTCTAGGAATTTATACATTTCTTTTAGGTTATCCCATCTTTTGGTACAGAATTGCCACTGTTAGTCTTATATAATCATTTTTATTTCTGTAGCATCAGTTGTAATATTTCCTAATTTTTTTAAAAATTTGAGTATTCTCTCTTTTTAGTTCATGAACCTAGTTTTGTCAATTTTATCTTTTCAGAAACCATCTGTTTAGTTTGTTGCTATTTTTTCTTGTTTCTCTGTTTATGTGCAAATCTTAGTTATTTCTTTCCTTCTGCTAAATTTGTGCTTAATTTGTTATTCCTTTTCCAGTTTATTGAGGTATAGAGTTAGTTGTTTAAGATCTTTCTTGTTTTATAATTTAGGCATTTATAACTATAAACTTCTTGCATTATTGCCTTTGCTGCACCCCTAAGCAAGTTAGTTACTTCCTAAATACAATGGGGGGCACAGGCATTGAGTAAATACACTGATCCCAAATGGGAGAAATTGGCCAAAACAAAGGGACTCCAGGCACCATGCAACTCTAAAATCTAACAGGACAGTCATTAAACCTTTAAGTTCCAAAGTGATCTAAAAGGGGCTGAGGTAAAGCTCAGCAGTTTTAATAGGACAGTCATTAAACCTTTAACTCCTTGGTCACACTGATGCACAAGGTGGGCTCCCAAAACCTTGGGCAGCTTCACCTCTGTGGCTTTACAGGTACAGCACCCCTTCCTGACTGCTTTCGTAGCCTAGTGTTGAGTGTCTGCAGCTTTTTCAGATGCACTATGCCAGCTATAGGTGGATCTACTATTCTGGGGTCTGGAGGATAATTGCTCTGTTCTCAGAGGCCAACTAGGCAATGCCCCAGTGGAGACTCTATGTGGGGTAGCCAACTCCACATTTCCCTTCTGCACTGCCCTAGCAGAGGTTCTCCCTGAGGACGCTGCTCCTATAGCTAACTTCTGCCTGGACATCCAGGCATTTTCATACGTGCTTTTATAACTGGGTGGAAGTTGTCAAACCTCAATTCTTAACTTCCATGCATCCACAGGCTCAATAGCATGTGGAAACTGCCAAGGTTTGTGGCCTGCACCCTCTGAAGAAATGTCAAATCAGCCCTTTTTAGCCACAGCTGGAGCTGAAGCAACTGGGATTTGGGGTACCAGTTCAGGAGGCTGCATAGAGAAGGGTAACTCTGGGCCTGATCCATGAAACCATTTGTCTCTCCTAGCCCTCCAGGCCTATGATGGGAGGAGCTGCTGTGAACGTCTCTGACACACACTGGAGACATTACCCCCATTGTCTTGGTGATGATCATTGGGGTCCTCATTACTTCTGCAAATTTCTGTAGCAGGCTTGAATTTCACCCCAGAAAATTGATTTTTCTTTTCTACTTCATAGGCTGCAAAATTTCCAAACTTTATGCCCTGCTTCCGTTTGAATGCTTTGCTGTTTAGAAATTTCTTCTGCCAGATAACCTGAATTATCTCTCTCAAGTTTAAACTTCTACAGATCTCTAGGGCAGGGGCAAAAAGCCACCAGTCTCTTTGCTAACACATAGCAAGAATGACCTTTAATCTATCTTCCAGCAAGTTCCTCGTCTTCATCTGAGACCACCTACAGCTGGACTTGTCCATATCACTATCAGCATTTTGGTCAAAACCATTCAAAAGGTTTCTAGGAAGTTCCAAACTTTCCCGCATCTTCCTGTCTTCTTCTGAGCCCTCCAAACTATTCCAACCTCTTCCTGTTACCTAGCTCCAAAGTTGCTTTCACATTTCTGGGTATCTTTACAGCAGTACCCCATTCTCTGTGTTACCAATTTACTGTATTAGTTCATTCTCACACTGCTGTCAAGAAATACCTGAGAGTGGGTAATTTATAAAGGAAAGAAATTTAATTGACTCACAGTTCCAGACTGCTGGGAGGCCTTAGGATACTTACTATTATGTCAGAGGACAAAGAAGAAGCAGGCACCTTCTTCACAGGACAGTAGCATGGAGTGAGTACAAACAGGAGAAATGCCATCAGATCTCACAAGACTCCCTCATAGTCATGGGAACAGCATGGAGAAAACTTCCCTGATGATACAGTTACCTCCACCAGGTCCAAACTTTGATACATGTGGATTATGGGATTTACAATTCAAAGTGAGGTTTGTGTGAGGCCACAGAGCTAAACCATATCATTGAGCTTAGACGTGTGCACGAAATGATACAGTGTGAAGAATGTAATCAGAAAATCACAGATGGAAGCCTATGAGGGGTCATTTATTATTCAAGCAAATATACATATTCCTTTTAGTGATTAGTACCCACTTCCAGGACATGAGGCCTTGACCATGCATTCTGGCCTGTGGCTCAGGTCTCTCCACTTCAGGACAACACCACACATTCACTCAACTGCTGTGAGTGTTGGCTTCTGATAGCACTCAATTGAGTACAAATTACCATGAGGTAGGAGAAAGAAGAAGAGTGAAAAGAGCGATGGGGAAGAAGGAGCCAGTTAAGTAAGATGCACAGCTGTGTAGAGTTATAAACCAATGTGTGGAAATAATTCAAGAAGTAAGGAATTGTTGACAGCTCTGAATGCTGCACACAGGAATAATAAGATAAGAAATTAAAATACCCACCTGTTTTGGGAATAAGACAGCACCAATGGGCTAAAAAAATAATAATCATTTTAGTGGAATAATAGAAAAGAAGCCAATCCAAAGTTAATGAAGCTTTCAAAATGATCTGCAATATTGAAAAGGGAAAAATATGATATGAGTTAAAGTATGGGATTTAGAGTGTGAAAGGATGGAAACACATTTCACATATGCACCCTTCATCATTCCCTGAAAATCATGTTACTGGGTTAAAAGATAACACATATATATATATTTATAAATCTTTATGTACATATACAATGCCATGTATCTGTATTTATGTATGTTTATGCTCACACATACACAATTGGGAGTTTAATGGTAGATTTAAGAAAGACTTAATAACACAGATCTTTTATTCATAATTCTGCACTTTTAACAAACTACACTATCTTGATTTCTTTTACCAGTAATCTCACATAACCTAGTTGCTCTTTTTATATGAATGGTGTTTTCATCAGTTTTAAAATAATTCCATTCTTATTCCTACTTTTAAGCTTTTAGAAAGAATATCTCTGCTTCCATTCTCTTTTTATTCCTGTTTGTATTTTCTGCTTTGTGTTTGTTTCCATATGTGATCTATGCTACACACATCTCCCCAAAGAGGGGGGAGAGAGAAAAAAGCCTAAGATTTTGACCAAATATATACAGCAGTAAGTAAGGCATTCTGGAAGAAAGAAGCTGCTATGGCTAAGGTAGAAATGAAAGCTGTGATTTTTTTTTTTTTTTTTTTTTTTTTTTTTTTTTTTTTTTTGCTTTGAGACGGAGTGTCACTCTGATGCCCTGGCTGGAATAGTGCACTGGTGCGATCTTGGCTCACTACAACCTGAGCCTCGCAGGTTCCAGTGGTTCTCCTGCTTGCCACAGACTCCCAAATAGGATTACAGACACATGCCACTACACCCAGTTAATTTTTGTATTTTTAGTAGAGATGGGGTTTCACCATGGGCTGAAGTCTTTTTTTTGCTATTTTCTATTAATTTCAAACTATAATTTTTTTTTTTAATTTTTATTGCATTATAGGTTTTGGGGTACATGTGCAGAACGTGCAAGATAGTTGCATAGGTACACACATGGCAGTGTGTTTTGCTGCCTTCCTCCCCTTCACCCACACTTGGTATTCATCCCCAGGCTATCCCCGCCAGCCCCCCCCGCTGTCCCTCCCCCATTTTCCCCATCAGTCCCCAGTGTATAGTAGACCGCCTCTCTGTGTCCATGTGTTCTCATTTTTCTCACCCACCTATGAGTGAGTATATGCAGTATTTCTTTTTCTGTTCTTGTGTCAGTTTGCTGAGAATGATGTTCTCCAGATTCATCCATGTCCTTACAAAGGACACAAACTCATCATTTTTGATTGCTGCATAATATTCCATGGTGTATATGTGCCACGTTTTCCCAGTCCAGTCTATCATCGATGGGCATTTGGGTTGGTTCCAGGTCTTTGCTATTGTAAGCAGTGCTGCAATGAACATTCGTGTGCATGTGTCCTTATAGTAGAACGATTTATAGTCTTTTCGATAGATACCCAGTAATGGGATTGCTGGGTCAAATGGAATTTCTATTTCTAGGTCCCTGAGGAATCGCCACACTGTCTTCCACAATGGTTGAACTAATTTACATTCCCACCAACAGTGTAAGAGTGTTCCTATTTCTCCACATCCTCTCCAGCATCTGCTGTCTCCAGATTTTTTAATGATCGCCATTCTAACTGGTGTGAGATGATATCTCAATGTGGTTTTGAATTGCCTCTCTCTAATGACCAATGATGATGAGCACTTTTTCATATGTTTGTTGGCCTCCTGTATGTCTTCTTTTGTAAAGTTTCTGTTCATATCCTTTGCCCATTTTTGAATGGGCTTGTTTGTTTTTTTTTTTTTCTGTAAATCTGTTTGAGTTCTTTGTAAATTCTGGATATCAGCCCTTTGTCAGATGTGTAAACTGCAAAGATTTTTTCCCATTGTGATGGTTGCCAATTTACTCTAGTGACTGTTTCTTTTGCCGTGCAGAAGCTGTGGAGTTTGATTAGGTCCCATTTGTCTATTTTGGCTTTTGTTGCTAATGCTTTTGGTGTTTTGTTCATGAAGTCCTTGCCTACTCCTATGTCCTGAATGGTTTTGCCTAGATTTTCTTCTAGGGTTTTTATGGTGTCAGGTCTTACGTTTAAGTCTTTAATCCATCTGGAGTTAATTTTAGTGTAAGGTGTCAGAAAGGGGTCCAGTTTCTGCTTTCTGCACATGGCTAGCCAGTTTTCCCAACACCATTTATTAAATAGGGAATCCTTTCCCCATTGCCTGTTTTTGTCTGGTTTATCAAAGATAATATGGTTGTAGATATGTTGTGTTGCCGCCGATGCTTCTGTTCTGTTCCATTAGTCCATATCTCTGTTTTGGTACCAGTACCATGCTGTTCTGATTACTGTAACCTTGTAGTATAGTTTGAAGTCTGGTAGTGTGATGCCTCCCGCTGTGTTCTTTTTGCTTAGAATTGACTTGGCTATGTGGGCTCTTTTTTGGTTCCATATGAAATTCATGGTGGTTTTTTCCAGTTCTGTGAAGAAATTCAATGGTAGTTTGATGGGGATAGCATTGAATGTGTAAATTACCTTGGGCAGTATAGCCATTTTCACAATATTGATTCTTCCTAACCACAAACATGGAATGTTTCTCCATCTGTTTGTGTCCTCTCTTATTTCGTTGAGCAGTTGTTTGTAGTTTTCCTTAAAGAGGTCCCTTACATTCCTAGTGAGTTGTATTTCTAGGTATTTTATTTTCTTTGTAGCAATTGTGAATGGCAGTTTGTTCTTAATTTGGTTCTCTTTAAGTCTGTTGTTGGTGTATAGGAATGCTTGTGATTTTTGCACATTGATTTTATATCCTGAGACTTTGCTGAAGTTGCTTATCAGTTGCAGGAGCTTTTGGGCTGAGGTGATGGGGTCTTCTAGGTATACTATCATGTCGTCTGCAAATAGAGACAATTTGGCTTCCACCTTTCCTATTTGAATACCCTTTATTTCTTTTTCTTGCCTGATTGCTCTGGCTAGAACTTCCAGTACTATGTTGAATAGGAGTGGTGAGAGAGGGCATCCTTGTCTAGTGCCGGATTACAAAGGGAATGCTTCCAGTTTTTGCCCATTCAGTATGATATTGGCTGTTGGTTTGTCATAAATAGCTTTTATTACTTTGAGATATGTTCCATCAATACCAAGTTTATTGAGGGTTTTTAGCATAAAGGGCTGTTGAATTTTGTCAAATGCCTTCTCCGCGTCAATTGAGATAATCATGTGGTTTTTGTTTTTGCTTCTGTTTATGTGGTGAATTACATTTATAGACTTGTGTATGTTGAACCAGCCTTGCATCCCCGGGATGAATCCTACTTGATCATGATGGATAAGTTTTTTAATGTGCTGTTGCAATCGATTTGCCAGTATTTTATTGAAGATTTTTGCATCTATGTTCATCATGGATATTGGCCTGAAGTTTTCTTTTCTTGTTGAGTCTCTGCCAGGTTTTGGTATCAGGATGATGTTGGTCTCATAAAATGATTTGGGAAGGGTTCCCTCTTTTTGGATTATTTGGAATAGTTTCAGAAGGAATGGTACCAGATCCTCTTTGTGTGTCTGGTAGAATTCAGCTGTGAACCCATCTGGACCTGGGCTTTTTTTTGTGTGGTAGGCTCTTAATTGCTGCCTCAACTTCTGACCTTGTTATTGGTCTATTCATAGTTTTGGCTTCCTCCTGGTTTAGGCTTGGGATGACACAGGCGTCCAGGAATTTATCCATTTCTTCCTGATTTACTAGTTTGTGTGCATAGAGTTGTTTGTAGTATTCTCTGATGATGGTTTGAATTTCTGTGGAATCTGTGGTGATTTCCCCTTAATCGTTTTTTATTGCATCTATTTGGTTGTTCTCTCTTTTCTTTTTTATCAGTCTGGCTAGTGGTCTGTCTATTTTGTTGATCTTTTCAAAAAACCAGCTCTTAGATTTATTGATTTTTTGAAGGGTTTTTCTTGTCTCTATCTCCTTCAGTTCTTCTCTGATCTTAGTTATTTCTTGTCTTCGGCTAGGTTTTGAGCTTTTTTGATCTTGCTCCTCTAGCTCTTTCAATTTTGACGATAGGGTGTCAATTTTGGATCTCTCCACTCTTCTCATGTGGGCACTTATTGCTATATATTTTCCTCTACAGACTGCTTTAAATGTGTCCCAGAGATTCTGGTACGTTGTGTCTTCATTCTCGTTGGTTTCAAAGAACTTCTTTATTTCTGCCTTCATTGCATTGTTTATCCAATCAACATTCAAGAGCCAGTTGTTCAGTTTCCATGAAGCTGTGTGGTTCTGAGTTATTTTCTGAATTCTGAGTTCCAACTTGATTGCACTATGGTCTGAGAGACTGTTTGTTATGATTTCCGTTGTTTTGCATTTGCTGAGGAGTGCTTTACTTTCAATTATGTGGTCAATTTTGGAGTAGGTGTGATGTGGTGCTGAGAAGAATGTATATTCTGTGGATTTGGGGTGGAGAGTTCTGTAAATGTCTATCAGGTTTCCTTGTTCCAGGTCTGAGTTCAAGTCCTGAATATCCTTGTTAATTTTCTGTCTGGTTGATCTGTCTGCTATTGACAGTGGAGTGTTAAAGTCTCCCACTATTATTGTGTGGGAGTCTAAGTCTCTTTGTAAGTCATTAAGAACTTGCCTTATATATCTGGGTGCTCCTACATTGGGTCCATATATATTTAGAATCATTAGCTCTTCTTGTTGTATTGATCCTTTTACCATTATGTAATGACCTTCTTTGTCCCTTTTGATCTTTGTTGCTTTAAAGTCTATTTTATCAGAGATGAGAATTGCAACTCCTGCTTTTTTTTGCTCTCCATTTGCTTGGTAAATCTTCCTCCATCCTTTCATTTTGAGCCTTTGTGTATCTTTGCGTGTGAGGTGGGTTTCCTGGATACAGCATACTGATGGGTTTTGGTTTTTTATCCAATTTGCCAGTCTGTGTCTTTTGATTGGTGCATTTAGCCCATTTACATTCAGGGTTAATATTGTTATGTGTGAATTTGATACTGCCATTTTGATGCTAGCTGGCTGTTTTGCCCATTGGTTCATGTACATTCTTCGTTTTGTTGATGGTCTTTAGCATTTGGTATGCTTTTAGGATGGCTGGAACTGGTTGTTTCTTTCTATGTGTAGTGCCTCTTTTAGGAGCTCTTGTAAAGCAGGCCTAGTGGTGACAAAATCTCTGACTACTTGCTTGTTCATGAAGGATTTTATTTTTCCTTCACTTATGAAGCTCAGTTTGGCTGGATATAAAATTCTGGGTTGAAAGCTCTTTTCTTATGGATGTTGAATATTGGCCCCCACTCTCTTCTGGCTTGTAGAGTCTCTGCCGAGAGATCTGCTGTGAGTCTGATGGGCTTCCCTTTGTGGGTGACCCGACCTTTCTCTCTGGCTGCCCTTAGTATTTTCTCCTTCATTTCAACCCTGGTGAATCTGACGATTATGTGCCTTGGGGTTGCTCTTCTTGCAGAATATCTTTGTGGTGTTCTCTGTATTTCCTGGAGTTGAGTATTGGCCTGTCTTGCTAGGTTGGGGAAATTTTCCTGGATAATATCCTGAAGAGTGTTTTCCAGCTTGGATTCATTCTCTTCGTCACATTCTGGTACACCTATCAAACGTAGGTTGGGTCTCTTCACATAGTCCCACATTTCTTGGAGATTTTGTTCATTCCTTTTTGTACTTTTTTCTTTAATCTTGGTTTCTCGTTTTATTTCATTGAGTTGATCTTCAACTTCTGATATTCTTTCTTCTGCTTGGTCAATTCGGCTGTTGAAACTTGTGCATGCTTCGCGAAGTTCTCGTGTTGTGTTTTTCAGCTCCTTCAATTCATTCATATTCCTCTCTAAGTTGTCCATTCTTGTTATCAATTCCTCGAATCTTTTTTCAAATCCTTTTTCAAGGTTCTTAGTTTCTTTGCACTGGTTTAGTACATGTTCCTTTAGCTCACTGAAGTTTCTCATTATCCACTTTCTGAAGTCTGATTCCATCATTTCGTCACATTCATTCTCCGTCCAGCTTTGTTCCCTTGGTGGTGAGGAGTTTTGGTCCTTTTTTGGAGGTGAGGTGTTTTGGTTTCGGGTGCTTTCCTCCTTTTTGTGCTGGTTTCTTCCCATCTTTATGGATTTATCCACCTGTTGTCTTAGTAGTTGCTGATTTTTCAATTGGGTCTCTGTGTGGACGCTGAGATTGTTGATGATGAAGTATTTCTGTTACTTAGTTTTCCCTCTAATGATCTATCCCCTCTGCTGTATGAGTGCTGAGGTCCACTCCAGGCCCTGCTTGTCTGGGGTATACCTGCAGCAGCTGCGGAACAGTGAGGGATGATACCAGTTTCTTCTTCTGCTGTCCTTGTTCCAGAATGATGCCAGCCAAATGTCAGTCTGATTAGTCCTTTTCTGGGGTGACTCCTTGGATATACAGGGGTCAGAGAGCTGCTTGAGGAGACAGTCTGTGCTTTATAGGAGCTCCAGTGCTGAGCTGTGAGCTCCGTTGTTCATTCAGCGTTGTTGGGAGGTTGTTTATGTCTGCTGCTATAGAACTCATAAAACACCACCCTTCCCCGCCCCCTTAGATGCTCTGACTCAGGGAGTTGGGGCTTTCTTTATGAGTATCTGTTGCACTGTCCTGCCCCACTAGGCGGCAGTCTATTCACTGTTTGCCTGCCGGGGCTCTGACCTGCTCGCACGGGTCCGCCCTGTTGCTGCTGGGCTCCCTTCTGCTGTGGAGCGCGGAGTCTCTCTGTTATGGCAGGTTGCCTCGGCAACAGCAGGCCGCGTCAGTCCTAGGCGGTACTTCAGTGGGGGTAGACTGCGTCAGCAATGGTGGACGCCCCTCCCTCACCGGGCTGCACCGTCCTAGATGCCGGCAGCAAAACTCTCAGCCCCAAGCATCTCCAGTCGCTGCCCTGCTTGTCCCCGTGATCGTGGGACCCGCCGAGCCCGATCACCCAGCTCCCTGCCTCAGAGTCCGTCCTCTCTCTCTCTCTCTTCCTCTCCCCAAGCTGAAAGGTCGACTCTCTCACTGGCGCCCCAGTAGCCTGCCGATAGGGCACTGGGATCCGTGCGATCTCCCGTGCCGCTGCCCACTACCCCGGCTCAGATCACGCTTCCAAGGAAACTCCTGGTCTGGCTCATTGTCCAAGTCCTGTTCAATCAGATGAACATGCCAATCTGCCCTTCCAAATCTCAGATTGCCGGTTTAACAGGGCACCAAGACCAGTGAGTTCCACGCCAGGTCCCGCTGCGGCGCCGGCTGAAGAGGCGGCGGGAGCCCGCTGCGTTAGCCGGCTGCTAGCATCCCGTGTCTCTCCCACACCTGGGACTTTCAACGCTCTGTGGGCATAAAAGGAACATCCGAGAATGCGGCTAGGACTCACCCTCTGCGCCTTCACTGAGAGCTGCAATCCTGAGTCGCCTCTACGACGCCATCTTGCCTCTAGTCCTCTCTGCATATCTCAAACTATAATTTTTAAAACTATAAAGGAAATGAGACAGTGAAGAAGGAAAACATTTTTTTTAAGAAGAGGAGAAAAGATGATACATAAAGCCAGGTACTCCAGAGATGCAAGAAATGTTTTATCTAGAGGTAGAGAAAGGAGAGATTTATTTCATTTTGGGTACAAGACAAGGGAGAGAGGTAAAGAAATGCATAATATTTGAACTGGTCCTTGAAGGATAGGATAACTATGCAAGTATAGAGTTGGAGAAAGAAGCAAGAGCAAAGGTAGATATAGCAAATAAATAAATAAATAAATCAACAAAATGGTCCCATTTGACTAAACCAAAAGCTACATAAAGGGCAGTAGAAAACCTTGAACCTGGAAAGGCAGATGGATAAGACACTATGAAAAGACTTCAATTTTGAGTTAAGGTATCTGGGTTGCATTCTGGAAGTTTAAAAATCACCAAACAATTTAGATCAAGGGAGGAAGATTAAGCTATGCTGTTACCTTGAATTTTGCTGGGCATATTTCAGTTATCCTATTTAATTTTATACTTTCAGAAAGTAGGAACTGCATTATTTCATTTTAAGCAACCTATTCAAGATAACACAGGAATTAAGTGATAAATCTTCTTCTGGCTGGCTTGAAGCACAGTGATGGTTCATTTCTATATCCCTTTAAGATCAGAAAATTGATGGGACTTCAGATGTTCTTTCCACTGAAAGGGAGTTCAAAGATGAAATCACAGGTAAAACAAAAAAAAAATAAGTGAAAAGAATATTGAGAAATAGAGATCTTTAGTTGAGATTAGTCACAAATGCTGTGAGCTATGATTACTCTCCGTTTGAATGTTGTCATAAAAACAAGAAGGAGCTGGCTGAGCCTCACTAAAAGGGTAATATTAGAGGCAAGGCATGGTGACCCATGCCGCTAATCTCAGCACTGTGGGAGGCCGAGCAATGTGGATTACCTGATGTCAGGAGTTCAGGACCAGCCTGGCCAACATGGTAAAACCCCATTTCTACTAAAAAATACAAAATATTAGCTGGATGTGGTGGCAGGCACCTGTAATCCCCGCCACTCAGGAAGCTGAGGCAGGAGAATCTCTTGAACCCAGGTGGCAGAGGTTGCATGAGCCGAGATGGTGCCATTGCACTCCAACCTGGGCAACAAGAGTGAAACTCTGTCTCAAAAAACAAAACCAAGAGTAATAGAAGAGATTTGAGATGTCTGGTGCCTCATTAACTTTCCAGTTCTTCTTGGTTTTACTCTTCACTTGTGTCATGAGTTTGGGCTTCACTCATCACTCATAACTGCTTAATCATTTTCTTCTGTTGACCAATTGAAGCATCAAATGACCTTAATTTCTAGACTAAAAAATAGGTTTTTTTTTTCTAAGATTGGATTCCAGTATTCTCAGAAACCTAACAATTCAATCAGAGGAGAACCATATGCTTTCTCTTAGGAATATAGCCTGAGTTCTAGACAGCATGATGAGGTGTTTCCCTGTCTCAGCAACATACCTGCCTTCTTACTCCTCCAAGATGAAGCCCATGCTACTACACACTTCTTACACATTCTATTCAATTTCAGCATTCTGTATGCTATAATTTTTTTCTACTAAAAACTACTTTAAGAATTATTTTTAATCTTTCACAATGTTGAGATAATCAGACATTTGCCTAAGTTCAGTGTCATAAAAATGCTGACAAATTTAAATTTGTACTTAAATTTGTATTTAAATTGTAGATGACTGTAGGGAAGTAAAAACCTGATGTATTTCCAGGAGTTTGAAGAATTTGATTCAAATTATGATTCCTCATCTCTGACACTTAGATTAGGAAAGCTATACAATAGAATACATTACACTGAAGAGGATGTTTTGCAAAATATGTTCTAGGGCAGACTTTTTTTTTTAAGTGAAATTATAAAATTTCACTACTGGTTTTAGTTTCTTGGACTAGCGTTTACTGTTTGGGAAGCAAGCCCAGATTTAAATTGGTGATTTGAGTGAAACAAATATTTAACAGTCAAAAGATTAAGTGGATTCTCAGTATAGATTTCCTCTAACAATTTTCTTCTGTTCATTATATTCGGGGAAAATTCAGTGTCAGAATCTGTATTATTTTATGTAAGGCAATAGTAAACTAATGGCAATTGTCATTAACAGTGGTCTGGCTTTACAGTGAGAAAGAATGTTTTCAGAAGTTAACCAGGACTCAGTGTGCTATCTTAGAGAACCTTTTGAGTGATTCTAAGGGAAAAGACAGCCTCAAATAGTGTGTCATTATTTCTTCTGCTGACTTGATAATTTGAATGTCATTTGGGCTCAGCCCTGAGTTAATCATGAGATACTGACTGACTCTTGTCAAAGATAACCCAAGTTTCAGAAATACAAATATTTTTTGTGAGCATCTTTTATTTAAAAAAATACATAAGTCTTTTATTAAAATATTTCTGGTACATATGAACCTTTGTATTTGGGAAATATACATGTCAATGGCTTAGAGTAACATGAATTTGGCAAATATAAAATTATCAGCTTCAGATAAATACTAGGAAGATCAAATGTACTATTACATATTAAACAAATACACTAAGGTATATTATGAAAGTGATTTTAATTTAAACTCTAACAGAAAGCATACTTAGAGACCAGTCTTAACAAAAGGAATATGTTTTTGGTTCAATGTTTATAATGCATTGAGGAATTTCAATGTTCAGAAGGAAAGAAAATGAGTAAGATTACATGAAGTATTCTTAACTGGAGGAAATAATGATTAGGAAAACAGGGTTCAATAAGTAATGATTATCAAAACAAAATAATCACAGTGTCAGTTATGCATTGCATTTAATCTGCTGCAGACAAAACATTGGATGGAAGTCAATTTATCTAGGAAACAAAACAAATATGCAGTATTACATAGACTTCTGCTAACAATCCTAAATGTATCACAACTTCTACACAGGCATGGAAAAAGTCATAATGTTGTATGCTACCAATAGAATTTTTTTATATTATCAATTTAACATTAGGAGATATAAATTTTATGTTGTATAGCCAATTGAGAGGAAAATAAACTTTTTAAGTTTTTGATTAATTCATTTATTTATTTACCTTGATGAAATAGTAAATCACAGAATACTGATTTCTTGGTTCTACTGAAGGACTTCTGTTGAAGGACTTCCCCCAGCCTTTTAAAGATTCTTGAGTATAATACTGAGAAAATGAATAAATGAATGCAATTATGTTTCCTCCTTCAATGGAGCTGTCAAGTGGTATCAAGAACTTTTTTTTTTTGTCAGAAGGAACCTACTCTAAACAATGTGAGTTTTTAGAGACGAACAGTATATAAAAATTGGCAGAAGATATTAACATTCTTCACTAGCAGCCTTTAAAGATAGTATAGTATTTCTCCTATCATCATGCTGCTTCTGAAACCCCATCTGCATTCATCTTTATTTTTCTCTTCTATAAATTGCCTTAAAGCAAATAAATTACATTCCATTTTATGCATTTACTTAAATTAATAAATGTTTGTGCACTTATTTAATGTGTTACCTAAGATTTCACATATTACACTGAAACAAATCTTATATTTTAAAATTATGGTATGATTAAAATAATACATTAAAACTGGTTGATAATATAACAATGGGAGGAACAGCTGCAAGAACTCAGAAACTGTTATGTATATCCCTCATTACCAAAATAAACTTATGCACAGAATGTAGGAAGAAATGCAATGTAGAAGCAAGTTTCTGTTCCTTTTCAATGCAATAACCTTTTGTGGGTGCTTTAATACTTAATTTTGTATTTGGAAGTATTCTGAGATTCTATACTTAAAGTAGAGTATGTTATGATTTTGGCTAAAATGGCAGCCTGCAATATCTATAACTAAAATTACTGTTTTAACATATTTAACTTTTTAATATGTCTCATTGTCATGAAGTAAATTGATCAATTTGGTTTTGTGCCTATTACAAAGAAGTAATAAGCATTAATATAAGTATTCATGGTTTTGTATTTTTAATATAAAAATGAACATAACTCAAAAAAATTGATTTATTTATGTGAACCATATCCATAACCTCCACCATTAGAGAGAGGTTGAGATAGAAGGCCAAAATGGGTATGACAATCAGGTGAATGGTAATCTCAGAAAGAGTGATTTTATTATTAACTATGCTTGACTAGGTTAGATCATTTATGTTAGGAAAATAAATCTTGACATTTATATGGATAATTTTGTGGCTTACTTGTCAACCTTCCTGTGAGACATGGGTCTGATTAAATTGTGATTGAGAATGAGAACTGTAATACATTATTAATGAACTCAGGGTAATTGTAAAGTTTTATGACTTAGAGATCAGTGGAAATTGGTTCCATGGTCAGTTTGAGAAATTATTAAGAATACACCTTGCGCCGACAGTGCTGATAGCTTAGCATCAGTCATGGTATTCCCACAGCCATGGCCTGTGACAGCCCTAATAATAGTCATTTTGTAGCGTGACCATGCATTAGAATACATTTAGAAGAGTACAAAATGTCAAATATTGAAGTAAAGGTATTTTTCAGAAGTTCTTGGTTTAAGAAGTCTTATTTTCCTGGCTGTTCAGGTTTCTTAAAATTGTGACCCATGTTTGGTAATCTCAGGATGAATAGAAAAATTTAGACTAAAAATCAATCTCATTTTTTAATAGCTATTACTTTGGGCATTAAAGTCATGCTGCAAATCAAAGAAAAAGAAAACAGTGTGAAAGTTTGTGCTGTTCTCTTTAAGTAAAATTTATATCAATGAATTTATATTTTTCAATTTTTTAGTGAATATAGTATGGGATAAATCTGTATATAAAATGATTTCTTTAATATTGAGAAGTGTCAGTTTCAAATGATAGTATTTTATATAATAGAGCAAAATATTTGTTAAAAAGTTACAAGAAAAATAGCAAATAATGGCTGTTAAAATAATCAGATTAACAGAATAAGTAAGTGCATGAGTTTGGAAACAGAAGCTTGGAAGATTTAGGCTCCAACATGACCCTGTTTTCTTGCCTTAGATTAGCTGTGGGTCCCCATTAAGCTTGCTTTTGTAACCTTGGAAGTAGAAATTATAGTGATTTACTAGAAAAATTGTTATAAGGGGCCACTGAGATACAGAAAACGGTCATTTCAGTACCTGACACATAATGAGCACATATATTATTTTCATTATTTTCATTTCAGTATAATACTGTTGCTTAGAAAAAATGTATTGAGCATTTTAAATAGTCATGATGGTGCGAATTTGAAATTACTACATTATGCCTTACTATTATAATAAAAGTATTTGAAGATTATAACTGAGGACTGCTTTAAGAAATATCTATGGTTTCAAGTAAGAGCATTCCTACCTGCTGAGAATGTAATGGGAATTATTTTCGTTTGTCTTTTGCTCTCGCCTGATGAGATGTATTTTTAAACATGGCTAAAGATACCAGGTTGCTCATCAAATTCAAATAACATAGGAAGGACTAAGGCATCAGTGTGTGTAAAAAGATGAAAAATTTAGTGTTTATGAAATATTTGAAAATACCATGGTTTTGAAGTAGCACATTGTGTTTTTAGCCAATTTATTGGAACTTAGCTAATAGTTTTCCTTTTTTATTTTAAATTAACAAATAGCTGGGGAAAAAATCCTTACTCATTTTGGTAAAAATTCTTTGAGATTTCTTGAGACTAAGAGACCCAAAGAAATCAATTCTAAATTGCCTTTGATGCAGAGGCAATGTAGTGTTTGAGGTGTCCCTAAAGAGCTCCAGTATTTTCAGACAATGCCAAATGATAATATCTAGTATCAATAGATAAGTCCTAGATCCATTCTCCCGCCATGAAAGAGAAGTTGTAAAAGTTGTATAATTTCAGTAAATGTATAGGAGTTTAATCTTATCTGATAAAAATAGAATTGAATAGGAAACCAAAACTGATGAAATAAGTATTGGCTTAAAGACTTACATTAAGAGGAAATTTAGCCAAACTCCTACAATGCCAGGAAAATAATTATGTTATTGTTGCTAGCATTCTTATCATCTTTCCAGATCATTCACACTGTACTCACAGTTGGCCAGGTTTTTTTTAATGGCACCAATACTATTCTGATAACAACTTGTAACTCTGGGCCTGTTCTGTGAAATGCTCCTTCCCTCACCCTGTTTTGAATGACCAGTGCAGTGTTTCTCAGCTTTCTTGGAGAGAACATGGATCTTGTAGTGGTAACTGGGAACAGAATTTATGGACAGAGAGTTCTCTACCTGAACATTTTTACATTCCTCCTCTTTTTGTGACTCTTCACTGCTTCCATTTCAAAAATCCTTTTCCTCTTTGCCATTCTTGATTAAATTATGATAGTAATAAATATGTACCATTATACCTGTACAAAAGAAAAATCTAAGATCTTTTACTCTGTTATTATCCCACTTCTGCTTTTTAAGCCCCATTGAAATTTCTGCTTGCAGAGAAAGAATGAGGGAGGTTACATCATCAGAATTTCTGGTTTTGGGGAAATTATGAGGGAGTGTGGGGTAAGTGGGGTGCAAATGTGTATGAAGATAGAGAAAAACGTGTAAATTAGAGTATATTGTCTTAAAACACATTCTTAGCAATATGTTTAAATTCTATGGAGATTTCGATTTTTTTCTCAATGCTGTCCAGGGAAAACATAATGTGAGCCACAAATGCAAATCTAATTTTTTAAGAAGCTATATTAAAAATAAGTAATTAAAATTAATATGAATAGTATTTAACTCAATATATAATAAGTTATCACTATTAAAACTAAAATAGGCATTTTTTCTAACTTAGTCTTTAAAATCTGACACGTATTTTATATTTATAGGGCATCTTAATTTGGATGGTAACTTTTCATTGGAATTAATCTGTATTTACATTTCATAAAACTGAAGGTTGAATATAGGAATTTTATATGTGTCAAGTTGTCACATATAAAATTCACATATTTAAAAGTTTTAAAATACCTAAAATGAATTAGTTTTTAAATTTAATTTAAATTAAAAATTTAGTTCCTCTTAACACCACATTTCAAGTGTTCAACCATGTGTCTTCTGACTACCGTATTGAACACTGCGTATCTCAATGTTTCCATTAAATAAATGCACTTTTTATAAGAAGCTGAACTTCTTGATACCCAGATCAACTGCATGCACAACACTGTGTCAGCTTTAGTAATCAAATTGATTAATGTTTGTAATAGGCTGTTCTTGCATTGCTATAAAGTAATATATGAGACTGAGTAATTTTTAAAGAGAAGAGATTTGCCTTAGCGTTCTGCAGGCTGAACAGTAAACATGGCACCGGTATATGCTTAGCTGGGGAGGACTCATGAAGCTTTTGCTCATGGCAGAAGGTCAAGTGGGAGCTTGCATGTCATATGGCAAAAGCAGGAACAAGAAGGAGTGGGAGGGGAGGTTTCACACATTTAGCCAGATTTCATGAGTACTCAAGGACAGCACTAAGCCATGAGGGATCTGCTCACGTGACCGAAACACCTCCCACAAGGCCCCAACCCCAACATTGGGGTTTACATTTCAAGATGAGATTTGGGCAGGGATAAATAAACTATTTTAATGTTGTTTATCCTTAGTTTTTAATGGCTGTGCAAAATGTACTTAAATTTTATTCTTCAATTATTTATGATCTATACCAGTTACCTTGCTTTGCATTGCATTATTGCAACCAACATGATTATTGTTTTGGAGTTTTTACACAATCTGCATCTGGGGCTTCATTTATATACATATAAATACCTTCAGTGGCTTTGGTTAAATATCAAATATTAGTCACACTCCTTTGAGCTTTAATTTTTTTTAAGGCATAATTTAAAAAGCATTTTTCTTCTTGGCAATCTTGCTTTGTTACTGCATTTCCTATTTTGCTGTTGTGTTCTATAACTTCCTCAATTGACAATTGTGCTGCAAGGAAGAGATTAAGGAAAATAGTTTAACAAATAAATCATTATTTAATTTCTACTGTAATATTTGTGATCATACTTACTGTCTCAAATTTGAACCCTGTTTACCATAAATAATGAAATAAGAACTGACATAAAATTCTAAATCTGACTGCATACATTACGATTCCTCAAATTAAGGAATCATCTTGATGGGACAAGGCAGAAACACAGGGCAGACAGGGAGGAGGGGGTGGGGGAGAAAGGAGGTAAGCAAAGATACTGTCTTCCCAAGAGAAGTTTGCATGAGCTAAGATGTCCACCCAGAGAGCTCAGAGAGTAGCAGACTGTTTCCAAGACAGAGGAGAGATAAACGATCATTTCCTATTAAAAAAAATAATAAGGAATCATCTTACAATAACATATCACACAAAACAACCACTGGGTGGCACATAATAGAAAAGAGGAAATCAATTATGGTTCAATAATGTTACTTACCCAATCAGTTAGAAATTAACAAAAGTGCCTTGTTTACAGGATTTCTGATGGCATAATTTTCTGACAGCTTTTCATCTGTGGATATTAAGCATTGTTGGTTTAATTACGAGGGAAAGTACAGCAACTGAAATCATCTGAGGAAGAAGCACATTTATGTTTTCTAAAACCATTAATATTAACTCAAATTTTTAATTTTTTAGAAGTTGTTCACTTGTAAATACATGCTGACACGTTTTTAACTTTGATAGACATTTTACATTTAAGATAAAATCAAAGAAGTGAAATTAATTGCCATGATTTTTGTGACTTTTGGTAAAATGTGTTTGTCAGAAATTCTGTTACCTGTCTGACATTAATCTAGAAATGAATACACTCTCATCAAAGGAAGGCTTTTGACTAGGTTCAACAAGCCTCTTGCATAAAACAACCTAAATACTAATTTTGAGTTAAATGAATTTGAGAAGAATTTCAAAGTTAAGAAGTTGTATTCTGTTTGAGCTTTTCAGAAAATGTTCATTTTATATGTCTAACTTAATTAACAATGCATTTATTTGCACTTATATTAGCTGCTATTAAATTTTCTTCTAATACCATGCAATTTCATTATAAACCTGTTTTCTTCTGTGCCTAGTGAGCTTACCTTATTGAGTCATAGTGTTAATACAACCAGTAACATAGAATATTTACTGTTTCTCTCTCTTTAATGTGACAGACTAAGATGTTCATTCAAGCAGCCATCTTGTAAATGCATACTTTAGTAAAAATGTGTACCTCATGTAAAAATGTCATTCTGCAGAGGCCACAACCACACATGGGTGGCTGTGATTATTATAGATTACCCATAGGTTCATTCACACTCAACCTTAGGAATAATAGATCCTGTCTAGTAGTAGTACATTAGGCACTCCAGAGTTGTGTATGAGACCACACTGTTTCCATGCTTGATGCTGTGTTTGTGTAGGTAGGAACACAGGTAACTCAGATCCCCACTAATCTTTGGGCTTTTACCCCATTGTTGATTTCAGTTTAGTGTTTACTATACTCCTGTTATTCCCTCTTAGGCCCTTGTTTTCTGATTTCCTAATTCTTAATTCAGTTATCTGCCTGGTTTGAGCTGAGTTTCAAAGAGGAGCCTGAATACTGGGGAGGTGTTACTGGGATGAGGAAACTAATTTCTGGTAGTCATTGTCAATGAATATAAGCTATTCAGATTTGATCAACAGCCCTGCCTCTCTTTATACTTCTCTTTCTGCTTCCCAGGTCCCTGATAGCAGAAGTAAGCATGCCTCTTAGACTACCGTGAGAGGAGGAGAGACAACATGTATATATTGCTTAGCAGTGCACTCTGTGGATAATTTCTACAAATTTTGGATTTAGACAAAACTAAAGTAGAATCATAATTTTATTGCTTTCTAGATGTATAATCTTGAACAAATTAATTTAGCTCTCTAAATCCCAGGATTTCCATTTCTAAAATTGTGATGATGATAGCTCTTCACAAACTTGTTTTAAAGTACCAAGAGAGAATATCGATCAGTTAATGGTATGCCTCATACCTTATAAAGGTTTGTATACTTATTTATCATTTTAATGAACATATGTAATTTTGTCTCAGATTGTTCATTTTGCCTTGTCATTGTCAGTATGTATATTTTATAATTTGATATTTTCAAAATATAGCAGAAATACAATACAAACTTGGATGACTTCAATATTTTTTCCTAATTTTACATCCTTGAAAAACAAGATTCTTATGCCACAACAAAATAGTCGTAAAATGTATTTCTGAATTTATTTCAAATTTGTATAGACATTTTTCTTGGGTGAACTTAAGTTGTATAAGTAACAATTATGATCTATCATCTTTACCTTTAAAACTGTCCAACAGAAGTAAAATGTGGTGTTACAAACCTCTTACCATTAAATTATGTAGTTGTCATTTGGACTATAAAGTAACTTTCTTGTTTTTTCAAATCCAACTTGATTTACTGTTTTAATGCTTGATTTTCTTTTCTGTCAGATAAAAACTGCAGTAGACATTGATGAATGCACTTCTAAGATTTGTAAAACTTGAGGTGTGAGATTTTACTGTAGTTGCCTGCCGGGAAATAATCAGATATTTATATACTTTAGATCAATCAAGTGAATTTTCATTTCAAATGAAAATTTTCAACTCACTAGAGGTTAGAATTGACATGTTAACAGTCCTCCAAGAGTTGCTATAATTCTCCCTACAAATATTAGGTTGTGAGAAACTGAAATATTACCTCACCATGCCTGTATATGAATATTTACCATGGATGCAGTAAGTAGTATTCTGTATAGGTAGAATCATAAGAGCCTTTTGAACTAAAAGACTAATACAATAATATTTAAGAATTTTACCATAATGGAATTGTGTAACATTCTGAGTTCATGTAAAACTATAACCTGAACTTCCTCAGAGATTATTAATAAAATATTTCTGGTTTTTCTTTTTAAAAGTTTTAGTAAATCTAAAACTATATAGAAAACCACATAAATTAGCAGCTATGTTTACTGTTATGAATTTTTCAATAAAGTAGTTATATATAAGTTAAATGAATTTATGTTCATAGTATTTCCATTTTTCTAGAAAATATTTACTACTTTCAAAATGTGAAGAAATTTTGTATCAAGCTGTTGGCAATGCTAAAACTATTTAACACATGTAAATGGACGTAGGCAGTGTTTTGTGAAATGATAAACTCATTGAATTGTAGAATTTAATAGATTATTACTCCCTTGTTTTTCAAGAAACGTACCCAAACCCTTAGTGAAATACAAACATTCAAAATAGTGACTAAGAGCTCACGTTCTCAGTTTGTAAGTCCTCCTACAAATATGTTGAAGATAACAAGTAGAGTGGGTGAGAACTTTCAACGTGATATGAAAATTATATACATTTTATTAAGCAGTGATATTTAGTATTATACACAATGACTATTTGTATTACATGATGTGACTTTTAATACCATTTCATTTGTTCCTCTGTTAAAAATTACTGAAACACTTAGACAATGTGTTTGAGTTTTTGGAATAATCTTGTATGAACATTTCTTCTGTTTTTGTATGCACTGAGGTCCCAACTTTGGTGAAGCACATGTCAGTTTAACGGGCCATGTTTCTCTCTTAAAACAGAGGCCTGTCTTTACCTCTCTCAGCAGTCAATTATATTCCTAGATACTTCTCATTTAAAACTTTCTTCAAAACGTTACTTGACCCCAGAAAGCAACCTCTCTCTCGGCTGTTCATTTCTCTGCTATGGTCTGATGCTCTGTGTTTGCCATCAGTATTACTGCTTTGCTACTATTTTGCACTCACTTCCTCACTGCTGTAGAGGGAATAATATCATAAACCCTGCTTCTAGAAGGGAAGTGTAAGTTCCTAGTTGAAATGTAACTTGAAAATAGATTTAACAGTACTGTTTTTGTAAAATTAGTAAGCTCTTTTTTGGCAGTAGCCACTCAGAGACATTCATATTTAATAATGTTTTGCCACATGGTCTCACCAAGACCCGGAGTAGAAACAGGCAAGATTATGCTGTAAAGGGCAGGGCTGCAGGGAGTTGACTCAGGGCAATAATTTGGAGATGCAGTGGAGGTGAGGAAACAATGCTGTACCTGCTATGACCCTGAGATTTCTATGTTGACTAAACCACAGGAGCTGAAGAAAGGAATAATTACAGAGTTCAGGACCAGTACTTACCATAGAGTTGGCATATTGTAGTCTCAGAAGGAATTACCTGTTTTTCATTTTTGTTTAGTTTTAGAGATAGAAAGCAATCCCAACTTTTTATTTTTATATTTTACTGTGAAAATACATAAAATACAAAATAATTACTATCTTAATAAGTTATTATAAGATGAACAAGGTAACACACCCTTATAACTACCACCTAGGAGAAGAATTTGAAGTTAACCACTAAACATCCTTCATGTGCCCAGTGGCCATTTGACCACCTCTCTTCCCCTGCAACTAACCACTCTGTTGATTTACACAGTTACTTTCTTGCTTTTATAATTCAAATGTTCATTTCTAGGTAACATTGTTTAGTTGTGCCCATTTTAAAATATGCTTTTAAGTATGGGGCAAACTTCAATTTCTTCATTACTTCATTCCAGAACTACCAAATCAAATTCAACATTATATAGTATTATATTTAACCTCTTCTGCATAATTGTATATCCTTTCTTACATATTAAAATTCTAGTTTCAGCAAAATAAGGGACAACAAAATCAGAATATCTAATTTATTTCATCCCGCAGTATAAACATTATATAACAAAAATATGAATATAATCAACGTAACATTTTAAATTTTGTTCATATACTCTCCCCATTTTCCTCTAATTTTTATTATATATCTATATTCTGAGCCTATAGGTATTATATACAATGCATGTTCCTTTTTATTCTTCATTTAGGGTTGGTTCTATAAGTAGATATATGTATAGTGTATACTGCCTATTCTCATATTGATTTCCGCTAGTTATTTTGGTTGTTTAAAGCTTATTACCTAGGAGATACTTCAGAGAAAGCTCATGGAAATAATTATTGCATTCTAGGGTGTTAATAATCATAGGTCTGTGCCCTTTATACTTGAAAGTCAGTTTTACTCAGTGTAAAATCTTTGACTCACATTTTCTCTTATTTTCAAAAATAGTGTAAATATTATTATTTAAAAATTCCATGTTTTCTGGCATAATATGTTGCTGTTGAAAAGTCTATATGAATTTAATTTTTTTTCATTGTAAATCACTTCCTGTTTTTCATCTACATGCCCAAAGGATATATTTTTTTATTGAAATGCAGTTATTTTATTAGAATATATCTGGGTTTTGATTGTCTGTATTTTCTTTCATCTTTTCATGTAGTTTGAAGCCTTTTTCTGGAAGATATTTTTAATTACAATGTTTAATTATATAATGTTACATAACGTTTGTTCATAAACATTAATTATATAATGTTCATTTTCTTTATTTTGCTTCTTTTCTAGGGAGTCTTTTAATTCATATAATGAATCTTCTTTGCATAGTTTCAATATTTGCCTATTTCTCTCAAATCATTTTTATCTCTTTCTTAATGATTTTTTCAACTAATTATTGTAAATAATTATGTATTGTGTTTATTCTTTGTCATGTTCTTTTTGGTTTAATATTCATTTCCGAAAGTTTTCATTTTCTGATTATTTATTGAATTTAGTGACCTCATTATTCAGTATTCTAATTCGTGTTTTGTATTTTCATAGTTTAGGTTATTTTCTCAAATTTTTTTTAGCACATTTTGAAGTGGTAATACATTGCAGATTTGATAGGACTTTGACAATGTTTTTTGCTTTTATTATTTTAGATACTTTGATTTCTTTAAGAATATTGTTTCATTTCTTATCTTTTAAATAAGCTTGTATTGGAGTTGATTTTGATAATTTATATTGCTAATTTTTATTAACTATTAGTCCTTATTGATGTTTAGAAAAAGGCATAATTTATGGTAGTTTTCTTCACTCTACAGGGCTCCATCTCTCTCTCTTCTGTTTTTTGTTTATTGTTCTGGTATATATCCACTTGCTTGCTAAGATATCCTAGGTCTCTGTTTGCTTCTCCTACTGTCGTCTAGTCTTCTCTTTCTTTAATCTCTGTTTTCCCTGTCCTACTCAATTTCTGTTACATTTCTAACAATTTCCCCCCCAATATGGAGACCTGTTCGAGAAGAGAGCTGAGACAGCTCAATTTTGTGAGTTTATAGGGTCACACTGTTCTGAAGGTATTTTTTGTTCTTTCACCCCCACATTATAGGAATAGATAAAACCTTTCCAAGTGTACTGTTTGTCTTAGTCCATTTTGTGCTATAACAGAATACTTGAGACCAAGTAGTTCACAAAAAAGAGAAATTTATTATCTTATAGTCTGGAGGCTAGAAAGTCAAAATCAAGACACACTAGGTTCGGTCTGGTCTCTCCTTCCATGATAGTGCTTTTTTGTTTTCCTGTTCATTTTGCATCCTCTGGAGAGGAGGAATGCCCTGTTTTCACTTGGTAAAAGATGGGAGAGCAAAACAGGATGTAATTCCTCATCAATCACTTTCATAATGGCAATAATCTATGTAGTAGAGTGAGGACCTTATAACAAAAATATCTCTCAAAAGGTTACACTTCCAACACGGATAAAGTTTCCAATGTGTGAATTTTGGCGAGGACACATTCAAACCTGTTGCTCTTTTCAAATTGATTTACTATGCTTTCTAGGGAATACTTCACATCTATTTTAGAATTACCTTGTCTTTAGGTCCGTATGATGCCATATTACTTCCCTTGGTGTCAAGTGAACAGATGTATGTGACACATAGTTCTTTTCCTTGTGAATAATTTTAGAGTTGCTGTTGTTGGCATATGTGAGTATGTATTTATGGGGATACCATGTCGGTAAATTTTGTTGTGCATGCCATTCACAAGTTTTTGATTTTATTATCTAGTTGATCTGCCTGTTATTAGATGGACATTCAGAGAAATCTAAAAGATGTCTCAACACTACTATTTTTTTTCAGAATTACATTTCTAATATGGAATAGTCCCATTCTGATTGTTTAGATACATAACAATGTATTTTTAACTTCAAGTGCATATTTTAAACAAATTTTATGATACTGAATAGGCTGAAAGTTAAACACGCTATTGGGTGGTTTGTATACCAACAACTTCCTTGCTCTCTAGAGTGGATTTAAATTGTATATTTAAAATAAATATTTCATTTTTTTTCTAAATTACAGAGTTTTCTACATTTTTTAAGCTGGTGATAACTATTTCATCCAGTTGGCCATTATCCATTCTAAGTTCATTCATTTTGTTTGGATTTAATAAACTTAAAAATGAAAAAAAATCTTCAACCATGATAAATGCCATTTTTAACATACACCCTAATGAAAAGAGTTATTTAAAATAGTAAATGTCATTTTAACCTTAAACTGTGAAATAAAAAAGTGACAAATAGTTCCATAGGTGATTTCCAAACAGTGTAATACACAATTTAATATTATTCATTTTATCTTTAATATTATGTTATGCTTTTAGTAAATATGGGGTCACGAATAGTGCTGGGCATAGAGTATTAAATGGTGACTAGTAGGGAAAAGCATTCTGTTTACAGACTAGGAGATACAGACCAGTAACACTAAACATAGACATGAGTGGTGTCATGAGACACAGATAAATAAGAGAGTATTGAAGACACAAAGGAGAAGGACCTAATCTGTATTTGTCCCCACAGAAAGAGAAGATTTCTCAAAATACATCTCATCTTGAATGGGATATAGTCACTAATAGGAATTGACCAGGAAGCTAGTAACCTTTTATGACCAAGAAAACAGCAGTAGAAACCCCTAGTCAGGATATGACCTACAATGTGCCCACAAAAAATCAAAATTAAAAATTGAAAACACTCTAGATGTAAGAATTAGAAAAATATTGTAGGAGATTGAGAGAAGGTCATTATGAGTAGAGTTCAACGGTGAGTGCATGTGAGTGTGTATGTGTGTGATTGCTAAGTCTGGATGCAAAGGCAGGGACAAGAGATAAGGGAGAGGCCTCACAAGGTGAAGACTATCCAGAACCTTGCAAAACATGCTGAGAGATTGGGGCTTTTTACCTTGAGAGGATTTGAGATGTATGTGAGGGTTCTACTGCCAGATGTTACATTCATATTTGTGTTTCAGGAAAGAGAAATTTTCCTGCTGGATGAAGAATGAATTAGCAGGTAGATATGACCCAGAGCAGGACAGCCACTTAGAATGCTGTTTTTCTAATGGAAGAGAGATTTGATGACAGTCAGGATTAGATAGTTGCAGTGGTGAAGGGAGAGTGGATGTGTTATACAGTATTTAGGAATTGTTTCAACCTCATATTTTTACTGAAATACAGACAAAATTACAGGATGTATGTGTCACTTTAATTAATGAAAGTGAGGTTCTGAAGAGAAATGTGTTTCCTGACGGGAGCATGTAAATAGACTTGGTGTCATCTACTAAGAAATGGGATTAGAAATCAAATATTTTTGAGCTAGATAATATTTTATCTTAGAAAATGATAAATCTGACCATTTCATGGGATTTCAAAATTACTTCTCAGTAATTTTTCAGATATTTCTGTTGAAGGAGAGATTTTGAAGCATGCAAGACAAATCAGCTAAGGATGTAAACTTGGAGTCATTCACCTAAAACATAAAAATAAAAGCCAGTATAAGAGTTTTTCAGGGATGTATACAAATTGAGAAGAGAGAGAGCCCATGACTAAAGCTAAGGCATGTCAGTAATTAACATATGAGTAGACAACCACAGAAGCAACATTGGGAGACACACAAAGCAAAGAATAAAAACAGTGAGAAGTGTAGCTGAGCAGAGTGTACTTAAGAGACAGAGATTTATAATAAACAGTGGCACCTCAAGAATATGTGACATGAGTCCCGAAAGATGACTGTTTGGATTCACCTTTAATGATGTCCTGTAACACTGGCAGAAAACAAATTTTGTAGAGGATAAGGCAGAAGTTACTTGTTCTGTTCCTGAAATTGAGTTGACTTAAGGAAATGGAGAAAATGAATGTAAGTTAAATCTTTAAAGGAAATTGGCATCAAAGGAAGGAAAAGAGAAAAAAGGTTGATATAAGATGAAAGTTTTCTGTTTTAGTTCTTTTAAGTTAGAAAAGACTAGAATAATTTTAAATGCTGATCAAAGAAGACAGCAAAAGCAGAAGTTTGAAGATGCAAGAGATGAGCAAAGAGATACTGAAACCCCCAAAACTTTAAGTTTGAGGTACAATCACATGTGTAGCATTGATGTCACATTGACTTTTGGAATGAAAAAGAATACCAAGAAGGTAGGAGAAAATGTGCATAAACACGAAGATTATGAGACCTAAATTAGATGGAGTGCTTCTCTTCTGCCTTCTATTTCTCTCCGTGAGATAAAAATTTAAATCATCTCTTGAAAGGATGATGTATTTTAGCAAGATTCGGTATTAGAGGAGTGTAGAGAAATTTACAAGCATACTAAGGTATCTAAGAAGGGTTTATAAATAACATAAGAATTTAACAGATATTGTGGAGCATGGCTTATGAGGAGAGTTGAGCAAACAGTTAATTGCATTTATCCAAAGAAGTCTTGCCAAATTTTTTTTTTTTTTAAACATCAGAGCACAAGTAAAATTTGGTAACATTTTCTGACATCTAGTATATACTCTCAACGTTTCCTGAAGCCAGAGATAGCTGGCCTACAATACATAGAAACTGGTACTGGCCAGTTTCTAGGTCCTGGGCTAGGGTCAAGAGGATTATTATCTAGTCCTTCCTGGAGTTCATATGTTGGCACATTGGCACACAGGTGAGAAACTGACTACTCTCTGCTCTCCAGATGTCACTAAAAATAATTCAGTGGCGTGAAAATATTTGCAAAAGAGTGGCCTTATGGAATAGAAGAATAAATAGTACAGAGGCTTGGAGGTCAAAGTAAAAGTATAATGGGAGAAATTGAGAATGGGCAACAAGGATAGGCGATGGAGGTCACACTTGACTGGCTGAATAATAATATGTCAGCAGAATGTTTGTATTCATTATTTGAGAGAACAGTGAGGGCCATATCTTTGGATTAGCCATGGAAGGGTGTGACTGATGTGAAATGGATTTCCTTAACATTGGAAAGTAGAATGTGGAGAAAATAAGAAATGCACTTATTTCATGGATGCTCTAAATTCATGCTGGCATTAGACAAGATGACAGAATTCGGTTTGAAAAAGAAGCTCGCTCAGTCAATAATATCTTCAGTATATCAGGAAAAGTTTCTAAGAGAAGGAGAAATGCAATGAGGGTATAGAAGATAATGTCAAAAACTGTCATTAGTCTTTGGAGTGCAGTGATTTTTATATGACTAGAAATTAATGTCCAGGAAGTAGCAGTATGACCTGAGGATATTAACCCTACCTTTGTACTATTAACTTGGTAGCACGTATAGAATTAACAGCTGCCTCCTGAAGAAGGGTATTACTTACAGAAACTGTGATTAAATTATTAGATGATGCTATGCTTGTTATATAATGTGTAAATAACAGAAGATATTAAAATTATTCAAAACAGGAAACATAATATTTTTAAAACATGGCAAGTTTAGTAGGAGGGTCTTCTCACTGCCATGGTACTTTTGCATTATCCCGTCCATGGGTGGACAACTTTATGCAATGGGAGATACCGCATGTAAATATTAGGAAAGCCCAAATGCTTCTACGTTTTAGGTGTCTCTTTGCTCCTCCTAGTAGTTAATTATGTTTTCTAGTTAATAATTATGTGTATTAAATTTTTTCTGTTCAAATTATTAATGTAATTTCAAATTACCTGGACTGATACATCTGTTGACTTCTGGCTTTGACAATATTTTATACATTCTATAGGACACTTACTGCATTTCTTCACATATTATAATTTCTAAAACTAGAGAGCCGATAATTAATGGTGTGTTTGGCAAATATGTGGTGAATTGAGCAATCTGTGGCATCTTAGATTTCATTAAATGTATTTTTTTTAAAACCCTTTAATGTCTGTGTTAGACTCCAATTTTCAGGGACTAAGAAAGAATAATCATTTAAATATGTCCAGCTATTCAGAAAGAATATCCTGTCCTTGCGTGTAGACATTTGTATTTTAAGCCTGATTTTAAAAATGACTTGCTGCAGGACTTTGGGTTAGTTAGAAATAAAAATTTCCAATTGAATTCTCCACACATGTCTCTTGGTCCCTTTGGGGATATAATTAACTTTCTCTCTTTCTCACTCTCTACTTCTCTTCCTTTCTTTAGTTTGATCCAACAGACACAGATTATTAAGATTAGTCTAATGGAAGTAGATATCTTAATTCTTGAAAGTATATTGTCATTTTCTCCCTAACAAGGTCATTTTCCTAAACTGAGTAAAAGTAGAGTTAGTAAATAGACCATGAGCTTTCTTTACTCTGTCTTTTCAGGAATAACAGTTCTACATGCTAAGTATTACATAGCACATTTAAATGATCAGTCCCATTTGATATTGTTAAGCAGATATTTCATAGTCCATCTCCTAATTATTACATTTACAGTATATCATTACTATCTTTGCAATATGTAACTATTTGTGAATGAATTACTTTCACTGTCGTGAGATTAGTGCATGATTAGCAAATGTCTACTAAGAAAGGAACTGATTTGAAAGCATAAAATTTAACCAATTTAGATAGCTTCCCTGATGAATTCAAGCTTGAATCAATTCATACTCAGTCTTTTGAATGTGTTGTAATTTTGACTAAAAATTGAGACAAGATTATTTCTGTAAATCTAATACCTTCTTTCTGAAGCACTCTGTGATGTAAAGTCTACTGTACCATGAAATAGATCTGTTGTACTTTTCCTTTCAACTCTGATGACATGCCTAATAAACTCCTGCTTCATTATACAAAAAAGTATTCATTTCTGAGACTGAGCATTATAGGAAAATGGGTTCTATATTATTTCACTTCATAGACTATTAGGAAATCTGCAAGTTTATAATTGCCAAGAGTAATCTTGTTATTACCAATTGTACATAACCTGGAAATGGGCTCAAAATTGCCAAAGGTAAAATCAAAAATAATTTTTACGTGAGTCACACCTTTAAGAAATTTACATAATTTTACTGGCTTCATCTTCTTATTCTAGTAACAATATACATGTTAGGACAATGGCAAGTTGTAATATTTAAGAAATTGAGTTAGTATTATTAACTGTCTACTGACACGAGGAATCTCTGTGGGATCCAAAATGAAAAGGCCTAGTACTAAGCTAAGCTCAGACTCTGTGGCTTTGAAAATGCCATGTCCATCAACAAGCAATGATGTCCCTAGCCTCTTTATTTTTATGGTTGTCTTCGAACTAATTAAACTGAGATGTTTGAAAAAAAGTAAAGATAGTCAATATGATTATTTTGCAGTAGTTCTATTCAATTGTAGATTTCTGTAAATAATATAGAGAGCCAATGAAATTTACACCTGTTGGATAGGTTCTAATAGCAATGACCATAGGGGGGAAAAAAAAGGTAGTAAGTATGGGAATTGAAAACGAATACACGTGACACAGTCTTCTATATATTGTCAGACATATTAGTTTACAAGGCCAATTGCCAATTCTCAAAGTTTCCTAGGCATGTGTGGCAATAGTGTAAAGAGTTACGATAAAGCTGATTTTGTGTATTTCCATTTAAAAGTTGTTGCTTTCCCAGACATATACTTTTAAGTAAGTAAATCCTGTGATTTGTTTTCTAACACTGAAAAAAAGTTAATTATTATCTGGGAAATAAGTATTTCTAGTCAAAAAATGTATTACAGTTATGAGAAAATTTTTAATGTATAAGAGGGTTCCTGTGATGATTTTATGTCACCCCAAATTTTATAGATGACTATTAGTTGCCACCTGCTCTATAACCTCACTTTCCCCATTATGTTATTAGTCACCTGAAGGCTCGGCAAGCCAAAATTCTTAGTCAAAAGGAAAGAGGCCTAGGAGCTTCCTGGTGGCTTATTCACACAAAAAATCACAGTGAATTCTGTAGGGGAGCATTATTGGCAATAGAGGGAAAGTCGACTTCTGGTATTATAGAAACACAGACCACACTTAGACCTGTTGAATCTGTGAGTGTTTGAACCAAGAAATAGCATTCTTTTTCTCTACCTGAGTTTGGATTATAATATAATTCATATTTTTTCCATTCAACATAGTTCAGAGTTTTTTATATATATGTATATATAAATATATATACATATGTATATATAAATATATATACATATGTATATATAAATATATATACATATGTATATATAAATATATATACATATGTATATATAAATATATATACATATGTATATATAAATATATATACATATGTATATATAAATATATATACATATGTATATATAAATATATATACATATGTATATATATATGTATATCCATATATATATGGATATAGCTTAGTGTAAAATCTAAATGCGTATATCCAGTCCACAGAGCACAGTACTGAGACTATTGCCTGCTGCCAGTACCAGTGAGGAAGGCAAGAGACAGTGATTTACTCCTCTGCTAACTTTGAAAGATTAGTTGTAAACTAACAACTTTGAGCCAGTGGCTATTTCTCACCATTTAGGTAACTCTTTGTGCCATATTTGGGAAGGAAAAATTGGAGTAAGAAAAGGCCAAGACTTTTAAGGCAAAGTTACTCTGAGTGAAAACTAAGCATGGAAGAGACATTTCCTTTACCTTTAGATTTCTACCTCGTTTAATTACATAATTGGTGAAAGTATTGACTTTCTCCCAAACTCCATGAATCAGATACCTTTTGGCCATTATCCGAGCTGGGTTGTAAGTGAAAGAGCTACTTCTCTGACTTGATTTGAAATTATGGGGCATTTCCCCCAACTTTTCTGACCATATTCTATACTGCATTTCCACCACAGTAATAGTACTTACGGCCTAACTTTTTCTTTTCTACTTAAGAAGAAATGTCATATATTATGCTATACAGTGAGTTTTTATGTTGAAGTAAGACTTGTTTAGAATACATGTAGTTTATAATACATTCCACAAACCAAAATATATAGTAAAAAATTTGATGGTGATCAAACAAGAACAGTAGGCTAAACACAGACCACACCTGAGACCTATTGGTTCTGTGAATGTTTGAACCAAGAAAACACTTGGTTCAAAAAACTAGCTTCCACCTCTAGATTAATAATTAGTGACCAGATTTAATAACGACAATATTAATAAATATTGAAGATCAGAAGATATTTGCATATGATTTCAGAAAATTAATTGTAAAATATGTAAATTAAGTTCTATTTGTTTCTTTGCTTTGTATATTAACAGATGGTTGCATTTCTATGTAATTTTTATATACTAATGACCCTGACTTCCAAGAATACATTAATTTATTTAAAATATTTAATGTGGTCCAACTTTGTACTGTGACTATTTTGTTAATAGGGAAACAGTTAAGGATGGAAGTGAAAGTATTTGGTATTATGTAGCTAATTTTCTAGTGGGAGGAAAGCCAAGCAAATAAAAATAAATACCCATACACATACTGATACATGTCTGTGTGTGTAATAAATTTGATAAAGTAAAATATGGTGACATGAGAGAAGTGACTGGATGGTAAATATAATCATTTTTAAGCAGTTTCCATTTACACCAAAAAATGGATAAGAATGGGTTATCCTCCAGAGAAGACTTTCCAGTAATAGAAGTCTGCTAGTGCAAGAAAGTCAAGTAAAAATGTGTTTGGTGAGATAATCTGAAGAAGTTGAGTGTGGCTGGAAAATAAGTAAGCAAGAAAGGATTATTATGTGTTGTAAACTCAAGGTTGTCAGGGCCTTATCATATAAGGTAAGGAGTTTGGAGTACTGCCAGAAGCTTTCATACTGGATTTGTATTTCCTAGTTATATTACATTTAAAGAAGTCTGGATGTGTTGGGGACTGGGTTAGAGTTAGAATAAGAGCTAAAGCAGAAAAAGAGTTAAAACAGCCATTATTCTCAATGGGGAAGGGGGTAATTATAACAAAGTAAGATATTGGTAATAGAGATGGAGATAGACATATTTGGAACATTTTTAGACCTAAAGTTGCCAGGGTTTACTAATAATTCAGCGGGGATGAGGAACAATAAAAATAACTCTTGCGTTTTGTAATTTATCACAGTTAATAAGAAAGAGGGAAGGTAAAGCTGTTTAGAGAGTTTTGTTTGCCCATGTTGCATTTGAGATGCCTAGTGTATATCCAAGTGGCATTTTAAACTAATATTTAATTATGCATTGAAGTCAAGAGTTTCCAGGACCGGAAAGATTTTGATTTGGGAGTCTATCATGTAGACGTCTGATATGGTTGATGTTTCTGGAAATCAGTTGATGGTTTCAATTACATGAATAGATAGAAAAATATATTTTCGCATGAAAGAACAAATAAACAAAAATAAAGATGGCATCCAATGGACAGGAGAAAATAGGAAAACATTTCAGGATTTAGGACAAACTGCAAAAAAAATGAAGAAAAGAAGAAATTGAAAACCCAGTAAAGAAAGCATAGAATGTTTGAGATACCATGCATGAAACAGAACTCTAATTATCTGGATTGCTTTTTGGTCACTGGATCATTCCTACATGATGGTTCCTATGAGTAGAAAAGTGTCACTGTGAGTTAGCCCAGATGATGCAAGCAATTGAAGAAATATGAGGGAAGTAAATATCATTAAGAAACAGATTAAAATCTAAACAAATGAAATTAAATGTATGTGTTTGTGTTTTTTAGGCAGAATTGAAACATAAACCTAGAAATATATAAGAGGAAAATAATTATTTAGAAATGAACACACAAAACTTACTTTAAAGTGTTTAATATCTCAATATATGTTCATCAATGGTCACAACTGTCCCCAGTCTGGTGGGGAATGTTGAAAATGGGAGACTTACACATGTGTGGAGTGAATGGGAAATCTCTGTATCCCTGCTAAATGTTGCCATGAACCTAAAACTGCTCTAAAACTCAGTCTATGTTAAAATAATGAGAGGTAGAATGTTGATATTTAATTTGTCTACCTGGAAACTAAAAGGATACATGAATGCTATTTTATTGAATGTGTTCAAACTACTTATGATTAATAATTTACTTGTCAAACAAGTGGAGATTTTAGTACAGCTCACTGAATCAAATTGAAATCTCATTTAAATTCAATCTACATTTTGGCAGTAAAAGCTCTAAAATTATATATATGTACACCTTAAATGCGGCCTACTGTGGCCAAGTCATGTGGAACACAATCTGAAATTGGAAATAGTCAATCACAAATGCTGTTCCTGGCATTCATTATGATATTTATTACATCATTTGGAATTTTATTGTTTGTTAATGATCTGTCCTAAACAGGATGAAAAATGATTACCTGTTCTTTACAGATAGAATATCATTGCCATTTATCTGCATTTAGTCTGTTAATTTTTCACTCATTTAACCAATGTTTTCTTGAGCACTAACATCAGACCGTAGCTATTCTAAGTGCCATGGATACTAGAAAGTATTTTTTATAAAAATACATTTTTAAGAAATTACATGTGTGTGTGTAGGTGTGTATACATATATATATACATGCACACACCTCAGAGGAAGGTGTGTGTGTGTGTGTATACATGTACATATATGTGTGTATATATATATGTATATACACATACATACCTTCTTCTCACACATATTTCCTCAGAAATTTAGAAGAGTATCATGTTAATTAAGAAGGTATGTGTGTGTATCATGTTAATATTATAAATAAATATTTCATTGTTTCCTTCTACTCTTTGGGAACTTGAGGACTGTAGGAATCTTCACCGGGGATATTTCTCACAAGACAGCCTTAAGGTTTCCCTCACCGTGACTAAGCTTTAGACAGTTTCTTCCTTACCTTCTTCTCTTGTTACCTCTTCACAGGATCCAAATGATCTAACCACAGAAGTTCCTCCCCTCCATTTTCTTAGAGAATTTACTTCAGAACCCAGTAATTATAAATTCTTTCTTTGCCTCTTTGGGGTATAAATCTTTTTAAAAGCCTCTTGTTCATTTAAGAACCCAGACTGTCTTTCTCAAGGACCTGGGAACCATCCCTTTGAAATGTAATCATTGAGGAAGATAGCATCTGTATCTCCCAGGCTCTTTAGGAGGGTAGGAGACTAATTTTGGTAGGCACCTTGATTCAAGTTGTAAAACTGCCTCCTGACTTGAAGATTGAAAAAGAAAAAAAAAAACCCTAATTTTCTTTTGGTTAGGCTAAGTGGGAAATGCATATGACCTACAAGCTCTCTCACCCCAGCTCTTAAAAACTCTCTCACCCATTGTTACAGTGGAGTCAAGATCAGACTGATTTTTGGCTTCTCTCCTTCATTGTGATAGCCTTGAATAAAATCTCTCTCCGTTGTTTAACTTTTTCTCGTTAAACTTTTTCTGTGACAATAAGCTTCTCAATTTCCACTAAATTAAATGATCTCATCTTGAACATTTGTTTAAAGTCAATTGTTCACTGCTGTATGAAGTTTCAGTGGTCTCTAGCTTCTACTTTGACACTAAACTCTTGAGTTGTATTTCATCTGTTGTCAAATTGTCTTCAGTACAAGGCCTGTCCTGCATACGCAGAGGGGAGCATAATAGATTGCCAGTGGTTTGGTATAATCACAGGAAGTCTCCAGGATTGGTTTGCTTTGGAACTTTTTTCTCAGCTATTTGAAGTGGTGCTTGGTAAAACTCCTTCAGTTAGATTTGATTGGCCTAAAGCATTTAAAAGGAGACATCATAACAGGTAGCATGTTAACAGCAAGATAAAGCCAGAATAGGAGCTGAAGGGAAAGCTACATACCACTTTTTAACCAAAAGAATAATTCTAAGTACATGAATAACCAGAAATAGATGATTCTATGGAGTAGAGATCCTATTAAAATGAAGTATATATAATGAGACAATCAGCAGCTGATGGCTTAGAATTAAAATACAAGTCTATCATGTACCAGATTAGATACATAACAAGTTGTATAACTCCTATTCATTTAAATCACATACCTTTAAAAGGAGATAATGGCATTCCCTCATAAGGTTGTTATGGGAATTACAGAAGTGAGCAGATGTAAAGTTATAAAACCAGTGACTCAGCTGGTTTGACACAAAGATACATAAACAGTACACTAAAATAGGCAATTTTAGAAGAACAAAATTATTCTCTGAAAATCCCTGGTATCTAAAATAACAGCAAAAGAGATGCACAGAAACAATATGGTATTTTTCACAGGTAAAGAAACAATGTTTTTTTTTTTTTTTTTTTTTTTTTTGTAAGATAGAAATCATGCCCTGTTTTGGCAGGTAAGCTACTGTATTTATAACTGAGTTGAATAGAAATGCTTTGCTGCAGGTTCTCCAACAGTTAAGTTATATGTATAAATTTGTTAGAGAATTGGTAAGGATATTTGACAAACATCAGATTTTAAATTCTCCTAAGGGAGCTTATTTTTTTTCACATTTATTTCTTGTTCAATCAATATTTTTGCTGCTGTATGATTCATTATTTTCATAGACTATCAGTGTTATGAATACATTCCTTATTCAAGTAGAGGAACTGATTAGAAATTAACCCAAAAATATAGCAAAATGAATTTGCTAGAATTAAATGGAATAGTTTCATGAAATGTTGTAAGAATCAAATATGGTAAGTGTATCACAGAAAGCTTTACATATAGCATGATAGAAAATTGAGTTTTTAAATTGAGATTTAAACATACCTTTAACTTTTCTGTTTTTTATTATAAAATTGAAAATTATAGATCCTAGTTTACTTAATGATACTCAGAGAACTAGTCATGTTTGTGAACTTGACTAACCTTAGTTAGTTCGTGACTAACCTTGTGTATATTTATCCATTTAAATTCAAGTGTTTCAGGACAAGTGAAACATTTTCACAAGGAATTATTGAAAACATTGCAATATTTCAAAAAGTTAGAAAAAACATGTATTAAACATGGTAGATAAAAATCAAGGGAATTTCCAATAAAAAGCAATGGATTCCCAAACCAATTTTTCTTGCCTTTAAGTCTGCTAAAAGAGATAAACTTTATTTTATTCTTTCTGTTATTCCTTTGATTTGCTCAAACATCTGTTTTTTAAATTTGAGGTATAATTGCATATTTAATTTATTGGCTTTCTACTGTAAAAGATAAATCTTTTGTAAACCAGTTACACCAACTTCCTCTCCAACTTTGTCAGTAGTTTTTTTGTTTTTTGTTTTTTGTTTTTAAAAGATGTGGGCTTGTTCTGTTACCCAGGTTGGATTACATTTGCGTGATCTTGGCTCACTGCAGACTCAACCTTCAGAGTTTAAGCAGTTTTCCTGCCTCAGCCTCCCAGTAGCTGGAATTACAGGTGCCTACCACCACACCCAGCTAATTTTTGTATATATTTTTTAGTGGAGACAGGGTTCACTATGTTGGCCAGGCTGAAACTCCTGACCTCAAGTGATCTGCTTGCCTCAGCCTCCAAAAGTATTGGGATTACAGGCATGAGTCACCATGCCCAGCCTCTATTATTAATTTTAATTCTTAGGTTGACTACATGAACTTAAATAATACATTAATATTATATGTTTTAATTAAATCCAGAACAACTATCTGGACTTTTATTAAAATTAAAGGAATTAGTGCCCATACTATTCTGTCTACCTGTCTCCCTATTAACCTTTCCACCTACCAAATTCCATGACCTATAGTTTATGTTTACATTGCCATTATTTGACTATGTTAAACTCAAATATATTAAGTATAATGAAAGTTTTTGCGTTTTGTTTAAATGTTGAGTTTAAAAATGGAAAATCAGTAATAAACATTTACATTATTAAGTATATATTAATATTCTTCACTGCCAAAGTGAAGCTAGAATATATATCCTATTTTGTAATCCAAGTCCCTTTGAAGGACATTTCTTACCTTTAAGAAAAAGCAATTTATTTTATTATACCCTGAATAGATTTTTCAAATCAAGTCTTAATTTAGTTTGCTTTATATTTGTACCATGGCCTTCTTTGAGCATTTTAAAAATTTCTGCTCAAATTTCTCATTGGATTCTTAATTAAAATTAATTAGTAATGATCTAACTTAAATTGTTAATCTTTAATAATTGTTTATTAATATCACTTTAAATTACAAATACACTACAAGTTCATACTCATTTTATAAGTATGATGGATCCAACTGCAGAACCTTTCCTGAAACAATAATCTCTTCAGTGTTCACTGACTTTACTTTCTGAGACAGTCAGTGTCTCAGCTATTATAGAATATCTCATCACTGAATTTCTCAAATAAATAGTTTCATATTCTACTTCTCTTTTATATTTATCTCACTGATCTTTCTAGTGTATATTTTAAAGTAACTTCTTGAGAATATTTGAGAAGTTTTGTTTTTATTCATTACTCGGTATGATTTTTGGACCTCTTGAATTGTTCTTACATAAGACTTACTTTGGTATGGTTTTGCAATACATTATTGCAAGTTTTTTTCATTCTATTTTCTTACTCTTATAATGGATTTTGTTTCCACAACTTTACTGCTAATACTTATGCGTCTTTTTATTCTTTGAATTTTCCCCTTATAATCTCATTCTTGTTTTGTAGGTGTGATATTTATCTATTTTTCTTTGAGGAAAATAATTATACATTTTGAAACTACTTTATTGTTCATTGTATTTCATTATAGATTTTGAAACTACTTTACTGTACATTGAAGTTCATTAAGAAGCCAAAGGAGGTACTTTATCTGTTTCTAGGACTCAAGAATGAAGATCACTCCATTTCTGATGCCACCTCAGATTTGCTTGTTTCTTCTCCTAATCTCTGTAATCCTCTATCAAACTGAAATTTGTGAAATAACCAGTTAGTCTAGACACCCTCCTTCCATCAATGTCTTTGCTCTTGAATATTGAGTTCTTTTAAAATTACTTACACTTTAAAGGATTTTTCAGAGAGCAGAAAGATGAATGTTTAGGTTAAGCATGCAATAGAGAACAATTACTCAGAATATATAATTAAATGCTTGTAAATAAGAAAAGCAGATATTTCTATAATTATAAACTATGTAATGAATGTGTATAAAACTAATACACATGTATACACATGTATATGAATTGAAAAATTTTAGTGAAAATATTTTGAAGAAAATTGTTCTAAATTATATAACACCCAAATATATAAAACATATATTTATAAACATGTAAAAATTTAAATGTTGAATTTTCATTCAGATATTGGTATATGCAGAAAATACAGAAATCTAATTTTTAATTATTCTAGGATTTAGTAGTTCTATTTTCTTTACTAGACTGGACAACAACTCTTTCCCAAAAATAAACTGATTAAATTGATATGTAGCAATCATGATTTATCTGAATGATGTTCATTTGCATGACACAAACATGTTCTTAATGTGAAGGTTTCATCTGCCTCATTTCTTTTTAATAAGACTTATGCCTTTTCACTGTGCTAAAATGTTAAAATTATGTCTATGATTCCTGATGAAGAATGGAAAAACATGACAGTGACACACAAAAATGATAATGAGCTTTGCATTTAATCTTCCTCTGCAAATATAATTTGCTGGTATATGTTATAATTAGTAATGGACATTGATCTCTAAATTTTCAGACATGGAACAAACCAAACAATCTAAAATCATAAATTTTTTACCTAAGGAGCTATCAGTAAATTATTATCAAATAAATGAATTATAATACACTGAAAATAATAGCATTTTAATTAGAGAAAGATTTAGTTTTGTGAGATGCGTTACTTGAGGTAAGCATATGACAAGAATTAAGTTTGAAAATGGCACTAAGACATGAGGAAAAAGTTAGGATCTGAGCTATGGATGTAGAGATACTGCTTATATCAGTATAAGAAACCCTGAATGCAAAAGGAGAAAAATTAAATAGATAGTTACAGCTTTTGAAAATCCAAGATGATGGTGGCAGATAAAGAGAAAAATGTATTAATCTATTTTCATGTAATGCAAAATGTTTAATAATTTATCTGGAATAAATTTTCTCATTTTCTGGGATTGTTTCTCATTCCACTTGGTGACAGTAGATTCTAGATATCACATGTAATTTCCCTGGATCTATCTTGAAATTTACTGATTCTTTCTTCTGGCATTTTATATCTGCTACTGAACTCAGAAAATTCTTCGGCCAGGAACGGTGGGTCATGCCTGTAATCCCAGCACTTCGGGAGGCCAAGGCAGGCAGATCACCTGAGATCAGGAGTTCGAGAGCAGCTTGGATAACATGGCAAAACTCCATCTGTATTAAAAGTACAAAAATTAGCCTGGTGTGGTAGTACATGCCTGTAGTTGCAGCTACTCAGAAAACTGAGGCAAGAGAATCACTTGAACCTGGGAGGCAGGGGATGCAGTGAGCCAAGTTGGTGCCACTGCACTCCAGATTGGTGACAGAGGAAGACTTCATCTCAAAAAAAACAAAAAAAAAAACAAAAAAAAAAACTTACCTTGATTTTTCTGGTGTAGAAATTTCTTTTAATTATCTATTAAATAACAAATATTTTATAGTTTTTTTAACTTTTCTATTGTGATTTCATATTATATTTTAATTTAATCTTCATAGTTTTCTTTAATTCCTTTAACATACTCATAATTGCTGATTTCAAGTTTTGTCTGCTAAAACTAACACTGGGGCTCATTTCAATCACAAGGCAACACATTTGCCAGACTGTTCAAAAAAAACAAAGAAACAAACAAACAAAAAAAAAACAAAATCAAACTCTGTGCTTATATTTGAAGACTCAAATAGGTTAAAAGTAACATGATCTTTAAACAATACACCATGTAACTGGTAAACATAAGAGAGTGGGGTGGGGAGGCTTAATTAATATCAGACAAAATCCGCTTTAAATATTTTTTAGCAACAAGGAAAATTTCATATCAAAAGCTGTAACAATAATAAATGTATACATATCTAACAACAAAACACAAAAATACATGAAGTAAAATCCATCACTACTCATAGGAGACATACAGAATTTAGTAATTATAGTTGGAGATTTCAGTAACCTTATAGTTAATATAAAAATTATATGAAAAATCAGTAAATATATGGAAGAGTTGTAAATCAGCCAACTTGTCTAATTGGCAGTTACAGTAAACTGTATCAGTAGCAAAATATGTATTCCTTCTAACATGTACATTCCGTGAATGTACGCAGAGCATTCCTCATGTGGGCAGCATGTTTTATGTAAAACAAAACTACAATTGAATTAATTACAAATCAGTACCTAAAAGATGTGGGAAATATGCCAGTACTTGAAAATGAGCAACACTTATAAATAACCCATTGGTGACAGAAGATAGTGTAGGGAATATTAGAAAATTTCTTTTGTGGGATGAATGTGCATATAAAATACCCAAATGTACACTGAGTTAAAGAGGTGCTTAGATAGAAATGTGTAGCTTTCAGTGCTTACATATGAAATAAATACCTAAATTTAATAATCTATGTTTCTACCTTAAGCTCAAAAATTAAAAGCAATTTATATCCAAAGTAAGTGGAAAAGGGAAACTAAGACAAGAATCAGAAGTTAATAAAATAGAAAATATAGTAATAGTTGGTTCTTTGAAGGCCACAACAAACTCAGCTAGACTAAGGAACGATAGCAAGAGGGCACACATTATCAAAAATAATTGGGCCGGGCGCGGTGGTTCACACCTGTAATCCCAACACTTTGGGAGGCCTAGGCGGGTGGATCACGAGGTCGGGAGATCGAGACCATCCTGGTCAACATGTGAAACCCCGTCTCTGCTAAAAATACAGAAAATTAGCTGGGCATGGTGGTGCATGCCTGTAATCCCAGCTACTCAGAAGGCTGAGGCAGGAGAATTGCCCGAACCCAGGAGGCAGAGGTTGTGGTGAGCCGAGATCGCGCCATTGCACTCCAGCCTAGGTCACAAGAGCGAAACTCCATCTCAAAAAAAAAAAAAAAAAAAAAAAAAAAAAAAAAACGGAATCAAAGAGGAAATGTCTCAACACGACAAAAATGTTAAAAATATCATAACAAATAATTTTATATCAACAAATTACCTTGCTTAGAAGTAATATAAAAATTCTAAGACACAAGTTACAGAAACTTAAGAACAAATAGAAAAAAACAGCAAACACAAGAGACTGAAATATAGTAGATAATTACAAACCAAAAACTCAAGGACTCAGATGGTTACACTGGTGCATGTGATTAAATATTTAAAGAGAAAATAATATCAACCATATACAAACTCTTTCCAAAAAAAGACAAAGAACTCTTTCCAAATAATTCTATGAGATCAATATTACCTAGAAAGCAAAACCAGGCAAAGAAATCCCAAGAAAAAATAAAAGCATTTTTCTAACTTCTAAAGTTGGTAGATACAACCCTCTCTGTTACTGAAAATAGAAGAAAATAACATATAGATTAACAAAAATGGTTTATTAACTTTAAAATATATACTAAAATAACTGAAAATTCTTTAAAAATATCCTGATTGTTTCATCTGTAAAATGTAAATATAATATTTAATAACATTGGCATAAATAAACTGTAATACCAATAATAGAGTTATTTATTGTAGTTGCTCAAAATCTACTCAGGTGGGCTTAATTAGGGAAGGATTTAATTTACAGTTTATTGAAAGATTAGAACCTGTAGAAGTCTGTAGAATCAGATTTGGAAAACTGATATAGACGGCCCCAAAGCAGAAGACAGGGACACACCAAATATGATGTCACAGTATCAGTGGGGGAGGGATGCCACTAACACTAGATGACTCTATGGCAGTGCAGTCACTAAGGCCCTTGAAATTTGGTTATGATTTCTGTGGCACTCCCACCTGTACAAAAAAGAGCTATCTTAAATCGATGCTTCTTTACATCACCAACTTTCTTTCAAATTTCACAGTGAGTCCGTCAGATAAACCACCTTTTGACTACATACTCACATGTAGGGGTACCTGAGCCTGGGAAATAAATTAATTTGTATTTTTACCTTCCATATTGAGAGGTGATCTCTAACTTTCATCAAAGAGTCACTAAGTAGATAACTTCTTAGATTTCAAAGGAAGTTCAGATGATAAGTAACGAAGATAAATGAAATATAAATTTTACTACCTGTTCTTAAGTAATTTTGCTGAAAATATGTCACTGTTTTTTAAAGTAATATCTAAAATAACTTGTGAATATGTGAATTAGTTTTGTTCATATTTAATGAAACAGAAGCTGAGAGTTTTTTTGTTCATGAATCGTAAATAGTACCCAAATGTGTATAATACGATGCTTTTGAATGAAAAGATATCAAAGTAACACTATACAGTAATGTATAAACATGTTTTAATTTTAAGGAAATAATGGAAATTTGAGTTTTCTTTGGTTTCCTGAGATGACAGTAAGCTGATGTTTTCACACCAAAACAAAAATAAACAAAATAAAAAGAAAAAATAAAAGCAGAAAGAATAAATACTTCATAGCATTCTGGAATACATTGACTTTTTGCAGCCTAGTTGAATATCTTATATATACTAAAAATAATGTTAGACTTAGTTGCATGTTGCATCAGTAATGTATTTATAATGAACTGAATCCTTTGCATTTTGTAAGTAATAACTGTGAGATTAAGGTGGATGAATGCCTAAGTGATCACTATACAAATTGTAGTACTTGTGTTGACCTTCACAGGACCTTTAGCTGACTGTCAAAATGAATTTCAAGTCAGGCAGGCTTGCTAACCATAACTATGATCACTGAAGTTTAACTTGAGATCGAAGTTATTCTTTAATTTAGAAAATATTATTTGTCTAATGTATATGCGTATTATTTTTCTGTGGAATAATACATAATTGATGCTTGGATTATTCTAACTACATTTTTACATTGTCACAGAGATAGAAATATTTAGTATACAAAGCACATTTTTTCCTTTTGTAAAGGCTTATATATTGTGTCATTATTTTTCTCAAAAATTGACTCATAACCAAATAATATATTTAAGGTTTAAAAAGTATTCATTCACATAATTCTTTTTAATACTCACTTTTTTCTCAGCTTAACTTGATGTTCTAGTATCAGCTTTTCACTGAATATTTTATTTTGTTAGTGATAATAGTCATATTTTCTGTTTCGTATATTGATTCCTATTGTATTAATTTGATGTATGTTTTCTTTCTAAATTCATGTTACTGTTTTAGAGAATTTTTTTTAAAAACAGAAGAAATGTTTTCATTCTTATAATTTGCTAATAATTTGCAATGTGTCAGTGTCAATTTTCTATTATTGTTATGAACTGGTAAGAAAATTAGCTGTCATAAGTCATAAAAATCAATTTATTGTCATTTGGGCTATAATTTTTAACTACTGGGAAATTAAGAGGCAATCTAAGTAGTACAATATTAAAGGTCAGCTCTAAGTGGAGGACGAATTAAAAATATGAATTGGACAAGTTTAGAAAATGCCAAAAGTAAGTAGTTAATGGATATTTATTTTTTTTCTGTATAGGTTTACATTGTAAAATTACTAGAAAAAATGTAATTGATTACACTGGCACCATAATATTATATCTACAAAGCTCATGGGTGGTTTCAATTGCATCTACCCATTACCCATGGCTTTATTGGTAAATAGCATTAAATAACTGTTTTATAAAGAACATTTAAGGCCTTGCATAGTGGCCTACTTTGGGAGGCCAAGGCAGATAGATTTCCTGAGGCCTGGAGTTCAAGACCAGCCCGACCAATATGGTCAAACCTTGTTTCTACTAAAAATAGAAAAGCTAGCTGGGCATGGTGATGTGCATCTGTAATCTTAGCTACTCAGGAGGCTAAGGCAGGAGAAGTTCTTGAACCCGCGAGGCGGAGGTTGCAGTGAGTCAAGATCACACCACTGCACTGCAGCCTGGGCAATAGAGCGAGATTCTGTCTCAAAACAAACAAAAAAAATTAGCTCTCAGGGACATGTATCAGGATGTTACTGATTCACCAGTATTTTATTTTCATTACTTTTTTTATATTTTAGCTTAGTTGCATTCCAGTAACTGAAATATATATATATCATCTCTAGACTCCCCAGCAAAAAAAAAAAAAAAATTAGTTCACATCTAAAGACACTTTGCATGCCTACAAACTCAGATTAACGTACATTTTGTAATTCTCTTTCTTTTTTTGGAGACGGAGTCTTGCTCTGTCACCAGACTGGAGCACAGTGGCGCAATCTGGCTCACTGCAACCTGCACCTCCTGTGTTCAAGCGATTCTTCCACCTCAGCCTCCCGAGTAGCTGGGACCACAGGCATGTGCCACCATGCCTGGCCAATATTTTTTATTTTTGTATTTTTAGTAGAGACGGGGTTTTACCATGTTGGTCAGGATGGTCTCAATCTCTTGACCTCATGATCCACCCGCCTCGGCCTCCCAAAGTGCTGGGATTATGGGCGTGAGCCACAGAGCCCGGCCTGCATTTTGTAATTCTAAGAGAAGTTATTTCAGTTTGTAGCAAGGTGAAATAAATGGGTTCTGACAGTAATGTATGTGGCATCTTTAATAAATTCAGTTTCGGGTATCATCCTAAGTGGATTAAAGACTTGTGCAAATTAAAGAATTACAACTTAGTACATGCCTGCCTTGTTAACACTTAACATCTTTTTTATTATTTTTTGAAGGTACGAGATGTAAAATAGATGTAAATGAGTGTGCTTCACATCCCTGCAAAAATGGAGCCACATGTATTGACCAACCTGGTAATTACTACAGCCAATGTGTGCCTCCATTTAAAGGTACTGACTCTAACGCCAAGGGATAAGGAAGACCAAACATAATTAACTTTAAAAAGCACTTCTGTCTCTTGTCTGAACTCATTTTGGTCTTCCAACAACTTTATCAGTCCTTCATTTGCTTAAAAACAACTTCTAAAGTGACCAACCAATTATTCCTTAGGCAGAAACTAAATTGAAATTGGCTTTGTGTACATGCAACTAAAATAGCTGAGTTTCTTATTCTTCTATTTGAAAGGTCACCAATGAAACCAAAAGATAAAAAAGTAAGGAATATATTGCCAGCTTATCATGTTATATTTAAAATATTCTTCCATATAATTTAATCTCTCATGAAATTGTCACATTCTCTTTTTCCTTTCTAAACTATTCATCTTTAATTTTTCAGTGTTCAACTTTGATAATTCTTTATCTTTAGTTCAGGAATTGTATTTTTTCTTCATAAACTAAATAAATCCTTGGTCTTTCTTATAAATATGTTCATATATTAGTGCAACCAGTATATAGAAACTAATTCATGGAGTACTTCTTTGAGCTTCGGTATCTTTCTTAGCTATGACATTTGAAACTGTTCAACTAAATGAAATTAATTTAGATATTTTTTAATGTTATGACTACTTACCTTAGAAAGTATCTTATAATCACTTAGGAAAAATGTAAGATTGCATACCCCACTTCAAATATTTTGTATCTATTTAAACACACTAAGTTATAGCTTTCTGACTGTTAAAATAAGAATAACGTAGCTTGTTTGGTTGAATGTGATTTAAATGAGAAATGTTATATTAATACCATACTGTCTGCCAAAAGTTAATAATTGTTGAATTATAATTTCCAGTAATGTTATAACATATATGTGATATTTACATAATAGACAATATTTTATGTTTGGGTAGGTGGGATAGCAATATATACTTATTTAGTTATGCATCTGTAAAGATACAGAGGGAGTGGCCTAAGTCATCTCAGTAAAAATACTAGATATTATTTTTTATTTTTTGAGGGAGGATCTTACTCTGTCATCTAGGCTGGGGTACAGTGGTGCAAGCATAGCTCACTGCAACCTCTGCGTCCTGGGCTTACATATTCCCCTCAGTCTCCTGAGTAGATAGGACTACGGTTGCATGCTACCATATCAGGGTAGTTTTTGTATTCTTGTAGAGACAGGATTTCATCGTATTGCCCAGGCTGGTAGAATTCATTATAAAAATAAAGTATTTTTTTTTTTTTTTTTTTTTTTTTGAGACGGAGTTTCACTCTTGTTACCCAGGCTGGAGGGCAATGGTGCAATCTCGGCTCACTGCAACCTCCGCCTCCTGGGTTCAGGCAATTCTCCTGCCTCAGCCTCCTGAGTAGCTGGGATTAAAGGCACGCGCCACCATGCCCAGCTAATTTTTTTTTTTGTATTTTTAGTAGAGACGGGGTTTCACCATGTTGACCAGGATGGTCTCGATCTCTTGACCTCGTGATCCACCCACCTCGGCCTCCCAAAGTGCTGGGATTACAGGCTTGAGCCACCGCGCCCGGCCAAATAAAGTATTTTCTAATGCTCAGATTTTGGTTTCTCATACATTCTCCAATTAAAAAAAAATCAAGTATCCTTAGAGATCTAGCTAATTTTAGGACTAAGGCATGGAATGTAGAATGAATAATATTCTAATGCTAGAAGATATGAACGTACTAAAAAACAAAACTATGAGATTAAATCAAAGTGAGCCAATGGAAGGGGCTTCCAATGATCGAAGCTAAAATGATTTGAGCACCAAAATAAAGGAAAATCGATTGGTACCCAAAAAGAAATAGGTAAGAGCCCATAGTAATGGAAATAAATGATTGAATAAATAAATGAGAAATAGGCCGGGCGCGGTGGCTCAAGCCTTGTAATCCCAGCACTTTGGGAGGCCGAGGCGGGTGGATCACGAGGTCAACAGATGAGACCATCCTGGTCAACATGGTGAAACCCCGTCTCTACTAAAAATACAAAAAAAAAAAATTAGCTGGGCATGGTGGCGCGTGCCTTTAATCCCAGCTACTCAGGAAGCTGAGGCAGGAGAATTGCCTAAAAACCCAGGAGGCGGAGGTTGCGGTGAGCCGAGATCGCGCCATTGCACTCCAGCCTGGGTAACAAGAGCGAAACTCCGTCTCAAAAAAAAAAAAAAAAAAAAAAAAAAAAAAGAGAGAAATAATAGACACATCTTTATATACAACAATCCCAAGTAATTTATGTAGTTACTTTGAACTTAATGAGATGGAACAACACTCTGCATTCCTTAAACTTAGACAGCAAATAGAGACGGCCTTTTAAAGAGTCTGGCATGTAAATGGGATTCATGGAGTGAAGAGTAGCTTTACAGTGGAGAAATCGGACAATTGCTACCTCCGTCAAGTGATGGAGGGGAACATCAACATATGCAGTCATATTAATAACATAAACTTTCGATATGAAGTGATGAGAATGGCACTTTTTGCCTCTCATCTTCCTTTCAAAAAGTTTTTCAAGTCTAGTCATCAAAAAATTAGGAGACAAATCCCAGTTGACAGACATTCCAAAAAATACTTGACTAGAATTTCTCAAGTCTGTTAAGTTCATCAAAAACAAGAAAAGTCTGAGAAACTTTGAAAGGTAAGAAAAGCCTAGGGAAATATTACTTCTAAAAATAATATGGTATCCTGTGTGAGATCTTAGAACAGAAAAAGACATATTACCTTAAAACCAAGGAAATACAAATAAAGTACACACATTAGTTAATAACATCAATATTGGTTCATTTGTTCAAATGTACTATAGTAGCATAGGATATTAACACAGCGGAAACTTGTTAAGGAATATATAGATCTCTATACTACCCTTGCAACTCGTCTGTGAAGTTAAAACTACTCTAAAAGTTTAATTAAAAAATAAACAATTGTAAATAATTTCTGATTCAAAATATTTTACATTAGGCTGGACATAGTGACTCACACCTGTAACCCCCACACATTGAGAGATTGAGGCAAAAGGATTGCTCGAAGCCAGAAGTTCTAGACCAGCCAGGTCAACATAGCAAATCCCTGTCTCTAAAAAATAGAAATAAAAAATTGGCCGGGTAAGGTGGCATGCTTGTGGTTACAGCTACTCAGGAGGCTGAGGCAGGAGGATTGCTTGAGTCTATTAGGTTGAGGCTTCTGTGAACTATTATTGCACCACTGTACCCCAGCCTAGGTAACAAACTAAGTCCCCATCTATAAAATAAACAAATAAAAAGAAGTAAAAAAGCCAAAACCAAAATATTTTACATTAAGACAAAACAGAATTTATAAAGCATGAATAGAAATATTAGGTAATCATAAATGTTTTAACCTTCATATGTTAAATATTTTAATCTAATTATAATGAAAAAGATTCTTCGGTTAATGGTAGTGCCTTAGCTTTAGATGGCACATTAACATGTTCAGTGAAACTCTATGTAAACAAAACAAAACAAAATAAAAACAAGGTTAAACTATTATAAAATGCATGTGCCTAATAATTTATAATATTTTTCTGGTAATCACATCACATAAGTAAATTTACAGTATAGATACCCTCTCCTAGATATAAGTGGATCCTAATTCAGTTTATATTTTTATACATCTTTCAGCTGGAAACATGCCTTGTATATCAGAAACTGCCTGCATGTTTATCTTTTTCTTTTGCTCCTGGACACAAACTTAATTATCTTGCATTTAGATGAGACTACCATTCTGACTAACAGAATATCGATATAAGTGTTTATTTTCCAATGTGGTGCATAAAAATATCTCACATTTTTAACTTTTTAAATTTCTTCTACATTCTCGTTGAAAGGGAGATGCCTGAAAAACTACAGAAAAGAGAGAAGATAGAAGGGTATAGGGCCCTAGTTCTTACATAAAAAGATACTCATGGATCAAAAACACCCCCATTAAACTGAGTAATAAAAAAAAACAAATAAATTTACCTCTTGTTACTGTGCTAAACCACTAAGGTTAAGGAACTTTGTTCTTTAGGGCAACCAGTATGATTAGAATTACCCTTTGAATGCTATTAGGAAAGACTTTCCTTAGTATCTCACTAGAATTCATTTTTTTATTATGAATGAATATAATTTTTGAAAAAAGTACACATATAATCCATTTACGAGTTCAATTTCTATGCAAAAACACAAATAATTTTTTTTTGTAAAATTTGGTAGATGTTTTCTTACTCCATTTGCTTTGAGCCTGTTGGAGATTTCACAACCCTTTTCCCCAAAAAATACAAATAATACACATAAACCAATGTAACTCCAGAAAGACACATTAAAATCACAAGATTAAGTTGGTACATTTTTAGTTGATTTAGTAATTTGGTAAGTTTACTTGTTTGGAGTTGAATAAATACAGGTTAGAAAAATATATCCTGTGGGGGAGTATCCAGGTGTGTGCCTGTTTTGTGCATCTCATACATACTACTATACTCCTTCATGTACGTATGGTAGATGGCTGCTTCAGCCACAAGTACAGAGTATATATTCTCTTTGCTTACAAATTCTAAATTATATACTACCTTATCTTCTATAGAAAATATTTGCTGAACCTGGTATAGAAAATGCTCAAATCATAATCTATTTTTAAGCTAATTGTGGCTTTCTGTTGATAAAGTCCAAGTTTTATCTATTATTTATTTGTACTTACATATATTTTGTTAAAATGATGTTATCTTTTTTGTAGATGACTACCCCATTTTACTAGATTAAATTCATAATTAAAAAAAATTGAGTAAAATTTGTTACCACAATAGTATGTAACTTAATGAATTTATGTTTGAAAATGTAATATATACAGTTGCTGTTAGCAAATATATTCAATTGTAAGATATGGCTCCTTGAGTGTTTTTCTGAGAATTTCCCCTAGTCTGAACATTTTGTCATTTTATAGAAGTTATGTTTCATTACTACTTATGACTTTTTAAAGCACACATTGGAAAAACGATTTATTCCTAAAAGGGGATTGTGATTATATAGCCCATTTATGGAAACAATAAGAAATAATTAGAAAAATCTTGGTGTAATTACTTCTGTAAAGCTGCATAATGCAGTGTTTTTATGCATGTTAGTTTATAGTACTTATAATTACAGATCCTCCAAAAATAGCATAGCTTTCATACAAAGTTTTATTAATGCTATATATCTTTTTTGATGCCTGTAGAATCTTTTTTCTTCATTTTAAAAAGGAACAAATAAATATGGAAAGTAAGTTCTTTAATACAATTCTTTTTTCATGAAGTGTTCATCCACTGGAGTGAATAAGCCGTTAGCTTTGATTTAATCTGAGCTCCCTTCCCAATTCTAGTCTTAGAAACTGAACCTAGCAAATAAACTACAAATATGTATTTCTCTTTGAAGGAAAGGGTATTATCTATCATTTTGTTTTCTGTTTACTATGAACTTAATTTTTCTTCAGAATTGAGCAAAAACTTTTAATATGTTAAAATAAGTTTCACTTTCCCTGATATAGTTAATTAGTATAATTTACCTGAAGAAAACCTCATGCTTTTCATGTAACAAAACAGGATAGAGACTGCATACATATTCTCCGTGTTTGAATATCACAGTTTTCTGTTTTAATTAAAATAAGATACAAGGAAGTCATTCCCAATAAGCACTGTTGTCATTAACCTGTCTGTTGTAATGGCCAATGATTACTTTCTGAGGCACTCTTTATTAAAGCTTTCTATGCCCAACACTTCCAAAATAAATTGTGATATTTTTATGTTTTGTATGTAAAACAAATGAGACTAAATAATGCCTCAAAGTAAACATTTTCTTTCTACATATGAAAAGTAATTATTAAGCACGTACACACACACACACACACACACACACACACACACCCACCCACCCTTGGGACGAAGCACACTTACTCATCTTTCCCCCCAGAACTAAATGAGGTTGGGCATGTGAAAAAAATGCTAGTTATAACTATTTCCTTAAAAATATTATAATCAGTTCTGTGAAGAGGGTCATTGATAGCTTGATGGGTATAGTGTTGAATCTATAAATTACTTTGGGCAGTGTGGCCATTTTGACGGTACTGATTCTTCCTAACCATGAGCATGGAATGTTTCTCCATTTGTTTGTATCCTTTTTTATTTCCTTGAGTAGTGGTTTGTAGTTCTCCTTGAAGATGTACTTTACATTCTTTGTTAGTTGTATTCCTAGGTATTTTATTCTCTTTGTAGCAATTGTGAATGGGAGTTTGCTCATGATTTCGCTCTCTGATAGTCTCTTATTGGTGTATAGAAATGCTTGTGATTTCTGCACATTGATTTTGTATCCTGAGACTTTGCTGAAGTTGCTTATTAGTTTAAGGAGATTTTGGGCTGAGATGATAGTGTCTTCTAAACACACAATCACGTGGGGGGGCCAAGCAAGGGACAGCAGGGGTTGGGGTGGGGAGGTTGGAGAGGGAAAACATGAGGAGAAGTGCCAGATGTAGGTGACAGGGTGATGGAAGCAGCAAACCACCTTGCCATGTATGTACCTATGCAACAATCCTGCATGATCTGCACATGTACCCCAGAACCTAAAGTACAATTTAAAAAAATTATAATCAGTGCTAACCAGTATATAACCAATAACCTTACCCAATTAGCAATTTTAAATTCTAAAATTAATGTTCATGAAATGTATTGGAAGTAAAAATAACATAACTATCTACCATGTAAATGTTGTTCCTATCAAAATTGAGGTAGTGTCCCACTTGCCAGTGGAGTGTTTAAAAAGGCAAAGTATATTTCAGAAGAAGGGCTATTTTCTTAGTGAGTGGAGAAGACCACAGTATGCAAATCACCTATTATTAATGTATCAGTGATACTGTAATCTATGTGAAATTAATGCTAGTACCTACAGAAAGATATGATTCAATTCTCTGATTCTATGACTTTATCTTTTTAAGATTCCATATATAAGTAGGATCATGCAGTATTTGTCTCTATGTGCCTGGCTTAACATGATGTCCTCCAGGTTCATCCAAGGAGGTATTGGTAAAAGTATACAAAATTTCAGTTAGATAGGAGGAATAAATTCAAGATGCCCTGCAGAACATGATGGCTGTAGTTAAACACAATGTATGATACAGTTAAAAATTACTTACAGATTAGATTTTGGGTTCTCACCACCACAAAATATGTGTGAGGTAATACGTGTGTTCATTAACTTGATTTAGGCATTCCATGATATATACGTCTATCAAAACATCATGTTGTATGCCATACATATATATATTTTTAATTTGTCAGTTAAAAAATAAAGCATGATGCACAATTCAGAGTTTGAAATGTGCATTTACTGGCATCAAACTAAATTATTTTTGACCTCATAATTCTTAAAATGAAACTTGTACATATTGAACTTCATTAAATGAAGGACTTCTAGGGTAAAGTAATTTTGCATATATCACTGTTAAAACAATCGCCCTTGTATTTCTATCATGTATTGGTGCTGAAAAATAAGTTCTTACTCTTTTCTTCTAAAATAAGAAAGTTTTCAATACTTAATATAAAAAAATAAGACTTTGACAAATTATTGTTTGATTCTTAAGAAAGTAAGTACTTAATAAGAATGTCATTCTGCTAAAGCTATACAGACAAGTAAAATGAACGTATTGTTTGAGCAAATGTCTTACCTGCTAGAGCTTTAAAGATACATCTCTAAGTGTGTAGTAATTAATATAAAAAGCCATTAAATATGTTTGCAAAGGATAGTGAACAAAGAAGAACAAAACTCAGCAAAATAAAAATGCTTAAGTGTGTTGAAAGCCAGAATGTTAATGCTGTTTTCTGGATAGGACACTCTGTTATGGGAACTTGTAATTAGAAACTAGATTTAAGTATATATTTTAAAGTGCTTATAAAGTGAAAAAGAGTGCAAATAATGGAGCAATTAGTTTTTCAGCCTTCACAGGCCATTTTCAGTCACTCTTGTGTCAAGCTACAATGGGGAACAACAGATGCTGTAATTAAATGCTCCAGTCTATTCAATCTACAGCTATACTAAAGATTCTTGGAGTATAAAATATTTTGGCTTGGGTACACAAGCAACCATCTCTAATGTTCTGGAAATGTCTTAAAGTCAAGTCCAGATCAATTTAGAATATTAACAATAAGTCAATTAAATTTCTTTAATGAAAGTGACAATATGAGTATTATTTTGGTTGAGTAGTCAAATTTAATGAACTGCAAAATATTGAGTCCATAACAAGATATTAATCCGATAGAAACAATAAACTATTCATTAAATAGTTGATGTTAGGATCAGGAATGGTGGCTCATGCCTTTAATCCCAGCACTTTGGGAGCTCGAGGTGGGTGAATCATGATGTCAGGAGATCAAGACCATCCTGGCCAACATGGTGAAACCCCGTCTCTACTAAAAATACAAAAAATAAGCTGGGTGTGGTGGTGCACCCCTGTAATCCCACCTACTTGGGAGCCCGAAGCAGGAGAATCGCTCGAACACGGGAGTCAGAGGTTGCAGTGAGCTGAGATCATGCTGCTGCACTCCAGCCTGGTGACAGAGCAAGACTCTGTTTAAAAAATAAAAGTTGATGTAATTTTGTCTTTCATGCTTCTGTCTAGCAAGTAAACAGTAAATAGGGAGTAAATACTGTTTTTTATTAGCAGTATCGTGCTCTCCTTAATGGTGATTAAATCATTACCTTTAGTTCAATGTAAGTGCTAACATGCTAAGGTTATTTTGATGGCAAGCATATACAGAAACTGAATGAGCAGGTGAATATTTCTTTTTTCTTTTCTTTTTTAAATTTTTATTGCATTATAGGTTTTGGGGTACATATGCAGAACGTGCAAGGTAGTTGCATAGGTACACACATGGCAGTGTGTTTTGCTGTCTTCCTCCCCTTCACCCACACTTGGCATTTATCCCCAGGCTATACCTCCCCAGCCCCCCCCCCACTGTCCCTCCCCCATTCCCCCCAATAGACCCCAGTGTGTAGTAGACCCCCTCCCTGTGTCCATATGTTCTCATTTTTCTCAACCGCCTATGAGTGAGAATATTTGGTATTTCTTTTTGTGTTCTTGTGTCAGTTTGCTGAGAATGATGTTCTCCAGATTCATCCATGTCCTTACAAAGGACACAAACTCATCATTTTTGATTGCTGCATAATATTTCATGGTGTATATGTGCCACATTTTCCCAGTCCAGTCTATCATCGATGGGCATTTGGGTTGGTTCCAGGTCTTTGCTATTGTAAACAGTGCTTCAATGAGCAGGTGAATATTTCTATCTACCATTTAAAACAAAATATTTTTTGCTTCTTTTATTCTTGTATATTTTTTGAATTTTAGATTAAAAGCTCTTTAATATCATGGACAAACATTTATTCAATTCATTATTTTAGTTGCATTTTCTGTTAATAAATGAGACCTATTAATCCCTTCTTTGTTTATAACTTATTGACTGCTTCATTTCTGTGGGTAGTTATATTTGACTATATTTTCTGTAAGGATAGCATATAACGTGAAAAAATACTGTAATTGATTATAAATATAAATGTATTATATTGTTTTGTCAGTAAGTTAATGTGCAACCCATCAAGGCTGAATTACCTATTATGTGCAACGGGACGATGACAGTTCTGGCAAATGTAGAGGAATCTTAACTATACCCTATTTATACTAATAATTTTTGTTTATATTACCAAATGGAGAAAATATACTCCTGACACTCTAACAATGAGGCAATATTATATTCAAGTTAAAAACATCACAGAGAAGGATTGTTTGCAATTAATTCATAATAATCTGAAAGCTTTGCAAAATTGAAAAGTAATAGCACTGCTATTGTTTTATAAATGTGTACCTTTCTTAATTTCCAGGACAGTACTCACCCTTAAATTGTTATATTATTCAGCATTCTGTCCTCAACTTTCAAACTTTTTCACTATATATGCTTTTCAGGTTGTTCAGATCTGTTCAAATATGTCAACTGCCTATTTCTTAGCATGTGAAAAATAGTCTTTTCCCTTCACATTGAAAGAAGTATATTTTGATAAGTTCTAAACTGTCACGCATATCCTAGTATTATACATGCTCCAGGAATAAATTTAAAATATAATAGGGAGCAGAGGCAACAGATATTGTGGGAATTCAAAGACCTCAAAGACATTCAGTTCAGCTAAAATTACTCTGAGAGCATGAAGCTGGGGTGTTAAGCAGAATTCAAACCAGAGCTGTCACCTAAGCAATTTTAGGGGCAATGGAAAGTTATTAATCTGGGGAAAAAATAATCAAATGTAAATTTGGGGAGATTATTCTAAATTATAAGTCAAATTTGATTTTTTTCTTTTTTCTTCTTTTGAATAATTGTCTAGTGTATTTGAGATTTACAGCATGATTTATGGGATGCATATTGATAGTAAAATGGTTACCATAGTGAAGCAGATTAACATAGCTATCATCTCACATGGTAACTTTTCTTTTTGAGACAAGGCACCTTAAATCTATTTTGGCATGCTGGAAAGAGAGAAAAAATTAATCGCTTGAGTAATCAAGCTGTGGTTTAGTATAGAGATATGGAAACAGGGCTTGAGCTAGATAGTTGGATAATTTCAGAAGATATTAAGGTAACAGACCAAATAGGTTAGAATGTTGTGGTGTTCAGATGTGTAAAGTGAGAAAACAGAAAATTATGTTCAGATTCCTAGGTTGGATAAGTGGATTATTAATCCAGGGCAACAGGAGTGGAAGAAGCACATTGAATGAAGAGGGAGATCAGCAGAGCTTCAAGCATGCTGAATCTCTCAGATTGTAAATTATTAAAATCAAGGTTTCCTTTAATCCTAGTATGTGCATCTGAAGCATAGGAGAAAGTTCTGAAAGGGCTCTAGTTTTATAAAGCATCAGTTAAAAAGAAATATATATGGAATGGTCAAGTTTTTTTCATAGGATTGCTTACTAAAAAACACTAAAATGTAATGGCTGGATGGGGAAAGAACACACAATGAGAAGCCAAAGGTGAACACAAAAGATGGGAGAGTTCCAATTAGGAAGAAGTTGTGAGAAACTGCTAAATAGGGTCGGACAGTCCAGTATAATTTGGTGTGAAAATGGTCCAGAAAACTAGAACTAAAGAGGCCTTGGTAGTCTTCATAAGAAGAGTTTATGTGGAGTTCCGTCATCGATGATGATATATGTGGAACTGTACAAATGCAATGGAAAAGTGGAGATAGTAACGCTAGATTCCTCCTTGAAAATATTTGGCAGGAAAATGAAAAGGACAAATGAAGCTAAATAGGAGTGAAACACAAGCAGGATTTGATTCATCAAAATGTTATGGGGTTTAAGGGGCATATGGCTGTCTTCCATTAACCCTTTCAGACCTAGTCAATGTCCAAGAAGTTACACTGCATGACCTATATTTTTCATGCTTTCCTTTGACTTTGGAAAATGGAAGCCCTAATATGAAATAAGAGGAAAGGAAGAGACAGACACAAATATGTTTATTACCTCATCTCCCTCTGTGGTTTGCCACAAGCTAGCTGTGCTCCTCCACTGATCAGCTCATCTTCCCTATGGCAGTGGTCTCCACACAGCTCCTCTGTCTTAGGTTTTAGTACCAGCTCCCCGACTCAGTCCTTGGGTGGCAGAAAAGACCCCATTCTATTTCTCATGGTTTCCATATGCCCTGGGGCACTTTCTAAGTAGTCTCTTATTAAATTCCTCACACACTGCTTGAGTTCAATTGCATCATCTCATGGCTTCCAGGATACAATCACACTTAGTCATCTTAATGTATGCATAAGTTGATGTTAGAACAGAAGTAGAGACTAAATCTTCAGGAAGGAGAAAAGATAATTAACAGAGAGGGCAATGTGATGTAGTATGATGATAATCTACAAATCTGGTGATAACATTAAATTTAAATGCCATCTTAAATATAAATGGATCATAGATTTAAATGTAAAACATAAAATCATAAATAGTTTAGAACAAAACCTAAGAGAAAATCTTTGGAATTTACAGCTATTCACATAATTATTAGACTTGAAATAAAAACAGTATCCAGAAATGGAAAAATTAATAAATTGGACTTTGTCAATATCAAGAGGGATGGATCTGTTTTTCTTTGGAAAAAAGTAACCAAATACAAAGGATGGATGGAGATATAGGTAAGACCAGTGGTTTTACTGGTAGAAATTTGAGGGAGTTATTTGATAGAATCCATGTTCTCTGGAATTTGGAGGTATGATTATATTCTCAGTGACCAGAAAAAATAACAGTTAATGACTCAAGGAGAGTATATTAGTTCATTCTCACAATGTTAGAAAAAAACGATCTGAGACTGGGTAGTTTATAAAGAAAAGAGGTTTAATTGACTTATAGTTCTGCAGACTGTACAGGAGGCGTGGCTGCAGAAACCTTGGAAAACTTACAATCATGGCAGAAGGTGAAGGGGAAGGAAGAGCAACTTCACATTGCATGGCAACAGGAGGGTAAGGGGAAGGTGCCACATACTTTTAAATGACAAGATCTCCCATGAACTCAAAGTGAGAGCTCACTTATCACAAAGGGGATGGCCCAAGCCAGTTATGGGGCATCTTCCCCCATGATAAAACACCTTCCACCAGGTCCCTCCCCAACATTGAGAATTCAACATGAGTTTTTGAGTTTGACATTGACAATATTGAAACAATTTGCAATTACTGGCAAAAAGAAGTCCTCAAGTTGGAAGGAAAAAAAGTTTATAGAAGGATAAAATCATCACAATAATAAAGCCAAAAAAAGACAAACAGATATGGCAAAGTTCTAGTCCCTCATGTACCTGAGTCAAAAGCACTTCTACTCTCATGGTTTCTACTTGAGCTAATAAATTTCTTACTATACCAGTGTTGATTCTACTGGGGTTCTTTCTTTTCTCTCAAAGAGTCTTCCGTTATAAAAATGTATGCGCTATTCAAGTCCAGTTCTCATATTTCTTGACATCAGTCTTCATACCTGTGTGATTTTTCTCTGTCAGTGCTCAGTAGCTTAAGAGGAGTCACATAGAATTAAAAAGTTAGAGTAGTCCAGAATTGAGGAAATACTGAGAAAATAATAGGTTCTTTGTGTCAGTGAATAACAAGGAGAATGTAATCCTATCTCTTGAGTCTGAAATTGTATTGGTATAGAACAAAACTCTTGCTTAAGAGGAACAATAGGAACAGGATGCAATCAGAATGAAGGTGTTTTAATGAACCAATAAGGTAAAAGTATATTCAATAAAAAATGTTAAGGAAAGTATAATAAAAAAATGGGTAAGTTAGTTTGGGGTGCTATAACTAATCTATCATATTCTAAGTGGCTTATAAACAACAAAAGCATATTTGTCATTGTTCTGGAGGCTGCAAAGTCAAGCATCAAGGTACCAAACTTTCGGTGTCTAGTACCAGCTTACTTCCTCATAGATGGTTACCTTCTCACTGTAATCTTACATGGCAGAGGGATGAAGAATCTCCTCTATAAGGAATGTAATCTCTTTCATAAGGACTCAGATTTCTTATAAACTTCAGAAATTCATTCATGAGGTTTTCTCTCTCAGAATGTCATCATGCCCCAAAGACTCCATCTCCAAAACCTTCATATTGGAATTCAGGTTTCAACATATAAATCTGGGGCTGTGGAGCGTCACAAGCATTCATACTAAAGCTGGATGTAAAGGTAAGGTTTTGGAAGACTGTCACAGTGGGAGATTTATTCATGTGAGAAGCACAGAGTTAAATGGAAATAAGTGATTTAGAAAATGTTGCACTGGGAAAATTGTATTTTGGCAAAGATCAGAGTGTTCAGAAATCTAAAATATTGTGGACTTAGGAGAACACACATAGAAAAAAGAAAACGGTAATCCTGGAGGCTTCTGGTAATGGTGGAATAACATCAGAAAAACCGTTCTTCCAATGAGAAATTTAAACTCTAAACATATTATAAAAACAACTGTTTTAAGGCATTAAAGAGTTACCAGAGCCAGCAGAAATTAAAAAGAAATCAAGTTTTGAAAGAAAGAAACTCTGCTGGATAAAATATGTATTACTATTGCTTTTCAACTGACCGTTACCTTCAGTCTGATCTGTATGGGCAGTGAAAACAATAGGAGAAAGCTGCAATTTTAAGTGTATGAAGAGTCACAGGACAATTTGAGGCTCCCAGAGTGGTAGAAAAGTGAAGGGATGGGGGGAATTCGAGAGAAGAAGGACACCACATAAGGAAGATTACCAAAAGATAAATTGCCCAAGTCCTTCGTTAATGCCTGAATGACACACATGTGTGGAATCTCAGTTTTTGCAGTGAAAGCAACCACGGAGAGTATGAAGAGATGAATGGCTGTGGTTGCTTCCAAACACAGTGAGATGGAATTTGGCATTTGAGTTCAGCTGTGTTAACATCTTTTTATAATAAATAACATCATTACTTGAAGGAAGAAAACAAAATCCAGAGACAATGCAACATATCAGCATAACGTCAAGAAAATAATTACTACTAGAGAGACCTCATCCTCAGAATATTTTACTGTAGTAATACTACTAGAAGAAAAAATGTCCCCAAGTTTGGATTTGGCAAGGATGCTTTGTGCATGACTCCAAAAGCACAGGCAACAAAGGCAAAATTAGACAGATGGGATGAAATCGAGGTAAAAAGCTTCTGCACAGTAAAGCACACAAGAAAATGAAGACAACCCACTAAAAGGAAAAGCTTATTTTCAATCCACACATATGAAAAGAAATTAATGTCCAAAAACACATCTATAAAAGAAAACACACAACCTGGTTGAAAAATGGACAAAGGACCTGAATAAACATTTCTCAAATGCAGACATAAAAATAGCAAATAGATACATTTAAAAATGCTCAGCATCACTAAGCATGAGGGAAATACAAATATTATAAAAACGACAGTGAAATATCACTTGACTCCTCTTAGCATGGCTTTTATTATTATCAAAAAATGAAAAATAGTAAGTGTTGGTGAGGATGTAGAAAAAAGGGAACTTACACATTGTGGGAATGTAAATTAGTAAAACCATTATGAAAAATGTTATGGAGATTCCTTGAGAAACTACAAACAGAAATACAATATAAACAAGTAATTCCATTTCTGAATATATATCCAAAGGATACGAAATCTGTATGTGGGTTTTTTTTTTTTTTTTTTTTTTTGAGACGGAGTTTCGCTCTTGTTACCCAGGCTGGAGTGCAATGGCGCGATCTCGGCTCACCGTAACCTTCGCCTCCTGTAATCAGGCAATTCTCCTGCCTCAGCCTCCTGAGTAGCTGGGAGTACAGGCACGCCATGCCCAGCTAAATTTTTTTTTGGATTTTTAGTAGAGTCGTGTTTCACCATGTAGACGAGGATGGTCTCGATCTGTTGACCTCATGATCCACCTGCCTTGGCCTCCCAAAGTGCTGGGATTACAGCCTTGAGCCACCGCGCCCGACCCGAAATCTGTATGTTGAAGGGGTATTTGCATGCCCGCATGATTGCAACATTGTTCATGATAGTCAAGATATGGAATCAACTTAAGTGTCTTATCAGTGGAAGAATGGGTAAAGAAAAGGTCGTATATATGCATAATGAAATACTTTTTAAAAAGAAAGAACTTCTGTGACAACTTTGATTAACCTATAGGGAGAACATTATGCTAAATAAAATAATCCAGGCACAGAAAAAAAGTACCAAATGAGCTCACTTACATGTGAAATCTAAAGAAGTTAAACTCATAGTAGAAGACAGAATAATGCTTACTACAGACTGAAGGAGGGGCATAGGAGGGAATTAGGAATTGTTGATAAAAAGGTACAAAGCTTCAAAGAGGCATAAGATTTGAAGACTGGGGCCAGGTATGGTGGCTCACGCCTGTAATCCCAGAATTTTGGGAGGCTGAGGCGGGTGGATCACGAGGTCAAGAGATCGAGACCATCCTGGTCAACATGGTGAAACCCCGACTCTACTAAAAATACAAAAAATTAGCTGGGCATGGTGGTGCATGCCTGTAATCCCAGCTACTCAGGAGGCTGAGGCAGGAGAATTGCCTGATCCCAGGAGGCGGAGGTTGCGGTGAGCCGAGATCGCGCCATTGCACTCCAGCCTGGGTAATAAGCGAAACTCCATCTCAAAAAAAAAAAAAAAAAAAAAAGATTTGAAGACTGTTGTATAGCAGTGTAACTACAGTCAATAATAAAGTACTTTAGATTGCCATTAACATAATCCAGTTAGGGTTCATCTTACTATAACACATAAATATAAAAATGTTGCATCAGTAGAGTTCCATTTACCTCCTATGCTCTACTATTGTCATATTTATTACACTTATGTTACTTAAAAGTGCCCCAATTCACCATTATAAAATTGGCTTTAAACAGTTACTACATGTATGTATTTCAAAATAAGCAAGAGTATGTTTCAAATTTATCCCCATAAAAGTGATAGATAGATATATTACTGAGCTCAGTTTAGTAAGTGAGCTTTGAATATATATATCAAAAACATCACATTGTACCCCATAATGTATACAATTATGATTTAATAATTTAAAATCACAGTAATTTTTTTAACTCTTTAAAAGATATTTATTTGTTTATTTACAAGAACTACAGTGGGAACATTAAACCAAAACAAGAATAACAACCATCCATTGAGCATTCACCGTATGCCAAATGCTCTATTAATCTATTTATCACATGTAATCCTCCCAGAAATTTTATGAGATAGAAATGTCTATCTCCATTTGGTAAAAGGGCAAACCAGCTAAGGCTTGGAATGAAAAGAGACTGGCTACAGACAACAGACTTGGCCCTGGATATGTCTGACTCACAAATGGTTTTAATCACAGCAATATATAATTTCATTAAGGTATCTTCCACAACAAAAAGCCATTTTTTCCCATGGTAATAACCAAACACAAAATATAAAACACAGTGACTTCCCTGGCCCACAAAGTTAATTTTTAGTAATAAAAATAATCAAAAGCAATTTAAATCTGTTTCATCTTTTGAAAAGTTCTTTATCTTTAATATGTTATTATATACTATTAAATGTGTACAAAATAGTCAATGAATACAGCTTGAAATAAAAATGTAACTTGGGGACACTAGCTCTAAAATGGGACTTCATTTGGAAACACACTGGAGTCTACTTGAAAAGCTCTGAAATTTTGTATCCAGTATAACCATTCTTAGAGTGATGTGTCAATTCTTTTCCAATGACTACTGTATCTAGTATTTGCATAACAGCACTTTTTTTTTTGCTCAAATTTTAACTATTTTATTATGTAATATTAGATTCCTGAAAAGCTGTCTGGTTGCTATGGGTGGGGCTTTAAAAAATTTTTTTATTGCATTTTAGGTTTGGGGGCACATGTGAAGAGCATGCAAGATTGTTGCATAGGTACACACATGGCCATGTGGTTTGCTGCCTTCCTCCCCATCACCTATATCTGACATTTCTCCCCATGTTATCCCTCCCCAACTCCCCACCCCACATTGTCCTCCTCCTATTTCCCCCCCAACAGACCCCAGTGTGTGATGCTCCTCTCCCTGTGTCCATTTGTTCTCATTGTTTAACACCCACCTATGAGTGAGAACATGCAGTGTTTGATTTTCTGTTCTTGTGTTAGTTTGCTGAGAATCATGGTTTCCAGGTTCGTCCATGTCCCTACAAAGGACACCAACTCAGCTTTTTTGATAGATGCATAGTATTCCATGGTGTATATTTGCCACATTTTCCCAGTCCAGTCTATCATCGATGGGCATTTGGGTTGGCTCCAGGTCTTTGTTATAGTGAACAGTGCTGCAGTGAACATTTGTGTGCCTGTGCCCTTATAGTAGAACGATTTATAGTCCTTTGGATATATACCCAGTAATGGGATTGCTGGGTCAAATGGAATTTCTGTTTCTAGGTCCTTCAGGAATCGCCACACTGTCTTCCTCAATGGTTGAACTAATTTGCACTCCACCAACAGTGTAAAAAAAAATCACAGTAAATTTAAAAAGGATTAAAATCAAAAGATATCACCATGCCATCCCATTCCTATAAAATCAGAAATTGAATTTTAACAAGACTCTCAGGTAATTTACCACATGTTCAGGTAATTTACATAACCATAGTTGAGGCCAGTGCTTCTCAACAGAAATAAATTATAATAGCCAAATGCATAGTTTTATAGTATCTCATAAATATATTTAAAATAATTTTAACAAAATACATAGTAAGCTAAATAAAATCTTAAAGGAAGTTCTTCAGCCCAAAAGGGAAATAGTACCAAGTGGAAACTTAAATTTATAGAAAGACACGAAGTCTTTGAAAATAAAAAACATGTCAGTAACTACACTAGAATATACAAATTTTTTATCTCTTAATTTTTAAAACACATGTAACTGTTTAAGACAAATTTTATGCTGAATTGTGAATTTATAAATGACATAAGCATAAAAAATAATAGTATAGCAAATGGGATAAATGGAACCATAGCGGTGTAAAATGCTTATATATTGCAAATTAAATGGATTATGCAAGTGGCATTCCAAAGGGCAACAAGTAAAAAGTAATGTAAAAACGGATGGCTATACCAATGAAATTATAAAAATATTTAACCAAAAATAAATAAAATGAAAGCAAGAAAATTACAACAAAAAATAATAGGCCAAATTAAAAGCAAATGTGGGCATACATTAAGCAATCAAAGTAATTACGTTAAATGTCAATGAACTAGACAAAAGTTCTAACCGAAGTACAGATTGTTCATCTGGATAAAAAAATTCAAGGTTCAACTTTATTCAATCTAAAAGAAATATATATAAATATAAAGACATAGATAAGTTGTAAGAAAGATAAATGATTCAAAAAGCATAAAAATGTGATGATCTCTATTCATATTAGAAGAAATAGATTCCAGACCAGAAGTAAAAATAATTATCATAATACTGAAAGGGTTGGTTCATCAGTAACTCCAGTCAACAAAATACGGGGCAGCAGAACCATGCATTCATTACGCAGATTCATGAGAAATAATAATAGGTTTTAATTTGTTATTTTAAGACTCTAAGTTGGTTGTTACACAGATAAAGATATTTCAAACAAATATTAGTGCCTAGAAGTTAGATGCTATCATAAATAAAACACAGTTTTGTGGCATTGGGACTATATCGGAAAAAGGTTGCAAGAACAGTGAGAAAATTTTAATGATGTCTACAAGATCAGTGAGGAAATGTGTACTACAGTTGGAGAAGTGGAAAGCATATTACATATTGACCAAATACTGAGACCATTATGGCTTGTGCCAGTCTGAAAGATAGAAAATATACAGCATGACCTTATTCACTAGGCTAAGATTTCAGGACAAAATGTGGAAGTTACCAAATGGCTTCATTTACTGGCCTGTGATAAAACAGGAAAGAAAAGATGAGTTAACGATGAGACTGTTTTTAACCAAAATTTAGAAAAAATATTTTTAACACAGGAGTACTGTGTTAGAAAATAAATAAGATTCTTATTTTCAGACTTCCAGCTGGTAAAAAATTTTCAAAATAGACTTAGAGCCATTATTGAATCCAGGACATAACCAGCAAAAGTAGAGTTCAGGTCAAGATCGAGGGTGCATGGTTTTTAAATCCGTTGTTACGATCAGAATTATTTAGGGCAGAGGAATGTAGACCCCTCATGGTAGATAAAAATATTTTGAAATCCTAAGGACATATCTTGACTCTCATCTCAAAGTAGAGAAGAGGTAATTCAGAGAGATTTGTGTGTCTGACAGAAAGCTGGCTAAGAAAATTACTCACCTGCAACACCAGCCATTACTTACGGCTTGCAGAGGAAGGTCACAGAACTCCAGACTGGTCTCTGCTACATACCTTTCATCTTCTTCTCCTTTTTTTTCCCCCCAAAATCTTTGTCTATTGTAGTATTTCTGAATCTCTTTAACTTTGTACATTGAGAATATGGATGGGCAGGTAACTTGTCTTAAATTTGTAAGTTTCTGATTCAAGAAAAACTGTGCCCAAAAGTGAAAACAGAGAGACTGTGGTAAAGTAGCCTCATCTACAATCTACATCTGGAGTTAAATAATGCTCTTCTAGATTTTAAGTGAATTCCAATGCGATGAGACATTTAGGTAGAAAAGAGTATAATTTTCTTGTTGGGCATGTCAGTTATAAAGGCCAGAGACTGAGCTGTGGTACACAATATCTAAAAATGACCACTTATCATCCCGCTTGATCAGCTGGGGTTGGTCAAACGCTCTTCTGTTCATGTAGTTTTCCATATGACTAGATTAGGCTTCCTTACAACATGGCAACTTAAGGATAATGTTTTAGAACTCTGCTTCTAAGTTAGAAATGACCTTGTGTTTCCAGGAGACATTTGGCAAAACCTAGAGACATATTGGGTTGTCAGGACTGGAGGAATAAAAGAGGCATCAAGTGAGTATAATATGTGCTGAATTTTTCCTCAAAAAATTCACATTTTGAAGTTCTAACCCTCAGTGGGCTCATATCACAGTGTAATGTTATTTGCAAATAAAATCATCTCAAATATATTAGTTAAGGTGAAGTCATGCTTGAGTAGGATAGGTTTCTAATCTAGTATGACTGATATCCTTATCAAAAAGGAAAATACAGGCACAGACACACAAGGAGACCATTCGGGTGATGCTTCTGCAAGCCATTGAATGACAGCCATTATCAACAAAGCTCTGGGAAACATGGGAGAAACATGGAAAAGATTCTCTCTCATAATTCTTAGAAGGAATCAATTTTGCCAAGACCTTAATTTTAGACATCTAGCTTTTATAACTGTGAGACGACAAATTTTTGTTGTTTTCATCATCCATTTTGTAGTGCAGCCTCGCAAATACAAAGTAGTGGTCAAGGATTCTGTGTCTATCTTAGAATGAATAACAAAGTCTCATACAACTAAAAATTACCTGATAAAAGTGTCATTAATGATGAAGTTGAAAACCTGGTAAGGATCAACTATTTCAAGAAGAGGGAATCAGAAAGTGCAAGTCTCTTAAGATCCATGGCCCAAAATTGGCAGAGTAACACTTGTGCAAGATTCTATCATGCCAACATTTCAGAGTCCATCCAGATTCACAGATGGGAGAATATCTATTTAATCTGTTTGCTTTTTTGTCCATTCATTCTAGCTGTGATTATTTCTATTCCATTTACATGCAAAATACACCTTTTTTTTCTGAGACACCAAAAGTTGTCCTCCATCATAACATGAGTTAGGTTGAGATTATAAATTAAACTTCCCAAAAACTCTTTAGAAAAACTGCAAAGGCAGAATTATGGTTAATATTTTTGAAAAGAGGATAATGTGCAGAAAACTACAAATCACTGTTAAGAGAAAGTATATGTAAGAATGGAATAATGTAATTGCATGGTATACGGGAAGAATGAATATGGTTAAAATTCAAGGACTCAATGTAATCCCTCTTCTAATGCAAGTAGTGTTTTTGAAATTGATAAGTGTTTTTAAATACAGAAATGTATAAATATGTAATGGTTAAGAAATCTATTAAATGCAATAAAAAGTTTGGAGAAATTATACCATCTGATTTTACAACTTAAAGTGTATTTGAAAAATTGACAGTCTGATCAATAAAGTGAAAAATTTCAGAATTAGAACCACCCTTACACAATTAATTTATTTTCAACAAAGTATCTAATGCAATTCAATAAGAAAATAATTCTTTTAAAAAATGGTAGTAGAACTAGTAGATATTCATATGGGAAAAATGACATTAACTTTACATCATACACAAAGACACTAATTGTAGATTACCATCTGTCTCTATGTATAATAAATACCTAATAAGCACCTAGTACCTAGTGATATGTATGTACAATGGACTATTACTCAGTGAAGGAAGAATCAAATGACTGATATAAGACTCTCTCAGACATTATGCTGACCTAAAGAAGATAGATACAAGAAAAGGCATATGCTGTAAGATTTCATTTATTATTTCAAAAATAAGAAACAACATTAGAAAAGTTATTACTTCAAGGAACACATTTGATTGGGAAGGGAACAAAAAATTTTTTCTTTATGAAAATTTATCTTTAAAAAATGTGAGTTTTGAAAGTGCATTTTTAAAACCCATCGAATGTACGTATGTTTAGGATTATGCACTTACATGTATATTTTAGCAAAGAACAGGGCGATAAATTGTTTTTTATTAGTTTTGCTGTCTACATTGGTTTTGGTTAGCAATTCTAAACCCTTTTGCTGTGCATTCTTACCTTGAGCAAATTTGTAGATACAGTTGAAAATAATGGAAGCTAGGTTTCTCACTGTTGGAGGAGATACTGCCATGGAAGGGAGAATTTAAAGGCACCCAGAGGTATTGTTTATAAATTGTAGGTAGATATGAGTATAAACTCAGGTTTTTTAATAAACAGGCATAGAAACATAAATATAAATAAATGTATATATATGTATATGGATATATTTACATACGATAATAGAATGTTCCTAACACTTTGGATGATTGGATAAGATTGTATAGAGTTGACCCTTGAACAATGTGGGAGTTACGGCTGATGAAGCTGCACACTCAAAAATTTATGTGTAAATTTGACTTCTTAAATCTTAACTACTAATAACAGACTCTTGACTGGGAATCTTACCCATAACATTAACAGTTGATCAACACATATGTGTATTTTGTATGTTATGGGTGTACGTATTCTTACAATAAAGTAAGCTAAAGAAAAGACATACATTAAGAAAATCATAAAGAGAAAATATATTTACTTTTTATTAAGTGAATGTAAATTATTATAAAGGCCTTTTCTCTTTCCGGTTTTTAGATTCAGGAGGTATATATGCAGATATATAATATTGGAAAATTGTGTGTCATGGAGGTTTGATGTACAGATGATTTCATCAGCAAGGCAATAAGCTTAGTACCTGATGGGTAGTTTTTTGATCCGTGCCCTCCTCCCACCCTTGACCTTCAGGTAGGTCCTGGTATCTGTTATTCCCTCATTTGCATCTGTGTGTACTCAATGCTTAGCTCCCACTTATAAGTAAGAATGTTCAGTATTTGTTCTTACATTAATTCCATTAGGATAATGGCCTCCAGCTCCATTCATATTGCTACAAGGGATATGATCTCATTCTTTATTATGGCAGCATGATATTCCATCATATATATGTGTCGCATTTTCTTTAGTCAGCCCACTGTTGATGGGCATTTAGATTGATTCCATGAGTTTCCTATTGGGAATAGTGCTACAGTGAACATACATATGCATGCATCTTTATGTAGAAAAATTTATATTGCTTTGAGTATATACCTAGAAGTGAGATTGCTAGGTCAAATGGTAATTCTGTTTTAAAGTTTTTGAGAAATCTCCAAACTGCTTTCAACCATGGCTGGACTAACTTACATTCCCACCAGCTATGTATAAATGTTTCTGTTTCTCCACAATCTTACCAGCATCTGTTATTTGTACTTTTAATGATAGCCATTGTGACTGGTATGAAATAGTAACTCATTGTGGTTTTGATTTGCATTTATATAATAGTGACGTCGAACTTCTTTTATAGACTTGGTCATGTGTATGTCTTCTTTTGAAAAATGTTCATGTCTTTTGCCCATTTTTCAGTGGGGTTGTTTGTTTCTTGCTTGCTAATTCATTTAAGTTTCTTTAAGATTCTAGATATTAGACATTTTTCAGGTGCATAATTTGCAAGTATTTACTCCCATTTTTTAGGGTATCTGTTTATTTCATTGATAATGTCCTCTTTAATTAGATATAATTTGTCAATTTTTGGTTTGGTTGCAATTGCTTTTGGCATCATCATAAAAATATTTTCCAGGGCCTATTTTTAGAATAGTATTTCCTAGGTTTTTTTCCTAGGGTTTTCATAGTTTTATGTAATACAGTTATGTGTGTAATACATCTTGAGTTGATTTTTGTATATGGTGAAAGGAAAGGGGTCAAGTTTAAATCTTCTGCATATAGCTCATCTGTTATCTTAGCACCACTGATTGAAAAGGGAGTCCTTTTTTTCATTACTTCTTTTTCTTTACTTTGCTGAAGATGAGATAGTTGTAGGTGTGCAGCTCTATTTCTGGTTTCTCTATTCTTTTCCATTGGTCTGTATGTCTGTTATTGTACCAGTGCCATGCTGCTTTGGTTAATGTAGGTTTGTTGTATGGTTCAGATTCTGATATAGTGATGTCTCTGGCTTTATTCTTTGTGCTAAGGATTGCTTTGGGTATCCAGGCTCTTTTTTGGTTCCATATAAACCATTAATAATTTATCATAGAAACAACAAAAAAAGAGAAAAATTCAGGCCAATATCTCAGACAAATATAGATTAAAAAATAACAAAGTATTAGCAAACCCAATTTAGTAGCACTTCAAAGAGCTAATCTGTCACATTTAAGTAGGCTGTATTCCTGGATGTATGGCTTGTTCAACATGTAAATTTATATGGCACCAAAAGGAGCCTGGGAAGCCAGAGCAATTCTGTGAAAAATGTCATTGCTAGTTTGATGGAAAGAGCATTGGAATCTGTAAATTGCTCTTGTCACTGTGGTCATTTTAACAATAATGATTCTTCCGATTCATGAGCGTGGAATGTTTTTCCATTTGTGTGTGTCATTTCTGATATCTTTGAGCAGTGTTTGGTAATTCTCATTGTATAGATTTTTCACAACTCTGTTTAGCTGTATTCCTAGTTCGTGTGGGTGGGTGTAGCTATTGTGAACGCGGTTGCATTCTTGATTTGGTTCTCAGTTTGGATACCATTGTTGTATAAAAATACTACTGATTTTTATACATTGATTTTATATCCTGAAATCTTGCTGAAGTTGTTTATCAGATCTAGGAGTTATTTGATAGATACTTTGAGATTTTCAGGATATACAATCATATCAGCTGCAAAGGCAGATACTAGGACTTCCTCTCTTCCTGTTTAGATGCCTTTTATGTCCTTCTCTTGCCTGATTACTCTGGCTAGGACTTCCAGTTCTATCTTCAATATTAATTCTGAGTGTGGGTATCCTTTTTTTGTTCTGGGTATCAACAGGAATGCTTCCAGATTTTGCCTGTTCAGTATGTTGGTTGTGGGTTTGTCATAGATAGATCTTATTATTTTGAAGTATGTTTCTTCAATGCCTAGTGTGTTGAGGCTTTTAAACATGGAATGATGAGTGTTACTGAAATCCTTTTCTGTGTCTGTTGAGATGCTCATGTGAGTTTTATTTGTAGTTTTGTTTATATGATAAATTCCATTTATTGATTGACATATGTTGAACCAACCATGCATCTTAGGAACATGGCCTACTTAAATGTGGTGGATTAGGTCTTTGATGTGCTACTAAATTGGGTTTGCTAATACTTTAAGTATTTTTGAATCTAGGTTTGTCAGAGATATTGGCCTGAATTTTTCTTTTTTTTTTGTTGTTTCTCTGTCAGGTATTGGTATGAGAATAATGCTGACCTCATAAAATGAGATAGGAAGGAGTCCTTTCACCTCAATTTTTTGGAATAGTTTCAGTAGGAATTGTAGCACCTAGTGTTAGCTTATTCTTCTATTACTATAAGGAAATACCCAAGATTGGGTAATTTATAAAGAAGAAAAGTTTAATTGACTCATGGTTATGTATGATTAACAGAAAGTTGAGCACCTGCTCAACTTCTAAGGAGGCCTCAGAAATCCTACAATTATGGAAGAAGTTGAAGATAGAACAGGCATATCACATGGAAAAAGCAGGAGCAAAGAATCTGGAGAGTAAGGGGGAGGTGCCAAACACTTTTAAATGTGTTACATAACTCACTTACTATAGTAAAGACAACACAAGCCTTGAGGGATCTGCTTCCATGCTCCAAACACCTTTCACCAGGGCCCATTTTTGGTATTGGGGATTGCTATTCAACATGAGATTTTGGTGTGGACAAATACCCATACTGTATCATTCTACCTCAGGTCCCTCCCAAATCTCATGTCCTTCTCATATTGAAAAATACAATCATACCTTCCCAATAATCTCACAAGGAATTAATTCACTTCATTATTGATTCAAAATATAAAGATTCATCTCAGACAAGGCAAGTGCCTTCTATATAAGATCTTGTAAAATGAATTTTAAAAAAACTACTTCCAAGATAAAATGGGGGTATAGGCATTGGGTAAACATTCCTGTTCCAAAAGGGAGACATTAGCCAAAAGAAAGGGGCTACAGGCCCACATTGAGCCCAGTATGTAGGGAATCCATGAGTCCCACAATTGGTGTGCCAGAAGGTAGGAACCCATGACTCCCACACTGGGCACCAGAATGTAGGGAGTCAGCCCTACATCACCTGTGGGTACCTCAAGTTCAGTAGCGACAAAGGAATGAGAAAAAGACAGATTAAGAGAAAAAGTGGGATGAGGGGGCCATCACTTTATTACCCTGGAGGAAACAGTGAAGACAGTGAAGGCCCCAAGCTCTGATCATCCACACTATTTATTGATTATATTCACTTTGATCTATAGGGTAGGGGTGGAGTGATGGTGGTGTGAATCAGTGAACCAGAAGTAAATTAGTGGCTGGAACTCGTGTATCATTCAAAGGATTGATAACAGTGGTGGTTTGGGAATTTCACAAAACAAGAACATGTGGTTATCTTTAACTTATTATCTATGTACAGCTGATGAAACATGGGCCTTAAAAGGAATCTACAAGTCTGGCTACGTCATAGTGCTATGAAGAGGGTTTACATCCTTGAGCACAATATTTACGGTAACAGAGCTGAGGTCACCCGGCACCGGAACATGAGGCATGGAGAGGCCTTCCTCCTCAGAGGCCTCCTGCAGTCTTCTGCAGTTTGTTATTCCTTGTTTATATGTTACCCATAACCAATTTATGTATTTCTTTCAAAGAAAATATGAAACCTGAATTTGAATCAAAAGTTGACATCAGATAAGCCAAAATTGAAAAGCATTTTGCAAAATTACTAGACTATTATGTGCGGACTGTCCAAGTCCAGATACTAAAAATCTGCTCACAGTGATTTTTATGTATACAATATGTTATTATTACCTATAATGTATACAATATGTTATTATCTAGTGTTGGTTTTTGTAATTGTACTATGATTATGTAAGAAATAACATTGTTCGTAGAAAATACATACTGCAGTAATTAAGGATAAAGATTCTAAATATTTCGACCTTCCTCTAAATGGTTCACAAAAAGAGGTGTATATGATATAGATAATATACTATATATTATTCTAGAAATGCATATAATATAAGTAATTAAGGCAAATGTAGCAATATATCCCAAAACATTTTGGGACTCTGAGTAAAGTGTTGGAATTTCTTGTACTATTTCAATTTGATTGTAAACTTCAAGCTGTGTAAAAATAAAAGGTTAACAGAAATTGATCTTAGTATTCCATGGTGAGCACTGCACACCTGTTAGTAAGACAAAAAATTAAATAAACACAAAACAAATGACAATAGTAAATGCTTGTGATGCAGAACAACTCAAGCTGTCACCATTGATGATGGGAATGCAGGATAGTAAAGCAAACTTTAGAGAGTAATCTGGCATTATAATTTACTACGAATTAAACATTCACTTACCATACAGTTCAGCAGTCAAGTATTTACTCAAGTGAAATAAAGATTTTTGTTAACCTAAAAACCTCTATTGAAATGTTTATAGGGTACATTTATATGTATTCACCTTTATACATATTCAACAATAAATGGAAACAAATAACATGCTTTACAGCAGGTGAATGGATAACTTCTGGTACATAAATACAATGATATACTATTTGTCACTAAAATGGAACAAATTGATTAAGACAATACTGATGAGTCTTAAGTAAATTTTCTTATGTGAAAGAAGCCATACACAAAAGGTACCTTTTGCATGCTTCCACTTATACGGCATTCAGGAAAATGCAGAACTAAATATTAGGACTGAAAGCAGATCAATGATTGACAGTCAGTTGAGATTGGAATTGTTTTTAATAAGACAGTCAAGAGATTGTTCAGAATGCTGTAATTGATTAATGCCGTCTAGTGGTGGTATATACATTTGTCAGATCAATAGAGTTCTACCCTAATGAGTAACATAGTGTACACAAATTAAAAATATCAACCAGGATTTTTGAGGGTCTAGTAACAGAATGCAGACCGTTACACATAAATTCAACTTTATTAGAAGTCATATTTATTAGAAAAGTTCATTAGAACTAGTTCACTAGAAAAGTATAACATTAGAAAAGTAAGACATCCCTAAATGATGTGGACAGAAAAGGAACTGATCTATATAACTTGAGAGTTTTGATTGACTAAGGTAAAAGCTAAAATAACTGTACATACACACCATAGTCTTGGTTTGAGGTAAACTTGTTTCTTTCAGAGGTAAAGATGTGCAACTCTGCAGTTACTTTGCATGTAAAAGTAGAGTTCATCATATAAGTTAATGAATTATAAATAATGGTAACTAAGCTCCTCACAGTCAGAAAAACACATCACAAATTGGCAAGAGCAAAACAGTAGAACAAACCATGTAGTGATGGATTAGAGTCAAAGACATATGAATCTTTGTTTCTTGACAGTATTTTCCAAAATGCTAGGTAGACTTTGGACTGTGCTCTTTTAATGGACCTTCTAATACAGGGAGGCAACGCAGCCCCATATAACATCTCCTGACTTATTTGTAGCCCATTAATCTGCACATAAATGCCTTACTGCATGTTTGTCTTGGGTGATACCCTTGGTCTTTTTCTCGTGAGTCCCTTTGGCCTGGGATACATTTCCTTCCTAGCACTTTTTTGCTTCTGTTAGGAGAGTTTAGAATTTAACAATTAACAACTCTAATTGTTAAATTCTAAACAGTCTTTTCATTTTGTTATTTAGTTTCTGGAGAATGCCTACAGTGGAATTCTAGCCTACAGTATTTACAGCACCTGAATCAATTACATTTCCCTAATGATAACCCTGTTTCATTTATTAAACCAAAAGTGGATAGAGTTTATATAAACCATGTCATATTAGAAAACCTATGTAAAGATTTCATAAATAATTGAAGAAGTCTTTTTCAATATTCAATAGAGGGACTAAAGAATTACTAGAGGTTTATAGAAAAATAACTGATGAAGAATTAGAGATACTAACAGAATTGAATAAAAAAATATATATGACAATTTAGAGTATTTTCAGAGAGTTTAACTGTTAGGAATTTTGTATTTATGGACTGAGTTTTAAAAAAAGCCCTGTCTATGAGTGATTCACTCTATTAATCTTGAGAAACTTGTGTGGAAGTTTCTCTGCCCTGGGGATTTTTTTTATAATGGCCCTCCTTTGCATCCCAGTGTACCCTCTAAAGAACTTCATTAAAACACATAGGAAAATGTGGCACATATACACCAGGGAATACTATGCAGCCATAAGAAATGATGAGTTTGTGTCTTTTGTAGGGACATTGACAAATCTGGAAACCGTCATTCTCAGCAAACTGACACAACAGAAAATCAAACACCGCATGTTCTCACTCATAGGCGGATTTTGAACAATGAGAGCACATGGACATGGGGAGGGGAGCATCACATATTGGGATCTGTTGGGTGGTGCAAGGGAGGGACAGCGGGGGGTGGGGTGGGAAAGTCAGGGGGGATAACGTGGAAAAATGCCGGATGTGGGTGACAGGGGATGGAGGCAGCAAACCACATTGGCATGTGTGAACCTATGCAACAATCCTGCATTATCTGAAGATGTACCCCAGAACCTAAAGTACAATAAAAAGAAATTATCTTCCAATGTATGCTAAAAAAAAAAAAATAACATGTATTTCACTCACTGACAGACATCTGTTATCTAAAATACAAGATTCATGAAGCAAGAGACTGTTTTGTTTTTCTTTTCTCTCTCTCTCTTTTTTCTTTTTCTTTTTTTTTTTTTTTTTTTTGAGATGGAATCTTACTCTGTTGCCCAGGCTGGAGTGCAGTGCAGTAAGACAATCTCAGATCACTGTAATCTGTGCCTCAGCCTCCCAAGTAGCTGGGATGAATGCATAGCTCTACCAGAGTACAAATCTTAAACCATGTTTCCTTACAGTGTATTTACTGAATAAAATAATTATCTTCAGTTTTATTATGCTTAAATAACATATATTCTCTAAATGCATAAGTGCAAATTAAATATATTAGAAAACCAGTTAAACATTTAGCATATCTAAAAGGATTCAGATTTATAAATTCATTAAAATGCATTTGTTTAAAATCAATTCATTTTTATTGCAGAGATTTTAGTAGACATAAAATGTGCTTTTTCTCTATGTTGTTTTAAATGGGTAATAGGCAGTTGCTTCATTTTTGACATTTGATGATTTAAGTGTTTAATGTAATGGATTTGAGAGAAGTCAGAACAAGAAAAATCTGCTATAGATAAGTATGGTTTATCAACTGTACACTTTTGTGGGTAATGCATATTGATTTTCAATTTTATGATAGGTACAAATATACTCTGTAAAGTCTGTTGAATAATCTGTAAAATATTCAGAAGAGCGTTTTTCTTGGAAATTTAAATGTGAATTAGCATTTCTCAAAATATAGCAATGTTTTTCATACATAAGAAGAGTTTCATTATATGAAACTATGGTAGAGGTATTTATCTGCCTCTATTTGATTCGATTTTAGGCTTTTACCTAAATTCTCTACCCTTAATCACCCTCGTTGAGGATTTGTGATATGAAATTGCTGAAACTAGTCATTTGACTGGTGAAAGTCATCAGTGAAAGCTTAAAGGTATAGCTGACCTTTTTCAAGGTTATTTTGAAAAATCATTTTGAGGCACTTTCAAACAATAGCGAATGTTAATTCCCAGAACATAATATTTGGGATTTTTTTTAAAGCTATGTGAATATGTTGCTTGCAAAGAATCTGAAGAATTAATGTAATCATATTCATCAAAACCTATTATTTTCAACTTTTGGCAAGTTAGTGATTGAATAAAAAGTGAAAATGAAATTGAATTTATATGAAAATGCCTACAATGTCTTTTAGTTAAAAAGAAATACAATTTTGAAGAAGTAAAGCGCATTCATGAAGCATGAATTTTGAAAAACTGAAGCACGTGGGAATTCTGAAGAATACTCAGCCCTGTACTGAGGTTGAATTCACACACTCAGGGCCTGGAGAGCAGCTTGGCTACCCACACACCTAACCTTGCATCTCCACTTCCTCTGGGAAGATTGGAGAGGATAATAATACCTACTAAGTTTCTCTGTGAGAGTAAATGACTTGGGTATAGAAATCACTTAAAATAGAAACGGGTATTTTAAGCTGTAAGGTACTGCTATTTTTATGAATATTACTTAAATCATGTCATTGCTATGAATACTATTTAAGTCATGTGGGCCTCCTTAGTGAATGAAAGCTCCCTAAACATATGAACAACAGCTACATTTTCATTTCATTGCTATATGTATTTACAACAATAGAAGTTTACAGAAGCTACAGAGGTACATGAATTACTGTTTTCCAAAGTTAAAGTTAGTTTTGTAAAATGTGATGACAAAATAAGACCACCGAGAAGACTGAGCTAGAAAAGGGCTGTGGCATGTAGTAGGAGACTCCTTCTGTCTTTACTAGTATGTTCTATTTTCCAAACTTTTACCCTCATCAACCATTTTTTACTTGAAATCTTTTAATTTATTTGACTGCTATGTATGGTGTTTAACCTATGATTTGATTTCAAATGTCTTCTCTCAGAAGAAAACTTTTTGAAAATGTTAACCCTGTCAGTGGGATGATGTTAGAATAGGCAGATAGACATGAACAGGAGGGGGATCCTGGAGAAAAAGGGAGGTCTAGAAAATCTCTCACCCCAGAGATCACCCAAGACATGCATGCTAGAGATGGTGGGAAATACTTAGGCAGAAAAATACACTCCTTAAGACTTCCAGTAATCACTCACTCTGCAGTTAATTTATCAGAATGTAGCTAGATGCAAGCTAATAGGGATGAAAAAGGAGAAAAGAAAAATAGGCACAAATGTATAGATTTGACTGCTGTGCAACCTTCCTGGGGTGGCAGTAATAAGCAGTGCAGCCATTAGGTAAAATCCGTATCCAACATGGGCCCACACATGAGCACAAACTAATAGGGAGGGTTCCAGAAATCTGGGCAGGAACTAAGGGGGAAAAGGAGGGGACATAAGGCAGGAGTGGGAAAACTAGACAAGGAGGGTGGAAACTTAAGACAGAGGCAGGAACTTAAAAAATAACTGACATTATGAAAACCAAACACAGACCTCTTGGGCTGTGGCTGGCTTGCTCTTTCAGCAGCCTGCTCTGCCTCATCTTTCAGAGTGTACTATCTCTCCAAAGTCTTTGCTCTCTATTTTCCTTCAATAAATTCTGTTTTGGCTAAATTAGTCACTTGGCTGAAATCATTCTCCAAAGTAAGACTAGGAACCAACAATGTCCTCTCTCCCTGGCAACAAAGACATGACCATAGGAAAACCAATAGTAAAGGATCTAGGTGAATTCCTAGAATGGGTTCGCTGATAAATACTGTTCTCCTCATGAAGTAAATGATTTTCTATTGTTTTAAACTGATCCCTACCCACCACCAACATAGTACAACCTATTATAGCAGTGGGAAGTGGAGATGGTTGTGCCCTAAGTTTGCTTGCCCCTCATTAAGTTGAAAATCGGCACATTGAAGTTTGTATACTAAGACCAAGAGGTACATTACAAAAAATGAAAATTTGTAGAGAAGCAACACCTTTTTATATTTGATCTCAACATATGATTGGAAGCCCTGTTAGTATTGACAATATAAAATTTTTCTTGACTGTTAATGGTAATGTGGTCATTATAATATAGTCATTAACTTATGGTCAATTAATATGATTGACATAAAATGGTTTTTCCAGGTAAATGATAACTTCTTTTGTGTTAATAGTTTGTGTTTTGAAGGAAGTTTCTTCCTTTCTTTGATATTTTTTTTTTCACCATGCTGTCTGGTTTTGGAAGTGGTTTAGATAATATAATGGCTTGAAGAAGTTTTAGTTTTGATTTGTAACTGAGTTTTCCCTGGTTTCTGTCAAGATTTCTCATAGTATTCGGTCCGTTTGCCTGCTTCTGCCATGATAGTATCCTCTGCTACAAGACTAAGTGTAATGTAAACTGTAGCCTATTATCTTTACTTGGTAATTGTAAGATGTTTTTCTCATGCTCTGAAGCTCACTTCACCCCTCTGCTCTTCTGTTATCACTTTAGCGTTCACTGCTGCTGAATTTACCCTTCAAGTCTCCTTGGTTATCAAGCTTGGAGCTTCAACCATTCAGACCTCTGATAGACTATCATTCTATTCTTTCCTGAAGAAATTCACCCTAGAAAATTTTTCAGTCAGCACACTCATTCTGAAAAAAAAAATATATAGAAATTGTCTTATCTTTTTGAAAGGGAAAAACTGAGAAGACAAGGGAGATACTTAATAGGTGGTGGTGTATGCAGAAGCAGGTTACGCCAACGTCTGTCCCTGTTTAACTACCCTATTGCCATTCCTACCTTATTGTTGCCCTGCACTACAGGTGCATAGTTTTCTGTAAGACTGCTCTTGTGAGTTCATGCTGCAAACAAACCCCGGTCTCCTATTTCTTTGGAAGATTGAGGAATTTCTGTGTCCCATTGTGCTGATTCAACTGATTTCAAAACTGAATGGTGTAACTATAAAAGAGAGGCTGTTAAAAAAAGTTCTAGTCCCTTTTCTTGTGGCAAATTGTGGAAACTATACATTTTTTCCTCCTCATCCTCCCATTTTTCCTCTTTTGGATTAACGTATTTCAATGGCAGGAAATCCACTATCATCACCACTTCAACAGCAACAAAAACACACACACAAAAAACCCACAATAAAAACAATTTCAATAATTTTTCTCCCTCAAAGCCTAGCTTTTGAAATTCAGAATCTCTTTATATTTAGAGTATTATATCTGCTCCAGTGGTGCAGCAAAATAATTATTTGGAAATTCAGTTGGATTTTTTTTAATTGCATATGGTATCTAATCTTCTCCAGACACAGGCAATAAATAAGGTAACTGAGACCAACCAAGGTTTAATAGTGACCTCAGTTAATAGAGTAAGAATATTAACCTACTAAATTTTAGCAGTTTTATTGAGATATAATTTAATATTCAGTTGAGATACGATGTATAAAATTTACTGAAAGTAAACAATTCAGTGGATTTTAGCATATTCACAAACTTGTGCAACCACCATCATCATAATCTAATAACATTTCACCACCACCCGAATAAAAGGCAGACCCCTTAACAGTCCTCTCTCCCTAGTAATCTACTTTTATTCTTCATGGATTTTCCGTTTCTGGACAGGTAATATAAATGGAATCACACATGTGGTCTTTGGCGACTGACTTCTCTTGCTTAGTAAAATTACTGATATGTAGGATTAATGCCTGTTATTTTGTTATTTTGTTCTATATGTTTTATCTTTCCCCCCGTTATCTTCCATTATTGTCTTTCTGTATAAAAACAGATATTTTTAGTGTGCAATTTTGATTTTTTTGTTATTTATTTGCCCATGTTGATTTTAGTTATGTTCTTAGAGTTTTTCCTGGGGTGACAATTAAGCATCTTAAGATAATTCTTTTCAAATTACTGTTAACAATTTCAATAGTGCATAAAAGATTTGATAAAACATATCTCTGTATTCTCTCTGTCCCTCCATTGTACATTCTCTCCCTCCCTCCAAGCTCTATAGAATGTTGTGTTCACATTTTTAGCCACACATTATCTTGAGTGGATGGCTACATTTTTGTAAAATAGATATGACAAAAATTAACAGGACAAGGACATTAAAAGTGGCAGTGAGAGTGGGTTAAGAGATATGACTTAATTAACTATTTTTAGAAATGTAAGTTTAATTAAATATTTTTAGAAATGTAAATGAGAAAAAATGTAAAGAGAGTAAGGATGTTTAGTCTGTGCTTCTGTGGGAGTACCTAGATTCATAATAGTTTCAATATAAAGAATTAATTTTTTTCCTATTAGACTGAAAATATTATCAACTAGTTTGTCTTGAAGTATATGGTAACCAAAAATAAAATCCCAGTGGTGAAATCATCAGATTGATTAAAAAATAAGACACCCAGTTTTTCTTCTTATTCTATATTTATGCCACTTATTCTGTTCCCAATTTTGTGTTTATTGAGATACTCTTATACACTTTATTTTTATTTCTAGAATCCAAACTGATATCATATAGTAAGGTCAATTTTTTGTACTTAGGATTTTTTAAATGTTATTTAAGCTAAGATTGCAAAAAGTACAATTTGGCTATATTTAAGCAACAACAACAACAAAATTCAGAACTATTAAATAGCAAACATGTGTATACAGGGTGTGCAGACAGGCTTTATTAAAAGTAACTTTAAAGGAGACATGTCCTCAATGAGACTGTTTTAGTAGAGAACCATCAGAAGAACAAATGGTCTTTTACAAAAGCTTCTAAGCAAAAATAAATAAATAATAAAAACCAACCAACCAACAAACAAAAAACCTCTTATGCCTCATTCACATCACAACACATTGTTATTTGTTAAGTTGTGTCCTCCCAAAATTACGTTGTTTTCCTAATCACTTAGTACCTTATTGTAATAATGTGACCTTATTTGGAAATAGGATCACTTCAGATGTAGCTAGTTAAATTAGAATGAGGATATACTGGAGTAGGTGGGCCCTTAATCCAATATAACTGGTGTCCTTAACAAAAGGGAAAATTTAGACACAGACATACACTGAGACCGACCTCCAAGTGAAGATAAAAGTAGAGATCAGGGTGATGCTTCTACAATTACAGGATGCCAAAGATTGCCAGCAAAACACAGGAAGCTAGAGGAGAGGCATGGAACACATTCTCTCTTAGCCCTCAGAAGGCACCAACCCTGCCAAAACCTTGATCATGGACAACTTCCAGAATTGTCAAACACTAAATGTCTGTTGCTTAAGCCACCCAGTGTGTGGTACTTTCATATGGTTACCTTAGCACACGATTGCCTACATATATTATACATCTATGGGAATACAGTACATGTTTTTTTTCGATCACAGAAAAATAGACATAAGTGCTCTCTTATTTCTAGTTCAAAGTAAAAGTATCTTTATTGGCGTTCTCCAGTCAAAGACCACCAGGAATTTACCTATCATGAGACAAATTTGAGTTTATTGGCTACGTACAATGAAGAAACAGCACACCATGAGGAATTTCGGAGCATTTTGTTGAGAGGGTTTCAACAGACGTTTGAGATTCAGGCTTGTGTTTAGTGACTCTGGAGATGATTCCAGGAAGATTGATCACTGAGAGTTACAAAGTGAAGTATTTTAAAAATTGTTGTCTAAAAAGTGGAAGAAACAGATCCAGCAAAAGCTGTAATTGGAAGAAAAAAAAATGAAAGAAGAGATAGGAAACATGAATGTTATCCGTTTTGTGATTTAGACAGCTTTATTGTTTTTGTCTATGTTCAGATATGAGTGTGGAGTGGTATTTTTTTAATGTTGTTTCTTAATGAGCACAGAGAGATCTTGTCTGATTTTGGTGTTCCATAAAATTTTTTATGCTCAATAGAAAAACACCATGCACAGATTATGCAGCCGATCCAGCTTAGCTGATACTGGGTGGATGGTGGGCGGGGGCTGCTTCATTGACTCTCACTTTAATTACTCATGAAAGATTATACTTACAGGAAGAGATAATAAAAATAATTTCATTTGCTACTTAATCAAGTAACAAAAGAACATACATGAATATGAATATTAATGATTTATTCATACTTGAAGGTATGCTTTTAAAAACAATAAAAATGCTTTAGAAGAGTAAATTAAAAAGTTGAAAATGATTGATTTAGTATGTTTGCATTCAACCTGAAAGGGCAGTTTGTTTTCTCAGAGTAAAATAAATAAATAAATAAAATGAGTATATTCAAATTTATGACAATATTTGTAAAACGCATCTATAGCATTTGCCATTAGCATATTATTTCTAAATGTTATGGGGAAAGTGGAGTTACTTCTCTTGCTTTCTGTCTCACTGATCATTGCTAGATGTGAGAAGAAATTTGTCCAACCTAAATAGGGGCTAGAAGCTGAGAGGGAATGGGAGAGGGAGGGGGAAAAATGGTGCCTCCCCATAAAATCGTCACTCAGATTTTATTGGTTTACCTAAAATTTCTGGATGATAGATTACAGCAGCCATATCTGGTCTTTTACAATGCACAAAATATTTACCATTAATGTCCCTTAAAGATACAAATGTTAGATAGATCTTCTGTTTAGTAAAAAAGACTGTTTTTTCTTAGAACTTTAGCATATGAATAATGAGTTTTATAAAAATACAAAGATATCTCGAGCCCATCTTTAATATGTGAGGTATGCTACATAAAGAACTGTTTGCTTGCCATGTCCTTTGATACTGTGACAGAAACAGAATTTATACTGTCCAGTCTAATCTTTTCATGTTTTTGTTGCAGATATAGAAATTGGATGGCTTAATTCTACTTTACTTACCTCTGTGGTAGATTCCACTGAAGTTTTCTGTCATTTATACATCCTATGTGACACCTCCTGCACAGAAAGACTGTCTCTGCCCTGTTATTCACTCGCTTTTTAACCACTGTGTTTCTCTAAATAACTGAATTTTGATATCGGTTTAAACATTTTAAACAGCATCTTTTAAGTTTATCTAAGTCATGAGAAAGTCAGATTCAAACTACTCGACCCATATGAAGACATGCTTAGCATTTTGACGTTTCTGTAAATATCTGTATCCACTTAGAGCTCTTAAAACAGCAGTGTTCTTTAAGAAGTTTAACATAGGAACATATGAAGTTTATCATAATAGGCTTCATATCAAAAGTCATTCATACACTTGAAAGTAATGTATTAATTTGATTGATGTAAATTTCAGTTAGAGGAAAAACACAGTTCAGGTGAATGTATATTTCTACTTTGAATACAATTTCAGTGGGATCCTCAGCAACTTTGATTTTCTGAGTTGTAAAAAAGCTAATAAAAACAGGTTTTAAATTTTTCCTACCAAATATGTATGCAAACAAAATATGTATTACCTTAACTTTTTAACATTAATTTAAGAGAACATAGTTTTTAGCAAAGTAAAACTTCAAAGAAATGAAGAAGCATTATATATATAGTTTAAATACAAATAAGAAATACAATACAATGTGATTCTCTGTAAAGAGACCAAGCATACTTCATTGCTGTTTTAGGAAAGCTTTCAACAGTTTCTCAATGTGTGCCATCTGCAAGTTCTATAGATCACAAAGCCTTTTAGGATCTGTCCCAACCTATTAGATGTTATTTGGATCTTGTCCCAACTTATGGGAGATGTTATTTCAAATTAGTGAATTTCATTTAACACATTCCTATTTTCATCACATACTAGTGTGGTAACTAACACATCTCTTATTAACAGAAGCATCTTTGAAATTGGGATGAGTTTTTCACAATAATGATGCCCTAATCACTTTATCAGAATTTAACTGGCAGCTTTTGCTCTTTATTAGTTTCCTATGAGGGCTGTAATTAATTGTCGCAAACTGAAAATTACACGTTTATTATTTGATATATTTGGAGGCCAAAGTCTAAAATGAAGTGTTGTAGAGTTGTCTTCCTTCTGAAGACTTCTATTTCCTTGCCTTTACCAGATTCTAAAGGCTGCCTGTGTTTCTGAGCTCACAACCCCTTCCTTGCACCAATCCAAACTCCAGCATTTATCTTCCTGTCTCTTTCCTCCTTTAAACTTCTTGCCTCACTGTTATAAAGACCCTTGGAAGACACTTATGATTACATTCAGGGCCCACCCAGCTAAAGCAGAGTAAGTTTAACACATAGAAATCCTCAACTTAATCACATCTGCAAATTCTTGTCAGATAGCACTCACAGGTTTCAAGAATTAGGAGCTGGATATCCTCAAAGGGGAGGTGGTGAAGGGAGTGGGAGGGCATCATTCTTTCTACCATAGTACTCTTAAAGGCACATAAAATAAACTCCCTTGAAATTGGTGGCATATTATAGTGTATTAAATGTGGTAATGCATCTCCTTCTTCCTTGCATTTTGTGTTCCATTCATATTGATTTGTTTTCAGTCTCCTGAACTTTCTCATCTTCTGGGCCTCATCTTTCTAGAAAGGTCTCCCCATCCCTTCTGTATCCCACATGCCTAACCTACATGTGTGATGATTCCTTAGGACTCACTTTAAATATCAGTAAGCTTTTCAATAGCACTTAAGATGTCTTAGTTGCCCTTACATTTGATTGTATTAGTTTTCTGTACTGAGTAACAATGTACCACAAGCTAATAGATTTAAAATAAGTCACATTTTTTATTTCACAATTTCTGCAACTCAGAAATTTGTGAATGGCTTAACTGTCTCTACACGTGGTCTCATAAGACTAAAAGGGTTGGCCAGGACTGTGAGCTAGTCTAAGGCTCAAGTTCGTCTTCCAAGCTGACTGGCTGTTGGTAGAATTTAGTTCATTGTGGTTCTAAAACTCTGGTCTTTCTTCCTTACTGACTTTCTCAGCTCCTGCAGATCACATGCCATTCCATGTCTCATAGCACTTTATAAAATGCAGCTTTCATTTGCTTCTTTAAGGCAAGTAGGATAATGCCTCTGACTTCTTTTAATGTCTCACCTGATTTAGTCAGGCCTACTAAAGAGAATGATGTCTCTTTTGATGGACTCCCTTATGATTCTGAGACATAATTGTATGCTCAACCTTTTCTTCCATATAAAGTAAATAATTATGGAGTGACATTCTATCATATTCACAAATGTCACTAACATTTTTTAATTTATTTGAGAGAGGAGTTTACTTTGTTGCCCAGGCTGGAGTGCAGTGGCTCAATCACAGCTCTCAGCAGCCTTGACTTCCCAAGCTCAAGTGATCCTTCCAACTTAGCCTCCCAAGCAGTAGCCGGCATTATAGGTGTGCATCACCACCTCTTCACTACCTTTAGGGATCTCACTTTGTTGCTGAGACTAGTCTCAAACTTCTGGCATCAAGCAGTCCTCCTGTCTTGGCCTCCCAAAGTTCTGGGAATACAGTTGTGAGCCACTGCACCCAGGTTCTCCCACATTTAAAGTGAGGCAGTTATGTAGGGTGTGTACACTAGTGGTGGGGATCTTGGGCACCATACTGGAATTAAACCTACATAGTGACTTTTTATCACAAGAAATTGACCATGTTTACCAATTATAGCATTTATTTACTTGCCTATTTGAACCCCTCATTGTTCTTTTAAACACCTCTCCCCCACCTCCTACATCTAGCTCAGTGCTTGCTACATAGTAAGGGCTCATTATATATTACTATAATGAATTCATTTACAAATCAACATGATATGGGGTTACAGTGAATTCATGTGTCTTCTGCAAAAGAGAATATCATGAGTATTTTCTCATAAATTGTTCAGCTACATAATTATGAAAAATTATTTACAAAGCAACAACTAAGTTAACTTCCCACTAGCAAAGCAAAACACCTAGTGTCACAACTAAATATTTAGCAGTAGGTAACTAGAAAGAAAGGGAATGCATGAGAACTTTTCATTAAGGACAATTCATTTTCTATGCTTGAGTAGAAGATGTTTGTTCAATGCAATTTCCCTTATTTCACAAAAAAACTTTGATTATGATAAAATAGCATCCAGAAATGTATTACTTGTCATACATTTCAATCTCATAGTTTAAGAAAAAGAAAACATGTTTCTATTTGAATTCTCCATACTACTAAGCATAGCTCTTGCAAAAAGTAGCCACTTAATGGATATTTTTTAATTGAAGGAATTTTTAATTTTTATGTTCTTGGGAAGTAGTCTTGTATTTTCACTTTTTTTTTTTTTTTTTGGCTGTACTAGGAAATTGAAGTCCTGAGTATCTCCATTTTGGTACAGTTTTTATTGCTCTTAATTTATGGCCACTAATGATATCCATTTGGTGCCTTTATTGTCCACATCGTTGATATCCTCAGCAGCTTCTAGGCAGGCCCTATTACTGTTTTTCTTGTGGTCAGAATTGGGAGAATCACAGGGACCCTGATGTTTTTGAATTTTTCAAACTACTGCTGTACTTCTCAACTTTGAAAACTTTGTCCCTTATCCTAAGTCTTTGTGTTACCGCCTCATTCCTGTAGTTGTGAAATTTCTCAGAAAACCCAAGTAGTTCTAGGACTTAATGATACCATATATTTTCTGCCTTAAATTATTCAGCCAGACATTTTTAGAAGGTATGTTTGTGTTTGTACCTGTATGCTATACATTTTAGTGAATAAGTGGCAATATTTTTAAATACTTTCCAGATACATAATATCTAAATATTTTTACTATGCCTTGCAAACCGACACCCAAATAATAATTTTGCTTGTTGGAAAAGTTTGTGCTGCTTATACTTTGCTTTTTGTCTGATATGGTTTCTCTTGAATCACATCATCCTATTTCTTATCTTAAATACTTGTGTATATTTCACACAATGACAATCACTTTATGCAATTATATTTTCTGAGTACAATATAAAAAAGTTTCAGGACTGAAGTATTTCTATTAAGATTAGATACTTATTACAGTGCTCTTTTTCCATCATTTACTTTTGTTGCTATAAACCCATAAAACAAAGTTTACAGTAATAGCAACCTCCAGGGTACCAGAAAGAAAACCTAGGGAGCATCGAGTCGTTAATAATCTACTTTCTTAATTGCATTGTCTTCAGAGAACACTGTTGAACAAGAAGTGGGGAATGTGGATTAACAAAAAAATTTTTTTAATGCTGTCACTTATTGCTACCTACTGGTACTTTGTTAGATGAAGCATAGAAATCATAATGTTTCTGTCTTAAATTGTAATATTGAGGAAAAGAGAGAGTCACAATGAAGAGAATAGAGAATAAGTTGGATGCATTTATGCTGAAATATGCCGGTAAATTACAGCAGTTGCAGGAATTGGTTCATTTGATAAGCACTGGCACTGTGATTCTTTCTTTTCCAAGTTCTCACTGTGAATCTGGGCCTTGTGAAGCTAGTAATCCTTATGAGAATGGACCTGTGTGCAGAGAGAAAATGGATTTGGAAATGTTTCCCCTTGAGTTCCAGTGCCAGTGCGCCAGCTTTGCACCTCCATGCTGTGAGATCAATGTCTGAGTGCAGTCCAGCCCTTGCCTGTGTGGATATTGCTATGACAGTGATTCCTTCAGTGGCTGCAATTATAGTAAAGCAGTCCACTGGAGAACCTGACATTGTAATGGCAGAGTTCAGGATAAAACCATGATTATTTACTGACTTTAGCCTAGCTTGAACACCAAGGTCAATGTCAGTTATCTTCACTAAGTACCCCCAATTTCTGACAAATTCATTTGTATTTTTATGAGTCACTAGTGCAGCAAATGAGGAAAATTTTGTTTTGTTTTGTTTTTGAGATAGAGTCTCACTCTGTCTCTCAGGCTGGAGTGCAGTGAGACAATCTCGGGTCATTGCAACCTCTGTCTCCTGGGTTCAAGCAATTCTCCTGCCTCACCCCCCGAGTAGCTACTACTACAGTCATGTGCCACCATGCCCAGCTTTTTTAAAAAAATATTTTTGCTAAGGATGGGGTTTTACCATGTTGGCCAGGCTGGTCTTGAACTCCTGATGTCAAATGATCTGCCCACCTCAGTCTCCCAAATTGTTGGAATTACAGGTGTGAGCCATCACACCCGGCCTATTGTTACAGTTTGAAAATACCTCTATACATTTCACCAAAAAGTTCGATCACATCTCAAATTTTCATTCAGTACAACCAGCAGATATGATGTCTGGTACATACTTAAAGATAAAATGAATAATACATCCAGATTCATAGAAGGCCTATTTTAAGAAAATTTGGCTTCAAAATAGTATGAAATATTTATAAACATAGACTAATACCAATATAGTCAAAATAGAAAAGGTTCCTTTGTCCCCATTGCAGTGCATGTGACAGGGGGAGTGGCTCGATTCTTCAGTGCCCCATTGCTCATACCTCTAGGGGAGCCTATAGAGATGGGTAGGATGGAGGGCTCCCACTCCATGGCAGTGTGTAGGGGTGAATGTTTACACCTCCCGAAGCCACAGTGGGCACGTGTTGCAGGATGCTCCTTTAGTTTTGCCATCTGTAGGCAGCTTGTGTTAACCGGCTCGATTAGACCCTCTGCCTTGTCACAAGTGCAGAAAGCATTCCATATCCTGGGTTCTTGCCTTGGTGTACCGGAAGAATTGGATCATACCTGGGCTTGGAGAATGATGAGTGCAAGGTTGTACTGAGTGGAAGTAGCTCTCAGCCATGGGAGTCAGAAGGGAGATGGTTTTCCCTTGGAGTTGGGCTGCTCAGCGGCCTGGGCTTTCCTCCGACTTCCCTGGCAAAACTCCACATCCTTCTGCTGCTCAGTGGCCTGCCAGCATGCAGGGGCGTATGGGTGTGTTCCTCTAAGCATCCAGCCACCTGTGAGTTTCTCTGCTGATGTGCGGTCCAGCTGCCCTTGTCTTGTTCCTCAAGACATCCAGCCACTTGTGTGTCTGCCTGCTAGGGTCTTGGGGGTTTTATAGGCACAGGATGGGTGCAGGGCAGGTCCCGGTGGTCTTGAGAAATGGAACATTCCTGGGCGGGAAGGCTGGAGAGCCTGTCCACACCTAGGTGCTTGGGGGTGGAGCCCTAGCCGGTACCACGCCCTCTTCTACCTAACACTTCCCTTCCTCCTTCTGTATCATTTAAAGGGACCATGCTCTTCCCTTCCCAACGCTTCATTTCACAGTGACTCGATTTTCTGTTAAAAAAACAACAGCAGCAATCAAGAGGAAGACTGTATTAAATGTCTTTCCAATGGAATGGTTATTATCACATAGCCCCATAGTTAAATTAGATGTGAGAAAAGCCCTCTACTTTTTGTTACTTTGTTTTAAATACATAATTTTTTTTCTTTACATTATTCAATTTCTCTTTGGTATCCAATTTGGTTCTCTAGGTTCTCTTCTGGCACATAGTCCATTTATTAGATTTTTATTCCAGAATAAAGTATTAGAAACACATTCCTTGTCTACATTAGTCTATGTTAGAAACATATTTCTTGACAATAAAAGTATATACTTTTTACAATCCATTTCCAGACACTTTGTTAGTTTGAAGTTACCTTTTGTTGTCATTTGTTTTTAATGTAATTTATAATTTGTCCGCATAGGACAGGTAACATCAATGCTGAAAGTTAATTTGACTCCAGTTGCTTGTTACTTGTCAGTATACATCAGTATCCAAACTTAAATAATAATCATAAGTGAAATTTTAAATATTGTTATGATTGATGACACTACATAATATCTTAATTATATATTGTATGATCCGTGGTTAAAATACAAAATACCATGTGTAACACAGAATGAAGCACAGCCTGACACCATTTTATCACAATTCATTTATAATTACATCTGTTAATAATTTGTATTCAATGAGAACTTAAAAACTAAGTGCTAGATAAGAAAAAAGTAAAACAGAAGTCAAATCCTGTCTCAGGAGCTGCATATTCTTGTGTATTTTAGTTATCTCTTGTTGATGTGTATGACTGCCTTGTTCTCTTTAGAGGCCCTAGTTACACATGTCGTACAAAACATGGCTGCACAAATCTAGAAGCTAGATAAATTTCTTACAGTGCATTAAAAATGCTGTTGCCACTGAAGACCTAAGCATTTAATGAGAGTAATAGCAGGTACATGCACAGAGGCATAATGGCAGTATAGATTACATGGTAAATCTCAGGGATAATGAAGAACTCAGGGACGGCTGACAAGGAGTTATAAATTGGTGCCTGCTCCAACTGCAATTCATACTGTCACCATTGCCTTGAGATACTTCAGACACCATTCTTTTTCATCATTAATGGTAAAATGAAGAACCAATTTTGATCATGATTTTAAAAAGATTTTGATGAAATGTGAAAGCTATTTTTAACTAAGGCTTAAGTAAGTAGCTCACTGTCGACTTTCAGATCACAATGCACTTTAATATATTCTGTCATATATAGAACTTTAACAACTGAACAGTGAAGGTCTGGGAGAATTAAATGATACAATAGTAACCTTTTTATCATATATGCTGTGTACTGCCAAAAACAGAACAAAAAAAAATGGATATTTTCCTAGTTGCTTTGCAAACTGTTACCAAATGTCCATTGTAATTGTCCTTATTTCAAATAATTGAAGTTATTTTTAAGGTTAAATAGAACTGAATAAGATGATTATTTTGAAAAACATTGTAGAGGGCTGTGTAATATATTATTAAATATAATCACACTTTCTGTGGTTAAAAGTGAGGCTAATTAACTGTACTAAGGTTAAAGGAATGTTAAGAGTTTTCTCTTTTCTGTTGTTTCTAGTGGTTGATGGCTTTTCCTGCTTATGCAATCCATGCTGTGCTGGAGTAAGATGTGAACAGGACATTGATGACTGCATCCTGAATGCTTGTGAGCACAATTCTACCTGCAAAGAACTGCATCTTGTTAGTATCCACTGGTCTTTTATATACCTTAATGTGGACTAATATAATTTAACCCCTACCTACAAATAGAGTGAAGTTATGTTTGTATGATAGGTTAGTATATGTATTATATATGCTTACTTCACAAGGTTAGAAAACAGAAACTTAAGGAACTTTTTTTTTAAGTTAAAAGTAGTAAAACATGTTCTGTTCTCCACTCTATACAGGTTGCTTTAAATATTATACAACAAATCATTCACTTACTGGATTCGCAACTTGTGGCAACATTGAATTTGCATAAAATTTTAGTAATTATTCTGAAAGGCACTGTGTGAGTCTTACAGCCACCTATTTTTATCTAGCTCATGGCATTACATTCACATATATCCTATTTTTATCTAACCTATGGTATTACATTCACATATATATTTCATTATCATTATCTTAAATTTTACTCTGAACTCCATCTCATATTATGTATTTCCAGTTTCCTTCGCCCGTCTGTTGGTGTTGTCCTTTCAGTACATATTCATTTGTCATCATCTTTGTCACAGGCATGTGCTATTGTGCCTTAAATGATCTGTGACACTATAGGCAATTGATTTGGGATCCCCTCTGGCTCTTCAGGTCTCTGAAAGCCTGACATAAAATTATCTACCTAAGGTGGACTCACTCACTGACTGGCTTCAGAAAATAAACGACAGACAACACAAGTCAGTGCTACAACAATAATACAGGCTTATAGTTTATTACCTATTAACTGATATTTGCAAGAGGACTATACTTGTTGAAGTTAGAAAACAAACAGCCACCACATATTTTGACTGTCAGTGCATTGACATTGTTTTTACAATGAAAGGAACATTTGTGGCTAACTAGATTTTCTCACAAGGACTGTAGACACCAAAGGAATAATTGTAACTCATATTTATGTATTCATGACCAGAAACAGAGTTGCTCCTGAGTTTATCTAGCCAATTTTTAGTTATTTGTGGTTGTCTAGGTGCTTTGTCTTGGTCCATGTCAGATGCTTTATCTAAGTCAGTCATGTTAGTCTCATCCTACTCTTGGGCATTCCTTTAGAAACGGGCATGTGACACTATGATGGTCTCTGAGGCAAGGGAGACACTCTTTTTGAGGAAAGGTTTCCTCACCTGCTCTTAGAATGTGGGGAAGAGATAAGTGTGACCTCTCCCATACCTTTTAACATCTGGATTTATGTAGTTGCTGTTACCATTTTAAGGCCCTAAAACAAGATGGGTGGTGTAGTCTTTTAGACTATCACTATTAACTACTTAAATAATAATATAATGAACTATTAGTCTATTACTAATAAGTGCCCCCAAAACAGCCAGAGCTTCCAGATGGAAGAAATATGGTCTTTGGTCAGTTGTTGAACTCTTGACTGAACCTCTCAAGTGCCTGCCCAACCTCTGGGCCTAATATATATGATCATTTATGGCCTCTTGTTTAATATTGCTTAAGTCAGAACTCCTTTTACTTGCAGGTAAATCATCTAATGTACACATACATAATGTAATTAAGCTTTATTTTAGGCGGGGATTTCAGCAGTAACTTCAGCAATAATACGAGTTTATTACAGAAGAAAGAACCCCATACCTGTAATCATAATATTCCACTTCCAGACCTGACACTGCCACAGATATTCTGCGGGACACTGAGCCAGTCATTTGACAAGTCAAGGAGTACAGTTTTAGATGCTGTGTTACACCAAATAATAGAACTTCCAAGTATATTATTTTCTCATTTGTCTTTGTTATAAATGCTACTAAGAAGCCTTTCCAACTAAATTTAGTATCAGTTTAATATCTTGACTTTTACTTCCAGTAATTGTTAGAATATGGGGGGAAAAAAGCAGAAAGAAGCGAGGTTGAAAAAGAGGCCAAGTTCTCATTTTATTAACCGGTTTAAATACATTTTTACATACAGGTGTCTATTGAAATTATCTAACTCCTAACTGTAAGTCAAATATCAAATTTGAGAACAGAAATGTCACTGTACTGGTGATATTCTTCCAAAAGAAGGTTTTATGGAGACTGCAGATTGCTTGAAACATTAAACAAGTTTCAAAGCATTACACAGTTTTCAGATATTGTGTCTGGGGGCCTCAAGGCTACCCTCAGATTTGATAATGTATAAGAAGAACTCAGAAAAATTGTTTTACTTTTTGTTAGGGTTTATTACAATAAAAGTTACAGATTAAAGTTAGCAAAGGGGAAGACACATAAGATAAAGTCTAAGAGAAACCAGGTACAGTCTTCCAGGTGTATTCTCCCATTGGAGTTGCATAAAAAGTACTTAAAATATTTTCTCGGAAACAATGTAGGGCAACGTATATAAGGTGTAACCAACCAAGGAAATTCACATAAGCCTTGTTGTCTACAGTTTTCATTGTAGGTCAGCCATTATGACATGAAGCACCTGTGTAACTGAACTTAGCTAATCAGTCTCTGGCTCCTGCAGTGGGCAAGCTGATGCAGCATGGCCCGAAGCCCTAGGCATACAACAAAAGGCTTTGAGAATAAATCACATCTAATTATCATAAACTATTTGGCACAGGCAAGGTCTCAGGTATCAAAGACATTATTATCTGTTAGGATATTCCAAGCTCAGAGGTTATCTCCCAGGAGCCAGTAAAAGGCCAGTCCTTTCTATGGAATATATAGGATTGAGCACTTAATTTTGAGTTAGGACTTTATTGCACAAATGTCTTGTTAAATATTGCCTTTTTGTGTGTGAGTAAATAGTATATTACTGGAAAACAGCGCATTCTATAATAATAAAATAGTGCGAAGATACTAAGTCATACGAAAAGAGCTAAAAATTCATAATTTTTAAAATAAATCCTGAAACAGGCATCATATGTAATTCTTTGCATTTCACATTTACTTGCTTTTACTAACTCATTGGTAAAAGATAAACCACAAAATGCTGAAGGCTTTGTAGTGGAAGAGAAAATTAGAGAGGCACAGAGTAGGATTTTTCAGGAGAATATTTAATAATCTTAAATAACAGGCAGATGATTTGATTTATGGCATTCGCATTTGCCTCAAGAGTCATTGGCCTGCTTGTTGTATGGGTTGGACTGTCCACATCAACCCAGGCAATCCTGCTGACATGTGCCTTGCATCTTCTTTGAACCTGGTATGTGTACAGCTTTAAATTAACATTTTCATATTTACAGCATTTTCTTTTGGTTGTATTGCAGCATCATGATGTTGAATTTAGATGAAAAGCAGAAAATAACAAGACTTCAAATCCACAGTAGGAAGTGCTTTGTAACAATGAGCCAGTTTTCTTCTATTCTTTTCTTTATGGTTCAGTAAATCTGAGAAAACAATAGGAGAAAAAAAATAATCTTTTGAATGCCTAGCATGTAATAAAATACAAATGTTAAGAATATGTATAGTAAGACATATTCTCTAGTGTAACTTTGTTAGGTATATTTGAAAATAACTATTTATTTGGTTTTTTTAAATATATATGATCAAATTAGTATTTTCCCTCTCCTTTTACTTTTGTTTTCTTCGGTATCTTACATGAATAATGAATGCTTAATTTTGATAACAGCAGGAGACACGAAAATAGTACAGTAGAACTAACATGGAAAAAACAAGTATGCAATATATGTATCACACATAAATGTATACTACAGGTTTAACTTTTCCCCTAAACATTCAGATACAGAAAACAAACTGAATTTTTATGTGTTCTTAAAAAAAAAAACAGTAAAACTATCTTTACCTTCACCCACCATATGGTTGAAAGTCCATATCAGTGATTTGAGAGTTGCCCATTTCCTTCCCTTGGGATTAAGCAATGGGGGTGGATCAATCCAGAATTAAAAGGGAATAGCCCTTGCTACAGTTCATTTTGGCTACTACTAAAATATCTGTATGGTTTCTCCATGCTCCTTTCAAAAATATGTTACCCTGTGATATAATTTCAATCATTGCATACCAAATGTGGCTCCCAGGATCTTCTCTGTACCCTTGCCTTCAAGGGTGTGATGCTTAGTTATTCAGGTTTCAGTTGTCACATCAGCATATCAGGTTGGAACCACAGAAACCTCTATGTTCTATTCTCTCTCCAGGAATACAAACTCCGCATCAGTATGGAATCAGTCCGACTGCTCTCTGTCCAAATACTAAAGCCTTCATTTCTTTTCTACCCTTCCTCTCCATAAAGATTTGTTTAATTTACATTTGATGGAAATTAACACAGAGAATCTGACACAGATCTTCAGAGTTCCATGATTCTCAAAACAGAAAGAGCCATCTAAAAATGCCTGCATAGAAAAAGGATAAATTCAGTTTTTGTAGTTTTAAAAAAAGAGACAAAGCATATTTAGTTTTCATTATTTTCTCAGATACATAGTAATGTGACAAAATTCTTTTATGAGCAGAGATAGCATTTGAAGATTGCCTAGCTTTGACATGAATTTGTTCTATCATTTACAATTAGTCAATTTATTGGAATCATAAAATGAAAAACTCTTATAGTCTTCACACAGGTTTACTATTGCTCTATTTTATTACATTAAGGACTATATACCTTTCCATTTTATTTTAATGCCAAAATATGCATAAGCAAGTCCCTATTATTAAACCTTTTAATTAGTTTATTAGTTTCTTTCATAAAGTGTAGGAGCTGAACTAATTATTTTGAAACAGGGAGTTGCTTTTGAAAGTACACATGCTGAAAATTCTGATTCAGATGGTGAGTCCAGGTGTCTAGATAATTTATAATGTCTTGTGATTTTGATGTACACTTCGACTTGAAAATCATTGAACTAGGTATCTAGATAGCACTTTGTAGCTCTGTGATACTCTGAGTAAAGAACAGAGATTTCTATTTCATGTGTACTGATAATTCACAATTTAGCACCTTAAAAAAGAAATAATGGATGATCTGAAAAGAACTGGAAAAAGATAAAACCGATTTGTCCTCTCTGTTTTTAGCAGCATATTTCATGGCATCGTTCTATCATTAAGTATCATTTTCCTGTGGCTTCTACCATCTGTTTTAATACTGTTGTCTTTAAGACACAGGGAATAAATCTATTTATTCCAATCCTTTTGTGAGAGAGATAATAATACGTGGTTTTCTCTTCACTATTGTAATAACTTAGTGAAGTGTTCCTCTTTCTATGTATTGGCATTTACTAATCAGAAAATCCATACATGAAATTATAGCTTCTCTTAGAGACTGGATATACCATTTCAGATCATTATGAGAGTATTAAAAAGTAATCAATAGCTGATTGATTATAATGATATCCAAAAGGTTCATTTAAGTCTGTTGATTAAATCTATTGTTGCAACATCATCAGTAGTTACCATGTAGCCAAAACTTGAACTAAACCTTGACATATCAGCTAACTTCCAAACCTGTTGTTAAAAGAGGTGCTGCAGTGACTAGGTAAAACAATATAGTCCTTTGGTCGTGCCCACTTTAAATAACCTACTTCTTTTATATAGAATAAAATCTTCCTACAATTTATTACTCAGATCTCTACTTTTTATTACACAGATCTTCCCTTTAAGAATTTATTGAGCATGATTTAATGTTAATTTATAACCATTGTTAACTATGATGGGGGTCCACTTTCTGTAATTTCTACAATAAACTAGATTATGGAGTTCTTTTCCTTGAGATGATCTGAGACTAAAATAGAACTTTAGCTCACTCATCTGATGACCTGTATAATTATTTCAATATATTCCCCTCAATTGTCAGTTTTAAGCAGAGTTACTATGCCTATCTGAGGCAACCTCATTTCTTCCCTTTTAAATGATTGTTTTGAACCTATGATGGCTCTGAAACTGGTAATTAAATTTGTCAGAGTTACACACAAAATAAAAGTAAACAAAACCTGAGAAAAAGACTTGTTGATTCACCTGAGTAAACAAGTATGTGCACTTTAATGCTCTGGACTTCAGAAGTCTCCTCTGGAAGCTCAAACATATTTTCCCTTCTTTCTTGTTCCAAGATTCATTACAGAGAATAGAGGTTTACAGATGACTGAATTTTGAAGTTTAAGAAATCCATGAAGCTGTATTGAATTTCATAAATAATGTGGAGAACATAACAGATCACTGAGAGGAATTTTCCATTTTCAGATTTTCTAACAAAAGTCAGCAGTTTCCAGAAATTATCTAGCTTAAAAAATGGTTTAGAACTGATTGAATACTGTTTCCATTTCTAATATTAGCCAAAGTGCATAAAAATTTATTTTGAAAGAATTATGAGACAAATTAAGCTTGAGTTTATTTCAAAGCACACCCAGAATTTTAACATTATTATTTGTAGTATTTACAACTAAAAATGAGGCTTGTCTCTGTGCTTCACAGTTTATTTCTGAGAAATCAGTCAATAGTTACATTCCACAGTAATTCAACTTTTTTTCTTAGAAAACATTTTATATACCATTTAGATAGATACCATTTTTAATTAGTTAAGACTATATAAACCTGGTTCCAAAAACTGCTATGTTATATACATTGTGTTCATATAATGCATTTGAGAGGATTATAGAGAAATAAAATGACTCATTTTCTTTCAGAACAGATTGATTTCAGCAATTTATTAACTGAATAGCCTTTAAAATGTAGATCCTTTATGTCTATTAGTAAGTAACTCCATTGTGTTCTAACTCCCTATTTACTTCTACCCCTCATTTGTCTGTAAGAAGTTTATTAAAAGTAAATAATAGAAAATTTAGGATTTTGCAGTTGGTAGATACATGTGTAAACAAACATGTGAAAGTATACATGTACACGTGTGTACCTACATAAAAAAGAGTATGTATGTCTCTTCTTTAGTCTTTTGCCAACCATCCTACGATAAATAGAACTTGACAGCTTTCTGAAATCAAGTTTTGGAACTGAAATCAGTTACTTCCTACAATAAACTTGTCTTGGTTATAGTGGGTGAGAGAGAGAGAGAGAGAGAGAGAGAGTGTGTGTGTGTGTGTGTGTGTGTGTGTGTGTATCATATATATTTTATATAAAAGTTTTTTATTTATAAGAAATGTGTAATAGATAAAATTATATACATTATAATTTACATGTAAGAAATATGTAATATATAAAATGTATATAAAATATTTATTGTAATTGTTATCTATTGCATTTCTTATATATGAAATATATGACATTATATAATGATATATAACATATGATTTATTATAATTCTATATATGTTTCTCATATAATAATATATATTATATATATTACATATATATATTAAAGCTAGCCAGTAAATAGCCTCTTTCCGTAAACTGATAAAGAAACTTCATTTGAACTGATAGAGAATGATCTATGGCATCATCTTGACTACAGTAGGGTTAAATTTTGTAGTGTGCTTTTTAAACCCAAAAGTCTGCTTATAGAAGAGAAGAGGGCCTTAGGCATAGACAGCTTTGGTCTCATTAGCTGTGTTACCTTGAACAAGTCATTTAACCTTTCTAAGCCTCAGTCTGTTAATTGTAATAATGAACATATTAATAGTATGTAGTCTGCGGATTTGTTCCACAAATCAAATGTAAAATGCTTCATGTATATTTATGTTAAATACATAATGTAATGCCTGTCCCATACAAGGCATTAATAGATGTGTATCATGTAATTTGATGATTATGATGATTTAACCATGGTACAGATAGTGTTTCTCTGAGTTGAGCTAAAGCTCTTATATTGATTTGCCAAGCCATAGTATTTTACTCAAGTGTATGGAAGTAAGCTAAAACAAACTATAATTCAGTCACTTTTGTGTTAAAAATAATTTCTTTACTGACCCATGCATTTTGATTTTAATATAGTTTCATATCAAATAATAGTATATCAGTTTATATTTTTACATAAAAACTTTGAAGAAAGTACAAAATAAAATACCTATTATGAAGACTGTTAACTCTTAACAGTATTTTGTCAGGGTTTAATTATTTTTACCACTAATGTCACTTCTCTGAGGATTAGCTTATGCCTTATTTATAATATTTTTAAAGAAATCATTGTATCCTAAAGGCTGAGTTATGACAATGCCTGAAGCATTGCCAATTGCTTATACAAAGAGAGAGAGAAAGGGAAAGGAGGAGGGAAGGAGATAGGGAGAAAGAAAGGAAAGAAAGAAGAATTGAATGGTCAGGTATTTATCTGAATCTTTAACTACTTTTAGATTTTCTCGTAGAGTATGAAACTCACAGAGTCTATACTCATGCCCAGATTCCAGAGATTTGCCAGATGCTGTTAGCATTTGTTTGACATGATCTCAGCTGCTGAGGCTCTTCGGCCATCTTTTAAGCTTGCTGTGCAATTGCTACATTTGTGCTGAAATGCTCTGCATCTGATAGACACAAAGCAAAAACACTTCAGCCTGATTTCTCTCTCTCTTCAGATATGAAGTATTTAATCTGGCCAACTCTAAGTAAATCTTATCAGTGCCACAGCCTTTTAGGTCAGTTCCCCTGGTTTAAGTTGCTGGTCTTTTTTTGGCCACTCAGAGCAAGAAAATCTCCCTTCTTGTAGCTGCTTTGCTTAATAGCCTAAGACCAAAACTTTGCTCTACATATTTTTAAAAGCCTGAAACAAAACCTCAAAAGTTACCAATGGGATTGGTATGGATATAAATGTGGATGGGTATATTAAATATCATATGTTAAACACAATATATGTAATATGAATATATGAAATATACTATATTAAACACAAGTATGTTAAATATGAAAATGAATAAATATACACATACATGTAGGTTTAGATTCTTATTGCCAATTCTGTGATTTTTAAAATTATTATTAATATATGCCATCAAAGACTAGCTTGTTTCTCAGAAAATATAAATCCCACTTTGTTCTGAGGTGTGTCTTTCCAGGATGCCTTTTATAGTTCACTAGCATATCATAGAAGATATATTTTACAGAGACAAATGTAAGGTTCATAGAAGTGAAGCAAGTTTCACATAGAGACACGGTTATATACAGCACAGGCCTGCTGACTGCATGCCTTCCCCAAGATTTCCTTTCTGCCCTACATCTGCTGTACCTCTGAAAGTATCACAGTTTGAGTTCAGCTGCCCACAGGACTCACAAAACTAGGAAGGATAAGGATTCCAAGAGCAAATCAGTATTTCAGAGTCTCTACAGTATCTCAGAATCACCTGTGCCAGTTTTAAACTGCATGCATATTTGGGATTCACCCTTTGGGAATTCTGATTTAGTGAATAGAAGGTAAGGTTGAGACTGTGTTTTTAATGTCCTCCACAGAGAATTCAGTTGCAGAGCCATAGTGCATAAGTATTGGACTGTGTGTAGTCACAGTGATCACAGTGATTTATGTTTCTAAGCATTTTTTACGTAGCATTCAGCACCCTAGCCTGTGCTCATCTGCATGGAACTTGCACTGACAGGTGTAACAGAAATCTAATGATTCAGGAAATGGTCCACTAACAGGTGATAGGACGTAACCACAGAGATTGAAATACAAGTAAAAGCTTCTGGTCACAGAATAACTGGAGTTGAAGGGAATTTAGAACTAGAATTCCAACTATATTGATAATAAAACAAAATGAAATCCAAACCTTTTGAAATCTTTTTCTAAGGATATAGACCTCTAGTCACTTCTCCCAAATAGTATCAATTACTGCACTTTCACCATCAGAACCTTGACTTTTACTGTGTTCTAGTGGATAGAGAGAGCAAAATACTCTCTTCTTAACGTTTGTCAGTTTAATTAGCTTAATCAACAGATTTCTGTCATTTGCCACCAAAGTTTTTCTTAGGGCTTAAATATGATGAAATGGAATAGGCATATCAGTAATAACACTAGAATTTTGGTCTGATTTAAAACATATATAAATATATATGTGCTTATATATCATATATGTATATATATATGTGCTTATATATCATATATGTATATATATATATATATGCTGAGACAAACTAAACACATTTCTATAATATAGTAGTTTAAACTAAAATTTAAAATTCATACTATAAAATGGTAAAGGAATATAATGTGTAAAACATTTAAAATTTATTCTTTGTTTGTCTTACTCTTATGTGGCCCTTATAATTGTTTCTAAGAAGAGACAATTGGATGAATGAAAAACCTAACACTTACAAATCAAAGGTAAAAACAAAACACAGTAAATGTTATTATAATTTTTGTGGGAAATATTGCAGGAAACACCATGAGGTATTAGTAAAAAAAATTGCATAGGACTGTCTTTACAATATACATCTCAAAGGATCTTCTGATAATTCAAGGCAGAGTCAAGTAAAACTTTGAAATCAAGTGTAATTTATTTTATATTGCCTATCCATTTGCCTTTCTGGGGGTGATTCTATATGACAACTGATACAAGAAATTGTGTGTGTTATTTATATAGGAATTGTATATGTATGTTTTATTTGTCACATGAGATGAAAGTTACAGAAGAAAGATAGATGTAACAAAGGAAATGCAGCAAGATTTCCTTGAATAATAAGTCTGGCACGTTCTTAAAAAGTTTTTTATTGCTCTATATTCTTTTTTAATCATTATTATTTTCTTATAGTGGAAATTAAGGTATACCTTTGTGGATGGGAATATGGGCCTGCAGAACTCTTTATTTGCTTGAATCTTGAGAACTAGAATGAACAGTTTTAAAAAGGTTATTTGGGCTGGGCATGGTGGCTCACGCCTGTAAATTCCAGCACTTTGGGAGGCCAAGGCAGCCAGATCACCTGAGGTTAGGCATTCAAGACCAGCCTGACCAATATGATTAAACCCTATCTCTACTAAAAATACAAAAATTAGCCAAGTGTGGTGGCATGCTCTTGTAGTCCCAGCTACTTGGGATGCTGAGGAGAATCGCTTGCACGCAGGAGGCGCAGAGGTTGCAATGAGCCAAGATTCCGCCACTGCACTCCAGCCTGAGTGACAGAGTGAGACTCCATCTCAAAAAAAAAAAAAAAGTTATCTGATATAGAGTCTTCCATATCATAATGATACATCAAAACTTGGTCTCAGTAAAAATTGAGATCTGAGTATGGAGAGCTGTGATGGAACATAAGTGGATTCTGGAAAATGTGATATGCAGAAAAAGCTGAGGAGAGCAGGCTGCTGGACAGTTGCGGTAGAACAGTCAAATCTAAAGAACTGGGGCCAACTTCCACCATTAGTTTTTATACAAATCTTCTGAACTCTCTTTTAAACATACTTATTCTACACTTGCTCTTGAATATAAATTTAGCCTAAGATTGCCAGATTCAGCAAACAAAAATACAGATGTCCAAATTTTGCTTGGGAATATACATATAGTAAAATAATTAAATTTTATCTGAAACTCATATTAATTTTGTCCAATAGTTTAACAACACTAATTAAATCAGACTTGATTTTAAAGAAATTTATTTTTCAATCACTGTATATGACTGTTGTAATTTTTCTTTTTGTAAGAAAAGGTTTTTAAAATTTTTTAGACCTCACTTGGAGTTTGACTTAATTTCAATAAAAGAAGATAAAATTGTTCTAAATGAATTCTTCTAGAGCTGCTTAGAATATGGAGTTGAGCAAAATATCATAGAGGAGAAACAAGTGACATAAGGAAGGCATTACTTCCCTGTTGTCTAGAACTGACAGTTTTGGTAAACAAATAATAATACTGCCTGAGGTACTTCCTGATAGGCTTAATTAGCCAGATCCCCAAATAGTTTGCTACTTCTCCTTATTCATTCAACTGACAAATCTTCTTTTTTGATACTTGAGTTCAAAAAGAAAAAATTTCAGTCCTGAGCAAAGTCATAACATTTGTATAGGTTAAGACCTTTCTCAGGCTTGTAGAAATATTTTGACAAAGATGGTCTTCAGTGGCATCTGCTTTTGTTTTCATGAGTGACATGTGATTGCATCAGTTCAATTGTTACAACCAGGACCTAATTGTATAAGGCCTGTCCTACATCTGCATATTCATAAAACAGGAGCTAATTACTAAATATTTACAAAAGACTATACCAGAAAATTAATATATGTCAAGGGAGGCATATATTAATAGACAATAGATATTCATTGTCTGATTTTCAGCAAGGGCTTTAGATTGTCTGAATGTTAAAAAGATGGTTATTTGTACTTTGTTAAATGCAGGCAGAATATTATAAAATCCTTGAAAATCAGTAATTTCCAGAAGCAACAAAGAAATTTTTATTTCTGTTACAATAAGCTGGTTTTGCGATGAGAACAAAATATGGATCATATCACAGAAAAAAGTTCACCAAGAAGACAGGTCCCAGGCTGCACTGTAAGGCAGAGGAAGTTCAGGTGTCTTTACTGGGTAGGATATATTACAAACCCATCATAAATAAATTTACAATTTAAAATAGTCTCTTCTATCAATAATGTATAGCTAGCTAATTCTTTCATATTTTCAAATGATGCCACTCTTTTTTCCTTGCACATCAAAATTGATTACTATGCAAAGTGTTTAACTTCCTTTTTAAATTCTGTACATAATTATTTAATAAAAGTTTAAAATCTGAGTGAAAAATTAATACATGTTCTTTTGTAGACAGTTTAGAAATATACAGAAAAACATTAAAAATCTTTAAAAAGTCATTTCACATCTTAGTAGTGACACAGTAATCATCATTATATCCTTCTTCACAAAAATCTTCTGGAAAATATTATATACCTTTTAGTTTTCAGTTGGTAGTTTGATAACCTGTCTGTTCCTTTAGAAGAAAAGCCATTCAGTGTGAGAATCAGTCTATTATGGGGTCATCTCTGCTTCTACATGATTGAAAGGGAGCGATCAAGGATCGTTTGTCTAGAGGCCCAGAGTATATCTGGTCTCAGAAGTCCAGTTTGCCTCTCATTCGTTGGTCTACAACAATTCAAATTTGAATTATTTTTCAAAATTTAATAATGAACAAATTTCACATAAGAATCAGAATTTTCATCTTCTTTTGAATAATCAGATCTCACAGTTCCAGGCTGTATTGTAATACAAACAGGACTTCTGGAGTTGAGTAGTCTCTACCCAGTTTAGACAGTGTTCTACTTTGCTGCTTCCTCAGTTTACTAAATAAAGATGTTCTATGCCAGTTTAAGAGCTTGGTGTTTAAATGCTACAAAGTCATGAAAACTTTGACAATGAGTGGTCTTCCTTAGACTCTCGGTTTTAGGACTTTTCCATTTAAGGACTAAGGCACAAGAGATTGTCTCACCATATTTAAAATGGGGAGAAATAACCACAAAATTGAGTCTTAAAACTTAACAGAAAAAAATTACCAAAGTAATGTTCATCACCTGTTGGAAAATCAGCATGTCTTCATAGTAACCTGATTAACACATACTAGTATTGCAGAAGTAAAAAGTAGGAGGAATTCTTAAATGGCTTTTATAATAGCATCCAAATAACTTTAAATAATGATTTTAAAAATTATAGTAAGTGTTTTAAAAAGTATTATGTTGGAATTGTCATTGTTTATGAGTAGAAACATCAAAGTATAATGTGTGTGCATGGGAATACTGGTTCTAAGACTTAAATGAGTGAAGCTGTATATATTTATTATCTATTTATCTTGACACAAATAGCTCATATGCTCCCTCATTTCTTATATTCACCCTGAAATATGAGTAGATTAATTGACATAATGTGATTATCTATCTTTTTTATGTTTTCACTAGATAAGAAGTGCGCTCTACTGAGACAGTTTCAGTTAATTAAATCACTCTTCATATTGCTCATTATTCTGTTTAGGCATTGTAGCTGTCCTGTCGAAGTTTCGTCCATAGATGACCTCTTTCAAAGCTAATTCCTATTCAGTGGTACTCTGTACATAAATCAAAAGATGAAGTGTAATATGAACACTCTATCTTTTTAAAAATCGAGAATATCAATGTGACAGAAAAATAAAACTGACACAAAATTCATAATGTTATAAAATAAGAATGATTTAATCCATGATATCTATTTATTTAATAGATTTATGTTTGACATCCGTTTCTGAGGTATTGGCAAGCATCATAAGGGTCCTATTTTCAAAGATTCCTTGTATAGATTTAAATGCTGTTACTGGACAGCTGAAGGGTAAAGCTTCTGTACAAATCATTTACAAAAATATCATTTGAGAACTGTACTTTGGGTTTCATTCAGAAGTTGCCACTTTATTAAAATTAAGCATAAATATAATCTAACAAAGTCAGAGTTTTTTGTTTAAATTATAAATCTCTAATATTTTCTGATATCTATCAACTCTATAAAAGGAGATAACTACATTAAATTGTTACATTTCAATAAAATTAAATGTTTTAGAAGCATTCAAATTCATTGCAAGTCCTATATATCTATATATGTTGAATCTGTCACTATTAGGACTCAATTACATTAATTCTGTGTCCCTATTTAGTCAGACTTCGGCCAACAGTTTTCAAGCTTCCTTGATTTTGATCATCTTTCAGTACAGTGGGTACAATATTTTGTTGTATATTTCCAAAATATTTTATAAATTATAAATTATGTGTATGACTCTACTAATAGAAATTATTAAATTAAAAGCATACACATACAAATATAGAATATAAGCGATATAGTAAATGATTTTTTTTCCCTAAATATTTAACATGCTCACAGCCTGGGACCAAGGGGAGTAAATGATTTTTAATATTATATTGTTTATTACTGAAGCATTGGCATATTTATTATAATTGACTCACAAATATACTGTAAGTAAATATGCTTTGTCTTCCCATTTTTTCCTTGAATTCTACAACAGTAATTCAAAACTTGTTTCTAACTTCAATTTGTTTAAATATTTGATTTAAATGGCTGACCAACATAAAAAGGATACCATGCAGAGATACATAATCAAAAATGGGACTAGTGTAAAGTGGGTTGTGCTTACTGACTCATTTTGTTTGTATTTACCACACCCACTAATTAAGCCAATCCTGTAGAGAGAAAGGAAAGATATGGATGCTGGCATGGTCCTCTTTTCTTTTCTTTGCTACAAGTACTACTGTGGCCTGATCTTATTGAAATTTAGAGTTGCCTGGTTTAAAAAGAGGACCCTTACTACAGTGTGGTACTTTTCATATTACTGGTTTATAATTCTTTGGAGACACAGCCACTGGTAACATCTGGCAATAGTTCTAAGCTTGGCCAAACTGTCTTCTCTACTGTCACTTACAACCCCTTCTCCTTTCATTGTGTGTCCTATCATTACCTTCTAACCCAAAGCCAAGGAACAAACCCTCTTAAGAGAAACCCTTCAAAATGGTCTGCATTTTCTTTTCTTTTTGGATTCCCCTATTAGTCAGATGCTAAAATAAAATGGCTTATAATAAAGCAGTTAAGATGTCGGATCTGAAACCAGACTACTGTATGCAAATTCTGGTTCAATCACATATAGGCTCTATAATTTTGAGGAAATTATGTCATCTTTCTATGCTTCGGTTACCTGAACAATGTGATAAAATATATGGGTATAGTAAGAGAAAAAATTATGATTTTTGCAAGGTGTTTAGAAGAACGTTGAAGGTAAGATGGGCATGTTTGATCTCGTAAGAAATTGAAATAAAGGTGAAGTGTGGCTAGAGTGAAAAAAATATGAAAAAAAGTGGATTTGTTCAGAAAGAAGTTCTACAGGTAGCTGATGAAATACCTGTTAGGCTATTAGAGGAACTTTTATTTTGACTCCAAGAAAAGAGAAGTCAGCGAAGTACTTTAAAGAGAAATATGACAAAATATGACTTAAGTTTTAGGTTTTCTTTGGTTTCTCTTTACCCTGCATTCTAATTCAGTAGATTTTTTTCTCTCATGTCAGTTCTTGAAAGTCAGGAATGTTTAATATCTGTTTTTGAATCTATAAAGCCCAGTATATTGCCTGGATTAAAATCAATGCTTAATAATTATGTGATAAAGGAATGAATTGCTCATCCACAGTGGCTTTATTTATTTATTTATTTATTTATTTATTTCACACTGGCTTTATAACTTAGGCAAATTCTATAATTTGTCATTTGTTCATCAAATCTTTTCTAAAGTGAATTTTTTGATCAAATTGCAGCAACTCAAGTCTGGGCCTCAGTTTTGTTATTTTGTTTTGTTGTTACAAAGAGAGCAGTACCTACCTTTAAAGTGATATTCTCTTGGAAAATACCAGTTTTAAATTAAAAGATATTTTTGAGCCTGAAGGGTTTTTTGTCTTAAATCACTCAAATGGACCATTTCTAAAGTATTTTAAAATGAAATGGAAGACTACAAACCACATCCCAACTATTAAAGCCTTAGGCCTGGAGAGAAATCATTAGTTTTATAAAACTAGAATATGTCTTCTCATTCAGTTTGACATTGCTAATGATTTTAAACCTATTTTTCCTTTGATAATCTTATATTGTCTCACACATAAAACTTAATAAAGCATATACAACATATAAACCTATGTTATTCTTCAATATGAAGGAGACAGGAACACAAAATATATAACATTACATTAAAACATTGATGTTAGGTAGCATCAGATATGCTGTAATATAAATTCAGCTGCTAATTATAGAAATATGCATTTAATAATTCATATTTCATTAATGTACAATAAAAATACAGCATGTAAAGAAATATATATTGTGGCATTCTGGAGAATTATCTTGAGGCTAGACTAATTTAAAATATAATCATTCTTATCCCATATTTGGGACCACTTCATGAAACCAGTCATATATTCTGTTCATGACCTAGATTTAACTCGATTCCTCTGAAACTTTTCTGTGCTATTTTAATGCCTTAAGGGGCAAAGTAAGATTTAAATTGAGATCATTTCTTCATAATCATTGTGCATTATTGTGGCATGTTGAAATAACAATAAAATTTAGCATTGCCTTCTTTTATAGAGAAAGAAAAAGGTTGCAGCATATTCTGTATTATTGCCCAATTCAGAGTAGAAAGTCTTTCTGTATTTCTTTTATTTAAAAAAACTTAGCAGTAGAAGACTAAACGGATGTCACTTACTTTACTCGAAGGAGTTTCTATTATACACCATCACCTGGGAGAAAGAGTTTGTTAGTGTCCCCAAGGTTTGTTCAACTCTTACTGTGGTGACATCTCAGAATAATGTTGACAATATTGCTGACTTTATCATCTGCAAATAATTTGCCCAGATCATAATGACTTAGTGGGAATTTTTTAAATATTAATTATGCTGACTGACTATGCAAGAGTATATCTTTTAAAATATCCTTTATTTTTCAGGTCACTATATTGATTAAACATTTCTCTTGCATGACTAAAAGAGTCCCTTATTTTTTTATATATATTAGCAATAACTGTTTTGCTTGAGGTTAAAAACTTGACTCTCATGGGTTATTTATTTTTCCATATTCCCCTTATAATTTCTTACTCCCTTACAGCTATAAATTGAGTCCCCATGATCTACTTGTCAACAACTGATCTTTGCTTTTTCTCCTCATTCTTCACTCTAGTCAAATGCTTCCAGGGTACAGGTCCTGCTCTAGCTACCCTTGGACAAATTGAAAAGCTCCCAACTGGAGCCAACATAAACTTTTAAGTTCCTTTCAAATTACTGTTTTTTCATCTTTATCTGCTTTCTTTACCATGTCCGTCCAAAACGAGTTGGCATTTATTTTTGTAAGATGTCTGTCTGAATTATGGCAGATGCCCTGCTTTAACTTTTGTGTCTGTTTTTCTGTTTAGTGACAAAATTATAAGATATTGCACCAACATCACCAGGGAACCCCAGCTCACATGCATTGAATCAGAAACTCTGGGTGGGACCCAAAATCTTTACAAACATTATACATGCTTCTAATAAACTGAGGTTTGCAAACCACAGACACAGGGCTAGTCATCTAAGATTTTGAATTTCGTCTTCCAACTAAACCCAGTTTAGTTGGAAGATCACTTCCTATTCATATTCCCTGATTTGAATTTGCTGTCTGGTTTTTTACTATTGCTTTCACCCTAACATGACAGTGGGGGTGGTGAGCCTGGATATTTGGATCCCAAATGTTGTCAATAGTGAGTTCTCTTCACTATTGCAGGCGACTAGTCAGGATTACCTTTCAAGTAGGTGCTTTCTTATGACCTTAGATTACTCTGTTGATCACAGAGAATTAACAAAACACATCACAGAGAAATGAAGTGTGCACATAATGTTAGAAAAATGGCACTGATAAGGCTGGGTGTAGTGGGTCATTTCTCATGACCACCTGGGCCAGCATGACAAAATTCCATCTTTACAAAAAATACAAAAATTAGCCAAGTTCGGTGGCGTATGTCTCTAATCCTAGCTACTCAGGAGCCTGAGACAGGAGAATTACATGAACCCAAGAGGCAGAGGTTGTAGTGAGCTGAGATCCTGCCACTGCACTCCAAACTGAGTGACAGAGAAAGACTCTGCCTCAAAAAAAAAAAAATAATAATAATACTGATAATTACATTTGATACAGGATTGCCACAAACCTTCCCTTTGTTAAAAAAAACTCAATATTTGTAAATTGCAATAAAATAAATTATGCATATAAATTAGTGAACAGAAACAGATCTCTTTTATCTTGAATAAAGATGAATTTCATGATGTATAATAAATACTACTTGATAAAAATGGCTGCTATGTTCTAAATGTCTGTGTCCCCTTAAAATTCATATATTAAATCCTAACCCCAAAATGATATTAGGAGGTGGAGCCTTTGGAAGGTGGTTAGATCATGGAGGCAGAACCCTCATGAATGAGATCATTGCTTTTATAAGAGAATGAGTTTTCCCTTTTCTACTGCCATGTAAAGTTACAGTAGAAAGATGGCCATCTATGATTTAGGAAGTAGACCTCAACAGATACTGAATTTATCAGCAAACTTGTTCTTGGATCCCAGTCTCCAGAATTAGAAGTAAATTTCTGTTGTTTGTCAACTGCCTAGTTGATGGTATTTTTTTATAGAAGCCCTAATAAACCAAACACTGCTCTGAATTGTAAAATAGGCCAATATGTAAAATTATAAGGTATGGCACTTTGAATTTATTTTTTATTTTATATTAATCACAATATTCAGTTCACTGATTAGTGAATTCTTGCCAAGAAATTTCAGCAAAAGAGGCTGTTCAATATATTTGAACAAAATGTTTGATAACTTCTTCTACTCTCACTTGCTTTTCAGTAATCATTGTATTCTTAGTTTATTTCCTTTACATTTAAAATGCATATGTCTTATTATAATAGATTCATTTATAAATATAAAGTTAGGCAAATATTTTCAGTTGAATTAGCTTATTTTAAAATGTTAGTTGAACTTATTGCAGCTATTTCTCTATAGGTATTACTGAAAATATAGTATGAAATGTTTTATCAAGTCAGCTTTTTTTTAAAAAAAAAAAAAAAAACGTCTAATTACACAAAATGGACCTCCAGGTTTTAGTACAATATTTAGTTTTGTTTAAATAAACATTCATTTAACATATATTTCAATAGGATATAATAAAAAGAAAAAAATGTATATTTTCAAAGTAAGTATTATTGAATGATAATGTTTTCTTATTAAATCAAAAGAAAATTTAAGAATTACAAAAATCAAAAGAAAGGGTGTTTTAGAGGTTCAGCTTTTCCAGCAAAGGTACTTACAGAATTTTACTAAAGGCCACTGTGATTCCGTTAACCTTTTATTTATATGGAATATCTACTTTAGCTGAACAATATTTGAAGCAACTGATCGCTTGTTAATAATGAGTCTTCAGGGTGTTATTTATTTTCACACTCAACTATTCATGTGAATATGACACATTGGAAAGATTAGAACTACAATACAAAAATTAAAAAAAAAAAGGGAAAAAATATCTTAACAGATGTCTCCGTCTCACTTATAGTATCCAAATAACCAGGGGCCTTTCCTCCTGGGGAATTATTTTTAAGTTACAGTATGGAGAGAAGGATTTTCTGCTCTTAGTCTTGAATATACATTATTTATATTTATAGTAATGTATATTTTTAACAAGGAAAGCTGATTTTTTACACATTAAACTAATACAGGTGGGTGTTGTCAGAAACAAAATTATCATTGTTATGTGTTATTCAGAAAGTGGTGCAGTTTCTAATCAATATCAAATTCTCAGATATCAGGATGAGCAGCTAAATGATATTAAAAATGTATGCACTTCCTGACCTAATCAATCTCAAATGCCATTTTCAGAGATATAAAAAGATTTTGAGACTTGTTATATTTTACTAAATATATGAGAAAGGAAATAATTGATTGTGACTTTTATTCCCTGGGAACCTCTGGTTTCCATTAAATTTAACCATAAGCCTGCTGTAAGTTTTTTTTCTCTTATATAAAATGAACTAATAAGACTCAGAATAACTATTCTAAGTTTATTTACTATTCTAAAATTGTAAATTTAAATTTACAATTTTAAATTCATGCACACACCAAAAAGTCCATTCATTGTAATATTCTTACCCATAAAACTATCATTACTCTTGTATGTTGTCAATATCATTGAAGTAATAATTATTTAAGGACATAAACTTGAAAAGTCCATGTTCTTTGTGCTGTACAGTATACACAGACTTTCAGATAATTTTGCTGGTCTAAATAAGCTCATAAATTATGGAAAACTTAAGAGAGAAGTATCCACACAAATAATACCATTGAGAGTATAATGTAATATGTATCCTATAAGGACATGAAGACAAAGACGGTTCTGCAACTTGGGGTGGAAGGTGTAGTTTACTCTCCCCAAAATTTTTGACCTTTGTAGAAAACCATTGTATTTGGCAACTTTGGAGCAGAGTCACTCTAAGGACAAATACTAAAAAGGCTTAAGTATCCTTCTTGATGGAGTTAAAATGCAGATTCCTGGAGGCCATCACTAAATAGTCTGATTCAGTAATTATGAGCTGGAGCTCAAGAATCCATCATTTTTAACAAGCACCTCAGGTAATTCAGATTAAGCAGCCAAAAATGACCTTTGAATTATAAGAAGTACCTTGGATTTTACTTTATAAGACCTCGTTTTCCCTCATTTTATGTAAGTTAACCCAATAGTCTTCCAATAAATTTTATTCAAAAAAATTTTATACTTTTCTTTCTTTTGGTTAACTTAGCCAGAATCTGTTTATTTTGATTAGTGCTTTAAGCTGTATATAGAATTTTTGAATCAATGTCTCTGGTTGTTCCTTAAGACAATTTTAAAATATAAACAAATGTTTTTAAGAACTTAAATATTTTGTAAATGTGCTTGTAAGCTGTGAGTTCTTAAAAGGTCATAGATGTAAATTAATGATGGAATCAAATGTGAAATACTTTTTCATGGCACTGTTTATACTACTTTTCTCAATGAATGTTATATACTACTTTTCTCAATGAATGTTATCTAAAAGAAAAAGGAATTTCACCATTTTGACTTGGAAATTATAGTAAAGCTCATTTTAAAAATAAGAAATAATGCATGCTTTATGAAAAAATCAGGCAGTATTTCCAAATAATTTCTCATTATTTGGTTTATGCAATTATACTGCATTTTACACTCTGAGTCTTCAAGATTTAGGATAGACTTAGCACAGTGTTCAGTTAATAAATGCTTCGCGAAACACTGATGTTATGGGCTCTCAGTTTCATTTTCAAGATTAGTTTATGCACTAATTCAAAAATAATAAAGGTGCACAATGCTGTGCTCTGAAATGCATATAGCATGGTAAACAATACACAATTCCTTCCTTCAAGACTCTTAGAGACAGAGAAAAGTAAACTGTCTTCACCACAAAGTGTGACAAAAAGTATCACATAACCCACCAAACTGAATTAGGTATTCTTGTTAGATGTGTGTTGTAACACTCCCTTTTCTTCACAGCACAGTCTATGATAATTTTATATACACATACACAGGAAGATATCTCTCCGTCTTAATTATGACATAAGAATAATGATGTGATGTAATTTATTGATCATTATTTGTTCAGTGGCTTGTGCCTAGAACATAGAAGAGCAGTCAGTAAGTATCTGTTAAGTGAATGAACAAAATGTCTTTCCTATAGATTTGCTTTCTGAAAGGCTGAGATTCTTCTAGGTATATTATTTTGTCAAAGAATATTGAGCCATTTTGCTTAATTATGGTCTTATAAAAATCACACTATTTCTAGTCCTTTAGGTATATATGGCTATAAATAGTATAGAATAAAATATTCATATTTATTACAAATTATATTTTTAAATGATACCCGATATTGTGGAGATATTAAAAAATTAAAATGCTTACAGATTTGTCTACCTGTGATTCTTCTCAGTCACTTATTTATTTAATTTGGATTCATATCCATTAGAGGTGAATTGGGAAAGTAGACTTTTTAGTCTAAAGAAATTACCTAGAGGTAAGACTTATACAACCTAATGTTAATATTAATTGATAGTTAACATGTTAAATTTCCTTTCAACAATGTGGGTGTTAGGAGCACCAAACCCTGAAATAGTCAAAATTTATGTATAACATTTTACTCCTCAAACAATTACTCATAGCCAACTGTTGACTGGAAGCCTTATCCTGATAGGATAGTCTATGAACACATAGTTTGTATATTATATGCATTATATACTCTATTCTTACAGTAGTGTAAGCTAGGGAAAATAATGTTATAAGAAAATCAAAAGGAAGAGGAGGAGAAAAATATGCCTACGATTCATTTAGGGGGAAATTGAATTATCTTTTTTTTTCTTTTTTTTTGAGACAGAGTCTTGCTCTTCACTCAGGCTAGAGTGCAGTGGCATTCTTGGCCCACTGCAACTTCTGCCTCCTGGGTTTAAGTAATTCTCCTGCCTCAGCCTCCAGAATAGCTGAGACTATAGGTGTGTACCACCATGCCAGGCTAACTTTTGTATTTTTACTAGATACAGGGTTTCACCATGTTAGTCAGGCTGGTCTTGAACTCCTGACCTCATGATCTGCCCACCGTGGCCTCCCAAAGTGCTGGGATTACAGGCACGAGACACCGCGCCTGGCCTGAATCATCTTTAAGGTCTTTATTATCTTTGTGTTGAGTAGGCTCAGGAAGAGTAGGAATTGGCTTTGCTCTCTCAGGAATGGCAGAGGTGGAATAAGTGGAAGGACAGGCAGGAGAGACAGACACACTCAGTGTAACTTCACGAAAATACATTATTTCGTGAAGAATACAAATGAATACAGAATTCTTTTTCATTTCATAGAAATGTTTCTATACATTACTAGTCTTTCTCCTCCCATTTGCTTTAGTTTCAGTGGCCATATTACAGAAGGGTCAATGTCCTAAAAGAAAGAAAGGTTCTTATGACCCCCTATATAGAAGATTTTCTGGATTGGCTCTATCATAAATCTGTGAAGTTTTGTATAACATTTGATTACAGTTTTGAAAGAGATTGTGGATATGGCAAAACAAACAAAACCGGAAACAAAGAAACATGGTGGCAGTGGAGGGTGTTGAACTCAAGAAGTTCTCAGTGGAGAGGGGCATGTCCAATATCAAAACAGTTTTTAAAAGTAGTCTCTTACTTGCTAAGTACTTTCTGATTTCAGGGACAAAGCATCCATGGAACCAAGTCAGAAAAAGGATTCTTTTTCTCCACGCCTTCTTGTACAACTGGAAGCTGTTTATTTTTTTCTCTTCAAACTTAGTGTGTAGCAGCTTTACAGATAGGAGCAGCCCTGATTATAAACTCAACTGTATTTGTATAAAACAGTAGAGTTGGCCTATCTCTACCAACCTTAAATCAAAATACACGCTTTTCTTCCATACTAATGAATGTCCACTGTGGCATCTTTTTTTCTAGAATAGGACATTTTTATCTGCCTTAGAAACCTGTTCAGGCAAATATTGTTTTTCCTCAGTGATTTTTCCTAATGGCATCTGGGAACTCTGCTGCTGTCTTGGGCAGCAGATGCTGCTTCTCCTGTTATCTTGACATTTATTAAGCCAAAACTCCTCCTAAAATTATCAGGCTGTCTTTGCTGACATTAAATTTTCCAACTTGAAATCCTTCACCTTCTATTTGCTCTAAGTTGTCATATAATGATTTTGATTTTTATTATGTTATGTTAGAATCTATAGGTATATCTTCCTTTTAACAATCTTGAACCTATATAGAAGCTGCATCTTAAATATAAGATTAAAAATTAATAAAAAGAAGTACAAAGTTTTCACATCTGCTTATACAGGTGTAGGATGGCTTCACAAATCTTCTTTTCTTTGTCACAGGGGTTTTTAGCTTGAATTCATCTCAAAATGGCAGCAACCACAACTGCAGACCTCAGTCTATGGTACATATCAAGCAAGTTGACTTTTTCTTGTGAAGTCATAACTATTCTCTGCTTCTTGGGAGCACCTCCAGCAACACTAGTGGCACTTCACGTGGGTTTCATGGTATTATTCAAGGTTTACAGTATTGTGCTAAACAGGAAAAATGTGCAAGAACATGGAGAAATCACTTTTTACTGGACGCAAGGTTTGCTGTAGAGATAATGCTCACTCAGAGATATGACACTTGGGATCACTGTAGTAGTTACAGGAGATGGTTATGAAGTTATGACAGTGGCCAGACACGGTAGCTCACACCTGTAATCCTAGTATTTTGGGATGCTGGGTGGGTGGATCACCTGAGGTAAGGGGTTCAAGACCAGCCTGGCCAACATGGTGAAACCCCATCTCTCCTAAAAATACAAAAATTAGCCAGGCATGACGGCACATGCCTATAATCCCAGCTCCTCAGAGGGTTGAGGCAGGAGAATCGCTTGAACCCAGGAGTCGGAGGTTGCAGTGAGCCGAGATCATGCCTCTGCACTCCAGCCTGAGCAATAGAGTGAGACTCTGTCTCAAAAAAAATTATTACAATAGTACAATATGGGTAATTTTATGCAGTTATAATGAATACTGCATATGTATGTTTGTTTACATTTGTCTTATGAATGGCAACATGTATGGTCTGTGTTTGTTTGCTTAGATTTTGATAATTTTTTTCTTTTTACAATAGATTTGTGAATATTTTATGGTAGTGAATAATATAGACTAGTATCTACACATATTTCATGCATTTATGACATTTCTAACTTTTTCATATTTTTTTGATATTTCTATACTTGGCAGTTCATATTTGAGATTTTTACATTGTCACAAATCTCCCCCAAATTTTCCAACAATATTTATTGAAAAAAATCTGCTTATGAACATATGCATTTTGAGCCTGTGTTATTCATGGAACCAACTGTATTACATATTTTTTTTATTGCATTTTAGGTTTTGGGGTACATGTGAAGAACATGCAAGATAGTTGCATAGGTACACACGTGGCAGTGTGATTCACTGCCTTCCTCCCCTTCACCTATATCTGGCATTTCTCGCCATGCTATCCCTCCCCAACTTCCCACCCCCTGCTGTCCCTCCTCTATTCCCCCCAACAGACACCAGTGTGTAGTGCTCCCCTCCCTGTGTCCATGTGTTCTCATTGTTCAACACCCACCTATGAGAACATGCAGTATTTCATTTTCTGTTCTTGTGTCAGTTTGCTGAGAGTGATGTTCTCCAGGTTCATCCATGTCCCTACAAAGGACATGAACTCATCGTTTTTGATTGCTGCATAATATTCCATGGTGTATATGTGCCACATTTTCCCAGTCCAGTCTATCATCGTTGGGCATTTGGGTTGGTTCCAGGTCTTTGCTATTGTAAACAGTGCTGCAATGAACATTTGTGTGCATGTGTCCTTATAGTAGAATGACTTATAATTCTTTGGATATATACCCAGTAATGGGATTGCTGGGTCAAATGGTATTTCTATTTCTAGGCCCTTGAGGAATCGCCACACTGTCTTCCACAATGATTGAACAAATTTACACTCCCACCAGCAGTGTAGAAGTGTTCCTATTTCTCCACATCCTCTCCAGCATCTGTTGTCTCCAGATTTTTTAATGATCGCCATTCTAATTGGCGTGAGATGGTATATCAATGTAGTTTTGATTTGCATTTATCTAATGACCAGTGATGATGAGCATTTTTTTATGTGTTTGTTGGCCTCATGTATGTCTTCTTTTGTAAAGTGTCTGTTCATATGCTTCTCTCACTTTTGAATGGGCTTGTTTGCTTTTTCCTGTAAATCTGCTTTAGTTCTTTGTAAATTCTGGATATCAGCCATTTGTCAGATGGGTAAACTGCAAAAATTTTCTTTCATTCTGTTGGTTGCCAATTCACTCTAATGACTGTTTCTTTTGCTGTGCAAAAGCTGTGGAGTTTGATTAGGTCCCATTTGTCTATTTTGGCTTTTGTTGCCAATGCTTTTGGTGTTTTAGTCATGAAGTCCTTGCCTACTCCTATGTCCTGAATGGTTTTGCCTAGATTTTCTTCTAGGGTTTTTATGGTGTTAGGTCTTATGTTTAAGTCTTCAATCCATCTGGAGTTTATTTTAGTGTAAGGTGTCAGGAAGGGGTCCAGTTTCTGCTTTCTGCACATAGCCAGTTTTCCCAACACCATTTATTAAACAGGGAATCCTTTCCCCATTGCTTGTTTTTGTCAGGTTTATCAAAAATTTTATGATTGTAGATATGCTGTGTTGCCTCTTATGCCTCTGTTCCATTCCATTGGTCTGTATTTCCATTTTGGTACCAGTACCATGCTGTTTTGATTACTGTAGCCTTGTAGTATAGTTTGGAGTCCAGTAGTGTGATGCCTCCTGCTATGTTCTTTTTACTTAGAATCGACTTGGCTTTGTGGGCTCTATTTTGGTTCCATATGAAGTTTAAGGTAGTTTTTTCCAGATCTGTGAAGAAGGTCATTGGTAGCTTGATAGGGATAGCATTGATTGTGTAAATTACTTTGGGCAATATAGCCATTTTCACGTTATTGATTCTTCCTAACCATGAACATGTAATGTTTCTCCATCTGTTTGTGTCCTCTCTTATTTTGTTGAGCAGTGGTTTGTAGTTCTCTATGAATAGGTCCTTTACATTCCTTGTTAGTTGTATTCCTAGGTATTTTATTCTCTTTGTAGCAATTGTGAATGGCAGTTTGTTCTTGATTTGGCTCTCTTTAAATATGTTAATGGTGTATAGGAATGCTTGTAAGTTTTGCACATTGATTTTGTATCCTGAGACGTTGCTGAAGTTGCTTATCAGTTTCAGGAGTTTTTGGGCTGAGACAATGGGGTCTTCTAGATATACTATCATGTCGTCTGCAAATAGAGACAATTTGACTTCCTCCTTTTCTATTTGAATACCCTTTATTTCTTTTTCTTGCCTGATTGCTCTGGCTAGAACTTCCAGTACTATATTGAATAGGAGTGGTGAGAGAGGGCATCCTTGTCTAGTGCCGGATTTCAAAGGGAATGCTACCAGTTTTTGCCCATTCAGTATTATATTGGCTGTTGGTTTGTCATAAATAGCTTTTATTATTTTGAGATACGTTCCGTCAATACCAAGTTTATTGAGAGTTTTTAGCATAAAGGGCTATTGAATTTTGTCAAAGGCCTTCTCTGCATCAATTGAGATAATCATGTGGTTTTTGTTTTTGGTTCTGTTTATGTGGTGAATTATGTTTATAGTCTTGCGTATGTTGAACCAGCCTTGCATCCCTGGGATGAATCCTACTTGATCATGGTGGATAAACTATTTGATGTGTTGTTGCAATTGGCTTGCCAGTATTTTATTGAAGATTTTTACATCTATGTTCATCATGGATATTGGCCTGAAGTTTTCTTTTCTTGTTGAGTCTCTGCCGGATTTTGGTATCTGGATGATGTATGTCTCATAAAATGAATTGGGAAGGATTACATCTTTTTGGATTGTTTGGAATAGTTTCAGAAGGAATGGTAACAGTTCCTCTTTGTGTGTCTGGTAGAATTCGGCTGTGAACCTATCTGGACCTGGGCTTTTTTTTGTGTGGTATGCTCTTAATTGCTGCCTCAACTTCAGATCTTGTTATAGGTCTATTCATGGTTTCAACTTCTTCCTGGTTTAGGCTTGGGAGGATGCAGTGTCCAGGAATTTATCCATTTCTTCCAGGTTTACTAGTTTATGTGCATAGAGTTGTTTGTAATATTCTCTAATGATGGTTTGAATTTCTGTGGGATCTGTGGTGGTCTCCCCTTTATCATTTTTTATTGTATCTATTTGGTTATTCTCTCTTTTCTTTTTTATTAATCTGGCTAGTGGTCTGTCTATTTTTTTGATATTTTTGAAAAACCAGCTCTTGGATTTATTGATTTTTTGAAGGGTTTTTCTTGTCTCTATCTCCTTCAGTTCTGCTCTGATCTTAGTTGTTTCTTGTCTTCGGGTAGGTTTTGAGTTTTTTTGATCTTGCACCTCTAGCTCTTTCAATTTTGACAATAGGGTGTCAATTTTGGATCTCTCCACTCTTCTCATGTGGGCACTTATTGCTATATATTTTCCTCTAGAGACTGCTTTAAATGTGTCCCAGAGATTCTGGTATGTTGTTTCTTCATTCTTGTTGGTTTCGAATAACTTCTTTATTTCTGCCTTCATTTCATTGTTTATCCAGTCAACATTCATGAGCCAGTTGTTCAGTTTCCATGAAGCTCTGCGGTTCTGAGTTAGTTTCTGAATTCTGAGTTATAACTTGATTGCACTGTGGTCTGAGACTGTTATGTTTTCCATTCTTTTCATTTGCTGAGGAGTGATTTACTTTCAATTATGTGGTCAGTTTTAGAGTAGGTATGATATGGTGCTGAGAAGAATGTATATTCTGTGAATTTGGGGTGGAGAGTTCTGTAAATGTCTATCAGGTTTGCTTGTTCCAGTTCTGAGTTCAAGTCCTAGATATTTTTGTTCATTTTCTGTCTGGTTGATCTGTCTAATATTGACAGTGGAGTGTTAAAGTCTCCCTGTATTATTGTGTGGGAGTCTAAGTCTCTTTGTAAGTCATTAAGAACTTGCCTTATGTATCTGGGTGTTCCTGTATTGGGTCCATATATATTTAGGATTGTTAGCTCTTCTTGTTGTATCGATCCTTTTACCATTATGTAATGTCCTTCTTTGTCTCTTTTGATCTTTGTTGCTTTAAAGTCTATTTTATCGGAGATGCAAATTGCAACTTCTGCTTTTTTTCCCTCTCCATTTGCTTGGTAAATCTTCCTCCATCCCTTTATTTTGAGTCTTTGTGTATTCTTGCATGTGAGATGGGTTTCCTGGATACAGCACATCGATGGGTTTTGTTTTTTATCCAATTTGCAAGTCTGTCTTTTGATTGGTGAATTTAGCCCATTTACATTTAGGGTTAATATTGTTATGTGTAAATTTGATACTGCCACTTTGATGCTAGCTGGCTGTTTTGCCCATTCGTTGATGCAGATTCTTCATTTTGTTTATGCTTTTTACCATTTGGTATGTTTTTGGAGTGGCTGGTACTGTTTTTTCCTTTCTATGTGTAGTGCCTCTTTCAGGAGCTCTTGTAAAGCAGGCCTGCTGGTGACAAAATCTCTGAGTACTTGCTTGATCACAAAGGATTTTATTTTTTCTTCACTTATGAAGCTTAGTTTGACTGGATATGAAATTCTGGGTTGAAAGTTCTTTTCTTTGAGGATGTTGAATATTGGCCCCCACTCTCTTCTGGCTTGTAGGGTGTCTGCCAAGAGATCTGCTCTGAGTCTGATGGACTTCCCTTTGTAGGTAACCCGACCTTTCTCTCTGGCTGTCCTTAGCATTTTCTCCTTCATTTCAACCCTGGTGAATCTGACGATTATGTGCCTTGGGGTTGCTCTTCTTGAGGAATATTTTTGTGGTGTTCTCTATATTTCCTGGACTTTTACAGTGGCCCGACTTGCTAGGTTGGAGAAGTTTTTTTGGATAATATCCTGAAGAGTATTTTCCAGCTTGGATTCATTCTCTTTGTCACATTCTGGTACACCTATCAAACGTAGATTAGGTCTCTTCACATAGTCCCACATTTCTTGGAGACTTTGTTCATTCCTTTTTGCACTTTTTTTCTCTAATCTTGCCTTCTCGTTTTATTTCATTGAGTTGATCTTCGACCTCTGATATCCTTTCTTCTGCTTGGTCAATTTGGCTGTTGAAACTTGTGCATTCTTTGTGAAGTTCTCATGTTGTGTTTTTCAGCTCCATCAGTTCACTCATATTCCTCTCTAAGTTGTCCATTCTTGTTATCATTTCATCAAATCTTTTTTCAAGTTTCTTAGTTTCTTTGCATTGAGTTAGAAAATGTTCCATTAGCTCACTGAAGTTTCTCATTACCCACCTTCTGAAGTCTGATTCTGTCATTTCATCACACTCATTCTCCATCCAGCTTTGTTCCCTTGCTGGAGAGGAGTTGTGATCCCTTGTAGGAGGAGAGGTGTTCTGGTTTCTGGTGTTTTCCTCCTTTTTGCACTGGTTTCTTCCCATCTTTTGTGGATTTATCCACCTGTCGTCTGTGTAGTTGCTGATTTTCAGATTGGGTCTCTGAGTGGACATTCAGATTGTTGATGATGAAGTTATTTCTGTTTCTTAGTTTTCCTTCTAACGGTCTGGCCTCTCTGATGTAGGACTGCTGAGGTCCACTCCAGGCCCTGCTTGCCTGGGGATCACCTGCAGCAGCTGCAGAATAGTAAGGGTTGCTACCAGTTTCTTCTGCTGCTATCTTTGTCCCAGAATGATGCCCACCAAATGTCAGTCTGATCAGTCCTTTGTGAGGTGAGTCTTTGGATATATGCGGGTCAGGGAGCTGCTTGAGGAGACAGTCTGTTCTTTATAGAAGCTCAGGTGCTGAGCTGTGGGCTCCATTGTTCATTCAGAGGTGCTAGGCATGTACGTTTAAATCTGCTGCAGCAGAACTCATAAACCCCCTTTATTTTTCCTAGGTGCTCTGTCCGGGGGAGTTAAGGCTTTATTCATGAGTATCCATTGTGCTGCTGTTTTTTTTTTTTTTTTTTTTTTTTTTTTCAGGGCTGCTCTGCCCAGCAAGGAGAGTTAGCCTAGTCACTCTCTGCCTGCAGAGGCTTTGCTGAGCTGTTATGGTCTCCACCCTTCTGCCCTGTGACCTTCCCTGCAGTCCTGTTTATATGGGTGTGGTTAGAACTGCCTTGGCAATGGTGGCCGGCCTCTGTAATGGTGGACTCTCTCTGTTATGGTGGGTTGCCTCAGCAATGGCAGGCTGCCTCAGCAATGGCAGACTACCTTTGTAGAGGTGGAGTGCCTCAGTAATGGTGGATGCCCCTCCCCCACCAGGCTGCACCATCCCTGGTCCAGCTGTGCTTGCTGTGAAACTCTCAACCCCAAGCATTTCCAATTGCTGTTTTTTTGTTTATTTGTTTTTGTGGGGTGGGACTCATGGAGCCTGATCACCTGGCTCCCTGCCTCAGAGCCTTTTTTTTTTTTTTTAAGTTGAGCAGTTGACTCTCTTCCAGGCATTCCAGTCGCCCGCTGAAAGGGTGTCAGGATCTGTGTGATTTTTCTTGCAGCGACCCACTGCACTGTCTGAATCTTCCATCCTGGCTCTCTGTTTCAGACCTGTTTAATCAGATGAATTGGTAAATCTGCCTTCCCAGAGCTCCAATTGCCTGCTTAAACAGGCAACCAGACCAGTGTATTTGGATGGATAGTCGCTGTGCTGGGGTGCCCACAAAATAGCCGCGCCAACCGAAACAGCCGTGCCAGTCAAAACAGCTGTGCTGGCGACCCATGGGGCTCCTCCACCTGGGAATCTCCTGGTCTGTGGGCAATAAAGATACATCTGAAAATGCGGCATCCTCTCACCCTCTGCGCTTTCACTGGGAGCTGCAATGCTAAGCTGCTCCTAAAGGTCCATCTTGGATCTTCCTCCCCTACATTCTTACTATAGAAGTAACTACTGTATTAAAGCCACAGATTAATTTTATATTCATTGTCATGACAATCTATAGTAATTTTATATAGTATGAGATTGGAAACTTTAGGTAACAATTGGGCTCACAAACTGAGGAGTACCAAGGCGAAATTCTACTAGGCCTTTGAGACCACAGTTGGTACAATTTGTTAGACCTTTTACTGACTCTGTGGAGATAGGCCAATGACTGCTGTATAAAGGAAAACTTTGCTTGCAAGACTTATCATCTAATCTTAACATCACTAGCTATATGGAATTAAATCCTAGGCAGAGCAGTTGCATGTTTTTATCTTGGAATGCAGAGATGTCTGTGTGGTCTTCAAACAAAAGAAGTGGCTGCTTCTACAGACTAGTGGTTCCAGGGAATTTTGGCTCTACTGCTCTTAGAAGTAAGTTCTGGGCCTGCTTCTCATTTTTTACAGATCTCTGGCTACCAATATGAGAGTCTAAATGCTACCAAAGAGACCCCCTAAGTTTCATTCTTTAAAATGGTGAATATTCACCCTTAATCTCTGTCTTTTTTAGTGATTCAGTGATACCCAACATGAGCCATCTGATTATATTATTATGATTTCTACTTCCAGTCTTCCTCTCAAATGCTTGTGATACTGCATTTGCAAAGACATTCCCCAGTAACCTGCTCCAGTCCCCAGCTAGTAGAAAGTTTTAATAGTTGTACTACTGTACCATGCTGTGAGCCATTCATACTTCACCTACTGACAGAATTGTTATATCAGCTGACAATTTAGCTCTAAAATATCATTTTACAGCCCATGTCCTAGGCCATGCCTGTCTCCAACTCTTTTAAGGGAGATTCCCCAGAAAATGTTTTACAAAATGAGATTCTTTTTTTAATGCAAGGAGTTTATTGTGACATACTCTGAAAACAATGTCTGTGGGAAAGTGAAGGAAAGAGAAATAGACAATTTGAACAGCAATGTGGTTATAACAGAGATCTTAGGCAATCCCACAGAAAGTGCTTGAGCTGGGATACCTCATTAGAGATGTCTTGAATTGAGGGAAAGGGCTTGGTCTTTGTACATTCATATAAAGCAGTGATTGGATGTGGTCTGGGGGTTGAAGGAAGAGCAAGGCATCTCCTTTCAGGTAAGGCCAAGTCCTAGGAAAAGACTCAGCTATGAGTTTTCAACTGCCAACAATCTGGGCAGCTGAGGCTAAGAGGGTCTCAGATATGAAGATGGATTTGGAGGGCACACCACAGCACCCTCAACAGCCAGTGGGGCTACTGACTAGTAAAGGAAACAAACATTAAGTAGGCAATCCAGCTTTTGACAAGTAGAATTTGGGAAGCCAAACAAGGTATCCTAGGTAATGAGATTGTTTTATTTTCTGAAAAAAAGTTATACTGCTTTTTTTTTTAAAGCAATTAGACCGTCTCTCTCAGGTAGCAATTCCAAATGAGAAAGAGATTGATTGAATAAAACTATTTTGGAGTGAATATACAAAAGTTTCAAAATCAAAAAAATTGCAAAATTTTAAAATTTAATATGTAAATGAAGAAATTCATATAAAAGTGACACATTTTTGATTAGCAAAATTACTTTTCCTAATAGGTATTAAAAAAATAAAATTGCCATAGTTTGCAAGGCAGAGGAAAATGTAAATAACAGCTGCATCACTGAGTAATTTTAAACTTCCCATAATAAAAATCTTGGGTCAAGTGTTAACAGATGTATTTTATATATATGTTTACTGTCTCTGTAAGGGATTAGAACCCAATTTATTTAAAAAATCGAAGTGAATTTCATGTTTAATCCAAGATTATTTCTTAACAGCTCTAGTGTTATATATGGTTATAATCCTGAAGAGAGGGTACAGATTTATCATTTATGTTGCATTGTGTGTACTAGTTCATCTCACTTGCCTCTCAAGGCCTCATTCAATTAACTAGTCACATTTGTCCAGTGTCTTCTTTCTGCTAACCTCTAGGCTCTGGAGATACAAAGATGAACTGGGCATAGTACTTTTCACCTGCCTAAATTCATGTTGAGAGGATAGAGTGGTTATTTTAAAAAATTAACACTATACAACAAATACTGTAAAAGGAAGATCAATGAATTGTGAAAACCCAAAAGATGGAGCAGCCATTTTTATACATTGCAGAAGGAAGAAAACTCATTATGACATTTAGCACCTGCCTTCTTGAATAATAAATGGGGCTTCCAAAGCAAAAACCTGGAGTTAATTTTATGTTACAGATTTATAAAGTAGTAATTCTTAGCGCAGCTGGAGCATATGGTGTGCTAAATGGAAAGATGTGGATGATAAGAAAGACAGCAGAGGCCAGTGCAGTGATGGCTCATGCCTGTAATCCCAGCGTTTTTGGAGACTGAGGCAGGCAGATCACCTGAGGTCAGGACTTCGAAACCACCCTGACTGACATGGCAAAATCTCACCTCTACTGAAAAATACAAAAATTAGCTGGGTGTGGTGGCAGGCGCCTATAACCCCAGTTACTCTGGAGACTGAGACAGGAGAATCACTTGAACCTGGGAGGCGGAGGTTGCAGTGAGCCAAGATTGCACCATTGCAGTCCAGCTTGGGCAAGAGAGTGAGACTCTCTCTCAAAAAAAAAAGACAATGGAGTTTTGATCTCAGACTGCAATGGACATCGTATTGCAAAGTGTAAGCTTAGATTTTGTTCCATGAAAGGTAGAAATAAGCAGTCTTCCTTTCTTTCTTTCTCTTTCTTGCCTTGCCTTGCCCTCCCTACCTTTCTCTCTCTCTTTCTTTCTCTCTTTCTCTCCCTCCCTCCCTTCCTTCCTTCATTCCTGATAGAGTCTTGCTGTCTTGTCAAGCTGGAATGCAATGGCACAATCTAGGCTCACTGCAAGCTCTGCCTCCCGGGTTCAAGCAGTTCTCCTGCCTGAGCCTCCTGAGTAGCAGGGATTAAAGGCACGTGCTACCATGCCCAGCTAATTTTTGTATTTTTAGTAGTTACAGGGTTTCACCATGTTGGCCAGGATGGTCTCGATCACTGACCTTGTGATTTACCTGTATTGGCCTCCCATAGTGCCTGGATTACAGGCATGAACCACTGGACTCGGCCCTAGCTGTCTTTCTAAGGAGCTGAGTAACATAGCTGCATTTAATTTTTAGAAAAGTAATTCTGGCTGATATGCAGTGGGACTGAGTATGGTCAGAGTTATGCAGACTGCAATGAAAACAGACATCATAATTGAGGCCAAAGATAACATCCCAGTAACAAAGTAGTTGTAGTTGATTAGAAAAAACTTCAAAGAAAAAAGAATTTCATGTAATTAATAGAATATAATTTAAGAATGCAGTGGAATTTAGAAACCATGGCTTTTCTTGATGTGATAACTGGAGGACTACCTTTGTGTCTAGAGTGCCAGAGAATAGCCCGAGGATCAAAGGGTAGATTTAATGGCCAGTAAAGAGATCCAGGTTCTAATTCCTGGAACCTGTGGAACTTGTGAAAGTACCTTATATGGTAATAGCGATTTTACAGATGCTGTTAAATTAAGGATACTGAGGATATTTTCCTGGATTATCCATGTGGGCCATAAATTTAATCACAAGTATTTTTTATCAGAGGGATGCAGAAAAGGATTTGAAGATAGAAGAAAAAGGCAATATGAGAATTGAAGCAATTATGTTACACTGTTGTCTTTATAGATGAAGAAAAAGGTGGGCACAAACCAAGGATAATAAGAAAGCAGCTCTAGATGGTAGAAAAGTCACAGAACAGATTTTCCCCTAAAGCCTTGAGGGTGGCCATATTTTTTATCAGCAGAGTGACCACATAACCTGTTTTCATCCTCACATAAAGACAAGCAGATATTTGGCTTTACACCTTTTTTTCTCTTGTCAATATTTATTCTAAGCCAAGGCGACTTTAATAGAATATGATATATTTTACTCCTAAAATTAAGGTATCAGGACTGCCAAATCTTTAAGAAGCTTAAATATTTAAGAAGTTAAACAATGCCCCCCCCCTGCCCCCACCACCAATTTCTTGCTAGAATTTGACAAAATATACTAACAGATCAATTTAGAGTCTATTTTTCTCATAGCTAAAAATAATCTACCTATTAACATATAGGACAGATGATTTTTTCCATCATTTGATACTTCTCTATGTAAATAATAAAGCAACAACTCAGAAAAACATAAGATTAGTAAGAAATCCTTCACTCCTGAGAAATCATCTTGTGTTTTCTCCAAGTCAAAGGATTGAGTAATTTTCAGTTGATCAGATTAAATTAAATCCCCTGTACCCTTTATACCCATTTCTCAAGCCAGTGGACAAGCATTTTGAATAGACTTCAAAATACACAAGCATAAACACACACACACACAAACACACACACACACACACACTTTTCAGCAGCTATTAGGCAACCAAACACTTCGTAAAGTCACTGACTTTTCAAGAAGACACAACTTTCAGTAACAAATTTTGAGCCATAAACTTTTTCACAGTCTATACCTCCCTAATAGTTAAAATATGTCTGTCTTCAGTGATACTTTGTAGGTAGCTATATCTTAACATATGTATCCAAATATATTTCTGCTCATAAAATATAGAAACAAGCAATTGAGGAGCATATAAAACCAATTTAATGGTCAATACACTTTGTAATAAATCTGATAAAATCTATAAAATAAATGAAAAAAGGATGACGCTGAATAAAAAGTATAAAACTCATGGTGGGTATTCATGATTTAGAAAATTTGCCTTTTTGGGTTTTTCTTTTACTTTGTAATTTTGCTTTTCTCATTTATAACCAAGAACCAAATGTCTGAATGATCTTCATTTATATGATTCTTCAATTAGTGACAAGTTAATCTGCATATTTACAAATGTATCAATCTATTTTCTTTCCTATATGTAAAAAATATATATACCTTTAAATTATAATAACATATATAATGTATTAGGCAAAAAGGCTTATAAACAAAAGCTATTTTTAGGATCTTTTTATGATTACTTATGGTCAATACTGTGGTCTTCTTATATGAACATTATGGTAATTTCGAGACAAGCATTCAAGCAGGAATATTTTCTCACTTTTGTTCACTAATGTATTTCAAACGCCTCTCTAGTAGCTCGGATTATAGGTGTGTGCCACCACACCTGGCTAAATTTTGTATTTTTAGTAGAGATGGGAGTTTTACCATATTGGCCAGGCTGGTCTTGAACTCCTGACCTCAAGTGATCTGCTTGCCTTGACCTCCAAAAGTGCTGGGATTACAAGCATGAGCAACTGTGCCTGATCTATATATAATTCATTTCTATGAACTCAATTGTTATTAATGTTATTAATAGAAACTTTCCATACCTTTGCTTTTTAGACAAAAAGACGTATTTTATGTTCCTTTGAATCTACTTAAGAGCAAAGGACATAGCTCATACTGTGAAGAGTTGCTTGCTGGTGCCAGACACTGTGATAGGAAATTTCCCAAATATTCACCTTAACAAATACAAAATATTTTATCAACATGTAAATGTTGACTAAAAATTAGACTATGTGAATTATCTCAGTGGTCACATTTTTGGTGACTTCACTAGAAGTGAAGAATGAAAACTCTGGATTGATAATTTTAAAATACGAATAGAACAATAAAATAATTGTGATCGATAAACTATGATGAATTTTTAGTATTACATGTATAGAAAAAGCTCTTCAAAATTTTTTCCCTAGAATTTCCTATTATTTTTACAGTTTTATACAGAAAAAGATAGGCTAAGTAAACTGTCTAATAGCATAAGAGCTCAAAACAAAAGTTGGATAGCAACTCAGGTCCACTGAGCATTATAAAGGGTTATTGGTAGGATTGTGATTTGGGAGAGGATTGATGATGTAATAAAATGAATAGAATATATGAAAATGCCTTATAGATTCCCTCTGGACTTGTACTGATGAGACATGCAGTTTTTGAAAAATATTATTCCTAGGTTATAAATGACTGAGAGGTGAACATTGTAGCTGTTGAGTATTTTAAAGAGGAAAATAAATTATACACAGATATGAATGTGTATACAAATATACAGTTTATGTGTATATAAATTGTATATGTATTTGATCACTTCATTCCTGTTCAGTACAGTTAGATGATCACAATAGGATTTCATTTGCTTATATTAAAATTTATTTGAATAATTAATAGTTTATAACAACAGATACATACAATACCATTGACCAACAGCAAAATGTTCCTTTGGGAAACATGCCTTAAAAGGCTGCTTTCTATATCAAAGTTAATTAGTGCAACCATTGTGGAAGACAGTGTGGTGATCCCTTATAGATGTAATGACAAAACTGCTATTCAACCCAGCAATCCCATTCCTGGGTATATACTCAAATATAAATTTTTCTATTATAAAGGCACATGTGCACATATGTTTGCTGTGGTAGTGTTCAGAATAGCGAAGACATGGAATCAAGCTAAATGACCATCAATGATAGACTGGATAAAGAAAATGTGCTACACATATCCTGTGGTTTATGCAGCCATAATAAATAACTAAATCATGTCCGTTGGAGGGACATGGATGGAGCTGGAGGCCATTTTCTTTAGCAAACTAACCCAAGAACAGAAAACCAAATACTGCATGTTCTCATGTGTAAATGGGAGCTAAATGATGAGACCACATGGACACAGAGAGGGGAAAAACACACACTGGGGCTCATCAGAGGGTTAAGGGTGGGGTAGGGAGTAGGGAGAGGATCATGAAAAGTAACTGATAGGTACTAGGCTTAATCCCTGATAATGGAATAGTCTGCACAAGAAACTGCCATAGTACAAGTTTACCCATGTAACAAACCTGCACATATACTCATGAACTTAAAAGTTAAAGGAAAAAAAAAAAGAAATGCCAAATATAAGATGGCATGGATTTATTTTGTAACATCAAGAAATTTGGAAACAGACTTAGAATTGTGGGTATAAGTTGAATCAAAATTGGTTCCTCTGAAAATAAAAAAATTAAAAGGAAAACTTAAAACTAATTTGGAATATATATTGGAAAAAAGAAAGTTATCTAAAACACTGTATTCAAGTACCTGAGTTGTATGTTGGTAAAAAATATTGACAGCAATTTAAAAAGGTAAAAGGAAAAATTCTTTCAGAAACATTTTTGTCTTAACATTTGAAAATATTTGCTTAAAATTATCCTTTATTTTATAAGAAAATGATTACATAACATATGTTTATAAAGTAACTAGTGATTCTATATTCTACATAATCACAGATTACTTTTATTGTTCATATTAGTACCTTCTCATTGTAAATATTACTTAGTAATACCCTTTCATTATAAATACTTATTGTTAACAGGAATAAGAAAATGTCTGGAAAACTATTTTTAAACTTCAAAAGTCAAAAATTAGCCATAGAGACTCCACTTTTTTTCTATACCTGAAAATTATCATTGACTTTATTCAGTTGAAAGACATTAAGACTAATATTGCTCATGTGCTTGGTGAACTAAACATCAGTCATTGTGACTCAGTAAGACATATTTCTCTCTGCACATGTTTAAACACACATTTGCCCATGCACTGAAAAACAAACCAAAAAAAACTAAACTAAATTATAAACTACTTAACTGTGTTCACAGCTGAAACTTTACAATGTAATTTTATTAATCAGGAATTAACCACTCTCTGGGAACACTTTAGACATATGGTCAGAATGCTTGGCACAATAAAGAGACTGTTCTTGTTAATACCTGGCTCCTTTAGAAACTATAAATAAGGCAATAAACATATAATCATTTTAAAATTAAAAGAGTAAAAAATCACCGAGTTAATATTTATTGATTTAAAATTAAGACCAATTATGACCAATTGGTTAAGATACTTAATAGCCTCTATGTCATGGCATTTGTGACCAGAATCAACTACCACGGCATCTGACCAGGGCATTTTACCCATGTCTCCATTCACATTAAGTTAATATCATGAGTGGTGTAATGTGTGTAGAAAAGATTTGTGGTACCCATGGATAGAATGGCAACAGAAGCCTTCATTCCTGAATTCATTTTTTTTTTAAAAAAAAAGGAAAAGAAGAAATTCTTATGATTCTGATCCCCCATATCCTGAGGAGAGGAGTAGTGATTACATCAGTAATAACAGTCTACAATGGAAAATACAGATTGGAGGGCTTGTTTTCATAAATTAATATGTTTTACAACAGCAGATTTGCTTCTGGGAATTATTACTGAGGAATTATGGAATTCCAACTTGCTGATGATGAGAGGGATATTTGAAATTGTAGTTCATTTTTCTCACTTTTCTTCTAAGCATTCTTACATAGTTCTACTCCCTTTCCACCTGCTGCTTTCATGATTAGCACAATTACAACTGAGTATTTATATCCCCCTTCTTACCATACTGGTTTCTACTGCAAAGCAGATAACTTTTCATGTGGCAACAAAATCATAATGGCTAGACATAAGACCAAATAGTCCTCTTACCACGGAACTATAACCTCCATATATACAAGTTATTCAATAATTGTTAAGGTCCTGGGATATAAAGCCAGTTTATATTATTTACACTTTAATGAGTTCTTACCTAACTGTACTGTTTCTAGAATTCCTCTTAGCAATTGCCAAGAAATCATCGTGTTTATGAAAGGTAAAATGTTAAGAAGCACCACAATTTGATTACAGTATGTGTTTTTTGGTGAAGATTGTTTCTTAATGTCATAGTAATCATTTTATTTTACCAGATGATTAAATGAGCTATTGTAAGGAGATATTGACTATATTTAAAAACAATAAGCAAATACTATATTATTTATTTAGTATTTGTCTCTATTTTGCAATGAAAAAGCCTAGATTATTTTTCCCCTTTTGATTATTTTTTTATAAAGATGATTACATATATCTGTGGGTACATAGTAGGTGTATATATTTATTGTATGCATGAGATGTTTTGTTACAGGCATGCAATGTGAAATAATCACATGGAGAATGAGGTCTTCATCACATCAAGGATTTATCCTTTATGTTACAACTAATCCAATTACACTCTTTTAGTTATTTCAGAATATACAGTTGTTACTGACTATAGTCACTCTGTCTTGCTATCAAATAGTAGATGTTACTCATTCTTCCTAATTTTTTTTTTTTTTGCATCCATTAACCATTCCCTCATCTCCCTAGGTGTCCACTACCCTTTCCAGCCCCTGGTAACTATACTTCTCTCTATGTCAATGAATTCAATTGCTTCGATTTATAGGTTTCACAATTAGGTGAGAACATGTAATATTTGATTTGTCTTCCTGTGCCTGGCTTCATTCACTTAACATAATGATCCCCAGTTCCATCCATGTTGTTGCAAATGACAGGATCTCTTTCTTCTTTATGGCTCAGTAGTATTCCATTTTATATATGTATTGCATCTTTTTAGTCCATTCATCTTTTGATGGACATTTAGGTTGCTTCCAAATCTTGGCTATTGTGAAAAGTGCTGCAGCAAACATGGGCATGTAGATATCTATTTGATATACTGATTTTCATTTTGGGGAGTATATACCCAGCAGAGGGATTGCTGAATCATTTGATAGCTCTATTTTTAGTTTTTTGAGGAATGTCAAATTGTTCTCCATAGTGATTGTGCTAATTTACATTCACACCAACAGTATACATGGATTCCCTTTTCTCCACGTCTTCACCAGCATTTGTTGCTGCCTGTCTTTTGGATATAAGCCATTTTAACTGAGGTCAGATTGTTTCTCATTGTAGTTTTGATGTGCATTTCTCTGATAATCAGTAATGGTAAGCACATTTTCATATGCTTGTTTGCTATTTCTGTGTCTTCTTTTGATAAATGTCTGTTGAAATTTTTTGCCTATTTATTGATCAGATTATTAGAGTTTTTCCTATACAATTGTTTGAGATCCTTATATATTCTGGCTATTAGTCCCTTGTTAGATGGATAGTTTACAGATATTTTCCTCCCATTCTGTGGATTGTCTCTACTAAGTTGATTGTTTCCTTTGCTGTGCAGAAGCTTTTTAACTTGATGTGATGCCATTTGTCTATTTTTGCTTGGTTGCCTGTGCTTGTGAGTATTGCTAAATAAATATTTGCCTAGACCAGTGTCCTAGAGACTTTCCCCAGTTTTCTGTGATTGTTCCATAGTCTGAAGTCTTAGATTTAATTCTCTAATCCATTTTGATTTGACTTTTGTGCATGGTGAGAGATAGGCATCCAGTTTCATTCTTTCGTGTATGGATATCCAGCTTTCCCAGCACCATTTATTAAAGAAACTGTCTTTTCTCCAGTGCATATTCTTGGCACCTTTGTCAAAAATGAGTTCACTATAGGTGTATGGATTTGGTTCTAGATTCTCTATTCCATTCCATTACTTTGTATCTGTTTTCATGCTAGCAACATGCTGTTTTAATTACTATAGCTCTGTAGTTCAGTTTGAAGTCAAGTAATGTAATTATTTTAGTTTTGTTGTTTTTGCTTAGGACAGCTTTGGCTATCTTGGGTCTTTTGTGGTTCCATATAAATTAGGATTTTCTTTTTCTATTTCTGTGAAGGATGTCATTGACATTTTGATAGGAATTTCATTGAATGTGTAGACTGCTTTGCATTTTGTTGCAGTTTTCTTAGGACCAAGAAGAATAAGGCATGTGGACACCAGAGAGTGAGTAAGGCAGAGTAGAATTTATTAAGCAACAGAAAATCTCTAAGCAGAGAGAGGGGACCCAAAGTGCTTTACCAGAAATGGGACTGAGTGCATGGGTTTTGTATTATATTTTTTAATGTGGGAAAAAACAAAGTCTTCTGTAGGTTCTGCCTTAATGGGAGACAAAGTTCTCCCATGGGGGTGTTCATCTGTGCATGTCTGGGGTTGACCATAGTGACTCCATCTTAGTTATTAACCATGAATGCCTAAGCAAACCCATTGGGTAGGGGGTCAAAACTACAATGCTAATGATATTACAATTAGCTGTGGGTCATATTCAGGACATTATGTTGATATATTGTGCCTGTACCTGAGTCAGGACTATCCCTTCCTAGCAAACATCCTGGTATAAGAGGAAGTTCTTAAACACATTTTTACTTGCTAGCTACACCACACGGGTGGTGCAGGTGTGTGCCTATGGGTGCTGTCTCTCTCCCAAGACTCTCCCTCTCTATGTGCCTAGCCACTGTCTAACTGGATCCTTTCCGAATGATATGGACATTTTAACAATATGCATTCTTCTAGTCTGGGAAAATGGAATTTTTTTTTTCATTTTTTGATGCCCTTTTCGGTTTCCTTCATCATTGTCTTATATTTTCATTATTGTGATCTTTCCTTTCTTTGGATAATTCCTAGGTATTTAATTTCATTTTTGGTTATTGTAAATGAAATATTGCTTTTTAAAAAAAGTTTTATTGAGACAGGGTCTCAGTCTGTCACTCAGGCTGGCCTGGACTGGAGTGCAGTGGCACAATATCTGCTTACTGCTGCCTCCACCTCCCAGGTTCAATTCAAGTGTTTCTCCTGCCTCAGCCTCCTGAGTAGCTGGGACTGCAGGTGGCTGCCACCATGCCTGGCTAATTTTTTTTTTTTTTTGGTTTTGTATTTTTAATAGAGACAGGGTTTCACCATGTTGGCCAAACTGGTTGAACTCCTGACTTCAGGTGATCCACCTGCCTCAGCCACCCAATGTGCTGGGATTATAGGTGTGAGCCTCCATGCCCAGCTTATGTTTTTTATTTGTTTTTTATATTGTTCACTGTAGGTATATAAAAATACTACTGATTTTAGTATGTACTGGTTTTTGGTTCTTATGAAGGTGTTTTTTCAGTGTATATAGTTGTTAATTTTGGTGTCCTTGCCAGGGGTTGGGGAACAATTGGTGAAGCTTTCTATTCCACCATCTTGCTTTCTCTGCCTCAAGTTTCTAATTTTCTTTGAGGTCATTATACTGGAAATGAGTTTTGAGTTTTGCACTTGTGGTTCAAAACTTACAAGCACACTAATTTATATGTATCTTGAGATTGCAAATATGCCATAACTGCATCCTTCCATCAAACTAGTACTTTTTATTGCTCTGCCAACATAAAGCTTAGTGAGGATGAGTATTATACGTACCTAATCTGGCCAATAATCTGTATAATCAGCATAGTTCTCTTTATTGTATGTGTGTACAGTTCAAGCTGAATGGTTATACAAATATAGTTTAATATTTGAGTTTCTTCTATTGCCATCTCTACTGTGAAGTTAAGGATAATGACATTCTTGTTGGTGTGGCATCATATTGGTGTCAAGTAAACGATCTAGCAACTTTCTCATATAGAAAGAAAAGGTAAATATGGGGATTTATGTATTAAAATTATTTGCCATACATGCTTTGAATATTGCCTTTTAAAATTATGTCTTCTTAATGCTATACTTGAGATAATATATTTTGAAATTTATTAACTTACTAGATGCTTTTAATTGCTTTTTGACCTGCATTTGGGAGTACTGGAAATTGAATCAGGAGACTTGTGGTCTAATTCCAGTTTTTCCATCGAATAGTTACTGTTACTTGGGCAGCTGACCAACACGTGTTCAGTTTATTCATTATAAAATGAAATAGGTTGGTAGGATCAGTGTTTCGATCTGGGTTTTCAGATGCTTGCTGAGGCAGTTTAATGTTGTCTTTAGGTGCTAGTGAGTAGCGAAAGTGGCTAAGACAGCTAAATGGACAAGGCTGTAAACTTTTTTCCTATTTCAGTCAAAGCAGCTCTGTTTAATAATGCTTATTTATGTACCCTAGGGAAATATGTTTGTATAAGTGTTTTTTTTTAATTTTTATTGCATTATAAGTTTTGGGGTACATATGCAGAACGTGCAAGGTAGTTGCATAGGTACACACATGGCAATGTGTTTTGCTGCCTTCCTCCCCTTCACCCACACTTGGCATTTATCCCCAGGCTATCCCTCCCCAGCCGCCCCCCCACTGTCCCTCCCAAGGGTTTTTAATTTGAAATTAACAAACAAACTTTGAAAACCACTGGACCAAAGGATATGATACTTCACACATCTTTGAGCAATTAAGGGTGTGAAATTCTATGGGCATTCTAATGTGCTAGAAAACAGAATATGATAAACTCTAAATTATATTTCATTGACATGGTTTAGAAACTATCTGATGGAAATAAAAGTGATTTTTAGTCCAGAGCGTGCTTGCACTATTAATGTCATTTGGCTTTCAGACCAAAAAGTGTAATGGTCCCCAAAACTATCTATTGCAGAATTACATTCATATACTGGCATCTTTATGTTATAATCTCATAGAAGATTATATGTTATATGTACTATATTCTTATTTGTGTACTAGGGTAAAAGCTTTGGGTAATAGACTGTATCTCCAGTTGTTAAATTGAGTCAATATGGAAAGTAATATTCAAAACATAAGAAAAGTATGTATGAGCAGTGCACATCAATGGCAGATGAGATATTTTTCCTATAGCTTATTACTGGCCATTTAAGCTTCTTTATTCTATTTTTTAACTCAATTTTTAAAACTCTATTTTTTTAAACCACCATCAAAAATAAAGGAATGCTTTAAAAAGGATCACAAATGGTTTATGAAGATAGGGCATGCCATAAGAGAACGAAATTACAAGTAATGATTACTAATAAAAACATAGAGTGAAAATCATATAGTAGACAAACAGCTGAAGTTATTTTGATAATGGGGTTACTAGATATAGGACATAAAAATAGTAGAAATTTATACGTAATGCTTGTTTTCTCATTTGGAGTATTAGGCACTAAAATGTAATTTGCATTTTTGTTACTAATGAAAATATAATCACATGAAAACAGTGACTAAGTTTCTTAGAGGTTTATGTTTCCTTTAGAAAATGGCTTTAAAATCCAGTAGAGCTTGATTTATGCTCTATATTATCCTCATCTACCATGTGGCTTTTCATATTTTTCATGTATTTGTGTTATATTATCCCAAGTAAAATAAATTGTATTTTTCTTCAACGGTTTTACATTGAAAATATCATTCAATGCAACATGTGTTTTCTTTGCCTTATTTCAAAATATGTTCAATCAAATTCAGCACTTGTAACTTTTTACAGAAATTGTTTCTAAATATTCCATTAACTTCCTGTCAGAATAATATATATTATTTCACTTTAGATTTAAAGCACCAAGATAAATCATTGCTCCAGCTGAAAGAAATCATATTAACATAGTTTAGTTTCTTTTATGAATAAAGATTACTGTTTTTATGTATAATCTTGCATATCAGCATTCAGTATTTAGAAACCTTTGTGTCTAAAGCTAACTGTATTTATGGATTAAAATGAAACCATAAAGTGACATTTAAATAAAACAGAAAAGTCAATAGGCAGAGCCCTTTATTTTTACAAGTATTAAATTCACTACAGATTTTACTGGAAAAGTTTTATTATTAAAACAAGAAAGAAATATTTGTCCTTCTTTCAAGAATTACATAAATAATACAAAGTGACTATAATTTGAAATTTCTATTTTTCCCTATATATCTAAATTTTCAGGAATCAAATAGAAAGTTTCACAAATCGCATATGTTAGTAAGAAAAATATGTGACTAAGACTGAATAAAATACAATAATTTTAATATTTAAACACTTTTCAACATGGAACCAGTACAATTTTTCTTTCAATGGGGATTTTACATCTTCATTTTTAGAACTGCTTTTGGTTGATGGTAATAAAATATTTAAATGAATTCTTTTAAAGAAGCCTTTTTTCTTGTTAGGCAAATAAGATTATTAAATATATAGAAATTATAAATAAAATACTCTCCATGACTGCATTAGTACCAACATATATCATTATAGATGTTCTAAGCTCTAGCACCTATTCTTTTAGTCAAACATTAGACACTATTCCAGATGTTATTCTGCTGATAATTGTTGAACAAAGTAGAGAAAGTTTCTGCCCTCTTAGAATTTATACTTTAGAAATTATAGCAATACACAATATTATAACTAAGAGAGTTTGAAGTAAAATAAGCACTAAGCAGAATACAGCTTGTATGTGCATAAGGAACTAATGAACTTTAAATGTATCATAAAATCTAAAACAGTAAGTGTAAGAAGGTATACTGAGGGAAATTATCAAAGCTTCAGGTACTATGTGGCACTTGTTTTGACTTGTAGAGATGGATAAAATTGGGAAAGTATGGTCAGGGGTTGGTGGAAGTAGACATAGGCATTGAAGGTGGAAGAAAGTAAAAGAAACAAAAATTACAGAGACTAAGAAGTAGCTTAGCTTACCTGAACAAGTCACAGTACATCAGAATATTTTAGTTAAAATGTATAGTTATCTTACTATATTACATATTATAGTATGTCCTATTCTCAGTGTTGTAATTTTCGAACCCTCATTGAACAGGTAGCACTATTTCTGATGTGCCTTGAAATTAAGTAAAATGCTTAAAATTATATAATTCATAATTATTTTTTGTAACTTTCATTTTAGGTTTTGGGGTACATGTGAACAACATGGAAGATTGTTGCATAGGTACACACATGGCAGTGTGATGTGCTGCCTTCCTCCCCATCACATATATCTGGTATTTCTCCCCATGCTCTCTCTCCCCAACTCCCCACTCCCTGCAGTCCCTTCCCTATTTCCCCCCGACAGAACCTGGTGTGTGATGCTCCCCTCCCTGTGTCCATGTGTTCTCATTGTTCAACACTCACCTATGCGTGAGAACATGACTCATAATTCTTAGAGCCTGAATTTAAATCTGGTTCATCTGTCAACAAATTCCCAAAATCTTAAACATTGCAGTAGGCTCTCAGGTTTTGTTTTTGTAAAAATGTGTTTGTTCTGTTTTAATAATTGAAGCATATTTTTACTGGATATAGAAGTCTAGAATGGCAGTTATTTTCTTTCACTCTATTATGATGTTGGCCCACTGGGTTCTTATTTCTGATATTGGGAAGTAAGTAATGATCTTTGATCTTTGTGTCTCTGAAGATAATTTGTGTTTGTTCATAGGCTGTCTGTATAATTTACTACTTGTCTTTCATTTTCAGAAGTTTTAATCTAAATAAAGTTTTGTTTGTATGTTTCCAGCCTAGGTCTTGAGAGCTTTCTAAATCTTGGGATACTCTCTTTTTTTTTCATCTTTTGATAATTATCAGGCAGCAATTTTCAAATATTGTTCTTGCCCAATTTCTCTACCTTCTTTTGTGATACTCCAGCTAAATAAATATTGGCTATTTTCATTAGTTCCTATATTTCTTTTCTTTTCTTTTATGGCCCATATCCTTTATAAAAATATTTCTATCTGTATATCTTTTACTAGGAAGTTTATTAATCATCTTTAATATATCTATTAATATAATGTATTAAGTTATTAAATTTCAGGTTATTATAATTTTCAAAATCAGAGTTTTTCTTTGTCTCTTTTGTAGATTTCAGTTTTCTAGTGGAATTCCTTGTATTCTATACTTTTATGTGTATTAATCATAGGTATTTTTAAATCTCTATCCAATAACCATAACATCTCAATAGTGTATTTCTACTCTAAGTTTATCTCTTGATGTTTGATAATCAGTATTTAAGAAACATTTTTATTGAATGGCAGTTTGTTTCAAACATTGGAAAGTTCCATCTAATGTTACCATCTTCCAAAGAAGATTTATTATTTTTTATTCTGGCAGACAGAATAGGAATAGATGATCACATTTTAGTCAAGTGTGGTTTTCACATGGTTTAAGCTGGTTTTTTTTTGCTGGTTTGTCCTTCAAGACATGTCCCTCTGTTGTGTTCATTGAACGCTAAAAGTGTTTAGCAAGACTATTAGATGTTTCAGGCTCTAAATTTTTATCTTTCTTACACTACTAGACTGCTCATGCTTTCTTTGTAATTTCATACTATAAATGCAATATTAAGAGGGAACAAATGCCTCTTACAAATAGGGCTTAAATTTTGTGCTCAATTCTCTGTTCTTCTCTTTAAGGACTTATCTCCTTGACCAAGCTGAATGCTAGTATTTTCTTTTCATTCAAAGAAGTTGCTGCAAACTCCAGCTTCTTCTTTCTGCTTACCTAGATGCAACTATTTATTTGATTGCAAATGGACAACTGTCCTGGTTTGAAAAGCAGAGCCCACCATAGTCTTAACTTAGCTTGTTTCCCGTCTCTTTAAGTTTAGAAAATCTAGTCAACTTCAGTTGTTCTTGTAACAATTCAATGATTAATATATTTTATTCAGTTTCTATATTTGTTTTTGGTAAACTGATGTTTGGCAGGGTTTTTATAAATTTCTTGTTTTTTAGATAGTTTTTGTTAATGTAAGTATATTCCCATTTAGTGTTCATTTGCTAAAAGAAAATTTTTAGAATGTGTATTGAATTTTATAAAATATTTTTCTGCTCTAAAATGATAAAACCATTTTCCTTCTCTAAAATATTTTCTTTTGTTGTGGGATATTTCCATTTCTGGTATATTTCCAGCTCAAATTATATAATGTATTTTAAATACATTACTTTATTGATTATCTAAATTTATGTTTTTTAGAAAAAACTTCTTGATCCTAAGAAGATTGGCTAAATTTGTGTTTATTGTTATATTCTCACCAGCTTTCTGTAGCTAGGTTTTGGTAGTTTCAAAATATAAGTTGAGCAATTTTTCCTGTTTTTCTTTTCTCATCATCTATATGGCATAAGAGAGGAAATAAAGACTTGGGAGTAATTTTGTTTGAGTCTGTTTGAGCAAATCTTCCTCCTTTGGTGTACTTTTAAATGCCTATTGGTTTAGTATGATTTTTTGTTTCCTCTTGAATAAAGTTTCCTCTTTTGTATTTTCTTATATATATCCACTTCACCTAAGTCTTTGTTCAGAAATGACTTATTGCTAGAGTCTCTTGCTCTTCCTCCTCCTCTGTTTCTTCCTAGTCTGGTTATCTCTTATGGTTATGGCTTAAACTTTTATAAAAATAAGTAATGTATAGATGAATAGTTTTGATCCTGTCATAGTTCTTCTGCCAATTATTCCTTGACATTGTGAGATCTAGACTGTTTCGCCTAGAGGTAATGACTGCTACTAATTAGTGATAATTATTTGTCGTAGGCTAAGAATATTGTAGTTATTACTGCCTGCAAGGCTTAAGTTCATTTATGAAATAGAAATTGTTAGTACTTTACATATGAAGGCATCTGAGGCTTGCAGAACTTGAGTAGGTTACTTGGAAAAATTAAGTAGTTAAGTGGATATCACAGGCAAAATTATAAGATGATCCTGGAGATTCCCATGTCCTGTTCTATATGCCCTGTAAAATCTCCTTCACTTGTGTGTGAGTGAAACTGTTAATATGATATTTCTTCCATGATTACATTATATGTAGAAAGAGATTTTATAATGCAATTAAGTCCCCCAATAAGTGACTTTTATTTAATCAAACCTGGTTGTCCTAGATGGGTCTGCCCTAGTTAGATGGGCCTTTAACAACACTAGAATTAGCAGCAGAGATTCTCCTCTTGTCCTGAAGAAGAAAACAAACTGGCATGCTGTGAGAGGAGGAGGCCCTGTGTCAAGAGCTTGTGAGTACCTTCTAAATGCTGAGAGTAGTCCTTACCTGGTAGCTACCAAGAACAGGAGACCTAAGTCCTACAAGCAGAATGAAATGAATTCTGCTGCAATCATTGAACTTGGAAGAGAACTCTACTTCCCAGATGAGATCACATCCCAGTCAATACCTTGATTTCAGCATGGTGAGACCCCAAGCAAAGGATTTAGGTAACTCACACTTGCACACTGACTTGTTGAAACTGTGAGACAGTACATTTATGTTGTTTTAAGACACTAAATTTGTAGAAATTTGTTAGGCAGTAAGAGAAAACTAATACACTAGATGTCTAGAGATTTCATAAGCAGCAGAGATAGTGTTCAAACATAATCTCTAACTTCAAAATTCATCTTCACAATTATGCTATCTTACTTTAATATATTTGTAACTGATAAAAATTCAAAATATCTGTCTGTTGATCTGAAAAAGTGAACTACTACAGAGTTTATGCAATTACAACCATCAAACTTGATAGTTCTGTCTTTATTTTTCTTCTCATTGGCTGCAGAGTTCAATATACTAGACCTATCTTTTTATGGTCTTCTGTCTTTTCTGTCTCATGCGTATTTTCAAACTACATAAACTGTTTTATCTAAATTTGGTAGGAAAAGTAATGTCTAATTTGTAGTGAGATAAAGAAATTATAAGGATCTAAATTAATAAATCATGCAAACCTTTACTCATTTTGGTAAATACATTTTAATGATATTGTTCTCTTCTATCAAAACTGGCTCAAAATGTGCTTTAAACAATAGTATTTTACTTTAATATGTGGTTACTGTACTGAACAGTGCAAATTTAAATAACAGTTATTTTAAATTACTGGAATTAATTATTCAGTGTTGAATGAGAAACTGTTTTGCAGTAAGAATGTCTAAATTCAGGAAAATGCTTTTGAATCAAGTAAGACACTGATGAATAAAAATTATTGAACTCTGGGTTATTTTCAGTTGCTACTCTTTCTTCATATTTACAGTTTTTAATATTTAATTTTAAAATTCTATTTTCTTCATCCTTTCATGTTTTTTCTTGGTACATATTTCATTTTATCTGGAGGTTACTGAGCCTGGTACTTTAATAATAATGATAACCTGAAATTGATAATGTTCTACTAATTATCAAATTACTAAGAATACTAATAATTATTAGCTTTTAACAAATATACAGATTTAATAGAAAAAAATTTGATTTACTTTTTGATTCACTAAATTTGTTTTAAACTATTATTGAGGCATCAAAATAAAAACCATCAGTGTGCTTATGCTTTTGTCTCTACAGAAATAATGTATACCCTTTAATATGTGAAATTTCAGAACATAACTAATGGGCATGTTCCAAATATTTTATGCATATGCCATTTATGCTACTGAGTGGGATGATTTTCTCCCATTCACCACGGCTGATGTTGTCTTGACTATTGTAGAACTGCTTTCATTTTAAATAGCATATTCATTAAACAAAATATAATCATTATATTAAATTTTTATGTATGTCCTCTTCTAATGTTTACAAAAAAGAAAAAAATAAGCCAAATGCAATCAATGAAAACTGTAAATGTTACCATACTCATGGAAGAAGTTAACAATGTAGGGAGCATAGTACATGAAAAAAATGCTGCTACAATCCAGCAAACCTTGAGTACTATTAGAGGATATTCTGAGGGGAGAATTAGTATGTGTGTCAGGAATAAAGCACAACGTTGGTAAGGTGGCTTGCATTCCTGTGCTTTTCACTAGTTATTAAACATGGAAAAACAATGGGCCTGTTCAATCAAAAGATAGTACTGAGTAAAACTTCTTATATATTTAAACTGTTGTAACCTAAATGCACATACATAGGGCATGCATTTATTTTTCTTCTGGTTACTATGTTGCACTGTAATGTTTGTAAAAAAAAAAAATGGCTGTACAAATGTAGCAAAATGATAAAGAATCCTTTTTAATTTTGTTTTGGGTACTAACTTCAGCCTTTATGTTATTGGTCATATCATATTTGTTCTTTTTTGCTTATTTAATCAACATTAATTAAACATACACAGGGTGCTAGATCTGTACAGAACGCTGAGATGTATTAAACTAAGGTGTGTTCTGTAATCTCAGGGCCCCTACTCCTCACATTGTGCTTATAAGTATAGAGACTTCTTAACTCTATTCAAAAATGGAGAAACTGGGTTGACATTATCTAACACACCTCTGTCAAATAGAATTAAATGAGATCCATGTTTTTTATTTAGTAGCCACTACAAAAAAACTTAAGGACATAAATGAAATTAATTAGAATTAATATATTTTGTTTAACTATGTCAAAACGATTTCTATTTCAACCAAATGTAAGTAATAAAAAAATTTTAGTGAGATACTTAGCATTCCTTTTTTAATACTAAATTTTTAAATTCAATGTGTATTTTATATTTATAGCACATCTCAATTGGTACTAGCCATGTTTCAATGCTTTATAGCCACAGGTGGCTACTGTATTGAAAAGTACAGATTTAAATAACAGTTAACATTGATTTTAGCATTTTTATAATGCTTTATCTAGATTTTCTGCAGACAAAAGCCCAAATTTTAATTTTTGACAAGAGCTCTATTCTTAAAAATTATTTTTTATAGAAAGTATTTTCCCAGAGTAATTTAAATTTTTTGTTTGTTTGTTTGCCCAATACTAGGAAAGCAAAATTTTACCTCTAGTATTTTGAATTACATTGTCATAGGGCCACTCTCTTTTTCAGAAAAACACCATGAAAAGTTTTATGATTTTAATTGACCAAAAGTTCTGTAATTTATTTATTTTTTTTATTTTTTATTTTTTTTTAAATTTTTATTGCATTATAGGTTTTGGGGTACTTGTGCAGAATGTGCAAGATAGTTGCATAGGTACACACGTGACAATGTGTTTTGTTAAATATTTATTTGTAACAACAAATCTGTCAAAAGTTTATTTAAAGTTATGTTTTTAACTTGTGAGCTAGTTGCTGTGTTGCTTAATTAGTTAGTTATACTCTGTCATCAACTGTATTATTAATATGCTATTTTTATTTTAAAACATTTAATAAGGGTGATAATTCTACATTGTGAGCATAATACATAAATCTTCAATGCCTTTTGTAGAATTTATTGACTTAAAATTTTATTGAATTAGATACTAAAGAATACTGTTCATACAGTTTTTTAAATGTGGTAAAAGTCATTTTGGGGGAGTATTGACGTTATATAAAACTAAAAAAGGTATAAATTGACAGAGAGATCAAAATAGCTAGGAGTAACTTCTACATTATAGGCTTAATTATAAGAAATAGCCTAAAAATATATAATTTCATATTCCCTTAGAGCTTCCAGTGTGTGTGCCTACCTGGCTGGGAACAAAATTTTTGTGAACAAGAATCCAATGAGTGTGAAATGAATCCTTGCAAGAACAATTCCACCTGTACTGACCTTTACAAAAGCTATCGGTGAGTAAAATGTTTTTGGTTTTCTTCATGAAATTACGTGGAGTGCTCATTGTCCTTGGAATACATCCAGACATTATTTTCACTTTAGATACATTTAATTTAAATAAGCACCCAGAGATGAAGAGCCATTCACTGACAAGACAGTGTCACAATCATTTTAAATACTGAAGACCAGATGTCAAGACAACAAAATATAAACCAGTTTTAGCTTGAAAATGCAATGTTCAGATATGGTAAAAGATACAAATGCATTTACTTCTTCAAAACATGCTTTTTCCATCTTAACACTGTTTTGTACCTTTCTATACAGTATGAGAACTAACACACTATGACAAAAAAGAATTGCATTCACTAAATTTAAACTTCCAACTTATTACTTAGTGATTATTATGGTTTGGATTGTTTTAGTATAATTTAAAAATATTTTACAGTATATATTATCCACACATTCCACAATTCAATTGTATTAATTAGTTCTTTGTTGAGAATTCTGAAGAAACTCTTAATAGAAATTCTGAGTAGATGTTTATGTCTTTTGTCCACTTCTTAATGGAGTTGTTTTCTCCTTGTTGAATAAATTCCTTACAGATTCAGTGTATTAGACCTTTGTTGGATGCAGAGATTTTGAGTATTTTTTCCTATTCTGTCACTTGTCTGTTTACTCTGTTGATAGCTTCCTTTGCTATACATATGTTCTTTAGCTTAATCTGAACTTGTCAATTTTTGGTTTTGTTGCAGTGGTTTTTGAGGACTCAATCATAAATTATTTTTTTAAGGTTGATGTCCAAAGTGGTGTTTTCTAGGTTTTCTTCTAGGACTCTTATAGTCAGAAGTCTTATATTTAAATATTTAATCCATCTTGAATTAATTTTTTATATGTAGTAAAAGGTAAGGATCCAGTTTCTGTCCTGTGCATATGGATAGCCAATGATCTCAGTACCCTTTAGTGAACAGCGGGTCCTTCCCCCACATTGCTTATTTTGTTGATTTGTTAAATATTAGATGGCTGTCAGTATGTGGGTTTATTTCTAGATTTGCTATTCTGTTTTACTGATCTATGTGTCTGTTGTTGTTTCACTAGTACCATGCTGCCATGCTGTTTTGGTTACTGTAGACTTACAGTGTAGTTTGAAATCAGATAACATGATGCCACCAGTTTTTTTTTTCCTCTAAGATTGTGTTGGTTATTCAGCCTCTTTTTGGGTTTCACATACATTTTAGGATAGTTTTTCTCTAATTCTGTGAAAAATGGCATTGGTAGGTTGATAGGTTGAATCTGTGTATTGCTTTGGGCATTATGGCCATTTTAATGATATGGATTCTTCCAAGCCATGAACACAGCATATTTTTCCATTTGTTTATATCATTACTGATTTATTTTAGCACTTTTTTGTAGTTCTCTTTGTATAGAACTTTCACATTCTTGTTTAGATGTATTTCTTGGTTGTTGTTGGGATGTGTGTGAGTGTGCGCTATTGTAAATGGGATTGCATATTGTAAATGGATTCTTGATTTGGCTCTCAGCTTGAATGTTATTGGTTCATTGAAGTGTTACTGATTTTTGTGCACTGATTTTGTATTCTGAAACTTTACTGAAATTATGTATCAGTTTGAGGAGTCTTTTGGTGGAGTCTTCAGCATTTTCTAGGTGTGGAATCATATCATCAGTGAAGAGTGTTAGTTTGACTCCTCTTATTTCTTTTTTTTTTTTTTTTTTTTTTTTTGAGTTTTATTATCTTTTATTTATTTATTTATTTATTTATTTATTTTTATTGCATTATAGGTTTGGGGGTACATGTGCAGAACGAGCAAGATAGTTGCATAGGTACACACATGGCAGTGTGCTTTGCTGCTTTCCTCCCCTTCACCCACACTTGGTATTCATCCCCAGGCTATCCCCCCCAGCCCCCCCCTGCTGTCCCTCCCCCATTCCCCCCAACAGTCCCCAGTGTATAGTAGACTGCCTCTCTGTGTCCACATGTTCTCATTTTTCTCACCCACCTATGAGCGAGTATATGCGGTATTTCTTTTTCTGTTCTTGTGTCAGTTTGCTGAGAATGATGTTCTCCAGATTCATCCATGTCCCTACAAAGGACACAAACTCATCATTTTTGATTGCTGCATAATATTCCATGGTGTATATGTGCCACATTTTCCCAGTCCAGTCTATCATCGTTGGGCATTTGGGTTGGTTCCAGGTCTTTGCTATTGTAAACAGTGCTGCAATGAACATTCGTGTGCATGTGTCCTTATAGTAGAACGATTTATAATCCTTTGGATAGATACCCAGTAATGGGATTGCTGGGTCAAATGGAATTTCTATTTCTAGGTCCCTGAGGAATCGCCACACTGTCTTCCACAATGGTTGAACTAATTTACACTCCCACCAACAGTGTAAGAGTGTTCCTATTTCTCCACATCCTCTCCAGCATCTGCTGTCTCCAGATTTTTTAATGATCGCCATTCTAACTGGTGTGAGATGGTATCTCAATGTGGTTTTGATTTGCATCTCTCTAATGACCAATGACGATGAGCACTTTTTCATATGTTTGCTGGCCTCGTGTATGTCTGCTTTCGTAAAGTTTCTATTCATATCCTTTGCCCATTTTTGAATGGGCTTGTTTGTTTTTTTCCTGTAAATCTGTTTGAGTTCTTTGTAAATTCTGGATATCAGCCCTTTGTCGGATGCGTAAACTGCAAAGATTTTTTCCCATTCTGATGGTTGCCGATTCACTCTAGTGACTGTTTGTTTTGCTGTGCAGAAGCTGTGGAGTTTGATTAGGTCCCATTTGTCTATTTTGGCTTTTGTTGCCAATGCTTTGGGAGTTTTGTTCATGAAGTCCTTGCCTACTCCTATGTCCTGAATGGTTTTGCCTAGATTTTCTTCTAGGGTTTTTATGGTGTCGGGTCTTACGTTTAAGTCTTTAATCCATCTGGAGTTAATTTTAGTGTAAGGTGTCAGGAAGGGGTCCAATTTCTGCTTTCTGCACATGGCTAGCCAGTTTTCCCAACACCATTTATTAAATAGGGAATCCTTTCCCCATTGCCTGTTTTTGTCTGGTTTATCAAAGATAATATGGTTGTAGATGTGTTGTGTTGCCTCCGATGCCTCTGTTCTGTTCCATTGGTCTATATCTCTGTTTTGGTACCAGTACCATGCTGTTTTGATTACTGTAGCCTTGTAGTATAGTTTGAAGTCTGGTAGCGTGATGCCTCCCGCTGTGTTCTTTTTGCTTAGAATTGACTTGGCTATGCGGGCTCTTTTTTGGTTCCATATGAAATTCATGGTGGTTTTTTCCAGTTCTGTGAAGAAATTCAATGGTAGTTTGATGGGGATAGCATTGATTGTGTAAATTACTTTGGGCAGTATAGCCATTTTCACGATATTGATTCTTCCTAACCACGAACATGGAATGTTTCTCCATCTGTTTGTGTCCTCTCTTATTTCATTGAGCAGTTGTTTGTAGTTTTCCTTAAAGAGGTCCCTTACATTCCTAGTGAGTTGTATTCCTAGGTATTTTATTTTCTTTGTAGCAATTGTGAATGGCAGTTCGTTCTTGATTTGGTTCTCTTTAAGTCTGTTATTGGTGTATAGGAATGCTTGTGATTTTTGCACATTGATTTTATATCCTGAGACTTTGCTGAAGTTGCTTATCAGTTGCAGGAGCTTTTGGGCTGAGGTGATGGGGTCTTCTAGGTATACTATCATGTCGTCTGCAAATAGAGACTCCTCTTATTTCTATTTGAATGCCTTTTATTTCTTTTTCTTTCCTGATATCTCTGGCTTGGACTTCCTGTAGGAGTTGTGAGACTGGGCTTGTTCCAGCCCTGCAGGGGAATGCTTGTAGATTTTGCCCATTCAGTATTATGTTGGCCATAGGTTTATCATGCATGGCTCTTCTAATTTTGAGATATGTTTCTTAGACCCCTACTCTGTTTAGAGTGTTTAACATGATGTTGAATTTTGTAGAAGAATTTTTCACTTCTATTGGGATCATCCTGTGGTTTTTGTTTTTAATCTGTATACGAGGTGAATCACATTTATTGATTTGTGTATGTTGAAGCAACCTTGTATCCAGAAATGAAGCTTACTCAGTAAATTAACTTTTTCATGTGCTGCCATATTTGGTTCCTACTACTTTGTGGAAGATTTTTGCATCTGTGATCACAAGGTGTATTGGCCTGTAGTTTTCCTTTTGTGTTGTATCTTTGCCAGGTTTGGTATCTGGACAATACTGGCATCATAGAATGCATTAGGAAGAAGTTCCTTCTTAATTTTTTTGGGAATAGTTACAGTAGAATGGGTACCAGCTCTTCTTTTTACATTTGGTAAAAATTTAGCATGTATCCATCTTTTCTGGGGCTTTATTTTGTTGGCAGTTTTTTTTTTTTTAATTGCTGATTCAGTTTCAAAATTTGGCATTTATGGGATTTAAATTTCTTCCTCATTCAATCTTTGGGAGGTTGTGTGTTACCAGTTATTTATCTATTTCTTTTAGATTTTCTAGTTTATGTGTATGGAGGTATTCATAAGGGCCCCTCAGAATCTTTCCACTTCTGTAGGATCAGTTGTAATGTCACCTTTGTCATCTCTGATTGTACTTATTTGGGTCTTCTGTCTTTTTTTGTTGTTAATGTAGCTAGTGGTTTATCAATCTTGTTTATGCTTTCAAAAACCCAATTTTTGCTTCAACTGACACTTTCCATGGATTTTGGTGTCTTAGTTTTGTTCACTTTTGCTCTGATTTTAGTTCTTTTCTTTTGCTAGGTTTGGAATTAGTTTGCTCTTGTGTTTCTGCTTTTCCAAGTATGATATTAGATCATTAGTTTGAGATCTTTCTAACATTTTGAGACACATATTTAACAAGTAGCCAATAAACATATGAAAAAATTCTCATGGACACAGGGAAGAGGGTACTACACACTGGGGTCTATTGGGGGGAATAGGGGAGGGACAGTGGTGGGGGGGGAGCTGGGGAGGGATAGTCTGGGGAGAAATGCCAAATGCGGGTGAAGGGGAGGAAGGCAGCAAAACACACTGCCATGTGTGTACCTATGCAACTATCTTGCACGTTCTGCACATGTACCCCAAAACCTAAAATGCAATGAAAAAAAGAAAAAATTCTCAATGTCACTAATCATCAGAGAAATGAAAATCAAAAGCAAAGTGAGTAATAACTCACACAAATCAACATTGCTATTTTCAAAATGTTGAAAAAGCAAGAGATTCTCAGGCACTAGAGAAAAGAGCGTGTTTAAACACTGTTATTGGGAATGTAAATTAGTTCAGTTACTGTGGAGAACAGTTTGGAGTTTTCTCAAAAACTTACAAGAGAACTGCCATTTCACCCAGCAATTCCATTAATGGGCATATATCCAAAAGAAAATAAATCATTCTACCAAGAAGATACATGCACTCATATAGTCATGTCAGCACTACTCACCATAGTGAAGACATAGAACTAACCTAGGTTCCTATCAAGATTGGATTGCATAAAGGAAATGTGGTCCATATACAGCATGGACTGCTATGCAGCCATAAAGAACAAAATCATGTTTTTTGCAGCAACATGGATTCAGCTTGAAGCTATTATCCTAGGTGAATTAATACAGAAACAGAAAACCAAATATCACATGTTCTCACTTCTAAGAGGAAGCTAAACCCTGGGTACTCATGGCCATAAAGATGGCAATGATAAACACTGGGAACTTCCAGAGGGGAAAGCGGAGGAGGTAAGTATGGGTTGAAAACCTGACTGTTGGGTACTATGCTCACTACCTGGTTGATGGGATCATTTGTACCCCAAACCCTGCATCATGCAATATACCCATGTAACAGTTGCACATGTACTCCCTGAATCTAAAATAAAACTTGAAGTTATTTTTTTAAAAATGATGATACACATAAAAAAAGAAATTCTGAGTAGCTACTATTATTCCAAAGCTTAATGACCAAATATATATTGGTAAATAATTTGTGTGTGTGTGTGGTGGATTCTCACTCTGTTGCCCAGGCTGGAGTGCAGAGGTGTGATCTCAGCTCACTGCAACCTCCACCTCCTGGATTCAAGTGATTCTCCTGCCTCAGCCTCCTGAGTAGCTGGGATTACAGCTGCCTGCCACCATGCCTGGCTAATTTTTGAATTTGTAGTAGAGATGGGGTTTCATCATGTTAGTCAGGCTGGTCTCTAAATCCTAATTTCAAGTGATTTGCCCACATTGGCCTCCCAAATTGCTGGGATTACAGGCATGAGCCACCATGCCCATCCCTTGGTAAATAATTTTTAATCCTAAATTTGTTTGGTATACATTGCATCTCTCATGTAGATGGATAATCAAGTATATTATAAGTAAATCATTTGCCTGATCAGAAGCAGATTAATTGCATACAAATGTACTCAGATAACTAGAGAAAATAGTTAAAATTATTTCAGAAGGTCCTCCAAAATAAAACATACATTCTCTTTTGCCTTGTGATTAAGGTTGAGAATCCTGGATAATTTCATGCCTGTAAAACTTTTTGAAATGTTTCTAAGTTTTTGGTGATTAAAGTGGGTTATAAGGTGCAGACTGTTCAACAGTAGGCAGTTTGCTTTATTGAAAATAATTCCACAATAGATGGCAATAATGGGATAGATACTAGGTGACAAAAAGGAAGATAAATGAATAATTTTGGTAACAGAAAAACTCACAGTGCCAATAGTTAGGATTAGTTAAAAATATAGAAAAGTATAAAGAATGAGATATTTTTTGTAACTTTAGCAATAACTAAAGTTGATGTATAAACACAAATTGATATTACTAATCTTTCCAACTGTGTAGTAGGAGAAATAATCAACTTTTGATAAACCAAAACATAATCTTCATTGTTAACTATATTTTATTTTTCTTACCTCAACTAAGTATAAACTATAATATATAAATTTTCTAGTATTTCTTTCATTGAGACTCTGATGTATTTTTTCTTTAGCATTTAGCTCTTCCTATAATTTCTTAAAATAACTTGGGTATGTGCAAGTTAATGCTGTTGGCAGTCACCAGACACCACTGGGAACAGAACTGAGGTTGAAAAAATTGAGGTTTGGCCAGATGCGGTGTCTCAGGCCTGAAATCCCAGCACTTTGGGAGGCCGAGGTGGGCAGATCATGAGGTCAGGAGTTCAAGACCAACCTAACCAATGTGATGAAACCCTGTCTCTACTAAAAATACAAAAAAAAATTAACTGGGTGTGGTGGAACGAGCCTGTAATCCCAGCTACTCAGGAGACTGAGACAGAAAAATCATTTGAACCCAGGAGGCAGAGGTTGCAGTGAGCCAAGATCGTACCACTGAACTCCAGCCTGGGTGACAGAGGGAGACTCCATCTCAAAAAAAAAAAAAAAGAAAAAGAAAAAGTTGGGTTTGGAACTCATTGCCACAAGGGACAAAACACATAATATAGATATCTAAATAAAAGGATATTAAAAAGGACTTACAGGCTTGAGCTTGTTACATGTATTTTGGGGGAGAGTTTTAAAGAGTACAGTTTTGCTCTAGATAAGTTGTCAAACTGTGAACAGAATTTTATTATTTGGTTTGTAATAAGTCTTACCTAGAGGGATGGAGGAAAAGACAAGAGAGGGGTGAAGACCAGCGTTTTCAAAGGAGGTAGCAATTGCTTGCATTAGTCATGACCGGGGATTGTTTTGTTAGTCTTTTGGTCTGGGTGATGTTCCTGTTTTTATCTCTATTTAATATGAGTATAATGTAGTCTAGTTTTTATGCTCTCTTATTTTCATAGAGTAACATTGTCTAATACTGATGTTCTATGAAACTGTCTGTTGAAATGTTCATCAGAAAAACAGACCTAGCTCTAAACGTAAGTTATAGCATGTTGCTAGCTCTTGAATAGCCTGGTTATCAGAGGCTACTTTGTGCCTTCCCAAAACAATGTCTTATATATATGAGTTATATGTGTTTGTGTATGTGTGTGTCTGTGTGTGTGTGTGTGTGTGTGTGTGTGTGAGAAATATATCACTTATCTTTGTCCACCTATTTGTTTAAAATATTCTTACACATTGAACAAAATGAGATGATCCAAATATTAATTCATGGTTCAACATGGTATTAATTTTATTTAAATAAAAGTATTGCATTTGATGTAGTGGTCTTAAAGATTGAAAATAAAATAAACAATATCTAAAAGCTTAATTAAAAATACTTTATTTTAATATTCATTATACATAATCAGTCTTTTTAGATAACGCTGACATGGCTTATTGTTAACTCCTAGTGATTAAAATTTATGTAGGTTTCAGAAGATTTTGTCACCTAAATTAAGACAAACTCTTAGTCATTTTATCATTTCAAAGATTTTCAATATATTATTTATTTTCATACTTCCTATATTATTTGTTGTATTTTTTTCTGGATATAAAATTTATAGTCCTGTTGAAGCAGATTTTCTGAATGTACTTCTTTGTGATTATAATGTATTAATATGAACATTATATTCATGTTGGCTTTACTAGATTGTTAAGAGAAAAGAGCAGACATTAAATATGCTATTAATGAAATGAGCATAATGTGCATATTCCATATGTTACATATAAATAGGATGACTTACTATTTAGGAATTTCCTTACCCAGTTATTTTTCTAAATAATAAATTTATTGAGACATAATTAACATGCTATGCAAGTCACCCTTTTAAGTATAAAATTCAGTACAATAGACCCCCTTTACTATCCCAAGGGAGACATGTTCCAAGACCCCCAGTGGATGTCTGAAAATCACAGATAGCACCAAACTCTATACAAAGTAACATATATCCCTTAACTTAAAATGGGGTTATGTTCTGATAAGCCATTGTAAATTGAAAAAAAAATTGTAAGTCAGGAATGTATTTATAAGTATTTAATATACTTAACTTACTGAATATTATAGCTTATCCTAGCCTTCCTTAAACATGCACAGAACTTACATTAACTTACAGTAGAGCAAGCCACAAACCCTATTGTATAATAAATTATCGAATATCTCATGTAATTTATTGAATACTCCACTGAAAGCAAAAAACAGTGATTGTAAGGGCACTTGAAGTACAGTTTCTAGTGAGTATGAATTGCTTTCATCCGATTGTAAAGACAAAATATCATGTCAAACCAGTTGGGGACCATCTATATCTAGAATATGTTTTTTTTTCTATACATTACTATAGTAAAGTTGAAATATAAATTAGTCACACTACAAGATTAACAATAACTACTAATTAAGTAGAAAAATTATAACAACATTCTATAATAAACGGATGTCAGTGTGGTCTCTGTCTCAAAATACCTTATTGTACTGTATTCACCTATTTTTAGAGCATAGTTGGCTGCTGGTAACTGAAAACAGAAAGTAAAACCATGGATAAGGAAAGAACTACTATAGATTTAGTGTAGTCATAGGAGAGGTACAATGATTATCACTATCTAATTTTAGAATACTTTTATTATTCCAAAAGAAACTCACGCCATTAGCATAGCCTCTCCCCATTTCCTTTTTCTCCCTTAAAACTTCGAATCAACTTTCTGTCTCTAGGATGTGTCTGTTCTGGACATTTCACATAACTAGAATCATACAATATATGTTTTTTTGTGACTAGTTGGTTTCATTTAGCATATTTTTTTCAAGATTTATGTCATAGCAGGTATAAGTACTTGGTTGCTTTTTTACGGCCAGATAACATTACATCGTAAAATTAGAGCAAATTTGTTTATTTTTCAGCTGATAAACATGTTGATTTCAACTTTTTTTGACTATAATGAATAATGCTCTTATAAACATTTATATGCAATATATGTCCAGATGTATATTTTCAGTTCTTTTGTATATAAAGCTAGGAGTAGAATTGTTGAATCATAGAGTAACTCTATGCTTAACTTTTAGAGGAACTTCCAAATTCTTTTCCAAAGTAAATGTACTATTTTGCATTACCACCAGCAGTGTATGAGAGTCTTAATATCTCCACACCTTGCCAATGTTTGTTGATGTTTGTCTTTTTAACTATTCTAGTGGGTGTGAAATGGTATGTCAATACACATTTGGTTTTCAATTCCCTAAGCAATAATGTTGCTTGTCTTAAGATGTGCTCTAACCTGTGTGTCTCTTTTTTGGAGATTCTGCTCATATCATTTTCCCACTTGATAATTGAGTTCCGTACCTTTTATTTTAGTTGTAAGGAATTTTATATATTTTGGATTCAAGTCTCTTATCAAATATGATTTGCAAATATTTTCTTCCATTACGTGAATTGTCTTTTTCTTCATGGTGTCCTTTGAGGCAAAACTAATTTTAATTTTGAGGACAACCAATTGACTTATTATCTTTTGCCAGTTTTGCTTTCCTTGTCATAGCTAAGAAATTGTTGTCTAACTCAAGATTACAATACTTTTATTCCTGTATTTCCTTCTAGAAACATATTTTTAGCTCTTATTTTGAGATATAATCCATTTTGATTTAGTTAATTTGTGTGTGTATATTGTGAGGTAAGCATCCAACCTCATTCTTCTACACATGAATATCCAGGTGTCTCAGGATAATTTCTTAAAAATACTATTCTTTCCGTATTAAATTATCTTGGTGCCTTTATTTAAAATCAATTAAACAAACATTTAAGGATTTCTGGACTCTCTGTTCTATTTATCTTTATTCTAATACCATATCCTCTTATTGTAATTTTTAGTAAGTTTGAATTCTGGAAGTATGGATCCAACTTATTCTTCTGTTTTAAGATTCCTTGGATAAACTGGGATCCTTGTACTTCTATATGGATTTTAGTATCAGCTTGTTACTTTCTGAGGAAAATGGCAGCCATAACTTGACAGGGATTTTATTGAATCTTCTTTAATTTATTTCAATAATATTTTATAGTTTTCAATGTATATTTGTACTTCTTAAAATCTAGTCTTAAAATTTTGAATTTTTATGTCATTAGAAATGGAATTGTCTTAATGTTCTTTTCACATTGCTCTTTTCTAGTGTATAGAACCACTGAGTTTTGTATACTGATCATTTATTTTGCAATGCTCGTAAACTTATTTGTTTGTTATAATTTATTATGACTTCCTTGAGATTTTAAATCTCTGATTATAGAGATAATTTTGTTCCTACCTTTCTAGTCTTGATACATTTTTTCCTGCTTTATGTTTAATTATCCTGACAACTTTGAGTACAATATTGAATAGAAGTGACAGACTACATATCTTTGTCTTGTCCCTGAGCTTAAAAGAAAATCAAACAGTCTTTCACCATAAAGTATGGTGTTAGTTGTGGATTTTTGGCAGGACACTTTACCAAATTTTGGACATTCCCTTCTGTTTCTGGTTTGTGGAGTGTTTTGTTTATTATTTTTATAAAAAGTTGTTGACTGTTTCTAAATGCTATCACTGAAGTTATTTATATGTATAATTTGTCTCATATTCTCCTAATATGATGTATTCTATTCAGTGATTTTCTAATTTTAAAACCAACTTTGCATTTCTAATACACATCCCAGTTGGTCATAATGTATATTTCTTTGTATATTTTGCTGAATTCCATTTGCTAGTTGGTGAAGGAATTTGGGTTCTGTATTCATAAGGCATATTGATCTGCATTTTTTTTTTATTTTGTATAGTCTCTTTGACTGGATTTAGTATCTGGGTAATATTTGCCACATATAACATGTTAAGAATTGTCGCCTTTTATTTTAGAACACTTGCAGAAGGATTGGTGTTCATTATTCTGTAAACATTTGGTAAAATTTACTGGTAAAGCAACCTACTCATATGCTTATTTTATGGAAAACATTTTTATTACTAAATCAATCTCTTTGCTTATTGTAAGTTTATTGATATACCATACTTCTTTTTGAGTTAGTTTCATTACTTTTTGTCTTTCTGTAAAGTTATCTATTTCATTTAGGCTGTATAATTGGTTGGCATGTAATTGTCTAGGATTCTCCTTGAATCCTTTTTTATTTTTGGAAGAGTGTCATATTTTCTCCTCTTTCATTTCTGATTCTTGCAATCTGGGTCTTCTCTATTTTTTCTTGTTCAATCTAGTTAGTGGTTTTTCGGTTTTGGAAAGTACCAGTTTTAAATTTCAATGTTTTATTCTATTGCTTTTTGATTCTGTGTTTTATTAATTTATGCTTTAATTTTCCTTATGACCTCTTTCCTCTTGCTATGAATTTAGTTTTCACTCTTGAATACAAAGTATATCTCTTACAGATAGTAGATAGTTGAATAGTATTTTTATTAAATTCATTCTGCTATTATTTATCCTTTGGTAGGAATATTTACTCAATTTACATTTATTGTAATTACTGATAAGGAAGAGTTTACATCTGCTATTCTGCCATTTGTTTGTCAATGTCCTTTCTTCTTTTGCTCCTGCATTCCTCCATTATTACCTTATTTTGTATTAAATAGATATTTTATCTGATATACCACTGTAATTTCCTTGTTACATATTAGTATTTTAAAAATACTTTTTAATGGTTGCCCTGTAGATTACAAGTAACTTCTTAAGATAAAACAATTAAATAGCATTAATAGCAAATTAATTTTAATAATGTGCAAAATATTGCTCCACTGTTGCTCCCTTTTTTCCATTCCCTTGTTTCATTATTGTGATACAAATTATTCCTTATATATTATAAACCTATCACCAACTGTTATAATTATGGCTTTGTGCTCCATCTTTTAAATCATATAAAAAGAGAAAAGAGTTATGAACAAGATATATTTATATTGGTTTTTAATATTTACTAATATAGTTACGATTACTGGATCTTATTTATTTTTTGTGTGAATAATTAATATTCTATGGTTTCTTTTCATTTTAGTATAAAGGACTCTCTACTGTTTTTTATATGTCAGTGTGCTAGTTTTTAATTCTCCCAGTTATTGTTCATCTGAAAATCTCTTACTTTCTGCTTTCTTTTTTTCTTTCTTTTTGTTTGATGGGGTCTTGCTGTGTTGCCCAGGCTGCTGTCCAATGGCATGGTCTGGGCTCACTGCAACCTTCGCCTCCCAGGTTCAAGCGATTCTCCTGCTAGGTTGGTTTCAAACCTCTGACTTCATGATCCACCCAGTGGGGCTTCCCAAAGTGCTGGGATTACAGGAGTGAGACACCATACCTGGTCAGAAACAATTAACTTAAGTAATTTATCTTTATGTTCACCACTCTTTCTTCTCTAAAACCAAGTCTGCTGCTGTTCTGTTTTTGTAATTTTTTTTTCCAATAACTTTTATTGGAAAAGTTATTGGAAAAACGGTGGTTTTTCCACCCATCAACCCATCATCTACATTAGGTAGTTCGCCTAATGCTTTCCCTCTCCTAGCCCCTAACCTCCAATAGGCCACAGTGTGTGATATTCCTCTCCCTGTGTCCATATTTCCTCATTGTTCCACTCCCACTTATGAGTGAGAATATGCAGTGTTTGGTTTTCGGTTCCTATGTCAGTTTGCTGAGAATGATGGTTTACAGCTTCATCCTTGTCCCTGCAGAGGACATGAACTCATCCTTATTTATGGCAGCATAGTATTCCACAGTGTATATGTGTCAAATTTTCTTTACCCAGTCTATCATTGATGGGTGTTAGGGTTGGTTCCAAGTCTTTGCTGTTGTGAATAGTGCTGCAGTAAAAATATGTGTAGATGTGTCTTTACAGTAGAATGTTTTATAATCCTTTGAGTATATACCCAGTAATGGGATTGCTGGGCCAAATGGTATTTCTATTTTTAGATCCTTGAGGAATCACCGCACTGTCTTTCACAATGGTTAAACTAATTTACACTCCCACCAACAGTGTAAAAGCTTTTCTCTTTACCTACATCCTCACCAGCATCTGTTGCTTCTGACTTTTTAATGATCTCTATTCTAACTGGTGTGAGATGATATCTCATTGTGGTTTTGATTTGCATTTCTCTAATGACCAGTGATGACAATCTTTTTTTCATATGTTTTTTAGCTGCATAAATGTCTTCTTTTGAGAAGTGTCTGTTCATAATCTTCACCCACTTTTTGATGGAGAAGGTTGCTTTTTTCTTGCAAATTTCCTTTTCAGTTTTTATAATTTTTAACTCTGGAATTTCTATTTGTTTTTTATTTTAGTAATGTCTTTTATTCCTATTATTTGGTAAGACATCAATCTCCTATTTTACTTAATTGTTTATATTTAGGTTCTATTTCTCTTTCAACATGTTTAATAGCTGACTTAGTTTCTATTGACTGATTTTATTTCTTTGCATGGCCCATATCTTTCTGTCTTTTTCTTGTAATATTTTTTGGTAACTTGACATTTTAAATAATACAACTTTGCATATCTGGAAATCAAATCCTGTTCCTTCCCAGTAGCTAATTTTTTGTTTTTATTGTTTCTACTATTTGTCTAGTATTTTACTTGGATTGTTCTTTGCCATGTGTGGCTGTTGAAGTACCTGCTTGATTAACTTAGTGGTCAGCTAAAATGAATAATTTGACAGAGATTTTTCTTAGATATTTTGAACTAAAATTTCTCTCAGCCTTTACTGAAGGATTCTGTGTGTATGTTGAGACATATCTTCAACACTCAGCCAGGCAGTTTACGACTCTACTTTATTCTTAACTTCTTGCATGTATGGAACCTCAAGGTTAGTCAGAGATCAGAGATTAGGGTTTATATCTTTCTTAGGCCTGTGCATAGACTTGCATGCTTTGATATTTTCTAGTTTTTGAAGACTTTTGCATAGCTTTCAAATACTTCTAGGTACATTTAGTTCCTGATTTTTTAAATCTTTAATTATATTGGTCAACCTGTAGTTGGCCTCAATTGGAATTATTGCCTCAAACACTGCAGTATTAAAGAATTGGCATTGATTGTTTCTAACAAATTGTCTAGATATATGCTTTTATATAAGAGTGAATTTTTAGTAAGGTCAGTTAAAATCAGTCTCTGAAAATAGAGTTTTTCAGAGGGTTGTCAAACCAATGAAACAGTGGCGTTCCTTGGGAAGGGTCTTTGCAGCCGATTTCATACCTGTACTGTGTCCTCCACTGGCTATTAGTTTGCTGGTTTCTCAGCTGCCATAATTGTAATGCTGTTGGATTTCAAGTTCATTCAAGAGCTGGGGAGAGAGGGATGGTTGTTTACAACCACAAAGCTATCTAGGCTTACGAGACTCAATCATTTTTTTTTGAATAAACACTGAGATTTTCAAATCTTCAGTTCATTTACATAGTTCTGAAACAGCCTATTTCAACTACATTTATCAATGTACATGTTTCTTTTATTGGAATAGTTTATTTTTCACTAGTTCTTCCTCTACTATTATAGCAATGATTCCATCAAATTATATTTTATATTTCTCTTAATGGGGAGAAGGAGAATAAATATGGCTTCTATAATCACAGTGTCTGCATGTTAAGTTTGGTTCTATCTCTAAAGGTTGATGTGAATTGGAATAAGTAAGTTTATGTTATATTTGCAAGATTCCAGTTTTCATATCTAGAAAGTAGAATCAACAATAATGTCTCATAGGGTTATGGTGATAAAAAATATTCTGTCCACAAGGTTTTAGATAAGTTTTTGATATATAGTTCACACTAAATATTATTCATTTTTATTATTTAAAACATTTATCTTGTTTTCAAAAATATATGCAGTGTGACATTTTATAAATGATGAATCTTTTTAATATATAGATATAAACTAATTCCATTTTATGTATTTATATGTATAACAAATAAAGAACACTAAAAAGAGATTAATCATCCCTTTATAATTATGAAAAGCTTTATTTAATTAAGGCTTAAAGCTCTCTGTACCCTTCCCAGAAATTTCCACTGATCAAAAATTTAAAAAGTGTCAGTGAAGAATACATGAATATGCTATTAACTTTGTGAAGAGTCATTCTAAGGAAATCTTATGAAAATTGTAATGAAGTCTTCAATTTTATGCTATGAGAAGAAAATTATATACCATAATGGAAGCTTAAAATTACATATTTGAACAGATCAAATTAGAATTGCATTTAAGGGACTATATGCTTATATTCTTTGAGAAAAAAATAGATAAATGAACGTTTGATGGAATATCAAATCTCTTTAAGTGATTTGTGTGTCCTAAGAAACTGAACTACCTACATGTGCTCATCTCTCTAAGCAACTGGAGTTAACATAGTTTAGTGTTTACACAGTTTCAAGACATTAAAAAGCAAATTGGGCTAGGGATGTAATTTGAATGCTGACTGCAACCTGCCTTCTGCTATTCCTGGCACAGTTTAAAATTTAACTGCCTTCTTTATTTCTGAATTTTCTTCCCCCAAAGCAGAGTCAACAGCTTTAGCTACAGATGGGGCTCTGTATGGCTGTTATTGGACCCAGATGCCACACTCTGGAGCATGTTTTGCCAACAGCATCTGGCTCTTTGCTGCCTGTGCAGTTGGCATTTGTGTTGATGCTTTGGCCTGCTTTTCTTATGGACACTACAAAGCAGACTTTCAGACAACATGAAAGTTTGCTCCCAGTTGACTAAGAATTTTTTTTCTTAGTTTATATTTTATGAGTATTTAAACTAGATGCCTTACATGATCATAAAGCACTATGCATTAAAAATTTTCGTGTTTCTTGTAAGGATATGTTTAAACACTTTTAGTGGATATAATAACTGAAAAAGTCTGAAATTTAATAAGTAAAAACTTATGTTGATTTATGTATATTTTAACACATCGAATAAAAGCTGAAAATATTAGTGTATTACCAGAGATTTGGTTCGCTTTTTTTTTTTTTTTTTTTTTAAAGTCTTAAGGGCTAATATAAAAGCAAAGGCATGAAAAAATTTTAGTTCAGGCAACAGCAATCTATGGTACAGTATCTATCTTTAAAAGATTTTTTTCTTCACAAAAACCAGAGGTTTGAACAAATTATGTGTGGGTAGGTAGATCTTTCATCCCCTTATGATATAGCTACACTGTAGTTTACAGATATAACATAATGGACACAGGGAATTTTTAATATTTTATAATTATAGCCTATTATTTGGAGAATTTCTTATATATGCCTCTCTACATATGTATGCATGTATATTTGCAAGAATAAATTACTAGAAGGGCAATTCCTGGATCAAAGTGTCTGCATTCAATATTTGAGTAGTTTTTATCAAATTATCTTTTAGACAGATTCAGTAAATTCACCCAAGTAATTAAAGCAATTGTCTCTAGCAGACACAGTTTATATCATTTTTTTATTGAGCACATCTCTTAGATTTTATTCACGTTCACTTGATATATGAAAGAACAAAAACTTAAATATTTTCAGTAACTTATGCAGAAATCACTGTTAAAAAGTAGTAAATCTAAATACCCGAACAAGATAGGTGTGATTCCACTTCCATGGTTTAAGATCATTATCATCTTATCCTACTTATAATGTATAATCATGTATATGTTGCCAGTGGTGACATATGTTAATATGTATGATATCTCTCAGTTCCCACAGTTTAACAAATTTGTGAAAGACTAAATAATTATTATTTTCTCACTGGAAATGTTGGAACCTCATGTAGTTCAAGTTTTATCAAAAAAGAGTAACTCAGGAGTTAAGTATATACTATTTTTGACAGCTAAAATACATTCTATTACCAATTATAACTGTACAAATAGGCCTTAGAACTCACTGATTAAGTAAATTGCTCTTTGATAACAGTAGCACAAAGGAAGAAAAGGGGAAATCACAGTATCTTCTTGTAAAGCTATTATGTTATACGTGAAGTGGCATATTATTTGAAGACAGGCAGTGATAAGCAGAAGAGGTATTAAAGACTTTATTTTGAATGAATAAATGAACTATCTTATTTCATTAAAACTGAATGGAAAGAATGGAGAAAGAGACAGTTTTATCAGGCACCATAGTAATTGTAAAAACTCCCTGCATACCTTCCGTGTATTATTTGCTGGGATAGTCTTTGGCATTCCTTGGCTTCTGAAGAGGCTCCCTGATCTCAGCCTTCATTTTAAGTAGTTTTCTTTCCTGTGTGAGTGCCTATCTCTGTGTCAAAATTTCTCCCCTTCTTAAAGGACAGTGGTCTTATTGAATTAATTTCCACCCTAATGAAATTCATTTTCATTTGAGTATAACTGTAAAGGCTCTATTTACAAAAGAGGCCACATTTTGAGATCCTGGTGATTAGGACTTCAAGATCTTTGGGGACAGTTTAACCCCTAACAAGCTTTGATGTTTTCTGAGTGCAGATATGAAAACATATCTTATGTCTAGTGAAGCCCAGAGCTTATAATTTAGCATAACCATTCACTGAATCTTTAAATGTTATTAACAAAACTGTATAGAAACATATTCAAAGATAATTTTTATTTTTTAGAAGAATATTTAGAAAAAAATCATTTAATATTAGACTATCTCATTATTTCAAGTAGAACCATAATACCAATTTCAGATTAAAAGTGATGTCTTATTATTTGTCAATTAAAAATAAAGTTTTAAAAAATAAAAATGGAGTTTTAAAAAGTGCCATATTTAGAAATAGGTTTTGCCTGTTTCCTTGTCTTTTAACGTTTGTTTTCAAAAATGATGAATTGTTTTAATGCAAAGTCCTAGAAACTGTAAAATTTCAGAAAAATGTGGAAATATAACCCCATGAAACAAAACCAAACCAGAATGATGCAGACATATTCAGAAGCAGCTCAGTAGAAATGAATTGAAAGCCATCAGTTATTGCTTGTTTCAGATTCCATGTTGCATGGGAGGGCAATGACTATAACAAGCACAAAATGTAAAATTTAGGATTATGGTATTAGCAAGTAAAATTATTTTTTTTATTGAGCTGTGGAAGAAAGGTAATCATTTGGAAACAAAAGAAACATGTACATTACAATATTATTTACTGCAAAATCTGTATTTTCTTTGTTTGAAAGGTGATTAATCAAAATTTGACATGAGGGTTGTGAAAAACTTTGATATAATTAAGGTCCTGCATTTTTCTCAGGTTTTGAAGTACTTTTTCCCTTATTGTTTCTTTTTATAGGAAAGGAAGGGACAGTTTTTAGAGAAAAGGACTGTTCAAAAGGTATTTAATAGCTTTTGGACATTTTTATTGTGATTATACATAATAAAATGTAAAGATTTTACATATACAGTTAAAGAAGTTTTGGCATTTGTACTTGCGTAACTTCCACCAAACCCAAAATACAGAAATTATCACCCTAAAGAGTTTTCTTTTCTTTTTTTTTTTTTTTTTTAAATTTTTATTGCATTATAGGTTTGGGGGTACATGTGCAGAACGAGCAAGATAATTGCATAGGTACACACATGGCAGTGTGCTTTGCTGCTTTCCTCCCCTAAAGAGTTTTCTTATGCCCCATTCACAGTTCATTTCCACCCTCTTACACCCTGCTGTTTGTTGGGCTTTTGAAAATTTTCCTTTTGTAATAATTTCTGATAAACAATTCTCAAAACATGAATGCATTTTTTTCAGCATTAGAAATATTTAAATGTGAATGAAAGTATCATATTTGTCTTATTAAAGGGGTTATATAGAAACTTTTAAATTTGAATCTTATAACTATGGCCAGATGATATACTGATATTATTTATGTTTCTTATATGAGGATATAGAAAGTTATACAGATCAGTTGGCCCTTCCAGTGACATGTTATTAGCAGAGGAGGTATAGAATTTAGGACTTCTTACACCAGAACCCTTTAGATTTTACAGTTTTTTTAATTGTCACCTGGAATTCCTTGCCAAATCAGGGATGAAAAAGTTGTTCAATACAATGATTTTTCTTATACTGGGGAGTTTTGACATAAATTTAATGATGATAAGTTTTATTTCTGTATTTATTATTCTAAATTGTTTCAATTTATATAACTGATCATGTAAGTAATCAATAACTTTTCTTAGTGTGAGTAATATTTTGTATTCCTAGTTTTATTTAGGGTTACTTCTTTTCTTGTAGAGGACTTTCTTCGCAGATAAATGTTGTTTTTCGAAATAATCTGTGGGTATTTTCAATGCATGCCCTGAGAACTATCAGCTTGCAAAATGATAAGCAAACTAACAAACAAAAAGAGCTCATATAAAAATAAAAAATCCATTTTATGTGTTTCTCCTAGAACCATGTCTAGAGCACATTATTCGAGCTAATAATCTTTTTCCACACAAAGTTAGCATATTACATTTTTCCTTCAATTTTCATGCAGAATCAGTTTAAAAGATGTGCATTTGAACATTTCTATACCTATTGCAAGGCCATACCTCAAATCATGGTTCATTATGTTTCCCAATTTCCTATACTATAAAATTCAGCCATAAAATTCTTCCTTGACTTCAAAATGAGAAAATAAAACTCTGCTTTCTTTTGTAAAACAATTGTTATATATCACCTATATAGTGTTTATATTTACTCTTGCTTTTCATAGTAAATCACAATTAACATATATCTTCATATAGGAATTCTTTACAAATACCTAAATTTTAGGACCTATATCTTTTTTCAAAGTTTTTAAACTCTTTCTTTCCCAAGATGGCTAATTAGAGGTTTTGTTAGTAGACCTCACCCACTTGGAAATAACACAGTTGTGTGTAAAGATTCACACTGTGAACTTCTGTGCAAAAAGTAACATGGGAGATCAACGTAAGAGTGAAAGAAAACTGAGTACTTAGAAAAAAAATGCAGGTGAAAACTCGTGGCAGGCTCCAGCAGAAAATTGTGAGTGAATCATCAGTGTGTATGACAGAGAGTGATTGCCTCCATGATACACATTCCCACTAGGAACCTGGGCAATCCAGGCTATGAGGGAGCTCCTTGTCCCATCCAAACCCTGGATTTAACTTGGTAAGCAATCGAGTGACTTATTAGCAGTAACAGATCTAGAAATTATCTGGCCGGGTAACGTGGCTAATGACTGTAATCCCAACATTTTGGGAGGCCGGGACAGGCGGATCACCTGACATCAGGAGTTCAAGACCGGCCTGGCCAAGATGGTGAAACCCTATCGCTAGTAAAATTAGAAAAATTAGCTGTGCGCAGTCACATGCGTTGCCTGTAGTTGCAGCAACTTGGAAGGCTGAGGCAGGAGAATTGCTTGAAGCCTAGAGGTGGAGGTTGTAGTAAGCCGAGATCACACCACTGTACCCCAGCCTGGGTGACAAAGTTTTTGTTTCCATCTCAAAAAAAAAAAAATTATTCTGCATGTACTCCTAGAACTGGGCATCAATAGAATGAGGCCCTTCTGTGTGCTAGCTCACAGAGAGCTATGTGGAAACCTACCAGCCAACACAAGTGTCAGTTTCTGGTTTGGAGTGTCTATGGCCAGAGATTTACGGTCTTGAGCAGGCAGAGAGAAGCCCCTGGGGCCAGACTGAGAGGAAAATGTGGTATATCCACCAGCCACAGGCAAGGTGCTTGGGCGCTCCCTTTTCACAGGATCTGAGTGGGTGTGGTTTGGACCCCAGCAGAGAGTTTTGTGGCCTGGGATAGGTCTGTGGTCTGAAGGCAAACTGGGAGTGCTTTGGCTAACCATTCTAACTTGCTGCCAGAGTCAGGCAGTAAGAGGGAGCCCTGCTAGGTTGGGAGTATGAGAGCACAGTCGGTCTCACTACCACTTGCTAACCTGTAAAGCCTGAGCTGCCTCTCATTCCCCATCCTCAGCCTTAGGCACAGCAATGATTGTTCTGCTCCTCACTGGGAAGTTTCTCCAGGGGCCTGAGAACAGACCCTGAACCCTACTGGGACTGGTGCTTGCACCCACCATCATGGACCCACATGCAGGCTCACTTGCCCCAGTTCCCAGCTGTGCTGTCTCTGCCCTAGGAAGCAAAGTGTGGGACCAGGACCTCTGAATGTGTTACAACCCAACTCATCACCTGGAAACCTGAGAACTTCATGTAGATAACAAAGGTGTGGATGAGAAACCATCTAGATCAGATGAGACCATCTTTCTTACCGGTGAGAGCCAGTGACCATGCCAGCTGGCCCTCAACTGTAAGCACCACCTTCTCTGGCCTTAAGATTATCTGCATAGCCCACTTCAATATCTGCTACAAGTTCACAGCATTTGGGAAGATTACAAGCTTCACATGATCTCTGCTACCACTTTTATTCATACCACCCTTGCTCATTAGGAGATCTTGGGCCTGCTGACACACCAGGCACATCACTACCACAACAAGCATTTAAGAAAGCCACCATACAAAGATTATGTATAACCAAAGAAATCAAACAGAATCTATGCCACTGATATGGTTTGACTATGTCTGCATCCATATCTCAACTTGAATTGTTATCTCTCCAAATTCCCACATGTGAGAGGGACCAAGGGTGAGGTAATTGATCATTGGGTCTGGTATTTCCCATGCTATTCTTGTTATAGTGATTAAGTCACACTAGATCTGGTAAGTTTATCAGGGGTTTCCACGTTTGCTCCTTTCTCATTTTTCTCTTGCCACCATCATGTAAGAAGTGCATTTTACCTCTCACCGTAATTCTGAGGGCTCTTCAGCCATGTGGAACTGTAAGTTCAATTAAACCTCTTTTTCATCCCAGTTTCAGTTATGTCTTTATCACCAGCATGAAAATGAACTAATACAGTAAATGGTACCAGTAGAGTGGAACAATGCTGAAAAGATACCCAAAAATATGGGAGTAACCTTGGAGCTGGGTGACAGGCAGTGGTTGGAACAGTTTGGAGGGCTCAAAAGAAGACAGGAAAATGTGGGAAATTTTGAACTTCCTAGAGACTTGTTGAATGGCTTTGCCCAAAATGCTGATAGCAATATGGGCAGACCAGGCTGCCATGGTCTCAGATGGAGATGAGGAACTTATTGGGGAACTAGAGCAAAGGTGACTCTTGTTATGTTTTAGCAAAGAGACTGCTGGCATTTTGTCCCTGCTTTATAGATTTGTGGAACTTTGAAATTGAGAAAGATGATTTAGAATATCTGACAGAATAAATTTGTAAGCCGCAAGGCATTCAAGAGGTGAGTTGGGTACTGTTAAAGGCACTGAGTTTTATAAGGGAAGCAGAGCATAAAAGTTTGGAAAATTTGTAGCCCAACGATGGAATAGAAAAGAAAAATCCTTTTTCTGGGGAGAAATTCAACCTGACTGCAGAAATTTGCATAAGTTGCAAGGAGTCTAATGTTAATGCCCAAGACCATGAAACAGTGTCTCCAGAGATGTCAGAGACCTTCACAGCAGTTCTTTCCACCACAGGCTTGGAGTCCCAGGATCCCCATACTGTGTGCAGCCTAGGGATTTTGTGCCCTGTGTCCCAGACACTCCAGCCAGTGTACAGTTGGACCAACATACAGCTTGGGCTGTGGCTTCAGAGGGTAGAAGCCCCAAGCCTTGGCAGCTTCCACATGGTGTTGAGCCTCCAGGGCACAGAAATCAAGAATTGAGATTTGGGAACCTCCACTTAGATTTCAGAAGATGTATGGAAACACCTGGGTGTCCAGGCAAAATTTGCTGCAGGGTGGGGCTCTCATGGAGAACCTCTGCTAGGGCAGTATGATGGGAAACATGGAGTCAGAGATCCCATACAGAGTCTCTACTTGGGAACAACCTAGTGGAGCTGTAAGAAGAGGACTACTGTCCTCCAGTTCACAGATCTAATGACAGCTTGTCCCTTGTGCCTGGAAAAGCCACAGACACTCAACACCAGCCTGTGAAAGCAGCCAGGAAGGAGGCTATACCCTGCAAAACCTCAAGGGTGGAGCTGACCAACACCATGAGAACCTACCTCTTGCATCAGCATGACCTGGTTGTGAGACATGAATTCAAAGGAGATCATTTTGGATCTTTAAAATTTGACTTCCCTGCTGGATTTTGAACTTTCATGGGCCCTGTAACCCCTTTGTTTTGATCAGTTTTTCCTATTTGGAACAGTTGTATTTAACCAATGCCTGTACCCCCACTGTATCTAGGAAGTAACTAGCTTGCTTTTGATTTTATAGACTCATAGGCAGAAGGGACTTGCCTTGTCTCAGATGAGATTTTGGGCTGTGGACTTTTTGGTTAATGGTGAAATGAGTTAAGACTTTGGGGGACTGTTAGGAAGGCATGATTGGTTTTGAAATGTGAGGACATGAGATTTGGAGGAGCCATAGGTGAAATGATAAGGTTTGGTTGTGTCCCCACTCAAATCTCTACTTGAATTATATCTCCCAGAATTCCCTTGTGTTGTGGAAGGGACCCAACAGAAGGTAATTGAATCTTGGAGGCCAGTCTTTCCCATGCTATTCTCATGATAATGATTAAGTCTCAAGAGATCTGACAGGTTGATCAGGGGTTTTTGCTTTTGCTTCTTCCTTGTTTTTTTTTTTTTTTTGCCACTGCCTCCTGCCATGGTTTTGAGGACTTCCCAACCACGTGGAACTGTAAGTCCAATTAAACCTCTTTTTTTCTCAGTCTTGAGTGTATCTTTATCAGCAGCATGAAAACAGATTAACATAGCCACTGAACATACCCAGAAGCAAAGTCAGATGAGCTTAGTCAACATACATCATAGGCACATCCCCATGAAAAGTAAAGTTTCACCCCAACAATAGTAAGAATAAGAAGTACTTCTCTAGTTGAGACAAAAATCAGCACAGTAATACTGGATCCTGAATCATAAACTAAATGAATTGTTGAAATGCCAGATAAAGAATTCAAAATAGATCTCTTGCTCCAGCCATAGCTTGGGGTTGATCTCCACTTCTCTGTGTCTTCTTCTGCTTAAGGAGACCCAGGTAACTGTCATAGTCTCTGTTGCCTTGTGACCTGCAGGTACTGGGATATCCATAGCTAAGATGCCAAGACACCCGAGAAACTAGAGAATGAGTTAGGAAATACATTTAAAGGGGTGTTGGCTCAAGATGGCGGACTAGAAGAAGTGCATATGCACTGCTATCATAGAGAGGAAACAAAAGGGCCAGTGATTACTGGCATTTAAATTTATCCTCTATTTTTCCTGGAATTTTACCATTGGATTTCCTCTCATTTTATTTTCTCACTTATATCCTGAGTCTTTTATATCTCCTTAAATATTGTGTTGTATAATAATATTTATACTAGCTTTATACTTGTCTTAAAATTATCTGGCTGTAATTTTAATATGTTTGGTAAAATGATGCTTATATGAGAATCTGGCTATTTTCATGTTCATTTATTTTTACATTTACATGTGCATACACACACACACAACAGTTTATTTTGTACTGATTCTTTTTTGTGTTTTTTTTTTTTTTTAACTTTAAAATTAGTTCTTGATAACCTGAGTATTTTCAGGAGCACATGTGAGTAAAGACAATGTCCTTGTCAAAGAGAAACAAACAAGTTTCTCTGGCTCAGAGTAAAACAGTGTATGATACTGGTTTTTGAATTGTTTATATTTGAACATGTGAGATTTGGAGGGGCCATAGGTGAAATGATAAGGTTTGGTTGTGTCCGCACTCAAATCTCTGCTTGAATTATATCTCCCAGGATTCCCTTGTGTTGTGGAAGGGACCCAGCAAAAGGTAACTGAATCTTGGAGGCTGATCTTTCCCGTGCTATTCTCATGATAATGATTAAGTCTCAAGAGATCTGACGCATGTGTACACATGCGTGTGTATGCATGTAAGAGAGAGAGGTGGGAGAGAGAGAGAATCAATAAATTTTTCTTCACCCCAGTGAATAATGGGAGCCTCAGGAACTGCTTGTTTTTCTTCATGAGCCCTCAAGGTTTCATGTCTCTGAAATTCCAAATTCTGCCAGTGTCTTTCCTTCTACCCCTAACACCCTTTGATGGGAAATTGACCCAGCTTTATTTACAAGCCAGTTTTATTTTTAAATTTTTTTTTAATTAGTTTCCTATTTCGAGGACCACTATTTTTGTGCCATTTCTGTGGGGTTACCCCAGCAGCAGGCACCTGCTCTTCATAGCTACTCTTATCTTGGTCCTTTTACAATATTTGTCATCTCATTTTCTTTAGTGCTTCGGCTTGGGATTATTGATAACTGTTTTATTGAGGATGAAGTTTTATTTTCTGTTTCTAATTTTCTTTGTCACATAGAATTAGATTCAGAGAGATACAGGCACTGGTGACTTTATTTCATACTTCACAAAGATAAATCTCTTCTACGTTGAATTTATCCTTTCTCTCTGTGAGTTTTAAGTTCTGGCTTAGTGATCTTTTAAAAGGCTTTTTGAATATCACTTGGACTCTGGATTGACTAAGTGCCAGGAAGAGTCTCATCAAGAAGCAGGATCATAGATATAAAACCTCCCACATAACTCCTGTGAGACAGGTGGCCCTTTAGCAAAAAGAATTTTTTTTTTTTTTTGCTTCTCTTTCCTTCCTTCCTGTTTTCTCTTATCTCGCTATCCTTATTTATTTCTATAGTTCCATTTTTAAAAATAAGTAAAAGATAATTTGGGTGTTATTTAAACTTTTAAGGAAGGAGATATTCTATAATTTTCAATTTTAACAAAATAATGGGTTCATAATTTCTGTATGTGCAAATATACATTAGTGTTCATTTTCAATAGGTTTGTTTTTGCATATTTTTACATTGGCTAACTGAATTTATGTTATGTTTCAGAATTAATGGTGTTATATGCATGTAGTCTAGAACTAAGAATGTCTGATTAGTAATTAGAGTATATATTTCTAATATGTTACCCCAAGGAGATTGAAACAGATATATCATTTATTATAATGCCAGTCCTAACAACACCAAAAAGATTATTTCGTTTCCTCCTTGCTTATAATATTTCCAAATGTATAAAATTCCTTTGGCTTTTGATAGCTCAGTTGATTTTCTTTTCAGACTTCAAGTGTAATGCTTATTAAACTAGGAGTTTAAAATGTTTCTTTATATGAAACATCTTACATGCTGCAGATTTATGAATTATTTTGTAAAATGTTTATAAATTTGTTTAAGTTCTATATCTTAGTACTTCAATTTCCTTACGTAACACTGTATCTGGCTTCTGTATTTAAAATTTTGTCTACTACTCAAATTGTATTTGAAAGAATAAAAACACATGTGTAGGTATACAGGATTTTTATACATTTTGAACTGTATTTGAAAGATTATATATGCATTTTCTAGTATAATTTGAATACAATTTGAATACAATGTGTGGGTATAGGTATGGATATTATACTTGCATATACACATTCAGACATATACTTATATAAATTTGTAAGTGTTGAAAAAGGTGCAACTGCTAATTCATCTGAATCTATAAAACATTATGTTTAAAAGCAGACTTACTTTGACTTGCCACAAAGATCCTTTTTGAAAAAAACCGGGAGCCAGAAGTAATACTTGCTCTCAGAAACTGATTCATCATCAGTTTTCTGCTAACACACACACACCACGCACGCACACACACACATATACACACCATCAAGGAAATAGAAGAGATGAAAGATGGTAATTTAAACTAGGTTTATGTTCAGAGTTAAATTATGTAATTGTTCATGTTACTCCTTTTTATAAGACTAGTTATTTTCTTGACTCAATAAGTAAACTTACAGAATAGGAGCTTCAGCTATCTTGTCGTGTAGTTAGTCCTTTTAAGCAAACACTGTCTTTCAGCTTTATTCAAGATGTTGTTGAAAGAGTCATTTTTTTCAGCATAAATTTCTTAGGACTGGTTGTAGGCTTACAAAAAAAAAAAAAAATCTAAATTCTCCTCATCTGTCTGAGTGGTAAAATACCCTGTTCTCATGGTTTCTATATGATGACCACAATGGCCAAAAACAAAACAAAACAAAACAGGTGGAACTAATGTCACTATATAGCATCTCAATATATGGCGTATGTTTGGCTTTGTTCTTCTGGTCCAAGATTCAAGTGTATTTAACTTTGGGTTTTCTTCAAAATACAGCATGAGTTCTATCAGGTTTACCTCAGATTTTAAATATGAATATATTGGAGGCTTGACCCAATGCATTCTCTGCCTCTGCTTGTCTGGCACTTTAGATTTCTTCTATAAATGAGAAATATTCTCTGTCTTGTAAAAGCCTTGAATTGGTTTTTGGAGACACTGACCTATAAAGCAGCTTGAATTAAGTAATTGTGAAAAAGACTATTGATCAGTTGTTCTTACATGTCACAGAAGATTAAATCATATAGGATATTGGAAACAGATAAAAAGAATTATATCAAGGAACTATCCAAACAGTTAATTTCCATAGAAATTCATGTTGTATAAAAATATAGACTATAATTCTAATAGAAATCATTGGCTTATAAATTATATATCTAAATTTAAATATTTTTACAAAATATATGAAATGTGGTTTGATAGCCTAAATGGAAGAAATCCTTTTTATATTAATAATAAAAAAGAAATTCTTGAGTTCATTTAGAATATATACTCCATAAACATCCCTTCACCATCAAAAAATAAAATAAAAAATAAAGGTTTGCCCAGCCTGGCCAACATGTTGAAACCCTATCTCTACTGAAAATACAAAAATTAGCCAGGCATGATGGCAGGCACCTGTAATCCCAGCTACTCAGGATGCCAAGGCAGGAAAATACCTTGAACCCGGGTTGCAGAGGTTGCAGTGAGCTGAGATCGCACCACTGCACACCAGCCTGGTGACAGAGTGAGATGCCATCTCAAATAAATAAATAAATAAATAAAAATAAGATAAAGAAAGAAAGGTTTGCTTACCATCTATCAGACTTACACTGCTCTGCCTATTATAATTCTTTCCTGCCTATTTCTTTTCAAAAATTATATATAGGTATCTAAGATCCTATAAAATTTTGTAGAATATCACAATGAAGAGGATTCCATAAGTTTTTATCAAATTAATTTTATATTTCAGTAGGGAAGACCAATTTTAAGCTTACTCATTCCTACTATTGGTTAGAATGGTCCTTGATACTTTATTGCCTGGCTTGATTTTTCCAGAGCTCCATATTTGGATTTTTAATACATGCAGGATGCCATCTGAAATCATGCAGTTTATTTAAGTTGTTACATATTAAGCATCAGTACAATCTTATTTTCTTCTATTTCCATCACTGTTATTTGTCTTTTATCTGATGGCATCATCTTTCCAACAGTGAATGTGAAGCCCAGTGATTCCTCCTCCCTCCTCACTACTGTAACTCTGCCTCATCTGCTTACCAACCATCATCCAAATCTCTGGCCTACATTAAAAATACATCTCAAATCTGATGTATTTTATTACTGCCTTTATGTAGGTTCTCATAATCTCTTATAAACAATGAAACAATAGCTTCTAAAATGATCTTCATGCTACCAACCTGTTCTATGTTAACCCATCTTCTGCTGCATAACAGTCAGTGTTGCTCCCATACTTAGAAACAAACAAACAAACAAACAAACAGAAAACCTTAAGTATCTTCAAGGATAAGGTCAAAATTGCTTAATTTCACTTTTCTTGCTTCTGCAGTAGTTTTCAGAGTCCTTAGCAACTTTGCCCTGTTACTGTTTTTAGGCTACCTCCGCACTCATTTTACCCATACCAACTTTCTCATATGTTTTTAGATATTAACATTTTCAGGCTGTTATTCAAAGCGGTCCTTAGTTGTGTATTCTATATTTAATGCTTATTAATAAAATAAATTGTTTTAAATATATTTTTAAGGCTAAGTGAGCAAAGTGATTTTCCACACTTATCCAAGAAGATTGCAGAGGTTAAGAGTATAGTAATGACCATGTTATAATTCAGTATAAGTATAGTTTTATTGATGGTATGAATACCTAAGGGTATAAATAGGTGAATAGACAAAACAATAAAATAATGAATAAATTATTTAATTGGGTAGCTGATTAAAATAGTTCTTCCCTTATTTATGCCCCCAATTTTGTAGGACACTAAAAAGATGACAGAACTATTTGATTATTCAGTCATGATTTCTTTTTCACCTAGCAGTTTTGGTTGAAATTTTGTGTTTCATATATGATCCACCTGCCTCAGCTTCTCAATAGGTTACAAGAAATAATAAACTAATTTTTAAAATAAACAAAATTGTGTATGTTTATGTTGTAAAACAATGTTTTGATATATGCATACATTTTGAAATGGCTAAATCAAGCTAATTAACATATGCATTACCTCACATACTCATCTCTTTTGTGAAGAAAGCACTTAAAATCTACTCTCTTAACAATTTTCAGGTGCACAGTATGTTGTTATTAATGATAGTCATGGTCGTGTACAATTGATCTCTTGTACGTTTTCCTTTTGTCTAACTGTCGCCTGTGACCAACATCTCCCCTAATCTCCACCTCACAGTCTCTGTTAAGCAACAACTTACTCTTTGCTTCTATGAGAAGTGAAATAATTTTTATAAGAAAGTATTCTTTTAAATTGCGTATACTGTTAGATTTCTATTCATAAATTTATAGGCAAAAAAATCATATATCTTAATATACAAAATATGTTCAAACACAGATACATATTGCTGAATGGTATTTTGTCATCACATGTAAATATTTATGGTAACCATATAGAATGTTAGTAATTATAAATCGACATTTATTAACATTTTTGAAGCTAGTGGATTTTTTTTTTTATTTTTGAGACTGGATCTCACTCTGTCACCCAGGCTGGAGTGCAGTGGCATGATCTTGGCTCACTGTAGCCTCCACCTCCCAGATTCAAGCAATTCTCCTTCCTCTGCCTCCTGAGTAACTGGGGCTACAGGCAGGTACTGCCATGCCTGGCTAGTTTTTGTATTTTTAGTAGAGATGGGATTTCACCTTATTGGCCAGGATGGTCTTGATCTTCTCCCCCTGTGATCCACTTGCCTCAGTTCCTCAAAATCCCACCTGGGATTACAGGTGTGAGCCACTGCACCTTAATGAGTAGACTTTGTTCCACTTTTTAACAATGATATCTACTTTATTTCCTATTATCAGTTTTGGTACTTTAAATCAACATTTAAGATTTGAAAATTTGTCCTTAGAAGTACTCAATGTATTTTACATCAATGAATTTAGGTTTTATCACACTAGGGAAAAGAGCAAATTAGAATATATTAATCTATATTTAAGCACACACTTACTTGTTTTCAAGTGTTTACTGCCAGAAATTGTACAATTGAAAAGTCATACAGTATGTGTTTTGCATGTTTTTCTTTTTTTTAATCCATAATGACTCTGCTTCTAGCTGTGAGTTTGAAAAAGTCTGTCAGATTCCACTAAATCCTGAAATTATTTCATGGTGCAAACTTAGAATCAGATTGTAGCCCTCACATAAAATATGTTTTTCCATCCATCAAAAAGTAGCTCCTCTGACATATGCAGAAGCAGATTCAAAGATATAAACCTGTAGGTAAGATTGTTGGTCTCTAGTAGAGATTGTTTCTTGGAACTTTATTTTTTACAAAACATCCATGTTATCACTTCAGTCTTGGCATTATCAGTCCTCTTGATATAGAGCCACATGCTTTCCTAAAAATTTGATCCTTGTAATGACAACACATAAGATCTTAGGCCACCTGTTATGTGAGAAGATAAAACAAACCTTCAGCACATATGCCAAATAGTCAAGAATTGTTGATTTTTCTCATGAAATTCTTTTAATTTAACCAAGTTGGAATTATGTACTCATAAGAGAATACAGTAAAGAGGAAACCATAAATACCTGTGCAATTTCCTTAGGACTTGTGATCACGTTGTGGTAGTGATTGTGATTTTAGAACGTGTTAATTCACTAGCTTTTCTCCTTTTAAAATTGCCATAGTATATTAACTGAGTCCCATTATATGACTCAATAGTTTTATTTACAGTGATGTCATTTGAAGTAAAATAAGTATACTGAAGTTGTTTTCTTAAGACTGGGTAATATCCAATTTTTTAAACATTATTTCACAAACTGTTTAAAGGAATTATACTAAATTTAAAACAAGTATTAAAAAAGAGAAAAACAGGACCTTGAGAGGAAGTGATCTGGATTCTAAGTTTCGTTTACTTAACCACGTGACTTTGGATACATCACTATTATCTTTTGAACTTCCACCTATCTCATCTGTAAAGTGGGAATAAGAATATCTCTTCTACATATTGCAAAGCTGAATTGAAACTATTAAATTGGACAGTACATTTGACAGTTTTAAAATGTGATGATCAAAAATTACAAAGAAGTACTACTAAAGGTTAAAGAAATATTCATTGTTGAGATACACATTATATTTAAGATCATAGGTCAGAAAATATATTCTTAAAACTTCTGTGACACCATCTAGTAAACAGTGTAGGTTGCCAGGCAATGCAGATGCTAGCCACTATTCCACTATTTACATGTTTTATTCAACATCTCGTTTAATCTCTACAACTGTTCTGTGAGATTACCAATTTCATAAAACTCTGATCCTCAACTTCCTAAATGAAAGAGTGCAGATAGGTTGATCTGATTCCAACACTGAGGACCTTATATCAGTCAATTCTTATAGTATTGTTAATATTTATTATGTTGACATGATACTGTGGAAATTCAGATCATTCTTATACATTCAGGAACCAAAAGCTTAGTAGTGGAAGCAAACCATGCAAAAGGTTTTAACACAAAATAGTATGTATGATGAGTTCCTAAAGTGTGTGGCAAGCAAATTGTAGAGCAAAGTGAAATAATTTGTAGGATTAGTAAATAAGTGAAAGTATAGTTTTTTTTTTTTTCTATACTTATTTTCAGTAATGGTATATAGGAGATAGAGGTTAAAAAAGAGCACCTCAGAAATGTGTAAGTGAAAGGATGCCCTGAAAATTAGAACAACAAACTGAACAGGGACCCTCCTGGCAAACCATGATGGAAAGTCACCAAAATAATTACAGCATTTTGATTTTGAGAAGAAAATAAAATATTAAGTAAATAACATACCCTTAGGTATATGTCTTTTATATTGTAAAGATATGGATTGTTTCAGTTGTAAATGTTGCCTTGTGCAAGCATATGTCACAAAGAAATGTGCAGTTAGCGTTATAGCAATTACTTTGTGCCCACAACCAATATAAAACAAATTTAGACAGCTGTGAAATCCAGTGGCTTACAATGCATTGGATTTAGTCTTACTGAACTAGGATGCTATTAGTCAATTATGTATAATACCATTTTGCCAGTTATTCATTTTAGTTCTTATTTCAATTTTAATGATAGATTTTGAGTTCAAAGATGTTGGGGTAAGTCGTTTATTCAACTATCTCCTCCAATATATTGGAATTATATATTTATAATTACAGAAGGTCCTTGATATATCTGGAGCTTAGAAACTACAAGTTAGGTGACTCTTTTCTTTCTTTCTTCCTTCTTTCCTTCCTCCTGGCTCCCCTCCTTTTAGTAAAATATCATAAAGTAAGTTACGTGATTTCAACACTATGATTTTTTTCAAGTTACCTTAAAAATTGAATCTATCAGTAAATATATGTTTTGAAAATAATTATTCTAATATTTCCTGTGCTTGTTTCATGATTCATAATTTGCATAATAGTACTTACTCAATATTTGGAACTCTACCTTGCCCACAGATTGGTACAAGTTCTTTCCTTGAACTGATCTACATGTCGTGATTGATTTCCACTTACCCAGCTGAAGGACTACCCCTCTGTCTCTCCATTTGCATTTACTCTCTATCTGCAGGTTTCATTATCACCTTTCAGTTTCCCTCAAATGAACACTTTGTATGTAAAACACTTCCCCACTCCTGTGTGCTAAAATTTGTCTCTTCAGAGCAGAACTAGCTTCGTTTCATGGATGATGATTGGCCAAAGTGGTATTTGAAGATAATGACAGTTACTGGATGGAGGGTTAGACTGAGCTAGAAGTCTGTGATATACAGGTAACTTCAGATTCTGAAAAGGAAAATATGCTTTATTTTTCATTTGTTTGCTTTACCTTCAACTATCCCACATTATTCAAATATTAATTATGAAGTTAGTTCAGTCCATAGAAAGCATTACGGAGATTTCTCAAAGAACTGAAAATAGAACTACCATTTGATCCAGAAATCCCATTACTGAGAATCTACCCAAATAAAAGGAAGTCATTCTACCAAAAAGACAACTCCACTCATATGTTTATCACAGTACTATTCACAAGAGAAAAATCATGGGGCCAATCTAGGTGTCTATCAAGGGTGAACTGGATAGAGAAAATGTGATGCATATACACTGTAGAATCCTACAAAACCATAAAAAGAATTAAATCACATCCTTTGCAGCAATATGGATATAGATGGAGGCTATTATCCTAAGTAAATTAATGTAGAAACAGAAAATCTAATACCATATATTCTCACTTTCAAGTGGAAGCTAACCAATGGGTACACATGGATGTAAAGATGAAAACAATAGAAGCTGGGAACTCCAAAGGTGAGCAGGGAAGGAGAAGGTTAAGGGTTGAAAACCTGCCTATTGGGTTCCATGTTCATTATTTGGGGAATGGGTTCAGCAAAAGCCCAAACTACAGCATTATGCAATGTATCTGTGTCACACACCTGCACATGTAAGCCCTGAATCTAAATTTTTTTAAAAGGGAAAGACAATTTTTAGAATGTATTTTAAATGCTTCAACAAACACACAAAACCAAAAACAGATGCTTAACGTAAAGTAACACCTTGTTAAATATTCTGGTGATGACAAGAATTTCACATATTGCTAAGGATACTGAATTAAATAGCATTTAAAGTTTATAAATAGTGATCTCATCTGTAAACCTTATTTTACATTAAATAATTCATAGGGAAATTGTGTTCAGTTGGTAATTCAACTCAATAGTTGTTCTCTGACATGTCCCAGAGGGCTATAATAGAAATTTACTAATGCTTCTTAAATCTTCTATCAGCCAATGCGGTAAGTGTTGTGGTAATATATATTATATTTTCCTAGGAAATTAGGCAAACAGTATGTTCAAACTATGTATTATTTATTAGTCCTGTTATAATTTAAAAGTACTACATACTATTAGTTCAGGGCAGTAATTAAAAATACAAAAAATAAACGTGAAAAATGTTTATTCTTAAAATTTTAATATTTTAGATGTGAGTGTACATCTGGATGGACTGGACAGAACTGTAGTGAAGAAATAAATGAATGCGACTCTGATCCATGCATGAATGGAGGTCTTTGTCATGAATCTACCATCCCTGGACAATTTGTATGTCTGTGCCCACCCCTTTATACTGGACAATTTTGCCACCAACGCTATAACCCTTGTGAGCTACTTAATAACCCTTGCAGAAACAACTCAACATGCTTGGGTTTGGTAGATGGAAATCAGCATTGCATTTGTAGAGAAGGTAAGAGCTGATATGGAGTTTAATTTTTTAAAATAATTACCTAATTAGTTTGTGTATTTACTGTGCCTGTGGGATGATGTCCTCTTAAAATGGGTTGGGAAAACCCTATGTACATTGTTGTTAGGTGAGTATCTGACTTCAAATCCAGTTATAAAAATTTATTAGAGAAATACAACGAATGACTTAATCTAAGAATTAACCACTTGGAAGAGGAAAAACAGTGAAGCTTTATAGCCTTTTGGCCTTTGTTTTTTTTTAGAAGTTGTCTCTCTTTTAGTAACAGTTTCTCTTTTCTAAATAATCCTGTTCATATAGTGTTCTTGACAATAGCAGTTATTTCGAGATGGACATAGGTATAATTAAGGTTAATGAAATGCCTTATTGTACATATTCTTCTGGAGCTATCAAAATATTACTTCTTTCTACTTAGATTGTTTAGTTACAATCACATAATTTGTAACTTTGGTGGCTACTTTGTCTCATTAAGAGAAATCCTATGCAAGAAAGAATGAGCAACTCAAGGAATACTGTTCGAGCTCCTGGATCCAGCCATACCTAAAGCCAAGATATTTCTGGCTTTCTGGTTCATATCACCCAGTAACTCTCCTGCTTTTATTTAACTTTCTTGATTGGGGTCTCTTCCTGTGCAAGTGAGGAGTCTTATTAATGCACATTGGTTTGGGTACATGTTCACCATTCATTTGTTGATGGCTACTCACAAGTAGCCATCTTCAGTGAAAATTTCCATGTTCAGTGAAAATGTTTCTGCTACAAAACACATGGCAGGTTCTTAGAATATGTAGATGTGTTATGAGCATAATATAAAAAAAAAAAAACATTGCGTTTGGAGATTCACAACTGCAATTTATTTTCTAATATTCACTTGTGGTTTCATGTTTTCTTCCCTCTCACTGGCCCTTAAAGGAGTCTCTTAAAGATAAGGAAATCACTTATTTACTCTTCTGTTCAAAAAAGCCAGCTTAGATGACATTAGTTAAATAGATATTTTATTCAAAGTTATTTTTATTTGTTTTTGCAAATCCTCTAAAACTTTCTTAAGAAACTAATCTTTTTTAAGAATATTGAGGCAAGTACTTGAATCTGTATATATGACAGAAACTTCTGGGACTTCTGAAGGATTAGAATTAAAAGCTAGAAAGCCATCAGTAATAGTTTTTAAAAACGACATTGGCTTTATAGACCACATGAAAGACTGTTTTAAAGATTAAGACAGGAAAAACAATATACAGAAGAATAAAATAGAAGGGGAGCATTTGATGCCCAGAAATATTCAGTAATTATGAAGACCATAATTCAAATAAGTAAATAGGTTTCCTTTTAGCAAACATTGAGAGTGAAACTTGTTAAAAATTATTCAATATCAGTGAAGCTAATTCATTTAGTAGAATAATTATACTAAACATTCTAAGTAGAATTTTTTATTTAGCCTACTTACATTTCTGATAATGTAAGAAATATATTGTTATTTCTGGGAATGTAAGTAGGCTAAGTAAAACAATAAAAATTCTCAGAGTATAAATATTAAATAAATTTTCTAGAAGAGGCAACAGTATGTTTGTTCACTTTAGATAAATCTCCTTTGTTTTCACCAGAGATAATTTTCTACAAAGTTGGCGTTGTTTTAAAACCTTAATATTTAAAAAATTCATATGCTATTCATAAATGCTTTCAATAAACTTATAAAACATAGTGATATTTTTTCCTGCTATGGACTCAGGGAAAGAAAGTTTAGAAACATTTTAAAACCTTCTAGTCACATATTGAACTAGTAATGATATCTGCTGTCCCCTTGCACATGACAAAGACGTTATGGGGAGAATTTAGCTTTCACTATTATTAAGTAAATAAAATCTTATTTCCCCTTAATATTTTATTATTATACTTAAGCCAAATCAGTGCTTTGGCTAGAATGGCAGGTAGACACAATGAATTATGTTTGTTTCTTTGTGATTGCAATTCAGTACTAAGAGATACTTGAATTGCACATCATTTTTTAACTAATTTGCATCTATCTATATATTTTTCTTTTTCTTTTTCTTTTTTTTTTTTTTTGAGACGGAGTATTCGCTCTTGTTACCCAGGCTGGAGTGCAATGGCGCGATCTCGGCTCACTGCAACCTCCACCTCCTGGGTTCAGGCAATTCTCCTGCCTCAGCCTCCTGAGTAGCTGGGATTACAGGCACGCGGCGCCATGTCCAGCTAATTTTTTGTATTTTTAGTAGAGATGGGGTTTCACCATGATGACCAGGATGGTCTCAATCTCTTGACTTCGTGATCCACCCGCCTCGGCCTCCCAAAGTGCTGGGATTACAGGCTTGAGCCACCACACCCAGCATCTATCTATATATTTCTAAACCTAATTGTGGAGTATGTTTCTGTAAATCATATCTGACTACTGTAATAATGTGTAATATTGCCTTTAGTAGTTTTAACCTCTCTAGCAGATCAAAAAGTAAAGGCTGTAACATTGCTTTAAAAAATTACCTCAGAAAATGCAAAAGAATTTGACTATGTACCATTTTAGGGGCTTTGCCTGGGTTACTTTAATAGCTTTATTTAGAATAGGTTCCATGTCAAAGGCAGTACATTACTTTCGAAAGAAAATATTTTATCAAATTTAATTCTCACAAGTATTGGCATTTAAAACTACAAAAAATTTCAAGACTTAACATCTACAGATATTATTTGGAAACTCTAATGGATTCCTTTAATCCCAGCACTTTGGGAGGCCGAGACGGGTGGATCATGAGGTCAAGAGATCAGGACCATCCTGGTCAACATGGTGAAACCCCGTCTCTACTAAAAATACAAAAACTTAGCTGGGCATGGTGGCGCGTGCCTGTAATCCCATCTACTCGGGAGGCTGAGGCAGGAGAATTGCCTGAACCCAGGAGGCGGTGGTTGCCATGAGCCGAGATCACGCCATTGCACTCCAGCCTGGGTAACAAGATCGAAACTCCATCTCAAGAAAAAAAAAAAAAAAGAAAAGAAAATAGAACTGGTCATAAGAGTAGAAATTTAAGGCGTAAGGGCTAAGGATTCAGCATATGTATTTCTGATTTTCTTTTCACGGTTTTTAGTCAGTCTATAGGGTCTCTTACTATATGAATATGAGTATAGATAAAATTTCAGCCAGAGTAACAATGTGACTATATGTTAAACAACTATATTAGAATTGACATTCAAATTCACTCTGAAGGACCAGCAAGTAGAGTAACTGATACTTTGGGGTTTATGTCAGACTGCTTGCTTAGCTGGTAAACTATTTTGGTTAGTGTGGTTGAAATATATAATAAAATAATCTAATACTTTTTTCAATGTAAGCTACTTAAAAATTATAGGTATTGTTAAGCACCAGAACTATTGTGATGCTGTTTGTGAGACAAATAAGGGGCTATGCTTCTGTCTTCTGACTAAAACTGAGGTGATTCACTATTCATAATTCTATGAATAGTGAACACTTTCTACAAGAAAATCAGGAGGCAAAAGAGCATGTGACAATAATAATTCAGTATGTTTATTTGATATAATCTTATTAGTTTGGAACAATTTCTGTAGGAACAAACAGTGCTTTAATAAATAGAAAAAGAAGACATAGAAATGCACATTTTGTAAGATTTCTATAAACAAATGGGTTTCATTTTTTAACACCTCAATAGTTTTCACTTTGGTTATTTACTATGTGATAAATTTACACACCTAGAAACTTACTGTAACCAGTTTATTTTGCCTCTATAAACTGTACTTTGTTCACAAATACATGTCTATTTTGTAACTGCATGTTGTTAGTGTTCTAGAAATTTAAAAAATATTCTTTATTAACTGATTGAACAAACTTGTATTGATTTCCTATGGTGTGTCGTCTTGAGATAGCTTCTGGAAAAATTAAACATGGTGAAGATATGTCCTCAAGGAATTTAAAGTTTAAGTGAGAGACACACCATTTAATTAGCCATTAAAGTACAATGCTATAGAAGGCTTTGATAGTGAGAAGAGGCAGCCAATGCCTAGGCAGGTAACGGTGGATAACCAGTGAAACATCACCTCCAAGCCTGTGACAGTTTATTAAAGCCTGAAAGCCAAGCTACAAGTTAAATTCTCACACCAGATTGAGAGCTTGTCTTCCTGTTTGGCCGTGCTTTCCTCTGATTGATCCCCAGCCTTCCCCTATTTTACATATACGTGCCCTTTCCTAATTGGTTTTGTACACTGTCATACCCACCTTTGGGTATTGTCTTAGCTTTAACTTTTGCATACTCACAAACCAATCAGCACCCACTTCCCACCCTGTTTCTACAAAAACACCAGACTCAGTCAGTAGAAGATAAGACCGCCTGACTTTTGGAAAGAGACAGCCTGACTTCAGGGAAGATGACCTGCTCTTCCTGTATTCTGTCCAGCTTCTCTCTCCTCTGAGAGCTCTTTTCACTACTCAAAAAAATTCTCCACCTTCACCATCTTTCAGTCATCTGTATGACCTCATTCTCTTGGACAGTGTACAAGAGTTTGGGACCCACTGAGTTGTGGGTACCCAGAAGGACTGTCCAATCAGGTCTTTGCCCTCCCCAGCAGAGGGCAACCACCTCATGTGAAGAGGTAGGGAGCCAACTGAGCTGCTAACACACCATTGTCTGTGAACGGTGGAACTAAAGGAGCACTGAACCACCCTCTCTGGGGCTTTGGTGTCACAGGCACCCTCACCTAGATGCCACCATGTTCCCCTCAAGGTGACATGCCTGGTCTGGCTGGGAGCCTGAATAGAGCTTGCTGTTGTGTCAGCACCTGGAGCAACCAGCCAGGTCCTGCACTCACTGCCTCACATGCTCCCTTCACCGAAGGCTTGAACATAGTGTGCCAAGTAGACAGATGGGGCACCCCTGCTGTGAGTCCAGTGAAAGGGCTGAGAAAAATCCTGCATCACCTTCACATTCATGCCAGAATACCCACAGGGTTGCGGAGGTGTGGATATATACACTGCCTTCTCGTTTCTGTTGACAACTTTTAATTATGTCTAGCATATGAACCCTCAGTTACCCAGAACAATTATGTGCTCATTAAAACACTTCCTAACCTGCTTTGTTTGCCACTCCCCTGCAATAATTCCTGGGATCACCTCTCAAACTACTTGTGAGAAAATCATTAGCTCAGTTTCTTCTTCTTCTTTTTTTAAAAAAAAGAACCCAAGCTAAGACATGGAGTAAATTCCATCCCCCTGGTAATGATGATTTACCTAAGTCTGGGCATGCATGTGACTGGAATATTGGCATTCAGAGCCCTTATTTGGAAATGATGCTGAGAGGAGATGTTCTCTTTATTCCAGAGGTTTTCAATCCGCAGTCAACTACCATGTTCTCTTCATGTGGAGATAATCTGTATATAGTAGGGTAGAAGTGTTTGGGGAAGAAGGAATCCTGGCAGAGCTTACAGTTCTCTCTTCCATTTTGTGAACTGCCCGGTATCCCTCCCAGCTGGGCTAACAGTAAATCTCACTTCCTAACTAAGTTTGCGTTTTTATTTATATTGTGTATAAACAGTAGAGTAATGGCTAAAACACAGAGTGAAGGCAAAGAATTAATTAAATGGGCAAGATTGAATAAACTGGTTTCAACTTCAAGCTGGTAGATATCAAATATAAAATACATCACTTGAGGGCTGCCTCCAATAGCTCACACTTGTAATACCAGCACGTTAGGAAACTGAGGCAGAAGAATTGCTTGATGCAAGAGCGGCAGACCAGCTCTAGACTTCCTATCTCTATTTTTTTTTTTTAATTAGCTGTGCATGGTGATTCATGCCTGTAGTCCTAACTACTAAGGAGCCTAAAGCAGGAGGGATCACTAGAGCCCAGGAATTTAGGGTTAAAGTGAGATTTGATCTCACCACTGCACTTCAGCTTGGGCAACAGAGCAAGAACTTGTCTTTAATACTAATACTAATAATCACAAAACCACATGAAGATTAAGAAGGTGAAGATGACTTCAAAGGAAATACATGAAAATGTGTGTATTTTTGCCATACAGAGAATTATTTTAGTTTGTGTGTGTCTAGTTGAAGATAGGAAATTATTTAATTCTCGATATACGTTTCTTTACTAATGTTCTTTATATAAATGATTCTTTTTTTTTGAGACGGAGTTTCGCTCTTGTTACCCAGGCTGGAAGGCAATGGTGCGATCTCGGCTCACCGCAACCTCCACCTCCTGGGTTCAGGCAATTCTCCTGCCTCAGCCTCCTGAGTAGCTGGGATTACAGGCACACACCACTATGCCCAGCTAATTTTTTGTACTTTTAGTAGAGACGGGGTTTCACCTTGTTGACCAGGATGGTCTCGATCTCTTGACCTCGTGATCCACCTGCCTCGGCCTCCCAAAATGCTGGGATTACAGGCATGAGCCACCGAGCCCAGCCTACAATGATTCCTTATCTTTCCACTTTGAATTACTATTTTCTCAGTTTATAGGCAAAAAAATTACGCTATCAAATATGTTTTAATTTCATATAAAGAGCTTAGTTTCTAAAGTAGCCACTTTGTATATCTTCAAGGTGAAAGGAACAAATGTTTCTTTAAATGACAGGATTAAAATGTGGCAAATATACCATTCAACGTGCTGTAGTGAAAACAGAATCAGCTCATTTACATGTGCTATTGATTTACAATTGGGAGCCTACGTTTGATGGAATTGTAGTATCAGGGGAGACAAGTAGTTGCATTTAGATGTGTCTATTACTCAGTATATATATACCATCATTATGGTAATTTCACATTACCTAAGGTATACAATTACAAGCGCCAAATAAATGTGTCATTTGACAAAATAGTTTGTCTAAATTAGAAATTACTCCCGTTGACAATTACAAACATGTACCCATGTTGTAGCACATACCTATTAAGGTTAATAGTTGTACAAATTTGAATTTAGAAAATTCCTTAAAGAAAATACATACATAATTAAACATAAAACATGTTAAATATTTATTACATTCTAAAATATTGGCTTTTCTATTTTTTTAAGTGTAATTTAGAAATAAGTGTTAAAAATCTTATTAGGGACTATTGGAAATATTCTATATGCTTATTTCATAGTTTTTAAAGTTAAATTTGAAGAATTTTTGATATTGGCTAATTATTTTAGAAAATGTTAATACTTGAATACAAATATTTTCCAATAACATTTTTTTTCCTGAGGTATTTTTTTGTTTTCTTTTTATCAAGCTTTTAAATTCAGAAAAATAAGATTATTTCATCAAGAATAAATAGAAATAATACTTTTGAAAGAAAAACAATATTAAGGGTTCTTGTTTTTATTTAATAATATATGATTTTTAACTACCTTGTTTGAATTCATACCATGGTATACACTAGTTTTATTTTTTCTATTCACATTCATTTCAAATTACTCCAACTAATACCAATTCCAAGGTGAAGGTTGTTAAAATATAGTCCTGAAAGATAAAATGCTATGTAAAATGTTTTTATGAAAATTTCATTATTGTTAATGTACAGAGCATAAAGTGCAAACAGTCTGAATTTGTTAGAAAAAATATTAAATGACTTTTAAAATAATATCTACAATCCAGATGGGTTTAGATCTTAAATTTAAAGAGTAGGCTTTAAAATTTAATTTTGTGTATTTTGGATGAGCAAGTGAAGAAGCATACAAATAATATCATTTACTAACTATTCATGTGTATTTGTTATAGCAATACACAGATGAGACAGTGTAAGAAAAGGATCAAGACAGTGTCCAATTGAAAATGCTTCACTGTTATGCATGTAAAGAACTCACTGCAATTATCAAAATAGAGTCAACCAGATAGCGCTGAGTAGGAATAAAGAACAGGGGAACAGCATAAAATTAATTCACTAAACTTTCTGTTTAGCTGTAACTTTATACATTCCAAACACGTACCCTTCACAGAAATGAGTATCAACTTCTAACACCAAGAATTATAGAATATGAAGTTTGGGACTAAGTATACAGTCATGCATTGCTTACAAAAGGGGATATCCTGAGAAATGTATCACTAGGCAATTTTGTTGTGTGAACTACTTAGTGTACTGACACAAACCCAGATGATATAGCCTGCTGCATTTATATGTCCGTTATAATCTTATAGATCATTGTCATTAGAAATGTGGTCTGTCATTGACTAAAGTGTTGTTATGCAGCTCATGACTGTATATACATTTCACTCTTAAAATCCTTAAAATGTAAGCTCTCTCAGCAAAGCTTTGGTTAATTTTGAATGCAATCCACACATACTTTTTTTTTTCTGCCAATGTCTACTGCATTTTGGCAATCTCATTTCCTCAATCCATTGACATATGTTGCTAGTTGGTAAAAAACTCCATCTCAGAAATGTCAAACTTAATGAATACAACAAAATAACGGGAAACAAGGTTATCCTGTGAGCTATCCAAGGTCCTGCGCCCTGAGTGTTCTGATTCATCAGCACAGCTGAAATCATGGAGGCTCGCTGGCATTTCTTTAGAGCCAGTCAGTGCCCCTGAGTTCCACTGCCTTAAAAGAACATTTCTAAGAGTCATTTCAGTGTCAAAATGCCCTGCTTCCAGAGAAAATTAATCAGGCTTAAAGTAGGAATGGTGAAATGGATCCAACTTTCTAAAATTTTAACTCGTGAAAAATCGAACTGCAATAAAATATTTAAAGAATTAAACATCTTTTGCAAATAGAATCCAAATTGTTTATAGCTGTACCGTGACACAACCTAAATATAGAAAATAGTAATGGTGATCCAAGAATGATGAAGCATGTTGGAACAATTACAATTTTCTTACCTAAAGTGAGGAGAGCCATATTAACTTGGAGATAACTTATTTTAATTTTGTTTCTAATGCTGAGGATGTAACATCTATCATATGAATGAATTATAGAAATATAACTTCAGAGATTCATTTGCAGGCTCTGAGAATTGAGTAAGAAAAATAAGGAAAATTAAAAATATTGCTTGACACGGAAACTACTTGGTCTGCTAGACACATAAGCACCCCAGCTTTCTTAGAATTAATGTTTCATAGTATATAATCATTCCATCTTTTAAATGTTAACCTATCGTTATGTTTTAAATAAATTCCTTTTAGATATTATGTGGTAATAAATTCCTTTTAGATATTATGTGGTTTCTTCTGTTATTTAGTCTGCGTCTACCTTTTAGTTGGAGTTTTTAAAATCATATTTAATGTAATTTTTATATGTGTGGCTTTACACCATTTAGCTATTTGTTTTCTATTTGTTGTATCAGTGCTTTGTTTATTTTTCTTTTTTGTTTTCTTTTGGATTAAGTAACTTTTAGTTTTCCATATTATATCCTACCAAAGAGGCGGCCAGAGTTTGTGAGATATAACACCAGACTCCTTGTTAAATTGCAACAAAAGGCAAGTTTGGAGTTTGATCCGATGGTAGATACCACAGAGAATGGCAATGGCTGTGGCATGGTATGGTGTGAAAAGATGAATTAGGTCAGTCAATTCTGTGTTCTATAGTGGCAATCTGAGTGAGAAAATACCAAGAGAATTTTTCATTGAACAGTGGGTGCTGAGGATGAAATGTCATAATATAGACATAGAGACCATTGAAGCTGTATTTTATGTCTGGCATGCCAACATTGCAAGTGATTTGAAACTGAACATGCTGAGGTATTTGTGATAGAAAGAGAAGAAAAAGTGATAGGAGAAGGATAAAGGACAGGTACTATGAAAGGAAGTCAGCCATTCCTGGGTATCTAGACTTTGTTTCCCTTTTAAAGCTTCTCAGTCCCAGTTCCAGTCTGTGTATGCAAACAGTGAATACAGTTTTCTTAAATTAACTCAAATGACTCTGTTCCTCAAACTAAATTAGCCTGACTGCATATTGACATTAATAATAGTGTATCATGTGGCTGCAATTATTTAGTACTTAGTAAAGCAAAAGAAATGGAAATCTTGTTTTCTATGTTTTTGAACTGGTACAGAAAATGAAATTAACAAGAAAAATGGTTTTAAGTGTCTATTTTGTTATACTTAATGTATAACCATATAATTGTTTAACTGGTTATTATAAATACTAATATATTTCATTGTATTTTAAATAGTGATGTAATGAAGGTTTTTTCTGACACAAATCTGTTGGAATACTTACAACTGCCTCTTTTATCAGCCTGTTCAATTTTCTTTCACGTTCATTTTTTTTAATAGAATCGGCCTGTGTTTAAATGGATGACTGATTATGTAGCTATGAATCAAAATAATTTGTTTTCTTTGAATCACTTGGATATAAAAAGCAATTAAGTAATTTGCCTCATCTCCTGACTGCCTTGAATAAATTTGATCATTGAAGCTCCATTTTACTTTCAGATTGGTCATCACATTAATTCATTTGCTTTCCAGATCATTTCAATTATTCTTATTCAAACATTTAAATACCTTTAAACAACAGCAACATTAGCAACATCTCTACCTTCTCAGGGGATTTAGTAAAGAATTGCTCCCTTGGTTCTTTCATTTGAACTAATTAATCAAGAAACTGGCATGTTTTTATGCACACATTATGTGAAATGGACTTTTATGAGAAGCTTGAGATTAATTATTTTCTTTTTCTTTTTTTAACCTCCATTATGAGCACATTCTTTAGACTACCACCGATTCTGACTTTTTTTACTTTATAAGAATTGCTCATCCCTACTTATCTCATACTCTTTGCAGATTTTGAAGGTAAACACTGTGAAATTGACATGAATGAGTGCCTCTTCCTTCCCTGCCAGGATTATGGTGACTGTGAAGCTATTGTCAACAATTTCAGGTACAGAAAACTAAAAAGTATCTAGATATATGTTTATGTGTCTAGATAATTCTAGGTATAGAATTTTAACAGATAAATTAAGCAACATTTATACTTACTAAAAACTTGCCATGCTATAATTCGTTGAAGTATTGATTTTATACATCTACACTAATGGAGTTACTAAATTTTATATTTAAAAGGTGTATTTGCAGACCTGGGTTTTCTGGATCTCTATGTGAAATTGAAATTAATGAATGCTCCTCTGAACCTTGCAAAAATAATGGAACATGTGTGGATCTGACAAACAGGTTAGAAGCTACTTTTCATTAAATTTATTTGATATGTGTCATTCAACAAATAATAAAATGAGCACATATGTGCCTATCATGTAACTAAGGTAACTGATCACTACTGATACATTTGTGCTTGTACCAGTACATCTTCGTTTCTCTCACCCAATCAGTTATGTCAAAATTCTCAGATTTTTATTCACCACCCTTGCCATTAGTTTATAATTTTCTTTGTATGTATGCCTGAATGAAATGCTCTTTAGTTTCCATGTTAAATAGGTAAAATAATATTGTATATAGTCTCCTGAAAATGTTGAACATAATATTTGTAGTTCCTGTTGATGCATGTATCTCTTGCTCATTTTATAGAATATTTCATCTTCAATATATGCCAACATTTATCTATCATTCTACTGGTTATAGATATTTGGGCTATTTACTTCCTTTGTCTTACCTACAATGACATTAAAGTTTTCAAATATTTCTGTAAGTACACAAGCACTAGTACCATCCTAGGTTACATACCTAGAAATAGACTTGTTGAATTATTGTGTAAACATTGTGACATTTACTAAATCACATTTATTTTTTTTATTTCAATTGGAAAATGCAATTTCTGAACTTTTAACAACAGTGAATAACTTTTTATTGGCATTATTAGAATGTTTAATTTTAGGCTTTGTGTAGAATTATCATATTGTAGTCTCCCTGCATTCTCATAATAAAATGAATTTCAATAATTGTATGTACATTTTGAGATTTTTAGTTTTTCCTTTCTAGAAATGACTAAAAATGGCATCTTCTATATATATATAGTTAGAGAGAGAGAAGTGTGGGGTGGGGGAGAGAGAGATCTCACATGTGATGTTTGATCCCTGTGACTATATGTTCTCATTTTTCAACTCCTACTTATGAATGAGAACATGCAGTGTTTGGTTTTCTGTTTCTGTGTTAGTTTGCTGAGAATGATGGTTTCCAGCATCATCCATGTCCCTGCAAAGGACGTGAACTCATTCCTTTTTATGACTGCATAGTATTTCATGGTGTGCATGTGCCACATTTTCTTTATCCAGTCTAACATTGATGGGCATATGGGTTGGTTTCAAGTCTTTGCTATTGTGAATAGTACTGTAATAAGTATACATGTGGATGTTTCTTTATAATAGAATGATTTATAATCATTTGGGTATATATACAGTAATGAGATTGCTGGGTCATATGATATTTCTAGTTCCAGATCCTTGAGAAATCACTACATTGTCTTCCACAATTGTTGAACTAATTTATACTCCCATGAACAGTGTAAAAGTGTTCCTATTTCTCAACATACTCACCAGCATCTGTTTCCTGACTATTTAATAATCTCTATTCTAACTGGCATGAAATGTTATCTCATTGTGGTTTTGATTTGCATTTCTCAAATACCTAGTGATTGTGAGCTCTTCTTCATGTTTGTTGGCTGCATAAATGTCTTCTTTTCAAAAATGTCTGTTTATATCCTTCACCTATATTTTGAAGGGGTTGTTTATTTTTTCTTGTACATTTGTTTATGTTCCTTGTTTCTAGGTATTAGTCCTTTGTCAGATAGATAGATTGCAAAAATTTTTTCCCCTTCTATAGGTTGCCTGTTCAGTCTGATGATAGTTTGTTTTGTTGTATATAAGTTCTTTATTTAACTAGAACCAATTTGTCAATTTTGGCTTTTGTTGTCATTGCTTTTGGTGTTAATCATGAATTCTTTGCCCATGCCTATGTTCTGAATGGTATTGCCTAGATTTTCTTCTAGGAATTTTATGGTCTTAAGTCTTATGTTTAAATCTTTAATCTATCTTGGTTAATTTTTGTATAAGGTATAAGGAAGGAGTCCAGTTTTGCTTTTCTGCATGTGACTAGCAAGTTTTCCCATCATCATTTATCAAATAGGGAATCATTTCCCCAATTGCTTGTTTGTGTCAAGTTTGGCAAAGATCAGATGGTTGTAGATGTGTTATATCTGAGGCATCTGTTCCTTTCCATGGGTCTATATATCTGTTTTAGTACCAGTACCATGCTCTTTTGGTTACTGTAGCCTTGTATTATAGTTTGAAGTTGGGTTATATGATGCCTCCAAATATGTTCTGTTTGCTTAGGATTGTCTTGGCTATGTGGGCTCTTTTTTGGTTCCATGTGAAATTTAAAGTAGGTTTTTCTAATTCTGTGAAGAAAGTAAATGGGAACTTGATGGGAATAGTGTTGAATCTGTAATTTACTTTGGGCAGTATGGCCATTTTTACAGTATTGATTCTTCCTATCCATGAGCATAAATTATTTTTCCATTTGTTTGTGTCCTCTCTTATTTTTTTGCACAGAGGTTTGTAGTTCTCCTTGAAGAGGTTCTTCAAATCCCTTGTAAGCTGTATTCCTAGGTACTTTATTCTCTTTGTAGCAATTGTGAATGGGAGTCCACTCAGGATTTGGCTCTCTGTCTATTATTGATGTATAAGAATGCTTGTGATTTTTGCACATTGATTTTGTATACTAGGACTGCTCAAGTTGCTTATCAGCTTAAGGAGATTTTGGGCTGAGACAATAGGGTTTTCTAAATATACAATAATGTCTTCTGCAATCAGAGACAATTTGACTTCTTCTCTTCCTATTTGAATACTCTTTATTTCTTTCTGTTGCCTGATTGCCCTGGTCAGAACTTCCAATACCATGTTGATTAAGAGTAGTGAGGGCATCCTTGTCTTGTGCCATTTTTCAAAGGGAATGCTTCTAGCTTTTACCCATTTAGTATGATATTTGCTGTGGGTTTGTCATGAATAGCTCTTATTATTTTGAGATATGTTTCATCAATACCTATTTTACTGAGTGTTTTTAGCATAAAGAGGTGTTGAATTTTATCAAAGGCCTTTTCTGCATCTATTGAGATTAACATGTAGTTTTTGTCATTGGTTCTGTTTATGTGATGGATTATGTTTATTGGTTTGCATATGTTGAACCAGTCTTGCATCCCAGGGATGAAGCTGATTTGATCATGGTGGATAAGCTGTTTAATGTGCTGCTGGATTCAGTTTGTCAGTATTTTTTTGAGGATTTTTGCATTGATGTTCATCAGGGTAATTGGCTTGAAATTCTTTTTTTTGTTGTTGTTGTGTCTCTGCCAGGTTTTGATATCAGGATGACACTGGCCTCATAAGATGAGTTAGGAAAGAGTCACTATTTTTCTATTGTTTGGAATAGTTTCAGAAGGAATGGTACCAACTTGTCTTTGTACCTCTCATAGAATTTTTCCGTGCATTTGTCTGGTCCTGGACTGTTTTTGGTTGGTAGGGTATTAATTACTGCCTTAATTTCAGAACTTGTTTTTGGTCTATTCAGGGATTTGACTTCTTCCTGGTGTAGTCTTGGGAGGGTGTATGTGTCCAGGAATTTATCAATTTCTTCTACATTTTCTCATTTAATTGGGTACAGGTATTTATGGTATTCTCTGGTGGTAGTTGGTATTTATGTGAAATCAGTGGTGATCTCCTCTTTATTATTTTTTATTGTGTCTATTTGATTCTTCTTTCTTTTCTTCTTTATTGGTCTGGCTAGTAGACTATTTTGTTAATCTTTTCAAACAACGAGCTCCTGGATTCATTGATTTTTTGAAGAGTTTTCATGTAACTACTTCAGTCTGTGCTGATCTTAGTTATATCTTATCTTCTGCTAGCTTTTGAATTTGTTTGCTCTTGCTTCTTTAGTTATTTTCATTGTGATGGTAGGGTGTCAATTTTAGATCTTTCCCACTTTCTCCTGTGGACAGTTAGTGCTATAAATTTCCCTCTAAACACTTCTTTAGCTGTGTCCCAGATGTTTTGTTATGTCTTGTCTTTGTTCTCATTGGTTTCAAATAATTTATTTATTTCTGCCTTAATTTCATTATTTGCCCAGTAGTCATTCAGGAGCAGGTTGTTCAGTTTCCATGTAGTTGTGCAGTTTTGAGTGAGTTCCTTAATCCTGAGTTCTAATTTGATTGCACTGTGGTCTGAGAGACAGTTGTTATGATTTCCATTCTTTTGCATTTATTAAGGAGTGTTTTACTTCCAATTATGTGGTCAATTTTGAAAAACTGCTATGTAGTGCTGAGAAGAATTTATATTCTGTGGATTTGGTGTGGAGAGTTCTGTAGATGTCTATTAGGTCTGCTTGGTCCAGAGCAGAGTTCTAGTTCTAAATATCCTTGTTAATTTTCTGTCTCATTGATCTATATAATATTGACAGTGAGGTGTTATATTCTCTATTATTGTGTGGGAGTTTATGTCTCTAAGAACTTGATTTATGAATCTGGGTGCTCCTGTGTTGGGTGCATATATATTTAGGATAGTTAGCTCTTCTTGTTGCACTGATCTCTTTACCATTATGTAATGCCCTTCTTTGCCTTTTCTGATGTGTGTGGGTTTAAAATGTTTTTTTTTTACCAGGATTGCAATCACTGCTTTTTTTTTCTTTCCATTTTCTTGGTAAATATTCTCCCATTCCTTTATTTTGAGCCTATATGTGTCTTTGTACATGATATATGTCTCCTGAATACAGCATGCCACCAATGGATCTTGACTATTCAGTTTGCCAGTCTGTGCCTTTTAATTGGGGCATTTAGACCATTTAAATTTAAGATTAATATTGTTAGAGGCGAATTTCATCCTGTCATTCTGATACAAACTGGTTGTTTTGCCCATTAGTTGATGCAGTTTCTTCATAGTGTCAATGGCCTTTACATTTTGCATTGTTTTTGCAGTGGATGGTACAGGTTTTTCCTTTCCATATTTATTGCTTCCTTCAGGAGCTATTGTAAGACAGACCTGGTGGTGACAAACTCCCTCTGCATTTTTTGTCTGTAAAGGATTTTATTTATTCTTCACTTTTGAAACTTTGTTTAGCTGAATATGAAATTCTGGGTTCAAAATTATTTGTTTTAAGAATGTTAAATCATCACCCCTGAAACTTTCAATTCTGTCTTTCTTTTTCTTTTTAATTACATTTTAAGTTCTGGAGTACATGTGCAGATATTGCAGGATTGTTGCATAAATACACACCTGCCATGGTGGTTTGCTGCCCCCATTCCCCCATCACCTACCTCAGGCATTTATTCCAATGTTATCCCTCCCAAACGTCCCCACTCTCACTGTCCCTCCCCTCCCCCAGTGTGTGATGTTCTGCTCCCTATGTGCATGTGTTTTCATTGCTCAACACCTACCTAAGAGAGAAAATATGAGATGTTTGGTTTTCTGTTCTTGTGTCAGTTTGCTGAGAATGATGATTTTCAGATTCATCCTTGTGCTACAAAGGACATGAACTCATCCTTTTTTATGGCTGCATAGTATTCCATGGTGTATATGTGCCACATTTTCTTTATCCAATCTATCATTGATGGGCATTTTGGTTGTTTCCAGGTCTTTGCTATTGTAAACAGTGCTGCAATGAACATACCTGTGCATGTGTCTTTATTTTAGAATGATTTATAATCCTTTGGGTATATACCCAGTATAGTGGAATTTCTGAACCAAATGGAATTTCTGTTTCTAGATCCTTGAGGAATCACCACGTCTTCCACAATGGTTGAAATGATTTACACTCCCACCAACAGTGTAAAGGCATTCCTGTTTCTCCACATCCTCTCCAGCATCTGTTGTCTCCAGATTTTTTAATGAGTGCCATTCTAACTGGCGTGAGATGGTATCTCAATGTGGTTTTGATTTACATTTCCCTAATGACGAGAGATGATCATTTTTTATATGTTTGTTGGCTGCATAAATATCTTATTTTGAAGAGTATCTCTTCATATCCTTTGCCCACTTTTGAATTGGGTTGTTTGTCTTTTTCTTGTAAATCTGCTTTAGTTCTTTGTAGATTCTAGCTGTTAGCCATTTGTCAGATGGGTAGCTTGCAAAAACTTTTTTCCGTTTTGTTGGTTGCCAGTTCACTCTAATGATTGTTTCTTTTGCTCTGCAGAAGCTCTTAAGTTTAGTTAGATCCCATTTGTCTATTTTGGCTTTTGTTGCCATTGCTTTTGTTGTTTTAGTCACAAATCCTTACCTATGCCTCCACAGCCAATATCATGCTGAATGGCCAAAAACTGGAAGCATTTCCTTTGAAAACTGGCCCTATACAAGGGTGCCCTCTCTCATAATTTCTATTCAACATAGTATTGTCAATCAGGCAAGAAAAGAAATAAAGGGTATTTAATTATGAAAAGGGCAAGTCAAATTGTCTCTGTTTGCAGATCACATGATTGTATATTTACAAGACCCCATCATCCCAGCCCCAAATCTCCTTAAGATGATAAGCAAATTCAGCAAAGCCTCAGGATATAAAATCAATATTCAAAAATCACAAGCATTCCTATACATCAATTACAGACAAACAGAGAGCCAAATCATGAGTGAACTCTCATTCACAATTGCCACAAACAGAATAAAATACCTAGGAATACAACTAACAAAGGATGTAAAGAACCTCTTCAAGGAGAACTACAAACCACTGCTCAAGGAAATAAGAGAGGACACAAATAGATGGAAAAATATTCAATGCTTATGGTTAAGAAGAATCAGTATCATGAAAATGGCCATAGTGCCCAAAGTAATTTACAGATTCAGTGCTATCTCTATCAAGCTACCATTGACCTTCTTCACAGAACTGGATAAAACCACCTTAAACTTCATATGGAACCAAAAGAGACCATGTATCTGAGACAATCCTAAACAGAAAGAACAAAGCTGGAAGCATTAGCTGCCTGACTTCAAACCATACTACAAGGCTATAGTAATCAAAACAGCATGGTACTGGTACCAAAACAGAGATATAGACCAGTGGAACAGAACAGAAGTCTTGGAAGTAACGCCACACATCTACAATCATCTGATCTGTGACAAACCTGACAAAAACAAGCAATGGGGAAAGAACTCCCTGTTTGATAAATGATGTTGGGAAAACTGGCTAGCCATGTGTGCAGAAAGCTGAACCTGGACCCCTTTCTTTCACCTTACACAAAAATTAACTCCAGATGGATCAAAGATTTAAACGTGAGACTTAACACCATAAAAACCCTGGAAGAAAACCTAGGCAATACCATTCAGGACATAGGCATAAGCAAGAGCTTTCAATTATTTCAAGGGAATACCAATCACTTCAAGTATCATGGGAATACAGATTTGCCATCAGTTTAAAATCTTGATAGGTCTAAAGGTGCATGGCAAGATCATCCAATTGGATTTTTCTCCATAATAGCTCTTATTCAATTAAAATTGTGTGTGTTACTAAATATATCAACTACAATGTATATTCAAGAACAGTGGGTGAAAAAAAAGAGAAGATGTATTTGTGGTCTCATCTGAACTGACCTCAGTAATCTTGTATTTGTACTAGTGGATCAGTGGCATTTCAAACATAAGTATACTTTCAGAAGCAGTATTCAGTAACTCCTAAAAGGTCTAAATATCTTTCTTTCACCAGTAAACAGTCATTCTGGTAAATAGCCTCAGATACCTCTGAGAAAGCCTTCAGAAAGATACGTAAAATATCTGTGACTATATTAGAGATTTCTCTTCAGAGGGCAAATCCCGACCTTCAGTTGAGTGACTGAGTCTGTGACATAACTTAGGTCTTGGAGTTGTGTGAGAGGTGGAGAATCAAATTGAATTGTGTCTCTGTCCTCCAGAATATACATTTTGTTCTATATTAATAAGGCAGGACCATAAATTGTTCATCTATTTTATTTCTAAAACCACCATCACTTAGCCTCTGCCATAAATATCTTTGAATCAGTCCATTGATGTCCACACTGTTTCTCTTATTTATATGCTTATTTGCTCATTTTGCATCTGATTGTCAATCATATCCACTAGTCTTTATGCATTCTTAGATCTATTGTAATTATTATCATGAAACCTAATTCTGTGGCAACATCCAGCACTGTCATCTCCAGGCTATAAAAGACTACCATCACAGAGCTCATGAAGAACACCAGTGCTCCTTCACCAACTCAGTTTTAATCTTTGGTAAATGCAGGACTCTCTGGGGTAAATGGAATTTATTCTTAGGAGATTGGAAGGTCCTCCCTATACTCCCTGAGAATAGAAATTAGGGGTAAATGATCAATTCACACATAATAGGTATATTCAAACATTTCCATAACAGAGTCTATAAATTGTTACCTCTAATATATACCATGAAACCTCTGAAATTTCTACATTATTAACTTAAGCTTTGTCTTTAAACAGCCTAGTTAATGCCGTACCCAGATACTCATATCAACTTGTTAAGTCTTCTCTCTCAACAAGAGATATCTTTCTTTCATCAAAAAATTCAACGTATACAAGTCATATGTATTCTACTCTTGTCCAACTACCATAGATTTAATTTGACACATATTCTCCAGGTTTGTGATAATATGGATTCATTTGGTTATGTCTCTTTCAATGTATAGACTATCTGTTGCCAGGGTGTTTTTTTTTTTTTTTTCTTACCTCATCAGCAATGGTGAAAGCTAATTCTTTTTATGGACTGGAACCAATGAGAAATGTTGGGGGATGCACTTCAAAAAAATAAACAACGATAAAAACTGGCAGATCATAAGCCAGCTCTTCCAGCTGAAGTTACAGGGTTTTTTGTTTTGTTTTGGTTTGATTTGGTTTGGTTTTAGACAGAATTTTGCTCTTCTTGTCCAGGCTGGAGTGCAATGGTGCCATCAAGCTCTCCACACCACCTCCTAGGTTCAAGCGATTCTCCTGCCTCAGCCTCCCGAGTAGCATATGCCACCATGCTCAGCTAATTTTGTATTTTTAGTAGAGATAGGTTTCTCCATGTTGGTCAGCCTGGTCACAAACTCCCAACCTCAGTTGATCTGCCTGCCTCAGCCTCCCAAAGTGCTGGGATTACAGGCATGACCCAGTGCACCTGGCCAAGGAAGGTTTTTATAAAGGGAACAAGTTCCCTAAGACATAGGAGAGATATTGCCTCTGTTATTAAGGGAAATTAAAATAAATTTAGAGCCAAGTTGTTTCGGTATAACTGTCTTGGGTCTACAGTAGATCTAAACTCCTTGACATTTATAATATAAATTGTGTTGATTTGGCTGTTGTTACTTTGAAAAGAAACTGAAAACTAAATGGTTAAAAATAACAATCATTTATTACTATTTCACATCTTCCACATCTGTATTATTCTGTAATTTGACTAATATGGGATGGATTCATCTGTGTTTCTCTGCAACAGAGATAAGATGTGGAGCGTTTTGTGGGTCTCTCCCTGTGTCAACTGTAATGGCTCTCCTCCTGATGTCTCTCATCCTCTTTGGACTAGCATGTTCTTCTCAAGGAGTGTCAGAGTTTCAAGAGACTAGGAGAAACATGCAAAGACTCTTAAGCCATAGGCTTTAAAGTAACAGCACTCAGCAATCTGACACAAGAACAGAAAAAGAAATACCGCATATACTCACTCATAGGCGGGTGAGAAAAATGAGAACACATAGACACAGAGAGGCGGTCTACTATACACTGGGGACTGTTGGGGGAAATGGGGGAGGGACAGCGGGGGGGGCTTGGGGGGATAGCCTGGGGATGAATACCAAGTGTGGGTGAGGGGAGGAAGGCACCAAAACACACTGCCATGTGTGTACCTATGCAATTATCTTGCACGTTCTGCACATGTACCCCAAACCTATAATGCAATAAAAATAAAAAAATAAAATAAAATAAAATAAAAATAAAATAAAGTAACAGCACTCTTCCACTTTTACTTATAGATCACTGACCAAAAAAAAAAAAAAAAAAAGGAATTATGGGCAAGCTTTAAAGTATGGGGCAAAAAAAAATGAAACAAAGCAAACAAACAAAATCTATTCTCTGTCTATGTTGAAGTTCTGGCCAGAAAAAAGAGTGGTAAAGCATTAAAGGAAAAACTGCAGTCAACCCCATAGCCTTTCATCTCTTCAGTCTGCAGTTGGGCAGCTGGGGCCATAGGAGATTTCCTCAGACACATGTTTGAGGTAACTGTGTAGCAGACTGCAAAAACTGTCCACTAAATATTGGCTTGGTATAAGGTTAAGAGGGTATAAGAAAAATCGAGAAACAGTATGAACAAGTAACTTAAGGAAGAGGAAAAATAAGTGAACAGAAAGCAAAGTAAGGAAACCTGAAATAAAGTGAGATTTTTAAATATGTTTCCAGGAAAAATATTATACACTGCTCATGGAAAGTTGAAGAGCTATTTTGGAAAAAATGTTTTTAAATGTTAATGTGTTCATGCCCTAGAGAAAATCTTGCCTATATGTTTACAAGGATATATGAACAAGTTGATGCCTTTACAATATCTTTATATTGGTAAACATTAGAAAACAATCAAAACAAATACTGCATGACATAATCATAAGCAACTATACATTACTGTGAATAAATTATAGAAACGTATATCACTGAAATATTAAAATGTATGAGTAAAAAGATAAGTCTCTGAATAGTCTGATATGTAACTCATATTTAGTGAAGTATTACAACATATTTTGAAAAATACATACCATCTTTTTTTAATTGTACTTTGATTCTAGGGTACATGTGCAGCTCATGCAAGATTGATACATAGGTACATTCATGGCAACGTGGTTTGCTGCCTCCATCCCCACATCACCTATACCTGAAATTTCTCCCCACGTTATCCCTCACCGCCCTCCCTCCCACTAGCCACACCACAACGGACCCTGGTGTGTGATACTCCCCTCTTAAGAGTAGTGATTTTCTCCTGGTAGAGAGGAATGGAAGATAATTAATTGAATGGATGCATAGGAGTTTCATACATATACATGTGTATGAATATATATATATATATATATATATATATATATATATGTGTGTGTGTGCATACATATTATGACAGATCTCAGATATATATATGTATATGAGAGATCAAATATGTTTTGTGTGTTTTCCTTAAGAAATTTTCTGCCACATGCAATACTAAGATGAGTTAAATATGGGTGATGGCCATACAGGTGTTGATTATTTTATTCTTAGAAAATTACCTGGTGTAAATTATTATAATAAAAGCCATTTTCAATGAATTAAAATCTTTCAAAGATTAAAAATCAATTAGCAGCTGAAAATGAAGCAGTCACATTTGATTCTTATCTCTTCTTGAAGAAAGTTTTACTTTATAAAACAAATATTTTAATCTGTTGATAAAATACTCATTAAAATATTGTAAGTAATCTACCAACTCACTTAAAACCAAAAATTTTATAGTTAGTACAAAGTAAATTAAACTGTAGACACATAAACACAAAAACATTAAAAACAGTAGTTACTGCATTTATGCCTCATGGTTGCATTCATGTTTTTAATCTATTCTCTCTTAAGGTTATTAAACCATGGCCTGCAACAATTAAGACTTACCTCTAATAACATGATTTAAAGATACGTTTGCTGAGATATAATGGCACACCATTGACAGTCCCAATTAATATACAAATCCATTGCAAAAGTGAACACTGGAATTGACATATTTTCTGACACTTGATAGCATATATTATTCAGTACAATTAATGTCTTTTCAAGTCATTGCCACTAGTGCACTTAGGTCACTCTCAATAGTATCCATCTACTGAAAATTTACAACTAAATAGAATTAACCAGAATAGTTACAGTAACAGTGGCTAGTCCACTGAAGGAAAATATGAGGAGAAAATTTTCCAAGTACTTGGCTGATGTGATTATCATAGCCAGATCATTATCAACAAGCATATTGTGACCATTTAGTTTATGATATTCATGAGTTTAGTAATTCTTCACTGTTACAAATTTAAAAGTGATTGGTTGATATGCATTTAACCAAAAGAAAAATATCTGTATACTCTTCTGCAATTGTTGCCTAGAAACAGTCATCGATCCAAATAATGTTAATTGTACCAGAGATTTTACTATAACACCACTGTTTCAAATCAAATTTACTCTGCATGCAATTATGATAAAAACATACGAAGACATATTGCAAGTGTAATAATGTATACATATATTTATATATAACATAATAATGACATGTTGCAAATATAAAATAGATTATTCATGTTCTAAATAATAATTGTCATTAACTGTAAAGAACTGTGGTTCATGAATGCAGGTATAATATCACAAGAAAAAGTAGAAATGCTTTAAAATATATTATAAATTTTTTCAAGATTTGAATTGCTTTATAGCGTAAGCTGAAAAGTCCTTATCAGAAAGTTTCACCAGTGACACTTTTTAAAATATAGTTTCATTTTCTTCTTTTGAATATAAACTTTTAAAAAATATCTGCTGAAAGAAGTATGATCTAATATAGCAAATACATTTTTAAATCAAAACCCTCATTTAAAATATTCTATGGTATATTTGGATTTTGTAATACTATTCAATCTCTTTAATAATTACATTTTTAAAATAATTCTTCAGAAGCATAAAAACAATTCATCTGCTTATTAATTTCTCTCTCATTTTGGAATAAAAGAAAAACTATACAACAATAAAGTAAATAAAATGTAAGGATGGCTAATTTGGGGGCTATAAATTCTTGTGATTATCTTTCATTTTTCCATCTTTTTGTATTTTGGCAATATCATTTTATGCAAATTATAGTTACTCTTCCTTATCTCTATTTTAATATGTTGAATTTTTTTCAAAAGTCACGGTTAAAATGCATCTTAGTGATTGAAAAAGTATCTTGAACATTTACTTGAAAAAATTTAGGTCACTATCAAATTAAAAATAATATTAATTTTAATTTCAATACTTTGACAATATAAGTTTAATTCTACTAAAACTTTTGAAGTCAAAGCTTTTCATTTAAATGAGATATTTTTATTTCATCAAAATATGTATTTCATGGTCTTAATTGTTCTCTCAAGATGGAAGGTATTATTACATATGTGTATTTTAAAAGCTATTAAAATTGGGTTTTATCAAAGGAAGATTTGTTTTAGGGACCTTTAATATAAAACACAATACTTGCTATATATTTGACTAGATCACTTAAGACATTACTAAAAATCAGGTTCACTTTTAATTTTTCTCTAGCCTTGTTAGAGGTGGTCAGCATAAAGGGATCCAGAGCAGTGGTGAAAGGAAAATTATACCAAAGCTGAACGAATTGCATATTATAGCCAGAGGCCAATAGGGGGAAAAATTTGGTGAGGATACTTTCAGACATACCCTATGCACTTTTATTTTTTTTAATGTTTCAAAGGGCCAATATTAAGTATAGAGTAAAAAAGTCCTGAATGCTCAGCTTTGTGCTTGCCTTTCTTATTAGAGACAGGAAGCAGGAAGAGAGCGGGGGCAAGGAGTGACAGGTTGAGGGAGGAAAGGAGAATGAGAAGAGAAAAACATTTAAATTCTTCTGGGAAAGGGGAGACACAAGGATTAAAGGTAGATGCTGTGTTCTAGAGTAAAATGTTACTTTCACACAAATTTGCCCTCATATTGTTTAGCATGGTGAAAAATAAGAATTATAAGTTGAATATTTTCTGTAAACAATTTGTTTCACCAGGGCTGCTGCTAATAGTGGGTCTGTTTTTTTTTTTCTTTTTGATCTCTACAAAATTTTAGATGCCATTCAGAAAACTTCCAAATGGACTCTAGAATCCCAGGGCCTTTTGGCATCATTATTATAGCAGGGACGCCAACATTCCAGTTGATTAAGCATCTGTGGTTTAATGGGTTCTTGAAATTTAATAATGCTTGGAATGAATTTTATATAAAAGTAAAGCATATTTTTGCAATGTTGGAAACTTCAGATTTCAGGAGTAGTTTAGAAAATGAGAAAACTTAATAATGGGCTTGATTGAAGGCAAAAAGGAAACAAAGGTTATTGAAGTAGAAGCAAAGCATTCTTAGAAGAAAGGATTATTATGATGCGTATCATTAAAAATAATTTTTCACAGAGTTATCTGTATCCCAAAAAGTTTAGAAAAATAAACCTCCATAAGACTTGAGATAGTACATGTATGTGTATTTATTGTGTGACATCACCTTCAAAATCAGAAGAGTAAGTTATATATTTGAGATTCATCAAACAAGTTACATGGAGTTTTTGAGAAGTCTTATTTTAAATAAGGGCAAATACATTTGAAAGATGGACATGGAAGCAAAAAAAAATGAATATAACATTTAGTAAAAATTATCAAGAGTTCAAAAGGAAATTATAATTGAAAAAAACAAGAATTCTGGGTGAGAAAATTCGAATCTCTTCATATACAAGATAACTATACAGACAAAGAAAAATTAACACCCAACAAAACCTACATCTTCATCGTGACAAAAAGATAGTTCACGAAAATTTCACATTAGCTTATGAAAAAAGTAAGTATGTTTAAGATAATGAAAATCAGTCTTCTCACTATTTAGAAAAGGAATTTCAGATAAAGAAATAGACTGGATTAAAATGAACCCTATTGTGTTAAATTATGATTGGAGTGTTTGATAGGAGCTCATATGGTCATTTGTATGTGTTTACAACACACACATACAGAAACATGCACAAACCTACAGATATAGACTATGTATACAAAAACGCAGTTATATACATACAACTCTATGTGTACATATATATGACCATGTAGCCATACATATAACTATATACATACATATAGTGATGTACATATCAGTAATTTAATTTCTAAGTAATATCCTTCACTTAAAGAAACCAGGCCTCCTGGAAAAAAAGTAGCTGATGCCAGATGTAGGACAGAGAATGTATTAAGATAGACTCGGAACATCTTGTGCTGGAAAGTGGGGACGTTCAAAGAATGGTAAAGATGTGTCAAAAGAAAAGAAAAGCCAAATGAAGAGGTTCCCTTAGCCAAATCTCAGACAAATTAACGTTAAAACAAATGGCAATCATTATATATTTGATCCATTGAGAATATAAAAATCTGTGAGTCCATATTGATACAAAATAGTTCAACAAAAAATGAATAAATGATAATGTTTCTAAAGTAGAATGTCAACTAGTAAATGAAAAACAAAGGTGTTAGAAAAGCACCATTTGGCAAATAGCATGGAGAAAATGGACTCAAACAAGAATCACTAATGAAGAGCATCTCCTGTTTTAAGTTGGTTCAGACTTCCAGATTTTAGGGTACTTGGGTGCTGACTGATCATGAAGCCACTAATCATTTGCATTAATAGAAAACAAACTTTGGGTGGCAAAAGACAAGGGATGTTAAGATTTTTCTGATTTCCAAAATGAGAGAATTCTATAAATTATATGAGTAAACTATTATTTAGAAAAATTTGAAACAATCTGGTAATTATCATAAATCATTGAAAAAGCAAAATATCCCAAAACAATTTTCTAATATTCAATATTTCAAACTAGAAAGTAGATTCTGAAACTTCCTCAAATGTAATAGAACTGCCATATGTACATTAAATACGTAAGTTGAAATGAAAGTTGTTTTTATAGCAATATAACATTTTTAAATTTGTCAATATGAAAAAAGTTATTTCTTAAGATTCTTTTCACTGCTATTTCTGATAATTCTGTGTTCACTTCCTATCTATTCTGTTATTCCTTGGAATCGTCATTAATTCAGTGAGAACACAAAATAGCAATCAAAGATGGTCTTACTAACTAACATTTCTTGATTTTAGTAAAGCATTTAGTAGATTTATTATATTACTTCTCACTAGGTGGGGAGATACTCACAAACTGGATAAGATGGAGGAAAAAACTTTGACTATTTGAACAAAAATTCAAAAAGTTAGTAGTTGGATTAGTGCTATTCTAAAAAAATAATTATAGTCAATTCCCTAGTCACATGAAGAGCTCTTAGGAAATACTTTTCTTGTATACCCATTATGCCATTGCACATCAAATTTTAATGCCTTGTGTCCAACTGATACAAAGAGTCCTTACTCTTTCTATTAATTTTATTTTTAATTTATACATAATTGTAATATTCACATGTTATTTTATTGTGTTGTTTTGATACATATATACATTGTATTATTATGCTACATAATATATTACAGTACATTCGTTCATTCATTTGTAGTGAACAAATCAGGATAATTAGCATACCCTAATTTTCGAGTGGTGCAAACACTCAAAATTTTCTTTTATAGCTACTTTGAATATACAATATCTTACTGTTTACTATAGTCATTGTACTGTTCAATAGGACACCAAATTTACTCTTCCTTTTTAACTGTAACTTTGTACCCATCAATCAACCTTTCCTATCTCCTCTCCCCTACTCTCTGGTTTATTTTACTTAAGGGATGAATGAAAAAAAAGTATGTGCTATATATATACAATGAATACTCTTCAGCTATAAAAGAAGAATGAGGTCCTATTATTTGTAATGACATACATGAACCTGAAAGACATTATTATAAATTCGGTATGCCTGGCACAGAATGACAAATATTACATGTTTTCACTCATATACAGAATTTTAAAACACTTATCCCACTTTCTTTATTAATACTAAGTAAGACTTTTTCGGTCACCTCCTCTCTAGTAATTAGCTGTGCTTTCATGAGACCTGTCTCTATTAACATGTATTTACTGTAATGTTTACATGTCTGTATTTGTATCCTGTTCCTGATACTTTGAAAAGCAAGCTCAAGTTTCATTAACACTTGAATATGGGTACATGACTAATGTCCGACAATTAATATGGGTTGAAGAAGTAAAAGAGGAGCATGGGGGATGTTAGACTTCTGTGGTTATAAAATGATGAATGAAGTTAATTAGGAACAGTTTCCTCAGAAAATGTAAATAAAAACCTGGCTCAGAAACATTTTAAGAAAAGTTGCTGAAGCTTCTTTATCTAGACTTCTAAAAGGAAAATCTATGAAGAGATATTTTTGCTAAGTATACAATTCCTATCAGTTTAATTTCTCTTTTGGAAATTGTTTCTATATTTTGATACTAGTATTTATTAGGTTAATGGTAATTACCCAACATATACTTTTTCTTTTTTTTTTTTTTTTTCATTTAATATCAGGTAGTGGAATTTTACTTTTATTATCTGATAAGACACTCAGAAAGGAATTCTACAGCATATTTAAGTCAAAATCAATAATTGAGTTTTAAATTGTTAAGAGTCAGACTGCCTGAATTCACCTCCCTGTTCTACCATATATGACCTCCTCTACCATATACATTGTATGATCTCACACATTCTTTTTCAAAATTTCACATATAACATTTGAGCAGAACAAATTTTGAAAGGAGAATTGCTATATTTTTTCAAAGAAAAAATGAAATATATAATCATTTCAATTAAGTCAAATGTCTTCAATTTATAATATAAATATGAATCATATATAATCAATGATTATCATTGTTACATAGCTATTTCTCATTTTTCTACTTTTCTCCAGATTTTTTTGTAATTGTGAACCTGGGTACCACGGACCATTCTGTGAACTTGATGTAAATGGATGTAAACCATCACCTTGTCTAGATGAAGAGAATTGTGTCTACAGAACTGATGGATACAACTGCCTCTGTGCCCCTGGTTATACAGGTAAACTCATATCTGCCAATGTGCAGCAACATATTGCTGTCTGTAAGCAAATGGCAACCTCCTATTTATACTCCAACCTGAAATAACCTGCCAGATGCAAACAGGGAATAAATTCCAAGAGATACTTTGTCTCTTGTAAAATAAATTAATAAGTAAAATTATGTATTTTACATTCAATTTATTACATTCTAAGATTAGATTTTAAGTTATCTTATATTTTTATCTTTTTCGTAGCTTTAGTGTGTTTGCATGGCTATACTTTAGGTAAAAGTATTTCTGTATGGATAACCTAATAGAAATAACATTATCATATGTTATACACTGTCACTTCTAAAATATGTTTAGCATTTAAATCATTTACATAAAAAAGAGAGCCCTTGTGAATTTAAAATGTAAGCAAAAAAAAAAAAGATTGGCATTAGCTGTGAATAACAATTATTTAACAATATAAATTTTATTTTAACATAAAGGCAAAAGTCATCTAGGAACTTAAAGAAGGTAGAGGCATTAGGCCTCTAAATTTCTGGTGAGAAATTGCATTTACAAAATACCAACAGCTATATTGTTTTAGTTTGGGTGTATTAGTATTAATATGGGTCTAACAGTAATACAGTTTTTGTGTTATTTTGTTTCATATTTTTATGCAATTCCTAGAGATTAAAATAATATATTTAAATCTCAAATCTCAATTTATTAACAACTGATTTGTGCAGCACTAAAATCATATGGATTTAACTTGAGGGATAAGTAGTTAAATACATCTAATATTAGGTTCTCTGCCAGCAGGGGTTAAAAAAATACTAGACAAATGGTAATTATATTGGCAAGCAAAAATGATAAGGAACTAGAAGTATTTCTAGAGAATAAATAATCAAAATCTGGGAGAAGGTTATGTGACCTTAAAAAGAAATATGCAGGTGTGTTTCCTGAGAAACCTTGATGGCTTCAGAGGTTATCTTGGTAACAAATCTTATATACACAAAAATTATCAGATTAAGTTGATACTTCCTAAAAAAAATTTCATTATCTACAAAGTTTATTATAAATAATACAAAAGAAACATTAAATCTCTGCTATAAAACGGTATACTTTCTAAGTTTCACGTTGCCTGTTATGTTCAAAATTATAGAGATATCAATGTAGAACCATATCCACTTAGCAATACCATTCACCTTGTTACTGCTGCTGATAGTGTTAAAATACGAAACAACACACTGAGCTTAACAAGACTGAGAAACACTTTTTGTCAAGTTATTTATTGTAACATCTTGCTCTGATATTTTAAATGTATCTTAACATTTGAAAAATTCACATGTTCTCTACTTTTCTTTTGGTAATTTCTCTAATTTCATTTCAAAATATGGTACTTCGCACTGTTTTAAGATGATGTTATCTAGGATGTTACCCATGGCAGGATGATTTAAGATGTTTTAATATATGTTTGCGTATTGGTACAGCTATAAGTAAAAGAAAACTCAGTTAATTATTGGCTTTAATAAAGAGGGTTCATTTTTTCTTACATAATACGAATTCTATAGGTAAACAGCTACCTATAGGTGTTGGTCCAGTGAGTTGACAGTACCAGACTGGGATTATGGTTTCCTTAGTCTTTAATTCATGATTATAGGCTCATGCATCCAGAATTGCTGCTGTGATGACTTAAGTCATTGTTTCTACACTTGAGTCAAGGGAGAAGAGTGGTGCCAACTGTATTTGAGTCTTTCTATAAGGGGAACCTTTTAAAAATAACAATCAAAACCTGCTATTATCTTCTTGAGCAAAACTGGCTCACATGTCCATGGTTAGGTTAAGTGGAAGGTAAGAAATTAAAAGCATATCTTTCAGAATTTACATTTGAAGATGGGAAGAAAAAATATTATGAAATATGGATTACAGTTTGGTTTCAAACCAAGGAAGATATATGACTGGACATTCAAAAAGAAGTTATGCCCTTCAAGAGAGTTACATGTTTTGGTTTTTCAGTATATGCTCTTTTTACATTCAAATTGACTTTCTCTTTCATACATGAACACATAAAGCTTTTTGTTATTCTTAGACACTTAAAACTTTATTTTTCTTAGCCTCCCCTGGAAATCTTTTTTTCAAGATTCCTAAAGTATACTATTTTGTGAGATGTTTAAATCTGTTCATATTTATGTTATTCCATTTCAAGAGAGTAATGACACTGCAAGGTTTTACTCAGAGAACCTTGAACTTTAAAACACAAGGACATTATAACTTTGTATGTTTTTCAAGATCATACATCTGGTAGTGACAGAGCCAGGACCAAAATACACATTCCTTTCTATCCCAGTTTTATTTCTACTCTAGTTTTGCTCCATCAAAGTAAAATTTGAATGAAATGATGTTAGTGACGTCGAAGAAAGAGAAAAGAACATTAAATACAATATTAAAAGTGTTAAAATATGGTAACCAAATACATTATTCAAAAAAAATTTAGCTTTGCCTATACCTATGAATATACTTAACCAAGTTATTAAGGATATATATTTTTCAAGGCTCTTATCAGGAAAGTTTATGATTCCTAATTCTCTAAATCAGAGCATTTTTTGAAGAACACATTAAACAGTATGTACACAGGGTATCATTGATTAACTCAACACTTCTTTATTCCATGCTTTGTATTCTATTAGCTGTTGAGATTTTGTGATGATCAAGGCTGACATGGTTCTTATTCTTTTTTTTTAAATTTTTAATTTTTATTGCATTTTAGGTTTTGGGGTACATGTGCAGAACGTGCAAGATAGTTGCATAGGTACACACATGGCAGTGTGTTTTGCTGCCTTCCTCCCCTTAGCCCACATTTGGCATTTCTCTTCAGGCAATCCCTCCCCAGCTCTACCCCCCCCCGCTGTCCCTCCCCTATTCCCCCAATAGACGCCAGTGTGTAGTACCCCCTTCCCTGTGTCCATGTGTTCTCATTTTTCTCACCCGCCTATGAGTGAGAATATGTGATATTTCCTTTTCTGTTCTTGTGTCAGTTTGCTGAGAATGATGTTCTCCAGATTCATCCATGTCCTTACAAAGGACATAAACTTGTCTTATTCTTATGTAGATTTGTGGTATCTAGAATTGGAAAAAGATAATAAACTAACATTTGTAAAGTTGATTATTTAAAGCCATTCTATAATTAATTTATCTAGGGTAGTATTAATTAAACACTATCACAGATAGAGTCCAAATTTACACATTTAGTGATTTGACTGAATTTAACAAACAGGAAGTACACAAGTGATGGCATATGATCAAAGGTTTACATTTTATCTTAGCAAAGACGGAAATCGGTTTATCAGTATATTTGCAGTATCATCTCTGTCTTTCCTAAAAAATATTTGCTTATGAATTTGAGTTTTAATTTAATTATTAGTGATTTAAATTTAGGAAAGATACAAACAGTAAATTTATATGTTTTCTAAAATATTCAGTCATTTAGCGAGAAGTCTCTTCTTAACTAGACACAATCTATAGATAAAAGTTTATGAATTTATGCTTAAGGATTTTAAATATAAATACATGTAGTTATGTCTACATTTGTATTTATATCTATTTTAATATTTATATATCTACTAGAAAGTATAAATATTTTTTAAATGCCTAAGTCTTGGAAATAGTAACTTTGATAACAGTGCCATCTAGAAAGAATATATAATTAAATCGTTCAGAATAATAAAATATAATTATGTTTGCTTCAAAGCGATGCAAATTTTTTTCTTGGATACATTTCATATACATAGCAAACATATGACTATAATCAGTTATATTATTGTCTGCTTGAGATAATGAAGCTGTCTTCTGAATTTTTTTTAAGCCAAATGCCCAAACAACATAAGAAATAAAACAATCTGCTTTGAGTATATGTACATGTTTAAAACAGCATAGTTTGGTAAAGCATGGGCAATTGGTCCATTATACATTTTTGGTTATTGTGAAGATATTATTATCATACTGTTTCTGCTGCCTAAAATATTGCTTCTATCCTATTGCAAGTACTGATCCTCATACCATAACTCAGATGTAACTTTCTCTAGGAATCTTTTCTTAGATTCTTGGCTTCTGTTATTTTCTTCTATAGTACCCATTTTATCCACTGAACTTACTATAGTTTTTGAGAAATTCTGATTTAATTATCAGTTCATCTGAGGAGACTCCCCAACTCTACTTACTATTTTATCTCCTTTCCATTAAAGTTTAGTCTACTCTGCTAAGTTGTCAGCTAAGTTCTAGTTTAATAAGATGTATTAACATAGTATATAAAGATGATTAAATGAGAAATAAAAGATATGAGGCTAGATAATTTCAAATTTCTCATTACATATTATACATCTTCAACAATTTAAATACAAATTGTTTAGTGTTTATTTTTGTTTGATAACTATAAGTCTATAATCATAAAAAAAACACTTAAGCAAATATTTGGTATTCGATTATATTTAGTTTTAGATAGTAATCACTTCTCTTTGTCAAGGACAGCAACATTATTAACATAACATTTACCATTTCCATATTCTATTAATGTAGGCAGGAGCTACATTAAACAGGCAGCTGAATTGTGCTCAACCACATTTCTCTTATGTGACAAGATTTAACATTCACTTTCACAACTCAAATGTGCAAAAATATGTTATTTCTGTCATAATGAATTCCATATAATGTATGGGTTTGATTTCATCTAACACAAGAAAATGTCAATGTGCCAAGTCAATGTGTGAGTTTTTCAAGACAAAATTCAGTTATACCAGTTTTGGAGTTGAGTACCTTTTTTATTGAGAGATCTGTTACTCTTTTACACTGTTTAATATGAATGAAGAAAGACATTATTCCTGGTATTTGGGTACTGTGTACTGGCACAGACTTTGGATGTCCATGGTCTTTGTTCTCTATGTTCAGGCTGTCTCCTCCTCATCTCAAATCCAAAACCTCATTATAAAATTGCCTGTATCACTTAGATTTGAAAGTCCATTTCCCTTTTATTAAAAGCTGAATCTTGCATATTGAAATTGCACTTTGAAAATTGATGTGCATGTCATTGAATCACAAATATCAATATTACTTTTAAATAACTTGTTTTATAGACTGTTCTTGGCTTTTCTTAAAACAATGTTTAAGTAAGCCTTTATATCAGCTTAAATGGCAAGAGGAATAATTGAAAAGGAGGAATAAAACATTTTCCTATTGAAGATTTATATTATAGACTTACTCTCCAGATGCAAATTCTAATAGCCAGTATCTTATTTTATTGACTTATAACCACTGATGGCCGCAGAATACAATTGCATTTTCTATTTGCTAATTTCACAAATGTGTATGTGCCTCGTATGTCCCAAGCCCTCGGTAAAGTCTGATGAACATAATAGAGAAGGTTCCCTACCCTAGAGGAGCTTATGTTCCAGTAAAAAAAGATATTTAACAAAATCCAACTAAATATGTAAGGTAATCGGAGATGTTATAAAGGATATAAAAAATATATAACTGAATACATTCATCCAGTTAAGATTACCTTTGGTAACAAAAAAATACTTAAAATATTAAAATATAGTTGCTAAAATAAGAAGTTGAATTTTCCACTAGATGATATTCCAGACGTGTAGAGTTGGCACAGTTAATCTGTTGTACGTCATTCAGGACTTAGTCTTCTCACACTGTAAACAATACCTTGTCCTCATGTGTATGACTTTCAGTTAACTCTAGTTTAGGCTTCTCATATTGAAAGAAATGAGCTTTCTTTTTAATTGCAAAAAAATGTCATGATACGCATACAAAAATCCAGCTCACATACAGTTGTAAGGGGGTAGTTTTTGCACCTGGATTAATGCACTAGCGTAAGACTTAAGGTGAACTTGCTATGCAGTAATCAGGATGGACGAAGTGTCTCAATACATGGGATAAATCCTCAATTGATTCAGGCATCAATTCAGGCCAGGAGTATTAGAGATTGACAATACTTCCAGAAAGGCTGGAGGATTTAACTCTCAAACTCCCAACAGAAAGCTATGACCATAAAAAAATAATTTTCTCCTATTTACCTCTCTCTAATATATATTTTATACTGACCTTATTTTATATATGACACACATGTGTGTGTGTGTGTGTGTGTATAATCTCTTATACATATGTATGTGTGTATAATATACACACACACCTATACAAAAATAAGTATAAATATGTATTTTATATATATGAGAGATAATACCCTAATTGCCTCTTATGGTACTAGCTTTCCACGAGAAAAAAATAGAAAAAAATTAAAACAAATAATTATAGGGACCAAGAAGAAAGTAAGAAGTCTATGATATGTCTATGGGACATTAGACTCTTCACAGCATGTATATGACATTGTATCAAAAAGCATTATCACATCATAAAGTAAATAGAGAAGCAACCCAGAATTTTAGCTGAAGGTAGCAGTCTTGAAGTCTGAGGTATTAAGAAAAGAAACAATCTACAATGACTATTTTAGTTTTAAAGTCCTTACAGCTCACAGATTCCTCAAAATGCTTTGATTTTCCCACCTGTGTGTAAAGAGGGCCCAATGCTTAGCAATGACTACACTTAACAGTTACTTCCTAACTAATTCTATAATGACACTAGGAAGAAAGAAGTGTTATACCAGCGGCAACTCTGGAAAAGATATGATTTGCCTGCATAAAAGAGGAGTGAGGAGGTGGGAGGAAAATATTCCAATACAGAAAACACAGCAGACCTGCTTCCAGAAGCAACTTCTTTCAATACTCTGAATTACTTCTGCTATTTACCTCTCTATTTCTAAATAGAACAAATTATGTTACCATTTCTTAAAATTTTCTTCCCTGTGTTTCACATATCTAATTGTTTCTATGGAAAATAAAAACTTAGCCTGCTTATCACCATCCCCCTAACCACATGTTTCCTTACTCCCCACATAGTTATATCAAAAATGTATTAGACAAGAGTCACTGTTAGTACTATTGTAACCATATCAACACTCCTCTCTAATTTTATTTTTGTTTTTGTTCATTTGAGGAAAGATTTACTTACATCTTCTTTTCCAAGGCTTCTATAACATTGTTAGTATTAGCTTTCATTTCAGTTTCCCAAAGCTGTATATCTTACCTAATATTTTTAGTGCATTCTGCAATGTTCATGAACAGAATTCTTATATTTCCTCTAAAATAATACTTATAAAGAATTTTGTATGGTTTTTTCCCTGCCTTGACTCAGTGTTTTCGAAATTTCCTTTATTTTTCTTTATGTATGTGCTGTTTTCTTGTTTATGTATCCATTTATTTAGAGGTCTCCCTTTAATATGAGAAAATCCTTGAATATCAATTGATGTCTAAGAGAGAACCACCAAAATACTAATTGAAAAATCTCAGTGAATGGGAATGCTTGACTGGTGATTTTGATACTATTTGTAAATGAACATCAAAGTCAGCGATTGTATTTTAGAAACCTGTAATGTCATTATTGCTGGGTCTTTTTCTCTTCATTGGAAATAATAGGGGGGATGGAGGTGAGGACATATACAGTGAGAAAAGAGACTTGACAAGACTCGGTGAGCCAGAACCCAAGGGTCAGTTAGAGAGTTCTGTTCAAAAGAGCTAACAAATTGCTGAAAGAACAATATGTAAATTTCAACTTAATCTTTCTTTCCTGTGCCCTAAATTATTTCTTCAAACCCCTAGTGAAACTCTATAATACAAAAAAATGTGTGTTGGTGGAACTTTAGAGATCAAAAGATCAATGCAGTTTGCGGCACAGGACAAAATAAAGCACCAGGAAGATAGAAGTTGCAGAAGGAAGAAGCAGAGAACAGTGACCAAGAGGCTGGCATGACATTAGCTGAAGAGATGAGTAGGAAACATACAAGTCTTCCAAGAATTGCTCATTGATGCTATTTTCAGACTGCATTTATGACTTCGATTTAAAAAAAATCCTCATTTCCCATGTTCCCAGCCTAGATTAAATGACTCATTGTTAAAATCACTCTTGTCAGAGAAAAAAATGCATGTGCTTGAAGAAACACACAAACACAGAGAAAGAGGAAGACAGAGAGAGAGAGAGAGTGTTCTTACCTTGATTCTTGACCACGAATCTCAAGAAAGCCCTTGGTGCTGCCTGACAATCCTGCTTCTTCTGAATCAGTTCAAGTTCCAAGTATGCTAGCCTACCATTCTATATGTATCTTTTTACACCATTATCAATCCTCCCTTGACTGAAGTTTCAACTGTCTTTGTTTCTTATATCCCCAAGAAAATAAAAGCCATCAGAGGAAAATTTCTTTATTTTTGCACTAACAACTAACAAACTGTATGCATCTGCATTCATAGACTACATTTTCTGTTTCTCCACATTCCTGTCTATGGTCAACCCTACTGCCCTACTGCTTTATGGATTCTCTCCATTATCTCTCTCTTTTTTTTTTTTTTTTAAGACAGTCTCATTCTTGCCTCCTAGGCTGGAATGCATCAGTGCAATCTCTGCCCACTGCAACCTCCGCCTCCTGGGTTCAAGCGATTCTCCTGCCTCAGCCTCTCAAGTAGCTGGGATTACAGGCTTGAGCCACGGTGCCCAGTCTCATTTATTGTTAAGAAAGTTTATCCTGCATTTATTTTCTTCAGTATAAATTATTCCCTCCATACTACATCACTTACTACCAGCATATGAATAAATATTTATCTCTCTCATTTCATATTTGAACTTTCTTTTTTATACATTTCTTTTAAATTACTACTTTTTTGTTAAAAAAAAGTTATCAAACCTGCTGTCTATATTGAATATCCATTTCTTCACTGCCCATTGTCCTTCAATCCCACTCCCAATTATGCTTTTAATCCCAAGATTAAAATGATATTCTTCTAGTTGAAGGTCACCAAGTATTCTCCATTGCCAAAATCAAAGGCAAATTTTCTTTCTGCATTGTAGTCATATTATCAGTAGCATTTTACCCATTTTGACCATGTAAAATACCTTGTAAACATACACTCAGTGTTCCCACAATTATCAGTGTCATCATTTTCTGTTACTATTAGTGGATCCTGTAATTGTTTAGATCTTCATTATTTCTATTTTTAGATGTATTCACTAATTGAGGAGTTTCTTCTATTTTTTAAATACCATAAGTATATGAATAATTCCCAAATATATTCTATGAATCTTTGTGTCTTCCCTGAACTCCCAACTTATACACCCAAATCACTAGTAAAATGTTCACTCAAGTATCCATATAGTACCTCAAACTGATCAGTACTGAGGATTTATTCCAACTCTATTCTGCCTAGTGTTTTCTACATCAGTGAATGGCATCATTATTACCCAGTTTCTCAGACCAAAATTGTGGAGTTATTCTTAACTCTTTGCTCACACACTGCCATCAGCAAATCCCACTGGCTGCATCTTTAAAATATGTTTTATTTCAACCACTTTTCACAACCTGTATTGCAATGATCATAGTCCATGCCACCATCATCTCTTTCCTGAAATATGACATCTTAATTTGTCTCCATCTTTCCTCTTCTCTTGTTAAAATATATTTACTGTCTAGCATCCAGAGTGATCACTTTAAAATTTAAAGCATATCACTTCACTCCTGTGTTCAAAATCTTCCATAGCTTCCTATAATACTTGAAAAAAGCACATATACTCCTTATTTTGGTCCACTAAATCCTATATAATATGGTCCCCAGCTACCTCTCTGATCTCATTTCTCCCTCAATTCCACAGCTGGCCTCTATTCTATCTTGGTATGAATCTCTTCCCTCAGATAGCATGCTTTTCTGTATTGTTTTATCAGGTTTCATATAGAAGTTTCTCTTACAGGCCTACCTATATTATATAAAAATAATTCTAATGTCATTCTATTCAATTACTTTTTATTGTCTTCCTAGCAATTAGCACTTTCTAATAATTCTATCACATAACTGTTTACTTATTTTTTTCCTTACTAATTAAATTAAATCTCCTTGAAGACAGGAATTTTTCTCTTTTGTTCACTGTTTTATCTCAGTACCTACAAAAGCATGTAGAACATTAAAGGCAAACAAAAAGTTTTAAATAATATCATATTTCACTTCAAGTAAGTTTTTAATTTAAGTGTTTTAAATGTTAACACATATAGCTTCTTGTTGATTATACTTTTTAATGGTTTTCTCTTTTAATTTTCTTCCCATACTTCCAATGAAAATATTTTTAAAAATCAGTAACCAATAAGAAATAAAATTCTGACATTTAAAATGCTGACTTTTGAAACTCTGACAAACCATCTAGCGAATGTTTTACAACCATGTGAATCAGGTTTACACTAAATTAAAATACTATATATGTGAATATATAACATTAATTTTAAATTCAGAGAGGATATAATTTGATATAATATTACAAAGTAAAATTGTTCTTCAAATAAATATAGAGGTAAAGTGAAACATAGTTAGTGTACCTATGCAACAATCTTGCATGTTCTTCACATGTACCCCAAAACCTAAAATGCAATAAAAAGAATATTTAGACTTTTTATATCACTCATTAACTCATAATCTTTCTATGTTAAAACCATTAGCAAATTAAGACAGGTGACTATCATTGGTGATTCTTTATATAATAATCTTGAAGCAGTTAATTTTTTATATTCTACAAAATAAAAATAATGATTTGAGATTAAATGTCTATTGAAACACATCAATTATCATATATTTATAGGTCACTATCCACCTATATTTAGGTTTCTAAGGCAGTAATATTTGTATATCACAAATGTGATCATCACATATTTTAGAGTAACTGTCCTTAGATAAATTATATGTAATAGATAGAACATTAAAATATACTTTTACTATTACAGAACAAATTATCATGCAATAACATTTTAATTAGCATGATCTAATTAAGACCAGTGGGTACCAAAAATTATAATTATTGTACAATTTAATGTGTTAGGCTCTGATGTGATTGTGATTCCTAGTTTTTCAGTGTTTCTTCTTCCCGTGTGTGGCCCTTATGTATAGAAAATTATCCTCAAGAGAAAGCAAAGTTCAGCAAGCGCTTTACATGGAGAACTTTCACTATGAGGTGAGCTGAGAGAACTCAGAACTGTTCACTTCAAATTCAACTGAGATCAGAGACTGAAAAAGGAAGAGGATACAGCCCGGAGCACCCAGCTGAAGTTCTAACCATAAGTGAGAACTCAGAATACAAGATTACATTGTGATTTGTAATCACAAAAGCTCAATAACTCCCAAGTGCAGGGTTCTGTGGCAAAGTTATTATGAAGAACACATCTAAGACTTGTGTCCCAAAGTGTGAACATTTTAAACCTCCAACTTCCTCAGTATGCACGTGCATGTGTGCGCGCATGCACACACACACAATTGGTGAAAATTGAGGTAACAGTTGAGTGTACAAAGCAGATTCCAATCAAAATATGTACAACTGGCTTCTTGGAAGATTTGGGCCAATTGAATGGGGAAGATCAGAGAGTACACAGAAGGTGGCCAACCTACAGGTGTATTTCTGGAAAGCAGGACTTGGTACTTCCTGCAGTAAGCAGGAAATGCCTCTGGTGCTCCTGGCTACATCCTCTTTCTTGGTCAGCCTCTGATTTCCATTGCATTTGGAATGAGCAGTACTGAGTGATCTCAGCTCATCTCATCATGGCCATTCCCTATGTCAAGTCTTTGCTCCCCTTGAGGATCTTTTCCTATAAGATGTGAACTACCTTAGTGTACAGGCATGCTCAAACTCAAAATACAAGAAATTGGTGTTCTTAAGACACCTTTCAAACAAGGGATGAAAAGTAATTTATAAATATTTTAACCACCTGCTTTACTCATGGATAATCCTGATTATGTTATTCATGTTCTAAAGATCATTGTGTAATTAAGTAGTCATTACCCAAATAGTAACCATAATAAGATTTATTTTACTGACTTTGTTATTCTCTGATTTCATGTCCCCTCAGTTTTACTTCCTAAAATCATCTACCAAATGCCTTCTTGTACACAAACCTTTGTCTCAAGTTCTGATTTCAGGAGAATCTAAACTAAATAATGTGTTTAAAAACTGCAACAGGAATCCAGTGAAGGTTCCCAAAGCCCAGGCATGGAGTATACTTCAAACTTTTTAAAGTAGGTAAATCCTTACCATCAGTATCTAAGACATTACCATTTGAAAAACAGAATTTCTCTAATTGGCTAGAAACAGAAGGAAAGAGGAATTCAATACAATTAAATTCTACCTCTTTTGGTTATGTGAATCTGAAATTACTTCACCTATGGAAACTAGAGAATGAATCTATAAATCTTAACAACCATATAAAATGCAATGTGCTGCCTATAAAGCAGAAAATATCTTTACTTTTGAGACTGAAGTATTCTAGTCTGTAAATGACTATTGATGGTATCTCCAAAAGTCAATGATATTTATCTGTAACAAAGTGCCTTCCTGCATTGTCATTACCCAACTGAAATGCCGTGGTTTCATATAAACTGGTCAGATTTTAAAAAATCATAAAGACATTTGAAAATCAAAGTATTGAAGCACTACCAGGCCATTTAATTGTGGCATTTAATGAGAGAAATACTTAGAAATATCATATATTAGAAAGAAAAGATCTTTGGAGACATTTGTCATTTGAAATCTTGGCTCCAATATTTTTAATGCCAAAAGAAAAAAATGCTTCACATGTATTTTTTTATTTCTAAAACTTATGTATTTATTTTTAATTGACAAATAGTAATTGTATATTTTTATGAGGTACAATATGATTTTCTATCTATGTATACGTTGTTGAAAGATTCAGTCAAGCTAATTAACATATCCATCATCTCACTGATTATTTTTTGTGTGATAAGAATGTTAAAAATCTATTTTTAAGCAGTTTTGATAAATGCAATACATTATCATTAACGGTGACCACCATACAATGCAATAAATCACTAAAACATATTCCTCCATTCTAACTAAAACTTCGTATCCTTTAATCAACATTGCCCCTTCTCCACCTTGCTGCTTCTTCCAGCCTCTGGCAACTGCCTTTTAACTCTCTGTTTCTATGGGATCAAATTTTTAGATTTCACATAAAAGTGTCTCCCATGTTTGAAAGGATTCTTTCCTCTGGTGTTATAGTAGAAGATTAATGTCACTGCTTGATGTGATTTGGCTATAACCTCTCCCAAATCTTATCTTGAATTCCTATATGTTGTGGGAGGGACTTGGTGGGAGACAATTGAATCATGAGGATGGGTCTTTCTCCTGCGGTTCTCATGATAGTGAAAAAATCTCATGATGTTTTTAAAAATGGGAGTTTCCCCTGTACAAGCTCTTTGCTTGCTGCCATTCATGTGAGGCATGCCTTTCACCTTCTGCCATGACTGTGATGCCTCCCCAGCCATGTGGAACTGTGAGTCCAATAAATTTCCTTCTTTTGTAAATTATGCAGTCTCGGGTATGTCTTGATGAACACTGTGAAAACAAACTAATATAGTACTCTATTTTAGTTCCTTGTTATTTTCCTTTCAGACATTCTGTTAGCTTGTTTGAGTCTCTAGCATTTTTTCTCTTGGTCTTTTTCATAACAATTCCCACTGTTACTGGCTGAAACAAATGTAAACATGTGGACATATTGATCAAGTCATACTTTACTAAGTGTGACTGCACTGCTGAAGTTCCTTTTATCCTTCTTGGTTCATATATGGAGCTTTTACAGTGTGTCAACCTGTCTAGGTGCTGGGGGAAGTGCAGAGAACACATTAGATTTCTTGACTACCTGCTGTTTCTGTTCCTTTGGGACTCTAAGCTAATCTAGCTTTCCTCTGTGTACTCTCACTATTGTAATTTTGATAATGCTGGAACTCTGGATTTCAATTAAGGCTTAAAAATGGGTATGGATTAAGGAAAGGTGAGGTCTTGATTTATATTTTCTCACCTCTAAGCACAGGGTAGTCAACTCTGCTCCCTGGAAGCAGAGGAGCTATAAAAGATGATCTCTTCCTTCTGCACTTTGACGTCCAATTCCATGGGTTACAGTCAGAAACCTTGGGCTGACTCCTGTGTCCTGAACAAGAAATCGCCAGCCAGCCAGGTCTTCTTTTTTCATCAGAAGAGTTTTTGACTTATTGCACCATTGCTTTTCAACATCTAATGAATTCTTAGGCAGCTTGCTAAATGTGGCCCACAGGCAGAATACATTCTGGATCCATTTTGTTGGGTAAGATAATTTATAAAAATGAGATAATTTTTATAAGTTAGATGATTACATGATACCCTTACTTTTTGTTTATTAAACTTTAGAAGACCTGGAAACATTGGGCATACATTTCTCTTTGATAACAACAGGATGGGTTGGCTATGGGGAATAATTACCTCATTAAGATGGGATCTATTCTCTCCCTTTCAGCTGAGTTGTCAACTGCACTTATTTAGGCTATTTACCTGGCTACATTTGAATGTGTTATCACCAGAACTTCAGAGGACAGTAAAAACAATATTCTCTATTTTTAATATGTCTACTCTCTTCATTTGCTACTTTTGTCCAGAGTGATCTTTGTACTTCTGGATAAAGACTTGTACAATGACCTCTCAGCTTTCTGCTTTTTCCATTGGCAAATGAATGGTTCATATCTTCGTTGTCAACTCTTGGTTGGCTTATGCTTTAGAGATATAATAGAAAGACCCTATTGACCTTTAAACAGCTGAGATTTAATTTTCTAAGGGAAATTATTACTCTTTGGAAAAATACTCTGTTGAAAACCTACCTTTTCTCAAGAGGAATAAAACATATCAAAGCTACATCTGCAACATTTATACAGAGTTCAGGAGGAGCTGACTAGCTTTTTAGTAATTGTGTTTTTAGTATTGTTTTTAGTACCCTGTTGACCTTTAGAGAAAATTTTGACTCCAAGAGAGCAGACAGAGTTACCTACCTTTATTTATCAGCTCAGAATATTTCTTTTACTCTGTTGTCCTCTCTAACAGCAAGAAATGGCTTTTTTTCCTCCCAAAAATATTGTATTTCATTTAGAAAGTTGGATAAACAGAGCATTAATTTCAGGCCTAAAAGAAAACATCTGTTAATTCTGATCAGTTAGGACATTTAACTTCAATATTATGATGCCCCCCTCTAATGTTTTCAAAAGGAAAATTAAGTAGATCTAAGGTCCTTTCCACTCTGTGACCAAAACAAGACTTTTTTTTTTTTTAATTTTGAGAGGCAACTGTGAGAAAACCTAACAGGAAAAATGTTTAATGATGACCTGTTTCTTAAAATATGCATTAGAGTCTTAATGGGAACACTGAATAGTATGCAATGGAATGTTATGCAAATAATGATATATAAAGCATATTTTTAGATATCTATATAATATTTGTTTAATAGCAATATTCATAATTCACACAACAGCATGAAATCTTAGAAACTTCATTTTGAGTAAAATAAGCCAGCTTCTTGGAGGTTTATATTTTTGCCTTTAATCAATCAAAAGTAAGATACTTTCAGCCATTATTTCTTCAAGTATTCTCTATACCCCTTCCTCTTCAATATCTTCTGAGACTTCCACAATGTATATGTTGGTCTACTCGATGGGATCCCACAAGTCCCTTAGGCTTTATTCACTTTTCTTCAAACTTTATTTATTTCTGTTTTTCTGAATTAATAATTTCTGTTGTCTTATCTTTACATTCACTACTTTTTTTCCCTTCAATCTGCTCAAATTTATCTTTGAGTATCTCCAGTGATTTCTATATTTCTGTTACTGTAGTTTACAACTCCAGAAATTCTCTTGGTTCCTACTTAGGCTCTTCATTTAATTTGCATTTTGTTCATATGTTTTCTTGACCTTCTCCACATCCTCTTTTTGTTCTTTGAGCATCTTTAAGAAAATTATTTTAAAATTACTATCTGGTAGATCTGCCACTAGGTTTTCTTTAGGAAGGTCCTGTTGACTTTTTGTTTTCCATTTCAATGGGCCATCTTTTCCTGTTTCCTTCTTTCACCATGCCTTGTGACATTTGTTGAAAATTGGATATTTGAATCTTAAAATACGGTATATCTGCAAATCAGATTCTCCCACTTCCCAGCTTTTTCTGGTTTTTTTTTTTTTTTTTTTTTTTTGGCAGGGGTAGAGGGGTGAAGAGCAGAGTGTTGTTTTTGTTTATTATTATTATTATTTTAATTGCTGTAAACTGACTGTGTGTTAAGGATCAGCCTAAGTTGTAAACTTAAGTTTTTCTCATTTTATTTCTAAGCCTGTGACTTTTCCTGAGTATTCACATCACTTTCTAATACACACATTTTCAGCTATTATGAACAGTATTGCTATGAATATTTATGTTTAAGATTTGAGATATATGCATGCATTCAGTTGTCTTTGGTATACCCCTAAGAGTAGAATTTCAGTGTCATACTCATCTTGTATAAAGAAATAATTATCCATCTGGTGATCCAGCAAACAATGTGGAAACTATGATTGATTGTTTTCTTACTCTCAGTATCTTTATTTAATGCCTGATACTTTCAGTTCTAGCTTTTCATTTAAAAACTTTTAAATGTTTTTTTTCTGCACTGTTATCACTTCAGTTGAAATAATAGCCATCTCTATTTTGTATGACTGCAGTGATATTCTCAGTTAATTTCCTTACTTCTGGTGTTATCTTTTTCCAATAAATTCTTTACAGAATTGTCTTACAGGAAAAAAAAAAAAATAGATCTTAAAACTCCCCACTTAAAATTATTTAATGGTTTCTCATTTTTCTTAAAATAAAATAAAAACCTAATTCTTAAGACCTTTTATAATGTGCTTTATCTCTGACTTGTCTCTCAACTTTATATCAAAACATTATCTCTCTAATCATGTGACTTCATGAGCTGCTGCTTATTTCTCACACATGCCACACTATTTTCCTTTTGAGACTTCGTTCATCATGTTTCTTCTGTAGAAATATCCTTTCCTCAGATCTGCACTGGCCATTTCCTTCTGTTCAAGTCTCAACTAAGGTTTTTTTTTTTCTCTTAAAGGGAAACTCTTTACAGTGAAACAACTCAAAAAAATTCACTATGCTATCTTTTTAAATTTCTTCTCATTCATTACCTTAATTTTATTTTTTCTGTTATTATTTTGATTGTTAGTTGTCTTTATTTGGGACAAAGTTCCATGAGGGCAGGGATATTCCCTGTATCCCCTGGTTCCGATATAAAAGAGATACTGAAAACATGTTTGTTGAAAACAGAAAAAAATTAGATGACATTGAGGAACTCATATTTTTAGTAAATTCAGAGTAAATAAAAACATCTGAGCATGGATTATAATAGTCTGAGAAAATATTCACATTTACGGAACATGATAGTTATTTCTGTTAAACTCATAAAACATAGAGCCACTCTCTTGATGTAACTGAGTGATAAGTAGATAAGAGAATCATATAAAATATAAAATGAAGTTTAAGTTATGATGAAATGATAAGTCACAACTGAGACCTAATAAGGCTCAATTTCTAGAATATTACCTAATTAATAAATTACAGTTTAAATGATTAAATGGATTATACTTATGCAATTAAGTATATTTAGTCTGAACCCTTTAGATAGTAAAGTATTAATATTTACTGGGGAAAATCAAAACCGAAAGAACACTGAGCTTAAAATGTTTCATGCAAGTCAATTTGTAGCAATCGTATAGAGAAAAGAATGACAGAAAAGTTCTCAGGAGATTACTCAGATTGTAATTCTTTTTAAGCTTCTAGCCTGTTTGTATTATTTAATCAACACTTTCAGAAAAATATCTGCTTAAAGTTGGTGATTATGTCCAATGGCTTTTGTTTAGAATACACCATTATGTTCTGGTAATAAAGTGATACTATGTTTAATTTTCCTAGAAAATAGTATTCTCACCCATCTTTGAACTTTTCTGAATGTCCTCCTTCCATCAGGAGACTTTCTCTGGATTATTATGTGTAATCATTCCAACTGATACAGCAAGAATTTTATCAAGTAACGAACACAAAAATTTATTAATTCTAAGGAAACCTAAATGTTTCTTATACTACTCTGGCCGTTGAAGTCATAGATTAGGGTTTAACTCATAATTTGTTGAATTTGATGGCGTTATATAAGATTACATAATCATTGGAAACATTGAGTTTATATTTAGATGTAATGAGGCATAACAGGAAATTAACATTCAGTGGCATTTTACATGCTTTTCCATTAATATTTTGTAACGTGTATTTATGTTTTAATAAATTAGAACAAATTGTCACTATGAAAATAAGAAAAAAAATCCAATTCTATATGAGCACAGAAATCTTTGTGTTTATTCACAAATGTATTTCCAGAATTAAAAAACACAACTTGCCACGTTCAAAGGGTTCAATAAATATTTAAAAAATAGAATAATAAGTAATAATTATATTATTATAAAATAATTTATATTATAATATAAATAAGTAATAATACTAAGTAAAACAAATCAGAAGACTTGAAATAATACATTTTTAATATAAAATATAATTTGAGTAAGATTTAAATGATATGTAAGTGAATTAATGAAGATAATTTTTAAAAAATTTTCAAATATGCCAACTTTTTATATATTTTATGAGTATCAGAACAATCTATGGCATTAGAACTTTTTCTAAATTGTATACAAGGTTTTAATTATCCACAGGGATTTTATTTAAGAAATAAAATCAAAATTAATGATGCTTTTAGTGAAGCTTGTCTAATGATGTCAATTGTCTAATGAAGCATATACTCACTCATAGGTGGGTGAGAAAAATGAGAACACATGGACACAGAGAGGCGGTCTACTATACACTGGGGACTGTTGGGGGGAATGGGGGAGGGACAGCACGGGGGGCTGGGGGGGATAGCCTGGGGATGAATACCAAGTGTGGGCGAAGGGGAGGAAAGCAGCAAAGCACACTGCCATGTGTGTACCTATGCAACTATCTTGCTCATTCTGCACATGTACCCCCAAAACTATAATGCAATAAAAATTAAAAAAAAAAAAAAAGTTCAGTTTATAACAAGTGTTAATTGAAGATAAAAGACCAGAAAATGTACACAAGTAATTACAATTCACTTAGTCTAAAGACTTGTTTTTAAAAGTAGAATTTAATTTTGTATGGCTTACTAACATACACTTGGAATTTTCTGGAAGCTCAAGGAAAGGAAGTTTGTATCAATGTTACAGAAAATTCAATGATAAAAACAACTCAGTTTAGTAAATGAATATTAGATCACATACTATAATAATACAAATAACATCTAAAAAAAAAATCTCTTGCCATCAAAGATAAGATTAACAGGCCAAGAAGACAAGCACCTGTAGAGATTTCATTGACAATGGAACATTGATAATGGCTTTTGAAGACTTGGATAGATTTTTGCTCTGAGTGTCATAGGCTTATCTCCATACTAGGTTAGTCAGGAAAAGCAATACGAAAAAGATAGAAAGTTTTTTAGTTCCTACTGTGGAACATGTTTCAAGGCACTTGTCATATGATGTCTCAACATTCTAAATTAGGCATATTTCCACTTTGCATTTGAAGAAACAGGAAAATTTAAATAAGTTGTATTGGGTCAAAAAGATGTTAGAGGATTTGACACTAAAATTCAGGTTGTCATTTTCTGAAACACAATTCGTCTGTAGAAAACCAAAATAAAAACAAACAAATGAAAAAATTATCTATAAACTTTTAATTATAAGATTCTAGGAAATCATTCATCCAAAGCTGGAAATGAAATAAGACACATGGTCCCTTTGATATTTTTAGGTCTTCAATTGAATATCTGGATTCAATTAATATTTATTGAATGATAGCTATAGTCTAAATTTATGTATAATGAGTTCTCTTTTCTAAAATATTTTCTCCTTTTAAAAGTTTTTCTATATTCTATATCCAGAAAATAAATTTACCTTCTTATCAGGCATATTTACACATTTTTGGAATGTGAAGGTGACAGATCAGTTATGAAACTTTTAACTAATGATAAACTGAACTTGTAATCTTTTTATTGTAAAACTGTTTATATCTCCTGTTTCATCACTGTTAATGGTAACCAATTGCTTTTTTTATTGAAATTGGAAAATAAACATTTTCTTTTTTTTTTTGCTCATATTTTAGTTTTATTTTATTTTTTATTTTTTTAAAATTTTTATTGCATTATAGGTTTTGGGGTACATGTGCAGAACGTGCAAGATAGTTGCATAGCTACACACATGGCAGTGTGTTTTGCTGCCTTCCTCCCCTTCACCCACACTTGGCATTCATCCCCAGGCTATCCCTCCCCAGCTCCCCCCGCCGCTGTCCCTCCCCCATTCCCCCCAATAGACCCCACTGTGTAGTAGATCCCCTCCCTGTGTCCATGTGTTCTCATTTTTCTCACCCGCCTATGAGTGAGAATATTCGGTATTTCTTTTTCTGTTCTTGTGTCAGTTTGCTGAGAATGATGTTCTCCAGATTCATCCATGTCCTTACAAAAGACACAAACTCATCATTTTTTATTGCTGCATAATATTCCATGGTGTATATGTGCCACATTTTACCAGTCCAGTCTATCATCATTGGGCATTTGGGTTGGTTCCAGGTCTTTGCTATTGTAAACAGTGCTGCAATGAACATTCGTGTGCATGTGTCCTTATAGTAGAAAGATTTATATTCCTTTGGATATATACCCAGTAATGGGATTGCTGGGTCAAATGGAATTTCTATTTCTAGATCCTTGAGGAATCGCCACACTGTCTTCCACAATGGGTAAACTAATTTACACTCCCATGAACAGTGTAAGAGTGTTCCTCTTTCTCCACATCCTCTCCAGCATCTGCTGTTTCCAGATTTTTTAATGATCGCCATTCTAACTGGTGTGAGATGGTATCTCAATGTGGTTTTGATTTGCATCTCTCTAATGACCAGTGATGGTGAGCATTTTTTCATGTGTTTGTTGGCATCATGTATGTCTTCTTTTGTAAAGTGTCTGTTCATATCCTTTGCCCATTTTTGAATGGGCTTGTTTGTTTTTTTCCTGTAAATCTGTTTGAGTTCTTTGTAAATTCTGGATATCAGCCCTTTATCAGATGTGTAAACTGCAAAGATTTTTTCCCATTCTGATGGTTGCCGATTCACTCTAGTGACTGTTTCTTTTGCCATGCAGAAGCTGTGGAGTTTGATTAGGTCCCATTTGTCTATTTTGGCCTTTGTTGCCAATGCTTTTGGTGTTTTGGTCATGAAGTCCTTGCCTACTCCTATGTCCTGAATGCTTTTGCCTAGATTTTCTTCTAGAGTTTTTATGGTGTCAGGTCTTATGTTTAAGTCTTTAATCCATCTGGAGTTAATTTTAGTGTAAGGTGTCAGGAAGGGGTCCAGTTTCTGCTTTCTGCACATGGCTAGCCAGTTTTCCCAACACCATTTATTAAACAGGGAATCCTTTCCCCATTGCTTGTTTTTGTCTGGTTTATCAAAGATTATATGGTTGTAGATATGTTGTGTTGCCTCTGATGCTTCTGTTCTGTTCCATTGGTCTATATCTCTGTTTTGGTACCAGTACCATGCTGTTTTGATCACTGTAGCCTTGTAGTATAGTTTGAAGTCTGGTAGTGTGATGCCTTCCGCTGTGTTCTTTTTGCTTAGAATTGACTTGGCTATGCAGGCTCTCTTTTGGTTCCATATGAAGTTCATGGTGGTTTTTTCCAGTTCTGTGAAGAAATTCAATGGTAGTTTGATGGTGGGGGGATAGCATTGATTGTGTAAATTACTTTGGGCAGTATAGCCATTTTCACAATATTGATTCTTTCTAACCACGAACATGGAATGTTTCTCCATCTGTTTGTGTCCTCTCTTATTTCGTTGAGCAGTTGTTTGTAGTTTTCCTTAAAGAGGTCCCTTACATTCCTTGTGAGTTGTATTCCTAGGTTTTTTATTTTTCTTGTAGCAATTGTGAATGGCAGTTCATTCTTGATTTGGTTCTCTTTAAGTCTGTTATTGGTGCATAGGAATGCTTGTGATTTTTGCACATTGATTTTATATCTGAGACTTTGCTGAAGTTGCTTATCAGTTTCAGGAGCTTTCGGGCTGAGGTGATGGGGTCTTTTAGGTATACTATCATATCGTCTGCAAATAGAGACAATTTGGCTTCCACCTTTCCTATTTGAATACCCTTCATTTCTTTTTCTTGCCTGATTGCTCTGGCTAGAACATCCAGTACTATGTTGAATAGGAGTGGTGAGAGAGGGCATCCTTGTCTAGTGCCAGATTTCAAAGGGAATGCTTCCAGTTTTTGCCCATTCAGTATGATATTGGCTGTTGGTTTGTCATAAATAACTTTTATTACTTTGAGATATGTTCCATCAATACCAAGTTTATTGAGGCTTTTTAGCATAAAGGGCTGTTGAATTTTGTCAAAGGCCTTCTCTGCATCAATTGAGATAATCATGTGGTTTTTGTTTTTGCTTCTGTTTATGTGGTGAATCACATTTATAGACTTGCATATGTTGAACCAGCCTTGCATCCCTGGGATGAATCCTACTTGATCATGATGGATAAGTTTTTTAATGTGCTGTTGCAATCGGTTTGCCAGTATTTTCTTGAAGTTTTTGCATCTATGTTCATCATGGATATTGGCCTGAAGTTTTCTTTTCTTGTTGAGTCTCTGCCAGGTTTTGGTATCAGGATGATGTTGGTCTCATAAAATGATTTGGGAAGGGTTCCCTCTTTTTGGATTATTTGGAATAGTTTCAGAAGGAATGGTACCAGATCCTCTTTGTGTGTCTGGTAGAATTCAGCTGTGAACCCATCTGGACCTGGGCTTTTTTTGTGTGGTAGGCTCTTAATTGCTGCCTCAACTTCAGACCTTGTTATTGGTCTATTCATAGTTTCGGCTTCCTCCTGGTTTAGGCTTGGGAGGACACAGGTGTCCAGGAATTTATCCATTTCTTCCTGGTTTACTAGTTTATGTGCATAGAGTTGTTTGTAGTACTCTCTAATGATGGTTTGAATTTCTGTGGAATCTGTGGTGATTTCACCATTATCGTTTTTTATTGCATCTATTTGGTTGTTCTCTCTTTTCTTTTTTATCAGCCTGGCTAGTGGTCTATTTTGTTGATGTTTTCAAAAAAACCAGCTCTTGGATTTATTGATTTTTTGAAGGGTTTTTCTTGTCTCTATCTCCTTCAGTTCTGCTCTGATCTTAGTTATTTCTTGTCTTTGTCTAGGTTTTGAGCTTTTTTGATCTTGCTCCTCTAGCTCTTTCAATTTTGATGATAGGGTGTCAATTTTGGATCTCTCCACTCTTCTCATGTGGGCACTTATTGCTATATATTTTCCTCTACAGACTGCTTTAAATGTGTCCCAGGGATTCTGGTACGTTGTGGCTTCATTCTTGTTGGTTTTGAAGAACTTCTTTATTTCTGCCTTCATTTCATTGTTTATCCAATCAACATTGAAGAGCCAGTTGTTCAGTTTCCATGAAGCTGTGCAGTTCTGAGTTATTTTCTGAATTCTGAGTTCCAACTTGATTGCACTATGGTCTGAGAGACTGTTTGTTATGATTTCCGTTGTTTTGCATTTTCTGAGGAGTGCTTTACTTCCAATTATGTGGTCAATTTTGGAGTAGGTGTGATGTGGTGCTGAGAAGAATGTATATTCTGTGGATTTGGGGTGGAGAGTTCTGTAAATGTCTATCAGGTTTCTTGTTCCAGGTCTGAGTTCAAGTCCTGGATATCCTTGTTAATTTTCTGTCTGGTTGATCTGTCTGCTATTGACAGTGGAGTGTTAAAGTCTCCCACTATTATTGTGTGGGAGTCTAAGTCTCTTTGTAAGTCATTAAGAACTTGCCTTATATATCTGGGTGCTCCTGCATTGGGTCCATATATATTTAGAATCATTAGCTCTTCTTGTTGTATCAATCCTTTTACCATTATGTAATGACCTTCTTTGTCCCTTTTGATCTTTGTTCCTTTAAGGTCTATTTTATCAGAGACGAGAATTGCAACTCCTGCTTTTTTCTGCTCTCCATTTGCTTAGTAAATCTTCCTCCATCCCTTTATTTTGAGCCTTTGTGTATCCTTGCGTGTGAGGTGGGTTTCCTGGATACAGCACACCGATGGGTTTTGGTTTTTTTATCCAATTTGCCAGTCTGTGTCTTTTGATTGGTGCATTTAGCCCATTTACCTTTAGGGTTAATATTGTTATGTGTGAATTTGATACTGCCATTTTGATGCTAGCTGGCTGTTTTGCCCATTGGTTCATGTACATTCTTAAGACAGTGGAGCCACTTTAAAGTATTTGTCTAATAGGAGAACTTGTCATAGAAAAAAAATCATAAATTTCATCTTTAAAGATATATTTAGATAAAAATATGTTTGTTAATATAACATGGAGCTATAAATATTATCTAATAACTTAATTCAATGGTAGAAATCTAATAGCAGAAAAATATAAGTAAAAAATAACACAGTTCGAGAATCATAAAAGTTATATCTGACTAGAGCCCTTTTCAGCATTTTTAATATTCTTTCAATAGAGGCAGAAAAATTCTCTTGCTTTAAATATTTTAAAGGCTGTTAAATAAATAATAAACCATAGGGAAACATGACCTATATTGGTACATTTAGAGAAAAAACCTGAGAAGCTATTCATTTTTATATCTCTGTAAAATGACAATCAAATAATTTTGATGAGTGATACAAATATCAAGGTTTAAGACATTTAAATTTGTTGTCTATAGGATGCAATTAATCAACTATTATAGGACTATATTAAATATTTCACTGAAGTAGAAAGATTCAAATTTCTTTAAAGTGAAAGAAATCCTGTATCAGTAAATTTCAAATAATAATTATACAGATGTGATTATATTTTATCATCTCCCCAGACAGACTGCATGTAGTTTTATAAGCATTGAAAGAATAGATTATAAGGTTTAAGCAGATTGCTAAATGTAATATGGTAATAAAAGTAAGATTATGAGAATCTGAAAAAAGTAAACAAAAAGTATTTTCTAGTGATAAATCATAATCTCTTACTTAACTCTTTCAATTTCAAGAATTTCCAAACTGTAATTAAATTTTAAAAATTTCTGACTTCTATTCCCCTTCAATAAAAGCCTTCATACCAACCACAGCCATAAACCCTGGAGCCATATGTGATTCTGATCTCTAGTTCATTCCCATATCCAATACATCACAAAGTTCTATTACTTTACACAACTAAATAATCTTAATTAGTTTACTTCTTCCCTTTATTGCACCTACTTCAGTCTAGGCTATCATTATCATTCATTGAGTCTTAAATTCTAGATTCCCACCTGATATCTGTGCTTCTACATTCTTACCTTCCCCTTTCTAGATAGCAGAAGTAAATGAACATAATTTTAAATATACATATAATAAATAACTTTACCCCTATTAAGCCTTCAATGATTTTCCTATTGGGCTTAAAACGAAAGTTAATTTCTTGAGAACACATGGACACAGGGACGGGAGCACTACACACTGGGGTCTACTGGGGGGAATAGGAGAGGGCAGCGGGGGGGAGTTGGGGAGAGATAGCATGGGGAGAAATGCCAGATGGTGAAGGGGAGGAAGGCAGCAAATCACACTGCCACATGTGTACCTATGCAACTATCTTGCATGTTCTTCACATGGACCCCAAAACCTAAAATGCAATAAAAAAATTTCTTAACATGGCCAAAAAAGGCTTGTATGAATTAGACACTGACAACATTTTAAATATATGTATTCTTTCCACACATCTATGTTAAACTTTATCTTGTTTCCTGTAACATATCTAAAAGTCACTTGTTCTTTAGAAAGCACTTCATTTTTTCTCCTCTATGCCTGGGGTGCTTTTCCGATGCTGTTCACATGATTGACTTCTTTAGATCTCAGCTCATATATTGCCTTTTTAGAAATCACTTCCTATAGTCCTATCCTGTTTATAAACTGATATCTATTATACAATCACTTTTATTTTCTTAACATTACTTACCATAATCTGAAATTTCGTAATATGTATGTATATATATATGTGTGTGTGTGTGTGTGTGTGTGTGTGTGTGTATGTATGTTTTTTATTTCCACACCTTTGCATTTGAGTTACTTGAAAGTGGAAAGATATTTTTGTTAACAACTCAGAAATATCTCCAAATAATTGACTTTTGAATAAATATGTAAATTGTTATAAAGTAACCAATATTCTGGGACAGAAAAGTTGAATCTATAGAGAGTCTTGATATCTTCAAATAACACAGGTCACAGGTAACATTATTAACCTTTTCTTTTTTTTGAGATGGGATTTCACTCTTGTTTTCCAGGCTGGAGTGCTTCGGAAAAGCCTCCATACTTACCACAGCCATAACCCTAATGGTGCCATCTAGGTTCACTGCAACCTCTGCCTCTCAGGTTCAAGCTATTCACCTCCTGAGTAGCTGGGATTACAGGCATCCATCATGCCCAGCTAACTTTTGTATTTTTAGTAGAAGTGGAGTTTCACCATGCTGTCTGGTCTCAAACTCCAGACCTCAAGTTATCCACCCACCTCAGCCTCGAAAAGTGCTATGATAACAGACGTGAGACACCACACCCAGTCTTTTATTAGCCTTTCTAAATCAATGTAAAGTTTTCAATCTCAGATGAGTCCATTAGAAGTTATAGCACTTCTGGGCTGGGCGAGGTGGCTCATGCCTGTAATCCCAGCACTTTGGGAGGCTGAGGCAGGCAGGTCATGAAGTCAGGAGATTGAGACCATCCTGGCCAATGTGATGAAATCCCATCTGTACTAAAAATACAAAAATTAGCTGGGTGTGTTGGCGCTTACCTGTAATTCTAGCTCCTCGGGAGGCTGAGGCAGAGAATTGCTTGAATCAGGGACTCAGAGGTTGCAGTGAGCCAATATCATGCCACTGCACTCCAGCCTGGCAACAGAGCGAGACTCTGTCTCAAAAAAAAAAAAAAAAAAAAAAAAAAAGAAGAAGAAGTAGTAGTTATAGCACTTCTGTATCTCTCAAAATTATTTTTGCCTTCTCAATAGCACATGTGCCAAGTTAGCTCTAATTTTGGCTTATGAAACTCCCTTTCAATATAAATCTAAAAATATAATTTAGTCGGTACCAAGGAGTATAGTGAATGAGGTCACGAGAACATATCCTTCCATTTAGCAAAATCCCATTTAATAGATCTATAAATGACCTATGATTACCAGACTTTTGTATCCAGTTGATAATCAGGCATTGGACTGACTTACCCTTCTGCTATATACAAATAAAACCTGGATAAAATATATTTTTGAAAGGCTTGTCAGTGGAACTACAAACTGCAGAGCTATGATGTGTAACACAAGAGAAACACATGAGGTGATCATCACATTCAAACCAGTTTGCTTTCTAGAGCTAGTTTTCAAAATGTAGCATAGGGAATTAGAATTCATACAGATAATAGAGATCTTGTATAGCAGAAAAAAATAGAGATCAGATGCAGGGTTTATGTGGAAAGTTGGATTTGCAGGGAAGGTATTAGGAGGCAGTTGCTCAGAAAAGAAATAATATTAATTTAAAATATGCATGAGGCCTAGATTTTTGGTTGAATGCAAAACTGCACATTCACAGATGACATACTATGAGGGTTTCAGAAAACCTTTGGAAGACCATGAGATACATGGCAAGTTTAGAATGCACAGACTACTGAGATGAATATCTGACCAGCCAGAGTTGAAAGATGATCATGACTTAAAAATAAGGCTACTATAGCTCTAGAATGGGAGCTATTCTAGGTATACCGAAAGGGGGCTTGATAAGCAACAAGTCAGACCACCAATAAGTTAGCAGACTACCAACCAAACTGAACCATTTTTAAAGGAATGATAAATAGAAACCTTCCATACTATGATACCTTTACTATTCAGCATAATTTTTTAAAAGTATGTGAAGAAAAAAACTGTGATCTATATCTAGAAGTAAAACAAATAATAGAAACAGATCCAGATAATATAGACATTTGAATTGACATGTGAGACTTAAAAGAACTATTGTAAAAATCATTAAAAAGTTAAAGAAACTTAAACATAAGACCTAACATAAAAACCCTAGAAGAAAACATAGGCAAAACCATTCAGGACATTGGCATAGGCAAGGACTTCATGACAAAAACACCAAAAACATTGGCAAAATAGACAAAAGCCAAAATAGACAAATGGGATCTAATTAAACTCCAGAGCTTCTGCACAGCAAAAGAAACAATCTTTAGAGGGAACCAGGAACCAACAGAATGGGAAAAAATTTTTGCAATCTACCCACTGACAAAGGGCTAATATCCAGAATCTACGAAGAACTCAAACAAATTTACAAGAAAGAAACAAATAAACTCATCCAAAAGTGGGCAAAGGATATGAACAGACACTTTTCAGAAGGAGACATATATGAGGCCAACAAACATACAAAACTTTTATATTTAGTGAAAACATTCTTTGAGAATAAATATGAAATAATTTTTAATAAAGAACTAAGAGAAAAGGTATACCAATCTAGTCATTCAGATGTGTCAATGGAATTCCTATTATTTTAGTTTTTATTTTGTCAACCAGTGTTTTGGTATAATAAAAAAAAAAACTGGTTCTCTGCTTTTGACAATCTATTATAATTAAATAACCCAGAATTCTCTAAAAAATATAAATGCCAAGACCCATTCCCAGATTATTTACTTAAGAACCTCTATGGTCAAAACCTGGATGTCACAATATTAAAAATCTCCCAGTGTTTCTATTTGCTTGTAGATTATTGATAATAGCAGACAAATACATGTTAAGAAATTTAAACTTCAATCCTAGACTTTGGCACACAGGACTTGCCTAAGATTCAGGTTAGAACAATTTACAAAACCCCTATACTACAACATAAACATAGCATCAAGTAAAAACCTGCGATAATCTACTCTGAAGCAGTAAAAAAATTGCACAAAAATACTCTTGTTAATGACAGCAGAGGAACAGCCAAAAGCTGATGAGGAGCAATGCCACTGAGAAAAATTACCCAGCCCACCAGACCCCAAACAAAGCTGAAGTTAATAGAAGCCCAGTGCAGACAAATTTCAATCCTCCAGTACAACAGCAAAAGTCAAGTCTAGATCAGCTCCTAATTAGAGTGACTCAACTGTCCATACTAAAAGTTTGATTAAAATAAAAGCTACCTAAGTTCTTTTATGAAGAGTATTTGCTACAGTCTGTGCCATTCCATCTTCTTCCATCCCTTTATTTTGAGTCTATATGTGTCTTTGTATGTGAGATAGGTTTCCTGAATACAGCACATTGATGGATTTTCACTTTTTATCCAGTTTGCCAGTCTGTGTCTTTTGATTGGGGCATTTAGGCCATTTATATTCAATGATAATATTGTCATGTGTGAATTTGATCCTGCCATTTGGTTACTGGCTGGTTTTCTTTCCCATTAGTTGACTCATTTTCTTTGTTGCATTTTTGGTCTTTGCTAACTGGTTTGCTTTTGCAATGACTGGTACTTATTCCTTTCTGTGCTTAGGGTTTCTTTCAGGAGCTCTTGTAAGGCAGGTCTGGTGGTGACAAAATCTCTCAGTAATTTCTTGTCTGTAAAGGATTTTATTTCTCCTTCACTTACAATGCTTAATTTGGCTGGATATGGGATTCTGGGTTGAAAGTTGTTTTCTTTAAGGATGCTGAATATTGGCCCCCACTCTCTTCTGGCTTGCAGGGTTTCTGCTGAGAGATCTACTGTGCGTCTCATTGGCTTCCCTCCGTGGGTGACCTGACCTTTCTCTCTGGCTGCCCTTAGCATTTTTTCCTTCATTTCAACTCTGGTGAATCTGACAATTATATGCCTTGGGGTTGCTCTTCTTGAGGAATATCTATGTGGAATTCTCTGTATTTCTTGAATTTCAAATTTAGACTCCCTTGCAGTTTAAATTGCAGTTAAGTTGCAGAAATTCATAGGCTTGGGAATTTCTCCTGGATAATATCCTGGAGCTTGTTTTTCAGCTTGAATTCATTCTCTCCATCATATTCAGTACACCAATCAAGCGTAGATTATGTCTTTCGCATAATCCCACATTTCGTGGAGGTTTTGTTCTTTTCACTCTTTTTTCTCTTGTCTTGCCTTCTCTTTTATTTCATTGAGTTGATCTTCAATCTCTGATACCCTTTCTTCTGCTTGATCCAATCAGCTATTAAAACCTGTGTTTGTTTCACGTAGTTCTCGTTCTGTGTTTTTCCATTCCATCAAGTCATTTATGTTCTTCTCTAAGCTGGTTATTCTAGTTAGCATTTCATCTAATCTTTTTCCAAGGTTTTGGTTTCTTTGCATTGAGTTAGTATGTGTTCCTTCAGCTCAGAAAAGTTTGTCATTATCCACCTTCTGAAGCCTGCTTCTGTCAATTCTTCACACTCCTTCTCTGTCAAGTTGTGATCCTGTGTTGTTGAGGAGTTGTGATCCCTTGAAGGAGAAGAGGTGTTCTGGTCTTTGATGGCTTCATCTTTTTTTTTGCGCTGTTTTTTCCCCATCTTTGTGGATTTACCTGGCTGTGTTGTCAGGGAGCTGCTTGATGAGGTCACTTGTCTGCCTATGGAGGCACTACTGGATTTCTAGGGACTCCTTTGGGTTACTAGGAAAGCTTCCTGTGACTTTTTTGTTAATACTGGGAGACTGGGCCCTCCTCTTCTGCTGACCTGTAGGAGCTGCTGGGTTGTCAAGAATGCCATCCCTTTGCTTCATATGTTTCCTATGTTTTTTGTTAAAACATGTAGCCCAGTCCCACTCCTCTAATGGTGGGTTGTGCCCTTTCTCCACTGGGATGGATCATTCAGGGTTTAGCTCAGACTGTGGCACTGGGTGTGCAACCCACTAGAGTTAGAGCTTCAGCCCTCTGGAGTTTGTGGGAAGGGTAGGGATCTGTCCAGCAGCACCCAGCCATCTCCCCCTCTCAGCTTTCTCTCTCTGTGGTCATGGGGTAGGGGCTCACCTATCTGCTCCTGCTTACAGCTCCCTCTCTCTCCTGGCTGGGGAGGGGGCAATAGCTCAGTCCACAGGCTCTCCTGGCTGCCTTTTGGACTTATGCATCTGTTTAGATCTGTGCACCAATCTGGGATACTGTCCTGGATTTTTAGCCAACTCTACGCTTGTAATTCCCGGCACTTGACTGGTAAAGATCCCTTGTTCTCTGTATTGCTGAGGCTTTGGGGGAATCACTGTATCTGGACTGGAGTACCAGACAGGGAGCCTCCGATCCACCAGTCAGATGCACTTTCTGGGTAAAGTCGCACCCCTCCCTGCCTCAGTCTACCCTGAGTGGGCTTTGCTCACCATCGGACTAGACCCATTGAAATGTACCTGGTACCTCAGTTGGAGCTAGGAGATCTTTGGATTTTTGTGTCTCTCTCACTGGGTGTTGTGCACTGGAGTTGTGTCTATTCAGCCATCTTGGATCCCCCACCCATGTTTAAATATTTTTTGCATAGTTAATTATAGAAATGCTGCTGATTTTTGTGTGTTGAAAGCATATCCTGCAAATTAACTAAGTGCATTTATTAGTTCTAATATTTTTTGGAGGAATCTTTAGCATTTTCTACATATGAGATTATCAGATCAGCAAATGGAGACAGTTTAATTCTTAATTTCCTGTTAGAATACCTTTCATTTCTTTCCCTTGCCTAATTGCTCTGGCTACATCTTCCAGTACAATGTTGAGAAGAAGTGATGAGGGTGGACATACTTGTTAATGATCTTAGAGAAAAAGCTTTCAACATTTCATCCTTGAGAATTATTATGTTAGCTATATATTTGTTACATTTGACCTTAATTGTGGTGAGGTACATTTCATTTGTGCTTAATCTTTTTAATGTTTTTGTCATTATAGGGAGTTAAATTTTATGAGATTTTTTGGCATCTTTTGAGATGGTTTTGTATAATTTTCTTAAATTTTTTAATTAGTATCTTGCATTTACTGTTTGTGTACATTGAGCTATCCTTGAAGCAACATAAATGGCACTTAGTCATGGTGTTTTCATGAAAATAGAAAACAAAAAACTTAAATTTGCATGAAACCATCAAATATACTGAATGGGAAAAACAGTCCTAAGTGTCAATAACAAAGCTGACACCATTAACTTTCCTTATTACAAAGCACATTATAAGTCAGTTATAATAAAAACATCATGGTACTGGTATAAACACAGAGACATATCAACCAATGGAACAGGATAGAAAGCCTCAAAATAAGCCCACATATTTATGCTTAATTGAGGTTTTACAGAGGTGCCAAGATTACACAATAGTTAAAGGATAGTCTCTCCAATCAGTGGTGTTAGAAAAACTGGCTATCTACACACACATGCATGAAATTGGATTCTTAGCTAATACCATATACAATAATTAAAACAAATTTTGAAAATCAATATAAAACCTGAAATTATAAACCTACAAAAAGAAAACATAGCTGACAAACTCCATGACATTGGTTTGAGTAATAAATTTTTTAATGTAACTCTGAAAGCACAGGTAACAAAAGCAAACATAAACAAATGAGGTGAGATCAAACTAAAAATTTCGGCACATCAAAGGAACTAATTAATAAAGTGAAGAGGCAACTCAAAGAGTGGTAGGAAAATATTTGCAAATCATACATCTGATAAGGGGTTAATATCCAAAATATTTAAGAAATTGAAACTATACACAAGAAAACAACCTAATTTAAAAATTGAAAATAAAATGAGACATTTTTCAAAAGAAGACAGACAAATAGTCAATAGGCATATGAAAAAATACTCAGCATCACTAATAATTAGGAAATTGCAAATTAAAACCACAATTAATTATCTCCCTTGTAAGAATGGCTTTTTTTTTTTTTTAAGAAAGGAAACAAGTGTTGGCATGGGCATGGAGAAAAAAGGGAACACATGTAAACTGCTGGTAGGAATCCAAATTAGTAAATCCATATGGAAAATGGTGTGGCGTTTCCTCCCAAAACTACAAAAGAAGTGGCATATGATCCAGCACACCCACTTCTGAATATATACACAAAAGAATGGAAATCAATATGTTAAGAGTATATCTGCATCTCTATTTTTATTCCAGCATAATTCCTGATAGCCAAAATGTGGAATCAACTTAAGTCTTCATGAATAAATTTTATCAATGCATAAAGACAATGTGCTATACCTATACAATGGAATACTATTCAACCTTATAAAAAGGAAAATTCTGTTACTTGCAGTAACATAGATGAACCTGGAGAACATTATACAAAATGAAATAAGCCAGGCACAGAAAAACAAATGCCAAATTATTTCACTTAAATATGGATTCTAAAGTGTTGAACTCATAGTGGTTACCAGAGTAGGGGAAAGGAGGGAGGGATTTAAAAAATTGTAACTCAGTGACAAAAAGAAAAAATCAGTGAAAATATTACTTACAAGGATATTTATGGAATTCAGTGCATGTATTAGATATAAAGATCTAAAATCAATCTAAGATTATTATGTTATGCTATTGGTGGAAGTATAGGCAAATCAGTGGAACAGACTAGAGAACCAAGAAATAGATCCATACAAATGTAGTCAGTGGATCATTTACAAAGAGTGGAGGCAACTCAATAAAGGAAAAACAGTCTTTTAAGCAAATGGTGTTGGAATAACTTGACATCCACAAGGAAAAATAAATAAATCTAGATGCAAACTTTATGAATTTTGTAAAGATTAATTCAAAAAGCCTTATAGATTTAAATTTAAAATCCAAATATATAAAACTTCTGAAAATTAACATAGGAATATTAAATGACCTTGGGTTGACATGAAGTTTTTAAACAAAACATCAAAAGTTTGATAAATGAAAGAAGAAAAACAAACATAAGTTGGAAACATATGTTATAAATTTAAAGTTTCTGTTATCTGAGACTTAGAATTAAAATGAGAGAAAGTGTTTATGAAACATGCATATGATAAGAAGCTCCTATTGAAAATACACAAATAGCCTCTTAATGAAACAGTAAGGGGGAAAAAGTCCATTAAAAAATGGGCAGACCCAGTACCATAGCTTACATCTGTAATCCGAGCACTTTGGGAGGTCAAGGCAGGCGGATTGCTTGAGTCCAGGAGTTCAAGACCAGCCTGGTCAACATGACAAAACCCCATCTCCTAAAAATTCAAACATTAACCAGGCATGGTGGCATGCATCCATAGTGCCAGTTACTTATGAGGCTGAGATGGAAAGATCGCTTGAGCCTGGGAAGTTGAGCCTACAATGAGCTGAGTTTGTGCCACTGCCCTCCATCATGGGTGATGAGAATGAGACCCTGTCGGGAAAAAAGAAATGATGATACCAAATGCTGGCAAAACCGGGAAGCAACAGGAACTCTCATTTATTTCTGATGGAGATCCAAACTGGCTTGACCCTTTTGGAAGACAGTTGGGCACTTTCTTACAGAGCTATACATAATTTTACCATGTAGTCCAGCAACCATGGTCTCTAGTATTTATCCAAATTAGTTGAAAATGTATATTGCATAAAAATATGTATATAATTGTGTATAGCAGCTTTAGTCATAATTGTTGAAAGCTGTTAGCCCCAAGACATCCTACAATAGGTGCATGGATAAATAAACTAGTGTATTCATAACGTGGAAATTTACTCAATGATTTAAAAATCAAGCTATCAGTGGCCAGACACAGTGGCTCACACCTGTAATCCTAGCACTTTGGGAGGCTATGGGTGGATCATGAGGTCAAGAGATCAAGACCATCCTGGCCAACATGGTGAAACCCTATCTCTACTAAAAATACAAAAATTAGCTGGATATGGTGGTATGTGCCTGTAGTCCTAGCTACTCAGGAGGCTGAGGTAGGAGAATTGCTTGAATCTGGGAGACAGAGATTGCAGTGAACTGAGACTGCACCACTGCACTCCAGGACCTGGTGACAGTGATACTGTCTTAAAACAAACAAACAAACAAACAAACAAACAAACAAAAACTATCAAACCATGAAAAGAACTGGAACAACATTAAATGCATATTGCTCAGTGAAAATAGCCAATCTGGAAGACTACATACTGTATGATTCCAACTTTTTGTCATTATGAAAAAGGGCCAATCATAAATACTGTAAAAAGATCAAGATTAAATGTGGGAGGGGAGAGAAGAGGTGAAGCACATGGGATTTTGAGAGTAGTTCACCTATTCCCTAAGATAATAGAAGGGTGGATATGTGACATCATGCATTTGTGAAAAACCATGGAACAATATAACCCATAGAGTGAACCCAAATAAAATCTATGAACTTTAGTTAATAATATTGGTTCATCACTGTGACTAGTCTACCACACTAATGTTAGACATTTATAATAGGAGAAAATATGTGGGGGGGGGGAGGGAAATGAGATATCTATCAGTTTTTCTGTAAACCCCTAAAGTGTTCTAAAACTAATACAAAGCTGTTCTAAAAATAGTATACTCAATACAAAGTAACAATATCAGAGATGAAAGATTCTTTTGAAATAGAAGTGAAAATAAGAAAAAAACTAGGAAAAAGGAAAACTGAACAGAACCCTGATGAGCCATGAAAAGAGATAAAATAGTCAACTATAAATATGAATGGAGTTCCAGAGTGAAAAGATAAAACCATGAAGAAGAAATTTTGAAAAGACAAAGGGCAAAATTTATTCAAAAATAGTAAAATAAATAAATAAATAAATAAATAAATAAATAAATGCACCAATCCACAAAGCTCAGAGAACCTCAAGCAGAATGAGTATAATACACAGAAATACACACACACACACACACACACACACACACACACACACAGTGATAGATGGGGGGGGGGAGAGAGAAAGAGTACTAAATAGTAAAACTGATGCAAACCATAATCTTGAAGGCAGACAGAGAAAATGAAAAAAATTTAATAAAAACAGCTCACTCATGGACACAGGGAGGGGGTCTACTACACACTGGGGTCTATTGGGGGGAGGTGGGGAGGGACAGTGCAGGGGGCTGGGGAGGGATAGCCTGGGGATAAATGCCAAGTGTGGGTGAAGGGGAGGAAGGCAGCAAAGCACACTGACATGTGTGTACCTATGCAACTATCTTGCACACTCTGCACATGTACCCCAAAACCTATAATGCAATAAAAATTTTAAAAATTAAAATAAATAAATAAATAAATAAAAACAGCTGACTTTTGTAAGAAACTATGCAAGCCAGAAGACAATAGTGACACCTTTAAAGTAATGATATTTTAAAAACTGACAACACAGAAGTTTGTACTAAATGAAAATAACTTTTAAAAGAAAAATAGAAAAGCCTAAGGCTATCACTTCACAACATATTAATGAATATTTTTCCTACAAAAACAGTATGCTACCCAACAGAAATCTGTATCAAAAAAAAAGAAGTAGAGTGCAAATATAAAAAAAATTGAAGGTAAGTAAAAGAGAAATACAATTTTTAAGCTATGTAGAACAGATTTTGGGAAACTTTCTGTAATTCTCTTATTACTCAGATACTCCAATTTTTTTTGTTATAGATCAACTCACCAGAACGTTTATTTTTTCATTGCCAATTTAATTATTTTAAGCAAAATGGGATTTTGTATTCAAAGAAGTCCAAAAAGAGAACAGGACTATTATGTAGCCTTCCAATATCTACTATAAGTAAGAATGAATTATCACTTTTGCTAAAACAGACACACTTTAATTTTAAGAGCTTAAATTTATACTAGCAGATAGACACAGAGTTTTGAAAATCTGATTCTTAATAGTGTAAAGTATGTAGAAACATATTTTCCATAGAGTCCAAAGTGAGTAAACTGTCATCTTTGTTTCTCTTGTTAAATTTACTATACTTTTATGTAAGTACATTTTCTATACAATTAGCTGGGAATGTTGGCGCATGCCTATACTCCCAGCTACTCAGGATGCTGAGGCAGGAGAATTGCTTGACCAAACCTGGGAGGTGGAGGTTGCAGTGAGCCGAGATCATGACTCTGCACTTTAGCCTGGGCTACAGAGTGAGATTGGGATAACATTAGGAGAAATACCTAATGTAGGTGATGGGGGATGGATGCAGCAAACCACCATGGCATGTGTACATCTATGTAACAATCCTGCCTGATCTGCACGTGTAACCCAGAACTTAAAGTATAATAATAATTAAAAAACCTTACATTGTTATTATTGTTTGGACTTGAAGTATATGTTAACACTCGACTAAATCAATAATCCATCCAGTTCTCAAATAAGGTCTAGAAAATTGTGCCAACTTTCATGTAACATAGGACTTGAAACTTCTAACCATATAACACTCACAACCACCTGACATACTAAATCGTTTCTCAATATTAAATATTGGATTCACTGGAACACTGGGCATAACATCCATAACCAGTCTCAGACATCAACAGTAACAGTAGAAACGTTACCTTAATTTTCCAGAACTTTAATAGAAACATCATGGGAATTTAATAAGTTGGTTTAATTTGAAAATTAAAACTTTCTTCATAAGCTATCATTCTTTAGTCAGAGTTCCATGTTGCTTCATGGGGGTTCTAGCACAAGTGAGACATTTCATCAATTCATTTAAAAATCTTAGGCATTTGCCTATAATCCCAGTACTTTGGGAACCTGAGGTGGGTGGATCATGAGGTCAAGAGATAGAGACCATTCTGGCCAACCTGGTGAAATCCTGTGTTTACTAAAAAAGAAAGAAAAAAGAAAACAAAACTTAGCTGGGGTGTGGTGTGTGCCTGTAATCCCAGCTACTTAGGAGGCTAAGGCAGGAGTATCTCTTGAACCTGGGAGGTGGAGATTGCAGTGAGCCGAGTCGTGCCACTGCACTCCAGCTGGGTAGTAGAGCAAGACTCCATCTCAAAAAAAATAAAAATAAAAAAAAATAGGCATCTAACATAGCAATACTAAAAACTTTATCTTTCAAAGGTGTCAGTAATTTTTTTTTTTTGCTTTGAAAAATACCATGATTTTATTTTATTTATTTATTTATTTATTTTTTAATTTTTATTGCATTATAGGTTTTGGGGTACATGTGCAGAACGTGCAAGATAGTTGCATAGGTACACACATGGCAGTGTGTTTTGCTGCCTTCCTCCCCTTCACCCACACTTGGCATTCATCCCCAGGCTATCCCTCCCCAGCCGCCACCGCTGTCCCTCCCCCATTCCCCCAATAGACCCCAGTGTGTAGTAGACCCCCTCTCTGTGTCCATGTGTTCTCATTTTTCTCACCCACCTATGAGTGAGTATATGCGGTATTTCTTTTTCTGTTCTTGTGTCAGTTTGCTGAGAATGATGTTCTCCAGATTCATCCATGTCCTTATAAAGGACACACTCATCATTTTTGATTGCTGCATAATATTCCATGGTGTATATGTGCCACATTTTCCCAGTCCAGTCTATCATCGTTGGGCATTTGGGTTGGTTCCAGTTCTTTGCTATTGTAAACAGTGCTGCAATGAACATTCGTGTGCATGTGTAGGCCAACAAACATGAAAAAATGCTCATCATCACTGGTCATTAGAGAGATGAAAATCAAAACCACATTGAGATACCATCTCACGCCAGTTAGAATGGTGATCATTAAATAATCTGGAGACAACAGATGCTGGAGAGGATGTGGAGAAATAGGAACACTCTTACACTGTTGGTGGGAGTGTAAATTAGTTCAGCCATTGTGGAAGACAGTGTGGCGATTCCTCAAGGACCTAGAAATAGAAATTCCATTTGACCCAGGAATCCCATTACTGGGTATATATCCAAAGGAATATAAATCGTTCTACTATAAGGTGTCAGTAATTTTGAATAAGATAGGTTTTCTACTTTAGATTGACAAAAGCGTTACAAATACCAAGCTGCTTTTCCTCTCCATTGAGATAAGTTTGAACCCTTAGTGTTTTTTTTATTTAATTGTCCCTCTTTTCAAAAGACCAAAATTAATCCTGGTAGTAATTATTAACGTCTGTACCTGCAAAATAATGTAATTGGTTGAGGCAAATTTGAACAAAAAGTGTAACAAAAGCTTCTCCTAATTGGCTGTGAAGTTTGGAAACCTGGTATTCTGCATGGAAAAAAAGTCCTGCACACAAAATCATCCAGTGGCACGTAGACTTCCTACCTTCCCTTTTGTTTAGCATACTACAAATATTTGACATTTGTATCTAATAAATGACACTGTGTCACTTAAATAACACTGTTACACAGTGTACTGTCACTAATATACCGTATTACATAAGATAAGGACTTTAGGAGAGTGTATTTCTGTTTATTCTCTCCCATTTTTGTACTATAATTGTCATAAGTTTTCTTCTATCTAGGTTTTAAAACTCATAATACATTGTTATTCATATGAAAGGATCTTTAGGAGAGACATATGTATTTAATCAACTGAACTCTACAAACTGATCATGAAATACCTTGGGTTTCTCTAATTCATAGTGTAAGCAAAAGGTAAGAAACAAACAAAAATCTTCTCATTTATCACTGTATATCTGCCCCATCTTTTCCTGTGTTTTCTGGGTTAGTGTCCTAAGACTGTTCTAACAACGTACCAGAAACTCGGTTATTTGAAACAGTGGAAATGTGTTTTCTTTCAGTTCTGATAGGTACAATTTTGAAAGCAAGAATTTAGAAGGACTGTGCTCCCTCTGAAGGGTCTAGAGAAGACTCTTTTCCATGACTCTCTCCTCACTTCTGGTGGGTGCCAGCAAACCTTGTTCCTTGGTTTGCACTTGTTACTTTAACAGTTGCTTCCATCTGCACATGCCATTTCTCCCTGAATTTGTATCTCCATGTCTTCACCTAATTTTTTGTTTTTTTTTTTTTTGTTTTGTTTTGTTTTAAATTGTACTTTAGGTTCTGGGGTACCTGTGCAGATCATGCAGGATTGTTATCTAGGTACATACATGCCAAGGAGGTTTGTTGCCTCCATTCCCCCATCCCCTATACCTGGTATTTCTCCCTACATTACCCCTCCCCACTCCCTCGTATTCCTCTCCTAGTACCCCTAACAGATACCAGTATGTGATGCTTTCCTCCCTGTGTCCATGTGTTCTCATTGTTCAACACCTACCTATGAGTGAGAATATGTGGTGTGTGATTTTCTGTTCTTGTGTCAGTTTGCTGAGAATGATGGTTTCCAGATTCATCCATGTCCCTACAAAGGACACAAACTCATCATTTTTTATGTCTACATAGTATTCCATGGTTTATATGTGCCATATTTTCTTTTTCCAGTCTATGATTGATGGGCATTTGAGATGGTTCCAGGTCTTTGCTTTTGTAAACAGTGCTGTGATGAACATATGTGTGTATGTGTCTTTATAATAAAATGATTTATATAATCCATTGGTTATATCCCCAGTAATGGAGTTGCTGGTTCAATATTTCTATTTCTAGATCCTTGAGGAATCATCACACTTTCACAATAGCTGAACTAATTTACACCTCCACCAACAGTGTAAAGGTGTTCCTATTTCTCCACATCCTCTCCAGCATCTGTTGTCTACAGATATTTTAATGATTGCCATTCTAACTGGCATGAGATGGTATCTCAGTGTGGTTTATTTCCATTCCTCTAATGACTAATGATGAGCATTTGTTCATATGCTTGTTGGCTGCATAAATGTCTTCTTTTGAAGAGTATCTGTTCATATACTTTGCCTACTTTTGGAGGGGGTTTGTTTGTTTGTTTGTTGTAAATTTGTTTTAGTTTTGTAGATTTTGGATATTAGCCCTTTGTCAGATGGGTAGATTGCAAACATTTTTTTGCCATTCTGTTGGTTATCGGTCACTCTAATGATTGTTTCTTTTGCTTATGGAAGCTCTTTAGTTTAATTAGAACCCATTTGTCTATTTTGGCTTTTGTTGCCATTGCTTTTGATGTTGTAGTCATGAAGTCCTTGCCTATGCCTATGTCCTGAATGGTTTTGCCTACGTTTTCTTCTAGGGTTTTTATGGTGTTGTGTCTTATGTTTAAATCGTTAATCCATCTGGAGTTAATTTTAGTGTAAGTTGTCAGGAAGGGGTCTAGTTTCTGTTTCCCAACACCATTTATTAAATAGGGAATCCTTTCCCCATTGCTTGTTTTTGACAGGTTTGTCAAAGATCAGATGGTTGTAGATGTGTGGTGTTGCTTCTGAGGCTTCTGTTCTGTATTGGTCTATGTCTCTGGCTCCAGTATCATGCTGTTTTGATTACTGTTGTCTTATAGTATAGTTTAAGTCTAGCAGCATGATGCCTCCAGCTTTCTTCTCTTTGCTTAGGATTGTCTTGGCTATGTGAGCTCTCTTTTGGTTCCATATGCAGTTTAAGGTGTTTTTTTCCAATTCTGTGAAGAAGTTCATTGGTAGTTTGGTGAGGTTAGCATTGAATCTATAAATTACTTTGGGCAATATGGCCATTTTCACTCTATTGATTCTTTCTAACCATGAGCATGGAATGTTTTTCCATCAGTGTCTGTCCTCTTTTATTTCCTTGAGCAGTGGGTTGTGGTTCTTCTTGAAGAGGTCCTTTACATCCTTTGTTAGTTGTATTCCTAGGTATTTTATTCTCTTTGCAGCAGTTGTGAATGGGACTTCGCTCTTCATTTGGCTCTCTTAAAGTCTGTTATTGGTGTATAGGAATGCTTGTGATTTCTGCACATTGATTTTATATCCTGAGACTTTGCTGAAGTTGCTTATCAATTTAAGTAGATTTTGGGCAGAGAAAATGGGGTCTTCTAAATATACAATGATGTAGTCTATAAATAGAGACAATTTGACTTCCTCCTTTTCTAATTGAATGCCCTTTATTTCTTTTTCTTGCCTGATTGCTCTGGCTAGAACTTCTAATACTATATTGAATAGGAGTGGTGAGAGAATCTATTGCCAGATTTCCAAGGGAATGCTTCCAGTTTTTGCCCATTCAGTATGATATTGGCTGTGAGTTTGTTGTAGATAGCTTCTATTATTTTGAGATACATTCCATCAATACCTAATTTATTGAGAGTTTTTAGCATAACAGGATGTTGAACATTTTCGAAGGCCTTCTCTGCATCTATTGAGATAATTATGTGTTTTTTTTTATTTGGTTCTATTCATGTAATAGATCACATTTATAGACTTGTGTATGTTGAACCAGCCTTGCATCCCTAGGATGAAGCCTACTTGGTCATGATAGATAAGCTTTTTACTGTGCTGTTTTATTCAGTTTGCCAGTATTTTATTGAAGATTTTTGCATCTATGTTCATTGTAGATATTGGCCAGAAGTTTTCCTTTATTGTTGAGTCTCTGCTGGGTTTTGGTATCAGGAAGATGTTGGTCTTATAAAATGAGTTAGGGAAGATTCCCTCTTTTGTATTGTTTGGAATAGTTTCAGAAGGAATGGTACCAGCTCCTCTTTGTACATTTTGTAGAATTCAGCTGTGAACCCATCTGAACCTGGATTTTTTTTTTTTTTTTTGGCTGGTAGGCTATTAATTGCTGCCTCAACTTCAGCCCTTGTTATTCTTCTATTCAGGGTTTCAGCTTCTTCCTGGTTAGTTTTCAGAGGGTACAAGTGTCCAGTAATTTATCTATTTTTTCCAGTTTTACTGGTTTATGTACACAGAGTTGTTTGTAGTAATCTCTGATGGTAGTTTGTTTTTCTGTGGAATTGGTGGTGATATCCCATTTATTGTTTTTTATTGCATCGATTTGATTCTTCCCTCTTTTCTTTTATATTAATCTGGCTAGCAGTCTGTCTATTTTGTTGATCTTTTTAAAAAACTAGCTCCTGGATTTATTGATTTTTTTGAAGGTTTTTGTGTGTCTATTTCCTTCAGTTCTGCTCTCTGATCTTAGTTATTTCTTGTCTTCTGCTAGCTTTTGAATTTTTTTGATCTTGCTCCTCTAGCTCTTTCAATTTTGATGACAGGGTGTCGATTTTAGATCCTTTCTTCCTTCTTGTCTGGGCATTTATTGCTATAAATTTCCCTCTAGACACTGCTTTGAATGTGTCCGAGAGATTCTGGTACTTTGTGTCCTCATTCTCATTTGTTTCAACAAACATCTTTATTTCTGACTTCATTTCATTGTTTATCAGTCAACATTCAGGTGCCAGTTTTTCAGTGTCCATGAAGTTGTGTGGTTCTGAGTGAGTTTCTTAATTCTGGTTTCTAATTTGATTACACTGTGGTTTGAGACGCTGTTATGATTTCCTTTCTTTTGCATTGGCTGAGCAGTGATTTACTTCCAATTATGTGGCCAATTTTAGAATAAATGTGATGTGGTGCTGAGAAGAATGTATATTCTGTGGCTTTGGCATGGAGTGTTCTGCAGATTTCTATTAGGTCCACTAGCCCAGATCTGTGTTCAAGTTCTGGATATCATTTTTAATTTTCTGTCTCATTAATCTGTGTAATATTGGAAGTGGGATGTTAAATTTTCCCACTATTATTGTGTGGGAGTCTATGTCTCTTTTAGTCATTAAGAACTTCCGTTATGTATCTTGGTCCTCCTTTATTGGGTGCATATATATTTAGGGTAGTCAGTTCTTCTTGTTGTATTGATTCTTTTACAATTATGTAATGCCCTTCTTTGTCTCTTTTGATATTTGTTGGTTTAAAGTCCATTTTATCAGAGATTTCAACCGCTGTGTTTTTTTTTTTTTATTCTCTGAATTTACTTGGTAAGTATTCTATTATCCCTTTATTTTGAGTCTATGTGTGTCTTTGCATGTGAGATGGGTCCCCTGAATACAGCACACCCATGGCTCTTGACTTTTTATCCAGTTCACCAGTCTTTGTCTTTTGATTGGGCCATTTAGGCCATTTATAATTAATGTTAATATTGTTATGTGTGAATTTGATTCTGCTATTTTGTTACTGGTTGTTTGCAATGAACTTTCTTCATTGCCTCATTTGTCTGTACCATTTGGTTCATTTTTGCAGTGGCTGGTACTGGTTGTTCCTTTCAGTGTTTAGTGTTTTCTTCAGGAGTTCTTGTAAGGCAGTTCTGGTGATGATGAAATCTCTTAGTAATTGCTTGTCCATAAAGGATTTTATTTCTCATTCACCTTTGAGGCTTATTTTGGCTGGATATAAAATTCTGGGTTGAAAGTTCTTTTCTTTAAGGATATAGTTTATTGGCCCCCACTCTCTTCTGGCTTATCGGATTTCTGCTGAGAGATCCACTGTAGTCTGATGGGCTTCCCTTGGTGGGTGACCCAACCTTTCTCTCTGACTGTCCTTAGCATTTTTTTCTTCATTTCAACCCTGGTGAATCTGACAGTTATGTACCTTGGGATTGCTATTCTTGAGGAGTGTCTTTGTGGTGTTCTCTGTATTTCCTGCTTTTTTAATGTTGGCCTGCTTTGCTAGATTCGGGAAGTTCTCCTGGATAATAACCTGAAGCATATTTTCCAGTTTGCATTTATTCTCCCCATCCTCTTCAGGTACACTGATCAAGTGCAGCTTAGGTATTTTCACATAGTCCCATATTTCTTGGAGGGTTTGTTCATTTCTTTTAACTCCTTTTTCTCTAATATTGCCTTCTCTTTTTATTTCATTGAGTTTACCTTCAGTCTGATATCCTTTCCTCTTCTTGATCAATTTGGTTGTTGAAACTTGTTCATGCTTCCCAAAGTTCTCTTGCTGTGTTTTTCAGCTCCATCAAGTCATTTATATTCTTTTCTAAGCTGGTTATTCTAGTTAGCATTTCATCTAACCTTTTTTCACAGTTCTTAGTTTCCTCGTGTTGGTTTAGAACACGTTCTTTTAGCTCTGGAAAGTTTGTTATTACCCACTTTCTGAAGCCTGCTTCTGTCAGTTTGTCAAATTTATTCTGCCTTCTGTTTTGTTCCCTTGCTGCTGAGGAGTTGTGATCTTTTGGGGAAGGAGAGGCATTATGCACTTTGATGATTTCATTCTTTTTTTCTCTGATTTCTTACCATCTTCATGGATTTATCTATCTTTAATCTTTGAAGTTGGTGATTTTGAGTGGGATATCTGAATGGATGTCCTTAGGCTATTTTTTTTTTTTTGCCTTTTTTTTTCTTTTTATACAGGGGTCAGTGTGCCACTTAAAACAGTCTGTCCTTTGTATGCCTGTGGAGGTGCTGCTGGGCTGTGTTGGTCTCAGCCAGGCTGCTGCTTATTCTTCTCCTGGTTTCATCTCACACAGGTGAGATTAGTTTTGCCTTCTCAATGTCAGGCATCTTTCCCTCCACTGAGCCCACTCATCCTGGATGGAGCTCAGTCTGATATGTTAACTGCAAAACTCTCCCACAAGGGGGCTTCCACTTGCTGGATCTTGTAGGGGTGGGACTTTTCTGGCCATATCATCTGACACCCTGCTTTCATCTCTCCCTCCTTCTGTGGGATGGGCAGTTCAGTCCCACAAGCCTTCTTGGTGTTAGTCAATGTCTCCGCTCTGGTCTGTGCTGATAACTTGTGGCACCAGCAGGCCAGGGCTATTGCCCATGTCTGCAACTCAGGGAAGTTCTCAGACAGATGTCATTTTCCTGGACTGTGGACTGCAGAAGTCATGGAGTGAAGCACAGTATCTGAATTGGAGTACCAAGGGGGTGAAGCCCCCCAATCCTCTGTGCCAGATGCACCTTTGGGCTACTCTCATCACCTTTTTGGGGGGTGTTAATCCTGCTGTTCAACCAGTCCCTTTGAGATGAAAGCAGTACATCATTTGGATATGCAGAGATCACTCTCATTTTGTGTCTTACTTACTGGGAGCTGCACTCCAGAGAAGCTCCCTTTTGACCATCTTGGTGGAAGTCTCTTCACCCAATTTTCTGATAAAGACATCAGTAAGTGGACTTACAACCTGTCTTATTTCAGTATAACCTCATCTTAACTTTATTACATCTACAAACATACTATTTTCAAATAAGGTTACATTCACAGGTTTACGGTAGTCATGTGTATTAGGGTTCTCTAGAGGGAGAGAACTAATAGGATCTACATATTCTATTATATGTATATATATAATATAACTAATAGGATCTATGTATTCTATTATATATATATATATATATATATATATATATATATATATATATATGGATTGTCATCTAGCTATTTCAAAATAAATCATGTCTATATCATCATGAAACTAGTCTAATATTCTGCCTGCTTGGTCTTCTTAATTACCATTGAAACAATTTACTTTCATCTGCATAGTAAATAGGATAATTTGATTCTCACAACTAATGTCTATCATGTTACCTCTATGTTTAAAAAACTTCAGCGGCTTTTAATTACTGTCTTTTCTGTCTCTCATATACCTGTAACAAGTTCTGCCTACATTTCCTATCTAATACTGTACACTTTTCTCATAACTTTCAGTCTTCTAGCTGTTTTATTTATCTTGCTGTCTTATTTCTCTCTCTAATATGCTTATGCTTATTTTTGAAAGGCTCATTCTTTCCCTGTTCATCTCATTCACTTCTATATCTTGTTCCAAGTTACTTCTTCAGGGAAGACTCTCTTGATATCTAAGAATTGCTCTGATGAATGCTCCTCTAGTATTAATTACATTCCTGTCATAGTATGTTTCACTGTTTTCATTTTACATGTATTTATGTATTCAATTATTAATGTGTAACTTTCCTGCTAGAATGTAATCTCAGATATGGCAAGGGGGCATGTATTTTTCTTCACTGATCCCCAGCACTGAGTGCATTACATGGAATGGAGTTTCTATAAATGCTGGACCAATGCCACAGAATGAATAAACATAAGATGAGAGATTACATATTATCTGTTTGTCTTCAAAGGCTGGGAGAAATTATAAGAAGATAGATTTATGGTCAATATAGAAAGAAAATTGTAACAGACACTTTTGTTTATAAATATGCATCCTTAAGGGTCAAATATTTATCAGAACAAGTAGTAATCTAATTATTTATAATGTAGCAAGTGATTCTAAACATTAGCTTTTCTATTGCCATCAACTGTTCATGAAAGACATAATCTCAATTTTTGTGGATAAAAATAGATTCCTGTGATATGCAAAAACTGTAGGAATGACTTCCCATAAATATTGCCTTAGTGTATGTAGTCTTCGTAGTGTTCTCCCTTGTGAGTGTGAGTGAAACATAATATGTGAGATGTCACTGCCATGATTACATTAAATTATATAAAAGGAAAGGGGCTCATCTGGCTGTGCCTAATCTAATCACAAATCTTTCTTTTTTTTAAAAAAAGTGGAAATTTCTGTACAGCTGGTGAACATAGGGAAGTCTTTCTTTGATGACTTGAAGAAAGACTTCAGTATCATCTTTCTGAAGATATTGAAGATGGGGGACACCACATGAGAAGGCACAAAGGTTGCCTCTAGCAGCAAAGAGTAGCCTGTGATTAACAACCAGCAGGGAAATATGCATATTCAATCTACCTGCAAGGAACTGGATTCTACCCACAGCTTGAATGAGCTTGTAACAAATTCCTCCCCAGAGCTTCCAGATAAGATCTGTCTGGCCATCACCCAATTTTAGTCTGGTTCAGATCCTAAGGAAAGACACAGTCAAGCCCATTTACATTTCTAATACATAAAACTGAGCTAATGCTCAAATATGCAGAAATAGAAATCTACTGAAGGATAAGTGACTCCCCAGATATTTTTCATCTAAAATGTGACAACAGAAGAACTAAAGCCCACGACATTTCTAGCTTCAAATCTGTTTTTTTTACTCCATTATCTCCGACTATAACTCTAATAAAATGTACTTTCATTTATTTTAGTAGGATTGTCTTATATAACCAACTGGAAATTTCTAAGAATCTCAGATATTTTTTAAATTACATTAATTTAAATATTATATATATATAGAAACATAAAGTAAGTAAACATGAACATTCTGAAAAGCAGGCTACTATTGTAGTGGATACATAAATGCTAACACATTTTCTCTTTGACATATTTTTATTTTTATTTATTTATTTATTTATTTATTTTTAATTTTTATTGCATTATAGGTTTGGGGGTACATGTGCAGAATGAGCAAGATAGTTGCATAGGTACACACATGGCAGTGTGCTTTGCTGCTTTCCTCCCCTTCACCCACACTTGGTATTCATCCCCAGGCTATCCCCCCCAGCCCCCCCCGCTGTCCCTCCCCTATTCCCCCCAACAGTCCCCAGTGTATAGTAGACCGCCTCTCTGTGTCCACGTGTTCTCATTTTTCTCACCCACCTATGAGTGAGTATATTCGGTATTTCTTTTTCTGTTCTTGTGTCAGTTTGCTGAGAATGATGTTCTCCAGATTCATCCATGTCCCTACAAAGGACACAAACTCATCATTTTTGATTGCTGCATAATATTCCATGGTGTATATGTGCCACATTTTCCCAGTCCAGTCTATCATCGTTGGGCATTTGGGTTGGTTCCAGGTCTTTGCTATTGTAAACAGTGCTGCAATGAACATTCGTGTGCATGTGTCCTTATAGTAGAACGATTTATAGTCCTTTGGATAGATACCCAGTAATGGGATTGCTGGGTCAAATGGAATTTCTATTTCTAGGTCCCTGAGGAATCGCCACACTGTCTTCCACAATGGTTGAACTAATTTACACTCCCACCAACAGTGTAAGAGTGTTCCTATTTCTCCACATCCTCTCCAGCATCTGCTGTCTCCAGATTTTTTAATGATCGCCATTCTAACTGGTGTGAGATGGTATCTCAATGTGGTTTTGATTTGCATCTCTCTAATGACCAATGACGATGAGCACTTTTTCATATGTTTGCTGGCCTCATGTATGTCTGCTTTCGTAAAGTTTCTGTTCATATCCTTTGCCCATTTTTGAATATTTTAAATGTATTGTGACCCAAGCTTGTTGTCAAAATGGCATTCAGATTGTGTCTATATTTCACCAAATGTGAATAGCCATTGTATTTTGATGGTAAATGAAAATAGAATACAGTGGAGGGATTATTTTAAAATCTTCACTACCTTTATGCTCATCAATATGATTTGCAGTTCTGCCAGCAAAACAAAAAAAATAGGATATTCAAACTGCGTAATTCAAGTTGTTCAATGATTTCATATGGGAATGATGTAGAAATTTTTCATCTGATAAATAACATTGAACAAATTTCCTAGGCACAGTCTGTGAGCTTTCATCTTCCTTTGGAACATTAAGTATTGGTTATTGCCACAGGAAGAATTTAACACTAGATGGACTCATATTCTGATCCACGGTGGCAATCTCTAAATTTATCATTCTCTCCTACACTTGTTCTGTGTGCTATTACTCAGACCATGCTATTTACACCAGCTATATCTCTTGTTCAGGCCAACTACAACATTTATCCTTCTGCTCATCCACCTGATCTGCTCTACTGCCCCCCCGCCCTGGGACCTATTCTCATTGGAAACAAACTATATGTCATAATTTTGACTCCTGTGTCAGTTGATTGTTTGAAAACATCACCCTGTCATTATCAATCTCTCTGTTCAATCTCCTAGCAAGGAAGTTAGCTCAAAACTTCCCCAGAAGTGCCTCTTGCTTTTCACTAGCTATAAAAGCAGTATGAACTCATGTGTATTTTTCAAATTTCTGGGTGATTGCTGTTTACCTGCTCTGTAATTGAAGAGGAACTACTGAAATATATATAAACATTTGATTTTTAAATGATCAAAGCATAATCTTAGTTATTAGAAATTATTAAAAATCATGATAATCTTTTTTTTATATTTTACTTTAGGTTCTGGCATACATGTGCAGGTCATGCAGGGTTGTTGCATAGGTGCATACTATATTAAAGACTGAAAAAATAAAAGGCAAAATTTGAAGGAAGGAGAGAAAGTTACATGAGCCAATCATTCAGTTATTTATTAAAAATTATAAAATAATTTTCTCCACATATATTAAAGTGAAAGGGATCATTTGTTCAGGAACTAAGGCAATACACAGAGAGTTATAGTGAACTCAGAGTCTTAAAAATAAACCATTAGACCCAATGTGGTAACTATACAAACATTTATAAAGAAAGAAATTATCTATACTACTGTATTAGAAAAATACTGTAAAACAGAATGGCATATGTATTCAGATTCAAACGAAAATACATTTTCATGATTGGAGAAGGTAGAAAAGAAGCACCCAAGATATTTCAAGTGTGGCATTTCCTATCAACATTGATAGATGTGATTAGAGTTCCATGCTACAAATTGTTCAGAGTGAGAATAAGAAGGTAAGCCAGAATCAAAGGGCATGGTCTGTAATAAAGATTTATTTTTTCCCCTAGGGAAAAGGGGAAATTACTGGACTTTATTAGGCAAAAAAAGTATTTTGTTTGTTTGTTTTAGAAAATAAATAGATGTGGTAGAGGTTAGTGTAAATCCAGAAAGGATGTTGTTGACATAATGAGCCTTTTAAAAAACACTGTTGAGTTGTAGTGAAACTGCAAGCTAAGGCAGTTGCCAGGAAAATGGAGAAGATGGACTTACAGGACATTATTTTAGGAAAATCAGATATAGGGTGTAAAATTTCATAGATTACTCGGACTTTTCTAATCTATGCTGCTGAAAAGAAAAATAAAGCTGAGGATATGAGATATAAAATAATACTAACTACTTAAGAGAACATTTGCATATACTCACTCATTGGTGGGTGAGAAAAATGAGAACACATGGACACAGAGAGGCGGTCTACTATACACTGGGGACTGTTGGGGGAAATGGGGGAGGGACAGTGGGGGGGGCTGGGGGGGATAGCCTGGGGATGAATACCAAGTGTGGGTGAAGGGGAGGAAGGCAGCAAAACACACTGCCATGTATGTACCTATGCAACTATCTTGCACGTTCTGCACATGTACCCCAAAACCTATAATGCAATAAAAATTTAAAAAAAAAAAAGAGAACATTTGCTTACCATTGTAGTCATTTAAGAATAGTAAATATATTCACTAGGATTTTTGTAAATAAATTAGTTTCTGATTGGCATTAACATTTAACCTCTATTAGTCAGGGTTCTTCAGAGAAACAGAACCAATAGGATAGGCATGCACACACATAATATACATTTACATATATTTATACAGGGAGAGAGAGAATGAGAAAAGACAGAAGAGAAAGAGAGGGAATTTTTTTATTGCAAGGAATTATCTCATGCAATTGTAGAGGATGAGAAGCCTAGGCCAAGACAGCCAATGGCATATGTTGCAATCTAAGTCCAAGTCTGAAGGCAGGAGAAAATCAATGCTCTTGCTTTAAGACAGGCAGATAGAATTCTCTTTGCTTTTTGTTTTATTCAGGCAATGTATTGGATGATGCCCATTCACACTGGGGATGGTAATCTGCTTTACTCAGTCTATGGATCTGAATGTTAACCTCACCCAGAAACACCTTCGCATACACACCTAGAAATAGTTGTTAACCATATATTTAACCACCCTGAAGTCTAGTCAAGTTAACACATGCACCGAATAATTATGTGGCCTTATTTTAGTTTTTGAGTAAAGTAATAAAAAACAATAATTTATTTTATAATAGTTGCATATACGTAAAGAAAATGTTCCCCCAAATTCACTGCATTACCATGTAACAATTCCGAATTTAATGTACTTACTTAATATTAAAATCAGTGAGATTTTATATTGAGAAAATTCGTCTCACTGAAATATTAACAATGTGTTTGAGTATGTAGAACAGATAGCTGAAAGTAAAACTAACAAATGGATTTGCATGTCTGTTGAAAATAATACTATACTGTCTTTTTCTATATCAACTATGATTTCATATTGTGACAGCTTCACTAAAACGAAATTATTTCTCTCCCCCTTGAAATAATTTAGCCCGCATTTGTTTCTCTCCACCTTCCTTGCTAAACTCAAATTGTCTAGCCAAAAGCTATTAAAGTGCAATCTCAGTCTGGCTGCCTCTTATTTCTATTCTGTAACAGAGCCTCAGTTTCCCCATACCTCCTGAGAATGTGAACAGTACTTAATTCGAGGAATAACCTGCTCTATGATTGACCTTCATCAATCTGTAATCTGCCTATAGAACATACATTTTTAAGGCCATTCTATCACATTGCAATGTTTTAATGAAAGGCTTGAGATAATTATTTTTGTTTTATGGTTTTTTTCCACAAAGCCCATTATTGGCAGAACAAGTTTTCAATTAGTTTTCCAGTAGTAATCAGAAATAAGAAATGTGAATTCTACTTTACTTTGGATAAACAGATAATTATTGAAAGTCTCTAAAGAAGGAAATAGATTTACAGGAACTCCCTCTTTAAGATGATTGATTTGAAAAATTTGGAAATATACGTTAAGTTGAAGAAAAACAAGTTTCTTAGAAGATTTTAAATATAAATGAAGGCCTGTCTGGACCTATGACAGTGAGAACAGAAAGGAAAAAAGTTACCCAAAGCAGCAGACTTATAAACATATTAGAAATCAAATTTAGCACTACAGTTCTGAGCCTAGATAATTTACATAGGGAGGAAAGCTTAGAAAAGGAAGAGGGAAGTTTACTTTATGAGTCAGGAGAATGAGATGTTGGTTAGAAGGAGTGATGGAGAAAAACTTAATTTTAAACTTAAAAGTAACAAAATCATATAGGAGTTCAAGTAAGTCGTAAAAAAGAGTATCCTGACACTCAGAAGAAAGAAATGACTATAAATTTATTTTCATGAATTACCTGTATAAACAGGATGTGGAGTCAAGATATTCCTGAAGAAGTTGGGAGGCAACAGAGCAAAACAGGGAGAGAGGAAAAGGCTAGGAATAGGCTAGAGTTACAAAGAAAAACACAGAGATTTTTTGCTAGAAGAAACTTGAATAAAATAAATTGTATTTCAACAAATCTAATGTGCTATCAATGATAGGATTCACCATTATTTTGTGCACGATGGAGGATGAAGAAAGATCCTAAGATCAAGATGTATATATTAGAATCAAGGAAATTTAGTATGTTTAGGATGCACAAAAGGGAAGAGTCAAGAATGAATTCTGGTTATCATTTTTATTTTTATTTTATTTTTTTGAGATAAGGGCTTTCTCTGTCACCCAGGCAGGAGTGTAGTGACTGTGTTGGCTCACTACAACCTCTGCCTCTAAGGCTCAAACGATCCTCCCACCTCAGCTTCCTCAGTAGCTGGAACCACAGATGTATGCCACCATAATTGTCTAATTTTAAAATTCTTTTTGTAGGAACCAGGTCTTACTATATTGCCCAGGCTAGTCTCCAACTCATGGGCACAGGCAATCCTCCAACCTCCGCCTCCCAGAGTGCTGGGATTACAGTGTGAGCTGCCACACTGAATTTTTTTTTAATAGGTGTATTATAAAGGACAATTTACAATGCTAAGTTGCATAGGGTATATATATGTCTGTGTGTAACAGCTAGTGAGTAGATGGCTATAACATTAGTCAACTAAAAATTAATTGAGGCAGAAGAGGCTGAAACTTTGAACACCACCTACAAATAATGGTTTTTGAAGGTACCATAATAAAGTTGAGAGAAAGAAATATATTCGAATGCATTAATTTTCAAAGGAAAATAATGTTAAATGATTATGTTAGTATAAGGGTCCAAAGGAGGAACAGGAACTCTACTCATCCATTTCCACTGTTAAATTCAGTTTGTCCAAAAGAGATATCAGCTTCCCCTGAAGAGGATTTCAAAAGTCTTGGTATCATCAGGAGAAAGCCAGAAGCCTTACAATTCATTTAGAACTAGTAGGTGAAAGAAAGATCTACAAAAATTTAAATATTGAAGAAAGATGGTACCCATGGATAAGAGATTTACTTGCTCAGAAAATCTTTAAAATATAATATTACCAGAAAAATGTTTCTGGAAATAATATCTCATGATTGTTAGATTTGGAAAATATTTTGAGAAATAATTCATGATTATATATCAAAATTGAATCTATACTTCTCAGAAAATAAAACTCTAAATGACATGTTTTTAATCTTACTCATTTATCTTAGTGCTGGATGAGAAAGACTCTATTTTGAGAAAAAAAGAAACATATGAAACAATCATGATATATACAAAATTACCTTATAATAATCTAAAATATTCACTTAATATGGAGAGACCAACTAATACCAGTGTATTAGTCCATTTTCATGCAGCTGATAAAGACATATCACAGAGTGGGAAGAAAAAGAGGTTTAATTGGACTGAAGAGTTTCACCTGGTTGGGGAGGTCTCAGAATCATGGCGGGAGGGCAAAGGTGCTTCTTCCATGGCAGTGGCAAGCAAAAATGAGAAAGATGCAAAAGTGGAAACCCCTGAGAAAACTCTCGGATCTTGTCAGACTTATTTACTACCACAAAAATAATATGGTGGAGACTGTCTCCATACTTCAAATTATCTCCCACTGGGTGCCTCCCACAACATGTGGGAATTATGGGAGTACAATTCAAGATGAGATTTGAGTGAAAACTCACAACCAAACCATATCATTCTGCCTTGGGCCCCTCCATATCTCATGTCCTCACATTTCAAAATCAATCATGCCTTCCCAATAGTCTCCCAAAGTCTTAACTCATTTTGCCATTAACTTGAAAGTCCACATTCCAAAGTCTCATCTGAAACAAGGTAAGTCCCTTCCACCTATGAGCCTGTAAAATCAAAAACAAGCTAGTTACTTCCTAGGTACAATGGGGTTACAAGCATTGGGTAAATAGAGCCATTCCAAATGGGAGAAATTGGCCAAAGCAAAGGAGTTACAGGGCCCATGCAAGTCCAAAATCCAGCAGGGCAGTCAATTTTTAAAGCTCCAAAATGAGCTCCTTTGACTCGATGTCTCACGTCCAGGTCATGCTGATGCAAGATATAGGTTCCCATAGTCTTGGGCAGCTCAGCCCTTGTGGCTTTGTAGGGCATAGGCACTCTCCTGGCTGCTTTCACATGCTGGCTTTGAGTGTCTGATGCTTTCCCAGGTTCAACATGCAAGCTGTCAGTAGATATATATACCATTCTGGGGGCTGGGGGACGATGGCCCTCTTCTCACAACTCCACTAGGTAGTGCCCCAGTAAGGACTCTGTGTTGGGGCTCCAACCCCACATTTCCATTCCATACTACACTAGCAGAGGTTCTTCATGAGGGCTCCACCCCTGCATCAAGTTTTTCTCTGGTCTTCCAGGCATTTTCGTATGTCTGCTGGACCAGATGGAACACAGGGCACCAAGTCCCTAGGCTTCACACAGCATGAGCACCCTGGGCTCAGGCCAGGAAACCATTTTTCCCTTCTAGGATTCTGGGTCTGTGATGAGAGGGGCTGCCATGAAGACCTATGACATGCCCTGGAGACATTTTCCCCATTGTCTTGGTGACTGACATTTGGCTCCTTGTTACTTATGCAAATTTTTACAGCCAGCTTGGATTTCTCTTAAAAAAATGAGTTATTCTTTTCTACTGCATTGTCAGGGTGCAAATTTTTTGAACGTTTATGCTCTGTTTACCTTTTAAAACAGAGTGCTTTAACAGCACCCAAGTCACTGCTCGAATGCTTTGCTGCTTAGGAACTTCTTCCCTTAGAAACTCTAAATCATCTCTCTCAAGTTCAAAGTTCCACAAGTCTCTAGGGCAGGGGCAAAATACTACCAGTCTCTTTGCTAAAATGTAACGAGTCACTTTTGCTCCAGTTCCCGACAAGTTCCTCATCTCAATCTGAGACCACCTCAGCCTGGACCTTAATGTTCATATCACTGTCACCATTTTTGTCAAAGCATTCAACAAGTTTCTAGAAGGTTCCAAACTTTCCCACATTTTTCTCTCTTCTGAGCTTTCCAAGCTGTTCCAACCTCTGCCTGATACCCAGTTCCACAGCTGCTTCCACATTTTTGGATATTTTTTCAGCAGCGCCCCACTCTACTGGTACCTCCCACAACACATGGAAATTATGGGAGTGCAATTTAAGATGAGATTTGGGTCGGGACTCAGAGCCAAACCGTATCAATCAGTATTATCAGCAATGATTTTATTGGATAATTGGTTTAGCAGAAAACAAAACAATGGCATGCCAAATCAATCTCTTTTGTTTTTCTGTCACTTTGCTGGCCCATACAAAGAAAAGTTGTTCCAGCCCTTATGTAAACAATGTGCTCCTCAAATTTGTTTATCTTCATGAAGTTTAGCTCGGTGTTAATTGTAAAACCAACACTATTAGCATTAATGCCATGTATGTTAGTTTGCTGATAGAAAGTAATAGTGACAACACCGATGACATTTGGTGTCAAACATCGTTAATATCTCACTTAAGGTAGATTTTTAGTAAGTTTTCTAATAGACGAAGCCATCTATTCCTGGAATTTATGAAGAAATTGGGCTTATTGACATTTCCATCACTTGCTTGATTTCCAAGGTTTTAATAAAGGGCTGTGGAATCAGGATAATTGAGAAGTTAATCTTGTTCTTTTGTAAAATGTGTTTGACAGTGATATGCTAGCAAATTAATAATCATTTCTCTGGAGGCAAATTAAAACCCTGATTCATAGTTTTCTTTCTCACTAGCAAGGTTTACATATTCTAATTATAGCTGATATTAAACTACCAATGTGATAGTACCAATTGTCTCCCAAAACCTTTGAAAATGTTACAGTTGGCCCTTGAGAGTGGGTGTTAATTGGACCCAGCATATCACTTTCTGTTGATGTATCAAAGTAATATAATTTAGTAGAAAAAGTTCTGGACTTGGTATTGGGGAATCTATATGCTTCCCTTATCTTTACAGTAGTCTTTCAAAATTTGTTGAACAAAATTATCTTATTTCCTTTAGCCGTCCTAGCACCACCACATTTCCTGGCACCTGAGAGATATTTACAAGGAGATGGTAGAAAGTTAAATAACACAGATCTACTATTGTTATTTTACAGTTGACGTAAAACAATTTTTAAAGAAATTTCACTTGAATATTAATAAAATAATACAGTAATAGAGTTCAGTCTTCTCTTAAATTTACCACAACATATTTATTGTAATTATATTTAGTTGCATATTTAAGAAGGTAAAATGTAATAAGTGGTTCGAATATGAACAAATGACAGGTTCATTTTGCCCTTCATGGTGTCGGTCTGTGGACTGATTCTCTTCTCTTTCTGTAGGTCTACATCATGCATTCTCAAAAGGGTGTCTGGGATCTTATTATTTTTATGTATCAGAAATGGGTGCATAAAATATATATTTTCGGCTATAAAATTTGGTGATGAGGAATGATTGGGAAAAAAACATATTTAAAAAGGCTTTGTACAGGGGCAATAAGTAAAAGTAAAGATGGAAGAACAGTGGTCAAGATCAATGCTATCTAATACAATTTTCTGTTACGACGGATAATTCTGCCGTGTGCTTTGTACTTCTTTGGCTATTGAGCAGTTGAAAGGGCTACTCTGACTAAATAACTGAATTCTAAATTCAATTTACTTTTAATTAAATTTAAGTATGTGTGTGCCGAAACAATTGTAGTATTGGACAACACAGCTCAAAGTTCTAGTGATAAAGATCATATTTAATGGGGAAAGGTCAATTATTAAAAAATCCTTTAAGCAATCACTTGTTTTTTAACTGTTTTTTTTTTTTTAATTTTTATTGCATTAGAGGTTTTGGGTTACATGTGCAGAGTGTGCAAGATAGTTGCATAGGTACACACATGTCAGTGTGCTTTGCTGCCTTCCTCCCCTTCACCCACAGTTGGCATTTATCCCCAGGCTATCTCTCCCCAGCCCCCCTCACTGTCCCTCCCCCTTCCCCCCAATAGACCCCAGTGTGTACTAGACCCCTTCCATATGTCCATGTGTTCTCATTTTTCTCACCCGCCTATGAGTGAGAATATGCAGTATTTGTTTTTCTGTTCTTGTGTCAGTTTGCTGAGAATGATGTTCTCCAGATTCATCCATGTCCTTACAAAGGACAAAAACTCATCATTTTTGATTGCTGCATAATATTCCATGGTGTATATGTGCCACATTTTCCCAGTCCAGTCTATCATCGATGGGCATTTGGGTTGGTTCCAGGTCTTTGCTATTGTAAACAGTGCTGCAATGAACATTTGTGTGCATGTGTCCTTATAGTAGAACGATTTATAGCCCTTTGGATATATACCCAGTAATGGGATTGCTGGGTCAAATGGAATTTCTATTTCTAGGTCCTTGAGGAATTGCCACACTGTCTTCCACAATGGTTGAACTAATTTACACTCCCATCAACAATGTAAGAGTGTTCCTATTTCTCTACATCCTCTCCAGCATCTGCTGTCCCCAGATATTTTAATAATTGCCATTCTAACTGGCGTGAGATGGTATCTCAATGTGGTTTTGATTTGCATCTCTCTAATGACCAAAAATGATGAGCATTTTTTCATGTGTTTCTTGGCCTCATGTATGTCTTCTTTTGTAAAGTGTCTGTTCATATCCTTTGCCCATTTTTGAATGGGCTTGTTTGTTTTTTTCCTGTAAATCTGTTTGAGTTCTTTGTAAATTCTGGATATCAGCCCTTTGTCAGATGTGTAAACTGCAAAGATTTTTTCCCATTCTGATGGTTGCCGATTCACTCTAGTGACAGTTTCTTTTGCCGTGCAGAAGCTGTGGAGTTTGATTAGGTCCCATTTGTCTATTTTGGCTTTTGTTGCCAGTGCTTTTGGTGTTTTATTCATGAAGTCCTTGCCTACTCCTATGTCCTGAATGGTTTTGCCTAGATTTTCTTCTAGGGTTTTTATGGTGTCAGGTCTTACATTTAAGTCTTTAATCCATCTGGAGTTAATTTTAGTGTAAGGTGTCAGGAAGGGGTCCAGTTTCTGCTTTCTGCACATGGCTAGCCAGTTTTCCCAACACCATTTATTAAACAGGAAATCCTTTCCCGATTGCTTGTTTTTGCCTGGTTTATCAAAGATTATATGGTTGTAGATATGTTGTGTTGCCTCCGATGCCTCTGTTCTGTTCCATTGGTCTATATCTCTGTTTTGCTACCAGTACCATGCTGTTTTGATTACCGTAGCCTTGTAGTATAGTTTGAAGTCTGGTAGTGTGATGCCTCCCACTGTGTTCTTTTTGCTTAGAATTGACTTAGCTATGCGGGCTCTCTTTTGGTTCCATATGAAGTTCATGGTGTTTTTTTCCAGTTCTGTGAAGAAATTCGATGGTAGTTTGATGGGGATAGCATTGATTGTGTAAATTACTTTGGGCAGTATAGCCATTTTCACGATATTAATTCTTCCTAACCACGAACATGGAATGTTTCTCCATCTGTTTGTGTCCTCTCTTATTTCGTTGAGCAGTGGTTTGTAGTTTTCCTTGAAGAGGTCCCTTACGTTCCTTGTGAGTTGTATTCCTAGGTATTTTATTTTCTTTGTAGCAATTGTGAATGGCAGTTCGTTCTTGATTTGGTTCTCTTTTAGTCTGTTATTGGTGTATAGGAATGCTTGTGATTTTTGCACATTGATTTTATATCCTGAGACTTTACTGAAGTTGCTTATCAGTTTCAGGAGCTTTTGGGCTGAGGTGATGGGGTCTTCTAGGTATACTATCCTGTCATCTGCAAATAGAGACAATTTGGCTTCCACCTTTCCTATTTGAATACCCTTTATTTCTTTTTCTTGCCTGATTGCTCTGGCTAGAACATCCAGTACTATGTTGAATAGGAGTGGTGAGAGAGGGCATCCTTGTCTAGTGCCAGATTTCAAAGGGAATGCTTCCAGTTTTTGCCCATTCAGTATGATATTGGCTGTTGGTTTGTCATAAATAGTTTTTATTACTTTGAGATATGTTCCATCAATACCAAGTTTATTGAGGGTTTTTAGCATAAAGGGCTGCTGAATTTTGTCAAATGCCTTCTCTGTGTCGATTGAGATAATCATGTGGTTTTTGTTTTTGATTCTTTTTATGTGGTGAATTACATTTATAGACTTGCATATGTTGAACCAGCCTTGCATCCCCGGGATGAATCCTACTTGATCATAATGGATAAGTTTTTTAATGTGCTGTTGTAATTGGTTTGCCAGTATTTTGTTGAAGATTTTTTGCATCTATGTTTATCATGGATATTGGCCTGAAGTTTTCTTTTCTTGTTGAGTCTCTGCCAGCTTTTGGTATCAGGATGATGTTTGGTCTCATAAAATGATTTGGGAAGGGTTCCCTCTTTTTGAATTATTTGGAATAGTTTCAGAAGGAATGGTACTAGATCCTCTTTGTGTGTCTGATAGAATTCGGCTGTGAACCCATCTGGACCTGGGCTTTTTTTGTGTGGTAGGCTCTTAATTGCTGCCTCAACTTCAGACCTTGTTATTGGTCTATTCATAGTTTCGGCTTCCTCCTGGTTTAGGCTTGGGAGGACACAGGTGTCCAGGAATTTATCCATTTCTTTCTGGTTTACTAGTTTATGTGCATAGATTTGTTTGTAGTATTCTCTGATGATATTTTTGAATTTCTGTGGAATCTGTGGTGATTTCCCCTTTATCATTTTTTATTGCATCTATTTGGTTGTTCTCTCTTTACTTTTTTATCAGTCTGGCTAGTGGTCTATTTTGTTGATCTTTTTGAAAAACCAGCTCTTGGATTTATTGATTTTTTGAAGGGTTTTTCTTGTCTCTATCTCCTTCAGTTCTGCTCTGATCTTAGTTATTTCTTGTCTTCGGCTAGGTTTTGAGCTTTTTTGATCTTGCTCCTCTAGCTCTTTCAATTTTGACGATAGGGTGTCCATTTTGAATCTCTCCACTCTTCTCATGTGGGCACTTATTGCTATATATTTTCCTCTACAGACTGCTTTAAATGTGTCCCAGAGATTCTGGTACGTTGTGTCTTCGTTCTCATTGGTTTCGAAGAACTTCTTTATTTCTGCCTTCATTTCATTGTTTATCCAATCAACATTCAAGAGCCAGTTGTTCAGTTTCCATGAAGCTGTGCGGTTCTGAGTTATTTTCTGAATTCTGAGTTCCAACTTGATTGCACTATGGTCTGAAAGACTGTTTGTTATGATTTCAGTTGTTTTGCATTTGCTGAGGAGTGGTTTACTTTCAATTATGTGGTCAATTTTGGAGTAGCTATGATGTGGTGCTGAGAAGAATGTATATTCTGTGGATTTGGGGTGGAGGGTTCTGTAAATATCTATCAGGTTTGCTTGTTCCAGGTCTGAGTTCAAGTCCTGGATATCCTTGTTAATTTTCTGTCTGGTTGATCTGTCTGATATTGACAGTGGAGTGTTAAAGTCTCCCATTATTAATGTGTGGGAGTCTAAGTCTCTTTGCAAGTCATTAAGATCTTGCCTTATATATCTGGGTGCTCCTGCATTGGGTCCATATATATTTAGAATCATTAGCTCTTCTTGTTGTATCGATCCTTTTACCATTATGTAATGACCTTCTTTGTCCCTTTTGATCTTTGTTGCTTTAAAGTCTATTTTATCAGAGACAAGAATTGCAACTCCTGCTTTTTTTTGCTCTCCATTTGCTTGGTAAATCTTTCTCCATCCCTTTATTTTGAGCCTTTGTGTATCCTTGCGTGTGAGGTGGGTTTCCTGGATACAGCACACCGATGGGTTTTGGCTTTTTATCCAATTTGCCAGTCTGTGTCTTTTGATTGGTGCATTTAACCCATTTACATTTAGGGTTAATATTGTTATGTATGAATTTGATACTGCCATTTTGATGCTAGCTGGCTGTTTTGCCCATTGGTTTATGTAGATTCTTCATTTTGTTGATGCTCTTTAGCATTTGGTATGCTTTTAGGATGGCTGGTACTGGTTGTTTCTTTATATGTGTAGTGCCTCTTTCAGGAGCTCTTGTAAAGCAGGCCTAGTGGTGACAAAATGTCTCAGTACTTGCTTGTTCATGAAGGATTTTATTTTTCCTTCACTTATGAATCTCAGTTTGGCTGGATATGAAATTCTGGGTTGAAAGTTCTTTTCTTTATGGATGTTGAATATTGGCCCCCACTCTCTTCTGGCTTGTAGAGTCTCTGCCGAGAGATCTGCTGTGAGTCTGATGGGCTTCCCTTTGTGGGTGACCTGACCTTTCTCTCTGGCTGCCCTTAGTATTTTCTCCTTCATTTCAACCCTGGTGAATCTGACGATTATGTGCCTTGGGGTTGCTCTTCTTGCAGAATATCTTTGTGGTGTCCTCTGTATTTCCTGGAGTTGAGTATTGACCTGTCTTGCTAGGTTGGGGAAATTTTCCTGGATAATATCTTGAAGAGTGTTTTCCAGCTTGGATTCATTCTCTTCATCACATTCTGGTACACCTATCAAACGTAGGTTGCATCTCTTCACATAGTCCCACATTTCTTGGAGATTTTGTTCATTCCTTTTTGTACTTTTTACTTTGATCTTGGTTTCTCGTTTTATTTTGTTGAGTTGATCTTCGACTTCTGATATTCTTTCTTCTGCTTCGTCAATTCGGCTGTTGAAACTTGTGCATGCTTCGCGAAGTTCTCGTGTTGTGTTTTTCAGCTCCTTCAATTCATTCATATACCTCTCTAAGTTGTCCATTCTTGTTATCATTTCCTCGAATCTTTTTTCAAATCTTTTTTCAAGGTTCTTAGTTTCTTTGCACTGATTTAGAACATGTACTTTTAGCTCACTGAAATTTCTCATTATCCACTTTCTGAAGTGTGATTCCGTCATTTCGTCACACTCATTCTCCATCCAGCTTTGTTCCCTTGCTGGTGAGGAGTTTTGGTCCTTTGTAGGAGGTGAGGTGTTTTGGTTTCGGGTGTTTTCCTCCTTTTTGCGCTGGTTTCTTCCCATCTTTATGGATTTATCCACCTGTCGTCTTAGCAGTTGCTGATTTTTCAATTGGGAGGATGTGTTTATGTCTGCTGCAACAGAACTCATAAAACAGCCCCTTTTTCCCTCTTAGATGCTCTGTCTCAGGGAGTTGGGGCTTTCTTTATGAGTATCTGTTTCACTGTCCCGTCCAGCTAGGTGGCAATCTATTCACTATTTTCCTGCAGGGGCTCCGCCCTGCTAGCGTGGGTCTGCCCTGTTGCTGCAGGGCTCCTGCTGTGGCTTACTCCTCCCTGCTGTGCCTTGCTCTGCCCTGCTGGCGGAGTCTCTCTGTTAATGCAGGTTGCCTCAGCAACAGCAGGCTGCGTCAGCCCTGGGCGGTACTTCAGTAGGGGGGTATTGAGTCAGTAGTGGTGGACGCCCCTCCCACACTGGGCTGCACTGTCCTAGATGCCAGCAGCAAAACTCTCAGCCCCGAGCGCCTCCAATCGCCGCCCTGCTTGTCCCCGTCAGGGTGGGACCCACCGATCCCGATCACCCAGCTCCCTGCCTTAGAGTCCGTCCTCTCTCTCTCTCTCTCTCTCTTCCTCTCCCCAAGCTGAATGGTTGACTCTCTCACTGGAGCCCCAGTAGCCTGCTGATAGGGCACTGGGACCTGTGTGATCTCCCGTGCCGCTGCCCACTGCACCGGCTCAGATCACGATTCCCAGGAATCTCCTGGTCTGGCTCATTGTCCAAGTCCCATTCAATCAGATGGACATGCCAATCTGCCCTTCCAAATCTCAGATTGCCGGTTTAACAGGGCACCCGGACCAGTGAGTTTTGTGCCCGGTGCCGCTGCGCAGTGGAACCAGCCGAAGCGGCCACACAAGCCGGCTGTGCTAGCATCCCGTGTCTCTCCCACACCTGGGACTTTCAACGTTCTGTGGGCAAAGAAGATCTGTCCGAGAATGCGGCTAGGACTCACCCTCTGCACCTTCACTGAGAGCTGCAATCCAGAGTCGCCTCTACAACGCCATCTTGGAAGTCCCCAAGCAATCACTTGTTAACACTTGTTACAATCTGTATTCTTTTTATATAGTAAAATATTTGCTATCAGTGGTTCTATGATTCTATACCCTATGGATTTACCTTCAGTTCTCAAAGAACAATGAGGGTTCTGTGTTATCCACAACATCCATAACAAATGAATCATAAATTTAAGGGCAATCCATTCATTTTGAAGTCCTCTGTCATCTTTCCCTTGGAAAAACATGTGGATATGAAGGAATCTAAAATGTTTTCCTCCAATCACTTGGCCTGTTACCTGGGAATCAACCCATTAGTTCAAATGTAGAGAAGAAGTTCTCAAATTCTTATATTATTAATTTTCATAACATCCTGTATTAGAGTTGCAGAGCATTCAGAAATCATAGACTACAAGTCACATTTTTATTATTTCACTTTGTATGGGTTAATCTTATTGCACATGTTCCAAGATGGGACACCAATTATCTTTTCTTACCCCATTCCTAGATAATAACAGTGTGTGACCATTTTAAATGCCATGACAATTAATCTTATAGCAATAATATGTAAAGTAGATATTATAACTGCTTTACAGATGTATTAGCAAAATTAAGGTCACATGAACTAAAAGGTAGCAAAAGCAGGGTTCTTAATCAGGTTTACTTGACTCCATATTTGAGTACATAACCACAACTATGTAGTGCTAGACATCACATGAGTAAAATTAGAGTACTCTATTTAGAATGATGTTATATGTATGCATATGTCCATATGCATGTGGGTTAATTTTATTGCACATAAGTTTTATTGTGTGCAATAAATTTTATTGTGGGAACATTTCTGAATGTCCCCCAAAATTTATTTGTTAAAACTTAATCTCCATTTTGGTGATATTAAGAGGTGGGGATTTTGGAGAAAGTAATTAAATCATGACGGCTCTGCCCTCATGAATGGATTAATGGATTGATGAAAGGACTGGAAGGTAAGCCTTTCCTATTTATCCCTCCAGCCCTCCCACCATGTGAGAACACAAGGTTCCTCCCCTCTCTAGGATACAGCAAAAAGGCGTCATCTTGGAAACAGAGTAGCATTTACCAAGCACCAAACCTGTCAGCACCTTGATCTTGGGCTTGATAGTCTCCAGAATTGGGAGAAATAAATTTACTTTATTTAAAAATCAACTAGGCTCAAGTATATAATTATAATAGTACAAACAGACTAAGACAGTATATATAAGGAGGAAAAAAGAGAAAACTCACCTCATAGTCTAAACTTTTAAATATATTAAATACAATTCTCTATGTTAAAAACTATTTTGAATCAGTGTCTTATTCCCAATAATTTTTAAATGATTAGCTTATTTTACCTGTAAATTTGTACTATAAAGGAACTCTGCTATATAGAAGTAAAGTGTATTAGAGACACAGTACACAAAATCTAAAAGACCATGTAATGAAATTTTCGGTATTTTTGTTACAGTAAATTTTTAATGAAAATTATTATGTAACTGGTTAGATCTATAAAAATTATATGTGGGATTGATAATTATGTAATGACTAATGAAATTCATGTATCCAGTCTAGCTTTGCAAAATGAAATAATGGATTTTCATCGTATTTATAGTGAACTGCTCAAGCAAAAATTAATTCAGTATGATTGCACTAGATCAATGCAGTAGAAATAAGGGCAGATCTCAAAAGCATAGCAAAATGTTTTTAATTACAAGATGATAATCATCAAGTATAATGACCGAATTTGTCTTACGGATAGAATATATAATTGCTAAGATCAGAGAAGTAGGTAAAATTAAGCCTGTACCTTAAATTATATATGTCACAGATTTTTCTAAACTGGCTGTTAATATTGAACTTCTCAGTACAGATTACAGTTTACCATGGAGCTGTAGCTCCTCCTAGTTGCTTAGGGCTTATATTTAAAGTGCAAAAAAATGAATCCTAGGTATTATGTCGACAGTAGCCAAGTGAAGCATTAAACAAAAATGTTGTAAGTGGACCATAAGGAAACAAAGTGGATTAATTTTGGTTGTACAAATCCATAGAACATTTATGGAAAGATAAAGGGTACCAATCCTGATAGCATTGATTGATTGATTGATTGATTGAGACAAAGTTTCACTCTATCGCCCAGGCTGGAGTGCACTGGCACAATCTTGGCTCACTGCAACTTCCACCTCCCAGATTCAGGCAATTCTCCTACCTCAGCCTCTTGAGTAGCTGGGATTACAGGCATGTAACACCATGCCCAGCTAATGTTTGTATTTTTAGTAGAGATGAGGTTTCACCATGTTGGTCAGGCTGGTCTCGAACTCCTAACCTTGTGATCCACCTGCCTCGGCCTCCCAAAGTGCTGGGATTACAGGCGTGAGCCACTGTGCCTGGCCTGATAGCATTTATTTAATGAAAAAAATCACATAAGCAGTAATTTGATAAGTTGTTATTATCAAATAACAGCTCTGTGTGTGTGTGTGTGTGTGTGTGTGTGTGTGTGTTTGTGTGTGTAGTAACAGAGAAGAAGACTCACTATATTATAGCCATATTGTTACATATCATTTAGTCTAACAAAACGTTTAAATTTATTTCCAAATGAAAATGTTTAATGACAGAAATTTTAATCAGATTGGCAAGCCTGCAAATGCTGTGTGTACTGTTTTAGTCTCATTTAACCAACATCCTTAGGCAAAAGAATATATAGAGAACCAGACACCACTTGAAATGCTGACCTTATAAGCTTCTGCTCCTGGGTCTTCAGAAACAAGGAATTAAAGTAAAAAGCTTTGCACATCAGCATTAAGTTTGGCAAAATATATTGTATTTTCTTGATCTGATAAGTCAGTTCTCAATCTTTGTGGTCATCAATTTAAATTTTATTTCATTAAGAAAGTGGATGAGATATGGGGACCTATGATATCATTAGCTTGCTTAGAATTTCTTTTGACTGGAACCATTTCAGAAGAGTTAAAATCATTACATATTTATGTTTTCTCCTCTGTCAACAATTGATTTAACAGTGATGTAGGAATCACTTAACTCATGATATCAAAAAGACAGTATCCAAACTGTCATATTCTGAGAAGTCCACATAAAGGTATTCTCAGATTTATGGTCTCAAAGGAAACATTAGCTAAGAGCCTTTCTTTCCTGCAAAATAAAACCCATGAAATATGTTAAAAATACTACCAGCCTAAACAAGAAAAGGAATCTTTCAGTTTGAATGTTACAGGAAAATAAAAAAAACCTGCTAGGGTAAAACTAGTGCAGTTATTGATACAAGTAGATAGATTACTAAATAAAAAATAACTAGTACTATGGAGGAAAATTTAGTTATTTTCATATTTGTTAAATAGTACAATGTAAAGTAATATTTTTAGTAAATGACATGAATTGCAGACAAAAATTTAAGTGACATGTGGATGGATAAAATGAAACAAGCATTTAATATAAAGTTCTATATTTGATTTCTGTGTTTCTAAAATTATAATTTATATCAATATTCAATGGTTTCATGTGAATTTAAGCAAAGTATAAGATAATTCTGTATGACAGAATTGACAATTAGCTATTTGAATTCTAAGGTATAGAATCATTCATTCAGAAATTATGAAGTGTTTTGTACAAGTGTTTGGCACAAAGATAAAGGATAAAGTTCTTGCCTTTAAGGAGTGCCTACATCAGTGAAAGAATTGAATAGAAATAGATAAAGCGGGAAACCATCATTCTCAGCAAACTGACAAAAGGGACAGAAAAGCAAACACCACATGTTCTCACACATAAGTGGGTGTTGAACAATGAGAACACATGGGCACAGGGAAGGGAACATTTCACACCTGGTCCTGTTAGGGGGTGGGGGCTAGGGGAAGGTTAGCAGTGAGTAGGGATATAGGGGAGGGATGGCATTAGGAGAAATACCTAATGTAGATGATGGGGTGATGGATGCAGTAAACCACCATGGCATGTGTGTACCTATGTAACAAATCTGCACGTTCTGCACATGTGCCCAAGAACTTAAAGTATAATTTTTTAAAAAAGTGAGACAGCAAAAGTTAGAAAGAAAAAGACTAAAGTCTGTGGAGGGGGTAGGGTGAAAGAGATAATTTTTTTAAAAAAATTAAAGCCTGTCAAAAGCATGGCCAGACATAATAAATCCCAAACATGCATAAATACCTTTAAATTGCTCTCTAAAAGTCAAAGTCTACTGGAATAGATTCAAAGCCAAATCCCAAACTGTGCTATATTTATGAAACACATATAAAACTAAATGGCATAGGAACACTAAAAAGACTAAGCAAGAATACATCAATATATTTGAACAAAAGAAGCAGAAATAGTAATGTTACTGTAAGCATCAGTGTGATTCTTTTAAAACAAATTGGTTGTATATAACAGATACAAAAATATTCTTTCTTTTCTTTTGAAAAATTTGTATAAATTTAGGGGATATAAGTGCAGTTTTGTTACATGCATATGTTGCCTATTGGTGAAGTCTGGACTTCTAGTGTAGTCATCCTTGAATAGTGTATATGGTATCCATTGCATAATTTCCTATCCCTCACTCTCCTCCCACTCTCCCACCCCTCCTAGTCTTCAGTGTCTGTTCTTTTTCAGATAGCTTGCAATTAGCATATAGAAATGCTACCAATTTTTTGTAAGTCAATTTTGTATCCTGCTGTGTACTAAACTCATATATTGGTTCCAAAAATATTTTAGTGGACTCTTCAGATTTTTTATGTAAATTATATGTCATCTGAAAACAGGGTCAATTTGACTTGCTCTTTTTCATTTTGATGCTTTTTATTTCTTTCTGTGACCAAATTGCTCTGACTGGAACTGTCAGTACTACTTTGAATAGGACTGGTGAAAGTGAACATCCTCATCTTGTTTCAGTTCTTAGGGGAAAGTATTTCGTTTTTCCCTCCTTTTATGTGATGTTAACTATGGCTTTGTCATATATGGCCTTTATTTTGCTGAAGTGTGTTTCTTTTATGCCTAGATTATTGAGGATTTTTATTATGAAGAGATGTCAAATATCATCAAGTGCTTTTTCCACATCTAGAGTCTAACACCTCAAAATAAAATTTTTATCATAAAAATACATGTGCAGGATAGAAATATAGAAGTTTCAGGAAAAAGAAAACTTAAAAAGTAGAGATTACAAAATATCTACCACAAAAAAGTGAACAATAACAACTGTACAGTCCTATAACATGTTAAAGATGGATTTATATTTAGTTTTATGCAGTGCATAGAATTTGGTCACATGAACTCTTATTTAGTAACAGTACATTCTGGAAATCCCCCATGGCATTCATTAAATTTCCACAGCATTTTTTTAAATAACTGTCTAAGTTTTCATTATAAGAATATAAGACAATTAAAGTCTAGTTTATACATTTATATATTTTTCCATTTCTCACTTATTTCAAATTACTGAAATAATCATCTTTCTAGGTACATCTCTAAAGCGGATATTCACAGAAAATGCTTTTTTTGTGTTTGTCTTTTATCACATTTAAAGAGATTATTCACAGCATTTCGCTTAATGGCTCATTAAATTATGTCATTTTCTACATTTTGGCAAGCTTTTACAAATTGCAGACCAGTCAAGACTGTAAGCATGTGTTCATTTGACTGCATGTTCTTCACCTCTGGATATTGCTGTTTTTAATAGATAATTTTTATGTTTTTTATGCAATAATTTTTTTGGTAAAAATTATGCTTCACTGTTTCAGTATGCATGTTACTGCCTGTTAGTGAGGTAAACAGTAGTGAGCTTAAACACTCATTTGTTTGACATGGTAATTTCGCCTAGAAGAAATATTTCCTGCATAAATTATCTATAGAGATAAGCCCCCCAAAAATGTGTGTGTATTCATAAAGATCTTCACTAGTTATTTTTATTAGTAAAATATTGAAATAAATGACTATTGTTTTGAAAATAGATTATTTTGTATGTTCTTCATGGAAAAAAACATTACCATGTATTTATAGTGTATATTCTATAAATATAAATATATTTATGATATATATTCCTTGTAGAAGAATGTGTCATTATTAAAATGATATGACTGAAGACTATGTCATCAAATGAAACAAATGGCATGTTATACTTGTTTAAGTCATTAATTTTTACATTGAGAAAGTGCCAATGTATTGATGTATGGAGGCATGTGGAAAAAAATAAAACATAAATCATAATATATAAAAAATTTAAGATTATGATATTTGAGAGATTATTTTTGTTTGCTTTTATTTTTACTCAAATTATTATTATTATTATACTTTAAGTTCTGGTATACATGTACAAATCATGCAGGATTGTTACATAGGTATACAAACACCACGGTGGTTTGCTGCATCCATCCTCCCATAACCTACATTACATATTTCTAATGTTATCCCTCCTCAATCTCCCCACCCTCTGCTAAGCCTTCCCTTGCCCCTCACCCCACAACAGACCCCAGTGTGTGATGTTACTCTTCCTATATCCATGTGTTCTCATTGTTCAACATGCAATTATGAGTGAGAACATGAGGTATTTGGTTTTCTGTTCCTGTGTCAGTTTGCTGAGAATGGTGGTTTCCAGCTTCATCCATGTCCCAGCAAAGGACATAAACCCATCCATTTTCATGGCTGCATAGTATTCCATGGTGTATATGTGCCAGATTTGCTTTATCCGGTGTATCATCAATGGGCATTTGGGTTGGTTCCAAGTCTTTGCTTCTGTAAACAGTGCCTCAGTGAACGTACATGTGCATGTGTCTTTTTAATAGAATGATTTATAATCATTTGGATGTATACCAGTAATGGGATTGCTGTGTCAAATGGTATTTCTATTTCTAGATCCATGAGGAATCACTACACTGTCTTCCACAATGGTTGAACTAATTTACACTCCCACCAACAGTGTAAAAGTATTCCTATTTCTTCACATCCTCTCCAGCATCTATTATCTCCAGATGTTTTAATGATAGCCATTCTAACAGATGTGAGATAGTATCTCAATGTGGTTTTGATTTGCATTTCTCTAACCATCAGTGGTGATAAGCATTTTTTCATAAGTTTACTGGCCACATGAATGTCTTCTTTTTAAAAGTACCTGTTTATATCCTTTGCCCACTTTTTGATGGGGTTGTTTTTTTCTTGCAAATTTGTTTTAGTTCTTTGTAGATTCTGGATATTAGCCCTTTGTCAGATGTGTAGCTTGCATAAATTTTTTCCCATTCTGTTGGTTGCCAGTTCACTCTATTGATAGTTTCTTTTGCTGTTTAAAAGCTCTGAATTTTAATTAGATCCCATTTGTCTATTTTGGCTCTTGTTGCCATTGCGCTTGGTGTTTTAGTCATGAAGTCCTTGCCTATGCCTATGTCCTGAATAGTATTGCCTAGGTTTTTTTCTAGGGTTTTTATGGTGTTACGTCTTATGTTTAATTCTTTAATCCATCCGGAATTAATTTTTGTATAAAATGTAAAGAAGGGATACAGTTTCAGCTTTTTGCACTTGGTTAGCCAGTTTTCCCAACACCATTTATTAAACAGGGAATCTTTCCCCATTGCTTGTTTTTGTTTTGTCAACTTTGTCAAAGATCAGATGATTGTAGGTTTGTGGCATTACTTCTGAGGCCTCTGTTATGTTCCATTGGTCTATATCTCTTGATATCAATATTATGCTGTTTTGATTACTGTAGCCTTGTAGTATAGTTTGAAGTCAGGTAGCATCATGCTGCCAGCTTCTGGCAGCATCTGTTCTTTGTGCTTAGGATTGTCTTGTCTATGTGGGCTCACTTTTGGTTTCATATGAAATTTAAGATGTGTTTTTCCAGTTCTGTGAAGAAGGTCATTGGTAGCTTGATGGGGACAGTGTTGAATTACTTTGGGCAGTATGGCCATTTTCACGATATTGATTCTTCCTAACCATGAGCATAGAATGTTTTTCCATCTGTGTCTGTCCTCTTTTATTTCCTTGAGCACTGGTTTGTAGTTCTCTCTGAAGACATCCCTTACATCCTGTTAGTTGTATTCCTAGGTATTTTATTCTCTTTGTAGCAATTGTGAATGGCAGTTCATTCTTGATTTGGTTCTCTTTAAGTCTGTTACTGGTGCATAGGAATGCTTGTGATTTCTACACATTGATTTTGTATCCTGAGACTTTGCTGAAGTTGCTTATCAGTTTCAGGAGATTTTGGGCTGAGAAGATTGGGTCTTCTAAATATACAATCATGTTGTCTGCAAATAGAGACAATTTGACCTCCTCCTTTCCTAATTGAATACTCTTATTTCTTTTTCTTGCCTGATTGCTCTGGTTAAAACTTCCAATACTGTGTTGAATAAGAATGGTGAGAGAGGGCACCCTTGTCTAGTGTGTTTTCAAAGGGAATGCTTCCAGTTTTCACCCATTCAGTATGATACTGGCTGTGAGTTTATTGTAGATAGCTTCTATTATTTTGAGATACTTTCCATTGATACCTTGTTTATTGAGAGTTTTTTAGCATAAAGCACTGTTGAATTTTGTTGAAGGTCTTCTCTGCATCTATTGAGGTAATTATGTGGTTTTTGTCTTTGATTCTGTTTATGTGGTGAATTACGTTTATAGACTTGTGTATTTTCAATCAGCCTTGCATCCCTGTATGAAGCCTACTTGATTGTGGTGAATAAGCTTTTTGATGTGCTGTTGCATTCGGTTTGCCAGTATTTTATTGAAGATTTTTGCATCTATGTTCATCATGGATATTGGCCTGAAATTTTCTTTTTTAGTTGTGTCTATGCCAGGTTTTGGTATCAGGATGATGTTGGTCTCATAAAATGAGTTACAGAGGATTCCCTCTTTTCTGTATTATTTGGAAGAATTTCAGAAGGAATGGTACCAGCTCTTCTTTGTACATCTGGTAGAATTTGGCTGTGAAAAGTCCATCTGGTACTGGACTTTTTTTGTTGGTAGGCTTTTAATTGCTGCCTCAACTTCAGACCTTGTTTTGGTCTGTTCAGAAATTCTACTTCTTCCTGGTTTAGTCTAGGGAGGGTAGAAGTGTCCAGGTATTACCCATTTCTTCTAGACTTACTGGTTTATGTGCATAGAGTTGTCTGTAGTAATTTTTGATGGTAGTTTGTATTTCTGTAGAATCTGTGGTGATATCCCCTTTATCCTTTTTTATTACATCTATTCTATTCTTCTTTCTTTTGTTAGTCTGGCTAGTGGTCTATCTATATTGTTGAACTTGCCCCCAAACAAGCTCCTTCATTTATTGATTTTTTGAAGGTTTTTTTGTGTCTCTATCTCTTTCACTTCTGCTCTGATTTTACTTATTTCTTGTCTTCTGCTAGCTTTTGGATTTGTTTGATCTTGCTCCTCTATTTCTGTTAATTGTGACGATACAGTGTCAATTTTAGATCTTTTCTTGCTTCTCATATGGGCATTTAGTGCTATAAATTTCCCTCTAGACACTCTTTTAAATGTGTCCCAGAGATTCTGGTACATTGTGTTTTTGTTCTCATTGGTTTAAAATGACATCTTTATTTCTGTCTTCATTTCATTATTTATCCAGTAGTCATTCGGAAGCAGACTGTTTGTGTCCATGTAGTTGTGTGGTTCTTAGTTAGTTACTTAATCCTAACTTCTAATTTGATTGCACTGTGGTCTGAGAAACCAGTTGTTATGATTTCTTTTCTTTTGCATTTGCTGAGGAGTGATTTGTTTCCAATTATGTGGTTAATTTTAGAGCAAGTGTGAAAATTTCAGGCCAATATCCATGATGAACATAGATGCAAAAATCTTCAATAAAATACTGGCAAAGCGAATGCAATAGCACATCAAAAAGTCCTGAGAAGAATGTATATTCTGTGGATTTGGGGTGGAGAGTTCTGTAGATATAGGTTAGGTCCGCTTGGTAAAGATCTGAGTTCAAGTCCTGGATATCCTTCTTAATTTTTTGTCTCTTTGATCTTCTAATATAGACAGTGGAGTGTTAAAAGTCTCCCACTATTATTGTGTGGGAGTCTAAGTCTCTCTGTAGGTTGTTAAGAACTTGCTTTATGTATCTGGGTACTCCTGTATGTGGTGCATATGCATTTAGAATAGTTGGCTCTTCTTGTTGCATTGATCCTTTTACCATTATATAATGCCCTTCTTTGTCTCTTTTGATCTTTGATGGTTTAAAGTCCATTTTTTCAGAGACTATGATTGCAACCCATATATTTTTACAATAGAAAGGGAGGAAGGGTAGGCATTTGATGATTAGCTCAAAAGAAGTAGAGATGTCTTTTATATATCATTTATTTTTAATGCTACTATTCTATCATCATCCTAATATAGGGCTTACTGATTCACATCTGAACTGATAATACTGCCACGTTGTTGCACTCATTGTCTCTAGACTTGACAGGTAGTTTTCAATGTTGTTTCATTCTATTTTTATAGAATAAAGTTTAAATCTGTTATTACATAGTATACCAACAATCGATTCAGTTGTTTAGCAGTGAGTATTGTAATTCATTTTCTGTGTTGAAACCCAGAACTATTAACCCAGTAACAGCAGCCTGATCTTCAAGAAGTTGTGTATTATCCTCTGGCTAAGTTTGTTATATAAAATGAGAACACAACTGGTACCTAAGTCTGGTGCCATGCTTTTATCACCAGTCCTTCGTAGCACATAAAGAATATTTAATGAGTATTAATAATAAGATGACTTCTATTGTCATCTTGTTATTAAAATCTTGCTCCAAGTTTATTTTTAAATTCTCAGCCGCATTAAGCTGTTAGTGACTGTATTATTCTATAACATTGTGGAGAAATTGTCTGCTACACACACACATGCAGATACATACCACATACTTTCTCCTATCCTTTCAACAGCTGCCTCAACAACAACCTTTGTTGCCTTTCCTCATCCTTATGCACATGTTTCTAATTCTCTAATACTCTGCTCAAACCCAAATTAGTACTTAGGGAAGTACCTTTCCAGTGGTGTGATGGAGACAGCTAACAGTGCTCATTTGAGCTAAATATTAATTTTTATAAATGTTTTGAGTTGGTAGACATAATTTCAGGACATTGAAATAAATAGGATGGGAGTACTACTCCAAGGGAATTAAACTCTCTTATAAATAAGTCCTTGGTTTCTTATTTCTTTCTTCCAAAAGCCAGTTAAACATTTACTGGTACAATACTGTAACTTTACATCTTTAAACTCTTTTGATTTCTGCTTAACACATATGGGGCTACTCACTTTAAATCAGAAGACTTCAAAACATATTTTCACTATTATTTGATATTGGACTGTCTCTCAGCAGTACAACCGTCAGTTTGCCTTACGTATTTCCTGTGGTTAACATCAACTTAACAGGTTGGTTTATGCATAAATCAAATAAAAAAAATAAGTAACATGTTTGTTAATTGTAACATGCAATAGAGAAAGTTCTATAATTATCACTTAACATTCTGTTTCAAATGATTCTTAAAATTAAATAATATAGAGACTTATTTTTACAGTGTTACTCTATAAACAATATTCTTTTATCAAACAGTGAATTAGGTACAGCTCATAAGCCATTGTCTATACCTTTGGATCAATAAAATATTATGTTATTGATTTAAGGATTAAAGCAAGCACCTCCAATAAGATAGTTTCTTAATATTAGAAAATGAAATCTCAAAGTAACTAGGTCACTGGATATTTTTAATGATGATATTTTACTTCTGTGACAAAACTGACATAGTCTTTAAAGTGTGCTTCCTACTTAAGTAAATTATGGAATTAGGAGTATGAAGAACAGTAGAAATTAATTTCAAAATTTTTCATTTTATCATGCAGCTCTGTATTAAGAATAATAGCAATTAGAAATGAATTTACTATGAAGCTAATATGTTTAAACTTTATGCTCTTTACATAGAAGGGGTTGTTCTAAGGTATTGTATCTTATTTTATATTTGTAATCATGTTTTTTATATTAAACAATACCTCTAAAATTGTGTAAGTTTCAGATCACTTTTCGGTTCTGATAAAGAACATTTATTCTTCCCTCTGAGTGTTCTGGCTCACAGCTTGTTCTCAGTGACTGGTGGGTCTGCTTTGTTTTCCCAAAGGGTTTTACTTGAATGTGTTCGATGGACTCATTGAACCTAAATCAATCTTTATGTCAGAATGTGTCTGTGCCTAACCTGCAGGGGATAAACAAAAATCCTTAAATTTCATCAAGGCCCTGGTTTGGGGCCCATTCAAATGAAGAATTAAAATTAGAGTTTTTCATTGATCTCCAGTTTCTTGGTAGAGTTGTCAGAAATAAAAGAAACACACATTGTAAAATGTCACAAATTTTGTTCAAAACCCCAGTATGCTGTAAAAGTGATTCTATTTGTCAACTTCTAATCACATAATTTTAGGTCATTCAATCTTACATTATTTTAATTGCAAAAGAAAGATTTCAGTGCTTAAGATGTATTTTCCCTATGTAAAAGTATAATTTTGACTAATAATGGCAATTAAAGGCTGACTAGTTCATTTCTAATTGTTAAAAAAAGTTACAAGCTACTTTGATTCAAAAAAATTAAGTGTGAGCTCACCGATAAGAGAAACATGTTATTGTTATATTTATTTTCAGAGGCAGTAATAAAATTTTGTAATGATTGGTTTGACCTATGCATAATCTCATGTTTCTATGCCATTACTCCTAACTTGATGGCTCATGAAGTCTGCATAGTTACAGAAAAAATGTTGGAGCTGCTAAGAAGGGTGAATAACAGCAGCACCCAATGGCAAGTTATAGAACATTTCAATATTTTTACACTACTCATGTCATTACATCCCACTGATTATCAGCCTTGTTTATCTGAAGCAAAATTTTCCTATAATTCACACTTTAAGCCTAATTAAAATGTTTGCTTAGCTACACACAGGTTACCTAAAACCAAATTATTTTCACCAAATTATTATTCATTAAAACAGTTGTTTTGAGGGCAAGCTGGTTTTTAATCCTATTCAGTGTAGTCCTACTGAAATACTTTACTGTGTAAAGGTGGTGAGGTACATATAACATGAAATAAGATTGTGGTATTGAAGTACAAGAAATAAGGTATGCATAATCAGAAACAGAGTTACATGCATTAATCTTTATCTGTAATAAGCCATAAAATTAATCCTAATGATTTCAGTTCTTATTCTTATGAGTTACATGGGGAATGTGGCTGGGTCTAATGGTTGGAACTCAGCGATGTACATAAGAATATTTGAGTCACTTATTTAGACAAGTTTAGAGCAATAGTTTCTAAAGAGTATCCTTTGAAATACTTAGAATGCAGTAACTTCGTGTAGACACATTTAATCCTCATATTAGCCCTATGAGATAGAAAACATTAATGTATATATGGTCAATAAGACTTTATTTGTAGCTTCATGAGATAAAATTGATGTCCAAAAAACTACACACATTTAATATATGCATCTTGATGAATTTTGACATATGCATGTATCCATGATACTATCACCAAAATCAAGATAATAAACATATCCATCACTTCCCCAAATTTTCTCATATTCGTGTGTGTGTGTGTGTGTGTGTGTGTATTATTTACTAATGTATTTCTTGTGGTAAGAACATTTAAGATGAAACCTATCCTAATATTCTGAAGTGTACAACACCATATTGGTAACTAGGTACTATTCTTAATAGCTTATCTCTAGAAATTATTCATCTTGCATAACTGAAATTTTATGCCCATTGAATACACAACTACCCATTTTCTCCCCTTCAGCCTCTGGAAACTAATTTACTCTGTTACCTCTGTTGTCTAATATCTTCCATTTTTAAGTCCTCATATGCCTGTTTGTACTTATATATTCTGCATATCTTCACCTTGAACTTCTCACTTTCCAAAACTCAACATAGTTGCCTAATTAAACACATGCCTCATTTCACGTACCTTTCTTGACTCACTCATGTAGAGTGATCTAAAAACAATGAGTAACTAATATGAAACAGAATATTGCTTTTGCTTGCCTTAGCAGTTTTTTGAAGGGTATTTTGAATATCTTCTTTAAAAGTATTTTATAATGACATAGTAATTGTTTTTATGAGTTTTCAATAAACCGTGAAGTCTTCTAACATCTGACCACATTCCTGTGGTAATGAAGTCTAAGAGAGAGAACACTTCACTTAATCCTGGCCTGATATTAATGAATTGTCCCCATTCCTTTCATGAAAGATGTAGGAAAAGATGAGGAGAAATAAGACTTAAATGAACATCAGTAACATCATGGTCATCATTTGTATTATCAAATTTTTATTGAAACCTGTCCTTTTCCAAAGCTCTAAGGTCTACTTGTAATGAATTTTAAAAGCCTCTGTCCAAACCTCAGATATTTATAGACAGGAAAATAAAGCATCGGTAAAAGTTCCTTGGAGAACTTTTGAAAATAGATATAATATTCTAATAAATTCTTTCCAAACAATGAGAATATTAGCAAATGATTGTTAATCAAATGCTAAGTCTATGCTGGTTTCATCCAGTACTTAATATGTACTGCCAGCATTTTTATTAATGATATAAATTTTCCTAGTAACTACTTCATTTACTTTCAACATTTTTCTTTTCTTTTTTATTATACTTTAAGTTCAGGGGTACATGTGCAGATCATGCAGGTTTGTTACTTAGGTATATACATTTTTCTTTAAAATTTTTGACAAAAAGTGTTAAAAGTGTTCAGAAAATATTAATTTCCTGGAAACTTTTTCATAGGTTAGGCTTTCCAAGAGAGAGACTGAAAGTGGCATGTATATGAGTTATTGGTGACTACTTTCAACAATACCTGTGAGGGAAAAAAGAAGTAGGCCTGAGAAAGGAAGACGTTGAGCTAAGATGTAGTAATAACAGAAGCCTCACCTGATCCCTCCAGGAACTCTGAGATGGAGATGGCCCTTCAAAGTTGATCTGTACTGAGTGACATTTACTCATTCTACAGCACAGGGGAGGCCTAAACTTGGGCAAGGCAGACCATTTTGGCTAAGGGAAATTCACTTCCTCGGGAAGAATTTCACTTTGAACGTGGTAGGAAACTCCTCTGTTTGTGGAATTGAGTGTTGCTGCTCTGAATGGCATCTTTGGGATGCTCATTACTTTACTATAGTCAATGCTTTGTGCTGCTCAGATCTACCTGGCTTCTAAAATAAGTAAACCTAATCTGGAAACAGATACCCCAAAGTCTAATTTGTCTCTTCCTGGGTAAATGTGCAAAATCACTTTTGAGGATTACTGGGAAGAACTCCAATATCTCTTACTGAAGTTGAATTTGGTACTGCATCTGATGCTTCTCTTCCTCCTCTCCTGTGCAAATTATAGTATCCTCATCCTTAGCTAGAAAATATATTGGCCTACTAGATTACCTGATGATGTAATCTAGAAAAACATGCCTGAGAAATGATCTCCTAGAAAGGATGTGACGTTTTTGTTTGTCCATATCCTGATAATATTGGATGAATGACAATGAAGACTCTATTTAGTAGATAACCTTAATGACATAATTTCATCCTTGTCCCTAATTTATAACAGCATTCTACTTCCCCTGCTCCCCATCATCAGCATCACTTGCCTTTGTATCTTACTCTATTAGAGCTGTGATCACAAAATACCATGGACTCGGTAGCTTATAAATAACAGAAACTTATTTCTTATAGGTCCAAAGACTGGAAAGTCTGAAATCAAGGTAGCAGCAGATTTGGTGTCCACTGAAGGTCATTTTCTAGTAAATAGACTGTGCTTTCTAGCTATGTCCTCAGATGATGGAAGGTTCTCCTGGGCCTATTTTATAAGGGCACTAATTCCATTGACGAGGGCTGTGCTTTTATGACTTAATCACTGTAAGGGTTAGGATTTCAGCATGAGAATTTGGGGGGAACACAGAAATTTCCGTCCATAGCATAATAAGGAACTTCTTTCCTTGACTGATAGTTACTTAGCACAAAAAGCCTGTCACAACCATACATTTCAAAAACGGATTCTAGTGGTATTATCTGGTGTGAAGATCCCTCCCCTGGTAATTAGTGCCTCTAGATCCCTGGAGACTATATTTTCAGAAATGCAAAGCACAAATTACCCAGTTGTTCACAAAGAAAGATGTCACATGTGTCCACTCACTTTTATCTTCTAGTTCCCAATTCCATATATTATACCTATTGGGAACAAAGCATCATATAATGATTATTGATCTAGAGTTCATACTGCATTCTATAAGATGGTGTTCCATCCCCGCAAGCTGTCATCTCCAGATTGGCAACTCAGTTACACCTAGTAATTTTTGGATGGTGTGCTACATTATAAAACCAATAGATCCATCATTAACTGACTGCTACTATGTTTTGTTGTAAGGTAGCTTTCTTGGTCCAGTGAGATTTTATGAGAGCTCTCATATTGATGAATCAACACCACATGTGCCCTGGAGTTGTGCTGGCCAAACACCTATTGGCAGGAGAAGCAAGAAAGGCTGCCCATTAAGTGTGTGGTGGCTATGGTCTCTGTTCCTGGAAGATTGGGTATATGAGAGAAGCAGTAGGTAACTAAGTCTTACAACATAGGAGCCCATACATTGGGTCCATGCACAGGACTACATATTTGACACTCTAGCTACTGTGTTGATGACTATTGTACCACTACTTTGGTGGCTGATATCAGAGAATGATAGAAGTTAACTGGCTGAGTTATTTCTCTATGGTTCTTTAGTGCCTCTTCTGCATTAATATGCATTACAGGGACTTTCACACTTCATGCCTACTCCCAGTTGTCCAATATATGACTTTTTCTCATATTTCCCTGACCCAGATAGTCTCATATTTTACCTTACAGTCCAGCCATGTCATTTGTCAGTGCCTATAACTCTATGCATATTCTTATCTTAGGCTATTTCCACCCAAAGATTATGACCAGGTCCTATGACTGAGGTCTACCCATTGGAAGATTTTTCCTTTTGCTTTATCTTCTTGTTCAACCACTTAATAAGGCTCTAGGGAAGCGGCAATCCATCTCCAGTCTATACCCATATACCAAGTCGACCCATTATAAATGAAGCTCAGAGATTTTATTTTTCTTCCAGATGGCGATAAGGGAGGGCCCATTCAGAAACAGTGTGAAGTTAGGATGAGTTTCTGTTGCAACTGAAGTATTTAAGTTAGGATTGCAACTATCTGTGATCTCTGGTATACTCATAAACAATTCCTGATGTACTAGCTACTGTAGATTGCTACTGCTCTTGCCAAATGTATTGGCAATTCTGTCCACATGGATACTTGATGCCCCGTGGTCAGGTGTTTCCTCTCTACCAGTAACCAGACGTATGCCAGAAACCATTTCTCAATTTCAGGATAATTCTCGGCTATGTATATCTTGGTTTTTGTATAGAGCTTGGGTCTATGATTCTTCCTCTGGCACTGCTATGAATCCTAATCATCATATTTTCCACTACATGTATCTTTAATACCATAGAGGCTTCTAAGCTATATGACCCAAACAGCAAAATAGCTTGTGCACTGTCTGAAACTGCTACAGAGTTCCATTAATTTAGTAAAATTCATGACATTATCTCTTTGAATATTTCTCCTATCATATTATCTCTCCCTTTTACTTTAGGGATTCCAGTTGGAAGTCAGTTAGAACCTTTAATATTATTCTACGTCTCCTAGAAGCTTTGTTCTCTTTTCTTACTCTTTTTACCTCCAGATATTTCCTTTTGACTAATTTATGTTTGCTTATCTTTAAGTTCATTGATTCTTTCCTATGTCCAGTCCACTGATAAGATAATTAATTCTTCATCTTATATCATTTTCCAAGCCTTTACATTTGAATAGTTTTATAGTTTCAATCTCTCTTTTTATATTCCTCATTGATTCAGTCATCTGTCCACCTTTTATAAAATATATTTAACGTCTCAGTCATGTTTTAAATAGTTATTTTCAATTTCTTCTCTGATAATGTCAACCTCTCTGTCAACTTTATTCTTATACCATCATTTTTTTTCTGGATTTTTTTATGTACGTCTCATAATTTTTTATTTACCTAACTTTAAACACCAAGACCGTGTGTTTGCTTAGATGATTCTTCATGGAATAGCATTTGCTGGACTGCCTACCTTTTATATGACAGTTGAAATTGTTCTTAATTTAAATATTGTTCATAATAAGAAACCTTCACAAAACTCTCACTTTGCTTTAATGAAACTCTTATGACTTTTAAAAAATTTTTTAATTCAAAATGCTTAGAAGTATGAATTTGAATTTTCAAAGTCGTTGATTCTTAAGTTAACAAATACGTAATTGTGTGCCTGTACTAATTTTATCATGTCATTTATAAATATTATGCTATTATATCAATTTTAGCCATTTTCAAAATGTTTTCACAATTTGGATGTATTCAGTAGTAGTAGCTAAGCAGAATATTTTGATCATTTATTTCATGAAAAGTTTTGTATTTGGCATTTTCATGAAATAAAAGTAAATAGATGTGATCCCTATGCTCAAATAACAAGCAATAAAGTATAGAAGATAAGGCAATAATTCAAATAAACACTAAGGAGACTCTGATAAATCATATCAGCTGATATGTATTGGAGATAGCAAAAGGAATATTTAAAGTTAACTAGAATGTTGTAAGACCTCAAATAAAAAAAAAAGGTGGCAGACAGATAGAGAGGTATAAATGACATTTCAGGCAGAACTTTCAGGAGCTAACACAGATATGAGAAACTATAGAGAATATTTAATTTTAAACCAGTTTGATAGAAAGCAGTGGTCCTTAGCTATGACTTACAATCATCTGGAGAGATTTTAAAAATTATAGCTTGTCAGTCCTATTCCTCAGAGATTCAGATTTAGGATTTTGTATTTTTAAAAAGCTCCTCAAGTGATTGTATTATTCAGTCAGGTTTATAAACCAGTAGGTGAGAGAAGCTAATAATATCAGAGCAGCGACAAGAAAGGAAAGATTAGAACAAAGAACTTGGTTTTAGGGAAACCACATTTGTTTCAGGGGCAATGGAGAGTTCATAAACTATGTTTTGAGGTTCTTACATGTGAAATGAAAAGAATTAAAAATCAGGAAAGTGATTTTGAAAAACTTGTCCAAACATGTAACACTGACCAATGAGAAGAAGTTGGGTAAAGAGAGAATGAAAAGAAAGTAAGAAAAAAAAAAAAAACACTGAAAAAAGACAGCTGATTGACAGACACACACACATGTATGTACTACACATGTATATACTACACATAATATATATACATTTATTTATATAAAAGGAATATATATATTTCTATTGTAAATTGTGGATACATGGAAATGTTTTACTAATCATAGCTCTCAGTTTATTAACTTTAATGGCTTGATTATGAAAAGATTCTGTAATTTCCAATGTTAAAATATTCAGTCTGTAGGCAGATGTTGAGGAAGACTAGTGAAGAGGATTTTTTCATAAGTGGGATCATAGAGAAGCCCCAAATTTAACAGGCAGTGATCCATTCTACTTAAAATCGGAATTGCCTGCATTGTGAATGAAATGAAAAATTCTCATTTTAGAACCACAAACTGAAAATTATTTCAAACATAAACTGTCACTGTAGCACCAAAGCAGTCAGGAGGGTGGATGGAAAGAACAATAAGTTAGATATAACCAAAAGAAAAAGAGATTTATCCTGGCTTTTCTTTTGTCAAACGAAGTCCATAATGAAATCATTAGATTGTGTGGAAATCATTAGCTATGCTGTGATGGAGGTGGCAGTGATGCATGCCAGGTGAAAGGAACTATGCAAGAAGTCTAAAACTGTGCCTGACACATAAATATGCATTAGATAAACTAATGAGCAGTAAGAAATACCTGGTATTTAAGGCAATATAGGCAGAAAACTGAGAGTAGGACTTTAGCCAAGGCTTTAATAATGTCTAATAAGTACTATTATTTCTTTTAGATGTGCCATATCAAAGCATAGGTATCCTATGAAGAAGATAAAGAATCTTGTTGTTAAAATAATCAGGTAGCATATGTACTGTTAGAGATGTATATATACGTAATGACCATCTCACTACTTTGCTACAGTAGAGATATTTTGATTCATAGTTTATAGGTGAATAACTTAGAGTTTGGATAGATTGGTAATTATTTGTGGGAGATCAAAGACCCTCCACAACTGTGTTTCTTTTTTTCACACATAAACATTTCTTTGTTTGAATGTGAGAATAAAGCAGAGATCCCATTGAATATTTCCCCTTGGTTGCTCAGACAGCTCTTTTAGTTATGCACCTTAGAGGCAACACTATCACCTCGTGCTGATTCTGACTCTTAACTTTGCAAGGACTAACAGTTTCCCCAGATTCTCAAGAACTGCTTTGTTTGTGATGGGGAAGAGTTAGGGATTTCTGCTTTAAAAAATGTATAAAACAAAATATAAAAACACACTCACAGCACACATAAACCCCCATACATGTATATGATAAGGATTTATTTTTTAATAATATTTGAATGTATACAGTTTTAATGAGACACACAAAATCTGTCCCTTCATGAAGCTAAGCTTGTCATGGAGAAATACAGACAAAAATAAATGAGTAAATTTCATAGAAACTAGAAGGAGATTACATTCTATAGAAGGAAAACATAAAATAGGATAATGGTGACTGTAGATTAAGACAAGAATGCAATTTTGTATAGCATGGTTGAATAGTCCTCATTGAGGTTCTGACATTTTAGTTAAAACCTGAAAATGCAAATTGTGAAATACTTGGAAGAGATTTGTTGGAAAGGGAACAAAAAAGACAAAGGTCTTAGAGGAACAGGATGCCTAAAATTTTGAGAAAACATAGGAGGTTAATGTAAGTAAAGATACTAGTCAGGGTGAGATTAACATAAGATGAAGTTAGAAAGGTAAAGGGAAATTTGGTGTGTGTGAATCTGAAGGACTATAATGTTAAAAATGAGAATGGTTTATAGAGACCAAAATTTTCACATTAGTTAGTTATTCCATTCCTATCCTCCTTGGAGGGTACTTAGAAAGTCAAATTATAACCACAATTTTATTTAATGAATAAAACATTAGGAAAAACTGATCCTAAGATAATCTTGGTGATGTTATCTCTAGCTAAATTGAGATATGTTTGCCTTTTATGGAGAGAACATTTCAACAGCAGAGTGTAGTGTCTTTTGTCAAATCTCCTCATCTCCCAACACTACTGGATGCATCCTGTCCCAAATTCTTTCAACAGTTTATGTCCCCGCCCCCAGACTTTTGTTATAAATTGACCATCTGTCTTTTTTAAACTAAAAATTTCAGCACTGACCCTGCCAGAATTCTACATAATCATACAGAGACTTTTCACTTCTCTTCCTAATTAGAATGGTCGTGTCTTTGGAACTCTCAAATCACCAATTAAATATCATGTGGTTATGATATTTTTACCCAGATTATGAAAGTAATATAATGTTAAACGTGTACCAGACCCTGGGTAGTTGTGTTCTGTACATGCTTATACTCTATCATCCCCAAAAACCTATGATGCACCAATAAGTAAGCCTCATTTACAAGTGAGAAGCTTGATTGATTATGCTTGCACCAAATGTTATTGTCACAAATATCTGCCCTTTCCTGGGGGAGAAACATTCTTTCCCATTCCATTTCTGTTGGACTTAGTCATATAACTTGATTTGTAGGTGAAAGACTTAAGAGCCACCTATATTTATATTTTATTGACTAACCCAAGTCATATGACCAAGCCCAATATGAATGGGAGTATCTTTTTTCCTCTCGAACACAGATGTCAATGTCTCTGATAGTGTATCCCTCATTAACTTTGGTTTCAGAGTGAGGACAATATAAAGAGGATCTGTAACTCACTCTAGTCATGGAGTATGAGTAGGAAATAAAACTGTATTATGAACCTCTGAAATTTAGTATACCTGGCACATAGTAAGGGATCTACCTGTCAGCTATTTTCATTATTGTCGTCTTCACTATAATAAGCTTATTACTTATTTTTATTCCCAACTAGATATTATGTATTGGGGTTACAAGAACCATGTTTTCCTATTGGTATCCACAGTATTACTCAACTTAGCAACTTATGCACATATCAGAGTAGCTGCAGGGTAGGTAATTTAAAGTAATGATCGAAGCACAAGTCAGAGGAAAGAAACATGATTTAAATTCTTGTTTGCTGTTATGGCCTGTGCAATCTGGACATTTTGCTTACACTCTGAATACTTACCAGTGAACTGAGGTTAATGAGATCTCCCTATAGCTTTGATGAGCATTAACTAAAATAATGCACAGGAAGCCTTAAGGGCAGGGCACACCAATAAGTGCTCAATCAATGCTAGTTTTTATTAGTAGATGCTTGCTCCTAATGGATATAATGGGCAAAGAAATTATTTTAACAATTTTACAATGATTCTGTACTTTTTTCCTGATATTTTGAACATATGAAACACAATCTTGCTTTCCATTAAGCTCCGCTTATGTTATTCTCTACGTGTTTTCTATCTGTAAATGTTGCCTCCCTAACAACATTTTTTGGTTAATAGGAAGTTTATTTTTTGGCTTCGTATCTCTAGTTGAGCATAGAGGTGGTTCATGGTAGATGCCTAATAAATATTCACTACTTGGCCTTTGAAAATCACAGGTATTTTAGCCAAAGTTAGATTTCATTTTAGAAATCTCAGAGAGACCATTAATAGACTCAATAAAGCCAAATTTACGTTCAAAGTCATTCTTAATTCTTGTAGGTAATAAATGTTTGACTCACAAAGACCATCACAAAAAAATTATGGATTAGTATTCACAGTGTCAACTTGATGTAATTCATTACTTCACTAAATATTCTTAACAAACATCACACTAAAAACAAATCTCCTCAGTAGATTGAGCTTGTACTTTGTTTTTCTCATCCACATTAAATTAGTAGTCTGAAAGTTCACAGACCTAAATATGTTCCACCTTGAAAAATGTTTACTTTTGCTACAATATATCAAATTATCATTATAGAGGGAGGTCTTTATTTCTCAGTGATGTTTACCACAGTGAACTAACTTTTGAGTTTTGTATTTAAGTGTATTTGTTTTTCCTTGTCTGTTCCAACATAGGCATCAACTGTGAAATAAATCTAGATGAATGCCTATCAGAGCCCTGTCTCCATGATGGAGTTTGTATTGATGGCATCAATCATTATACCTGTGACTGCAAGAGTGGGTTTTTTGGAACACATTGTGAAACAAATGCAAATGATTGCCTTTCAAATCCTTGTCTACATGGAAGGTAGCTATTTTTATTTTTATTTTTTGTATTAATAGCTTTATGAAAGTATATTTAACTCACAATATTTAAGACAATGTCAAGGGAAAGTTGATAAAGATAATTTTAATTATGCTCTTTCATGAAATGAGAGCTGAGTTAAGATGACAGATGCTGCCAGTTTTAGCTAATGCAATGTACTGATACATTATCTCTGCCCTTCTTTTATTTCTGTTCATTAGCATAAAGTAATTTTCAATAAATGTGGATTAATTAGACTTTAATATACTTAAAGGTAACTGCTCATGTTAATAGAACTAGCAGGTAAGATGATGAGACATTCTATTATTTGCTCTATGGGGAGGTAATACAACATGCTTAGTATTTAAAGTGTTCCTAAGTAAACTGGTTCTTTCATACTTATGTGTATGAAAGGTATTTTATGACTCTGTGAATCTGTATAATAACTCTCCTGCTCATGGATAAAATATTAGTTAATGCACATCTAGAGTGAAGGTGTTGCTAGAAGATGCAGGTGGCAAAGAAGACTGTAACACAGATGCACCATGCTGCTTGCTTCCACGTTACTTTTATTTTCTATTCCTGCCACCTATTTTGTAAGCAGGGAAAGGAGAATGAAGGCTGGTAGCTCATTGCAATGCCGCCTGGCCATAGCTAACTTCAGTTTCTCACATAAGCTCTGGACACACTTTTTGTCTTTTAAAACTGTTCCTTCTTTTCATTGCCATGGGGAAAATTGCAAAAATGAAAATTGATCCGATTTTTCAGTCCAGTCACCTTCAAGGATAAGAAACCTAGGAATAAACCCTGCTTTCTGTTGCTCATGGGAGTGCTTTTTTCACCTGAACTAGGAAAGAAAAGTTTAAATGGTGAAACTCCCTTAAAGTTATGCTTTAACATCTACTTATTTGAAAATTTCATTCTGTTTCAGGTGCACAGACCTTGTTAATGAATATCCATGTTCATGTGATGCAGAAGGGACTAGCGTACAATGTAAGATCAAAGTTCATGTAAGTCTTATAATTTTATTAAAATTACATGACAAAAATTTAAAAGAAACATCCAATTGCTTGCTGTAGGTTTCAAAGTCATTTCTTCCACAGTTGTTGATAATTTAACTGTTCTCTCACCTTTCCTCCATGTAATTCTTTGGCTGCTCCAAACAAAACTACGAATCACAGCAATTTTTTCCTTCACTTTTCCCTTCTTTGTTTCTTATTGTCACAGCATTCCACAATACCCCTCCCTTCCCACCACCCCACCAAACTAAATCCTAGAAGTAGCCATTATCAACAGTTGCTCAGATGGCTTCAGTTTTACAATCTGTCTCATCCTCCCAGTCTTAGGAGACAGAGGTAACTATGAATCTGTAGGGATGACATAGGATTCAATTAATTCAGACATCCCAAGGAGAATATACTTACTAGATGTATATACAAAGAAGTAGGCAACACCTTTAAATTCTCAGGATATGTCTTTCAATCTTCAGGGGTCTCATGTGGTATGATTAACACATAGTATTTTATATGTAATAGCTCATTTGTTGAGAAATGTTGGTTGACTGAAGATTGTGACCATTCTTGGTGGATGAGAATTTTGTGAGCTTTTTGGAATAATGGGGAGTTCTTCCAAATCATTTTTGATTGACAATAACATGGCAAAAGGAGGAAGCATACAAATTAAATGCCTTTGCTATTGTGAAACATGGGTATTTTATTTAAATTATTTGTGCCTCACTCCCTCATTAGTAAAACATAGCTATACTATTTCTGACATCACATGGTCATGTGTGGGAATGTACATGAAATACAGTAGCTATTCAGTAAGTAGCCCTTCCAGATAGTGGTGATGGAGTAGTTAAATGCATTCAGGGATAACCAGGATTGAATCTCTATATTGCTGTAAGTTCTATATTGCTGCTGTATGTTCTCAGACAAATTACTTTTATTTTGAAATTGTTTTAATTATTCAATAAAAGTAATCACAGTAACTACCTCAGGTTATTGTAAGAATTAAATGAGATAGATAGTGCATGAAAACAGCACATTTTCTGACATACAGTTTTAAAAACCATAATTATCTGTTGATATTATTATTGTTTGGTTCTGGATAGTGAAAGCCATTATTGATGTGGAAAAGGAAATGAAATAAATAAATTTCCTGGCAGAGAATGAATAAACCATACACTTGTTTGCATTACTGCAAAGGCGTATTGCCTAAAGAAATTTCTAAAACCATATTTCTTGATAGTACAAGTATCATACTCTTATTTTTGAATTAAAAATATCAGTAAATAGACATTTTTGACATATGTATGTACGTACATACATACATGCCCATCTAGTAATATGAGAACAATTGTTAAAAAAATTCTATTTAAGTACTTCTAGATTTTGTACTAATATTGTTATTTTAACATTAAAAACAAACTCATTTTATTCAGTGAGTTTTGTCTTATTTCGTATGTCTGAGGAATCATTCTATTAAAATGCAGAGTCCTGACTCATTCATTCCAATAGCTATAAACTATTCTAAATAAACATTAAGAGCCACACTTACCTGATGAGAGTACAGGCATACGGCTTACCTAGATCCTGTAAATGAAATAACTTTTTACAAAGTGTTGACTAATTTCATGAGAAAAATGCCATTTCTCGTTATTTTAATTTACATTTTCCCAGGTTACTATCAAGATTGAGCATCTTCCCATATTATTATTTGCCATTTGTAGTTCTTTGTGCCTCGCCTACTAAGAGCCATTTTTCTTTTTGCTTACTTGTCCTTTACTTTTTGATTTTTCTGTATTGTTTTAAATTATATATAAAATTCAGTAGTTTCTGAAAAAATGTAAATATTTTCTAAACTTTGGACACTCTTACTTTATGCAACTTCTGCATTGTGAGATTTTCCAATTCTTTACCTTTTTCTTTCTGACTGGACTTTGCCTCCCTCCAAAGAAATCCTTCACAATGTAATATTTTAAATATATTTTTATATTCTCGTCTACTAAAATTATAGAATTCATGATCATTTTAGTTCTTTAACTCACAGTGAATATGATTGAGAAAAGGTGGGAATCTAACTTATTGGTTTCTTTTAAGTATGATCATTTTTTCAAAAAAATTTATCAAAGGGTTAATTCCCTCTTGATTTGGATTGTTTCACTTTCCATATAATAGGTTTCTATATATAGGTTAGTTCTTGAACTGTCCTGTTTCTTTACTTATTTTCTCATTTGTACCAGTGCCATCTACAATAATTATTATAGTTTAATCAAATTTTTTTTAAAGTTGTCATGTTTCACTAATATATTAAGTGTACTCCAAGTGTAGTTTTGGTCATTCATTCTGTAAATCTTGGATATTATTGGATGTCTGTAAGAAATTGGGATTAATAATAATCAGATATACTTCCTTCCTGACCAGATCCACTGGAAAGTGATCTACATATATCTCTCTCTAATGGTCTATCTCTCTATCTTTCTTACTAGCTGACCTATTTAGTTTATCTTTCTCTATGCTGAAATGCTTAGATAACATCCTCTGAAGGAGATTCATGACCTGTATTACAAGGCTAAAAAGACAAGAGCAGTGGAGAAAGATAAGCAGTACTACCTGAAAAGAGCACTCAGGTCAATACAGGGCAAATTGTATTGTGTATATGTGAAATTTCTTGGGGGTGGAAAAATACAGTTTATGTTAGGGATGGATAGGAAACAACACTAGCAAAATTGCTGTGATGGTTAATATTGAGTGTCAACTTCATTGCATTGAAGGATACAAAATGTTACTCCTGGGTGTGTTTGTGAGAGTGTTGCTGAAGGAGATTAATATTTGAGTCAGTGAACTGGGAAAGGCAGACCCACCCTCAGTTTGAGTGGGCCCAATTTAATGAGCTGCCAGCTCAGCTGGAATAAAGCAGGCAGAAGAGCATGGAAGAACTAGACTGGCTGAGTCTTCCAGCCTTCATCTTTCTCCTGTGCTGGATGCTTTCTGCCCTCAAACATTTGACTCCAAGTTCTTCAGCTTTTGGATTTTGGACTCCCACCAGTGATTTGCCAGGGGCTTTCTGCTCTTTGGCCACAGACTGAAGGCTGAACTGTTGGCCTTCCTACTTTTGAGATTTGGGACTGCAACTGGCTTCCTTGCTCCTCAGCTTGCAGACAGCTTATTGTGAGACTTCACTTTGTGACTGTGTGAGTCAGTACTCCTCAATAAACTCCCTTTCATATATACATCTATTCTGTTTGTCCTGTTCCTCTAGAGAAACCTAATACACTTGCTTTGTTTTGGTTTTTGTCCAAGTGACAATTAGTGAGAAGCTTTAAAAGTTAGAATTAGTGCTATAGAAAAGCAAACACATGCCTGGGGAGACAATATAAGCCATGACTAGTGAAAAAAATGTAAATTAAGTTCTAGATGTGCATACACAGATAAGAAAAGCGAGTACGGCCGCATAGAAAGCAGACATTTTTCTTTCAACTTTGATAAGACTTAGAAGGATGGCATGTATTCATCTCATATACCATGTGTATATGGAAGCAGTATTATTTTTAAAATATAAAATTATAAATATATGTTATGTGCTAAAATGGAAAAATCTAATTACAGAATTAAAAAATCATGATTTTCTCAGGTGAAGTAGAACTAAGAAAATTTGTGCTTTAACTCATAGTGAACATATTGTTATGAGTAGACAATATAAAGCAAGGACTCATGTAAGTTCTCTAAATAAAAAGGAAAGAATTGAAGAACTGTGTGTGAATAGCAAAGACGTGGAATCAACATAGGTGCACATCAGTGGTGATAAAGAAAATATGGTACATATACATCATGCATCATGGAATAGCAGAGTGATTAAAAAAAAAGTTTCATGTTCTTTTTTTTTTTAATTTTTTAAATTTTTATTGCATTATAGGTTTTGGGGTACATGTGGAGAGTGTGCAAGATAGTTGCATAGGTACACACATGTCACTGTGCTTTGCTGCCTTCCTCCCCTTCACCCACACTTGGCATTTATCCCCAGGCTATCCCTCCCCAACCCCCCCCCACTGTCCCTCCCCCCTTCCCCCCAATAGACCCCAGTGCGTAGTGGACCCCCTCCCTGTGTCCATGTGTTCTCAATTTTCTTACCCGCCTATGAGTGAGAATATGCGGTATTTTTTTTTCTGTTCTTGTGTCAGTTTGCTGAGAATAATGTTCTCCAAATTCATCCATGTCCTTACAAAGGACACAAACTCATCGTTTTTGATTGCTGCATAATATTCCATGGTGTATATGTGCCACATTTTCCCAGTCCAGTCTATCATCGATGGGCATTTGGGTTGGTTCCAGGTCTTTGCTATTGTAAACAGTGCTGCAATGAACATTTGTGTGCATGTGTCTTTATAGTAGAATGATTTATAGTCCTTTGGATATATACCCAGTAATGGGATTGCTGGGTCAAATGGAATTTCTATTTCTAGATCCTTGAGGAATCGCCACACTGTCTTCCACAATGGTTAAACTAATTTACACTCCCACCAACAGTGTAAGAGTGTTCCTATTTCTCCACATCCTCTCCAGCATCTGCTGTCTCCAGATTTTTTAATGATCGCCATTCTAACTGGTGTGAGATGGTATCTCAATGTGGTTTTGATTTGCATCTCTCTAATGACCAGTGATGATGAGCATTTTTTCATGTGTTTGTTGGCCTCATGTATGTCTTCTTTTGTAAAGTGTCTGTTCATATCCTTTGCCCATTTTTTAATGGGCTTGTTTGTTTTTTTTTCCTGTAAATCTGTTTGAGTTCTTTGTAAATTCTGGATATCAGCCCTTTATCAGATGTGTAAACTGCAAAGATTTTTTCCCATTCTGATGGTTGCCGATTCACTCTAGTGACTGTTTCTTTTGCCGTGCAGAAGCTGTGGAGTTTGATGAGGTCCCATTTGTCTATTTTGGCTTTTGTTGCCAATGCTTTTGGTGTTTTGGTCATGAAGTCCTTGCCTACTCCTATGTCCTGAATGGTTTTGCCTAGATTTTCTTCTTGGGTTTTTATGGTGTCAGGTCTTATGTTTAAGTCTTTAATCCATCTGGAGTTAATTTTAGTGTAAGGTGTCAGGAAGGGGTCCAGTTTCTGCTTTCTGCACATGGCTAGCCAGTTTTCCCAACACCATTTATTAAACAGGAAATCCTTTCCCCATTGCTTGTTTTTGTCTGGTTTATCAAAGATCATATGGTTGTAGATATGTTGTGTTGCCTCCGATGCCTCTGTTCTGTTCCATTGGTCTATATCTCTGTTTTGGTATCAGTACTATGCTGTTTTGATTACCATAGCCTTGTAGTATAGTTTGAAGTCTGGTAGTGTGATGCCTCCCGCTGTGTTCTTTTTGCTTAGAATTGACTTGGCTATGCGGGCTCTCTTTTGGTTCCATATGAAGTTCATGGTGGTTTTTTCCAGTTCTGTGAAGAAATTCAATGGTAGTTTGATGGGGATAGCATTGATTGTGTAAATTACTTTGGGCAGTATAGCCATTTTCACAATATTGATTCTTCCTAACCACGAACATGGAATGTTTCTCCATCTGTTTGTGTCCTCTCTTATTTTGTTGAGCAGTGGTTTGTAGTTTTCCTTGAAGAGGTCCCTTACGTTCCTAGTGAGTTGTATTCCTAGGTATTTTATTTTCTTTGTAGCAATTGTGAATGGCAGTTCGTTCTTGATTTGGTTCTCTTTTAGTCTGTTATTGGTGTATAGGAATGCTTGTGATTTTTGCACATTGATTTTATATCCTGAGACTTTACTGAAGTTGCTTATCAATTTCAGGAGCTTTTGGGCTGAGGTGATGGGGTCTTCTAGGTATACTATCATGTCATCTGCAAATAGAGACAATTTGGCTTCCACCTTTCCTATTTGAATACCCTTTATTTCTTTTTCTTGCCTGATTGCTCTGGCTAGAACTTCCAGTACTATGTTGAATAGGAGTGGGGAGAGAGGGCATCCTTGTCTAGTGCCAGATTTCAAAGGGAATGCTTCCAGTATTTGCCCATTCATTATGATATTGGCTGTTGATTTGTTGTAAATAGCTTTTATTACTTTGAGATATGTTCCATCAGTACCAAGTTTATTGAGGGTTTTTAGCATAAAGGGCTGATGAATTTTGTCGAATGCCTTCTCTGTGTCGATTGAGATAATCATGTGGTTTTTGTTTTTGCTTCTGTTTATGTGGTGAATTACATTTATAGACTTGCATATGTTGAACCAGCCTTGCATCCCCAGGATGAATCATACTTGATCATGATGGATAAGTTTTTAAATGTGCTGTTGCAATCGGTTTGCCAGTATTTTATTGAAGATTTTTGCATCTATGTTCATCATGGATATTGGCCTGAAGTTTTCTTTTCTTGTTGAGTCTCTGCCGGGTTTCGGTATGAGGATGATGTTGGTCTCATAAAATGATTTGGGAAGGGTTCCCTCTTTTTGAATTATTTGGAATAGTTTCAGAAGGAATAGTACTAGATCCTCTTTGTGTGTCTGGTAGAATTCGGTTGTGAACCCATCTGGACGTGGGCTTTTTTTTGTGTGGTAGGCTCTTAATTGCTGCCTCAACTTCAGACCTTGTTATTGGTCTATTCATAGTTTCGGCTTCCTCCTGGTTTAGGCTTGGGAGGTCACAGGCATCCAGGAATTTATCCATTTCTTCCTGGTTTACTAGTTTATGTGCATAGAGTTGTTTGTAGTATTCTCTGATGATGGTTTGAATTTCTGTGGAATCTGTGGTGATTTCCCCTTTATCGTTTTTCATTGCATCTATTTGGTTGTTCTCTCTTTTCTTTTTTATCAGTCTGGCTAGTGGTCTGTCTATTTTGTTGATCTTTTTGAAAAACCAACTCTTGGATTTATTGATTTTTTGAAGGGTGTTTTGTGTCTCTATCTCCTTCAGTTCTGCTCTGATCTTAGTTATTTCTTGTCTTCGGCTAGGTTTTGAGCTTTTTTGATCTTGCTCCTCTAGCTCTTTCAATTTTGACGATAGGGTGTCCATTTTGAATCTCTCCACTCTTCTCATGTGGGCACTTATTGCTATATATTTTCCTCTACAGACTGCTTTAAATGTGTCCCAGAGATTCTGGTACGTTGTGGCTTCATTCTCGTTGGTTTCGAAGAACTTCTTTATTTCTGCCTTCATTTCATAGTTTATGCAATCAACATTCAAGAGCCAGTTGTTCAGTTTCCATGAAGCTGTGCGGTTCTGAGTTATTTTCTGAATTCTGAGTTCCAACCTGATTGCACTATGGTCTGAGAGACTGTTTGTTATGATTTCTGTTGTTTTGCATTTGCTGAGGAGTGCTTTACTTCCAATTATGTGGTCAATTTTGGAGTAGGTGTGATGTGGTGCTGAAAAGGATGTATATTCTGTGGATTTGGGGTGGAGAGTTCTGTAAATGTCTATCAGGTTTGCTTGTTCCAGGTCTGAGTTCAAGTCCTGGATATCCTTGTTAATTTTCTGTCTGGTTGATCTGTCTGCTATTGACATGGAGTGTTAAAGTCTCCCACTATTATTGTGTGGGAGTCTAAATCTCTTTGTAAGTTATTATGAACTTGCCTTATATATCTGTTTGCTCCTGCATTTGGTCCATATATATTTAGAATGTTTAGCTCTTCTTGTTGTATTGATCTTTTTACCATTATGTAATGACCTTCTTTGTCCCTTTTGATCTTTGTTGCTTTAAATTCTATTTTATCAGAGACGAGAATTGCAACTGCTGCTTTTTTTTTTTTGCTCTCCATTTGCTTGGTAAATCTTCCTCCATCCCTTTATTTTGAGCCTTTGTGTATCTTTGTGTGTGAGGTGGGTTTCCTGGATACAGCACACTGGCAGGTTTTGGCTTTTTGTCCAATTTGCCAGTCTGTGTCTTTTGATTGGTGCATTTAGCCCATTTACATTTAGGGTTAATATTGTTATGTATGAATTTGATACTGCCATTTTGATGCTAGCCGGCTGTTTTGCCCATTGGTTCATGTAGATTCTTCATTTTGTTGATGCTCTTTAGCACTTGGTATGCTTTTAGGATGGCTGGTACTGGTTGTTTCTTTCTATGTGTAGTGCCTCTTTCAGGAGCTCTTGTAAAGCAGGCCTAGTGGTGACAAAATCTCTGAGTACTTTCTTGTTCATGAAGGATTTTATTTTTCCTTCACTTATGAAGCTCAATTTGGCTGGATATGAAATTCTGGGTTGAAAGTTCTTTTTTTTAAGGATGTTGAATATTGGCCCCCACTCTCTTCTGGCTTGTAGAGTCTCTGCCGAGAGATCTGCTGTGAGCCTGATGGGCTTCCCTTTGTGGGTGACCCGACCTTTCTCTCTGGCTGCCCTTAGTATTTTCTCCTTCATTTCAACCCTGGTGAATCTGACGATTATGTGCCTTGGGGTTGCTCTTCTTGCAGAATATCTTTGTGGTGTCCTCTGTATTTCCTGGAGTTGAGTATTGACCTGTCTTGCTAGGTTGGGGAAATTTTCCTGGATAATATCTTGAAGAGTGTTTTCCAGCTTGGATTCATTCTCTTCATCACATTCTGGTACACCTATCAAACATAGGTTGGGTCTCTTCACATAGTCCCACATTTCTTTGAGATTTTGTTCATTCCTTTTTGCGCTTTTTTCTTTGATCTTGGTTTCTCATTTTATTTCATTGAGTTGATCTTTGACTTCTGATATTCTTTCTTCTGCTTGGTCAATTCGGCTGTTGAAACTTGTGCATGCTTCGCGAAGTTCTCGTGTTGTGTTTTTCAGCTCCTTCAATTCATTCATATTCCTCTCTAAGTTGTCCATTCTTGTTATCAATTCCTCGAATCTTTTTTCAAATCTTTTTTCAAGGTTCTTAGTTTCTTTGCACTGATTTAGAACATGTTCGTTTAGCTCACTGAAGTTTCTCATTATCCACTTTCTGAAGTCTGATTCCGTCATTTCGTCACACTCATTCTCCGTCCATATTTGTTCCCTTGCTGGTGCGTAGTTTTGGTCCTTTGTAGGAGGTGAAGTGTTTTGGTTTCAGGTGTTTTCCTCCTTTTTGTGCTGGTTTCTTCCCATCTTTATGGATTTATCCGCCTGTCATCTTAGTAGTTGCTGATTTTTCAATTGGGTCTCTGTGTGGACAACCAGATTGTTGATGATGAGGTATTTCTGTTACTTAGTTTTCTTTCTAATGGTCTAGCCCCTCTGCTGTATGAGTGCTGAGGTCCACTCCAGGCCCTGCTTGTCTGGGGTACACCTGTAGCAGCTGCGGAATAGTGAGGGATGCTACCAGTGTCTTCTTCTGCTATCTTTGTTTCAGAATGATGCCTGCCAAATGTCAGTCTGATTAGTCCTTTTTTGGGGTGATGACTCTTTGGATATACAGGGATCAGGGAGCTGCTTGAGGAGACGGTCTGTGCTTTATAGGAGCTCCAGTGCTGAGCTGTGAGCTCCGTTGTTCATTCAGCGTTGTTGGGAGGATGTGTTTATGTCTGCTGCAACAGAACTCATAAAACCCCCCATTTTTTTCCACCTTAGATGCTCTGTCTCAGGGAGTTGGGGTTTTCTTTATGAGTATCTGTTGCACTGTCCTGTCCAGCTAGGAGGCAGTTTATTCACTATTTTCCTGCCGGGGCTTTGCCCTGCTAGCGCGGGTCCGCCCTGTTGCTGCGGGGCTCCGTTCTGCTGTGGTTTGCTCCGCCCTGCTGTGGCTTGCTCCGCCCTGCTGGCAGAGTCTCTCTGTTATGGCAGGTTGCCTGGCAACAGCACGCTGCGTCAGCCCTGGGCGGTACTTCAGTAGCGGGGGATTGCGTCAGTAGTGGCGGACGCCCCTCCCGCACCGGGCTGCACCATCCTAGATGCCAGCAGCAAAACTCTCAGCCCCAAGCACTTCCAATCACTGCCCTGCTTGTCCCTGTCAGGGTGGGACCTGCCGATCCCGATCACCCAGCTCCCTGCCTTAGAGTCCGTCCTCTCTCTCTCTCTTCCTCTCCCCAAGCTGAACAGTTGACTCTCTCACTGGTGCCCCAGTAGCCTACTGATAGGGCACTGTGATCCATGCGATCTCCCGTGCCACTGCCCACTGCACCGGCTCAGATCACATTTCCCAGAAATCTCCTGGTCTGGCTCATTGTCCAAGTCCCATTCAATCAGATGGACATGCCAATCTGCCCTTCCAAATCTCAGATTGCCGGTTTAACAGGGCACCCGGACCAGTGAGTTTTGTGCCCTGTGCTGCTGTGCTGTGGAACCGGCCGAAGCGGCCACGCGAGCCGGCTGTGCTAGTGTCCCATGTCTCTCCCACACCTGGGACTTTCAACGTTCTGTGGGCAAAAAAGATCTGTCCGAGAATGCGGCTAGGACTCACCCTCTGCGCCTTCACTGAGAGCTGCAATCCAGAGTTGCCTCTACGATGCCATCTTGGAAGTCTCAAAGTTTCATGTTCTTAACAGCAACATGGATGCAGCTGGAGGCCATAAAACTAAGGTAATTAATTCAGGAAAAGAAAAACAAATACCATATGTTCTCACTTATGAGTGGGAGCTAAACGTTCAACACCCATGGACATAAACATGGAAACAGTAGACACTGTGGACTATTAGAGGGTAGAGAAAGGGAGAGGAGAATGGTTTAAAAAAATGGCCTATGTTATACTATGCTCACTACCTGTGTGCAGTACCCCCCTGTAACTAGGCTGTGTGTGTATCCCCTTGTATGTAAAAAACCGAGTACACACACGAGTGCAGGTGTTCATGTTTCTCTGAGTGTGAACTGTAATTTATGAGGAGCTTTTTATATAATATAATTTGCATTTTGTCTACCATGTATATCATGTATATTTTTCAGTGTTTTGTTATTTTGTTAGTACATAGTGGATTCTGGCGTTCAGAAAATTATTTTTATGTATCCAAGTTGACTTGATTACAGAACTCTAAAGGTTCTGTGGTTTTTGACAAGTTTAAAGGGGACTTATTTAACAAGTTCTTCTCATTCTTTTTATTTGAAATTATATGACTGATCCACCATAATGCTTTACAGGAAAGGGTATGAGTTGGAGTCCATCTCCCTCAACAAATGTTCGGCATTTTCCTACAAATTATTTTAGAGAATATCAGTATCTTTTAATTAGAAACAAATCTTTAAAATAAACAAGATCTTGCAAATGGGAACATTTATTACAAACACACAGAGTACCTTGCTTTTTCACTTAATCTATCATAGCAGATTATTCCACTTATATAGTCTATATTACCATTTATTGTTCCACTTTCTTCTTATTAATATTCTATTGTGTGGAAGTACCATATTTATTTAACCCATACCCCTTTTGGGATATTTAAATTTTTTAAGTCTGTTGCTCTTAAAAATTCTTTCTGTGTTTTAGGTGCAGAAGTTTGAGTTCATTATATTCTGTTTCATAGCAGAAAAGAATCAGCACTAGTTTTAAGACCCCTGTTGCTCACTTGTTTATTGTGTTCTACGTACTTGTGTGTTATGAGAAATATTTTTCTAAATATTTGTTCTGGCAAAATGTGAATATTACTTCTTGGTATATGTATTTTTGTTTAAATAAATGTCCTTATGTTCTCCAGGTATCTGTTCTCTAGATATTCCACTATTTGCCCTCCTCAATAAATCTAGAATCCCCAAGTTAGGGAAAGCTCTATCACTACTCATGCACAAGTGAGCCCAAACCTGGATCAGAAGAGCAAAACAAGTGGGGGTGAGAGAAGTTGCATTTCCCTTTCCAACCTCTTTTGACCACCAACAGCAACCACGTGTCACTTACAGTGCTACGGATTCCATAGTTACATCTAATCAAAGTGTTCTCAGCCTTTTGGATTGCCCAACCCTGCAACTTGCAAAGTAAAAGCCCACAGCATTGAGATTTTGAATGTATACTTTTGAAAAACACTGGACTACACTAGCAGTTTTTATTCAGAACTGGACAAAGTTCACAGAATTTTGTGAAGGTTAATAGGCCTTTGCAGGGGGAATGGTAGGGATTTATTAGCGACAATGTTCTGTTCCCACTATTCACATAGCAGTTCCCTCTGTATCTGTTACCCTTTCTCCAAGATCTTAATTGAAGAAAGTATTCCACTACTCAAAACACCAATGCTAAAAAATAAAACGTGATGCCATGAGAGAAGTGTTATGGTAAAGATGACGTTAGGTAACTTCCTTTTCTAGGCAGTTCAGAGTTCACAGAGCAAACCTGTGGATCTAAACCATATCCCTCAGAAAGAACACAACTATATGAGTCAGTGAGATAACTGTCACATTTACTAGCCCAGTTAGTACTTTGCCCTGTCTAAGGATTTCACAATGAATATAAAGTGCCCTGTTCCTTTCATGCTTCTGTACATTTCCTGGCATAACATTTTCAGTACAAGTTGAATGAATTTATCACCAGGGTCAAGCTCAGTTGTCTAGATTACCCTGGTCTGCAGGATTCCTCCCGGCTTCCATGTCTTTCTCTGAATACTCAGCCTTTTATATATTTTATTTTCTGAAATTACTTTAGTGAACTCTTTGGGGAAGCACTTTATTATATTAAATAAAATATAGCAAAGCAATATAAATGATGATGAACAAAAGAAAAGGCATCCTTTTAAATTTTTAAACCAGGAAAGATCAAGAACTTTAAATGACAATTTGATTTTCTCTAAAAAGAAATTGCCTTTGTATTTCCCATTAAGTTTTCTAATTAATTTAGTAAAAGATTATTGGAACCCTGGAGACAGAACTTTTGGCAGTCTAAAAACTATCCCTATCTTCCCATGGGAGATAGAATTCAATTAGTTTATGTAATGCTTTCTGATAAATCATTCTATACATATCCAGAAATAGAGCTAAGAGAGAAACACGTTTCCATGCCACTCCCTGTGGAATTCTGCATTTCTATTCTGTAAATAAAACTGCAATACCTACAGGATAGTCTACTACTATGTGCCCTTGGTTTTCCTTAATGAGATCACATTTTCAGCAAAAGTGAAACAAATATCATAGCATTTGTTTATAAAAATACACATTTAGTTCTAACACTTGAGAGGGTGTACAAGATCACCATCTAGGTTCTAGGCATGACTGGAATATTATACTGAAGTGCACAATTAATTTCTAATTGACAATGACATTAATCTCTCTGATACAACATCTAATTTTCCAATGGATATATGATAATAATGGAAAAGCTTCCATAATAGTCTTTTCAGTATGAGTTTTAATTATTAACACTTTTTAAAAGTCACTATTTGTTAGCATGTCAATTAATGAATAATATTTCTAGAAAATTATCACTTTTCAAGGTGAAATGCTGAAGAAGTATTTCATGTTTGCATATGCAGTTATCCTTGAGAATGTAAGAACTCAAAACCTAGGGTGCAAAATGATTCAAATTGGTTTATGTTCATCAAGGTATTATCTTTAGATTGCTCATTGAAAATAAAGTTTTGCTAATGATGTCACCACTCTCCATAAGTTATTTCTCAGAAGTATGTGTGCAAACTTTTTCAGTTAACATTATGAAAACTAATGTCATACCATGTTTATGGTACTATGACATGTGTTTTCCACAATGTAAGTATATATATATAAACCCTATACTGTAAACTTAAAAGCATATGGTATGATATGGTAGAAGCTAAATATACACAGAAACATATTTCTTGTTCAGATTAAGTGCCAAAAGATAGAAATAGAGGCTGACTGAGCCATTGGCCTTCACAGTGGAGAGGAAAGAAAGATAATATTTACTGATCACATATGATATTTAAGACACAGTGCCATTATTTTACTTAATTCTCATAGCACACCATATGAGGTGGGGGGGTATTATCACCATTTTGGGCATCAATGTAGTTACAATAAATAACCATTTGTTGAATTAGTAAGTAAAACTATGAGAAATTTTTAAATATTTTAAAACTTAATAGGTGTTATCCAGATTCCTCTAATTGTACAAGACATTTGCACTGCTGCAGCTATATGTGTCTGAAATATTGGGCATACAGTTGAAAAAATGAATGGGGAAAAGTAATTAAAAGATTATGATTGGATTCAAACTTCACATATCATAGATGTATTAGGTATTTTAAATGGATATAAATCCATTGTGAAATGTTTGTTCTAAGTATGTGATCAAACCCAGAATTCCTTTGAAATATAATGGAAATACTATTAATCATTACTCTAGGAGAGCAGAGCTGAACTGAGGCTGTTTTGGGAGAACTGAGAGGCACTGTAGACACTAAGGGTGTGAATAAAAGTGAATTCCTGTCATTCTCTGCAGAGGAAATTTGCTTTAGCACCATTGTTGGGGGCAGGGGCAGTTCTCTAACATAGTACTTGTTTTTACAAAGATTAATAATGATGTTTTCCCTAGTATATCAGTGATAGAATATTTGAAGGGTTCTTTCTGGTAATAAAAGTTAAAAAAAAAAAAAAACACTTACTAGTAAAAACATATATTTCAATTACTAAAGGAAGGAAATGTCAAACAAGCTTACACATCAGTTTTTTAGATTATGTTTAAATAAAAATGTAATTTGATTAAAATGGTCAGCCTCATACTAATAATCACATTTGGTTCTCTATTTCTTAATCTAGGACTGCACATCAGTCCCTTGTATGAATGAAGGTTTCTGTCAGAAGTCAGCACATGGATTTACTTGCATTTGCCAACATGGGTACACTGGTGCCTACTGTGAAGAAAGCATTGATAATTGTGCTAAGCATGAACTTAATTCGACCCTTTGTCTTAATGGAGGGATTTGTGTTGATGGACCTGGACACACTTTTGACTGCAGGTTAGTGTTTATTTACCCTCAGGTAACTAAATATGTATTTAGAAGTACTTATAAACATCCCACTATCAATGCACTCTGCAATGTAAATACTAAATTTTAAAGTAAGATTTTATCTCATATATATGAGATAAATATATATATGAGATAAAATATAAGATATATTTTATAAGTGATAGATTTTATAAGATATAAAATATCTCATATATATTTATATGAGATAAATATATATATATGCACATCTTAGAAAATAATGGTTACAAATAGCATTGCTTATATTTTCCAAATATCCACATCCTCTCCAGCATTTGTTGTTTCCTGATTTTTTAACAATCACCATTCTAACAGGTATGAGGTGGTATCTCAATGTGGTTTTGATTTGCATTTCTCTAACGACCAGAGATGGTGAGCTTTTTTCATATGTTTGTTGGCTGCATAAATGTCTTCTTTTGAAAAGTGTCTGTTCATATCCTTTGCCCACTTTTGGATGGGGTTGTTTTTTTCTTGTAAATTTGTTTAACTTCTCCGTAGATTCTGGATATCAGCCCTTCGTTAGATGGGTAGATTGCAAAAAAATTTTCTCATTCTGTTGGTTGTCGGTTCACTCTATTGAAAGTTTCTTTTGCTGTGCAGAAGCTCTGAAGTTTAATTAGATTCCATTTGTCTATTTTGGCTTTTGGTGCCATTGCTTTTGGTGTTTTAGTCATGAAGTCCTTGCCCATGCCTATGTCCTGAATGGTATTACCTAGGTTTTCTTCTAGAGTTTTTCGGCGTTAAGCCTCATGTTTAAATCTTTAATCCATCATATATTCATATCATTCTGATGTTTTGCTTTCCCAGTTAAATAATCCCTCATTTTATACTTGTTTTTATCTATTCTCCTTTATCACAGTGAATTTTTATTCTTTTTCTCAAATATTTTATACCAAATGAATGATTTGTTATAATATACTATTTATAGCATAATCCCTAGTCAGAGATTCATTTCTGTTACTGCTCTATGCCTATCTTCTGAGATCTTAATAAGTTATAAAAATTTTTATTTAAATTATAAAAGCAAATTAATCTATCACTATATTTCTAAACCAGTTTTTAAAGGTGTATTTTTTAACATTTTAGGAAATGAATTTTTATTTCCTCTGTTATTTCTGATTATATAATATATTCAATTGATTGATCATTTGAGAATTTAGTCACTATCTGTTCAACTTGTAAAATGATAATTGAACCCAGGTATTAAAAATATGCACACATACTTTACCTCCTTTCAGTCTTATTTGTGCTAGGCTGATGTTAAGTTAAAATTTATTAACTGTATTTCTGTCCTATATCTTAAATTACTGACAGGATTACTATGTATATTTTGATATATAGTTATTTACTGGTAAAGTATGCTTATTTCTATATTTTATTATTTCTTTTTAAGATACTAATATATTCTGCCTTCTATAAAAAACTGTCACTTCCCTATTTTCAATATTCAATATATAGGGCATATTTTGACTATTTATTTATTTTGATATCTCCTGTATCATTTTATTTGGTGTATATTTCTTCTTAAGACACACATAGCTACTAATTTAACATAAGTTCAAGACTAGTAACTTTACATTTAACATAGAAAAAAATGTTTATTATTATGACATAGATATTATTTATTACACATTGTCTAACATGCCATTTTTGTTTAATATACACATAAACCAGACATGTGTGTGGACCTGTGTGTGTATGTGTATTTTAAATCCTTCTCTCTCTCATGTCTTGTGCTTTTAGCATACATTCTATTTATTGTACTTCTGTTGTTTGATAAAATATGGTAAATATGGTTTTTATACAAATGAAAATTATATAAAACAAAATTATTAAAATGACCACCACAAGGATTCTCAGGGTTATAACCTAATAATTGCCTGGACCAAGTCGTTAATCATAAATTGAACATATTTTTCTGATGGATACAGTGCTAAAAATCAGGATGAAGAGAAATTAATAGAAATCCATTTTGTTCAATGAAAAATTTGATTATCAAAATAAGTAAACGTAAACCTAAAATGTGTGTTTTTACAAGCTGTTAGTATTTGTTAAATCAAGCACAGTAAGAACTCTTAATCCATTTAGCGTTGCTATAACAGACTAACAGAGACTAGAAAAGAGGTTTATTTGGCTTATGCTTCAAGTGCTGAAATGCCCAAGAACCATGGCATAGGCATCTGTTTGGCTTCTGGTGAGGGTTTTATGCTGCACCATAAGATGGCAGAGATGTGAAAGTGGAATCTGGAATGCAAAAAGGACCAGACAGGAGAGGCAACCTTGCTTTCTGATACCCATTCTACCCAGAATTTATCCTTTCTTGAAAGAACTAATCCAGTCTCAAGAGAAAGACTTTCATCTATTTTAAAGATCTAACTGCTTTGTATAGGCAACACCTCCCAACATTGCTGCACTGGGAATTAAGGTTCCAACGTGAGTTTTGCTGTGAACACTTAAGCTATAGCAAACTCCTTTATAAATATTCCTTTTAGGGAAAAGTTATTCATGGGCTAGGTAGGCAGATTTGTCTTACAGCAAGAAGCCGGTGGAATTCAGATTGAAGATGCCTACTTCTTTTCCTGGCATATTTCTCAGGGATGAGTGTAGGCATTCATTACTGCTATAAAGTTATTCAAATTGTATTTAAATAGGAGTCATCTGTCTCCAAAATTTTCACTGCAGATTCAATGTGTTTAAAAGCCCCCGAAAGTCTGTCAATGGTAACGCCTTGGGAAGTGCAGTTTCTGTTGGGACGCCCATGCTACACTATGAGAAGTCAGAGTTGGCAGCATGTCAGCATAGTCCTTAGATAGTTTACTTACCAAAGAAAACTCATATTCCAGGAGGTGGTGCTTTTCAAGTTAAATTATCAGATTTGTTCATGGACTGAGGGTTAATATCTAATATGTTTATTTAAAATCATAATGAAAATATTATTTGATATTAAAAAAAGGAAATTGAGCTTACTGTTCTGAGTCCTATTTGTGTTTTCTAAATTAGAAAGAATCATCTCACTCTTAAAAACCTGGTAAAATATGTTGTTGTTGTTGTTGTTGTTGTTATCTTTATACTATTTTTGCTTCAAAGTTTATGTCAATCATAGTATAAGTTAATGTCTCCTTTCCTGTTGCTGGTTTGTTAATGAGTTTGCTAAGGTTTGTTTGACTTTAACTGAGAAAATTACTCAACTTTATAACTTTGCACTTTAAGGTATTTATCCTGAGGTCTTGCAAGGAAAAGTATTTCATTAAAATATTTCAGTCTTTAATGACCTGCAGAATATTTTATAGGCTTGCTTTTATAATGATTTTAGGAGAACTGTTTATTTTTCCAATTGAAATTTGACATTGAATCACATTAAACAAACAAAAAAGATAAAGACTGCACTACCCTTTAAAATTACCTGTAAATTTTTTAATTACCTAAAACATTTTGTTGTAAGATTCATATATTAATTTTAACTTGGTGTAGTGTACATTTCATAGATCTTATCTTTGACTGAGGCTGATACGGTAAGTGCTGTTACTTTGCTTTTATCTCCATCACTGCAAAAAAAAAAAACAAGGAATGGTCTGTTTTCATGAATGCCATATGTTATAAATTCAGTTGATTCAGTTCTTTCACAGAAGTTGACATGACTTTTAATTTATTTAATTAAAAACTATGTAGAAAATATTCAAATGAATAATATACAGATAATTTATAATGTAATCCCCTTCTGTTTTTATTTCTGGAGTTTTAAGAGTTAATCAGAAGATGTAGTGTCACATTTCTCTTATTTCTTCTAGTCAGGCTAATTTTTAAAATAATTATTCTGTTTGTCTTAGGTAGATTGATAGTGATTCACTCATTCTACATTCTACTTTGGATAGCAATATTGGTTATATATTGTCTATCACACATTTACTTTTTTAATTTTCTTTAATAATTTTTTTTTACTTTTTAAAATTTTTCAACTTTTATTATAGATCAAAGGATACATATACAGGTATGTTAAATGGGTAAATTACTTGATGCTGAGATTTGAAGGTCCCAAAACTCCCATCACTTAGGCCATAAGAGTACTACCTAAAGGGGATACTTTAGCCCATGCCTGCTTCTCCCCTTTCTGCATCTAGTGATCCCAATTGTCTGTTGTTCCCATCTTTATGATCATGTGTTTTCAGAGTTTAGCTCCCACTTATGTGGGGAACATATGGTATTTGATTTTCAGTTCTTATGTTAGATCATTTAGGATAATGACTTCCAGTTCCGCCTATGTTTCTGCAAAGGGCATGATTTCATTCTTTTTTAATGACTGCATAATACTTCATTGTGTATATGTACCACATTTTCTTTTTTCAATCCACTGTTGACGGGCACTTAGGATGATTCTATATCCTGGCTATTGTGAATAGTCCTTCATGTATTACACTTATTTTCAGTTTTTATATTTTTGTTTCTTCTCACTTTTTTATTTACTTCTCAAACTTTTATCTAGTTTTTCTGAATTTTTCTTGTTATTCTTTTACTTTTAATATATATTAGTTTTTTATTTTTTTCATCGTAAATGTAATGACCTCTTTAAAAAACTACATTTTTATATTCTGTTTACAAAACAGTTTATTCCAAGAGTTTGATTTTTTTTAAAGTTCATATAGCTGAACTCCTGTTTTTATTGTTACAGAATTAAGTTGACTCAGAGTGTCAGTTTCCACCATTTTGTATCCCTGCTTTATTGATCTTCATGGTTGTTACTCAGATATATCAGAAGACCACTTTGATATCCTAGCCCTATTTGCCAGACTCTTGTTCATTGAATTATTTCTGTGTCTGCAAGACAATTTTAAATGATAAGCCTGAAACATTAAATGCCTGGGCAGAGACATGTATTAATGCAGTGGAACACCCAAGAAAGCCTATTTTTACTACATGTGTTGTGGTTGCATGGGTCTAAGGGTCAAATCACTGCACAAGTATGAGTCTATTTAAATATTTTCCTCTACCATTACAATTCTGAATATTGGGCCTCTCCAGGTCAGAGGTATACCATATTTATACTTTGTTCATTGCTGTTTTTTTCCCATGAAAACATTTTATTATTTCAAATTATAAGTAAGACAATGGTATAATTAAGATTGCTAGTATTTATTTTTAAAAAAGTTTTCCTGAATGCAGTAGCTAAATTTTTAAAGATAGGTATTTTCTTTGTTTTCTGGCAGGGATAAGTTTGTTGTGGTAGGCAGCACAGTACTCACACAGAACAGTTGTATTTTGATGAAGAAAGAAAAAAAATTACCAAGAAACCCAGATTATGTATAGTTTTTTACACTTGAAGTTCAAGGGTCTTGTTTAAAGTTCTCAGGCATCATTTAGAGCCACTAAACCTGTTAGGAATTTATTTTCCATGCAACAGATTTGTAAATTTCTAAGTTGATTAATATATGGACTCCTTTCAAAGCAAAGTGAATCTCATGTTTTCTCAGTTAAATAATGTATTTGATATATACAAATATAAAGCTAGTTGTAAACCCATTACATTTACTGGTGTCATATAACTATAAAAAAGTTTTAAAGTTCAATGAAACCTGTAAGTCTAATTCAATTTTTACCATAAAATGTTAATTTAATGTGATAAACTCTGATGTTGCTACTGTATGACATTATCTATTTCAGTGTCCCCTTGCTTCTTTGTGCCAGTTGAAAATATAATTCTTCCAAAACATGTTTTATACTATAAATTTTTAGTGTGCTATATCATGATCATAGGCAGATTCTTTAAACAGGAAAGAAGGAAGGGGGCAAGGGAGTGAGGGAGGAAGGGAAGGAGGGAAGGAGAGAAGGAGGAAGGGAAGGACTTAACTTCCCTTGACTGTTTGGAATGTGACTCTGGATAGTAAAAGGAACGAACCACTGGCATATAGTTAGTCTCCTTATTACTGTGGACAAATACATAGGTAATATTGCTTTGCTTACTGAAATAAACTAAAAACTATTTCAAGCAAAATAAGTTAGTATTTTTTAGATAAACAGTTACTTAGATGTTAGGCGTATAGTAACTTATTCTATAACCATAATTCAGGTGATTTATAGAGAAGTGAATGTTTAAAGTGAACTTTAAACACTTACACTTATTTTTAGTAATATATGTTTTAGGCAATCCAAACATTGAAGTGATTGACTTTATATTACTTAATGAAGAAATGCCAGTATTATAATATGAACATCTAGAGAAAAAAATACATGATTAATAATAAGATTTTCAAAGTCTTTGCCATTCACAAGCTATATGTGTTATTTAAAATAATTGGAGGTATTTTTGTTCAGAAAATATAATACCTGAAGATTTCATTTCTAGTTGTAAACTTGATTGTGTTTTAGAGCTGAGGGAGATTAAAGAGATTATCGCTCTAGTGTCCTGGTTATTACATAGGTGAAAGGGCAAAGGTCTAAGGAGGTTTGTACTGTGTCAGTCATCAAAACTGAAGTAACAATCAGTGGAAAGGTAAATACCAGAATCTAGTACGTTGCTCATTTATTTTTATTATGGTATTTTTTTATTTGAAATACAAAATACAAAATATAAAAGGAATATATGTATATATAGTAAAAAGAGAAGAAATATATATAGCCAGACATCATGACTATTCTCCTTGCAGTTAAACATCTACTTTGTACTTTATTTCCTGGTGCAAAGTTTAAAGACATTAATGACTTTGTTCAGTTTAACAATAGCTGCTTTCAGAAATCCATAACTATTATTAACCATGTGTAACACTTTAATAGAATTTTAATGCATGTAAGTTTTATTAAACTATAAAAACTACGTTGAAATTACACTAAGATTAAAATTGGACTCACACACCAGAGGACTACAGAAATAAGCAAAAACATTATACATAACTTTTTTTTCTCTGTAGATTACACAGAACTTGGGAAATAATTTATAAAACAAAGCACTGAGACACGACGATAGTTGATTTGTTTTTAATATGTGAACTCCAGTTCCAGGCAATTTTTTTCCATAGCCTTTGCCTTACGGGGTCCTCTTCCATCCCCATGAGTTTCCAAACTCTCCACCTCCAAATTTTCCCACGAGTTTTCCCACCCTCCACCTCCAAATTTTTCTTTAATCTTATATATTTTCCCAGACTTGATTCTCCTTGGTCGTTATCTTCATATTTTTGAAATATTTGATATTCTTGCCCTTATTATTACTTAAATTTTATTACTCTTCCTATTTTGAACTGAGCATAATTAACTCACACTACTTATATGTTAAAAGATTGGTAAGCATTAGTGTTTGATTCCTGACATTTTCATATTTCTTTTTAAATAGATTGCAGGAAAATCAGTAAAAAGTAATCATTTTTAATTGTAGAATCTTAGGGACCATAGTATCTTATAATCCTGTTACATAAACTATTTGAGATATGTAATCCATACTAGTATCATATTGAAGAAAGACAGATGCTAGTTTCTTATGTGCTTGGAGAAAAAATTCTGAAATAAAGTCTAAGAGAAGTTAGGTAACTTATGATGGTTACAGGGTAGGGGTATTGATTGTACAATAACCCATTTTCAATTGTTAATCAGTTTGGCTTTAAGTTAATTAGTTTTACAACTTGGAAAAAGATGTTGGTATTTGAACAGCCATAGCTATAGGTGACATTTTATTAAATAGAGATTATGTTTTCAAAAACAACATATGGACCATGTAATACTCTAATTTATGCCTTTTTTGTTTTTGGTTTTCTCTTTAAGAAAAAAATTTGGGCTATTTTACTATACATGGTATTGGAATGGAGAAGATAAGCAAAACCTGCTTTTCTTAACAGGTTTACAATGTGAACATCACCTTTACTGTTTTATCACATTACTTCACAACATGGAGAAATTCAAATTTAAAATGTTAGCCTATTTTGATTTTTAATGTAAAGTATTAAGATTTTATAATTTTAAATTATATCTCATCCATCAAATTCGTAGGCCATTTCCTATATTCAAATGTAAGACTTATTTTTTTTATAATTTCAATTCATAATGAGAACTTTTTCTGATGACCTCCTAAACTATCACAACCTTTATTGCTTACTAAACATTTTTCTTCAGGTTTTGAAGAAAATTACTAGCATTTCCCATTTTCTTGGGATTTTTAAAATTATGTGTTTTTGTACTTTAGTTCTTCAAACCAAAATTTTTGTAACACAGACTTTTCAGTATTATTAAGAAATGGAATCAATCTAAAATATAATTTTTCTAAATAAATATTATAATAAAATAATAAATAAGAATTGCGTTAAAATTAGCATTATTTCCATCTTTTGCATAGCCTTTGGAACTGATTTTGTGTAACCAATACCTGACACACCTTTTGCTATTTAGTTCTGTTATGATTTCTACTTTTCTTTGTCATTCCAGTGATAAATAAAATATATTTTGAATGGTGAGAATTTATTGTAGTTTGCCTTTCAAAATACCTGGCAATAATTTATGATCAAATTATTACTTTTGATTATTTTCTAGATAAAATTAATATCAACTATACTAAATGTGATGATAAACCACATTTAGTAATCACATGTTCAATCAAAAATTTCAACCAGCAACAGAAAAAGTATGTTCATTCAATATAATAGATTTTACTGTATGAAACACATGTAGTGTTTGCTCAAAAGCATCAAGTTCAGTTTTAAAAATACATCTGTTTATTCCACTTGGGGATACAATTAAGGTCACTTTATTACCATACGTAGAAAATGAGACCACTCATTTAATTCATCAAATGATTTACATTAAGGATCTTCACATACATTACACTGAAAATTGGCAATTGCTGTATTTTTTTAGGCAACTAATTGATTTCAAAATAAGATTAAAATTTTAAAAAGTCAATTTCATGGTTTATCTAATTGTTATATAAAGTAATTCAGCAAATATTTCTTGTAAAACCACTATGTACAAAAAATTCTTGCAGTTGGAATCTGAAAATTGAGAAATCATAGTTATATCTATATGTCCTTCAGAAGTTCTTAAAAATTGAATAGGTTTTAGTAGAAGAAAAAAATGTATGTAATAAGTCATAGTAGGATGATTGTGTCAATTCAGAATTACAAATTAGTTTTAATCTCCTGTCACAAATATGTGAATTCTTTGTGTATATTAAAATGTATTTGTGACTAGTTCACAGAAAATATAAATAATAAGATATATTCAAATTTCTTTTATTTGATAAAGCAGAAATAATTTCCTATGATTTAAAGCACCTTCATCATACACAGGTTGCTTTGGTATGTCATCAAATACCAAGAGCCAAAAAGGCACATATACAATCCATGGGATCAAACATGACTAATTAAGATTCTGTATTTCTTGAAACCAAAAGGAAAAATGAAGGGAAAAAAGTAGAAAATTTAACCATATTAAAGAGAGTTGTGACACTAATAATTATGGATTTGCAATAGTTTGTTTGCATAATTACCAGATAGTTAATGAGTTTGGTGGTTTTCAGCAAGATAGAGAAGTAGTAAAACATGGTTCACCATTTAAATTTTGGTAAGAATAAGAGTGAATTGTCATATGTAACACTTCTTTTAATTTACTAAATAAATAGAGTATGAAAATAAGTCAATATTTATCTCCAGTTCTGCTGTCTTTACTATTAACTGCTATACCACTTTACTAATTCTTATCAAAGTTAATCTTTAATAATACTAAACAAGTTATACCAAGTATACTGAATTTTCTAAAGAAAGAATTCAAACTACTTTAACTGATAATTATCAAATGGCTATCTCAATGCCAAATTTGATGTCTTTAACAAATTACAACTTTATTGTAATAAGTTAGATACTTCTAGGTAATTTTGATGGTAGGGTGGCCCATCTGGACCAGCCATGGCAAAGACCTGCTGCAGCAGGTGAGGCACAGCCAGGATTATGCTCCATGGAGCAGGCAGAGATCCTGCCCACTTTCAAGTTGGAGGTGGGAGCCTTCCTCTCCCAAGCACAGCTGCAGCTACCCAGCCATGTCTGTGAACCTGGGGATCCCTGTGCTCTGGGGAAGCCCACCCCATACCTCCATAGTTTTGGAAGTTTCTACTCTTGCTGCCTGGACTCTCCCAACTCATGGCACCTTCTCCAATTTGGGGCAAGGTTGAGGCCAAGCCCAGGCACTGTCAAGACTGGACAGGTGTGCCCATGCTTGGGGTGGTGCTGACATTCCAGCCCCCTGCCGCCTCCAGACTTTAGGTACTGACAGACACAGGAGGGAAGCCAAGGGGTGCTGAGGGTGGCTCCCTGTGGACCCATAGATGCCTCTCCACAGGAACAGCTTAGGCACCTTGGACAACATGATTGATGATGGTGAGAGGAGGTCAGGCTCCTGGGCAGAAATGGCTGGGTCCCCATTGAAGCCCTACCTCTAAGCCAGAAAAGGCCTAAAGCATAGGGCCAGGCTGTCAGTTCTGGGTGGAGTCCACCTCTGGGATTTAGAACTTATGATGCTTTTTCCAGAGCCAACCATGGCCAATCAGCACACACTTTCTCTCTTCTGAAGTTCGTAAACCACCCCCACACATACACCCCAAGCCCCTACCCAGATGGACTCAGAGTGATATCTGAACAACCAGCTGTGGAAAGGAGCTACCCAATTTGAGTCTCATTAACTTGCAGGGACAACCTGCCTATGAAAAGGAGCTATCCACTCCACATCTCCTTTCTGATGAGAGCTGTAAAAGCTATCCACTCTGGGTCTCCTGGAATAACCTGTCTGCAGAAAGGAACTACCCACATCGGGTCTCCTGAGAGCTGTTCTGGTGCTCAGTGAAGCCCCCCTCCACTTTGCTCACCCTCCAGTTTTCCCTGTGTCTCATTCATCCTGGACACAGGGCAAGAAATCTGGACCTGTTGAATGGCAAATGGCAGGACTAAAAGAGCTGCAATACAAACAGGGCTGGAACGCACAACCACTTTCACCACACTGTAGGCAACAAGAAGGAGAGAAGAGCTGTGGCCCTTTGGGAAACCCTGCCTAGGGTCTCCCTGAGCCAGGACTATGACATCCTCTTTGGGGCTCTATGGTTCCTGGCATCTCCAAGCTTCTGGGAACCACTGCATTCCCCTCATCCAGATGTGGGTACCTGCAGTAGAAGCTACATGCAGTACATCTGGTCCAGCTGTAGCCTTGCATGGAGATGGCACCTGTGCCAGCACCTGGAGCTGCCTGCCCCACAACAGCAGCTGGCATTTTCACAGCGGCTGCCACAGAGGGCTCACAGCTGCTATCAGTTTAGCCAAATTATCTTGGCAAATCAGTCTAGTCTCAGCAGATGTTCACTAAGAGATAGATACATGATAAATGATAGGCAGATAATAAGATAGATGATACATAAAATCTCATAAAGCAAACTGGAAAATAACTGATTTTAACCAGGGAGCTCACTGGTAGCCTTCATCTTTAGATAGTTGGTTATTAATTGATAGAGAATAAACACAGAAGGGATGATGATAAAAATAACTTATTTGCATATTGTAATTTTGCACTAATACTTTAGATAACTTACTGGTGTGAGAAGCTCAAATATGAATGAAGAGGTAGCAATTTTAAAGTATTTTATAAGTTAGGATAACATAAAATTAAGTTTATGTTGTTTTTATTTTAGTGGCAGTTTGTCAGCCAACTTATAACACATATAGGTCTGCTCCATTTGATGAGAGAAGGTTACCAGGAAAGAGCAAGGGCTACTGGACAGAAAGAATTACACACTCAAAAACCTTGTTAGTCACTGTTTAGGAAACTTAGATATATGTTATAACTCTCTGAAGCTTAGTCTCCTCATTTATTAAATAGCATGGTCTAATGCCAGCCTAATCAGAATGTGGCAGGCGACTTCATGAGATAGGCAAAGATAAATTTGTATGGAGAATCTCTCTTCAGCAACTAGTTAAGACAGGTAGGGTACATTTCTTTCTACCCTTTCCACTTCCTTCTTTCTCCTCATGCAGACTGGCTTGCCAGTCTGTGTCATAGATGATTATGAAATAATTAGAATAAAAGTATTGTGTCATTTTGTCTTTTCTCTGTACTCATTTCAGTCTTTAATATAATTCTGACATATCTATTAGTCTTTTCATTTTAAATAAAAGAATTATAATGAAATACATTTAAAAAGACTTAAAAACACATAATGGCTAAATAGCTATAGAAGTTTCAATTAATCAACAAAGGTAGAATTTGCAAAGTCAGTTCTCACAAACCCAGAGTATATAACAATTTCAGCAGCCTTTTTTTCTTTTAAAAGTTGATACAAAAGAATATGATAAAATATATGTAAGTAACTTAGGATGAGAAACAGTCCACATCTTTTATAATCTGTATGGTATATTATGTGAATGAATTGATAAAAATACATTTTAGTGCATATAATTTAGTAATTCTTCTTAAAATGATGTGATTTTTTAATCTGTATTTGAGTTAGCAGTGAGAATAATATAAACACTTTTTTCTTTGAAAGCATATCTTCGTTAAATTATTTTTAGTTCTTAATGCTTGACGTCTATAAAATATAACATTTGCATTCTGCAAATTTCCATGTGCTGTTATTCAATCTTTTAAACTTGTGTCTGGGCCTAAAATGATGATTTTTTTAAAAACATTCAGATGTTTTCTGGAAGTGATGCCCCTTTGAAAGTAAGGTTGTTTTTCCCAGAACTATTAGGTTATAAAAATTGAAGTAGACTTAATTCAAAGAATCAATGAGATGAACTTCTCATAATTTAGAAAGATAATTCATTCAGACAAAAGGGAATAAAGAAATAGTAATTTTGAACACTGATAAATACTTTATTGTGTGTTTCCTTGTGCTTCCATTATAGCAGATTAATCTGACATGTGCAATTATAGAAAAATGTTCAAAATTCAGACCTTTTTGTTCATTTTTTTTTTAAATCCATGCTTGCAGCTAGATTTTCAAATTTTAGCTACACTTCATAAGTTACATTCACAATGAAAACAAAAACTTTCTATCAACATGATTATTTATTTTTATTATTTAAGTAAAAAAGTAAAAAAGACCCAAACATTTGACATATGGAATCATATGGTATGTTACTTTTTCTGCTGTTAATGTTTTAATTTATAGGAAAACCTACTTATACAGTTGTATTAATGCAAAAAACAGGACAGGAATCTGGCGCCTGGCGACAGAGCAAGACTCTGTCTCAAAAAAACACAAAAAGTTAAATAAGGGGGAAGATTAAACTTTAAAAATAAAAAAGCTTGGTCTGGAAAAAAATTTAGATTAAACTTTGTGGTTATACTTTCCTTATGTAGGTGTGCGGATATTTGAATATGTGAAAAAAAACTGCATATGTTTTCTCTTGGCTCTTACAACATTTTTGATTTGCTTCAGCAGTTTAAAAGAGATTTTTCAGAAAGTTCTAATTCTTCCACAATAAAAGTTATGTCAGGATTTGATCTCTGCCTACCTGATTGAAGAGAATTAAACTTTAATGCCACATTCTGGAGTCTAGGGTGATAGTACTTTTTCATCAAAGACATTGACCAGTAAAGAAATAAAAAAAAAATTGCTCATGCTTCTTATTGTCAGTGGAATTACTGTATCTCCACAGGTCGGGGCATCAGTACATTTGCAGCATACTTCAGTTCTTTAGCAGTATCTTTTGTAGAGCAATTTATATAGCTGAAAACTCTTCTTGCCTTCCAATTTTAAAATGATTTTGATTTCTCTTTATCCATAAAAGTTTTCCAAGCTTCTCCCAAAATTTGTGGGTTCAGCAGAACTATAAAAATGATACTGATATTTTAGAAGATAAAAGGATTATATTGTGAGTTTTTTTAATCTGAAAGATCAGTGTATTTGTGTATTTGTATGTCAGCATATGTAACATAGACAAAGAAAGAGAGTGTCAAACAAAGAATATTATTAGTATTACCCATTTCTGTAGAAAGATATTAACTTTGCTTACTTTTAAAAAACTGCAGATTACACTTTCCAATGATACCTTATTTATGTAGCAGTTCAGTTACTTAAATACATGAAAAATATTATAATTACAAATCTTTTGGCTCCTATAACATTTGCATTTGACAGATAGATATATAGATAGATAGATAGATAGATGATAGATAGATATATAGATAGATAGAGACATAGATATAATTATGTATGTACTAAGATATAGATATCATATATATTCAGAATAGCACAGGTATATATTGCATCATATATGGTCTACTCAGTCTACACAGATCAATTTTTTAAATTAACTTATTAAATATTTGTTAGATGCTTGCAACATAGCATATACTAAAGCATGTGAATAAATTACATAAATATCTTAAATGAATAAGCTTACAATATTTTAGTAAAACCTGTAAACAAATATAACAGAGTATATAAGGACAACACACAACAAATACATAAAGTTTCAATTAAATAATAAAGTAAATTAAACGTACTCTATTTTGAGAGATTGTGTAAGGCTTTAACAGGAGGTATTCTTTGACCTCAGTCTCAAAGGATGAGCTCATCACATTGATATATTTGGTACATCAGCTTAAGAAAGAAATTGAAGCAAAGAAAAATGAGATCTTATGGATTACAAGGAACCATCATTTAAGTAAAAAACATAGTAGAAGTAAAAAGAAATAGGATTTGTGAGGTAGGATGGAGCCAGACCTTACAGAAAATTGTAAAAGATGCTTATTGAACTGATGAAATTGATTATATAAACAATGAGAGAGGATCCTTTCAAAGTTTGTATGTAAGGGGAGTTAAATGGTCATATTTGTGTTCTAGAAAATAACTTTTGGGAGAGAGGTATCTGGTTAAAGAGACAAAGTACCAAGTACTGCAATGATCGAGGTGAGGGGAATGTGAGTCCAGCAAAAGCAGTGTAAAGGGACAAGACAGGATAGAATCCACAGAATTTGGAAGGTAAAAATAAAATATTCTGCTATTGATTAAATGTCAAAGTAGAATGAAAAGTCTATTATGACTATTTAGGCTAGAGTAGTTGTGTGGACTCAAATGCAGAAATATCCTAAGCATTTATGTAATAATTATCATCTCCAGTCCAAGTGGGAGGAGAATTATGGAAGGCAGGAGACTGAGGATCTTTTCCACTTGGATTGGAGATTCCACTTGGACTAGAGGTGATGAGTTCAGTTCACCATGAGTTGTTAACTCAATTTTTTTAAAGCTAATGATAAAAAACAAAGTAAGAGGCAGAATAAATCTTCAAACCAGGTCTGTAGACATAGGAACACAGTAAATTTTAGAATTAATGTGCACAGAACTCCAGGGATAACATGGCATCCGTCACATATGCTTTCTTACTCTTTTTATCTTAAATTAATCTAATCACATTTCAAGAATTAGCAGCTTAGTGTAACTTAAAACATATGGGAAGGACTCTGTAGATCCATAAATTGCTTATTTTAAACATTTTTTTTGGTATCTCCTAAGCTTTTTGTATCCCTGTGGATTAAATTTATTCACCATTAATTATATTTTAACATCTTTATGAAAAAGAAGATAAGGAAAGTCAAAAACCTTGAGGGAGATATGAGTATGTAATTTTAGGATTCATAAAATTAATAGGGTAATTAAAGACTTATGTATCATTCCAAGTTAATATTATGCAGGTATTTGTAGGTGTGAAAAAAATTCTCTGTGATTCCTTTAAAGAAATTAACCTGAATAAAAGTGATCTGCTTCTAAATTTGTTACTTAATATTTATTCATTACTTAATATCAATATAAAGGATATAATCAAGAAAATAATGGTTTAATGTATGTATATATAACTTGGTTTGTTCATAAAACTTATATAATATGTGAGATATTAACCAGCATCCTTTACTTAGTGTTTGTTTTGAAAACCTAATAATTGGAGCAAGCAGGTATTTCATGGGTATTGAGGAAGCTCTTGTTTTTTAAAGTTTGAATACCATCTGGGTTGTTGGCAACATGAATAAACAGTTTGCATTTGTGGATTTAGGGATCTCACGGGTATATTGCTTATTGAAGATTTACATGGAGGATTAGGAGATTCAAGCACTTTTATCCAGGCACTGTGGTTTTAACCTATTTTAAATGTTTTATCAAAAGTATTTATAGAAAATAAAAAGCCCATTTTTATAGTCACCTTGTAAATGTAATCCTGCACTCAGAGAGAAAATGTAGATAAGCTTTATTGGCAATTGGTCAATCAGGTGAGATACAAGGTGTTAAATATACACTTTTTCTTATTTATTTTAAGACATAATAATAGTATGCTTTCGGGAGACAACTATACTGGGAAAACTAAGGATTTCTTTGAAAATTTACCCATTTAATTTCAAACCTGTAGGTCCATGAAAACATATTTAGATAACAAACTGTTCAGGCATACAATGTCTGTGAACAATAATCTCACCTCTTTAAACTGGGAACCCTTCAGTCCCAGTTTATTTTTTTGTGTGTCAAAAAATACACACACAAAAAAAGTCATTTTTTGTGTGTCAATCCTTACAGTGCCTTTAATGTTTAATGATTCTACCTTAAGTCTTAAAGATTAAGGCTGTTCTTACTATCATACTTATTTTTCTTTCTTTTCTCACATCTGATCACATTACTTCTTTTTTTTTTTCTGGCCAATTGTTTGCTGCCAGATTGTGCATAACATATTTTGCTATGCAGAATATAGAGAATATGATGTGGAGTTTTTCATATTGAACTCCACATGATTAAATTGAGGAAAGGCAGTTTTCTCTTTCTGGCTCAGTGTACAGTACTTGACAGAGGTACAGCACTTATGTCACAATGTTTTGTATTTTGAAGGTAGAACTGGCTGCTATGGGTTAACCTGATTAGAATTTGCTAGACAGGAGCTGAACTCCATCAGATTTTTCTCCTTGTTTGAAATTCCACAATATATTGAAGTGGATGTGTTTGTGACTACCATGAAAAGCACTGACAATAAAAATATAACTGATAGGAATTTCCCTTCACCACACCCTCATGAAAAACATTCTACATTGCTTAATTTTCCTAAATTAAACCTAAGCTCCAAATTACAAGAATAGTGTAAATTTGAACTTCAGTAATATGTTTTGGTATCTCTTCCACATCTTTGTGTCACACAAAAATATCTGAGGCTTAAATGGTGTCTAGGATATGCAGAAGAACAACTCTTCATTTTAATGGAAATGTTTATATTCAACTCCGCATGATTAATTTGAGGAAAAGCGGTTCTTCTCTTTCTGGCTTAATGTATAGTACTTGACCAAATATGGAAGTTTAGAGACCTCAGAATACAGCCTCTATGTGTATAGGTCTGATATTTCTAAATGATATTTCTGCTATTTCTACAGCAAAATTGGAGGAATTAGAAGCAGGTGTCCATTATTTTCAGAACTGTGAACTCAACTATATGTCAAATAACTTGGGATTCACATTAAACATTTAAGTGGTCGATTGCCCTACTAAATCTCTAATTCCTATCTCCCACTCCTGCAGGACTGTTTTATATTTTCTCACCTTAATGGGTCTTTAAAACACACTGCTAGTCTTTTCTTCCTGAAAGTAGTAGTAGAAAAGCAACTGGTCAGGTGTTTCTCTCCTCACTATTTATTCTACAACCTCTTTCATCGGTAAAACTCTAAGTCTCTTGAAGAATGGCCCATCCCAGTAGCCTCATAAATTAGGGACACTAAAGAATTCCACAGATAGTTTGCTTCCGTATAAAAAGCACAATTTTCTATTATGGGGCAAGTATCAATAAATAACTATGTGTGTTGGATGTAGGTTGGATTTTCAGAAGCATTGTCTTCTTTATTTCAGTACTAACTTAATAAATCCAGATGTATGCTTTTATTTTGTTTACTATATCAACAGTTTTGAATCAATTTCGTTTCAGCATAGGTTAATACTGTCCTCCAAATTGGTAGTTACTTCTCATCCATGTATGCCAATCCTGCAACTGGGTCAACACTCTTGTCTCAAAATCATCTTGCTCCGTTTCTGTAGATTGTTGTCATTCTACAATACATAAACCCTCAGTAAGCCTCTGCACATATCTGGATGAGGTCCACACATATAGCAGATTTTGAGCATGTATGTATTTGTAAAAAAAAAAAACCCACACTTTGTTTACTTTTCTCCAAATAAAATTGAATCTAATTTAAAATTCTGCCGCAACTCACTAGGGGATACTAAATTCCAGCCATTGAGTTTACCTCCCCACTTAAAAGTGTTAAAATTTGTATTAAATCAAGAGCAATTAGGAAACAAAGCTCTGGCCATTCCAAGTATTTCACCCATTTTACATGGTCCCTTGACAGTGAAATGTCATAAAGCTTGATGCTAATCCTGGATGCAGAGATTAATCATTAAGGAGTTTGAGACTTTGTTCCTCAGAGTTCAGTTACTTGAGGTGTACCCAATAGCAGTCCTCAAAATTTGATGCTGCATAAACATATGGCATAATATGTGGAAACATAAAAGAATCCTACTAAAGAACAATTATAGCTATCTTCTCCAACCAAGAATGGTGTTTCTTCTCTCGTACTCAGCATACCTACTTCCTCTCTGTCTTCAACCAGGCCCTTCCTCTTGCTTTTCCTCAGTGATATTCACTTGCTTTATCTTCTTCTAGGAAACACAAATATTATGTATAATCTCAAAATGAAAGGCTATTTTTTTTTGAGACAGAGTTTCCTTCTTATCACCCAGGCTGGAGTACAATGACATGATACCAGCTCACTGCAACCTCCACCTCCCAGGTTTAAGCAATTCTCCTGCCTCAGCCTCCTGAGTAGCTGTGATTACAGGCATCTACCACCACACACATGGCTAATATTTGTATTTTCGTAGAGACAGAGTTTCATCATATTGGACAGGCTGGTCTCAAACTCCTAACCTTAGGTGATCTACCTGCCTCATTCTCCCAAAGTACTGGGATTACAGGCGTGAGCCACCATGTACAGCTGGCAATGTCTGTTTCTATCCTGGTAGTATAAATGTCCAAGTTACAGAAAAGAATAAATGTTTAGCATCAGACAGAGTACGTGGCGTGGGGCGGGGGGTTCAGTATAATAGAAGTCTGTATCTCAATTATGTATCCAAAAAAAATCATAGTAATGGAAATTGATTATTTGACCCATTACAAGGAATAAGAAGCAATGGACACATATGGAAGGATTTTCTCCTTAAAGGCTGAATAGGTATGCATAGCCTGCATTTTAAAATTCATTTGTTGATAAATATTGTATTAGTTCATTCTAATACTGCTATAAAGACATACCAGAAACTGGGGAATTTATAAAGTCAAGAATTTTAATTGGCTCTGTCCAGGCCTCTGCTTCTGGGGAGGCCTCAGGAAGCTTACAGTCATGGCCCAAGGCAAAGGGGAAGCAGGCACATCTTCACATGGTGGGAAGAAGAGAGCCAGAGAGAGAGAAGGGGGAGGTGCTCCACACTTTCAAATAACCAGATCTTATGAGAACTCTTAACAACATGCAAGAAGTCTGCCGCATGATTCAATCACCTCCCATCCTCCAACATTGGGAGTTACAATTCAATATGAGATTTTGGTGAGGACACAGAGCCAGACCATATAAGACATTTAGATTGTTTCCACAACTTGGCTATTTTGAATAATGATGCAATGGACATGAAGGTAAAAATTTATCTTCAAAATCATAATTTCAATTCCTTTGTATAAATACCTTGAAGTGGGATAGCTCCCATAAACTACACATGGATAAACTTTTGAGGACATTATGCTGAGTGAAATAATCAAATCACAGAAGGACAAATATTTTATGATTTCACATACACGAGGTATCTAAAATAGTCAAACTTGTCTTTTCAAAACAGAGAGTAGTTTACCAGGGCCTGGGGCAAGGAAAAAAAAAAATGAGGAGCTGCTGTTTAATGGGAATTAAGTTTTTGTTATGCAAAATAAGTAAGTTCTACAGATCTTGAAACATTTTGCTTATAGTTAAAAATACTGTGTTGTGTGCTTTTAAATCATGGGCTGTATGCTTAAAAATTTGCTAAGAGAATATATCTCACGTTAAATATTCTTACCACAAAACAGAAAATATAAAGGGAAAAAGAATTGTTTATAAAGATGATTTTAAAACAGTTTTCAAAATAATAAAACAGATGAAGAGGAAATTTATTCTAGTGCTTGGACACTAACTATGAGCAATGAATGATATTTATTGGAATATTTACTCCTGAAACTCAAGCCATTGAATTTAAAACTGTAAATGAAAAGAAAGATAGCTACCACATTTAATGTGCTTTTGATCAGGTCTAGCACATGATCTAGTTACTTCTGCAACAGCAAATTTATACCCATGTATTAAATCTGCATTAAGGCCAAATTATCAAATATTCATTTAAGCATGTTTTCATCTACTAACAGAACTCAAGGTTTTTACATTAGCTACTATTACTTAAGATCCTCGACATTGAGGCATTTCTAAATACTGTACATTATTCTTCCTTCCAGGTCACAGTTAATTTTTGAAATTTCATGAGATTATATCAAATTCTTAAATTATTGATTGTTAACTATTTTGTGGCATATAATTTACCCAAAACATGTAGTAGAATATAGCTAAAAATAGCTACAATTGGAATTAATTATTTTACACTGGTAAATACAAAGCTTAAGCCATTTACATAGTTATTGAAACTATCCAGTAAAGAATAATTTTTTTGTACTCTTCACATTCCATATGCTCTCATAACTAGTACTAGGAGGTTGCTTTCTTTCTAAGGTCATACAGTGATAAGGCAATGCAAATGTAGGAAAAGATTCTGACTCATTAATTAGCTAAATGACTTTCATATATCAGTTTTGAAATGTGCATGAAAAAATTATACTTCCATATAATTCAAATTTCTATATAGGTTGGATATTTGAAGATATTCCTCTAAAAAATCAACTGTAACAATTAAAGTCATAATTACTAAGGGTCTTCCCTTAATGTTATGTGTAACACACACACACACACACACACACACACACATATCAAGACTGTATGCAATTTATGCAATTATGTCTTTGACATTATCAGAGGCAGAAACAGAGAGACATAAAGAGGTCCGTTTTTGGAAACCCCTTCTTGTTCTAACATAAAATACAATAGCTGACTATGCCAAAAATTTTAGGTATTAATGTATTTTAGAGATTAATTATATCTTTGTTATCTTTTGTCAGTTTTTCAAAGGCAATTGATTCATATTAGAACTACAAATTAAAGTCCATCTTAAAAATTAATTGCATTTTGGTACTGTTTAACTTTAGGTAAGGACTTTCATAGCACGTATGACTTTGGTACTATTTTTCAAATGCAGGCCCATGATCATATACTTGGTATCTAAAAATTCTCCACAATAACAATCTAAATTTTATATTTTAATATTTACAAATATTTCAAAAAGTGTTTCCTTATTATTTGAATTGTAAATATCTAATGGCGATACAGAACACTATGAGGTACATACACACTTCTTTTTAACATCATATTGCAGCCTAGTGGTGTTAGTTTCATTATTAGAATTTAATAGGAGATAATAGGAGATAATTTGAGCAAGGTTAATATGTATATCTGGAAGTGGAGCCAAGATATATCCACCTGACATCATACCATAGTAGATGAATAAAGGTTTAACAGTAATTTGAATGCCCAAAGTGTGAGAAAATTGAGTCATTATAGGAAAAAAAATGCAGCATAGACAGGATGAGCTCAACAGAACCTGCACTAGGCTGGTGAACATCATAATAACGTTGTGAGTGATGGTTGTAATTCAGAAAACAATGCTATGAACCATACAATAATACTATTAATTTAAACTTCATTAGTTTTATAGTTCTATTAATAGTATATTAAAATTTTGTTCTGGTCATATGGTTCTATAAAAACCATAATTATATAGAATTATATATGTTTTATGTATATTCTTATTTAAATTATATACTAGAAGTAATTCAATGCAATACTGTGGAACACAAGCCTGATATTTCCTTTAATATGTGTCTCACACTTAAGAAACATTGAATACCCATCCAAGTACTAACCAGGCCCGACCCTGCTTAGAACCAACCCAAATGCCCATCGATGATAGACTGGATTGGGAAAATGTGGCACATATACACCATGGAATATTATGCAGCAATCAAAAATGATAAGTTTATGTCCTCTGTAAGGACATGGATGAATCTGGAGAACATCATTCTCAGCAAACTGACACAAGAACAGAAAAGGAAATACCACATATTCTCACTCATAGGAGGGTGAGAAAAATGACAACACATGGACACAGGGAGGGGGGTACTACACACTGGGGTCTATTGGGGGGAATAGGGGAGGGACAGCGGCAGGGGGGGAGCTGGGGAGGGATAGCCTGAGGAGAAATGCCAAATGTGGGTTAAGGGGAGGAAGGCAGCAAAACACACTGCCATGTGTGTACCTATGCAACTATCTTGCACGTTCTGCACATGTACCCCAAAACCTAAAATGCAATAAAAATTAAAAAAAAAAAAGAGAAACATTGAATTAAGTATTTAAAGCAATTAGTATTTATTTACATTTTTACACAGGTTTAAAAAATTTTAAATACAAAATAATTAAAAACATGGTTGTAGTTGCTGCCAACAATTAATTTATCACTGATTCAGTGCTGCTTGTTGCCTTTCTCTAAGTTTTCTTTTTGGTTACACATTCCTGTCCAAAAAGCTGCTAAAATGTAGATACAATTTTAAATACTCAAGAAAAGATTGCTTTTTATAGTAGCTTTCTATTCTATCATAAGTTGCCTTTTAGATACTTTGAGTTTACTTTTCCCAGTTAAGATGAAGTTTAACAGCTTTATGATACATAGTCCTTGATGCCCTTTCTGTATGAATAACACAGTGCAGAAATGGAAGATCTTAGGTCTTAATCAACAAAAACCTAATGTATGTGTATGTGTGTGTGCATATATTCACTTTCAAAACATTTATTTACAAAATTAAAAGTCATTAGAAAATATGCATTGTTTTCTTCTTGTTGAGTGAAATTTGCAAGCTTTTACAAAACTTGTAAAGGTTAAATACTTGTTCTGCTCTGAGGCCAAAATGGATTAGATATATTTATTTTATGCATATTATGCAAAACAATGAGCTGTGAAGAAAGGAGAATGAGGAAAGCTATAATCCTTGCAAACCCACTTTAGGCTTTTATATATAGAAAAGAAGAAAGAAACAGCGTAAAGAGAATAAGTAAAAACTGATGTTTTCTGCATGCAGAAAACTGCATGTAAAATATTATTCATAATTTTGCAAATGAACTCTAAAATATGATTTGCAAGGTGTTTTTAAATTATGCAGAAAGGACTTTTTTCCTACATTTTCATTCTTCTTTGCAAAATAAGTAAATAAATAAAAAGGATAATAATAAAAAATAGTGCTTCTGAATAATATGCCATCTTGTTCTTACTTTGCCTTTCAAATACATACCAGCAATTGTATCTGTGAAATGATAACACTTCTGTAAGTTAAACTTTACATTGAAGTAAGAAACAGATGAGACTAAAATGTGATCATGTTCTTATTTCCTTTTTCTACATTTGGCCTTAATGAAACCAAAGTAGGATGATTTTACTGTTATATAAAATCTACAATGAAAGTTCTATTTCAGTTTGTCTCGGTTTTAGTGCCATAAAACTTTTATTGGAAAATCCCACTGAATGATTTCTTTTCAGTCACTTATTTGCAATAAATATAGTCATAAGGAAATACTTAGTTTTTCTGCATCTTATCTAGTGATTGATAATTGATAGATGTATTTTAATTGTCTTATGATTGAACTAACTGAATTCATAATTCATCTTGGATTTGGTCATCATTCAAATGCTATAAATAACTATTATACTTTATTTGTTTTTCAACTTTTAGGTTCAAGGGGTATATGTGCCAGTTTATAACATGGGTAAATTGCATGCCACTGAGGTTTGGTATTCACAGATACAGTATACTCTTTAATTTGAAAAGATATTTAAAGACCTTGTTCTTCCTTTCTGTCATATTTTTACAGTCTTTTTGATGACTGTAAACACACAGCCTATTCTTTTCCTTTCACTTGTTTTTACTTACAAAAGCAAAGTGAAAAATATTCCTGTTCATTTCTTACAGCAAATAAACTTTTTCTTTAAAAAAAATCTAGTTAGAAAATCAATGTGATGATAAATGATTTATTGGCTGTTTTTATAAGGATTTATTTGTTGTATCTTTCTCATAAAAAAATAACAAATCTAATGATATATTGCTTCCCATCACAAACTAGTTAAAACAAAGATTATTCACATTCCCCTAGCTTTTTGACACTTATAAATCTATCATACAACTTTAGAATTCCATTGCTTTCCTTGCAGTAGTCATTGGAAGCTGGCTTATCACATACTTACTTAGCATCTGTTATGCCATGTAGTTTATCAGAAATTAAAATTAAATGCAGGAAAAGACACAAGTGTTCTTTAAAAAGCTTACAGTCTTAAAAAAGAGCTTATAGTTTTGGGGTTAGAGCACAGGAAGTGTTGTACAGGGGGAGAAGGAGAATTTGATACAATGTGATAATGATAATTTGGGGTAAATAGAAAATATTATATGAATATATTGTCTAACAGAATCAGGAAAGGCATCTTGGTGTGGGTTACAGCTAAACTATGATATTAAAAATATAAAGAAAGACATGATTTTAATGGAGCATATGGTGGTTGGTAGTCCAGTATAAAAAAATTCTGGCATGTTTATAGACTTGCAAGTACATGAATATTGATGGAGCATGTTAGCATGTGTATGTGAGAAATAATGTGTGTGTAAATGCTTTACTCCATGTTCATGTTCCTCTGGATAGAAAAGGCAGAAGGATGTGTTATAAATTGAATGTAATTCTGGCAAAAAGAGATATTGCTGAGAGTCAGGGTCTCAAGTGATTTGTGTACAATACTAAGCAGTTTAGAAAATATTCTTATGAATTAGAAAAATTGTCAAAAGGCTTGTAAGGAGGAAGATAACAGTCATCTATTTTAGGAAGATAAATACATGTGTTTCAACTGAAAATAAAATTGGATAAGGTAAGATTGGAATTATAACTCAGATCAAATTCTATAGTGGATTGACACTGTATAGTAGCATAGGGAAGGAGATTATTGAGCTGACTGGAGATACATTTCAGTGTTTGAATTGAATGAGTTGTTAAATAACTGGATGTGGGTGCTGAATGAGAGGTTGACAGTTGCAGTCACTTTTTTGAGTTGACTTAAGGATTTTGGGTTACAAGTAGTAGGTTATATACATCTTTACCATCACAAACTCCATGAACACTACAAAATAACTACTAAAATATTTCTTAGAAACATAATTCGGTAAAGCAAAGAGGTAAGTACAGGAATAGACAGGAAGAGAGAATATGTTAATTAAATGATTAAAATGCCAATTTGTAATTTAGTTTGCAGACAAGAGAAATAAGTAACAATAGGGAAAGAAACTAAGAAGCAATCAAACTGCCATTGAAGAACTCTTTAAACGATGGAGAATTGGAGTCACTTGCTGCCTGGGAAGGCCATGTTGTGGATGGAGCCGAAACAGGAAGTCTCTTGAATATCACTGTTAGAACCATTTAGACTCCTAGATACATTCTCCATTCCAAGTATTGTTACCCTCTCTACCAGGTCTCACACAACAAACATACACATGAACACTGAAGAAGAATTTTGAAAAGTTTCTCTCTGGAAATGTTAAAATGGAAGGAATTTGCCATTGTGAACAATAGGCTCCATGAGAGCTGGGAGGCCATGCTGAAATTGGGGTTAAGAGAGGTCTGTACACTGCGTGTTGATGGTTCACACCCCTCTTCTTACTCAGCTGCCAAATCACCATCACTCAAGCTTCTAATTTCCAGCCTGTAGGTGGAACCAGCCCTCCACCTCAGGGAAATAAATATTAACAGTTGGCGGCATTACTTAAACAGCTGGATCCCCCACCTTAGTCACCTTAATCTGTACCAAATCCTTAAAATTCTGTAAATGCCTAAATAACTTACAGTCTGATATTTATTTCCTTATTGTTAAGTATGAGCGGACAGATAGATATCATTAGACTTCTGGATAAATCTCCTAACATTTAAAAGAGACAAACAAAACAGAAACATTAAAGAGGGAGAGATTGTAAGCAATTTAGGAAACGGAAGAAAAAATTCAAAAATATTATACTCAGACAAGCAGCATATTCACCCATTTAAAACAACTGCAAAGGGGCATGATGTTAAAAGGAAATCCAAATGACAGGAAAACAGCTTCTCTAAACTGAAAAAATAGGAAAAATAGAAAATTAAAGAGAAAGCTTGAAATATAAAATTAAGCAGATTTCCCAGAAAGCAAATTCTTCCCCAAAGAAAAACCTCACAGAAGTAAAAGATGAGAAAATTAATAAATTATTTACAGTTTTTATATATATAGTAAAATTATATGTATTGTCTAGACATGTTATATATATGTATTATTATGTAGACATTAGTTAACATCTGATTCTTAATAGTTCAGAAAGAGATACCAGGAAAGAGGAACTCAGAAGGAATTAGTCATTATTATTTCCCAAAACTAAAGTTCATTTAATTTTAGATTGTGAAGGGATCAACAAAGGCCTGAAAAAATTCAGAATCATATGAGACAATTTCACATTTTCAAATGCAAAGAAAACCAAAAATACTTTCTGAGCATTTTGAGATAGAGGAAAACTAAAATTCTCCAACAAAGTTTTTAAAATTAATATGTAAAGGATAAGTAAAAGTTATCAAGTATAGTATTGGAATTCATAAGTCAAGGGAACAATGCCTGCCAAACTTTAGGAAAAATGACTTTCAAATTTTATACCACCCAAACAGTCATATAGAGGAGTCAAATAATGAATCCAAAATGTGGTGATTTAAGTCAGGAGTTTTCTGAGAATGCAAGCGATAAAAATATTCTTGGAGCTACATCTCTCATTGCCTCACTAGCAGTGAAGAATGCACCACTGAGCCCATGGACTCCAGATTCTCCTGGCACAAGGAAGTCATAAAATCATACAAGTTTCACTGGTGGTGAATTGAGATGGTGTATCAGTGAAAGAGGAATCCACTAACTGGTTTGATGTTGGAAAACATGAGGGAAATGGTAGCTTCAAGAGCAGTTGGATTGCATACTAAGCCAAACTCCATTGACCTCTAAAAAAGAATAACAAAATGCTAATAGTGTTAAGAAGTAATTGAAAGCCAAGAGTGAAAGTCAGCAAACTCTCTTGGCAGCATATGAAAAGGGCCTCCTCTCCTCAGAGTGAGGTCAGTGAAAGCTGAGAGCCAGCCCGGGGATTTCTCATTAGAGTAGCTCCAAGCAAGGCTAAAATTCTAACCAAGGCACAGTTCTGCTCTGCCAAGGTCAGGGCCTTGGGGAAGGAATAATTTTTAAAAAATCACGTTGAGAGACATTAAAAGTTTGAAGAAGGGTGCAAGATGTACAGATAACACCTGGACGAGATGCTCTGAGAGTTAAAAGTGGATTGAGAATCAACAGCAGTAACTAGAAATTAGCTAAAATAATCCAGTGGGGTCCCCAGTTTGGTGGTCAAGAGAAATAGAATGACTTACATGATAAAAAGTGGAACCAGGCCGGGCGCGGTGACTCACGCCTGTAATCCCAGCACTTTGGAAGGCCGAGGCGGGTGGATCACGAGATCAAGAGATCGAGACCATCCTGGTCAACATGGTGAAACCCTGTCTCTACTAAAAATACAAAAAATTAGCTGGGCATGGTGGCGCATGCCTGTAATCCCAGCTACTCAGGAGGCTGAGGCAGGAGAATTGCCTGAACCCAGGAGGCGGAGGTTGCGGTGAGCCGAGATCGCGCCATTGCACTCCAGCCTGGGTAACAAGAGCGAAACTCCGTCAAAAAAAAGTGGAACCAGTGCCCTTGCCCCACATTTCCTGGCAACATGACCGCCCCACATATCCCATGTGTGTAGAACATCATGATGCCCTGCATTTGCATATTGAAAGGCTAGGGTGTGAGGGCCTGCTTTTTCTTTAACAGATTATGTGAATGACATACCTGGTCAAACCAAGCCCTATGCAAATCAGACACCACCTACCCCAGCCTCTATATATACACCTGACTGGTTTCTGCCCCACTTGGCGTTCTGTCTCTCCACTTTGAAGCACCCCGCCTCTGTCTCTGTACAGGAGAGCTTCTTCCTTCTTTCCTATCAAACTCTTTGCTTAACACACACACACACACACACACACACACACACACACACGTGCACACGTGCAAAAGTAGAACTAGGAAAGACTATAAAGTCTCAAGGTCAAAGCTCAGTCTATCTAGGTTAGATGTGCTCATTGTAAAACCTGGGTTATATTCTGCTAGGATTTCTAAAAGACTCCATTATTCTCTCAGCCTATACTTTGCACAGTTACAGTTATTTACTTCTTTTCAGGTTTTAGTGCCTTTATTCCTTACTTGACGATGAGATACACAAAACAGGAATTCTTATTTTGTTGGTCTTTGCCACACTGATACAAAGGTGGAAATTCAGAAGTATTTACTGACATGTTGAAAGATTGAGTTGGGTCTGGGTTAACCTGGATTTGTTCTTCTTGACAGTCTTCGCTATCAGAAAATAAGATCTATGATGACAAGGACTTTATCTACCTTATTTAAATTTATACCTTCAGCAAGTAGCACAATGCATCATAACAAATAGTGCTTGACAAATAATCAAAGTGCAACAAATGTTTGTTGAATAAATGAGCATGGTTTTGGTTATACTGGTAGTTATCAGGTTATGATGCTATTATGTGATGTTTGTTGTTGAGACCGTATGTCTCAGAAGGTGAAACATGTTTAGTTTGGGATGCTAAGAATAATCTATTTGGATAAAAACAGAGTGTTTTCATGAGAATAAGGAAAAATGTGCTTAAGATGCAAAATTCTGACCTGATGGCCCTCAATCTTTTTGTCTAACAAAGAGCTATAGGAATTCTGAAATAAAATTATGGCTGCTTTCAGAAAATGACCCTTTAATTTGTACACATATTCTCAAAGAAATAAAACAGTTTTAGGTCAGCAAGATTTGGATATATTAATTTTAAATCAAGACTTAAAGACTGTGAGATTTAAACAAGATAGATTAGTACAAACACATAAAAATGCTAGATAAAACATTATAAAGAAAATTTTAACACCTAAGCTCAAAAGAAAGAAATAGAAATCCCTAGGACTAGAAATAAAAAGGAAATTAAAGATACATTGCATATTTTAGCTGAAACACTGGCAGTTCAAGTAGTGATAGGCTTAAATATGCATTAGAACATTTTCTAGAAATTGCAGTTCAGGGTTTATTTATTTTTATTTATTCTTTTTAGAAACGGATGGAGGTGTTATGTTGCCCAGGATAGCCTCATACTCCTGAGTTCAGGAGTTCCTTTCAGATCAGTCTCCCAAGTAGCTGAAACTATAGGCACAAATCATCATGCCCAGCTTAGGACAAGATTTTAATGAATATACAGAAACAAAAGACATCTTATTTTCTCTCAAGTCAGATGGCAGAAAAGGGGCCCTGAATACAGCTGATCTAAGGATTGTAAAATCTGTGGACTGGAGACCTAGAACCACTTTACACATCAGAACTAAGTTATACTAATATTAAGAGAAATTTCTATCCAGCACAAGCAATAAGTGGAGGGGAAAAAATGAAATTTGAAAATTCCAGTCTGTGGAAAGTGGATGATGGCTTGAATTTATACTATCATTTGTTATAAAAACCCAAGCCAAAAATAAATAAATAAATATATCTGTAACATAAAAACTGGTCTAAGGCAGTAGAAACCTTTAGAATTAAATAATTTACTCAACAATTATTGAGGTTTATGATGTGCCAGGCTCTCTTTTTGTTCAGAGGACATAACAATGAGTAAAGCAGTCAAAAGATCCTGCCCTCAGAGATCTTACATTCCAGGAAAAGGGGAAAGATAATAGGCAAGATAGGCTAGCAGACCATATTACCTGTGCACAGTGCAATAATATTAGTGTTTGTGACCAAAGAAAAAGGTTTAAAAATTCTTTTTTTTTTTTTTGAGACGGAGTTTCGCTCTTGTTACCCAGGCTGGAGTGCAATGGCGCGATCTCGGCTCACCGCAACCTCCGCCTCCTGGGTTCAGGCAATTCTCCTGCCTCAGCCTCCCGAGTAGCTGGGAGTACAGGCACGCGCCACCATGCCCAGCTCATTTTTGTATTTTTAGTAGAGACAGGGTTTCACCATGTTGACCAGGATGGTCTTGATCTCTTGACCTTGTGATCCACCCGCCTTGGCCTCCCAAAGTGCTGGGATTACAGGCTTGAGCCTTAATAAAGCTTAACAAAATAAAAATCAAGTGATAGGAAAAAGATCTTATATAATACACATATACATGAAGTATATACAACTACTACACTAAGAATTTATTTTAAAAATTAGTACAGAACAGTTACTTTAAAGATATTAGAAGGAAGGAAATTTAAAAAATAAATGAGTACAAATTGACTGGAAACAAAAAAGGAAACATAAAAATAGGTAAAACTCTATTGATTAGAAAGATATCAAATAGTAAGAATTCTAAAAATAATTTAAGTATTGTCATAGTTAATGTTAAACACATATAGTAATTATCATTCAGTAGAAGCAAAGTTTATGGTAAGCTTCAAAATATGTACATAAACCCTGTAAGGTGATGAACATACCATATTCTCTCCTCCAGAGAAAATTTACAAGTAATATTTTGATTAAATTTTTGTTAAAAAATTTTCTCTCAAATAAGACTTTCTGCCTCTAAAATAATTTTCAGATTTGGGAGTCATTGACTGAACTTGGGTTCCTAAAGCAGAGTTGGGATAAAGAAAGTTCAAATCTACTCTTTGAATATTTAATAGTTTGGAATGTTAAAAAAGTTTGGATTATTAAAGTCTTGGAAATTTGCTGATAGTCTTGAAGTTCTTGAAAGACAAAAGCTTTGGCTAAAAAATTACAGCTTTTTTTTAATTCATTGACCACAGATGTGTGTTTTCAAATGGCATAACCATTGAAATATTGCTGAATTCTGATTTCCATCTTTATTTACATAGGACACATTTTACAATTTGTATTTATGTATCAGTACAAATGTTTATTAATTTTAGATATGTAAAGCCACATAGAGAACATGAATATGCTTTTATATGACTTAACATTAATTTTCCTTTAGCACATAATAAAGAGATAAATGGAATGCCATAGAATAGTTCCCCCTTCTCCATGGCAGTAAGACTCCTAGTAGATGATTGAAGCCATGGATAGTATTAAAACCTAATTATATTATGTTTTCCTTCTATACATATACACACACACACACACACGCATGCACACACACACACACACATATATGACAAGGTTTAGTTAAGAAATTAGGAACATTAAGAGAATAACAATAATAGCTATAATGAAATAGAACAAGTATAACAATATTCTGCAATAAAAGTAAAATAAGGGTTACTTGGACACAAGCAATGTGATACCATTAGAGTCAATCTGATGACCAAGATGGCTGCTATGTGACTAAGAGGTGGATAGTCCCTACAGTGTGGATACTTTAGACAAAAGGATGATCCACATCCCAGACAGGACCCAGCAGGAAGGGCAGTGTGTGATTTCATCATACTACTAAGAATGGCATGAAACCAAAAGTTACAAATTGTTCAATTCTGGAATTTTTATTTAATATTTTGAGACCATGGTTGACCATGGGTAATTTAAACTATGGAAAGCCAGGCTCCAGCTGTAATCTTCTTGAATCATAAATACTAAAAATATAAGTGGGCTATAATGAATGAGTGATAAATTAGTTAATGGTGAACAAAAACTATATGTGATTGAGAAATGGCCTATTTTCGTGACTTTACAACTATTTTTTCATATATGAAGTTTGATGGCACACATTTAATCTTGAGATTAATATAATCAGATGCATTGGTTAAAACATATATATAAACTAGAAGATAGACCCAATAATTTGAAATGAAAAAACATAATCATCCATCACCATCTCAAGCAGTTAAGTTTTTTAAAGAGAATGGTTTTTTATTAAGTATTATTTAAAGAAAAGCCTGACTTTAGTGTCAGTCCATAAAAGATGGGCAGTATCTGAGACATGTTTCTGTTTTTATTGTGCAAGCTAAACTTCAATTAATATTCATGAAAGTTTTGTTGTTCCTGCTTCATAACCCTAAATAGGGTATTGATTATTTCTGCAAGTAAGCCTAAAGCAAGACACATTAGTTTCCTCTAAAATTGAGTTTCGATATTCTGGAAGGTTCACAGTGTGATTATCAATTGTGGACTGTAAATTTGTAATCTACATTGAATTGCATTTTAGAATTATCTCAAATGACAAGTGCGGGGCATAAATACAGATGATAATCTATTTTATTCCCACGACATTCTTATTTAAATGTATGTCTAATAAAAATAAGCAGAGGACATTGACTTTCTAATAACTAATTAATACCAACCTTGGTGTTTCCAAGAGACATTATAAACAGTAAATCTTACAGATATTTAAAAGTGGGTAGTCAACAAGACAAAACATCAGTTTTACTGGTGAAGAACTTGAGGCCCACAAAAGTTAAATGGCATACCCAGGAAGCAGATGACTAGATTTCCTGATGTAATCAATTTTCTATCCACTGTGCCATTTTTAGCATCTTCAACCATTTCATGTTTTATGAGATGAAACATAGTATGCATTATATTGGAAATTCAATTTTTCACACAGTAGTTAAACAGTTTTATAGCAGGCATTATTTTTATTTTTGCACGTATTCCCTGATGACTTTGAAAATGAGGAAATTATTGGGGCAGTGGGGCTTGTAGCTTGTTCTCCAATGTATGAAAAAGAAAACCAGGATGAAAATGAAAAGTTGACAGCAGTCCCGAACCAACACAGAATACTGTAGTCAACATGACACCCACAGGCTGATGTTTATCCTTATCTGGATTTCTTGTGTGGTCATGCCTCATAAATGTCATTTTATTTATCTTATAGGAGGTTTGATTGATAATAATTGCTAAACACAGCGCGCCTCAACCTTGGCTGCCTATTAGAATTACTGGCAAACTATTTTATTATTTTTATAATTTTTTTATTGTATTTTAGGTTCTGGGGTACATGTGCAGATCATGCAGGATTGTTGCATAGGTACATACATGGCAATGTGGTTTTCTGCCTCCATCCCCCAGTCACCTATATCTGGCATTTCTCCCCATGTTATCTCTCCCCAACCTCCCCACCCACTGATGTTGCAAACTTTTATACAAACTAGATGCCCTATTCCCACAAATTCTGATTCAATAGATTTGGAGTGGGGCTGGATTATCAGTATGAAAAACACATCCAATATTTGGGTAATACCTATTCCAAAAAATGTTCATTGTTTACCTGAAATTCAGATTTAACTAAGTATCCTCTGTTTTTGTTTGCTAAATCTGACCACTTCACTCTGCAGGCACTTCCTATCCTCTCCTAGTAAGAATTTGTCCCTGTGGCAACAAGCATTCTAATGCCTTGAGTCTTGAGTCCCACCTCTATTCTAGAATCAATAGATTAGATGAATATAAAACAAATTAATTTTACAAATAATCTGTGGCACATAGAAATATAAAAAAGACATTATCCCCTTATTTCTGTTTCTTGATTTTCCACATTAGACTGTTATATGAGAAGTATATGCACATTCACTCCTTTGTCCGTGAATTTATTCTTAGAAAATAATTTCAAGACACTGGTGAAAGGAAATCAAAAATGGTGAATTATTCTATAGAATATTTTTAGGAATATTTTTAACAAGACTTAATAATTATTTTATAAATTTCATAGTCTACACTTGGGTCACAGGATTCCAGATATCCCAAATGAATTTATTTTTTGTCCTTCATTGCAGGATTTTTTGATTATTACTATGGATTAGGGGTTATGTGTTCAAGATTGTTACTTGGATATATTGCATAATGGTGAGGTTTGTCTTCTAGTACATCCATCATACAAATAATGAACATTGTACCCAACAGATACTTGTTCAACCCTCACCCGCCTCCTTCTCTCTCCCCTTCTGGAGTCCCCAGTGTCTGTTATTTCTCCATCTTTATGTCCATGTGTGCCCATTGTTTACCTCCCAGTTATAAGTCAGGACATGTAGTATTTGATTTTCTGTTTCTGACTTACTTCTTTTAGATTAACGGCCACAGCTTAATCCATAATTTTTTCTTCAGTAGTAATAATCCTGATATTTAAAAATCCCATCTACCATTTTATTTTCTTCAACCATTATATTTTTCACATGCCAAAAATCCACATTTAAATAAAATTGGATTGCAGCCTCTTATTACTAGTGTCTTCCTTTAGATACATAAGGCTATATAATATGGTTATTTTTAATCCTTTTGATTTAAAATCTGCTTCATTAGTATATATCATTTTTCCTTTATATTGGTGGTATTTCCCAGATATCTGCTTGTTTAGCTCATGTTAACATGGAGATATTAATCCCTAGTCTCTATGTTCAAAAAGCACCAAAAACTAGGCCCTCGATTGTGTTCATTCTTGAAATTAAGAAAAGATGAAGATGTTATTTTATACCTTTTTGTAAGTTAAGTATTGCATAACTCTAGAGAGGATCATTTATGCAAATTGACATTTATGGTGGCCCTGAGAGGGAGTGATCCTCAGACAGGAGAGCACTAGTAATTACTAAACCAGTTCCAGCCATTCCTTTTTATTACTAATCTGTCAAACAGCATTTTAAAATAATGTTTAATTTATAGATCTTATATTTTTGAGCAGTTTTAGGTTTACAGAAATATTGAGTGAAAAGTAGGAAGAGTTTCTGTAAACACTCCCCTCCTTCCACCCAGTTTTCTCTTTTTATCAGCATCTTGCATTCATGGGACATGTAATTGATAAACTAATTTTGATATGTTGTTGTTAACTAAAGTACATTTACTGTGTTGTACATTCATTAGGTTTTAGCAAATGTATAATGGCATGCATCCAACTATTACAGAATTATACAGAATAATTTAACTGCCCTAAAAATTTATACTCCATCTATTCTTCCCTTCCTCCAACCCAACTCCTGGCAAACACTGATCTTTTTATAGTCTCCATGGTTTTTCCTTTTCCAGAATGTCCTATAGTAAAAAAGAATACAGTATATAGCCTTTTCAGATTGGCTTCCTCACTTAGCCACATAGGTCTACGTTTCCACCGTGTCATTTTTGTGGTTAGGTAGCTCATTTTTTTCATCCCTAAACGTATTCCATTTTATGGGTATACTTCAGGTTCATTTATTTATTCACCTATTGAAGAACATTATCATTATTTCCAAGTTTTGGCAATTAGAAACAAACCTTCTATACATATTCGTAGCAGGTTTTTGAGTGTACATAAATTTTCAATTTACTTTGGTAAATTCCTAAGATTCTAATTACTGGATTGTATGGTAAGCATATGTTTAGTTTTGTAAGAAACTGCCAAACTGTCTTTCAAAGTGGTTGTATCATTTTTGCATTTTTACCAGAAATGAATGAGAGTTCTTATTGCTCTACAAACTTGTCAGCATTTGGTGTTGCCATTGTTTCCTGGTTTGTTCATTTAAATAGGCGGTGTAGTGATGTTTTAATTTGCAATTCTCTGATAACAAATCACATGGATAGCTACATATGCTTATTTGCTATCTGCACATCTTACTTGGAGAAGCATCTATTAGGATCTTTTGCTCTTTCGTTGTTATTGGGTTTTAAAAAATAGTGTGGATAGCTACATATGCTTATTTGCCACCTGCATGTCTTATTTGGTGAATTATTTATTAGGATCTTTTGCTCGTGATGTGATTTTGTTGTTCTTGGTGGTGTTTGTTAAGAGTTTTTTGTGTATTTTGAGTACCAGTTCTTTGTCAGATAATGTGCTTTGAAAATACGTTCTCCCAGTTGCTGGGTTATCTTTCATTCTCTTCACTAAGCCACATGTTTTAGTGAGAGATTCATGTTTAAATTCTCAGAGAGAAGCAGCCAATGAACAATAAGCTCTCTTAGTTGTATTCCATTATAGCTGGGTAGACCTGCATGACAAAAGAAGAGAAGAAAATGCCCAAAGGCAGATTGTCTTCCCCTGTTGTCTATATAACCCTGATGGATATCATGAGTTATTTTCATTTTAGACCATCCGTACTTGGAGCCTAAGATTTTGCAGAGTTCTTTGGATGCAAGACAAGCAACATTTTATTTAATACCATGAAGTTCAATTCAAATGTGGTTCCTTTCCTTTTCTCTTTACGAGTATTGATATTCTAAACTTCAAAACAAGAGGTTAGATCGCTACTAGAAGATTCAATTACTAGTCAAGGCAAAAAATATTCCTTACCAATCATGAAGGCATTAGCTCCTATTTAAGTTCTTCTGGCATCTAAGACATGTAAACACGTTCTGGATTCTTAGCAGTAATGAAACCTTGAGTTATTCCTCACTGTCATATTACTTCTAACAATCCCTTTCTAAATGAAATTGGGGAAATATATCTTTGTTGTTTAATTGGGTTGGAATTTCATTGAAACTTAAAATATTATCCTTAAACATTCATACTCTTAATTAATATATCTATGATACTTTAGTATTGTTTACTGGAATTGGACACATACACAATTCTTTTTTTAAAATTTCTTCAATGTGTTGAAATTATTTTCAAATTCATGACAGTTTCCTCAGATTACAATAGCTCTCTGTTGTTAGCATTTAGGATTGCTAGAAAATGTATAAAATAAATTTGATCATGAAAGTTGTTTATTTCTCCAGAATACCTTATATATGGACCAAAGGATGACTATTCTTCTTCATTTTAAAAACTAAAAAGAAATTTGCAAGAATTTTATTACATATAGTTTATAGTGTTCATTACTTGCAACCTTTGTGGCAAAGCTTTTATTTAGAAGTAACAACTTTGCTGTGATCTCATTAGGAAACTGATCAATATATTAGCAATAAAGCAAGTACAAAACACATTTAAGAAAAGACCCAAACCTGTTCATTACTTCTTGGTCATAGGGTAGTATTTAGGGCACTATAAACAGCCTTTTTTTTTTTAAGTGCACAGCCTTAAGTACCTTATATTTCTTTATCCTTTTAGATCTCACTTATTTCTTTTGTTTTTTAACCTTAACTAGATTCAACACTACAACAGCATGTTCACCACCAAATTAGGGTCATTAGTTATCAAGTGCTTTGAGAATCTAAGGTATAAAAAATAATACCTAAAATCATGTTACTATCTAGAAACTAGAGTTTCCACTTAATACAACAGTCTGTCTTGCCTATTTTATATCCCAGTCTACTATATAATTAGATAACATCTGATATGGTTTAGCTGTGCCCCACCCAAATCTCATCTTGAATTGCAGCGCTTGAATTGTATTTGAATCATGGGGTGGTTTCCCCTATCCTGCTCTTGTGATAGTGAGTTAGTTATCACAAGATGTGGTGGTTTAAAAGGTACTTTCCCCTTCACTGCACTCTCATTCTCTCCCCTGCTGCCTTGTGAAGAGGTGCCTTCTGCCATGATTGTAAGTTTCCTGAGGCCTCCACAGCTATGCTGAACTGCAAGTCAATTAAACCTCTTTCCTTTATAAATTACCTAGTCTCAGGTATGTCCTTATAGCAGCCTGAGAATGGGCTAACATAACATCAGAAATTCAGCAAAGATCCCAATGACAGGAATGTTCCTGACTGACTTAGTTTAGCTAATGAAGCATAGGAAGAAATTTTCAGCAGGTATCAACCATTTTAGCCTAAGACATCAACTGGGCAATGTGACAGGTAGTGTTTATTTCCTGAGCACCAAAAGCATTATTACTAATATAATTACATTTTTATCTGAAATATATGTGAAAGGCTAATGATGAGGCATGAGATGAGCTCAGAACAGTCCCACTTTAAATATACCACATATAGATAGCCTTAATATTTCCAGTAATTTCATATTACACAGAAACAGCAATAGTCAGCAAAAAAAAAAGGAATAGAATTTTACCTTCAAAGAATAGAAAGCCTTTCAGATAGCCAGAGAATATATTTAAATAGCATATAAAGGATTATATTTTTCCTATATATGTTTTTAAATGGCTCCTTATAAAACCTGCATCACAGTGAAAAATCCTTGTGTGGTGTTATAAGTTGGCATAAACCCTGCAGTTCTGTCAGTATATCTTTTATGATGTAAATAGGATACCCTATAGCTATTTCCTCAGTAATGTAAAACTCATCCTATGAAACTTCATAAGCCAGGGAAATGGGAAAAGCATATCTGGCTAGAAAAACAGGTTTGCTCGATCTGCTCAAGCAATGAATTTTTAAAAGGTTTGCTTAAAACAACAGAATATGTCAATTGGCAATATCAGTCCACATATGAGCTTTCAAATGTTCTCTTTCTAAGCCCAGGCAGCTGAGTGATTTGTATGATATTTGATTTTTGTTTTTCAGAAGCCCATTTTGATTTAGTGCTTTCTGCATTTTTATAGACATCAGTAATCCTGCAGCAGGTCCTGTTTTGGTGATACATTTTGCAAGTTGATAATAGTAAAAGGTGTATAGAGTTGGAACCTGATATAGATGTGTAGTTTTGAAGCATCATCATTACTGAGAGATAAGTTTAAAAGGAAACAAAACACAAAACAAAGAGCAGTTATATTTAAAAATTTCCATTTAACAAAAAACTTAGATGTATTATAATACCTTCATGTGCATTCTCTTTTCTACATATTTGTGATGTTTTGAATTTTTAATAGGAATTCATGAAGATATTTCCAAATAAAAACAAAAATACGATACTGGAAATTTTTATAATAGATTATAAATGTTTCTTTACCAAAAATACTGTGGTCCCGACTTCCTGCTGCTATGGGTAGGATTACTCTGAAGAAGGTTTTGTGGCCTAGAGAAAAACATCCAATATGTGGAGGACATGTATGACAGAAAAGAGTGACATGAAACATTTGATTTTCTTCCGATCATCTCTCAGATTATCTTTAATCGTCCCAGCAATCATTTAGAACATACATTTTTATGCCCATTTTACAAAAGAGAACACTGAAACTCTGAAGATTTAATAAATTTCCCTGGGTGGTTCAGTTTTCAGTGGAAAAGTTGGAGTTTGAACCAAGGTTTATCTTGCCTCATGATAATTTTATTGAGGTAAAAGCATGTGAAAAAATTAACTCTATGAACAGCCTTTATGGGAGGCAAATGAGAAGTTACCTAATGGCTGGATGCAGCCTTGCAGGGATGAGCAGAAGTCTGCTTGGTTTAGAGGAGTCACTCAGGGTGGCAATGCAGGCCACACTTGTTTGTTTATTGACTCACACTTTACCGATTTTTAGAAATAATTTGATTTTGAATGTCTTTAGACAGTCATAGGGTTTTCAGCAATTTCCACTTCCTACTATCTTATCCTAGGAGAATTTTACCTGTTTACATTATCTGTCATGGACATCTCTAGGCATTTGAGTTTGCACTCCCTATTTACAGGTTATTTACTTATCTGACACACACTAGAAATACCTTTCCCTAGTGATAAAAACCAGTCTGTGAGATAAACACTAAATAGTTGCGAATACAAATATTTTATAGCACTCAAATTTAGTGCCAGAAGAAAGAATTAGAGTTAAGCATGTCGAATATCAGAAAAAGGCAAGGTGTCAGATAAGGGGTCATAAATTTAGGAAAGGAGTTAGTTACAAGGAAAGATGGGCCCAAAATTTAGTCTGAGAAAATTAAACTTTATAGTGCGAAGTTTATGAGGAATTTGGAGTCTATCTGATTGGCCAGATTAGGGCTGACTGAGACTTAAGCAGCAGGCACATGCTATCAGGAAATTCAATTTTAGGAACTATAATTTATATATAACAGGTTGAGGTTCAAAGGCTGAAAATGAAGTCCTTGAAGTGGCTATTAACTAACTTAAGCCAAAGATTATCATAGGACTCCACTGATTGGGAAACTGGTGTATAGAGGTAAGTGGTGAGCTAATGCTAAAATCTACTCCACACTAAGCAGATGCATGGTGATAGCAAGTACCTTTAGTCTTTTCCTTCCCTATGTAGGTCTAGGTGTGTCTCAGATTGAGTGGAGATAAATCTGCAAGTTAATCTTAAATAGTACCAATCACAAGCCTTTACAGTCACAACTCTGAGCTTATGTTAACATTTTCCTGCTGTTTCCCCTCCCTTTTTCCATGAAAGTAGAGGGATTATAAGGAAAGATAAGAAGAGACACCTTGATAAATCATCTTCAGTTTCCTCAATCTCTCCCCCAAAATTAACCCTGGAGAAACCTCAGAAGTGCAAACAGGATCATGTGGATAGAATCTAGAGTTTTTGTGTATTTGGTATTCTTTATTTTTATAAAACAAAATGTATGAGTATGTATAATAATAGAAGGTAATTCATAAGGGATTTGAGAGAGGTAAACAAAAGTGCCCTAGTCTTACAGTAAAGATCTCATAACCCGGACATAGGATTTGGCAAAGTTTTCATGATGAAGATGCCAAAAGCATTTGCAGCAAAAACAAAAGTTGACAAATGTTACCTAATTAAACTAAGGAGCTTCTGCACAGCAAAAGAAACTATCAACAGATTAAACAGATAACCTACAGAATGGGAGAAAATATTTGAAAACTTGCATCCAACAAAGATCTATAAGGATCTATAAGGAATTAAAACAAATTTATAAGCAAAAACAAACAACCCTATTACAAAGTGGGCAAATGACATAAACAGAAACTTTTCAAAAGATGACATACGGGTGGCCAACAAACATAAAAAACATACTCAGCATCCCTAATCATTAGAGAAATGCAAATCAAAACCACAATGACATACCATCTCACAACAATCAGAAAGACTATTATTAAGAAGTCCAAAATAACAGATTCTAGTGAGGTTGTAGAGAAAATGCTTATATACCACTGGTTGAAATATAAATTAGGTCAGCCATTGTAAAATGTAGTTTGGCAATTTCTCAGAGAACTTAAAAGAGAATAACCATCTGACCCAGCAATACCATTATTGGATATATGCCCAAAGGAATATAAATCATTCTACCATAAAGACACATGCAAATGTATGTTTATTTCAGCAATAAAAAAGACATGGACCAGCCTAAGTGCTCCTCACTGGTAGACTGAATAGAGAAAATGCGGTAAGTACATACCATGGAATATTATGCAGCCATAAAAAAGAATGAGATCATGCCCTTTGCAACAACATGAATGGAACTAGAAGCCATTATCTTAAGCAGAATAACTCAGGAACAGAAAACCAAATTCCACATTTTTTCACTTACAAGTGGGGATTAAACATTGAGTACATATGAAAACAAAGAAGTTACCAACAGACACTAGGGCCTACTTGAGGGTGAAAAGTGAGAGTAGGGTAAGGATTGAAAATCCACCTATTGAATACTATTCTGAATAGTATTCAGAAATGTGGGTGAAGAAATAATACACTAAATCTTTGTGACATGCAGTGTATCCGTATAACAAGTCTTTCCACATCCCCCTGAATTTAAAAGTGGAAAAGTTGATAGAGGATATGTCACTCTTCCTCTTTCTGTATCAACATATCCTAATGAACTATATATACCATATCCATGTAGAAAAAGTTGGAGGAAACCTCCCTAACTGGGGCACAGGTATCCTGGGAAGAACTACATACCCACAGAGCAAAGATACATTTGCAACAACATTTATGAAACTAAAGGACATAAGTGAAATAACTCAGGCAAAGAAAGACAAATGTCACATGTTCTCACTTATTTGTGGGAGATAAAAATTAAAACAATTGAACTCATGGAGATAGAGAGTAGAACAATGGTTGCCAAAGGTTGGGAAGGGTAGTGGAGGAGGCAGGGAAAGTAGGGAATTTTAATGAGTACTAAAATACAGTTAGATAAAAGTAATAAGATGCAGTATTTGATAGCACCGCAGGGTGACTGCAGTCAACAGTAATTTATCTTAGATTTAAAAATAACTGAAAGACTATAAATGAATTGTTTGTAACATAAGGAAAGAATAAATACTTGAGGTGATGGATACAGCATTTCCCTTGAAGTGATTATTATGTATTGTATGCCTGTATCAAAATATCCCATGTATACCTTAAATATATACACAAACTATCTACCTACAAAAATTCTAAAGAAAATACCTGCTACAGCTACCTGCACAAATCAACAGATATTCATACTGAAAAGTAATTAGACAACTGTGTTCACAAACTTTTGAACAAAAACCAATATGGAAGATGAAGACCCTGCAAAACAGGAGAACTGATTTAGTATAAAATGTATGAAGGTCTACTCGAAAATTGATTCCCTGAAATATATATATTAATAATAAAAACAGATTAGACTGGAATATAAAACATCAACCATATATTATTCTCAAAAAATATGAATAAAAAAATATTTTTATAACATTAATTTTTGGTCAAAAATAACAGAAAAATGCCAAAAAAAAGGAGAAAGAAGGATTTCATGTGATAAATTAAATGAGCAGGATATTTCATATTATATTAACATTTTGAAAAAGAATAAAGCAGTATCTATTTAAATAAGTGATGAAAACATGTTTAAAATACAGTCAAATAGGAACTTCTTTCTAAATACAAAAGGTACATTAAAAACAATAAGGACATAGAATACTTGCATAATGCAATGAGTTAGTTCTTACATTTAGAACCATGCATACAGCAGACACAAAGGGTGCCTTTTTTTAAGACATGAATGAACTCAGTGCAAAATGACTATGTGTGAAAGCACAAGATAATTCTATAAGGCAGAAGTCTATTGGACCATATTTGTTGACCATAAAACAATAAAAATAATGAAATTAACAATAAACTAAAATGAAAGCAGCTGACAGAATTTTTAAGATGAAAATGAAATCAAAACAGAAGTTATAAGCTGTTTAGGAAGGAATTGCAATAAAGCCCTACATGTCAAAAATGGTGATGCAAAGTAGTACAAAGAAAAATCAGTAATGTGAAATGTGTGCAGTAGAACTTAACAGCAATTTATAATGGATGAATTAAATCAAGTAAGCTAAAGAAAAATAAGAACAATACAATCATCTTAAAATAAGTAGAGAGGGCATTCCTAAGCAAAATATAACTAAAGATGAATATGAAATAGCACAGAAACACCAACATATAAAGTAATGACTAAAGTGTAGATTTTATCAACAAAAACACAAGATAGTTCTTTGAAAATGTAAAATAGGCAAATATTTGGCAATCCAGAAAGAGGAGAGTCACAAATAAATGCTAGGAATGAGAAAGTGGACCTAACTATATAAATTAATATTATGTACAGGAATATAGCAGAAGTTTGAGAAAAAAAAAAAAATATATATATATATATATGTATATATATATATATATATATATATATATATATATATGTATATATATATAGTATGGGGGGGAGTGAAGAATTTGAAGAGATCTTAAAGAGAATGAGAATATGGAATGTCCTGGAATCAAAGGAATAGCAAGTTTCAGAAGGGTGGACATCAGTGTTAAACATCAAGGAAAATTCAAACAAACAATGGTTCAGGTAAAACAATTGGACTTGGCAATTTGGACTTATTTGAATTGCAATATATACCTTTTGATCAAAGAAGTATTTAATCTTCATGATTATGTGTTTCTAAGAATGTACAGACTTGAGTCTAAGTAAACTTCTGCTGTGCTGTAGAAGGAAGTAACCTACAAAGATGGACTGTAATGTCACAGACTTCAATATTTTTTAAATACTTTTTACAAACTAAAGGTTTTATTTGTAAATGCAAAAGCTCATTTGAGCTTCCTTTATGAATACCACTACTAATAAAATAATTTGGCCGGGCATGGTGGCTAAGGCTTGCTGAGGAGGGCTGATTGCCTGAGGTTAGTTAGGAGTTCGAGACCAGTCTGGCCAACGTGGTGAAACCCCATCTCCACTAAAAATACAAAAAAAAATTAGCTGGGTCTAGTGGCATGAGCCTGTAATCCCAGCTACTCGGGAGGCTGAGGCAGGGGGAATTGCTTCAACCAGGGAGGTGGAGGTTGCAGTGAGCTGAGATCGCACCACTGCACTCCAGCCTTGGCGACAGAGCAAGACTCCGTCTCAAATAATAATAATAATTCTAGAAATATGCATTTTAAATAGCCACTTTGACCCTGACTGTGGTGTTGCCTACCTTCAAAGTCTTCCCATACCCACCTACTACAAAGCAGCATGCAGTTTTGACAATTGAGTTTAAAGGAAGTTTAGTGAAACAATGGATCTCCGAAGCACTGGCAACCATTATGGGTTGAAATGTCTACAATTTCTGTTCAAGTACACTGGTGAGTTAACCTTTATTCATATGGGATAAATCCTTTTGGAATTATTTTAAAAATCATTAGTGATAAAACCACTACTCAGAATAGCTTGTCTTTTCTGAACACAACTGGTTGAAATAAACTTACCTATATTGTTTTCCGTGTTCTTTTTATCAATGGGCAAAAAACAAATAGCATTTGATGTAATTTCTTTTTTTTTTTTTTTTTTTTTTTTGAGATGGAGTCTCACTTTGTCACCGAGGCTGGAGTGCTAGAGTGCAGTGGCACAATCTCAGCTCACTGCAACTTCCGCCTTCCGGGTTCAAGCCATCCTCCTGTGTCAGCCTCCCGAGTAGCTGGGACTGCAAGTGCATGCCACCACATCTGGCTAATTTTTTGTATTTTTAGTAGAGACAGGGTTTCACCATGTTAACCAGGATGATCTCGATCTCGTGACCTCGTGATCTGCCCGCATAGGCTTCCCAAAGTTCTGAGATTACAGGCATGAGCCACCGCACCCAGCTGACATAATTTCTTTAAAACAAAAACTTTTAATATCTTTACAAACTATTTCTATTCCTGTTTGTGTATGCATATCCTTTCTACCTGAAATATGCTTGTGTAATTCTTTTAAGAGGTAGTTAAAAGAAAATATTAATAGGAACTGATCCATAAAAATCTCTCAAACTTCAGTTGTATGCTTCCCTACTCCTTGCTAATAAAATATTTCTATAATCTACTAAGCAGTACAACAAAGATTGAGAGACAAGCAGTTTCTATTTTTATTGAAGTCGTTGTCAAACCTATATAAAGAAATATAAGGATAAAAGTAAGAAAAATTATTTTCTACCAACCATAATAAATGAATATTTATATTTACATATATTCACATGTCTATATATGTGTGTGCATATATATATCTGTGGCAGAAACTTATATTTAAAAAGTACCAATAGTTTTAACAAAATTACTTTAGCTCTTCTTTAATACTTTGAGTTCCTTAAACCTGCTTTGCTCTTACCCTCCTTAACCTTCACCTGTGCTGGTCCTCTGGCTCGACATTTTATTTCCGTGTGCAGGTGGCTGGATAGCTTCTTTCCATTCTTCCTACCTCAGTTTTTCATCTCCTTCAGGAAGAATTTTGAGGTTATATAAGATTGAGCTGGTGATATTTTTAGGTGATCCAATCACATCCTGCCCTTTTAAATCTTAGCATTTATAAAACTATGTTTAAATTACCTGGTTACTTATTTACTACATGTGTCTGCAGTTACTAAATTGGCTACAACAGGGTGGAAACTATGTCGGTCAAATTCATCTGGACACCCATTTTTATACTACCCATGAGCTAACAATAGTTAGTACATGATTTAAAATTTTAAAACAAAAGTCACATTTAATAATATAAAAATTACATAAAATTTAAACTTTAGTATCTGTAAATAAAGTTGTATTCGAATACAGCTGTGCTTATTCATTTCTGTGTTTCTGTGGCTGCTTTGAGCTGGGACAGCAGAGTTAGGCATTCTTTTTTTTTTTGAGATGGAGTTTCACTGTTGTTACCCAGACTGGAGTGCAATGGCACAATTTCGGCTCACTGCAACCTCCGCCTCCTGGGTTCAAGCAATTCTCCTGCCTCAGCCTCCCGAGTAGCTGGGACTATAGGCGTGCACCACCATGCCCAGCTAATTTTTTGTATTTGTAGTAGAGACAGGATTTCACCTTGTTGACCAGGATGGTCTCGATCTCTTGACCTCATGATCCACCCGCCTCAGCCTCCCAAAGTGCTGGGATTATAAGTGTGAGCCACCATGCCCGGCCAGAGTTAGGCATTCTTTAGAGTAAAAATAATACTAAATAGTCATTTACATAAGAACACATGGTTCATCTGGTGTCTGCAAAACATCTAAAAACCTAAAAAGAAATGATTTAGCCCTGTAATAACGTAGTGAAGCACCCCTTGTTGAGTAGCTGTCTCAGTGTACCATGTAGTTGTCATTTAAGTGTGAGAAGAAAGTAATATAGGTTCTTATTTTCTACCTGCAGAATTAAGTTGTCTTAATATAAAAGTAACTACCTGGCAGTGGGCTGGAGTGCAGTAAACAAACCACTAGGTGACTCAAGGAAGCAACAGGATCTAGCTCCATTCCTACGCAATTGGCAACACTTTTTCTGCCACCATCATCAATGTATGTATGTAGACTGTTCCTTGCTATTGCACTACAAGTGTCTCATAGTCTCCTGCTGCCTTCACAGACATGAATAATGGCAGGGTAGAAGACATGATTATAAACAGCCTGCCTTTTCGGGATGAGGATGATCTAGCAGTCAAGGCTTTGCTTTATTTTCCTCAAATTCCAAAGCATGTCATAAGAAAGCATTACTTCTGAACCTTTGTCACCAAAGGACTCATATATGGTTGCAAATTCACTTACATGTATCTTTATTAATGTATCAGAGAGCTACCCTGAAGTTATAATAAAACTTTCTGGTATGATCAGGGACACATTTAAGGGAAATGGTTCACCCTTTTACAGGGTGACCCCTATATAAAGAATTCCTTGCCAATAATTTTCTTTAAAGACCAGAAAAGTAACAGACTTTTCAGAAGGACTAAAACATATCATCAGACTCTGATTCAACCATTTTTAAATTTCTCAAAAAATAGGATTTAATTTCATCACCCCGTCCATCTTGTGTGAGTATTCCTCTTGCTAAATATATACATGGAGGCAATACTAAAATTCATTTTTATTATCATCATGGTTTTTGTATTTTCTATTTCAAAAAAGGAAAATAACTTTAAATGATATCCCTACTCTATGATTATTCTGAAATATTCATATTGAAATACATTAATCAAACAGAATAGTTTAATATATTGATATTTTATTATTTTTCATTCTTCTATGCTAATTTAAATTTTATTTCATGCTTCAACTGATACTTTACTCATCAAATAATTTAATTTATTATACAGGAAATGCAACTCAAAATCACAATAAAGTATTATCTTATCCCAGTTAAGGTAGCTATTATCAAAAACAAAAAATAGCAAATGATGGAAAGGATGCAAAAACACAAGGAGCTCATATACCATTGGCAGAAGTGTAAACTAGTGTAGTCACTGTGGAGAAAAATATGGAGTTTCCTCAAAAAACTATAAGTAGAACTAACATATGATTCAGCAATCCCACTATTAGGCATTTACCAAAAGGAAAAAATCAGTATATCGAAGAGATTATCTGTACCCCATCTTTATTGCAGCACTATCCACATCATACAAGATATGAAATCAACCTAGGTGTCCAACAACACATGAATGAAGAGAGAAAATGTGGTATATATAAACAATGAAATATTATTTAGCCATCAAAAAGAATGAAATTTTGTTTTTTGTGTCAATATGGAAAGAACTGGAGACCTTATGTTACTTGCAATAAGCCAGAAATAGAAAGTTACAGATCTCCTGTTCTCATTCATATGTGGATGCTAAAAAAAAAAGAAGTTTGATCTCATAAAAGTAAAAACTTTTTTTTTTTTACTTTTTACAAAAAAGTAAAAAAAAAAAAAATGAAGAATATTAGAGGCTGGAAAGGGTTTAGGGAAAGGGAAGATGGGAAGAGAGTTGGTAAAAGATATAAAATTCCAGCTAGAAAAGAGAAATAAGTTTTAGTATTCTATAGCACTGTAGGATGAGTACAATTAGCAGTATTTTCTTACACAGTTTCAACTAGCTAGAAGGCGGATATTAAAAAATCCCAATACAAAGAGGTAATAAATGCATGGGATGATGAATATGCTAATTACCCTGATCTGATAGCTATATATTACATGCACCAAAACATCACTGTGTATTCAATAAATATGTAAAATTAGTACATCAATTAAAAATAAAAATATAAAAATTTATGTAAAATGAAAAAATACAATTTAGCCTTTATTTGTTTGTAGAATAAAAAAATTAGTACAACTCATGTGAATATAAAGTGATGACAACCCCAGTGATACAATCACATATAAAATTGCAAACTGTTTTATTTGTGTTCAGAGCTTTGAATAATGTTGACTTAAAATAATTGACTTCTTTTCAGTTTTTTTTTTTTACTTTACTGAACCTATGCTTTTTCTGCATAAACAAGTTATTATTTTGCTCTCCTCAGCATCCTTTAAAGTGAGAAGTAACAAATTATTGTCACAAATAATAAAATACTTAAATTCTGTTCAAAGGATTAAGTCTTAAAAATATATTAGACGTGGGCTAGGCTCGGTATCTCACACCTATAATCCCAGCACTTTGGTCAGGAGATCGAGACCATCCTGGCCAACATGGTGAAACCCTGTCTCCACTAAAAATACAAAAATTAGCTGGGCATGGTGGTGGACACCTGTAGTCCCAGCTCCTCAGGAGGCTGAGGTAGGAGAATCACTTGAACCTGGAAAGTGGATATTGCAATGAGCCAAGATAGCATCACTGCACTCCAGCGCCTGCTGACAGAGTGAACTCCATCTCAAATATATATATATATATATAATATTACATATATATATAACACATATATATAGCATATATGTAATAGATATGTGTGTGTAATATATATATGTAATATAATAATATAAAACAGTACTGGATTGCTTGCTATATATATGTACAAAATATATATATATAATATATATACATATATAATACATATATATACATATATTTATATTGATTACAATATAAAACTGTACTGGATTGCTTGCTATATATATGTGTAATATAATATATATGTAATATAATATATGTTATATATTATATAATGTAATATATATTATATAATGTAATATATATTATATATTATATAATGTAATATATATTACATATTATATAATGTATAATATATTACATATATATGTAATACAATATATATATCAAGCAATCCAGTACCATTTTATATTGTATTTATACTCTATATAATGTATATAGTGTATATTCTAAGTCATATATATATATATGACTTAGAAAATAATGAATACATTTGAATGTTTTTCTGTGAAATCTCATATTTGTTTCTCAGTGGAAGGGCACAGTGAACAATTTGTTGGATATATTTTTATGAAAAGAAGGAGACAGAGAAAGAAAAGAAAAAGGGAGAGAGGAGAGGGGAGAAGAGGGGAGGGGAGAGAAGGGGAGGGGAGGAGAAGAGAGGAGATGACAGGGTGGGGGGAGGGAAGGGGAGGAGCAGAACAGTGCAAAGGGGAAATGTGTAGTTGGAGCCTCCACACAGTGTCCCCACTGAGGCATTGCCTAGTGGAGCTGTGAGAACAGGGCCACCATCCTCTGGACCCCAGAATGGTAGATTCACCAACATCTTGCACTGTGAGCCTAGAAAAGCCTCATGCACTCAGTATCAAACCATCAAAGCAGTCATGGGGGTATGTACCCTGCAGATTCTCAGGGGAGGAGCTTCTCAAGGCCTTGGGAGACTACCTCTTGCATCAGTGTGCCCTGGATGTGAGACATAGAGTCAAAGGACATTATTTTGGAACTTTACAATTTAATGACTGCCCAACTGGGTTTTGGACTTGCATGAGCCTGTAGCCCCTTTGTTTCGGCCAGTTTCTCCTTTTCATATTGGGAGCATTTACCCAATGCCTGTACCCCCATTGTATCTTGGAAGTAGCTAATTTGCTTTTATTTTACAGGCTGATAGGTGGAAGGGACTTATCTTGTCTTAGATGAGACTTTGGATTTGGACTTTTGAGTAATGCTGGAAAAAGTTAAGACTTTGGGGGACTGTTGGGATGGCTTGATTGTGTTTTGAAATGTGAGAACATGAGATTTGGGAGAGGCCAGAGTTGGAATAATATGGTTTGGCTCTGTGTTCCCACCAAAATCTCATCTCCAATTGTGATTTTTAGTGTCGGGGAAGGGGCCTGGTGAGAGGTGATTGGATCACGAGGGCTGTTTTATGATAATAAGTGAGTTCTCATGAGGTCTGATGATTTGAAAGTGTGTGGCACATGTCGCCTTGCTCTGTCTCTCTCTCGCCACCATGTGAAGAAAGTGCTTGCTTCCCTTTTGCCTTTTGCCATGATTTTAAGTTTCTTCAGTCCTCCCAGTCATGCTTCCTTTCAAGGCTGTGGAACAGTGAGTGAATTAATCTTCGTTTCTTCATAAATTATCCAGTCTCACATAGTTCTTTTATAACACAGTGAAAACAGACTGATATACCCATAAAGATAGTTTCTTAAAATTTAGCTTTATTGTTTTCACATTTGTTCCTGTGGTACTATTTAACATTTGATCAAATATGTATATTTTTTTCAAAATAAAAGAAGCACTGCAGGTTTGTTAAAGAATTACTATAGCAAGCAATCCAGTACCGTTTTATATTGTATTCATAATTTCCATTCAGAAAGTTTGGTTTTATAGCAAATTACTTTCAATAACTTTGTTAATATATTTGCACAGGGAATGTATTTCTAACTTGCCATTCCGCAGATTATTTTATAAAATGAATTCCATTTCAAAACTAGAGCAATCAAACCTAAAGTAAACTAGAGATATATTTGCTAAAATCAATACACTATAAAAGCTTGTTTTCTGTCAAGACAATAGCATAGTGGTGTATAAAAAATATAATCACTATTGCAAAAAAGGTCCCAAATACCAAATACATTTTAAACACTTTTCTGTCTATGAGGGGTGAGCACCATGGTTGTGAGAGTGAGTGTGTGAGTCTGTGTGTGTTTACATTCTCAAACATGAAAATGCATCATAAATACTTTTGGAAATATCTGCATATATGTGCTCTTCTCTGTGTGGAGAAAGCAAGACATACAACAAAAAAATGAAGGATGAATCTTTTGCAGAAATTAATCATTTCCTACTCTTGACCGAGGTAGACGAATAAGGCCCCATTTCCTATTACGTCACTCTCATGTTGCCCTTCAGAGAAACATAACCAGCAACTGATACCTGCTCCAAGTCGGGTTTTCAGGGGCTCCGTGATTTGAGATCATACTCTAGCAGATGGCTGTGCAGGTAATCAGTGAAGAGAGTCCCTAATGAGTGAATAGTGCAGAAAAATATAGTAGTTAGCTTTTGCCTTCTGCAACTTCTTAAGTGAGATTGTTCATTAATTTTTTTTTCAGCAATCATGACAACCATTACAAAGGCATTTTTAAAATTATATTTTAATTTTTAATTGGCTAATTTATATGTCTGTGGAGTATGATATGTAAATAAATTGTGGAATAATCAAATTGGCTAATTAACATGAATAACACCTCACATATTTATTATTTCTTTGTGGTGAGAACACTTAAAATCCATTCTTAACGATTTTGAAATATACACTACTATCAGTCATTCATTATTATTAAATATATTCACTTTGCTGTGCAGATCACCAAAAATCTTTCCTCCTATCGAACTGAAACTTTGTACCCTCAACTGACATTTTTCCTTTTCACATCCACCCCCAAAAGGCAATTTTTACATGTTCATATTAATGTTATCCATAAATCATATACATGGGAAAAATTGAAATTATATACATATATATATATATATATATATATATATATATATTATGTCATATCTGTGCTTACCTTTTCTATTTGTTCATTAGCCCTTCAAGAATTTAAAGTAATACTAATCATAACAACGTTAACACCATTTTTGCTGAGTACTTAATATATACTTCAAATACATATTGTCTCTGGTAATCTTCACAAAAAGCTTCTAAGGACATAGATATTATTATCATCCCTTGTTTGCAGATGAAACATCAAATGTAGAGAAACTGACTCAGTTTCTCAGGGCAGGAAAAGTTACAAGTAACTTTTCTAAGTGATAATCAGGATTCAGGGTTGATCTTCAAATGGTCTGATTCTCTACACTTGATTGAGAAAGTAAGTATCTCTTTATCCCTCACTGCCCCACGTAAATCTCTTCTGAGCCTTGAGTTTCCAATTTCCTGGGGAAAACTGCAATGGCTTTAAGTTGTTAGGTCTCAACCCACTTGTGCAGATAGTTCTAACTGAATTCAGGTAGAGTCAGGAAACTCCCAAATCCACTGATAGTAGAAAACTGTGACAGAAAAATATTCAGTCACTTTGTCATTTAAAGCAATTCTTAGTAAAAGTTATCAAAAAGCATGCTTCTCCTCCTTCCTTCCTGCTCCTTCTCATAGAAAGTTACATCAAAGTGTTGAAGACAATGGCTATGATCTGAAGTGTCCTCAGTTTCTCACTGGTACCATCAGCCTCTTTCTGTATGTCTCATCTTACAAGTTCTCTGAGTGTCAGCTTCTGACTTTACAGAGTTCCCACTGAAGCATCCATAGCTGGTTTAATGGCAATACTCACTCTTGACCTTGTGAATGCACTTTGCACTTGACTGACTCATCACCTCCAACTGACAAGTTGCAATTAAAGACACTGTTGATCCATTGAGATTCAAGAATGTTCTGCACAACAGCTTCTGTTTGTAGGGCTCTTTGGTGAATCCAAAGTCTTTGGTGGGGCACACTGGCCCTCAGCTCTCAGCTTTCTTTGCCATGGCCATAAGAAATATCTTGGCTCAGGCCAGGCACGGTGGCTCATGCCTGTAATCGCAGCACTTTGGGAGGCCAAGGTGGGTGGATCATGAGGTCAAGCGATTGAAACCATCCCGGCCAACAAGGTAAAACCCTGTCTCTACTAAGAATACAAAAATTAGTGGGGCATGGTGGCACTCACCTGTGGTCCCAGCTACTCGAGAGGCTGAGGCAGGAGAATTGCTTTCTCTCAGGAGGTGGAGGTTGCAGTGAGCCGAGATCATGCCACTGCACTCCAGCCTGGTGCCTGGTGATGGAGCAAGACTCTGTCTCAAAAAGAAAAAAAAGAAAGAAATATCTTGATTCACGTCATTTCTCATAGCAGCCTAAAAAACAGACTTCCTCGGACTCTCTTTCTGCTTAATCTACCTTGATGCCATTTCTACTCAATGGCAGCTTTACATCAGAAGCTATAATGTAGAGAGTATCAGCAGGATGGCCAACTCTCCTGGAGTGCCTAGGACTGAGGGGTTTCTGGGACACAGAACTTACAGAGCTAAAACCAGGAACATCTTAGTCAAACCTGGATAGTTGGTTATGCTGTACACAAGATAATATCTAAAAATCCTCACCAGCCTGGAGTGTCAAAGAGAAGAGAAGCGTTATGGCATACAGAAGTTGTCAAGGAGAGTGGGAAAGTACAGATGCTGATGGGGAAAAGTTAAAAAAAAAAACTGTAGAACCATTAGGGATGAGAAGACAGAAGGGTCTGTGGCCTGTACCAAACTATTCTTGTTCAGAAAGTGCGTACTCATTAACATTCCAACAAGTGTAAAATATATTTTAAAAACACATAGTGGGTACCTTTAATGACTACACAAATGTAGGATTAGTATAGCAGAGGAAACTCCAGCAAAATGTACGGTGCATTTCTATGCTGAAAACTTCTTCTTGCCTTAAGTATTGTACAAAATATTTAAATATTGAGATAATTTTGACCATTTTTATAGCACTAATACATATGGGTATTATCCATGGTAGTAATATGTTATCTTCTTAGAAGCTATTCATTTTATAATATGAACTGATTTTATTTTCAAAATTACTTTTGAAGGTTTTACTCTTTGCTAATTGTTAATATTTTCTCTTGATCTTATTAAAAATAATTCAGAAAAAAAGTAAATTCCTGCCATCATTTCTGGATTATTAGATAATTAAATCCTCCTTTATTTTGATTTTCAATGTATTATTATCTTTATCTGTGCAATATATGTAGAACTTATAGTTCGTTTTTAACATTTCAGTCTTAATTCTACCCTTATAATACAACTGATTACATGTTGAAGTAAAAGCATAAGTGTAATTAAATTATTATATTTACCTAAAAAAAAGTATGATTTTGCTTATGCAGGCTGTTTCATATTGACAAATTATTTTCATTAGAACAGTAAGTGAATTTACTACAGAATCACTTCCAAGTAAAATTATGTAAATAAAATTATATTTACAAATGCCTAAAAATAAGTTATTAATTAGACTTTGTAAAAATAGACTAAGAGAAATAGTAACTATTGTATCATGTCACCAAATCTATGAGCTGATTTCACTGTACAATAATCAGTGATGAGTCAAAAGGAATGTCTTGCCTGAAACAAGTATCACCTAGCCCCAAATCCTGTATCTCTTGATAGCTACATGTCTCATTACAACTTAAGACTAATTTTCTACCATCATTGGTAATAAAGTTTTATCTTTTCTTCTCATCCAAACTGACTACTCTTTGTCCGAAGGGCAGACTCCTTATTTAATAAAACAAAAATAGACTTTAGCCCTATCTCCCATTATTCTCCTAGCTGGATGTGGATGAAAGAAAAGAAATCTCTTGTCAAAAGAGATGTTTGGTGCGTACTGACTTTTTCTCACTCCAGTAAGGATAACGCCCACACTGTACTGGAAGGAATGATAAAACTGGGTTTGTGTCCTTAAATTAGAGGGAGAAAAGTAATTCCACTGTAGATTTCTGTAGACACAGTATTGTAGCATGGACTCGGTGCAAGTTCTGTTTCCTCAAGTTGCCACTAGGAGAAGATTGTCGTAGACTCTCCTTTGTGGAGTTGAGTCATCCAGTCATGGCTCTATTCAAAAGAAACCAAACACCCAAGTTCCAGGCTGTCCAAGCAGTAGTACCCTAATAGTAATATTTTTCAATTTTATTGACAAAATCTAATCATTCTTTTATATTTTGGTATTGTCATTTGCTTCTGCATTGTAATCAAGTTGTATTAGTCTGTTTTTAATCGAAGACACAGATGTTTCGACTTATTTAAAGGAGGGTGTAGTGGCTAGTGAGGTAAATGCAAGGATGCCCAGGCTTCCAAAGGGGTTTTTCCCAGGATCCCTATCAATGAACTGTTGAAGCAAACAACAAAACACAAGATTGATGCTCAGCAAATAACTTGTGTGTACTATATGAGACATATCTGTATTTGACCTATTAAGAAATTAATCTTTTGTAGATGTAGCTATGCAGTAAAAGAAGGAACATACAGGTGGGGTGAGAAGATATAAACTAACTTATTTACTGATAGATAGAGTGGTATGATATACATTTCCTCTCAGTTAGGATACTGGGATAAAATCATTGGTCAGGGGGATGCATACATTTTAAATAATACAAACTAAGACGTCATAGCATAGTTTTTCTACCAAAACTTGTATGCTACTCTTCTTCACTCATACGGTCAAAACATACTTGTGTATTTAATGTGCCATTGCTTAATATGCTGGAAATAAAAATAGTATATGAGTCTTTGCCACAAAATATTTAATCTTTTGCTAAAGAAAGATATGGGAAGAGATAATTTTAAGGCAGTGCAGTAAGGCTTATAATAGGAGTCTAAACGAGACATGTGGAAACAGTAAAGTAAATTTATCAATTTTCCTGAGATAGGAAGAAATCAACAGGGTTAACTCTTCAGGTTGGAGAAGGACTTCTCTATGGGGAGATGATATGGAAGCACATTTTTTACAGGCAAAAAACATGAGGTCATAACAGAATATGTCTTCCTTACAAAACAGACTTTCAGCTGTGTTTGAAATGTGAATAAGAAGAGATAAGGATGGAAATGTAGATTGAAGACAGGTAATAGAGCACCTTCAGTGTCACCCTAGGAATTTTCTATTTTATAAATCATATATTAGTTTGGAGTCTGTATGTATATGAGAAGAGTCTCAAAAAAGGAAAATAAATAAGCTTAAGGCCAAAGTGGCTCTATTAAAATTTCCTTTCTCCCTGGAAAATTCATCAGGGAGTATCACATCTTATTTTTTTATTTTTTATTTTTTTTAAAAAGCACTTGTAGGCTGGTTGCAGTGGCTCATGCCAGTACTCCTAACACTTTGGGAGGCCGAGGCAGGCAGATTGCCTGAGCTCAGGAGTTTGCCACCAGCCTGGGCAACATGGTGTGTGCCTCTAGGCCCAGCTGTTTGGGAGGCTGAGGCAGGATAATTGCTTGAACCTGGGAGGTGAAGGTTGAGGTGAGCTGAGATCACGCCACTGCATTCCAGCCTGGGCGACAGAGTGAACGACAACAACAACAACAACAAAACTCACTTGTTGCTGCTTTGTATTTTTAAATCAGAAAATTTGTTGCCTTTGATTTGTTATTGTTATTTTTAAATTATCTGTTTCATAAGAAAATTTTCAGGACTTTATTTCTGCACTTACAAATGATTCATAACAAGACCAAAGTTAATATAAGAATATTTTATTGTAAACTTAATCCAAGATATATTCTGGGATGAGTAAAAGGACACTCAGTTTGTAATGGTTTCACATGCATAATGCTCCAATTTTAATAAGGCTCTATTTTCAACTAAAAGACAAGTTGGAGACATATCATTGTCCTTGTCCTTAAAAATATGAAAGGTTATTTAAAACTTACAGATGTGATTATAAAAATGTCATAAATGTCCTTAATAAATCAGCACACCTTAAATTTGAGGAGATTATCTTTTATCTATGGTATCTGAAACCAGGCTCTAAGGCATTCTGGCTTGAATTCTGCCATGGTCCAAATCCCATTCATATTTTATGCACATCTAATGACTAAAAAGCAAGATGAGCAAGATGTTTATTCAAATAAAAGTCTCAGACTGAAGAAGGGTAGATGCCTACAAACTTATATTAAACTTATGGAAAGTTAATGTCTTAATGGTTTGGGGTTCAGTTTTGGTAGTGCGGCAGGCTTTAAATGTTGCCATCAAGCAAATTCAAAATCCAGAAAGATTCAAAAGATATGTATGAAGGTTGACTTTAGGAAGAAATGCCAGATATAGTATGCAGTAAAGTAAAATAAATAAATTATTTTAAAAAAACAAATTGTGAAACAAAATTTTCATATAAAACAACAAATATGAAGTGTTGAATACCTAAAGAGGTTTGGGGGTCAGTGTATACATCTATTATGATAGAATACATTCTTATATCTGTTTGGGGTAAAAGAATAATTTATTTAATAATTTGCTAATGATTTGCTAGAGAAGAATTTCAAATAGAACAAGTCTCAATATAAGTGATTATTTTGATATGGGTTTGAATGTACTTTTATAAAATTTTAATTAACTTACAGATTCACAAAATGCATTATATATACAAACTATAAATTTATTTTTAAAATTTTTATAGGTTTAAGAGTTACAAGTGCAGTTTTATTAAATAGACATATTATACAGTAGTGAAGTCTGAGCCTTTAATGTAAAAATCATCTGAATAGTGTATGTTGTACCCATTAGGCAATTTATCAGTCCTCATGCTCCCTCACCCTCCCATCTTTGTGAGTTCCCAGTGTCTCTATACCCCTGTGTGCACATTATTTAGCTCCTACTTATAAGGGTGAACATGTGGCATTTGACATTCTGTTTATGCATTATGTTGCTTAAGAAAATGCCCTTCCTTTCTATGCATGCTGCTGCAAAAGACATGATTTCTTAATTTCTCTGGCTGAATAGTATTCTGTGACAGAATGTGTGTGTGTGTTCTCAAGCTTTCTTCTTTTTGTTTAGATTAGCTTTTGCCTTTTAGGCTCTGTTTTGGTTCCCTAAGAATTTCGGGACTTTCAATTCCATGAAAATCAATAATGGTATTTTGATAGGAATGACACTGAATCTATCGATTGCTTTGAGGTTTCTTCCAATCCAAGTACATGAGGTTTTTTTGATTTTCTTGTGTCACCTATAATGTCTTTCATCAGTGTTTGTACTTTTTCTTGTTGAGATCTCTTACCTCCTTTGTTAAAAGTATTCATAGAATGTTTTACATAGGTATTACGAATGGCACTGAGTTCTTTATTTGGTTTTCAACTGGTTTGTTATTGGTATATAGAAATGCTGCTGAGTTTTGTATGTTGATTTTCTATCCTGAAACTTTACTGATGTCATTTATCAAACCTAGGAGTCTTCTGGCAGAATCTTTAGGGTTTTTTAGGTTTAAGATCTACTGTCAGTAAACAGCTAATTTGACTTACTGATTTCCAATTTGGATACCTTTTATTCCTTTCTTTTGCCTGATTGATCTGGTGAGGACTTGCATTATTATGCTGGATAGTAGTGGCAAAAGTGGGAATCCTTGTCTTGCTCCAGTATCTTAGGGGGAATGCTTTCAACTTTTCCCCTTTCAGTATGACATTGGCTATAGGTTTACCATACATGACTTGCATAGTTTTGAGATATTTTCCTTCCTCAACAAGCTTAGTTAGTTGTTGAGGGTTTTTTTTTTTTAAATCATAAAGGGATGCTGAATTTTATCAGATGCATTTTATCAAATGTTTATGTAGTGAAGCACATTTATTGATTTGCATTTGTTGAAGCATCTTTCCATAACTGGAATAAAACCCACTTGATTGTGATGTATTTTTTAAGTGTGCTACTGAATTTGGTTTGACAGTATTTTGTTGAAGATTTTTGTATCTATATTCATTAGGGATATTGGTTTGTAGTTTCCTTTTGTTGTTGTTGTTGTTGTGTACTTGTCTAGCAACAGAATCAGGGTGATACTAGCTTCATAGAATGAGTTAGGAGGAATTCCCTCCTACTCAGCTTTTTGGTACAGTTTCAGTAGGATCAGTCCAAATTCTCGTTGTGTGTCTGGAGGCATTCAGCTGTGAATCTGGCTGGGCCTGGGTTCTTCAGGGAGATTTTCAAATTATTGATTCTATTTCACTACTCTTTATTGGTCTGTTTAAGATTTCTGTTTCTTCCTGGTTCAAAATTGGAAAGTTGTATGTTTTCAGGAAATTATTCATTTCCTTTTATTTTCTAGGTTATGAATGTATAGTCATTTATAGTAGTTTCATTTATAGAGGTGTGATGTTATGCTGTTAATTTTTGAACTTTCTATCTTTTTGATGTAGGCATTTAACACAATGAAAATACCCTTTTAGCCCTGCTTTTGCTGTGTCCCAGAAGTCTTGGTATGTTGTGTTTCCATTTTCATTTTTTCAAGAAATATACGTGTACCCAAAGATCATTCAGTGACAGATTGTTTAATTTCCCCTTGTATTTGTATAGTTTTCAGAGTTCCTCTTGGAATTGATTTATAGTTTTATTCCCCTGAGATTCAAAATGATATTTGATATGATTTCAATTTTTACAAATTCATTGAGATTTGTTTGGTGGCCTAAAATATGGTCTCTCTTGGAGAATGTTTTATGCACTGATGAGAAGAATGTATATTCTGTGATTGTTGGGTAACATGTTCTGTAGATATCTGTTAGTTTCATTGGTATGCAGTCCAGTTTAAGCTCAGTGTCTCTTTGTTTATTTTATTTCAATAATCTATCTAGTGCTGTTAGTGGTGTTTAAGTACCTCATTAGTATTATATTGATGTCTGTCTCTTTTCTCATGTCTAGTAGTATTTGTTTTATGAATATGGGTGCTCTGGTGATGGGTGTATATATATTTAGAAATGTTAGGCTTTTTATTGAATTAAACCCTATACCATTATTTGATGACCTTCTTTGTTTTTGTTTTTGTTTTTAAACTGTTTTGATATAAAGCCTGTTGTATCCGACTTAAGTAGAGTTATTCCTTTTCTCTTTTGGTTTCCACTGACATGGGATATCATTTTCCCCTCCTTTACCTTGAGTCTGAAAATGTCTTTATCAGCTAAGTATGTTTCTTGAAAGCAGCATTTGGTTGAACTCTGTTTTCATTTTTTGGGTTTGTTGTTGTTGTTTTCCATTCCACCAATCTCTGTCTTTTAAGTGAACACTTGGTACATTTATGTTCAAGATTAATATTGATATGTGAGTTTGTTCCTGTCATAGTGTTAATTGTTACCTAGTTGCTTTACAGTCTCAATTGTATACTTGTTTTATAAAACCTGTGAGTTATACACTTCTGTGTGTTTTTCTGATGGCAAGTTGCACCCTTTTGTCTCCTTGTTTGAACTCCTTTGAGGATTTTTTGTAGGGCCAGTCTACTAGCAATGAATTTCTATAGCATTTGTTTGTCTGAAAAAGACTATTTCTCCTTCATTTATTAAGCCTTGTTTAGCAGTATACAAAATGCATGACCGGTAGCTGATAGGTTTTCTTTTTTTAATCTTTCTATTTTTTTTTTTTGACGACTGAACATAGGGCCACAGTCTCTTCTGGTTCATAGAGTTGTATGTTTTCAGGAATGTATCCATTTTCTCTAGGTTTTTAAATTTATGAGTATGCAGCTGTTGTTGTAGTTTTTGTTGGTCCTCTGTATTCTATGTTATCAATGGAGAAGTCCACTGTTCATCTGATGGGATGTCTTTAGAGAGGATTAGACACTTTTCTCTTGCCTTTGGTACTTTCTTCCTGCATGTTGACTTTAGATTATCTGATAACTGTATGTCTTGGTGAAATCCATCTTGTAATGTATATTCCCGGAGTTCTCTGAGCTTCTTGTATCCGGATATTTAAATCTTTAGCAAGACTAGGTTAGTTTTCCTCAATCATTCCCTCAAATAGATTGTCCAAACTTTTTACTCTTCTTCTCCCTCAGGAATACTTATGACTCATAAGATTGAACACTTTACATAATCCCATATTTCTTGACTGCAGTGTTTGTATTTTAATATTCTTAAGATTGGACATTTTACATAATCCCATATTTCTTGAATGCAGTGTTTATATGTTAATATTCTTCTTTATTTTTGTCTGACTGGTTTAATTCAAAAGACCTATCTTCAAGCTCTAAAATTCTTTCTTCTTCTTCGTCTACTCTACCATTCAGGCTTTCAACTGTATTTTGCAATTTCTTCAATAATTTTTTCTTCTAAAAGTTATGTTTATTTTTTTAGAAAAGCTGTTCTTTCAGTGGATTTTTTCAGACCCTGAGTCAGGTTTTCTGATTTCTTTGTGTTAGTTCTAACTTTCTCTTGGATCTCACTGAGTTTCTTTACAATCAGTATTTTGAATTCTTTATTTGGCATTTCAACAATTTGATTTTGGATAGGATCCATTGCTGGAAAGTTAGTGTAATCCTTTGAAGGGTTGTAACACTGTTTGTTTGCATAGTTCCAGAATTGTTTCTCTGTTTTTTTCTCATCTGGAAAGTCTGTCTCTTCTTATTTTTGAATTTATTTTTTAATGAGTCACATCTTTGGGAATATGATTATAATGTATATTGTGTAGGATTCTTTGGCTTTGGTTCTGTGTGCTTTCAATGGCAAAGACTCAGTATAAGTTCCCTATACGGATAACCTTGTGTGATGACTTTCTTAAATTCTGGTTGAAGTACTGATGTACTGGGAGTGTGAGCAGACTTGCTGCCACCTATGGGGCTGTGATGGCAGAGGTCTCAGCAAGTTTATTTTGTTCCTCAGGGCTGAGCTCTCTTGTCAGCAGATTTTCTATTAGGTTGTGCAGTTCCATCTGTAGACAAATAGGTGGTGTTTACAAATAAGAGACAACAGTGGCTGGAATAGATAGGCATATGAATGATCTTTGTTAACCATTAGAAGCTCAGTTTCCTCAGGCAGTGGGGTGGTCTGTGCTATGCCCCATGACCTGATCTTTGTGCTCAGCCCCAAACTGGGGGACAAAGCTGCCTGAAGCTGGAGCAGGCAGGTCCACAAACAGGTATCTCAAAGGCAGATGCAAGTACAATATCCAGTGAGGAGTCTGGGGGCAGCCATTCAGCACCCAGAATTGTGCCCAGGAATGGAGTAGAGAAACCTCTCACTCCTTCAAGTTCTCTGCTTAGAAAGAAAGGGGTGACCTAGACTGCCAACCTAGAAATGTATTTGCTTCAAATGCCTGAAGATATATCTAAGTGTGGAGTGGAAACAGCACGGCTTCACCAACTTCTCTGCATGGAAGGGGAGGGGCAGCTTAAGCTCCAAACCCAGGGGAGAAAATGTGCCATAGGCCTGGGAAAAGCCCAGGCAAGGAGTGGTAAACTACTGCTGCAACAAGGTCTTTGCATGGGAAGGGAAAGGCAACTCAAGCTCCTAATCCAGGTTGACAGGTGTACAAAAAGCCAGAAGATAGGCCCAGGCTTGTAGCATGAAACTTCCCACTGCATCAAGTTCTCTTCACTGCAAAGAAGGGGCTCCAATACCTGGAAATGTGTCAGTGTGGATCAGAGACAGTGCTGCTGTACCAAGTTCTCTGCATGGGAAGGGAAGGGCAGCTCAGGGGGACTCTGCTTCTCTCATATACTGGGCTTCTACTTTTCTCAGCCAGTTACCCCCACACATGATGATTGTCCACCTCTTTTCCAAAATCTGAAGTGTCCTTTGCTTTTCTAGTGAATTTCCATATACCTTCTATATGCTCTCACAATGTTAGTCTCTATGCATTATCTTGCTCTTTCCAAGTGGATGAGGTACTCTAAAAGCCTCCAATCTATAACGTAGAATAAAAAAAAAATAAAATGTAAATTTAATCTAGAAATTTTTCTTATGCTATGCCTTATTTAAAATTGTAATTTGTAAGCTGAACCAACTTTATGCAGATGACATTCAAATGTACAACCTTAGCTCTTCTTTTTTGTTTGTTTCTAAAGTAGTTTCCTTTGGATGATATAGTAAAAAAAGTTATTTACCATTTAGCTTCTCTGTAACATTTCAGAAAAAGAAAGCATATCGTTTTCACTTTTCCTCATGGTTGCTATAAAATTACTACTCTCAGTGCTCTAAACTCAAAGCCATGGTTTTATCTTTTTTAATTTATTCTTTATTCCCAGTCTTACTAATCCTATTACTTCTTACATCTATGTCCAATAGAAGAATCTTTTGACACCTAGGTAAAGAGAAGCTGACCTAAAGTACTTATTTTGCTCTCTATTTTATTGTAATTTTAGCTTTCAGCACAATATTTCTAAAATATTATTATATTAATAAAGTAATAAATTACTTTATAAAGTATTAAACTAATACCAAAGGTACTTTGATACCTTTTTGGAAGAAATATGTTCACACAAAATGTGGAGTTTTTCAAGATAAACCAAAGGCCAATTGCTTATTTTCTACAGTTAAATTAATCCAAATAAAAAAATAAAATATGTAATGAAACACAACCATAATAATACATTAGACATTATAGTACCTCTAATAATATTAGAAGATATAGGTAACATATTACTATAAGTCATTCTATTGTTAGCAATATTAAAATATTTGCTATGATATATTAAGTACTAGCCTCTAACTTCCTACATGCCAGCAGTTAATCAAATACTAAATTCAAATGTGTATAAAAAATACAAAATGGCTGTGACTGTGACTGTGGACTCCAGAGTGGACAACCTGGGCTATCAATTTCTGTTCATAGTTTCTAGTCCAAGTTGTTCAAATCTGCTTTTCAGTTTTTGATGGTATATCTGCTTAACATAATCAACTTTCTGCAGTCTGTTTTAAAGATTTCTGTTTTCTAATTTAGCAAGACTCGCCGAAATTTTTTTAGAATAATCGTCGAATTGTTCAACCTGTAGAAGCAGCAGAACAAGTTCAAATGGTTTTATGAATACTGAGAACCCAAGTATGTGACCCATACTTTGCACAATGTTTGACATATGATAAATTTTCAAATGTAAGTAATTAATGATTTTTTACTTAGCTATGCCTTAAACCATTGGGCCTTAATATGACTAAACAAAATAATCTAAGTAGATCTAAAGTCCATGTTCTTTGATATTAGAAGGCATAGGCTTCTCAAAACTTCTGAGTGTCGTAACAAGGTCTGCAATACATCAGATGTTATAAAAAGTATGTATATATATATAAAATGTATGGGTGATCAAATGGTGTACAAATGTGTAATATACATCAATAGTCTATTGCAGTTTTACTACTATATTTGTAACCATATATTTCATTCTCATTTTGATAAGAACTAGGGTTTAATATACTTGCTTATAAAATCTCTTATATACAACATTTTTTAAATTATGAAATTATAGTTTTCTAAATTCTTCCAAACTTGAATCTTTGGAGCAGGTTAAATATGTGGCATTATACCTGCTATCATTCATTTGCTCTTTTAGACTTTGATCTCCTCTCCCCAAGCCCACTTGATTAATTACAATATATAAAAGCTTCAGATTCCACTGTGTTTTCTCAATTACTGTCTTCTCTAGCTCCATAGCATCCACAGATGCCCTTCCTTCTGTGGAACACAATGATAAATGAGTTATTATGGAAAAGTGAATTTAACTTTCTTTAGGTTAAATGTCTGGAATGTAGATGATATTGAGTGACAAATACCAATTAATGCTAATGCAGTAGATTCTCATAGGAGTAAAAACCCTGTTGTGAACTGCACATGCGAGAGATGTAGGTTGCAGATCCTTATGAGAATCTAATGACTGATCTGAGGTGGAACAGTATCATTCTGAAACTACTCCTCCTCACCCTGTCTGTGGAAAAATTGTATTCCATGAAATTGGTCACTGGTGCCAAAAAAGGCTGGGGAGCACTGCTCTATAACTTTTCTACTTGGAGTAGCTAGAATGACAACAGCTTTGGAAAGTGTTGATATATGTTTATTATTATGTTTATTTCCTGGTGAATCACATGTCTTCAAATGTATAGCACAAGAACAAAATTACCCCATAATGTTCTTTGCTTTGCAGGTATCACACAATGCAATTTAAGTGCTACTCCAATAGAAATGTATGTTCTACACACTATTAGCGGTACTCTATTCTTGATGGAATTTATTTGGAACTACCTTAGTTGGTATAAATGATAGATACTGGAAATAAATATTATGTGAAAAACATCAAAGAGAAATAACCAACAGTTGACAAAGTATATGTTTATCAGCAGGCATAAAAACAGTTTTAATTTATGTGAAAAATCCAACTATCCCACCCACAATCATGTATTCCACACACACACACACACATATATATACACACACATATATATATATATACATATATATATACACATATATATACACATATATATATATATACATATATACACATATATATACACACACATATATATACATATATACATATACATATACATATATACATATACATATACATATATATATACATATACATATACATATATATATATATACACACACATGTCTATGTATTTTTTAATTGCACTTTAGGTTCTGGTGTACATGTGCAGAACATGCAGGATTGTTGCATAGGTATATACATGGCAATGTGGTTTGCTGCCTCCATCCCCATCACCTTTATCTGGCATTTCTTCCCATGTAATCCCTCCCCAACTCCCTATCCCATGCTGTCCCATCCCTAGTCCCCACCAGCAGACCCCAGTGTGTGATGCTCCCATCCCTGTGTCCATGTTTTCTCATTGTTCAACACCCACCTATGAGTGAGAACATGCAGTGTTTGATTTTTTCTTCTTGTGTCAGTTTGCTAAGAATGATGGTTCCCAGATTCATCCATATCCGTACAAACGACATGAACTCATCATTTTTTATGGGTGCACTCCAGAGCTGTTCCTGTGCAGCCATTATGGATAAAGAAAAATGTATTCCTTTTTTGAGAGACTATAAAATACAAAGAAGAAGATCATTTTAATTCTGTGCAGAAATCCTAAATCAGAAATATAAAGAACCAGGATTTTTAGTCTAAGTCCCTGAATGTGCTAAATCTTTCCTGTAGGCACACTAATGGCTCAAACAGAGAGAAATTAGGAGGTGTAAAATGAGTCTGGGGCTGGACACGGTGGCTCATGCCTGTAATCTTAGAACTTTGGGAGGCTGAGGTAGGCAGATAAGGAAGTCAGGAGTTCAAGGCCAGTCTGGCCCACATGGTGAAACCCAATCTATACGAAAATACAAAAATTAGCCTAGAATGCTGGCATGGGCTTGTAATCCCAGTAACTCCAGAGGCTGAGGCAAGAGAATTATTTGAACTGGGACCTGGGAGGCAGAGGTTACAGTGAGCCAGCATTGTTCCACTGCCTTCCAACCTGGGCTATAGAGCTAGACTTTGTCTCAAAAAAAAAAAAAAGATTCTGGGATTAGAAAACAGTGACATCAACATAAGAATTGACAGAAAAAAAGGAAAAATGCAAAGAAGAGAAAATATTTCAAATAATATTGGACTAATGGAATGACTATGGTAAATCCTTCTCCAGAAATTAACAGTAGTTACATCAGCCCAAATATTGTCTTACTGAAGAGTTGGTAAAAATTACTCCAGACCTAGATTATACAACCCACTTATCCTTGCCAATAATTACAAAGTAGTTTTACTTGCTTTTCATCATCTAGTTATGAATTTATACTCATAAAACCTAACCTAAAAGTGTGTTACTCTAACTATTGTTCTATTTGGAGAGTGATTGCAGATGGGTAGCTTGCAGAGTGGTTGTAGAGGTAGGAAATTTATATTCCCCAAGTTTGGCTTTGAGGAAGACAACTCCAGGCATGAAAGCTCTTAGCAGCCAGAAATGTACTGTGCACTTTTCTGTTTTCAATACCGTAGCAGAGACCGTAGCAGAATTAATCAGCCACGGCAAATTGAAATGGTTACGTTTTCCAACCTCTTATAATCAGTAAAATTGCATGTGTATTTATGACTATGCCAAAGGGCACTGGACAGCCTATAGTCGGATTGTGAGAATCAGGGTGATTAGTGATGGATGAACTGACAAAGTTGCTTTATCCTTCACAAAAGCACATCAGCCTATACACAGTCTGTACAGAAATTACTAAAAATAGACCTTGTGGTGGAGCTCATTCAAAATACTTATCCACATGAAACAACATGATGGATACTAGACATCCAGTGATTCCTAAATTCTTTATACATGTTCTATGACTTGTTTTGGTTTAAAAACCACATAAATGTATAACTGTACTACTATATTGTAAGTGTTTAAAAATCATACCTTAGATTATTTATGTTGCTGTCACAGACTATCACAGATGTGTTATTTTTTAATGAACATAAAGGTATTCGCTTATGCTTCTGGAGGCTAGGAAGTCCAATATCAAGGGGCTAGCATCTGGCAAGTGTCTTCTTGCTACATTATCTCATGGCAGAAGGGCAAAGAGAAGGCAAAGCAGAGGAGACACATTTTTACTTTCATAAAGAACTCATTCCTGAGATAATGAACCTTGACAATAGTATTAATTAATCTATTTATGAGGATGGAACTCTTATGGCCTAAACACCACTTCACAGTTCCACCTCTTAATATTGTTACAATGGCAATTAAATTTCAATAAGAGTTTCAACCTAAACTCATGTTCAAATTTAATTGCCATTGTTAACAATAGGCAACTTTTGTTTCTCATACTTTTACATTTTTATTTTGGGTATTGTTAGTCAAACCATAGCAATGCCCCAAATACCAATGTAAAAGTATGAGAAATAAAAGTTTCGATGTTTTCTTCTTACATCCCAGTGGCACATGTTCTGAATTCCCTAAGGTATGCTCTATCCTTTGGAGGCTACTACTCAAGGACTTCCTAAGGGTATGTGTGATGCTTGTAATGAAAAGGAATGAGATAAAATGTATAATGTATATCCCTCTACTTTAGTGAAGAGAATTAGATTTGATTTTTCTCTCCACTTAGAGCTGCTTTCAAATTTTATTCCAGATAAGCAAAACAAAACAAAAGAAAACAAAATAATGCTTGCCAGTGGGGAAACTTTATAAGATTTCCAAAACAATATGAACTTTTCCCTTTCTGGATTTTTGTACACAGTGGAACCATTTTTCTGGATTACAGTGGCTAATAAGTTTTAAAATATTATTGGTTAAGTAACTGATTATTTTTCTGCATAATGGTACCACTTTTCTGGATTACAGTGGCTAACATGTTTTAAAATATTATTGCTTAAGTAACTGCTTAATGAGTAAAGTGTAGTTTTGGAAGGTGATGAAAATGTTTTGGAACTTGATAGAGGTGATGGTTATACAATATTGTGAAACACTAAATGCCACTGAATATTACAGTTCAAAATGGCTAATTTTTGTTATATTTAGCCATTTCACTTTAATAAAAGTTAAAAACAATATTTCCTGAGGAGACAATCCAAGATGGCAGAATAGGAAAAGCTCTGGTGTGCAGTTCCCAGTGAGAACACAGAGGGTCAGAGATCACCACATTTCAAAATGAGTTTTTACTGCCCACAGACCAGGAGATTCTTGGGTAGAAAAGCGCCACAAGTCTCCAGCACAGGTGTTTCAGCTGGTGCAGAGGGTTTCCACACAAAAGCTCACACAAATCTGGGTGGCCATTTCAACTGGCACCTGGAATGCCTAGAAAAAAGAGTTACCCATACAACTGAACAACAGTGGAATGAAACAGGGAGCCAGGTGATCTGGCTCAGCGGGTCCCAAGTCCACAAAGACCACTAATCTGAAATGCTCTGGATTGAGAGTTTCACAGAGAACATAGCTGGACCTGGGATGGTCCAGCTCTGTTGCAAGAAGGGCGTTCACCATTACTGAGGCAGTCCACCACTACCGAGGCAGTCCACCATTACTGAGGCTGTCCACTATTACTGAGGCAGTCCACCACTACTGAGGCAGTCTGCCATTACTGAGGCAGTCCGCCATTACCAAGGCACACTGCCAGTACTGACACAGTTCTAACTATACCTCTATAAACAAAACCACAAGGAAGTTTACAGAAGTTCACACAGCAGCTGGGCAGAGTCCACGGCAGCTCAGCAACACCTCTAATGGCAGACTCTTACTAGGCTACCTCCTTGCTGGGTAGGGCATCTCTGAAAAAAGGCAACAGCACATCAGGAACATATAAATAAAGCCCCACCTTCCCAGGACAGAGCACCTGGGGAAAAGGGTGGTTATGAGTTCCACTGCAACAGAGTTAAACGTACCTGCCCATCAGATCTGAATGGAACAATGGAGCTCACTATCAGCACTTGAACTCCTATAAGGGACAGATCATCTCCTGAAGCAGCTCCCTGATCACCAGATATCCAAACAGATATCTCATAAAAGAGAGCTCAGGCTGACATCTGGTGGGTATCCTTGAGGCAGCAACACTTACTGTTCTGCAGCCACTGCAGGTGATGCCCAGACAGGCACGGTCTGGAGTGGACCTCCAGCAGTCCTGCAGCAGAGGGGCCTGACTGTTAGAAGGAAAACTAAAAAACAGAAAGAAATAACTTCATCATCAACAAAAAAGTACATCCACTCAGATACCTCATCCAAAAGTCACTAACTACAAAAACTACAGGTAGATAAATCCACAAAGATGGGAAGAAACTAGTGCAAAAAGGATGAAAACACCAAAAACCAGAATGTCTCTCCTCCTTCAAGGGATCACAACTCCTCACCAGCAAGGGAACAAGGCTGGATAGAGAATGAGGCTGATGAATTGACAGAAACAGGCTTCAGAAGGTGGCTAATAACAAACTTCTGTCAGCTAAAAGAACATGTTCTAACCAATGCAAAGAAACTAAGAACCTTGAAGAAAGGTTTGATGAAATACTAGGGAGAATAAACAGCTTAGATAAGAATATAAATGGACTGATTGGGCTGAAAAACACAATGCAAGAACTTTGCAAAACATACACAAATTTCAATAGCCAAATTGAACAAGCAGAGGAAAGGATATCAGAGACTGAAGATCAACTCAATGAAATGAAATGAGAAGGCAAGATTAGAGAAAAAAAGAGTAAGAATAAATGAACAAATCCTCCAGGAGATATGGGATTATGTGAAAAGACCAACATTTGATAGGTGTACCTGAATGTGCTGGAGAGAACAAATCCAAGCTGGAAAACACTCGTCAGGATATTATCCAGGAGAACCATCCCCAACCTAGCAAGGCAGGCCAGTATTCAAGTCCAGGAAATACAGAGAACACCACAAAGATATTTCTCAAGAAGCACAACCCCAAGGCACTTAATTGTCAGATTCACCCAGTTTGAAATGAAGGAAAAAACTGTAAGGGCAACCAGAGACAAAGGTCGGGTTACTGACAAAGGGAAGCCCATCAGGCTCACAGTGTATCTCTTGGCAGAAACCCTACAAGCCGGAAGAGAGTGGGAATTAATATTCCCACAACATCCTTAAAGAAAAGAACTTTCAACCTAGAATTTCATATCCAGAAAAACTAAGCTTCATAAGCAAAGGAGAAGTAAAATCCTTTATGAACAAGCAATCACTGAGAGATTTCTGTCACCACAAGGTCTGCCTTACAATAGCTCCTGAAAGAAGCACTAAACATAGAAAGGACAACGAGTACCAGCCACTCCAAAAACATACCGAATGGTAAAGACCATCAACACAATGAAGAAACTACATCAACTAACGGGCAAAACCACCAACTGGCATCAAAATGGCAGGATCAAATTCACACATAACAATATTAACCTTAAATGTAAATGGGCTCAATGCCCCAGTCAAAAGAAACAGACTGGCAAATTGGATAAAAAGTCAAAACTCATCCATGTGCTGTGTCCAGGAAACCTGTCTCACATGCAAGGACACACATAGACTCAAAATAAAGGGATAGAGGAAGATTTACCAAGCCAATGGAGAGAAAGAAAAAAAAAAGAGCAGGAGTTGCAATCCCAGTCTCTGATAAAATAGACTTTAAACCAACAAAGATCACAAGAGACAAGGGCATTCATAATGGTAAAGGGATCAATGCAACAAGAAAAGCTAATGATCCTAAATATATAAACATTCAATACAGGAGCACCAACATACATAAAGCAAGCTTTTAATGACCTACAAGGAGACTCAGACTCCCACAAAATAATAGTGGCAGACTTTAATACCCCACTGTCACTATTAGATAGATCAACGAGACAAAAAATTAAAAAGGATATCCAGAACTGGAACTCAGATCTGGACCAAGCAAACTTAATAGACATTTACAGAACTCTCCACCCCAAATCCACAGAATGTACATCAGCATCACATCACACCTACTCTAAAATTGACCACATAATTGGAAGTAAATCACTCCTCAGCAAATGCAAAAGAACAGAAATCATAACAGTCTCTCACACCACAGTGCAATCAAATTAGAACTCAGTATTAAGAAACTTAGAACCACACCACTTCATGGAAACGGAACAACGGCTCTTGAATGTTGACTGGATAAACAATGAAATGAAGGCAGAAATAAAGATGTTCTTTGAAACCAATGGAAATGAAGACACAACTTACCAGAATCTCTGGGGCACATTTAAAGCAGTGTCTAGAGGAAACTTTATAGCAATAAATGCCCACATGAGAAGCAAGGAAAGATAGAAAATCAACACCCTATCATCAAAATTGAAAGAGCTAGAGGAGCAAGATCAAAAAACTCAAAACCTAGCAGAAGACAAGAAATAACTAAGATCAGAGCAGAGCTGAAGGAGATAGAGACACAAAAACACTTCAAAAAATTAAGAAATCCAGGAGCTGGTTTTTTAAAAAGACCAACAAAATAAACAGACCACTAGCCAAATTAATAAAACAGAAAATAGAGGAGAATCAAATAGATGAAATAAAAAATGATAAAGGGGTTATCACTACTGATTCCACAGAAATAAAAACTACCATCAGAGATTACTACAAGCAGCATTATGCACATAAACCTGTAAACCTAGAAGAAATGGATAAATTCCTAAGTACCTGCACCCTCTCAAGCCTAAACCAGTAAGTAGTTGAAACCCTGAGTAGACCAAAACCAAGGACTGACACGGAGGCAGCAATTAACAGCCTATCAACCAAAATAAGCCCAGGTCCAGATGGGTTCATAGCCGAATTTTACCAGACATACAAAGAGGAGCTGGTACCATTCCTTCTGAAACTATTCCAAATAATCCAAAAAGAGGGAATCCTTTCCAAATCACTTTATGAGACCAACATCATCCTGATACGAAAACCCAGCAGAGACTCAACAAGAAAAGAAGATTTCAGGCCAATATCCATGATGAACATAGATGCAAAAATCTTCAATAAAATACTGGCAAACCAATTGCAACTGCACATCAAAAAGCTTCATCCTAGGGATGCAAGGCCGGTTCAACATACACAAGTCTATAAACATAATTAACCACATAAACAGAACCAAAGACAAAAACCACATGATTATCTCAATAGATTCAGAGAAGGCCTTTTACAAAATTCAACAGCCCTTTATGCTAAAAACGCTCAATAAACTAGGTATCAATGAAATGTATTCAAAATAACAAAAACTATGTATGACAAACCCATGGCTATTATCATACTGAATGGGCAAAAACTGGAAGCATTCCCTCTGAATTCTGGCAATAGACAAGGATGCCCTCTCTCATCACTGCTATTCAATATAGTATTGGAAGTTCTAGCCAGAGCAATCAGGCAAGAAAAAGCAATAAAGTGTATTCAATTAGGAAAGGAGGAAATCAAAATGTCTCTATTTGCAGATGACATGGTTTTATATTTAGAAGACCCCATCGTCTCAGTCCAAAATCTCCTGAAACTGATAAGCAACTTCAGCAAAGTCTCAGAATACAAAATCTATGTGCAGAAATCACAAGCATTCCTATGCACCAATAACAGACTTACAGAGAGCCAAATCAAGAATGAACTGCCATTCATAATTGCTACAAAGAGAGTAAAATACTTAGGAATACAACTAACAAAGAATGTAAAGGATCTCTTCAAGGAGAACTGCAAATGACTGCTCAAGGAAATAAGAGAGGACACACACAGATGGAAAAACATTTCATGCTCATGGTTAGTAAGAATCAATATTGTGAAAATGACCATACTGCCCAAAGTAATTTATAGATTTAATGCTATCCCCATCAAGCTATCTATGACCCTCCTCATGGGACTGGAAAAAAACACCTTAAACCTTATGGAACCAAAAGAGAGCCCACATAGCCAAGTCAATCCTAAGCAAAAAGAACAAAGCTGGAGCCATCAGACTACCTGACTTCAAACTATACTGCAAGGCAACAGTAATCAAAACAGCATGATAGTGGTACCAAAAGAGAGATATAGACCAATGGAACAGAGCAGAGACCTTGGCAGCAATGCCACACATCTACAATCATCTGATCTTTGACAAACCTGACAAAAACAAGCAATGGGGAAAGGATTCCCTGTTTAATAAACGGTGATGGTAAAACTGGCTAGCAGTGTGCAGAAAGCAGAAACTGGACCCTTTCCTACACCTTACGCTAAAATTAACTGCAGGTGGATTAAAGACTTAAACATAAGACCTAACCCATAAAAACCCTAGAAGAAAACCTAGGAAACCCATTCAGGACATAGGAGTAGGCAAGGACTTCATGACTAAAATACCCAAAGCATTGGCAACAAAAGCCAAAATAGACAAATGGGATCTAATTAAACTCCAGAACTTCTGTACAGCAAAAGAAACAATCATTAGAGTGAACCAGCAACCAACAGAATGGGAAAAAAATTTTGCAATCTACCCATCTGACAAAGGGCTAATATCCAGAATCTACAAAGAACTAAAAAGGATTTATAAGAAAAAAGAATCCCATTCAAAAGTGGGCAAAGGATATGAACAGACGCTTTTCAAAAGAAGACATTTATGAGGCCAAAAAACATGAAAAAATGCTCATCACTGATCATTAGAGAAATGCAAATCAAAACCACATTGAGATACCATTGCAGGCCAGTTAGAATTGCACTCATTACAAAATCTGGAGACAACAGATGCTGGAGAGGATATGGAGAAATAGGAACACTTTTTACACTGCTGGGAGTGTAAATTAGTTCAACCATTGTGGAAGACAGTGTGGCGATTCCTCAAGGACCTAGAAATAGAAATTCTATTTGACCCAGCAATCCCATTACTGGGTATGTATCCAAAGGAGTTTAAAGCCTTCTATTATAAAGACACATGCGCATGTGTGTTCATTGTGGCTCTATTTACAATAGAAAAGACGTGGAACCAACCCAAATGCCCATCGATGATAGACTGGACAAGTAAAATGTGGCACATATACACCATGGAATACTGTGCAGCCATAAAAAATGATGAGTTTGTGTCCTTTGTACAGATATGGATGAATCTGGAAACCATCATTCTCAGCAAACTTGACACAAGAACAGAATAAATCTAACACCGCATGTTCTCACTCACAAGCGGATGTTGAACAATGAGAACACATGGACATAGGGAGGGGAGCATCACACGCTGGGGACTAGGGGAGGGACAATGTGGGGTAGGGAGTTGGGGACGGATTACATGGGGATAAATGCCAGAAATAGGTGACGGGGATGAAGGCAGCAAACAACATTGCCATGTATATATACCTATGCAACAATCCTGCATGTTCTGCACATGTACCCCAGAACCTAAAGTGCAATAATATATATATATATGTAATTTTAAAAAAAGTAATACATTAAAAAATATATTTCTTACCAACATAAACCACATTTTTATTTTGCACAATTTAAGTCTCTATTCACCTACTAAGCCCATAAATGAGTGTTGTTTTGTATATTGACATCTACGTACCAACTTTGAAAATCCCTGTTTTTCTCATCATTTTATTAGTAGCATGTATTTTTATTACCTATATCTCAGAGCAGCCATTGTGATGCTTAGAAAATATTTTTCACAATTTTTAGGAAAACTAAATTGAACTATTTTTAGAAATGTCTCATAGGAAAAAATGGAACAGTTTTCTTTTTGAGATTGTGTGAAAATATTATCAAATATGATGAGTGCACTCTGTCTTCTCATTAGGACAAAGAAGGGGCATGACACACTCTTTCCTTTCATTCTGCTTAAGAGAGTTTTAGAGAAGTAAGTAAATATACAAAGAATTATTTTCCTATCTTTCCAGTGTTTTTAAAAGCAAATATCTATTTCAAATAATTTGACAATACTGAGAAGGAAAATATTTCCAGTATATCTGGAAATGATGTTTAAGAGCTTTTAGTGCACATTTTTTGTCAGTTTTTTAAGCAATTCACATTATTAAAGTGATTATACTTTATCTACTTTTCAAATGTATAATAAATGTGTCTGAGATAAAAATTTCTCAATCATACTTTATTTCTTCCTAAAAGGGAACTGTTTTTATATACACTCTAAAACTAGCATTACTTTGATCTACATATATGATGTGCATGCATTTTGGTATACATACACATTTTTAGTTCAAGGTTTACTCAATTAAAGTTGTAATAATTAATGGTGTTAATAAGAATGCCTAATTGTTTAACTTTTAGTCTACTTCCGTAAATTCTGATACTGGTTACATACATACAATGAAATTTTACCATAGTTATCATATTGGCTATGAACATGGGAGAGGTATCTTAGAAAATGTCTAAAATAACCAAACATTGAACAACTGATAAGATACCTTGATTGTGTCTCTTGAATATAGCCTAGGGAAATTCAGTATTGGCTAAGAAACACAAAACAAGCAGCATCTGCTTCTCACTCCAAGTCTTATCCAATTTGGAACTTAAGTCTCTTTTAACTGGAAAATTGAATTTATAGATTAGTGGTATGTGGTCCCAGTGGTTTTTGACTCATTTCCTGATTTCTTTAGGAATTGGAATTGATTCAATCATGCTACTAGATGGTTTGCTTAAAACTTGTATTGTTTCTAAAGCTCACTGAATGGCAAAATATGTTTTTTTTTCTAAATGTTAGAAAAATAAGATTCTTCATAATGGTTTAATTTGGGCACAGGTTGGCAATTAAGCCACATATTTCCTCAATTTTTAGTGTCAGTGTATAAAAACATGAATGTATACCAAATTTTACAGAGTCATTTATTCATTATAGAATTGTCTTGTGATAGAAATAGAAAATGATACGATAGTATTTTCTATTTTTAGAGTAATGTAACAATCACTAAAGTATGATAGTCACTTACATTTCATCTACAGAGGAGCAGTACGTTGGTATCATTTCTCCTTTTTAAACTTGGCATTGTGCTTTGTTTGTTCATTTAAGATTATCAATTTTGTTCTGACACCTTTTTGTAACAATTCTAAATATTCTAACCCTTATGTAATGCTATAGTATTTCTGATAAAATTTTAAAAATCAGGTGACTTCTCCAAAACTTTTAGATATTTAAATCAATGCATTTATCACACTCTTACTTTTCATAAATATCCTGTTATTTCCATGCTGTTTGATCTCATGAGATGAAAAAAATCTCTTTTACTGTAAAATAGCTACAAATACATTGAAAAGCAGTCAGAATGGCTTTTCATGGACCATTTTGTGAAGACAACTTTCAAAAATATCAATAGTTAAAAATGCCTTTTACCATTAGAAAAAAAATATTGAAAATCGACAGTAAATATTTACTGTTTCTATAACCAATAAAATTTATATGAAAGTTTGCCATATATAGACTTTCATTTACATAAAATTGTAGCAATTATATGGTTTGGCCAGATGTGAAATTAAAAGGCATTTTAGATTGAGCCTGATGCCTTCTGTCTTCTGTCACCTACACATGTCATATTTAAGAAATCACCCCATGGTTCTGCAGGCCTTACTAGTAAGGTTCAAGAAAATTATAAACTTCTTTCAATAAAATAAGTCAATCTTTAAAATGAAATTTTATAGCAGATATTAGTCTTATGCCATAAAGTTAGGTTTATCACATTTGTTCCTTTCATTTCAGCTTGACTCTCACTTCAGCTTCCATCTCATTTCACTAGAAGATGATTCAGATGAGGTCATTTTTAGGTCTACTCTGTCCTCAGACAAAGAAATAAATCTTAGAAGATAGCACGGTTTGGAAGGAAAGAGACTAAATCTTTTAATCTTGATTCTTCCATATTCACTACTAATTTTTTTCTTTATTTTTCAGTTAACCTAATTCCTTTATCATAAGTGACTTTGTGGCTTTCATACTTGGCTCATAATGTGAGAAGTTTTGACAGAACTGAAAAACAGAATGAATGCACACCATTAAGCTCCCTGTGTGCGTCATGGAGCCATTCCCTTTGAGGTCCTGAAACTCTGAGTGGAGTGTTTCTTTTCTGTTGTTAAAATTGTCTTATTTAGATATGATTGACCTGTAAACAGTTGTACATACTTAATGTTTACAACCCAATATGCTTGAGAATAGGTATGCACCTGTGAAACCATCACTACCATCAAACCCATAATCACATCCAGCATTTCCCAAAGTTTTCTACTGCCTCCTTTATTATTACTTGTGTGTATGTGAAGAACATTTAGCATAAATTTTACTCTCTTCATCAGTTAAGTATAGTGAAACCTCATCATATTACGCTTCAAGATAGTGAAACTTTTAAAACTGCAGTATTTAGCAATCCTGCTTTAAGCAACTTTATTGACACAATTTTTGCAACAGCAGGTGTGCATTTTGTGTCTCTATGTCACTTTTGGGTAATTTTTACAATATTTTAAACTTTTTATTGTTATTAAATCTGTTAAGATGATGTATGATTAGTGTTCTTTGATGCTACTATTTTAATTGTTTTGAGTGGGTCATAGCCACACCCATATAAGATGGCAAACAGTCAACAAATATATGTGTTCTGACTACTCCACCAACTTGCTTTTCTTTCCTCTTCTCAAACCTCTCTATTTGCTGGGGCATAAAAATATTAAAATTAAGCCAATTCATAACTCTACCTTAATCTCTAAGTTTTTAGGTAAAAGGAAGAGTTGCATGTCTCTCACTTTAAATCAAAAGCTAGAAATGACTAAATCTAGTGAGGAGGACATGTGGAAAGTCAACATAGGCTGAAGTCTGGGCCCCTTGCACCAACTAGTAAACCAAGTTTTGAATGCAAAGAAAAAAAATGGAAGAAAATTAAAAGTGCTACTCTAGTGAATGTGGAAGTAGTAAGAAGTAGAAACAGGCTTATTGCTCCTAAGAAGAACATTTTAGTGATCTGGATAGAAGATCAAACCAGGTATGACATTCACTTTAGCCAAAATCTAATCCAGACCAAGACCCTAATTTTCGGTTTCAATTCTGTGAAGGCTCAAAGAGGTGAAGAAGCTGCGGAAGGAAAATCTGAAGCCAGCAGAGGTTGCTTCATGATGTTTATTTTTTAAAAATTCTTTCCATAACATCAAAGTACAAGGTGGAGGAACAAGTGCTGATGTAAAAGCTGCAGCAAGTTATCTAGAAGGCCTAGCTAGCATAATTGACGAACGAAACAACAGATTTGCAATGTGGATAAAATAACCTTTTTCTTAGAAGAAGATACCATCTACGACATTCATAGGTAGAGAGAATTCACTGCCTGGCTTCAAAGCTTCAAAGGACAAGTTGCCTCTTGTCAGGGGCTGATCCAGCTGGTGACTTTTAGTTGAAACCAGTGCTAATTTACTGTTCCAAAAATCATAAGACCCTTAAGAATTATGCTCAATCTACTTCGCTTGTGCTCTGTGAGTGGAAAAAAGAGTAGATGACAGCACATCTGTTCACATGTTGCTTACTGAATATGTTAGGTCCGTTTTTCAGACTTACTGATCAGAAAAAAAAAAATTTTAATATTACTGAGAATGTGCCTGGTCACCCAAGAACTCTGATGGAGTTGTACAAGGAGATTAATGTCCTCATACCTGCTAATGTAACTTCCATTCTGCAGCCCATGGATGAAGGAGTAATTTTGACTTTCAAGTCTTATTATTTAAGAAATATATTTCATAAGGCTACAGCTGTCATAGACAGTGATTTCTCTGATAGATCTGGACAAACTAAATTGAAAACATTCTGGAAAAAATTCACCATTCTAGATGTCATTAAGAGCATTCATAATTCATGGAAGGAGGTCAAAATGTCAACATTAAGAAGAGTTTGGAAGAAGTTGATTCAAACCTTTATGTCTGATTTTGAGAGGTTCAAGACTTCAATTGAGGATGGAACTAAAGATGTGACAGAAATAGCAACAGAACTAGAATTAGAAGTGGAGCCTAAAGATGTGATGGTCTTGCTGCCATCTCATGGTAAAACTTTAATGAATGTTTCTTGTGGATGTGCATAGAAAGTGGATTTTTGAGATGAAACTTATTTCTTTGTGACGATGCTGTGAATGTTGTTGAAATGACAAGATAAAGGATTTGGATTACATAGGCTTAGTTGATAAAACAGTGGCAGGGTTTGAGAAGATAAACTCTAGTTTTGAGCATTATATTTTGGGTAAAATGCTGTCAAACAGCTTCTTATTGTATAGAGAAATCTTTTATGCAAGGAAGAGTTAATTGATGCAGCAAACATCATTGTTGTCTTTTTTGGATAAACTGCCCCAGTCACCCCAACCTTCAATAACCACGTCCCTGAGCAGTCAGCAGTGATCAACATCAACATAAGACTCTGTACTAGCAAAAACACTATGCCTCATTGAAGGCTTAGATTGACATTAGCCCTAGAAATAAAGCATTTTAACATATGTAAAATGTTATTTAATGCTATTGCACAATTTAATAGGCTGCAATATAGTATGAACATAATTTTTATATGCATTAGAAAACCATGATTTTCTGTGACTGACTTTATTACTAAATTCACTTAATTGTGGTAGTCTGAAAGCAAGCCCACTGTATCTTTGAAGTATGCACTATACAATTCAGTATTGTAGGTCGTAGACAACATGCTCTATGGTAACTCTCCAGAACATATCTTGAGTAATTGAATGCTTTTAGCTTTTGTCCATCATCTTAATTCCCTCTTCCCCAGGCACCGTCAACTATCTTTCTACTCTCTGTGTCTATAGGTTTGACTATTTTAGGTTTTATTTGTTAAGTGAGATTAGACAGTATTTGTGTTTCATTGTCTAGCTTATTTCACATGGCATCATGTTGTTCAGGTCCATCCATGGTGTCACAAATGTAAGCATTTCTTTCTGTTTTATGGCTAAATAATACTGCATTGTATTGAAGGATTGGCTATGGCTCGGATGAGTCAGTGAGTGAGTGGTAAGTGAACATGAAAGACACTATTGTATGCTGCTATAAACTTTACAAACACTTGAGTGAGTGGTAGGTGAACATGAAAGACACTATTGTATGCTGCTATAAACTTTACAAACACTGTGCACTTAGGCTACAATAAATTTAGAAAAAATTACATATCATTCATTAATAATAAATTAACCTTATCGTACTGTAATTTATTTTTTTTAACTTGTTTTGAGTTCAGGGGGACAAGTGAAGTTTTGTTACATAGGTAAACTTGTGTCATGGGAGTTTGTTATGCAGATTATTTCATCACTCAGTTATTAAACTGAGTACCCATCTGTCATTTTTCCTGATCTTCTCCCTCCTCCCAATCTCCACCCTCCAAAAGGCCCAGATGTGTTTTATTCCCCTCTATGTGTCCATGTGTTCTTATCATTTAGCTCCCACTTTCAAGTGAGAACATTCAGTGTTTGGTTTTCTGTTCCTGTGTTAGTACGCTAAGAATAATGACTTCCAGCTCCATGGATTCCCTGCAAAGGATATAATCTCATTTTTCATGGCTAAATAGTATTCCATTGTGTATATGTATTACATTTTCTTTTTTTTTTTTTTTTCACTTTTTTTTTTTTTAATTTTTATTGCATTATAGGTTTTGGGGTACATGTGCAGAACGTGCAAGATAGTTGCATAGGTACACACATGGCAGTGTGTTTTGCTGCCTTCCTCCCCCTCACCCACACTTGGTATTCATCCCCAGGCTATCCCCCCCAGCCCTCCCCCGCTGTCCCGCCCCCATTTCCCCCAACAGTCCCCAGTGTATAGTAGACCGCCTCTCTGTGTCCATGTGTTCTCATTTTTCTCACCCGCCTATGAGTGAGTATATGCGGTATTTCTTTTTCTGTTCTTGTGTCAGTTTGCTGAGAATGATGTTCTCCAGATTCATCCATGTCCCTACAAAGGACATAAACTCATCATTTCTGATTGCTGCATAATATTCCATGGTGTATATGTGCCACATTTTCCCAGTCCAGTCTATCATCGATGGGCATTTGGGTTGGTTCCAGGTCTTTGCTATTGTAAACAGTGCTGCAATGAACATTCGTGTGCATGTGTCCTTATAGTAGAACGATTCACAGTCTTTTGGATAGATACCTAGTAATGGGATTGCTGGGTCAAATGGAATTTCTATTTCTAGGTCCCTGAGGAATCGCCACACTGTCTTCCACAATGGTTGAACTAATTTACACTTCCACCAACAGTGTAAGAGTGTTCCTATTTCTCCACATCCTCTCCAGCATCTGCTGTCTCCAGATTTTTTAATGATCGCCATTCTAACTGGTGTGAGATGATATCTCAATGTGGTTTTGATTTGCATCTCTCTAATGACCAATGATGATGAGCACTTTTTCATATGTTTGTTGGCCTCATGTATGTCTTCTTTTGTAAAGTGTCTGTTCATATCCTTTGCCCATTTTTGAATGGGCTTGTTTGTTTTCTTTCTGTAAATCTGTTTGAGTTCTTTGTAAATTCTGGATATCAGCCCTTTGTCTGATGCGTAAACTGCAAAGATTTTTTCCCATTCTGATGGTTGTCGATTCACTCTAGTGACTGTTTCTTTTGCCGTGCAGAAGCTGTGGAGTTTGATTAGGTCCCATTTGTCTATTTTGGCTTTTGTTGCCAATGCTTTTGGTGTTTTGGTCATGAAGTCCTTGCCTACTCCTATGTCCTGAACGGTATTGCCTAGATTTTCTTCTAGGGTTTTTATGGTGTCAGGTCTTACATTTAAGTCTTTAATCCATCTGGAGTTAATTTTAGTGTAAGGTGTCAGGAAGGGGTCCAGTTTCTGCTTTCTGCACATGGCTAGCCAGTTTTCCCAACACCATTTATTAAATAGGGAATCCTTTCCCCATTGCCTGTTTTTGTCTGGTTTATCAAAGATGATATGGTTGTAGATATGTTGTGTTGCCTCCGATGTTTCTGATCTGTTCCATTGGTCTATATCTCTGTTTTGGTACCAGTACCATGCTGTTTTGATTACTGTAGTCTTGTAGTATAGTTTAAAGTCTGGTAGCGTGATGCCTCCCGCTGTGTTCTTTTTGCTTAGAATTGACTTGGCTATGCGGGCTCTTTTTTGGTTCCATATGAAATTCATGGTGGTTTTTTCCAGTTCTATGAAGAAATTCAATGGTAGTTTGATGGGGATAGCATTGAATGTGTAAATTACTTTGGGCAATATAGCCATTTTCACAATATTGATTCTTCCTAACCACGAACATGGAATGTTTCTCCATCTGTTTGTGTCCTCTCTTATTTCGTTGAGCAGGTGTTTGTAGTTTTCCTTGAAGAGGTCCCTTACATTCCTAGTGAGTTGTATTCCTAGGTATTTTATTTTCTTTGTAGCGATTGTGAATGGCAGTTCGTTCTTAATTTGGTTCTCTTTAAGTCTGTTATTGGTGTATAGGAATGCTTGTGATTTTTGCACATTGATTTTATATCCTGAGACTTTGCTGAAGTTGCTTATCAGTGGCAGGAGCTTTTGGGCTGAGGTGATGGGGTCTTCTAGGTATACTATCATGTCGTCTGCAAATAGAGACAATTTGGCTTCCACCTTTCCTATTTGAATACCCTTTATTTCTTTTTCTTGCCTGATTGCTCTGGCTAGAACTTCCAGTACTATGTTGAATAGAAGTGGTGAGAGAGGGCATCCTTGTCTAGTGCCGGATTTCAAAGGGAATGCTTCCAGTTTTTGCCCATTCAGTATGATATTGGCTGTTGGTTTGTTGTAAATAGCTTTTATTACTTTGAGATATGTTCCATCAATGCCAAGTTTATTTAGGGTTTTTAGCATAAAGGGCTGTTGAATTTTGTCAAATGCCTTCTCTGCATCAATTGAGATAATCATGTGGTTTTTGGTTTTGCTTCTGTTTATGTGGTGAATTACATTTATAGACTTGCGTATGTTGAACCAGCCTTGCATGCCCGGGATGAATCCTACTTGATCATGATGGATAAGTTTTTTAATGTGCTGTTGCAATCGATTTGCCAGTATTTTATTGAAGATTTTTGCATCTATGTTCATCATGGATATTGGCCTGAAGTTTTCTTTTCTTGTTGAGTCTCTGCCTGGTTTTGGTATCAGGATGATGTTGGTCTCATAAAATGATTTGGGAAGGGTTCCCTCTTTTTGGATTATTTGGAATAGTTTCAGAAGGAATGGTACCAGATCCTCTTTGTGTGTCTGGTAGAATTCGGCTGTGAACCCATCTGGACCTGGGCTTTTTTTGTGTGGTAGGCTCTTAATTGCTGCCTCAACTTCTGACCTTGTTATTGGTCTATTCATAGTTTCGGCTTCCTCCTGGTTTAGGCTTGGGAGGACACAGACATCCAGGAATTTATCCATTTCTTCCTGATTTACTAGTTTGTGTGCGTAGAGTTGTTTGTAGTATTCTCTGATGATGGTTTGAATTTCTGTGGAATCTGTGGTGATTTCCCCTTTATCATTTTTTATTGCATCTATTTGGTTGTTCTCTCTTTTCTTTTTTATCAGTCTGGCTAGTGGTCTGTCTATTTTGTTGATCTTTTCAAAAAACCAGCTCTTAGATTTGTTGATTTTTTGAAGGGTTTTTCTTGTCTCTATCTCCTTCAGTTCTGCTCTGATCTTAGTTATTTCTTGTCTTCGGCTAGGTTTTGAGCTTTTTTGATTTTGCTCCTCTAGCTCTTTCAATTTTGATGATAGGGTGTCAATTTTGGATCTCTCCACTTTTCTCATGTGGGCACTTATTGCTATATATTTTCCTCTACAGACTGCTTTAAATGTGTCCCAGAGATTCTGGTACATTGTGTCTTCATTCTCGTTGGTTTCAAAGAACTTCTTTATTTCTGCCTTCATTTCATTGTTTATCCAATCAACATTCAAGAGCCAGTTGTTCAGTTTCCATGAAGTTGTGCGGTTCTGAGTTATTTTCTGAATTCTGAGTTCCAACTTGATTGCACTATGGTCTGAGAGACTGTTTGTTATGATTTCCGTTGTTTTGCATTTGCTGAGGAGTGCTTTACTTCCAATTATGTGGTCAATTTTGGAGTAGGTGTGATGTGGTGCTGAGAAGAATGTATATTCTGTGGATTTGGGGTGGAGAGTTCTGTAAATGTCTATCAGGTTTGCTTGTTCCAGGTCTGAGTTCAAGTCCTGGATATCCTTGTTAATTTTCTGTCTGGTTGATCTGTCTGCTATTGACAGTGGAGTGTTACAGTCTCCCACTATTATTGTGTGGGAGTCTAAGTCTCTTTGTAAGTCATTAAGAACTTGCCTTATATATCTGGGTGCTCCTACATTGGGTCCATATATATTTAGAATCGTTAGCTCTTCTTGCTGTATCGATCCTTTTACCATTATGTAGTGACCTTCTTTGTCCCTTTTGATCTTTGTTACTTTAAAGTCTATTTTATCAGAGATGAGAATTGCAACTCCTGCTTTTTTTTTGCTCTCCATTTGCTTGGTAAATCTTCCTCCATCCTTTTATTTTGAGCCTTTGTGTATCTTTGCGTGTGAGGTGGGTTTCCTGGATACAGCACACTGATGGGTTTTGGTTTTTTATCCAATTTGCCAGTCTGTGTCTTTTGATTGGTGCATTTAGCCCATTTACATTCAGGGTTAATATTGTTATGTGTGAATTTGATACTGCCATTTTGATGCTATCTGGCTGTTTTGCCCATTGGTTCATGTACATTCTTCATTTTGTTGATGGTCTTTAGCATTTGGTATGCTTTTAGGATGGCTGGAACTGGTTGTTTCTTTCTATGTGTAGTGCCTCTTTCAGGAGCTCTTGTAAAGCAGGCCTAGTGGTGACAAAATCTCTGAGTACTTGCTTGTTCGTGAAGGATTTTATTTTCCCTTCACTTATGAAGCTCAGTTTGGCTGGATATGAAATTCTGGGTTGAAAGCTCTTTTCTTTAAGGATGTTGAATATTGGCCCCCACTCTCTTCTGGCTTGTAGAGTCTCTGCCAAGAGATCTGCTGTGAGTCTGATGGGCTTCCCTTTGTGGGTGACCCGACCTTTCTCTCTGGCTGCCCTTAGTATTTTCTCCTTCGTTTCAACCCTGGTGAATCTGACGATTATGTGCCTTGGGGTTGCTCTTCTTGCGGAGTATCTTTGTGGTGTTCTCTGTATTTCCTGGAGTTCAGTATTGACCTGTCTTGCTAGGTTGGGGAAATTTTCCTGGATAATATCCTGAAGAGTGTTTTCCAGCTTAGATTCATTCTCTTGATCACATTCTGGTACACCTATCAAACGTAGGTTGGGTCTCTTCACATAGTCCCACATTTCTTGGAGATTTTGTTCATTCCTTTTTGTGCTTTTTTCTTTAATCTTGGTTTTACGTTTTATTTCATTGAGTTGATCTTCAATTTCTGATATTCTTTCTTCTGCTTGGTCAATTCGGCTGTTGAAACTTGTGCATGCTTCACGAAGTTCTCGTGTTGTGTTTTTCAGCTCCTTCAATTCATTCATATTCCTCTCTAAGTTTTCCATTCTTGTTATCAATTCCTCAAATTTTTTTTCAAATCTTTTTTCAAGGTTCTTAGTTTCTTTGCACTGATTTAGAACATGTTCTTTTAGCTCAATGAAGTTTCTCATTATCCACTTTCTGAAGTCTGATTCCGTCATTTCGTCACACTCATTCTCCGTCCAGCTTTGTTCCCTTGCTGGTGAGGAGTTTTGGTGCTTTGTAGGAGGTGAGGTGTTTTGGTTTCGGGTGTTTTCCTCCTTTTTGCGCTGGTTTCTTCCCATCTTTATGGATGTATCCGCCTGTCGTCTTTGTAGTTGCTTATTTTTCAATTGGGTCTCTGTGTGGATGCTGAGATTGTTGATGATGAAGTATTTCTGTTACTTAGTTTTCCTTCTAGTGGTCTAGCCCCTCTGCTGTATGAGTGCTGAGGTCCACTCCAGGCCCCGTTTGTCTGGAGTATACCTGTAGCAGCCTCTGCGCCGTCACTGAGAGCTGCAATCCTGAGTCGCTTCTACGACGCCATCTTGCCGGGCCTCAAAAGAAGCTGTATTACATTTTCTTTATCCACTCTATTATTTGTGGGTGTTTAGGTTGATTCCGTATCTTCACTGCTGTGAAAAATGCTGTAATGAACATATATACATGTATGTGTCTTTATAATAGAATGATTTATATTCTTTTGGGAATATACCCAGCAATGGGATTTCTGGGATAAATATTTCTGTCTTTAGGTCTTTGAGGAATTCCCACACTGTCTCCCACAATGGCTGAACTGATGTACACTCCCACCAACAGTGTATAAGTTTACCTTTTTTCTCCAGAACATTGCCAGCATGTTATTTTTTGACTTTTTAGTAATAGCATTCTCATTCATGTGAGATGGTATCACATTGTGGTTTTAATTTGCCTTTCTCTAATGATCAGTGATGTTGGGCTTTTTTTCATATGATTGGTAGCACATGTATGTCTTCTTTTGAGAAGTGTCTGTTCATGTCCTTTGCCTACTTTTAATGGGGTTATTTTTTTCTTGTAAATTTAAGTTCCTTATAGATGCTAGATATTAGATCTTTCTAAGCTTCTTAGTTATTTTTAACTTTTTTACTCCTTTGTATTAACACTCAGTTTAAAACACATATATTCTTTAGCTGTACAAAACAACTTTCCTTTATATCCTTATTAAATGAGCTTTTAAATATTAACCTATTTTAATTTTTTAGCTTTTTAAACATTTTTGTTAAAATCTAAGAGGGAAACACTTACATTAGCCTAGTCCTCCATAGTGTCAGGATCATGAATATCCCTGACATTCACCTCAAAATTATTTCCTACTGGAAGATATTTGAGGCAATAACATGCATGAAGCCATCATCTTTTATAACAGTTCCTTTTTCTGTAACACCTCCTGAAGGAGCAGCCTGAGGTTATTTTGTAGTTAACATTTTTTTTTATATGCGGAAGGAATGCACTCTAAAACAACATGCAGTTATAAATAGTAAATCAGTACCATAGTTGTTTATTATCATTATTAAGTATTATATACAAAATTATATTGGATATATGACTGGAAACCTTATAGGTTTGTTTGTACCAGCATCACCACAAACATTTGAATAATGCTTTGCACTACATTGTTATGATAGCTTATGCCTCATTAGATGATAGAAATTTTCAGCTCCATTATAATATTATGAGACATCTGTCATATATGCAGTCCATCATTGATCCGACATATCATTATGTGGTACATGACTGTATCTGATAAGAAGGTAATATTCAGAATATGTAAGGTACTCTTACAACTCAATAGCAAAAACCAAATACTGAATTAAAAAGCTGGGAGCTATTTTTAAAGTGCAATTACCAAGTCATAATTGCTCATAGAACTTGCTGATTATTCTCCTAGTCTTAGAGACACTCATTTATGCTCTCAAAGTATGAAGATTAAGTAACGTTTCTCCTTCTCATCAGATCCCCTAGCACAATCTCCTCAAATAAATCTAAACATGAAAAAGTACAGAATGAGATTATTTCAGGACCTAGTAGATTCCAATCTAGGCCCTGAAGCTATGAATTGCAAATCATCCTTAACATCACGTGTAATGGGTAGCTTCAACCTAGACTCAAATCACTGATAACATGTAGGTTTTCGAAAATTTGCACTGACTACTTGTTCAAAAAATATGCATTTTGCTTACTCAGTGTCATAAAATGGAATCAATCTATTGGCATGCATTCTCAAAATAGAAAAAAATGATAGAGCTTATCAATTATCTTATTCAGTAGGATTTATACTAGAATTAGCCATTTCCCATGAACAGAATATGGTTTGTTCATGAGTTAATGAAAAAAGAGTGGACATAATGTCAAATGTTCTTTCTGGACAGACTCTGGACTTTTAGCTGGATATTCAAAGTTACTGTGTGATGACAGGCATGGAAGATACTGTGTCCATTAGACATATGGGAAGTGACAACCAGAGTAGAGCCATCACCTTACTTTTTCTATGGCGTAGTGTTCTGTGGTCTCTGCTCTGCTTAATTATGCTAGAATATATAAGCTAAAATAAAGATTAGCATTAAAAGTTTTGGACACAAAAACTATTATGCTCTGCTTCTATAGATCACCTGTTCTCCAAGGTGAACAGAGTATATAAGCTTTTAATGACTGTTCAAAATACAGAAAACTAATAATCATTTAACCATTATCTGGATTCCATGACCTAATACTGAAGTATAAAACCAAGATATTTCATTCTGATATTTCTATTTTTTTGTAATTTGAAAACATAGTCTAATATATACTGTAAATTCTAGAAACAATACAATAAAGTTATTATCATAAACTTACTGAGATGTGACTGAAATGATTCTAACTTGAAGGATGAAAAAGAGTAATTAATTGTCAGAGGCTATAGATGTCCAGTTTAGTAACTTGCAGGGCTCATTGGGGTGAAAAAAAGGACACTCTTGTTCAAACTAGAAGACAAATTACTGTTAAAATTACTGGCCAGGTGTGGTGGCTCATGTCAGTAATCCCAGCAATTTGGGAGGCTGAAGTGGTCAACCTGAGGTCAGGAGTTCGAGGTCAGCCTGGCCAACATGCAGAACCCTGTCTCTATTAAAAATACAAAAATTAGTAGGATCTGGTGGCAGGCACCTGTAATCCCAGCTACTCAGGAGTTTGAGGCAGTAGAATCATTTGAACCTGGGAGGTGGAGGATGCAGTGAGCCAAGATTGTGCCATTTCACTCCAGCCTGGGCAACAAGAGCAAAATTCCATCTCAAAAAAATAATTACCAAAATATGAATCTTTTTTCTTTTTTCCATGGTCTTTCTCTGGTTTTGTCAGGGTATTTTTTAAATGGTTATTATTGTTGTACTAAATAAAAAATTAAATTTTCAAATATGATCATAGATTAAACTCTTCATTTTCCATTGTTCAGTGTCATTTCTATACAAATATATGGGCCTTTAAATTGAAGGTAGCATCACCAAAATTACACAACACATATTTTATCCTGTATTAGTCCATTTTTAACTGCCATAAAGAACTACCTGAGATTGAGTTACTTGTAAAGAAAAGAGTTTTATTTGGCTCACAGTTTTGCAGGCTATACAAGCACAGCACCAACATCTGCTCAGCTTCTTTTAAGTCTTCAGGAAGCTTTTACTCATGGAGTAAGGTGAAGGGAGAACAGGCCTGTCACACACACAAAGAGAAAGCAAGAATGGTGTCAGGCTCTTTTTAAAAAGCACACAAGTGAGAACACATTCATTACTGTAGGGAATGTACCAAGCCATTCATGAGGGATTCAGCTCCATCCAGCCCCTTCATTACCCAACAAATTCCCACCAGGCCCCACTTTCAACACTGGAGATCACATTTCAATATGAGGTTTTGAGGGGACAAATATCTAGACTACAACAAATCCTTATCAGAATGGTGGAAATACTGCACATACTACACAAATGTTTATTTCATTTCTTGTTAGCACACATGCTGCCAACCTCTATACCTTTAGCATAGTAATGAGTTAAAGAAAGGCTTTAAGGAAAAGGAACCAGGCTTTGAACATCCAGGGTTGGTTAACAGAGAGGAGTAACACAAATAAACGATGTGGTAGAGTTTTTCATTCGTGATAGAACATCATTGCATTCTTTCTACAGTTAAAGCATGTGTTATTCAAATAGAAACTGTGGCCTCTCAAGGATGTCAGTGCTCCCCTTCCTTATCACAGTTATTCTGTGGCTGACATAACATTCTGACTTTGTGGTAGACCTGAGCCTTGCTGAACTCCTGCATGTTGTGTGTCCACAAGAATTCCACGTTCATAAGAAACTGGGCATGCAGCTCTGCTCACTGGCATGTTGCATTGTCCTATCAGACCTAGCAGACCTCACTTGCAAAACATGAATTCCAAGATAAAATTATTAAGAATTTCAAGATGATGGTAGCAGAAAATTAAATTACACAAAATGCCAAGCTTGTGATGCCATCCTTGTGGCTGAATTAGCTTTAAGAAAAGAGAGGTGATTATTTCCAGATTTTGGTTCAGAGAAATGTTTTACAGTGATGATTGGATAATGAATTACCATTGTTTTTCTCTGCCATGTTAAAGCGTGGTTGCACTTTGTTTAGAATGGACTGTAATATAACATCATAAATTATATTTTACCCAATAAAACTTGGTGTTTTACTAAAGTAGAACATACAGTACAAACAAAAAAAAATGAATATTGAATTAGGGAAAGAAAGGAATACTGATATCAATGATGTTTGGTTAGGCTGTTTTTCTAAAGAAATGTATTTTATGATTTTTAAAGATGCATATCCAGAAACTTTTTATATCACAGTAGATTATTATAAGATTTCTATCACAAACATCATATTCGTCTTCATGTATGTAGTAAGCTATTAGACATACCTTCTGTGTGCCTAAAGTCAAAGTGATGAATAAGAAGTAGTACATTACATTGTTTCTTCACAACTTGGAGTGACACACAGTATGAAAGGCAAACTATACTCATCTAAAATGAAAATGACCACACAGTGAAACAACGTAAGGTAATATAAAATGATAAATTGTATTCTATTCTTTCCCAGAAAAGGACAAGTCCATCGGATTATTATACAATTTTTATTAGTAGGAATTACTGTACATTTTTATTTTATGTTTCTTTGTTTGATTACCTTATTCTCTGTCTTCTTCAATAATAAGCTTACCTTGTCTGATTTTGCTCACTCTTGTATACTCCAGCTTTGGCTCAGTGTCTGTGCAATGGTGAGAACTAGCATATGTACTTAATAAATACTGCTAATTTGAAAATGTAGAAATACCTCACACAGGAATCATTTTGCAACAGAAATATAATGTTAAAAGCAGTTAGGAAAATGTTTGGCTTACCAGAAAAGACTGCAGAAGAGATAAAATAGTAACAGTTACGATAATAGACCAAAGGGAGGAACAAATTTGTGGAAGTTTTGTAATCAATACTTCTTAATGAATCTAGAAAAAATACTTTAAAGTAGTTTTATTGTCACTGAGTCATAGAGTTAGTGCAATAACACTAAAATAGTAAAGATGGTTTTAAGAAATTAACATTTCTGTTATTTCTTCAACCACTCTTTAGAGAATTTTATTTTGAATATATCTAAAATATTCCAGGAAGTCAGTAGTTTCTTCATTGTTTATTCAATACTCAAAATAGAATTTTATTTTTAACTATATAATTTCTATTTATATGTAATATATTTAAGTATCTCATTTTTATAAAAGGAAGCATTCATAGAAGTTTCTTCAAACATGTAATGAAAAGGGAATGGAAAGAATAAATTCAAATCTAGCTGGATTTGAATTTCAAATTCTGTTAAAATTTACATTGGTATATTTTCATTGTATTTACTGTGAATTTTTACTAATCAGTAGTATACATTATCAGAAGAAAACCTTTGTGATACTATAGAAAGGGCTTGAGAATATCCGTAACTAATTTTCAAGTATACAACCAATGGCATATATTAAATTTAATACACTTTTTATAGAATTGCAAGGACTAAGCTATTAGTTTGATTGTAACTGAAATGTAAAACTCAAAAAGGTCTATTTAAATTAATCTAATTATATGCTTCTGTTTTCAGTTTCCCAATGTGGATCATAGCTATTTTATCTTTATTTCCATCATCCATGAAATAGGAATTTTTATCTATTGGTTATTACATTATGTACATTACTAACTTGCTACCTAACAACTTCATTAATAGTCAAACTATATTTATGTCAAAAAACAAGTAAGTACTTTGTCAGACACTGTCCATCAATTGTAACCACTTTTAATATTTCTTTTTTGATATTTTTCTAATATAATTAAGGTTTCAATAACATTAAAATGTGTACAATCATTTTCCTTTCATTTAAGAAAGTGAAATCAAACACAAATACTTTACTTGCTATGTAGTAGAAATACTTAAATAAGACAAAGTATAAGTTATACACTTTTTCAAAATTTTTTTCTTCTCATATAGATATTATTTGAAAGGAGTATATTCATGCAATTTTCAGATCAGTTGTGTCACTATCCAAATTCGAATACATAGCATAGTGCATAGGAGGCAGAAGAAAAGGTCAGTACACTTAACCTACACTATACCATAAAGAAGTAATTTAGACAAGACACTTAAGTCCTATAATATAGCCTATATTATGTCTTAATCACCTCATTAGCATACTTAGGTTATATCAGTATACCTCTGTGCAATACACATTAGAGAAAGAGAATAGAAACATAATAGATGAATAATACAGAATTGTTAATCTGAAATCATAATGAATCAGAATGTCACTTTGTGCAAATACTTAAAAGATATATTAAAATTAAGAACAAACAGTGCTTCTTGGTTTTGTTTTTTATTTCTGAGAGGACACTAGTAATACCCCTTCTTATCAGTATTTACATTTTTTCCAGTCTCTAATGGTTCCCATGTGGACACATGTGTGAGCATATATACACTTTCTAGTGCAGTTTTAGGTAGAAATTGTTTTTTCCTTGAGAAAGAACATAGAGAAAATGGAACAGAGTGGCCTCAATTTTTACAAAAATTTGTAAGTGAATAACAGAAATATTTACAAATAGTCATGAACAACTTATGACAGATTGTCTACATAAACCCAAACATTTTTTATAAGAAAATTGATTTGGGGCCCAAAGTGGCTCCGGCCGGATGTCGTGGCGCTTGCGAAGGTGAGGCCAAGAGTTCAAGGCCAACCAACCTCAGCAACCTTACAAGCTCTCATTGATTGGCAAAAAAAAAAAAAAAAATTGATTTAACTTATTAACACCTTTATGCTCTTCCAGCGTATTTTCAGGGGGTAAAAATCGCATCAAAACACAAGCAAACTAAAAATTGTGCCTATTGCATGTACCAGATATCTACTTTTTCTCTCCAAACAAAAATTGCTAAGGAATACTTCAAAGCTTCAAACAAACCTTCAAAAAATAAAAAATAAAAATGCTAGAAATATGTTTCCTATAGATAACTTACATGGATAATAAAAGGAATGTTTCTTGGAAGTAAAGGTTACAAAGTGCTTATTCACTTGAGTCCTCAACAAAGTTTTTCTGAATTATATTACTTTATTGAAAATGGAATAAAGTAATTTTTTTCATATGGCCAGCAGTAAATCTATTTTTTTGTTTGTTTATTTCTACTTTTTTTCCCCCTTAAAATATCTGCAACGTGGGCAGAAGATTACTGATTGGGTAAGCACCACACTACAATATTGTTACTAGGACTTGTCATTTTCATCTAAGTGTTTTGTTTGTTTTATTGTTGTTTAAAACGTAACTGAAGGTATCATATTTTCTGGTATTTAAAAGTACTTCTTCATTCCTTTAAAAAATAAGTTAGTATAGCTTGCTCCCGCCATCGCAGGGCTACTCATCTACAAGTTGAGAAAATTTAGCCTATGAGGAGGATATCAGTGAGACTGAGTCAGGAGCCACTGGGAAATAGCAAGACCATGTTAATTGTTGCCAAAAGCATGCTGGCTACCATCTTTCTGGCTTTGTTTGCAGTCTCAGTGGTGGTTTGAGAGCAATGCTACTGCTGTCCAGGAGACCTGCTCCAGCACTATTATTCCAAGCCCATTGTGAGTCTCTTGGGTAACATGGATATCCAATCTGAACTCACTGAGTTAGAATTGAATTATGTCATTACCAACTCCCGCATAGAGGTCATTCTGGAGAATGAAGACTGGATCTAGGATGCCTTGGGTCTCATGTCCCACTGCATTGTCATCTTGAAGATTTGTCACACTTGGAGAGAAAAACTTGTTGCCATGGCAATGGGCTCAGAGGCTGAGAAGAAGACTTCAGTCAGTGTCAGCAACATCATTGTGGCAGCCACGTGGATCATACCCATAGTAGATAATGTTGTGAAATCAATGTACCCTCTGTTGGGCACCAAACTCCTGGACTGGTGTTTGACTGCTCTGCTCCTATCTGTTAGTCATCAGATGCTGGTGACCAGAAATGCCTGCCATCTGACCAGGGGCCTCAAAGTACCTGGAAGTCCTATGAGAAGCATTCCTGCCTTCTGAACCAGATAAAGGCCTCCCAGACCCGAAAGCCTTCTTGCAGGAGTAGTTAGCAATTTATTGCCTGTAGGCCAGCAGTTAATCACAAAAGCTAGGAGAGTGGCTTAGATGAACTTTCCACCTATTTCTGTAGAATTAGTTTTTCTCCAGGGCTCAGTAGTGTGTGCAAAGCAAAGTGGGAGAGGCCTATCTGGTGACACCATTGCTGCAGTTACAAATTGTGGCTGGTGAGTGGCAGTCTAATAAGGGGATATGCCCTTCATCGTGTGAACAGCACAGCACTGAAACTAATGGACCGTCAGCTTTATTTAGCTTACTTAGTGTTTTCAAGAAAATTGTGCTACCATCTAAGAAATCAAGAGGTTTCACATTAAACATCAGAATTTCTGGCTTATCCTGAACAGTCAGTATGTTTGGCAACTGTGATTTGTGTTTTCTAACAAGAACAATCAATTAGAGTTAAGTAGGGATTGCCTCTCTTGGCAAGACTTGTACTCTCATCTGGCCCGTTTCATTTATTGGTCTTATCTGCCTGATCCCTGAGGCACCTGGTCCTCTCCTCTTATTTCCAGCTTTGGGTTTGAAGCTGAGCACTGTAAACTTGATTATTTCCTTTTTGTTATTATGCCTACAATTTTACTTTATACCACTAGGTATATAGTAAATTTATACTTATGATTCCCTCAAAAAATTAAAATTCAAAAATAAAAATAAATTAGTATAATTCATATGAATTTTGTTTTGTATCTCTGTGCTTTATATTTGTCAATCTGCAATATCTAAGATGTTTGTAAACAGACTGTACAGCAAACAGTTGCAAAAGGTGTATATGGAGTGCAATTAATCAGTTAACAGGTATTTAGAAGAAACACTAGTGTATTAAAACTTTTACAGTTTTCTCTGCTATCCAGTCTAGGAATTAATTTCTTATTTTTCTTTTTTTAACACTTTAATTCTGGGATACATGTGTAGAATGTGCATGTTTATTACATAGGTATACACGTGCCATGGTGGTTTGTTGAAACCATCAACACATTACCTACATTAGGTATTTCTCCTAGTGCTATCTCTTCCCTGCCCACTCACCCCTGCTATCTTTCCCCTAGCCTCCCACCCCCTAACAGACTATGGTGTATGATATTCCTCTCCCTGTGTTCATGTGTTCTCATTGTTCAACTCCCACTTATGAGTGAGAACATGCAGTTTTTGGTTTTCTGTTCCTGTGTTAGTTGGCTCAGAGTGATAATTTCCAGCTTCATCCATGTCCCTGCAAAGGACATGAACTCATCCTTTTTATGGCTGCATAGTATTCCATGGTCTATATGTGCCACATTGTCTTTATCCAGTCTATCATCGATGGGCATTTGAGTTGGTTCCAAGTCTTTGTTATTGTGAATAGTGCTGCAATAAACATATGTTTGCATGTGTCTTTGTAACAGAATGATTTATAATCCTTTGGGTATATACCCAGTAATGGGATTGCTGTGTCAAATGATATTTCTCATTCTAGATCATTGAGGAATCTCCACACTGTCTTCCACAGAGGTTTAACTAAATTCCATTCCCACCAACAGTGTAAAAGTGTCCCTATTTCTCCACATCCTCTTCAGCATCTGTGGTCTCCTGACTTTTTAATGATCACCATTCTAACTGAATGGTGAGATGGTATCTGATTGTGGTTTTGGTTTGTGTTTCTCTAATGACTAGTGATGATGAGCATTTTTTCATATATTTGTTGGCCATATAAATGTCTTTTTTTGAGAAGCATCTGTTCATATCCTTTGCCCACTTTTTGATGGGGTTGTGTTTTTCTTGTAAATGTGTTTAAGTTCCTTGTAGATTCTAGATATTAGCCCTTTGTCAGATGGATAGATTACAAACATTTTCTCCCATTCTGTAGGTTGCCTGTTCACTCTGATGATAGTTTCTTTTGCTGTGCAGAAGCTCTTTAGTTTAATTAGATCCCATTTGTCAATTTTGACTTTTGTTGCTATTGCTTTTAGTGTTTTACTATTGAAGGCTTCACCCATGCCTGTATCCTGAATGGTATTGCCTAGGTTTTCTTCTAGGGTTTTTATGGTTTTAGGTCTTACGTTTAAACCTTTAATCTATCTTGAGTTAATTTTTGTATAAGGTATAAGGAAGGGGTCCAGTTTCAGTATGGTTTGTTTGGCACATATACACCATGGAATATTATGCAACAACCAGAAATCATTACTTTTTGTCCATTGTAAGGACACGGTGAATCTGGAGAACATCATTCTCAGAAAACTGACACAAGAACAGAAAACGAAATACCACATATTCTCACTCATAGGCGGGTGAGAAAAATGAGAACACATGGACACAGGGAGGTGGGTACTACACACTGGAGTCTATTGGGGGGAATAGGGGAGGGACAGCAGTGGGGGGAGCTGGAGAGGAATAGCCTGGGGAGAAATGCCAAATGTGGGTTAAGGAGAGGAAGGCAGCAAAACACACTGCCATGTATGTACCTATGCAACTATCTTGCACGTTCTGCACATGTACCCCAAAACCTAAAATGCAATAAAAATAAAAAAAGAAAGTAAATATCTTGTTCATGTAAAATATGAAGTTATTTGATGAAATCTCTGATTTTCTTTTTTACAAGATGAAACTGTAGTTGCTCTATGTTAAAAACAGGAAAGCAGAAGTAAAAGGACCTTGGACATTGAATTGCCTGCCCCAAAGGAAGCCTTAATTAGAAGTTAAAATCACATTTCAGAATTAATCTTAACAAGACAAAGGATTTGTAATATTACTAATATGAATAATGTCAAATCTTTGGAAAATTTGCTCTTGTCATTATCATCTTTGTATTGATACAAATATGTATTAAAGTTCATACAAATATAGAGCAAATTTGTAAGCACAGGGGATAGAAGAATACACCACATGGGCATCCCTACCCCCAAGAATTTGCATTCTGTTCTGGAGAGAAGAAGGTTGAGTAGCTAGATTCATGGAAAGTGAAATATTAAAAAATTATGGTATGTCAAATAAATGATGAATGATAGCAAGAGCTAAAGAATTCTGTATAATGAATAATCACAGGAGATAAAGTAATTGAAGAAGGAAGAATTTTCCTGAAGAAAGTGCAGTGAAAGGAAAGGGGCATAGAGATACGTGGAACAATATTTTAAAAGCTTAGGCCGGGCGCGGTGGCTCAAGCCTGTAATCCCAGCACTTTGGGAGGCCGAGGCGGGTGGATCACGAGGTCAAGAGATCGAGACCATCCTGGTCAACATGGTGAAACCCCGTCTCTACTAAAAATACAAAAAAAAATTAAAAAATTAAAAAATAAAATAGCTGGGCATGGTGGCGCGTGCCTGTAATCCCAGCTACTCAGGAGGCTGAGGCAGAAGAATTGCCTGAACCCAGGAGGCGGAGGTTGCAGTGACCGAGATCGCGCCATTGCACTCCAGCTTGGATAACAAGAGCGAAACTCCGTCTCAAAAAAAAAAAAAAAAAAATGCTTAGAGGGAAAATAAAACTATAAAGAGCAGGACATGGCAGTATATTCTTCCTTTGGTGTGGGTACAGTGGTGGGTGAATATTTGCTAAGTCATAATCTATTGCATCACACTGAAGAAAGTAAACTCTTCCACATGACTACTGGGTGACCTTATAAGGATTTGGTCAGAAGACCGATAGCATCTGCAGTAAGATGTAAGGAAACAGAAAAGGAGAGAGAGTGTGAAGCCAGATCTCAAAGACCTTCAAACCAAAATAACTTTTATCCATTTCTCCTTGTCAAAACATTGCTTAGATTCAGTCCTCACTGTAAATTTATTTACTGTAAACATGGCCTCTGTTACTACTTCTCCCCAATAATCTTATATATATTTAAATAGAAAACAAAATTTCCACTAAAAAGTTTTTGTACACTTCTCCAATTTATTCAGTCACACAATCCCCTTACTCCATGTTGGCAAATGTAAGTCATCTAGCGCAAGTGCCTTTGCTATCTATCTTGTCATTTCAACATGTCTAGGGGGTTTCAGCTTCCTTCTGTCTTTAGAACTTACCTGTAACATTGCTCTTTTTTCATTTCATCTCAGAGTAAGTTTGTTTCCTCTCTTTCACTGTGTGCAGAATGTCATTTACAAACCAACTGAGCTAAAGCTTTGTTTGAAATCAGTTAATAACTCCTTCCCTTGCATTTTAGATCTCGTGCTTCATTGATATTTTTTTCTAATTGTAAATATATTTAGATCATGTATTCCTTTAAATAAAAAAATTTAAAAATTCTTCCCTTTCCCAATATCCCTTTAAGCATCTTGATTTTTTCTTCCTTTCACCAATGAAAGTTCTAAGATTTTTCTATATTTATCATTTTCCTCTATTTTCTCATTATTTGCTTTACTTTTCAAAATCTCTCATTATTAATGTATTTACATGCATAACAACAGTAAACTTCCATGTTTTACAATTATTTTCCCAGTTAAACAAATAGTTTCACAATTGAGTGACATTTAAAATCTTTCTTCTCCTTGTGTATTGATAAAATGCTTTTATTCCTTGGTGTATCAGTCATTTGTATCCAAAATATCATTGTGTAAAAAAAAAATCAAAACTCATTGGCATGTATTATATTGGTGTAAAAGTTATTGCAGTTTTCACCATTACTTTTAATAACAAAAACCATGATTACTTTTCTTTTTCCTTCTTCTTTTTTTTTTTTTTTTTTTTTTTTTGATGGAGTCTCGCTCTGTCACCCAGGCTGACAGTGGTGCAACCTTGGCTTACTGACCTCTCCCTCCCGGGTTCAAGTGATTCTCCTGCCTCAGCCTCCCAAGTAGCTGGGACTACAGGCATGTGCCAAGATGCCTGGCTAATTTTTATATTTTTAATAGAGACAACATTTCACCATGTTGGCCAGGCTGCTCTTGAACTCCTGACCTCAGGTTATCTGCCTGCCTCAGCCTCCCAAAGTGCTGGAATTACAGGCATGAGCCACAGCGCCCGATGTGTGATTACTCTTACACCAAACTACTTACCAACCTGCTTGCCAATGAGAATCTATTTCTTACTCATCTATGGGTTGACAGGAGTTCAGCTAATATAGATTTGGCACAATTGGTCTTGTTTTCTAGCTGTGAACTATGTTCACCTGTTTCTCATCCTTCTTAAACCTGAAGATATCTTGAGACATATCCTTCTTATGAAAAAAGATCGAAATGCAAGACCAAGTCAAATCACAAAAGCAAATTTCAAATTCTCTACACATAATTTCCACCATTAGGATCTCATTAGGAAAAGCAAGTCACGTAGCCATGTTCAACATCAATTAGAGAGAGAAATGCATTTTTTTTTTTTTACAGAAGGGGATAGAAAGTGAATACTTGCTAAGCAATATTATAATTTACATCCCTTGGGTTTCTGATACTATAGAGCTTTAGTGGTATAAGGACAGGAGGCAGGGAAATTCTGGGCAGAAGAGGGCAGGTCTCTGGCAAAGGTCTCACCCTCAAACCTGGAACCGTGGCCCAACATGAGAACATGTATTCCTGTTTTCCCACTCAAATGTTGCCTTTGCCAGAACCACCCATCGCCCTCCCTGCCCATCATTCTGTGCTCATAAAAACCCCAGTCTCCACTAGCAGAGAGCAGAGAAAAGGAGAAGCAACTGGACATCAGAGAGAAGCAGCTTGCCTTCAAAGGGACAGGTTGACAATGTGGCTTTGGAGAGGAGTCTGGCCAAGGGCGACTAGACTCCAGGGGAAGATCACCTTCCCATTCCATCTGCTTTCTAACTCCTTTTCCAGAGAGATCCACTTTCATCAGTATTAAAATCCTCTGCATTCACCACCCTTCAATTCGTTCATAAGACCTGATTTTTCCTGGACACCAAACAAGAGCTCCTGTGCCATGGGTGTGGACACTGAAGTCTATCACACTGACTCCCTGCCCTTGCTGGTGGAGAGTAACCACTACACATGAAACAGCAGAGGGCCCACTGAGCTGTTTAACACTTAAGCTGTCCGCAGATGGCAAAGCTGAAAGAGCATTGTAACACATGTTCTCTGGCGCTTTAGAGATCGTGGGTACTCCCCACTAGATGCTGCCACAGGGCCTGCACAGTTTTGTTTTTGCCGGTGCCCAAAAACACTCACCTTGACTCCTGCACCTGTTCACCTGCACTCCCACTCCTGCAACGGGTGGAGCGCAGTGAGACTGAGCCAGTGGAGTCCACTCCTGCTGCCCCAAAGAAGCAGCCAGCTGGTTCCAGTGCCCATTCACTCCAGTTTCCACCCATGAAGGGGAGGGAAATTTCCTGCTTCAATAGTGATTTCATTTGTATCTTTCAATAGAGTTAGAAGTGATGATATAGCTGACAGGCATTATTGTACTTAAGTAGGTTGTTCTAGACAAAAGTACTTATTAGGCTACTTTGTAAAGAAACAACTTATTCCTCTGAGATATTTTACAAATCTATGTCATCACCTTTGGTCAATAGCCGTAAATGAAGTCCATGCCATGTTCGAGGATTGGGTCATTGTCTTAATATTGTATGATGAGATTGTGTACTAAGATGTTGTTGGCTAAGATGATTAATTAGGGAATCTTTTTAAACATAAAAACAAGCCTCACCTTTACTTTTGACTATTTTATTAAAACTGATATTTTTATCTTCATTCGCAAGAAGTGAAAGGGTTTAGTGTTTTTCCAGAAAATAAATATGGAGTTTACTACTTGTAACACATTTAAAGAAAAAAGAGAAGCTTCAGTAACTTGTGTTCCCTGAGGAACTGGTAGGTGATATGGCTACTGTTTGATAAGTCAGGGCAAGAGAGTTAAGATTCATGAGTAAACTTGTAAACAGCTGGGTAACCCATGGTTTATATGTATGCAAAAAAATAAACTAAAAGTCTAATAAATTTTTTAAAGTACCAGAAATCCATGCTTTCTGCAAGTGAGAAAACTGAAGGAAATGGTATCACTGAAAAAAGCGTAATTATGCAATGCAGAAATATGACCATCTCTCCACCCGCAGTATGATACTTTAAGATTTAATTCCTCAGTCTTATGAGTGGATTCTTCTAAACAACATACCAATAGCTTAATGAATTTATTTGTTTACATTTACTGGCAATTAAAAATTACATGAACAAAACATTACACTTATATTTTTATATCCATATTCCTCTGGAGAGAATTTCAGTAACATCAGTATGCCACCCATCACTTTGTCTTTGCTCACCATTTGGTGACAGGATTCATTGCATTTGCTAGAAAATAAGATTACTGTAGTGCAAATTATGCATGCATGCTCAGTTGTAATTTTCCTCTGCATGAGGTTAAGTGCATGTTATTCATTGTTTATGAAATGTTTCATTTGTAAATCTGTTTTGAAAGCCTGAAATGGAACATTACGTTTCTATGGAGCCCTGTCTTACAGATTTAGTTTTCATTCTACAGGAATTATGTTTTAAATATTGTATCTGCTTTCAGTTGTGTTATCTTGTACACCTTTCTCTAAATCTTAATATATTACTATCACTCAGGTGAAACAATCATTAACTCCATTGAATAGCGTTATAGGATTGAATTTTACAAACGGACTTTTCTGTGGCTGAAAAAAAGAAAAAAGAGAAGCTTCAGTAACGTGTGTTCCCTGAGGAACTGATAGCCAGAGGTATATTCTTATGTTTACCATAGAATAAAAGTGGTCTTTACAAGAGCATTTCCAACTGGATGTCTTCTATCTGAGCATTTTGGTAGAAATATACCATGACAGAACTTTAAACAATATAGTTTTATAATATCTATCTATAATTAGCTACTAAGTCATAAGCCATATTTATTTCAATAAGAAACATAGATCATAATTGCATATTTAAAAGATTAGAGAATTTTACTTGATTCAATAAATATGGACTCTAGTGCTAGGCATTGTGTGAAATATTCACATTCAAGGATGAATTAGATATTCTTTGTCCTCCAGAATTTCATTTACATGCAGGCATGTAAATTGTTAATAGATGTTCATCACACATCATAACATCCAAATAATTAGAATTTCTAGAAAAAGAAGGTGATGGGGTGAAAACAAGGCTCATACAAGAAGAGTGAGATTTGAACTGGGTGCATAAGGGTTGGTTGAATTTTGTTTGATGAAGATGACAGACATAAAGACGGAAAAGAATAAGGAAGAAAAGGGTGTTGGATATTGTCAAGTTAACATATTTGGGAAGAATAGGGGCTTTTTGAACCTGTAACATTAAGTGTTCATCACAATTGAAAGATGTTGAAACACTCTGGTTTACATGGCATAATGATAAAGGTTTTGGGTTTAATTTGTAGGTATTAGTGGGCCACCTAAATGTGTCAGCAAGGTAGCTACATGATTCATTTTATGTTTTATAAGGAGAGCTCTCAGGAGATTGTAGGATGTAAAAAGAGAAGAAGGAAAAAGCTTGATTAAACAGAAGAGGTTGATTAAACAGTTACTGGAGGTGCAATCAATAAGACGTGGATATAAAATGAACGTTGAGGATGAAGTATAATCAATGATGACTCCTGCTTCCTCCGTGCTGGAGGTCTTGGTGGATGGTGATGCTGTTTAGTTGTGAAATCAGACTCAGAGACATTTTGAAGTCAAAATGACAGCAGTTGTTTTTAGATATGTATTTGATTGATTAAATGAGTTAGATTTAATAATGTATTCATAATAGGGCTAGGGCATAAGAATATTTTGACTCTTATTTTAGAAGTACTTCATTTCTCTAGTAAGATAAATCAGTTAAACTGATAATTACTTAAAGCATTGCTTCTCTGAGTCTGAGTAAATAAGTCAATAAGATATGATACTTCGGAAGGATTAGCTCCTTTTCTGATGGGTGGAAATGGGTTGGGCTGGGAGAGCATGATAGAAAAGTAACACAAAATATGAAACCCTCTCCTCAATTAGTTGAATGAATCAATCAAATGTCATTTGATTACTCATTTCTACTACAATATCTTTCTGCTTGTGTATAAGGAATTGTAGGACTTATTGTCGGTAATATCATGGTTCAAAAGAAGTATTAATATCCTTGTATTACAGGCAACATTTATATTAGGGAGGCTCTTAAATGTAGGATTTTCTCATCTTGTGATCAGAAATGGGTGGTTAGAGGGAAGGCACACTCTGTGCTATCTTCGTCTTTTACTTCCTTCTTTATTTATTAAGCCTTATCAATATACACTTTTACATTTTTGTATTTTGGAGATTTTGTTTGGTTTGTTTTTGCATTTTAAGTTTCTGGTGTTGAAATTGTTAATTTAGTTAACTTATTTGGGTGTACTAGAAAAAATTTTGTGATTAAGTTGTTCCTTCTGTAATTGCAGTAGCCAAATTTGAAGCTACCTTTTACAAATTATTTTTGTTAAAAGTGCTATATTGCTTGTATTATTAGAATACTATTTGTTTGTTTTTATTTTGAAGTCATTATTAACTCAACAATGGTATTTATTTAACCTTTATTAAATGGTTTCATACTTTCAGTGTATGTCAGATGATATACACAATAATACATAAAAATACTGAATTCATTTTGAAATTATTCTGATGTATTGCTAAAGATTCTATAGTTTTCCCACTTAACATTAATGCTTGTGTTAGCATGTGAAATTTCAAAATGAATCTGATTTAAGATATAAACTATTCTTTACTGAAAAATAGGATGGTATGTTTTATGAAGTTTGAGCAGCACATGGGCTTTGGTGGTTTAAGGTGATAACATATCAAACACATATTAGACTGAGAGTCTGTGAAATATGAAGGCAGATACTTCTATTTGCAACACAGACTTTTTGCTTAAAATTAAAACGTTGGTGATTTAACGTTGAAAGCTATCCAAAGAAGTTTTTTTTGTTGTTGTTTTTGTTTTTGCTTTTTTTGAGACAGAGTTTTGCTCTTGTTGCCCAGGCTGGATTGCAATGGCACAATCTCAACTAACCAGAACCTCTGCCTCTCAGGTTCAAGTGAATCTCCTGACTCAGCCTCCTAAGTAGCTGGGATTACAGGCATACGGCACCAGACTTGGCTAATTTTTTTTCAACAGTTTTAGTAGAGACAGAGTTTCTCCATGTTGATCAGGCTGATCTCAAACTCCCGACCTTAGGTGATTCGCCCACCTCAACCTCCCAAAGTGCTGGGATTACAGGTGTGAACCACCACACTAGGCCCAAAGAAGTCTTTTTTTTTTTTTTTTTTTTTTTTTTTTTTTTTTTTTTTTTTTTTCAGCAGTGTACTATCACCTGCCTGTGCTAGTAAGCAAGGCAAAAGAAACTGTCAAAACTGCATATGCTTGAGAGGCTGGCAGGTGAAAGAAATATAACACAGCACTGCAGATTGGGTTTTCTCTAAGTGTCTCAGCCTGAATGGCTTAGAGAACTAGTGCATAACTGGTTTTACCTCCAACCTCTTAAACCAGCTCTTCAAGTTTGCTATCAAATCAGCACTAAACATGGTCTCACTACACCAGGGTCCTTTAAATCTTAAAACAAAAAATAAAAACAACAACGATGATGACACTATGAGACATTACGAGTCTCAAACAAATCCGCTATGATTGATGTGTTAGCAGATGGAGGCTGATAGAAGTGGTACCACTATGAGGTTATGGTTAAGGAGATTATCAAGTAGTTGAATAGGGATGCAAGACTGCTGACCACTAGGCACAGTGCAGTGATTAGGATAAAACTGCTGAGGGTGCTCACCAGAAACAGAGTTAACAGGTGAAGCTGTGACAAAACCCATGTAAAGTCCCCAAATGATCACCTACAAATTTCCTCAGACAAATGAGGGAATGGCAAGCCACCCCACACTTCCAGCATTTCAGCAATTCTCACACAAGCACATAGCAACTCATTCTGCAGGACCATCTTCAAGGAGGAAGGATATTGATTTATTGAAAATGCTATTAGACATACAGGATAATGATACATAGATCACAGATGCTGCATCAACATATGGAAGAGTTCTTGCATCAGCAAATACAAGGGATCAATAATATGAAGAGAGGGAGCATAAGATTTATTAGGAGGCTTTATTGCTCTGTGATTTATGAATAGCCACAGATGGCAGTGATGTAGTATAATTTTCACAAATATGATGCAATAAAGATTATTAAAGCATTCAGCAGTACCATTTTTAGCTTCATCTATAGCAAAAAATATCTCTGGGAACTCTGTCCTTTACAAAGAAAAGACATAGAGACACTCTTCATTTCTGGTATTTTTTTTTTTTTCCTACTGTTGGGTTTCTTCTGAAAGCATTTTGGTCTTTGTCTTATTTTTCTGTTGTAAATGCACATATGACTGAAAAGGATAATGAGGGGGAATGTTTCACAGGTAAGGCTTGTAAGTCATTATGGCAAAGTTGTTAAGAGAATGAACTACACATGTGGAATGTCTGCCTTGATGTCTCCACTCTGCCCATGCCTGACGGTGTGCTCTCAAATCAGTTTATTTTCTTATTTCTTAGGGCCTGCCTTCCCTGTTTTCAATATGAAGCCATATTTTACCCTTTCCCAGTTTTAACATAAGGAGTTGCTGCTACAGATATGTTGACCTAAAAGTATTAAGAATGTGAAGGACAAGTGTATTTTTAAGCTATACTTGAGATAGTCCCACTGTGATAACAATACGGAAGCCTGGTGTAACACCAGGTGAAAAACTTTTGGAAAGAAAAGTGGGGAATCCTTTATAAAACTTATTTTCTAAAGAATCTATCAATTTTTAGATTTCTTTAAATAGAATTATATCTTAAAACAATGATAGTTACAATTGATGTAAATGGCCAAGGAAATTCAAATACCTGTGTCAGAAAGAGACCTTGTTTCCCAGCATTATTTTAAGAAACAGTGTTAATTGTGTTAATGAAATGTATTTCCTTTGTAGCTGTGAAAAAAAAAATAGTTTTAAGAGACATTGTATATTTAAGGAAAGTATCATAACATTTAAATCTATCCCTGTATTATTCAAATGACTATTTTGAATCGTTTCAGAATTTTTTCTGGGTTTTTTTTTTCCAAATAATTTACTGGAAATACTATTTTACAGGTGTTAAATATTGTCTTCCTTTGCTTTGTTTTCAAATTATCCCTCCTCCTCCTCTTTCTTTTATCAAGTCTGCTAACAGTACTGATCGTTCCCCATACTCTGTTGCCTTGGGCTTTGTAAAATTAACTGTATCAGCTGAGCACACATTCAATTATATTTTCTTGTTTTTCACTGCCCATGATTCTGATTTCTGAACTGTCAGATCCATCTTCTTTCTTGTCAGAGTATCTTTTAACTTTATTATATACAGTCTCACTATCTGTCACAACTGACAATCCTAATATATGCTATTTCTTTTAGACCATTTCCATTGTTAAAATTCTGTTTTCTTTCCTGCCTAAATCAGATTCTTTTTCCCTGTATCACCAACTGAAATCTTTAACTATTGAGCTACTTCTATTCTGCTATACTGTTTATTATGTTGAAACATTTACAGCCCAGTTGACAACACTTTAGCTTCTCCCTTAATTCATGATTTATTTTATTTGTGCAACATACATTACTCTGGAAACTGTGTAATGTTTGAATAAACTGACTGCATTTACTGGGTGTTAGACTCTAGGAAATCATCTTCATAAAATCAGTTTTGTTCTGAATGTCCTCTGGTTGCAAGTGAAGCCCTACAAATGTAAGGCCCAGATGCAAGAAAACTAAAATTCAAACTAACAATAAGCAAAAGAAAACAAAGATTTCAATGTGATGATTATACCAGCTGTACATAATTCTATAAAAATGATTTTTAGTATTTTATACATTTTAGCTAAAAAATCTCTAAAGTTCTCTTTTGAGGTGAGAATGCTATTCCTGTTTCATAAACAGGAAAATTGATTTTCCCTCATTTTCAGAAAAATGACAGAGTAGAATAAATTAATTTAAAGGAAAGTGGAGTTCCTCCTTGGAATATAAGCTTTTTGAAGAGAGGGGATTTGTTTTGTGTATCGATGTAAGAGTGCCTGACCCATTTGAGGCCATCAATAAATATTGTTGAAAGATGGAATTAATGTTCTCAAAGAATAAATTTCACTCCCTGCTCTAGGACTTTTTACTTCCTTCACCAAACTTTCTTTTCTTGAAATGTTCTGAGGCTTTATGTTTCACCTCCTTTTTATTTGCTCAGGTACTTTCTCAGCAAAGGATCTGACTCTGACCACCATATTTAAAATTGCACTTTCCTTTGGAAACTTCCTGCCCCTAGTCCCACTTTCCTGTGTTTTTTCACTCTCCTATAGCACTATCATTAAGTGATATATTATATTATACTTGTTTTATTATTTATTTACTTACTGCCCAGCCATCTTACTGAATTGTGAGCTCCATAAAGACAGATAATTGTGTCAGCCTTTCTTGTTCCTGTTGCTATTCTTCCTGGTTCTACCAAATCCTCAGGGATAGAGTAGAGCCTGGAACTTGGTAAACACTTGATAATTAGATCTAAGTTGGAATATTTGGCTTAGAGAATATAAAGACAAAATATTACTTTTTTTTTTTTCAGTTTACAGAACACTAACTGGTTTTAGATCTCAAAACATGCTTAACAATATGACATATACTTATCATACCTATTTTAGGCTATTGTAAAAAATGCAGATGTTTGCATATTTAGAAAATTAAAACACCAAAGAGGCACCATAAATCATTTTGAAAAATAAATGTCTAAATAGGTAGTTATATGGATGGATAGATTGATAAAGAGAAAGATAGCCTGGGTGGGTGGGTTGGGATGTGTGTGTGTGTGTGTGTGTGTGTAGTGTTTGAGGAACAACTAGAATATTACTGGAGTTTAAAAACACAGTGCTTTTGTTTTTTTCCCCTTCACTAGTACAGTCTTCACCTAGAACCTTTCTTCCAGCCTATTGTCTTATTAATGAAGTTCTATCTACTCATGTCCTGAAGCAAAAGAGACTCTAGGAGATGGAAAACTGGGAGAATAAATGATTTAAGGGGAAAAATTGGAATGCAACGGTTACAATCATTTAAGAAATCAGGTGTTCCATTTGAAGTGTATTTGTTTCTGGCTGTGGTAAGCAAAATGACGGCCATCCCAAAATGTCAAAATCTTAATACCAAGAACCTGTGAAAATTCTACTTTACAGGGCACAGGTAAATTTACTTAAGGATTAAATGAAAGATATTGAGATGAGGGAATTGTTCTGGATTATCTGGGTGGAACCAATGCAATCATAAGGACCCTTGTAAGAAGGATGCAAGAAGGAAAGAGAGAGGGAGATGTGATGATGGAAGCTAGAGGTTAGAGAAGGATCTGAAGATGCTACACTGCTGGCTTTGAGGAGGGAGAAAGGAGATATTAGGCAGCAGCTGCTGGAAACCTGTAGAAGCTGGAAATGGTGAGGAAGCAGATTCTGTCGTAGAGCCTCCAGTAGTAGCCGTATGCTCTCTGATATATTGACTTTATACCAGTGAGACCCATTTTGAACTTCAGACCTCCAGAACTGGGAGACCATAAATTTGTATTGTTTCAAGACACTGGTTTGTTTAGTAATTTGTTACAGCAGTAGCAGGACACTAATGTATTGGTTTAAACCTTTTATGATCCTTCTAACTGCAAGACTTGGAGTTTATATACCATTTATTTATTTTTGAGACAGCGTCTCATTCTGTTGCCCATGCTGTAGTGGAGTGGTGCAATCTTGGCTCACTGCAACCTCCACGTTCCAGGTTCAAGCAATTCTTTTGCCTTAGCCTCCTTAGCTGAAACCATAGGCATTTGCCACCATGCCTGGCTAAGTTTTGTATTTTTAGTAAAGGCAGGGTTTTCCCATGTTTGCCAGGCTGTTCAAGAACTCCTGACTTCAAGTGAGCCATCCTCCTCAGTCTCCCAAAGTACATACAAACATTTAACAAAGTTTAATAACATATAAAGAAAGACTGTCCCAAAACACATTTGTGAGACAAATGGAGTTTGCCTGTAACATCTCTTCCTTCTTCCCAAGGTTTCTGTCTCAGGAATTTTTCCTTTATTCCTTTCATGCTGCTTCTCAAGGTAGTAACTGATAATTTACTTGTTAACTTAAAAACTTAAAATATAGCATTTTTAGTTTAAAATTATATGTTTCATAATACTATTTACTCTTCCTTAATAAAAATAGAAATATTTAATAATAGCAGTAAAACTTATATCCATTTTCTATTATTTTCATAGTAAATTACCAAATTTTTCACACTTTAAAACATATCCCAGAACTTCATAGGTCAGAAGTATGGATGGACTTGTTCTGTTTCTCCATTCCAAGTTGGAGAAGGCCCAGATGAAAGTGTTGGCTAGCTAGAAAGAATCCGGTTCTAACTTCTCTGAGGTTATGGGAAGAATATAATTTCCTTTTCCCTGCTGACTGTTAGCCTGGAGCCTCTCCTTAAAGACTTCTGCATTCCCATATCACTTGCCTGACTTCATCTTCAAATCAGTAATGTCAAGTCGTTCAAATCTCACTGAATTTTCCTTCTGCTGCATCTGACTCCATCCTTAGAAACTCCTATGTCTTTAAAGGTTCACGTATGTAGATTGGGGCCACGTGGATCATCTAGGATACTCTTTTTGAATATCCAAAGTCTTAATTACATTGGCAAAGTCCACTTTTCTGTATAACACAAAATATTCCCAAGTTCCAGAGTCTAGTGTGTGGACACCATCAAGGAGCTTTTTTTTTTGCTTATCACAACATCTAACAAATATTAAGTACTATGATATTGCATGGCATATGCTAAATGCTCCACACATATAATTTTAATTTTGTGAACAACTCTGAGATTGATTATACTATTTTTAACTTTTTACAGAAGAGTACTGGAGAGGATCATGTTACTTGAACAAGTTCCTAGATACAGTAAATTATGCTATATGGCATGTGTATTTCTAAAATATACTGTGCTATGCAAAATCACACAATAAAAGTATATATCCTAAGGTGGAGATGAGGTTAAGAATACAACATTCAACAACTTCATAAGGGACACATTTGAAAAAAAAATGATAAAAACTGATAAGGTCAAAAGTGCATTGCATATACATTAACTAATTGATAATTATTTAATTCATATACAAATTACATATAAAATGCTTATAAAATTACATGAAATATGTACTTTACCTATTGGAAGGTTGCAGCCTACAAGTGAAGTGGTGAAAGGAGGGTTATTTGAAATCAGATGGAAAGTTGTAACTACAGGGGTGGATGGGACTGACTCATAATCATGTCATCAGCGGGGTGGCTGGTAGATATTTGAGGGGTGTTTGTGTTTGCACTGTTGTGTATTCCTACATAGCTCAGTGATGCTACGTGCAGTTTTATGCATTCACCTAGTGTTCCTCAGGGATGAATTCATACATAAGCAAACATGAAATTCACACTCTACTTAAATTGAAACCTAATATATCCATTAAACTAGAATAAATTTGTATTTTCAAAACAATTGTTATATCAGAACTAACTGTAGTAAGAGGCAGAACAGCTCAGAGCAGTGTCATTCCATAATAGTGTCTGAGCTTATTTTACACACACACACGCACACACTCTCTCTCACTCTTTCTTTCTCCTCTCTGCATTCATCAAAGAAAATATGAAAGATAAATATAAAAGAATTTTGGTAAATTTTTATACTGAGTTAAATTTTAATATGTATCATAACTTTTCTCAAGGCTTTTGAGGTAGTGACTCTCATAGTATGGCCTAATAAGCATTCTACCACAATTTGTGGCTTCCATCAACTTTGAACCTAAGTGTAAAGACCGACTCGCTTGTATATCACATGATGGAACTTTGAGAACAGCCTGATAGCATAGTTTCAAAGGGAATGGGCTTTGGTTTGACACACTCTTTCTGAAGTAAACAGGAAAAGCTCTATATTCTTTAAACTAGGGGTACGAGTTCGTGGCCTGTTAGGTACCAGTCCATGGCCCGTTAGAAACTAGGCTGCAGAGCACAAGGTGAGCAGTTAGCAAGCAAAGCTTCATCTGTATTTACAGCTGCTCCCCATCACTCACATTACCACCCTGAGCTCTGCCTCCTGTCAGATCAGCAGTAGCATTAGATTCTCATGGAGCGCAAACACTATTGTGAACTGTGCATGTGAGGGATCTAGGTTGCAAGTTCCTTATGAGAACCTAATGATCTAAGGTGGAGCTGTGGCAGTGATGCAAGCAATGGGGAGCAGCTGCAAATAGAGATTAACATTAGCAGTCAGGTTTGACTGCACAGAGACCATGATATGTGGATTGCTTCTGGACTCCTATCAAAACCCTATTAGTGAGTGGCAAATGACAAGCTGCATCTGGTGGCAGTCTTTTAAATCAGAATCTGACACTTGTTTTGTTGATGTGTGGTCTTCTCATTATTTTATTTGCCACTTCGATCTATACCTTTTTCTCACACTACACACTTGTCTCAGTCACAGTTTTGGTAAGCCCACAACCTAGGCAAAACGAGTAAGAAACAAACATCACTGGAGAGCTTCTTTGAAAACAGGGAAGACCCAATGATGAGACAGCAGAAACAAAGCTGCATTTAAAAGAAAATACCAAGAGTCCTACTTAAATTATGGGTTCATTGCAACAGGTGATTCACTTTCTCCCAGCCCACTTTGTAGAATACGTGGCAACCAGCTTTCCAACAAAGCCACGAAACCTTCCAAACTGTCTCACTAGATGGAGACCATGGAAATTGCATTGAAATACAAGCCTTCGGAGTTTTTCAAAAGAAAGAAAATTGTGAACGTAAAGAACAGAAGCAATTATTGAAGACCACCACTTCATCAAATATATCTACACTGAGAGCATAATTCTTAGTGGCTAACTGCATTGCTAAAGCTTAGAAACTCTTTACTGTTGGTGAAGAGTTAATCCTGCCTGTTGCTAAGGCCATTTGTCATGAACGTTTAGGAGAGGCTGCAGTTCAAAAGGTGGCAACGTCTTCCTCTTTCAGCCAGCACCGTAAGTAGACAAGTGGATGAAATGGCAGAGGATATTGAAGCAGAATTGTTAGAGAGGATTAATGAGTCACCATGGTATGCAATCCAGGTTGATGAGTCTAGCGATGTTGACAATAAGGCAAAAATACTTGGTTCTGTGCAACATATTTTTCAGGAGGATGTGCACGAGGACACGTTATATGTCTTTTTGTTGCCAACCAACATCACTATTCCAAAACTGTTCAAGTCTTTGAATGGTTACATGCCAGGAAAACTGAATTGGTTTTTGTGTTGAATATATGGACAGATGGAGCAGCTGACCATGACTAGACTGCTTTCTGGTTTCACTACTTGGATCAAGGAGATTGCTTCTGAATGTGAGTCTACATACTGTCATTCATGTCATCCTGATACCATAACCCAGACTCAACAAAAAAAGAAACTCAACAAAAAAAGAAAACTTCAGTCCGTTATACATAATGAACATAGATGCAAAAATCTTCAAAAAAATACTGGCAAACTGATTGCCACAGCACATTAAAAAGCTTATCCATCACGATCAAGTAGGCTTCATCCCAGGGATGCAAGGCTATTTCTACATACACAAGTCTATAAACGTAATCCACCACATAAACAGATCCAAGACAAAAACCACATGATTATTTCAATAATTGCAGAGAAGGACTTCAACAAAGTTCAACAGCCCTTTATCCTAAAAACTCTCAATAAAATAGGTATCAAACGAACATATTTCAAAATAATGAAAGCTATTTACTCCAAACCCTACAGCCAGCATCATACTGAATGGGCAAAAACTGGAAGCATTCCCTTGGAAAGCTGGCACTAGACAAGGATGCCCTCTGTTACCACTCTTTCAATATAGTATTGGAATTTCTAGCCAGAGCAATTGGGCAATAAAAAAGGGAGGACATATTCAATTAGGAAAAGAGGAAGTCAAATTGTCTTTATTTGCGGACGACATGATTGTATATTTAGGAGACCCTATCGTCTCAGCCCCAAATATCCTTAAACTGATAAGCAACATCAGCAAAGTCTCAGGATATAAAATCAATGTGCAGAAATCACAAGAATTTCTAGACATCAGTAACAGACTCACAGAGAGCCAAATCATGTGATTTGGTGCTGGAGGCAACACCACATGTCTATAGCCATCTGATCTTTGACAAACCTGACAAAAACAAGCAATGGGGAAAGGATTCCCTGTTTCATACATTGTGTTGGGAAAATTGGCTAGCCACATGCAGAAAGCAGAAACTGGACCCCTTCCTGACATCTTACACTAAAATTAACTCCAGTTGGATTAAAGACTTAAACATATAAGCTAACACCAAAAAAAAAAAAAAAAAAAAAAAAAAAAAACTCTAGAAGAAAACCTAGGCAAAACCATTCAGGACATAGGCATAGGCAAGGACTTCATGAATAAAATGCCAAAAGCATTGTCAACAAAGGACAAAATAGACAAATGGGATCTAATTAAACTCCAGAGCTTCTGCACAGCAAAAGAAACAATCATTAGAGTGAACCAGCAACCAATCGAATGGGAAAAAATTTTTGCAATCCACCCATCTGACAAAGGGCTAATATCCAGAATCTATAAAGAACTAAAAAGTATTTACAAGAAATAAACAAACAAACCCATTCAAAAGTGGGTGAAGGATATGAACAGACACTTTCAAAAGAAGGCATATATGAGGCCAACAAACATATGAAAAAATGCTAATCATCACTGATTATTAGAGAAATACAAATCAAAACCACGTTGAGATACCACCTCATGCCAGTTAGAATGGTGATCATTAAGAAATATGGAGACAACAGATGCTGGAGAGGATGTAGAGAAATAGGAACACTTTTACACTGTTGGTGAGAGTGTAAATTAGTTCAACCATTGTGGAAGATAGTGTGGTGATTCCTCAGGGACCTAGAAATGGAAATTCCATTTGACCCAGCAATCCTATTAGTGGGTATATACCCAAAGAATTATAAATCATTCTATTATAGAGGCACATACACCCATATGTTCATAGCAGCACTATTTATAATAGCAAAGACCTGGAACTAACCCAAATGCCTATTGATGATAGACTGGACAAGAAAAATATGGCACATATACACCATGGAATACTACTCAATCATAAAAAATGAAGAATTTATGTCTTTTGTAGGGACATGGATGAATCTGGAAAGCATGATTCTCAGCAAACTGACACAAGAACAGAAAAACACCACATGTTCTCATAGGTTGGTGTTGAACAATGAGAACACATGGACACAGGGAGAGGAGCATCACACACTGGAGCCTGTTGTGGGGGGCCAAGGGAGGGTTTGGGGGGATTGGAAGGTCAAGGATATATAACATGGGGAGAAATGCCAGATGTAGGTGATGACGAGACAGAGGCAGCAAACCACATTGCCATGTGTGTACCTATGCAACAATCCTGCATGATCTGCACATGTACCCCAGAACCTAAAGTACAATTAAAAAAAAATAGAAAGAAATGCTGTCAAACTAAAAAATGTCACCTGGACTTAACGTTTTGTAGGATATGATTAAAATTTTCAGCCACATTAAACTGCACGCCTTTAATTCACATCTGTTCGTGAAGCTCTGTGAGGAGATGGACACATGGACACAGAGCACATGTGTCATCTCCTATACACAGAAGTGAGATGACTTTCTAAAGGTAGGTTACTTGTCAGAGTTTTGGAGTTATAAAAACCACTCTAGAGATTTCTTTTAGTCACCACTGGAAGCACATTTTGGTGACATGGAATGGGTTACAAGACTTTCTTACTTGTGTGACATATTCAACCTGCTCAACAAACTCAATCTGTGACTTAAGGGGCAAATGTGACTGCAGGGGCAAACTCTTCCAGTCGGCAGATAAAGTGGCTGTATTCAAAGCCAAATGGGAATTTTGAGGGCGATAAGTGAACTTCGGGATTTTTTACATGTTTCAAACATTAGCAGAGATTTTGAAAGAGACTGAGCCAGGACCTTCTCTCTCCCAGTTTGTACATTGTCACCTATCTCAGCTTTCAAGAGTCTGAGCATTACTTCCCAACCATAGACAACCCCCAAACTTGGAAGAAATGGATCTGCACCCCATTTGTGAATAAGCCAGGTTAATCGACTTTGTGCTAAAAAAGGATCAACTGTTTGAGATCACAAATGATGGTGGCCTTAAAAGTATGTTTAAGACAACTTCAAATCTACATACATTTTGGATTAAAGTCGAGGCAGAATATCCTGAGATTGCCAAAAAAGCACTGAGAAGCCTGCTTCCATTTCCAACATCCTGTCTTTGCAAAGCAGGGTTTACAGCAGTGACAACCAAAAAGCAGTTTTGGACTAGACTGGACATAAGCAACACACTTGAAGTGCCTCTGTTTCCCACCACCCCAGAAGGGACCATCTTTGCCAAAGTGGGACAGTCCCCTTCCAGGAATTCCAGAAAAACAAATTCAAGGCTCCCACTGATTCTACATTATGATGGCTCTATGATTATTTCACTATATATAAGAATGTAATAGAAATAAACTACATAATAAATATAATGTGCTTGAATCATCCCAGAAACCATACCCTACCCCGAGTCCATGGAAAAATAATCTTCCACAAAACTGGTCCCTGGTTCCCAAAAAGTTGGGACTGCTGCCTTAAACTATGAATACAATTTGTTTTCGTCACCTACACATTAACACATCTAGATAAAGGCAGGAGAGTTTGAGACTAGATGAACATTTTCAAGTGGCACGTTATAAACAATCTAATTTTGTTCTCCTAGCAAATGGTAGAGGGGGTGGTCTCATCAGCCTATTTATTTTATAGGTCATGAAAATGTGTCTAAGTAAGTCAAATGGCTATTAATATCGTATATGAGTCCACTGCAGGATGAAGATTTTTAAAATATGTCTGTCTGTTGACAGTGAAGTCTATTACATCATATTGCTTTCTGCTAAAGCCATGACTGAGTCAAAAAATAAAGTATTCTTCCCCATTATCCCTTATCTGGATTTATAATCTAAACTTGATAACTACAAAAAGACACTAATTAGACTACTTCCTGTACTAGCTTTTGTCTTTTTTCTCATCATCATTAATCACCCAGTTACACAAGCCCCAAACTCTGAGCTTTCCTTTGTATCCTCTCTTATCCACCACATGCAATAATTTACTAGTTATTATCTGTTAAACGGTTCTTGAATCTTTCCAAGTATTTCCGTTTATTTTACCACCATCATTGTAATGCAGACCACATTGCCTCTTAGAGAGACAAAGATCTCTACAATTTACTTCTTTAAATTCATCTTCTAAAATACTAACATATTTAGTTTGCTATTATAAAATTTGCAATAGATGAGCACAATTAGCTCTCTGAGAATATGTGGCTTTGTGAGCCCTTGAAAAGCAAAGAAGCTGGAGGCTCATGTATTGGAACATAATGCCTTCAGTATTACATTTTTATGCAGTTTCCCAAGGTTATTCACTTCATGGAGCTTTGCCAAAGTGGGACAGTCCCCTTCCAGGAATTCAGTGGAATAAGAAATACAGGAAAGTCCTTCTTAATATATAAAGAAGTTTCACAGAAAACATTATTTAACATATATATTGAGTGGCTGTTACATAGGTCTCATAGAGTCACTGAGAAATTCCAAGAAGTGTCACTTTTAAAGCTTGTTGACCTTACCTGAAACCAAGAATAATTGTTGCCCTCCCCAAAACGTGCACAAGATTTGTAAGTAAATATTCTTTATTTCTAAGTCCCTTATACTCCCTAGTGTGCCTGATGCAAGCTGCTGCTTATGCCTTAAGGAATCTGAATTAGGTGAGTGATTAATTAATACCTAGTCTTTATAAACTTATGAAGGAAGTATCTCCTTTTGAACAAATGGAGAGAATACCATTCTTTTACTTCAAATCTGTTTTTAAAATGCCATTTAAAGATCAAGCTGGGGACACAATTGAGAGCTTTCATGCTGACAGCATCATGAAAGAAATGTTGAAAACAGTCACATTCCATGCTGAGACTATAGGTGACAATTGTTCTGATTCAGACCAGTGTATGTTGGATTTGGAGAGGCAGGAGGTTCAAAATGAGTCTTTTTCCTGCTGCAGTTTTGGAAAGCATATTCTGGAACCCAAAAGGGAATGCTGCTCAATGCTGCCGCATGTTTGAAGGAATACTTATCGCCTTCATTTTATATTTATTACCCATAACACTGGCATTTTAGGACATAAAATTACTTTACAAAGTCATATTAGGTGCACTCATCTTAAAAATGCATTTCCCTTGGCTGTTTTGCACTTCAAAAGATGGATAGGGACCTGTGGGTGTTTGAACATTGTTTTGTTTGGTTTGTGAATATTTTGACTGTGTCAGTGGTGTTAGGGATGATTTTAGAATGCCTTGTTCTAATAGTTGTTTTGATGTGTGCCTTATGAATTTGATCTTTGGAAGCAAATTGTGCTACACTCCATTGCCTTGGAGAATTTGGCTCTCTTGTTACCTAGTTGCCTCTTTTTTCACCTTAGAACATTTCAGTTTCTTTTCCTTTTTTTATTGCATTTTAGGTTTTGGGGTACATGTGATGAACATGCAAGACTGTTGCATAGGTACACATGTGGCAGTGTGATTTGCTGCCTTCCTCCCCTTCACCTATATCTGGCATTTCTCCCCATGCTATCTCTCCCCAACTCCCCATTTCAGTTTCTTTTGCAGGGTATGGAATCTGCTTCTATGGTTTGAAACTTGCAAGAGAAATGAACAAATTGCTTATTCAGGAAATTACTGCAATGCCATTAAATGGCATTAATAATTAAGGGGTTGCTGTTGTGGTTTGCAACTTTTTGGTGCAGGAAAGTTTGCATAGTTGGTGCTATATTCTGCCAAATATACACAATATTTAAAATTCCACTGGGATCATTCACTGCTTCCAGAACATTAATTCCTCTTTTTTTTTGTTTCACTGTTGTCTTAATTCTGGCCTTTATCATTCCTTGCTTGTGCAGGATCCTAATTTGTTGCTCAACAAAAAATTTCCATAATCACCCAACTTCCGCCAGCCTCCTCCTCCTTTAACATTACCATGATCCTCACAATCAAATCATTTTCACACAGATGCTGAAGCTATCTTTTTGGAGTAGATGAATCATGCTTCCACCAACACTCTTCTCTCTTTATCCGAGACACTCTATGAAGTATGCTCCACCTACCTTTTGTGCCTCATATACCTCAGCTCCTACATATTCTATAGGTGAGAATGTTAAGGATGTTTCTTAGACTCATATTCGCACACTATTTTATTTCACACGCAGATTGCTATGTGTCTTTTTCTGTTATGGAATTGATAACAGCAGGAGGTAGCCAAATGTCTACGCAGATAGGGGCAGGTACCTAGTGAAACCTCACCTCCAAGCCAAAGACACTTTAAAGCCTGAAAGGTAAGCTACAAGTTAAATCCTGGGACCATATTAAGAAATTGTCTTCCTGTTTGGTGCACTTTCCTCTGATTAATCCCCTATTTACATATACCTACCCTTTCCTAATTGTTTTTGTACACTGTCGTGCCCACCTTTGAGTGGTGTCTTTGATTTAACCATTTTTGCATACTCAAAAACGTAACAGCGTTCACTCCCCATCCTATGCCTGTAAAGACTGCAGATTCAGTCAGTAGAGGAGATGGCCTGACTTCAGGGAAGAGACAACGTAACTTTGGGGATTATGACCTCCCCTTCCTGTCCCCTCTTCAGCTCCCCTCTCTGCTGAGAGCCATTTTCACTCTGCCTTCACCATCCTTCAATTTGTCTGTGTGACCTCAGTCTTCTTGGACCTCTGATGCGAGCTGGGGGGACCACTGATGCAAATACCTAGAAAGGCTGTTACACACTGTCCCTTTACCCTTGCCAGAGGAGGGCAGCTACCTCATGTGATGGAGCAAGGGACCAATTTAGCTGATAAGACACTCCCATTCGTGAGTGGAGGAACTAAAGGAACATGGTAACACCCACTCTGGGGCCTCAGGGTTGTGAGCACACTTACCCAGGCACTGCTGCAGTCCCCTCGAGGTGACCTTCCTGGTGTGGCCACAGGCCCTGCATGAAACTTGTTCTTGTGTTGGCACCTGGAGTGGCTGGCCGGGTCTCACACTCACTTGCTCACTCCTGGTCTGGCTATGGGTCTCACACAGAGCTGGTTCTGCGTTGGCACCTGGAGTGACCAGAGGGATGGCTCACCTGCTCCCTCCTGCAAGAGGTTGAGCATGGAGGGCCAAGCAGAGGGGGCACACACACGGCACACTGTGTAGCAAGTCTGGCAAAGGTTCCAAGAAATAGCATCACATACACAGAATCAGAATAGCATACTTAGAATAATATATATATATATATATTTTTTTTTTTATTTTGTACCTACCTAGCTAATTTGAATTTATGCTTTAAAAATTATCTTATTATTCATTCATTTATCACAGTAGTTGTTCATTACCAATCATGACTGAGGTATTGTGTTCCAAACTAAGATTATAAAAATGAATAAAATACAGTTAATTCCTTTAAACAACTAAGTCTTTCATGATAATCCCTCTTTTCTCTCACTTGTCTAATCATAGACACAAAAGGAAATATGTAGTCCAATCTCTTCTCCCAATTCATTTTATTATTCTTATGCTGTTATATATTACATCATATGTGTGTGTCTGAATATCTTCCTCATTAAATTTCATACCTTTGGATGAATATTTTATATTACCTTGTTTCTACAGAATTAAACTGGACAGAAGAATGAGCTGATTTATTATATTCTCTATATTCTCCTGTGATGGCTAAGACCAGGCCAAACCCAATGTCTTGGTTAATGGTCATGGTCAGAGTAATTTGACCAATTTTAATAGATTTTCATCTTGATATCCATGCATTATGTATGCATATAATATGTAAACTAATGAAATGTGACTCTCAGTGGTTTTTTTCCTCTTATTAAAAAAAGTTAATAAAAAAATTCAACCCTGTGCCACCTCTTGTGGCACACATATATAAGCCACATGTATAAAACAAGGAGTTTAAAACAGAATGAAAGTGTCAGCTGTCTAAATACAAAGATACATTTTCTATTTTCTAAGAACAAGTGTTCCTAAGTTTAACTTTTAAAATACAATGTTGCTTTCTCTTTGCAGCAGTTGTCTTAAAGTCTTTATTTTCTTATAAATCGATTACTGGTGCAATCAATTTTTGAGGTAAACAATGTCTCTTTAATTATTAGTAATGAGATGTCTAATTACAGCATTAACACCTAATTCATGCCTTGTCAAGATGAGACAACCTCGTCAGAAAATTGTATTTTCTACAAAAATTGTATTTTCTCTGCATCTCTGTCTTATGGTACAGCATTTTTCTTTTAAGGCAATACTCTTTTTCTGTCCTTGGACATCAAGTCCGCAAAATCCCTGTGTAACTTTCAGGTTTATTAGGGGTGGCAGCACCTATATTATTTCATAAAGTGAAAACCAGGCTGCTGCTTTTGAACTATAAAATAAGTTGTCCTGACCATAATTGAAGCTACTACTACAGCCTCCTGTGAGCACTTGCATAAATGTTCCACAGAAAAACATGGCAACGTGAAGTAAATGGCAATCTACCCCAGTCATATTCTAGAGAGCACAGTGTGAGCAAGTGAGCTTTTATTTAATGTTTCACAGTGTCCTTTTGTTACATGAAGGAAGATGGTGAGTGTGAGTTGTCCAGGTCCTTGGTGTTTTAAACAAAGAATTGGACAAAATTGTGCAAAGTAATGAAGGAAGGAAACACAGGAAGGATGCAGCTAAAGCAGGGATTTATTAAAGTGGGAAGGCACTCCACAGGGTGGGAGTGGGCCCGAGCAAGCAGCTTGAGGGCCCAGTTACAGTTTTCTGAGTTTTATGTACTCCTTTTGAGGTCCCTATTGACTACCCCTTATCTGGATGAAGGATTTGGTCCATGGCTAATTAAAGGCTGAAGTGAATTGGTGTGTTATGCAGATGAAGAGATGGTCCTTGCTTGGCACTCTCCCTTTCCATCTGAGATGTGGTAGAAGAGGAAGGGTTGTAACATTGTAGGAGTGGTTGTAGAGCTACTATGAACATGACAATACCTGCTGTGAGATGACATGTAGGAAACCTTCTACATAATGAGGTGACATGGATTTTATTGTGACCCTATTAATTCTTGTCTGTCCAACCTTGGACAAATTAATTACTCTGTATCCACAATTTGTCATTTATACAATAAGAATTTAATCATTAATAATCATGTCCCTGTTTATAAGATGTGTTTATTAGCATCTTCTCTTGGTTTCTCCCTCTTTTCTAAAAGGAAATACTTATTTTTAGAAGTATATTTCCTATAAAATATTCATGGTTTCATATTTCTTATATTTTAGAAAATTAATTTGAGGGACTATTTCTCTATATATCAAGTAAAAGACAATTTGATTATAAGTCACACAGTAGATTCATGGACTGTTAGCTGAAGAGTATCAGAAAAAAAAACCAACACAGGTTAAAAATATTTTGAAAATATGCCTAAAGAAAAAATCACCAGTTTGCAGTTGCTCATGATTTATTAATTTTCATACTGCAAAGTTAAAATAAATGGTCCATCACGTTAATGAATAGCTTACATTTCAACAAGAACAATGTGTTACCACATACTGCTTCTCTAGGATAAATTTTCATATCTGGCATCTAGCTCCTCCATACAGTCTGACTTCTTATCTTGGATTTTAATGGACTATACAATTTACATTCAATATTTTTGTTATTATCTTCATTGCTTCGGGAACACCTAGAAGTGATTATGGTAAATATTATTCTGACTCTCCTAACAGAGGTATACTTGTCAGCAAAGTTGTTATTTAAAACAGCTAGGTATTGTATTGAATATAAAATATTAAAATATTTAAAATATGGGCAAATTTATAGATGTACAAAAGAATATAAAGAGACAAAAATGAAATATTTAGATAAAGAAGGTGTAATATCATTTAACTGAATATAGAAAAATGTTCAACATTTGATTTCTGACAACACTGTGATGACTAATATCACTTGAATGATGTATGACTAGTGTAGGAATTTCACACTTTCAAATAAGATGGTATAAGTTATAAAACAAATAAATGATTATTAGAAAGACAAATCCAATAGGAAACAAAGAAAATTCTAACAAAGATAATTACCGTACCCCTTTGATCATTTTTTCAGACTTTTTTTGAAAATATTTTCATCTATATATTTTCCATTTTACATAGATAATTCAGAGCAGCACTTACTGCTGTGTGTGTGTGTGTGTGTGTGCGCACGCACGTGTGCATGTGTGCCAGGCAATCACCTTTGCCCTACATTAACTAGTACAATATTCAAAATAACCACAAGATTTCAAAAACTGGGAAGGATTGGCTATTTTATGCTTTCTGTAAGCTTACAGGTTAGATTAGTAAAGTTTCATAAATTCTAGTAGAATGTAAGAGATACCTGAGTCAGAAACAATAGACTTGATTTCTCATGGCACAGCAGGCATCACAAGCTTCACATCATTTTAATTCTCCTTGTTTCCATGACAATGCAGACAGTCCAGATGGATGCTATACATGTGGTGAGTTTGCATCACAGCTGGGAAAATCCTAGTTTAGGTAATCCCAATCTTTTATAAGAGATATACTAGTGAACCTGCCCAACTTTTGCCCTGGGAGACTTCTTTTTCCTAACTAGCAAACGAATCTGTCATTTACCCTGAAGAAAGACAAACATCCTTGTGAAGATTGTCCAGAATATTGCTCCTGTGCACATAACATGCAGAAACATGAGAGACTCATGGACAATTGTATCTTTTCTAGGTTGTTTGTTTGACAAACAGCCTTGGAGGGTAGATAATAGTGTTTCCATTGGTAGTAGAGAACTGGTTTGTTTACTGCCTGGTGTAATAAAGACAATTCTCCCTTGGCGCTATCGTCAGGCAGGTTTGCAGCCCATTATACAAGATTAGGGTTTCCAAACTTGGGGTTCTTTGGTTGTAAGGCAAATCCATTTCATAAGCTCCATCCACTTGGGTTACTCCACATTGTCCTGTGGGATCTGGGGGGCAAGAGGGACAAATACAAGTACAAGCCTATGCCCCTGCTCTGGCATGAGTAATCGGTTAATCAGGTTTTTTTTCCTCTTTCCTTGTCTCTTGTCTTCTGCCAATCTCCTTAAAACCTTGATATGCTTATGAGGATACACTTAGCTTGTGATTACAGTAAAATTCCTGAAGCTTCACAGTTCTTGAGAATGTGAAAAAATTGTTTAATCACATTATTATTTAACCATGTATGTCACATTAACAGGTAATACAATATTTTCTGCTCTCCCCATTTTATCAGTAAAATGTTTTTCTCTCATGCTTTGCAAAGTTTTGCTTTTAGCCATTAAGAATTTGTTACACCCAAAAACACCTATTTCCATTAGAATTAGTTAGTTACACTTTAAATATTTCTGTTTTCAAATGCTTAAGTTTGTGGTTTTAAATATTTATGTCTCTATTCACAGTGCATACTACAGAGTATAGCATTAAGTGTTCCATAAAAGTTTGCTAAATAAACAAATGAATAATGGATGCCCTTTCTGATCTTGTATTCTTTTTATGGCCCTTGATAATATAAACTTGAATGAACCCAGAGATCAACAGAAAGCACTTTGAAAACAGTTCTTACACAGGAGAACTTACTAACAGATGTTATTTGAGGTGGCACATTTTTTCAACCTGTTTAAATATCTCGTATATCCGAATCTGATATTGACAGTGTTCTGAACTGATTACATAAAGTACATAAATCTGTCAATTTAAGTAAAATATAGATATTTAAAAGTATTATTTTTAAGTCTATGTTATACAGTTTTAAATTTTATTTTACATAATTATGTGTGTGTGCATGTGTGCATGTCCTCATTGTCCTGGTCCCATGTTGAGCCTTTTGAATACGTGTTTGTCTTTTAATTTAGAAAAGCTGAGGCTGTGTGAATGATACTGGTAGGTTCCATTCTCTATTTCATCTATGTAGAAAGGGTGTGAAACTTACTTTTTTTTTTTTTGTATTTGTAAAAATATTCATTCTGGAGAAGTGTTTATTTCACAGACACGTTTTTCTTTTAAATATGTAAAACCTGTCCAACTGTGTTTGAAGCCCAATTACCTTAGCAGATAAGGTCTACTTTATTCATATTTAGGTGAAGTTGAATCAAATAAGGTTTTCTGTCATTGAAAACCAATAAGGAAAAAAAATCATTTTATGACTAATAGCACAAGGGTAAAAATTACTGCATTTTATTTTAATAGTTAACATATAATATTCTCTCTATTCTCAAAATATTATAAATTGCAAAGCAAAATTTTTATTTGTATAAGTTTAAGAGCTACAAGAGCACCTTTGTTATGTGGACATATTGTATAGTGAGGTTTGGCCTTTACTATACCCATTACCTGAATAACTTAGGTTGTGCCTATTATGTAATTTATCATCCCTCACTCCCCTCTGACCCTTGTGAGACTCCAGTGTCTATTATGGACACTTTATGTCCATAGCTGTACATTCTTTAGTTCACAGTTTAAGTGAAAACATGCAGTATATTATTTTCTAAGTTGTTCTGCTTAAGATAAGGCTTCCATTTCTATCCATGTTGCTGAAAAGACATGTTTTAACTCATTTTTATAGTGGAGTAATATTCCATAGTATATGCATACTACACTTCCTGTATGCAGTAATTTATTGATAAACTCTTAGGTTGATTCCATGCCTTTGGTACTGAAATACCAAAGGCATGTGAATAGTGCTGCAATAAACACAAGTACCATTATCTTTTTATGATGATTTCCTTTCCTTTGGGTAGATTCTGGATATCGGTCTCTCGTCAGATGCATAGTGTGCAAATAGTTTCACCCATTGTGCAATTTGTCTGTTCACTCTGTTGATTATTTCTTTTACTGCGCAGAAACAGTTTAATTAAGTTTCATTTATCTATTTTCTTGCTGTTGTTGCATTTGTTTTGAATTCTTTGCCTAGGCAAATATCCAATATTTTTTAAGTTTTCTTTTAGTATTTTTATGGATTCAAGTCTTACATTTAAATTTTTAATTAATCTTAAGTTAATTTTTGTAAATAGAGAGAAACATCATTATATTCTTCAGCATATGGCAATCCACTTTTGCCAGCACCATTTATTGAATAGGGTGTCCTTTCTCTAGTGTATGTTTTCGTCAGCTTTGCCAAATATCAATGAACTATCGTTATGCACCTTTATTTCTGGGTTCTTTATTCTGTTTTAATTTATCTGTGGGTCTATTTTTACACCAGGATCATAGTTGTTTTGGTTAGTATAGTCTTGTAGTATAATTTGACGTCAACTTATGTGATGTCTCCAATATTGTTCTTTTTGCTTAGAATTTCATCAGCTTACTTGGGTTATGTTTTGGTTCCATATGAATTTTAGAATTGTTTTTATTAATTCTGTAAAACATGATGATGATATTTTGAAAGGAATTTCAGAAATCTGTACTTTGCTTTGGACAGTGTCATCATTTTAACAACATGAACTTTTCCAATCCATGATCATGGGATATTTTTTCATTTGTTTGAATCATTTATGGTTTGTGTAATCAGTATACTGTAATTTTCCTTATATAAATCATTTCCCTTTATGGATAAACATATTCCTAGGTATTTTAAATTTTGGGGTATTATAAACATAATTGACTTATTGATTTTTATCTCTTTGTCATCATTTGTGAACAGAAATGCTACTGATTTTTGTATGTTGATTTTTCATTTAGAAACATTACTAAAGCCATGTATCAAATCTAGAAGTCTTTTGCAGAAGTTTTTAGGCTTTTTTATGTATGAGAATATATTGTCAAATAACAGATAATTTGACTTCCTCTTTTCCAATCTGGATGCCTTTTATTTCTTTCTATCGCCTCATTGCTCTGTCTAGCACATCTAGTAATGTGATGACTAGAAAGAGTGAAAGTATACATCCTTGCTTTGTTCCAGTTCTTGGGAAAAATTCTTTAAGCTTTTCCTCATTTAGTATGATGTGAGTTGTGGGTTTGCCTTTGGCTTTTATTATTTTCAGGTATGTTATTTTGATGCCTGGTTTCTTGAGAATAGCCCAATACAAACACATGAGTGCATGTGTCTTTTTGGTAGATCAATTTATTTTCTTGTGGATATATACCCAGTAATGAGATTGCTGGGTTGTATGGTAGCTCTACTTTTTGTTCTTTGGGAAATAATCCATACTATTTTCCACAGTGGCTGGACTAATCTTATATTCCCACCAGCAGTACATAAGTGTTCCTCTTTCTCCACAGTCTCACTAGCATCTGCTTTGTTTTGACATTTTAATAATGACCATTCTGACTACTGTGAGATAATATCTCACTGTGGTTTTGATTTGCATTTCTCTGATATTTAGTGATGCTAAACATTTTATCACATTTGTGGCCCACTTGCATTCCTTCTTTGGAGAGATGTCTGTTCACATCCTTTCCCATTTTTTAATGGGGTTATTAAATTCGGAATATAAGACATTTATCAGATGCATAGTTTGTGAATATCTTCTCCTGTTCTGTAGGTAATCTGTTTCTACTGTTGACAGTTTATTTTGCTGTGAAGAAGCTCCTTAGTTTAATTCACTCCAACTTATCTAGACATTTTGGTTTTTGTTGCAATTGCTTATGGGGACGTAGCCAAAACTTTTTGCCAAGGCTAATGTTCAAAAGAGTACTTTCTAGGTTACCTTCCAGGATTTTTATACTTTGAGGTCTTACATTTAAATATTTGCTCCACTTAGAAGTAATTTTTGAATATGCTGAATGGTAGGCATCCACCTTCAGTCCTCTACATATGGCTCTCCAGTTATCCCAGCATCATTTATTGAATACGGAGTCCTTCCCCATTTCTTGAGCAGTATGACCATCTGCACGATATTGATTCTTCCTAACCATAAGCATTGAAAGTTTTTCCGTCTGTTTGTGTCCTCTCTTATTCCTTGAGCAGTGGATTGTAGTTCTCCTTCAGGAGCTCCTTACATCCTTTGTTAGTTTTATTCCTAGGTATTCTACTCTCTTTGTAGCAATTGTGAATGGGAGTTCACTTTTTATTTGGCTCTCTGTTAATCTGTTATTGGTGTATGGGAATGCTTGTCATTTCTGCATATTGATTTTGTATCCTGAGACTTTGCTGAAGTTGCCTATCAGTTTAAGATTTTTGGCTGGATGATGGGGTCTTCTAAATATACAATCATGTCATCTGCAAATAGAGACAATTCGACTTCCTCCTTTCCTAATTAAATACCCTTTATTACTTTTTCTTACCTGATTCTTCTGGCTAGCATTTCCAATACTATATTGAATAGGAGTGGTGAGAGAAGGCATCTTTGTCTAGTGCCAGATTTCAAAGGGAATGCTTCCAGTGTTTGCCCATTCAGTGTGATATTGGCTTTGGGTTTCTTGTAAATTGCTTTTATTATTTTGAGATACGTTCCATCTATATTTAGTTTATTGAGAGTTTTTAGCATAAAGGGCTGTTGAATTTTGTTGAAGACCTTCTGTGCATCTATTGAGATAATCATGTGTTTTTTGTCTTTGGTTCTGTTTATGTCATGGATTATGTTCACAGACTTGTGTATTTTGAACCATCCTTGCATATCCTGGATGAAGCCTACTTGATCGTGATGAATGAGCTTTTTGATGTGCTGTTGCAATCAGTTTGCCAGTATTTTGTTGAATATTTTTACATCTATGTTGATAATGGATGTTGGCCTGAAGTTTTCTTTTTTGTTGAGTCTCTGCCAGTCTTTGGTATCAGGATAATGTTGGTCTCACAGAATGATTTGGGAAGGATTCCCTCTTTTTGGATTGTTTGGAATAGTTTCAGGAGGAGTGGTACCAGCTCCTATTTTATGTCTGGTAGAATTCAGCTGTGAACCCATTTGGGCCTAGACTCTTTTTGGTTGGTAGGCTCTTAATTTCTGCCTCAACTTCAGCCCTTTTTATTGGTCTATTCAGGGTTTCAACTTCTTCCTGGTTTAGTCTTGCAATTGTGTAAGTGTTCAAGAATTTATCCATTTCTTCCAGGTTTACTGGTTTATGTGCATAGAGTCATTTGTAGTAATCTCTGATGGTAGTTTTGATTTCTGTGGAATCTGTGGTGATATCCCCTTTATCATTTTTTATTGCATCTATTTGATTTTTCTGTCTTTCCTTTTTTTATTAACATGGCTAGCAGTGTATCTATTTTGTTGATCTTTTAAAAAAACCAGCTCCTAGATTTATTGATTTTTTTGAAGGGTTTTATTTTTGTGTGTCTCTATCTCCTTCAGTTCTGCTCTGATCTTAGTTATTTCTTGTCTTCTGCTGGCTTTTGAGGTTTTTTTTTTTTATCTTGCTCCTCTAGCTCTTTCAATTTTGATGATAGGGTGGCAATTTTATATCTTTCCTCACTTCTCATGTGGGCATTTGTTGTTATCAATTTCCCTTCAGACATTGCTTTAAATGTGTTCCAGAGATTCTGGTACCTTGTGTCTTCATTCTCGTTGGTTTTGAAGAATATGTTTATGTCTTCCTTCATTTTATTGTTTATCCAGTCAACATTTAGGAGCCAGTTGTTCAGTTTCCATGAAATTGTGCAGTTCTGAGTTAGTTTCTTAATCCTGAGTTCTAATTTGATTGCACTGTGGTCTGAGAGACCGTTTGTTATGATGTGTTCTTTTGCATTTGCTGAGGAGTGATTACTTCCAATTATGTGGTCAATTTTAGAATAGGTGTGATATGGTGCTGAGAAGAATGTATATTCTATGGATTTGGAGTCGAAAGTTCTGGAGATATGTATTAGGTCTGTTTGATACAGATCTGAGTTCAAGTCCTGGATATGCTTGTTAATTTTCTGTCTCATTGATCTATCTAATATTGACAGTGAAGTGTAAAGTCTCCCCCATTATTGTGTGGGAGTCTAAGTTTCTTTGGACATCATTAAGAACTTGCTTTATGTACCTGGGTGCTCCTGTATTGGGTGAATATATATTTAGGATAGTTAGCTCTTTTAATTGCATGGATCCTTTTACCATTATGTAATACCCTTCTTTGTCTCTTTTGTTCTTTATTGGTTTAAAATTCATTTTATCAGAGACTAGGATGGCAACTCCTACTCTTTTTTGCTCTCTGTTTGTTTGGTAAATCTTCCTCCATCCATTTACTTTGAGCCTATCTGTGTCCTTGTATGTGAGATGGGTTTCCTGAATACAGCACACCACTGGGTCTTGACTTCATATCTAATTTGCCAGTCTGTGTCTTTTGATTGGGGCATTGAGCCCATTTACATATAAGTTTAATATTGTTATGTGTGAATTTGATCCTTACATTTTGATGCTAGCTGGTGGTTTTGCCAGTTAGTTGACACAGTTTCTTCATTGTGTCGATGGTCTTTACCATTCAGTATGTTTTTGGAGCGGTTGGTACTGCTTTTTCCTTTCCACGTTTAGTTCTTTCAGGAGCTCTTGTAAGGCAGGCCCATTGGTGATGAAATCTCTCAGCAATTGCTTGTCAGTGAAGGATTTTATTTCCCCTTCGTTTATGAATCTTAGTTTGTCTGGGTATTAAATTCTAGGTTGAAAGTTCTTTTCTTTAAGAATGGTGAATATTGGCCCCACTCTCTTCTGGCTTTAGGGTTTCTGCAGAGATATCCACTGTGAGTCTGATGGGCTTCCCTATGTGGAAATCCCGACCTTTCTCTCTGGCTGCCCTTAGCATTTTTTTCCTTCATTTCAATGCTGGTGAATCTGATGATTATGTGCCTTGGGGGTGCCCTTCTTGAGGAATATCTTTGTGGTATTCTCTGTATTTCCTGGACTTGAATGTTGACCTGCCTTGCTATATTGGGAAAGTTCTCCTGGATAATATCTTGAAGAGTGTTTTCCAGCTTGGATTCATTCTCCCCATTACATTCAGGTATACCTATCAAATGTAGATTAGGTCTTTTCACATAATCTCATATTTCTTGGTGGCTTTGTTCATTTGTTTTTACTATTTTTTTCTCTAATCTTGCCTTCTCATTTTATTTCATTGAGTTGATCTTAAGTCTCTGATATCCTTTCTTCTGCTTGGTCGATTTGACTATCGAAGCTCGTGTATGCTTTGCAAAGTTCTCATGGTGTGTTTTTCAGCTCCATTAAGTCATTTATATTCTTCTCTAAGCTGAATATTCTAGTTAGCATTTTGTCTAACCTTTCTTCAAGGTTCCCAGTTTCTTTACATTGGGTTAGAATATGTTCTTTTAGCTCAGAGAACTTTGATATTACCCACCTTCTGAAGCCTGCTTCTGTCAATTTATCAGACACATTCTCCATCCAGCTTTGTTCCCTTGCTGTTGAGGAGTTGTGATCCCTTGGAGGAGGAGAGGTGTTCAGATTTTTGGTGTTTTCATCCTTTTTGCACTGGTTTCTTCCCATCTTTGTGGTCTTTGTAGCTGGTGACTTTCAGTTGGAGTCTCTGAGTGGACATCCTTTTTGTTGATGATGAAGTTATTTCTTTCTGTTTTTTAGTTTTCCTTCTTACAGGCCCCTTTGCTCTAGGACTGTTAGAGGTCCACTCCAGATCCTGCTTGCCTGGGGATCATCCATGGGGGTTGCTGAACAGTAAAGGTTTCTTCCAGTTTCTTCTTCTGTTATGTTCATCCCAGAAGGATACCCACCAAATGTCAACCTGAGCTCTCCTTTATGAGGAGCTTCTTTGGATCTATGGGGATTAGCCTCTTGAGGAGATAGTCTGTCCCTTACCAGAGCTCAAGTGCTGTGCTGGGAGCTCAGTTTTTCCTTTCAAACCTGCTGAGCAAGTATGTTTAAGTCTGATGCAGTAGAACTCATAACCACCTCTTTCCTTGGGTGCTCTGTCCTGGGAAGGTGGGGCTTTATTTATAAGTTCCTGATGTGCTGCTGCCTTTTTTCAGAGATGACCTGCACAGTAAGAAGGTAGTCTAGTCACAGTCTGCCAGCAGAGGCATTGCTGAGCTACCTCAGGCTCTGCCCAGTTGCAGTTTTGTTTACAGATGTATAGTTAGAACTGCCTCAGTAATGGTGCTCTGCCTCAGTAATGTCAGACTGCCTAGGTAATGGCAGATTGCCTCAGTAACAGCAGATTGCCTCAGTAATGGTGAACTGCCTCAGTAGTGGTGGACTGTCTCAGTAATGGTGGATGCCCTCTCCCCAACAGACCTGAATGGTCCATTCTGGCTGCGCTTGCTGGGAATCTCTGAATCTAGAGTGTTTCATATTGCTAGTATTTGTGGGGGTGGGACCCACCGAGCTAGATTATCTGGCTCCCCACTTTCAGCCCTCTCCTTTTCAGCTGAATGGGCAGCTCTGTCTCCAGGCATTCCAGGTGCCAGTTGAAATGGCCGCCCAGATTTGCATGAGTTTTTGTGTGAAAACCTGTTGCACTGGCTGAAACAGCCTTGCTGGAAACTTGTGGCACTTTTTGGCCTGGGAACCTCCTGGTGTGTGGATGGGAAAATCTGCGGGAGAAGCACAGTATCTGAACCTGAGTGCTGGATTGAGTGGAAAAGCCCCTGAAGGCCTCCCTTGGGTAGGGAGGGTGGTCCTGCAGGGATTACACTTCCTGGGTGAGGCACCACCTCACCCTGCCTTGGCTCACCTCTCTTGGGCTACACCCACTGTGCAAACAGTCCCATTGAGATGCACCTGGTACCTCCTTTAGAAATATGGTGATCACTCACCCTCTGTGTTGCTCTTGCTGGGAACTGCACTCCAGAGCTATTCCTATTTAGCCATCTTGGATCTAATACTTTATTTTTATTGTTTTCCATTGAGTTTATCATGGTTGGAGAACATACTCTGTAAGATTTCTAACCCTTATAATTTACAGTGATATGTTCTATAGCCTAGCATGTTGTCACCCTTGGTTAATGATTCAAATTGTACCTGAAAAGGTAAGGTATTTTGATTCAATTCTGAAAATATATGATGATTCAAATGTACTTGAAAAGATAGTATATTCTGAAGTATACTGAGTATATGTCTTATATAAGTAAATTTGTGTTGCTATAAGGGAATACATGAAACTGAATAATTTATAAAGAAAAAAAAATGCCAGCAGCAGCTCAAGATTCTGCTGGCTGGAAGACTGAACAACTAGGGAAAGCCTCAGGCTGTTTCCACATATGGAGAAATGTGAAGAAGAGCCAGCATGTGCAGAGATCACATGGCAAGAGAGGAAACAAGGGAGAAACTGGGGGTGCCAGACTCTTAAACAATCAGCTCCGCTAGAAACTATAGAGTTGGAACTTCTGTCTCACCACCACCCCAGAACATTAGTCTATTCATGAGGGATCTACCCCATGACCCCCCATCACCTCCCATCAGATCCCAACCCCAACTATATGAATCAAATTTCAGCATGTGATTAGGAGGGGACAAGCATGCTAATGATAGCAGTGATTAATAATTTAATTAAGTCTTTTATACCGTTATTGAAGATTTGAGATTTAAAAAAAATAAATCTTTATAAAGAATCTTTTTAATTTCCAACTATAATTATTCTTTTAGATATGTGCATATTTGGGATTACATATCTTTTAGATATGTAAATATTTTTCTGATAAATTGTTCTTTTTGCCATTAAGAAATTCCCTTCTTTGTCTGGTAATGTTTCCTATATTGACTTTTGTGTCTGATATTAATATAGGCAGGACAAATTTCTTACACTTTTTGTTTCCACAACATACTGTTTTTCACGTTTGCTTTCAACATTTTATATTTAAAGTACATATCTTGTATTAGGCTATAAGTCTATAGTTGAGACTCATTTATTTTGAAAATTTCTTTTATTTGTAGTTATTAGTCTATTGCCATTTAATTTATTGCAACAATTATGTGGTTGGATTTGGGTTTGCCCTGTTATTCTTAACATTCTATTTATCCCATCTGGTATTGATAATTTACTTCTTATTCTGTCTTCAGTTAACTGAAAGTTTTTAATATTTTAATTTTTTATTGACTGTATCTCTATGCATTTCATTTTTTATTAATTCCTTGTGATTGAATCTCTAATTTATTGCAGTTCACCCAGAATTAATATTGTTACACTTCCTATAAAATGTCGAAAACTTGTCATACTATATTTCCATACTCTTACTAGGCAATTACGTTGTTGTGTGTCTGTGTGTATGTGTGTGTGTGCATGCACACACAGGTGCACATGCATGTGGGTTCACCCACACATATTCAGTGTATCTCTCTCTATATTTTTTCTATTATTATGTGTTACAATTGTTGCTTTTAAAATGGTGTACTTTTAAAAATAAGGAGAAAATATAAGACATTTTACATTTACCTACACATTTGCCATATCTGGTGCTCTTCATTCTTAGTGTCGTCTTCAGTATAATTTCTCTTCAGTTGTGTTTTCTTTAGCATTTACTTTATTGCAGGTGTGCTGCAGAGTTGTTATTGAAACTCAGAATAAGAGGTTTATATTCAGAAATGTCTTTTTTTACTTATGCTTCATTTTTTAAAAATACTTGTGATGGATAATATATTTCTGAGCTGACAGGTTTTATATTGCTGTTGTTTTTGATGATAATTCCTTCATCACTTTAAGGATATCATTTCATTGTCTTCCAGCCTACCTTTTTGTTTTCTCTGACTAGACAGTTATTCTCTTGTATAAAAGGAATCATTTCATTTTCTTTTAAGATATTTTCTTCATCTCTTAAAATACGCATTGTAAGGTTTTGAAAGGAAGACAAGGGTAGAAGAATGACAGAGTGAAAGAGTCGGTGGCTCAACAGCAACACAGGTTTATTGAACAAAGTCCTGTGGAGGGGACAACAGCTAGTGCAGGAGCCTGGCCTCGCTTACAGACTGTGGTAGTTACAGGTGTGGTCAGGAGAGCTCTGAGCTTGCTGTGAAATGCATGGGCAGTGAGGTTAGCTGCTGATAAGGGAGGAATTTCCTGTGGTCAGTCGGCTAAGCCTGGGACTTCTCCAGCAGAATGTTTCTCATGGTCTGAGCCCTAGTGGAATTTTCTTCTCTCACCAAGGTCTGCACAATGGCGAGGTTTTACACAATGGAGCAGCTTGAGCTAACATGCATAAGTTGCAATTTTGACTTTGGATTAATTCTTTGCATTTGTGGGGGGTTTTATGTGTGATTTGCACTTTTCACCATGTTTGGTAAAATGTTAGCCATTAATTATAGTTTTCTGCCCAATTCTTTATCTCCTCTCCTAGGACATCTAGACTCCATTTATTTTCAAACTTGTTCTCTCCTATATTTTCAGTACTTTATAAATTACTATTTAAATTACTTTTTCACTTTTTTTCTAATCAAATATTAAGCAAATTCAATAAATGCTATATTTTAGATAATGCAAATTTTAGTTTTAAAATTTTCATTTTGGACTTTATTATATAGTTTTCTGTTTATCTGTGAATGTTTCCCATTTGCTAATTCATGTGGCTCTAGCCTTTTTTTTTTTTTTTTTCTGAGACGGAGTCTTGCTCTGTTGCCTAGCTGGAGTACAGTGGCATGATCTCAGTTCACTGCAGCCCAGCCTCCACATTGTGAGTTTAAACAATTCTCCTGTCTCAGCCTCCAGAGTACCTGTGCCTACAGGCATGTGCCACCACACCCAGCTAATTTTGTGAATTTTTAGTAGAGACAGGATTTCACTGTGTTGGCCAGTATGATCTCAATCTCTTGACCTCGTGATCCACTCGCTTTGGCCTCCCAAAGTGCTGGAATTACAGGCGTAAGCCACCATGCCTGGCCACTATTTTTAATTCTTTTAGTTCCTTAAATATATTGATAGTGGCTCCTTTTAATTATTTGTCTAAAATAATTAAAATAATTACCAGAACTGTCTAAAATATTTATGATCTTAGTGCAAAATTAACATGTAGATCACATTTTCTTATTTCTTACCATTAAAAAAAAATGGATTGCACCTGAACATTGGGAATGATAGGCTATTGAGCCTTTGGATTCTTTTTCTAAAGAATGTTGATTCTGCCTTTAGCAGACAGATGACATGTCAGGATTACTACTCTAAACTCTGCCTTGTCTAGAGTGCACAGCAGTAAAGTCTTGGCTGAGCTCTCTCCTATACATGAACTGTTTCTGTGTTAGTCAAGGAGCTGGGTAAAGATTTCATGTGCATTTTTCTTGCGGATGGCAGGTATGTGAGTTACTGGTGGTGAATCCATATGGGTCAGGCAGCAACCTCAATTCTTGCCTCCTCAGAAGTAAGAATTCAACTGAGCAGCATAAGGCAGAAAAAGAGACAGAAGCAAGTTTCAGAGCAGGAGCGGAAGTTTATTTAAAAAGGCTTTAGAACACGTGAAAAAGGAAAGTATGTTAAGAAGAAACCCAGGTGGGCATGTGAAGGTCAAGTGTGGTGTTCAACCTTGATCCTAAGACTTTACAGACTGTCCCCTTTCTCAGTATTCCTTCCTGAGGATAGGCTGCCTACCTGCAAAGTGCCCTCTTTACCCTTGGGAGGTGAGCACGCACAGTGTGTTCAGTAAGTTGTGCACATGCCCCCATGAGGCTTTCTTCACTTTTCTGGTGGAGTGCCCCCAGAAAATGGTCATGCTCTGCCATTTTGTCTCTTAATGAACGTGCTCAGGAAATTGTGTCTCCCTGGCACCTGTGTCCAACTGACACTTTCATGCACCAGTGTGGCCCATCAGGAATTGGCCTCTTCCTGGTGTCCAGGGCCAGTGTATCACTTTTAGAGGGTCAATGTGATAATTGCTGAACCATCAACTGACATTCCTAGTGGATGATGGAAAAGCCCTCTCTAGCCCCATCAGTAACTGTCTAACTTCCTAACTAGCAAAATTGTAACATTTTTATCTACATAAAATGGCTGTTTCCTTACTAGTATTTCCCCCTCATCTTTTAGTTATTCTCTTAGTTATTGTCATACTCTATTGAGCCAGTGAAATTGCAGCTTTGTATTTGATCTCCATTAACCCACACACAAAAGGGCATGGGGGTCCAGGAATTACCCTCAAGCAGTAGTCCATACAATAAAAAATTCCACTCACTCGGTACAATTCTCTTCTTTCAAGGGATGAATCTTCTTCAGTTTCTTCCTGGTTTTGCTCATGTTCTGGTGCCTCCAGTTATGTTTTTATATTTACTCCAGATTTTTAAAGATAGCATTCTGAGATAAACTACTCTGTCAATATCTAAAGTAGTTATTTGTGAGGCTAATATCTGAGATATGTTTAAACACTTCCCTCCTTCCCCAGGCTCCTCTTAGCTGCTTTTTTCCGTTTCTCTCCAGTAAGCTAATTGGCATAAGGATTAATTTGTTGCTTTGCTATATATACCATCTCTTCTTAAATTCTTAACCCAAAATTTTCTTTGTCATCAAGATTGCCTGTGGTTTTGCACTTCCTTATATTATGTTTCAAATAAAAATCAGTTCCTTGGAGAGAGTTTGGGAACTCAGTTTTATGGGCTGTGTCTTCCCCAGGGCAAAATCTCTGACTGACTCCTCCAGGCCTTGGGTGAAGGTAAGAGCTTCTGGACCTCTCTGCATGTCAAACCCTCATACTATAAGCAAGCTAGGGCTAAGTTAATCAGTCTCCACATAGTCTTGGCCTGCTGAAACTGAGGTAAATATTATGCCCTATTAATTGGGATTGGGTGTAGATCAAAGGAAGCCGTAAACTCTCAGTCACACTAACCAGGAACTTAGCCTCTGAAGTTCGGCATTTAAGCAGATAAATGCTAGTGGCCTTTCCATTTCCAGTGAGATACAATATCTATTGATTGGGATTTGAAAAGAGAGGTAGCTTCCTCTTCTCAGCCATATTCTCCATATGTGGAGACTCCAATACAGTCCACTGGAAGCTGTGGTTAATGGGTTGTAGCTTAAGTGCCACAGATATTCAACATTCATATGAATTAGTACTTTTTCTTAAATATTTCCTCATTTGTTGTCTGCCTGTCTGTAGAACATAAAATGATCATTCTGTTACAGTTTTTCCCAGTTATGGTGGTTTCCCTGGGGATGGCCTCCACAGGGTAGCTCATGCTGGATTCTGGAGGTGGACTCTGCTCTGCTCTACTTTGAAGACAGTCTCTTCCCATTGCTTTCTTAGGCTTTTCCTTTATTCATCAGTCACTTTGACTGTGGCACACAAATAGTCTTTCCCAAACTCTCTTTATTTTACATTTTAGGGACCCTCTGTTTTATTCATCGAATACGGTTCTTTTCATGATCTAGGTTTAAAAAAATAATTCTTCATTTTAGTACAAAAATTATTTTGTTTTGACACATATGAAACCTAATTTATTTTCTCTATGGAATAATTTGACCTGGATAGTAGGATATCCAGTGTAGAAGAGATAAGAGTAAAGTTGGAAGTTATATAAAGAAAAAGTAACTTAAGACAAAGAGCTAATCTCTATGATATTAAAGAGTTCTGGTAGAATAAAAAGGTTACAATACATGTATAAAATTTTCACAAAAAGAAATAAAATAGCCTATAGACATGAAAATATACTTATCTCACTCATAATAAAGAAAATATAATTAAAATGGTATTAAAATATATCTTTAAAGTTATGGCAACAGAAAATAACCAAAATGATGACAACATACTCAGTTGTCAAAGCTGTAGAGGCCCTCTCACACACTGCAGTTGGGTGTGAAGACCTATTTAACCGCATCAAGGGAAATTGGGGCATGTCTTTAACATGATCGCATTAAACAGCACTGACTCATAATTCCACTTCCAGGACCTTACACTGAAAATAGGGTTCTACAGATGGAAACAATATATGTGTTAGACTATTCCCAGCAGTATTACATATAACAGCAAGAGACAGGAAACAATTGAAATGACTGCAAATAGTTGACCTGGTGGGAAAAAAAATATATAGCTACATAAAGGTGTAATAAACAGGTGTAAAAGCATGAGGAAGATTATGGAGTACTTGAAACAATCCTTAGACTGTATGTATCCAAAAAGATGGTGCCAAAGAAAAACTATGCAACCTTTTTTCTAAGGAAGGAAGGTGAACACACACACATGCACATACATACTTACAAACATACCCAACAATACACTCATACATCTGTAGCAAAAAGGACCATCAGAAACATAAATCAGAAAATAATTAAAGAGGGAAATCTCTGCAAGATGATTGGCTTAGGGGGTGCAGAGAAGAGGATAGAAATCAAAGTGTAACTTTTTAAACTACAGAATTTTTTATAGATTATAAATATATAAACTTTAAATTACATAAAAGTATAACATATTAGACACATTTTAAAATATCAAAGTGGTAATTTTTTTTTTTTTTTTTTTTTTTTGAGAAGGAGTCTCGCTCTGTTGCTCAGGCTAGAATACAATGGTACAATCTTGTCTCACTCCAACAACTGCCTCCCAGGGTCAAGGAATTCTTCTGCCTCAGCCTCCTGAGTAGCTGGGATTACAGGTACACACCATCAACCCCAGCTCATTGTTTTATGTCTTTAGTGGAGATGAGGTTTCACCATGTTGACCAGGCTGGTCTTGAACTCCAGACCTCAAGTGATCCACCTGCCTCAGCTTCCCAAAGTGCTAGGATAATAGGGGAGAGCCACTGTCCTGGCCTCAAAATTATATTTTTAAAATATGAAATTGGAAACAAATTAAACAAATTTGATTTGTATCAAATTCATAGCAAAAATACAGAGTGATAAAAACAACATTTCAATTTTTTTTTCTGGGGCCTGTTGGGGGGAATAGCAGAGGGACAGCAGGGGGTGGGGAGTTGGGGAGAGAGAGCATGGGGAGAAATGCCAGATATAGGTGAAGGGGAGGAAGACAGCAAATCACACTGCCACATGTGTACCTATGCAACTGTCTTGCATGTTCTTCACATGTACCCCAAAACATAAAATGCAATTAAAAAAAAAAGTTAGAGTCTTTCTCTGTTGCTTAGGCTGGAGTGTAGTGGCCCTGTTTTGGTTCACTGCAACCTCTACCTTCCAAATTCAAGTGATTCTCTGGTCTCAGCCTCCCGAGTAGCTGGGATTACAGAAACTGCGCCACCATGCCTGATTAATGTTCGTATTTTTAGTAGAAACCGTTTCATCATGTTGGCGGTTCTCAAACTTCTGAACTCAGGTGATCCACCCACCTTGGCCTCCCAAAGTGCTGGGATTACAGGCATGGACCACCATATCCAGCCTATTTTCAATGATTTTTAACACAGTATCCTTTTGTCACATCTCTTTTGAATGTCAAAAAGAGTAAGTACAATATATTTTGAGGACAAAAAGTAGTACATACAAATCAAACTTTTTTGATACTCAAAAGCTAGTAGATGTGTGACAGAAGGACACAGGAGCTACCTTGAAGGGATCTAGTGGGCAAATATGGAGTAATGTGAGCATGAGAAAGAATAATGGGTATAAGTAAATATAAAACAACAATGGAAAACAATTCCTGATTTCTTAGTGTTACTAAAATAAAATAAAAAGAGGAAAAACTTTTACCCATTATCTTTGAAAATTGCTATTACTTCAACAGCTTATTCTCTTTTACAGCCTTTTTTAACTTTTAATTTTTGTAGATACCTAGTAGGTATATATGTATGTGAACTCTTATTCTTAGTGTTGGTAATTAAAGGGTAATAATTATGGACTTTCTCTTATTTTTTCTTTTTTTTTTTCCTTTTTTTTTTTTTTTGAGACGGAGTCATGCTCTGTCTCTAGTCTGGAGCACAGTGGCACAGTCTTGGCTCACTGCAACCTCCACCTCCGGGTTCAAGCAATTCTTCTGCCTCAGCCTCCTGAGTAGCTGGGACTACAGGTGCATGCCAAATGCCTGGCTAATTATTTTTGTATTTTTAGTGGAGACGCGGTTTCACCCGGTTGGCCAGGATTATCTCGACCTCTTGACCTCACGATCCACCCACCTTGGCCTCCCAAAGTTGTTTTTTTTTTTCATTTTTTTTTTCCTTTTTGAGACAGTCTTATTCTGTCACCAGGTGCCAGGCTGGATGGAGTACAGTGGCACAGTCTCGGCTCACTGCAACCTCTGCCTACAAGGTTCAAGCATTTCTCCTGCCTCAGCCTCTCGAGTAGCTGGGACTACAGGCGCATGCCACCATGCCCAGATAATTTTTGTATTTTAGAAGAGACAGGGTTTCACTGTCTTGTTCATGGTGGTCTTGATCTCTTGACCTTGTGATCTGCCTGCCTTGGCCTCACAAAGTGCTGGGATTACAGGCATGAGCCATCGCACCTGCCTGATTTTCTCTTTTTAAGACAAATTGTAGTTCATACTGACTTGATGAGGCAAAAAAAAAAAAAAAAAAAGAAAAAAGAAAAACCCCGTTTTGTTATATGTGGAAATGACAGAATTAGAAAAAGTATTTCTTTAATTTATAACTAAATAATTGATTTTTGCTGAACTTTCAGTGATGCTGAAACTTTTATAAGAAATATTTTATTTCATAAACCACCACAGTAAAAGCATCATTCACTACTTATTTTCTAATTGCAAAGAACGTTATTAAACTCTAAAATAAGTGATATGGAGGTATCTTAAATGGTCAGTCAAATTTAGCATTACTACTTGTAAGACAGTTTGATATATTTGTCTTTTTTTTAATTTTTATTGCATTATAGGTTTTGGGGTACATGTGCAGAACGTGCAAGATAGTTGCATAGGTACACACATGGCAGTGTGTTTTGCTGCCTTCCTCCCCTTCACCCACACTTGGTATTCATCCCCAGGCTATTCCCCCAGCCCCCCCCCCGCTGTCCCTCCCCCATTTCCCCCAACAGTCCCCAGTGTATAGTAGACCGCCTCTCTGTGTCCATGTGTTCTCATTTTTCTCACCCACCTATGAGTGAGTACATGCAGTATTTCCCTTTCTGTTCTTGTGTCAGTTTGCTGAGAATGATGTTCTCCAGATTCATCCATGTCCTTACAAAGGACACAAACTCATCATTTTTGATTGCTGCATAATATTCCATGGTGTATATGTGCCACATTGTCCCAGTCCAGTCTATCATCGATGGGCATTTGGGTTGGTTCCAGGTCTTTGCTATAGTAAACAGTGCTGCAATGAACATTCGTGTGCATGTGTCCTTATAGTAGAACGATTTATAGAAAAGAAAACTTCAGGCCAATATCCATGATAAACATAGATGCAAAAATCTTCAATAAAATACTGGCAAATCGATTGCAACAGCACATTAAAAAACTTATCCATCATGATCAAGTAGGATTCATCCCGGGGATGCAAGGCTGGTTCAACATACGCAAGTCTATAAATGTAATTCACCACATAAACAGAAGCAAAAACAAAAACCACATGATTATCTCAATTGATGCAGAGAAGGCATTTGACAAAATTCAACAGCCCTTTATGCTAAAAACCCTCAATAAACTTGGTATTGATGGAACATATCTCAAAGTAATAAAAGCTATTTATGACAAACCAACAGCCAATATTTGTCTTGATGTAATATTATATGAAGAGCTCATGAAAGATGTTACTGTGGCTAACATGATTGAATCTAGTCTTAGATCTAATTTCCAATTTGGCAGAAATACTGAGTTTAGAAAAACTGAGTTAGCAAATAGTAAAATCCATAATTTCCTATATTTAATAAAATAGCATGGTGTTTAAAAAAATCAGTTAAACTCCTTTAAATTAAGACAGAGAACATTTCTAATAACCATATGAAACTTAATTCCATCATGGTCAGAAAACAACACTAAACTGAAGGCAAAACAGTTATGAAATTTGTTAAAGGAACAATTGGGGAGATTCTAATAAGGCCTAGATGCTAGCTAATATCCAATATTTATGATGAATATTGTTAGGTGTGATAATGGTCTAGGTAGCATCCAGAATATCCAGATTATTATTAATAAATAACAGATGCATGCTAGAGTATTTAAGGATAAAGATTCATGAAGCCTCCCACTTGTTTTGAAAAGGTTCAAAAAGCATGCATTTGCACTTAAACATATAAAGTGGACAAATGTTTATGTGCCCACCTGAAATTAGTATGTTGAAATCCTAACTCCCAAAGTGAAGGTATTACAAGGTGGAAACTTTGGGAGATGATCAGATCATGAAAGCAGAGCCCTCATGAATGGGATTAGTGCTTTCAAAAGAACCCAGAGAGAGCCCCTGCCATCATGTGAGGTTACAGTGAAGAGAAGGCCATCTATGAAGATGCAGGCCCTCACCAGACACTGAGACTGTTGATGCCTTGGCTTGGACTTCCCTGTCTCCAGATCTGTAAGAAAAGAATTTCTATTATTCACAAGCCACCCAGTCTATGGCGTTTTTGTTATAGCAGCCCAAACAGACTAAGACAACATATATACACAAAATATATGGCAAAATGTTAACAATTATTGAATTTTGATTGTAGGTTTACTGATATGTATTGTGCTATTTTTAAAAATTTGTATGTATGTTGAAGTTACTTGTAATAATAATTATCTCAGCAAACTGACACAAAAACAGAAAATGAAATACCGCATATTCTCACTCATAGGCGGGTGATGAACAATGAGAATACATGGACACAGGGAAGGGAGTACTACACACTGGGATCTATTGGGGGGAATAGAGGAGGGACAGCGGCGGGGGGAGCTGGGGAGGGATAACATGGGGAGAAATGCCAAAGGTGGGTGAAGGGGAGGAAGACAGCAAAACACACTGCCATGTGTGTACCTATGCAACTGTCTTGCATGTTCTGCACATGTACCCCAAAACCTAAAATGCAATAAAAAGAAAATAATAATAATTATAAAAAATCAAAAGGATAAATTATTTTAAAAAGTGAATCTAGAAATGTAATGAACTATCATTTATTAAGTACTTATACTTCTCTCTTCTCTAATCTTCTTAACATGTTTGAAAGTTTCATATTATTATTCCCTTTAACAAATAGGAACTAAGGCATTCAGTAATTACATCATTTTCTAAAATAAGAGACCACAGTGCAGGTAAGATACTTACAGGATAGGTAGAGAAAGCTGTAATTAATTCCACTTGCAGTGGAACCCTAAAAAAGTTTTCAACCACAGGCCAGGCATGAGTGCTTATGCCTATAATCCCAGCATTTTGGGAGGCTGAGGCAGGCTGATCACTTGAGGTAAGGAGTTTGAGATCAGTCTAGTCAACATGGTGAAATCCCATTTCTACTAAAAATACAAACATTAGCTGGTTGTGGTGGTGGGCGCCCCTAATCCCAGCTACTCTGGAGGCTGTGGCAGGAGAATTGCTTGAACTCAGGAGGTGGAGGTTGCAGTGAGTCGAGATTGCACCACAGAACTCTAGCAAGGGCAAAAGAAACTAGACTCCATCTCAAGAAAATAAAAAGAAAAGAAAAAGAAAGGTTTGCAATCACAGGCATATGATCAGAATCTTAGTTTAGGAGGATCTATTTTGCAATTGCATTATTAAGAACTGAAGTCAGGAGGATAGCTTTAAAATATTTAGGTAACATTCTAGTGAACAGATGATACATGAATGAAGATACTGAGTGTAGGAATGTAAGCTGGTGAGCAAAAGCCTAAGACATTTGGAATATATATACACATGACTTGGAATCTTACTGAAATTTAAGATAGAAGAAAAATGAGTCAAAAATGCTTAAAGCTTGAATTAACATTACTAAAATATGGTACTGCCATTAATTAAACCTTGCATATGAGGTTTTGAATTTGGTGGCGGAAGTGGGGGTGGCAAAACAAATTTTATTGTGGACATATTGGTTTGGGCATCAGTGAAGATAAAAGTGGGTTATTGGCAATTTCAACATGATATCAGGTCATGGCTGGAGCGTCATGAACATCTGAGTCCCTGAAAATAAAGAAATCCCTAATGGTAGACCATACAGAGAAACAGAGTTTGGCAAAAGGCTTTAAGCATTAGAACTTAAAAATTTTCTTTCTTCCCCCAAGAAGGTGAAGTATAATAAAGCCTCAAAGGTAGAAACATATACATATTAATGTCAGAAATGGTAGAGACATATAGATAAAAGAAAAATATAATTTTTAAGTTGAAAGTTTCTATATAGGCAAGAATGAACAAGGTAAGCCAAGAACTTTCTGTTCCTTAGGCAATTAACAGTGTTTTGGTATATTAAAGGTAATAGTAAATATGATAGCAGGAATTTGGGATAAAGTGTATCCATCCCTTATTGTTTTTAAATGTTTCTCTGTTTTAAGAAACTCTATGAACTGCCTCTTAGGGTTGCCAGCTGAGTATAAAAGACTTTCATTTTACTGACAGTAAATGTGCTTTTCCTGCATAAGTAGAGATCCTGAACTTATTAAATAAAGTTCTTAAATCCTTTCCCATCACATAAGAAAAAAAATGGACACACTTTGCCAAATTGAAATATTAGTGAATAAAGTCTCAAAGAAATGGGGACATTTTGTCTTCTCAGAGCACCTATTGAACAATTCTCTACATGATGTATCAGCTGCCCTCTGCTTAAAAGGTCAAGCATTCCAAGGATATTTGTACCGCTTCTTCCCTCTGCCAATAAGAGAGATGGATACATTTATGATAAGATCTATTCTCAGTGGAGAATAGATTTTAAATATTTATTGAAGTTCATAGGCCTCTATGCAACTTTTATAGGACATTTCTCTGTATCACCAGTCAAAAAAATGTCATCTGCATATATATATATATATATTTCATTAAGATTTTTGGCTTTTCAGGTATGTGGGCTGCTTCATTGTTTTTATATTAGTTACATCTCAGCACATTTGCTTAAATCTTTAAATTGTAGCATGGTTTAGAACACATATTACGTTCATTATTTAATTTTCATGCTAACTTTATTTAAAACATAAATTTTTCTACCAGTGCCAAGAATGGATTTCTATTTATTTAACTGTTACTTTTTCCTAATTTGGTTGTTGCTTTGCAGCATTGTAGGAATGCATTTTTAGGTACCATAGTAGGCACCATTAAAACATTGTATGAATGTGATTTAGTTGTCTGTAGGTACTATAGGAGGCATTAAAATCAGCATTGACATCAATGAGATAAAAATGGTCAATTCTGATTATTTCTGAATTTAGCAGATAATATCACATCCAGGTGATGTTGATTCATTTTTTAAAATCCTGAAGAGACAGCTTTATCATGATTAGCCTGAGTAAGTATAAGATTAACTCATTCTAGTTCTCAGCAAATGTATTTCCTTGTTAGAGGCAAAATAACTAGACAGTGACTTTTAAAAGTTCTGTGGCTATTGGCAGCAGTACATCAAAGTTTTAATTCATTTTGAAATTGTGGCACTAGGATATTTTATTAAGGGCAAAGAATGAGATAATATATTCAGATAGTAATTGAACATGTTGCTTCTTAGCATCTGTTCATATGATAAAGGAGTTAGTAGTATCATAACTCAATCATACTATGATGTCCCTATGGCCAACATAAATAATGTTCATCTTCCATCTCATATATATATATATATATGTATATATATGTATTATATATATATATATATATATATATATAATCAAAATAATTGTTACAGTAGCTTCTGTGTCTTGGATGTCTGTGCAATATTTACCTATGTGATGGGTAAGAAAATTCTAAAAGAGTCTATCAAGATAGTGAGGTATATACTAATATCCTGAATATGAAATTCTATGGCATTTTGTTTTTACAGAAATTATTAAAATGAATATTCCAACTTTTGAATTATAAAAGGAAGGATAAAATTGGTTCTAAATTTAAAATACTTTCCCCAGTATAGCTTTAAGCAGAGCTAGACTAACTGTAAAGATAGAATTCATGCAGAAGTTGAAAAGAAATGTTTCTAAATTTTAATGTCCTATATCTGTAACTTTTTCTAAATATGTAAGTTTCCCTTTCAACTAGGTTTCAGAATGCTGGCAATATTTCATTTCCCTTTGAGGGTTATAAGGTAGGAGTAGTAAGGTAAATAGTTTGAGTCACTTATCTACTTTTCAGGCCTTGGTTCAAGTTCAACCAAAGAAGTTAAATTAATGTTTTTTCTAGTTGTCAGGAAGAGTCACAAAGAGAAATTTGTTAGTTATAACTTCTGTCTACTATGCAGTTACTGAATTCAAAAGACCAAGGCACATCAGCTTCAGGAAGGTATTTAGTTCAGTTGTGTAAGGTCTCAGAAATCCAAATTGATAGTGGAAAGGGAATAGTGAGAGAATAAACGGGTTGAAATTATATATTTTAGAGGAATTTACATTAGTATGTGTGCAATACAATATCCCCATCATAGACAGTAATAAAAAGTGAATGTCTCTCTGCTATTTCTTTTATGCCTCCCTTGAATATTTTAAAAGGCTTGAGGGAGGTTCAAATCCCATTATACCTAAATTAGAATCCTAGTCTAAGAAAAGAGGAAGAAAGTTTAGTTTTCAAAGTCATCAAGATATATAGAGTTCAAATGCAGGGGAAAAAAAACCCAGAGAACTCAGACTGTATGTACTTGTATCTAAACAAAGGTGTTGTCTTTCTGTGTGATAGGCATTTGAGTCTTGGAATGCTGCAGTTCTGTGGCTGCTGTTTCATTACCGCTGAGTAAGATGATTTGAGAAAAGGACAGAGGCCAGGGAGTGAGTAATCAGACCAGAGCATCAGTTAAAATGGAAAGGTTATTGAAAAAAAGAATCTCATAAGCTAAATATATATTTGAAAAGCCTCTGGAAGACCTAGCTATGAAATGACTTTCCTTTAAAGGTATCTAGATATGATCTAAAACCAGAATAATTTGGTAATAAAATGCCACATTCATTTAATTTCGTCTCAGAATTCAATAAAATAATTGTGCTATAAAAATGCATAATTTCTTCTTGGTGGGTTTCCACATATTAATTTGTATATGCACTTACAGTGAAGTGATCATTGATCATAAATTATTGTTTTTTTTCAGTCAACATACTTAATACTAATGTTTTAGGACATGTAGCAAATCTTGTGCATATCCAGGGAAATGAATACTTTTCAAACACTGAGCAAGAATATATTAGTTGCCATATTCTAATATGGTGAGTGGCTCTCTCTTCTAATGTTACTTTTAAAAAAATTTCTATTATAATACACAACTGAGAACCCTTAGTATAATGTTTGCCACAAAACTATCAGATATGTATTTGCTGTTATTTTCATCATTTAAATCTATAATCTGTTCAGCATGTTTTTTAAAAAAGACAAAGGGGCCGGGCGGGGTGGCTCAAGCCTGTAATCCCAGCACTTTGGGAGGCCGAGGCAGGTGGATCACGAGGTCAAGAGATCAAGACCATCCTGGTCAACAAGGTGAAACCCCGTCTCTACTAAAAATACAAAAATGAGCTGGGCATGGTGGCGCGTGCCTGTAATCCCAGCTACTCGGGAGGCTGAGGCAGGAGAATTGCCTGAACCCAGGAGGCGGAGGTTGTAGTGAGCCGAGATCGCGCCATTGCACTCCAGCCTGGGTAACAAGAGCGAAACTCCGTCTCAAAAAAAAAAAAGGAAAAAAAAAAAAAAAGACAAAGGATAACTAAGTTGAAGCTTATTCTTCATCCCTGAAATGAAAGGCCAACATACTGTTTCAAAAAGATGATTCTGGACGGGCACAGTGGTTCATGCCTGTAATCCCAGCACTTTGAGGCAGGTGGATCACAAGGTCACAAGATCAAGAACATCCTGGCCAACATGGGGAAACCCTGTCTCTACTAAAATACAAAAAAATTAGCTCAGTGTGGTGGTGCACACCTGTAGTCCCAGCTACATGAGAGGCTGAGACAGGAGAATTGCTTGAACCAGGGCAGTAGCAGTTGCAGTGAGCTGAGATCATGCCACTGCACTCCAGCTTTGTGACAGAGCAAGACTCTGTTTCAAAAGAAAAAAGAAAAAAAAAGATGCTTCTTAGCTCATTTGTTCTTCTATAACAAAAATATCATACATGGGTGGCTTATAAACAACAGAAATTTGTTGCTTACAGTTCTGGAGGCTGGCAAGTCCAAGCTCAAGGTGCCAGTAGATTCAGGGGCTGGTGAGGGCTGTCTCTCTGGTTCATAGATGGCTCCTTGCTGTGTTCCCACATAGTAGAATGAGCTGGCTATATCTGTGGGGTCTCCTTTATAAGGGTACTTTTTCATCCATGAGGGTTCCACCCTCCTGACCTAATCACCTCCCGAAGTCTCCACCTTCTAATACCATCACACTGGGGACTGGATTTCAATGTATGAATTCTGGGGAGACACATTCAGACCATAGCAGATTGTCTGACCCTTTATCTTCCTTAAGCCTCCTCCAGGTAAAGAAGTAGATACATTTCTTCAGAGTTTCAGAACTTAAAAGTAGAGAATTTGAGAAAGTGTTTCTAGCCCTGAGGGAATGGAGGCAAAATAAAGTACTTTCTCCATGTGGGAGGAAGAAATAATAGGCCTTGGAATGAATCTGAGTTCTTTCCAACATTGGGAGAAGAAATGGGTTCCAGCAGCAGAGTTCAGGTCTCTACTTTTACTTAGCATTTAGGATTGGAGGGTTGGGGAGGGAGGCTGCTGTTGAAGAAGAGGGGCTACTGTGAGTTATTATCCTTAATATACCCGAGGAAACAACTCCCAAGAAAAAAAATGGTAGAGACCTGAGCTCCTGAGCAATGTAGAACCTGGACACAGAAGTGCAGCATTCTCCGTGACATGTATTTATGTCTTTGGCCATTTTTTTGGCACTAGGACAACCGAGATTCTTTAGTCTTCATTAGGAGACAAAGGGTAGTTCCTAAAACAAGCTAGATCGCATTTTCCTGCTTCCTGGGAAGCTGGGGACTCAGAAGATTCTGACTGTGGTGTAGTGAAATAAAGAAATGCAAAATGTCTCATACTCTAAGTGTAAACAACTGAAGCTGTGTGAATGCAATAATAGTAAAGGTCAAACATAACATAGTTCTGCCTGTAATTTTTCTAGTACTATTATTAGCCTTTTTTTCTCTCTTTTTTTCTCTTTTTTTTTTTTTTTTTGGCCACTTTGTATTTTCAAAGTGAAAAAATGCACTGGGCAAAGTTAATCAGGCAATGAAGACTTTGCTTAAGGCTATTGAAATAGGGAGAGACAATAACTCAGTCTGAACTCAACTCCTCTAAAACAGAGTGTGGAAGATCTTTTAAAAATGAGGGCGAAAAATTTCCACAAGTCATCAGTGTTTGTTAATTGGCTTTACCGAAAGGAAAAATATACTTTCTTCATGATAGGAGGGAGTTTTACAACTTGGAGTAGGGTACCCACCAAAGTCAGACTCTTACTCTCTTAGAGACTAAGAGATCAGGGCACTATCTCTATGATGATTATATTTCAAAAGAGTAGCTCCAGGGTCCTTGAGAAACTTGGTCCTAGGTTGCAAAGCTTGTAAGGGAGTTTTCAAAAGATTTACATTTCAAAGGCTAGAAAGAGAATAGTTAAAAGGTCCTCTATGGTAATTGCTCTAAGAAAGGGAAGATAAGGAGCCTAAACAACCTATTCAGTGTTAATCTGAGAAGAACATTAAGGCGTTTTTGGTCAAGATGCAAAATTAAGTACCGTAAGATTAAGAATATTTTGTGAATTTGACCATGTCTGTATAATTACAGTTTTGTTCCTGCTACTGTCAAATTCTGATTTTAAAGTTGTATCTCATTCTAACTCTGAACATTCTGAAAATAACTGAAACCAAGAAAATGTCATTTTAAGAACAAATAAAATATACATAGCCTTTATAAATCCTGAAGCCCAAGCAACCAAGGCTCTGCAGAGATTTGCACGTTATTAAAGCACAGTTCATTGCGCAAATATAAATAAGCGCAGTCACTTAATTGTGTCTCTTAAAGGAACATTAGAGGAAATTCATTTCATTACACATGTAATCACTTCTCAAAGCCCCCTTTTAGCCCCAACCAGTTCTCTGATTCACAGAATTGGTCTGGTGCTCTTCAGTCACTGAATTCCACAAAAACTCTTACACAAGTCCAAATCCGAGGGCATTTCTCTCTCTCTTCATCTTTCCCCTACTCTGCAAAACTATGTCTCTCTCTCTTTTTGCATCAAAGGATGAGTGTCAGTTTTTTCAGATAAAGATCAGAATCTGTACAGATCATATCCATTCAAGCTTCTTAAGTCTGTTTGCAACTCCTAGCATCTTAGACTAATCTATGAAGTAAAATTTTTACATGGTCAATGTCAAAATTTCTATTACAGTTGCTACTATTTTTAACCCTATTTGGTAAGAATCAGTTACATCTGTTTCAAACTGAAATAAGTGAACTCATTTCCTTTTGTTTTCTAAGAAATGAAACCAGTGAGGCATAAAGGCCATGATAAAATACGTGTTCTCATTTTTTACAGTAATATAGAAGATATTGTGAGGGTTATTCTCTAATTTACTTCAGAGAAGAAACATTGGAAGATACAGGCAGAAGCTAAGATGAAAGAAAAGCACACGGAGAACCAACTACAACTGGCAAAATTAGTGATTTATTTAAACTAAATAAATTGGGGAAAATGATGGTCAGAGTGCCAGTCAGAATCCACAAGAATTACGGTTCTAGCTGGAAGGCTGGGTGAGGATAATGCCATAAACAGGGACAGAAGACACAAAAAAGGAGCAAATTGTGTCACCTAAAATAGATTAAAGCAACAAATATGATAACCATTTAGGGAAAATATTTATTTTGTCCTTTTCCAATCTCTACACCCCAGGGGACTCTTTGTGAAGTATATTTTGAAGGTAATTCGCACTTTTCTGTACTTTTAAAACAAAACAAAATGTCATTATGATAGATTTTGTTTTCTTCTATTACTTCCAAAAGGTTTGTTTTATTTTGATCATTAACACGATTGTTCTCTGTTAGTCCCTTTAGCATGAAAGCATTAAAATAACTGATATCTTAACATGCAGTTTACTAGTGTTATTGCCTACATTAACTGTATTTGCTAGTTCCAGGTTGCTTTTGCTTTTTTAATCTTTCCAAATATTCTATAGGTGATTTAACTTCAAGCAGTAGTTCCCACATTTTGAGTAGCAATAGCCTTATCTGAGAAGTTATTATAGATGTAAATTCTTATGCCCAACTGTAGACTCACTGAATAAAAACTCTGGGATGGGTGACAATAAGCTGAATTTTTAAGCCCTCCAGATGTTATGATGTTATGATGCTAAGTTCCAGACATGTTCACTTATAACATTTATCTGCAAACATTGGCTCAAAATCTTTAGCTGAATACATGGAAGACTTTCACTCCTCTACCAGCTTGTAGAGTATTTTTCATTATCATATTTGCATATGAATTTATTCATTCATGATGGACAATAAAATCATCATAATGTTAAACTCTTAAAATTATATTTAAATTACCTTTCGTTTTGAGTATTTCTAACATATTATGGGTACGGAATCTCCCCTTATATGAAAATACAATATTCTCAATAAATGAAAGAAACTGCTACTCTTTGAAGAAATTTAACATAAGAAACCACAGAATGAACTCAGAAAAAAAATAAAAATAATAAGAATATAAGTAAGTTATAAATTATATAAGAAAATAGCAAAAAAATTAATAAGTTCCCAAATGACCTTTTTAACAGAACGTCCTCCATAGCAATCCATCCAAGATGTAAAAGACAATGATGCCATCTGCATGTTGTGTCCAAAGCTGCAAGGGGGCACTGAGGGCATCTGCTCTCTCCACCCACGATGTAACTGCCATCAGGACATCAGGGGAAGGCTCTATGTATTTGGCATTTTTAAGAAATTAGGATTTCTATTAAATTAAGTTTTATATTACAAACTTAGATACCAATGAATGATGTTAATCATTTTAAGGGGAAAATATTTAACAAATTCTCATGTTCTTACAAATTTAATTAAGCAGAGAATCCTGAATGTGGATATAGGGAAAGACCCTGGAATTCTTAAACATCAACTCTGAAACTCCACTTGATTTCTGTGATTCTTTTTGTGATGTCACAGTGAATAAGATTATTTACTCCTTTCCCTAAATGCTGTTGAACTGTAATAAAACTATTCTGTCTGCCCGTTGATCTCAGTGGGGAGCAAATAAAACAAAAATGTAAAAGTCTAAGAAAAGGAAAGAATTGAGAAATATTTCAAACACTCTCAAAGGAGTCAACTGATCAAGATGAAATAAGAAAAAAACGAATTCTTACATAGCCCCTTAGATAGGTGGAATCAGGTTGAGAGGAGGAAGTAGAATAAATTGATTGGTTATTGGTATGTTTGTTTTGAGGTGTGTGTAGAACATTCATGTGGAGATAACTAAGTGGCCACTGCCAAGATAGGTCTAGTTTAATAAGAGCAGTTAGGACTGGAAACACAAGTTAGTAGTCATAATCATATCAGTTATAAATAACATTCATTTGTTATTTGTTATAAATAACATTCATATCAGTTATAAATAACATTCATATCAGTTATAAATAACACTCCAGTGGTCTTATTTAGTAATAACTTATTGAAAAAAAAAAAAAAAAGAAGGTAACAGACTCTAGAGCCCAATGAAACAGTAACGTTTAAGAAGTGGATGGTTGAATTTGACACAGTGAAAGAAAATGAACAAGTAGCAAAAGATTAGAATGGAAATGACATGGAAACTAGGGGAGAGTTAACTTCAAGGAGAGAGTGATTTATTGCATGAATCCCAAAATGAAGTCAGAATTAGTAGAGTCTTGACTTTTGTAATCATTAGATTGGATGGTTTTTGTTAGAACAGTTTAAACATTAGAGGTGAAAGATTTGTTGTCATGAATTGAGAAGTAAATGAGAAATTAAAAAAGCAATGAGTACAGGTTATTTTGTTTTGTTTTTAACTTTTATTTTAGGTTTTGGGATACATGTGAAGGTTAGTTAGCTAGGTAAATTTATGTCGTAGTGGTTTGTTGTATATATTATTTCATCACTCAGATATTTAGGCTCAGTCCTCCATAGTTATTTTTCTGCTCCTTCCTCTCCCTCTCTCCATTCTCCTCACTCAATTAGACACTAGTGTCTGTTGTTCATTTCTTTGTTTTTATATGTTCTTATCATTTAGCTACCACTTATAAGTGAGAGCATGCAGTATCTGGTTTTCTGTTCCTGCATTATTTTGCTAAGGATAATAGCCTCCAGCTCCATCCATGCTCCTGGGCCTCCAGCCACCCCCCACCAGAGTACACATTATGTTGAGGATGAAGGGAAAACAGCAAATCAGATAATAGGGAGGAAAACAGGGCGTTCTCTTAAGAATGGAAAGACAAATATATGGTATGTTAGCAAATATGGAGGCCCAGCTTTGGAAAACAATAAGAGCATAGCTTTCTCAGAACAGCAGGGACTGAATTCAGTATGGGAAAAAGAAAAGGAGGAGAAGGTTTTGGAAGTGAAAAAATGTGACAATTGGTTAAATTAAAGCATAGTATTAAGTGTGTATTTTTATTTCAGTATAATAATTATGTCTAAATTTGTTTTAAATGTCTACATGCAGTTAATTTTTAGACCCATTAATTTAAGACATTTATATATAATACAAATGTGCTTTTAGCATAATGATAATTTTTGAAACATCAAAAAATTGAGAATGACCATATTAATAGTGACTAGAGCTTTTTCTCTGAGTTAAAATTTTAAACAAAACCTGGAACCTAAAACATAGTCTAAACAAAAAAAGTCTATGAGCCAAGCAAGGCTAAATTTGATTTAGCCTATAATAGTTTGAAATCCAATTTTGGCTAAATCCCTTACTCAGAGCACTTACAACAATTTAATTATATTTTACTTTAATCATTTCTACCTCACTCTTGCATTTTTTTCACAATTTAATCCATATTACCTAAAAAGATTATTTTACTATTTTATTTAAAACACATATGTGAATTTAATAATTATTAAAAACCTCACAAACAGTATTTTATAAATGCTAGAACATTATTGCAATGGACAAAGTTTTGGTAAAAAATATACAGCATTTCATTTAGAAAAACTTTCAAAGTCTATTTTATTTGTATCACAGTTGTATCATGTTTACATATTCCCACATATGTATATTTACAAAGATAAGACGTTTCATGTGACTTTTTTCAAACATATGCAAAAATAAGCAAGAAATTGATATTCTCTATAGTAATATTAATAGATGTATATTAATATTGATGTAGATAATCACCACATTTCATGTTATGGTACTTGTCTTGGTCTCTTCTGTTTGCTGTAATGAAACACCTTTATCTGATTGGCTTGTAAACAACAGAAATTTATTTCTCATAGTTCTGGAGGATGAGAAGTTCAAGATCAAGATGCTGGCAGATTCACTGTCTTGTGAGGGCCCATTTTCTGGTTCATAGATGGCTAGCTTTCTTCTTACTGTGTCCTCATATTGAAAGGCCAACTGAGCTCCCTCTGGCCTCTTTGATAACAGTATTACTCCTATTGATCAGAGCAAAGCCCCCAGGACCTAATCATTTTGTAAAAGTCCCACCTCCCAATGAAACCCAACCTTGAAGGTTAAGATTTCAACAAATGAATTTGGGTCGGAGGGACTTAAACATTCAGCTCATTGCAGTACTTAATAACTCCTTTGGCCAAATATCCCACTTCTCCTCTCCAGACATACCGTATGACTGTACGTCCTACCTTCCTTCTGTGGAGATGAAGCAGCATCAGTATTTTTCACTAATGAAGATGGCTGAAAGTAACATGTGTCTTCATAAGAAGAGCAATTGAGAGAATTTTGAGGCTCACTTCTTTTGCTGATGTGGACATTGGCAATGCATCATCAGCCAGGTCCGAAGTGAGGACAATGATCAGAAAAACATAGCCCTGGTGAACCTGTGATAGCTTTGTCTTATAAGCACAAAATTACCTTCAGTTACTTTAAGCCTCTGAGATTTGGAGATTATTTTTTTAAACAGCATAAGTTAGTAGTCTACCATGACCAATTCATTTAACAACCTTTTGAAAAAGGTGTTAACTGACCAATTAATGGTATTACCAAATGAAGTGGTATCCAATTAATGCTTTCCTCACTCAGACTTTTTGAGATTTAATGAGAATGAAAAATGAGCAATTTTCCCTTATTATCAGTGGTATATTTCATCAGAACATGGCGTTTTTTTTGGTTTTACAAGTATATATAATTACTCTTGTTAGAAGATTTTGAATTTTTAGCACAATTGTTACCAAACTAACTAGTAACATTAGGAAGTCTAGTTCTATTATTTCTTGGGAAAAAAAATCATCAGTTCTCCATGCTTTGATTGACTCTTATAGATTTTTTTTTTTCTTTTGAGACAGAGTTCGCTCTTGTTACCCAGGTTGGAGTACAATGGTGCAATCCGGCTCACTGCAACCTCCGCCTCCTGCTTCTAAGCAATTCTCCTGCCTCAGCCTCCCGAGTAGCTGGCACTACAGGCGTGTGCCACCATGCCCAGATAATTTTTGTATTTTTAGTAGAGACGGGTTTTCACCATGTTGACCAAGATGGTCTCAATAGCTTGACCTCGTGATCCACCCTCGGCCTCCCAAAGTTCTGGGATTATAGGCGTGAGCCACCGCGCCAGGCCAGATTTTTAAATATTTAGCTCTCTTCAATAAAAAGTTATTTTCTCAAATCCATTCCTATTCAAAGATCTGCAACTTTATACAATTTCTGGCATGAATTTGCACAGTTACTTGGTAGTTTTGTGTTTAGATGGAAAGAGTCTATGCTCCTTTCAGAAAATGTCTAAAGCAGTAATTCTCAAAACGGAATGATCTCAAGTCAGAATTCCTTGAGTCAGAATCCAAAGCCATTATTTGCTAACTGTGATCTTGGGACAGTACTTAACCTTATTAATACACAATCATTGTCATTTATAAAACAAAAATAAGAATCAGAACTATCTCAATATATTATTTAATTAAGACTAGTTTGGAGAGCATTTGAAGAGTTGTGCATTTAATGGGAATTTAAAAATGGCATTTGAGAATAACATTTGCTGGATTAGATGCAAATTTGTTTGCTGTCCCCGTGGGACAATAAATGATAACCTTGAGGTTATTTTTTTCTTCTCAACAGAAAGTATTTTCATCTCTACAGAACAAAAGTCTATAAACAAACTAAATCTGAAACTTTTAACTAATAGTCTTAAAGATGCAAATACCTTATCTCACTCTGTCATGCTGTTGCCTACTGGATGGCTATTACTCCTACTGCTCTGATCCTACCATTTCAACCTTTTACAGCCAATTTCTATCCAACTGTTTATTTATCTGTGAGCTTGAGGGCTCTCAAAAACTGCTTTCATGTAAAGCAGAACAAAAATTCTAGGGAATTAATATCCTTTGTCTTCTCATCCTCCCAATTCAGGATGTAGCCCCCAACAATTACTGATGGAAGGTTGAGTATACATACTTGAGCTTTCTCAGCCCATCAGGTGGGATAATTCTGAAGTGTGTGTTTTTTATGGTTGACCAGAGGTTCCTGGGGTAATAGCCCCTAATCACCCACTTCAGTAGTTGGCTTAATTTCATTTTCTAAATTCTCTTTCGTCTACCAACTTACTCAAATTTAAGTATGTTTTATATCTCCTAAGAAACTACTTCCAATAAACTCTTTGCTCAAGGTCTGGCTTCTGGAGAATCCTAACTAAGTTATTCCTGTCCTGGAAAGGTTCCCAGGACATAGCATATTTTCTGTCAATCAGTCAAGGCTGTAGGAGTAGTTGACAAAATATGTGCCCGAGTTAAGCCTGTTATTCCAGAATAATTGCTAATGCTCCTCTAACTCACTCTCAAAAGAACAGGTATGGGAAAATCTCTCTCCACCCCTCCACCCACCCATTCAGTAAAGTTGTATCTCTCATTAGACACTGTTGTAAAACATAGTAGCATTCATATTTTCTGTGATATTTGTTTTTCTCTCTGTATTTGAGGTTATTTTTTTTGTAATATATGCAAAGATCTTGTCCATGGTGCTCATCATTGTATGAAACCTACTATAGTACCTCATAACATAATAGGTAATGAACAAATACTACTTGAATGTTGTTCATAAAAGAAAGAGAGAAAATAGAAACAAACATAAAACCGATGCTCTTAACTTATCAAAGAGCTGAAGACAACCATAGACAATTTCCCATCTCATGTATTCCTTGGTAAAATAAAAAGAAACATTATAAATTGACATATTTTTAGGTGTCAGCTCTTATAAAGGAGTTAAGAATCAATGTTGTGCTCAATTTTAAACTCTGTTATTTACTTCTATTTTGATGTTTGCTTTAAATATACTATTCATTATGGACCATATTATATTTATTACTAGCTAGATAAAGTAAGAGCTGTATGATAGAAACCAATAAGAAGCCAATTTATTTGACAATAAGCCATTTTCTGAAGACAATTAGAAGTTGTAAAAGACAAGATATCTATTCATAAGGCACTACGGAATGGTAAACTGATATTCCTAGGATCCCTATGTAAAAAAAATGTCATCTTTATTTCAGTTTCATAATTTATGTGTCTTCAGGATACCCAACCCCTAACTATTCCTGTTTATTTTATATTTAAATACTTTAAAAGACTATAGTTATTAATGTATTCTCTTCTTAAAACAAATGGAAATAGACCAGAAGCAAAATAAAATTTATTTTTAAATATATGTGAGTCCTGATAATATGGAAATAGAGGTACAAGTTAAGTATTTTTAATAATTGCTCATCCATAGCTTGTTATTATATACATAGAAAAAATATGAGTAAGACAGTCATATTTGTTTGCTCAAAACACATTATGAGATGCATTTTTAGAAATGCATTAATGACCATTTTAAGGTATATAACATGATGTTGTAAGACACATATGTATAGCAAAATATACATTTTCTTTATGGATATGTCTGTTTTCCATTTGTTCTAATTACTATGTGACTTACTGTGAATGCTCCACAATGAAGGGCTAAAATGATAGATGTTAATAAGACTCAGATTTCTAATATTATGCATTAGATATTTTATATAAAATATTAATAAATTTAGACACTTTGTAGGCATCAAAGACTGCTATCCCAATAACATTATTAGACTTTGAGCAGAAAATTATTCAAAAGCATATTTAATAAATATGAAACCTATTTATTTTATCAAAATAAAAAGTATTTCACCGTAAAATCAATCACCTCTCCTAATGCAGTTCAGCAAGGTCATTTCTTGTAGGTATTAATGTAACAGGAAAGCATTTAGCTCAAAAAATTTCTGGCAGGTCTAAAGATGTCTGAATTTTATAGCTGTCCTTGATCACTTTTCTTGGGGTGGGGGATGAAGAGAAAGAGGGCTGCAGGTGAGCATTGATTAAATGAATGGTAAGTTCTTTGATGGATCGATTTTTTTCACGTTTTTAATTTAGAAAGTAAAACTTTCTATCACAGCTTAAGCTAAAAATTATGGCTGAGATAATAGAGGTCTGATTCCAGTGCAAGTTAAAGAGGAAAAAGTTGCTGCTCAAATGTCAAGACATCTTGTGGTCCGGGATGATTAAAACTAAACTGTTTGCTATATGAATCCCAAGGTGCAGCTAAATCTCAGCTTTGGTGACATTTAGCCAGTGACTTTTCATAGCTTGTTAATAATGTATAGCTGTCCCTATATAAATTTGGAGTGACAGAAGTGGCCATTTGGAGTGGAGCAGTTAATGAGATTTATTCTTGTCAGAAAATGCAGATTTGAAAATATTTCTAACAAATCAAGATTGATGTCAAAAGAAATCATGTATTTAAAAGACAATAGCATCATAACAATTTTTCAGGTGTTTTAACTAAAATCACAGAACTTTGTCAAGTGACGTTTGTTCTATTTTTAATCTACATTCTATACAGCACAACTCCCAGCTCCCTCTGCAGCTTGGTTCTACTTATCTTGCATACACTGGAAAACTTCACCTTACAAATCACTTCCTCAGAGGGCATTTTATTCACTTTTGACTTGGTTAGTTCCATATAATTCATGTTTCCCATTATAAGACTAACCATAAATTTCTGTAATTGCTTGTTTGATGCCTGTCTTTCCCACTAGATAACACTAGCATATTTCTTAGCCAATTTCTGGATTTTGATGGACCCTTAAATGATTATTGAATGATCGAATCAACACTAGCAAGTAGAGATATGCATATTCTTCACAAAAGTGAGAGCTATCATTAATTTGTTAGACAATAAATTGAAGTTTTGTAAGAAAAAATCAGTGCATAGTCTATTAATATTAATCTCCCATTAGTTATTTTGCTCTAGTAGAAACAGAAAACTGCTGTTTCCAATAATGTCTGTTTCTAATATTTCAGTTTAAAACATGACAGATATACAAATAGTGCATAAACTATGAAATGTCATAAGGTAAATATGAAGTGACTGAATGCGGAAAACAGTATATAGGAAAGGAAATAATTTTACAAGTTAGCAATTCATCTTTATTGAACATATTTATGAATATAAATAATCTCCAAAGTTTGCTTATTTGAAAAGGGTTGTCTACTCTTTGTGATTATCAAATGTATTTGTCTCTGGAAATAACCCAAATTATAAAAACTTCAAAAATTAAGAGGAGGCTATGTGTGGTGGCTCATTTCTGTAATCCCAGCACTCTGGGAGGTAGAGGTGAGATGATCACTTAAGCCTAGGAGTTTGAGATCAGCCTTGACAATATAGCAAGACCTCATCTCCACAAAAAATAAAAAATTAGCTGGGCATGGTGGTGTGAGCCTGTGGTTCTAGCTACTCAGGAGGCTGAAGTAGGAGGATTGCTTGAGCCCAGAAGGTTGAGGCTGTGGTGAGCTATAGCCATGCCACTTCTCTCCAGCCTGAGCCACAAGACCCTGTTTCAAAAATTTTTAAAAATAATATGAGCAAAAAAATATGTAAAACAAATTAATAAACTGAAACATGTGAAATTGCCATGCTTATAGGTTAAATGTGGCCAAATATTAAAAATTGCATATTAACCCATGTAAATATATTCCCAATAAAGAGATAGTCACTGTTAAATTTTGTTGCAATTCCATCTACATGAGCATAAAGGTACCAACATGAGCATAGAGGTACGTGTATCACTTTCCTGGCTGCCATAACAAACTATCACAAACTGGGTGGTTTAAACAAAAGAAATTGATTGTTTCACAGTTTAGTGCTAGTCTGAAATCAAGGTACTGTCAGGGTTGATTTTTTTGCTGGGAACTGAAAGGGAAAGTTCCTTTCCTCTCTAGTAGCTTCTGATAGCATCAGGCATTCCTTGGCTTATAGATGGTGCTCCCCCTGTGGCCAGATAGGTTTCCCTTGGTGCATTTCTCTTTGTTTAGCCCAATTTTCCCGTTTTAATAGGGACACCAGTCAGATTGGATTCGCGTCTGCTCCAGTAACCCCATCTTACCTTTATCTGCAAAGATTATATTTCTAAATAAGGTTACATGCATAGGTACTGAGAATTAGGACTTCAAATATGTATTTTGAGAGGTACAATTCAGTCCCTAACGAATAATATGCAATGTAAAATGTTTGCATGTATGCAAAAGGTGCAAACACACATAGATGTACACACACATGAAATTTTATGCACAGTTCTTACAAAGGCTCTAAATAGGCTTTGCAAACATGAGAGTTAATTGCTGTGTGTAGTATGTCGTATTTTGATTACCTGTTCTTTATTGCTACATGTAGAGGGAGTTTTCATTTGCTTGCTACCGTAAATGACGGTATCATGAATATGGCATTAGTTTCATATTTCTGAATAACAAATAATCACTCATTTAGAAGTATGAAACCACAGAAATTTATTTTCTTACAGTTTTTATAGACTAGAAGTTCAGGCATGGCATGACTGGTTCTCTGTCCAGAGTGTCACTGAGCTAAAATCAGAGTGTTTTCTGGGGTTGTAGTTTTTATCTAGGCCTTAGGGTTCCTTTCTAACCTCAATGGATGGTTTTTTCTTTAGTTGTAGGATTGAGGTTTTCATTTTTCTGTCAGGTAGAAAATACTTTCAGTTCCTAGATGCATTGTTAGGTCCTTTCCCTCATGTTCACAACACAAATTATTGCGTCCTTCTAGATCAGCCAGAATGAATCTTTCTGCCCCTTCTGTGCTTCATCAGAGTAATACTGTTTTTAAATGAGCTCACCTAATTAGGTTAAGGCCCACCCACAGATAATTTCCCTATTGTCATATAAGTTGTTCACAAGTGACATTTCATAATATTAGTAAGCTTCATCTATACTCAAGAGAAGAGTATATGCATGACTATGGGCCATCTTTGAATTCCGACTACTAAAAATCATCTCATTAGTTCATCTTTGTGTTTTTGAGAATAACTTTTCTAGAGTAAGTTCTTGCCAGGGAAATTGCTCCTTCAAAGTAAGTGCACACTTTTGTAAGCTATTAAAACCTATTGTCAAAGTCTAATTTTCATTCCCACCAGTACACGTGGGAGTGCCTGTATGCCAGTGTCATCCCAGGTAACAGAACTTTATCTCAACATTAAACAATGACAGCAAAATCTTTTGATAAGCAATATAATAAAAAGTGTGTCTTATTTTATGTAACGGTAGATTATTAAATTATAAATAAGAGGAAACATTTAATTAGGTTTATTGTTCACTAATATGTCTTTATGTTCATATTGATTTTGTTCTATTTTTCCATTCTCAGTGATATATAACATCCCTTATGTTAACAATATTGAAATTTTCTCTGATACGCATTTTATATTTTTACAAGTTTATTGCTTGCCTTGTTTTTTTATTTTCTTTCTCATTTATTTTACTTTACTATCTTTCATATTGTCTATAACCCTCATGAATTTACTCTCTAATGCTTTATTTTTGGATACTTTAGGTAAAATAAACATAATTTTTGAGCCACACATATAATATATAGATACATTCTCAATATGAGAGATTCAAGTAATATAGAACTATAGACTATAAAATTTCTTAAAATAATGTATTTCCCCTGGCAACTATTTAGTTTTTTCCAGAATAATTACAACTAACAGAGGGATATGTAAGCATTCTATCATTTCTGTATGCATTTATCTATAATATTCATGTGGACTTTCTTTTTTTTAAGTTAGAAAGACATTGGAACCAATTTTTAAGTTACAGGCTTTTTTAGTTAATCATATCTTGGGCATCTGTCTACACAAATAGATAAATTGACTCCTTCATAAAAACAATATAATATTTCATAATATAGGTAAGTCATAACTTATTTAAGAGCTATTGTTAGACAATAAGGTTGTATGTATTCTATTAGTAAAATAACAAATATGAAGATACATTTTCATATTTAATTATTTTTAATATATTGCTGTGGTCTTTTTGTTTGTGATTTCTTCACAGTTTTCAAAGCTATGTTTATAGTTTATTTTAGTGGGTAAATGTGCTTACCTGGATGATTTTATTATCATGTTACTCTAGGTTTGTATGCAGATGTGAAAAACACCTTTTTTTCTATGTTCTGAGACAGTTTATACAACATGAATTCACATATTTCTCAAAAGTTTTGTAACACAAATGGTAATATAGCTTAGGCTTGGTGACTCTCTAGGCAGTCAATATTTTTACTGTCTTCTATGACAATTTGTATTTCCCAATTGTCTACCTTTTCTCAAAATAATATTGCTAATGAATGAGAGGTTCTTATGTTGCTCAGGTTGGGCTTGAACTCATAGCCTCACCTCCTCAAGCGCCAGGACAGCTGGCCCAAGCCACCACGGCTCCCTCAAAATAATACTGAAAGTTTTTCTTTGAAAAAGCATTTATTTATTATAGGTTTACAAGCATACTGCTGTAGAAAACTAAATTCTCCTATGAATCTTTGCTTTAATCCACATTTTAATCAGTTCATCTTGCATACAATTAGTGTTATTTATTTCTTTGTGTGATTTCTCTTTATTTTTAATCATACTGGCCAAAAGTTTTCTACTCATTGATAATGGGATAAATGCAACAACTAAACATTTTGGTTTTGTTAAGTATTTTTAAATTAATGTTTGATAGCTATCACATGTGTTACTACTTGTATTATAATTTTAGTTCATATTTTATTCATTTTATAGCTACTTATGTTTACTTAATTTTACTTTAATATTTTCTAATATATGCATTAAAAACTTAATTTTCTCTGAGATTGCTTCACTATACCAGAGTTTCTGCTATGTAGTAGTTGCATGACTTTATACATAGATTATTATTTAAATTTATATTTTCTCTTTAGCTCATTAACTTAACAGTATTTTCTAAAATTCCCAATGGAAATATTTCTGTTATCTGTGAAATTTTGTTAAACATCAAATTGTATTACATTTTTATTTTAAAAATTTTTTCAAAATCATTTCTGATTTGGGAAAATTATTAAAATTTCTCTGATACTTAAAAAATGGTTAACATCTGTGAGTAATCAATGGCACCCTCACAAAACATATTCTATGTTTCCTTGGCTCATGGTTGTAGATACAAATTTTTATTTTTATTTTATTTTTATTTATTTTATTTTTTAATTTTTATTGCATTTTAGGTTTTGGGGTACATGTGCAGAACGTGCAAGATAGTTGCATAGGTACACACATGGCAGTGTGTTTTGCTGCCTTCCTCCCCTTCACCCACACTTGGCATTTCTCCCCAGGCTATCCCTCCCCAGCCCCCCCCTCACGCTGTCCCTCTCCAATTCCCCCCAATAGACCCCAGTGTGTAGTAGACCCCCTCCCTGTGTCCATGTGTTCTAATTTTTCTCACCCGCCTATGAGTGAGAATATGCGGTATTTCCTTTTCTGTTCTTCTGTCAGTTTGCTGAGAATGATGTTCTCCAGATTCATCCATGTCCTTACAAAGGACAAAAGCTCATCATTTTTGATTGCTGCATAATATTCCACAGTGTATATGTGCCACATTTTCCCAGTCCAGTCTATCATCGATGGGCATTTGGGTTGGTCTTTGCTATTGTAAACAGTGCTGCAATGAACATTTATGTGCATGTGTCCTTATAGTAGAACGATTTATAGTCCTTTGGATATATACCCAGTAAAGGGATTGCTGGGTCAAATGGAATTTCTATTTCTAGATCCTTGAGGAATCGCCACTGTCTTCCACAGTGATTGAACTAATTTACACTTGCACCAACAGTGTAAAAGTGTTCCTATTTATCCACATCCTCTCCAGCATCTGTTGTCTCCAGCTTTTTTAATGATCGCCATTCTAACTGGTGTGAGATGGTATCTCAATGTGGTTTTGATTTGCATCTCTCTAATGACCAGTGATGATGAGCATTTTTTCATGTGTTTGTTGGCCTCATGTATGTCTTCTTTTGTAAAGTGTCTGTTCATATCCTTTGCCCATTTTTGAATGGGCTTGTTTGTTTTTTCCTGTAAATCTGTTCTTTGTAGATTCTGGATATCAGCCCTTTGTCAGATGGGTAAACTGCAAAGATTTTTTCCCATTCTGTTGGTTGCCGGTTCACTCTAGTGACTGTTTCCTTTGCCGTGCAGAAGCTGTGGAGTTTTATTAGGTCCCATTTGTCTATTTTGGCCTTTGTTGCCAATGCTTTTGGTGTTTTGGTCATGAAGTCCTTGCCTACTCCTATGTCCTGAATGGTTTTGCCTGGATTTTCTTCTAGGCTTTTTATGGTGCCAGGTCTTATGTTTAAGCCTTTAATCCATCTGGAGTTAATTTTAGTGCAAGGTGTCAGGAAGGGGTCCAGTTTCTGCTTTCTGCACATGGCTAGCCAGTTTTCCCAACACCATTTATTAAACAGGGAATCCTTTTCCCATTGCTTGTTTTTGTATGGTTTATCAAAGATTATATGGTTGTAGATATGTTATGTTGCCTCTGATGCCTCTGTTCTGTTCCATTGATCTATATCTCTGTTTTGGTACCAGTACCATGCTGTTTTGATTACTGTAGCCTTGTAGTATAGTTTGAAGTCTGGTAGTGTGATGCCTCCCGCTGTGTTCTTTTTGTTTAGAATTGACTTGGCTATTCGGGCTCCCTTTTGGTTCTGTATGAAGTTCATGGTGGTTTTTTCCAGTTCTGTGAAGAAATTTGATCGTAGTTTGAAGGGGATAGCATTGATTGTGTAAATTACTTTGGGCAGTATAGCCATTTTCATGATATTGATTCTTCTTAACCACGAACATGGAATGTTTCTCCGTCTGTTTGTTTTTAAATCAAATTTCTTAATCATGTATTATATACATGTTAAAATTCTATTTTTTTTTTTTTTTTTTGTCCACTCTTCTGTCACTTTCTGAAAGAAAGATATTCACATTTTTCTCTTGGACAATGATTTGTCATATATTTAAGATATTTGTCAGATAAATTGTGATAGGAAAATAGAAAAAAGCAAACAAAAATGTGAAACAATTATTATTTCAATAACAAGAAAGCAGTTATATAAATATATGGAGTCCTAATATTATATGTGAACCATATTATTAAAGTTACAAATATGGATTTAACAAATCTGGTTATAACTAAAAATTAAAATTATAGTAGTAAAATCTGGAATGTTGAGCGTGTTTGGTGGTGAATTTTTATGATGGAAAAAATGTCTTTTTTTAGTAAAATTTTATAATAATTTCCAACTTATAGGCAAATTGCAGTAATAGCAAAAAAAAAAAAATGCTTGTATCCTCTCTCTGGATTCATCAACTCTTAACTGTTAGATCTGCTAAATCATTCTTTCTCTTTTTATCTTTTTCACTATGCGTAAGATAGTGCAAAATATACCCATACACACCCAAGTACTTACAAACTTTTTCTGAACCATGAGAGAAAATTTGCAGACATTGAGAGCACTACCCCGAAATACTTAACCATTTCCTAAGAACAATAATATTCCATTACATAACCTTGGTAAATTATCAAAATTAAGATATTAAACTCCATATAATACTATTTTATAATTCACAGGCTTTACTGAAATTTCATAAATTATCACAATAAAATTATTTTCAGCTTTCCTTCATTTCTACTTTTTCCCTTCTAGAATCCATTTCTGAATTATAGTTAGTAGTTGTATCTTCCGAACAGTTCATCAACCTATTTTTCATCAACCTATCTTTCTTTTATGACATTTCCTTTTTGATGACAATAAATCATTTACCTTGTAGATTCTGCCTCAATTTTGGTTTATCTGACATTTCCACATGATTTCATTCTTAGGAGTACTGTGTTAATTTATCATTAATCAGTTTATTAAGTGTCCATAAACCATTGTACTTTAACCTATAGATTGTAGTGGTTTTAGAACATATTCCCAAATTATCTGATACTCCTCTTACCAATAAGTTATACTGTGACACTCCCTTAAACACAGACAGAATTTTATGATTGCCTCAACCAATTGAGGCAGAAATAATAGAGTAGAAATGATGTTTTCATGGGTAGGTTGGAGAATTCCTTTTAGCTTCCACCAGTTTCTCTTGATGTTCTTTTTCTGGGAGTCTCTGGCTGTCACAAAAGCTGTGCAGTTACATCAAGGCCATGATGAAGAGAAACTAACTAGTAAGACCAGGAGTAGCGCAAGAAGCTCAGCTGTATCAGCCCCTAGTTTTAGTGTTTTCAGTCCTAATACCTTTCTCAGTATTACTGTTGTTTGTACTCATTTTTGTTTAGAAATGCTTTGTCAGGATGTACTTTACTAAAATTTAATGAGTAGAAATAGGAATGATATCATGAAGAATTTTCAAGTGATGTAGTTTACATTTTTATATGAAATGTTTTTGACATATAGTTACTTCACTACAAAATTTTGTAAATATTACTGCTTGAAGTAGAATGTATCTCATAGTTACAGGGTAAATGGTTTCTTTTATAAGTTGAAAAATTAGAAAAAATCAACTCTTTTACATCTTTATTAGCATCTTCTTTGGCATTCCATTCACTACTGTTTCTTTATTAAAATTCCTTGCAAATTTTTGTCGTAACCTGCACAAAGAAGTATAAACTAGGCAACACTCCAAGAACTCATCACATGTTAATAGTATTACTATGCTTATGAGTAATAATGCAACTCAGCATTTATAAAGAATTTTCTCACAAATATGTCAAGCTTCATAAACATCTGAAAGCAGACAATTATGTACTTATGATAATATTTGGGAAAATAAGGTTAAATGTCTCTTTACCATTATATGAGTCAGAATTATATGCCTAGAGAAATGAAATCTTCATAATGAATCCAATATATGATTCACTTATGATTTTTTCCCTTTTTCATGTATTTTACCAAAGTTCATCACGTATACTTGTTATTCTTTATTGACAGCCCATCCACAACTCAAGATAGATTTTAGGATTATATATATGATATATGTCTCTATGCGTCAACTGAAGTAACAGCGCAGAATGCTTCCACAACTAGGTTAGAAAATACCTTGTAGACCCTGCCAGTTTCTCTTGATTCTCTTTTTTTTGGGGAGTGTATGGCTGTTACATAAGAAGTACAGCTTCCTTGAGAATTTAGGATCCCCAAATGATTATTACTTTCTAGGATAGTTTTTCAATATTAACATTTCAAACTTGTTACCAGTAACTCTAATATTATAGCACATTGCCTATTTTAACAGAAACATTAAAAGATTGAAAAATATACTTCGTGATCATAAGAATAGCAAGCTGTATTTCTTTTAGAGTATTTGAGCAAATGAAGACAGATTTACCTTATTCATCTCAATATTATGCCTTTTTGCACTAGTATTAACAATGTAAATTTAATAATTATTCAGTAACAATCAGCAATAAAAGAGAACAATAAAAGAGAATTAAAAAGTCACTTATTTTTTACAACATTCTAATTTATTTTTTCATTTGTTATTACACTTATTATTTACATTCATCTTTAAAAAGACCTATGATTTTGGTTCTAATGTAATCCTAATATTGTAGATGAAAAAGCTTATGAATATTTATAGATGAAAAACATCTGTCATTTATGAAGGTCACATGTCTAATTCTCAGTGATCTTATTCATCTTCATGCTGTCTGATATCAAGAATTTTAAAACTTTGACTCTTAATATTGCACACACTTACTATTGCATACTGCTGTTTCTTGGTTTCTGTTAAATTAGAAAATGGTCGTCTGGTGAATTTCCCATGAAGTCAATTTCAGATCCATGATTACATACAGGACTGATGTTCCCAGAGAGAATTCAATATTGTAATTTGTCTAAAATCGTTCTACTTTAAGTTGTTTAAGCACCTCATTGAAATCTTAATGCTTCTGTTTTATTTGTTGATTCAAACACATGACTGCTCCAGTGTCTGATTTTCAATGTTTCATTGCTCGGATAATGATGTGTTCATTTCAATCTCCCAATTGCTTAGTGTGCAGCCTAGGTTTTAGCAGTGAAATATACCTAAAACTTTCTATTAGTCTGGTGGCAAAGAGAAATGGTAAACAATATTTAGTTTTCCAAAGAAATTTAGCTACTTATTAAATGATAGTTGATGCAAAATCATAATCTCATGAAGGAATTGGTGATTATTTCTAGTTGTTTACTCATTAAATGTGATTAGAGATTTAAAAAAACAGTAATAAAATTTTACACAGAAAATAAGTACTAATAAAAGAGTTCAGGCAGCTGACATGCTGATGCTGCATCCTGTAGGCTCATGTAGAAATTTCTCCCATCCAGTAAATATGCATCTTTTTAATTCAGAGCTGTCTGGCACAGGTATATAATTGCACTAACTCTGAGAATATGACATGAGCTATAGTTAGCAACTGCAAGTTAAGAGAACCCAAACCATTATTTCTCTTCATTAAAATATACATTTATATCAATTCAGATAGGCTAAAATCAGGAACTTGTTTGCCAACATATTTTTCCATGAATATATAATTTCCCTGCTCATCATCTTTTCATAATATCATAAGCTAATATTCTACTCTGCATATTAGTGTATTTAAAATGGTTAAACGTAAGTATAAATCTCCAGAATGTATTAGCTTTGTAATAATTCTTGTGAATATAGTTTCTATTTCCAGAGTATGCATTCCTAAAATCATATTGCACATTAAACAATAAAAATTCACACATTCTTATCATGATTCGGCCTCACAATAGAAATACTTTCCTATCTTAATTCCTCTTACCCTCTTGATTCTCACCCTTTTCACTCCATCCCAATTCTTTTAAATCCTAAGATGACAAAAATGCTGTTTTAATACTGTCAACTACAAGTTAAAAAAAATTAACTTTGCCTAATTAAATCATATATAGAATTTTTATAGCTCATAAAACTGAGATGCTCCATTATGAAGCTAATTTCAAGCACAGCTGGATCCAGGAATGACTCTGTCCAGAAATTATTTCTCTATCTTTTAACTCTGCTCCCCTGTGTATATTGACTTTATTGAAACATAGACTGTATACATATGGTGGGAAAAATAGCTGCTGATAACCTTGTCTATATATTAGGCTACAATTCAAAAGAAAAATCAGATTAACTAATATAAAATTAAATTAATACCATTTGAGTAAAATTCTCACTCCAAAGCAAACAAAATTATAGGAAATATATTAACCAGGTTTTGGATTAACCAGCTTGTATCACTTCAATCCCTTATAGAATGTATTGGTCCATTTATGCACTGCTAATAAATACATACCTGAGACTGGACAGTTTACAATAGAAAAAGGTTTAATGGACTTACGGTTCCACATGGCTGAAGAGGCCTCACAATTATGGTGGAAGGCAAGGAAGAACAAGTCACGTCTTACATAGATGGCAGCAGGCAAAGAAAGAGACAGCTTATGCAGGGAAACTACCCCTTATTAAACCATCATATCTAGTGAGACTTATTCATGAACACAAGAAAGACCCACCCCCCATTTAGTTACATTCCACTGGGTCCCCTCCTGTGACGTGGGAATTGTGAGAGTTACAATTCAAAATGAGATTTGGGTGGGGACACAGCCAAACCATATCAAGGGATATTTGGTGGGATATCACTGTTAACGTTACACACTTCCATACACCTACACTCACTCCCAACTCTGCCCAGGACCACATGGGATTTCCTTAGAGGAAAGATGGCAAGCATCCAAATAGCATAGATACTTTATACATAGGATCACCTTACGTACCATTTGGTCTGAAATTATTTTTGTTTATTTCTGTTTTTGGCCTAGGACAATTAACAGTAAGACCTGCTTTAAACCTTCAAAGTATCAGGTCAGTGCAAAATTAATTGCAGTTTTGCCATCACTTTAATGCAGTTTTGCCATCACTTCAATGCAGTTTGGCCATTAAAGTGATGGCAAAACTGCAGTTACTCTTGCACCAACCTAATATCTAAATCTATATGCAAATTATACAGTCACTCTTTGGATAAAAGCACATGTCTTCTCTCCCTAAGAAAGGAAGTGGGTGCATTTGGACCAATTAAGAGAAATTGAAAAGTTGTCTTTTCTTCAATACTGTCTATTAATAAAGGAAGGGTTGCACATTTCTTCTATCCTCTGTGTGGAGAAGGGATGAAGAGAGAATGAGAATACTAGATACATATGTTTTGTTGTTGTAGTTTGTGTTTTTAGTAATGCATTAGCTGGACAAGTGTTAACTCACTGGCAGGAACCTTGGCTACTCAAAAACTGAATGTAAGTTCTCCTCACAGGCAGCAATTCATTTACTGTTTCTCCAAAGAAGAGGAAAACTCTTGATGGTGAAGTAAATACAGCACAGAAAGGACTATAGCATATGTCTCATCTCCACTCACAGTAGAATAACCTTATATGGTAGGGGAAGAAAAGGATATATTATTTGTAAATATAAGAACATATGTGTGTACAACCATGGAGAAATACAGAGCATAATATGTAATGGCACATTAAATCTCAGCTGTCATAATTTTTCAAAGATAATTATTTCTATGTGTTCTTTCAAAACTAGTAAATATAGTTTATTAACATGAATGGTAAATATAAAGATAAATTATGAGTGAGATTTAAAACAAAAGATTTATAAATCAAGATCTTTTTGACTTTAAGAAACCACCAGAACAACAAACTGACTAATGGACAAACAATACAGATTTATTTTTTTCCCAAAATTACAAAACTTAGGAATTGGTGATTCCAGATTTCTTTCAGCAGCTTGATGATGCCATCAAGTAGTCAGGATCTTTTTGTCTTCATGTTATTTCCAGTCTAACTACATTGTTCTTTTTGTGGACACAGTGATAGAAACAGCTATCTCACCCTTATACCAGCAGTCCCCAACCTTTTCGGCACATGGACTGGTTTTGTGAAAGACATTTTATTCCACATATGGGAGGAGAAAGTCAGGGGTCTTTTGGGGATAAAACTATTCCACCTCGCATCATCAGGCATTCGATTCTCATGAGCACGCAACCTAGATCCCTTGCATGTGAGGTTCACAATAGGGTATGTGCTCCTATGAGAATTTAATGCGGCTACTGGTCCGACAAGAGCCAGAGCTCAGGAGGTCATGCTCCCTTACCCACCACTCACCTCCTGCTGTGCAGCCCAGTTCCTAAGAGGCCATGGACATGTACCAGTGCACAGCCTGGGTATTGGGGACCCCTGCCTTACACAATAAATGTTTTAAAGTATGAAAATGGACGTCACTCCCTCCTCCACCACCACCACAGTATCCCTATGAGAGAGAGAAAAAAGAGGGAGAGCAAAACATCACCTTCTGATGCTATTTTGATGCGTGAAACCCATCCATTGTTTTCGTCTTCTTACTGGACCATACAATCTGTACCCTGTAACGTTGGCAAAATATTATAAGCGTGACATGGTTTGGCTGTGTCCACACCGAATCTTATCTTGAATCCCCACCTGTTGTAGGAGGGACCTGGTGGGAGGCAATTAGATTATAGTGGAGGGTCTTCCTGCACTGTCACTATCACGAGAACAGTGCAGGAAGACCTTCCAGCATAATTCTCACACAAATTCTGATGGTTTTCACAAACGGAGTTTTCCTAAAAAAACGATCTCTTTGCCTGCTGCCATTCATGCAAGACAGGACTTGCTCCTTCTTGCCTAATGCCATGATTGTTAGGCTGCACCAGCCACGTGAAACTGTGAATCCAGTTAAACCTCTTTCTTTTGTAAATTGCCCAGTCTCAGGTATGTCTTTATCAGCATAGTGAGAATGGAGTAATACAAAGCACTTCAATTGTGAAGATACAGCTTTGGAGTTAAAAAGAAAAAGAAAAAAAATCTGCCTGCTCTACCTAGTTAGGCAAACTTTCGATTTCAAATGAACATTTTTTTTTTTTCTTTCTTTCTTTTGACGCAAAATCTCACTCTGTTGCCCATGCTGGAGTGCAGTGGCTCACTCTTAGCTCATTACAACCTCTGCCTCCCAGATCCAAGTGATTCTCCTGCCTCATCCTTCCGAGTAGCTGAGATTACAGATGTCTGCTACCACACCTACCTAATTTTTATACTTTTAGTAGAGATGGGGTTTCACCATGTTGTTCAGGCTGGCCTTGAATTCCTGACCTCAGTCAATCCACTCGCCACAGCCTCCCCATCCCACTGTGGCTCATGCCTGGGATTACAGGCATGAGCAACAGTGCCCAGCCTTAACTGGACATTTTTTTGTAAAGCAGAAATGTCATGTCGTTAATGAAAGATGGGATCCAGAAGTCCTAAGTGCCTCCTGAACAGGACAGCTGACCTTAAATTATGAACTTTGTTTTCCATTGGCATTTATCTAAAATGAAACACTAAATGTGTTTAGTGATTACAAAGAACAAGAAAAGAACAAAAAGCTATTTTTGTTTTATTTTCATCATAAGGCTTAATAATGTTTTTTAAAATACTTTGCATGAATTTTAATCTTTAGTGTAAAGGTCTCCCATGCAATGCCTTTTCACTAAAAGATTCAAAAGGCTTTTTAATTCATGGAATGTTTCGAGGCTTGTATAGTAAGAAATGAGACAAAAAATCTGTATAATGCTTATAACTGAGCACAATTTTAAAAGCCATAAAATGGATGAAGAAAGAGATGTATATTTATGTATAATACTCATGCCTGAAAACAGAAACGTTCATGAAGTTTCTGAAAAATTGATTTTAATAGTTTTCTAACCTGCTTTAAGGTTTTAGAATATGTTTGAATGTCTAGCCTTACCTAGAAATTGCTCTCTTTAGTTTTTTTTTTTTCCTGTCAATGTATCCCTAGAATTTTTCTTCTGGTTGTGAGGGAAATGTTATGATATAAATTTTGTTCCTTACAAATTCATATCTTCAAATCCTAAACCCCTAGTAAATCAGAATGTGATTGTATTTGAAGACAGGCCCTTTAAAGAGATAATTAAGGTACAATGAGGTCATGAAGATGGGCCTCAATCCAACATGGGTAGTGTTCATATGGGAAGAGAAAATGGAGACACAAGGACACATGGAGGGAAGATGATGCAATGACATAGGGAGGAGACTGTCTCCCACAACAAGTCAGGGAGAGGACTTCAGAGGACACGAGTCCTGTAATCCTGCCCACACATGGGTCTTGGACATCTAGCCTCCAGAACTGTGAGAAAACGAATTTCTGTTATTCAAGCCACCTAGTCTGTGGCAGCAGGCAAAGATAGAGTTTCCCTTTTGAAAACCTTCAGTTCTTGTGAGACTCATTCACTATCATGAGAACAGCGGAGGAAAGACCCTCCCCCATAAGTCAACCCTAAAATCGTACTAGAGGAGGCAGGGAGGTAAACAAGGGAAGAATTTACTTAAGCAACCAAAGAACTGTTAAATACATTACGTGGTTAAAGACAAAATGAGTGGCTTGAAGATGTTGGTATTTGGTAACGTTAAAACAACATTTGGTAGGAAGTAGATACACCAGCACATGTTCTTAACACTCTTACAAATCTCAGAGGAAAGATATATTCAGAGAAAATTGCTTGCAATGACTGCATTTTACTATTTTGAGGCCATGGCTTTAAACCCCCACTACAAAATATTTGTGAGATAGATGTATCAGGGAGGATTTTGTTGTCTCAGGGTAAAGATAGTCTAAAAAGAACACAGGCAAGGTGTCTTGCTCTTTCTAGAACTCTCCCAAATAATGAAAAAGATACATGTTAAAAGTTAAAAGAAAATGAAAAATGGAGAGAAAACTTGTCTGAACTAAGACAGGAGCTTTTTGTTGTGGAGGTAACTAGAAGAAGGACAATTCACAGATCTTAATAATTACATTATACATTTATTTATTTTAATCATTTAATTTATTAATTTGTGTATTCTATTGCAAGCATAATTTGTATTCTGACTATTTTAGATATAAAAGAGAATCTAGTTATAGCTTCTTTAGAGAAGTGGCATGTATCTATAACTAAACACAGTTTTAGAAATAATCTGATTCTGTTTAAAGTTTAGTTATATCCTTGCTCAGAAGGGTCTGCATTCTTTCCAACATGTATATACAGAGTTCAAAGCAGTTTGCCTATGTGTAACATTATTTTCTGAAATAAATAATTAATTTTGCAAATATCATATAGTTGTACTCTCAGAATACACTTATATATTTTTGAACTGTCAGTTTAGGACAGTGGGATTGTCTGAATCAGTGTATCCTGAACATCAATATATTTGAATTCTGTTGGGTATGGTCCATCAGGGTGCCTGGAGAAGTTGTATTTATTTTATTTTCTCTTTTTTTTTAAAAAAAAAAAAAAAAAAAAAAAAATGTGATCTGGAAATACCATCCTATTGTAAAAAGAAACAAATTTTTTTCTTTAAAAATTTTTTTCTTTTTGGCGAAATCACTTCTCACCTGAAGGAATGATTTCTTTTTTATTTTTTTTCCATTAACTTTTAAGTTTTGTGGTACATGTGCAAGTTTGTTACATAGGTAAATATGGGTCATGGTGATTTGCTGCACAGATCAACCCATTACCTAGGTATTAAGCCCAGTCCATCAGCTATTCTTCCATACACTCTTCTACGGACAGGCCCCAGCATGTGTTTTTCCTACAGGGTCCTTAGTGTCAATGTATTTATTCTCATCATTCAGTTCCTACTTAGAAGTGAGAACATGTGGTATTTGGTTTTCTGTTCCTGCATTCGTATTTTGCTGAGGATGTTGGCTTCTAGCTCTCCATCCATGTCCGTGTAAAGGACATGACCTCATTCCGTTTTATGAATGCATAGTAGTCCATGGTATACATGTATCACATTTTCTTTATCCAGTCGATCATTGATGGGCATTTAGGTTGATTCTGTGTCTTTGCTTTTGTGATTGGTGCTACAATGGACATATGTGTGTATGTGTATAATAGAATGATTTATATTCCTTTGGCTTTATACCCAGTAATGGCATTGCTGGGTCAAATGGTATTTCTGCTTCTAGATCTTTGGGGAACTGCCACACTGTCTTCAACAATGGTTTAACTAATTTACATTCCCAATAACAGTGTACCAGGAATTCCTTTTCCCCACAACCTCACCAGCATCTGTTGTTTCTTGACTTTTTAATAGTCGCCACTCTGAATGGTGTGAGATGGTATCTCATTGTGATTCTGATTTGCATTTCCCTATTGATCAGTGATGTTGAGCTTTCTTTCATGTTTGGTGGCTGCATGAATGTCTTCTTTTGAGAAGTGTATGTTCATGTTCTTTGCCCACTTTTTAATGGGATTGTTTTGGTTTTTGTTGTAAATTTGTGTAAGTTCCCTGTAGACTCTGGATATGAGGCTGTTGATGCAGGGATAAATTGTAAACATTTTCTACCCTTCTAAAGGCTGTCTGTTCACTCTGATAATAGGCTTTTTTTTTTCCTTCTGTGCAGAAGATCTTTAGTTCAATTAGATTCCATTTGTCTGTTTTTGTTTTTGTTGTAATTGCTTTTGGTGTTTTTGTCATGAAATCTCTGCCCATGCCTATGTCCTGAATGCCATTGCCTAGATTTTCTAGGGTTTTTATAGTTTTCAGTTTTACATTCAAGTTTTTAATTCATCTTGAATTAATTTTTGTGTAATGTGTAATGAAGTGGTTGAGTTCCAATTTGCTGCATATGGCTAGCCACTTCTCCCAACACCATTTATTAAATAGAGTATTTTCCCATTGCTTGTTTTTGTCAGGTTTTTTGAAGATCAGCTGGTTGTAAGTGTGCAGTCTTATTTCTGAATTCTCTATTGTATTCCACTGGTCTGTATGTCTGTTTTCCTTGCCAGTACCATGCTATTTTGGTTACTGTATCCTTGTAGTATAGTTTGAAGTCTGGTAGTGAGATGCCTACAGCTTTGTTCTTTTTAGTTAGGATTGATTGTCTTGGCTATACAGGCTCTTTTTTTATTCCGTATAAATTTTAAACTACTGTTTTTCTTAAATTATGTAAAAAATGTAAATGGTCATTTAATGGGAATATCATTGAATCTATGAATTACTTTGGGCAATATGACCATTTTCATGATATTGATACTTCCTATCCATGAGCATGCAATGTTTTTTCACTGTTTGTTTCTTCTCTGATTTCCTTGAGCAGAAGTTTATAGTTATTCTTGAAAAGGTCCTCCACTTCCCTGTTAATTGGATTCTTAGGTATGTTATTTTCTTTGTAGCAATTGTGAATGGGATGTCATTCATAATTTGACTCTCTGCATCCCTGTTGTTGGTGTATAGTAATGCTAGAGATTTTTGCACATTTATTTATTCTCAAAGCTGTTCATGGGTCCAGGGGAGGTCAACATGTCTGGAATGATTGGTATGTCCCTATGAGATAATCCATATATCCAGAGACAGCAAGTTATTCAGAATGGACAGAGGGCTTTCCTGCTGAGACCTTTAGAGTAGCCCAGGTTCTACACACATCTACTTGTCCCAAACCTTATGTTGAGCCCGCTAGTCCCATCCTCGAAGAAAGCTTATATGACTCTCACTTGCTCCTGCTGAAAAATCACACTTCGGTTTCAGTAGCATGTCTTTCCCTGCCTGGCTGGTTTGTCTGTTTTGGAAATCCAGTGGAAAGAAGACTCTGCCTTCTGCTGCCTCACTTTCACTGCATTCCAGCTTCCTTATCTGCCTCACTACCTGAGGAGCATAGGATTGGCCTTACAGCTAGCCTGCCCCAGCGTGGATTCTAACCAACCCACTTTGTCTTCACTTTGCCCCTCCACAGACTGCCCTGGGTTTTTACTCTAAAGTAGCACAGCTTATTGCTAAGGCCCACTTACCACTAAGGCCTTACCGGATGCCCTTTGCTGTCTCTGGCCAGAGCTTAGGCACCGTCACTCATTGACATTGAGAAATAAGTTACATGTGAAGTGCTTAGCATGAATGACCATTACTCAAATGGCAGAAACTATCTACTGGTGTCATCCATATATGTAAACCTCTTAAATTCCTTCATCTAGACTTAATTGGGCCTGATTTTAGGTTGTCTGTAAATATTTATGAATTCATGATTGAAAGAATCTTTTAGAAACCATGTTATTTGAACCCTGGGAACACAGTTAAAACTATGACCAGATAAAACTAAGAAAAACTTATCTAAGTGTTTTATATAAATTTTTTCATAAACATTATTTTTATTAAATAAGCAAATATATCTATACTCTAGCTTTTTATTATATTCTTCAGAAATCTTATAAAAATTACTCAGTTAAAAGAAAATATAGGATAAAAAGGTACAGTTAAAAGTAAAATGTGGTGGTTGATAGATTACTAGGGTTACTATAGTTAGCAGTAATCTATTGCACATTTCAAAATAGCTAAAAGAAAATAGTTTGAATGTTCCTTGCATTAAAAAAAGATAAATATTTAAGGTGATAGGTATTCCAGTTATTCTCATTTCATCTTTATAGATTAGATGAATATATAAAAATGTCACATATACCCCAATATATGAACATCTATTATGTATTAATAAAGAAAAATATTTTATGCCACAGTTATTTCACAGCTATAAGTTTTGTAGCGTTAATGGCATGTTCCTCACTACACTTCTTCAGGGTAACTATGATTCTACTATGTAAATTAGTATCTACAATTGGGGCTTGTACTTGTTTTCCCTTCATTCAGTTTTCTAACAACAACATCTCAAATTAGAAAGAATGATCATCAGGAAGTGTTTCGTAAGTAAGTGGAGATCAGAATAGTTGATCAGTGTTTTAAAAAGCTTAATAGAAATCATAGATCCTCTTCAAAGAAATCAATTATTTGGATATAAATCATCCTAAAATAATTTCTTAGAGTCCAGTTTATGCATTGATTTATTAATTATAAGCTGATTTTCCTGATGAGTGGCCGGTGAGGTTTTAAATTCACTTGTGTTCATTCATGGAAAATTACAGAAGGCATACTTGCTTTATGCTGAAGAAATCCTCAAAATGTTAGATATATTAGTGATGAGATTACTCACAATTAAACATTCAAAAATTTTTATTCCATTCTAAATCAGAATATATATTCAGAATTTAGCTTAAAATAAACTGTAAAAATGGCAATTAACTAGAAAAGAAAGTATATTTTATATGCACCTATTTCTCTGCTATGATTTTTGGCAAGGTGGAAAAAAGTAATACCATGCCTTCAGACTTTCATTTTGGTATAGCCATCTATGTAAAAGGATGAAAATTAGAGAAGTATAGTTATTTTCAAGTTACATATTATATAGTTAAGTGCAAAAGATATTTTCTATGAGTATCCGTTAGTTTTGCTAACTTTCCAAATTGTGTTGTTACAAGCTTATGTAAGAAATTAAAACATCTCACTTTTAATATAAATCCCAATTCAAACAGGCATTGTTACCGAGTACTACTCACCCATTGAGGAATCAGGAATCAGACACTTGAGAACTGGCAAAAAATGCAATGCAAATACAAAGGAAATGAACTTGTGAGTAGAATTTAAAACCTTGTCATAGACGTAGAATCTTCCAAAATTGACAAAAGTTCTGCTGGAGAATTGTTTTAATCATACCCTATTGCCAATGGAGATTGGACAAAGTTAGGCTGGCTAAAGCTGAACAAGGGAAAATCAACAAGATTGTTTACATAAGAGGTTATTCAAAAGGTAACGATTTGTATATTGAAGATGAAGAGAGACATTTTGAAAACCTGAGAGAGTTATAACATAGTTTTAACCCCGTCTCTACTAAAGATACAAAAAATTAGCTGGGCATGGTGGCGCGTGCCTGTAATCCCAGCTACTCAGGAGGCTGAGGCAGGAGAATTGCCTGAACCCAGGAGGCGGAGGTTGCGGTGAGCCGAGATCGCGCCATTGCACTCCAGCCTGGGTAACAAGAGCGAAACTCCGTCTCAAAAAAAAGAAAGAAAGAAAGAAAGAAAGAACGCAATAAGATAATATTATATATGTTAGGATTGAGGGGCATGTCATACGTCTTAACTCATAATTTCGAATGTGCTTTTGTAAAACCTAAGATATCCTTTAAAATGTGTATATATCCGTATTTTTCTAAAGATTAAACAAATTCTCGTTTTCACTATGTAATGTGAAATTTTGGTCCCTTTGTTAATTTCGTTTATCTTCAGTTCCCTGGGATTCTTACTCCTGTTACTCCATGATGATAGCTTCTATATCATAGGTACACATGTATGTCTGTCTATCTACATGTGTACACACACATCCATACCATAGGGCTTATAGTACATATATATTAAAATGCATTTGAAAATGTACAAATGTAAAACATTAAACAGCTCCACCATAATGCCTCCTTTAGGATTACTCAGATATTTCTTATTTGTTCACACACAAAACAGTAGTTTAAAATGTGTTCTTTGTGAAGATAACCTTATTTTTCTATTAATAAATATGCATGAGTCCACATATATAGATAAATATTAAAACATCTAAAAACGTAGTATTCGCATGTGGAGCATAGGAGTGAATACCTAGTTGTTGGAAGAAACTGTTCTTCCATAGACGGGTGGTCATGGCAGTGATCGATACAGAAGCTATGCTTTATAAGGAATTAGTGAAGAAAGTTAGGAAATATCCCATTGAAATAGGAAATTTTTGAAAGATCATTAAATGAGAGATGTTTTCAAGTACATGTAAAATGGATTAGAATGCTGATGGATCATTTCAGCTAATAGAATGGCATCAAATGGATGGAAGATTTTTTTTTTTTTTTTTGTAAGATGAAATATCGTACTGTCTGTGGCCCAAGCTGGAGTCCAGTGGCGTGATCTCAGCTCACTGCAACCTCTGCCTCCCGGGTTCAAGCGATTGCTACCTCAGCCTCCCAAGTAGCTGCGACTACAGACATGCACCATCATGCCCAGCTTATTTTTGTATATGTAGTAGAGACAGGGTTTCAGTATGTTGGCCGGCAGATCTTGAAATCTTGACCTTGTGCTCTGCCTGCCTCAGCCTCCCAAAGTACTGGAATTACAGATGTGAGCCACTGTGCCCAGCTGAATTTTTTAAAATATATCTAAGATGGCTGCGTCCAGTGGCTCACACCTGTAATCCCAGCACTTTGGGACACCAAGTCGGGCGGATCACTTGAGGTCAGCAGTTTGAGACCAGCCAAACATAGCAAATCTCCATCTCTACAAAAAAACACAAAAATTAGTCGGGTATGGTTGTGCACACCTGTGGTCCCAGCTCCTTGGAAGACTGAGACACAAGAATTGCTTGAAGTTCACTAGGAGGAAGAGGTTGCATTGAGATCACACCACTGTATTCCAGCCTGGGTGACAGAGCGAGACTCTCCAAAAAAAGAAAAAAAAAAGTAAGATCATTAAAATAACAAAATGTCAAAAGGCTTGACAATTTGCAAGTGTTATAAAACTGGAGTTAAATTTAAGTTTTGGTGTTAGAGCTGATGCAAAACCAAATTAGCTGTGAAGTTGTGTGTTTCTTGACACTGGAAGGGCCCTGAAACAGTCAAATAATAACTTCTTGAATGTGCTTTTTGGGAAATTTCAGCACTAGAAGATGCGGACATTCAAATGAAACAAAAATTTAAAAATATTTTATCAGAAACCACTTTTAGCCCTGAGTATATGAGTGGCTCAGGATTTGGCCTGACTCTTTTCATGGGAACCCTATGTTTTCCGTGAAACCTAAAATTGTTCTGTCAACAGAATTTTTTTTTTTTTTTTTTTTTTTTTTTTCATTTAAACTCAGAGCAGATACAGGGCTCCATTTGCTGGTAGACTCAAAATATTTTATCTGTCTTAGATTGTGTTCTCAGGATTTTCAAGTATGTATAAATGACCCTGAAAAGTGCACAGCACATAGCTATAAAAGGTAATCAGAAATTTACTCAGTAATTTAATATAACATTAAATTACCATTAACGTTATAATATTTGTTTATAATATTTGCTGACTTGACTAGAGCTATCTGATATAAGTTTGCAAACTTTATTAATTGAGAATTTTGCTTAGAGAAGAGCTTTCTGTTCACAGTAGAGTAATATAGAAAAGGTAATAGAAATTACAATAGATTGAGGTAAGTTTCATTGTCGAGGTAGGTTCTGGCTATTTGCTTGTTATGTCTTAAAAATAATCCCCTGAATAAAAACTTACTTTCTTTTATATTAAATGTTTTATTCCTTTTTTTTTTTTTTTTTTTTTTTTTTTGAGACGGAGTTTCGCTCTTGTTACCCAGGCTGGAGTGCAATGGCGCGATCTCGGCTCACTGCAGCCTCCGCCTCCTGGGTTCAGGCAATTCTCCTGCCTCAGCCTCCTGAGTAGCTGGGATTACAGGCACGTGCCACCATGCCCAGCTAATTTTTTGTATCTTTAGTAGAGACGGGGTTTCACCATTTTGACCAGGATGGTCTTGATCTCTTGACCTCGTGATCCACCCGCCTCGGCCTCCCAAAGTGCTGGGATTACAGGCTTGAGCCACCGCGCCCGGCCAATGTTTTATTCTTAAAAGTAGAATATAGAAGAAAAAAAATCATCTTAACCAACGTTCTCAGTGTAATTTGAATTTATTACATTCCCTTCTCCATTTTTTCTTACGTGTTTTTTAACATATGAAATAGGTTGGGGCTCCTCACATGGCTTGTGGAGCAGTTGTTTTTAATGCTTTTTGTCTCATCTCAGCTGTGTTGGACAGTTTTCAATATATTGGCTTTATATTGGCTTTTTTTTTTTTTTTTTTTTTTTTTTGGCAGCCAGCAGATCTTATGGAGGACACACACAAGGTAGCCACTCATAGATCAGCCCAGAAGTTGCCCCTGTTGGATTATGGGCAACCTTTGGCTAATAGGGAAGAAGAATCTGTGAATAATTGCTTCATTATCAGTCATTCTGAGTAAATTCTGATTTGTCTTCTTTACAGATTTTCTGTCAGTGCTCATTATGTACATAATGATGTATTGCATATACAAATTACCCTCAAATTTTGTTTCTTAAAGAACAAGCATTTATTATCTCACCATTTCTGTGAGTCAAGAGTTTAGGAACAGTTATCTGGGTGGTTGTGGCTGAGTATATTTCATGAGGTTGCATACAAGACATCATCTGGATTACTATTATATGAAGACCCGCATGGGGTTGAAAAATCCTCTTCTATATCTACTCGTGGCTATTGGTCAAGGCTCCAGATCTTTTCCACATGGGCCTCTTTATAATGATATATGAGTGTCCCTATGATAGAGCATCTAGCTTGCCCAGTAGCTCCGAACAGTGTAGGAGGAAGCCACCCTTCCAAGGAGAAGGGGAGTAGACTTCATCTTTGCTGAGAAAAGTATGAAAGAATTTAAAAACTACTGTAGTCAGACTGAGTCCCAATTGCTCATAGTGGCAAACTGCTAAACAACATGTTCTTAAACGACTTGTCTTTTTCCCTGTTTGTTTTTTCCACTCCTTCACTTCCGCTTACTTGGATCACCTTCCAAATAAACAACCTACACCCAGCTCTGTCTTAATTTCTGCATATGGAGAATTCCAAATTAATGAAATTTAAATACAATCGATATTAATATATAAAACAAATTTTACTGAAAACTGAGGTGAAATGATATCATCTACAATAAATGAACTTATTTTGAGTTTTATTCATTCACAACTACTGAGACAGTTGTAGTTAATGTCCTTTTTACCTAAATCCTTGTATACGTTCAAATACAATTTGAACAGTTATTTAGACAATATTCCACTTTTTAAAGTGGTTTCAAGAAACTTTGATTTATGTTACAATAATTTCTAAGCATAGCTTCTCTTAATCTGTATGCATAATTGATAGTAATAATAGAATTACTCAGAATAAAAGTAAAAATGTTAAATTAAAATGACATTCAGTATACATAATTTAAACAATACTAAAATTACTTATTTTATAATTCAATTTGGATTATACTTTATACAGTTTACTTAAGGCTATAATAAAATTAAATTACACATTTGAAAATACATATAATAATTTAGGTTGCACAATCTCTGCAACAAAAATGAAATGAGATTTAAAGTACTTGTATTTTTAAAAATTTAGAGCATATAATGTGCTCAGTGAAAAAGTAATGAAGATACTGAAATTAGAAGCAGTATAATATTGAATTGATAATCAATACCGTTCTGGTCAGATCATTGGCTTTTCCTGGTCACTAGACCATCCCCTACTTATCAACCTGAGGCTCCTATTATGTTTACCAGAGACATAGTAGTTTATAATATCAATTATAAAAATAATGTTTTACAAAAGAAAATAAGTCAAATTTGTAAGTCCATGGCATTCATCTGAAGGATGAATATAAATAAAAGTATATCAATTCCAGTGACCTTGATCAGCTATATGACAATTTCTGATCCAGTTGGAAGTTCTGGTATGTCATCCAGGACAGAGAAGAGGTCAGGACACAGTGGTAAGAGAAGTGTAAAATGGTTTGTTTTGGTTTGGTTTATGGTTATTCTTCAGAACTATAGCTCCTTATGTAAAAATAAGGCAAAAATTCCAAAAGGTCAAAATTTTTGACAACAGCATAGGTAAATAAACAAAATTGGGCATAATATCCTAGGTTTGTAGATTTCTAATTGGAGGCTTCCTATTCATGACTATGATCAGTTACTGATAACAGAGTATCTACTATTAAAAAAAGAAAAGAAGTTATATGTAGTTTTGGTCACTAATTATTAAAAAAGAAGAAAAATCACAGAAAGGAACTGTATTGATTTTAGAATTGTATAAAGTCATTTGTTTACATATCTGATACTTTTCAATGATTCTAACTTAAGAATTTGGAGCTTCAGCAAAGTTTGTAAATCAACACTCAGCTCTGAGCATTTAGAGTTAATGTATTAAAGTCGATGCTTTGCAAATATAAAAAGCCATATTATAACATTGTTCCCTCCTTGACTATTATTAAACTACATCCCTATCAACCATATTATCAAAGCTCAGCAAATGGGATATTAGAAATTGTAACTGTACTTCTTTTTAAATGTAAATATTTCAAAGTCAAATAAGAATTTAGTGAGTGTAAGTAACTTGAATTAAGTCCCATTTAAATTAAAATGTTATCCATCTCAACAAAAAATGAAACAGGTTTCTGACTAGAGTAGATTCTAGGAGATGAAAATTTCGTTTTTGAAAGCTGCTTCTTCTTTCTTACCTCAGTGGTATGATACTAGACACATTTTATTTGTTTAATAAATAAATAAAGCAATTCTAGAGAATTGCTTTGTTATGTGCCTCATAACTTATCTTAATAAATGAATCAAGTGCTGTTTTTGGAGTGGTAATATCCATAAATCTCCCATGTCCAACAGCAGACATGGGTTATGTTTTATCTTTAAGGAACAGAAACAAGTGAAGGAAACAATGGAAAATAAATAGTACGATGTTGGGCTTAAGCATTGTAAAATAAAAGTAGCTGTATCAAAGGAACAGTATCAGCAACAATAGTGAGGGCCTAAAGGAGGATTTTCAGGAAGGACTTGGGTAATAAGTGGTGACTAGCAGCATGGATATTGGAAAGTATCCAGGCCAGGTGGTTATCCAAACAGCTGCAAAGCATACAAAATATTTTAATTTACTTCTTACCTGCAACAACAAGTTGTAAAACAGTGTTTACCAATTTGAAGAATCATTTGAGAGTGGCTCCTGTCACCTGCAAAGCAGTTAAACTAATTTTTTTGTATCAATAAGCTAAATGGAAGCATGACATTGGGCCCCTCTAATGCTAAGTTCTGAGTTCTCATTTTTAACAATTGCTTTGAATGTTATATTTTATAGTTGCTATGCTGCAAAATTAATGTGTCTTTTATGCCCATTCTCCTAGTATGGCAGAGCAATTCGTGTGTCAAAACCCTAGTGTGACAGTGTCATTATGTAGTAGTGTTTAATAGTTTTTAATAAATCCTTTTCTATAAACAAGTTGGGTATGTTATTTCAATCTGTCAGGCATTTTATTAAAATGCTTATAAAGTGAATAAATATGTATAGGATAAAACTGCTTCTAATACCAATATAAGTAGCACAATTTCCCCATATGTTATAAATGTTTACAGATCACTGTATAAATATTTTTGTGAAACACAGGGTGATAAATTGTAATACACTTCTATTTTATAGGAGTTTTGAAAATGTTTCCTCCATTGAAGCTAAGTATATAAATATCACATAACCTTGAAAGAATGAAGAGTAAAAGTTTAACATTAAAAGTTTAAAATTTAAATCATAGGACCTTTGCAAATAACAAGAAGATGACTGCAATAACGTACTCTGAAATTAGCAAGTGGAGTTCATTCCAGGAAAGCAAAGCTTAGCACTCACAAAGTATTCAATGTAATTCACTATTTTAACACTTGATCAAGAAAAATACATATGACTATATCAATCATTATATCAGTTAATCAATATGATTATATCCTATCAACAGATGAATAAGAAAAATCATATAATCTTAATGGATGTACAAAAATCACTTGGCAAAACTCAATTTCCACTCATAAAAACTGTCAAAAAAATTAAGAATAAAAGGTAACCTCCTTAACCTAATAAAGGCTACATTTTAAAAACCTACAGCTAACAATACTCTTAATGATGAAAACTAAACCTTTTCTCCTTAAGATTTGATAGAGGCATTTCCTGTCACAACAGTGCTATTTAATATTCTATTAAAAGTCCTACTGAGAGCAATAAGATGAGGAAAAGAAATAAAAGGTGTGCTAATTGAACAGGAAGAAATAGAATGGTCTTTATTTACAGGTATAATAATTATTGTTGTAGAAGATGATTTTCTTTGTAGAAAACTCTACTATCTACTATTTAAAAAAAAAAAAAAGCTCTTAGGCCTAATCAGCCAGTGTAGCAAGGTTCGTATGATACAAGATCATCATACAGGAGTCAGTTGTTTCCAGGAATGAACACTGGAATATTAGAAAGAAGAAACACAAAAAACAAACCACTTAGAACAATAAACAAAAATGAAGCATTTAGGTATAAATATAATAAAATATTTACAATATCTCTACATAGAAAAGTATAAAATACCAATGAAATAAATCAAAGAAGATATGTGTAAATGGAGAGATATTTCTTCAAATAAGTTGAAAAACTCAAAGATGATGTTTCTTCTAACTTGATGTATATAGTAAAAGCAATTTCACTCAAAATTCCAGAAAGGTTTTTAAAAATATATCTGGGCCGGGCGCGGTGGCTCATGCCTATAATCCCAGCACTTTGGGAGGCTGAGGTGGGTGGATCGCTAGGTCAAGGGATCGAGACCATCCTGATCAACATGGTGAAACCCTGTCTCTACTAAAAATATAAACCTTAGCTGGGTATGGTGGCACAGCCTGTAGTCCCAGCTACTCAGGAATCTGAAGCAGGAGAATTGCTTGAACCCAGGAGGCGGAGGTTGCGGTGAGCCAAGATCATGCCATTGCACTCCAGCCTGGGTAATAAGAGTGAAACTCTGTCTCAAAAAAAAAAAAAAATAATAAATATATAAATATATAAATATAAATATATAAATATATATATATATATATATATATATATATATATATATATATATATATCTGAATAAATTATTTCAAATTATTCATTCAGGTACTTCTCCTTTAAAGAGGCATACATGACTCCTTATCTGTTAAGTATGGGATGTGCACAGCAACTTCCCTCTAAAGATTAATTTTGATATAATGTGATGAGAGTAAGCCTTTTCTATAAAACCTGTAACACCAATGTAACCATAGGAATAATATTAAACAAACCTATATAGTTTACAAAATACTTGACCAATGCTCTTCAAAATAGTGGCGGTCATCAAAAACAAGGAAGTATGAGAAAATATTAGAGTCTAAAGGAGCCTGAGGAGACATGACAACTAAATGTAATGTGGTATTCTGAATAGGATTCTTGAGCGGAAACAAAAGACATTTAGGTAATTCTTGAACAAAAACAAAAGACATTTAGGTAAAAACTAAGTAAATTACAATAATGTATAGGCTTTAGTTAATAATAATGTAATATTGTGTCATAAATTTTGTTAATAATGTAATAATAATGTAGTAATATGTAACAAACATACCATGTTAATTTAAGACGTTAGCAATAAATGAAACTGGATATGGAGTATGTGAGAATATCCTGTGCTACCCTTGCACCGCTTCTGTTAACCTAAAATTATCTCAAAATACAAGTTATATTCAATTTTTTTATACTACCCCCTTCAAAAATCTTTATTAGGTAAGTAGTTTTTTTCTCCTTTGCAATGAAAATTATAAGCAATGTTAATATTGTTCATAGGTAAGAATGTAGACATATGGATATTTTATATAATTCTGCCAAGAATATAAATTGATGGGGTTACTGGGCAACATAGTATGACCCGTATTGTATGATGGACACACACAAAATGTCCATTTTATATCATGAACGCACACACAAAAGTTAGGCAGGTGTGACGGTGCACACCACCTATAGTCCTACATGGGAGGCTGAGATGGGAAGATTACTTGAGGCCAGTAGTTTTATATTACAGTGAGCTATAATCGGGCCACTCCATTGCATTCCAGTCTGGGCAACAGAGCAATAACCTGTCCACAAAAAAATAAATAAGTAAGATACATATATTGATAATGCATTCATGAAAAGACAATGAACACTTCAAATATTAACAAAATAAGCCTTGAGTTTATTTTGCATATATGTTTATCTTGCATATAAGGGTAAACCACTAGTGATAAATTCCTCTCAAAAAAAAAAAAAAAAAACTGCTGTGGGTTTCTTTGTGCTACAAAGAGAGAGAGGCAATTCAATACTAAAGATTTCATCTTGACAGTGCAAGATCAGACCATCCATAAATCCACACACAGTTAAAGTAAGTCTTATTGTTTGTTGGTCAGGAAAGTTTTCAGCTAGGTAAGGATCTAGGACAGTAGAGTTACTAGCATTCTGAATTGTCTAAAATTTATAGTTACCTAGCTTTAGATGGGTAGACTTAGTTGCAGTGAAAATTGGAACTCAACTTTTATATCACCTAAGCAACTGTGTACCCAAATAAAACAGAGTGGCTGAATTTGGCTAGCTGGGTAGTACAGACGGATAAATTCTACTTTTGCAAATTTGCTGGTATTGTAACTTTGATAAAGTTACATATTGTGAATAAGTTTTCAGTAAATATTAGCTGTGGTAAAACTTATGATCCCATAGTATATAATGATCTAAAATCCGTTTATGTAATTTTTCCTTTTTCATTAGCATCACCAGACTGTGCTCTCCTACATTATATTTCAGCCATTCAGAACTACTTGCAATTTCTGGATTAACTCACACTCTTTTCTTATTCTTGCCCTTGCATGATAAAAAATCATTTCTTTATATGCTGATTATAGCACTTATATACAATCATATACTTGTGTTTGTCTGTTTTCCCAACTAGGATCATTGCTTCTTGAAGGCAGACGTAGAGTTTCACTTGTGTTTGTATTCTTAGCATTCATAAAATATCTACATGCTGTATGTACTGGACAAATCTGTACCAAAAGCTATGGACATTACACTTTAATCAATGTTGTGGATCCTCCATCAGTTCTTGAAACATGGTTTAACAGGTGACGTCTGAATGGTTTATATAAAAGCATTTTTTAAACATTAATAAGAGGAAATACAATAGTCTCTGACCTATGACGCTTTGCCTATCTCTTCTTCCAATTATGGAGCATACCTTTCATGACATGCCCCCAATTTCTCCATTTTAAGAAGTCTCCTAGAGACCTCTGTTTTATTTCTTTTCAAACAAATCACTTGGATTTAAGCAGATATGCACAATAATATAATTTCCTGTATTAGTTTCCTAGGTATGACATAACAAATGACCACAAACTTGCTATCTTAAAATAACAGAAATTTATTTGTTCATAGTTGTGGATATCAGAAGTCCATAATTCAAGTGTCAGCAAGGTCATGCTCCCTCTGAAAACTCTGGGAGAAAATGTTATCTTTCCTTTTCCAGCTCCTACAGGCTCTGGGTGTTCCTTGACTTAGGGCTGCATAACATCAATCTTTATGTGTATGTTCACATGGCCTTCTCCCCGTGGGTCTCTGTCTTCTGTGCTTATAAGAACGCTTGTCACTGGATTTAGAGCCCACTGAGTTAGTTCAGAACAACCTCATCTCAAGACACCTAATTAAATCTTCGAAGACTAGATTTTCAAATAAAGTCACAATCACAGATATTTAGTGTTAAGTATCAGACATATTGTTTTGGGGCCACAATTCAACTCATTGTAACACCCCAAAATAGGCTCCAATGTACATGTTGTTAGAGCTCTGACAACACATATGGGTGATGGAATCCCAAGATGAAAAGTGATATTGCTCATGTCTACAATATACACAAATATATTTTTCATTTTTTTCTTAGATGTCTTCCTGGATTTTCTGGCCAATTTTGTGACATTAATATAAATGAATGCTCTTCCTCACCATGTCTAAATGGTGCAAACTGTGAAGATCACATCAATGGATATGTTTGCAAATGCCAACCAGGTAATTATTTAAAAAATAATGATCAAGCATACTACATATATATTAAAATAATATATATGTTTATGTAAATGTACATGTACATGTGTATATAATACAATTTGGACAGTTTACCAATACTGTTGTTGACTATTAAGTTATAAGCAATGATTATTTTTTAAAAACCTGTAATGTATATTGTATGAAAGCAAGCACTTAGGTTATGATCAGGAAATCTTAATGTTTAGACTATGATACCTTATTCATGGATTTCCAAACATAGACAAATATTTGTCTAAATATTTGTATCTCCCTGAAATTCACATATTGAACCCTAATCAACAATATGATATTATTAAGAGGTGGGACCTTTGAAAGATGATTAGGTCATGAGAGTAGAGCCCTTGTGAATGGGATTAGTGCTTTTATAAAACAGACCCTAGAGAGCTAAGCTAGCTGGCCCTTCCACAGTGTGAAAACACAGCCAGAAGGCACCATCTAAGAATTACGAAGCAGGCTCTCCCCAGACACAGAATCTGTCAGCAACTTGATCTTGTGCTTGCAGCTTCCAGAACTGTGAGAAATAAATTTCTATTGTGTGTAAGCTACCCAGTTTATGGTATTTTTATAGTAGCAGTATAACTGCTCATTAATAACTGGTCTTTTTGAACCAACTCTACCTTTGGTCATATTCCTTTAGGTCCATATTGATGTAAATGATTGGTGCTCTTGCATCTTTTTCCTTCTTTTTTCTTTAGATTTCTAACTTCTGATTTGTTGCTCTCTTCCTATATCTTCTGCCACTCATCTTATTTTCAGCATTCAGTTACATCCATCCAAAAGGGATGTTGGATGCCTAAATTACCTTAAGCAGTGATACTTTTGCAGGAATATATGTAGGAGATATCTTTGGTCACTTTAAAGAAAATTATTGAGCCAGGCATGATAGTAGCATGCCTATAGTTCAGACTATTTGGGAGGCTGAGAAGAGAGGATTACTTGAGCCCAGGAGATAGAGGCTGAGGTATGCTTTGCTTGTATCTGTGGATAGCCACAGATCTCCAGCTTGGGGAATATAGCAGGACTTCATCTCTTAGAAAAAAAAAATCTCACTATTCACAGAACTCACCAAAGACTTCAGAAAGCTTATGGAAACCCAGTGGGTTTTGGGCTTCTGGTTATTGGCTCCACTAAAAAACAATAGCCATGTGAGTATTAGGACTAACTTGATTTATGTGAAGTCATGCAAACTGGTGAATACCTATCAATCGAGTCTCACCCACATACTGTTTAGAAATTTAACATCACTCATAGACCTACTCTATTTTTTGAACACTTATTACTAGTACTAGGCTTTATTTGGTCACATAGAACGTCTGGAGAACTTTGCACTTGCCTTTTGAAATATGCACTTGTACATAAAACTGGAACTTTTGTAGGTAAAGTAAGTAGAATAAAATTAGTTTTCTTATATAAGAAATGAATACTATTTCATACATTTTGCCCCTTTCAAGCAAAAAAATATATATCTATATCTTTTTTTAAATTTTTTTTTACTTTTTTTTATTTTTATTGCATTATAGGTTTTGGGGTACATGTGCAGAACGAGCAAGATAGTTGCATAGGTACACACATGGCAGTGTGCTTTGCTGCTTTCCTCCCCTTCACCCACACTTGGTATTCATCCCCAGGCTAACCCCCCCAGCCCCCCCTGCTGTCCCTCCCCCATTCCCCCCAACAGTCCCCAGTGTATAGTAGACCGCCTCTCTGTGTCCATGTGTTCTCATTTTTCTCACCCACCTATGAGTGAGTATATGCGGTATTTCTTTTTCTGTTCTTGTGTCAGTTTGCTGAGAATGAGGTTCTCCAGATTCATCCATGTCCCTACAAAGGACACAAACTCATCATTTTTGATTGCTGCATAATATTCCATGGTGTATATGTGCCACATTTTCCCAGTCCAGTCTATCATCGTTGGGCATTTGGGTTGGTTCCAGGTCTTTGCTATTGTAAACAGTGCTGCAATGAACATTCGTGTGCATGTGTCCTTATAGTAGAACGATTTATAGTCCTTTGGATAGATACCCAGTAATGGGATTGCTGGGTCAAATGGAATTTCTATTTCTAGGTCCCTGAGGAATCGCCACACTGTCTTCCACAATGGTTGAACTAATTTACACTCCCACCAACAGTGTAAGAGTGTTCCTATTTCTCCACATCCTCTCCAGCATCTGCTGTCTCCAGATTTTTTAATGATCGCCATTCTAACTGGTGTGAGATGGTATCTCAATGTGGTTTTGATTTGCATCTCTCTAATGACCAATGACGATGAGCACTTTTTCATATGTTTGTTGGCCTCATGTATGTCTGCTTTTGTAAAGTTTCTGTTCATATCCTTTGCCCATTTTTGAATGGGCTTGTTTGTTTTTTCCTGTAAATCTGTTTGAGTTCTTTGTAAATTCTGGATATCAGCCCTTTGTCAGATGCGTAAACTGCAAAGATTTTTTCCCATTCTGATGGTTGCCGATTCACTCTAGTGACTGTTTCTTTTGCCGTGCAGAAGCTGTGGAGTTTGATTAGGTCCCATTTGTCTATTTTGGCTTTTGTTGCCAATGCTTTTGGTGTTTTGTTCATGAAGTCCTTGCCTACTCCTATGTCCTGAATGGTTTTGCCTAGATTTTCTTCTAGGGTTTTTATGGTGTCAGGTCTTACGTTTAAGTCTTTAATCCATCTGGAGTTAATTTTAGTGTAAGGTGTCAGGAAGGGGTCCAGTTTCTGCTTTCTGCACATGGCTAGCCAGTTTTCCCAACACCATTTATTAAATAGGGAATCCTTTCCCCATTGCCTGTTTTTGTCTGGTTTATCAAAGATAATATGGTTGTAGATGTGTTGTGTTGCCTCCGATGCCTCTGTTCTGTTCCATTGGTCTATATCTCTGTTTTGGTACCAGTACCATGCTGTTTTGATTACTGTAGCCTTGTAGTATAGTTTGAAGTCTGGTAGCGTGATGCCTCCCACTGTGTTCTTTTTGCTTAGAATTGACTTGGCTATGCGGGCTCTTTTTTGGTTCCATATGAAATTCATGGTGGTTTTTTCCAGTTCTGTGAAGAAATTAAATGGTAGTTTGATGGGGATAGCATTGATTGTGTAAATTACTTTGGGCAGTATAGCCATTTTCACGATATTGATTCTTCCTAACCACGAACATGGAATGTTTCTCCATCTGTTTGTGTCCTCTCTTATCTATATCTTTATTGTTCCCTGAACACTTAATACTCTATGGTAACTAGCATAAACAATAAAAAAAATTCTACAAAAACAGTTAAGAAGTAAAATGCCCATATACATTTTGTCATAATAATAGGTATCTTATAACTTTAAGCTTCGTTTTTCATTTCATGTTAATAAATATCTTACAGGTGCTAGATTAGTTTTGATGCTGTAGGTTGATTCCACTACTCTAGATTCACTTGGAAGCATGGGACTGATTTTGAAACTGTTGAATCATTCAGATAAAGCCATATGATGAGACTGCTTTTCAGATACCTATTGGGAAGCAGAAGGCCTCAAAATGATACCCCCCTGTGCTGTTAGGAGTTACTCAGAATTTGCTGATATATTTGACTGATTTACACTCTTCAAACTTAGTTATGGGAGCAAAAACTAAGTGGCAAATGAAAAAAACAAATTTTTGGAAAATGCTATTGACACCAGCGAAAACTCCTATCTCTGTTCCAGCCATAGCTTTTAATCTTGCCAATCCATCCTCCCTTTAAAGTTATTTAGGAATAATCTTGCTCCTGCAGATTATTCTTCATCCGTTTCTCATTTTCTTTATGAGCATAGTTTGCTTTAGTTTCAGGGTGTTTTATTCCCACAGTAACATTAACTCTCTGGTGTACAATTCTATGGTTTTGGCAAATGCTTAAAGTTGTATAACCACCCTCACAGTACGGTAATTAACCACCATCCTCCAAAATTTGCTCATGCTGTCCCTTTGTACTAACTTTTTCTCTATCCACAGAAGGAAATGATTTTGATAGAAAACTATTTTTTCTCTATTTTTTAATTGAAAATTCTATCCTTTTTTGAGCTCCTTTCCTTGTATTTGAATTTTATATTTCAAAGGTCAAATGTATGGATTCTTTGACATGGATGTGCTTAGGGAATGATGATAATAATATCAATATTACTGCATAGATACCATGTTATTTTAGATATATTAATTAATTAAGTTTTCATAACAAGGTTGAGAAAAGGGCATCTCATTTTACCCATCTCATTTTTCTAATAAGGAAACAGCATCCCAGAACCACTGGGTAACATCTCACAACATGTTCATGGCAGAGCTAAGATTCATACCTAAGAAGTCTCTACTGGTAATTGTACATTCATCATCTCTCATATTCCCCCCAAAAGTTATATTGGTGGAGAGAAACTCCCCATAAGGTATAAAGTTTCAGTTATGCAAAATGAATAATTGCTAGAGATGCATATAATATCATGCCTATAGTTAATAGTAATGTATTATATAAGTGTGTTAAATGGTGAGAGTTCATGTTAAATGTGCTTACTACAGTAAAAAATTGAATCATTAAAAAAAATTCAATTATTAAAAAAAAAAAGACTTCCACAATTAAAATTCATCAGCATGGTGCAGCTTAGTCTAGATGTTAGCAATTCTAACCACTGTGAGAATTCTCAAAGTCTCCCACCCAAATCTATCTGTTTTTCTCTTTAAAAGATTCCATTAGCAAAAATATAAAACTTTTTACTCTCCTGAGTAGTTCACAGCAATTTACTTTCTCCTAAATGCCATAGAAAAACACAAAGCCTGATTGACTTCATTTACACATGTCCACTTCTCTTTGTCATTCATTCTTAAAAAACCTTTAACAATTTTGATAATTCTTTTCTAAGCTTTGACCTCAGTCATGCCATTATCTTTATCTTACACAGTTCCAGGTAGAAAACTACACTAAGTATTCCTTTGTCTTAAAATTGGTTAAACATTATAAATCATTCCCATTTTCTTCAGTTGTGGAAATCTTTCCTACATTCACATTATGTTGCCAATTATCAAAATTCTCTTGTCTTTCTAACAACACTTCCACTGTTGTAACCCTGGGTAACTCTGCCTCTATGCCAAAAGGTTTGTTATTTTATCTCTTTTCTCCCTTCCTTCTTCCTTTTAGTACAAACAGAGCTGTGTGACTCCTGGAACATTCTGAACAGAACACAGTTTGAAAAACTAAATACTGGTTTCCCTACCAGATGTTCTCCAAAACACAATGAAATATAAACTGGATATAAGGTGGTTAGAAGATATTCTAAATGTTGTTTATTTTTGTACCACCAAATCCTCATAGAGAGTTTGTATTGTAATGGGTCCTTCGGGAATGTTCAGTACATACTGAAAAGATACAATTCATTTAAGATGGCCTATGTTGTCCAGTTACTGACAGGGCCATGGTAAGCATAAAGCCCTCCACCATCTCTAGGCAGAAAGATTATGTAAATATAAATATACCCCATCCTCCAAGCCAACAAGGTGTAATACTGGACAAGTGGAGCACAGGGTAGATTTTAGACATCACTCATTTTCTCTGCATGAGGTCTTTGAGCAAGAAACAGTCTGAATATCATTTAGGACAGTCCTAATTATAGAGTTCTTCCGGTACCTATATAGGTAATTAAATGGATTTTTGAGCTCATTTCCAATGAAGTATCAATATAGGTATTCAGATGGTTTTTCTAGATCTAGAAACACACTTAGTTTGTTTTTAGCCTAAACAGTACCATGTATAGTGTTGAATACAATGTTGAACACCCAATAAGTGAAATCAGACCTATCCCATGAGGAGAAAATTGAAAGTAATAGGGAATAGTTTCTGTACTGCAAATTCACTCAGAGTTGTTCTCAATCCCTGAACAGTCACTGTGCTCAGATACTTTTTATACCCAGCAGGGATGCAATGGTTTATATTGGTGGTAATGCAAACTTCAAATGCATATTTTGCTCTTAAAGTATCCCTTGTTCATTTTGTAGCAGAATTGCTGCACTATCCTTAGGTCAAGAAAACAGAGAAACAAACATAGATAATATCTATCTATAATTACTGTCAGTGATGAGGTGGCTGCATTGAAAACAGAAGAGACACAGAATAATCTTTTTAATCAAGTTCCATTAAAAGTAAATAAATCCTTATGAGATAAAAGAGTGTATACAATTGTATTTTCATGAAGATTTACATGTAAAAATTAATTTTTCTATGTATTCTAGAGTTATACTAAAAAGAAAATAATTTTATGTTATCTAATTACTAGGTAATGTATCAATTAGTAAGATGAAATTATTTTAGGTTTATTTTTATTTTATATTCATGAGATTAGATACAAATCACTATGGGCTAAGAGGGAAAATGAAATGAAAATAAGATATGTAAATCGTAGAAATTGTGACTATTATAACTGCTATATTTTAACATAGAATGGTAATATTAAAAATGGTCATTTTTCTAGCTGGATATATCAATGTATTTAAAGATTTCATTTAGTCTTCAACTTAAGATCACTCTAATTTTAGGCTGGGTGGGTTGGCTCTTGCCTGTAATCCCAGCACTTTGGGAGGCTCAGGTGGGAGGATTATTTGAATCCAGAAGTTCAAGGCTAGCCTAGGTAACACCTCTGTCTAAAAATAAAAAGCAAAAAAAAAAAATAAAAAAGGAGATGATCCAACATTGCTGAATAGGAACAGCTCTGGAGTGCAGTTCCCAGGGAGAACACAGAGGGTAAATGATCACCACACTTCCAAATGAGTTTTTACTGCCCACAGACCAGGAGATTCCCAGGTGGAAAAGTGTCACAAGCCTCCAGCACAGCTGTTTCAGCCGGCACAGCAGGTCTCCACACAAAAGCGAATACATATCTGGGTGGCTGTTTCAACTGGTGCCTGAAACACCTGGAAAAGAGAGTTGCTCATTCAACTGACAGAAAGGAGGCTGAAACAGGGAGCTGAGTGATCTGCCTTGGCAGGTCCCACCCCCACAAAGACCAGCGATCTGAAACTCTCTGGATTGAGAGTTTCACAGCAAGCACAGCTGGACCTGGGACAGTTGAGCTTTGTTGGGGGAAGGGTGTCTGCCATTACCAAGGCAGTCTGCCAATACCGAGGCAATCTGCCATTACAGAAACACTCTGCCATTACTAAGTCAGACAGCCATTACTGAGGCAGTTCTAACTATACCTCTATAAACAAAACTTCAAAGAAGTTCACACAGCAAGATGGGCAGAGCCCATGGCAGCTCAGCAATGCCTCTGCTGGCAGACTATGACTAGGCTACCTCCTCACTGGGCAGGGCATCTCTGAAAAAAGGCAGCTGCATGCCAGGAATTTATAAATATAGCCCCACCTTCCCAGGACAGAGCACCTGAGAAGAAAAAGTGGTTATGAGTTTTACTGCAGCAGACTTAAACGTACTTGCCCAGCAGCTCTGAATGGAAAATGGAGTTCACCACTCAGCAATTGAGCTCCTATAAGGGACAGACTGTCTCCTCAAGCAGCTCCCCAACCCCTGTATACCCAAAGAGACACTTCATAAAGGAGACCTCAGGCTGACATCTGGTGGGTATACTTCTGGGACAAAGATAACAGAATAAGAAACTGGCAGCAACACTGACTGTTCTTCGGCTGCAGCAGGTGATCCCCAGTCAAGCAGGGTCTGGAGTAGACCTCCAGCAGTCCTACAGCAAAGGGGCCTGACTGTGAGGAGAAAAACTAAAAAACAGAAAGAAATAACTTCATCATCAACAAAAAAGACGTCCACTCAGAGACCGCATCCGAAAGTCAACAACTACAAAGACCACAGGTAGATAAATCCACAAAGATGGGAAGAAACCTGCACAAAAAAAGATGAAAACATCCAAACCAGAACACCTTTCCTCCTACAAGGGATCACAACTCCTCTCCAGCAAGGGAATAAGGCTGGATGAAGAATGAGTTTAATGAATTGACAGAAACAGGCTTCAGACGAGGGTAATCAGGTACTTCTCCTAGCTAAAAGAACTTGTTCTAACCCAATGCAAGGAAACTAAGAACCTTGAAAAAAAAAGGTTTGATGAGATGCTAAGGAGAATGAACCACTTAGAGAAGAATATAAATGGAGAGAGATCCAAGATGGCTGATCGCTAACAGCTCGGGATTGTAGCTCCCAGCGAAAGCGCAGAGAACGAGAGGACGCCACACTTTCAGACGAATTTTCATCACTCACGGACCAGAAGATTCCCAGTGGAGGAGCCCGACGGGTCGCCAGCACGACTTTTGTAGCCGGCTCAGCCGTTTGCCGGCGCCTCGGCACAGCAGCTCTTTGTGCAGAGTAAACGGGACTGGTTCCCCTACTGACTGATGTTTGGAGCTCCAGGAAGGCAGAGCCGCTTGTTACAGACTCAAAAAGGAAGCCAGACCAAAGATTCCTGGGCAGAAGAGCACCATCAGTCTTATTGTTGCTGTTTTGGCTGGTGCAGTGTGTTGCTTGGATTTCAGCACTGGGAATCAATAAATTGGACGTCCACTCAGAAACCTAATTAGAAAGGCGGTAATTGTAAAGAAGACGGATAAATTCATAATAAAGGGAAAAAACAGCCTAAAACGGCTGAGAATACCCAAAATCAGAACCCCTCTCCCTCTACAGGGGATTGCAGTTCCTCATCAGCAACAGAGCAAGCCCTGATGGAAAAGGACTGTGTTCCATGATCTGAAGTAGGCTTCAGAAGGTGGATGATAAGAAACTTCTGGGAGTTAAAGAACTTGTTCTAACCCAATGTAAAGAAACTAAGAAATTTGAAAAAAGGTTTGATGAATTGCTAACAAGAATAGACAATATAGAGAGGAATATAAATGAACTAATGGAGTTGAAAAATAAAACACGAGAACTTAGTGAAATATGCACAAGTTTGAATAGCCGAATTGATCAAGCAGAAGAAAGGATATCAGAGGTCGAAGACCAACTTAATGAAATAAAACGAGAAGACAAGAATAGAAAAAAAAAGGATAAAAAGGAATGAGCAAAGTCTCCAAGAAATATGGGACTATGTGAAAAGACCTAATCTACGTATGATAGGTGTACCTGAATGTGACAGAGAGAATGAATCCAAGCTGGAAAATACTCTTCAGGAGGCTGGGCGCGGTGGCTCAAGCCTGTAATCCCAGCACTTCGGGAGGCCGAGGTGGGTGGATCACGAGGTCAAGAGATCGAGACCATCCTGGTCAACACGGTGAAACCCCGTCTCTACTAAAAATACAAAAAATTAGCTGGGCATGGTGGCGTTTGCCTGTAATCCCAGCTACTGGGGAGGCTGAGGCAGGAGAATTGCCTGAACCCAGGAGGCGGAGGTTGCAATGAGCCGAGATCATGCCATTGCACTCCAGCCTGGGTAACAAGAGTGAAACTCCGTCTCAAAAAAAAAAAAAAGAAAGAAAATACTCTTCAGGATATTATCCAGGAGAATTTTCCCAATCTAGCAAAGCAGGACACTATTCAACCCCAGGTAACACAGAGAACACCACAAAGATATTCCTCAAGAATAGCAACCCCAAGGCACATAATCGTTAGATTCGCCAGGGTTGAAACAAAGGAGAAAATACTAAGGGCAGCCAGAGAGAAAGGTCAGGTTACCCACAAAGGGAAGCCTATTAGACTTACAGCAGATCTCTCAGCAGAAACCCTACAAGCCAGCAAGATTAGAGAAAAAAAGAGTAAAAATAAATGAACAAATCCTCCAAGAAATATGGGATTATGTGGAAAGACCTAATCTACATTTGATAGGTGTACCTGAATGTGACAAAGAGAATGAATCCAAGCTGGAAAACACTCCTCAGGATATTATCCAGGAGAACTTCCCCAACCTAGCCAATATTCAACATCCTTAAAGAACAGAACTTTCAGCCCAGAATTTCATATCCTGCCAAACTAAGCTTCACAATTGAAGGGAAAATAAAATCTTTTATGAACAAGCAAGTACTCAGAGATTTTATTACCACCAGGCCTGCTTTACAAAAACTTCTGAAAGAAGCATTACACACAGAAAGGAACAACCAGTATTAGCCTTTCTAAAAATATACCAAAAAGTAAAGAGCATCAACATAAAGAAGAATTTACATCAATGAATGGATAAAATAGCCAGTTAACATGACATGGCAGTAACCCTAAATTTAAATTGACTAAATCCCCCAATCAAAAGATCCAAAACCTAATGGTATGCTACATCCAGACCCATTTTATATCCAAAGATACACCAAGACTCAAAACAAAGGGTTGGAGAAAGATTTACCAACCATATGGAGAGCAAAAATAAATAAATAAACAAAAAGCCGGAGTTGCAATTCTCGTATTTGATAAAACAGATTTCAGAGCAACAAAGATACAGTGGTAAAAGGATCAATGCAACAATAAGAGCTAACGATCCTAACACCCAGATACATAAGACCCATAAAGAGATTTAGACTCAATGAGACAGAAAATTAATGAGGATATCTAGAACTTGAACTCAGATCTGGAACAAGTAAACTTAATAAATATTTATTTATAGAGCTCTCCACTTTAAATACACAAAATATACATTCACCACTTTAAATACACAAAATATTGATCGGCCATTATTAATACCCATTTTTAGAATAAAGCAATATTCCTGTTCTCTCTCCCTCTTTTTCTTCCTCTTTATTCCTCTCCTTCTCTCCTCTTTTTCTTTAAAAAATAATAAATAACAATAAAAAATACAATTAATAAACTAGAAAACGCCTTTAGCTAATAAAAGGTTACAGGACCAAAAACATCAGATTAAAGATAAGAGTCTATCAGAGAAGATGAATCCTACTATATACTGTTTTTTATGTTGCTCAGTCCAAATTATTGCTTTTCTACATGATTATTTATGTTATTTTTCACTGTAGGCCAACAACAAGAAAAGGAATCAATATTAAATAAAATGTACAGAATTTTGTTTTAACCAATATGTATACTTTGAAAGTGCTCAAAACCAATTTATGGGATTATGGGAGGTAACTTTTTAGGAACTTGAACTGCACTGTGCATTGTTTCAGGCAGACCACTCAGAGAACCCCAGGTATGTGGAAAACGCATTCTGTTTTAGCCAAAATTATTTTGTCAACTAATCTTAAGCAACTAGAGTGGATGTTGAAAAAACAAAAGCCTGTGTTAAATAATACTTTCTTATACCATGCTAACTTTTGTTATTTAATGGCTAATTATTTCATTTGATGAGTATCAATGGTTCCTGCTTTCCTCAAAACTTACCTTGGCTGTTTCCTTTTAAGTATTATGAGATTTCACCATTTCACTTCTTCCTGGAAGTAAGGGTATAAATCTTAAAAAAAAAAGAGAGGAATATAAATGAATTGATGGAGCTGAAAACCACAATGTGAGACCATCACAAAGCATACACAAGTTTTAATAGTCAAATTGACCAAGTGGAAGAAAGGATATCAGAGATTGAAGATCAACTCAATGACATAAAATGAGAAGGCAAGATTAGAGAAAAAAAAGAGTAAAAATAAATGAGCAAATCCTCCAAGAAATATGGGATTATGTGGAAAGACCTAATCTACATTTGATAGGTGTACCTGAATGTGATGAAGAGAATGAATCCAAGCTGGAAAACACTCCTCAGGATATTATCCAGGAGAACTTCCCCAACCTAGCAAGGCAGGCCACCATTCAAGTACAGGAAATACAGAGAACACCACAAAGATATTCCTCAAGAAGAGCAACCCCAAGGCACGTAATCGTCAGATTCAGCAGGTTGAAATGAAGGAAAAAATGCTAAGCGTAGCTAGAGAGAAAGGTCGGTTACCCATAAAGGGAAGCCCATCAGACTCACAGCAGATCTCTCAGCAGAAACCCTATAAGCCAGAAGAGAGTGGGGGTCAATATTCAACATCCTTAAAGAAAAGAACTTTCAACCTAGAATTTCATATCCAGCCACACTAAGCTTTATAAGTGAAGGAGAAATAAAATCCTTTATGAACAAGCAATTGCTCAGAAATTTCATCAGCACCAGTCCTTCCTTACAGAGCTCCTAAAACAGCACTAAAAATAGAAAGAAACAACCATTACCAGCCACTCCAAAAATGTACCAAATGGTAAAGAGCATCAGAGCATCGACACAATCAAGAAACTGCATCAACTAATGGGAAAAACAACCAGCTAGCATCAAAATGGCAGGATCAATTTCACACATAACAATATTAACCTTAAATGTAAATGCGCTCAATGCCCCAATCAAAGGACACAGACTGACAAATTGGAAACAAAGTCAAAACCCATTGGTCTGCTGTATTCAGGAAACCCATCTCATGTGCAAGGATACACATAGGCTCAAAATAAAAAGATGGAGGAATATTTGCCAAGAAAATGGAGAGCAAAAAACAGCAGGAGTTGCAGTCCTAGTGTCTGATAAAATAGACTTTAAACCAACAAAGATCAAAAGAGACAAAGAAGGGCATTACATAATGGTAAAAGGATCCATGCAACAAGAAGAGCTAACTATCCTAAATATATATACACCCAATACAGAAGCACCCAGATACATAAAGCAAGTTCTTAACTACCTACAAAGAGACTTAGACTCCCACACAATAATAGTGGGAGGCTTCAACACTCCACTGTCAATATTAGACAGATCAACGAGACAGAAAATTAAAAAGGATACTCATTACTTGAACTCAGATCTGGACCAAGCAAACCTAATAGACACCTACAAAACACTCCATGTCAAATCCACAGAATATGCATTCTTCTCGGCATCACATCACACCGACTCTAAAACTGACCACATAATTAGAAGTAAATCACTTCTCACCAAATGCAAAAGAACAGAAGTCATAAGAAACAGTGTCTTACACCACAGTTCAATCAAATTAGAACTCAGGATTAAGAAACTAACTCAGAACCACACAACTTCATAGAAACTGAACAACTGGCTCTTGAATGTTGACTGAATAAGCAATGAAATGAAGGCAAAAAGAAAGATGTTATTTGAAACAAATGGGAATGAAGGCAAAACATATTCTGGGATGCATTTAAAGCAGTGTCTAGAGGAAAATTTATAGCAATAAATGCCCAAATGGGAAGCAAGGAAAAATCTAAAATCAACACCCTATCATCAAAATCAAAAGAGTGAGAGGAGCAAGATCAAAAACTCAAAGGCTAGCAGAAGACAAGAAATAACTAAGATCAGAGCAGAACTGAATGAGATAGAGAAACAAAAACCCTTCAAAAAATTAAGAAATCCAGGAGCTGTTTTTTTTGAAAAGATCAACAAAATAGACCACTAGCCAGATTAATATAAAAGAGAAGAGAAAAGTATCAAATAGATGCAATTAAAAACAATAGAGTGGATATTACCACAGATTACATGAAATGAAAACTACCATCAGAGATTACTACAAACAACTCTATGCACATAAACCTGTAAACCTTGAAGAAATGGATAAATTCCTGGAAATTTGCACCTTCCGAAGTGTAAACCAGGAAGTAGTTGAAACCCTGAATAAACCAATAACAACAGCAGAAGTTGAGGCAGCAATTAATAGCCTACAACCATAAAAAGCCCAGTTCCAGATAGGTTCACAGCTGAATTCTACCCGACATACAAAGAGGAGCTGGTACGATTCCTTCTGAAACTATTCCAAACAATCCAAAAAGAGGGAATTCTTCCCAAATCATTTTATGAGACCAATATCATCCCAATACCAAAACTTGGCAGAGACTCAACAAGAAAAGAAAACTTCAGGCCAATATCCAGAATGAACATAGATGCAAAAATCTTCAATAAAATTCTGGCATTCAATTGCAACAGCACATCAGAAAGCTTATCCATCACAATCAAGTAGGCTTTATCCCAGGGATGCAAGGGTGGTTCAATATGCAAGTCTATAAAGGTAATCCACCACGTAAACATAACCAAAGACAAAAACCATGTTATTATCTCAATAGATGCACAGAAGGCCTTCAACAAAATTCAATAGCCCTTTATGCTAAAAACTGTCAATAAAATAGGTGTGTATGGAATGTATCTCAAAATAATAAAAGCTATTTATGACAAACCTATAGCCAATATCATACTGAATGGGCGAAAACTGGAAGCACTCCCTTTGAAATCTGGCACTAGACAAGGATGCCCTCTGTCACCACTCCTTTTCAATATGATATTGGAAGTTCTAGCCAGAGCAATCAGGCAAGAAAAAGAAATAAATGGCATTCAATTAGGAAAGGAGGAAGTCAAATTGTCTCTATTTCCAGATGACATGATTGTATATTTAGTAGACCCCATTGTCTTAGCTCAGAATCCCCTGAAACTGATAAGTAACTTCAGCAAAGTCTCAGGATACAAAATTAACATGCAAAAATGACAAGCATTCCTATACTCCAATAACAGACTTAAAGACAGCCAAATCAAGAATGAACTGCCATTCACAATTGCTACTAAGAGAATAAAATACCTAGGCATATAACTAACAAAGGATGTAAATGTTCTCTTCAAGAAGAACTACAAACCACTGCTCAAGAAAAAAAGAGAGGACAGAAACAGATGGAAAAACAATCCATGCTCATTGTTAGGAAGAATGAATATTGTGAAAATGGCCATACTGCCTAAAGTATCAAGACTATCCCATCAAGCTACCTATGACGCTCTTCACAGAACTGGAAAAAACCACCTTAAACTTCATATGGAAACAAAGAGAGCCCACATAGCCAAGGTAATTCTAAGCAAAAAGAACAAAGGAAGGCATCAGGCTACCTGACTTCAAACTATACTACAGGTCTACAGTAATCAAAACAGCATGGTACTGGTACCAAAACAGATATATAGACCAACGAAGCAGAATGAAGGCCTCAGAGGCAATGCCACACATCTACAACCATCTGATCTTTGACAAACCTGATAAAAACAAGCAATGGGGAAAGGATTCCCTGTTTAATAAATGGTGTTGGGATAACTGGCTGGCCATGTGCAGAAAGCAGAAGCTGGACCCCTTCCTGATACCTTACACTATAATTAACTCCAGATGGGTTAAAGACTTAAACATAAGTCCTAACACCATAAAAAGCCTAGAAGAGGGCCACGCGTGGTGGCTCACGCCTATAATCCCAGCACTTTGGGAGGCTGAGGTGGGTGGATCATGAGGTCAAGAGATCGAGACCATCCTGGTCAACAAGGTGAAACACCGTCTCTACTAAAAATACAAAAATTAGCTGTGCATGGTGGCGCGTGCCTGTAGTCCCAGCTACTCGGGAGGCTGAGGCAGAAGAATTGCCTGAACCCAGGAGGCGGAGGTTGCAGTGAGCCGAGATCATGCCATTGCACTCCAGCCTGGGTAACAAGAGCGAAACTCCATCTCAAAAAAAAAAAAAGTGTAGAAGAAAACCTAGGCAAAAGTATTCTGGACATAGGCATAGGCAAGGACTTCATGACTAAAACACCAAAAGCATAGGCAACAAAAGCCAAAATAGACAAATGTTACCTAATTAAACTCCAGAGCTTCTGCACAGCAAAAGAAACAGTAATTATTGTCAACCGGCAACCAACAGAATGGGAAAAAGTTTTTGCAATCTATCCATCTGACAAAGGTCTAATATCCAGAATCTACAAAGAACTAAAACAGATTCATAAGGAAAAAACAAGCCCATTCCAAAGTGGGCGAAGGATGTGTACAGACACTTTTCAAAATAAGACATCTATGAGGCCAACAAACATATAAAAAAATACTCACCACCACTGATTATTAGAGAAATGCAAATCAAAAGCACATTGAGATACCATCTCATGCCACTTAGAATGGCGATCATTAAATAATCTGGAGGCAACAGTTGTTGGAGAGGATGTGGAGAAATAGGAACACTTTTACACTGTTGGTGGGAGTGTCAATTAGTTCAACCATTGTGAAAGACAGTGTGGTCATTCCTCAAGGAAGTAGAAATAAAAATTCCATTCGACTCAGCAATCCCATTTCTGGGTATATATGCAAAGAATTATAAATCTTTCTGTTATAAAGACACATGCACACATACATTCATTACAGCACTGTTTACAATAGCAAAGACCTGGAACCAACCCAAATGCCCATCAATGATAGATAGGACAAGGAGAATGTGGCACATACACACCATTGAATACTATGCAGCCATAAAAAATGATGAGTTCGTGTCCTTTGTAGGGACATGGGTGAATCTGGAAACCATAATTCTCAGCAAACTGACACAAGAACAGAAAATCAAACACCATATGTTATTACTTACAGGTGGGTGTTCAACAGCAAGAACGCATGGACACAGGGAGGGGAGCATCACAAACTGGGGTCTCTTTGGGGGGACTAGGGGAGGGACAGCAGAGGTAGGGATTTGGGGAAGGATAACATGGGGAGAAATGCTAGATATAGGTGATGGGGATGGAGGCAGCAAACCACAAACCACATTGCCATGTATGTGCCTATATATTTATTTACATATTATTGCACTTTAGTTTCTGGGGTTCATGTGTAGAACATGCAAGATTGTTGCATAGGTACAATATGTGTGTGTGTGTGTGTGTGTGTGCGTGTGTAAAAAGAAAGAAAGAAAGAAAGGAAGAAAAGTGGTCAGGCATGGTGGTAGCCACCTGCAGTCCTAGGTGCTTGAAAGACTGAAGTGGGAGAGGGTCACTTTAGCCCAGGAGTTTAAAGTTGCAGTGAGTTGTGACCATGCCACTACACTGCAACCTAGGTGACAGAGCAAGACTGTCTCTAAAAAAATAAAAATTAAAAATTTACTCTAATTTCGTTACAATGTGTTACCTGAAGTTTATTTTACACCACCATTATTTTCAATCATTTATTCCTTACACACTTGCTTATTTTATGTGTCAGATATTAGATTAATACTATGAGTTTAACACCCTAATAATTTGATTACTTTTACTAGAATGCTAATGACAGCCTTTGTTTTTTTGTTTTGTTTTGTTTTCAGTTACCAAACCATTTTCTCAATGTTTGGTTACCTTATTAAGAATGAAAATCAAAGCTACATAAGACTCAAGAGATAACATATTTTGTTTCTGAACATTAAAAAAAACCTATTATCCAATAAGTATTAATTTGGCTGATAATATGTTTTGTTATTTTGGTCTAATTTCTTACCATTTCGTTGTCCTACACCTGTATAAGCACCTATTCATCTTATGTACTTCTTCAAACTAATGGGTATGATTGACACTTAGTATCCATTCCCATCTAGTGTGGTTTCCTATACTACAGAGGCAAGAGTATTAAAAGTTACAATTTCCAGACTCCCTCAAGGCTGGAGTTGCAAATATTATTGAGTTCCGCCAATAATAAACATACCTAAAATCTCAAGACTCTGATGGAGACCATTTCTGGGTATCTTAGCAGATTTTTCTGTTAAAATAGTCATGGAGCTATGTGGCTCTTTGCAGCAGATCTCACTGTAGAGTTATTAATTCAGTGTGTAGGTGCATTGAATTGGCAGCTTCCTGGTAATCAACCTTCCTTGGATTGGCACAATGGGTTCTTGAACTCAAAAATTCTAATGGTGCTTTAATATTTCTCATCTTCCTAATCCTGGCTCAGAGGACAGAATGTCTTATCTGTGGTTTTTGGTGTTACTCCTACAGCTTTCCTTCCTTCTAATAATTTTGTAAGCATCAATTCCATTATTCAGGTTCTTTTTGGTTAAATCACTAGAGTGATTTCTGTTTCTTGTAATAACTCTTGACTTACTTTATATCCTTGTTTGTTGTCTTTGACCAAGACAGCCTTAATGTTTTTCTCAGTTTGACTAGGCTTTAAACAGACTTCTTCCTGACTATAGGTCCCGGACGATCTCCCTTTCCTTAGAGCATTTACTTTAGAAAACCTGTAGTTGTAAATGATTTATCTGTCTCTTTGAGATGTATATCTTCTCTCAGGCTGTTTCTCAAGGACCAGGTAGTCATTCCTTCAAAATGTAATGTTGTACTCCAGAGGCTGCAGTAAAAAGATTACTTGAACCCAGGTGGTTGAGGCTGCAGAGAGTTGTGATCACACCCCTGCACTCCAGACTGGGCACCAGGGCTCACAACAATGAAAAACAAAACAAAATGTAACCCTGGAAGGCGACAAATAGTGCCCTTATTTTGCAGTCTCTTTGGGAGAGTAGAACCCTAACCTCAGTAAGAGACAGTCAGCAAGTACAGGTGGCCTAACCACATCGACCAAATTCCCACCCACACAAACATCCCCGCAGTACTTTTCTGTTACTTCACCGGGCCTTTAAAACTCTTTCTGCCATTTATTTTAGTGGGATTGAGTGCAGGCTCTCTCCCTTATTGTAAAAGTCTCTGTCTCCTATTGCAGTACTCTTGAATAAAGTCTTCCTTGTCTGTATAACTGGTCCAGTGCAATTTTTCTTTTACAATTCCCATCTTATGGATTAAAGGTTTGTTATGTTCTTCACAGTGTAAGAAGCAAAAGAAAAACTGTGTCATCATTTTAATTGCTTAAAATATATTTGGAAATATTTTATTCAATCAAAAGAAGATACATAAAAATATACACTGTAATAAATGTGTATAACACCATGTGTTCTGAGAAAAAGAATATTAGCAATGATTCTCATCTCCTCTATATCCCTCCAGGAACATCCCACTCCCTGCAGTAACTACTGTGAATTTTATATTCAACATTCCCTTAGTATTCCTTAGAGTTTTATTTTATACATATATATGCATCTCTAAGCAATGTTATTAAGTTTCATATGCATTTGAATTTTATAAGTGCATTTATCAGAGTATATTTTTTATGGAATATATTTTTATGCTCAATAATATGTTTGTGAGACTCAACTATGTGAATGACTAGTCATATTGGCTTTTTATAAACCCTGCAAAGATGGTTTTTTCCATATCACCTTTTATAGCCTCCTTAGTAGAGTTCCCAATGGAATCAGCTCAGCACATGAAAGAGCATTGGAAAGTGGAAGAGTCTTGGATGAGGATTTGATAAATTTAGTCTCTTGGCAGCTATTTCTAAGCTTGATGTGGACATTGCCATGTCTTTTAAAGTCAGGCCTTATTTTTTTCTTATAATGCAATCTTTCAGTAAATCATTTCTAATTACCTCAAAATATGTATTTAATTGTTTTGTTACAGTTTATCAGGGGAGAACAATCAGAATATCTTCCTAAATATGAACGATAAGTTTTACATTTCCCAACAGCCAGGGTTCACATTAAATGATAATAGACAATACATAGAAAAATAAAAGTTAAGAAGTTGTAATTATAGTGAGCATATTTAATCTGTGAGCAGTGAGAGCTGCCTGTGAAGACCCATTGTCCCTATGTAGTAGGGTATATTTAGGTTAGCATGATGTTGTAGATAGCATGTTAGGCATATTAAGATTCACTAGAAGTAATTATCTGATAGGAAAGAATCAATGGTTTCAAAAACTGTTCCTGATATGTATGTACCCAGTAAATTATAGCTGAGATATTAGCTTATAGAGTACTTAGCAATATTGGTCGATAGGTTGATGATGAAAATAATGAAATGTTTGACTAGCAAAAGCCAAACAAAATACATACAATCAAATTATGTTTTGGTATGGAAAATCAGATTGTCGTGTTTAAGGAGAATTTTTACAGCCAATGGCCAAATGTACAAAGACACCATATTTATAATCCAAAGAATCACATTGTAACAAATACTAACAGTAATACTACAAGTATTACAAAAACATTGTATATCTAGATATCCATAGTAGTTACTTTCTTCAGAATTTAAGAATCATATTAAGGGAATTATGAAGTGTCTTTATTCTATTGCCTTCCATGTATTTATTCTAACATAAAATAGGTAAAAACATTTATATATGCCATGTTGAATGGCACCACGAATAAGAGCTGAGACTTACCGTCCTTGTACTCACTTTTATTTATACTTAACTGTATGATTTTATAGCAAGTTATTTATTTTCTCTGAGTTTAATTTTCTCAAGAACGAAATAAAGATAGAATAATAGCAACCCGATAAATATGATCATGAAGATGGCTGGGCCCAGTGGCTTATGCCTGTAATCCCAGAACTTTGGGAGACCAAGGTGGGTGGATCACCTGAGTTCAGGAGTTTGAGACCAGCCTGGCCAACATGGTGAAACCCTGTCTCTACTAAAAACATAAAAATTAGCCAGGTGTGGTGGCACATGCCTGTAATCCCAGCTACTTGGGAGGCTGAGGAAGGAGAATCGCTTCAACCTTAGAGGCAGAGGTTGCAGTGAGCCGAGATCACATCATTGCACTCCAGCATGGGCAACAATAGGGTAACTTCGTCTCAATAGCTAGCTAGCTAGCTAGATAGCTAGATAGATAAATAGATCAATACATACAAAGATATAGATTGATTCTTCATGAAGATATACTGAGGTAATTTGTACAAAACACCTAGCATAATTATTTCAAATAGTAAAAGCCAATAAATATAGGCTATTCACATAACTGTTTTTCTTATTTTTAAAAAATGCAGCCAGGCACAGTGGCTCACACCTGTAATCCCAGCACTTTGGGAGGCCAAGGTGGGTGAATCATGAGGTCAAGAGATCAAGAGCATCCTGGCCAACATATTGAAACCCCATCTCTACTAAAATCCAAAAATAAATTAGCTGGGCATGGTGGCATGTGCCTGTAGTCCCAGCTACTCAGGAGGCTGAGGCAGGAGAACTGCTTGAGCCCAGGAGGTGGAGGTTGCAGTGAGCCAAGACTGTGCCACTGCACTCCAGCCTGGCACCTGAGACAAAGCAAGACCCTGTCTTAAAAAAGAAAAAAAAAATGCATATCTGCTGTGTAATTTTGTTTAACAGGATGGTCCGGACACCACTGTGAGAAGAAAGTTGAATGCATTCCCAACTCATGTGTTCATGAACTGTGCGTGGAATATGATCCTGGCTCGACATGTTTATGCATACCTGGATTTATGGTAAAGATTACTGGTGGTCTTGGTTGTAATAATTTTTTCAATCTCTTTGCTCTGCAATAAATAATAGAAAATTGCATGGTGAAAAATAAGGTTGGTGTAGTTAATCTTTAGTGCATCTCTCCTTCTCTGTACAGGCTACATTTTTCTCAGCATTCCTTTTTCCCTTCATGTCCGTTCATCACTTGCACCCTCAGTCCTTTCAGGAGAAAAACATTCTGATAAATTGATCCACACTAAGGTGCAAGTGACTTAATGTATTGGCCTTTAATGTCTTAATGCATTTCGAAGGAGGATGCCAATAGAGGAATTACTTAATACTGTCAGGGTCTTGGCAGAACTTTTATTTTGCCCAAGGACATAGTGCTACTTCCAGGGTTGGGCTCAGCATATTGTATGTCCAAGGAGGACAAATCTGCTTCCTCAGCAAATTTGAACTGGTCTGAACTCCATTAGCACTAGAAATGACTTTCCTTGGTAAAAATGTCTCTATTAAAAAATAGCTTTTGACCACAGTCTTTTACTGAAACTGACCGCAGCCCATGAATATAGTAAAGAGACAGCAATTGGTAAGACTGGGTTATCAGAAATTTTAAATATATATTTATAAATATCATTATTAGACCAACCTTCACTGAGATTAAGGCTCAATAATTAGAGAGGGGGTATAGTCAGGTGACCCAGTGTAAGAATAAAGAATCATACTTCAAGCCTTTGGCCAGTGTGTAAGAAAAATGAACAAATGTAAATGGAAGTGCAAATGGAGCTAGAAACTCCTTCTCAGAACTGAAAGATCAGAAAGGAAAAATCAGAAACAAGATTCACTAGACGAGGTGAAGGAATTACATAGAAAAATGTGATCAATAACTGTCACCAAATACAAGATTTTGAAAACTCAATTGTGGAAGGGCTTGGCTTAAGTCCACTGCTCTTCCCTCTTAAAGGATATTCCCAGGGCTCATCTGTTTTTGGAGGGTTATGAAGGAGGTCAAACAGAAATCTTCCTTTCTCTGAGAATTTTCTAATTTTGGATTTACCCTAGGAAAAAAGATTTTCTCTTACTGCTCCCAAAGGGATAGATCTTTGGAGAAAAAAATTCAGATGCTGTGTTAACTTAAATTGGAAGTTAGTTGGTATCAGGAAGTTATTTTTCTGACACCTCAGATTATACCAATAATGTCTTCCTCAAAGAGTCAGTATAAAGAACAAAATACTAAGATGTGTTTCTTATTTAACTATATCTTCTGCCAATGCAGCCTTACATATATAGAAATGTAAATCACTTAGAAAATCAATGCTTATTTTATAGATGATAGTTCCATAAACACAAATAATTTACTACCAAATATCTCCCAAATTTCCTAAAATAGTTAATCTCCTGGTATATGTTCTTTCACATGTGAATATGAATCTATTAATACTAGAGCTGTCTCTTTAATAAAAAATAAAATCAGAAGGATAGATTTATTAGTATATGTTAGAAATATAAAAATCTTGACAAAATATAGTTTTATAAGACCACATATCTACTAAATAGGATAAACTGTTACAGACATAATGCTTTTAAATTTTAGTAAACCATTTACTAAATTAATTTCAAATTGATAGTTTTATAACCAGTCTCTAAGTACTTGAAAGCTGAAATGAAATTTAAAAACTTGTCATAGCAAGAGATAATGTTTGTGTGAAATGCTACAATGAAATAAGGGAGATTCAACGTTTGCTAATGGATTAGTTATACTTAAAAATGAGTAGCTAAAGATAGGGAAAATTGAGTTTATTGAAAAAGAATTTTAACATTGAAATTTTATTCATGCCAATGCTATAGCAGTATATATCTAGTCTAAAGTAGATATTCCTAAAAAATATACCTAAGAAAATCACATGTGAATTTTTAATTGGAGTAGAAAGTAAAACAATCTGCTGAAGTATCAGAAAATCAAAGAAAATATTCAAAATATTTGAGTGAAAAAATATTGGTAGCAAGTTAAATTTGTAAATATTGAAACAAAATAATGAAAAGGAAACAGGTATGGAAAATGCATAAAAACATTAGAAAATTGCGTTTTAGGTTTATTTTTTCCTCCCCCATTAATCTTGCGTGCAAATGGGATATTAAAGGAATAAAAATCACAATCATGGAGAAATGTCAAACTTCATAGGTACTTCATTCCCAGGGAGATATCAAACTTGAGAGAGTCTTAAGAATAAAGCAGTTATAAAAATTAGAGAAAAAGGTAAATTGATTTACATTAGTACTAAAAATAAAGTATGTACGTAGAGTATAGGTGAACATGAAAACGGTGTCCATAACAGAGAGTTGACAGTGTACAGGAGGTAATTCGTGGCATTCGAGCACTAGAGTAGATGGGAAGAAACTAAATATTGTATCAGTTATCACTTTCTGGTAGAACATTTGCTCATTTCTCTGTCCACTCTTAAACACTGTAAACTCTTGAAGGACAAAGATACTGCTGGATGTTGCAGTATTTCTAAGAGAACAGAGCACAGAGCACAGTACAGGTGTTAACTAATTTACAGTTTTTCAACTTTATCATTGTACAAGAGTGACATACATTCAGTAGAAATAGCATTTTGAGCATCCATACAACCATTCTGGTTTTTACTTTTAGCACAGCATTCGATAAGTTACATGATCGATTCAACACTGTAATATAAAATAGGTTTGATGTTGAATGATTTTGCCCAAGCTGTTGGCTAATGCAAGTTTTCTGAGCATGTTTAAAATAGGCAAGGCCAAATTATGATGTTCAGTAGATTAAGTGTATTTAATGCATTTTCTACTAACAATATTTTCGACTTTTGATGGGGTTATTGTAATAGAACCCCATCATAAGTCAAGGAGCATCTGCACATGTGTTTTGATTTTGGTCATCATTGTTAAGGTTGTTTTATTAGCGCTCATAGCATATTAGTCACAGTTGTTTTAAATTCCCTGCCTGATAATTACAGAATCCCTGCCATATCGGAGTCTCACTTCAATTCTTGCTCTCTCTTCAAACTATTTTTTTGGCTTTTAGTATATCTTGTATATACTAAATATGCTTATATTTAAAGACAGGATACATTAGGTAAAAGAAACTCAAATAGGCCTATAGCATAACATTTCATGTTTATCTGGCTAAGAGGCAGGCCGTTTGCTATGCTATAGACATAGGTGTCAGAGGTTAAAATTTCATCTCGTATTTTTATTTTCATCTTGCCTGTTGTATTTTGGCTTCATTAGAAAATTCTTCTTAAATAAGTATGAGGTGCGGAGTTCTTTCAGTTGTAATCTGTTGTTATAAAAGATCCCTATTGATACAGTAACGTATGGGGAGAGGATAAGCCTTTAATAGTCCTATGATTAGCTCTCAGTCTTGGTGATTCTGTGTCTCTGGGCTGTGACCTTCAAATGTGTTTCTCTGTACCCCATTCCATTAGGTGAGACAGAAAAGCCACAGAGGACTGGAGTTGGGTATTTCCCTTCCCACAGGTCAATTAGGCTCTGGTAAAATAGTTTCACTTGAGGACGGGCCTCCTTAAGAGGAACAGAATGCTGTGGGAGTCTTCAAAATGGCTCCTCTCTCCTCTCCACGCTGAAAGCGTGAGGGGATTTTTTTCTCCAGACCTCACTGTGAGAACCTTGCAGTATTTTTGAAGGTAAAGTTCATTAAAGTGTGGGATATTCCCTAAGCGTAGGCTCCCCTGTAGTTTCCAACTAACTCTCAAGCTTGCACACACTGAGCCTCCAGCGTTTCATCAATTGCAGTTTGTTTTTCTACCCTTGTTTTGGCTCCAGCAGAGGTTTCTGCTTCTGAGTTTCTGCTCTGGTAAGTTATGATTCTTTGTGCCTGCCTGACTGCCTTTCCGATATTTGGGGGCAATAGTTTTCCCTCCGACCTCGGCGCTCTTAAAAATCTAAGAAGGGTTGTTGAGTTTTAGTTTGTTTGGCTTTTTTCTTATTGTGTGGATGGAAGTAATGTCTACACGCCAGACCAAAATCCAGAATTCAGAGTTCTGTGATTGTTTTAGAATAAAAGGACTTATGAATATATTTAATAAGAAAAAAATGAATGGATTTTCTTTCATTCATATAATTAAATGGATCTTTTAAAAAATGGATTTTATTGTTCTAATTAGGCTTTTCAGGTATCTAAGCTTGAATGGTTGTTCTATTTTTCAGAGTTGGTAGAAGCCTTTATGAAATTGTTCAAAACTCATTTATTTGGCTGGCAATTAGTCTCCATTAACATGTAAAAACTTAAATTTAAAAATTTTCTTGCATGTGTGCTCTAATTATACCACCTGTTACAGTAGCACATGTAATCTGTGTAAACAACATTAAAATAATTCAAATAATTGAAATATACATGTATTGAATTTTTAATTTAACATGAAACAACAGAGCATTTCAAAGCAATAATCCTTTTACCTAACAATTTGTAGCAATTCTCCTCACAGTAAATTCTTTTTATGTTCACCTGAACTTCCCTCTAATATCTTTCTTCTCAGAGATCTTCAGAACAAAATTGCACTTTTTCCAGATTCCTTTTATTTAAGCTATTTTAAAAGTTTCACTAATTAGGTTATCATATAAAAATGTTAATGCAGCTACATATTTATAGGATTAGAGAGGATTAATATTACTACAATTATTTTTGTTTAATAATGAGTGACTTGGGAGGTAAATTGTCCCTGCTGGATAGGGAGATGGAAAGGTATTTTATTCTTTATTTATGAGAATTAATTTTTTGTAGATAACACTAAAGGCCTGAATTCTCAGGTTTTTCTTAATGTTTAGAGCTATGACAATCTCTGACAAGCTGATAATTAGTACAGATTATTCTTTTTAGCAGATCTAATTACAAAAGTGAATCCAAACAACATTAAAGTACTTACATCATTTTGAAATTCAAATGCTCTGTAAAAGAATTTAAATGGCAGAATACAATTTTTCAACGTCCTAGACTTGCTCAAAAATTCAGGAAAAATGACCGTTCTCTTTTTAATTTGATCAGAACTGCTCATCTCTTCCTCAGTAAATGAAATTCTACCAAACAAGATTGATCTTCATACATTAATCGATGACTGTCAATTGGCCTGGATTATTGTTTTGCAAATGATAGAATTGATGAAAGTGTTAATTAAAGTCTTACATTAAAACACAAATATCTATATAGTGTGGAAGCTGTATTTGTGTTAAAATGAGGAAAAAATGGAGAAAATGTTTTCTGAGAAAAATGGATTCTGAATTCTACAGGAGTATAGTCTGTTTGCGGTTTTGGGTTTTTAAATGTCATCTTCAAAAATAAACCTAAAACACAAGACACTAGTATAGCAAGGCAAACATTTTAAGGTACGTCTATGGTTCTGGTTTTTATTTCCTCATGAAATAGTGATTAATATTATTAATAAATATTTACCAAGTGTTTTCTGTGTTCAAGATGACTAATTCTATTAAAAATAATACTCATTATCTCTTAATAGGAAATAAAGAAGCAAAGATGTGATTTTAGACAAACTCATAATTCTCTTTTAAATAGATATCTTTGTTGTTTTGACATTTATCCTTATTTGAATTCAAGTAATTTGTATTTTAGATCAGTCAAAACACTTCCTCTGGATACTCACTAAAACAGTGTATTTGGAAAACTTAAAAAGAAATACATGTACACTTGTCTTATATTTAAATTAAGGAAAAGAAGACTGGCTCACATCCTTTTGCAATGCACTAAAAATATCAACAGTGTTCTTATTTGGGTGAAATTTGATACTTTGTTTTAATATATGTTGAGCACAATTGTTTACAGATCCTTAAAATAATACAAAAATCAGATAGTTTCAATTTGTCACCCAAAGAGAACATTCAGCTGTGTGGAAGAGACAAATAATGTGTGGGATAAAAAGGAAGTCAGCATTGGGTTCAAAATGTAGGAAACTGTATGATGAGGGAAATAAAAGCGTTAGCTAGAACACTTATTTGGTAGTAATATTAAAAAATAATGAAGCAATTGGCAAGCCCTGAGTAAAGTAGTTATTAGGAGAGATTTCTCAATGGACAAACGATAACAGCTGCTTCTTAAAAATTAGAAAGATATTTCTAAAAGTGCTAAAACTTAATCTGCACTGCATAGTGGAAGTCCGCCCTGAGTGTTTGCTCAGTACTGCTAATGAGAATGCTAAATACGAAATAGCCATAAGAAATAAGACTCGATCTGCTTTGCAGGACAGGTTTTACCACAAACAACAGCCCCACCCCCCCAAAAAAAAAAGTATTTTCTTCTCTCCAGATCAGTTATGCTCTGGTTAAGAGACAAGATCCTAGCTTTTATGAAATCTGTCACCCAAAAGCAGAGGATTGCAGGGGGCGAAGAAACAAAATTATTGTGTTTAATTATTTGTTAATTTGTTTATGGGTAGCGGTGAGTGCTATGGGGAAGAAAAAGTTCAGGGAATATGTGTTCTGAACATTTCTAAGCAACACAGTGACAGTATTTTGTAATGCAAGGTATATGAGGGTTTGGAGAAGGAGGAAATGGTGAAAATTGGAATGAAAAATATTAACAATGGAAAGAGGAAGCTTTCTGTATTAAATAAGTATAATGTATAATGAAAAAAATGTAGTTTAATATTTTCAGTAGAATATTGAAAATATATTGCCTTACATTTTATATAATAGACATAGAACAGCTATAATGTACAATCTTTTTTTTTTTTTTTTTTTTTTTTGGCCAATCATTGAGAGCTTGTAAGGTTGCTGAGGTTGGTTGGCCTTGAACTCTTGGCCTCGCCTTCGCAAGCGCCACGACATCCGGCCGGAGCCACTTTGGGCCCCTATAATGTACAATCTAAATGTCTTACAACATGCAGGGCACAGCGTCTCATGCCTGTAACCCCAGCACTTTGCAAGGTGAAGGTGGGTGGATCACTTGATGTCAGGAGTTTCAGAGTAACCTGGACAACATGGGTAAACCGTGTATCTACTAAAAATACAAAAATTAGCCAGGCATGGTAGTGGCCATCTGTATTCCCAACTACTCAGGCGGTGATGTACAAGTATAGCTTGAACCCAATATTTGGAGGTGGTAGTGAGCCAAAATCTTGCCACTGCACTCCAGCCTTGGTAACAGAGCGAGACTCCATCTCAGGGAAAAAAAAAAAAAAAAAAGTCTTAGACCAGTAGTTTTTATTGGTAAATGAGGTATAGTAAAATAATGACCAGCTCATAGACGTATTTAGATATTATCTTTCATTAAAGATAATGAAAGCCTACCTTTTATGTTTATACATCACAGTTTTGCTTAAATGTGACTGATGGAAGAATGTTTGTATTTGGTAGAAACCGAGAGTATGTTCAGTGTCATATGGATGCAAAGATGTAATAGCTTAACATTTTAGACTTTAGTTAGATGGAAAGTTCTCTCAGCCTCAGTTTCCTCACTTATAGCACAGACGCATGAATGAATTGAAAGCTTGGCCATACAAAAAATAACATTGTTAATCCATTGGAGAGTTGGGCACAGAATCTTAAATGCCCATACTTACAAACTGGTAGATCAGTGTTCTTTTCTCCATGCCGTGTATCTTACCCATTTATTTTCAATATAGATAAATAAATGTAATATCGATTTATTTTTAAGATAGGTAACTATATATATATATATATATATATAGTTATCTTTTGAGACGAGGTCTTTCTCTGCTGCCCCGGCTAGAGTGCAGTGACATGATCATAGCTCACTGTAGTCTCAAACTTCTGGACTCAAGTGATTCTCCTGCATCAGCCTACTGAGTAGCTGGAAATACAGACATGTGCCCCCATAACCAGCTAATTTTTAGAAATATTATTTGTAGAAATGAGGTCTCTCTATGTTGCCCAGGCTTGTCTGGAACTCCTGGCCTCAAGCAATCCTTCCACTTCAGCCTTCCAAAATGCTGGAATTACAGGCATAAGCCACCATGTCTGTACAAAGATATTAAGCTACTCTCCAAAATAAAAGCATAGACTGAATTCCAAAATCCATTCCAAAGTCCTTCAACCGTGCCGTGGTCTACAAGGCTATGTACAGTTTGGCCCCTTCCTGGTAACTTCTCTAGCCTCACTTCCTCCTGGTCTCCTACTAGCTCTGTACTGTAGCATCCTATTTAGGCTTCAGCTGCTCAAATATTCCTTCAAAGTTCTGGCTGTGTGTCTTTGCACATGCTACACTTCAACCTAGAATGATCTCTAATCCTTCCTGCCCATTCTCCCAATTCTAGTTATCTTTCGAGTTTTAGCATATGTCTCTTTTTTTCAGGAAACCTTGTAATACTCCTGCAACAGATGCTTAGGTAACTTTTCTTAAACTATTTTCTGGAAGAGCTTTAAGTACATAGAAAAAGTGAGAAGAAAATACAGTGAGTTCTCATATATGCCCGCCCCGCCCACTTGCACAAGTTCCCTCACTATCAACATCCCATGACATAGTGGTACATTTTTCTTTTTACAATCAATAAACCTTTATTACATCATTGTCACCCAAAGTTTGTAGTTTAGAATAGAGTTCACTCTTGGTCTTGTACATTCTTTGGGTCTGAAAAAGTGCATAAATAACGTGTAACCACCATTATAGATACGGAATAGTGATAATGCCCTAAATATCCTCTGTGATCCACCTGTTAATTCCTCTCTCCCCCCCCCCCCACCTCTGGCAATCATCGATCGTTTTAGGGTCACCATAGTTTTGCATTTGTAGTGATGCCATATAGTTGAAGTGATGCAGTATATAGCCTTTTTAGATTGGCTTCTTTCACTTAGTAATGGAGATTTAATGTCCTTCCATGTTTTTTTCATGGCTTTAGAGCTCTTGTCAGGGCTGAATAATGTTCTGTTGTCTGGATATACCTTGGTTTATCCATTCAGCCTACTCAAGTTTTTCTTAATTGTTTACAATCATGAATAAGGCTGTTATAAACATCTTGTGGAGGTTTTTGTGAGAACATGTTTTCATTTGATATATATCAGGGCACACACTTGCTGGACTGTATAGTAATAGTGTGTTTACTTAGAAACTGCCAAACTGTCCTCTAAAATATCTGTACCAATTTGTCTTCCCATAAGAAATTAGGCAGCATTTTATAATTTGTCCTCATTGCAATTACCAAAACTGTAATTCATCAACTATTTTTGTGGCCATCTACTTACTGTTTGACCAACCACTCTCACCTGTTCTTCTCCTTCTCTATTCCTTTCTCCCTCTCTGGTCTGCTTTTCTCCTCTTCAATAAGTTCTATAGAAACAGGAGCTGCACACATATTACCTAGTTCTTTCCTCCAGAAAGATAGCACATACCAGATTCTAAATAAAATTGTGTTTATTATTATAAATGAACAACAAAATGGATGGGTTACAGTTATTTGGTGTAAATCACAACTAAGCACAAGAATTTTGTGGAACAGTGTGTTGGATGCAATATCATAGGCTGTTAAAGATATGATGCATTGTTTCCTACAGCATTTAGAGTGATGTAAAATATCCCTTGGGACATAAACTTCCATTAAAATGTTATTATTTATGAAGGAAGCCTAACTATTTGCCATGTTAAATGTCTCATATGCTTTACCTTAATGAATGTTTAAAACAATTTTGCAATGTAAAACTCATTATTTATCCCTGTTGTGATGATGAGGAAACAGATGTTGATCGCTTATTCATAGGTAGAAAATGTTAGAATGTAGTTTGTCCAGTGAATCCAAACCCTGTATCCATGAGCACTATGTCAGAAAGTTTACACACTGCAACCAAATACAGTTCTATATCTTCTCACTCTGAGCCATGCTCAGATTTCTCTTGGTGAACACAGGATTACATTAACTTATATATTCTCTTATGGCTTGAATGTTTGTATCTGTCCCACTCAAATTCATATGGTGAAATTCTAACCCCCAAGACTATGGTATTGGAATGGAGGGCTTATGGGAGGTGATTCAGTCATGAGGGTGGAATACTTATGATTGGGATGATTCCTCTTATAAAAAAGATGCAGATACCTATATATTTAGTCCCTTCCAGCATATGAGGACATAGCTAGAAGGCACCATCTGTGGGAAAGCAGAGACACTAAACATCCCTCAACTCGTACTTCCCAGCCTCTAGATCTATGAGAAATCAATTTCTGTTATTTATAAGTCACCCAGTTTATAGTGTTTTTGTTATAGCAGCCTGAACAGTACTAAAGACATGGTTCCTTCATTTTTTTTCCCATTTTTTTAACAATTTCTTTTTTCACATGCTTCTTACATTATAACAAATAGAACTGTGCATTTTACACCTGCTAACTTATTCTATAAATAATTAAATTCTGGCAAGGCAGTGGGAGGAAATATAACTTGCATCTATTGCAGTTTTGATGATAAAAGCCAATCTCTGTTTCTCTGCTTTTTCTGGCATTGCCACTGAGAAACGGCAGGGTTTTAGTACTTCTCTTGTGGCTTAGAAGTCTTTTTATATTCATATGGAAAGCACCTGCTTTAAACTTTTCCACCCTTAATTAAAAATAAATGAAACTAAGAAAAGAGTCAATGTGTAGGAAGGAAGAAGACCTGTTGGTTGTTGCTTTCCATGCAGCTCAGGGATACTGACGTACAGCACAGCGTATTTTGCTTGCTACTTTCGATATGTTTTGGATGTTAGGTGGTGTCCTTGTATGATAGTGTTTGAAATTTGGTTTTGTCTTATTTTCTGGAACTGTTTTCATGTCATTTGCACTTCAATTTCCCAAGTAAGGAGAGGGCTGTATGCATATTCAAAGATCTGCTTCAAAGACATTCTAAGGCTGATTCACTTCAATCTGAAAGGAGAAAGAAAAAATGTATTGCTACAGTATGTTGTAGGAAATGAGAGAGGCTTGAAAATATTCAGAAGACATTCTTCCTAACATTCTAAAAGGAAGATGCCAACTTTATGTTTTTGATGATAGACTACTTAAAGAAAATGATAAAATGATCAGTGTATTCATTGGTATGTGACATGTACACAACTGTGGCTATTTGGGTTGATATAGAATAATACTCCATGGGAGAAATGGATAAACAAATAGTAGGATATACTAACTAATATGTGATGATAAAGGTATAAACACAAGATGCTATGGATGATAAAATAAAGGTATGCAGCCCAAATGTGAACTTTGCTCAGATTAGCTAAAGTAATAGTCCCTATAGTAGGTCAAGTGTAGCAAGTATGCATGAATAAAAGGAGTCATTGTTCTAGGGATAACAAGTAGGAATGCTTACAGTTACTTTCAGTTAGTGTGAATGGAAAGACTTAGGGGTACATTATTTAAAATATCCTTTATGACATATATTTTAGCACTGAATATATATTATTGAACTTAGAGTCTAACAACTAAGAATTTTTTTATGCTATCTAGTTCAAATTCATAAAGAGGTACAATATGTAAAAAACAATCATAACAGAATAGAAATTGGTAAGCAGCATAAAATGTAAACACAAAATATTACAGGGATTCAGAGGATGAAGACATTATTTCAAATGGAGGAATGTAAAATGTTTCATGAAATAAATGTCTTTTCTCATGAGCAGTCAGTTGAACATTCTGTGACTAAGGAAAGCTTCCGTAAATGGTATAGAGATTTGGGGGTAAGAAAAGGAAAGTTTTAAATTTCTACTTACCAGTTATCAAAAATCAGTTGGGGTGTACTGGGTTCATCACATTGATGACCCATTCATTTACCTATAGTTTCTGCTAATTTCATACACTCTTACTAAAATAGTAGATAAGATGAGACAAGTTGACGTCTGAAATGTTTCATGGCTCTTTTACTCGTATATGCTCAGGGTTCTGTATCAGATGTCAGCTTCTAGGACTGGTGAATCATAAACAGTGGTCTCTGGGAAATGTTTAAGGTGTTTGATTTCAATGAGATGAGAATTTAGAAAAAAACTATTCAGAGGATGTTATTGACAGTAGGACCACAGATATTTAGTTATATTGTATATAACTATATATATTATTTTAGTCACACTGATAATTTGTACCTTTAGTAATTATGAGTTATGAAATTGTTCTGATATGATGACTGACAGAGCAATTTCCTGATTTTATATTGTTATGTGGAGTTAAATACAAAGTACTTATATTTAAATTAAAAGCAATGGTATTTCCAATATGAACTGGGCCATAGTCAAGCAAGTATCTTTAACATTCAAACTACTTTTGCTTTTAAAACTCAGTATCTGTAAAAGTAATTAGTGTATAAGAAGGCTCTTGGCACCTCTTTGATTATGATCATGGATATTGAAAATAATTGACATGTAATTAAAGTTAATCATTGTGAAAAGTTAAGAAAATCCCATATATTTAAAATTTGGGGGTAACCTAAATAAGTTTCTCACCATGTTTTCAATAAGAAAAAAAATGTTCAATAAGAAATAGCCAATAACATTGTGTGGTAGGTTAAATTGTTTTACTTTTTCCTAAGAAGAGTGGTAAACCAGTGATGACTGAATTGAGAAATGACCTGGGGTCCAACTTTTATTTTGAAAGATAGCTCTAGCATGCATTTGGTACATAGTAAATGTACTTTTGAGACCTTGCCTCTAAAACAATGCATCTTGACCTGTTGCCTCATCAATTCCCTGCATTATTTGTTGCCTGAGCATCTGCCTCTAGTATTAACCTTGACTTCTCCCCTGAGCTATGCTTTCCATTTCCCTCTTTATTGCATCTTCTTTTGGATAGACTAAAAACACAAATGAAATTCAGTGCATTCCTTAACACCCTTATTCTTTCATTCATTAGTCCACTAGAAGATCTTCCTGAAGATTAAAATTATGTAGGAAATCAATAAACTTTTGCTTTCAGAAGCATTGCCATTGAAGCAAATCCCCTGAAGATCTGGTAGCCAAATTCAATGAGGAAAAATAAAATTATACTTAAAGACTTTACTTCCAGTTATCAGACACCAGGGAAGGGGTAACTATTTCACATTTATATTGTTGTCACCCCATAAAACTTAGATGGAGCTTGTGTGCTTCTACTATATGGAAATTTTCACAAATTCTTTATGTTCTTCAGATTTCATACAAATTTAGAAAATTATTGACCCCTAGTTTTATTCATGGGCTATGATTTTTTTTCTCCTCTTTAACCTTCAGAAAGATGAAAATAACTGATTTGAATTAACAATTAATTGACTAACATACTTAAAAATGTTTTAAAAAGTTTGGGCCATACAGTACATGTTATCAGACAGAAACATCGTTATCACCCTCCACCAGGAAAAGACATTTAAACTTTCATGACAGGACATTGTGGATAACCTAGGAAAACAAATGAAACAATGTTACATTGCAGTGTCCCAGGCAATGACTCTCAGGAGTCATTCTAGATGAATGAGTCTAAACTGAGAGAAAGAGAGAGACAGAAATACAGAGAGAGAAAAGCACGTAAATTAGTTGCATCATGTTCTACCCAAAAATAAAAAGAAGAGAAATCATGCAGATTAGGGGAATGAGAACTTCTGTTGTGTGTTGTCAAGTTGTCATAAGGGAAGAAAAGGATACCAGCACTATATATATTCTTTTTTTTTTGAGGCAGAGTATCACTCTGTTGGCCAGGCTGGAGTGCAGTAGTGCTATCTTGACTCACTGCAACCTCTGCCTCCCTGGTTCAATCGATTCTCCCACATCAGTCTGGAGTAGCTGGGATTACAGGCACGGACCACCACACCTGGATAACTTTTGTATTTTTAGTAGAGACAGGGTTTCACCATGTTGGTCAGGCTGTCTTGAACTCCTGGCTTCGTGATCTGCCTGCCTCAGCCTCCCAAAGTGCTAAGATTACAGGCATGAGCCATCGTGCCTGGCCTGTACTATATATATTCTTGAGAGCTCAGCCACCTTTTTGGTAGATGCTTGAGGCAGAGAAAACAAACTTGCACACACACACACAAGTATCCATTCATCCTTAGTACTATACACAGCCTAAGCAGTGGGATAATTCATGTGATCTGTAGTACTATTTATATACTCCATTAATATAGACTCTGTACAGAGGACATGCATAGATCGCTCTTCTTCAGATCTGACCACTGCCTTACCTCCACAGAAACAGTTTGAATGATTGATGACCATCTACTTCTGGGAGCTCTATCACATATAGAAGACTACTTGAAGGGGCTTTCCTATTTGGAGTCTTAGGTAACGTCTCTTTCAGATCACAGGGTTTATATGAGGCTGTATATGATTTTGATAAACAGCCTGCATGGTTTGGAAATCTGAGAGACACTTCACCAGATTCCTCTAAAATTCTGAATCATTTTCTGTCTAATGGAGTTTTTCAAGAAGGGTGAAGTTATGTGTGCTCTTGAGATGCAACAGAGGCTTTTCAGGCACTTAGAGGTCTCCTGATCTCCTATATCCCTCTTCTCACTTCAGCTCATTGTGTATCAGTCACAGCAAAACAAAATCTCTATGGGGTTATACTCTTGAAATGAAGAAGAAAAAGGAAGAGGAGCAGAAGTAGGATAAGAAATAAGAGGAGGATGGAATAGAAAGGGAAGGGAGAGGAGGAAAAAGAAGGAAAGAAAAAGAAAAGCTAAATGAGATGAATTATTTTGTCCTGTGAGCATTTCTTTTCTTATAAATCTTTCCGTGTTTAAAATAGTTACCCTGAAAACAGCTAGAGCTACCAGGTAGAGCAGCCTTTGAACCTGGAGGCACTACCTTGTGGAAGATTAGCATCCATGATATTAGATATGCTAATATCCTAGCCTGTATAGTTTATTAGGAGGTCCACCTAGCACAAGAGGCGATAGGACCTATTCTTCTACCAGCTTGCATTTTTTCTTGCTAAGCAACCAGAAAAACTCACCCAGGGCTCTGTTATTAGTCCTTAAAGCCTAGGCACTACCTGACACGTTTAAATGGGATGGTGGTAAATGGCTTTGACTTACTTCGTTTTCCAATTGCTACATTTTCAAATAATTTGCCAATTCTTTTGAGCTCACGGTAGTTTAACAGCATTAAGCATTTCTTAATGAAAGATCTTGGAAAAGGGGGAAATGTTTCTTGACACATTTAAATGTCATGGTGGTAAATGGCTTTGAGCTTACTCAGTTTTTCAATTGCTAATTTTTAAATACTTTACCAGTTCTTTTTAGCTCATGTTAGTTTGGCAGCATTAAGCATTTCTTAGTGAGATACCTTGGAAAAGGGAAAAAACATATTTCTTGGGTGTAGAGGACACAGAGAAAGAGTGTAATAGTTCTAACTGCACTTCCATTTCATCTGTCATCTCTGGTTTCAAGATGGACTATTCACATGATGTGGGCCCTTATTTCTCAGAGTAAACTTGATGACTCTTGTAACTCAAAACTGGCACCTGTTGAACTCTCAAATTTGGTTGGTTGTTTTTCTTGTAATATAAAGACATCTAAAGGGTCATTCTGTGTGTCAAATTTTAATTAAACAAATTATGACTAAAAATACATATATTTTGTCTGCTCAGCTATATTTAACCTAATTTATAGTGACAGTTTTGTAAATACAGTTTTATATTCATTTAACAAACACTAATTGGTTAGCAGCATACAAATAGAGTGTTGAATACAATGCAGATTGTGGAATAAAGATAGGCTTCTACCTAGTGACATTTATAGTGTACTAGGAATGACATATAGATTAAGGCAATAGAAAAACAAAACATGATTCAAACTGTATTTAGTAGTCAGAAGAAAAAGTTATTGTGACAGAAAAATAATGTAGATGGTAGAAAAGTTTTCTCTAAGGAAGAGACATTTAAGTTATAACCTGAGGGATAAAGAGAAATAATCCAAAGAAAGAGTGAGGCTACGGATGTGGTGTTAGAGGTTCAGCATATACAAAGGCCATGAGGAAGAAAAGATCTTGTCCTGTATGGGACAGTAAAGATTGGATAATGGGAGTTGAGCACAGTAAGCACAGTGGGGACAAAGGCACGGAAGTGGCTGCAGAAGAAAGCAGGGCCAAATTAGGTCGAGAGTCAGAAAAAACAGCAATTCGTCTGAATTCTCTTCAAATGCTATTGACATATATACTAACAAGTTTTTTCCAAAAGGGAAATGATGTGATCTTATTCAGGTTTTTGAAATATGTGCATTCTTCTGTAGCAGGAACGGCCACAAGAAAGAGCTCTCGAACACCAAACAGGGAAGGAAGGAGTTTATTACTATTATTATTATTATTATTACGGCCGGCAGCCAGGAGATGATTTGTCTAAGTAACCCAGCTCATCTAACAAAGCGAGGCTCTGCCTTTATACAGGCTTATGCTCTAGATATTACACATGAAAGAATCTTAGGTTTACAGCCTTAGAAATTACCAGTGAAGGGGTTTTGGGTTTATTTTATATTATTTTATTTTTTAAATTGTATTTATTTATTTTTTTCCTTTTTATTGCATTTTAAGTTTTGGGGTACATGTGCAGGACATGCAAGATAGTTGCATAGGTACACACATGGCAGTGTGATTTGCTGTCTTCCTTCCCTTCACCCACATCTGGCATTTATCCCCAGGCTATCCCTCCCCAGCTACCCCCCTGCTGCCCCTCCCCAATTCCGCCCAATAGACCCCAGTGTGTAGTGCTCCCCTCCCTGTGTCCATGTGTTCTCACTGTTCATCAACCGCCTATGAGTGAGAACATGCGGTATTTCATTTTCTGTTCTTGTGTCAGTTTGCTGAGAATGATGTTCTCCAGATTCATCCATGTCCTTACGAAGGACACAAACTCATTGTTTTTTATGGCTGCATAATATTCCATCGTGTATATGTGCCACATTTTCCCAGTCCATTCTATCATCAATGGGCATTTGGGTTGTTTCCATGTCTTTGCTATTGTAAACAGTGCTGCAATGAACATTCGTGTGCATGTGTCCTTATAGTAGAATGATTTATAGTCCTTTGGATATATATTCAGTAATGGGATTGCTGGGTCAAATGGAATTTCTATTTCTAGATCCTTGAGGAATCGCCACACTGTCTTCTACAATGGTTGAACTAATCTACACTCCCACCAGCAGTGTAAAAGTGTTCCTATTTCTCCACATCCTCTCCAGGGTTTACAGCTCTAGTCTTGAGTTTACAGTTTTAGAAATCACATATGAAAGGGTCTTGGGTTTACAGCTTTAAGAATTACATGTAAAAGGTTTCTGGTCTCCAGATGGGGGAGTGGGGTGGTGGTTTGATCTTGTTTAAGTAAAAACAGTGTCTTCTGAAGAGTTTCCCCAATACCAGCTTGCTATTTACAGGAAGGTGATTCAGGAGGGCCAGTCGGCCAGCCTTTTCTTCTACTGAAATGCAGTGTGGAAGTCAAGGGGGAGGTGATCCCAGATGCCTGGGTCTCCCTCCTCACTTCCATAAAGAAAGATCTAAAAAGAGGTTAAAAGTGGGAGTGAAGAAACCAGCTAGACTCTAACAATTATTACGTAAAAGATAATGATGGCTTGATATTTGTGGCAAAGCAACTTCAGAGAAAGGCTGGATTCGAAATATGTTATGAAAAAGATTAGCATGACATTGTCTTGAGTAGATGTGTGAGATATTAGACAATAAACAATTGAGGACTTCATTAGTGCAGTGATGATAATAAATTTCCTGTGATGCAATGGGTGGTTGGAAGACTGTGTTAGAATGGAGGGACTGAATCAGCAGTACGATGCTGTACATGTTATGTTTAAGGTACCCATGAGATATTTAAGTAATGATTTTAAAAAGTAGTTGGTCATATGAGGAGGTATTGCAGAGATGTGTGAAGTAGAGATATAATTTTGGGACTCATCAATATATGATATCTTTATAGCCTTTTTGAATATGTGACAATACTTTTGGGGAGAATGGAGACAAAAATGAATACTAAGCCGGTATTGGAAAGTTCCGAAGTAGAGGCCACAAAGAAAAGGAGCCAATAGAGGAGACTGATAAGGAATAGGAGAAAGAGGTAGAAGGTTAGTGAGAAACCACATTTTTTTGGAAGGTGGTAATTAAGTATGTTCAATATCATTGATGATTTAAATAAGAGGAAGACCAAAATCTGTGCTTTGCATTTAATAGCACAGTAGGATTTCTGAAATTTCACTGGAACAGTCCTAGTGGCAGGAAGAACGGCTTGAGGAAAGAATGAAAAGTTTAGATGATTTAATGAATATTTCCTTCAATACATTTGTCTAGGAAAGAGAAAGAGAAATACGTATGTACTTAGATAAATTTGTGTTTTTAATATGTTTCTCTTAGTCTTTTTCCAGTAAATGTTTACTGATCATCAAGTACATCAGTACGTGCCAACCATCATGTTAGTCTCTGCCATTCAGTGGAAAATGTAACATAGTTCCTTGTTTGTAGGCACTGGTAGTATGCTGGAAAAGACATATAAATCAATTTGGCATAACAACAAGAATGCCATTAAAAACTGTAATTAGTACCATAAACCCTATATATTGATTTTATGTGGAAAAATCTTTTTAAAAACCTAAAATTTTTAGCCCAGTTATATAGCACAAAAATATCTCACTATTACCTGTTTTAGAGGAAAGTATACTTAACATTTGATATTTGATTATTAAAATATTTTTTTATTATGGGAGATGATATCAATCTTCAGAATATTATTCCCACTGTCTGGCTGCCACCTACTTTGTCTTTTCTCTCCCAATCAAGTTAGATAACCACGTAGAGAAATAAACCATATATCTTTTATAGAACAGTGAATCTGTTAATGTCTTAACAAGGAAAACAGAAACCATTTCTAACACTTAATAGAGTTGGATATACAGGTGAAAAAAAAGAGCTGAAATTCAACCAGGGGTTAGTGAGGTAAACAGAAGTCAGCAATGGTATGAAACCACTCCAGGTAGGCTGGAAAGACAAACTGGAGAGGAACAAGTCACCTGATGGATGCCGGGCTTTTTCTATATTATGGACTCATTATTTCGAGTAGAAAATAAGGATAAGCCAAAACATTTTATCTTCCAGTGTTACTGCCAATAGAATGAAATATACTAATAGTTGACTGGATTGTAAATTCATTGAGATAATAGAAACCGTTATGCCCAGATCTTAAAACATGGTTTCTGATGATTAAATTTAATTGACACCAATGTTTGTTAAGTAGACTGTCAGAGTAGAAGATTGTTTTAGGTTTATTGCCTAAAATAATCAACTTTAGCACAGAACTGTTGATAACAAATCTTGACAATGTTTCATATATCAAAAATATAGTATAGTGGTTTTAAGCGTAGGTTCTGAAGACTCACTTCTTGTTAAAAATCTTGGCTCTGCCATTTTCCAGCTCTATTACAAGAAAATTAAATAGGACTGTGGGATAACACTGCTTTTATTTAAGCCATACTTGTTTATTTTATTGAAACTATTTAAGAAAAATTCTGCCTCAAGAGAGACTCATATTTTTACCTTGTTAATATCTGGTAGTGAATAAACTTCTCAAATTTAATGTATTTAAGCAGGAATTGTGATCTACCCTCCAATCTGTAACTGGTCTTCTTTAGTGAATTTGCTTGTCTTCCTTAATTTTTATTTTTATTTTATTGATAGGAATATAAATTTACAGATGATTCTCTAAACTTCATTTATTCTCACCCCATACATCTAGTCCATCAACATATATTATAAGCTCTGCCTTCCACATATATCCTGAATACAAACCTTGCTCACTGTATTCACCATTTCCACTCTAGCTAATTCTAAATGTTTCCCTTTCCTAGACCACTGCCCAATTCCCAAATATAAGCTTCTATTATTCCCTTAAACCCAAACTCCACTGAGGGTCTGTTATCTACAGTAGCGTTTTTATAATATCATAAGATCATAACTTTCTTATTTCAAATATTCCAGTAGCTTCCTGCGAGTCTCAGAATCAATTCCAAATTCAGCAACAAACAAGTAAACAAACCACATTACCTGGTTTCTAATCATGTCTGTGACCTCACTTCTCCCTACATGACCTTCCCTTATTCTCTTCAACTGTCCATCTTCCTTTTGTGTAAACAAACTAAGCATTTTCCTGCTTCCAGGCCTTTGCACTGCCATTCTTTTTGCCTTCAAAACTCTTTTCTCAAATATTCACATTAACTTATATCCCTGTTCAGAGAGGACTTCCCTGGCCACTCCCTCCAAAACAGCACTTGCTGTTTTTCCTTATGTATTTTGGGATATTTTGTCTTAAAATCACTTATCACTAATTAATATTAATTAATTCATATTTCTTTTCTAAAATACAAAGTACATAATGGAGAAACTTTGCCTGTCTTGTTGACCAATTAATTTCTAACATTTAGTCCCTGGCACTTAGATATTGATTAGTAAACATTTCTTGAGTAAAGACATAGAGGGCTATACAATGTCCATGAGAAAGCTGAAGACCATATTCTCTTAAAGCTGTAATTCAGAAGATCTTGTTTGCATGGTTTTTCTCAAACATAGATTTAGAAAGAATATAATTTTTAAGTCATGATGTTTCATATAAATTACGATATCATCTTGGCACCTGTTTTTAATAAATATCGGTGATGCTGATATTCATTAAATATCAAACAAGTAGCATGCCTATCACACAAAGTACTGAGTGCTTATCAGTACTTGTTTGGCAGATAAATAAATGAGGAAAAGAGAGATGGATTAGTAAAACAAATTAACTGTAGTATGCATGAAGTTGAAAAAGAAATATTCAAGTTAAATGTTTACTGAGTTAAAGCTAACTATTTTAAATTCCTATATTTGTCCTGTTAAGCAATTGAGAAAAAGAAATTCCCAACCCTTTTTAAGATTTTTTTTTGTTTTTATTTTCTTGTAGGTATTAAATAATATTATCAGAAATATCAGGTGAGGCAAAATTTTGCATGTATGTTAGGGCAATGACAGCTGCTGTAACAGCCTCCAAAATTCACTAGATTAATAAAAATATATTTTCATTCAAATGAAATTCAAATGAGTGTCTGATTTCAGCTACTGTCCTTCAAATAGAGATTTAGGGACCCAGGCTGTTTTCTTTTTTGGCTTCATCATCTTTAAGATGTGTCTTCACAAATAACCAGTGTGAAGAGGCTGGAGGTTCATACATAGCAGACTTTCATGGATCAATCTAAAAGTGGCATACTTCATGATCATTCACATTTAATTGATTAGAACTAAGTCACTCAGTCACAAAGAGTGACTGAGACAGGTAATCCAAGAGTAAGAGGAAATAGCTTTAGCAAACCAGTGTGAAACTTTGCCACACAGTTTGGGATTTAAGGAAGATACAGAAATTTCTCTAGAATGAATTGTATTGAAATGCATTGGTGTAAATGGTCTTCTTTTATATATATATATATATGTGTGTGTGTGTGTGTATACATTTTTTAATTGCATTTTAGGTTTTGGGCTACATGTGAAGAACATGCAAGATCGTTGCATAGGTACACACATGGCAGTGTGATTTGCTGCCTTCCTCCCCATCACTTATATCTGGCATTTCTCCCATGCTATCTCTCCCCAACTCCCCACCCACTGCTGTCCCTCCCCTATTTCCCCCCAACAGACTCCAGTGTGTGATGCTCCCCTCCCTGTGTCCATGTGTTCTCATTGTTCAACACCCACCTATGAGTGAGAACATGCAGTGTTTGATTTTCTGTTCTTTTAACAAGGAAGGTTACTGCGAGGAGTGTGAAAGTCTTAGCTTTAGGTGGTCTGCTGAAGCTGAGGTCACTCTCCACTGTGTGTCCGGGGGGGCAGTCTTGACATGTGAGTGGTGGATCCAGGCAGTCAGTCCGTCCACCTTGATTGCCATGGGGGTGACCAGGATCATGGTGTAGGGTCTTTTCCAGCGAGGAGTTAGGCCAGAGGTGGTGAATCTCTTTACTAGGATTTTGTCCCCGGGCTGGAAGGGGTGTACCCACTTGTCAGTGAGGTCCACTGCGGTAGGTCGAACTCCCCTGATGAGCGCGTGCACCTAAGACTGAACAGACTGGAGTGCCTGCAAGAACTTAAGGAGTGTGTGGTTATGGACTTCAGCATGTATGGTGTCCGCAAGTTTGGGGAGTAATGGAGAGGGCCTTCTAAACATAATTTCAAAAGGAGTGAAGCCTTTCTTAAAGGGAGTACATCGGGTACGGAGGAGAGTAAAAGGAAGCAGGTTGACCCAGTTTTCACCAGTCTCTAGAATGAATTTTGTTAAAGTCTCCTTTATGGTCTGGTTCATCCTTTCAACCTGCCCTGAACTCTGGGGGCCATAGGCACAATGTAGTTTCCAGAATATGCCCAGGGCCTTGGCCAGGCCCTGTGAAACCTGTGCCGTAAAGGCAGGGCCATTATCTGATCCCAGTGTCAGGGGCAAGCCAAACCAAGGAACCAGGTTCTGTAACAGTCTTTTTGTTACTACCAGTGCAGTTTCTGACCTAGTAGGAAAAGCCTCGACCCATCTAGAGAAAGTATCTACAAACACAAGGAGGTATTTATAGCCGCACACTGGGGACTTTATTTCAGTAAAATCTACCTCCCAGTGTTCCCCTGGGCTAGTACCCCTAAGTCTTATCCCTGACTGACTAGACCTACTGCCTCCTGGATTTACTCTGGCACACACATCACAATGAATAGTAGTTTCCCTAACAATTTCATGTAAATGTGGAATGTAGTATCTGGCCCTCAGTAGCTCAGTGAGTTTTGTTTGTCCTAAGTGACTGGTTTGGTGTGTGTCCTTAACTAGAGTCCGTCCTAGAGCCTCGGGGAGCACAATCCTCGTGTCCGGTAGAGTCCACCATCCTGTGGAATATTGTCGTCCCCCCTGTTCTTTAGCAAAGTTTTCTTCATCAGGTGAATGTGTAGGGGTAGGGGGCAGGGTTGGGGCCAGCAGAGTTACAAGAAGAGTCAGTGGTTTTACTGGCCCCAAGGCTGCCTGTCTGGCTTGCAGGTCAGCTGCCTTATTTCCCCTTGCCTCTGGTGAATCTCCCTTTTGGTGTCCTTTGCAGTGTATTAATGCCACTGCCTTGGGCTTCCATATAGCCTCTAGTAGGACTAGAATTTCCTCTTTGTTTTTGATGACTTTTCCCTCTGAGGTAAGTAGTCCTCTTTCTTTATAAATGGCTCCGTGTACATGGGCCGTGGCAAACGTATATCGGCTATCAGTGTAGATGTTGACAGTTTTTCCCTCCGCCCAGTCCAAGGCCTTAATCAGAACTATGAGTTCTGCCTTTCGGGCTGAGGTTCCCTGTGGAAGAGCCTGGGCCCCGATGACCCGCTCTAGGGTAACCACAGCTGCCCGGGCATAACTGACTCCGTCGACAATGAAACTGCTGCCATCTGTATTACAGTACCTCTTCTGAGTACTGTAGGGGGACATCGGTGAGATCCGGTTGCTCAGCGTGGAGAACATTTATTGTCTGTTGGCAGTCAATGTATGGGCTCCTCTAGCTTGCTGTCAGGTAGCAATGTGGCAGGGTTTAGAACTGTGGTTTTTGAAAACTTTATGAAGGGCTGATCCAAAAGTAAGGCCTGGTATTGGACTATGTGGGCATTAGACATCCATTTTCCCGGAGCTCCACAGAGTAGTGACTCCACCGCGTGGGGTGCCACTAAGTTTAACTCCTGCCCCAAAGTCAGCTTGTCTGCCTTTTTGACTAATAGGGCTGTGGCTGCCACCATTCTTAGGCAAGCCAGCCATCCAGAGGCTATAGGATCAAGTCTTTTAGAGAGATAGGTAACTGGCGGGGACCAGGGTCCCAGAGTCTGGGTAAGTACCCCCTTAGCGACCCCGTTTTTCATGAACAAATAGCTGGAAGGGCTTAGAGATGTCAGGCAAGGCCAGGGCTGGGGCCGTGGTCAAAGCTTCTTTTAGCCTGTCAAAAGCCTGCTATTGTAAACAGTGCTGCCATGAACATTCATGTGCATGTGTCCTTATAGTAGAATGATTTATAATCCTCTGGATATATACCCAGTAATGGGATTGCTGGATCAAATGGAATTTCTATTTCTAGGTCCTTGAGGAATCGCCACACTGTCTTCCACAATGGTTGAACTAATTTACACTCCCACCAGCAGTGTAAAAGTGTTCCTATTTCTCCACATCCTCTCGAGCATCTGTTGTCTCCAGATTATTTAATGATCGCCATTCTAACTGGTGTGAGATGGTATCTCAATGTGATTTTGATTTGCATTTCTCTAATGACCACTGATGATGAGCATTTTTTCATATGTTTGTTGGCCTCATGTATGTCTTCTTTTGTAAAGTATGTGTTCATATCCTTCACCCACTTTTGAATGGGCTTTTTTTTTTTTCTTCTAAATCTGTTTTAGTTCTTTGTAGATTCTGGATGTTAGTCCTTTGTCAGATGGGTGGATCGCAAAAAATTTTTCTTATTCTGTTGGTTGCTGATTCACTCTAATGACTGTTTCTTTTGCTGTCCATAAGCTGTGGAGTTTGATTAGGTTCCATTTGTCTATTTTGGCTTTTGTTGCCAATGCTTTTGGTGTTTTAGTCATGAAGTCCTTGCCTATGCCTATGTCCTGAATGATTTTGCCTAGATTTTCTACTAGGGTTTTTATGGTGTTATGTCTTATGTTTAAGTCTTTAATCCATCTGCAGTTAATTTTAGTGTAAGGTGTCAGGAAGGGGTCCAGCTTCTGCTTTCTGCACATGGCAAGCCAGTTTTCTCAACACCATTTATTAAACAGGGAATCCTTTCCCCATTGTTTGTTTTTTGTCAAGTTTGTCAAAGATCAGATGGTTGTAGATATGTGGTGTTGCCTCCAAGGCCTCTGTTCTGTTCCTTTGGTCTATATCTCTGTTTTGATACCAGTAACATGCCATTTTGATTACTGTAGCCTTTTAGTATAGTTTGAAGTCCAGTAGTGTGATGCCTCCAGCTTTGTTCTTTTTGCTTAGAATTAACTTGCTATGTGGGGTCTCTTTTGGTTCCATATGAAGTTTAAGGTGTTTTTTTCCAGTTATGTGAAGATTATTACTGCTCAATGAAATAAGAGACAACACAAACAGATGGAGAAACATTCCATGCTCATGGTTAGGTAGAATCGATATTGTGAAAATGGCCATACTGCTCAAAGTAATTTACAGATTCAGTGCTATCACCATCAAGCTACCAATGACCTTCTTCACAGTAGCTGCTGGTCTTTATGGATTGGTGTGTGTGTGTGTGTGTATCTATATACATATGCAAATTTATATTAACATGTTCAATGAATACATTAATATATGGGATAGAGAAGAGAAAGAAGGTCAAATAGTTATGATCTACTTGAAGGACCATTTAAGAAATTACACAAGTTGTTAATTTCTAGTACTTAGAGAACATAAACAGACATTTGCTTTCAAGTTCAAAAGAGAGAAAATAAGTTTTCCTTTGGGAGTTAAACTCCAAGAACAAAACACAATGAACGTGAGCCTAGGCATGCAACGTAAGAAAGAGAAAGTATGGCTTCCTGTCTGCTGAACTTTAGTGTAACCTGGAATAATGAGTGTGGTAATATACCCAATGATTTAGTAGTCCACATTATTAGAGAGCATATGAGAATCATAGAGAAAATGTTGGCAATAACAATATAAACTTGCATAGGGATAGATAGCTTTACACAATGAGCAAATATTCCAGACCTATTAATGAGATTATTCTTATAGTAATATCTTAATCTTATGTCATTTAATGTTTGAATTGCCTAATTCTACATGTTCTGATATATAGTGCCCATTGAGGAAACCTGTTCTTGTATAGTTATGCTGACACAGAGAGTGGGTTGTTGATCATGAGGCCTTTGATAGTTCCCTAATTCTGTGATGGTAATTTTTCGAGGTAATTAATCTTGGATTCTGATTGTGATTTGGGAGAAAACTGCTGACCAGGGCCATGAAAGTATTTATGAGCTGTATAATAGCTACATTTTATGGCAAGCTGGTATGTTGGCATTCTGATTTCTACCCTAGTTTTATGTACATTTCTATTAATCTGTAGAGTCTTCACAGGGCTTGCTTACCTTAGAGTGGAGAAAAGAAAAAAAATCACTGAGTCTTTAAGGTGTGGAATCATATTTCATTATTTTTCTTGCTGTTTCTTCTATTCATTTCTAACTTCTCCTTTTATGGTTCTCTCTTTTTTCTTAATTTACATGCATTCTTTATTCTTTAGGGTTATGGATCCTATGGATCCTGTGTTTTTGCTATAGATATTTTTCCATTTAATATTTAGGTTTTCATACATAGACACTTCATTGTTCTTTTATTTTTAGTTGACATGTAATTGTACATATTTAAGAAATACAGAGTAATAGTTCAATGCATGTATACATTGTGTAATGATCAAATCAGGGTATTAGCATAATATTAAAGATATCTTTTTTTGTTGTGAACATTGAAATTCTCTCATTTTGCTTTTAAAAAATCCATATCAAATTAATCGTTACAAATGCAATTTTATTACATGGTTTATGGTATAGTAATGAAATCTGGGATTTTAGTGTATCCATCACTCCAATAATGTACATCGTACCCATAAGCAATTTCTCATTATCTACCTCCATTGTCCTCTCCTGCCCTTCTAAGTCTCCAGTGTTTATTTTTCTACACTCTATCCATGTGGACACATTATATAGCTCCCACTTGTAACTGAGAACCTGTGGGTGTTTGCCTTTCTGTGTCTGGGTTGTTTCACTTTGGATAATGACTTCCAGTTCCGTACACATTGCTGCAAAACACCTGACTTAATTCTTTTTATGTAGCTGAATAGTATTTTGTTGTGTATATGTACCGCAGTTTTCTTGATCCTGTCTTCACTGATAGGCATTTAGGTTGATTCCATATCTTTGCTATTGTGAATGATGCTGTTATAAACATATAAGAACATGTATCTTTTTGATACAATAATATTTTTCCTTTGGAGGTATACCCAGTAGTGGGAATGCTGAATTGAATGGTAGTTCTATTTTTAGTTATTTGAGAAATCTCCATACTGTTTTCAATAGACATTGTCCTAGTTTACTTGCCTACCAAAAATGCTTAAGGGTTCCCTTTTCTCCGCATCCTTGCCAATATCTGTTATTTTTTGTCTTTTTAATAATAGACATTCTAACTGATATAGTATAGTATCTCATTGTGGTTTTAATTGGCATTTCTCTGGTAATTAATGACATTGAGCACTTTTTCATATGTCTGTTGGCAATTTGTATCTCTTCTTTTGAAAAAAATGCCTATTCATGCCCTTTGTCCACTTTTTTTGATAGGGTTGTAATTTTTATTGTTGAGTTGTTTCATTGAGTTCCTTGTAAAATTCCAAGTATTAGTTCTCTGTTGGATGCATTGTATGAAAATATTTTCTCTCATTCTATGGGTTATCTGTTCATTCTGTTGATTCTTTCCTTTTCTGTTCAGAACCTCCTTAGTTTAACTCAATTCCATTTGTCTGCTTTGTTTTTGGTGCTTGTGCTTTTGAGGTCATACCCATAAAAATATTTGCCTATACCAGTGTCCTGAGGCATTTACACTGTGTTATCTTCTCGTAGTTTTATCGTTTGGGGTCCTGTGCTTAAGTCCTTAATACATTTTGAGTTGGTTTTTGTATATGGTGAGAGATAGTAGTCTAGTTTTATTCTTCTTCATATGAATATCAAGTTTTCTCAGAACTATTTATTTTTATTTATTTATTCATTTATTTTTGAGACTGAGTTTGGCTGTGTTGCCCAGGCTGGTGTGTGGTAGTGCAATCCCAGCTTACTACAACCTCCACCTCCCTTATTCAAGCAATTCTCCTGCCTCAGCTTCCTGAGTAGCTGGGATTACAGGCACATGCCACTACGCCCGGCTAATTTTTTTTTTTTTTTTTTTTTTTGTATTTTTAGTAGAGATGGGGTTTCTCCATGTTAGCCAGTATGGTCTCTATCTCCTGACCTCAAGTTATCTGCCTGCCTCAGCCTCCCAAAGCTGGGATTACAGGTGTGAGCCACCATGCCCAGCGTCTCAGAACTCTTTATTGAAGAGAGCCTTTTTTTCTCTAACATTTGGTGTCTGTCAAAAATCAGCTGGCTGTAAATATGTGGACATATCTCTTTCTTCTTTATTCTGTTTCATTGGTCTATGTGTGTGTTTTTATGCCAATGCCATGCTGTTTTAAGTTACTATAGCTTCATAGTATAATTTAAACTCAGAGAGTCTGATGCTTTCAGCTTTGTTCATTTTGCTTAGGATTGCTTTGGCTATTCAGAATCTTTTATGATGCCATACAAGTTTTAGGATTTTTTTTCCCTATCTCTGTGAAAAATAGCACTGGTATTTTGATAGAGATTTCTTTAAATCTGTTGATTGCTTTGAGGAGTGTGGTTATTCATATAGTTTGAATATTTGTCCCTGCCCAAATCTGATGTTAAATTGCAATTCCCAATACTGGAGGTGTGGCATGGTGGGAGGAGTTTGGATCATGGGGGTGGATCCCTCATCCCTTTCTGCTGTTGTCACAGTGGTTGGTGAGTTCCTATGAGATCTGGTTATTTAAAAGTGTGTGTCTTCTACCCATCTCCTCCCCAGCTCACTCTCTTTCTCTTCTTCTATCTCTATTGCTCCTACTTTTGTCGTGCAATGTGCCTACTCCCTCTTCATCTTCTGCTATGACTGTAAACTTTCTGGGCCTGCCTTAGAAGACAAGTAGATGCCAACACCATTATTCCTCTAAAGCTTGCAGAACTGAGAGCCAATTAAACCACTTTTCTTTATGAATTACTAAGTATCAGGTATTTCTTTATAGCAGTGCGGATGGCTTAATATGGTCATTTTAACAATACTGATTCTTCTGATCCATAAGTGTGGGATATCTTTTCCTTTATTTCTGTCCTCTTCAATGTCTTCCATCAGTGTGTTGTGGTTTTCCTTGTAGAGATCTTTCACCTTCTTAATTAAATTTATTCATACGTATTTTTTGTGTGTGCCTATTGTGACTGGGATTGCTTTTTGATTTTCTTTTGCAGCTAGTTCATTATTGGTGTATGGAAACACTGCCAATTTTTGTATGTTGATTTTTTTATTTCACAATTTCACTGAATTTGTTCATTGGCTCTAAGAGTTTTTGTGGTGGAGTCTTTAGTTTTTTTTATATATAAGATTATGTCTTCTGCAAAGAGAGTCAATTGGAATTCCTCTTTTCTAATTTAAATTTCCTTTACTTCTCTCTTGTTCCTAATTGCTCTTGTTGGCACTTCCAGGACAATAGAGAATAACAGCAGTGAAAGTGGGCATCCTGTCTTTTTACAGTTCATAGAAGAAAGACTTTCTGCTTTTGCCCATTTAGTATGATTTCAGTTGTGGGTTTGTCATTTGTGACCTTCATGTTAAGGTATGTTTCTTCTATGGCAAATTTGTTGAGAGTTTTTATGAAATGATGCTCACTTTTATCTAATATGTTTCTGCATCTATTGAGACATTTATATAGATTTTGTCCTTGATATTGATAAATGATAAATCACATTTATTTATTTGCATACATTGAAACATTCTTGCATGCCTGGGATAAATCCCACTTGATAGTGTATTACCTTTTTGATGTGCTGTTGTATTGAGTTTGCTAAGGTTTTGAGGAGAGCTTTTGCAACCAGGTTCATCAGTGATACTTGCCTGTGGCTTTTTAGATGTTTTTGTCTAGTTTTGGTGTCAGGGTAATGCTGGCCACATAAAATGAGTAAGGAAGTATGTCCTCCTCTTCAATGTTTTGTAATAGCTTGAGAAGAATTGGTGCTAGTTCTTTTCTAAAAGTATGGTAAATTTGAGCAGTAAAGCCATCTGGTGACGGGCATTTCTTTGTTGAGAGAAGCAGTTATCTAACATCAGAAATCATCTGACATTTATACAAACCTTTTGGTGTGAGTTGAAAGTAATTACAGAATATGGAACTGTGAAACAACCACCTACATCTGAAACAAGACTTAAGTATTCTGCAAATTAGATGTAATATTGAACAAATTTAAGAACACCAAAACAGGGATGCCTATTAGGTATGTCTTTTAGTATTAGGAAATAGACATGTATTTGTATTTTTATTTAAAAAAAATTTTGAAATATTATTTTCTTACAAATAAAAATAATTCATATAGTATAACTAGCTTTTAACTCTACATTTGCAAAAGTATCTCTCTGGTTCATTTGTACTTATTTACACAGCATCACAATTTTCTTTCACAGATTCTTCATGTCAAAGCTATTTTACATTATATGGTAGAAATAGCCTATTTAAGTCAAACTAAAATGTGTAAAGATCATTCCTACTGTAAGCCAATACAAATTAAAATGATTTACAAATCACAAAAAATATGTTTTTAAATTTTCTGTTGTAGACACTGCATTTTACATTAGTTTCCAACTAAATATGACTTTTAGAGCAGAAAAGTTTTAAAATTTGTAATGTAACTTTTTATATCCACATTATTTACCATACAGTACAAATTCCTCATTGGAAACTATCCTAAAAACAACTGTAAAATAGTATTTTGACTTAATATTAAAGGAATTAAGAATAAATTTGGGCATTAAGCTGTGCATATCTCAAAAGGATTGAGTCAATTTTGAAGTAAGGGTAAAATTTACTGTAGAGATTTAATTTTCAAGTAAACTATTTTATTTGAGCTATCCAGTGTGTCTAAGAAAATGCAAATGGATCTCAAAACAAACTTTAAAATTTCTCTCAGGAACAAAGAAACAGCTTAATTTCATTACTGTAATTGTCATTTTCAGACCTGCTCTATTGGGCTTCTTTGTGATGATGGAATAAGGAGAATTAGCTGTTTACCTCCCGTCTTTCAAAGAACAGATGCCATTTTCACACAGATATATACAGTTCCCCCTTCTGAGACTTTGGTCAGTAGCTTTCCATCTGTAAAGGCTACAAGAATATCGACCATAATGGAGACTTACCCAGTTGATCAAGGTAAGTAAAAGTGAGTAAGATATTTAGAACTTTGAGGTTGAAAAAGTTGTGTTGTAGAAGCATATTTTTTGAGTTATTTAAATCTTTTTTTCTAAGATACATTGTTTTTGTAAGTATAAAATTGAGCATTATTGGTTATGTGTCCTATTTTGTTTTAAGTAATGTCATTTTCTAATACTATTTCTGGATCAGTAAAAAAATGTAAATTATCAGTTTCTATTTCACTGTGTAAATTTTGATAGACAACCGGACCTCAATCCCAGCACATTTTGTTTTAAAAAGGCCTTGTGCTACTTGCCTCGATGTGTCTGTATTTAATTTTCTCTGAGTCATTAATGTAATTTTTATATTCCTATCAAATTATTTGACTAACTCTCAGATAAAAGATATGTGCTTATTTTCCTATTGTGAATTATTTTAACAACTTGAAGCTGTTTCTTACATGTCCTATTATTTAACTTTCTAAATCAAGTGATGTCATATTATAAACAGTACATTGTACATTAACTTTCAAATTTACTCTTCATGTAGTCAGTGTCATGTACGATAGAGTAAGAATTATAGCTCTTAATAAATTCCTTGTTTAAAAAATAATAATTTTAAGAGGTATTGGAAATTCTCAATAGAAAGGTACCTTTTCTATTTTTTGTCTATGTAATTTCTATTCTTTTAAAGAATTAAATTTAAATAGAGTGTTATCTAATAAAAAGAAGAACATTTTGCCTCTTGAAAAAGTAAAATAATATTTTAAACATTTCTATCCTGATAGGTCAAATATTCATTGGTTGTGTCAATGACAAGGAATTGTAATTTTTCAGGTTTTCTATTTCAAAAGAGTCATTTAGTTGGGAATATGTGAATTATGTGTAATGTCATTTGTTCTGACGTTAGCCCTTCCATGGAGTGTGAATAATAAGAATCTCTGCATTTACGCAATTTGTGAAGTCATTAAACATCCTCATAAACTTTTATTAGAAATATGATTTACAGAACCATATTTGTCTGCATATAATGGATATGAGGTGGCAGTACAATTTGCTGAAGACTTAGCCCAGAGCCAAAGGTGTTCATTTTTCATTCATTTTTCTATTTTTTTTTCACTTTTCCTTTTTGTAGGTCCAAAACAGACAGGTATTGTCAAGCATGACATTCTCCCAACCACGGATTGGGCAACTTTAAGAATTAGCACATCCTTGGAAAGCTACTTACTCAAAGAATTGATTGTCACTAGAGAGCTTTCAGCAAAACATAGTCTTCTTTCTTCCACAGATGTTTCCTCTTCTCGATTTCTGAACTTTGGTATTCATGACCCAGCACAAACTGACTGGGGCAAAACATCTGTATCAAATATGCCTATTCAAACTTCAGCAGCCACACTAGGTTTCTTTCTCTCTGATAGGAGAGCAAGGACCCCATTTATCATGTCTTCCTTAATGACAGATTTTATTTTTCCTACACAATCTTTATTATTTGAGAACTATCGGACTGTTGCTTCATCTGCTACCATAATGACTTCAGTAATTAGAAGCATTCCGGGGGCTGATATTAAGTTAAACAGGCACTCATTACTCTCCCATGGATTCCTGCTTTCAGCTGCCTCCATAAGTGCAACTCCAGTTGTTTCTAGGGGGGCTCAAGAGGATATTGAAGAATATTCAGCTGTTTCTTTAATTTCAAGAAAAGAGCACTGGAGATTGCTGAGCTCCTCGATGTCTCCCATTTTTCCTGCTAAGATAATTACATCTAAACAGGTAACCATCTTAAACTCATCAGCCCTGCACTGCTTTGATACGAAAGCCTTCATTCCCAGTGAATATCAGGTTATTACTGAAGCTTCAAGCAACCAGAGACTCACAAACATCAAATCACAGGCTGCTGATTCTTTAAGAGAATTAAGCCAAATATGTGCAACATGTTCTATGACTGAAATAAAATCCTCTCATGAATTCTCAGATCAAGTTTCGCATAGCAAACAGTCCCACTTTTATGAGACATTCTGGATGAACTCAGCGATATTAGCCAGCTGCTATGCACTAATGGGAGCTCAAACTATCACTTCTGGGCATTCATTTTCTTCTGCTACTGAAATAACACCATCAGTGGCATTCACAGAAGTGCCATCTTTATTTCCTTCTAAGATGAGTGCAAAAAGAACAATTTTATCCTCATCCTTGGAAGAATTCGTTACCCTATCAAGTAATTTGGATGTTAATTTATGTTTGGAAACGACTTGTTTATCCATTGTCCCTTCACAAACTATGTCTTTAGACTTGATGAATTCTGATTTGACTTCACAACCAACTAATGATCAACTGTCAGTATCAGAAAACATTTTAAAACTATTGCGAATAAGACAATATGGCATAACTACAGGACCCACTGAGGAACTAAATCAAGACAGCTTATTGGACATGGAAAAATGTAAAGGATCTCATACACTGTTCAAACTTCACCCAAGTGATAGTTCTCTGGATTTTCATTTAAACTTACAAAGTCATCCAGATGTTACTTTAAAGACATATTCAGAAATTATACATGCAAATGACCTAAAAAATAATCTTCCACCATTGACAGGCCCAATTCCTGATTTTTCAGAAGTATCCACCAATGTTGCATTTTACACAGTTTCAGCAACTCCAGCATTTTCAATACAAACTTCCTCCATGTCTGTAACTAGGCCAGAGTGGCCAGATTTTACAGATTATATGAACTCTCTTAAAAAAGACATCAAGACTTCTTCAGAATGGTCCAAATGGGAACTTCAGCCTAGTGTGCAGTATCAGGAATTTCCTACTGCCAGCCGTCATCTTCCCTTCACTAGATCTTTTACTTTGTCTTCACTGGAATCCATTCTGGCACCTCAACAGCTGATGATTTCTGGTGAGTTTCTCAGTTTCTGTTCAGTAAACTTTTAGAAAAATGAGTTTCTTTTCTATAGAGAAGAAAGAGCCTGTCATGGTCACCAGGTGCTCTAAACAGTCTCATTGTAATCAGGGCAGCAGTCAGTTCAATGGAGAAGGCACCTGCTGTTGTACCTGACACAGATGGTTATTCTTTATGCACTGCCTCAAAGGCTACCAGATCAATACAGTAGTAGGTTGGAGGCAGCTATACTGCTGGCAAGCAATCAGAAACTGAACTAGTTCAATTCATTACAACAGATCTTTCAAAGTTTAGAAATAACTTTTATTATTCTCATTTCTTGAAATAGCTTCTTTGTCAGGTTGAACACAATATAACATACTCTTTCTAATGTTATCTTCAGTGCTGGCATCTTTTAATATGGGAAAGATGAAATCACTAGAACTTTATTGAGATTTCCTATCCTCTATGGCATGTTATATCATTGTTAAATTTAAAATTGTGGTGTTTCATTTTATATGATTCAGAATATAAGTTACGTCCATGTCTTCGATTTAACAAAAGCACTATACAGAAATTGAAAGAGGTAATAGCATCTGTGAATTTGAAATCAGAGTCTTCATATATTAATGACAATTCAGTTTTCTTAGATAACACTTGTTACTTTAAAGCACATTTGAAATCACCAATCTCTTCTCTCCTTGTAATTGCTATCAAATTGGCAAGGATGTAAACAAGGAAAAAAGTTTGAAGAATTGCATTTATCAAAAAGAGAAAATTTTTTATTATTTAAAGATGTTCTATCTTGTGGAATTTTTAAGGCTATTTTGTGGCAGTGAAATTAATTTTCCTTTGATAAAAAAATGTTGACTGTTTTTATGTCTGTATATGTATGGGTGTGTATTTTTGCTTCACATATTACCTCAACCTTTAAAAGGCTTTATGTGTGTAATTTATGGCTGAAAATTCAGTAACATGAAAGAACAGGTCATTCTGTTTGGTGGTATATTCAATATGCTATAATTTTCTCTACACAATCTATTAACATGATAAATTAATTGCAAGTTTAAATGTAGTATTCTTCTTGTATGTTTACAGGCTGATAGAATGTGGTTTAGCTGATATGACCCATATACAATGCCTAATACATCTTTTCTCACATATAAGGTTCTTGGTAAATGTAGCAGAGTTAAAATGTATCTCAAATAATTTACCTCCTAACCACCTCTTAGAAATAATCAGGGCACTAATTCTTTATGACCAGGAAATAAAATTTTAAGTTTGGTCTTCTTAAACATAATTCTGCTACTTTTCACTTTTCCCATCTTTCATTCCCATTGCAACTTTTCTTTGATTATTTTGACCTCACCCACATCTCCTAATCTCCTTCCAGTTTTTCTTGCCTTCCCAATCATTTAGTCATTATGATACATCATTTGCAATGCATTTGTTGGCATTCTCCAATATGTTCATCAGGGTCACATCGGTGAATAAACACACTCTAATTGGGTATTTGGGGAGAGTTTAATAGAGTGATTATTTACTAAAATGTGGGTAGAGTTTAAGGAAATCTAAGGATAGTATGGTTCTGAAGAGACCAATAACAGCAAAACATAGTTACCAGCCTTGGGCCTAAAGAAATAGAGGATGATGGTTTCCAGGTTCATCCATGTCCCTACAAAGGACACGAACGTTCTCAGCAAACTGACACAAGAACAGAAAATCAAATACCGCATGTTCTCACTCATAGGTGGGTGTTGAACAGTGAGAACACATGGACACAGGGGGAGCATCACACACTGGGGTCTGTTGGGGGGAAATAGGGGCGGGACAGTGTGGGGTGGGGAGTTAGGGAGATATAGCATGGGGAGAAATGCCAGATACAGGTGAAGGGGAGGAAGGCAGCAAATCACACTGCCATGTGTGTACCTATGCAACTATCTTGCATGTTCTTCACATGTACCCCAAAACCTAAAATGAAATTAAAAAAAAAAAAAAAAGAAACAGAGAAAAGAGAAGGACCAGAACTTTAAAAAGGAAAGCTTCTAGATTACAGAAGCTGTAGCCTTTGGAAGAAGGACATAAGTAATCCAATGCAAACAGACAGGGAGGAGACTAGAGGATACCAGAAAACCTCTTTCCTGTTGGCTTCTAGTCTTCTGCAGGTGCTTCTTATTAACCAAACCCTGTCAGTAGCTGGAGGCTTAAGCCAGTCCTCTGAACTGATCTCCAGTGTTTTCAGGGTAGAATAAACAAGGGTGGAAAGAAGATCTGGAAGAGCAAATGTTGATATATTAGGTTTCTACATTTGTCAATTCCCAGCTTATATTTTGTCAAAATTCATAATAATGTCTTGTTTCACTAAAAATCTTATGGATATCCTTAACTAGGCTCTTAATTCTTTTAGGCTATCCTAATTAATTTTGAATTGGCTCCTTAAAATTTTCATCACAGTGATTTTTAAATTTTTTTCTAATATTTTAGCATGACTGTCAAAACCATCTTATTTGTTTAGCATATGAACTTAGTTTTAACTTCTCAACTGACGAATACTGTCTAGTCTAATTAGTCTTATTTCCAGATTCCATCTTAAAATTACCTAGCAGTGAAAGAAAGGAAAATGAGAAGCCCTGATGATACAATTGTTCCAGAGCTCTATTCTTTTTATTTTATTTTATTTTATTTTATTATTTTTTTTTAAAATTTTTATTGCATTATAGGTTTTGGGGTACATGTGCAGAACGTGCAAGATTCTTAAAAGCCTATTCCTTATCCATGGAATTACTTTCACACCTTGTCAAAACTCAATTGGTGATATACATGTGGGTAAACTTCTGCAGTCTTAGTTTTTTCCTGTTAATCCATATGTCTTTCTTTTACCCAATTCCAAACTGTCTTGATTACTATAGTATTTCTTCTTTTAAAGTTGTTTTTCACAATGTAGATGAAGATGTTTTCATAGTGGTCATTGTTTGGTATCCATGAAAGATTGGGTTCTAGGAACCTGCATATACCAAAATCCATAGATGCTCAACTGCCTTATGTAAATTATCATAATATAGCATGTACCCTACAGACATCTTCCCAGATCCTTATGACTATACCTAGAAGGATATGTTTCTCTTCCAAAATCTCATAATGCTTCTTAAGCTGAACTGGCAAACCATAGCCTTTGAAGCTAAATCTTTTTCCATGCCTGCTTCTGTAAATAAAGATTTCTTCAAACACAGACATGCCTATTTGCTTACATATTGTCTACAGCTGCTTTCATACTTAATGTCACAAAACAATGAGTAGGTGTCAAGGAGGTCATGTGACCTACACAACCTAAAATACTTACTGTCTAGCACTTTATAGAAAATGTTTGTCAGTTTCTATGTGAAACACTTTCATATAGGTTAGCTAATATTTGACTAAATAAGTATGATGGAAAAGTCTACCTATTTACTTGTTTTCCTCTATATGTTACTCTCTAGGCACAATGTACTTACATCATTGTTTGATTTAAATCTCATTATAATATACTTTAAATAGAAATAGAATGACAAATATTTCCAAGATGGTAAGGGATTAGTATAGTATTTGTTTATTTTATTACACATAGAAGGATCTAGAAAATTTTTTTATCATTTTATCATTGAAAAACCTAAGTATAGGGATATATTTTCGATGATAAAGAAAATTTGATAATTTAACACTGTATTGATTATTGGAAATTTGTAATTAAAGTGAGCAAACTTAAAACTAGCATACATTATTATTATAAATATGAACTTAATATAAAAAGGCAGTTGAAATACATACGCAATAAAGTACCTAAGGTAGCAAGCCCATCATTTTAGAGTCTTTTGCCCTGGTAAATTTTTCACTTTCTTTTGGGCCATGAGGAAAAATAATTGACACTCTGAGCAACCTCTTGTGATTAGCAAAGTGAGGCATCATGGAGCCACCTCTCTCAACATGTTTCTTTGAGTTTTGTATAGTTTTTGAAGTGCATTATTACTGATGCTGTGGTACAGTGATTGCTCTATTAAATTGAATCATAGTTCTTTTCTCTGACATCTAAACTGGACAAGTTTGTGTGATTTAAATTTTTTTTTTTTTTTTGAGACAGAGTTTTGCTCTTTTTACCTAGGCTGGAGTGCAATGGCACGATCTCGGCTCACTGCAACCTCCGCCTCCTGGGTTCAAGCAATTCTCCTGCCTCAGCCTCCCAAGTAGCTGGGACTACAGGCATGCGCCACCATGTCCAGCTAATTTTTGTATTTTTAGTAGAGAAGGGGTTTCACCATGTTGACCAGGATGGTCTCGATCTCTTGACCTTGTGATCCGCCCACCTCAGCCTCCCAAAGTGCTGGGATTATAGGTGTGAGCCACCCCGCCCAGACGGTGTGATTTAATTTAACATACAAAGGAAATAAAATTTAAGAGAAAAAGGGAACATATTCTAGCAATTTGTCATTATTTTCCTACAGCAATATAACTATATATATTTTTCTACGAGTTATTTGGGAAGGAAGGAAGAAAGAGCAGCCAGAGCTTCATGAACCAGATAGTCTCAAATAGCAACAGATATGAAAAATAGTGTTTGAGTTATGTGTATTTCATTTTTAGTAATAAAATTCTAAATTTAAAAGTGTACACTGTTGATAAAATTCTAATAAATGACATGGGCATTTCCTCTAAGAATAAAAAGGATGAGTTAAGAGACTTAATAATATAATTAATAATATATTTAATAATCATTAAACAAAAAGACTTAACAATTGATAGTTTATTAAATGTGTTCACTTTTTCTCATTTGCTTCTTTATGAAAAGATTTGCATCTTCAAGTCTTTTTGGCATCTATAATATTTCCCACTCATACCAATATGTAAATAGCTCACCACAATATTCAGTGTAATTCTTATTGCTGAAACAGAAGAGATAGTTCCATTAAACTCATTAACAGTTCAAAATGCCTTATGTACACATGTGCAAATATTTCTTAGACATAATTTAGAAAATGTAATGGAAAAACACATCCAGTATCTCAGTCTATTTGTACTACTGTAACAAAATACCACAAAATGGGTATTTATTTCTCAGTTCTGGAGGCTGGTAAGTTCAAGATCAAGGTGCCATCAAGTTCAGCCAGTCTCTGGTGAAGGCTGTTTCCTCAGATACAGTGCATTCTAGGTGTCCTCATGTGGAAGAAATGTCACAAGGGCTGAACTCACCAATCAAGCACTGTTACTAGACACTAATTACAGCCATAAGGGAGGATACGTCATGGCCTAATTACCTCCTAAGTACCCTACTTCCTAATATTGCAGCACTTGGGATTGAGCTTCCATGTGAATTTTAGACTAGACACAAATATCCAAATCGTTGCATTAAGCAACAAAATATTCAGACTATTGCTTATTAAAACCATACAGTGCAGTTGAAAAGGTAAAATGAACCAACCATAAAAGTATATAAATGGACATATGATATCTAAATTTAAGCACTCGGAAATGTAGGCTCTTAATGTTACATAAAGTATTTGAAAAGTGTAAAGAAATTCCACACAACTCCAAATGGGATGATATTTTGAGCTTATATTTTAAAGTAGAAAAGTATAACCAAGAAAGGGCTGAATAGAAAGGGCAATAAGAGAATATGTATGTAACATATTAAAACTATAGTTAAAATACTATATTGCTCCAGACAGTGTTGATAAAAGAAATACAATACAAAGTATAGATACACATGCTGTATGTAAAATTACATCCAAGGAGGAATTGTGAGTTCATAGAGAAAGATTATTTATTGAATTCTGTTGATGCATTGCATTATTTTGAAAACTTTCTCTACATTTCAGATCAAAATAAATTCTATTACAAATTAGCACATAAAATTGAAAAACAAAACATTAAATTATCTGAAAAAAATCAACATTTGTTTTAGATAAAGTGGGTATGTGTGCAAGTTTGTTACCTGATGTATTGTGTGATGCTGAGGTTTAAGGTACAGATTCCATCACCCTGGTAGTGAACATAGTATCCAGTAGGTAGGTTTTTCAACCCCTACTTGCTCCCTCCCCTACTTCTACTACTCCACAGTGTCTACCTGTTCCTATCTGTATAAGTACTCACTGTTTAGCTTTCACTTACACATGAAAACATGCAGTATTTTGTTTTCTGTTCCTTGTTTAATTCACTTAGGATGATGACCTCAAGCTGTACCTATATTGCTGCAAAGGACTTGATTTAGTTCTTTTTTATGGCTGTGTAGTATTCAATGATATGTATGTACCACATTTTATTTATCCAGTCCATCATTGACTGGCACCTGGGTTGGTTTCATGTCTTTGCTATTATGAATAATGCAGTGATGAATATATAAGTGTGTGTGTCTTTTTGATAAAACTATTTTATTTTGAGTATATATCCAGTAATGAGAGTGCTGAGTCAAATAGTAGTATTTATTTGATCTCTAAATGGAAATTTTTAAAGTCTGAAAGCAAAATTAGAAAATTATAAATTAAATGTTGATAGTGAGTACATTTTATAGTACATTAACTAAAACTAATGCCTTTCTTAGCCAAAAAAAGATCTTAAATATTGTTAAAGAAAATATATGCAGCCATGTCTTGCCTTATAAGACAGACATGTGATTATTAAGTGTTCTTTTAAATTGATGAGAAAATGCTGACCACTGGAACAGTAAAACAATTTTCAAATAAAAGCTATAAATATGCATTAAAATATATCCAAAAATTATTAAGAGCAACCCAGTATCAAATTCAAAGTGGAACACAAATTTTCACTACCTGTGTGTGAGTATTTTTTTTTTCTAATTGTAATGGTCTGAAGTAGGAAAGTCACAGTGAAGACACTCTATAGGTGGGAGAGTAAATTGGCACCATCTTTATAGAGGATTATTTGCTAACATAAATTTTAAAAGCATTAAATACAATTTCAATTTTAGAAAATTATTACTAATAAAAATGTTATTATTAAAATTAAAATTTGAAAACAATTATCCTAAGATGGTGGCTTTATTAAATAAATATTGACATGGAAAACTGATTCTCTCATCCTATGAAACAAAAATGATAAAACCATGTATACAACCTATTTTTAAATACATGTATACATGCACATCACATATATTTAACCTAATTCTTCCAGAACCTTAATATTATTTTTAATACTTATTTATATTTTCTGCATGTTTTACACATTAGTATATACTTTTTATCAGAACAAAATATGTTTTTGCAAATATGTTTATAGTGAGAAATTAAGAATTTTTCAGAAAGCATATTTGGTCATTTTCATATTAGATTAAAATATTTACAAAGTTTTTGAAAAATATGTAGAAAATTATTATAAGTCACAGCATTATAATAGTTAACAGGAAATCAATTGAAAAAAGTATAGTATATGTCTTGCATGGAACACAGAGCTATATTTTACATCCAAACATGCCATCTACATATTTTTAATAAAATTATTATGTTTATGTTGAAATCTTTAATCACATTTCTACAGCATTATTTACATTTTAGTGAAATTGGAAGATCAATTGGATGGAATTAATCACATCATTTTATTCACTATCCAGTTGTTCATTGATGGTCTGTCACAACTATGATTGTTTGCCTGCTTGCTTATTTGGGCCCAGAAATGTTCAAATATGAGCTACAATTCTTTAAAATAATAACATCTTTCTTTGTTTTCTACCTATTTTGAATTATATGTTTATATCCTAGAGTTTTTTGAATAATGTTTACATCCCAGGGTTTTCAAACTTATCATTCTTATATTTGCATTTTGTAAAACAGCAAATGTGGAAAAAGTTTTCCTTCTTATTAAAACTATTAAACACCAAAGATATTCTTACTGTAACTGAAATGTAGACACTTCCAACCATACCTCCCCAAGTTACTTTGCTACATCAAGAGCCACTCGCAATGCTTTTCCTGTAGTCAAGGAAGTATTTGCATAGAAGACAGAAGCTTTTGTAACAATATAGTAGTCACTTTTGTACTAACTTACTTAGAATATATACAGTTCACCCCATTTAGAATTGACCCAATGAATGCTGCTGGTTTTCCTATAGTGCCCAACTGTTTCTTCTGAAACCCAGCACACACGAGCAATACAATCAGAAGTAAAATCCTGGTACTTTCTTTCCTGTACATCTCCTAGGATTTTCCTAAATAATGAAAGCCCTGGGCTTTTGTGTTGTTTTGTGTTGTGCTAGTTTGCAGTATTCCAGAGCATTATTTGCATTTCATTCCCACTAGTCACTGCATGGAGTAGTATTATTGACATTATATACAAAATACGGTAGACTGGTTGTGATAGTTTGACAATACAAACATTTTTGTGCAATGGTACAGGTCTTTGGTTTTGAAATACTTTCATTTTCATTGCTGAATACCCATCTCAGTGGTACATGACATTGGAAAAATAGCATAGAACAAGGATTGGCAAACTATGGCCTGCAGGCCAAATCTGCCCCGATCCCCATTTTTGTAAAGAGTCTTACTGTAACACGGCTATAACTATACCAATTTATGTACCTCAGCAGTCCCCAAAATTTCTGGCACAAGGGACCAGTTTCATGGAAGACAGTTTTTCCACAGGGGGGCTGGGGGATGGTTTCAGGATGAAACTGCTCTACCTCAGATCATCAGGCATTAGATTCTTATAAGAAACACATACCCTAGATAGATGTGTACTTGACAATGGGGTTCACTTCCTATGAGAATCTAATACAGCCATTGATCTGATGGGAGGCAGTAATGCTTGCTCCACTGCTTACTTCCTGCTATGCAGCCAGATTCCTAACAGGCCACAGACAGGCACCGATCCATGGCCTGGGGGTTGATGACCACTGGTTTACATATTATCTATGACTAATTTTGTACAATAACAGCAAAGTTGAATAGTTGTGACGGAGGTTGTGTTACCCAAAGCAAGCCCAGAATACTTACAAAATTCTTCTTTATAGGAAAAGCTTGCCAGCATCTGATATAGTGATATGGGTAAATTTTGACAATTCTCAGTTTGGCTTATTTTACTTTCCTGGTCAAGTTTTAGTGTCAGCCATACATGGACTCAGAAAACTTTAGATTTCAGACCTCCTTAATCCTATTGTTCTGTCTCAAGTCACAATGTCCCTGTCTTCTCTACCACTCTGATGGCACCCTGTTGTCATAAAGACATAGACGGTGGTAGACACCCATTATCTGCTCTTCATGAAGCCCTCAGATCTCTCCAGTGTTGGCTTCAGGTGTGTGTGATCTCAGTAGGACTTCACACTTGCTGGAGCTATGGTTTGTAATAGCTGTAATAGTTCAGTGAGACTCAAAGAGAGTACAGGGTAATGGCATTATACAAGCCATTGGCTTCCAAAAAGCATTGTTAGGATATACACATATCAGAATATAAAATGAAAGTAGGTGAGCTAGTTTTCCTCCATGTTTCTACTGTTATGGTAAGAATAAAATGCATGTAGGAACCGTGAAATATGAATTTTGTCATTTTGATGTTTCCTCCTAATTGTTAAATTCTCTTATATTTGTCATTAAAGCTGACATTGCACAACATAATAAATGGTAGTATTTATGCCAATATTTGAAAATGTTAACTTTTTTTACATAGAATGATATTAAACAGCATATAAAATACCATAAAATAATGAAAAAAGACCATAAAAAGGCTTTGTATCTAATTATCTGTAACAGTACATTTTCCCTACTTTTTTGAACAGATAGTCCTTATTTTCGTTTCCAACTCAGACCAGAAAATTTTGTACGTAGCCCTGTCCATGGTGCTACTATTTTGTAATTTCCGTCTCTACTCTGCCACCCCAGTTTTATGCACAGACTCCTCTTCACATGCTGACCACTTAACTGTCAGAATCCTCCAACATGTGCTCTGAGATGTTTCCCGTCACTGTCTTTCTTCCTTTCTTTCCACACATCTTTCATTCTTTGGTCAATTCTTTTTCCTTTATTCCACAATTTGTCTTTGCATTTCACTCATAGCTTCAAATATGTACAGAGATATATATACTCTCTTATTTTGTACTGTTTATTGTGTTTCACCTATAAGCCTGTCAATACTTTAAACTTGAAATAAAATTGCTACCTTTCCAACACCAAAATCTTCATCTCTTTCCCTACCCATATTTTATTTTCTCTGATTCATTTCTCAGGTGAAACTTACATCCATCTGGATTTCTAAATTTCAGGCTAAACTTTATTTTATCAAAAGCACTATGAGTTTTCTTTATGAATTATCTCATTCAGCTTTTATGTCTGTTTATTTTACTCCAGTTTTGGCTCGTATGATCTCTTTTGAACTAATGCAGTACTTTCTAAATAGACAATTTGTAGTCTCTATTCTTTCTATTCTGTTTTCTATTTAGAGGTTTAAAAATAATATATACATTTATGTATTATTTCCATTCCTCTATTTTAAAAAGATACAAGAATTACTCATTTTTTATGAGAGAAGTTTTAAAATCTTTAGCATTCCAACTAGAATATTCAACCTGATTGCATCATCTGAAGTCATTCTCTACCACTCATTTCTAACCTGTTTTATGAGTCACCATTCCTCAGTCCTGTCATACAGTTGCATAGCTCTGCACTTTGGTGTTCATAGTCCCTCCTCATGAATGCCCTTTATTGCCCAGTTTATCAGAATTCCTGTCCTAAAGCCCAGTTCAAATTTCACTGCCTATTGGAAGATTTCTGTTTTAAAAAAAATTTGAAGATTTAATTTTTTTTTCTCCTTATCCTTGCTCCCAGAGAATATTGTTCATAACTCAGTGTCACCTTGACTTTGGCCATTTGTTGTTTCTGTTAGTTTCCTTCAGCAGTATTTGGGCTTTTTCAGGAGGAGTTACATGTTAATAGGTGTAATATTTTATCCAAAGCTTTGCTGTAAGGATGGAGATCCCAGGAAAGACTGTAAGACATCTATCTTAAAAATTGTCACAAAGACTTATCAACTTAATATAGATTAAGAAGACTTAGCTGTGAAAGTTTTTATGAACAGAGTGATGTAAGCTATGAATATGTAGAAATCTAGGAATGGAAAACACACTGTAACTAAAAAAATAAATAAATCGAATGCAACTGGTTCCTAAGGAAGAAGCTGAGTGGCTCAATATACAGCAATCCCAATAAATCATCAACTTAATTATGGCTAAGAGCAACTTTGAATGGGTAAATAATTTGGTACCAGGAGATTCTATGCAGCTAGTGAGACATGTAAAGGTAAGAGGTCATGGCTTATTTCTAAGTAACCAACCAGTATAGGGCTTGATTCCAGAAGTCCAGAAAGCAGGATTCATGTAGGAAAGAGCTATCTGTTCTTGAGCAAGGATTCAGTACAGCAGAAATTCAGAACATTAATATCAGCTCTCCACTGAAAATATGAATGAGAATGAGCATTTTCATGTTCTAAGCAGAGGACCTAAGCCAATAACCTTGTCTGTGACCTGGGCCAGTGATTATAAGTCTTGTCGAGGACGTTTATAGGGAGGAAAGGGTTCGGCCAAGAAACAACACAGATACTCAGTGGACATCTCTATGAATCATGGAAATGAAGACAAAAAATCCTGGTTTCAAGGATAATTATAATAGTAACTGGCATTTATTTAATACCTGCTTCATAAATGAGAATGATCTGGGGTTGAAGATTTGGTCTCTGTACAACTTTGCAGATGAGATATGGGCAAAGACTATCTTGGCTCAGGTTCCGGTGAGTTGGTGTTAGAATTTGACTGTCTGAAATCCAGATACCATGGATTTTTCCATCCAATATACTCAACTGGCATTTATTTAATACCTGCTTCATAAATGAGAATGATCTGGGGTTGAAGATTTGGTCTCTGTACAACTTTGCAGATGAGATATGGGCAAAGACTATCCTGGCTCAGGTTCCGGTGAGTTGGTGTTAGAATTTGACTGTCTGAAATCCAGATACCATGGATTTTTCCATCCAATATACTCAACTGGCATTTATTTAATACCTGCTTCATAAATGAGAATGATCTGGGGTTGAAGATTTGGTCTCTGTACAACTTTGCAGATGAGATATGGGCAAAGACTATCTTGGCTCAGGTTCCGGTGAGTTGGTATTAGAATTTGACTGTCTGAAATCCAGTTACCATGGATTTTTCCATCCAATATACTCTTGAAGGAAGGAAGTGAGGTTCTGCTTGTTATTTTTGTCCTTCAGGCCTTCATTGACTTTCCTGCCAGGGAAGATCTTAGCTGGGCCTTCTAGTGAAGGGCATCTCTCACCATAGGTATTGAGAGAGGCTAGGTCAGAATTGGTTAAAGCAGGGGAGCAGGGATCCAAACTGGAATAAAGACCTGAGACTCACATGTTTTTGCCCATGGGTAGGACCAACATACCTAATTCTGCTAATGAGAAGAACTTGCTTCTCCACAGACTTTTTCAATTATATTTACTAATGTCAGTCACTTATACATGCAAAATTAATAAAAAGATATTTCTGTTGCCTCCCAAATCTATTTATACTTGAAGTATGTGGTGCAGTATGACAAGTTGTCACTTTAATAGGCATCAATCAGCAATATTTTGAGATGGTATTTAATGTCAATAATTAAGATATCATTTAAACCCCTCAACAGTGTTATCACCTAAGTGTAATAATGATGACCATAAAATATGTTATTCCATAATAACCATGTTTCACTTAGCATATTTTATTGTGAGCACACCACATCCTGGACTCCATAGTTAGTTGTACATTACTAAATCAGAAAACAAAACAGAACGTTCTGTCCTCTGGAGCTTAACTTCTAGCGGAGAGGGACAGATAATAAACACTAAGGATAAAACACACACACACACACACACACACACACACACATACACACAGAATGTATGATAAGAGAAAAAGAAATAAAGCGAGTATGAGTTGTCAAAAGTTCTGAGTTGAAGAGTAGGAGACAACACTGTTACATTCTACTGTCAGGATTGATCTCTTCAAGGAAGACAACTTGAAGAGAGGTAGCTGTGTAGCTGCAGGAGGGAAGACTGTCCCACAGGGCAAATAGCCAGTACTGTGTTAAGGTAGGCATGTGCTGACATTTTCTAGGATCATCAGGAGAGACAGTGTGTATGAGCAGGCAAGCAAGGTAGAGTCTTGTAGAGGATGAAGTCACATAAATAATGGAGAGGAGTACAGTTAGATTCCAATAATTTTAGGCAATTTTAAGAGCTTGTTCTGTGTTTTGAGTGGAAACGAAGACTTATTTCAGGGGTTTGGGCAGGGAAGTGAAATAATCTGAGTGACCACTCTGAATGCACTATGGAGAACAGATCAGTGTGTGGATCTGGGGCAGGAATACAGGAAGGGAGAATAGTTAGGAGGCTAATGCCCTAATCCAGGCGAGAAATGACCATGGCTCAGTCTTCTGTCAGCCATGAAGATTTGAGAAATGGTCAGATTCTGAATGTATTTTGAAGGTTGAGTCAATGGGATTTTCTTATGCATTGGATTATTTTTATTTTGACAATCAATTCATTAAGCACACAGAAGTATCTCTTTTTTTAAACTTAAATATGTCATTTATTGATATGGACTTGAAATGAATACATTTAATTGTCCTAACAACCCCATGAGGTGGGTACCAATAATACTAAAAAGAAAAATTAGGCAGTAAAATGTTAAGTAGTTTACTCAAAGTCATGGTGTCAGAAGTAGAATTTGTTTATTTGTTTTTGAGACAGGTTCTTGCTCTTTTTTTTTAATTATTAGAAGTATCTTAAATCAAGCTGTAAAGACAAATAAAGGAAAATAATGCAAACCAACATTTTAGACATGCTACAAGTAGGTTTATCAGGAACTTTTATCAGCTATAAAACTGTCCCTAACAACAGCTCTATTATAATGTAAAACTCAGATAAGTTTATAATGACATTCCTGATTATAACCCTGAGGCACAGAAACGCCCTCTGATTTCTGCATCTGCCAAGAATTAATACTTTACGTTGACTCTGAAATATATGTTTAGTGTTGTACATCTATACTCATTCTTGGAAATTCATATTTTCACATTGAATTGAGGAATACTCCTTAACTACAATATTTAATAACCTGAGCTATGAATGTTCTGATCATGTGATTTTAACTGAAATACTCTATGTATCTCCTCTCTCTCTCTCTCTCTCTCTCTCTCTCTCTCTCTCTCTCTCTCTCTCTCTCTCTGTGTGTGTGTGTGTGTGTGTGTGTGTGTAGTGTGTAGTGTGCCTTTTTATGTAACAGGAAATCAAAATGGAGTGGAGAGACTTAAATACAATTTGAACTATTGAGAGAGAGAGAGAGAAAGCAGAGGTACTAATCAGAAAATACAGAACTATAAAATAAATTATTTAAAGAGAAGGGTAGATGCTGAAGACATGGGATTTTTTAATATTTACTCTAAATGTTTTAATTGTGGTACCAATGCTGGAATAGTGAATATGTTTTGATGAACAATGTAATGTCTGTCAGTCTTCCAGGGCTGCCATTATAAAGTACCAGAAACTGGTTTTCTCAAAACAGCAGAGAATTATTGTCTCACAGTTCTGGAGCCTAGGTTCAGTACTAAAACAAAATGTCAGCAGGGCCATGCTTCCTCAAAAACCTAAGGGGGATCATCCCTCTTTGCCTTCTCGTAGCATCTTGGTGGCTGTCAGTCTTTGATATTTCTTGACTTGCAGCTGCATCACTCCAATTTCTGCCTCTCTTGTCACATGCATTCTCCCCGAGTGTCTTCACATGATCTTTTTATAAGAACACCAGTCGTAATGGATTCAGTCTCCATCTCATCTTAACTAATTACATTTGTAATAACTCTATTTATAAATAACATCACATTCTGAGTTATTGGGGATGTGACTTCTACATGTTACTGGGGGAATATAATCCAATCTGTTTTTTTTAAAAAAACTACAATACTAAATTAGCTTTCTTAGAGATTACAGCTTCCTAATGGCAAATTAAGAACAAGGCTGATACATCATGAAAAACAATTGCTTATATTCTTCCTAATACTATTTTTTAGTAATCTCCTTAAATAATAAACTAATTTTAAATAAAATTATTTTGTTTGAAAGCTTAAAAGAAATATGAGATCTATGTGATTCAGACAGAAATTTCCTGAATATACATAGCACCATAGATGTATTGACATTATTCATACTTCTAAAGACCTTTCCCCATAAATATCTAAATGGGAACAAGTGAACAACGACACTCCTAACATGTTTGTTTTTGTGGTATTTTCTCCCCTCTGGCCCTGGACAGATGTATTTTTAAAATGTTAAGTATATTAACCTGTCTTAATCTCAATTTTCTCATCTGAAAAATACTAAGGACTTTTAAAGTCACTTCTTTCTTTAACATTCTAAAAACCTGGGATTGTGCATATATTTATTATAAATGAGTCTCATTCTCCAAAACGATGGATTGTGGAAGCTATTTCCAAAGAACAAGTAGGAAATACACTGATCACCGAGTCCTAATGTTGCTTACAGGATTTTGGTAGAACACTCGCTGTTGTCTGATCACTTATTACAGGTTTTTCACTGGCTAGTCAAGGATGGTATAGATGCTACCACAGTAAAGCAAATGGTAGCTCAAAGTTTTTAAGCATTTTGCAGCCTGTTCTCTAAAATTTTAAATTTAGTTATCCAATTTCAGTGCCTGATAATACAGCAGAAGCTTGGAAGGTGAGTAAATCCCAGAATTTCCATTCTATAACTTGCTAGCGCCTTGTTTTTAGAAAAGTACTATGATATAGCCTCAGTTTTCTCCTCTATAAAGTAGGACTACCATTAATTTTGTGCAGTCATTTTGAGGATTATGTGAATTAGTCTGTATGAATGGTTGTCACAGTGCCACCTAAGTGTTAGCCTGTCCCCAAACTTTAACGTTTTAAATTTAATTCCATATATACTATTTAGTTTCTAAACTATTGACACAACCTATTTGCTACCTGTCTAGTTCCTTAAGCTTAGAGTACTTTAATTCTAAACTTGATGCTTGCGTTGAATTTCATTACTATATACCATACCTTTGACTTGCTCACTTACTACTGGCTAATTTACCCTATCTGACATTAGATTTCGAAACATGGTCACAATCTTGCCTCTGTTGTGGTTCTATATACCTGACCATACTTTAGCCAGGGGCTTCCAGCGCTTCTCTAGATCTTCTTAATTGCCATTTAAATGTTTTAATGTTTCTCTAGCTCGCTGATGCCCTGAGGCAGTTCTTACCACCTTCCCTGGACTCCATGCTTCTCCCATGAGGTTGTTTCTTCGTTCCTAAGAGACTTACTCCTCATCCTGCTTTGACAACTTGAGGTTATGCAATATCTAACACCTCTCTTCTATGCTTTTAAATCTGAGAACCTTAAAATGTAGAACCCACATTAACTTCTGTATTCTAATAATATCTTCCTTTTTTAATAAAATGCTCTTTCTTTTCTTTTTTATTTGAAACAGTCATAATATTTTATTTTCTGAAATGCAATTTAATTCTGAAGAAACAAGACATGAAAATTCAATCCATATTTTCATGTGGATAAAATTCAATATATAATTTGGAAACTTCAGATAATGAGAATAACTCTTTTGATTCAAGGTTATGACTAGGCACTATACCTTCCTGTTTGATTTTCAATCACACTCTTACTCTGGGTGAATTTCTCTAAGAAGCTTACCATTTTGGAAGACATTGGATATATATTTATCTTCCCTAGAGTGCTTTCTGTCTTTTTTTGATACTAGTTCCTTTATCACTCTCTAAACAGCCTGACGAGCTTTCTGTAATAGAAGGAAATAAAGTTGTATTTTATCATTTTGACACCTCAAATCAATAGAGTGAAATTGTGTTGTTTTAGATCATTTAATATTTATACCTGAAGGCATGTAAGTATCATTGTGTGTACTTGAAAAATACTTCATTTTAAAAACCAACAGGGCCTGTAAATGAAATTACATATTTTTCATCAACTGGGTGAAGAAATATACTTATTTTATTAACCCCACAGGAATTATGCCCCGAATTCTATATTTGATTGAATTTTAAAAACACATGAAATACATATTGTTTGTTTATTTTTGTTTTAACTGTGAACATTTTATTAGAACTGATACTACTCACTCAGGATTTTTGTTTCCAGTTGAATCCCATTATTGACTCAAGGTGGCTTTTGAGCAAATCTTACCCTTGTGACTAATGCATTCTGTGCTTATCAATATTACACTAGGAAGTGGTTTGTTGTTTTATTCAACCACAGCTAAATTGAAAGTGGTTTTTTTGGATTAATTGATTTTTATTTTTTATACTTTAAGTTCTGAGATACATGTGCAAAATATGCAGGTTAGTCACATAGATATACATGTGCCATGGTGGTTTGCTGCACCCATCAACCCATCATCTACATAAGGTATTTCTCCTAATGCTCTCCCTCCCCTAGCACCCAACCTCCCAATAGGTCCTGGTGTGTGATGTTCCCCTCCCTGTGTCCATGTGTTCCCTTTGTTCAAGTCCCACTTATGAGTGAGAACATGTGGTGTTTGTATTTTCGTTCCTGTGATAGTTTGCTCAGAATGATGGTTTCCAGCTTCATCCATGTCCCTGCAAAAAAACATGAACTTATCCTTTTTATGGCTGCATAGTACTCCATGGTCTATATGTGCCACATTTCTGTTATCTAGTCTATCATTGATGGGCATTTGGGTTGGTTTCAAGTCTTTGCTATTGTGAATAGTGCTGCAATAAACATACGTGTCCATGTATCTTTATAGTACAATGATTTACAATTATTTAGGTATATACCCATTAATGAGATTGTTGGGTCAAAGGATATTTCTGGCTCTAGATCCATGAGGAATCAGTACAATGTTTGAGTTAATTTACACTCCCACCAAGGTGTAAAAGCTTTCCTGTTACTCCACATGCTCCACAGCATTGTTATTTCCTGACTTTTTAATGATCGCCATTCTAACTGGATGAGATGGTAGACATCTCATTGTGGTTTTGATTTGCATTTCTCTAATGGCCAGTGATAATGAGATTTTCTTCATATGTGTGTAGGCTGCATAAGTGTCTTCTGTTGAGCAGTGTCTGTTCTTATCCCTTATCTACTTTTTGAGGGGTTGTTTTTTTCTTGTAAACTTAAGTTCCTTATAGATTCTGGATATTAGCCCTTTGTCAAATGGATAGATTGCAGAATTTTTCTCCCATTCTGTAGGTTGTCTGTTCACTCTGATGATAGTTTCCTTTGCTGTGCAGAACCTCTTTATTTTAATTAGTTCCCATTTGTCAATTTTGGCTTTTGTTGCCATTGCTTTTGGTGTTTTAGTAATGAAGTCTTTGCCCATGGTATGTCCTGCATGGTATTGCCTAAGTTTTCTTCTAGGGTTTTTATGGTTTTAGGTCTTACATTTAAGTCTTTAATTCATCTTGAGTTAATTTTTGTATGAGGTGTAAGGAAAGGGTCCAGTTTCAGTTTTCTGTATATGGTTAGCCAGTTTTCCCAACACCATTTATTAAATAGGGAATCCTTTCCCCAGTGCTTGTTTTTGTCAGGTTTGTCAAAAATCAGATGGTTATAGATGTGTGGCATTATTTATGAGACCTCTATTCTGTTTGATTGATTGTGAGGCCTCCCTCTGTTTTGTTACCAGTACCATGCTGTTTTGATTACTGTAGCCTTGTAGCATAAAGTCGGATGCCTTTAGCTTCGTTCTTTTTGCTTAGGATTGTCTTGGCTATATGGGGTCTTTTTTGGCTCCATATGAAGTCTGAAGTTGTTTTTTCTAATTCTGTGAGGAAAGTCAATGGTAGCTTGATTGGAATCACATTGAATCTATAAATTACTTTGGTCTGTATGGTCATTTTCACAATATTGATTATTCCTCTCCATGAGCATGGAAAGTTTTTCCATTTGTTTTTGTCCTCTCTTACTTCCTGTAAAAGTGATTTGTAGTTTTCCTTGAAGAAGTCCTTCACATCCCTTGTAAGTTGTATTCTTAGGTATTTTTTTTTTTTTTAATTTTTATTGCATTATATGTTTGGGGGTACATGTGCAGAACGAGCAAGATAGTTGCATAGGTACACACATGGCAGTGTGCTTTGCTGCTTTCCTCCCCTTCACCCACACTTGGTATTCATCCCCAGGCTATTCCCCCCAGCCCCCCCCTGCTGTCCCTCCCCCATTCCCCCCAACAGTCCCCAGTGTATAGTAGACCGCCTCTCTGTGTCCACGTGTTCTCATTTTTCTCACCCACCTATGAGTGAGTATATGCGGTATTTCTTTTTCTGTTCTTGTGTCAGTTTGCTGAGAATGATGTTCTCCAGATTCATCCATGTCCCTACAAAGGACACAAACTCATCATTTTTGATTGCTGCATAATATTCCATGGTGTATATGTGCCACATTTTCCCAGTCCAGTCTATCATCGTTGGGCATTTGGGTTGGTTCCAGGTCTTTGCTATTGTAAACAGTGCTGCAATGAACATTCGTGTGCATGTGTCCTTATAGTAGAACGATTTATAGTCCTTTGGATAGATACCCAGTAATGGGATTGCTGGGTCAAATGGAATTTCTATTTCTAGGTCCCTGAGGAATCGCCACACTGTCTTCCACGATGGTTGAACTAATTTACACTCCCACCAACAGTGTAAGAGTGTTCCTATTTCTCCACATCCTCTCCAGCATCTGCTGTCTCCAGATTTTTTAATGATCGCCATTCTAACTGGTGTGAGATGGTATCTCAATGTGGTTTTGATTTGCATCTCTCTAATGACCAATGACGATGAGCACTTTTTCATATGTTTGTTGGCCTCATGTATGTCTGCTTTCGTAAAGTTTCTGTTTGTATCCTTTGCCCATTTTTGAATGGGCTTGTTTGTTTTTTTCCTGTAAATCTGTTTGAGTTCTTTGTAAATTCTGGATATCAGCCCTTTGTCAGATGCGTAAACTGCAAAGATTTTTTCCCATTCTGATTCTTAGGTATTTTATTATCTTTGTAGCAATTGTAAATGGGAGTTCACTTATGATTTGACTCTCTGTTTTTCTATTATTAGTGTATAGGAATGATTGTGATTTTTGTATTGATTTTTGTATTCTGAGACTTTGCTGAAGTTGCTTATCAGCTTAAGGAAATTTGGGGCTGAGACAGTGGGGTTTTCTAAACATACCATCATGTCTTCTGCAAGTAGAGACAACTTGAATTCCTCTCTTTCTATTTGAATGTCCTTTATTTATCTTGCCTGATTGCCCTGGCCAGAATTTCCAATACCATGTTGAATAGGAGTGGTGAAAGAGGGCATCCTTGTCTTGTGCCAGTTTTAAAAGGGAATGATTCTAGATTTTGCCCATTCAGTATGATATTGACAGTGGTTTTGTCATAAATAGCTCTTATTATTTTGAGATACCTTCCATCCATTCCTAATTTACCAAGAGTTTTTTTTAGCATGAAGGGGTATTGAATGTTATGGAAGGCCTTTTCTGCATCTATTGAGATAATCATGTGGTTTTTGTAATTGGTTCTGTTTATGTGGTGGATTGGATTACATTTATGGATTTACATATGTTGAATCAGCCTTGCATCACAGGGATGAAGCCAACTTCATCATGGTAGATAAGATTTTTGAGCAATTTCATAATAAGTGCAATGTGCTTCTGGATTCAATTTGCCAGTATTTTATTGAAGATTTTGCATTGATGTTCATCAGGGATAGTGGCCTGAAACGTTATTTTAAGTTGTGTATCTGCCAGGCGTTTGTATCAGAATGATGATAGCCTAATAAAATGAGTAGGGAAGAGTCACTCTTTTTCTATTGTTTGGAATCATTGCAGAAGGAATGGTATTAGTTCCTCTTTGTACCTCTGGTAGAATCTGACTGAGATACTGTCTGCCCTTGGGCTTTTATTGGTTGGTGGGCTATGAATTACTGCCTCAACTTTAGACCCTGTTATTGTTCTATTCAGGGATTCCACTTCTCCTGGTTTAGTCTTGGGAAGGTGTATATCTCCAGGAATTTATCAGTTTGTCCTAGATTTCCTAGTTTACTTGCACAGAGGTATTTATAATATTCTCTGATGGTAGCTTGTATTTCTGAGGGGTCACTGGTGACATCTCCTTCATCATTTTTTATTGTATCTATTTGATTCGTCTCTCCTTTATTCTTTATTAGTCTGGTTAGTGGTATATCTATTTCGTTAACCTTTCAAAAGACTGGCTCCTGGAGTCATTGATTTTTTGAGGGGTTTTTCATATCTCTATCTCCTTCAGTTCTGCTCTGATCTTAGTTATTTCTTGTCTTCTGCTAACTTTTGAATTGTTTGCTCTTGCCTCTGTAATTCTTTTAATTGTGATGGTAGGGTGTAGATTTTAGATCTTTTCTTCTTTCTCCTGTGGGCATTTAATGCTATAAATTTCTTTCTAAACACTGCTATGGCTGTATCCCAGAGTTTCTTATACATTGTGTCTTTGTTCTCATTGGTTTCAAATAATCTATTTATTTCTGCTTTAATTTCATTATTTACTCAGTAGTCATTCAGGAGCTGGCTGTTCAGTTTTCATGTAGTTATGTGGTTTTGAGTGAGTTTCTTAATCCTGAGTTCCAATTTGATAGCACTGTGGTCTGAGAGACTGTTTGTTATGATTTCCATTCCTTTGCATTTGTTAAGAAGTGTTTTACTTCCAATTATGTGGTCAATTTTATAATAAGTGCAATGTGATGATGAGAAGAATGTATATTCTGTTGATTTGGGGTGGAGAGTTCTGTAGATGTTTATTAGATCTGCTTTGTCTAGAGCTGAGTTCAAGTCCCAAATATACTTGTTAATTTTCTGCCTTGTTGATCTTCTAATATTGACAGTGGAGTGTCAAAAAATCTCCCACTATTATTGTGTGGGAGTTTAAGTCTCTTTGTATGTCTCTAAGAACTTGCTTTATAAATCCAGGTGCTCCTGTATTGGGTGCAGACATATTTAAGATCATTCGCTCTTCTTGTTGCATTGATCACTTTACTATTATGTAATGACTTTCTTTGTCTCTTTTCATCTTTGTTGATTAAAGTCTGTTTTATCAGAGACTAGGATTGCAAACCCCACTTTTTTTTCTTTCCATTTGTTTCGTAAATATTCTTCATCTTTTTATTTTGAGCCTATGTGTGTCTTTGCCCATGACATGGTTTCCTGAATACAGCACACCAATGGTTCTTGACTCTATCCAATTTGCCAGTCTGTTTTTTAATTGGGGCCTTTAGCCCATTTACATTTAAGATTAATATTGTTAAGTGCTACCCATCTGACAAAGGGCTGATAACCAGAATCTATAAAGAAATTAAACAAGTTTACAAGAAAAAACAACCCCATCAAAAAGTGGGCAAAGGACATTCAGTTTTCTAGTTGTTTAGAGCAGAAGGTTAAGTCTGGTCCCCATTATAACATTATGGCTGGAAAAGGAAGGAAGGTTATTTTTTTATTGCTCTTAAGATATCTCTTTTGTCAATTTCATTTTGATGCAAAATTCTTACCACACATTATGAGTTTCTATATAATTCTTAACTCAGTTCTGGTTTTTAGAAATAGTTTTCCAACAAAATCACTTGAGGTGTCTTTCATATATCAATCGTTAGAGAGGTTTTTCTTCTACCTTCATTTATCTTAGGTGTCCTCATATTGTGCTACCAAGGTATTCCTTCATTCTCTCCAGTATTTTATTTTGTTTATTTTCTAACTCTCCTTTCACTGGACAGTGAGTTCCTTGTAGAGGGATAACAATTCTTATACTTATTTTTGTGTGTAATATGTAATACCATGCTTGACACCTAGAATGTCTTGAACAGCTATTTGTTTAATACACATTAAGTAACCAAATAGATAAATTGATGGCAAGAAACCCATTCTTTTCAATATAGAGAATTAGGGTTAAGTGATGGATGCAGCAAACCACCATCATGACAAACCTGCATGATCTGCACATGTACCCCAGAACTTAAGTATAAAACGTAAATTAAAAAAAATTAAATAAGTACAGCCTAAATAAATAAATAGATAAATACAATATATTTTAAGAAAAAAAAAAGAATTAAATTTACACTTAGTGTAAATTTATCAGATGGGTGTTTAGTATTGAATCTTGTTGATTTCATAAAATGTATTATACTAAATTTTGTTTTGATGTATACTCTAACTCTGTATTGAGAAATCATGCCACTGCACTCCAGCCTGGGCAAAAAGAGTAAAACTCTATCTCAAAAAAAAGTTACAATAAAATTGGTGCCATCCTTAATAATGCATAGGATCCAATGCTCTGTAATTTACATATATGTTTTCCTTTAGTACATGATTTTAGCCTTTGTATTAAATACCTTTCACCAACCTTAAGCCTTAGGTGGACTGATGTGGAGCGTAGATAATGTATAACTATCCGATTTAAGTGATAGATTAAATTATTAAATATAAGATAAATGTGTAGTACCTAGGACATATCCCCTGCCCTACTTTAGAAAGAAATGTGAATTAAGTACCCATTGTTATCAATTCTGCATTTTATCCAGATTTGCTGAAGTAAATATTGTATATTGTTAATACCAATGATGATAATACTGATAATTTTAATGATGACAGTAATAGTAACTTCCATTTATTTCACAAGTTTTTCACAGCAGAGGCACTGTTAGTTTGTAAAATTTCTCAGAATCATGCATCTAGTCACTGTCAGACCTGGGTTTTAAATTCGTGTCATCTCCCAGAGTGTCAATTTTTCTTTCCTGTATAGAAGAAAGAATACAGAGAGATAAATGCAAAACAACTGAAATCATAACAAACAGTCTCTCAGACCATACTGCAATCAAGTTAGAACTCAGAATTCAGAAACTAACTCAGAACCGCACAGCTTCATGGAAACTGAACAACTGGCTCTTCAATGTTAATTGGATAAACAATGAAATGAAGGCAGAAATAAAGAAGTTCTTCGAAACCAATGAGAATGAAGACACAACATACCAGAATCTCTGGGACACATTTAAAGAAGTCTGTAGAGGAAAATATATAGCAATAAGTGCCCACATGAAAAGAGTGGACAGATCCAGAATTGACACCCTATGGTCAAAATTGAAAGAGCTAGAGGAGCAAGATAAAGAAAACTCAAAACCTAGCCAAAGACATGAAATAACTAAGATCAGAGCAGAACTGAAGGAGATAGAGACAAGAAAAACCCTTCAAAAAATCAATAAATCCAAGAGCTGGTTTTTCAAAAAGATAAACAAAATAGACAGACCTCTAGCCAGACTGATCAAAAAGAAAAGAGAGAACAACCAAATAGATGCAATAAAAAACGATAATGGGGAAATCAACACAGATTCCACAGAAATTCAAACCATCATCAGAGAATACTACAAACAACTCTATGCACATAAACTAGTAAAACAGGAAGAAATGGATAAATTCCTGGACACCTGTGTCCTCCCAATCCTAAACCAGGAGGAAGCAAGAACTATGAATAGACCAATAACAAGGTCCGAAGTTGAGGCAGCAATTAAGAGCCCACCACATAAAAAAAGCCCAGGTCCAGATGGGTTCACAGCCGAATTCTACCAGACACACAAAGAGGATCTGGTACCATTCCTTCTGAAACTATTCCAAATAATTCAAAAAGAGGGAACCCTTCCCAAATCATTTTATGAGACCAACATCATCCTGATACCAAAACTCGGCAGAGACTCAACAAGAAAAGAAAACTTCAGGCCAATATCAATGATGAACAGAGATGCAAAAATCTTCAATAAAATACTGGCAAACTGATTGCAAGAGCACATTAAAAACTTATCCATCATGATCATGTAGGATTCATCCCGGGGATGCAAGGCTGGTTCAACATGCGCAAGTCTATAAATGTAATTCACCACATAAACAGAAGCAAAAACAAAAACCACATGATTATCTCAATTGACGCAGAGAAGGCATTTGACAAAATTCAACAGCCCTTTATGCTAAAAACCCTCAATAAACTTGGTATTGATGGAACATATCTCAAAGTAATAAAAGCTATTTATGACAAACCAACAGCCAATATCATACTGAATGTGCAAAATCTGGAAGCATTCCCTTTGAAATCCGGCACTAGACGAGGATGCCCTCTCTCACCACTTCTATTCAACATAGTACTGGAAGTTCTATCCAGATCAATCAGACAAGAAAAAGAAATAAAGGATATTCAAATAGGAAAGGTGGAAGCCAAATTGTCTCTATTTGTGGATGACATGATAGTATACCTAGAAGACCCCATCGTCTCAGCCCAAAAACTCCTGAAACTGATAAGCAACTTCAGCAAAGTCTCAGGATGTAAAATCAATGTGCAAAAATCACAAGCATTCCTGTACACCAATAACAGACTTAAAGAGAACCAAATCAAGAACGAACTGCCATTCACAATTGCTACAAAGAAAATAAAATACCTAGGAATACAACTCACAAGGAATGTAAGGGACCTCTTTAAGGAAAACCACTGCTCAATGAAATAAGAGAGGACACAAACAGATGGAGAAACATTCCATGTTCGTGGTTAGGAAGAATCAATATCGTGAAAATGGCTATACTGCCCAAAGTAATTTACACAATCAATGCTATCCCCATCAAACTACCATTGAATTTCTTCACAGAACTGGAAAAAACCACCATCAACTTCATATGGAACCAAAAGAGAGCCCGCATACCAAGTCAATTCTAAGCAAAAAGAACACAGCGGGAGGCATCACACTACCAGACTTCAAACTATACTACAAGGCTACAGTAATTAAAGCAGCATGGTAATGGTACCAAAACAGAGATATAGACCAATGGAACAGAACAGAGGCATCGGGGGCAACACAGCATATCTACAACCATATAATCTTTGATAAACCATATGAAAACAAGCAATCGGGAAAGGATTCCCTGTTTAATAAATGGTATTGGGAAAACTGGCTAGCCATGTGAAGAAAGCAGAAACTGGACCCCTTCCTAACACCTTACACTAAAATTAACTCCAGATAGATTAAAGACTTAAACGTAAGACCTGGCACCATAAAAACCCTAGAAGAAAATCTAGGCAAAACCATTCAAGACATAGGAGTAGGCAAGGACTTCATGACCAAAACACCAAAAGCATTGGCAACAAAAGCCAAAATAGACAAATGGGACCTAATCAAACTCCACAGCTTTTGCACAGCAAAAGAAACAGTCACCAGAGTGAATCGGCAACCATCAGAATGGGAAAAAATCTTTGCAGTTTACCCATCTGACAAAGGGCTGATATCCAGAATTTACAAAGAACTCAAACAGATTTACAGGAAAAAAACAAACAAGCCCATTCAAAAATGGGCAAAGGATATGAACAGACACTTTACAAACGAAGACATACACGAGGCCAACAAACACATGAAAAAGTGCTCATCATCACTGGTCATTAGAGAGATGCAAATCAAAACCACATTGAGATACCATCTCACGCCAGTTAGAATGACGATCATTAAGAAATCTGGAGACAACAGTTGCTGGAGAGGATGTGGAGAAATAGGAACACTCCTACACTGTTGGTGGGAGTGTAAATTAGTTCAACCATTGTGGAAGACAGTGTGGTGATTCCTCAAGGACCTAGAAATAGAAATTCCATTTGACCCAGCAATCACTTTAATGGGTATATATCCAAAGGACTATAAATCATTCTACTATAAGGACACATGTACACGAATGTTCATTGCAGCACTGTTTACAATAGCAAGGACCTGGAACCAACCCAAATGCCCATCGATGATAGACTGGACTGGGAAAATGTGGCACATATACACCATGGAATATTATGCAGCAATCAAAAATGATGAGTTTGTGTCCTTTGTAAGGACATGGATGAATCTGGAGAACATCATTCTCTGCAAACTGACACAAGAACAGAAAAGGAAATACCGCATATTCTCACTTATAGGCGGGTGAGAAAAATGAGAACACATGGACACAGGGAGGGGGTCTACTACACACAGGGGTCTATTGGGGGAAAAGGGGAGGGACAGCAGGGGGGAGCTGGGGAGGGATAGCCTGGGGAGAAATGCCAAGTGTGGGTGAAGGGGAGGAAGGCAGCAAAACTCACTGCCATGTGTGTACCTATGCAACTATCTTGCACGTTCTGCACATGTACCCAAAACCTAAAATGCAATAAAAATTTAAAATAAAAAAAAAAGAATACAGAGAGATAATATACTTTGTTCTATTTGCTTGCCTATATTATATTAGTGAGATAAGGTATACTAAAGCACCATCTCATTATGGAATAATTGTGCATAAGTCTCATTCCTCCTCATGTAGGATAACATAATGAAAAGCAGAGTAGGTTGAAAAGTAGAGAAAAATTTTTGAAATAATATAGAAAGCCATATATATATATATATATATATGGCTTTCTATATTATTTCATATATATATATATGATTTTTCTATATTATTTCATATATATATATATGATTTTTCTTAGATTTGTAAAATCAGATTTCTTAAAAGCACACACACACACCCCTATATATATTGCATTAATTTGTACTTTCAATGACTTCATGTTTATTTTTTTAATTTGTATGACTTTTCTTCCCAACCGTATTGAGATATAATTAAAAATATATATTGTATATATTTAAGGTACATAATGTTATGTTTCGTTATATATATATATATATATATATATATATATATATATATATATAATAAAATGATAATCACAAACTAATTAACATATCCATCACTGTATATAGTTACCTTTTATATGCATATTTGTGGTAACAGCATATACACCTGTAAGTTCTATACTCTTAGAAATTTTCAAATATACAATACAGTATTATCAACTATAACCATAATGCTACATATTAGAACTTTTGAACTCATTCAGTCTGTAAAACTCAAACTTTATACATTTTGACCAGCATCTCTCCATTTTTCCTTACCTCCCAGCCTGTGGCAACCAACATTCTATTTTCTGTTAATATGAGTTAAATTGTTTTGATACTATAGATATAAGTGAAAGCATGTGGTTTTGCTTTTGTATATTATTTCACTTTGTATATTGTCCTACAAGTTAATCCATATTGTCAAAATGGCACTATTTTCTTGTAATGCCACATGTAAGTGATGGGGAATGGAGGCAGCAAAGTACATTGCCATGTGTGTACCTATGCAACAATCCTGCATGATCTGCACATGTACCCCAGAACCTAAAGTACCAAAAAATAAATAAATAAAAATAAAAGAAAACAAAATTTTTTTTAAAAAAATCAGTATTTCCTTATATACCACATTTTCTTCATTCATCATCTATAAATGGATACTATTACCTCACACCAAATAAAAATCAACTGAAAATGATATTAAGATTTAAATGTAAGACCTGAAACTGTGAAATTACTAGAGAAAACTTAGGAAATAAAACTTCCTGACGTTGGTCTGGATAGTGATATTTTTGGATATGGCATCAAAAAGCACAAGCAACAAAAGCAAAAATAGACAGATGGGATTGCATCAAACAAAACCAAAAGTAGAGAAATGGGATTACATAAAACTAAAAAGCTTCTGCACAGGAAAGGAAGCCATCAGTAAAGTGGAGTGACAGTCTAGAGAATGGGAGAAAATATCTGCAAACCACACATCTGATTAAGAAGATAACACCCAAAATACATGAGAAACTCAGACATAAAATCAACAGAAAAAATATGCAAAGGATCTCAATACACATTTCTGAAAAGCAGACATACTAATGGCAACAGGTATATGAAAAAAGTTCAGCATACTAAAATCAGGTATTATAAATCAAAACCAAAGTAATATTGTACCTCACATCTGTTTGAATGGTTATTAAAAAGGCAAAATGTACATATTGGTGAGGATGTGGAGAAAAGGAAACCCTTGCACAATGTTGATGGAAATGTAAATTGGTACAGCGATTATGAAAAACGCTATGGAGGTTCCACAAAAAATTAAAAATAGCCTTACTCTGTGATCCAGCAATCCCACTACTGAGTATGTGTCCCAAAGAAATAAGATTAGTTAAACCCATGTTCATTGCAGCATTATTCACAATAGCTAAGATATGACATTTGTTTTTTGAAAGCAGGATAAACTAAATGTTGAATCCATACTGAGTTAATAAATGTAATACCTCTGATAATTTTCAAATAGTTATATGAAATAAATGGAAAATTATAAATTTTAAAAATAAAAACTGTTAGATATTTTTGGTTTTCTAAGATTTAAATTTACTTTGAGATTATTTCATTCCATTTATGTTTTTATTCTGATATATAGTACTTTGTACCTTCATTTTGCAATCTATGTAGTTAATATTTGGCATTACTTGTGACTGATTAGTCTATGAATATTTCACTAGACTGTCAATTCCTTGAAACAAGGGACTCTGTCTTTTTTATTCCCAAGTACAGTAGCCTTGATGCTCAGCAAAAGTGTTCGTAGATATTTCATAAGATTGGTTGAATAAATGAGTTAATTGCAATGATGGCTTATGTAACATTAAAATTGACAAGTATTTTTAGACATTAGGATCTGGTTCAGATTTAGTAGACATAATGAGTACTCTCTGTGCATCAATTATAATAATAAGACTGTGAGAATCTCTTTAAATTCTTAAGTCAAATTTGGTCTCAGAATTTTGAATACATGAGATTTCTCTATACAGCTTAATTATTAATGATTATATTAGTGTTTGAACAGGCTCTCTGATGTTCTTTAAAGACCAAGAATTCTTTTTCATCTGCTTCAAAAAAGAAAAAGGGAAAAGAACACTGTAAACTAGTTCTCTGAATCAGAGAAAAAAATATTGAATGTCAGAACTTTAGATGATACATCTTTAATGAGCTCTAAGTCCAGAGAAAATATATTCCAGTAATAATCCAGAAAATGTGAGAACTTAGATGACCATTGACCTTTTCTAGCCAACCAAATTAGGCATTTTGATCATATTAATTATTCATTTCATCTCTAAAACTAGGTACCTACTTCAGACTCTAATTCCAATTTACTATTGTTTTACTATTAATGAATATACTTAAAATATTTGCATTATTCACAACCATTAAAAAGTCAATTCTTAATAGATTTGCATATTGCATGTATTTATTTGTGAGTTTTACCATTGACAGTTGTGCAATTTACTGAGAATGATTCATTTGTTGGCAACCAGATAAAAACCATTTATTTATCTATGAAAATCCAGTTAATAGCTATTCAGAAAAGTATCTGGCAGAAGCAAAGACATATTAAATATTGTTTTAAATGAAAGAATGTGAATTATCTACTGAAAATTGTGTCACCAGTATTATACTGACATTAATTATTAAACATAGGAACATAAACACAGAATATTAAAGATATAAGTTTAGAATTAATCTATAACAATCTTCTAATTTTTTCACATGAAAAATCTGAAATATTCCCAGTTCAGATCTCTCTCTCTCTCTAATAAGTTACGGCAGAGGATAAATTACAGTAAAAATGGGATACTTTCTTTCCTCACTCTAAGCCAGATACAGGATAATTGTACTCAACTATCATTAAATGAGAAAAACCGTTTTTCTGATTTTCTCAGTTTTCTGAGAAAAGCAGTATTACTGATTATTTAAAGTTTAATGGGTTTCTGCTGATTCTTGAATACTATTAAACTAGGTTTTATAATTTGTAGACTTAGTCTATTATTTTTCTCTAAGCTTCTATTAAAAAATCACTTTTCACTGAATTAAAGATATAAATATTTTTACTAAGAAACTAGATTGAACAAAATATTGGTCATTAAAAATATTTTTGAAGACTTCTAAGAAACATTAAATTTGACTAATATATTTTAGAAATTTCGGATTTAATAAATAAAATAAAAAGATAATGATAGATGTCAAAAGTGAAGAAGTACTTAATCCTAAAATGAAATCCTGATGATGAATAGAATTCTGCTAATAAATGTAGTCTCTAAGAAGGCCCAACACTCTGAAGTCATTCAATTAACATTGTTTTGAATAGAAGAACAAATAAGGGTATGTTTCCATTGGTCTATGTGCCTGTTTTTGCACCAGTTCCATGCTGTTTTGGTTATTGTTGCCTTGTAGTATAGTATAAGTCAGGTGATATAATGCTTCCAGTTTTGTTCTCTTTTAAGCTTTTTTTTTTTTTTTGATCCACATGAATTTTTAAAATAGTATTTTTAGTTCTGTGAAGAAAGTCATTGGTAGTTTGGTAGGAGTGGCATTAAATCTGTAATTGCTTTGGACAGTATAGTCATTTTAATGATATTGATTCTTACAATCAATTAGTATGGGAGATTTTTCTATTTGTGTCTTATCTGATTTATTTGAGCAGTGCTTTGTATTTCTCATTGTAGAGATCTTTCATCTCCCTGGCTTGCTGTATTCTTAGGTGTTTTATTCCTTTTGTGACAGTTGTGAATGGGATTGCCTTTCTGATATGGCTCTTGGTTTGTCTGTTCTCAGTGCATAGAAATGCCAGTGATTTTTGTGCATGTATTTTGTATCTTGCAACTTTCTTCTGTTATACTTTAAGTTCTAGGGTACATGTGCAGAACATGCAGTTTTTTTACATAGGTAGATACATGTGCCATGGTGGTTTGTTGCATCCATCACCCCGTCATCTACATTAGGTATTTCTCTTAATGCTATCCCTCCTCTAACCCCTAACTCCCTGCTATCCCTCCTCCACCTGCCAACAGGCCCCAATGTGTGATGTTCCCCACCCTGTGTCCATGTGTTCTCATTGTTCGACACCCATTTATGAGTGAGAACTTGTAGTGTTTGGTTTTCTGTTCTTATGTCAATTTGCTGAGAATGATGGCTTCCAAATAAAGAAAATGTGGCACATATACACCGTGGAATACTATGCAGCCATAAAAAAGGATGATTTCATGTCGGGCAACTTTTCTGTAGATGCCTTTCAGTTCAATGAGCTTTTGGGACAAGATTATGGAGTTTTTTAGTTACAGAATCATGTCTGCAAACAGAGATAGTCTGAATTTCTATTTTCCTATGTAAATGCTCTTTATTTCTTTCTCTTGACTTATTCTTCTGGCTAGGACTTTCAATACTATGTCAAATAGAAGTGGCAAGACAGGGCATTTTTGTCTGTGCAAGCTTTCAAGGGGAATGCTTCTAGCATTTTCCCATTTAGTATAATGTGGCTGTGGGTTTGATATAGATGGCTCTTATTATTTTGAAGTATGCTCCTTCAATAACTAATTTATTGAAAGTTTTTAACATTTAGGAATGTTAGTTTTCTCCATCTATTAAGATAGTCATGTGGTTATTCTCTTTAGTTCTGTTTATGTGATGAAACACATTTATTGATTTGTGTATGTTGAACCAACCTTACATCCCAGGGATGAAGCCTACTTGATTATGGTAGATTAACTTTTAGATATGCTGCTAGATTTGGCTTGCAAGTATTTTTGAGGACATTTGCATCAATGTTTGTCAAAAATAATTGTCCTGAAGTTTTTGTCGTTGTTGTGTCTCTGCCAGGTTTTGTGATTTCTTATTATCCTCAGACAATGCTATATCGTCTGCCTGTACCTCATTAGTACATATACTCTGGTATCTCTATTTTAGACAAAGCTTGGAGAAGCCAGACACTCCTTTTGCTGAGCCTATTTTTATATAATAAACTCTTTTTTAATGTTTTTGAAGGAAAATTTTTATTATCAGTAAATACAGTGAGGCATTTCATGAAATAATGTAGGACACTGTTTACCTATATATTTCAGAGGGGTTGCCTTCAGGTATGTTTTTGAAGTCTGATGAATTAGGCATAATAGTGAGATGGTTTTCTATATTTCATGAACCTTGTTGTTTCCATAGGAAATTGACAGAATAAGGGAATTGAAGTGTATATTTGAGAAAATCATTTGGACTCATACATAATGGAACTTTTCTTTAAACCAGTTCGTGTTTTCTTTAAGAAAAGCACCTATCTTATAATTCTTGTGAAAATTAATTCAGATTAACTATAATAGATGCAAAAGAAAATAAGGTCAATGTATATAATCTTGTGAGAGAAAATTTTTGTATGCACAAGTAAGAATTATAAAGCCTGAGATTTCTACAATATCCATAAAAATTAAATTTCCACAGATCACAAGGACTATTCTTAAAGTTAAATTTAATGTAAAATAAAACTAGGAAAATATAGTTTAACATATATGGAAAAAATTAATGTATTTTGGTATGATTTTCCATGAAGTAAGAGGCTAGATTATAAGTGGTACATGAATGTTCTCACTTATAAGTGGGAGGTAGATGATGAGAACATGTGAACACAAAGCGGAGAACAGCAGACACTGGGTCCTACCTGAGCATGGAGGGGGCAAGCAGGAAGGGGAGCCAAAAAAAAATTGCTCTTGGATACTGGGCTTAATACCTGGGTGATGAAATAATCTGCATAATAAACTCCTATGACAGGAGTTTACCTATATAACAAACCTGCACATGTACCCTGAAACTAAAAGTATTTTTTAAAAGAGTAGTATATAAAATATGTATGCATTTTCAAAAATTCTAAGTTGTTTAATCTTTATGTAATAGAATGTGTCTAAAGTTTTAACAAAGAATCAGTATTACTCTTGAAATAGTGCATTCTTTTTAATGATAGTTTAAAAAATTCTGTTCAAACATGACATCATATGAGAAAACATTAGGGAGGGCCGGGCACGGTGGCTCACGCCTGTAATCCCAGCACTTTGGGAGGCCAAGGCAGGTGGATCACGAGGTCAAGAGATCGAGACTATCCTGGTCAACATGGTGAAACCCTGTCTCTTCTAAAAATACAAAAAATTAGCTGGGCACGGTGGTGCTTGCCTGTAATCCCAGCTACTCAGGAGGCTGAGGCAGGAAAATTGCCTGAACCCAGGAGGGGAGGTTGCAGGGAGCTGAGGTCGCGCCATTGCACTCCAGCCTGGGTAACAAGAGCGAAACTCCATCTCAAAAAAAAAAAAAAAAAAAGAGAAAAAGAAAAAACATTAGGGAAATATATAAATTTGTTTAATGGCTATATATCAACAGTCACCACAGAAATGTAACTTTGAATGAAATCCTTGCTTTTATATTAATTTTTATCAGCTGTTTGACATATGAGTAAATAATTGACACTGGAACAAAAATGCTGCAATAATTATGATAATCAAGAAGCATTATGGAATGCTAAAGTGGAAGGATCTCTTGAGCCCAGGACTTCAAAACTGCGGTGAGCTATGACCCTGCCACTGCACATCAGCCTGGGCAACAGAGCAAGTCTGGGTCTCTAAAAGCAAAAAAAAAAAAAAAAAAAAAAAAAAGTGTTAAATAGTTATGGTCATTACAAATGTTAAAATAGATAACTAATAATGACTTTAGGAATAACAATTATTACATTTATTATTTAGACAAAAGGTTTGTAAAAATTGAGGATTAATATGAACAGAATTATGGAGATTAGACCATATCATAATTCTAATTTTTGTGGAAATTTTTGGTGCTGAAAATTTTAACATCAAACAAAAATCCTTAAAAACTAGGTGTAGCTATTAGGGCATGCTTATCTTTCTTCCTTAGTCAAAGACACACTGCATTAAAATGTAAAACCTTTGAAACTGCCTTGTGATGTGATCGTACAGTGGTTTCAAGTAAGATGAAATAGTCTCAAGGCCATGTAAAAACTGTCCTTGCAAAAGTGACACCTTAACACTGAATTCTGCAGAAAATAATATCAACATGCTAACAGCTAATTTTTCTTGCAGGGAAATTATATTCTGAAACTTACTAAAAAGTTTCTAAACTTATGATCCTTGTGATTATATAGTGTTTATTACATGATTTCTGTTGTAAAGAGTCTTCTTCTTATTTTTCTTCAGAAAGATGGTGCAGTTGGTGTATATGCAGTAAAAGCTGACCTGGAGATGCGAATTCTGAATTAATCTTTTTATCTTGAAATATATTTACTTTATATTTTTTGTTTTGTTCTGTTTTAGTTTGTTTTATCATATCACTATAGAAAAATTTATCAACCTCAGCATTATTGCCATTTTGGGATGAATAGTTTTTGGTTTTGGGGTTCATCCTACACATTGTAATGTTTAGCAGAGCAACTGGCCTTTTTGCACTAGATGCCAATAGCATGTTTTTCTTCCTCCACTAGAATTGTGCCAGTGAAAATGTTTACAGATACTGCCAAATTTCCCCTGGAGGGGCAAAATCACCCCTAGCTGAAAATTACTCTACAGAAAAAGTATAAAGTTTTTTTTAAGAAATGGTTTTATAAAGCAGAATGTTCATGGTTTAAATATTTAGTCCAAGCAACAATCTTAAAGTACAAAAATATGTATTTAGGGGGATTTCCAAGATGGCACCATAAAAACAACTCAGGATTGCAGCTCTCAGTGAAGGCGCAGAGGGTGAGTCCCAGCTGCATTCTCAGACGGACCTTTGTTGCCCACAGAACGGGGAAATTCCCAGGTGTAGGAGAGACACGGGACACCAGTGCAGCCGGTGTTTTGGCTTGCGTGGCTGGTTCGGCCGGCGCCGCAGCACAGCGGCACCCGGCACAAAACTCACTGGTCTGGGTGCCCTGTTAAACCGGCAATCTGAGATTTGGAAGGGCACATTGTCATGTCCATCTGATTAAACGGGACTCGAACAGTGAGCCAGACCAGGAGATTCCTGGGAAGCATGATTTGAGCTGGTGCAGTGGGCAGCGGCACGGCAGATTGCATGGATCCCAGTGTCCTATCACCAGGCTACTGGGGCACCAGTGAGAGAGTCAACCATTCAAATTGGGGAGAAAAAGAGAGAGAGGACAGACTCTGAGGCAGGGAGACAGGTGATCGGGCTCGGTGGGTCCCACCCTGACGGGGACAAGCAGGGTGGCGATTGGAGGCGCTCAGGGTTGAGAGTTTTGCTGCGGGCTCAGCTGAATCGAGGACTGTGCAGCACAGTGGGGGAGGGGCGTCTGCCACTATAGACACAATCCGCCCCTACTTAGGTACACGCCCAGTGCTGACGCAGCCTCCCATTGCTGAGGCAACCTGCCATAACAGAGAGACTCCGCCAGCAGGGCGGAGTGTACCACAGTAGAATGGAGCACTGTGGCAGCAGGGTGAACCCACTCTAGCAGGGTGGAGCCTCGGCAGGCAAACAGTGAATAGACTACCTCCTAGCCAGGCAGGACAGTGCAACAGATACGCATAAAGAAAGACCCAACTCCCTGAGACAGAGCATCTGAGGGGGGGAAAAAAAGGGAGTTTTATAAGTTCTGCTGCAGCAGACCGAAACACAGGTGCCCAACAACCCTGAATGAACAATGGAGCTCACAGCTCAGCACTGGAGCTCCTATAAAGTACAGACCATCTCCTCAAGCAGCTCCCTGACCCCTGTATATCCAAAGAGTCACCTCAAAAAAGGACTAATCAGACTAACATTTGGTGGGCATCATTCTGGAATAAAGATAGCAGGAGAAGAAACTGGAAGCATCTCTCACTGTTCCACAGCTGCTACAGGTATACCCCAGACAAGAAGGGCCTGGAGTGGACCCCAGCACTCGTACACCAGAGGGGCTAGACCATTAGAAGGAAAACTAAGTAACAGAAATACTTCATCATCAACAATCTGGGCATCCACTCAGAGACTCAATTGAAAAATCAGCAACTACTAAGACGACATGTGGATAAATCCACAAAGATGGGAAGAAACCAGTGCAAAAAGGAGGAAAAAACCCAAAACCAAAACACCTCACCTCCTACAAAGGACCAAAACTCCTCACCAGCAAGGGAACAAAGCTGGATGGAGAATGAGTGTGACAAAATGATAGAATCAGACTTCAGAAGGTGGATAATGAGAATCTTCAGTGAGCTAAAAGAACATGTTCTAAATCAGTGCAAAGAAACTAAGAACCTTGAAAAAAGATTTGGAAAAAGATTTGAGGAAATGATAACAAGAATGGACAACTTAGGAATATGAATGAATTGAAGGAGCTGAATAACAACACGAGAACTTTGTAAAGCATGCACAAGTTTCAACAGCTGAAATGACCAAGCAGAAGAAAGAATATCAGAAGTTGAAGATCAACTCAATGAAATAAAATGAGAAACCAAGATTAGAGAAAAAAGTGCAAAAAGGAATGAACAAAATCTCCAAGAAATGTGGGACTATGTGAAGAGACCCAACCTATGTTTGATAGGTGTACCAGAATGTGATGAAGAGAATGAATCCAAGCTGGAAAATACTCTTCAGGATATTATCCAGGAAAATTTCCCCAACCCAGCAAGGCAGGCCAATACTCAACTCCAGGAAATACAAAGAACACCACAAAGATACTCCGCAAGAAGAGCAACCCCAAGGCACATAATCGTAAGATTCACCAGGGTTGAAATGAAGGAGAAAATACTAAGGGCAGCCAGAGAGAAAGGTCAGGTCACCCACAAAGGGAAGCTGATCAGACTCACAGCAGATCTCTCGGCAGAAATTCTACAAGCCAGAAGAGAGTGGGGGCCAATATTCAACATCCTTAGAGAAAAGAACTTTCAACCCAGAATTTCATATCTAGCCAAACTGAGCTTCATAAGTGAAGGAAAAATAAAATCCTTCATAAACAATCAAGTACGCAGAGATTTTGTCACCACTAGGCCTGCTTTACAAGAGCTCCTGAAAGAGGCACTACACATAGAAAGAAACAACCAGCACCAGCCATCCTAAAAACATACCAAATGCTAAAGAGCATCAACAAAATGAAGAATCTACATGAACCAATGGGCAAAACAGCCAGCTAGCATCAAAATGGCAGTATCAAATTCACACATAACAATATTAACCCTAAATGTAAATGGTCTTAATGCACCAATCAAAAGACACAGACTGGCAAATTGGATAAAAAAACAAAACCCATCGGTGTTCTGTATCCAGGAAACTCATCTCACATGCAAGAATACAAAAAGGCTCAAAATAAAGGGATGGAGGAAGATTTACCAAGCAAATGGAGAGCAAAAAAAAAAAAAAAAAAAAAAAGCAAGAGTTGCAATTCTTGTCTCTGATAAAATAGACTTAAAAGCAACAATGATCAAAAGAGACAAAGAAGGTCATTACATAATGGTAAAAGGATCGATACAACAAGAAGAGCTAATGATCCTAAATATATATGGACCCAATGCAGGAGCACCCAGATAGATAAGGCAAGTTCTTAGTGACTTACAAAGAGACTTAGACTCCCACACAATAATAGTGGGACACTTTAACACTCCACTGTCAGTATCAGACAGAGCAACCAGACAGAAAATTAACAAGGATATCCAGGACTTGAACTCAGACCTGGAACAAGCAAACCTGATAGACATTTACAGAACTCTCCACCCCAGATCCACAGAATATACATTCTTATCAGCACCACATCACACCTACTCCAAAATTGACTAAATAATTGGAAGTAAAGCACTCCTCAGCAAATGCAAAACAACTGAAATCATAACAGTCTCTCAGACCATAGTGCAATCAAGTTAGAACTCAGAATTCAGAAACTAACTCAGAGCTGCACAGCTTCATGGAAACTGAACAACTGGCTCTTGAATGTTGATTGGATAAACCATGAAATGAAGGCAGAAATAAAGAAGTTCTTTGAAACCAATGAGAATGAAGACAAAACATACCAGAATCTCTGGGACACATTTAAAGCAGTCTGTAGAGGAAAATATATAGCAATAAGTGCCCACATGACAAGAGTGGAGAGATCCAGAATTGACACCCTATCATCAAAATTGAAAGAGCTAGAGTAGCAAGATCAAAAAAGCTCAAAACCTAGCCAAAGACAAGAAATAACTAAGATCAGAGCAGAACTGAAGGAGAGAGAGACAAGAAAAACCCTTCAAAAAATCAATAAATCCAAGAGCTGGTTTTTCAAAAAGATCAACAAAATAGACAGACCACTAGCCAGACTGATCAAAAAGAAAAGAGAGAACAACCAAATAGATGCAATAAAAAACGATAATGGGGAAATCAACACAGATTCCACAGAAATTCAAACCATCATCAGAGAATACTACAAACAACTCTATGCACACAAACTAGTAAACCAGGAAGAAATGGATAAATTCCTGGATGCCTGTGTCCTCCCAAGCCTAAACCAGGAGGAAGCTGAAACTATGAATAGACCAATAACAAGGTCTGAAGTTGAGGCAGCAATTAAGAGCCCACCAAACAAAAGAAGCCCAGGTCCAGATGGGTCCACAGCCGAATTGTACCAGACACACAAAGAGGATCTGGTACCATTCCTTCTGAAACTATTCCAAATAATTCAAAAAGAGGGAACCCTTCCCGAATCATTTTATGAGACCAACATCATCCTGATACCAAAACCCAGCAGAGATTCGACAAGAAAAGAAAACTTCAGGCCAAGATCCATGATGAACATAGATGCAAAAATCTTCAATAAAATACTGGCAAACTGATTGCAAGAGTACATTAAAAAACTTATCCATCATGATCAAGTATGATTCATCCCGGGGATGCAAGGCTGGTTCAACATACGCAGGTCTATAAATGTAATTCACCACATAAACAGAAGCAAAAACAAAAACCACATGATTATCTCAATTGACGCAGAGAAGGCATTTGACAAAAATTAACAGCCCTTTATGCTAAAAACCCTCAATAAACTTGGTATCGATGAAACATATCTCAAAGTAATAAAAGCTATTTACAACAAACAAACAGCCAATATCATACTTCATGGGCAAAAACTGGAAGCATTCCCTTTGAAATCCAGCACTAGACAAGAATGCCCTCTCTCTCAGCACTCCTATTCAACATAGTACTGGAAGTTCTAGCCAGAGCACTCAGGCAAGAAAAAGAAATAAAGTGTATTCAAATAGGAAAGGTGGAAGCCAAATTGTCTCTATTTGCAGAAGACATGATAGTATACCTAGAAGACCCCATCACCTCAGCCCAAAAGCTCCTGAAACTGATAAGCAACTTCAGCAAAGTCTCAGGATATAAAATCAATGTTCAAAAATCACAAGCATTCCTATACACCAATAACAGACTTAAAGAGAACCAAATCAAGAACGAACTGCCATTCACAATTGCTACAAAGAAAATAAAATACCTAGGAATACAACTCACAAGGAACGTAAGGGACCTCTTTAAGGAAAACTATAAACCACTGCTCAATGAAATAACAGAGGACACAAACAGATGGAGAAACATGCCATGTTCGTGGTTAGCAAGAATCAACATCATGAAAATAGCTATACTGCCTAAAGTAATTTACACAATCAATGCTATCCCCATCAAACTACCATTGAATTTCTCCACAGAACTGGAAAAAAACACGATGAACTTCATATGGAACCAAAAGAGAGCCCGCATAGCCAAGTCAATTCTAAGCAAAAAGAACACAGCAGGAGGCATCACACTACCAGACTTCAAACTATACTACAAGTCTACAGTAATCAAAACAGCATGGTACTGGTACCAAAACAGAGATATAGACCAATGGAACAGAACAGAGGCATCGGAGGCAACACAACATATCTACAACCATATAATCTTTGATAAACCAGACAAAAACAAGCAATGAGGCCCTGTTTAATAAATGGTGTTTGGAAAACTGGTTAGCCATGTGAAGAAAGCAGAAAGTGGACCCCTTCCTGACACCTTGCACTAAAATTAACTCCAGATGGATTAAAGACTTAAATATAAGACCTGGCACCATAAAAACCCTAGAAGAAAATCTAGGCAAAACTATTCAGGACATAGGAGTAGGCAAGGACTTCATGACCCAAACACCAAAAGTATTGGCAACAAAAGCCAAAATAGACAAATGGGACCTAATCAAACTCCACAGCTTTTGCACAGCAAAAGAAACAGTCACTACAGTGAATCAGCAACCATCAGAATGGGAAAAAATCTTTGCAGTTTACGCATCTGACAAAGGGCTGATATCCAGAATTTACAAAGAACTCAAACAGATTTACAGGAAAAAAACAAACAAGCCCATTCAAAAATGGGCAAAGGATATGAACAGAAACTTTATAAACGAAGACATACATGAGGCCAACAAACACATGAAAAAATGCTCATCATCACTGGTCATTAGAGAGATGCAAATCAAAACCACATTGAGATACCATCTCACGCCAGTTAGAATGGCGATCATTAAAAAATCTGGAGACAACAGATGCTGGAGAGTTTGCGGAGAAACAGGAACACTCTTACACTGTTGGTGGGGGTGTAAATTAGTTCAACCATTGTGGAAGACAGTGTGGCGATTCCTCAAGGACCTAGAAATAGAAATTCCATTTGACCCAGCTATCCCATTACTCGGTATATATCCAAAGGACTATAAATCATTCTACTATAAGGACACACGCACATGAATGTTCATTGCAGCACTGTTTACAATAGCAAAGACCTGGAACCAACCCAAATGCCCATCGATGATAGACTGGACTGGGAAAATGTGGCACAGATACACCATGGAATATTATGCAGCAATCAAAAATGATGGGTTTTTGTCCTTTGTAAGGACATGGATGAATCTGGAGAACATCATTTTCAGCAAACTGACACAAGAACAGAAAAGGAAATGCTGCATATTCTTACTCATAGGCGGGTGAGAAAAAGGAGAACACATGGACACAGGAAGGGGGTCTACTACACACTGGGGTCTATTGGAGGGAATGGGGGAGGGCCAGCAAGGAGGGGAGCTGGGGAAGGATAGCCTGGGGAGACATGCCAAATGTGGGTGAAGGGGAGGAAGGCAGCAAAACACACTGCCATGTGTGTACCTATGCAACTATCTTGCACTTTCTGCACATGTACCCCCAAATCTAAAATGCAACAAACATTTAAAATTAAAAAAAAAGAAAAAAATATGTATTTAGAAAATACTTTCTTCAAGCAATCTACAATTTTAATTTTCAGGGTTGCATCTCTTAAATTCTGTCATTGCTGTTACCCAAATCTTTAAGTTCAAAAGTTAAAGTGAATTCTTTCCTTTTGTCCGATCCTATTAAAAAGAAAATACAGCTCTCTCTTTTTAATTTAGTTGAAAGTGTCTATAGTATCACAGATGTTTCTATGGTGACTATATGAGCAGTGCAGAGGCTGACAGGTCTGTAAAAGAACAGATAGTAAACATTGTAGGCTTTGCTGTTGGAGCTACTCAGTTCTGCCATTGTAGTATGAAAGCAGCCATGGACAACACAAAAATAAATGAATCTGATTTTGTTCCAATAAAACTTTATTGACAGAGTTTAGAAGCAGGCTGGATTTGACCCATAGGCCAACGTTTGCTAAGCCTTATAATAAATTACTGTTTCTTTCCTATAATGTCAAATTTATATAATTTACTGTTAAACTTTTAGTAATAAACTTGATAGTTAATACATTTTTATATTTGTCCATATATCACTGTGGTTCATTTTATGAAGGTGATTATAATTTACTGTTTTTAACCTTTTTAAAAATACATTTCTAGAGTGACTAGACTATATAACATTGATGTAACTGAAAATAACCAACACTGTTATTTTAAATAAAAGAAAAAAGACTCTTACTTGGACAATGACATTGACAATTCAGTAATTTTCTCTTACAGTATATCTTAAAAAACAAGTTTTGGAGAATGAAGTAGTTTTTATATATTTTAATATTAAAAACAACCAAGTAAATCTTGAATAGAGTTTAAAAAGATACAAATATGCCAAGTCTCCAACTTGTAATCACAGTCCTGCTTCTAATATCAACTTCACTGCTTCTATTTGTATTTCTCTTCTTGCTAAACTGAATTCTTTAGGAGTTCTTTTAGAAAGATCTATTTGACAGTAAAATTGTTTTATTGTTATATTTAAAAAATTTATTATTTTTCTACTTATTGTGAGCTTAGGTGAGCAAATAATTGTACATTGTAGTTATTTTTCTCTTAGAAAATGTTCATTTTCTGACTTCTCTATATGTAATGTAAAATCAATATCACCTGTCTTTGTTAAGAGTAGTATTGAAAAATATATTTTGTTCTTCATGTTCAGCAATTTTACTACTGTGATTCTTTTTATTTACTTAGTTTTAATTGTCCTTGTCTTTCAGTGATAACAGATCAATATAAAGATCTATGTCTTCAGTTCTGAAAAAGTTTTGTTAATTTTACTTCAAATACTTATTCTCCATCACGTCTGTTTCACAGCTGCCTATTCTTGTTCTGCATTGCCTTGTTCTTTTTTTCATGGATGTAATGTCCTCCTTAATCTTCCTGAGAATTATTTTTTAATTAACTCTATTGAAATATAATTTTTATACAGTGAAATTCAACCATTATATATATACAATTTAATTTAGATAGATACATAGTTTGCATTTAATCAAAATATGGAATATGTCCACATTATCTGAAAAAGTCCCCTCATGCCTCTTTGTAATCAATAACCCGCCATCAAACTCTGGATCCTCAAGAACCACTGATGGTATTTCTGTCCTGATAGACTCTTCTCTGCTCAAATATGTACATGGGACCATATACCACATACCTTCTGTGTCTAGCTTCTTTCACTTATCACATTGCTTCTGAGAATTGTCTACACTGATGCATATACCCGTAGTTCATTCATTTTGATTGTTAAATAACATTATATTGTCTGAATATACCATACTTTTTAATCTATTCTCTACATAATAAAAATTTAGTTTCCGTTATTGTCAATTTTGAATAACATTGCTATAAACATTTATGCACATGTCTTTGTGAAGACAAATTATTTATCATGAGTAAACACAAAAGTGAAATTTCTCATTTGCTAAGTGTATGTTTGAGTACAAAAGAAACTTTCACATTGTCTTCCAAATTGACTGTACCATTGCATTCTCACTAGCATTATGTGAGAGTTCCAGCTTCTCTACATCCTTCTTGGCACTTTTTGTCTGTATTTGTTTTTTAACTTTTGCTAGTCTAGTGGTGTTTTCAGTATTATTTTAGATTGCACTTTTCAGCTGTTTTTAATGTCTGCTTTTGTTCTTGTTTTATTTTTTATTTTTTGTGGTGTGTACAGTATTATTTTAGATTTCACTTTTCAAAAGAAATGATATATAATAGTTGTATATATTTTCATCATACATGTGATAATTTAATGCATTCATGTAATGTGTGATTCACATGTTCCTAGCCTAAAGAAAGGACAAATATTTAAGGTTAATGATATCCCAATGGCCCTGATTGATAATTTTCATTATTATAATAATGACTTTGAATATCTTTTTACATGCATGTTTGCCATCTGTATTTCCTTTTTGTACATGTATTTTTTAAATTCATTTTTAAATTTACAAATTATTTTTATTGTTACAACATGACTTTTTGAAATACTTGTATATTGTGGAATGGCTTTGTTAAGATTATTAATACATGCATTACCTCACTTTTTTTGTGGTAATAACAATCAAAATATTCTCTCTTCACAATTTTCAAGAGTACAATGCATTGTTATTAACTATAGTCACTGTGTTGTACATTAGGTCTCTTATTTCTTCCAGCTGAATAAAATTTGGTATCCTTTATCCAACATTTCCTCACTTCTCCATGCCCCCATAAATTTCTGATAACCATCTTTCTTCTCTTTACCCTTCCAAAGATTCAAAATATGTAAGTAATATTGTGTGATTATCTGTCTTTCTATGCCTGACTTATTTTACTCAATATAGTATTCTTAAGGTTCATCTATGTTTTAGGAAATAATAGGATTTCATTTCTTTATAAGGGGTGTGTGTGTGTGTGTGTGTGTGTGTGTGTGTCTAAAAGATGTACATATTTATATGACTGTTCATTTTTCTGTTGATAGACACCTAGGTTGATTCCATATATTGGCTATTGTGAGTAGCGTTGCAATAAAGATGAAAGGAGAGATATCCTTTTGACATACTGACTTCCTTTCCTTTGGATATATACTAAGAAGAGGGATTGCTGGAGCATATGGTAATGCTATTTTTAATTTTTGAGGAATTTCCCTATTTTTGTAATGCCTATAATTATTTACATTCTCATTAATAATGTGCAAGGATTTCCTATTCTCCACATTCTCTCCAAGGCTTGCTACTTTTGTCTTTTTGGTACTAGCCATTCTAACAGCAGTGAGGAGATATATCTAATGGTGGTTTTTATTTTCATTTATCTGATGATTAGTGACATTGATTATTTTTTCATATACTCATCCATATTTATGTCTTCTTTTGAGAAATGAATAGACATTTCCCATTTTGATTGCGTCGTTTGTTTCCTTACTGTTAAATTTTTTCAAGTTTTTATGTATTTCAATAGCCCCTTATTGAATGTTTGCAAACATTTTTTCCTATTCCACAGGTTATTTCTTCATTCAGTTGTTTGTCTCTTTGGCTTATATTTATGTTTATGTTTCTGAAATTTCCTTCTATGTTAACTATTCAAGGTCTTTGGTTTTTCAGGGTTAAATTATCTACTTATTAATAATTATCTAATTTTTCTTTGTTATTTAGCATTTTTAGTGTAAGCTATAGTTATGCTAATTGTTCTATACCTAATTGACTCATTCCTTCACCCCAGAAGACACATACCATTTTCCTTCAAATTGAAAATGAAACAAATTGGAACACTATCAGCATTTTCCTCTTTATACATTTTAGCATTTAGAGTTATTTCTATGGTATAGCAGAAAATGTAATGGCATTACAATTTAAATGCATAAGTAGGGTTTTGTTTTATTTTGGCAAAGATGAAAATAAGAAGCCAGGGACTATCGCTATTTGAAAGTTGAGTTTTCACTTTGTCTGATGGAAAAAAAACTCTAAATACCTTTCAATATATGCTAATTAAATGTAATCTACAAACATGTTTCAGGAATAAAATAAAAAATCCTGTGTGTGATTTCCTTTGATGCCATTTCATAATCATACCACAGAAAATATTATTTTAAAAGTGAGTCATATATCTGTATAATTGTAGGAAGGCAATGAAAAACAAGTGACGCAGCACTGGCTTAAAGCCTTACAGTAATAAGAAATAGAAATAGGAAATACATACAGTATATTTAGAGGAAAAATTAGGAATATGGAAATGATACTATTTTGCCAATTATTTCTTCATAATTGGAGAATATATTTTCCTTGGTGTATCTGCATTTTTCTGCAATTTAAAATGAATAGTTACAAAGCTGTAATTTGTTTTTTAAAATAACCCCCATTAAGGAATCTAAGACCTATGAGTGCTTTGTTGACACAGAGTTAACTCAGGATACTTGAAAATGATTTCAACAAAGGCACCTTATGCTATTTAAAGCAATTACTTGCTTGTTGCTATAGTGATTGCTAGAGGAGTATGCACATTTGCCTTGTAACTGCCTATGGGTCAAACAAAAGTCACAGATGTTTTTGATTTTCATTTCTAAAACTGTTAAAGCAAGCTTTTCACTAATAATTCTCAGATATAAATGTGCTACAAGCCTGAAGAGTTTAAAGGATGGACCTTCTATAGTTGAAGTAGGTAGTAACCTTCGTAATACATTGCATACTTTAAATAGAAAACATTAAAGAAGGAATATAATCCTGTGAGTGTAAAAATAAATTTGATGTAAGGTATTAATAAGTAAGTGATGGAAGGAAAACTAAAAGCACTTACTATGCTTATGATAATTAAGTATATCACTGGCTAATTTCTTTTAATGCTTTACATTTTCTTCACAAAAAGAGTCAAATTCTGTAAGATATTTGAAGATTTATTCTGAGCAAAATACGAGTGACATTGTCCCCATGACACAGCTCCAGGAGATTCTGAGACCATGTGCCCAAGGTGGTTGGGCTACAGCTTTTTTTTTTTTTTTTTTTTTTTGAACTTTTAATATAGACATAAGACATATCAGTCAATACATGTAATATGTACATTAATCAAATCTGTGCAGAAAGTTGGGACAAGTTAAAGTGGGTGGGGAGGGAACTTCCAGGTCATAGGTGAATTAAGATTTTTTTTTTTTTTTTTTTGAGACAGAGTCTCTCCCGGTCGCCCACACTGGAGTGCAGTGGCGAGGTCTTGGTTCACTGCACCCTCCTCCTGCTGGATTTAAGTGATTCTCCTGCCTCAGTCTCCGGAGTTGCTGGGATTACAGGTGCATGTCACCACGCCCGGCTAATTTTTTATATCTTTAGTAGAGACAGCTAATTTTTTGTATCTTTAGAGAGCCTCACCATGTTGGCCAGGCTGGTCTCCAATTCCTGACTTCCTGATCTCCCAGCCTTGGTCTCCAAAAGTGCTGGGACTATAGGCATGTACCACCTCGCCCAGCGGAATTTAGTTTTTTAATTGGCAATTGGTTAAAAGAGTGTATCTAAAGATCTGGAATCAATAGAAGGAAGTGTTAAAATCAAGGGCTATAGAGACCCAGGTTTTATTATCCAGATGAAGCCTCCAGGTAGCAGGCTTCAGAGAGAGACATTGTAAATATTTCTTTTCAGACTTTATAATGTGTCAGACTCTTTGTTAATTTCTCTAGATCAGTAAAAACACCTGAAAAGGGAAGGAAATTCTCTACAGAATGTAGATTTCCCCCCACAAGAGACAGCTTTACAGGACCATTTAAAAATATGTCAAATAAATATATTTGGGGGTAACATATTAATACTTCAATTTCTTTCAGAACCTGCTGTCATGTAGGTATCTTACTGCTACAAAGAGTCTGTTCTGTCAGTCTTAAGGTTTCTGTTTTAATGTTAATGCTGGCCAGCTGTGCCCAAATTATTCCAACAGAAGAAAGGGGTATGAGACATATCTGTCCACCCATTCCCATCATGGTCTGAACTAGTGTTTCTGGTTTGCTTTAGAATGCACTTGGCTGATGGCCGGGCGCGTTGGCTAATGCCTGTAATCCCAGTACTTTGGGAGACTGAGGTGTGCGAATCACTTGATGTCAGCAGTTTGAGACCAGCCTGTCCAATATGGCGGAACTCTGTCTCTACTAAAAATACAAAAATCAGCTGGGCAACCAGCCTGTCCAGTATGGCAGAACTCTGTCTCTACTAAAAATACAAAAATCAGCTGGACATGGTAGCAGTTGCCTGTGGTCCCTACTATTCAGAGGCAGGAGAGTAGCTTAAACCCAGGAGGCAGAGGTTGCAGTGAGCCATGATTGCACAACTGCACTCTAGCCTGGGCAACAGAGCAAGACTCTGTCTCAAAAAAAAAAAAATGCACTTGGCTGAAAGAAGGGGTCTATTCAGTTGATCGAGGGTGCTTAGAATGTTGTTTTTGGTTTACAGTTTCCAGATTATTTTTCTGAATTGATTTGACACCCAGGTAGTCAGAAAAATAGGCAAAGTAATCAGATGTGCAGCAACAGCCACTAAGTCTCCTCAAATCAAATACTCCTTCTGCCCCTCACATCTACAATTGGTTGTTGGATTCCTCTGACATTTAAAAAGGTACTCTCCAACATTTTATTTTTTCTTATTCACCTAAAATCAGATGAATTTAAATCAATGTATTAGGAAGTTACTGCATATACATATATTTAAATTATGTTATTTTCAAAATTCAAAATATATTTGTAGTTGCCTAAAACTAGAAAACAAAAGTGTGATGCTACTCTAGAAAGGCTTTTCTGCTAAGCACTTGAGAAATTTCTGTTTCTGTATGGTTTGAGTAATTACTATTAGAAGTAAAAGCAGTATTAAAACAAATATTTCATATGTTGTAGGAAGGAGTTAGGAGTGTATATTGGATAATTTCTGTTTGTAAATTTGAAACCACATGAAGAGTCAGCTACCTTCTGAAAAGTTTTATTTTCCATGAATTTAACCATAAAACCAGAGGAGAAGGAAATAAAAATTTATGAGTGGGCAGAAGAAGTTTATCCCAGAATATAAAAAGGTGTATAATTGCCGTAGAAAGAATTGGTCACATCATTGATTAGCTTTGCCTTTCCTCAACCATGTCACACTTAATCTTCCTCCTGTGAAAGTGGATGGAGGGGCTGCTTATTATTAAAATTGTGATGGAAAAACAAATGTGACTCAAAAATCAACTAAAATATTGAGAAACACAGATGAATTCTATAATATTGGTTGCATTGTTTTACAAATCATTATAGCAGCACCATTGGCATCTTCCAGGAACATGTCAGTTTTTGTTTCTTCACTTGAGATCCTTTGCTTATGATACAATGAGGCAGAATGGAGGTCAGGTTTTACATATTGAATGCATGAGTGTCTGAGTGTGAGAATCTGCTTTGAAGGAATATTAGCATGGGTATCCCCAATAACTAAGTGTAAGGTGATATTTCTGCCTTTGAAGGGTAGGTTTTGTAGTTGTCGAGTACATAGTACTTTGTCAGAAGTAAGAACCTCATTTGATAGAATGAATGAGGTGATTTGAGTGCTTCTCCTCTAATGATCATATATTAAGAAGGTTGACCACTGTAGGTCCTATTTCCCTGGATCCCATATGACCTGAATTCTAGCTGAGTCAGCCTCTAGAAACTGGCAACAGTAGGGAGAAAGGAACTCAGGTATTTCTCCTCTAACTCCGCCTTAGCAGCTATTCTTTGTTTTTTTTTTTGTTTTTTTGAGATGGAGTTTCTCTCTTGTTACCCAGGCTGGAGTGCAGTGGCATGATCTCAGCTCACCTCAGCCTCTGCCTCCTGGGTTCAAGCAATTCTCCTGCCTCAGCCTCCTGAGTAGCTGGGACCACAGGCACACGAGCAGCTATTCTTAAAGTGGCTACATGTCCGCCTTGTCTCCAACTCCCAGAAAACCGGCCCACTGTGACTCAGCTCTCTTCAGGGACTGGAGCTGCTTCAGATAACACCACATTTTCCTTTCTCTCTTTGTTCTAGGAGGGGTAGATGGTTTCCTGAAATTCCTAATATATAGGTTCTTTTACTCCATCCTCATTGGTCCTCAGCACCGTTTTTACCATCTTAACCAAATCTTTGATCTAAATTCACTTAGTTGCAATGCTTATTTTCCCTAGTTGTGCCTTGGCTGAAATAGTCCAAGTGCAACTACATTTGCTATTGAACCTATTTATGTAAACATATTCCAAATTGTATTCTCTCAGCAAGTGTACAGATTAAAAAGAAAAATTCTCAAATCAAAGGGAAGGCTGTGGTTTTGTCTCAGAAACCCAAATGGCAGTAAGAGTTATAGGACTGGTGAACCATCCAAAACAATTCAACCTATTAAGCATTGGGAGTTAACAGTATTTTAAACACAGTTTCATATATAATAATTCCTAGGACATATGTTTTGTACATTCAGTATGTTACAGCTATGAGTAAGAAATTAAGTAATCTGAATCTCTGTAAGAGATTACGTGCTTACCAAGGAAAATGTAGCATTTTAGAGTAGGGAGTATAAAGTTTGAATACTAAGCCTACAACTTTCTCCTTGTGACACCTTAGATCCCTTAGTCTCTCTAGACTTTAGTTTTCATATGAATAAAAGACGGATAATACTCATAGGATTGGAAACTGATAACTTATTTTATTCTCTGGACCTCAAAGTCCAATAACTAGTGTGTAAGTGCAGTGGATTTATAAGTTTCCAAAATTCGTGATTACAAATGTTTATTTACAAATAATATTTTGTAAAGTTTTTTAGTGCTCTTCATTAATACAACTAGAATGCATTAATTGTATTAATTCTACTAGCAAACACTTTATAATATAGCCTTTAAGCCATTTTCAGAGGTAGCAACATTTTAAATAAAACATAATCTGAATTTATAATACCACAAATATCTTTCGAATTTTAAATTTTAAGAATATTTGTAGTTCCAAGGAAAATTTGTCCAATTAGGTTTTTTTTCTATAAATAAAATCATTATAAATCTAGGAAAAAGTAAATTTCTTTAGTTAACTATAATATAGGCAAATCTGTCTGAAATAAATAAGCCGTTAAGAAAATTGGCATGCATTTTAATACTGTGTTTTTTAAAGTCTGTTTTTTCCATAATTCATTATGAATGCTATTTCATGATTCTTTTCTCATCTCTGATGATTTAGATGATCTCAAGCAGTCAAAGGGGAAAATGAAACTTAAAAAGCTCCAGATATTATGGTAACTTATAATTCTTCGTTGAAACTTAAAGCTCTAAATTAATGACAATAGAAAATAATAAATTACCTGTTCTTTGTGGTGATGTGTCAGGTGCTGGACTTCAGAGGACAACGACTGGTGAAAGCCAACACCTACTCAAACATGGAAATTATGTGTCTCAATTATAGACCCACATAACAGCATTTCCTTTTAAACTAAGATATTAATTTCCTAGGACATAGAGTTACTTGTACATAGTATATTTATTTGTTTTGGTATATAATTGCAAATGCAGGAGTTTCTTGGTAAGATTGAAAATAAGAAATGAAACAAATCTTGCATTAGAACCTCTTCTAAAATCTGAAGTAAAATCATTCTTAAGTAAATTGCCATTATCATATGCCTCCTTAAAAATATAGGTGCTAGCTTTTCTTTTATGAAGGATGTTCATCTAGCCTATTTGTTAGGTGTCTGATGTGTGTGAATAGTCCAGATCAGATTATTAATTATTTTTGGTCATTTTATATATGTTCCTTTATAATCATACTTTATTCATCTTAAATGTAAAATTGAGCACTGCTTTAATGTCATTTTTAGAATGGCAAAGGGGACAAGGCTCAAAAACCTACTTTCACAATAACTGTAGACCAAATCAAGTTAACAAGAGTATCTGGTAGTAAATCTTAGGGACCCAAAATTCCCGCTAAACTGTATGTCTTCTCTATCCAAAAGCTTCATATTCAGGTAAATGCTAGCATTTATGTGTCTCAGCTAATAAACAATATAATTGAGAAGTTTTTCCTCCCTAAGGAAAGAAGTATATAAGATATGTGTACTAGTAATACTAGAACTTCTAAATAGGCAGAATAATAATTTGGTAAGCATGAAACACAGTTCTCAAGTACATTTTGTTAGATCATGTTTACATAGATTAAGTCATAAAGGTGACTGTGACAGCAATATTAATGTAATAATATAAATGAAAAAAATGTATTTGAGCGAGACAGCTATTTTTCTTTCTTGATGGAAAACTGAACATGTTGATTTGCTCATCAAAATTCAGAGGTGGACTATTTTATTATTTTTGACAACTAATATTCAGAGCTTTTGATTTCTCTTTATCTTTGCATTTTAACAAACTGTGAGTTCAGGTTCAAAAACAATATATATTATACAGATACAAAAGTAATGACATTTTTTAAAATGGTGTGTGACTAAATAAATATAAATGATGAACCACATTTTTAAATGCAAAGGTCTGTCTGAGAGCACTTCCCCATTTAGTATCTTGTTTCTGATTGTATAAAATGAAAGCAGGAAGGCTGGATGAGATGGCTCACGTCTGTAATCCAAGCACTTTGGAGGCCAAGGCGGGTGGATCACCTGAGGTCAGGAGTTCAAGATCAGTCTGACCAACATGGTGAAACCCTGTCTTTAAAAAAAAAAAAAAAAGGAAATTAAAAAAAAATAAAATGAAAGCAGGACAGTTCTCCAGATAATATGAAAAATTTTGTAAAAATAAAACACCTCCATGTGTAGGACCATCTTTCATTCTCACTAATCTATGCAAACTAGGAAATGCAGACATTTTTAATACACATTTACAAATGTATAAATTATGCCTCAGCAGGATGAAGTAAGCCACATGATAATAAATAGCAGAAATGAAAAAAGAACGTTTTCTGAAATATCAATGGAATAGGAAGGTGAATGGCAATGTTGAAAGAATAGAAACAAATATGAAAGGGAAGGGAAGGATACACTAGTAATATGTGAAGAAAGAATAGAAAACATGGTATGTTTGAGACTTCTGAAAACAAAATGAAACAGAGAGGAAGGAATTCCTAACTGGCAAATCAGAAATATGAGTTCAGAGCACAATAGTGGTGGGATACAGTTTGGAGAGATCGATGACCGTTCTTTTCCCTAAGCAAATAAGTAGGAGAAAGAGGTAAATTTAGAAAATCTCAAGATTATCCTTTTGTTGGCTAAGAAGATTTATTTACTTTTTTAATGCTGCTGGGACCTATGATAGGAATAATGAAAACAAGTATCTTTTCTTGGAGATGAGGTATTTCTACATACAAAACATAGCTGCCCTTGAGTACGGGTGCCATGAAAACTATGACGATACCTTAATAAGGGGCCTGGCCTGACCCCTCCAGAGTCTCTCCAGAGTCCAGAGACAGCTCTGGCCAGTCACTGGTGGAGTGGAGAGTACACCCGTGGTCAAGACCAGAATCTGTAAGATTTATTAAGGCTTGACCGATGGGCAAAACTAATTCGATGTTTAGGCATTTTGTTTCCAAGAAATGAAGATGAACTCAGGATTATTCCAATTAATGCAGATATATAGAAAAGACACATGGGAAGTTAAAGAAAAACAAACTCAACATCCATGAATCCACAGATGAGTTTCAAGGTTAGTGCAGCTCTGGGAATAATTTTCTTAGTAGAAGGCATCTCTTGATTCTCTGCTTTCCTGTTAATTCCCTTTGAATCACATTAACTTCCCAAATCAGAAGATATTATTGGCATTGCACATTGCCATGTAATATAAAATTGTCATGTCAGGACACTTCAATTACATATTAGAAGAACTTGTAGGCCAGGCATGGTAGCTGATGCCTGTAATCCCAGTATTATGGGAGGCCAAGACAGACGAATCACCTGAGGTCAGGAGTTCACAACCAGCCTAGCCAACATGGCAAAACCCTGTCTCTACTAAAAAATACAAAAATTACCCAGGTGTGGTAGTGCATGCCTGTGATCCCAGCTGCTTGGGTGGCTGAGGCAGAAGAATCACTTGAACCCAGGAAGCAGAGATTGCAGTGAGCTGAGATCATGCCACTGTACTCTGGCCTGGGTGACAGACCTAGACTCCATCTCAGAAGAGAAGAAAGGAAGGAAGAAAAGGAAGGAAGGAAGGGGGGAGAGAGAGAAGAGAGAGAGAAGGAGAAACCTGTAGATGGACTTCAGTATCAATTTCTATTGGCTTTATCATATATCAGTGAGGGTGGCGCTACAAAGCACAATAGATAATGTATAAATAATCACCTTACGTTGCTCCTCTGAACAAGTGGCTGTTAGCATGGTTTCCTTAAGATAAAACTTTGAGGTTGGCAGGGTGAAGGTGAGACCCATAGGTCCTGCTCAGGTTTGGTGAGCTACTTGAGAAGTCAGCCCAAAAAAGGATGTAAAACAGAAGCTGAAACCTGGGATTGAGGTTGCAATAAAAATTCTCCCCACAGGATTTAAAGTTGCTTCTTCAGCTGCAGGCAGCTGACAGCAGCTTTTTATCTGGGAAAGATTTTGCCTGATATTTTCTCAGACTCCGGAAAATCATTCAACTTGTCAGTGAAGCTGAAAAGACAAGCTCTTTGATATGTAGCAGCAGCTTGGAAATGGTTCCTCTCTATTCAGCTGTCAGGATAGGAGGAAACTTTCAACAAATATCATCACAAAAGATATTTCAGGACACAATTATTTTAGAAGTTTAAGACAAAAATGCTTCCAAGGCCAAAGACATTATTAGAGTCTGAACTGTCTAGGGAATTGAAGGGCATCAGAAGCAATGGGCACTTTTTGCTCACCTGTTTTACTAGTGTGAATGAGGACATGCATGTTAGTTGGAAAGAAATATAGTAGAGAGCCGAAACTCAATAGGTTTCATCAGTATCTTACATGCCAATTCAAAGCAAATGGCAGCGGTTTCTTAGAGGTCTCCCTTGAGAAAATATCTATACCCTTGCATGGCAAAGGGTGCTTATGAACCAGCATCAGCGTCACCTTGGGCTCACCCAAGACCCACCAAATGAGAATCTGCTTTTTTGTTTTGTATTTTTGTTCTCTTTAAAACAGGGTATCACTCAGTTGCCTAAGTTGGAGTGCAATGGTACAATCAGCCCGAAAGCATCAACCTCTCAGGCTCAAGCTGTCCTCCCACCTCAGCCTCCTGAGTAACTGGTCATAAAGATGTGCACTGCCCCACACAGATGATTATTTTATTTTTATTTTTGTAGAAACAGGGTATTGCTATGTTGCCCAGGCTGGTGTAAAACTCCTGTTCTCAAGCTATCCTTCTGCCTGGGGCTCCCAAAATGCTTATGTTATGGATGGGAGCCACTGTGCCCCACTAAGACTCTACTTTTTAAGCCTGTGGTTAAACACATATAACATGTACTAACTTAATTTTTAAGTATGATGTTCTGTAGTGTTAAGTATATTCATAATGTCATGCAGCCAGTCTCCAAAATTTTTTCATCTTGCAAAACGGAAAATCTATACCCATTAAACAACAACTGCAACATGCACAGAACTCGAGGACATTATGCTAAGTGAGATAAGCCAGTCACAAAATACAATTACTGTATGATTCCACTTATATGACAGTCTGTGTTTTAACGATTCTCAGGTGATTCATTTGAACACAAAAGCACTAATTTAGAGCACATCTGGGCTCAGCAGGCATGAGCATCATAAAAGGTTAGCAGCACAATTACTGGATATGTTATTTCTGGTAGCGTAGAAAGAACCTGGCTTTTTGAGTTAAAACGGACCTGTTTTATAATACTAGTTCTACTGCTTACTAGCCATTTGTTAACGGGAATTTCTTTAGGTTGTCTAAGCCTCATTTTAAAAAATCTGTAATATGGTTATAATTAAAACCCATTATAGATATTTTTCATGATAGTTTAAGGAGATGCATGCTGAGCATTTATTGCAGTCCTTGGATACAGTAAGTGTACTTAGTAAATAATTTATTAGTATTGTTATCTGGGTGAAAAATACTATCACCAGTGGCCTTTCAAGTGTATTCCTTACTATAGCAGGATAATGAGTCCTTGAAGTTTACAAAATCTCAACCTAATAGAAGGAATAATCTCAAGCTTACAGAATATGATTTAAGGGCATGGATATTATGAAAAACAAAACACTATACAGTTCCGAATAACCTTGAAAGCCATCTTTATAAAAGACTAAATACATATACATTACCAATTATAGAATTTTCCTATTTCTGACTCCAGAAAGAAAATATCAATGATCAATTCAGGAATCTATTACAATTATTCAAAGTTATTCAACTTTAATTATCAATAGATTTTAAGTAACGTATTTTTCTCCTAATGAAGAATAAACTAATTTGTCTAAATCATTTATCCTTGGAAACAAAAATTTGATAACCATTAGGTATGATATCAACATATCTCAAGCTTAAGTGAAAGTTTGGTTGCATTAGACCATATTATCATAAGCACCAGCCAAAATTTTTATCTTTTATTTATCCTCATAAATCTGATGCTGGATAATATTCTTTTGCCAAAGTTTCCTGAATAATTTTTATGCACCCTAGATATACGCTTAGTAGCTTGTTTAATGTTTTCATCTATGGTGTAGACATTTATTAAACGTCTTATCCTGTGTGACTAAAGCCAATATTTTAGTTAGCCAGAATTGTGCCTGGGATCTCTTACTCAATGACAAAATATATTCCTCAAACATTTAATGAAAATATGTTCTCATTCCTAGTTAGCTCAACTTCCATTCGCTTTATAAATAAAAAACACATTTTTTTAAAAAATGTTACCCCAGAGGTGGTAGCAATGTAAAGTCAAAAACAAAACAATTAGTCTATCGCAAATAGGAATGAAACTTCCTGTTTGTGATAGACTCATTGGTTAACAGGGTTAAGAACAAGAAAAGAAAGTTAAAATAACAAAATTGTTAGAAAAACTTTGGAACAACTAAGCACTCATCATACGATCTCTAAAAAATACTTAGGTGCATCCTACAAAACAGATAATGCATTAAATCGAAGTCCAGTGAGTAACTTAGAGCAGCTATAAAAGGCAAAGTTAAATATTATGGTAATACATTTTGAGAGAAAAGCCATATAAATAAAAATATAAGCTTTACTGCCAAAGAAATAGGAATCAACAAAATGAAAGTTTAAACTGCCACTTTTTATTTATTTTTATTTTTTATTTTATTTATTTTAAGTTCAGGTCTAATGGGTAATGTGCCGACATCGTAAGAAGGTTAAAGGGTGGCACATCTCACCCAAGCGTATGAACACCCAATCATCATGCTCATGAACTACAAAAGGATCAAAACTGCCACGTTTTTAAGAGTCATAATGTATTTATTTATCCCTGTGTTAAAATAAATTTTACAAAGAGACATATAAATTTAGCTCTGATACATAAACAAGTGTATATTAATTGAGGAAAAAAGACTCTTGGACAAAATAATCTATTAAATTAAAAATCATGTAACCTGCTTGGCTAATATATATATATTTGTTAATAAGTACAGGTCTTCAGCCAAGGACATTGCATGACATTTACTTTGTAAGCCAAATGGTAAATGCTATTTGTTTTTCTTTTATTAAAATTTTTCTTCTATTTGTAGAGATCCATATGAATGGTTCCATTCACTTTTCAAACAATTAGGATGTAGCCCTATGCATTTATGCATTACCCAGATTTGGGGGAAAAAATATAAAGATTAATTTGGAAAAATGGTAGATGTTTTAAATAAAAAACCAATGCATATGTTGGTGATATGCAGACATTTCAGAATGTTGCAGTTATTTATTTTGGTACTCAAATGCACCAACTCAACTCGAGAGGTTCAGTGTTGAACCCTGTAATAAAGATTCCCTATAATTCGCATCATAATGTTGTGAAGTTACCATCACTGAATAAATGACTTATTCTGGAGTTCCTGCTGACAGTTAAGGTGAATGATTTCTGTTACACAGTTTGTTAGGAAGTTATTTTTTATTTTCCCTTTTGTTCCCTTTGTTTTACTTGAGTTTTACTTTCATTTGTTTTCCTGAAGCAGGTAACAGAACGGCAGATAAAATAAGTTTATTCATACAGATTAATAAATTATTTATCATTAGTTAATACAGTTTTTCTTATCAAAAATATATGAATAAAAATCCTAGAATTTGCTTTTTCATGATTTTAGCATATTATAGTTATATAAAAATAAATGCTAAAATTATACTTAATAACATATGGCTGATATATTAGAAAACAAACTTCTTTAAAATTTGTATTCTCATCAGTGAGTTTAATGAAACAATGAATTAAAAATAAAACTAATCTTTAAAGAAGTTGTAAAATGATTAAAATAATAATACAAGACTTAACTTAGGCTAAGGTTAAGATAGTATTTTATATCAATGTTCTTAAACTTTTAATTTATTTACTATGCTTTAAGTTCTGGGGTACGTGTGCAGATTGTGCAGGTTTGTTATGTGGGTGTACACGTGCCCTGTTGGTGGTTTGCTGCATCCATTATCCTGTCATCTACATTAGGTATTTCTCCTAATGCTGTCCCTCCCATTTCCCCCCACCCCCTGCTATTCCTGTCCTATCCCCTCTACCAGGACCTGCTGTGTGATGTTTTTTCCCTCCTCCCCCGGTGATTTTTTTTTTTAATTTTTATTGCATTATAGGTTTTGGGGTACATGTGCAGAACATGCAAGATAGTTGCATAGGTACACACGGCAGTGTGTTTTGCTGCCTTCCTCCCCTTCACCCACACTTGGCATTCATCCCCAGGCTATCCCTCCCCAGCCCCCCCCCGCTGTCCCTCCCCCATGCCCCCCAATAGACCCCAGTGTATAGTAGACCGCCTCTCTGTGTCCACGTGTTCTCATTTTTCTCACCCACCTATGAGTGAGTATATGCGGTATTTCTTTTTCTGTTCTTGTGTCAGTTTGCTGAGAATGATGTTCTCCAGAATCATCCATGTCCTTACAAAGGACACAAACTCATCATTTTTTATTGCTGCATAATATTCCATGGTGTATATGTGCCACATTTTCCCAGTCCAGTCTATCATCGTTGGGCATTTGGGTTGGTTCCAGTTCTTTGCTATTGTAAACAGTGCTGCAATGAACATTCGTGTGCATGTGTCCTTATAGTAGAATGATTTATAGTCCTTTGGATATATACCCAGTAATGGGATTGCTGGGTCAAATGGAATTTCTATTTCTAGGTCCCTGAGGAATCGCCACACTGTCTTCCACAATGGTTGAACTAATTTACATTCCCACCAACAGTGTAAGAGTGTTCCTATTTCTCCACATCCTCTCCAGCATCTATTGTCTCCAGATTTTTTAATGATTGCCATTCTAACTGGCGTGAGATGGTATCTCAATGTGGTTTTGATTTGCATCTCTCTAATGACCAGTGATGATGAGCATTTTTTCATATGTTTATTGGCCTCATGTATGTCTTCTTTTGTAAAGTTTCTGTTCATATCCTTTGCCCATTTTTGAATGGGCTTGTTTGTTTTTTTCCTGTAAATCTGTTTGAGTTCTTTGTAAATTCTGGATATCAACCCTTTGTCAGATGTGTTGACTGCAAAGATTTTTTCCCTGTGTTCATAGGTTCTCACTGTTCAATACCCACTTATGCGGTTTTGGTTTTCTGTTCTTGTGTCAGTTTGCTGAGAATGATGGTTTTCTTTGTCATACATGTCCCTGAAAAGGATATGAACTCATCCTTTTTTATGACTAACTAGTATTTCATGGTGTATATGTACCACATTTTTTTAATCCAGTCTATCATTGATGGGCATTTGGGTCGGTTCCAAGTCTTTGCTGTTGTGAACAGTGCCACAGTAAACATACGTGTGCATATGTCTTTATAACAGAATGATTTATAATCCTTTGGGTATATACTCACTAATGGGATTGCTGGGTCAAATGGTATTTCTATTTCTAGATCCTTGAGGAATTGCCACAGTGTCTTCCACAATAGTTGAATTACTTTATACTCTCATCAACAGTACAGAAGTGTTCCTATTTCTCCACATCCTCTCCAGCATCTGTTGTCTCCAGATTTTTTAATGATCACCATTCTAATTTGCACGAGATGGTATCTCAATGTGGTTTTGAATTGCATTTCTCTAATGACCAATGATGATGAGTATTTTTTCATGTTTGTTGGCTGCATAAATGTCTTCTTTTGAAAAGTGTCTGTTCATATCCTTTGCCCACTTTTTGATGAGTTGTTTTTTTCTTATAAATTTGTTTAAGTTCTCCATAGAGTTTGGATATTACCCCTTTGTCAGATTGATAGATAGCAAAAATTTTTCCCATTCTGTTGGTTGCTGCTTCACTCTGTTGTTAGTTGCTGTTACTGTGCAGAAGCTCTTAAGTTTAATTAGGCCCCATTTGTCTATCTTGGCTTTTGTTGCTGTTGCTTTTGGTGTTTTAGTCATGAAGTCTTCGCCTATGCCTGTGTCCTGAATAGTATTGCGTAAGTTTTCTTCCAGAGTTTTTATGGTGTTTCTTCTAAAGTTTTAGGCCTCATGTTTAAATCTTTAATGCATCTAAAGTTAACTTTTATATAAGGTGTAAGAAAGGGGTCCAGTTTCAGCTTTCTGCATAGGACTAGCCAGTTTTCCCAACACCATTTATTAAATAGGGAATCCTTTCCCCATTGCTTGTTTTTGTCTGATTTGTCAAAGATCAGGAAGAATTTGAATTCCTTAATAGACCAATAACAAAGTCAGAAGTGGAGGCAGCAAGTAATAGTTTATCAACCAAAAAAAGTCCAGGACCAGACATGTTCACAGACGAATTCTACCAGAGGTATAAAGAGGAGCTAGTATCGTTCCTTCTGAAACTATTCCAAACAATAGAAAAAGAGAGAATCCCCTCTAACTCATTTTATGAGACCAATATCATTCTTATACCAAATCCTGGCAGAGACACACACACACACAAAATTCAGGCCAATATCCTTCATGAACATTGATGTGAAATTCTTCAATAAAATACTGGCAAACTAAATTTAACAGTACATCAAAAAGCTTATCCATCACGATCAGGTCAGCTTTATCCCAGGGATGCAAGGCTGGTTCAACATCCACGAATCTATAAACATAATCCATCACATAAACAGAAAAAAGATAAAAACCACATGATTATCTCAGCAGATGCAGAAAAGGCCTTCAACAAAATTCAGTGCTTTATGACAAAAACTCTCAATAAACTAGGTATCGATGGATTGTATCTCAAAATAATAAGAGCTATTTATGACAAACCCACAGCCAATATCATACCGAATGTGCAGAAACTGGAACCATTCCATTTGAAAACTGGTACAAGACAAGGATGCCCTCTCTCACCACTCCTATTCAACATAGTATTGGAAGTTCTGGCTAGGGCCCTCAGGCAAGAGAAAGAAATAAAGTATATTTCAATAGGAAAAGAGGATGTCAAATTGTCCCTGTTTGCAGGTGACATGATTGTATATTTAGAAAACCCCATTGTTTCAGCCCCAAATCTCCTTAAGCTAATAAGCAATTTCAGCAAAGTCTCAGGATACAAAATCAACGTGCAAAAATCACAAGCATTCCTATATACTAATAATAGAGAAATAGAGAGCCAAATCATGAGTGTACTCCCATTCACAGTTTGCTACAAAGAGAATAAAATAACTAGGAATAGAACTAACAAGAAATGTGAAGGACCTCTTGAAGGAGAACTGCAAACCACTGCTCAAGGAAATAAGAGAGGAAAGAAACAGATGGAAAAACTATGGTCATGGTTAAGAATAATCAATATTGTGAAAATGGCCCTACTGCCCAAAGTAATTTATAGAGTCAGTGCTATCCCCATCAAGCTACCAATGATTTTCTTCACAGAATTGGAAAAAAAAAACTACCTTAAACTTCATGTGGAACCAAAACAGAGCTCCCATAGCCAAGACAATCCTAAGCAAAAAAAGAAAAAAAGAAAAAAAAAGAGCTGGAGGCATCAAGCTATCTGACTTCAAACTATATTACAAGGCTATTGTACTCAAAACAGCATGGTACTGGTACCAAAACAGAGATATAGACCAATGGAACAGAACAGAGGCCTCAGAAACAATGCCACATAACTATAACCATCAGTGTTCTTGAACTTAATATTAATTGACATTTTAATAAGTTAAAATGACAAAAGAATAATTAAGTACTTAAGATATCATACTCCCCTAAAAGCTACAGAAATATCATTTTAATCCATTAATGTTTTAATGGATATAAATGGATTTGAATTTTTTATTTTTATTTTTTTGAGACAGGGTTAGTCTCTGTTGCCTGAGCTGAAATGCAGTGGGCATGATCATGGCTCACTTCAGCCTTGACCTCCCAGGCTCAAGAAATCCTCCCACCTCAGCCTCCCAAGTAGCTGAGAGTATAGGTACATATCACCACACTGGCTGAGTTTTTAAATTTTTTGATAGAAATGAGGTCTCACTGTGTTGCCCAGGATGGTTTCAAACTCCTGGGCTTAAGTGATTCTCCTGCTTCAGCCTTCCAAACTACTGTGATTATAGGATTGAGCCACTGTGCCTGACTGATTTTAATTTTGTGATTATGGGCTCAAGGTTATTTTGAATATAACAATGCAGTATCCAAAATACGTTATTCTGTTCTTCGACTAGAGTTACTCAATGCTTGGTTTTACATAGTGAGATTTGTTAATTTATTATTACATAATTATTTTAGGAGCATATTAATCAGGAGTTAAGAGAAACAGTAAAATTCTAAGGCCTAAAGTCCGATTTTGAAAATTCTAATTCTCAGACTTAAAAATAATTTTTGGTCCGTATTGGGCAAAAATATAACAAATCAGTATCCAAAATATATGTTACTCTGTTCTTCAACTTAATGCCTAGTTTGCCATAGTAAGATTTACATATTTATTATTTCATAGTTATTTTAGAAATGTATTTATCTGAAGGTAAGATAAACCAGTAGTATTCTAAAGCCTTAAAGTCAGATTTTGAAAATTATAATTCGCAGGCTTAAAAATAATTTTTGTTCAATACTGGTCAAAAATAGTCCAAGACAATTTGGTAGTTTATAAGTTTGGGGTGCAAAGAAAGGGGGACTAAAAATACCAACTCAAATAAACACTGGGAAAGCAAGAGAATCAGCAGGGCAGATGCAAACATAAAACTAAGTGGAACGAGTTGCATCTCAAACTAAGACAATGAGCAAGGCCAGACAGTACCAAAGAGGAAGTTTAGTAGATATAATGAGAAAAATATAGGCAGTATGTGTGTGTGTGTGTGTGTGTGTGTGTGTGTGTGTGTGCACGCGCATGCAACTTTGTGTGCAAACTGGATGTCTGGAAAGGCCTAAACAGTCATATTATATGTCAGTTTGCCTATATCACTAGCTCACTACTGACTAATTTCCTGATGACTGTCCATTGAAAAAAAAAGATAGCACTATAAGTACTATAAGGACACATGCACACGAATGTTCATTGCAGCACTGTTTACAATAGCAAAGACCTGGAACCAACCCAAATGCCCAACGATGATAGACTGGACTGGGAAAATGTGGCACATATACACCATGGAATGTTATGCAGCAATCAAAAATGATGAGTTTGTGTCCTTTGTAGGGACATGGATGAATCTGGAGAACATCATTCTCAGCAAACTGACACAAGAACAGAAAAAGAAATACCGCATATACTCACTCATAGGTGGGTGAGAAAAATGAGAACACGTGGACACAGAGAGGCGGTCTACTATACACTGGGGACTGTTGGGGGGAATGGGGGAGGGACAGCGGGGGGGGCTGGGGGGGATAGCCTGGGGATGAATACCAAGTGTGGGTGAAGGGGAGGAAAGCAGCAAAGCACACTGCCATGTGTGTACCTATGCAACTATCTTGCTCGTTCTGCACATGTACCCCCAAACCTATAATGCAATAAAAATTAAAAAAAAATAAATAAAGATGGAATTTTAACATTGGCAAAAAAAAAAAAAAAAAAAAAAAAGATAGCATCATTTACATTCCTCAAAATGTGTTGAATTAAGCAATGTGTTTGGAAATAAAATTTGTTGTATCAAAATTAGGGCTAACAAAGTTGCAAAATAATTAATTGGAAGAGCAAAATTTTAGTACTGGTTGATGAAAACAGATGAAAAACTATTTTCAGACCAAAGATTAGAAGTCAAACTAAAAGAAAGAGAAATAGGAAGAATAGCAATAATGACAAGAAAATACATAATCATCAGAGGAACAGAAAGAAAGCAAAAGGGAAAGAGAAATACAGAAAAAAAAAATCTGAGATTTTTTGTTTACTTTAGCTTATTTACTGAATGATTAATATAAACTGAAAGATCTTAGTGAGAAACAAGATTTCTTGTTGAGGCAATGCTATTATTTTATTATTTTTATTTTTTTAAATTTTTTATTTTTTATTGCATTTTAGGTTTTGGGGTACATGTGCAGAACATGCAAGATAGTTGCATAGGTGCAGACATGACAGTGTGTTTTGGTGCCTTCCTCCCCTTCACCCACATTTGGCATTTCTCCCCATGCTGTCCCTCCCCTGCTCCCCCCCTGCTGTCCCTCACCTATTCCCCCCAATAGACCCCAGTGTGTAGTACTCCCTTCCCTGTGTCCATGTGTTCTCATTGTTCATCACCCACCAATGAGTGAGAATATGCCATATTTCGTTTTCTGTTCTTTTGTCAGTTTGCTGAGAATGATGTTCTCCAGATTCATCCATGTCCTTACAAAGACAAAAACTCATCATTTTTGATGGCTGCATAATATTCCATGGTGTATATGTGCCACATTTTTCCAGTCCAGTCTATCATCGATGGGCATTTGGGTTGGTTCCAGGTCTTTGCTATTGTAAACAGTGCTGCAATGAACATTCGTGTGCATGTGTCCTTATAGTAGAATGATTTATAGTCCTTTGGATATATACCCAGTAATGGGATTGCTGGGTCAAATGGAATTTCTATTTCTAAGTACTTGAGGAATCACCACAGTGTCTTCCACAATGGTTGAACTAATTTACACTCCCACCAGAAGTGTAGAAGTGTTTCTATTTCTCCACATCCTCTCCAGCATCTGTTGTCTCCAGATTTTTTAATGATCGCCATTCTAACTGCCGTGAGATGGCATCTCAATGTGGTTTTTGATTTGCATCTCTCTAATGCTATTATTTTATTTATTTAGTTATTTGTTTCACATAGAATAGATTATGTTCTCCGGTAACACAGATTCATTTTAGAAAATTTGGTAAAGAAAACCAAGAAAAGTAAAAATTGAAATTAAAAAATAAAGTTTAGTAGCCAATTTAAAAGCCTTGAAACCAAAACAAGAAAGAAGAAAATAAATGTCATCATCATGCTAAATTCATATGCATTCACTTTTTATTTTTTAATATTATTTTTATAGTTTACAATGTATAGATCTAAGGGTTTAGGTTTGATGATTTTTCAGAATTTGATATGCCCATAGGACACAAAAAACAAAAGAGAAAATATTCCCATTATAGCAGAACGATTTCTTGTCCACTTTTCTAATTAACTCACCCCTGCCCCAACCACTCTGTGATTTCTAATACTGTAGATTAGTTTTGTATATTCTGACTTCTCTTTGTCCTCTTCTCATATATTTTACTTCTGGATTAATATAAACTCTTTAATACATTGTTAAATTTGTTTTAACTGATCAAGCATTTTTAATATTATTTTAATTATATATATGCATGTCCTTTGTGTTTAATGACATTTTTACCTTTTTGGGTTCTAGGATTTTCTCTAGAGCTCTAGATTTTTGTCTGATATAATATTATGTTACCTTGAACAAGTATTTTTAGAAATTTTTATGTTGTAAATATGCTAAGGACAAATCATCTCAGCTTTTATTCTGCCTAAAAAGTGTTTTTATTTCTCCTTTCTTTTTGAAAAACATAGGTATAGGTAAAGAATCCTTAACAGAGTTTTTCCTAGCATTTTAAAGATTCTGTTTCCGTGTCTTCAGGCCCCAATGTTTCTTAAGTCAATTGTCATTCTTATCATTGAGGCCATATGTGATATATCCACCCTGCTGCTTTAAATTTTTCTGTTTTTCTTCGCTTCTTAGCAGTTTGATTTTAATATACCTAGATAATTTATTCTTTGACTTTATCTTGCTTGTAATTTGCTGAGCTTCTCCTAAATAAAAATTTATGCTTCTCATCAATTTTAGAAAATTATTACTACATACTTTTTCAAGTAATTCTTTTGCTCCACTCTTTCTTATTTCTCCGTCTCTAGCTCTAATTATGTGTGAGAGGCTATTTGTCATTATTCTACAGCTATCATATGCTCTGAACTTTTTTTAAACAAATTTTCTCTTTGTGTTGGTTTAGACGATTACTACGGAAAGCCTTTAGATTCACTGATCTTCTTCATAGTTTTTAATCTTTAAACCTTTCAAATAGATTCTTCATTTATAATATAATTTTTTTTAAGTTTCAGTCTCTGTTGACATATGCCGTGTCTTTGTGTATATTGTCCCCTTTTTTTCTTTAGATCTTTTAGTGTGTTACTCATAGTTGTTTAAGAATCCCTATATGATGATTCCAACAACTGAATCCAATTGACTGTTACTTCTTTAGACCATGGGTTGCAATTTATTGTATCTTCAAGAAAATTATAATCTTTATTATATGTTAAACATAGTGTGTAAAAGGATTGCAAACATTGTAATAAATAAAATTTTCTCCTCAGAATATTTTAAATATTCCTAGTTTGCTAAATTGAGGGAGTCTGAGTCAAACTAATCTGTAAGTAGACTGATGCTCAGCTTTGGTGCAATTTCAAGTCAGTGAATCGCAGCCTTCAAGTATTTTGAGAATGATATTATGATGTTTTCAGCAAGATTTCGGATCTGAGCTAGATTAAAATCCCAAGGCTTCTTTGTATTTTGTAGATGTTAGCTTTCCAAACTCTAGGACATCAATTTCTGCTTTGTAGCCTAGCTGATGACTGTGGTTTACTGAAAAATATTCATTGCTGTCTAGTACTCCCAGATTTTCTGAACTTTGAGATCTTTGCCTGTCCTGCATCCTGGTTCTAGGCTTGGGAGGGCTGCTGCAGAGAATTCTATAAACACCCATGTTGCCTGGTAGAATTATCTTACTTCTCATACTTTATGCCTACCTATTTAAGACTGCAGCAGGAAAAGGGATCCAAGATGGCCAAATAGGAACAGCTTTGGAATGCAGTTCCCAGTGAGAACATGGCAGAGGGTGAGTGATCACCACATTTCCAAACGAGTTAGTACTGACCACAGACCAGGAGATTTCCAGGCTAAAAAGCTCCATGAGTTTCCAGCATGGCTGTTTCAGCTGCACAGCAGGTTTCTGCATAAAAACTCACACAAATCTGGGCGGCTGTTTCAAGGTGCCTGGAACGCCTGGGAGACAGAGCCAGGCACCAATCTTTATACGTATGTATGTATGTATACATATATATGTGTGTGTGTGTATATATATATGTATGTATGTATACATATATATGTATGCGCATACATATATATGTATAGATACATATATATACACACACACACACATATATATGTATACATACATACATACGTATAAAGATTGCAGCAGTGGATGCAATAAAGGCCTAGAAGACATGAAAGAATTTTTTTCATCCCACTGGCATGATTCTAGCCTCTGTACTTTCAGTGTGCTCAATAAAGACCCATGGGAAAGAGTTTAGAATGGGCATAGACTTACTTCATTGCCAGGGTGCCTTGATATTTTAATCCACCACAGACCTGCCATGAACATTTATGAATTTATTAAAAATTTAATTTTAAGTTTGTTTAAACTTTAATTTTATTAAAACTCAATTTTTAATTAATTTTATTCATATATAAACAATGTAACCCAGGTGTACTATGAAATCCTCTCTTTCCTGTTTCTCTGCCAGGGATAAAAGCTACCATTGACTAATTTACTTCTTTGAGCTGGTAACTTTTATAACTTATTGTTATTCTTAGGATGGGAGTAAAGGTCCTTTAGGACTTTCTATATCATAAGTTATATTTTTCTTTTAATGTTACTAATTCAGAAGGTGGTACACAATATTTAAAAATATGAGAGCTGTCTCACATAAAACTTTCTAATTTATCTTCTTTCTTGACTACTTTAGATACATTCTTCTTCTGTAACATGAGAACTCAATTTAGTTTTGAAAGTGCCCTTAATCACAAAATAGTACGGCAATCTCTTCAATTTTACAGGTATATCAAAGGTTAGAAATGGAGTATCAGAAGAACTTGAAAGTGGCAGAGATTGTTCAGAAAATGAATATAAGTAGAATACATTTCTTGTGACAAATTTTGGATTAATTGGATTTGGAAAGGATGTACTTGCTTTTAGCCTTTGGAGTCTGCGTGCTGTGATTCTGCTTCATGTTGAAGAAAAATTTAAAAAGCAGGTGACCAAATGATTGTATTATCTTAATAAGACATTTTTAGACTCCTTCCTCCCTAGCCAGGTGTTGTTTTTCAAGATTATTCGAAGCTTAATAATCAAGGGTTTTTAAATCCCTAATAGCTTGTCACTAAAAGAGTAAAAAAACAAATAAATACAAAAACAAATCCAAAGTCATTAGTTAACATTTGTATACCAAATGATGCTTCTTAACTTGGAAAAATAAAGAAAATGCCATAATAATATCATGTTAAAAATCTCCAAGTTATTAAATCAATCCTATATTTGTAAAAAATGATAACACTATTGCATATATGTTTATTTTCTAATTTTATAATTTCTGGAAAATACCTGTTACCAAACAAAATTTTAATATATTTCATAACTCTAGGAACACCTCCTGCAAATATAAACATATAAGAGTATCAGTCTAGAAAGAGGAATAGAGAAATAAAGATAATTTTTATACTTAAATTATATAATATCTATTCTTTTCACTTGCTAAGTCTCCTGTTCATTAAACATTTAATGAAAATCCTTGATATTTTAGTACTTTTACTATGTAAGTGTCTGAAATAATGCATTTGGTTAAAGTTTAAAAAATTCATGATTATTTTACTTATCAGTATCTGATAATTACATTGAAGCAGTCACTTTACTAAAAATCACTATACTAAAAAACTGTTTTACATGTGAATTAAGTAAAATAATAATAGAATTTAGTTCAATGTTAAACATGGACTGAATACAAAAATGACTTGCATATTAAGGTTGAATACTTCTTGCTGCTTCTCTTCAATAGGAGAAATATCCATGCACAGATTTCAAGTGACCAGCCACTCTGAAGCTGGCCTTCTACCTAAAGCAGCTTTTTCTTCACTAACGTTGGATTCTTAGATTCCATCTGAATTCTTTCTACTGAAATTTATTTCTCCATCTTCATTTCATACATTTCAAAACTTTATATTACTTAACATGTTCTGCTTGGCACAATCAGCAACTCTGCAAACTTATTTTCTGCTTTAGATTTGTAAGCTCCTTGACAGCTGAGCTCTAGTATTCCTCTTTAAAAATTTTGTTTTAACAAAATCTCATCTAGTACTGATAATATATCAAGCAGTGTTCTAAATGCTTTATAGTCATTTAATTAATAAAACATCTCATAAAATAGGTATTATAATTATCCTCATAAGAAAAACATCATTTATCTTTTAATCTTTATAGTAGGTGGCACATAAGAGATGTTTATTAAATGTTGAATTAGACTTGAGTCGTTTAATTAATAAGCATTTATTTAATGTCAGTGTTCTTGGAACTCCACCAGAGTATATGGATTTAAAAAGATGATTAATCTGGTTTTGGTCGTCATAGTTAAGTCTGGGGAAAATGGTACAAATTGGATAATGAATGGAGGGATATGTGAAGATATGATTAAGAATTAAGATTGTGTACAAATTGGTATTTCATAATACACAGACAGTCAATAGACTGTTAATAGGAAGTCAAACATTCTAAGCAAAGAAGAAAAAGTTGTTTATATTTGGAGAACTATAAAGTTCATTTAGGCCAGGCCATTGAATGATGTACATAAGTAGGACACAAAGAGGTAGGCATGTTACTTTGTTCAGTGCTTTCTTTGTACATACAAAGCATGTCAGATTTAATCCTGAAATAATTTTTCCATAATATGTCCTAGGGAACACTGTTTCTGTGTGGTGAATAAATAAACTGCCCCAAAATGGAAACCTTTTTAGGATCTAATATTTTCAAAACCTCTGTATACTTTTGTATATCTTGCTCTTGGAAAGAAACATTGTCATATAAGAAAATTATTTATTGTTGTTTTACACAAATTTCCTTATCTATTTGATGATCAAACAATTTTAGAGTAACTCCAATAATTATCAATAGAACAAATTTGATAACGCAGTGTTGTAAAATTTTCACCAAATCTGTAGCATAATCAGACTGTTACTCTAGAAGGTTCTGTATACTGACAGCACACAGGTGGACTGAAGAAGTCAAAGTAAAAGGTGGCTGGTAGCAGTTACTTCCTCATTGAATCTTTCAGGAGTAATTACCCAGGAGTAATTAGAGTTGCTAAGGGCTAAGATGGCTGAGATTGGTGGGAGGAGACATTTTTAACACAGCGTTCAAAGTAAAAGTGCTCAGTACTAAAGAAGTAACGGGAAGATAAAAATCGGGAAGATAAAAATCAATGACTTTCAGATTTTTGACGTGAATGACTAGTTCAATATTTGCCATAAGCTAAGATAAAAAACTGAAAACAAAACGCATTCCAGGAGAGAGATAATGATTAAATGTTGCCTTATGAATTGGAATCCACATGGAACATCTGGAAAGAGCTATCTACTAGGCTACTGGCTCTAAAGAAGTGTATGAGGTCGTGAGGGAGAAAAAGAATAGAAGAACCCTGGGATTGAGAGCCATAAATGAGGCTATGTAATAAGAGATTTTAACAGAAAAAAAAGGATAAAGGAACATGCAAAGATGCAGAAGTGAAAAGAGGACTGAGAAGTCCTTGGTAGATAAATGATGTAGGGGAGATGATTCGGGGAGGAATAATACAAGAATATCTGTCAATGCATGAATGAGAGTGGTAAAAGTAAAAACCTGGAGGAACATGAAATATACAGCAACCATTTTTCAAACTTTGGAAAAATGTATTGCAGATTATTTCTTAGAGTCATTCAAATTGCTGATATGTTGTAGCTGAATTAATATTTTACCATATGAACTCATTTTCTATGTACTCTAGAACAGTGGTTGTGTGAGTTTATGTATACATATATCCACATATATGTGATATATTTATACATAGAAATCTGTCTTGTGTATGATGCTCCAAATGAAAGAATTCTCAATTTTTAAGCAAACAATGTTTTTCTCTAAATAATAACTTTTAAGTAAATTGGCACTCTCCTGTGATTTATCTTTTTCCCTTGTCTTTACATTTAAAATTTTCATCATCACTGGTCATTAGAGAAATGCAAATCAAAACCACACTGAGATATCATCTCACGCCAGTTAGAATGGCGATCATTAAAAAATCGGGAGACAACAGATGTGGGAGAGGATGGGGAGAAATAGGAACATTTACACAGTTGGTGGGAGTATAAATTAGTTCAACCATTGTGGAAGACAGTGTGGCGATTTCTCAAGGATCTAGAAATAGAAATTCCATTTGACCCAGCAATTCCACTATTGGGTACATACCCAAAGAACTATAAATCGTTCTACTATAAGGACACATGAACACGTATGCTCGTTGCAGCCCTGTGTACAATAGCAAAGACCTGGAACCAACCCAAATGCCCATCAATGATAGACTGGACAAAGAAAATGTGGTACATATACACCATGGAATGCTACGTAGCAATAAAAAACGATGAGTTCGTGTCCTTTGTAGGGACTTGAATGAATCTGGAAACCATCATTCTCAGCAAACTGACCCAAGAACAGAAAGCCAAGCACCATATGTTCTCACTCATAGGTGGGTGTTGAACAACGAGAACACATGGACTCAGGGAGAGGAGCATCATACACAGGGGACAGTTGGTGGGGGGCGGGTAGGGGAGAGACAATGGGGGGTGGGGACAGAGGGGTAAACATGGGGAGAAATGCCAGATATAGTATGTACCTAAAGTAAAATAAATAAATTTACTTAAAAAAAAAAGAAATCTCATGAACCAAAGGGCAAAACAACCAACCAAAAAAAAAGATTTTCAAAAAATTTCTGTATTTTCTATTGATGCCGTAGGTAAAATGTTGTACAACAAAAACATATACTTTGGTTTTCCTTTAAACTTTATTTTTTATTTATAGTTCCTTATTAAATATTATATATAAAATAAGATGTGCTTACTATACGTTATTTTTTGTGTGTAGGAAATGGTAAAATAATGAACATAAATTTCTTCTTAATTTACCCTAAGCATTTATTTCAGTCATATTTCATTGAATTGTACCCATAGTTCAAAAACATTTTGTTTTAGCAAAAGAAAAACAGCTTGTTCACTTACGATATCAAGATATTAAGAATAGTCATGTGAACAATGAAGTGTTTCAAAGTGTATATAGTCAGGGAAATAAGAATGCCTCTGAAATCCTATTAGGACTGCTAAAAACCTGAGTAGTAGTATTTGCAGAAGTTGACCTGCAGGTATTATTTTATTAAAAGCATTAAATAAAAAGAAACAGAAGAAAGCCCCTAGGTCTGGGTTGTAAATTTCCATTTTGTTTTACTCATATCCATTTTTCTATTCCCGTTTTGGTTGTTATTTAAAATAGACAATAGAACTTGCCCATATATTGAGCCCGGGAGTTCTCACTTAAATATGTTTCTGTTTCAAATTCGAGAACATTTGTTAACTGTGGAAATATTCAGTAAATCTCTATATCTATCTTTTGAACTTGTTGTAGCTATTTCCTTTTAATCTAGGTATTTTTATTTATCTCTAGCAAAAGCCTTCAAAATTTCACCAGAAAGAAATGTTTTAAGAATTTTTTCTTTACTCAAAGGATTATCAAATATTCTCAAACTACGATTCCCAGGATGGAATCTGCTCTCTGTGCTCTGTTTTATATAAATAGTAGCCTAAACTCTAACCTGTTGGATCACTTAGAATTTTATAGTACATAAGTCAATACAGTTATGTAGCTCAGTATTGGCCTAGCTTTAAGAAGAATCCCTAGTAATAAACAGTGGCACAAAAGTCTGGATGTTGGGAAACATGAATCCAAGTCTCAGGCCATTACTTACTTGAATTATATGACTTTTATTTTTTTATTTTATTTTATTTTATTTTATTTTTTTGCAAAGGTGGAGGAGTAATGTCTATCCCTTTCTTTTTTTATTTTTATTTATTTATTTATTTTTAATTTTTATTGCATTATAGCTTTTGGGGTACATGTGCAGAACGTGCAAGATAGTTGCATAGGTACACACATGGCAGAGTGTTTTGCTGCCTTCCTCCCCTTCACCCACACTTGGCATTCATCCCCAGGCTATCCCTCCCCAGCCCCTCCCCGCTGTTCCTCCCCCATTCCCCCCAATAGACCCCAGTGTGTAGTAGACACCCTCTTTGTGTCCATGTGTTCTCATTTTTCTCACCCACCTATGAGTGAGTATATGCGGTATTTCTTTTTCTGTTCTTGTGTCAGTTTGCTGAGAATGATGTTCTCCAGATTCATCCATGTCCTTACAAAGGACACAAACTCATCATTTTTTATTGCTGCATAATATTCCATGGTGTATATGTGCCACATTTTCCCAGTCCAGTCTATCATCGTTGGGCATTTGGGTTGGTTCCACTTCTTTGCTATTGTAAACAGTGCTGCAATGAACATTCGTGTGCATGTGTCCTTATAGTAGAATGATTTATAGTCCTTTGGATATATACCCAGGGATTGCTGGGTCAAATGGAATTTCTATTTCTAAGTCCTTGAGGAATCGCCACACTGTCTTCCACAATGGTTGAAATAATTTACACTCCCACCAACAGTGTAAGAGTGTTCCTATTTCTCCACATCCTCTCCAGCATCTGCTGTCTCCAGATTTTTTAATGATTGCCATTCTAACTGGCGTGAGATGGTATCTCAATGTGGTTTTGATTTGCATCTCTCTAATGACCAGTGATGAGCATTTTTTCATATGTTTGTTGGCCTCATGTATGTCTTCTTTTGTAAAGTGTTTGTTCATATCCTTTACCCATTTTTGAATGGGCTTGATTGTTTTTTTCCTGTAAATCTGTTTGAGTTCTTTGTAAATTATATGTCTTTTAATTCCATCAATTGAATTAGAAGCCTAAACAGAATAGAAATGTCAATAATAACTATTGCCTTCACATCTCACTCCTAATCTTCTTTCTCTTTATTCCTCTTTCCAAAGAACAGGAGGTATGGTAAAATTTCAGATATTCTGGTGTGCACTGCATCCCGAGCTGCATAAGGGTTCAAAGACCTAAGAGGGAATGGTGGGAGATGAAGAAAGACGCAATACAGATGTAGGAGAAAGCGGGGGCCAGGCAGTCCTGGAAAGTGAAAGTATCAATTTATTTGGCCCCATCCTGCCTCAAAGTACTTTATTTTATATGTTCAACAAAGCGCATATAATTCTCCTACTTCAGTTAAAATACCTCAGCTAACAGCTATCTTGCAGCAAGGTCAGTGAAAGCTGGTTATCTATCTCTAGGTCCGACTGCTCTTCCTCGAGACACACACATTCCCCTATTAATGGTTTGGCTTCTCTTGGAGTTCACCCAAAGTTCAGAGCAGCCTTGCTGCTAATCCCCCCAGAGAGGGTGGGCTACTCTGGCTTTCTATAAAATATGATGAAATTCAGAAAACAAAATTTAAAAAGTATAAAAATGTAGGCATATAATATACATACATAATAATGTAATAGAGTTGGTACAACCCATGTTTAACTGTAGATGTGTAATAATTTGGCCATAATCTACATTTTCAGTCTGGAATAAAATATAATTTTTTAATGAATAAATTAATCTATTTAATTTTTAAAAATTGTTTTAAATTAAACTTTTTTACTTTGAGGTAATTGTAGTTCACACACAATTATAAGAGATAATGCAGAGATTCAACGTACTCTTTAACCAATTCCCCTCAGTGGTAACGTCATGCAGAACTATAGCGGAATGTCAGCTGGTATGTTGACCTTGATACAGCTAGTATAGAAAACAGTCCTATCACCACAGGGATCCCTCGTGCTGACCTTTCATAGCCTCAATCGTTTTCCTCCTTCCCCCAACTCTCTCCTTAAACCCTGGCAATCACTATTCTGTTCTCCTTTTCTATAATGGTGTCATTTCAAAAACAGTCTATATGGAGTCATACATGATGTAACCTTTTAGAATTTGTGTTTTTACACTTAGCATAATTTTCTGAAGATTTATCTAGGCTATTATTTGTGTCAGTAGTTTGTTCCATTTGTTTGTTGTGTAATAGTCTAAGATAGCACGAGAGTTCTTTTTTCCAGGTTTTTTTTTTTTTTTTTTTTTGCTATTACAAAGAAAACTACCATAAAGATTTGTGTACAGGTTGTTGTGTGAAGACAAATTTTTATTTCTCTGGATTTAAATGTCCCAAGAGTGCAATTTCTGGGTCATATGGTAGTTGCATGGTTAGTTTTTTAAGAAAGTAGCAAACTGTTTTACGGAGTGACTGTACCAGTTTACATACCTACCAGAAATATGTGGCTGATCTAATTTTCTTGTATCCTCACGAGTCTTTGGTGTTGTCACTCTTTTTTATTTTTATTTTTAAACTTTTGTTTTAGGTTGAAGAGTACACTTGCAGGTTTATTATATAGCTCTACTCATGTCACAGGGGAATGCTGTACAGATTATTTCATCACACAGTTACTAAGCCCAGTACCAAATACATATATTTTCTGATCCTCTCCCTCCTCCCACTCTCTATCCTCAAGTAGTCCCACATGTCTACTGCTCCCCTTTTGTGTCCATCACTTCTCATTATTTAGCTCCCATTTATAAGTGAGAACATGTGGTATTTGGATTTCTGTCCCTGCATTAGTTTGCTAAGGATAATGGCCTCCAGCACCATCCATGTTCACATAAAGACATTATTTCCTTCTTTTTAATGGCTACATAGTATTCTATTGTGTATATGTGCCACATATTCTTTATGCAATCTGTCATTGATGAGCATTTAGGTTAATTTTACATCTTTGCTCTTGTGAATAGTGCTGCAATGAACATTTGTGTGCATGTGTCCTCATGGTGGAATGATTTAGATTCCTTCGGATACATACCCAGTAATAAAATTGCTGGGTCCAGTAGTGGTTCTGCTTTTAGCTCTTTGAGAAATTGCCATACTGCTTTCCACAATGGTTGAACTTACTTACACTCCCACCAACAGTGTATGTGTTCCCATTACTTCACAACCTTGGCAGCATCTGTTGTTTTTTTGACTTTTTATTAATACTCATGCTGACTGCTGTGAGATGATATCTTATAGTGGTTTTGATTTGCATTTTTCTAATAATTGGTTGCATTTGTATGCTTGTTGGCCATGTGTCTGTCTTCTTTCAAAAAGGTTCTGTTTATGTGCTTTGCCCCCTTTAAATGGTGGTACCATAATAGACCCATAGACCAATGGAACAGAATAAAGGGCCTGAAAATAAGATCATACCCTTGCAACTATCTGATCTTTGACAAAGCTGACAAAAACAAGCTATGAGAAAAAGACTCCTTATTCAATAAATGATGCTGGGATAACTGACTAGGCATATGCAGAAGATTGAAACTAGACCCCTTTCCTGTACCATATACAAAATCAACACAAGATGGATAAAAACTTAAATGGAAAACCCAAAACTATAGAAACCCTAGAAGATAACTTAGGCAATACTATTCTGGACATAGGAACAGGCAAAGATTTCATGACAAAGACACAAGTGCAATTACAACAAATGCAAAAATTGGCTAGTGGGATCTAATTAAACTTAAGAGCTTATGCACAGCAAAAGAAATTATCTACAGAGGAAATAGAGAACCTACAGAAGGGGAGAAAATATTTGCAAACTATGCATCTAACAAAGTTCTGATATCCAACATCTATAAGGAACTTAAGCCAATTTACAAGACATTTTAATTTATATCTTAAAGTTTTTAACTTTGAATGGATTTTAAATTTGTCATAGCTAAATTCAAACATGAAATTACTTTTCATACATTTTATATTTAAAAAAGAATATATGTTCTGTGCATATATGGACAAAAACATGTATTTCTTACCGGTGAATTGAAAGAAAATACTTACTAGCATTTGTTATGGTGATATCTCAGAAAGTTAAGCTGTTAATATGTGTGATCTTTAGCTCCATATTTATTTCAGTATGTTTCCTGGATGATAGGTAAAAATCATAAGTTATAAGTCCTAAGAGGAGAAATAACCAAATAATTATTCAATCATGGAAATCTCATATTTATATAGATAAAAATTCAATTTCCTTATTTTGGCTCAGCTTTTAAATGGATGGTTTTTCTAAAGATTTCAGATGGCAGGAGGGAGGAAGTGCTTTGATTGAACATGACAAACATCAACTAGAAGAATCTTACCACCATTTTAAACCTGAATTTTGGATACTCAGCATTCAGGATGTTCCACTTGGTCTAGTCACATCATCTCTTCATTTTCCTGAGGGCTTTCTTTATTTATTATCTTTTATCACAACCATGCTGAGAAGCAAATAAATTTTTATCCTCCTCTTTTAACACAAAATAGTTTGTAACTTCCTTACTAAAACCTTGGAACCAGAAAACTTTTACAACTTTGGGGTGGTGTCTTCCATTCCAAGATGCAGAGAAGGCATTTGACAAAATTCAACAGCCCTTTATGCTAAAAACCCTCAAAAAACTTGGTATTGATGGAACATATCTCGAAGTAATAAAAGCTATTTAGGACAAACCAACAGCCAATATCATACTGAATGGGCAAAAACTGGAAGCATTCCCTTTGAAATCTGGCACTAGACAAGGATGCCCTCTCTCACCACTCCTATTCAACATAGTACTGGAAGTTCTAGCCAGAGCAATCAGGCAAGAAAAAGAAATAAAGGGTATTCAAATAGGAAAGGTGGAAGCCAAATTGTCTCTATTTGCAGATGACATGATAGTATACCTAGAAGACTCCATCACCTCAGCCCAAAAACTCCTGAAACTGATAAGCAACTTCAGCAAAGTCTCAGGATATAAAATCAATGTGCAAAAATCACAAGCATTCCTATACACCAATAACAGACTTAAAGAGAACCAAATCAAGAACGAACTGCCATTCACAATTGCTACAAAGAGAATAAAATACCTAGGAATACAACTTACAAGGAACGTAAGAGACCTCTTCAAGAAAAACTACAAACCACTGCTCAATGAAATAAGAGAGGACACAAACAGATGGAGAGACATTCCATGTTCATGGTTAGGAAGAATCAATATCGTGAAAATGGCTATACTGCCCAAAGTATTTACAGAATCAATGCTATCCCCATCAAGCTACCATTGAATTTCTTCACAGAACTGGAAAAAAACCACCATGAACTTCATATGGAACCAAAAGAGAGCCACATAGCCAAGACAATTCTAAGCAAAAAGAACACAGCGGGAGGCATCACACTACCAGACTTCAAACTATACTACAAGGCTACAGTAATCAAAACAGCATGGTACTGGTACCAAAACAGAGATATAGACCAATGGAACAGAACAGAGACATTGGAGGCAACACAACATATCTACAACCATATAATCTTTGATAAACCAGACAAAAGCAAGCAATGGGGAAAGGATTCCCTGTTTAATAAATGGTGTTGGGAAAACTGGCTAGCCATGTGAAGAAAGCAGAAACTGGACCGCTTCCTGACACCTTACACTAAAATTAACTCCAGATAGATTAAAGACTTAAACATAAGACCTGGCACCATAAAAACCCTAGAAGAAAATCTAGGCAAAACCATTCAGGACATAGGAGTAGGCAAGGACTTCATGACCAAAACACCAAAAGCATTGGCAACAAAGGCCAAAATAGACAAATGGGACCTAATCAATCTCTACAGCTTTTGCACAGCAAAAGAAACAGTCACTAGAGTGAATCGGCAACCAACAGAATGGGAAAAAATTTTTGCAGTTTACCCATCTGACAAAGGGCTGATATCCAGAATTTACAAAGAACTCAAACAGATTTACAGGAAAAAGCAAACAAGCCCATTCAAAAATGGGCAAAGGATATGAACAGACACTTTACAAAAGAAGACATACATGAGGCCAGCAAACACATGAAAAAATGCTCATCATCACTGGTCATTAGAGAGATGCAAATCAAAACCACATGGAGATACTATCTCACGCCAGTTAAAATGGCGATCATTAAAAAATCTGGAGACAACAGATGCTGGAGAGGATGCCGAGAAATAGGAACACTCTTACGCTGTTGGTGGGAGTGTAAATTAGTTCAACCATCCTGGAAGACAGTGTGGCAATTCCTCGAGGACCTAGAAATAGAAATTCCATTTGACCCAGCAATCCCATTACTGGGTATATATCCAAAGGACTATAAATTGTTCTACTATAAGGACACATGCACACGAATGTTCATTGCAGCACTGTTTACAATAGCAAAGACCTGGAACCAACCCAAATGCCCATCGATGATAGACTGGACTGGGAAAATGTGGCACATATACACCATGGAATATTATGCAGCAATCAAAAATGATGAGTTTTTGTCCTTTGTAAGGACATGGATGAATCTGGAGAACATCATTCTCAGCAAACTGACACAAGAACAGAAAAATACCGCATATACTCACTCATAGGTGGGTGAGAAAAATGAGAACACATGGACACAGGGAGGGGGGTACTACACACTGGGGTCTATTGGGGGGAATGGGGGAGGGACAGCAGCGGAGGAGCTGGGGAAGGATATCCTGGGGTGAAATGTCAAATGTGGGTAAAGGGGATGAAGGCAGCAAAACAAACTGCCATGTGTGTACCTACGCAACTATCTTGCACGTTCTGCACATGTACCCCAAAACCTAAAATGCAATAAAAATTAAAAGAAAAAAAAAGAAAATATGTTGTATAGTGGTACAATGTGTTTGTTTTAAGCTTTGTTATTACAAGAGTCAAAAAGGTAAAACATTAAAAAGTTTATAAAGTATAAAAGTTACAGTAAGATGTTTACTTTTTTATTGAAGAAATAAATTTTTGTTTTATAAATGAAAAAGAAAAATTTACCTAATATACTGTATCATGCTTAAAGGGAAATGTAGGAATTTCCTGATTTGTTAATAATTTTGCATGAGAGTAGTAATAAATGAATAAAAATCCTACAATCGCATGGTTTTATGGATGGTTACATGAATCTGATATTCATTTCAGAAACAGCAAATGTCTGGTATGGAACACATCAAAACCAGGAAAATCTGTTCCCTCATAAACTAAGTCAAAATTTCTAAAACCAAAAGACAAGTTAATTAACCCATTGAATATAGTCATCATTATAGCATCTATTAATGAAAGTGGGCTCTGTTTCAAGCCTCAAATGTATAGAACCTTCTAAAATGCTTTTCTAAGCAGTGCATACACACTGATCCAATAAAAGTTTATTTTGCTTTGTTTAAAAAAAAAAAGAAAGAAAACTCCATTCAAACTGAAAAAAATAAAGAACAAGTGAAAATGGGATTAAATCTGGTAAAAAGTGTTGAGTAGAAAGGGGACAAAACCAAACAAACTGACTGACTTAGCCTACATCATCAAAAGTTATTCTTACTTGTATTTTCTTATTTTAATTCTCTGAGCGTATTTGTTTTATTCAATCAGTTTCTAGGAAGGTCAAAACCATTATTAGTAAAACAAGAACTTCCTATGCCAAGAGGATTTAGTTGTAAGCTCAAATAGCTCTGTTTAAATGCTAAAACTGAACCATTTCACCTCTAGGACAAAAACATCTCATAAAGTTTAACTAAAATGACATGTCATGCCCTGATATTTTTTTTCTTTTAAAAAGGCAAAAGAGAACAAAACAAAGTAAATGTCTTCTAGTTTTAAATATGTCATTGATCATCCAGATACTTTTGATCACCCAAATAACTGAGCTATTTTCTTTTCATCTTTAACTGTGCATTTCACATTGCTGTCACCTGGAGAACTTGGCATTCAGATACCCTTAATGATATTTTGTGCATTCCTTTGACATCTGTTTTATTTATAAATTGTGCTTTACATTTTTAACCTTAAGCGATCAAGTATATTTGAAAACAAAAAGACTTGAATATGTGAAGGAAACAGTAATTCAGGTCAGAGTCAGTTAGAGCTACATATTATGGATGAGAGCTATTAATGGGGGCCAGATGTTTCCTGCTCAGTCTTGCCTCCTGATAACCCAGTTTCTACATACCTGTGTGGTTGAGAGGAGGCTTTGGGATTATTAGGAAATTGTTTATCGAACTGGTTTCACAAAAGAACATACAGATACATTCAATTTGCCTTTCAACACCACCTAGGCTTCCCTTCTTCCAACATCTTACTTGCTCCGGATGCATGTTGGACTTTGGGAATTTCTTCCCACCCTACGACACTGTCATTTTAAGTCTGACTTTATATTATTTTCTACAGTCTAACACTAGTTAGAGGTGGTGACTAAGAACATAGTATGGCTTATTCAATTCATAATGCCCTGAGTGAGAAGCATGGTTTGTTTATGCTTCTGTATATGATAGATGGTGATATCTGCCCTGAGAAAAGACATAAAATGAAACTATTTTTCAAAATATCATATAAAAGGCATTACCAGTGGAAATTGGACATTTGTTTTTGTATAGCACAAGAAAAACACTCCATACTTGAATTTATGTTCCCAATTTTTTAGTTTGTGCATTTAACACATCAATGCAGCACCTCATCCTCAGATATCTTCCTGAAGTCTTCCTTTAGACATAGCATTCTCTGGTCTCAGAGATAAAGGATTGCTTACTGTCCACATATGAATAATTGTGTGTATGTTCATTCATGGACTTTCAGTAAACACTTCAGTGTTTCTCCTGTGCAAATAAGCATGGATGATAAGACTACACTTCTGAGAAGCTGTATCTTGTCACTCCATGTGCTCAGAGCCTAACTCAGAGACTAAAAGATAGTCAAAGCTCCCATTATATGCTGCATGGATAAATGAGCAAGTGATTGAATCAATGTGACTCCTGACTTCAGGAGCACCACGCTTACCAATGTAAAATAAGAGATTAATAGCAGTAAAAAGTAAAATGTGTCACTATGAAAATATTCATAAGAGGAAAGGAACAAAATAATAAGTGCCAAATTCGTTGTGCTGTATTATTGGTTGAAAACCTGGAATCACTGATATTCTTTTCAAGAAGAACCTTTCTTAGAGTTTTCTGCCCTTTGTGGATCTGTGTTACAGTCTGTCAGTGAGGTACTTGCACACAGTTTGGAAGGTAGAATAAAAAGAGCAGCCATATTTCCTGCAGCTTCAGGCACATCTATGGGAAAGTTCCTTGAATCCTCCACTTCAGTTCTTTAAGTAGCTGAGATAAGAAGAAGGTACTTTTTTTGTTGTTGTTTTTGTTTTGAGACAGTCTCACTCTGTTACCCAGGCTGAAGTGCAGTGGCACAATCTTGGCTCACTGCAACCTCCACCTCCCAGGTTCAAGAGATTCTTCTGCTTTAGCCTCCCCAGTGGCTGGTAGTACAGATGTATGCCACCATGCCAGGCCATTTTTTTGTATTTTTAGTAGAGACGGTGTTTCACCATGTTGGCCAAGCTGATCTCACTCCTGACCTCATGATCTGCCTACCTCGGCCTCTGAGATGGTGCTTAAGAATTACATCTGTTGGTGCTGCAGACAGAAATAATCTGTGGCAGCCCCTCATGAGTCATGAAATTCACAGTGACTTCTGGGTAAGCTTTTGAAACCTACCAGATGCAGCTGAGATACCTGCCCTTCTCTTGTACATCACTTCCATGATTATGTAAGATTCTGATAAACTAAATTAAATTTGGCCTAAATCTGCCTTTGTACATAGCACACTGTAACCTCACCTAATATGGAAGCAAACTGCAACTTAACTGAGAGTGTTTTCTTGTAACAAGTAACAAAGTCTAGGCCAATCATAACAGCTTAGCTTTAAGTCAATTGCAGGCTGAAGACTATGCAGACATGTTCAAATAGGGCAAATCTTGAGCTGTAACCAGTCAGGCTACTGACTGTAACCAGTCCTGTATGCCACTACCTTTCTCTGTTGATAAATATTGGCTGTCCACATTGCTGGATGGAGGTCTCTAACCCTTTAATGGTTTAGGGTACTTCCTGATTCATGAATTGTATCCCTGCTCAAGTAACTTGGCTAAATTAATTTGTTTAAAGTTTTTCTTTTAATACCCCTAATTCCTGGGATCAAATTTTCTTACCTGGAACACATAGAGTGGCTTATCTTTTCCTGATCAAATCCTGACTGATACCCCCAGAGTTCTGAGGGTTTTAAATTAAAAAAAAAATGGTATCAAAGTAAATAATTTTGTGCTATGAAGTTTACAGTGCCTGTAGCAAGGCTAAGTGGTTCATTGGACAAGTAACAATTTCAGGGGAAAAATTTAAAAATGTTGTACTAAATCTTTTCTCCTGGCTGAATATACATATTCATTCTATCACCCACTAGAATGAAATAGAATTTTCTTGTCATTCTCAAGTTATAAAAATATCCTGAAATAAATTTATCCTCTACAGTGTTAATTCATTAATATTTATATCCAACTCAGTATTATAATCAAAATTCAAACTCCACTCAAAATCAAGTTCCCACTTCTATAGCCCAATCTCCTATAGGAAAGAGTTTATAATGGGAAATAAATTATTGGCTGGATTATTTTGTTTTTATTTACCTAGTGTTACTGATCTCTAGCCCTTATCATTGGTAATAGTAGAAAAACAATTACTGTGACAGAAAAATAATCTAACTTTACAGGAATAAATCTAAAATGTGTTTCTGTCACATTCGTGATGAATTAAAGCTGACTTATAGGGGCATTTTTGCATTTTTTTAACATCCCCTCCTCCATTACCGAGTCTTTCACCACCAGTTCTCAAAATAGTTTGAGAACACTCTAGCCAGCTGGTGAGCTCCACACAAAGGTTTACAGATACTCTTTGATAGGATCCTATCAACCCTGCAAGTGTACCTTTTAGCCAGGATCTGGGACAGCCCAAAACTGTTTATCCTCCTTTCTCTCTGTTTTTAGAGTTTCACAGTGGGTCCCAAAGAATCACATAATGTTGAACTATGCTTGTGTTGGAAGTACAGTTTCTTTCTAAGTTCAACCCTTTTTTATTTTGCATATGGTAGTAGCTTCGTTCATTGTTTCTTATCCTTTATATTTCTAGATGTGAGTTAGATATTTATCCACTCTTTTATAAAAATTCCAACAGACACAGGAAACACTGTGAATGGTTTTATGACATCCCTTGCTCCCAGTTTGGCTTGCAGTGGGTATAGAACACCATCCCCCCCTTATAGTTTAAGGAACTCAAAGAACACAGACAATACTCTCCAAATATATTCTTTAAGTTTCAACCTCCTATGGTCTCTATGATGTTAACCTTTTCACATCCTCCAATGGGTGAGTAGACAAGGGGCACAAAACTTGTTTATAGCTGCCTTTTTTCCAAAGCCTTCAAAGTGATTGAGTGCATTTTTCTGGTTTTTAAAGATAATTGACAGCTATTTTGGGGGATCTCAGCTAAAAGTGAAACAAAGTCACAAAAACACATAAAGGCATTTGAAAGTCTACTAGGGTTTCTTTCCTCTTTACCAAGGAAAATGTATTTTCTCCTCTTTATTCAGCATTTATGCTTCTAAGTGATTTGTGTATCCTCAAATTAGGAGCAGGCAAACTTCCATATCAAAGACTTACAAACACTTACACAAAACAAACTAAAGTCTTCTGTCCTTTTTTTCCTCAAGAAACTCCCAGCACCACTCATGTCAAAGCATTTTATTGATGATGTTGGCAACTCATAATCCCTCCCAGGTACTGTTCACCTGGCTATTTCTACTCTTCTCAAGTTGAGCTACTCTTTCTCATTTCCTTGAGGATGAGAGTTCTCCTTAGCCTTGTCTTACTACTACCATTGCTCACCCATGCACCTACCCAGCTTCATATCCTCTTACCAAAGCAACCTCCCTGGAGGTTCTGCGTTCAGCATTTAATAATTAAAGTACATGTGGTTCAGTTCTCTAGCTGCTTCTGGTTTTATTTTCTCCCCAGTAAAATTTGTTCTGATTCCCTGTATTAATCTGTTCTCATACTGCTAAAAAGACAAACCTGAGACTGGGTGGTTAATAAAGGAAAGAGGTTTAAATGATTCATAGTTCAGCACGCCTGGGGAGGCCTCAGGAAACTTACAATCATTGCAAAAGGGAAAGCAAACATATCCTTCATCACATGGAAGCAGCAAGGCAAAGAATGTGTGCTCTGAGATGGGGAAGCCTCTTATAAAACCAGGAGAGCTCCTGAGAACTAACTTACTATCACAAGAACAGGATGTGAGAAACTGCTCACATGATTCAATTCTCTCTACCTGTTCCCTACCATGACATGCAGAGATTATGGGAGCCACAATTCAAGATGAGATTTGGGTGGGGACACAGCCAAACCATATCACCCCCTTCTGGTAGAGTGACTTTAGGTCACATTAAATGTGATTATCAACTAAAGACTATTTTGAAAGATAAAATATACTTTGTTTATAATTATAGTAAAAGGGGAAACTTAGCTTAAAAGAGAGTTTTTCAGCACAACATATACATAACATACATTTCAACTCATGGTAAGAAATTGGGCATAGACAGATAGACTCAGAATATGCATGAGAAAGCAGAAAATGTCAGGAGCAGCATCCATTATGATCCAGCCCAGGCCACGAGACAAGGATGCCCTCTCTCACCACTCCTATTCAATATAGTATTGGAAGTTCTAGCCAGAGCAGTCAGGCAAGAAAAAGAAATAAAGGGTATTCAATTAGATAAAGAGGAAGTCACAATGTCTCTATTTGCAGATGATATGATTGTAGGTTTAGACCCCAGCATCTCAGCACAAAATCTCCTTAAGCTATAAGCAACTTCAGCAAAGTCTCAGGATACAAATACAATGTGCAGAAATCACAAGCATTCCTATATACCAATAATAGTCAAATAGCCAAATAATGAGCTAACTCCCATTCACAGTTGCTACAAAGAAAACAAAATACGCAGGAATACAACTAACAGAGGTGCGAAAGACCTCTTCAAGGAGAACTACAAACTACTACTCAAGGAAATAATAGAGGACACAAATGGATGGAAAAACATTTGATGCACCTGGTTAGGAAGAATCAATATCATGAAAATGGCCATACTGCCCAAAGTAATTTACAGATTCAGCACTATTCCTGTCAATCTACCATTGACCTTCTTCACAGAACTGCAAAGAAAACACTTTAAACTTCATGTGGTACTAAGCAAGAGCCCACATAGCCAAGACAATGCTAAGCAAAAAGAACAAAGCTGGAGGTGTCACCCTACCTGACTTCAAATTATACTACAAGGCTACAGTAATCAAAACAGCATGGTACTGGCACCAAAACAGAGATATAGACCAATGGAATGGAACAGAGGCATTGGAAGCAACGCCACACATCTGCAACAATCTGATCTTTGACAAATCTGACAAAAACAAGCAATGGGGAAAAGATTCCCTGTTTAATAAATGACATTGGAAAAACTGGCTAACCATGTGCAGAAAGCTAAAACTGTTCCCCTTCCTTATACCTTAAACTAAAATTAACTCCAGACAGATTAAAGATTAAAACATAAAACCTAACACCATAAAAACCCTAGAATAAAACCTAGGCAATACCATTCAGGACACAGGCATATGTAAGGACTTCATGACTAAAACACCAAAAGCAATGACAACAAAAGCCAAAATAGACAAATGGGATCTAATTAAACTTAAGAGCTTCTGCACAGCAAAAGAAACCATCATTTGAGTGAACCAGCAACCAACAGAATGAGAAAAACATTTTGCAATCTCCCCATCTGACAAAGGGCTAGTATCCAGAATATACAAAGAACTAAAACAGATTTACGAGAAAAAAAGCAAACCCATTCACAGTGGGTGAGGGATATGAATAGACACTTTTAAAAAGAAGACATTTATGAGGCCAAGAAACATGAAAAAATGCTCATCATTACTGATCTTTAGAGAAATGCAAGTCACAACCATATCGAGATACCATCTCATGCCAGTTAGAATGGCCATCATTAAAAAATCTGGAGACATCAGATGTTGGAGAAGATGTGGAGAAATAGGATTGCTTTTACACTGTCGGTGGGAGTGTAAATTAGTTCAACCATTGTGGAAGACAGTGTGGCAATTCCTCAAGGACTTAGAAATAGAAATTCCATTTTACCTAGCAATCCCATTACTGGGTATATCCAAAGGTTCTATTATAAAGCCATATGGATGCATATGTTCATTGTGGCACTGTTTACAATAGTAAAGACCTGTAACCAACCCAAATGCCCTTCAATGATAGACTGTACAAAGAAAATGTGGCACATACACACCATGGAATACTATGCAGCCAAAAAAAATGATGAATTCGTTTCTTTGCAGGGACATGGATAAATCTGGAAACCATCATTCTCAGCAAAATGACACAAGAACAGACAACAAACACCACATGTTCTCACTCATAGGCAGGTGTTGACCAATGAAAACACATGGACACAGGGAGGGGAGCATCACACATTGGTGTCTGTTGGGGGTGCCTAGGAGAGGGACAGTGTGGGGTGGGGAGGTTGGGGAGGGATAACATGGGGAAAAATGCCAGATATAGGTGATGGGGGGATGGAGGCAGCAAACCACACTGCCATGTATGTACCTATGCAACAATCCTGCATGATCTGCACATGTACTCCAGAACCTAAAGTACAATAAAAAAAGAAAAAGTTCCAGCCTAGACTAGGTTACATGATGGAGACCAGCCATAGGATGAAATGGTGTGGAAGGAGTCTGCACTAATCGAAGGTTTTATTAGCAGTAAATTGTTTTATTTTTGTTTTTACATAAAAAATCAGTTTGGTCTGTTCCTTAGAAATGCATAGAGAATGAGAGAGAGGTTGAATTTTTTTTTTAGGAGTTTGTCACTTTGTTACAGTGATAGCATCAAAAATTTGGGTAATGTTTTTAAGCTGTTAAACATCAGCTTACCAGCACATATGGGAGATTGTAAATAGCATGTAAACATTTGAAATGAGGCCAGCCTTGTAGGGCACTTTTGCATCTCTGCCTCTGTTAATGAAATGGCTGGATTACAAAGAAAAGGTAAGTAAATTTTGGAGGACACCTAAATGAAATATAGGCAACATCAGCTGGAAAAGAGCAAAGGGCTAAATGTGCTTTGCCACATAAGTTATTCTCATGTTTGCAGCATAAAAGCAAATGAAAATTTAAGTATTGAGAGTTGGTTTATAGATACTTTTCTGGGGAAGTTTTGAGGTGCTTCAAGAATGTGTACAGTTCTGTTAGTGAAAGAACATGTGTAATAGAGTATAGTAGTAAAAGTAATTTTTAAAATTTTCTATTCTGAGAGCCATTTAAATTTCAAAATGAGAAGTAATTAATCAGAAGCTTTCACATGCCTCATGCTAACATGAAGATCCTTTCTCTTGGCAAGATAAATGGAAGGAAGCATTCCTAACTGAGCTCTCCACACTGACCTTGTTCTGCTACCTAGGGTCTTGTCTTGTTGTTCTCCATCAACTCTTGATGTTTTGAATCTTTTTTGGCAACTGGAAAATTGTGCTGATTGATATGCTTGTAGTTTAGTTAGTGAAGTTTCACTTACTGCCAAACCATTATTTATTCCCCCCCCACACAGTTATTGCCATACATTTCTACTTCTCACAGGTATGGCTTTTTTACTTACTGCCTACTGTTTATTTACCAAAAGCTCCCCAAAATTCTCTCCTGGAAAATTGTCTTACAATGTACAGTTAGACATCCTTCACGTTGTCTGCCTCTGTGCCAAGGCATTCATCTTTGTTCTTGTGCTCATTAGAAATCTGAGTGCCTGATTTCGGGTGTCTTTCTAATTTGTGGGGTTCTTTTCATAGCTATTTGGCCCCGACTGTTCATTAGTAAACCTAGAATAACTACCATTATACTATATTACTGAGAAAGATCAGGATAACTGCAAATTAATGGCTTTTGAGATATGACAGTTTATACTCTTATAAATGAAGAAGTGAATATTTTTTAACATTTCTCCAATAAACCTGAAAGAGTATTTTTTTCACAGATATTTATGCTGTGCTAGTATTCAGAGACATTTTTAGCAAAGCATGACTTTCCCTCAAAATAAATTGATATTTGCAATTACATGTACTTATGTAATGGCCCTTTGTAGAGAGTTCCAAATACGTTTTGATATTTGACCCTATATTTTTTCTACAATTAAATTTAAAACATGTTTTTCTGTTACTTTGGAGCTAGATCTCATATCAAAGTGAAATATAAAACCACTAAAATAGTTAATAGAAAAAAAAGCAAATTGTATTAGACTAAGCATCTATGAAACCATTTTAATTTTTCATTTAACCAATTACAAATGTGGATACGTTTATTTCCCTCAGTGCTCTACTATAACAGAATCCGGGACTGTAATTGTGTAGAGGAAAGGGTTTAGGATGGGGAAGGTCTGCCATTCTAGGACTGACTCAACTTCATACTCAACTTCAGGTGAAGCATGTAATTTTAAGGTGATGCAGTTCTGTTTGTAGGTAAATTTAGCTCACTCAATTTTGTGATTAAAAAAATAAAATATTTCATTATTTAAAAAAAGTATTTCTTTAACTTTATTTTAAGTTTAAGGGAACAAGTGCAGGTTTGTTACATGGGTAAACTTGTGTCACAGTAGTTCATTGTAGAGATTATTTGCACATTCCGGTATTAAGCCTAGTACCCATTGGTTACGTTTCCTGGTCCTCTCCCTCTTTCCACCTTCCACTGTCCAGAAAAGCTCCAGTGTGTGTTGTTCCCCTCTATGTGTCCATGAGGTGTCTTTGATCTTCAATACTTAATTTAATGTTTGGAGATTCATTTAACATAGAAAATATAAGTTCAGAATGTTTGACGTAATTATTAGAAATTAATTACATCTTAGGTGACTTTTAAAAGCTGGAATTTAATGCACATATATTAATGGGAAAACCTAGTTAATATACAATAAAGTTATATGAGAATTACTTAAAGTTAGGCTGTAAATGTAAATCACATTCTTATTAGCATATAAAACTTTCAGTGTTGCTGTTCTCAAGATATTTGGGCATTGCCATAAAGCTTAGTTAAAGCCAGAGTTAATCATTTTTTAAATAACAACAGGATTCTTTCTTTTATGTTTTTGGTGATATTAATAATGTATTAATTTCTTAAAAACAATTATATTAAGTGAAAATTTAATATTTATCAGCATTGCCTAAAGATTTTGTCACAGATATGGTGACATATGTAGGTACACACATATGTATCTCATGCAACATGGACATAGCAAAAAAATTAATATATTAATATCAACTTTTAAACTTTTGATATTTAACACTGACATAAATCACGGTCTATTTCAATTTTAAAAAATACCAAAATGACTAAACAGAAAAATTGAGATCATAAGGTTTTAATAGTACTAACATTTAATAGCAGGCATCCATAACAATATTTTAGCAAAAATTAAGAAATAAAAAAATTTACTTAAAATTAACTAAATATTTACAAATTAAATATATAATCATTATGATACTTAAAGCCTTCCTTTTCAGTTACTTGTACAAATAAATCTATAGGCTTGGTCAAGGTATTTTCTTATTTATATAGAAAGTGAAGTTATATTTTACTAATCAATTAAGCACAAATTATTCTTAATCTATATTAAATTTTAAAAATAAATTACTGTCTTTTTGCCAATGTTATTAAAAAATGCACAGCCAAAATACCTTATGCTCACTAATCACTATTTAGACAAATTTGCTTTCTAATTATTTTCAAGGTAAAGTGACTGAAATAGTAGAAAATCGATAGTGCTAGTAGTATCTGGAGCTATAAATTCTATAGACCTGTTTGGAAAATAAATTCAACAAAAAAAATGACACTAGAGAAAAATTGCACAAATATAAATATAAGGCAGAAGAGTCTTACACATGTTTATAATGTGCAAGGCAAAATTTGCAACACTCAGGTATTTATGATACCGCTATGCTTTTGTAAATAAAAATTTCCACCCTTATGATTTTCTTACTCATCTTTGTTCCCTTTCCAGTTTTCCAGTTTCCCCACCTCTTTAATGCTGTCAGTGTGTCCTGAGTTTGAATTTCAAATTCACCTCTCTCTATAGCCCTTTCTTGGACAATTATAACGCTATACTAGTCAGGGTTAGGTTGAACCTGACTTGGTAAACAGTTGCTCACAGAATCCTGCTCAGAGCAGGAGTCCTGAGGAATCCATTTTTTTTTTTTTTTTTTTTTTTTTTTTTGCAAGAAAAGCCAGATAAAGGAAAAACTTTGACAAGAGAAAACTAACTGGGGTTATCATTACTCTCTTTATCACAGCTGGACATAGGTGGACATTGTAGTTGCTATGAATAATTTCTCAAACCTTATGCCTTTGTAGTATTCCATTAAAATATGAAGTCTGCAGGATTATTCATTTGGCCATGCTTGGGTCACAAGGCCATGGCCCAGCTGTCCAGAATGGATGAAAGGAAGGTGTTTGTTCTTTTAAGATCGATGAGACCATGTAGTCTCCTAATTTTCAATCTGTCTGTTATTGTTTTCTCCTGCACTTCCTAATTAGCACTGAAATTCATCATCTTACACTGATAACTAATATCCCCAATGATTTCTATTTTCTGACATCTTGGTATTCCCTTACACTTGAGTTTACATATTTGATTAACATTTACCTGAGACGGGTCCAGGACACATAATCATAAATCATAATTACATAAATTATGTCCTAGCCAGAAAGGAGATCACAATCAATGGGAGAGCTCAAATGATGAGCCATTCTCTTGTGTAATAAATGCTACTCTAATCACGGACATAGAGGGATATCAATGCAGATGAGGAATGATTCAATGAAGGATACTTCGAAAGACATCATAATTATTTCTACACTATTGGCCCCTCCTTGACCTTACTGCCTCTGGTCCATTCGTGCTACACTTTCTTGTAAGAATATTCTTCCCATAGTACAGCAGCAGTCATACTGTTTTCTGTTCTAAGATCTTAATTGTTCCTCTTTTACAAAGATAGAATTAAATCTATACTCTTTACCACTAGATCTAAAGTTCCACAAAATTGAGCCACCATTGACCATTATAATTTTTCTTCATGTTAATCAAAATTCTTCTTCTCCAGGCCAAGCACACCAAAATTTTACACTAATTATAACATGCACTGAATTAATACATTTACTCACATTTTGCACTCTGTATGTAATATATCTCTCTTAATTGTTCCTGTAAAAATTCTGTAAATATCGATACTTCAGATATTCCTGATGATTTAAAGCCTTACTTGCTTGCCTTGGCATGAGGAATTTTCTTAGTGCTATCCATTAGCTACCCATTATCCATTACCCATTTAGCACTTAATCATTTGCTGTAGGGACAGTAATAATATTTTCTTCCTATTTCCTGTTCAATGTTTCATGCAGTTAATAGATATTACAAGTTTTTAGGTCTCAAAATTAAACAGTAAATTAATATTTATCTCTACTTATACTAGTTTAAGGCATTTCAATTTTTTCATAGAATGTCAATTTAAAGTATAAAAGTAAACTATCTAATGAGCAGCAACAGGGATTTTTGAAAAACAGTATGTTTAATGACACTTTTGCCAATTTATGAATTTTGTGGGTAGAGGACACAGCATCTCACAAAGAGCTAATCCATTTTAAATTCAATTATGTACTCTTCTATGAATTTTAAATTACCTATCATGAAAATGTCTACATAGCTATTTTATGCTTAAATTAAATTGAATTACCTGATAGGTTTAAGATTTATATGAACTCTATAGTAAATCCATATCAAAGTATTTATATAAGAAGTATAAGTAGAAAATATATGCTATGTATGGATACTTGGATCAATCCTCCTTAAGTTACTTTTTTTTTCCCCTTCGAGTAAAATCAATGGGACACACTACTAGGAATTATATATTCATTGCTTTTTCAAACTGTCTTTATTTTTCAGAAAAAAAACCTTTTAAAAATAAAACAGTGTGTAACTGTAAAGATAAAGAGTACATAAATAGGAGTGTTTTTTGTTTTTTTAAAGAATCATTTTACACCTGATTTAGCGAAAGTTCGAACACTAAAATCCATTGTGTTCCAAAAACTTCTACGGGCTGTAAATTTAAGCTGTTAGCATTTCCTTACTTCTGTGTTTATTATTTCTCCTAGGGAAGTCACCTGTGCTTTGTTTCCTTCTCTTCTAATTTTTTCTTTCTTTTAATCTCTTTATTATTGACTCTTGCTATTATGAGCTGTCATATCTTTCCATTCTTTGCCTTTTTTTCCACTTTTCTCAAATATCACAGATCAATTGTATCATAATTTTCAATTCTTTGTCTTTCTTAAGACTGATTGTCTCTTTTTCTTAACCACTTCTTCCTTCCTCACTGCAATCCAGGGCAGTCTAGATGACCCCTCCCACATCCCCTGGACCATCACAGTATAGAACTTTCTCTGATGAAGATTACCATCTTCATTTTCAAAGTCAGGATTTCCTCATCCTCATTTTGCTTAACCCTACTATAATATGTACTGCCTTCTTATGAAATATATTTCCTATTTTGGCTGATACTATTCTTTTCACATCTCCTCCTGTCTCTTTGAACTTTATTTGTTGGTGATGCTTTGCAGTGTCACTTCTCCTATATAATAAAATACATTCTAGCTTTTTAGAATCTTTTATAAAGACAAGTCTTCATTAACCAGCGGAACCCAGCTCTGGAGAATTAATTAAATGCACAAACATATCACATGTACACCCATATGTGTGTATATGTATATATGCATGTATGCATATGTGCACAAATGTGTATATATACAGATACACATAAAAGGAGTATTTATCAGAAGGATATTGAGGAAATAAGCTGAAGAGGTTTCAGAAAGGACAAGGTACAGAAAAGTTGGGAACAATTAGCAGGAACTATTGATGGTCTCTTCAGATACTGCCATTGCCATGAGCTTCTTCCACATATTTCTTAGTTATATGTTCTTTACCTAAAGATGGACATTTTAGGAAGCTAGCATCTGATTTTCACAGCTAAGGTCAGGAGAGGTGACATATTTTAACACCCCCAGAAGCATGGTATCTAATGGCTAAATTACACAACTAAAATTCAGATGTTTTTAAGAGAAAAGGAGAAATAGACACTGTATATACAGGAATAGCAGCCATCTACTGTATGTGCCTTTCTTTGTTCTTTCAGAAAACACCCTATCTCTGAGAGGATGTAGAGAGGGAGCAAAGTCAGGGAGACTAACTGAAGCAGGGTTGGTCTCCTGGAGTCACTGGGACCCAGAGTCATGTACATCCTTCCATCTCTATTCAGTGGCACAGAATAAATGTGGCTAAACCACACAGCGATAGTCTCATAATGAACATTCAATTATTACGTACCACACTAAAAGCATTAAACTAGGGCCTCAAGAACACAGTTTATTTTTTAGATCTTTTTGATTGTATACTGTTCTTTGTCCTAAATAATCCTGAGATTTTCTCCAAAGGGACATATTAACAGATAAATAAGAAGGAAGCAAACACACTATTTTTTAATATGAAGAATTCCTCTATTTGGATCATATATTTGACATGTATATAAATATATATATTCACAATTATAAATATATAAATATATATATAATTTTGGTTATAAATATATAAATATAAATATATAAATATTACTTATTACTATATATTTATATATTTATAATTGTGGCCTTTTCTTCTCTGTCAGGTACATTGCATCCTTAACTGGATGAAGCAGTGTTATACAAATAATTATTGTTGGTCTTAATAATTATTTTTTTATTTATAAAGAAATATTTGTCTACTATGTAATATAGTTCAGAACTTTCAAATCAACCACCAGTTTCTCCCATTTTTGCTAGTCAGAATTAGGAGATGGCATAGGAGGAGAGAAGGATAGAACAGATAAAGCTGAAGCACCATCCAAGGAAGGATGGGGTCTTGATGTCTTAACTGTGGCCCCAGGTGTAAAGCCAAGTGGCTGTGGGGATACAGAGACTATCAACTCTGTGGAATTGTCTCAGGCATTACTGGAGAGGAATAGTCAGTTTCTAACATACTTTAGAGATGATCTTTACTGGTTTCTTCAGAGTAATACATATGTGAGAGATACACAGATCCTTTAACTACATAACTAAAGCAAAATTGAAAACCTGATGAATTTTCCACCTGATTTTACCAAGTACTTGACCAATATTTTGGGATTATGCAAATATATACATTTAAATTTTAAACATGATTTATCATTTTAAAACAACATTTACAGCAATTCACTTTTTGTGCAGTGCACTAATTGTCAATTTTTTTTTTTTTTTTGAGATGGAGTCTTGCTCTGTCACCAGCTGGAGTGCAGTGGCACAATCTCAGCTCACTGCAACTTCTGCCTTCTGGGTTCAAGCGATTCTTCCACCTCAGCCTCCCGAGTAGCTGTAGCTGGGACCACAGGCACGTGCCACCATGCCCAGCTAATTTTTTGGTATTTTTATTGAGACGGGGTTTCACCATGTTGGCCAGGATGGTCTTGATCTTTTGACCTCGTGATTTGCCTGCCTCGGCCTCCAAAAGTGCTGGGATTACAGGTGTGAGCCCCTGCGCCCAGCCTAATAGTCAACTTTTTAAAATCAGGTTTTATACAGAGGGATTTTTGATTTCTAAAGATAATTGTGTTTTTAATAAAGTCTGCATTTTTAAGTATTGCATAATCTTTTCATGTATGTTTTTCTCCTTAAGGCAGAAGTTTAAACAATGCATTCATGAATAATTTCTTACAATTTTTTAAAGCTGCATGTATCATATAAGAAATAAAATTTTTAGAATGGTATTAAAAAAATAGTGTGGGATAGTATTAAAAGCTTTTAGAAAACAGAATTAAAAGCTTTTTCAACATTTTTGTTAATAATTTTAATCTTTTTTATTACTTCAATGTAAATATTCATGATAAAGTACATTTTCATTAATATTTTCTAAAAGCAATGTAGCTCCTGAAAATTAATTATGAATGTTTACACCAAAAATATCCTATCCAGAAAATTTCATTCAGATGTTGTATCATTTTATGGTATTTTATCTTTTTTGTTTTTTCAGATGTAAATAATTTGAGGTTATTTGTCTTCTTCACTTTTCCTCAAAGTGGCCTGTAAATTATTGCTACTGCTATGCAATCATTTGCTGCTAGACTAAATTTCCTACTGGGCAGATTTGAATATGCATTATGGCATTTGGGAGAACAAAATAATAAAATGAGTGAAAAAGAGATTGATTCCCAGTATTCATTGTAAGAAATAATGCCCTCATTAAAATTTGCGAGGGAGAAAGGAATTGACATAGAACTATCTTCATGAATTGGCTTAGCTCTTGCCTATGTTGCTCCAAAAGTAGCACTAACAAAAGTTTGCAGTTACATTTTTCTTTTCCTTTCTATACTGCACATTATTGCAAATATCACACACATAATTGTTGCCATTCTAAAACAGAACAAAAGCCATCTGTTACTGATTATTTTGTATGATAGAGAGTTGCTCCTGAGAAAGACTCAGGCCCCTTGATATATATAATTGAAAAATACTCTTTCACTACAGGGAAATTACCGTGCACCACACCATATCCATTAGTGTGTGCCCTGTAGAATTGAAATTGATTATTATTTTAATGTAGCCATGACAGCAGTCTCTATATTTTCCTAACTACATCAATTCCATTGAATACATTTGAAGTTTGTTCCCACAAAGACCATGAGCAAGTGAAGAACTAAGAACAATTACATGACACACTTTAAAGAACATATAATTTCAAAGATGAAATGGTGGAGTAGGTGTGGGAAATTTTGTCAGTAGCCACAGAAAGCTTTAGAAATCTGCAACCTCAGACAATGTGTCAAGAGATCATCTACTACATTGTCAGGCAGACAAGTCATGAAGAAGCAATTACTACCAGGATAAAATTTGACTATTTCAGCAAATGCTGTGTCTTCAACCTTTAAAGATTTAAAGATAAATGAATAACCATAATGTCTTTAAAAAGTATTTAAGGACTTGCCACAGCTCCGTGTTTGCGAAATTAGTTTTTGTAATTTAAAATTAAAACTTTAACATTTTTCTTCTTTCAAAATGGGTGAACAAAAAGTTCCAACCTCTTTTAGCGAGAGGAGGTAGAGATGATTTATGTAGTAGACACAGGAGAAATAATATTTTGTTGATCTGTTTAAAGAAGTCGGCAAAAACCTGCCTAAAGAAGAACCCAGAAAAAGGTACTAGCTCTGCCTAGAAGCGTAAAAATAAGCAGCTGAGGTCACAGTCTGTAACCTAAAGATACAGTAAGGAAATTTGCTCCCTTTCTTTGAAGACCAATTTGAATCATGCTAAAACTGATGAGGCCAAAGGTTGCTGGAGAGCTTAGGTAGCAATTGGCAAGTGACACTTACCACTAGTGATCACCTAAGCTTTAACATACTATAATGTAATTCTCAAAAACAAAAGCTCTCTGGAGTCCTCAATAATTTTCAAGAGCACAGGAGAGTCCTGAGACCAACAAGATTGATAACCACTAAAAGCCTAAGATACCAAATGCAACAGAAGGTTGAGTCCAAGCCTAATAATAATAATAATACTTAGAAAAGCAGAGCTCACGTCAGTCATGTGGTTATCATTTCTCCTTAGTCATGTGATCTTAGAGCTTGAAGAAAAATTAGAGCTCATTCATTTTTTTTTTTTTTTTTTTTTTTTGAGACGGAGTTTCGCTCTTGTTACCCAGGCTGTAGTGCAGTGGCTTGATCTTGGCTCACTGCAGCCTCTGCCTCCTGGGTTCAAGCAATTCTTCTGCCTCAGTCTCCCAAATAGCTGGGACTACAGGCTCACACCGCCATGCTCAGCTAATTTTTGTATTTTTAGTAGAAGACAGAGTTTCACCGTATTGACCAGGATGGTCTTGATCTCTTGACCTCGTGATCCACCCGCCTTGGCCTCACAAAGTGCTGGGATTATAGGCGTGAGCCACTGCCCCTGGCCTAGAGCTCATTCTTAAACAATTCATTTTGAGATTGGAGAAACAGACCCAGAATACAAACAACTGCATAATATTTAGTGCAGAAAAGAACCTGTAATTCTTGACCCTAGGGCAATGCTGTTTGAGTTATTCTGCATGGCTTTATTTGGAATTTATATTATTATTTTATTTAGCTTTAAAGGAGTATTATTTCCCTATTTTGATTGATACAGAATAACTGAAAGCAACAAGACCAATTTACTTATTTGTTAGAACATTTAATTAGTGTGTGTGTATATGTGTATATATATATGTGTGTGTGTGTGTGTGTGTGTGTGTGTGTGTGTGTGTATTATGTGTATATATATGTATATATAGTGTTTTTGCCACATGCATACTACTTTCTTCATTTAAACAACTGTTTTAGAAGAAGCAATATAACACTTTATTATTATATACCATTTTCATGTTTCTCAATATTAGTATCTCTGCTAATGTGAAAATATATGAACATTCACAATGTGAGACACCCAAACTACCAAAGTAGTAGAAAGCATAATCTCATTAATTTCAATAAAATTGAAGAACACCTTGTCATTCCACTCAGGAACAGTCTCAAGTGTCAAAGCCTTTGGTATTGCTTTGTCGCTTAACTAAAAAATTGTACTTGCTCGTGAGTTCATTCTTTCTGACCTCTTTATTTGTGGTATTAGCCTTTTATTTTTTTGAAAGAAAGCAAAACTAAACAAAGAAAGCTTATTTTTATGGAAGCCAGACCCTAAGATAATTCCTTAGAGAATTAACCAGTGGAATTTTCAAATAAATGTGGGATGAAGAAAGAGTGGGATCTCTTCGACCCTCCACGTTTTCAAATCCTTGTTTTGCCTGACTTGAGAGATTCTTATGGCTTTAAAATTGTTTAGTTCTAGCTTTATCCAGTTGATACTTATTATAATACCCTAGAACTTGAAGAATAATGAAAAAAAGAAAAAATGTTTTTGATTTTTAAAAAAAGCATTATGATGCAGTCTCTCTTTAGGTTGCCATATTGAAATAAAAATGCTCTTGGTTCTTTGTTGTAGCAATTGTGAATGGTAGTTTGCTCATAATTTGGCTCTCTGTCTGTTACTGGTATATAGGAATGCTTGTGATGTTTGAACATTGATTTTGTATCCTAAGACTTTGCTGAGGTTGCTTATCATCTTAAGTAAATTTTGGGCTGAGAAGATGGGATCTTCTAAATATGCAATCATCTCGTCTGAAGATACATTTTGACGTCTTCTTTTCATAATTGAATACCCTTTATTTCTTTTTCTTGCCTGTTTTCTCTGGCCACACAATACTATACAGAATAGGAATGGTGAGAGAGGGCACCCTTGTCTAGTGCCAGTTTTCAAATGGAATGCTTTCAGCTTTTGCCCATTCAGTATGATATTGGCTGTGGGTTTGTCATAAATAGCTTTTATTATTTTGAAATACATTCTTGGTGTGCTGTTGGATTCGATTTGCTGATATTTTATTGAAGATTTTCATATCAACGTTTATCATGGATATTGGCCTGAAATTTTCTTTTTTAGTTGTGTCTCTGCCAGGTTTTGGTATCAGGATGATGTTGGTCTCATAAAAATGAGTTAGGGAGGATTCACTCTTTTTGTATTGTTTGGGATAGTTTCAGAAGGAATGGTACCAGCTGCTCTTTGTATGTCTGGTAAAATTTGGCTGTGAACCTGTGTGGTCCTGGATATTATTTGGTTGGTAGGCTATTAATTGCTGTGTCAATTTCAGACCTTGTTATTAGTCTGTTCAGGGATTCTACTTCTTCCTGGTTTAGTCTTGAGAGGGTTTAAGTGACCAGGAATTTACCCATTTCTTCTAGATTTACTGGTTTATGTGTATAGAGGTGTTTGTGATAATCTCTAATGGTAGTTTGTATTTCTGTGGAATTGGTGGTGATACGCCCCTTATCATTTTTTATTGTATCTATTGGATTATTCTCTCTTTTCTTTTTTATTATTCTGTCTAGCAGCCTATTTTGTTGATTTTTTCAGAAAAAACAGATCCTGGATTCATTGATTTTTTTGAACAGTTTTTTGTGTCTTTATCTCTTTCAGTTCAGCTCTGATCTTAGTTATTTCTTGTCTTCTGCTAGCTTTTGAATTTGTTTGAACTTGCTCCTCTAGTTCTTTTAATTGTGATGATAGGGTGTCGATTTTAGATCTATGATCTCTTCTCATGTGGGCATTTATTACTATAAGTTTCCCTCTAGACACTGCTTTAAATATATCTCAGAGATTCTGGTACATTCTGTCTTTGTTCTTATTGGTTTTGAAGAACATCTTTATTTCATTTCATTATTTATCCAGTAGTCATTCAGGAGCAAGTTGTTCAGATTCCATGTAGTTGTGCAGTTTTGCATGAGTTTCTTAATCCTGAGTTCTAATTTGATTGCACTGTGATCTGAGAGACTGGTTGTTATGATTTCTGTTCTTTTGCATTTGCTGAGGAGTGATTACCTTCCAATTATGTGGTCAGTTTTTTTTTTAATTTTTATTGCATTATAGGTTTTGGGGTACATGTGCAGAGTGTGCAAGATAGTTGCATAGGTACACACATGTCAGTGTGCTTTGCTGCCTTCCTCCCCTTCACCCACACTTGGCATTTATCCCCAGGCTATCCCTCCCCAGCCCCCACCACTGTCCCTCCCCCCTTCCCCCCAATAGACCCCAGTGTGTAGTAGACCCCCTCCCTGTGTCCATGTGTTCTCATTTTTCTCACCCGCCTATGAGTGAGAATATGCGGTATTTGTTTTTCTGTTCTTGTGTCAGTTTGCTGAGAATGTTGTTCTCCAAATTCATCCATGTCCTTACAAAGGACACAAACTCATCATTTTTGATTGCTGCATAATATTCCATGGTGTATATGTGCCACATTTTCCCAGTCCAGTCTATCATCGATGGGCATTTGGGTTGGTTCCAGGTCTTAAGTGAGATGTGGTACTGAGAAGAATATATATTCTGTGTATTTGGAGTGGAGAATTCTGTAGATCTCTATTAGGTAGGTCCGCTTGGTCCAGATTTGAATTCAAGTCCTGAATATCCTTGTTAATTCTCTGTCTCGATCTAATATTGACAGTGAAGTGTTAAAGTTACCCCCATTATTGTGTGGGAGTCTGTCTCTTTTTGGGTCATTAAAAACTTGCTTTATATATCTCGGTGCTCCTGTATTGGGTACCTATGTATTTAGAATACAACTAACAAGGGATGTGAATGACCTCTTCAAGGAGAACTACTAAACCACTGCTCAAGGAAATAAGAGAGGACACAAACAGAGGGAAAAACATTTCATGTTCATGGTTAGGAAGAATTAATATTGTGTAAATTGCCATACTGTCCAAAGTAGTTTTTAGATTTAGTGCTATCCCCATCAAGCTACCATTGACCTTCACAGAACTAGAAAAAAACCACCTTAAACTTCCTGTCTAACCAAAAAAGAACCAGCATAGACAAAACAATCCAAAGCAATAAAAATCTGGAGGCATCATGATACCTGACTCTAAACTATGCTAGAAAGCTACAATAATCAAAATAACATGGTACTGGTACCAAAACAGAGCTATAGACCATTGGAACAGAACAGAGGCCTCAGAATTAATGTCACACATCTACAACTATCTGATCTTTGACAAACCTAACAGAAACAAGTAATGAGGGAAGGATTCTCTTTTTAAAAAGTGATGTTGGGAAAACTGGCTAGCCATGTGCAGAAAGCTGAAATTGGACCCCTTCCTTTACACTATACAAAAATTAACTCTAGATGGATTAAAATTTTAAACATAAGACCTAACACCATAAAAATCCTAGAAGAAAACCTAGGCAATACCATTCAGGACATAGGCATAAGCAAGGACTTCATGACTAAAACACCAAAGGCAATGGCCACAAAAGCCAAAATAGACAAATGAGATATAACTAAACTAAAGAGCTTCTGCACAGCAAAAGAAACAATCATTAGAGTGAACCAGCAATCAACAGAATTGGAAAAAAATTTTGCAGTCTACCCATCTGACAAAGGGCTAATATCCAGAGTCTACAAATAACCAAATTTACAAGAAAAACAACCCCATCAAAAAGTGGGCAGAGGTTATGAACAGACTTTTTTTCAAAAGAAGACATTTATGCAGCCAACAAACATGAAAAAAAAATGCTCATCATCACCATTCATTAGAGAAATGCAAATCAAAACCACATTGAGATACCATCTCACTCCAGTTAGAATGACAATCATTAAAAAATCTGGAGACAACAGATGCTGGGGAGGATGTGGGAAAATAGAAATGCTTTTACATTGTTGGTGGGAGTGTAGGTAAGTTCAACCATTGTGGAAGACAGTGTGGCAATTCCTCAAGGATCTAGAAATAGAAATACCATTTGACCCAGCAATCCCATTACTGAGTATATAACCCAAAGTATTATAAATCATTCTATTATAAAGAAAGATGCACAAGTATGTTCTTTGTGGCACTATTTACAATAGCAACGACTTGGAACCAACCCAAATGCCCATCAATGATAGACTAGATAAAGAAAATGTGGCACATATATATCATGGAATAATATGCAGCCATAAAAAAGGATGTGTTCATGTCCTTCATGGGGACATGGATGAATCTGGAAACCATCATTCTCAGCAAACTGACACAAGAACAGAAAACCAAACACTGCATATTCTTACTCATAAGTGGATTTTGAACAATGAGAACACATGAACACAGGGAGGGGAACATCACACACTGGGGCCTGTTGTGGGTTGGGATGGTTAGGGGAGGGATATCAGAAGGTGGGATAATTGGGAAGGGATAACATTAGGAGAAATACCTAATGTAGATGACAGGGGGATGGATGCAGCAAACCACCATGGCATGTGTACACCTATGTTAAAACCCTGCACGATCTGCATATGTACCCCAGAACTTAAAGTATAATAAAAAATAGAAAAAAAGTGCTCTTTGTTCCCTCTTCAGCTTTCAAAGATAGCTTATATGATGAATGGCCCTTTCTATGTTACATTATGTATGTATAGGGAATGGACAATTTTTTAAATTATCAACAAATTTTTATAAATACTTTTGTGTTATTTAAATTATTGCTTCATCCTGATTATATAAAAGAGCCATGAAGTCTTCATTTTCTTCTCTCCTCAGCTTTTAAATGGGTAGTCTGCTTAAACAACAGTTTTATATTATTTCTATTGAAAAATCCTTTAGAGGTTGATTTATTGTCAAATATATTGATAATAAGATGATGGTTTTCAGTTCCATTTTACCACAAAAATATTTAATTTAACTGAACATTTTATGATAATATTTGCAGTATCAGATTTTTATAAAATCCTAAAGATTTTTCCATATTCAGGTGGAAGAGCTAAGTCTTAATTGAACTAACTTAATAACTAATAGACCAGCTGTGGATTCAGCCTTTCACTTGTTATATGAAGCAAGGTAGAAATCACAAGAAAAGAAGGCAGTGTTCTTGTTGAAGCTGAATATAATTTCGATGATATGTTCAGGTTTGTCAGGTTTGCAAGGGAAGAGATAGTTTTCAATGTAAAAACAAAGTTATAAGATAAAATCTGTCAAACAATAAACAAATTCTAATATTATATTCCTCACCCTCATATTTGCAGAAATTAAATGAATGCTTCTTGTTTGCTATACCCAAATGGCATATATTTACTATATATATAATGTGTGTATACATAATGCATATGTAGTTTTGAATCACATGCATGCTACTATATATATACATTATATATATATATGTATATATATATAGTTTTATTATTATGCTTATTCAGATAGAGACAAGAAGAGAGAGTATGGTGTCGGTGTTGTTTTGCTTCTTTCTGCTACTGCAATTTCACTCCATGTTCTAGGATACTTTGGCTCCTCTCCTCATTAGTTGTTGAGGAGCAAGAGAAAAATGGAATACAATTTTTTCAGCTTTCGATTCATTGTTCATGTTAATATTTGTTCCTCCACAAAGGCAGCTAAAACTAATGAGATTGTGGTATTCGTTGCCCTCCATTCCTCTATGATACAGGTCAGTGTTTACATGTGCCATACACTCTTGTTTTTTTCACTTCCTCCTAGACTTGACAGTCTTCAGATATAACAGCCCTTATGCTTTCAGTCTCTAGGCAGGACGACTTCCTCTTCCTGAACAAGCTGTCCTCTTGGGCAGTTTGTACAGCAGAGGTGAGATGAATTATGAGGTCAGTGCATTTTCCAGCCTCTCTACCTGCAACTTGAAGGTAAATGGAATGCAGTGAGTCTGGTTATTGTGAATTAAAGGTGGTAGGTCAGGGACAGAACTGTGATCTTCAATAGTGATATCCAGCTTTGTCAGGAAACTAGTACTATGATAGAACCAATATTTGGATGACTTTTTGTCTCTTGGGGTTCAAACCAGGGTTAAAAACACAACAGAGGATAAGAGAAATACATGATTAGATTCCCAACATCCAGCAGCAAGCAAATAACCAAGTTAGAGAGAAAAACAATTGCCATGTTTTTTATATAATTAAACTTTCCCATATAATTAGTTAAATTTTAAGTTACAATGAAGTGATTTAGAAGTCCAATCTATGGAAATTTATATGTGTTCATTATATTTTGAAACCTGTTATAATTAGAAATCGTTTTGCTCTGCAAATCTGACAGCACACATTTTTCTCTTTGCCTACAAAACTTGTGAATAATCAACAGAACAAATTCCAATCTTTATCCACTTTTTCCTAGTAAACATTTTGATGTATTAAATAACATTTTGGATGCATTGATTCTTAGACTATCTTAACATTTACAGAAAGAAAATAGGAATCTTTCTTTCCAATATGCAGTCATTATTAAGGTTCCTTCAGTTAACTCATGCTGTGTGTTAGAAAGTGTAACCACTGTGAGATTTAACAAAAGGCAGTCAATATACTTGTTCTCCTATGTAGTCTGAGTTATATTAAATGAACTCCTAGTGAATTATTACTTATAAGACACAGAAATCATTGTAGATCAAATGTTTTAGAGCTTTCACATCACAAATTTAGAAAATAGAAAATCAACACTAGCTTCTTCATATAAGAGCTGGATAGGTAAATAGAGAACATTCGGAACTAATCTGAGTGTTGTTCATGTGTGTCTAGGTCTGTAGTGCTAAGCCATGGGACTTTAGATAAGTGGTGTTTGGTTTTGTGACTTAATATATATACAAGATTCTGTCACCAAAATCATACCTCCCCTTTGTGATTTCAGCCGTATAAAAATAATTTGGAATTAAAGAGAAATCATAGACAAAATACAGCAAATCCTTACTTTGATTGTCAAAACAAGACCAATTCAGTAATAAAATAAAATTATTAAAATAATCATGACAAAAAAATAAAATAATCATGACATTGTTCATTCTATTTTGAAACACTAAAAAAATACATTAAGAACCTAGAATTAATTCAAAATTAAAAGTAATATATGACAGAAGCCGTTGATAATTATAATCTGTAAATAATGTATATACATATTTTGTTACTTATTAAAACTGGAGAAATCCTCTAGTATTTATTAGGTAAGGCAGTTTTAAATCATGAAAAGCTAGGGAGCTAAGCTACTTTGAACTCAACCATTGATGAGATTTTCATTCCTCAGCAAAGTGCTATGAAGGATTAATACATTATTAAATATTATTGTGCTAAAACTAAAGTGAATTTCAATTGTGAATAACAAATATTTCTTCCATCCAAAGCATAACCATACATGTTTCTTCCTTTAATGTTAGATTAGAACTAACTCACTTTTATCATTAAATTATCCCATTTAGGAAATAATTGATCTTCAAACAGACATTTTTTTAAAAATTCAACTTTGTCAGCCAAATTTAATACAGGAGAAATGAATAGTGGGCATAGAGTTATAAAATATGTCTCTCTCAGAATGAAAATACTAATTTTGCAATAAATTTACTGACTGTTAAATGTAAAGTCCCATAACCAGAATTTCTATAATTCACTTACATCCATGTAAAATACAGTTTTATAAACTATACTGTATTGAGATACTTGTATTTATGTTTTTATCAATTTTCATAATTCTATGAGGGAGTATTTTCTGTCTTATAGATGAGAAAGAAGATTTTGGGGAGATGGCATGACTTTCCCGATTATACCGTGATTGAGTTGCAAAGGTGGTGTTAAAAGGACCACATTGTCTGATTTCAAAGCTGTCACTTATTTCAACTGGCCATAGACTCCTGCATAGCTATGATTCTCAAGCGTACCAGCATACTGAGGTGACTTCCACCATGCCAAATAATGCTTGAGGTCATTATTTATCAGTTATTTCTATTGTAACCAAAAGCAAGTTCCGATCATAAGCGTTGAAGTTATATAATTGAATTTTTATGTGATTATAGTTCATGGTGCAGACTGAAATTGTTCATGGATTGCCTTTAATATTTAGAGTCTTAAAGCTGGGAAAAAATCCCAGAAGGCCAAAGAGTTTGATTGATTATGTATATCCTTTTTTTAAAGCTGCATTTAGAAATTATCCCTACATATGACAACTCAATGTTTGAATATTTCTGAAACCACAAAAAATAAAAGGAAAGTGGACATAACAAGGAGAACTGATTTTGTCATTGAGGTTTCAAAAATAAGACTTGCACCCTTGAGTGGGCTGCAAGCCTCCTCAAGGGGGTGTATCATTGAGGGTGAGCCTGTGACTGTGAGGATCTTTTAAGGTCATTTCCATTTGAATAAGCCTGAAATACGTAAGCAGTGTTAACCTAAATAGTTGTCAAATAAATATGAGTTCATTTACACTCAACATATTTCTGAAACATTTGAGGTTGCTTAGGATAAAAGCTACAAAAGAGTTAACATCAATATAATTGAAACAGAAAATAAAAACCATAAAAAGGAAGAAGCATTCATGCCAACTGTGAGGACCACATATAATTATTGTATAACTGAATTTCCCAGCCTTCAGGGAAAGGAGGAAAAAGTTATGGGAATGTCAATATCCAAAAGAGGAATCAATGGTAAAATATATCTCAACTCCAACATTATTCTGCATCTCCACCCCTAGACTCTTCCAGCAGCCTCCTAACTAAGCATTCAAGTCAACAGATAGTAATTAAGCATATGCTATTTGTTTGAATCTGTTCTACATCCTGGTAATACGGGAATTTTCAAAGCACAATAACAGTCTATTCCATTAAGAAATTCACTAACAGTTCATCTCATAAATCTGACTGTGTTATTCGCCTTAACTTTAAGTTCATTATAGACCCTTCTTGTTCCACGGAGTAAAACTTAGAATGGATCTTAGCATCCCAAGTTTTTTATGACCTACCCTGAGAGATCCTTTTCAACCTCAGCTCCTGCTAGTTTTTCTTACTAGCCACATTGAACTTCTCCCTCTTAACTACACATACCTTTTCCCACTGTTTACTTTTCACATCTGTGCTGCTGCCAACGCTCTAATATCTCTCCCTAAGGCCCTTTCCTCTTCTTCTACATACAAATATTTACTTACGATTAAACACTTCACCAAATGCCACTTCTTGCTGTAGACTTCTTCCTGAGTCTCCCAGTCTTCACTGGCGTCTCATAGTGTCAACTTTTCCTCTCTCTTTCCATGACTTGACAGTGAGTTTTCTGGGAGTAGTAGTGAATATCTGGCATCCAGCACAGACTCTGGCCCCTATGGTAGTTGGTAAATATTTCTTTGATAAATAAATGAACAAAAAATTAACAGTCACTCTTCAAGAAAAGTATTTTTTTTTCATGCTAGCAAAACATTGTCAGATGAGTTCTTACATTTGGGCAATTCAGCCATCATAAAAGAAGTGTCATTGGTAAGGTTTCTTAAAATGTTAGGGTGATTTTCAAATATCCTAATTTTATGAGTCCTCTGAAATTTGAGGGAATAATGATAAAAGCAAGGATGATGATCATTCTCAGGGCTGAGATAATGAATTTCAGGAATGTACCATTTCAGAGATCTAATCAGCCATAAGGCTAGAACTCAATGTATCAGGCGGAAGAGAAGGATGTCAGGAACCTTCTTTTAGTCTGTTCTCACACTGCTATAAGGAACTACCTGAGAATGCGTAATTTATAAAGAAAAAGGGTTTATTTGACTTACAGATCAACAGGCTGTACAGAAGCATGGTTGGGAAACCTAAGAAAACTTAAAATCATGGTGGAAGGTAAAGGGGAAGTCATATCTTACTGTGATGGAGCAGGAGAAAGAAGGCGCCAAGGGGCATGTGCCACTTGTAAACCATCAGATCTTGTGAGAACTCAGTGTCTACCATGAGTACATCAAGGGAGAGGTCTTCCCCCAGGATCCCATTACCTCCCACCAGGCCCTTCCCATGACATGTAGGGATTACAGTTCGACATGAGACAGATGTGGACACAGAACCAAGTCTTATCAGCCCTCAGCTTTCTCTATTAAATATTACTGAGCTTTTGGTGATTCAGAGCCAAGGCCATTCTCTACGTTGTGGGCCTTTCTGGCATTAGTGCCCCATGCTGCTGTTTCAGGACAAATGTGAGGTAGCCAAACTATCATATTGCATATACATGTATTACAAGAGTTAGCTGAATCTGTAGCTTTGACTCAGATACCTGGCTAGGGGAGTTACCTGTAAACCCATTAAATCTCTCCTGAGAAATTATTATTAACAATCACCAGAACACTTTAATTCCATAGAAGCAGATTCTAAAAAGCCTAAAAACAATATTTTTCTTAAAAACCATCATCACATTTACCTAGGAGTAAGTAAGCTTTGATTCAGATCCCCAGAGTTTTATAACATAAAGCTCTGAAAGAATGATTTGACATGGATTTTTTTCTTCAAATCAAGCCAGCTTCTTCAGCATTAGAAAATACATCCCAAGGACTCTCTGTCTTTGAACTGACTAGTGTACCTGCCAAGAGAATGTAACTGCCAAATTTTTTCACAGATATGTGACAAAATTGGCTTACTTCGTAAAATGATTTCATATTGACTATTAAATTACATAAAACATATAAAAAGGAAACATACAAATTTTGAGAGGATGTATGTTTTTTCTTGACAGACAGAAATAACTGAATATTTTAAGCTCATGATAATAAAATAACATCAGTAGTCTAAAGGAGATAGTTATGGCAACTTGTTTTGGGAAGAGGAAGGAAGTTAAGCTAATCTAAAAACAGTATCAGATCATTAAGAACTTACATTGCTGATAAGAGGCTAAAACAGCTCAGACTTACACCATGAGAAACTATGCTTTGATGTGCTATAAGGATATTTCTTGCTACCTTTGTTCTCGCAATAATTTTAAATTCCTATGATGTACAAATATCAGGCATCTATTTTAAACTGATTTCATTTTAACCAAATATAACTTTTGGCTTCAAAGATTATTGATGGATGAATTTATGTTATAGTTTTCTTCCAAGAGTCCAGCACAAGATTAAAAAAAAATTGTCAATAGCAGATAAAATTGCATAAAATGGATTTATTCCTAATATAAAACTTAAATGTGACTATTTCAAAGGAAAGTAGATACATAAATAGAAAAGGATTATTTTTAAAATGAGTACATTGCTAACATACAAGAAATTGATGGTTAACCTTAAAAAAAAAAAAAAAAAACAGCCTCTGTCTGGTTCTCTCATTTCTTTTAAATCTTTAGTCTTGTCACTCATTCTTATATACCCACCCGTACCACAAGGGGGCATTAACACAAATATAAAAGAAACATAAATGTAATAATTACAGCTAATGCTCGTATGGCATTGCTATAAGTACTTGACGTGTATTTACTCATTTGACATTTGTGACAGCCCTATGAGATTGCTGCTATGTTATCACCACTTTATAAACGAGACAATTGAGGCACAGTGGTTAAGTAATTTGCCCAAGTTCCAGAACTAGTATATGCAGGAGCCACTCTGGCACCCTGACAGTCTGGTGCCAGTGTCCTCACGGTCATACATAGTGGAGGTGAAGTACCTGTTAGACTTTTGCATTCTTATCCTTTTATGCCAAGGAAGCTCACCTGCCCGTTATTGTTAATATTGAGTCAATGCATATATATATATGCCAAGAAAACCTAGACCGTTGCATTTATCCTCACAATCTTCTCATTAGCGACTAATGATATTTATCTGGTTTTACTTCCTTAAAATTTGTCCAAACTTCTTTTATCCAAGTTTGGGTATCTCTGAGTAACACCTTGAAGCAAGAAAGCCTAAATCAAGGCCTATTCTTTCCTTCCCAAAATGGCATCTTCAGTTAATAGGTATTCATTTTCCCTGATAAACATGTTAATCTTTTTTTATGAGGATTTTCTCAAAACCTTGTTTCATTTTTAATTATCTAAGATAAATACATACATATATGTGTGTATGTATCATATATATTTAAAATAGTATAAAATATGGAACTGCATGGCGGAAACCATAACAGTTTTTGTTTATGCTTTTTATGTTGAATCTACCCTAATGATTTGTTATTATTTTTTCATATTTTTAGATATCATTGCTTATTTTGGTATTTAACAGCTCAAAATACCACAAGGTAAATGGAATAGACATTTGCTTTCCTGTTTCACTTATGTTGAATATTGTTTATAGAAAACACACAATGCCCTGTGCTATTCCTTCTCTTCTTAGGAAAGAAAGTACTTAATCATAGGATGCCAATGACTGGGTTTTTCTAAATTGCCGAGCAATGAAATTAGTAAATAAAAAGTTAAAAAATCTAGATTTTAAGATGGGGAAGAGGCATTCTAGAGTTCTTTTAAAAAATTCTTCCAAAATGATGGCAAGTAGAATGTATCTAAACAACCCAAATAAAAAGAAATTGTGCCAAAGTCAATCTGTTATTTTAGCAAACTTAATAAGTAAATTGGAGCTCTGCAGTTAACATAATCAATGTTATGCAATCAATAATGACAACAGCCAAAAACACTGACTAAACCTTGCCATGGTCAATTTAGTCCCATCTTCTTGACACAATCACATTGGTTTTCTAGAACAGTTTTCTTCCTGATGGATGCTCTGAGAACATAAAATAATCCACTTAGGCTCTGTGGTAACAATTTACCACACTCTGAATCTCAATTTAAAATGTTTATGCATCTTTTGCTAATTCATTGCGAGGAGGACATGCTTGGTGAAGCATAATAAACCAGGGTTAATCAATATAATTAACTTAATAACACAATGTCCTTCTGATATATATGTTGAAGATATTTTAAACACCATTTGTATTTCATTGACATGAAATTATTTTGCCAAACCTACACAATTCTTTTTCTCAGAAGTGCACATTATTTGAATGTGTGATGTAGCCTTTTAAATCAAGAAATTTGATTAACAAGAATAAATAAAATTATTCCATTAGAAATTCTGAGCCTGACCTTAAATCTGCAAAAATTTAGAAATGACTAAATGTCAGCCTAAAAGAGGCTTTATATTTATATTAAGGAGATTTTGAACCTGGAGCAGACATAAAATTGTTGTTCCTAGGAGCTTGTCTAAGAACAAACAGGTATGTATCAAGAAGCAGGAAAATTATGGTCCTTCTAAATTAATAAAATTTTACAAATGTAATATCAAAAAAGACCTAGAGCAGTTATTTTAATATTTTATCCAAATATTTGGAATATTCAAAAATATTGAAAAACTATGATTATATAGTATGGAAACATATCATTTAAAATAAAAAATATTGAAATATATGTAACTTTGAATTGATTTTTATTACTTGAAACTTAGTAGTTTGCCATTTATAATTTTGAAAGAATTAGTGTGGTGGTCGTTTTGTGGTTCCTAAATTCCCCTTTAGGAAAGAAAATCGAACTCTCACAACTGCTGCAAAGGCTGCTGCATAAAGCCCTTAGCTATCAGCTCACTGTAGGGACCACAGAGCTGCCTAAATCAAGGTCAAGCTTCAGTTTTGGGGCAACCTGTGTCTGAGGCCACTAGAGATTCAAGTTCAAATGTTGTTTTATATTCTGGCTAATCTATCTTCTTAGGAAACAGTTGAATGTTGTTAGTTCACATGTATCTTTATATACTGTAAATATTTATTTAAAAACTTGAAAATAGTAAAAATTGACTCGCCTTTTGACTAATAAAGGGAACTAAATACATTTGCTAAAATTTTGGCTAATTAAATAAATTAGCCAATAAATTACAAATTAAAATATAATTTGTAATTAGGTAAAAATTAGGAAAACTCAAAAACTGTATCTGTATACAGGATATTCTGGGGCAGGAGAGGAAATCTGAAAAAAAAAAAAAGATTATATTTAGCTAACAGTTCTATTTACTTATTTTTGTCATTTTATTCAATTTCTTTTCATCATAACTAATTTTTTACTCTATATAATTTCCTTCACTTGATTTTTAGTCTCTTTTTATCAAAAAGTAGAGTGTTGTCTACTTGTAGTAATGTCCACATCAAAAGTTACTTTTCAGTAGACCAAAATGACCATTACAACTTTCCAAAGGAGTCTTCAATGAGAATGGCATTTTTGGTCAGCTAAGCAGATGATCAAACGACAAGAAATAGCACCATATCTCATTTACTCAGGAGCAGGGATTTGTTTATCTTATTAACATAGCATGTAGCAAAAGTACAGTTCTGAAAATCAGAGACATAAATATTTTGATAAGGGAGATGCAACTAAGGAACTTTAAAGCTCTCTGAGGCCAGGTGGATTTGCAGGTAATACTAAGAGCTTTAAGTAGGAAGAATAAAGAAGCCTCAAAGAAGACAAATATGCAATGGGATATGAGCAGATCATTCTGGCTTGACCAAAATAAACAATTAAGCCAGGACGCTAAAACAGTGCAAAAGTCTCAGTCCTGAATTTCTTGAATACACTCAATTGTACGGACATGCCATAGCAGCAAGACTCCAAAAGTCTAGATTTAAAACAAATAAAAACGAAATCAGGCCCAGACAGTTGTTGACAACCACAGTATGCTTTACAAGCATAAAAGCTGATTAGTAGTTTTCTAGTTAGCCATGGGAATTTTCTGTTCAGTTGAATTAGTATATGAAAAGCGAAGACATATGAAATAATATGACATAGTCTCTGTGCTTGGAGAGCAGATAATGATTCTACTATAAAGTCACACACACACATACGTTTATTGCAGCACTATTCAAAATAGCAAAGACCTGGAACCAACCCAAATGCCTGTCACCCACAGACTGGATAAAGGAAATGTGGCACATATACACCATAAAATACTATGAAGCCATTAAAAAAGGATGAGTTCATGTCATTTGTAGGGACGTGCATGAAGCTGAAAACCATCATCCTCAGCAAACTAACACATCGCATGTTCTCTTTCATAAGTGGGAGTTGAACAGTGAGAACACATGGATACAGGGAGGGAAACATCACACAATGGGGCCTGTCATGAGAGGGAGGAGAAGGGAGGGAGGTCATTAGAACAAATACCTAACTCATGCCGAGCTTAAAACCTAGATGACGGGTTGATATGTGCCGCACACAACCATGGCACATGTGTACCTGTGTAACAAACCTGCATGTTCCGCACATGTATCCTAGAACTTAAAGTAAAATTTTAAAACATGAGTATGTAGGAGCTAAAAGAGGTAGAATAGATGTGACTTGTTTATACTAAACTATTTGGTATGCAGGAATCAACCTATATACCAGTAGATAAGTGGAGAAGATTCTTGGGTTCAAAAATTGTCTCCAGGACTTACTAGATTTGTTACCTTGGCTAAGCTATTTGATTCTCTGTACTTCCCTGATCTTATCTATAAAATTATATAATAATAATTTAGTAACTCTTATAGGGTATTGTGAGCATTTGACAAGTTAAAATATGTAAATCACATACAGCAGTACATAATTTTAAAAAATACTAACAATAGCTATTTATACAAAAAATACTGATTGATGCTCTTCATAGAGAACAGAGATGGTAGAAAACTGCCACAAATCAAAGTAGAGAATGTAAGCATCTAATTAAAGTGAGTCTGGTTTTGATTTACTTTATCACTCACTCTAACTATACCCAATATGGAAGTTTGAAAACTTGATTGGTTTTCCTTACTCTTCACTCCATCTATACCCAGACTTGAAATAAACTCACTTCCCAGTGCCCTTGTCTATATGCCTGTCATTACCACTCTTTTTGTTTACTCAGCCTCAAAAATTTACCATGGCTTTGATTCATCTTTCTTCTTACTTCCTTTTGTCAAGATAGTTACTAAGATTTATTATTTCTGCAAACAAACAAATAATCAGAACACCCTCATCAATCACTCTTTTACATTCACACTTCCAAATCTCAATCCAGGTTGTTATTATAACATGCCTGGATTAATGGGATGCTTCCAAACTGGTTTGCCTGTGAATCTATCACACTTACTCATTATGAGATTTTACATACACATAAATTTAGTATATCACCCCTTGACTTCCATTTTTCAGTATAATCTGCTTCTACTACCTCTTCCCCTATACTTTTGTTCTATTTTGTGTATCAATTCTGCCTCCTACTCTTTTGCTAACCCTGCTCTTGTCAGTGGGTTTGTTGTTCTTGCAATCACACTGTGTCCATCTACTTTTGGGCTCATGTTTGTTTGTAAAAACAAATTGTACAACCAAGTAGTATACATTATATGAAGAATACAGTCTTGGGTGCAATACATTTTGCCTGGGAAACCAGGAAAGATACCTCAGAGAAAGTAGGTGGTGAAAGTCTGAGAATACATGTAAGGTATTTGGACTTTACTGTATAGAAAATAATGAACTCACAAGCATCCCTATACACCAATAACAGACTTAAAGAGAACCAAATCAAGAACAAACTGCCATTCACAATTGCTACAAAGAAAATAAAATACCTAGGAATACAACTCACTAGGAATGTAAGGGACCTCTTTAAGGAAAACTACAAACAACTGCTCAACGAAATAAGAGAGGACACAAACAGATGGAGAAACATTCCATGTTCGTGGTTAGGAAGAATCAATATCGTGAAAATGGCTATACTGCCCAAAGTAATTTACACAATCAATGCTATCCTCATCAAACTACCATTGAATTTCTTCACAGAACTGGAAAAAACCACCATGAATTTCATATGGAACCAAAAAAGAGCCCGCATAGCCAAGTCAATTCTAAGCAAAAAGAACACAGCAGGAGGCATCACGCTACCAGACTTCAAACTATACTACAAGGCTACAGTAATCAAAACAGCATGGTACTGGTACCAAAACAGAGATATAGACCAATGGAACAGAACAGAGGCATCGGAGGCAACACAACACATCTACAACCATATTATCTTTGATAAACCAGACAAAAACAGGCAATGGGGAAAGGATTCCCTATTTAATAAATGGTGTTGGGAAAACTGGCTAGCCATGTGCAGAAAGCAGAAACTGGACCCCTTCCTGACACCTTACACTAAAATTAACTCCAGATGGATTAAAGACTTAAACGTAAGACCTAACACCATAAAAACCCTAGAAGAAAATCTAGGCAAAACCATTCAGGACATAGGAGTAGGCAAGGACTTCATGAACAAAACACCAAAAGCATTGGCAACAAAAGCCAAAATAGACAAATGGGACCTAATCAAACTCCACAGCTTCTGCACGGCAAAACAAACAGTCACTAGAGTGAATCGGCAACCATCAGAATGGGAAAAAATCTTTGCAGTTTACGCATCTGACAAAGGGCTGATATCCAGAATTTACAAAGAACTCAAACAGATTTACAGGAAAAAACAAACAAGCCCATTCAAAAATGGGCAAAGGATATGAACAGAAACTTTACAAAAGCAGACATACATGAGGCCAACAAACATATGAAAAAGTGCTCATCGTCATTGGTCATTAGAGAGATGCAAATCAAAACCACATTGAGATACCATCTCACACCAGTTAGAATGGCGATCATTAAAAAATCTGGAGACAGCAGATGCTGGAGAGGATGTGGAGAAATAGGAACACTCTTACACTGTTGGTGGGAGTGTAAATTAGTTCAACCATTGTGGAAGACAGTGTGGCGATTCCTCAGGGACCTAGAAATAGAAATTCCATTTGACCCAGCAATCCCATTACTGGGTATCTATCCAAAGGACTATAAATCGTTCTACTATAAGGACACATGCACATGAATGTTCATTGCAGCACTGTTTACAATAGCAAAGACCTGGAACCAACCCAAATGCCCAACGATGATAGACTGGACTGGGAAAATGTGGCACATATACACCATGGAATATTATGCAGCAATCAAAAATGATGAGTTTGTGTCCTTTGTAGGGACATGGATGAATCTGGAGAACATCATTCTCAGCAAACTGACACAAGAACAGAAAAAGAAATACCGCATATACTCACTCATAGGTGGGTGAGAAAAATGAGAACACGTGGACACAGAGAGGCGGTCTACTATACACTGGGGACTGTTGCGGGGAACGGGGGAGGGACAGCGGGGGGGGCTGGGGGGGATAGCCTGGGGATGAATACCAAGTGTGGGTGAAGGGGAGGAAAGCAGCAAAGCACACTGCCATGTGTGTACCTATGCAACTATCTTGCTCGTTCTGCACATGTACCCCCAAACCTATAATGCAATAAAAATTTAAAAAAAAAAAAAAAAAGGAAAATAATGAACTCATAAAACTTTTAATCATGTAAGTGCCATAATCAGATTGCGTTAAAAAACAGCTTTAGCTGCTCTGTGGAGATGGTTTGAGGAGAAATGAAATCAGACCCAAGAGACCAGATGAGAAGTCAATTTCCCCTCTTGGGACAATGAAAGTAAGATGAACAGAAATATATGCAGTTCAGAAGTTGAATTTTACACATAAAAAGCAGGAAATCATCCTTGTGACATGTGAGTTTTTCTAGCACGTGTGAATAAGACAATTATGCAACTCTACTATGTTTTAGTGAAGATACTGTTAGCCATGTGGCTCAAAAAAGAAGCTGAAACGGTACCTTTCTACAGGATCAGTTGGTCCTTTTAACAGTTGGAGTTCCTGTATATCCTGGTACCAAGTCTGATACCCATGTATTGGGCAGAAGATTGTTCTGAAAATAAGGAAAAATATACTTTTATGTCAATGCCTCTTGGTAGTTCTTAATTTAGGAGAAATACTCAACTTAAGTGTAGGGAGAAGGGGAGTTATTCCAGTCACCCTGTTATGATCTTGACTCCACCTGAATGTTGAGATGTAACTCAGTAAAGATAGAATACAATGGATTAAAGAACATGGCCTCATAAATCATTTTACAAAAGGGAGGAGAATATTTGTAGAAACTGAAGGGGACTTACTGATATAGTAAGACTGCAGGAGGTTGACAAGATTGTGAAAATTGATCATCTCTATATAAAGTACTTAATAATATTTCTTTTTAATGGAGCATTCATTGTTCCATTTAGCCAAATCTTCTACATTTTTATCATAAAGTGACTTTTTCTTTTTAATTTTGGCCTTTTATTGACTTGCAGTATACTCAATAGTTTGGCTTTTGCCTGTTCTTATTTATAACCCTGCCTTCCTTTTCTAGCTGTGAGCAGATTTTCCCTTTTTATGGGCTTTGGAAAGTCCCTCTAGATGATTTCTTATATTTAATTATTTTGATTTGCAGCTCTGCTATTTGGTTTTTATATTCCTTCTTGTTTAGAGTCATGTCTGCTGTAGTTTGCTGCTTTATTAGCTGTTTATTATTAAGTAGTAAAGGCTTCTGAATCAGAAATAAAAATTATAAATGAAAAGGAAGAAATGCCTCTCCTTTGTTTCCTCAATGCTCCAGGATTCCTCTAGGTATGGAGGAATTAACATGGCAAAATATTTTTAATAGGAATTAAAACTTAAGAAAACTCCAGATGTCCTGTTCTAGTTTATTCATATTTTGTGTTCAGACTCCTTTCAGTGCTGTTGAATTTGCATGCATTACGACACTAGCAGACAGAAGAAATTCTCTCAATTTCATCATTGTATCTTTAGCCTGTGGAAATTAGCTTAAAGCAGAGAAGGCACTGACTGAAAAATTCAATTTGACTCATAGCACTCTCTCATTTTACTCTATCTCGCTGTCTGCTATCTGAACTAATTTATTTGCTTCTCTCTGCATTACTTCCTCGTGTCTGTCATCACTTTATCCACCTGATGGATTCCAATTCCATTTGCAAGCCTCTATTCCTGCTGTAGATCTCCAAAGTAACTCCTTGGATAAAGTTAATTGTTCTTTCCCACAACCTCAGCATCTTGCATCTTCATCCAACTAATATTTAAGAAAGTTAATTATGTAATTCCTTGTCTTTGTCATGATTAAAATCTAGAATCTTTTGGTAGGGTGGCAACATAATTTATCATCCAAATTAGGCCACTCTTGTTCAAGACAAATGCTAAATAGAAAAAAAACACAGAACCAGCATGACTTCAGATGGTTCCATATGTAAGCCAAGGACTGTATTTTCTTCTGTGTTAAAATTGCCTAGCATAGTTTTGGGTACACAACAAGTTCTTAAAAGTGACTGTGAAACAAAAATGTCTACAAATGTAAGTATTTAATAATACTCAGCAGAAATCCTTAAGATTTGGTTATGAATACATGGACTTCAGGCATTGGTCCTGTTTAATAATTATATTTATGACCTTTAGAAAATTTACCTTTCATATTTTCCATTTTCTCTTTGATGATGTAGCAATTACACACCCTTTTATGTAGCTAATAAATTGATATATTATTGACAAAAGATATAGGCTATATTCATAGTAAAATAAGTAATATAAAAATGTTAGTAGTCCTCAAACATCCAAGTTAACATTTTTCTGGGTGTTGCTTGTTTTCTCTTAGCTATAGAGTTCTCATAAAATAAGAGTGCCATACATTCCAGGCATGAAGTTCTATGATTAAAATATCTTGGCATTAAAAGAATTAATATATCTAAAGTATTTAGAACAAGGAATAGCGTGTGTTATTTAAGTGTATGCTTAATGATTAAATATTAATTTTATCCTATTTTCTTGCATGATGACACTAACAGACAGAAGAATAAATTTACTTTTACAAGAAACCTGCATTATAGAGTCACCTTTGTAATATGGCTTCTAAGAGTTTAAGGGTATAAGCTCTGCTTATGAGTTATGTCTTTGAAACACTACAGTTGTCTCAGGCAACATATTTTAGCACTCTCTGTGTCTCTATTTACTCATCTGTAAAGAGAGAATAATGTACTTACTTTATAAGATAGTTTATGAATATTATAATAGCCATTAAAATTGAGACTGTAAAAAGTATCTAGATCAGTACCGGCACAAAGAAATAAATATTTTCTGTTAGCTATTATTTGCATAAAGTGTAAATAAAATTTCAGATATGTTCATAGTATTCTCTGGGATCAGTCATAATATTTCTGAAAATTTGAAAATGTCTATTAGAATTGAAACTTGCCGGATAAGGAAATAATACTTTGAAAAATCAAATTTCTATCAAGTAAATACATTTTTTGAGAAAGTTTAAAGTTTTTTTTTTTCTAGGATAAGATTCTGTGAGGAATACTCCATAAGGAGTTGTGGTTTGTTACTTTTCATTTTAGGATAACAAAGCTTTATATGCAAACATAATATTCTTTAAATGTCACATTAGGTTTAACATTTAAATTGCTCTGTAAGCTGGCGGATATAGTTCTCTCCAAGCAATGACATGGACCCCATTAAAAGCACCGTGACAGTTGATGATACTCTGATTATTATTATTATCCACAGCATCCTTTTCCTCCAAAAATTAGTTAGTATTGGTCATTTTAACCTAATAAATCATTAGTTCAATGGTAGGAAAATTACTGGGTTTCTGTAGATTTTATACAATGTTTAAAACTAAAATCTTCTGTTGATTTTAGTGCTTGTTGGGTTGATATATTTAAGTTTTCCTTTTTTTTAATAGTATTACCACATACTATGCATAACTAAAACAAAATATGTAGTTTTATATGTAATAAAAACTGGTGCTTCATATAGAAGTTTTAAAATACTTTTTTAATCTTCCAAGCTCTGTCCATTTGTCTGTGGTTAATGCTAATCGCAGTTCCCAACATTTCAGTCATTAATATACTGAAAAAACTTAAGAAGTACTGTTGCTTTTTCAGTATTTATAAATCTTTCATCTGTCTAGTTACTTCATTTCTTGTAATACTACACATTTTATGGCACAGGGTTGAATTTTAAAAAGGCCTTATATTAATATTCCTTGTAATCTTCTGACTTGAAGCATTCACATCTGACTTGAATGCTGGAAAGATACACGTACCACACACCAGAGGTTTCTGTCATCATTAATCACAAAGAAATTAAAAGCATGAATATTTGGACTCTGAGTTATAAGAATCTGCTCTTACTGATGATAAAAATTGCTTTCAATGTGTATTGTAAAATACTGATTTGTATGAAAAAATTAAACAAATATTGCTTTCTGTCTTTTAACTACCATGACATATTTTATAACCATTTAGTTACTAAAAGAAAATATTTTACTTGAGGAAAACTGTTAAAACATATGGTATTGTGCTTGGTATGTGGTAGGTGCTCAGTATTGATTAACTGTTGATGGTTCATTTTCAGTTTTAGTGTATTCTATTGTTACTTGAGGCAGTAGTCTTACATGGCCCAGGTTCCCTACACTGCAATTCAGTCTGGACCCCAGATTTCTACTTTCATGAAAAGGAAGGATACCTGTTGTTCACTTCTTAATTCACAATTTCAGTTCATGCTGTAGAGTGACAGAGTTTTTTTAAATGAATAAACATTCTAATCATTAATAAAATTCTCTGAGAACTAAATTAGTTCTGACATTAATTGCTTTGCTGGAAGACTGCCTTTTCAGACTATGCCAAAGTGTGCTTGAGTCACTATCATTATGTTATTCATTTATGAGGCCTCTTCATGAAGCATGTGTCCTCGAGAGATTAATCATGAATTCTGAAAGGAGACAACCTTTGTAAAGAGCTCCACAATAGGTAACCAGAAGTATATAAAAATATGTAATGTTAGATGCCAACTCCTGAACATTCTAATGAGGAAAGAACTGGTTCATGTTTTGCTTTATGATGAAGTAAGTTTCTTTAAAAAATATGAGAATTTTAATGTATTAATGACAACAGTCTATCAGTCTAAGATGATAGTAGAAACATTACATTAACGAGTATCTAAAATAAAAATAAGAAATCAGTAGATTTTATATATTTAATATAAAATCTACACTAGATTTTTATATTTCCAATGTTGGCATATTTTTTTTTCTATTTCGAATAAATAGTAAATGGATTTATTTACATTTTGAAAATATGCATATTGATATGTATAGTCAACACATCACAGATACACAAGTGTATACAAAAAAAAAAAGCTGAATTACCTGTCTGCTAGAGACTAGGGTTTAATAAATTTGAATTTGAAAGCCTCTTAACCGCAGTTAAAATTCACTTAGCAAAAAAAATTTTGAAGTTAGATTTTATATTTTTGTGGTTTGTATACAATGATATACATTTTAGTAAAACCTGTGAACATATTTTCTTACATTGCTAGTTCTCTAATCTATAATCTCTAATAAATCTATTAGAAAGCAGTATGTGAGTACTGAAAACTAAAGAACAGAAAGCTGTTCTTTTGTTTTTCTGTAAGACAGCATTTTTTCGTCATTCTTCTCCAACTAAAGTATTCAAAGCATTATCATAATATAATGAAAAATGTGCTCTAAAATGCTAAGGAACAAATTAAAGTATTATATCATATAGAAGTAGATTTAATAATATCAAATAGTTCCTTAGAGTTTACTATACAAATCATTTTATGAGTATTAACTTGTTACCTCTCCTAACAACTCTGGGTTTTATTCTCCTATCACAAAGAAGCACAGAAAGGTTAAATATTTGAAGCATAATTCCAAAGCCTGTACACTTTGCCATGGATACAATGACAAAGGGTTGTAGCTTTAACATGCTATCTTCATGTTCCCTCTACTGTGTTTACTTTTCACTGAAGAATATTTAAGCAGCTAATTTGGTTTCTTTTTAGAAATTATTTTTCGTTGAAACAAATAATTATAACAAATTATATATATTATATGAAGGATTCTCATAAAACTGTAGCATAATGGAACAAGGAATGTACTAAATAATTTCAGTTCATTCTTAACAAATAAACATGTTCTTTCTGTGACTTAATTACTCATAGCAATTGCAGAGATGATAGAAAGAGGCAATCACTCTCTAGTGTGGATAAAATAATTAATTCTAGTTATTTCTAGAATTAATTCATGTATACTCTATTTTATTTTTATTATTAACATTATCAGACTTCCTTGTTCTAAAGTTATTTATACAAGAGAATTTTTTTCAGATTTGGTTTTGAGATCATTTCTTGGTCAATTATCTATTTTGCAATTGCATATAGTAGAGTGTCTTATAAATAATAGTGAATACTCATCTGTTTAATTTTGTTGTAACAATAGTCTATTACAACAAAGTAACCTAGGTGTCCCATAGTGCTAATCACAATAGCACTTTGTAAACAATTACATCACTTTTTGATTTTGTGAATGCTTTCCAGGTAGAGAGAATCCACCAGTCAGCACACAGTTGTACAATTGTGGTATCTGGGGTGATTCTGAAGTCTAAGTTTGGCTGAGCCAAGCAAGTACACTTGCTATTACATTTGCTTGACTTCCTACCTCTAGCTTGGGATTTGACCAAATTAAGGGTATTTGAAAATTCTTCTGGTGAATACATTCATATTGAATTATCAGAAGATATTTTTTTAAAGCATTGTATTACCTAAAAAATCTCCCATTCTTTTTCAAAGATAGGTCAAAACAACCCAACAATTTCAAGTATTTAAAACCAAATTTATTCAAATATGAACTGCACAGATAATTGAGTTGAACCTAGAGATAACATGGGTAATTAAATGTAGAATATCCCATGTTACCATCAACTGGTTTGAAATATTTTTTTCAACTGGGATCTGGATTCATGTATGATATTAGATTTAGATTCTGTAATATTTATTCTACAAAAACTAAGGTATGACTAATTGGTCATATTCCTTGAGGCCTAGAACTACCTTTATATTCCTATTGGTTTTGACTTCTACCACTTACATGTAGTAAATACTCAAAAAATATGTGTTGATATAAGTAAAAAATTATTATTATACTGTAGATACACCTTTACTGTCTAGTAGTACAGAGGCATATTGAACAGTTTTTAAAAATGATATATATATAAACATACTTGCTAGAAAGCACACATAAGAATTATAAAACTAAAATTATTTATAGTAGCCCACATTTAATATATCCTTATAGATTTAAAATCAGAAATGAAAAAATATAAGAACTAATATCAGTTTTTTTCTCTTCCTTTAGTTCTAAAATACTTATATGGACACTTGACTGATAATTTTGTTAGGACATAAGTAACATTTTAACATACATTTTAAATGGATATTAATACCAAATTATGTTCATTGTTTTATTGTTGCCATACTAAAGAAATTATCTCATTAGAATAGATATGGTTTTATCTTTTTATGGTGTTATATTTCTCAAAATGGATATATCATTCCCATTTTATAGGTGTTTTTTGTTTCATTCTCTTTTTGCTTTCTCTATGTCTGTATGATTTCAGGTTAAGAATGAGCAGTTGATACATTAACAAACATTCTGACAACAATAAACTGTCATATAAAATGGTGGCTCCAATAAAATTTTCTCTTTCTTTCTAAGGTTTTCTTCAAAAATGTTATGCCTGCTTAGCATGAAAAAGCACTCTAAACTGTCTCTCTTGATTAAGTGCCAGTAAATCTCTATGGATAAATTTATACACAAATGCTAAATTATTTTTTAATGAGCCAAAGTTTAGAAAACCTTATCTTTGTATTACTTTTTACCTGTACTATAATGATGGAGTATGAAGAAAAAAACCTTGGACCGATGTTCTGAAATTCTTAACTAGAATAATTATCCTAGCTTATGTAGTTTATTATAGTGACCTGTATTTTCTAGTGTATTAACTGTAAAAAATAATAAATCAGTGTATATTGTAGCAGCATGGTTATAGGCTTTTTGTAGGAGAAGATTCCACTTCCTAGGAATGTGGTCACCTCCTTGCCTAGGTATCTCTCAGAAAAGCCTCCCAATGTTCATTAAGCCTGGATGATTTATGTGAAGGCAGCCACAGACTGAATTAGATGACCCTTTAGCATTCCTTGGGGACTTCTGATTCTATATTATTCTAAGTTGATTTTAAGTTCATTCCCGAATTGACCATGTGGAACAACACATGGATAGTTTTTCTTAGAAACAGATCCAGGGACAGCTTCTGGTTGAAGTTTATGTTTTTAACATACAGACCATATGCTTGCCGCTCTGCTTCTATGCAAGCAATTAATCAAGTGTAATCATTGTGCCCTGTCTACCTACAGTAAATATGTTACATCAATAATTTTGACAATGAGTTATATACACCATGATGACTGTAAAACAAAGTGCTATCTCTTTTAAAATAACTTATTATTCAAAATCTCTTGAATTTTTAAAAATTTTCTTAGTGCATCATAGCTGTTAACCTCTATTAACTGACAAATAAGTGAGTTGTAAGACACTCCAAGATACTGTAAGATACTTTGTTCCTCTCACAGAGGCTATTTTTCAAAACTAAAATATTGTGGAATAGATTATGATATGTCCTTTCACAAAGCCACATAAATAACTGTATTCTCCCTTTGCTTTGAGCCAACTTAAGTATAACTTTCCATGTCAGAAAACAGTCCATGTTCCAGGAATTAAGTATTTAACCTTTTTATTTCTAATATTACAAACTCTGTAATCATTGAATTTTGAGATCCTCTGTAACTACTTTTAATCACATTTGATTACAATGAAATGGTTAGAGTTGAAAAATAACACTTTTTAAATAGCTATTACTTCTTTTTTTTTTTTTTTTTAATTTTTATTGCATTATAGGTTTTGGGGTACATGTGCAGAACGTGCAAGATAGTTGCATAGGTACACACATGGCAGTGTGCTTTGCTGCTTTCCTCCCCTTCACCCACACTTGGTATTCATCCCCAGGCTATCCCCCCCAGCCCCCCCCCGCTGTCCCTCCCCCATTTCCCCCAACAGTCCCCAGTGTATAGTAGACCGCCTCTCTGTGTCCATGTGTTCTCATTTTTCTCACCCGCCTATGAGTGAGTATATGCGGTATTTCTTTTTCTGTTCTTGTGTCAGTTTGCTGAGAATGATGTTCTCCAGATTCATCCATGTCCCTACAAAGGACACAAACTCATCATTTCTGATTGCTGCATAATATTCCATGGTGTATATGTGCCACATTTTCCCAGTCCAGTCTATCATCGATGGGCATTTGGGTTGGTTCCAGGTCTTTGCTATTGTAAACAGTGCTGCAATGAACATTCGTGTGCATGTGTCCTTATAGTAGAACGATTCACAGTCTTTTGGATAGATACCCAGTAATGGGATTGCTGGGTCAAATGGAATTTCTATTTCTAGGTCCCTGAGGAATCGCCACACTGTCTTCCACAATGGTTGAACTAATTTACATTCCCACCAACAGTGTAAGAGTGTTCCTATTTCTCCACATCCTCTCCAGCATCTGCTGTCTCCAGATTTTTTAATGATCGCCATTCTAACTGGTGTGAGATGATATCTCAATGTGGTTTTGATTTGCATCTCTCTAAAGACCAATGATGATGAGCACTTTTTCATATGTTTGTTGGCCTCATGTATGTCTTCTTTTGTAAAGTGTCTGTTCATATCCTTTGCCCATTTTTGAATGGGCTTGTTTGTTTTTTTTCTGTAAATCTGTTTGAGTTCTTTGTAAATTCTGGATATCAGCCCTTTGTCAGATGCGTAAACTGCAAAGATTTTTTCCCATTCTGATGGTTGTCGATTCACTCTAGTGACTGTTTCTTTTGCCGTGCAGAAGCTCTGGAGTTTGATTAGGTCCCATTTGTCTATTTTGGCTTTTGTTGCCAATGCTTTTGGTGTTTTGTTCATGAAGTCCTTGCCTACTCCTATGTACTGAACGGTTTTGCCTAGATTTTCTTCTAGGGTTTTTATGGTGTCAGGTCTTACATTTAAGTCTTTAATCCATCTGAAGTTAATTTTAGTGTAAGGTGTCAGGAAGGGGTCCAGTTTCTGCTTTCTGCACATGGCTAGCCAGTTTTCCCAACACCATTTATTAAATAGGGAATCCTTTCCCCATTGCCTGTTTTTGTCTGGTTTATCAAAGATGATATGGTTGTAGATATGTTGTGTTGCCTCCGATGTTTCTGTTCTGTTCCATAGGTCTATATCTCTGTTTTGGTACCAGTACCATGCTGTTTTGATTACTGTAGCCTTGTAGTATAGTTTGAAGTCTGGTAGCGTGATGCCTCCCGCTGTGTTCTTTTTGCTTAGAATTGACTTGGCTATGCGGGCTCTTTTTTGGTTCCATATGAAATTCATGGTGGTTTTTTCCAGTTCTGTGAAGAAATTCAATGGTAGTTTGATGGGGATAGCATTGAATGTGTAAATTACTTTGGGCAGTATAGCCATTTTCACAATATTGATTCTTCCTAACCACGAACATGGAACGTTTCTCCATCTGTTTGTGTCCTCTCTTATTTCGTTGAGCAGGTGTTTGTAGTTTTCCTTGAAGAGGTCCCTTACATTCCTAGTGAGTTGTATTCCTAGGTATTTTATTTTCTTTGTAGCGATTGTGAATGGCAGTTCGTTCTTAATTTGGTTCTCTTTAAGTCTGTTATTGGTGTATAGGAATGCTTGTGATTTTTGCACATTGATTTTATATCCTGAGACTTTGCTGAAGTTGCTTATCAGTTGCAGAAGCTTTTGGGCTGAGGTGATGGGGTCTTCTAGGTATACTATCATGTCGTCTGCAAATAGAGACAATTTGGCTTCCACCTTTCCTATTTGAATACCCTTTATTTCTTTTTCTTGCCTGATTGCTCTGGCTAGAACTTCCAGTACTATGTTGAATAGAAGTGGTGAGAGAGGGCATCCTTGTCTAGTGCCGGATTTCAAAGGGAATGCTTCCAGTTTTTGCCCATTAAGTATGATATTGGCTGTTGGTTTGTCATAAATAGCTTTTATTACTTTGAGATATGTTCCATCAATACCAAGTTTATTGAGGGTTTTTAGCATAAAGGGCTGTTGAATTTTCTCAAATGCCTTCTCTGCGTCAATTGAGATAATCATGTGGTTTTTGTTTTTGCTTCTGTTTATGTGGTGAATTACATTTATAGACTTGCGTATGTTGAACCAGCCCTGCATGCCCGGGATGAATCCTACTTGATCATGATGGATAAGTTTTTTAATGTGCTGTTGCAATCGATTTGCCAGTATTTTATTGAAGATTTTTGCATCTATGTTCATCATGGATATTGGCCTGAAGTTTTCTTTTCTTGTTGAGTCTCTGCCAGGTTTTGGTATCAGGATGATGTTGGTCTCATAAAATGATTTGGGAAGGGTTCCCTCTTTTTGGATTATTTGGAATAGTTTCAGAAGGAATGGTACCAGATCCTCTTTGTGTGTCTGGTAGAATTCAGCTGTGAACCCATCTGGACCTGGGCTTTTTTTGTGTGGTAGGCTCTTAATTGCTGCCTCAACTTCTGACCTTGTTATTGGTCTATTCATAGTTTCAGCTTCCACCTGGTTTAGGCTTGGGAGGACACAGGCATCCAGGAATTTATCCATTTCTTCCTGATTTACTAGTTTGTGTGCATAGAGTTGTTTGTAGTATTCTCTGATGATGGTTTGAATTTCTGTGGAATCTGTGGTGATTTCCCCTTTATCGTTTTTTATTGCATCTATTTGGTTGTTCTCTCTTTTCTTTTTTATCAGTCTGGCTAGTGGTCTGTCTATTTTGTTGATCTTTTCAAAAAACCAGCTCTTAGATTTGTTGATTTTTTGAAGGGTTTTTCTTGTCTCTATCTCCTTCAGTTCTGCTCTGATTTTAGTTATTTCTTGTCTTCGGCTAGGTTTTGAGCTTTTTTGATCTTGCTCCTCTAGCTCTTTCAATTTTGACGATAGGGTGTCAATTTTGGATCTCTCCACTTTTCTCATGTGGGCACTTATTGCTATATATTTTCCTCTACAGACTGCTTTAAATGTGTCCCAGAGATTCTGGTACGTTGTGTCTTCGTTCTCGTTGGTTTCAAAGAACTTCTTTATTTCTGCCTTCATTTCATTGTTTATCCAATCAACATTCAAGAGCCAGTTGTTCAGTTTCCATGAAGCTGTGCGGTTCTGAGTTATTTTCTGAATTCTGAGTTCCAACTTGATTGCACTATGGTCTGAGGGACTGTTTGTTATGATTTCCGTTGTTTTGCATTTGCTGAGGAGTGCTTTACTTCCAATTATGTGGTCAATTTTGGAGTAGGTGTGATGTGGTGCTGAGAAGAATGTATATTCTGTGGATTTGGAGTGGAGAGTTCTGTAAATGTCTATCAGGTTTGCTTGTTCCAGGTCTGAGTTCAAGTCCTGGATATCCTTGTTAATTTTCTGTCTGGTTGATCTGTCTGCTATTGACAGTGGAGTGTTAAAGTCTCCCACTATTATTGTGTGGGAGTCTAAGTCTCTTTGTAAGTCATTAAGAACTTGCCTTATATATCTGGGTGCTCCTACATTGGGTCCATATATATTTAGAATCGTTAGCTCTTCTTGTTGTATCGATCCTTTTACCATTATGTAGTGACCTTCTTTGTCCCTTTTGATCTTTGTTGCTTTAAAGTCTATTTTATCAGAGATGAGAATTGCAACTCCTGCTTTTTTTTGCTCTCCATTTGCTTGGTAAATCTTCCTCCATCCTTTTATTTTGAGCCTTTGTGTATCTTTGTGTGTGAGGTGGGTTTCCTGAATACAGCACACTGATGGGTTTTGGTTTTTTATCCAATTTGCCAGTCTGTGTCTTTTGATTGGTGCATTTAGCCCATTTACATTCAGGGTTAATATTGTTATGTGTGAATTTGATACTGCCATTTTGATGCTATCTGGCTGTTTTGCCCATTGGTTCATGTACATTCTTCATTTTGTTGATGGTCTTTAGCATTTGGTATGCTTTTAGGATGGCTGGAACTGGTTGTTTCTTTCTATGTGTAGTGCCTCTTTCAGGAGCTCTTGTAAAGCAGGCCTAGTGGTGACAAAATCTCTGAGTACTTGCTTGTTCGTGAAGGATTTTATTTTTCCTTCACTTATGAAGCTCAGTTTGGCTGGATATGAAATTCTGGGTTGAAAGCTCTTTTCTTTAAGGATGTTGAATATTGGCCCCCACTCTCTTCTGGCTTGTAGAGTCTCTGCCGAGAGATCTGCTGTGAGTCTGATGGGCTTCCCTTTGTGGGTGACCTGAGCTTTCTCTCTGGCTGCCCTAAGTATTTTCTCCTTCGTTTCAACCCTGGTGAATCTGACGATTATGTGCCTTGGGGTTGCTCTTCTTGCGGAGTATCTTTGTGGTGTTCTCTGTATTTCCTGGAGTTCAGTATTGACCTGTCTTGCTAGGTTGGGGAAATTTTCCTGGATAATATCCTGAAGAGTGTTTTCCAGCTTAGATTCATTCTCTTGATCACATTCTGGTACACCTATCAAACGTAGGTTGGGTCTCTTCACATAGTCCCACATTTCTTGGAAATTTTGTTCATTCCTTTTTGTGCTTTTTTCTTTAATCTTGGTTTCACGTTTTATTTCATTGAGTTGATCTTCAATTTCTGATATTCTTTCTTCTGCTTGGTCAATTCGGCTGTTGAAACTTGTGCATGCTTCACGAAGTTCTCGTGTTGTGTTTTTCAGCTCCTTCAATTCATTCATATTCCTCTCTAAGTTTTCCATTCTTGTTATCAATTCCTCGAATTTTTTTTCAAATCTTTTTTCAAGGTTCTTAGTTTCTTTGCACTGATTTAGAACATGTTCTTTTAGCTCAATGAAGTTTCTCATTATCCACTTTCTGAAGTCTGATTCCATCATTTCATCACACTCATTCTCCGTCCAGCTTTGTTCCCTTGCTGGTGAGGAGTTTTGGTCCTCTGTAGGAGGTGAGGTGTTTTGGTTTCGGGTGTTTTCCTCCTTTTTGCGCTGGTTTCTTCCCATCTTTATGGATTTATCTGCCTGTCGTCTTTGTAGTTGCTGATTTTTCAATTGGGTCTCTGTGTGGATGCTGAGATTGTTGATGATGAAGTATTTCTGTTACTTAGTTTTCCTTCTAGTGGTCTAGCCCCTCTGCTGTATGAGTTCTGAGGTCCACTCCAGGCCCTGTTTGTCTGGAGTATACCTGTAGCAGCTGTGGAAGAGTGAGGGATGATACCAGTTTCTTCTTCTGCTGTCTTTGTTCCAGAATGATGCCCGCCAATTGTCAGTCTGATTAGTCCTTTTTTTGCGGTGACTCTTTGGATATACAGGGGTCAGGGAGCTGGTTAAGGAGACGGTTTGTGCTTTATAGTAGCCCCAGTGCTGAGCTGTGAGCTCCGTTGTTCATTCAGTGTTGTTGGGAGGTTGTTTATGTCTGCTGTAATAGAACTCATAAAACACCACCCTTTTATTTCCCCCCCTTATATGCACTGTTTCAGGGAGTTGGGGCTTTCTTTATGAGTATCTGTTGCACTGTCCTGCCCCACTAGGTAGCAGTCTATTCACTATTTGCCTGCCGGGGATCTGACCTGCTAGCGAGGTTCTGCCCTGTTGCTGCTGGGCTCCCTTCTGCTGTGGAGAGCTCCTGTCTCCTGGGAGTCTCTCTGTTATGGCAGGTTGCCTCGGCAACGGCAGGCTGCTTCGGCCCTGGGCGGTACTTCAATAGGGGTGGATTGTGTCAGCGGTGGTGGACGCCCCTACCTCACTGGGCTGCACCGTCCTAGATGCCGGCAGCAAAACTCTCAGCGCCAAGCGTCTCCAGTCATTGCCCTGCTTGTCCCTGTGAGGGTGGGACTCGCTGAGCCTGATTACCCAGCTCCCTGCCTCAGAGTCCGTCCTCTCTCTCTCTCCCTCCCTCTCCGCGAGCTTAAAGTTCGACTCTCTCACTGGCGCCCCAGGAGCCTGCCGATAGGGCACTGGGATCCGTGCGATCTCCCGTGCCGCTGCCCACTTCACCGGCTCATATCACGCTTCCCAGGAAACTCCCAGGAAACTCCTGGTCTGGCTCACTGTCCAAGTCCCGTTCAATCAGATGGACGCGCCAATCTGCCCTTCAAACTCTCAGATTGCTGGTTTAACAGGGCGCCCAGACCAGTGAGTTCCGTGCCGGGTTCTGCTGCGGCGCCGGCCGAAGCGGCCACGCCAGAGGGCTGCGTTAGTCGGTTTTACTTTACTAGCGTCCTGTGGGACTTTCAACGCTCTGTGGGCTAGAAAAGTCCATCCGAGAATGCGGCTAGGACTCACCCTCTGCACCGTCACTGAGAGCTGCAATCCTGAGTCGCTTCTACGACGCCATCTTGCCGGGTCTCTTTCCAGCTATTACTTCTTTAAAACCAGCATATAATATCCTTTGTCTGTTTTTCTCTTGAGTTCTTTCTGAGTTTGCTATCATCTTTAAATATAAATCCTCAGTATGTATATAATCATAATATAGAAAATATTTGTTGACTAGTAAATTAATGAATCATAAACATTGACAGTAGTCTATTTCAGTAACCCTTAGGCCCAATAATTAATACATGTTTGCCTTTGGATTCAGTGTAAAAAGTTCAGTCCATCTGAAGTCCTTTGTTTTGGAGGAGTTTACTAATAGCCTCCTCAACTGAGTATATGACATGCGTCATTTGGTGGTTAGCAATCTTGGGGCTCAGAACTAATCTTCTATAATCATTGAGAGGATTTTCTAAGTGAAATAAGTATAGAAAACAAGGAAATGTTCTCTGGATTTCTGCTAGATCCTAGTAAACAGAACACTGAGTGGGTGGGTTTGGAAAGGGTAAAGACTCACATAAGGGTGATTTTGTCACCACCTCAGTTTGGATCAATGAATAGTTAATCAGTGTCTCCTGACTGCCTATTGAGCAAAAACATAAATAAAAACATAGTCAGTCCAATGCCACATACTGCCTATGGAAATTTCCCTTAACATCCATACATTTCTTTCAGTTGGAGAATTATCGTCAAAGTAGTCATAAACTGAAGCTTCTGTTGTTTTTCAAGTTTTGGCCTCCTAATGACTTAGAGAAAACCAAGTCTTCTGTCATGAGCCACTAAATATGTTGTCATTTCTTAATCCTAAAGGGTTCCCTAACATTTCACATGACAAGCCTTCCTACAGGCCCATTCAGCAAGTGCTTATCAATTTTAGCTGCTTCTTAAGCTGGTCACTTACCATTTATAACACAGTAGAGGCAGCACTTTCTTGCCTTGGTCTCAATACTTTCTTTCCTTTTTTGGGACCACTATGTGGCCCAAATACTTGTTTTTTCTTTCATATTTCTAAATCAGTAAGCTCTGAGTCTGATAAAAGCATCCACTGTTAAAACAAATATTTATTCCCTTCACATTTTTGTTTGAAAATCATATCTAGTGAATACCTCCCATTAGAATAGCATTTAACTCGGGCCACACCTTCATCTACGCTTGTCCTATCTGGCTCTCTTTCCCTTCTTCAGAGCCCTAATTTCATAAATGTCCTTGAAGATGTGCTATGTTTCTTACCTTTGATGTCTTTGCAACTCATTTATTCCTTGAAGAGTTTTATGGCCCTTAATCCTGAGGACAAGTCCCATGAATTTTCCTTGGTCCTCAGCACCCAATGGTATTTGGGGTACTTAATCTAACACTGCCTTGTTCTAAGCACAGATGATTTAAAAGTAAATCTTAACCAGAGCATCCACAGGAATAATTCATCTTGTAATTTAAGGTAACAAATGTTATACTGCTCACCAGTGCTTAATGCCAGTATGGATACCATCCTTTTTCTATGTCATATGTTAGCCTCAGCCATGACTGAACTACCTAAGTAGTTCAATGTCAAGCCATAGCAACCTACACCTAAGGCCAACCAAGCCAGTTAAAGCTTTGGAGTGGGCCCTTCGTTCCAACTAACAGGGCCATGATGGTACTTTCTGACATGAATGAGCAGCATTTTTACTAAAGCTTACAGCAGCCATTTTTTTGGCTCTTATGCCCTTTGCTGAGGTGCAGTCTTTGCAGAACCCCATAACTTCACTGAATCAACATAATCAGCCTTTGTTTACTAGGTTTGTATACATCCAGTATTGGGTGAAGGCATTCATGTTCCACCTGAAATTAGAGGCAGTCACTTTTGCTTAAAGTAGGTAAGGCTTCATGCCATTCCCTTGAGGTTTAGGAAGGTGGCCCATCTGTAAACAGGAACACCAAAAACTGATGTGTCTTAACAAACTGAAAATCTCATGTGATTTTCACTCAAGGTGTAATGACACCTGCCCAAGTCATAACAGTAAAAAGTCAATTGTAGAACATCTCGTGGCTCAATTTAGCCTCTTTCAACTGCCAAGATCAAAATTATTTTCCCACATATTAGAAGTTAACGGCCAAAGTCATGGACACTGAGGTACTTCGAAAGCCTCTGCAAAATTGTAATCTGTGTCTATGTGTCATGAATAAGATCATACATGTTAGAATTTTAGAAAGGACACAGTAAACAGCACCTACCTTCCCCATTAAAGTCTGAAGTAAAATAAGACATAGTAAGTAGTGATCTATGTCTTAGAAACATGAGAGATCAAAATATCCCCTTATTATTAATTAAACTAACACTAGAATGTAGCTTGCATCTGAGGGCAAATGAGTTGCTAAATATCTATCCAGGAAATCAGACTTACTTGGTTGTTGGTACAAGATCAGGGCAGGCTTCCCTCTTCAGAAACAGAACTTGCCTCTCCAAAACTGTGAAAAAGTAGAGAGGAATCTAATCACTTAAGGCTACCAGAGAGAAAAAGGAAAGGAAAAAAAGGGAGTATTCCAGTTTTTTTTATTTATTTTTTTAATTTTTTTTAATTTTTTTAATTTTTATTGCATTATAGGTTTTGGGGTACATGTGCAGAGCGTGCAAGATAGTTGCATAGGTACACACATGTTTTAAAATTTCCATTCAGATAAATGATGTCCTCTCCCCTAGTGAGAAGTGAGAGAGAAGCTGGAGCTAAGGAAGAATTTAACTCTAAAAGAACTCCTTTTACATGAAAGGAACGACCGATGTTGGGAATACAGAATTCTTCAGCACCTCCAACATTTCCCTTTTTTTAATACTCTTAACCCAATATCTTCGGCCATATTTTTGTTTAACCATAGGGTGTAAATGTTTTACTCCTTGAAGGGCAGACAGTAGGGAGTCTTTCCCTCATTTCATAGAAGTTGACACATACTTTTTGGTACATAAAATTTTATTGAAACCTATTTATGCCAATTTATTATATTTATATATTGTCCATGGCTTTTCACACTACAAAGATAGAGCTTAATATTTGTGTAAGAGCCCCAAACTCACAGAGCCTGAAATATTTACTGTCTGGCCCTTTGCAGAAAAAAATTCTAATTCTCTGTCCTAGAAACAGGAAGCATAACTTGATCATATTCAGGCCAGCTCTAGTGGCCAGCAGAGTAAATCTTGATAAATTTGTTGATAGTTCAGTGATAATACCCATTGTTTAATAAAGTAGGTTGGTAGACGATGCCACTGCTATGGCTTTTATTTCTAATTTGGAATCTATGAAAACACTTTGAGGAAGGAGCAAGAAGTTCATTGAGGAAGTAACGTACGAGAAATATACTTAGGAATCTGCAGGTAAAAACCTTGTTAGCTACTGTTTGTAACACTTTTCGTAAGATCTTAGCTCCCACCAGTTGCAAATTATAAGCAAAAAGAATTTTTCTGAAATCTTCGTTCTAAAATACAATTTCTGTGTTGTAATATTAATGATAAGACAATGATAACAATATCAACCATAATATAATAACAGCTCTACATTACATTGATAAAATATTTGTTATATGTCATACAACACTGTAAGCTCTTTACTGTATTCATTAGTTCATTCTATAAAAATCTATGAGATAGAAACTACTATGTCCATTAAACTGATGAGTGAACTGAGGCAAATAGAATGTAAGAACTTTTGTCAATATCGACAAAAATGGCAGAGCCATATTTGAAAAAATAAGCTATCTTCTTAAAAAGTAAATCCCTGGCTAACTTACACATATATAGGCAAAGTATTTTGAAAAGAATGATTTATGGTGGCCAATACTACTTAATTAAGAATAAACTGATATATGGATAATGGACATTTGAGTCCCCAGTATTTACTCCCCACTGGCTGTGTAAGCCAAAATATTTGCTCTATTCCCCTTGTAAGTGAGTAGATCAGGAATGGACAAGCTAAGTTACCTTAGACCAGTGAAAAAGAAAAAGCAGCTTGCTAGTACCTTCTAAGAAAAAAAGGTGATTTATTTTTTTGTTTCATTGAATAAAAGCTAGAAAATAGAATTCTGATGGTTTCTAGCAGCTAATGATTGAGTTAACCTTAGGATAAACGTGCTATGGAAAGAAACTTGGCAACATGAGAATATGGCTGAGCCAAGCAAACCTGAGCTCACCTTACCTCCTTTGTTCTTCCTATAGGTGAATATATGCATTAACTTACTTTTAACATGATGCTTGAATTTGATTTTTTTTCGGCATTAATAGCTGAAAGTGTCCAAAATAATAAAAAATTAAATCAGACTTAAAATCCTGTGTAGAGGACAGAGATTAAGCACTTTGTCTAACTTTTACTACTCTGCACAAAGTAGGTGTCTTTAAATAGCTTGGAATATTGAGCTGATACACTTAAGATATACTGGAATGAACACTTGGTGTGAGTAGATCTGGGTTCTTATTTTGACCTTGTTTGTAACACCATGAGATTACTTGATCAAATTAATTCAGGCCTCTAAGCCTGTTTCCTCTTTGAAGATGAGAAATTTAAATATGTTCTCTGAGTCTATTTCAGGACTAACTTTCTATGGCATCAGTTTGAGCTCAATTTATACTAAATTTCATACTAATCTTTAAAAGAGGTTTTCCTTAAATCTCATATTAATTCATCTATCTAAATATATCTGTGTGTGTGTGTGTGTATATGTAATTTATATATATATATATATATATATATATATATATATATACACACACACATACATGCAAGATGTGTATATATACATATGATTATATATAATCACATATATCATATACATGATTTTTTGGCTGTTTGCATACTGAATGAAGAAACAGCTGTAAGTTTTCAATGGCTTTTTATAATAATGACAAAAATAGCACACTAAATACATTCATAACTAAAATAAGTCATATTTAAAGAAAACTGTTCACCTGAAATATTGGATTTTTAAAAAAATTATCATTGTGCAAACAGTAAAGGATAATAAATATCAATGTTATTTGTGAAAATATGACATATTCTCACTTCAATTTGAATCAAAACTGGAAAAAAAAAGTCTTAGAAATATCTGATGACATAATCAGTATAACTACAACACAGTTTGAATGAATACATATTTTTTGTTTAAGCTGATGTCCAGCAAATTAAAATGTATGTTGTAGCTTATTGTTGAGAATTTATGCAACAGCAGTAGAATAAGTGCCAGCCAAATTAACAAGTTGATTGTGCAAGCAGCAAACCTCATTTTAGCTAAACCACATTTGAAAAATTATGTGACATTCTGCCTGGTAAATTTGAGATTTATCATGTTTACTGCTATCAAAAATAATGAAACAGTAGAGAATTTCAACAGCTGACATTTAATCAGCACATTTTACTTTTCTTCTTACTAATCAATGCTTAATTCTGGAATATATTTTATGTTTTGTTACCCCTTTGGCTGTAAACTTTGATGTAGTCTTATCAACATTAGCTGAACTGTAACATTACATAAAGATTATTTTTCTTCACTGTTCTCATTTTTAAGGATGAGAATTACTGTGGGGAAAATATTTTTTAAAGTTTACAAGAATATCCACAATTAAAGCATTTGCAAGTTGAGATAAAATTTGGTACTGTATCTTTTAAATCACATTAGCAGTCCATTGGTATGATTGATGTATGGTAACAGAGTCATTTAATGACAGATTTAAAGACAAAGAATTGATATTTACTATAACTCCTGGTGGTGTACTTATGAATGGTTCACACCCATAGGAAATAAAATTTCCAGTTTTTATGTATGAAATAGCAGACTTTTTCTTAAATCTCCAGTGAATATTTCACGAGTTACTAGTGGTATGAGTTACAAAGTAGACCACTACAATTGGAGAAAGTGAATGAAATAACATTTTTATATAGTGTTAAAACAATTACTGCTTGCTTGAAAAAGCTTGCCCATGATTTCTGCATGTGTGTATGTGAGGCATGGCACTGGACTCATGAGACTGATTTTCACACCAATCTGAATGCTCATTTCGAATGCTGAATTTCAAACTCCCCTGTTTTGTTTTCTTCGTTTTTTTTGTTTTGTTTTGTTTTTTTATTTTTTTTGAGATACTGTTTCACTCTTGTCACCCAGGTTGGAGTGCAATGGCATGATCTCGGCTCACCGCAACCTTTGCCTCCTGGGTTCAAGCAATGCTCCTGCCTCAGCCTCCCAAGCAGCTGGGATTACAGGCACGCGCCACCATGCCCAGCTAATTCTTGTATTTTTAGTAGAGACGGGGTTTCACCATTTTAACCAGGATGGTCTCGATCTCTTGACCTCGTGATCCACCTGCCTTGGCCTCCCAAAGTGCTGGGATTATAGGCATGAGCCACCGCGCCTGGCATCAAAACTCCCACTTTAGAGGGAACAGACTTGCTCTATTTTCATTGTTGTTGCTCCAATATTTTCAGAACCCTCCAAGGCTCTCAATAGTCAATTCATTCTCTTTGTGCCAAGTAAGAAAAATGAAAAAGTAAACTGTATTGTATTATGCCATGGAGATTTGGGTGTTTTTTGCCACTCCAGTTTAACCTAGCCTATCCTGATAAATTCAGCCTCTACAGAAAGAATTCTGCATCTAGTAACATGTCAGTACAGCTGTTTAAAGTGTTGAGAAGTAGTTTAATCTTCTGACTTAAAGTGCTTGAAATTATCTTTTAATGTAGGATTTGTCCTGTAGACTGAGACAAGGTTAAACTTCAGGAACAAAAAAAAAAAAAGTGGCTTCATATTTGGATAAAAAAGGATTTAAAACAAAGAGCCTAGCATTTGTAGTTCAGGGAATGATGCATTTCCCAGTGTGACAGACAAGAGTAAATTGTCCAGTGCAGCTGGCATTTACAGTAAGAGATTGGTGGGAGTTGGCAATAATGGGCAGTAATGTAAAGTAAATGGCAAAATTAGAAAGTGACATTCTTTGAAAGGTCTTGAATGTTCTACTAAATAGTTTGAATTTTATGGAGTATGCAATATCATAAAGTGGTAAAGTGACATAATCAAAACGGTTAAGGGAAAGGAGTAAAGTGGGAAGAATCCTAGAAGAAGACTGGGTCTTGAGGCCAGTTAGCAGGTTTTTGCATTAGTTCAGACAACACCTAATGAGAGCCATAATGTTATTAGAAAGACATAAAGAACTATAATGCTAATCTGTTGTTTATTCAAAGCACTTTCTACTATACCATGTTACCTAAAGATTAACTTTCACTACATTTTTCACTATATTGATTGATGATTTTGATAGTAAAAGAAAAATGTTTAACATTGTGATTTCACTAAACAATATATGACATTGAATAAACTTCTGGGAATATCTTGACAATTACATTACTGTCTACCTTCAGTTAGTTTACATGTAAACTGGATAAACAGTATATTCTTTTATTATTCTAAAACTCTGAAAAAATGAAATAGATTATTTCCATGAAATTGCCTTAAAACCTTTGTGTCCTTATACATTCATAAGAAAATTATTTTAAAATTAAGATGAAATCAATTACTATTATACTGTAGGTTATTTTTAAATGATACAGTTAAATGTAAAATACATATGTTCTTAAAGCCATAGTTTACTCATATTAAATTGGGATTTTAATGGTGCCTGCTTCATAAGATTATTATAGATATTAAATAAAATAATATTTGTAAAGCAATTGACTTATCTGACAAAAAGTAGACTATATAAATGTTAGTATTAATATTTTTACTATATCAATCATCAAATAGAAGTAACAGACCAAAAATAGAAGTAAAAAACTGAAGTGACAAATGAATCATTTAATATGACAAATACTGGCAATAATGTGTTTTCTTTTTTTTTTAAATTTTTATTGCATTATAGGTTTGGGGGTACATGTGCAGAACGAGCAAGATAGTTGCATAGGTACACACATGGCAGTGTGCTCTGCTGCTTTTCTTTTGCATAGCTTTTAAATAAGTAATTTTAAAATTTAAAAACCTGTAAATATTATAATTGTCTCAATTATTTTTTCCATCCATTCAACCGATTTTAGTAAGCATCTGTGATGTACATTATTCAAGTTTCTGAGCTGGAAAGATACAAAAACACAGTTCTAGCCCCTAAAATTTTACATTCAAATGGGGGAAAAGTCATTTTTAAAAGTAAATATTATTGAAAACATAATACATTAATAAAATTGCATGCAAAAGGTAATAGGAATATAGCTAATTAGACCACTTAAATACCTTTTTTAATAGATGGTAGGGTTTTACAGAGCAATTAGATATCTGTGTTGAATCTTGATGGAAAACAGTTTATTAATGATACGATGGTGGAAAACTGAATACAGAAGTAGAAAGGATACAAACAGGCACATAAGACCAAGTACATACTAATGGTACATAGTGCTTTTGCTGAGAGAAAGATGAATGGTAATGATGGGAATAAAAATCAGAGGTCTATTTTACAGATAAGAAAACTGAGATGGAAAGGCTATGATTTGTTTGACTCATTCAGTCAGCAAATGTGAGGGCACTGATTGGAACACAGATATTTTCTGAAATATTTTTGCTGTTCTACATTGCTTTAATTTTCAAAGATATTTTTTCAAATCACATATTTTTAAACATAAAACACATGCTTCCTTTTGAAGTGATATCTCAGTAGAGTAGTGTTTCTCAGCTGGCCCATTGGCCTCTATTTATCTTGTAATGTTTCCAAAACACTTAGGAATAATACCATGGTCTACCATCATTTCTAGTGAAAAGTACTGATGAATTATAAGCATAGGATTTGAAGATACATCTCCTTTGACACAATAGCAATGAATAAAAGGGTGGCAGGGGGTCGGGAGGTGATCAGCAGTGGGCCATGTGAAAAGAAAAAGAAGCGTACTTTTAGTTCTATTTATACATCAGACAACAGACAGCATGAGGTAGGGAGCAAATTATTTACTGACCACAGCACAAAACATGAATTTGAAGTAAGTATATCAAAGTTCGTCTTTCAATTATAAAATATGAGTTATTCCCCTATGCTCAAGTAGCTTATTCTCCAACAGGTTAAATAGTACATGTGTATTGGTATTAGAAAAATGAAGAATGCAAATGTAGCATTAAATCCATAGGAGATGGAAAGAGAAGAAAACATTATTTTTCATTGGAGAACTAAAAACAAAGTTAACGGAAGAGAAATGATGTGTAGAACCCTTGAAGGGAAAGCATAATTTACATTGAAAGATCTGTAGGGGCTAGTGCGAGGCCCTTGGTGAGTGATTGGAGATGCTCTTGAAATTTGGTAAGAAAATCACAGGAAAGAGAATCTTCTTTTTGTCATGTTAGAGAATCATATTCCTAATTTCACTAAATGAATTCGTCTGTATTTTATAATACTGAAATACAGCTAGTTAGTGGATGTAATGTGCATTTCATAAAACTATAACTTCCCTAAACTACAGGTCAGTGAGAAATTGAATGGCGTCATTTGCACAGTCTTATGTAAGATGTTTGGGCTACATATTAATTTTTAGCTTGAGTTGTGCTTTTTATTGACAAATAAGAAAATTTATACAACTATTGGAAAATGTGTGTGTGTGTTCCCCTATGACATATTTATATACCTTTGAAGGAAAGAAATTATTTTAAACTGACCTTGGCTTGTATCACTTTGCCAATAATAATGAATATAGAGCCAAATGACTAACATAATTGGCCCTTCTGAGATGAAAAGAGCAGTGGGGAACCAGAGAAATTCACAATGATCACCTTTCTTCAATTAATAGAGGCTTTTTGAAAAGGCAGAAATATATTTTTTCTATTTTTTTTTTTTTCACTCTGCAGCAGAGTTAACTATATCGTCTTGGATACACCCAGACATCTTCTGGGGAGAGTTTGTACTATTTTATCGTTCTGATAGTGCTTTTTCTATGCTCTCTAAATCTAGAAGCAGAGAAACAGGCACCTTACTTCCAAAAATAACATTAATTCATCACATCTTTTTATGTTATTTATTCAGATGTTAATGTAACAGACCTTCATGGAGCATCTTAAGCATGCATAAAGGCAGACATGCAAGTAGCTAGCTACAAGTAAAGGCAACAGGAACAGTAGGGCAGCATGCGTAGATGGCAGTGAGGAAGAGTTAACTATTGGTCTCTAGGACCGCTAATTAAAAACTTCCTGGGCTGAATGGCCTAATGATTTTCTTTAAAAAATAATTAAAAATTCAGAACAAGGCTGGGAACAGTGGCTTATACCTGCAATCCCAGAACTTTGGGAGGCCGAGGCAGGAAGGTGGCTTGAGGCCAGTAGTTCCAGACCAGCCTAGACAATATAGCAAGACACTATTTCTACAAAAATTATTTCAAAAAAATAACTGGGTATGGAGGCACGTACCTGTAGTCTTAGCTACTTGGGAGGCCAAGGAGGGAGGATAGCTTGAGTCCAAGAGTTCGAGGTTACAGTGGACTATGAACATGCCACGGCACTTCAGCACCTGGTCTACACAGACCTTGTCTCTTTAAAAAAAAAAAAATCAGAACAATAATGTTTTTAATACAACAATCTCACAAATTAAATGATGCTTTTTGTTCTTTTCCCCATTTTAAAAAAGAGGAAGTTAAGGCTTTGGGTGTTTAACTGACTTGTTTAATAGAGCAGGACTGCCAAGTGGCAGCATTGGGCGGAGAACCAATCATGATGGTATTTGTCTGGTATTAAACATTTACTATGTGCCCGGAACTGTGTTAAGCACTTAGTATTTGTTTTCTTATTTAATATTCAGAGAAAACTATATAGTAGAACCTATTTGTTGAGTATAATGAGAGGCAGAAATACAGTATATTGGAAAAATGTAACATATTATTTTCAGGTAATATATACCACATGAGAAAACTTGTCAAATTAAGAAGAGACATCGGGAAAGAGTTATAAGAACTTGTGAACACAAAAATGTCTTTAGTAATTCAAACCTGATAGTGTTCCGCTGACTTAATTATAATGTAAACTAAAACAGAAAGATATTTGTAAATTTATGTTTTCTCACCTATATTTCCTGTTGGCCATTGCCTCATGTCAAGAAACTCACGAGAAACAGCTCAGCTTGAAAGAAAATGTGGCTGTCCATTTTCCTTAATGATGTGTTTCCTCTCCTTTATAGTAGCCAAAAAGAAGAACATAAGTGAGATGTATAGTTGAAACAACACAAATGCTATATTATTTTGTAGTTGAGGAAAACTGAAGTTTCAGTAGATTACCCAAAGTCTCACAGATTGGCAAATTGAACTTAGGCTTTCTGACTACAAAGATTGTTTAACAAATATGCAGCATTGCTCTTGAGTACTTTCCATGCTAAATCTTAACAAAGACCTTCTGACGCAGGTTTGTGAAACAGTCTACTATACATGAAAATTTTCCACATCAAATCACTTCTGATGAACTAGTGATTCATGGTGGCTGTCAATATTAATAGCAGGAATTGAAAGGTTAGGACCTGTGGCGCCTGTCATCCAGAGTATGCAAATTTATGATTAACTTAATAAGCTTCTAGGATGCCAAAAGGACTTCAAAGTTTCTTTTAAAATATTCTTTCATATTCATTCTATGATTCTAAGCAATAATCTACATGAGCAAAGAAAAATAAATAAAGGTTGAGTGTATGTTAATAGAAAATATATGTGCTGTTTCCTAGTCACTATGTTTCTAAAACAGGGAAGTAACCCCCCATGGTATCATGTATGTGTAATTTCATTATATTTTAATAATAGGAAAACATCACTAAAGATTTATGCTGGCCTTAGATGAACAAATTATAAATTTATATATAGAAGTCACTGAAGCATCAGTATCCATTAATGAATAAAAATAAGTTTATTTATTTATTTATTTTGAAATTTATTAACAATTTATTCTGGTTTTATTTCTTTTTTATTTTTTCTTTTTTTTTAATTTTTTAAATTTTTATTGCATTATAGGTTTTGGGGTACATGTGCAGAACGTGCAAGGTAGTTGCATAGGTACACACATGGCAGTGTGTTTTGCTGCCTTCCTCCCCTTCACCCACACTTGGCATTCATCCCCAGGCTATCCCTCTGCAGCCCCACCCCCGTTGTTTATTATAACTCACTATAATGGATTAAAAAAACACCACACTGACGTAATGTGAGCAGTGTCTCAAGAGAAGAAAGTTAGAAATAAGATATTTACCTAGATCTGGAGAGAAGGTTCAAATGATTAAAGAAGAGGGTCTTTTAGTTCGGGGAACTAAAAATGGACAAAAATGGGAATATAAGAATTTACAATAAATGAGCATAATTAAGGTTTTAAAGCAACTGCTGATAAGTAAACTCATTTTGATCAGATGAGCAAATAATTGTTTCTTGATAAGAATATCCTGAAACAAAAGGTGAATCATGGGTTTAGTCTTATTTTTTCAGCACAAAATTTCTCTGAAACCAGTAACTAAGTCATGTTCCCATGGGTGGTCTACAATCTTATCTAAAATCATCTTGACAACAGATGACACTATGTGAGACCCCTTCTGGTTGGCAATTCACGGGCCCAAACTGGGAGTCCCAGAGATCCCCTTTCTTTCTAGTTGTGCCCATTTGTAGCACTGATCACATAATTAATAGCTTCTATCATTCTGACATGTATCAAAAGGTAGTGAAAACAAATTTTTAATTTGGAAATAGACACATAGTCTTTTATTTACTCTTTTTGTTGAAATTTAACTTACATGATTATATTTGTCATTTACTAATATTTACTTTCTAAGTGACATTAAGATTTCCACATTGTTGCTGTAATCATAAACTCCAAAAAGGTCATGTTAGCAAATTTTTTATTCATTAGTCTTAAGTGTGTCAGCTGGTACTGACTGTGGCCTGACTTATGCATACCAATTACCATTATTTCTGTTTATTCATATTAAAGTATTTACTTGTAATAATATTTTTTGTTCTACATCATTGGGTAAATATTTCACATTAAGATAAATGCTGTAAAATTAACATGCCACGAAATTTTCTGTATTCTTCAACCTAATAAAGAACACAGCATGACTGTTACTAATTAAACTTAGACTTTTATATTTCAACTCATAATGTTCCCAAACATATAAAGGTATAAGAAAGCAAATATCCCCAGAGCTTTATTAAATTACACATATATCTTTCTCTTTTATTTCGGAAACTTCTAATTTTCTTCTAAATCTTCATTGGTTGCCTAATGAATATAAGTTGACTAATAAATGTTGAATAGTAACTATCATAAACATGATATTTTTTTAATTGAAATAAATGAAAGTTCAGGCTGAAAATTAGTAATTTCTTGTGGCAACATTGCAGGATTAATATTACAATTTTAACTCACATTAGTTAGTAAAAATATGCTCTTTCATCTTTCATGGGATATCAAAGTGTTTTTAGTTGAATTCCTTCACAAAACTATGCTTTACAACTAAGGAATAGTATATATGGGGTTATTAAAGGATGTGATTGCAGTGACTTTAACTACTACTTTCTTTGTCTTCTTTATATTATGTCTCATCTAAACATACCTGAGTGCTATTTTTTTTTTTTTTTTTTTTTGAGATGGAGTTTTGCTCTTGTTACCCAGGCTGGAGTGCAATGGCGCGATCTCAGCTCACCGCAACCTCCGCCTCCTGGGTTCAAGCAATTCTCCTGCCTCAGCCTCCTGAGTAGCTGGGATTATAGGCACACACCACCATGCCCAGCTAAGTTTTTGTATTTTTAGTAGAGATGGGGTTTCACCTGAGTGCTGTTTTTTAAGAATAAGTGTCAGGATGTAAATTGATATTTGAGAAGTACTTTGTGTCTATTTTTTGATGTGTCTATATCATTTTTAAATGTCTTCTGTTGAGGTAATAAATCATTTTCAAAATTTTGTAGGTGAATATTTACATGGTTTCTCAAAAGCCTCATTAAATTGATGAGCAAACAGACTTAAAGTTATACTTTGTGTTTTTCATGAAATCAAAACCTGTGTTTGACATTCTGAAGGTGGCCTCATATATTTCTTTCAAGTCAAGATGAGGGGGAAACAGTTGGTTTTAGAAACATCCCAAATCTATTGAACCAAATTTGATTCTGTATGTTTTTCTTCTGATCTCCATTCTTACCACCACACTCAATTCTCCCATGTTGACTTCTGAAATAAATCAATCTGTAATGGGCCACATGAAGAGCCATCTCAAATAACTGGAAGAGCTGACCCTTAGAGGCTCCTTCTCACCTCTATCAAACAAAATGATAAAAATGGCAGTGACAGCAGCAGGACCATATTTACTTGGCCTGCATTAGCAGGATCACCAGATGTGAAGGCTTGTGGACACCTAAATCTTACAGCTATATTTGACTTGTATTTATATTTAGTCTTTCCATTTTATAATACCTTTTTGTGTAGTAAGCAAACAGGAAATCTCTGATATTGTAATACGTGTGTACAATGTGTAATGATCAAATTAAGGTCTTTAGGATATCTGTCACCTCAAATATTTTCTTTGTGAGTTGGGAACATTTCAGTTTTCTCTTCTAGCTATTTTGAAATATAAAATAAATTGTTAACTGCAGTCACCTTACTGTGCTATTGAAGGCTTGAAGTTATTTCTTCAATACAATTCTATGTCTGTACATATTAGCCAGTATCCCTTCATCTCCCCCATTAGAGAGTGTGATACTTCCAGCTTTGTTCTTTTTGCTCAATATTTCTTTGGTTATTCAGCGTCTTGGGATTCCATATAAATTCTAGCATTGTTTGTTTGTTTTTTAAGTTCTGTGAAGAATGTCACTGGTACTGTGATACAGATTGCATTGACTCCGTAGATTGCTTTGGGAAGTATGGTCATTTAAAAAATATTCTTCTGATCTATAGTGTTAAGTATCCTTTCATTTGCTTGTGGCCCCTTCAATTTTTCTCATCTGTGTTTTGTTGTTTCCCTTACAGAGGTCTTTTAACTCCTTGGTTAAGTTTATTTCTAGATATTTTTTGTAGCTATTGTGAACGGGACTATTTTCTTGATTACTTTTTCAGCTTGTTTGTTATTAGTGTGTAGAAACACTTGGTTTTGTATATTGATTATGTAGTATCTGTGCTTTACTGATTTTTTAAAATCAATTCTAAGTGTCTTTTGGTGTAGACTTTAGGCTTTTCTTTATATAGGATTATATCATCTGCAAAAAAAAGAGAGGTTGACTTCCTCTTTTCCAATCTAGATGGCTTTTATTTTTTATTCTTGCCTGATTGTTCTAGTTAAAAATTCTAATACTGTGTTAAATAAGAGTAAGGAACATGGGCATACTTGTCTTGTTCACATACTATTCTTTACCTGCAGAATTTTTTTCTTTTATTACATTAAATATATCATCCCAGTCTCTCCTAGCCTTATGTGACTTGATGATTTTTATCTTTATGTTTATACAACACTTCTTCCTTCGTCTTTGATTTTGGACAGTATGACAATAATGTCCCTTGAAAAAGACTTTTTTGGGTTGAGCCTATATGGGGATACTTAAGCTTTTTCTGTTTGGATGTCTGTATATCATGGAAGACTTGGGGAGTTTTTAAGCTATAATTTTGTTAAATAGGTTTTCTATGTCTTTATCTAACTCATCTCCTTCTAAAACTCCCAAAATTTAAATATTTGTTCTCTTTATGGGGTCCCATATGTTCCGTTAGCTTTTTTCATTCTTAAGCTTTCTTTTTTCTCTTTTTTGTCAATGTTAGTATAAAAGACTTATCTTCAAGTTCATAAACTTTTTCTTCTGCTTAATCTAGTCCGAGTTTGTCCAACAGCAGCCATGGGCTATATGCAGCCCAGGATGGTTTAGGATGTGGCCCAACACAAATTCATAAACTTTATTAAAATGTTATGAATTTTCAAGATTTCCTTTTAACTTATCAGCTATCATTAGTGTTAGTGTATTTTATGTGTGATCCAGGACAATTCTTTTTCCAGTGTAACCCAGGGAAGTCAAAAGATTGGACACCCTTAATCTAGTCTGTGGTTGAAGATCTTGATTTTATTTTTCATTTAATTCACTACATCATTCAATTTTAGAATGTCTATTTGGTTCTTTTAAAATAATATCTGTTCAGCTTCTCAACTGTTTTTCTGGTTGTTTTTGTGTTGTTTATCTGCATTCTGTGCTATCTCATGATTTCTTTAATATAATTATTTCTAATTTTTTTCCAGAATTTCTGGAGTTTTATTATAAGAATTGCTTAGTAGAAATTATTAGAAAAATGAAAATCAAAACTACAAAGAGATACTATCCCACACCAGTCAAAATGGCTATTACTAAAAAGTCAAAAAATAACTGTTACTTGAGAGGTTGCAGGAAAAAAGAACTTATACACTGCTGTTGGGAATGTAAATTATTTGAGCCATTGTGGAAAGCATTTTAGCAATTTTTCAAAAACCTTAAAACAGAATTACCATTCGACCCAGCAATCCCAGTATTGGGTATATGCCCAAAGGAGTATAAATCATCCTACCAAAAAGACACATGCACATGTTTGTTCACTAAAGCACTATTTACAATAGCCAAGACAGGGAATAAACCTGAATGCCCAACAATGGCAGACTGGATAAAGAAGACATGATATGTATGCACTATGGAATATTGCACAGTCATGAAAAAATAAGAACATGTTCTTTACAGCAAAATAGTTGAAATTGGAAGCCATTATTCTAAGCAAACTAGCTCAGGAATAGAGAACAAAATACCACATGTTCTCACTTGTAAGTGGGAGCTAAACAGTGAGTACATTTGGACACAAAGAAAGGAACAACAGACACCAGGGCCTACTTGAAGGTAGAGGTTGGGAGGAGGGTGAGGATCAAAAAATATATATTGGGTACTATGCTTATTAACTGTGTGATTAAATAATCTGTACACCAAATTTCTGTGACAAGCAATTTGCATGTATAGCAAACTTGCATGTGTACCCCGAACATAAAAGCTTTAAAAAAGAGAGAGAATTATTGTGTTCCTTTGGAGTTGTGATAATTTTTTGTTTTTTCATGTTTCTTGTGTCTTTACATTGATATCTGTGTATCATTGAAGGTATCAATGTACAGACACAAGAAACATGAAATAGTCACTTCTTCCAATTGTTTGGATTGGTGTTCATAAGGAAAGAAAGTTCCTAAAGATGTATTTATAGTGTTGTTCAGGCAAGGCATGACTTTGATTCTAAGTAGACACGGTGATATAATCTCCATGTGAGCTCTTTAGCTGTAATCAGTGGCAGTGGTGTCAATTCCTCAGTAGCTTAGGCTGTGTTTGTTAATGGAGGCTGTAACAAGGCTTTGTTTGGAATGAGGATGCCAGCCAGTCTAGTTCTTGGATGCCAGTAATGATGGCAACAAGCTGAATGTGTTGATCTTTGGGCCGCTGGTAGTGATGTGGGCACTGGTATTGTTAGGTCTGGGCAGGTTGGTTCTTGGGTCTCCAGGCGGCTTGCTTGGGTGCTGGCTGTGAGAGTGATGAGTTGAGTGCATGAATTAGTCCCTCAACCCCCAGGTAGTATGCATGTTATTAATGGGGGTAGTAGCAGACACTGGCCAACCCTCAAGCCCCTGAGTGGCACATACAGGTGCCAGAAGTGGCATTAACAGGCTGAGCAGGCCAATCCCCAGGTTCCTTGGGTGGCATATACAGTTGAGTACCAGCAGTGGTGGTAGCAAGCAGGGTAGCTGATCCCTGGGTCCCCAAAAGGTGCATACAGTTGCCAGTGGTGAGTGAGGTGAGCACTTCCTTGTTCCTCTGGATGATGCTTCCATATACTGGTAGCAGTGTGCAGGGAAGGCCTATACCTAGGTCACAAACAATGCACACAAGCAACGGTGGTGGGAGAGTGGGCCCATTCTCATGTACCCAGAATGTGTGCATGGATGTCTGCAGTGGTGGTAGTAAGTGGAGTGGGCCTGCCCACAGGTTCTTCCATATGTTGTGCACAGATGCCAGCTGTGGCAGGCTAAGCTGATCAATCTCCAGGCCCTAATTATTCTTTTTGACTAATATTTTACTCATCAGAATTTACCATGTTGATGAATTATGCATGCTTCCTAGTACGTATAAGTACATGCTCTCTAGTACATATATTCTTTGTAAGCATACAAGTAGACTTGCTAGATCATAGAGGATAAAAACATTAAATTTTTCTTAATGATGTCACATCAATTTTTCAACTGCCGTCATCTATTTCTAGCCCTACTCACATTATGTAACTGTTCTAGCTATTTTATAATCTTGGAAACACCTGAAATTTTCAGACTGTAAAATTTTTGCCAATAAAGTGGTTATTTAAAAAATTCCTAATCACAGTAATTGCATTCCCTGAATACTAATAAATAACAGCAGTTTGTCCCATGTATTAGAAATTTGCATTTTCCCTTTCAAGAAGAGTTTTCCTAAGACTTTTACACATTTACCTTACTGTATTAATTGCTTTTTTCTTTTTTAAAAGGAGAGAAGGAGAGGAAGAAAGAGGAAGAAAAAGAGGGAGAGAGAACAGGAATATTGCTTTATTCTAAAAATGGGTATTAATAATGGCCGATCAATATTTTGTGTATTTAAAGTGGAGAATGTATATTTTGTGTATTTAAAGTGGAGAGCTCTAAAAATACTTACTAAGTTTACTTGTTCCAGATCTGAGTTCAAGTTCTGAATATTCTTATTAATTTTCTGTCTCGTTGACTGTAAATCTCTTTATGGGTCTTATATATCTGGGTGTTAGGATTGTTAGCTCTTATTATTGCATTGATCCTTTTACCACTGTATCTTTGTTGTTTTGAAATCTGTTTTATCAAATGCAAGAATTGCAACTCCTGCTTTTTATTTATTTATTTTTGCTCTCCATTTGGTTGGTAAATCTTTTTCCAACCCTTTGTTTTGAGTCTTTGTGTATCTTTGGATATAAAATGGGTCTGGATATAGTATACCATTAGGTTTTGGCTGTATCTTTTGATTGGGGGATTTAGTCGATTTAAATTTAGGGTTACTGCCATTTGATGTTAACTGGCTATTTTATCCATTCATTGATATAAATTCTTCTTTATGTTGATGCTCTTTACTTTTTGGTATATTTTTAGAAAGGCTAATACTGGTTGTTCCTTTCTGTGTGTAATGCTTCTTTCAGAAGTTTTTGTAAAGCAGGCCTGGTGGTAATAAAATCTCTGAGTACTTGCTTGTTCATAAAAGATTTTATTTTTCCTTCAATTGTGAAGCTTAGTTTGGCAGAATATGAAATTCTGGGCTGAAAGTTCCGTTCTTTAAGGATGTTAAATATTGGCTCCCACTCTCTTCTGGCTTGTAGGGTTTCTGCTGAGAGATCTGCTGTAAATCTAATAGGATTCCCTTGTGGGTAATCTGACCTTTCTCTCTGGCTGCCTTTAGTATTTTCTCCTTCGTTTCGACCCTGGTGAATCTAATGATTATGTGCCTTGGGGTTGCTCTTCTTGAGGAATGTCTTTGTGGTGTTCTCTGCATTACTTGGGGTTGAATAGTGTCCTGCTTTGCTAGATTGGGAAAATTATCCTGGTTAATATCCTGAAGAGTATTTTCCAGCTTGGGTTCATTCTCTCCATCACATTCAGGTACACCTATCAAACGTAGATTAGGTCTTTTCACATAGTCCCATATTTCTTGGAGACTTTGCTCATTCCTTTTTATCCTTTTATCTCTATTCTTGTCTTCTTGTTTTATTTCATTAAGTTGGTCTTCGACCTCTGATATCCTTTCTTCTGCTTGATCCATTCGGCTATTCAAACTTGTGCATATTTCACTAAGTTCTCGTGTTGTATTTTTCAACTCCGTTAGTTCATTTATATTCCTCTCTATATTGTCCATTCTTTTTAGCATTTTGTCAAACCTTTTTTCAAAGTTCTTAGTTTCTTTACATTGAGTTAGAACAAGTTCTTTCAACTCCCAAAAGTTTCTTATCATCCACCTTCTGAAGCCTACTTCAGATAATGGAACACAGTCCTTTTCCATCAGGGCTTGTTCCATTACTGATGAGGAATTGCAATCCCCTGTAGAGGTAGAGGGGTTCTGATTTTGGGTATTCTCGGCCTTTTTAGGCTGGTTTCTTCCCTTTATTATGAATTTATCCATCTGTTGTCTTTACAATTACCGCCTTTCTAATTAGGTTTCTGAGTGGACATCCAATTTATTGATTCCCAGTGCTGGAATCCAAGCAACCCACTGTGCTGGCCAAAACAGCAGCAATAAGACTGATGGTGCTCTTCTGCCTGGGAATCTCCAGTCTGGCTTCCTTTTTGAGTTTGTAACAAGCGGCTCTGCCTTCCTAGAGCTCCAAATGCCAGTCAGTAGGGGAACCAGTCCCGTTTACTCTGCACGAAGAGCTGCCGCACTGGCCACAAGAGTCACGCTGGCAACCCGTGGGGCTTCTCCACTGGAAATCTTCTGGTCCGTGAGCGACGAAAATTTGTCTGAAAGTGTGGCATCCTCTCATTTTCTGGGCTTTCACTGGGAGCTACAATCCCGAGCTGTTAGTGATCAGTTATCTTGGATCTATCCTTCCATAGTCTAATAAGAAAACTTCTTAATAAGAAAACAGACAAACTAAAACTTCTATAGTCTAATAAGAAAAAAAGCAATTTTTTTCTTATTAGACTATAGAAGTTTTAGTTTGTCTGTTTGTACTTGTTAATACCTATCTTCTGTCAGTTACATGTTATACAGATGTCTTCTTGCTGTTTCTAACTTTCCTTTATTTTCTTTATTGTCTTCAGATTAACAGACTTTTTTTAGAATTTTAAATTAAATGTATTATTTTAAATGAGATGTACAACATAGTATTTTGAGATGTCTATATATTGTAAAATGGCTAAATCAAGCCAATCAACATATACATTACCTAACATACATATCAATTAATGTGGTAGTAACACTTAAATTATACACCCTTCATAATTTTTCAAGAATATATTAATATGTTGTTATTAACTAGGGTCACCATTTTGTTCAATAGGTATCTTTAACTTACTCCTTCTAGTTGAGATTTTATATCCTTGGACCACCATCTTCTCAACCTCCTCTTCAGTCCCTGTTAACCAACATTCTACTCTCCATTTCTTATGAGCTGAACATATTTAGACTCCACATATAAGTGAGATCATGTTGTATTTGTCTTCCTGTGCCTGGCTAATTCATTTTTCATGGTGCTCCCCAATTTCCTCTTTTGTATTGCAAATGACAGGAGTTCTTTCTTTTTTAAGCCTGAAGAGTATTCCATTTTGTATATATACTACATTTACTTTATCCATTCATCCATTGATGGACATTTAGATAGATTTTATAAATAGCTATTACAAGTAATTCTGCAGTAAACATTGAAGTACAGATACCTTTTTGACGTACTCATTTCATTACCTTTGGATGTATGCCTAGGAGTGGGATTGCTAGATTATATGATAGTGATCTTTTTTATTTTCTTGAGGAACCTAATGTCATTTCCCATAATGGCTGTTCTAATTTACATTCCTACCAAGAATGTTCAAGTGTCCTCTTTTGCCACATCTTATTTAATACTTGTTATCTTTCATCTTTTAGATAATAACCATTCTAACTGGCAGGATGTAGTATTTCATTGTGGTTTCTATTTATATTTCTCTACTGATTAGTGATCTTGAGCATTCTTTTCATTTACTGTTGGCCATTTGTGTGTTTTCTTTTAAGAAGAGTCTGTTCATGCCCTTTACTTATTATTAGAGTTGGAATATTTGTTTTCTTGCTATTGAGTTATTTCAGTTTCTTAAATATTTTAGATATTAATCTTTTAACAGATGTATGGTTTGCAAATATTTTCTCCAATTCTGCAGCTTGTTTCTGCACTATGGTGATTATTTCCTTGCCTGTGCAGAAGATTTTTACATCGATATAATAACATTTGTCTATTTTTTTCACTTTTATTGCCTGTGTTTTTGGGTCACATCCAAAAAAATCTTTCCTCAGACCAATGTCATGAACTTCTTTCTCAAAAAGTTTTCTTCAACTAATGTTACAGTTTCAGGTCTTACATTTAAGTCTTTAATCTTTTGAGTTTATTTAATTACATGGTGTGATGTAAAGGTTTAATTTTATTAGTCTGTATGTGGATAATCACTTTCCTCAACACCATTTATAAAAGATATCATCCTTTTTTAGGGGATCTTTGCCAAAATTCATTGGCTTTAAATAAATATATTTGTTTCTGGACTCTACGTTTTGTTCCCTTGGACTGTGTGTCTGTTTTATACCAGTTTCATTCTGTTTTGATTATTATAGCTTGGTAGTAGATTTTGAGCTCAAGCAGTATGCTGCCTCTACCTCTGTTCTTTTTGATGAGGCTTGCTTTGGCTAGTCAGGATTATTTTGTTGTCACAAAAATTTTTTTGAATTTTTTTAATCTATTTTTGTAAAGAATGTTATTGAGATTTTGACAAGGATTGCATTGAATCTTTGGATCACTTTGAGTAGTATGGACATTTAAGCAATGTTTACTCTTCAAATATATGAACAAAGGATATTGTTACCTTTATTTGTGTATTCATCAGTATATTTCATCAGTGCTGTTTTGAATGTACAGGTCTTTTACCTCTTTTATTAAATTTACTCCTAAGTATTTTACTTGTTTAGTTATTTTGATATTTTATTCACTTATTTATTTTGTAACAGGAATTTTTCTCTTGAATTATTTTTTGTTTTATTTTTAAATGATAGTTCTATTTAAAACATTGCTAGTTCTTTAATGATTTGTTTTCCGGATTTAATAAAACTTTTTTTTATCTTAAGGTAGCTGTAGTTTACATTTAGTTGTATACATTTGTGAACCAAGATGAAATAATTTTTCTCTCTAGAATTCAGAAATTATTAGTACTTCTTATTTTTATAGTAATGTAGTTATTTATATAAGTTTAATAATAATCTGTTTTCTATATAACATAACATAGTGGGAAACATTTGTTATATCACCCAGTTATTTTGGCTTCTTTTTTTGTATAGTTTGTTGTTAGTATATAGAGACATTACTAATTTTTGTTGATTTTGCATTTTGCAACTTTGCTGAATTTGTTAGTTCTAATGGTCTTTTTAGTTTAGTGTATCCATATAAAAGATTATGTTGTTTGCAACAGGGACAGTTTAATTGTTTCTTTTCCAATTTTGCTGTTTTTTTGTCTTTTTTTCTATGCTAATTGCTTTGGCTTGGATTTCCAGGATGATGTTAAATACAAAGCACCCTCATCTTGTTCCTGACCTAAGAAGTTTCAGTGTCAATTATTCCCTCCTTTTTAATATTCTGAATGAGTTTGATAAGAATTGGTATTTGTTCATTAAATTTTTAACAGTACTTAGCAGTGAAGCCATTAGCAGGGATTTTCTTTGATAAGAAACATTTTATTACTGATTCAGTCCTCTTATTTGGTATCTCTTATGATCCTTTGTATTTCTGTGGTATAATTTGTAATGTGTCCTTTTTCATTCTTGATTTCATTTATTTGGCTCTACATTCACAGTGACATGCTTATAGAGTAAAGCATAATATCTTCTTTTTTCTTATATTTTTCACTAAGTTATGCATCTAATTGCATTATTTTCAGTTTTCCCCAACTTTCAGTAATTGAAACTTCAAATACCAGAAATACTCAAAGTCTCCCATTGGTTTTACCATCTTATATAAAGCTCTGGACTGAAAATTATTATTCTAAGGCAATTCTAGAATGTAAGGATCAACCTGAAGGCAGCAAAAGCTTAACTAATATTTGTAGATTTAGATGACAAGTAGTACAATGTGTCATAATGCAGAATGTTTCACTACAAGGAAAGCTGACTACAGGCCTAGAATCTATTGATAAACTTACATTTTTAACAAACCGATGATTGGAGTTGCAATATAATCCTGATATGGGAGGCACAGTCTAAACATGTATTGAATGTACTTTTATGATTAAAGCTGAGAATTAGTTATATTTGAAAGCAATCCTGTAGAGAAGTAGAAAAGAATTTTGATAGCTTTTTAAGTGAAAGACATAAAATAATAAAAATTTGGCATCCCAGTTGAAGACAATGAATTATTTTACATGGATTTACATGTACTCCTTACTGAAATCCCACAAATAATAAGTCAAATATTTGTGTAAAGCTAGCAAATATTAGAATAAAACAAAAGGAGAAAAGAGACAAAATCTTGGAAGCTAAAAAAAAAACAATTAAACAAGAAGTAACAGACTTAGGAGATATGAGAATTTGGAAACTGAAATTGGCAGTGAAAAAAGTGGTAAAGCATGATGATTTATAGCACAGCACCTACAAAAGCCTCAGGAAGTGGCAACAGTAGATAACTAGAAGGGTGAGTAAAAGTGAAATAAAAATTCCACTAGTTAAATGTTTTCAAGCTGATACATTTTTCACCAAACCATCTATATGCTGACATATCCAGCAGTCTTTGAATAAAATCAGACTAATTTTTAACCTTAATATGTCAAAGTGTTCTGCATAACCCACTGAGCCCAGTGAGATGTACAAGGACATCCAAATGACAAGAAGTTTCAAATTTGTACAAGATATTTTCTTAATTAAATGCTGGGTTTTTAATTTCCCGTTTTGATTGCAGTTTGTTCTCTAAGCATTATGTCATCCAAGTTAAATTAAATTTAGTCAATACATCTGTATCTTACACAACTCTAAAAGGATTTATTTTAAGTTACAGTATAAAATTATTCCTCAATAAAATTGTGAAGTAGGTTTCTTATAACAGGAAAAATAGAACTATTTAGTGCTTGTTACAGTTTTGAGAAACTCTAATAATTAACACATTTTAAAGCATTTTAAACACAAATTGTTACTTCTTAAATGTTTTATTTTCTGTCCATTTACAAGTACAACATAGGTAAGTAACGTAAAATATCTGTAAGTTTCTAGAAGGGATATTTATTGCTTTTTTTTTTAACAAAGGAACAACTTAGCCTTTTTATTCAATAGTATGAGTTCCAAATTATTTCTCCAAAATCAAAATAAAATTAATTTTCAAAACAAAATGGTAGATTAGTAATCTCCATAAGTTTTTACTAATATTTTCAGTAACCTGGAGAAATATGGAAATATCCCAGTAAAAATATCCCAGGAAGCAACTTGCCAAAATTATCATATTGAGAATATTTAAAAATAACATTTTTTATACAGATATATTATCATGCTTCCAAAATTTACACAACTATAAAGTAATGAGTCCACATTCAAACTAGGTCTTCTGAGCAAAGGTCCAATATTTCTACTGTTAAAATGATTGCTCTTGATCAGCTTTTGGTAATATAAATGTGCATTTCTGTTAAACCACTGGACTTTCCACAGTCACTGGAATAGAAAGAAAATAAGGCAAAATATTTTTAAATGTGCCTAAAGAACACAAAATCCATATTTAATGTACTTATACCTCAATCTTTCATTAATGCTTCCACCAGATTGTTACCGTATATAGGCTCCTGCTACTCATTTCTCCTAATCCTGCCCTCCCTGATTGCTTATCTCCATGTTGGGAATAGCAGGTTTTTGGCTTGTAAACCTTCCTCCTGCACTCTCACAGTCAATCAATCAATGTGTGTGTGTATGTATATATATATATATATATATATATATGTGTGTGTGTGTGTGTGTGTGTGTGTGATATCCTCTCTCATTTCCTTTCTCCACAATAAAATCCAAAAGACTAATGGTTTGAAAGAATGTCACCTAATACAAATAATTGGAGGAAGATAACATATTTATGTGGTTAACGCCTTAACTTATTTTAATCATAGACTTTTAGATAACCAAAAGGCATACTAAAATGTTAGTGGTCAGTAAGCCTTCTTAGAGTTTTCAACAGGCAGCTATTTTCAATATAAATCTTCTTACATTAAATGTTCAAACTCCAGCATTGCCTGAGGGAAAATGTTCACCTGCAGGAACCACTCCCATCAGTGACAGTAATATTAAGGACTGCCTTGTGCTTGTGTCTTATGTATAAATGTGTGTGTAAGTGTGTGTATGAACAATACAACATGTGTACTTTTTTATTTGCATAGTCTTTGCGTACCTATTTCCCCACATTTTGAGAATCATGAATCTGTTTTTCTTCTGTACCTTCCTCTGCAGCCAGCTGCTGGTTGATAGTAGAAATCAGTGCTGAATTTTTAACAATGTTGAAAAATCAGAGAAAGAGTTGAAAATTACATTTGATTAAATCTAATTGCTAGAAATTAGGTTAAATATGGAAAATCACTATTGACACCTCTATTCCTCCTCTTAACTATCAGAAAGTCTGAACCTTAAGAAGAATTAAAGCTGATGATTTCGAAGACACCTTGAGGAAAACCATTAGACTATAGGCATTTTTGAAGCAAAGTGAAATAAAATACACTTAGTAAAAGATATTAGGTTAGTAAATACAAAGCATATATGATTCTTTCTAATCATATATGAGTAAAGAATCGTTCACTTTTTTAAGCATAGGGAATCTATTTGACTCTCTAAACATTACCTCAAATAAGCAGCAACATATCTGGAAAATTAGGAATGAGATTTTCTAATTTGTGTTAATTGTAACATACATTGTTGAGACAGATTATTTGATTATGTTGCACATGGGAATAGTACTGAGAGTAGCATTTGTATTTTGTTTCACTAGAGATTAAACAAATAACACACATCAGTGATCAACTTTTAGATCTTGTTAAATCCTTAATTTTCAATGTATTATGGATAATCATTATGGCATGAATCTAATGGCTTCTGAAGGCTATATAATATGACATAACTGATTAAGATATAACTACTTAATATTTATCCATGTTTGTGCCATAGTATATTGTAATGTACATTGAAATGACAAAGTTTCTCATTAAATATACTTTTAACATATTTTGTTACCACCAATCTTCTAATTAGAAAATTGAATCTTTTAAATTGTAAGAAAAAACAATAAATATAGGGACCTAGCATTGAAACAATGGGCTTCATCCAAAATTTGAATGCAAGTTATCAAGGAAAGTCCTGGCACAACAGAAAAATCTCCTGAATGACTAGTTTTTTGTCATTCACATATATATATATATGTGTGTGTGTGTATGTATATACATACATATATATGTATATATGTGTATGTATATACATACATATATATGTATATATGTGTATATATATACGTATGTGTGTGTGTGTGTGTGTGTGTGTGTATTAGTTGGTCAGGAGATGTGATGGTTAATATTGAGTGTAAACTTGATTGGATTGAAGGATGCAAAGTATTGTTCTTGGATATGTCTATGCGGGTGTTACCAAAGGAAATTAACATGTGAGGCAGTCAACTGGGAGACACTGAGCCTCAGTCTGCATGGGCACTATCTAATCAGCTGCCAGTGTGGCTAGAATAAATCAGGCAAAAGAAAGTAGAATGAACAGACTTGCTCAGTCTTCTAGCATTCATCTTTTTCCCATGCTGGCTGCTTCCTACCCTCAAACATAAGATTTAGGTCTTGGACTCTTGGACTTACACCAGTGATTTGCCAGGGGCTCTTGTGCCTTCAGCCACAGACTGAAGGCTGCACTGTTGGCTTACCTACTTTTGAGGTTTGGGAGCTGAGACTGGCTTCCTTGCTCCTCAGTTTGCAGATGGCCTATTGTGGTACTTCACTTTGTGATAGTGTGAGTCAGTTCTTCTAATAACCTCCCCTTCAAATATGTGTATATTCTATTAGTTCTGTCCCTTTAGAGAACCCTAATAAAGAGATGAAAGCCTTAAGAAAAAATAAGAATTCCCCAGTGTTTTCATACTCTCATTTCACTGCAGAAATATGTTTTTCTCATCAAATTATCTTTTAAATAATGTATACACTTCTAGCCTATTTATAAAACCCTGTATAGCCTATGATATTGTTTACATATTCAACAACAGAAGGAGGAAAAGGAAAAATATTTTAAAAATCATCTCAAAGATTAAATATGTTAATTTCAAATTATTGTAGACTTGCTATGAGTTTAATAGTAATACAATTTTTAAAACCTAGCTTATGAAACATTTTGGAACCCACTGGTAAATAAGCAATGTTTATACATTCACTAACATTAATTGTTACACCACTCTCTCCATGTAGAATTCGTATCAGGATTTACACTAGACCTCTTAAAAATGAGTATCTTTAAAGTATTGCAAAGACTATGTTTAAAATAATAAACAGTCTATTCACATGGGATAAAACTTGTGTTAAAAAACATGTGCCTTATAAAAGCCCATTTCTAAGTTCCATAATTTTGATCAAATTACCTTCATAAATCTTTGGTTATTTAGTATAAAAAAACAGGAATCAGAGGATTTCCATGGAGGGGCGAAACAAGATGGTAGAGTAGTAGTCTCCGTAAGTTTTTACTAATATATTTTGCAACCTGGAGAAATATGCAAATATCCCAGTAAAAAACAAATAAGATTCAATCCAAATAAGACTATCTGAAGATATAATTAAATTGTCAACAAATCAAAGACAATGAGAGGATACTAAGAGCATCAAGAAAAAGGAAGCAAATAAAATATAAGGGAGTTTCAACACACCTAGCTGCAGACTTTGCAGTCATAACCTTATGGGCCAGGAGATTGTGGAATGGTATAGTCAAAGTGCTGAAGATAATAACAAAAACAAACTGTTAACCAAGATTGCCATACCTATCAAAGCCATTCTTCAGAAATAAAGGAGAAATGAAGACTTTCTGACACACAAAACCCGAGAGAGTTTATTACCACCAGACTTGTTTTAAATTAAATACTAAAAATAGTTCTTCAAGCTAAAAAAAGAAGATAATAGGCAACACAAAACCTTTTAAAAGTATAACACTCACTAGTACATGTAAGTATACAGTCAAATTCAGAATATTCTAATATTCTAACGGTGGTATATAAATCACTTATATATCTTTGGTCTAAATGTTTAAAAGACTATAAAAATTATAAGAGGTGCAATAATTTCTGAAAGTATATGTAATACAAGAAAATGTCACTTATGACATCAAGAATTTACAATGTGAGGCATAATGGAGTCAGTGTAGAGAGTGTTTTCTGATCATAGTTACATTGTCATTCATTTAAATAATCTATCATAACTACAAAATATTTTTATATCGTAAGCCTCATGGTAACCACAAAGCAAAATCCTGTAGATACATACACAAAATGAAAAAGCAACAAGAAAAGATTTGCAGAACAGCTAGAAAACTATAGTTATATGTCCTTATCTATCAATAGTTACCTTGAATGTAAATGGAGTAATTTCTCTAATCAAAACATAACGTGACAAATTGGGGGGGGTGGGGGGGAATCCAACTATCTGCTGCCTACAAGAGACTCATTCACTTGTAAGGATCTACAGATTGAAAATGAAGAACTGAAAATGAATATTTAAGAAAAATAGAAACCAAAAGCAAGAAAGAATAGCTATACATATTTCAAATAAAATGGATTTTAAATAAAAAATGATTTTAAAAAGACAGAGGAGGTCACTATATATTGATAAAGTGGTCAATTCACCAAGAGGGTATAACAATATATGCAGTGAACATCAGAATATCTAAACATAAAGGAAACATCAATAGATCTGAAGGGAGAGACATACTGCAATATAACAGTAGACAATTTCAGTGCCTAACTTTTAGCAATGAACAGATTATCCAAGCATAAATCCCGAAAAGGATGATGAAACAAAAAAGGCATTCTAGAGAAGATAGACCTAAATACATATATAGAACATTTTATTTAACACCTGTGGAATATGTATTTTTTTCAACTAACCATGAAATACTCTCTGGGATAAATCATATGTAAGACCACAAAAAGTATTAAAAATGTAAGAAGACTACCATCATATCAAGTATCATTTTTGACTGTGATGATATAAAGTTTGAAGTGAATAACAAAAGAAATATTGGAAAATCAATAAGTATATATAAATTATTCTAAACAACTATGAAGTTAAAACATAAATTGAAAACTTTAAAATTTTATTTTTTAATTTTTTTTTATTTTTATTGCATTTTAGGTTTTGGGGTACATGTGCAGAACGTGCAAGATAAGACAGTTGCATAGGTACACACATGGCAGTGTGTTTTGCTGCCTTCCTCTTTTTCACCCACATTTGGCATTTCTCCCCAGGCTGTCCCTCCCCAGATCCCCCCCACTGTCCGTCCCCTATTCCCTCCAATAGACCCCAGTGTGTAGTACCCTCTTCCCTGTGTCCATGTGTTCTCATTCTTCCTCACCCACCTATGAGTGAGAATATGTGGTATTTCATTTTCTGTTCTTGTGTCAGTTTGCTGAGAATGATGTTCTCCAGATTCATCCATGTCCTTACAAAGGACACAAACTCATCATTTTTGATTGCTGCATAATATTCCATGGTGTATATGTGCCACATTTTCCCAGTCCAGTCTATCATCAATGGGCATTTGGGTTGGTTCCAGGTCTTGGCTATTGTAAACAGTGCTGCAATGAACATTCGTGTGCATGTGTCCTTATAGTAGAAAGATTTATAGTCCTTTGGATATATACCCAGTAATGGGATAGTTGGGTCAAATGGAATTTCTATTTCTAGGTCCTTGAGGAATCGCCACACTGTCTTCCACGATGGTTGAACTAATTTACACTCCCACCAACAGTGTAAGAGTGTTCCTATTTCTTCACATCCTCTCCAGCATCTGCTGTCTCCAGATTTTTTAATGATCACCATTCTAACTGGCGTGAGATGGTATCTCAATGTGGTTTTGATTTGCATCTCTCTAATGACCAGTGATGATGAGCATTTTTTCATGTGTTTGTTGGCCTCATGTATGTCTTCTTTTGTAAAGTGTCTGTTCATATCCTTTGCCCATTTTTGAATGGGCTTGTTTGTTTTTTTCCTGTAAATCTGTTTGAGTTCTTTGTAAATTCTGGATATCAGCCCTTTGTCTGATGCGTAAACTGCAAAGATTTTTTTCCCATTCTGATGGTTGCTGATTCACTCTAGTGACTGTTTCTTTTGCCATGCAAAAGCTGTGGAGTTTGATTAGGTCCCATTTGTCTATTTTGGCTTTTGTTGCCAATGCTTTTGGTGTTTTGGTCATGAAGTCCTTGCCTACTCCTATGTCCTGAATGGTTTTGCCTAGATTTTCTTCTCGGGTTTTTATGATGCCAGGTCTTATGTTTAAGTCTTTAATCCATCTGGAGTTAATTTTAGTGTAAGGTGTCAGGAAGTGGTCCAGTTTCTGCTTTCTGCACATGGCTAGCCAGTTTTCCCAACACCATTTATTAAACAGGGAATCCTTTCCCAATTGCTTGTTTTTGTCTGGTTTATCAATGATTATATGGTTGTAGATATGTATCGTTGCCTCCGATGCCTCTGTTCTGTTCCATTGGTCTGCATCTCTGTTTTGGTACCAGTACCATACTGTTTTGATTACTGTCGCAGCATATAAAAACTTATGGGTAACCGCAAAAGCAGTTCTAAGGGGTAACTTTATAGCAATAAATACCTGCATCAAAAAAGGTCATTGACTTACATACTTTTCAGATTAAAGTTAGATTCAATTATGTAATGTATGTAAAAGCGCTATGTGAAGAGCAAAGGAGAATGTAACATGCATTATTCACATAAGTAAAATTTATAGCCTTAACAATGAAACAGGTAAAAATGTAAGCTGCTTTTATAATAATGGGAAATGAGAGCCCTTTATGTACCTCAGTGGAATCCTTAGGGCTCCTTCCAGATCTGTTTAATATGATAATGCCATGTGATTCAGACTTTTTCAAATACATGCCTCAGAAAAATTTAGAGCACATGCCTGCAAAAAAAAAACCCACTTTATAAATGAAATCTTTGTGGCAGAAACTTTCTATTTCATGACAAGAATAGTTGTCTTCTGTAAATATAAACTGGAGCAAATTCTAATATCTAATGTTCTTATACAGTATAGCACAACAACCCTCTCATTGACATGGTATTGAAACTGAAAGACTCAAGCAGGTTAAAAGATTTCTCCTATATCCCATAAATATAAACTAACACAGGAACAGAAAACTAAACACCATATTTTCTACTCATAAGTGGGAGTTGAACACATGGACACAGGGAGGGGAACATCACACACTGGCGCCTGTTGGGGGTAGGGGTCAAGGGGAGGGAGAGCATTAGGACAAATAACTAATGCATGCAGGACTTAGGTTTCTAGATGAAGGGTTGATAGGTGCAGCAAACCACCATGGCACATGTATACCTTTGTAACCTGCACATTCTCCACATATACCTGAGAACTTAAAGTAAAATAACAATAAATAAAACAAAAGAATAGAAAACTTTAAACTCAAATGTGAAAGCTTAAAAGTCTTACCTAAAAATTCAAAACAAGAAAAGGAATCTTATTGACATTATTTCAGTTCAATGTTATTTCTGAAGGTTCTAGGCAGAGCAATAAACTAATAAAGTATTTTAAGAATTAGAAAGGTCTCATTGTTCACAAATGACATAATATTATTAAAAATATGGGAGGATTGCCTTAGCCCAGGAATTCAACATCAGCCTGGGCAACATAGCAGGATCCTGTCTCCATACACACACAAATAAATAAATAAAAAGAAGATTTCAACAAGGCTGCTTAATATATAAAAGAATTGCACATCTGTACATCAATATGAGTTAAATATGTGTTATAAACTATTTTAAAATGGCAACAGATTAATAAGATTTCTATAATTTAACTTGAGAAAGTAAGCACATGCTCTTTATGAAGAGAAATTATGAAACTACATGAAGAATTTTATAGTAGCCATTGTTAAGGGAGACATCACCACATTCACATACAAGAAGATAAAGTATCACAAGGATATAAATTAGAGTTATCCCTACATATCCCTTTACGGTGGGCATTGCTTCCAGAACCCCCACACACCACTACCAAAATCTGTGGATACTTGAGTAATGCAGTTGGCACCACAAAATCCAGTAGAACCTCTCTATATGAAAAGTCTCCTACCCAGCCCTACATATAGATTTCTTATACCACAAGTATACATCTTGCATTTTTGGTGGGCACTTGGTTGCAGATACAGAACCTACCAGTTGGGAGTACAGAATGCATTTTTTGAAAAATGTTAGCATATAAGTGTACCTGCACAGATCAGATTCATATTCAAAGGTCAAGTGTACTTACACATTTTCTGTAAAATAGTGGAATTCAAATCAATTTCTAATGAGTTTTGAAGCAACTTAATAGGATGCCTGCATATGTAGCTGATTTCAATATTTTTATTAAAGGGCACAGGGCAAAAATAAAGCAACACAATCCTGAAGAAGAACAATATCCAGAACTTGACCTAACCTTAAAAAAAAAAAAAACTCATCATAAAGCCAATTAACTCCATGTTTGATTGGTTCATGGTTGACATTCTGTCAAATGGAATAGGATAATGAGTCCAGAAACAGATTCATGTACATGGAAGAACGCTGCCTGACAGAGCTAGTAACACAGATGAATAAAGGAAGGATGATTGTTTTGTATGTTATCCTAGAATAATTGGTATTCTGCATTGCAAGGCCAAAGGCAGGGGTGGAAAGATTCTATGCAGAGTGAATACTAAACAGTTTTGTCATAGGCAACTGGAAAAAAAATGTTTTTAAGCAATGGAGTGTCATGATTTAATTTTTGTTTTAGAAAGTTACTTCCTGTCCTTACAGGTTGCTATTAAATAATATTTTTCCTAACTTACCTCAATTTACTGGTGAAGAAAAATATGATTATATATGTTTTGCTTCCCTTCAAAAAGACAATTGACTGCTTTCAGAAAAAAAATGAAAAGTATTCAACTACTGGACTAGTTCTCCTGGAGATTTCCTTACAATCATCTATTTACATATAATCTGCCACTATTGCTTATATATTTCCTTTAGCCACATTGAGGAGTCTCTGAGGTCTTAAACTGTGTAGTCTAGTTTTCAATTTCAATATTGTTGATTGTTTTGTAAATTTTTTTGGCATTTTGTGATTAATACTTGCTCTAAAACATTATGCTTTATTGTAAATTGTGACTTAACAATTAATGTGCTAATGAATCTGTATAAATCTATTAAAGAAAAAATGCTTCATAACTTATTTTGAAATATTTTTATATAACATAAATCTTTACATTGCCAGGAAAAAAAAATCATTATTTCAAGAAGCATATGTAAAGCTCCTAATAAACCTATCACATAGTAAACAGATAAATGCTAATTTTCTTACTTATCCTGCTCTGTAAGTGGGTATTAAGCTAATTGTGATCAACTAAAGTGGATTATGTAAAGCTGGATTTTAAGGTGAATTAGAGGCAATTTGTAGCACACAGAAGTATAAAGTATTAAATATGCAGAGATTTCATAATGATAAAGTTCAAGCTATTCTTTATAGAGATAACACTAAGAGACCCAAGTTACAGACAGTATCTGTAGCTAGTACACAGTTGCTGATCTTCTTACTATTAGAATCAAGAATCAAAATGTGATACAGCTTTCTTAATAAACAGCACAGTAAGCATTTCAATATTAATTATACTTAAGTGTCATACTTAAGGTTTTTTTCTCAGAATAACACTCCATTTAAAAGAAAACGTTGCACATACATTATCGATTTCCATTATTATTTCTTAGATACTGCTTTCAAGAAACCTGGAAAAAGTGGTCATTTTACATTTTGGTTGCAAAAATATTTTCTAACATTTATTAATGATACATACTGCAGAGAGCAATACATAATTACTCTTTCTTGGAGCAATTAATTATGGATTATACTATATAGGCAATAATGACCAGATATGGGGCTAAAACATATATATCTTTATTTAAGCTACCCAAGCACTACAGATTAATTATCAAACTATCAGTTTTATAGAAAAAATTTAGTATTTAATTATTGTCTCATAATATTCCAACTTTCACATTTAATCTTGTATGTAGAAACAAACACTAACTATAAAAAATTTGGTTCCTTAAAACTGATATAGAATTTTATGATCTGCTAACCAAAACAAACAATGCCAAAAAAAAAGTCCCAAGCTAAGATTCTTTTACACTTTAAAAATTATGTATTTCTTTTATTAAAAGGAATATGTGGTGTTCGAATATATGCTCATAATTTATCTAAGAGAAGTATTATACTCATTTATCTTGTTTGTTTTATATATACATATATACACACATATACTTCACAGTCTCTATTATTTGTTTTTTTTCTAAAATATATATATTATATTATTTTTATTCTATTAAAAAATCCTCTCTTTGTTGCAGTAGAGGGGGAAGGGTTGTTGATTCCTGATTTTTCTCTTAGACAGCTTTTTATGTTTCCTTGTCATGCAATGACAGTGGCTAATAGTGAACATTAAAAAATTATTACATGTAAAAAAAGGAAAAAAACTGGCAACTACCCGTCTAGCAACAACCATGTTTCAAGTAAATTTTTAAGTGGCTAGACTCATCCATAAACTCAATATAAATTTCTAGAAATAAAGGCAAGAGCTACTGTATGAAAAGAGAAACAGAGACAGGAAGTCGAAGATGAAAGTTAACATCTTTAACCTAGACATGTAATTCTGCATCTTAAGTCTCTGACAGTCAGATATTAGCCTGGAAATTATTCATGAATCTGGAGAAATACTGGAATTTGATGTTGAGGTTTTCCTCCTAACAGAATACCAGTTTCCCCCATTGTGAACTCCTGTCCATAGCTCTCAGTGGGAGCTGACCCTATCCTCATCTCCAGTAGAGGGCTTCATTCATCATCCAGTTACAGCCAGTTAACTTCTAGGAAAGGTTCACTTTAACTTGAGACAGTTCCTTCTTCCTCTTATGACAGAAACACAGTATTGGAAACTGAGTGATGCCCATCACATTGGAATCATGAGGAAAGAAAGTCTCATATTAAAACTCAGCCTGTGAATATCAGAGTAGAGAGACAGAAGTAAACTAGGTCTTTTATGAGAAGTCAGTTAAGCTTTTGCATAAACATACGTCCATCAGGAAACTCACCCTATTCTTGAACTTCCTTTTATGTAAGCTATTTCATTTCTTTATTGCAGAAACTATTTGGAATTGGCATTTCTGGTTATTTGTACCAAAAGCATACAAAATTATATGTATAATCACAATACGCATCCATACAATTCAGATAAAGATTTCTCTATTTAGGAAGGTAAATGTAAAATTTTATTATTTAATTCTATATAATAAAAATATACAGAATTATTATTTTTCTTTAGCCCATTATTACTGAAAATAATCTCTGTATTTATCTTTTCTTCACAAAACTGTTCCATGCTTGCTATAACCATTATTCACACCTGTTTAAAATTTTTGCTGAAGGAAGTATAAAATAAAATCTGTACTTATATATTTGAATATAAAACACCACAAATATGATAAAGACACTATGCAAAATATCTTCCTGACTTAAAATCTATATTTAACTATATAATTTTTGAAGCACATTTAAACAAAAGCATTTATATTTTCCATTAGATAGTGTGTTCACCTGTTTTTCGATTGCTATCAAGAAATACCTCAGGCTGAGTAATTTATGAAAGAAAGAGGTTGAATTGGTTCATGGTTCTGCAGGCTGTACTGGCATAGCCCATCATCTGCTTGGCTTCTGGTGAGACCCTCAGGGATCGTGGTGGAGGTGAAGTGAAAGGCAAGGTGAATGGCAAGAGAGGAAACGAGAGAGAGTGAGAGAGGGGAGGTACCACACTCTCTTAAACAGCCATATCTCATATGAACTCAGAGTAAGAACTCACTGATTACTGCAAGGATTGTACCAAGCCATTCATGAAGTGAATGGCTCCACCTCCTCCCCACCTCCAACATTGGGGTTTACATTTCAATGTGAGATCTGGAGGGGACAAACATCCACGCTATAGTATTTGCTTTCCACATGCTTAACAAAATCAGGTATTGTGCTAGGTTCTTGGAATAGAATCATAAACCCAACATTGTCTCAAGTACTTTATAATTGAGTGCCTATGTGGGTTTCTATACAGATAATTAGTCACATAATGCAAAAGCCACCAATTTTTAAAATTTAGTCTATAAAATACATAATAATACTAAGGAGTTATTGAGTTACCTATTGTCAGACAATATCTTTATTTAAGCTACCCATTTCTTTCTAAAAGCTGTAAAATTTTATGAAAAGACTTCAAAATGTTGTGAGAAATTGAATTAGATAAGCATTTTAAAAATAAGCTTTATTTCTCAGGATAAACCTCATCAAGACCAACATATTTTTGTAAGCAATGATACCAGACATTTCGTCCATCTCTAAGGAAATGAGTGTCCTGGGACTTTACCCATATCACTGTAGCCTTTTTTTTACATTATTAACTGAAGAAAAATAGATGCCCTTTACACATTTTTTAAAGATTAGAAAAAAAGAAGTCAGAAGGAGGCAAATCAGAACTGTAAGGTGGATGCCTAATGATATCCTATTGAAACTATCAAACTTACTTCTGATTTAATGAGAAGAATAAGCAGGAGCATTGTCATGGTGGAGGAGTACTCTATGGTGAAACTTTCCTGGGCATTTTTTTGCTAAAGCTTTGGCTAACTTTCTTAAAATACTCTAATAAGAGGGACATGTTATCCTTCTTTGGCCCTCTAGAAAGTCAATAAGAAAAATGTCTTGAGCATCCCCCAAAAAACGTTTTTCATGACTATATTAGTCTGTTTTTATGCTGCTATTAAGGACATAACTGAGACTAAGCAATTTACAAAAGAAAAAGGTTTATTGAACTTACAGTTCCACATGGCTGGGGAGGCCTCGCAATCATGGCAGAAGACAAGGAGGAGCAACTCACATCTTATGTGGACAGTAGTAGGCAAAAGGGAGATTGTGCAGAGAAACTCTCATTTTTAAAACCATCAGACCTGTGAGACACATTGATTATCATAAGAACAGCAAGGAAAGAACCACCCCCATGATTCAGTCATCTCCTACCAGGTCCCTTCTACAACATGTGGGAATTATGGGAGCTACAAGATGAGATTTGGGGGAGGACACAGATCCAAACCTTATCATTCCACCACTGGCCCCTCCCAAAACTCATATCTTCACATTTCAAAACCAACTGGGCCTTCCCAATAGTCCCCCAAAGTCTCAACTAATTTGAGCATAAACTCAAAAGTCCACAGTCCAGAGATTCATCTGAGACAAGGCAAGTCCTTTTCGCATATGAGCTTGTAAAATCAAAAGCAATTTATTAATTCTTAGATACAATGGGGCTACAGGCATTGGGTAAATACAGCCAATCCAAATGGGAAAAATTGGCCCAAACCAAGGGGCTACAGTCCTCATAAAGTCCAAAATCTAGCAGGGCAGTCAAATTTTAAAGCTCTAAAATGATCTTCTTCGACTCCATGTCTCACATCCAAGAAGTGGGCTCCCATGGTCTTGGGCAGCTTCACCAAGGTGGCTGTGCAGGGTACTGACTCCCTCCTGGCTGCCTTCATGGGCTGGCATTGAGTGTCTGCAGCTTTTCCAGGCACAGAGTGCAAGCTGTGAGTGGATCTACCATTCTGAGGTCTGGAGACGGCAGCCCTCTTCTCACAGCTCCACTAGGCAGTGCCCCAGTATGTAGGGACTCTGTGGTGGGGCTCCCACCCACATGTCCCTTCTGTATTGCCCTAGCAGAGGTTATCTATGATGACCTTGCCCCAAAGCAAACTTCTGCCTGGGCATTCAGATGTTTCCCTGCATCTTTTGAAATCTAGATGAAGATTCCCAAACCTCAATTCTTCTGTGCACCCACAGGCTCAACACCACATGGAAGCTGCCAAGGCTTGGGGAATCCACCCTCTGAAGCAACAGCTGGAGCTGTACCTTGGCTCCTTTTAGTCATGGCTGGAGCAGCTGGAACAAATCCCTAGACTACGCACAATAGAGAGACCCTTAGTCCAACCCACAAAATGACATTTTCTTCTTAGACCTCCAGGCCTGAAATGGGAGGGGCTGCCATGAAACCCTCTGTTATACCTTGGAGATATTTTCCCCATTATCTTGGGACACTAACATTTGGCATCTAGTTAATTATGCAAATATCTGCAGTGGGCTTGAATTTCTCCTCAGAAAATGGGATTTTCTTTTCTATCACATTGTGAGGCTGAAATTTTTCTAAACTTTAATGCTCTACTTCCCTTATAAAACTGAATGCCTGTAACAGTACCCAACTCACCTCTTGAATGCTTTGCTGCCTACAAATTTCTTCTGCCCGATACCCTGAATCATCTTCCTCAGCTATAAAGTTCTACAGTTCTCTAGGGCAGCAGCAAAATATTGCCAGTCTCTTTTTTAAAACACAACAAGAGTCACCTTTGCACCATTTCCCATCAAGTTCCTCATCTCCTTCTTAGACCACCTCAGCCCAGAATTTGTTTTCCGTATAATTATCAGCATTTTAGTCAAAGCCATTCAAAAAGTCTCTAGGGAGTTCCAAACTTTCCCACATTTTCCTATCGTCTTCTGAGCCCTTCAAACTACTCCAACCTCTGCCTGTTACCCAGTTCCAAAGTTACTTACGCATTTTTGGATATCTTTTCCGCAGCGCTCCCTCTACTGGTGCCAGTTTACTGTATTAATCTGTTTTCATGCTGCTGATAAAGGCATAACAAAGACTAGGCAATTTACAGAAGAAAGAGGTTTATTGGACTTATAGTTCCACATGGCTGGGGAGGCCTCACAATCATGGTGGAAGGCAAGGAAGAGCAGTCATGTCTTATGTGGATGGCAGCAGGCAAAGAGAGCTTGTGCAGGGCAACTCCTGTTTTTTAAACCATCAGATCTTGTGAGAACCATTCACTATCACAAGAACAGTATGGGAAAAGCCCATTCCATGATTCAGTCATCTCCCACTGGGTCCCTCTCACAACACATAGGAATTGTGGGAGTTACAAGATGAGGTTTGAGTGGGGACACAGAGCCGAACTATGTCAATGATGTTTGATTTTAACTGGTCCACTTTTGATCTGACTGGACCACATCCACCTCTTAATAGCCATTGCTTTGATTGTACCTTGTCTTCATATCATACTAGTGGAGCTATGTTTCATCTCCTGTTACAACTCTTCAAAGACATACTTAAAGATCTTGATCTTATTTATTTAAAATTTCAGTTGAAACCTCTCTTCTAGTTTACAGCTGATCTGGGCACAACAGTTTTGATAACCCCTGAGTGGAACATTTGCTCAACTTTAATTTTCCATTCAGAGTTGTGCAACCTGAACCAGTTTAGATGTCTAAGGTATTGGCTTTTGTTTTTACTATTAATTATTGGTCCTTTTCAATTAGGGAATGAATATGATTAAATTTTCTCTTGCAAATTGATGTCGATGATCAGCCACTAAGGACTTCATCTTCAACATAGTCTTCTCCCTTCTTAAGACAAGTTATTCCCTTGTAAACTGTTAATTTCTTTTGAGCATTGTTCCAATAAATTTTTGTAAAGCTTCAGTGATTTTTACCATTCTTACACCCAAACTTCATCATAAATTTGATATTTCTTCTTGATTCAATTTTAGCGGAATTCATGTTGCTCTGATAGGGGCTCTTTTCAAACAGATGCCTTATTCTTCATAGTAACTCAAGATAGTTTCTGTTCAGACATGTCAGGATGAGTGAAATTCATCCATAGTTTTTAAATAAAACACAGTTTATGTAAACTTTTTGAAGAACTCCTGTATGTAGTAGTTTGTTTTAATTTTATCAATATTGGTTTTTTGTTGTAATGTTTGTTTTTGAAAATATTTTATGCTCTTTCACAACTTGAACTTTAAATCAAACTGATATGTGACTTTATTCTCAATTAGTTAAAATAAATGCCTGAAATCTTTAAAACACTTTCTTGTTTAAACTATTACTGTATTATTCTTTTAACATCACCATTGAAACTTTACAAGGGCAAAAAAATACCTATCATTTAACAACTGAAAAAATTAGAATGTCAAAATTGAAAAGACGTAGTTATTTTTTCAATCATTAAGCTGTCCTTCACTAATGAAGTCAGTCCTTGATTAAACACACACACACACACACACACACACACACACACACACACACACACGCTTTTATGTCTATAAAATACAAATGTTTCCTGGCAGTATTTTAAACCTTATTTCTAGTTAAAAAAAAATAATTTGAGGCTTAGCTGATTATTTATTTAGAAATTGTTACAAGATGGAAAATGTAGCAAAATGAGTAATTCTAAAGCTTCATTAATTCCAAATAAAGATAGCACACTTAGGATATAAAATTTCTTGAACTTTTAAAGCACAGGTTCAAAAATGAATATTATGTATTATAATAGACAACAAACTAAAACATTGTTTTATAAATAATATTTTCTAGTAGTTATACATAATTGGAAATTTTTAAAAGAGAAAGCTTGTATTGGGGAGGTCATGAAAATAGCAAAATAAAAAAGGAACTGGAAGAAAGGTGATATTCAAATCATTTGTTTCGGGAATCATCAGCCAACAACAATCAATCCAATATTTATCAAGCAAAATAGATGATTTAAAATAAAGTAGTTCTGGAGAACATCATTCTCAGCAAACTGACACAAGAACAGAAAAAGAAATACCACATATACTCACTCATAGGTGGGTGAGAAAAATGAGAACACATGGACACAGAGAGGGTGTCTACTACACACTGGGGTCTATTGGGGGGAATGGGGGAGGGACAGCGGGAGGGGGGCTGGGGAGGGATAGCCTGGGGATGAATGCCAAGTGTGGGTGAAGGGGAGGAAGGCAGCAAAACACATTGCCATGTGTGTACCTATGCAACTACCTTGCACGTTCTGCACATGTACCCCAAAACCTATAATGCAATAAAAATTAAAAAAAAAAAGAATACTCCCCTCAAAAAAAATAAAATAAAAATAAAAAAATAAAATAAAATAAAGTAGTTAACAACTTACTCAAAACAAGATAACTTAGTTTTGTTAATCACATATTTGTAAATTTAAGAATATTAATTTTGTAGTATTTTGCTCAAAGTGTCATTTTTTTCTGAAACACTACAGCTAATTAGAATATCATTCAGAAGGTGAGAGAGAGTTGTATTCTTAATTTTTCACTTAATGTACTTTGGAGTTATGTACTCATAGTTTCGTGTCTTTCTTTTTACCTGTTGCATAGTAATTCATACGTAAGTGTATATTTTATTTAACTATCTTTTCTTGATAAACATTTAGGTTATTCTGTTTGCCTTTAAAATTTGTTTTGTGTTGGACATCCATATACAACTATCTTTATAAACTTTTGAAAGCATATAGATAGAATGAAAGTCTAAAAGTGGAATTGATTTGTCAAAGAATGTCCATATAGTTTAAAATTTGGTGTATGGATGAGTATTTTGTGGGGTTTAATATATGTTAGTGTTACTATGTTCTTAGAATGTTATTTCTCAGATCTATAATGTAAATGAAACAGTGCATTTTGAAGTAAAAAATTATCTCCTCAAAAAAAAAAAAAAAAAAGAAGGTCATGTAATATAGTGTTGATACAAAAGTTTAAGAATTTTTCTGCTTCTCAGTAATCTCTATCATTTCCTCACAAATCTCCCTAATCAAATTATTAATAATGTTGATCATAATTTTTTATCAGTATCTTATATAAAGAACAAATAAGTGTATATTTAGAAAATACTCTTTTTTTCTGTTAACCTGTAACATAGAATCTAAGTAAAAGCAGTGTTGAAGAGTAGTCATCTTGACTTCCTTGCCTTACAGTGAGGTTTGTCACGAAGCCATCAAATACAAAGAAATCATGACACAATTGCTGTGAATATTCCAAAGGAAATAAGTGCCTGGGCTTGAAGGAGGCAGGAAAGAGTCACATATGAGCCATCCAGAAAACATATGCTATGTTAATAAAGTGAAACCTAAGTATTGAATATTTATTTCAACCTAAATTGTATGTTCTTTCTGACTCCACAGATTTCAGCTGTGTTCGTTATTATGGAGATTCCTATCTAGAATTTCAGAATGTGCTTTTAAATCCACAAAATAACATCTCCCTAGAATTTCAGACCTTCAGCTCCTATGGACTCCTGCTCTATTTCAAGCAAGACTCAAATTTAGTAGATGGATTATCTATTCAATTGTTTATTGAAAATGGTATCTTAAAGGTAAGTTATTCAGTTCATTTAATTTTTTAAAATATACAAAGTTGTTCTCATTCTGTCCTTTATTGGTTATTCTCAAAATAAAATTTATACGTTTTATTTATATATACATATAGGTAAACTATATTTTATTTATATATACATATAAATAAGCTATTTTTTATTTATATATACATATAAATAAGCTATATTTTATTTACCTATATATATCTATATATGAACCAACAACAATCAAGTATTTTTCACTCAAAAAATGATTTAATAATAATATGAAGTGGTTAGTAGCTTATTCAAAAAATAAGCTAACTGGGTTTTATTAATCACATATTTATAAATTTTAAACATTTACTTGTCAGAGTATTTTGCTCAAAATATCTCTATTTTTTTCTGAAAAATATACCTAATTAGAATAGCATTCAGAAGGCAAAATAGAGTTGTTAAGAAACTCATATAATACAGAGAGAAAAATTTACACTCATATGGATAGATCAGTTTATAGATAGATATTTAGATATTTATATTTCAAACAGTACATGATTTGAATTAACATTTATTGTCTCCTTTTTCTCTCCTTATTTTTAACTTTTCTTCTACTTTTTTATTGGCCAGTTTGTCAATTTCTCAATTTCCTAATGACAATAATTGTTACTGTTTTTATAACCTTAAGGGCAGGTGAAGCCTGGGAACCCCTAGGCAATCCCAAGATTTTTTTTAGAGGGTCCTGAAGAGAAAACCTGTTTTCATAAGTTTTCTCTGTAAGCAAGAGGTGTTATTTGCCTTTTTTATTTTTACTCTCATAAGTGTATAGTAGAGTTTTCCAGAGGCTACAGGACACACAATAAAGTCCTTGCTCTAATTTCTAATGTATTATTTTATTATGTGTTTCTGTATTTTCAAAATGTCCATTGTAATTTTTGGCATTGTAAATATTTTTTTATTTTACCTGATTTTATATATTATGCTTTAAGTTCTCGGGTACATGTGCAGATCGTGCAGGATTGTTACACAGGTATACACATGCCATGCTGGTTTGCTGCATCCATTCCCCGTCATCTGCATTAGGTATTTCTCCTAATGTTATCCCTCCCCAATCCCTCTACCCTCTGCTATGCCTCCCCAACCCCCACACCCCCCAACAGGTCCCAGTGTGTGATGTTCCCCTTCCTGTGTCCATGTGTTCTCATTGTTCAACATCCACTTATGAGTGAGAACATGTGGTGTTTGGTTTTCTGTTCTTGTGTCAGTTTGCTGAGAAAGATGGTTTCCAGCTTCAGACAAAACCCAATTAATAAAAACTCTTTGGACTTCTCAATAATTGTTAAGAATGCAAAGGGACTATGATATCAAAAAGGTTGACATCATGGACTTTGCACTTGATGAGCATTATAAAAAGCTGATTTCAAAAGTTCAAGATTATGCAGCTAATAACATTTTGAAGCCAACTTTGACTTGAAGCCAAGTTTTCCCAACATCATTCCGCCTTAACAAATTAATTCATATTCCTGCTCTGAATACTTGGTTTAGGGAAGTCATCCCAATCATTGTTGTAGAAAGGTTTTAACTCAGCGCAACAAGTTAATTAACTCACATAATTCTAATATATGAAACATAATAACTGTATTTTGTCTACCATTTTTTTATGATGTGATCAAAGTGTACACGTTGTGAATTTCCATGAAAGGATGAGTTATACCTTTTTATTTAAATAGGCAAATTCCCTTACTTTGATTTTCTTTAAATGCTCAGGTTTCTTAAGTATTAAAATAAATATACAGCATTAAACACAATTCTTAAATAAATATCATAAATAAATGCCAACCAAACATAGCAGAGAATTCTATGCAGAAATGCATATAATTCATTCAAGTATTTGTATACTCATTCATTGAACAAATATCTACCATCAGTCACTATTCTAGGATCTAAGGATTCAGTGGCAAAGCAGACCCACTGTGTATGCCATATGTTGCTTTCAAATGATTTAAAATAATAATGAGAACAGGTGAAACCAGAAGAAAAAATAGAATTATATAATAAATAAAATACTGTAATGAATCATCAACCATCAATCTGACCCTTTAAGAAAACCTTTGCTGATCCCTGTGCTATAGTATTTTTCTCAATTCAGGCCAAAAATGTCCATTAGCCTTATAAGAACCAGGAAAAATGTAGAAACTTAATGTAAAAGTTATCAAGCACATATAATATTGACCATTGGTCACAGAATGTCTCCTCTTAGCATATTTTCTTTCCATCTGTTAATTTAACTGCAACTGAGTATCTAACTTAGTTTCCATAACTTGTTCAAATATATTAGAATATTATTTTTAGGCATTACTAAGGCTTATTAATTTCCTGTCATACTCAGGACTGTCAAAATAAAACATATAAAGTATTTAATAGACAATTTTATTAACTTAATTTTTTCATTTTTTATTTTTATTTTTATTTATTTATTTTTCCATTGGTAGAGATCGGGGAGAAGGTTATTCCTTTTCTTTTTTTTTTTAATTTTTACTGCATTTTAGGTTTTGGGGTACATGTGCAGAACGTGCAAGATAGTTGCATAAGTATACACATGGCAGTGGGTTTTGTTGCCTTTCTCCCCTTAACCCACATTTAGCATTTCTCCCCAGGCTATCCCTCCCCAGCTCCCCCCGCCACTGTCCCTCCCTTATTCCCCCAATAGTCCCCAGTGTGTAGTTTTCCCTTCCCTGTGTCCATGTGTTCTCATTTTTCTCACCTGCCTATCAGTGAGAATATGTGGTATTTCCTTTTCTGTTCTTGTGTCAGCTTGCTGAGAATGATGTTCTCCAGATTCATCCATGTCCTTACAAAGGACATAAACTAATAGTTTTTGATTGCTGCATAATATTCCATGGTGTATATGTGCCACATTTTCCCAGTCCAGCCTATCATCGATGGGCATTTGGGTTGGTTCCAGGTCTTTGCTATTGTAAACAGTACTGCAAGGAACATTCCTGTGCATGTGTCCTTATAGTAGAATGATTTATAGTCCTTTGATTATATACCCAGTAATGGGATTGCTGGGTCAAATGGAATTTCTATTTCTAGGTCCTTGAGGAATCACCACACTGTCTTCCACAATGGATGAACTAATTTACACTCCCACCAACAGTGTAAGAGTGTTCCTATTTCTCCACATCCTCTCCAGCATCTGTTGTCTCCAGATATTTTAATGATCGCCATTCTAACTGGTGTGAGATGGTATCTCAATGTGGTTTTGATTTGCATCTCTCTAATGACCAGTGATGATGAGCATTTTTTTATGTTTGTTGGCCTCATGCATGTCTTCTTTGTAAAGTGTCTGTTCATATCCTTTGCCCATTTTTGAATGGGCTTGTTTGTTTTTTTCCTGTAAATCTGTTTGAGTTCTTTGTAAATTCTGGATATCAGCCCTTTGTCAGATGGGTAAACTGCAAAGATTTTTTTCCCAATCTGTTGGTTGCTGATTCACTCTAGTGACTGTTTATTTTGCGGTGCAAAAGCTATGGAGTTTGATTAGGTCCCATTTGTCTATTTTGGCTTTTGTTGCCAATGCTTTTGGTGTTTTGGTCATGAAGTCCTTGCCTACTTTTATGTCCTGAATGGTTTTGCCTAGATTTTCTTCTAGGGTTTTTATGGTGCCAGGTCTTATGTTTAAGTCTTTAATCCATCTGGAGTTAATTTTAGTGTAAGGTGTCAGGAAAGGGTCCAGTTTCTGCTTTCTGCACATGGCTAACCAGTTTTCCCAACACCATTTATTAAACAGGGAATCCTTTCCCCATTGCTTGTTTTTGTCTGGTTTATCAAAGATTATATGGTTGTAGATATGTTGATTTGCTTCTGATGCCGCTGTTCTGTTCCATTGGTCTATATCTCTGTTTTGGTACCAGTACCATGCTGTTTTGATTACTGTAGCCTTGTAGTATAGTTTGAAGTCTGCTAGTGTGATGCCTCTCGCTGTGTTCTTTTTGCTTAGCATTGACTTGGCTATGTGGGGTCTCATTTGGTTTCATATGAAGTTCATGGTGATTTTTTCCAGTTCTGTGAAGAAATTCAATGGTAGTTTGATGGGGATAGCATTGATTCTGTAAATTACTTTGGGCAGTATAGCCATTTTCACGATATTGATTCTTCCTAACCATGAACATGGAATGTTTTTCCATCTGTTTGTGTCCTCTCTGATTTCATTGAGCAGTGGTTTGTAGTTTTCCTTGAAGAGGTCCCTTACATTCCTCCTGGTTTAGGCTTGGAAGGACACAGGTGTCCAGGAATTTATCCATTTCTTCCTGGTTTACTAGTTTATGTGCATAGAGTTGTTTGTAGTATTCTCTGATGATGGTTTGAATTTCTGTGGAATCTGTGGTGATTTCCCCTTTATCATTTTTTATTGCATCTATTTGTTTGTTCTCTCTCTTCTTTTTTATCAGTCTGGCTAGTGGTCTGTCTATTTTGTTGATCTTTTTGAAAAACCAGTTCTTGGATTTATTGATTTTTTGAAGGGTTTTTCATGTCTCTATCTCCTTCAGTTCTGCTCTGATCTTAGTTATTTCTTGTCTTCAGCTAGGTTTTGAGATTTTTTGATCTTGCTCCTCTAGCTCTTTCAATTTTGACCATAGGGTGTCAATTTTGGATCTCTCTACTCTTCTCATGTGGGCACTTATTGCCATATATTTTCCTCTAGAGACTGCTTTAAATGTGTCCCAGAGATTCTGGTATGTTGTGTCTTCGTTCTCGTTGGTTTCGAAGAACTTCTTTATTTCTGCCTTCATTTCATTGTTTATCCAATCAACATTCAAGAGCCAGTTGTTCAGTTTCCATGAAGCTGTGTGATTCTGAGTTAGTTTCTGAATTCTGAGTTCTAACTTGATTGCACTATGGTCTGAGAGACTGTTTGTTATGATTTCAGTTGTTTTGCATTTGCTGAGGAGTGCTTTACTTCCAATTATGTGGTCAATTTTGGAGTAGGTGTGATGTGGTGCTGAGAAGAATGTATATTCTGTGGATTTGGGGTGGAGAGTTCTGTAAATGTCTATCAGGTTTGCTTGTTCCAGGTCTGTGTTCAAGTCCTGCATATCCTTGTTAGTTTTCTGTCTGGTTGATCTGTCTGATATTGACAGTGGAGTGTTAAAGTGTGGGAGTCTAAGTGTCTTTGTAAGTCATTAAGAACTTGTTTTATATATCTGGGTGCTCCTGTATTGGGTCCATATATATTTATAATCATTAGCTCTTCTTGTTATATAGATCCTTTTACCATTATGTAATGACCTTCTTTGTCTCTTTTGATCTTTGTTGCTTTAAAGTCTATTTTATCAGAGATGAAAATTGCAACTCCTGCTTTTTTTTGCTCTCCATTTGCTTCGTAAATCTTCTTCCATCCCTTTATTTTGAGTCTTTGTGAATCCTTGCATGTGAGATGGGTTTCTTGTATACAGCACACCGATGGGTTTTGGTTTTTTATCCAATTTGCCAGTCTGTGTCTTTTGATTGGTGCATTTAGCCCATTTACATTTGGGGTTAATATTGTTATGTGTGAGTTTGATACTGCCATTTTGATGCTAGCTGGCTGTTTTGTCCCTTGGTTGATGCAGATTCTTCATTTTGTTGATGCTCTTTAGGATTTGGTATGTTTTTAGAATGGCTGGTACTGGTTGTTTCTTTCTATGTGTAGTGCCTCTTTCAGGAGCTCTTGTAAAGCAGGCCTGGTGGTGACAAAATCTCTGAGTACTTGCTTGTTGGCAAAAGATTTTATTCTTTCTTCACTTATGAAGCTCAGTTTGGCTGGATATGAAATTCTGGGTTGAAAGTTCTTTTCTTTAAGGATGTTGAATATTGGCCCCCACTCTCTTCTGGCTTGTAGAGTTTCTGCCGAGAGATCTGCTGTGAGTCTGATGGGCTTCCCTTTGTGGGTGACCCGACCCTTTTTTGTGGCTGCCCTTAGTGTTTTCTCTTTCATTTCAACCCTGGTGAATCTGATGATTATGTGCCTTGGTGTTGCTCTACTTGAAGAATATCTTTGTGGTGTTCTCTGTATTTTCCGGAGTTGAGTATTGGCTTGCCTTGCTAGGTTGGGGAAATTTTTATGGATAATATCCTGAAGAGTGTTTTCCAGCTTGAATTAATTCCCTTCATCATATTCTGGTACACCTATCAAACATAGGTTAGGTCTCTTCACATAGTCCCACATTTCTTGGAGATTTTGTTCATTCATTTTTGCGCTTTTTTCTCTAATCTTGGTTTCTCATTTTATTTCATTGAGTTGATCTTCGGCTTCTGATATTCTCTCTTCTGCTTGGTCAGTTCGGCTGTTGAAACTTGTGCATGCTTCATGAAGTTCTCGTGTTGTGTTTTTCAGCTCCTTCAATTCATTCATATTCCTAAGTTGTCCATTCTTTTTATCATTTCCTCAAATCTTTTTTCAAATCTTTTTTCAAGGTTCTTAGTTTCTTTGCATTGATTTAGAACATGTTCTTTTAGCTCACTGAAGCTTCTCATTATCCACATTCTGAAGTCTGATTCCATCATTTCATCACTCTCCTCCGTCCAGCTTTGTTCCCTTACTGGTGAGGAGTTTTGGTCCCTTTTAGGAGGTGAGGTGTTTTGGTTTCAGGTGTTTTCTTCTTTTTGCTCTGGTTTCTTTTCATCTTTGTGGATTTATCCACCTGTCATCTTAGTAGTTGCTGACTTTTCAATTGGGTCTCTGAGTGGATGCCAAGATTGTTGATGATAAAGTATTTCTGTTACTTAGTTTTCCTTCTGACAGTCTAGCTCCTCTGCTATATGAGTGCTGAGGTCCTCTCCAGGCCCTGCTTCTCTGGGGTACAGCTGTAGCAGCTGCGGAACAGTGAGGGATGCTACCAGTTTCTTCTTCTGCTATCTTTGTCCCAGAATGATGCCGGCCATATGTCAGTCTGATTAGTCCTTTTTTGAGGTGACTCTTTGGATATACAGGGGTCAGGGAGCTGCTTGAGGAGATGGTATGTACCTTATAGGAGCTCCTGTGCTGAGCTGTGAGCTCGATTGTTCATTCAGGGTTTTTGGGCAGATGTGTTTGGGTCTGCTGCAGCAGAACTTATAAAACCCTTTTTTTCCCCTCAGATGCTCTGTCTCAGGGAGTTGGGGCTTTTTTTATGAGTATCTGTTGCACTGTTTTGCCCAGCTAGGAGGCAGTCTGTTCACTAGTTGCCTGCCGGGACTCCGCCCTGCTATCGTGGGTCTGCCCTGCTGCCATGGGGCTGCGTTCTACTGTGGTGAACTCTGCCCTGTTGGCAGAGTCTCTCTGTTATGGCTGGTTGCCTCAGCAATGGCAGGCTGGGTCAGCTATGGGCGTGTACCTCAGTAGAGGAAGATTGCATCCGTCAATACTGGCTGACGCCCCTCCCCCACTGAGCTCCACCATCCTGGAGTCAGCTGAGCTTGCAGCAAAACTCTCAACCCCAAGCACCTTGAATCGCCACCCTGCTTGTCCCCATGAGGGTGGGACCTGCCGAGCCTGATTGCCTGGCTCCCCGCCTCAGAGTCCCTTCTCTCTCTCTCTCTTTTTCTCTCCAAGTTAAATGGTTGACTCTCTCACAGGTGCCCCAGTCGCCTGCTGATTGGGCACCAGGATTCATGTGATCTCTTGTGCGACGGCCCACTGCACCAGCTCAAATCACTCTTCCCAGGAGTCTCCTGGTCTGGCTCACCATCCAAGACCTGTTCAATCAGATGGACATGTCAATCTGCCCTCCAAAATCTCAGATTGCTGGTTTAACAGGGAACCCAGACCAGTGAGTTTTGTGCCCGGTGCTGCTGTGCTGCAGCGCCAGCAAAAATGGCCATGCAAACTGAAAGAGCTGCGCTGCTGTCCTGTGTCTCTCCTACACCTGGGAATTTCCCCATTCCATGGGCAACAAAGATTCATCTCAAAATGCGGCTAGGACTCACCCTCTGTGCCTTTACTGAGAGCTGCAATCCCGAGCTTTTTCTACGGCACCATCTTGGAAATTCTCCCAGTTCTTCCTTTTCTAATCTCTGTCTCCATTTATGTCTTAACTTAATTTTTTCTGTTACAACTAGCTGCTATATGTTGTGGATAAAACAATAGCTAATGTTTATAAAATAATTACATTACAAATTTATAAAAGCACTTTACAAGTGTCAACATAAGCATTATCATTCCAAGGCAAAACTAACAAGCAAAACTAAATGATGTAGGTACCATCCTATTATTATTCCCATTATTCAGAAGTAAAAACTGAGAAGTGATTGGCCTTCATCCAGAGAGGCACAGTGATTTGTGACACAGCTATGAATATTTAATGGATTAAATCATACTTGAATCTCAATGATGGACGTATCTACTTATCTTCTCAGTATGCAAATGATCCAAAGTAATATTTTTTAAAATTACATGTGTTGAACTTTTCTAAAAACCCAGATTTCCTTAAAAAAAAAAACATTTTATAAACAATTCTGCATTTCTAGAATTTGAATAGGTCTTAAGTTATGATAACTTTAAAAGTGAAAATATAAATATATCTTTGTATAAATTGTAATGCAAATACTTTCCACGTATAATTATACTTTTAAAATAGATGAGGAAATTGAAGCATATGCTCTCAAATCACAGCAGAACAAGAAAAATTTTTAAATCATGATGATAGAATAATGCTGAGATTTCTTCTAAATTATTCCAAGGAAGCAGTGATGTGTAGTAGAAAGAACATTGCTATTTGGAGTTATGCAACAGTGAAAATTCCTGATTTGCCATTTTTAAGAGATTTAGAAGAGTATATTTAATAGTCAAACTCTGATAGCCTCAGGGTTTTACAGAATCTTTGTAGGATGCAGAGCAAAAATAGCTAGCCTTGGGCTAGGTGAACAGGCTCAGGCCTGTTATCCACACACTTGGGGAGGCTGAGGGGGTAGATCACTTGAAATCAGGAGTTCAAGTCCAACCTGGCCAACATGGTGAAACCATGTCTCCAAAAATAAAAAAAATTAGCCAGGTGTGGTGGTGTTTGCCTGTAATTCCTGCTGCTCTGGAGACTGAGGCAGAGGAATTGCTTGAACCTTTGAGGAGGAGGTTGCAGTGAGCAGAGAGAGCACTATGGCACTCAAGCCTAGGAATTGGAGCCAAGAACAAACAAACAAACAAACAAAAAAACTAGCCTTCATATATAATTTTGTCCCAGGTATAATTCTGTGTGTTCTACTTTGATTGACTTATTTGACCATTCATAATATTTACTTCACAATATTTTTTCATTTACTAATTTAAATCAAACAAAAATTGTTATTACCCCATTAGTAGATTTCAGCACAAGGCACATGTAAAGTCTCAAAACTCCTAAGTAACAGAGCTGGATTTAAACTCTGATCATCTAGCTATAGAGTAAATGATCTTAAATTTTTTAAAAATGGAGATTGACAAAGTATTACAATTCAGCAAATAATAGTAATCATTATAGACATATAAGTATATATCCTTTCTTTTACATAAAACCAAAGGGAAAGATACCTCTCTTCACCCATTAATTATTATTATTATTATTATTATTATTATTTTATTGTACTTTAGCTTCTTGGGTACATATGCTGATTATGCAGGATTGTTGCATAGGTACATACATGGCAAGGTGATTTGCTGCCTCCTTCCCCCCATCACCTATACCTGGCATTTCTACCCACATTACCCCTCCACACCTTCACCACTCCCCGCTGTTCCTCCCCTCGTACCCGCTAACAGATCCCAGTGTGTGATACTTTCCTCCCTTTGTCCATGTCTTCTCATTGTTCAACACCCACTTCTGAATGAGTACAAGCAGCATTTGATTTTCTGTTTTTTTTTTTTTTTTTTGTCAGTTTGCTGAGAACGATGGTTTCAACATTCGTCCATGTCCCAACAAAGGACATAAATTCATCCTTTCTTATGGCTGTATAGTATTTCATGGTGTATATGTGCCACATTTTCTTTGTCCAGTCTATCATCGATGGGCACTTGGGTTGGTTCCAGATCTTTGCTATTGTAAACAGTGCAGCAATGAACATTTGTGTGCATGTGTCTTTATGATAGAACAATTTATAGTCCTTTGGGTATATACCCAGTAATGGGATTGCTGAGTCAAATGAAATTTCATTTCTAGATCCTTGAGGAATTGCCACACTGTCTTCCACAATGGTTGAACTAATTTATACTCCTACTAACAGTGTAAAGTGTTCCTATTTCTCCACATCCTCTCCAGCATCTGTTGTCTCCAGATTTTTTAATGATAACCATTCTAATTGGCATGAGATGGTAACTCAATGTGGTTTTGATTTTCATTTCTGTAATGACCAGTGATGATGAGCTTTTCTTCATGTTTGTTGGATTCATATGTGTCTTCTTTTGAAAAGTGTCTGCATTCGCCCACTTTTGGATGGGTTTGTTTTTTTCCTGTAAACCCATTTTAGTTATTTGTAGATTCTGGATATTAATCCTTTGTCAAATGGTTAGACTGCAAAAATTTTTTCCCATTCTGTTAGTTGCTGGTTTGCTCTAATGATTGTTTCCTTTGTTGTACAGAAGCTCTGGAGTTTCATTAGATCCCATTTTTCTATTTTGGCTTTTGTTCCCAATGCTTTTGGTGTTTTAGTCATGAAGTCCTTGCCTATGCCTATGTCCTAAATGGTTTTGCCTATGTTTTTTTCTAGGAATTTTATGGTTTTAGGTTTATGTTTAAATCTTTAATCCATCTGGAGTAAATTTTAGTATAAGGTGTCAGGAAGAGGTCCAGTTTCTCCTTTCTGCACATTGCTACCCATTTTTCCCAACACCATTTATTAAACAGGGGATCCTTTCCCTATTGCTTGTTTTGGTCAGGTTTGTCAAAGAACAGATGGTTGTAGATATGTTGTGTTACTTCTGAGGCCTCTGTTCTGTTTCATTGGTCTGTATCTCTGTTTTGGTATCAGTACCATGCTGTTTTGATTACTGTAGCCTTGTAGTATAGTTTGAAGTCAGGCAGCAGGATGCCTCCAGCTTTATTCTTTTTGTTTAGGATTGTCTTGGCTATGTGGGCTGTCTTTTGGTTCCATATGAAGTTTAAAGTGGTTTTCCCCAGTTCTGTGAAGAAGGTCATGGGTAGTGTGATGAGGACAGCATTGAATCTATAAGTTACTTTGGGCAGTATGGCCATCTTCATGATATTGATTCTTCCAAACCATAAGCATGGAATGTTTTTCTGTCTGTTTGTGTTTTCTCTTATTTTCTTGAGCAGTGCTTTGTATTTCTCCTTGAAGAGATCCTTTTCATCCTTTGTTAGTTGTATTTCTAGGTATTTCATTCTCTTTGTAGCTATTATGAATGGGAGTTTGCTTTTGATTTGGCTCTCTGTTTGTTGTTGGTGTATAGGAATGCTTGTGATTTCTGCACATAGATTTTGTATTCTGAGACTTTGCTCAAGTTTCTTATCTGTTTAAGGAGATTTTGGACTGAGACAATGGGGTCTTCTAAGTATACAATCATGTCATTTGCAATTAGAGAGAATTTGGCTTCCTCTTTTCCTAATTAAATATGTTTTATTTCTTTTTCTTGTCTGATTGCTCTGGCTGGAACTTCCAATACTGTACTGAATAAGAGTGGTGAGAGAGGACATCCTTATCTAGTGTGATATCAAAGGGAATGCTTCCAGTTTTTGCCCATTCAGTATGATACTGACTTTGGGTTTGTCATAAATACCTTTTATTATTTTGTGATACTTTTATTAATTTGTGATTGATACCTAGTTTATTGAGAGAATTCAGCATAAAGTGCAGTTGAACTTTGTTGAAGGCCTTTTCTTCATCTGTCTAGATAATCATGTGGTTTTTGTCTTTGGTTCTATTTATGTGATGGATTACATTTATAGACCTGCATATGTTAATTAGCCTTGCATGCCCAGAATGAAGCCTACTTGATTGTGATGGATAAGCTTTTTGATGTGCTGTTGCAATCTGTTTGCCAGTATTTTACTGAAGATTTTTGCATCAGTGTTTATCATGGATATTGGCTTGAAGTTTTCTTTTTTTGTTTAGTCTCTGACTGGTTTTGGTATCAGAATGATTTTGGTCTCCTAAAATGAGTTAGGGAGGATTCTCTCTTTTTGTATTGCTTGGAATAGTTTCAAAAGAAGTGGTACAAGCTCCTCTTTGTATGTCTGTTAGAATTCAGCTGTGACCTCATCTGTACATGGACTTTTATTGGTTAGTAGGCTATTAATTGTTGCCTCAACTTCAGCCTTAGTATTGGTCTACTCAGGGTTTCAACTTCTTCCTGTTTTATGCTTGGGAGGATGCCAGGAATTTATCCATTTCTTCCAGGTTTACCGGTTTATGTGCATAGAGTTGTTTGTAGTAATCTCTGATGGTAGTTTGCATTTCTGTGGAATCGGTGGTGATATCCCCTTTATCATTTTTATTACATTTATTTGATTATTCTCTCTTTTCTTTTTTTATTCTGGCTAGCACTCTGTTTATTTTGTTGATCTTTAAAAGAAACAGCTCCTGGATTTATTGATTTTTGAAGGGTTTTTTGTGTCTCTATATCCTTCGGTTCTACTCTGATCTTAGTTATTTCTTGTCTTCTGCTAGCTTTTGAATTTTTTTGATCTTGCCCCTCTAGCTCTTTCAATTTTGATGATAGGGTGTCGATTTTAGATCTTTCCTTGCCTCTCATGTGGGCATTTATTTTCCCTCTAGACATTGCTTTGAATGTGTCCCAGAGATTCTGGTATGTTGTGTCCTTGTTCTTGTTGGTTTTGAAGAAAATCTTTACTTCTGCCTTCATTTCATTGTTTATCCACTCAACATTCAGAAGCCAGCTGTTCAGTTTTCATGAGGTTGTGTGATTTTTGAGTTAGTTTCTTAATCTTGAGTTATAGTTTGATTGCACTGTGGTCTGAGAGACTATTTGTTATGATTTCCATTCTTTTGCATTTGCTGAGGAGTGATTTACTTCCAATTATGTGGTCAATTTTAGAGTAAGTATGATATGATCCTGAGTAGAATGTATATTCTGTGGCTTTGTAGGGGAGAGTTCTGTAAATGTCTATTAGGTTTGCTTGTTCCAGATCTGCGTTCAAGTCCTGGATGTTCTTGTTGATTTTCTGTCTCATATTAACCATGGAGTGTTAAGAAGTCTCCTACTATTATTGCGCAGGAATCTAAGTCTCTTTATATGTTGTTAAGAACTTGCTTTATGTATCTGAGTGCTCCTGTATTGGGAGCATATATATTTAGGATAGTTAGTTCTTCTTGATGTATTGATCATTTTACCATTATGTAATGCCCTTTTTTGTCTCTTTTGATCTTTGTTGGTTTAAAGTCCATTTTATCAGAGACTAGGATTGCAACTCTTTTTTTTTGGCTCTCCATTTGCTTGGTACATCTTCTTCCATCTCTTTACTTTGAGTCTGTGTGTGTCTCTGCATGTGAGATGGGTTTCCTGGATACAGAACACTGATGGGCCTTGACTTTTTATCCAGTTTGTCAGTCTTTGTCTTTTGATTGGGACATTTAGGCTGTTTACATTTAATGTTAATATTGTTATTTGTGAATTTGGTCCTGTCATTTTGTTACTGGTTGTTTGTTTTGCCCATTGGTTGATGCAGTTTCTTCATTGTGTTGTTTGACTTTACCATTTGGTTTGTTTTTGCACTGCCTGGTACTGGTTGTTCCTTTCCTAATTTAGTGCTTCCTTCAGGAGCTCTTGTAAGGCAGGTCTGGTGGTGATGAAATTCCTCAGTAATTGCTTGTCTATAAATTATTTTATTTCTCCTTCACTTATGAAGCTTACTTTGGCTGGATATGAAATTCTAGGTTGAAAGTTCTTTTCTTTAAGGATGTTGAATATTGGCACCCACTGTCTTCTGGATTGTAGAGTTTCTGCCATTAGATCCTCTGTGAGTCTGATGGGCTTCCCTTTGTGGGAGACCCGACCTTTCTCACTGACTGCCCTTAGCATTTTTTCCTTCATTTCAACTCTGGTGAATCTGATAAATATTGCCTTGGGGTTGCTCTTCTGGAGGAGTATCTTTGTGGTCTTCTTTGTATTTTCTGTATTTGAATGTTGGCCTGCTTTGCTAGGTTCAGGAAGTTCTCCTGGATAATATCCTGAAGAGTATTTTTCAGTTTTGATTGATTCTCCCTGTCCTCTTCAGGTACACTGATCAATCATAGATTAGGTCTTTTCACATAATCTCATATTTCTTGGAGGCTTTGTTCATTTCTTTTAACTCTTTTTTCTCTTTTCTTTTCTTCTCTTTATATTTTATTGAGTTAATCTTCAATCTCTAATGCTTTCTTCTGCTTGATCAATTTGGCTATTGAAATTTTGTATGCTTTGCAAAGTTCTCATGCTGTGTTTTTCAGCTCCATCAAGTTGTTTATACTCTTCTCTAGGCTGACTATTCTAGTTAGCATTTCATCTACCCTTTTTCAGCATGCTTAGTTTCTTTGCATTGGGTTAGAACATGATCTTTTAGCTCAGAGAAGTTTGTTATTACCCACCTTCAGAAGCCTGCTCTGTAATTCTGTCAGTTTGTCAAATTCAGTCTGTGTCCTTTTTTGTTCTCAGGGGAGGAGAGGCATTCTGGACTTTGATAGTTTAAAAAAAAAAATCCACTAGTTTCTTCCCATCTTCATGGATTTATCTATCTTTGATCTTTGAAGTTGGTGATACTGGATGGGGTCTCTGAGTGGACGTCCTTTCTGTTAAAGTTGGGGTTATTGCTCCTGTATGAGGCTTTATTGTTTTTACACAGGGTTTAGTGTACTGCTTAAGACAGCCTGTGGAGGTGCTGCTGGACTGCATTGGTTTCAGCCAGACTGCTGTTTATTCTTCTGGTTTCTCTTTACACTGGTGAGATTATCCCTGCCTTCCCAATGGCAGGTCTTTCCCTTTACCGAGCTGGCTTGTCCGGAATGGAGGTCAATCTGATGTGTCAACTGTGAAACTCTCCTGCGAGAGGGCTTCCACTTGCTGAATCTTGTGGAGGTGGGACCTGCCTGGCTGTATCCTCCAACTCCCTACTTTCAACTCTCTTTCCTTCTGTGGGACAGGTGGCTCGGACCCGCAAGCCTTCTTGGTGTTAGTTTAAGTCTCTGTCCTGGTCTGTGCCGACAATTCATAGCACCTGACTGGCCGGGGCTGTCACTCAGGGGTGTGACTCAGGGTGGTTCTCAGCCAGGCAGCATTTTTTTTGGACTATGGACTGCAGAAGTCATGGAGTGAAGCACAGTATCTGAATTGAAGTACCAAAGGGGTGAAGCCCCAATCCTCTTTGCCAGATGCACTTCCTGGATGGGGCAGAGCTCCGTGTTTTCTTGGTTAGCCTGCTTTGGGCTGCTCTTGCTGCCTTTTTAGGGGGTGTTATTCCCGCTGTTCAACCAGTCCCTTTGAAAAGAACCCGGTACCTTGATCAGAGACACGGAAATCACTCTTATTCTGTGTCTCCCTGGGAGCTGCACTCCATAGAAGCTTCCTTTTAGCCATCTGGGCGGAAGTCCTCCATTCATTAGTTTTACAGTTCCTAAAATATGTTTAACCTATTGTGAATTAATTTTTTCTTTTCTTTTTGAGATGGAATCTCGCTCTGTCTTCAAGGCTGCAGTGCCATTGTGCAATCTAGGCTCACTGCAACTCCTGCCTCCTGGGTTCATGTGATTCTCCTGTATCAGCCTCCTGAGTAGCTGGGATTACAGATGCATGCCACCACGCCCAGCTAATATTTGTATTTTTAGTAAAGACAGGTTTCACCATTTTGGTCAATCTGATCTCGAACTCCTGACCTTGTGATCCACCAGCCTTAGCCTCCCAACGTACTGGGATTACAGGCATGAGCCACCATGCCTGGCCGAATTTATTTTTTTTCTGATTTGACAGCAGTGGTTATCTATCAGTCTTGGTAGTATGATATTTCATAAAATGTTATCACCCACAATCCTACAAGTTTCTGATAATTCCTCCTCATGTTTCTTATTGGAGTTTTTAAAGACTACTGACAGTAAATAATCTTATAAAGGAAAGGAGCATTTTGCAAAGGCCAAATCTCATAAAAAGTTAAAATATATAGCATTATCTTTATCTTTGGACTACATGTGAGAGGATTTGGGTATTTCAACTTAAATATAGTGAGGGGCACAAGTTATGAAACACTTTCCAAGTGAATTTCTTAACACGTGGGTTATAGATCACTTTTAGATCCCATAAAAACTTTAAAGCCTCTCTCTGGGAAAGAATAGACACAGTATAATCAATATGCATGTAGACACATAATTGCTAAGAAGCTTAATAAGCCACTGTAGCACATCCGTGGAATTTTTGGGGATGCTTGGTCAATCATACCTGATATAGACATGAGTTTTCCTCTCTAGATCATATCTTAGTTGTCATTAACAGTAATTCTACAAATGGACCTAGATACCCTGACATCTCAGAGGCTTGGCATGATTGGTTAATTTTCACAATCTTGAAGTTTCCCTTTCTGTGATATTAATAGTGTCCTCTAAATTGTATTAACCACTCTTTGCCTTGCTCAACTGCTATTATGTTAGTAGCTTAACTGCTATTATGTTAGTAGCTTAACTGCTATTATGTAAGGACAATTCTAATAATACTTGCTTTCTGCTAGTAGAAGAACTTACCTTTCTCAACCATGTTCTTCAGAATATTGAAAAAGAATCTAGACTTGTGTGTGTACACATGTACTTACGTGTATTTATATGAAACTCATATATTTATGTGTATTAATTCTAGAACTTACTAGTTGTAAACCTTCAGCTATCGCTTGTCTTTAAGTTTTAAACTTCATGTCTCTCCAAAGACATGTAAAATATACTGATAAATTATAAAGTCCAGTACAAATATTAATATTAATTCATATTTGAATATTAATATTTTGAAAATAAAATATTAATTTCATGCTGAGAAACTGAGGACAAACCTTTTTCTCCCAACAGTACCACCTTTACTGTCCCGGTGAGGCAAAATTGAAAAGCATTAATACTACTATTAAAGTGGATGACGGGCAAAAGCATACACTGCTTATCAGGTAGGATATACTTATTTCTTTTCCACTTAATCTCATTAAGTAGCAAAGGCAAATCCTCTTAATATTGTCCTGGTCATTTCAAAATTGATGTTATCCTGATTAGTATTAACATATTCGTGTGTATGAATTAATGTTTGTCAAGCTTTTCTGTATATTCTAAAAATTGTACTGAGAAAAGAATATTATAGGGATTATATTATCAATGAACTTTCATAAGGAGATTTACAAAGGATCCATGAAAGCCTCATATTTTTCTTTTAGGGCAGTTGTAACAAATCAAACAAGCTGGTAATTTATTTTGATAAACAAAGTAAATTATATTCAGTGTAGAAACTGTGGAACTTCCAGAAAAGCATAAAGAAGGAAATTAAAATGGTGTATCACAATCCAGGTCGAGTAATTAAGGTGTATGATTCATGTTTTAAAAAAGCCGTGTTTGAAGGTGACCCTATCCCTAGAACCTCTTAAATAATCAGTTTGCCAATCTGATAAATAAATTTATCCTTTTTCTCCTTTGATTTTTATTAAATTTTAATTTTGAATATAGATGTACTGCTTTTTTGTTATGTATTTTTTATTTATTTAGGTGATGCTGAAAACACGTACCACAGTCACAAGTGAGTATATAGACTGAATTATTTTTTGGCGATAGATTATTTAGTAAAAGGAAACATCTATTTAAAGTCAATACAAATGAAGGAAAAAGAGCCCTGAACAGAGACTGGGAAAGAAGTTAAATGAGAGGTTTTAAGGAAGTTCTACCTACATTGTGCAAGAACTACCCAAATTCTATTATCTAGAATACAGAATTGTATAGATAATTGACCAAAAAATAATGTGTTATCAAATATATTGAGCAAAGCCTACATCACATCTATCCCCACCCTGGAATACTCAAAAAGAACATAAGTGTTTTATGACCTCTGAGATGCTTTTTAATAAAACATCTGTTTTTTTTTGTTTTCTTAATGCTTTAGTGTCACTCTACTTAAAAGTGTCATGACACAGACATACAACATTTAACATCTTTCCTCATCATTTTAATCTCCTAAATAAGAAATGCTGGGGCCAGTGCACTTTGGAAAATGACATCTTAGCTATGGTCATAATTTCCCTGGGCAGGGACTACCATCATCTGTAGGGAAGCAAGTGCCTGAGCCTTGGGTGGGAGTAAGAATCAAATCATGAAAGACATAGATGGGCTCCTGAAGCAAAATGATAGGTTGATTCATGGAGAGACAGAGGGAAAACCTACAGAGGCTATTCTGGCCTCAGGCAGGGTTGGAAGAGAGTAAAAATGTATATTCAAAAAAATCAGAATTACAGTTTATTTAACAGCAATTTATGTCCATTACTAATTATATTATGTATATGGATTTATTCCTGTAAACAATTATAATTATTATCTACATTTTTCAGATGCGAAACTAACAGACAGGGAAATTAAGTACAGATAATGACATAAGTAGAAAATGACACAGTCTCAAAGCCGCTCTCACTCCAAAATCTTTAAGTGTGAAGTCACAGGTCCCTTGAACCAAGCTAGAGAAATGTAATATGAATTGAATTCCTGTTTTACCCCCAACAGCAAAGAACTGCTGTGTGTTCAAGATCAAGTAAAGATAAGAATTATAAATGATGTGTCCGGTAAAATTACTAGCAGAAGATATAGTATTAATTAGCCCACACTAAACAATTACCATGTACCATATGCTTTACACACACATAACTACATCTAATCATTGTAAAACTTGTAATGCCTATTTCACTGGGTTGCTGGGCTGCCATAATAAACTATCACAGACAAGGTGGCTCAAACAACAGAAATTAATTTTCTCACTATTCTATAGGCAATATAATATCACAATTGCATTTTAGTCTCACAATTCTGAAATTAAAATGACAACAGGTTTGATTTTATTGAGGTCTCCTTTTGCTTGTAGATGGCCGTATTCACCCTTTGTCTACACATCATCTTCCCTTTGTATGTATCTATGATCTAATTTCCTCTTGTAATAAGAACACCAGACACATTGGATTAAATGTGTCTAATTACCTCATTTTAGCATGTTACTTCTTTGAAGATTCTATTTCCAAATATAGTCACATTCTCAGGGACTGATGCCTAGTGCATCAACATATGAATTTTGACTGAAACACAATTCAGCCTACAGCATATTTGAAAGCTGAGACTCATAGAAGATGGACAGCTTTCTCTATCACTTGCTAGTCAGTAAAGGAGCAAGATTAGAACCCATATCTCCTGCCCCGACCTGATCATTGTTTCTACTAAGCACACAGGCTGTATATTTAAAATAACAAAACACTAGTCTTCTTTAAAAGAAATATTAAATGTGTAAGATTTTTTAATTCCCAAGAATACCTATTTTTCAGTATCCTTATTATAAAATGTCACTGTTAAGAATACTTAACCAAAAACTCACTTTCTTTTTTTCTTATTTTTTATTTTTATTGCATTTTAGGTTTTGGGGTACATGTGCAGAACGTGCAAGATAGTTGCATAGACTGTTGCTTTTTATTTTTATCAAAATGTAATTGATATCCTGGCTATATCTGATCTAACTAAACTCAGAAATATTTCTTCTCAGGTCTTTGGTCTGTTTAATGTTGTAAAAAATTTATAGAAATATATATTCTCCATCATTATCATCTATAAAGTACAAAAGTGAAGCTCCATTAGATTTATTTTTCTGTTTCTTTAAAATACAGTCCTGGGGGGAAAAAAAGCAAAAACCTCAATTGTGAGTTGAACACAATTCATGAATGTTGAAGCTATAATTTTTTGACCATTACCATATTCTTGTTAGTAAAGGTAAATGGTGTGCACACATTTCACCCCCAGTTTTACACTCTTTTATTTTGTTATTGTTGAAATATGGCTTTCCTCTTGAATATGAATATAGGAGAAGAATCTTTCTTTTATACCCATATAGAGCCTTGAAGAAAAAGGACAGCAGGAATGTGCTAGGCTCATGATGAAGATCTGTCTCAGAAAAAGCTAAACAAATATGCTCTATGAAGATGTAACCTGGCTCATTATGTTTTAGAACAAGGACAGATAAGCTGTTCTGCAGAGCAGGATGGCCATTTTAAAAAAGAAATTTGTGATTGCTTAAAATAGCAAAAGCAGGAAGGAAAATGTGGAGTGCTTAAAATCAGGTGAAATATACTTTGGCATAATAAAGATACTAAGAGCACACATACTAAAGTTATTTTAGTGAGAAATTAGCTATAGCTGGTGCTCATATTTTAATGAAAGGGACAGAGAAATGGGACAAAGCAGTAAAGCTAGAAAGCAGAAAAATAGCATAGAGTATGTTATGAAGCACAATGCAAATGGGTGTGCATGTGTCACTCCACTATTCAATGCCACCAGGCAGAGCAGTAAGGCAGAAGGCACTGAGAAGCTGAGGATAGTGGCAGATGTATTTTCTGTAAAACACAATTATGATATTCTCATGTTGTATTTTATTTATGTCTGTTAGTATAGTTATAATAATTATGTGTGTATATTATGGTAATATATACTACTTATAATCTTTATTGCACATATTACACTATAATGCATATTACATTATAATTATATATGAAAACATAATTATATTAATATAATAATTGAATTTGCCTTTAATAACAAGTGTATTATGGGATTTTTTCTTTTCCATTTAAAGTCACTGCTTAATTTCTACCTTGTCCTTGAAGAGGGTAATTTGGGATTCAGAAAGAGTTATCTTTGGCTTCTCTGACCTCCTCCACTTTGGCACTTTACATTTTTCTAAGTGTCTACCAAATAAAAATACTGCCATGATTTTTTTAAAAATTATTTGTTGCCTTAGACTTAAGCTCTGAGTCAGTATCCTAATTTGTAAGTAATTCACAAGAACTCTGTCAGTTCTTCTAAAACTGCCTCATGGAGAATTTATTGGTTTGGCCCTTTGAGGGCAGGCAGCTCCTATTCTACAAATTCTGCAAAGCCAAAAAACTAGAACAAATGAGAACATCTTTAGTTATCCTTGAAAGAATAATTTACCAGCGATTGTTTATGTATAGTCATCTACATGCATTGGATACAAAATTTATTGTATTACACATGCAATAAATTACAATGAGTTTTGAAAAGGGATATATGATCTACATAAACAGTAAATGACGCTTTAGAAGACTGACATGTACCAATAAAATCCACAAATTGGCATATATTTTCTCAAGTGACATAGAACCAGATGCAAAGCCCGAATGCCGTTATATTACTTTGTTAGATAATAATAGGAGAAAGGTGTTCCTTAATAAGCACTGGTATCAAAAGAAGAAAGGAAGCTAATAATTTGAGATCATTTAGGTAGGGAGGAATAAAAATCGGGTATGGAAATGCAATGGTACTCAGATTGCACAGGTCATCAAATGCCAGAGTAAGAACTGTGAATTACATTGTGTGCAATAGAGACTTACTGGAGGATATTTAAGTAAGAGATCAGACACATAATCAAAGAAGTACTTACTTTCCTTAATAGGGTATGCTAATCTATAGTACACAGTAGACTCTAAATGTTTGGATGTCTTCAGATTGATTCACTCTACAGTTTGTTTCTCCTGCTTCTTTCTGCCCTGGTCCTTTGAGATTTACCTGTGTGGATTACATTAGGGAGCTCTTTTATAGATTAAATTGGGTTTTCACAAAATTCATGCCTTGAAGTCTTAACCCTCAGCAGCTCAGAACGTGACCTTATGTAGCTTCACTCATTACAGAACTAATCATGTTAAAATGAAGTCATTAGGGTGGGCCTAATACCATATAACTGGTGTTCTTATAAAAAGAGAAAGTTAGTACACAGAGAAAGACCCATATAGAAGGTAGACACCATGAAGACAGAAAAAAGACTGACATCTTCAAGCCAAGTAGAAAGGTCTAGAACATATTCTGTCATCACAGGGAAAAACTAGGGAGGCAGGAGGGTAAAGTCAGAATGTGTGTTCCCTTGAACTTGTGTTGTGTCCCATGGGCTGGTTTTCTACCTAAAGTCAAGGTCTTTGCTCCTGGCAAATGGACCTCTACTCTGTTCTGATAACTCCTTTCTTCCTCTCATCTTTAGATGTAGAGGTAATGTCAGAGTAACTATGTTGTAGTCCTGGCATTCTGTCCTATCCCTTTTGGCTCTTCTACTCTCTGACCACATCTTTGTGTAAAGTTCATTTATTTAACCTTACTCAAATTATATTAGTTGAAATGTTACACGTATATTCTGCTGAGTATATGAGTCTTCACAAGTCAGCATGGTGAAGGATAGGTGAAAGGTTTAATGAGGCAGGACTAGAAGTGGTAAATTCCACACCTTTCTCCAATCTGTTAGCTAGAGCTTAGTCACATGGAGACACCTAATGACAAGGGAACCCAGAGAAGATTTTCCAGCTTTGCATGCATGAGGAAGAGTACCTCATCTAAACCTGTGTGAAATAAACAAGATGAGAATTATTTCTATAAGGAAAAATATAACTGTCTACCTTTAGGATAAAAACAAAACTCAGAAAACACAATTTATAACACTTAGTAGTTGAATTTGAATCAAAGTGTTCATATGTCCTCTACTCTTGGTTGTAAGTGGTTTATTGCATTGCTTATAAAATATGAACTGATAATATGCTATTTATCAATTGAATAAGTATAACTTCATCATAATGCACACAGTGTCAGATTACATGTTATAAATAATTGCTTTCTTTCTACTATCCTTCTATTACTTAAACTGTGTCCTGGTGCATAATGCCTAGGAATGAAAAATTGTTTTATCATCACATCATATGCCCTCTTATGCTGTTTGAGTGGTGGAAAATACTATAAAAATGCAACAAATTGTGCATTCAAAACACAGAGCTGTCTGAAAGAAACCACTAACTTTAGTAACAATTGGAACAAAGACAGTGGAAACACTATCACTACAGTAAACAAACAAGTTTTGCACTTCATTTGGAAGATACTAAGAATGAAACCAAGATTCAAACGTGTCAATTAGAGCAGGAGAACTTTGGCTCAGAGTACTAGAAAATCAGTAAAGTGAAAACAAAAATTAACTATTTAACCACTTTCCAAAAAATAAAAAGTTTGTTTCTAATAAAATGTATACATTATTTCATTAATCTTTTAATTAACCCATGTCAATGGTGTCAAGAAAAACATGATCATGAAGTAGTGATTTTACTTTAACTTGAACAAAATAAAAAATGATTTTCATTTTAAATGATACTTATTCACCCAAGGAAATGTTTCTGTAACATAAACCCAACCATTGTGGAAGACAGTGTGGTGATTCCTCAAGGACCTAGAAATAGAAATTCCATTTGACCCAGCAATCCCTTTACTGGGTATATATCCAAAGGACTATAAATCATTCTACTATAAGGACACATGCACACGAATGTTCATTGCAGCACTGTTTACAATAGCAAAGACCTGGAACCAACCCAAATGCCCATCGATGATAGACTGGACTGGGAAAATGTGGCACATATACGCCATGGAATATTACAAAGCAATAAAAAAATGATGAGTTTGTGTCCTTTGTAAGGACATGGATGAATCTGGAGAACATCATTCTCAGCAAACTGACACAAGAACAGAAAAGGAAATACCGCATATTCTCACTCATAGGCGGGTGAGAAAAATGAGAACACATGGACACAGGGAGGGGGTCTACTACACACAGGGGTCTATTGGGGGGAATGGGGGAGGGACAGTGGTGGGGGGAACTGGGGAGGGATAGCCTGGGGAGAAATGCCAAGTGTGGGTGAAGGGGAGGAAGGCAGCAAAACACACTGCCATATGTGTACCTATGCAACTATCTTGCACGTTCTGCACATGTACCCCAAAACCTAAAATGCAATAAAAATTTAAAATAAAACTATTTTTCTATTCCTTTCCAAAGTGGCATACAGTCATTTAACAGAAAACATAGAGTAGGAGTGAAACTTCATCATTTAACATGGGTAAAGAGGATTTTAAAGTGTAATCTACAAAGGCCAGTTAATAAGACTAGAAATTAACAATGTTTAACTTTTTGGAATTTTGTTTGTTTGTTTGTTTTGAGATGGAGTCTCAAAAAAAGTCTCACTCTTTCACCCAGGCTGGAGTACATTAGTGCTATCTGTGCTCACTGCAACCTCCACCTCTGTGGTTTAAGTGATTCTCTCCTTCCTCAGCCTCCTGAGTAGCTGAGATTAAAGGTGCCCACCACCACACCCAGCTAATTTTTGTACTTTTAATAGAGACAGGGTTTCTCTACCTTGGCCAGGCTGGTCTCAAAATTCTGACATCAGGTGATCTGCCTGCCTTGGCCTCCCAAAGTGCTGGGACGATGGAGATGAGCCACTGCACATGGCTTATAATTTTTTTTTTATTGCATTGTAGGTTTTGGGGTACATGTGCAGAACGTGCAAGATAGTTGCATAGGTACACACATGTCAGTGTGCTTTGCTGCCTTCCTCCCCTTCACCCACACTTGGCATTTATCCCCAGGCTATCCCTCCCCAGCCCCCCCCCACTGTCCCTCCCCACTTCTTTTCAATAGACCCCAGTGTGTAGTAGACCCCCTCACTGTGTCCATGTGTTCTCATTTTCCTCACCCGCCTATGAGTGAGAATATGCGGTATTTCTTTTTCTGTTCTTGCGTCAGTTTGCTGAGAATGATGTTATCCAGATCCATCCATGTCCTTACAAAGGACACAAACTCATCATTTTTGATTGCTGCATAATATTCCATGGTGTATATGTGCCACATTTTCCCAGTCCAGTCTATCATCGATGGGCATTTGTGTTGGTTCCAGGTCTTTGCTATTGTAAACAGTGCTGCAATGAACATTCGTGTGCATGTGTCCTTATAGTAGAACAATTTATAGTCCTTTGGATATATACCCAGTAAAGGGATTGCTGGGGCAAATGGAATTTTTATTTCTAGGTCCTTGAGGAATTGCCACACTGTCTTCCAAAATGGTTGAACTAATTTACACTCCCACCAACAGTGTAAGAGTGTTCCTATTTCTCCACATCCTCTCCAGCATCTGCTGCCTCCAGATTTTTTAATGATCGCCATTATAACTGGCGTGAGATGGTATCTCAATGTGGTTTTAATTTGCATCTCTCTAATGACCAGTGATGATGAGCATTTTTTCATGTGTTTGTTGGCCTCATGTATGTCTTTTTTTGTAAAGTGTCTGTTCATATCCTTTGCCCATTTTTGAATGGGCTTGTTTGTTTTTTTCCTGTAAATCTGTTTGAGTTCTTTGTAAATTCTGGATATCAGCCCTTTGTCAGATGCATAAACTACAAGGATTTTTTCCCATTCTGATGGTTGCTGATTCACTCTAGTGACTGTTTCTTTTGCTGTGCAGAAGCTGTGGAGTTTGATTAGGTCCCATTTTCTATTTTGGCTTTTGTTGCCAATGCTTTTGGTGTTTTGATCATGAAGTCCTTGCCTATTCCTATGTCCTGAATGGTTTTGCCTAGATTTTCTTCAAGGGCTTTTATGGTGTCAGGTCTTATGTTTAAGTCTTTAATCCATCTGGAGTTAATTTTAGTGTAAGGTGTCAGGAAGGGGTCCAGTTTCTGTTTTCTGCATATGGCTAGCCAGTTTTCCCAGCACCATTTATTAAACAGGGAATCCTTTTTCCATTGCTTGTTTTTGTCTGGTTTATCAAAGATATATGTTTGTAGATACGTTGTGTTGCCTCCGATGCCTCTGTTCTGTTCCATTGATCTATATCTCTGTTTTGGTACCAGTACCATGCTGTTTTGATTACTGTAGCCTTGTAGCATGGTTTGAAGTCTGGTAGTGTGATGCGTCCCGCCATGTTCTTTTTGCTTAGAATTGACTTGGCTATGTGGGCTCTCTGTTAGTTCCATATGAAGTTCATGGTGGTTTTTTCCAGTTCTGTGAGGAAATTCAATGGTAGTTTGATGGGGATAGCATTGATTGTGTAAATTACTTTGGGCAGTATAGCCATTTTCATGATATTGATTCTTCCTAACCATGAACATGGAATGTTTCTCCATCTATTTGTGTCATCTCTTATTTCTTTGAGCAGTGGTTTGTAGTTTTCCTTGAAGAGGTCCCTTACGTTCATTGTGAGCTGTATTCCTAGGTATTTTATTTCCTTTGTAGCAATTGTGAATGGCAATTTGTTCTTGATTTGGTTCTCTTTTAGTCTGTTATTGGTGTATAGGAATGCTTGTGATTTTTGCACATTGATTTTATATCCTGAGACTTTACTGAAGTTGCTTATCAGTTGCAGGAGCTTTTGGGCTGAGGTGATGGGGTCTTCTAGGTATACTATCATGTTATCTGCAAATAAAGACAATTTGGCTTCCTCCTTTCCTATTTGAATACCCTTTATTTCTTTTTCTTGCCTGATTGCTCTGGCTAGAACTTCCAGTACTATGTTGAATAGGAGTGGTGAGAGAGGGCATCCTTGTCTAGTTCCGGATTTCAAAGGGAATGCTTCCAGTTTTTGCCCATTCATTATGATATTGGCTGTTGGTTTGTTGTAAATAGCTTTTATTACTTTGAGATATGTTCCATCAATGCCAAGTTTATTGAGGGTTTTTAGCATAAAGGGCGGTTGAATTTTGTCAAATGCCTTCTCTGCGTCAATTGAGATAATCATGTGGTTTTTGTTTTTGCTTCTGTTTATGTGGTGAATTACATTTATAGACTTGTGTATGTTGAACCAGCCTTGCATCCCCGGGATGAATTCTACTTGATCATGATGGATAAGTTTTTTAATGTGCTGTTGCTATCGGTTTGCCAGTATTTTATTGAAGATTTTTGCATCTATGTTCATCATGGATATTGGCCTGAAGTTTTCTTTTCTTGTTGAGTCTCTGCCGGGTTTTGGTATCAGGATGAAGTTGGTCTCATAGAATGATTTGGGAAGGGTTTCCTCTTTTTGAATTATTTGCAATAGTTTCAGAAGGAATGGTACCAGCTGCTCTTTGTGTGTCTGGTAGAATTCGGTGGTGAACCCATCTGGACCTGGGCTTTTCTTGTGTGGTAGGCTCTTAATTGCTGCCTCAACTTCAGACCTTCTTATTGGTCTATTCATAATTTCGGCTTCCTTCTGGTTTAGGCTTGGGAGGACACAGGTGTCAGGGAATTTATCCATTACTTCCTGGTTTACTAGTTTGTGTGCATAGAGTTGTTTGTAGTATTCTCTGATGATGGTTTGAATTTCTGTGGAATCTGTGGTGATTTCCTTTTTATCGTTTTTTATTGCATCTATTTGGTTGTTCTCTCTTTTCTTTTTTATCAGTCTTTCTAGTGGTCTGTCTATTTTGTTAATCTTTTCGAAAAACCTGCTCTTGGATTTATTGATTTTTTGAAGGGTTTTTCTTGTCTCTATCTCCTTCAGTTCTGCTCTGATCTTAGTTATTTCTTGTCTTCGGCTAGGTTTTGAGCTTTTTTGATCTTGCTCCTCTAGCTCTTTCAATTTTGATGATAGGGTGTCAATTTTGGATCTCTCCACTCTTCTCATGTGGGCACTTATTGCTATATATTTTCCTCTACAGATTGCTTTAAATGTGTCCCAGAGATTCTGGTACGTTGTGTCTTCATTCTCGTTGGTTTCAAAGAACTTCTTTATTTCTGCCTTCATTTCTTTGTTTATCCAATCAACATTCAAGAGCCAGTTGTTCAGTTTCCATGAAGCTGTGTGGTTCTGAGTTATTTTCTGAATTCTGTTTCAACTTGATTGCACTATGGTCTGAGAGACTGTTTGTTATGATTTCAGTTGTTTTGCATTTGCTGAGGAGTGCTTTACTTCCAATTATGTGGTCAATTTTGGAGTAGGTGTGATGTGGTGCTGAGAAGAATGTATATTCTGTGGATTTGGGGTGGAGTGTTCTGTAAATGTCTATCAGGTTTGCTTGTTCCAGGTCTGAGTTCAAGTCCTGGATATCCTTGTTAATTTTCTGTCTGGTTGATCTCTCTGATACTGACAGTGGAGCGTTAAAGTCTCCCACTATTATTGTGTGGGAGTCTAAGTGTCTTTGTAAGTCATTAAGAACTTGCCTTATATGTGTGGGTGCTCCTGCTTTGGGTCCATATATATTTAGAATCGTTAGCTCTTCTTGTTTTATCAATCCTTTTACCATTATGTAATGACCTTCTTTGTCCCTTTTGATCTTTGTTGCTTTAAAGTCTATTTTATCAGAGATGATAATTGCAACTCCTGCTTTTTTTTTTTTTCTCTTTATTTGCTTGGTAAATCTTCCTCCATTTCTTTATTTTGAGCCTTTGTGTATCCTTGCATGTGAGGTGGGTTTCCTGGATACAGCACATTGATGGGTTTTGGCTGTTTATTCAATTTGCCAGTCTGTGTCTTTTTATTGGTGCATTTAGCCGATTTACATTTAGGGTTAATATTGTTATGTGTGAATTTGATACTGCCATTTTGATGCTAGCCAGCTGTTTTGCACATTGGTTCATGTAGATTCTTCATTTTGTTGATGCTCTTTACCATGTGGTATGCTTTTAGGATGGCTGGTTCTAGTTGTTTTTTTCTATGTGTAGTGCCTCTTTCAGGAGCTCTTGTAAAGCAGGCCTAGTGGTGACAAAATCTCTGAGTACTTGCTTGTTCATAAAGGATTTTATTTTTCCTTCACTTATGAAGCTCAGTTTGGCTGGATATCAAATTCTGGGTTGAAAGTTCTTTTCTTTAAGGATGTTGAATATTGGCCCCCACTCTCTTCTGGCTTGTAGAGTCTCTGCCAAGAGATCTGCTGTGAGTCTGATGGGCTTCCCTTTGTGGGTGACCCGATCTTTCTCTCTGGCTGCCCTTAGTATTTTCTCCTTCATTTCAACCCTGGCGAATCTGATGATTATGTGCCTTGGGGTTGCTCTTCTTGCGGAGTATCTTTGTGGTGTTCTCTGTATTTCCTGTAGTTGATTATTGACCTGTCTTGCTAGGTTGGGGAAATTTTTCTGGATAATATCCTGAAGAGTGTTTTCCAGCTTGGATTCATTCTCTTCATCACATTCTGGTACACCTATCAAACGTGGGTTGGGCCTCTTCACATAGTCCCACATTTCTTGGAGATTTTGTTCATTCCTTTTTGTGCTTTTTTCTTTGATCTTGGTTTCTCATTTTATTTCATTGAGTTGATCTTCGACTTCTGATATTATTTCTTCTGCTTGGTCAATCAGGCTGTTGAAACTTGTGCATGCTTCGCGAAGTTCTCGTGTTGTGTTTTTCAGCTCCTTCGATTCATTCATATTCCTCTCTAAGTTGTCCATTCTTGTTATCAATTCCTCAAATCTTTTTTCAAATATTTTTTCAAGGTTCTTAGTTTCTTTGCACTTAATTAGAACATGTTCTTTTAGCTCACTGAAATTTCTCATTATCCACTTTCTGAAGTCTGATTCCATCATTTTGTCACACTCATCTCCGTCCAGCTTTGTTCCCTTGCTGGTGAGGAGTTTTGGTCCTTTGTAGGAGGTGAAGTGTTTTGTTTTTGGGTGTTTTCCTCCTATTTGCGCTGGTTTCTTCCCATCTTTATGGATTTATCCACCTGTCATCTTAGTAGTTGCTGATTTTTCAATTGGGTCTCTGTGTGGACACCCAGATTGTTGATGATGAGATATTTCTGTTACTTAGTTTTCCTTCTAATGGTCTACCCCCTCTGCTGAATGATTGCTGAGGTCCACTTCAGGTCCTGCTTGTCTGGGGTACACCTGTAGCAGCAGCGGAACAGTGAGGGATGCTACCAGTTTTTTCTTCTGCTATCTTTGTTTCAGAATGATGCCCGCCAAATGTCAGTCTGATTAGTTCTTTTTTTGGGGTGACTCTTTGGATATACAGGGGTCAGGGAGCTGTTTGAGGAGATGGTCTGTGCTTTATAGGAGCTCCAGTGCTGTGCTGTGAGCTCCGTTGTTCATTTAAGGTTGTTGGGAGGATGTGTTTATGTCTTCTGCAACAGAACTCATAAACCACCCCCCTTTTTTTCTCCCTAAATGCTCTGTCTCAGGGAGTTGGGGCTTTCTTTATGAGTATTTGTTGCACTGTCCTGTGCAGCTAGGAGGCAGTCTATTCACTATTTGCCTGCCGGGGCTCCACTCTGCTAGCACGGGTCTGCCCTGTTGCTGCAGGGCTCTGTTCTGCTGTGGCTTGCTCCGCCCTGCTGTGGCTTGCTCCGCCCTGCTGGCAGAGTCTTTCTGTTATGGCAGGTTGCCTCGGCAACAGCCGGCTGCATCAGCCCTGGGTGGTACTTCAGTAGGGGTGGATTGCGTCAGTAGTGGCAGACACCCCTCCCCCACTGGGCTGCACCGTCCTAGATGCCGGCAGCAAAACTCTCAGCCCCGAGTGCCTCCAATCACTGCCCTGCTTGTCCCCATCAGGGTGGGACCCGCTGAGCCTGATCACCCAGCTCCCTGCCTCAGAGTCCCTCCTCTCTCTCTCTCTTCCTCTCCCCAAGCTGAACGGTTGACTCTCTCACTGGTGCCCCAGTAGCCTGCTGATAGGGTACTGGGATTCATGCGATCTCCCGTGCCACTGCCCACTGCACCAGCTCAGATCACGTTTCCCAGGAATCTCCTGGTCTGGCTCATTGTCCAAGTACCATTCAATCAGATGGACATGCCAATCTGCCATTCCAAATCTCAGATTGCCGGTTTAACAGGGCACTCGGCCCAGTGAGTTTTGTGCCTGGTGCCGCTGCTCTGCGGAACTGGCCGAAGCAGCCACGCGAGCCAGCTGCTCTAGCATCCTGTGTCTCTTCCACACCTGGGACTTTCAATGTTCTGTGGGCAAAAAAGATCTGCCCAAGAATGCGGCTAGGACTCACCCTCTGCGCCTTCACTGAGAGCTGCAATCTGGAGTCGCCTCTACGACGCCATCTTCCAGGAGTCTCCTCCTGGCTTATTATTTTTAATTCAGTTTATTCAAGTGCTCTGATAAACTGATTACCAGTCACCTTTTAGGGGCTATTTTTAAACACAAATTAAAATAATTACACATTTAAAAGTAGGACATTTTCCATCATTCTACTTGAAAATATATTACCTATTACAAAATTACTGAAATGAATAAAAATATAATGTTATTAATACTGTGAGTCAAATCAGAGGAGCATAGAGTAGTCTTGGTTTTACTTGATACATACATTTAACATCAGAGTTTTGGGGGTTTTTCCTCTTGAAAAAGATATTTGCGGGCTGGGTGTGGTAGCTCATACCTGTATTCCCAGCACTTTATGAGTCTGAAGCTGGTGGATCACCCTGATGTCAGGAGTTCAAGACAAGCCTGGCCAACATATTGAAACCCTGTTTCAATTAAAAAAATACAAAAAAATAGCTGGGTGTGGTGGTGGGCGCCTGTGATCCCAGCTACTCAGGAGGCTGAGGGAAGAAAATCACTTACACTCAGGAGGCAGACATTATGGCGAGCCGAGATCTTGCCATTGCACTCCAGCTTAGGTGACAGAGTGAGACTCTGTTAAAAAAAAAAAAAAAAGTTATTTGTTATTATTCTTTGGAAGTTAAGCTGAAATTATGGCACCAATGTCAGTCAAGAAATTGTCTGGACCTTAAGGGTTTAGAAAATATTTTTGGTTGGATTATCATCAAAAAGTGCAGATGTTATCAAAAGCAGCACATAGCAGCTGCATTAATGTGAATTTGCTGGGAAGCTATTTTATCAGGTATCTTATCTGTTTTTAATATAAGTATCAGGTATTTTATCATATATACAGGATATAAAATTTCAAGATGTACACAAGTCAAAGGCCTGAATCTTACTCTTTCAGCAAAATTAATTTCAAAATGTATTTTGAAAGTATTTTTTAAAACAAGAGAATAATATAGGCTAGAAATAATCATGATCATAAAGTATAATTGGCTGGCTTCTTCAAAATGCATGCTCTTGGTGAAAACTGGATCATGACAATTTAGTGACATCTACTGAGCCACAAAAATGTATGTTCTTTAGAGACTTAACAGCTTAGGAAAACAAAGATTAGCACATCATAGGGCTAGGGTTCAACAGGTACATGCTGATTATTCATGTCCTTTAATTTTACCTGAAATATTTCTTGTTTTTGATGATGTTTTTTATTCTAACCTGATAAGAGAAGTTCTAATACAAATGACCTAAAGTTAAAATTTCTACTTAAATATTTCTGCTGCATATGATTCAGTTGACTCAGCTATAATTCTAGCTTGCCTCATTTTTCTATCTTTGCCAAGAGGTGAACTGTCTCCTATACTAATATAAACGTATTTAAAACAAACTGAAAGTGGATAGTTTATAATTTTAATATTTCATATAAGTAAACAAATGAAAAAATATTCTTGCCAAAAAATAAAACAAGGTTATATTAATCATATTTTTAGAAAAACCTTCCTATGAGATATTTAAGTGTAAATATAACAATAAACAAAATTTATGATTATCTTATTAACAGAAACATATAATATCAAAGGCAATTATTGAATGATAAATTTTAATTCTCATTAACTTGTGCTATGATCTAGCTGAGTGCATTTTGAAATGCTAGCTACATGATACTCTGAATTTAAGTCTTTACAATTTTTCTTGTAGATCACCATAGTGTAATTAGTTTACTGAATCAATAAATGTCAAAAAATTCAAATGCTGTAAGTCAGTTGTGTTAAGGGAGGTAAACTCACTTTTGAGAAACATTTAGAATATTCATCATTATTTTCAGAAAATTAATAAATTCAAGTGATTTTACAAATACTGTCAAAATCTTTTCACAGGTTGAAAAGAACATATCCTACTTCATTAAGTGTTATTTCTTAAGTATCCTCTATTAATGAAAAGTGATTTTGTGAAAAGGAATTCTGAAATATATGTAAAAATTGCTTTCATATGCTTTCTCATTCTATGTTCATTGAGATGACTTCGGAATCAAAAGTCAAGCCCTTATTTGCTTCCTTCAGTTGTGTATTTTCAGGGTTAAAATACATAATATATTTTCATTTACCTCAAATCTTCTCAAAAAGGATAGCTAAATATCTTTTTGTAATATGGCCTTTGTACATATATAATGAGAGCATATTGAAGGTAGCAAGCTTCGAGTTAAATCACTACAACAATAGCAAAGTTAAGTTTCAAAGTATTCTAATTAGGAAGTGTGGCACACTTCCAAAAGGGTCTTCACAGTTAATTGACCAGAGCCCACATGGAATAATGTGGTCTGCATATTATTTAGCTTATATACATCAGTCTCTCCCCAAATTGCCATTCTTTATAGTTATTGGTTATCTGCTGCTTTGGTTTACTCTGTTATGACCTTGCAGGTTGCTTTAATTGTTAAAGCCTCATTGATCACATGTCAGTAAAAATGAATAGATTAAATCTGTATCCATAGATTCACTAGCAGAAAAATTCCAGGAACCATTGAAGTGTAAATTCCTAGATAATCCTGTCAGATGTACTTATTTTTAAGGGAACTAACCATTAATGACTAATTATTGTGCTACTGCAATAAAACACAATGCTAATGAAATTTGCCCAAATTTCAGCTAAAAGAAAAATTGATCTATTTATTCTATACTTGATAGCCAAAAGGCTGAGAAGCAATGATCTAGTTTTTTTTTTTTTTTTTTAGAAAAAGCACTTTTAGAAAGAACTTTGCAAGAGTTTCATAAACATCATTTGAAACAATACAGTAATATTGTGCAAAATTGTTCTTACATATAATTGACTAAATAATTACTAGAAATAGTGATTCTGTAATTACCGGAAACAGAATAATTCTAAAAAAGTCCAAAGAGTTCAGCATAGATGGAGACTTCCATTTGAAAACTGTGGATAGTCATGGCATGTTAAGTTGCTAATAGAAGATTAGAATAGAATAGTCTGAAATTTGAAGGACAGGGTTTAAGAGAAGTAGTTGATCCCTCTTGCTACTTGCAGCACTTGACCCTATTCTGTCCAAAGCCAACCCTTCTGCCAACCCCTAGACGCCATCCGTTTTTACATTCTCAAGGACTTCTCTTCTTCATGATCACCTTTATTTCCTTGTGTTATTCATTTTTTTCTCTCTGCTGGATGGTTTCCAAAAAAAAGGGAAGGAGGGGGAAAAAGGCTTTAAAATTTTTCAGCTGCAACACAGCACCTCTGGAGAGCTTATATTACTTTGATTCTAATCCTCTTCAAAGCCAACATGTCAAAAGTTTGCTACACATGAGATTCTAATTTTGTTACCTGTTACTTACTGTTCAATCCAATCCAATCTAGCATCCATATTCCCACAACTGACACACCTTTTGTTAATATCACCTACAAGTAGCAAGTTTTATCACTCAAACTGTTAAATATTTTAAAAATAAAAAAAGAGTGTTGTTATGACTCTGGGACAACATGTACAAACAGAATCTGTTCTAAGCAATACGAGACAGTGGTCACTCTATACAGCCTTCATGTTGACAAAGCCAATTTTCTGTCTTTATTGTCCTAAACATTTTAGTGAACACACTCTATCTTCTTGAAATAATTTTCTATGTCTGCTTCAAAAACAGTAAATTTTTGGTGTTTCTCATATCTCAGTGGCCAATTGTCCTTTCTCTTTTTATACCTGTTCCAGCTTGGACCTTTCTTATGAATTTCAGACTCATCTATCCAAACACCTACCTAATATTTTCTTTTGTATGCCTCATCTGTATCTGAAATTTAACATATCCAAAATAGAAGTCCTGGTCTCCTACCCCTAACATCGCTTCTCTACTTACCTTTTCTTCCTTCTTTCCCCACTCACACATCCCGCTATGGCCTTTCTTGTCTCAACAAGTAACACTATTTTCTACCTATATAATGAAAGTCAATTTTTACCCTTTGAAGTTTACTGGATGTTTTATATCTGTGTGCATATTTTATATAAGTTGTAAACTGTCAAAAATATGAAACCAGAGTTGATTTAGCTGAGTTATCATTACTGTGGTTATTTTAAATAGATAAAATCATTAACTCAACTTTTGAGTAAAACTTTATCTCACAGTATTTTATAGTTGAAGAATATGTTAATTATTGAAGAACCTTCTCACTAAAATAGAAACTTAATTTTATTCAAATGGTTGAAAATTTTAGGATGGATTTAAAAAGGAATGAAAAATGGAAGCTTTAGTGCTGCAATAAACATTTTCTTCCATAAAATATTAGCATTTAAAAATAACCAAAAGTGATTATGTTCATCTTAAGTTTGTTTACAAGCAACTTAAGTAACATGACCCATTCAGAGCTATAAAAATCTTTCCATTGGTGATCTCATTGGCAACTCTAAAGAATTTGGTTTCTTTTTTGTTTAAATATTTTTTTCGAGACAAGAGTACTCTTATCACCCAGGCTGGAGTGTAGTGTTGCGATCTGGTCTCACTGCAACCTCCACCTTCTGGGTTCAAGCAATCATCCTGCCTTAGCCTTTCAAGTAACTAGGATTAGACAAATGTGCCACCATGCCTGGCTAATTTTTGTATTCTTAGTAGAGACGGTGTTTCACCATGTTGGCCAGGCTGATCTTAAACTCTTGACCTCATGATCCACCCACCTTGGCCAAGAGTTTGGTTTCTTAACATATCTATGAAAGGAAAGTGATTCCTCTGTTGGTACTCTACAACCTCGAGAAGCATGATGATTCTGTAAGGTTAGGAAACACTACCTCCTATATGTCTGTCAGCAATTAGAACTAATTAGAAACCTTAATATTTGTATATATTAAACTTATAGTTAAAAGGTTTAGCTGTCTGAATTTGAAATGGACATTGATTTTACAACCAGGGAATTAAATGGCTTAATGGTCTAGATTTGATGGTTCATATTCATCTGTATAGCATGTGACATCTTACTTGAAATGAAAGTGGTTATATAATTGAATTGACTCCCTTTCCAATCAAATTTCATATCAATAATAGTTAATCCGTGAAGAGAAGATACTCTAAAATCAAAAGCTGAATATTTTGAGAATGCAACTTTGCTTGTTGTTTTTAATGTTCTCAGCATTTGACAGATTGCTTTGAAGAAAAATCAGGAAATGTTTACTGAATGATTGAATGAATGAATAAAATATTTACAAAGTAGGCATTCAACATTTTAAGAACAAAATTATCTAAAATAAAAACTAAAAAATGAAAAAGTATTTTATATGCCTATAGTCCTAATGGGCACATATTACATTTTAAAAGACAGTTATAAAATGTTATCTATATAAAATGAACTATTTATCATGGACATTATTATTCTGAAGGAAAAATCTACTACAAATGGAAGTAATGAATACTCTTAGATACACTTGTAAGGTGACAGGAATATTAAACCAAGTGGTAGCACAAGGTGAACACAGACTTTATGCTCATAATAATTAACCTCTCACTCCATCATTGTAAGAACAATTAAGAACAAATTTATTAATAGGTTCTATTATGCTAATGTGATAATAATCATGTGAGGATTACTTCTGAGACTCCCCTCATAAAAAAGTAAAAGCAAAACAGGATTCAAAGATAATACTAAGACTATACTCAATTAACCAATGGAGCCTTCACAACAGAAAGTTCCATGTTTCCACCCTGAAGCATCCCAGCCCTTCCAGTTGACCAAGTACTCCAAGGTTTTAAGGTACAAAGGTCCTCAGCAGATGGAGAATAGCAATACAACCTAACAACCTTTATCTACCACTGCCCTATTTCTTACTTCAAAGGAGAATTTACATGTTTATCCATATCCCAAGAGGGATAGGCCCTCGGCTTGTCTGTATCCCTTTCAGCACTGCACAAATGGCCCATACTTACTTGCCTAATGGAATGAGGCAATTGAGTGACTGTTCTAAAAATAAAGAAGGTAACATGTTTCCGATATCATGAAGTCTTCCCTTCAGCGGGCATCCTTTAAATGTCCTTATTGGAAAAAAAATGTCTGTCTATGAATCTATCTATCTATCTCAGCACTATTGACATTAGGGCTGGATAATTCTTTATTGTAAGGTGCTGTTCTTTGTATTATAGTATGTATAGCTGCAACTTTGGATTCTATCCCTTTCCTCACTTGTGAGGAGCCAAAGTCATTCCAGTTGTTGTGAAATATTTCTGGAAGGGGAGGATGGAGAGGGCAAAATCACAACCCCTCATTGAGAACCTCTGATCTAAACACACAAACACACACACACACATCATACAAACTGTCTCTCTTTCTCTCTCCCTAAACTATTTGAAAACACTAATGAGCAGTTTCTAAGTTATTACAAAAGGTGGGTAACTATTTTTATTTTTGTATCCTAGTTTTGAGAAAGAGAAAAAGAGGAAGCTGTTAATCTGTGCATTTTGAATTTTTAAAAGAGTAAATAGCAATTGATTATGTTTAGGATTTACAGAATGGATTATCTTTAAATGGCTAACAAGTCAAAGATAAATTGTTACTTCTCAGCCTGACCTGACTAGAAGAATGTATTTAATTTAAAAAAAAAATTTCTCTAGATATGAAAGACAAAAGTAACGCATATTTCCAGTTGAGAATTTAAGAGTTATACTAATGAGGAATGACATCCTCCTAAATTACCCTCCCCTTCAACCACAGCGTCTGATATAGTTTGACTATGTACCCACCCAAATCTCGTCTTGAATTGTAGTTTTCTTAATCCTCACATTCATGGGAGGGACTCACTGTGAGGTGAGTTAATCACAGGGCAGTTTCTTCCAAGCTATTCTTGTGATATTAAGTTATCATGAGATCTGATGGTTTTTTATGGGGTTTCCCCCTTTGTTCTGCTCTCATTCTTCTCCTTCCTTCAGCCATGTGGAGGAGATGTTTACTTCCCCTCCCATTCTAAGTGTCCTGAGGCCTCTCCAGCCATGTTAAACTGTGAGTCAATTAAACCTCTTTCATTTATAAATTACCTAAATTGCCCAGTCTCCTCTGGTATTTATTTTGTTTTGTTTTTTGAGATGGAATCTTGATCTGTTGCCAGGATGGAGTGCAATTCTGCAATCTTGACTCAGTGCAACCTCTGCTTCCTGGGTTCAAGCGATTCTCCTGCCTCAGACTCCTGAGTAGCTGGGACTACAGGTGCATGCCACCACACCCAGCTAATTTTTGTATTTTTAGTAGAGACAGGTTTCACCATGTTGGCCAGGATTGTCTTGATCTTTTGACTTCATGATCCACCCACCTCAGCCTCCCAAAGTGCTGGGATTACAGGTGTGAGCCCCCACCCCTTGTCCCAAGTATGTCTTTATTAGCAGTGTGATTATGCACTAATACAGTAAATTGGCACCACAGAGAGTGAGGCACTGCTATAAAGATACATGAAAATGTGGAAGTAACATTGGAACTGGGTAACAGGCAGAAGGTGAAACAGTTTGGAGGGTTCTGAAGAAGAATGAAAAATGTGGGACAGTTTGGAACTTCATAGAATCTTGTTGAATAGCTTTGACAAAAATGCTGTTAGTGATATGGACAATGAAGTCCAGGGTGAGGTGGTCTCAGATGGAGATGAAGACCTATTGAGAATTAGAATAAAGGTGATTCTTACTATGCTTTCTCAAGGAGACTGACAGCATTTTATCTCTGCCCTAGAGATCTGTGGAACTTTGAACATGAGAGAGATAATTTAGGGTATCTTGTGGAAGAAATTTCTAAGCAGCAAGGCATTCAAGAGGAAGCATGGTCTAAAAGTTTGGAAAACTTTTAACCTGATGATGCAAAGAAAAGAAAACCCATTTTCTGGGGAGAAATTCAAGCCTCCTGCAGAAATTTGCATAATCACCAAGACAATGGGGAAAATATCTCTAGGGCATGTCACAGACCTTCACAGCAGGTACTCCCAATACAGGCCCAGAGGCCTAGGAGGAAAAAATGGCTCATAGTTCACACCCCACCCTGCACCACTGTGTGCAGCCTAGAGATTTGGTGCTTTGCATCCCAGCCACTATAGCTGTGGCTCAGAGTCCTAAGGTACAGTTCTGGCTGTGGCTTCAGAGGGTACAAGCCCCAAGTGTTGGCAGTTTCCATGTAGAGTTAAGCTTACAGGTGCACAGAAATCAGGAATTGAGGTCTGGGAAACTCTGCCTAGATTTCAGAGGTATGAAATCTAGTTGTGAAATATTTCATCCTTGCCAGGTATGAAAACACCTGGATGTCTTGGCAGAAGTTTGTTTCAGAGGCAGAGCCTTCATGGAGAACCTCTGCTAAAGTAGTGCAGAAGGGAAATGTGGGGTCAGAGCCCCCACCAGAATCCTCACTGGGGTACTGCCTAGGGACACATCCTCTAGACCCCAGAATGGTAGATCCACCAACAACATGCACTGTGAGCTTGGAAAAGCCACAGACACAACACCAGCCCCTGAAAGCAGCTGGGAGGAGGGCTGTACCCTGCTAAGCCACAGGGGCAGTGCTGTCTAAGGCTGTGGGAGATCACTTCTTGCATCATCATGACCTGGATGTGAGACATGGAGTTAAAGGAGATTATTTTGGAACTGTAAGACTTAATGACTGCCCTACTGGATTTTGGATTTGCATGGGAACTATAGTTCCTTTGTTTTGGTTGGCCAGTTTCTCCCAGTTGGAGCAAGTGTATTTACCTAATGCTTTTACTCCCACTTTATCTAGGAAGTAACTAACTTGCTTTTGATTTTTTAGGCTCATAGGCAGAAGCAGCTTGCCTTGTCTCAGATGAGACTTTGAACTTGGACTTTTGGGTTAATGCTGGAATGAGCTAAGACTTCAGGGGGCCGTTGGAATGGCAGGATCGTGCTTTGAAATATGAGGACATGACATTTGGGAGGGTCCAGGGCTAGAATGATATGATTTGGCTGTGTCCTCACCCAAATCTCCTCTTGAATTGTAGTTCCTATAATTCTCATGTGTGGTAGGAGGGACCCAGTGGAAGGTAATTGAATGATGGAGGTGGTTTCCCTCATGTTATTCCTGTGATAGTAATTTCGCAGAAGATGTTTTTTTAAGGGGATTTCCCCTTCACACATCTCTCATTCTTCTTCCTGCCACCATGTGAAGGACATTTTTTCTTCCCCTTCCACCATGATTGTAAATTTTCTAAGGCCTCCCCTGCCATGCTGAACCGTGAGTCAGTTAAACCTTTTTCCTTTATAAATTACCCAGTCTTGGATATGTCTTTATTAGCAACATGAGAATGGACTAATACAGCTACTTATAATAGTCTAGACAGGAGGATTTGTGGGGAACTAACCAGGATAAAATTTTTAAGAACTCACAGGGGAGCTGTAGTGAAGATTATTTGTAGTCACAGTCAGTGCTGTTCTGTTTGATCTTGCATTTTTCCAGTTCAGCTGACACTCTGCTGACATCTGGCACCCCCACAGTACTCCAGAGATATAGGGAAGCAGAAACCTACTGACCATTAACCACAGTTCATGGAGCATCCTTAATACCACAGCATATCTCATCTTTTCTTAGGGACTATGTGATCAAACCACAATAAAAATATAACTTGGAACCAAAGTGGGGAATAGAGTGAGGAACATGACTCTGGTGAAACTTACTGATTTTTCCATGAGACAGAGCCTTCCACCAATTATAGCCATAGTTTTCAATTGCAGCATACAGGAATCTCTGCCAATAACTCAGGTTTTATGCAAGACATATAATTTTATTTTCTACATCCTAATTTATGTTTCTAGTCTCCATTCTGATGAGATAACAGAAAATCAATTCCAGTCAATGAGAGTTTCCTTCTCTGTCCCTGTGATTTTATCACAGCACAAAAGCACAGATAGTACAGGTAATCACCTAGATGTTAACGTCATCCGATCACATCGGCCTCTGGTGAAATAGACCAATTTTTCCTGATTTTATCACTCAAACACAGAAGGCAGAACACAGGAAGGACTTTTTTAGATGTAAAGGCAAGAAGAAACTCACTTTAGTGCTTCCTTTTCTGTAAGAAATAGCATACAAGTAGTTATTAGAAAATTAAAAGGTTATTACTTTACAAAATATTACTCTGAATCTTCAGACCCATACCTTAATATGTACTCAAGTGTATTCAGTCATGAAGAACTAAATAGCCATACCAAAACTTTGCAGAGATTTTTTTCAAAGAAGGTCTTATGTAGATAGCTATAAGATGAAATAATTAAAGGAGAGTCTCTTCTGTTTGAGACCTGGGTTAGAGGTAATAGGAAGAGTTGGGTAAGGAACTACTGGCCCTACTCTATGGTTTCTCTGTTTCTGCTAGAATTTCTCATGTGTCACCACCTTGGAATCTAAACAATCATATGAAAACATTTTGAAAAACACTGCTGTATTTTAAATGTACTGTTACTGCTAGAGCTGAAAACTAGAATTTTGTTATATTATTTCTGAAATAATAATTAAGATGCAACTAAATTCTAAAAGAATTAAAAAATAAAAAATAATCTTCCTGAATATCGCTGCTTTATAATTGTCAGAAACTTTTCATTATTCAATGAAATCTGATTCAACAACAACAAATGTATTTAAATGGCCTATTTTGATAAGGCATGAATATTTTTCACTTTTTTTAGAGAAGAAATAAAGCATACCAATTAAAACAAGTTTCTGGAAACAAGTAAGTTAAAAGCAAATTCTAACATTGCCATCTATTTAAACCTCTGTGCTTGTTACCAAACAACTCAGAATTTTAAATCTCTCATTTGTTAAATGCAGGTAATAATAGTACATACTGCAGAGAGTAATTGTGCATACATTGTAATGTACTGCAATGTGCCTTGCATGTAGAAAGTGCTCAATAAATGTTTGTAATTATTTTTACTCTAGAGCATTTTCAAATTACAAATATATGTGTATAGCTTTTCATTGTAGTGAATAAAAGCTGTAATTATCATATCACTGTGTCCAGGAACATGAAGTAATGGTTCATTCAACATTATGTCATTATTATTGCAGTACCATACAATGTTGTCTTGAAAAGAATGAGTTCTTGACTTGAACAGTTACAGTTCTACTACTGTCATCACTTGCTGTGCAATTTGGGTCAAGTCCCACAACTTTTTACTGGGCTTATTGAGAATCGAAAAAGCTAAAATAGGTGAAAACATTTAGTATCACTGAATAAATGTTAGCCAATATGATTATTAGTAGGTTATCATCAACATTGATATTTTTGTTATCTATCATTATCTTTTACCTAAGGGCAGCCATTTTATGCTGGGTGATATTTGGAAAATTTACTCATGAGCCTGGATAGAACATAGAAAATTTTACTAAGATGTAACATAATATCTCAAAAAAGTTCAAAATAAAGATGCGTAAATAAAGTTAAACCTTCAATTTCTTAGCACTTAGCTGTGGTGAGTGATAAATATTAAGTATTTATAAAGATTTGCCTAATGAATAAATGAGTGAATGAAGTGTGAATAAATGAGGTAATCAATATAAGGAAGACAAAACAAACCAGAGTATAAGCAAATAAAAATAAAGAGCTAATGGCTTATAAAGAACTCATGCAGAGATACATCCACATGTACTAAAATATGAAATAATTTTAATAAGCTCAGAATGTGAGTGGTTTACTGCTGCTCTTGTTAATTTGGCATAACTTCAGCTGCCATAGATCAGAGACTAGACAATGAAGGTTTTATAACACCAGGGTGAGAATTAATTTAAGCATCAGAATCTTATATCTGAGTTTAGGTTCTTATTCCTTTTGATTATAAATGTAGAAAAGGGGATTTGACTTTGAAAGTACTTGCTAAGGAATGATCATACAGGCAAAAACACAAATTCCAGGAACTGAGCCAGGCTCTGATTTCTTCTGTCCCTGGAGTGTTTTATTTAAGGAAACCATTGATTTCTGCCACTACTCTGAGGAAATTCATGTGCAAAAGTTGCCAAAAAATCTGCTTCCAATTCAGTTTTCTAGGATCCTTTCCAAGGAGAGATCAACTTCTTTTGGAGTAGCACATGAGCAGCTTTGCTGAAAGTAGCCTTTTATACATTAAGCTCAGTTTTTGTCCAATATGTTAAAAAGAAAAGAGAAAACTCTCTGTGATAGTTTCTATGAAGCTCAGAAACTACAGCTTGCTTTATTTTAATATTTAGGAAAAAGAAAAATGCTACTATAATCAAATGAAGTTTTTCCAAAGGGAATGTCAACAGTTTATGATTTGCCTGAGGCTTATTTGAGAGCATTTCCTTACAATATGCTAAAGTACAATTAAAAACATCTAGCTTTATGTCTTGTGATTTGAAGAACACTGCAAAATGGCAATTTGTATTAATGAGTAAACATTCTTTCATATTAGGTCAATTAAAAAAAACCCACACTTTGCAGCTTAAAATAATGGAACATATGAACTCCTGTGTGTAACTGAAGTATTTACTTTTAATGCATATGGACAGAACATTGTACTTCTCAGAATGGGCCTCAGACTCATACATAAAACATCCGAGAGCAACCTGATATAGGCAGAGCATGCTTGATGTTCTCTCCAGGAGTAATTCTATATTAGGATGGAGAGAATGTAAACCATGATGGTGTTTAGTCTCAAATAAACATGGCCAGTGATGCCATTACTGAGAAGCTACATTAGCTGCAGTTTGGTTAAAAAGTTTATTATTTTTTGGAGCCACACATAAAGCAGAACTCAAAACACAGGGCTGCCATGTTACTTGTGGAACTTGTGCTTTCTGTGTCCGAAGCCATAATGCCTATGTTCTTGTTTGAAATGAATTTATAATTTCATGAAATAAACCTATGTGGCTCTCAATATACTTCAAACACCACCAAGCCTACCACCAGATACTAAAGATGCTGCAATCCATTTACTGTAGTAGTTGGTTACCAACATCCAGAATCTTCTTCACCAGTGTGGTTCTTCTGGTCACATAATGCCTATTCTTGTGTGTGTGTGTTCATACAACTGTTGCGTTTGTTGCATTTTTTAACTGGATTCTTTATTGGAAAATTAAAGAGCAATAGACACACCAATCCTCTCCAAATCTTACTTTATTTCAGAGGTAATTATTTATATATTTTTGAAGTTTCTTCTATATTTCAACATACACACTTCTAAATAATAAGTGCATTTTACTATTTTTATGTATTCAGTTCCAAAATTATCACTGACTTTTTGTTATGAAGAATGAGGAATTACTTATCTTATATCAACCCTGGCTGTTTTGCTTGATCATCCCCAAAATTAGATCCATTGTTTGAAAAGCACAAGCAAAGTATAAACCATTATAAATAGCATATATTGATATTTTTGCACAGCCAAGTATTAAGCCACAGTTACCTTTCCTTTTCTTATAACTTCACCACCCACTCCAGTAAATAATATCCTTGTTTATATTTGCTTAATTTTATTATGCTTATCTTTTTTCAACTCTTTAGGAGATTTACTTTATGATTCTTAATAAAGAAACTTTGTTTTGCTCTTCTCCTATGTTTGGACAAATGGTTACTGGTCTTATTTTCTCTTTCTTTTGTTTCATTTGTCTGAAATAAAATGCTGGAACATAGTGTAGATTAGCTTTTTGAATCAAAGGTTGCTTGGAAAGTGACAGTCTTGCCACATTTTTATGTATATTTATTCCACCCTCGAACTTAATTTTATACTTAGAATTTATATACAAAATGTGAACCATTTCCCTCAGAATTTTGAAGGCATTTCTCCATTGATTTCTAGCATCCTGTGTTGCTATGAAATGTCTAATAACTTTCAGATATTTACTTATTTGTGTATGATATTTTTTAATTTCTCTTCATTTCTCATGAAACTTTTGAGGTTTCCTTTCTATTTTTAGTCTCCTGAAATTTCACAAAATTGTACAGTCTTACTCCGTGCTGGATGCTATAATGAAATACCATGAATTGGGTGGCTTATACATAATAGAAAATGAATTGTCATAGCTGAAGGCTGGGAATTACATGATTAAGGAACCAGCTGATTCAGTCATTGGTAAGGGCATGATTCCTGGTTGATAGATTACGCCATCTCATAGTGTCCTTACATGGTGGAAAAGGTGAGCAGTCTCTCTCAGACTTTTCTTATGAATGTACTAATTTTATTCATGAGGACTCTGCCCCCATGACCTAACCACCTCTCAAATGCGCCACATGCTAATAACTTGAGGGTTAGGATTTCAACATATGAATTTTGGAAGACACAAATATTTAGACCATAGCATGTGGTTAGTGTTTTTCTTTTATCTTCCACTGTGCTGAATTCCCATAAGCCTTTTGTGGCATCATGCAGCAGTACTAGTTTCTTAGTCTCTTATATTCTTTCATTGATTTTCTACATTTTTATCTTTTGTCCTAGCCTTTAGGATATTTTCTTTACTTTGTGTTTTTCCTGATACTGTTGTTATTTGACAAGAATAACCTTCTGTTTTCTCTCTGAGGATATTATTACATTACAGTTTTTTGAGGATTTTGTCTACTCTCTGATGTATCAATCATGGTCCCAGCCAGAGACAAATATATTTACACTCAAAGAGTTTAAACACAGAGAGTTTAATGGAAATGTAATTTATGGATGTTTGGACATTGGCATAGGAAGCAGCAGGAGACTCATGATGGCTGAGAAGCCATTGCCAACTGCAAGCCTGAGAAGGAGGAAGTATGACCATAGCCTAGATCTTGGAGCTGTGTAGGAGGCACTATCTGACAGAAGTTTGCAGGATGGAGAATCAGAACCACTGCCAAAACTGTGACAGAGTAGAGGGGATAAATATCTAATTGCCTTTAAAGGAGAGTGGGGAATATATGGCTGCACAAGGTGAGGAAGAGGAATTTACTTGCCCTAAGCATAAGCTTCAACTCGTATCCATAGTGTTAATCCTGCTCCTTTCAGCCTGTCTCCCATTGCCTTTTAGTTTTATGGAATAAGCTGGCTCTCTTATACTAGTATCCTCCTCTACAGGCATGATTCATAAATTCTGCTCAATTAGTTAGCACTTCTTTATCCAAAATTTAGTGTCCTTTTTTACCATTACCATCCACTTACATATACATCCATTTTCTATATCTTTGTGAATATTTACTTTATTTATAGTAAAGAAAAAGAAGTAGAATCTCACTTAGTGAGAAAGTAGAATCTCACTAAGGATAACTGCACATGGCTGATTCTTTATCTTTAAACAGGACTAGTAATACAATTTACTTTTGTGATAATATCCAGTTGCGATGTAGTGGCCATGCTAATTTCTACCAGAATACAGTACATGCCTCACAGCTGAAACACCTGAGGTTCTTTGGGAAAAGAGAAGAAAAATTTTTAAATTAGGGTCTTTCTAGACATCAACTTCTACTATTTTTGAGAATCAGAATTGCCAGAACCCCTTAGCATCTCAAATGCCTCCTCCCTTTTTTCTGTACTTATTCATCCTCCAGTATATCTCTATCCACCCCAATATTCATCTGATATACTTAGGTAGACACCGAAATAGATAAATAAATAGTAAAAAATACCTTTCAAGATCTCCTCAGTCTAAATCTCCTGAGCTCTCATTCTTCATTATTTGTTTGGGGAAGTTGTTTTAAATAGGCCATTAAAAATTTTATTTAAAACTTTTTATTTATACTAGTTTGTCAAAGAATGACTCTTTTTCATGTGCTCTTAAAAAAATTACTAAAATATTCATGGTTGCAAAATCTAAAACAAATATAAAATATTCTGTGGATATTAGAAAATTATGTATGTTCTGTTTATAAGCAAAAATTTGATATATATTTTAATTACATTTGATTGGTTATATTTTTCAAATGTTCTATGTTCTTATTTTTTCAGTTTATTTCATAATCTAGTAATGTATTAAATTTCCAGGCTATATTTGGATATCAGCTCATTCCCCTTTAATTTATAACAGCTTTTACTAATACACATTAATCATTTTAGATATATTTATGTATATATACACATATATATGCATGTGTATATAAACATATATACATATATGTTGTATATGTATATACATACATACCTACAAATATACGCATATGAAAACATATATATGTATATATACGTGTGTGTGTGTGTGTGTGTGTGTGTGTGTGTGTATTTGATATGAGGTTTCACTTTGTAACCAAGACTGTAGTGCAGTGGCACAATCATAGCTCACTGCAGTCTCAAACTCCTGGGCTCAAGCAATCCTCCCAAGTCAGCTCCTGAAGTAGCTAGGACTGCAAGTGCAAGGTGCCACACCTGGCTGGTTTTGAAATAAAATTTTGTGTATTAGTAGGATCTCACTATGTTGTCCAGGCTGGTCTGGAACTCCTGGCCTCAAATGATCATCTTGCCTCAGCCTCCCAATCTCCATGCTGAGATTCAAGTGTGATCCACCCTACTCAGCCTATTTTATATATTTAAACTGCTTTGGGACTTTTATAAGTGTATGAGTCTAATTATCTCACTTTCTGTTTTGAATTTTGATTACTACTGCATGCTAATGCTTTACCTAATTTTTTGGATTCCATTTGTATAATCTAACTTTGCCAACTCACTTCTGAGTCATTGGTTCTCACATGTGTCTTTTATTTAATTCTCCAAATTGGAGAGACTTTAACCTAATTTTAATAATTTGTGTTCTGCTTGTTACTGCTTTATGTTTTATGAATTGTTAACATTTTCTCCCCTATGGTGTTATATGATTCTGTATTGTAATCATTTTCTCACTAACTTCTAACATAAACCATTATTTTATAATTTGTGAATGGTCAGATTAATTTCATATACAATCATCTTCAAGATATTATTAAATAGCTGTCAGACGTAAAAACAGAACTATGATTTTTAACATCCCTTTAAGCAAGATTCAGTGTTTCTCTCCTTATTATCCCCACACATACACTTTGTAATATGTAAAATCATTCATCTTGAATTTCTAAAGACTTAAAATAGTCCACATTTTCTTAAAAGCTGATTAAACTTTATGCCGGTAGTTAAAACCAAGATTAAAATAAAAATTACTATGCAACTAAAAATTTTGATTATCCAAAATTCTAATGTTTTTCACTTAGCATAAATGTTACAGATTTTGTCTGAGGAATAAAAATGTCCTTGAACAGAGCATAGAAAGTTTATCATTGCAGTGGGTGAGAGTACATAGACACAGTAAAAACCAATATATACACATCAGGGTGACCCTGTAATATTTCAGTCAAGCCAGTGTTCTGGCTAGAGTCTATGTGTTTTATTTGTCATATTACTCTAAGACAAAGAAAGAATTTTCCATGGCTTATGAAAATACTATGAACATGCTTTTCTCACAAATACACACACACACAACAACTTGGGCTTCTTAGATTTAAATAGAAGTGTGAAAGACAGAATGGCATTTAGAACGAGAAAATAAAGAAATTTAGTTTTCATTTAAATTCAACTAAGATTGTCTTTCAATGGCAGTGATTATTAGCCATCTTTTCCCCTTAAAGACCATTTCAGTGCTTGCTTCAGTGGAAGTAAAAGGCTCATTGGACGTGAAGATTCCCAATAGTGACAAGATAGCAATGAGACTAATTTCCAATTAGTAAAGCCTTGAAACTAGGTACAATAAAAATCATATTCAGCCTCAGATACGATTTTGAGGATTCACTCTCGTTCCATGATAGGAAAATATAATAAATCGGATTTTATTTTTAGCCTTGAGTTTCTATCAGCCATCAGAGAATGCTGCAGAACAGAATCTTGTTGGAAGCAAAGAGAAAATGTTAGCCAGGACCCCTAAATGTTGTATTAATTCGCAGACTCATGGGTCCTGCCTGGTTAAATGTCCTGAATCCCTTTTTATTTCATCTGCACTAACACAGTTCTATTAAATCTTAAGAGTTCATAAATGCCCCAATTTTTACAATTATAGTGCCCCAAGAGTGACTCATCTGTGTTTTCCTCTACTGATAAGAATCACTAGTTACTCTTAAAAGATAGTACTGGATTCTTTTAAACCCTAGGCTATATAAAATATAAACTTACCCCTAAATAAATGAATTTGTTTTCCCTCCTTTTGTCTCACATATAAATCCTCAGTAAGAGCACTTTCATAGTACATACCTTTTAAAAAAATCAGATTTATCAAAATGTGCATAAATATACTTGAGACTTTATAGACCTATCAGTATAAATGGATACATAGACAACTTACTATAGTGTGTGTTATCAGCTGCCATGAACAAAAACCATGTATCTCCAACCTTTACTCAGATTTCATTTTGCTTTATACTTTCTGAAACAAGCCAATACAGACTCAAATAGTAAGAACATTTTTTCAGATTCTAATAATCAGCATATGGAATTGGTACTTATTTCAACCAAAACCCCATGACCAGTGGCATTGTCTATTTATGGCCAGGTCTTGGTAAGGATTGCTTTGTATTTTTCTAGATTAAACTTCTAGCTCTTTTCTGGAAAGAAAGAGAAAAAGAGAAACTGTGTTGTGCTCTCAAGGATCACGTTTGTCTGTGTAGAAGCTCTTTAGCTTAATTAGGTCCCACTTATCAATTTTTGTTTGTATTGCAGTTGATTTTGGAGTCTGTCATGCCTGGTGATTTCTCAAAGAACTTAAAACAGAACTACCATTCAACCCAGCAATGGGATTCATCACAGTACTTTTTACAATAGAAAAGATATGGAATCAATCCAGATGCCCATCAATGGTGGGCTGGATAAAGAAAATGTGGTTTTATACACCATGGAATACTATGCAGCCATAAAAGAGAATGAAATAACATCCTTCTTAGTAACATAGATGTGGCTGGAGGCCATAATCTCGAGCAAATTAATGTAAGAACAGAAAACCAAATACCACATGCTCTCGCTTATAAAGGGGAGCTAAACATTGAGTACACTTGAACACAAAAAGAACAAGAGGCACAGGGCCTACTTGAAGGTTGAGAATGAGAAAAGGGTGAAGATTGAAAATCTTCCTATTGATTTCTGTGATTATTACCCGGGTGACAAAATCGTTTGTACACCAAATCCCAGCAACACGCAATTTACCCATGTAACAGGCCTGCACGTTTCCCGCGAACATGACAAAAACTACTATTACTTTTGCACCAACCTAATACAAGTTAGAAGGAAAAAAAAGGGTCACGTCAATGATGGTATAATTTCAGTTTACCAGTTCTCTGTACCCACAAATACTACAAAAGTTTGCTTTTTGTATATCCCCTTACAGGAGAATGAATACATTCTATATTGTATTTTCTCTCATATAAATACATGCTATGCAGGGCTTTCTGGAAAAGACAAACACAGTTTTAGGAGAATAGCTTCTCTTGGAATTCGCACTATCCCTGTACCCAAGCATGGGCTCAAGTCTTGGAATCATTACTTTCTCAGATAGACCTCTCCTTTAAGCATTCAGATTTTTTAAATTGTGGAAATGTATTTACCAGTATATTTTAAAATACCTGGTGACAGAATTGTCCTTCCTGTTGCTTTCAGCCATCCTCTTCCCTCCTCAGGTGATGGATTTTCTATATAAGGGAAACTGAGTTACATAGTATAAATTAATGCTTTTCTTTGTCTTATGTAGCAGTCACAGTCACATTTATGTTATATACCTAAAGGTCTTACAGGCCTTGAACTAAAAAGCATTATGTTTCAAACACATAGTAATGAGAAAACATTTCCGTTAACTCATTATTTATTCTCCGTTTGCTCTTCCATGAAACTGTTCCTTCTCCATAGGATTAGAACAGAGACTGCAGAAAAAATACTCCAAAGATAATTTATTGTAAAACTCTGTTACGTATTCCATTTTTAAAAAATAATGTGTGCAGCCGGGTGTGGTGGCTCACACCTGTAATCCCAGCACTTTGGGACCTGAGGTGGGTGGATTGCGTGAGGTCAGGAGTTTGATACTAGCCTGGCCAACGTAGTGAAACCCCATCTTTACTAATAATAAAAAAAATTAGCTGGGTATGGTGGCAGGTGCCTGTAATCCCTGGAAGAGGCTGAGGCAGGAGAATTGCTTGAATCAGGAAGGTGGAAGTTACAGTGGGCCAAGATGGTGCCATTGCACTCTAGCCTGGGCAATGAGAAAGAAATTCCACCTAAAAAAATAATGTGTGCATACATACACACATATGTGTGTGTGTGTGTGTGTGTGTGTGTGTGTATATATATGCTAACACTATATAGTTGTACTTTAAATTGCATTTATCTGATTCTTAAAATAGCGTATAAAACATTCCTTGAAAGCAATTTACATTTGTATAATACTGAATCAGGCTTAAAATCTCTGGTGAAGAATTAGAAGCCCCACTTCTTTCATTATCATCAAGTATACCAATATATTCCAACACTTCTGTTCTGCCATAAATGATGTTGTCTTCCATATTAATTAATGAAACCTTTTTTATTTTTTTTTGAGACAGAGTCCCTCTTTGTTTGTCTACAGGCTGGAGTGAGGTGGTGTGATCTTGGCTTATTGCAACCTCCACCTCCTGGGTTCAAGCAATTCATCTGCCTCAGCCTCCCAAATAGCTGAGACTATAGGCATGTACCACCATGCCCATATATTTTTGTATTTTTAGTAGAGATGGGGTTTCACCATGTTGGCCAGGATGGTCTTGATCTCTTGACCTCATGATCTCCACCCGCCTCAGCCTCCCAAAGTGTTGGGATTACAGGTGTGAGCCACGGTGCACAGCCGATGAAGCCTTTTTCTAAGAGTCAATTTGAATTTAAAAAATGAGCCATACCATAGTTTGTGAGTCTGGCTATATGCTGCCAATGAAATAAAAAGTTAAAGTTTTGTGGTTCAAACCATCAATTTTCATTTCACTCTTATTGTCCATCTTATAGGAAAAAAATGGTCATAACTATGATTTCTGGATCTAAAGGTACTGCAATTCAGGACCCCATAAGTATAGATATCGTAGTGACTGTGGATTTAATGCTGTATTAGGTTTGCCTAAATATCTTCCCAGGGCAGCTTTTGGCTGATACCAAATGACAGAGGGCAAAACCCAATTGCTCATGAAACTTTATTGCTCTGTGTGAGTGTGTGTGTGTGTGCCTGTGTGTGTGTGTCTGATAAAAGTGAATGTTCAGTATAAGTTCATACACACACAGACACACACACAGACACACACACACACACACACAGCCTTTTTATTTCCAAGGATCTCCTATCGCTTTCCATAAATAGACCCTTGGGCACATGGGCACGTAGCAGAGATTCATCAGCACTACTTCATACCCATTATGGTGGCCTGTATCTGTTTTCTATCCCCTCAGCATGTGTCAGAGAATGTCAAAGAAAGCAACAGGGTTTTAGAATGAAGGATCAAGAAATCCCAGCTCTGGGGCCATGAACAGTGACTTTGGACAAGTTATTTGCTCTGGTCAAGTCTCTGGATGCTGACTGTCAGCTACAAAATGGAGATTCTAATAATGCATAAAAAAGATGGCACAACATAGAGCACTTAATAATATCTGACTCAGTCCATTAGGCTGCTATAAGAAAAAATAAACACAGACTGGGTGGCTCATTAACAGGAGAAATTTATTTCTTCTTGTTCTGGAGGCTAGGAAGTCCAAGATCAAGGTGCCAATAGATTTGGTGTCTGATGAGGGTCCCTTTCCTTGTTCATATGTAGCATTCTAACTGCATTCTCACTTGGGACCAGGGGCAAAAAAGCTCCCTTGAGCCTCTTTGATAAGAACATTACTTTCATTCATGAGGATTCTACCTTTATGATCTAATTACCTCTCAAAGGTACCACCTCTTAATGTCATTTTGCAGATTTAGATTTCAACATATGAATTTGGAGGGAAAGGTAAATGTTTAGACTGTAGCAGTATCTAATATTGATAATTAAAGAGATTAATAAGTTTTACCCAGAAAGTACGGTAGTAATAAATGTCTGAATTACTTCATTGGTAATTACCTGATTTCAATACAGTTCCAAGAACAGGACATCTGCCATAGTTCACTGAACATTGTTTTCCTCAGTTTAGTTTCATTTAGACAGTTTGTGCTTTGCTTCAATAATATTCTGGTTGCCGACAGTGATATCACTTTTACTGTAATTTCTACTCCATTGTTTTTCTCATTCTCTTACTCCCTCAGTGTTAACATTAGTTCATGCAATCTGTATTTGGTAACTATATATATTTTCACAATTAATTTAAAATTATTTTACAGAAATAAAAATAATTTTGTATATATGAAAATATGATTATGGTGTTACCCATTTCAGCATTTCATGATCCAGAGTTGAACAATAAGTTCAGATCAACTAGAATACTGACATTTTATAGCTAGAAAAATGCTGCTACACACAGAGTATAAAATGCAAGAAGGACAAAGCAAGATAGTTTATTTTTTAATTAAAAACCTCTTAAGAAAAGACTGAGTTCTAAGAGATTGTCTGCCTAGAGTGAAGGAAACAGACAGAATTAAATTTTAACAACAGTCCAAAGAAATCAAATGATATGGACTAAACTGTGACACACATGCTTCCCCCAATTCATATGTTGAAGTCCTAACCTCCAATACCTTGGAATTTGATAGTATCTGGATATAGTGGCTTTAAAGGGGTAATTAAGGTTAAATGAGTGAGCCCTAGTGAAATATATGACTCCTGTCTTTATAAGAAAAGGAATAGACATGAAGGATATTTGCACACAGAGAATAGGCCATATGGGACACCTGCAAGATAAGGAGAAAGGCCTCAGGAGAAATCAAACCTGCCAATATACTGATCTTGGACTTCTGGACTTTAGAACTGTGAGAAAATGATTTCCTATCATTTTAGCCACACATTCCATAGTATTTTGTTATGGAAACTCTAGCAAACAAAAAACATCACACCAAATCAGAATAAAACAAACTCCCTTTAAGAAGAAAACGATGATAGACTGGACAAGGAAAGTGTGGCACATATACACCATGGAATACTATGCATCCATAAAAAACGATGAGTTCTTGTCCTTTGTAGGGACATGGATGAACCTGGAAACCATCATTCTCTGCAAACTGACACAAGAACACAAAATCAAACACTGCATGTTCTCACTCATAGGCGGGTGTTGAACAATGAGAACACATGGACACAGGGAGGGGAGCATCACATACTGAGGTCTATGGGGGAGTAATAGGGGAGGGATAGTGTGGCTGGGGAGTTGGGGAGGGATAACATGGGGAGAAATGCCAGATATAGGTGATGGGGAGGAAGGCAGCAAACTACATTGCCATGTATGTACCTATGCAACAATTCTGCATGTTCTTCACATGTACCCCAAAACCTAAAACACTATATATATATATATAAAAGAAGAAAATGAACATTCATTGAGCACCTAAATGTTCTAATTTCCCACATCTCCTATTTGACAATGAATAGATGGGTTAATTAAGATATACATTTTTACCAATAACTTTAGACACATCATTTTATGGATATGAAATCTAATGTGACACTGGGGCCTGTTGGGGGAGTGATGGGGGAGAACATCAGGAAAAATAGCTAATGCATGCCGGGCTTAATACGGAGGTGATGGGGTTGACAGATGCAGCACACCACCATGGCACACGTTTACCTATGTAACAAACGGGCACATACTGCACCTGTACCCCAGAACTTTAAATAAGAGTGTGTAAAAAAGTTAAGTGGCCTTGCCTTTTTCCCTAATCCCATTTTCCCCACCAATGTCCCCACACATGGTATGATTGTGCAGCAGTCTCTCAGGACTTATTTCAACTTACCCCATCTCACCTTCTGCCCCCAAGAACTTTTGTATATACTGTTCCCTCTGCCTAGCACACTCTTACCTAATTATGCTGGTCCACTGATTCTTATTTATTATTTAGATTCCATCTCAATTCTCACTTCCTTGGGAGTGTGTTCCCTGACATTTCAGATTAAATCAGTCCCCAATCCCATTAAACATCTTGATGTTTGATGCATGTTATACTCTCCCTTGAGATTTGAATTACAAAGGAAGGGCTTTGATGCTGTTTTGTTCATCTTGCATCTAGCATGGACTGTCTTGCCTGACACATGGTAATATTTTAAAATATCTATCTGAGAAATAGAGTAGAAGTTTGCTAGAGAATAAATGGCAAAGCTGTGATTTGAAATGGAGTCTTTCTTACTCCAAAGACCAGACCAGGCTCTCCCTATTTCCTCTTAAAAGTACACACATGCACACACACACACACACACACACACACACACACACACACACTCACTCCACATATATATAACAATTTAGGAAAGGACTAGAGAACAAAAATAATTTAGGTGTTTCTGAAATAAAATCCAGATGAATCAACAGCATATATGGTTTCAAGTGACTATGAAGCCTTATTGTCTCTTTTATCCCTCATGTGTTACAACAAAGTAATCTAAAGCTCCAGTGACATTGTCAAAGGCTAATAGATTTTATGAGAAGTTGTGGAAATGCAACTAGATTGATCTGAAAATGCCCAACTATAATGTTGAGTTTTGTTAATTATATGATCTGAAAATGCCCAACTATAATGTTGAGTCATATAACTTAATTATATGACTAATCTGACTAGGGATTTGTTCCCCAATTTTACGTAATTAAATAGCCGTCACTCTTGAAAGTATAGTGGGCTAACCACACCAGCACAGGATATAAGAAATACACTTTCAGGGTAAGCCCTACCCAAGCTCCCAACATCTCAGCAACCCAAAAGGCTAGTTTTTGGATTCATGAACAAAAGGTGAATCCAGGTTCTCAGAGGAAAATTGCATTGCATAAATCATTTTGAAGGTGCTTTTTGATCCTCCCTTCATTTCTGTAAATAAGCAGCTTTGATTCATCACCTTCACCTCCAGTGTTTTCTTGAACTGTTCTTGCTGATCTGAGTACTTGCAGGTAGTCACAACATGGCCCAATGTTCTCTTCCGGATTGCCCATAATTGGAAGAAAAATATCTAACAAATCAAATTTAAAAATTACTTTGTTGGGGTTTTTTATTCCTTTTAATAATTAAGAAAAATAAAATATCAAAGACTTTTTGTATGTTCAGAAATTGTGAAATATATATATATATATATATTTTAATTTTTATTGCATTATAGGTTTGGGAGTACATGTGCAGAACGAGCAAGATAGTTGCATAGGTACACACATGGCAGTGTGCTTTGCTGCTTTCCTCCCCTTCACCCACACTTGGTATTCATCCCCAGGCTATCCCCCCCAGCCCCCCAATTGTGAAATATATTTTTAAATAATTTATTTATAAAATTTTGACAAATAATATAAAATATAAATGTGTGCTAAATTAACCTGGTTTTCTTGGTGTGTTTTTATAAAATCAATATTTTATCTCAAGGGAATATTACTATATGTGGCTTAATTGCTCATAATGATAATGATAATTAGATATATTATTCTTAATGAAATTGTCAATGATCTTAGTATTGAATAATCTAATGTCAATTATTTTAGTATTAAGTATTGTCTTATAGCTCCTGAAATATAATTTAATTAGAATCACAATGATTAATGCAGAGTATTAACCATATCACTAAAAATTAATCTCAAATCTATTCGGTGAAAAGATCTGAATTTCTAGCAGTTCTTTCAGAAGAATCATGACACAATATGGAAATAATTTTGTCCCACATACACACACACACACACACACACACACACACACACACACACACACAAAATGTGTGTTTACGTGGTTTTTAAGAGTACGTACCCTAAAAGAGAAAATTCAACCAGAATAATGTTTACTTTAGAATCTGCCCGGGAACAACTCAGTTGCATGGTATTTTTAATATGGAATTCAAAATTTTTAGCTAATCTTTGTTCAGCTGCCCATCAGTTTCAGAAAATCTAACTAGTGCTCAGTGAGGGCTACAGTTGCTTCACCAATGGGAAGAACCATGGGCAGAGGAATGATCCGATCCTAACATAGAGACCAGAACCAATCTGTAGTCGAAGGAGGTGGCATTTAAGCACCTGCATGATGGCTTCCTGCCAATGAAAAGTTTAGTACCTTAGAAACATTTATTTAGGACAGAAGAGAATATTTGGTACTTTTCTAGGAACACGGTTGTTCCTGTCAACTAAAACTCAGATGTTATTTTCTAAGGCCTTAGTCAAATGCCTAAGTTTTATCAAGAAATCAAAGATGGATAGATCATAACTCAGCTAATTGAGAGGTTATTTTTTCACTGAAGAAACAAACAAATATCATACAATCACATAACAGGAGAAAGCCATATGTAATTGAATGCAAAAATGGTTGGCACCCTTTATTGGGGTTAGACATTAAAGAGATCACTAAGACTGCAGATTAGAAGCTTTTTAGGTACTAGGTAGGGCTTACATAAGGTCTTAATTATAATATATAAGTTGGTAAAATAAAAACCTTGGTAAGTAGGGAAACAGGATTCAGCAAAGGGCCAGAAGAATTCATAGACAAGTGGAGATCTCTACGTAACTAAGAGACTGAGAAGTACAGCATAAAGTGTCTGTTGTAGAGCTGTTGTAGGTATAGATAACCAAATAAGAAAAGCCTAAATTGGAGACTTCGGGGCTTGAATTCCAAATGAATTTTTAGACATATTTAGACTTAATTATTTTGACACTATTCTACCATTCGAAGTTTTAAGCGAGGAAGTTCACTTTAAGCTTTTCAAAGATATGTCAGGATATAGTAGAAGCTGGGAACAATTCCATGTCACCTGTGGAAATTACTTGAATAAATATTATGAGAATTGAATAAGTATCGTTAATAGACATATCCATTATATCTGCTTAACTCCCTCTAAAAATCGATTTGCAGTTGAAGTTTAATAAATATTTTTAAGCTAATGAATGTATTTTATATTCATTTGAATATAAAATATCTGTAGCTATATGGAGTATTTTGATAAGATAAAAATATTGAACCAAAAATCATATGTACCCCATAAATAAGTACAACTGTAATGTGTTAATAAAAAATTGTATCATCAAAAATATAAGTTGATGCTTATAATTTTTATTTCTATTTGTGTGAATAGCCAACTTACAGGCCTAAATCTTCCTTGAAAGGGTAAATTTGCTTTGATTACATAATAATTTCTTTATATTTTTATGACTGATTAAATACATTTTAATACAAATATGATAATCAACAAAGTAGACACACGCATGTTCAGGTTCTATAGGAAGGTTTGTTACTTTCAATTAAGAACAATTTTGTTAAGCTTAAGATTCAAGACAGTAATTTCTGAAGCTTGATTGTTGTAATGCTCAAAAACAATCAGATGAGAGCGCTGATTTCCAACATGATGGAATTTTGCTATTTTCTGCCTTTTTTAATATTTAACTATAGAATTTGCCTATTTCATCAATCCCCTCTGTCTTTGCTAACACCCGTGCAAGTTTAGAACTTGCTGTGTAATGATACACTAGCCATGTGAATAAGATCACAGTAGGTCCCACTCATCTCTATGGTGTTCAGCAGCTACTTGACTTTTCCTGGCTTCTACTCTGAATACATAAACTTAAAGGACAGAATTTGTGGCTCACTAAAGTTTTCTTCCATGTTCTATTTAGAGAAGGGTAGTTAATGATTACTATTATGTAAGTCCAAATGACAAACATGAACAATCACTGCAAGTTTGGAAGAACAATTGAAGGTAGTTCAAACATCAGTGGTCCTCAAGAGAGTTTTACATATGATTACACAAAAAGGAAAACCTGTTCTACTCACTTGACCTTTAAAGCACCCTCTGTGCTGATTTTAGAATAAGCATTTAAAAAGCCTTAATGGAAAAATTTTACAGTGCATGGTGAGCTAAGCAAACTGTTCATCAGCAAATGCTAAACAATAATGTTCTAAGACTGTTTTTCTATGTTCAGTCAATTCATGTTAGATTCAATTGAGCACAATCGGCACAGGATTGCCTCTGCTCTAATAAGCCTACAGGGAAAGATATGACTGCTGTTAAAAAGTGTGTCTCTTGAATAAAATAACAACCTGCTAGATGAAATAGTAGAATTGCATCTATGGCAAAGAAAACCTGATGGTCTATGTAGTTATAATGGAGGCGTGCTTACCTTTCATCTTCCTTCAACATAGCTGCCAGCTCTCTAAATATATGTATGAGAAAAGATGATGTGCCATCCTTGTATTCATTTACAATGAGTAATTTATTTCAGATATGATAACATCTTTGAAGACAAGGATAACCATGCAGAATTTTAAGTATGAAAGAAAAATTCCCATATTTATCTAAAGGTGAAAACCTGCACAATTATTATATAGATAATAGTATTCCTGGTGGTAAAGCTTACTAGCCTCTGTGACAATGAATAGAAATTCTACGAAAATAATAAAAATCCTAAGTTTCAAAGAAAAACTTCAAATGCAATATATCTATAAATAATTTTTCCCATGATACATTAACTTTTCCCCAAGACCCTTCTTTCTTCTATTTATTTATTCATTTCAAAAATCATAGCAATTCTCTAGCTTAGAGTTGATAGTCAAGGGCTAATCACCTGATTCATTGCTGTTCAGGCAGAAAATCTTAAGGAACTGAATTCCATGCAGCTAATACTAATTAAGAGAGACATGAATTGAGATTTTAACAGAAAGTATTATCAGGACCAGGTCCAATTAAAAAGTCAAATTATACTCCATCAGCATTAATACAGCTTCAAGTAAGAAAATGTAAAAGATATTTTTGTGCAATGAGTCAAAAAATCAGTCATCTTGATGCCCTAAGTCCTGTAGGTACCACAATCTCAGTCAGGTCTTACCAGTGAAACAGAACTAACAAAATTTATAGTAAGAGATTTATTTCAAGGAATTGGCTTATGCAGTTGCAGGGTTTAGATGAACAGGTACAAAATTTGCAGATAGGCCAGCAATTTGATGATAAATCAAATTATGTATAATTTGATTCAGTAATTCACTTCTAGTGAATAAATTATCCTTATGAGAAAATAACTAAACAAGGGTGAGATGACTTCCCAAGTATTAATTATTAAATAATTGTGGTGTGCTTCTGCAATTTCAAACTGTAAACAAAATATCTGATCAGGAGATTCACTTAAATAGTGATATAGTCATATAAGAGAAAATGATGAAAACCAGAAAACAAATGCACATATATAGTTATTGACCTATATTTTAAGTCAATTGATGTAGTAGTTGATATGATTATAAAAGCTAAGTGTGAATGTTGGGTAAGTTTGCTTATTTTTAAAACATTTTATAATGAGCGTATATTGCTTGTTTAGCCAGGAAAGAAAACATAGAGTCCATATATATTGTTTTATGTTAGTCTTTCAGTTGTCATAACCAAAGATCAAGTAAATGTGTTTGATATCGTAATGAGTTTCATTTCTGAGAAATGAGTTCATTAGCGAAGTGTGAATGAATAATTATTATTACTATTTTAATTCATAAAACAGTACAAACTCTTTTTCCAAACATTAAATTTTAGAGAATTATTAAAGCAATTGTGCTTTTTTATTTTTATCATTTAATGAATAGCTTCCGGAAGCTATATTCTCCCTCAGATATTTTTAACAGGTTAATTGTAAGAAGTAATTAACCCAGAAAGCTTCTAGTTTGCTTCTAAATGCAGAATCCAAGAATATCTAGTGGTTTCTAAAAATGTTGAACACATTTTTCTTCCATATTTTTAACATAGGGAATATCATTGATATTTTTTAAAAATTGTGAAAGCTTGCTTTATCAAAGCCACAAGGTTGGCTGCAGGACCATACCTGGTCTTATGTCTATGAGGTTCATATCATGATATATATAGGATGCAAAGAATATCTGTAAACGTTTTCTTAAGAAGAAAAAAGTACATACATGATAAACATGATTTCACTGTTTTATTACATTCTACATTTATTATAAACCTGGATAAATGTGTTTGCCTGTGTATATTTGTGGTGCATGTGTGTGTGTAAATCCTGACCATATTCACATATCAAGAACACGTCACCCAACAGCAGACTTTCCAGTGTCATGCAAATGTTATTAAAATTGACCATATGCTGGGCTATGCAGCATGAGTCAATGTATTTCAAACAATTAAAAGCAAATATTTTCTTACTGAAAGAGAATCATTCACAGGATTGACCTATTAAATCCATTTTAATCCATCTCCTTCCATCTTTGCTGATACATGTTCAAGTTTAAAACTTGCTGTGTAGGCCAGGCACATTGGCTCATGCCTATATTCCCAGCACTTCGGGAGGCTGAGGAGGGTGGATCATAAAGTCAAGAGATCAAGACCATCCTGGCCAACATGGTGAAACCTTGTCTCTACTAAAAATAAAAAATTTAGCTGGGCGTGGTGGTGCACCCCTGTAGTCCCAGCTACTTGGGAGGCTGAGGCAGGTGGATCTTTTGAATCCCGGAGGTGGAGGTTGCAATGAGCCGAGATCACACCACTGCACTCCAGCCTGGCGACAGAGCCATACCCTGTCCACCACCTTCACTCCACAAAAAAAAAAAAAAAAAAAAAAAAAAAAAACTTGCTGTGTAATAATGTGGTAACCATGCAAATAATATCAGTTGTAGGTCAGTCACATCTCTATGGTGTTCAGTAATTACTTGGCCTTTTCTGGCATCTACCTTGAATACCTATTATTAAATACCTATAAAATTATTAAAAATTAAAGGATAATATTTTCTGAACAATCGACTTGAGCTAAAATTAGAATATTAAAATAATGACAAGAAAATACCTGTATATTTGTAAATTTGACAATGCAATTCTAAATAGCATTAAGGCAAGAGAAAAAAATCACACAGGAAATTAGAAAAAAAATTTGAACACATAATAATGAAAAATAGAACTTGTCGAATACAGTTAAATTTGTGTTTAGAAAAAAAATTTCTATCCTGAAAGTTTATGTTAGAATAGAAACCTTAGAAACAAAAGATTAAATTAAGCATGGAGAAAGTTAAAGAAAGGAAATCACAAAGATGAAAGCAGAAGATAATAAAGTAAAAAGCAGAGAATGGAGACTATTGACAGTACCAAAAGTGTGTTCTTTGAATTTTTATGCTTTCTACCAACATTGATGTACCAAAAAAAAAAAAATTAGGAAACAATTATCATACCAAAAAAGGCAGACATCAGAGTTCCAAAACCAATACCAATCTAAAAAAAGGAAATTATGTAACACTTTTTGCCAATAATTTTGAAATTTTAGATTAAATAAAAAAATTCCTAGACAAAAATACAATGTGACAAAATATACATGTTAATACACAGATAACTTATATCAACAAAATATATGTAATGTATATTGATCATCTCCACAAAGTAAAACAAAGAAAATTTCAGGCTCAGTAGGCTATACCAGTGAATTCTATCATACATAAAAGGTAGATACAACATCAGTGTAACACCAACTTCCTGAAAAAATGTGAGGACAACATAACCTTGATACTAAAATTTTACCAGAGCAGTACAAAAATTGAAATTGAAAGGCCTATACTTTATTAATGTGTATGTAAAAATTCCTTAATATATGGAAAAGTAAATTCAATGTTATATAAGAAAGTCATATATCATCACCAAGTTAAACTTACTCCTAGCATACATCTAACTTTTGAAAAACAGCAAACATAATTCATCCCAAGTAAGAGAAAAAGAAGATAAAATGATACTTAATTATCTCAAAAAACTGAGCAAAGTAAGATAATTTAGTATACAAAATATCTAGACTTACAAAACATTAGCATTAGGCAATTATCAGTATCGAGCAGTGTATTATTGATACAAAGGTAGAAATATGAACCAATAAAAGAGAATTCAGAAACACACACACACATACACACACACACACACACACACACACACACACACACACGTTATAGCCAAAACAATGTAAAGGGGGATAAATGAAGTAGGAGGACTTACTCTACTAGGTACTAAATACTATATTTTTAGAGTAAGTTTTAAGACAGTGATATATTGGTACAGAGACAGAAAAAGTGACCAGTGAAACAGAAGGAGAGTCTACAAAGAGATCTACATATATATGGGCATGATTTATAACAGTGATATTGCCGAATGGTGGAGAATGGATAGTTTTCTTACATTCATGTTACTGAGTTAATTGGATTTCCATAAAGAAAAAATAAAAACTGATACATACTTGGGACTATATAAAAACCAGTCTCAGTTGGATTGTAGATCTAAATGTCAATTGTAAAATACATTTTCAAAAATGGAGTAGGTCAGGAACAACAACAAAATAGTAATTGTTAAGTAAAACATTGATCGGTTGGCATAAATTAAGATAAAAAACTTCTGATTATTAAAAAAAAAAGTAAAACTGTAAAACATCAAAAGGAAAAATAAAATTCTTGCAAAATATATAACCAGTAGAGCATATATCCTGAACATAGAACTCTAAATTTTTTTTGGTAAATGCTCAACAGAAATGCACATTTCTGCACACCAAACAATACATACAAGCACGTCTATAGCAGCAGTATTCATAGCTCAAAAATTTTAAACATTCACAGTATACCAACGTTAGAATAATTATAAAGTATCTGTTTAGATACATTGAAAATGAATAAGCTAATAAATTCAAATATTATATATATATAAACTTAATGTTGAATGAAGATAGAAGAGTTGTGAGAGAGAGAATGTGTGTTGTGTGCATGCATGTGTATCAGGGAGGCGTGGTCTAGATGGTAATTTTGTGCCATTTGGACTACATAGTGGGTACTCCAGTATGTTCACAGTATAATATTTCATAGAGCTTTGTCCTTTACCCTCCTTATTATGTATGCCATACTTCAGTATAAATATATGAAAACCAGAATGTCACATATTCATGGAACAGAATGACATTGATGGTTGCTGTGTAGATGCCTTTTATAGTATAGTATGTGTAGTATTATTTTGAAAAGGATTATCATAAACATTACTTGCTTGGTAAGTAGATAAATTAAACGGATAGTGAATTTACTACCTTTTTCTATAAGGGTTAAAGAGTAAATGTTTTTGGCCTTTTGGGACTTAAACTCTTGTTTCAGTTATTCAATTCTGTTATAAAAAACCCCGTAGACTATAGGTAAAGAAACATGTGACTGTGTTCCAACTAAATTTTATTTACTAAGAGATGGCAGGCAAGATTTGCCCTAGGGTGTAGTTTGACAGTCTCTGGATTAAACGATTAGTTAAATGTATGGCTAGAGTAAATGGCACATGCATATCTACATGTTAAAGTATTGATAAAGTATTGATAAAGTATTTTGTATTTTTCATCTTTTTAAAAGAATGGGCATATGGAAATTACTCGGAGCTTCTTCATTAAGTTATATTTGATTTGTTCATTTCATTTCTTTTCTTTTCTTTTTCTTTTTTTTTTTTTTTGTTTTTTTGTTTTTTTGAGACAGAATCTCACTCTGTCACCAGGCGCCAGGCAGTGACACCATCTCGGCTCACTGCAACCTCTGCCTCCCAGGTTCAAGCAATTCTCCCACCTCAGCCTCCCGAGTAGCTGGAAGTACAGGCATGCACCACCATGCCCAGCTAATTTTTTGTATTTTTCAATAGAGAAGGGGTTTTGCCATGTTGGCCTGAATGGTCTTGGTCTCTTGACCTCGTTATCCGCCCGCCTCAGCTTCCCAAAGTTCTGGGATTACAGGCATGAGCCACCATGCCCGACTGATTTGTTCAGTTTTTAATTTTTCTGCACTTATTCATGTAATTTATATTTCTACCACTAACTACTATCTGCAATATATCATAGAGTGATACAGTGTACAATATATCCTTAGGTCGAAAAAATTACAGTTTTCTACCTAAGGATATATTGTACCCTGTATGACTACATTTAAATTAGATTATTTTTAATATTTTTTACTCACACAGAAAATTTAACAATGTAAAAAGCTGAAATGGAATATTGTAATCAGTCATTGTTTCAGTTACAATTGAGAAAGATCTGTTTATTGTCAGGATTTATTTATTTCATTAGTTGATTGCTATAATTTGTTGTGTTGTCAGACTGTAACTTTGTATTTATGTACTTAAAGCATTAAGGATTTCTAATTTAGAACAGATTGATCTACTTCTGGCTTTGTTTTATTGTAAGATAATCTATTTACTTAAATTCTACTTTTGATAATAGCTTAATTAATTGGTCAGACAAATGTTTATGTAACTCATATTAAGCCATAAATTTCTTTCTTAAATGGTTACAGGCAAGAGTTGGATCCATGTAAAGCTGAACTGACTATTCTAGGGAGAAATACACAAACAAGTGAATCTATCAATCATGTATTTGGAAAACCCCTGCCAAAATCAGGATCTGTCTTTATTGGTGGATTTCCAGATCTTCGTGGGAAAATCCAGGTATTTCTATAGATGTTTTAAAATACTAATTACGTCATCATATTGAAAAATGAAAAAAACTTTAGAAAATTTTTATGGGTAGTAGGGCCATCTGCATTGTTTCAGACAAGTTTTTCAGTGATTCTAGTAACGTCTAATATATACTTTATCTATCATACCAAAGTATAATGTAAGTTTACCGTTCTCGTTAAAAAGTTGCTCCAGAAAAAGAAATACTGCATATACTCACTCATAGGTGGGTGAGAAAAATGAGAACACATGGACACAGAGAGGCGGTCTACTATACACTGGGGACTGTTGGGGGAAATGGGGGAGGGACAGCGGCGGGGGCTGGGGGGGATAGCCTGGGGATGAATACCAAGTGTGGGTGAAGGGGAGGAAGGCAGCAAAACACACTGCCATGTGTGTACCTATGCAACTATCTTGCACGTTCTGCACATGTACCCCAAAACCTATAATGCAATAAAAATTAAAAAAAAAAAAAAAAAGTTGCTCCAGTGTCAGTCCATTTTCCCATCTTATGGCTATAGTATGTGTATTTCATTTCTTAATAATATTTAGCATGTGAGCTTTTGTACACCACTAAGATAGTGATTTTCACTGGATATTTGAATGGGTTGTCTTAATAACACACCACAAATATAGTTTGAGAAATGAAATTGGAAGACCATCCCAAGTCTCTGTTTCATATGAGCTACCTAAAATGTGAGAATGTTTATTACAGTGTTTTACACACATGCCAGCCCACTCTAAATTTCCATTTAGATAATTAGCTTATTGTTTTCATTGTTAAGCTAATTTTAAGAAAATAGCTTGAAAACTGACTTAAATGCTACTATTTGGTTCAATTTTATGTTATTGCAGCGAATTGCTTTAAAAATTTAAGGTTGTTTGTTAAGTATAGCAGTAGCTTATTACATTTATTAATTTTTTCCTTTATTATATTTACCATTGTGTTTTACCTGTTTGAACAAACTATTTTTACATTATCGGAAATATAAAATGCCATTGTTTCAAAGCCCCACAAATAATGCAGATTGACACACATGCATCTACTTACTACAAATATCATGACTCCATAGTATCCAAGATAAAATAATACAATACATAAAAACAAAATTCATAAGCATATTTGATATGATAAGTATGCCTTTAATGAAATAAGAGAACTCTGTATCTGTAAGCATGCAGAGGTTCAGATTCAGATTTACTCCATTAGCAGTATAGTTGTTGATCATTAAGTAGTTGTTTGTAACTTTTTCTATAAAATTAGTTTCATTGAGTTTTTATAGCTGAAACCATCTATAAGCTCCATAATAGTACAAAATATGTTTGTTTACTTTTTTATACACCAAGGCAAGGACAGTCCTGTCACATAGTTGGAGCTCAATGAACAGCTTTTAAATAGAGGTCTCAGTTAAAGCATGGATGAAACATAAATATAACCTTTAATAATTTACATTTATCCTCTTTCATAACTATTTTTTCCAAATAAAAGATAAATTTTAATATAGATCTCAATTTAATTGAATATACATTAATTGAATGTAACTTCTTAAGACTCAATTAGCTATACTTGAATATAAATATGGCTGAGCATTTACTTTATCATAAATATAAGTAACATGCCAAAGCAATATAGAAAAACAGAAAAAAGATATCTTTTGACTTCCCTGAAGAAGTACAGGAGTTTGTAATTAGCGATTTGAAGAAAGATCAACTGCCTGCCTGATAAATAATATGTAGGCTGTCACTGGAGACAGAGGCAGTATTACATACACACAGGCTTAGGTAATGGAAGGGCCTGGGAAGGGGGAGGTTGGAGTAGACATGATTTATTATTATGGAGACATGGAAATTTATATAAAATGAGCATGAAGAAGACTTGATATTGGATAGGTGAGTGGGAACCAGAGAATAATGAATCCTATGTAAAATGTAAAATGGTATGTATTTACATACAGGAGTCATATACATATATACTATACATTATATACTTAAATAAGGGAGCCATTTAAGAAGTTTGAGTGGGAATTGTCATTTTGCTATGTTCACTCTGATAGCAACTGAAGTGTATGCTGGAGGAGTTAGGACTACAGGGTAAGAAATGGCAAAGTCAGGTGTATTCAGAATAATTAACCAAAAAAAAAAAAAGGTATTGCAGCAATAAGGGTGAGAGAATAACTATGAATGCTATTGAACTTAAAAATAATTATTGGTAAGGCTGATCACAGTGGCTCACACCTATAATCCCAGCACTTTGGGAGGCTGTGGTGGGCAGATCATGAGGTCAGGATATCGAGACCATTCTGGCCATGGTGAAACCCCATTTCTACTAAAATCCAAAAATTGGCTGGATGTGGTGGTGTGCACCTGTAGTCCCAGCTACTCAGGAGGCTGAGGTAGGAGAGTCACTTGAAATGCGGAGTCAGAGATTGAAGTGAGCCAAGACGGTGCCACTGCACTCCAGCCTGATGAAAGAGCAAGATTCGATCTCAAAAATTAATAATTGGTAAAAAAATGTAGAAAATTTGGAATTTTAATGACCAGTTTAGCTTATGTAAACATAGAATTTATAGTGCCATTCTTAAAAAGGGGAATGAATATAGGATTACTTATAGGGAAAATGGCACTTTTATCATTGCATTTGAGTTGCTGATATGATTTGACTGTCTCCCTTTGTAAATATCACCTTGAGTTGTAATAATCTCCATGTGTCAAGGGTGGGGCCAGGTGGAGATAATTGAATCATGAGGGTAGTTTCCCAGATACTGTTCTCCTGGTAGTGAAGACATCTCAGGAGATCTGATGGTTTTATAAATGGGAATTCCCCTACACAGGCTCTTGCCTGATGCCATGTAGGACGTGGCTTTCCTCCTCATTTGCCTTCCACCATGATTAGGCCTTGCTAGCCATGTGGAACTCATAGTCAATTAAACCTCTTTCCTTTGTAAATTACCCAGTCTCAGCTATGTCTTTATTAGCAATGTGAGAACAGACTAATACAGTTGCTTTTGGGCAGAAATGATTTTCAAATATTTAACAACTGGCTTGTCATCACCACTAATCCATCAGTCCATTGTGTGTTCCTGTTGAATATCATTCCTATTAGTGGAATGTTGTGATGCAAGAGTCATTTGAAATATGGGCCTCCGGTTTACAAAAGATTATGAACATATGGCTGTGAGAGTCTGTACAGGAGGTAGTGGAAGCCATAATAACTGATTAAATTGATTTTGAAAATTAAGATAAAAGAGGGCTGAGAACTGGGAATCAGCAATCAAGAACTAGGCTAAGGAAGAGGTATACACCAAAGTAGTTAAGGAATAGGGAGTTTGGCAGTAGACAAAGAAAAAAAAAGATGCTGTTACAAAAACCAAAGATGGAAAAAGTTTTCAAAAGAAGCATCTGTAGAACACCAGTGCTACAAAAGGTTACGCCCCCCCCCCCCCCCCCCCCCAGTTTCGGGAGAAGAGTTTTAAGAAAAATCAAATTGTAATATTGTGAAGAAGAATACAATAACCTGAAGAAGCAACAGAGTGGTTTTAGGTTACTTTTCCTAGAAGCTTTTTAGTAAGACAGAGAGGTTGTTATGTAGTGGAGGACAGAGTTTTGAAATTTCAGAGAGATGATGATAATAATTGACTATATTTCTAAAGACTTTTTCTCCTAAAACCTTGTCTGGAAGATTGGCCTTTACTAAAGGATTATCTCACTAAAAAACTTAATATTCATTCTGTGATGTAAGGCAGCTGGACATTTGTTGTAATCAAATTTGGAGGAACATTCAGCATGTGAACCAATAAAGTTACCTTGAACTTAAAAAGGCAGCCAGCTAAGCAAGTTTTCCCTCCTTGTTAAATATGCTGTAGTTGAAAGATTTCATGTCAGCCCCTCATTGATTTTTTTATTCTTTTCTTATACTGTTACAGTGTCACAGTAACTATGTGTGTATGTGTTTGTGCTAGATTATGTGTGTGAGACATACACTTATATTGCTATATACCAGGTGACTGATGCAAACTGTAAAATATGTCTAGATGATAATACTTAAGGAGAAATTGTGTGATGAATCAGAAAAAAAAAAGGAAATTCAGTCTTGTGAACCTGTTTCTGGGCAATGCAACTCCTCCTAATATCTAAGTCTCACGCAGGCTCTAACTATCTAATCATTGTGTTCTGATTAAGAGCTATTTAAGCACAGTGGGCTGTTAGTGCTCAGAAAATTAGAAACAACAGTTTTGCAATATAAAATGCTAAGGGAAAGAGCTATAGTTGATTTCTCGAGCCAAAAAATGTTAAGTTACATTTATCTTCTCACTTCTAAGTTTCCAATAATGTCTTTCTGAACTATCCAGAGCCCCTCCACATGATAAGAGTCCCTAATCCAATGTGTAAGTGCTGACAGGTTGTTTAATGCTTCCTTTAACAAAATCACCCAGAGCTCAGTATGTGAGAAGAGAATGAAACAGTTAGACACTTTCAGTTTTGTGCCTGGGGTGTGAAAAACTCTGCTTCCCCTGATGACCATAAATGATGATAACTTTCAAGATCTGAGAGTAAATGCCCTCTCTCTGGTGGTAGAAAAACACTTTCCTTGGTAGTGCTTTAATTGCTTACGCTTTTCAGTGCATGGACTCTTGCTTTTGGGTCCAAGTTAGTTAAGGACACCAAACCTTAATTCCTAGTAAATACAGATGGTACCAGCTATTCTCCTTGTTCAATAAGAGAGGAAATAAAATAATTATGGAAAGAAATAAATATTGTTAATCCATTAGTAGATTTGTGTTTTTATATATGCAGAAGCTGATATTATAAAATGAGTTCTAGAAAGATGCTACATTTTTCAGATGCAAATCAATCACTAAGATTAACAACAGATGTGTAATGGCATGTACTGTTATACTGGACTGGAATTTTGGAAGAATTACTGACTCCAAAAATTAAACTTTCATCTCAATTTTCAAATTTATAATTTCAACATAGTAAAGAAGTTGAATAATTAAAAAAATTAATTTCTAGTGTAGTCAATCCATTTAGAAATAAGGACACTGATAAAGCAAATAAGTATTATGCACTTCATGTATGTTCAAGACATTGACTTATGAAGTCACTAATGAGTTGGCTACATTCACTTTTATAAAAAGGCCTGTCAATCATTAGCCATCAAAATCCTTTAGCCAAAAAAAATTACTGTTTAATTAATAGTCTAATCATAAAAACAGGATTCTCTTTAAGAATTTGTGAGTGATTCCTGGAGAACAAATGAAAAAAGAAACCCCTTTAGTAATCTGTAGAAAATTTGGGTAGTTTGTTACTTCTCTCAGCTTATCATCAAGTTAGAGACATTGTATGTATCAAATGGCACTTCACTAGATGTGTTTATGATATTCTGTTAGAGGATGCTTGCCAACCTTTTTGAGCTCTTCAAAGACACTTGTCTAACGGACACAAGAAAATTAGAAAAAATTGAAACACACCATTGAAGAGATCAAGAAAGGTAGCAACATTCAACACTTCTGGGTTTTGCGAATTATGGAGAAAAAAGTTAATCATTACCCACCCTTATTTTCTGTCCAACAATGTGTAAAAAGAGAATCACTACACAATAAATGTAAGTCTCTTAAATAGCCATTTACAGGAGTCAACTTATTAATGAACATAAACCCAAACCTCTGATAAATTAATAAAGACATCAAGGTTTCACTGCCATGTTTAAAATCCATTGCTCCTTCTAGAGGTTATATGTTAACTGATCCATTCAATTCATTCATCTTCTTATTCTACTTAGCTACCATTTGGACTTGGGCATCTGGTGTCTATTCTTTTCACAGCACTTAATCACAAATCAAGAAATTATCAGATGCAGACTCATCCAATAAGAATTATTTCCCATTCCTTGGACATATAAAAATTACTTTCAATTTATTCCTACATGAGGACCTGCCTTTTTTTTTCTTTTTGAGACAAGGTCTCACTTTTGTCACCCAGGCTAGAGTGCAGTGGTGCAGTCTTGGCTCACTGCAGCTTCAACCTCTTGGGCTCAAGCAATCCTCCCTCCTAGACCCCCAAGAAGCTGGGACCCAGGCACATACCACCATGTCCTGCCATTTTAATTTAATTTTTTATTTTTTGTAGAAATGGGGTTCTCCATGTTGCCCAGGCTTGTCTCAAACTCCTGAGCTCAAGTGATCCATCCGCCTCAGCCTCCCAAAATTCCAGGATTACAAGCATGAGCCACCCACCATTCCCAGCCAGGCCTTGCCTTAGTCAAACAATAATCCACCATGGATTGGACCCCACTTCCTGGAGCAGCAGAAACTGGCTCCTACCCAACAGAAAGAAATAGCTTTTCCCACCAACCCACTTTTTCCAACCCACCACTCTTCCATTATTTTTTAATTCTGATGCATCTTTTTTCAGTTCTGCATCTATATCTTCCTGTCCTTAATAAAACTCTTGAATGACAGTAGTCTAGAAGGGCCTGACCCTGGATCTGTCTCCCCTCAAGATCCTCTCTTAATCTGTGTGTTTTCAACATTCTTAGGACCTCTGTTTGATCTCTCCATTTGTGCGTTCTTCTATTTTGAAAAGATCTCCATTCATTTAATCATAGTTTCAGCTAGTCAAGCACTCTCTGGCTTAGATTCACCACTGTATCTATATCACCATAATTATTTAATCTTATTAGAAAATGCAGAAATAAGTTGTATTTTTGCACATATACACCTATGAAGATGTGAGAAGGAGATGTCAAGCATCCGCCTCAGACTTCTGGATTAAGTAACTAAATGGAGGTGACAGTCATCACTAAGATGGGGAAGATTTGAGAAGAAAATATTTAGGGGAGAATGACAAGATAAGTAGTTTGGCCACTTTTAAGTTTGAGGTGTTTCTGACGCTTGCAAGGAAAGTTACCAGGTTAACACTTATATTCATGATTCAGGAAGTTCTCAGGCTGTAGTATTTAAACACTTGAGCCCAGATGACATAATAACCTCAGGAGAGAGTGAAGAGAATAAGATAGACTCAGAACAAAATTTTGAGTAAATCTGACATTTAATAAGAAAATAATTCAATATCAGTCAGAAAAATAGTCAGAGGGGCAATGCACAGCCATTCATAAAATGTATTATCATTGAAGCAAGAAGAACAGAAAATTTTGAGAAGGAGGGGCTGTTTAATCTTGCTACAGTGAGGTCCAGCAAGAATTGGGCTAAAATTTAAACTAAAAAAAAAAAATAAGATAAGGCCTGAAAGGCATCCACTGGATGCTTTGATATGGGTATTATTGATACACTTATAAAAGAAATGACCACCTCTGATTAAGTCCATGATGATGAGTAAAGGAATACCATCTGTATTCCTTAAAGAACTAATGCTTTCCTCTACAAACTGATAAATTTGTAAATTGCAACTGCAGGGAAAATGTTTACCAGATATATAGTTTTTCTAAGTATGCATTAAAAATCATTCTGGTATCACTTAGAAAGTCGAAGATGTACATGTCTCAAGCAACAAAATTTTCCTGTTTAGGTGAAATTCCTTGATGTATATATAAGGAGACATGGTAGCAGAATGTTCATAACAAACGTATTTGTAACATAAAAAGTAAAAACAATAACATCCATGTACAGTAGTATGTATATTGTATATACTACAAATATATACATTAGTGAAAATCGGTGACTCTCAGCTGTACACATCAACATGAGTACATCTCAAAAAAATAATGTAGAAGAGAAAAAAGAAAATAATAACAGATATCTTGTTATATAAATTCCCCAAATAGGAAAACCTAAACAATAGGTAATCACTGATATATTTGTGTGTGTATATGCGTGTGTATAAATATATATACACATATATAAATAAATATGTATATATATACACACACACACACACACACACACACACACACACACACATACACATGTATATTTGGCAGATTATAAAGATCTAAAGGACTAGGAAACTCAGAAATCAGTATAGGGACAACTAGTTAAGAATGGAGAAGAGATAAAAGGGGAGTTCTCAAGAATCAAACCAGGTGTCACCCTTGCTCATCTTATACTAACTAGGTAGCGAGTACATGCATGTTCATTTTATCATTAGTGGTTTTTTTTTGTTTTTTTTTTTGTTTTTAATTTTTATTGCATTATAGGTTTTGGGGTACATGTGCAGAACGTGCAAGATAGTTGCATAGGTACACACATGGCAGTGTGTTTTGCTGCCTTCCTCCCCTTCACCCACACTTGGCATTCATCCCCAGGCTATCCCCCCCAGCCCCCCCCCGCTGTCCCTCCCCCATTTCCCCCAACAGTCCCCAGTGTATAGTAGACCGCCTCTCTGTGTCCATGTGTTCTCATTTTTCTCACCCACCTATGAGTGAGTATATGTGGTATTTCTTTTTCTGTTCTTGTGTCAGTTTGCTGAGAATGATGTTCTCCAGATTCATCCATGTCCTTACAAAGGACACAAACTCATCATTTTTGATTGCTGCATAATATTCCATGGTGTATATGTGCCACATTTTCCCAGTCCAGTCTATCATTGATGGGCATTTGGGTTGGTTCCAGGTCTTTGCTATTGTAAACAGTGCTGCAAGAAACATTCATGTGCATGTGTCCTTATAGTAGAACGATTTATAGTCTTTTGGATAGATACCCAGTAATGGAATTGCTGGGTCAAATGGAATTTCTATTTCTAGGTCCCTGAGGAATCGCCACACTGTCTTCCACAATGGTTGAACTAATTTACACTCCCACCAACAGTGTAAGAGTGTTCCTATTTCTCCACATCCTCTCCAGCATCTGCTGTCTCCAGATTTTTTAATGATCGCCATTCTAACTGGTGTGAGATGATATCTCAATGTGGTTTTGATTTGCATCTCTCTAATGACCAATGATGATGAGCACTTTTTCATATGTTTGTTGGCCTCATGTATGTCTTCTTTTGTAAAGTTTCTGTTCATATCCTTTGCCCATTTTTGAATGGGCTTGTTTGTTTTTTTTCTGTAAATCTGTTTGAGTTCTTTGTAAATTCTGGATATCAGCCCTTTGTCAGATGTGTAAACTGCAAAGATTTTTTCCCATTCTGATGGTTGCCGATTCACTCTAGTGACTGTTTGTTTTGCCGTGCAGAAGCTGTGGAGTTTGATTAGGTCCCATTTGTCTATTTTGGCTTTCGTTGCCAATGCTTTTGGTGTTTTGTTCATGAAGTCCTTGCCTACTCCTATGTCCTGAACGGTTTTGCCTAGATTTTCTTCTAGGGTTTTTTTGGTGTCAGGTCTTACATTTAAGTCTTTAATCCATCTGGAGTTAATTTTAGTGTAAGGTGTCAGAAAGGGGTCCAGTTTCTGCTTTCTGCACATGGCTAGCCAGTTTTCCCAACACCATTTATTAAATAGGAAATCCTTTCCCCATTGCCTGTTTTTGTCTGGTTTATCAAAGATAATATGGTTGTAGATATGTTGTGTTGCCTCCGATGCTTCTGTTCTGTTCCATTGGTCTATATCTCTATTTTGGTACCAGTACCATGCTGTTTTGATAACTGTAGCCTTGTAGTATAGTTTGAAGTCTGGTAGCGTGATGCCTCCTGCTGTGTTCTTTTTGCTTAGAATTGACTTGGCTATGCGGGCTCTTTTTTGGTTCCATATGAAATTCATGGTGGTTTTTTCCAGTTCTGTGAAGAAATTAAATGGTAGTTTGATGGGGATAGCATTGATTGTGTAAATCACTTTGGGCAGTATAGCCATTTTCACAATATTGATTCTTCCTAACCACGAACATGGAATGTTTCTCCATCTGTTTGTGTCCTCTCTTATTTCATTGAGCAGTGGTTTTCCTTAAAGAGGTCCCTTACATTCCTTGTGAGTTGTATTCCTAGGTATTTTATTTTCTTTGTAGCAATTGTGAATGGCAGTTCGTTCTTAATTTGGTTCTCTTTAAGTCTGTTATTGGTGTATAGGAATGCTTGTGATTTTTGCACATTGGTTTTATATCCTGAGACTTTGCTGAAGTTGCTTATCAGTTGCAGGAGCTTTTGGGCTGAGGTGATGGTGTCTTCTAGGTATACTATCATGTCGTCTGCAAATAGAGACAATTTGGCTTCCACCTTTCCTATTTGAATACCCTTTATTTCTTTTTCTTGCCTGATTGCTCTGGCTAGAACTTCCAGTACTATGTTGAATAGAAGTGGTGAGAGAGGGCATCCTTGTCTAGTGCCGGATTTCAAAGGGAATGCTTCCAGTTTTTGCCCATTAAGTATGATATTGGCTGTTTGTTTGTTGTAAATAGCTAAATGCCAAATGTGGGTTAAGGGGAGGAAGGCAGCAAAACACACTGCCATGCGTGTACCTATGCAACTATCTTGCACGTTCTGCACATGTACCCCAAAACCTAAAATGCAATAAAAATTTAAAAATAAATAAATAAATAAAATACTCATATCCTCATATCCATTATATATTTGTATGAATATACACCTGTTGGGGTTATAGATGTAATATCTGTGTTGTAATCCATCTTTTTTAAAGTGCCTGTGTTATAACAGTTAGTACTAAAATTACTTGGTGTGTAGCAATTCGATTTTACTGGATTCATACCAATAACTACATTAAGTTAGATATTCCAACTTTGATTTTATGATGTTGTAGTCTTGTTTCTATTTAGCTTGTCGATTTGTTTTGCTTTTATAATTATCTGAGGCAATGAATATAAAAAAATTGTTTCTGACTTTATATTTGACATGAAGTGTATAAAGTAATAATGTTTTACTAAAATTATTAGTAAGGGAATACTGAAGATTTCTGAAAGTTATTTTTCTGTGAAAAATATCAGTACGTCAATCAGCTTTGGGCAATATAAGTATTGAGTTTGAAAAGTGAGGCTGTGAATGAAAAGAAACTAGATAGAAGGCCAAGGAGTTTCCTACAGCTATTACCTGTGAGGTGATATTGAAATCTCAAACACAAATTAACATATTTACATTTGTTTTTACAAATTCTTGTTTCAAGCATGATTATTAAGCATGCTTCAGAGCCTTTTGGTATGCAAGCCAAACTCTTTACCCTACAATAGAATGATGTCTATAATGTAATGCTCTGTAACTCTGCCTGGAATAAAACAATTTTAAAGTTGCAAATCAACAAATACCACTACATGGGGGAAAAATCTATATTTTAATAAATTTATATTCTTTTTCCAGACACAATTTTGGATGATAGAAAAAAATGCAGGCTTGAAACAAGGACACCTGAATTTTAATCATACATCTGTCAAAAAATAATAAGTTTTGTGATGCTGTTAACCATTACTTGAAATCTCCCCTATGCTACTCTTCCATAAATGATGAAGTGGGACTACATTTTTTAAAGTTTATTCCAGCTCAAAATGATTCTATGCGTATATATGTATGAATATATACATATATATGTTACATACCATTTCCTCAGCATGTAAATTGTGCAGACATTCTTTGTATTAAGATATTATCCCAGTCACAAATTCTATTGTGTTCCCCTCACCTAGGATCACCTCACTTTCATATGATATCCCTGAGGACACTTCTTGAGAAAATCCCATCTGGTGTTCCTTCTGTTCCTGCCTAAATTTTCATTTAATTGTAAAAGACGTCAAAGGCTTTTCATTTTAAAACTAACAAAAACAAATCAACAAAACCATACACTAACACATCTCAGGTCTATAGTTTAAACTTGGAAATAAATTAAAGATAAAATAGAGACAAATGTATATGTATTCACTTCTTTTCTATGTTAACAGATGTATTAAAATCAAAGTCCTTCAATATTCCCTTGCAAGTGGTTAAAGAAAAATGGGTAAAGTAAAGCAAGAAGTAATCTGGTGGATATTAGTTAGGGAATTCTAGTAATATAGATCACAATTTTAAAACTCTATTTAATTTTGCAATGTAGTCTATGTAACTCAACAGTGAGTAAAATAAAATCAATTTCTGGCTTAAGTGCTTTGGGGCTATTAATTTGGGAGAGAGTTTTCTAGTGAAATTGAAGGACTTAAGGCTAATTCAGCAAAAGGCTATAGAAAATAATCCCCAGGTGAATGATCTCATGTAAGAAAATCATAATGTAAAATTTAAGGAGGCTGGAAACTTAAAAAATATGTGAAGCATGAATTTAGAGAATTTGCAGCATAATCCATAAAGATGAAAATAAAGTACTTTGTAAAGTCAATTGTAAAATGTTACATAATCCAAAGTTATTAAAACTGCCTTTATCAGTAACTACACTGGCTTCTTCAAAGGCAGAAACAGAACAGTATCTAGTGACAGGGCATGATAAGACAAAACTAGCTTTCTGTTAATTAAAAACCAATCCTCTTAGTGCTAAGACTTTGAAAACTTAAGGTTTTTGAGATATGCTCCATTTTCTTCATGACATGCAATAGTGCTTTCTTAGGAACTCAGTAATATCACTACAAGTGCTAGTTCAAAAGTGCCAGTAGAGATGTGGCATTAAGAATTATAGATCTGGAGTTGGAATCCTAGCTCCCGCAATTCATTGCCATGGTGCCTTGGGCAAGCCATTTACCCTTGTTTGGCTTTTTATTCACCTACAAAATAGAGATTCTACCTTCTTAAGGTTGTAGGAAGAATGATTAAGATATTGCACATTGAAAATGTAGTAACTGTTATACTTTACTATTAAGTTTCCCTCTAGCATTGATATTTCATTATACTCTGTGCTAATCAAACATAAAAAATAATTTTTGAAGTTATTTCTAGTCCTATATAATCCATATTACACATGGATTACATATAATCCACATTACACATGGATTACATATAATCCACATGTAATTACATGTACAAGAACATGTAATTACATGTACAAGAACATGTAATTACACACATGTGGATTATATGTAATCCACATATTTAGTTTAAAAATAATTATCATTTTGCTTTTCTAAAATACTCAGCATGTTTCATTTTTATATCACTTAGAAAAACAGATTAATGCATATTCAGCCTCCTGGTATTCAAGACAATGTAACTTGTCTACCTTTCTAGTGGAAGAAAACAAAAATTATTTTCTATACTTCCACTAAATCTTATTCTTCACTGTCATTGAGATTGTCTTTTGACTGCTCCTTAGGCTTTGACACTTTATCCCTTAGTCTTTATTATTAAAGGGAGGAAACACATCATGTATACAACACTAAGGGGCATTCATTCACCCATTTATTCAACAGTAAGCAAGCATTCTAGAGCATTTAGCTTTATTTATTTATTTATTTATTTGGTCTAGGGTTAGCTTTACATTCATTACAAATACTAGCTGATTAAATTCTTACACCAATTGAGTAGATAGGGACTTACATATATTTTACAGCTGAGGAAATTGAAGCATAGCAAGAACAAGCAATTTGTTCAAGCTGATGCAACTAGTCAGTGATGGAATGAGTATTTGACCCCAGTCAGCACAGCTCCAGAATCCACTTTATTGTAAATCTCACTTCCTTTGTTTATTAGACTACAATGGAGAGACAGGATCTGATGTCATGTAAGATCATTTTAAAAGATCATTTGTTTACTAAAAAAATCAACAATGCAACTTTATAAAATGCCTTTCTAGGCCGGGCGCAGTGGCTCATGCCTTTAATCCCAGCACTTTGGGAGGCTGAGGCAGGTGGATCACGAAGTCAAGAGATCAAGACCATCCTGGTCAACAAGGTGAAACCCCGTCTTTATTAAAAATACAAAAATTAGCTGGGCATGATGGTGCGCACCTGTAGTCCCAGCTATTCCGGAGGCTGAGGCAGGAGAATTGAGGAGGCAGAGGTTGTGGTGAGCTGAGATCATGCCATTGCACTCCAGTCTGGGTAACAACAGTGAGACTGTCTCAAAAAAAAAAAAATGCCTTTCTTTATAAAATTATTGTCCTTCTAATAGTAGTTAGTAGTTATTAAATACATTCCCTTTGGTAAATACTCATACAAGTACTTCACGTTTACTGTCTCATTAATGTTTTAAGTAGCTCTTTGCACTAAGTAATATTAGTATCTCCATTTCACAGAAAAGGGAATTGAGACTCACAGGGGCTGAATGGCCTGGCTTTACATACACAGTTATTGAATACTAGGGCCAAAATTTAAACCCACACTTTTAAAACATAGGCTATACTGACTCGCTACAAATAAAAAAGTCATTGGTAGCTTGATGAGGATAGCGTTGAATCTATAGATTACTTTGGGCAGTATGGCCATTTTTACAATATTGATTCTTCCTAACCATGAACATGGAATGCTTCAGAACTGGAAAAAACCACCTTAATCTTTATATGGAACCAAAAGAGAGCCCACATAGATAAGTCAATTCTAAGCAAAAAGAACACAACAGGAGGCATCACCCTACTGGACTTCAAACTATACTACAAGGCTACAGTAATCAAAACAGCATGGTACTGGTACCAAAACAGAGATATAGACCAATGGAACAGAACAGAGGCCTCGGAGGCAACACAACATGTCTACAACCTTCTGATCTTTGACAAAAACAAGCAATGGGGAAAGCATTCCCTGTTTAATAAATGATGTTGGGAAAACTGGCTAGCTATATACAGAAAGCAGAAACTGGACCCCTTCCTGATATCTTACACTAAAATTAACTCCAGATGGATTAAAGACTTAAACATAAGACCTGATACCATAAAAACCCTAGAAGAAAATCTAGGCAAAACCATTCAGGACATAGGGGTAGGCAAGGACTTCATGACCAAAACACCAAAAGCATTGGCAACAAAAGCCAAAATAGACAAATGGGACCTAATCAAACTCCACAGCTTCTGCATGGCAAAAGAAACAGTCATTAGAGTGAATCGGCAACCAACAGAATGGGAAAAAATCTTTGCAGTTTACACATCTGACAAAGGGCTGATATCTAGAATTTACCAAGAACTAAAACCGATTTACAAGAACAAAACAAACAAGCCCATTCAAAAGTGGGCAAAGGATATGAACAGACACTTTACAAATGAAGACATACATGAGGCCAACAAACACATGAAAAAATGCTCATCATCACTGGTCATTAGAGAAATGCAAATCAAACTACATTGAGATACCATCTCACACCAGTTAGAATGGCGATCATTAAAAAATCTGGAGACAACAGATGCTGGAGAGTATGTGGAGAAATAGGAACACTTTTACACTGCTGGTGGGAGTGTAAATTAGTTCAACCATTGTGGAAGACAGTGTGGCGATTCCTCAAGGACCTAGAAATAGAAATCCCATTTGACCCAGCAATTCCATTACAGGGTATATATCCAGAGGATTATAAATCGTTCTACTATAAGGACACATGCACACGAATGTTTCTTGCAGTACTGTTTACAATAGCAAATACCTGGAACCAACCCAAATGCCCATCAATGATAGACTGGACAGGGAAAATGTGTCACATATGCACCATGGAATATTATGCAGCCATAAAAATGATGAGTTTATGTTCCTCTTAGGGACATGGATGAACCTGGAGACCATCATTTTCAGCAAACTGACACAATAACAGAAAATGAAATACCGCATATTCTCACTCATAGGTGGGTGTTGAACAATGAGTACACATGGACACAGGGAGGGGGGCACTACATACTGGGGTCTGTAGGGGGGAGTAGGGGAGGGACTGTGGGGGTCGGGAGTTGGGGAGAGATAGCATGGGGATAAATGCCAGATATAGGTGAAGGGGAGGAAAGCAGCAAATCACGCTGCCATGTGTGTACCTATGCAACTATCTTGTGTGTTCTTCACATGTACCCCAAAATCTAAAATGCAATTTAATAAAACAAAGTCAAACATCTTTTACCAAACCAGTGTTTTTTGGTCTACTTTAATGAGGGACTTTTAATGCAATGTCTGTTTTAAATAAAATTTTTAAAACATTTAGTATTATAACAAATTGAAAAATTCTAATATGTTTCTTTGAATTCACTATATGTGGACTCTCCTTTTGAATCAGTTCATATTCTGGAAAACATTTTAATTCATTAGTATGACTTTTTTTTCAATGAGATAAGAGCCAACAAAAATGAAGACATTTATGCAGCCAACAAACATATAAATTAAAAGCTCATCACCACTGGCCATTAGGGAAATGTAAATTAAAACTACATTGAGATACCATCTCATGCCAGTTAGAATGGTGATCATTAAAAAATCTGGTGACAACAGATGCTGGAGAGGATGTGGAGAAATAGGAACGCTTTTACACTGTTGGTGGGAGTGTAAATTAGTTCAACCATTGTGAAAGATGGTGTGGCAATTCCTCAAGGATCTAGAAATGGAAATACCATTTGACCCAGCAATCCCACTACTGGGTATATACTCAAAGGATTATAAATAATTCTGTTAAAAAGACATATGTAAATTTATGTTTATTGCAGCACTGTTTACAATAGCAAAGACTTGGAACCAACCCAGATGCTCATCAATGATAGACTGGATAAAGAAAATGTGGCACATATATGTCATAGAATACTATACAGCCATAAAAAAGGATGAGTTTATGTCCTTTGCAGGGACGTGGATGAATCTGGAAACCATCATTCTTAGTAAACTGTCACAAGAACATAAAACCAAATACCACATGTTCTCATTCATAAGTGGGTGTTGAACAATGAGAACACATGGACACAGGGAGGGGAACATCACACACCAGGGCATGCTGAGGGGTGGGGGAGCTAGGGGAGGGATAGCAGGGAATGGGGAGACTGAAGAGGGATAACATTAGGAGAAATACCTAATGTAGATGACAGGGTGATATATACAGCAAACCACCATGGCACATGTTTACCTATGTAACAAACCTGCAGAATCTGCACATGTACCCCAGAACTTAAAATATAATAAAATAAAAATAAAATTAATGAGAAAATCATTCATTAATCCAACAAGTCTATCTACCTATGTATCCATCCATCTATTTGTCTATCCATCATTCCGTCCATCTATCTATGTAGTCATCCACCTAGAGAGTATCCACTATGTGCCAGGCATTGTTCTGTGGTTGGGGATAAACTGGTGAATAATCTCCATCTTTGTGGATGTTATGCATTAATGAAAAAATTCACAAAGCCTTTCTCTGCATTCTCAGGGTCAGTGTTTTAAGATGAAGTAGTGGGTGCATTCCATTATAAGAGCCAGGTTTCTCTATTCTGAGCTGATTAAGTAGCTGAGGAAACCTATCCTGAAATGGAAAATATAAGAAAGGAAGCAAGTTGATGACAAAAGATGACAAATTCACCTTTCAAAAAATAAATTTTATTATGTATATTTAAGGCTTGTCATAAGCCTCAAATGACGAATCCACTTTTGTATCAGTCTAAAGTGCCTATGGGAAAATCAGGTTGAGATTTCCCTGAGACAAGGACTTCAGCCCAGAGATAATGTCTGATGGGTTAGCTGTAGGCAAAGCAATGAGAGGGAATATGATTACCCTAGAGAGAGTGCAGAATTCTAAAACCACCTCTCAGAGAACAGAAGAGCTCAGGCTCATCACATATCTTCTAGAAATTGTTGGAATTCTCAGTGTAAATGGAGCAGACAGAGAAGTTTGTAAAATATTATATCACTGACTTATTTCAAATTCTTCAGCCTCCTTTTATTCCAGTTTGCTAACACTAACTTTTCCCCAGTCCTTGATTTGCCTGGGTTTTATATCTGTCCTCAGGTTTGCATTTTCATGTAGTTTTCCCCAGGCCCCATTTTGTCTGTCCTTTGGTCTCAATTCTTGTCTCCACCTACAAGACCACCTCTGATTGCTCACAGAAAGCTCCTGTTGTCCTGTCCTCCAATTCCTTAAAGAAGATTTCCCTGACAAGGAAGTCTGAGTTAACTTCCCCTTAACAGGATTCCACAGAAACCTGTATTTGTGTCTATTCTAGCAAATACCATCTTCTTTTTACTGCAATCATCACTGTCTTCTGTCTTGTTCCACTATGGTACATACCCTTTGAAATGATAGATCTTTCTTATTTTGCTTCATGGTTTGTATCTGCCTCTAGAAGGACTTGCTATTTTTTATTGAGTAGAAGGACATTGGATATAATTTTATTTTTAGATTATATTAATTCAGTGGAATAGAATTTAGTTTTCATTAGGCTCACTGGTAAAAATGAGGGAAAACACAATTGTTGACAAAAGGATAGTCTTGCACTGATTTGTTATCATTTGTCTTATTTGAGATTCTGTATATAGAGCCTTATACAGAATGTATCATTTTTTAAACTTCCAAATATATATTTGCTTTTGTCGTAGGTGTGATGTGGTGCTGAGAAGAATGTATATTCTGTGGATTTGGGATGGAGAGTTCTGTAAATGTCTATCAAGTTTGCTTGTTCCACGTCTGAGTTCAAGCCCTGGATATCCTTGTTAATTTTCTGTCTGGTTGATCTGTCTGATATTGACAGTGGAGTGTTAAAGTCTCCACTATTATTGTGTGGGAGTCTAAGTCTCTTTGTAAGTCATTAAGAACTTGCCTTATATATCTGGGTGCTCCTGTATTGGGTCCATATATATTTAGGATCCTTAGCTCTTCTTGTTGTATCGATCCTTTTGCCATTATGTAATGACCTTCTTTGTCTCCTTTGATCTTTGTTGCTTTAAAGTCTATTTTATCTGTCTCCTTTCCTCTGTCCTTCTCTAAAAAACCTATTAATACAAAGTGGAGAAAATAATCTATAATAATCAAACCTCTCCTTTGCTCTTCATTCTTACTATGATTAGCCAGAATTCCCACTTGTTACACACTGTCTTGAGGCAATTTTTCTCTTCAGCTGTATTCAGAATTTCTGTAAGCACCTGAAGACTCTGGTAGGTAGACAGTATCTATTATATGTCCTACCCCATACCCTCACCTGCATGTAGTATATTACAAAGAAAGCAAGCCTAGATTAAACTCTGTCCAACATGCAATAGCCAAGATAGTTAAAATAGTCATTACAACCCTTTCTTTTAGCCTGGAAAAATCTCACACTCTCCTTAAGATCCTTAACTCATCTTTTCAATGAAGACTTAATTTTTTTATTGTACTTTAGGTTCTGGGGTACATGTGTAGATCATGCAGGGTTGTTGCATGGGTGCATACATAACCGGGTAGATTGCTGTCTATTCCCCCTTCATCTATATCCAGCATTTCTCCCAACGTTATCTCCCCCCCACACTCCCCACCCCTCCACTGTCCCTCCCCTAACCCCTGCAACTGACCCCAGTGTGTGATGCTCCTCACCCTGACTCCACAAGTTCTTGTTGTTCAACACCCGCCTATGAGTGAGAACATGCAGTGTTTGGTTTTCTGTTCTGTGTCAGTTTGCTGAGAATGATGGTTTCTAGATTCATCCAAGTCCCTACAAAGGACACAACCTCATTGTGTTTTTATAGATGTGTAGTATTCCATGGTGTATATGTGCCACATTTTCTTGGTCTAGTCTATTATTGATGGGCATTTGGGTTGGATCCAGGTCTTTGCTATTGTACACGTGCTACAGTGAACATACATGTGCATGTGTCTTTATAATAGAACGATTTATAATCCCTTGGGTATACACCCAGTAATGGGATTGCTCGGTCAAATTGAATTTCTATTTCTAGATCCTTGAGGAATTGCCATATTGTCTTCCACAATGGTTGAACTAATTTACACTCCCACCAACAGTGTAAAAGTGTTCCTACTTCTCCGCATCTTCTCCAACATCTGGTGTCTTCAGATTTTTTAATGAGACTTCCATTCTAACTGATATGAGATGGTATCTCAATGTGGTTTTGATTTGCATTTCTCTAATGACCAGTGATGATGAACATTTTTTTCATATGTTTCTTGGCCTCATATATGTCTTCTTTTGAAAAATGTCTTTTCATATCCTTTGGCCAATTTTGAATGGTTTGCTTATTTTTTTCTTGTAAATCTGTTTTAGTTCTCTGTAGATTCTGGCTATTAGCCCTTTTCCAGATGGGTAGATTGCAAAATTGTTTTCCCATTCTGTTGGTTGCTGGTTCACTATAATGATGGTTTCTTTTGCTGTACAGAAGCTTTGAAGTTTAATTACATCCCATTTCTCTGTCTCAGCTTTTGTTGCCATTGCTTTTGTGTTTTAGTCATGAAGTCCTTGTCTACGTCTGTGTCCTAAATGGTTTTACCTAGGTTTTACTCTAGTTTTTTATGGTGTTAGGTCTTAGGTTTAAATCTTTAATCCATCTGGAGTTAATTTTAGTATAAGGTGACCGGGAGGCGTCCAGTTTCTGCTTTCTGCACATGGCTAGCCAGTTTTCCCAAAACCATTTATTTATTTATTTATTTATTTTCTTGTTTCCTTTTATTTTATTTTATTTTATTTTATTTTATTTTATTTTATTTTTAAATTTTTATTGCATTATAGGTTTTGGGGTACATGTGCAGAACGTGCAAGATAGTTGCATAGGTACACACATGGCAGTGTGTTTTGCTGCCTTCCTCCCCTTCACCCACACTTGGTATTCATCCCCAGGCTATCCCCCCCAGCCCCCCCCGCTGTCCCTCCCCCATTTCCCCCAACAGTCCCCAGTGTATAGTAGACCACCTCTCTGTCCATGTGTTCTCATTTTTCTCACACACCTATGAGTGAGTATATGTGGTATTTCTTTTTCTGTTCTTGTGTCAGTTTGCTGAAAATGATGTTCTCCAGATTCATCCATGTCCTTACAAAGGACACAAACTCATCATTTTTGATTGCTGCATAATATTCCATGGTGTATATGTGCCACATTTTCCCAGTCCAGTCTATCATCGATGGACATTTGGGTTGGTTCCAGGTCTTTGCTATTGTAAACAGTGCTGCAATGAACATTCGTGTGCATGTGTCCTTATAGTAGAACGATTTATAGTCTTTTGGATAGATACCCAGTAATGGGATTGCTGGGTCAAATGGAATTTCTATTTCTAGGTCCCTGAGGAATCGCCACACTGTCTTCCACAATGGTTGAACTAATTTACATTCCCACCAACAGTGTAAGAGTGTTCCTATTTCTCCACATCCTCTCCAGCATCTGCTGTCTCCAGATTTTTTAATGATCGCCATTCTAACTGGTGTGAGATGATATCTCAATGTGGTTTTGATTTGCATCTCTCTAATGACCAATGATGATGAGCACTTTTTCATATGTTTGTTGGCCTCATGTATGTCTTCTTTTGTAAAGTGTCTGTTCATATCCTTTGCCCATTTTTGAATGGGCTTGTTTTTTTTTTCTGTAAATCTGTTTGAGTTCTTTGTAAATTCTGGATATCAGCCCTTTGTCAGATGTGTAAACTGCAAAGATTTTTTCCCATTCTGATGGTTGCCAATTCATTCTAGTGACTGTTTCTTTTGTCGTGCAGAAGCTGTGGAGTTTGATTAGGTCCCATTTGTCTATTTTGGCTTTTGTTGCCAATGCTTTTGGTGTTTTGTTCATGAAGTCCTTGCCTACTCCTATGTCCTGAATGGTTTTGCCTAGATTTTCTTCTAGGGTTTTTATGGTGTCAGGTCTTATGTTTAAGTCTTTAATCCATCTGGAGTTAATTTTAGTGTAAGGTGTCAGAAAGGGGTCCAGTTTCTGCTTTCTGCACATGGCTAGCCAGTTTTCCCAACACCATTTATTAAACAGGGAATCCTTTTCCCATTGCTTGTTTTTGTCAGGTTTGTCAAAGATCAGATGGTTGTAGATGTATGGTGTTGCTTCCAAGGCCTCTGTTCTATTCCATTGGTCTATGTCTCTGTTTTGGTACCAGTATCATGCTGTTTTGATTACTGTAGCATTGTGATATAGTTTGAAGTCAGGCAGCATGATGCCTCCAGCTTTGTTCTTTTTGCTTAAGATTGTGTTGGCTATGCGGGCTCTCCTTTGGTTCCGTATGAAGTTTAGAGTGGTTTTTTCTAGTTCTGTGAAGAAAGTCGTTGGTAGCTTGATGGGGATCGCACTGAATCTTTAAATTACTTAGGGCAATATGGCCATTTTCATGATATTGATTCTTCCTAACCATGAGCATGGAATGTTTATCCATCTGTTTGTGACCTCTCTTATTTCGCTGAGCAGTGGTTTGTAGTTCGCCTTGAAGAGGTCCTTTATTTCCTTTGTTATTTGTATTCCTAGGTATTTTATTCTCTTTGTAGCAATTGTGAATGAGAGTTCACTCTTGATTTGCCTCTCTGTTTGTCTGTTATTGGCATATAAGAATGCTTGTGATTTCTGCACATTGCTTTTGTATCCTTCAGACTTTGCTGAAGTTGCTTATCAGCTTAAGGAAAATTTGGGCTGAGATAATGGGCTCTTCTAAATATACAACCATGTTGTCTGCAAATAGAGACAATTTAATTTTAAGAGTAACTATGACATTCTGATGCAGCAATAGCAATCAGCATTGTGATGTAGTCAAGGGATAGCTTCTTCTGTAAAGTGGATTAAAAAATGAAAAATGAGGTTTTATACCAAAGGTAATTCTTCACTTGCTATACATATTTTTATACTTAATTAGTAAATCTTTCTGTGTGACCACAGAATTGGAAAATGCTCATCCATATACTAATGAACAAAATATATTTTATATTTTCATAAGGACATCTGAAGTATTAAGTAACCAATTTTTAAGTGTTAATTCTGATCAAGATATTTAGTAATTGCTTCCTGATAAATTAATCCCAAAAACTTAGTACTCAAAAATAACATATGGTTCCTCACATTTCTGGAATTTTGGTAAGAGACAATGAATTGAACTCTTTTTACCTCACTTGGAATCTTTTAGAATGAAATGACCAAAATGACCTCTTCATTTACATGTCTCAGCAAGGACAGTTCGAAAAGAAGACTGACTAGCCTGCCCCCCACCACCCCGTCTCTCTCTCTCTTTCCTTCTCTCTGTCTCTCTCATTCTCTCCATGTTATCTTTCTGTATGCTTAGCTGGGACTACTTCACCTTTTGGCAGCTTCAGGGTATTAGCTTTCTTCCAAACATAAAAGCAGAAGCTAAGATGGGAGACTAGTAGCAGCTCTTGTGTGCCACTCTCACAAGAGGGAAAAAAGGGCCAGTGAACACTGACCCTGTAGGCTGATTATCTGGGAAACTAGTTGGAATCAATTAAAGCCAAAGGGGTAATCATGTGGTTTTGTCAGTGGTTCTGTTTATGTGATGGATTACATTTATTGATTTGCATATATTGAACCAGCCTTGCATCCCAGCAATAAAGCTGACTTGATTGTGGTGGATAAGCTTTGTGATGTGCTGCTGGATTTGGTCTGCCAGTATTTTATTGAGAATTTCACATCGGTGTTCATCAGGGATATTGGCCTGAAATTTTCTGTTTTTTTTTTTTGTTGTTGTTGTTGTTGTTGTTGTTGTCGTGTCTCTGCCAGTATTCGTATCAGGATGATTCTGGCCTCATAAAATGAGTTAGGGAGGAGTCTCTCTTTTTCTATTGTTTAGAATAGTTTTAGAGGGAATGGTACTCTTTGTACCTCTGGTAGAATTCGTCTGTGAATCCATCTACTCCTGAATTTTCTTTGGTTGGTAGGCTATTAATTACTCTCTCCATTTCAGAACTTATTAGTCTATTCAGAGATTTGACTTCTTCCTGGTTTAGTCTTGGGAGGGTGTTTGTGTCTAGGAATTTATCATTTTCTTCTAGATTTTCTAGTTTATTTGCATAGAGGTATTTATAGTATTCTCTAATCATAGTTTGTGTATTTGTGACATCCCCCTTATCATTTTTTATTCTATCAATTTTGTACTTCTCTCTTTTCTTGCTGATTAGTCTGGCTTGTGATCTATTTTGTTAATCCTTTAAAAAAGACAGCTCATGGATTCATTGATTTTTTTTAATGGGTTTTCAGTGTCTCTGTCTCCTTCAGTTCTGCTCTGATCTTAGTTATTTCTTGTCTTCTGCTAGCTTTGAATTTGTTTGCTCTTGCTTCTCTAGTTCTTTCAATTTTGATGATAGGATGTCAATTTAGATCTTTCCTGCTTTCTCTTTTGGACATTTAGTGCTATAAATTTTCCTCTACACACTGCTTTAAATGTGTCCCAGATACTCTGGTATGTTGTGTCTTTGTTCTCATTGATTTCAAAGTGCATCTTTATTCTTGCCTTATTTCGTCAAGTAGTCATTCAGGAGCACGTTGTGCAGTTTCCATATAGTTGTGCAGTTTTGAGTGAGTTTCTTAATCCTGAATCCTAATTTGATTGCACTGTGGTCTCAGAGACCATTATAATTTCTGTTCTTTTGGATTTGCTGAGGAGTGTTTTACTTCCAATTATGTGGTAGATTTTAGAATAAGTGCAAAGTGGTGTTGAGAAGAATGTATATTCTGTGGATTTGGGGTGGAGAGTTCTGTAGATGTCTATTAGGTCCACTTAGTTCAGAGCTGAATTCAAGTCCTGGATATCCTTGTTAATTTCCTATCTCATTGATCTGTCTAATATTGACAGTGAGGTGTTAAATCTCCCACTATTATTGTGTAGGAGTCTAGGTCTCCTTGTTAGGTCTCCAAGAATTTGCTTTATGAATTGGAGTGCTCCTGTTTTAGGTGCATAGATATTTAGGATATTTAGCTCTTCTCATTGCATTATACAAAACTCAACAGCCCTTCATATTAAAAAAGCTCTCAATAAAATAGGTATTGATGGAACGTACCTCAAATAATGAGAGCTATTTATGACAGACTCACAGCCAATTTCATACTGATGGGCAAAGACTGGGAGCACTCCCTTTGAAAACCAGTACAATACAAGGATGCCCTCTCTCACCACTCCTATAGTATTAAAAGTTCTGGCCAGGACAATCAGGCAAGAGAAAGAAATAAGGGGTATTCAATTAGGAAAAGAGGAAGTCTAATTGTCTCTGTTTGCAGGTGACATGATTGTGTATTTAGAAAACCCCATCGTCTCAGCCCAAAACCTCCTTAAGATGATAAACAAATTCAACAAAGTCTCAGGATACAAAAATGATGTGCAAAAATCACAAGCATTTCTGTATATCAATAAACAGAGCCAAATCATTAGTGAACTCCCATTCACAACTGCTACAAAGAGAATAAAATACCTAGGAATACAACTTACAAGGGATGTGAAGGACCTCTGAAATAAGAGAGGTCACAAACAAATGGGAAAACGTTCCATGCTCATGGATAGGAAGAATTAATATGAAAATAGCCATGCTGCTCAAAGTAATTTATAGATTCAATACTATCCCATCAAGCTAACATTGAATTTCTTCACAGAATTGGAAAAAAAAATACTTTAAATTTCATACAGAACCAAGAAAATACCCTCATAGCCAAGACAATTCTAAGCAAAAAGAACAAAGCTGGAGCATCACACTACGTCACTTCAAACTACAAGGCTACAGTAACAAAACAGCATGGTACTGGTACCAAAACAGATATATAGACCAGTAGAACAGAACAGAGGCCTCAGAAATAACACCACACATCTACAACCATCTGATATTTGAGAAACCTGACAAAAACAAGTAATGTGGAAAGGATTTCCTATTTAATAAATGATGTTGGGGAAATTGGCTAGTCTTATGCAGAAAGCTGACACTGAATTCCTTCCTTCCATGTTATATAAAAAATTAACTCAGGGGAGGGATAGCATGGAGAGAAATGCCAAAAGTGGGTGAAGGGGCAGAAGGCAGCAAAACACACTGCCATGTGTGTACCTATGCAACTATCTTGCATGTTCTGCACATGTACCCCAAAACCTAAAACGCAATAAAAAAATCATTCTCCTTTTACAAAACAAACAAACAAAAATTAACTCAAGATAAATTAAAGACTTAAATATATGACCTAAAACCACAAAAACTCTAGGAGAAAACCCAGGAAATACCATTCAGGACATAGGCATGGGCAAAGACTTCATGACTAAAACACCAAAAGCAATGGCAGCAAAATCAAAAATAGACAAAGGGGATCTAATTAAAGAGCAGCAAAGCAAAGGAAACTATCATCTAAATTAACGTGCAACCTACAGAATGGGAGAAAACTTTTGCAATCTATCCATCTGACAAAGGGCTAACATCCAGAATCTACAAGGAATGTAAACAAATTTACGAGAAAACAACAACCCCATCAAAAAGTGAGCAAAGAATATGAACAGATGCTTTTCAAAAGAAGATATTTATGCAGCAAACAAATATATGAAAAAAAATCATCATCAGTGTTTATTAGATAAATGAAAATCAAAATCATGATGAGATACCATCTCATGCCAGTTAGAATGGCAATCATTAAAAAGTCAGGAAACAAAAGATACTGGAAAGGATGTGGAGAAATGGGAATGCTTTTACACTGTTGGTGGGAGTGTAAATTAGTTCAACCATTGTGGAAGACAGTGTGATTATTCCTCAGGGATCTAGAAATAGAAATACCATTTGGCCCAGTTATCCCATTACTGGGTATATACCCAAAGGACTATAAATCATTCTACTATAAAGACACATCCATTCTACTATAAAGAGTGCTATTGCAGCACTCTTCACAATAGCAAAGACTTGGAACCAACCCAAATGCTCATCAATGATAGACTGGATAAAGAAACTGTGGCACATATACACCATGGAATACTATGCAGCCCTAAAAAGGGATGAGTTCATGTCCTTTTCAGAGACATGGAAACCATCATTCTCAGCAAATTAACACAAGAAAAGAAAACCAAACACTGCATGTTCTCACTCATAAGTGGGAGTTGAACAATGAGAACACAGGGACACTGAGGGAAACATCACAAACAGGGGCCTGTCTCGGGGTGTGGTCTCAGGGAGGAATAGCATTCAGAGAAATACCTAATGAAGATGACTGGTTGACAGGTGCATCAAACCAACATGGCACGTGTATACCTATGTAACAGGGCTGCACGTTCTGCACACGTACCCCAGAACTTAAAGTATAATAAAAATAAAAATTTAAATTTAAAGAAAGCAGACGTGGAACAGGGGAACACAAAAAGCAACAGAAGCAAAGCTGGGCACTGACCTGTCTGGTCTCAGCATGGAGCCCAGTGGTCTCCCTTCAGCCTGAACTAGGCCAGCCACTCCACCTATTCCTGCCACTAGCAGCCAGGTAGGCAATGCTTGCTAGAGGTTCCAGTCCCCTGCTTCTGTGTGAACTCAACTGGAGTGTACATCCAGAAGCACCTGGCAGCACAGGCATCCCCACACACCTCAGCTGCTAATAACCAGGCAAGCAGTACCTACTAGAGCTTCTGGCCCTGTGCTCTTGCTTCTGTGAGAACTCAGCTAGAAAGCACAGCTTCTTTCGTCCCAGGAGACATATGGATAGCATTGTACATGAACCACCCACCTCTATCACTGATAACCATAACCCACCCACCTCCATCACTGATTATATAGAAGGTGGAAAAAGGCTTCTAGAGCTTCTGGTCCAGTGGTCCTGCTTCTGTGGGAACTTTTTTTGTCCCAGGAGGAACCCACATGCTCCACCCACCCCTGTTGCTGGTAGCCGGGTGTGCCATACCTGCTAGATCTTCTGGCTCAACTGTTCTACTTCTGCCTGAATTTGCCAAGGGGCACAGCTTCCTGTTGCCCTGAAAACACCCCAGTGTCAGGGCATGCAACTCCACCCACACCAACCTCTCCTTGCTAGACAGGCCATACCCAGTAAAGCTTCCCACCCAGTGATCCCAATTCCATCTAAAACTGCAGACAGGTACAATCCTTTGTTTCATAGGAAGCACACAGACAGCAGATTAGAACCAACCTGACAAGAATACAGCTTGCCTGTCAACTACAGCCTCTGCCTGAGGAAGCCTTGTCAGCCAGAACAAAAGAAATATGGATATGGAGACAGTAATCAGAGAGGGCTTCTCCAAGATGCAGGAGTGGAATAGAAGTGAAGTCATTCAACCAAGCACACCTGTACCGTAAGAGTCCCTCAAAGAAGAAAGCAATGACAACAATAAAATCCATACGAAGGATAGCAACTTCAAAGACTGAAAGAATATCATCCCCCACCCCTCCCCACACACACACACAAAAAAAGGCACAGGAACTCTGGAAACTCAAAAAGCCAGAGTGTCTTCTTACCTCCAAATAACCACAGTAGCTCCCTAGCAGTGGTTCTAAACCAAGCTAAAATGGCTGAAATGTCAGAAATATTATAAGAATATGGATAGGAATGAAGATTATCAACATACAGTAGGTAGTCAAAATGCAATCCAAGAAATCTAAGGATTACAATAAAACAATACAGGAGCTGATAGACAAAATGGCCGTTTTATAAGAAAACACCAGCTGATCTTATGGAGCAGAAAAACACACTAGAAAAACTTCATAATGTAATCACAAATATTAACAGCAGAATTGACCAAGCTGAGGAAAGAATCTCAGAGCTTAAATACTGGCTCTCCAAAATAAATTAGTGAGGCAAAAATAAAAGAAAAGCAATAAAGAATGAACAAAACCTCTGACAAATACAGGATTTTGTAAAGAGACCAAATCTGTAACTCATTGGTGTCCCTGAAAAAGAGGGTTAAAAGCCAAGCAACGTGGAAAACACAGTTTAGGATATCATCTATAAAAATTTCCCCAACCCTACTGGAGAGGTCAACCTTCAAATTCAGAAAATGGAGAGGACCTCTGCAAAATACTACACCATCCCCAAGAAGACCATCCCAAGACACATAGTCATTAGATTCTCCAATAGTGAGATGAAAGAAAAAAATGTTAAAAGCAGCTAGAGAGAAGCGGCAGGTTACCCACAGAGGAAACCCTATCAGGTTAACAGCAGACTTGTCCGCAGAAACCCTACAAACCAGAAAAGATTGGGAGCATATATTCAGCATCTTAAAGAAAATAATTTTCTGCCAAGAATTACATATTCAGTCAAACTAAGCTTTGTAAGCAAAGGAGAAATAAGACCATTTTCAGCCAATGAAATGCTCAGACAATTCATTACCAACAGACTTACCTTAGAAGAAGCCCTGAAGGGAGGGCTAAATATGGAAAAGAAATACCATTCCTGGCCACTACAAAAAAAAAAAAAAAGCAACTGCATAGACCAGTGACATTATAAAGCAGCCACACAAACAAGTCTGCATAATAACCAGTTAACAACATGATGACAAGATCAAATCTGCACATGTTAATACTAACCTTGAAAGTAAGTGGGCTAAATGCTTCAATTAAAAGGCACAAAGTAGAAGGTTGGATAAAGAAGCAAAACCCAACAGTATTCTGTCTTCAGAAGGCCAGTCTCACATGCAGTGACACTATAGGTTCAAATAAAAGGGATGGAGAAAAATCTGTCAGGTTAATGGAAAACATATAAAGGTAAGGGTTGCTCTTCTAATTTCAGACAAAATAGACTTTAAACCAACAAAGATTTTTAAAAAGCAAAAGACAAAAAGGGCATTTACATAGTGGTAAAGATCTCAATTCAACTAGAGGACCTAACTGTCCTAAAAAATATGCACCCAACACAGAAGCACCCAGATTCATAGAGCAAGCTCTTAGAGACTGACGAAGAAAATAATCTTTTTATGTGTCATTACTTTTTCTTTCTGTCTTTGATCATTTTAATCACTTCCTAACTTCACCCTCATGTTTACTTTTCCTTGATATTCTTCTGAATGGTTGAGTTTCTGTCTGAACAGAAATAAATTCAATGACACTTGCAGAGTAAAAACCAACAATAAAAATGCCATTTAAAAATAGTCATCTTTTACTAATCATACAGGTTATTTTTATTTTTATAGGTGTAGGGGTAGAAGTGCAGTTATGTTAACATGGATATATTGTGCAGTGGTGAAGTCTGAGCATTTAGTGCACCTAACACCCAAATAGTGTACATTGTATGCAACAGGAGGTATTGCATCCTTCACCCCATTACCCCCACCCACCTTTTAAAGTTCCCCATATCTATTATTTGACTCTAATTGAACAGTTTTCCTTAAAATGTAAAAGCAAGTAAACATTCTTTAATAAAAATTCCAAAGAACCACTTAATTAGGTTAGATTGATTTTTCTTTTTTAAAAATTGTACTTAAGTTCTAGGATACATGTGCAGATCATGCAGGATTGTTGCATAGGTACACACATGGCAGTGTGGTTTGCTGCCTCAATCCTTCTGTCACCTATATCTGGCATTTCTCCCATGTTGTCCCTCAGATGTCTCCCCACCAACAGACCCCAGTGTGTGATGCTCCCCTCTCTATATCCATGTGTTCACATTGTTCAACACCCACCTATGAGTGATACCATGCAGTGTTTGATTTTCTGTTCCTGTGTCAGTTTGCTGAGAATGATGGTTTCCAGATTCATCCATATCCCTACGAAGGGCACAAACATCGTTTTTTTATGGCTGTGCAGTATTCCATGGTGTATATGTGCAACATTTTCTTTATCCAGTCTATTGTCTTTATCCAGTCTATTGTCTATTTGGGTTGGTTCCAGGTCTTTGCTATTGTAAACAGTGCCGCAGTGAACATACATGTGCATGTGTCTTTATAATAGAACAAATTATAATTCTTTGGGTATATATCCAGTAATGGGATTGCTGGGTCGAATGGCATTTCTATTTCTAGGTCCTTGAGGAATTACTACACTGTCTTCTACACTTAAAATAATCGTTGCCTAAATCAAGCCACTGGAGGGAAAATGAAAATATCTAACTCTCACATTTGAAACAATGATGTTGTAATTATGTGTGTGTGTGTGTGTGTGTGTGTGTGTGTGTGTGCTGTGTGTCCTAAATTATAAACAACTTTAAAGAAAAAAAAAGTCCAATTGTTAAAGCAATACTTCTGTGATCACATTTTTCTCAAACCCAAGAGAAGATGTTCTTATTAGTGTTAGGTCTGTGAAAATTTGTTTTGAAAAGCTGTTGCTTTTGTTACAGCAACAATACAATAACTAGAATATTTTACATTATCAAAAATGAGTCTGTAGACTAAAAATTTTAATACTATTTTAAAGTCATAGTTGTATCATATAGATTATATTATCTTCTTTCTTCAAATTTAGCTGCATTGTGAATTCTTCCCTGGCCTCTCAGCGAGAATCAATCTTTTCCTTATCTGTATTCCTGTAATATTGTTTACACATTCCTCTAGCAGTTATCATATCACTCTGTAGTCATTCTATGTGTCCGTGATATTTTCTGGACAGTAGTTTGCTGGGAACACTCATGAAATTTTATTTGCATTCTTATCCTGAGGATTTGGACAGGGTCTTGCACATACTAGGCAGAAAAAGACATATTTTCTTATTAAATCATAAAGTTTTCTTTAAGAATGCATTTTTACACTACTTAATACAGTGATGTGATAAGCAAAATATATAGTTCCATATTTTTGGAAGAAAATTCTCCAGGAAGGGTCACGTTTGGCGTACACTGTTGTGTTCAAAAAACCTTCAGCATGATTGTTTCTCCCGAGATTGATTTTTCTTAGGTTTTCAAGAAAAAAAAAACCACTCTAAGTCCCTTTGCTGCAAAGGGCTGGATCAGCTAAACTGCTTTTTTGTTTGTTTGTTTGTTGTACATCTGAGAGCCCATAAAGAATAGGAGCAGGCTAACATATGCATTGAAAAGTATGTCTCTTAAAATCTGCCTTTCTTTAAGAAATGGTTACTTTATTTGGCATTCACTAACCTAGCTGGTGCATTTTATATAGTAACAAGAATATTGGTGTTCTGTTTAGCATTCAGCAGGCCCAGTTGCATATAGCAATAGAGCTGTAGCTTTATGACTATATATATAATATATATAGTAATAACACAAGTTAAAAGAAGAGAGAGAGAAACAAATTTTCTATCTAAAGTTTCATATTGGGCTCTCTGAAACTGAAACTACTATCTCATAATTGAATTTCCAAAAATTTTAACCTGACAAAGAAAAATGTATCCACAGCTGAGAAAAATAACAAGGAATAACTTTCCCTTTCACATGTTACTTGCAGGTCAGGATAGCACCAAGTCTAGGTTACCAAGAAGGTCTAGCCCAAGAGGTAGGTCATGATAATGACATGGAGGCACACAAGAATGCTGAGTAACTTCTCGGCACTGCAGACCATCTCCAGTAGCCTGTGTTTCCATCTTCAGTTTAAGGGTGTAGAATCCTTCTCCAAACATCACAACTTGAGGCCAGAGTGTGGAAAAATATGTGAAGTTAGAATTGTTAGAATGGTCAAAATATTTACAACCAGGTGGTTGTGAAAGACAAATTGAAGATCTGTTTCCTCTAGTAGTTTCCTCATTTCCAGTTTGGGGGTAATATCATCTACCTTAGAATCAGATAAGGACTAATGATGTGGTTATGGGAAGACATATTTTATTGTAAAATACGAATGTATGTCAGAGTCTAGGGACAAATTGCCTACTTCAAGCAGTACAGAATTTTTCATAACTGGAGAAATGTAGACATAGGCCAGCAAGTCATTTTACAGGGAGTTTATCAAAGCTATTCAAATAGAAGTATTTAAATTGGGTTAATGGTTCCCAAATGTTGATTAATAGAAAAAATGAATTCTCATTATTCTTGGGTGAAATAAGAATTTTTCTTTCATTTTCATAAATGTATTTAAAATAGGAACATTTTACATCTTATAGTATCTTTTCTATTTATGGCAATAGAATATTCTTTACTTGAAACCATAATACAAGTATATGAGTTGTTAATACTCTTGTTGAGAAAAATAATAAGTGGACACCCTAACAAATATTTTTGGAAATTTGAATTTTCTCTGATATCTGAATAACCAGAAGAAAGGGATAAGAGAACTGTTATTTTCTTTTAATTGCCCAAAACTTTTAAATTCTCCCTCCTTATGCCCAGTAATATAGGAAAAATAAGACATTGTATGAAAGGGAAACTTATACCTAAATTTCTCTTTGATGACAATATTATGAATGATCTTGATCTCTCAAGAGACTAGACTCACTTGGCCATTGATTGTAGCAACTTTCCAATTAGTATTTGATGTTTCTTCTGCTTTGACATATGCTGCTGTCTATCCTACTACTACTTTGCCTACTCTCAACTATGAATTTCTCAGTTTCCATTTTCTGGCATTGAATTCCTGGCATACTTTAGATTCTGTCTCAACTCAGCGTGACCCTAGATTATTACTATCTGCATGTATATTTACCATACACCATAAACCTTGTGCCTTATCTTTTAGAATAGACCCTGGAGAGTGAGGAGCACCAACTTCCAATATTCCAGCAAAGGCACTGCAATCCTCATTCATGGCTGACATAGAAATTATGGGAAAGGTTTTCTTCCTGAGATCTGAGGGTGGCTAGTTTGGCAGTGGAGGTTGAGTATTCTTGTACTGGAAGGCCCCATATGAAGCTACTCAGACCACACTCCTTGGGAAGGAACTGCATCCCAAATACATGTAGGTACCAGAGCACTTCGGTAATGTATTGCAGTTGCTCTCTTTTTATGTGCAATTTAACACCATACTGTCCACCAAGTTTTGCCACTTTGAGGCAGGTTTTAGCCACCAGGCAGAGCTCTAAAGCACCATAACTGACTGACACACTCTGGTGAAAGAGCCTTTCAGATGCTATTTTGACAGTCTTTATCCAGTTGCAAGCATCGATGCACCAATACCGATGGATACAGATTGGCAAAGGGACTAGGAATAGACCTCCCCTGGGCAATGAAACAAGTTTAGTTTTTCTAAGTGGCACAGAAAGAATTCAGTATGGCCAGGATATTCAATCAAGAATTCAGCATCATTATCTAATAACAGGAGCCATACACATTTTAGTCACCAAAAGACATGCATTCCATCAGACCTTCTGGAAATTTCCCTGATTCCTTCAGTCACAGCTGCATTTGCTTGAATACAAGCTGTATAGAACACAGCCTTGCTTGAATAACTAATGGGAAATACTCTTCCTTGACTAGGTTCACTTCATCAGTCTTGGCATGAGACTATATCAGCAATGAAAAAAACAGTGCCCTTGGGCCAAATCTGACCTGTGCCACCTGTTTACAAGTTAAAGTTCTGTTGGAACACAGCCACTACACTTTTTAATGTATTGTCTTGTGCTGCTTCACACTATGGGGCAAATTTGAGTAGTTGAGACAGAGACGAAGTAGCCCTCAAAACTCAAAATTTGCTCAGTCCCTTTGTGGAAAAAAGTTTCCTGGCCTCACTATTATATAACTAGAATCAGAACACTTAGGCCTGAACCACTTCACTTCCTTTCCCAACAGGCTTGCAAAATTTTGTTCACACACATCCTTTTACGTAATGCTTCCAAAGTCAGATATGTCTGAGAGTTGAGAAACATCCTCCACATTTTTGCCAGAGCCTTGAAAAATTATTTTGAAGTCATGGCAAAGAAGAATAGGAAATTTCTTTGTACCCCTTTCAGATGAAAAATAAAAATATCACTTGTCATCTATCAACTGAATTTATTTGGCAGTAGAATCTAACTGTGGTTCCTTTAAGCTGGAAATAAGACAAGAGGCCACTCACACACAGTTGTTGTTATTGTTTACTTCACTTTATATAGTATTTATGATGTTCTCTGGAAAAAAAAAGGTCATTGACAATTGTCTGTATAATTCTGTCATGAGAAACAAATAACCAGAGTCTGAATTCAAATTATCTTCACTTCTACTTTTTATGTACTTCTTTTATTACATATTTTAATTATTTTGTTTTAATTCAACTTAATGTCACCCAAATATTAATTGGCCAAAGTGAACCACTGAATAGATGCAAATTGATTCTGTCCCCAGAAATAGATGTTGACTAATTCAAGTTTAATGAGCCTCAAAATAGCATTTTAAGTATATTTTTATTTTTTATAGACTTTAATCATATCTGTCTTTCGGGCTTGGATTTAGAAATGCTAAATAACTATTCTGGGCTAATTAAGCCTGCTCACCTGACAGGTTTTCCACAGCTTACCAGATTCTCTGCTGAGGGCGATAGCACCCACAGTTACAATAAGAAGGAAGAAAAGAAAATTATGTTGAAACAGATTTTGACAATTTGGAGACAATTCTATCCTCGAGAATTGCTCTATATAACAATGTCACGTATTTCTTCAAAATTGTGTGTATTTGGCAAACACTAGATAATTGGGTCATCTCTACACTAGAACCTGAAGCCTGTGCTGAGATGCCTCCTCTCTGATCAAGGAATTCTTCAATGGGTGGAAACCTGCAAAGAGCTGAGATTTAAAAGATCGGGAAAATGTAAAATTTTAGTGTTACTAAGCCCAGACTAAGAATATTTATTTAGATTGTTTTGAATTATGATTTAAATATTCAGAAATGTAATTATTCTACAGATAATTAAACACATTCTTCTAATGTATAAACTGCTTCAGGGGGGAAGAAGAGGCTAAGTAATTTTGGAAGCTGTGCCAACTCTCATGGGACACCAATGTGGTATTTAATTTTCTAAAGAAATAAATTACTAAATAGCATTCAAATGGCAAGCTTTTCCCAACACTGTGTATTAAACAGATTGTCTTTTCCCCAATGTACGTCCTTAGTGTGACTTATCAAAACCTCTCATGCAGGCTGTAAATCTATATAGCTACCATGTACCCACACATAAGAAAAAAAATTAAAAAAATTATAGAAACATAAATGACAAGTCAGCAAGTGGGATGGAACACAAATGAAACAGTAATTCCAAGCCCCCACATGTAACTTTAAATTTTTTTATAATTGATATTTAAATAATATAAATAAGATGATATTTTGAAATATTGGACCTGGGCTCAAACTTCTCTTTGCTGTTGCTGCTTTTGAAGAAAAGGGAAACTTACTGGCCTGGGGTCCCTAGTAAATGAGGTGATGCACATAATAATTTTCAGAGTGCCTGGCACCTTAAAGTTTCTGATCAAATATTAACATCTTCCCAGATTCTCTGAGCTGGAAATCTTCTTACCTTTCATAGAACTTCCAAAGTTCATCTCCTGTGGACCTCTCCTGTGGCACTTGCCACTTGCTAATATGCAAGTGTTATCTGTTAACTCTCCTAGGGAGAGCTCTGCCTGATTGATTCATCTTTGTATCCCTTTCATATCATCTGCCTTGTACACAGCAGAGACTCAGCAAATATTTGAATTAAAGTTTGAATTGATTAATGTATGCCCAAAACAATAAGTTAGCATCTCCCAGGAAATAAACTACTCAGGAAAGTGGTTTTAGACTTATTTAGAAGCGTCAGCAACTGTATTGAAAACTTGGATTTGTAACAAATAATCTGGGCTTCAGTTTCAATTTAACAGTTAGTATTGGAGTATTGAATGCATGGAAAAGTCAATGAATACAAATACCCACATAATGATTATTTCATACACAGTAAAAATTAGCACAAAAAGTGTGTGTGTGTTATGAACTGTGTGAAACTACTCTGATTTTTTTTTAATGTTACCTCAATTCTCACAAGAACCCTGTGAGGTAGATGATTTATTATTCCCATTTTACTAATGAGGAAACTAAGGAATCTGGAAGTCACATAGCTAAGTGGTGGGATAAGAAGCTAAACCTGGGCAGCTGACTCCAAACTCCATGCTCTTAATTTGTATACAAAACTCTGTTTTCCCATGTGTATTATACATACAATTAGGAAATTATAAGATAATTGTAGGCAGCACATGGACACATTTTTATTTTATTTTTTAAATTCTGTATTTAGTGTGCATTGATATAGCATGCACATTAACTCATTATTTCATGAGGATTTTTACTTAGTGAAAGACTAGATTGGGTATAGTTTTTGTCCTGAATTGTTTTAAAGAAACATATGAAGTAAAGGTAGGAGGTATTGAGCTACAGCAATTGTAAGGCAGTTTGTGAATGACTGAAGTCCAAGAATCCATGTTATGGAATATCTTGAAAAAGGTCTCCTACATTTAAGCTTATAGGAATGTATTTTTTCCTTCCCTCATATGTTAAATAACCAAAAATTTCCTTCCCTCATATATATTAAATAACGAAAGGATTTGATAACTATGTATATACATAATTATAATTAAGCATTGCATTATATATATGGTATTTTTTCTATCATCATGTCATATATTCATACATATGCACATTTTAATAGAATTTAGTAATAAAAATAACACCTTTGATCCATTACACATATTTCTTAAAGTTCAAAACCAATCTACATAGTATGCAGAGACAACTAATTTACTGGGAAATTTTAAAATACCAATTTTCTGTTACCACTCAAATGAAGGAAAAAATAGACCACCACATGAAGGATGTGAAAATCATGGCTATTTTCCAGATGCTTATATCATCTATCACAGATTGTGAAAGCAGAAAGAAAACTAACATTCCCTTTTTATGGATGAGGAAACAAATTGTGAAGTGAAGCTTCTGTCTTCACTTTTACTTACCCACCTACAGAATTACTAGCATGTAGGATTAGAACATATATGTCCTCTATAAAAATTAACTTAAAATTAACACTTTAAAGTTAACAAAAAGGAAGGATCAATAGTGGTGATGTTGCTCATGGGAGTAGTTTTTTGGGTGTGCAGAAATAGCCACTTTGGAACTTCTAAAATTAGGGTATCTGTTAATGAAAAATTAAGATTGTGTCTCTATTTTCCAGAAGAGAGTATGTAATTGTTGATATCTGACATCTCTGCCAGAGTTTGCTTAAATTAATCAGGGATTGTGATACATATATCTAATACTCTATTGTGTTAACTTTTTGTTTTCAGAAACAAACCTCTGAACTCTATAATTTTGGTTGTTTCGGGTGAGCATCTAGTGCTTTCAGGCTGTGTCGAATGACTATTTTCTGCCACCAAGAGCAGTATTCAGGCAGGCCTTTGCCATTTTCATTACTGCAGCTAACCTTGAGTGGCTCACAGTGCCAGTTGCTATTCTCTGTATTTACAAATTCACTTCTAGTAAACCATCGTTTCTGGCAGACCCAGCACAGATGTTTCCCTACCTCATCAGGCTGGAAAAACTAGACTGTAGGAAACAATGACTGACTTCTACCTGCCAGTCTCAGGTACCATCAGTCTTCCTTCACGTTTTCCTCCTGGTGGTGGTGTCCCTCAAGGTCAATACCCCTGCACTTTTATTAGCTTCTTTCTGTCAGTTCTTGTTCTCAGGAAGGAAACTTATCAAAGCAATTCTAGCAAATTGTTGAATGTTTGATAATTTAATATGCTTCCTCTCCCAGGAATGATCCAAACGCCTTTATCCAAAAGGATAAATTCACTTCACACTTCAATGACCCAAATGCCTTTATCCAAAAGGATAAACTTCAGAAGGTGAGATTACTGGCATCAACAAACCCAGAGAAAAAAAAATTGTTTTTGAGATTTTCCTAATGCCCTTGAAATTACACCAGTTCTGCTTCGACCAAGTGATAGGAAGATCTCTTAAGTTGACCATATTGCCATTTATGCATAGAATTTTCAAATGCCTAATCTAGAAGATGAACTGGTAATGAAAGAGAAAGAGATTTTTAAAAACCAAAATATTTTATTTTTGTTTATTTATTTTTTATTGCATTTTAGGTTTTGGGGTACATGTGCAGAACATGCAAGATAGTTGCCTAGGTACACAAATGGCAGTGTGATTTGCTGCCTTCCTCCCCTTCACCCACATCTGGCATTTCTTCCCATGCTATCCCTCCCCAACTCCCCCTCCCACTGTCCCTCCCTATTCACTGCAATAGACCCCAGTGTGTAGTGCTCCCCTCCCTGTATGCATGTGTTCTCATTGTTCATCACCCACCTATGAGTGAGAATATGTGGTATTTCATTTTCTGTTCTTGTATCAGTTTGCTGAGAATGATGTTCTCCAGATTCATCCATGTCCCTACAAAGGACACACACTCATCATTTTTGATTGCTGCATAATATTCCATGGTGTATATGTGCCACATTTTCCCAGTCCAGACTATCATCGATGGGCATATGGGTTGGTTCCAGGTCTTTTCTATTGTAAACAGTGCTGCAATGAACATTTGTATGCATGTGTCCTTATACTAGAATGATTTCTAATACTTTGAATATATACCCAGTAATGGGATTGCTCGGTCAAATGGAATTTCTATTTCTAGGTCCTTCAGGAATCGCCACACTGTCTTCCACAATGGTTGGACTAATTTACACTCCCACCAACAGTGTAAAAGTGTTCCTATTTCTCCACATACTCTCCAGCATCTGCTGTCTCCAGATTTTTTAATGATCGCCATTTTAACTGGCGTGAGATGGTATCTCAATGTGGTTTTGATTTGCATCTCTCTAATGACCAGTGATGGTGAGCATTTTTTCATGTGTTTGTTGGCATCATGTATGTCTTCTTTTGTAAAGTGTCTGTTCATATACTTTGCCCACTTTTGAATGGGCTTGTTTGTTTTGTTCTTGTAAATCTGTTTTAGTTCTTTGTAAATTCTGGATATCAGCCCTTTGTCAGATGGGTAAACTGCAAAGATTTTTTCCCATTCTGTTGGTTGCCTATTCACTCTAGTGACTGTTTCTTTTGCTGTGCAGAAGCTGTGGAGTTTGATTAGGTCCACTTTGCCTATTTTGGCTTTTGTTGCCAGTGCTTTTGGTGTTTTGGTCTTGAAGTCCTTGCCTACTCCTATGTCCTGAATGGTTTTGCCTAGATTTTCTTCTAGGGTTTTTATGGTGCCAGGTCTTATGTTTAAGTCTTTAATCCATCTGGAGTTAATTTTAATGTAAGATATCAGGAAGGTGTCCAGTTTCTGCTTTCTGCACATGGCTAGCCAGTTTTCCCAATGGCACTTATTCAACAGGGAATACTTTCCCCGTTGCTTGTTTTTGTCAGGTTTATCCAAGATTATATGGTTGTAGATATGTTGTGTTGCCTCCGATGTCTCTGTTCTGTTCCATTGGTCTATGTCTCTGTTTTGGTACCAGTACCATGCTGTTTTGATTACTGTAGCTTTGTAGTATAGTTTGAAGTCCAGTAGTGTGATTCAGTCTCGGCTATGCAGGCTCTTTTTTGGCTCCATATGAAGTTTACAGTGGTTTTTTCTAGTTCTGTGAAGAGGGTCATAGGTAAACTGATGGAGATAGCATTGAATCTGTAAATTACATTGGGAGTGTGGCCATTTTCACAACATTGATTCTTCCTAATCATGAGCATGAAATGTTTTTCCATCTGTTTATATCCTCTCTTATTTTATTGAGCAGTGGTTTGTAGGTCTCCTCGAAGAGGTCCTTCACATCCCTTGTTAGGTGTATTTCTAAGTATTTTATTCTCTTTGTAGCAATTGTGAATGTGAGTTCACTCATGATTGGACTCTCTATTAGTGATGTATAGAAATGCTTGTGGTTTTTGCACACTGAATTTGTATTCTGAGACTTTGCTGAAGTTGCTTATCAGTTTAAGGAGATTAGGGGCTGACCTAATAGGGTCTTCCAAATATACAATCATGTCATGTGCAAATAGAGACAATTTGACTTTCTCTTTCTAAAGGAATACCCATTATTTCTTCTTCTTGCCTGATTTCCCTGGCCAGAACTTTCTATGGTGTGTTGAATAGAAGTGATAAGAGAAGGCATCTTTGTCTTGTGCCAGTTTTCAAATGGAATACTTCCAAATAAACACATTTCAAATATAGGGAGAAATGGAGATTTTGAAAAATTAGGGCATTTTAAACCAATGTGCTGGAGCTGGAAAACTGCTTGGGATATCATGGTGCTAAGAAAGTAGCAAAGCAAACACCAGTGGAAGTCATGTCAGAGTGCCTATACTACGAGTTGTTTTTAAATTTTTTTACATATCTTCTAACATATGCCTAAGTAGATATAGTAGTATGACACGCACATTATAGCCATCTGCCAGCTTCAACAAATATAAAAATGCATCCAAATTTATTTCATCAAATCCATTAAATGTATACTCCACCCTCCATCTTTAGATTTTTGAATACATACCTCAAAGATCTGAACATTTTAACTGTAAATATTCTATATACATTTATATAAGCTAAGAAGTCTTCAAAATGTATAACCTCAATTGAATTAGCCTATGTAAAAATTAACAGTATTTTCTTAGTATCATATATCTGATTAGCTTCACATTTTTGGCTGTCAAAACTTTGTTTTTAAATGAGTTTGTTTAAGTCAAACCAAATAAATTAAACCAAATACTGTAGATATATAGTGATGAGACAAGTATATCAAATAATCAAATATTATTTGATCTATAAGTTCTTCCTCTATTTTATTATTTGAGCAAAATTTTGTGGAAGAAACTATGTCCTTTGTACTGTAGCCTTTCCATAGTTTCTTATTTTTTCCTAGATGAAGGATTAGACATTTATCCAAAGAATGTGATCTAAAATAGCTTTTAGAGATTATAAATCAAATCTTGATCTGCTTCTTGCTATTGCATTGTTACTATTTTAATCTTCCTCAGTACTCATAGATAGAAAAGAATTTGTTGGTTTTATGATAAAATAAATCAAGAGCTACAGTGATACATATAATCAAAATTGAGACGTATGGGTTTTTATTTAATCTCCTTCCAAAAATGCCAATGACATTATTATAATTACACATTTCATGTTTTGGACAATCAATAGAAGTTTCCACTAGAGTAACTGCATCTTTAGTAGCCACATCAATTGACTAAAAACAGTTTAAAATTTTAGCTGTTTTTTTCTGTCCTTAAGAACCAATAGAGATGTGTACCCTAATTACTGTGTTTTTAAATCAATGTATTAGACATTTTATGTGTTTTTGTGCCACCAGTGAATGACACAGGATTGTTTATTTTACTTCTGATTTTTACATTTTAAAGTTTATTTCATTCTATAACTCTGCTATAATTATAATAAACGTATGCAATATATTTACATCATTATAAATGCAAATACATATCTAAAGATCTGTTTTAAGAAATCTAGTTTCTGTTGTGACTTCCACCCATTTTCCTCCTTTTCTTACAAGTTACTATATTTTATGGTTTAGTCATTTGTTGTTAAATATCAACAAACAATACCTGCAAGTACATATATTCCTCCATTATTAAGTAATAGCACATTCTGTATACTTTTCTTCATTTTGTTTTTCTTAGTTAACAGTGTGTCATGGTGATCATTCTATTGCAGATTGGATTCTATGGAAAGCAGACACTGAGATAGACATGAACAGACAAGTGGTTATAGAGTGTTTTGGAAACACCACCTATGAAAGAGAAGGGAAAAGAAAGAATTGGGTAGAAGGAGTAGTTTGGATGACATGCAGTCACTTATATTTTTTAATTTCAGCTTTTATTTTAGATACAGCAGTTAAATGTGAGGATTGTTACATAGGAGTAAGGGAGCCAGGTAGTGAGCATAGTACTCAATAGGTAGTTTTTCTGTATATGTACTCCTCCCTCTAGTAGTCCACACTATCTGCTGTTCTCATATTTACGTCTGTGGGTGCTCAATGCTTAACTCCCACTTTTTTTAATTTTATTTTATTTTTTATTTTTGGAAAGGAAAAGAGAGGAAGAAAAAAAGGAAGAGTGAACAGGAATATTTCTTTATTCTATGAATGGGTATTAATAATGGCCAATCATTATTTTGTGTATTTAAAGTGGAGAATGTATATTTTATGTATCTAAAGTGGAGAGCTCTACACGTGCTTATTAAGTTTACTTATTCCAGATCTGAGTTCAGATTCTGGATATCCTTATTAATTTTCTGTCTCGTTGAGTCTAAATCTCTTTATGGGTCTTATATATCTGGGTGTTAGGTTGCATTGATCCTTATACCACTCTATCTTTGTTGCTTTGAAATCTGTTTTATCAAATGCATGAATTGCAACTCCTTTGTGTTTAGTTGTTTTTGTTCTCCATTTAGTTGGTAAATCTTTCTCCAACCCTTTATTTTTACTCTTTGTGTATCTTTGGATATAAAATGGGTATGGATATAGATACCATTAGGTTTTGGCTGTATCTTTTGATTGGGGAATTTAGTCAATTTAAATTTAGGATTACTGCCATTTGATGTTAACTGGCTATTTTATCCATTCATTGATGTAAATTCTTCTTTATGTTGATGCTCTTTAATTTTTGGTATATTTTTAGAAAGGCTAATACTGGTTGTTCCTTTCTGTGTGTAATACTTCTTTCAAAAGTTTTTGTAAAGCAGGCCTGGTGGTAATAAAATCTCTGAGTACTTGCTTGTTTATAAAAGATTTTATTTTTCCTTCAATTGTGAAGCTTAGTTTGGCAGGATATGAAATTCTGGGCTGAAAGTTCTGTTCTTTAAGAATGTTAAATATTGGCCCCCACTCTCTTCTGGCTTGTAGGGTTTCTGCTGAGAGATCTGCTGTAAGTCTGATAGGCTTCCCTTTGTGGGTAACCTCACCTTTCTCTCTGGCAGCCCTTAGTATTTTCTCCTTCATTTCAACCCTGGTGAATCTAACAATTATGTGTCTTGGGGTTGCTCTTCTTAAGGAATATCTTTGTGGTGTTCTCTGTATTACCTGAGGTTGAATAGTGTCCTGCTTTGCTAGATTGGGAAAATTCTCCTGGATAATATCCTGAATAGTATTTTCCAGCTGGGATTAATTCTCTCCATCACATTCAGGTACACCTATCAAACATAGATTAGGTCTTTTCACATAGTCCCATAATTCTTGGAGACTTCGCTCATTCCTTTTTATCCTTTTTTCTCTATTCTTGTCTTCCGTTCCATTTCATTAAATTGGTCTTCAATCTCTGATATCCTTTCTTCTGCTTGATCAATTCAGCTATTCAAACTTTTGCATATTTCACTAAGTTATCGTGTTGTATTTTTCAACTCCATTAGTTCATTTATATTCCTCTCTATATTGTCCATTCTTTTTAACACTTCATTAAACCTTTTTTCAAAGTTCTTAGTTTCTTTACATTGGGTTAGAACAAGTTGTTTCAGCTCCCTAAAATTTTTTATCATCCACCTTTTGAAACCTGCTTCAGATAATGGAACACAGTCCTCTTCCATTAGGGCTTGTTCCATTGCTGATGAGGAATTGCTATCCCCTGTAGAGGGAGAGGGGTTCTGACTTTCAGTATTCTTGGCCTTTTTAGGCTGTTTTTTTCCCTTTATTGTGATTTTATCCAACTGTTTTCTTTACAATTAGTGCCTTTCTGATTAAGTTCCTGAGAGGATGTCCAATTTATTGATTCCCAGTGCTGGAATCCAAGCAACCCACTCTGCCAGCCAAAACAGCAGCGATAAGACTGATGGTACTCTTCTGCCTGGGCTTCCTTCTTGAGTCCACCACAAGCGGTTCTGCCTTAACGGAGCTCCAAACACCAGTCAGTAGGGGAACCAGTCCCGTTTACTGTGCACAAAGAGCTGCCGCACCGAGGTGATGACAAAACTGCTGTGCCAGCCACAGAAGTCGCGCTGGCGACCCGTGGGGCTCCTCCACTGGAAATTTTCTGGTCCATGGGCGATGAAAATTCCTCTGGAAAAAAAAAAAAGAAAAAAAAAATTCCTCTGAAAATGTGGCATCCTCACGTTTTCTGAGCTTTCACTGGGAGCTACAATCCCGAGCTGTTAGCGATCAGCCATCTTGGATCTCGTCTTAACTCCCACTTATAAGTGAGAATATGTGTATTTGGTTTTGTGTTTCAGAATTAATTCATTTAGGATTATGGCCTCCAACTATATTCATGTTGCTCCAAAGGACATGATTCCACTCTTTTTAATGGCAATATAATATTCCATGACCCATATGTACAGCATTTTCTTTATTCAGTCCACCATTAATGGGCTATTATATTGATTTCATGTCTTTGCTGTTGTGAAGAGCATCACAACGAACATATGAGTCAATGTGCTTTTGGGTATAATGACTATATTCCTTTAAATATGTACCCAGTAATAGTATTGCTGGGTTTAATGGTAACTCCGAGTTCTCTAAGAAATCTCTAAAGAGGAGGATTTCCAAGATGGCATGGTAGGAACAACTCAGGATTGCAGCTCTTAGTGAAGGTGCAGAGGGTGAATTTTAGCCACATTTCCAGATGGACCTTTGTTACCCACAGAATGGGGATATTCCCAGGTGTAGGAGAGACACAGGACACCAGCACAGCCCTTTCAGCTTGCATGGCCATTTTGGCCTGCACTGTGGTGCAGCGGCACCCCGCACAACACTCACTGGTCTGGGTGCCCTGTTAAACCAGCAATCTGAGATTTGGGAGGGCAGCTTAACATATCCATTTGATTAAACGGGACTTGGACAGTGAACCAGACTAGGAGATTCCTGGGAAGCGTGATTTGAGCCAGTGCAGTGGGCTGTGGCACTGGAAATCACACAGATCCTGGTGCCCTATCAGCAGGTGACTGAAACATAAGTTCAACTTAAGAAAAAGAAAGAGAGAGAAAGGACTCTGAGGCAGGGAGCCACGTGATCAGGCTAGGTGGGTCCGACCCCCACAGGGACAAACAAAACAGCAATTTGAAATATTTGGGATTGAGAGTTTTACTGTGGGCTCAGCTGAATTCAGGATGGGGCAGCTTGGTGGGGGAGGGGCGTCCACCACTACCGATGCATACCGCCCCTACTGAGGTACTCGCCCATTGCAGGAGCAGCCTGCCATTGCCGAGGAAACCCACCATAACAGAGAGACTCCACCAACAGGGCGGAGACCACCACAGTAGGGTGGAGCCCCATGGCAGCAGGGTGGACCCCGCAGTAGCAGAGTGGAGCCTCGGCAGGCAAATAGTGACTAGACTGCCTCCTAGCTGGGCAGGACAGTGCAATGGATACTCATAAAGAAAGCCCCAACTTCCTGAGACAGAGGATCTGATGGAAAAAAAAGGTTTTATAACCTCTGCTGCAGCAGACCTAAACACACACACCCAACAACCCTGAATGAACAACAGAGCTCATAGCTCAGCACTGGAGCTCCTATAAAGTATAGACCATCTCCTCAAGCAGCTCCCTGACCCCTTTATATCAAAAGAGTCACCTCAAAAAAGGACTAATCAGACTGATACTTGGCAGGCATCATTCTGGGACAAAGATAGCAGAAGAAGAAACTGATAGCATCCCGCACTGTTCCACACCTACTAAAGGTGTACCCCAGACAAGCAGGACCTGGATTGGACCTCAGCAGTTGTACAGCAGAGGGGCTAGACTGTTAGAAGGAAAACTAAGTAACAGAAATACTTCATCATCAACAATCTGGGCATCCACTCAGAGAACCAATTGAAAAGTCAGCAACTACTACAATGACAGGTGGATAAATCCACAAAGACGGGAAGAAACCAGTGCAAAAAGGAGGAAAACACTTGAAACAAAAACACCTCACCTACAAAGGACCAAAACTCCTCACCAGCAAGGGAACAAAGCTGGATGGAGAATGAGTGTGATGAAATGAAGGAATCAGACTTCAGAAGGTGGATAATGAGAAACTTCAGTGAGCTAAAAGAACATGTTCTAAATCAATGCAAAGAAACTAAGAACCTTGAAAAATGATTTGAAAAAAGATTCGAGGAAATGATATGAAGAATGGACAACTTAGGAATATGAATGAATTGAAGGAGCTGAAAATCAACATGAGAACTTTGTGAAGCATGCACAAGTTTCAACAGCCAAATTGACCAAGCAGAGGAAAGAATATCAGAAGTGGAAGATCAACTCAATGAAATAAAATGAGAAACCAAGATTAGAGAAAAAAGCGCAAAAAGAAATGAACAAAATCTCCAAGAAATGTGGGACTATGTGAAGAGACCTAACCTACGTTTGATAGGTGTACCAGAATGTGATGAAGAGAATGAATCCAAGCTGGAAAACACTCTTCAGGATATTATCCAAAAAAAATTCCCCAACCTAGAGAGGCAGGCCAATACTCAACTCCAGGAAATACAGAGAACACCACAAAGATATTCCGCAAGAAGAGCAACCCCAAGGCACATAATTGTCAGATTCGCCAGGGTTGAAATGAAGGAGAAAATACTAAGGGCAGCCAGAGAGAAGGGTCAGGTCACCCACAAAGGGAAGCCCATCAGACTAACAGCAGATCTCTCGGAAGAAACTCTACAAGCCAGAAGAGAGTAGGGGCCAATATTAAACATCCTTAAAGAAAAGAACTTTCAACCCAGAATTTCATATCCAGCCAAACTGAGCTTCATAAGTGAAGGAAGAATAAAATCTTTTGCCAACAAGCAAGTACTCAGAAATTTTGTCACCACCAGGCCTGCTTTACAAGAGCTCCTGAAAGAGGCACTACACATAGAAAGGAACAACCAGTACCAGCCCTTCTAAAAACATACCAAATGCTAAAGAGCATCAACAAAATGAAGAATCTGCATCAACCAATGGGCAAAACAGCCAGCTAGCATCAAAATGGCAGTATCAAATTCACACATAACAATATTAACCCTAAATGTAAATGGGCTAAATGCACCAATCAAAAGACAGACTGGCAAATTGGATAAAAAACCAAAACCCATTGGCATGCTGTATCCAGGAAACCCATCTCACATGCAAGGATACACAACAGCTCAAAATAAAGTGATGGAGGAAGATTTACCAAGCAAATGGAGAATAAAAAAAAAAGCAAGAGTTGCAATTCTCATCACTGATAAAATAGACTTTAAAGCAGCAAAGATCAAACAAGACAAAGAAGGTCATTAAATAATAGTAAAAGGATCAATACAACAAGAAGACCTAATGATCCTAAATACATATGGACCCAATACAGGAGCACCCAGATATATTAAGCAAGTTCTTAATGACTTATAAAAAGACTTAGATTCCCCCACAATAACAGTGGGAGACTTTAACACTCCACTGTCAATATCAGACAGATCAACCAGACAGAAAATTAACAAGGATATCCAGGGCTTGAACTCAGACCTGTAACAAGCAAACCTGATAGACATTTACAGAACTCTCCACCACAAATCCACAGAATATACGTTCTTCTCAGCACATCACACCTACTCCAAAATTGACCACATAATTAGAAGTAAAGCACTCCTCAGAAAATGTAAAACAATTGCAATCATAACAAACAGTCTCTCAGACCATAGTGCAATCAAGTTAGAACTCAGAATTCAGAAACTAACTTAGAACCGCACAGCTTCATGGAAACTGAACAACTCGCTCTTGAATGTTGATTGGATAAACAATGAAATGAAGGCAGAAATAAAGAAGTTCTTCAAAACCAATGAGAATGAAGACACAACATACCAGAATCTCTGGGACACATTTAAAGCAGTCTATAGAGGAAAACATATAGCAATAAGTGCCCATATGATAAGAGTGAAGAGATCCAAAATTGACATCCTATCATCAAAATTGAAAGAGCTAGAGGAGCAAGATCAAAAAAACTTAAAACCTAGCAGAAGACAAGAAATAACTAAGATCAGAGCAGAACTGAAGGAGATAGAGACAAGAAAAACCCTTCAACCAGACTTCAAACTATACTACAAGGCTACAGTAATCAAAACAGCATGGTACTGGTACCAAAACAGAGATATAGACCAATGGAACAGAACAGAAGCATCGGAGGCAACACAACACATCTACAACCATATTATCTTTGATAAACCAGACAAAAACAGGCAATGGGGAAAGGATTCCCTATTTAATAAATGGTGTTGGGAAAACTGGCTAGCCATGTGCAGAAAGCAGAAACTGGACCCCTTCCTGACACCTTACACTAAAATTAACTCCAGATGGATTAAAGACTTAAACGTAAGACCTGACACCATAAAAACCCTAGAAGAAAATCTAGGCAAAACCATTCAGGACATAGGAGTAGGCAAGGACTTCATGAACAAAACACCAAAAGCATTGGCAACAAAAGCCAAAATAGACAAATGGGACCTAATCAAACTCCACAGCTTCTGCATGGCAAAACAAACAGTCACTAGAGTGAATTGGCAACCATCGGAATGGGAAAAAATCTTTGCAGTTTATACATCTGACAAAGGGCTGATATCCAGAATTTACAAAGAACTCAAACAGATTTACAGGAAAAAAACAAACAAGCCCATTCAAAAATGGGAAAAGGATATGAACAGAAACTTTACAAAAGCAGACATACATGAGGCCAACAAACATATGAAAAAGTGCTCATCATCACTGGTCATTAGAGAGATGCAAATCAAAACCACATTGAGATACCATCTCACACCAGTTAGAATGGCGATCATTAAAAAATCTGGAGACAGCAGATGCTGGAGAGGATGTGGAGAAATAGGAACACTCTTACACTGTTGGTGGGAGTGTAAATTAGTTCAACCATTGTGGAAGAGAGTGTGGCGATTCCTCAGAGACCTAGAAATAGAAATTCCATTTGACCCAGCAATCCCATTACTGGGTATCTATCCAAAAGACTATAAATCGTTCTACTATAAGGACACATGTACACAAATGTTCATTGCAGCACTGTTTACAATAGCAAAGACCTGGAACCAACCCAAATGCCCAATGATGATAGACTGGACTGGGAAAATGTGGCACATATACACCATGGAATATTATGCAGCAATCAAAAATGATGAGTTTGTGTCCTTTGTAGGGACATGGATGAATCTGGAGAACATTATTCTCAGCAAACTGACACAAGAACAGAAAAAGAAATACCGCATATACTCACTCATAGGTGGGTGAGAAAAATGAGAATATGTGGACACAGAGAGGCGGTCTACTATACACTGGGGACTGTTGGGGGGAATGGGGGAGGGACAGCGGGGGGGGGCTGGGGGGATAGCCTCGGGATGAATACCAAGTGTGGGTGAAGGGGAGGAAAGCAGCAAAGCACACTGCCATGTGTGTACCTATGCAACTATCTTGCTCGTTCTGCACATGTACCCCCAAACCTATAATGTAATAAAAATTAAAAAATAAAAAAATAATAAAAAAAAAGAAAGACTAATAAAATAGTCTAGGGATAGAGTTAGGGATGACAGAGGCTTGAACAAAGATTGAGGAGATAACTTACAGATTTTTCAATCTGAGTCAGTGTCTAGTAGGTTTCAAAATTATATGTAACATGATAACTCACTATAGTATGACTCTGTGTGTAATAAATTATATATCACATTTTGGTAAAACATGTAATGTAAATATCAAGTGAAAGTAAGGGAATCATAATCATAAGCATAGAATTTGGCTGGAATAGTGATTGCCTTAGGCAAAAGTTGTAAGCTACTTTAAAGTTCTGCATTTTCTATATTGTTGTGGGCTTATACTTAATAATTATATTGCCAAAAGAAACAGAGAGAGAAAGAAGAAAGATAATTGTAGACCAAAGATAAGCACATAGCATGCAGCAAGGCCTGCTCTGAATCTCTTATCCGTGAATGGAAATGATAATAGCAGTCTGTTGTGTGGCTATCTGGTGGGATGGATTTGTATGCAGCATTTCACAAGCTTGCTTGCTTTTGAATCATTTGTCCACAGATACACTTTGGGTAGTACTGAAGAACTTAACATTTCATTGACAGAAAAGGACAGTTGACTTAGGAGACATAAAACAAACATCCTTCTTTCTTATTCCATGCTTAATTTTTTCTTCTTTTGTTTGTTTTAGTGGCTTTAAAATAATTTTATCAATTAGTAAGAATTAAATAACATTTAATAAGGACTGAATACTTTATAAGGTCCTTAATACTATTAATAAAAAATCATAAAAGCTGTATTTTAGCATCTGAAGATGAGCTGCCCAATATGGTGGCTACAAGACACCTGGGGATATTAAACACTTGAAATATGGATAATGTGACCAAGAAACTAAATTTTAATTTTAATTATTTTCCATGAAGTATAACTTTATTTTTTTGGTAGAAGCATATTTCACTTAAATTATTGTAAACTTAGCATCCAATTTGTGATTTGTGATAAGCATAGAAAACTCACTGTATTTGAAGACAATATGAAAAAATGGTAAAATAGCTCATTAACAATTTTTATATTTATTGCATGCAGAAGTGATGATTTTTGATATATTAGAACAAATAAAATATTAAAGCTAAAAAAAAAAACCCTTCAAAAAATCAATAAATCCAAGAGCTGGTTTTTCAAAAAGATCAACAAAATAGACAGACCACTAGCCAGACTGATAAAAAAGAAAAGAGAGAACAACCAAATAGATGCAATGAAAAACAATAAAGGGGAAATCACCACAGATTCCACAGAAATTTAAACCATCATCAAAGAATACTACAAACAACTCTATATACATAAGCTAGTAAACCAGGAAGAAATGGATAAATTCCTGAACACCTGTGTCCTCCCAAGCCTATCCCAGGAGGAAGCTGAAACTATGAATAGACCAACAACAAGGTCTGAAGTTGAGGCAGCAATTAAGAGCCTACCACACAAAAAAAAGCCCAGGTCCAGATGGGTTCACAGCCGAATTCTACCAGACACACAAAGAGGATCTGGTACTATTCCTTCTGAAACTATTCCAAATAATTCAAAAAGAGGGACCCTTCCCAAATCATTTTATGAGACCAACATCATCCTGATACCAAAACCCGGCAGAGATTCAACAAGAAAACTTCAGGCCAATATCCATGATGAACATAGATGCAAAAATCTTCAATAAAATACAGCAAACCGATTGCAACAGCACATTAAAAAACTTATCCATCATGATCAAGTAGGATTCATCCTGGGGATGCAAGGCTGGTTCAACATACGCAAGTCTATAAACATAATTCACCACATAAACAGAAGCAAAAACAAAAAGCACGTGATTATCTCAATTGATGCTGAGAAGACATTTGACAAAATTCAACAGCCCTTTATGCCAAGAACCCTCAATAAACTCGGTATTGATGGAACATATCTCAAAGTAATAAAAGCTACTTATGACAAACCGACAGCCAATATCATACTGAATGGGCAAAAACTGGAAGCATTCCATTTGAAATCTGGCACTAGACAAGGATGCCCTCTCTCACCACTCCTATTCAATAGAGTACTGGAAGTTCTAGCCAAAGTAATCAGGCAAGAAAAAGAAATAAAGTGTATTCAAATAGGAAAATTGGAAGCCAAATTGTCTCTATTTGCAGACGACATGATAGTATACCTAGAAGACCCCATCACCTCAGCCCCAAAGCTCCTGAAACTGATAAGCAACTTCAGGAAAGTCTCAGAATATAAAATCAATGTGCAAAAATCACAAGCATTCCTATACATCAATAACAGACTTAAAGAGAACCAAATCAAGAACGAACTGCCATTCAAAATTGCTACAAAGAGAATAAAATACTTAGGAATACAACTTACAAGGAATGTAAGGGACATCTTCAAGGAAAACTACAAACCACTGCTCAACGAAATAAGAGAGGACACAAACAGATGGAGAAACATACCATGTTCATGGTTAGGAAGAATCAATATCGTGAAAATGGCTATACTGCCCAAAGTAATTTACAGAATCAATGCTATCCCCATCAAGCTACCATTGAATTACTTCACAGAACTTGAAAAAACCACCATGAACTTCATATGAAACCAAAAGAGAGCCCACCAGGAAGAAAGGGATAAATTTCTGGACATCTGTGTCCTCCCAAGCCTAAACCAGGAGGAAGCCGAAACTATGAATAGACCAATAACAAGGTCTGAAGTTATTCTTCAACGAAATAAATAGCCAACTCAATTCTAAGCAAAAAGAACACAGCAGGAGGCATCACACTACCAGACTTCAAAATATACTCCAAGGCTACAGTAATCAAAACAGCATGGTACTGGTACCAAAACAGAGATATAGACCAATGGAACAGAACAGAGGTATCAGAGGCAACACAACATATCTCCCCCACTGAGCTGCACCGTCCTTTTATCAGCTGAGCCCACAGCAAAACTCTCAACCCCGAGTGCCTCCAATCGCCACCCTGCTTGTCCCCATGAGGGTGGAACCTGCTGAGCCCGATCACCTGGCTTCCTGCCTCAGAGTCCATCTCTCTCTCTCTCTCTCTCTCTCTCTCTCTCTCTCTCTCTCTCTCTATCTCTATCTCTATCTCTATCTCTCTCTCTCTCTATCTCTTTCTCCCCAAGTTGAAAGGTTGACTCTCTCACTGGCACCTCAGTAGCCTACTGATAGGACGCTGGGATCTGTGTGATCTCCCATGCCACTGCCCTCTGCACCAGCTCAAATTACGCTTCCCAGGAATCTCCTGCTCTGTCTCACTGTCCAAGTCCCGTTTAATCAGATGGACATGTCAATCTGCCCATCCAGATCTCAGATTGCCGGTTTAACAGGGCACCCAGACCAGTGAGTTTTGTGCCGGGTGCCGCTGCACTGTGGCGCTGGCCAAACCGGCTGTGCAAGCTGTAACCCAGGCTGGGCTGGTGTCCCATGTCTCTCCTACACCTGGGAATTTCCCTGTTCTGTGGACAACAAAGGTCCGTCTGAAAATGCGGCTAGGACTCACCCTCTGCGCCTTCACTGAGAACTGCAATCCTGAGTTGTTTCTATGCCGCCATCTTGGAAAATCCCTCATTTACCTTTTCCAAGAACCGGCTTTTTGCTTTATTTATCTTTTGTATTTTATCACTGTTGTTTTGATTTCATTTAGTTCCACTCTGATCTTTGTTGTATCCTTTCTTATGCTGGCTTTCGGATTGGTTTGTTGTTGTTTCTCTAGCTCCTTGAGGTGTGAACTTAAAATGTAAGTTTGTCCCTCCCCTATTCCCCCCAATAGACCCCAGTGGGAGCTGGGGAGGGATAGCCTGGGGAGAAATGCCAAATGTGGGTGAAGGGGAGGAAGGCAGCAAAACACACTGCCATGTGTGTACCTATGCAACTATCTTGCATGTTCTGCACATGTACCTCAAAACCTAAAATGCAATAAAAAAAAAAAGAAGTCATAGACCATGAATTATAGATGTAGGTTTTGGAAAAAAAAGATGTGACACTGTAATCGGCAGTCCCATGCTAAAAATAAAACATAAGATAAAATAAAAATAAAATAAAGAATGTAAGTTTGTGTTCTTTCAGTCTTTGATGTAGGCATTTAGGGCTATGAACTTTTCTCTTAGCACTGCCTTTGCTGTATCCCAGAGGTATTGGTAGGTTGTGTCTGTTAGGTGCATCACTCACATAAAGAGACCACCAGACAGGCTTTGTGTGGACAAACAAGGCCATTTATTTCATGCTTGGGTGCAAGTGGGCCAAGTCCAAGAAAGGAGTTAGCCAAAGGGGGTAGGTAAAGTGACTGGTTATAATAGTTTAGGGCAAATGTTCAGTTAAAGGTGGTAATCTATTTTAGGGAGGGGAAGGGCATCATGGGATGCATGGTCACAAGGGTAGGGGGTCATCTATTACAAACAGGCATAAACAAGGGTGGGGGTTATTGGTTGCAAGCAGAGGGGGATGAGGTAAGTTAGTTACAGGTATGAGGGTCTTGAGAAACCCAATGTCCAGGGGGGACATTCTGCAAAGCTGAGCAGGAATGATGGTTGCAAGTTAGGTGGAGAGCAATTAGTTGAGGCAGGAACAAGTTGTTTCACTTATTTTTGTGGCCATCTCATTACTTCAGACTTTCTGACTCCTGGGGACCATCCAGAGGTGTACCTGTGGATCACCAAGGCTATAATCGCCAGGCTAGGACTTGGAGGCCTGACATTTTGATCTTATATATGTATAAAGAAAAAGGTTAAAGAAGGGAGTAGGGGTGATGTTTCTCCAGGCTTCTCCAAGCCTGACAGGGGACTGTGCAGACACTTAAAGGAAAAGTCTATGATTTTTTTATTTTATTAATCATTTGGTTAAGTCCTTGGCTTAGGGTGCCACTTTGTGTATTCAACAAAATGCCAGATAGCATATTTTTCAACTTCAAATTGTCCTAATAGGATGAATTCTCTAAAAAACAGCCTTTAAACATAATAGCTTTAAGATGGGTGGTGATCAAGCCTTGGGTCAATGTTGGAGGGAGATGATCTTAGAAGACTTGGATTCAAAGGGATATGAGTGGTTTCTGGAGAGGTGTTTCGTTGCATCTTGACATTGGCCGGAAGTTGCCTGGAGTACATGAGTGATCGAGTGGTGTTTCTGGTTGATCCTAGAAAGGTGAAAGCTATGAAGTAGAACAGGGGATTATTAGTAGTGATGGAGGGTTTATCAGTAAAGCAAAGTGATTATGCTTCTATAGTCATATTAATGTGTGTGTCAGGGCCTTGGAGATGGAGAGTAAAGGAGCGCTTGGAAGGTGGAAGATTACCTAAGGGAATTCCAGTAGTTTGTCTATGGGGAAATGCATAGAGGAGCAGGAGTGGGGATAGTTGTCTGTGAAGTAAGGGGTCCCAATATGGGTGGAGTCTAGTTGATATGAAGTGAGAGTTGCTGTAAATAGTTGAGAATTTTAGCAGCTTGTTGGTATGAAATGTCTAAGGTGGTCTTGCTAAACTTGTCTAAGAAATAGAGAAGCTCCATGGAAGGGGGGTAGAGATGGAAATGAATAAAAGAGGTGTGGATGTGTAGGGAGATGGAAGAAGTAGCCCAATCAACTGGCAGAGCAGGAATAGTGCTATGAGAGGAAAAAGAAAGGGAGATGGAGATCCAGCAATTTTTTGCGAACAATGGATTGGAATTAGTGAGGGGTTAGATTGATGGTATATTGTAGGTAATTAAGAAGTTATAGGGAATGACAGAATGGGACTGAGAATAAGAGTGAGTAGAAAAGTAAAGGAAAGGACTTCATCAGGGTGAAAGAATTGGAATGTCCCTTGCCACATAAGGTCATTTATCCACTCAAGGAATGAGTCAAGGGAGATGGAGAGGCTAATGGCCAGGTGGTAGAACCATGAGATATCAGCTAAAATGGTCTGGAGAAAAACAGTGAACCATCAAGGCAAGCAGGCATAGGGCATTTAAATGTAGATGAGAAAGGCAATTAGAAGTATGATGAGACAGAAAACAATGGAAATAGAGAATTTGTGAGGTATATACCAAGCTTTAGGGGTAACTGTGTAGAGTCCTGCTGCAAATAGCAAAGTTAAGAGACCGATTCCTTATAGTAGAACGATTTATAATCCTTTGGATATATACCCAGTAAAGGGATTGCTGAGTCAAATGGAATTTCTATTTCTAAGGCCTTGAGGAATCGCCACACTGTCTTCCACAATGGTTGAACTAATTTACACTCCCACCAACAGTAAAAGTGTTCCTATTTCTCCACATCCTCTCCAGCATCTGTTGTCTCCAGATTTTTTAATGATCGCCATTCTAACTGGCGTGAGATGGTATCATAGGCGGGTGATGAAAAATGAGAACACATGAACACAGGGAAGGGAGTACTACAAACTGCGGTCTATTCGGGGGTATAAGGGAGGGACAGCAGTGGGGGGGGAGATGGGGAGGGATAGTCTGGGGAGAAATGCCAAATATGGGTGAAGGGGAGGAAGGCAGCAAAACACACTGCCATGTGTGTACCTATGCAACTATCTTGCATGTTCTGCACATGTACCCCAAAACCTAAAATGCAATTAAAAAAAAGAGAGTGATTCCTGTCAATGTTAGAATGTAAACTAAACTCATGTGGTTTGTGTCTACTTTTCAGAAATTCAAGATAGCTTAAGAGAAGTAGAAGAAAGTACTTGCAACTCCCAAGAGGAGGTGTATGAGCACAGTTCAATCCTGGAATGGTGAACCCACTGCAGAGAGTCTTTTAGACAGACAGCAGCAGGGGTATCATAGACAACCAGGTAGGGACCCCTTCACCAAGGCTGTAGAGCTGGATGGGTTAGATCTTTGACCAGTACTGATTGTCCTGCAGAGGTGTCCTCATAAGGCTTGGTATCTGGAGGGGGTAAGAGGAGGTTAGCAGTTTGACAAATTTCCTGCCTAGTTTGTTGGAGAACTGGAATATAGATAGTCTCCAAGAGAGCTAGTGTCTGGCAGAAGGTTGGGCCTAAGCAAAATGGTGCAGCCATGTAAGAGTTCAAAGGGGCTGTATCCTCTGTGTTCCCAGGGAGTGGCGTGAATTTGGAGAAGAGCAATAGGTGGAAGGGATACCCAGTCCTTTTTTAGTTGAAGGGTGAGTTTGGTAAGATGTGCTTTTAGGAGGCTTTTTGATTTTTCTACCTTTCCTGATGACTCAGAGTGGTAAGGGGCATGGAGATTCCACTAAATCTTAAGAGACTGCTTTAGTGATTTGGCTAATGAAAGCAGGGCCATTCTCAGATTGCATGGACATGTAGGTGGGCCAAATCGGGGAATGATATCATTTAATGGACAAGATGTAACAGCAGTGACCTTTTCTGTTCCAATGGGGAAGGCTTCAGTCCACTCTGTAAAGAAAGTTATCCACCCATACAAGAAAACATCTAAATTTTAGACACGAGGCATATCAGTAAAGTCAATTTGCCAATCTTCGTGAGTGGGAAAGGGAGAAGGTTTTTTAAAAATCCCTGGGGGTTGGTAGAGTGACAGGTGGAGCACAGAGGTGTAATTGTTTTAAGGATGGACTTCCATGAAGGGAGGGACGTAAGAGGTTTCAAGATATGGGCCAAAGGCTTATATCCCACATTAAAATGGTTATGGAGGCTGGGCACAGTGGCTCAAGCCTGTAATCCCAGCACTTTGGGAGACCGAGGTGGGTGGATCACGAGGTCAAGAGATTGAGACCATCCTGGTCAGCATGGTAAAACCTTGCCTCTACTAAAAATACAAACAATTAGCTGGGCATGGTGGCACATGCCTGTAGTCCTAGCTACTCGGGAGGCTGAGGCAGGAGAATTGCCTTAACCCAGGAGGCGGAGGGTTCGGTGAGCTGAGATCGTGCCATTGCACTCCAGCCTGGGTAACAAAAGCGAAACTCCGTCTCAAAAAAAAAAAAAATGGTTATGGAAACAAGAGAGGATAGAATTGGAGTGTGAGGCAGGAAGAAGGAATTTTCCTTGATCCAAAAGCCAGCCACCTTGAGTGGGAAGTTACTGGTATGTTAAGGATTGAGAATGAGAGTAAGTATGAGTAGTTGATGAAAAAGAAAAGTATTGTACTTAGGAGGTGATATTGGGGCATTTGCTGCCTTCTTATCTGTTTCATCAGCAGAAGCATTTCCTTGGGCAATGAGATCTAAATGTTTTTCTGTCCTTTACAGTGGAAAACTCCAGCCTCGCTGGGAGAAGGGAAGCTTTAAAGAGAGCTTTTACTAAAGCAGCACTGAAAATTGAAGATCTCTGTGTAGTGATAAAGCCCCTTTCTGCCCATATGACGGCATGGTGGCGTAGGATATGGAAGGTGTATTTAGAGTCAGTATAGATATTTACATGTAGTCCTTTAGCAAGAGTAAGAGCATGGGCTAAAGTAACTAATTCAGCTTGCTGAGAAGTGTTGGAGGGAGTGTGGCAGCCTCAATGATAGATGAGTGGAATACAACCACATAACCAACTTTAGCTGGTGCCAACTGACTGGCCTTTGAAGCACTGCCATCAATAAACCATGTGTGGTCTGGGTCTGGAATGGGAGAGACAGAGAAATATGTGGTAATGGGGAGGATGGTATATTGATTAGGAAGATACAGTCATGATGTTTGGGGCTTATGTTTGGTATCAGATAAGAGGCTGGATTAAAATTGGAACCATGAGAAATAGTCACAGTGGGAGTTTCAATAAAGAGTGAATAGAGCTGGATAAGACATGGGGCAGATAACAGATGTGGAAGATGCAAAGGGGATACCAAAGCCTGAAGATTTTGAGAGCTGTAGTGAGTGAGGCATAGCCTGTGATTTTGAAGGCCTCAAGAAGGAGTAGAGCAGAGGCAGCTACCACATGCCAGCATGAAGGCCAACCTATGACAGTGAGGTCAAGTTGTTTAGAAAGGAAGGCAATAGGACACGGACCTGGCTCCTGTGTAAGAACAACTGCAGCTAGTGTGGGAGCAGTTTCCAGAGCTCTCTTTAAAGAGTGAAAGGAGGAGTGAGGAAAAGATTCAGAATCTGTGGGGTCAGGTAAGTTTCCTTGGTGAACTTATATAGTGGTATGGTCAGAATGGCAAAACCTTGTATCCAAAGGCAAAAGTATACAAACTACACCTAGGAAGGAAAGGAGCTGTTGTTTGGTAGAGGAAGTTGGTGTTGAAGAGATTAACTGGGTATGGTTGGTGGGGAGAGTACAGGTGTTTTGTGACAGATGGAGAAGAAATTTGGGCCTTTGAAGGTGACACAACATATCCCTTTAAGAATAGGTGCTGAAGAAGTAGGAGAGTATCTTACTGAGAAGCTTTATAAGAGGGACTGCACAGGAGGAGGTCATCCACATATTGAATGAGGTGAGACATCAAGGAAAGAAATAGAGCAGTTTGTGAGCAAGGGCCTGACTGAAGTAGTGTGGGCTGCCCCTGAAGCCCTAAGGCTAGACAGTCCAGGTGAGATGTTGTAACTAGTAAGTGTCAGAGTTAGTCCCAATGAAGGCAAATAGAGGTTGGGAGAAGGGATATAATGGGATGAGGGAAAAAAGTATCTTTGAGATTGAGTACAATGGGTTGTGGGGTGAGGAATTGAGGACAGGAGAGTATATTGGTTTGGCACTGCAGGATGGATCGGAAGAACATTTGATAAGACAAAGGACTTGGACCAGCCAGTAAGATTTATCCAATTTCTGGACACGCTAGATAGGAGACTTGGTAGCTTTAGGGGACCATGTTGTAACAAGTGGGTAAAAACAGGTTTTAGTCTTTTGGAGCCTGTTGGGGAATGGGGTAGTGGCATTGGTCAGGGTAGGAATGACTGAGTTTTAGGGGGATAGTAATAGGTGCATGGTTGATTGCTAAGGATGAAGTAGTGGTGTCCCACATTGTGGGTTAAGGTGAGGAGACTTGATGGGAGGCTGTGTGGCAGGCTTTGGAGTAAGAGCACAGCTATGAGATGTGGCTGTAGTCCTGGAATAGTCAGAGTAGCAGATTAAAGTATCTCACCCTAATAGTGGTATAGGGTATGTGGTGATGACTAGGAAAGCGTGAGCAAAGTAGTGTTATCCCAGCTGACACCGGAGTTGGGGGGTTTTGAAACCTGGTAGTCAATTCCCACAACAGTCCTAGAGGCTAAAGAAACAGGCCCATAGAAGAAAGGCAAAGTGAAGTGGGTTGCCCTGTATAGACTAAAAAGAGGATGGACTTACCCTCCACAGCATCCGTAATGGTCCAGGGTGCTTACAAACAGTCAGGGAGTATCAGTCTTCAGTTGTTAAACTGAGAAATTCTGGAAAGAAGTCAACTGGAGAATATTGGGTTTAAACTCCAGGAGCCTTGGGAGTGGCTGTAATATGAGCTGGACAGTCTTTCCAGTTGGGTCTCCCACAGACAAGAGATGGCTTAGAGGGTGCGATGGGCTGTGAGCATTTGTTACCCCAATGTCCAAGTTTTTGGCATTTGAAGCAGGATGGAGCCCTAGGGTGTGGGCACTTCCTGGCCCAGTGGCCAGTTTTCTGGCATGTGAAGGAAGGCCCTGGAGGAGGATAGCTGGAAGGAGCACCGCGTGTCAGTTGCCTCGGTGCCTTGAAGTTTCTTGTCATTGAAACAGTGTCTGGGGTTTGCCTTACAGAGGCAAGAAATTGCAGCTCTGAAATGTGTTGCTGCTTGGCTGCTTCCTCCCTTTTGTTAAACACCTGAAGGGAGGTTAATTAAATCCTGTTTTGGAGTTTGAGGGCCTGAGTCTAGTTTTTGAAGTTTTTCCTAATGTCTAGAGCAGATTAGGTAATAAAATACATATTGAGAATAAGGCGACTCTCCGGCCCTTCTGATTCTAGTGCTGTAAATCATCTAAGAGATTCTACTAGGCAGTCCATGAATTGGGCAGGATTTTCATGTTTGCCCTGGGTTGTTTATTTAATTAACAGTTTTGTAGCTGCCTGCTTAAGTCCCTCAACTAAGCAAGAGACCATATAGTCATGCTTGGTGATGTCAGTTATAGGTACTGCCCTGATGCCCTCTTATAGGACTGGCTCATGCTGTCTGCCAGTGTTAGCATAAGACTAAGCCAAAGTATTAACCCCATTTTGATTATCTGGGAAAGAGTAGAGATTAGAATGACATTTAAGTCATTCCAGATTAAATTGTAGGACTGAGTAGATATTGGAATTCTAGAATATATTTAGTAGGATCCAATGAAAAGAATCCTAAGCACTGACTAATTTGGGACAGATCAAATAGAGAAAAAGGCACATGCACCCTGACTATGCCTTCTGCTCCAGCCACCTCTCAAAGGGGAAAACTGTTGGGCAGACAAGGTTGCCCAACCTTGTTTTAAGGTTTTAAGGTTGAATTGTGCCCTGGAGTGGGTATGCGATGGTGAGGTAACAAAAGAGGTATAAAAAGGAGGGGATGGGGCAGTGGGGAGATTAGGGTTCTTTTTGGCTTGATGAGGGGCAGCCTGAGGGGAAGGGAAAGGTCAGAAGAGTATTGAGAGTGAAGAATCAGGTCACATTGGAATCAGAGACTGGGAAGGGAGCGAAGAGTGAAAAATGCCTGTATGTAAGAGACTTCAGACCACTTGCCCATTTTACAACAAAAGCTGTTTAGATCCTGCAAGGTAGAAAAATCAAAGGTACAATTTTCTGACCATTTAGAGCCATTGTTCAATTTATATTGTCACTAAGCAGTATTGCAAAAGAAAATAAGATGCTTAGGTTTTAGGTCAGGTGATAGCTGGAGGGGTTTGAGATTTTTCACAATGAAAGCTAAGGGAGAGGAGGGAGGAAGGGAGGGCAGGATGATGCCCATAGTTTAAGAAGAGAGGCAGAGACCAGGAAAGTGAATGTGTGACCAAGCAGTCTGGCAGGTGTCCCAGGCTAAACTTTGGTCTGTACCTCCGATGAATCAGTCAAATGGAGCATCCCCTGCATTGATCTGTTACCTACAATTGTGAGGGGTGAATCAGTTAAAGGCATCCCCTGTGTTGATCTGTCATCTATGAGAGCGAGTAAGTGACCAGAGCAGATATCTCCACAATGATCAGTCACTGAGGGAAGACTGTCTTCCGAGTTCTGTGACTCATGTAGGATTTTTTCATGTCATGAACATCACGGAAAGTACTATCTTTCTTGTCTCTGCTGAAAGGGAGAGAAAAATGAAACTGAAGGGAGGAGGAGACTCACAGGTAGCAAGACGGGCTAAAGAAGAGAGTTGAGGCAAACCACTTACCTAATCTGAGGATGGTGAGTGGATCTGTAGGCTGGTCTGATGAGCCTAGGTTGTAGGTAGATCTCTTCATAGAGGATGCACAAGTTGTAGGGACAGGGGGTTTGGTCTCTTGGAGGAGTACCACCATCCTGGATTTCAGCCCTACATGTTAGTCAACTTTGCTCATGTAAAGAGACCACCAGGCAGGCTTTGTGTGGGACGACAAGGCCGTTTATTTCACGCTCAGGTGCAAGCAGGCCAAGTCCAAGAAAGGAGTTGGACAAAGGGGGCAAGTAAGGGGACTGCCTATATAGGTTGGGGCAAATGATCAGTTAAAGGTGATAATCTATTTTAGGGAAGTGAAGGGTGTCACAGGATGCATGGTCACAAGGGTAGGGGTCATCTATTACAAACAAGCATGAGAATAAGGGTGGGGGTTATTGTTTGCAAGCAGAGGGGAGGGTAAGCTACAGGGATGGGGATCTTGAGAAACTCAATGTCCAGGGGGGAAATTCCACAAAGTTGAGCAGGAACAATGGTTGCAACTTGCAGGTAGAGAAAAATTAGTTGGGGCAGGAACAAGTTTTTCAGTGCTCTTTGTGGCCATCTGGTTACTTCACACTTTCTAGCTCCTGGGGACCATCCCGAGGTGTATGTGCAGGTCACCAAGGATATAATGGTGAGACTTGAACTTGGAGGCCTGACAGTATCATTATTGTCATTCAGTTTGAAGACTTTTTTATTTTATTTTTTTATTTTTTTATTTTTTTGAGACGGAGTTTCGCTCTTGTTACCCGGGATGGAGTGCAATGGCGCGATATCGGCTCACCGCAACCTCCACCTCCTGGGTTCAGGCAATTCTCCTGCCTCCGCCTCCTGAGTACCTGGGATTACAGGCACGCGCCACCATGCCCAGCTAATTTTTTGTATCTTTAGTAAAGACGGGGTTTCACCATGTTGACCAGGATGGTCTCGATCTCTTGACCTCGTGATCCACCCGCCTCGGCCTCCCAAAGTGCTGGGATTACAGGCTTGAGCCACCGCACCCGGCCTGAAGACTTTTTTAATATCCATTTTGATTTTGTTTTTGACCCAATGTTCACTCAGCAGCAAGTTATTTAATGTTCATGTATTTGCATGGTTCCAAACTTCCTTTAGGAGTTGATTTCCAGATTTATTTCACAGTGGTCTGAAAGAGTGCTTTCTATAATTTGAATTTTCTTATATTTGTTGAGGCTCATCTTATGACCCATCATATGGTCTATCTTGAACAAAGTTGCATATCGTCTGTTGAATAGAATGTGTATTCTGTGATTGTTGGATAAAATGTTCTGTATTTATCTGTTAAAATTCCATTTGTTCCAACGTATAATCAAAATCTATAGTTTCTTTGTTGACTTTCTTTCTTGATGACCTGTCTAGGAGTATTGAAGTCCCCCACTATTACTGTGTTGCTATCTATATCATTTCTTTGATCTATTAGTAATTGTTTTATAAATTTAGACGCTCCAGTTTTAGGTGGATATATCTTTAGGATTGTGATATTTTTCTGTTGGTCAAGGCTCTTTACCTACAGGGCCTTGTTTTATAGGTCCTCTGTGATTTATGCCTTAAAGAGGTTCTGTTTTGATCTGTTTCCAGGATTTTTTTTTTCAAGGTAGAGAGTACCTTTTAGCAGTTCTTGCAGTTGTGGCTTGGTAGAGGTGAATTTCTCCTCATTTAATACTGTATCATTCCTAAATATATGATGTTTAGTTTTGCTGGACACAGAATTATTGACTGATAATCATTTTGTTTGTTTGAGGAGGCTGAATATAGGATCCCAATTTATTCTAGCTTGACGGAGTTTCTGCTGAGAAATATGCTTTGAATCTGATTAACAGGTTTTCCTTTATAGATTACCTGGTGCTTTCTCTCACAGCTCTTAAGATTCTTGCCTTCAATGGCCAAATAAGAACAGCTCTGGAGTGCAGTTTCCAGTGAAAACAATGCAGAGGGTGAGTGATCACCACATTTCCAAATGAGTTTTTACTGTCCACAGACTAGGAGATTCCAGGCTGAAAAGCACCATGAGTTTTTTTTTCAGCTGGTCCAGTGGGTCCCCACACAAAAACTCACACAAATCTGGGCAGCCATTTCAACTAGTGCCTGAAAGAGCCACCCATTCAACTGAAAAAAAGGGGGTTGAAACAGGGATCCAGGTGATCTGGCTCAGCATGTCACACCCTCACAAAGACCAGCAATCTGAAATTCTCTGGATTGAGAGTTTTGCAGCAAGTGCAGCTGGACACAGGACAGTCCAGCTCTGTGTGGGAAAGGACGTCCACCCTTTCCAAGGCAATTGGCCATTACTGAGGCAGTCTGCCATGAACAAGGCAGTTCTAACTGTACCTCTCTAAACAAAACCATTAGGAGGTTCACAGGGCAGCTGGGCAGAGCCCACTGCAGCTCAGCAATGCCTTTGCTGGCAGACTGTGACTAGGCTACCTCCTTCTTGGGCAGAGCATCTCTGAATAAAGGCAGCAGCAAGTGAGGAACTTATAAATAAAACCCCTGGGAACAAAGGGGGTTATGAATTCTGCTGCAGCAGACTTAAATGTACCCACCCAGCAGCTCTGAATGAAACAACAGAGCTCCCAGCTAAGCACTTGAGCTTATATAAGAGACAGACTGTTTCCTCAAGCAGCTTTCTGACCTCTCTATATCCAAAGAGACATAACATAAAGGAAAGCTCAGGCTGACATCTTGCAGGTATTCTTCTGGGACAAAGATAACAGAAGAAGAAACTGCCAGAAAACCTTACTGTTCTGCACCCACCACAGGTGATACCCAGAGAAGCAGGGTCTGGAGTGAACCTCCAGCACTCCAACAGTTGACTCTTTGTTTGTTAGAAGGAAATTGAAAAAGCAGAAATAACTTCAACATCAACTAAAAGGATGTCCACTTAGAGACCCCATCTGAAAGTCACCAACTACAAAGAACACAGGTAGATAGATAAATCTAAAATGATGGGAAGAAACCAACACAAAAAGGAAGAAAACACCAAAAACCAGAATACCTTTCCTCCTCCAAGGAATAACAACTCCTCATTAGCAAGACAACAAACCTGGATGGAGAATGAGTTTGATGAATTGACAGAAACAGGCTTCAGAAGGTGGGTAATAACAAACTTCTCTGGGCTAAAATAACATGTACTAACCCAATGCAAAGAAACTAAAAACATTGAAAACAGGTTTGAAAAAATGCTAACAAGAATAAACAGCTTAGAGAAGAATATAAATGGCTTGATTGAGCTGAAAATCACACAACATGAGAACTTCACAAAGCAAAGCACACACAAGTTTCAATAGCCTAATCAACAAGCAGAAGAAAGGATATCAGAGATTGAAGATCAACTCAATGAAATAAAATGAGAAGGCAAGATCTGAGAAGACAAAGAGTGAAAAGAAATGAACAAAGCCTCCAACAAATATGGGATTATGTGAAAAGGCCTAATCTACATTTGATAGATGCCCCTTAATGTGTCAAAAAGAATGAATCCAAGCTGGAAAACACTCTTCAGGATATTATCCAGGAGAACTTCCCCAACATAGCAAGGCAGGCCACCATTCAAGTCCAGGAAATACAGAAAACACCACAAAGATACTCCTCAAGTAGAGCAACCACAAGGCACATAATCAGATTCACCAGGGTTGAAATAAAGGAAAAAAATGCTAAGGGCAGCCAGAGAGAAAAGTGAGGTTACCCACAAAAGGAAGCCCATCAGACTCACAGCGAATCTATCTGCAGAACTCCTAAAGACAGAAGAGAGTGGGAGCCAATATTCAACATCCTTAAAGAAGTTTCAACCTAGAATTTTATATTCAAACAAACTAGCTTCATAAGTGAAAGAGAAATAAAATCCCTATGAACAAGCAATTGCTGAGAGATTTCATCACCACCAGGCCTGCCTTACAAGAGCTCCTGAAAGAAGCACTAAACATAGGAAGGAACAACCAGTAATAGCCACTCTCAACAAATACAAAATGGTAAAGACTATCAAAACAATGAAGAAACTGCATCAACTAACTGAAAAAATAACCAGCTCCATCAAAATGGTAGAATCAAATTCACACATAACAATATTAACCTTAAATGTAAATGGGCTAAACGCCCCAATCCATAAACACAGACTGGAAATTATTTGGATTAAAACTGAAGACCCATTTGTGTGCTGTATCCAGGAAACTCATGTCACATGCAAGGACACACATAGGCTCAAAATAAAGGGATGGAGTTAGAATTGCCAAGCAAATGGAGAGCAGATAAAAAGCAGGAGTTGGAATCCTAGTCTCTGATAAAATAGAATTTAAAACCAACAAAGATCAAAAGAGACAAAGAAGGGCAATACATAATGGTAAAAGGATCAATGAACCAGAAAAGCTAACGATCCTAAATATATATGCACTCAATAGGGTGCACCCAGATACGTAAAGCAAGTTCTTAATGACCTACAAAGAGACTTATTCTTCCACACAATAATAGAGGGAGACTTTAACACTCCACTGTTAATATTAGACAGATCAATGAGACAGAAAATTTAAAAAGATATCCAGGACTTGTACTCAGATTAGGACCAAGCAAACCTAATAGACATTTACAGAACTCTCCACCCCAAATCCACAGAATATACATTCTTTTCAGCACCACATCACACCAACTCTAAAATTAACCACATAATTGGAAGTAAATCACTCCTCAGCAAATGCAAAAGAACAGAAATTATAACAAATAGTCTCTCAGACCACAGTACAATCAAATTAGAACTGAGGATTAAGAAACTAACTCAACACCACAAAACTTCATGGAAACGGAACAACTGGCTCTTAAATGTAGACCAGATAAACAATGAAAAGAAGGCAGAAATAAAACCAATGAGAGCAAACACACCACATACCAGAATCTCTGGGACACATTTAAAGCAGTGTCTAGAGAAAAATTTATAGTAATAAATGCCCACATGAGAGGCAAGGAGATCTAAGATTGACATCCTATCATCAAAATTGAAAGAGCTAGAAGAACAAGATTAAAAAAAAAAACTCAAAAGCTGGCAGAAGACCAGAAATAACTAAAATCAGAGCAGAACTGAAGGAGAAAGAGACACAAATAACCCCTCAAAAACTTAAGATCAACAAAATAGACCAATACCCAGATTAATAAAAAAGAAAAGAGTGAAGAATCAAATAGATGAAATAAAAAATGATAAAGGGGATATCACCACTGATTCCACAGAAATGCAAACTACCATCAGAGATTACTACAAACAGCTCTATGCACACAAACCAGTAAACCGAAGAAATGGATAAATTTTTGTACACTTGAACCCTTCCAAGCATAAACTAGGAAGAATTTGAAACCCTGAATAGACCAATAACAAGGGCTGAAGTTGAGGCAGCAATTAATTGCCTAACAATGAAAAAAAGTCCAGGTCAAGATGAATTCACAGCTGAATTCTACCAGAAATACAAAGAGGAGCTGGTACCACTCCTTCTGAAACTATTACAAACAATCCAAAAATGGGGAATCCTTCCCAAATCATTTTATGAGACTGACATTATCTTGATACATAAACCTGGCAGAGACTCAACAAGAAAAGAAAACTTCAGACCAATATCTGTGATGAACATAGATGCAAAAATCCTCAATAAAATACTGGCAGGCTGCAATAGCACATCAAAAAGCTTATCCGTCATGATCAAGTAGGCTTCATCCTGGGGATGCAAGGCTGGTTCAACATATGCAAGTATATAAATGTAATTCACCTCATAAACATAACCAAAGACAAAAATCATCTGATTATCTCCATAGATGCAGAAAGGGCCTTTGACAAAATTCAACAGCGCTTTATGCTAAAAAAAAACTCTTACTAAACTAGGTATAAATGGAAGATATCTCAATTAATAAAAGTTTTTATGACAAACCCACAGCCAATATCATACTTGATGGGCAAAACCTGGAAGCATTCCCTTTGAAATCTGGCACTACACAAAGATGCCCTCTGTCACCACTCCTATTCAATATAACATATTCAATACTAGAGCAATCAAGCAAGAAAAAGCAAAAAGGGTATTCATTCAGGAGAGGAGGAAGTCAAATTGCCTCTATTTGCAGGTGACATGATTGTATATTTGGAAGACCTCATCATCTCAGCCCAAAGTCTCCTGAAACTGATAAGCAACTTCAGCAAAGTCTCAGGCTACAAAATCAATGTGAAGAAATTACAAGCATTCCTATACACCAATAACAGATTTAAAGAGAGCCAAATCAAAAATGAACTCCCATTCACAATTGCAACAAAGAGAATAAACCTAGGAATACAACTAACAAAGGATGTAAAGGACCTCTTCAAAGAGACCTGCAAACGACTGCTCAAGGAAATAAGAGAGGACACAAACAGATGGAGAAACGTTCCATGCTCATGGTTAGAAAGAATCAATATTGTGAAAATGGCCATACTACCCAAAGCAATTTATAAATTCAGTGCTATCCCCATCAAGCTACCTATGACTCTCTTCACAAAACTGGAAAAAAAAACTCCTTAAATTTTATATGGAACCAAAGAAGAGCCCATGCAGCCAAGACAATCCTAAGCAAAAGAACAAAGGTAGAGGGATGATACTACCTGACTTTAAACTATATTACAAAGCTACAGTAATCAAAACAGCATGGTACTGGTACCAAAACAGAGATACAGACCAATGGAACAGAACAGAGGCCTCAGAGGCAATGCCACACATCAACAACTATCTGATCTTTGACAAACCTGACTAAAGCAATGGGGAAAGAATTCCCTATTTAATAAATGGTATTGGGAAAACTGACTAGCAATGTCCAGAAAGCAGAAAGTGGACTTCTTTCTGACACTTTGCACTAAAATTAACTCCAGATACATTAATGACTTAAACATAAGACCTAACACCATTACAAACCCTAGAAGAAAACCTAGGAAAAACCATTCAAGACATAGCCACAGGAAGAACTTCATGACTAAAACATGAAAATCATTGGCAGTAAAAGCCAAAATAGACAAATGTGACCTAATAAAACTCTAGAGCTTCTGTATAGCAAAAGAAACAATCATTAGAGTGAATTGGCAACCAACAGAATGGGAAATAATTTTTGCTATCTACCTATCTGACAAAGGGCTAATATCCAGAATCCACAAGGAACTAAAACAGATTTACAAGAAAAACAAACAAACAAACAGCCCCATTCAAAAGTAGGCAAAGGATATGAACAGACATTTTTCAAAAGAAGACATATATCAGGCCAACAAACATGAAAAAGTGCTCATGATCACTGGTCATTAGAGAAATGCAAATCAAAACCACACTGAGATACCATCTCACACCAATTAGAATGGTGATCATTAAAAAATTAGGAGACAAGAGATGCTGGAGAGGATGTGGAGAAATAGGAACACTTTTACACTGTTGGCGGGGGTGTAAATTAGTTCAACCATTGTGGAACACAGTATGGTGATTCCTCAAGGACCTAGAAATAGAAATTCCATTTGACCTAGCAATGCTGTTACTGAGTATAAATCCAAAGGATTATAAATCATTCTGTTACATAGACACATGCACACATTTGTTCACTGCAGCACTGTTTACAATAGGAAAGACCTGGAACCAACCCAAATACCTATCTATGTTAGATTGGACAAGGAAAATGTGGCACATGTACACCATGGAATACCATGCAGCCATAAAAAATGATGAGTTTATGTTTTTTATAGGGATATGGATGAATCTGGAAACCATCATTCTAAGCAAACTGACACAAGAACAGAAAATCAAACACTGCATGTTCTCACCCATAGGCAATTGTTGAACAGTGAGAATGCATGGACACAGAGAGGAGAACATCACACACTGGGGTCTTTTGTGGGGGAATAGGCAAGGGACAGCAGGCAGTAGGGGTGTTGGGAGGGATAACATGGGGAGAAATGCCAGATATAGGTGACAGGGGGATGGAGGCAGCAAACCACATTGCTGTTTATGTACATATGCAACAGTCCTGCATGATCTGCACATGTACCCCAGAACCTAAAGTGCAATAATTTTTTTTAAAAAAAAAAAGATTTTTTCCTCCATCTTAACTTTGTATAACCTGATGACAATTTAGCTAGTCAATGATCTTTTTGTGATGAATTTCCCAGATCTTCTTTTGTACTGTATTTCGATGTATAGGTCTGTAACAAGGCTAGGAAAGTTTTCCTCAATTATTTCCCCAAATATGCTTTCCAGACTTTTAGATTTCTCTTCTTCCTCAGTAATACCAATTATTCTTAAATTTGGTAGTTTTTCATTTAAAATAATTTTAGATTTTTGGAGGCTTTGTTCATATGTTCTTATTTTTTCTTTGTCTTTTTAAGATTAGATTTGTAGTTTGAAGGTCATATCTTAAGCTCTGAATTTCTTTCTTCTACTTGTTCAATTATATTGCTGAGACTTTCCAGAAAATTTTCCATTTCTGTGTGTCCAATGTTTTCTGATTTTTTTAATGCTATCTATTTCCTTAAATATTTCTCCCTTCACTTCTTATATCATTTTTTGGATTTCCTTGCACTGGGCTTTGCCTTTCTATGGGGCCTCCCTAATTAGCTTAATAAGCTTCTGAATTCTTTTTCAAGTTAATCAGAAATTTCTTCTTGGTTTGGATCCATTCATGGTCAGGTACTATGACTTTTGGGGGATGTTAAAAAGCCTTGTTTTGTCAAATTACCAGAGTTTGTTTTCTGGTACCTTTTCATTTGGGTAGGCTCTGTCAGAGGGAAGGTCTAGGGCTGAAGGCTCGTGTTCAGATTCTTTTCTCCCACAGTGTCTTCCCTTGATGCAATTATCTCCTTCTTCCTATGAATGTGGCTTTCTATGAGCTGAGATGCAATGATTGTTCTCTCTCTTCTGGGTCTAGCCACACAGCAAGTCTACTCACTTTCAGGCTGGTACTGGGGGTTATCTGCACTGAGTTTTGTGATGTTAACTGTCTATGGGTCTCTCATACCAGCACAGTATTTGTGGTATTTCCCAGGCCCTGTAGGAGAAGTTCACTTCCTTCAAAAGGTCTGTGGATCTTCTTTGGATTCCTGATTTGTCCTACTTGAATAGTATTTTCCTAATTCTATGAAGAATGGCATCGGTAGTTCAATAGGAATAACATCAAATCTTTAAATTCCTTTGGGTAATATGGCCATTTCAATAATATTGATTCCTCAAACTCATGAGCATGGAAAATTTTTCCATTTATTTGTGCTATCTCTGATTTCTTTCAGCAGTGTTGCGTAGTTCTTGTACAGTCTTTCACCTCTTTGGTTAGCTGTATGCCTAGGTATTTTATTTTCTTTGTGGTTACTGTAAACAAGCTTGTATTCTTTATTTGACTCTTAGCCTGGATGTTACTAATATATAGAAATGCTGATTTTTATGCATTGATTTTGCATCCTTAAATCTTGCCAAAATTATTGATCAGTTCTGGTAGCTTTTTGACAGTGTTTAGGGTTTTCAAATTAGAGAGTCATATCACAGTGAAGATACATAGTTCAACTTATTTTTCTATTCCTGATGCCTTTTATTTATTTCTCTGGCCTGATTACTCTTGCTGGATATTCCACTTGTATTGAATAGGGATAATGTGAGGGGCATCCTTGTCTTGTTCACATTCTCAAGGAGAAAGATATTGCCCATTCAGTGTAATGTTGGCTATGAAATTGTAATGAATGGCTCATTATTTCAAGGTATCTTCCTTCAATGCCTTGTTTGTTGAATGTTTTTATCATGAAGGGATGCTGGCACTTATCAGAAAATTTTTTATGCATCTGTCACAATGATAATATGAGTTTTTCTTTTAATTCTGTTTTTGAGATGGATCACATTTATTGATTTGCTTATGTTGAACCAATTTTGCATCCCAAAAATAAAACTTACTTCATCATGGTGAATGAATTTTGTGATGTGCTGCTGGATTGTTTGTTTGTATTTTGTTAAGAATTCTTGTATCTATGTTCAATAGGGATATTGACTTGAAGTTTTCTTTCTTTCTCGTGTCTTTGCCAAATTTTGATATTAGGCTGATGCTGGCTTCCTAGAATGAGTTAGAGAGGAGTCCCAAAGGCTCTTGACAATCACAGGTCAAGTTCATAGCTGGACTGACCGTTAAGAGTTGTCAAAAGTTAGCGTGACGGGTTCAGGCTGTTGTCCCTTCTTGGCTCATTGTTGAATGCAAACAGCTTCCAGAAAAGAGGAGTAAATAGATGATGCCACATTATCGGGCTAATGTAATTCCCAAAGAATGCTTATAAGTAAAGTCGACTTGCCAGCAGCACTTGAAATAGTTAAAGGTGGGTGAAAAGCCTTTCCACCTAAAGGGAGATCTACACTACAGCATCTACTGCACACCCCACATGTTCATACTTGAACATATTTCTAATTCAAATTCATGAATGTAGTTATACATAAAATCAGCATGAGAGTTTTGCCCCTAGCTACTAGGTCTCTCCTCAAAATTTATACTGAAGTAATTTTACTTTTGTGTATTTGGGAAACAGGGACTCGAATATTTCATACAAATGCATAAATAAAATTTATTTGTTGAGTCAGTCATAATTCTCAAAAGAAATGTAAATATATCTACAAACAAATTTGTACATGAAACATTATAGCAGAAGTATTCATACTAGCCAAAAAATGGAAGCAACCCAAAGGTGAGTGAAGTGATGAATAGATATAATGATATATCTATGCAATAGAATGTTACTCAGCAATAAAAAAGGGGTGAAATACTGACACATGTTACATCATAGAGGAATGTTAAGAAAATTATACTAAATTGAAGTGGCCAATCACGGAAGATCACATATCATATGTTTGCATTTTTATAACATGTCCACAATAGGTAAATCTAGGAGGATAGAAAGTAATGTTAGTATTTCCCTAGCAATGAAGATATAATAGAGATGAATTGCGAAGAGGTAAGGTGTTTCTTTCAGGGATGACAAATTATTCTAAAATTAATTTTAGTCATGATTCAATAACTTTGTGAACATACTAAAATCCTGAATTGTGTTTTTTAATAAACTGTGTATGATATGTGATGTTTACCTCAATAAAGCTGTTAAATAATAAAGAAATCATGGGAAATTAGTATACAGATAGCTGCATTGAAATGATATGTGTGAATTTCTGAGGATAGAGTAGGTGCTGTAGAGATTGTAGTGTGGAAAAGAGCATGTCAATGATTGGTTATTCCTGAGTTTCAATACTTTGTCCTCAACCACAAGACTTATAGAGGTTCCTAAACAGCTTCTGCAAATTTCATCTGCCACTTGTAAATTCAAAATATAAGCGGAAATGTCAAGATCCACACTTTATACTTTCCTTTTCTCTGAGATATTGGCCCCTCAAGTCCTTCCTTCCATGGTATTTCCCTATAATCTGTAAATAGAATTTTATCTGAAATCTATCTAGACATCTTAATATGAAGTTTGGTCTCCAACGAGCTACTCTGCTGTTTGTTATTAGGAACAAATCTACCCATCTATTATCTGGGTTTCTACTGACACTATATTGCAACAATACCTGGCTCCACAGATGTTATATGGTGATTTTGTTCAAATTACAAAAAGTATACCCTCTTGGTTTATCGATTTTTTTTAAAGCATATCTTTTTTGAGCAGACAGCTTGGGGAAAAAATTTTGGATTAAATTTTCAGGGTGTACTCCACTCTATCAGCTATAATTTGTCAATTTTCAGCTAGACTTTGTCAATAGACAATGTGCATAATCATATATAATGACCATGTGCCTACTACTATGTGCTTAGTAAATAGTCGATAAATCAATGTATGAATTTTATATTTGTATGGGGAATTTGACTTCACCCACTTTCTGTTTTATTTCTACATGTAGACTTTGTCCACTTTAACCACATAAATATTTAAAAGTTCATAGTGAATATACCAAAATAAAACATAATTGAAATATCACAAATTTTGTGAACTAAATATTTCTATATTTATATAGTTGTTTTGTCACTAAGTTCCTAAAGTTCCACATTTAAGATATTTATAGACTAACATGTGACAGTTGGTCTTATACACAACACATAATTACCATCCAGTTTTTCCTTATCCTATATAACAACTAAACATCAGAAACACTATGCTAACATCCAAGTTGACCTGTGTGGCCTCAGAACCAATTTCTCTCTTTTTCTTAATCGATTATTTTCCAAGGTCCCAAGCCATGGAATGATTTATGAGAAACTAATAATTACTTACTAAGCATTTAATAAATATTTATAGCATTGAATGGCCTACTTCTTTATTTTCCTCTTTTCTTCTTTATGTCCCACATGTAATTTATCAAAGTCACTAATTTACTCACCACAGTATCACTCACATCCTTTATACTTTTATCTAGTGGCTAAAAAAGTATAGAAAAAAATTAAATCAGCCCTATATTACATTATTAGCTTTCAAATACTCTGGTCATTTTGAAGCTGGTACTAATGATACTATCATATTATCTATGAATATACAAATAAATAAACAAACTATGAGTAACATATATAATTCACTTAAAAGTAGATTCACCATAAGAAAGCAATAAAGTAAAATTTAAACATGGTAATGGAAAGACTGTAAACATTTAAAAGATAAAATAAAAATTAGTAAGTATTCATAGTATTAGAATAACAAAAAGGAATTTATATCTGGTAAAGTTTGGTAATCATTGAAGTGTAAACACTAAGCCAATTAAAAATGTATAAAATTTTAAAGTTAATACCCTAAAGCATAAACATATTACATAGAAAGTTTACAGTTAGTAACAGGACAAGTTTATGAAAGCACATGTAAAATTTTTTGAGTAGGGAATCAGGGTAGTAGTAAGGGTTTGGTGTTGGATACGTCATGTTACAAACCATGTAAAATTTGTACTTAAAAATGGGATATTTATTTCATGTTAAAAGCCATGTAGAATTGTTTTATTTTTACAAAACCATATAGGTTTTCTGGCCATGAATGAGTAATGGTGCTACAATATTCTTATTGCCATAAACAATTGGAACATAGGGAAAAACATGGAAAAACACGAAATAAATTAATAATATAATGTCCAAAATTTAATAAACATGATTAAACATGGAAAAAATTATGAGAAACCATGCCTAATAATCAGGTTAAAAATGAGTGAAAAGAAACCAGTAAAGAAAGAAATTATAGAGATTATATGATCAGCATAAAAGGACATTAAAACTGTTATTTTCAGTTTGGCCAAGGACTGAAAGAAAAATAGGAGAAAAGTGGAAACTAAAGAAGAATCTAGTGTAGAAATAATCAACCAAAAGTCAACTAATAAAGAGAAATAAGTAGAACTTCTAAAGATAAAAATATAATATTTCAACTCTGTTTAACAACATATTACACACTGCCATAGAAAAAACTCATTGAACCTGACAGGCATAGAAACTATGCTAAAAGAAAAATATAAAATGCTGAGAGAAAAATGAACAGAGACTCAATAACCTATAGACTCAATGACCTAAATGGATCAAAACTGCAAGTAATTGGAGTTTCAAAAATAGATAAATAAGAACAGAATAACTATTTGAAGAGATAACCAAATTGTCCAGATTTAAAGAAAAATATCAAACCATATATATAATAAACTTATTTTAATTTTTTAAATTTTTATTGCATTATAGGTTTTGGGGTACATGTGCAGAACGTGCAAGATAGTTGCATAGGTACACTCATGGCAGTGTGCTTTGCTGCCTTCCTCCCCTTCAACCACAGTTGGCATTTATCCCCAGGCTATCCCTACCCAGCCCCCGCCCACTGTCCCTCCCCGCTTCCCCCCAATAGACCCCAGTGTGTAGTAGACCCCCTCCCTGTGTCCATGTGTTCAAGTGTTCTTATTTTTCTCACCCGCCTATGAGTGAGAATATGTGGTATTTCTTTTTCTGTTCTTGTTTCAGTTTGCTGAGAATGATGTTCTCCAGATTCATTCATATCCTTACAAAGGACACAAACTCATCATTTACGATTTTGATAAATATTATTGCTGCATAATATTTCATGGTGTATATGTGCCACATTTTCCCAGTCCAGTCTGTCATCGATGGGCATTTGGGTTGGTTCCAGGTATTTGCGATTGTAAACAGTGCTGCAATGAACATTCGTGTGCATGTGTCCTTATAGTAGAACGATTTATAGTCTTTTGGATAGATACCCAGTAATGGGATTGCTGGGTCAAATGGAATTTCTATTTCTAGGTCCCTGAGGAATCGCCACACTGTCTTCCACAATGGTTGAACTAATTTACACTCCCACCAACAGTGTAAGAGTGTTCCTATTTCTCCACATCCTCTCCAGCATCTGCTGTCTCCAGATTTTTTAATGATCGCCATTCTAACTGGCATGAGATGGTATCTCAATGTGGTTTTGATTTGTGTGTCTCTAATGACCAGTGATGATGAGCATTTTTTCATGTGTTTGTTGGCCTCATGTATGTCTTCTTTTGTAAAGTGTCTGTTAATATCCTTTTCCCATTTTTGAATGGGCTTGTTTGTTTTTTTCCTGTAAATCTGTTTGAGTTCTTTGTAAATTCTGGATATCAGCCCTTTGTCAGACGCATAAACTGCAAAGATTTTTTTCCCATTCTGATGGTTGCGGATTCAATCCAGTGACTGTTTCTTTTACCGTGCAGAAGCTGTGGAGTTTTATTAGTGAGGCCTAACAAAAAGAAAATTATCACTGATTCTCATAAGAAACAATGCAAAGCAGAAGATAAGGGAAAAACATCTATTAAGTGCTAAATTAAAAAAAAAAAACCTTCAATGCACCACTCCAAATCCAACAAAAATATTACTCAAAATAGTATAAATGAATGACATTTTAGGCCAAAAAATAACCTAATGGAATATGCTTTAATTAAATCTACATTATAAGATGTGTTAAAGGAAGCTCTTCAGGTGATAACTTGGAACTGCAAAAGGAAATGAAGAGGGTGAAGAGAGGGATGAGCATAATGATGAGGAAAATTTAGAAAACAGCACAGTAGCAGTAGCAGAGAAGAAAGGTATTGTGGCAGCTTAACTGGAATTTTATCTGTAATTCTTGTGGGAATCTTTATCTATGAATCCATCTATCTGAGATTGCCTGTTTTTACACACACATGCACTCATGCATGCACAAACATATCTTTAAAAATTTTTCTCTTACAAGTTTCAGCTTAATTTAAGATACATTTTTTTCAATAGAAGCTTTATTGAAAGAAAATCTGGTGCAGATGGCCAATATAGAGAGGAGGTACAAATAAAATTGGTCCTTACTTACAAGGGAGCAGAAACCCTATTCATATTCTTTCTCCTCCTGCTAAACACAAAGTTTCTCTCAGAAAACTTAGTTTCCTCAGATAACAGAGGATGAAAACCATTGATTTAATCAACTGGTATTGCTAGCTTTAAAAAAACCTACTTTTTACATTTCTAAAACTTTTACAAAATTATTAATAAGATGGTACCTAAAAAGATAATTTCAAAGACAAATAATAAATCCACAATAAAAATGAAAATATTGAAGTTGTTTTTGTAATACTGATTATTTCTTAACTGATTCCAAACCAACTTTATTAGTTTTCAAAGTCCACTAATCTAAAAGTCACTTAAATTGGGCTGAATCAGTTCCAGTAGACAGCATAGACTACCATTAAAAAACAGAAGTAGTGGATTCTCTCAAAAAGAGGGAATCATTTATGAGACCAACATTATCCTGATACCAAAACCCAGCAGAGACTCAACAAGAAAAGAAAACTTCAGGCCAATATCCATGATGAACATAAATGCAAAAATCTTCAATAAAATACTGGCAAACCAATTGCAGCAGCACATAGCACGTCAAAAAGCTTATCCATCATGATCAAGTAGGCTTCATCCCAGGGATGCAAAGCTTGTTCAACATATAGAAGTCTATAAATGTAATTGACTACAGAAACAGAACCAAAGACAAAAACCACATAACTATCTCAATAGATGCAGAGAAAGCCTTTGACAAAATTCAGTAGCCCTTTATGCTAAAAACTCTTGATAAATTAGGTACTGAAGGAATGTATCTCAAAATAATAAAAGCTATTTATGACAAACCCACAGCCAATATCATACTAATGGGCAAAAATGTAAGCATTTTTTTTTTTTTAAATGTGGCACTAGACAAGGATGCCCTCTCTCACCACTCCTATTCAATATGGTATTGGAAGTTCTAGCCAGAGCAGTCAGGCAAGAAAAAGAAATAAAGGATGTTCACTTAGGAAAGGAGGAAGTCAAATTATCTCTATTTGCAGATGACATGATTGTATATTTAGAAGAACCTATTGTCTCAGCCCAAAATCTTCTGAAACTGATAAGCAACTTCAGCAAAGTCTCGGGATACAAAATCAATGTGCAAAAATTACAAGTTTTTCTATACATCAATAACAGACTTAAAGAGAGTCAAATCAAGAATGACCTGCCATTTACAATTGCTGCAGAGAGAATAAAATACCTAGGCATACAACTAACAAAGAACACAAAGGACCTCTTCAAGGTGATCTACAAACCACTGCTCAATGAAATAAGAGCAGACACAAACAGATGGAGAAACATTCCAAGCTCATCGTTAGGAAGAATCAGTATCATACAAATGGCCATACGGCCCAAAGTAATTTACAGATTCATTGCTATCCCCATCAAGCTACCAAGACCTTCTTCACAGAACTGGAAAAAAACACTTTAAACTTCATATGGAACCAAAAATTAGCCAGCATAGACAAGACAATCCTAAGCAAAAAAGAACAAAGCTGGAGGTATCATGCTACCTGACTTCAAACTATACTACAAGGCTACAGTAATCGAAACAGTGTGGTACTTGTACAAAAACAGAGATATAGACCAATGGAACAGAACAGAGGCCTTGGAGGCAATGCCACACATCTACAACCATATGATCTTTGACAAATTTGACAAAAATAAGCAGTGGGGCAAAACAACACATATCAGGGCCTGTTGAGGGGTGGGGAGTGAGGGGACAAATTAGAGGATGGGTCAATAGATGCAGCCAAGTATCATAGAACACATATACCTGTGTAACAAACCTGCATGTTCTGCCTATCTATCCCACTTTTTTTTTAGAACAAATAAATGAAAGCTTATGTGGGCGGGGGGAATAAGCAATGGGAAAGGGTTCCCTGTTTAATAAATGGTATTGGGAAAACTCGCTAACCATGTGCAGAAAGCAGAAACTGGACCCCTTCCTGACACTTTACACTAAAATTGACTCCAGATTCATTAAAGACTTAAACATAAGTCTAAACACCAAGAAAACCTGAAAAGAAAACCTAGGCAAAACCATTCAGGACATAGGCATAGGCAAGGACTTCATGACAAAAACACCAAAAGCATTAGCAACAAAAGCCAAAATAGACAAATGGGGGATCTAATTAAACTCCAGAGCATCTGCACAGCAAAAGAAATAGTCATTAGAGTTAACCAGCAGCCAACAGAATGCGAAAAAACTTTTGCAGTCTACGCATCTGACAATTGACTTATATCTAAAATCTACAAAGAACTAAAACAGATTTACAAGAAAAAAACCCATTGAAAAGTGGGCAAAGGATATGAACAGACACTTTTCAAAAGAAGACATATATCAGGCATACAAAAATACGATAAAATGCTCATCACTCGTTATCAGAGAAATGCAAATCAAAACTACATTCAGGTACCATCTCACACCAGTTAGAATGGCAATCATTAAAATATCTGGAGACAACAGATGCTGGAGAGGATACGGAGAAATAAAAACATTTTTACAGTGTTAGTGGGAGTGTAAACTTGGTCAACAATTTTGGAAGACAGTGTGGCGATTCCTCAAGGACCTAGAAATAGAAATTCCATTTGACCCAGCAATGCCATCGCTGGGTATATAGCCAAGGGATTATAAATTGTGCTGTTATAAGGACACATGCACACATATGTTCATTGCAGCACTGTTTACAATAGCAAAGACTTGGAACCAACCCAAATGCCCATTGATGATAGACTAGACAGGGAAACTATGGCACATATACACCATGGAATACTATGCAGCCATAAAAAAATAGATGAGTTCGTTTCTTTTATAGGGACATGGATGAATCTGGAAACCATCATTCTCAGTAACATGACACAAGACCAGAAAATCAAACACTGCATTTTCTCACTTATAGGTGGATCATTAACAATGAGAACACATGGACACGGGGGCAGCATCACACAGTGAGGTCTGTGGTTGGGGGCACTAGGGGAGGGACAGTGTGGGGTAGAGTTGGGGAGGGTTAACCTGGGGAGAAATGCCAGATATTGATGATAAGGATGGAGGCAGCAAACAACAGTGCCATGTATGTACCTATGCAGCAATCCTGCATGTTCTTTACATGTACCTCAGAACCTAAAATGCAATAAGAAATATATAGAGAAATAATAATAATAATAAACAGAAGTGGAAATAACAATATAAAAGGAAAGAAATTTAGTGATTCAAATGTAAAAGGAAAGGTTAATAGGTACAAAAATGTAATTAGATACAGTGAATAAGAGCTAGTATTTGACAGTACAACAGGGTGACTATAAGTCAGCAATAATTGGTTGTATATTTTAGATTAACTGAAGGAGTAAAATTAGAATGCTCATAAAACAAATGATTGTTTGAGGTGCTCATTACACATTGTATGTCTTTATCAAAATATCACATGTACCAAATAAATATGTATACCTACTATGTATCCATAAAATCAAAAATAATTTTTTGGGGGGTAGATTCTGGCTCTGTCACCAGGCTGGAGTGCAGTGGCATAATCTCGGCTCACTGCAACCTCTGCTTCCTAGTTTCAAGTGATTTTCCTGCCTCAGCCTCCCCACTAGCTAGGACTACCGGCATGCCACCATGCCCAGCTAATTTTTGTATTTTTAGTAGAGACAGGTTTTCACCATGTTGGTCAGGATGGTGTCTACCTCTTGACCTTGTAATCCACCTGCCTCAGACTCCCAAAGTGCTGAGATTACAGGCATGCACCAAGAAGCCCAACCCAGTAATTTTTTTTAAAATAAAAAAAATCACACATACAAAAATAAATTTTAAAATAAAAACTTGATTGGAAAAGGCCTTTCAACTCAAAATAAATGGTGCCTTAATATCAGTTTAACCAAAATTTAGATATTCTTTAAGTAATTGTGTCTCTAATATGTGAAGAGGATTAAAAAAAGTGAACACTTCTCATTACTTTCATGTATTCTCATAGCATCAAATATTTAGACACATGATTTTCAAAAAAATAATGGGTTTGTATTTAAAATTATTTAGTTATAAATCTAGAATATTGTATACAACAGTCTATGCTATCATCTTGAAGGCCCTATGTCTAAACTTTGTGTAACTGCTATTAAATACTAATATGGAAATTGCTTATAGAGTATGGATAATCCACTGATTTCAACTTTCTTTAAAGGAATGAAAGCTAAAGCCATTAAATGCCACAGAGAGAATTAAATATTACTCTATTAACATGGAAGTAAAATAAAATGAATTTAAGATATATTTAGAAATTTAAGACAACATGTTCAAAATTTTTAAAAAAGTGAGAATTCTGTTATTTACTGCTCAGTACCATGAATTATATTCGCACTATTATAAGTTGACCTACTATATTGCTATTTTACATTATTTAGAAGTAACCAGAAATTATTATGTCATTATTTGTCCTGGATTAAAAATAAGAACTCTATTTGAGAAACCACAGCAGCACGTGTGATTATACTTTATTTTAATGAAGATATCATGCAATGGTACAGTTTTTATAATCTAATGCAGATACTTTTTTATTTCTTGTGTTTATTACATGTTTTATATCATAACTTATCATATGAATTGTGTATGTTTATTTCCCTTCTAATACTTTTAAGAATCCTGTCCCAGAAACCTAATTAACTAGATTATTTTAAACACCAATTCAAGGAAAAAAAACATTTCCTAGCAGTCGAAATATCTAAAAATCAGGAACTTAGAGTTTAATGTTAAGGCTCAGTATTTGAGTTCAGGTTTCACTTATGTTTTACAAAATGAAATGTTAGTTATGCTTCATTATTTTTAATTATTTTCTTTTTATTTTTAAAACTAAATATATTAAATAAAAGACAAAAATAGTATCTACTATCAATGATCACCATCATATTATAAAAGCAGGAACGTTTGAAATAAATGAAGATAGAATCAATTTAGGCTCCTTATGGAAAATTTCTTTTGATTTTTCACTTTGTTTTAGTTGAACTTTTAAATTTTATTTTCATATAAATGATAAATTCATCATGGTTCGAGCCCTTAAATACACAAAAGAACATTCAGTCTAGTCTTTTCATTTTGGTCACTCATATGCTCAGATCCCTTTTTTAGTTTTTTTTTTTTTTAACCCCTTTTTAAAGTATGGATTTTTTTTTTTAACTTTTATGTTCAGGGGTACATGTGCAGGTCTGTTACATAGGGACACTGGTATTGTGGGGGTTTGTTATATAGATTATTTCATCACTCAGCTATTAAGCCTAGTACTCATTATTTACTTTTCCTCATTCTCTCCTTCCTCGCACCCTCCACATTCCAATAGGCAATTGACCTAGTGCATATCGTTCCCCTCTATGTGTCCAGCTATTCTCATCTTTTAGCTTCCACTTCGAAGTGAGAACATGTGGTATTTGGTTTTCTGTTTCTGTGTTAGTTTTCTAAGGATAATGGCCTCCAGCTCAATTCATGTCCCTGCAAAAGACACGAACTTGTTCTTTTTTATGGCTACATAATGTTCCATGGTGTCTATGTACTTTTTCTTTGTCCAATCTATTATTCGTGGGTATTTAAGTTGATTCAGTGTCTCTGCTATTGTGAATAATGTTGCAGTGACAATGTATGTGTATGTGTCTTTATTATAGAATAATTTATATTCCTTTGGGTATGTACCCAGTGATGGCACTGCTGGATCAAATGGTATTTCTTGGTTAGATCTTTGAGGAATTGCTATATTGTTTTCTAGCATCTGTTATTTTCCTTTACTTTTTATAATAGCCATTTGGACTGGTGAGAGATGGTATCTCATTGTGGTTTTGATTTGATTTCTCTAATGGTCAGAAATGTTGAGCTTTTTTTTCATATGATTTTTGGCCACATGTATGTCTTCTTATAAAAACTGTCTGTTCATGTCCTTTGCTCACATTTTTATGATGTTGCTTGTAAATTTAAAGTGAAACAAAAGTGGGAATTTATTTGGAAGCTAAATAACTATTGCAAACAGTACCACAAAAAGATAATGTGTGATAAAACTAGAGAGTGGTCAGCCTATTAAAATATAAGAAGTGAAGGAATTCTGAATTTACTTAAATGTGAAAGCTAATGGCTGGCAATTTTTTCTTGCCATTTCTCAAAGCCCAAGGTGAATAAATTAATATGCATTTTAAATTCATAATGTGTAAATGAAACTGAATCATAAAATTCTGAGAAGTATCTCAATAGTCATAGAATCATTTTCTTTGCAGACCAATTTTTATAGCTCTCTAGTGTCTTTACATTAATTTAAAACTTATAACTTTCTCTTGTATTTTTTTTTAATTTTTAAAATTTTTATTGCATTATAGGTTTTGGGGTACATGTGCAGAACATGCAAGATAGTTGCATAGGTACACACATGGCAGTGAGTTTTGCAGCCTTCCTCCCCTTCACTCACACTTGGCATTTATCTCCAGGCTATCCCTCCCCAGCCCCCCCTTCAGTCCTTCCCCCATTCCCCCCAATAGACCAAAGTGTGTAGTAGACCCCCTCCCTGAGTTCATGTGTTCTCATTTTTCTCACCTGCCTATAAGTGAGAATATGCGGTATTTCTCTTTCTGTTCTTGTGTCAGTTTACTGAGAATGATGTTCTCCAGATACATCCATGTCCTTACAAAGGATAAAAACTCATCATTTTTGATTGCTGCATAATATTCCATGGTGTATATGTGCCACATTTTCTCAGTCCAGACTATCATCAATGGGCATTTGGGTTGGTTTCAGGTCTTTGCTATTGTAAACAGTGCTGCAATGAACATTTGTGTCCATGTGTTTTTATAGTAGAATGATTTATAGTCCTTTGCATATATATTCAGTAATGGGATTGCTGGCTCAAATGGAATTTCTATTTCTAGGTCCTTGAGGAATCGCCACACTGTCTTTCACAATGGTTGAACTAATTTACACTCCCACCAACAGTGTAAGAGTGTTCCTATTTCTCCACATCCTCTCCAGCATCTGCTGTCTCCAGATTTTTTAATGATCGCCATTCTAACTGTCGTGAGATGGTATCTCAATGTGGTTTTGATTTGCATCTCTCTAATGACCAGTGATGATGAGCATTTTTTCATGTGTTTGTTGGCCTCATGTATGTCTTCCTTTGTAAAGTGTCTGTTCATATCTTTTGCCCATTTTTGAATGTGCTTGTTTTCCTTTTCCTGTAAATCTGTTTGAGTTCTTTGTAAATTCTGGATATCAGCCCTTTGTCTGATGCATAAACTGCAAAGATTTTTTCCCATTCTGATGGTTGCCTATTCACTCTAGTGACTGTTTCTTTTGCTGTGCAGAAGCTGTGGAGTTAGATTAGGTCCCATTTGACTATTTTGGCTTTTGCTGCCAATGCTTTTGGTGATTTGGTCATGAAGTACTTGCCTACTCCTATGTCCTGAATGGTTTTTCCTAGATTTTCTTCCAGGGTTTTTATGGTGTCAGGTCTTATGTTTAAGTCTTTAATTCACCTGAAGTTAATTTAATGTAAGGTGTCAGGAAGGGTTCCAGTTTCTGCTTTCTGCACATGGCTAGCCATTTTTCCCAACACCATTTATTAAACAGGGAATCCTTTCCCCATTGCTTGTTTTTGTCTGGTTTATCAAAGATATATGGTTGTAGATATGTTGTGTTGCATCCGATGCCTCTGTTCTGTTCCATTGGTCTATATCTCTGTTTTGGTACCAGTACCATGCTGTTTTGATTACTGTAGCCTTGTAGTATAGTTTGAAGTCTGGTAGTGTGATGCCTCCCGCTGTGTTCTTTTTGCTTAGAATTGACTTCGCTATGTGGGCTCTCTTTTGGTTCCATATGAAATTCATGGTGGTTTTTTCCAGTTCTGTGAAGAAATTCAATGGTAGTTTGATGGGGATAACATTGATTGTGTAAATTACTTTGGGCAATATAGCCATTTTCACAATATTGATTCTTCCTAACCAAGAACATGGAATGTTTCTCTATCTGTTTGTGTCCTCTCTTATTTTGTTGAGCAGTGGTTTGTAGTTTTCCTTAAAGAGGTCCCTTACATTCCTTGTAAGTTGTATTCCTAGGTATTTTATTCTCTTTGTAGCAATTGTGAATGGCAGTTCATTCTTGATTTGGTTCTCTTTAAGTCCGTTATTGGTGTATAGGAATGCTTGTGATTTTTGAACATTGACTTTATATCCTGAGACTTTGCCGAAGTTGCTTATCATTTTCAGGAGATTTTGGGCTTAGGTGATGGGGTCTTCTTGGTATACTATCATATCATCTGCAAAGAGAGACAATTTGGTTTCCACCTTTCCTATTTGAATACACTTTACTTCTTTTTCTTGCCTGATTGCTCTGGCTAGAACTTCCAGTACTATGGTGAATAAGAGTGGTGAGAGAGGGCATCCTTGTCTAGTGCCGGATTTCAAAGGGAATGCTTCCAGATTTTGCCCATTAAGTATGATACTGGCTGTTGGTTTGTCATAAATAGCTTTTATTACTTTGAGATATGTTCCAACGATACCAAGATTATTGAGGGTTTTTAGCATAAAGAGCTGTTGAATTTTGTCAAATGCCTTCTCTGCGTCAATTGAGATAATCATGTGGTTTTTGTTTTTGCTTCTGTTTATGTGGTGAATTACATTTATAGACTTGTGTATGTTGAACCAGCCTTGCATCCCCAGGATGAATCCTACTTGATCATGATGGATAAGTTTTTTAATGGGCTGTTGCAATCTGTTTCCCAGTATTTTATTGAAGATTTTTGCTTCTGTGTTCATCATGGTTATTGGCCTGAAGTTTTTTTTTCTTGTTGAGTCTCTGCCTGCTTTTGGTATCAGGATGATGTTGGTCTCATAAAATGATTTGGGAAGGGTTCCCTCTTTTTGAATTATTTGAAATAGTTTCAGAAGGAATAGTACTAGATTTTATTTGTGTGTCTGGTAGAATTCGGCTGTGAACCCATCTGGAACTGGGCTTTCTTTGTGTCTGTTAGGCTCTTAATTGCTGCCTCAGCTTCAGACCTTGTTATTGGTCTGTTGATAGTTTTGGCTTCTTCCTGGTCTAGGCTTGGGAGGACACAAGCGTCCAGGAATTTATCCATTTCTTCCTGGTTTACTAGTTTATGTGCATTGAGTTGTTTGTAGTATTCTCTGATGATGGTTTGAATTTCTGTGGAATCTGTGGTGATTTCCCCATTATCGTTTTTTATTGCATCTGTTTGGTTGTTCTCTCTTTTCTTTTTTATCAGTCTTTCTAGGGGTCTGTCTATTTTGTTGATTGTTTCAAAAAACCAGCTCTTGGATTTATTGATATTTTGAAGGGTTTTTCTTGTCTCTATCTCCTTTAGTTCTGCTCTGATCTTAGTTATTTCTTGTCCTCAGCTAGGTTTTGAGCTTTTTTGATCTTGCTCCTCTAGCTCTTTCAATTTTGACAATAGGGTGTCAATTTTGGATCTCTCAACTCCTCTCATGTGGGCACTTATTGCTATGTTTTCCTCTACAGACTGCTTTAAATGTGTCCCAGATATTCTGGTACGTTGTATCTTCATTCTCGTTGGTTTCAAAGAACTTCTTTATTTCTGCCTTCATTTCATTGTTTATCCAATCAACATTCAAGAGCCAGTTGTTCAGTTTCCATGAAGCTGTGCGGTTCTGAGTTATTTTCTGAATTCTGAATTTCAACTTGATTGCACTATGATCTGAGAGACTGTTTGTTATGATTTCCGTTGTTTTGCATTTTCTGAGGAGTGCTTTACTTCCAATTATGTGGTCAATTTTGGAGTAGGTGTGATGTGGTGCTGAGAAGAATGTATATTCTGTAGATTTGGGGTGGAGAGTTCTGTAAATGTCTATCAGGTTTGCTTGTTCCAGGTCTGAGTTCAAGTCCTGAATATCCTTGTTAATTTTCTGTCTGGTTGATCTTTCTGATATTGACAGTGGAGTGTTAAAGTCTCCCACTATTATTGTGTGGGAGTCTAAGTCTCTTTGTAAGTCATTAAGAACTTGCCTTATATATCTGGGTGTTTCTTCATTGGGTCCATATATATTTAGAATCGTTAGCTCTTCTTGTTGTATTGATCCTTTCACCATTATGTAATGACCTTCTTTGTCCCTTTTGATCTTTGTTTCTTTAAAGACTATTTTATCAGAGATGAGAATTGCAACTCCTGCTGTTTTTTGCTCTCCATTTGCTTGGTAAATCTTCCTCTATCCCTTTATTTTGAGCCTTTCTGTATCCTTGCGTGTGAGGTGGGTTTCCTGCATACAGCACACCGATGGGTTTTGGTTTTTTATCCAATTTGCCAGTCTGTGTCTTTTGGTTGGTGCATTTAGCCCATTTACATTTAGGGTTAATATTGTTATGTGTGAGTTTGATACTGCCATTTTGGTGGTAGCTAGCTGTTTTGCACATTGGTTCAAGTAGATTCTTCATTTTGTTGATGCTCTTTAGCATTTGGTATGCTTTTAGGATGGCTGGTACTCGTTGTTTCTTTCTACGTGTAGTGCCTCTTTCAGGAGCTCTTGTAAAGCAGGCCTAGTGGTGACAAAATCTCTGAGTACTTGCTTGTTCATGAAGGATTTTATTTTTCCTTCACTTATGAAGCTCAGTTTGGCTGGATATGAAATTCTGGGTTGAAAGTTCTTTTCTTTAAGGATGTTGAATATTGGCCCCCACTCTCTTCTGGCTTGTAGAGTCTCTGCCAAGAGATCTGCTGTGAGTCTGATGGGCTTCCCTTTGTTGGTGACCCGACCTTTCTCTCTGGCTGCCCTTAGTATTTTCTCCTTCATTTCAACCCTGGTGAATCTGACGATTATGTGCCTTGGGGTTGCTCTTCTTGCAGAGTATCTTTGTGATGTTCTCTGTATTTCTTGGAGTTGAGTATTAACCTGTCTTGCTAGTATGGCGAAATTTTCCTGGATAATATCCTGAAGAGTATTTTCCAGCTTGGTTCATTCTCTTCATCACATTCTGGTACACCTATCAAACGTAGGTTGGGTCTCTTCACATAGTCCCACATTTCTTGGAGATTTTGTTCATTCCTTTTTGCACTTCTTTCTCTAATCTTGGTTTCTCATTTTATTTCATTGAGTTGATCTTCAACTTCTAATATTATTTCTTTTGCCTGGTCAATTCGGCTGTTGAAACTTGTGCATGCTTCGTGAAGTTCTCATGTTGTGTTTTTCAGCTCCCTCAATTCATTCATAATCCTCTCTAAGTTGTCCATTCTTGTTATCATTTCCTCGAATCTTTTTTCAAATCTTTTTTCAAGGTTTTTAGTTTCTTTGCACTGATTTAGAACATGTTCTTTTAGCTCACTGAAATTTCTCATTATCCACTTTCTGAAGTCTGATTCCGTCATTTCATCACACTCATTCTCCATCCAGCTTTGTTCCCTTGCTGGTGAGGAGTTTTGGTCCTTTGTAGGAGGTGAGGTGTTTTGGTTTTGGGGGTTTTCCTCCTTTTTGCACTGGTTTCTTCCCATCTTTATGGATTTATCCACCTGTCGTCTTAGTAGTTGCTGACTTTTCGATTGGGTCTCTGAGTGGATGCCCAGATTGTTGATGATGAAGTATTTCTGTTACTTAGTTTTCCTTCCAATGGTCTATCCCCTCTGCTGTACAAGTGCTGAGGTCCACTCCAGGCCCTTCTTGTCTGTGGTACACCTGTAGCAGCTGCGGAACAGTGAGGGATGCTATCAGTTTCTTCTTCCGCTATCTTTGTTTCAGAAAGTTGCCTGCCAAATGTTAGTCTGATTAGTCCTTTTGTGGGGTGACTCTTTGGGTACACAGGGATCAGGGAGCTGCTTGAGGGGATGGTCTGTGCTTCATAGGAGCTTCAATGCTGAGCTGTGGGCTCTGTTGTTCATTCTGGGTTGTTGGGAGGATGTGTTTATGTCTGCTGCAACAGAACTCACAAAACCCCCACTTTTTCCCCCCTTAGATGCTCTGTCTCAGGGAGTTGGGGCTTTCTTTATATCTGTTGCACTGTCCTGCCCAGCTAGGAGGTAGTCTGTTCACTATTTGCCTGCCGAGTCTTTGCCCTGCTAGCGCGGTTCCACCCTGCTGCCAAGGGGCTCCGTTCTGCTGTGGTGCACTCCACCCTGCTGGTGGAGTCTCTCTGTTATGGCAGGTTGCCTCAGCAATGGCAGGCTGTGTCAGCACTGGGCGGTACTTCAGTAGGGGCAGATAGCATCCATAGTGGTGGACGCCCCCTCCCCCACCAGGCTGCACCATCCAAGTTTCAACTGTGCAGGCAGCAAAACTCTCAGCCCTGAGTGCCTCCAATCGCCACCCTGCTTGTCCCCATGAGGGTGGGACCTGCTGAGCCCGATCACCCAGCTTCCTGCCTCAGAGTCCATCCTCTCTCTCTCTCTCTCTTCCTTTCCTCAAGCTGAACAGATGACTCTCTCACTGGTGCCCCAGTAGCCTGCTGATAGGGCACTGGGATCCGTGCAGTCTCCCATGCTGCTGCCCACTGCACCAGCTCAGATCATGCTTCCCAGGAATCTCCTGGTCTGGCTCATTGTCCAAGTCCCGTTCAATCAGATGGACCTGCTAATCTGACCTTACAAATCTCATTTTGCCAGTTTAACCAGGCACCCAGACCAATGAGTTTTGTGCCCGGTGCTGCTGCGCTGTGGCACCAGGCTCCAGCCGAACCAGCCTCACGAGCTGGCTGCGCTGGCGTCCCGTGTCTCTCCCACACCTGGGATGTTCAACGTTCTGTGGGCAAAAAAGGATCATCCGAGAATTCGGCTAGGACTCACCCTCTGCACCTTCACTGAGAGCTGCAATCCTGAGTCGCCTCTACAATGCCATCTTGGAAGCTCGATCCACTTTCTCTTTTTTTTATAATGAATAATAGGGATATTAACAGAGAAAAATATCTACTACAATGTAAATATACTTTTATGCCATTGCTGAGCTATGGCAAAATTAAGTTTGAACATTCACTATCATTACAATCAAAAGTATTTTTGTAAGACCATTTTATTTATTTTTAATAGTGATCTATAATGTTTCAGGGGATATAGACATCAACTTCATTTTTAAATTTAAAAAACTAAGTTAATGTGTAAGTGCAATCAACATTAAATCTAAAAAAAAGGGTAAATCTTAAAAAAAGGTTAATAAGGCTCAGATAAACTTTAACAATTACAAATCATTACTTTCCCAAATGCAGCATATAAAAGCCAAGTGTTTCTATAAAATGGTTTCTTTGAAATCTACTTGACTTGTTTATAAATTTACTGTGTGAAATACTGTTTTATTTTCTAGGTCAGTCATTTTTGACATTTGACAGAGTATTACTAGGTGAGAGTCTTTGCAGTACATTTGAGCCTATGGCAAGAGGAAGAAAAAAAATTTCAAAGTTTTTAAACTATGATTATGATTTAAAAGGTAAAATGAAATATATTTTCTGAAATTTCTAAAAAAAGGCAAAGGCTTTATTCTATTAATTATTTACGATATTATATTCAATAACATACAGAGACTTGGGATGCAAATAGTGTATAATTTTAATTCAAAAATCAATATAATATATTTTTTTCAGTGTATAAGTTTAGTGGTTTCTCTGGTCATAATTTGGTCCTCCTAAACTTAAACCTTTTAGTAATATTAATATCTTATGAGAGGACAGAACTTAAACAAATGCTTATTTCTAACTATCAAATTCTGATCTATACTCACTTTTATTTCTCTTTTTCACATAAATTTTAATTTACATACAAATATAATTACTAGTATAATATTGTATGTTCATAATGATTTTTATTCACCAGATAGAATGTTCTTCAATGTATTTATTTTCTCTTCTTGGTCTTTGATTTCTAGCATCTTCTTTTTCATAAATCATTTTTCCCCAACTTATTTCTAAGGAGGATAGGCTTCATAATGCAAAAGGCATACAAAATATATTACAAATATTTATAGATTACTTTGTTAGCTTTGGTCCCTAGATAAGCAATTTTTCTTGATGTTTTGATAGCTGTTGATAGGGCAAGGTGATTGATGTATGAGATAAAATACTGCAAGAAACAGGCCAAAGATGGAAAAATGTAGTGTCTTGATGGGAAGGATGAGTGAATTAGCTTTTCTACTATTTTCCTTTATACTCTAATTATATAATTTTTTCTTTATTCAAGTACTAGTGACTATGCAATCTTTATAGTACTAATATACAAGCCATAACTTTTGACATATAAGGTGACATTTTTTCCTACCAAAGTTTAAAATAAATTTTATTGTGTATATTTAAGGTATGTGTCACATGATGTTATGAGATACATATGGGTAGTAAAATGCTAACTATAGTGAAGCAAATTAACATCCATTATCACACACAGTTACCCATATTTCATATGTGTGTGTGACAAGAGCATCTAAAATCTATTCATTCAGCGAAAGTCCAAAATACAATGCAATATTTTTAACTATAGGCCTTATGTTATACTTTAGATTTGTTTATTCTAAATATCTGATGCTTTGTATCTCTTGACCTAAATCAGCACATTTTCTCCCCACACCCTGTCTCAGACCTTGGCTTTGTAACCACAGTTTTATTCTCTATTTCTGTGTATTTGAGTTCATTTTTCAGAGTCTACATATAAGTGAGATAATTATGTTTGTGTCTGACTTATTTCGCTTAGTATAGTATCTTTCAATTTCATCTAGGTTTTGACTAATAGAAGGACTTCCTTCTTTTTTAAGGCTGAATAGCATTTTATTACATGTGCATGTGTGTGTAGACAAACAATTTCTTTATGATTTTGCCCATGTTCATTATAGCATTATTCATAACAGCCAAGATATAGAAAAATCCTATTACTTTTAGGATTGATATTTATGAAAAGAGTTGAATTACTGTACTATCAAAATGCTGAATAAATCAAATCAGCCTCCAAATCCAATTGCATGCCTTACCAGTTTGAAGCAGGAGTGATATATACAAGAAAATAATATAAATTTTCTCTACCCCTTTCTCTGTTTCTCTCTCTCCTAGATCCCTATACCAGTCAAGAATTTTACTGGCTGCATAGAAGTTATAGAAATAAATAACTGGAGATCTTTCATTCCATCCAAGGCAGTGAAAAACTATCACATTGGCAACTGCAGGTAAAATAGCAGTAGTGATCTTTCAAACAACCTGTTCAAATAACCACACCAAAAGGTATCACTTCTAACTGAAATAATCTAATCAAGTCTGTACTATATTTCCTTCCTTTTGGTTTTGCTTCACATTCCCACATTCAACCAACTCTCTTACAGATTACTGAATTTTAAGCTATATCCCAATTAAGATGGACCATTACTTATAAATGGTATCTTCTTTGTGATATATACATATACCATCCAACAAATAATCAGTCACAGTCAGAAATCATCGTCTATCAGAGTTAGGTTAAAAGTGAAGCTCGTTAACAAGCATGCCTTTGGTATACTGTGTAGAGTGCTAAACTACATCCTTTCTCCAAATTATCACTGTCAAAGAGTTGTCCTGGTGCTTCAGTTTCCATTATTGGAGATGTATTTCTTTCAGACTCTGCATCTGGCTTCAGAAATCCCCAAACGTGGCTTTGAATTGGGTGAACTAAAGAGATAGCACATTTCAGACAATATTAGGCATTCATGCATTGCTACGAAGTGGTTAAAATTGTGTTTTTCCCTGATATTGTTAAGAGGGAACTCAGATAATTAAAATGACCCTTTATAAAAGGGGTCATTTGGGGAGTTTTGTGGTAAATTAGAAAAGGAGAAGATGGCATGGTGAGGCAGGATATTTGATCACAGGAAAGCACAAAAGCACTCATATTCATGTGTGAGAAATGCAAATCAAAACTGCAGTGAGGTACAGTGAGGTCATACCTTACTGTCATTTTGATTCACATTTCCCTATTAGTGTTATTGAGCATCTTTTCATGTATATATTGTATGTTTGCATAACTTTTCTTGAGAAGATTTTTTAATTTTTTTTGTCCATTTTTGAATTGGTTTGTTTAGTTTTAGGAATTCTCCATACATTCTACACATTAATCCCTTATCACATATATAATTTACAACAGTTTCTTCCATTCTCTGAGTTGTCTTTTTACTGTTGATAGTATCTTTTGAAGCACAGATTTTTTTTTTTTTTTTTAGTTTTCATGAACTCTAATGTCTTTTTTCATTGCATGTACATTTGGTGTCATATCCATATTCAAGAAATAACTGCCAAATTCTATGTTATGAGCCTTTTTCCCTGTTTTCTACTAAGAGCTTTAAAGTTCAGCTTTCTGAGTCCATTTTTACTTAATTATTGTATATAGTGTTAGGTAAGAGTCCAGCTATTTGGGTCATTCTCTTGCATGTGGATATCCAGTTTCTGCAGCACCATATGTTCATAAGACCAGACCATTCTTTCCCCATTGAATGGACTCGACACCCTTTTCAAAAATCATATATGTAAAGGTTTATTTCTGGTCTCCTTATTATGCTCCATTTGACAGTATGTTGGTCTTTATGCCAATACTAAAAGGTTTTAATTACAAGGGTAGCATAGTAGTTATATTTTGAAACAGTAACTGTGAGATAACTAATCTTACTATTTTTCAAGGTTGTTTTCAGAGTACCTTGAGATTCCACATAACTTTTAAGGTGGATATTTTTTATTTCTGAAAAAAATATCATTGGGATTTTGCTGGGGACTGCATTAAATCTGTAGATCATGTTTTTTCCAATTCATAAACATGAAATGTGGTTACATTTATTTATGTCTTTCTTTCAGCAATATTTAGCAGTTTCCATTGTAGGAGATATTCAGTGCCCCGGTTAAGTCAACCTTAAGTCAATTATATTTCTACACACTAAGCACGAGCAATCTGAAAAAGTAATTGTTATTGTTGTATAGGAATGCTTGTGATTTTTGCACATTGATTTTATATCCTGAGACTTTGATGAAGTTGCTTATCAGTTTCAGGAGTTTTTGAGCTGAGGTGATGGGGTCTTCTAGGTATACTATCATGTCATCTGCAAATACAGACAATTTGGCTTCCCCCTTTCCTATTTGAATACCCTTTATTTCTTTTTCTTGCCTGATTGCTCTGGCTAGAACTTCCAGTACTATGTTGAATAGGAGTGGTGAGAGAGGGCATCCTTGTCTCGTGCCGGATTTCAAAGGGAATGCTTCCAGTTTTTGCCCATTAAGTATGATATTGGCTGTTGGTTTGTCATAATTAGCTTTTATTACTTTGAGATATGTTCCATCAATACCAAGTTTATTGAGGATTTTTAGCATAAAGTGCTGTTGAATTTTGTCAAATGCCTTCTCTGCATCAATTGAGATAATCATGTGGTTTTTGTTTTTGCTTCGGTTTATGTTGTGAATTACGTTTATAGACTTGTGTATGTTGAACCAGCCTTGCATCCCCAGGATGAATCCTACTTGATCATGATGGATAAGTTTTTTAATATTCTGTTGCAGTCAGTTTGCCAGTATTTTATCGAAGATTTTTGCATCTATGTTCATCATGGATATTGGCCTGAAGTTTTCTTTTCTTGTTGAGTCTCTGCCGGGTTTTGGTATCAGGATGATGTTGGTCTCATAAAATGATTTGGGAAGGGTTCCCTCTTTTTGAATTATTTGGAATAATTTCAGAAGGAATGGTACCAGCTCCTCTTTGTGTGTGGTAGAATTCGGCTATGAACCCATCTGGACCTGGGCTTTTTTTGTGTGGTAAGCTCTTAATTGCTGCCTCAACATCAGACCTTGTTATTGGTCTATTCATAGTTTTGGAATATTTTTAAATTGAAAGTCTATTTTATCTGATATTAAGAAAATAATCCTTACTCTCTTTTGGTTACTATTTGCATAGAATCTTTTCTTTCATTCTTTCAGTTTTAATATATTTAATATTTGTGTTTTTAAATCTAAAGATAATCTGTAGTAGAGATTACACATTTGAATCAAGTGTTTTTATCCATTCTTCAGGTTTCTCTTTTTTTTGATTTAAGAGTACAATAGTTTACAATTTAAATAATGGCTAAGAAGGGATTTACTTCTGCTATTTTGCGATTTGTTTTCCTTATTCCTTATAGCTTTTGTCTCTCAGTTTTTACACTACCATCTTTTTGTGTTTAGTTTATCTTTCATAGTGAAATATTTCATGTGTTTTCTAGTTTTCTTTTGTATATATTCTATAGCTATTTTCCTTGTGGTTATCATGCAAATTTTCAGATTCAAGTCATAATACTCTAATTTGAGTTTATAACAAAAAAAAAACCTCTACTCCTTCGTTTTTGGTTGTCGATGGCACAAAATTACATTTTTATACACTGTGTGCCTCCAAAAACCTAGTACTTTTTGAAATGCATTAGTCTTGTAAATTATATAGAAAACAAAATATGTTATAATAATACTAGCTTTTAGAAAAATTTTAATGTATTTATCTTTTTAATTTTTTAGCAATTATCAGAAATTATTACAAAACAAAAAGTGCATTATAAATCATTGTTACAATCATGTTAACTTTAACAGTTGTCTATGAATTTACTCTTACTTCTTCATTCAACATCCAGTTATGTCTAGCATCTTTCCTTTCACCCTATGGGATTCCCTCGAGCATTTCTTGCAAGTAATGTCCAGTGGTATCAAACTTTCTTAGCTTTTGTTTATTTGGAAATGTCTTAATTAGTCTTAATGTATTTAAAAAAAAAAGTCTTTTCTTTTTTTTTCTTTGAGACAGAGTTTCACTCTCTTGAGAAAGAGTTTCACTCTCTTGCCCAGGCTAGAGTACAGCAGTGCAAACTTGGCTCACTGCAACCTCTGACTCCTGAGTTCAAGCAATTCTACTGCCTCAGCCTAGTGACTAGCTGTGATTGCAGGTGCATACAACCATGCCCGGCTAATTTTTTCTTTTTAGTAAAGATTGAGACTAGCCTGGCCAACAGGGTGAACCCCAAGGTCCTGACCTCAGGTGATACACCTGCCTTGGCATCCCATAATGCTGGAATTACAGGCGTGAGCCACCATACCCTCCTTTACCTAACTTTTGAAGGACTGTTTTGTCAAATATAGAATTCTTGGTTTACAGTTTTTTTCTTTCAGCATTTTGAATATTTTGACCTTTTGTCTTCTAACCTACAAAATTACTGATGAGAAATTTAATAATTTTATGGAGGATCCTTATAAGTGAAAAGTCATTTTTTCTCTTGCTGCTTTTAGAATTTTCACTTTCTCTTTAGTTTTCAAAAGTCTGATTATAATATATATCCATGTAGTGCTTTTTGAGTTGAGTTTATCTTACATGGAGTTTATTAAAGACTTCTGAAGTCTTTTATGAATCCTTTCATGGGCATGGATGGCCATTTTTTAATTTTCATCATATATACAGTTAGTTATTTTTGAATGTTCTAAACTTTAATGACTAGCTTCCAAAAGTGTGAAAAGAGATAAATGAAAAGGAGAAAAATAGTTAGAGGTTGGGGGAGTAACAACAGTGGAGGGAAATGTGTCAATTACCACCATCTATTCAACTGATCAGCTCGATTATCAGAAGCAGTAATCAGTGATCAAGGCACAGATGTCCATATATGGAGAAGAGAATCCTTTTATCCACCATGGATCTCACAAGCTGTGTACAGATTGCTCCAGAAACATGCATATGCTGCCAACCACATGACTAAAGGGGGGGGGGTTGGGTAAATAATACTATTTTAAGAACTAAAACTGACCAAAGTTAACCACATTCAATTTAGGAGTCTTCATCTGGAAAGCTGTAAACCTTCAATAGACTTCACTGTTTCAAAATAGTTACATCAAAAATATTGTGCCAGTACAACTGTTGTCTAGGTGGGGAGACAGATTTCTACTGCTCCCTACTCTGCCTTGTTTCCTTTATTAATTCTTTTATATATATATTTCTTCTTCTTTTTTTTTAATTTTTATTGCATTATAGGTTCTGGGGTACATGTGCAGAACGTGCAAGATAGTTGCATAGGTACCCACATGGCAGTGTGTTTTGCTGCCTTCCTCCCCTTCACCCACACTTGGCATTCATCCCCAGGCTATCCCTCCCCAGCCCTCCCCCTCAATAAAATGATAAACTCAGGATATTTTAACATTAATGCAACATAGCATGTTTTATGCAAAACAGTTTTACTTTTTGAAAACAAATAAAAATAATGACAAGAGTGGCACTATTCATGTTTTCAGCAAAGATATTTAATAGCTTTCTGCACATGGCTAGCCAGTTTTCCCAAAACCATTTATTAAACAGGGAATCCTTTCCCCATTGCTTGTTTTCGTCAAGTTTGTCAAAGATCAGATGGTTGTAGATGTGTGGTGTTGCCTCTGAGGCCTCCGTTCTATTCCTTTGGTCTATATCTCTGTTTTGGTACCAGTACCAAGCTGTTTTGATTACTGTAGACTTGTAGTATAGTTTGAAGTCTGGTAGCGTGATTCCTTTAGCTTTGTTCTTTTTGCTTAGGATTGCCTTGGCTATGCAGGCTCTTTTTTGGTTCCATATGAAGTTTAAGAAGTATTTTTTTCCAATTCTGTGAAGAGGGTTATAGGTTGCTTGATAGGGATAGTATTGAATACATATATTACTTTGGGAAGTATGGCCATTTTCATATTAATTCTTCCTAACCATGAGCATAGAATGTTTCTCCATCTATTTGCATCCTCTCATTTATTTCCTTGAGAAGTGGCTCATAGTTCTCCATGAAGAGGTCCTTTATATCCTTTGTTAGTTGTTTTCCTAGATATTTTATTCTCTTTGTCACATTTGTGAATGGGAATTTGCTCTTGATTTGGTTCTCTTTTAGTGTATATTGGTGTATAGGAATGCTTGTGATTTCTGTACATTGATTTTGTATGCTGAGACTCTGCTGAAGTTGCCTATCAGTTTCAGGAGATTTTAGGAAAATTAACTCCAGATGAATTAAAGACTTAAATATAAGACCTAACACCATAAAAACCCTAGAGGAAAACCTAGGCAAAACCATTCAGGACATAAGCATAGGCAAGAACTTCATGAATAAAACACCAAAACCATTGGCAACAAAATCAAAAATAGACAAATGGGGTCTAATTAAACTCTAGAGCTTCTGTACAGCAAAAGAAACAGTCATTAGAGTGAACCAGTAACCAACAGAATGAGAAAAAATTTTGCTATCTACCCATCTGACAAAAGGCTATTATCTAGAATCTACAAAGAACTAAAACAGATTTACAAGAAAAAAACAAGCCCATTCAAAAGTGAGCGAAGGACATGAACAGACACCTTTCAACAGAAGACATATATGAGGCCAACAAACATATGAAAAAATTCTCATCATCACTGGTCATTAGAGAAATGCAAATCAAATCCACCTTGAGATACCATCTCATGCCAATTAGAATGGCAATCATTAAAAAATTAGACAACAGATGCTGAAGAGGATGTGGAGAAATAGGAACACTTTTACACTGTTGGTAGGGGTATAAATCAGTTCAACCATTGTGGAAGACAGTATGGTGCTTCCTTAAGGACCTAGAAATAGAAATTCAATTTGACCCAGCAATCCCATTAGTGGGTATATATCCAAAGGATTATAAATCATTCTATTACAAAGACACATGCACACATATGTTCATTGCGGTACTGTTTACAATAGCAAAGACCTGGAACCAACCCAAATGCCCATCAATGATAGACTGGACAAAGAAAATATGGCACATACACAACATGGAATACTATGTAGCCCTAAAAAATGATGAGGTTGTGTCCTTTGTAGTGACATGGATGAATCTGGAAACCATCATTCTCAGCAAACTGACACAAGAACAGAAAATCAAACACCACATGTTCTCACTCATAGGTGAGTGTTGAACAATGAGAACACATGGACATAGGGAGGGGAATGTTTCAGTTTGGTGGGACTAGGGGAGGTGAGATTAGGGAAGTTGAGGAGGGATAACATGGGGAGAAATGCCAGATACAGGTGACAGGGGTATGGTAGCAGCAAACCACATTGCCATGTATGTACCTATGCAACAATCCTGAATGATCTGCACATGTAACCCAGGAACTAACGTGCAATAATATATATATATATATGAAATTACTGAATCAAAATTGAAATTATTTCACCTGATTATATTTTGCTAGAATTATAAAATTTAGAAACAAGTTAAATTTCAAAAGGATATTTAATAGCTAGATCTCATATGTGCTTCTGCATTTAATCTGTCCTATAAGTATTTTGCTGAAGTTGTTACAGAAATTCTGGCCTTCCAACACATATATATTTAGAAAAGATAAAAGTGTTTTAATAGACTTTTCAAATAATTTAGAGTACTCTTCTTTGATATTATTCCAAAACTTGATAAGTAATAAATTATTAAAGGGTAGTAGAAAAGTAGAATGTAAAACCCAATCAATGGGCATTTTATACTTCTGTGGTGCATTTTGAATGGGTCTTTTACTCATGCACAATTTTTTTGTTTGTTTGTTTTTTGAGACTGAGTTTCACTCTTGTTACCCAGGCTGGAATGCAATGGCTCACTGCAACCTCCGTCTCCTGGGTTCAGGCAATTCTCCTGCCTCAGCCTCCTGAGTAGCTGGGATTACAAGCATGCACCACCATGCCCAGCTAATTTTTTGTATTTTTAGTAGAGACGGGGTTTCACCATGTTGACCAGGATGGTCTCGATCTCTTGACCTCGTGATCCACCCACCTCAGCCTCCCAAAGTGCTGGGATTACAGGTGTGAGCCACCGCACCTGGCCCTCATGCACAATTTTTTACTGCCAAAATATTGGTCTCTTGAGTTACTCAGCTCTACCAAATATCAACATATATGTTTATAAAATATTTAATAATCATATTTTCTAATATCCCCTCCAATCACATCAGAAAAGGTTGTAAGTATTGTATAGCTATCATTCTCACAATGGAGGATAAGACTTTCCCAAAATTTGGAAATTTTTTGATAGTTTAAATTTTAACATTGGCAACAAATCCTGCTACCTGTTTCATTTGAAGTGACAGACCCAAAGTTCTCAATAAATTAGGAATCAATAGAACGTATCTCAAAATAATAAGAGCAATTTATGACAGACCCACAGACAATATCATACTAAATTGGCAAAAACTGGATGCATTCCATTTGAAAACCAGCACAAGACAAGGATACCCTCTCTCACCACTCCTATTCAACATAGTATTGGAAGTGCTGGCCAGGGCAATCAGGCAAGCAAATAAATAAGTGTATTCGGTTAAGAAAAGATGAAGTCAAATTGTCTCTACTTGCAGATGACATGGGATTGTACATTTAGAAGACCCCATCATCTCAGCCCAAAATCATTTTAAGCTGATAAGCAACTTCAGCAAAGACTGGGGATACTAAATCAGTGTGTAAAAACCATAAGCATTCCTATACACCAATAACAGACAATCAGAGAGCCAAATCATGAGTGAACTCCCATTCACAATTGTTACAAAGAGAATAAAATATGTAGAAATAAAACTCACAAGGATGTGAAGGACCTCTTCAAGGAGAACTACAAACCACTGTTCAAGGAAATAAGAGAGGACACAAACGGAAAAACATTCCATGCTCATGGTTAGGAAGAATCAATATAATGAAAATGGCCATACTGCCCAAAGTAATTTATAGATTCAATACTATCCCCATCAAGCTACCATTGACTTTCTTCACAGACTTGGAAAAAACCAATGTGGAAGCAAAAAAGAACCCACATAGCCAAGACAATGCTAAGGAAAAAAAAAAAATGTTGGAGGCAGCATGGTACCTTACTTCAAACTATACTACAAGGCTCCAGTAATCAAAACTGCAGATACAAACCAATGGAACAGAACAGAAGCCTCAGAAATAATGCCACACATCTACAACCATCTGATATTTGACAGTTGTGACAAAAACAAGCAATGGGGAAAGGATTCCCTATTTAATAAATGGTATTGGGAAAACTGGCTAGCCATATGCAGAAAGCTGAAACTGAGTCCCTTCCTTACACCTTATACAAAAATGGATTAATGATTTAAACTAAGACGTATCACCATAAAAACTCTAGAGGAAAACATAGGTAATACCACTCAGGACATAGGCAAGGGCAAGGCTTTCATGACTAAAACACCAAATGCAATGGCAACAAAAGCCAAAATAGACAAATGGGATCTAATTAAACTAAAGAACATCTGCACAGCAAAAGAAACTATCATTAGAGTGAACCAGCAACCAACACAATGGGTAAAATGATTTGCAATCTACCCATCTGACAAAGGGCTAACATCCGGAATCTACAAAGAACTTAATCAAATTTACAAGAAAGAAACGAACAACCCTATCAAAAAGTGGGCAAAGGATTTGAACAGACACTTCTCAAAAGTAGACATTTATGTCGCCAAAAAATATATGAAGAAAAGCTCATCATCTCTAGTCGTTAGAGAAATGAATATCAAAACCACATTGAGATGGTACATCTCATGCCAGTTAGAATGGCAGTCATTAAAAAATTAGGAGACAACAGGTGCTGGAGAGGGTGTGGAGAAATAGGAACACTTGTACACTGTTGGTGGGAATGTAAATTAGTTCAACCATTGTGGAAGACAGTGTGGTGATTCCTCAAGGATCTAGAAATAGAAATACCATTTGACCCAGCAATCCCATTACTGGGTTTATACCCAAAGGATTATAAATCCTTCTATTATAAAGACACATGCACAAGTATATTTATTATGACACTATTCACAATAATAAAGACTTGGAACCAACCCTAATCCCATCAATGATAGACTGGATAAAGAAAATGTGGCACACATACACCATGGAATACTATACAGCCATAAAAAAGGATGAGTTCATGTCCTTTGCAAAGACATGGATAAAGCTGGAAACCATTATTCTTAGCAAACTGACACAAGAACAGAAAAGCAAACACCACATGTTCTCACTTATAAGTGGTTGTTAAACAATGAGAACACATGGACACAGGGAGGGGAACATCACACACTGGGGCCTGTCAGGGGGTGGAGGTTAGGTGAGGGATAGCATTATGAGAAATACCTAAGGTAGATGAAAGGGTGATAGATGCAGCAAACCACCATGGCACATGTTTACCTATGTAACCTGCACATTCTGCACATGTACACCAAAACTTAAAGTGTAAAAAAAAGAAAATATCTACCCAGACCTAAGAATACACAACTGTAGCTTAAATGTCAGTAGTTCTTTCAAGTAAACTCTGTTCCACAAAAATTAGCAGCTACTTATATCACATCAAAAATGGTTCATGCTCCTCCTTGAGCCAGTCATCTTACTCCAGCTTTAGGATTTTGACCTTACCCTGGAGTAAGAACAAAAGTCCTACGGCAGAAATACTTTATGCATACTCCCCTTTTCATTGTACATATTAAAAAGGAATATAATTTATAATTTATGATTAATAAAATTAATGTCAAAAGTACATTTTTAAATTTTTTAAAGCACTAATACTATATTCAGTACAGTTGGTGCCACTATTTTTATTGTACTAAGCCATCAGTAGTTTTATCCACCATTATCCTTGACAAGAAATACAAATATAAACACAGTGAAAAAGTCAAATAACATTTAAATAACCCACAGATCATAGTATCAGAATTGAAGCTCTCTACTAATTTGTCTGGTAGCTCCGTTTACCTGATTATTACAGCAAGGCTCATCTGGACAGATGGTCCTTGGAGCTCTACATGTGATGCAGGATTTTATTCTAGGGAATGTAGTCCTACCTTAACATTTGATATTAATTATATCACTGAGGTTCTGTTATTGAGAAGCTAAAAGACCTGCACACCTAAAGTGACTATTACCACAAATTATAGATCTCTTGCTTGATGCTCAGTGACACATTTTTAAAATTTACCAAAATATTCAAATTTTTAGAACAGCAAGATCTATTTCCTCACTTCTTCTTTGCCATCAGCTTTATGCTGATGATAAAATCTAGCAGTAGTTCTTAACAGCATTGACAGAGAAATTGATTCGCCAATTTGGTATTTTGGGTTTTGTTTATTTGATGGTGGGGATTGTTACTTGGTTTTATGTTTGCTTGAATCATTTTACCAAGGTTTTTTCCAACAGTAGAATTAATACTGACTGTATCTGTGTATATGAAAAATACTTCCACCTTTGAATTAATTCTTATAGAATTTTCTATCTCTGTTTTACAGTCACCTACATTTAATTCACCTATGTTCTTAATAATTAGGTAGAATATACCTCAGGCACAAAAATTTTATCATCACATATTTGTTTATGTCTTGTGCCCAAAATATGAAAGGTTGATTTTTTCATTCAGGCAGAATAGACAGATATCAATAAAATATGACATTAAGAACAGCTAAATCAGTTATTCTACCTCTAGTTTCTCCCCTACAGAAGCAATCATGTATAATCTAATGACTCTCTGAATAGCCTTATTAGAAATAGAACATTGCAAAGCAGGGAAATGGATGCTTAAAAAGGTAATAATTGAGATAGAATAGTAATACTTATAAGTCAGCAAAAAGAATGAAATACATCTGTGTGCATCAGTATGGATACTTTAAAAAAAAAATACTGTGTTGTAAAAAAAAAATAACTACAAGAAACATACCCTTTACATATACCTTTAAAGCTACCATATATCCAAACACCATCTTACCCTTTATTACACATGCTCAAATTTTTCCATATAAGGATAACTACTCTGGACTAAGTTTTATGTTACCCTGCCATCCTCTTTTAGATAATTGCTATTTCAGGAGGAATGTGTTGTGATAATGAGCAGAAGTATTTAAATAGAAGAACATGATTCAGAAACCAAAGACAGAAAGCACCAGAGATCATTTTCCAATTTTATCCCCCACAAATCATCTCAAAATGTGATTAGAATCACTAAATTGTACACTATTTGCTTTTCAAAAGGGAGTAAGTTGTAAAGCATACAACTTGTTTTGACACATTTGTATAAACAAACATGCATTTTAAATGTTTTCACACATATATGTATTTGGCTACTCTTTAAATATTAGGAATAAAGTAACCAGTTTTATGAAGTCATAATTTTCCAAAATGAATTGAGCCTTTATTCTGTGTGCAAATTCCGTCCTTCCCATTTCATGAGGGAATTTAAGATTAAATGCAGAGTTGTTGTTATAGTCTCTGCTTACATTTTTAAAGTAAAATGACATTTTGGTATCATTAACAGTCTGAGTCTAAAGCTTAGAACCAATCATATAGAACTGTAAGGAAGAACAATGGTGCTGGAACCATACATTGAATGCTAGTTGTACTACTTATTTCCTATGTGGCTCCATGGTTTCTTCATCTAGAAATGGTGATGATGGAAATAATCCTGGCCATAGAGTACTGCATGATTTGATGTTCATTTATTCAGTCCTCAAAATGGGGCCAAATATATAGCATGCAGGTTATCATTTCAAGTTATTGTTACTGTAACTGTTATTTATCATTTTTAATGATAAATTATTTATCATTTTATCATTTTTATCATTTTATCATTTATCATTTTATCATTGTTTCTCCTCAACCTGAAATTCAACATAGTCCCTTTTCCTGAATTTTTCCAAAAAGAAACTGCCCTCCCACAAAATTTGGTTGGGGAGCGGTCAGGAAGAAGAGGTCAGATATTTCAAAAAACAGCACAACAAAGCAGAGATATAAAAATATATATCTATATCAGCTATCCTCAGTCTTAGAAATAACTTAGCTACTCTTACCTCAAATCTTAAATATCTGCTCTTGGACTCAGTCCCAACCTTATTCCAAGCTTTGTGCCCTCCTCGTAATCTGTTCTCAACTCACTATTCCAGAAACCCTTAACCCCTTGCTCTCTAGCAACTTAATTTATTTTCCTTTATCATATGAAGAAGAACAATTAACTTTTATAATACTATTTTTTTAAGCTTTTGGGCCATGCCCCAGGACTAATCTTTTCACTATTAAATGTTCTAACATAGTATTTCACAAACTAAAGGCTATCCCCAAAAGTAATTTAAGATGTTTCTCCATGTTACACAGATTGAATCACAACACACGGTTAATAGGCTGCAACTCCAGAAGGATTGCCGCTGCCATGTTACACAGATGGGAACTAGAGAGCTTAACTGTTGGTTTTGTGGAAGTGGGTTTGAGTTAAGCTATTGTATTTCTATGGAGAGGACTTAAAAGTCAGATACACCAAGTTTCAAAGTTCAGCTATGTTGCTTACTATTGACATAAACTTAGGAAAATTACTGAACCTCTCTGTACTTCAGTTTTCTTACCGACAAAGTGGAGATGGTAATATTGGAAATCATAAGGTTGACGTAAGGAATAATTAAAATTATGTATAAGCCATGCACTTAGCGCAATGTCTGGACACAGGAATTATTTCAATTTTCTTCACATATAATCAGCCATCTTCACATATGTTTATTTAACAATATTCCCAATAAATTTACAAGAATAATTTTCTAAGAAGAGTAAAATTTTTCATAAGAAATCCAAAAGTCCTACCTTCATTGTTTAAAGTATCTACTTTTCTATTTCAGTAAAGAAAGTGAGAATACACTAAAAAAAGAATAAAAAGAAATAGAAACAAAGATAAGAGCAGAGTACAAATACAAAATTCATAGATTTCTGTTACATATTGGATTTATTTCCATTCCAGTTTGACTTTTTAATTTTGCATAAGTTTTTAACTGAAATATGGTTTTACTTCCCTGCACTGTAGAAGTTTCCAGCGTTGTATTCCTGTCTTATTTAAATCTTTGTGCATTGTATGTTTTCCTTGACAATTGAAAGCTATAAATATTTGTATTTTAAAATCTGTTTTAATACTTGGGAAATGAAACATTCAAGAAAATGAAACTATTTTTAGTTTTGTAATTAGTTAGGTTTTACTTAATACAAATATAATCCTATATAAAATAATTTGAAATGAACCATTTTCAGATGTTACTATTTAAGAATACATATTTTATTATAAAAATAAAACAATTGTTCATTTTGGAATAATAGCATTCATGATAATGTTCATGATTAATGATAGCCCTGTTAAAACAACTGCATATATTTAAAACGGAAGTGACACTGATAAGAGCCATATCCTCCAGTGCCCTCAGGCATCTGTACTCCATATATATATATATATATATATATATATATATATATATATATATGTACTACCCATATATACATACACACACACATATGCATTTGCATATATGTGTGTATATATGTATATGTATATACATATACGTGTGTATATACATATACATACATACACACACACACGTATTTTCAGTATCTGCTTTTGTTATTAACAGATGGCAGTCTTTCAAATACTTATCATGGCCTTCAGAATAAAAGTTAAATTCTCTACTAGCTTTGCAACAGAAGAGCTTATACACCCCCTCCATAATATACAATTGTCCCCTAGAAGTAGTTGACAGCCAATGATAATTTGGCTCAGTCTCCTCCATCCCTCTTGCATCTAGGTGGGGCTACAAAGCTAGTCCTCATCAGTGGAATGCCAACTGAAGTGTGTGACTTCTGGCTTATGTTTATTAAATGTGTTTGCTGCCACTGAGGATGAGGAAGACTTCAAGGACACAGGTTATGATTGAAGCTTCTGAAGTTAAGAAAGCTATTTCTAGGGTCTCCCCCCAAGAAAAGAATTAAGAAGTTATAATGCTAGAAGTAACACAGGCTCATTAAGATATGTTAGTGAAATAGAAGAGCCAGCTACACCGAAGACCAAATCAAAGGTTGCTCCATTTCCTCCAAGTATATTGTTCATATCACCTTGGGCACCTGTCATTACATTGAGAGGTAAAGGTATAAAAGGAAAAAAAATATAATCAGCTTTAGAATCATGCCAAAAAAAGAATATTATGTGTTGTTATTAACATGTATCAGATTAAATGCAAATAAATCGGTGCTTCCTACATTTTGCATTGAGTATAATTTCAAGAAAAACCACAAACCTAAGTCAAAAAACCCTGTAACTATAAAAGGACACTTAGGCCCCCAAATTTATGGTAACATGTAAATATTTATAGTATGTGAAAGCTCTGCATTCAGAGTATATACTGCCCCAAAACTCTCTTCAGATATGCCTGGAGGCCAGGTGCACCTAGGGCCAGGTGCAGTGGATGAGAAAGTTTCTCCCCAAGAGAATCAGCCTAACAAAAAAGCTTTATAGTATAATTCAGAGGTGCACACATTATACTACCATTATAATATCATCATTATATTATCTATTATAGTATAATGCTTTGCACCTCTGCATTATGCTGTAGTAATGATTAATCACTTTTCATTATTGCTATGCAATCCTGTTCCTCCATTTCTGTATGGAAATTTTGTGCCATTATTCTCTCCCTGCTCCACCTGTTTATCTCAAGCATGGTGGAAGAATTGTCTTCTACTTTGTGGTTCCACAGACCTAAAAAAGCCACAGCCATATGGAGAGAACTGGACATCACCCAGAAATCATTGACACTGATCTGGATGCAGTAACTGGATAAGATTGCATGCTATATATTTTGGGAAGGGGCTGGATACATTCTGCATGAGAGAAAGGGAAAATGCATGGACATTCAGTGGCCAGAGGAGCAGCCTAAAGGACATATATCTAGCTGTCCACCAAAGCTATGTGGAACTTTCACTAAAGGCAGTGGTTCAGACAGTGGAAACTTTTTCTAGTCTTCATACCTCTAAGTCAGAGGTCACCAAACTGCAGCCACAAGCTAAATTCAGTCCACCACCTGTCTTTGCAAAGCTTGAGAAACAATATTTTTAAAATTTTTCAATGTTTGGAAAAATAAGAGTAATATTTTTTGACACTTGAAAATCACATGATATTTAAATTTCAACATCTATAAATAAAGTTCTACTGGAACATAGCCACACTGAGTCATTTACATATTATCGTTTCTTGCTTTCAGCTTACAACCACAGTTGAGTAGTTTTTTTTTCCTGTGTATCAAACATTCCAAGTTATTATTTCACAATGCAGTCAGATAAAGATATTTTAATGTGTCTCAATTTTATAAACATTCCATTTTTTAAGTGCAGAGAATGCCTGTTTTTATGTTGTTCATGGATAACAAGGGCATGCCCTAAAGGCATACAAAGGAAACTATTGAAAATTAAAAATTATGGAGCTGAGGAGATCACAGAAATAATATTAATTAAATACCTTGTTATTTTATTTTTATTTTTATTTTTTTATTTTTATTATTTTTTTAATTTTTATTGCATTATAGGTTTTGGGGTACATGTGCAGAACGTGCAAGATAGTTGCATAGGTACACACATGGCAGTGTGTTTTGCTGCATTCCTCCCCTTCACCCACACTTGGCATTCATCCCCAGGCTATCCCTCCCCAGCCCCCCACTGTCCCTCCCCCATTCCCCCCAATAGATCCCAATGTATAGTAGACTGCCTCTCTGTGTCCATGTGTTCTCATTTTTCTCACCCGCCTATGAGTGAGTATATGCGGTATTTCTTTTTCTGTTCTTGTGTCAGTTTGCTGAGAATGATGTTCTCCAGATTCATCCATGTCCTTACAAAGGACACAAACTCATCATTTTTGATTGCTGCATAACATTCCATGGTGTATATGTGCCACATTTTCCCAGTCCAGTCTATCATCAATGGGCATTTGGGTTGGTTCCAGTTCTTTGCTATTGTAAACAGTGCTGCAATGAACATTCGTCTGCATGTGTCCTTATAGTAGAACGATTTATAGTCCTTTGGATATATACCCAGTAATGGGATAGCTGGGTCAAATGGAATTTCTATTTCTAAGTCCTTGAGGAATCGCCACACTGTCTTCCACAATGGTTGAACTAATTTACACTCCCACCAACAGTGTAAGAGTGTTCCTATTTCTCCACATCCTCTCCAGCATCTGCTGTCTCCAGATTTTTTAATGATCTCCATTCTAACTGGTGTGAGATGGTATCTAAATGTGGTTTTGATTTGCATCTCTCTAATGACCAATGATGATGAGCACTTTTTTATATGTTTGTTGGCCTCATGTATGTCTTCTTTTGTAAAGTTTCTGTTCATATCCTTTGCCCATTTTTGAATGGGCTTGTTTGTTTTTTCCTGTAAATCTGTTTGAGTTCTTTGTAAATTCTGGATATCAGCCCTTTGTCAGATGTGTAAACTGCAAAGATTTTTTCCCATTCTGATGGTTGCAGATTCACTCTAGTGACTGTTTCTTTTGCTGTGCAGAAGCTGTGTAGTTTCATTAGGTCCCATTTGTCTATTTTGGCTTTTGTTGCCAATGCTCTTGGTGTTTTATTCATGAAGTCCTTGCCTACTCCTATGTCCTGAATGGTTTTGCCTAGATTTTCTTCTAGGGTTTTTATGGTGTCAGGTCTTACATTTAAGTCTTTAATCCATCTGGAGTTAATTTTAGTGTAAGGTGTCAGGAAGGGGTCCAGTTTCTGCTTTCTGCACATGGCTAGCCAGTTTTCCCAACACCATTTGTTAAATAGGGAATCCTTTCCCCATTGCTTGTTTTTGTCTGGCTTATCAAAGATAATATGGCTGTAGATAGGTTGTGTTGCCTCTGATGCTTCTGTTCTGTTCCATTGGTCTATATCTCTTTTTTGGTACCAGTACCATGCTGTTTTGAGTACTGTAGCCTTGTAGTATAGTTTGAAGTCTGGTAGTGTGATGCCTCCCGCTGTGTTCTTTTTGCTTAGAATTGACTTGGCTATGTGGGCTCTATTTTGGTTCCATATGAAATTCATGGTGGTTTTTTTCAGTTCTGTGAAGAAATTCAATGGTAGCTTGATGGGGATAGCATTGATTGTGTAAATTACTTTGGGCAGCATAGCCATTTTCACGATATTGATTCTTCCTAACCACGAACATGGAATGTTTCTCCATCTGTTTGTGTCCTCTCTTATTTCATTGAGCAGTGGTTTGTTGTTTTCCTTAAAGAGGTCCCTTACATTCCTAGTGAGTTTTATTCCTAGGTATTTTATTTTCTTTGTAGCAATTGTGAATGGCAGTTCGTTCTTGATTTGGTTCTCTTTAAGTCTGTTATTGGTGTATAGGAATGCTTGTGATTTTTGAACATTGATTTTATATCCTGAGACTTTCCTGAAGTTGCTTATCAGTTGCAGGAGCTTTTGGGCTGAGGTGATGCGGTCTTCTAGGTATACTATCATGTCATCTGCAAATAGAGACAATTTGGTTTCCACGTTTCCTATTTGAATACCCTTTATTTCTTTTTCTTGCCTGATTGCTCTGGCTAGAACTTCCAGTACTATGTTGAATAGGAGTGGTGAGAGAGGGCATCCTTGTCTAGTTCCATATTTCAAAGGGAATGCTTCCAGTTTTTGCCCATTAAGTATGATATTGGCTGTTGGTTTGTCATAAATAGCTTTTATTACTTTGAGATATGTTCCATCAATACCAAGTTCATTGAGGGTTTTTAGCATAAAGGGCTGTTGAATTTTGTCAAATGCCTTCTCTGCATCAATTGAGATAATCATGTGGTTTTTGTTTTTGCTTCCGTTTATGTGGTGAATTACATTTATAGACTTGTGTATGTTGAACCAGCCTTGCATCCCCGGGATGAATCCTACTTGATCATGATGGATAAGTTTTTTAATGTGCTGTTGCAATCGGTTTGCCAGTATTTTATTGAAGATGTTTGCATCTATGTTCATCATGGATATTGGCCTGAAGTTTTCTTTTCTTGTTGAGTCTCTGTCAGGTTTTGATATCAGGATGATGTTGGTCTCATAAAATGATTTGGGAAGGGTTCCCTCTTTTTGGATTATTTGGAATAGTTTCAGAAGGAATGGTACCAGATCCTCTTTGTGTGTCTGGTAGAATTCAGCTGTGAACCCATCTGGACCTGGGCTTTTCTTGTGTCGTAGGCTCTTAATTGCTGCCTCAACTTCAGACCTTGTTATTGTTCTATTCCTAGTTTTGGCTTCCTCCTGGTTTAGGCTTGGGAGGACACAGGCATCCAGAAATTTATCCATTTCTTCCTGATTTACTAGTTTGTGTGCATAGAGTTGTTTGTAGTATTCTCTGATGATGGTTTGAATTTCTGTGGAATGTGTGTTGATTTCCCCATTATCGTTTTTTATTTCATCTATTTGGTTGTTCTCTCTTTTCTTTTTTATCAGTCTGGCTAGTGGTCTGTCTATTTTGTTGATCTTTTCAAAAAAACAGCTCTTAGATTTATTGATCTTTTGAAGGGTTTTTCTTGTCTCTATCTCCTTCAGTTCTGCTCTGATCTTATTTCTTGTCTTCGGCTAGGTTTTGAGCTTTTTTGATCTTGCTCCTCTAGCTCTTTCAATTTTGATGATACGGTGTCAATTTTGGATCTCTCCACTCTTCTCATGTGGGCACTTATTGCTATATATTTTCCTCTACAGACTGCTTTAAATGTGTCCCAGAGATTCTGGTATGTTGTGTCTTCATTTTCATTGGTTTCAAAGAACTTCTTTATTTCTGCCTTCATTTCATTGTTTATCCAATCAACATTCAGGAGCCAGTTGTTGAGTTTCCATGAAGCTGTGTGGTTCTGAGTTATTTTCTGAATTCTGAGTTCCAACTTGATTGCACTATGGTCTGAGAGACTGTTTGTTATGATTTCAGTTGTTTTGCATATGCTGAGGAGTGCTTTACTTTCAATTATATGGTCAATTTTGGAGTAGGTGTGATGTGGTGCTGAGAAGAATGTATATTCTGTGGATTTGGGTTGGAGAGTTCTGTAAATGTCTATCAGGTTTGCTTGTTCTAGGTCTGAGTTCAAGTTCTGGATATCCTTGTTAATTTTCTGTCTGGTTGATCTGTCTGCTATTGACAGTGGAGTGTTAAAGTCTCCCACTATTATTGTGTGGGAGTCCAAGTCTCTTTGTAAGTCATTAAGAACTTGCCTTATATATCTGGGTGCTCCTGCATTGGGTCCATATATATTTAGAATCGTTAGCTCTTCTTGTTGTATCGATCCTTTTACCATTATGTAATGACCCTCCTTGTCCCTTTTGATCTTTGTTGCTTTAAAGTCTACCTTATCAGAGATGAGAATTGCAACTCCTGCTTTTTTTTTGCTCTCCATTTGCTTGGTAAATCTTCCTCCATCCTTTTATTTTGAGCCTTTATGTATCTTTGCGTGTGAGGTGGGTTTCCTGGATACAGCACACTGATGGGTTTTGTTTTTTTATCCAATTTGCCAGTCTGTGTCTTTTGATTGGTGCATTTAGCCCATTTACATTTAGGGTTAATATTGTTATGTGTGAATTTGATACTGCCATTTTGATGCTAGCTGGCTGTTTTGCTCGTTGGTTCATGTAGATTCTTCATTTTGTTGATGGTCTTTAGCATTTGGTATGCTTTTAGGATGGCTGGTACTGGTTGTTTCTTTCTATGTGTAGTGCCTCTTTCAGGAGCTCTTGTAAAGCAGGCTTAGTGGTGACAAAATCTCTGAGTACTTGCTTGTTCATGAAGGATTTTATTTTTCCTTCACTTATGAAGCTCAGTTTGGCTGGATATGAAATTCTGGGTTGAAAGTTCTTTTCTTTAAGGATGTTGAATATTGGCCCCCACTCTCTTCTGGCTTGTAGAGTCTCTGCCGAGAGATCTGCTCTGAGTCTGATCGGCTTCCCTTTGTGGGTGACCCGACCTTTCTCTCTGGCTGCCCTTAGTATTTTCTCCTTCATTTCAACCCTGGTGAATCTGACGATTATGTGCCTTTGGGTTGCTCTTCTTGTGGAGTATCTTTGTGGTGTTCTCTGTATTTTCTGGAGTTGAGTATTGACCTGTCTTGCTAGGTTGGGGAAATTTTCCTGGATAATATCTTGAAGAGTGTTTTCCAGCTTGGATTCATTCTCTTCATCACATTCTGGTACACCTATCAAACGTAGGTTGGGTCTCTTCACATAGTCCGACATTTCTTGGAGATTTTTGTTCATTCCTTTTTGTGCTATTTTCTTTAATCTTGGCTTCACGTTTTATTTCATTGAGTTGATCTTCAACTTCTGATATTCTTTCTTCTGCTTGGTCAATTCGGCTGTTGAAACTTGTGCATGCTTCACGAAGTTCTTGTGTTGTGGTTTTCAGCTCCTTCAATTCATTCATATTCCTCTCTAAGTTGTCCATTCTTGTTATTAATTCCTCGAATCTTTTTTCAAATCTTTTATCAAGATTCTTAGTTTCTTTGCACTGATTTAGAACATGTTCTTTTAGCTCAATGAAGTTTCTCATTATCCACTTTCTGAAGTCTAATTCCGTCATTTCGTCACACTCATTCTTTGTTCAGCTTGTTTCCCTTGCTGGTGAGGAGTTTTGGTCTTTTGTATGAGGTGAGGTGTTTTGGTTTCGGGTGCTTTCCTCCTTTTTGTGCTGGTTTCTTCTCATCTTTATGGATTTATCTGCCTTTCATCTTAGTAGTTGCTGATTTTTCAACTGGGTCTCTGTGTGGATGCTGAGATTGTTGATGATGAAGTATTTCTGTTACTTAGTTTTCCTTCTAATGGTCTAGCCCCTCTGCTATATGAGTCCTGAGGTCCACTCCAAGCCCTGCATGTCTGGAGTATACCTGTAGCAGCTGTGGAACAGTGAGGGATGATACCAGTTTCTTCTTCTGCTGTCTTTGTTCCAGAATGATGCCCACCAAATTTCAGTCTGATTAGTCCTCTTTTGGGGTGACTCTTTGGATGTACAGGGGTCAGAAAGCTGCTTAAGGAGATGGTCTGTGCTTTGTAGGAGCTCCAGTGCTGAGCTGTGAGCTCCGTTGTTCATTCAGTGTTGTTGGGAGGTTGTTTATGTCTGCTGCAATAGAACTCATAAAACACCACCCTTTTTTTTTTCTTCCCCCTTAGATGCTCTGTCTCAGGGAGTTGGGGCTTTCTTTTTGAGTATCTGTTGCACTGTCCTGCCCCACTAGGTGGCAGTCTATTCACTATTTGCCTGCCAGGGCTCTGACCTGCTAGCATGGGTCTGCCCTGTTGCTGTGGAGTGCTCCCCACTCCTGGCAGAGTCTCTCTGTTATGACATGTTGCCTCGGCAATGGCAGGCTGCGTCAGCCCTGGGCAGTACTTCAGTAGGGGTGGATTGTGTCAGCAATGGCAGACACCCCTCCCTCACCAGGCTGCACCATCCTAGATGCTGGCAGCAAAACTCTCAGCCCCAAGTGTCTCCAGTCGCCACCCTGCTTGTCCCCGTGAGGGTGGGACCCGCCAAGCCCAATCACCCAGCTCCCAGCCTCAGAGTCCGTCCTCTCTCTCTCTCCCTCCCTCTCTGCAAGCTGAAAGGTCGACTCTCTCACTGGCGCCCCAGTAGCCTGCCGATAGGGCACTGAGATCCGTGCAATCTCCCGTGCCACTGCCCACTGCACTGGCTCAGATCATGCTTCCCAGGAAACTCCTGGTCTGGCTCACTGTCCAAGTCCTGTTCAAACAGATGAACATGCCAATCTGCCCTTCCAAATCTCAGATTGCCAGTTTAACAGGGCACCCAGACCAGTGAGTTCTGTGCCGGGTCCCGCTGTGGCGCCGGCTGAAGCGGCCGCACGAGCTGGCTCCATTAGCCGGCAAAGCATCTCATGTCTCTCCCACACCTGGGACTTTCAATGCTCTGTGGGCAAAAAAGGTCCATCCGAGAATGCGGCTAGGACTCACCCTCTGCGCCTTCACTGAGAGCTGCAATCCTGAGTTGCTTCTACGATGCCATCTTGCGAGTCTCCGTTATTTTATTTTTTTACTAACACACAGACTACATCAGTGGTTCACCGAGTCCAGAGGTGAGGGAAGGAACTCAGTTAGACAGCTCTATCAGGAAGTTTATATGCAAATAGGAAAGTTATTTTACTGACATTTACGGATATTAGAGCCCATGTGTTAACTGCCCATGTTATGGGTATGTAGATGGTCTGGGTAGAGCTGTACACATTTTTTTGCTGAGTCCTCATTGTTATCTATGATGTAATGTGTGGTCCTGAACATGGTTTGGTCTGTGACTCTAACAAGAATTTAGGTTATAACCTAGATCTTCAAGGCATGAGTCTAAAGCCACTGTGTTATCCAGTAAGGTAGCCACTCCATATGTAATTATTTACACTTCATTTAAAGGCAATAAAAACTTCAGTTTTCAATAGCCACATCTCAATTGGTGCATAGTCACATATGATTAGTGGCTCGGGTAGAGATTTCCATCATCACCGGAAGTTCTGTGGACTGTGCTGGATGGATCCCTGGGACCAATGTTTGTGAACCAGCAGCAGAAACCCCACCTGGGAGCTTGGAAGAACTGTAGAATCTCAGCTCTGTCCAGACCTATTGAGAGAGAATCTGCTTTTTATGACAATCCCAGGTGATTTATGTGCCATTCCAGTGTAAGAAGTACTGCTCTAGACAACCGAGGAGTTGAGTAGTTTTAACAGAAATGTCTGACCCATGAAGCCTAAAACATTTACTATTTGGCTTTTCTTTTTTTTTTTTTTTTTTTGAGATGGAGTTTCGCTCTTGTTACCCAGGCTAGAGTGCAATGGCGCAATCTCGGCTCACCACAACCTCTGCCTCCTGGGTTCAGGCAATTCTCCCGCCTCAGCCTCCTGAGTAGCTGGGATTACAGGCATGCGCCACCATGCTCAGCTAATTTTTTGTATTTTTAGTAGAGACGGGGTTTCACCATGTTGACCAGGATGGTCTCGATCTTTTGACCTCGTGATCCACCCGCCTCGGCCTCCCAAAGTGCTGGGATTACAGGCTTGAGCCACCTCGCCCGGCCTACTATTTGGCTCTTTATGGAAAAAGTTTGTCAATATCTTGTGTAAGAACATATGACATAGGCCGGGCGCAATGGCCCAGCACTTTGGAAGACCAATGCAGGTGGATCACAAGGTCAGAAGTTTTAGGCCAGTCTGGCAAATACAATGAAAAACTGTCTTTACTGAAAATACAAAAACTTAGCCAGGTGTGGTTGTGTGTGCCTGTAATCCCAGCTACTCAGGAGACTGAAGCAGGAAAATCACCTGAACCTGGGAGATGGATGTTGCAGTGAGCCGAAATCACACCACTGCACTCCAGCCCTGGTGACAGTGTAAGACTCTGTCTCAAGAAAAAGAAAGAATAAAGAAAAAGAAAGAGAATATAGAACACAGACCTAGTTCTTACCAATGAAATATGAGGAGAAATGAATTATGCCACTTATGACTCAACATATGAGAGATGAATGATTCTTTGGACTTTCTCTGTTCCCTATTCTTTCTCCCTCACCTTCTGGCTGGAGGAAGAGGATTCTAAGGCCCTCCCCAAAAATGGTATCATAGGGTGGTAGTTTCCTAAAATCCTATCTGTTCTCTCAGTCTCATTGAATATAACCACCAGCATTAGAATACTAATTAGCTAAAATGAACAATTAAGTTAGGCTACTAAAATTTGGTGATATATTTGTTCTATCAGTGAAGATTATACAAATTAAGGTAGGCTGCTAAAATTTTAACCTACCTAATGTGCAAGAATATTTCTGTTTATCTTTGAGCACAGATTGATCTGTTCCATTGTATTTCTCCAGCTTCCATCTCACTACTGCTCTATACTGTCTGGCTTTTTCTTATACTTTACAGTATTTTAACTCCTGCTATTCTGTAAACATTAAGATAAATAAAGTCCCTGTCATTAAGGAACTCAGTGTACTGGTGGGGAGAACACATACACAGATAATTATAATAGAAAAGGGAGTTACAAGTGATACAAATACTTCCTTGGTTGCCATAACAATGCCTCTGATTGATGGATTGATATCAATAAACAGAGCAGAAGACAATTAGTACGGTATGGCTGAGTAGTGCAAAGTCACCTATACTGAGCTCATTCCTCTCAGAGAGACAACTTCCTTGGCCTTTAAGTCCCAAAGAAGGCCTTCAGCTACAACAGACACTACTTGGTGTAGTTGATAGTGCCTTTAAGTCTATTAGATAATTGTTGATTATCATCACCAAACCTTCTCGCCTTTTCTACAGACATTGCCAATTTGACTGCCTACTCATGAGGCATACGTACTTGTTATACCTCAAAGAATTCTGTGCACTTACTAAGGCACTATATAAATCAAAATTCAAATTTCTAAGAGTACTATACTATTCAGCCTCAACTAGAAATTACCTAAGTTTGCCTAAGGTTTATTCCTGTATCATTCATTCATTCATTTATTCAGTAAATATGTATTGATCTTTTACTACTAGGATGGTCAGATTATCTTCTAGATACTAAGACATAAAGACAAACAAAACAGTTCCATTCTGCTCCTCATAAAGCATATATTTGTTTAGTTACTTTCAGGGAGTGGGTTTGGGAGAGAGAAAATACCCAAAACCCAGCACAAAACAGGCATAACAGAATCAGAAACAAAATCACTATACCTGGCCTTCCTCCTTCAGGGTCTGAAATACCGTTCAAGTATTTGGGAGAGGTAGAGCATTCCCATATGATAAGAACCCCTGCCATAGTGAGAAATTGGTGAAATAATATCATATCATTTGAATTTGCTGGGATATGGGATACCACAAAAGAAAGCAAAAGCAAGGATCACTCTTGTGGATATATGAGAAATTTTTTGTTGCCCAAAGGAGAGTCACCTTTCTCAGCCTGAGAAAGTGTTGGCATGCTTTGTAAAAGAAGAAATGTCTGAACGTTGTTCAAAAGTGGGAGTTTTCCAGAATAGGAAAGGGAAAAGCATTCTAGATAAGGAGCTAAAGATTTTTAAATATTGCCATGTTTTTGGTGTTGCAGGAGCATAAAAATTAATTTGGGAAGTCATGATTGATAAGCCTGAAAACTTAAGCTCAGAACAGATAATGAAGCCTTGGTGGGTTAAAGAGCTTGGAGCTGCTGAAACTCAGGGTTATGTTAAGATATTCATTTTAGATGAATGACCCTAATCACTTTATGTAGATATGGAGCCTAAAAGTGAAGAAACGAGACTGGAATTAGGAAAACCAGATAGGAGGCTTTTTGAATAAGAAAAAAATGAGTGCCTGAAACAAGGCAGTGTTATCAAAAATAGAGAGGAATGATGCATCTGCTCTTTAGAAGGAAATATGGCTAGATTTAGCAACTACGTTTCTAGCAGATTGAGGAAGAAAAGGAGGCAAGAATGACTCCTAGAATTTTTACTTCAGTTTCAGGGCAAAAGTGGATAACATCAGCAGATATCACTGAAAGAAGAGCAAATTTTTATGGTATTTCAGCCTGGATTCTTTCTGTGCTACTATGTACTTTATTTAAAAATGCAATCATGTGGAGCACAAGAGAGAGGAAAGGAGAATAAAGTAGAAGGGACAGAGAGCTATATGAGGATTTGTTATCAGGCCAGATGCTACCTGGTAATAAGTTGGACCAATGATTCAGTCTCACTGGACTCTCTTGTTGAAGGCCACGTAAGTGACTGTCTCTGGTAAAAGTTGCTCAAAGCGAAGAAAGAAAACGATTTTGCTCAGCAGCAGTGAGGGCTGGAAGGAGTGGTCTGAGTCTCTAGAAAATGGTGAGGCGAAGAGGATCTTGATTCATATATGTAAGTCATACAATTCCATATTGGACATGCAGAATTTGAACTTTTGTGGGAATAAGCACACAGGTAAATATGTCCAGCAGGCTGATTTATATTAAAAGAGTCTGTCACCCAGTATATGATATGAATTAAAAAGAGAAATTTGAGAACATTAAATATAAAAGCAGCAGGAAAAAAAATTAAAGTTAGCAAGAAGACATCCAAGGCAAGTGTGCAGTGAGAAGAGCAGTGGTCAAGTACAAAGACCTAACAAACATCTATTTCTTTTTACAATTGTCAACCCCTGAAATGCATGAAAGAATTGGCTCTCCAAAGTGTCATTTACTGTCTGTTCCCAAACCCTTTTTGCAAATGAGTTTCAGTGACAATGGTGTTCTTCACAGGTGTTCCATTTACTTGTAATGTTTTGTAATTCATTTCTCTCACTTAGGTACATATCAGTTCACTTGTTCATACTCATTTAAAAATTTGTATTAGAGATCCTGCTGAGTGTTTGGGGCTCAAGGCTGAGCTTCCCAGACTTTGTTATTATCTCCATAGGGTTACTTCATATCAGCCATGGAGATTCCAAAAGTTCTCTATGAGCAAAGCCGTGAAAATATGATACTCTTTCAGGTCTACTGTTAACCATGAGATGTCTTTTGTCAAGATCTAGAGGACTGGGAAGACATATTGCTTCTTTTAAATAAAGTGATGTCACAACATGCACTCTAACAACAGAGCATGGTATTTTGAAGAATTATGCTCGCTGCTGGTGGCCACACCATCTTATTACATCTGGGAAGAACCAGTTCCTTCACGTTGCTCCATTGCTGACATTTGCAAAGTGAAGAACTTTCCAAGGCCATGTGTGTGTTAGCCATTTGCTACATTTAATGATGAGTCTACTGAGCTATGAATTGATTTCATTTACTGCATTGGTTACCAAGAATATGCTATGCAGTATTCAATCCTTTTTATTATATGTATATTTTACACTCAATATTAAATTTTTAATAAAATTTTAGATAAAATCCCAAGAATTAAACGTAGCATCGTTTTAATATTTTATAAAAACATTATATGTGTGAAAAAAAAAGACATACAAAATCATAGAACATAAACATGATTGTTGGCTGAATGGTATGTGAATTGTTTTGTGACTAATGCTGGAAAACAATTACATACTCTCTTTTTGGCTGTTATTGGAGAGTAGCTAAAGTCAGTGACTTAATTAAGGCTAAAAGAATGAAAAGCATCTGGGATTTTAAGGTTACTTTTCATGTATACAGTTTTAACTTCTAATAAACAATTGAGCTTTAGCACTAACCTTTGTTATTTCAGTTATCTTAAAATGAAAATAAAGGTTGGAGTTTTTGTTTTTACATATAAATTATTCACATCTCACCAGGCTTCCAATATTTCTAGATTTGGCACTGAAAAGTTCAATTTTATTAAGATCATTATTGTACCAGATGTATTCCTATAAAATAAAGTACAGAAAATTAAAATGTATATTCTAAACCTATCTAAAAGGAGAATTCACTCACTAAAGACAAACTGATAGTTTGCTTGATTTAATCAAAGTCAGGCCTATGTAAGTATGAAAGTACTAAAAATGTCAAATTAGATTAAGTCTTATACCCTAAAAGAATGAAGTGATAATATTCAAAAATATTAAGCTTTTCTTTTATACTTTTATATCTTGAGTCATAGAGCAAGTTAAAGGAAATCTACCTTGACACTGTGATGGACAAGATGATTTAAGTTTCTATTCTCCAATTCAAATTACTACTATTCATACATAATATCTTTTTCTATTTTGAAGATTCTGCAATATCTGTGCAAAGCAGGGCAGCTAAAGGTGATCTCATTTTAAGGGTATCACTGCCTTTGGCACATGTGAATATTACTACATAAATATATCTATTGGTTTACCTTTCTGATGTAAACTATATTTATATTTAACAAACTCTCAATTAACTCTGGAAGAAACATTTAAAGTGCAAACAATCTACAGGAAATGAAAACCAGGTACCACTGTATTAATTTTGTTGTATTGCCTATTTGTTAGAGGAATGTGTTAAAATCCTTCAGCATTTAAGGTTTAAACTCTTTCAACTTTATTTTGGCCTCAGAATAAATCTCATGTTTTTTGGCAAAGCCTGTAAGTTTCTTCTTGGTCATCCCTTACTACTCCAGGTCCTGATTTAGGGTAGTTGTAGAGGCAGGACATGTGAGGTGCTGGTGGGGTTTCCTGGGTATATGAGCTATGAATCTCAATTTGAGAAAGGAAACTCACATATGCTTAAAGCCCACTATATTGCCAGCGCTATGGTAAATTCTTTCTTGTTTGCTTAAATGATGTATGTGGCATATCCTATTATTTGTCCATTTTAAAGATGAGAAAACTGGACAAAAAAGGTTTAGAAGCTGATATGATTTGGCTCTGTGTCTCCGCCCAAATCTCATCTTGATTTGTACTCCCCTAATTCCCACCTGTTATGGAAGGGAACTAGTGGGAGATAAATGGAATCATAGGAGCAGGTCCCCCATATTGTTTTCATGGTAGTGAATTAGTCTCATGAAATCTGATGGGTTTATCAGGGGTTTCCGATTCTGCATCTTCCTCATTTTCTCTTGCCTCTATCATGTAAGAAGTACCTTTTGCCTCTTGTTATGATTCTAAAGCCTCACCAGCCATGTGGACCTGCAAGTCCAATTCAACCTCTTTTTCTTTTCAATCTCAGATATGTCTTATCAGCAGCATGAAAATGGACTAATACAGTAAATGGTACAGTAGAGTGGGGTGCTGCTGAAAAGATACCTGAAAATGTGGAAGAAACTTTGGAACTGGGTAACAGGCAGAGGTTGGAACAGTTTGGAGGGCTCAGAAGAAGATAGAAAAATGTGGGAAAGTTTGGAACTTCCTAGATATTGGTGAATGACTTTAACAAAAATGCTGATAATGATATGGACAATGAAATCCATTTTAAAGTGGTCTCAGATGGAGATGAGGAACTTGTTGGGAACTGGAATAGAGGTGACTCTTGTTATGTTTTAGAAAAGAGCCTGGTGGCATTGTGCCCCTTCCCTAGAGATCTGTGTAACTTTAAACTTGAGAGAGATGATTTAGGGTATCTGGTGAAAGAAACTTCTAAGCAGCAAAGCATTGAAGAGGTGACTTGGGTGGTGTTAAAGGCATTCGGTTTTAAAAGGGAAGCACAGAATAAAAGTTCAGAAAATTTGCACCCTGACAATGGGATAGAAAAGAAAATCCCATTTTCAGAGGTGAAAATTCAAGCTGGCTGCAGATATTTGCATAAGTAACAAGGAGCCAAATATTAATCTCCAAGACAATGGGGAAAGTATCTTCAGGACATGTCAGAGATCTTTGTGGCAGCTTCTCCCATCACAGGCCCAGAGGTCTAATAGAAAAAAATGGTTTCGGGAGGGAGGCAAGATGGCGTCGTAGAGGTGACTCAGGATTGCAGCTCTCGGTGAAGGCGCAGAGGGTGAGTCCTAGCCGCATTCTCGGATGTTCCTTTTATGCCCAGAGAGCGTTGAAAGTCCCAGGTGTGGGAGAGACACGGGACGCTAGCAGCCGGCTAACGCAACCAGCTCCCGCCGCCTCTTCGGCCGGCGCCACAGCGGGACCCGGCGCGGAACTCACTGGTCTGGGTGCCCTGTTAAACCGGCAATCTGAGATTTGGAAGGGCAGATTGGCATGTCCATCTGATTGAACAGGACTTGGACAATGAGCCAGACCAGGATTTTCCTGGGAAGCGTGATCTGAGCCGGGGTAGTGGGCAGCAGCACGGGAGATCGCACGGATCCCAGTGCCCTATCGGCAGGCTCCTGGGGCGCCAGTGAGAGAGTCGACCTTTCAGCTTGGGGAGAGGAAGAGAGAGAGAGAGAGAGGACGGACTCTGAGGCAGGGAGCAGGGTGATCGGGCTCGGCGGGTCCCACGCTCACGGGGACAAGCAGGGCGGCGACTGGAGGCGCTTGGGGCTGAGAGTTTTGTTGCCGGTATTTAGGACGGTGCAGCCCGGTCAGGGAGGGGCGTCCACCATTCCTGACAAAGTGCACCCCCACTTAAGTACCGCCCAGGACTGACGCAGCCTGCCGTTGCCGAGGCAACCTGCCATAACAGAGAGAGTCCGCCGGGCCGCAACAGGGCGGACCCGCCTTAGGAGGTCAGAGCCCCGGCAGGCAAATAGTGAATAGACTGCCACCTAGTGGGGCAGGACAGTGCAACAGATACTCATAAAGAAAGCCCCAACTCCCTGAGAGAGAGCATCTAAGGGTGAAAAAAAAAAAAAAAAAGAGTGGTGTTTTATGAGTTCTATTGCAGCAGACATAACCTCCCAACAACCCTGAATGAACAACGGAGCTCACAGCTCAGCACTGGAGCTCCTATAAAGCACAGACTGTCTCCTCAAGCAGCTCCCTGACCTCTGTATATCCAAGGAGTCACCCCAGAAAAGGACTAATCAGACTGACATTTGGCTGGCATCATTCTGGAACAAGGGCAGCAGAAAAAGAAACTGATATCATCCCTCACTGTTCTGCAGCTGCTGCAGGTATACCCCAGACAAGCAGGGCCTGGAGTGGACCTCAGCACTCATACAGCAGAGAGGATAGATCATTAGAGGGAAAACTAAGTAACAGAAATACTTCATCATCAACAATCTCAGTGTCCACACAGAGACCCAATTGAAAAATCAGCCACTACTAAGACAACAGGCGGATAAATCCATAAATATGGGAAGAAACCAGCGCAAAAAGGAGGAAAGCACCCGAAACCAAAACACCTCACCTCCAAAAAAGGACCAAAACTCCTCACCAGCAAGGGAACAAAGCTGGACAGAGAATGAATGTGACGAAATGACGGAATCAGACTTCAGAAAGTGGATAATGAGAAACTTCAGTGAGCTAAAGGAACATGTTCTAAACCAGTGCAAAGAAACTAAGAACCTTGAAAAAAGATTTGAAAAAAGATTCGAGGAATTGATAACGAGAATGGACAACTTAGAGAGGAATATGAATGAATTGAAGGAGCTGAAAAACTCAACACGAGAACTTCGCGAAGCATGCACAAGTGTCAACAGCCGAATTGACCAAGCAGAAGAAAGAATATCAGAAGTTGAAGATCAACTCAATGAAATAAAACGAGAAACCAAGATTAAAGAAAAAAGCACAAAAAGGAATGAACAAAATCTCCAAGAAATGTGGGACTATGTGAAGAGACCCAACCTACGTTTGATAGGTGTACCAGAATGTGACGAAGAGAATGAATCCAAGCTGGAAAACACTCTTCAGGATATTATCCAGGAAAATTTCCCCAACCTAGCAAGACAGGTCAATACTCAACTCCAGGAAATACAGAGAACACCACAAAGATACTCTGCAAGAAGAGCAACCCCAAGGCATATAATCGTCAGATTCACCAGGGTTGAAACGAAGGAGAAAATACTAAGGGCAGCCAGAGAGAAAGGTCGGGTCACCCACAAAGGGAAGCCCATCAGACTCACAGCAGATCTCTCAGCAGAGACTCTACAAGCCAGAAGAGAGTGGGGGCCAATATTCAACATCCTTAAAGAAAAGAGCTTTCAACCCAGAATTTCATATCCAGCGAAACTGAGCTTCATAAGTGAAGGAAAAATAAAATCCTTCACGAACAAGCAAGTACTCAGAGATTTTGTCACCACTAGGCCTGCTTTACAAGAGCTCCTGAAAGAGGCACTACACGTAGAAAGAAACAACCAGTTCCAGCCATCCTAAAAGCATACCAAATGCTAAAGACCATCAACAAAATGAAGAATGTACATGAACCAACGGGCAAAACAGCCAGCTAGCATCAAAATGGCAGTATCAAATTCACACATAACAATATTAACCCTGAATGTAAATGGGCTAAATGCACCAATCAAAAGACACAGACTGGCAAATTGGATAAAAAACCAAAACCCATCGGTGTGCTGTATCCAGGAAACCCACCTCACATGCAAAGATACACAAAGGCTCAAAATAAAGGGATGGAGGAAGATTTACCAAGCAAATGGAGAGCAAAAAAAAGCAGGAGTTGCAATTCTCATCTCTGATAAAATAGACTTTAAAGTAACAAAGATCAAAAGGGACAAAGAAGGTCATTACATAATGGTAAAAGGATCGATACAACAAGAAGAGATAACGATTCTAAATATATATGGACCCAATGTAGGAGCACCCAGATATATAAGGCAAGTTCTTAATGACTTACAAAGGGACTTAGACTCCCACACAATAATAGTGGGAGACTTTAACACTCCACTGTCAATAGCAGACAGATCAACCAGACAGAAAATTAACAAGGATATCCAGGACTTGAACTCAGACCTGGAACAAGCAAACCTGATAGACATTTACAGAACTCTCCACCCCAAATCCACAGAATATACATTCTTCTCAGCACCACATCACACCTACTCCAAAATTGACCACATAATTGGAAGTAAAGCACTCCTCAGCAAATGCAAAACAACGGAAATCATAACAAACAGTCTCTCAGACCATAGTGCAATCAAGTTGGAACTCAGAATTCAGAAAATAACTCAGAACCGCACAGCTTCATGGAAACTGAACAATTGGCTCTTGAATGTTGATTGGATAAACAATGAAATGAAGGCAGAAATAAAGAAGTTCTTTGAAACCAATGAGAATGAAGACACAACGTACCAGAATCTCTGGGACACATTTAAAGCAGTCTGTAGAGGAAAATATATAGCAATAAGTGCCCACATGAGAAGAGTGGAGAGATCCAAAATTGACACCCTATCGTCAAAATTGAAAGAGCTAGAGGAGCAAGATCAAAAAAGCTCAAAACCTAGCCGAAGACAAGAAATAACTAAGATCAGAGCAGAACTGAAGGAGATAGAGACAAGAAAAACCCTTCAAAAAATCAATAAATCTAAGAGCTGGTTTTTCGAAAAGATCAACAAAATAGACAGACCACTAGCCAGACTGATAAAAAAGAAGAGAGAGAACAACCAAATAGATGCAATAAAAAACGATAAAGGGGAAATCACCACAGATTCCACAGAAATTCAAACCATCATCAGAGAATACTACAAACAACTCTATGCACATAAACCAGTAAATCAGGAAGAAATGGATAAATTCCTGGATGCCTGTGTCCTCCCAAGCCTAAACCAGGAGGAAACCGAAACTATGAATAGACCAATAACAAGGTCTGAAGTTGAGGCAGCAATTAAGAGCCTACCACACAAAAAAAGCCCAGGTCCAGATGGGTTCACAGCCGAATTCTACCAGACACACAAAGAGGATCTGGTACCATTCCTTCTGAAACTATTCCAAATAATCCAAAAAGAGGGAACCCTTCCCAAATCATTTTATGAGACCAACATCATCCTGATACCAAAACCTGGCAGAGACTCAACAAGAAAAGAAAACTTCAGGCCAATATCCATGATGAACATAGATGCAAAAATCTTCAATAAAATACTGGCAAACCGATTGCAACAGCACATTAAAAAACTTATCCATCATGATCAAGTAGGATTTATCCCGGGGATGCAAGGCTGGTTCAACATACGCAAGTCTATAAATGTAATTCACCACATAAACAGAAGCAAAAACAAAAACCACATGATTATCTCAATTGATGCAGAGAAGGCATTTGACAAAATTCAACAGCCGTTTATGCTAAAAACCCTCAATAAACTTGGTATTGATGGAACATATCTCAAAGTAATAAAAGCTATTTATGACAAACCAACAGCCAATATCATACTTAATGGGCAAAAACTGGAAGCATTCCCTTTGAAATCTGGCACTAGACAAGGATGCCCTCTCTCACCACTTCTATTCAACATAGTACTGGAAGTTCTAGCCAGAGCAATCAGGCAAGAAAAAGAAATAAAGGGTATTCAAATAGGAAAGGTGGAAGCCAAATTGTCTCTATTTGCAGACGACATGATAGTATACCTAGAAGACCCCATCACCTCAGCCCAAAAGCTCCTGCAACTGATAAGCAACTTCAGCAAAGTCTCAGGATATAAAATCAATGTGCAAAAATCACAAGCATTCCTAGACACCAATAACAGACTTAAAGAGAACCAAATCAAGAACGAACTGCCATTCACAATTGCTACAAAGAAAATAAAATACCTAGGAATACAACTCACTAGGAATGTAAGGGACCTCTTTAAGGAAAACTACAAACAACTGCTCAATGAAATAAGAGAGGACACAAACAGATGGAGAAACATTCCATGTTCGTGGTTAGGAAGAATCAATATCGTGAAAATGGCTATACTGCCCAAAGTAATTTACACAATCAATGCTATCCCCATCAAACTACCATTGAATTTCTTCACAGAACTGGAAAAAACCACCATGAATTTCATATGGAACCAAAAAAGAGCCCTCATAGCCAAGTCAATTCTAAGCAAAAAGAACACAGCGGGAGGCATCACGCTACCAGACTTCAAACTATACTACAAGGCTACAGTAATCAAAACAGCATGGTACTGGTACCAAAACAGAGATATAGACCAATGGAACAGAACAGAGGCATCGGAGGCAACACAACACATCTACAACCATATTATCTTTGATAAACCAGACAAAAACAGGCAATGGGGAAAGGATTCCCTATTTAATAAATGGTGTTGGGAAAACTGGCTAGCCATGTGCAGAAAGCAGAAATTGGACCCCTTCCTGACACCTTACACTAAAATTAACTCCAGATGGATTAAAGACTTAAACGTAAGACCCGACACCATAAAAACCCTAGAAGAAAATCTAGGCAAAACCATTCAGGACATAGGAGTAGGCAAGGACTTCATGAACAAAACTCCCAAAGCATTGGCAACAAAAGCCAAAATAGACAAATGGGACCTAATCAAACTCCACAGCTTCTGCACGGCAAAACAAACAGTCACTAGAGTGAATCGGCAACCATCAGAATGGGAAAAAATCTTTGCAGTTTACGCATCCGACAAAGGGCTGATATCCAGAATTTACAAAGAACTCAAACAGATTTACAGGAAAAAACCAAACAAGCCCATTCAAAAATGGGCAAAGGATATGAACAGAAACTTTACGAAAGCAGACATACATGAGGCCAGCAAACATATGAAAAAGTGCTCATCGTCATTGGTCATTAGAGAGATGCAAATCAAAACCACATTGAGATACCATCTCACACCAGTTAGAATGGCGATCATTAAAAAATCTGGAGACAGCAGATGCTGGAGAGGATGTGGAGAAATAGGAACACTCTTACACTGTTGGTGGGAGTGTAAATTAGTTCAACCATTGTGGAAGACAGTGTGGCGATTCCTCAGGGACCTAGAAATAGAAATTCCATTTGACCCAGCAATCCCATTACTGGGTATCTATCCAAAGGATTATAAATCGTTCTACTATAAGGACACATGCACACGAATGTTCATTGCAGCACTGTTTACAATAGCAAAGACCTGGAACCAACCCAAATGCCCAACGATGATAGACTGGACTGGGAAAATGTGGCACATATACACCATGGAATATTATGCAGCAATCAAAAATGATGAGTTTGTGTCCTTTGTAAGGACATGGATGAATCTGGAGAACATCATTCTCAGCAAACTGACACAAGAACAGAAAAAGAAATACCGCATATACTCGCTCATAGGTGGGTGAGAAAAATGAGAACACGTGGACACAGAGAGGCGGTCTACTATACACTGGGGACTGTTGGGGGGAATGGGGGAGGGACAGCAGGGGGGGGCTGGGGGGGATAGCCTGGGGATGAATACCAAGTGTGGGTGAAGGGGAGGAAAGCAGCAAAGCACACTGCCATGTGTGTACCTATGCAACTATCTTGCTCGTTCTGCACATGTACTCCCAAACCTATAATGCAATAAAAAAAAAAAAAAAAAAAAAAAAAAAAAAGAAAAAAATGGTTTCAGGGGCAGGGCCCAAGGTCCCCATGCTATGTGCAGTTTAGGGACTTGTTGCCCTACATCCCTGCTGCTTCAGCCATGGCTGAAAGGGGCCAAAATAGAGCTTGAGCCATGGCTTCAGAGGCTACAAACCTCGGACCTTGGCAGTTTTTTGATTATGTTGAGCCTCTGGGTACATAGAAGTCAAGATTTGGGGTTAGGGAACCTCTGCCTAGATTTCAGGAGATGTATGGAAATGCCTGGATATCCAGGCAGTAGTTTGCTACAGGGGTGGGGCTCTCATCAAGAACTTCTGCTAGGGCAGTGAAGAAGGGAAATGTGGGGTTGGAACCCCCACATCAAGACCCTATGAGGATACCACCTAGAGGAGCTGTGGTAAGAGGGCCACCATCCTCCAGACACCAGAATGGTAGATCCACCTACAGCCTACACCCGTAGACATTCAGCACCAGCCCATGAAAGCAGCCAGAGGGAGATTTTACCCTGAAAAGCCACAGGGGCAGAGCAGCCCAAGATTGTGAACCCACCTCTTGAATAAGCATGACCTGGATGTGAGACCTAGAATCAAAGGAGATCATTTGGTAGCTTTAAAATTCTACTGTCCTACTGGACTTTGGACTTTAATGGGCCCTGTAACCCCTTTGCTTTGGCCAGTTTCTCCCATATTTGGAATCGCTGTACTTACCAAATACCTGTACCCACATTGTATCTAGGAAGTAACTAGCTTGTTTTTTATTTTACGGGCTTATAGGTGGAAGGGACTTGCCTTATCTCAGATGAGACTTTGGACTGTGGACTTTTGAGTTAATGCTGAAACAAGTTAAGACTTTGGGGGACTGTTGGGAAGGCATGATTGGTTTTGAAATGTGAGGACATGAGATTTGGAGGAGCCAGGGTCACAATGATATGGTTTGACTCTGTGTCCCCACACAAATCTCATCATTAATTCAACTTCCATCATTCCCATGTGTTGGGAGGGACTTTGTGGGAGATAACTTGAAACATGGGGGCAGTTGCCTCCATACTGTTCTTGCAGTAGTGAATAAACCTCATGAGATCTGATGGTTTTATCGGGGGATTCTGCTTCTGCATCTTCCTCATTTTCTTTTGCCCCCACCGTATAAGATGTGCCTTTCGCTTCCTACCATGATTCTGAGTCCTCCCAGCCATGTAGAACTGTAAGTCCAATTAAACCTCTTTTTCTTCCCAGTCTCAAGTATGCCTTTATCAGCAGCATGAAAATGGACTAATACAAAAGCATATCCAAAAGCATACCCCTGTTATAAAGTAGAAATAGGATGTCACTCCAGCTTGTGAGTTCCTTCTAATATACTACAGATGAAAAACGTGTGTTCACCTCTTACCAGGCAGGTTTGTCATTCATTCATTTATTTATTCAGTCAGTCATCTATTCATTCATTCTGTAATCCTTTAGAGTAGACCCTATGTGTCCAGTCATGTTCTAGGCTTTAAGAATACAGTGTGAACCAACTGAAATCTCTGCTATCACAGAGCTAATATATTAGCATAGAAGACAAGATACAAAACTCATAAATTAACAATTATATATTCTAACTTTTAGAGTTAAGGGATATATAAAAGGCAAAGTAAGGAATCAGAATAATGATTCTGACCTGACTAATTAACTACTTTAGTTCCATGGGGCAAGAAAGGCATCTCTGAAGAGTTGGCACTTTTAAAGATGTGAATCATAAGAGGACTTGACCAGGACAATATTTGGGGAATATTTCAGGCAAAGAAACCAGATAACATAAAAGTACTCAAGTGAAAATGAAGATTGTATATTCCTGTAACACTGCCACTGGAGCTAAAGTGGACATGAACAATATAGTAGAATATTAGATCAGAAAGCTTCCTAGGGAATTTATAGCCCACATTAAAGACTTTAAATTTCAATTTCAGAATGACTAGGAATAGAGTTTTGAGCAGTGACGAGACATGATGTGATATATGTGTTAAATATATGTGATTCTGGCTGCTGTCTGGTAAACTATGAGACAGAACTGAAGTTAGGGAAATAGTTTTCATAAGCATGAAACAATGAGAATTCATCAGATTTGTGATACATTTGAAATGCAGAAGCAATAGACTTTCTAGAGGATTGAATGCTAGTGGAGTAATTTGAAAGAATGTTTTCTCTCAGTAATTCAGGCATAAGATGGCAGGGTCTTGACCTAGGGTGCTATTCCAGTTATTATGGTTTACCATAAAATTGCCCTAAAATGGGACTGGTGTGAAACAATAATTAATTATGCCTAAGAAATCTGTGGATCATAAATTCCAACAGAACACAACAAGAATAGCTTGTTTCTCCCCCAGAATGTTTAGGAAAAACCTTGGCTGGAAGACTTGAAGCCTGTCAGCTAGAGTCATCTAAAGACACATTTACTCACATATCCAGAGATGGATTCTAAGTTGATTCTAAGCTATTTTGTTAGATTAGAACTAATACTGGTTCTGAGAATTAAATGATTTGATTATATTTCACTCCTGAGAGGGCTTTGTTTTCACTTTCCTTCCAGCGCTAGACTTCTGTGAGAATACACAAAAGGTCGACTCTAATTTGAAAGCATCAGACAACGAAAAGGGAACTTACTGTAGAACTGTTGCTTGGATATCTATGTTAAACCCTATCCCAAAATCATTTCAGCTAAGAATGATTATTATTTTATCACCCCCAGAATCAAGGTATATAGCTGACCAATTCCAATCTCAAACTGTCCTTCTACTGGCTGCTTAAAATAAATTGATGGGCCAGTTTATAAACAAGTTTAGTTCAATTATTTATTTTTTTCATACTGCTTGCTGCTGCTTTTCAGAAGTGACTGTTTTTATGTCTCCCCAGACACCACGATAGACACCTTCCTTTCAATTAGAACCTCCACCATCATATGTAATCACCGTCAATGTATTCTCTCACCACTCGGCCCTTTATGCTGTCAGTTAAGTTTCATCAATTTTATCTCCTAAAAATATCTCAAAACTTTCCCCTCTACTCCACATTCAAGGCCAGTGCCTTAGTTTAGGATTATTGCAAAAAACTCTCCAAACAATCTTCCTACCTTCTATATTGGCTCTCCTGAATCTTTTCCTTCTTCTCTTAATACATTGCTGCTAAAGCAAGTCATTTACATTGAACGTCATGCCATATATGCACAGTGATTAATATAAAAAGTTCAAATTATTTTTATGGTGGTGCATTATGCCTTTTATGATCTATCTGTGGACTAGAAATGACAGTTATTACCCTAGTCTAAATAGAATTTCAATTCTTTACTTAAAAGATTTTCAGCCATGGAAAGTCACCTCTGTTTGGTTTGAAAATGTCAAGTTAACATTTATCAGTGCTTTAACAGTGAGTGATAATTGAGCTAAACTTGAACAAAGATTTAAAAAATTATATCAGTCTTTACTATAAATACCTGCATTTCCTGATTTGGACTATAATTAAATTTACAGATTTGTTAGGCATTCATCATCCACATATAATAGTTTAAATGACGCAATTCATTTCTAAGGTACTTCTTTTAATATGCTTTTGAAATATATGAGACTGCTGATTTTTAACTTCTAGATTTCACTCTCACCTTGGCACTACTCATTTCTCACAGTTTAATAAGATACAAATGGTTACTTTTGAGATTATTTTGAGCTGCTGTATTTTTGAGATTTTTTGAAAGATGTGTTAAGTCATAGATAAAATTTACATAATAATCAGAAGCCTTCTGATCAGAGATTAGCTGACTATAACAATGTCAAAGCCAATTAAAGGATTGTAGTGTCCAAGAATTAAGTGTGTCAATTTTTGTTTATATTTTGAATTTTAGGGCAGAATGACTTAAATAATGCCTCAGCAGTAACATATATTGTCCTTCATGAGCCCTTGACTGGAAAAGTTAATAAAAATACTCCTATCCACAACCATAGTTAGTTGCTGCAGAAACACAGATACTCTTACCAACCAAGGAGACATTCATTTCCAAAAACTGCATATAAATATTTTACACAGTTACCTAATTTTCTCAAAGTTTAAATTGATTATAAATAGTTTATGTGCTTTTTCTGTATCTGAAACCTGCAGAACTCCTTAATGAAATCTTGCTTAAGCCTTCATCAATAAACCAAACTTGATGCACAGTACAGCAGTGCCCCCTGGAGTTAGATGACTTTACAAATTGGCATTTTCTAGCTGTTTTATTTGATTAGAATTACAAAAGCAGTGATTAATGTTCTCAGGCTCCATTTTTTGCAATCTAGAGAATAATGCAATGATACCTAGAGAATCATATTCACAGGGTTTTATTTTACTTCAAACGCCTTTCCATAGATCTATCGTATACAATGTTGTGTACAAATAGAACCATCTATATAAATTTACAGTGGAGTGTTTCTTTAGCACATGATTTAGATTTGTTTTCTTCATTTGCATTTATGAATGAAGTCACACATCCACAGGTTTGAGTCAAACAGCCTTAGATACATGTACAGTCTAGAAATCGTGAGAACAATCAAATTTTTGAGGTGGAAAATACCTCAGAGATCATCTACTAACACACTCATTTCATATCTAGATGAGGTTAAGTCACCTGCCTGCAGTCACGCAGTCTGGTTCATGAGGAAACGAAAGCGGTGTATTTGTTCATGGGATGATCAGTAACTAAAAATGCAAATGCCAGTGTTACACTAGATAATACATTTATTTATATCTATAATGATATATACATTCCTATTTACTTGATATTTTTATTATTTGAGAATAAATTTTTACATTTCTACTAACAGCTATGTTATTTACAATAACTTATTTATATGAAAGTGCGATTTCTATGACTTCCAGACTAAAAAAGATCCCAGAAATCAACAGTGCAATTTCTATGACTTCCAGACTAAAAACATGACATAATGGAAAACAATCGATAATCTTTTCTTTCTCTGCATACTGCTGTGTCCAGTGAATCATGCCCTATTTTCTGGAGCTCCAAAGAAATAAAGAACCAAAGCAAGTAAGTGATTAAATCCAGGCCAAATCAGCCTTAATTCTTTAATTTGATACAGTTGCAGAAACTAACTGCATTCTAAAATATGTGACTCTTAAAACGTGATATAGGAGTACAAGCTGCTCAATTGTAGAGAAAGCAAGAATAAAGAGAAGAAAAGAGACAAAAGAACAAAAGAGGAAAAAGGAACAACAGGCTGCTTGCTTCTCTGTGTGGTGGGAGGCAGTAATTTGAATATACTAAAGGACAAAAATACTTCTCCTTAGTATTCTTAATCTTAAGGATAAAATATAGCTGGAAAAATAAACTATCCATTCCTCCAAGTCCTGCCCGTTGCTACAGTAATGTGCATCTGGAAGTCAGATACTTCAAGATGTAGGAAATGAAGCTGAGAGCCATGTGCCTGCTGTCTTTCCTAAGGCAACAGCCATCATTTGCACCTTACCCTTACAAGTGGATAGAAAAGTCTCTAAGAGAGGTATGGGAAGTAGCTATAGTAAAGAGGAATGTGGTCATGGCCTTTATTCCTCAACTCTGCTTATAAATTTTGTGCCTCCAAAAAAAAAAAAGGAGATCCATTTGTTTTGGCTTCAGGCTATATAAGCTTCATGGTTGTAAAATGCTACCTTTCCCTTTGGAAATCCACAATGTACATATTACAAATATTCTTCTTGCCAAGTAAAAACAGCAGATTTTTTCATAAAATCATCTCAAGTTATTATTGTTTCTTTCAGTGTGTTTATTTAAAGCAAAAGCTAATAGATGTATATGAAGTCATACAAAAGGACTCTTTAGTTTTTTATTCAACCAAAAGTAAAACGAATATGAAGTTTTACATGTAAGTTAACAGGAGAATTAAAAGGCAAATAAAAAAGTGTTGGAAGATGGCAGCATGCTTTTGTAACAGTAAAAATTCATTAGTAAAGGTTTTGGCTGAGGTGGGAGGATTGCAAGAGGCCAGGAACTTGAGACCAACCTGGGCAACATAATGAGGCCGCACCTCTACAAAAAATAAAAAAATTAGCCAGAGATGGTGGCATGTTCCTGTAGTCCTAGATATTCAGAAGGCTGAGGTAGGAGAATCACTGGAGCCCAGGAGTCTGAGGTTTCAGTAAGCTACAATCATTCCACTACACTCCAGGCTGAATGACAGAGCAAGACCCTATTTCAAAGACAGACAGACAGACAGACAGACAGATTGATTGATTGATTTTGGCTGACCAAACTATACTAAACCTTCTAACTATGTTAAAAAACTGGGCATTATTTTTTTTTAAGCAACCAGAGCATGACCTTTTGGTATCCCAATTTGTCAAGAACATTTTGAATTTTTAGATGGTAAAATATTTCAGTAGTGAATTTCAAGGTTCCTCAGTAAACAAACAATTTTATATTTCCTTGAGATAGGCCTAAAGAAGTTTCTTAAGCTCAACTGAGATATTTTTATTTTAATAAAACATTTTATTTTAATACATTTATTTTAATAAAAATATCTCAAGAATTTACAACTCCAAAGTTCAATTGTGTTACATAAAATAAAAAGGCAGAATAATTGTTATATATGTCAGACATCATAAAGTATGTTTTTCTTAATAGAAGTGAATAATTTCATTCTTAAAAACTTCTTTAAAACATGATTAGAAAACATATTACAAATATATGATCTTGGTATTTTATTCCCAAGATAGTAAAGATCTACAAATGACATTCATTAATTAAAGAAATATTTGGCAGTTACATAAACTTTCTGTTCTCTAAGAGAGCTTTGACAGGTGGTCATTCAGCTTATGTTTAAAGACTTGAGTTAGTGGAATTAACTACCTCATAAGGCAGCCAATTTCATTTTCAACTGCTGTAAGAGCTATAATGCTGAACTCTTCAACTGCAGCTTCTTTGACTTAGTATAATCATCTTGTACATGCCCATCTGATTTCTTAAAGACAGTTAGCCCTATGCTAAATATTTTTAAGTCAAATGTCAATAGTTTTCATTTTAAATGATATAATTTCTGAATGTTTCATACTCTTTTTCTAGTTTTGATAGATTTCATCATTTAGAATTTACTTTTGGCCTAGAAGCAAACTTTTTCAAATGTGATCTTAAAAGTATGAATTAGACTGAATGCTGTTTGCTCAGAATTTCAGCCTGAGATTGCATTAGAATTTTTGAGCTCATCCAAACACTTTTCTCCATCCTCCTTGATTATTCAAATATTTAGGTATTTACATCTGCACATTGTTTCAGTGCCTAGAGATATATTTGACTGACACTTCAATTCTGCTTTATGGTGTACAGGATAAAGTTTCCATTTTGCAACTCATTCTCCTTGAAAGGTAAGAGTTGTATAATTACACTTTCTTTCTGGATTCCATGGACATTATCTTATATGGGCCAGCTCTTCAACTTCTTTCCTCTTTCACTAAATATAGAAAATAAAGTCTCCTGTGCTATGGATAGTCTTATAAATCTCAGCTCTTTCTGTGTTTTTATCTTACAGATTTAGGTACCATTAGCATGTGTGCCCTTGATAATGAGTAGTTCTTTGCAAAGCCAAATTAATTTTCTCATCGGAATTTTTTGAAATTGGGTTATCAGACTGTCTTAGGATCCCTATATATGTGCATATATATGATGCTACATATATGTAGAGGGCGTGTTCAACACACCTGTGGAAATTGCAAATGCGCTTCACAAAGCTGTCTGTAAAAATCTCATTATTTTTATTTGAGGGACAAGAATTAGGAGACAGTTTGTGTTCTGTTCAATACGTGAATGAGTTTAACAAGTCCTCGATGCTCTATCTGTGGACAAGATGAACTTTGGAGTATTTCTATGTATTGTATGTATAATGGGTGTTATCCATGGTCACAGAAAGATTTCAGAAATGCTACCATAGAATATATTGTTTTGATTTACACAGATCCTGAGAAAGACTGCATCAATAAATTGGCTGTTATATATTTTCACAAGCACTAAATTTTTGGCTTGATTTATAAAATTTTTTGACATTTTGCAGAATATGTTCAAAACTAATTCTGAGAATAGCTGATGTTAATCCACTCTTGTGACAACAATACAAATGAACCTAAAGAGGACATGTCTAGGTCTTGACAAAAAAAAATTACATTATCATAGAGCAGTGTATCTGACTTCCTATTTTCCAAGGCAAGGAAGTATTACTCTTCATGAACCAATTTTATCTGAGTATTTCAGGATGTTGAATATTGCTTATAATCACACATATGCTTTCACCATTACTGACTTTTTGAAAGGCTTGTTACATGTCTAGCTTTACCCTCTTTTTATTGATATTAGAATGATAGTGTGGCTTATTCAGTCTCTGAATATTTTACAATTTCTCATTCAGTAGATTCTTCTCCCTCATGACTCCAATTTAAGTTCAGCATAGCAATATCCCTCACTGATGCTAGATTTCTTTGATAATTAGAAATTATTGCATGATTTAGGTTGACTTAAGTGGTTAGGCATAGATTAAGTTTCAACTATTATGGAACGCATTTTATGATAAAATAGTAATTAATGGACAGAGATGAGTAAAATGTAAACAGATTTTCTATTTTTAACCCATTTATTTTGGAAAAGAGCAAAGAGGAAGGATGATTTTGAAGAATACAGTTGACATATCTAATTACAGAAAGCATCTTTCAAGGGTATAAAATTATATTGATCAATATATTAGCCAATAATTAGCCTAGTAATCAAACTATCAATCATGAAGTTAACAAAAAACAAGTTCAAGATGTATCTAAAGACCATATGTTAAAATATTCAGAAGGAAAGAAAATATCCTGATTATCTCTGGGATATACAAGCAGTTTTGGGGCAATGCTTTGTTAGAAAGATAAGAAGCTATATAGTTTATTTAAAGTGTGATTGAATGTACCTCTTAAGGTAATAAGCTTTAAAAGAAGATAAGTGTATAATCATAATTGGCCTTGATTCTATAAAAATTTAGACAATCTAGAATAGAGCTTGAAAGTTTCTTCCAATCATATTAAAATGGCCAGGTCTGTATGTCTTTAAGTGCAAACTTATATGTACTCCACCACCCAGACATTTAAGATTAAATGTAAATAAGCAAATAAAACCCTATCAAAACTTGATGGGTTAGCACCAATTTCAAACTTATTTCAAAGAATATATGCAGATTTAATTTGGACTAAACCAGGAGGATGCTTCCTGTTTATAGGTATTTCTAATTTTCTCCCCGGAGCAATAGAAGGAATATAGATTTGAAGGAAATCAACATAGAAAGTTGTGAAAAATCCCATTACTTGCCACCAATTTGGAGGGCTGAAGGTTGTAGGTGTGACAGTGTTGCCAGTTGCATGCTTTATGGGATGTTCTGAAAGATCAATAGCAAGCTAGAGAAACAGAACTTGAAGAAAACAGCTGAGATAATGTGCAGACCTCATGGCAGTCTTATCCCAGCTTCCAGTTCCCAGATAGTCTCCATTAGGCATTCAATCATTTCTCCGTTTATTCAATCAACAAAGAGGGATTGAATGCTTGTGATAGCCAGGCAGTGTCCTTAGCTCCATGGAAACAGCAACGAACATGATCAGGCTGTCATTCTCACCAAGCCTAAGTTAAGTACTTGTAGACAACTCAGACATAACAAAGACACCATACTAATGTCACAACCTAAGTAGGAGTGGCAGGACTTAAGGCTTTAAATAGAATGGTCAGCAAAGTTTTCCTTTAAAGTGGAATTCTGAGCTGAGATCTGATTAAAGAAAAGGAGGATAGTTACCCCACTCCGAGATGAAAGAAAAAAATTGTACAAAATCCTTTATGTGACCATACTTGGCAAATTTGAAGGTAAGATCAGTGTATCTGATATGTTTTATAAAAATGACTAAGTATGGTGGCTCACGCCTGTAATCCCACCCCTCTGGGAAGCTGAGGTAGAGAGACTGCTTGAGCCTAGGAATTTGAGACCAGCATAGGCAACATGGTGAAACTCCATCTCCACTAAAAATACAACAATTAGCCAGGCACAGTGGCACAGGCCTGTTATCCCATCTACTCCAGGAGCTGAGGCAAAAGAATCACCTGAACCCAGGAGACACAGGTTGCAGTGAGCCAAGATCTCACCACTCCACTCCATCCAGGTCGAGGGGAGTAAAACCCTGTCTCGAATGAATAAATGAATGGAAGGAGGGAGAGGAGCAGATTAAGTAAGCAGGGCCATACCGTACAGTCATTTAAAGGTTATACAATCAGATCAGGGAAACAATTTTCTAATGCACATTTAGTCTAAATCACTAGGTCATGAGTAGAAACATGATTTGGAGGGATGAAGTCTGGGAGCAGGAGTTAGTTGTGGAAACAGAAAGGAGTCTAGAGTTAGCCAGTGCCAGAAATCCAACCAAATGGGAACAAGTGTCTACATACAGAGAAATGCACTTGACTCAACCAAAAAGCCAGAGAGACTTGAAGGTTTAATAACTTAACATTATACAAACACAGTTGCAATGGGAAGGAAGAAAATAAAGTCACTTTGCCATCAGGAAAAGGGACTTTTCAAACTGCATAAAAATAGAAAGTATGTAAGTGGAGTTTCCAAGCTGCAAGTAACCATGACCACAGCTCCGCCTGCCCAGCTAGATGAAGAGGACAGATAATGCACTGAAATATAATCTAGTATCTGTGAGATTTTCAGTATTTAAGGCAATAAATGAATGGTTCCTATGAACAAAAAGAAGAATCTGTAAGGAAAGTATGTTCACATAACTTAGGTTAGTAGCCCTCAGAAGAATTAGGAACTTATAAAATTGATGAATTTAAAAATACACAAGCCTATACAAAAACTCAATAGAGGAAAAAACATAGAAGCTATATAGTTAGTTAAAAAAAACTTTAGAAAAAATGGTGGAGAAAAAACACATGGAGAACAGATTTATCCCAAGAAAGATAAGATTGCAGATAATTACTTTAAACTGACAATGAAGTTAAAAGAAATATGCCCTTGTGAAAAATAAAGAATTCAATCAGAAAACAGAAATTAAAAATTTTAACATGTGTGACTGTCTCAATAAATACTAAAGACATTCAATAAAATTTAACATCTAATCACAATACAAAGAGTTAGCAAACTAGGAACCTGATGAGCAAAAGCAGAACAGACACATTGTAAGCAACTGAGAAACGTTAAGCTTTTTAACACTTCCACTCATCATGGTAATAAACTTTCTAGCTAGTGCAGTAAGATAAGATAAATTAATGGAAGTTTTGTAGATTTGTTTAGAAGATAAACAAAATTCATAGATTACCCTCATAGGAAACTGAAAAGAAAACACAAAAACATTATGGGAATGAATAAAATTAGTTTGGTGAAAATATGTACGTGAAAACAAATTGCATATTAGTACTGAAGTTTTAGAAAATATAAATTACAAATGAATAAGATACATATAAAAGAGTATAAAATTATAGCATGTGTATGAAGATTATAAAACCTTATTGAAATATATTCCCTCACCTCTTAAATTGATATCTTCAATAGGGAGATTTAAGATGCACTATTAAGATGTTTATTCTACCCTATTTTACCTGTACATAATATTAATATACATATAATTACATACCTATTTAATACAATTTCAGTCAAAATACCTATGGGTTTCTCTATCCTTTGAAGAAGAAAAAATGAAACAAAATTATGCTGTTTCAGATGGGGGTCAAAACAAAAAATATAAAGGAAAGCAAATTAAAATTCAAAGTAAGGAATGCTTTGTGGAGGAGTGTGAGGCAGAGGACTGGGGCTGAAGAGACTAAACCAGTGCTACTGATGTTTTGTTTATTAAGTCATTAGGCTGCTGACTGTATTATTATGCTTTAAAAGTTAAACACATGTTGCACATGCTTATAGAAATACATTCTTATCTGCTCTTACAAGTTCTATAATCCCTCACACATCAATCTTCCACTTGGATTTTCAATTAATGTCTTAGCTTTATACTTCAGTGCATATAAATTTTTCATTGTCATTAAATACCAGGAATTATGTGAATTTTATTAAGTGTTGATTTATCCACTTTTAATTTTTAATACTATGCAGTTAGTTAAGATATATATGCTTTCCCTCACCTCTCAATACCCCAAATAGATCTTTAATTACTGGTCGGCAAAAGCAGAAATTGCCCCTCATCTTCATCGCTATCTTTTATGTAGTAGTGATTGGTACTGTATTTCAGAAAAAGTTGAGTACATAAGTATATACACTATGTATTACACATGCAAGTCATCTTGAAGGCAGTTCACAACTACACTAAAATGAAAAGAAGATACCTTACTGCCATGAACCAAAAACAGAGTAGGGCATGTAAATAGCACTATTATTCATTTTAAAAATGGTTCAATACAAAATAAAATTGTAAAAATATGTCTAAGCCAAAAATTATGATAAATACTAAGGCTGCATTTTGTGGTATAAATCATTATCCAATTATCCAACAAACTAGAGAAACAGAATGTTAAATTAATTGTCTAAGAAAAGATTTACTTAAAGTACCTTGGTATCATTCCATAAAGTAAGTTTTATTTTGGACCTTTGTAAAAGGATTATAACAGAGCTTTTTAAAAAATAGGAAGTTTTCAAGATATGTTTGTTGTAATATATCCTAAAAACAATAGTTTGCTCATATTTTGCATATATATACTTTTGAATGTATTAAAGTCTTAGCAATATTAAAAATATAAAAGCATCACAGAGATCTTTTAGAGATAACAAAAGAATTTAAAGATAAAAGCAATGTGAGAGAGATCCAAGATGGCAGATTACTAGCAGCTCAGGACTGTAGCTTCTAGTGAAAGCACAGAGAAGAAGAGGATGCAACACTTTCAGATGAAATTTTGTTGCTCATGGACCAGGAGGTTCCCAGCGGAGGAGCCCCATGGGTCACCAGTGCAACTCTTGTGGCCGGCGTGGCGGTTTTGCCCTGGCACAGCAGTTCTCAGTGCAGAGTAAATGGGACTGGGTCCCCTTTTGGTCGAGGTTTGGAGCTCTAGGAAGGCAGAGTCACCTATTCAGCTGATTGAAAAATGAACTCAACAAGGAAGCCAGACTGGAGATTCCCAGGCAGAAAAGCACCATGAATCTTAACACTGCTGTTTTAGCCAGCTATCAACAAGTTGGACATCCACTCAGAGACCTAATTTGAAAGTCGGTAATTACAAAAATGACAGGTGGATAAATTTACAATGATGGAAAGAAACCAGCGTAAAAAGCTTGAGAATACCCAAAATCAGAATGCCTCTCCATCTACGGGGGATCACAGTTCCTCATCAACAAGGGAACAAGGCCTGATGGAGAACGAGTGTGTTCCATTAACAGAATTAGGCTTCAGAAGGTGGATAATAAGAAACTTCTGTGAGTTAAAAGAACATGTTCTAGCCCAATGTAAAGAAACCAAGGACCTTGAAAAAAGGTTTGACAAAATCCTAACAAGAATAGACAATGTAGAGAGGAATATAAGTGAATTAATGGAACTAAAGAATACAATACAAGAACTCTGCAAAGTATGCACAGGTTTTAGCAGTCAAATTGATCAGGCAGAAGAAAGGGTATCAGAGGTCAAAGACCAACTTAATGAAATGAAATGAGAAGACAAGATTAGAGAAGAAAGAGTAAAAAGGAATGAGCAAAGTATCCAAAAAATATGGGACTATGTGAAAAGACCTAATTTATGTTTGATAGGTGTACCTGAGTGTCATGAAAAAAATGAATTCAAGCTGGAAAATATTCTTCAGGATATTATTCAGGAAAATTTTCCTAACCTACTAAGGCAGGACAATACTCAACTCCTGGTAATACAGAGAACACCACAAAGATATTCCTCAAGTAGAGCAACCCCAAGACACATAATTATTAGATTCACCAGGGTTGAAATAAAGGAGAGAATTCTAAGGGCAGCTAGAGAGAAAGGTCAGGTTACCCATAAACAGAAGCCTATCAGACTCACAGCAGATCTCTCAGCAGAAACCCTACAAACTAGAAGAGAGTGGGGGTCAATACTCAATATCCTCAAAGAAAGGAATTTTCAACCCAGAATCTCATATCCAGCCAAACTAAGCTTCATAAATGAAGGAAAAATAAATTTTTCACAAACAAGCAAGCACTCAGAGATTTCATCACCACCAGGCCTGCTTTACAAGAGCGTCTGAAAGAAGCACTACACACAGAATGGAACAACCAGTATCAGTCATCCCAAAAACTTACCAAAAGGTAAAGAGTATCTCCATAATGAAGAATCTATATCAACTAATGGGCAAAATAGCCAGCTAGCAATAAATGACAATATTAAATTCACAAATATCAATATTAATCCTAAATTTAAATGGATTAAATGCCCCAATCAAAGACACATACAGGCGAAAAAATGCTCATCATCACTGGTCATTAGAGAGATGCAAATCAAAACCACATTGAGATACCATCTCACGCCAGTTAGAATGGTGATCATTAAAAAATCTGGAGACAACAGATGCTGGAGAGGATGTGGAGAAATAGGAACACTTTTACACTGTTGGTGGGAGTGTAAACTAGTTCAACCATTGTGGAAGACAGTGTGGCGATTCCTCAAGGCCTTAGAAATAGAAATTCCGTTTGACCCAGCAATCCCATTACTGGGTATATATCCAAAGGACTATAAATCGTTCTACTATAAGGACACATGCACACGAATGTTCATTGCAGCACTGTTTACAATAGCAAAGACCGGAACCAACCCAAATGCCCATCGATGATAGACTGGACTGGGAAAATGTGGCACATATACACCATGGAATATTATGCAGCAATCAAAAATGATGAGTTTGTGTCCTTTGTAAGGACATGGATGAATCTGGAGAACATCATTCTCAGCAAACTGACACAAGAACAGAAAAAGAAATACCGCATATTCTCACTCATAGGCGGGTGAGAAAAATGAGAACACATGGACATAGGGAGGGGGTCTACTACACACTGGGGTCTATTGGGGGGAATGGGGGAGGGACAGTGGGGGGGGGCTGGGGAGGGATAGCCTGGGGAGAAATGCCAAGTGTGGGTGAAGGGAAGGAAGGCAGCAAAACACACTTCCATGTGTGTACCTATGCAACTATCTTGCATGTTCTGCCCATGTACCCCAAAACCTATAATGCAATAAAAATTTTTAAAATTTAAAAAAAAGACACAGACAGGCAAATTGAATAAGAAGTTAAAACCCATCAATATGCTGTCTCCAGATCCATCTCATAAGCAAGGACACAGAAAGACTCAAAACAAAGGGTCAGTGGAAGACTTACCAATCAAATGGAGAGCAAAACACACACACACACACACACACACACACACACACACACACACACACAGGAGTTGTAACTTTCAACTCTGACAAATTAGACTTTAATAATAACAAAGACTAAAAGAAACAAAGAAGGACATTACATAATGGTAAAATAATCAATGCAACAACAGGAGTTAATGATTATAAATATATATGCACCCAATATAGGAACACCCAAATACATGAGACAAGTTCTTAATGACTTGTAAAGAGACTTGGACTCCCACACAATAATAGTGGGAGACTTTGACACCACATTGTTAATATTCGATGGATCAATGAGATAGAAAATTAACAGGGACATCTATGATTTGAACTCAGACCTGGAACAAGTAAACTCAGTGAATATTTATAGAATTCTTCACCCCAGGTCCATAGAACATACATTTTTCTGAGTATCACATTATACCTATTTTGAAAGTGACCACAGAATTGGAAGTAAATCACTCTTTGGCATTTGCATAGCATTTTACAGACTTAAATGAAATATTGGTTGGCTGTTTGTTATTTTCTTCCCTTATTCCTTCCTGTCTCCGCTGTTAAGCACAATTATCAGCATAAAAGAGGTTTTTAATACCTATTTTTAGATTGCATTCTATCCTGGGCAATAGAGCAAGACCCCTGTTCTCTCTCCCCCTTTCTCTTTCTCTTTTTTTCTTTTAAAAAAAGAAAAAAATTAGCATGAAAGTGGAAATGGGCTTAGCTGCATTATGAAGAAATTTATTAGAGTTTAACTTGTTCAATAAAATTTGTTCCTGAAAATGTAATAAAGTGCTGTAACTAAGTTATGCAGAGTCCTGTAGGATTTTATTCTCTCTGCAAAGAGCTATATGAAGACATTAAAGGTTTTTCTCCATTAATTTAACATGTATCTTAAATACATTTTAAGATGTATTTAGGACAAATTTAGGATTAGGATAAATACCTAATACACGCAGAGCTTAAAACCTAGATGATGGGTTGATGGGTTAAAAAGAGAAAAAAGATAAAATAATGTAATTTCAGAATTTCAAATAGCAGGAAATACAGTGGAGTCAAAACTTAAGGAAAATAATGTGTCCTAAAAGTAATTTGGCTGACTATATATATATATAGTCTGACATCTAATATATCAATTTGCTAACCTAATTCCTCTATTTGAGTGTTTATGATTAACAGAAATGTAATTAAAATTAGAATACTTTCTGAAATCTATTTTTTTGTTTGTTTTGTGGTAGTTGGATCATTGGTTTTAGGTATCTTGCAAAGATTACCTGGAGGAATTACTATCTTTTTCCTTCTAGGTATTAAAAACACAATGATTAATTACTTTAAAGCAATGAAGTAAAGTAGCATTAATCACTCCAGATTTTTCAACAAATTCTTTTGATTTTCTATTTTTATTTTATTCTATGAAATAATTATATGTTACTCACACTGATTTTTCAGCCCCCAACTCTCAGAGTATTTTGTTTTAATTGTTCCTTATAAGGTTAATCTATTCCATCTTAGATGGGCAAAGTGTGGTTTCCTTGTTTAAGCTCTGTGGTAAACTGGTACCTGCTTCAAAGATGAACCATTCTTGACCATGACGTCATTGCCCTGTCATAGACTAGTTGGTACACAATGATGGGTCAATTAGAATCTTTTGCTCTCTTTGAAAGCACCGAGAAAAATTACCAGTTTTCTACTAGAAACATGACACACGAGGAAGCATACTTTCTTTTTTTCAGACAGCAGAAGATATATTAATACAGAGAAATGCTCTCATTTTCTGTTTTTGTTAATTCAGATATACGTTATCTTTTGCAAAGTGTTGTCAATGTCTGCAGTATCCCCTGCTAAGGCAATGAATAGCATTTATCAATTCTTTCATCCCAGAGAAAGAAGAGCTAAACCACAGCAAATCTCCAAATACAACTTCCTCAGCCTGAAAGTTTCTCCTATAAAACTGCCCCCTTTCATACTCATCTCATTTTTGTAAATAGCACCCTTATCTATTCAATTGCTCAGGTCAGAATCCTCAAACAATTCTTAACTCCTTGCATTTCAGTCACCAAAATTCTATCAGAAAGTGCTGTGTATTGTACCATTAATATATACTTCCAACATATTCATTTTCTTCACTTCCATTTTCTCCCTAGCTGCTATAACATCATCAGTACTTGGGGTACTGTGACAGCCTCCTAACTGATCTCCCTTCGCAAATGTGGTTTCCACATAGCAATCAGGACAGTCTTTATGTTGTTCTTTCATTATTATGCAAATAATACAAGTAAAACACTTTATCCAAAAGGCTATACATTAGAAATGATTCTCCCTCCCACCTCAGAACTCTATCTCTAGTCCCCAAAATTGTTTCTTATATACCCTTCCTAAGGTTTTCTATTCATATATATACCTATTTATATGCACATATATCTTCTTGTTTTCCTACATCAGAACATGCTATAAACAGTATTGTGTTCTTTGATGTTCTCTTTAATAGTAATTACTGGAGACTTTTCATATCACTACACATAAATCTACTTCTTTTTAAGAGCTGCATAATATTTAATTTTATGGATGTTACATAGTTGACTTAAATTCCTATGATGGTGGATTTGTTGGTTACAGTTGTATGCTAGGAAAAAATGCTGTGATTAAAATATCACCCACTATATATTGGAATATATGTGCAAGTATATCTGCAGGCTAAACTAAGTGGAAAGACATATGTTTTTAAACACAAAATCAATATTGGCAATTAACCAAATTTCAAAGAAAGGGTAGCAGTTCAATTCCTATCACCATCTACAACATAACAGAGCAAGAGTTTCTGAAACCTCACCATAGTCAGTTTTTTAAATTTTGCCAATCAGATATGTAAAACATGAAAATATTTAAACTATGAGTAAGGATGAGCAATATTTTTATTGTGAGATATCTATATACCTTTTTCTGCATTCTGACCTTTGGTTATTTTTGCATTGGCTTTTGGTTTTTTTATATTAATTCCCTCAGTCATAAATGTTGAAAACAGAAATTAAAATTTTTATTTAGTCAAATTTGTTGGTTCTTCCCTTTAGCCTTTGTTTCTGTGACTAGTTTCAAGGGTTTTTTTGTATTCCAATATGTTTTATGTCTATACAGTCTTTTTGTGCCATTATGGGTTTATTTCTTACATTCAGATCTTTAATGCCAGTGGAATTCATTTTGCTGTAAGACTGCATCTAGTGGGGATGCTAGGAAGAAAATGCAGCTTCATTATAGGGGCTATCAAGGATAATGGAAAAGAAACTGCCCACAGCAGACAGACCACATGGATTGGAAGAGAGGTGAAGTATGGGTGTCAGAGTTAGGAAGAAGGGAAAGAGATAACAGAGCAAATATAAGAGGCACAGAACCCATGTCAGGACTTGGCGTTTGAGGAAGAAGTCTTTAACTACTTTTCTTTATGACACTGGCTCCAATGAATGGCAGCCCCATTATAATAATAGAGCCTCTCAGATATTGAGTGTTGGATTGTGGTGTTAATTTCATGCAACATTTCCCCTCCAAAAATGGTAGGATAAATAAATTTCATGGAAGTATACAAAAAGCCTTTACTTGGCTAAGTATCTTTAGATTGTTCAAAAATTAAAAGTCCTCTCTCTCTCTCTCTCTCTCTCTCTCTCTCTCTCTATATATATATATATATATATATATATATATATATATATATATATACACACACACACACACAATTTATTAGTAACCCCCAAGAACATAATTGTAAATCATTATTTTGAAAGTTGAATATTTAAAGCATGCATAGTGTGACTGTTTTCACATTTTCTTGCTTTTCTAAATGAATACATAGGCCATAAGCAGGTGCTTTCTTCAAAACATCAACTATTTTGATAATAGCTATAATGGTCACTATTTGCAGTGGTTGTATGTTTCTAGCACTTTTATCTTCTTTTACTATGGTCAGCCTATTGCACAGTGTCTAATTTGGTGCAGTCTTACCAAACACCCTGGTTTTGGTAAGTGCCTAGTTAACAACTTACAGTTAGCCTACCCCTAGAGAATAATGTCACTGACTCCTCAGACACATGTGGCTGTACAGAGGGTTGGTTCACCAAGCCTTCATTAGAACTGTGTTCTGGATGAGTGAGGTTGCCATAAATCTAACCTCCATGTAAGTGAAGTGTCATTGTGACACTGCCTCAAATTTTGTCCTTAAATGACTTCCCTTCAAGAAAAAAACAAAATTGGCATATAAGGTCTTAAATCAGCATCAGTTCAGTAACACTCACTTTAAAAGTGGTTTGTAATAATGGAACTGTAAACTCACTGAACTGAAGACAGTTTCACCCCGAGGAATATAATTTTTGTTACACTTTTGCTGACTGGTAAAACATTACTCACTTGGGTTTTTTTTTAGTTCAGGGGATTTTTTTAAAAAAACTAAGCACTCTTTATTTTGCTTTCCAACAGGAATATTTCACTAACCTCTCACCCAAACTTTAATCATAGTTGCTTAGGTGTTACCTATGTATTAATACCAAACTAAAACTTAATGTCTTAATTAAAATACCCAATCACTAATAAATTGAGTATTTAGTGTCTGTGTGTTATGCACTTACAATTTTGTGAAGTAAAATTACAAGCTGAATACATAATGCAAGCTGATTGTCTTAGAGTTTTATTAACTCTTTGTAATAGCTATTCCCTCTTGATTCTCTATACACTTAAAAATTAGACATATTTAATTAAATAATTAGACATTTTCAGTTCCTGTGAAAATGTAAAATTTCATTTCATTATTTTATTTGAAAAAAACTTCCATGGGTACCTGTATCTAAAATCTATTACCACTCATAACTGTTTGACTGAATGATTAAAACAACAAACAGGGAATGTGAAGGCGAAGAACCTAGAGCAAAAGTATGGTCATAATTTTATAATTCACTGTGCTAACTCCAGGAAGTCTGATCAAGGCAATGCTTTGAATAAGAAGGGTTACTTTTTAGAAAATACATACTATGATCCAGACATTGTACTAAGCACTTTATATAAAAATCTCATTAATACCCAGGAGAGCATTTTCAAATCTAGAAACAGGTGTCAATTAACTTGCCAAAAGTCACATGGATAATGAGAATTACTAAGATGTGACTAATGTCAACATACCTGTCCTTTCTATTTTGAGTTTCTGAGTTGAATTATTTGGTAACGTTTACTTGAGTTTTCTATTCTCAATTTCTGATCAGTACCTGGTCATAATTAGTTTGTCAAAAGATGATGAGACCACAGCATATTCTAGAAATTCTTTTCTAGATATAAGACATCATGAAAATTTCCAGTTCAGGACCAGGAGGAGTTCAAGCATCTTCATTTAAAGTCAAGATAATTCAGCATCAGGCTAACTGCTAGGTATAGTCTGGTCCAACATTGGATCTGTAGGATCTGTAGGATCTGTAGGATCCAACATTGGACCAGAAAGAATTATAGGCACCTGCACCCAGCAAATTTTTGTATTTTTCATAGAGATGGAGTTTCACCATATTGGCCAGGCTAATTATGAACTCATAAGCTCAAGTGAACCACCTGCCTCAGCCTCCCAAAGTGCTGGGATTACAGACATGAGCCACCATGCCTGGCCAGTTGCTCTTTTCATTAAAAAGTGTGATCCAGTCCTACAGATCCAATGTTGGACTAGACTACACCTAGCAGTTCTGTCAATATGTTATTAGTGTTTTCTTTAAAGTTTTCAATTTACTGTCAAAAACTGACTTTTAAAGTAAACTATCAATATGATGAAAAGAAATAATTATTCTACAAAATGCACATTGGCAATTTTTGTTATTTTAAATGGCATACTGTTTTCAATCTTTGACATAAACCATTTTTACTTTCCGAGGTAATAAAAATTAGAAAATTAAAGTAACATCTATAATTTTTGCCTTAAATTTTAAGGTAAAAATAACTCTCAGAATGACAATACTGGATGAGAGAAATAGTCAAATAATTTTGTTTTACTCCAATAAATGTTATAGAACATTTTATGGCTTCTCCGCTGACAGATTGGTGTAAAATGTCCTCAATTCATAACCTCTTTCTATATCCATACTGTTGACAATGTGACTTAATGGCTCTTTTCTTTTTTTGTGTGGGTTTTTTGTTTTTTGAGACAGAGTCTCACTCTTTCACCCAGGCTATAGTGCAGTGGCACAATCTCAGCTCATTGCAGCCTCAGCCTCCTGGGTTCAAGAGATTCTCCTGCCTTACCCTCTTAAGTAGCTGGAATTACAGGCAGACACACTTGGCAAATTTTTGTATTTTTAGTAGAGATAGAGTTTCACCATATTGGCCAGGCTGGTCTTGAACTCCTAAGTTCAAGTGATCCACCTGCCTCGGCCTCCCAAAGTGCTAGTATTACAGGCATGAGGCCCCATGCCCAGCCAGTTGCTCTTTTCATTAAATAGTGAAGTCTCACACCTTGACTCTGAGTGGGTTTTGTGACTTACTTTTGCCATTATTATGCAGCAGAAATGACATGGTGCCACTTCCAAGCTCAAATCTCAAAAGGTATTACACACTTCTACCACTCTCCTGAATTCCCTGTGACCATTCTGTAAAAAAGCACTGGCAAGCCTGCAGAACAGAGAAAACATGTGGAACAGAAATGAGTAGTCCTAACTGAGACCAAGTTAGTCCATTTGGATCTAATAGAGGCAGCAGTTGTCAGAGGAAACCTGATTAAGCCTAGGTGAACCAAGAAGACCTACCCATCCAAGCCTAGTTCACATTACCAATCTGCAGAATTGTGAGCTAAGTAAAAGTGTAATATTTTGGAGTGGTTTGTGACATGGCATTAGCTAACTAATAAATCACCATTAGCTAGTTGAGAGGCCTAAGGTTCTATTAGAACCTGAAAACTAGGCAGCCTTCCCATTGCTATAGAGGTACTTGTGCTTTTTTCTTTTTTAGTTCACTAGAGTATTGAATATTCCATCTTAAATATCTATATCAACAGAGAAGATTAAGCTTTAGCTATGCAACATGTAAATACATGGGTGTGGAATATAAGAATAAAATCTTCCTTAGTAAATATAGTTCTACAAATTAAAGCACTTGCTAATGGGAAAGACAGAAAGATTACTGCATAATTTTGCATATTTGAAATTGCAGGTTTTAACTCGTTCTTCTTGTATTGAGAGAAGATATTGTTTTGTTTTTCATGGAGCCACAAAAACAGCACAGTTTTCAGATCCTAATTTTTTGGGTCAGTAACTTTAGGTATCATGCTACCTTCTGGATCTACATTTAACAAGGGTCTGTTTTTCAAATCTATATGTCTATGTGGCTTTTAGTCAGTCCTCAGAGACAAGGGAAACAACCATCTCCTGTTGGTTAGGAAGTCCTTATTATAGCCATGGCTTCCTTTATTGTGAAATGAATATTGATAAATTAAAAACAACAGTGACAATATGGCTTTCACGAAACAATACTAATGCATGAGAGAGAAGACACATCATCTTGAAAAAGAAAGTGCACCTCTAAAATGTAGTTTACTATAGATCCACAGGAAAATGCCATATTAAATCAAATTCAAAAGTTATTAAATAGGACAATACTGTCATAAGGAAAGAACAGTCTGGCTTAAAAGAATGAGAAGATGAGATATAAAATCAACAAGCTTAGATGAAAAGGGATCTAAGTAAGATAAGAAAAGATTTCAATAAAACTAATATTGCAGAAGTTTGAGTAAAATACACATTGGATTTACTGAAGAAACTTGGTGACATGAGAAAATCAAATCAGAAGAGAAAAACTTTCAGAATTGTCCCCAGAATAAAGAAGAAAAAGGAAAAAGAGAGATGACAGTGAGGAGATAACAGTTAAAACTTACTGAGCAATTACCCTGTGCCAGATTCTTTTTTAATAATACTGATTACTTTTTTATGCTTGTAACAATCTCATGTCGTTTGCACTATCATTTACTATCATCACCTTACACACAAAAAGCTGGGGCAAAAAGAGGTCATGAAAGCTTTCCTAGTCTGCAGAATTATAAATAATTGACCTGGAATTTAAACCAAGATAGTCTGACTCCAAACATCATTCTTTCAGCACCAGTGTAATAAAGTTACTCCCTTTTTCCTGAAGAAGAAAAACATTAAAAAGAAAATTTTCTGGTACTGAAATTAAGGCTGTGTAAACATAACAAAAGAATTCACCATGATGGCCAAATAGGAACAGCTCTGGAGTGCAGTTCTCAGCAAGAACAATGCAGAGGGTGAGAGTCCACTGCATTTCCAAACAATTTTTCACTGCCCACAGACCAGGAGATTCCTGGGCCGAAAAGCACCATGAGTTTTCAGCACGGTGGTTTCAGGTGATACTGGCTTGGTGCACAGAAACTCACACAAATCTGGGCAGCTGTTTCAACTGGTGCCTGGAATGCCTGGGAGACAGAACCACCAATTCAACTGAAAGGGAGGAGGCAGGGACGGGGAGCCAGGTGATCTGGCTCAGTGGGTACCAACCCCACAAAACACACAATTTGAAATTCTCTGGATTGACAGTTTTTCAGCAAGTGCAGCTGGACCCAGGATGGTCCAGCTCAGTCGGGGAAAGGGCAACCACCACTACCAAGGCACTTCACACTGCAGCTGGGCAGAGCCTGCAGCAGCTCAGCAATACCTCTGCTGGCAGACTGTGACTAGACTACTCAATGCAGGCAGGGCATCTGTGATAAAAGGCAGCAGTGTGACAGGAACTTCAAAATAAAGCTAATCTTCCTGGGACAGAGCACCTTGGAAAAGAGGTGGTTATGAGTTCTGCTGCAGCAGACTTAAAAGTAATTGCTCAGCATCTCTGCATGGAACAATGGAGCTCCCAGCATAGCACTTGAGCTTCTATAAGAAACAGACTGTCTCCTCAAGCAGCTCCCCGACCCCCATATACCCAAAGAGACACCTCATAAAGGAGACTTCAGGCCAACATATGGCAGGTTCTCAACATATGGCAGGTCATCAACAAAAGGACATACACTCAGAGACCACATCCAAAAGTCACCAACTACAAAGACCACAGATAGATAAAGCCACTAAAATGGGAAGAAACCAGGGCAAAAAGATGAAAACACCAAAAACCAGAATGCCTCTCCTCCTCCAAAGGATCACAACTCCTCACCAGCTAGGGAACAAAGATGGATGGAGAATGAATCTGATGAATTGACAGAAACAGGCTTCAGAAGGTGGGTAATAACAAACTTCTCAGAGCTAGAAGAACATGTGCTAACCCAAAGCAAAGAAACTAAGAACCTAGAAAAAAGGTTAGATGAGATGCTTAACTAGAATAAACAGCTTAGAGAAGAATATAAATGACTTGATGGAGCTGAAAACACGGGACAAGAACTTGACAAAGCAAACACAAGTTTCAATAGCCAAATCAACTAATCAGAAGAAAGGCTATTAGAGATTGAAGATCAACTCAATGAAATAAAATGAGAAGGCAAGAATAGAGGAAAGAGAGTGAAAAGAAATAAACAAAGCCTCCAAGAAATATGGGATTATATGAAAAGACCTAATCTACATTTGACAGGTATACCTGAATGTGACGGAGAGAATGAATCCAAGCTGGAAAACACTCATCAGGATATTATTCAGGAGAACTTCCCCATCCTAGCAAGGCAGGCAAACATTCAAATTCAGGAAATACAGAGAATACCACAAAGATATTCCTCAAGGAGAGCAACCCCCAAGGCACATAATCATCAGATTCACCAGGGTTGAAATGAAGGAAAAAATGCTAAGGGCAGCCAGAGAGAAAGGTTGGGTTACCCACAAAGGGAAGTCCATCAGACTTACTGCAGATTTCTCTGCAGAAACCCTACAAGCCAGAAGAGAGTGGGGGCCAATATTCAACATCCTTAAAGAAAACAACTTTCAACCTAGAATTTCATATGCAGCTAAACTAAGCTTCATAAGCAAAGGAGAAAGAAAATCCTTTAGGGACAAGCAGTTGCTAAGAGATTTCATCACCACCAGGCCTGCCTTACAAGAGGTCCTGAAAGAAGCACTAAACAAGGAAAGGAACAACCAGTACCAGACACTCCAAAGAACATACCAATGGTAAAGGCCATCAATATAATGAAAAAAAAAAATGCAACAACTAACAGGCAAAATATCCAGCTAGCATCAAACGGCAGGATCAGATTCAGACATAACAATCTTAACTTCAAATGTAAATGGACTAAATGCCCCAAACAAAAGACATAGACTGGCAAATTGGATAAAAAGTCATGACCCATCAGTGTGCTGTATTCAGGAAACCCATCTCATGTGCAAGGACACACATAGGCTCGAAATAAAGGGATGGAGGTGGATTTTCCAAGCAAATGGAGAGCAGAAAAAAAGCAGGAGTTGCAATCCTATCTCTGATAAAATATTCTTTAAACCAACAAGATCAAAAGAGACAAAGAGGGCATTACATAATGGTAAAAAGGATCAATGCATCAAGAAGAGCTAATGATCCTAAATGTATATGCACCCAAAACAGGAGCACCCAGTTACATAAAACAAGTTCTTAACAACCTACAAAGAGACTTAGACTCCCATACAATAATAGTGGGAGACTTTAACACTCCACTGTCAATATTAGATCAACAAGACAGAAAATTAACAAGGATAATCAGGACTTGAACTCATATCTAGATGAAGCAGACCTAATAGACATATACAGAATGCTCCACACCAAATCCACAGAATATACATTATTCTCAGCACCACATTGCACCTACTCTAAAAGTGACCACATAATTGGAGGTAAATCACTTCTGGGCAAATGCTAAAGAATGGAAACCATAACAAACAATCTCTCAGACCACAGGACAATCAAATTAGAACTCAGAATTGAGAAAGTAACTCAGAACCATACAACTTCATGGAAACTGAACAACTGGCTCCTGAATGTTGACTTGATAAACAATGAAATGAAAGCAAAAATAAAGATATTATTTGAAACCAACGAGAACAAACACACAACGAACCAGAGTCTCTGGAACACATTTAAAGCATTTCTAGAGGGAAATTTATAGCAATAAATGTCCACCAGAGAAGCAAGGAAAGATCTAAACTTGACACCCTATCATCAAAATTGAGTTAGAGGAGCAAGATCAAAAAACTCAAAAACTAGCAGAAGACAAGAATTAACTAATATCAGAGCAGAACAAAAGGAGATAGAGACACAAAAAAACCTTCAAAAATATATACAAATCCAGGAGCGGGTTTTTTGAAAAGATCAACAAAATAGACCACTAGCCAGATTAATAAAAAAGAAAAGAGAATAATCAAATAGAGGCAATAAAAAATGATAAAGGAGATATCACCACTGATTCTACAGAAATACAAACCACCATCAGAGAGTATAACAACTCTATGCACATAAACCGATAAAACTGGAAGAAATGGATAAATTCCTAGACACTTGCACCCTCCCATGCCTAAACCAGGATGAAGTTGAAACCCTGAATAGACCAATAACAAGGGCTGAAGTTGAGGCAGCAATTAATATCCTACCAACCAAAAAAGTCCAAGTCCAGATGGGTTCACAGCTGAATTCTAGCAGATGTACAAAGAGGAACTGGTACCACTCCTTCTGAAACTATTCCAAACAATACAAAAAGAGGGAATCCTTCCCAAGTCATTTTATGAGAACAACATTATCCTGATACCAAAACCGTTCAGAAACTCAATAGGAAAAGAAAACTTCAGACCAATATCCATGATGAACATAGATGTAAAAATCTTCAATAAACTACTGGCAAACCAATTGCAACAGCACATCAAAAAGCTTATCCCTCACAATCAAGTAGGCTTCATTCCAGGGATGCAAGGCTGGTTCAGCATACACAAGTCTATAAATGTAATTCCCCACATAAACAGAACCAAAGACAAAAACCACATGATTATCTCAATAGATGTAGAGAGGCCTTTGACAAAATTCAACAGCCCTTTATGCTAAAAATTCTCAGAAAATTAGGTGTAAATGGAACATATCTCAAAACAATAAAAGCTATTTACAACAAACCTACAGTCAATATCATACTCAATGGGCAAAAACTGGAAGGATTCCCTTTGAAATCCAGCACTAAACAAGGATGCCCTCTCTCACCACTCCTATTCAATATAGTATTGGAAGTTCTAGTCAGAGCAATTAGGCAAATAAATAAATAAATAGTATTCAATTAGGAAAAGAGGAAGTCGAATTGTCTCTATTTGCAGATGACATGATTAGAAGACCCTATCATCTCAGCCCAAAATCTCCTTAAACTGATAAGCAACTTTAGCAGTCTCAGTATACAAAATCAATGTGAAAAAATCACAAGCATTTCTATACACCAATATCAGACTAACAGAGAGCCAAATCATGAGGAAACTCCCATTCACAATAGCTACAAAGAGAATAAAATACCTAGGAATACAGACAACAAAGGATGTAAAGGACCTCTTCAAGGAAAACTACAAACCACTGCTCTGCTCAAGGAAATAAGAGAGGACACAGATGGAGAAACATTCCATGCTTATGGTTAGGAAGAATCAATATCATGAAAATGGCAGTACTGCCCAAAGTAATTTACAGAATCAGCACTATCCCCATCAAGCTACCAATGACCTTCTTCACAGAACTGGAAAAAACCACCTTCAACTTCATATGGAACCAAAAGAGGGCCTGCATAGCCAAGTCAATAGTAAGGAAAAAGAACAAAGCCAGAGGTATTATGCTACCTGATTTCAAACTATACTACAAGGCTATAGCAATCAAAACAGGATGGTCTGGTACCAAAAGAGAGACAGACCAATGAATAGAACAGAGGCCGTGGGGGCAACACTGCACATCTACAACCATCTGATCTTTGACAAACCTGACAAAATCAAGCAATGAGGAAAGGAATCCCTGTTTAATAAATGGTATTGGGAAAACTGGCTATCAGTGTTGCAGAAAGCAGAAACTGGACCCCTTCCTGACACCTTACACTAAAATTAACTCCAGATGGATTAAAGACTTAAACACAAGACCTAACACCATAAAAACCCTAGAAGAAAACCTAGGCAAAACCATTCAGGACATAGGCATAGGCAAGTACTTTATGACTAAAACATCAAAAGCATTGGCAACAAAAGCCAAAATAGACAAAAGGGACCTAATTAAACCTTCAGGCTTCTGTATAGCAAAAGAAACAATCATTAGAGTGAACCAGCAACCAATGGAATGGGAAAAAATTTTTGCAATCTACCCATATGACAAAGGACTAATATCCAGAATCTACCCAGAACTGAAACAGATTTACAAGAACAAACAAACCAATCTATTGAAAAGTGGACAAAGGATGTAAACAGACACTTTTCAAAAGAAGACATATATGAGGCCAACAAACATATGAAAAAATGCTCATCATCACTGGTCATTAGAGAAATGCAAATCAAAACCACACTGAGATACAACTTCATGCCAGTTAGGATGGTGATCACTAAAAAATCTGAAGACAACAGACACTGGAGAGGTTGTGGAGAAATAGAAACACCTTTACACTGTTGGTGGGAGTGTAAACTAGTTCAATCATTGTGGAAGACAGTGTGGCACTTCCTCAAGGACCTAGAAATAGAAATTCCATTTGACCCAGCAATCCCAATACTGGGTATATACCCAAAGGATTACAAATAATTCTATTATAAAGACACATGCACACATATGTTCATTGTGGCACTGTTTACAATAGCAAAGACCTGGAACCAACCCAAATGCCCATTGATGATAGAAGGGACAAGGAAAATGTGGCACATATACACCATGGAATACTATGCAGCCATAAAAAATGATGAGCCTCTGTCCTTTGTAGCGACATGGATGAATATGGAAACCATAATCCTCAGCAAACTGACACAAGAACAGAAAATCAAACATGGCATGTTCTTACTCATAGGTGGGTGATGAACAATGAGAAAACATGCATCATATACTGGGGTCTGTGGGGGGCCCAAGGGAGGGACGGGGGTGGGGAGGTTTGGGAGGGATAACATGGGGAGAAATGCCAGATGTAGTTGACGGGGGATGGAGACAGCAAACCACATTGCCATGTGTGTACCTATGCAACAGTCCTGCATGATCTGCACATGTACCCTGGAACATAAAGTACAATGTTGCAAAGTTAATGAAGAGAGAAACATACTTGAAAAGTCTTAGAAAAATTGTTCATTTTGAAAAATAAGTTTTAGATGGTTTTAAGAACTTGGGCAGGAAACAAAATAAAACAAAAAGTTTACTTTTAAGATAACACAAATTGCATATGCCTTAAAATGTTTCTCTCTCTAACATTAAACAGCCAAAGAAAAACCAGTAAAGAAAAGGAAAAGAAAGCTAACCAGGTGTTTGCGTGGGAGGGAGTATTTTTAAAAACTCTGTCAAATTTTCACTTAGGTTTTGATGATACAGAACTATAGTCTTTGTGGCGATTCCTTAGGGACCTAGAAATAGAAATTCCATTTGACCCAGCAATCCCATTACTGGGTATCTATCCAAAAGACTATAAATCGTTCTACTATAAGGACACATGCACACGAATGTTCATTGCAGCACTGTTTACAATAGCAAAGACCTGGAACCAACCCAAATGCCCATCGATGATAGACTGGACTGGGAAAATGTGGCACATATACACCATGGAATATTATGCAGCAATCAAAAATGATGAGTTTGTGTCCTTTGTAAGGACATTGATGAATCTGGAGAACATCATTCTCAGCAAACTGACACAAGAACAGAAAAAGAAATACTGCATATACTCATTCATAGGTGGGTGAGAAAAATGAGAACACATGGACACAGAGAGGCGGTCTACTATACACGGGGGACTGTTGGGGGAAATGGGGGAGGGACAGTGGGGGGGGGCTGGGGGGGATAGCCTGGGGATGAATACCAAGTGTGGGTGAAGGGGAGGAAGGCAGCAAAACACACTGCCATGTGTGTACCTATGCAACTATCTTGCACGTTCTGCACATGTACCCCAAAACCTATAATGCAATAAAAATTTAAAATAAAATAAAAAAAGCATACCTCTCATATAATATAGGGAATGTGTGCCATCAACTTCATAAGAATGATAAACTTGTGATTTTGAAAGGAGTAGTGCTAATAATAGAACCTTTTAACATAAAATATAGTATATTTATAATTATAAAAATACAAAATATATAATTTGTATTTTTGCAAATTACAAAAAAACTGAACTTGAATATAAATAATATAGCAATATTGAGTAATAGGATTCCAAAACCCAGGTCATGTTTACCAAACTAGCAAATGAAATTAGTCTCTTCTGTGTTTGTGTTGGGTTAGGGTAGTAGAAAGCAGTAAAACTGCTCATACTATAAAGGAAGAAATGTTATATGACAAAATCACTTCTGAAATAAATGGACATGTCATAGGTAAATTTTTAGGCAACTTAAATCATAATTACATTTATATAATTCCATCTCACCTAAATGGACTTATACAAGCAATCAAGAATAAATGGGCCTGGCACAGTGATGCATTGTCTGTAATTCCAGCACTTTGGAAGGTTAAGGTGAGCAGATTGCTTGAGCTCAGAGGTTAAGACAAGCCTGGGCAACATGGCAAAACACCATCTCTACAAAATATACAAAAATTAGCCATGAGTGTGGTGCACACCTGTATTCCCAGCAACTCAGGAGGAAGAGGTGGGAGGAGCCCTTGACTCTGGGAAGTGGAGGCTGCAGTTAGCTGAGATGCAACTACACTCCAGAAAAAGAAGAAAAAAAGAATAAGCTAATACTAGGTATAAATCCCATTATTAGGCCCAATAAGAAAAGTATAATGGATAACATCATCTCAATATATGCCAAAAAAATTATAGTTCATACCATGAAAACTCCTTTGATTAAACATCCTAGAAAAACAGTAATTGAGTAATACATGATTAAGATCTCATTTTAAGTTAACAGAGAAGAGAATATCATGGTCATTTATATGTTAATAAGACATGAAAAAAGTACTATTCAGACATAAGGAGCAAAACTCTGTTTTCATTACTATTTATCATTTATATACACGTTCTGGACAATAAAATAAGACAAAACACAAATAACATATTAATGGTAAAATAAATACAAAATAAAGTTTTTATTTACAGTGTCTATATCTTAGCTTAAATATAGCAAACAAAACTCTATCAGTATTAAAAAAAAATACTGTCATTATGATGCTAGCTGGTAATTTTGCCTGTTAGTTGATGCAGTTTCTTCATAGTGTCGATGGTCTTTACAATTTGGTATGCTTTTGCAGTAGCTGGTACTGGTTGTTCCTTTCCATGTTTAGTGCTTCCTTCAGGAGCTCTTGTACAGCAAGTCTTATGGTGACAATATCTCTCAGAATTTGCTTCTCTGTAAAAGATTTTATTCCTCTTTTGCTTATGAAACTTAGTTTGGCTGAATATGAAATTCTGGGTTGAAAATTCTTTTAAGAATGTTGAATATTGGCCCCCACTGTCTTCTGGTTTGTAGGGTTTCTGCAGAGAGATCTGCTGTGAGTCTGATGGCCTTCCCTTTGTGGGTATTCCAATCTTTGTTTCCAGCTGCTCTTCACATTTTTCCCTTCATTTCAACCTTGGTAAATCTGACAATTATGTGTCTTAGGGTTGCTATTCTCTAGGAATATCTTTCTGGTGTTCTCTGTATTTCCTGAATTTGAATGTTGGCCTGCCTTGCTATGTTGGGGAAGTTCTGGATATATCTTGAATGGTGTTTTCCAACTTGGTTCCATTCTCCCCATCACTTTCAGGTACACCAATCAAATGTAGATTTAGTCTTTTCACGTAGCCCCATATTTTTTGGAGGTTTTGTTCATTTCTTTTTACTCTTTTTTTCTCTAATCTTGTCTTCATGCTTTATTTCATTGAGTTGATCTTCAATCTCTGATATCCTTTCTTCTGCTTGATCAATTCAGGTATCGATATTTGTGTATGCTTCATGAAGTTCTCATGCTGTGTTTTTCAGCTCCATCAGGTCATTTATGTTTTTCTCTAAACTGCAATTACCAAATGGTCTACCTTTTTTCAAGGTTCTTAGCTTCCTTGCATTCTACCTCTCATGTTCAAGCAATTCTCCTCCCTCAGTCCCCCGAATAGCTGGGATTACAGGTGTGTGCCAACATGCCCAGCTGATTTTGTATTTTTAGTAGAGACCAGGTATCACCATGTTGGCCAGGCTATCCTCGAACTCCTGGCCTCAAGTGATCTGCCCATCTCAGCCTCCTAAAGTACTGAGATTACAGACATGAGCAACCACACCCAGCCAATGAATCTTCTTTAATCTACCTAACATTCTGAGTTTCACTTTGTGATTGTTTCCTTTGGTGTGCAGCAGCTTTTTAGCTTGGTGTCATCTCATTTGTCCATTATTGCTTTGGTTGTCTGTGATTTTGAGGTCTTACTCAAAAAATCATTGCCCAGACCAGTTTTCCCTATAGGGAAGGGTTGGCAGGGACAGGCAAGGAAAAATAGGGAACCTTAATGGGAGTGAAAATGCAATTAGAATGAGTATACTCTAGTATCTGGTGTACAATAGGATGACTATAGTTAACAGTAATTTATGGCAATCCTTAAAAAATCTGGAGACAGCAGATGCTGGAGAGGATGTGGAGAAATAGGAACACTCTTACACTGTTGGTGGGAGTGTAAATTAGTTCAACCATTGTGGAAGACAGTGTGGCGATTCCTCAGGGACCTAGAAATAGAAATTCCATTTGATCCAGCAATCCCATTACTGGGTATATATCCAAAGGACTATAAATCGTTCTACTATAAGGACACATGCACACGAATGTTCATTGCAGCACTGTTTACAATAGCAAAGAACTGGAACCAACCCAAATGCCCAACGATGATAGACTGGACTGGGAAAATGTGGCACATATACACCATGGAATATTATGCAGCAATCAAAAATGATGAGTTTGTGTCCTTTGTAAGTACATGGATGAATTTGGAGAACATCATTCTCAGCAAACTGACACAAGAACAGAAAAGGAAATACCACATATTGTCACTCATAGGTGGGTGAGAAAAATGAGAACACATGGACACAGAGAGGGGGTCTACTACACACTGGGGTCTACTGGGGGGAATCGGGGAGGGACAGCGGTGGGGGCTGGGGAGGGATAGCCTGGGGATGAATGCCAAGTGTCGGTGAAGGGGAGGAATGCAGCAAAACACACTGCCATGTGTGTACCTATGCAACTATCTTGCACGTTCTGCACATGTACCCCAAATCCTATAATGCAATAAAAATTTTTTTAAAAAAAAGAAAAAGAATGAAATTTGAATATTCCTAACACAAAGAAATGATAACTGCTGAAGGCAGCAGATACTCCAATTACTCTGATTTGATCATTACACATTGTATTCCTGTATAAAAATATCACATGGTCCTTATAAATGTATGTACCTATTATGTATCCACAATAATTAAAAATGAAAACTAAATTCAAAATTTGAAATAAGCAGCCTATTCCATACTGTACCATTAAACTAAATTTTTGCTTACTCTCAAATATAGCATTTGAATTTGATTTCTGCTGTGTAGGAAAAGTTAAAGCAGACTGATTGGAGGAAGGAATGAATACACATAGTTTCTTGGGATCACATGGCATTCTATAGCCTAAGAATACCAGTTGGCTTTTCTGTGGTTCAAGAGCCATATCAATATTTGATACAGTTTGAAGATGGTGTCATGAGAGTGTGAAAAATTGCACTTAATCTCAAAACTTGCCCTGGATCTTTTCTTTTTTTATTTTTTAAATTTTTATTGCATTATAGGTTTTGGGGTACATGTGCAGAACGTGCAAGATAGTTGCATAGGTACACACATGGCAGTGTGTTTTGTTGCCTTCCTCCCCTTCACCCACACTTGGCATTTATCCCCAGGCTATCCCTCCCCAGCCCCCCCCCGGCTGTCCCTCTCCCATTCCCCCCAATAGACCCCAGTGTGTAGTAGACCCCCTCCCTGTGTCCATGTGTTCTCATTTTTCTCACCCGCCTATGAGTGAGAGTGGATCTTTTCTATATGATATAATCAGTATATTTTTAGCTGTCAACAATTAAGTAAAGTCTTAAGAATGTACATGTAGTGTTTTCTATTAATACAGGATAAAATTGGAATAATGATCACTGTTGCTGTCATGGCCATCGTAATCATCCTCCTCTTCCACACCATTTATTCCTGGATAGTTGTTAGACCAGGTGTTAAACTACATGTTACTTCTTAATTTGGAGTTGGGGAAATGACATCATAAACATAATTCCATCCAAAGAACTAAAATGAATTGTGTAACTTTGCTTGATATTGTGTGTTACTTTACTTGATACTGGAGATACAAAGATACGTAAGTCATAAGCCCTGCCTTAATATTTATAGTTAAGAAAGAGAAACAGATACAAAGAAATAATTCTAATAACATATGATATGCACTTTGGGACACAGATGAGGGGATTTGGGTCAGCTCGAATATTGAAGCCAAACTAACCTTTGAAGAGGAAGTAAGGATAGATTATAATGGTAAAAGGGGTGATGGCTTAAAGAAAGCAAGCAACTATCAACTACTGAATAGAGAAAGGGAGAAATTCTGTAGATAGTGCCATTTGAAGGTACTCAGAGAATAGATGGATCATGAACCCTAGGCCTGTTTGAAAAATTAAATTTGCCAAGCTTTACAGTATAAGTTGGAGGGAAAACTAAAGATGGTGAGAACCATTAGGAAGTATTTCAATAGTCCAAACAGAGGATTTAGTCCTAAATGGCAGAGAGAATAAGGAGTAGAAAAAGAACTTAAAGATGATCCAAAGATGTATCAGTTTTTCATTTTGAATGAATGAGAACCAAGAGTTAGCTCTGAAACAAGAAGCATGTTTTACTGAAAGATATAATCGATTCTGAGGTGTTGACTATGTGTAAGAAAGGAAAGTACCTGCAAAAAGCAAATAATTGTACTGAAGTTCTGGAGAGCCAATGAAGGTGAAATCGAATTGGGATTTACCAGTGGAGACATATAGATTTATTTTTTCCTCTTATCCCTGATGTAACTATTTGCATAGCTCTTATTATCTTGATCTCTCTGCCTCTCATGGCATATGCATCAAAAGAAGCATTTATTGTTAAGCCCATAAATGGCAAGTTATGTTCCCTAGCTGCCTTTTAATCCTCCATAGTTGGTCATACATAATGGCAAATGTACTTACTACTTTTGCTACAATTGGCCATGTCTGCTTCTCTGTAGGTAGGCATCACACAGATGAACCTCAACAACTTCTCAGTGTGATTAAATGGGGGCTTTTCTTGTTTCTTTATCCTTTTCTCATTGCAGCTTAGCGATAAAAAGAAAACTAGTACGATTGAAAGAAAATGGTACCCAAATCCACAGCCACTTAAATGAAATATCAAGTACTACCTCCTCAGTGTAAGTGGTTTCCACATAGCCATCCATTGTGAAGCCCTAGTAAGCTAAAACAATGTATCTAATGAACTAGTATGCTTACTCCTGCATCTAAAATCAGTCATATGAAGAAGGTCCTGAAAGCAATCACAATAAAGCATGAGCAGTTGTTCACTTTTCCATCGTTTGCATTTGACTACCATGACAGATATAAATCACATACATTCTACGTGTATGAAGGACAGATAAAGCATGCAGTGAAATTTTAGCAAGCTGACTCTAGTTGTAAAAACAGTTGATTTAACATATCAACAGATACTCATTTTAAATTCTAAAGTATGTAAATTTTGTCAAAATTAAGAGTATAATGATTATATTCATAATACTTAGGGAAGTATTTTATTTTATTTTTATTTTTTGAGGCAGAGTTTCACTCTTGCTGCCCAGGCTGGAGTGCAATGGTGTGATCTCAGCTCACCTCAACCTCTGCCTCCAGATTCAAGTGATTCTCCTGCCTCACCCTCCCAAGTAGCTGGGATTACAGTTATGTGCCACCACACATGGCTAATTTTTGTTTTTTTATTAGAGATGGGGTTTCTCCATGTTGGTCAGGCTGATCTTGAACTCCCAACCTCAGGTGATCCACCCACCTCGGCCTCCAAAGTGCTGGGATTACAGGAATGAGTCACTGCACCTGGCCTTTAGGGAAGTATTGTAGACAATGTCATTTATAGTAAAGAATTCCTAGATTTTTATATAAGAATTAAAAAATTATTCATTGCCAAATCAGAAACTCTTATAGTCACACATGGGAATATATTAAATATAAATTTTATTTATCTGGGAGACCAATGAGCTTCTTTTTAACTATGTGATCATAGTCTAGATACTTGTAGAGAAAAAAATGAAGTCAGAAAATATAAAATTTTTCATAATAAATTTGCATAATGGACAGACAGACTACCAAAGTGTCCTGTCTGCTATCTCTGTACATAAGGAAATTACATATACACACAAATATAGATATATATTGTGTGAATATGTTGTGTGGTGTTGTGCATGTTTAAACACAAACACACATATTTACACACACACATATATATATATATTTGCATACATGCACTTGGTTAAGACATATGATTGAATTCTAATAGATTATAATTTTTAAAGTGAAACTTGAATTAAAACAGCAGTAACGTCTTTAGTATACAAATGGCAATTTGTTTATTTAATCCACTTAGAAACAAATCAAAATGCTATGAGATTTTTTAAAGGCACAGATATTTTGGCCAGGCACGATGAGTCACACCTGTAATCTCAGCAGTTTGGGAGACTGAGGTGGGCAATGATCACAAGATCAGGAGATCAAGACCATCCTGGCTAACATGGTGAAACCTGCCTCTACTAAAAATACCAAAAATTAGCCAGACATGGTGGCTTGTGCCTGTAGTCCCAGCTACTCGGAAGGCTGAGGCAGGAGCATCGCTTGAACCCGGGAGGTGGAGGTTGCAATGAGCCAAGATCGTGCCACTGCATTCCAGCCTAGGCAACAAGAGTGAAACTCCATCTCAAAAAATAAAATAAAATAAAAAATAAAGTCACAGATAGTCAAAAAGGGTATTGTACAATATTAACTTTGCAGTACTAAACATTGTGCTGTTAGTAGCTTATGATATTTAGAATAAATTTTATATAACCTTTTAGTAGAAATATTGGTTAAAAAATCCATTACAAAGAGAAAACTGAACCTAGGAAGAAAAGAAAGATGATATTAATAAACAAGGTGGATAAGCATCCTTTTAGTTGAGGAGGTTTCTAGTGAGAATCTGAGTATCCTAATCATTTCAGAAACCCTCCCCCTGGGTGTTTAAGTTTTTTGCAAGGCTAGGTCTGACTTTTTCTCTTAACTTTCATACCACTTACTCATAATGTAGTTCATGACTGGCTGTTTTTTTGCCTCAGCTTGTACTGAAATTGCAATTATCATGGTTAACAATAATGACTTAAATGCTAAAAATAAGTGAACATGTTTCAAGCCTCACTTCCATCTTTCTGTGGCAAGAAATATTCTCTTACCTTCGAAATATTTTGTGCCTAATTTTTCACAAAGTCATCTCCAAGTTTTGCACTTGCATTAGAAAATTTACTTTCTGTGTAGGTCATCTTGAACATCAAATTTCTTTTAAATCTAATTGTCTTCAAAACTTCACCCTTTCCCTCTTTTCCGTTTGCTTCCTATATGTAATTTCATACATTTCCAAATCTTTGATTGCTCCTGCAAGGTCATTTCCTCAAAGGCAAGCGTATTGACAGGTGTATTAGTTAGGATTCAAACAGGAAACAGATGCACAACATGTCACAACGCAACCAGGATTTATTTACCACATGGCAAGAATACAGGAGTGGATTAGGTTTAGTGGAATCCCAGAAATAGTATAAAACCCCCAGGCAAGCGCCTGACAAGCTATTACTATCCCTGGGCCCTGGGGACAAAGCAAGAGGGAGGGTATGCAGGAGTAGTGACTTCTATCAAGGGATGCAGCCATCTCGATGTGACCTCAAAGACGGGGATTGACAAGAATGAATATTACTCTAACCCCAATGTCATGCCTCACTCCCAGCTCCTCCTAGGACTTCCCTTTGGGCCAAATAGTCTAAAATCTAGAGCACATAGAGGCCCTACTGATGTAGAAAGACAGGTTAGCTTTCCTGACATAGGCCATGCAGGAGCAAGCTAGAAATTGACCCTGGAAGAGCAAAGTAAAATAATCTGTCATAGTGGCATAGACTGAAAACAGTATGCACCTTTTTGTTATATTGCTACTTTTTAACTACACAGGTGATGCCAAACATGCACACTCAGACTGTTTTCCAAACTAACATGTCCTTCTGTGAAATGTTTAAAAATTTTCTTGAGAGTGATATTGTAGCTAGAAAGCATGGGGAAGACATGGGTCCTGTGAGGCAAGAGGGCGTCTCATGAGAAAGGCCAAATAATTCCTTAACTAAGGCCTCCCTAGAGCAGAACCACAGTCTGCCACCAATTTCCCAAATCTGGCTTTCTTGTACCAGATTCATTTGAAAATAGAACGTGAATTAAAAGCTTAGGTTGATTACAGTCCCCAGAATGAAGGCAAGTTGGGGGTTAAAGTGCATGCAGAGGACAAATAAGAAGGGGCCATTACTAAGCAGACCACAGCTTCCTAACATTCACAGCTGATGGCTGTGCCACATGGGACATCTTGAGATAACCCTATACACAACACATCAGAACAGTCTTTATGGGGGAAAGAAAAGGTTAATTTATCCAGTGTCCCTGTTCCAGCCCTTGACTCATACTGGGTAAATCTGTCCCCTTGAGAATCAGCTCCCTTGGCCAGGCACAGTGGCTCACACCTGTAATCCAGCACTTTGGGAGGCTGAGGTGGGTGGATCACTTGAGGTCAGGAGTTCGAAACCAGCCTGTCCAACATGGCAAAACCCCATCTCTACTAAAAATACAAAATTAGCCGGGCATGGTGGTACATGCCTGTAATCCCAGCTACTCGGGAGGCTGAAGCAGGAGAATCACTTGAACCTGGGAGGCAGAGGTTTTAGTGAGCCAAGATCATGCCACTGCACTCCAACCTGGGCAACAAGAGCAAAAGTCCATCTAAAAAAAAAAAAAAAAAAGGAAAAGAAAATCAGCTCTTCTGCACTAAGATGCCTCAGTGATCAGTCCAGTTAAATTTAAAGGAAGCAAGAATCCTGCTGGTTCAAGGTACAGGAGCAGTGATTTCTCCTATAGATGACAGTATATGAGGGCCAGGTGTCAGTACAGACCTGTTACTTCTTTAGTGATGTGACAGCTAAAAAGACACTGGTGCTTGCTATGGTCTCTGGACACAGCAAAGAAAGAGGACTTAAGACCAGGAAATAACCTGTAGCACTGACAGTGACTCACGACCTTAACTATGGTAGTGCAAAATTGTGCAAGTCTTTTTTGTTCTCACAGGAAAGCACTGATGTGTAAACTATGATGCCAGTTTATCCCTTGCAATGAGAAGATGTGACTTTCAAACACATTTCAATCTGGGCCTATTATTCCACTTCACATAAATCCCACTGATATCTACAATATTTCTCAAGAGTTTCTGAGGTGTGTAGGTAAAGGCTAAGAAGCGTAAGGAAGTACAGTATTTCCTGCCTTACCCTAGTAGCAGAGTACATAGAATATTTTATTAAAATGTTATTTTAAGCCCTACAAATATTAAATTTAATTTAAGCTATTTAACTGATATATTAATTAGCTTCAAGGAATACTGACATTCCCACAAGCTACCCCATGTGTATCCATCCTATGGGTTTTGGTACTTCTTCACATATAGTTAAAAGTATTGACATAAAGAATAAGGTCCAAATTTCTCAACATAATATATAATGGCCTTTATGGTAAAGGCTCTAACACTTCATTTATTTATTCAACTACTCCGCAACTATTGAATGCCAGCACTATTAAAGGGAATGTATTGGGCACACAGAATACAGTGAGGAGTGAAGAAATAGATATAACCACTGAATTTACAGTTTAGATTCTAGGGGGAGTATGTAAATACAGAAGCTATCTCAATATAGGGTGTTAAGATTTCCAGTAGAAGTACAGGAGGCTAAATATATAGAACTTGTCTAAATTCCACTAGAGGAGTGTCAGGCAAAGCTTCTTAGACAACTATCTTCTAAGTTAAGAATTAAAGTACAAATAGGCATCCATCAGGGAAAGTAGGACAAAGCAGAGAACAGCAAATTGTTTGAAGGCTGAGAGATTAGAGATGAGACTCCTCAGGAGGCAGAACCAGCTTGTATGAATGGCTTTGAAAGCTATGGTAAGAAGATTAAACTTAATACTAAGAGCAATAGGGAGTCTCTGAATGTTCTAAGAAGTGGAGTTATGTGAACAGGTTCACATTTTAACATGATCATCCTGACTAGGATGATTGACAGGGTGATTAAGACTGGAGGCAAGGAAGCCAATTGAACTGTTTTTGTAATCACTTAGGCATGAAGTAGTGCTAGTCAACAGTGAACTGAGATATATGCCAATGGATTGAAGATACCTTGGCGACAGAGTGAATATGTGGAGAGAGAAGGAGGAAAAACGATTATGCTCAGGTTTCTGTTTTGAGTTTGGGCCATATGGGAGAGCATCCATGAAAGAGTGGAGAGGGTGAGTGCTCAGGGGCCTATACTACATTTAAAGGGAGTTGCACAAATGGATCCCATCTGAAGCACTAAAGAGAAATTGGGACTTTTCAACATCTGTAAGACAAAATATTCCAAAGCTAGCGTTTAAGAATATTCAAATGACAATTTCATCATAATTTATACTGACTTCTAAATCTATCCTCTAAAATGTATTAAATTTTCTGGTTGCCAGTACCGGGAATTTTTTACACATTTTCATATACTGTTTTTTCAGCCTAGAATAACCTTTTCTACCTTGAAATCTCCTCTCTATTCTTCAGGATTTAAATCGGTTGACCTCTCTTTGAAGTCTTCTTAAATTCTTGATGCAGACTTAATTTCTTCCCTTTTGCCTTTGGAACTTCTCTTCACTTACTTTGTCTGTGCATCTCATTAATCTCTTCAAGAGCCGAATAGTGTGTGACCAGATAATCTTTGCATACTCACAACCTAGCACATACTAGGCACACAGTGAATATTTATGGAATAAATGGATAGGTGAACACAATTATTTCAGCAAAACATAGTCATAATACTGGTTTTATTAAAACAAATGGAGAAGATGAAAAAGATGGCATTTTATGTTGGGAGAATCACATAACTGCTTACGTTTTTAATAGAAGAGAAGAAACAACTCTGCATAATTAATTCATAATTATCTCCCTTGTACTGTGCCTCAGTATATTGGTGTTACATTCTTCTCCCTTCCCCCTTGGCTTTCCTGAAGGTACTTTAATACCTCAGTAAAACAAGATTGCTTAACATCAGAAGCAACCCTAGATATTGAATACTGCTATACAATAGTTCTCTGAGGTCCACATATTCTCACCTGAAATAGTTCTAGTAGTTCTCTGAAATTTGATGTTCAACTCATGGAGATTATGAAATTGAGTTGCTGTAAAGTTTATTAAACAAATCTACCTGTCTTGAGATAAGCTGAAGGATTGTAAAGACTATTTTAAGGCATCGTATTTGACTGCATAAGGAGTAATGGTAAATAGACTATCTCTATTGTCCTGAGGATACTGCTGGTTAAAGCCAATTACCCAGCTTTTCACAGACAAGCCATTAATAAGCGTTCATATCAGACAAAGCAAAATCCATTGCTTCAGTAGTATAATATTGGGTGTAATGAACAAGGTGAGATAAAGAGTGTTGCTTTAATTTATTAACTATCCTTTCCCTCGGCACCTTTTGATCTACTTGTGTTTCCTTACATTATCTAGTGTATTTTTAGAAAAGATAAAGCTATACAAATAATTTAATGTTCTTTTTTATTCCAGGATTTGCATAAAAGAAAAATAGTATGCCAACACTTCTATAAATAATGAAAGCTGTATCTCTATTTGGTTTCTTTCCACAGAACTCACATAGAAATTAATAGAGGGCCTTATGTGACTGAGCTTGTTCTTTTTAATACACCAGGATTTTAAGTAATGACTTTACATTTGGATTCTAGTTTTTTAGGTGCATGCTTTTCTAAGATCCAACACAAATTTATCAGTGCATTTGTGATTCCTCACAGTAATGAGAAACTGATGTCTACCATTCAATGTAAGCTATTGCATTCTGAATGTAAAATGATTGTGCTAATTTTTTAAAATTCTTTTGAATTTTGAAATGAACGTTTTTCTATCTTTGCTTTAGCTATTTATGGCTCTATTTTATTAAGCCTAATATGTTGAAATAAATATTTTAAATCATTCTTCTGATGCAGTAGGCATTGGTAATAACTGTAAGGTTTTCTCTTTAGAGAAATGAGTCTTTTTCCCTGGCCATGGTTGCCTGCATCCAGGTGAATGATGGTATTGAGGGTTGTGATATTATGACCCAGCTGAGCAGAAATGTTATTAAATGGATCACTGTTTATTTATAAAAGGTATAGTTTACCAAATTCTCATGCATTGTGGTGACATAAGTTCATGTGCTCATTTCTACTTTTCCAAATTGTCAAAGAAATATTTTTAAAAGGTCAAAATAATAAATCAGATCTGGAAGAAATGATACATAATATAAGGAATTTCTATAAGATATACAATTAGAACCAGATGGAGAGAGTTTTTTCTCAGCATGAAATTTGTATCTTCCATTTCAGTAAATTGTATTGTTCACACAGTTGCCTAAATTCAAAGCCTGAGATGCATCACATTTTCTTCCCTTTCTCCCCAGGCTACGCATTTTCTTCCTCACGTCCAGATCTGTTCTCCATTTTTCTCCACTCTGCCTCATACCCTAAGAGGCTGACTTTTATTGACTGCAACTACCAAACTCCCCACTGCCTCTGACTTCCAGTTGTATTTGGGCAATGTAATGGGAGGACACTGAAGGGGCACAAAAAGAAAAAGATCAGAGGATTTATTCCTTATTCTCTGTCTCTACTCTCTATATATCTCTAGCACAAGTTTGTGGTAGATGCATTCCCCTCTCCAGGACCAAAACTCTTATCAGATGATTCTTCTGATACAGGGAGATCTGTCTACATTGCAGAAATTATTCCATCTGCTTGCCTTTTCAAATCCATTGATTACTATCAGATTCTAGCCCTGGGAAACTTCCTATCTCTTGTTGATTCTCTTAAACTTTTCCAACTTGAAATAGTCTGTTCATTAAACTCATTTTATTACCCTTCCTATTTTTTTATTTGTATAAATTTATGGGGTGCAAGCACGATTTTGTTACATCTGTAGATTGCACAGTGGTCAAGTCAGGGTTTTGGAATATCCATCACTTGAATAAGATACATTGTATCCATTCAGTAATTTCTCATCATCCACTCTCTCCAACTTCCTCACTCTTCCTAGACTCCATTGTCTAGTATTCCACTGTCTACGTCCATGGGGACACATTATTTAGCTCCTGCTTCTGAGTCAGAGCATGTTATATTCGTCTTTCTGTGTCTGACTTGTTTCAAATAAGATTATGGCTTCCAGTTCCTTTCATGTTGCTGCAAAAAACATGATTTTATTCTTCCTTACAGCTATATATACTGCATTTTCTTTGTCCAGTCATCGATTAATGGACCCTTATGTTGATTCTATATTTTTGATATTGCGAATAGTGTACCAATTTACCTTCCTACCAATGGTGTATAAAAGTTACCTATTTCCTGTATCCTTGCCAATATCTGCTATTTCCACCCTTTCTGAATGTACCATCTGTTTCCTGACAGCCCCTGACTGGTGCACACTTCATACTTAAAACCAATCACAAAGTCCTTTTGGAAACAAACCATATTTCTCCCAATTAGCTTTACTTTTTTACATTCCCAGTAACATTCTCTTAGTTCAAGTATCAGTCCAATTCTCCTCCTCCTTCAACTGCCTCCAGCTCCTTTCCAAAGCATCCTCCATACAAAAACCAGAGTGGAGTTTCAAAAATAAACATGGATTATTAATTTACTGCTTAAGAGACATTGATGACTTCACTTTGCCTTAAATCATGGCCAGCAAGTCTCCTCATATTCCAGCCCTGTCTCTCAAAACTCACCTACTGGCAACCTTAATTGCAGCACGCACACACACACACACACACACACACACACACACACACACACACACACACTTTCTCCACACCAAATCGCTTGCGATTCTCCGTTCAGGCTATCTCTTTCCTCTAGATCTTTAAACATGTAACTTCATCTGGCAGGTTTCTGAGAGCCCTTCCTAAAATCACAGGCTTCTTTGCCTCTCCTACTTTTCTTATACCAAACTCCATCTGGTCTTTTAGGACTCAACCTCTTAAGGATATCCTTGCTAATAGTTCCTACTCTACTAATGTCAAATATATTCTTAACCTCAACACTGTCATCAGTAGGTCCCCTTTTTGCCTCCTACCAACAGTGTATAGAAATTTTAGGAAGTTTTAGTTCCAGGTTTAAACTATATTGAGTTCAAATTCATTTCCACCATACAAATATTTACCTTGAGACCCTGAGCCTGTTTATTAAGTATATTAAGTGTATTCTCATTTATTTAGGAAAATAAAATTAGGGTTTATTTTAGTTCTTTTGAGAATTAAATTATATTCATATATAAGCAGCATTTAGAGCAGTATAAGTATAGAGTCACCCTCAATGCATTATGCAATTTTACAACTGCATTTTTTCTCAACTCCGTAAAACTTAATGCTCCTTACAAAGGGTCCAGGATTTATTGGTCACCTTATAATTTTGATGAGTGAGTTTTTGTTGCATAGAGGGTAAATTAGAAGTCCTTTTTAGTTAAATAAATGAACGAAATGTGTGTAATTAATCCTAGATTGATTTACTTGGCTTTTCTTTTGGTCTATTTTGTTTTTCAAATCCTGACTGGTAATGTCTAGGTCTAGATTACTTAAAGTAGTCCTTTCCATGAAATAGATACTTTTTGAGACTCCTGTGAACCTCAGAAAGTTCCTTCGTCCTTGTAAGGCTCAGAGGACAGAGTTACATTTGTCTTCGCCAGCACCCATGTTCTTATGGCTGGAGCTAAGTGTGTGATTTTTAATTATGTCACCTTGATTACTCACTTGTCTTTCATTAATTTGGATTCACTTTCCAGGTAATAGGTAATCACACATTTTTAATGCTGGCTAATATTTTAGAATATTTTTCTTTCCTGTAAGTTTTATGTTAATTTGGAAGTCTTCCAGAGTACTATCTCTCCATATTGAAATGAATAAATTAAATTTAATTAATATAATAAATGTTTCCATTTGACATGAAACACTTACTAAAATACTGCATATTTATATATTTCTTACTAACCATAGTGGCAAGGCATTCAAACTTCAGACCTCCAAATCTAAATGAAGCCATTAAGTAAAAATATCGCCTTAGTCAAAGATAAAGTTTTTATACAGTTTTCAATTTAATTTCTTGCATTTCTTCAAAAATCTACATACTTTTTACATTTGAATATGAATTTGTGGATTAAAGGATCCATGCTACAGAGTTCACTTCCCACAGGGATTCATTGCATTTATCTAAAAATGGTTTGCTTTTTAAATGCCTTTTCTCAGAATGTATCTATGGATTAGAACATATATAAAATCAAGAACTACTTCTCTAGCAACTTCTAGGTGTCAAAACTATGCTAAGTGTTCATTACTTAAGTAAACAAATGGCACTGCTTTAAGGTTTTAATCCTAGAAAGGGAGATGGTTATAGTAAAGCAATTAAGTGTGCTGTGGTACAAACACAGTATATAAAATATTGAGCTTAGCAAACTGTACACACATGTCTAAGTCTCATTCCATCTAATGAAGTATTTGGATCTAGTATAAAATTAGCACAAAGACAGAAGTATGCCAAATTGCAGGGTCTTTATTGCCAGTGACCACGGAGGACTCAAGTCTCTCCAACCCAAGGCCCCGAAAGGAGGGTGACATGACCTTTTTATGCCCATAAACCACCTCCGGGGTGAGGGTGTGGGGCGGGGGGTGGGGGTGAAGGGATTCAGACATTCAGAGGGCCAGGGGATTCCGTAAATTACTTCCTGGGCAGAGAGGAGGGTGCAGGTCTCCGGACATTCCAAGGGCTAGGGGACTTGTTGTCACTTTGGTTGTTACCTAAGATATTTACAGAAGTCAAGATAAGCATTAGTTTACACATCGTCTGGACAGTGGTGGAATCCACAGATCTTAGTTACTTATTACAAGTCACAGGGGCCAGGATGGAATTGGCTTGGGCTGCTTATTCTGGTCATTACCGGTAAGCAAAGGCCAGCAATTCGGGCAGTTTTATTTACAAAAGCCAAGGCCAGCAATTATTGTCAGCCGTTACAACTTATTTTTGAAAAACAGCTTTGTCTTGCATAAAATGGTGTTGTTCAGGCTCTAACTCTAGGCCAGCTATAGCACACTAAAATCTATAGGAAATGCAAGAGCATAAGGACACCACACAAACACAAACATACCCCTTCAAAACCTACATTCATACATATCAGTGTTGAAAGCAGAAAGATTCCTGCTTTCAGGAATCGTTAAGAGATAAGCCTTCTGAGAAATTTCTGTAAGATTTAAAAGTAACTATGACTTCCATTGCAGGTAGTATAGCAACTAAAAAAACAATTCCAGCTCTAAGATATATGAACATATATGCTAACACAGAGAAAAAGTACTAAATTACTATGAGCCAAGATAATAGAAATTCTTACAGCTGATAGAAATTAAGAAATAAAAGAGGGAAAAAAATGATACTTAAGGAAACTTAAATATCTCACCTTTATGTAGGAGGGGAAAAATCTTCCCCATTTATTTACAATAGTAAACTAGCTGGATATGGAGGTTAATGGACCAAACCTATTATTTTCCCAAAGTTCTTAAATAACATTTTGTTTTATAATGTTTCCTGATTGGAATTGTCCTTAAGCATGAACAATGCAAATGCAAATTACCTTTGGAGTAATGGCTTATCCTCAGGCATCAAAGTCTACAGAAACCAGCCAAACAAAGTGGGTGGCTTGGATCGGCAAAGACCAGATGTTGTCATTATCAAATACAGAATTTTTTAAAAGGTATGCTTATTTTTTAAGACATGAAGCAGGAAGATTAAAGTAGATATAAGAAAAAAAGATGTTGTAAAAACAGAGTACAAGCCAGGCACATTAGTTCACATCTGTAATGCCAGCACTTTGGGAGGCTGAGGTGAGAGGATCACTTGAGCCCAGCCAGGAGGTTGAGGCTTAAGTGAGCCATGATTGTGTCACTAAACTGCCACCTGGGCAACTAAGATGCTGCCAAAAAACAAAAATAAAAACCCTGAGTAAAGAGTTTTAAAATTTAAGCAAATAGAACTTCAAAAAGTAAAAATATATATAAATTTTTGAAATAGACAAATTAAACAAGTTAGACAAAGCTGTAAAGAGAATTAATGAGCAAGATAATATACCTAAAAAGTACTATGAATTGGAAAAGATATGTTGCAAAAGGAGCTGAGGATATGGAGAATAACATAAGAAAATTTGATCTCATATAATACACACTTTAACAGGAGACAATAAAGTGAATGTGAGAGGACTATATTTACAGAATAGGTAAAAACCATAAATTCTCTCAATAGAAAATCCCTCTGAAAAACAATCTAACCTAGATGAATAAAAACAATTCTTCATCTCAACACATCACACTGAAAAAGTTCTGTTCAACCAAGACAAAGGGAACTCCTTAAAAGTATCGAGAGAGGAAATACAAGTTTCCTACAGAAGTGATAACTGGACTTAGCAAGCGAATTTTCAACAGAATCAATGGAAGAGGGAAAATAATGAAAACATAAAATTCTCAAGAAGACCAACAAATCTTTTTTGGAAAGATGTAAAATGAACAAACATCCATTAATAGAATTATGTCCTATAAATTGACACATGAAAACAATTGAAGAAGTGAGGAAAGAATTTTTCTAGCAATTCAAAATAGATAAAATGTAAATGAAAAATGATATATCAGATATATTACCAATTAAATGAAGATTACAATTAATTTTACTGAGGGATTGGGGAAATTAGTACTCAAAAATATTTGAAAAGCTTAATTTTGTAATAGTTTTTATGGAGTACATATTAAAATGAAAACTGGGCACATTTTTTGACCCAATAAGTTACATTTCTAGATATTTATTCTTCAGATGAACTCATAGTGGTCACGAGATATTTGTATGATGATATTCACTGTAGTATTTACAACTTGAAAATTTTGAAATAACCATTATGTTTATCAATAGGGAAATTATACAATACACTGTGATTCATCATCACTAAAAACTTACCTCATTAAAGTTTCTGAGTTATATCATATATGATGACAGTAAAAGATCACCAAGATCTTTTATTGTGAAAAATGTGAGATTTTAAGGTTAACGTTAGCCTCAGAGGAATCCCAGCATAAGAAAACCATGAAGCATGGAATATCGAAAATATTATTCTTAGATGTAGCTAGAACATACAAAGGATATATAGGAAGGCACTCCAGGCCGATGAAACTGAAAAGTGGGGTAATGATAATGCAAACCAGAGAAGAATGCATACTTTAAATTGGAAAACATAGGGGCTGAGAATAATACAAGAAAAATGAACATAAGGAGAAGGATGAATTAGACAATGATAGGAACTAAAGTAAGGGACGTCAAAAAGGAAATATGAACATAAACCTGCTGAAAGGTCTAGAGGGCATTTTATTGTACAACAATAATAAAAAAAAATAGGGTAGAATTTGAGGTGTGGAAGAGGAGAAAGAAAAGGAATCCAGTTTCTGATACTTCCTGATTTGTTTTATATGCAGAAAGTATCAATCTAATTCCCATCCAGCTTTGGGCTCCGGTATCAAAATGCATAGAATTTGCCTGATCTGTATGATCAAGAATAACCCTCTATACTCTGGGATGAGACAGGAAATTCATAATCTATCAAGGCAGAGTGAGTGTTTCAAAAATCCCCACCCTGCATACTGAGAAACAGAGGCCTGGAATGCCCTGAGGTGCCAGTCTTGCCTAACACACAATGCTGCAGGGAACATGACTTATATGACAAAGATTATAATCTAAGGAATCCTATTTGTGACTATGTAACAGCTAAAGAACAGAAGATGGCGGGAAAGAAATGCATTTGTCTAGTGAGAAAAATTAGGAAAATATGAAAACAAGATCTATTAAAATTACACTATTATGTGGAGTGAATTAGTTCATCTGCATTTTTAAATGACAATCTTACTAAACTTATTAAAATGTAATTTTTATCCTATTAGATAAATGTTCAAAAACAGAGGAGTAACACTTGGGATTATGTTTCTTCAGATTAATTTTTCCATGTATAATTTGTTTTAATATCTAGTATTTATTTTGAATGGCAAATGAGAATTTTTCATGTACTAACAGTAATTTTACATATTTCTCTTTTAATAATGACAATTATATACACTTTAAACAGCAAAAGTATTTTTCTATATTGCTTTACCCTCTGATAGAATTCCCTATGATTATTTTCAAAGTTATTAATCAAACTAAAAACAACATAAAATTTTGGAACTAGCTGAGCATGCCATTTGTTTAACACTTTATTTAATATTATGATGTTCTCAAGATTTGAAACTTAAAACTGTAATTGAATTATTTTCTGGATTTATTCCTCTTAGCCACACCAAGACATCATTAGCTGTTTTAAGTTATCCTGTATGAAAACTGAATAACTGACAACTAAAAAACTCCACAGAAATAGTGTAGGAGATGATACAAGCTATACATATAGACATAGATGTAGATATGGACATAAGTATATGAAATACATGTGTATGTGTTTATAGCTGAGACATTTGATAATGCATAGAGAAACAGAGGGCTTAAAAAGAATGGTAAGCCATCACACCCTTTACTGTATATTACCGGCAAAACACATTCTACTCAGCTGGTTGGCCCCTGTGTGACTCCAGGTGAATGAAGCAGATGTTAGTTAGGCAAGTTCAGAAAACTACTTTTCATTTAAGCAGGGTGGTGGGGAATTATTCTGCATATGATACTTATTAACAAAGAAATATAATTAGAAACAGCAAGTTTCTAGTTTTTATGTAATCACCTATTAAACAGCAAAATTTGATGAAGAAATTATTGGTGTTAGTACAGTAAAAGTTGTTACTGTATAAACTGTAGGAACTATTCTGAGGCAAATTTGTCAAAATTCATAAAAAAACTAAGTGTACATACTACTTATAAGAGTTTATGATGCCCGGATCTGAGGGATAGAACAAATAAGATTTTTGTCAAAGATACAAAGCAAAAAGAATTTTTGATCCAACAAGGATATAGAGAATTTGAACTCTTATATTTTGCTGGCAGAAAGGTAAAATGGTGAAGCCTCTTTGGAAAATAGTTTGGCAGTTGCTCAAAATGTTCAACATAGAATATATAATCCAGCGATTCCATTCCTAAGAATATTCCCAAAAGAAATTGAAACATACCTCCAGACAAAAATTTGAACATGAATGTTCATAGTATTATTTACAATAGCCAAGAGGTCAAAAAGGCCCACATATCTTTAAACCAATGAATGAAAAAATGAAATATGATAGATCCATATCTGTGCTAAAAATGAATAAAGTTCTGATTCATGTGACAACATGGATGAACCTTGAAAACATTACACTAAATGAGAAAGCCAATTCAAAATGATATGTTATATGACTTTATTTATATGAAATGTCTGAAATAGGCAAACTTTTCTATAGAGACAGAATGTAGGTTAAAGGTTTACTGAGACCAGACTGAGGATGTGTGGTGGAGAGTGGCTGAGAAGGGAAATGACGCTTCTTTTGCGAATGACAAAATATAAAGCTCAATTGTGGTGATAGTTGTACAATTCTGTATCTACTAAAAATTATTAGATAATGCACTCTAAATGGGTACACCATGTATGTAAATTGTATCTCAGTGTAACTATTGAAAATAAAGTTATGATTCAGTTAACAAGAAAAAACTCGAGACAGCTAAAGTATATCAGGTAAACATGGGGAGAAATGTCAGATATAGGTGATGGGGAGGAAGGCAGCAAACCACATTGCCATGTATGTACCTGTGCAACAATCCTGCATGTTCTTCACATGTACCCCAAAACCTAAAAAGTAATGAAAAATATGTGTGTGTGTGTATATATATATATATATATACTGATAGAATCCCTGATGATATATGCGAACAATGAAAACACTCTGCAGCTTTTAAAAGCAAAGTGAAGAACTATACTTACAAATAAAGCAGCCCAATAGTTCTTACAAATAAAGAACTGTTTTTAGGTGAAAAAAAAAAAAAAGAGTAGAATAGCGTATCTAAGTGGAAAGACAAAGTGGAATGAAGTATAACTTTAGAGTATATTCTCATTTTTGTAAAAAAGTCCATGTTTTCTGTATATGAGATACATGGATTTTGTTTTCCAGATTATAACTCATTTATTTTACTACTCTTTACAATCAAACACAATGATTTTTGAACCTTTCCTTCCCCTTACACTATTAAAGCTCTAAACTGAAGAGTCTTCTAGCAGTGTTTAACACTTTATCATCATTCTAAAAATGATCCTACTTCTGTACTTGAGAAGCCGGGTTTCTAGGCACATATCTGAGTCAGCCCACTCTTCCTTCTAAAACTTTGTGCCAGACAAATGTCTGTTGAGCAGTGGTGAAGTCAGCTGGCAATGAGCAAAATCCTTCAGGCTGAAGCACTGTGAAATGTGTAGTCCCGTGGTTTTCACAGGCTGCTTGCTGTGGGATTGAAACAATGAGGAGTGTGTTTTCCTTTCCTGTTCCAACTAGAGTCCCCCAACATGACTGAAAATTGCTGTCCTATCAAGGTGTCTTTCTCTAATGATCAAGTTTGGTTTTGAATCAAATGAGCATATGTTATTCAGACACTAATTCATTAAGAAAAAGTTATTGAAGACTTACTTCTTGCTATAATGGCTGATTGATCACTGTATCCTTGTACAAAGTTACCTAAGAAGCAATCAAACATATTTCTGCACTTACTGTTTCCTAAACTCTCATACATTTATGATTTCTAGAATTTTAAAAATGGTAATTTTACTGTTCCTATACATTGCTAATTATATTACTATATCCATCATCTAGTTAGGTTTAATAAACCTCCACAATCAGTTGATATTTTTAACCTGTATGTGAAAAAATTTCAGCAGTGTGAACTAATTGTCCTTTTTAAATATATAACAAATTCAATACATTTTAATTCTAAGTTTTAAAACAAGTAAATTCATGACATAATTTATAACCTGCAAAAATAAAACTGAAAGCCAAAGACTATTAATAATTATATATTGAATGTGAAATTTAATCTTTATAACAAAGATCAAATGATTAATGTTGCTTTCAAAAATTGATTTGTGATCCTGTTTTTAGATCAATTGATAGCAATTATTTTTGTGCAATCAGTTAACAAATGAAATGTGCAAAATATTGATTTTTTTTCAGGTCAAACACAGGCTCCCTGGGTAGCTACAGTAGGGGAAAGAAGTGGTGGCATTTAATTCTCTCGAATTTATTCCTGAGAAAGTAGTGATTGACTGCAGTTCATGAAGTCCATGGCAAATGTTAGACGAAATGGTAAAATTATTCAAAAACATTAAGACTAAAAATTAAATTAGAATTCAGAATATTGAGTAATAAATCCCATGTCATTCATATTAGCATTGCCATTTAACTTGATGAAAATTGCCTTAAAGAGACAAAACAAGTGACTTCTTTTGCTACGGTTTTATCTTTATGACAAGATACAAAACTTATAGTGTAAGTGCTAATAGGAAGAAGCATGCTAATTTTCTAATAGAGCAATATCAGAGAAAGTTGATTACAAAACTGTATCAAAAGAATTAGAATTTATATTATTTATAAAATTAAAGTTCTATAATGGAGTTATAAAATTAACCCGGGATGGCACAATTATTTCACTTGCTATTTTTTTTTTATTATTATTATTTTATTATTATTTTTTTTTTTTGAGACGGAGTTTCACTCTTGTTACCCAGGCTGGAGTGCAATGGCGCAATCTCGGCTCACCGCAACCTCCGCCTCCTGGGTTCGGGCAATTCTCCTGCCTCAGCTTCCTGAGTAGCTGGGATTACAGGCACGCGCCACCATGTCCAGCTAATTTTTTTGTATTTTTAGTAGAGACGGGGTTTCACCATGTTGACCAGGATGGTCTCGATCTCCTGATCTCGTCATCTACCCGCCTCGGCCTCCCAAAGTGCTGGGATTACAGGCTTGAGCCACCGCGCCCGGCCTTCACTTGCTATTTTTCTTGATAGTAGTGTGGTACAGGACAGGTGAGGTGATTCATGCCTGTAATCTCTCATCACTTTGGGAGGCCGAGGGTAGCAGATCACCTGAGGCAAGGAGTTTGAGACCAGCCTGGCCAACAAGGCAAAACCCCATCTCTACTAAAAATACGAAACATCAGCCATGCATGGTGGCAGGCACGTTTAATCCTAGCTACTCGAGAAACTGAGGCAGGAGAGTTGCTTGAACTCAGGAGTGAAGGCTGCAGTAAGCCAAGAGTGCACCATTGCACTGCAGCCACTGGGCAACAATAGTGAAATTCCATCTCAGACAAATAAAAAACAACAACAAAAAGTAGTATGGTACATTGCATTTTTACAAAAAATGATTCAAATTCATTTATACACTATTTATTGGAGAGCCTACTGGAGATCAAGCATTGTTAGGAATAAAATGAAAAGCACAGAAGTCATCCATGTATCCTTCATGTAAATTGAAATTCAGAGGAAAGAGAAGTGGGTCAGGATCAATTATGAATAAAATCTGTGATGAACTTCATGAAGAAGAATTTCAGTTTGCAAAAGAACTGACCTGCACATTAACATACCAGTAAAATATAAATTATCTATTTCATTTTCTTCAACTCTTTTATTCCAATAAGTTGACATTAATGTGTGTTGTCCATCTAAAAATAGGTATTTAATCTCTCAGTTGGGGAATGTTTGAAGTGACTTCTTTTGCTAAGGTTTTATCTTTATGACAAGGTACAAAATAAAATTTCTTATATTTAATTGTTGATTATTTTTATTGTAGTAAGGTTTTATACATTAAAAAGATAATTATCTCATGATTATATTAAGGGGAATTCTAAAAACACTTCCCAAACAGTATTTAAAACTCATGAGTACTCTGAAGACAATCATTAAACACATTTTCATTAAGTATTATAAAGATTCCTAATAAAATGAGAAACTTTTGTATGGAGGGAGAAAAAAAAAACAAATATGTACAACCTAAATAGTACAGGCAACACAAAAAATAACTGTACGGCAAGTGCATGATAAATATTCTAACAGTGCTACAAATGAGATGTGCAACTTTAGACAGGAGAGAAACATCAGTTACATCTTGTTGGCTAATAAAAAAACTAATACAGGCATGGCCTTAGCACTATAGGCAAAATTTAGGTAGGAACTGAGAAACAACAATGCATAAAAAGTATATTTAACAAATTTCCAAAATTAGGAAATTTCAGGGTCTTTAAGGAATAGTAATCTTATGTGGTTTGAGAAAATTTAAGGTATTTATTAGGAATCATGAAAAAGTAGGCTGGAAGAGCAGAGAGAAATCAGATTGTCAAGGGGATTTGAATCTGAAAGTAGGAAATTTCACATAATTCGGAGAGAGTTTTGTCGTTCATTATTTATTAGAAAAGATTAAAATGGTATGAAAATTTGTTAAAAAAAAAAGTTAGGGAATATGTGTGGCTATTTCTAAGGCACCCCTTGGATAGCTCCCAGAAATTAATGCTAAGTCAGACTGACGATTGCACATTTCTAGCAGTTAACTTAGAAATTCTTCAAATTCAAACCATTTTAACATGAAAATGTTACATGACCTAATTCTTGATCTTAGGCTCATAAGATAAGAAACAGCTAAAGGAGGACTATGTTTCTTCCATAAAATTACTGAGAAGTTTATGAAGGTCATTTCTTCCATGATTCTTACTACTACAGGGTCATATGTGGCTCAGAAATTTTTAACATTTACGTATCTCATAATTGTGAAACAAACATTATAATTTTGTCCTCAGTTAAAACGTTGATCAGTGTTGCTTTGATTTTCTCTTATATTAAATCAAATTTTCTATTATTTCTATTTATGTTCCTAGTTCTTTTACTTATATTTTGTTTTCTGGTCTGTTTATAAATCACAGGTCCCAGGGTTTTATGCTGTTTCCAACAGCCTCCTTTGTTGATAATTCTGATGTGACACAAGGGATTGATACCATGTGGACTTCCATCACCCCCTCTGTTGCAGCACCATCTGTGTGCCAGGAGGATCTATGCCACAATGGAGGCACGTGCCATCCCATCTTCCCCTCCAGTGGTGTAGTCTCATTCCAATGTGACTGTCCACTACATTTCACTGGACACTTCTGTGAAAAAGGTAATCAATCTTCTTTATCCTTTTATATTTCTTTTTAAAAGCCAGAGAATGGATGGGAGTTGAAATGTACTATAAACACAGTAATGGGTACTAGTGCAAACAAGAAACATCTGTTTAATTTTATTTAAAAATGAATTCTGATAGAATACCTTCAGTTTAGTATTGTAGAAGCAAACCTAAGATTTATTTTTTTGCATTAGGAATGCCATTCAACATATATTTCCAATTGCCATTAAAAATAGAAGTTAAAATTCAGTGTTTTATATGTAGGTACTTCTAAAAGTATGGTGAATCCTTCCTTTGTTTTGCATAGAGACAATTAGGTTCTAATTAATAGTATTTTTATTGCTTAATTGCCAATCAAATAGCCACATTTATATACTTCATATGCAAATCCTTTATTTGAATTTAGTGTTAAGAATAGTACATTAATTTTTTATGCTTAAGAATATGGTTTTAAGATGAAGCTGTTAATGAATTTTTTAAAATTCTCCTATTGTCAACATCTAAAATCCTCCTAAGAAGTTTTCAGTTAATTAGGGAAATGCTAGACAACTAAAGCCAGAATCACCCTGGACAGATTACAAAGACATTAGATCATGGTGCAGGTGACTGGTTGTCCCTGCACTGATAACTGAAAAGTGTCATTGTTGTCTCTGTACAACTAATCTCTAGTTATAAATTAGGGAGGAGGGAATGGGGACTTTTATTGGGTTATGATTCAGATAGCAGATAATTTCATTACTTATCCAAGACTGTATTTCATAAGTCCCCTTTTAAGTGCTAAAATGTGGGACCTCCTAATGTTAATTCAAAGGGGTGTGTGTGTGTTATTCAACCCTTCTTCCAAAACGACCTTGTATGACTCTGAATGTTTACCATTCAGCCAAGTAAGCAAGCAAATACACTAAAAGGCACAGAAATGGAAACAGTCTATTTTCATGTTTATCTTAAGACATCATATGAGTGTTATTCAAAATTGATTTTAACTGTAAAATGCTTTTAAAGATACATCACTATGGCTTGATTTTTAGACAAGTATTTCATGTGTTTGCAAAATAACATGACATTTGCTTTCTGCTATAATTTAAGGCCATTTATATTATATTATATGAGTAGAGACGTCTAGGGGGATCATTTGGTTGGTAAAGCCCTTTTAGATCCACATTCAACTGTTTAAAACTCTGAAACGGCTTTTTCTCTTTTTTTTTTTTTTAATTTTTATTGCATTATAGGTTTTGGGGTACATGTGCAGAACGTGCAAGATAGTTGCATAGGTACACACATGGCAGTGTGTTTTGCTGCCTTCCTCCCCTTCACCCACACTTGAGGGGGATAGCCTGGGGATGAATACCAAGTGTGGCTTTTTCTCTTTTTAATTTTGTGCTGGGCGGAGTCTTAAAAAATACTCGACTTTATTTATTTATTTAGAGATGGAGTCTTGCTCTGTTGCCCAGTCTGGAGTGCAGTGGTGCAATCTTGACTCACTGCAACCTCTGCCTCCTATGTTCAAGGGATATTCCTGCCTCAGCCTCCATAGCAGCTGGCCACCATGCCCGGCTAATTTTGTATTTTTGGTAGAGACAGGATTTCACCATGTTGGCCAGGCTGGTCTCAAACTCATGACCTCAAGTTATCCACCCACCTCAGCCTCCAAAAGTGCTGAGATTACAGATATGTGCCACTGTGACCGGCCAATTTTAATTTTTTAATGTTAGTGTATCTCCTGGTTAGACTCATGTATTACACTAGCAATGACCCTGTAAGCCATCATTTCTCTCTGTCTCACTGAATCCCCAATTCTCTCTCCTATAACTCTTTACCTAGTATCGTTAACACTTCATAGAGTAACCTGTATTCTCCTCCAGAAAAAAAGAATGGAGGTTTTTTTGGAGTTAAGCCAAGGCTTCACTGAGGTTTAATTGTATTTGACATTTTTGGTGGCAGAATGTTGAAAATTGAGCTGAGGAAAAGAATTGGAAACCTACCCTATTTTTGCTGCAGGAAGTATGTTTCCATATTATTAATCATTTTCTACTTCTTAAGTTTTTAACTATTTTTCTTGTTGAATTTACAATATTTTAAAACTAATAAATTGGATGTTTTGCTAAGCACTAAGTAATCTACTATAGAGTACTTCTTTTTTCAAAGTAGATGATAATCAGACACTGACTAATATTTTTTAATAAGTAGTAGTTATGAAATTATATATTAAAGAGAAATTTTAATGCACTAATACCTGAGACATATGATATACTAAACAAAATTAATGTAATAGGACTATTTTTAGATTATTATGTCATAGTATCTGTAATTTTTTTGTTCTTGCCTTCTTTTTGGAAAATGTTTCTGTATAATACATAGAATGCCATGTGATGTGCATGTTCAAAACTGAAATTTTATTTATAAATATTAAAATGACAAACATTTATTTTTCATCATTTACTCCTTACATTTGAATGGAGTACCTTGCCTCGTTCTGTCATAAAGAAAGCCAAGGACAGGATTGCGTTTTCACCCTATTGCTCTAAATGTAATTTGCATGTTGCGTGCCTTAGAATCCACACTGACACATGTTGGCTACTGCTACTGCCTAAGGCCTGTAATTCAGGAATCTGATACTAGGATGTTATTTTTTATAGGATGATTCAGGTTGGCCAGATGAATCATCCTATAAAATGATTCATCATTCTATAAATGATGAAATCTAAGTGTAAATTTCAATAAATATTATTATGTACCACTTTTAAGTTGTTCAATGGCCTGGTAAAAACCTTGCTTTAGATAAACAATCCCTAAGTCTTCCCTATTTATAAATATTATACTTATATAATTTCTTAGAAGTGTTCTCAGTACTAAATGCTTAAATTTACAGAGAAATCAAAATTTACAGATAGAGTACCATGAAAATGATTTTTTAAATGAATTCCTTATTGAGTACAGTCAACACCTAAAATATATGAACTTCTGCTTCAGGAATGAAATTTGCATAATATTACTGTGAAGAGACCAGATTTACCAGACACTGCACTGAGTGCTTCATGCATCTTATTTCACTTAACCCTCAGAATAACCCTGCTGAAGTAGGCTCTCTAAATTACCCCCATTTACAAATGAGAGATCCAAAGCTTAGAGATGTTACTTTGTCAAGGTCACACAGTTTATACATGGTAGAAATGGGATTAGAAGTAATCTTGGCTGACTCCAGATTTCATATTTAACCACCATGCTATATTACTGTACTACTTGGAAAATCAAATTTAACGTGATGGCATGAAATAAAATTTTTAAATTATCCCACTCTGTCATCTGTTTATAAAAATCATCTTTGCTTCAGAAAAAAAGTTTTTTAAAAATAAAATTTCAAAAATTATCAAACCAAAGAAGTTAGTGTTTATCTAGTAAGTTTTTAATTAAGAAGATATCAAAATTCCCATAAAATGAAACTAAAAAGCACATTAGGTAAGCCCCAAAATTTGTGTCTGAGTGGTCATATCTTTTCATAATGATTTCACTTAAACTAAAATATAGAAAGTAGATTTTAGAGTATTTGATTTTCAGAAAAATCTAGACATAACTGATAAAAGAACATGACTGAAAAATATATAATTACATAAACATCCAGATATAAAGATATGTTGGAAATTTATTTTTCTTCCCAAGCCTTGCTCCTTTTTACTTCCAGTTAATATTCTTAACCTGTGACAGAATGTTAGAATATTTTATTTTACAACTTTGATGTTTCGCAGCAAAATACAGTTGTCAATTAAAGTATAGGCCCCGAACTAAAATAGCACTAGATCCAGCAATACAGAGAAAGAATTTCTGGAGCTACAAGACTCAAGAATGGGTCACCCACACACATACATCCCATTTACTTGGCATTACATCATATGCTGCTCTACTCTATCAAATCATCCATATCCAATCTGCTAATAACATTGACTTACAGAATTAGTTTGATTTAATATGCGCTTTTTTTTCTTCAACACATGCTATCTTAATTCATATTAGCTAAACCTTGTTGCCTACTTCATCATAATGATCCTACATCCCACCAAGGGAAACATAAGAGCATATATTCTTGCTTTGTTTTATATGGCTGCATGCAGGCAGATGGCTGTCTCCTACTGTAAAGTTCAGAATGACAGATTTAGAATATCAGTGTCTTGTGCTGGGGAAAAGCGTATGCCTCTGACTATTAATTATAGGATTAACATTTTTAAAGAGCCTCATACTTTTTTAGTGTCCTATAAAACAATTTTATAAATAGTACAATAAAGGAGTGTTTAAATGCCATACATTAAAAGCAAGAAATATTTTGTTTTAATTGATATTCTATCTGCATATATTCCATATATGTTTAAAGGTTAACTGTACTGAGTAAATTGCAAAGGTAGAAATAAAAGTGAGAGGCTTTACTAGGTGTTTGGTTTTGTTAAAAACAAATAGACTACCTTGATATCTTTGTTTTCTACTATAACTCGAATGTATCTTAAAAGTGTGTAAGAGTAGTCTGAATTTATTTATTAACTTTAAATCAGGTGGCTGAATGTCAGGGATTCCTGGGCTAAGAAGGCAGGGAAACAGCATCAGTAAGGTTCTTATTACAGTGATTTATCTCTTTTCCAGAGAACTGATGGTCTATACCATCAAAACAGGACCAAGACATAGGTGTTTGCCTTTTCAAATATTATTATCTGTGTCTGAAAACCTGTATGAAATCAGAGCAATGCTGCATATTTATTAATAAATGACAATGGCTGAAATACTGATATGTTAAATTGAAAATAAATGGGGATTGAAATCAAGAACAGAGTCTAACAGGAGGCAAGATTACCTATTATCAAAGACAGGGGATTTCATTTTTGAAGTGAGAGATAGACTGGAGGTTTATAACCTGCTCTGCACTTCTCCTCTATGAACTGCTACATTCTCCAGCAGGGAACACTGGGCTCAGCTGGAGACAAAGACAGCCTGCTCCCTATTCTCGTGCTTATAACTATGATACAATCCTCAGTGAGCTTAAATCACGGTTTTGACAGGGCTATGTTCCTTACTGGAGTATCTAAGGGAGAATGCATTTCCTTGCCTTATCCATCTTCTAGAGGATGTCTGCATTTTTTGTCTCATGGCCCCTTCATCTATTTTCAAAGCCAACAATGGCAAATCTGATGTTTCTCATATTGTATCTCTCAGACATACTCTTACAACTCCCTTTTCTATACTTAAGGAGGCTCGTGATTATATAGGGCCCACTGAGATAATCCAGGATAATCTCTGTGTCTCAGAGTCAGCTGGTTAGCAATCTTAATGCAATCTGCACCCTTAATTCCCCTTTGTCATGTAAGGTAAGATAGGTATAGTTTCCGGGAACAGGGCTTTGGACATCTTTGGGAGGCCATTATTCTGCCCACCAAAGGATCTCTGGTCATCTCTCAGGGGACTTACATGATTATACAAAAAAAGAAACCTATTGGGTGGATATCCAGTGTTCATCAAATTGTGGGAAGTAAATTAAATCAGTTTAGAAAATGTACTGAAGGATGTTTAATATTCTGGAGGGCCAGGGAACAAGAGCTATAATGAGGCTGATCTAGGAACAGACTGGTCTATCCGCCCCCAGCACTGGACATGTGCCATGTTCTGAGCCACTTGCTCAAGATTCAGAGTCCCAGGAGATACTCTGAAATTGTCTAATTGGCAAAACCTCAACCATATGCTAACCCACTGCCTGTGCAAGAGAAGGAGGAGAGAACAAGAAGGGCCATTTTGCCTTGGGCTTCTGAAATAATAACTAGACCATACAATCCACCAAGATTCACAAAACAGGCCTATTCTTTATTTCAACACAAAAAGATAATCATTCACAAAAGGCATTCATAGCATGTGTGCAAATTTTTTTCTCCCTGGATTTCTGTCTTTTATATCCATTTATTTTGCAGAATAGTTTAACAAAACTTTTTGTTTCCTTTCATTTGCGCAAACACACTGTAAATACATCATCAAAATATTTTAATAAACAAAGATTTTTCCCTTTCTTACTTTCAATTTAGGTCATCAAGAAAAATACTTTATGGAGAAGACAGTATCTGAAATGGTACTTAAAAGGTTCAGTTTAAATGGTGCCTTAGAAAATTAGAATGAACAAGTACATGAAGGAGAAGGGAGCTGTCTAGTTTAGTTTGGGAACAGGGCACATACGGGATCAACTGAGAAGTAAAGCTGGAAATTCACTTGCGACTTATACTGCAGAGAACCCTAAATGACAAATTAAAATATAAAACCATTAGAATGGTTTTCAATCAAGCAAAAGACATAATGACCAGAATTGGACTTCAGAATGACAGATCTGAAAGTAGAATATGGAAAGGATTATGGTGGGGAAGGAGATGAGATAGGGAGAGAAATTGAGAAATAATTACAACAGGCTAAAAATATAGGATGATAACTCTTTAACCCTATTGCTTTGTAACAATACGGAAGCATAGAAGATGTTTGTATTCTCTTGTGCAGAATACAGTATTGATTTTTTTTAATCAGAAATTTACCGGACTGGATAACACGTTTATCCTTTCATGTATTATTTTGTGAAAAAAAATATGTGGTATAAAATGTAATCATAGAAAACAAGTCACAGTAAATGTTCCTTCCATTCTTTCCTTCTTTTTGGCACTATCTTCTGCCCCACCTATTGACCAAAAAACTAAATTATATGCTTTAAAATCTGACCATGGCACAAATGATATGGAAAATAAAGGAAATAACATAGGCCTGTTATAAAAAGTTTACAGTCAAAGCAAGAATGATCAACTAGCTAAACATTTGCAAGTACATGTATACATGGACACTGGGTAGAATGATTTATCCTGTATTTCTAACTCAGTGCTAACTTTCTTAATAGCCATGATTTCATTGCATGCATTCCTATTTGTTTTTAATTGAATTATTATATACATCACATGTACACCCACACACAAAGATAATTTAGCACATAAAAGATAATTAAAATACGTGTTTAGAGTTTTTGTAGAATTATTACAATCATTCACTATTGGAAAACACCTTAAAATTAAATTAGTTGAAAGAAACATTTCAGTGGTGCAGAAACAATGTTCCAAAAATGTATAGTAACTTAAGTAAACTACTAGTTAAAGGCAAATATAGAAATAGAATACAAGGTCCATACAGAAAATGTACCACACAGCATGTGTCCCCCAAAGTTTTTCAGGGATATATTCCAAGTTGAATTGCAAGAAAAATATATTGAGTTGCATAAATATTTGAAATAAACAATAGAATAAATAGATAAATTAAGATACTGATGACCTCAAGTATACCAAATTATCTCTAGAGAAATAGACAAATATTTTACTTGAGGTATAGAAACTTAATGTTTAATGAATTTACTAACAGTCCTTTTAATTGACAGGCATCTTTAAAAGCATGTTTTTTTTACTGAAGTCAATATACTAACAAAAATAGCAGAAAAGATCATTATAATTTCTAATTTACTGCCAGTGAAATCACTTTATGAGATAATGTTTCAACAGTGGGAATAATTACAAAAAATTGATATTCAGTGATCATGCAACTTATTTTTAATGATTCCAAGATAGGGTGCACTGGGAGTGGAGAAAGTCCTGTTTAAAAATCTACAACAAGGAAATGCCATTTAAGCCAAAACTTAAAAAACAGAAAGTCACCAGAATTTTGAAAAGTAGAGGAATGTTCCAAAGACAATAGTATGCTCCCATGAACATGAGTATATAAGAATGAGTTTATGAGTTTAAAAAGGAAAAACTCTAAGTACCAATAATTTTCTTAGACTTAAGACTAAAACAAATTATTGAAGAAAAAACAATGCCTCTAATTTCATTCACTGGTGTACTTTAAATTTATAGTGAGCCTATTGTCTCTCATCTCATTAAATTTAATAAAGCTTTATGGCCAAATGCTAAATATGGCTATTTTTTCCTGATACTGCAGCTCATAGTCTTTCAAAGAAAACACTACGCTTTTTCATAGAACACATTATCTGATAATTAAATTAATGGGGTTTAGTTGAGAATTTTAATATCATTTGACATCTTAACATTTTAAATAACAGCAGAGGAACTACACTAATACTTTGGTATTACACTATTTACAATAAAATAGTAAAGATGTGAAAAAAATGCTATTCTCTACTTAACTGGAATAAATCAGGAAAAAGGACTGAATAATATAAATTTGGATATGAAAACAGACCAGCAATAAAAACAAACACTAATGTGATCCTGCCTCACAACATTATAACACAATGGAAAAACAACAAAAACTATAATGAGCAGAGATAATTAGAAACAAAATGTTCAGTCTCTGAGAAATTGATTTTCAGACATTTTCATCAACATGTGCAACAAACTTAATTTAAGAACTTACAGGTAAAAAACAACATCATGCCCTTACTTGTAAATACAATCATATTAATGAAACTAAAAATTACGTGAGCAGAAGAATTTATTATTTAACTGTCCTGGAAATACTAAATCAATTTCCACTGCTTTAATCTATTTTGGTAAGCTTTACCTATGGATGTCTCTATTCTCTGTCCTCGGATCATACATATTATATGGATCTAAATAAATATGAAGAGATATGAAGCAAAATGGAAATTGAAAATAATCTTTACACAAATATGCCACCTTTTGCCTGCAGTTCTCTTGGTTGCCTGTGGTTTAAAAGTAGGAAATGGATACTTTGGGTAATCTCAGTGTTTCTGAAGATTAGAGTAGTCTCCATTAATCCACAGGAGATAGAATTCTAAGACCTCCCCACCCATCCAGTGTATGCCTGAAACCTCAAATAGTACCAAGGCCTATATTCAGTCATCGTTTGTATTTATGGGAGTTTGGCTCCAGGACTCCTCTGGGATACCATAAACAATCAAGTTTCTTATATAAAATGGACAAAGGAATTTTTCACATCCCAGGTGGGAAGGACGGGGATGGTATGAAATTTCATCATGGTATTCAGAAAGGTGTGCAATTAAAAAATGTGTGAATTGTTTATTTCTGGAATTTTCTATTTAGTATTTTTAGACTGCATTTAACCATGGACTAACTGAAACTGAGGAGAGCAAAACAGCAGATAAGAAGGAACTACTGTAGTATCAGATTGTTGTAAACCATTTTCTGTTGCTGTAACAGAATACCACAGACTAGGTAATTTATAATAATAATAAACAGAAATTTAACAATTCATAGTATGGAGACTGGAAAATCCAAGATTGAGGGGTTGCATCTGGTGAGGGCCTTCCTGCTGTGTCATCCCATGACAGGAGACAAAAGGAAATCAAGATGGTGAAAGAAAGAAAGAAAAAGGGAGCCTAACTACCCCTTTTATAATGAACTCCCTGCTGTGATAAAGCGTTAATCCATTCACTTTGTCCTCATGGACTAATCACTTCTCATTACAACCCACGTGCCAACATTGTTGCATTGGGGAGTCAGTTTCTAACACATTTTGGGGTTTACATGCAAATCATGGTACTAATGTAGTAACTAAGAAACAGGAAAGCAACAGATAATAAAAGCTAATATTTACCATTGTACCCTTGGTACACACTGTGCTAAACCCTTTTCATATATCCCATAGTTCTCAGGTCACTTGTATTGAAAAATCTAATCCAATTTGAAACACACCAACTCTTTCATTCTACACACCAACTCTGTGAATCAAGTAATAATTTATTAGTTGAAGATTTTCTTGTCTCCAAGTTATAGAAACCAACTCAATAAAAAATAACTGGTAGTGACTCATTTAATCATCATGAATCAGTATGATTTTGAAGTAATAATTTTTACTTAATTCAAGAGAAAAAAAATGGAGGCAGAGAGTTTAAGTGTCTTATCCATAGTTACTGAGCCAGTAAATTCTGGAACTGAGATTAGAGTCCAAGCTTTATGAACTAGTCTACCTTTCCAATCCAAGTTAAAATAAGCAAAGACAGAATCAAATTTATTATATGAATATAAAGATGGAATTTCATAGAACCCCAGAATGAGAATACAAAGATGTTTGCAGAAGGGAACTACAACTAGAAACAAAAGCCCTCTCAGTATTTTCTCTGTTCAAGTGATGTTTCATTCTTCCTACCGTGTCCTGATTGACAACGGATTTTGAAGGAACATTGTAGAGTCCTTCTACCAAAAAAGAGCTGAACTATTCTTAGATTGAACCTGGGGAAGAGAAACTGGCTATCCAGTTTGGCTAAGAGAACCACTCTTTATCCAATGACTCTAGCCAAAAGTATGCCATGCCAGCCTGTCTGCTCACTGATCTATCTGCAGATCAGAAAGGAGCTGCCCAAGAAGGAAGAATTATGGTAGGCAGGGAATATACCATGAAATTTGTAAACTACAACTATTCATATTCCCATCCTACTGGTGAAAAAACTGTGCACAGAGAAAATAATTTGTGGGGTCAACAAAGTTGGAACTCAATAATTTGTGATTACCAAAGCAAGAACACAAACCAAGGTTTATTTAATGCCAGAAACTGTTTTCTTAAACTGCCATACATTTCTATTAAAAAATCTTTCCTAACAAAACCAAAAATAATGTCATCTATATTGACATAGTAATGCATTCAGTTATTAAATGACCTGACTTGGTAGATTGTACTCAAGAATAATTTCATCTCTTCTAACCCTGACTAAAGAAATGTTCTATCCAATTTCTCCTGCCCTCTTATTTTGTGAAAAACAGGGAATATCCCATAGTTCTCAGGTCACTTGTACTGAAAAATCTAATCCAATTTGAAACTTCACTCTTATATTCAATTTGAAACTGTCCACACCCTTCTGCCTTCCCTTGGATCCACTTCCTCCTCAAAGCCAGAGTCTTCAAGGTCGCATCAGGATAGGAGGAATCAGAAAAAGCATCAAAAGTCATATTATTTAGCAGGTGTTGATTTAATTCTGCATGGGCAGCAAATGCATTCTGTCATTGCAGCTGCTTCAATGGTTTGATGGTGATTCCCCACACCACCTTCCCCTGTCTTAAATTGTGTACTCTCAGCTAATATCCTGCAGATTCTCTTCAGCAGTTCTTGGGGAAGTACATGCCTGCCCTTTTTGGCTGGTGCACATGACAAGTTAGAAATGTTATTAGACAACATTATTTCTAGATGACTTGAGCCTTGCTACCCTCCTTATCATAAATTGGATCCCAGAAAATCTCAGGCATCACTGTCCTGCCAACTAAGAGAAGTGTAAGTCAACCCATGGGTGAATTCTCACTCTCTTCAATACCTTTGCAGGCTACTCCAATTCTCCAGCTGCCTTCAAGATTCTCCCAGCAAGAAGCAGGCTCCAGTTTTCATTCCCTGCTTCCTAACTATAGAATTTCAAAGGCAAACAAGGCTAGACATTATTTAAAGCAATGAAAACAGATTTTATTCAGTGCTGACAATAGAAGAAGAGCTGAGCTTTATTCTGACTTGCTTAGAGGCGATTGAGTAATTTTAAGTGAGAATGAGTGAGGGGGAAAAGTAGGGACTCAAGTAGAGCGAGAGAAGTGAATAATTACTAAGTGTTGGTCAGTGTAAATTGATTAGGCCAGCTGTGTCTGCTAGCTGGCAACTCTCCCAGGTTAAGGTTCTGTCCTCTCAGAGAGGATAGAACAGAGGTTCTATCCTTCTTGATTACATTTCAAAGAAAAGGCTCTCTTTGTCTTTAAGAAAGAAACTTCTGAGTTGTAAGAGATACAGTCATCTCAAAGGAACACTAAAGAGTCATTATTGTAAGGCTCTTTAGTGTAAATCCTCTATGAAAGGGAGGTCAGAGGTCTAACTTCAGGCATGGCTGAAGCAAATCAATTTACCTGGCAATATTGCACTTTCTCAGGTAGGCATTTCAATGGAGGGGCAGGGGTACCTGTGGTCATCCTATGGACAGGGCTTCATGCTGCTAGAGATCCTGCTAGACTGTGGTCCTCTCAATGCAGAGACTTATATGGAGTCATTATGTGCTGAGATTTCTGCACTTCTCATGGAACCACGTGTCTAGTACTCCCAAAAACTCTCTCTACACAGATATCAACAGAGAGAGTCCCATAAACTGCGTCAGCTCTAGGAGCGTGTGTCTCACCGTCAACTATTTCTGCATGCTGCTTTTGGGGATTTCCTCACTTGGTTTGTGGTGGGGGTAGGATATGCCTCAGTGCTTTCTACCCTTAAATTTTTCTGAAGCATCGCTGTCTTTGATAAACTCTAGCTTTCTCTCGCAAGATTTGAGGAGATGGTAGCTAGGCCAGTGATATGTTTAATACCCATCTTTAGAAGAGGAGGTAGCGTATCACCCATTGTTTGAAGTTTGGAAACTTTAATAAGAATTTTGAGAAAATAGGAAAAGTTCTTTTATAGATATTATCATATTAACATAAAGATAGAATGCATTATATCAAAACAGAAATGAATCCACTTTTGAGGATTAATGGTATTTCTGCAGTTCCTTTTTTTTTTTTTTTTTTTTTTTTTTTTTTTGAGATAGAGTCTTGCCCTGTCACCCAGGCTGGAGTGCAGTGGCCTAATCTCAGCTCACTGCAAACTGCCTCCTGGATTCAACGGATTCCCCTGTCTCAGCTTCCCAAGTAGCTGGGATTACAGGCATGCACCACCATGCCCGGCTACTCTTTGTATTTTCAGTAGAGACAAGGTTTCACCATGTTCACCAGGCTGGTCTCAAACTCCTGACTTCAGGTTATCCACCTGCCTCAGCCTCCCAAAGACATTCCTGGCTCTTTCTGCAGTTCTTTTCTAATATTTACATTGACTTACGCCTAGTAGCAGAGGAGTTTCAACTATACCCAAAAGGGTTCTGAAGACATATAGTTGAATTCTAAAGATTTCGAGATTGTGCCACTGTACTCCAGCCTGGTGACAGAGTGATACTCTGTCTCAAAAAAAAAAATAAAAAACAAGTCACATGGTATTTACATTCTACAGCATCTATATTGTGATCTAAACATTAAATAAAATCATTCTCCATGAATTTTTATGTTTCTCCTCTGACTACAAGCAAATCTGTTATGCTGATGCAGTTTCCTGGAGGCACATCTATTTGAAAAGCACAAGTTTATTGAAGAAACTGGGAGTAAGAAGATAGGGAATTCAGTCTTGGTCCAATTCTTAGTTATGTAGCTTTGGAGAAATCTTGACTTTTTGACCTTCAGTTTCTGTATCTTTGAGAGCCCCTTTTAGTTCAAAATTTATTGATGCCCAGGTTGAGTGTCTAACAAGAAATCACTTGAGTTCTGTTCAGCCACTGCTCTGTACTTGCTCAGACTAAGGAGCAGCCTATGAACGTATGCTTTACCAACAGGGATGTCTCTTTACCTTGGAGACAGAAAAACTTGTTAGGCTCATTTCTTACTTTGTTACCCGTTTTTTGCAGAATGTGTTCTCTGAGAAGCAGAATCCAGTACAGGGATTGTCATGTAGAAATTGTATAAAGGGAACACTCTCAAGATCAGCATATGTGGGGAAAGGAAGGTAGCAGGATTGTAAAGGAAGAGCTTCATAGCATCCACCACACCAAACCAATATATCCATCCCCCTATAGCCTCTTGAATTCAACAATAGAGTATCCTTGTGTTTATCGAATAAGAATTCTACCTTGGGCTTCTCTTAGGCACATTCTCTGACATTACTCATGATCAAAACAACTTCTGAGAAACAAAAGACTTTGGGATAAGAGATGTTATTTGGAATTGTAGAGAGTATCTTAAAGTTCATAGGAATTTTTTATTTCTAATTTGGAGACTGTTTCTCTCATGGAGTCTAAAATATGATTTCTTCTTGCACATGATTACCTGGGGTCTTCTCTTGGACTCTCAGGTGTTTCTCTGATCTAGATCTATTACTGACTTCTTTTCCAAAGGTTCTGTGCTTAATTCTTCTTCAAAATATGTTTATTTACCTGACATGTCCTTCATGAGCCATTGACTGCTAATTTGTCTAGCTTTGTTTTCCTTCAACTTCCTGCTGTCCAAACCTATAATCCAATTATACCAAGTGCATCTTAATTCCCCAACATTTCATGTCTTCTTGTCTTATGTCCCATGCCCACCAGTGTTCCCTTCATGTGGAACAGTATTTCTTAACCTGGTTAGCTGTTTTTCTTCCTTAGAGACTTGAATCAATTATCAGTTTTGCTGGGAAGTCATTTTTTTTTTCATCTACATTTCCATAGTATCCTGTGCCCCTCTCTGTATAACACCTTCTCTTTTCACAGTGTATTAACTTAGTCTATCTCCTTTTTGGCAAAATATTAAAGAAAGTGACTTTTTTGCTTTTACATTTTTTTCTCCTAGATCTAGCATAGCACCTGGGATACAGGAAAAAAAAACTAAACATTTTTATTACATTTTTAAATAACTGGGTTTTTTTTTATTTTTTTATTTTTATTTTTTTGGGGTTTTTTTTTTTTAAATAGGTAAGTAATCATTTAGCTGTTTGGGTATATCTAGCAAGTATCTTGGTATTTAGAGGAAAAAATAAAAATTTGTAAAAATTTCTTTCATTTATAGCAAATTCGAGGCACTATCCCTGATTTTTCCTCCACTCAAACTAGTCCTGAATTTGAACATATTTTAAAATTTTACATTCATTTCAGTCTGTGCCCTGAATATTCAGGCAACTCTCCTAACTTTAATTCATTGAAGATCCCTTTATAACACTTACATTTACCCTCTCTTCTTTTGTAAATAAAGTATAAAATATTCAGACTATAGTATTTACAAATATACTTGAAAAACACTTTAAAAATTCCCCAGGAAGCTTCCTCATGGTTATCACAGCATTTAAAACATAACAACTCAACAGCTAGATAAAACATTTTTGGTCCATCTCTGAAACTTTGTTATAATTTCTTGTCCTGAATAAATTGAAAACAATCTTTCATTTTCATATTTCATATATTCATATTTATTACTCTCAAAAAATGCAAGCAACTCAACTATATTTTGATCTCAATTTTAGTATCATAAACCACTGAAGATTATCCTCTAGATCTTTATATGGTAGAATTAAGAATAAAGACAATGAAATGACTTGCAATCATTTTAACTAGAGTGGAAGTTTAAAACCGATTCTGTAAATTTTCTAGGACTCCTTTGACAAAGTTTACTTGTAAGCTCAATCAGATTTGCATAATTTTATGTATTTATTATGTGCACATCAAACATTACATATATACAATATGCATATCCAATGGCACATTACAAGGACTTACTAGTTAATGTTGTTGCTAATTCCCTTCCGTTAATCAAATAATAAATTCCTTAACATAAATGTGAATTCCATAAATGTGTTCTAGCCACATATACCTCATACTACAATGCTCACTGACAATTACATTTAAAGGATATTTATTACATGTATTATTTAGTCACAACTTTTTATCTTACTTCTATGATTGTGACTTCCTATGGTATTTTATTATCATATTTACTTAAATACATCTTTAATCTGTGTAGACATTAATATGTATTTAGTGTATATACTCTGGGGTATGTGGAAGTATATCCTGTGGAATGTACATTGTCATGAATAATTGTGTAGTGATATTTCTTTCTACTACCATAAAAGACAGATGGAAAATGACGACTATTACAAGATGCACTTTAATTACTCCAGAAAACAATTAATGAAATGTTCTATGGCTTAAGGTCTTCAGTAACACTGTCTTTTGCTTTTTCACACATTTTTACCACCTGGTTTAAGAAAGAATCTAAAAGCCCTATCTGTGTGGATTCCAAAGTACAGCACATCTGTCATATCTTGGCATAAAATGCAAAAGAGCTGCTTAAGATTCCTTCTCATATTCAAATTAGCATGTACAGTGCCAAAACTATGTTCTAAGAAGAACTTGCACACAGTTAACATTTTGGAAAATGAGAAGAATTAAAACAAAAGGAAAAAGAAGGCAAAATCCAAGGTGAATTTTACTTCTTACACAGGGATTTTATATTGCATTTCTGTTCCCTTTCTAGGTTGAAACTTAAGGTCTGTACACATATTCACATTAAGTTGATTTATAATTCACTTTTTGTAGAGGTAATAAAAAGGCATTATGTGTAACTATCAAAAAAGATTACTGTGTAATCACTTGAAAATAGCCGACATTGAGAATTGCTGAAATGATGAATGTATGACCATGGACACAATTAGAGTTTGTGAAATCAACCATACCACTGTTCAGATGTTTGAACATATGTTGAAAAACCCAAAGCGTATGTGTATAGAATTGTTCCTTATTGTAAAGCAGTGTTTCCTTCATTTTAAACCCATTTGTATTATAAATAAAGATATAATCCACATATATCAGATTAATTTACATTTAGATCATTTGAAATGCTGTCTTTTAAAATGCCTTCTAATGATTCACTATTAATATATTTTAAGGCATTAACATCTCACATTAATGCATCTTAAGTCTCTGGATCAGAGTGTTATCTACATTTCATTTAAAGCCAGAAACTTTAATGGTAATTGTAACCCTCATGCAAACCTCATTTTATATGTATAAAGGTTTTCATCACATTTAATAAATATAACAATTTTTATATTAATTTACAAATATAATACTTATACAGTCATACAGGTCATGCTGATGCATTTTCTATTCTGATCTGTTCCACATTAAACTATTCATTGTATTTTGAAATAATATTTTCAGGGGCTTCTCAGAGGCTTTGCTAGTAAACACATTTTCATTTATCTCTAAAGCAGACACTTTTTCAGTTCAGCTCATGATGGCTCAGATTATAGAGCACTTGAACAATGAAGATTTAGAAGGATTTTTTGATTTATTTATTATCTATTTACTACAGTTTGAAAGTCCCCTCCAAAACTCATGTTGAAATTTTTTTTAACTTTTAATTTCAGGGGTACATGGGCAGGTTTGTTACATAGGTAAACTTGTGTTACAAGGGTTTATTTTACAAGTATTAAGCCTAATATCTATTATTTCTTCCTGATACTCTCTCTCCTCCCACTCAGTACCCTCCAATAGGCCACATTGTGTGTTGTTCCCCTCTATGTATCCCCACTTATAAGGGCGAACATGCAGTATTTGGTTTCCTGTTTCTGTGTTAGTTTGCTAAAGATAATGACCTCCAGGCTCCACCCATGTTCCTGCAAAGGACATGATCTCATTCATTTTTATGGCTGCATAGTATTCCATGATGTCTATGTACGACATTTTCTTTATCTAGTCTATCACTTATGGGAATTTAGGTTGATTCCATGTCTTTGCTATTGGGAATAGTGTTGCAATGAACATACATGTGCATGTGTCTTTATAACAGAATGATTTATATTCTTTTGGGCAAATGCTCAGTAATGGATTGCTGGGTTGAATAGTATTTCTTTCTGTCTTTAGATCCTTGGAGAATAGTGCAACTATCTTCCACAATTGTTGAACTCATTTACACTGCCACCAACAGTGTTTAACTGTTCCTTTTTCTCTACTACCTCACCAGCATCTGTTTCTCTTTGACTTTTAATACTTTAAAGGTGTTAAAAAAAAATCACTCAGGTCACAAATTGTAAACAAGAAGTTTGTCAGCTATAGTTGGTGCAGAAGCCAAATTACATATGTATGAGTGCCTATGTGTGTGTATATATGTAACGATATACAATTTATTTTTAATATATATATATTATATGTACATAAACCAGATTCAAATTCTTCCTATTATAAAATTAACATTATGTCATTTATTTTTGTGTTTTGCCTTTTAGAACTTGTTTTCTTTGTATTATATGTATTTATCTTAATTATATATCTTGTCATCTGTCTTTTATTCATTACATTTTAAAAATCTGACCTAATCAGTAAATTGTTTGAGTAGTACTACTTTTGTAATTATATACTTCTCCATATTTTCTCTGTGAAAATCTAGAAAATTATATTTCCAGATTATTAGAAATTACACAGTAATAATTTAACTCTTAATATTTTACTTCTCTTAAGCTATTACTAAATTATTAATTATTAGTATTATTATTTGAGATGGAGTCCAGCTCTGTCACCCAGGCTGAAGTGCAGTGAAGCAACTTCTGCCTATGGCAATCACTGCCTCCAGGATTCAAGCGATCCTCCTGCCTCAGCCTTCCAAGGAGTTGGGATTACAGGCACATGCCACCATGCCCAGCTAATGTTTGTGTTTCTAGTAGAGATGGAGTTTCACCATGTTTTCCAAACCTCTCTCAAACTCCTCACCTCAAATGATCCACCCTCCTTGGCCTCCAAAAGTACTGGATTACAGCCAAGGCACCTCACCAAGCTGTATTCTTTTTGAGAGGGTTAAACAATATTATGTCTGTTTTATATTATAAATACTACAAATTACAAAAGGCTGTAAACATATATGGATACATTATATATATGAATTAAATCGGATTAATTTAGCAAAATTTCAGCCAAGGAAAAGAGATGCTAGATATCATCTACATAAGGGTGAAAACAGACTACATGAGATCGAGTGACTGAGACATCAAAATCTGAGAGAAAATTTAACTTTATCCACTGATGGTATGGGAAGTGATTTTAAGCAGTGCTTGAACCAATATTATTGACATTTTAATACTCAATGAGGAAGTTATTTTTCTAGCAACTGTCTTTTGATCCTTCAGATTACCTAAAATCTCAATTTGTTATTGTTGTATCTCTAAAATGTCTACATTTGTCAATTAAAAAATGCAGACTTCAGATTGAGAACCTTGCAGTAATGTCATTAGGGTTCTCCAGAGAGACATGACCAATAGAAGATAGATGGAAAGATAGATCAGAGGGGATTTATTAGAGGAATTGGTTCATGCAGTTAAAGAGGCTGAGGTTTCATGACAGGCCTTCCACAACTCCAAGACACAGGACTCAGTCTAAATCCAACTCCTAAAGACTCAGAACCAGGAAAGTTGATAGTGTAACTGTCAGTTACTGGTTGAAGACCTGAGAACCTGGAAGGCCAGTGGTGCAAGCCCCAGAGTCCAAAGGCTAGAGAGCCTTGACGTTCTGAGGCCCAAGAGCAGGAGAAGAAGCTCCAGCAGGGAGAGAATTCACTCTTCTTCTGCTTTTTGTTATACGCAGGCCCTCAGCCAATTGAATGGTGCCTACCCATACTCAGGGTAGATTTCCCCACCCAGTCTACTGATTCACACACCAGTCTCCTCTGTAAACACCCTCACAGACACACTCAGAAATAACACTTCACTAGATCTCTAGGTATTTCTTAATATAGTCCAATTGACACCATTGAGAAGACACAATATCCATCCTGAATTTAATTATTGCAATTATTTTTAAAGTTACTGTTGTGGTTTGAATTGTTTCCTCGTACAATCTATATGTAGAAATGCTCAATCCCAGTACTTCAGAATGTGACTATATTTGGAGGTAAGGCCTTAAAGAGGTGTAGAAGTCATAGTGATGCTATTAGTGTGGGTCTTAATTCAATTTGACTGGAGTCCATATAGGAAGGGGAATTTGGACACAAAAGGAGACAGCACAGATGCAGGCTCATAGAAAGATGAGAGGACACAGAGAGAAGGCAGCTATCTGGAAGCCATGAAGAGAGGCTTCAGTAAGAAAGTAAGAACCATGCTGTCTAACACCTTGATCTTGGACTTCTAGCCTCCAAAACTATGAGAAAATTAACATTGTTTAAGCTACTCAGTCCATATAAGGTAATTTGCTATGGCAGCCCCTAACAAACTATCATAGTTACCGTCCATTTTTGGAAAATGCTGTTGTAACTATTTGCCATAGTGATGTGAAGCTCTCTTTTAAAAATAAATCAGCTTATTCAAAAAGGAAGAAAACAATAAATTAGAACAGCATTCATCAAATTCTTAAAGTTTAGGCTATGTAGAAAATAAGTTATAACCTACACAAAGGAAACACCAAAATTTAGAGTTAAATGAGGAAAAGAATGAATAAAGAGACAGAAAATTAAGGAGTTATTAAACAGACAGGCAATGAACTAGAGTAAAATAGTATCAAGGAAGTCAAAGAAAGAGAAGTTTAAGACACGATATGTCATTGTGTAAAATACAAAGATCAAGAAAAATAAAAGTATCTAAAATATACTGGATTTTCCACTAAGAAGTAGAGGTTGTGGAAGGTAGTATGGTGCTTCCTCAAGGACCTAGAAATAGAAATTCCATTTGATCCAGCAATCCTATTACTGGATATATACCCAAAGGATTATAAATCATTCTATTATAAGGACACATGCACACGTATGTTTATAGCAGCACTGTTTACAATAGCAGAGACCTGGAAGCAACCCAAATGTCCATCAATGATAGACTGGACAAGGAAAACGTGGCACATAAACAACATCGAATACTGTGCAGCCATAAAAAACGAGGAGTTCGTGTCCTTTGTAGGGACATGGATGAATCTGGAAACCATCATTCTCAGCAAACAAAACACTGCATGTTCTCACTCATTGGTGGGTGTTGAACAATGAGAACACAGGGACACAGGGAGGGGAACATCACACACTGAGGTCTGTTGTGGGGAGCCAAGGGAGGACAGCAGTGGGAGGTGGGGAGGTCAGGGAGGGATAACATGGGGAGAAATGCCAGATGTGGGTGACAGGGGGATTGGAGGCAGCAAACCACACTGCCATATGTGTACCTATGTAACAATCCTGCATGATCTGCACATATATCCCAGAACCTAAAGTACAATAAAAAAAAAAAGAAAGAAACAGAGCCACACCCAGACTTTTGAAGGTGATTTGAAAATAAGCTGAGATAGAGAAGACAAGAATAGAGAAAAAAGGATAAAAAGGAATGAGCAAAGTCTCCAAGAAATATGGGACTATGTGAAAAGACCTAATCTACGTTTGATAGGTGTACTTGAATGTGATGGTGAGAATGAATCCAAGCTGGAAAATACTCTTCAGGATATTATCCAGGAGAATTTTCCCAATCTAGCAAAGCAGGACACTATTCAACCCCAGGTAATACAGAGAATACCACAAAGACATTCCCCAAGAAGAGCAACCCCAAGGCACATAATCGTCAGATTCACCAGGGTTGAAACAAAGGAGAAAATACTAAGGGCAGCCAGAGAGAAAGGTCAGGTGACCCACAACGGGAAGCCTAACAGACTTACAACAGATCTCTCAGCAGAAACCCTACAAGCCAGAAGAGAGTGGGGGCCGATATTTAACATCCTTAAAGAACAAACTTTCAGCCCAGAATTTCATATCCTGCCAAACTAAGCTTCACAATTGAAGGAAAAATAAAATCTTTTATGAACAAGCAAGTACTCAGAGATTTTGTTACCCCCAGGCCTGCTTTACAAAAACTTCTGAAAGAAGCATTACACACAGAAAGGAACAACCAGTATTAGCCTTTCTAAAAATATACCAAAAAGTAAAGAGCATCAACATAAAGAAGAATTTACATCAACGAATGGATAAAATAGCCAGTTAACATCTAATGGCAGTAACCCTAAATTTAAATCGACTAAATCCCCCAATTAAAAGATACAGCCAAAACCTAACAGTATACTACATGCAGACACATTTTATATCCAAAGATACACAAAGACTCAAAACAAAGGGTTGGAGAAAGACTTACCAACCAAATGGAGAGCAAAAATAAATAAATAAACAAAAAGCAATTCACGCATTTGATAAAACAGATTTCAGAGCAACAAAGATACAGTGGTAAAAGGATCAATGCAATAATAAGAGCTAAGGATCCTAACACCCAGATACATAAGACTCATAAAGAGATTTAGACTCAACGAGACAGAAAATTAATAAGGATATTCAGAACTTGAACTCAGATCTGGAACAAGTAAACTTAATAAGTATTTTTAGAGCTCTCCACTTTAAATACACAAAATATTGATCGGCCATTATTAATACCCATTCATAGAATAAAGCAATATTCCTGTTCTCTCTCCCTCTTTTTCTTCCTCTTTCTTCCTCTCCTTCTCTCCTTTTTTTCAAAAAAAAAAAGGAAAAAAAGAGTAATGCAAATTTATTTTGTTTCTTATGTTACATTTTACTCATCTAAACATCACAGAAATCTTAGGAAATAGACACAATGCATATCATTGTTTCACTACTGAGGAAAAGAATATAGAAGACTAAAAACCTTCCTGCTTGTTTAAGCTAGGATTCAAATACTAAAGGTCATAATCTTAACCACTAAACAATAAAGAGTCTCACTTTTGTAAAAAAAAAAATATATATTTGATTTAAAATGTGCTGGGCAAATAAAAAAGAAAAAAAAAATAAGCTGAGATAGTGGTTAAGCAGAAAGGGAAGAACAAGGGCAGCAGCTAAAGGCAGAAAGAGAAACTAGTAAAGATTTTCAAATTTAAGAACAAGAGCTGTCCTAAAAGCAGAAGGAAGGGCTAAGAAGGACAAAGATTTGAATTTAAGAAACAGCCTTGTAGAAGTGAGATCCTGTAGAATTACTGCAGAAAGAATATAATTGAGAATAGAATAGAAAGCCTGGTGCAAAATAATCAAATTGAGGACAAGCATAAATAAATGATATTTAAAATTGCATGGCCATTATGCAGATATATGAATATTCAATATCTAAAGAATTGAAAATCGTATATTCAGTTGTGATATGAGTAACTGAGTTCATGTTTAGATGCAACTATGACAAAATATTTCAACTTAATCAGTTCTCAGGATCCATGAGAGAAGGAATTAATAAGAGTGAAAAGAGAGAGAGTCTCAAGAAATGACCAGTATGATACAATATGATTTATGCTGTCTTTGAAATATAAACCTTGTGCAATTCATATGGCAGAATTATTACTAGGAAGAAATATGTATTATTGAATAATAGATTTACATAAGCTACTCTATCTATCTGATTTATAATTTTTAAAATGTAAGAAATACCACCTTACAGAGTGGCTTTTTAAGTAAAAATTGATATGGCAGTCGTTAAGCAGAATTTCATTTCCTTGGTATTTGCATGGTTTACTAGCTCATTATTTTTAGATAGTAAAAATATCCCCTTAATGCTGAAATGTCAATGCAAAATATATATAATACAATGAAGAAAAATAATATAGTAGAAAAAATTAAACTCTGAAGAGGCCTTGTCATATTCTTGCAAGAGAATATTAGTATCTGTTCATCAATTTAGTCACGGTTTTATTCAAAAACATTTATTGAATGTTTAACATGAGCAATTAAGTGGAATATGCACATAAAAACAGAATATTTCTCTACTTTTGATATAATAATTGTAGTTCCCTCTACTTTTTTGTTTTTTTCACATAATTATGGTGACAAATGTAATATATTAATTCAATTAACCATATATTTACATTCAAAAGTGTATTAAAGTAGCTCATTAAGAGAAACTAAGCATAAATATACTTGTAACCCAAAATACTATCACACACCATAATCATTAATTTTGGATTTCTAAAATATTTGAATTTTATACTGTTTTATAATTTTGGCCTTAAAATTTACCTCAAGTAATCTGAGTTCTAAACCTTTATTTGAATAGCCATGAAAATTTACTGCAATATACTGTATTTTGTTTCTTTTCTGTGGCTAACCCTCCCAGAGAATAGCCAGGCAAAGTCTGATATTTTAATAAGAGAGGAGATTAACTAAAGACAGACTGATTTCATATACTAATATCTTCTGCCCCTAAAGCATATTGTGCTCTTTTAGCTATATAACAATATAATACAATACATATTTAATATTCTACAATGGCTTTAAGATAATGCAAAATACATAAATGGCTTTAAAAGGCTGTATAGTATTATAACCTATATTGGAGGAAATCAGACAAAAAAGTTTCCTATTATAAATACTGGTTACATAATCCCCACACACAGGAATGACAGAATTCTCACAGAGATGATTGCGTGGAACACATGAATGATAATGCTGTGGTGACATTGCCATCCTTCACATCACAAGATAAACTAGCTGAGAATAAATTATTTTAATAATAGGTCTTTACCCCACAGTGCTCCACTGCTCATATATATTTAGATCAGAAGAATGACAAACAAATTTTGAGATCTGCACATGCTTGCATCACCTCTATAAACAATACCTGAAAGTTGGGCTCACACCTGTAATCCCAGCACTTTGGGAGGCCAAGGCAGGTGGATCATTTGAAGTGATCCAGTAGTTCAAGACCAGCCTGGCCAACATGGTGAAACCCCATCTCTACTAAGAAATAGAAAAATTAGCCAGCTGTGGTGGTACGTGCCTGTAATCCCAGCTACTTGGGAGGCTGAGGCAGAATCTCTTGAACCCAGGAGACAGAGGTTGCAGTGAGCTGAGGTCACACCACTGCATTCCAGTCCAGGCGACCGAAAGACTCCCTCAAAAGCAAAAGAGGAAGCAAAAAAAGAAGTTGGTATAAACCTGATATATGAAAAAAACCTTGATGAACTCCTTCTGCTTTGTAAAAAAAAGAACCCATTTTCTCTCCTTACCTTCTCACGTCTTTCACTCACCAAACTTCATGCAGTGTCCTTCAAATAATTAAGACTGAGGTGATTCATTAGCTAGTGTGTACACTTTCCCTGTAATAAACAGCTGCCATCAGTGACGTGTCTCAGTCTGTTTTCTGCTGCTATGACAGAATACTGCACATTGGGTAATTTATAAAGAAAAGAGATTTAGTGGGCTCATGATTCTGGACCCTTAAAAGGTCAAGATTGAGGGACCATGTCTGTTAAGGGCCTTTGTGTTGCACTATCCCATGGTGGAAGAGCAGCACACAAGACAGAGACAAAATGGGGACTGAACTTGGGAGTGGGTTAATCATGAGGAGCTCAATCCCATAAAAATTTAGCCACTCCCAGGATAATAGCGTTAATCTGTTCATGAGGGCTAACACCCCCTTAAATGCCTATCTCCCAATACCGCTACATTGGCAATTAAATTTAAACATGATCTCTAACACAGACACAGAAAATCAAATACTGCATGTCATCACTTGGGGGCAAATGATGAGGACCCAGGTACACATAGAGGGGAACAACACACACTGGGGCCTATTGGGCCATGGGGGCTGGAAGAAAGGAGAGAATTGGGGAAAATAACTAATGGGTGTTAGTCTTAATACTTGGGTGATGAAATAATCTGTAAAACAAACCCCCATGACACAAGTTTACATATGTAACAAACCTGCACATGTACCTGAACTTAAAAGTTTAAAAAATTTTTCAACATTCATTTTGGAGGAAACATTCAAACTATAGCAAATACATACCAAAAAAATTATTTTTCTAAGTCTTCATTGTTCAAATGCTCTACAATCTGAGTTCCCACAATCAATATAGTGTAAGACAGTTAAGTTTGTCATGGTGTGGAATATGCATCAGTAACACAATGGCCCTGTCATTCATCCTTGCTTAACAAATGGCTATCATGATCAATCCAGTTCCCATCTTTGGATGTTGTAATCTTTCTCTATGATTTTCACATATCGTAAAATTCATGACAAGCAAATCAATTTTGAAGTTGCAAATATGACAAAAGTCACAGAATTTTGTAAGGTCAATTATTACATAAAAGCCACTGTCCAACAATAATCTAGCAACTGTAAACCACATAACAATTCGTTTAAATTAGAGACTCAAAAATAAGTTTTATGACAGAAACGCTGTTTCAAAATGTTATTTGAATAACAAAATAAGAGAGGCCCTTGGGAAAAATCAATGAAGTCCTCTAATATTTTTTCACAAAAATGTCTTTGAAGCAAAACATGAGAAGTCAAATGTGATGTAAATATTGCTATATTGTGTTGTTAGACTGATTTTAAGAAGAATTATACCAGTAACTAGGATACAGTCCTAATTTATAAAATCTACACATTAAATATAAAATAGAATAAATTTATTTTTATAGTTTTTAGTTTCTTTCAAGAAGATGAATTCTTAATCAAATTTTTGCATGTGTGTTCCTTTTTTAAAGTGAGTCTTACTAAGTAGATTATTTTGGACAGAGGAAGATGCATATGCCACTTATTCCTTCAAATGAAAACCCTGGTACACTCAGAAAAATTTTTGAACAAATAATAAGTGAAATGCCTAATAGTAAGATACTTTGTATAAAAAATAGAGTATAATGAGTGAGCAGTTGATAAGGCCACTTGCAGGTTTTTATTAACAATGAGTTATAAAATCTATATATATGCCTATTCCCTTTGAAAGGCTTTCTCAAATATTATAAAATGTTCCTGATAACCTAAGATTTTGACAGGGTGATCTTCAGTATATCAACATCAAGGGGTGTCTGTAAATCATCCTAAGAAATAGTAGGATGTCCTGGTACCTGGTTTATTTAGAGATTGGGTAAACCCTAAATTACTTCAGAAAATATCCTGAACAAAATTGTATGTCTGCACATAATTACTCTCATTATAAAAAGAAGAATTAATCTATAAATCTAGATTATTATATGTTCTGGTTAGTGAAATTTCAAATGAGAAAACTTCACATAGCTGCAAATTTACCATTTCATTCTGCTTATACACAAATTGCCTTCAGTGTCCTCAAGAAAGTGCTCAGATTGAAATCCATCAGGTCATTATCATCAGACGAATGAATCAACTATACCAAGAAATTGTAATGTCGTGTGCATGTATAAAATCAACCATGATTATAAAGATCAAAGTGTATCACTTGATTATAATTTAAAAACTAGAAAACACAAAGGAATAGTACAAATATGACTGATCTTAATAAAGAGACAAACTAAATTGAATAAAAGCTTGTAAAGAAATAGAATTATGCAAATCTTTTCGGTTTCTATGGAAATACAATATTTTTAAATGATTTTAAGCAATTGCTCTGTGAATGTTAATTAGAAAATGGAAGCATAAGCTATGAAAAGGGCTTTCAATTTTTCTCTACACTTTAGTCAATCTCAAACTACAGAAGAGCTGAAAGAATTATTATAACGGTATCACCACCACCAAAATTCTTTTAACAGTTTACCATAAATATTTCATTACATACCTACCCATCTCTTTATCAATCCATCAGTGCATTTTTTGGTACATTTCAAAGCAGGAAGTTTCAGTCCACTACACACCCAAGCACTATAGCATGCATATTATGGAGTTCAATATTTGCTTACAAATCTTCTTACTTTTGAGGTAAAATTCAGAAGAATGAAATATTCAATTCTTTGATGTGCCATTAGATGAATTTTAACAAATGCATGCATCTGTGTAATACAAATCCCTATCAGACATTAAAGCATGATTCCAGAAACTTTTCTTCTGCTTGTTCATGGTGAATCCCTTCCCCAGAACTTCTAGAAGCATGCACTATATTTTTTTCTGTTAGTTTAACTTGTTCTTCAGCTTCACATAAATGGAACTACTATACAGTGTGTATATACTGCTATGCAAGTCTGTCAGCATGTTTTTGAGATTCATCTTTTTTTTAAGTGTATCAGTAGGTCCTTACTTTGTATTCTTGAGTAGCATTTCAATTGTATATTTCCCCTTCCTAATGATGGACACTGTGGCCACTTCCAGTATCCTATATTTTGCCACAATGTAAAAAAGATGCTTTGACATTTCTGAAAGAGTCTTTTGGGGAACATGTGTTTTCATTTTTCTTGGGTAAATTCCCAACAGTGAAATTGCAAAGGGTAAGTTTATGTTTAACTTTATGAGAAACTGCCAGATCTTCCTCCAAAGCGATTGTGCTTTTGTTTTTAAAATAAAATATTTCCTGATTATTGATTTTAAGCAACAACTTGCAATGTCAACCTGAAAGTCTTAGAAAGAATATACATCAATACATGTTTCCAGAAGAGAGACATTAATTATTCTCCATATTGACCCCTTTTAATTACATGCTCTACTTAATGTGCTTAAACAAAATATTTAATGCCAGATATCTTAGCCTCAAAAAGTATATTTTCATATATAGTTAAATGTGATTTTTAATCTACAAAGGTAAGAACCTTAGAATGCATAAAATTTATATTAGATACTAATATGTTTTAAGAAAGAAATGATAGTGATAATTACTGGCACTATGGCTTCAATATAGAATTTGTTGATTAAAAAATTGAATACAATTTTTTTTTTTGCTCTCCCCTAAAGCACTTGTTCATTCATATATAAGTGTACTAATCAACTGAGTAATAATTTATGGAGTGCTTACTGAGATCTCGAACAAGTCAAATATATTTACTGTAATTATTGGTATAGTTCTGTAACTGTTTTATCCTCTTACTCTGTATTTTTAACACACAATCTTTTTTGTTTTTAATGCCCCTCCTTTTCATTTTCTGTCTCCTATTAGCTTAGGAGACATTCAATCTTAATACATACAGAAAAACACGGTCAGAGACAGAAGTTTTGGCATAATCCTGTAGAAACCATGCATGCATGAGTACACTGCCTTCCAATTAGTCAAGTGGATGCTGTGCTTTATGGGACCCAAATAATACTCCAAGAACAAAAGCTTCCCCTAACCTGCAGGCTGGCTCACCTAGATGCCCCTACACTCTTCTTTATGTCCTCACTCTAGCCGGTGACTAGGGTCCTGCACCCAGGACACTATTCTCAGGTTTACAATAATGCCCACCACCTAACAGAGAACTTTACTACTGCCAAGACTTGCCCACCACTTGGGACCTCTTTGGCTTCATTTCATGTTGAAATCAAGCCCTTTCAGACACTGACTCCACTGGCTACTCTGTTCATGAACTGGCTTCCGGTTGTGGATTACTACCCTTTAAAACAGACATCTGGCACATTTTGACACTCATTTCTGCTGTTATAGTCAGTCTCTCAAATGACTTGAAATTATCAGACATATTACTCCTCTACCTTCAGGGCTTCCTGGACATAGAGAAAACTCTTGTGGTGTCACCTCATATCTGTCAGGTCTTTGACTCTGCATTAGTATCTGAGGGCTTCTGTAACAAATTACCACAACTGAGTTACTTAAAAGCAACAGAAATTTGTTCTCTCACAATGTGGAGACTAGAAGTCTGAATTTAAAGTGTTGACATGACCCTATTTCCTCCGAAGAATGGATGGAAGAATCCTTCCTTGCCTTTTCCAGCTACTGGTGACTCCAAAGCGTTCCTTGACTTGTGTCTAAGTAACTCTAATCTCTGCCTTCATCTTCACATCACCCTTCCTCATATAACCTTTCCCCTTCTTGTCTCTTCTCCTCAAAGGATACATATCGGATTTAGGGCCTACTCTCATGGGGGATGACCTCTTCTCAACATTCTATGTTAATTACATCTGCAAAGATCCTTTTTCCAAATAAGATTACATTTTCAGGTTCCAGGTAGATACATACATTTTGATGGGTCACAATTGAACTCATTACAAGCTCTCTCAATACTCTTTTCAATTATCTATGTTTCTTCATGTAGGCCTAATCCAATTTCACACTTGAATGAAGAATACTGTCAAATGGAATTTCTATTTCTAGGTCCTTGAGGAATCGCCACACTGTCTTCCACAATGGTTGAACTAATTTACACTCCCACCAACAGTGTAAGAGTGTTCCTATTTCTCTGCATCCTCTCCAGCATCTGTTGTCTCCAGGTTTTTTAACGATCGCCATTCTAACTGGCGTGAGATGGTATCTCAATGTGGTTTTGATTTGCATCTCTCTAATGACCAGTGATGATAAGCATTTTTTCTTGTGTTGGTTGGCCTCATGTATGTCTTCTTTTGTAAAGTGTCTCTTCATATCCTTTGCCCATTTTTGAATGGGCTTGTTTTTTTCTGGTAAATCTGTTTGAGTTCTTTGTAAATTCTGGATATCAGCCCTTTGTCAGATGGGTAAACTGCAAAGATTTTTTCCCATTCTGTTGGTTGCCGATTCACTCTAGTGACTGTTTCTTTTGCCGTGCAAAAGCTGTGAAGTTTGATTAGGTCTCATTTGTCTATTTTGGCTTTTGTTGCCAATGCTTTTTGTGTTTTGGTCATGAAGTCCTTGCCTATTCCATTTGATCCAGCAATCCCATTACTGGGTATATAACCAAAGGACTATAAATCGTTCTACTATAAGGACACATGCACACAAATGTTCATTGCAGCACTGTTTACAATAGCAAAGACCTGGAACCATCCCAAATGCCCATCAATGATAGACTGGACTGGGAAAATGTGGCACATATACACCATGGAATATTATACAGCAATCAAAACTGATGAGTTTTTGTCCTTTGTAAGGACATGGATGAATCTTGAGAACATCATTCTCAGCAAACTGACACAAGAACAGAAAATGAAATACCGCATATTCTCACTCATAGGCAGGTGAGGAAAAATGAGAACACATGGACAAAGGGAGGGGGGTACTACACACTGGGGTCTATTGGGGTGGATGGAGGAGGGACAGCAGTGGGGGGAGCTGGGGAGGGATAGCCTGGGGAGAAATGCCAAATGTGGGTGAAGGGGAGGAAGGGAGCAAAACACACTGCCATGTTTGTACCTATGCAACTATCTTGCATGTTCTGCACATGGACCCCAAAACCTATAATGCAATAAAATAAAAAAAAAATGGGGAAAAAAGAATCAAAACCCAAATCTAAAATGAAGAAATACATCCAAAGCTTGTAGAAGGAAAGAAACAATAAAGATTAAAAAAAAAAAAAAAAAAAAAAAAAAAAAAAAACAGAAAAAAAATTGTAAAAAAATGTAAATTAATGTAATGTTAATAAATGATGTAAATTAATCTTAAAAAGAATAATACTGTCAACTTGCACATATCTTCTGAAATAAGTTTTAGTGATTATTGTTAAAGTAAAAAATAATTGTTTTTTGACTTTTTTTCTAACAACTAGACAAGAAAGTTCATGCAGCATGTTAGCCTTTTGGTTTCGTGGTGATGGGTAGTCTAAGGGGAGAGAACATATCTTCCTTCATCTTCCTACAGCATGATTTTAGAGATGCTCCTTAGAAAATAACTGGGAGTGGGATTTTAAAGGCCAACTTGAGTTTGGTCTCCCACTCCAGGGATTGATCTGAGCAGTTCACGGTATGAAAGAAACTCAGCTAAGGAAAATACATGGAGCAGACCCAGCCCTCACACTGACAGCAGTCTGCCAAGACTCCTGAGGGTATATCAGAAGAAATGAGTAGGGAATCTGTAACCATTGGTACTTCTTGATGTACTCCCAAACCTTGATTGTACAAACTTGTTATTTATTTGCAGCAGTTTGTCTCACTCATAGCTTTTCAAGCTTGGGACTGTTTACATATCTTGTGGGGTCTGTCCTGTGTGCTACAAAATATTCACCAACCTGCACTCACTTGGATGACAGTCATACCACTTCCTAGTTGTAGGGACCAAAAATATTTCCAGACATTGTCAAATGTCCCCTGGGGAACAAAATCACTCCTAGTTGATAACCATTCATCTAGATGAACAGGATTAATATTCACCAGCAAAATTATACCCTTAAATTGTATACATTTCTGTTACTTTAAAGTTGCTGTGAAGCCATCTTATGAGATGCACATGTTTTTCAATTAAAAATACTTTAAAACCTTTTGGATTCTCTGTAGTTTGACAATTTTTTGTTCCATTAAGTGTACCTTTTAGGTAGGTGTAACATCTATTTCACCTTTTTGAGGATTGATAGAATTTTTTTCAACGTAATAGGGCAATTTAAGCCTCTTATATTCCAAGTCATTAATTTTAATGGTTAAGACATTGTTATATGGCACTCTCAGACAGCAGAGGTGCACGCTGATAATTCTACTCCTGTGTGAGGAAATATTTTCCTTGGTAAAGACAAAACATTCCTTTGAATTTAGAAACATTTCATTTCTAAAGCTCCATTTTATTTAAAGCTGCATTAGCCCCAACATATTGAATAATAGCTCACTATTTTGCCCCACATATGATTCATTTGAAGTAGAAAAGCTCATAAAAATATCTAACTGGTATTTATAGACCTTCTGTTTCTCTGTAATACAATGGGAAGTGTTTCTAATTAAAATGGGATAGAAAGGAAGCAAGCAAACAAAAGATGATGTGAAACCACAGCCTATCCTTTATTTCAGATAATTTCCTATCCTTACTTCAATGGATAATACTGTAAAGTTATCTATTAATATGTCAACTCTCCTTCATCTGGCAAAGCCTGTACTAAAATATTTTAAGTTATTATTTAAGAAGCATATAATATGATTACAAGCTGGATCACATTGGCTTTTATGTTTCAGATGCCAGAAAATTCCAGAGTTTGGTAAATTTCTAATAAGATGGATCAATTTGGGCAGTTTCAGTCCAATAAGACATTTATTATAAAAATATGATTAGTGGACAAAGATAAAAGACCCACATGAACTAAGTATACACTAAGTACTCACTACTCCCCACTTTGGAGACTTTCTTTTATATGGTGTTTCCAGGTTTTGTGTGGACTAACATATATATAATTCTGAGGGAGTGGGCCTCTTAAAAAAATACTATCAATACTAATGTAAGCTCACAGTCACAAAAAAAGGATCTTGCAAATTGATAGCCCTGAAGCTTCACCTTCCCAGCCACTGCCTTTATCAGGATCCACTGTTTTTTCTTCTCTCCTACTCCACGTCAAAATACCCCAAGGAATTCTGAGCCATAATGAACTCCAGGTGTGACACTCATTTCCAGCAGCTCTGAGGAAGAGATAGGACAGAATGACACACTGGCACCCTTTCTTTTTGGTGTTTTCTTTACTTATCACAGGCTAGTATGCAATACTTGGATTTTTTTTTTACTTCATAAAAATGTTTTAACTGTTATTGAGCACATTGTACAGAGTTATATGTACCCTAACTCCCATACACAATTTCCTCTCATTAACAAGTTGTATTAGTGTGATACATTTATAATTGATGAATTAATGTATTATTGTTAACTAAAGTAGTTTAGAGTTCCCTCTGTGTTGTACAGTGCTGTAGCTTTTGACAAATGTATAATGTCACGTATCCACCATGAGAATATCATGCAGAATAATTTTGCCACTCTTATATCCCCTGTGTTTTACTTATTCGTATCTCCCCATTTCCTTGTAAGCCCTGAAAATCACTGGTCCAAAATTTTTACTGTCTCTGTAGATTTTGCTTTTCCAGTCTGTTATATGGTTGGGATTATAGCCTTTTCAGACTGATTTCTCTCAGTTAACAATATATATTTGCATTTCTTCCATGTCTTTTTGTGGCTGGATGTTTATTTTTTTTTTTACTAGTTTTTTTTATTTTCTGAGTACATCCCAGTTTACCCCTTCACCTATTGAGGGACACTTTGGATGCTTTCAGTTTTGGCTAATTGTGAAAAACCTGCAATAAACATTTAGGTGCACTTTTATGTAGACAGAGTTTTGAAATTTTATCAGTAAATAAGAGCATTTTTTTTCATATGATTGTTGTCTACGTAAAGGTCTTCTTTTGAGAAGTTTCTGTTCTTATCCTTTGCCCACTTTTTGATGGGGTTTTGTTTTCTCTTATAAATTTGTTTAAGTTCTTTGTAAATCCTTGATATTAGCCCTTTGTCAGATGGGTAGATTGCAAAAATTTTCTCCCATTCTGTAGGTTGCCTGTATACTCTGATGATAGTTTCTTTGCAGAAGTTGTTTAGTTTAATTAGATCCCATTTGCCAATTTTGGCTTTTGTTGCCATTGCTTTTGGTGTTTTAGTCATGAAGTTTTTGCACATGTCTATGTCCTGAATGGTATTGCCTAGGTTATCTTCTAGGGTTATGATTGTTTTAGGTCTTACGTTTAAGTCTTTAATCCATCTTAATTTTTTTTTTTTTTTTTGAGATCAAGTTTTGCTTTTGTTGCCCAGGCTGGAGTGCAATGACAGGATCTTTGCTCACCGCAACCTCCACCTCCCAGGTCCAAGTGATTCTCCTGCCTCATCCTCCCTAGTAACTGAGATTACAGGCATGCAGCAACATGACTGCCTAATTTTGTATTTTTATTAGAGATGGGGTTTCTCTCCATGTTGTTCAGGCTGGTCTTAAACTGCCAACCTCAGGTGATCCACCTGGCTTGGCCTCCCCTCCCAAAGTGGGATTACCGGTATAAGCCACCATGGGCAGCTCAGTGAGTTTTTGAATAAAATGTAAGGAAGGGGTCCAGTTTCAGTTTTCTGTATATGGCTAGCCAGTGTACTCAACACTATTTACTAAATAATGAATCCCTTCCCCATTGCTTGTTTTTGTCAGGTTTGTCAAAGATCAGATGGTTGTAGGTATATGGGTTATTTCTGAGACCTCTGTTCTGATTCATTGGTTTATCTACCTGTTTTGGTACAAGTACCATGCTATTTTGGTTATTGTAGCCTTGCAGTATACTGTGAAGTCAGGCAGCGTGATGCTTCCACCTTCATTCTTTTTGCTTAGGATTGGCTTGTTTATACAGGCTCTTTTTTTTTGGATCCATATGAAATTTAAAGTAGTCACTGGTCATTATAGAAATGCAGATCAAAACCCACAAATGAGATACCATTTCATGCCAGTAAGAATGGCGATCATTAAAATGTCAGGAAACAACAGATGCTGGAGAGGATGTGGAGAAATAGGAACACTTTTACACTGTAGGTGGGAGTGTAAATTAGTTCAACCATTGTGGAAGATAGTGTGGAGATTCCTCAGGGATCTAGAACTAGAAATACCAACTGACTGAGCAATCCCATTACTGGGTATATACCCAAAGTATTACAAATCATTCTACTATAAAGACACATGCCCATGTATGTTAATTGCAGCACTATTCACAATAGCAAAGACTTGGAACCAATGATAGACTGGATTAAAAATAAAAATGTGGCACATATACACCATGGAATACTATGCCACCATAAAAACGGATGAGTTCATGTCCTTTGCAGGGACATGGATGAATCTGGAAACCATCATTCTCAGCAAAATAACACAGGAACAGAAAACACATGGACACAGGTAGCAGAACATCACAAACCAGGCCTGTCATGGAAGGGGGTGCTAGGGGAAGGACAGCATTAGGAGAAATACCTAAAGCAGATGACAGGTTGATGGGTGCAGCAAACCACCGTGACACATGTATACCTATGTAACAAAACTGCACATTCTGCACATGCATCCCGAACTTAAATTAAAAAATAAAAAGCAGTTGTACAATAGCCTGTCTCATGGAACCTCACATGAAATTCTGTTAATAAAAGCTTCCTCAGGCACAGACAAAGGGGTGCTGCTGGAAACTGTGTTGCTCAAAGTCTTACCGTACTCCACAGATGACTACAACCTCAAACTGATACTTTAAACTTAATTCCTGCACACAGAGTTTCAGCTCAGCTATGGACAACAGATAACCACCAAAAGAGAAAAGGAATAAGGGCTCAGAGAAACTAAAAGCACAAAAGCAATGCATTGTTATGTTAATAAAATAACTTTATATCGTGTGAAATACATAATCTGCACACAGCCATTTTTTAGCCTAAGCACAACTGAATAGCTACCTTGTTTATAGTCTTATCAGCATCTTTTTGAATACCAACATCCATAGCCACACACACACCAAATAACTAAGAGCATAATTGCTGTATCATATTATAAAGGTATATTCAGGCTAGTAAGAATCTACTAACTTTCATCCAAAGTAACAATGACATTTTTATTCCCATTAGCAATGAGTGAGAATTCCACATCCACACAAGCATTTGGTAACATCAGTTTTTTGGATTTGAGCCCTTCTGGTAAGCATGTGTGGCATCTCACAGTTCCCTAATGACGAATTATACAGAACATCTTTTGTATATGTTTGTTTGTTATCTGTATGTATTTTGGTCAGATATTTACTCAGATATTTTGCCCATTTTTAATGTTTCTTGCTCACTTGTTTTTGAGTTTTAAGAATTATTTTATGTATTGGAACAGGTATTTTATCAAATATGTATTTTTCAAATATTTTCTCCCAATCTGTGGCTCGTCTTTTTTTTTTTTTTCTCCAAAGTATCTTTCACAAAGCAGAGTTTTTAATTTTGGTGAATTCTAATTTACCAATCTTTTCCTTCATAGGTTTTGGTTTTAGTGTTGTATCTTAAAAACTCACTATCAAACTGGAGGTAACTTAAAGTTTCTCCTATGTCGTCTTCTAGAAATTTTAAAGTGCTACATTTTACATTTAGGTCTGTGAGTCACTGTAAACGTGTGTGTGTGTGTGTGTGTGTGTGTGTGTGTGTGTGTAAAACATATAGAGTCTGTGTATTAGTCAACTTATGCTGCCATAATGAAACACCATAGACTGGATGTCTTAAAACGTAGGAATTTATTTTCTTACAGTTCTGGAGGCTGAGAAGTCCAAGATTAAGATTTTAGCAGGGTTTAGTTTCTGATAAAGGCTCTCTTCCTCACTTTCTGATGGTGGGCTTTTCTCTGTATTTTCATGTGGTAGAGGGAGATTTCTCTGTCTTCTTACACAGCAGCAGCCCTGTTGAATTAGGGCTTTACTTTTATGAACTTATTTAGCTTTAATTATCTTTTATAGACCCTAACTCCAAATGCAGTCACACTGGTGATTAGAGCTTCAACATACAAATTTTGGAGGAATATAGTTCAGTCCATAGGAGTATATATTGTGTTTATATTTACTTTTGCATACAAATATCCAGTCATCTCAGCATCACTTATTGAAAAAAATCTTTTTACACAGAGAAATATTGTCATTTTGTTGAATTGGTACATCAAGTTGAAAAGAATGGACATCTTAACACTATCAACTCTAATATCCACGAGCATGAAATACCTCTGCATTTATTTAGATCTTGCTTGATTTTTTTCATTAGAGTTTGTAGTTTTCTTTGACTAGATCTAATACATATTTTTATTAGATTTACACATAAATATTTTCTCTCCTTGCTTGATGTTAAAGTATTTTTTATATTTCAAATTCCAGTTGTTCATTCCTGCTATACAGGAAAGCAATTAACTTTTGTTTACTAACTTTGTATTTTGAAACCTTACTATAATTGCTTTTTAGTTTCAGCTTCTGATGCTTTTGTTCATTAAGATTTTTCTATATTATGTCATCTGCAAAGGACATTTTATTTCTTCCATCTGTACAAATTGTTTCCAATCTGTATACCTTTTATTTAATTTTTGTGTCTTATTGCATTAGTAGGACTTCCAGTACAATGTTAAGTAAGAGTAATAAGAGAAGACATCCATGTGGGTGAAGGGGCGGAAGGCAGCAAAACACACTGCCATGTGTGTATCTATGCAACTATCTTGCATGTTCTGCACATGTACCCCAAAACCTAAAACGCAATAAAAAATAAAAAATTTAAAAAAAAAGAAAACATGTTGTTTGTCACCATTAAGTATGATATTAGCTAAAGGTTTTTGTAGACGTTCTTTATCAAGTGGAAGAATTTTCCTTTCACTTTCAAATAACATGATATTGTTTGAGGTAGTGTATTTCATGACAATTCATCTCTCTTATCTCTTATAACATTACTGTCATTTATTTTACTTCACTTTATTTACACTGAAATCACCAAATACAGGTTGCCATTAAGCAAATAATTATCTATTAGAATAGCCATTATATTAAGCAAATAATTATCTATTAGAAAAGGTACATATAAAAAGTAAAAAAGTTTTTTTACTTTCACATATTTCTTCTCTAACATTTTTCTTTTTTTATGTAGTTATGGTCTATAATATTTTCTTTCCTTTGAACTTCTTTTAGCATTTCTTACAAGTCAAGTATACTATGACATTCCTTTATATTGAGTTGCCCAAGAAAGTCTATTTCTCTTTCATTATCTCTGTGTGCGGAATTTCAGTTTTGCATGTGTGTGTGCATGTTTCTCCCTCAACACTTTAAATGTTCCGTTTCATTATCTTCTTGACCGTATAGTTTCTGAAAAGAAGCCTAGAGTGTAATTCTTATTCTTTCCATCTTTAAGTACAACTTTATCTATATCTGCTAGTCCACACCCAGCTTCTTTCAATATTTGCTGTTGGTTTGGGGTTTTTTGTATTTTGAATATGAAATACAAACCCAGATGTTGTTTTTTTATAATTATACTGCTGCTGCTTTGAGATTTTTGGATCTGTCATGAGTTCAGTTTCTGTCATCAATTTTGAAACATTTTATCACTACTTCTAATTTTTCTCCTGTTTCTTTCTCCATTTCTTCTCTTTCTTGTATTTTTATTATACCTATGATATATCCTTTGTGTGTGTGTCATAAAGTTTGTCATATTAAGCTAGAAAAGACTTAGTTAAAATACAAAATAAAGTTACCTCTTGTCTTTCTCTTAAATGTTAAGAAAAAAATTGCTGAATAAACAAAAGTTTGTTTTACAGTTACAATAAAGCAGGGAAAGAAACATGCTGTTGAATAAAACATCATAACTATAAGCCTCTATGGTCATTCAAGAATATACTTTCCTTTTGCTCCATACAATGTGCATAAAATTAAAAGGATAATAATGTGATATAAAAAGTCAAACACAGAGACAGCATAAACTTAATTTATATAAAATTTACTGTCTTTAAATCAATGATTAGCACTCAAATTAATGTGTCCTTTTCCATATTAGAAAAAATTTTGAGGGGGTGACTTGAATGACTGATAATGGGAATAAGCTGGTGCTTTTTTTTAGTCTTAAGATAGTTGAACATTTCATTACATTCTAATTTTTAGGTCTGTAATAAATGTTATAGATGATGATTGTAGGTGATGGATAAGTTGAAGTTGGGTTAGAATTTTACCTTAATTACTGACTCAGCAGTTCAAAGTCCAGTTGCTTGAATCGAGCACAACTAAGGTTCAGAAAGCAATAAGCCCATTAAAGCACTCTTTTTCATTCTTCTCTATCCTATTTACTGATATACTTCCAGCTATCTAACTCTTTTATTAAAATTTAAAAATATTATTGCCATAAAATTATCATAGGTTTTTATTTTAAACATCTCTCTCTCTCTCTGTGGAATGTACAGAAGAGATTTCTGGGGAGACAGCCTAAAATAGATTTGTTATATCTCTATATTTAAGTCTGCCTTTTCTCAAGACAGTGAGCTGCAAGTGATACCTTGAGTGGTGCAAAGGTCTCAATAACGAGAATAAGGATAGGAGAGGCTGGACACTAGCATTAAGAGTCTTAGTTCTCACCTTATTGATTTGGAATATGTAGGGTTTTGAAAGAACTATCTTTATGGGAGTAGGTGAATTTTTTGTTAGGAAGAGAGTTTTTAAACAGCAATATTGAAAATACATGCTAGATTAAAAGCTCAGAGAACACATGAAAATATTTTAAATGGAAAATTAAAATAGAATTTCCAAATTATCAAGAGAAAATTTTGAATTAATACCAACTTAATGAAATCATCAAAAACTAAGAAACCATAGATCATTCCAAGATGGCCAAATAGGAACAGCTCCAGTCTGCAGATCCCAGTGAGACCAATGCAGAAAGCAGGTGATAGATTTCTTCATTTCCAACTGAGGTACCTGGTTCATCTCATTGGGACTGGTTAGACAGTGGGTGCAGCCCACAGAGGGTGAGTAGAAGCAGGGTGGGACATCACCTCACCCAGGAAGTACAAGGGGCCAGGAAACTCTCTCCCCTAGCAAAGAGAAGCCCTGAGGAACTGTGCTATCTAGCCCAGATACTACACTTTTCCCATGGTTTTTGCAGCCTACAGACCAGGGGATTCCCCCTTGTGCCTACACCACCAGGGCCCTGGGTTTCAAGAACAGAACAAGGCAGCTGTTTAGATAGACACCAAGCTAGATGTAGGAGTTGTTTTTTTTTTTCCCTATCCCAGTGGTGCCTGGAACCCTAGTGAGACAGAAACATTCACTCCCCTGGAAAAGGGGCTAAATTCAGGAAGCCAAGTGGTTTTGCTCAGCAGATCCCACCACCATGGAGCACAGCAAGCTAAGATCCATTGGCTTGAAATTCTAACTGCCAGCACAGCAGTCTGAAGTTGACCTAGGATACTCAAGATTGTAGGGGAGGGGCCATTACTGAGGCTTGAGTAAGCAGTTTTCCCCCTCACAATGGAAACAAGCCACCTGGCAGTTTGGACTGAGCAAAACCTACCACAGCATGGCAAAGAGTCTGTGGCCAGACTGCTTCCTAGATTCCTCCTCACTGGACAGGGCATCTCTGAAAGAAAGGCAGGAGCCTCCATCAGGGGATAATAGATTAAACTCCCATCTCCCTGGGACAGAGCGCCCAGGGGAAGGGGCAGCTGTAAGCACAGTTTCAACTGACTTAAACATTCCTGCCTGCCAGCTCTGAAGAGAGCAGAGGATCTCTGAGCACAGTGCTTCAGCTCTGCTAAGACACAGACTGTCTCCTAAAGTGGGTCTCTGACTGTCATGCCTCCTGACTGGGAGACATCTCTCAATAGGGGTCAACAGACACCTCATACAAGAGAGCTCCAGCTGACATCTGGTGGGTGCCCCTTTGGACTGAAGCTTCCAGAGAGAGGAAGGGGCAGGCAGCAATCTTTGCTGTTCTGTAGCTTCCATTGGTGATACCGAGGCAAACAGGGTCTGGAATGGACCTCCAGCAAACTCTGGCAGACCTGCAGCAGAGGGTCCTGACTGTTAGAAGGAAAACTAACGAACAGAAAGTAGTAACATCAACATCAACAAAAAGGTTGCCCACAAAAAAAAAAAAAAACCCATCCAAATGTCATCAGCATCAATGACAAAAGAAGATAAATCTGGCCAGGTGCAGTAGCTCACACCTGTAATCCCAGCACTTTGGGAGGCCAAGGCAGGCGGATCACGAGGTTGAGAGACTGCCACAATCCTGGCCAACATGGTGAAACCCCGTCTCTACTAAAAACACAAAAATTAGCTGGGCATGGTGGCGTGTGCCTGTAGTCCCAGCTACTCGAGGGGCTAAGGCAGGAGAATTGCTTCTACCCGGGAGGCAGAGGTTGCAGTGTGCTGAGATCGCGCCACTGCACTCCAGTCTGGTGCCTGGCAACAGAGCAAGACTCTGTCTCGAAAAATCAAAATGTAGATAAATCCATAAAGAAAATGAAAAACCAGTGCAAAAATGCTGAAAATTCCAATAAAACAGAATGTCTCTGCTCCTCCAAAGTATCACAACTCCTCACCAGCAAGGGAACAAAACTGGATGGAGAATGAATTTGATGAATTGACAGAAGTAAGCTTGCAAAGGTAGTAACAAACTCCTCCAAGCTAAAGGAGCATGTTCTAACCCAATGCAGGGAAGCTAAGAACCTTGATAAAAGGTTACAGGAACTGCTAACTAGAATAAACAGTTTGAAGAAGAACATAAACAGCCTGTAATTAACATAAAATTATTAATAAAATATTTTACATTATTGTTTTTATTTTAAATCTTTGAAATTCAGTGTGAAGTTTACACCTCCTATTAAACCTCAATTGAAACTAACCACATTTCAAGAGCTCAATAGCCACTTGTGGCTCTAGTGGCTATTGTATCAACAGCAAAGTTCTAGACTCTCACCAGTTTTTTTCCCAAAAAAAAAAAAAAAAAACAGCCTGATGGAGCTGAAAAACACAGCATGAGAACTTTGTGAAGCATATACAAGTATCAATACAAACAATTAAGTAGAAGAAAGGATATCAGACATTGAAGATCAACTTAATGAAATGAAGTATGAAGTCAATATTAGAAAAACAAGAATGAAGAGGAATGAACAAAGCCTCCAAGAAACATGGAACTATTTTCAAACTAATTGTAGGTTTGGAAAAGACCAAACCTACAATTGATTACTGTACCTCAAAGTGACAGGAAGAATGGAACCAAGCTGGAAAACACACTTCAGGATATTTTCCAGGAAACTTTCCCCAACCTAGCAAGACAGGCCAACATTCAAATTCAGGAAACACAGAGAACACCACTAAGATACTCCTTGAGAAGAGCAACACCAAGACACGAAACTGTCAGACTCACGAAGTTTAAAATGAAAGAAAAAATGTTAAGGGCACCCAGAGAGAAAGGTCAGGTTAATTACAAAGGGCAATCAGACTAACAGCAGATCTCTCTTCAGAAAGTACAAGCCAGAAGAGAGTAGGGGCAAATATTCAACATTCATAAAGAAAAGGATTTTCGACCTAGAATTTCATATCCAGCCAAACCTAGCTTCATTGATGAAGGAGACATAAAACTTTACAGACAGGCAAATGCTGAGGGATTTCATCACCTCCAGGCCTGCCTTACAAGAGCTCCTGAAGGAACACCAAATATGGAAAGAAAAGACCAGTACCAGCCACTGCAAAAACATACCAAAATATAAAAACCCATGACATTATGAAGAAACTGCAGCAATGAATGTGCAAAATAACCAGCTAGCATCATGATGGCAAGGTCAAATTCACACATAAAAATATTAACCTTAAATGTAAATGGACTATTGGGGGGAATGGGGGAGGGACAGTGGGGGGAGGGGCTGGGGAGGGATAGCCTGGGGATGAATGCCAAGTGTGGGTGAAGGGGAGGAAGGCAGCAAAACACACTGCCATGTGTGTACCTATGCAACTATCTTGCACGTTCTGCACATGTACCCCAAAACCTATAATGCAATAAAAATTTAAAAAAAAAAAAAGAAAAAAAATGTAAATGGACTAAATGCCCCAATTAAAAGACACAGACTGGCAAATTGGATAGCATCAAGACCTACTGATGTGCTATATTCAGGAGATCCATCTCATGTGCAAAGACGCACATAGTCTCAAAGTAAAGGGATGAAGGAATATTCACCAAGCAAATAGAAAGCAAAAGAAAAAGCAGTTGTTGCAATCTTAGTCTCTGATAAGACTTTAAACCAATAAAGATCAAAAAAGACAAAGAAGGGCATTACATAACAGTAAAGGGATCAATGTAACAAGAAGACCTAACTAATCTAAATATATATGCATTCCATACAGGAGCACCCAGATTCATAAAGCAAGTACTTAGAGACCTACAAAGAGACTTAGACCCAACACAGTAATAGTGGGAGATTTAACACCCCGCTGTCAACATTCGACAGAATAACAAAACAGAAAATTAACAGGATATTCAGGACTTGAACTCAACTCTGGACCAAGCAGACATAATAGACGTCTACAGAACTCTTTACCCCACAGCAAAAGAATATACATTCCTAGCACCATGAAGCACTTATTTTAAAATTGACCATATAATTGTAAGTAAAACACACTTCAGGAAATGCAAAAGAACAGAAATCATAAAAAACAGTCTCTCATACCACAGTGTAACCAAATTAGAATTAAGGATTAAGAGACTCACTCAAAACTGCACAATTACATGGGAGGTGAAAGACTAGGGAGGTAAATAATGAAATGAAGGCAGAAATAAGTAAGTTTTTTGAAACCAATGAGAACAAAGACCCAATGTACAAGAGTCTCTGGGACGGCCGGGTATGGTGGCTCAAGCCTGTAATCCCAGCACTTTGGGAGGCCAAGGCGGGTGGATCACGAAGTCAAGAGATTGAGACCATCCTGGTCAACATGGTGAAACCCCGTCTCTACTAAAAATACAAAAAATTAGCTGGGCATGGTGGCGCATGCCTGTAATCCCAGCTACTCAGGAAGCCAAGGCAGGAGAATTGCCTGAACCCAGGAGGCAGAGGTTGCAGTGAGCCAAGATCGCGCCATTGCATTCCAGCCTGGGTAACAAGAGCGAAACTCCATCTCGGAAAAAAAAAAAAAAAGAATATCTGGGACACAGCTAAAGCAGTGTTAAGAGAGAAATTTATAGTACTAAGTGCCCACAGGAGAAATCAGGAAAGATCTAAAATTGATATCCTAACATCACAATTAAAAGAACTAGAGAAGCAAGAGCAAATAAATTCAAAAGCTAGCTGAAAACAAGAAATAATGAATTTCTGAGCAGAACTGAAGGAGACAGAGACACAAAAAATCCTCCAAGAAAATAAATAAATCCAAGAGCTGTTTTTTTTGAAAAGATTAACAAAACAGACCACCAACACACTAATAAAGAAGAGAGAAGTATCAAATAGACACAATAAAAATGATAAACAGGATACCACCACTGACCCTACAGAAATACAAACTACCATCACAGAATACTATAAACACCTCTATGTAAATAAACTAGAAAATCTAGAAGAAATGAAAATAAATCTGGACAAATACACCCTCCCAAAACTAAACGAGGAAGAAGTTAAATCCCTAAATAAACTAATAACAAGCTCTGAAATCAAGGCAGTAATTAATAGCCTACTAACCAAGAAAAGCCCAAGTCCAGACAGATACATAGCCCAATTCTACCAGTGGTACAAAGAGGAGTGGTTCAATTCCTTCTGAAACTAGAAAAAGAAGAACTCCATAGTTCATTGTATGAGGCCATAATCATCCTAATACCAAAATCTGGCAGAGACACAACACAAAAAGAAAATTTCAGGTTAATATCCCTGATGAACATAGATGCAAAAATCCTCAATAAAATACTGGCAAACCAAATGCTGGAGCACATCACAATCAAGTGAGCTTCATCCCTGGGATGCAAGGCTGGTATAACATACATAAATTAATAAATGTAATCTATCACATAAACAGAACCAATAACAAAAACCACATGATGATCTCAACAGATGCAGAAAAAGCCTTCAATAAAATTCAACACCCCTTCACATTAAAAATAATAAACTAGGTATTGATGGAACATATTTCAAAAGAGTAAGAGCTATTTATGACATATCCACAGCCAACATCATTCTGAACAGGCAAAAGCTGGAAGCATTGCCTTTGAAAATCAGCACAAGACAAAGATACCATCTCTCACCACCTCTTCAACATAGTATTGGAAGTTCTGGTCAGGCCAATCAGGCAAGTGAAAGAAATAAAGGGTATTCAAATAGGAACAGAGGAAGTGAAAGTGTTTTGGTTTGCAGATGACATGACTGTGTATTTAGAAAAGCCCATAGTCTTAGCCCAAAATCTCCTTAAGCTGATAAGCAACTTCCACAAAGTCTCAGGATAAAAAAAAAAATCAATGTGCAAAAATCACAAGCATTCCTATATACCAAAAACAGACAAACAGAAAGCCAAGTCACAAGTGAACTGCCATTCTCAACTGCTACAAAGAGAATAAAATACCTAGTAATACAACTTACAAGAGACGTGAGGAACCTCTTCAAGGATAACTACAAATCACTGCTCAAGGAAATGAGAGGACACAAGTGGAAAAACATTCATGCTCATGGATAGGAAGAATCAATATTGTGAAAATGGCCATACTGCCCAAAGTAATTTATAGATCCAATACTATTTCCATCAAGCCAACATTGCCTTTCTTCACAGAATTAGAAAAACTACTTGAAATTTCAAATGGAACTTATAAAGAGCCTGTATAGCCCCGACAATCCTAAGCAAAAAGAACAAAGCTGGAGGCATCATGCTACCTGATTTCAAACTTATACTACAAGGCTACAGTAACAAAAACAACATGGCACTGGTACTGAAACAGATATATAGACTAATGGAGCAGAACAGAGGCCTCAGAAACACCACACATCTACAACCATCTGATCTTTGACAAACCTGACAAAAACAAGCAATGGGTAAGGATATATTATTTAATAACTGGTGTTGGGAAAATTGGCTAGCCATATGCAGAAAACTGAAACTGAACTCCTTCCCTACACCTTATCTAAAATGTAACTCAAGATTGATTAAAGGCTTAAATGTAAGACCTAAAACTATGAAAATCCTAGAAGAAAACCTAGCAATACCATTTAGAACACAGGCATGGGCAAAGTCTTCATGATTAAAACACCAAAAGCAATTGCAACAAAAACCAAAATTGACAAAACAGGATCTAATTAAACTAGAGAGCTTTCATACAGCAAAAGTAACTATCATCAGAGTGAACAGGTAACCTACAGAATGGAAGAAAACTTCTGCAATCTATCCATCTGACAAAGTCTAATATCCAGAATCTATAAAAAAACTTAAACAAATTTACAAAAAAACAACCCAATCAAAAAGTGGGCAAAGGATATGAACAGACATTTCTCAAAAGAAGACATTTATGCAGTCAACAAACTTATGAGAAAAAGCTCATCATCACTGGTCATTAGAGAAATGCGAATCAAAATCACAGTAAGATGCCATCTCAAGCCTGTTAAAATGGTGATCATTAAAAAGTCAGGAGACAACAGATGCTGGAGAGGATGGGGAGAAATAGGCATGCTTTTACACGGTTGGTGGGAGTGTAAATTAGTTCAACCATTGTGGAAGACAATGTGGCCTTCCTTAAGGATCTACAACCAGATATACCATTTGACTCAGAAATCCCACTACTTCATATATACCCAAAGGATTATAAATCCTTCTACTATAAAGACTTATGCACACATATGTTTACTGTAGCACTGTTTACAATGGCAAAGACTTGGAATCAACCCAAATGCCCATCAATGATAGACCAGATAAAGAAAATGTGGCACATATACACAATGGATTACTATCCAGCCATAAAAAAGGATGAGTTCATGTGCTTTTCAGGAACATGAAGCTGGAAACCATCATTCTCAGAAAACTAACATAGGAACAGAAAACCAAACACTGCATGTTCTTGCTCATAAATGGGAGTTAAACCATGAGAATACCTGGACACAGGGAGGGAAGCACCACACACCAGAGGCTGTTGAGGGGTGGGGGGCTAGGGGAAGGAGAGCATTAGCACAGTTACCTAATGAATGTGAGCCTTAAGACCTAGATGGCAGGTTGATGGGTGCAGCAAACCACCATGGCATATTATACCTATGTAACAAACCTGCAAGCTCTGCACATGTATCCCGGAACTTAAAGTATAATAACCAAAAAAAAGAAATGGTGTGAAATAAATGATGGAGCATAACTGAATAAATAAAATAAACCATTTAAGTCATTAGAGTAAATGTGTATAAATTGAATTTTTCCATTAAGATTCAAACCCCAGCTGTAAGATGTTTTTTGAAATTTGTAAGAAGTTAAAAATAAAGGTGCACAGAAATACCTGGTAAATATAGCAAAAAAAAAAAAATCAGTCCTAAACAAGATGGATTTTAAAGTAAAAACCACTAAATAGATTAAAAAGCAATACCATATAATTATACCACATAATGATAATGGGGTACAATATACTTTTAATGTGAACATTATAAACCTCTAAGCACTAGCATTAAAAAAAATTTTAAAAGCAGCCACAAGCTATATAGAGATAAAGCTTTTGAAATTCGAGGTAACTAGTTCTGACAAAAATGATAAGCCAAACATACTTATTCTCTTGCCAAGAATGATTAAAAAGGAGAAAACGATGAGAAAAACTTTTATAATTTTAATGAACTAGAAAAAAAAGACAGAAGCCAAAAGCTAAGTGAACTTAAGAATTCAAAGAGATAAACAGAGCACAAAAATGCCTTTCACCTTGATAAAATTTGTTTCACTAGTGAACTTGAGCTTTCAAACTGGTGGGAAATATGTTTAGGGACAGGAGATAAATCTTAGAAAATATTTCCAGCGAAGAACCAAATAGATTTTCCCATCTACAGATAAAAGTGAAATCCTATGGCTGAAAGTATAATGGTGAACTGAAAATGTCAATGTGCATGCGTGTGTGCGCTAAGAAAATCATATCCAAAGGACTATAAATCATTCTACTATAAGGACACATGCACATGAATGTTCATTGCAGCACTGTTTACAATAGCAAAGACCTGGAACCAACCCAAATGCCCATCAATGATAGACTGGACTGGGAAAATGTGGCACATATACACCATGGAATATTATGCAACAATCAAAAATGAGTTCATGTCCTTTGTAGGAACATGGATGAATCTGGAGAACATCATTCTCAGCAAACTGACACAAGAACAGAAAATGAAATACCGCATGTTCTCCCTCATAGGCGGGTGATGAACAATGAGAACACATGGACACAGGGAGGGGAACACTACACACTGGGGTTTGTTGGGGGGGAATAGGGGAGGGATAGCATGGGGAGAAATGCCAGATGTGGGTGAAGGGGAAGAAGGCAGCAAATCCCACTGCCACGTGTGTACCTATTCAACTATCTTACATGTTCTGCACATGTACCCCAAAACCTAAAATGCAATTAAAAAAAAAGAAAGAAAGAAAATCACTTCTCTCAATAGCACAGGGTTGATGGAAAGATAAAATATTTCATAAAAATATGTAACTATCTTCTAGTCTTTATGGGTTTTCAGCCCAAACTAACACTACATACATAATATGAAAATAATTTCAAGCCAGTAACTTTTATTGAATCTCTGCAAGTTGATGATGCCCTAAGACCTGGGTGATATATTATCTTTGGAAATTGCTTTTACAAGAAGAAACAAAAAATAATGACAACTACAGCCACGAAATATTAAAACTTGCAAAAAAAAAAAAAACAGGAATCACACACAAAAAAAACAATAATATTCTTAATGACTTCAAATATTAAAATTATCAAACACATAAAGTAGGTGTGCTTTCTGGCTTTCTGTTCACAATAGCAAAGACTTGATACCAACCCAAATGCCCATTATTAATTGACTGGATAAAGAAAATGTGACAACATGGAATACTCTGCAGCCATAAAATAGGATGAGTTCATGTCCTTTGCAGGGACATGGATGCAGCTTCAAACCATCATTCTCAGCAAATTAACACAAGAACAGAAAACCAAACACCGCATGTTCTCACTCATAAGTAGGTGTTGAACAGTGAGAACACATGGACACAAGGAAGGGAATATCACACACCAGGGCCTAGTTGGGGTGAGGGCTGGGGGTGCATAGAAAGGGGTGGGGGCATAGGGAATGGATAGCATTAGGAGAAATACCTAATGTAGATGATGGGGTGATGGATGCAGCAAACCACCATGGCACATGTATACTTATGAACAAACCTGCGCGTTTTGTACCTGTACTCCAAAACTTTAAGTATAATAAAAAGAAAAGGATGTGTGCGGCCAAGTGCGGTGGCTCACGGCTATAATCCCAGCACTTTGGGAGGCCAGAGGTGGGTGGATCACGAGGTCAAGAGATTGAGACCATCCTGGTCAACAAGGTGAAAGCCCGTCTCTACTAAAAATACAAAAAAAATTAACTGGACATGGTGGCGCGCACCTGTAGTCCCAGCTACTTGGGAAGCTTGAGGCAGGAGAATTGCTTGAACCCAGGAGGCAGAGGTTGTGGTGAGCAGAGATCGCACCATTGCACTCCAGCCTGGGTGACAAGAGTGAAATTCTGTCTCAAAAGAAAAAAAAACCAACAACAACAAAAAAAAAGAAAAGTACGTGTGCCTTATTATGTTTAAAATTTTAATACACTGAGAAAATGAATAAGAAGCAAGAGACTATTTTAAATTATCAATTAAATTTGATAATAAAGAAATAGGTATTTTGGGTAGCAATTTATTTATGCATATATACATAAACACACATATAAATACAGAAACATCCTAGTAATATAGAACAAAGACAAATATACAACCTTAAATTCAACAAAAAAAAATAATAAATTATCTCAAATAAATAAAAGTTGAGAATTTAATTTTCAGAGGAAACAATGGAAAGTCACTGAATTGCATTTTTTAAATTGAGAGTCAAATTAAAAATTAATGTCAAAAAATAATTTTGCACCAACAGATCTTTACTAAAGAAAAATTTAAGGGATAAATTTCTAACTAGAATAAAGGGATTCAGTTGCATAAACTAATATGCAAAAAAGAGAGGTGCTTAAAGAAAAGGGTAAATATGTAAATGAATATAAATAAATATTGACAATATATACATCAAAAACTTGTGGGACTAAAAAGAAGCAAAAGGTAGAATTAAAATATATAAAAGCAATAGAATAATGGGAAAAAAATTGCAAGCAGCAATGTTTTAAGGTCATTGTGTTGTTATACATGAGTTACACATGCAAATTTTAAACCACAAGTAAAATAGTAATTCAGTGTATAAGTTCCAAACTCTAGCACAGATTTAAGGACTCTGTTATCAGATAAATACAATTTCTGATAATAGTATTTATAATTATCATTTAGTATTTCATATCTAAAATTATGAAATTTTAGCTTATCTTTCTCAGTATTTCATAGAACAATTAGACAAATTACCTCAGGATATAAAAGATTAGAATAATAAAATTAATAATCAACACTGACCCAAACCATCATAGAATATACATTGTCCCTAATCACAAGAAATATCCCTAAAAATTGACATTATCTGGGTGGGCTAAAAAGCAAACCTAATATAATGCAGGTCATATTTTCTGACTAAAATGCAATTATATTAAAAATCAAAAACCAAAAGGTAATTATAATAAAATATTTTGGCATAATTAAGAAATGTACTTCCAATAAGTATATACATAAGTCATTAAAGATCAAGGAAGAAACTACAATGAAAGATATAAGGTATTTAGAACTCAACATGTTTACACAAAAAGCTTTTTGATGCAAATAAATTATTAATAGTAAATACAGGAAAACTTATGCCCTTAAATGTTTATTTTAGTAAAGACGAAATTCTAAAGTTACTCATCTAGGCATTCCACTTGTGAAAGCTGAAAATAGCAGGACAAACTCAGAGAAATTGAAAGGCATTAATTAATATCAGAATAGACAAGCCTTCTTGACTATGAAGAGTAAGGTCTGTGTGTTGGGTTGGTTGGGGGATGTTCTTCCAGGTACTAAGTTTTGTTAAAAACTACAATATCTCATTCTATGTAAGGCACATAATTAAATACACAGAGATAGATTCATCTTCTTGAACTGGAACATTATCTTGTATCTATTTCAATTCTGCCCCAATTGATCTACAGCATCAATTCAATTCCAATCAAAATTACTTCAATTCTATTTTGTAAAATTTGATGAGCTGATTCTAAAATTTACATGGAAGAAAAAATTCTACAAAAAAAAAAACACATTTAAATAAAAAAATTGAGAGGATTTTTTGTTTCCAGAAATGAAAAATTATTTTAAATCTGGAAGAATTAAAACAATGTCACTCTGACATACAAATTGAAAAATGATGCCAGCAAAACAGACGGCATATAGCACAAACAAACCACACACGGAGAGAAACATGATTTATTGAAGGGTTGGCAATAAAGATCAATGGGACAAGGATAAACAGTTTAACAAATTATGCAAGGGTAATTAGTTATCCACATGGGAAAAAGCAAACATACCTCTCCGATTAGGCCATACATATAAATCAATTACAAGTGGGTCTTAAAAATGAAAGAGAAGAAAGCTACTTTAGCTGAGTATATTAAAAAATTTCCCTATGATCTGAAGGTAAATAAGGATTTCTTAAAATAAGGCACCAAAAATGTGTAACAATTTTAAAAAAAATAAATGAGACAAAAATGCATTCATTAAGAATTTTAATACCATAAAGAAAGCAGAAAGAGAAGCCATGAATGGAAAAAGATATATACATAGATAGATAGATAGATAGATAGATAGATAGATAGATACATACATACATACATACATACATACATATATATATATACACACACATACATACACACATGCACACACACACACACCCCAAAGATAAAGGATTACTATGCAGAATATTTTTAATTTATATAAATCAATAAGAAGAAGACAAAATGACCTATGGAAAACTATGCAAAACACATATATTTCTCAGAAGTAGAAATAAATGAGTAAATGTATGGAAGTGTGTTTATTACTAATTAGAGAAATGCGAAATAAAACCACAATGAGACACTGTTTTTCACCTGCTTTCTTGAAACGTCAAGACACCTGGCATAGTTCTAGCCGGTGACATAGGTAGTTACATAAATGTCTACATGTATAATTAATGGATTGCTTGGAGATAAACTCGTTCATAAATGTGAGATTCTTCTCCAGCCTAACTTTGACTTCCATTTTCTTATCTTACAATCCTGTCCTAACACATCCTCAGGCATCCTCCACAGAAGGAAGAGAGAAAATTGCGGTGGTAACCAAAAGACCTGGATTCCAGTCTGATCACTGTCACAAATGGAAAGATTTTAGTCAAATCCCCTAAGATCTTTGGGTTTTAATTCCCACTTATGAAATGAGAAGAGCTAGGTTTTACCTAAGAAATTTTAAACTGGCAGCACTTGAAACCCAAAAATATGCTTTGTTTGGCATGCACCATGCCTTTCTGAATGTTTCCAATGTAAATGTCAATACCTGAAGATTGCATGCTCTGAGACTTCACAGTCTCCCTCATTCTATAATGTGTTACATCCTAACTGCTTAATTGATATGATTACCCACCTGTCATGGAAGCAGTGGTGGTGACTTCTGTTAGATAATATCTGAATTTCCTTTCTGAAGCTCAAAACACATGTACAGCAGGCTCATATCCAAACATGTACTTACTTAAAATAAACAAGGCAAAGTAGGATGTTCAGTTCACATGTGTGTTTCACTTTGAGGGTACAGTTTCATTTAGCTTTCCTAGGCAGGGGTTGTTTGCACTAGACGTCTCTCCAGCGTTCTCATGCAGCACCCCAGCTCACCTACCAGTACCTTCACAGCATTGCCACTTTCATGATCTGTTTCCAATCCAGCCTGTTTGATACACCAGGATAGAAAGTTTATCTTGTTGATGCTATTGCTACGTAGCTATTCCTGCTCCATAGGCATCAATAAATATTAATTGAATACAAAAGGGTGTAGATGAAGGAAGGAAAATGATTTAGCTCCAGTTTAATCTGTGTCAAGCACAGGGGTCAGCCAATTTTTCTGTATAGGACCAGAAAGTAAGTATTTTGAGCTTTGTAGGCCATACATTCTCTGCTGTAATTATTTGAATCTGCTGTTGTAATGTAAAAGGAATTGACTCACACAATTGTGGGCTGGCAAGTCTAAAATCCATAGGGTAAGTCAGCAGGCCTGAAATTCTGGTAGTTAATGCTACAGTCTGAAGGCAGAATTTTTTTTCTAGAAAATCTCAGCTTTCTTTGAAGGCCTTTGACTGATTGAGTGAGTCCCATCCACATTAGTAAAGATAATCTCCTTTACTTAAAGTCAGTTCCTTCAAGATGTTAACCATATCAATAAAATATGTTCACAGCAACACCCAGGTTGGTGTTTGATTAAATAACTGAGTACTAGAGTATAGTAGAGTGGACACGTGAAGCTAACTATTACATAATGTCAAGCAACCATGAGCAATATGTAAATGAATGGACATGGCTATATTCCAATAACATCATATTTAATTTGAATATCATATACTTTTCATTTATCACAAAACATAATTCTTTTGACTTTTTTCCCAAACATCTCAAAATGTGAAAACTATTCTTAGCTCATGGTTGGGGCATGCAAAACAGGTGGTGGGCCGTATTTGGCCCAGTGGACGTTTGCTCACCCCTGCTCCAGCATAACATTAAGCATGTTTTATTTACAGACATTATAAAATGCATTACACTTAATTATATATCATTTATTTACATATATACTTATAAAGGACTTTAAACTGGTGCTGGTGACAGCTATTCTCAAAACGGGGCTTAAAAGTAATTTAAGTTACTGTGGTTCTGCGGGTGGCAAAGTAATAAGGGAAATTGTAAAAATTCAGTTTTAGAGTTTTTAAATGATATTACACCTATTATTTTCTATAAATGATGTTCTGTAGTGTTCTCTAAGGAAAGAAGTATGCAGTAGAATATCTACAAAGGTCTTGTGAGGTCTTTAATTCCAGACAGCAGTGGCCAGCAGTAAAATGATGATGAAATATCTAGATAAAAGGGAGGTGGAATGTAACACTTTCCTAATGTAGAAACCACCCTTTTCATACTAACTAATCGTCAACACCAGCTTCTGAACATGTGTACATGTGCATGCATGCACACACACTTTATTCTATATTACATGCATTACTAATGTTATTACTATATGTCAGGCTTTTAAACAAGCACTGGTGATTTAAAGATCAATGAGACAGGTTTCTTTTTATTATCATACTTTAAGTTCTGGGGTACATGTGCAGATCATGCACGTCTGTTACGTAGGTGTACACATGCCATGGTGGTTTGCTGCATCCATCCCCACATCATCTACATTGGGTATTTCTCCTAATGTTATCCCTCCCTAAAACAGGTTTCTTTAAGAGGTCACAGGAATTGGCAAGAAAAAATAATAGTTGGGTATCCCCATTTTCAGAGTTGTCAGCTAAATTAACTGCTTTAATGCCCAAAAAGCTCAAGGTGGAGTTGTCAGATAAAAATACAAGGCCAATTAAATTTGAATCTCACATGAGCAGCAAATCACATTTTTTTTTTAGCCTAACATACCTCATGTAATATTTGGGACATATGCTTACTAAAAAGCAACTGAAACATACTTATGTTTAAAAATTATCTGAAATTCACACTTGTATTTTTATTTGTTAAATATTGCAACCCTAGTTCAATGAGATATAGGCCTTACTGAACCCAGTTCATCTGATCATCTCTGAGTAAGGAGATGATCAGAACAATTTAGTCTTTTAAGTTCCTAAATCTGGAATTCCATGCAAACTTTCTTTGAGCTAAAACCAGATAGGGAGACAAAGTATAAGGAAATGGAGTACCATTTAGGTATATTGGCAAGGCAAAAAGGATGAAATTAATTTCATCTGTGGAACTTCAGATGGTTAAATGTTTGAGTGAAGACTGAAAAGTGATTAAATGTAAGTAAAAATAAGAAAAGAGGAAACAAATTTGTACTACATAAATGATTATTTCATCTGAAAACAATCATTTTTTCAAAATTCTCTTTGCAGTTAACATCATCATCTCATTACTCTGTATGTTACAGATATATTTTCAATAATCACATTTTCTTGCTCTTTTCAGAATATGCAAATAATTTTGAAGATGCTAATTCCAGTTAATATCAACATTAAAAAGAAGTTCAAAACATGTTATAATTTGTAAAAAACTCAAACACAGAAAGCCAGTGAAATTTTAAAAGAAAATTTGTCTAGTTACTTTCTTATAAGGATTTCATGGTAGATCAAAGGAAGAAAGCTAAAGAAGCTAAAAGAGTTATTTCATATATGGAGTCTTTAATGAAACAAGAATATCTATTGCTTCCTGGTTTCTCCTCTCTAGAAGATAATGATAATTGTAGCTGACAGTTGAATTCTGATTACATGCAGTGTGTAATTTTTATTTCTTACTATTCTTGTTTAGGTATGAAAGATTCTTAATTCCCCCAAACTGTATAGCTGGATATTAATATAAAGCTGTTAAAATTGTTATAAAATATTTTTTCTTTTATTTAAATTATTTAATTATAAAACTTATTTCCCTTTTCCTTGTATTTAACCATTTAGTAATTTTAAGTTTGTATTTCAAGTGTTTTCAATGCAAAGACAGACACTAAATCTCACCAGTAACCATCATGATTTCTCTAAAATAGATAGAATTTAATTTTAAAATGATAACTTAAGAATTAAGCTGTTTTTATTTTCGTTTTATTTCTTGGGACATCATTAGAAGGTTTAAAGGGATGAGATTTAAGAAAAGAGATTCTTCACTGTGAGATTTCTGTATACCACAGATGAGACAGAAACATGGCACAAAGTATGAATAAAAATTTTAAAGGTAAGAAGGGAGATTAAAAAGCACCAAGTACAAATGCACACTTTGATCCAAAAATGTAAAACTTGAAGCAGAAGCTAAAAAGGCGTGGCAAAAAAATATTTCCATATCTAGACAGAGTTTAGTCAGGCGATTCATCTATAGACCAGATTTTCTTTAAATTATCACAGAATTATTGTTGCATAATTTCAGAGGGAAAACTACACATTGATCAGCCTCATTTGCTAACTTACTCAAAAGTGTCATGAAAAGAAGTGTGTGTGCTTCTCACCCACATGAGTGGGATGGGGGATAAAAAATCAGTCCAATTAAGCACTCTGTATGGAAAGCGGTCACTTTTTACATCCATCTTCTTACATTTAGTCACTGTTGCTATTCAGTTTTAAAACATAACTTAGGTTACATGTGCCCATATTTAAAACATAGCCAAAGCTGAACTGTAAGAGTCCTTTTTGCCACTTCCAGTTTTCTTCATCTGAGAGAACCAATACCTAAAAAGGGATAGAGGGAGGAAAAAATGCTCTACCTCTGACTAGACAGCTCTGCTTCTGTTTAGTTGCTTTCACCCCAGGAGAGAAAGATGTCAAATTTGTTTCTGTTTACAAGAGGCCTCAAGTGATTTTCTAGTACAAGTCTTGGTCCTGATGATATTCTTTCAAGAGGTCCAAAATGTACAATACGAAGAAAAAGGAAGATATATAGAAACTGTTATCCAAAAATATGAATAGGTGCTAGAGGCTGAATTATACTCTTACTTTGCACAAAAGTTTTGAACATCTGCTCTGGTAATAAATTCATTAAAATTTATTCAATATGTTTTAATCTTATTGATATAATGAGGAGGATGCAACCTAATTCCCCCAGATATTGTATATTGCATTTGTCTCTCACATTATTTTCTTTGAACATGATTTTGATTGCCTTCAAAAATCAGAAATGTGTGTGTGTGTGTGTGTTGTAACTTACATATAAGTCTGTATACCCACAATCATCCAGGTTTCTGGCCTTTCCTGGAAAGCTACAAAATCAGAAACCTTACATGTACATTCACACGTGACAGCCCTTGGTAGGACCTGAAGAATCGCTACCCTATACAAGGGGCTTGGGTGCTCTTCTCTGTAATAATCCAACATCTGCTTTGCTTTACTCATTTAAGTAACCTTCTTGGGCCTGAGAAGTATGTGATTATTTTAGTCCGATGGTTATTACCTGGAATCACAATGATGCTTTTTAGCTGAGTGTTGTGAAAAGAGCCTTACACGAGTCTAGGGCCTATTCTATCAATTTTTTAACTTTGTCATCTAAAATGAAAATGCTATGACTGTCAACTTTCCACGTGTAGTAAGGATTAAACAAAATGTGTATTAAATGAAAAGCAATCTGGCATATAGTAGCTCTCTGACAGGTTGTTGTTTGCACAAAGATGATGATAAGGATGGCAATATGATATTGACCATAAAGTCACTCAAGCTTTGAAAACCAGTTTTTCCAAGGAAAAGGAAAATGAATTTCATCACAACAGAGGCCTTTGTCACTTAACATCTCCAGTATAGGATATCAGACCTGCTCCTTTTGATTTTAGATTTCTATAAACTTCCAAGTCTTCATATTGTTTTTAAAGCAGGTTTATAGTTGGACAGTAGCCTTTCAATGTCTATAATAAAACTCAACTTAAATAAAGTATGGTTAATTTGTCATTCACTGGTTGTAGAAAGGGCAGATGGACTAAGAATTGTTGTGAAATCCTGAGTTTTTCAAGAACATAACTTATGACTTAGAGGAGAATTATATGTTTAAATAAAACAGGACAGAAAAATAATCTTAAGTGAGTACAGTATCTTCTCTCTAATAAAGCTTTTTTATTTAGTTAACAATGATGGTCAATATGTAGCTGACTATGGATTAGAAGTTAAATTACTTTCATAACATTAAAAATGTCTTAACGTACTGGTGGGCAATGATTTAAAATACATGGTTGTTTCAGTCCATTTGGCTGCTATTGAGGGAATATGTTCTTTTACTAGGTCCATGAGGGGGCATAGTTTCTAGGACAAAAACTTCACCATATTTTCTCCCCCTCTCGTTGGTCTTCATCTGGGAAATTTAAGGGTTTAAGTTTCACCAGCGCAGGAAGAAACTAAGAGTCAATCACCCCAGCAGAAGTTTAAAGGAACTCCTTTCACTGACCAGAGGAACTTGGGGAGATGGAAATTTCTCCCAGGAAAAATTCCCCTACTCCTTCACCCGTACTGGATTTCCAGCTCTCTGGAATCCCTTCTCACATAGTGGGAGCTCTCTTTCCCCTCCTGGATTTCCCCTCTGGGGTCCCCCTTCCACCCAGTGTGGAAGCTGTCTTTCCTCTCCTGGATTCCATCTTTCTGGATTCTCTCACTGTGAGGAGAGTTACCCTTCTCTGGTTTTCTCCCTCTGGGAACTCTTCTCACTCAGTTTGAGTGTGGCTTTTCTTTCTCTCCTTCAGTGTGAGAACTAGCCATTTCTTTCTCTTTCCTTCTCCTTTTTTGCTCTATGCCTAAATAAATCACTTTTCTGCAACACTTTTGGGGTCTGGTATTTATTTCATGAGCGCACTGTGCCATGGTCTCCTTTCTTATTCTTGAGAGAGTGATAGACCAAGAACCTGGAGAAACGTCCTCTCAGGGGAACTGAGGGCTCCCCTGAACCCCAGAACCCAGAAACACTATGACATATTTATTACTTCTCACATTTTTGGGAGCCTGACAAGTTCAAGAGCTAGGTACTGGCAGATTTGGTGTCTAGTGAAGGCCTACTATCTGGCTTATATATGGTGGCTTCTCACTGTCTTCACATGGTAGAAGGGGCTAGCCAGCATTCTAGAGCCTCTTTTATAAGGGCACAGATATCATTCATGAAGACTCCACCCCCATAATCTAATCACCTGCCAGAGACCACCCCCCCCCCACCTTCTAATACCATTGTGTTGATGATTAGATTTTCAACATATGGATTTGGGGGGAAAAACATCATTCAGACCATAGTAATGTTAGTCACAGACAATAACAAATAGCCTTGAACATGAATAAAGGCTTACTGGATATAAATCTTATATTTAAAAATAAAATTATTCTCTAATCAGATTTATGAAATCATTTCAGATTTCACAACTGATTTATGAAATCAACTTAGATTTGTGAGATCAGAACAAGTAGCAAAAGGCAATTTTCTATTTTCTAGATAATATTTTCAGTGTCTCTTGATAGTTTACTTCTATTCAAGTAGTTTCAAGTGTTAGCCTTCCAAAAGAGAAAATGTGTAAGATGCTAGTAGTTCAAAGACTTTTTTTTTTGCATAATGCTGACTTTTTATTAAAATAGAGTTCAAAGAAGCCAGAAAACTAAGTGGCTTCATGGAGGAGCTCAGAGTTTTTTTCTACTTACAGAGTGAAGTGGGTATTTAACATGCTAGCCTTTTGCTACCTCAATGGATGGTATACCTACTTTACTTTTGAAAAAGAAGAAAACTTTAAAGTAACATTTTATTATTAGGTAAAAGGTAAATGGTTAGGTAGCTTTTTTGATTGAAGAACTAGAAGATTCAGTGTCCATTACATGCAAGGCACTTTGGGATACTGTGGTGAGAAACATGGACAAAACACTTGTCCACATGTGGCTTATATTCTAACACAAGAGACAGGCACTAAGAGGCCAATGGCACAACAACCCAATGGTGACAAGTGCCATGGAAGATAATAAAGCTGAGTGATGAGAGATCCCAGGACCAGGACAAACAGGAGAGACACTGTGAGGAGATTTTTGTTTTCAATGAGGTAGTCAGGGTCATTTTGTACAATTGTGCAATCTAATAAAAGCCCTGATCTAAGATGGGGATATTTTGCTAACAACTAACATGTATAAAGCTCAAGAAGTTAAAATTTAAAATTGTGGTACCAAATTTTTAAAACAGAAAATAAGTGTTTTCCCACAAATTAAAGGGAGATATATTCTTTTTTTTTTTTTTTTTGATGTGTTGGTCTTTATTTTATTTTGTATTTTAAAATTTTTTCATCAAGGGAAAAACACAGACGAAACAAGGCTGTGAAAAATTAGTTCAGATAATTAATTAGCACCCATTGGTCCTCAGAAGGTCAGTAGTGATTTGCTTAGAGCTCATCTCTGATTTTTTTTTTAATTTTTATTTTTATTGCATTTTAGGTTTTGGGGTACATGTGCAGAACGTGCAAGATAGTTGCATAGGTACACACATGGCAGTGTGTTTTGTTGCCTTCCTCCCCTTCACCCACATTTGGCATTTCTCCCCAGGGTATCCCTCCCCATTCCCCCCCCCACTGTCCCTCCCCTATTCCCCCCAATAGACTCCAGTGTGTAATACCCCCTTCACTGTGTCCATGTGTTCTCATTTTTCCTCACCCGCCTATGAGTGAGAATATGTGGTATTTCATTTTCTGTTCTTGCGTCAGTTTGCTGAGAATGATGTTACAGCTAAAATTCAAGAGAGGAGACCTGCCACAAATAAAGGAAAACTTTAGGAAATCAGACATTGGTTTTGAAGGCTGTAAAATTTTATTAAGTTTTTGACCCACCACTGTTTCGGTCATCCATATAAAACAATTTTGGAAAACAAGGTGAAAACTTTGCATTTCCCTTTAGTTAAAAAATAATTGATTTTATAGCTTTTACATTTCAATGTTTTAAATATTAGAAATTATGCTAGCCTGTATAATCTGAGTTTGTAAGTCATGTTTTGCAGACAAACAGATTGTTATGACAAACTTTGTTTCTTCAATAGCCTGCTAATATTTATTAAACAGTATTGAGTGTCCTCAATTTTTCCTTCCTTTTTCCGTTCAAATACAAATGTTTCTGACTGCCTGACATGTGCCATGTCCTGTGTTAAGTGCCAGGAATACAGTGGTAAATGAAGTAAAGTCCTCACCTTACAGAATGTCCACTCTATTACTTGGACAGGCTGTGATAGAGAAGGGCACACACATGAGCAGGGCACTAATCTAGCTAGAAGATCAGATCTTATTAGTCCATACTCAGGCTGCTAATAAAGACATATTTGAGACTGTGTAATTCACAAAGAAAAGAGGTTCAACTGACTGACAGTTCAGCATGGCTGGGGAAGCCTCAGGAAACTTACAATCATGGTGGAAGGGGAGGCAAACATGGTCCTTCTTCACATAGTAACAGGAGTGAGAAGAATGAGTGCTTAGAGAAAGGGAAAGCCCCTTAAAAAACAATCAGATCTTGTGAGAACTCACTCACTGTCACAGAGAACAACATGGGGGAAACCAACCCCATGATGCAATTATTTCCACCTGGCCCTTCTAGTGACATGTGGGGATTATGGGAACTATAATTCAAGGTAAGCTTTGGGTGGGGACACAAAGTGAAACCATATGAACGTCCGTGAGAAAGTGCTGTGTCAGCAAAAGCCTAAAGGATGCCTGAGACAGGAAAGAGGATAAACAGGAGTAGGGTGGAAGGAAGGCACAGCAAACTGTGGACCAGTCGGTGGCACAGCTGGCATGAACTCTCAGGAGCACAGTGAGTAGAAAAAAAGTGAATTGAGAATGTCAGGAACTTAGAGCAGAAGCACTGAGACTGAAGAGGTAGACAGCAACCCCAATGAGATTTTTTCCTTGAAGTTAAGGGGAAGCTCGTGATGCCTTCAGAGAAGCAGGACATGTTCACTGATGGTAGTAGATCACTGAAGTAGCAGAGATGAGATAAATGACTTTTATTTTAAAATGAACAAAATAATGATATGTTTATATGCTGATGAAAATGGTACAGCAGAAACAACAACAACAACAACAACTATGAAAGAACAAAAAGAGAATGGAGAAGTGATGCCCTTGAGTGTGTTAGAGCAATGGACTCTAACACCTTGCCCATGTGTTGGCCTCCCAGAGGAACACAGTGGTGTGACTCGTGGAAATTCTCCTTAGGGCTACTCTTTTCTCAATAAAGAGGAAGGTGATATAATTTTGAGGAAACAACAAGCATAAACTAGCCATCTGGGTGATTGGAAATGAATGGGTTAGAGGAATAGCGTAATTGTAGGAGTGATTCTATGTGATGATTTCACATGGGGATAAAAATTTGAAAAGTAGTCTTAATGAAAAACAGAAAATTGCTGTATGTCTAAAGCAAAATAGATATAATTAGAAACATTTTAAAGAAAGGCAAATTTTTTATTTCACACTATAATTCTGCATGGTTTTTTATATTAGCATTAAATTACTGTATTAGTGAAAATGAATATTTAATACTGAAGGACATGGTGAGTCTTCCTCAACCAGCGAGTGAAAGAATGATTTAATGACACATGTACAACCATAAATAGAAATAGTCAGACAAAAATTAAATTCTGCCAGATGAGAAGTAACATTATAGAAGTCCTTTGCCTTTTTCAAGTGATTGAGAATATTTCTAACAAAACTGAATTGCTTGCAAAATCTGTGACCTATTTAGCAGCTAATTTTCTAACCCTTAGAAAAATCTGCCATTTAAAATAAGTTGAATATTACAACCTTTGCAGAAGTGACAAGTAATTGCTTTTTTATCCTATCTATGGCATTTTTGAGGTAAAAACCCATCTTTTTTAGTGGACTGGAATGCTACCATTTATTCTGTTAGTGGTAATTTTCTGGTAATTAAGTAATCTAATGAAATGTTATGTGTCTCCTCAGGCTCTGTGAAAATGTAACGTGTATCTTGTTTTCAAAGGTGATTCATTTGCATTATTCCACCAGAAATGTAATAAAGTAAGAAAAGTTAATCAATATTCATTGTGTGTTTATAAATAATAATTGCAGTTACTGTAATTTTGGAAAACAAAAATAGAGAATATATTTTGGCTTTTATTCTGCTATGGGGATTTCTGATTGGCATGCATGAATATATCCAGGACAAAACATTTTTAATACTGAATAATTATTATAGACTACATAATTTACTTTTATTATTTATTAAATAGTATATTGAAAGAGCCTTTACCAGACAGAATTCTTTATTATGATTTAATGATTTAAAAATAAAATGTATACAGCCAGGCCATTGCTTTTAATCTAAAATCTTTAATGTCTAATGGAGGATGTTGTATCATAGAGCACAGTCTTTGACTGTGATGAGTTTACCATACTATAAGGCATTACTCTGTATTTTGGCAGTATTTTCTTTTTTCTTCACTTGTTTTATATATTATTCCTTGTCTCCTACAAAAGATTACATAGTTTTTAAAGCAGGAGCAGAAAACCAAATACAGCATATTCTCACTTTCAAGTTGTAGCTAAACATTGGGTACACGTGGACACAAACGTAGGAACAGTAGACACTGGGGACTCCAAAAGCAGACAAGAAGAGTTGGGCAAGGGCTGAAAAACTACTTATCAGGCACTGGGCTTCCTACCTGGGAGATGAGATCAAGAGCACCCCAAACTTCATCATCACTCAATAACCAATGTGACGAACCTGCACAATGTGTCCAAATCTAAAATAAAACTTGAAATAAAAACAATAACAACAAAAAGATTACACAGCTCATTAGGGCAAAGATATTTTTTGAAATCTTGTCTGATACCTACAATACCCAACTGAATGTTACACTTTCAGTAAATACTTGTAGAGTTCTCTTATTAAGATGAGGTCTGTGCATGTTCTCATTTATAAGCCAGAGCTAAACAGTGGGTAGACACAGACATAAAGATGGCAACAACAGACCCTGGGAACTACCAAAAGAAGTAGAATGGGAGGGGATGTGGGTTGAAAAACTACATATTGGGTAGTATGCTCACTATTGAGGTGATAAGATCATTTATCCCCCAAACTTCAGTGGTAAGCATTTTACCCATATAACAAACCTGCATGTGTACCCCAAACCTAAATAAAAGTCAAAAAAAAAAAAAGAAAATGAGGTTTAAACCTAATTTTTGGCCTATTTTGGTTGGTGTTAGAACTATTTATGAATAAGTAATAATTTTGCCCTCAGGTGTTCAATACAAGGGAAGATTACACATGTATGGAACATATGCATTTCTAGCAAGTTTCCTGCAAGGTATAAAACTTTATTTTAAACTCTAAGATATCTTGTCATTTGGGGAATGGGTGGGGGGGCATAATGTGCCACTTTAACATTTTTAACAAAGAAAAATATTAATCCAATAATTATTTCCAATCGATAGTATTCTGGGTTTTTTAATAGATCAAAAGTGTTATTAATAGAAAAACCTTGAACCACTTTAGATCTATCCAAACCCATCTCATTTCTCCCCAGTACTTTATCCAATATTTTTGTGCATTCATTTTGTTTTATCTCAAACCTCAGATTTGATAACGTCTCCCTAGTGTGTTATCTGTATACAATTTGGAAAATAATTTTCTTCTGTCCACTTCCCACTTCATTCATGTATTTATCAATTTTATACTGTGTTCCCTCTTTGAACATGCTTAATTCACTGTCTGCAATGTGCAAAGTAGACAAAAATCCTAGCTCTCATAAAGGCTTTGTTTTCCTAATCTGCCCTCATTGCCGTAAGAATCATTTCCTAAGCTCCAGTACCAATTTCTGCCTAAAACACAAGCCAAAGTATAAATGAGGTCTATAGGAATAAGAAGCAGGTCATTAATAACAATTAGCACTCTGAAAGCATAGAATTTAAAATTGTATAACAATTCACCTGGCACCAACGATATTTTATAAACTCTGAAATGTACCTTTTTCTCACTTAATTAGTCATTAATTCAACATTTTTGGAAACATGTGAATATCAATCTAGAATTTTATGGGAGATAATCTCATAGTTTTATATCTTAAATTTCATTAGACAGTTGATATTTTGCTTATTTCAAAACTCTAAAACTTAGTTTGGTTGTTTATACTGTGATTTAAAACTGGCATTTTAGGTCTTTTTAAAAATATAATTTCTTGAGTCTCATGCTCTGTCAGTTTTAGTGTGGAATTAGCCCAAGGTAGTTTTATAGCAGTAAGAGAGGTCTTATTGAAGAAGCCTGCAAGTACTTCATCTTTTATTCTTATATTTCATACTCCAAAACAATTGAAAAAGTCGAAACTGTACCCAAGGGAACTAGCTCTCAAGTATTATTTGAAATTATTTGGACATACATTCTTTAGTTTTTAAATAAAATAATATGCATTCCATTCTTTCACTAGAAAAATTATTGGATTGGTTTTAAAATGAATCAATATACTGTACTGGAGGCTTTGGAATGCTCTTTAACACCAAGGAGATGTCTAGTAATTCTAAAAGCTGACTATTACAAGTTTATTGCCACACTATGAGTGCAATTTCAAATTACAAGGCCAGCAGAAAAGTAAGAAAAAAAAGCAAGCATTCTTGCCTAGAGAGGCAATTGTGAACTTGCTTGAAGGCCAAACTTGGTTTATAAATTTTGGTCTCTTGGTAATAATGATTTAATATTATTTTAAGAGCACGGGCAAAGAACTACCAGTGTCAGGAGTAAGGGATTATATATTACTTACATAACTTTTTTATTATTGGTGCTTTTCTTTTGCTGCGTTTAAAGTGCTTTTTAAATATCCTCCTGGCAATTCTAAAAACTCCTTTGTTCGTCATGTCAATTCCTTCCTTCAGAGGAGGAAAGCGAATTCAAAGTATATTATGGGCCAAAGATCACATCTCTGATTGCTAGTAAGAGTAAGGGGATGATGCTTAGGCAGTGCTAAAGTCTATCATCCCCCTCTTTTCCCTTTGTGGAGTTAAGCATGTAGGCTCTAGCCATGATATATGTAAACTCATTAATGTGATTTACTATGTAATGATTGGTCACCATGTATTTAACTAACCCAAACTAATTCCACTCAAGTAGAAAAGTACAGAGTTAGGAGCAATTTAGATAAAACAAGGACTCTGTTGTCTTCGTATCAGTAAACCAAAGAAATGGCCTGGTACAGGTTAGATTCAAAGATGATTACCTCCAGTGCCGAAAACATCATTAAAATACCTTTTTATTGAAGATTCTTTATTTTGTTTTTATCTGCTGGTTAACTTCTTTAATCTAGGTAGTAGCAATTCAACCAGAAAACTAAATTAGATGGGATTCCTAGTAAAATACGCATCCACATTCACACCAAAATAACTGTTTCAGAAAAATTTAACAGCTGGAAAACTGATAACCTGTGTCACTCCTTTCATAGCATTGGTTTTTATTCCAACGAAGAAAAACAAACCTAGGGAAGAATACTGATTGGCTAGGTTTGAGTCACATGCTTACTGCCACTGGCCAATGATGCTGCTACATCAATTAACCAGCCAAGTAACAACCACGTGGAATGAAGGGTTGGAGTAAATGGAATACGGTAAAAGGAGAATTAAGTAGTCCCCTAAAGATGTGAGAGTTTAATTTGCGGAAAAGCTTCTGGACTAATAAAACATAGACAATCACTGAAATTATAAAGTGAAACTTCTGACCACCAAAGACTTAATTGCATCTAAAGTATCAGAGAAATCAAGTTATGCCTGGGAGAAAAAAACAAAGCATGGAAAATTAAATAGACATAGCAAGTGTGAATCATAGCAGATGAAGTCACACAGGGCTCTTACAGCACCTGTCATAGTAGTATTTCATAAACATAAGTCTCAGTAAACATTATTTGATGAGGATAACCAAAAATTATCTAGGTGATTAGCAGTGCAATCAGCAAACTAAATTAAATGGACTTCCTAGAAAAATATGTCGTGCATATTCATAGAAAATTAATTAATTCATGGGATAAATGACATTTCACAAAGGGAGAACTAATTAGAAGAATAATTTAAAATATAATCTCATTAATGCTGATTAGCTTTACAATAGTTTATAAAGGAAGCCTAAGAAAAGAAATAAAATAGTAAGAGATATTGTGAAAATCATCTAACAAAATAAGAAAAATATGTGAAATTGTCTCATTTAAAAGAAACAAATGAGCTTTCCTTCTGAAAGTGAATAAAAAACAACAACAAAAAAAAAAACACAAAAAGAAAATAAGAAAAAAAAATGGATGTTTTCTGGAAGTCAATAATTTCTATTAACTGTTTTATATATTAATTACAGTTGTTACAGAATAACTTTGACAATTATGAACAAACTATACAGTTTTGCTTTACTTTCAGGGATTAAATTACCAAATCATGTAAATTATGAATAATTTAAAGTAAATTATTTGTAAAATCTATTCTTCATAATTTGATTTTAATTAAAATATAATTAATAGTGTAGCCACAACAATAAATAATAATGGAGGGAGAATTTTCAAACTATTACATCTTTCATATCAGATTATGAGGAATTTTATTTTTAACTCAACTTTGCCATAAAGTTAAATGGAAAATATACTGAAAGTCTATGTTTATTTATGTAATCTTTTTCAATAATGGTCCTTAAAATATAAATTTCTTTCTACATAAATGTGTAACAGTGAACTTTAAACTCAATTTTAAAGCACTTTAAAAATTGAACAACAAATTAGATATTAGAAACAAACTGACTTTGAGAGGTATTTCCCTAAGAAAAATTAGCATCATATTTAAAGGCACCCACTTCCTCAGTTAGAGAATTCAGAAGTTTATTTTCCAGGGTAAAAAATCCATATTTTAAAAAATTTGAATGAAAAAGAATTGCTTTCATTATTCTCCAAAATAAAAATGAGTGAAACAGATTCCAAATTTCAAAACAAAACTTCCCACATATTTAGTATATACATAAACACACACACAATCATGTGATATGTTAAAATTTATTCTTCTGCTATGCAAATGCTATCTTGATATCAAAAAGCTTATCAAATTATTTTTATCTTAAAGAATCACAGGACTATTTGAAATAGTTGGAATACTCAAATTGCCTTTTTTCTGGTCTTTCTGTTCCCACCCTTTACTTCCTTTTGTCTCTTCTCCAGCAAGAAACCAAAATCCAATATATGTAATTCATATAATGCTTTTTGGCTTGAGGCACTGCTGGGGTTCTCCCTTTTATTCAGAGTAAAAAATGAAATTCTTGTACAGTCCTCTAAGGCCCTGCCTTATCTGGTGTCCCCTTTCTGATCCAATTCCTCCCATCCCCACTGGACCACACTATTCCTGCCACACTTGCTTCCTACTGATTTGCCAGCAACAAGGGACTGTGTGCCAACTGCCTTTCCTCTAATGTCACCTTCTCAGTGACATTAGAGGCCAAACCTCACCATCATATTTAAAATTGAATCCCACCACCCAAACATTCCTTTTCATCTCTTACCTGCTCAATTTTTCCCATGGCACTTATCTTCTACTATGGGATATAAGTTATTTATATGTTTTTCTTTATTGCCTTTCTCCCTCTACCAGAACGCAACCTGCAAAAAAGGCAAGAATATCTGTCTGTTTTCCTCCCTGATATCTCCTCCAGTTTAGGTCCTCTTAGTTTTAGGTCTTCTGGAGATCTAGTCTCTGGGGATTTGGGCTCTTATACTAGCTACAGTTGCCATTGGAGTAACCACGTTTGTATGACTAACTTCATAGGGTACAACCTGACAACACCTTACCTCATGCCCATCCTGTGCTTGTCTTACCTACTATTCCCTGGGCTTCCCCACTGAAACTGATCCAGTGAGATGCCCTAGTGTTCTTTATGCTCTGGCATGTGCAATTCAGAAATGTAGGGAAACTAACAATCTCGCCATAAAGAGACAGAAGCTAGTGAATAAATTATTTCCCCTTATCAGACTGTCTGGAGAAGTAATTATTTACATATGCTCTCATGAAGCAGTGCAAAAAATGAAGCAAAAATTTATCCTTGACCCTCAGCAGTAGCCAGATTATGTAGCCCCACATTGGTTTTCTCTCCATTCCTTCTTTACTGCTGTGTTCCCTCAATTCTGCTCCCTGGGACTCTATTTCCTGAAAAGGATAGAAGCACACTAGCTTTTTTCTGAGGCTTTGCTTTCTGGAGAACCTGGGTTAGGACAGCAGGTACTGAATAAGTACTTATTTATTGAATAAATCAATGAAAATTAGTAATACCAAATAAAGGCATAGAAATTTTGAGTGAGTTACATTTATGTCAGTATACATACCAAAGAATCAGACATTATATTAAGCCTGAAGAGAAAATACTTATCCAGGAGTAAATTTATAACAAGAAAACTAACATAAATGCACAATATGCTCTAAATCTGTTTCTTTACACATAGGAAGAAAAGAAGTCTTAAACTGTAAAACATCAAAAAACCCTCAGTACCTTATATGCAGTATTTTTGTGGTGGGTATTTCTAACAACCTTGCAAAGATAACCTTCTTTAGTCTACTAGTTTTAGAAAAAAAAAAAAAAAAAAACTCTTGAAAATCCAACATGAGTTCTTATTGACTTATGATTATGTGATTTATATATCCACTAGATATTTTACCTTTTTTTCTTAAGCAATTTTATCATCCACCTAAAAAAATATGATCAAGACAGGCATTGAGATAATAGAATAAATTATTACATGTATTTTAGTCAGGTATTGTCTTCATTTTAATTTAGGACAGAAGTCTTTTACAATAAATGACTGAGATTTGTTAAACATACATTTTATGAGACATATCTCATTATCTTCAATATCTTTTTATTTATATTATATAAATTACCCTCATTGTTTCACAGAGTAAATGCCTTCATTATAAAAATGATAGTAATATTTTAGTCTAGGGTTATCCTTTACATATGAGTGAAATGATTTTCTCTCTATGTAACTTTAAATTTTTAATTTTAGAGCTTTAGATAAAAAATATCTTTTTATTATCACTAAAGATATTATATTACATTTTACAATTTAAGAATTACTGTCATAAGTAACATTCCCCAAAGTAATACAATTTTGATACTTAACAAAAATATTTATTCAACAAGCAAGTAAGCAATTGAAAAGAAATTTATTCCTCTAAATTACATTTTACTTCTAGCATATGCCTAGAAATTTAGCAAAAATAGAGACGAGAAATTCATCTACATCTTTAAGAAATTAAAAACTATCTTTCAGAGAGAAATTTTTACACTTTCAGCTGAATAATGAGACTTTGTTTTTATTGGCCAGATATTTTATCTGAAGACATACAAACTTATTAATAAGGATAAATAAAAATAGATAGATTTTACTATTTTAGATGCCCCATGTAAGTGGAATCATGCAGTATTTTTCCTGTGACTGGCTTATCTCACTTTGGCATATAGTCCTCTAGGTTCACCTATGTTGTCATAATGGCAAGATTTCCTTCCTTACTATGGCAAAATAATGCTTCATCATGTTTATAAACCACATTTTCTTTATCCATTCATCTGTTGGTGAACATTCAGGTAGTTTGCATCTGCTGTTGAGCATAATTTCATAATTAATAGTGGAATGCAGATTCTCTTAGATCTTTAATTTTTCTGTTGTAGTTTAATATATTAAGATACACTGAGATGAAAATATTCTACATAAAAATTTTACCACTCATTAGAGGTTTTCTATTTTCACACATTTATGTAAAGGTAAGTATCTAGCAACAAAGTGAAATGACTAATCGAACCCCACTTTTTAAGTAAAGGTTCCCATTAAGGTATCAAACACAAAGGCTTAAAAGGATGAGTAAACAGATTTTTGGTAGTTCCACTAAAAAATAAGTACATGTGGCCTTTACAAAAATCCATCCTTACCACTTAAAATTCTGAACTACAGTGAAAATGGGGGATAAATGGGAAACGGGTGGAGAGAGGCAGAGAATAAAACAGGGTAAGAGTACCGTTTCAGTTTAAAGTTTTCATGTGAAACTCTGAAAGGACAATAAACTCCTGAACTCCAAGGACTGATTCCTACCAGCCTCTGGACCACCCAGGTCATTGTACTATGACAGGGCAGTGATGTGTTAACATCCTCTAAATGAATGTCAATAATGCTACACTTTTTCCCAGAAAGTTCTTTTGTATTCATATACTAGATAGCTTTCATAACTTTAGTTTTTTGGCTTAATAATATCCCATGGTCACTAGCATGGTTTAAATATTAAACATAGTGGTAGGCGTTATAAGAACTTTACAGATAGGAAATCATTTAATTTTCATTAACTGTATCTTTATCAGTTAGCTGCTATATTCAAATTCCATTGGTGGTCAGAAGAATACTCAAGACTATGGGTTCCTGTCATGGTAGGAGCTACATGGAATGTATCTGTGTAGTGTCCCTGCTGCTCACCATACCTAGTACCTGGGACATACCAGATATTCCGTGTTGGTCCCTTGAATAAAGCAGCAGTCCCCAACCTTTTTGACACCAGGGACTGGTTTCAGGAAAGACAATTTTCCCTGAGCAGCAGGGGGAAGTGGAGGAGACTGGTTTTGAGATTAAACAAGCTCAGATCATTAGGCATCAGATTCTTGTAAGGAGCTTGCAACCTAGATCCCTTGGATACGCAGTTCACGATAGGGCTTGCATTCCTATGAGAATCTAATGTCACCACTGGTCTGAAACTAAAAGCATAGATATGATCCTAGATTAGACTTAAACAACATCTCAGTTATGATTCTTTATTTTTTTATTATACTTTAAGTTTTGAGGCACATGTGCAAATCGTGCAGAACTGTTATATAGGTATACAGTTATGATTCTTCATTCCAGGGGTTCCCAACCCCTGAGCCAGTACTGGTCCGTGACCTCTTAGGAAATGAGCCACACAGCAGGAGGTGAGCAGTGGGTGAGTGAGCATTGTTGCCTGAGATCTTGATTGTATTTGTTTTTAATATATACCCGGAAGTAAGACTGCAGTATTGTAAGGTAGTTATGTTTTTAATTTTTTCAGGAACCACCATACTGTTTTCCATAGCAGCTGCACCAGTTTATTTTCCCACCTACAGTGTTGATTTCACTCACGTGCGGTATCTAAAATTGTCAGACTCGCAGAAACAAAGAATAGAATGCTGGTTTCCAAGGGCTAGGGGCACAGGAAAGTTGGGGTTTCTGGCCAATGTGTATAAAGTTTCAGTTATTAAGACATATAAGTTTTAGAGATCTGCTGTATAAAATTATGGCTATAATTATACTGTATTTTGCATTTAATAATAGAAGAGATCTCAAGTTGTGTTCTTACCAGAATTTAAAAAAAAAAAAAAAGATGATAAAGAAAATAAGGTACAGTAGTTTAATTGTGCATGTATTTTTTCTGGAGTGATATCCACACTCTGCAGAGATCAGGAAAGACTATTGAAAAGGTTGATCGGTGTATGTTAGGGACATCTATTGATTATTCTGCCACCCCTCTTCTTAAAACCTATGCTAATTTTCATTCAAGTATATACCCTTAACCTCTGACCCAAGAATAAGTCCTAGTTTCTCTGGAGCCATCAGCACATTTCTTTCCTCCTGCCTGAAGAAAGGCTCAGAGTGAGTATGTGACCACCCTACCCACAAGCAGTGTGACTCTCAGACTTCTCCATGTAAACACTGGAAAAGTGATAGACCAGCTGTGCATACCAGATGTGGTTCAGTAGCTTTCTTGCTTAATAAGGGTAATCAACCCTGATAAAAAGTCAACAGATGGAGAAGGAAAATTCTCAAAAATGACAGACAAATAAACCCTACTCCTTGATAAAACCAATCTAAAACTTTTTCTATCTGTGCAGACTGTTAGTTAACCTGAGACAATAATTCCTGTTATTACTTAGTCAAGTTTGAGTTGGGTATTCTGTTATATGCAGTGGAAGAATCTGTTATATAGATAATAAGTATTCCATATTATATTTTCAAGGATTTCTTTTGTTTCAAAATCTTGCTTTATCTGAGAAATTCTCAATGTTACTTTTAAAGTAAGTACATTCTAGTTCAATCAGTAAAAGCTAGGTTTGATTTATCAGTAAAGCCTAGATATGGCTATACTTGAAATGTATTTACACACTTATTCAACCAACTCATTCATTTTTAGAATCCAACAGACAGCCTAAGGAACCTTAATGCAAGATTGTTATGACATTACATGTCGATTACTCCAGGCATTATTCTAAACTAAAAATGTTTTAAGGGTCCACAGATCCCTGTAAGATGTTTTACTGTCTTTACATTCCACTTACTTACTTTCTGTATATAGATGTATAAATTCAGAGAAACAATCAAGAGTATAGATGGATATTACTGAACTTATGATTTGAATAATTTTAAACAAATTCACTAACTAAACTAATAGTATCATAAAATCATATTTAATGTTAGATACACAATTAAAAAAGAAATGTCATTTGTATCATAAAGTAGTGGGCAGGTTTTCCCTGCCATTCCAAACCTATAAAGGAATAAATTTATTCACAAGCAACATAGTAAGAAAAAGAAGAAAATTCAAAAAAATTAGCTGGGCATGGTGGCATGTGCCTGTAATCCCAGCTACTCAGGAGGCTGAGGCAGGAGAATTGCCTGAACCCAGGAGGCGGAGGTTGCAGTGAGCAGAGATCGCGCCATTGCACTCCAGCCTGGGTAACAAGAGCGAAACTCCATTACAAAAAAAAAAAAAAGAAGAAAAGGCGTTCAGGGGTAATGGCTTAAGAGGGTCAAATCACAGCCCGAGCTGCAGATAGTAAGCACAATGCCTTTATACTCCAGTGCTTCAGTATGTCATGCCTATCCTGCCTACCTCTCAACAGAGTGATTTTGTTAAAAGATGAGAAAAAGTTGAGAAAGGGAAAAATGAATATGAAAGTACTATGCGAAATGCTTCATAAAAATGAGATTATCTTTATTATTTTTATTATCATGTATTCATGTGGGTTGAACTATGTAATTTTAAAAGATGTGTTGAAGTACTAATTCCTGCTATCTGCAAATGTGAACTTATTTATAAACAAGGTCTTTGCAGATGTAAGAAAGTGTAGAAAATGTCATACTAGTTTCAATCACTAGTGCTGCTATAAAGACAGATTTGGATACAGACAGAAACACGCACAGAGAGATGACAAGGTAGAAATTACAAGGCAGCGATGCAACCAAGAAGCCTAAGAGACAGAGATTGCCAGTAGCCACTGGGGCTAGGAGGAAGCAAGAAAGAAGCCTTCGCTAGAGCCTTCAGGAGGAGGATGGCCTTGTTGATGCCTTCATTGTAGACTTTTAGCCTCAATAACTATGAGACAATACATTTCTGTTATTTTAATAACATAATGTTATTTGTTACCACAGTTTGTGGTAAGTTGTTACCGCAGCCATAAAAAATACATTTATCTGAAGAAAAGCAAGTTGCTCTGGAGATACATTCTGTTTTGAACCCCTGCTTTTTCACTAGCCTAAGTTTCCTGAATCAAGGTTTTTTATTTTCTGTTAATGGCTATTTATTCTAACTCTGGAAAAGGCAGTACTTGGTTTTTCTTTTTTCAGAGTGGGACAATGCAGAAAAGCAAACCTAGTAATGTTCAGGGCAGATGAGATCAGCACCTACCTCTCCCAGCTCTTCACATTGCAGCCCACTAATTGCCTACCTAAAATCTCAGCCTGGCCATACTTCAAAGACAACCCAAATATAAAGTGTATAGTACTGAAACCTCATCAGTCTGCATTGGTTGCACTGGTTATTTATCCAAGCTAGGGGTTTAAATACCTGGTGTTAATCTTCAGCTTCTGCATTATGCTTAAATTCCTTCCTCCTTTCAGTTAGGTCCAGCCTCCAGTGGCCTAAGGCGCACTCCCATGCATGTTACATTCAATTTGCACCCCATCTCCACTTTCCACCTCTCTCTACCATGTTTCTGCAGAAGGCCGAGCTGTCTATATACTTAGCAGACTCCTTTGGGCCCAGACTTTTGTTTGGGTTGAGCAATGAAAAGCCAAGCAGGACATAAGAAAAGGGAGGAGAATGAGATGGGTTTTTTTCTTGTATTGGCTTTTGCCATGAGAAGCCATTATGGGCTAAGACCTTAAGCAAAGGTCCCCATTCAACTATCTCCATCTGGGCTTTAGGAACACCCCCTCCTTTCCTGACTCAGGACTCTCTGCTGAAACTCCTCCTATTTACTAGCCCCAGCTTACTGTATCTTAATGATTTCTTTACATATTGAGTATAGTTTTGTCAATAATCCTTTTTGTAGAAAACAAAAATCCTCCTTAAATTGTTCAATTTAGGCATGTCATTGATTTCCTGTTGGAATTTATTAATAACACCCCTCTCAGTCTCAGCCTTCCCTGTCCGTGTATATCTCTGATCATGGATCAGGCCTTCTGCTACCTCCTGTTTGTTTTTTTCCTTATCATTATCCACATGCCTGATTCTAAATCCCCACTGAATCAGTGGGAAACTTCTCTAAGTTAACCAACTAGATGAGGATAATATCATTTGTTCATTTGTCAATATTTACTGAGTAACACCTCTGAAGTAGAAACTGTCCTAAGTGCCAGGAAAACACTGATGAACAAGGTCGAGATCTTTACTGTTATAGAACTCACAAATCTAAGGAGAGTAATAATTGATGCACAACATCAAAATAAATTTTAGGTAAAACTTTGCAGATTCAAACTTTTTGAAAAATTTCCTCCTAGAATTATAGAAATGTTGAATTTTCTTATTTTCTCTGAATCATATTTTATCCTGCTGATTTTTACCTTGAAATTTTAATACTAGTATCTAAAAGTATAATTTGATTTTTTAGCAGAATTCAAGTAAAACTGACATAGCATGAATTTTACTCATTTTAAGTAAATTTACTACCTTGTGCAAATATCACTACAATCTAATTTTAGAAAATCTCCATCTCCCCAAGAAGTCCCTTTTTGCCCATCTGCATCCACTCCTCATTGTCATCTCTAATCCCAAGTCATCATTAATCCACTTTGATGATTATAAGTTTTCCTTCCCTGGATTTTTCATAAAATGGAATTGTACAATATGTGGTCTTTCATATCTGGCTTATTTTTACTTAGCATAATGTTTTTACTGATTTTTATTGCTGAGTAGTATTCTATTGTATGGATATACTACTTTTTATTGATTTACAAGTGGGTGGACCTTTTGATTGTTTCCAATTTTTAGCTATTATTAAAAATGCCTCTATGAACATTTATATACTGATTTTATTTCACTTGCATAGATACCTAGGAGTAGAAGCTCTGGTTTGTATTGTAAACTTATGTTTAACTTTTTAGGAATTTGCCCAGCTGTTTTCCAAAATGACTGCAACCATTATGTATTCTATAAGCAACATAATGAGTGTTCACACTTCTCTACATTCTTATCTACACTTATTATTATCTGGCTTTTGAGTTATGGCAGCATTAATGAGTAGAAAGTAATATCTTAGGTTAATTTGTGTTTTTTTTAATGACAAATGTTAAATAATTTTTAATGTACATCATGCCACTCATATATTGCTTTTGTTGTAATGTCTCATCAAATGTTTTCCTTATTTTTATTAGATTCTTGATTTTTTTATAAATTTAGGATTAAAATTATTTATTAATGCAAGATTTACAAATATTTTATCTCAGGCTATTGCTTATCTTTTCATTTCACTAATCTATCTTTTATATATATATATATATGTATATATATACACATATATATGTGTATACATGTATATATATACATATATATGTGTATATATGTATATATATACACATATATATGTGTATATATGTATATATATACACATATATATGTATCTTATATATATATATGTATATATATAAGATACATATATATGTGTGTATATATATATGCAAATGTGTGCATGTACACATGTGTGTTTGTCTGTATGTATGTGCCCTTTGGACTTTGTGCATTACCTGTAAGTCAGAAAGTCAGAGTCAGCCAGATTCTGAATCTTTTCTTGTAACATGCCCTGAATTTGAATGAATAGTTTTAGAACTTTGGGACTTCAGGAGACACATAATATATACCTGTTTGCCATAAATAAACCCATGAGCTAAATTTGAAAGAAAAAAAAGCCAAGTGATGTCATTATTCTGAATATTGGCATTGTCATATTTGTGTTGTGAAAAGTTCATATCATTTTACTCTCATGAACTTAAGTATTGATAATCTATCATCACCATCACAATCCTTATTGTCTGACATTAAAAGAGCTCAAGATGCAAAAAGTCCATGTGGAAAACAGGTATGTATAACTTAATTTCATATCACAGGCACCATTTTACACACCAGAAACAAGTACATAAATATATGATAATCATTTCTTATGGTATGCTTTTCTTATTTGGGAGCATGACTTGCTACAAAATTTGCATAACCATTAACTGAAAGTACAAGAAGATTTAGACTGTCTAAATGAAATCTTTCTCACTTCCTCTATCAAAGTATTTTGGATCAGCCAGCAGGACATCTTCTACTGCTCATATAATTTTAGAAACTTAAGAAAACCTATTTGTGTGCACATGGTGGGAAATCTAAAGGAAGCTCTGTTATTTTATAAAATGTGATTCTACAACTTTAGCAAAATTTTTATGACATTATGAGTTAAAAAGGAATATCACATTACCGTGTCCAGGAAGGAAATATGCCACTAAATTAAAGCATAATATTATGCAATGATGAGAGTTTTAAGATACATTATCATTAGCAGCTACTTTTACAGAGAAGCAGGTAAACTGGGATTAGTTACTATAAGCACTATGATCTGTTCCCCAATTAGTTTTTGTAATTCGCTCTCAAAGTAGAATAAAAGAACATAAACATTTTATTTGCTTTGTTGCTATTGATCATGTCTTGCCAGAATGCTTCATTAGCACTAGCTTTGCCCTGGCCCTGCATACAGCTGATTTGGAGATATCCCCCTTTGTTCAAATTGGCAGGTTAATCCCTTCAGAATGGCAGAGTGCAAATTCTATACCTGGACAGGCCCCAGCTATATCCTTCTGTATTTCTCCTACTTCTCTCCAGATAATTTTGCTACAGACTATAAAATACCCTACTGATTGAAGTGTAAAGATTGTAGATGTAATTTATGAGCTGTATTTGATTAAATGTGTGACTGCTGTAAGGGACTTAGACATTTCTTCCTATTAGTGGAAGCCCAGTGCAAATCACTTGAACCTAACCTGGCAGGTTGGAAGCATCTCCTTTAAAAAGTTGAGTTAAAATTGCAAGCTATGGGAATACTCATAAGTGAACATAAGTAGCAGTCATATCACCAAATGTGTTTTAGGTGGATAATTACTGTTTTAGCATTATTAAACATTAAATATGATCTATATTTATCTCCTGATCAAACTTTGTACCATTTAGCATTGCAGCAACTTGAGTATTTAAAGAGCAAAGTTTTTTTGATGAAAGAAGCAACTGAAATGAATGATCACTACATTTGCCTCCCAATATTAAGATGCTCTGGAAGATTCAGCATTAGCACCCGTGGTAACAAAAATCATACACTCAATTAATGCAAGTATTTTGGGAGCCAATTTGGCTGACTGAATCTGCAGGAATGAAGGAGGAAACATTTTATTTGATAGAAATTCCATTCATTGTGATGGTTTATTGGTTAGTCACTACCTTTTCCTACTTTCAGAATTAGGCATAAATGCCTATATAAACATTGCTTTTATTCTTCTGAAATCCATACATCTCCAATAATGAAATATAACATATTACATAAGCACTCAAATACCTAACATAATTGAAGTCCTGAAAAACCCTTATGGAAGTTCATGATTTTTGGTCTGATGGAGCCATATTAGTGGGAATCATCTTTAAAGCATTAAACAACCTGTTAAACTGTCAGAGTTCAAGCTCCTTGCCAATGCCTATGAAAGCCCCAGAGAACTGTTCAGCAAACTCAAACAATCATCATGGAAAGTATGAAGTAAGTATAAATCATAGCTGAGGACATAATCTATGCTTTGTCTTTGTAATTACATAATAGTCAAGCTCTAAAGTATACATTTTCTAAATTCTAATCCACCTACACAATTAGAAATCATATCCAAGTAAATATGAAGACTTTTAAATTTTTATACACATCATTTTAAGTAAGAGGATCTTAAAGTTTTCATTTAAAACTATTGTTATTTAATACATTAAACTTATTCAAATAAAATCTTATTAAAATTATAGATTAATTATAAATTAAAATTATAACCTTTAACACTGTAATTACTATACTATATTGGAATTACTATATTAGCCTGACAAGTTGAAGCATTCTTTCTATTCTGCTTTGTTTTTATGAAAGATTATAGTACAAATTTCTTTTCAAAAAGACACTCTGCTTTTTTAGTTTTAACAGATTTATTGAGGTATAATTGATCTAAAAACAACTGTACATATTTGATATGTACAATTTTATGACCTTACTTATAGTCAGCCATTAACATAACTGCCTAAAAATAACTCACTAAATTCATTCATCATTTTTACTAGAAATGTGCACAAACCTTGTCCTGGGCATATCATTATTTTATTTAAGTTTCATTTGTTTCATTTAATTCAGAAAGTGAAAGATGCAAAAAATGATTAACACGGACAGGGGAGGAGGCAAGATGGCGTCATAGAGGTGACTCAGGATTGCAGCTCTCGGTGAAGGCGCAGAGGCTGCTGCAGGTATACCCCAGACAAGCAGGGCCTGGAGTGGACCTCAGCACTCATACAGCAGAGAGGATAGATCATTAGAGGGAAAACTAAGTAACAGAAATACTTCATCATCAACAATCTCAGTGTCCACACAGAGACCCAATTGAAAAATCAGCCACTACTAAGACGACAGGCGGATAAATCCATAAAGATGGGAAGAAACCAGCGCAAAAAGGAGGAAAGCACCCAAAACCAAAACACCTCACCTCCAAAAAAGGACCAAAACTCCTCACCAGCAAGAGAACAAAGCTGGACAGAGAATGAATGTGACGAAATGACGGAATCAGACTTCAGAAAGTGGATAATGAGAAACTTCAGTGAGCTAAAGGAACATGTTCAAAACCAGTGCAAAGAAACTAAGAACCTTGAAAAAAGATTTGAAAAAAGATTCGAGGAATTGATAACGAGAATGGACAACTTAGAGAGGAATATGAATGAATTGAAGGAGCTGAAAAACACAACACGAGAACTTCGTGAAGCATGCACAAGTTTCAACAGCCGAATTGACCAAGCAGAAGAAAGAATATCAGAAGTTGAAGATCAACTCAATGAAATAAAACGAGAAACCAAGATTAAAGAAGGTGGAAACGAAGGAGAAAATACTAAGGGCAGCCAGAGAGAAAGGTCAGGTCACCCACAAAGGGAAGCCCATCAGACTCACAGCAGATCTCTCGGCAGAGACTCTACAAGCCAGAAGAGAGTGGGGGCCAATATTCAACATCCTTAAAGAAAAGAGCTTTCAACCCAGAATTTCATATCCAGCGAAACTGAGCTTCATAAGTGAAGGAAAAATAAAATCCTTCATGAACAAGAAAGTACTCAGAGATTTTGTCACCACTAGGCCTGCTTTACAAGAGCTTCTGAAAGAGGCACTACACATAGAAAGAAACAACCAGTTCCAGCCATCCTAAAAGCATACCAAATGCTAAAGACCATCAACAAAATGAAGAATGTACATGAACCAACAGAAAAAACAGCCAGCTAGCATCAAAATGGCAGTATCAAATTCACACATAACAATATTAACCCTGAATGTAAATGGGCTAAATGCACCAATCAAAAGACACAGACTGGCAAATTGGATAAAAAACCAAAACCCATCGGTGTGCTGTATCCAGGAAACCCACCTCACATGCAAAGATACACAAAGGCTCAAAATAAAGGGATGGAGGAAGATTTACCAAGCAAATGGAGAGCAAAAAAAAGCAGGAGTTGCAATTCTCATCTCTGATAAAATAGACTTTAAAGTAACAAAGATCAAAAGGGACAAAGAAGGTCATTACATAATGGTAAAAGGATCGATACAACAAGAAGAGCTAACGATTCTAAATATATATGGACCCAATGTAGGAGCACCCAGATATATAAGGCAAGTTCTTAATGACTTACAAAGGGACTTAGACTCCCACACAATAATAGTGGGAGACTTTAATACTCCACTGTCAATAGCAGACAGATCAACCAGACAGAAAATTAACAAGGATATCCAGGACTTGAACTCAGACCTGGAACAAGCAAACCTGATAGACATTTACAGAACTCTCCACCCCAAATCCACAGAATATACATTCTTCTCAGCACCACATCACACCTACTCCAAAATTGACCACATAATTGGAAGTAAAGCACTCCTCAGCAAATGCAAAACAACGGAAATCATAACAAACAGTCTCTCAGACCATAGTGCAATCAAGTTGGAACTCAGAATTCAGAAAATAACTCAGAACCGCACAGCTTCATGGAAACTGAACAATTGGCTCTTGAATGTTGATTGGATAAACAATGAAATGAAGGCAGAAATAAAGAAGTTCTTTGAAACCAACGAGAATGAAGACACAACGTACCAGAATCTCTGGGACACATTTAAAGCAGTCTGTAGAGGAAAATATATAGCAATAAGTGCCCACATGAGAAGAGTGGAGAGATCCAAAATTGACACCCTATCGTCAAAATTAAAAGAGCTAGAGGAGCAAGATCAAAAAAGCTCAAAACCTAGCCGAAGACAAGAAATAACTAAGATCAGAGCAGAACTGAAGGAGATAGAGACAAGAAAAACCCTTCAAAAAATCAATAAATCTAAGAGCTGGTTTTTCAAAAAGATCAACAAAATAGACAGACCACTAGCCAGACTGATAAAAAAGAAGAGAGAGAACAACCAAATAGATGCAATAAAAAACGATAAAGGGGAAATCACCACAGATTCCACAGAAATTCAAACCATCATCAGAGAATACTACAAACAACTCTATGCACATAAACCAGTAAATCAGGAAGAAATGGATAAATTCCTGGACGCCTGTGTCCTCCCAAGCCTAAACCAGGAGGAAGCCAAAACTATGAATAGACCAATAACAAGGTCTGAAGTTGAGGCAGCAATTAAGAGCCTACCACACAAAAAAAGCCCAGGTCCAGATGGGTTCACAGCCGAATTCTACCAGACACACAAAGAGGATCTGGTACCATTCCTTCTGAAACTATTCCAAATAATCCAAAAAGAGGGAACCCTTCCCAAATCATTTTATGAGACCAACATCATCCTGATACCAAAACCTGGCAGAGACTCAACAAGAAAAGAAAACTTCAGGCCAATATCCATGATGAACATAGATGCAAAAATCTTCAATAAAATACTGGCAAACCAATTGCAACAGCACATTAAAAAACTTATCCATCATGATCAAGTAGGATTCATCCCGGGGATGCAAGGCTGGTTCAACATACACAAGTCTATAAATGTAATTCACCACATAAACAGAAGCAAAAACAAAAACCACATGATTATCTCAATTGATGCAGAGAAGGCATTTGACAAAATTCAACAGCCCTTTATGCTAAAAACCCTCAATAAACTTGGTATTGATGGAACATATCTCAAAGTAATAAAAGCTATTTATGACAAACCAACAGCCAATATCATACTTAATGGGCAAAAACTGGAAGCATTCCCTTTGAAATCTGGCACTAGACAAGGATGCCCTCTCTCACCACTTCTATTCAACATAGTACTGGAAGTTCTAGCCAGAGCAATCAGGCAAGAAAAAGAAATAAAGGGTATTCAAATAGGAAAGGTGGAAGCCAAATTGTCTCTATTTGCAGACGACATGATAGTATACCTAGAAGACCCCATCACCTCAGCCCAAAAGCTCCTGCAACTGATAAGCAACTTCAGCAAAGTATCAGGATATAAAATCAATGTTCAAAAATCACAAGCACTCCTATACACCAATAACAGACTTAAAGAGAACCAATCAAGAACGAACTGCCATTCACAATTGCTACAAAGAAAATAAAATACCTAGGAATACAACTCACTAGGAATGTAAGGGACCTCTTTAAGGAAAACTACAAACAACTGCTCAACGAAATAAGAGAGGACACAAACAGATGGAGAAACATTCCATGTTCGTGGTTAGGAAGAATCAATATCGTGAAAATGGCTATACTGCCCAAAGTAATTTACACAATCAATGCTATCCCCATCAAACTACCATTGAATTTCTTCACAGAACTGGAAAAAACCACCATGAATTTCATATGGAACCAAAAAAGAGCCCGCATAGCCAAGTCAATTCTAAGCAAAAAGAACACAGCAGGAGGCATCACGCTACCAGACTTCAAACTATACTACAAGGCTACAGTAATCAAAACAGTATGGTACTGGTACCAAAACAGAGATATAGACCAATGGAACAGAACAGAGGCATCGGAGGCAACACAACACATCTACAACCATATTATCTTTGATAAACCAGACAAAAACAGGCAATGGGGAAAGGATTCCCTATTTAATAAATGGTGTTGGGAAAACTGGCTAGCCATGTGCAGAAAGCAGAAACTGGACCCCTTCCTGACACCTTACACTAAAATTAACTCCAGACGGATTAAAGACTTAAATGTAAGACCTGACACCATAAAAACCCTAGAAGAAAATCTAGGCAAAACCATTCAGGACATAGGAGTAGGCAAGGACTTCATGAACAAAACACCAAAAGCATTGGCAACAAAAGCCAAAATAGACAAATGGGACCTAATCAAACTCCACAGCTTCTGCACGGCAAAACAAACAATCACTAGAGTGAATCGGCAACCATCAGAATGGGAAAAAATCTTTGCAGTTTATGCATCTGACAAAGGGCTGATATCCAGAACTTACAAAGAACTCAAACAGATTTACAAAAAAAAAACAAACAAACAAGCCCATTCAAAAATGGGCAAAGGATATGAACAGAAACTTTATGAAAGCAGACATACATGAGGCCAGCAAACATATGAAAAAGTGCTCATCGTCATTGGTCATTAGAGAGATGCAAATCAAAACCACATTGAGATACCATCTCACACCAGTTAGAATGGCGATCATTAAAAAATCTGGAGACAGCAGATGCTGGAGAGGATGTGGAGAAATAGGAACACTCTTACACTGTTGGTGGGAGTGTAAATTAGTTCAACCATTGTGGAAGACAGTGTGGCGATTCCTCAGGGACCTAGAAATAGAAATTCCATTTGACCCAGCAATCCCATTACTGGGTATCTATCCAAAGGACTATAAATCGTTCTACTATAAGGACACATGCACACGAATGTTCATTGCAGCACTGTTTACAATAGCAAAGACATGGAACCAACCCAAATGCCCAACAATGATAGACTGGACTGGGAAAATGTGGCACATATACACCATGGAATATTATGCAGCAATCAAAAATGATGAGTTTGTGTCCTCTGTAGGGACATGGATGAATCTGGAGAACATCATTCTCAGCAAACTGACACAAGAACAGAAAAAGAAATACCGCATATACTCACTCATAGGTGGGTGAGAAAAATGAGAACACGTGGACACAGAGAGGCGGTCTACTATACACTGGGGACTGTTGGGGGGAATGGGGGAGGGACAGCAGCGGGGGGCTGGGGGAGATAGCCTGGGGATGAATACCAAGTGTGGGTGAAGGGGAGGAAAGCAGCAAAGCACACTGCCATGTGTGTACCTATGCAACTATCTTGCTCGTTCTGCACATGTACCCCCAAACCTACAATGCAATAAAAATTAAAAAAAAAAAAATGATTAACACAGGGAAAAAAAATCAAAGATCCATATCAATACATGTGGTACTTCAGGTGATTTCATGTAGAAACAGTTGCTAATCTTTCTACTTATTAGAATTATTTTGTCTGCTTAAATATAGTCAATTGACTTCACTATAATGATAAAGCAAAGGATTAGGACCAACAATTTTCCATTTTAGTCATTCAGCAAATCAAAATGCAATATCTTTCATTTTATTTCTGAAGTGAGGTTCTGCAAAAGCCTAATGTCCATGTTTCTTGGACTAACTAGGTGTTATTAATGGAAAATCATAAATGAAGCATTAAACAACCTGTAAATCTGACAAAGCTTAAGGGTCTCATTGATACATGTAAAACCCAGCCATCAACTTAAAACCAAGGTGTCACTTGTGCACAATATCAACATCGTGGCTGTTTAACTAGCTTTTAGTATAGTGCAAAGGAGATATTACTAAACAAATGTAATAGCATAAGCAACCACATAGAAAATTGAAAGAGCTAGAGGAGCAAGATCAAAAAAAGCTCAAATCCTAGCAGAAGACAAGAAGTAATAAAGATCAGAGCAGAACTGAAGGAAATAGAGATACGAAAAACCTTTCAAAAAATCAGTAAATCCAGCAGATAGATCTTTTTCAAATCTATTTTGAAAAGATTAACAAAATAGACCACTAGCCAGATTAATAAAAAAGAAGAGAGAAAAGAACCAAATAGATGCAATAAAAAACGATAAAGGGGATATCACCACAGATTCCACAGAAATACAAAACATCATCAGACATTACTACAGACAACTCTATGCATATAAACCAGTAAACCTGGAAGAAATGGATAAATTCCTAGATACTTGCATCCTCCCAAGCATAACCCAGGAAGAAGTAGAACTCTGAATAGACCAATAAGAAGGGCTGAAGTTGAGGCAGCAATTAATAGCCTACCACACAAAAAAGCCCAGGTCCAGATCAGTTCACAGCCGAATTCTACCAGACATACAAAGAGGAGCTGGTACCACTCCTTCTGAAACTATTCCAAACAATACAAAAAGAGGGAATCCTTCTTATTATGAGACCGACATCATCCTAACACCAAAACTTGGCAGAGACTCAACAAGAAAAGAAAACTTCAGGCCAATATCCATGATGAACATAGAGGCAAAAATCTTCAATAAAATACTGGCAAACCAATTGCAACAGCACATCAAAAAGCTTATCTACCATGATCAAGTAGGCTTCATCCCAGGGATGCAAGGCTGGTTCAACATACACAAGTCTATAAATGTAATTCACCACATAAACAGAACCAAAGACAAAAACCACATGATTATCTCAATAGATGCAGAGAAGGCCTTCGACAAAATTCAACAGCGCTTTATGTAAAAACTCTCAATAAGCTAGATATTGACAGAACGTATCTCAAAATAATAAAAGCTATTTATGACAAACCCACAGCCAATATCATACTGAATGGGCAAAAACTGGAAGCATTCCCTTTAATATCTGGCAGTAGACAAGGATGCCCTCTCTCACCACTCCTATTCAGTATAGTATTGGAAATTCTAGCCAGAGCAATCAGGCAGGAAAAAGAAATAAAGGCTATTCAATTAGGAAAAGAGGAAGTCAAATTTTCTCTGTTTGCAGATGATATGATTGTATATTTAGAAGACCCCATCGTCTCAGCCCAAAACCTCCTGAAATTGATAAGCAACTTCAACAAAGTCTCAGGATACAAAATCAATGTTCAGAAATCACAAGCATTCCTATACACCAATAACAGACTGAAAGAGAGCCAAATCAAGAACGAACTACCATTCACAATTGCTACAAAGAGAATAAAATACCTAGGAATACAACTAACAAAGAATGTAAAGGACTTCTTCAAGGAGAACTACAAACCACTGCTCAACAAAATAAAAGAGGACACCAACAGATAGAGAAACATTCCATGCTCATGATTAGGAAGAATCAATATTGTGAAAAATGGCCATACTGCCCAAAGTGATTTATAGATTCAACACTATCCCCATCAAGCTACCAATGACCTTCACAGAACTGGAAACAACCACCTTAAACTTCATATGAAACCAAAAGAGAGTCTGCATTTCCAAGTTGATTCTAAGCAAAAAGAACAAAGCTGGAGGCATCACACTACCTAACTTCAAACTATAATGCAAGGCTACAGTAATCATAACAGCATGGTACTGGTACCAAAACAGGGATGTAGACCAATGGAACAGAACAGAGACCTCGGAGGCAATGCCACACATCTACAACCATCTGATCTTGGACAAACCTCACAAAAACAAGCAATGGGGAAAAGATTTCCTCTTTAATAAATGATGTTGGGAAAACTGGCTAGCCATAAGCAGAAAGCAGAAACTGGACACCTTCCTGACACCTCACACTAAAATTAACTCCAGCTGGATTAAAGACAAACATAAGACTTAACGCCATAAAAACCCTAGAAGAAAATCTAAGCAAAACCATTCAGGACATAGGAGTAGGCAAGGACTTCATGACCAAAACACCAAAAGCACTGGCAACAAAAGCCAAAAGAGACAAATGGGACTTAATTAAGCTCCAGCGCTTCTGCACAGCAAAAGAAACAATCATTGCAGTGAATCAGCACCCAACAGAATGTGGAAAAATTTTTCCAATCTACCCATCTGACAAAGGGCTAATATCCAGACTCTACAAAGAACTAAAACAGATTTTCAAGAAAAAAACAAGCCCATTCAAAAGTGGGCAAAGGATATAAACAGACACTTTACAAAAGAAGACATACATGAGGCCAACAAACATATGAAAAAATGCTCATAATCACTGGTCATTAGAGAAATGAAAATCAAAACTACACTGAGATACCATCTCACACCAGTTAGAATGGCGATCGTTAAAAAATCTGGAGACAACAGATGCTGGAGAGGATGTGGAGAAATAGGAACACTTTTAACTGTTGGTGGGAATGTAAATTAGTTCAACCATTGTGGAAGACAGTGTGGCGATTCCTCAAGGACATAGAAATAGAAATTCCATTTGACCCAGCAATCCCATTACTGGGTATATATCCAAAGGATTATAAATTGTGCTATTATAAGGACACATGCACATGAATGTTAATTGCAGCACTGTTTACAATAGCAAAGACCTGGAACCAACCCAAATGCCTATCGATGATAGACTGGACAGGGAAAATGTGGCACATATACACCATGGAATACTATACAGCCATAAAATCGATGAGTTCATGTCCTTTGCAGGGATATGGATGAACCTGGAAACGATGATTCTCAGCAAACTGACACAAGAACAGAAAATCAAACACCACCACATGTTCTCACTCATAGGCAGGTGTTGAACAATGAGAACACATGGGCACAGGGAGTGGAGCATCACACACTGAGGTCTGTCCTGGGGAACTAGGGGAGGGACAGCAGGAGGTGGGGAGTTGGGGAGGGATAACATGGGGAGAAATGCCAGATACAGGTGATGGGGAGGAAGGCAGCAAAACACATTGCCATGTATGTACCTCTGCAACCTTCCTGCATGTTCTTCATATGTACCCCAAAACCTAAAATGCAATAATACATATATATATACATATATATATATATATATAATATATATACATATATATATATATATATATATATAATTACCAGTATGATTTAAGCATATAAAACTGAGGTGTTCATTAGTATTTCCTCAATTACACCATAAGGTGTTCCTTTTCAACAAATATAATTTTTAGAGGGATGTCAGGGGTCATGATCTAAATCCAACAATTTTTATAATATTTTTTTCCAAGAAAATATTTATGGTCAAGTAAGAAGTATTTTAAGCAAAGGTATAAACGTGTATTTTATCAATATAGTCCTATTCTTAAAGCAGTTTTAAAAAAACAAACTCTGTGCTGGGATAAATTAGAGTTAAATATTGCCCTATAGCAGTTAAGAAGTGGAGAAAACAGTGGTTATTTTTCAGGATGCTAAGAAAGACTTCATTTCAATCACCACATTTGAGAGTTTGCCTGCAGATACATCAAGATCACCACTTAGTTTACTTTACACATTTTCTGATGTTTCAAAAGAATGTCTGAGAGTCAACACCTAGGAATAACACATTTTTCCAAACTGCAAAACAAAATCAACCCACAATTTAAAATCTTCCTTCAACATTTGTAGCAAAAACAATGTGTCTTTTTCTTATGTGACTAGCATCTTATAAACTAGTTCAGGATTCCATCTGAAATAGTCTTTCATGTCTGCTTCTTTCCCCTAGCTTCCCAGCCTCTAACAGCTGTTTGCCATCACTTGAAAGTATTCCAAAGTAGAAACGCATGTATCAACTGCATTTATCTGGTACTTTAGAAAAACATGAGATTTGAAAAATTTCACGTTTTTCTAAAGTACCAGATAAAATTTTTAAAAATTGCCTTATAGAAAGATTGGCCTTAAGTCCCACACACATAATATGATTTTTTATACAATTATTAATATTTACTCCCACTTATACATGACATTCTTCACACAATAGCTGAACAGTTATCATTCCTTTTTTCTAGAAACCTCTTAGAAAAATTCAAAGCACAAATTATACTACAGTATAAAAATGTATGCAATTAGGTAGCTACATATTGACCAAAGCAATAAATAATTAAGTAAAGACTATGTAGATTAGATTTACTTTCTATTGGGTATGTTAAAATGTCAGAATATTGGCAAAAAAAAATATTCATTTTTTATTTTAGCTTTGATTTTTTTTCTGAACACTTTTGTAATTTAAAAATAAATAAATAAATGAAAGAACTTTTTAAGAAGACTTTCCTGCCTGGCTGAGCTGAAGATACATGGAAACGTAATGAACAAGAAAAGATACTGCCTTTTTGTTTATAGAGCATATGGTCCAACGAAGATGGCAGAAATTCATCAATAACCACAGAAATGTTTTATAAGTGTCATTTTATGAATTAGAGGTATCTGTGTTCTGCCTGAAAAGGGATGGGCATGAATCTTCAGAGATTCTTTCCTGACTAGTTTCTCATGGACCGCTTTAGGTGGAAGGGAGTTATGCTGAGAAAAGCACACTTTCTTTATCTTCCCTAGAGGGCTGGAATCTCCATGTAGGTAGAGCAGGAGGGTACAGGGTTTAAGGGAATCTCTCCTCTAAACAAATTTCCACAAACCAAAATATATTGGGTTTAACAAACAAGCAAAACTTAAAAAGAATATAAAAGAGGTAAATGTAATATTCACATAAACATTAATTGTAAACTTTTCCTGATAATGGATCTAGAAATTACAGCAAAAGGGAAAATCCTTGAATAATATCAGTATCTTACAATTAGCAGGTCTCCACCTATATACAGAGATCATCTGAATCCCTTCTTACTGGTTTGTAGAAACAAGCCCTGCATAGGTGTTTATATAATTCCACTCTAAAGTAGTTTTATAATGAAACAATCTTTAAATAATTGTTCGTTTTGTATTTAACAAAGTATCATGAAAAATAGTCAATTTCAGTGACTCATTATCTCCAATGTTGGCTGGCATTCAAAATCATAGGTGCCTTTTACCCTCTTTCAAATTTAATATAAAACATACTTCAGGTACTTCTTCAAAAAGATCACTTCGCACAAGAAATAATCATGTGTTGTAAATGATCTAGTATTAATGCAATTACTAAGACATCATTCCCGAGATATACCATTTGTACTTTGTTGTGGGAGATCTTCATTCATTACCTCCTTACAGCAGCTTTTTACTGATAGGAGACAAACATTTGCTTCCCCTTGGGTCTGGCCTGTGCTAACTGCTAGATCTCAGTTATCAACAATATATCTTGATTAGATGTGGTCAGTCAGCTCCTTAAATAGCTATTATTTTTGTATCTTCGCAGGTAGTCTGTCACCTCACCCAGCAGTACACAAGTGTACACTATAGAAACATGTTGTTTCTTTATCTCTTCTATTAAGAACTTTTTAAAATGCTTGTGCTACATTTTCAGCAGTTTTTCTGTATGGGATGGGGAGAGTATTGATATAAAATTGGTATTTCAAGTATTACGTTTTTGTGCCAATTCATTAAGGTGACTGTACATTTAGTAATGTATCTCTCTCATACAGATTTTTTTAAAGAAATGAATAAAATCATTTATAATGATATTCTCTGTGGCCTGCAGGGCTTTGTTTTAGTCCTCAGGATACCTAGACTGTGAACTAGCATGTGCCTTTCTTGGCAATGGAATAGCAGTCCTGGAATCATTCACACAAGTATGTCTATGTAGTTCCCAAAGAAGTCCATTACTAAAATCTGGGAGTGGACCCCAAGAGAAAATGCATTCCTGAGAATTCTTTCATCAACCAGTACATAGGCTGTGTATTTGGCAGGTGCACACACCTCCTTTTAAGAATGTATTCTATCAAATAGCTGCACATATCCTATCCTTCATTCTTCAACAGCCCATGGCCAAAAAGATAAAGATGCGTTAAAGTGGAAAATGCCTGCATTGAAAATGTCAAAATTAAGTTCAGATTTAAACTGCTTCAACGAATTCAGCAGAGGGCCCCAAGTTCAGGCAGCTAGTGTAACAGCTGTTTTTTTTTAAGACTAGTATTAGCTATATCTTGAATAAACAATTATGCTACTTCAGAGGAGGCTGTATATACACAAAGAATAAATACAAGTGAATTTTACTTTCAGGTCCCCAGGAATGCTTTAACTGGTTAAATATTAAAATCAATTTTGTGTTCAATAGGAAGTCAATATAATTTCTTTAGAAAAGTGATACACTCAGTTCATGAGAATGAATAACCTAACTTGGACATTTCATGCAATTCAATCCAGTGGTTCAATTTTCAGGAAAATAATATCATATGGATTACTGTAATCTAATAAATGTGCTTATGAATTTTTTAGGTACTGTTCAATTTGAAGTGATTGTTCCCGTGTCCCAAAAGTCATTAGAAAATAAGACCATAAATCTATTTTTAAATGGACATTTTTTTTTTTTTTTACCAGCAATCACAATTGTTCAGTGGACAATGACTAGAGGTCATTTTTCACCTATACAAACCAGAAAAGATATGTTTAGATCACTGGGCTGGCAACTTGGTTTTACCATTTCACAACTCTGGGGCCTTTAGTAAGTGAGCTGTTTGTACCTCAGTTTTATTATTTGTAAAAATAATAATAATAGGACCTACTTTATTTTTGTTCAGACTTACTTAATACAAAAAAAGACTATTATTATTCTGAACAAAAGGAAACCTATAACAAGCTTAGCATTAAGGCTGGCCTGTAGAACTTCAAACCTTTAACCAGGTGTATCTCTAAGGAGCTCTTATTTCCTGCTATACCAAACATTCCTGGGGTTGTAGATATTCTATAATATAGAAATACGGGCCACAGAATAAGAGAAAATTTCTTAAATGGAAAAAAATATTTTGGATAGTTGATAGTTGGTTGACAGTTAAAAATCAGCTTCCCTATCTGTGGGTTTCACATCAAACCGAATTGAAAATATTCAGAAAACACTGGGTGGTTTCTTCTGTGCTGAATATGTATAGACTTTTTTCTTGTCGTTTTTCTCTACACAATACAGTATAATTACTATTCACATAGCATTTACATTATATTAGGTATTATAAATCTAGAGATGATTTAATGTATGTGGGAGGATGTGCATAGGTTGTATGCAAATACTGTGCCATTTTATATCAAGGACTTAAACATCCAGGGATTTGGGGATTTGCGGGGATTTGGGAGCTAGTCTCCCATAGATGGCAATGAACAACTGTATATACTACTGCATTTTTATTATAGTTACCATTTTTAATCCATCTACACAATAACACACAGAAGATCAACTTTGGCTCCTTGATTTGTCCACAACACCCAACGTTATTCTTGCCTATAGTAGGTATTCACTAAATATTTGTTGAATAAATGGTATGACAGGCTGAATTAATGAATGAATTAACCCTAAGCCCAAGCCTTCTCTTCTTCAGGTATTAGAGTGCAAAACATAGCAGAACCACATCAGGGTGATTTTATTGTGGTTAGCAAGTGAGTATTAAGATTCTCAAGAAAGCTATAATTATTGAAGTTTGAGAGGTGACTTAAATGAATGAGTAGAAAGAAAAGGGGGTGAAGAGGTGAGTAAACGAACAGACAAATATAATTGGGGACCCAATGATTGTTCAGGTAAAAGGCAGTAAAGAGTGAGATTGAGTTAGTGACAGAAGTGCTTACAAGAGAGATTCTCTTGTAAATATTGATTTTATTCAATGAGCAGGAGAGAGTGAGAAAGAAAAAGAGAGAGAGAGAGGCTATCTCATTAACTCAATGCATATAGCTGATAAGCTTCCAAATCACCATTGCAGGTATTTAGGTAGCCACCTGAACAACTATGTTTGTGAACAATTTAGTTTTCTTTGTAGGGTTTTTTCTCAACATTAAATAACACTTCGCTTAATCAAAAATATCTCTTTTACATGAAAAAAACAGAAGTTTCAGTTACATTCCATCATCAAGGTACTCATTAATTCAGCAATGTAGCTGAAGGTTCCCAAGCAGAAGTTCTTGACTTCTGCACATTTGCAGGCTCAACATCACACCAAGGCTTGGGGCTTACACCTTCTGAAGCCATGGCCCAAGCTCTATGTTTGCCCCTTTCTGCCACAGCTGGAGCAGCTGGGATGCAGGGCACCAAGTCCCCAGGAGGTCCACAGCATGGGGACCCTGGGCCTAGCCCATGAAACCATTTTCTCCTAGGCCTCCAGGCCTGTGATGGAGGGGCTGTGGTGAAGACCTCCGACATGCCCTGGAGACATTTTCCCCATTCTCTTGGGGATTAACATTGGACTCCTCATTACTTATGCAAATGTCCTTGTTACTTATGCAAATTTCTTCAATTTCTCCTCAGAAAATGGGTTTCTCTTTTCTATCACAGTGTCAGGCTGCTAATTTTCTAAACTTTGATGCTCTACTTCCCTTATAAAACTGAATGCCTTTAACAGCACCCAACTCACATGGTGAATGCTTTGCTGCTTAGAAATTTCTTCTGCCAGATACTTGAATCATCTCTCTCAAGTTCAAAGTTCCACAAATGTCTAAGGCAGGGTCAAAATGACACTGGTCTCTTTGCTAAAACATAACAAGAGTAAACTCTGCTCCAGTTCCCAACAAGTTCCTCCTTTCCTTGTGAGAACACCTCAGCCTGGACCTTATTGTCTCTATCACTAACAGGCTTTTGGTCAAAGCTATTCAAAAGGTCTCTAGAAAGTTCCACACTTTCCCATGTTTTTCTCTCTTCTTCTGAGCCCTCCAGACTGTTCCAAACTGCCTGTTACCCAGTTCCAAAGTTGCTTTCACATTTTCAGGTATCTTTTCAGAAATACCCCATTTCTGGTACCAATTTACTGTATTACTTCCTTTTCATATTGCTCACAATGACATACTCGAGACTGGGAACAAAAAGTGATTAAATTGGACTTACAGTTCCACAATGGCTGGGGAGGCCTCAGAATCATGGCAGGAGGTGAAAGGCACTTCTTACATTGTGGTAGCAAGAGAAAATTAGGAAGATGCAAGAACAGAAACCCCTGATAAAACCATCAGATCTCATGAGACTTATTCATTACCATGAGAACAGTATGGTGGAAACCACCCCCATGATTCAAAATTATCTCCCACCAGGTCCCTCCCACAACTTGTGGGAATTATATACAATTCAAGTACAATTCAAGATGAGATTTGGGTGGGGACAGAGCCAAATCATTCTCTCACACACACACACACACACACACACGTACTATATATATATATATACACACACACACACACACACACACACACTATATATATATATATATATTTAGTATATAGTATATAGTGTATATATAGTATATAGTTTTGTGACACACACAAAACCCTTCAGCTACCTCTGGAGATGATGACATAGGCTCATACATATCATCCATATACATATACACACACACACACACACACACTGAAGAATCCACACTACTTCCCCCTTTACCTAGAAAAGGAAGCTTCTAGGCTACCTCCTCCTCAGCACACTCCTCAAACTCCTCCGGCTCAGCTGTGGCGTCTTGGTATTGCTGATATTCTGACACCAGGTCATTATTATGTATACTATATATAGTACTAATATATATATATATATATATATATATATATATATATATATATTACATACTACATGTAGTACGTGTGTGTGTGTGTGTGTGTGTGTAGTACGTGTGGGGGTGTGTGTGTGTATCAATGATATGTTTGAGCCTATGTCATCATCCCCAGAGGTAGCTGAAGGGTTGTGGGGAGTTCCACATGTTCTCTACCGTCACTTTTTTTTATCCTGAGGGGATTAGGGTGTGGCAAGTAAGGTGAGTAAGACAGTCACACAAAATTTAAGGAGATACCATAAACCTCAGTAATCAAGATAAATTGTAATACAATATAATAATAAATATAATAAATAATAAAATACAATAAAAATACAATATAATAAAATACAAAAAAATACAATAAAATAAACTGTAATACAACATAATACTTTAAAAATCAAAATTAATCCAACAATCCATGATGAATAAAATACTCAAATTTTAAATAAAGGATCAGATATCACACACCCTCACTTGCCTTATCCTAAACCAGAACCTGACATTTCAACCCTTCCTTTTTCCAAATAGCAAGGAGGCAACTGGTAAAGTTTACATGATACCCTTCCTCGGGTTATATTAGTATGTCACACAAAAAATATCTCTAATTACATATTGTCAGACCAACATTGTGAAGCTCAGCCTTTCTACTGACCCCTTAAATTACCCCAATGCATGTGCCTCTTAACTTTGCTTGAAAGCAGAGTTGGGTCCATAGTTGGGTTCAGCTGGTGCTGAAAATCAGGCACCGATTTCACAAATCACAATGGACCCATAGCTGCAGAGGACTGTTGTTCACTCTTTAGTCAGTCATACAAGGCATATTTTACCAAAAAAAAAAAAAAAAATCTGTGCTGCTATGCTGTGTTGGTTGGAAATGATCACACCCTTTTTGTATGCTGATGATAAATTATGTCTCAGTCAGTGTTTCTAATAATAAGCTATTGCTTCAAGTTGTATATTAGATATAGTATAACATTAAATCCTGTGTATTTATTCATCATTCTCTCCAGAGCTAGCCCAAAGCAAAATTGTAAAGCAGGTTATGTTTATACTTCACAGACCACCTCTTAGTAATGCAGGCAGATGCTGATTCTCCTTGACTCCCCAAAGAGTTTACTGACCTTCCCTTCACACCCTGTCAGTTTTTTAGAAAGCACACCAAACTTTTGCCCATTCTTATTATGGAAATATGCCTGCTAGTTTTACAATCCCTCAGAACCTCAAATTAGGTAGCTATGATTGCAAACAATCTCAAAATACTTCACCTGGAGGTGTAATATCCAGTAATATTGTCATGTGTTGTCATGATTAGAATAGTATTTTAATAGAGACTGGAAGGCAAAAACACACACGCACATCATGGCCTATCTCTACTTGGAACACACGATTGTGTATATGGTATACGAATAACTAAAATTAATAGCGTTCTGCACATGTACCCCAAAACCTAAAATGCAATAAAAATTTAAAAAAATTAATAGTATGATTGTAAGAAAATAGGCTGATTTTTAAATCGTTGTCTTTAAGTAATGGGATAAATGAGGTGTTTCTGCATTTTCTATTTTCTATAAAGAGCACATATTATGTTTATTGTCGAATATTTTATTCACATAAACAAAGCATAGAATATAATGAATGTCAAGTAGCTACCCTCCCATTTTATTAAATTTCTAAATTTTGCTATATTTAAAATAAATGTTAAATAAAACATAAAAGAAAAAGCTGAAAGTCCCTGTGAGGCAATTTTCAAATCATCTTTCATGGAGGTAACCATTACTATGCATAAATTTTGGTGTTTATTATTACTTTATAAGTTATTATACTATTTGAACAAATACCTATCTAAAAAAAGTATTATTTTGCAGTTTGCAAGTATTGTATAAATCCTATCATACTGTATATATCTTTGGATAATCTGGTTTCCTTAGGTCCACTATTTTTTAAATTTATTCATTTTTGAATCTTTCAGCTCTTGTTCATTCATTTTACTTTATTTATATCATCTCTACTTGTTTGTATTTTCCTCTTACAAGCAATGCTGCAAAAATAAATGCACAGGTGTAAAGATTCTTCTAACATGTATACCTGGAAGTAAAACTGTTGTGTCAAAGTGTATAAGCATCTGTGACAATATTAGATAATTCTAAACTGCTCTTCATAGTAGCTTGTACTCCCTCCTATAAAGTATGACAGTTCTTGTGTCTATACATCATCACCAGCACTTGATACTGTCTGATTTTATTTTTGCTTATTTAAAGAATGTAAAAAGGTACTTCACAGTTGTTTTAATCTGTCTTGCTTTCCCTACTAACTTACGAAGTTGAAAATATATCTGCTTATGAATTATCCATTTAGTTTTTCTTTTCTGATCATTACCTGTTTATTATTAGTCTATATTTAAGAGTTATAAAAATAATGTATTCCAATGAAAACAGAGTGTGACTCTTCAGTTAATAAGAAAATTAATGGTGAAGATGTTGTTGGGCTAGGGGCCTTACATATTCCGTAAATACATCTAGTTCTGCTTTCCTTGTATTTCAAAGACTAATTCTGATTACCTTGGTCATTGTTTATTGTGGTCTACGAAATATGATACATTTATAAACATAAGTATCAATGTTTCTAGGTTCAAATTCTCATTTTTCCCTGTTTATGTGTGACTATGGATAAGAAACTTAACATCTCAGTGGCTCACTATCCTTATCTTAAAATGAGATAGTAACTCCAGTCTCCATATTCCAAATAGAATAGAATTGTTGGGAGTATATAATGATAACTGGTAATGGGTGTAAAGTTGTTAAATTGGTACCTGGCAAAGAGCAGTTATTATTATTAGGCATTATACACTTACAGTATATTATAAATCACTTGACATCTTAAGCACATTGAGATGTGAGATAAGGCTTGTAACCAGATTTTAGTTTTTGTAACGTGTTTCTTCCTACACAGCATACAATTTTTAAACCATCTTTTTTTCCTCATCTCCATGGATTTTATTGTTACCACTGTCCTGTTAAACTACTTTTAGTCTCTATCTCAGAGATATTTTCTCTCTACTTACATATATAGCCTTGTAAACCTTAATGAATGCCATAAAAATTATTTGAAACTTTTTAGTGAAAGATATTGTGAAAACCTGCATTGTTTTTTCTTTTCAGATAACTCAGAAAGGTGACTCTCTAGATGCAAAATCATAGCCTTTTCCAATGTCTTAGCAAGAAATGACAATCTTAGAATATGGCTATAACTGGAAATGTCATTTGATTGCAATGGAACAAAATAATATCCTTGACCCTGCTTCTAAAAGCTAGGTTAAAAGCTTCAGAACCAGAGACATCCCTTGTAATTGACTGTGAAGCCCCTAAACTACTAAAAATTGAGGGATCAGGATAGAAAATTATAGAAGCAGCAAGGTATAGTTGATGCCTGAGAGCACTAAAATCTAATCACAAAACCGAACACAAGACAGATGCAACTACATTTTAAAATAACCTCTAATATTTCTTCTATGTGACCTATTCATAGCTCATGAGTCTCTCTTTGCTATTCATCAAGAGGAAATACCCAAAGTGATTAAGACAATGAACTTTCAAATTTGTTATCACTCTTCTTTGTCATAATCTAAACATATTTGGAAACCATTATTTTTAAAACTTGTCCAGCACTAATTCCTGTCTTCTTTCCAATCCTCTTATTTCTCATGCCCTAAAATGGTATTTAAATTTTAGTGAGCAGACTTACTTTTTATGTTTTTAATTCAAAAAGTTTCCTTGGATTTCTAGTAAACAAGATAAAATAATTTTAAAATTGAAATAAAGCACATTGTTTAAAACCCTGACTGTATTGAACTTGTGAATTGCACAACAAATATCCCTAAGGAGGAGAGTTAATCATTCAGCTCTAGGAAGAGCAGTGCTCAAAGAACAAAGCAGAGGCTCAGAAATGTCAGAAACAGTGGTCTTAATAAATATAATGAAAATATAGGAAAAAGTGCCATTTGAATCTATAGTTTAAATTACAATTCTGTTTGCTTCCTATAATAAAATAAAATAATACAATATGTCTGATGTTAAAACTGAGTTCCTCTTTCTTCTCCAGAGTCGCCTCCACATATCACTGCTTCTACAGTTTTGCTTTTGTATTTTCAAGCTTGTTTTAATATAAGAAAGTATGTAATCATATCAATATTTTAAAGTGATGATATATACTTATATAAATATACATCTATGAAAACATATATTTCCACTGTAATTTTTCTCCGAAGTATATATCATGAATAACTTTAACATAAACATTCTTTAAACTATCTCATTATTTTTAAATGAAGCAGAGTATTTCAATATATCATTGCATCATATTGTATTTATCCATCCCCCTAGACATTTGTATGTCTCTATTTCTTATTGAAAAGTATAAATATGATTACACAAAAATATCTGTATACCTAAGCAAAAATATACCTATGTTATGTAAGAATATTTGCCCAAAGTGTAATTACTTGATTATTGGATATAACCATTTTAAGTGTACATAGATCCAAAGAAACTTCCAAATACATTGTGCCAATTGGTATTCCTATAAAAGTATGAAGATGACAAGTTCCTCATAAAATTGTTAATATTTGAGATAATCAAGCCTTTCTAAGGTACGCCAATCTGATAGATTAAAAAATGGTATACTTTTAAACTTTCAACTTGCATTTTCTTGACATCTAATGAGAGGGTCTTAAACTCCTGGCCTCAAGCAATTCTCCTTCCTTGGCTTCCCAAAATGCGTGTTTTATAGGCATGAGCTAATGGGCCCAGTCAAGGTTGAGGATTTTTTTAATATGTTCAATGCTTACACATATACCTTGCTACGTATTTTGGGGTGTGTGTGGGTGTGTGCGTGTGTGTATGTATGTGTGTATGTGTGTGTGTATATATATATTTATATATATTATGTGTCTGTGGCTCTTATTTATGATGGATTTTATAGTATGAAAGATTTTACTTTTTATGTAATCAAATCTGAAAATGGAAATTTGGTAATACCTATACTTAAACATTTTATTCTCTCAAATATCATCTCCTAAAAAATATTTCATAGTACACTTTACTACACCATTAGAAAGAATATTTGAATATGTCAGAAACTCAAGTTCTAGTCTAATTGTTTCTTACATCAGTTGTGTAATTTTTTAAGATCCGATAACCACATGTAATTCATCTAAAGACATCCCAGCAATCTTGAAATCCTTGAAGGAAGAATTTGCAAGGATACCCATCTGCTACCTTCATTAAGACCTAAAATCTCTAAAACTTCAAAACAGATCAGTATCCTTAATCTAGATTTCTTTTCAGCCCTTTACAATGGCTTCTCAAACATAATGTGCTTAAGAATCATCTGGAGATCTGGTAAAACTGCAGGTTCTAATTCACTAGGTGGAGGGTAGGGCCTGAGATTCCACATTTCCGACAAATTCCCAGGAGATGCTAAAACTGCATCTCTGTAGATCACACTAAGTCCTAGGCCCTAGAATCATTCTTTACATGAGAGGAACTGCAGGATAGTTCCAATTATGAAAACAATTACTATTAACAGTAACAGTGACTATGAAATAGTTCTCATTTATATGGCATTTCAAGTTGACAGAGCACTTTGACATTTGTTAACGCCTTTGATATTCACAATAACCCACTAGCCCCATGAAGGCAGTGCATTAATTTTTCAGAGAAGGAATTGAAAGAGTGTTAACTTTCATGCTCAATGTCACACAGCTAATAAGAGACAAGGTGATCTGTGAGGTTGACTCAGACACAGAGACAATATAACACAATGGCTAAGACTTTAAAGTCAGAAAAATCAGAATATTGTCTCCTTCACATTTTAATTGTGTGCATTGTATAAGTTACCTAACCTCTCTATTTTAGTTTCCTCATTTGTAAACCGGACGTGCCTATTTCTTATACTTGTTAGGCTTAACAACCTCTCACGTGCCTGGTATAAATGCCTATCACACGATAGTCCCTAAATAACTGCTGCTGTTGTTTGTTGTCATCCTTATTATCCCAGAAAATTCTGCTGAATTGTAGATACTTCATATCCTCCCAAAATCTTAGTGCCCATCTAAGAGAATATTTAACTTTCCTGTAGCACTTGACCACCATGGGCTCTACATAAAATACATGACAGGATTAGACACTTGGTGCGAGCCTCTGTTCATTGCGTCTCCATTTAGCTGGATATGGGGGAGGACTTGCAGTGTAGCTGCCTATTGATGTGTTGTTATGTATATAAAGAACTTCTGCCTGCAGAGTTTCTGCTGTGGCTCTTTTCACAAGCCCACAAATGCATCCTCGTTTTTTTACAAGTGTAGAATAGGAGTTATTTTTGATAGTGGGATACTAGTGAACGATTATACTTGGCTACGCTTCAGAAGATTTCACCAGTTGTGATTGCTGCAAAAAGTAACTAAGCAGTGCCAATAGAAAAATCTGAAAAATGATATCTATGTCAGGGATAGATAAATGAGAAAAGGAAAACAAAGGAAAATGCTGTACCATATTGATAGTGTGTGGGGTATCACTTAGGAAATTGTCTCAACAATTATTAAATATGGACTTTTTGCCATTTATGAATACTAACATCAAAGCTAGAGCAATTTACCCTTTTTAAATGTCTTAAAAATTTTCATTTCCTCATGGATTAGTTATTGCATCAAAGGCAATAAAATTGCAATGTTTTTTCTATTTGAAACTTAACACTTTTTTCTGTAACATTTCTCAGGTCTGTGGTTGGAAAGTTCATAGTTCAAGTTATTTTAGCTTCTAATCATTTCTCATCTAACTGAATTGCTAGTACCATGAGTTTTACTGCTATAATATCTTTCAGAGATCCCTGGTACGCAAGAAAAATAGAAGCAAAGGAACAAAGTATAGGACAAAGATAAAGATGTAAGATAAATTTTAGGGTAAAACATACAAGATTATAATTTTGTAGGACTGTCAGTAAGGCAAACAGTTGGTCAGCTCAAACACTCAACTGTTACTTTGCATGAATATTTGATTGATTCACTGTGAGCAACTTAACTATCGATGTGTGAGATGAAATTTAAGCAACATTTCTCATCATAGGGGACTGGGCTCCTGAATCAGGGAACAGATCAAATGCCTATTCTCTGTGTGTAATAAGAAGTCATAAAGGAATGTGTACTACATAACAAGAAAGAGAGCTAGTAGGTGAGATAAAGTCAAGAAATTATTTGCATACTTTCACCAAGCTGCTTAAAAAATAGGTCAACAAGAATGTCTAAAAACAAAACTTAGCGATGATATTTAATGTAAAAAAGGATACAAAATTTTAGTTGCTATAATGTATTAATAATTTCAAAATGTGTATGTATACATATATAAAAAATGAGATGAAATACAACAAAATTTTGGCTGGGTTTAGACTATGAGATAATTTTTCTTTCTGAGTGTATTCGATATTTTTCAGTGTTCAAACAGTTCACAAATTACTTCACCAAAAACATGATATATTAAAAAAAAAAAAAAAAAAAAACATAAGCAAGAAACATTTTAAACCTAAAGGAAAACAGATGGTCTTTGAAGTCATTCTGGCCTAAGTATTTTTGCATTCTGCCAGTCAGTCACTTTAGTCTATAATATGCTATGGTATCAGGCAACCCCAATGTCTCATCGGCTTAACAAAACAAAAGTTTATTTTTCATACATGCAAAGGCCACTGTGGCTGCAAGGAAGCTGCACTCCCTCTGGTAACTAAACCTGCAAGACTAATTTGCTCTTATGGCTCCTCTGCAGAAACACATGCTTCTACAATCTACCTGGCACAGGCAAAGAGGGCTGGAGAGCTGAGCATCAGCAGTTAAGCACTTTTCAGTTAAAAAGTGGCCTTCATCATTGCAGCCCACATTTTATTGCCAAGATCAGTCACATGACTAGTATAGTCGCCTTTGTTCTGAAAATACAGGAGAGACAGATAAAGGGTTGTTAAACTTTAGAACTGTCTAACATAGCCACTAGCCTCCTGGCAGGTCATTAAGCAATGGACTTCTGTCATCTAATAGCCTCATTTAATGGTCACTGCCACAGTGCCTGGCATGGAGTAAGGAATTAGTAAATATCGATTGTATTCTCCCTTTGCCTACAGCTGAAGCCAAATATATAAACTTTGCTCTAAGTCATCTATTATTCAGTATTACTATTCCTCCTACCTTTGGATTTATCTGACATAATATGGGTAACTACATTTTCTTTGGGTTTACAGCAGAATTATTTTTTGTGTTGTATTATACCTTCTAAAACAGGGTGTTCAGTGGGTCTATGTAAATTAGTGGTTTGTTCACAAAGCTCAATCCCCTTTTCTACAAACAATCTCCTTCTCTATATGCCAGGAACAATTGATCTCCCAACAGCAGACACTAAAAAAAAAAAAGAATAACAAAGTACTTAACTATCGCATTAGCTTCATCTGCTCCCATCAGCCCAAGTCAGCAATTTCATCTTACTGAACAGGGTCAAGTGCAGATGACTCATTGGCTTAGAAGATCTCCCCAAGGAGGCATGTGACGTGATTTGGTAGAAAATGACTGATCTTTGGCATCAGGCAAATGCACATTCAGACCTCATCTCTACTACCTATGTGTCATTCAATCTCAGGCAACTGACCTAGCCTCACTGAACTTCACAATTTTCATCAGAAAAATGGAAATAGAAATATCTTCCTATTAGATGGTTTTTATTTTCCACATTGTATCTCTTAAGCTAACTTCTAATTTCAGTCTTAATTCTAATAAACAACTGAGTCAGCTTCCACTGCCCCACCTCAAGGATGTGTCTCCAATTTTCTGCTTTAGGGCCATCTCCTATGGTGCCTGTTCAACTCAGTGGAGCTTAGCTGGAGTGGAGGGAAATTAGCCCCTGGGAACAGAAATAATCAGCAAATGTCCCTGCCTTCTATTCTTTAGACTGATTTTGAGAGGCATGTCCTACACTTCCTCAAAGTACTGATGGAACCAAGCCTGCATTCCCCACAGAAGAATCCTCAACTGCATAGCCAGATGGGTATTCCTTCATCCCTTTTCCCCTGATGCCTCAGTCCTGTGTCTGTGAGTCACATTCCATATAAACTATACTCAAGTTCTTGCCTCAGGTGCTGCTTTGGGACAACCCTAACTTAGATTATAACAAATTTGGGAAAATATCTATATTTCTTTTCAATATGTTACAGTAAAATTTCAGGACTACAATGTTCTTGTGCAATGATGAATCTTAAATACCCCCACATATTTCTGGTGACACATTCACATTTTGACATGCATTTTCTATATGTAATTCCTCACCATAATATGAGGTGAGTGAGTACAATGGATGGCAATATTCCTGAAATTCATTCCTATATAGGGACAGCTAGAAATAAGCTAATTATACTCACAAGTTACTGTGAAACTCATAAATACAACCCAAGAATCCAAAGTGACATGTATTTCCAACTGAACTGCCCTGAAAAGGGTCCCCGAAACCGTGACCCTACAATTGTGGCCACTTCAAGAAAACTGTGACAGAGAGGATTCTGTCATGAAAAAGGAGAATTGTATATTTTAATGTGGAGTTACACTATCTTACTTTGGAAGATGACAAAAAATACAAGGTCACATGAACACATAGCTAGGGCCCTTCTAAGGATGCTGGAAGGGCTCAGTGTAAATTAGGAGCCCTGAAGCTTAAGCTACATGAGCTTCATGGTAAGTCCACTTCTGGTCATGGCTATTAATAAGTCATCATTGGATAATAGTAAGACTGGGAGAGAAAGAGGAATAAAGAGCAGATCCTCCTATGGTACTATTTTGCATTCCCTGTGAAAAATGTAGTCTGAAGTCACACTGTAAACCTTTTATTTTTTCACTCAATTATTAAAATCTTAATTTAAAAATGCATGTAGAACTTTCTTACAAGAGTAAAGAGAAAAAGATAAGTTTTTAAATTTTAAGCATGTACTTATTCTGGAGGGTGAATTGGAAATGCAGCAAGAGGATAAGTAAAGCTTTAGTCATTTGGCACTTGTGATTTTTCATATATGGATGTGAAACTAAAGAAAGAATTTGACAAAGGATTTTAAGAGAGTAATAAACTGGCAGAACGTTTTCAAAAATTTTACATATAATGAACATGGTAATTACACTTTTATGTTTCATTTCTAAGTGTCATGGTAGATCCACTGTTTAGTAATGCTATAGTTGTTCGATTTAAGTATTGCTTGCATTAAAGTCATTTCTTTCCATGTATTTTGTGTGTATTTCAGATTAGTCTTTCCTCTAATTAGTGAATGTTTGTCAGTTTATAGTTAGATCATGTATGTTTAAGACTGATGATTTGGTTGCTCAATGTATAATCCTAAAACAAAAGCATAGAGAAATATGAAAAAAATTACAAGGCAAGGAACTACAATATTAGTCTAAAAGTAAAAAAAAAAAAAAAAAAAATTCTGTGAAAGAATCACCCTTCTTATTCAATAGAAGTTGTCACATTTTCATTTCTCAAATTTATCATCCCTTTGTGTTTATAGAATAATAATTTCTCAGGTAAAATTATATGAAACTGATATATCCAGTCACCAAAAGAAAAAGACAAGCAAATCTTTCTTTGAGTGAGATACTTAGCTTGTTAGCTAGAGATACACAAACATGTGCACAGGAGGACCCATTAATGAAAAACTAAAATATTGTTCTCAGTGTTATAGAAAATTTGGAAGAGCAAGCATTTTTTTTCATCCATCCCCAACACGTGGCCAGCTAGCCCCTCTTGTTCTGCATGACCTACTCACATCAAAGGACCATGCGTGTTTCACAGACTAAGGGAAGTTAGGCAAATGAAGCTGTCACTTCTTCCCAGCACTCCCCAGCTGTAGTGAAAAGACTCAGGATAATGAGAACATGGGGCTGGAGAAAGGATGGGGTTTCAGTAAGCAGCAGAAGCAGGTGTTCACTCCCATGCTTAGAGCTGATGGGGCAGCATACCATGTAGGAGAACCTGTAAAACAAGTGCTGTGTCTTGAGAAGTTCCAAGCAAGGTCCCAGAGTCCTAAGTTAGCATTTCAGGGATTGGGTGCCTGCCTCCGAGCACTCCCCGGGCCTCACTTGTTTCACAGCAAATTGAAGTATAGTGCATACAACAAGACCAGAAGCTACACAGAAAGATTAATGAAGCTATTTTCCTTTTGGAAGAGTTTTCTCTTCATTCTCTAACCTAGCTAAATTACATGTTAAGTATTTATAGTCACGGCTTTGTGAAACTTACCTAGTTCTTAATCTGAAAAAGTGAAGCAACATGGTAGTATGAAGCATGAACAAAGTATGAAAAAAGTAATGTCATTTGTCTCCTAATACATACTTTCTGGCTTGCTATGGCATAATTCTAGACCTATAACACTCTTCAGTGAAGTGAAAAGATGTACCAGCCTGACAGATGCAGTCAAAGCTGAGGCCATAGCAAACCCCAACATTAACAATTCATTTAGCTTAATGAGTTGCTGTACATGCCTGTGAATTTCATTTCCTCAGCTGGAGACCCCTAACATTCTTAAGTCTAACACCCTTCTGAAACCTCTTTTCATGCTTTTGATGTTAGATTAGCTAATGAGGTCTTGCAGTATAAGCAAAATACATTTCAGAAGTTAACCTACTTCAAAAGGGGTTACCCTAATGACTTCCAAAAGAAAAAGATGACATAGAAATCTCCATCATAAATATCCTTTATGTTCTCTAAAGGATGGCATATAATTAAGAATAATTGACTATATACATACCAGAAGCTCATTTTGGCTTAACTAATTATTAGCAGGGTCAAAAACATTTTGTAGAATAAAGAGACTCTGGTCCCTGACTTACATTCATGTGTCTGTGACTGAAAGAGTGCTGACATATCTGGCTGATAAGCTGGGAACATCTAGAGCAGGAGCTGGGGACAGGGTCTGGGGAAAGAGGGACCCAGTTTTCTGCCCTCTGATGCAGAAACAAAATCCCATTCATTAGTAGATATCTCCACCTGAATCTCTCAAAGAGATCTCAAATTTGAGCTATTTCCTAGAATCGGAGCCATGTATTTCAATACCTTATTTTTAATTTCACTTTTAGGTTACAAAAAAATTGAATGGAAAGTATGATGAGTTCCTACATACTTCTTGTTCCCCCATATGCACAAACTCCTCCATTAAGAATACCTCACACCGTGATACATTTTTTTTAAATAAATGAACCTACATTTACACATCATCACCCAAAGTCCATAGTTTCATGTTAATGCTTACTCTTGCTGTTACACATTCTATGGATTTGGATAAATGTAGAACGACATGCATCTACTGTTGTACTATCATACTGAATAGTTTCACTACCTTAAAAATCCTCTGTGCAACATCTATTCATCCCTCACTCCATCATCCTTTGGCAACCACTAATATTTTCACAGCCTCCATAGCTTTGCATTTCCAGGATATCGTATAGTTGGAATCTATGTATCAGTACCTTTTTCCACTTGTTTCTTTCTTTTAGTGATATGCGTTTATATTTCTTCCACATCTTTTCATGTCTTTCTCACTTGTTGGCACTGAATAATATACCACAGTTTTTATCAATATACCTACTAAACCCATTGATACTAGGGTGAATACCAATCCTCCTCAGAAACACAGTAGATTTCTTCTTTCTCTTCCTTCCACATTAGATGTAACTTGTCTCCTGAACACGTCTGAGACTTGTTGCATCTACTCCTATTGCCTTCCCCACATCACCACTACACTAATTTAGGTCCTCATCATTTCATCATTTCCTACTTGATATAAGGCCACCTAACATTTCTGTAACTTCCTATCAGATTCTTCTCTTCTAACCAAACAATGTGTGCCTTCCACTATAGATGGAATTACCATTCTGGATCCTAAGGTTGATCGTGACCTGCTTTCCTTAATCTCTGATGGCGTTCTATAAACTTAGCAAACACAAGGCATGCTATAGCCTGGTCCTGCTTACCTGGCCAACTCCATTATTAACTACTTCTCCATTTCCTCTTCTGCACAGACTACTATACCTCATACTTCAGAGACGCAGCATTCTCACTGAGCTGGCCATGTTTTCTCCTTTCTCTTTCACTCTGAACGTGATACTTCAGTTTTGGGGGCTGTTCTTGCAGCACTTTTCTGGCAAAGTCAAGACCTTTTCTCAGATCTCAGCTTATAACTCACTTCTGCTTGAAAGACTTTCGTGACATATCTGACCCGTATTAAGGAGCCATATGTGTTTCCATATATGCCAGACTATTTATTACACTGCACTGTAACAATTTATTTGCTGGATACTCTACAAGTACCCAAGACCAGAAATAGAGAGGTGCTCATAGGTAACAGCCAGCATGGGGAGCCCTCTATGGTATTCAGTGACCTTTTTCTCTCCACCTAAAGGACTCCTAGGCACTCACCACTTATTGTCTAGTCTGCTTTTCTCCTTTTTCATTTAAGGCCAGTATTAGCTAATAAAAACATTACACTTCCAGCTCAAATATGAATATATCTGATTCAAACCTTGGTTGGTAGTTTCACTGACATGCATTTTTGTTTTTGGCATGGGATTACAAAGGGAAAACTTACCTTGGGGGTACCAGTGAACATCTGGGTGGGGGAGAGAATGTACTGGAGACTAAATATGCAACAAGTATGCAAACTAGACTTCCAGACATGAAACATCGCTATACAGTCACTACTGGTTTTAAAGATCTAAACGTTTAATATTATTCTTACAGTGAAGAAAAAATTGCCCATTGTTTTATAAATTAAAATTAGACTATAGATGTCTCTAAGTGATTAAAACCAATTAGGAATGAACTGGAAATGTAGTTCTTATATATTATATCTTATGGATTTAAATGCTTTTTTTTCAGTTTGTCTATTTCAGCTTGGAATACAGATACTACATTAAAAGGGTTTATTTTCATGCCTATTAATGGTCTTCCAAGTAGTCATTTTTGTTCATTGGCAAAAATATTTTTTAAAAGAGGTTTTTTTTAGGAATTAACACTTCTGTTCTGATACATGGTCTTTGTTTCTAGTCAATCATCTACAGTATTAAAAGTAATCAGCCTGCTTTCCAATTTAACTAAGAGCTTCTGGTAAGTGATTTCTCTCTTTTCATAGTAAAACTGCATCCTATGATCAAATACATTATATTCCTGCCAGGACAACAGTCTTCTGGCTTGTTAGCAATTCAACATAACCATGCCAACCAACATCATTGTCTAAAATGTTTTTAAAGATGGGCACGTCTATCTATACCTAATGAATTTCTCTAGAAATCTCTAGGTATCTCACAAGCCAATGAATAAAATATTGTGCTACCAAGAATCTTACTTAGTATAAACTAATTAAGAGACATAGCTAAATTTATATCTGGGAGTTTGCCTTCCACAAAATCAACTTAAAATGCAAATGAAAATTATAAAGTAACCCAATGAAATGCATCTTTAAAATGTGGTATAATGATACATGGTAAAAGTAGTATATGAGAAAATACTACAAGGTCATAAAAACACATTTTTACACAGATTAATAACAAGGTTGTTAATAATGTTTTTGATTTTGCCTGAGTTACGGTCCCAGTAGGAAACAGATGGCACAGTCAAAATAGGGAAATTTGAGGTTGGTTTCATGAAGGAATATTCAGGACTGTATAGCCAAGGAGCAGAGAAACCACAGACAGTGGGGAATGCCAAGCCTAACTGTAGAGGAGCTTTTTATTACTCCCAGGCCCTAAAAAGAGAAGACAGTTTGCAGTTGCCAAAATCTACAGTAAGAGAGCCAGCTGTATAGAGAGGACTGCGTGGAGAGGACCCATGACCTTCTGAATAGGAACCCAACCTATCAGAGGACATGATGCAGGAATGAAACTAGGGGCATACATAGCCCAAGCTCATTCTGCTTCTTCCCACTGATCTCTTGCTAGAATTGCTCACTGGCTGAATTCAGTTGGTCATCAGAAGGTTAGATTACCCCATTGAAGCCATTGCAGGTCCACCTCCTTGGGATGAGAGCCAAGTGGAAATAGATTGAGAGTACGTCTGGAAAGTAATACAAGGTATCCACCTGAGCTATTATTATTAAACATTATATGCTGTGTGAATAAAGCACACAAGAAATTTTCAGTTAAATATTCTGTGAAGCAGGAAATTAATTCAAGGGTTTTTCATTATTAGATATTTGCAGATATTAATGAAATATAATTTTGTGATCCATGGTGATTAATCAATATAAACACCAGACAAAATAGATGGGGGGTTACTGCAGGAATACAATATATTTTGGCCCAGATGTTCTGTTTTTCATATTAATTACCTCCCCTTTGCATTCTCATTGCTATCACTATACAACTTCCATATACTACCATTTACACTGTGTTTCAAATGCTTTTTGCTTACTGTCTATTTATTCACTCACTTGTCCATTATCTTATTTATTTATTATTTTTATTTTTTTGAGACAAAATCTTGCTCTGTTGCCCAGGCTGGAGTGCAATGGCATGATTTCGGCTCACTGCAACCTCTGCCTCCCGGGTTCAAGCAGTTCTCTGCCTCAACCTCCCAAGTAGCTGGGATTACAGATGCCTGCCACCACACCCATAGAATTTTTGTATTTTTAGTAAAGACAGGGTTTCACCATCTTGTCTTAGTCTAGTCTTGAACTCCTGACTTTGTGATCCTTCCACCTTGGCCTCGCAAAGTTCTGGGATTACAGGTGTGAGCTACCACACCCAGCCTCCCATTTACTTATTTACTTATCAAATATTTAATACAGCTAACTTTGTGCCATCTCTGCTCAAACTCTTCAATGCCAATATTGATAATCTTTCTAGCACATTAGACTTCAGTGACAAAATCTTATCTCTTTTAACTATGTGAAACTTTTCAAAACTAAAATCTCAAGATCTGAAATCACTTTCTGACCGCAACTACCTATGCCTTTCATATTCTCTTTTTTAAAAAAGTGTTCTTAATTATATTGTGATTTCAAAGCCACCTAACTCTACCTGCTGAACGTGATAATCAGCCATCTCAAGAAAGCCCTTGCTGCCACTGTAATGTACCTCTTCTTTGACTACTCCTTATATCTCCCCTTTAAAGTCCTTAGTTCAAGATACAGTCCCCATGACCACTTCCTAGTTGTCAAATTTTCTTTGAGAAATTCATGAAAATGCATATATTGGATGAACATGAATTCAGGATTTCAACTGGATTTTTATGTTCTGAAGACTTTTTATTCGCCTTTTTGACTTTCTATAAATTTTCTTATAGTATTATGCCAAAATTTTCAGCCTTCTCAAATTCTTTTCTTTTCAGAGTTGGTATTAAACTTACATATGCTGTACCTGTTTTATTTCCTAAAACTCCCAACTCCCTGGGATGGGAGTTTTATCTAGATCCTAGATAACCAGTCTATTAACCCATTTATTCCTGAAGTTGCAACTTTTTGAATTTTTGCAATCAGACCTTGGAGATATCCTTCAGCAGTAGGATATAAATAACTCCCACATGTTTAGCGCTCCAATAATGGAACACTAGGCATAAATATCTAACATTCTTCTGATTTTAATTTCTTACCTGCCAATATAACATGTTATATTTAACTCAAATAGTTTATAACTTAAAGCAGTCAACCTCTCATTTAATGTTATCCACGTCCTTATGTGAATTTTCCACTTGTGCAAGCAGGCTGCTGAGTGCTATTGGAAAAATAACACAATTATGAGGACACTTTTTATTTTCTCTAGTCAGTTAGGGTCTTTTTTTTTTTTTTTCCTTTTTCTTGGGACAGTGGTTCTAAATCAGCAACACTCTCCCATATGCCCTACTTAATTAATTGCCTTGCCTCTGAATTTGCAATTGAAATAGAAGCCATAAGAAGTATACTCTCTTTGGTTTTTCTCACCCCACATGTATCTGTAATTATAGCTATTGTTTACATGCCCTCTTCTCTTATTCCTTGAAAATAAAATGTTCTAATTCTCTCTGAAATGAATTCAGGCAAAGATAGCCTGAATTCTGAATCCCAACCCTTCCTTCTCTGTTTCTCCAAGACTTCGCTGTTAAATACCCTCCTTCCCCAATACCTTATTTCTTTCTCACTTCATAAATGCCCAAAATTTTTCCATCTTTATAAAATAGCTGTATCAGAAACATCATTTTGAGTTTTATTTTCCCATTTAGCCATCGCTCTTTGTCTTTCTAGCCAACTTTCTAATGTCAACCCTTTCTCTTCTACTACTTACAGCTCACCTACTTACGTCTACTGTCTACAACTGAAGTTCTTTTCCAGCAAACACAGAAATTGTGCTTGAGTTTAGGAATGGTAAATCCAAGAAGCACTCGCTAGTCTTTTTCTTGATTCATCTCTCTTTGGCTTTGACATTAATTATCATTTCTCTTTTAAGTGCTTAAAGTCACTATTCTCTCAATTACTTAATATAAAAATATCTGGCGATTTTCATTCTGTATAGGCATACCTCATTTTATTGTGCTTAATAAAGAGTTTTTTTTACAAAGTAAAGATTTGTGGCAACTCTGTGACTAGCAATTCTATAGGTGTCATTTTTCCGAGAGTGTGCATCCTTGTGCCAGATTTTGATAATTTTCATAATACCTTAAACTTTTCCAGTATTATACATTATGGTGATCTGTAGTCAGTGACCTTTGATATTACTATTGTCATTGTTTTGGGATGTCACAAATTGCACTCACACGAGATGGCAAACTTAATTGATAAACATCTTGAGTGTTCTGATCGTTCTACCAGCTAGTCATTCTCCTCTCTCTTGGCCTCCCTATTTCCTGAGACACAATGATACTGTTATTAGGCCCATTCAAAATTATCATAGCCTCTAAGTGTTAAAGTAAAAGAAGAGTCATACCTTTAAATCAAAAGGCCAGGCGCGGTGGCTCACGCCTATAATCCCAGCACTTTGGGAGGCCGAGACGGGTGGATCACGAGGTCAAGAGATCGAGACCATCCTGGTCAACATGGTGAAACTCCGTCTCTACTAAAAATACAAAAAAATTAGCTGGGCATGGTGGCGTGTGCCTGTAGTCCCAGCTACTCAGGAGGCTGAGGCAGGAGAATTGCCTGAACCCAGGAGGCGGAGGTTCCGGTGAGCCGAGATCGTGCCATCGCACTCCAACCTGGGTAACAAGAGCGAAACTCCGTCTCAAAAAAATAAATAAATAAAAGCTGGACATGATCAAGCATAGTGAGGAAGGCATGTTGAAAACTGAAGTAAGTCAAAAGCTAGGAAGTTAGCCAAGCTGCAAATGCAAAGGAAAAGATCTCGAAGAAAATTGAAAGTTCTACTTCATTAAACATACCAATGATAAGCAAGTGAAATAGCCTTATGACTGATAGGAAGAAAGTTTGGTCTGGATAGATCAAATCAGCCACAACATTCTCTTAATCCAAAGAATAATCCATAGCGAGGTCCACCTCTCTTCAATTCTGTGAAGACTGAGAAAAGTGAGGAAGCTGAAGAAGAAAAGTCTGAAGTCTGCAGAAGTTGGTTCATGAGGTTTAAGAGGCTGTCTCCATGCCACAGAAATGCAAGATGGAGCAACAAGTGATAATGTAGAAGCTGCAGCAAGTTGTTCAGAAGATGTCCCTAAGATCACTGATGAAGTACTCTACACTAAACAATAGATTTTCAACAGAGATTGAACAGCCTTCAACTGGAAGATGTCGTTTACAACTTTCACAACTAGAGGGAAATTAATTCCTGGCTTCAAAGCTTCAAAAGAAAGGCTGACTCTCTTGTTGGGGAATCATGCAGTTAGTGACTTTAAGTTGAAGCCAGTGCTCATTTACCATTCTAAAAATCCTAGGACCCTAAAGAATTATGCTAAATGTGCTCTGTCTGTGCTTTAGAAGTGGAACAAGCCTGGATGATAGCAACATGCGTTAATGACTATTTTAAGCCCACTACTGAGACCCTGCTGCTCAGAAAAAAAGATTCCTGTCAAAGTATTACTGCTCACTGACAATGTGTTTGGTCATCCAAGAGCTCTCATGGAGATGTACAAGGAGATTAATTTTGTTTTCATTCTTGACAATACAATATCCTTTCTGCAGTCACTGGATTAAGGGGTAATTTCAACTTTCAAGTCTTATTGTTTAAGAAATACATTTTTTAAGGCTATAGCTGCCATAGATAGTAATTCCTCCGATGAATCTAGGCAAAGTCAGTTGAAAACTTTCTGGAAAGAATTCACCATTCTAGATGCCATTAAGAGTATGATTTATGGGAAGGGGTGAAAATATCAACATTAACAGGAGTTTAGAATAAATTGATTCCAAACCTCAAGGATGACTTTGAGGGATTTAATATTTCAGTGAAGGAATTAACTTCTGTTGTGTTGGAAATAACAAAAGAACTGGAATTGAAGTAGAGTCTGAAGAGGTGAATAACTTGCTGTAATCTCATTATGAAACTTTAATGGATAAGAAGATGATCCTTAACAATGAGCAAAGATTATTTCTTTAGAAAGAATCTACTCCTGGTGAAGATTCCGTGATCATTGTTGAAATAACAACAATGAATATAGAATATCACATAAACTTAATTGATAAAGCAGTGGCAAGGTTTGAGAAGACTGTCTGCAGTTCTGAAAGCAGTTGTCCTGTGGGTAAAACGCCGTCAAACAGAATCACATGCTACAGAGCAATTTTCTGTCAATGTGGCCAACTTTATTGACACTTCATTTTAAAAAATCGCCATAGCCAGCCCACCCTTCAGAAACCACCACGCTGACCAGCCAGCAGGTATCAACCTCAAGTCAAGACCCTCCACTAGCAAAAACAATCACTAAAGTCTCAGATGATCATTCACATTTTTTAGCAATGAAATATCTTCAAATTAAGGTGCATATGCTGTTTTTAGATATAATATTATTGCAAACTTAACAAACTATAGTATAAACGTAACTTTCACATGCACTGAGAAACTAAAAAAGTTGTGTGACTCATCTTGTTGTAGTGGTCTGGAATTGAACCTGCAGTATCTCCAAGGTATTCCTGTACTCCTTCTTAAGGTCAGTCTACTTACACTCAAGAAATCCCAAGTCGTATTAATCTTGTTTAAATATTGTTCACTGTTCTCCCTTCCCATTACTCTTGTTTAATTATTCTATTTTAAAATAGCTTCATATCATAGTGTTATAGTGTCTGTTTAAATCTCTTCCCACTCACCCCTGAAACCATCCCTCTGTTTTCATCACAGAAATATTTCTAAATAAAATTTTGATCATGTGTGCAATTGTCTTGATAATACCTAAATACTACAGCATAATGTTCATAGTTGTTTATGATCTATTCTTTGTTTCTAATCACTTTCTGAACTTGAGGATCTCCCATACTGAGAAACTTGTAGTTTCCAATGTCTAACTTTGTTTTTCTGTCAAAAAGCATTACTTCTGTTGAGAATTTCCTCTCTGTATTTTTCTGTGCCTACTATTTGAGCACCCACTTATTCTTCAGGAAATCACCACCTACTCTGTGAAACCCTCCCTCAGTTCCTTAATTTAGTCTGAAGACTGAGGTATATCCCAGAGATATTGCAGGTTTGGTTCCAAAAGTCACTCCTGATTACCCATATTGCCTTGGAGATGCTTCTAATGCAATGAAAAATTTATTTGACTTTCTGCCTTTCATACTAGTTGTGAACATTTTGAGAACACAAAATGTATCTCACCATTATATCCATAGCACCTAGCATATGCCCAAAAATAGATGTTCATAGATATTTGTGAAATAAGTAAGAGACATTTATTGACCTCACACCTTATCTGATAGAAATCTGTTTTACCCTCTGTCCTTCCTTGCTCAGAATCTCTCTGGATCAATATACAGAGATCTTCATTATTCAGGCTGAATCTCAGTCTTTACTCGGAATTGTGTTGAGACACTGGGTTCTCATTTTCTCATATTTGCTACTTTTGTCTTTAGCTTCTATTGCTTGCTTTCCTTCCATCCACTACACCAACATTCTTGATATCTGCATTCCCACACATCTCCTTAACTATACTTCCCTGTCACGTTGGAATTTGTATATTTTTGCCCTCTAATCTATCATCAAAATTTCTGAAATTATTTTCTGCATTTGTATTCATTTCTTCACCATTTGTGTATTCCCTCATCTGGGTATATATTTTCTCTAGACATATTTTTTAGAGCCCTCATGCTTCATAACCTTTTTAGTATTTGCTATTATTAAAAACACATAAATTTTTTTAATAAAAATACCACCTTCTTAGTCTGGAGACCTGAAATATATTGAATCATTTTTCTATCTATTTCACCAGCTTTCTTATTCTGGAGATGAAGAAATGCAGGTCACTGAAAAGGTCTGCTTCATCATTTCTATATTATTATAAAAAAAAATCCTTATCATTCCTTGGCTTAAAACTGGCCAGTAGCTTCTTAGTGAAGTAAAAATAAATTTTAAAACTCTTATCATAGACTACAAAGCCCAAGATGACCCTGATCCTGCTTCAATAAATCTCACACTTCGTAAGGTACCACTTTAGTTTCCCCATGGTGCTAGACTTTACCCTCCCTACCGTAAGTGCACACAACTTCCTTAGAAGCTTTTTATCTAACTAGTCACTCTTTCTAGATCTTTGCATGGCTCAAGCTTTAGCTCAAAGATTACCACCTCAAAGAAGCTTCCCTTAGCATTCGTATACAAGAACCATCTCTCACCCCAGTCATCCTCTGGGAGCTACATCAAGATGAACCTTAGGCTATACACCAATAATAGACAAACAGAGAGCCAAATCAGAATTGAACTCCCATTCACAGTTGCTACAAAGAGAATAAAATACCTAGGAATACAACTAATGAAGTATGTAAAGGACCTCTTTGAGGAGAACTACAAACCACTGCTCAACAAAATAAGAGAGGACACAAACAGATGAAAAAAACATCCCATGCTCATGGTTCAGAATAATCAACATCGTGAAAATGGCCATATTTCCCAAAGTAATTTACAAATTCAATGCTATCCCCATCAAGCTTCCAATGACCTTCTTCACAGAACTGGAAAAAAACACAAACTTCATATGGAACCAAAAGAGAGGCTGCATAACCAAAACAATCCTAAGCAAAAAAGAACAAAGGTGGAGGCATCATGCTGCCTGACTTCAAACTATACTACAAGGCCACAGTAATCAAAACAGCATGGCACTGGTACCAAAACAGAGGCATAGACCATTGGAACATAACAGATGCCTCAGAAGCAACACCATGCATCTACAATCATCTGATCCCTGACAAACCTGAGAAAAACAAGCAATGGGGAAAGGATTCCCTGTTTAATAAATGCCATTGGGAAAACTGGCTACCAGTATGCAGAAAGCAGAAACTGGACCCCTTTCTGACACCTTACACTAAAATTAACTCCCGATGGATTAAAGATCTAAACATAAGACCTAACATGATAAAAACCCTAGAAGTAAACCTAGGAAAAGCCATTCAGGCCATAGGCATAGGCAAGGACTTCATGGCTAAAACACCAAAATCAATGGCAACAAAAGCCAAAATAGACAAATGGAACCTAATTAAACTCCAGAGCTTCTGTACAGCAAAGGAAACAACCATTAGAATGAACCAGCAACCAACAGAATGGGAAAAAATTTTTGCCATCTACGCATCTGACAAAGGGCCAATATCCAGAATCTACAAAGAACTAAAACAGATTTACAAGAAAATAAAAAAAAACAAGCCTATTCAAAAGTGGGCAAAGGGAGGGGAGCATCACACACTGAGGACAGTTGTGGGGGGACTAGGGGAGGGATGGGGGGTGGGGGAGGTGGGGAGGGATAACATGGGGAGAAATACCAGATATAGGCGATGGGGGGAGGAAGGCAGCAAACCACCTTGCCACATATGTACCTATGCACCAATCCTGCATGATCTGCACATGTACCCCAGAACCTAAAGTACAATTTAAAAAAAAAAAAAAAGATAAACCTTAGGAAGGGGAAAGGAAAAAAAACGGAAGATACGGAATTCAGGAAAATATGGAAATCCATTTGTGAAGGCAAGTCCTCTTATAAGAGCTGTTTGAGTAGGCCCAGAAATCAGCAGAGCAAATGGGAGCAGAAAGAAAGATCTAGGAGAAATAGCTCTAGAGAAAAGAATACATGTATGGGTAGTATGGATAGACTAATTAACATGATAGAGTAGAACTGAATAATGGTAAAAATACAAGATATGGAGAAGATAAAGCTTAAAACATAATTAAAACATGTAGGTGCATATAAAAAATATAAATCAATCTCTGTATTTGCACTGAGGACTACAGTGAAAATTTACATTTATTTCATATATACCTTAGCATGAAAAATTTATGATAGTTACTTATTTCTGCCTATTGCGTACTAGTTTATTGATCTTCAAGAATCAAATATATTAACATTCATTTGTATTCATTTCTCTAGTTTTCTATTGAAAAGTATAAAATTTTTAAAAAACTAAACAAATAGTATTGAATATGCTGAAGGTTCTTTAAATATTTCTATAATTTTAAGAGTCCCGTATATTTAGATTTTGAATGAATAGGCTAAGACTGGGTTGTGGATATTTTTAATTGTCATAACTCAAATGTAATTGTCTTGTTACATGAAAGAAACTTTCTTTCACCCTATAATTAAACTCAGATTTGCAACGTTGAATAATTACATTAAGCTATGCCATGTCTCTTTTCAAAGAAAAAAGGCACACATAAACTCTTGGAAGGAAAGAGCTTCTTGGTTTAATTTATTCTAAAGATTGTTCCACTGTCTCCATAATCATTTTTGGACCTTTTTAATCTGAAAATTATTGGAGATAGTTGGTTCCTAAATTAGATAATTCAACTGCTGTCCTTTCACCAAAATAACTAATAACTCATTATATTCAATTATAGTTTACCTAACTCACTATATTCTATGACAGGCCATTTATATTTTTAAAAATATATATAACCTATTATACCTTACTTTTAAACTAATAAATGAATTTTTCAATCTGTATTTGAAAGCAAATCTAGTTGTAAGAACATAATTTAGTCTTATGCAATAAAACATCACTGACAGATACTTTACTCTGAAAAAAAAAACAAATATAATTAATGAAATATAAAAATGAATACATTATACAACAAAATAAATCATCTGAAAAGTTTTAGTCTATAAATAGAGAATATTATTTTGGCTAGCAATTTGGTAGATTATAAAGAAAAAAATTAAATGAAGGCTAAGAAAGAAAATAGTCTTTCACCATAGTTTAATCATATTCATGTTACTCTTCCAGAAAAACGGAATTAGTTGCAGGGTTAAATGCAGTTGTCTTGGTCTATGGCACCATGTATGGTTTGTGCAAAGCAGTATGCTACGATTTGAAGTGTTTGTTCTCAACAAGAATCTCCAGGCTTAAATCCAAATGCATGCTTTTCAATCCACTTCCCACTTCACCGCTTGTCAGCACTGAATGTAGGTGCTGAACTAGTTCTTTTTTTTTTTCTGGGACATATTTAAAGCAGTGTGTACAGGGAAATTTTTTTTTTTTTAATTTTTATTGCATTATAGGTTTTGGGGTACATGTGCAGAATGTGCAAGATAGTTGCATAGGTACACACATGGCAGTGTGTTTTGCTGCCTTCCTCCCCCTCACCCACACTTGGTATTCATCCCCAGGCTATCTCCCCCAGCCCCCCCCCGCTGTCCCTCCCCCATTTCCCCCAACAGTCCCCAGTGTATAGTAGACCGCCTCTCTGTGTCCATGTGTTCTCATTTTTCTCACCCGCCTATGAGTGAGTATATGCGGTATTTCTTTTTCTGTTCTTGTGTCAGTTTGCTGAGAATGATGTTCTCCAGATTCATCCATGTCCCTACAAAGGACACAAACTCATCATTTCTGATTGCTGCATAATATTCCATGGTGTATATGTGCCACATTTTCCCAGTCCAGTCTATCATTGATGGGCATTTGGGTTTGTTCCAGGTCTTTGCTATTGTAAACAGTGCTGCAATGAACATTCGTGTGCATGTGTCCTTATAGTAGAATGATTCACCTGAAACCTTTCTTCCTCTAAGTCACCCATTTTTCATCTTCACAGTCAGTCTCACTGCTCAGGTCAGTACCATTTACTGCACTTTCCTATTTTTACAGTTCCTAAGGAACTCATATTCCTGCTTCTGTAAACACACAAACATAATGTACTACCCGCACTGCCGCCACATGCCAAAGTCACGTAATCTACTCTGTATACCACAGGCAAAGTGAGGCTGTACAGCCTAGTGGTTAAGAGCATAGACTCTACACGACAACTGTTTGAATTCAAATCTTGCCTCCACTATTGCAAACGTATCACATTATTTTGGGCAAACAACATTGCTTTTATTTGTAAACTATGTATTCCAATTGTACTTCATAATATGGAAGAATTAAATCAATGCATATAAATAACTTACAACAGTACACACAGTAAGTACTTCATGAGGATTAACTAAAATCTCTGAACAACATAAATCAGACCATATCACTCCCCTCTAAAAGCTTTCCAATGGCTTCCTGTAATCATGAGATTTAAAAATTTACACCGTTCACCATAGCCTCCAAGGCTTAGCATAGCTTGCTTGGTTCCCACAATCCCCTCCTGCTTCACCTCTTGCTACCTGGCTTTCTTTCAGTTTGTCTAATATGCCATGTTTTGTTTTATTTTGCTTTAAATGGTATTGCTCCTGTTACTCCCTCTCCATGGAAAGCTCCTTCTCCCTTCTTTGTATGGATGTCACCTACTACTAGGGATCTGGAAACTTTTTCCATAAAGGAGAAGACGCAAAGATTTTCTAAATTATAGGCCAAACAACCTCTGTTACAACTACTCAACTGTGCTGTGTAGTGCAAAACACCTATAAACAATACAGGAATGATGAATGTGGCTGTGTTCTAACAAAACTTTATTTAGAAAAACAGGCAGTGGGCAAGACTTGACCAGAGGGTTGTATATAAATTGCCTTACACACCAATCTATTTATTCACGGCCAAATTTAAATGCTATTTCTCAGAGAGAACTTTACTGACTCTATTATTCTAGATCTGAGCCCTGCGATTTTTATAGCACTATCACAATGTATAATCATTTGATTTATTGCCTTGTTTGCTGTTCCTTGTGAGACCCTTCCATACACAGTGAGCTGTGAGCATTTAGCATATGATTATTGCTTAGAAGGCATACAATAAATACTTTTTGAATTAAAAAATATTATTTATTTGACTTTGAAAAAAATAGGTAGAACATTGATGAATGAGCTATATAGATTATCAGTTGTGGGAATGTATTCTTTACAAGGAATCTTTGAAATAAATTCTTTTACAGAATTTTCTTTTCTTTTTATTGCATTTTAGGTTTTGGGGTACATGTGAAGAACATGCAAGATAGTTGCATAGGTACACATGTGGCAGTGTGATTTGCTGTCTTCCTCCCCTTCACCCATATCTGGCATTTCTCCCCATGCTATCTCTCCCCAACTTCCCACCCCACTCTGTCCCTCCCCTATTCCCCCCAACAGACCTCAGTGTATAGTGCTCCCCTCCCTGTGTCCATGTGTTCTCATTGTTCAACACCCGCCTATGAGTGAGAACATGCGGTATTTCATTTTCTCATCTTGTGTCAGTTTGCTGAGAATGATGTTTTTTACAGAATTTAGAAAATTTCTCTCTTGCAGTCCAGAGCTCACGAGATCCACAATGTTGATAGCCCTTATGTTTCTGTCAGTTGCCTAGTGATTGCCTAGGGATTAGAGATAAACATGGCCTCATTTTAGATGAATATGTATGTTATGAGAATTAGACCTGAACAGGCCATCTGAGGGAGAGTGTCTTCCTTTAGCATTGTTGATTTCATAGTATATACATGAAGGATATTCATTTCATGGAGAAAATTAAGAAGTCACAGCAATCAAAGCATGCTCCATTTTAGAAAGTTCATGGAATGCTTTAGGGCTAAATATTCACAGCATGTATTTTAAAGATGCAATTAGGGGCAATGATGCACAAAATTGCATCTGCAATGAAATATTATTTTTAGAAATGCAATTGAAACATCCAAAGGAGCTAAAAATAAAAGATTGTACTGCTCAGGTAAAAACATGTAGCAATGTAATCAGCTCTGTACACAGCAAAAGTTACTATTGTACTGGAGAAAGTTATCTTCTATGAAGCTCTTTACTTGTCCCAAGTTCAATGCCTTTGACCTAGGTAGATAGATCTCTTATCTAGGAGACTCAAGATTATAGATGACATTGGAAAAAAATGTTTAGATACCAATGTTCATAATTAAATATATTCATTAAATTTCTGTTATGTTTCATATCCCCTGATAAAATTGTTTCAAAATATCAAAATCATATTTTTGAGATACAACTCTTTGCTGAGAACTTTCTAATTATCTTTCCATAAAATAAGTAAACTGTGGTGATCTCCGTGCTCTCGTTGATGGTCAAGATTCCCTGAAACAATTTCAAAACCCTCTGGATCTGATAACCTGAGATACTTTTCTTTGCTGTTCATTTGGGTGTGCTGCCCCAGATACATTTGTTTTTTAGTCTATAGATTTTTAAACTATTTTTCTCTATGTATTGAGCCATAAATATAGCTTACATTATTTTCAAAAGCTTGTGAATTACATTTTCAATAGAAGCAATTACTTTACATGAACTATAAAGAAAAGCGAATGTGAAAATTTTTATAAATTTTAGTCACTCTAAATAAATGGAAATAAGGAGAAATTATTTTGAACACAATATAAAACAAATCCATAAAGAAAAGAAATAACCCCTAGTTTGTATTAATATTCGACAGTACAAAAGGAAGAAAATCTGGTCCAACTAAAGCTGAACCTTTTGGTTAAAAGTGTCTTTCAATGAAAAGTAATTTTCAAAGCTTACCTTTCCGTAATTTTTTAGATGATTGTTAAGTAATGGTAGCTATTGTATAGCTGTTACTACCATTTGAAGTCACTTAGTCTAGGAATTATACCCATGCAATACTGTTCAAGTAAATTAGTGAGTTTTCTTTTCCTCCATGTAACTCATGTTGAATCTGTATTTAAGCTTCAGAAACCTAGATACACACAAGACATATGATATATTATTCAGGTTACAGATTGATAAACTACATTACTTTATAAATGCAAAGTTTTAAAAATTGTATGTTCCTAGTGAAAGACAGATTAAATATTTTAAATAAACATTTACATCTTAGAGTTAAACTTTAGTATATTTAAGAATACTTCCAGAAAGTTCTGTCCTTGTTATACTAGGTCAGCTGAACATATCACAGTCATCATCTCTAACCCTTAACTATACTACAGAGTATAGTGTGTGGGGAGGTGGGGGTGAGTGTGTAGCATGATCAAAAAAAAAAAAATTGGGGGTTGGGAATCTATCCTGCTTGTGCAGAGGGACCACAGAAATATATTCCAGACTATACTTAAATTTTGATTAGAACTTTTGTGTTTGTTCAATGTGGGATGACATTAATCACTTTCTTGAAGAAAGAAATTTTTATACTGGACTATCTTGTCCTTCAGTGACCAAGTTATTTTCATCCAGTAGGGCGCAAACCCAAATACTACTCAGGTCTGAGACTAAATCAGCTCTATTGCTCTTTGGACATCTTTTTCTCTCATTTCCTCTGCCCTCACTTCTCCCAACCCCCTTTTTGATAATGTCATGCTGACATGAATTTCTGATTATGTTTGATTATTTGAAAAGTTTTATTTGTATGATACAATGATTAGCGTTCTTTCAACATACCAGTAATCAAGAAATTCACTTCACTGATGCAGCTTCTAGAAACACCAAACGTAAGAAAATTGTTGGTCATGCTCTATGACAATCTGCTGAAATAATTCATAAATTGTAGTCTAGGGGGAGCCTAGATTATTTTCAAAATTATATATGGTGTAAACATTTGTTTTCCACTGAACTGCAGTAACTCCAATATCAAATGTTGTGTTAAAATTCCGGCCTGTAGAAATGATCACTCAGTCAACAAATATTTGGTTCACATCCCACAGAGGTCAGATACATATGTTACACTGGATGCTTAGAGCAATATATTTAACACTTCTCAGCGAAAACTCACTTTTTATTTGTTTCTAGTCAGCTTTCCAAAACTTTCCCCTAGAGAGAAGATAAAGTAGATGAGAGTAGGGGTATCCGAAAGGCCGGAATGTGGAATGGAGACAGTAAGAAGAATCTCATATTATCAATATGTTTCTTATACTTATTTGGAGTAAAAATAGAAACTAGTGAGATATTTCTAACCTGCCAAAACAAAGTGAATCTTTGCTCCTGGCTAAAGCTTTCAAATGAAAATAAGACACTACAAGAATCCTTGCTTTAAACTTCTTTTATAACCGTACACTTTTCCCTGCCTTTTCTTTATATTGTTCCATAGGGCTTGCTATTTTATATATCATTTTTATTTTCTTTAAGCCAGCAAAATCCTGGTTTGGATGCTCTGCCTTCCACTGACCCAGCTGCCTTATCATTTTATCTAATAGTTGTAAAATTAGAAAGCTCTGACAAATCCCTTATGGCAGTACTGAGCCCAAGGAAAGAATTTTCAGTGGAGCCTGGAGAGGGAACTGCAAAGAAACTTTGCTGCTGGTAACTTTTAAACCAAAGACACAATCTTTGAATGGGGATCTTGAGACTAAAATAACTCTGTAATTTAATTGTATCAATTTTAATTTTGTATCTATATCTCGTGGTTTATTTCTGCCAGGCCCTGAAGGGGACCTTTGTGGCTGCCATCTCACTCTGTTTCCCAGTATATTTCCCAAAACAGAACTCTAAAGAATTTATGACCCAATTTTTGCCTTTTGATTTAATCTGAAAAATATCCAACTCATACCAAGTGCAGAGCTGGCAGTTAGGAACGATAAAGCTGTCTTTCTCCTAAACCAAGGTTGCTAAAAGGTTCGCATCCAGGCTGTGTCTCACCTCCTGTGCTGCAGTTTTTCATATGTACAAACAAATTTGCTTTTATTTTTCAGTGTTCATTTATCCATGCTTTTTTAGAGAAATTAAACTACCTATACAAAATTCTTCAAAAATATGCCAACTAAAAGAACCACTTCCGGAAATTTGCTCCCAGATGAAAAGTTGACCTCATAAGGGAAAATTAATAATATGAAATAAGAGATAACAGTGATTTTAATATAATACTGATAATTTTATGAGACCTGTTTTCTCTATTAATAAATGCTTTGTAATCATTTATGTTATTTGTCCCTGGGTAATTTATTACTAACAATTTCTAAATTACTTTTTGCATCATAAACCTAATGTTTTAAATAATTATCTTTAAAGATCTTTATACTAAGAAGAATTAATCTTTAAATATCTCAAACATTATACTAACATATTTGCTTGTTTAATAGTGATTCTAAGGTACAAGCTCCCAAATTCTTTAAAATATTTATTTCATTCTTTTAACACAACAATGAGACTAATGCTGTTAACATTTCTTGTTAGAAACAATTAACCAAGACTCAGAGAGGTGAAGCATCTTACCAAGGTCACAGAACTAGTAAATGGAGACAAGGACATAAAAACTCAGGCAGTCTGTCTCCAGGCTCCTCAGTCTTAGCCGCTCCCCAGTACTCTTCCTTAATACCATAAAATGTTTGTTCATATTGCAATTATTTACTCACAACAGCAAATAGTAAACTTAGAAAAATCTTTCTGGGTGAATTTTCTCAGAAATCTGGAGCTAGAAAGCGTATCTAATGAGTTATTTTACTAACTCATATCCACAAGCAATAAAAAGGTAGGTTTCATGCTATGCTATGAAAGTAGTTCTTATATATTTAATAGCAATTTAATACTTAGACTGTATTTTCCAATCTCATTTTGGTGGTAACAATTCTACAATTCATTCTTATTTACTAATATTTCACCACTGGGTCCTACTTCTATAAGTAAATTAAATACACTTGAAGTGCTACTTCAAGCAACGGTAAAGCTGTGCATATTTGCAGCATTTGGAAAACAGCTAATAAATTTACTTTATTAAATGACTAAATAAAGGTACTTACCAGAAAATAAGGGCAAATCACACATCATTACTAAATATAACACGAATAATAATAAAACAAAACCAGTGGAAATCTTAATATTTCAGATTAAGAAATAAAAGCATTGGTTACTGACTAGCCCTGAGTACCAATCAAAAACAGGTATACTGACTAAGCCCTGTCTGTAGATGAGCTCCATCATGGGTACTAGGATAAAAGTCCATAATGCTGCAAAGCAGACAGAGGTATAAAGATGGCAATTCAGCGAGAAAAATGGTGTTGTGCAACCTGAAATAAAGTGGGATTTAAGAAGGGTCATTTTTTTAAATTGCTTTTGGATGAGTCAGATTCAACCAGGTCATAAAATTAGAAAATTGCACAAGATTTTAAGAGATAGGGAACTATAGCTCAAGCAAGTCCTCAAGATTAGAGAGGTAAATTTAAGTCTTCTGTATAGACAAGTGAATGGAAACTAAAAAAGTAGACTAACTATATGAAAGGTAATTTAATTTCTGTACCATTAGGCCACAAGAGGATGTTAAACGTAATGGTTATGAGTCCTATCTTTTATATTAGACATCTGTTACCCACCACATATTAGCTGGATGAATCTAGGCAAATCAATTACGAAAGCTTTCTAAGTTCTAATCTTGTAATCTGTAAAATGGAAATAACGTGTACATCACAGTGAACAGAAGAATCCTGAAATACTTCTACAAACTTCTACTCCCTGGCAGTTCTGTTTCACACAATTATCTCCCTTTGAATGTGTGTTAATCTATGAATGTACTAAGATGGTTATTCCTTAATTAGGTTAAATTATGTGGCAAAATATCATGGCCTGCTCACCCACATGATTATGCTCATTTTCATCAGACTGGGTCATAGTTGACTAGAAGGAAAAGTTGGAGAGATGTATTCCTACTGGCCTGAAGGAAAGCAAACATCCATCAGTGTTGTAAATTGTCTATGGGGTGGGAGGGGGCACATGGAAAAGAACTGCAGGTGACCTCTAGGAACTGAGAGCAGTCCCTAGTTGACAGTCAGCAAGACAAAAAACAGAGACTTTGCTCCTACAGATGCAAGGAAATGAATTGCCAATAACCACTGAGATTGGAAGTGGATTGTGAGTCTCCAACCCACACCTTGATTTTATCCCAGTGAAATTTAGGTAACGAGCTTAAATAATGGAAACTGGGAAATAATACACTTGTGTCATTTTAAGTCACTAAGTCTATGGTAATTTGTTAGGCAGCAACAGAAAGCAAATATATTCACAGACATGTATACATAAATATTTTAAAACTACCTATAATAGTATGTCCCCATAAGTACCATCCCATAATTGGATCTTGGTAGCTTTGTTAGATACTCTCCTGACTCCCAATCTATTTCCAGATTTGAAAGTAAGTATTAATTTATATTCAGGGACTTAAAAATGTAAAACATTTTGACCTGTGTTAAGTTTTTTCTTTTTTTATTTGATATCATTACAATTTAACTAGAGGTAGATTCTCAGAAAGTAGTTTGAACAGGCCGTCATTGGCACAATTGGTATTATCATTGTTTTGATTGTTATTTCCTTTGTCATCTCAAAAGACATAAGTTTTTCTAAAATGACTTAAACCCAGTAATACTGGTAAATTTGTTCAGGTACAAATATGTAAAAGTTCTAAAGAGTTTTTTTCCTTTATTATTATTATACTTTACGTTCTGGGGTACATTTGCAGAACATGCAGGTTACATAGGTATACAAGTGCTATAATGGTTTGCTGCATCCATCACCCCATTATCTGCATTGGGTATTTCTCCTAATGCTATCCCTCCCCTATCCTTCCACCTTCCCTGCTATCTGCCATGGCCCATCCACCCAACAACAGAGCTCCGTGTGTGATGTTCCCTTCCCTGTGTCTATGTGTTCTCATTGTTCAGCACCCACTTATGAATGAGAACATGTGGTATTTGGTTTTATGTTCTTGTGTCAGTTTGTTGAGAATGGTGGTTTCCAGCTTCATCCATGTCCCTGCAAAGAACATGAATTCATCCATTTTTATGGCTGCATAGTATTCCATGTTGTATACATGCCACATTTTCTTTATCCAGTCTCTCACAGATGGGCATTTGGGTTGGTTCTAAGTATTTGCTATTGTAAACAGTGCCGCAATGAACATACATGTGCATGTGTCTTTATAATAGAATGATTTGTAATCCTTTGGGTATATACCCAGTAATGGGATTGCTGGATCAAATAGTCATTCTAATTCCAGATCCTTGAGGAACTGCCACACTGTCTTCCAAAATGGTTGAACTAATTTACACTCCCACCAACAATGTAAAAGCACTTCTATTTCTCCACATCCTCTCCAGCATCTGTCTCCTGATTTTTTTTATAATTTATTTTCATCACAAGAAGCACACACACTATATACAATACACACCAACAGAAACAAAAAAAAGTGCATTATACATCTTCTACTGCAAATTCACAGTACAAAAGATACTGCCTTTTAATATCTCCCAATTTTTTTAATGATCACCATTCTAAACTGATGTGAGATGGTATCTCAATGTGCTTTTGATTTGCATTTCTCTAATGACCAGTGATGAGCTATTTTTCTCTTTTAATTTTTTAAATTTTTATTGCATTATAGGTTTTAGGGTACATGTGCAGAATGCACAAGATAGTTGCATAGGTACACACATGGCAGTGTGTTTTGCTGCCTTCCTCCCCTTCACCCACACTTGGCATTTATCCCCAGGCTATCCCTCCCCAGCCCCCCCCACGCTGTCCCTCCCCCCATTCCCCCCAATAGACCCCAGTGTGTAGTAGACCCCCTCCCTGTGTCCATGTGTTCTCATTTTTCTCACCCACCTATGAGTGAGAATATGCGGTATTTCTTTTTCTGTTCTTGTGTCAGTTTGCTGAGAATGATGTTCTCCAGATTCATCCATGTCCTTACAAAGGACACAAACTCATCATTTTTTATTGCTGCATAATATTCCATGGTATATATGTGCCACATTTTCCCAGTCCAGTCTATCATCAATGGGCATTTGGGTTGGTTCCAGTTCTTTGCTATTGTAAACAGTGCTGCAGTGAACATTCGTGTGCATGTGTCCTTATAGTAGAACGATTTATTGTCCTTTGGATATATACCCAGTAATGGGATTGCTGGGTCAAATGGAATTTCTATTTCTAGGTCCCTGAGGAATCGCCACACTGTCTTCCACAATGGTTGAACTAATTTACACTCCCACCAACAGTGTAAAAGTGTTCCTGTTTCTCCACATCCTCTCCAGCATCTGCTGTCTCCAGATTTTTTAATGATCGCCATTCTAACAGGCGTGAGATGGTATCTCAATGTGGTTTTGATTTGCATCTCTCTAATGACCAGTGATGATGAGCATTTTTTCATGTGTTTGTTGGCCTCATGTATGTCTTCTTTTGTAAAGTGTCCGTTCATATCCTTTGCCCATTTTTGAATGGGCTTGTTTGCTTTTTTCCTGTAAATCTGTTTGAGTTCTTTGTAAATTCTGGATATCAGCCCTTTGTCAGATGCATAAACTGCAAAGATTTTTTCCCATTCTGATGGTTGCCGATTCACTCTAGTGACTGTTTCTTTTGCCATGCAGAAGCTGTGGAGTTTGATTAGGTCCCATTTGTCTATTTTGGCTTTTGTTGCCAATGCTTTTGGTGTTTTGGTCATGAAGTCCTTGCCTACTCCTATGTCCTGAATGGTTTTGCCTAGATTTTCTTCTAGGGTTTTTATGGTGTCAGGTCTTACATTTAAGTCTTTAATCCATCTGGAGTTAATTTTAGTGTAAGGTGTCAGGAAGGGGTCCAGTTTCTGCTTTCTGCACATGGCTAGCCAGTTTTCCCAACACCATTTATATAAAGCTATTTTTCTTATGTTTGTTGGCTGCATAAATGTTCTTTTGAAAAGTATGGTGTCATATTTTTTGGAAACTAAGTTCAAAGTAAATTTAAACATAAAAAGTTAATCATAGAAAAAGAATTGATCTGTTTAAGGATCCAAAATGTAGGGCCAAGAAAATGTCATGAAAAGTAAGATTAAATAACATTAATCTCTCTGGGATAGTTGTCCTGTGCATTTCACTCACCTTTATGATTTGCCTTTGCTTTGCCATCTACATGAAATGCCCTTTATAATCAATTTTACCTCTGTTTAATGTTTTCTCTTACAAATAAAAAATTTGAATAAAAATTATCTATTTCCTTAGCTTGATTAAGTTTTGCTACATAATGTCTTCATAGAAAAGATTTATTTAAATTACCTATTACTGGAAATGTGTATGAACTCACTAAATATTTATTAAACACAACTTAATTGATAAAATGTCACTCACGAATTTAACATGTTTAAATATGTTTGGCCAATGAAGTCAAATTTTAACTAATTGTAATATCTAAATATCCTTCTATTAATATCTTCTAGCAAGTTGAATTTAGTCTTGATAGCATTTTTGTCGGTGACTTTTAGTGATTATATTTATGCTGAATCAAAATGGCAATCAGAAAGTTGCATGAAATTTAGTCAAGTGGTTTATCTAAGCCAAAAATATTTCAAATGTGTTGACAAAGTTTTCTGGTTAAACTAATTATTTTAATATTAGGTAAAAATTCTCAATAAATTGGTTATTTCAGTGAAAACAGTCTTTAAATAATATTTGGCATTATATAAATTAGAATCCTGTCACTGAACTCTTTTACATTTCTACTCTATCTGAAGACATGAATCACATGCTTACGGAAACCAGTTCAGTAACATAAAAATGAACTCTATCACTCAAATTTAAAAACAAATTTAATTTACAGAATGCACATGATATAATTACTAGTCTTTGTTATTATTTTCTTTTTTAAAAAATAGTCATTCTATCTGGTCTAAAATGATATCTTCTTGTGGTTTTTAATTTGCATTTCCTTGACGATTAGTGATGTTGAGCATTTTTTCATATATCTGTTGGCTATTCCTATGTCTTCTTTTGAGAAATATCTATTCAGATCATTTGCCCATTTTAAAATTAGATTATTATTTTTTTGTTTGCTGTTGAATTTTTTTTTTTTTTAATTTTTATTGCATTATAGGTTTTGGGGTACATGTGCAGAACGTACAAGATAGTTGCCTAGGTATACACATGGCAGTGTGTTTTGCTGCCTTCCTCCCCTTCACCCACACTTGGCATTCATCCCCAGGCTATCCCTCCCCAGCCCCCCACACTGTTCCTCCCCCATTCCCCCCAATAGACCCCAGTGTATAGTAGACCCCCTCTCTGTGTCCATGTGTTCTCATTTTTCTCACCCACCTATGAGTGAGTATATGCAGTATTTCTTTTTCTGTTCTTGTGTCAGTTTGCTGAGAATGATGTTCTCCAGATTCATCCAGGTCCTTACAAAGGACACAAAATCATTTTTGATTGCTGCATAATATTCCATGGTGTATATGTGCCACATTTTCCCAGTCCAGTCTATCATTGTTGGGCATTTGGGTTGGTTATATCGAGGATTTTGTTCATTTTTCTAGGGTATCCAGTTTGTTGGCATATAATTGTTTATAATAGTCTCCTATAATTTTTCTTCTGATTTTTCTGAAATTATTGTAATGTGCTCTCTTTCATTTCTGATTTTAGTTAGTTGAATATTCTCTTTTCTTAATTAGTATAGCTAAAGGTTTCTTAAGGTTGATATTTTTTTAAAAACCAACAGTTTCATTGATCTTTTCATCTAGTTTCTATTTCCTTCATTTTTGCTCTGGTCTTTTTTATTTCCTGCTACTCATTTTGGGGGCTTTGTCCTCTTTCTAGTTGGTTGAGGTACAAAGTTATGGTATTTTAGGTCTTTCTTTTCTTAATGAATGTATTTATTGCTATAAACTTTCCTCTTAAAAGTGCTGTAGCTGTAAGTTTTAGCACGTTATCTTTTTCATTTTCATTTCTCTTTTAATATTTTTAAATTCTCTGATTTATTTTTTGAATCATTGGCTGTTTAGGAGTGTACAGCATATTTGCCATCTATTTGTGAATTTTTCCATTTTCCCTCTGTAACTGATTTCCAGTTTTGAAACAGTGTGATCAGAAAATACACTTCTTAAATTTGTTAAGAAATGTTTTGTAACTGATTTCCAGTTTTATGACACTGAAATCAAAAAATATACTTCTTAAATTTTTTAAGACTTGTTTTGTAGCCTAACATATAATCTATGCTGGAGAATGTTCTGCATGTGCTTGAGAAAGGAGTGTTTTGTTCAACTGATGCTTACAACATTTAGTGTATCTCTGTTAGGTACAGTTGGTCTAAATTTTAATTCAATTCTGATTTTTCCTTATTGATTTTCTTTTGGGATAATCTAGCCAATGCTGAAAGTGAAATATTAAATTATTTTACTATTTTTATAATACTGTCTGTCTCTCCCCTCAGATCTATATGCTTTATATATTTATGTGTTCTGATTTTTAGTATTTACATATTTATAACTGATATATCCTCGTAGTAAAGTGACCCCTTTATCATTATACAATTACCTTCTTTGTCTCTCTCTAGTTTTTGACTTAAAGTCCATTTTTTCTAAGTATAAACCCCTCTGCTCTCTTTTACTTTTCATTTACATTAAATGATTTTATTCATCCCTACACTTTCAGTCTATATTGTCCTTAAAACTGAAGTTGGCCTTTTAGTTCTTAAAGGTATTTCAGCTTTAAGTCCTTCAAGCTGAAGTGAATAGGCAGCATATACTTGAGTGTTTTCTTATCCATTCATCCACTCTATCTTTTGATTAGAGAATTTAACCTATTTACATTCAAGGTAACCTATTTACATTCATTGGTAATAACTTACTATTGCCATTTTGTTAATACTTTGTTTTGTCAATCCTTTTTTCTTTTCTCTTTTATTTTTTTATTGCATTTTAGGTTTTGGGGTACATGTGCAGAATGTGCAAGATAGTTGCATAGGTACACACATGGCAGTGTGTTTTGCTGCCTTCCTCCCCTTCACCCACATTTGGCATTTCTCCCCAGGCTATCCCTCCCCAGCTCCCCCCATCACTGTCCCTCCTGTATTCCCCCCAATAGACCCCAGTGTGTAGTATTCCCCTCCCTGTTTCCATGTGTTCTCATTTTTCTCACCCACCTATGAGTGACAATATGTGGTATTTCCTTTTCTGTTCTTGTGTCAGTTTGCTGAGAATGATGTTTTCCAGATTCATCCATGTCCTTACAAAGGACATAAACTCATCATTTTTGATTGCTGCATAATATTCCATGGTGTATATGTGCCACATTTTCCCAGTCCAGTCTATCATCAATGGGCATTTGGGTTGGTTCCAGGTCTTTGATATTGTAAACAGTGCTGCAATGAACATTCGGGTGCATGTGTCCTTATAGTAGAACGATTTATAGTCCTTTGGATATATACCCAGTAATGGGATTGCTGGGTCAAATGGAATTTCTATTTCTAGGTCCTTGAGGAATCGCCACACTGTCTTCCACAATGGTTGAACTAATTTACACTCCCACCAACAGTGTAAAAGTGTTCCTATTTCTCCACATCCTCTCCAGCATCCGTTATCTCCAGATTTTTTAATGATTACCATTCTGACTGGTGTGAGATGGTATCTCAATGTGGTTTTGATTTACATCTCTCTAATGACCAGTGATGATGAGCATTTTTTCATGTGTTTGTTGGCCTCATGTGTGTCTTCTTTTGTAAAGTGTCTGTTCATATCCTTTGCCCATTTTTGAATGGGCTTGTTTTTTTCCTGTAAATCTGTTTGAGTTCTTTATAAATTCTGGATATCAGCCCTTTGTCAGATGCGTAAACTGCAAAGATTTTTTCCCAAACTGTTGGTTGCGGATTCACTCTAGTGACTGTTTCTTTTGCTGTGCAAAAGCTGTGGAGTTTGATTAGGTCCCATTTGTCTATTTTGGCTTTTGTTGCCAATGCTTTTGGTGTTTTGATCATGAAGTCCTTGCCTACTCCTACGTCCTGAATGGTTTTGCCTAGATTTTCTTCTAGGATTTTTATGGTGCCAGGTCTTATGTTTAAGTCTTTAATCCATCTGGAGTTAATTTTAGTGTAAGGTGTCAGGAAGGGGTCCAGTTTCTGCTTTCTGCACATGGATAGCCAGTTTTCCCAACACCATTTACTAAACAGGGAATCCTTTCCCCATTGCTTGTTTTTGTCTGGTTTATCAAAGACTATATGGTTGTAGATATGTTGTGTTGCCTCTGATGCCTCTGTTCTGTTTCATTGGTCTATATCTCTGTTTTGGTACCAGTACTATGCTGTTTTGATTACTATAGCCTTGTAGTATAGTTTGAAGTCTGGTAGTGTGATGCCTCCTGCTGTGTTCTTTTTGCTTAGAATTGACTTGGCTATGAGGGCTCTCTTTTGGTTCCATATGAAGTTCATGGTGGTTTTTTCCAGTTCTGTGAAGAAATTCAATGGTAGTTTGATGGGGATAGCATTGATTCTGTAAATTACTTTGGGCAGTATAGCCATTTTCACGATACTGATTCTTCCTAACCATAAACATGGAATGTTTCTCCATCTGTTTGTGTCCTCTCTTATTTCATTGAGCAGTGGTTTGTAGTTTTCCTTGAAGATGTCCCTTACGTTCCTTGGAAGTTGTATTCCTAGGAATTTTATTCTCTTTGTAGCAATTGTGAATGGCAGTTCGTTCTTGATTGGTTCTCTTTAAGTCTGTTATTGGTGTATAGGAATGCTTGTGAATTTTGCACATTGATTTTATATCCTGAGACTTTGCTGAAGTTGCTTATCTGTTTCAGGAGTTTCTGGGCTGAGGTGATGGGGTTTTCTAGGTATACTATCATGTCGTCTGCAAAGAGAGACAATTTGGCTTCCACCTTTCCTATTTGAATACCCTTTATTTCTTTTTTTTGCCTGATTGCTCTGGCTAGAACTTCCAGTACTATGTTGAATAGGAGTGGTGAGAGAGGGCATTCTTGTCTAGTGCCAGATTTCAAAGGGAATGCTTCCAGTTTTTGCCCATTAAGTATGATATTGGCTGTTGGTTTGTCGTAAATAGCCTTTATGACTTTGAGATATGTTCCATCAATACAGAGTTTATTGAGGGTTTAATGCCTTCTCTGTGTCAATTGAGATAATCATGTTGTTTTTGTTTTTGATTATGTTTATGTGGTGAATTACATTTATAGACTTGCATATGTTGAACCAGCCTTGCATCACCGGGATGAAGACTACTGGATCATGATGGATAAGTTTTTTAATGTGCTGTTGCAATTGGTTTGCCAGTATTTTATTGAAGATTTTTGCATCTATTTTCATCATTGATATTGGCCTGAAGTTTTCTTTTTTTGTTGAGTCTCTGCCAGGTTTTGGTATCAGGATGATGTTGGTCTCATAAAATGATTTGGGAAGGGTTCCCTCTTTTTAGATTATTTGGAATAGTTTCAGAAGAAATGGTACCAGCTCCTCTTTGTGTGTCTGGTAGAATTCGGCTGTGAACCCATCTGGACCTGGGCTTTTTTTGTGTGGTAGGCTCTTAATTGTTGCCTCAACTTCAGACCTTGTTATTGGTCTATTCATAGTTTTTTCTTCTTCCTCCTGATTTAGGTTTGGGAGGACACACGTGTCCAGAAATTTATCCATTTCTTCCTGTTTTACTAGTTTATGTGCATAGAGTTGTTTATAGTATTCTCTGATGATTGTTTGAATTTCTGTGGGAATCTGTGGTGATTTCCCCTTTATCATTTTTTATTGCATCTATTTGGTTGTTCTCTCTTTTCTTTTTTTATCAGTCTGGCTAGTGGTCTATTAGACAAATGGGACCTAATCAAACTCCACAGCTTTTGCACGGCAAAAGAAACAGTCACTAGAGTGAATCAGCAACCAACAGAATGGGAAAAAAATTTTTGCAGTTTACACATCAGACAACGGGCTAATATCCAGAATTTACAAAGAACTCAAACAGATATACAAGAAAAAAACAAACAAGCCCATTCAAAAACTTGAAGCAACCCAAATGCCCAACGATGATAGACTGGACTGGGAAAATGTGGCACATATACACCATGGAATATTATGCAGCAATAAAAAATGATGAGTTTGTGTCCTTTGTAAGGACATGGATGAATCTGGAGAACATCATTCTCAGCAAACTGACACAAGAACAGAAAAAGAAATACCGCATATACTCACTCATAGGTGGGTGAGAAAAATGAGAACACATGGACACAGAGAGGGGGTCTACTACACACTGGGGTCTATTGGGGGGAATGGGGGAGGGACAGCGGGGGGGGGCTGGGGAGGGATAGCCTGGGGATGAATGCCAAGTGTGAGTGAAGGGAAGGAAGGCAGCAAAACACACTGCCATGTGGGTACCTATGCAACTATCTTGCACGTTCTGCACATGTACCCCAAAACCTATAATGCAATAACAATTAAAAAAAAATGGGCAAAGGATATGAACAGACACTTTACAAAAGAAGACATACATGAGGCCAACAAACACATGAAAAAATGCTCATCATTACTGGTCATTAGAGAGATGCAAATCAAAACCACATCTCATGCCAGTTAGAATGGCAATCATTAAAAAATCTGAAGACAACAGATGCTGGAGAGGATGTGGAGAAATAGGAACACTCTTACATTGTTGGTGGGAGTGTAAATTAGTTCAACCATTGTGGAGAACAGTGTGGTGATTCCTCAAGGACATAGAAATAGAAATTCCATTTGACCCAGCAATCCCATTACTGGGTATATATCCAAAGGACTATAAATCATTCTACTATTAGGACGCATGCACACGAATGTTCATTGCAGCACTGTTTACAATAGCAAAGACCTGGAACCAACCCAAATGCCCATTGATGATAGACTGGACTGGGAAAATGTGACATATATACAACAGGGAATATTATGCAGCAATCAAAAATGATGAGTTTGTGTCCTTTGTAAGGACATGGAGGAATCTGGAAAACATTATTCTCAGCAAACTCACACAAGAACAGAAAATGAAGTACCACACATTCTCACTCATAGGCGGGTGAGGAAAATGAGAACACATGCACACAGGGAAGGGGGTACTACACACTGTGATCTATTGGGGGAAATAGGGGAGGGACAGCGGGGTGGGAGCTGGGGAGGGATAGTCTGGGGAGAAATGCCAAATGTGGGTGAAGGGGAGGAAGGCAGCAAAACACACTGCCATGTGTGTACCTATGCAACTATCATGCACGTTCTGCACATGTACCCCAAAACCTAAAATGCAACTTAAATAAATAAAATAACTAATCAATATAATGGTACATTTTAAGCTGATAACCATGTAACTGTGATTACATAAATTCTATGCTTTTACTCTTTTCCTATCTTATGTTTTTAATGTTACAAATTACATATTTTTATTTTACATATGTGTTAAATTATTCTACCTATGGTCGCTTTTAATATTTTTGTCTTTTAAATTTATACTATACTTTTAAGTGATCTACACATCACCATAATTATTGCTTTACAAGTCAAATTTTGTATTTTTATGTTTTCATGTTACTAATTAATGATCTTCTGTTTCAGCATAATGACCTCTATTTAACACTTCTTGTTATCTGGGTCTAGAAGTGTTGAACTCCCTCAGCTCTGTTTGTCTGGGAAAGTTTTTCTCTTTTATTTCTGAAGGAAATCTTTTTCAATTAAAATATTATTGACTGGCAGGATTTTTTTTCTTTCAGTATTTTAAATTTCCCCACTCTTTCCTGGGCTAACAAGTTCTTCATAAGAAATCCATTGGTAGCCATGTAGAGGTTTTCTTCTATGTTAAAAAGTTCTTTTCTGTTGTGGCTTCAAAATTCTTTTTGTTTTTGACTTTTGACTGTTTAGTTATAATAGGTCCTAATGAAATCTTCTTTGAGTTGAATTTGTTTACACATTTTGGGGTATTAGGCATTCAATGTCCATATGTTTTCCCAGATTTTGGAATTTTTAGCCATTAATTCTTTAAATAAGCTTTCTGTCTTTTCTCTCTTCTCCTTTTCAGACTTCCATAATGTTAAATTTACCTCCCTTGTTAATGTCTTAGAAATCCCAGATACTGTTAATCCTTTAATTTTTCTCCTCCTCTGACTGGATGTCTTCAACTGACTTGTCTTCAAGTTCACAGATTCTTTCTTCTGCTTATGTCTGCTGTTGCTGCTCTTCATGGCATTTTTTATTTCATTCATTGTATTCTGTATTTCCTGAATTTCCATTTTGTCCTTTTTTTATAATATCTCTTTACTGAATTTCTCATTTTTTCATGTATTGTTTTTCTGATTTTGTTGAGTTAGATATCTATGTTTTATTGTAGCTCACAGAGCTTTCTTAAAACACTTGTTAGGTTGGTGCCCAAGTAATTGCAGTTTTTGCCAAAAACCCACCATTGTTTGGGCATGAAACTAACATTTTGAATTTATTGTTAGGAAAGTCATAGATCTCCACTGTGGGGAGTCTGTTAATAGAATATTATTGTGTTTTATTTTGTGATGTCATGTTTCTTTGATTTTTTTTCTTTTACTTATCTTGAGTTAATGTTCATGCATTTAATAGAACAGTCCTCTTCAAGACGTCACAGACTGATTTAAGAGTGTAAAAACCTTTGCCTATGGGTGGATGTGACAACACCAGCTGGGTAGCATCAGGTGATTCTGGCTTGGTGAGGGTGTCCTGATAAAGTTTCTTGTGCAATTCCATCAGCTGAGATCAATGCTGACAAAGACTTCAGGGATCCTCAGCTGCTAAAGCTATGAGTACCCACATTAGGGACAAGGTCTGTTGGGGTCTTTAGTGGTGAAGCCTTCTGGGGTACTCCTTGTCTCTTTTTCTCTCATGGGGAAAACTGTGACCAAAGAGATCCTTCTTGGTGCCAGGTCCAGCTTATGAGCATGATCACAGTGGCAATGGCAGTGATGTTTGGTGTGTGGCACCTGGGTAGTGAGCAGAGTTGGGATTTGGAGCTCAGGTGATATAGAATGACTACAGTTCCAGTGTTTGGGACAATGGTAGCATTCACACCCCCCGCCCCCACTCACTGCAACATTGGTAATGGTGCATGAGGCACGGGGGCTTAAAGAGAAGCATGAAAGCCAGGACCTGGGACATAGTCATTGCAGAACAACCACTGCTCCTGAGTCCAGTCCATAGATATACCTTCTACAGAGGCAGCTTCAGTGTCCATGGTATAGGCACTTGTGGAGCAGCCATAGAGCCAAGGTCTAGAGTTTGGGCATGCATAAAGTGACAGAAAGTCTGAGGTCCAGGGCACAGGCTACCTCATTTTGGCAGTGGCTCCAATGATTGAGGCATAGAGTGGCCATGGCTCCAGGGTCAGGGGCATGTACAGGACTGCAGGAGAGCTGGGGTTCTAGGACTCAGGAAAGCACACATGCAGCTTCTTGTTGGGTGGGGCAACAGGGAATAAGCATCTCCCTCCCAAGAGATCAGCACTGTAGCAGCTTTTGCTTACCTCAGGGGGAAAAAAGTTGCCAGAGTTCTCTGTGGGGCAGGGACTGGAGTCCATGCTTACAAACATTAAGGAGTACTCTTCTGTTAAACCTGTGGAGTATCCACAGCTACTGTCATGGCTGTTGATATCCTCATGACAAAGACTGCCAGAGTTCTCTGCAGTGCAGGACACTAAAACCCAAGGTGGCACTCACTGCATGGCTGACACTGATAGCCCCTTTCTCTTTCCTTTATTCCTAGCTATGTTGAGAAGTTTCAGGCACACCAATCGCCCAGGCAATCCTCTCTGTGCAAATATTTTCTGGTTTTTTTTTTTCCCCCCACCATTGTGCTGCTATAGATTCTTGATGAGACTCTTGAGCCCTCCCTAGGGCTATTTTTATTCATGGATACATGTGCAATTGTTGTTCTATAAAAGAATGAAGAATGGGGTCTTCTACTCCACCACCTTGCAAATATCAGTCCTTCAAGTGGTATCTTTTTTAGTTTAGAAAGACGACATGATAGTATATCTAGAAGACCCCATCATCTCAGCCCAAAAACTCCTGAAACTGTTAAGCAACTTCAGCAATTTCAGGATATAAAATCAATGTGCAAAAATCACAAGCATTCCTATACACCAGTAACAGACTTAAAGAGAGCCAAATCCAGAACGAACTGCCATTCACAATTGCTACAAAGAGAATAAAATACCTAAGAATACAACTTACAAGGAATGTAAGGGATCTCTTCAAGGAAAACTACAAACCACTGCTCAACAAAATAAGAGAGGACACAAACAGATGGAGAAACATTCCATGTTTATGGTTAGGAAGAATCAATATCGTGAAAATGGCCATACTGCCCAAAGTAATTTACAGACTTAAAGCTATCCCCATCAAGCTACCATTGAATTTCTTCACAGAACTGGAAAAAACCACCTTGAACTTCATATGGAACCAAAAGAGAGCCCGCATAGCCAAGTCAATTCTAAGCAAAAAGAACACAGCAGGAGGAATCCCACTACCAGACTTCAAACTATACTACAAGGCTATAGTAATCAAAACAGCATAGTACTGGTACAAAAACAGAGATATAGACCAATGGAACAGAACAGAGGCATCGGAGGCAAATCAACATATCTACAACCATACAATCTTTGATAAACCTGACAAAAACAAGCAATGGGGAAAGGACTCCCTGTTTAATAAATGGTGTTGGGAAAACTAGCTATCCATGTGCAGAAAGCAGAAACTGGACCCCTTCCTGATACCTTACACTAAAATTAACTCCAGATGGATTAAAGACTTAAACATAAGACCTGGCACCATAAAAACCCTAGAAGAAAATCTAGGCAAAACCATTCAGGACATAGGAGTAGGCAAGGACCTAAAACACCAAAAGCATTGGCAACAAAAGCCAAAATAGACAAATGGGACCTAATCAAACTCCACAGCTTCTGCATGGCAAAAGAAACAGTCACTAGAGTGAATCGGCAACCATCAGAATGGGAAAAAATCTTTGCAGTTTACGCATCTGACAAAGGGCTGATATCCAGAATTTACAAAGAACTCAAACAGATTTACAGGAAAAAAACAAGCCCATTCAAAAATGGGCAAAGGATATGAACAGACACTTTACAAAAGAAGACATACATGAGGCCAACAAACACATGAAAAAATGCTCATCATCACTGGTCATTAGAGAGATGTAAATCAAAACCACATTGAGATATCATCTCACGCCAGTTAGAATGGTGACCATTAAAAAATCTGGAGACAACAGATGCTGGAGAGGATGTGGAGAAATAGGAACACTTTTACACTGCTGGTGGGAGTGTAAATTAGTTCAACCATTGTGGAAGACAGTGTGGCGATTCCTCAAGGACCTAGAAATAGAAATTCCATTTGACCCAGCAATCCCATTACTGGGTATATATCCAAAGGACTATAAATTGGCCTACCATAATGACACATGCCCACGAATGTTCATTGCAGCACTGTTTATAATAGCAAAGACTTGGAACCAACCCAAATGCCCATTGATGATAGACTGGACTTGGAAAACGTGGCACATATACACCATGGAATATTATGTAGCAATCAAAAATGATGAGCTTGTGTCCTTTGCAGGGACATGGATGAATCTGTAGACCATCATTCTCAGCAAACTGATACAAGAACAGAAAATGAAATACCGCATATTCTCACTCATAGGCAGGGGATGAACAATGAGAACACATGGACACAGGGAAGGGAGCACTACACACTGGGGTGTATTGGGGGGAATAGGGGAGGGACAGTGTCAGGGGGAGCTGGGGAGGGATAGCCTGGGGAGAAATGCCAAATGTGGGTGAAGGGGAGGAAGGCAGCAAAACACACTTCCATGTGTGTTCCTATGCAACTCTCTTGCATGTTCTGCACATGTACCCCCAAACCTAAAATGCAATAAAAAAATTAAAAAAGGCATTATAAAGAAAAAAGCAAATACAAACAACAATAAACAGCAGAAGTAAATTTTTAAAATAAAAAGTATAATGGATAGCAAGTAATAGAAGAGTTGTGGTAATACTAGGGAATTTTTTTATACTTTAAGTTCTGGGGTGTGCAGAACATGCCAGTTTGATACATAGGTATACATGTGCCATGGCGGATTGCTGCATCCATCTCCCTGTCATCTACATTAGGTATTTCTCCTCATGCTATCCCTCCTCTAGCCCCTCAGCCCCTGCTATCCCCTTTCCTATCCCCTCACCCCCTGTTTTCCCCCATAGCACCTCACCCCCCAACAGACCCTGGTGTGTGACATTCCCCTCCCTGTGTCCATGTACTCATTGTTCAATACCCACTTATGAGTGAGAAGATGTAGTGTTTGGTTTCTTGTTGTTGTGTCAGTTTGCTGAGAATGATGGTTTCCAGATTCATCCATGTCCCTGCCAAGGACATGAAGTTGTCCTTTTTGTGGCTGCATAGTATTCTATGGTGTATATGTGCCACATTTTGTCACCACCAGGCCTGCCTTACAAGAGCTCCTGATGGAAGCACTAAACATGGAAAGGAACAACCAGTACCAGCTACTGCAAAAACATACCAAATTGTAAAGACCATCAACACTATGAAGAAACTGCATCAACTACTGCACAAAACAAGCAACTAGCATCAAAATGGCAGGATCGAATTCGCACATAACTAATTAACTTTAAATGTAAATGGACTAAATGCCCCAGTCAAAAGACACAAACTGGCAAATTGGATAAAGAGTTAAGACCTATCAGTGTGCTGTATTCAGGAGACCCATCTCATGTGCAAAGACACACATAGGCTCAAAATAAAGGGATGGAGGAAGATTTACCAAACAAATGGAGAGCAAAAATAAAGCAGGGGTTGCAATCCTGCTCTCTGATAAAAACAGACTTTAAACCAAAATTCTCTTAAATCAAGAGAGACAAAGAAGAGCATTACATAATGGTAAAGGGATCAATGCAACAAGAAGAGTTAACTATCCTAAATATACATGCACCCAATACAGGAGCACCCAGATACATAAAGCAAGTTCTTAATGACCTATAAAGAGAGACTCCCACACAATAATAGTGGGAGACTTAAAAACCCACTGTCAATATTAGACAGATCAATGAGACAGAAAATTAACAAGGATTTCCAGGACTTGAACTCAGATCTGGACCAAATGGACCTAATAGATATCTACAGAACTCTCCACCCCAAATCCACAGAATATACATTCTTCTCAGCACCACATTGCACAATTCTAAAATTGACCACATAATTGAAAGTTATACTAGGGAATAATTCCATAGTTATAACTTCTTTAGTAAATTCCAGAATTTTGCACATTGTATCAGTATTTTTTTTATCTAGATCATAATATTTTCTGGAGACATTTTTTCAATGTATTTACCCTTTTTTTCCTCATGGCTTTCATGGTTTTAATCAAGTAGAACAGGGACTGGTAACTTTTTTCTGTACAGGGCCAGATAATAAATTATTTTAGGTTTTGCAGGTTATACAGTCTCCAGTCAATTCTGCCAATGTACTGTGGCAGCCATAGACAATATGTAAATGAATGGGTGTGGTTCCAAAAAAATTTTACTTACAAAATCAAGAAGCATGCTGGATTTAACCAGCTTGCCAACCCCTGATGTAGATTGATGTTAGCAACTTCCATAGCTGTGTTAACCAAGACAATAAGAAACGTTCTTCACAATTACTAGTTGATATATAAAAGAATATAGCCATTATAACATTTAAAAACAGTACCAAAATTATATGTGATGCATTTATAAATGCTTTCTATGGAAAAATTTATAATTAAAACTAATTCCATTCAGAAAAATAGAACAGATTTTATGTATAGAGTTTTTGCCCCCTTCTCTTATTCTGTGAATGCAAAAGTAATATCTGTTATGGAGTGAATATTGTAAACTAGAGACGGTTCTTTATACTTTATAAACAAATATAGTTATTTAATTCTTACAGCCTAATGAGGCAGATAATGCATTTCTCATTTTACATACAAGTTAACTGAAACTAAAAGATTACATGATCTTCTCTGACAACAACTATTATATGACAGATCTGAGATTCAAACTCCAGTATCACTGTCAAAGCCTATGTTATAGTATCGCAGTGATTAAATGAGAGCAAAAAAGTTCTTTAAATTAAATTTTTATTTATGCCTAATTTGGAACAAATAAAAGACATTTACTCTTATAAAAGTTTATTGCTTAGTATAACTTTTTAAATTACACTTACAGGTTGAAAAAGAATTTCAAATGAACTTTGTATAATACATTGCAGTCTGAATTTTATCTGTAATAAACTTTTGTTTATCAACTGATAACTGCAAAACTAGTTTTCAATCAACATAATCTTAAAGAACAGACAGAATGAATCTTTAATTTATAATTACAGAACTCTAAGTTGTTGTAAGTGCATTTTCATTGTCACAATGCCAGTGCAGTATCTTCTGATTACCATCTTTGGGGATAGATGGTATTAATGCAACTCCCCCCATTCACAGTAATATTTGTAACCAAAAAAATGCTAAAAAGCGGAGAATCGAATTTCCTGGAGATATAGAGAGCTATAGATGTAGATATTAATTATATATATGATAGTTATTTTATAGATATATAAGACAGATATTTATTATGGATATATAAGATATTTATTATAGTTATATAAGATATATATATTTTAGACATAAGATATATATTATAGACATATAAGATATTTATTATATATATTTATATTATATAATAAAAATTAAGCAAATTTTTATTCTTCATAGAAAATAAAAATGTACTTCATATGTCAAAAAACAATTGAATGTAAAAATAATTCCATTCATGTGATAAAAACGACTAGTGTGTAAAGAGCCACCAATTCCAGGACTGGTTGTCAATGTATACTTTTGTGGTTAAATGAGAGGAATAGATAACATATCCATCATCTCAAAAACTTGTCAACTAACTTGATTTAATAATTTCACACTGTATGTGTATATATTTCATATAATACTATAGCATCACTTTGTACCCCATAAATAACATATACATTATAATTTTTTAATAAATAAATAAATAAATATATATATATATTATATAAACTCAGTCTGATGTTGAACCTCCTCTACCTAGTTGCTGACTTTGGGAAAATCAATTAACCTTCTTGAGCAGCAACTTTCTCAGCTGTGAAAAAAAATACATGGGGTAGGGGTTTGGAATAGCTATGAAATTTTGTGATTCTATCACTGAGAAAAGGATTATTAAAATCCCCATATCTAAGCATTTGGATTAAACTCTTTAAAACAGTGTATTAGAGGATTATATAATTAGCCTTCTCTTGTTCAACTTTTTCATTAGTAATTTGGATTAAGATATTATCTATCATATTTTCAGGTGAAATAAAGCCAGAAAGAAAAGTAATGTAAGGGATAACAAAATAAAAGGCAAACATTTTAACCATCTGCAGTGGAATAACAGAGCAACTAAATTAAAATGAAATATATAGTAGAGATAAATATCTGTCCTTATGAGCAGACACTAATGGCTCAAGTGCACCTGGGACTTTATACAATAACATTAGCCAATGGCAGTATGTAGCTACCAATTCATTTGGTATTTTTGCATCTATAATGTATTTCTTTCTATTTTCTTCAAATTGTCATACTTCTCTACCATTTCACAGGACTTTCAACCAGAATTTAAATCTGGATTAGCCAGAGTATCTGTCAGCTCCATGTCACCCAGGCTTGTGATTACTCTTTAAAAATAAAGTCATCTAGCTGGGAAGATTGGTACTATTATAAATTCATGGCCACCACTTCACACTGAACCTTCCACCTTCCACACAGCTCATAAATATTATGTCATTTTTCTCAGCCTTCTCAGGCTCTACAATGACTCTTTTAAATCTTTTCCACATTTTCAAACCTCAGATATTCACTGTTCCCTCAGTCTCAATTTGGATCCTACTTTTCTGAGAAAAATGTTGTTGCCCTCAGATAGCATCTTTCAATGCTGAGTTGCAGATCACACATTTGCTTTTTCTCATCTCCACTGCTGTGGAGACAATTTCTAAACTACTAACTAAAGCCAAGTCTTTCATCCATGCTCGACTCCTATAGCATATTTCTCTCCCACGGTGGTTGCCTATCATTTTTATAATACCCTTTCTGTATTTTACAAAGTTATCTTGCTATGAGATTTGCCTCTACAACATAACCTGTGCCTTGTAAGGCAGACATAAACATAAGACAGAGTCTCTGCCAGTGAGGTACAATTATTTTATTTGGCTTAAAATAGAAGAGTGAATTTTGCTTTTTGTAACTAAGACCCTAAGTAATTCAGATCATATTCCGCCTCTGTTACAGGAACTATGAAATGTCCACTCTCATTCCTGTATCTTCAACTTCTTCTGTTCTACTAGGCCCTTGTGACAACATTTAAAGTCCTCTAGTCCTTTCTATTCAATAAAGTTCATCCAAAAATCTATTACTGTGCAGCTACAGTTCTTCTCTTTTTTTTCTAACATTCATTTATAGGTTCTAATGCAGTACTGCAAATTCCTTACTCCCTAGTCCTCCCACAACACAGGCTGATCTAGAAACTTTTTACACAGGGGAGGGTTCCCTCTTGCTAAAATATTGTCTCCTTTCAGCTTCTCTAATGCCATACTTTCTTATGGTGCCTGCCTCTCTGGCTGTCTTTTTTAGTCCCCTTTACTATATCCTCTCACTTTTTGTAGTTACTTAGGTCTTAATATCAAACCTCATTTTCTTCTTTATCTTCCCATATTCTCTAAAGAAATCTATCCCATACCTAAAATAAAAATATATATATGAAATCTCTCCCACACCCATTGCTCACCTCAATTAATAAAATTCCTTTAATTCTAAAATTTGCATCTTCAGAATAGATCATGCCTATAAACTTCAGATCCATATAGCCAACAAACACCATACAGGCATCTGCACTAAGATGTCTCTTTAGGTATCCAAGTTAATATTCAAACTTGATCTTCTGATCTACAAACCTACACACACAGGGTCATCTACCATTTTTTATCATGGTATGTTCATCCCCTCAGCACCTAATCCAAAAAAATTCTGAGAATCATTAAAGGGCAATGTGGAGTAATCTGAGAGTATGTCTAAGTTAAATCTTCTACTTCATTCTTTACCCCAATGTCTGTATTACTGACGTGGAGTATAGAAAGAGGAGGGAGTGAGAAAGCCTTTAAATTTATTCCATGCTCACCTTTAAAAAAAAAAAATTCTTTAGATTCTATGTGCACAAAATACCATTAATCACCAAGTTCATGCTGTGTAGCACTTTGCAATGTATTTTTATCCTTAATCCAACAGAAGCCTATGTTCTGCCATAGTTAAAAAAAAAAAAAAAAAAAAAAAAACGGGGCCTACCAGTCAAACAATATGTTTGCAATCTCTAGCTGTGATTTCAAAGAGGTTTCTTTGGAAGCAGTTTTCTATCCCACTAGTTTTTAATAGAAGGGAGAAAATTGGTTTACAATATGAACTTTTAAACTTTCCCTTATTTTCATACCAATTGTTTGCCCCACACTTGAACCCAACAACTTCCCATATATTCAAGTGTCTTTGTACTCATGGTTCTTAAGCAAAATCAAAGCAGTTTTATTGAATGAGACTGTGCTGTCATATGGGCTACAGATAAAAAGACCAGGCACATAAGTGGCAGCAATTCGTGGACTTTCTAATGTATTTTTCCCATTGAACTGAACTACTGAACCCTTTTAGGTTTATCTCTGAATTTTCACCATCATTTGTCCAAGTTCTCCTTGCATGTAAGGCATTTCAAACAGTGAAATCGTGTGCTCATGTGGTTATAGTCATAATCCCTTACAGTTGGTAGTAGTTTATTTGTTAACTTTTTCAGAGTTTGTGATTATTTCCGTGAATGAGATCACTTGATAATTATGTATCATTGGCATTGCATTTGTGATCTCAAAATAGATATAGCAAGCTAAAAATTATTTTATGTTACATATAAACATAGTTCTTTAAAATGTCTTTCACAGGTTTCAAAGAAATGAAAGAAATAATAGAAGGGACAAATAAAAGGGATACAGGATGGAATAATGAAGAAAATAGGAAGGCTGAAGAAAGTAAAAAAAAAAATAGTGTGATGCTTAAAGTATTAGTAGAGTGAAGAAAAAAAGAAAGCATTTAAAAATCTAATTGGCATAAAATTGGGAGGAAAGATGTAATATGATAGAGGAATTAATTAATGTTTATAGAGGTAGCTACTTCATATTGCAAAATGTTAAATTACAAAAATACAGTTTATTATCCAAACACATAAGACAGCCAATGTAAATGTACTGAATGCAAGAGCAGGAATATATAGAGGATGGTCTCTGAAGTTACAGCATCTAGGTTGGTATTTCCTAGCAACTTGCTCTTGAGCATGTTACTTAACCTTTCTAGGCCCCTTGACTTTGCCTTTGTAAAAGGGGGTAACTACAGAGTTGGTATTTAAGGTCAAAATTATCCAAGTAAAAATCATATTTGGCACAGTTCTCACACCAAATTAGAGTTTAAAACATGTTAGATAATATTGTTAGAGTAATATAGAAGGAATATTACAGGAATGATGGGATCTAATAACAGACAAAATCTTCAAGGCAACAGGGTTAGTGAGAGGAAAGACTGGGAAGAAAGTCAGAAACATGGCAGTCAAGAATCGAATCTCTGTGTGGGAACCATTCTTCCACAACCTTTTCAGAGTCAGGCAACATTTTAACATTATCAGTTTTAGAATTAATAAGCAGCAGCATTAGCCTTCAAAGGCTAGTATTTCTAACTGTGGAACCATCGAAAAATTGCTTTTCTTTTAGGGAGGCTTTAAGATTCACTATCTTCTCAAACATAAAATATAAAATAAAAGCACTTTGGGAGGCCGAGTGGGGTGGATTACGAGGTCAAGAGATCGAGACCATCCTGGTCAACATAGTGAAACCCCATCCCTACTAAAAATACAAAAAATTAGCTGGACATGGTGGCGCATGCCTGTAATCCCAGCTACTCAGGAGGCTGAGGCAGGAGAATTGCCTGAACCCAGGAAGCGGAGGTTGCAGTGAGCCAAGATCGTGCCATTACACTCCAGCCTGGGTAACAAGAGCAAAACTCCATCTCAAAAAAAAAAAAAAAAAATATTGGACTTCTGATTTTCAGTCCATCATGTAAGGAGCTTGGAAGTCACCATTCTGTCACAACAAGTAAAATGCTGAACAATCTAAAAATCAAAAACTTAACTTTAATGAGCTCCATCAGAAAAGTAATGTCACAGTGCAAACAACACCCCCTCAAAACTGGAAAAAACAGATGAATACAGAGAATTATAATTTATTGGAGCAGAAATCTCCCTGAGAACCAGTCCCAAAGCACAAAAACGTGAACTGTAATTGACAAGTTGCTGGAAGCTCAGTGTAGACAAGTCTGAGAAAACTCCAAGGGAACACAGTCATAGGAGGGTTCTCACACTTTTTTGAGTTTTCCCCCAGGATCCCTATCAGGTTCTCACAATGAACGTTAGAGAAGAAATCCCTTCATGCCTCCAGCAAGAGGAAGATGAAAGAATCATTTTGAAATATGACAGAACATTCTGTTCTTCTTCACAAGGCCTACCCTCAGAAGAGATTATTTTATCAGAGCCTAACCTACCTCAGGAAAGGGAAATACACAACTCCTGCTCACTCCAATCATCCTTTCCCACCTAACTGGGGAAAGGGAACTAAGAAGTACTGTTAAGTTCCTAGTCTAAGGATACAGGCTAACCAAAAGATCGAGGCCTAATCCTAGGTATAGAACACTTCTCATCCTACACCTCACCGTTATACTACTAAAGGGCTATTTACAGCAGGTCCTTTTAGCCAGTACATTATGACTACCTTTCAACAAAAAATATGAGGAATACTAAGAGGCAAAAGACACTGTGATGGTTAATACTGAGTGTCAACATATGTGAGTTTATTAGGCTCTCATAAAATAGTTTCTTCTGAGGGTAGGCCTTGTTAATAAGAACAGAATGTTCTGTCATATTTCAAAATAATTTTATCCTTTTCCTCTTGCTGGAGGAATGAAGGTATAAGATATATATATATATATATATATATATATATATATATATATTATTAGTTCTGTCCCTCTAAAGAACCCTGACTCATATACTGTTTGAAGAGACTGTACAAATGTCAGAACCAGAGTCAGTTATAACAGGAATGTTGAAATTATCAAGTCAGGAATTTTTAAAACTATGATAATATGGTGAAGGCTTCAATGGAAAAAGTCTACAATATACAAGAATAGATAGTAAGGTAAGCAGAGAGACGGAAATTCTAAGAAATAAACAAAAATAAATATTAGAGACCCAAAATACTTTAACAGAAATGAAAAATGCCATTATGGGCTCAGTAGATTGGGCATTGCTGAGAAAAGAATCTTTGAGCTTGGGGATATGTCAACCAAAAATCATAAAACTGAAAAACAGGGGGAAAAAAGGACTGAGAGAAAAAAAAAAGAACAGAATATCCAAGAACAGCGAAAACAACTACAAAAGGCATAACACATATGTAATGAGAATATCAGAAGATAAGGAGAGAAGGGAAAAAAATATTTGAGGCAATAATGACTGAGTTTCAGCAAATTAATGTCAGACATCAAACCACAAATCCAGGAAACTCAAAGAACATCAAGTGGGGTAAATGCAAAAACAAACAAAAAAAACCCTACATGAAATCACATTATACTCAAAATGCAGAAAATAAAATACACAGAAAATAATTCCTAAAAAAGCCAGAGGGGGAAAGAAAAAACACCTTGCCAAGAATTGCATTTAACTTCTCCTCAGACACCATGCAAACAAAAACAGAATGGAAGGAACTAACGTGCTGAAAAAGAAAAAAAAACTACCTATAATTCTGTATCTGCAAAAATATTCTTCAAAAGATCTTTTGATTTTTTTTCTATTGTATCTGCAAAATTATTCTTCAAAAGATTTTTTTTTCAAGCAAACAAAAAATGCCCCATTAAAACCAAAATTGGCATAAAAAGGTAGAAGACAATAAGAACAAAGAACAAAGACAACAAATACAACACTAACAAATATGGTCGATATTAATCCAATTATGTAAATAATTACTTTAGTTGTTAATAGTCCAAATATACCAACAAAAGACAGAGATTGTCAGAATGTATCAAATACAAGACCCAAATATATGTTGTCTAAAAGAAGCCCACTTCAAATATGAAGACACATAGAGATTAAAAGGATACAGATATACATGCTACCACTAATCATACATACAGATATACATCCACGAGATGGATACAGATATACATGCTACCACTAATCACATAAAAGCTGGATTAGGGGTCGGGTGCGGTGGTTCACGCCTGTAATCCCAGCACTTTGGGAGGCCGAGGTGGGTGGATCACGAGGTCAAGAGATCGAGACCACCCTGGTCAATATGGGGAAACCCCGTCTCTACTAAAAATACAAAAACTTAGCTGGGCATGGTGGCGCGTGCCTGTAATCCCAGCTACTTAAGAGACTGAGGCAGGAGAATTGTCTGAACCCAGGAGGCGGAGGTTGCCGTGAGCCAAGATTGCACCATTGCACTCCAGCCTGGGTAACAAGAGTGAAATTCCATCTCAAAAAAAAAAAAAAAAAAAAAAAATGCTGGAGTAGCTATATTCATTGCAGATAAACCAGACTTCAAAGCAAGAAAAGTTAATAAACTGTGGTAGATCCAGACAGTGAAATACTACTCAGTGCCAAAAAGAAATGAGCTACTATGTCATAAAAGAACATGGAGGAATCTTAGTTAAATGTGATTAAGTGGAAGAGGTCAATCTGAAAAGTCTACCTATTGTATAATTTCAACTACCTGGAATTATGGAAAAGGCAAAACTAGAGTGAGTGAAAAGATTAGTGGTTGCCAGGGGATGAGAGGGAGGGAGGGATGAACAGGCAGAACAGGATTTTTAGCGTAGTGAAACTATTCTGTATGATACTACGATGGCGAATACATCATACATTTGTTAAAACCCATTAAATGTACACCACCAAGAGTGAACTCTAATGTAAACTACAGACTGAGTGATAATGTTATTTCAACATAGGTTCATGAATTGTAACAAAGGTACCTCTATGTAAGATGTCATTAGTGGAGAAGGTTGTACATGCGTGGGAATGGGGAGTATATGTAAACTCTGTCCTTTTCTCTCAAGTTTTCTGTGAGTCTAATGCTCTAATAAAGTTTATTAATTTTTTAAAATCAGATAATAATAGTGGTTTTGAGAGCATTGCCTGGAATGTAGTGATGTTCAATAAAAGCTTATCAGTACTAAGATATAGATTCTTATGACTGTGATTCCTCACAATTTCAACCTTCTTTCCTCTTACTCCTTTATCCTCCTCCTCATCCTCTTCTCCCACTCTTGCATTTTCTCTCTCCCCACCCATTCTCCCTCCTTCACTCATTATCTATTTCTCAGTGTCTGCCTCAGCGACATAAAATTATCTGTACTGGTTGCACTGAATATGATGCTGTTCATACTTTTTCTATCTACTCCCAAGACACACAAATAGTAGGCAATGTGTACAGTTTATTTGGAGAATTGACTTAAAAGACTGTTGGTAGTCATGACTACCAAAACAAGATGTTTTAACAATTTTAAGACTGACCAGGACTAATGGGAATGCTGCAAACTAAAAACTTTGGAAACTATCTGTATATTTCTTTAAAAAAAAAAAAAAAAAACTTAGCGGAAGAGAGATACTGTAAGTGAGTTTTACCCAGAACATCTTCATTTTTGTAGACATTACTATCTTTTGAAAGAGCAGAAAGTGGCTGACTTCTAAGCTCTTTTAAAATCCAGAGGCTTTGAACTGACTACTATAGTAAGACACCCCTTAGAGGTCCAACAAAGTAAACTGCTATCACCAAATTCAGTTCATTCCCATATTCAAGACACCTGCAACATGAAGCAAGATTTAAGCTAATGACTAAAGCAGTAAAACAAAGTGAGAATGAAGTCTTATTTTCCCCAATGTATTCACTTGGGTCAATACTTGCTAAACAAACAGTTTTGTGGTTGCTAGCTATTGAACATACGTGTACACACACAAGCACACATACACACAAGCACACACACACACTTCTCCTTCCTACTACCAGCTAATCCTGCTTCCTGATAATTCTCCCTTCCTCAGCTTCACTGTATAGGCCTTATTTACTGCCTTCCTTATCTCTCCTTCTCCATATTTTCTTTATCACAGTAATTCAAAAATATATGTCTTATCTTTCTTTACTCAACTTGGTATCAGATTCCTGTAAGGTTACCATTCCATCTTTGTGGTTAGCTCTTCAGCTTTTATGTCCAGCTCTCATTTCTTCCATATTTTTAACCACCTACTAATTATTTCCACACAAATACCCCAAAAAATCAAGATGTATATATTGGTTTCATTACTCTCCCACTGCTCAACTCTTCATCGTAGGTTTCCCATTTTCATTTCTGTCTCTGTCATTATCCAGGTCACTCAGACTTTAAAACTTTGCTGTTTCACCTTGAGATCTCACTTCACCTTGACCCACAACATACTCATTGCCAAGTCCTGTCTCTCCTAGTTCCAAAAGTTTTTCTAATCTAGTCCCTCTTTTTTTGCTATTACTCCCATTCTTAATTCGATCCTAACTTCCTCTCATCTGTACTACTGTTAAAGCTTTTTTAAAAAAACACTTCTTGCTTTCATTCAAGCTGTTTGTACATTGCACATTGCTGAGAGCTTAATAATACTGATGAGCAATTTTAATTCTGCTGCTTCTCTGCTCATAGATGTTTAATGTTCTTGACTACAGAATGAAATTCAATTTTTTTTTATTCTGGCATACAAGCCATCTATGATCCTCCTCCTACCTCTCTTTTCAGCTCTATTTCATACTAATCTCCACACAGTCTGCTCCTGGCCAACTGAACTTCAGACTTCTCTCAATGTACCTTCCGGGTTGCTCCTTTGCTCCCCTTGATCTTGCCTCTTTCTCCCGGTATAAGCAGCTAATTATATGCTGCCTGAAGTAGTTAATTACTTCACTGACTAACTTCCCAGTTAGGGTGGAAATTCACTGAATTCAGAGTCTACTTCTAGTGTATCTCCAATCCTCACTTACACTTTGAGCAAAGCTCTTTTGAAATATTTTAATAATGAATAACTGTTTCCTTATCTTAGTGAAGATATTAGTATCTTCTGGCTTTTTAATAATAGTATTCACGTTAGTTTATAAATTTTTCTTCTGCTGGTAAATTACATATCTGGTTTACAATTCTTCCACAGAGTGGGTAGGGAAGATTTTCCTTCCATACCCACCATCTTGCAGTACATTTTTCCTCTAGGAGTTTGGCTGAAACCATCTTGTTCTATCATCGTCCAGGCTTCAAACTGTTTCTATTGTAAAGGCATCATTTGGGGCATCTGTTTTTCTCTGCCTACCATATTTCAAAGGTTGTCTGCTGAGTAAGGATTTTTTTTATTACATGTGAATAGTCTGCCCTCTACTAAGCTACAAAGTTGTAGGTTGGGGAAAAAAAAATCACTGTGTATATTTGAAGCCCATACAAAAATTTATGTTTGTATTTCTGGAAGATATGAAGAGAATATTTTTCAAAACATGATTGCTACATCAAGTATTTGTATCAAAATGAATTCAGTATTTTTTCATTTTAGAATAGATTATAAGTAAAGAAAAATCTAAAAGTTTATATGATTTCTAAAATCTTTTAAAAATTCTATATTTGATTCACATTGTGATAATTATTATTATTTTCATTGTAAAAGTGACATTACCAAAGTAAAATAATACTGGTTTTATACTGTAATATATTTTGATATTTATTAAAATGGATCCACATAATTAATGGTATGAGATCACTCAGGGAGAATGTCTAAGCTAGGAAAGAAGATTTATGAATAGACTAGAGAGAGGATGGTAGCTATTATGGCATGTCAAGTACTGTGAGAAATACTGATAGTTTTTCATACCTTTATTGTCCTGGTTGTATTTTTCCTGCATTGAAGATATTGCTGATGTGCTAAATGGTGTTTCATTTAGTAAGAGAAAGGAAGTGGGGTCAGAACATTGGGGGCCTCAGATTTTGGACAGAATCAAATGGAAAATCATGATGATCAACCGTTCTTTGACAGAGAAATCAGGGATGAAAAAGTATTGCTGGATTGGACGTGACAGTGAAGGATGAGAAAGTGTTCTAAAACATTGTTTCCTTGTGCATCGCTGTGGTAAGATGTAGAGCAGTTCTTTTCATCCTTTAAATTAAGGAATGAAGTGGGTATGGTCAAAAGGAGAAATGTTAGTTCTGCTGATTTTTAGAAGTTCTTTTCTGTGGGGAAAAAAACAGATGTAGCACAAATAACAGCTGTACTAACAGCAACAACAGAGTAGTAACTTTTATCAGCACTTATGGAATTGAGCAATATTTATGGATTAATAGAAATGTGAATGTCTAATGTGAATAAGTAAAAGTAATAATTTAGTCTGTGAAACTCAGGTCATCTAAATCTAAACTAATTTTGTAAATTCTAAAATAAGCAAAAATGTATAATGTAGTAAAAATGTTTAATATAATTTATATATACTATGTCATAGTGGATATACAGTATATTTATATATTGTATGTGTTCTATATGTAAATATTTAAGATATTGACAATCATAATTATAAATATTTTAGTTTACTGTAATCACTGAAAATTATAAATTGATTATTCTTACCTATATATAGTATTTAAATTTATTTTATGCATCTTGAGATTTAATTTTATAATATTGTAATAGTAAGATAATTATAGTTTCTATACCTTTGAATATTACTAGTTAGATTTTTTTAATAAATGCTTCCTCAGAAAAAGAGATTCATGGACTTATAAACTGGTGATATTCATTTAAATCACAGATTTTAATAAAATTAGACTCATAAGTAGAAAAATGTAATATTTTTAAATTAAAATAATAATTCCATCGTATCAGTCACCTCCCTTTTTGTAACTCAGTCATAGAGTTTGTAGGATATACTTTCTGGGGAAAGTAAAATGCTACCCAACAAAAACATGTCAGCAATATGAATTTTTAAGTTCTATTGAGTAAATCAAATCTATTTCCATTATAGCAGAGAAATGGCAAACAATATTATGTTTCTTCTGACACCAATAATTACAATCAACTTGTATATGAATAATTTGTGAGCCATTCTATTTGTAGCTTTATGCGTATGTTAGTGTGGCACTGTGAGGTTAGCTCATAGAAGGCCTTTATAGAAGGCTAAGGGGATTTGTGCTGTAGACAAAGGAGCACCATTTTTATTCAGAATCAATAACATTTATTCTGCTAAGCTGCAATGTGTTCGGCATAAAGATATTAATCTCTTTTGTGTTTTCTTTATAATAAAGTATTCTGTTGTATTCTTTTGGATAAAATTTCAGTGGGTTGTTACTAATTGGTAGTGGTCCTGATTCATACTATAGAACTATTACAAACTCACTACTGTGTTTCATAGCTTCCTTTGCCAAGTTTAGAGGGGTTTTTTAGATATAATTTAGAAACTTCTAAGATCTACCTTCTTGGTTAATTTATTAGATGTTCCCATGACTCAGAATTAACTTTATTTTGTAAAGCATATCAAAGTTAATGTAATTAGTTTAAGTCTATATGATCTTTTAAGACATCCAAATATTGCAGAGTATATTTTAGATGTTATTTTGTAATCAGAAACCAGTAATTCAATACTATATAACATATTTTGTAAGATATTTAATACCTGTTTCATATAAAGACCTTGTTGGTTTTTTCATTTATAATTGAAAGAGAAATAAATTTGGAGTGTGTTCAAATAGAATTGCCTGAAGAGGCTTTTGGAAGCAGCAGGAAAACACTCTGCCTAACCCCAATTAGTCTTGTTTTCCATATTCAGGGCAGTTCTGTTTTTCAACATATCCACTAAACATGCTGATAATGAAAATTAATATGGTTAGAAAGCAATTCAATAGCAAATGTTTACTGCTTATAATTGTTGTTTCTTGTCATCATTTTCATAAAACCTGTTAGCACTGAAAAAAGGTTCAAAGAGTGTGTGAGCCGGAAAGTAGGCGGGTGCACCTGAATTATATAATAGATGTGCTCCTGCAAAGCAACATGGAAGTCAGCTTTTAGCAAATTGAATTATATTTTTATTGCACTTTTTTAATTTACTGCTTCTCAGAATACGTAAAACCTAATTATAGAATTAAATAATTCATACATAAACCCATATATAAAGACTATCCTTTTTCAGACATTTTCTGGTGGGCTTATGAATAGTGCAAAAAGCCCTAACCATAAGAAAAATGCTGGATACTCATTATTACCTTTTCTCATCCCATTTTATTTATAAAAATATTTTTCTGATTTTTGTTTCAAACTACCACAGATCATTTTAGTTGTATTTATCTAAGAATATAGTATTTGTCTAACGTGCAAAATTGGACATGCCAAGGGGATCAAAGGTGAATCAAACACAGATGTTTTTCAGAGAATGTATAGTATAGGGTAGATGAGATCGTTTACAGACTTTTTTACCTAGTCTTACATCTCACATTAGTTTCAATGCCCCTGGTGATAGCAAATGTCAGGAAAAATGGTCAAGGGAATTTGATGGCACATTTGTCCAGGACCTCCCAAAACAAATCAACTCCTAACTTGGAGTTTCCTTCTGTGAAGCTAAAATCTAAGCTCCATGAGGGTAATCTATACATATTTGCTCAGCACTGTATTCCTTGATGAGTACTTGGGATGTAGTAGTCACTTGATAGAGGTTTGCTGAATGTGTGAATTCATTTGTGACTCCCAGTAGGATAGGCAAAAATAATCTGAAGAAACAGTGTCTAAAGCCATATCTATGGTAGAATCAACAGATATATAACAGCCACGTAGTTTCCAAGTTATATGCTAAGGATCCTATTTACTTACCACCCAAGTTCATCTCTCTGTAAACTAACCATTTTCCTCTACTAATGGCATTCAGACTTCTTCCAGTGTCTAGCTAGCTACATTGCATCTCAACTTAATTGGCATATGGCTTTTCTTCTTATAGTATCATTAAAAATTGGTAGGTGTGTAGTTCAGAATCTGCAAACCTGCTCCATCAGTGAAATTCCAACTATGTTATAGACTTTTCAGGTCACAAGAAAGAAAACTCACCCTTAACTCATTCTCCCCAATGTCTTCTTAGAATTCACATACTTAGAACATTCTATTTCTACTCATTAAAGTCGCTTTACTACCTTCATCCAAATTATTAGGTTTACTATATCAATTCTATTATATATTTATGCCAACAATTGTAAGATAAAAAACAATGCATAGACTAAAGAAGTTGTGGATGGAATGCTTTGAGGAGCTCAAACTTGGGAGAATATTCAAGTAGGCCTTGAATTAAGGGAGAAATTTTATAACTAGGATTTGAGGATATTCCACAGAGATAGAACAGTATGAACACTAGTAGAGCAACAAAAGAAAGTATGGTTCAACCCTACCAGGAGATAGGTATGTGTAGAAGCACTGAAGAGTAGGACCATGGAGGGCCTGGCTTACTTGATAATTATACTGTAGCCACTGAAGTTTCTTGGCCAAAGGTCTCAGGTAATTATGATTGAATAAAATTGACGTGGCAGCAATGACGACTAAGAGACACTATAAGAAGGAAAGCCAGTTAGAAAGAAACTACTGCAGGCCAGGCGCCATGACTCGTGCCTGTAAGGTCAGTACTTTGGGAGGCCGAGGTGGGCAGATCATGAGGTCAGGAGATTGAGACCCTGTTGGCTAACATGGTGAAACCCCATCTCTACTAAAGATACAATAAATTATCTAGGCTTGAAGGCATGTGCCTGTAATCCTAGATACTCAGGAGGCTGAGGCAGGAGAATTGCTTGAACCCAGGAGTCAGAGGTTGCAGTCAGCCGAAATTGTGCCACCGCACTCCAGCCTGGTGACAGAGTGAGAGACTCGGTCTCAAAAAAAAAAAAAAGAAAGCTTCTGCAACAGTTCAGTTGAAACAATAAGAACTTAAAGAAGTGTAATGGGCCAGGCGCGGTGGCTGACACCTGTAATCCCAGTACTTTGGGAGGCCAAGGCGGGTGGATCACGAGGTCAAGAGATCAAGACCATCCTGGCCAACATGGTGAAACTCCATTTCTACTAAAAATACAAAAATTCGCTGGGCATGATGGCGTGTGCCTGTAGTCCCAGCTACTCGGGAGCCTGAGGCAGGAGAATTGCTTGAACCCAGGAGGTGGAGGTTGCAGTGAGCCAAGATTGTACCACTGCACTCCAGCCTGGCACCTGGTGACAAAATGAGACTCTGTCTCAAAAAAGAAAAAAATGTGTAATGGTAGCAGAAGGAAAAATACAAGGTTTGATCTAAGCAAGAGGTGTCAGGAACTAGCAACTAGTTTGGGAAGAGATGAGTGGATAATGATGCTGAGTTTCTAAGTTTGGAACACTAAGTACTATGAGTAAGAAACTGAAGAAGGAGATGTAGAAAAGACAGATGATTAGAGGATTCAGGAAAGAGCACAGAGCCTTGGAAACCATGTGTAATATAAAGTGATTGAAGGAAGAGTCTGCAAAAGGTAGGTGAGAAGACAGCCAAATTACAGAGCAGTGTCATGAAAGGCAAGGAAAGAGAAAGTTTTAATAAAAGTGAATGCTTAGTATTATGTAGATTTCTAGGCATACGAGCACTGATGAAGCATTTACTAACAAGGCCTTAATATACTTTGGAAAAAAACAGATTCATCACCTGGATCATCCCAAACTGTTCTTGTAAAAAAAAAAAAACAGATTCAGTAAAATGCAGAACCAGGTAGATAAATTTCAAAGAGTAAAAGATTGTGTGTAGAAGGCCGAGAAGTGGTAACTTTTGCAATACCATTTAACTTAAGTCAAGCGCTTTAATAATAGATAAGTTGTATTATTTATATCTGACTCTCACAAGTAACCTTCACATCAACAGGGTGTTAACTTTCTTTTGCACAACAGGATATAACACTGTAAACAAATGAGATGCCATACCTAAAAGTAAGACTTAACTAGAAAGTATTCTTGATTTAAAAAGGGTTAGTATTTGGAGGAGAGGATTTTAGAGATAATTTTGAGAAAATGTTTTAGGAGAAGGCTATTTTGTGGACCTCACTCCCACTATCTTCCACCACCGTATCTGACATGTTTGGAGATAGCTACAGCTGGATTCCTTGGAAAGTAACACTATGGACTGTGAACCTATAGACTCATACATTGATAGCTGAGCTAAAGTGGGGGGGGAGGGAGAGAGAGAGAGAGTGTGTGTGTGTGTGTGTGTGTGTGTGTGTGTGTGTGTGTGTGTGTCTGGAAGGAAAAGGACGGGGAGAGAGAAAGGCAGAGAGAAGGCTGGGTGCGGTGGCTCACGCCTATAATACCAGCACTTTGTGAGGCCAAGGCAGGTGTATCACTTGAGGTCAGGAGTTCAAGACCAGCCTGTCCAACATGGCAAACCCCGTCACTAGTAAACACACAAAAATTAGCGGGGCATGGTGGCATGTACCTGTAATCCCAGCTACTCAGGAGGCAGAGGATGCAGTGAGCCAATACTACAGCACTGTGCTCCACCCTGGACAACAGAGCATTTCAAAAAATATAGAGAGTTTGGTTGGAAATTAACTATATCCCACAGCCTGGACAACAGACTTCGTCTCAAAAAAAAAAAAAAGAGAGAGAGAGTTTGGTTGGAAATTAACTATATCCCACATACAGTAGGTAGGAGATGGCAGGGAATTTAAGAGTTTTTACCATGGAGTAGATATGTACCTCTCAGGTAAAACAATTGACCTAAAGCCACTTTATGTTCTTCCCAAATGCTGCTTCTTGTTAAGTGACTAAGTTGACCTTAACACTCTTGTTAGTTTAACTAAATTTTAGAAAGGCTTCTTCTTGACCTTAGGTCTCTGGTCACCCTTATCTCAGAGTACGTACTTTAAAAATTTTTCCATATTAATTTATTTCTTTATTGCCTTCAAAATGTAAATTCTTTTAAAGATCTTCCTGTCAGTTTTACCAGCAGCAATAACTTTCTCAAGGACCTTGGAACCACGGCCCCCTCCCCATCGAATTCTAATACTAAATGAAGATAGCACCCCATCTGTCCACCTCTAGGGGAGCATATAAGGCTAATTTCAATGGGTACATTGACTCCAGTTGTAAAACTATGTTCTGATACAAAGATAAGAGAAAGTTTACTTATCCTTTGAGTAAACCCAATTAGCAAACAGGGACAGCCTGAGCTCTCTCTCTCACCACAGCTCTTAAAAACTCTCCCATGCTTTATAATAAAGGAGTTGAGCTCAGACTGAGTTCTGAGCTCTCCCTTACTGCAATAGCCTTGAGAAAAGCCTTCCTTACCTATTTAACTTGGTCTGTGCAGTGTTTGCACTGACACAGGCAAGTCATTGTCAGCAATAAGAATTTGAAAAATCAGAACAAGACTAAGACAGAAGTGACCAGCCAAAGAAGGGAAGCTATAGCTGCAAATCCGATGCACAGCAATTGACAAAGGGTTTCCAAAGATTGAATCAATGCTCATGAGTTATAGTGTTACCAGATTTAGCAACTAAAAATACAGGATACTTAAATTTAAATTTCAAATAAACAGCAATGTTTTTAGTATATTTTATGTGATTTTTGAGACCTACTTACACCATACTTACACTAAAACACCAGACACAGTGGCTCACACCTCTAATCCCAGCACTTTGGGAGGCAAGTGTGGTGGATCTGAGGTCAGGAGTTCAAGACCACCCTGGCCAACATGGTGAAATCTCGTCTCAACTAAAAATGCAAAAAATTAGCTAGGTGTGGTGGTACATGCCTGTAATTCCAGATACTCAGGAGGCTAAGGCAGAAGAATCGCTTGAACCCGGGAGGTGGAGGTTTTAGTGAGCCAAGACCATACCATTGCACTCCAGCCTAGGTGACAGAACAAGACTCTGTCTCAAACACAAAACAAAACAAAAACTTACTTGTTGTTTAACTGAGCAGTCTGTATTTTACCTGGCATCTCTACCATGAGAAACCATCAGTTTTAAACATGTTCCATTCCTAAAGAGCAAGATGCCTGGTGACAATAGTGCAATTGCCAGTTCTTACATCTCTTCCTTCCTGTGTAATCCCTCTTTTCCACCCCACCTTGCTTTCTCCCCATTCAAAGCTGGAAGAGTCAGAAACAGCAGGTAACCTGAAGGAGAGGTGATAAAGAGAGAGAAAGAACAGAAACCAAGTTATTTCTGCCCCTCAAGGGAGACAACAAGTGTCAGACTACCTGCAGAGACAGGCTGGTGGAGGAGGGTAGGAGAAATCACATATCTGATGGAGGATTTAAACATTACTAAATTTCTTAGACTGGATATTAGCTTCTCACTCATTGAATGACTTAGAGAGAAGGTAAGAATCATCAGAAATACTACATTTCCAACCAGTGACAGAGAAAATTCCCCCCATTGTAAGAAAGACAAAAATGAAAGCTGGCTGGGCACGGTGGTTCTTGCTTGTAATTCCAGCACTTTGGGAGGCTGAGGTGGGTGGACTGCTTGAGCTCAGGAGTTCGAGACCATCCTGGGCAACATGGTAAAACCCCATCTCTACTATAAATACAAAAATTAGCCAGGTGTAGTGGTACATGGCTGTAGTCCCAATTACTTGGGAGCTGAGACAGATGGATTGCCTGAGCTTGAGAGTTAGAGGCTGAAGTGAGCCAAGATTGCTCCACTGCACTTCAGCTGGGATGACAAAGTGACACACTGTCTCAAAAAACAAGTTGGATTTCCAACATCTAATGTGTTATGCTTGTTTGATGTACCAATTATATTTTAATAGATATGAATATAGATCTATAACAATGAGATAATATTTTAAATTTTATGTGTACCAAGATTTGGAGAGATTAGTCATTGAACTAAAAAATATACAAGAAAAAAAACAAACATCCTATCAAAAAGTGAGCAAAATATATGAACAGACACTTTTCAAAAGAAGACATTTATGTGGCCAAGAAACATATGAAAAAAATGCTCATCATCACTGGTCATTAGAGAAATACAAATCAAAACTATGTTGAGATACCATCTCATACCAGTTAGAATGGCAATCATTAAAAGATCTAGAGACAACAGATGCTGGAGAGGATGTGGAAAAACAGGAACATTTTTACTCTGTTGATGGGAGTGTAAATTACTTCAACCATTGTGGAAGACAGTGTGATGCTTTCTCAAGAATTTAGAAATAGAAATTCCATTTGACCCAGCATTCCCATTACTGGGTATATATCCAAAGGATTATAAATCATTCTATTATGAAGATATATGAACACATATGTTCATTGCAGCACAGTTTACAATAGCAAAGACCTGGAACCAACCCAAGTGCCCATCAATGACAGACTGGACAGATAAAATGTGGCACATATACACCATGGAATACTATGCAGCCATAAAAAAGGATGAGTTCATGTCCTTTGCAGGGTTATGGATGAAACTGAAAACCATCATTCTCAGCAAACTGACATGAGAACAGAAAACCAAACACTGCATGTTCTCACTCATAAGTGGGTGTTCAACAATGAGAACACATGGACACAGGGAGTGGAACATCATGCACCAGGGTCTGTTGCAGGATTTATCCCTCCCCTAGACATAGCAGGGGGTAGGGAGAATGGGGAGGGATAACATTAGGATAAATACCTAATGTAGGTGACGGGCAGATGGAAGCAGCAAACCACCATGGCATGTGTATATATATGTAACAAATCCCACAAGATCTGCAGATGTACCCCAGAATTTAAAGTAAAATTTTTTTAAAAGGCAAAAAAATCTAAAACTAATAACCTTGCATATTATAGTAATTCTACTTCTATAATACCCAAGTATTACTGAAAAGCACTAAATATTAACAAACATTAATAAAACTCCTCTGTGTAACAGTTCTCTAATCTTTGGGTGTCACAGAACTTTTCTCACTTTTATAAAATGTAGCAATTTTAAGTGCATAACCTGATGTTTGATTGTAACACAAAAGATAAATGCTTGAGGTAACTGATACTCCATTAACCATGATGTGATTATTACACATTGTACTCCTGTATCAAAATATCTCATGACACCCATGTGTGTGTGTGTGTGTATATATATATATATATATATATATATATATATATATATACACACACATATATGTGTATAGTATATATGTGTATGTGTGTGTGTGTATATATATATATATTTATATATATATATATGTACCTACAATGTAACCACAAAACTAAAAATTAAAAAAAAACATACAACCTTCACATCAGAAAACATCACAGAAGAATCTAGTGAAAAACTGTGATTTCACATATGCAAGTACACAGATTTTTTCAGACAATTTCAGGGTGTTTGTTACTTCTGAAAACCAATCCATGAACATCAGATTAAAATTCTTATTCAAAGTCTTTTCCTCTGTACTGCTTGTTTATTATTTGAAGCAATAAATATAAATTTATTATACTTCTATATCTAAAGTTCTTAAAAATTGACCTAATATTTTCAATATTACTGTTACCTCTTTAAATGAATGCTAAATGTAAATGCTAAGTTTTTATCTACTTTAGTAGCAATATAATGCTATCAGAACATATTAATAGGATTTTCTTTTTAGATGCAGGTTTATTTTTTCCGTCTTTCAATGGGAATTCCTATTTAGAACTGCCCTTTTTGAACTTTGTCCTGGAGAAGGAACATAACAAAACTGTTACCATCTACCTGACTATAAAAACAAACAGTTTAAATGGAACTATTCTTTACAGTGAGTATTAAATGTCTGACTTCCTGTATGTCATGTTTCTTTCTGAAACGTTAATCTATTGAATCAATGAATTATTCATTTAAATATTGTGGGCGAGCTTTTCCAGACCAGTGCATGAAGCATTACCAAAAAGAAATTTTAGTTCTTTGTAGTTTCTCTAGAAGTTTCTTTAATTTATGAGTCATTCAATGGAACGTGACTTACAAACAGGCTCTGAGCCGGCAAGACAGAATTTAGCAAGCATATGAATTTGACAGCATATGGCTATAGCAGTAAAACATAAATGCTGCAAATGTTTCAGAGCATATTTTTATGATATAAATTACTAAATATGAATTAAATTCAATACTTGATAACTTGGGAAAAGGCATTCCAAAGCTGGGGCTCATTTGACAATCAAATTCCTACCACTCTTGTAGCAACATCTATTATCTTGATGTAAGCTATATTTTTTTTAAAGTGGTATTAACAGTATTTGCTTTAGGAAATGTCTTTACATCCAGAATTTTCTGCATTATTATGTACTTTGCTCATAAGGGTCTCTATAAGCAGAATTTATGGGCCTCTTTTTCTCTGAATGAACATCACTAAGGTATATTATCAGCAGTATTCAAAATTTGACAATGGTTTTCTCTTTTGAAATAAATGCACAATAGTTTTAACAATTCCTCATATTGGAGGTGTCATGTCTTTAGTACTTTACTAGATTATCCTCCTTGGGGCAACTTATCATTTTCCAAATGATTTGCTCCTCTACTTTGAAACAGTTTGCTAAATTGATTCATCATTCTGTACGTTCTGAACCAAATATAAAAGGTTTTATTTTTTGACTATGAGTAAAATGCCTAAAAGCAGCATTTGGGAAAGCTGGGTGAAGTTAGGAGCTTTTAACATTAAATTAAAACTAAGAATTTATGTTATATTTTAGAAAGAAATCAACTTGTCAGACTAGGCCAGTATTATTTATCCCCCAGGAGCAGAGGCACTCATGTTTAAATGATAGCTTTGGAGTATCTGGTTTATTTATGTTAAAAGAGAAAGAGAGAAGAAAATACAAAAGAAAAAATTGTTTTTGTATACAAAATTTAAGTGCTGGTATATGACCATGAAATTTGGAAGTAATAGTGCATTGCAGGGAAAACAAAAAACAAAAACACAAAAGACACAAACATAATAATTGAAAGCCACAGAGAAAAGTGATTTTCTGGCTTTGCAATTTTTTAAGTTATATAGAATTGGAAAGTGTTTCCTTGGGGAAAATGTACTTTACCAACTAAAAACAGCTCATAGTTAAAGCAGCACCCAACCACTGGGAATTCTCCTGCTCTGGGTTCATGCCTCTGGCTCATGTTCATACCGACACTTGGATATGTTCTCTTTGAAGGCCAGAGAAATACATGCCAAGTATATATACACTCCAAGTTGGTACTTTAATTTAAATCCAATAAAAGTCAAGCTGATGATAAAGCCATAGGATCATTTTTGCCTTCCTTAATCAATGGCCCACAGAAACAATCAAACTAAAAACTATTAGTAAGAAAATAATGCCATTGTAATGATTATCAATTTCTACGCTTGTCTTATATAATTGTTGTTGTTATAGTACGGGATAAATCAAAGCTGTTTATTGTAGAGAGTCCAGAGCCAGTGAAGGGAGAAAATATTTTTGTCTGTAAAGCATTCTTTCTGTGCATTTGTAAGGTGGTAATTTAATCCTACACTGTTGGGAATACCTCAGCAGAATGTTTCCTGGGGTTGCTACTTTCTATCCTCTTAGAATTTGTCAACCTCATAAAAGCCTCACAACAGATGAACACAAAGATTTTTGTAATTCAGTTAGATACCCGTAATTTAAAAGGTGTCCCTTAACTTGACTTAAGGGATAATTATATTTGTTTTGAAATCAGGATACTATGTGTAGGAGCAATTAAAAGTAGTGAGAAAATTAAAACAGATGTTTTACTTCAGATTTTAGGTGTCGATTTTGTTTGAGTTGCTTTGTTTTTAATTTTGCTGACTTTTTTTATTCTTAAACATTTCAGTTCAACTCAATTCCATTTCACAAACATTTTTTGAACATTTATATTTTATATTATCAAATATTTAAGGGACAAGGAAAGAGAACTACCAGGCTGATACACCAATGTCAGCTTTGAATTATATTACTGGTTCAAAACTGCACATTTATTTTGTCTCAGTTTGCCTCACCAACTAATTGATGTTGAAAAGGAACAAAAGAAAGATAAAACTTGAATTCTTATGGGGTTACAGTTAAAAATCCATAGAAAGGATAGCTTTAAAAAGAACCCTCTGTGGGAGAGAGACAGCTCTGAGAGCAGCAGTCAAGATGAAAAGAAAGCTTTTTGAATCTGCCACTGAACCAATTCAGAATTCTGGAACCCAGTCAAAGGAGCTACCGATAGGTCATGAGAGAAGGGATGAGACCACACAAAATTCTTTAGGTGCACTTTCCGAAAATGAGCTCTATTACACAAGCAGTATCAATCAGGAGGTTTCGTCATGGGATATATTACCATGCAGTTGGATCCATTCTATGCTGCTGCTTTGAAAAGAAATAAGCATGCCCTGTGGAAGTATGTGACCTTTGAGAATTAGGAGCAGACATCTAACCAAGTCCCAGAAAGCAAATTACATGAGCAACTCCAGTGGGAGGAGAGGATTCAGAAGCAATCATTATATTACTTAATGTTTGTATTTAAAATAGGAAGCAAAAGAAGGACTACTCTTAGATATTTGTTACAGAGAGTAATTGACAGATAAGTGGAATTACTGAAACCTTTTTTTTTCTTTTTTTTCTTTTTCTTTTTTTTTTTTTTTACATTTAGAAAGGACTAAAAGAAAAGATTTCCGATACTCCTGGAGAAAACAAATTAAATCTAAACAGTTGTAACACCTGCCTTTCCCTATAAAATGATTTCCAGCAGAACATACTGTATCTTCATTAGATACTTATTATATTCCATTCAAATGATGTGGCAAGGCCAATGAAATCCCACAACATTTCCTGGCATCATGTTAGATAGCATCTTCTTTTTTCTTCTATGGAAAAAGATTGCTCAGTTTTAATCAATTTTATTGTGTGCACCATAAAATTCTTTGAATATCTTTGTCCCTCCTTAATGGGTCCCAGCAGAGCTAGCTCCAGACAGATATAAAAAGGAGTAGGTTTGCAAATATGGCTGGCAGAATCCTCAAGTCATTTATGAGAAACTGCTTTTCATCATATTTCATCTTTTTTAGGACAGCAAAGCCAAATTCAACAAATTCTGAGTGCCTAAAAAGTGCACAGCCGTCTTTGGGCAATGTGAGGGATACAAAGTTGAATAAGTGATGGGCTCCATCCCTAGTTTCTCACCTTTTTGTAGATAGGTACATAATTTTTGGGGAAACCTGATTGTGAAATGTCTTAAATTAGAAGTATAAATTAAGAACTGGAACGGAGTAGAGAGATTCATTTTACCAGCAGTCTGTGCTTACATCTCCTCATTAAATAGAAAATACCTTTGTATTAGTCTGTTTTCACACTGCTGATAAAGACATACCCAAGACAGGGTAAATTATAAAGAAAAGGTTAATAGACTCACAGTTCCATGTGGCTGGAGAGGCCTCACCATAATGGCAGAAGGTGAAAGGCACATCACACATGGCAGCAGGAAGGAGAGATAATGAAAGCCAAGTGAAAGGGGAAACTCCTTAAAAAACCATCAGATCTCATGAGAATTATTTACCACCACCAGAACAATATGGGGGGAAAAAAACTCCCCCATGATTCAATTATATCCCACCAGGTCCCTCCCATTGGGAATTATGGGAGCTACAATTCAAGGTGAAATTTGGGTGGGGACACAGCCAAACTATATCAGCCTTGTAATCTGGGACTGTTTTGTAGTTCTCTTTTCCCCACACCTCCTAAAAACCTCCACCAGTGCCTTGCGTAAAGTAGGCACTTGACTGGAATAGTTCTTAAGTTTTATGTTAGTTACTCAACCTTGACAGTTATGATAAAATATAAGTAGCTATTGAATCTTTAGGAAATTATCCCATTGAACATCATTATAATTTCTTCCTCTGACAAATAGAAACAAACAGACACAAAGTTCCAAGGTTTAGTCAAAATGTAGCTTGAATTGATAGTTTTTTCATGCTAATCAGGAATATAGCGCGGGTTGCCAAGTTTTTCTATAACTATCAGAAATAAATATTTGAAGTAGATGTATTTGCAAGCTGCACAGTTTAATTCTGCCATTGTAGCCTGAAAGCAGCTGTGAACAATACATAAATGAATGAGTGCGACCATGTGTCAATTACTAACTTTATTAACAAAATCAGACAGTGTCAGAATTTGGTCTATGGGCCACAGACTGTGAATCCTTGACCTAGAATTATGTGATTCATTAAATTTATCCTAAAATAGAATAATTATATTCTACTTATACAATTGAAATTTATGAAGAAATAAGTCAATGAGATACACATTTAACCTGTTTAAAACAGTGATTGGCAAATGGCAGGCCTGAAGAAAGTGACTTATTCAGATAATGTTTTCACTTTCTTCCTCTTGTCTAGGGAATTAAGGTCTTAGGACACAAGATTTTTTTTTAAGAGGTCTCCTGAATATTAGATCCATTTAACAGCCATGTTCATCCTAAAAACAAGTAGACTAAAAATCGTGGCCTCAAAAATGGGAGAGTAGGAAAATAGACAATTGGTGAAATTTGGGGTTTTCATTTTTATTCATTTTACTCAAATGAAGAGGACCCATTTCCGTGTTTTTATTGGTTAAACACAATTAGCAGGATTGAAAAACTTAAAATAGGGTCTCTCTAAATTTCAGAAATTGGCCCAAAGCCAATCTCCAATAGCTTGTAATAAACATGGATGCAATCATTAATTACATATACCAGCCTGCTGCCATGATCCTTCAGTTCTCCCCAGAGCATCTCTGTCTGCCAATAGCTTACGCTGACACTGGTTATCATCAGCCCATGTCATCATTGTTGCTCTAAGAGGTCTTCATGCCATAAGCAACTGCTGCTGAGGTTGCTACTGGAATTACTGCTGTATACAAATCCAAACATTTAGGGAGAACCAGGAAAGGAGTTCTCAAACTACAGAAGCAGCATCTGTGTTCCAACAGAGATCTCAATGCAAACTAACAGAACAGACTTTATCATATGCTATGAAGGCAGCACCAGGGATAAAGAGATCATCTGAATCTGACTGCTGTCACAGGTAGCCCTGATTGAAATGTCAGCAGATAACCAAGGATAGATTTGAACCCAAGCCAGTGTGAGCTAGCTGTATAATACAGGGGAAATTCGTTCACCTTTCTATGTTTTAGTTTGACTACAAGTGATGCAAATATGTTTATATTACCAAACTTCACAAGGCTTGAAATGTATTATCTATATAAGTATTTTTAAAAATACAAAATACGATAAAAATGCAAGGCATTTTTCTTTTAAGGTAGAGAGAAATCCATTTCATTAGCCAGGCGCAGTGGCTCACACCTGTAAACCCAGCACTCTGGGAGGTCTAGGTAGGTGGATCACCTGAGGTCAGGAGTTCAAGACTAGCCTGGCTAACATGGTGAAACCCTGTCTCTACTAAAAATACAAAATATTAGCTGGGTGTGGTGGCAGGCACCTGTAATCCCAGCTACTAGGGAGGCTGAGGCAGGAGAATTGCTTGAACCCAGGAGGCAGAGGTTGCAGTTAGCCGAGATTGTGCCATTGCACTCCAGCCTGGGCAACAACAGCAAAACTCCATCTCAAAAAAAAAAAAAAAAAAAAAAAAATCCATGTCACTTTATGGAAATTTCCAGAGTTAATAATCTAGGTACCTGATTTAATAAAAATAACATCTGCACTGATAACTATTAATTCTATAAGGAATTATGTTAGATGTTATTTTAATTCAAACTGATAACCAATGAACCTCTTTTGAGTGTTTATTTATAAATTATCTCAATTCAAATTGTTGTTGATATTTGGAGCATTATTATAATAGCTCAATTAGAGAAGAATACCCATGTTTAATGGAAGTGGTACCATATAAACAATAAATAATATCTTCGATATTTCAATGAAGTGATAAAGTATGCATGTTTAGAAAATTCCGGATGTACAATTCAACTCAATATCTAAGCAAAATAAAATTGTAAAAAAGTTGACTAAGATATCATTGTTTCTCCCTCTCTGCGATTTTCATTTCATTATTATTTCTTTTTTATGAGACTAATTATATATATCTTTACATATCAGATTCAAACTTGTTAGGATTATCTCTCTAAAAGCTATGAGATTTAGATACTAGAATCTATTGTTTTGAGAGGAATACTGTAATTACTATTTATTGTTCTAAGCAGCACTTTTATGCTTAACAAATCTTAAATTAGCAGACACAATCATCTTATTAGGGATAAATGAAATTTGAGAACTAGAGATTTTAAACAGTTTTGAAATATAGTCTGATAAAACATTCAGAAAAGGAAATCAATAAATAATTCATTTTAAAAATTACTACAAAGCCTAAAAGCATAATGATTACTGTAATTACTTCTGTACCAACCTAATATTTCAAGAAGAGGATAGGTTCACACCTCTCTAATGGATCATCAAGCATCTTTCCAGTGAAACAACAGAATGACTTTCTTTCAGTGTCTTAATATTTAACTCTTCTAGGGAGCTTTCAAGTCCTGTCTGAAGGTAGCACAAATTAGAACATTATGGGGAAAATATTCTAGACACTGCCTTTAACGTTTGCCCTATATATGTATCTGCAAACATACCTATATATATACATGCATATATATATATACACACACATACATACACACACATAGAGATTCACATTTGCTTGATGTCTAGATTCAATGAGCAATGTTGAACTAAATATAATATGACATATGGATTACTCAATCCATAAGGCTTAATATAAAAATGCATACATTTATCTAAGAATAGTCATTACTTAACAATTTTCCTAGTTCTATTTTGAAAAATATCAAGTTTCTTTCTCTTTTCCTAATTGCCACTAATTTTTCCATTCTAAAATCAAATAATTTTTATCATAATTGTGTTTGAAAATATGTCTTTAATACTGTTTGGCAAAATCAGAGTTCCTCCTGAATGTGTTTATTCATAGCTTTTCTCTACTTACAGAATCCTAGGGTTACATGATACAAAGTCAACTGATTTAAGGCTGAAAAAAGTCAATTAAATAATAAGTCTTTTATTCCCTACAGTGGTTAATTTGCTACAGAATCATGGAAACACATCAGCAGTGTCAGATCCTCCACTTTCCCACCTACCATCACATGCTATTTGCAAAATACTTTGAACTTTTTAAAAAGTATTATGTAAAACCACAAATTGCTTAATAGAATGAATCGATGTGGTAAATTAAAAGCTGTTGATATATAGCAGACTGTAAAGAGAACTAAGTTTCATTGTTCATTTTTATTCCCATTACCTTTATTAAAGTAGTCTTATTTTGTACTGTACAATACAATAAAGCCTCTACGGTCCATAATGGGATGTTGGTATATTTGATTAAGACTATTCATCTCTGTCATTGATGCTGAGCTTCCTTTAAAAATTACTCATTCTCGCATCGTACTACATGTATCTTGTTGAATGTGTATAGTCAATCTTTAAAATTCAGTTTTGGAAGTTTTGAAAAACAAACCTTGTGCATATGGCACAACAGCTTGACCTAAATGTTCAGCTGTTCTGTTTTACCCTATGCTATATATCCTATTTTTAAAGCCTATCTCAAAAATATGAGTCTGAAATGGTAACAAAGCAGTTTATAAAAATATTAAGAAGTAGAAAACTTCTGAGTAGAAATAATACAATGCAGCAGGATAACAGTCTGTCCTTTAATGCATTCCACCCTTCCCACTCATAAAATCATGGGAGTGATGAACAAGTCAACAATTCAGGAAAGAAGAACCTTATGCCATTTTATAGTATAACCTTTTACAGATCCAAGGAGAAACACACAAGTGCTGGTGCAGTTTTGTATTTCTACATATGCTACTTCTCCCAACCACCACCTCGCTTCCACTCCAGAAAAAGGTCAAGAATACTACTAAAAATTTTAAATTATACCCTCAACTTTGGATAAACATAGCCTGATCAACTGAATAGGGAGCCAGGGGGAAAATAAGGAAAAACACTAAAGAGTGAAGCCAAGAAAAAAAAAACCTGCTAATGGATCTCAGAAGATACAGAAAAGGTAAAGCTGCATTGCCCTATGCCAGGCAGTGGCCTAATTTGCACATCGTACAGCTGAAGTCTTCAGAAGTGATAAATACCCAGATGGGTTGAGTGGATCCCAAAATAGGACATTTAGAACGATCTCAAATGAGTGATTTTCAACCATATGCCTTTTGTCATTCTAACTTATTATTAAATCTTTAATGCTGTTATTTTATCTATTTCCTTACTTATGCAATATTGATTTCATCTTTTATTATGTATTACTTTGTGTTGCTCTCACACTGAATTTATATTCTCAATAAGTTCTATACCATATATAGTTCACAAATAAACATCTGAGAATTCAATATTTACATCATAAGAATTGTTTACTTTGATGATTTTAGATTAGAAATCAAAATGAAAAAATTAAAAATTGACCCCTGCATTATTTTTGTACTGCTGCTATATCAAGTTACCACTATAACAATAGAACTGTATTCTCTTACAGTTCTGGAGGTCAGAAGTCTGAAATTAGTCTTATGGGGCTAAAGGCAAGCTGACAACAGGACTGGTTCCTTCTGGAGGCTCCAGAGGAGAATCCATTCCCTGCCTCTTGCAGCTTCTGGTGGCTGTCAGCATTCTGTAACTTGTGGCTGCCTCACTCTAGTCTCTGCTTCTGTAGTGACACAGCCTTTTCTCATCTGCCATCAAGACTCCTCCTTCCTTTCTTTTATAAAGACACTTGTGTCTACATTTAGGGACCACCCATATAATATAGGATAATCTCTCCATTTCAATCTATTTAATTTAATCACATCTGCAAAGTCTCTTTTACAAGATCAGATAACACTCACAGGTTCCAACAATTAGTACATGGGTATCTTTTAGTGTCATAATTCAGCTTATCACAACTTCATACTTTACATTACACAGAAAAATTAATTATAGGTAGAGTGCAGAGCTTAAGTAAAGCTTATCAGAAGCTAATGTAGAATAACATCATGACTTTGGGGAAGGCAAAGATATCTTAAACATGACATGAAAGGACTAATCATAACTCTGAAGGAAACAATTCATAAACTGATTTACATTAAAATTAAGAATATATGCTTATTAAACTCACCCTTGAGAAACCGGCAAGTCAATCTACAGAACTGAAGAAGATATTTACAGTCTATATAGTTGTCAAAGAGCTTGTATTCAATGAGAAAAAAAGCAAACTACTAAATACAAATATGAGCAAGACAAGTGACATTTCACAACAGAGTATATCAAAACAGACAGTAAACTTGAGAATATGTTCAATTTCGCCAATATACGGAAAGTAAAATTAAAGCTATAATAAACAGAATAGGTGAAATCTACAAGGTGACCATACAAACTGATGGTAAGGCTATGGATCAGCTGGCACTCTTGTACGCTTCTGGTAAGGAGTTAAATATAAATAATTTTGGAAAACTGGCAATAGCTACTAAAGTTAATCATATTTATGCTTTCTGACAGAGCAATTCAACTTCTAGATATATATACAACAGAAATTTATGCAATTTAACTGAAAGACATATATAAAATGGTCATGGCAGCATATTCACAGTAGCCATTTCTTCCCTAGGTTTTGGTTATCTACACTAGAAAGAATAATTGAAGAGATTAATTTAATGGAATATTACCAAACAATGATAATGAATCAACTGTGGCATAATGCTACCTCTCGAGCATAACACTGAGCAGGAAACAAATGTAGTAGTCCCTCATTATTTGCAAGGGATACATTCCAAGATCCACCTGACACTATAGATAGTACTGAACCCTATCAACACTACGTTTTTCCTATACATGCATGCCAATGATTAAGTTTAATTTGTAAATTAGTAACAGTAAGACATTAATACCAACACACAACAGAATGATTATAACTGTATACTGTAATAAAAGTTATGTGAATATGGTCTCTTTCTCAAGATACTTTATTGTACTATAATTCACCTGTTTGGGGACTGTCATAAAGGGAGGATTACTGTAGACATAAAGAAACCATACAATATGATTCCACTAATATGAAGATTAAAATCAAGTAAAACTAATCACAGCTGTTAAACATCAAAATGGTGGTTACTTTTGGTGAAGAAGAGAAAGGGTAGTTATTGGTAGGACTTCTAACAATGCAGGTAATGGCTTTTCCTTAACTTGGGTGGTGTTTAAGTAAGTGGGTTCACTTTGTGATTACTCACTGAGCTTTATGCTTATAATTTGTGCTATTTTCTATGTAAGTTACACGTCAATTAGTAAAGTTAAAAAGATAGATCCATGAGCTTCCAGGGAGAGATGTCCAAATTTTAAGTAAAAAGAGAAAGATGAATGAAGCCATTTATTAAATTTATTAATAAAGTATAATCTCACTTTTTAAAATAAAATTGGGATATGTAAATATTTGCATGTGGGGAAACAGGTGATAGAAAACAACATTTCAAAGTGGGGATGAAGAATGAGATTAGGGAAAAGAAATATTTGTCTTTTTTCTATATACATTTATTTTGAATTTTGTAAAAGATGCATATTTCTTTGTAATTAAAATACAAATAACTATAAGAAATTAGAAATCAAAAATAAAATTTATACATTAGATTCAATAATAAAAAATACAGGTTTTAAGAATTTATTATGGCACTTTACATTTATTATTTTATTTAATTATAACAATAGTTCTAGTATTCACAGTAGTCACTCTCACTACCTCATTTTAACATATGGGGAAACAGTTTCAAAATAGTTAAGGACATCTGGCTACTAGGTAACAATCAGAAGTTAAAACTCACGTCAAGTTAATGTTGTTAATACCACGCTATCCTCAGCCTGTTGAAAATAATGTATATTCCTAATATGGTGCTTATTACATTGAAAATTATCTAACAGCACTCCTACCAACCCCATAAATCATTCTTTCATGGCAAAGATTATGTTTGTTGAATGCATATTATTCAAAAAATGTAAATCTACATTAATTACTGATATATTTTTTTTCTTAAAGGTAATGGGAATAACTTTGGAAAACAATTTCTTCATTTATTTCTTGTGGAAGGAAGACCCTCAGTTAAATATGGATGTGGAAATTCTCAAAATATTTTAACTGTTTCTGCTAATTACAGCATTAACACAAATGCATTCATCCCTATCACAATACGGTAAGTACTGTACTCCACAGTAGTTCTTTGAACTGTAGTACTGAACTCTTTTTTTGTTTGTTTTTTGAGATGGAGTCTCACTCTGTCACCCAGGCTGGAGTGCAGTGGCACAATCTCAATTCACTGCAACCTCTGCCTCATGGCTTCAAGCGATTCTCATGCTTCAGCCTCCCCAAGTAGCTGAGATGAAAGGTGTACACCAACACACCAGGCTAATTTTTCTCTATTTTTAGTAAAGATCGGGTTTTGCTATGCTAGCCAGGCTGGTCTTGAACTCCTGACCTCATGATCTGTCCGCCTCAACCTCCACAAGTGCTGAGATTACAGGCATGAGCCACCACACCTAGCCTGAACTCTATTTTTTCAAATGTTATTTCTATGTGTAATAGCCACCCAAAAATGAAAAGAATTTAAAAAGTGCATCTGAAAATTGTTTTATTTACTTTTTTATTTTTGCCTTTGTTTTTTCATTTTTACAGTTTGGTAGAATAAACTACAAATTGAACTAAGCTATAATTTAATATTATTCTATGGCAATCAATTAAATTGCACACAGAGTAAATCAATTTTATTTGAAAATACTATGGTGCAAACCGATAAAGCATCAAGTTGTTCAGTTAAAACTAAGATCCAGTTTAACTGTTAAACAAAGTATCTATGGAGTGCAGCTGCTAGGAATTGGTTAGTGGTAGCCATTGAGTGCACAAAAAAAGAAAACCCAGTATTAAAAAAAAAACCACCAACAGAATATTAAATAGAAATGTCTTTCTGGATTATGTAAATTTTTGGAAAGCAGTCTTTGAATTCATTTATGCTTCAAAATTAGGAAAAATCAAAAAAGAGAAATTCCTAAATATGATGGTCACATCTCAGGGGCATTAATAAACATAAGTTACATGTAGGATCTAAGAATTTAAAATTTTTCATCAGTATAGCTCAAATTTTTCATCTAGTCATAATGGTCTCCAGAGTTACTCTATGTCATTGAAAAATATTCTGAGACTGAGTTCATCTTTAAAATGACAATTAGATAAGTTAGTCTGATCAACAGGAATCTTGGCTAACTTATGAAGGTTATATAAATTAAACAAACTATCTCAGAGACTGCATCAGTCTGAAAATAACATCAACAGAATTTACACCAATCTGAAAATGAAACTCCTTACAGGCAGGGATGGTTGGTTTCTTATTCATTTTTAATACACTTAACAGGGCATCTGGCACATAGGAGATACTCAGTAAATGTCTGAATGAAGGAAGAATTGAGGGTGTCTGGGCTGGGCAATTCAGTTGATTATAACAAGAAGGCAATGAAATTACTCTAAGGTAATGAAACTATTATTTGCAAATTAGGTATACCCTTTGGAACACTGAGTTCCATACAGACAAAACAAACTCCTTCGTTGCAACAGGCACATATTTCAGCCATTTCTGTTATAAGCATTTACTGTTAATCACTAAAAAGAACCAGATGAGAAGCTGAGTAACAGAAAACTGTTTAAAGAGCATTTCTATTAATAAGATCATTGTTTTATACAATGTCAACATTTTGTACAATCAACGACACTTTCAGTTATACATGAAATAATTTCTATTCAGGGTCAAATTCTTAGAGAATTTATTTTCTTCTTGACTCTCAAGTAATAAACTAGTAGAGCAGTCCTCCAACCACTCAGATTTCTGATATAGCCTCAGGAAAAAAACAACCTGTAAAATAAATACTGATGCTTCCAGTAAAACTGAAAACCAAGGACTTTCCCAGTGTTTGGATTAATTTAACCAAAACTTTAGAAAGTAAAAAGGAGTTCTCACTATGAATTTAAAAATGCAAATCTGCTTTGTCTTATAGGCTAAGCACGCTCTCAATGTCTTAATATTTGCATCTTAGTTTTGTGTTTCTCCTGGGTTTTATTCTATATTTAGTTTCAGATATTCATTTAACAAATGGTTCTTACTCCATTTGTAGCACTATGCTAAGCTACTAGAATTCAATGGTAAGCCAAAACAGAAAACATCCAAATTCTTATGTGTATAGAGTTTAGTGAGGGAGATTGACAAGTAGACACACTAATGAAGGAATAAGTATAATTTGAGATGTGTTATAAATGAAACATGATGCAAGAAGAACAAGATAAAAAAAAGTAGCCTGGCCTGTGCTAGTGAGACCAAAGAGCTTTAAAAATGAATAGAGGTGAACTTGGTAAAAGAAAAAACAAACAGCCAAATCAGTGGTTATGAGTTGCAGGCAGAGGAAAGAGTGTGTGAAAAACGCCTTGGGAAGCAGCTGGATCACCTGAGGTCAGAAGTTTTAGACCAGCCTGGCCAACAAGGTGAAACTGTCTCTACTAAAAAATACCAAAAAAAAAATAGCCAGGCGTGGTGGTGGGTGCCTGTAATCCCAGCTACTAGGGAGGCTGAGGCAGGATAATCCCTTGAACCCAGGAGGCGGAGGTTGCAGTGAGCAGAAATCATGCCACTGCATTTCAGCTTGGGTGACTTCATATACGTGTGTGTGTGTGTGTGTGTGTGTGTGTGTGTGTGTGTGTGTGTGTAAACCCTACAGTAGAAAAAAAAAATGGCATATTTAGATTCAGATACCAAAAGGAACAGTGTGTTTTGAACAGACAAGCAGAAGAAAGTGGCTTAGTAATAGATGACAAAGTTTGAAAGGTAGACAGTTTGCAAATGTCTGGCCTTGCAGCTGTGTTAAGGTATAATTGCAGGAGCCAGTTAGATGGTTATTGTATATCCAGGTAAGATATAATGATGGTTTGGACTAGACTAGTGTCAGAGATAAAGCGACATATCTATGACATAATTAGGAGGAAGATTGTGACTCATTAAATACTAGGAATAAAAATAAAGGTGCCAAAAACTAATGCTTATTTCCTTATGTGAAATTGGAGAGCAGATTTTATCATCCACTGAGATAATAAACAATGCAAGAAGAGCAGGTTAGATTGAGAAGATCATGAGTTTAAGCTTGAATATGCTGAGATTAAGGTGCCCTTGAAACGCAAAGTGGAGTTTTCAATTGAATATATGGATGTAAAGGTCAGAGAAGACATCTGGATGGAAAATATGAATTTATGAGTTATCACTGTGCAGACAATAATTTTTAAACTATGGGAATGGATAAGAGTATAGAGTAGAAAAAAATGCGTGGAATGACTCTTAAGGAGCTAACATTTAATGACTATAGAGTGGAAGATAAAATCATAAAGGAGTCTGACAAGGAATAACTAGGAAGTAACAGCCAAAGAAGGAGTGGAGTGTCATGGAAGGCAATGGCAAAGTTTATCAGATGCTGCAGTCCACTGGACTGTCCCCATGATTCCATGACCTCAAGACTTCAGTATACCAGGATAGAAGACTGACTGGAGGGAAAAAAAAAAAAAAAAAAAAAAAATCAAGGTAGTATGTTTATACAGCTCCTTGAAGAAGTTTTAACATGAAAGTGTAAATAGAGGTAAGATGATAACTCCAGAAAGGTGAGGAATCGAGGAAAAAAATGTAACATGAAAGAAATTTGAGTATGTTTTATTGTTAGTTGGAATTACTTGTTGACTAGAAGTTGTTAATACATAAAACACTGAAGAAAAAGGGAGAACATAGTTATTTATTTGGAGTTCCACTCTCGTCACCCAGCCTGGAGTTCAGTGGCACCATCTCGGCTCACTGCAACCTCCGCCTCCTGGGTTCAAGCAGTTCTCCAGCCTCAGCCTCCCTTAGTATCTAGGACTACAGGCATGTGCCACCAGGGCTGGCTAATTTTTTGTATTTTTAGTAGACACAGGGTTTCACCATGCTGGCCAGGCTGGTCTTGAACTCCCAACCTTGTGATCTCTGTCTCAACCTCCCAAAGTGCTGGGATTACAGGAGTGAGCCACCGTGAATGGCAGAGGACATAAGTTTCTTTAAAATTTGGACCAGTAACATACCATGTACATGAGAGAAGATTCCTGCCAGAGGGCAGGGAAAATAGAGATACATAGCTTGAGGCTTCCGATTTCTGTCATTGTGGATGTCCCCGGATTTATGATTGCCTTTGCTTTATCCGACTAGTTGTTTATGCCACCTTCTCTTGCTGTCTCATGTGTTTGGTCTTACATCGTTATTAACTGAGCAAAAGTTAGAATTTAAAGGTCTTTTTGTATGGCATTTTCTAACTATCTGAATTCTCACTAACAAAACTCTTGCTATGCAAATGCAGGGTAAATTTCTCCCTAAAAAGGATGTAAATTAGGTTCCTTTTTCATCATATGAACATCGACGGAATTTCTTTTAAGAATTTGACAATTAAAAAATATAGCATGATTGCTAAAAAACTGCCTCAGCCACCGAAGTAGCTGGGATTACAGGTGTGCGTCCCCATGCCCAGCTAATTTTTGTAATTTTAGTAGAGATGAGGTTTCACTATGTTGGCCCAGCTTATCTCGAAACCCTGACTTCAGGTGATCCACCTGCCTCAGCCTCCCAAAGTGCTGGGATTACAGGCATGAACCACCATGCCCAGCCTGATAAAACTTATTTTTAGAAATTAATGGAATAAACCATAAGGCAAACATGTAAAATATGGCTTTATTTTTTCTTTGTTATTAGCTATTTTTTATTTTGTTATTAGCCAGTACTTCCTCCAACTAAATCCACCGTACATCTGTAGGACAGAGGCAGAAGTAGAACAGACTTGAATAAGCCAGTTGTAGTGATTGAGGTCAATTCAGTATCAAGATAGAAGTTCTTCTTAAATGAAATGGAGCAGAGATCACAGTTCTACAGATACATTGTAATTCATACTCATGCACAGTTTGTCTTTCATTTCAACAAATTTTGAAAGGGATCACATAGAGAGCGATATTGGTTTTCACAAGGGTTATTCTCTTTTGGGGAAGTTCAGAAAAATTGTCTTACTATATATATACTTTTTTAAGTTTCTGAAGTTTAAAATTTTCTGGCACCTTTAGTGTCTGTTTTACACAAAAGCTAACTTTTACCCAGTATTTTGTTCTCTAAAAAAGTCTGTCGGGGGGGAAATAGGGGAGGGACAGTGGGGGGTGGGGAGTTGGGGAGGGATAACATGGGGAGAAATGCCAGATATAGGTGATGGGAAGGAAGGTAGCAAAGCACACTGCCACGTGTGTATCTATGCAACAATCTTACATGTTCTTCACATGTACCCCAAAACGTAAAATGCAATTTTTTAAAAAAAGCCCTGTGTCCTTTCTTCTAGGTGATTCACAGTGCTATCTGCATGTTTTAAAGCTACATAGCCCATTCCACCTTCCTTAGATGCTACTAACACACCTGAGAACATTTCCTAAAAGATTTATCCAGAGTTGTAAAATTCTACATGTCTGTTGAAAGCACATTCTAATACCTAATAATTTATTTTGGTCAGCAAACTCTTAGGGTAGCCAAAGTAGGATGTTGGCCAAGAATTGTGTTACTGCCAGAGTAACACATCTTCATTACCTACTTTTTAATAGGTCAGTGTAAAGAAATGCATGGTTTAAGATCAGCTAGACAGAGGTTGGAAAACTGTCTAATAGTTGGGCAGCAAGAATCCTTATTAGTATTTGCTAAAACCCAAACGTAAGTCAGGTGAAACTGTAGACATTTATCACATTACCTTTGATACTGTTTGGATCAGAAAACAAAATAAAAACTGCTAAGTTTTATAAATTGACTAAATTTTATCTCCTGTTGACTTTCCATATCTGTAAGATAAAACCTCATATATATATATATATATATATATGCAAGATTTTTTAAAAATAATTTTAATTAGCTCATTTCTCACACTTGTTTAAGAAAGAAATTTATTGTAATGCAAAATCTGCATTAACATCACAAAATGGGAAGAATGATTCTGAATAGGATTGATATTGATCATATAAAATTAAGATATTTATTAGTAATTTACAGAAAAATATGAAAGGAAGAGAACTTCTTATAATACTCATATTTGTTAAAAGCTCTCAGACACCTCTGCTCAACCTCAGATTCCAGTTTTCTGCCCTTTCTCCACATATATTCTCTGCATTGCATCTTGCTTGCCCAGATGGAACTGACCTATAACTCAATATATAGAGCATGAGTAAGAGATCCTTCAATGTCGTGTAAGAAAAAAAGAATATCCATACTCTATTATATATAATTTTGACAGTAACTAAAAATATTACCTGTGTTTCTAATTTTCTCAAATATATAAAAGTTTTTCCCATATTCCTGATAGTTATTATATAAGCTAAGGTTTGCATGCCAGTAGTCTCAGAGCCAAGAAACTATGTAATAGTGAGAGGCTTCACTTCTTGAAACAGATGGTGACTCCTGAACTGTGCTAAATCTATAAGATATTAGATTTATTCATAAAATGTTGCCATGTAGATATGGAAACTTTGGCAAGATTTTCATCTTAAAAAGGTCAAACTTCATCACTTCAATATTAATTTGTGTATCCTTTTATCAGCTCTTCCAATTGGTATTTCTTAGAGAAAATATAGGAAAACTCAAGCTCCATATGGGAAGTATAGATAATACCTTATCATTATATTGGAAGGTATGTAAATATATAAAGCTAAACATTACTCCTGCTCCTTTATCCATGCATAGCCTGTCAATACATAACATACATCAAAACTAACTGGACAGCAAGTTACAATGCAGTTTATTCGTATTAAATTGTGAAGATCTATTGTAAAACTACAATTTCTTTTATTGCATAAGCTTATGAAAATCTTCAAGATATCTATTAATCTGTAATTTGATAAATTTAGTGCTGTTTAGGATTATGAGATGGAATGTTCTGCTATATAAAGTTGTCTCTGAAATTGACATATTTCTTGAGAAACATGGAAGTATTACTTTGGTGCTTATTCAAAAATAAATAAGGTGAAGCATTTGAAGCAAAACCATCTTGTCTGAATATGAACTGAACCTGAGTCTACAGGGTATGTTTATGGAATAATGTGCCCCTGGGACTCTACCAGCCAGTTTGATGTTTAAAAAATGTATTTGAAGTGATTATTTGACTGTGTAAGCACATTTGTGCCTTTAAATTGTGCAAATCAGTTCAAGTGATCAAAACAGAATGGCAATTAGCAAAATTACAAAAGGGAAAACTCCAGACCCAAATCCTCATCTTACCGAAGGCTGAGAAGACAGAACTAGTTAATCCTCATGTCCTGAGTGCAACCACAAACACCCCACTGAAGAGAAAGGGACAAGTAGCAAGTACATCTGTAACATGAAATGAAAAATGAACTCCATTCTGAAGATGAGAAATTTATCAGGGGACAACAGATGAAAGAGGATCTGCAAAGATCTACACCTTGGTATAGATAACAACATGCTCATGGAAGAAAATGTTTGAGAACGAAAAGTTCCAGGTGAAAGGATCTTTAGCTCTATCAGCAAATCACCGTCAAACACCGTCATTTCTGATGCAGAGGGTAACAGTAAATAAAAATAAAAGGCAAGAAATGTTTTTGACCACTAGGAATGCATGCTGAGGAAGACTCCAGATTTTTTCCATCCTTTATTATTAGTGGAACATTTCTACCACTGTCAGAAAAGACTGCTGAGGAAGTTTGAATTATTTTTGTGCCGTGGCAGAGCATACAGCAAAATAACTTCAATTCTTAAAAGCCTTCTCTCTCTAATTCTAAAATGTGTATAGTTTATCACTTTCAAGACAAGACTTTGACAGTTATATAAGAAAGTAATATGAAACAAATGAAGACTTGGGGCAAATTGAAATTATAAATATTTGGACAGCATAGCAATAGTGTATGGGGGTCAGAGAACACTCTGGTGTACAGCACAGTTAAATAATAGGATTTAACATGTTGAAAAATAAGATTCAGGGGAAACATCAAGAGACGATTTGTTAATTAAGTGATGAAGTGGTCATTTAACAATATATCGATATTTTGTGTATTTTTCATCCTACTTTGGTAGTCCCCCAGCTCTCCTTAATTGGAATTCATCATTGTGGTTAGAGAGTATTTGATTACTGCCTTAAAATGACTATCAGACTTTATTGTGAAAAATTCTGAAGCCCATTCCTAGTGGTAGAGCTCAATCCTTGAAAACATTTCTCTCAATGAACTTCTTTAGAATTCTGATTTCACTCAAAATATAGTGAAATATATTCTATTTATTAAAAAAAAACACCTATCTTTGTAAATGAAGCTAAAGGAAGCTATGCCAGCTTACTCCTCAACAAATTGCTCATGACTTTATCAACATATAAAATGTAGATATATGATGATATAAATTGTTTTACAATTTAACATCTGTGAACTCTTTTCCACCTAATTCAGAATTCAGTTAAGAATAATTTAAGGCTTTTTAAAAGATTTACTAATTTTCTTTAAAATTGAAAGCTGGTTCCATAGACAGGTACTGGTATTGAGCCAAAGTGTTTGAACTCAATAAATATAAAACAAAGAGTTTTAATATTTCTTCAGATAATTTATTTTAATGCCATCATAAGACACAGTAAATTTCTGTTTTATGGTATTTGAAATAGAATTCTGTCCTGGTCCCTCTTACTTTCTAACTTTGTAATAGCTGGCCTAATTCTAATTGCCAGTAATATCAGAACTCCATCCTGCCCTTCAAAGACAAAATGTTACAAAGATAAAAAGGAGACTGCAGGACAAAGCCCTATACCAATTACCATAAAACAAGAATATACTGTGCCTCGCGATGACATTATGTCCACAGTGCCCAGTGGCATCTGCTGATCTACATAGGGGCTAGTTAGACACCTAAATATAGCTCCCACCATTTGAAGTACAAAAATTTCCAGTCATACATGATGGACATGCCCTGGAAATCCCTTCCCCTCTACTCAAAGAATAAAATAGCAAAGGAGCATTCTCCTGTTTGCATGGTAATAGCAGTGTCCCTCATCCCTTTCACTGGGGTCCTGCAGCAGAAATAAGGGTCAAGGAGAATCCCAAGTCCCTGTCACCTCAGCCTCAGGGAAAGTGACAGAAACACAGTTCCAGTTTGGCATAACCTCACAGAATAGGAATGTATAGAATTCTTACAATAGGAAAAAATAAAGTCTTGGATTGATAATGCACAGAAATCACCAAGAAGCGAGTCTGATATTTGGCATACATGTGCAATCAAGTCCTGAAGATTTCTAAACGTATTTGGCGAGGGATATTCTATGATGGTTTATAATTCCTGCAGTTAGGAGAGAGTGTTCTCAGCCCCTGAAACTTATTAACTGCATCTTAGGTCAGATTCCTTGGAAACAGTCTGTGCCATGGAGATTCGCATGCACAAAGCTTATTAGAGAATGCTCTTAGGAACAAGACTTGGAAGACAGTGAGGGAAACAGGATTGAAAAGAGGCAGAAGTTGAATTGCAAAGTAGTTGCGGCAGCGGCCTCAGCTGTCCTTAAGGGGAGTCTGGACTTGAGATGTTCATATTTTCCTGAATGTAGTCAAGAGGGCCAGGCCTTAGTGTCCCCTTTCCTCCCAGAGGCCTCTGGGCAGCACATCACAAAGTATTCACTGTTACTGATTGAGGCTGATAGCTACAATCATCACTTACCTCTTGAAGAAGCCTGAGCACTTGAATTTGACTTACATCTAAGCAAGCCAATGTTGCTTTCAGATAAACTACACATGTATCCCCACATCTGCTGTTTCCCTGCCATACTAACTAGGGAGTTAAATTCCCTCTGTTCGTGGCTGGTTCTACTGTTTCTTATGAGGAGCGACTCAAAGAAACAGTGACTCTTCCAAAGAACAGCTAAATACTAATCATAACAAAACCACAAAATGCTAATTGTATAAATGTGCATCAGCATGGACATACGTAACTCCAAATAATGCTACTCACTGATATATTATTAGAACATAGAGCACAATCCAAATACGGTATACCTGGGTATAGAGCACAAGAAGGAATCTTTATAGATTATTCTGCTTCAAAATGAAGGCACAGGACACATAAAAGGCAGAATCCTGCAAGTGGGGAAGTGAGGAAGCAAAGCACCGTTTGTATAACTGCAAAGGATCTTACCTGTTTCTTTTTTGAAACATAAAGATAATAACACTCATTTTTGGCTATATAGGCTTCTGTGAATTTCATATGTATGAAAGTGCTTTAAAAAACATCAAGTATCCCTCAAATGAAAGTATTATTGTTATGGTTTGTCACACACATACACCTATTTCTTCTATTGCTGCTGTAGGACTAGAAAAAATGCTTGCTATTTATTTTATAGCATCTTATTACAAACACTTCATAATTAGGCAGTTAGCAGAGTGACTAATCCACTATCCTCTAGTGCAAATGTCTTTGAAGGTTCTTGCTTGCTAAGCTTGTCTCCTTTGCAATTTCATAAATAAGAAAGTGATAGTCCTGGTGCCATCAGAGGCCAAGCTCCGGCAGGGTCATGGAATGGACACATGCCTCTTCTTGTCTGTACTACAGTAAGCATATCTGTTTCCATATCATCAGGGAAGAAAACTGTCCAGATGATTGTGAGGTGGATACGTAAGTGTCTGTTAAGTTTTGAGTCTGTTATAGTTAAAGGATATGCTGAAAACTTCACCTGCATGAATCTCATTTAGTCATTTCTTCAGGTCCATTAATAGTTACATAATATCTATTTATTTTGTACTCATGTGACAGTCACTATGATAAATATCTTGACACACTATCTCACTCATTCTTTATAGTATTTTTAAGAATTAGTTTCTTTTATGACACTCAGTTAAGAAGTGAGAAAACTGGGACTTAAGGAGATTAAGTAATTTATCTAAAGTCATGCAACTATAAGCAACTGAAACAGGGTTCCTAGGCCATTTTACTGTAGAGCCCTTATATTTAACCATGCTATACAACCCATTTCTGAAATATTATTTAAATGAGGTCACTTTCAAAGCAAATCATCAATAGGAAACTTCCCCTATCTCCATCATTTATCATTTCATGAACAAAGCATGTGTCTTATAATTGAGCTTTTTTTCCTCAGCTCCTTACATCTTTATCCTCCTCTAACACCCAAGTTTCCTGGGCTTCCCATTCCACTGAAGCCATAATCTCTACTGTCCCAAACACAGTCCCACATTTCCCACCACATGCATCATACATAGTTAATGCTACAATCCCTTCCCTAAATATTCTGTTTTATCCTATGAAATTGTACACTATACTTTCTGCAAGACAATCACTCTCTAAAAGCCAGCTTAGACTGGTCCCAACTCATACTCAACTCCTTTGTTCTCAATTCCCAGCATGCTCATGTCTTGTGAAGGATTTTTCTATTAATCTTTTGTTATCTCATCTCCAAAATCAAACAATAAACAGTGCAAGATCTCTTCCTTTTGTCACATGTAAATTACTATAAGAATGCTAGGAATAAAGTATGTATTAGAGATAATCCCTAAGACCACATGGGAAACTGAATCAACACAATATAAACAAGTATATAAGGATTGAAATGTTACAGTCAGAAGAAAATCAACTATACAGACGTCACCACAGAAATCTTACTAAAGGGTATTAGTTAAGTAGGTAAAGGCCATGGAAATTTAGCTTTTTAGAGAGATTTGCAGGTTTGCCATACGCAAATATACAAATCATAAAATGTTCATAAAGAAATAAGAAAATTGACTTAAACCTAATGAGAACTCCAAAAGTTATGCTGCAAAAAAAAGAAATGACATAAATACAGGGCCTTCAGGTTAAATGAAGAGGTTGTTGATTCCAATTTTTTTCTTAAAGAAAATGTCTAAATTATATTAACATCACTATCACTAATTAAGCTCTATTTTCTAAGCATACTTGTTAGTCTTCACCTGTAGTTAATTATTTATACCTGTATTTATTTATTTATAATATTCACCCAGTGAGTTACTATCACACTTATTTTAAAGAAGAGGACAATGAGGCATGTAAGGCCTCAGGACAGTGAAAAAATCACACATAGGTTTTCAAAGCCAAGAAATTTGAATCCAGTGTGTAACTCTAATCACTACTCAATATTGCACAGCAATAAATGAAGTTAAAATGTCTTATACTTTACATTGCATGAAAATCTTAAGAAATATTCAAAATTCTCTTGTTTTTAATTCTAAAATAAGCTTTATAAAATTAGTGAACATAATTTTGAAAACTCAACTACAATAAGACTTAAAAATGTACAAAATCTAAAACTTTTATTTTCTATCTTCACTTATACAACTGCCATTTTTGTATTAGAAATTTCACACAATAAAATTTAGCACAAGTTTTATTCTAATCATGATAATATATTGCAAGAAACATGGAATTAGCATACCATTTATAAATTCAGGAAATTCAAAAAGGGGTAGGAAAAATTATTTTCACTTAGCCCACAAAAATGCATATGATAAATTTAAATGTATTTTAAAGATATTTATAGTTTATTATATAATCTATACTTATTACAAATCAAAAATGTTAACGTATTTGCTATTATGAAAAAAGCCATATATTAGTCTGTGCTCACACTGCTATGAAGACATCTGATACTGGATAATTTAAAAATAAAAGACATTTAATTGACTCACAGTTTGGTATGGCTGGGGAAGGCCTCAGGAAACTTACAATCATGGCAGAAGGCACCTCCTCACACGGCTACTGGAGAGAGAATGAGTACAAGCAGGAAAATGCCAGAGACGCTTATAAAACCATCAGACCTCGCGAGATTCACTCATTATTGGAGAACAACATGGGAGAAACCGCCTCGATGATTCAATTACCTCCACCTGGTCCTCTGGTTCTGCCCTTGACACGTGGAGATTATTACAATTCAAGATGAGATTTGAGACACGGAGCCAAACCATATCAAGCCATAACATTCTATTACTTAAAATTCATTAGGCTATAATTGATAGGTACTGTTGAAATATATTTTTTCATCTTAGAAAATTACGTGGATCAATTACAGTTCTATTGTAGACACAGGTTTATAATTCCATAAATCCAGGAAAGTTCAGCACATTCCCCTTCTATCTAATACGAGGAGGTATGTTATACTAAAATAAGTATTTATTTCTAAATAAAAGATTGACACAAATTGATATCCGATTTTTCAGATTTTTCTCAATCGAGATTACTGATTACTGTTTGAGAGAACAGTTGCTTTAAAATATCACATGTGAGTTGTTCAAAAGTATGTCTAAGTGCTTAATTAAAGAATTTTCTTTGCTGGGTTTATTCCTAGGCTCAGGAATAAGAGGAGGGATTTTTTTTTTTTATTACATGTGATGACTCTAACTGAGCCACTGAGAAAAGAGCAAATTTTATTTCTAATGTATTATTTTAATGGTCCAAAGTAATTAAGTGTTCTCACAAAATATATGCTTATTTTTTTCTAAAATATTTAAATGTAAGATTGAAAAGTTACATTAACAGTAGTGTAAGTTCAATCCCCTAATTTTTCTGCTGAAGAAACTTCATGCCGAGTAGAAAGGAGACTTGCGTGGATCCACATGACTCGAGGCAAAAATGGGAAAATTAGATCTAGATGCACAATTGGCAGTCTTTCCTCTCCACCCATCTTTTATATTGATTATTACAGGTGACATGCTGCTACCTTTATCTTTCCCCTCTCTGTGACCTAGGTTTTACTTCCTATTATATACAAAGAAAAGAATTATCAGTTGTTTATTATGCCAGGCTCACAGAACACTTGACTCTTTTTCTTTTTGAGAGGATCAAAGAGTCCAAAGCAAACAACTCCTCTTTTTCAACCTGACCTGGAAGCCTTCTGTTTATAAGAACAATCATGCTTATTTCTCTGTTATCATAAGTGAAAATTAGTGATCTCGAATAACACAAAATCTGAGAATCTTATTTTTTAAAAACCACGGGCAAGTTTGTATTCTCATCACTAATGCATATGGGATTTATCTAAAACCTTATCTGAAACCTTATTAAGACTTTAACGCTTGTTACCATTAACTAAAATTTAACAATAATGGGAAATTGCTGTTCCAGAAAGCATCCCATTTCATTCCACATTTATAGACCATGTTAGGGACTTGTTTACATTAAGGAAATGTATTTTTCCTTGCAATTTTATATGCATTAGGACTCTACCTGTTCTTTTAAGAAAAAAAGAAAGAACATGCATAACTATAAATTTATCTTCCTCTTTTTACTTAACTGTCCTTAACTATTTCCTAATTATGAAATAGCAAGCAGGACTACTGTTTTTAATCCCTGTTTCTCCACAGCACTTAATTTATTGCTAGTATACAGTATGTGTTCAAAGGAAATTCCTCAAGTGAATGAAGCAAAGTTTTCTTATCTTCCCTGTATTTTTTTCTGTAAACAAAATACTTCCAGCTCCTAACCCATTTTCAACAACATGATTTGGGAAATCCTCATCATCCTAACTGTTCCCTACATTCTTAATACAATGTATCAGCCACCAGATAATCTGTCAGAAACAATGGAATTCAGTATTCCCCTTATAATATAAAGATGCATAACAAAAGTGAGATTATAATATGCTCAAAGAAGAATGAATTCACTCTTCTCAGTTTTCAAATCATTCAGATGGTGATTTTAGACAGCCAAGTCTGTTTCACATACACTGCCTGAAATGACTTAAGTTGCTTAGTCATACTACCAGATTTTACCACTCTCCTAATAGGTAAACATCCTCAGGAGATTTAACACATTAAGCAAAGTTCTCAATTATTCACAGCTTGTGGTCAATTTCTTCCATCAGATAAAATTTTCTCCTAACCCCTAGCTGTGAGAGCCACTTGCAGAAGGAATGAAAGTTTACAGATGGAGTAGATGATTTTCTAACTTGTGGCACTGCCCAGAAAGTCAAGTTTGAGCACAGGCCCCAGTCAAGGAGCCAGATATATAAAAGCACTAGGAAATGAAGAAAGGAAAGAGCCAGGGTGAGAGTTAAACACCGTGAGGGCATTTAGGATAACACTGAAACAAATTTTCTCCCTATTCATGTATTTTCAGTATACCTGATTCAGTACATTTTAATTAGGAGTCTACTATGAATCAGGTACTTTAAGACCCTATAGTTACAGAGGATAATGGAAAAATGTGTTTCTGACATTATGAAATTTTAGCGCACTAAGATAAATGTAAGAAACAAGTATATAGTCATTTTGAAAAATGTTTCAGGTAAAATAGAATGCAGAGACACAACATAATGGCAGGGGGGTGGGGGGGATTCAATAAAGAGTCAGGAGAGAACACCAAAGAGGGGATGATCAGAGACACGTGAATGAGAAGAAGCCTGTCATTTGAAGAATGAAACAATGTATGTGGATGTGGATATGAATATAAATATATCTCTGTTAAAGAAAGAAGTCAGGGTGAATAATGACTGCTGTAGTAACATGTTTTAAAAAATGTTACTGAATCTGAAAAGCACTGTGACTTTCTTTCCCCTAATAAGATGTCAGAAACTCACTGCCTACACAGATTCAGGAAAGCAGCTTCCTTGCAAAGCCATCGTCTGCCTGGGCCCAAATTGTCTATCTGGAGAGTGTGTTAGCTCTGCAAGGAGTTGAATTTCCACCCACCTGGGTGCAGTGGAACAGGCTGCTGCACATGAACCCCATTTTTATGACTATTTTATAACCTCATTTCTATCTACCTTCAGATAAACTAGAATATCAGTCTCTTATTTCTGCAACATCAATGTTCTTAGTATTTCAGTCAATCAAATGGTAGCCTGTCTAGTTTCTCAGACAACTGCCTCCTGAGACTTTGCCTGGACATACTCCTCGGACATATTTGAGAGGTCACAAGTTGGGCTAATACAAGCTACGTACAGAGATATCTTTTCCAAAAGTCTGTAAAATACACCCACCTCTGTCTGCCTCTGAGGCTCGAGACCACTTATCTGGGCTTAAACACCTTTAGTTTCATATGCTTTTCAAAGTGGTGCCTAAATTCAATCCAGTGAGAAAGAATTGAACATCTACGATGTGGTCAGTACTCTGCTGGATTCTATGGAGAAGAGAAAAGTTAATCACAAAAATATAAAAAATACCGACTCATACTTTAAGCATGCTAAAATATGCATCAGCATCTGGTGAAGTATGCTCATCTCTGCAACTTCTTTTGCAATGCAAACAAAACAGGTGAAAAGATGGATGAATAGAGGGATATATAAGTGATAGTGCAAAGATAGCAAAATGATAAATACAGCACAATGTTAATTGTAGATAGGTACATGACTGTTTACACTTTGAAATCCCTTTAATTTGTCTGAATATTTAAATGATGATACTAAAATATTGGGGAAAAAACAACTGATCACTGTTTATGTGAATCTTACAGTTCAGGTAAATACTCACATAAAATAACTACTATATGGTGAAGTACTGATTGTGGGTGCTATGGGAATTCAGAGAGAAATCAACATAAATTGACACATGAGGATTTAGGGCCACTTGAGGTTTGAAGATGGTACAGGATTTTCAAAGATAAAGTGGGAGAGAAAGAGCATTTCAAGTGGGAGAAACAACATGAGCAAACATCTAGAAGGGAGAACGGAATGGCAGTTCCACAGGAGAACAAGAACAACTGAGCAGGGTTGAGAATAGTCAGAATAACTGGAAAACCTAGCGAAACTATGTATCACAGGTCCTGGTGGGTAGAAAAAAATACATGGTCCCTTCTTTAAGAAGTTGATAATACTTGGTATCAATAAGAGGAAATAAAAACCAGATTTATAAACAGAGTGGTCATATAGTCATATAAAAATGAACAAAGAAAGTGACTAGATGAACATGGGCACTTAAGAATACTTCAGACCTCCAGGTAATCATTAATCTGATGATGTAAAACAGATGAAAAAAATTTGAGCTTCCCTTTAGCACCATGATTTTATTATACTAGAGAAATAAGGCACCATGTTTGTACTGGGGCCATTTGAATCCCTCCTTTCCCAGGACAAAGGTTTCTACCAGGTTAGCTTTTCCTAGGCCAGCTCAGGCCACAGCACAGATGATTGTGACAGGTCACCGTCATTTTCCTCCATCATATACCAGACCCCATCACCCAAGCAGAAAGCCATGCAGAACCAAAGTCACAATGGAAACAACTGAATGGAAAGATATGGAGTACCTCAGGGATCAATATAAATTCTCAAGAACCACGTTCAGAAAGCACAGAAACTGGGGTGTGTCCCTGGGATCCAGGTCATTCTCTACAGGGATACATTCCAACAGTTCTCATTACCACTTAAAATTCAAAATCAAGACCAGGCGCAGTGCCTCACACCTGTAATCCCAGCACTTTGGGAGGCCGAGATGAACGGATCGCCTGAGGTCAGAAGTTCAAGACCAGCCTGGCTAACATGGCGAAACTTCGTTTCTACTAAAAATAGAAAAATTAGCCAGAGTGGTGGCATGCATCTGTAATCCCAGCTACTTGGGAGGCTGAGGCAGGAGGATCACTTGAACCTGGGAGGAGGAGATTGCAGTGAGCCAAGATCGCACCACTGCACTCCAGGCTAAGCAACAGAGTGAGACTCTGTTTCTCGATTACTTTCTTACTTAATTAATTAAAATTCAAAATCAAAGGAGAGAACAAATGAGACCAGCCTCTGCTGCAGCTCACCTCTGGGCCAGAGAAGGACAGTCACCTAAGTGAGAGTACCCATGAAGATGGTATTCAGTAGGGACATGTAGTTTTTCCAAGCAAGTGACTTCACCTTCTGAGACACACCTGAAGGGAATAATAGTAGTATCCACCTGGTAGAATTATGCAAGGACCAACTGAGATAAAAATAATAGAAGCGAACTCTTATGGTGCTTATTATGTGACAAACACTCTTCTGAATATTAAGTCACCTAATTCTATAAACAACTCTTTGAGACTTACATGATTAAACTTTGCAACTCATGTTTTAAAATATAACTCAAAATTAATACGAAATAATTCTTGTTCTGTGAGGCATTTTTAGGCCTGAGTTCTGAACACCTATCAAGTATATCTCTCTAAAAGTATCCACTTGAAAATTTGAGCCTGTTTATTCGTTTCTCATTTTTGTAGATTCTGTCACATTTACTCTTTTCCCTGCTGCACGTTGATAAAATCAGTTTTTGTGTTTCTGTTGTTTTGCATTGATGATGGTCCCATTTGTTTCTCTCTCTTTGCCTGCAGACCATCTTTAATAATGACCTCTGGTCTCCTAAGTGGAATGATTGAATTACTACTTCTCCTCACCAATACATTTTATAACATAATACCACAATTTTATCTTTTTTTTTTTAACCTAGTGACACACTTTAAAATTAGAGATGGGAATTGAAACACATCTTTATCTAGGGAAAAAGGTGCCTAATTTTAATACTTGGTTAATTTCAAATATAGAATAATGAGAGGGGAAAAAAGCCTTGGTGCCCCATGTTATTGTTAATACTCAGCACAGCATATTGTGAGAAGAAAGGGAATTTGCCGTGACTGGCAAGCTAAGCCTGACCTCTGCTCTAAAACCCTCAAAGAGGATAGAAAATGTAAAGCTAGACCTGGCCTCTGTCCTACAGTCTTCAAAAAGGATGGAAAATGTATTGAGTCACAGAAATCATGACCTACTGACAGACTCTACCTCATTTCTAGGGGATGATGTGAAGGTAGTAAATATGGAAACAATTTTTCAGGCAAAGAAATATTCTGATGGTAAGAAATATAAACCATAATCAAATGTGACTGTCAGTGTGTGATGTGCTGACTGTTTGGATGAAGTTTATTAAGAGAAAAGGTAGCACTTACAATTCAGTTGTCTCCTTGTTTTTAAAGACACCTAAGAAGCTTTTGAAAATACTACTCCCCTACCAGGAAACTGTTTCTCCCTCAGCAAAAAGAAAGGAAATAAATTCTATTGTGTTTCTGTTTGAAAAAAAAAAAAAAGAATAAAGCTTGAGCCTCCTTTCAGCTGAAATTCTTGCTTCAGAATTAAGTTAAGATGTAGAGGATGATAGGCACCAGCCAGCATGTGTCCTCCCAGCTCACTGCAAGATGCTCATAAAGATGGTCCTTTTCATCCTCTGGTGAATCCAAATAGATGGACAGATGGAAAGAGAGAGAGAGAGAAACAGATAAATCAGTAGATAGGTATGGACAGGAGACATTTCAAATGTTCTTCCCCTTGGATGCCTTTTTGTACTCTAGGTCTGAAATCTATCCCTTCGAGTTGTCACTGCTTACTGTTAGGCAGGCAAGATTCAGGTCTGATCTCAAACCTCAAGAAGCTAATGTTCTCAACTCTATTAAAAATCTCCAAAATATATTGCATATATATGTTATATATGTAAAATACATTTGTAATAAATTTAAATATAGTACATATGCAATCATATGTAAATAGACGTAATATATTTATTATGTATAAAATATATATATTATACATTTCATACATAAAAGATAAAATGCATGTATTGTATGTTTCATATATAAAATATATCATATATATGTATTACATGGTACATATATGTATATATACATATATATCTATGTATATACACATACATGTATAATATTACACATTGCATAATATTTAACTGTTGTTAATAACTTGTTTTACCCAAACATTAAAAAATGGAGTTTCTCTGAGGGTAAAATAGGGGAATAATAGCAGTATTCTCCCTCAATAAAAATGTTTGTCAACAGCGGGGGGGGGGCTGGGGGGATAGCCTGGGGATGAATACCAAGTGTGGGTGAGGGGGAGGAAGGCAGCAAAACACACTGCCATGTGTGTACCTATGCAACTATCTTGCACGTTCTGCACATGTACCCCAAAACCTATAATGCAATAAAAATTTAAAAAAAAAAAAAAAAAAAAAAAAAAATGTTTGTCAATACACCTAAAGTATTTACATTCACCTTTTTAATTTATTTCTGAAAAAGCTTTTCATTATTAAAAAAAAGTAAAATTAGGCAGAGTTTTCATTATCAGATGGCAGCTGGATTACTATAACTTGGCTTTTGGAATTTTTTAGTCCATGTAAAAATTAGTTTCAAGTGCCTGTAGCCAAAGGATGTACACACATTCACAGAGACAACTCACTCTGACCCCAATAGCTGGTGGCTGAAGATAATGGTTGTTCTATGAATGGCCTGTGTGCTCACAGAGAAAGATGGCTGAGTAAGGGGTGTCCTTTTCCACTGGATTGATTACAATGAGATAATCCTTTTTCTGCCAAAGATTATCATCTCAATATTCTGTATACAATGATGTTCTACATAGAGCTAATTCCCAAGGGAATTACTAAATTTAATCTTAACCACTGCATTTCACATTTTTCAAGAGTTATATCTGTCATTTTGTTTGTGATATCTACTATTTGATCTAAACTGTTCACTTCTGCCTTTCATTTTCTTGTTCATCTGGAAGCTAACTCAGCAAAACAGCTTGGCATAGTAAATCATATGTTCTCACCATGGAGGTCTATCATATTTTTAAAGCAAAAAAAAATCACTCAAAATATTCTATTACCAATAGTAAAAAGAAGTAAATTTTTCCCCTGAAAGGAACAAAATGTTAAGCACTCTAAAAGATGTGTGGGGAATGTTGAAGACCAAAGAGCAAATACATTTTCATAACTACATTAAGTAACAAATGGAGCTGCACAGAATTATTCAGCTAAAATTCAAGCTGAGTTGAACACCAGGGTACAGCCACTCACCTTACATGAGTGCTTTACCTTACAAGCGAACTTATGTTCCACCTGAAGTGTTCTCGGCTCTCTGCCATTTTGATTTTAGCCTTCATCACATTTTAACCAGAAAGCCTTTGCTCTGAATCATCTCGAGGTAATACTGATGGGCAGAAAGCCAGTAATGAAAGGGCTGTAGCAAATCTACATGTGAAAAGCAGATAAATCACAATCATTTAATCAGTGATCAATGCTCTCTACTAATTAATGGAATTATTTTGAAACAAACTTTCCATTCAATGTAGGACCTATAACAGCATAAAAGTAAGACAGAAAATATGTGTTTTCCAATAAACTGCTGTAAAAAGGAAGTGAACTTTTTTCTGAAAAGACCCCTGAACATGTTTGGAATCCTATACTCAAAAGATATAGAAATATGACATATTTGCATGCACAAGGATTCGCAAGCAAAGCTAAAAGAACATGTGCCTCAATAGTGTAAGTAATGAAACCACTCCTCAGGTCCAGGAGTTGGAGGGGAAGGTTTTCATAAAAAGTTCCTCAAGTTATGTGTGGAGTTTAACTATGAACAAGAAGTTTACTTAGTATATTTCTTTTTAAGGGGAACAATAATGGTGAGACATTAAATTAGCGTGTTTTCATTTCATCTTTAAATCTGTTTTAATCAACCATATCCAAAGCTGAGGCTTCTTAACCAGGAAGTTACCACACAGAACAAAGCATCTTAGCTTTGACTTCCAATGACTTCCTGTATCTGCAGCAAAACAGTCTTAGAGAGTATGTTTGGAGTAGATCAATGAAGTGATTGCCAGGATCTTCTTCTCTATACCCTCAAGGACCTACCCACACCTTGAGAAAAGGAGGTGATTCTATAGAACTATCCAAAAAGAAATGAGGAACTAGAAAGTAATGGGCATGTTTGTGGCAGAACCGCTAGGTGTTCAAGAGGACTCTAACTTTGAACTCAGCTTTAGCTCCAACATGGTACATGGGTGATGGCACAAAAATAATGGTGGAAAGTGGCTGCAGAGTGGTTATCAAGCAGCAGTCCTGGTTTCTCATGACCTGCGTGTGACACACAAGCAATCTAGATGTCCCCACGCTCTTCAGTAAAGCATTCAATAAATATTCTGTTGCTATGAACATTCCAGAATAATGCATACCTATATATGGAGTACCAAGCCTTGTTGTGGAGCATTTCATATTGTACATGAAGGCTGTACCAATTGTACTACTGCCAGCAGTGCCCACTTTCCCACCAGCACTAAATATTGTCAGTCTTTTATAAAATTGACAAAATGTTAGATAGAAATGGTATTTTATCACTAGTTTAAAAAATGTTTGTTCAGTACCTATTCCCTAGGCATAGGTCATAAAACTTTATGGGGCCCAATGTAAATAAAAACAATGTTCTTAAGTATTATACTTACTGTTTCTCCAGCAGTATTTCAAAATTTTCACCCATATTAACATTTAATCATCATGACAACCCTATAAGAAAAATACAACTATCATCCCCTTTTTACAGAAGAGAAAGCTGAGCACAGACATATTAAATAACTTGTCCAAGGTTACTCAGCTAACTAGAATTCAAACTTGAACAATCTGGCCCCATAACCTGCACCCTCTGTTGTTATGGAAGCCCTTTTCTAATAGTATATGACGTGAGGAAAGTGGAGTGGAAGTCCTTAAAGATGGTGAATGCAGAGACAAAGGCAAGTGTTATTGACTAGAAGCAAGTCTGCCAAGACAAGCCTCAATGTTCATGGTACACTCGTGATCTTTGGATCAGGAAGAGTCTCTTAAGTGTCCAGTGAACAAAAAGATAAAGAAAATTACAAAGTCCTGGGAGGAAAAGCAAAATTCCATTACATTGAACTCAGGTCGTATAAAGATTGTGGTTTCCATTCAGTCAAGAAGTGAATCTGGAGAGCTAAAGAGGGAAATGGGTGCACTAAATGGACAAAGAGCTTCCTTCCCAGGGCACGGCCTCAGATATAATTAAGTACTGTAACTAATAGAGAAGCAAGGCATTGCATGCACATTTATGTAAAGATTCTAAAGATTCAGAAGAAACTTTAATAATCATGGAATTAATTATTATTTCCTAATCCTGACCAGTACTCCAAATATGATCCTGCAAATGACTCCAAGTCCAGTCCATCAGTAACCAAAAAAATGACCTGCTGCCTTATAATTCTTACTTTTTGAAGTATAAAATTTATACTCTCATTCATCATTCATATGTTATCTTGTGTGTTCGTGAACTTTCTAAAGGAAAGAGTTTTTTCCAACAGCTTTTTACCTTTTCTCACTTACACTGGTATTTTAGAAACTGAAAGAGAACTATGAAGAGGAGAGTGGGTGAGTTTCAAATGCTTGAAAAGCAAAGGCACGTAACACATGAAGAGAGTGAAAAGAACCTAAAATGCTTTGAACATTAAAAAATGATTATATTTACTTTAGATTCCAGCTGAGATACAGACCCATATTTGTTTTCTTTCTGCCTCAGATATCAACTTGCAGCTAGAACTATTAAGATCTCCAATTAACATGTGGACAGCAAAAATTTCAAAATAAGGAAAACGAAAAAGAGGCAAAGACAGTTTTATTCCTAGTCAGTATTTTCTCTCACAGTTTCTCCAATTTCCATCCCACGTAGGGAAATTGGTATGTACTGAGGATAGTTATTGCCTTCTGAACATGTAAGAGCTTTGACACAAGAGGAACTTTGGGGCTTTATGATTTATTGCTTTATCATTTTTAGTGCCATCTCTGTTCATCCTCAAATCCAGGGCAGACTACAGGACATATTAAAAGGGCAACATTTTCCGGATCCCTTTTTAAAGGGCAAAGCACTTACCATTTTCTACGTAGAAAGCACTTATCTTTGGCTCAGTGTTTTCAGTGAGCAGCATTGAAGGCTGCGTTTTAGACCGCTTTAATACCAGAAAATTTATTTTTCCCGTACTCAACCAACTTTTAAATTGTTATGTACCATGATTCTTATTTTCCTGAAACTGTTAACTATTTTAGTCTACTTTAGTTCTATTTTTAAGGCAGTTGTGTTTTTTCATACACACTGTACACACAACACACACACACACACACACACACACACACACACACACACAAACACACGTACAAATCCATGATGGAACTGCCTCCAAACTGCAGGGATCCATGGGACCCTTTCTGTCAGAATCAGCAGAGTCTATGGCAAAGCCCCACTACCAACTCCACCCCAAAAGGACAGAAATCTTAAGAGTATAGGTCATGTAGAATTACATACACACTACCCATGCATTTAGTAAGTGACCAGGATTAAACTTAAAATGTAACCAAATACCTTCTCTTGAGTCTATTCTAATTTTTAAAAACTTTTTCTTTACCATGAACCAAAATCAGATTGCAGATTTTGAAATGAATACCATAGGTTGTATTTGTTTCCCCCTTAGGCTAGAGCCCTTAATTATTCTTTTTCATGGGCAATTGTAAAGCTTAGCTGCAGCTTTCTAGGAGCTCCAGGATAAGGAGCTGACAAACACTTCTAAAGAGCCAGATAATGAATATTTCAGGCCTTGCAGGCCGCAGAGTCTATGCCAAACTACTCAGCTTTGCCACTGCAGCTCTAGAGCCACCATAGACAATATGGAAACAAATGGATATGGCTGTGCTCCCACAAAATTTTGAGTGTGCTGGATTTGACTTTTTGTCCTTAGTTTTTGAGTCATGAGTCTAGGATATAAACTAATACTTTTCATCTTAGTTGTGCACCACATTAAAATTTCCAAAACCAATTTAAAATGTCAGAAAATAAAATCTAATTAACATTTGAAAATCAGTAGGTGTATGTCCCAAATAATACCAAATTTGTAATTCTACCTAAATGTTTACATAGACCAGTTTTTAATAGCTCATTAACTTTTTCAAGATCGACAATTTTCAGAAGCAATGAGTTATCGAATACCCATAATTAAATGGAAGTACATTCCAACTACAATCCCAGATAACACTTAAGTAGTTTTTGTCCGACTGTCACCACCACCCCCATAGCATTACAAGTAACTCTGAAGCATCTTCCATATATCATCATCTTACCACAAGCACAAAAGACAGAAATAAAGATTTGGTGCCAAAATGTTTGCTGCAATTAAAAATAGTAGGCTCAAACTTCCAATTTACACAGTAATGGAAATGCAGAGATAAGAGTTATTTTAAAAGGATACCTCTACAAAAAAACTTCAGTTTACCGAAAACATTTTCTCAGTTCTAACTTGGAACTGATTAAGTTACTGCTAATTAAGAAAAATTAACTTTGCAAGTTCTATCTTACCATATGGACACATTGCCATTCAAGAATTTCTTCTTTTTATCTATTTTAGTCCCATTGCCATGAGGTTATCTTTCTAAGAACAAATTTAAGTATGCAACATGGCAATCAAAGATTTAGAAATAATTCCTACATTATTAGCATTAAACTTTAATTCTGCACATCAAAATTCTTAAAATGATTGATAATACCAAAATAATAAAATATGTACAAATAAAAGAAAAAGGAGATTATTAGACTTTTCTAAAAATTGTGGAGAATCTCAAAATAATAAACTGTGTAGCTTTCTTTTTACCTTGTCACCTAAATTCCTGCCTCTGAATGAAGCCAACATTCATTTTATAAACAAATTTCGTGGAAATATTTTTTTTGCCAATCAAACAATGGCAACCTGATATTCTCATTTGAATAAATTTTAAAACTGCAAAACATATTTTTATTCCAGTTAGTAACCAGTTTATTTGCAAAATTTCAGACTCTAAAACCCAAAATGTCTTGTCAGGGATCTATTTAAAAGTATAATTACTCATAAAATAAAAACTTTAATTTGGAAAAAGATTCCTCTTTGATTTCTCCCTCTAAGATGCTTACTGAAGTCAAATTTCCCAAATTCACTTCTGCTGTATCATTTCTAATATTTTTCACATATATTCCCTTGTTTTGCAATACTTTGCCTCAGAAATTTTACTCTCCTTTAAGCAGTTGACTTGAGTTAGATTCCTGTCCAAAAGAGTCTGGTTTTCTTCTTTAGTAACTATCACAATAATATTTACCTAAATAATTCTTATCTAAAGTAAAAATTCAATCTGTCTGAATGAATGATCTGTTAAGAAATTTATTTTGTGTAGACTAAAGTATCTGACATATTGATTTCTACATTTGTCAGATACTTAAAAATTAGAATACGCCGGGCATGGTGGCTAAAACCCCAGCACTTTGAGAAGCCAAGGTGGGCAGATCACCTGAGGTCAGGAGTTTGAGACCAGCCTTGCCAACATGGCAAAATCCCATTTCTACTAAAAATACCCAAATTAGCCGGACATGGTGGTAGGCAGGCCTGTGGTCCCAGCTACTCAGGAGGGCAAGGCTGGAGAATCACTTGAACCTGGGAGGCAGAGGTTGCAGTGAGCTTCATTCCTTCTATCTTGTTTGAAAATAGCAATTCTGCAGAAGAATTCTATGTGCCACTGCACTCCAGCCTGGGTGACAGAGTGAGACTCCACCTCAAAGAAAAGAAAAGAAAATTAGGTAGAATAAAGTAAATAAACCACTAAAAAATGTTCTACTCTGTGAAGATATTCTTATAAATAAGAATTAGTCTCATATCACTAAATAAAAATGGAGGAAAAAGAAATTGCCCATGACATTTTTATGCACGTAACATTTTTTGAGTTAATTTTATAAAATATAACTGTACATCCTAATATTGCACAATTAAGTACTGGATTTTTGAAAGTCAGTGAGGAATGTGAATATTAAAAGTGACAAAACCTCTGCATTCAAAGATAATATTTTTAATTTATTATTTTGACAGGTAAAATTATGTGTATTTATCATGTACAACATGATGTTTTGAAGTACACATACATTGTGAAATTGTTAAAATATAGCTAATTAACACATATATTACCTCACACAGTTATCATTTTCATGGTAAGAATATTTAATATGAAGTCTCTTAGCATTTTTCAAGAATATGATATATCATCAACTGTAGTCATGCTGTGAAATAGACCTCCTGAACAGATTCATTGTATCTTTTGACCAACATCTTCCCAATCCACATCCCGGCTTAACCTCCAGCCCCAACCACCCCAGCCTCTGGTAACCACCATTCTACTCTTTATTTTTATAAAAGAAATTGAACTTGATTAATATTGCATAGGGAGATCTTAAACTACCACTAATCAGAAACAGTCAGTTTGATCTAAAATAAACTTTAGTTCATTTTGGATGTTTACTCACTTTTATTCAGATAAATTGAAACTTTACCCAGTGCCTAAATTATAATTTAAGTATCCATATGATTAATGTTTCCACAGTTTTAGAAAATGAAATGCCACATTTCAACTCATCTGAACTAATGAAATATCATTCAATAAATTAAACCCTGATGTGTTTTGAGGCAGGAATAAAATTCACAGTAACTCTTTGTACCCTATTAATGATTTTAAGAGGACGTGAAAAATCAGGAATAATGACAGATGGGAATTTCTGGTAAATCCATAGCAACCTAGCATCTCATCTGCATGTGTATGTTTATTCATTGTTTCATAATTTGCTAATGATTCATATTCACTGAATATGATCTTTTTAAGATGCTGCCAAAGGGAGTACGTTATTCAAAGCCTCATTCCTTCATTAGGAAATCTATCATATTTCTCATAATCTTCACCTATCTTTTTTTCCATGAGTGTTTCACATTTTACATTTTTTAAGTGACTATGGCAATCTATCTTGTTTGAAAATAGCAATTCCACAAAAGAATGAATTGCACATTTTGTGATACAAACTCAAATACATTTGTCTGGTTTTCTATTAATATTCATGAAAATTTTTGCACTATTTGTTTTCTAGATTGTATTTAATTCAGTTTCCACTTTTCTACTAAATGTGGTTGAATATAAAGCCCAAATTGCCATTTTGTGAAGTGTACTGAAGTGTTAATGTATAATGTGGTTAAAAATGACTAATGAAAAAGTTAATAGAACCTTTTTCCACAGTCTACTTCCCAAAGTGTTCTGTAAATTCTTTCATTATCACTGGTCTTTTTAGATTTGGGCAAAATATAAAAATATTTGCCGCTGTAATCATTATAAAATCCACTAAGTTGGACAGAGTATACATAACTAAATTTTAAAATTCCACTTACTAGTTGCCTATTATATGATCTAGCTTTGTGTTCCACAGTCATATGAAGCTCCACATTTCCAAAACATAATGCTTTACTTTATCTCACACCTCACATATTCTTTTCCTCCTGTAATACTCATCCTAGTTACTAAGAATAGTTGAAATCATGTGCGTTGGAATTAGATGGTCCTGAGTTCCAATCCTAGGTTTGCCATTCTACTCTGCATGGTCTTGGGCACGTTACTTAAGCCAAGTATCGTCATCTGTAGAAGGCAGATAATATTTATTACATCAGAGATTAAAAGAGAAGATGCAGGTAAAGTATTTAGCAGCATCCTAAATCAGTAATGCATGATCTTACTTAGTCTCCTTATCAGCCAATCCAGGCTCAAGTTCTGTTACTCCTTAAATGTCTCAGTAACTCAAACTACCCCTTTGTCTTTATCCCCACTGTGACAGCCTAGTGTATGCCCTCATTGTTCACCTGTGTGATGTCTGTAGCTCCTCGATGGTCTCCCTACCCAAACACTGACCCTCTCTAATCCATCTTCTACAAGATTAAGATTTAGAATTTTTCCACCATATTCCAGAATAATAACTCTTTCCTAGTATTCCAGAATAATGTCACTAAATGTCTGGAACAATGTCACTACATTACAAATCTCATTGTTTTACTTTTCCAAATTAAGCTTTCAATATTCTACACTCAGAATTATTTGTATGATTGTTAAGGCCATCTATGATCTGAAACATAGCTCCTGCATTCTCTCTCACTACTTACTCCCCATTCTGCAACCAAACTCTATCACCCTTAATAGTCCTATCATATTTACATGCCTTTGCATATGCTGTTTTCAAGTCTGGAATGGCAAACAAACAACAAATACTTAGGTCTAAGTTGTCATTCTACATTATTGTATTACACAACAAAATTTATATAAGATCTATTAAAAGATTACTTGTTTGGTTATTACAGAAAGAACAAGTATAAATCAGAATTCTAATTCAAAATCTTTTCAGTCATGCAGCACTGCTCTTTAGTGCTAACACAAACTAATGCCTTCAACAAGATCAGAGGTACAGCTTTCCAAACCAAAACTTCAGAAGTAAACCCAGAATCCAATTTTAATAGGCTATGCTAGAGTGAATCTCTGAGAACTTATAATCAGTTATGCTTGTAATCACTTTCTTATATAATGTTAAATGTAATAGAATTTAAAGAGATGAAAATTAAAAATTTTTAAGCACTGCAGTGAAAAATAAGATACATCACTTTCAATATTATCCTCTTACTGGTATTACTTTGAGTAATGTGCCAAATTTCCCCTTCACATTTTCAGGGATGTAGTTGCATCTTACATGATTCTTTACTCTGGTTTCATAGAAGGTGTATTACTTATTCATAGACAGGTGAAAATAAACATATTCCAGGCTCCAAAGAACCAATATCAGAGTATTTGCAAGGCCTAGCTCTGGTTTTCTCATTCAGTGGACTGGAAATGTTTGATATGTCAATTCCGTATCTAGCCCTACTCTACCTAGTTTCCTTCTCCTTCCAATGAGTTGTAGATTTTTAAGGCTGTACTGCATTTACCCTCATGTCTAGAGAATTTTCTAGCCGTGAAAGTATAGTTTGTAGGATTTCAATGGTTGTTTTAAATATTCTAATACTGTTATATAAATCTATCACACTTGTTGAGTAAACACAAATTAACCATAATCCTGGATGAATTAAAATTAAATACACTTACTCTCTTTACTATCCCTGTAATTAAAATAAAATAGTCATTAGTAAAGAGTTTCTCATACTGGACACTATAGACACTTCAGATCAGATAAGTCTTTGCTGTGGGGCCTGTCGTGTGTACTGTCGTGTGTTCAGCAGTATCCCTGGCCTCTATATGCTACATGTCAGTAGCTTCCACCCCACCCCTCATTTGTGACAATCTCCAGACATTGACGTCTAGCTATTCTCTCTTTATGAACATAATACCACTTTTAATTCCAAGTAGAAAGCAGATGACTTATTCCTAAAATGCTCCTTACCACGTTGCTTTGGTAAGTAAGGTATTAAAATTATTCCCTTGTGTTGCTTGTCACTATTCACTGTATGCTTAAGATTGTCCATTATTTCTCTTAACGCCCTAGATGAATTATTTCCTGGCTCCATAACTCTAGTTCCTTTGACCTCTACAACTTTAAGACAGCATAGCATAGTACAGAGATTCCCAAACTTGGCTACACATTGGAATCATCTGGGAAGCTTCAAGAAATCTTGGCATCTGTGTCCTATTCCCCACAGACTGGGAGTTAATTTGTTTGGGGAATGGCCTGAAAACTTATTTTTTTAAGTCCCTCCAAAAGTTTCCAATGTAGAGACAGTGTTGGGGACTACTGAGACAAGAGTTAAGTGTGCAGACTCAGGGCCAGGCTGCTTGGGGCCTCATCCCGGCTCTGCTCCTTGAGAGTGTGTGCCTGTCACTTGCATTCCTGTGTTTTAAATACCTTATCTGTAAAATAAATACTGTAAGAAACATTGCCTACTTCTGGAGGTTATGAGCTAATATCTGTAGTACATAAATAAAAGAACTTGGTCCCTGGCATTTGGTAAGTCTTATTCAACTGTAAGCTAGTGGTGGTGGCAGTAGTAGCAGTGGTGGTGGTGTTAACAATTGTCATCTATTATCACTTTTCATTGTCCCCCTCGATCATTCTGTCTTCAAGTTTATTTTTGGTTGTTTGTTTGTTTTCATTTTAACTTAGCAGTTACTAGACCTTGAATTTGGCCTACCATTTAATTTGACTGCACTCCTATCACAGACTATTACCCAATATAGGCACGACCAATAACAATCTATTAGGTCTCCCAGTCCATTTTTAATTCCCTTTATTTTGTTGAATTTATGTTGATTAAATCAGCGCTTCTGATAAATTAGACTATACTGTCAAAATGTTCAAGATGTCTGATTTTTTTTTAGATACCCTACACCTGAATATTTGTTAAGGCCAAATTGTTCAGATTCTATGTATATTTTAACAATATATATTAATAAATAGTAAATAGTAAGTCCACTCACTATATATATATATATATATATATATATATATGCATATATATATATATATATATGCATATATATATGCTAATCTCATTTGTGTCATAATTACATTTCAATTATTAAATTTATGTATAGACAATATTACCAACTTGACTAGTTTGAATGAGGAAGTTCTAGAAAACTTAATACTAATTTTTCTAATAATTTTAAATTTGTTTTTGTATCAACCATAACTGATCTGAATATAATTAACCTGTCAAATATTTTAAGTGTAAATTTAAATAGTTAAAAATTTTTGACAACTAATGAAGGTGTTATGTCCAAGTTTACATAATTTATTTAAAAATATTTGTAGCAGAACTTCTGACCTATTTTAGACAGTAATTAACCTTATTATTATAGTTACCATGCACGCTTAGAAATTAATTTATTAATACTCTTTTTGAGGTTCAGAGATAAAAGTTATCCCTTGAATTTACCTAAAACATTTTAGAAAATGAAATCTTTGATATGTTTCACTTTCATCTTTATCCACTTAAAAAGTCTTTTCAGAATTTACCAGAAAAGCACATTTAATAGCTGTGTGCTTATCAGAGTGAAAGGAGCCTGTCTTCTCTAAGGGAAGTAGACTTGTGATGAGTAGGTGAAAAATTACATGAGAAGTTCTTGACTCACTGTGTGAGAAGTAGAAACAACAATAAGACAAATAATCTAATTAAAAATGAGCAAAATATTTGACTACACATTTCTTCAGAGTAGACATATGGATGGCTGTTACATAATAAGAAATTTAAATTTGGTCTGTGTCTCCAGCTCCTGGCAGAGATTCTAAAAATCCTTGTAAACTCTTGAGTCATAGGAGGATCTTTTGTTACAATATTTGGTCTTAGCACCTGCCTCCTGACAAAAGAGCTTCTGAGACTCTTGGAATCTTCTCCAGAAAGGACAGAGTAGCTGGGGAGTGAGTTAATCACCATTGGCCAATGATTTACTCACTCATGCATTTGCAGTCGAACCTCCATAAGAACATTAAAACAAGGTAGTTCGGAGAACATCTGGATTGGTGAACAAATTGAGATACTAAAAGGGTGTGGCATAGCTATAAAGGACATGAAAGCTCTGTACTCCTCCCTCATACATAGCCTAATGCATCTCTTCCCTTTGGCTATTCTTGGGATGTATCCTTTATAATAAATGAGTATTAATAAGAACAGTGTTTCCTTGCATTTAGTGAGCCGAATAGCAAATTATTAAAATCAAGGGTGGGCTGTGTGTACCCCCAATTTGTAACTTAGTCAGACAAATATGTAGGTAACCTAGAGACCCACGACTTAATTCAGATTGACATCTGAAGCAAGGATTAGTCTTGTGGGACTGAGCCCTTAATCTGTAGGTCTGTGCTAACTCCAGATAGTTAGTGTCAGAACTAACTGAGTTAAGTGGTAGGACACTCAGTTCGTGTCCACAGACGCTTGGCAGAGAAACCCCACACATTTGGTGTCAGAAGTGTTGTAACTACAGAAAATGTTGTTCCCTGTAATGGCCAATAAGCACACAAAGAAGTGCTCAAAATCATTTGTCATTAGGGAAATGCAAATCAAAACCCCATAAGATACCACTTCACATCTACTACAATGGCCATAACTTTAAAAAAAGAAAAATAACAAGTGTTGGTGAAACTGGAGAAATTGGAACTGTACCATTTTACATGGTACCATGTAAAGTATAAAATGTAAGTGTACATTTTACCATGTACAGTGTAAAATGGTAGAGACACAAAAAATGGTAGAAACAGTTTAATGGTTACTCTAAAAGTTAAATGCAGATTTACTACATGACATCACAATTCCACTCCTAGATGCATATGCAAAAGAATTGATAACAGATATTCAAACAGACACTTATATGTCCATGTTCATAGAATTGTTCTCAACCCAAATGGACAAGTATCAATCAACAGATAAATAGATTTTTAAAATAATCTATATACGTACAATGGAATACTATTCAGACTTAAGAAGAAATGAAGTTCTGCTACCTGTTATAGCATGAATTAATCTTGAAAACTTTATGCTAAGTGCAATAATCCCAACACCAAAAGACAAGTATTACATGATTCCACTTATGTGAAATATATAGAATGGGCAAATTCATACAGACAGAAATTAATCAAAGGTTACCAGTGGCTAGGGAAGGCCAGAAAGGGAAGTTATTGCTTAATGATTTGTTGAAGGCAAGTAAAAAGATAAAAACAAATCTCTAAATATAAAACGTTTTATTTGGGAAGCAAGAATTTTAGTTCAGGGCATACACATATAACAGGGTGGGTGTTGTTTGCTATGTCAAATATATTTTAGCACACTACAAACAGGTTAGAAAAAAAATCTTCCATGAATAGATTCTGGATACCTGAGTGCTGACTACATTTTAGATGCAAAATATTATATTGTATCATCACCTATTATTTATTCTCAGGTTTTGATGACAAGAATGAGAACAAACGTTTTAAATTATAAAGTCATCTAAACCTCTTTTATATATTTATGGCCAAATGTGAATGGAAATAGATTCAACTTCAATGGAGGGTAATGACATCTGATAAAAATTACAAGCACAAATTTGCTTATTTTGCAATTCTGTTGTAGGACTCCAACTCACAGATAAAGATATTTATTGACCAGTGTCTGTAACAGAAAAAAAAATGGAAATAATCTAAATACCCATAGAGAGGGGAATGGTTACATAAAATAGAAAATATGCATACCAGTTACAATGTAATATTCTGCCATCTTAAAAAGAAATAATGAGGAAACTCTTTGTGTCATGATAGAAAACAATCTCCAAAATGAACTAAGTAACAAAAGCACAATGCAGAGAATATGTATAGTATGTTCTGTGCAGGTATATAATTTCTTACAGAGGCCTAGAGAGCTTTTGGGTAACTAAATAAGAAACTATGAACACTGTTTCCTCCAGGGAGGGAAACTAGGTGAACCAGGAATGGGGTGGGAGGGAGAGACTTGCACTATAACTGCTTGAGTATCTTTTGAATCTTGGACCATATGAATGTAGTGAATGTATTCCCTATAAATAGAAAAATGTTATAACATAAAAAATCTTTTTAATTCATCCATTGTAGAAAAAAAAGTCTCATTGTTCCTCCTATTTATAACAAGATCTATCATTTATTTATCGACGAACAATCACTCTTCTTTTACCTTGAAACATTTTTCTCCAGATGTGCATTGTTGACAATTTAGGGTATCCTTTATTATTCCAGGGAGTCCTGTGCATTGTGGGATGTTTATCAGCAGCATCCCTGAACTCTACCTGCTAGATGTCAGTAGTATCCTCATTCCCTGTTATAATAAACAAACATGTGTCTAGACATTGTCAAATATGCACCCAGGAAGCAAAATCCCCTCAGTCCAGCACTACTGCCTTGAGATACATCATGTGCAGTGTTGAACCCAGTACCTGGCCTAAGAAAATGCTCAATAAATGGTAATTGCAGTGGAAAGAAAAGGAATGGCTTTTGCAAAAACACAGCAGAGCTCTTAAGTAATAAAGAAATTGACTTCTTTTTTCTTTGAAAACTATCACTTCAAGGAATTTTAGTCTCTGGATGAGATATAGACAAAATGAGAACCATTTCTCAACTCAGAAAATGCTTTTGGGTAGAAAAGATCATTAGGAAGCCAAAAGTAACAATGATAAGGTTTCCTTATTTGTGAACACTTCTGGGTTCTTCCCCTAACATTTTATTAATATAATGCAGAGGACTTTCTGTAGTCATCATAATTCTTGGATTTCCAGGAAATCTTTTAATATAAGAATACAATTTCTCCATCTGTCTATAGCACCACCATTGAGATCTTTCTTTGGTATTAATGTTATTTTAACATTTGTAATATTCTCCCCAAAATTAGGACATTATCTAGCATATCAGATGATTCAAAGTTAATGTAACCCATCATGGAAAATTTGCTGCATTGACTGTCTATCACTAAAATGCAGTTAGCAAAACTCTTGAATATCAAAATTCTTTTTATCATAAGTAGTAAATATAATCCCTCACCCAAAAATCACCCAAAGAAAATAACCGGGGATGTTTTAGACTCTAAAATATCACACAGTAGAGGAATAGAAATTGTTGGATTTACCCTTTCTTTTCCAGTCCCTGCCACATCTGTATTCACCCCAAGAAGCTCTTGGTATCTGGAATAATAGTGAATATAATCCACCTTATACTTTGTACAGAGTGCTGTTAGAATGTTTTCATGACTCAATTTGATGGGTTTTTTTTTAGTTAAATAAACAAATATGTATGTTTATTTAATCTGGATAAAAACATTTCATCAATGTTTTTAAGGAAAAGATTTTTTGATATATTACATTTATACATATTTATGAGGTAAATGTAACATTTTGTACGTGCATTGAATGTGTAATAATCCAGTTAGGATATTTAGGGTATTCACCACCATAGTATTTGTCATTTCTTTTTTTTTTTTAATATGTATTTATTTAGAGTCAGGGTCCCACTCTGTTGTCCAGGCTGGAGTGCAGTGGTGCCATCACAGCTCACTGCAGTACCAACCTCAGTATTTGTCATTTCTACGTGTTGGCTGCATTTCAGGTCCTCTCGTCTAACTATTTTGAAAAATGCAGTGCATTGTTGTTAATTATAGTCACTCTACTCTGCTATCAAACAAGATTCATTCCTTCTACCTAACTGTTATTACTCTATTTGAATTGCAATAAATGTAGATACTAGATTTTAGATGTTTGTAATAGAGTTTTGTTGATTATATCAGTGTTTCTTGTCACTGATTACTCCATGAAAATGTTAAGAGGAGATACACTATTGCTTTCTGGTCTATTTTATACCCTCTGCATAGCTGAGATATTTGTTAAACCCCAAAGCATTTAGATTATCTGTATATCTTAATAGAGTGTCCACTTACAATTCAATATATACACATTCTAATCTCATTCATCTTCAAATTCAATTTTAACTGTTGAACACTGCTAGTATTTAAACCTTTGCTTTTTATTTTTAACATTGCTTCATTTAAAAAAGGAAGAAAGAAAATCTTCAGCCCTGTATTTTTTTCTTGTAGCTACTATAAGAAATTGACACAAACTTGGCCTAAAACAACAGAAATTTATTATCTCACAGCTCTGGAAACCAGAAGTTTGAAATCAAGATGCTGTGTAGGCAGGCTTGCACTATTTCCAGAAGTCCTGAGGGAAAATCCATTACTGCCTCTTCCAGCTTCTGCCCACTGTGGGCCTTTGTTGGTGTTCCTTGGCTTGCGGTTGCATCATTCCAGGTTTTGTTGCTATCTTTATTTCACCGTTTCCCCTGTGTGAGACTCCAAACATTCACTCTTTCTGTCTCTCTCTTCTAAGAATGTGGGACAGGTGAGGTGGCTCACACCTGTAATCCCAGCACTTTAGGAGACCAAAGTGGGTGGATCACTTGAGGTCAGGAGTTCAAGACCAGCCTGGCCAACATGGTAAAACCCTATCTCTACTTAAATACAAAAATTAGCTGGGCGTATACCTGTAATCCCAGCTACTGAGGAGGGTGAGGCAAGAGTATCACTTGAACCCAGGAGGCATAAGTTGCAGTGGACCTAGATCATGCCATTGCACTCCAGTCTAGGTGACAGAGTGATACACCATCTCAAATAAATAAATAAATTATATATATCCCACTTGTGTTGACATTCAGGACACTCCCAGATAACCGAGGTTGATCTCGTCATCTCAAAAACGTTTAACTTAATCATATTTGCAAAGACCCTTTTCCAAACAAAGTAACATTTACCGATTCTAAGAATTACGATATAGAAATATCTTTGAGGGGGCCATTTTTCTACCATATGCTGAACATCAGCATATGAAAACCAAAAATGTTACAAAAATCAAATTTCAATCAAGACATTGTACAAAAAAAATTTTGCCTTCCAGCTGTATAATTGCAAAACCTAAAAGTATTAGTTTATTCCTACTCAAAATAATGTACAAGTCAAAATATATTCTTAATGCAGATATTTAAAGAGTTTAGATTTAATGAGAAAGCAAGAAGAAACATCTAAACCAAAAAAAACCCCTGAATATATAAAAGAGATCATTTTCCTGAGGTATGCTGTTAGGAATCCAATCTGAGTTTTATACTATGTCTAGGTCATGACTATTTCTTATATACTTTCCAAAGGAAACTGTTAATTATGTTTTCAAATGAAATATTCCATGGTAGTATATTTTTCAAATATATTGTGACTCATGAATTCAGCTTCTATTTATGTGTGTGTGTGTGTGTGTGTGTGTGTGTGTGTATTCCATGTCTTTTCTCAGGACTAAGTAGCAATAAATTTGTCATCAAAGTTTATACATAAGACATGGTTATAAATAAAATGGCGATAGAAATGCTACTACATGGATCTCTGATTTTCCAATATATTATTTCTTATACAAAATAATTGAACATTGGGCAATATGAAAGAATATAAGGTTTTACAAGAACAATGAAAATGTGAAAATGTATAAGTTCCTTTACATATCAGGAAACACAGAGAGATTTAAGTAACTTGCTCAAAGTCACATAGATAGCTAGTTAGGGTGAGAGTTCAATCTATCATTAGGAGCATATTGACTGTTCTCACCACTTCATATTAATGAGCAGATGGGCTACAGGATGAACCTTTCACACTGGGAGAGCAGACAGAATTGTCATTGGGCTGTTGGTAGAGCAGACAGCAGGTTAAGAAAAATGGTTTCTCTAAGAAACAGTTCCACTGGCCTGTTTGGTCCCACATCACCCAGGTTCACTGGCTTGAGGTCAGCAGATGTGCATTGTGTGCATTACGCATCAGGTACTGTACTTACAGCTGAGGCTACCATGGAGAATCAGATGCAGCCTCACCCTAAGGAACAGAAGGCCAGAGAGAAAAACAGACACAAAATCAACAACTATGGAATAATATAACATTACCTGATTTTTACGAGACCTCACCAGCCCATGGAAGCAAATGAAATCTCACGTTGTAGTAGTGCAGCTTCTTGAACATCTTCAGTACTCACAAATCCATCACACCCAGGATGCAGAGAGTCCCACAGTTGTAGATCACAGATGTTCCCAAATAAATCCACTCCCGCAGCCCTGTCAGGCACTGTAATTCTCTTCCAGGTACCCTGCCAGGAACCTGTCACCAACACTAGAGTGTGGTAGTATGCATCCCTCTCCTTCCTATTACTCGCTATTAACAGGGTTCAGAAAAAAGTGCTTGTGGGATCTCAACAGATTTTGCTTTCAGCTCTCCCTCCTTGCCTTAGCGCTCATGTAAGAGTTCAGTCCTAATGATGTATATGACAGCAGCCCAGGCAGGTTCAGGCAGAGGACAGGAAATAGGGGGAAAAAGACCAAGTACATGCGGCGTGCAGTTGGTGAAAAGATGATGATTCAGGGAGACAGGAAGAAGGGAGTCCTCCATCTTAAGAGAACAGGGTGAGTGGTGGAGACAAGGATACCTTCAAGAAGTAAAGGAATTGAAAAGTTTTCCTGTCTCAGTTAAGCCAAATAATTAGCTGTTTGCTGCTAATCAGAGATAGATCATCTAATAAGAGATGAATAAGAAATTTACAATACAGTCATTAGAAATCAAAAAGAGGCGAAGCATGGTGGCACACACCTGTTATCCCAGCACCATGGGAGGCCATTGTGGGCAGATTGCTTAAGCACAGTAGTTTGAGGCCAGCCTGGGCAACATAGCGAGACCCTGTCTCTACAGAAAATACAAAAATTAGCCTGGCATGGTGATGTGCGCCTGTTGTCCCAGCTACATGGGAATCTGAGGCAGGAGGATTGCATGTGACCAGGAGATTAAGGCTGCAGTGAGCTGTGATCATGTCATTGCACTCCAGTCTGGGTGATAGAGTGAGACCCTGTCTCCAAAAAAAATAAAAAGTAAAAAAGATTGTATGACACAGCAGCCAACAGCATAGATTCTGGAGCTACAACGTACAGGTTTATAACCCAGGACTGTCATTTATGAACTTTGTGACCTTGAACAAATTACTTAACCCCTAGGTGCCTCAATTTCCTCATCTGTAAATGGGAAAAAAAAGTTTCCATTTACCTCAGAGAGTGGTTTCTGTGTAATATTTTAAAGTATTTGTGATAAGCCTGGTCCATAGTAAATGCTATATAAATGTTATTAAATAAAATAAATAATTCTATTAAACAGTATTTACTTATAAGAAGCCATTGCTAATAATAAAAACATATTGCTGTGAAGGTCTCTGTCACTTTGAAACCTGTTATTCCAATCTGTCCTGATTGGTTATGCTGCCTTTTTTTTTTTTTTTTTTTGAGACGAAGTCTTGCTCTGTTGCCCAGGCTGGAGAGCAGTGGTGCAATCTCTGCTCACTGTAACCTCCGCATCCCAGGTTCAAGCTATTCTCCTGCCTCAGCCTCCTGAGTAGCTGGGACTACAGGTGCATGCCAACACTCCTGGCTAATTTTTTGTATTTTTAGTAGAGAGAGGGTTTCACTATGTTAGCTAGGATGGTCTCGATCTCCTGACCTCGTGATTCACCCACCTCAGCTTTCCAAAGTACTGGGATTACAGGCCTGAGCCACTGCACGGGCCGGTTGCATTGCTTTTAATAGGAGATAGGACAGAGCAGACTGAATGGACCAGGTGGTAAGATGGGATTTGCTAAAGAAGAGAAGCGAAAAAAGCCAAACATGGGAGAAAAGATAGTTTCTTTGTTTGTTTCTTTGTTTCCTAGAAGCAACAAAGATCAGCACTCAGAATTCCTCACTTTCCTTTTAGCCTCACAAGCTTGTGTTCTATGTGTAAACTCAGCCTGGCATTACTTGCTGTTTCTATTTGAACACAGCCTTGAAGCTGGTGCACAAACCTGTCAGTTCTCATTAACACTAACCTATACAGCTGATGCTGGTGCCCTGGCTATGATTGCTCTGGTTCCTGTGAAAACTGACCTCTCAGATGATGACAATGTCTTCCTCCTTAACCTCTGTAAGGACCTCCAGATTACAATTGTTATTAACCTCCACCTCCCCATCACCTACCACCTGTATTTCTTATATAATGGGCATTCAATCATTTGTCTGTTGAATCAATAGATCTATTTTCATTTGTATTTTAAAGTATTTGCCTGAAAACTAATTTCTTTTATCCTGCATTTTGTTATCAAAATTTTCTTTTTTTCTTCTATTTTTTACTATTTTACCGTATATTAAAAGCTACCTTAAATCATTATTGGATTGAGACTATATAAATAAAATTCACATAGATTATAGATTTTAGAGTTTATTAAATTTGTTTGTGGCCTTGAACCTATGAGCCTTGAAATATTTAATGTGCTATTTGTATCAAGCAGTACAAAAGATTCAAACCATTGTCTCTAACCATCAGTGATTTTTCCTTTTATATGAGATGATGTGGATTTTGGTTCCACTCAGAGAATTTTATGTATTATAATCTGGAAAAATTCCAAAACATTTAATGTAATTGTTTTTTTATCAGAGACAACTCCAGGAATGTATTGTCTCTATTGTAAGAGTGCAAAACAAAGCACTTTTTAAATCATTGTGATGACTTACTCAATTAAATTTCTCTCAATCTTTAAATCGGAAGTGTTCTTGTGCCGGGTAGTTAGAAGAAATTGACTTAAAGCAGGGCTAGTAACTCTTCTTTCAGTCGTTAAGTCTAGATTAGAGATATTCATCAATTCTACCTATTTTTATATCAGTTGAATTTCTAAAAGTTTACATGTCTGGGTTAACTCCAAATTGAAAGTTTGCTTGGGGTAAATTTTTAACTGTTCTTCTCTCCCTGTAGGAAATTTTAAAGATGGGGGAGCCATGTTTGACAAAGGGTATAAAAAGGACAGTTAGACGGGGACGTGGTATATATAAAACCTCAGAAACAAACAAACAAAAAAACTAAATAAGCCAAGCCAAAGGATGTTTAGACGGTGTGCTAGCTGGTAGAGAAACATGAAACACCAAAGAGGTATTGATCTGAGACCTAACTCAGTGGGTCACACTACAGCCTTTTTACACTTCGAGTGATGAGAATATTCACAACTTTGGCTCAGAGGGTGCTTCCGAAATTTAAATCTTTTACATCTCCATTAATCTCCTCTCTCTTCATATTTTTAATAAAATGTTAAGCTAGGATTATTACTGACTTCACTGGATTAAACAAAATACAGTATAAATAGCCTAACATTAAAATATTTTCTGCTTCTTCATAAATCTCAGTAAAATACACTGCCAGGAAAATTATGTACTGCAAATAGTACCAACGATGTGGAAAATGTAGTATTTAGAAAACAAAAATTCTACACACTTAATGTTAAGGCAATTTTATAAAAAGAATCCCTCGATGTAAAATATCTTTGTAAAAAAAATGGAAGGGACACACATGGCCTTTTCATTTACCACCTAATGGGAGTGAATCTCCACCTACCAATATCATCTGAATTGCTTTTTGTTTCAAATTTGGTAAAGTGAGCTGCTTGTTATCTAATTGAGTTTCTTCACATGGATTTTTAACTTGAAAAACTATACTTTCCCAAAATATGTGTGTGTGTGAGTTCAGATGTTCAAGATGAAAGGATCAGAAATCAATGTTTTAAGTCCTGAGTTTTGATTGGTTACTCAGAGGAGTGAACATCCCTAAAAATACTAAAACCAAATAAACTGAGCACATAATAAGTATTGGAAGTGAAGGATAAAATTAAATACTACCTGGTATTTGTAAACTGAACGTATGTAGGTTTTAGGGTTATATTCTCAGAACTTACATTCACCATTAGAGTGAATTGGCCCAATATAGAACTGTGAAATAATGGATTATAAAGAAAAAGAATTTTTTCTAGAGAAATCTCAAATGAAACGGCAACAGTGAAGTTGAGTTTTTCAGCTTTCATAATGCCCTTGTTCAAAGTGGGTACTTACATGCTACTAAGAAATGTTCAGGAAACTCAGTGGCACGCTGGTTTTTAAGAATCATCTCTCAGGGGGAAAAAAGAGAAAGGGGGTGATTTGCAGCATTTGCCACTTTCCCTGGAATAAATACTTACACCATGGCCTATTTCAAGCTAACAATGTGAATTCACTGAATGTGGCATTTAGAAAAGATACACAAAATTAGCTTTCATGAGCTAGTGCCAGCCTGCTCCATCATCCTTCAACACTCCTCATCATCATGTTCAGAGAGGTTTGAAATGGATGTCAGGTCAAAAAACAGGAAGGTTTCTAGATGCAAATTTATATTTGTGCAATTATAATTGTCATTATGTGAATGCTTTTACTGGGTAAAGAAAACAAGGGAATTCTGGGTATTTGCACATTTAGAAGCGCTACCAGGAGACCATGAAATCTAGAGAATATGCTGTGAGTCCCATTGCACATGAATTGGATAGTGTAGTCAGAAGGAAAATCAGTTCTTGGAAAATCTCCAGTATCTCGTGATGGCTGGTTGTACATTCCCTTGATGACTGCTCCGGTTAATCAAGGGTGTAAGTGAAGCTGCTGCTTCAGTGGTCCTCAGGAATCATCACAGATCCTTTTATAATATCAGTACATCATAGGAAAATGGCTTGGGTTTCTCTGTAATTTATTATAAAGTGTATTTGTGAGCTGTTTTGTCAGAGAGAAGACTAACTAAAATATTCTAAAACTAGTGACCACCACAGAACTATCATCCAGAGGCAGAGAGTCCTCAGAACAATCACTTATTAGAGGCCATGGAGTGCTCTTTATTCAAGCTGTTTGTATGGTCAGGATGGCCAACTCTGTGATGTTTTAAACAAAAACAGGATGCTTTTTAAAAACAGCGTGTTTATATTGCTTTTATTTGACAAAGGTCCTGACACTGTGGCTTTTGTGCCTGATCCTTTTTTGATATTGTTTAACATTTATTTTGTGCTGAGTTGCACGGACAACCTCAAGAAATATGGCTGTGCTGACGGGGCTGTATGAAAACCATCCTACCTTTAGGAAACAGTACTTCCTTAAATTTGCTTACCCAGCCATGACAATCACACTGGATAAGTAAGTGTATGTCTCTGGACAGTTTCACCCATACTGCCTAATGTCTAAACTTTGAAATATATTTTCCATGTTTCCCTGTTACAAACAGGGAGCTAAAACAATCACGCAATCAATTAGATCTTAAGTCAGTCTTTGTGGGGACCAGATTCCTTTCAGTGCCTCCATCTCTGCCATGTACCTTTACTGCCATCTGCTGATACTGCGTCTCTGGGCTCCCGGTCTCCCATCCCAGCCATTCTCCTGTAGAGCTGTCACTAGTCAGCTAAAACTTGTGGCTGAGCATGGAAATCATAGTGGCTAACAAGTGAACTTACCCTCTTTCTATCCTAAATGTAGCCTAAGAAGATTTTTTGAATGAAAGTTCTGAGCTAGTGCTTTATTCATATGTTACCATTCGCTTCAGAGCTATAGACTTACACTTATTCTGTATGTATAAAGGCAAATTATTATTGGTCAGAAATTTAATAGTTAGTAATCTGGAAATAATTAAAATCTGGAATATAGATATTTTTGCATTTATTTTTAACATTTTTTAACTGAAAGGAAAGAAAAGAAAGGAGAGGAGAGCGGAGGGGATGGGTGGGGAGAGAGCAACGAGAGGAGAGGAGAGGAGAAACTTATTAGCTATGTTAATGCATACCCAAAATCTAAAACAAACAAGCTAGTGTTATTTTTGGGTAATTGCCAAGCCTAAAGACAAGAGAAAAGAACATTTATGTTTTGCACCTGTGAAAGCATTCAGTATCATCATCAATTTTGCAATATTCCCTAGAAGCAGTTGGTGCTGTTTAGTTTTGTTACTGTTATATCATGGCTTCATGCTGCAATTATACATGAACTATGTTTTGCAAACCTTCGGCTCAGACCAAGATACTGCTTTAAAGCATTTAATTTCATTCTAGTTTAATGCCAGTAACTCATATAACTACCAGATTTGACAAATAAACCATAGGTACCTTAAAAAGAAAAAAATCCAGACGTTCTATTTCTCTCTGGAAAGAAAACAAACCACAGTACTTATGTGCTTTTGAAATATGCCACTGGAAAAAAAAATGTGAGACAGATGCATTCAAATGCCTTTAGCACAAAACAAACCTGAGATGGAAAAGCCAAAGAAATTAGTCCTTCCAAATTTAAAGCCTGAAAAATCATGAAGGCACTACCAAATGGCTTGGTTAACTTTTTTTCATCTGCCTCTCACAAATTAAAGACAATTTTCTATTTTCATGTCCCTTCAAAGGCAAGGACTTAGTTTGATCTTTCATTTGTGTGTTTTCTTATAGTTAAAAAAAAAAAATGTAGGATTTTGGGTCAAGATGACTCTGTAACTTCACACTTTTACATGCTAGCAGTGAAAGAAAAAATAAAGAAAGGAAAACCGAAAACAAAGGCAAGTTCAAAAATGGGGCAAACATATCTTTAGACAAGAAATAGACAAATCTGCAAAACAGCAAAGAAGCTAACAGTGCATACTTGCTAGGATGTAAGTCTAGAAATAGAAAAACTTATCTCCTATAAGGTAAAAGGAATCAAAACTATTTGCTCAAAAAGATTTGTGAAAGGTTTGATATAGATATAGGTATATAAAGAGAAATAAAATGTATAAAGGAATATAAGTATATTCGTATATATATATTCAGAAAAAGAAAAAGCCTGCCATCTGGAATTCTGACTTTTAGCAAGCTGCCAGCCCAGGAAGAGAACAGAATGCAATCCAAGTATCATGACCTGAATTATGCCAAGCAGTCTGTCAGCTCTGTGAATGGACCTGTCCAATCAAATATATTTGATTGTTCTGTCCTACAGTGAATATTTCCAGTATCACTGTAGGACAGAACAATCAAATATATTTTATCCAAGATTTTGGTTTTGGTGTCAAAAGATCAGATACAGTTCTCATTCAGCAGGTAGGATTGGGCACAGCAGAAGAACACAGGACATGAAGAATGGGAGTAAGCAAAAAGAAAGAAAAAGAAGTCCCATTCAAAATGGTCCTGTACAGCGCAATATTGGAACCGATGTTAATATTGGAAAAGGAATCAAGCAAACCAACGAATGGAACAGAAATCATTCTAGATGAAATAATTTTTACAGAAGAGTCCGAAAAAAACTCTAAAGTATTTTTAAAACACTAGAAAGCATAAATGAAGGAATAATTTTACTATTTAAAAAGGGAAATTACAGGCAACAGCCCTGTCCACCTTCTCCCCCCACCCCACCCACACATACACACACTGTCAATGCCACCAGTGCAAATGCACACATGGAGGCTGGGAGCCCTGCACCTGCCCGTACCATGTGCCTGCCACATCACCACGACTATCAGGGCAGGAGCATCACATCCCCCCTCCCACTGGTTTTCTGCCCCAGCCAACACGCATGCACCCTACTGCCCTGCCATAGTGCAGGCATGAACAACAGATCCTGCTGCTGCCACCCTGATGCAGTGCTTTGGCCAGCATCCCTTCACCAGAGTGTTTTGGTCAGCAGGCTGGAAATATCTCAGCCCCACCATCACAGCAGGTTCATCACCTCAAGCAGCCACAGAGAAAAAGCCAGGAGTCTGGCAACAGCCTCACCCCTAAAGTTAGAGCACACAGCCCACAAGTGCTGAGCTGAGCCCTGGCCCCCTAAAGCCTTCCAGAAATGAAGCCAGTTGACTGAACCCACTTTGTACCACAATCAAACCCACAAGGAAATCAAAGAAGATAAAAGCAAACAAGCAAACAAAAAATATATCCAAAGGATAGCAACTTCAAAGACTGAAAGCATATCAGCCTATACAGATGAGAAAGAACCAGTACAAGAACTCTGACAACTCAAAAACCCGGAGTGTCCTTTTACATCCAAACAACTGAACTAGTTCTCCAGCAATGGTACTTAATCTGGCCAAAATGGTTGAAATGACAAAATTGAATTCAGAATATTGATAGGAACAAAATCAAGATGCAGAACAAAGTCAAAAATTCAAGGAATCTAAGGAGTACAATAAAAACATACAAGAGATGAAAGATGAAACAGTCATTTAAGAAAGAACCGAGCTGATATGAGATAGCTGAAACTCTCTTCAAGAATTTTCTGACACAATTGCAAGTATTAACAGAATTGACGAAGTGGAGGAAAAAAAATCTCAGAGCTCTAATACCAGTTCTCCAAAATAACTCAGTCAGACAAAAATAAAGAAAAATGAATAAAACCTCCAAGAAATATGAGGTCAGGTAAAGGGACCAAATCTACCACTTATGGGCATCCCCAAAAGAGAGGGAGAGAAAGCAAGCAACACGGAAAACATGTCAGAATATTGTCCATGAAAATTTCCCCAACCTCACTAAACAGGCCAACATTCAAATTCAGGAAATGCAGAGAACCCCTGCAATATACTATATAAGATGACCATGCCCAACACATAGTCATCAGATTCTCCAAGGTTAAAATACATTTAAAAATGTGTCAACGGCAGCTAGAGAGAAGGGGCAGGTCACCTACAAAGGGAACCCCATCAGGCTAACTGCCCTTTAGCAGAAACCCTGCAAGAAGAGATTAGAGACCTATATTCACCATTCTTAAAGAAAAGAAATCCCCAACCATGAATTTCATATTCAGTTAAAAGCAAAGAAGAAATAAGATTCTTTTCAGACAACAAAATGCTAAGTAAATTTGTTACCACCAGACACGCCTTGCAAGAAATCCTTAACGAAGTACTAGATATGGAAAGGAACTACAACTACCAACCACTACAAAAACTCAATTAAGCACAGAGACTGTATAGATTGTTGACACCATAAAGCAACCGTCCAATCAAGTCTGCATGATAATCAACTAACAACTTGATGACAGGATCAAATCTGCACATATCAATATTAATCCTGAATGTAAACAGGCTAAAAGCCTCAATTAAAGGGCACCCAGTGGCAAGTTGGACAAAGAAACAAGACCCAAATATTCAGGAGACCCACCTCATATGCAATGACACCCATACGCATAAAGTAAAGAGATAGGGGGAAATCTATTAAGCAAACGAAAAATGGAAAAAAGCAGGAGTAGCTATTCTAATTTCAGGCAAACAAACTTCAAACCAATAATGATCAAAGAAGATATATAAACTTAGTACATAGTGGTAAAGGGTTCAATTCAAAAAGCAGACCTAATCATCCTAAATATATACACACTTATCGCAGGACCCTGATTCATCAAGGAAGTTCTTAGTGGCCTACAAAGAATCTTAGCTAACCATACAATAATAGTGGGAGATTTAAACACCCCACTGAGAATATGAAAACTAACAAAGATATTCAGGACCTGAACTTGACACTTAACCAAATGGACCTAACAGACATCTCCACCCAAAAACAACAGAATATACATTTTCATCTGCATATGGTGCCTACTCTAAAATAAAGGACAACATTTGGCATGAAACAATCTTCAGCAAATTTAAACAAACAAAACCATACCAGCCATACTATCAGACCACAGTGCAATAAAAATAGAAATCAATACTAAGAAAAATGATTAAAATTATACAATCACATGGAAATTAGACAACCTGATCCTGAATGACTTTTGAGTAAACTATGAAATTAAGGCATAAATCAATAAATTATCTGAAAATAATATGAATAAAGATACAACATCCAAGAATTCATGGGGCACAACTAAAGAAGTAGTAAGAGGGAAAGTTATAGTGCTAAGTGCCCACATCAGAAAGTTAGAAGGATCTCAAATTAATAATCTAACACTACATCCAGAGGAATTAGAGAAATAAGAACAAACCAACTGCAAAGCTAGAAGACAAGAAATAACCAAAATCAGAGCTGAACTGAACGAAACTGAGATGTAAAAAAAACACACACACATAAAAGATCAAAAATTCTATGTGTTTCTTTTTCTAAATAATAAATAAGACTAATAGACTGCTAGGTAGGCTAATTTTTTTAAAAAGACTAAAACACAATCAGAGATGACAAAGGGGACATTACAACCAACCCCACAGAAAAACAAAAACTAATAAATAAGACTAATAGACTGCTAGGTAGGCTAATTTTTTTAAAAAGAGTGAAAAACAATCAGAGATGACAAAGAGGACATTACAACCAACCCCACAGAAAAACAAAAACTCTTAGAGACTATGAAAACACCACTATGCACACAAACTAGAAAACCTAGAAGAAATGACTAAATTCCTGGACACACGTATCTCCTAAGATTGAACCAAGAAAAAAATTGAACCCCTGAACAACCCAATAATGAGTTTCAATGTTGAATCAGTAATAAAAAGCCTAATAACCAGAAAAACCCCAGTACCAGATAGATTTACAGCCAAATTCTATCAGAAATATAAAGAAGAGCTGGTAGTGTTTCTACTGAAACTATTCCAAAAAATTGAGAACAAGGGACTCATCCTTAATTTATTCTATGAGGTAAGCATCATCCTGATATCAAAAACTGGCAGAGACACAGCAACAAAAAAAAAGAAAACTTCAGACCAATATCTTTGATGAACATCAATGCAAAGATTCTCAACAAAATATGGGTAAACTGAATCCAGCAGCACATCACAAAGCTTATCCACTGTGACTGAGTAGGCTCTATCCCTGGGATGCAATATTTGCATAAACTTATGCAAATCAATACATGGGATTTATCATCTAGAACTAAAAACAAAAACCACATGATTATCTCAATTCATGCAGAAAAGGCTTTTGATAACATTTAACATCACTTCATGTCAAAAACCCTCGATAGACTACGAATTGAAAGGACATACATCAAAATAATAAGAGCCATCAATAACAAACCCTTAGCCAACATTGTACCGAATGGGCAAAGGATGGAAGCATTCCCCTTGAGAGCCAGAGCAAGAAAAGCATGTCCACTCTTACAACTGCCACTCAATGTAGTACTGGAAGTCTTAGCCAGAGCAATCAGGCAACAGAAAGATATAAAAGTCAACCAAGTAAGAACAGAGAAAGTCAAACTATCTCTCTTTACAGACAATTAATTCTATACGTAGAAAATCCATACAATTAATTCTATACCTAGAAAACTGCCCAAAAGATCTCCTCCTAGGAGTCTCAGCTACTAGATCTGATAAACAACTTCAGCAGTTTTAGGATAAAAAGTCCACATTTTAAAAATCAGTAGCATTTTTATACATCAAAAACATAGAAGCTGAAAGCCAAATCAAGAATGCAATCCTATTCACAAGACTCACAAAAGAGTAATACCTAATAATACAGCTAACCAGGCAGGTAAAACATCTCTACAATGAGCATTACAAACACTGCTGAAAGAAATTGGAGATGATACAAACAAATGGAAAAATCATTTCATGCTAATGATTAAGAAGAATCAATATTGCTATTATGGCCATACTGCCCAAAGCAATTTACAGATTCAATTCTATTTCTACCAAACTACAGATGACATTTTTCTCATAATTAGAAAAAAAAAAACTATTTTAAAATTCATATAGAACCAATAAAGAGCCAGAATAACTAAGGCAATCCTAAGCAAAACAGCAAAACTAGAGGCATTATGTTACCCAACTTCAAACTATGCTACAAGCCTACAGTAACCAAACATCATGGTACTTGTACAAAAACAGAAACATAGACTTATGGAACAAAATAGAGACCCCAAAAATAATGCCACACACCTACAACCATCTGATCTGCAATAAAGTTGACCAAAAAAAGCAATGGGAAAGAACTCCCTATTCAATCAATGGTGCAGGGATAACTGGCTAGCCATATGCAGAAGATATAAACTGGACCCCTTTCTTACACTGTAGATAAAAGTCAACTAAAGATGGATTATAGACTTAAATAAAACTATAAAAACTCTGGAAGATAACCTAGAAAATACCATTCTAAATATAAGCACTGGCAAAGATTTCATGACAAAGATATCAAAAGCAATAGCATCAAAACCAAAAATTGACAAAGACCTAATTAAACTAAAGAGCTTCTGAAAAAGCAAAAGTAACTATCAACAGAGTAAACAGACAACCTAAAAGATGGAAAAAAATATATTAAACTATGCATCTGACAAAGGTCTAATACACAGATTCTATCAGAAACTTAGATTAACAAGCCAAACACAAACAACCTTATTAAAAACTGGGCAAAGAACTTAACAGAATTTAACAGACAATAAAACATACATGTGGCCAACAAGCATATAAAACCATGTTCAACATCATTAGTTATTAGAGAAACTTAAATGAAAACCACAATGAGACACCATCTCACACTAGTAAGAATGGCTATTATTAAAAGTCAAAAAATTAACAGATGCTGGAAAGGTTGTAGAGAAACAGGAACTCTTATACACCACTCGTGGGAATATAAATTAGTTCAGCCATTGTGGAAAGCAGTTTGGCAATTTCCCAAAAAACTTAAAACAAAATTACCATTGAACCCAGTAAGCCCACTCTTGGGTACATGCCCAAAGAAATAAAAATTGTTCGGCCAAAAAGACATATTGTGGGGCCGGGCATGGTGGTTCACACCTGTAATCCCAGCACTTTGGGAGGCCAAGGTGGGTGGATCACGAGGTCAAGAGATAGGGACCATCCTGGTCAACATGGTGAAACCCCATCTCTACTAAAAATACAAAAAATTAGCTGGGCGTGGTGGCACATGCCTGTAATCCCAGCTACTCAGGAGGCTGAAACAAGAGAATTGCCTGATCCCAGGAGGCGGAGGTTGTGGTGAACCGAGATTGCACCATTGCACTCCAGCCTGGGTAACAAGAGCGAAACTCCGTCTCAAAAAAAAAAAAAAAAAGACATATTGCACACATACATTCATCACAGCACTCTTCACAATAGCAAAGGCATGGAATCAACCTAAATGCCTATCAGTGGTAGATTGAATAAAGAAAATGTGGTAAATATATACCATAGAATACTATGCAACCATAAAAGAGGAGATCGTGTCTTTTGCAGCAAAATGGATGTAGTTGAAGGCCATTATTCTAAGTGAACTAATGCAAGAACAGAAAACTAAATACCACATGATCTCACTTATAAGTGAGAGCTAAACATTAAGTGCTTAGCTCAAAGGGAACACAAAGAAGGGAGCAACAGACTCTGGAGCCTACTTGAGGGTGGAGGGTGTTAGGACAGTGAGAGTCAGAAAGACTACCTAACAGTACTGTGCTTATTACCTGGGTGATGAAATAATCTACACACCAGGACACACAATTTACCTATATAACAAACTGTAACATGTACCTCTGAATCTAAAAGTCTTTTTAAAAAGATTACAACTTTAATAACACTTATTGCTGCTTATATAAACAGTGGAAACTAAATTCTAATATTTTCAATTAAAATTAACATTTTATAATAAAGTATCATTAAAATAGCAGTTAAAATATGGGGAAAATTATAAAAGCATAACAGGCAGAAGTCAAACAAAAATAATCAAAATTTTGAGAATAAAAAATTCATAGACATTTAAAACTCAATAGATAGGATCAACTGTAGTCTAAAAACAGTTGAAAATAATGACAGCTAAGAAGACTACCAGACAGAAAAATTAAGAAGTTTCATAAAGAGTAAAAACAAGATTAAGAAACTCAGAGGAGAGCTTAACAGGCTTCCATAAAATGTCTAACATAAGTTCTACAAATAGAGATTTCAGTGTATTAGTCCATCCTCATGCTGCTATAAAGGACTGTCCCAGAGTGGCTAATTTATAAAGGAAAGAAGTTTAATTGACAGTTCTGCATGGCTGCAGAGGCCTCCAGAAATTTATAATTATGGCAGAAGGGGAAGTAAACATGTCCTTCTTCCGATGATGGCAGGAAGAAGTGCAGAGCAAAGAGGGGAAGAGCCCCTTATAAACCATCAGATCTCATGAAAACTCACTCACTATCACAAGAACAGCATAGTGGTAACCACTTCCATGATCATATTACATACCATGACATGTGGGTATTGTGGGAACTACAATTCAAGATGAGATTTGAGTTCGAACACAGACAAACCATATTATTCATAGAATACCAAAAAGCAATATTCAAGATGATTCAGGTAAAAATTTTCCAAAGTTTGAGGAATTTTTTAATTTTAAATATTTAATTTTTGCAGGTCTATTGTGGATGTCTATATTTACGGGGTCTATCGGATGTTTTGACACAGATAAACAATGTGTAAATCACAGCAGTTTAAATGGGGCATCCAGCAACACAAGCATGTATCCTTTGTGTCACAAATAATCCAGTTATTATTTATTTTAAAGTGTACAATTAAGTCATTATTGACTATAGTCACCTGTTGTGCAATCAAATAATACCTCTTATTCATTCTGTCTAACTATATTTTTGTACCCAGTAACAGTCCTGCCAACCCCCCAGATTCCTACTATACCTCCCAGCCTCTGGTAATTATTCTATCTATGTTCATGAGTTAAATTGTTTTAATTTTTAGCTCCCACAACCAAGGGAGAAAGTTTGTCTTTCTATGCCTGATTTATTTTGCCTAACATAATGATCTCGAGTTCTATCCATGTTGCTGCAAATGACAGGATCTCATTATATTTTATAGCTGAAATAAATGTGTCTATGTCTCACATTTTCTTTATCCATTTGTCTACTCATGAAAATTTAGCTTACTTCCAAATCTTGGCTATTATGTACATAGATGTACCTGGAAGGAAGGCATGGAATCTAGGAAACAGAAAAATGTTGGAAAATTATTTAATTCTTGTTTTTTAATAAAATCTGAATTTTTGCCTTAAGAGATAAGATTTAAAAACCTATATTCAGTGTCCAAAATTTAGAAAACATGAATAAGCAAAAGACACAATTTAAAAATTATCCTCAGGCCAGATGCAGAGGCTCATGCCTATAATCCCAGATCTTTGGGAGGCAAAGGCAGGAGGGCCACTTAAGCCCAAAAGTTCAAGACCCGCCTAGACAACATAGTGGGACCCTATCTCTACACACACACACACACACACACACACACACACACACACACACAAATCTTCATTACACACACACACACACACACAAATCTTCATTCCTAGTGAAACAGGAAAGTTCCCAGATTACCCTCACAGGACATGCAACAGGGGTGTGACTCACCTGTGTGGTAATCCTGCAGCTCAAACCCCTAGGAGTGGCATGCAGATGTGCAGGTATAGAGGCCAGGGTGAGTGCTTTAGGCTCTCAGTCCCTCAGTAGCATCTAGAGGTGGGTGTCTGTGACTCCCAAAGCCCAAGTGGGCATGTGTTACAGTGGGCTCCTCTAGCTTTGCTATGTACAAATGGCTTATGTGTTAATCAGCTCAATGGACCCTCTGTCTTATTGTAAGGCCAGGGGGCCAGTGTGACAGTCTTCTGTATCCTAAGCTCTTGCCCAGTGTTCCAGAAGAATCACATCATACACAGGCTTAAAGGAAAAGTGCAAGGTTTAATTGAGGGATGGAGGTGGCTCTCAGCAAGATGGATGGGAGCTGAAAGGGGGAATGGAGTGGGAAGATGGTCTTCCCCTGGAATCGAGCCATAGAGCAACTGGACTCTTCTCTGATCGCCCCCAGCCAAATTCCCCTTCGCATCCAGACATCCCTCCTCTTCTCTCTCTGCTACATCATTCCCATGGCTGGTCTCCTAGTCTGCTGGTCTCAACCTTCAGCTTCTTCTGTGTGTGCCTGCTAAGATCTCAGGTTTATATCGGCACAGGATAGGGGGTGTGGTGGGCCAGAGTGGTCATGGAAAATGCAACATTTCGGCACAAAAACAGGAATGCCTGTTCTCATTTAGGTCTGTGGGCACAGGCCCAAGGAGGGAGCCTCACCAGGGAACCTGCCCTTCTCTACCCAGCACTTTCCTGCCCACCTCCCATATCACTAGAAAACAGAGATAGCCACTGTTAATATTAGTAAAAAAGTAGCTCTGGTACTATCCTATGCATATTTTTACTAAAATTATATCATGTAATTTGAATTACATATATTCCTTTTCCTATTTCACACAAATATCTCTCTGTGTTATTATTATTCAATAGCTCTTGTTTAAAAGCTGGATAAATTATGTAAAATACTTGATTTAATTAATTAAGCAATGCACTCTTCTTTTTTCACAGGGCTTTCATTTGTTTTAGATAAACTGAACCTCCATTTGGGCAGGTCTTCTAAAAACCCACAGATAAATTGTCTTTTTGAAGTCAGAATGTTTCTTCCACTATTGCTTAGCATACCTGAAAATTATAAATCTAAAGTACAAAAATGTTAAGGACACTGGGGAAAAAAAAAGAAGTCTGTTTTATCGAGTTTTAGCTTTTAAAATAATGCAACTTGAGTATTTGATTTTGAATTTCATTATGAGCAATATTAGTAGAAGTGGATGAACACTTCAACTTGACTGTGTAATTTATTTTTACAAAAATCTCTTTAGAGATCCCTGTCTAGTCAGCAAATAATTGCTTTAACTTGGATTTTAATATTAGCACTGAATGATTTATGTACATTAAATAATGTGATTCTCACTAACCATTTATGAGCTTAGAATGATTACTCCCTTCTGTGCATAATCACACTTCAGGGAAGAAAGGTTAAGTGGTTTGCCTAAGATCACTCAGCCAGTCAACGGATTATCTCAAAATAGGATCCTTAAGTCTTTAAATTATTAGACTCAGCTGGCCTCAGCAATACTTGAGAGGCATAAAGGATATGCACTTAGTTTCTTCCACAAATGATTTATGTGGCATAATATCTCATTTGTTTATAGGGTTTTTTCTTATGACACAATTTGGTCTATAAGTAAACATGAGACATCATTAAAATAAACATGATATGAATTAACGTGGAAAAATTCTGGGAGACTTAGCAGAACAATTTCCAACATAGCATGTAAACCAGACAGATAATATAAACTATCATTTGTGGAAGGGTCAGAGGGAGAAAAGAAGGAATAACTGAAAGCAAATAGAGTAGAATAGCTCCCTTTGGTGGAGCTTCAGTTCCAGGTTAGATTTCAACAAGCTCTGAATGAAACAAGCAGAGATCTTGTGCATTCCCTGCGAGCAATTTTCTCCATCTCCAGTATAAAATCATCCATACATATCAACCTGGCCATATCCACACTGATAGCAATTGTGCTTCATATATTTTTACAATACACAATTCACACTAAATGGGAAACTACAGAATTCAAAAATTTTTCACTGTGACCTGATCAGAATTAGAAATGACCTTGGTAAATTAGAATGGAAGCCAAAAAGGTAGTGGAATGATTTACTGGAAGGACTGTATCACATTCATATTACCTAGCAGGCGGGGAGAAGGAACCAGCCCACAGCTGTGCCTTTAAGAGCAGTAAAGGAAAGAAGGAGCTTAGGGTTTGTTTTTGTTTTTGTTTTTTTTATTCAACTAAGTCAACAAAATTATTTTAAGAAAAAGTAGTACTAAACTATTTAACCTATAATTTTTTAATAAAATTGACTTTTTGTTTTAAAAATAAAATGATCAGCTTCTCCTGGTCTGCAAGGAATGGCTCTGGTTTTAAAACTGAAAGACCCACATCCTGGGAAACTCCTCAGGCCCAGGCAAACAAGAAAGTCTGGTAAAATAAAAAATAAAAAATAAGTGTGATCATTGTTCAAAATGTGAAAAATACAAATAAGCAAAAATGAGAAATTAAATCATCTACAGTCTCAGTATGCAGAAACAGCCACTGTTAATCTCAGTAAACATACTTGTATTATCTCTACGAAATAAACTTCATACAATGCAAGTTACTATTGCTACAATATGGCATGTACCAGGGTAATATTGTTTGGATTTTCTTTAAAATTCTAAATAAACTGTTTTAAAAGTATGTATGCCAAGCACCTTAGTATAGGTACTTTTTCATATGATTGCATCATTTTACAACCTCAGATAAATTTTCAGTTGTGTATTAACCATTTCTGCTATTCATTCTATAAATTCCCTTAACCTTATACTTTTCTTTATCTCTAAGACACAGTACAAGCTGGTACATTAGCAGCATGCTTTCTGAGTTCTGATTACTGTATCACAGTGTAATCTCACTGCTCAGGGGTATGCAGTCTTTCATTTGTTATTCCATTTCAATTTCCCTGTAGGCCAGGGAGGGGAAATTTCTACCCAGGGAGTTTAGCATCGTTTAACATTGATGTTACTTGTCCAACAATCTCCTACATGAGTGAGACCATATGTTAACCACAGTTAGCACTTAAAATTTATCAATACCTACTTATACACAAGAAGCTCTTTTTGTTTTGTGGGAGGTTTAACTTCCTGAGAGCATTCCAAGTCCAGTTTTAAAGTCAGTAGGAGCAAAGGAAAATAAAATGTAGTGTTAGAAAAGAAATACATCTTTTATCTACTTGAAAATGTCCACACTTGGCTGCAGCCATATTTCAGGATTGTTGCAATCCAGAAAGTACCTCTCTTAAGAAGTACTTACTATCCATGTGTGAAGTTGTCCCTTTCTTGCCAATAAGACAGATAATAATGGCCTCTTCTGTTTTATGTTTAGCTACACAATGCCTGTTGGCAGTCCTGGAGTTGTTTGTATGATTGAAATGACTGCAGATGGAAAATCTCCAGCACAAAAGAAAGACACAAAGATTTCCCATGCCTCTCAGGTAGGTATGCAGCTATCCAGTTCCAAACATTAATTGTGCCCGCAATATTTCAAAAAAGTATTTTTTTATGTTACTAAGCAGTAATCATTGGTTTTGAAGAACATCTTTATTTCTGCCTTCATTTCATTATTTATCCAGTCTACATTCAGGAGCCAGTTGTTCAGTTTCCATGAAGTTGTATGGTTTTGAGTTAGTTTCTTAATCCTGAATTCTAATCCAATTGCACTGTGGTCTGAGAGACTGTTTGTTATGATTTCCTTTCTTTTGCATTTGCCGAGGAGTGATTTACTTCCAATTATGTGGTTGATTTTAGAGTAAGTGTAATGTGGTGCTGAGAAGAATGTATATTCTGTGGATTTGGGGTTAAGAGTTCTGTAAATGTCTATTAAGTTTGCTTGGTCCAAATCTGCATTCAAGTTCTGAATTTCCTTGTTGATTTTCTGTCTCATTAATCTGTCTAATATTGACAGTGGAGTGTTAAAGTCTCCCACTATTTTTCTGTGGGAGTCTAAGTCTCTTTGTAGGTCACTAAGGACTTGCATTATGTGTCTAGGTGCTCCTGTATTGGGTGCGTATATATTTAGGATAGTTAGCTCTTCTTGTTGTATTGATCCTTTTACCATTATGTAATACCCTTTTTTGTCTCTTTTGATTTTTGTTGGTTAAAAGTCCATTTTATCAGAGATTAGAATTGCCACCCCTGCTTTTTTTGCTCTCCATTTCCTTGGTAAATCTTCTTCCATCCCTTCATTTTGAGTCTATGTGTGTCTTTGTACGTGAGATGGGTTTCCTGAATACAGCACACCAATGGTTCTTGGCTTTTTATCCAATTTGCCAGTCTGTGCCTTTTGATTGGGGCATTTAGTCCATTTACATTTAATGTTAATATTGTTATGTGTGAATTTGATCCTACAATTTTATTACTGGTTGGTTGTTTTGCCCTTTAGTTGGCATGATTTATTCATTGCACCATTGGTCTTTACCATTTGGTTCTTTTTTGCAGTGGCTGGTACTGGTTTTTCCTTTCTGAGATTAGTTAGTGCTTCCTTCAGGAGCTCTTACAGGCGAGTGTGGTAATGACAAAAGATGTTCTTCAAAACCAACAAGAACAAAAACACAACATACCAGAATCTCTGAGATACATTCAAAGCAGTGTCTAGAGGGAAATTCATAGCAATAAATGCCCACATGAGAAACAAGGAAAGGTCTAAAATCGACACCCTATCATCAAAATTGAAAGAGTTACAGGAGCAAGATAAAAAAAAATGCAAAAGCTAGCAGAAGACAAAAAATAACTAAGATCAGAGCAGAACTGAAGGAGATAGAAACACAAAAAGCCCTTCAAAAAAATCAACAAATTCAGAAGTGATTTTTTGAAAATATCAACAAATAGATAGATCGCTAGCCATTATGTGTCTAGGTGCTCCTGTATTGGGTGTGTATATATTTAGGATAGTTAGCTCTTCTTGTTGTATTGATCCTTTTACCATTATGTAATACCCTTTTTTGTCTCTTTTGATTTTTGTTGGTTAAAAGTCCATTTTATAAGAGATTAGAATTGCCACCTATCCTAAATATATATGCACCCAATAGATCACTAGCTAGTCTATTAAAAAAGAAAACAGAGAAGAATCAAATAGATGGCAATAAAAAATGATAAAGGGGACATCACCACCAATTCCACAGAAATACAAACTACTATCAGATTACTACAAACAACTCTATGCACACAAACAGGTAAATCTGGAAGAAATAGATAAATTCCTGGAAACTTGCACTCTCCCAGGACTAAACCAGGAAGAAGTTGAATCCCTAAATAGACAAATAATGAGAGCTGAAGTTGAGGCAGCAATTAATAGCCTACCAACTAAAAAAAGCCCAGGTCCAGATGGGTTTACAGACAAATTCTACCAGAGTTACAAAGAGGAGCTGGTACCATTCCTTCTGAAACTATTTCAAACAATACAAAAAGAATCCTCCCCATCTGATTTTATAAGACCAACATCATCCTAATACCAAAACCTGGCAGAGACATAACTAAAAAAAAAAACTTCAGGCCAATATCCATGATGAACATCAATGCAAAAATCTTCAATAAAATACTGGCGAGCTGATTGCAACAGCAAATCAAAATACTTATTCGTCATGATCAAGTAGGCTTCATCCTGGAGATGCAAGGCTGGTTCAACGTATGCAAGTCTATAAATGTAATCCATCACATAAACAGAACCAAAGACAAAAACCACATGATTATCTCCATAGGTGTAGAAAACGCCTTCAACAAAATTCAAAAGCCCTTTATGCTAAAAACCCTCAATAAACTAGGCATCGATGGTAAGTATCATAAAATAATAAAAGCTATTTATGACAAACCCACAGCCATTATCATATTGAATGGGCAAAAACCAGAAGTATTCCCTTTGAAATCTGGTACAAGACAAGGATGCCCTCTCTCATTACTCCTATTCAATATAGTATTAGAATTTCTAACTAGGGCAATCAGGCAAGAGAAAGAAATAAAGTGTATTCAAATAGGAAGAGAGGAAGTCAGATTGTCTCTATTCACAGTTCACATGACTGTATATTTAGAAGACCCCATCATCTCAGCCCCAAATCTCCTGAAACTGATAAGCAACTTCAGTAAAACCTCAGGTTACAAAATCAACGTGCAGAAATCACAAGCATTTCTATACACCAATACCAGACAAACAGGGAGCCAAATCAAAAGTGAACTCCCATTCACAATTGCTGCAAAGAGAATAAAATACCTAGGAATACAACTAACAAAGGCTGTAAAGCACCTCTTCAAGGATAACTGCAAACCACTCTTCAAGAAAACAAGAGAGGACAAAAACAGATGGAAAAACATCCCATACTCATGGTTGGGAAGAATCAACATCGTGAAAATGGCCAATACTGCCCCAAGTAAGTTACAGATTCAACTTTATCCCTATCAAGCTACAATGAACCTCTTCACAGAACTGGAAAAAAAAATACTTCAAACTTTATATGGAACCAAAAGAGAGCTCACATAGCCCAAAAAAACCCTAAACAAAAAGAATAAAGCTGGAAGCATCATGCTACCTAACTTCAAACTATTCTATAAGGCCACAGTAATCAAAACAGCATGGTACTGGTAACAGAACAGAGACATAGACCAATGGAACAGAACAGAGGCCTCAGAAGCAACACCACACATCTACAATCATCTGATCTTTGACAAACCTGACAAAAACAAGCAATGGGGAAAGGATTCCCTGTTTAATAAATGATGTTGTGAAAACTGGCTAGCAATGTGCAGAGAGCAGAAACAGAATCCTTTCCTGACACCTTACATTAAAATTAACTCCAGATGAATTAAAGACCTAAATATAAGACCTAACACTACAAAAACCCTAGAAGAAAATCTAGGCAAAACCATTCAGGACATAGGCATAGGCAAGGACTTTATGGCTAAAACACCAAAAGCAATGGCAACAAAAGCCAAAATAGACAAATGGAATCTAATTAAACTCCAGATCTTCTGTACAGCAGAAGAAACAATTGTTAGAGTGAACAAGCAACCAAAACAATGGGAAAAAATTTTGCAATATATCCATCTGACAAAGGGCTAATATCCAGAATCTACAAAGAACTAAAACAGATTTACAAGAAAAAAACAAACCCATTCAAAAGTGGAAAAAGGATATGAACAGACACTTTACAAAAGAAGACATTGATGAGGCCAACAAACATATAAAAAAATGCTCATCATCACTGGTCGTTAGAGAAATGCAAATCAAACCACATTAAGATACCATCTCACACCAGTTAGAATGGCAAGCATTAAAAAATTTGGAGACAATAGATGCTGGAGAGGACGTGGAGAAATAGGAACACTTTTACACTGTTGGTGGGAGTGTAAATTAGTTCAACCATTATTGAAGACAGTGTGGCAATTCCTCAAGGACCTAGAAATAGAAATACCATTTGACCCAGCAATTCCATTACTGAGTATATATCCAAAGAATTATAAATCATTCTATTATAAAGACACATGCACATGTATGTTCATTGCAGCACTGTTTACAATAGCAAAGACCTGGAACCAACCAAAATGTCCATTATTCATAGACTGGGTAAAGAAAATGTGGCACATATACACCCTGGAATACTACACAGCCATAAAAAACGATGAGTTCGTGTCCTTCATAGGGACATGGATGAATCTGGAAAACATCATTCTCAGCAAACTGACACAAGAACAGAAAACAGAGAACATGCCTATGAGCATGTTCTCACTCATAGGCGGGTGTTGAACAATTAGAACACATGGACACAGGGGAGCATCACACACTGCGGTCAGTAGGAGGTGGCTAGGGGAGGGACAGTTGGGTGGGGAGGATGGGAAGGGATAATGAGGGGAGAAATACCATATATAGGTGATGTGGGGATGAAGGCAGCAAACTACCTTGCCATGTATGTACCTATGCAACAATCCTACATGATCTGCACATGTACCCCAGAACCCAAAGTACAATTTTTAAAAAAGCAGTAATCTTATTCCTTAATTGAACAGATTCCCTGTAAAAACTCTCAACAAAGCAGCAGAAAATTCAACTCATACTTTAGGGATAAATATATTTAATGTTGCCTGTTACCATAAAAGGATCATCAAATTTAACAATAAACTGTTTTCCATTCACACTTTGGATTTAATATATTGTGCTTGATTTAAAAAAAAAAAACAGCTCCAGAGTGGGGAAACATTAACAAATACAATAATTTGTTTTAAAAACTTAAGGTTTTATAGGATATGATAGTACTTGTGCTGTTAGAGAAAAAAAAAAAAAAAAAAAAAAAAAAGGTTATTCCCAGTCTTCCAGATCTGAATTGGCCAGAAAATTTCTCTTAGAAACGTCGAATGAGTCTCAGTTAAAAGAAGAGAGAAGACTGTCTGTCCTTCCAGAGACAGGGAAATTTGCTGAATTCTCTCAGTTTTAATGATATGGTTGGTTACATCCTTCTTAATCTAACTTTACTGCATTACATAAGTTAAAGAATTCCTGGTTCATTTGATCATCATGGAGAATTAATCTGTATAATTAGAGCTCTAATTTTGGTAGACATTAATGCTGCCACTATGCACTGCCTTAATGAATTGGAAATTTCATTTTATTTCCATTTATTTTATATTGTCTCTTTTGAGTGTATATAGGCTTCCAAAAGAAGCACATAATAACATATAACATTTGTATAAGCATATTATATTTTCCAAATTATGGCCTTAAATATTATCTCATTTAATATCCGTACGAACCCTAAAAAGGTAGAATGATTATCTCTTTTCTGCAGCTGAGGGATACTGAGTATCTTATTTGCCCGAATTTTATTGTGAGAAGAAAGGAGACTTGACCTCAGGCTCTGTTCCCCAGCGCTTTTGTGTTCCTTTATAATGCACCATACTGCTCTTCATTTGCTACTGTAGCCGACTCAAAATTGTTCAAGTAGGTTGTTAGGGTAGGAATAAAATTGTTTTTATGTTTTAAAACAGAAAACAGATGTTTTTGTGAACAAATAAATTGTGAATCCCGAGAGGGCCACATATTTAGATTCAAGACATGAAATAGTCAAGCAGTAAAATACATATGAATCACTTATAGTGAAACATGTAAAGCATTCAGTATGACTATATCTTTACTAACTCCTTATAATCACCCATTTTTTATACTGAAAGTTCTGTTTTCTTATGACTAGCATAAAATATTCTATATTAACTTCTACATTAATGAATCACATTTTTAACAAATAAAATTCAGTAAGTGCTTAATAGATATCTTTTTGTTGTTGAAAATGATAAATATGACATATTTATAGCATCTTTGACAAATCAGTCACCTTGCTCTATAGGCTGATCAAATGGAATAGGGATCAGAATGCCCCAATGTGCACATGCACACACAGAGACTAACACAGGGGAGAAGAATTTATTATTTCAGTGGAAAATTGTCTGGATAATTTTAGAGTGGTAAAGATAGAATGCATGTAGGCATTCTAAAGCCTCAGTGACTGCTCCTTGCTGCCACTACAGGAGCTGTCACATGCTTTCATAACTTGCTGCCTCCATAAGTTCAGCCCAACTCAAGTGCTCCTAAGCCTGGGTGAATCAGTGCTTTCTAACAGTGCTAACCCCACAGTCCCATATGTTTACTCCTGTGGAAGCTATATGTGGTTAGATTCTCTCAGATGCATTTCAGTCCCAGAGTTATGGTATATTACAGCCTCCAGGGGCCAATCACTATGGCATATGCCCTCTTTTCTCCAAGTCCTGGCAGGATCTTGTCTGAGAAAGAATACCTAAAGGTGGCTTCCAGTTGTGAATTATACCTGTTGCTACTGCCTTTTCCTCTATTATTAAGTGGGAGGAAGATGGAGGTTTGTGGAACAAGGATACAATAACTGAAAATTTTGCGAGCTGAAGCTATTTAGCTTTAAGAGTCATGAACTTTGGCACAAAATATCAGAATGTGTTCCAGCCCTGCCTCTACTCATTATAAGTTAGTAGAGATTGTTAAGTATATTCAAAGAATCATTATATGCAAAATAGTATTTTTCAGTGCATAAACCCAAAACAAAGCCAGAGTAAAACCAAAGGAGTTAAATCTCAAATGTGATATTCTAGGTTGGATAAAAAAAAAAAAAAAAAAACAAAAACAAACAAAAAAAAAAAAAAAAACACACACCTATATTAATTTGAAGGTCTTTTTGGTAATTTTGAAAGTAAAAAGTAAAAATTTATTCTTAATACTACTAATAATAGCTAAAGTATATAATGCTATGTCCCAGACACTGTTCTAAGCACTTTTCATATTTTAAGTTATTTAATAATTACCAAAATATGAAGTAAATACTATTATTATCTCCAAATACAGAGTAGGAAAATTAAAGCACGAAGAGGCTGAGGGTTCTGCCCAAGATCACACAGCTGTTTAGGGATTCAGACCCAGACATGCTCACTAGAGAGACCATGCTTTTAACCAGAACTATGTGGTCTCACAACATTTTATATGATGTTTTCCTTTTTTTTATTTCTAATCTGATTTTTTGTTTCGTTTTGTTTTTTTATCGTACTTTAAGTTCTGGGACATGTGCTGAACACGATACATGATGTTTTCTTTTATTCTATTGCAGCTATTACTAAGCAAACAAAAGTTGATGTGTACAGTAGATTACTGTACCCAGAAGTGGTATTGCTAGATCAGATGGTAGTTCTATTTTTTTTTGAGAAACCCCATACTGTTTTCCATAGTGGCTGCATCATCTTACATCCTGACCAACAGTGCTCGTAAATTTCCATTTCTCCACATCCTCGCCAAGACTTGTTATTTTCTAGGTTGAATAATGGCCATCGTAACAAATATGATGAGATATTTCATTGTGGTTTTGATATGCATTTCCCTGATGATTGGAGATGGTGAGCATCTTTTCACATATCTGTTGGCCATCTGTGTGTCTTATTTGGAAAAATGTCTATTCAAATCTTGCCTATTTTTTAATCAGGTTATATTGGGGTCTTGTTTGTCTGTTTTGTGTTCAAAACTATTAAGCTGTATAAATTACTAATATGTTTTAGATATTAACCCTTATCAAACATATAGTTTGCAAATAATTTCTTACATTCTTTGTGTTGCATTTTCACTCTGTTAATTGTTTTCTTTGCTGCACAGAGGCTTTTTAGTTTGACATAGTCCCACTTGCCTATTTTTGTTTTGTTGCCTGTGCTTTTGGTGTCATAGCCAAGAAATCATTCCCAAAACTAATGAAGCATTTTTCCCATGTTTTCTTCTTGGGGTTTTATGGTTTGGGGTGTTAAGTTTAAGTCTTTCATCAACTTTGAGTAGATTTTTATGTACAGTGTAAGACAGAGGTCCAATTTTCTTTTTCAGTTTTCAAAATGCTTGCTTTTTAAATGATACCATTAATTCCTTATACAATAAAGGGATTTCAGAAGAAACAAACGAAAACATACTGTTGACTCTCTTATTGATACATTGACAACATCATTATAGAGCTGAACAAATTGATTCCTGAGGATGAGTGGGGTTACCTTCTTGAAAGTAGTTTCCTACTATGTGGAAAATATTGTGGAAAGTGGTCTAGAGTCTTCCTTAGAATGGGAAATTGCCTTAATTCTTTTGTTATTATAGTCAATATAATGGTCAATAGAATGTTTCCAATCCAAGATGTTCCTGTAGCTTTCCTGTCAGGAACTGCCTTAATGAAAACTAAAGATTTCAAGGCCTCTCAGGGTCTCCAGTTCCTACTGGAAAAGAACTGATTTGTGACTAACAGAGAATTCCTGGGACATTCTTAAAATAATGACAATCCTTGGGAACATGTACTATTTCCTACTTTCATTAGAGTAATTGTTACATAATCAGATTGAACATACTTATCTGTTCCTACTTAAGATTTGCCGCTTGACTGATGTATTAGAATTTTAATGCCATATAATTATATATTGTAAATTAAAGCAGTGTAGCATACTGGTTGAAAATAGAATATTTCACATTTTATTACATCTTCAGTGACTGTACCACAGTTAAATTCTAAATTTTCTACTGCCTCAAGACATCTTTCAGATATATGCCAAATGCTTGTTTATTTTAAAATGACACTCTTTTGCCAGTTTTCCAAAGACCATTTGTTGAAGACTATTTACTACATGTATTCGTGGTACCCTTTTCAAAGATCATTTGACCATGTGTGCATGAGATTTTTCATAGCCTATTATGTTTCATTGGTTATACATGTCTTTATGCCAGCACCATACAGTTTTGATTACTATAGCTTTGTAATATACCGTGACGTCAGGAAGTGGAAACTTCTCCCATTTGGTATTCTTTCTCAAGATTCTTTTGGCTATTTGGCATCTTTTGGTGCCATGAGTTCCACCATTGTTTTTTCATTTTTTGTAAAAAATGTCTCCAGAATTTTTGTAGGGATTATATTGAATCTGTAGACTACTTTGGGTAGTATAGACATTTTAGTGATGTTCTGTGAATGTAAAATGTCTTCCTATTTATTTGGACCTTCTTTTCTCTTTCAGGAATGTTTTGTAGTTCTAAATTACACATTTTTTGGCCCTCTTGGTTAACTTCATTCTTATACTATTTTATCCATTCTCATGTATCATAGATAAAATTGTTTTCTTAATTTACTTTTATGATAGGTAATAGTCTATAGAAATGGAACTGATTTTTATGCTAATTTTTGTATCCTGAAATTTTGCTAAATTTGTTAGCTCTAACAGTTTGTATGTGTGTGTGTTTGTATGTGTGCATGTATGTCAAATACATCGTTGAGGTTTTCTATGTATATTATCATGTCATCTGTGAACAAAGATAATTTTACTTCTTTATTTCTTATTTGCTTATTTGGATGCCTTTTATTTTTTCTGCATAACTGCTCCAGCCAGGACTTCTAGTACTATGCTCAATAAAAGCAGTGAGTGGGCATTCTTACCTTGTTCCTCATCTTGGAGGAAAAACTTGCAGTGTTCACCATTGAGTATGATGTATATTCTGTTGAATTAATTTCCTCCTGATCCTAATTTGCTATCTTTCTCATGAAAGAGTTCAAATTTTGTAAAATGACTTCTCATTTATTGAGATGATTCTGTGATTTTTATCTTTCAGTTTGTTAATATAAAGTATTATTACATCACAAGGTAGCAGGAAGAAGGATAAACACAGGAGGAAATACCAAATGCTTATAAAACAATCAAATCTTGGGAGAATTCCCTCTTTCACAAGAACAGCACGGGGAAATTATCCCCACAATTAAATTACTTCAATCTGATCTTTTTTTTGACATGTGGGGATTATGGGAATTAAGGGGATTACAACTCAAGATGAGATTTTGAGTGGGAACACAAAGCCTAACAATATGAGCATGGAATATATTTTTCTATATTTTCACTTTATGACTCTATGTAAATCTAAAGTCAATCTCTTGTAGGACAAGTTTTCTTGTACCTCCATTCCTTTCTTGCTTTTTTCCTTTTTGGCATTATAGTAACATAACTTGATTTCATTTTTTGTTTTTTGTATCTTCTATAGATTTTTTATGGTTGCCCTGAAGCTTACACAGAGTATTTTATAGCTATAGCAATATGTTTTAAGCTGATAACTTCAATCATATACTAAAACTCTATTTCTTTATTGCTCCTACATACATATTTTATGTTATTAATGATAAAAACAACCTCATTTTATATTGTGTACATGTTGACATATTTTATAATTATAGTTATTTTATACTTTTGCCCTTTAATTTCTAAATTCAAAGGTTAACATGCTGTACACACATGTAACAAACATGCACATGTACCCCCTTTCTCTAAAACAAAAGTTGAAATATTTAAAAAGAAAATAATTCAGAATAAAAACCATAAAAATAACAATACAACAAAAAATTCCCCATGTTATATACACACCATGATTACAGCATTACAGCATTCTATGTTTGTATAATATCTGCCTTTATTGGCAAGCTTTATACTTTCATAAGCTTTTGTGTTGTTGTCTAGTATCCTTCTATTTCAACTTGAAAAGCTTCCTTTCACAGTTCTTGTAAGGAAGATATAATGATTATAATCCCTCAGTTTTTGTTTATGGTGAAAGTCTTCTTCATTCTTGAAGGACAGTTTTGGTGGCGATAGTATTCTTCGTTTGCAGGTTCCTTTAAAAAATGTTTACTTTAAATATATCACTCCTCTCCCTTCTGATGTTCAAGGTTTCTGTGGATGAATCTACTGATAGTCTCATGGGAGCTCCCATTTACATGACAAGTCACCTTTTTCATGCGTCTTTTAAAATTCTCTGTTTTGGGCTATAGTATGTCTCAGAGTGGATGTTTTTAATTTCATTCAAGTTGGGGTACTTTAGCTTCTTGATTCTGGGTGTCTTTCTTCCCCATAGTTATGAAGTTTTTATTCATTATTTCTATGAATAAGCTTTTTCTTCTTTCTCTTTTCTCCTTTTGTGACATCCAAGTGATCTGTCTTTGAATTTTATGATTCTGTCTTCTGACTGACCAAGCATGCTGTTGAACTGCTATAATGAATTTTTTAATTCAGAAATTATAGTTTTCAGCTCCGAAATTTTTGGTTGGCTCCCTTTTACATTTTCTCTCTTTTCTGATATTTTCATTTTGTTCAGCATCACTTTTCTGTCCTCACTGACCATTATCAAAATGATTACTTAGAATTTTTTGTCAGGTAATTCAGATAGTTCTCTTTATAAAGAGTTGTCTCCTGGAGATTTATTTTGTTCCTTTGATTATGTTATGCTTTCCTCTTTCTTCCTTTGCCTTGTAACTTTGTGGTGGAATCCACACATTTAATAAAACATTCACTTCTAGTCTTTTTGGACTGGCTTTTTGTACAGGGAAAGACCTATAACAATCAGTCCAAGAGGTCTTCTCAAATGTTTCCTATGGATATGTTTTCTGTGAACTTGTGCATACAGCCTCCCAATTAAGTGATTTTCCAATTTCTTTTTCAGTAGCTCATAATCTCTTACTTCCTTCAGTTTCTGTATATGGTACTACAAGTTCTCTGGATCTGCCCATCTCTCTTATTCTCAGAAGCCCTCAGAGTTCTAGAATATGCCAAGTCTCATCAGCACTCTTAGTCAAACAAGACAAAAATTAGTCTCTCATGCAGCCTTCTGAAAAGCCACAACACTGTGTGCATGATCCACTCTTTTACCCACTCCCTCCTGAGGGAGAGGCCACCAAGCATACCAGCCTCTGTCTTCTTTACCCTCGGTCCTTTGAAGCAGGAGTAAGTCTCCCAACACTCTTTTGTTCTCAGCAGTCCCCGATATTGACAGTAAGCCAGGTTCCATCAGCATTCTGAGACTGGTGAGACAAAACCCCCCAAAAGCCATAACACTGGATGCATGCCCCAAGTATTATCTCCTTAGGGAGAAGATAGAAGGTGAGAATTTCCTCTGATTCCATGCCAAGCCAGGGCAAGAGACTGTGGTGAATGAGCACATACTAGTTCAAACCATCACTTTTTCTCTCAGCGATCCCCAATGTGGTACCCTTTCCTGAGTCACAAAAAAAAAGTCAACCTGTCAGACAGCTCCCCAAAGAGTCTGCATGCTGGCCATGTTTTAGTCTTCTCTTTCTCTTCTCAAGGAAAAACTGGAAGTTGTAAGTTTTCTCTTCATTATGCCATGCTCTGTTGGGGAGGGGACCTAAAATGAATGAATGCCATAGATTTTTCTTACAGTTTTAATACAGCTGGCTTCACGATCACCTGACATGTGGGAGCCTCTTAATTGTTTTCTAAATTCCTCACAAAGGGAATTGGTTCGTGTATTTTTGTTGCATCTGTGTCTCCACAGGAGAAGGAGGGGCTTCCTATTCTGCCATCTTGCTGACCTGTATCTTATTATTTTGCAATTTTTTATTATTACTTCCCCCAATTATATTTAATTTCTTTATAAACAAGAGTAATCCCACATACTTTTCTATTTACAGCTCCCTAGATCAATGTGTTCAAAAAGTAGCACCTCAGTTTATTATTTGCTTCTCTAAAGTTTAGTTCTCCCTTCAACAAGCTGAGGAGATATTATTTTGAGAATATTTCCTAGCCTAGAAACCCTTAATAATCAAATATTAGCTGTGAATTATAGGACCAATAATAACTTCACTCATATTTATCAAATTTTTAAAGAAATAACCCTGTGTGAGCTACTGTCCTATGCACTATGCTATATATATAAAATATAAAAGAATATATTAGAACAATAATATAATATTTATTCTGAATAGGATCCCCTGTGCTGAATATAGCAAAATATCAAGATTCTAAAGCAGCATAACAAAGGGAAAGAGGCCTAAAAGACAACTAAGAGACTGAGGAAAAGCAGGATTGGATTTTATAAAACAGGATCACTTATAAAAATCTTGTATGAAACATCCAATTTTCAAGTCATTTCTATGGACTCAGAGAATCCAAAGATAATTAGGATGGAGGCTGTGTTTCAAAAATAAATATAAATTAATATATAAGATACCATATGCTCACAGACTATTATACTTTAGGGAAAAGTAAGAGAAAGAGAGATATCTTTTAACTGTAAAATAATGGAAATTTTGATAAATACTGCTTGTGTTATTTTTTATCCCTTTTCACTTATTTTCTTTCAACAATTTTAAGGAATTTAAGCCTTCTTCACATGTGAAAAGTTACTTCAATAAATCCTTCTGAAATACTTTATCCAACATCTCTTATGCATCTTTATTCCAAAACTAATATTTCTGAATTTAAATTTGTTTACATACAATTCAGATAATGTTAAAAACCAAATATGGCAGTGGCTCTTAAATAAAATCCAGTTTATTTCAATTATAAGTCATTATATTCTTAAAGACAAGTACGCTCTGATAATCTTAACCAAAAGTGTATTTATAATCACCTCCTATATTTTATTAACATAAAAGTCATTTAACTTCAGATGCAGAATTGTGAATGTAAAATAAAAGTAAACATTGAATCAAAATGTCATTACAGAAAGATAAGCAGTACTCCAACATCTAAATTTAAATTAAAACAAAAAATAAATATAACAGCTTCTTAGCTACCCTCCCCTCCACCCTGCCAGATTTTAGGATTTTACTTCCCCTTTGCCTATTTTCTTTTTTATTCATACCTATTAAAAAAGAGTAACTATATTCTTCCTTTAACGAGAAACTCTGAAAGGAAAGGGAGTGTTCATTTCACCCTCGTTAGATATGGACTCCTTTTCCCAGATTATCATTGATATTTTTTATTATTTTCATTATTCCTTTTCGATTGTCCATGTCTGTTCTCTGTGCTTTTATCTTGTAACATCGTATCTTGATATCAGACTTTATTCTTCATAGTCTGATTCACAAGGAATTATTAGAAAAGACTTATTTTAAAGACCTGTCTCCTTAGGAATAATTATACATGCAAAAGTCATCTCTTAGATAATTGAAAGTCTGGGAATAGAAGTCAACCATTTTAATGGTTATATCTGTGCAACCAACAGCATCTGCTTTTTTAGACATTTCAGGACTCCAGCTAAGCGTGAACCCCACATCAGAAGAAATACAAGAGCCATCTACTTCCATTGCTTGGGTGTTTCTTAATGGTACAATAAATCATTGATAGCTCTATAGACTTTCCTTCGTATCTTTCTACTCCTGACAGAAAAGGAGGGTATTCTTCTATTCTCTACCAGTTTTTTGCTAAAACAGCACACTTGTCAAAACAGTAAAAAGTTCACTTTTCCAGGTGTGTGATCAATACACAAAGATGTCAGAGATCCTCGGTGAGAGGAAGGTCATCCTTTGGATGCAGAGTCTGAAAGATTATGATAGTTTTCAATTGTATTAACAGTGGATTACTTATCTTAACTGATAGAAAGCTCTACTAATAGTTTGTAGAATGTGAAAACAAACAGACATACACCTATGCTATGTGACAGCTCTGTTGATACACCTTGAAACTTTTAGCTTCCCATACCATACCCAAAGATAATCACCCTCTGGGACTTAAATAAGAAATACTCAGGAAAAAAAAAAATAAGGATGCCCTTAGGAGCAGAGACTTGGTCTTTAAAAAAGAATAAGATCTCAAGTACAGAGTTAGTTTGATCTGTTATGGGTCATGGAGATGCTTTGCTTTTCCTAGAATTCAACATGCTTCTGTTCTCTAAAAGTACATCCATATGAAAACGCACATATTAGTATCAATGTAAAGCAAAATTGCTGGGCATCTCTCACACTCTCCTCCCTCCAGACGCCTAACTTAATTATTTGGCTTTAGTTTTTTAATTCTGGCAATGATAGTGTTCCGTTTTATTGTATCTGTAATACCAATTTAAACACTTTTCAGATGTCAGCATGAGGTATGAAAGTGTGTTTGGGGAATGAGGATATCAAAGATGTTACCCACACAAATGTTGCTGTGTCTACCTGCCATATGCCTAACGGCACTGAAGAGCAGGGTCTTGTTACCAGTTTATTTAGACATCAATTGTAGCTCATAAATTCTTACAGAGAGGATCTGCATTTTATGTACATCTAAATTATTAGAATTCAATTATATATGTTGCTGAGGGTGGGAAAGAAGAAATTGAATAGAAACTTAAATCATGTTAAGTGATTTTAGTATCATTCTAGTCAATGCATATCATTCTGCAATGAACATCAGATGTGAGAAGTGAGTTTATTATACTCAGTATCAGTTTCCTCTTGTGTCTGATAGTGGTACATCTCACCACACACAGGGGGGTTCTAGAGATTTTATACAACATGATGTGAAATGCCAGCTTCATCTACAGCTGCACTGAACAAAACAGCAGCTATTACAAAGCTGGAGGAAATTTGTAGCTCTGTTGGGATTATCTGGAGAAAGCCTGTTAGTCTCCAACATGGTGCCTACAGGATTTCCAAAGACAGTTTAACTTCTATGAAATATTCATCTTATGTGCAGTCTTTATAGCTAACTCCCATGTAAGATATGGCCCTGATGCATTGATCAAATAAAGGTAGATCAAGGGCCTAATTTTACAGACTCTCTTTTTTCTCCTAATTTTCCATAAATGAGTTAGTTGCCTTTAAGATAGAGTGACTTCTTTTTCTGTTAACTTTTATTTTAGGTTTAGGGGTACATGTGAAGGTTTATTATGTAGGTAAACTCATGTCATGATGTTTTGTTGTACAGATTATTTCATCAACTAGGAATTAAGCCCAGTATCCAATAGTTATTGTTTCTGCCCCTCTCTCTCCTCCTATCCTTCACCCTCACGTAGACCCCAGTGTCTGTTTCCTTCTTTGTGTTTGTAAGTTCTCATCATTTAGCTTCCACTTATAAGTGAGAATCATGCAGAATTTGGTTTTCTGTTCCTGTGTTAGTTTGCTGAGGATAATGGTCTCCAGCTCCCCCAACGTTGCCACAAAAGACACGATCTCATTCTTTTTTATGGCTGCATATTATTCTATCCATGGTGTATATGTACCGCATTTTCTTTATTTAATCTGTCATTCATTGGAACTTAGGTTGATTCCATGTCTTTGCTATGATGAATAATGCTGAAATGAACATTCAGGTGCACGTGTCTTTGTGGTAGAATGATTTATATTTCTTTGGGTATATATCCAATAATGGAATTGCTGGGTCAAATGGTAGTTCTGCTTTTAACTCTTTGAGGAATCACCATATTGCTTTCCACAGTGGCTAAACTAATTTACACTCCTACCAACAGTGCGTAAGTGTTCCTTTTTCTCTGCAACCTAGACAGCATCTGTTTTTTTTGTTTTTTGGGTTTTTTTTTACTTTTTAATAGTAACCATTCTGACTCGTGTAAGATGGTATCTCATTGTGGTTTTGATTTGCATTTCTCTAATCGTCAGTGATATTGAGCTTTTTCTCATATGCTTGCTGGCTGCATGTATATCTTCTTTTAAAAAGTATCTGTTCATGTTCTATGCCCACTGTTTTTCAGTTTTTACTGTTTTATTTAAACACAAAGCATGCACATGAGCTGTCTACTCATTTTCGTTGCTGCACAGCCTGGAATTGGGGTGATACCCACTTTTAAATGAGGTTATTTTTCTCTTATAAATTTGTATGCATTCCTTATAGATGCTAGATATTAGACTTTGTAAGATGCACAGTTTGTAAAAATTTTCTCCCATTCTGTAGATTGTCTGTTTACGCTGTTGACAATTTCTTTTGCTGTGCAGAAGCTCTTAAGTTTAATTAGGTCCCATTTGTCAATTTTTGCTTTTGTTGTAATTGCTTTTGGTGTCTTTGTTATGAAATATTTGTCTGTTCCTATGTCCAGGATAGTATTGCCTAGATTGTCTTCCAGAGTTTTTATAGTTTTGAGTTTTATATTTAAGTCTTTAATCCATATTGTTATTTATTGTATATGGTCTAAGAAGGGGACTAACCTCAGTTTTCTGCATATGGATAGCCAGTCATCCCAGCAAGATACTGCGATTTCTTTGTGTCTTCTCAAAGCAAGAGACTTTTCTTGATCTGATTTTAGAATAAAAGGTGAATTAAGGAAGTGAATATTGTCCAAGCAAAGTTCTACTTCTCATGCATGTTTATGTTCAAATTTAAGAGAAAGGAAAAGGTAACATTTTCAATTTTCCAAGCACCAGCTGCATGCACTATGCATTTTGCTCATATTTTGGGATATTCATAATACATTATTATTACATTCGTTTGTCAGGGTTGCCATAACAAAGTACCACAAAGTGGGTGGCTCAAACCACAGAAATGTCTTACAGTTCTTACAACTCTGGAAACTAGAAACTCAAGAACTGTAGGTTTCTTTCCATATGATGGCTTGAGAAAGATCTGTTTAAAGTCTCTCAGCTTGTTTTTGGTAAGGTATTGACAATATTTGATGTTAGGCCATAGATGCATCACCTTGATCTCTGCCTTTTTGTTCACATGGCAATCTCCCTTTGTACAGGTTAGTCGGTATCCAACCTTCTTTATAAAACTCCTAAAAAGACTATTGCCCTTATGAAGGTCCTTATAAATATCCAAAAGCTCTTGCTGGATTATAGGTTTTCCTTATTCTAGTATTGACCTCATCTTAACGAATTATATCTACAATGACCCTATTTTTAAATAAAGTCACATTGTGAGGTACTAGGGTTTAGAACTTCAGTACATGAATTTGGAGGGAACACAATTTAACCCCTAACAGCAATTAGTTAACATGGTTTTATTTCCTTTTTCAATTATTATTTGGTAATGTTTATACAAAAATGCAAACACATCAGCTTAAAAAATCATTTCAAAGTAATCAATTAACAGGTTTCACTGAGTGTCTATTTTTCTGCTAAATATTATTTGATATTATTAGAGATTTTAAAAAAGAGATGTAAAAAAATAGACCATTTTCTAAAAAAACATAGCCTCCCACCTAGAAGAAGGGACAAAACTAGCCAATGACAACAACCTATTTTACATAGAAAAACACACTAAAACATCCAATTACAGAACCAAACATCCTACATCCTTTCCACATAATCTGACAATACCTTACAATATTTTTTGTTGTTGCTTTTTCTACAGGCATATTTTGAATCAATGTTCCTTGGTCATATTCCTGAAAATGTTCAAATTCATAAGAAAGCAGGTCCTGTTTATGGGTTTAGGGGCTGCATTCTAGACCTTCAAGTAAACAACAAAGAATTCTTCATCATCGACGAAGCACGACATGGAAAGAATATTGAGAATTGTCATGTCCCTTGGTGTGCTCATCATCCCTGCCGCAATAATGGCACCTGCATCAGGTCAGTACTAGTCTCCTGATTCCCAGCCTACATTACATGACCCCGAATTCTTAAAACAACAAAAGCCGACAGCATTGTCCTCTGAGAGATGGAAAAGACAAGTCCAGAACACTCAATTTTTCTATGCATCACCTCAATGATACACACATGTGGTAAATTCTTGTTTGTCCAAAGAAATGTATATATTGTAACTCAAGTGATGAGAGGTTCTCAGACTCTGACAATAACTAGGTAACTGGACCTGGTTTTGGCAATTTCAAATGCATCCAAGTTTTTATCTAGGTGTTCCAGCTTTTTGTAAATATGAATAAGAAGTTATTATTCATTGGTGATGGTTTTGATATATTTATTAATTTTATCATACTTGTTTTTTATTTATCTGCAAAAAAAAGAATCTGCTTAGATTGCTAAGATTTGAGATGGAACAAAAATTACCTATGTCTGTGTTTTTCTTTTTATTTGTAATCCTATATCCTATCACGCTTATAAACTTAAGAAGATTTTAATTAAAATTACTTTCCGCTCCATTTAAATGTCTTAACTGAATCAACCCTGAGGGAGTCTCATTTGAACAGTATAAAACATATTCCCAATTTCCTTCAGTCATCTGAGAATTCTTTATTTTTGGACTACTAATAACAACAGAATGGAAGCTGAAACAGATACAACTTACAATAATTCAAGTCAAGAAAAAATTGACCTAATCTCACAGGAACTATTTTAATTAATTAATCTCAGTATTTTCAAGGTACAAGCTATCAAGCTGTCAATAATGACTCCATAAAAGTAAACATCTCTACACACAGTGTAAAAAGAGAAATTGTATTTAAAAAAGGATTTTAAAATGTGAGGTAGAAATAAACTCTGAAAGTGATCATTAGCACAGAAAATAAAAAAAGAGGGAGAGAGAAAGAACCAAATCGCAAAGACAAGAAACAGCACTGGACAAATATGATAAAGTCAAGTTGATATAGTTACCAGAGAATTGCAGAATGATAGTAATAAATTTGAAAAAAATAAAAATCAAGGCATGGTTAGTGGAAAGAGAAGAGAGAGTTTCTTAGAGTGTCTAGAAATTTGCTTCTGATTCACTGTGGAAGTATGACTTGATTTATACATTGGTACAATAACAGCAACATAGACCTCTTCAACGTAAGAGAAGTACAACAGATATAGATTTAAAGAACAAAAGTGAGTAAATGTGGGGGCTAAGAGTGAAGATATCTTCTTGACCATCATCACTTTCCTCTAGTCTTTACTTGATAAATGTTTTGCTTTATAATGGACCCACTAATACCAATTGTTTTTCAAAATATAGTAATGCAAAACTAATTTAGCGAGGCAATCTTCAGAACCCTGCAGAAACACCTGCAATTCTGTAGAATTAAGTGAAATAGAAACAGGAAAACAACTTCTCTACTGGCTTCATTAATGTCTGAAATATTTGTGTCATTCAACCTAAGTAAATATTTTTTCCATGAGGCTTTATCACCGATGAAGTTAAGAAATGACAAAAATTGTGATTCCTCCCCCATATGTGGTGAACATACTCTACTATGGCCCTGCAGCCCCCCACCTGTTGTTGTTCATGCCTTTGTGTGATCCTCCCCGAATGTGGATGAGACCCGTAACTTACTTTTAACCAACAGACTACCCAATAAACTAAGGTGATGAGATGTCACTTCCAGGATTAGACTACACAGAAGTGTAAGCTATATGTTACAAAGAGATTATCTCTTTTGCTGGCTTTGAGGAAGCAAACAGTAGTTTGGGGAAGGCCCACATGACAAGGCACTGAGAACGACCTCCAGCCAACAACCAGCAAGGAGTTGAGGGTGGCCCCTGGCTGACAACCAGCAAATATTGAAGCCCTCATTCTTACAGCTGCAAAGAATTGAATTTTACCAACAACCACATAAGCTTGAAAATGGGCCCTTTCCCAGTCAAGCCTTAAGATGAGACCCCCAACACCTTTACTGCAATGTGAGATTCTTAGGTAGAAAACCCAGTGAAACCATGCCCAAACTTGGGCCATGGAAACTGTGAGTTAACTGTTAGTACGTTCTTTTAAACTGCTAAATTGGCGTTAATATTGTTATGCAGGAATAGAACACTAATACACTCTCATTTTCTGGAAAAGTGTCTAACATTACCAACTCAGAGAAATAGGTAAGAATAAGATTTACTTTAGAACATTAACTTTCTGATATTTTATAAGCCAAGAACATGTTAAATAAAATAAACCTCTTATCTGCAAGGATTAAAGAACAACACATTAATTCCAATCTCAATTATTTAATATGTATTTGAAAATAACAATGAAGATAATCATCCTGACAGGATATATATAAGCAGTCCTAGATTTGTTTATACTTTAGATATTGATTCTCTTAGACTTATTCCAACAAACATTATCTGAGAGCCAACTAAAAGCCAAGGTATAGGTAAATCAAAGATGTATATTCAAGACACCAATTTTGAACACAAAGAGTTTTTATTCTAGTATGGAAGTTCTATCAGCTCTTCAAGACTTAAGGTAAATTTTCCCACAAAAATATATTAGTCAGTCTTCATCATGTACATTATCTCACCTTCCATACTCATTTCTAAATCTCAATCCCTCAACCACAACTCCAGAGAAATCTACTGGAATGTCAACTGACTTGGCATGCACTGTTGAAAGACTTCCAGATCTGTATGTTTCCTTATATTGCTGGCCAAATGGAGATGTGCCACTTGTGTATCATTAAGTATAACACTCTTCACATCTTATAAACAACATGCTTTCTATCTTGATTGCCAGTGCTTAACACCTGTAAACTACTCCTTGCACTGCTGCATACAGGACACGCTGCTCCATAGCAGCTGTGACTTATATTCCTGCACCAAATACACGGGAGTTGGCCAGTTCCAAAACAGCATTGTTTTAAATTATTAAAAGGATCTGAGAAGAGGTGCCTGTAGAGTATCGGAAGTTTAATACAAGAGAGCAGATAGTTGTTGGACCACAGAGATTATCAGAATAAGAATGCTGTCTTTCACTCTTCCCTGTTCTGTCTAAAACACCAATATCCAACCCTACAGCTAGCACTCCAGCAGTAATCCAAAAAGGAGAACCAGAAAATGTACTGAAGGAGAACACCGACTCCCAATGAGACCATAAGCAGTTTCAGCTCATTAAGAAAAACACAGGTCAAAGAGGTAGGACACAAAGGTCCATCACCGTGACCAACATTCTCCCTCAACAGATGCATACTCACACTTGGCATACACTGAGCAGCGTAGAGGCTTCCAACAAAGAAATTTAGAGAAACCCTCTTCTACTGAGTGAACCCCATTCCGATTTTGAAAAAATTGATCTGAACTGACTTCATGATTCCGGTCACTCACTTCCTACCTATGTTGTTAGTGGAAGCCAAAGATTCTCTTTCTCTTTCTGCTGTTACATCATAAAGTGGATTTCTCCACAATCTTCAAAATTCTCTTCCAGTTTCTTCTCACCCTTTAGTTCTGTTTTCTGCCTCAGTCCATGCCATCTGACCTGATCTTACTCCTGAGCCTATCTAGGCAGAGTTTTAAACTTCCCTTCGCCTTTTTCCTATTTTCTTAGAAGAGGAAACTGGATGCAAGACAGCTCTCAAAATAGCAGATCAATTTCAATAATATGTGTTAATATTCAGCCTCTCTGGATTCAAGGCGAATGAACAAGATGGCCTGATGAAATTCTTTATAGGCTTACAAGTTATATTACTTTATTTTCAAAGTAATAGACTGTTTATGTTCAGAGTAAAAGAGTGGTTATTACAGAGACAGGAAGAAAGCCCTTTTACCTCTCTGCTTGCCTCTCTCAAAATACAGAGACACTGATGTTTTAATACTATAGCATGTATGCATAAAGTTTTTACTTTGAAATGTGAATAACAATTACTCATCACAGTTTAATAGTTCTAGGATAGGACTCTAATTCAAACATTGGGGAATGTTTCCTAATGGGGTATTTGAGAACCTTAAGAAAGAGAGATTTTTCACCACACGCACACACACACACACACACACAGACTTGAGCATTCTAATCTACATCTCCTGAAAATGCATGCCTATTTTCCCCAATAAGTAAAGAATAATAGTGCTATAGCATGAGATAACCCCTAAAGAAATCACGTCTCTACACAAGAGTAGGGTAATGAATGAATAGAGTTTTAGTCCCATAGAGTTAGACTTTAGGTTTACAAAATGACATGCTGTTACCATGGATATTGGTAAAGAAAATCATCACTAATTTTTCTACCTTGTTGGATCTAATTTACTGCTGTAAAGAGCTGTTCCTACACTGTATATGAATGTAATCTGCTTACAAGAGGACAAATTTCATGTTGAAAAGTATTAAGGAAATTAACACTTCAGCAGTTTTACTGAGCAAACGTCATTCTGCTTTGAGTACCATCACATGTTTCTGAATAGTGTCCACTCTTTGTTCATTTTGTTATAAATCTGTACCAGAATTTTCAAACCCCTGTGTTACTCATTTCAGAGAAGTTCAAATTGCATATAGTGAAATTCAGCTTAGAAAGTAATACAGAAGGGTATTCTGAGTATCCAAATCTCTATGGATTTAAAACAAGCTGTTTCCAAAATGGCATAGGAAGGTTAGCAAACTAAACAGATAATATTTAAATCACTTTCCCCTTTCTGAGCCAAATGATTTTAAATAAATTAAACAATAATTAAAAGGAGCATCAGGTTTGGGAATATACCCTATACAACCACACCACTAGAAACTTACATCACTGACATTACAGCAAATAATTATTGAGACACTAATTTTAAATTTATTTTTAATTGTATCAGGAGCTAAGCACATATAAATGTATTTTATCATGCACTGAAAGTCAAGAATTCCCACATCTCAATGAATCTGCTTTCTAGGTTTCTAACTGTTCTCATAGCTTTTACTCATCACTAACCAGTGCTATACTCCATGTTCTAAGACAGAGGCTAGCAAACATTTTCTGTAAAGAGCCAGATAGCAAATATCACACTTTGTATTGCAACAACTTAACTCTCCTATTGCATCAGGAATGTAGCCACTGACAAAATGTCAACAAGTGGATATGACTGTGTTGTGTTCCAATAAAACTTTATTTACCAAAATAGGCAGCTGGCAGGATTTGGTGAAAGGGCCATCATTTGCAGACCACTGAACTGGGCAACAAATGGATAAATTAGTGTTATTCAACTAACTGAGCAAGACTGAAGAAATCAAACCCAACTCAAATTAATAATTTTTCCATATTAAGCAAGCTTCAAACAGGGTATATAATTGTTTGACATTCAGAAATTATCATTATTCTCAGTATCCCATGTGAATAGAGGTGAGTTTGTTTCCTTGATTCTTTACTTTCAATCCATTTTTCCCTATTATCTCATTTTATAGACTTTTTTTAGCATTGGCAGAAAGAAGGCAGTTTTTCACGATTACTGAGGTTTTTAGTTTCCAACTCATTTAGCACTTCAGAATGAGCTAGGAGTCATAAATTGAATTTGAAATTGCAATAGTAAGAACTGTTACACAATATAAAGAATGGCTATCATGTCTTAGCTTTTCCATTTGTTCTATAATAAGTTTCAACCCTCACAAAATTTTTGATTGTCTTTGTTGTCATTTCACAGTGTCATGTAGCTAGGAATCACCTGCTGAGATCTTTTAGTTTTTGTTCTGTATCTAGTCCAGATTACCCCAGTCTAATTCAGCAATCTACCTTATTCTTCTAAATACCACAGGAAAAAAGGGGCCTATTTCAGATGAATTTCTTACCACACGTTTTGACTGATAACATTTTCAAATATTTAACCCTTCTTAACTGCTACACTTTCTGTCTGTAGTCTACATCCTTGAAATTGTACACAGGATTTAAGTGTCCCTTGTACTAGAAGACTATTTTATATTTGGTTAGATTATCTCAACTGTAAAAGTTTACCAGTGAACCTCCAAACGTCTCCATTGTAGGCAGCCCTTGTTGCTACAGAAACAGAGGGGGAAATACTAACCAGGTTTTGGGTAAGAACCTAGAAGCATATATGGTTTCATAGTTTTCCCTATCTTTTCATTGTACTAATTAATTGAATATTTAAGGTATTTTCTACATAATTAATTCACTAAAATCAGTCTCTAGTGTGTGAGTATCGAAAGAATTTTTCTTCTGTCATCAATATTGTCCGTACTCTGTAGGACTCCACTTTACTTTCCCTCACTGGAATATCATGCAGGTTCCAGAGCACTCTATGTATGTTCACATATTAAATCATACGGTTCAAACTACTCCCATTTAAAATTTCTGTCTCATAATCCAATTTAGTGATCACTAGCCCTCTGCCAGGTCAGACAAACCTCAAGTTCAGGAATTAGAGTGGGGAAGGAATGTGATGAGTTCCTGATTCATTTCTATCCCTCTTCTGTTTCTAGTTTCTCCAGGTTTGGGTCTGGCTTGGGGCAGGAGAGATTTGACTGAAAAAATATAGAAAGGTTTTCTTATGAACTGGTGCTATTATGGTTCTGTATTTAGATTTTATACCCTCTGACACAGAAGCTCAGTGCTGGATCTCTTGTCAGATACATGCAGGAGTCTTCACCAAGTATTCCTCCAAGGGTCACTCCAGGGTTCAGTTGCCTGAGTTGGGAAATGGTCTCTGGTTTATTCTCTCCACCCATCCTTCACAGCTCCATACCTGCTGACATCCCCTCATCCAGTAGCAGAGTTGGCCTACTTAGAAGCTAATGAAGCTTAAGAGGCCCTCAACCTTGCACATGTCTTTCTGAGACTGGGAGTTGCTAGGAATTGCAACAATTTCTCTCGCAATTTCCTTTGGGAAGGGAAATCAAGTTGCAATCAGGAAACATCGCCATGTAACCTCTAGTGTTTGACAGCATAATAGGGTAACAATATTAGTTATTGATAAATTATTAGCTATCAATAATTTATTGCATGTTTCAAAATAGCTAAAAGATAACATTTGAAATGTTCTCAACACAAAGAAATTATAAATGTTTGAAGTGATAGATATTCCAATTATGCTAATTTGATAATTACACATTGCATGTATTAAAATATCACATGTACCCCATAAATATGCAAAATTATTGTTGTACATATTCTATATTATATATAGATTACTGTATATGTACAGTAATATTTATCCCTTTTACAATTATTATGTATCCATTTTTAAAACTACAGTATAGTAGGAGGCTGCACTGAGTAATAATAAAACTCTGGTCTCCTGAAAAAAAAAACTATAGTACAATTAAAAAGAGAGTTCAGAGAAAGAGACCTGAAACTCCAAATATTGAAGTAATTTGCTGTGATTTATTTTCTCATTCTAAATAATCACTTTTATGTCTAATTTTTATTTGAATCTTTGAAATATTTTGCTTATAAAATGCCATAAAATTATATGAGTTTCAGGCCCCACAAAATCTAAATTTCCCTCTACAATACTCTGAGATGGAATTCTGGCAAAATAACTCAAGCCCAGTGTCAAAGTTTAATTTTCAAAAAGTTACAAACATGATTTTTATATAGTTGTATAAACCACATACCAAAGATTCATTTAGTTCCTATATGAAGCAACCATCACAAAGGTAAAGTTGGTTGAAAAAGAATTCAAGAGATTGAGCTTTTATAGGCACTGAAAAGATGCTAAAATAAGATTGCAAGGTTAGAGACAAACTGGTTAATATTCTATAAGGCAATAAAATGTAATTTTGTGATGTTTTCTACCAGCCTGTATTCTTTGCATCTCCATCAAACCACAATCTACAAGTTAGCATGTAACTTCACAGAGTCCTGGTCTAATTAATAGTATTAACAGTATTAATGCACTTCATCACAACGTTTCAGTCAACAACAGACCAAATATCTGATGGTGGCCCCATAGGATTGTAATGGAGCTGAAAAGTTTCTATTTTCTAGTGATGTTGTGGCTAATGTAACATCATAGCACAATTTCTTTTGATTTTATAAATTTAGTGTAGAGTAAGTGCATGGTATTTGTAAAGTCTACAGGAACATACAGTAGTGTTTTAGCCTTTTACATTCACTCACCCCTCACTCACTGATTCACACAGGGCAACTTCCAGTTCTATAAGCTCCTTTCATAATAAGGGCCCTATATATATAGGTGTACCATTTCTTCTCTTTTAAACTGCATTTTTATGGCATCTTATATTTGTTTAGATACACAAATACCACTGTGTTACAATTACCTAGAGTATTCAGTACATGTTTCAGTACTACATGCTGTACAGATTTGTATTATAGCTTAGGAGCAATAGGCCATACTGTATAACCTAGGTGGATAGTAAGCTATGCCATCTAGGTTTGTATAAGTATGCTCTATGATACTCGAACACTGATGAAATCACATAATGAGGCATTTCTCAGAAGTGTTATTGAGTGACACATAACCGTAAACAGTGAGCCAAATAAAAATGCACCTTCTAGAGAATTACATAATCCTTAAGCTGGCCCATCAGACAACACTCCAGTATGATATTAAAAGAACATGCGACTCTCCCTTTGTATTATTACTCATTTTTGAACCTTTTCTGAACACCAGACACTTTCTGCATTACCAGAAGATAGGAGCTCCAGCTGCTTCAGTGTAACCCTCTGCTGTCCTTGATGTTTAACAAGAAAAGGTCGTGATAAGCAAAGAAGTACTTACACAAATATACACATGCTATTAGGAAAGAAGAGAAGGAGAAACCCAGGCATGCTTTAACTCATTGTTACTTAGACAGAAAGTAGTGCATCACAACAAAAATTTTGGTAATTATTTTCTGTTTCTTTTTCTAGAACATCCATGTTTATAAATTATTCTGATCTAAATCTGTCTGATTAAAATAGAATATGTATCCTTCATACCATCAATCTGTCCCTTTTATACTATGAGCACTATGGAGCTTCTTTTGTAGTAAGCAGTGTAATGATCATTGGATTCACAAAGATAAACAAGACACGGAAACCTGTTCCACATAGTACTTTGCTGATGATAATCTCAAGTGTGTAAAACATTAAGGCATGCAGAACAAATTGTGTTTCTCCATTTATACATATGAAGTGTAAGTTAGGTTAAAACAGGCTAGGTTTCACAATTTCTATTGTTTATCTTTTTTTTATTTCATTTCTTTACTCCATTCTACAAGTGCCAGGTCTTGTGAAAATGGATTGATGTGAGGTCATTTCTTCTTGCTTGGAGAGTGTGACTGAAGCTGCAGGGTTTTTAGTTGCTTATAAAAGTGGATCACATATTTGGAAAGCATAACTCTTACCAATGTAAGTGTCACCAGTTCTTGGTAAGGTACAAATGCAGTTTAAATTGATTTTCTAACCACTTTTATTACTGCCATCCTTGAGTGTAGCAACAAGGGCTGGGCATTTGTTTTTACAGGGCATAAAGCATTTATTAATAGATCTTTGGCAAGTCAGAGCTTTATTAAAGTCATGATTACAAATACAATTATATTTTAATGAGAACAAATAAGATTAAATATGAAGAAAATTCCTTACATCAAATTTGAAAAGCCTCTAAGAGTTAAAAGTTTCAAGGATTGACCAATGGAAAAGACCACTATCAAATTCCACATATATTTTTTATATCATATTTATGCAGCAAGGTCAAAGAAGTAGGGGGAAGAAATCTCATCTTCAATTTTCTCTACCCTTAGGTAATGATACATGGAGAACTCATTTACCCTGATTGATCTTCCTGGGCATAAGAGACTTCTGTGGCTTAAATCCCATCTGAAAACTATCTTTTCTATCCTTTTTTACAGAATGCTAATGGTTTCTCTCCCTCGCTCTCTTCTTCAAAGAACAAGCCACTAAATTTGACCTGCTGATATGGTTTTCTTGACTATCACTTTCCTTCAAAAACTATTTATTAATGTTTTTATTAGTAGGAAAAATCTGTTAAAGCCTGTTTATTTTGTAAGTAGAAGCATTTATTTTTGTTAACCACTTACAGATTGAATTCATGCAGCAAAAAAAAAAAAAGTACATACAGATACGGCAAATTGTGTTAATCACTATGATTTTTACATATAATTAAACATGCCACTGTTAAAATTGTGTGAAAAGCCTGACAAATAAAGTGAAAACAGAGCAAAGTTAAAGCCGGAACAAAATGTGAGATATTCAGAATCCTTTGGCTTTGGGTTTACAAAATGCTTAAAATAAGAAGTTTAAATGATTAGTTTAGAAAGAAAACAAAACAATCCTTTTGGTTAAGTAATAGACAAAGTTGCCAAGCCTTACATTTTTTTCCTCACCCATTTGCTGCTAGATCTTGTACCTTAAGAAAACTGCTTAACCTTTTATTCTAGAAAAATGAAGTAAAAATTGCTCCCACCTGCCTACCTACACCCTGAGTGATTTGAAGCCAAAAGTGAAAACTTGGTAAAGACTTGAGAGTATATAAACTACTTGGGAGAAAGCTGCAAAATAAATCGGGATATTGTTTACTGATAGTAAATGTCATGGTTTCAAGCAAGTACCGTCCAGATATTACCACCACTGATTACCATTGACCTAATAATTACCAAGTGCTGTCTGTGGTGGGATATGCATAGTTGCATTGTTCTCATACTAATTTATCTTAAAATAAAGTTACTACTTAAAATATCTTTATAACATAGTTTTAAATTTTTGTTTCAAAAATAATGTAGTATAAATGAATTAAGAGATTGGTTCAAATGAACACTAATAACAAAGATAGGATAAATTCTAATATTTTAGACTTTAATTCAATATTCTTTATCCTAATATCTGAAATGTAAATTAAGCATTTCTTCTATCACAATTAAAAAAGGTTAGTTCTCTTCTTGCAAATTTAAGTTCCTTGTAGTTTCTGGACAAGAAGAAGACATTTATTCAGCCAACAAATATATGACAAAAAGCTCATTATCACTGGTCATTAGAGAAATGCAAATCAAAACCACAATGAGATACCATCTCATGCCAGTTAGAATGGCAATCATTAAAAAGTCAGGAGGCCGGGTGCGGTGGCTCATGCCTGTAATCCCAGCACTTTGGGAGGCCGAGGCGGGTGGATCACAAGGTCAAGAGATTGAGACTATCCTGGGTCAACATGGTGAAAACCCGTCTCTACTAAAAATACAAAAAAAAAAAATTAGCTGGGCATGGTGGCGCGTGCCTGTAATCCCAGCTACTCAGGAGGCTGAGGTAGGAGAATTGCTTGAACCCAGGAGGCGGGGTTGCAGTAAGCTGAGATCACGCCATTGCACTCCAGTCTGGGTAACAAGAGCGAAACTCCATCTCAAAAAAAAAAAAAAAAAAGTCAGGAGACAACAGATGCTGGAGAGGATGTGGAGATATAGGAACATTTTCACACCATTGGTTGGAGTGCAAATTAGCTCAATCATTGTGAAAGTCAGTATCGCAATTCATCAAGGATCTAGAACCAGGAATACCAATTGACCCAGCAATCCCATTACTAGGTATATACTCAAAGGATTATAAATCATTCTACTGTAAAGACACATGCACATGTATGTTTACTGTAGCACTATTCACAATAGCAAAGACTTGGAACCAACCCAAATGCCCATCAACGATAGACTGGATAAAGAAAATGTGGCTCATATAATTCATGGAATACTATGCAACCATAGAAAAGATGAGTTCATGTCCTTTACAGAGACATGGATGAAGCTGGAAACCATTATTCTCAGCAAACTAACACAGGGACAGAAAACCAAACACGGCATGTTCTCATTCATAAGTTCCCACTTGTTCAACTCCCATTGAACAATGAGAACACATGGACACAGGGAGGGGAACATCACACACCAGGGCCTGTCAGGGGTTGGAGAGCTAGGGGAGGGATAGCATTAGGGGAAATACCTAATGTAGATGACAGGTTGATGGGTGCAGTAAACCACCATGGCACGTGTATACTTATGTAACAAACCTACACGTTCTGCACATGTATCCCAGAACTTAAATTATAATAACAAAAAAGGTTACTTCTCTAAACTAAATTATTTAGTAACTAGTTTTAGAAATGGGAATTATACATAAGGACTAGGCTATATAAAAAAATTATAGCTTCATCATTTTAGATTACTCTAACAGGCAATAGGTCTGTGTTTTGCCCTTCCTCTTAAGTATGCCGCTAACCATTTCTGAACTTCACTTTCATCATTTGTGTAGAGAGGGAATTAAACTAGACTGGAATTTTCAAAGCTATTTTTCAAGTATGGTAATAAGCATTCCTTGGGGAAAGAAAGGCGGGTAAGGAGAAATTTCTGTAAGATAAATTCATAAAATGTCATATGTTCTATTCTCCCTCTTGGAATTTCAAAAGAAATCCTATAGAAAAGAACTCATTTAACTCTGCTCAGAAGAACCTAAACTAATCATCAAGAAAAATAAAGTATTTTTCCAGGAATGCCTATTAAGTACTAATATCACATAAAATATTCTCTTTCTCAGAAATAGAGTGAAGGAATGCTTTAACAAATGATATAAACAAGGCCCAACAAGTGAAATTCACTTCTACTTTTAGAAGACTTCTAGAGTAGAAGATCATACAGCAACAGTTGGGAAAATCTTTGAGTTGAGCATGCTTCAATACCAAGAATCCTTTCTTCATATCTGACCTAACTTGCCATGTGCTTTAAGAGATGCAGTTTTGTCTTTTCAGTCTGAGATTAATAGAATTTATGACAAACAGAGTTGAAATGCAACGAAACTGACAGAAAATCATGCCTAAAATACCTGAGTTCAGTCTTGAGGTAGGAAGTGACCTAGCTGTTAGATCTATGTGGTGGGATTCTGCCTGAATATCTGCCTAATTTCTTTCCCCTCTTCTCTCCCACAAATACTCTGGCGCTTATTTATTTCCTTCTCCAGTCTACCTATCCACATAGAAACACAAGTTAAAGCCTCAAAAATGTTCTAGACCTAAATGTGAGCCACAAATATTTATATGCATGATTGCATGCATGACATTTTCTTCTCCCATGGAGAAAACTGAAGATCAACTTAGATTAAGTCTAAGAATCTTAGACTCCTTCCAGTGCTATTGTTTATAGTCTAGAAGTATATAATCTAATTATTCAGAGAATACGTGTTGAATTAAATATATTGAGGAATATTTTCCTGTTTTATACTCTATCATTGTATGTATTAAACATCTATTACCATGCATACCGAGGGCTGCTGAGAAAATCTTTTAACATGTTAGTCAGGTAAAGTAAAAACTCAAATAATGCTAGGATGGAGCAAATCACACTGACAGGTAGATCATCCTTAAGTTGAAATAGACAGAAGAGATTACTTAGATGTTGTCATAGTGCACTTCTTCATCACTGGGCTTGACTATCTGTTGTCTGTTCTACTTTACAACTTTGTAGGGTTGGAGGTTAACTTGTAGATTTTTGTCCAGTAGAAATGGGAATAACTTGTTTCCAATAAAAAGGACCCTAAATGTTAAAATTTATGATCCTGTTGGACATTATCTATTTTTATATCCAACCCAGCAATCTTAATATTGCTTTTCAAATGCTCTTTAAATTACTTTTGGCATCTTACTATTTTCCTCATTAATTACTGAGTTAAATAAAATCCTGACATGCATTCATATTGTATTTGCATAAGTCATGATTTTACCATTACAAAATTATACTTTATCAAAACTGTCTTCCAGTTTCCTTCCTCTCATCATTTTTAAATAAAAGAACATGGATTAAAATGAAGACAAAATGCACATTGAAGTAAGAAAGCAGTCACAGTGGAGAAGGGGAAAGACAATGTCAACCCTTTTGCTGCAGGACTGGGGAGATTCTTAGATTAAGTCTAAGAATCTTAGACTCCTTCCAGTGCTATTGTTTATAGTCTAGAAGTATATAATCTAATTATTCAGAGAATACATGTTGAATTAAATATATTGAGGAATATTTTCCTGTTTTATACTCTATCATTGTATGTATTAAACATCTATTACCATGCATACCGAGGGCTGAAGGGGAGAAGGCATCACTTCTCTGTCAGGAAGATGTGCTCCATCATCCTACAGATCTTCTGCCTAGGGAACCATGGCCAGCTTCATGAACACAGGGCAAGTGCAGCAGCTCAGGACACCTTGCTCATGAGGGCCTTCACTAGGAGTGTAACGCTGTGAAGTGGTCACCTTAAAATTCTTAACATAATATCTTTGAATTTAGGTTTTGTAAATGAAATAAGTTGGTAAAATGGAGCAGGTATCAGGGCTTTGGAGCCACCGCTTACAGTTATTCCCACTCTCACCACCTCACCATGTCTCCAGGAAAAGTTCTCAGCTACCTGCTTTTCTTCTCCAACCCAGTAACCACAGTCATCTCCACTCATAGTGGAGTCTGGGTATGGACACAGGGAGAGTCAGGGTTGGGTACATACATTCAATGTGCTCAACTCAATGCAGGTACCCGGTGCCTGTGAAGGTCTGCTCTCACCCCATGAGTGTCCCCATGACTAAGGAAATGGCATTAAATGCAAACAATTTTTTTTAAAAAGTGGTAAAAGCTTGCGAGAGAGAGAGAGAGACTATAACAGAAAGTCAAAGCTGTTCTACTGCTTTTCTGAGTTAGGGACTCCTCATTATCATCATGAACTGGGTCCCACAGATTATGTGGCTGGTCCTGTGGGGGGTAAAGGACAGGGATTCTCAATGTTGCATTGATTGATGTGTCCAATCCCCACAGACATGGGCTGGCCACTACAAATATATCACGTTAATTTATCATTGATCTTCAAATCTTTGTTTAGCTTCAAATCTGTTTTATTTTTGTCTTAATGATACATGCTCAGAGAACAAAATATATTCCTACTAGTACAGCTTGAGGTTATTTAAGGATTCTATAATAATTACAGGGACTATACAGAATACTTACTCTCTATTAGTTAGTTTTGTACTAATCTACAGAAATCCATTAGGTTATTCTCTCTGCTTAGAATTTAGACACTGGAAATGAAATAAACAAAAATTCCTTATGCTCTTTTTTAAATGCAAACTCACAAAAGCCAGGTTAGGAATACTTTAAATCTGGTTTCTAAGACTTTTACTGGTGTTACCATCTGTGTTGATTTTGTATTATGAAATTGTCTTTAGACAAAAAAATCCATACTCAGGTCAGTTTTACAAGCACACCGAAAAAGAGCCTACTATGCTAGACATTTTGCAAGGCATAAAAATAACGCAAATAATAAATCATAAACCTTATACTCAAGAAGTTTAAGGGGGAATAAGGATATCATAATATAACATATAAGTAATAAAATACATTTGTGCCATATTGACAAATATATCACTGTGAAAACACTCAGAATAAGAACAATAGAAACAGATGTATAAGTGGAATATAACGTATTGTGCATCATCACCACAAGTTCAATTTTGATGTATTATGCTATTAGGTAAAAATAACATGTTACTTCTGTATAACCAAAAGCACACTTTGTATAATATAGATCTAATTCTGACATATTCCTACCAAGTTCTCCTTTTGGATTTGCATTACTGACTAAAACTGCCAAGTAAGGAAAAATTCCAATGAAATTTCTGAGCTGCCTAGCATGGCTGACTGGAGACTTAATAGTGGTGAACATCATCGTTTTTGAGCTCATATTGGGGAGCTTTTTACTGAAAGGAAGACTGAAGTTTATCAAGGGTCATCTGGCAGGAGACTCTTTTATTAGAGTTTTGAGAAACCTCTGAAATATTCTGCCTTCACCTTTCGAGCCCTGTAGAACAGCGAACTGCAGATCTCATAGCTAATATTCAAGCTGAAATTGGACCACATAGATATGAGAATCAACTTGACATCAAAAGTTATCCGTCTTCCCACATTGCTTTTCTTGCTCAAATCTCAGTTCCACGAGTGCTTTTATTTTTTACTTCACTTTTTGGAATAAGAAAACAAAAAAGATCTACACATACCCCTGCATTTTTCCCCAATTAGATGCATCTGCAAATCCAGCTGTGATTCTTTTGTATTCTCTCAGATGCAGACATATAAGCTCATAACCAAGACTACAAAAATAAAGAATAGTATTTGCCCTTGAAAATATTATGATGTAAGCTACCATATGTTTATTTTCATCTGAAGCTCTCTTCTAATCTTTGCACTCATAATATTTTTTTCTGATATCTGAGTCTTTTTCAGAGAATATTCCTAGAAAAAGCAGAGAAATGTCAAACTAAAATAGCCCCAAAGAGCACATATAAATATAAAAGACAAATATTAAAAGCATGTTACAAAGGTCTGTCTTCATTGTAATTAGTGAAAGCAGAAAAAAATCAGTGTGGCAGAAATTCTAATGATACTTGTGACAGTACAATCTCACATAACCTAAAACTAAGCTGCAAAAGCCAACCTTATACACTGTTGAGTAATTTAACTTACTCTGCTGCTTAAAAGCTATGTGATTTGAGACATGTCACTTCACCTCTCAAAACTTATTTTTTTGAGGTAAAGGAGATACCAATACCAGCTGGGATTACTCCCTAGGGCTGTAAGAGGCTGACATAAAATTACATGTATGGGAATGCTTTCAATTGCGAAACATCATACAAATGCAGGGATGTAGGCTGGGTGCAGTGGCTCATGCCTGTAATCCCAGCACTGTAGGAGGCCGAGGTGGGCGAATAATGAGGTCAGGAATTCGAGAACAGCCTGGCCGATATAGTGAAACCTCATCTCTTCTAAAAATACAAAAACCAGCAGGGTGTGGTGGCATGTGCCTGTAATCAGCTACTCAGGAGGCTGAGTGCAGTGGTGCGATCTCTGCTCACTGCAACCTCAATTGAACCGGGAGGTGGAGGTTGCAGTGAGCAGAGATCTCACCACTGCACTCAGCCTGGGAGACAGAATGAGATTCCGTCTTGAAACAAACAAAAACAAATGCAAAGACATTTTATTACATTGGCACAGAATGTTGAAAAAGAGAGAATGTGAAGGCTCTTTCTGATTTGAACAATTAGCTTCTGTTTTGCTTATGGGGCTTAATTATGGATTTTCACATTTCCAAAATATTCACAAATTTATTTAAATAGATTCAGAACCGAATGAAACATGGCGAATTGATCAAAAGTCTAAAAATGTCTCCAAACTTGCTTATAGTCACTTGTGTCAGAATCGCATCCATGCTTTTGATGCAAATATTCAGAGAGAGGTAAATTCCTCTTACCAGTGGGTAATGTCATTAAGTCACTGTCCCTCTCCCCTCCAAAAACATCACTTTGTAAAATATATTTTATTGTCCATTAACACCACACGGGCTACCCCTACACAGTAGTCCACCTTTATTCGCAGTTTCACTTTTGAGGTTTCAGTGACTGGCAGTCAACCACAGTCCAAATATATTAAATCAAAAATCCAGGAAATAAACAATTAATAAATTTTAAATTGGGGGCACTCCAGAACAGCATGATGAAGTCTCTGCTGTCTTGTTCCATGGGACATGAATTATCCCTTTGTCTATCATGTCTATGCTGCATATGCAACCCACCCGCTAGTCAGTAGACATCTTGGTTATCAGACCAACTGTCACCATATCGAACCCTTATTTTACCTAAAATGGCCCCATACATAAGAGAAATGATGCTGGCATATTGTTGTAAGTGTTCCATTTTATTACTAGGTATTGTTGTTAATCTCATACTTGCTTAATTTTGAATTAAATTTTATCATAAGTATATACTAAAAGGAAAAACACAAATACAGTATATAAAGAACCTAGTACTGCCCACAGTCTCAAGCATCCACTGGGGGTCCTGGATTCTATCCCCCACAAATAAGGGGAAACCACTGTATTCTTGCCAGATAAACCTCTTGCCGGGGAAGGTAATAATAATAATAATAATAATAATAATAATAATGGCAGCAAGGTGTGGTGGCTCATGCCTGTAATCCTAGCACTTTGGGAGGCCAAGGTGGTCATATCACAAGGTCAGGAATTTGAGACCAGCCTGGCCAACATGGTGAAACCCCGTCTCTACTAAAGATACAAAAAATTAGCCGGGTATGGTGGTGGATGCCTGTAATCCCAGCTACTCAGGAGGGTGAGGCAGGATAATAGCTTGAACCTGGGAGGCGGAGGTGGCATTGGGCTGAGATCACACCATTGCACTCCAGCCTGGGCAACAGGGCAAGACTCCATCTCAGAAAAAAAAAAAAAGCTAACATCATTGATTGTTTACACTGTATTAATCACTCTACATATATTATTTCAGTTACTCCTTGTAACAATGTTATGAGGTTCAAGCTTTGGTTATCTCAATTGTATAAATGGCAAAGCTAAGGTACAGAGAGGTTAAACAATCCATCCAAGGTCACACCAATAGTAAAGGGGGCAGGGGTTAAACCTCAGGCAGTCAGCTTAGCCTCTGCTGCATACTCTCACCCTTTACTGCATCCTATGGCATGTTCTACTGGCTCTTTCAATGAAATGACTCTTCAGTGGCTTTGAGCAGCTACTAGGTTTTTTAAAAAAAAATTTCGTAAGTTATTAGGGTACAGGAGTAAGTTTGTTAGTGGTGATCTGTTAGATTTTGGGGCTCCCATCACCTAAGCAGTACACACTGCACCATATTTGTAGTCTTTTATCCCTCACGCCCCTCACACTCTTCCCCACAAGTCCCCAAAGTCTTTTGTATCATTCTTATGCCTTTGTTCCTCATATTAGTGAGAACATACACAATGTTTGGTTTTCCATTCCTGAGTTACTACACTTAGAATAATATTCTCCAATCTCATCCAGGTCGCTGCAAATGCTGTTAATTCATTTATTTTTATGGCTGGTAGTATTCCATTGTATGTGTGTATACATACATATATACACATTGTGATATATATATCTCAGTTTCTTTATCCTCTCGTTGATTGACTAGCATCTACCAGTTTTTAAGTGCTGTGCAATGCTCATGGAGGATGCTTACTTTAATGATCTCATTAGTTAGTGCACGTTTTAAAAATAGACATTGCAACCCTTATGTTATAAAATAAGGAAACTGAGGTTAAACAGTTTACTCAGGTTCACAGAACAGGTGGCATTAAATAGCTGAGCTGGGATTTTAGCCCAAATCCATTTGAATTCTACAGTTCATATTCTTTCAACAATTTTATGGTAAAATATCCATGATCCTTTTCACTGGTGCCCATATTTACTATTACGGGCTCTGTTTTCTGGGTCTTACTTACTCGTACTTTCTAACTACCAGTTAGAACGAGCTGTTGCCCTAGATCTTACATACCAAACTATGGTGCTGTTTACATTTTTATAAAAATCAGGCAAATCAACCCAACTGACACAGCCACGACTTTTTGGCTCCACAGAGAATGATTTATGCGAGTTACAATTGAAATAGAAACAGCTCTTTACTCAAGAATAAGTTTTTATACATTGTCATGCAGTCCTTTTACATTACCAGCTGACTCTTACAAGAGAAAGGAGGACAATTTGATACCTGGGTGCTTGTCAAAGGGTTATATTTTCTCTGCTCACCAAAAATGAAATGCACTTTGCACTTGTGAAATGTTCTGTTAAAATTGAAAACAAACTAGTTAAAAATAAAAATTACAAAGGTACCTAAATGTTACCTATTAGGTTGAGAAAGCAGAAGCAGAAAATCTTAGGTTGGGACACGCTGGCATCATACTACCTTTTCTTCTGCCAGCTGCACAAAGGTTAGAAAGGACAGAATCCCTGCCTTCATGGCTCTTGTGGAGAAATAAAGCTTACCGATGGCAGGCCATCTTACACAGAGTAAGAATTCTACCCTATAAAGAGTAAATACATGAAGAGAACGGCCCTTTTGGGCCGAAAGCATTTTGTAAGCACAGGAAAGGTGGAAATGTTAAGCATATATCCCAAAGTTATTTTTTTAAATAGCCAACTCAATCTCTGTAGGCTGTGTTAAATTTTTTTAGAGACATCAAAGAACTATTTAAGTATAAGCTGGTTTACTGCAATAGGAGGAGCCCATGAAGCTAAACTAAGCAAACGTGCAAAGTACTCACCATGGTGAAGATTGTTTTTATTTTAGAAATCTGGCAGTACCTGCTGGCAGAATATGACAGCAACTGCCTCATCTTACTGGCTATGTTTTTTCTTTTTCTATGGCCCTGTCTACTGTAGCCTGAAATTGTCATTTTACTTGACTAACTGTTAAATCATAAGTAATAAAGGAATTGGTTGTTGTTTTAATTGTACTAACAAGAGGAGACGAATGAGGGGAGAAATTCATGTTTCGCTCTATTTGCCTTACATTTTTGGATCCAGTGTTCTGATTTATACTGTGACTTATGCTGTTTCAAGACTACAAGCTAAATTATAAAGTCAGTTTTCAGCTTCAGCAAATCCTCTCTGGGTCCTGCTGTGTTTCCCTTAATGGCAAGGACTAGTGGATTCCATCTGTAAGAAAGCATGTTTTGCATATGAACTACCACAAGGCAAAAGACAAGGCAGAAAAGAATTGCAAATCAACAATTCCTTTCCCTTTTGTGTTTGCGGTTGCTTTTTGTTTCTTTTAAACACAGGAGGGAAATCAGCAAGTGATTTCAGAAGAAATCTTTTTTATTGTGGAATTGGAAGAATAATTATCTGATGTTTTGTCTGCATATACTTGAAAGCAAAATGTCATTGCTTAATATAACAATAGGCTTTAAGATCCGAACTAATCTTGCTTAGATACACAGTAGAAGAAACAGTGGGTTTCTTCAGCTGCTGACTTACACAATGCTCTTCTTTGTTGTTCTAGGTTTGTTTAGCCTGATGTGAACATAAGTTCATCCTAGCTAGAGGAGAGTCTATTGAGAATACATAAGTATTTCAATTTTACTTCAAATTAAAATGGGGGAAGGAATCAAACTTCCATTCGAAAAAAAAAAAACTGCTATTGTTCTTTATACTGGCCCAAAGGTAGAACAATATTCTCTTTATATTCTGTTTCTCTTAAACCAGATTTAATCTTCCTTCCACTGGGCAGAGTAACAAAAACATTAATAACTTACTGCCACCTACAGATGGAAGATAACTCTTTGAAAATGTCTGCTACTAGCAAGAAAGACGAACCTGGAGTTCACACTAAAGACCCACAGGTCAAAGAACATAGATCTTATAGGTGTTCAATGTGAGAAATGAATACTTCTCCACCATCAGTAATTAGACTGTGCTCGTAGTTTATGAGATTTAAATGAAATTAAAGCTACTTAAAAAGAATATTCTCCCATAGTATATTCAAGTCATTTTCTTCTCATAAAAGTTTCTTTCTAATGGCAGTGAGTTGTCAGTTACTACAGCCTAAGTTTTAAGGAGGGGGAAGAAAAAGAAAACCCATAGTCTGTGACAAGCTTTGTGCCAGTCATTTGCAATAAGCTGTCACCTTGCCCAGACCCAAGAATGCCACTTCTCGGCCCTGTGAGCAAGCTGCACTAGGAGCAGAAAGCAATGCCATTTTTGTGTTATTTCCTGAAGTCACATAACAGCAATTTTTCTTGGCTCATACCTGAAGCATCTTAGATCTACCTCTTGCATTTCTCAATGTGCAATTAAATGAATGTTTCCTTTCTCCTTGTATACAGTATTCATCCACTTTTTTAAGTCTATTTAATTTTTTTATTTTGTAAAATTAAAGAGTTCATATGACTTGGCTATATGATTGGGTTTTATGGTTTTTTCATATTAGCATTTCTTATATTTTTCTAAGTCTGTAATGTAAATTTGGGAAAAAAAATTAACAGAATATGCAGGAAGATTCGTGAAGAGACATTGAAGATTGGATCTGGTGAGAATGTTGGTGTCCCATCAAAATTTAAACGTTGGAACACAATGCCCAAGGTGATAATACTTAAAGTAGGACCTTTAGGGGGTGATTAGGTTATAAGGACTCCACCTTCATGGATGGGATTAGTGTCCTTCTGAGGGACTGTTAAAGAAGCTTCTCTTCCTAGGTCCGGAGGGGTGTGGTTTCAAAGGCAGGAGTTTTCCCAACTCCATGCCTCCATCCGGGAACCAGAGGGGTTTCAAATGTGAAGTTCTTTGTTTGGGTTTTCTCCCCTGGGCTAGGTAAAAAAAGCCAGGTGAGGCTCCTTTGTCCTAAAAAAATCCCTCCAAAAGCTCTGGGAGGAGGGGGCTCTGTAACTCAGAGTTGTGGTCCACATAGCCAATCTGGTATCAGTCAAAGATCAGTCACTTCAGAGGAGGTTTGAAAGAACTCCTCTCATTGCCAACAACATGAATGGGGAGGGAATAACTCAAAGATTAAAACTCTAGCTGCTCTCTACCTATACAGATTCCTTCTCTGGGTCCCCTCCTCCCACAGCATAGGAGCTGTCTTTCTTTCTCTCCGTGTATGTCTAATAAATCACTTTTCCATAAAATTCTTTGGGTTTTTGAAGGGCAAACTCACCATGCCTCTGGGGCCCCTTTTCCCATTCTTCAGGGTTAGCGAGGCTAAGAACCTCTTTGGATCGGGGAGCCGAGTCCACTTCCCCACATTACCCTTCCCTTATGAAAGAGACTTGAAGGGCCTGTTTGTCCCTTCCACCATCTTTGAAGCAAGCCTTAACCAGCCTGACAATCTGCTGGCACCTTGAACTTGGACTTCACATCTTCTAGAACTGCGACCAGTATATTTCTTCTGTTTATAAATTACCCAACCTATACTATTTTGCTATAGCAACAGGAACAGACTAACAGATAATCTAAGATGTAGTAAAAGACAATAACTAAGAATAGATTCACATACAGGTAGGTAGGTGGTTGAATTTGGGCCAGGTTATTTACAGACATACCTTGGAAATATTGTGTATTTGGTTCCAGAGCACTACAATAAATCAAGTATCACAATAAAGTGAGCAGATGGAATTTTTGGTTTCTCAGTGCAATAAAAGTTATGTTCACACTCAACTCTAGTTTATTAACTGTGCAACAGGATTATGTCTGAAATATACATACCTTAATTTAAAAATACTTTATTACTAAAAAATGCTAATGATCATGTAAGCCTTCAGCAAAGTCCTAATCTTTTTGCTGGTACAGAGTCTGTACTCGATATTGATTACTGCTGACTAATCAGAGTGGTGGTCACTGAAGGTTAGAGTGGCTGTGGCAATAAGACAGTAATATTGATTCTCCTTATCATGAAATACTTCTCTGTAGTACCTAATGCTGTTTAATGGGATTTTACCCATAGCAGAACTTGTTTCAAATCATGCCACTGCTTTATCAACCAGGTTTGTGTATACCCTATATCCTTTGTCATCATTTCAACAATGTCCACAGCATCTTCACTAGTAGATTCCATCTCAAGAAACCAATTTCTTTGCTCATTTATAAAAAGCAACTCCTCAAATTCAAGTTTGATCATGAGATAATAGCAATTCCGTCAAATCTTCAGGCTCCACTTCTAATTCTAGTTCTCCTGCTTTTTCCACCACATCTGCAATTATGTCTTCCACTGAAGTCCTGAACTCTCAAAGTCATCCACAAGGATTGTAATCAACTTTTTCCAAACTCTTCTTAAAGTTGGTATTTTGACCTTTTCCCATGAATCATGGATGTTCTTAATGGCATCTAGAATGGTGAATCTTTTCCAGTTTTCAATTAACTTTAGGTATATCCATCAAGGGAACCACTATCTACAGCATTTATAACCTTACAAAATGTATTTCTTTTGTTTTTTAATTTTACTTTAAGTTCTGGGATACATGTACAGAACATGCAGGTCTGTTACATGGGTATACATGTGCCATGGTGATTTGCTGCACCTATTAATTAGTCATCTAGATTGATAGGTTTTAAGCCCCACATGCATTAGCTATTTGTCCTAATGATCTCCCCTCCCTTATCCCCCACCCTCCAACAGGCCCCAGTGTGTGATGTTCCTCTCCCTGTGTCCATGTGTTCTCATTATTCAACTCCCAGTTATAAGTGAGAATATGCAGTGTTTGGTTCTCTGTTCCTGTGTTACTTTGCCAAAGATAATGGCTTCCAGCTTCATCCATGTCCCTGCAAAGGACATGATCTCATTTTTTAATGGCTGCATAATGTTCCATGGTGTATATGTACCACATTTTCTTTATGCAGCGTATCACTGATGGACATTTGGGTTGGTTCCATGTCTTTGCTATTGTAAGTAGTGCTGTAATAGATATACAGGTGCACGTGTGTCATAGTAGAATGATTTATATTCCTTTGGATATATACCCAGTAATGGGATTGCTGGGTCAAATGGTATTTCTGGTTCGAGATCCTTGAAGAATTGCCACACTGTCTTCCACAATGGTTGAACTAATTTACATCCCCACCAACAGTGTAGAAGCATTCCTATTTTTCTACAGCCTCACCAGCATCTATTGTTTCTTTACTTTTTAGTAATCACCATATGGACTGGCATGAGATGGTATCTCATTACAGTTTTGATTTGCATTTCTCTAATGATCAGTGATGTTGAACTTTTTTTTCATATGTTTCTTGGCTGCATAGATGTCTTCTGTTAAGAAGTGTCTGTTCACATCCTTTGCCACTTTTTTATGGGTGTTTTTTTTTTCTTATAAATTTGTTTAAGTTGCTTGTAGGATCTGGATATTAGACCTTTGTCAGATGAGTAGGTTGCAAAATCTTTCTCCCATTCTGTAGGTTGCCTGTTCACTCTAATGATTGTTTCTACAAAAAATATTTCTTACATCATAAGACTTGAAAATCAAATACACCTTGATCCATAGGCTTCAGAATGGAAGATGTATCACCAGGCCTAAAAAACATTAGTGTCCGTGTGTGTGTGTGTGTGTGTGTGTGTGTGTGTGTGTGTGTGTATCTGAACTCTTGAGTGTCCAGCTACAATGTCCATGAACAGTAATATTTTGAAAGGAATTTTTTTTCTGCACAGATCTCAATATTGGGCTTAACATATTCAGTACGCCATGCTGTAGAGATTCTGTAATCCAGGATTTCTTGCTCCATTTGTAGAGCACAGGCAAAGTAATTTTTGGAATGGTAAGTGAGCACTGACTTTGATTTAAAGTTATCAGCTGCATCAGTTTCTAACAAGAGAGTCAGTCTGTACTTTTAAGTTTTGAAACCAGGCATTGACTTCTCCTCTCTATCTATGTAAGTCCTAGAGGGCATCTTCTTCTAATATAAGGCTTCTTCATCTACATTGAAAATCTACTGTTTAGTGTAGCCACTTCCATCAATGATCTTTGCTTAATCTTCTGGATAATTTGCTATAGCTTCCACATCAGCACTTGCTGCTTCACCTTGCACTTTTATGTTATAAAGACAGGATTAAGTTTCAACATGAATGTTGTGGGGGCCACAAACACTCAAACCATAGCAAGCCTCATGTTATATTTGCCTCCATCCTCCTCCACTATGACCATTATTCTCTTTCATTGCCAGACTTTTCTTCCTCTATAGTTTACTTCATAATCTATATTTATATAATTTTTTCTTTTTTCATTTGTAGAGTGTATTTCTCTTCAGGTAGACGGCTAGCTTTATTGATCTGGAACCATACCTGTTCTATGATTAATTGATTTCCAACACCTAACATAGGTCTGGCACACTCTCAAAAAATATTTGTTGACTCAAAATGAATTATATTAGTTGATTGTGACCATAGTTTTGACTCCCCACATTAGCACATTAGCTTGCTATTAACCATGGTAATAGATTCTATAAACATCTATCTATAAACAGCTTTAAAATTCTTGTTCTCGAATTAAGGAGAAACAAGCAAGAGGATAAATACGGGTCGATTCAAAGTCTTTGCTAATTAAAAATCAACCCAAAGTTATAGTAAGCTGATTTAAGTTGTTTCTCTGTCTGTCATAATCAGATTTTACAGAAAATGTTTGTTTTGGATATGATGGCATTCAATTTACCTTGTTTCGTTACTGAAAACAGAACTTTTTGATAGAATACTGGAATGTCAACTCCAGCTTTCATGCATTTATGTTGTTGATATATCAGGAATTTCAGCCCAGAGAGAGCAATAATCTGGAGTTGCTAGTTACTCTTCTTCCAGAGATGAGCACCACTTAAAGATATACCTCATATTTTTATAAACATAAAAAAATTTTTAATATTATATAGAATTATAACTGGTAGATTATGCCTTGGAGAAAGTACTTAAGAATACTGTAAGTAAGAACCTAATCTACATGGTATCCACACAAGATTTTTCTTTAATTTTTATATATGATTTTTCAGATTTATAGTTTGAATAAAGAATTTAATTCACTGAACATGAGAAATAGCTTTCAGCATAGCATGCAAGCTTCATTCTGTGGGCAGTTATTGAGCTCTGATTACTTAATAAAAGAATACAGTTACTCTATATTTTTTGGGAATTCCATATTTGAAAATTCACCTACTTACAAAAAATTTATTTGTAACCCCACAATCAATACTGGTAACATGTTTGCAATAATTTGAGGTCATTCACAGACATGCACAGAGTGAAAAATTTGAGTCACTTGAGAAGCAAGCTCTGAGCTGAGGCCAAACAAGGTTACACTCCGCCTTGTTGTTCCAGCTCCTGCACATAAACAAGGGTCCTTTTTGAGGTCTGTTTAGTGAAGCCACTTTTTTACATTTTCTGCTTTTTGGTGGTAATTTCACTGTTCAAAATAGCCCACAAATTTAGAGCAGAAGTGTTATCTAGTGTTCTTAACTACATGAAGACAATAATGTGTCCTTCAAAAAAATATTGTGTTAGATAAGCTTCATTTGACCATGAGTTATAATGCTATTGGATATGAGATCAGTGTTAATCGAACTTCAATATAGTGCATCCAGAAAAAGGAAGGGAAAATTCATCAATCTGTGCAAAAGGACACTCCGAAAAATGCTAAAGTAACATCTGTAATGTGTGACGAAGCTATACAAAAAGTGGAAAAGTGGTTAAATTTGTAGTTTCATGAGATGATAACCAATACTTTAAAACTGTATTGGAGACCACTGTTGTAAGGCTAAAAGACAAAAAAAAAAAAAAAAAAAAAAAAAAACCCACAAAATTAGTCACACAGTCCAGGGGCAGGAAAATTTTAAACTTTTTTGGCAAGTGCTGGCTAACTTGTACATTTCAAAAGGCAATATGTGTGGGAAATACATGTTAAACTTGCAGACAAGGCAGGTTTTGCAGGTAAGGAGGCTGTGGAAAATGAATATGGTAATTAGCTTGATTCAATAATTTCATAATCTATATATTTATATCAAAACATCACATTGTACTTGTATCTTCTAAAGACCTACAATTATTATTTGTCAATTCAAAATAAAATACATATGGAAAAAAAATTTTTAATAGCCACAAAATGTTATATGGGAAAAAAATTCATGTGGAAAAGCAGGTTTTTAATGCTGATCAGTCTGATTTGTTTTATAAGGACATTAACAAATGAACCTACCTAATGCAAATGATATTTTGGTTGAGACAATGTTGTGACTGAATGTTTATAGGAGCCCAACTTGTTATTTTAGAAATAATAGTTACATATTTGTTAATTTAATATTTACTCCACCTTTATAGAACATAATTCCCTGAATAATGAGAATAACCATATGTCTCTTAGCTCAAGGAGGTCATAGTCTAGTGGATGAGAGGCATATCAGTAGACAGTTATGTAAATGGCATCTATTATGCACACAATATATATTTATTGAACAAATGAATAAATGACTGAATAAAAAGGACAATGAAAGAAATATGTTTAAGATATGAGCATTAGAGATACACCATTAGAGCAATACAGAGAACAACACAAAGACATTCCTCAAGAAGAGCAACCCCAAGGCACATAATCATTAGATTCACCAGGGTTGAAACGAAGGAGAAAATACTAAGGGCAGCCAGAGAGAAAGGTCAGGTTATCCACAAAGGGAAGCCTATCAGACTTACAGCAGATCTCTCAGCAGAAACCATACAAGCCAGAAGAGAGTGGGGGCCGATATTTAACATCCTTAAAGAACAGAACTTTCAGCCCAGAATTTCATATCCTGCCAAACTAAGCTTCACAATTGAAGGAAGAATAAAATCTTTTATGAACAAGCAAGTACTCAGAGATTTTATTACCACCAGGCCTACTTTACAAAAACTTCTGAAAGAAGCATTACACACAAAAAGGAACAACCAGTATTATTAGCCTTTCTAAAAATATACCAAAAAGTAAAGGCATCAACATAAAGAAGAATTTACATCAACAAATGGATAAAATAGCCAGTTAACATCAAATGGCAGTAACCCTAAATTTAAATCGACTAAATCCCCCAATCAAAAGATACAGCCAAAACCTAATGGTATACTACATCCAGACCCATTTTATATCCAAAGATACACAAAGACTCAAAGGGTTGGAGAAAGATTTACCAACCAAATGGAGAGCAAAAATAAATAAATAAACAAAAAGCAGGAGTTTCAATTCATGCATTTGATAAAACAGATTTCAAAGCAACAAAGATACAGTGGTAAAAGGATCAATGCAATAATAAGAGCTAAGGATCCTAACACCCAAGATACATAAGACCCATAAAGAGATTTAGACTCAACGAGACAGAAAATTAATAAGGATATCCAGAACTTGAACTCAGATCCGGAACAAGTAAACTTAGTAAGTATTTATAGAGCTCTCCACTTTAAATACACAAAATATTGATTGGCCATTATTAATACCCATTCATAGAATAAAGCAATATTCCTGTTCTCTCTCCCTCTTTTTCTTCCTCTTTCTTCCTCTCCTTCTCTCCTTTTTATTTAAAAAAAAAAAAAAAAAAAAAAGATATGAGCATTAGGAGGCACCTAACCCAGCCCTGAGAACTGAAATTGTGAATATCTTTCCAGAGAAAGGGACCACTGAATTGAATATTTATTTAATAAAAAAAGCTACTCAGGCAAAGAGAGGAACTGTATACAAAAGTATGGAAGGAAGATAATCTAGAAAGTTCAAGAAATTCCATGGAGATTAGTAGAGCTAGAACACAGGATACTTGCAGGATAGTGTAAGTGTAAAGATGGGCAAGCCGTCTAGGGCTGGACCAATAAGTTTAACTTTTATGCTAAAAGGAGTGGGGAATAATAGAATATGGAAAGCATAGACATTTCTCTACCGTTATCTTTTCTCCTAACAGAATTATGTCTACCTGTGTCTGATTTTGAAGTATCCATTGACAAGTCTTTAATTTTCTGTGTCAGTTTTATTTTCTGTTACTTTTTAAGCTATATGGAATCTTCACTAGAAGTGTAATTTTAAATGTTCATTTCTGATATTAAAAAGTCTCAAAATATTATAGGTAGTACACTGCAGTAACTGAATAATTCTGAATACAGAAGTAATAAGAATACAGGTAAGATAAATACACCACACAAAGTAGAAGATAATATAAATGAGAGTACATATATATAGTACATAATGTATATATAGCACATATTATATGTATTACATATTATATACAGTATGTAAATAATTATGGAACAATACTTAAATGCCCAGATACAGAATGCCCATTGCCTCTTTAAGCCAGTAAGGAACCTAAACCTAATTATTTGAACACTGTGCACTTTTGTCCCTGGTTTGAAATTTAGTTAATAGAATGCTTTTGGGCTTGATTCAAATATTAGTATGATTTAGAAAAAAAAACTGGTTCGGGAGAAGTCGAGAGAAAGAAAAGGGGAAAGGAAGGAGAAGGGAAGGAAGGGAGAGAGAAAAAAAATGTTTGTCCTCTAAAATGGAAAAACAGGTCATTGCTTTCTTTCAAGCTGTCTGATCAGCACCTTGTAGGGGAGATACATCCCTGTGGTGTTTGTCACCAGCTTGCTACTGGAGGCAGACATCAGGCAGCTGACATTTTAAAGAGCAGCTACATGATGAAGCAAAAGGCATTTGTCTTATGTTTCTGAGAGACAAAGAAATGGAGAAGCATGTTCTCCTCCAGTGCACATGCTATGAGGAAGCGACTGAGATTGAGAATTCATCTTTTGGGAGAAGAGGGAGAAAAAAGGCATATCCATCTTCACACAATGGCAGCTTCTACAAAGAAAGGACAGATCGCAAGTGTTCTGTGCAGCCAAGTATGATTAATAATGAAAGGAGAAGCCTAGAAGCTCTAAAACAATATAAAAGCAAGACCTTTTTCATTCTTTTAGTCTTTGAGATGTGCATATGTGTTTAACATGTTTTATTCAAATACTTGATGCATTTTTGCATCATTTAGTTGATGCAAAAATGTATTTTGCATCATGAGTCATTAGTATTGTGTTTAATATTCCATCTTGATAAAACCTCAACAGAATGTAATGTGAGCAATGAAAGCACGTTCAAAGGAACTTTCTTCCTAAGAGTTGTTACTAAAAACATTGCTATCTTGGCCTAAATAATGAATAACATATGTCATGATGTTCAGTATGAAACAGCTCTGTTTTCACAACAATAATTTAATAGAAAAGAACCATTTAATCAATCATGAAACAGAAGAGCTCAACATAAAGCATAACCAAGGATTGCTTTCTGTCAGGTGGCATTTATTTTCTTATTGTTTATTATGCTATGATAACAATATTCCTGCTCGCTATAAACATTTAACATCTTTGCCACTGACTTTGCTGGCTTTCAGGAAAGAGTTGATTATAACAGTGAGTAAAGGCAAGAGCTTAGAGCTTTGAATAATATCAAGCAAATCTCAGAAACTGTTGGGGCAGGATTCACAAACCAATTATATCTGTAAACCCCTAATAGTAGGTAAATTCCAGATCTTTTTTTAACTAGAACAATCATTTGTTCTATAATGAGTATTTCTTCTCCTTCAAACAATTCAAATGAAACATAGCAAAACGTAGGCTAATAGTAATTATTTGTCATTTTTAAGGAGTAAGAATATAAAATAATTTTCTATTTTTAATAAAAATGACTAATTTATTATTCTTAGTACTTTTTAATGCATGTGTCTAATTGTCCCAACAACTCTTTGAGATAAAAACAGCTTATTATCTTCATATTTTTAGATGAAAAAAACTGAGTTACAAAAAGATAGAATACTTTTTCCAAGGTCACACAAGCTAGAAAATTTAAGAGCTAGGATTTAAGTGCAGTTTCATTCTACAGGTAAACTCACAACTACCAAATATACAAATCATATTATAACATTTTGAAAACTACTTATTCAAACTCAATATATTTTTCTTAAAAATGTTTTAAAACACCGTCCCTCACTTTACAAAATAAGAACTTCCAAAATCATAAATTAATATTTTAGAATTTTAATAAAACATTACCCTTGAGGCATACTTGGTATTCCATCATGGATATTTTTTAAAGTTCTTTATTTTTAATTTTTGTGGGCACATAGTAGGTGTATATATTTATGAGGTATATGAGATATTTTGATACATACATACCATGAATAGTAATCACATCACAGTAAATGGGATATTCATCACCCCAAGCATTCATCTTTTCATCACAGACATTTTTATCCAGAATTCTTAAAGGTCTGTTGCTTCACAGTTTCTAAAAGGAAATTTTATTCTGGAAAACAGAGACTTCCTTCTAACTCTTTCATGTAGCCAAAAAGAATGATGGCACATAAAACTAGACTATATTCAGTATTTCATACAAAACTACTTATTCAATTCAATATATTTTACTGTTTACTGTGTAACTGATGTAACATAGTTACATCTTGTGTAAAACAGCTGTGTAAACCAGTTCACCTTACTTAATCTATCAACTTAAAAACAAACAAGTGACACAAAATGTAGACTAAGACCTCCTAGATAAAAGAGAACTTAATGAAAAGTGAATAGGATTACCAGAAAGAATAACTAGTATGATTTTATACTAAAAAAATCTAAGAATCTAAGAATCATTGTATGAGTTAATACATATAAAATGCTCTTAATAGAAATAAAACTCTATAAAGAACTCTTATTCTTCAATAATATTAACTTTTTAATTATTGAATATGACAATCTATTCAGATTAATCTAGTAGAGATTTATGATGTTATGATGAGACATAAAAACTTGTATAAAACCAAATCAATACAATGAAAAGTCCCAAGTTGTGTGCAGAGCATCTGAGCAATGGCTTTCCAATAGACACACTGGACTGGGCCTCTGGGATGTGTGTCCAGGACCAACTCTGCCACTTGAAACCTTGGATGGGTATGTCAGAGCCCTGAGCTTGAGTTTTCATTTGTAGAATTAGTAAGTTAAATAGGCAATTTAGAGTCCCTTCCAAGTGTGGAATTCTACATTTCTAGCGTTTAGTGGTAGCAATCATAAAGAGAATCCTGAATGTAAGTGGACCAGTGAACTCAGTGAAAGCTTTCAGGTTTTATTCCTAGGTTCAGGAAGGGGAATAAGGAAAGGGCTGTTGGGACAAATACTTAGGAAGCCATTAGAGAGTGATCTGCTATGATAGTGTGAGTTATTGAGGTGGTGTTTATTCATAAACTAGTGCACCTTACTTGATTTGTTAATTCAACATATTAGTTCAGGTAAATACTTTGATGAAACAGAAATAACAAGCAAAAGAATCAAATCTATCAACATGTAAACAGACTGAAATATAAGGATTTCTTACTCTGCCTGTTCAATTACATTCAAATTTCTTCATACAATTTCATTTCCCTTGATTTATTGACTATCAATTTGCATTTAGACCAAGAATAGTTGCTCTGTAATGTGCAATAACTAAGTATATTCACATGTACTTTTGTGTATGTGTGCTGAGGGGGTGGAGGATGGTTTAAAGTAATTTTGAATATTTTGCCGTTAAATTCCCTAAACTTTTAATCTTTACCTAAACCTATCTATATATATGGCTGGGCCCCCACCCAAATCTCATCTTGAATTGTAGTTTCTGTAATCCCCACTTGTCATGGGAAGGACCCCGTGGGAGGTAACTGGATCATGGGGAGGTTCCCCCATGCTATTCTCATGATAGTGAGTAAGTTCTCACAAGATCTGATGGTTTTATAAGGGGCTTCTCCCTTCCCTGGTTTCTCATTCTTCTCCTTCCTGCTGCCATGTGATGAAGGACATGTTTACTTCCCCTTTCACCATGAATGTAAGTTTCTTGAGGCCTCTCCAGCCGTGCTGAACTGTAAGTCAATTAAACCTCTTTCCTTCATAAATTACCCGGTCTTGGGTATTTCTTCAGAGTAGTGTAAGAAGGGACTAATACAATGGCAAAATAAAGGATAAATTGTCATTAAAGAATTTATCAAAATAGTGATTTACTTTCATATAACCAAATATATGTCATTGACAATATTTTTAGTAAGGTGATCAAGCTTACTAAATGTGTAAAATTACTTCTTTTATTTTATTTTTATTTATTTATTTTTGAGATGGAGTCTCATTCCTATTGTGCAGGCTGTAGTGTAGTGGCATGATCTCAGCTCACCACAACCTCCACTTCCCTGGTTTAAGCAATTCTCCTTCCTCAGCCCCCAGAGTAGCTGGGATTACAGGCATATGCCACCACGGCTGGCTAAATTTTTGCATTTTGCTTAGTAGAGATGGGGTTTCGCCATGTTGGCCAGACAGGTCTCGAACCCCTGACCTCATGGGATATACCTGACTTGGCCTCCCAAAGTGCTAGGATTATAGGCGTGAGCCACCACACCCGACCAATATACTTCTTTTAAAATCATTATTGTAATCCTAAAAAATGCTAAGAGTAAAGTGTTCTCACCACAAAAATGATAACTATGTTAGGTAATGCATATGTTCATTATCTAGATTTCGTCATTTCACAGTGTGTATAGACTTTGAAACATACTGTTATACATGAAAATACATTAAAATTAACTAAATTGTTTAAATAATGTTTTAATTTAGAAATTTAAATAAAAGCAATTTTAAAAAATTAACTGGCACACTTAAGCATGATGTACAATTTTGTAAAATGTACTGTCTCTATGTTTGAGATACATTAAGGCAAAAATTCTTACTTTTCTTTTATTTTATATCTGAGTACACATAAAAAGCTCATTTTTGCCATATGTGGCTAAGAACTAGATGCACTGCCTTATATTTTGCTGTAAATTGTTTCCCTTTCAGCTTTCTCTATTGCTTATTTGTTGAATTAGCCAGGATTATTTTGGCTGTGAGGGACAGAAACCCAACACAAACTAGCTTACAACAGAAAAAGAGTCATTGTCTCTTATTAGAAAGTCTAAGGCTTCAGGCAAGGTCAGGTCCTGCGCTCTGCATCTCTCTGTCTTTATTCTGCTTTTCTCTCTGACTTTTTGTCCCAGCAGCTAGAAAAGAAGGCTGTTGGCATTCCAACTAGATGGTCTTCACAGCATGTGATCCAGAACAAAGAAAAAGCCTCTCTTCCCGCATCTACTTATCAAATGTTAAGGAAGCCTCTTATTGAATATTATTATGGACAGGTAGATCTGTTTGGTCAGCCTGTGTTGGTAGCTACACAAACAAAGGAAACTAGGTAGGCAAAGGCAATGTGCATAGTCCATCCATGGACAGAATAGTAATTATGTCAGGTTACTTACTAACTGGAGAACACAAAATGCTGCAGAGAAACAAGGGCAATGCCTCTGATAACTAGCAGGGAAAAGCATTCCACCAAAATATAAACAGTACAAGTTAGAAATGCTTTAAATCTATTTCTTTAAAACTAAACACCATTTTGGCCTAATGTATAGTTTTAATTTAATTTGAACTTTGAAATTGAATTGCTCAAAACCAATAATTTGCACGTCTTCTTATCAAGAAAAAATAACTTTAATTCATTTTTGTAATGTTTAGGTTTACACACATAAATATATATCTTCATATTTCCATGCAGAGTAAAGGTAGGCAAAATATTTTCTGAGTCTGACTCTTTAATGTAAATTACCTCACTTGACATTTTTGCACATGATAGAAATCAAACCAACCAACTTCGTGATTAAATAATCAAGTACCGAGAGGAGGGAGGCAAGATGGCGTCATAGAGGTGACTCAGGATTGCAGCTCTCGGTGAAGGTGCAGAGGGTGAGTCCTAGCCGCATTCTCGGATGTTCCTTTTATGCCCACAGAGCGTTGAAAGTCCCAGGTGTGGGGGAGACACGGGATGCTAGCAGCTGGCTAACGCAGCCGGCTCCCACCGCCTCTTCGGCCGGCACCGCAGCAGGACCCGGCGCGGAACTCACTGGTCTGGGTGCCCTGTTAAACCGGCAATCTGAGATTTGGAAGGGCAGATTGGCATGTCCATCTGATTGAACGGGACTTGGACAATGTGCCAGACCAGGAGTTTCCTGGGAAGCGTGATCTGAGCCGGGGTAGTGGGCAGCGGCACGGGAGATCACACGGATCCCAGTCCCCTATCGGCAGGCTCCTGGGGCACCAGTGAGAGAGTCGACCTTTCAGCTTGGGGAGAGGAAGAGAGAGAGAGAGAGGGGATGGACTCTGAGGCAGGGAGCTGGGTGATCGGGCTCAGCAGGTCCCACGCTCACGGGGACAAGCAGGGTGGTGACTGGAGGCACTTGGGGCTGAGAGTTTTGTTGCTGGCATTTAGGATGGTACAGCCCGGTTAGGGAGGGGCGTCCACCATTGCTGACGAAGTGCACCCCCACTTAAGTACTGCCCAGGACTGATGCAGCCCGCCATTGCCGAGGCAACCTGCCATAACAGAGAGACCCCCGCCAGGCAGCAACAGGGCGGACCCGCGCTAGCAGGTCAGAGCCCCGGCAGGCAAATAGTGAATAGACTGCCACCTAGTGGGGCAGGACAGTGCAACAGATACTCATAAAGAAAGCCCCAACTCCCTGAGACAGAGCATCTAAGGGTGAAAAAAAAAAAAAGAGTGGTGTTTTATGAGTTCTATTGCAGCAGACATAAACAACCTCCCAACAACCCTGAATGAACAACGGAGCTCAAAGCTCAGCACTGGAGCTCCTATAAAGCACAGACTGTCTCCTCAAGCAGCTCCCTGACCCCTGTATATCCAAGGAGTCACCCCAGAAAAGGACTAATCAGACTGACATTTGACTGGCATCATTCTGGAACAAGGGCAGCAGAAGAAGAAACTGGTATCATCCCTCACTGTTCCGCAGCTGCTGCAGGTATACTCCAGACAAGCAGGGCCTGGAGTGGACCTCAGCACTCATACAGCAGAGAGGATAGATCATTAGAGGGAAAACTAAGTAACAGAAATACTTCATCATCAACAATCTCAGTGTCCACACAGAGACCCAATTGAAAAATCAGCCATTACTAAGACGACAGGCGGATAAATCCATAAAGATGGGAAGAAACCAGCACAAAAAGGAGGAAAGCACCTGAAACCAAAACACCTCACCTCCAAAAAAGGATCAAAACTCCTCACCAGCAAGGGAACAAAGCTGGACGGATAATGAATGTGACAAAATGATGGAATCAGACTTCAGAAAGTGGATAATGAGAAACTTCAGTGAGCTAAAGGAACATGTACTAAACCAGTGCAAAGAAACTAAGAACCTTGAAAAAAGATTTGAGGAATTGATAACGAGAATGGACAACTTAGAGAGGAATATGAATGAATTGAAGGAGCTGAAAAACACAACACGAGAACTTCGCGAAGCATGAACAAGTTTCAACAGCCGAATTGACCAAGCAGAAGAAAGAATATCAGAAGTTGAAGATCAACTCAATGAAATAAAACGAGAAACCAAGATTAAAGAAAAAAGCACAAAAAGGAATGAACAAAATCTCCAAGAAATGTGGGACTATATGAAGAGACCCAACCTACATTTGATAGGTGTACCAGAATGTGATGAAGAGAATGAATCCAAGCTGGAAAACACTCTTCAGGATATTATCCAGGAAAATTTCCCCAACCTAGCAAGACAGGTCAATACTCAACTCCAGGAAATACAGAGAACACCACAAAGATACTCCGCAAGAAGAGCAACCCCAAGGCACATAATAGTCAGATTCACCAGGGTTGAAATGAAGGAGAAAATACTAAGGGCAGCCAGAGAGAAAGGTCAGGTCACCCACAAAGGGAAGCCCATCAGACTCACAGCAGATCTCTTGGCAGAGACTCTACAAGCCAGAAGAGAGTGGGGGCCAATATTCAACATCCTTAAAGAAAAGACCTTTCAACCCAGAATTTCATATCCAGTGAAACTGAGCTTCATAAGTTAAGAAAAAATAAAATCCTTCACGAACAAGCAAGTACTCAGAAATTTTGTCACCACTAGGCCTGCTTTACAAGAGCTCCTGAAAGAGGCACTACACATAGAAAGAAACAACCAGTTCCAGCCATCCTAAAAGCATATCAAATGCTAAAGACCATCAACAAAATGAAGAATGTACATGAACCAACGGGCAAAACAGCCAGCTAGCATCAAAATGGCAGTATCAAATTCACACATAACAATATTAACCCTGAATGTAAATGGGCTAAATGCACCAATCAAAAGACACAGACTGGCAAATTGGATAAAAAACCAAAACCCATCAGTGTGCTGTATCCAGGAAACCCACCTCACATGCAAAGACACACAAAAGCTCAAAATAAAGGGATGGAGGAAGATTTACCAAGCAAATGGAGAGCAAAAAAAAGCAGGAGTTGCAATTCTCATCTCTGATAAAATAGACTTTAAAGTAACAAAGATCAAAAGGGACAAAGAAGGTCATTACATAATGGTAAAAGGATCAATACAACAAGAAGAGATAACGATTCTAAATATATATGGACCCAATGTAGGAGCACCCAGATATATAAGGCAAGTTCTTAATGACTTACAAAGGGACTTAGACTACCACACAATAATAGTGGGAGACTTTAACACTCCACTGTCAATAGCAGACAGATCAACCAGACAGAAAATTAACAAGGATATCCAGGACTTGAACTCAGACCTGGAACAAGCAAACCTGATAGACATTTACAGAACTCTCCACCTCAAATACACAGAATATACATTCTTCTCAGCACCACATCACACCTACTCCAAAATTGACCACATAATTGGAAGTAAAGCACTCCTCAGCAAATGCAAAACAACTGAAATCATAACAAACAGTCTCTCAGACCATAGTGCAATCAAGTTGGAACTCAGAATTCAGAAAATAACTCAGAACCGCACAGCTTCATGGAAACTGAAAAACTGGCTCTTGAATGTTGATTGGATAAACAATGAAATGAAGGCAGAAATAAAGAAGTTCTTTGAAACCAACGAGAACGAAGACACAACGTACCAGAATCTCTGGGACACATTTAAAGCAGTCTGTAGAGGAAAATATATAGCAATAAGTGCCCACATGAGAAGAGTGGAGAGATCCAAAATTGACACCCTATCATGAAAATTGAAAGAGCTAGAGGAGCAAGATCAAAAAAGCTCAAAACCTAGCTGAAGACAAGAAATAACTAAGATCAGAGCAGAACTGAAGGAGATAGAGACAAGAAAAACCCTTCAAAAAATCAATAAATCTAAGAGCTGGTTTTTCGAAAAGATCAACAAAATAGACAGACCACTAGCCAGACTGATAAAAAAGAAGAGAGAGAACAACCAAATAGATGCAATAAAAAACGATAAAGGGGAAATCACCACAGATTCCACAGAAATTCAAACCATCATCAGAGAATACTACAAACAACTCTATGCACACAAACTAGTAAATCAGGAAGAAATGGATAAATTCCTGGACGCCTATGTCCTCCCAAGCCTAAACCACGAGGAAGCCGAAACTATGAATAGACCAATAACAAGGTCTGAAGTTGAGGCAGCAATTAAGAGCCTACCACACAAAAAAAGCCCAGGTCCAGATGGATTCACAGCTGAATTCTACCAGACACACAAAGAGGATCTGGTACCATTCCTTCTGAAACTATTCCAAATAATCCAAAAAGAGGGAACCCTTCCCAAATCATTTTATGAGACCAACATCATCCTGATACCAAAACCTGGCAGAGACTCAACAAGAAAAGAAAACTTCAGGCCAATATCCATGATGAACATAGATGCAAAAATCTTCAATAAAATACTGGCAAACCGATTGCAACAGTACATTAAAAAACTTATCCATCATGATCAAGTAGGACTCATCCCGGGGATGCAAGGCTGGTTCAACATACGCAAGTCTATAAATGTAATTCACCACATAAACAGAAGCAAAAACAAAAACCACATGATTATCTCAATTGATGCAGAGAAGGCATTTGACAAAATTCAACAGCCCTTTATGCTAAAAACCCTCAATAAACTTGGTATTGATGGAACATATCTCAAAGTAATAAAAGCTATCTATGACAAACCAACAGCCAATATCATACTTAATGGGCAAAAACTGGAAGCATTCCCTTTGAAATCTGGCACTAGACAAGGATGCCCTCTCTCACCACTTCTATTCAACATAGTACTGGAAGTTCTAGCCAGAGCAATCAGGCAAGAAAAAGAAATAAAGGGTATTCAAATAGGAAAGGTGGAAGCCAAATTGTCTCTATTTGCAGACGACATGATAGTATACCTAGAAGACACCATCACCTCAGCCCAAAAGCTCCTGCAGCTGATAAGCAACTTCAGCAAAGTCTCAGGATATAAAATCAATGTTCAAAAATCACAAGCATTCCTATACACCAATAACAGACTTAAAGAGAACCAAATCAAGAATGAACTGCCATTCACAATTGCTACAAAGAAAATAAAATACCTAGGAATACAACTCACTAGGAATGCAAGGGACCTCTTTAAGGAAAACTACAAACAACTGCTCAACGAAATAAGAGAGGACACAAACAGATGGAGAAACATTCCATGTTCGTGGTTAGGAAGAATCAATATCGTGAAAATGGCTATACTGCCCAAAGTAATTTACAAAATCAATGCTATCCCCATCAAACTACCATTGAATTTCTTCACAGAACTGGAAAAAACCACCATGAATTTCATATGGAACCAAAAAAGAGCCCGCATAGCCAAGTCAATTCTAAGCAAAAAGAACACAGCAGGAGGCATCACACTACCAGACTTCAAACTATACTACAAGGCTACAGTAATCAAAACAGCATGGTACTGGTACCAAAACAGAGATATAGACCAATGGAACAGAACAGAGGCATCGGAGGCAACACAACACATCTACAACCATATTATCTTTGATAAACCAGACAAAAACAGGCAATGGGGAAAGGATTCCCTATTTAATAAATGGTGTTGGGAAAACTGGCTAGCCATGTGCAGAAAGCAGAAACTGGACCCCTTCCTGACACCTTACACTAAAATTAACTCCAGATGGATTAAAGACTTAAACGTAAGACCTGACACCATAAAAACCCTAGAAGAAAATCTAGGCAAAACCATTCAGGACATAGGAGTAGGCAAGGACTTCATGAACAAAACACCAAAAGCATTGGCAACAAAAGCCAAAATAGACAAATGAGACCTAATCAAACTCCACAGCTTCTGCACGGCAAAAGAAACAGTCACTAGAGTGAATCGGCAACCATCAGAATGGGAAAAAATCTTTGCAGTTTACGCATCTGACAAAGGGCTGATATCCAAAATTTACAAAGAACTCAAACAGATTTACAGGAAAAAAACAAACAAGCCCATTCAAAAATGGGCAAAGGATATGAACAGAAACTTTACAAAAGCAGACATACATGAGGCCAACAAACATATGCAAAAGTGCTCATCGTCATTGGTCATTAGAGAGATGCAAATCAAAACCACATTGAGATACCATCTCACACCAGTTAGAATGGCGATCATTAAAAAATCTGGAGACAGCAGATGCTGGAGAGGATGTGGAGAAATAGGAACACTCTTACACTGTTGGTGGGAGTGTAAATTAGTTCAACCATTGTGGAAGACAGTGTGGCGATTCCTCAGGGACCTAGAAATAGAAATTCCATTTGACCCAGCAATCCCATTACTGGGTATCTATCCAAAGGACTATAAATCGTTCTACTATAAGGACACATGCACACGAATGTTCATTGCAGCACTATTTACAATAGCAAAGACATGGAACCAACCCAAATGCCCAACAATAATAGACTGGACTGGGAAAATGTGGCACATATACACCATGGAATATTATGCAGCAATCAAAAATGATGAGTTTGTGTCCTTTGTAGGGACATGGATGAATCTGGAGAACATCATTCTCAGCAAACTGACACAAGAACAGAAAAAGAAATACCGCATATACTCACTCATAGGTGGGTGAGAAAAATGAGAACACATGGACACAGAGAGGTGGTCTACTATACACTGGGGACTGTTGGGAAAAATGGGGGAGGGACAGCAGGAGGGGCCTGGGGGGGATAGCCTGGGGATGAATACCAAGTGTGGGTGAAGGGGAGGAAAGCAGCAAAGCACACTGCCATGTGTGTACCTATGCAACTATCTTGCTCGTTCTGCACATGTACCCCCAAACCTATAATGCAATAAAAATTTAAAAGAAAAAAGAATAAAAATAAATAAATAAATATTTTAAATAATATAAAAAATAATAATAATAATAATCAAGTACCAAATGTATGGATAAGACCATTAGTAGCTGCCTAAGTAAGTTAACTCCGAGTTTGATACCATTTCTCCTGAAAATATTTTTATTTGGAGAGTTGTCTTTCTATTGTTTTTGCTGTATGGTTCAAATAATAAATACATTCAGACTTTTGATTCTACAGTTGACACCTGAACAACACAGGGGTTAGGGCCGCCAGTCCCCATGCAGTCAAAAATCCACATATAATTCTTGATTTCTCAGAAACGTAACTGCTAACAATCTACTGTAGATCAGAAATCACAGTAATACGGTTAACAGTTGATTAATGCATATTTGATATGTTAAATATGTTATATACCGTATTCTTACAATAAAGCTAGAGAAAAGAAAACAGTATTAAGAAAATATATTTACTATCCATTAAGTGGAAGTGATCATAATAAAGGCCTTCATCCTCCTTGTCTTCACATTGAGTAGGCGGAGGAGAAGAAGGAAGAAGAGCTTTGCTGTCTCAGGGGCAGCAGAGGTAGAAGAGGAGGCAGGAGAGACAGGCGCATTTGATTTAACTTTACAGAAATATGTCATAATTTCTGTCTGATGCTTTTGCTTTTTTATTTCTCTAAAAATGTTTCTATATGGTAGCAATTATTCTTCTCATGCTTGCTTTAGTTTCAATGCCCATGTCATGGAAGAGTCCATGTTGTAAAAGAATTCAAAAGCAGTCTTGAGTAATCAGAACCCTCTGCGAAATCGTTCAGTCAATTTGTTTTCTGGCACTGCCTCTTCTTCATGTTCTTCCTCATCATCTGCCACTGGATTGGAAGCACACATCAATACCAAGCCTTCCATTAATTTTTCTATTAATTAGAGATACTTTAATACAGTTGTCTATTAAGCTCTTGAACTTCTCCAAGATCCTATATTGAAATCTTCATCTGCTGCCTTTTTTGCCATATCCATAATTTCTTTAATAACTCCCTTGATGGGCCTTATCATAAATCTTGTGAAGTCATGCATATCTGGACACAGTTGTTTCCAGAAGGAATTTGTTGTTTAGGTTTAATGACTTTCACAGGTTTCTCTATGACAATGATGACATTTTTTAGTGGTCTTATCATCCAGACTTTTAGATTGCTGTCTCTACTGGGACTCTCTTCCATAGCATTGACAACTCTTTCCATAGAGTGCTGTGTGTAATAAGCCTTAAAGATCCTTATAACCCCCAATCCAGAGGCGAATTAGAGACATCATGTTTCCCTCAAAACTATGTAGACCGCTTCATCGCAAGTAGACTACTGCAACAACTTTAGTGTTGGACTCATGATACTCTGGGTGGCTAGTGGCATTGTTCAATATCAAAAGAACTTTAAAAGGCAGTCCCGTATAGGTATGGTACTTCCTGACTTCAGAGACAAAGCATTAATGGAACCAACTCAGAACAAGTATTCTCATTGTACAGGCTTTCCTGGTGCACAACCAAAAGACTGGCAGCTAGTGTTTATCTTTTCCCTTTTAGCCCTAGTAGCTTAGCAGCTTTAGAGGCAAGGGCAGTCCTGATTATAAACACAACTGCATTTGCATAAATAGTTACATTAGTTTATTCTTTTCTGTCTGAAATTCTGTTGCTTGCTTCTAGTCCTTACTAATAAGTGTTCTCTGTGGCATTTTTTCTCCCCATAGGGCACTTGTCTGAATTAAAAACCTATTCAAGCAGATATGCTTTCTCCTCAATGATTTTCTTAATGGCATCTGTGAACTCATCTGAAGAAGTTGCTTCTCCTGTTATCCTGATGTATTTTAAGCCAAGTTACTTTCTAAAATCACCAAACCATCCTTTGCTGGCATTAAATTCTCCAGCTTTACATCTGTCACCTTCCTTTTGCTTTAAGTTGTCATATGATGACTAAATTTCTTCTGAAGTCATAGCAATCCTGCGTCCACTTAAAAGCTGAATTTTCAATATGAGATTAAAAGGTATTTTGCATAAAGTGCAAAGTTTTTATGCCCGCTGGTGAGCTGCAGCAATAGCGTCACCAATTTCCTTTTTTTTTTTTTTCACAATGGCTTTATGCTGTGTTCATTTCTTGAAATAGCAGCAACCACAACTGCAGATTTCAATCTATGGTACATAGCAAGAAATTAGACTTTTTCTTGTAATGTCATGACTTTTCTCTGCTCCTTAGAAACACTTCCAGCATCACTAGTGGCACTTCATATGGGTCCCAGAGCATTATTCAAGGTTTACAATAAAGATGAAAAATATGAAAGACCCACAGAAGATAACTTTTTACTGCACTATGCAATTTACTGGAGAGATGAACTGCTCACGCAGTGATGGTTAGGTCATGTCGCATTTTAAGTGGATACTCAAAACACTTAAGCTTACCTCAATAGCCAGAAAACGTAACTACAGAATTACTACGGTAGTATTTTCTGCTGTTAATTTCAGTGCAGTTATGATTTAATACCGCATCTTTACATTTGTTTACATTTCTCTCAACTACTAATGTGACCATGTACCATGTGTCTTACAGTATGAGTGTAACTTTTAATAAATTTCAATATTCTATAATAGATTTGTGTATATTTTATGGCAATATATAAAATAGACTAGTATCTATATATATATTATGCATTTATGTCATATCTTTGTTTTAGTTTTTTTCAGTATTTCTGGGCTTTCTTGTTTGTGAGTTTTTTCAAACTGTCACAAACTTCAATAAATATTTCAATATATTTATTGGAAAAAATCCATATACAAGAGGACCCATGTAATTCAAACACTTTTGGTTCAAGGTCCTGCTATATTTTTATATTCAATTACATTAATTATGGAAAACAACACTTACAAAAATATTTCTCATTAAAATTCCCTTTGTAAAACTCCTACACCCAGAAAGAAAGTAATTTTTTCTTACACTTTCTTTTGAAATTCAAAACTGAATTTTGAAACACTTTCCCAACCTCATTAATAGTGCCATGCTTTCCAACTGGTATTTCTTTGTTTGTTTTATCTAAAACACTAAAGAAATTAGTGGGGGTGGTGGGGATTTTTGTGCATCTTTATCATGCCTATGAAAATTTTACAGACTTGGTATCCCTCTTAAACTCACTCCTCCAATACCCTTAAAGTGTAACTTTGATAATTTTAGATATATTAAGCTTGAAAGGGCTTTTGAAATATTTCATTTCTGAGCTGAGTCAAAAATAGGCATGTTTGTTTAAAAAAAAAAAAAAAAAAATCCCCTCACAAAGAAGCTTGTCTGGGAAAAGTATTCTTCAAAACTGCTTTCAGAACGCCGCTGTTCCAATTCATGGAGCTTATTGTTCTGATCTCAGAGCTCAGTCCTCACGGCTTGAATTTCTTTTCAAAATTGTTTAATGACTTTTAAGACTGTGTTTCTTGCTAAGTCTTGTGAGCTTCCAGTGTCAATGTTTGCCTTTTGATTTCTGTTATTGAGTTCACTTTTGTGCTCCCGACCCATGATAAAACAAGGACCAGAACTGTCCAGCTCTTTGTAAAATATGTGTTCATCTAACTCTAGACCCTTGAGAACACATGTGTGACTTAGAAATTAGGCTTTTCCTCACTGAATCTACTTGCAACATTTGCCAAATATTTTTATATAGCCAACTCGCTTTGCTATGATTTTGGATAAAATAGATGTGATATCTTGCAAATGCTGCAGATGTGACTAACTAAATCATACTTGACACACCGAGCAGAAATTAAGGGAAATTAAGTCCAAAGTTTATAGTGCAATCATTTACAGATCACATTTTCTTTTTCAACCAAGAGAATTAAACCACATTTCAATATTTATGTCATGCTTAAGCTATGTTAGAAAATGTACTTAAGAAAATAACTTTGTGTTTTCCCATGACTAACTGGGCTGCCTGGATGGTAATATTATCTTTAAATGTTAAAATCCTGTGGTTGCATCCAGAAGTTAGTAACAATTCTGAAGAGCCCTGTTTTCTTAGAACCCGAGGGACATTCCTTTCTTAGCACAGTACTAACAATCCTGAAATCCTGTAAGGACTAGTTATTTTAACTATATCTCATGGTCACTAGCAGACTCAGCTCCAAGCCTGGTAATTAGATTGTGGTTGGGTCTTCATCACCACTACTAGACCAGAAATTCTAAATATCTGTTATTCCTGTAGGATTGGGTAACGGTGGCTCGTTAGTTGAGTTTCCTATTTCCCTTCTACTTCCACGTCTCATCTTCATCTGTGCAGAGTTCAAAAATCTAATTTTATTGGTTGGTCTAGGTTAACCAGTTGATTTACAAATCTAAGTGCATGTGGAAGATTTATCAGTCGTATTACTAACTCATTATTTTGTAGTGAGAAATATCATTCCAATTAAATGGAAACAATTTTATCAGCTAAGCACGTTCTTCTCAATTTTGACACAGCGGAAACTTGTTTAAATTCAGAAGGTGGTTTCTTAATCTGTTTGTACTGCTGTAACAAAATACCATAGACTGTATAACTTATGTACAGGGAGAAGAGTGAAGAATGGAATGCATTGAGAGAGAAAAATATTAAATATCCAGCATAGTTCCTGTATTACCCACCAAAATGCATTGATCTCCATTTCTGTCTTGTTTTCCGCTATCAGACAGAAGTCTGGAAATTGTACTATGCTCCTTTCATTAAGAGGGAAGCCTAGACTATTTGGATCTTGACATTATCTGATGTCACTTCAGATGATAGCACATCTGAGGTGTTGCTTAATATTGTTAACAGCCACATTAGCCTCACTTTTACATCTAGTAAAGCTAGGATTTTATGCTGTTTCCCCACTACTTGAGCACAAGTACTATATCCACTTCCTGTTTGCATTCTACGATTGTCTAGTATTTAGGGATTGCTCAAAAATGTTTGCTAAATTGGACTCATTATTTTATTCAGTTGTCACTCTCACTAACACTCTAGTACTGAATAGAGTTTCTCTCTCACATGCAGTCCTAGAATAGCACAAATCTGTCTTTTTCCTTTTTCAGTATTCTAGATCCTCAAAAACTTCAGTTGTCCCTTATCATCACACCACTTCTTGCTTTTATTTAACATATCCCCATGACATGTTATAATTTCCAAGTTTGCAACTTACTTGTTATTGATTTTATTTTACATTGCTTCCTGGTGACCTGTAGAAAGATACCTTAATCTCATCAGTAATGTGTTTTCAAATTATATCTTAGTGTATGTTAATTTGGGAAGATGTTTTGTAGACTGTTAGTAGCATCAAAACATCGTTGATGTTTTTAGTATCAGTTCAAGAAACTGACCTTAATCTGTGTTATATCTGACATATAAAAAGTTCTCAGTTGGATAGATAAACAGAAGAGCAATGAATAAGTGAATGCATGTTTGAATTAATGAGTTAATTATTAACAGAAATCTAAGGATTGACTATCACAGGTCATGCCTGGACATTGCCTGCCTAACAATAGTCATAGGTACGATAAACAGAGCCATGGAAACAGACTAACTAGGCACAGTAAGTTGGGGGCTTTAAGGGAGACTCAACTTCTGATTCTGGAGAAAGTGCATCTAAAGAGTAGAACACTATATATAAAGGCTCTAGGGAAATATGAGCAATGATGATTCAAGGATGTAATCATATCAGGCTAGCAGAGATTCCTACACATGTAACAGAAAATGGGAACATGGAATTCTGAGACAAGTGAATTTTTAAATACATGTCAATCGGTGTGTGTATACAGCCAGGTTACCTAACAGCCAGCAACCAGGCTCCAGGTACCAGTTTAGTCCATAATTGAGTCTCATCCCATAAGGGGTCTAGGTTTAATGTCAAAGGGCCATGGGGAATAATGAGAGACCCCTGTCCTGGAGAGCTAAGCAGATTCCTGAGCAGGCATCTACAACAAATTTTGGAACTAAATATAAGGTAAAACAAATATCACAATATAAGTTTGAAGCCAAAGTGGGGGAATTTAGTGAAAAAACACATTCCTCTGGCATTACAGATGGTTAGCATTTACCATTCAGAAGTGAAGGGGAAGGCATACTAGGTAGAGGGAACACATGATTCAAGTTGCCTACATTCTAAATCCTGGCAGTTTGACTATAAAAAAGTTAATTAATGTGTCAATTCTTCCATTTCTTTATCTGTGAAATGGGTATCATAAAAATATCTACATCAAAGGATTCTTATTAGGATTATATGTAAAATGTTTAAAAGAGTACTCTTGCAAAAGTAATTGCATAACAAAAATACCACAAACTGGATGACTTAAACAACAGAAATTTATTTTCTCATAGTTCTATAGGTTAGAAGTTCAAGATCAAGGTGATTTCAGAGTTGATTTCTTCTGAAGCCTCTCTGTTGGCATGAAGAACTTCTCACTGTGGTTTTTCTTCACATGGCATTTCCTCTAAGTATACATTCATTCTATATCTCTCTGTGTGCCCAACTTTCCTCTTCCTCCCTTTCAAGTGTTTTTACAGGAAACCAGGGAGATTAGATGTACCATCCTAAAAAACTGCTTATTTTTAACACAGTCACTTCTGTAAGGCCCTATCTCCACATATGGTGATACTGTGAGATACTGGGTGTCAGGGCTTCAGCATGTGAATTTTAGGGAAAACACAATTCAGCTCATAACAGATAAGTGCTGTCTAAAAGGGCAGGTGGCCAGAAAGCAGAAGGTAAGGACAATAACTCTCCTTGAGAAGGGATCCAAGATGGCCAAATAGGAACAGCTCTGGGGTGCAGTTCCCAGGGAGAACAATGTAGAGGGTGAGTGATCACCACATTTCCAAACAAGTTTTTACTGCCCACAGATGAGGATATTCCCAGGCTGAAAAGTGCCATGAGCTTCCAGCACAGCTGTTTCAGACAGTGCAGTGAGTCTCTGCAAAAATTCACACAATTCTAGGCAGCCATTTCAACTGGGGCCTGGAATGCCTGGGAGACACAGCCACCCATAAAACAGAACAAAAGTGTGTGGAAACAGGGAGCCAGGTGATCTGGCTCAGTGGTTCCCACCTCCACAGAGACCAGCAATCTAAAATGCTCTGGATTTACAATTTCACAGCAAGCACAGCTGGACACGGGATGGTCCAGCTCTGTGGGAGAAGGGCGTCTGCCATTACTGAGGTGGTCCACCACTACTGAGGCAGTCTGCCATTACCAGGCAATCTGCCATTACTGAGGCAGACCACCATTACTGAGACAGTTCTAATTATACATCTGGAAACAAAACCACAAGGAAGTTCACACAGCAGCTGGGTAGAGCCCATGGCAGCTCAGCAATGCCACTGCTGGCAGACTCCGACTAGGCTACCTCCATGCTGGGCAGGGCATCTATGAAAAAAGGCAGCAGCACATAAGGAACTTATAAATAAAGCCACACCTTCCCAGGACAAAGCACCTGGGAAAAGAGGTGGTTATGAGTTCCTCTGCAGCAAACTTAAAAGTAACTGCCCAGCAGCTCTGAATGGAACAATGGAGTTCCTAGTACAGCACTTGAGCTCCTATAAGGGACACACTGTCTCCTCAAGCAGCTCTCCAAGCCTCATATATCCAAAGAGACATCTCATAAAGGAAAGCTCAGGCTGATATATGGTGAGTATCCTTCTGGTACAAAGACAATAGAAGAAGAAATTGACAGCAGTCCTTACTGTTCTGCAGTCACTGCAGGTGATCCCCAGGAAAGCAAGGTCTGGAGTGGACCTCCAGCAGTTCAACAGCAGAGGGGCCTGACTGTTAGAAGGAAAACTAAAAACAGAAAGGAATAACTTCAACAACAACAAAAAGGATGTCAACTCAGAGACCTCACTGGAAAGTCACAAACTACAAAGACCACAGGTAGATAAATCCACAAAGATGGAAAGAAACCATTGCCAAAAGGATGAAAACACCAAAAACCACAATGCTTCTCCTCCTACAAGGGATCACAACTCCTCACCAGCAAGGGAACAAAGGTGGATGGAGAATGAGTCTGATGAATTCACAGAAAAAGGCTCCAGAAGTTGGGTAATAACAAACTTCTCTGAGCAAAAAGAACACGTTCTAACCCAATGCAAAGAAACTAAGAACGTTGACAAAAGGTTAGATGAAAGGCTAACTAGAATGACCAGCTTAGAGAAGAACATAAATGACTTGATGGAGCTAAAAAACACAGCCTGAGAACTTTGCGAAGCATACATAAGTTTCAAAAGTGAAATGGATCAAGCAGAAGAAAGGATATCACAGATTGAAGATCAACTCAATGAAATAAAATGAGAAGGCAAGACTAGAGAAAAAAGAGTGAAAAGAAATGAACAAAACCTCAAAGAAACATGGAATTATGTAAAAAGACCTAATCTACATTTGATAGGTGTACCTGAATGTGACCAAGAGAATGAATCAAAGCTGGAAAATACTCTTAGGATATTATGCAACAGAACTTCCCCAACCTAGCAAGGCAGGCCAACATTCAAGTCTAGGAAATACAGAGAACACCACAGAAATACTCCTCAAGAAGAGCAACCCAAAGGCACATAATCATCAGATTCACCAGGGTTGAAATGAAGGAAAAATTTCTAAGGGCAACCAGAGAGAAAGGTCGGGTTACCCAAAAAGGGAAGCCCATCAGACTCACAGTAGATCTCTCAGCAGAAATCCTACAAGCCAGAAGAGAATGGGGGCCAATATTCAGCATCCTTAAAAAAAAAAAAAAAAAAAAAAAACTTTCAACCTAGAGTTTCATATTCAGACAAACTAAGCTTCATAAGCAAAGGAGAAATAAAATCCTTTATGGACAAACAATTGCAGAGAGATTTTGTCACCACCAGGCCTGTCTAACAAGAGCTCCTGAAAGAAGCACTAAACATAGAAAGGAACAACCAGTACCAGCAACTCCAAAAATGTACCAAATGGTAAAAAGCATCAACACAATGAAGAAACTGTGTCAACTAATGGGCAAAACAACCAGGTCACACCAAAATAGCAGGATCCAATTAACACATAACAATATTAACTTTAAATGTAAATGGGCTAAATGCCCAATCAAAAGACACAGACTGGAAAATTGGATAAAAAGTCAAAACCATTGGTGTGCTGAATTCAGGAAACCCATTACACATGCAGGGACACACATAGGCTCAAAACAAAGAGATGGAGGAAAATTTACCAAGCAAATGGAGAGTAAAAAAAAGCAGGAGTTGAAATCCTAGTCTCTGATAAAATAGACTTTAAACCAACAAAGATCAAAAGAGACAAAGAAGAGCATTAAAAAATGGTAAAATGATCAATGCAATAAGAAAAACTAACAATCCTAAATATACCAGCACCCAATATAGCAGCACCCAGATACATAAAGGAAGTTATTAATGACCTACAAAGAGACTTAGACTCCCACACAATAATAGTGGGAGACTTTAACACTCCACTGTCAATATTAGACAGATCAACGAGACAGAAAATTAACTAGTGTATCTAGGACATGAACTCAGATCTGGATCAAGCAAACCTAATAGACATGGACAGGACTCTCCACCCCAAATCCACAGAATATACATTTTTCTCAGCACCTTATCACATTTACTCTCAATTGGCCACATAATTGGAAGTAAATCATTCCTCGGCAAATGCAACACAACGGAAATCATAACAAACAGTCTCTCAGACCACAGTGCAATCACATTAGAACTCAGGATTAAGAAACTAATTCAGAACCACAAACTCCATGGAAACTGAACAACTGGCTCTTGAATGTTGACTCAATAAACAATGAAATGAAGGCAGAAATAAAGATGTTCTTCAAAACCAATGAGAACAAAGACAAAACATACCAGAATCTCTGGGACTCATTTAAAACAGTGTCTAGAGGAAAATTTATAGCAATAAATGACCATGTGAGAAGCAAGGAAAGATCTTAAATAGACAACCTATCATCAAAATTGAAAGAGCTTGAAGAACAAGATCAAAAAAACTCAAAAGCTAGCAGAAGACAAGAAATAACTAAAATCAGAGCAGAACTGAAGGAGATAGAGACATAAAAAGACCCTTCAAAAAATTAAGAAATCCAGGAGCTGTTTTTTTGAAAATATCAACAAAATAAACAGACCACTAGACAGATTAATAAAAAAGAAAAGAGAGAAGAATCAAATAGAGGCAATAAAAAATGATAAAGGAGATATCACCGCTGATTCCACAGAAATACAAACTACCATCAGAGATTATAACAAACAACTCTATGCAGATAAACCAGTAAACCTGGAAGAAATGGATAAATTTCTGGACACTTGCACCTCCCAAGACTAAACCAGGAAGAAGTTGAAACCCTAAATAGACCAATAAGGAGGGCTGAAATATAGGGAAAAATTAATAGCCTACCAATGAAAAACAGCCCAGGTCCAGATGGGTTCAGAGCAGAATTCTACCAGACATACAAAGAGGAGCTGGTACCACTCCTTCTGAACTCTTCCAAACAATCCAGAAAGAGGGAATCCTTTCCAAATCATTTACTGAGACCAACATTATCCTGATACCAAAACCTGTCAGAGACTCAACAAAAAAAGAAAACTTCAGGCCAATATCCATGATGAACATAGATGCAAAAGTCTTCAATAAAATACTGGCAAACTGATTGCAAAAGCTTATCCAACATGATCAAGTAGGCTTCATCCCAGGGATGCAAGGCTGGCTAAAAAAAACCCAAGTCTATAAACATAATCCACCACATGAACAGAACCAAAGACAAAAACTACCTAATTATCTCAATAGATGCAGAGAAGGCCTTTGACAAAATTCAACAGCTGTTTTTGCTAAAAACTCTCAAGAAACTAGGTACTGATGGAACATATCTCAAAATAATAAAAGCTATTTATAACAAACCCACAGCCAATATTATACTGAATGGGCAAAAACTGGAAGCACCCCCTTTGAAATCTGGCACTAGACAAGGATGCCCTCTTCTCACCACTCCTATTAAATATAGTATTGGAAGTTCTAGCCAGAGCAATCAGGGAAGAAAAATAAATAAAGGGTATTCAATTAGCAAAGGAAGAACTCAAATTGTCTCTATTTGCAGACAACATGATTGTATATTTAGAAGATCCCAGCATCTCAGCCCAAAATCTCCCTAAACTGATAAGCAACTTCAGCAAAATCTCAGGATACAAAATCAATGTGCAAAAATCACAAGGATTTCTATAAACCAATAACAGACTAAACGAGAGCCAAATCGAGAGCAAACTCCCATTCACAATTGTTACAAAGAGAATAAAATACCTAGGAATACAACTAACAAAGGATGTAAAGAACCTTTTCAAGGAGAACTACAAACCACTGCTCAACAAAATAAGAGAGAACACAAACAGATGGAAAAACATTCCATGCTCATGGTTAGGAAGAATCAATATTGTAAAAATGGCCATAATGCCCAAAGTAATATGCAGATTCAATACTACCTATGACCCTCTTCACAGACTGGAAAAAACTACCTTAAACTTCATGTGGAACCAAATGAGAGCTCACATAGCCAAGACAATCCTAAGCAAAAAGAACAAAGCTGGAGGTATCAGGCTACCTGACTTCGAACTATACTACAAGGCTACAGTACTCAAAACAGCTTGGAACTGGTACCAAAACAGAGATACAAACCAATGGAACAGAGCAGAGGCCTCAGAGGCAATGCTACGCATCTACAACCATCTGATCTTTGACAAACCTGACAAAAACAAGCAATGGGGAAAAGATTCCCTGTTTAGTAAATGGTGTTGCAAAAACTGGCTAGCCATGTGCAGAAAGCTGAAACTGGACCCCTTCCTGTCACTTTACACTAAAATTAACTCCAGATGGATTAAAAACTTAAACATAAGACCTAACACCATAAAAACCATAGAAGAAAACGTAGGCAAAATCATTCAGGACATAGGCATAGGCAGGGACTTCATGACTAAAACACCAAAAACATTGACAACAAAAGTCAAAATAGACAAATGGGATCTAATTAAACTCCAGGGCTTCTGTACAGCAAAAGAAGCAATCATTAGAGTGAACTGGCAATCAACAGAATGGGAATAAATTTTGCAATCTATCCATCTGAAAAAGGGCTAATACCCAGAATCCACAAGGAACTAAAACAGATTTACAAGAAAAAAACAAATAGACCCATTCAAAAGTGGGTAACAATTATGAACAGACACTTTTCAAAAGAAGACATATATGAGGCCAAAAAACATGAAGAAATGCTTATCATGACTGGTCATTAGAGAAATGCAAGTCAAAACTACATTGAGAGACCATCTCACACCAGTTAGAATGGTGATCATTAAAAAATCTGGAGACAACAGATGCTAGGGAGGAATGGGAGAAATAGGAACACTTTTACACTGTTGGTGGAAGTGTAAATTAGTTCAACCATTGCAGAAAACAGTGTGGCGATTCCTCAAGGACCTAGAGGTAGAAATTCCATTTGACCCAGCAATCCCATTACTGGATATATATCCAAAGGATTATAAATTATTCTATTATAAAGACACATGCACACGAATGTTCACTACAGCACTGTTTACAATAGCAAAGACCTGGAACCAACCCAAATGCCCATGATAGGCTAGACTAGGAAAATGTGGCACATATACACCGTGGAATACTATGCAGCCATAAAAAATGATGAGTTCATGTCCTTTGTAGGGACATGGATGAATCTGAAAACCATCATTTCTCCACAAACTGACACAAGAACAGAAAATCAAACACCGCATGTTCTCACTCATAGGCGAGTGTTGAACAATGCAAACACATGGACACAGGGAGGAGAGCATCACACACTGGGGTCTGTTGGCAGGGACTAGGGGAGGGACAGCAGAGGGTAGGGAGGTTGGGGTGGGATAACATGGGGACAAATGCCAGACATATGTGACGGGGGGATGGAGGCAGCAAACCACATTGCCATGTATGTACCTACGCAATAATCCTGCATGATCTGCATATGTACCTCAGAACCTAAAGTACAATAACATATATATTTAAATAAAATAAAAAATAAATCTCTTCTTTCATTTATTCATTTGTCTAATGAATCTTGAGCACATGCTATGTATCAGGCTAGGTTCTCAGCTCAGGAAATTCAGCAGTGAGCAAGGCAGACAAGCTCCTGCTTTAGGCAGCTTCTATCCCAGCTAAGAAGTTGGGAGGGGAGAGCCAGAACAACTATTCAAAAATCATGTGTGTTACATTCTGGTAAAAGCTCCATGAAGACATGTAGTACAATGTAAGGTTTAAATACAGATGTAAATACAAGTCTAGGAGTTTAGATTTTATTAAGGGGATAATGGGGAAATGTATATATATTAGCAAGAAGGAGGTGCAGGGCTGTGTTTCTGGAAGAGCTCAGAGAAAAAGCAAGTAGATGGTTATTAAAATGATTAAGATTGTATACTCCTTTATTGGATGATGTTATATGTGTGTGTGTGTGTGTGTGTGTGTGTGTGTGTCTATCAAAACTGCATGTATAGAGTTCTGTCTTGTAATACCATGAAATATATATTTGGTCTTAATCCCACTTCCTGGCACACAGCTCTGTCACTGGAGCAATGACCATTTTTTGTAGGTTTAAGAGATGGCTGGTGGCTCAGATCCACTAGATAGCTTCACGATGGAGGTTGGCCACTAAGAAAACTCCATAATTAGAGCATTGGGACTTTCAGCCCTGCCTCAGACTTCCAGGAAGAGGAGAGGGGCTGAAGGTAGAGTTGATTACCAATGGCCAGTGATGTAATCAATTATGCCTACATAATGAAGCCTCCATAAAAATGCAAAAGAGGTCAAGTGTACTGGTTCACATAAGCCTATAATTCCAGCACTTTGGAATGCTGAAGTTGGTACATCACCTGAGGTCAGGAGTTCGACACTAGCCTGGCCAACATGGTGAAACCACATCTTTACTAAAAATACAAAAATTAGCTGAGTGTGATGGTGCATGCCTGTAGTCCCAGCCACCAAGGAGGTGGAGGCAGGAGAATCGCTTGAACTCAGGAGGCGGAGGTTGCAGTGAGCCGAAATCGCACCACTGCACTCCAGGTTGGAAGATAAAATAAAAATAAAAACAAATAAATTAAACCCCATAAGAGCAGGATTTAGAGAGCTATGAGATCACTGAGCTCGCTTGTGTAGGTGCCTGGATATGGCATGGAAGCTCCATGCTTCTTTCCACATGCCTTGCCCTATGCAGCTTTTCCATCTGGCTGTTCATCTGTATCCTTTGTAACATCCTTTATAATAAATGAGTAAACATAAGTAAAGTGTTTCCAAGTTATGTAAGCCACTCTAGCAGACTGATCGAACCCAAGGAAGGTATCATGGGAACTCCTGATTTATAGCCAATTGGTCAGAAACAGGTCACAGCCTGTGCTTGTACCTAGCATCTGAAGTGGGGAGAAGTCTTATAAGTCTGGGTGTTCAGCCTGTGGGATATGACATTATCTCCAGGCAAAGAGTGTCAGAATTGAATTGAATTAGTAGAGGATGTCAACTGGTGTCTATTGGAGAATTGCTTGGTTGGTGTGTGGGGAATACCCCCTACACATCTGGTATTAGAAGTAGTTGGCTGAGTAGAGTGTGAGGGATGGAAAAATACTTGTTTAGTTTTTTCTTATATCTTTATTAGCTTTCCATAGGAGTATTTTTACTAGAATCAGAACTAGAAAAGCAAGGCAGCAGTGGACATGGAGAGAAGAATAAAGAACATCAGATATTAGGAAATAGAACAGGACTAAAAAATTCACTGAAACAAGAGTGCCAGGGAAGGTGTAAAGAATAATTATTGAGTTTTGAACCAGGTAACATGAATGCTAGAATAATTTCAGGAAGAAAAAGAAAGAATTCATTTAGTTTAGGCCACTTTTTTCTCAGAAGTCAGATGAAACTTCAAATGGGGATATCCAAAAACAGTTGCAAATATTCGGTAGAAGCAGAACAGGAAATCAGTATATTAAAGAGACACCTGCACCTCAGTATTTTTTGAAGCATTATTCACAAGAGCAAAGATAAGGAATCAGCTTAAAAGTTCAACAATAAATGAACAGATAAGGAAAACGTGGGACATACACAAAACAGAATACTTGTCAGCTGTAAAAAAAGAATGGAATCCGAGGAGGACTCACAAGATGGCATTGTAGAAGTGACTCAGGATTGCAGCTCTCAGTGAAGGCGCAGAGGGTGAGTCCTAGCCACATTCTCGGATGGGCCTTTTTTGCCCACAGAGCGTTGAAAGTCCCAGGTGTGGGAGAGACACGGGATGGGAGTAAAGCCGGCTAATGCAGCCGGTGCCGCAGCGGGACCCAGCACGGAACTCACTGGTCTGGGTGCCCTGTTAAACCAGCAATCTGAGATTTGGAAGGGCAGATTGGCATGTCCATCTGATTGAACGGGACTTGGACAGTGAGCCAGACCAGGAGTTTCCTGGGAAGCATGATCTGAGCCGGAGAAGTGGGCAGCGGCATGGGAGATCGCACGGATCCCAGTGCCCTATCAGCAGGCTACTGGGGCGCCAGTGAGAGAGTCGACCTTTCAGCTTGCAGAGAGGGAGAGGGAGAGAGAGAGGATGGACTCTGAGGCAAGGATCTGGGTGATCAGGCTCGGCGGGTCCCACCCTCATGGGGACAAGCAGGGCGGCGACTGGAGGCGCTTGGGGCTGAGAGTTTTGCTGCCGGCATCTAGGACGGTGCAGCCCGGTGAGGGAGGGGAGTCCGCCATTACTGATGCAATCCACCCCTACTGAAGTACCGCCCAGGGCTGACGCAGTCTGCTGTTGCCGAGGCAACCTGCCATAACAGAGAGACTCCACCAGGAGGAGGGAATGCTCCACAGCAGAAGGGAGCCCAGCAGCAACAGGGTGGACCCACGCTAGCAGGTCAGAGCCCTGGTGGGCAAATAGTGAATAGACTGCCTCCTAGTGGGTCAGGACAGTGCAACAGATACTCATAAAGAAAGCCCCAACTCCCTGAGACAGAGCATCTAAGGGGGGAAAAAAGGGTGGTGTTTTATGAGTTCTATTGCAGCAGACATAAACAACCTCCCAACAACCCTGAATGAACAACGGAGCTCACAGCTCAGCACTGGAGCTCCTATAAAGCACAGACCATCTCCTTAAGCAGCTCCCTGACCCCTGTATATCCAAAGAGTCACCCCAAAAAAGGACTAATCAGACTGACATTTGGCGGGCATCATTCTGGAACAAAGACAGCAGAAGAAAAAACTGGTATCATCCCTCACTGTTCCACAGCTGCTACAGGTATACTCCAGACAAGCAGGGCCTGGAGTAGACCTCAGCACTCATACAGGAGAGGGGCTAGACCATTAGAAGGAAAGCTAAGTAACAGAAATACTTCATCATCAACATCTCAGCATCCACACAGAGACCCAATTGAAAAATCAGCAACTACTAAGATGACAGGTGGATAAATCCATAAAGATGGGAAGAAACCAGTGCAAAAAGGAGGAAAACACCCAAAACCAAAACACGTGACCTCCTACAAAGGACCAAAACTCCTCACCAGCAAGGGAACCAAGCTGGACGGAGAATGAGTGTGATGAAATGATGGAATCAGACTTCAGAAAGTGGATAATGAGAAACTTCATTGAGCTAAAAGAACATGTTCTAAATCAGTGCAAAGAAACTAAGAATCTTGAAAAAAGATTTGAAAAAAGATTTGAGGAATTGATAACAAGAATGGACAACTTAGAGAGGAATATGAATGAATTGAAGAAGCTGAAAAACACAACACGAGAACTTCGTGAAGCATGCACAAGTTTCAACAGCCGAATTGACCAAGCTGAAGAAAGAATATCAGAAGTTGAAGATGAACTCAATGAAATAAAATGTGAAACCAAGATTAAAGAAAAAAGCACAAAAAGGAATAAAAAAAATCTCCAAGAAATGTGGGACTATGTGAAGAGACCCAACCTATGTTTGATAGGTGTACCAGAATGTGATGAAGAGAATGAATCCAAGCTGGAAAATACTCTTCAGGATATTATCCAGGAAAATTTCCCCAACCTAGCAAGACAGGTCAATACTCAACTCCAGGAAATACAGAGAACACCACAAAGATACTCCGCAAGAAGAGCAACCCCAAGGTACATAATCGTCAGATTCACCAGGGTTGAAATGAAGGAGAAAATACTAAGGGCAGCCAGAGAGAAAGGTTGGGTCACCCACAAAGGGAAGCCCATCAGACTCACAGCAGATCTCTCAGCAGAGACTCTACAAGCCAGAAGAGAGTGGGGGCCAATATTCAACATCCTTAAAGAAAAGAACTTTCAACCCAGAATTTCATATCCACCCAAACTGAGCTTCATAAGTGAAGCAAAAATAAAATCATTCACGAACAAGCAAGTACTCAGAGATTTTGTCACCACTAGGCCTGCTTTACAAGAGCTCCTGAAAGAGGCACTACACATAGAAAGAAACAACAAGTACCAGCCATCCTAAAAGCATACCAAATGCTACAGACCATTAACAAAATGAAGAATGTACATGAACCAACGGGCAAAATAGCCAGCTAGCATCAAAATGGCAGTATCAAATTCACACATAACAATATTAACCCTAAATGTAAATGGCCTAAATGCACCAATCAAAAGACACAGACTGGCAAATTGGATAAAAAACCAAAACCCATCAGTGTGCTGTATCCAGGAAACCCACCTCACACGCAAAGATACACAAAGGCTCAAAATAAAAGGATGGAGGAAGATTTACCAAGCAAATGGTGAGCAAAAAAAAAGCAGGAGTTGCAATTCTCATCTCTGATAAAATAGACTTTAAAGCAACAAAGATCAAAAGGGACAAAGAAGGTCATTACATAATGGTAAAAGGATCCATACAACAAGAAGAGCTAACGATTCTAAATATATATGGACCCAATGTAGGAGCACCCAGATATAAAAGGCAAGTTCTTAATGACTTACAAAGAGACTTAGACTCCCACACAATAATAGTAGGAGACTTTAACACTCAACTGTCAATAGCAGACAGATCAACCAGACAGAAAATTAACAAGGATATCCAGGACTTGAACTCAGACCTGGAACAAGCAAACCTGATAGACATTTACAGAACTCTCCACCCCAAATCCACAGAATATACATTCCTCTCAGCACCACATCACACCTACTCCAAAATTGACCACATAATTGGAAGTAAAGCACTCCTCAGCAAATGCAAAACAACTGAAATCATAACACACAGTCTCTCAGACCATAGTGCAATCAAGTTGGAACTCAGAATTCAGAAAATAACTCAGAACCGCACAGCTTCATGGAAACTGAACAACTGGCTCTTGAATGTTGATTGGATAAACAATGAAATGAAGGCAGAAATAAAGAAGTTCTTTGAAATGAACGAAAATGAAGACACAATGTACCAGAATCTCTGGGACACATTTAAAGCAGTCTGTAGAGGAACATATATAGCAATAAGTGCCCACATGAGAAGAGTGGAGAGATCCAAAATTGACACTCTATCATCAAAATCGAAAGAGCTAAAGGAGCAAGATCAAAAAAGCTCAAAACCTAGCTGAAGACAAGAAATAACTAAGATCAGAGCAGAACTGAAGGAGATAGAGACAAGAAAAACCCTTCAAAAAATCAATAAGTCTAAGAGCTGGTTTTTCGAAAAGATCAACAAAATAGACAGACCACTAGCCAGACTGATAAAAAAGAAAAGAGAGAACAAACAAATGGATGCAATAAAAAAGGATAATGGGGAAATCACCACAGATTCCACAGAAATTCAAACCATCATCAGAGAATACTACAAACAACTCTATGCACATAAACTAGTAAATCAGGAAGAAATGGATAAACTCCTGAACGCCTGTGTCCTCCCAAGCCTAAACCACGAGGAAGCCGAAACTATGAATAGACCAATAACAAGGTCTGAAGTTGAGGCAGCAATTAAGAGCCTACCACACAAAAAAGCCCAGGTCCAGATGGGTTCACAGCCGAATTCTACCAGACACACAAAGAGGATCTGGTACCATTCCTTCTGAAACTATTCCAAATAATCCAAAAAGAGGGAACCCATCCGAAATCATTTTATGAGACCAACATCATCCTGATACCAAAACCTGACAGAGACTCAACAAGAAAAGAAAACTTCAGGCCAATATCCCTGATGAACATAGATGCAAAAATCTTCAATAAAATACTGGCAAACCGATTGCAACAGCACATTAAAAAACTTATCCATCATGATCAAGTAGGATTCATCCCGGGGATGCAAGGCTGGTTCAACATACACAAGTCTATAAATGTAATTCACCACATAAACAGAAGCAAAAACAAAAACCATATGATTATCTCAATTGACGCAGAGAAGGCATTTGACAAAATTCAACAGCCCTTTATGCTAAAAACCCTCAATAATCTTAGTATTGATGGAACATATCTCAAAGTAATAAAAGCTATCTATGACAAACCAACAGCCAATATCATACTTAATGGGCAAAAACTGGAAGCATTCCCTTTGAAATCTGGCACTAGACAAGGATGCCCTCTCTCACCACTCCTATTCAACATAGTACTGGGAGTTCTAGCCAGAGCAATCAAGCAAGAAAAAGAAATAAAGGGTATTCAAATAGGAAAGGTGGAAGCCAAATTGTCTCTATTTGCAGACGACATGATAGTATACCTAGAAGACACCATCACCTCAGCCCAATAGCTCCTGAAACTGATAAGCAACTTAGCAAAGTCTCAGGATATAAAATCAATGTTCAAAAATCACAAGCATTCCTATACACCAATAACAGACTTAAAGAGAACCAAATCAAGAATGAACTGCCATTCACAATTGCTACAAAGAAAATAAAATACCTAGGAATACAACTCACAAGGAATGTAAGGGACCTCTTTAAGGAAAACCACTGCACAATGAAATAAGAGAGCACACAAACAGATGGAGAAACATTCCATGTTCGTGGTTAGGAAGAATCAATATCGTGAAAATGGCTATACTGCCCAAAGTAATTTACACAATCAATGCTATCCCCATCAAACTACCATTGAATTTCTTCACAGAACTGGAAAAAACCACCATGAATTTCATATGGAACCAAAAAAGAGCCCGCATAGCCAAGTCAATTCTAAGCAAAAAGAACACAGCAGGAGGCATCCCACTACCAGACTTCTAACTATACTACAAGGCTACAGTAATCAAAACAGCATGGTACTGGTACCAAAACAGAGATATAGACCAATGGAACAGAACAGAAACATCGGAGGCAACACAACATATCTACAACCATATTATCTTTGGTAAACCAGACAAAAGCAAGCAATGGGGAAAGGATTCCCTGTTTAATAAATGGTATTGGGAAAACTGGCTAGCCATGTGCAGAAAGCAGAAACTGGACCCCTTCCTGACACCTTACACTAAAATTAACTCCAGATGGATTAAAGACTTAAACGTAAGACCTGACACCATAAAAACCCTAGAAGAAAATCTAGGCAAAACCATTCAGGACATAGGAGTAGGCAAGGACTTCATGAATAAAACACCAAAAGCATTGGCAACAAAAGCCAAAATAGACAAATGGGACCTAATCAAACTCCACAGCTTCTGCACGGCCAAAAGAAACAGTCACTAGAGTGAATTGGCAACCATCAGAATGGGAAAAAATCTTTGCAGTGTACACTTCTGACCAAGGGCTGATATCCAGAATTTACAAAGAACTCAAACAGATTTACAGGAAAAAAACAAACAAGCCCATTCAAAAATGGGCAAAGGATATGAACAGAAACTTTACAAAAGAAGACATACATGAGGCCAACAAACACATGAAAAAATGCTCATCATCACTGGTCATTAGAGAGATGCAAATTAAAACCACATTGAGATACCATCTCACGCCAGTTAGAATGGCGATCATTAAAAAATCTGGAGACAGCAGATGCTGGAGAGGATGTGGAGAAATAGGAACACTCTTACACTGTTGGTGGGAGTGTAAATTAGTTCAACCATTGTGGAAGACAGTGTGGCGATTCCTCAGGGACCTAGAAATAGAAATTCCATTTGACCCAGCAATCCCATTACTGGGTATCTATCCAAAGGACTATAAATCATTCTACTATAAGGACACATGCACACGAATGTTCATTGCAGCACTGTTTACAATAGCAAAGAAGTGGAACCAACCCAAATGCCCAACGATGATAGACTGGACTGGGAAAATGTGGCACATATACACCATGGAATATTATGCAGCAATCAAAAATGATGAGTTTGTGTCCTTTGTAAGGACATGGATGAATCTGGAGAACATCATTCTCAGCAAACCGACACAAGAACAGAAAAAGAAATGCCGCATATACTCACTCATATGTGGGTGAGAAAAATGAGAACACAGGGACACAGAGAGGCGGTCTACTATACACTGGGGTCTATTGGGGGGAATGGGGGAGGGACAGCGGGGGGAGCTGGGGAGGGATAGCCTGGGGATGAATGCCAAGTGTGGGTGAAGGGGAGGAAGGCAGCAAAACACACTGCCATGTGTGTACGTATGCAACTATCTTGCACGTTCTGCACATGTACCCCAAAACCTATAATGCAATAAAAATTTTTTAAAAAAATGGAATCTTGTTATTTGTGGCAGTATGGATGGGCCTGGAGAACATTTTGTTGAATGAAATAAGCCAGACACAGAAAGATAAAAACTGCATGTTCACATTCACATGTGGAAACTACAAAAACATGAGCTCATAGAAGTAGAGAATAGAATTGTGGTTATTAGAGGCTGGGAAGTGTAAGGAGGAGACAAATTTGTGCTGTGTAACAATACAAAATTAAAGTTAGCTAGAAGGAATACGTTCTAGAGGTCTATAACACTGCAGGGTAAATATAGTTAATGTTATATGCTTTAAAAACTAATTGTTTAATGTTCACAACACAAAGCAGTGATAAATGTTTGAGGTGGTGAGTATTACCCTGATTTGATCCTTATACATCATATTTGTGTATCAAAATGCCACCCTGTATCCCATAAATATGTACAGTTATTATGTGTGCCAACTAAAAAGAAAAAGAAACAAAATTAACAATAGTCAGGGCTGACACACAGATTTGGAGTCAACAACATAGAGCTCAGGGTTGAACCATGTACTTCCTGAAAGGAAGCCAAAACAAGAGGAAGGCAGAGCAAGAGAGTTTTATAGCAAAACTACATTGCCCAGGGTCAGAAGGGAACAGAATGAGTAGTAGAACAATTACAAAAAGAAGAACAAAATATGGACGAGCCCATTCAAAATAGAAGATTCAGCAGAACACAGTGTTAGCAACAAAGGGAAGGACCGTGAGGAAGAAGTTATAGGTAGCAATGATGGATGATGCAGAGAAGTGAGTGAGTGAGTGAGAAATGGAAAGAGCTATTGTGCTTAGATCCTAAGAGTTTGCTCTTGACTCTCAAGGAAGTAAACTTGGGAAAGTGGAAATCAGACGTATGGCATGGCTCATGAAGCCAGCTGGAATAACAGACTCTTCTTTAAAAAAGGATGGGCCGGGCGCGGTGGCTCAAGCCTGTAATCCCAGCACTTTGGGAGGCCGAGGCGGGTGGATCACAAGGTCAGGAGTTCGAGACCATCCTGGTCAGCATGGTGAAACCCCGTCTCTACTAAAAATACAAAAAATTAGCTGGGCATGGTGGCGCGTGCCTGTAATCCCAGCTACTTAGGAGGCTGAAGCAGGAGAATTGCCTGAACCCAGGAGGCGGAGGTTGCGGTGAGCCGAGATCGCGCCATTGCACTCCAGCCTGGGTAACAAGAGCGAAACGCTGCCTAAAAAAAAAAAAAAAAAAAAAAAAAAAAAAAAAAAAGGATGAGGGTGAAAAGTAACTGTTTTCTATTGAAAGTGTTTTCTCTTTAAAAGAGAAAGCTGGCCAGGTGCAGTGGCTCACACCTGTAATCCTAGCACTTTGGGAGGCCGAGGTGGGTGGGTCACAAGGTCAGGAGATTGAAACCATTCTGGCTAGCACAGTGAAACCCCATCTCAACTAAAAATACAAAACATTAGCCGGGCATGGTGGTGCGAGCCTGTAGTTTCAGCTACTCCGGAGGCTGAGGCAGGAGAATGGCTTGAACTCGGGAGACCCAGGTTGCAGTGAAGTGAGCCAAGATCATACCACTGCAGCCTAGTGACAGAGCAAGACACAGTCTCAAAAAAAAAAAAAGAGGGAGAGAAAGCTGATCTCAAGTAATCATACAACCCAGTTTATGTCTGTTATCCCAAGTGAATGACTAAAAGTGTGCCCTTTCACTCTTTAAACATAATCTGTTAATAAGATAGCCTTGGGAATTCCTGACCAGGCAAAAGAAGAGCAGCACTCTTTCTCCCAAACAATGAGAAAGAGGAAGAAATTATATAAAAATACAAGGAAATGCTAATATGATGATCAAGGGTGTTTATGGGTTCAGTCAAATGTTCTTTATTTTTCCAATAAATTATAGACTAGGATAAAAAGGTGGATTGCAAAGTTTGGAAACGTGGCCTCATAATTTATGACTGTGGTGGCTGAAAACACACACCACTTGCCTGCAGTATGGGAGGGGTCAGTACTGTAGTATGGGGTCGGGCGTCAATCTGAGTCTTCAATCTACCATTCCAATGGAGAAGAAAATCAAATTTGAAAATAACCCATGATGAAGTTTTGACATACCTTTGTGTTGTGGGATTTTTTTAAATTATTCTTTTGACATTTCTTCTTTATATTTTTCTTTTACTTTTTTTTAAATTATATTTTAAGTTCTGGGGTACATATGCAGATCGTGCAGGATTGTTACATAGGTATACACATGCCATACTGGTTTGCTGCATCCATCCCCCGTCATCTACATTTGGTATTTCTCCTGTTATCCTTCCCCAATCCCCCAACACCCTGCAATCCCTCCCCTGGCCTCCCCACCCCCCAACAGGCCCTGGTGTGTGATGTTCCCCTCCCTGTGTCCATGTGTTTTCATTGTTCCACACCCACTTATGAGTGAGATGTAGTTTGGGTTTTCTGTTCTTGTGTCAGTTTGCTAAGAATAATGGTTTCCATTCATCTATGTCCCTGCAAAGAACATGAATGCATCGTTTTTTATGACCATAGTATTCCATGGTGCATATGTGCCACATTTTGCTAACCAGTCTATCTCTGATGGAGACTTGGGTTGGTTTCAAGTCTTTGCTATTGTAAACAAAGCCACAGTTAACATACATGTACATGTGTCTTTAAAACAGAATGATTTATAATTCTTTGGGTATCTACCTAGTAATGGGATTGCTGGGTCAAATGGTATTTCTGTTTCTAGATCCTTGTGGAATTGCCCCATTGTCTTCCACAGCGGTTGAACTAATTACACTCCCACCAGCAGCGTAAAAGCGTTCCATTAGTCTATATCTCTGTTTTGGTACCAGTGCCATGCTGTTTTGATTACTGTAGCCTTGTAGTATAGTTTGAAGTCCAGTAGTGTGATGCCTACAGCTTTTTTTTTTTTTTTTTGGCTTAGGATTGTATTGACCATGTCAGCTCTTTTATGTTTCCATATGAAGTTTAGGGTGGTTTTTTTCCAGTTCTGTGAAGAAGGTCAATGGTAGCTTTATGGGGATAGTTTTATGGGGATTAGCTATGGGGATAGCATTGAATTTATAAATTACTTTGGGCATTATGGCCATTTTTACAATATTGATTCTTCCTAAGCATGAGCATGGAATATTTTTCCATCTGTTTGTGTCCTCTCTAATTTCCTTGAGCAGTGGTTTGTGGTTCTCCTTGAAGAAGTCCTTTACATCATTTGTTAGTTGTATTACCAGGTATTTTATTATCTTTGTAGCAATTGTGAATGGGAGTTCTCTCATGATGTGGTTCCTGGTTTGTCTGTTATTGGTGTATTGAATTTCTTGTGATTTTTGTGTATTGGTTTTGTATACTGAAACTTTACAGAAGTTGCTTATCAGCTTAGCGAGATTTTGGGCTGAGACAATGGCATCTTCCAGATATATAATTATGTTGTCTGCAAATAGAGACAATTTGACTTCCTCTTTTCCTAATTGAATACCCTTTATTTCTTTTTCTTGCCTGATTGCTCTGGCCAGAATTTCCAATACTATGTTGAATAGGAACAGTGAGAGAGGGCACCCTTGTCTAGTGCCAGTTTTCAAAGGGAATGCTTCCAGTTTTTGCCCATTCAGTATGATATTGGCCATGGGTTTGTCATAAATAGCTTTTATTATTTTGAGATACCTTCTGTCAATATGTAGTTTACTGAGAGTTTTTAGCATAAAGGCTGTTGAATTTTGTCAAAGGCCTTCTCTGCATCTATTGAGATGATCATGTGGTTTTTGTCTTTGGTTCTGTTTATGTGATGGATTACGTTTATAGATTTCCATATGTTCATAATGTATCCATTACAGCTTTTTGATGTGCTGTTGGATTTGGTTTACCAGTATTTTATTGAAGATTTTTGCATCAATGTTCATCATGGATATTCGCCTGAAATTTTCTTTTTAAATTGTGTCTCTGCCAGGTTTTGGTATCAGGATGATGTTGGTCTCATAAAATGAGGTAGGGAGGACTCCCTCTTTTGTATTGCTTACTTTGGTGATCAATTTTTAAAAATTATTTGAAACTGAATCTATTTGTTGTTTTAGGTCATGAAGACCCTTTCAGTATGCTAGTTTGAAGAGGATTGTAAAGCCAGTAATTACAGCACACTAGTAATCTCTGCATGATGCATTTAAATAATAATGATGCTACAAGCACTTATTGGTTTTCAATATTTGGTTATTACCTATCAGTAAAACATATAAAACTGAAACAGTGTTACAAAACTGAATGTAAATGTGATCAACCTTGACAGTTTTTGTTTGTTTTTTATGGTGGGGCGTAGTTTTTTTACATTTTTAATTGACAAATAATAATTGTATATATTTTGGGGGCACAATGTGATGTTTCATTACAAGTATACACTGTGGACTGAGTACATCAGGCTAATTAATTCAGCCATCACTTCACATACTTATCATTTCTTTATGGTGAGAATATGTAAAAGCCACTCTTTTGAAGTAAAGGTGGAACTGACAGAAGACAGAAGCTGGCAACGAGGATAGAGGACAGCAAATAAGGCAAGATGTTAATATTTTAATCTCACAGAGCAGGAAAGCAAGAGATATTGATTAAATGAATAAATAAGAGGTGAAGAAACAGGTTTCAGTTTATTATATTAATAGTACAACAATAACTAATAGGGTAAGTCAAATATGATGCACAAATATTGGGAGAGAGTAGTTGAAATAAACTAAACTCTTTCCTAGCATAGAATTAATAGAATTTGATTGATCAAGAAAAAGTAAAATCATACAATGAGAGGAAAGAACAGAACAGCAGAAAAACCTGCTGTCTTGAGAAAACTAACTCAGGATAGAAAAAGGATGGGGAAGGAACTGCTATCTTTCATTATGAGCCCTTCTATTTTACTCAGATTTTTACCCTGTGAATGCATTACTTTGCTAAAATATTAAACAGAGGGAAAAATTAATAGTAATAGATGACAGATTCTTCCTTTCCAAGCAGCTGAGAGAGCATCATACTAGGGCAGTCTATGATTTTAAGACTTCAAGCTATGCTGAAATGATTCCAGATTTACTTGTACAAAACGTTGGGTTTAGTAATGTGGAGAAGCAAATGGTTCTAAGAAATTAAAGGGATACTCAAACCTTTCAATGACAAGTCCAGTCTCGAGATGTTATTCCTTCTAACCCAAGGAGAGAGAACACTCCATCAGTTGCTTTTTCTCCTGTGGATATAACAGCTCTCTGTGTCTTGATGCAAGTGAGAATCAAGAGCACCAAAGAAATTAGCAGTTGACACAGTCCCTGCAGACTGCAGTTTTCTTACAGTCTACTGATCACTACTTACTTGTTTTTTGTTAGATTTCCTGGGCTTTTGTTTAGTAGGGGAGAGTTTAGCTTGATGCATAGTAATCAGATTAGAAACAGTTCACTTTATCTGACTTGGTTTTCATTAAAATGCCTTAAATAACAGATGAGTAAACATTATTGATGACATACTTACTCATAGATCCCATTTGACCCAGTCTACGTGCCTAGATAAATCCAGGCAACATCTTTCCAGGACTCAATAGAAATTGGACATTGCATGTTTCAGTCAGCCTCAAGTTATTACTGATGCTCTTGTGGATTTGAATAAATCATAAAATCACCTCCTGTTTCTCTGACTGGATTTTAGCTCTGACAGAAACTCTTCGTTTAAAGACTGATAGTGTTGTCAACACTCTCTCTCAAATCCCATTAGTGATTCCTTCAATGTGCTGGCCTCCTAGGTGGGTTTTGGTAATTGTGTATCTCTGTAAGACTTTCAGGAAGCTTGGGAGGGTATTATTAAGCTGTGTGTACTAATGCGTTGATCCAGGGGCAACCAGAACTAGTGGGATTTGAATTTTGACTTGAATTAAAATGTCACGAAGAAATTGTCCTTTAAGCAGATGCTACCTGACCCAATACTGGAAATCAAGAAATGAAAACTTTACCATTTAAGATGAGATAGACGATATGTAATGACATATACTTATTATTATTTTGCCCACCTCAGCGCGCACACACACACACACACACACACACACACACACACAGTCAAAAGGTGAGCAACAGCAGATGCCTGTGTCTTCCTACTTCAAATTATTTGGTCATTTGACAAATATTCACTGAGCATCTATTGTATGTCTGATAATGTCATAAGCACTTTAGACACCTCTGTGAACCAAACATACAAAAACACTTGCCTTAATGGAGCATATTTTCTAATGTAATCCTAGGCAATGAGAAGAATGAATCAGTATAGCATTTTGTACTTTTTTATTAAGATGGGCACAAAGCTAAACCTGAAGCCAGTCTACCAAGCACTATAGAAGAGTCACAGAGCATTTGGGAAAAATAAGTCAGTATAAACCTTCTTTCTGCTAGTAATCAGTTATTTTATAAACCAGTATTGTCTAGCACTTTAAATTTTCAAAGCATCATATACACATCAACATGACTGATCTTCTCATCTTCTATTATACCACTGAGAAAAGGACACAGAGAGGTTAAGTGATCTACCTAACATTACACAGCTCATCAGAGGCTGATGCTTTTTCCATTATGCCATACTGTTTTTCTAAATTAGTGGAAAATGCATGAGACTTCAATCTTGAGTAGAGAACCCTGTCTGAGCATCAAAAGAATTAAAGTTTGAGAAGCTCATAAATTTTCACTTAATTTCAGGGATGGAGGTGACCTCAACAGTCATGATTATAAAAAGCCATTTCTTCACCAAACTACCTGATACAGTGGTTTGAAGTATCCTCTGTCCAGCATCTGTCTCAGAAGCCTGGCTTCTGCTCCTAGCATCTACTTAATTATCTCTTGAGCCAGAGATTTAGCAGCAACTGGTTTCAGTCTTGACACATTGATAATATGTCAGAGTTAAAGTTAAGGAATTACTGAGTTCTAAGTTCTGGCCACAGGAGAAATATAGAATGTAGAATATTAAACTGAAATGATATCTCAAAAGTGCCATCTCAGAAAACTCACCTCAACCATACTCAGCCCACAAGGAAAAAAATTTCAAAAGGAAAATCCATCTCAATTCAAGTGACATTGGTTCTGGATCAGCAGAAATGTTAATTGTTTTATGATTATGACTTTTTGAGCTTCCATAAGACAAAGTAATAACAAATCTTCAAAGTCTGTCAAGTGTTTGGACCGTGGCTCATGATACAATAACTAGCAAGTTATTGCCTTAAATCTGACTTAATGCAAAGAACAACTGGCCCAAAGTCAGCAGACATGACCTCTGATCTCATTTTTGTGTTTTATTAAGTGCAGGATCCCGATTAGTAACACTGAGCTAGAGACATGCATGCATAATCTCGTTTATTTCTAAAAAATAACCATTTGATGGCAATATCCCTACTTTTCTGCTGAAAAATACTGAGGCTCAGATAGGTCAAGTAATTTTTCCAACATCACATAGCTATTAAGAGCAGACCAGACTAAGAACCCAAGTTTTCCTATGACTCCAAGACCGTGCCCATTTTATTAGTCTTTATCCAATTCACAGAAAATGAGCATAACGACACCCACTGAATCTTTCTCGCAAAACTCTTGTGAAATCAAGTGAGCTAATATTTACTTTTAAAGCTTTGAAAAAATCTACAAATTTTTACTGAAATCTTTTTGCTTAGTACTGAGTTGAGTATTAACATAATAGTTGAATTCTAAAGTCTAAAGTACAGCCTTGACCCAAATGCAGGTCATTATCATTGTTAACTTGTACGTAACAATAATGACAGCAATAAGTAATTTTCCTTATGTTTTAAGTACTGAGTACTTCTGGAAGCATTATAAGCAGAAGTACGATTAAATACTATACATTATCCACGACTATTACTGTGAAGTTATTACTATCATAGGCATCAACAATGATCCAAAAGATGTGATTGAATGTCTGAACTAACTGTCAAAATGTGGCTCAAGTATTCAGTCTAGTTCCTCTACCGATAATCATTTATAAGCCACTTACCCTCTCTCTCCCTTCACCTTCTGTCTTTAATATAATAGAAAAAGAGTAACCTGCCATTAGGTGTGCTGTTGAGATACTGCAGCTCTCAGAGACAGGCTCTAAGACATGCTGAGCCCATTAAATGCACTGTAAAAGTCCCAAGTGGTATTAATGTTTAACTTTTACATACAGTATACTACAGGAGAAACAACTTTGCAGAAAATAACAATGCTAAGGGCCATTCCTGCTAGGCCATGATAGCTAAGAATAAAAAGCCAATTGTTCTCTTTATATAGCTTATCATAGCATGTGGTAGAGATCCTTTCATTCTGTACTGTTTTTCTGGAGTGATTGAAAGTTAACAATATGCTTGACTAGATTAATTCCCACTTTCCACAGAATTTAACTAAACATCTTAAAAGGTGACAGTTAATGGGAACTTTGAAAGATTATGCAACAATTGACAAGCCCATGCTGATAGGATGATCTATGTGGGTAAAGCACAATGCCATGCTCTCACTCATAAGTAGGAGTTGAACAATGAGAACACGTGGATACAGGAAAGGGAACAACACATACTGGGGCCAGTCAGAGGGTAGGGGACACAGGGGTGGGAGAGCATTAGGACAAATAGCTAAGGCATGTGGGGCTTAAAACCTAGATAACAGGTTGATAGGTGCAGCAAACCACCACGGCACAACAAACCTACATGTTCTGCACGTGTATCCTGGAACTTAAAAGTAAAATTAACAACAACAACAAAAAAGCAAAATGCCAGAGAAACTTGAAATATGTAAAAGTAATTAAACACCAAATAAAAGGTTCCAGAACTTCTATTTTATACAGACCAGTAAAATGAGTTCAAATTGTTGAATTTTCATGTAAGATTGCTCAAAATTTTCTACTACCTAGGATAGGTAAAATACACTCATTTTCTTTAGTATTTTCCTTCTATTTCTTTTGTTATCCTTTCTGATGAACAGGACTGATAAAATTTAGAGCTGGAGAATATCAGTAAATTAGAGGGGCTGCCATTTTGTCTGGAAACATACATTTTTCAGGGATATTTGAGAGCATTGCCAGAACTTCTCCCTTTATTAGGGCATTTGAAAGAACATTCGTGTCTTTAACTTAATCCTCAGGGCTGATTTCTTAAGTCATTGGTAGTTTCATTTTACAGATATGAGGCTCAGAAGATTAAGCTGCCAAAAGATGTCCAGCACATAAATTTATTTGCTTGCGAGTATCTAATGCTGTTGTCAAAACCCAAACTGTATATATGGACTATCTTGTTTTATGTGCTTAGGTCCTGTGTCAATGTTGCTGGGTAGTGGTGGGTGACAGAAGAAAATCTTACTTCTTAATTCCCCAGGCAATCAGTGGCAGCATTCACCAAAAACATAGTGATGATCCCAAACCTCTTCACATATATCATTTATTTCCAATTTTTATTTTTCTGTTACATGTCAAAGAGGAAAAAAGCCAAGCTGATAAGATAAATTCTAATTTTGAAAATCTAGTTTGTTCATTCTAGCTTGCCCTTAATAGAAAAACTCTTTCAGAATCTTAGAAAGTAACCACTGAAACCTAAAGATTATCTGGCCTTGGATTCATATTTTACACACCAGGAGTCTGAGCCCCTAGAGAGACTAAATGATTGCCCCTAGGTTACAAAGATTGTTAAGGGCTGCTTATACTGGTGACAACCCCCCAAAAAGAGTTCTCAATACCAGTGCCTTCTCAGTTGCAGCTTCACCATTAAGTCATTGTTAGCACACCTTGCATTGCCTACCAGGTGTTTCACAAACAATGATGCCATTTTGTGCTCTAAACAACATATTTCTCTAAAACACCATGCAGAAGTTATCCTTGCACAGAATATATTATTTGTGTTCCACCGACACGAACAACTTCAAAATGCTTTTCTCCAATAAAGAGGCTCTTCTTCTTCTACACAAAGCATTTCAAGGGTAGCTCTAAGCAATTCACTTTGCATAGAAACTGGTAATAAACTGAGTTTTGATTCACTACAAGCCTAAAAACGTAAGTCATGTTTAGGCTTGTAACATGGCAATTGCCCCATCATTTGACATTTTGAAACTATAGCATAAGACCCAATTAATTTTGAGAGGAAGAAGTAGATATGCAACATTTTAAAGAAGTGACGTGTAAAATTATACGCAATGTGGCACATTTTCCCCAACACTGTATTGAAAATAGCATAAGCTTTAGATAATTCCTTTTTAAATTTATTAGGCATTTCCTCTGTAAACTTTTGAAAAGAGGTCTGTGAATAGAACCATTTGACTGGTTCCCCCATTATGCTTATAGACCAATCAGATCCTAGAAATTAAGATAAAGGATTTAGTATTTAATTTTTTATGGTTCCAGCCAGAGTCTAAAAGGAGAGTAAAAGTTAAGCTTACATTATCCTAAGCAAATTAATGCAGGAACAGAAAGCCAAATACCCACATGTTCTAACTTATAAGTTGAAGCTAAACAATGAGTACTCGTAGACATAAAGATGGCAACAATAGACACGGGGAACCATAGAGCAGGAGAGAAAGAGGGGGACAGGGGTTGAAAAACTATTGTGTACTATGCTTAGTACCCAGGTAATGGGAGCAGTCATACTCCCAACCTCAGCATCACGCAATATACCCAAGTAACAAATCTGCACACATGCTCTCTGAATCTAAAATAAATGTTCAAAGTATTAAATATATTTTTTCGTATAATTTTTGTTACAGATTTTACTTAAACAGTAGTCCATATTAATAAAAAGGTTTATGTAGGCAGTGTTATTTACTATTTTCTTTTCTAATTAGCATCTTTGAAAAGAAAATATAACCTAAAATTGAACGACCTTTACTATTCAGAAATCTGGTTTCTTTACCATACTGCTTTCTAACCTTTTACACAGTAGCTTACTCTTTGCTTCCACCTAGTGTATAGTGGGTAGCATAGCAAAATTTTTTAAATGGCCAATTTGCATAAAACGTTCTTGGAAAAGAACACGTGGATTTTGTTCCTTTTGTCTTGTTATTTAAAAATTATAGTATTTTATTCTCTATTCCAGGGGAATGAAGTTAACACATTGAAAAAATTAAGAGTACAATTAATATATTTTCTTTTCATTAGAAGTTTCTATAAGCATTATTTTAGCAACATCCTCTAATAGCCTGTGGCATCTTTCAGATAGAAACATTACTTTAGCAAACTTACAATGCACTGTTGTACATATTTATAAAGTGTGACAACTTAGAGGGATCCCAGACACCAGTCAGGTACTGCTCTTTTATTTTTCAGATGAGGACATCAAGGCCTGAGGGATAAAAATGACTTCTTCAAAGTCACAACGTCAGCGTTTGTCAAGGCAGGACTAGAAATGAGGTCAGCTGGCTCCCAATCCTGGGTGCCTTTTACCATACACCCTGCTTTTCGGATTAGATGTCAGAGTTAGTGTTCTAAAATGACTCATGTTAGATTAATAGAAAATTGCCTTTAGATAGCTTTAGAAAATCGCCCTCTCAAAGGTAGGCTAGCTCTCACAAGAACTGATTTTTCTACATTGAGGACAAACAATGATGCATCTTAAGAAAATTAATAGTGAGGTATGAGAAGTTACATTTTTATTTTTATTTAAATTCATTATAGCATAATTCTTTATCTTTTGAAATATGCCTAATTATCTTCTCTCCCTAGACCTGAGTTATTATTTTTTTTTTGAGATGGAGTCTTGCTCTGTCACCCAGGCTGGAGTGCAGTGGCATGATCTAGCTCACTGCAACCTCCACCTCCTGTGTTCATGTGATTCTCCTGCCTTAGCCTCCCAAGTAGTTGGGATTACAGGTACCTGCCAGCATGCCCAGCTAATTTTTGTATTTTTAGTAGAGACAGGGTCTCATCATGTTGGTCAGGCTAGCCTTGAACTCCTGACCTCAAGTGATCTGCCCACTTTGGCTTCCCAAAGTTCTGGGATTATAGGTATGATCCACTGTGCCCAGCAAGACCTGAAAAATGTTTAAAGTTACTAATAATCTATAATAACAAATCTAAATGTATTAGCCAGCTTGAGTTGCTGTAACAAAATACCACAGATGGGGTGGTTTAACCAATGAATATTTGTTTTCTCACAGTTTTGAAGGCTGGAAGTCCAAGATCAGGTTTCCAGAGTGGTTGGGTTTTGGGGACTCTCTTCTTGTTTTACAGAGGGCCACCTTCTTGCTCCACACAACCTCTCCTGTAAGGGTGCGTGTGTGTAAATCTCTCTCCCTTTCTTTTCTTATAAGGCCACAGTCTTACTAGCTTAGGTCCCCACCTATATGACCTCTTTTAACTTTATCTCCTTACAAATACCTACATTTTCTATGCATTGCTCATGAAAGATGTGTATTAATAATGCCATATTTCATATTTGGTAAAATCTTCTCAAAACTGTGGGACACAAATCTTAAGAATTTTGATGTTTGAATGGACCTCTAAACACTTTCCATTCTATATTTCAAATTTTATAGAAGAAACTGAAACCCACAGCGGTTCTTAATAATGATATTGTCCTTATTGATTTCAAAAATGCCCTCACACTTTTTCATTATATCTTTATGTCATCCCTGTGAGGAATACTTGGTAAGGGTTATTATTATTATTTTATCCAAAAGGAAACAAAGCCCACCAGAAGCTACCCAGCATATTCCAGTGTCCAAAGTCTCAAAGATCGAGTCACAAATACGTAAGCCGAAGCATGAACCAACAAGAATTGCCACCACATATGTCTGAACCCATTCACTCCACTGCAAAACCATACTACCAGGGTATTTGCAATAATTTAAACTAAAATCGAAATCTAAACTTTAATTAATGACACACAGCAATGCAAAATTATAAAGAGCAGCTAGTAGAACAAGGAGCAGACGGAATGAGAATCAAAGGCATATGGACAGAGCCGTAGAAGTACCACACAGGGTTTCATGGCTTACTCTTCATATTTTTCAAAGGCCTTTGGCACACCATATCTCTTGTGCCCTCCACAGTCACACAGTACATTGGGTAACCGGTTCTCAACTGCAGGTAAGACAGGCCATAGGACAGTGTGAGGGCCTTGTCTGAGGTCACAAAGAGTTTCTCCACTCCCTTTCCAGTACTCATCACAGCCACACAGCCTGTCCTAGCTTGACCAAGTGTAAAATCAGACATTCCCCATGTTTGAGTGCCTGGAAGACAATTGTTTTCTGAAAACTCAAAAGTTCATTTTTGTGGAAAAATACTCCCCTATAGCAGTCAGGGTCCTGTCAGGAAGCTTAATCAAACTCAGATTGTTCAAGAGACTTCCCTGAATTTGACTTTCAGAGGTGTTGAAGTCTGAGGGGAAGCAAGAATTAAAATAGACACCTGGTGATCGTCAGGAAAGAGAAGTTGCTGCGACTCCTAGAGCCAACGGGAAGGAAATACTGTTTTGGGAGCCCAGTGAGAACTGAAGCTGTGAATACAGGAGTTTTCTAAAGGAGACAGCACCTTCCAGAAAACATAGCTCAGAACAGGGAGGAAAGTACACTGACTTCTCTTTCCTCCCATCCTCTGGTCTCTTGCTGGTGCCTTCTACTAACTAAACTTTATCAGAATCCACCAGGAGAAGATATTAGGGGAAGAGTGGGCAAGGGTCAGCACCCTGGACAGAGAGAAGGACAGGACGACCTGTGGAGCAGGTGGAAAAGGACAATAAACTGCATATCCTTTATCTTTTTAAGTGCCTTCTATTTAAAAAAAAAAAGCTTTGAAATGCTACTAATCAAACCTTTAATAATTCCATATTTTACTAAAACTGTAAGTGATTTACTAAAACTACACACACACACACACACACACACACACACACACACACACAATTAGAAGACAAGTTGATAGACTTTTCAAAGCATTGGTAACCAAAAATAAAACAGATACACTTATTGTTTACCAGTGGAATCAGAAAACAAAAAAAAACTTGATTTACACAATTTACATAGTGCCACATATCCCTATATGTGGAAAGGTGGATTACTGAACGATGTTTCATGGGAATATGGCAGTCAGACCATACCATCTTGCTAAATAAAGGTGGCACTGCTGCTTCAGCACTCAAAATATTATGAGAAACATACTGCTAGATCTAAAAGCTCCTGGGGTGAGTGTAAAAGAAACAGAGTGGACGTGTGTAGCAAGCAGAGGAAGTTTTGCTGGTGAGTACCAGCAGTAACTGTGGCTTCACCACTCTCCTTTCACCTAGGGAAATCATCCCAGGGTGCAGAGTGCTGAGCAGGTCAAGAGAGGGATTGTCAGACCTACCACCAGTCCCCCAGAAGAGCTGGCCTGGGAGATTAAATTAAGTCCATATCACAATTTAATATCATTTCATGCCTACTTTCCAAACCCTCTTGTCTATATTTTGTCATCAAAGAAGATAGGAAATAAAATTACAATTTGAATTAGATACAAAGGGGACTAGACATTATACCTTTATCCAGTTTGAGAAGAATGTGTGGGTTGGGTTTTTTTTTTTCCATTTGAATAAAAGTTTAATTGTAAAATTTTTTGAATATGAAAAACAACAAAACCATATAATCTCAACATGATTATTTTGAAATTCTTCTACATATCCTTTTACATGGTCATAATCATATTGCATATATAATTTTGTATCCTATTTTTCCCCATAGATATTATATTGTAGACAATTTCTATTATATATCCTAATAATTATAATTTTTAATGACAGCATAATTTATTTTTTTAATTTTACTTTAGGTTCTCAGGTACATGTGCAGGTCATGCAGAGTTTTTGCATAGGTGCATACATAACCAGGTGGTTTGCTGCCTCTATTCCCGCTTTGACTATATCTGGCATTTCTCCCCATTTTATCCCTCCCCACCCTCCCCACCCCACACTGGCCCTCCCCTAGCCACCCCCACCTGCCCCCAATGTATGTAATGCTCCTCTCCCTAAGTCCACATGTTCTCATTGTTCAACACTGGCCTATGAGTGAGAACATGCAGTGTTTGGTTTTCTGTTCTTGTGTCAGTTTGCTGAGAATGATGGTTTCCAGATTCATCCACGTCCCTACAAAGGACACGAACTCATCATTTTTTATGGCTGTGTAGTATTCCATGGTGTATATGTGCCACATTTTTTTTGTCCAGTCTATCATTGATGGGCATTTGGGTTGGTTCTGGGTCTTTGCTATTGTACACAGGGCTACAATGAACATACGTGTGCATGTGTCTTTATAGAATGTATTTATAGTTCTTTGGGTGCATACCCAATAATGGAATTACTGAGTCAAATGGTATTTCTATTTCTAGATCCTTCAGAAATCACCACACTGTCTACCACAATGGTTGAACTAATTTACACTCCCACCAACTGTATAAGAATATTCCTCTTTCTTCACATCTTCTCCAGCACCTGTTGTCTCCAGATTTTTAATGATTGCCATTCTAACTGGTGTGAGATGGTATCTAAATGTGGTTTTTATTTGCATTTCTCTAATGACCAGGGATGATGAGTATTTTTTCATATGTTTGTTGGCCTCATATATGTCTTCTTTTGAAAAGTGTCTGTTCATATACTTCGCCCACTTTTGAATGGGGCTGTTTGGTTTTTTTCTTGTAATTATGTTTAAGTTCTTTGTAGATTCTGGATATTAGCCTTTTGCCAGATGGGTAGACTAATGATGGTTTCTTTTGCTGTACAGAAGCTCCGAATTTTAATTAGGTCCCATTTGTCTATCTTGGATTTTGTTGCCATTGCTTTTGGTGTTTTAGTCATGAAGTTCTTGCCTATGCCTATGTCCTGGATGGTTTTGCCTACATTTTCTTCTAGTGTTTTGATGGTGTTAGGTTTTATGTTTAAATCTTTAATCCCTCTGGAGTTAATTTTAATGTAAGGTGACAGGAAGGGGTCCAGTTTCTGCTTTCTGCACATTGCTAGCCAGTTTTCCCAACACCATTTATTAAACATGGAGTCCTTTCCCCATTGCTTGTTTTTGTCAGGTTTGTCAAAGATCAGATGGTTGTAGATGTGTGGAGTTGCTTTTGAGGCCTCTGTCCTGTTCCATTGGTCTATGTCTATGTTTTGGTACCAGTACCATGCTTTTTAGATGACTGTAGGCTTGTAGTATAGTCTGAAGTCCGGCAGTGTGATACCTCCAGCTTTGTTCTTTTTTGCTTAGGATTGTCTTGGCTATGTGGGCTCTCTTGTGATTCCATATGAATTTTAAAGTGTTTTTTTCCAGTTCTGTGAAGAAGGTCATTGGTAGCTTGATGGGGATAGTGTTGAATCTGTAAATTACTTTGGGCACTACAGCAATTTTCAGAATATTGATTCTTCCTACCCATGACCATGGAATGTTTTCCATCTGTTTGTGTCCTCTCTTATTTGATTGAGCAGTGGTTTGTAGTTCTCCTTGAAGAGGTCCTTTACATCCTTTGTTAGCTGTATTCCTAGATATTTTATTCTCTTTGTAGCAATTGTGAATGGGAGTTTGCTCTTGATTTGGCTCTGTCTGTTATTGGTACATAGGAATGCTTGTGGTTTCTGCACATTGATTTTGTATCCTGAGACTTTGCTGAAGCTGCTTATGAGTGGGCTGAGACAATGGGGTCTTCTAAGTATACAATCATGTCATCTGCAAATAGAGACAATTTGACTTTCTCCTTTCCAAATTGAATACCCTTTCTTTTTCTTGCCTGGTTGCTCTGGCTAGAACTTCCAATACTATATTGAATAGGAGTGGTGAGAAAGGACATCCTTGTCTAGTGCCTGATTTCAAAGGAAATTCTTCCAGCTTTTGCCCATTCAGTATGATATTGGCTGTAGGTTTGTCATAAATACCTTTTATTACTTTATGATACGTTCCATCGATACCTAGTTTATTGAGAGTTTTTAGCATGAAGGGCTGTTGAATTTTCTCAGAGGCCTTCTCTGAACCTATTAAAATAATCATGTGTTTTTTGTCTTTGTTTCCATTCATGTTATGGATTACATTTATGGACTTGTGTATGTTGAACCAGTCTTGCATCCTCAGGATGAAGCCCACTTGATCGTGATGAATAAGCTTTTTGATGTGCTATTGCATTCGGTTTGCCGGTATTTTATTGAGGATTTTTGCATCGATGTTCATCATGGATATTGGCCTGAAGTTTTCTTTTTTAGTTGAGTCTCTGCCTGGTTTTAGTATCAGGATGATGTTGGTCTCATAAAATGAGTTAGGGAAGATTCTCACTTTTTGTATTATTTGATATAGTTTCAGAAGGAGTGGTACAGCTCCTCTTGGTAGGATTCTGCTCTGAATCCATCTGGGCCTGGACTTTTTTTGGTTGGTAGGCTATTGATTGCTGCCTCAACTTCAGCCCTTGTTATTGGTCTATTCAGAGTTTCAACTTCCTCCCAGTTTAGTTTTGGTAGAGTACCAGGAATTTATCCATTTCTTCCAACTTCATTGGTTTATGTGCATAGAGCTGTTGTAGTAATCTCTGATGGTAGCTTGTATTTCCATGGGATCAGTGGTGATATCCCCTTTATCTTTTTTTATTGTATCTATTTTATTTTTCTCTCTTTTCTATTAGTCTGGTTAGCAGTCTGTCTATTTTGTTGATCTTTTCAAAAAAACAGCTCCTGGATTTATTGATTTTTTTGAAGGGTTTTTGTGTCTCTATCTCCTTCAGTTCAGCTCTGATCTTAGTTATCTCTTGTCTTTTGCTAGCTTTTGAGTTTTTTTATCTTCCTCCTCTAGCTCTTTCAATTTTGATGATAGGGTATCAATTTTAGATCTTTTCTTGATTCTCACATGGGCATTTATTGCTATAAATTTTCCTCTTGACACTGCTTTAAAGGTGTCCCAGAGATTCTGGTAAGTTGTATCTTCATCCTGATTGGTTTCGAAGAACATCTTTATTTCTGCCTTCATTTCATTGTTTATCCAGTTGACACTGAGAAGTAAGTTGTTCAGTTTCCAAGTGGTTGTGTAGATTTGAGTGTGTTTCTTAATCTTGAGTTCTAATCTGATTGCGCTGTGGTCTGATAGATCATTTGTTTTCTGTTCTTTTGCATTTGCTGAGGAGTGATTTTCTTCCAATTATGTGGTCAATTTTAGAGTAAGTGCAATGTGGTGCTGAGAAAAACGTATATTCTGTGGATTTGGGGGTGGAGTCTTCAGTATATGTCTATTAGGTCCGCTGGATCCAGCTCTGCATTCAAGTCCTGGATGTCCTTGTTAACATTCTGTCTCATTGATCTGTCTAATATTGACAATGGAGTGTTGAAGTCTCCCATTATTATTGTGTGGGAGTCTAAATCTTGTTTTAGGTCATTAAGAACTTGCTTTATGTATCTGGGTCCTCCTCTATTGGGTGCATATATATTTAGGATAGTTAACTCTTTTTATTGGATTGATCCTTTTACCATTATGTAATGCCCTTCTTTGTCTCTTTTAATCTTTGTTGGTTTGAAGTCCATTTTATCAGAGACTAGGATTGCAACTCCTGCTTTTTTTCTGTTCTCCATTTGCCTGGTAAATCTTTTTCCATCCCTTTATTTTGAATCCATGTGTGTCTTTGTATGTTAGATGGGTTTCCTGAATACAGCACGCCAATGGGTATTGACTTTTTATCCAGTTTGCCAGTCTGTGTCTTTTGATTGGGGCATTTAGGCCATTTACATTCAATGTTAATATTGTTATGTGTGAATTTGATCCTGCCATTTTGGTACTGGCTGATTTTCTTGCCCATTAGTTGACTCATTTTCTTCCTTGCATTTTTGGTCTTTGCCATTTGGTGTGCTTTTGCAGTGACTGGTACTTGTTCCTTTCCGTGCTTAGTGCTTCTTTTGGGAGCTCTTGTAGGGCAGATCTGGTGGTGATGAAATCTCTCAGTAATTGCTTGTCCATAAGGATTTCATTTCTCCTTCACTTATGAAGCTTAGTTTGGCTGGATATGAGATTCTGGGTTGAAAGTTCTTTTCTTTAAGGATGTTGAATATTGGGCCCCATTCTCTTCTGGCTTATAGGGTTTCTGCCAAGAGATCCACTGTAAGTCTGATTGACTTCCCTCTGTGGGTGACCTGACCTTTCTCTCTAGCTGCCCTTAGCGTTTTTTCCTTCATTTCAAACCTGGTGAATCTGATGATTATGTGCCTTGGGGTTGCTCTTCTAAAGGAATATTTTTACGGACTTCTCTGTATTTCTTGGATTTGAATGTTGGACTGCCTTGCTAGGCTTGGGAAGTTCTCCTGAATAATATCCTGGAGCATGTTTTCCAGCTTGGATTAGTTCTCCCCATCATATTCAGGTACACAAATCAAGCATAGATTAGGTCTTTTCACATAATCCCCTACTTTTTGGAGGCTTTGTGCATTTCTTTTCACTCTTTTTTCTGTTGTCTTGCTTTCTCTTCTTATTTCATTGAGTTGATCTTCAATCTCAATATCCTTTCTTCTCCTTGATTGATTCAGCTATTAAAACTTGTGTTTGCTTCACATAGTTCTCATGCTGTGTTTTTCAACTCCATTGAGTCATTTATGTTCTTCTCTAAGCTGGTTATGCTAGTTAGCTCTTTGACTAACCTTTCTTCAAGGTTTTTGGTTTCTTTGCATGGAGTTAGAACTGTTTTTGCTCAGAAACGTTTGTTATTATCCACCTTCTGAAGCCTGTTTCTGTCAATTCATCGCACTCTTTCTTGGTCATCTTGTGTTCCTGTGTTGTTGAGGAGTTGTGATCCCTTGAAAGAGAAGAGGTGTTGTGGTCTTTGATGGTTTCTGTCTTCCCACTTTCAGTTCCCTCTCTCTCCGGGCAGGGGAAGCGGGGGCAATAGCTTGGTCCACAGGCTCTCCCAGCTGGCATATAGGCTTATGCATTTGCTTAGATCTGTGCACCAATCCGGGACACCATCCTGGATTATTATTCAATTCTACACTTGTAATTCCCGTTGCTTGATGGGGGGAAAAATTCCTCTGTTCTGTATACTGCTGAAGCTTTGGTGGAAGTGCAGTATCTGGACCGGAGTGCCAGAGGGGGAGCCTCCAACTCACCAGTCAGATGCACTTTCTGGGTGAAGTGGCACCCCTCCCCATCTCTGCCTGCCCTGCTGCAGCTTTGCTAACTGTAGGACCAGACCTATTGAAATGCACCTGTTACTTCAGTTGGAGCTAGGAGATCTCTCTATTTCTGCATCTCTCTCGCTGGGTGTTGTGCAGCGGAGTTGTGTCTATTCGGCTATCTTGACTCCCCCACAGCATAATGGGCTTTTTGTTTGTTTGTTTTCTCAGTAAAATCTGAAGCAAAATATTTCAGTCTTATGAAGTTGGACTAAAACAACCAATCTCCCAGCCTGTACACAAAAAATCTCTGTTTCCTGTCCCTCTTCCTTCTTCCGTCACCTCTGAGCACCACCCCCCCACCAACATACACACACTTATCTCCACTTCTATTGCCCATTACTCCTGTGGTCTTCCCATCCAGCCTTTCACCACAGGCCCCAAACTCAGTGCCACCTTGTTCTGGGACCATGGTTGCTGCTCTGCATTGCTCAGTGATGCCCTGCTCCTTTCTACCCAAAATTTACTTCCTTTCTTTCTCCTAGTTTTCTTAGACTATAAGAATGGCCTCAAGGCACAGCTCTAAAGAAAGTTGCCACTCAAAGTTAAGTGTACTACAGCCCTGGGTACCGAATAGCCTTGTAAACCTAATGTAAACCTAATGCAAGGCTTGCAAAAGATTCTCCATACATTCTTGCAAATGTATTGGATTGGAGCAGCCACTCCTGAAAGATTTTACATGTCTTAATAAAATAAAGAATGTGTACTTTGCTTCCTTCTGCCAAAAGTGATTGTAACTAATTAAAGAGGCAGAAAAATGCAACACTTGTTTAGCACTTGTTTAGTGTAGCATTTCTCTGCCTCTTTAATTAGTTATAAGTGCTTTTTAAATGGAAATGTACTTCTTTAAATGAAAATGATTTACAGCACTTATAATAACTGAGGTGACTGCTCCCGGCTTTGAAGACCCTTGCTACCACCTGGCTAATTCTCCCTCAGCTTGAAGATCTGGCTCCATATCACCTTCTTGGACCTTTACTGATACTGCCTGACCAGGGTGAATCCCTTTCTGGACTCACAGGCAGATCTGTGAGTGAGCTCCTTAGTTGTCTCCCCATCTATTGCCAATGAAATATCTCAAGGATATTGTTGATTTTGCATCTTAGCATTAACACACTGTCTATGTTACAGGGTAGAAATGTCATTTTTATCTGTTAAATTGAACTAATGGTCAAAGAAGCAAGAAGAATGACTATATTAAGTAGGCATGCCACTTAGTATTCAAAATTATGATCAATGCATTCATGTTAATAAACCACCCTAGATTTTAGGATATTACTTTCCTTTTATATAGTAAGTATAAAACATTTCAGGAATGTTGCTTATTTAAATAAATCACATAATTTCATGGTATTCTATAGCATCAGATTACAAAGGATGCCATGGATGCTACTATAAATGTCACATGGTAATTCCCATCGTTAGTACTATTTATGCAATATTTTATCTGCACTTGGACTTAGTTGACAATATCAACTGTATTACAGAGTGCCTTGAGGTAATTCTTAAACCTGCATAGCCTGGGATAAAGACACTCTAGTACAGTGAATAACTGTTTATGTGCTAACTGCATCTCCTGAACAATATGCAAAAGAAGCCTATGCAGAATTTTGAATACTTTCTTCGCTGAGTGTCTCTTATCTCAATAGTACTCCAAACTAAGGCATGGTGTGTGCTTTGTTAAGGGCTTTGGAGCCAGAAATAGGAAAGGAGAGATGAAGAATCTATTTTCCCTTGTTTCCCACTGATAAGGCTCATTAAAGTAAATAGGAGTGAAGCATACACACCAATGGGAGCATACATCTCCAGGGTTCTGTCTACTCTAAAAATTGGACTCATCATAAAAGCTGTGTAACTCAGCCTTTTGTGAAATCTACTTTATTGATTTTACCTTTATTGCCCCTTTCATGTCTGTTTTAATTTCAATTCCTGCCATTTGACATTTGGTACAAACAATAATTTTAAGAACATTTTATCCACAATTTTTCTCAATGTTCCTAAGTTATGCATTTATCTAAACAGACTTTAAAATACAAAAGGAAAGGTAAGAACTGGGGTTGGTCAAGTCCAAAACTGAAGGTGAGACTGTTCCTTATCCTATTGCTATGTCTTTTGGCATGAACAGAGGAAAATAGCAAACCCTTTAAAAAACTCTTGGATACAGTGTATTTTTCTGAATCTACAGAGGTTGTCTGTAATTAGCTTTAGCATAAATATTAAGGTCTTAACTACAGTGAGAGCTGACTATGTACCTTTGTCCTTATATGACTTTTTCTACAGTTCTATCAGCAACCTCTGTCAACTGGTATTTCTATTCTTAGCAAGACCAATAACTGACCTTCAGAAAGATAGCTCTGAGCTGGGCTGCAAGATCCTAAAGTGCATTCTCTAAATACATACATGTGCACATGCGCACGCACACACACACACACACACACACACACATTACATGCCACTCTGCTGGTATCAGAAACCAAAGAATTTTATAACACAAAGTATTTTTGAAAAAATTTTAAATTACCATCATGAACAGAATACATAACTAAATTCTTTCTTCTCCTCACCAGAGAAGAAAGAATTAGCTAGATTTTCTGAATAACATGCTGTAGCTTCTACCAGCATTTGCTGCTTCATCTTCCATTTTAATGTTATTAAGATGGATCTTTAAACCTCATGAAGCAACCTCTGCTAGCTTCAAACTTTTCTTATGCAGCTTTCTCACCTCTCTCAAGCTTCAGAGAATCACAAAGATTTAAGGCCCTGCTCTGGATTAGCTTTTGGCTCAAACGAATGCTGTCTGGTTTGATTTTCTAGACCACTAAAACCTTCTCCATATCAGCAATAAAGCTGTTTTGCCTTCTTTTTTATATTGAGATTGGAGTGTCACTCTGTCACCCAGGCTAGAGTGCAGTAGTACAATCTTGGCTCACTGCAACCTCCACCCCCCAGGTTCAAGCGATTCTCCTGCCTAAGCCTCCTGAGTAGCTGAGATTATAGGCTTCTACCAGCATGTCCAGTTAATTTCATATTTTAGTAGAGATGAAGTTTTACCATGTTGGCCAGGCTGATCTTGAACTCCAGATATCAGGTGATCTGCCCAGCTTAGGCTCCCAAAGTTCTGAGATTACAGGTGTGAGCCACTGTGCCCAACCCTGTTTTGCCTTCTTATACATTTGTGTGTACACTGGATTTTTTTAATTCCCTTCAAGAAGTTTTCCTTTGCATTTACAACTTGGCTGTTTGGTGCAAGAGGCCTAGCTTTCTACCTATCTTAGCTTTCTACATATCTTCCTCACTAAACTTCGTCATTTTTAGCTTTATATTTAAAGTGATTTGGGCAGTTTAAGTGAGACTCTTTTACTTAAACATTTAGAGGTCATTGTAGGGTTATTAACTGGCCTAATTTCAATATTGTTGTGTCTTGGGATATATGAAGTCCTAGAGAGAGAGATATGGGGGTAGAAGTCAGTCAGTGGAACAGTCAGAATACACACAACATGTATGAATTAAGTTCACTATCTTATATAGGAGTGGTTTGTGGCACCTGAAAACAATTACAATAGTAAGATCAGGGATCACTATTCACAGACTACCATAAAATACATAATAATGAATAAGTTCGAAATATTACCAGAATTACCAAAATGTCACAAAGAGACAGAAAGAAGCATACGCTGTTGGAAAAATGGCATCGATAGACCTTCAATTTGTAAAAAAAAAAAATTATCTACAATGTACAATAAAGCAAGATACAATAAAACAAGGTATGTCTGTACCTGAATCCTCATAGCAGCATTTTTCATAACTAAAAGATGAAACCCTAAAGGTCCATCATCTGATGAATAGATAAACAAAGTGTGGTATATCCACACAGAAGAAAACTCTTGCAATAATAAAAGGAATAAAATACTGATGCATGCTACAGCATAAATGAACCTTTCAAAGTAATACTAAATGAAATATGCCAGTCAAACATTTTTAGTGATACAATTTATATGACCTGTTTGGAATAGACAAATCCATAGAGACTGAAAATATATGAGTAGTTGCCTAGAACTGGGGACATGGGCAGTATATATAGTGAGTGCTAATGGGCATGGAGCTTCTATTTAAAATGACAAAAGTGTTCTGAAACTAGATTGTGATATTTGCACAACTCAATACATGTACTAAAACCATTGAATTAGTACACCTTAAATGAGTGAATTTTCCTGTATATAAATTACATCTCAATAATTATTATCACATATATATATATAAACAAAATGAAGTGTTCATGGGTCTGTTTTCTTCCTTCTCTTATATCCAAGTCCCTGGAGTAATCTTATGGATGGGGAAGGGAAATACAAAAACTCCCCAGTGTTTGCAAGAATTTAGAGCTAAAACAACTGAGACATTTATAACTCCCGCAGAGTTGCTTTCTGGCTCCCTTTAGGGGATATGAAAAAAATGATTTACCCTGGTTCAGCCTGAGAAAAAGCCATCTGGCAAGTTGTCAAAGTTCATTTATATACAAAGGAATAAATAGATTTAAAAAAAAAGAAATCCTAAAGAGTTAAATGTCTAGAACTGTGCCGTCTAACACAGGATCTACTAACCTCACTGTATTAGTCCATTCTTGCACTGCTATAAATACCTGACACAGGGTAATTTATAAAGACAAGAGGTTTAATTGGCCCATGGTTCTGTGGGCTATACAGGAAACATACTGGTTTCTGCTGCTCGGGAGGCCTCAGGAAACTTCCAAACATGGTGGAAGGCAAAGTGGGAGCAGGCATCTTCACATGGTGGGAGCAGGAGCAAGTTGGGGGTGGGTGGGGAGTGCTGCACTTTTAAATGACCAGATCTCACAAGAACTCACTAACACCCGAACAGCACCCAGGAGATGGTGCTAAACCATTCATGAGAAATCCACCCCCATGATCCAACCACCTCCACCAGGCCCTACCTCCAACAATGCGGATTACATTTCAACATAAGAGATTTTGGTGGGGAAACACATCAAAACCATATCACTGGTGCAACTACTAAGCATTTGAATTTTGGCTATTCTGAAATGAGCTGTGCTCTAAGTAAAAAATACACACTGGATAGTTTTTTTAAGTAATATATATCATTAAAAGGTTGTCAAATATTGATTATATGTTGAAATAATCATGTTTGGGGTATATTGGGTTAAATAGAATATATCATTAAAATGAATTTCACCTGTTTCTCTATTTTTGTAAAGTATCTACTAGAATATCTAAAATATTATATGTGGTTTACATTATATTCATATTGGATAGCACTGACCTAGAAACCTGAGTACTAAACAAAGCTATCAGAGTAGTCAGTGAAAAATCCTAGCAACATGGAGAGACTTAGGAAAAAAGGATGCTTCACTGTAAAGGTATTGAAAAAGAGGTATAAGATGGTAAGAAATAGAAAATGCAATGCCCCTTCCTGCTTACACACGTTTCTCTCTCCCTTCCTCTCTACAGCTTTGCAAATCCCAAGACACAACCTTAATCTAGGGCTTCGTGGGTCTGCATGAGCGATGTCAGCAAAAAATTAAAAATAAAAACAAATAAAACTTGGGCTTTCTGAATATCTTCATGATTGCACTTATCATAATTACTAGTTTACATCAATCTTGTCCATTAAATTATTAGCTCCTTAAGGACAGCGTATATGCTTTACACATTTTATCTTTGCACACATCTAACACATAGTAGATGTTCAATAAGTACTTGTTAAATTTGAGATCCATAAGAAGGGATATAGTTGGCCAAGTACTATTTGTTTTATGTTTTTCTCAGATTGCCAAATCTGGTTATAAAACCTCATGGTATCTCCAATTAGTATAATAATTAATTTTAAAAATTATCAAAGGGAAAATATCTGTATTTAACCTAAAAAATAAGAATCTATGCCAGACTGTATCTTCAGATGAAAAAAGAAAAAAAGGAGATCATAATATCTAACAAGGAATGACCCAGGTCATACTGACCAAAGTTATGATAATTTTTAGTTTTATTGCTCAAGGATTATCAACTATGATGTAAAATATTAAGTTAAAAAAATGAAAAATAATATGAATAAAACCCAAGCCAAGTCTGATGTCAGTGGGAGTTCTGAATACAGACCAATCTGTTCTTGGCAGTTAGCCTGTGTCAGGCTGTTCACTTATTAGTTTGTTTTTACTGAATTTCCTATTTTTAAAAGCAATTTTTAATGAGCATAAGGCCAGATGTTTATCCTGGAGAATAAGTTATATTAGTGTTGGAGGCAGCAGATGTGTATACCTCTGGGACATTTGTAACACAGAATATATTATTTCTGACACTGAAGAAACCAAGCAGCAGGAAGTCGGCCTCCGATTTTTATTGGCATCAACTGCTAATGGAGCTGATAAAGCTGATTTGTGGGAAAAGTGACTGCAATTGAAATGTGTGCCAATGCAGTTACATTAGGGGATTTTTTTCTTTTTAACCAATGACTTCAACCTAGATTTCAGAATTTTCTGCTTTGCTAAGCAATATCATAATCTGTGAACAGTCAAGTTCAAACCAAATATGTCTGTTTCTCTCTCACTGATAAAGCATATTGTTGTGGGAAACCAGAATCAAGTAACCTGTCATGAATAGAAGTCATTCTGAGAAATATCTTATTTCTTTTTTCACTTCATTTGATTAACGCTGAGTAATTAACAACTGCTATCTAAAACAATTTGCCATAACTACAAGCCAATAAATCAGGCAAATATAGAAAATAGTAGTGGAAAACTTCTTTTAAAATACTACGCATGTAAGTATTTTAACTATCTCATTTTCCTGTTTTGGGGAAAAAAAAGTACACTTGAAAAAGATTTATATCCCCTGGTAAAATTTTAAAGTAATTGCCATTCAAAACCATCTAAAATGTCAACACGCTTTAAGAGTTTTAGTCCTGATATTAATGTAAATTTCCTTCTGTATGGTAAGTACAATCAATAGCACAATACCAATGGCAGTAAAACCACCATACAACACAGAAGCCATGCAAACTAGCATTACTGCATTGAACCACAGTAAAAGATAACCAGTGGCCATTTGGCAGACATGTTTATTTATAACGAGTTAAAGTAGGCAATCCTAAAAACTTTGAATGATTTTTTTTTTCTATTTCCTTTTACCATGACCTTTCTGTACACAGAATTCTATCTTAAATTAAATCAGAATCTCCTATGATTACATAGTCATTAAATTTTAGCATCCCTTCATTCTGACGGTTCTTTATCAGTAGTCCCCACCTCCCCTTCAGTAAGGCATGCTTTCAACAACATCACTGACATATAGTCATTTGGCTTCTGGGTTCCTTTTTAAAGAGGCCCATTCTATTTGAGAAAGTCCTAATAGTCAGGAAGTACTTGTGGGAGGAAAATATTCCTACTATTGCTTTGTTCTACCTTATGGGACTGGAAACTCTCAATCATTGACTTCTGTAATATTATTTTCTTCTGTTTCTCCCATTTTTCAGTCTTCTTTTAAGCTCCTCGTCTTCCTCCTTTGTCCACCCCTTAAACAGTAATATTCCTTGGTTTACATCTTTGGCTCACTGCACTTCTCTCTTGACATGTTTTCTTTTAGTGGTGTCATCCTCCCTCATTTTTAAAAATAGCACTTCATGACCTTGACTTTCAAATCAATATCCAACATTGACATCTATTTTGAGCTGTATGTAGTTCCGTGGTTCTCAAACTTCAGTGCTTATTAGAATTACCTGGGGAAAGTTTTAATAGTCCTAATGCCCAGACAGTACCTTCTACAAGCTTAATAGGAATTTCTAGGGGTGTCTCAGGCACCAGAATTTTTTATACCTCCCCAATTAATTCTAACGTGCACCAAAGTTTGAGAACTGGAAGTGGTGTGTTAGTAAAGGTTTAACAAGCAATTCTCTTCAAGGAGGATGTTGAGAAGAAGTGTCTGATTTGTAGCATTTGCTGATTTCACTGGTTTAATACACCAACCACAGTCAACTTCAAGCTACCAACCTGATGACAACTAGTTATCAAAATTTCTGAACTTTAACAATTGGCTCTAGTAAGTTGGTACATATCAACTCCAGCACACCACTAGAACTGGGGTACCAGTGTATTCAGTTTCCTGATAAATGTATTAGTCAAATTATCCAGTCAGAAATGTATGTCAGATTTTATTTCCAAAGACATTCTTATATGTGGGCCTGATAAATTAAAAATATAGAGAGATAGCAACAGAGTGTAAAATAGGCAGATGATAGATAAATGATTGAGAGATTGACCAAAGGGAAGAAAACACAGGCAGAAGGGGATAGTGCTGAGATAATAGTGAGCTAGGAAACCAGGAGTCTCATTCACTTGCTGTTATTCCTCCTTGCTCCCTGTGGTGATACATTAAGGATCTCCATAAAGTCAGAAGGCCACACAGAGGGCATTTTCAGACCCACTGCCCTGCAGAATAAAATCCACATTTCTCATCTTCACATATTCATCCCCTTCATGATCTGGCTCTATGGGCCTTTTCAGCCTCATTTCCTCCGTATCTCACCTCACATTTAACACTGTAAGTACAGCCAATAACCCAATGTTCACACCTTGTATTCTGCTTCCCCTTAAAAAAAAAATAGCCTTCAATTATCCCACAATCCCCCTAAAACAGTCTCAGGCTTAATATAAAATTATTTGAAGCAGAAATTTTCTTTCAGTCCCAGAAACATCTTTTTCCATTCCTTTTTCTTCCCTTAGTAAAGAAGTAAGGTCAAGGCTAATTCTGTAGCCATTTATATTGAAAATAATGATTTATTAAAAATGAATATCTTTTCTGGCCAGGCACAGTGGCTCACATATACAATCCCAGTACTGTGGGAGGCTGAGGCAGGCGGATCACCTGAGGTCAGGAGTTTGAGACCAGCCTGGCCAACATGGTGAAACCCTGTCTCCACTAAAAATACAAAAATTAGCCAGGCATGGTGGTGGGTACTTGTAATCCTAGCTACTGAAGAGGCTGAGGTGGGAGAATTGCTTGAACCTGGAAGCAGAGGTTGCAGTGAGCCAAGATAGCACCACTGCACTCCGGCCTGGGTGACAAAACAAGACTCCATCTCAAAAAAACAAAAAACTAACAAACAAAAAAAATGAATGCCTTTTCCAAAATACCAAGTAGTTCTCTGAGAAATCTTCATACTGTTTTCCATAGAGGTTGTGCTAATCTATTCAACAAAAGTGTGTAAGTATTCCCTTTTCTCTGCATCCTCATCAACATTTTTTAATTTTTGTCTTTTTAAATAGCCATTCTAACTGTATAAGACGATATCCCATTATGGTTTTAATCTGCATTCCTCTGATGATAGTAATGTCGAGTATTTTTTCATATGCTGTTAACCATTTGATATCTGCACTTGTATGTTATCACAGCACTATTCACAGCAGCAATGATATGGAATCAACATAAGTGTCTATCATGTGATGACTGGCCAAAGCTATAGATTGATTCAAGATTCAGATACATTTACATAGATATAGATGTGTGTATGTGTGTGCATGTATGCATATATATAGACACATGTACACACACACACGTATATATGCAGTCAATACTACACAGGCATAAAAAAGAATGAAATCATGTCTTTTCCAGCAGCATGTATGGCACTGAAGGCCATTATCATAAGTGAAACGACTCAAACAAAAAGGCAAATACTACATGTTCTCACTTATAAGTAGGAGCTAAATAATGTACACACACGAACATAGAGTGTGGAATGATAGGCAGTGGAGCTTCAGAAGTGTCGAGGGTGAGAAGGGAGTAAGAGATGGGACATTACTTAATGGGAACAACATACATTATTTGGGCGGTGAACACAGTAAAAGCCCAGACTTCACCACTATTCATGTAACAAAGCTGCACTTTTATCCCTTAAATTTGTACGAAAATTAATGTCTTGTTACTTATATATTTAAGTTATGCTAAGAGTATATAGTTTAAAATCTTTAGAGCACAGTAAAGAGGAACACAGAAAAGGAGTATATCTATGGGTTCTTAGAAACCATATTATTACTCACATCAGAAGCTGGCTTAGGAGATCTTGAGAGTGAGAAAGAGGAAAAGGAGACAAAAATTGAGTACCTCAAAGATTTAGGAATCTTTGTTCCTGAAGATACAAAGTTGTTTGGATCATGGGGAATAGAAGTAATCCCCTCACTCCTACAGCCATGTGTCTACACTTGTCTTTATTTATGGCCTATGTAAATCTAAAGAGATATGTGCCCCACTTAAGCCAAAGGAATGGTATAGGCTTCACATGTATTAACAGGAAGGGGAAAGTGAATAAACTCCGTAAGTTTGAGGATCCAACACTCTTAATTTATAAACTAGGCCTGAAAGAAAAAAAAAATAAGGAAGATATTTCTTCCTTGCAAGAGCCCATCAAGCCGTAGTCTAAGTCTGCATGCCACAGCAGGAGAAGCACTGATGCGGAAATAGAACACCAAAGTCCAGGCATGGATCTGCTGTGTACACGCTATGCAAACTTGGTTTCCTGTGCAAAAGAGTAGTAAAGGTAAACACACTATGCAACTTTGAAGAGCTAGAACAGTGTTTCTCAGCCTATTGTTTTTTCATTATTGCTCCCCTCTGGTGCTTTTTTTAAGGTATTTTTCTTCCTAACTGACCCATCCAAGGTATTTCAATACCATCAGTATACTGAATATATATTTACATAGTATATGTATATCTGTATGTGTGTGTATATTTATACACATATATACTTATATATGTGTGTGTGTGTATATATATATGTGTGTGTGTGTGTATATATACACATATATACTTATATACATATATGTGTGTGCATATATATACATATATACTTATATAGATATATATGTATGTGTGTGTGTATATATATACATATACATATGTATAAAAGCAAGCTTTTTGCCACTCCTAAGAAACAGTTTTTACTTCTTATGAACAGTTTTACTCTCATCATTCTCAATAAGTTAGACAGATAAAGGCTGATTTTACTCTCATACCTCTGTTACCCAAGCAAGATAGGATATTTGCAAAACTAGTATAAGTAAAATGTTGTGAAATTTTATATAATGCTAAAATGTAACATTAAAAGCTTTTTAAAAAGCATTCAGTAAGTTTCAAATACCGAAGACTTCAGTTCTAACACAGAAACTAAATTAGGCCACCACTTACATCCAAAATCTAAAATGTATGTATTTAGGGACTTAGGTTTGAATAAACATGAGAATTATACTAGCATCTCACTGACAATGGACACAGTTATGGCAGAGATGAGAAGCAAGGTGTAAAGGAAATCAAGCCAAATGCCAATAAGTGGCCCTAGTACAAATGCAGCAGACTTCTTTTGCAGGCATTCTTTGCATAGTAGGTGCTGTAATTTGCAGATCGCACCTCAGATCAAACATAAAAGGTCTTTCAAACCTTTGCTGTAGACTAAAAATATTCTGGACAAAATGCTAAATGAATTCCTAAAAATTTATGGCATTTTATAGCTTTGTAAAGTAATTATGCTTCATAACCAGAAAAACTGGATATAATTTTGAAGAACTGAGGTAGATTCTCTTACTCAAAATATCTCCCTACGTTTTATAACAAATTAGAGATTGATGCAGCATAGTGACTACATTAGCAAACTACGGTTATTTTTTGCTTCGAGGTGGCATACATTGCTTTTTAAATATAAGAGCAGACATTCAAATGAACTTCAGGAATTGAGCAACACACACGTTATTTTCGAATGTCCTCACAAAAATCAGCAGAAACTTTTTTTCTGGAACTTCAATTATCCTGTTTAGTCTGGATGCTGACCCAGAGGAGAAAGGCCATAACTGGGGGATAGGAGTAGGAGAGACAACTGACACAAAGATTATTTCTGAGCAGAATAGGTATACGCCACGAAAGGCTTACAGGTTAGCCATGATCATTTGGTAGGAATCAGTGTAAAGGCCAAAAAGACAGACAAATTCTAATCCGCTGGCGTAGAGAATTTAACACAATATAGTACCATAAAATGTTCTGCTGATCATATTTGAGCCATTCTGTTAAATTTTACTCTTGAAATCTTTTTATTTAACTGGCTACAACCTCTCTAAAATGATCTTTTATTTAAAAGGCCTTTCCACTTAAAAGGGAACAAGGTACTGATACATACTACCGCATGGATGAGCCTTGAAAACATTATGCTAAATGGGAAAAGCCAGACGCATGCACAAAAGGTCACATGTTATGTTCCATTTATATGAAATATTCATACTAGGTAAATTCATAGAAACAGAAAGCAGATTAGTGATTGCTCAGGACGGGAGCCAGCGGGAAATGAGGCATGATGCTGAATGGGCATGGTGTTTCCTTTGGGGTGATGAAAATATTCTAGAACTAGACACTGGTGACCGGTGCACAACACTGTGAATGCAGTAAATGCCACTGAACTGTACACTTTAGAATGGTTTAAACAGCAAATTTTATGGTATGTGTATTTTACCACAGATGCAAAATAGGCCTTTCTAATTTGTCCACTTTGACTCATATGAAAATATGCTTCTTCCAGATCTAGATTTTGTGAGTCCCTGAAGCTTTGCAATTTGGAGGGGCTGCTAAGAAAAATAATTCACAACAGCAAATACAAAATACCTGCCTTGACTTCTCTCCCAACTTTGCTTCTCTAGGCAAAAACTATGCAAGTGAAGGAATCTGAGGCTCATCCTTCCATGGCTTCATGACAGTCACCTCTCAGTTCCTTCCTCACGAACTGCAAAAAGAAGAGTCCCATTTTCTGGACTAAGTTTCCAGTTTAGTTAATGCTTGCCCACATTCCCAGAGGTGATTTGGAAGGTCCCCATTTTCTACACCATTGGGCCAATTTTGAAAGACTTCCCTTATTATCCAGGATGAGGAGCCGAAGGTCTGACACTGCTTTCCCAGGCTGAGTGTGCATGCTTCCAGCTATATGGAACCCTAACCTACGTTTAAATTGCTAATCTTGGGAGCTAGCTGGCATGGATACATTGCTGTATCATCAGCTGCCAAGTGTAACAAGGGTCATTACAGTGTGAAGATAGAAAAAAGAAAGGCTGGGTAAGTCAAAGTAAGAATCTATTAAGATGAATATGATAAATAAATGTATCAGACTGAGTTCCCGGAAACAACTAAGGTCAAGGAGTGATTCTGAAGAAACACAAGCTGCACATGCTTTATGACTCCAGGACTGTGAAGTAAGGACAATTGAGACCAAGAGCCCCAGCCAAGCAGAGAAAAGAGCTGAGCCTTGCAGGCCCACTTTTGCTGCCACAATTACAAATGGGACTCTTCATATATTTAAGACACTGCACGAGATAAGCTATAGAAAAATAAACAGCAGATAAGAGTAGAGCGATGCTGGTCTAGTTTTCTTTGCCTTAAAGTAAGCTTTTGGCAGTAGGAGAGCTATATGTAGAAAAGGACAAAATTGAGGGTTATAAATAAAGATGTCTGTGTAATTTCACCTTTGCAGAACATCTTAGATTCTACCTACAGTCTTTTGTGTGTCTTTCTCACACAGTGAGTGAGACTAAATTGGAGGTATTGACCATGTATATTTTCTAATCTGCCCCACCTGATATGTCTGCACAAGAGGGTACCTCCTGCCTGTGTTCCATCAATATCTTTTGAGGATGACTACATCCAGGGTCCTGTTCTGTATACTAAATAAAACAGACAAAACATCCCTGCTTTCATAGAGCTTACATTCTAGTGGGAAGAAATAAACCATAAATCGGTAAGTTGCAAGAATTTTGTAAGTATAGCGGGGTAGGGGGAATAGGGTGAAGGGAATGAGAAGTGCCTTCACAAGGCAAAGTAGCAAGGGAAGAGTATTCCATTTGAGATAGGACCAGGTTAGGCCTCATTGAGAGGGACGGAGCCATGCACATAGGAGGAGTCACAGTTTGCCTGGCATGTGTGAAGAACACTGAGAAGACCTGGGGGTTGCAGCTGCAAAGGAAATAGGAATGGGGCACCAGATCATACATGGCCTCCTGGGCCATGGAGAAGTCTTTGGCTTACTTACAGGTTGGGAGAAGATGGGGCTCACTTTCTCATCATCTTGACTTCCATGAATGAGCCTGACTTGCTACTGACCAGAGCAGACTGCTGCCTTGACTTCTCTCCCAACTTTACAACTTTACTACCACCAAAGATTATTAAACTAGAAAAACAATGAAATTAAGAATGTATCTAAGTGCATTTCAGTCTATATTCCCTAACAAATTTCATTCCTACAAATTTCCTTTTCCATACCTGTCACATCAGCCAGGTCTGACTCCTTCCCTTCCTTTAGGTATTGTGTTTATTTCTGTTCTATGCTTTTGCTCAGGTTGTTTCTCAACTCCCTGAATCTCCAGCTTGATGAGCCTCCTACCCATCACATGTATTAGTGTAAAGAGTATTATTTTCTACCTTATGCAGCTCAGATTCCACTCCAAGCTTAGATTCCATCTTTGATCGACATATTCATTCTTCCACATAACCTCATACCTGCTTTTCTTTCTCCTCCATTGCACCTACACCTGTAAAGCTGACCTAGGCTGGCAAAAAACACATGACTGTGATAACCAGTTGCACATTCAATTCATAATCACTAGCTTCTAATGGTTCCTCAGTGCACCTCCAAAACCTTACATATTCCAAATTTATTCACTCTTTCCTTCTCCTAGGTGATATTTAGTACTTCTCCTTTCTTCGCTAACACCTAGCACCTCCTTCCCTAATTTGGGCTTAGCCAATTACCCTGGTACGTGTAATCAGAAGAGAATTCCACCAAACCTCCGTAAACAACCTGCATCTTTATTCATATAGTGTTACCGCCCGTGCCCGCTCACCTTTCAGTAAACTCTTGCTCTATTGCTGTTTTTAATGCCTTCTTCTATGGTGACTATTTTTAGCATACTACTTAAATTCCTTTTTTGCTTTTTTATTATTTTGTATTATTTTCTTAGTTTTTTTTTTTAGGGATTACAATATGCATCTGAATTTACCACAGTCTATTTCAGAATACTCATATAATTCCAACAAAAATTATAAACTTTTCTCTTGTATAGTTTTTCCTCCCAACCTTTGCACTATTATCATACATGTTTATGTGATATAACTCCAAAAATACAATGTTATAATTACTACATTATACAATTTTATTTTCTCTTAAGGAAGTTTAAAGAAGAAATGAGAAAAAATATAGATCCCTTTATGTTTGCTGCTCATTTATCACTTCCAGCACACTTGTTTCTTCCTGTAGACTTAAGTTACCAGCCTGAAAGAATTTCTTTGATATTTCTACTATCAAGAAATTCTCAGTCTTTATCTATAATGTCTTTATTTTACCTTCATTTTGAAAAAAGTTTTGCTGGACATAAAATTCTCATTGACAGGATTTTGTTTTGTTTTGTTCAGCAATGTTAATACAAGTTGACTATCCCTAATCTAAAAATCCAAGGGCTGGGCTCGTGGCTCACACTTAAAATCCCAGCACTTTGGCAGGCCAAGGCAGGAAAATCACTTGAGGCCAGGAGTTCGAGACCAGCCTGGCCAATATGGTGAAACCCTGTCTGTATTAAACAATACAAAAATTAACCAAGTATGGCAGTGGGTGCCTGTAATCCCGGCAACTTGGGAGGCTAAGGCCGAAGAATCACTTGAACCAGGAAGGCAGAAGATGCAGTGAGCCAAGATTGTAAGCAAGACTCTGTCATAGGGAGACGAATGAGTGACAGATACATCAATAGAAAAAATAATAAAAATCCAAAATCGTAAATGCTCCAAAATCTGGAACTTATTTTGGATTCTGATTTTTGGATTAGAGATACTGAACAGTAACTCTAATGAAAATATTCCAAAGTTCAAAAACTCCAAAATAATTCAGGTCCCAAGTGTTTCGGATAAGGGATACTCAACCTGTATCTTATTCCAGCACTGACTGGCCTCTATTATCTCCACCCAGCTGTTAGCCAAAAGGCCAAGAAGCGATGGGCTCCATTATCTCAAATAAGAAGTTAGCTATTAATAATATTGTGTTTCCTGTATTTGAAGAATTGGTTTTCTCTTGCTGCTTTCAAGATTTTCTCTTCGGCTTTAGCTTTCAGCAGTGATTATTATGTGTCTAGTTGTAGATAATTTTGTGTTTATTCTTCCTGAGGTTCATTAAACTTCTTGGATTTGTAAAGTAATATTCTTCATACAATTTGAGAAGTTTGTTACCACTTTCTCTTAAGAAAGTTTTAGGAATCTTTATTTGCTCTCCTTGGTATATAACACATCTGTATAGTTCATATTATCCTATAAGTCTCTGACAGTATGTTTATTTCAATCTTTTTTTCATTCTATTCTTCAGTTTAGGTAATCTCTGCCTATCTTCACATTTATTGACTAGTTCTTCTAACATCTCATTTTCTGTTGAGGCCCTGTGGTGCTTTTTTATTTGTCTTTGTATATTTTAACTACATAATTTCCATTTGATTCTCTATTTTTAAAATACTTTCCAACTCTTTATTGGGATTTTACATTCATTACGTGTTGGCATCATAATTTTCTTTAGTTATATGAACCTATTTATAATATTTATAATATCTGCTTTCAACTCTTTGTATGCTATCTCTAACACCTCAGAACACTCAGTGATAATTTATACTGATGACTTTTGTAGTCTAAATATGTATCACAGGTTGTTTCTTTGTATGTCTCATACCTATTTTTTTTTTAAGTACTGGCCTCTTTATATAATATATTGTAGCAACTCTGGATTCTATTTTCTACCTCAGGTTTGTTATTTTCTTCCATTTGTTTAGTAAATTTGCCTAGACTAAATTTATGAAGTCTGACTCCCCCAAAATGTGCAGCTACTGATATCTTTGTTCAGTTGTTTTTATTTTTAAGCTTGCCTTCCTGTAGGTCATTCCTGTATTTGCATAGCTTATCAGTCAGCTAAAAAAAAAAAAAAAAAAAAAGGGAGGTTTCACTCCAACACATCAGGCCAGTAAGCCTTCCATTTTCTGCTGATGGATCTGTGTGTGAAGCACATTAAAACTTTTCATAATTTTTCACTCCTTCCCTGCTTTTAACTCCCTGCCAAGTTCTCTGATAACTCCTGAATACCTGTGTGCAGGTTCTGTCAGCTGGGGAGAGGTAGGTGACCTGGGACCTCCGAGGGCTCTGCTATGCATGCACACGGCCTCAATCCTTAAGATCTGTTTGAGTTCTAAATATATGGCAACATTGTATGCTATTTTAAAAAAAGTGGAATTTTCTTGTTTGCTATTAAGAGAAATTAGGTGTAATTTGATTTCTCTTAGACTTCACACCCCCCTCCTCATTGTACTTATTTTCTTGTAGATAATAAGGGTTATTATAAAGCAAGGGCATTTCACAACAGGGCACCACCGAAACTGTATATATTTTAATATACCTAACATGAACTTCTACTAATGCATTTGTTATTGCATTTTTATTGTTATTATTCTGTGCTAAGGATAAATAAGTATATAACACCTGCAGGCTGTTCAGTGTCATTAAAAAAGATGGTATTTTTTAATAGCCAAACAAGAAAGAAGTAACATGTTAAAAAAAATCTAAACAGGTTTGACTTCATAGGAAGGTATGAGGCAAACTATGTAGCTATTTGTAATTACTTTCCAATTACCACACTAAGGAAAAAAAGGCCATCAATTGATAATAGATAAATAAGTAGGTGTTCTTTCACTGAAAAAAATATTCTCCTGATCTTATGCTATAAATTTAGGTTTCAGCCAAAATTAACAAAAAGCCTCTTTTGTTACTGAATATCTTTTCTTTACTTCTTAAGAAATCTATTTATTCAACAAACATTCATCAAGCACCTGGCAAAGGCAAGACACTCTGCTGTAAATACTCTTGATAAATAGAGCATATGAGTCAGCCTCTGCCCTAACGAGCAAGGGAGAGGCATGAGTAAACTTAAGATGAGGGTGTACTATGCTCATTGCTATGAGAAAGAAATGCGTGTGTTCATTGCGACACTGTTTACAATAGCAAAGACCTGGAACCAACCCAAATGTCCATCGGTGATAGACTGGACAAGGAAAACGTGGCACATCTACAACGTGGAATCCTATGCAGCCATAAAAAATGATGAGTTCGTGTCCTTTGTAGGTTCAAGGATGAACCTGGAAACCATCATTCTCAGCAAACTGACACAAGAACAGAAAATCAAGCACTGCATGTTCTCACTCACAGGCAGGTGTCGAACAATGAGAACACATGGACACAGGGAAGGGAGCATCTGACTCCCCCAGCATACTGGGGTCTGTTGGTGGGGACTAGGGGAGAGACAGAAGGGGGTAGGAAGTTGGGGAGGTATAACATGGGGAGAAATGCCAGATATAGGTGACGGGGGGATGGAGGCAGCAAACCACATTGTTATGTATGTACCTATGCAACAATCCTGCATGATCTGCTCATGTACCCCAGAACCTAAAGTGCAATAAAATATATATAGTTAAATAAATAAATGCCACTGGAAGGATCAGAGAATGCTTTCCAGAAGAGGTGGCCTGAATGAGTCCTGAGGCATAAACAGGAATTGGCCCAGCCTTTAAAGAAGGGACAGCATGTTATGGGTAGAGGCAAAATTGTGGCAATTTTGGGGAACAGTAAGTAGTTTACTAGCTGGAGAATAGAATTGGAAAGAGTTGTAAAAAAGAAAGTTAAAAATAAAAGCAGATATATATTATAAAGTACCTTATATCCCAAACCAAATATTTGGCATCATTTCCACTATGAATGGAAATCTCTGCTAGATTTTAGAAAGGAGAATGACATTTGGTGCCCTACCCCAACCCTGTGCTTTGGGGATCTAGTTGGGGAGATCTTCATTAACTCAACATGTTATGAAGATACTCAGAAAACATCCTACCACAGATTTTGCTAATTCTTAGACAGCAGGGTGAAGGGAAGTACATTAGTAGGCAGTGTGAGTCTGGTAGGGACCTTGAATTATCTTCATGTTTAGAGGTTAAAGGTACTTGTTCGAAATTTAATTATCAATTAATCATTCCAGAATTGTCCACTCTCTAAGAACCAGTGTCAGTCAGTAAATGTAATCATCTGCACTCTCCTTTTTTCCATTTCAGCTGTTTTCAGCTTAACCTTTAGGCAGGTCATAGCTGCTTTTACTTGACATTTATTAACCTTTTATAAAGTAATTATTACTAGGAACACAGAGCAGCCTGGTTGTGACTCCATGTTTATTCATTTCATTTGAACAAAATTTGCACCATTCTTCATAATGATGCACTAAAAACTCATTGCTTCTTACCTACTAGTCTATTTATTATTAGAAAAATATTGATTTCATCAATAGATAGTTAAAATGCTATTAATTTAATTTTACATTTTTCTCTGAGATTTAATACTGAGAAAGATACTTATGACTCTTCACAACAATTTGATTCATTATTGGAGTTCAGCTAAAATAAAATCACCATGTTAGTAATCTTTCCTTGATGAAAATTGTGTGTGATAAAAATTTCTGTGTTAAATCATTTTTTTTTTAGAGATTTATTCTTAAGAATAGACACTATCAAGAATTTGGAAAAGGATTGTTTAAAAATTCTGTCTTTAAAAGAACATTATCCCTGATTTTTAAAATTTCAAAATAATACACAAAATATTTTTATGAAGAACCACTGTGATTTAGTTAGGAAAAACCCAAACATCTCTGCAGAAATCATTATTAGGGACAAGATGTTTGGCCCAGCATGGTAACATGACTCAAAAATGATGTAATTGCCAAATATATTTAATTCTACTCCACAAAATTCTCTTAAACTCAAGCTTCTTCTTGGTACTGCTACCATGGTCACAGTGTAAATTCTTGTCAGGTCACATGATTGATAATCTTATTAATGTCTCTGCTTCCAGTTGCCTCATCTCCCTCAGAAACAAAGGTGATGATTCCACTTCCCTGCTTTACAATCTCTGCCGGCTTCTTATTTATGGATGGGAAATGCAAAAACACCATACCCTGGTGTACAGACCTTCAAGCCATAACCAACCTGTCATATAAACTCTACTCCCAAGTTTTCAAAGTCAAGGCCTATTTGTCTTTTTACCTGCAACAGATAGCCCAGTGAAGGAACACTGTAAGGCCCTGTATTAGTTTCCTGTCATTGCTATAACAAATTACTACAAATGTAGTGACTTAAAACAACAGATGTCTTCACTCACAGTTCTGACACTGGGAGTCCAAAATCAGTTTTACTGGGCTGAAACCAAAGATGGCTCAGAGCCACACTCATTCCAGAGGCTGTAGGTGAGAATCTATCTCTTGCTTCTTCAGTTTCTGGTGGCTGCCAACATTGCTTAGTTTGTGGATGTATCATTCCAATCTCTATCTCTGTGGTCACATTGCTATCTCCTCTTCAATCTGGGTAATCTCTCTTTCCCTTAAAAGGAATGTTGTAATAGCATCGAGAGGGTACCCAGATAATCCAAGATACAATCTTCCCATCTCAAGATTTTTAACTTAATCACAACTGCAGATAACATTTACAAGTTCCAGAGTTTAGGAGATGGTATCTTTGAAGACAATTGCTCTGTCTACTACATGCCTCATTGCATGTTTCGGATAAATTCAGTAACATCTTTGGCCTTAAGCTGGTTCACATATTTAATAAACTTGTCATTGAAGGTAACTGGAAGGGTATACACTAAACTTTTAACAGATTACCTGTGGTGACTGGAATACAGACGAGGAGGAAAGGAGAGATCATAATATCAGTACTTACTGCTTTATATATACTTTTGTATATTGTAATCATAACGTGTTTTTGCATCCTAAAAACAACTAAGCAATAGCAGCTTTATTCATAATTTCTAAAACTTGGGAACAGTAAGATGTACAAGTAGGTGAATAAACTATGGTGCATCTAGACAATAGAATGGAAAAGGAAATGACCTATCAAGACATGAAAAAAAACATAGAGGAACCATAAATACATATTAGTAAATGAAAGAAGCCCATCCCAAAAGGCGACATACTGTATGACTTCAACAATATGACTTTTGGAAGAAGGCCAAACTATGGAGATGATGAAAAGATCAGTGATTGCCAGAGGAGGGTAGAGAGGAATGGATAAATAGGCAGAGCACAGAGAATTTTGAGAGCAGAGAAAATATTCTGCCTGAGTGGTATATATGTCATTATATATTTGTCAAAATTCATAGAATGTACAATATCAAGAGTGAAAATGAATGTAAGCAATGGATTTGGGGGTATAATGATGTGTCAATATAGCTTCATCAATTGTAACCCATGTACTACTCTGGGTGGGATGTTGATAGTGAGAATGGCTGTACATGTGTGGGGGTAGGAGGTATATGGGAACTCTTTGCTTCCCACTCCATTTTGCTATGAACATAATATTGCTCTAAAAAAATAAAATCTACTAAAAAATAAGCAAACAAGTACATGCATTGAGTACATAAAAATTAGGTATACAAAATAATCTGAGGGGCACATAAAGAAGTCCAACCTAAAAACAAATGATTCAGTGCATTGTGATATATGTAATGAGGAGACCGCTTACATGATACAGTGGAATTAAACCTTGGTACTCAAGAGATAGATCCAAGATGGACATAGAGACTAGGAACTCAAACAAAATAGGAGATGGCTGGAGTTGTGAAAATCATATGAACAATTTAAAAAATCGTTGGAGACTGATGTTTCAGCCCAAGTGTTGCAGGTCGTTGAAGTAATATATGACATAGTTGGACAGACAGAAAGATACCATATTCTAATAATGGGATAAACACTAATATTAAAATATTCAAAGTATTTTTGCAGTAATAGAAACATTTAGCCCAAGTTCATGGAAGTTCCTTCAAGTTTACTAAAAGCTTTCTTTAAAAAAAAAAAAAAAGACAACCAATCACATTCTCAAAGATTAAATAAGAATTGTTCATGTAAATAAGAGGACAATTTGGAGAAAGAGTGAATTAAATAGAGAAATAGTTCAGCGAAAAAGCACAGAATACTTCCAATACTATGTTGAATAGGAATGGTGAGAGAGGGCATCCTTGTCTTGTGCTGGTTTTCAAAGAAAATGCTTCCAGCTTTTGCCCATTTTGTATGATATTGGCTCTCAGTTTGTCACAAATAACTCTCATTATTTTGAGATATGTTCCATCAATACCTAGTTCTTAAGAGGTTTTAACATGAAGGGGTGTTGAATTTTATCAAAGGTTCTTCCTGCATCTATTGAGATAATCATGTGGTTTTTGTCATTGCTTCTGTTTATGTAATGGAATACATTTACTGATTTGTGTATGTTGAACCAACCTTGCATCCTAGGGATAAAGCTGACTTGATCATGGTGGATACACTATTTAATATGCTGCTGGACATTGTTTGCCAGTATTTTACTGAGAATTTTTGCATCACTATTCATAAGGGATATTGGCCTAAAATTTTATTGCATTGTGTCTCTGCCAGGTTTTGGTACCAGGATGATGGATGGCCTCATAAAATGAGGTAGGGAGGAGTCCATCTTTTTATATTGTTTGGAATAGTTTCAAAAAGAATGGTACCAGCTTCTTTTTGTACCTCTGGTAGAAATGGGCTGTGAACCTCTCTGGTCCTTGGCTTTTTTTGGTTGGAACGCTCTTAATGACTGCCTCAATTTAAGAACTTGTTATTGGTCTCTTTAGGGATTCAACTTCTTCCTGGTTTAGTCTTTGGACGGTACATATGTTCAGGAATTTACCCATTTCTTCTAAATTTTCTAGTTTATTTGCATAGAGGTGTTTATCATATTCTCTGATGGTAGTTTGTATTTCTGTGGGAATCAGTGGTGATATCTCCTATATCATTTTTTATTGGCCTATTTGATTCTTCTCTCTTTTCTTCTTCATTAGTTTCACTAGCAGTCTATCTATTTTGTTAATCTTTTTGAAAAACTAGCTCCTGGATTAATTTTTTGAAGGGTTTTTCGTGTCTCTATCTACTTCAGTTCTGCTCTGATCTTATTTCTTATCTTCTGCTGGCTTTTGAATTTGTTTGCTCTTACCTCTCTAGTTCTTTTAATTGTGAGGCCAGGGTGTCGATTTTAGATCTTCCTTTCTCCTGCTGGCATCTGGTGCTATAAATTTCCCTCTAAACACTGTATATTCTGCGGATTTGGGGTGAAGAGTTCTGTAGATGTCTATTCGTTCCACCTGGTCCAGAGCTGAGTTCAAGTCCTGAATATCCTGTTAATTTTCTGTTTTGTTGATCTAATACTGACAGTGGGGCGTTCAAGTCTCCCACTATTATTTAGTGGAGTCTAAGTCTATTTGTAGGTCTCTAAGAAATTGCTTTATGAATCTGAGTGCTCCTGTATTGGATGGATGTATATTTAAGATAGTTAGCTCTTCTTGTTGCATTGCAGCAGGCAGGAATCTTTGAGTCAACTAAAGCTGTGCCCACAGCCACCCCTTTCCCCAGGTTCTCTGTCCCAGGGAGATGGGAGTTTTATCTATAAGCCCATGACTGGGGCTGCTACCTTTCCTTTAGAGATGCCCTGCCCAGAGATGAGGAATCTAGAGAGGCAGTCATACTACAATGGCTTTGAGGCACTATAGTGAGCTTCACTTAATCCAAACTTCCTGGTGATTTTGTTTACATTGTGAGGGGGAAACCGCCTACTCAAGCCTCAGTAATGGCGGACACCCCTCTCTCCACCAAGCTCAAACATCCCAAGTTGACTTCAGATGGCTGTGCCAGCACCGAGAATTTCAAGCCAGTGGATCTTAACTTGCTGAGCTCTGTGGGGGTACAATCTGCTGAACAAGACCACTTGGCTCCCTGACTTCAGCCCCCTTTCCAAGACAGTGAATGATTCTGTCTCACTGGGATTCCAGGTAACACTAGGGTAGGGGAAAAACTCCTGCATCTAGCTTGGTATTTGCCCAAACAGCCTCCCAGTTTGTGCTTGAAACCCAGGGCCCTGGTGGTGTAGGCACCAAAGGAATCTCCCTGTCTGTGGATCATAAAAATCATGGGAAAAGTGTCTTATGTGGGCTGGATAGCACCATTCCTCATGGCACAGTCCCTCACGGCTTCCCGTGGGTAGGGGAGGGAGGTCCCTGACTTCTTGTGCTTCCTGGCTGAGATGATGCCCACCCTGCTTCTGTTCGCCCTCTGTGGGCTACACCCACTGTCTATCCAGCCTCAGTGAGATGAACTGGGTACCTCAGTTGAACACGCAGAAATCGCCCACCTTCTGCATTGGTCTCCTTGGGAGCTGCAGACCAGAGCTGTTCCTATTCAGCCTTCTTGCCCAGGAATCCCTCCATTCTATTTTCAAAGACTGAAAATTCTATTTTCCCTTTTAGTTAAGGCCTTTTCAGTTTTAGTCACTTAATGGTCTGAATATATTCTCATTATATTCCATGCTCAACATAAAGAAGTGAAACTGTAGCATGTCCTTGGAAAAAGATAGTGTACTTATGTATTTGAAGCTTATATTAATATCTAACTGGTGCTTATGCCTGCAGATGCTGTCTCACTGATGGGTCCTTGTTCTGTTAATTTGTTTCGAGGTCAACTGTTTGCATGTTTTTATAATAAATGAGCCAGACAATGTCCTCACCTACCTGCCCTTCGAATGTCTGATTCAAAGTAGAATAAGAGCAATTAAGTGTTTAATTACATTCCATTAGCAAAAAGTAAGAAAACAACCTTTTGTGTCAAATATAGATTTGCCTCATCCTCTATACTCAGATTTAACTCTCCCAGGGCCAGTTTCTTTCCATGGTAATATTCAACATTCTAAAACTCTAACGATTGCACTTTTTGCACTTTTGAAAAATGTCAGCACTCAATTTTATAGCATTTGATTTAACAGTTTCAGGGGCACTTTCAACCTTTCATAATTTATAGCCATCTCCCAAAAACGTGTGATAGGCACAGTTAAGGTTGCAGTCAGGATAAAAGGTTAGTATATAGATTGAAGTGTTATAAGGCATCAATAAGGATAATGGACTAAAAAATTTCAAAGCAGAAACTAACTTCTTTAGCACCTCATCATCTTGTTATCACCTTATTACCAAATTCCCTAAAGTGTTTTTCATTTTGAAAATGTGCTATGTCGAAACTTGCATAACATTACTTCTTCCTGAAATGTTCCAAACATTTAACGAAATGATCTAAAGGAATAACATCACCTTTTTTTCAGGATGCAACCATACATATACAACATTTTCTTTTTGTTTAGTCTGTACAAACTATGGGACTTCCAACTACAACTTGATTTTGATATTATCTTACCTAGAAAACTGAGCATAGGCCTTATTCTGTAGATAATATATCTTAAAATACAAACTTAAAATATATCTATTTTTAATCCTGTAAAATGTACTCAAAAGAATATTTAATGTTCCTTGAAATAAAATAGATTTAAGATTATCCTTGTATGGCCCAAGCCAGTAGATAAAAGGTTGGTTCCTTTTGCTCAATACAAAACTTACAAATTATTTAGACATTATAAAATCAAAGGATGACTAAAAGCATTGAATATCAAGTTACCTTTCTTACCCTAACTACCAGGAAACTTAGATGCCAACATTTAAGTTCCTTTATAGGTCTTGAAGCCATACCATAAGAGATGTTTAGCCTGAACACAGCTGAGTTTGAATGGTTGAAAGACTGTCAGTCATTTATTGTTTGACAAATATTCATTGGATATTAACTATATGACATTCAATTGGAAGAATATTGCTCAGAAGAGTACAACTATAGCCAATGATTACATCTACAACAGTTGGGAGACTTAGATCAATAAAAAGATTTTCTTTTTGGTCCCAAATTGGATCAGGTTCTTGCAAAGGGAATATTATGGAGGGCCAAAAACCGGGCTATCAAAGCTTTGTATCTCTAATCTTGGAACTCGCTCAGTTCCCTTGTCCCCAAATTCTGTTTCCAATAAGTAGCTCCTGGATGATGCCTGTGGATCTATATTTCTGACAAGCCTCCAAAGTAATTCTGATGCAAAAGAACTAATTTTAAGAACTAATTTAGACTAAAATATTGATCGGATATGGTCATACCTTGTGTGGCTTTCTACCTTAGCAAAACCTGTCCCTAAAACATGTCAGAACTTCATAAATATTTATTGAATGCCTGAATCAATAAGTGAATGGGATCAATGTGTCAAAGAAAAAAAAGAGTATTATTGAGATACTCACTGGCATTGAGATGGTGGCACTGAAAGACTCCTTAAAGTATAAGAATAATGTTTAGTTCTCTTCCTAAAAAGAATCTAACACCAAAAATAGATTTTCATGGAGCAGCTATGGGACAATGAGCAGGCATTTTCAGACTGGAAGACATCCAGAATCTCAACCCAGACAGCAAGAGATGTAACCTACTTGGCCAGTAATTTGGATCTACCCTGATACTATGAAATTACTCCTATACATTTGGTGCTTCATGGAATGTGACCATTACCACTGCACCCCCAAAAAAGCTTACATGCCATTTATAAAACACTTAAGTCCTGATTAAAATATGGAAGATATAATAGACTTTCTTTAGAAACTGCATTTCAATTGGTGTTAATTTTGCCATGTAATTTAGCATGAGATTCAAATGGAAAGAGGTAAACACAAATTTAATAAAAAGGGAATTACTCCATCTAGCCAATATACTATTTCTTCACAGGACCAATGGAAAGATTAAGATAATATATTACTTCCATGACAGCTGATAAAGTATTTCCAGTTAATACACAACTTTCACTAATGAAAGTTACATTTTCTTTTTTTAATTGTACTTTAGCTTCTGGGGTACACATGCAGATCATGCAGGATTGTTGCATAGGTACACACATGGCAATGTGGTTTGCTACCTCCAACCCCCCCATCACCCCATCATTTCTCCTTATGTTATTCCTCCACAACCTCCCCACCCCTCACTATCCCTCCCTTGGCCCCCACCAACAAACCTCAGTATGTGATGCTCCCCTCCCTGTGTCCATGTGTTCTCATTGTTCATTACCTGCCTATGAGTGAGAACATGTGGTGTTTAATTTTCTGTTCTTATGTCAGTTTGCTGAGATTATCATTTCCAGATTCATCCATGTCCCTACAAAGGACATGAAATCATCATTTTTATGGCTGCATAGTATTCCATGGTGCATATGTGCCACATTTTCTTATCCAGTCTATCATTGATAGGCATTTGGGTTGATTCCAGGTCTTTGCTATTGTAAACAGTGCTGCTGTGAGCATACATGTGCATGTGTCTTTACAATAGAATGCTTCATAATCCTTTTGGTACATACTCAGTAATGGGATTGCTGGGTCAAATGGAATTTCTAGTTTATAGATTCTTTAGGAATTGCCACACTGTCTTCCACAATGGTTGAACTAATTTACACTCCCACCAACAGTGTAAAAGTGTTCCTATTTCTCCACATCCTCTCCAGCATCTGTTGTCGCCAGATTTTTTTAATGATCGCCATTCTAACTGGTGTGAGATGGTATCTCATTGTGGTTTTTATTTGTATTTCTCTAATGACCAGTGATAATGAGCATTTTTTCATATGTTTTTTGGTTGCATAAATGTCTTCTTTTGAAAAGTGTCTGTTCAAGTCCTTTGCCCACTTTTTGATGGGGTTGTTGGTTTTATTCTTGTAAATTTGTTTAAGGTATTTGTAAATTCTGGATATTAGCCCTCTGTCAGATGTGTAGATTGCAAAAACATTTTCTCATTCGGTTGGTTGCCGGTTCACTTTAATGATTGTTTCTTTTGCTGTAAAGAAGCTCTGAAGTTTAATTAGGTCCCATTTGTTTATTTTGGCTTTTGTTGCCAATGCTTTTGGTGTTTTAGCCATGAAGTCCTTGCCTATGCCTATGTCCTTAATGGTATTACCTAGGTTTTCTTCTAGGGTTTTTATGGTGTTAGGTCTTATGTTTAAATCTTTAATCCATCTGGAGTCAATTTTAGTGTAAGGTGTCAGGAAGAGGTCCAGTTTCAGCTTTCTGCACATGGCTAGCCAGTTTTCCCAACAGCATTTATAAACATGGAATCCTTTCCCCATTGCTTGTTTTTGCCCAGTTTATCAATGATCAGATGGTTGTAGATATGTAGCGTTGCCTCGAGGACCTCAGTTCTGTTCCATTGGTCTATATCTCTGTTTTGGTACCACTACCATGCTGTTTTGATTACTGTAGCCTTGTAGCATAGTTTGAAGTCAGGTAGCATGATGCCTCCAGCTTTGTTCTTTTTGCTTAGGATTGTCCTGGCTGTGCTGGCCCTTTTTTGGTTCCTTGTGAAGTTTAAGGTAGTTTTTTTTTCCAGTTCTGTGAAGAAAGTCAATGGTACATTTATGGGAATAGAATTGAATCTATAAATTGCTTTGGACAGTTTGGCTCTTTTCACAATATTGATTCTTCCTAACCACGAGCATGGAGTGTTTTTTCAATCTGCTTATGTCCTCTCTAATTCTTGAGCAGTGGTTTGTAGTTCTCCTTGAGGAAGTTCTTCATATCCTTTGTTGGTTGTATTCCTAGGTATTTTATTCTCTTTGCAGCAATAGTGAATGGGATTTTGCTCATGATGTGGTTCTCTGTTTGTCTGTTATTGGTGTATAGGAATGCTTGTGATTTTTGCACATTGATTTTGTATCCTAAAATTTTGCGGAAGTTGCTTATCAGCTTAAGGAGATTCTGGGCTGAGACAATGGGGTCTTCTAAATACACAATCATGTCATCTGCAAATAGAGACAATTTAACTTCCTCCTTTCCTTTATTTATTTATAAAGAAATAAATACCCTTCATTTATTTATTCCTTTATTTATTTATAAAGAAATAAATACCCTTCATTTATTTATTCCTTTATTTATTTATAAAGAAATAAATACCCTTTATTTCTTTTTCCTGCCTGATTGCTCTGGCTAGAACTTCCAATACTATATTGAATAGGAATGGTGAGAGAGGGCATTCTTGTCTAGTGCCAGTTTTCAATGAGAATGCTTCCAGTTTTTGCATGTTCACTATGTGGCACACATACACCATGGAATACTATGCAACCATAAAAACAGATGAGTTCAAGTCCTTTGTAGGGACATGGATGAATCTGGAAACCATCATTCTCAGAAAACTGACACAGGAACAGAAAACCAAACACCACATGTTCTCACTCATAGGTGGGTGTTAAACAATGAGAACACATGGGCACAGGGAGGGGAACATCGCACACCGGAGTCTCTTAGGGGTGGGGAAGTAGGGGAGGGACAACAGGGTGTGGGGAGGTAGGGGAGAGATAACATTGGGAGAAATTCCTGATGTAGGTGACAGGGGGATGGAGGCAGCAAACCACCATAGCATATGTGTACCTTTGCAACAATCCTGAAAGATCTGCACATGTACCCCAGAACTTAAAGAACGATAAAAAATAAAAATAATAAAAGCTATTATGACAAACCCACAGCCAATATCATACTGAATGGGCAAAACTGGAAGCATTCCCTTTGGAAACTGGCATTACACAAGGGTACCCTCTCTCACCAATCCTAGTCAACATAGTATTGGAACTTCCAGCCAGAGAAATCAGGCAAGAAAAAGAAATAAAGGGTATTCAATTAGGAAAAGATGAAGTCAAATTTCTCTATTTGCAGATGACATGATTATATACTTAGAAGACCCCATCATCTCAGCCCAAAATCTCTTTAAGATGATAAGCAACTTCAGCTAAGTCTCGGGATACAAAATCAATGTGCAGAAATCACAAGCATTCCTATACACCAATAACAGACAAACAGACAGCCAAATCAAGAGCAAACTCCCATTCACAATTGCTACAAAGGGAATAAAATACCTAGGAATACAACTAACAAGGGATGTGAATGACCTCTTCAAGGAGAACTACAAACCACTGCTTAAGGAAATAAGAGAGGACACAAACAGATGGAAAAACATTTCATGCTCATGGTTATGAAGAATAATTATTGTGAAAATGGCCATACTGTCTAAAGCAATTTATAGATTCAATGCTATCCCCATCAACGTACCATTGACCTTCTTCACAGAACTGGAAAAAACCACCTTAAACTTCTCATGGAAACAAAAAAGAGCCAGCATAGCCAAGACAATTCTAAGCAAAAAGGACAAAGTTGGAGGCATCATGCTACCTGACTTCAAACTATACTACAAGGCTACAGTAATCAGAACAGCATGGTACTGGTACCAAAATAGAGATATAGATCCATGCAACAGAACAGAGGCCTTAGAAGTAATGCCACACATCTATAACCATCCTATCATTGACAAACCTCACAAAAACAAGCAATGGGGAAAGGACTCCCTGTATATAAATGCTGTTGGGAAAACTGGCTAGCCATGTGCAGAAAGCTGAAACTGGACCCCTTACACCTTATATAAAAATTAACTCCAAATGGATTAAAGATTTAAACATAAGACCTAACACCATAAAAACCCTAGAAGAAAACCTAGGTAATACCATTCAGGACATAGGCATAAGCAAGGACTTCATGGCTAAAACACCAAAAGCATTGGCAACAAAAGCCAACATAAACAAATGGGACCTAATTAAACTTCAGAGTTTCTTTACAGCAAAAGAAACCATCATTAGAGTGAACCGCAACCAACTGAATGAGAAAACGTTTTTGCAATCTACACATCTGACAGAGGGCTAATATCCAGAATTTACAAATACCTTAAACAAATTTACAAGAATAAAACCAACAACCCCATCAAAAAGTGGGCAAAGGACTTGAACAGACACTTTTCAAAAGAAGACATTTATGCAACCAAAAAACATATGAAAAAATGCTCATCATCACTGGTCATTAGAGAAATACAATTGAAAACCACAATGAGATACCATCTCACACCAGTTAGAATGGTGATCATTAAAGAATCCGGCAACAACAGATGCTGGAGAGGATGTGGAGAAATAGGAACACTTTTACACTGTTGGTGGGAGTGTAAATTAGTTCAACCATTGTGGAAGACAGTGTGGTGATTCCTAAAGGATCTATAAACAGAAATTCCATTTGACCCAGCAATCCCATTACTGAGTATGTACCAAAAGGATTATGAAGCATTCTATTGTAAAGACACATGCACATGTATGCTCATAGCAGCACTGTTTACAATAGCAAAGACTTGGAACCAACCCAAATGCCTATCAATGATAGACTGGATAAGAAAATGTGGCACATATACACCATGGAATACTATGCAGCCATAAAAAGGATGATTTCATGTCTTTTGTAGAGACATCAATAAAGCTAGCAACAGCCATTCTCAGCAAACTGACACAAGAACAGAAAATCAAACACCACATGTTCTTACTCATAAGTGGGTGTTGAACAATGAGAATTCATGGACACAGGGAGGGGAACATCACACACTCGGCTCTGTTGGAGGGTTAGGAGCCAGGGGAGGGATAGCAGGGGGTGGGGAGATTGGGGAGGGATAACATTAGGAGAAATACCTAATGTAGGTGACAGGGGGTTGGAGGCAAACTACCATGGCATGCATATACCTATGTAACAATCCTGCAAGATCTGCACATGTACCCCAGAACTTAAAGTATAATTTTTTTAAAAGTGTTTCAAATACAGCTCTTAAAATAAAAATATTATTCTATATTATATTATCTCACCTTGAAAACACATTGTATTTCATTTGTGAATTCCTTCAACACATATTCACTGTACAACCATTATATGACAGCCTTTGTTCTAGACTTTTCAAGCATAATTCTTCACAGTATAGTAAGGGTTCTGCTCTCCTGAAGCTTTATATTCTAAGTAAAATGCAAGTAAATGTGTAGTAAAATAAATTAATAAGAAAATGGGAATATCTCAAAAGTGATCAGTTATAATAAAACATTCTAAGAGTTATGTAATGAAGGAGTGACAAGCAGCCGAGGACAACACGGGATGAGAGGAAAGGATCCTCTCAGCAGATAACATTTAGGCTGAAACAGAATGATGAGAAGGCCTCAGCCACATAAATATCATACAAAAGAGAAAGAAGGTTTTAGGCCTTCTTTTAGTTCCTTTTCACAAAGGAACTAAATGGGGAGCAAGCACAGAATGTATATGAAATTAAAAAGACCAGACCACAGTTTGGAATTCCCCCAAAAGCAGAGATTGTAGCACAGGCTTAGTTACAAGCAATTTATTGGCGGAAGTCCCAAGGAGCAAGGGAAAGAGGTGGAACAGGAAGACAGAGCAGAGGAAAAAGCCAGAGTTAAGCAGAATCGTGGAGTCCCTGCTGTGAGGCCTCTATTCTGTTGGGACATCCTGAGAAGCCTACAGAATATCTGCAGTAAGTGTTCACCTAAAGGCAGAAGCAATTATCTGCTGACTTCCAGCCACATTGGTTGAGAGTTCCCCCCATAGGGCATTGCTCTACTCTTTCAGACTGTGTTTTCACAAGGGTAGAATGGTTTGCTGTTTATGGTGAGAAGTTGTCAGAGCGCAGTGAGTCTGAGTACCCAGGGAACTGTCCAGCATAGTTACATCAGAAGTCAGTTGGAGCCGCGGTGATATGGCATGGCATACTAAGGGCATGTGGAGCAGGAACACAGTGAGAGAGTGGAAAGAGGCCAGTCACAGAGCGAAGTGGGGGCCAGATCATGTCCAGCCCTGGATATCTTAGTAAGTAAATTCCAACTTTGGCTTCCAAAAGTTGGTTCCAAATGTAAAGGAAGCCATTGCTTTAAATGCTAGGTGGTGGTGTGACTGATAACTGGCTGAAGTAATTCTTTGAACAAAGGTGAATACTATGTTATAATATATATTTGGAATGTTTTTGTTGAGTCTTGTCTTAATCAGCTGCTGGGGGGTAAAATCACACTAATTATGGGTAAGTTAGATGTTGAGTACATTTTATTATAAAATCAAAGACATCCTGCATGATCTAGCCTCTATATGGCTTTTCAAATCTCTTCCTTTTTGCTGAACTCTGGGCAAAGCGGTTACTTTTAACTCCTGAACTATGTCAAACTTTCTCTCATATGTTAGCATTCACAAGTGTTGTTCATTATTTAAACACTTCTCTCACCTAACCCAATTTTGCATTTTTTATGTTTCAGTTTAATTATTAATTCCATTGAAAACTCTTCCCCAATCACCTGCTGTGCTCTCCCATAGTACCATGTGATATTCTTTTTTAGAACTTAATAAAATTTGTCATTTTCTACTTAGTTACTTAATTCTTATCTCTCTGTCTAGATTGTAAACTAAATGTAAACGAGATCGTATCTATGTCATTCAACACAATGGTAAGATGCCTAGCAGTGCCTTGGATAGGGAAAAAGTTCAGTAAACATTGAGTGGGTGAATGAATGAATGAAGCAAACTAACTCTAGCTGAGGCATGGCAGAGTGGATGGAAGGCCTGTTCCTCTGCCCCTCATGGTGGCTTATGGAACAACTTCAAGGGAAGTGTAAAAACAAATGCAGTATGACAGTTTTGCCTTTGGCAAATGGTGTATCCCTGAAAAAATATTTGTGCAAAGCATTTACTGGAGGCTTGAGTGACAACTTTTGTAATAAGACAAAGTATTCCTTAAATAATCTGTTCTATATATTATAATCTTCATACCTTTAGCTTTCCTAAAGGAATTGGGACAGTCAGTAAAAATACTTTTTGTAATAAATGACTCCTGAACAACTTCAAGATTAGCTAGTTCTTTTTCTTTTCAGAAAGAGATAACTTGATCTTAGATATCAGAGGTTGAAAGTAGCTGCAGGTTTTTTAAAATTTGAAGTTCTAGTGTGTCTCTTCATTCTAGTGCAAAAGGCTAAATCAGTTTCAGGAAAATGCTGACACAGTATTAAGATAAATCATGTCCTGTCTTTTAAAAGCCTATAGAATAGTCAACCTTCTCTAAGTCTCGAGGATAGCAATAGCTTCCTACATCTGATTAAACTAGCAAACAATTCCTTGTCCCTTTACCTTCATTTTTTTCTTGTTTCTATTTTAATTATATTGAAAACAACTAATATAAACCAAGATTTTTTTAACCCATGTTACACTTTAATGTATATAAAATCTATGTCAAATATTTGACCCTATTCTATGAGTAATAGAAATAACATTTTTAGGCTAAAGGTTAATATTTTACATATATGTGCCATGGGAAGTGGGAAAAAGGATTACCCTAAGTGAAATAAACTCAGAAATAAATTCAATTTAAGATTTAATAAGTTCTGAAAACAAGAATATTTAAGTATGTGTATTCAGACATAATTTTAAGTTGCTTAAAAAATTTTAATTCAGAACTGGAGAGTTTGCAATAACTTATCATTTATATATATATTAGTTACCAAGGTATATTTTTTTTTACCAGGATATAGTTGAGAACAATGAAACAAAACTTCAAATGATCCTTACTAAATATAATAACATAAAAGTTCCCTCTGGCATTCAGAGATCTGCTCTGTGCCATAACCTGTCTCAGAAGAGGTTTTTCTGAACCCAATAGGTAATCCCTTTCCAAACCAGTTCTATTTCTGTGCTACAGTGAGCCTAGCAGTTTTGGATTTGTTGATTGAAGCAATTCAGGAATTGCTTCCTGCAGATGGAGATGCATTTTATAATGAATCATTGGAGCTTTAAAAATAACAAACTGCTAGAAAAAAGCTTAAAATGATCCCCCCAAATAGTGAAATCTTATCTAGCCCATCTGATGGAGCAATTGAGGGGAAGGAAACTAATTGAAAGTCTTGAAACAGCAGGGAAAGTTGACTGTTCCTTTTTTCTTTTATCCATTTAATGTAAAAGAAAATTGTCACATCTAATAGTGTGTCAAAAAAAAAAAAAGTGTTAAGTAGGTATACATGCCTTTGAAACTGTCCTTTACCGTCCATAAGGTTATGGAAGTAAGAAGCTTGCCTGCAGCCAAAACACCTTTTGATGAGAACTGGCCATTGTACATGGTTTTTAAAGAAATAGTACTGTCCATTTTAATATCATGTCAACCGATTCCAAGAGATTTAGTCTTTTCCAGTGCAAAGGAGTTGCAAACTAAATCTTTTAATTGAAAAAGCCTGAAGCCACTTTCAGCCTCTTATATTTAAAACTTAAATTACCCCTTTCAGGATTATAAAAGAAAAAGAAAGAAAAACCAGGAGTACAAAGAAGTGCATTATTTCAAAGGCATCAAACCAGAAGGAACTACTGATAACAAATCAGTAGTGTCTTTTTCAGGAAAACTGTTTGAGTTCTCTGAGCTTTGTGCCTCAGTTTCATCAACGTAACACAAAATATTGCTCCAAGCCTGTATTAGTGTTCCCTAGAGGAATAGAACTAATAGATAGATAGATGATATAGATATAGGTAGATATAGATAGATGATATAGATATAGATGATATAGATAATACTTCAATTAACTTATATGATCACGAGGTCCCAGAATAGGCTGTCTGCACACTTCAGGAGCAAGGAGAGCCAGTCCAGGTCTCAAAACTGAAGAACTTGGAGTCCAATGTTTGAGGGCAGGAAGCATCCAGCACAAGAGAAGGACGTACACTGGAAGGCTAGGCCAGTCTCGCCTCTTCACATTTTTGCTGCCTGCTTTACATTCGCATACAGCTGATTAGATTGTGCCCACCAGATTAAGGGTGGGTAAGCCTTCCCCAGCCCACTGACTCAAATGTTCATCTCCTTTGGCAACACCCTCACCCACACACCCAGGATCAATATCTTACATCCTTCAATCCAATCAAGTTGACATTCAGTATTAATCATCACAAAGCTCATGCCCTGCATATATGTAAATTTGAACCCTAATAGAATGAGTTTCCAGATAATATAACAACTAAAATAAAATTGCAGCATTTTGACTTCACAATTAGTTTAAGATAGAAACTCTTTATATTTAATGCATTCAGTAAAATAGCCTATGGAAAAAGTGTTATTACCCCAAAAAGAGGGTGACCATACCCCTGGTTTGGCTGGGATAGCCCCTGTTCACTCCTGGTATCCTATCCAGTTAGGCACTCAACCCAGATGCTTCATTTTATAATGAATCAGCAGCAACAGCAGCAACAACAACAACAGTTGTATGAAAATGAGCTGTAATTCTTTCTGCTCAGTTAGCTCTCCTTCATGAACATAGTTTACAACTTCACAGCTATCCCCAAGAAGCGAACCAAACTGTCCCCAGGATGAACGGGCATTTCATAGCTACTTCACGCATGGTAATTGCATTTATAAGAGAAAGCATATATATGCATTTAAGCCTAAAAAGAATTCTGCCACACCATGTCCCCACACACAGATGTCTTTCTATTTGGTAATAAGAAAGGTACAATGGATAAACACTTTTAGTGCAACCTTATTTTTTTTTAATTTTTTAATTTTACACTAAGTTCTGGGGTACATGTGCATATGTAAGTAGCTGCTCTAGTATTTTGAATTGTAAGATATTTGAGTCAAAGCTTATTTTTCTTCAGTTGCCTCTCCCTCTCCACCAGCCAGCATTGTAATCAAGAGGTTTTCTTAATTTTAATCAAAGTCTAATTATGTTTATATGTTATTTTTAAATAAGTCATATTCATAACTTATTTCTACACTACTAAACATAGTTACTAGCATGTCCATGGATACTTCAAATAATATATGCCAAAAACTGAGCTCATTATATTCTCCCTCTACTTCCTAAATTTATATATTCTTCAGTCTCAAGAATGTCACTAAAATCTACTCATCTGGACAAACCAGAAACCAGTCATCAACTTAGATAGATACTTTTCTCTCTAAGCGTCTCTCAAATTATTTCTCCCCATTTCCACTGAGCTTATTTACACTTCTGCTTGGATTTCTGTGTATAACTCAGGGGTTGGTCAAGAGACAGAGCCACACAGTAATTTTGGAAAGTTTAATATGAAGATTTGTTATCCATTAACATAGGATTAATTTCTAAGGGGCAAAAAGTACATTAAATATTTTAGGTGGGCCGGGCACAGTGGCTTATGCCTGTAATCCCAGCACTTTGGGAGGCCAGGGCAGGTGGATCACCTGAGGCCAGGAGTTAGAGACTAGTCTGGCCAACATGGCAAAAACCATCTCTACTAAAAATACAAAAATTAGCCAGGCATGGTGGTGCGTGCCCATAATCCCAGCTACTCGAGAGGCTGAAGTAGGAGAATTGCTTGAACCTGGAAGGCAGAGCCTGCAGTGAGCCAAATTGGCACCACTGGACTTCAGCCTGTGTGACTCCATCTCAAAAGAAAAAAGAAAAACATATTTTAGGTATAGAGGATGTAGGGAGCTATTACTACCTCTAGGGCTGAGGAAGAGTCCTCCAAGAAACAAATCGGAAGACACACACAGACACATATACACTAACACACATACACGTGCACATACACATGTACAAACACATGTGCACATGCACACACACATCACCTGGTATGCAGAGCATGATGGAGACAGTGGCCATTGAATGATAGAAAAGTTCACTGGGATATCTTAGGCAAGACTGGGAAAGAGGAAGCCAGCTTTTGCAATGCTCCTGAAACTCACTGGGAAGCTACTGAACTTGCTAAGAATTTGCCCACTGAGATACCTAGAAGTCTAGCCAGAAAGCCAGGTGGGTCATGGGCGATCCCTCCTAGTGGTAATTCTCCAGAGGAAACGCTGGGGGCAAGCAACATTGAGTTTCCTGCCATGTCTCCAGCAGGAGTAAGAAGACAGGAAAGAACAGCAGAGCTAGTAAGGGAACCTCTTCTTCTTTCAGTGTCCCAAGTCCCCTCTACTGACAAAGTTTAACATCCTCCCAGCAGGCAAAGGGAACGTGATTTTATACAGTCCAGCTCCAGCATCACAAGGAAGGACTATAAAGGGTGGATTTGGAACTAACAGACAATAATTTTTTTTTTGAGACAGAGTCTTGCTCTGTCACCAGGCTGGAGGGCAGTGGCACCATCTCAGCTCACAACAACTTCTGCATTCCGGGTTCCAGGGATTCTTCCACCTCAGCCTCCCAAGTCACTGGGACTACAGGTGCCCACCACCACACCTGGCTAATTTTTAGTATTTTTAGTAGAAATGGGGTTTCACCATGTTGGCCAGGATGGGATCGAACTCTTGACCTCGAGTGATCTGCCTGCCTTGGCCTCCCAAAGTGCTGGGATGACAGATGTGATGCACCATGCCCAGCAGAAAATAAATTAATAAATGGTACACTCTGTCCCTCAGTTTACTGTTCTCCATACATTTTCCATATTGTAGCCCCAGAATAACTATGATAAAGCATAATATAATTCATTCCCTGATCAAAAATTTTTCAATGTCTATCTATTGCCAATAAGTTAAAGTCCAAATATTTAAAAGGAGCAAGACCACTTCTTGTATCTCAGCTCAGATCTACTTATGTTCTATGCTTCAAATATATTGATAGGATTAAATTAAGTGAAATTCTAGCATTGGAAAAAAATACATGTTTTTGGGAATTGGGGTAAGAGGAAAAGAGGATGGAGAATAAGTGCTGGAAGAGATAATGTGGGAAGTCAAGGGAGGTGCTGAAGACTAAAACTTTATCTATAGAGTAGGAAGTGAAGTCACCTCCTCTGAGCATAGATCACAGGACTTAGAAACTGGGAAAGATCTGAACAATGATTGGGTAGAAGGAGAATTTAATATTGAATCAAATTTGATGAATTTTGATGAAGTGGTGAATTTGATACTGTCCTTTATAATTGCACACCTAACTTCATGTCTAGGCTTCGGATTATAATCTAAATATACCAAGGGGTTTGAGAGGTTGGCATTAAATATCTTGCCAGTTAGTCACCTCTGGTTTTCATCGTTCAGTACACTGACTCTATAGAAGGAGATTTGGGACAATTCCAAAAGTCACCTGCTTGTTCTAAGTGGCAGACACAAACTGTGCTTTTAGAGCAAGCCTGCCAAGTCAACATATTTAGAGGCCAGAACTCTAAATTTCTTGCTTTATTCCAATCCAAAATTGGAGCATAAAGATTTGACAAAAGAAAGGATGTAAAATAAGTGAGAAACTGCCAAAAAATTAAATTTTCATTGCAAATTCAACATAGGAATACTCTATAAAGGATGTTTTGGGTTCATAAATGTGTACCTTTGTAGAGAGTGGTTATCTACTATTCCTTATACTTTTAAGGAATAAATTTTCCACCCATAGCAATTTTGTAAATAGTTCTTAACATCAGGAAAGAACAACCATCAACATTGTGTGGTATGTTTCTACCTTCCTGATAACAGGTGAATTCACCATGGTATAGCTTAGTAGAAACTGTGTGTATGTGAACATTACTGAGGTCAAGGGAATGGTGAAATGGCACTTTGTTGGCTTAAATATTTTAAGAGAGTTTTTTATGTCTTTTTAGTAGAAGTTAAAATAACATTTTAAAAGCTTATACCAACTCTTCTAGCCTTAAATGGCCTCCAAATAGGGACATTATCTTTACAGGAAATTACCTGAGAGCTCCTGAGCTTCATAAGCACTGAATTTGCAGATTCTGTTATATTAAATCCTTCCCAAATTGCCCTTACCATGCAGGGGGCTGGAGACTGGCTAATTTTGCAGTGAGCACAGAGTGAGAAAATCTATTATGAAATTGTAGTTTGGGCACAGAGTATAAATGTTAAGATCCTGAGGTTTTTTTTAATTGCACTTTATGTTCTGGGGTACATGTGCAGATCATGCAGTATTGTTGCAGAGGTACATACATGGTTATCTGCCTCCATCCCCCCATCACTTATATCTGTCCTATCTCCCCATGTTATCCCTCCCCAACCTTCCTACCCCCTACTATCCCTCCCATGGCCCCCACAACAGACCCCAGTGTGTTATGCTCCCCGCCTGTGTCCATGCGTTCTCATTGTTCAACACATGCCTATGAGTGAGAACATGTAGGGTTTGATTTTCTGTTCTTGTGTCAGTTAGCTGAGAATGATGGAGATCCTGAGATATTTTAATGGGAAGGGTAATTCTAGACGGTGAAATGATACATTCATTTAATAAACAATTCTTAATGCATTATTTTATATTTTTTACCTCTAATACCCTCCACATCTCATCCCTCTTTCTCAACTTACTTCTCTTTGTACCAGATTTCATCATATTGCTCTTATCCCACCATTAACTGATTCACTCAACTAATTATATGTTTTACTTATGCTTACCTCCTTTTCCTAATATATAATGAGGAGCTGATCAATGCCAAGTACTATGTTGGGCACATTCTCATCCATACCTCATTTAATGTATTCAGATAATGGCCACATTTACTATGTTTGCTCCTCTTTTGGGCTTCATATTCTCTGAGTTTCCTCTCTTGGAAGCAAAAACTTTAATTTCATTTCATAAGAACTAGAGGGATATAAGGTCAGAGACATGGAAAAGATATCTCTTTCTGGAAAGGAGATCCTGATGTACTTGCTGGGAAAGAAATTTTGGTCATCTTTTTTTTACCAAAGAAGTTTATTTTTTGTAAAGTGAACCATGCGTGTCAGAGAGAGAAGGAAGAGGAAAGAGAGAGATGGAGAGAGATTATACCACGTATTCAATTTTTCTTTGTAAAATGCCAACAGGATTAAGTTGGACAGATACTAGAACAAGAAAAAAACCTTTTTGTTTATAGATTTTTCATCTTATGTATTATTTCTTCATATGTTATTCTATGAATTTTATTATTGTTGTTATCCTTTCTTATCTTTTTTGTGTCTGCCTTTAGAAAGATCCTTTCATATAAAGAAAAAAGTTTCTATAGCAGAGGACATTTTTCCTGAGTTCTCTGTTCATGGTTATATTACATAGACTATGTTTTTCAAAGTTTACTTTCTAGGCCACCACAAAGTAATTTTGGTTTTGCATTTCTTTTTCTATTATTTTCATGCTTGGCAACTTTTAAAAAGAAAAAGTTAAAAATGAAAATGTCAGACGTAGTGGTGCGCCTTACAGAACAAAATAACATCCGTTTAGGCAGCTCTGTCCTAGAAACAGACAAAGAAAAGAAAACTATCTACAGTGCTAGAGCCAGAATTTCCACACACAGCTAACAACTCATTTGACAGAAATTCAAAATTTTTAAGGAAGATTCTTGCAGGGGAGGGGAGGTATTCTTTGTAATTAGCAGGCTCTTGTCATGGTGTTGTGAAACTTGTGAAAACAGAATGAAAGTTCTACTGGAACCATAGCTACTTGGGATCTCATCTGCATACCTCCTGAAACCTGGGCTGTGATGCTATAGGAGCCTCTGCACAGAGATGGGTTATTTCCACCAGTAGCAATTTTATTTTTTAGAAATATCTGGAGACATTATTCATAAGGATTCATTTCTGCACTCTTTCCTGCTGAGAACCTCCCTCTCTTGACACTGTGGGTGGCCAACTTTGAAATCATCTAATGATCCGTTAGATACAAAGACTGCAAGAATAATTATTTTTTTTAAGTTAATACATGCAGAAGTCCTTTTAGTTCTAGAATACTTTTGGCATCTGGCTGTGTTATATTAATAGTGGATACCCTTTTCAAGTCAGCTTCTTTGATTTTTTTAATCAGCTAAATTTTTCTAAAGATAACTTTCAATACTCATAAAAATGACAGTCACTTGATACTCTAACCACATTGCAGATTTGTAATTAAATATCCTGTAGCAGTTACAATGCCAAAATATACAGGTGTTTGCATATACTTAGATAGGTGATATTTTTTAACTAAGCTTTAAAATGACTGAGTGAATTTTTTCCTCTTTCATGTTGAAGTTAAATGTAACGCACATACAGTAGACTGTATACGGCACTCCTAAAATGAAAGCCTTCTAATCTTTGTACTTTGATAGATATATATCATGTTTTCAGATATATGTTAGTCAAAAGTCAAAACATAGCCCCAAAACAGAAATAAAATTATAATGTCCTGTAAGGACACAGTAATAACTAATGTCTATCAAGCTTTTCCTCTGGAGAGAATATTTGCCTCGGTGGGGGATGGGCTTAAGCTCAAAGTAGGCTCTGCAAGAGAGTTTCCTAATGACATTATATAAAGGCAGACTCCTGAGCCTTACTTTAGACCTTCTAAATCAGAATCTCAGAGGGCAAGAGGAGCACGGGAATCTTCATTTATCAAATGCATGCAGGAGAGTCCCTGGTAAATCTTTTGGTGCCAGTTCACAGACCAGCTTTTAGAAACTACTGTTATCTAAATCCACAAATTACAGAGCTAAGGCCTTAAAATACTTGATACTTTTTCTATTCCTTTGTCACATATGCTGTGTCTTACAGAGATTTGTTCATGTATTTATGATGTCTTCTACAAAGAATACAAAACTAAGTCTTGGGAGGGACCCAAGATGGCTGATTAGGAGCAGCTCAGGATTGCAGTTCCGAAGGAAAGCATGGAGGGTGACTGGACACCGCATTTCCAGATGGAATTTTATTGCCCACAGACCAGGAGATTCCCAGGTGGAGAAGCCCCACAGGTCACCAGTGCAGCAGGTTTGGTTGGAGTGGCTGTTTTCACCAGCACGGCTGTTTTACTGATGCCCCGGCGTGGTGGTTCTCCATACAAAATACATGGGCCCAGGCACAATTTTAGCTGGTGATTGGAGCTCTGGGAAGACAGAGTCACCCATTCATCTGATTAAATGGGGGACTGAAACAGGGAGCCAGGCCAGGAGATTCCCAGGCAAAAAAGCACCATGAATCTCAGCACTGCTGTTTCAGCTGGCACAATGGGTTGCGACAGAGGAAATCACACAGATCTTGGCACCTTTTCAACAGGTAACTGGAACACCAGGGAGACAGTCGACCATTCAACTAAAAAAAAAAAAAAAAAAAAAAAAAGGCTCTGAGGCAAGGAGCCAGGTAATCAGGCTCAGCTGGTCTCACCCCCACACACACACATACAAAAAAAGAAACAGCAATCAGAAATGCTCTGGACTGAGAGTTTCACAGCAAGCACAGCTGAACCCGGGATGATCCAGCTCTGTGGGGGAGGGGCGTCTGCCATTACCAAGGCAGTCCACCACTGCAGAGGTAGTTTGCCATTGCTGAGGCAGCCTGCCATTACAGAGAGAGTCCACCATTATAGAGGTGGGCTACCATTGCCAAGGCAGTTCTAACTACACCTGTATAAACAGGACTGCAGGGAAGTTCACACAGCAGCTGGGCAGAGCCCACAGCAGCTCAGCAAAGCCTCTGCAGACAGGCAGTGACTAGACTGCCTCCTCACTGGGCAGGGAAGCCCTGAAAAAAGCCAGCAGCATAATAGAAACTCATAAATAAAGCCCAAACTCCCTGGGACAGAGCACCTGGGAAAAAAAAGTGGGTGGGGGGAGTTTATGAGTTCTGTTGCAACAGATTTAAACGTACCTGCCCAGCAGCTATGAATGAACAAAGGAGTTTGCAGCTCAGCACTTGAGCTCCTAAATAGGACAGAATGTCTCCTCAAGCAGCTCCCTGACTCCCATATATCCAAAGAGTCACCTCATAAAGGAGAGCTCAGACTGACATCTGGCAGGTATCCTTCTGGGACAAAGATAGCAAAAGAAGAAACTGGCAGCAACTCTTACTGTCCTGCAGCCACTGCAGGTGATCCCCAGGCAAGCAGGGCCTGGAATAGACCTCAGTGGTCCTGCAGCAGAGGGGCCAGACTGTTAGAAGGAAAACTAAGAAACAGAAAGAAATAACTTCATCATCAACAAATTGGATGTCCACTCAGAGACCCAATCTGAAAGTCAACAACTACAAAGATGACAGGTGTATAAATCCACAAAGATGGGAAGAAACCAGAGTAAAAAGATGAAAACACCCAAAACCAGAACGCCTCTCCTCCACCAAGGGATCACAACTCCTCACCAGCAAGGGAACAAGGCTGGATGGAGAATGAGTGTGATGAATTGACAGAATCAGGCTTCAGAAGATGGGTAATACAAAACTTCTGTGAGCTAAAAGAACATGTTCTAACCCAATGCAAAGAAACTAAGAACTTTGAAAACAGATTTAACAAAATGCTAATGAGAATAAACAACTAAAAGAAGAATATAAGTGAATTGATGGAGCTGAAAAACACAACACAAGAACTTCAAGAAGCATACAAAAGTTTCAACAGCCGAATTGACTAACAAGAAGAAAGGATATCAGAGGTTGCAGATCAACTCAATGAAATAAAATGAGAAGGCAAGATTAGAGAAAAAAGGGTAAAAAGGAATGAACAAAGTCTCCAAGAAATATGGGACTATTTGAAAAGACCTAATCTATGTTTGATAGGTGTACCTGAATGTGACAGAGAGAATGAATCCAAGCTGGAAAATACTCTTCAGGATATTATCCAGGAAAACTTCCCCAACCTAGCAAGGCAGGCCAATATTCAAGTCCAGGAAATACAGAGAACACCACAAAGATATTCCTCAAGGAAAGCAAACCCAAGGCACGTAATCGTCAGATTCACCAGGGTTGAAATGAAGGAGAAAATGCTAAGGGCAGCCAGAGAGAAAGGTCGGGTTACCCACAAAGGGAAGCCCATCAGACTCACAGCAGATCTCTCAGCAGAAACCCTACAAGCCAGAAGAGGGTGGGGGCCAATATTCAACATCCTTAAAGAAAAGAACTTTCAACCCAGAATTTCCTATCCAGCCAAATTAAGCTTCATAAGTAAAGGAAAAATAAAATCCTTTGCAAACAAGCAAGTACTCAGAGATTTTATCACCACTAGGCCTGCTTTACAAGAGCTCCTGAAAGAGGCACTAAACATAGAAAGGAACAACCAGTATCAGCCAGTTCAAAAACATACCAAATGGTAAACAGCATCAACACAATGAAGAAACCACATCAACTAATGGGCAAAAGAGCCAGCTAGCATCAAAATGGCAGGATCAAATTCACACATAACAATATTAACCCTAAATGTAAATGGGCTAAATGCCCCAATCAAAAGACACAGACTGGAAAATTGGATAAAGTGTAAAAATCCATCGGTGTGCTGTATCCAGGAAACCCATCTCACATGCAAGGATACACAAAGGCTCAAAATAAAGGGATGGAGGAAGATTTACCAAGCAAATGGAGAGCAAAAAAAAAAGCAGGAGTTGCAATTCTGGTCTCTGATAAAATAGACTTTCAACCAACAAAGATCAAAAGAGACAAAGAAGGACATTACATAATGGTAAAATGGTCAATGCAACGAGAAGAGCTAATAATCCTAAATATATGCGCACCCAATACAAAAGCACCCAGATACAAAAGGCAAGTTCTTAATGACTTAGAAACAGACTTAGACTCCTACACAATAATAGTGGGAGACTTTAACACCCCATTGTCAATATTAGACAGATCAACAAGACAGAAAGTTAACAAGGATATTCAGGACTTGAACTCATACCTCAACCAAGCAAACCTAATAGACATTTATAGAACTCTCCACCCCAAATCCACAGAATATACATTCTTCTCAGCATCTCATTGCACCTACTCTAAAATTGACCACATAATTGGAAGTAAATCACTCCATAGAAAATGCAAAAGGATGGAAATCATAGCAAGTCTCTCAGACCGCAGTGCAATCAAGTTAGAACTCATATTTCAGAAATTAACTCAGAACTGCACAGCTTCATGGAAACTGAACAACTGGCTCTTGAATGTTGACTGGATAAACAATGAAATGAAGGCAGAAATAAAGATGTTCTTTGAAACCAGTGAGAACAAAGACACAACATACCAGAATCTCTGGGACACGTTTAAAGCTGTCTATAGAGAAAAATATATAGCAATAATTAGAGATCTATAATCAACACCTTATTGTCAAATTGAAAGAGCTAGAGGAGCAAGATCAAAAAAACTCAAAACCTAGCAGAAGACAAGAAATAATATCAGAGCAGAACTGAAGGAGACAGAGACACAAAAAGCCATTCAAAAAATCAATAAATCCAGGAACTGGCTTTTTGAAAAGATCAACAAAATAGACAGACCACTAGCCAGATTAATAAAAAAGAAAAGAGAGAATAATCAAATGGATGCAATAAAAAACAATAAAGGGAATATCACCACAGATTCCACAGAAATCCAAATCATAATCAGATATTATTGCAAACAACTCTATGCACATAAACTAGTAAACCTGGAAGAAATTGATAAATTCCTGGACACTTACATCTTCCCAAGCCTAAACCAGGAGGAACTTGAAACCCTGAAGAGACCAATAACAAGGTCTGAAGTTGAGGCAGCAATTAAGAGCCTACCACCCAAAAAAAGCCCAGATCCAGATGGGTTCACAGCCAATTTCTACCAGACATACAAGGAGGAGCTGATACCATTCCTTCTGAAACTATTCCATACAATCCAAAAAGAGGGAATCCTTCCCAAATCATTTTATGAGACCAACATCATCCTGATACCAAAACATGGCATAGATTCAGCAAGAAAAGAAAACTTCAGGCCAATATCCATGATGAACATAGATGCAAAAATCTTCAATAAAATACTGGCAAACTGATTGCAACAGCACATCAAAAAGCTTATCCTCCATGATCAAGTGGGATTCATCCCAGGGATGCAAGGCTGGTTCAACATATGCAAGTTTATAAACGTAATTCACCACATAAACAGAACCAAAGACAAAAACCACATGATTATCTTAATTGATGCAGAGAAAGCCTTCGACAAAATTCAACAGCCCTTTATGATAAAAACCCTCAATAAACTAGGTATTGATGGAAGATATCTCAAAACAATAAAAGCTATTTACGACAAACCAACAGTCAATATCATACTGAATGGGCAAAAACTGGAAGCATTCCCTTTGAAATCTGGGACTAGACAAGGATGCCCTCTCTCACCACTCTTATTCAATACAGTACTGGAATTCTAGCCAGAGTGATCAGGCAAGAAAAAGAAACAAAGGGTGTTCAAATAGGAAAGGAGGAAGTCAAGTTGTCTCTATTTTCAAACAACATGATTGTTTATCTAGAAGATGCCATTGTCTCAGCCCAAAATCTCCTGAAACTGATAAGCAACTTCAGCAATGTCTCAGGATACAAAATCAATGTGCAAAAATCACAGGCATTCCTATACACCAATAACAGACTTAAAGACAGCCAAACCAAGAACAAAGTGCCATTTACAATCGCTACAAAGAGAATAAAATACCTAGGAATACAACTAACAAAGAATGTAAAGGACCTCTTCAAGGAGAACTACAAACCACTGCTCAATGAAATCAGAGAGGATACAAACAGATGAAGAAACATTCCATGTTCATGGTTAGGAAGAATCAATATCATGAACATGGCAATACTACCCAGAGTAATTTACAGATTCAACACTATTCCTATCAAGCTACCAATGACCTTCTTCACAGAACTGGAAAAAAACCACCTTAAACTTCATATGAAACCAAAAGAGAGCCCACATAGCCAAGTCAATATTAAGCAAAAGGAACAAAGATGGAGGCATCACACTACCAGACTTCAAACTATACTATAAGGCTACAGTAATCAAAACAGCATGGTACTGGTACCAATACAGAGATATAGACCAATGGGAACAGAACAGAGGCCTCGGAGGCAACACAATACATCTACAATCATCCGATCTTTGACAAGCCTGACAAAAACAAGCAATGGGAAAAGGATTCCCTGTTTAATAGTTTTGGGAAAACTGGCTAGCTATGTGCAGAAAGCAGAAACTGGACCCCTTCCTGACACCTTACACTAAAATTAACTCCAGATGGATTAAAGACTTAAACATAAGACCTAACACCATAAAAACTCTAGATGAAACTCTAGGCAAAACCATTCAGGACATAGGCGTAGGCAAGGACTTCATGACCAAAACACCAAAAGCATTGGCAACAAAAGCCAAAATAGACAAATGGAACCTAACCAAACTCCACAGCTTCTGCACAGCAAAAGAAACAGTCATTAGAGTGAATCAGCAACCAACGGAATGGGAAAAAATTTTTGCAGTTTACCCATCTGACAAAGGGCTGATATCCAGAATCTACAAATAACTAAAACAGATTTACAAGAAAAAAACAAGCCCATTCAAAAGTGGGCGAAGGATATGAACAGACACTTTACAAAAGAAGACATACATGAGGCCAACAAACATATGAAAAAATGCTCATCATCACTGGTCATTAGAGAAATGCAAATCAAAACTACATTGAGATACCATCTCATGCCAGTTAGAATGGCGATCATTAAAAAATCTGGATATAATAGATGCTGGAGAGGATGTGGAGAAATAGGAACACATTAACACTGTTGGTGGGAGTGTAAATTAGTCCAACCATTGTGGAAGACAGTGTGGAGATTCCTTAGGGACCTAGAAATAGAAATTCCATTTGACCCAGCCATCCCATTACTGGGTATATATCTGAAGGATTATAAATTGTTCTACTATAAGACACATGCACACGAATGTTCATTGCAGCACAGTTTAAAATAGCAAAGACCTGGAACCAACCCAAATGCCCATCAATCATAGACTGGACAGGGAAAATATGGCACATATACACCATGGAATATTATACAGTTATCAAAAATGATGAGTTTGTGTCCTTTGTAGGGACATGGATGAACCTGGATACCATCATTCTCAACAAACTGACACAAGAACAGAAAATCAAACACCATATATTCTCACTCATAGGCGGGTGTTGAACAATAAGAACACACAGACATAGGGAGGGGAGCATCACACAATGGGGCCTGTCGTGGGGAAATAGGGGAGGAACAGTGTGGGATGGGGAGTTAGGCAGAGATAGCATGGGGAGAAATGCCAGATATAGGTGATGGGGAGGAAGGCAGCAACTCACACTGCCATGTGTGTACCTATGCAACAATCTTGCATGTTCTTCACCTACCCCAAAACCTAAAATGCAATTGAAAAAAAAAAAAACGAGTCTTATTCACTGCTTGGCATGTGGCTCTAACGATGTAGGTGCACAGCAAACTTTGGACGGCAGCAGTTGCAAAAAAAAAAAAATGGTGCTCTGGTATATAGGTAAAAACTTCACCATAATCTGGATTATTTTCCAGACTTATTTTAATTCAGAAAAATCTCCTGACTTGCTTAAAGAAAGATTTCTAAAAAAGGTTTCTTAGTGGTTTACAGGTCTTATGAAGGATAAAATTTTTAAAACATTAGGGATGAAGAGATATATTTCATAGAAAAAATATATCCCATGTAAATATATTCTCTCAAAGCTAATTGTAATAAGCAGTGACACATTCACAGCAATACTGCAATATTTAAAGTAAACAGCAAAAGAGGATGACACTGCTTCAAAAACTGTTTCCAAAAGTCAACTGTCTTACATAAGGTCCATCAGTCTTAGTGCATTCCCTTTCTGGGTCAACACTGCTTTTTGCTATAAGTTGTGGAGAGACATCAAAGTAGGTTAAGTGACAGAGAAAACAGCAGACTTGGTAGCTTGAAAAAGTTGTGATTTAATAACAGGATCTTTGACAAGATCTGGGTAAGAGAAACTTTTATGTCCAGGTATAATACAGAAGATAGGAAAGATAGATTTAGGAAACAAAAACTATTGGTGAAATATCTGACACTCCAGGAAGTCTTTTGGAGCTTTGAGGTACAATTTGAAACCCCATCATCTGGCAACATCTCGGTTGATTAAAGCTGACTCTTGCTAATGAAGTACTAATGGGCTATCAAAACAGGCCAGACGATCTGGACACTTGCCCTTGGTTAGATATGGTAAGGTTCCCTTCTCTTGGAGAGTTTTCTATAGAATTTCTGTTTCTCTCTCTAGTTGCCTGCTGATATACAGATGCATGCAGTTAGTCATCTCCATGTGAATTTACACAACCAACTTCTCACAACACCTGATAAAAGCAGAAAGAGGAAACGAGGCTTGATTTATCAATAGGACCTGATTAAAAATAGCACTTTCCTTGATTTTCACCAAAAAACATCTTTCCTGCCTGCCAAATCTGTTTAGGTTTATATGATTGAAGCATTTAAATCAATCAATGCTTAGATTAGTTTGACTTTCACATATGTAGCATTCTCCTTGATCTGAAAAAGACTAATTTGGTCCTTCCAGAATGCAGTTCTCAAGAGTGCTACTCTCCTAGACTTTATCCCAGAATAAAGATGCTTGATGCTGACCTTTCACCTCCAAGTGAGGTCAGTGAAAGCAAAATTACATCAGATTTATCCATTATCCCCAAGCAACATTAACTCCCTAACTTACACTGTAGGTCACACCAGAAATATTTCTGTACCTTCCAGGTGGTCTAGCTGTGCTTTTACCTCTAGTCTCAGGAAACAAGGAACAGCATTGGCTAAGCAGTCCTCAAAACTTTATTTCAGAAACACAAAAGCCTGCTTAGAGTACTTTATAATCATCTTACGGGCAATGAGCTATAATTTTTTCCCAATTCTGAAAACTTATGAGATTTCATATTTGCCTGTAATGTGTAGAATGCTATGCAGGTTGCCATGAAGGTTGTAAAATGCATAAATTACTGATTACTCACAGGATAAGCCTTATATGTTGGCAAAATCTGAAGGTCTCAAAGCCTTACAACCCCACCAAAGCCAGCTTTACCTGCTATCTGATACATAAACCTTTTCCATAGTGTTTCATAACATTAGCATAGAGAATTAGTATTAAAATATGAATATTTTAGAAATATTTAGAAAACACCTTCATATTTCTAAGTGAGGTACTCATTATTATGAAAGAAATAAATCTGCACATTCTACATATGTACCCTTGAACTTAAAGTATAATAATTAAAAAAAAAAAGAAATGGTTCTTTCCTACACACAAAATTATTTTGGAGTAAGGTGATTCAAAGACATTAGGAAGGTACTGAGAAACCATACAGATAGTTGGAAAATTTTCATGGTATGGGTAAGATCTACAACTAGAATAGGAGGCTGCGTCATAAAAACATAAAAATATGTTAGTTTCCTAATTATCAGGGCTAATCTGGCACCTATGCTTAAGAGCTAACAGTCACATTGAGAAGGTAACATGTAAAACCCTAAATCTGCATACGAACTAAGATAATAAGAAGAGAGAGCAAAATAAAGAAGAAAATATTAAATGGAATTCTCTAACTTCAAGTGACAAAATCCCCAATCAAACTGGATTGAAAAAATGTAAAAGCAGTGGAATATACTGTCTCACATAACTACAGAGTACTGGCTAGATCTGGTACCCAAAATATCAATCATCTATATTTCTCAGTCACTTACATTTACAATGCTAAATATTAGCTATTTATTCTAGTCTAGGCTCTTCCCTGTGGACAGGCACATGCCACCATCAGCTACTAATGTAGCAACACCAGCAGATAAACAGAGTACTCTCTGAGGAGTTCTAGCAGAGGTTGGCCAATTGGCCTAGTATGTCATGTATCCATCCTGCACTACACGCTATGATTGGCATCAAGAGTGGAGACTGTCCCTCCCAGACAACATGGGCTGAGAATGGTGAAAGGATCTGTTACTTTAAATGTGCAATCAATGCAGAGAAGGCAGAAATAACAAACTCCAAATCACTTCCCCCTCTTTTTATTAACGGATTTATTTTACTTTAGGTGCATACTATATATGGCATTTCTCCCCATGTTATCCCTCCCCATTATCCCCTCCCTCCCCACCCGCTGCTCTCTCCCTTACCCCTCTTGAGAATGCTTCTCTGGCAGGAAAGAGGAGTATTTTTCCTGAGCTCTGCTTTCATGGGCAGTCTCAGCCTGGGGCCATCAAACCATATTTTCAGCTGAAGAGTTATATGGTCATTATAGCTCTCCACTGTGTCTTATTTTCAGAATTACTACAAATGCAGCTCTTGGAGGACTTTGTCCTCAGTGTGAGGAAGCTTATCACCACCTTAAAATTCTCCTCTGAGCTTTGAGCCTAAGATGTTTTTTGCTAATAGACATTTGATGCACTTTATTGATGCAACACCACACATATTCAAAGAGGCCCTGAAAAGGCACCCAGTGTGAAATAAAAAATGAGACAAATCAAAAATAAAAATAGATGACTTGAAATAGAATTCATGGCTTTAGATAATCTACAAAACTGTTAATCTGCTTTCAATGCAAAGCACACAGCTACATTTACTCAAAAGTTGAAACAGAAAATGGAGGGAGAAAAATTCACTTATTAGAAAATATGCAATTATAATTTTATTTGCATATGCAGTCATGCATGTCTGTGTGTGTGGGGGGGGAGTTGTTTTCTAATAGATTTTTTTATTTTTTTTTCCCTTCTCAGTGATGGTAAAAACCTGTTTTGTGAGTGTCCAAGGCTGTATTCAGGCAAGCTGTGCCAGTTTGCAAGTTGTGAAAACAACCCATGTGGAAATGGTGCCACCTGTGTTCCAAAATCCGGAACAGATATTGTCTGCCTCTGCCCATATGGGAGGTCTGGACCCCTCTGCACTGATGGTAAGAGCATTTGATTATTAAATATGGAGCACAGACAGAAAGAGATGAAGACAATAGAAATCACTCAGAGGAAACAAGGCCAGCACTTGACTGATTAAATACATCAGATCTTTTTCTGGGTTCTTTTCTAGTTGTTTGAGACAAGACCCATTAGTGAGACTGGTCACTGAGGAGGTATTTCTCATACCCATCAAGTTTATAAAAGTGGTGACATGGTGACTCACACCTATAATTCCAGCATTTTGGGAGACCAAGCAGGGCAGATTATGAGGTCAGGAGTTCAAGATCAGCCTAACGAACATGGTGAAACCTCATCTCTAGTAAAACTACAAAAATTATCCAGGTATGGTAGCTCATACCTGTAACCCCAGCTACTAAGGGGACAAAGGCAGGAGAATTGTTTGAACCCAGGAGATGGAAGTTTCAGTAAGCCAAGATCGCACCGCTGCACTCCAGCCTAGGAGACAGAACAAGACTCCGTCTCAAAAAAATAGAAAGTGTTAGTGAGTTTTCTTCAGGTTAGAGTACGGAAAAATCTCTGTATTATAAAATCTCAAAGTCAAGCAAAGTATAAGAGAGTAACAAGGGGAATCAAGAGCAATATATAAAATCAAATTATTTCACGTCATTTTGGCAAACTGAGAGTACAATATTAACAAATCTATGCATCATAGTCCAGTCGGCTTAAATGTAACAAAACGGATGATGCAGTTATTACATACCAATAAAGTAAATCACGAACAATAGACATGCATCTCTCATTAGGAAAATTCAGTATGAGAAATCCTAAATTACAAAAAGCTGTAAGATAGTGTAATATAAGATTTTTTTAAGAAAAAAAAATTGCATAAGAATTTAACAGTAGCTTTGACATATACAAATGTGTGTAGATATTTTCAGAAATAATAAAAATTGATACTAATAGTTAATCAACAGAGGACTAGACTTGCTTTATCATTATTTTCACCATAAAAATAAAAACATTTACTCCTTTGGCAGTCATGATATTTGGCACCAAATTTTAGAATAAGGCTACAAAAGTGAACTCAGGGCCCTCTGTCCCAGAATCACAAAATGAAGCAAACACATCCGGCCCTTGATGACATTAAAAAGCTGGGCACCACATCCTGATGGGGCAAGTATAAAAACTGAAACCAAAGTAAAAAAAGCATCTGTGATGAAAAGGTATTGACATTTTGATACATAGGTCTTTGAAAGGAATTGAGACAATGAAATTTTATGTATCTTAAGAGGGGAAGAATTAAGAAGTACTAAGAATTTCTTTCTGGGTGTAGCAGGATTATATTAGAAGTTAGCCAAGTTATTCTTATAAAAATAAAAAACAGTATAGACTGAATGGAATTGAAGCCATGTCTTTTCCCCTAGAAACCTCATGCTTCTCAGAGGTAATCATTCTATTTAAATAAAAGCTATTGAAAAAATATAATTAGTTATAATAAATTTGGTTACTAAGAGATAATCATCAGTTTTGCTTCCTACTTGAAAATAATACTGAACATATAAAATAAGAAGTGAAGATTGAGAAGAATGTCTTAATGTATTCACACACAAGATATGATTATTTACTCCCATCTCCTGGTCTCATTAGGGTTCCAAAGATGCAAGGATGTATAGATTAAGAGTCAGAGAAAATGAGACATTATTAGGTTCTTTGCCTCAGTGTAAGAAAAAAGAATCCTACATGCACCCATCCAGAAGAATTTCTCAAAATAATTATCCTATCCATTTATATTCCACAAAGTTGCCAGATCTAGTTTAGAAATATAAAACATGTCAAGAAAGATTTCTGACCTTATAGAGCTTATCTTCTAATTGAAAAGATGAAAAGAAAAGAAAAATGGCTCAAAACCAATACAAAATTTCTGAGAAGAATTATGAAGGAAATAAACAAGTAGTGATAGACAGTAACTAGGATGGAGGGCATTTTAACTAATCACCAAAACAAGAATGACTCTCAGAGGAGTAGATACTTGTACTGAGGCCTCAAGAATGAGAAGTATGGACCATGAAAAGTAGGAAAGGAACTATCCAGGCAGAAGGTTCAGCAATGGAAGACGCTGAGGAAAGATAGAAGCTGGGCTTTTCAGAGAATGAAAAGATACTAAGTGTCTCCATTCACTCCAGCTGCTATAATGGAATACCATACACTGGGGGACTTACAAACAACAGAAATATGTTTCTCACTGCTCTGGAGGCTGGAAAGTTCAAGATCAAAGCACCAGTGGACTTGTTCTGGTGGGGACTGCTTCTGGCTCATAGACAGCAGTCTCACTATGTCCTCACATGGAAGGGACTAATTAGCTCTCTGGAGTTTCTTTTGTAAAGGCGCTAATCCCATCCATGAAACCTTTGCCCCATGATCTGATCACCTCCCAAAGACCCCACTTCCAAATGCCATCACATTGGCAGTTAGGTTTTAACATATGAATCTGGAGTCACATAAACATTCAGTCTATAGCAACAGTGAACAAGAAAAAATAAATCTAATGTTAGCAGGGCCTAGATCATATAAAGCCTTGGGAACATGGAAAGGTTTTTGACCTTTATTTCCAGATGCCTTAGGAAACCATTGGAAGGCTTGAAACAGGCTAGTGACTTATGTGTATTTATTTAAACTATTCTGATAGTATTATCTCTAACAGATTTTATAAGGCTATTGGAGTGGTCCCGACAAAAGACAACTATGCCTAAGACAAGGGTGATGGCAGTAGGGATGAAGATAAACAGACAGATAAATTTGAAATCTGTTCTGGAGATATAACATTCAGAACTTGCTGGTAAGGGTGTGAAAAGAGTAGAACCAAGAAAAATATCGAGTTTTCTTTGTCTGAACTATAGTGTAGATGGTGGTGCCATGAAAAAGAATAGGGGTGTAACAGCTTATTTTGTCAGAAACACCTTATTTTATTTTATTGGGAGGTAAATAACAGTTTTATTGGGTGCAAATGGAGAAAAAGATGCCAGTTAGACCTCCAAATGGAGATGATATGTAGGCAACTGGATATATGATGCTGGTGCTCTGAAGCAAGATCAGGACTAAACATATAATTTGGGGAGGCATTAAAATAAAGGTGGTGTTTAAAACCATAGAACTGTAGATTGTCTAAGGAGAAAATAAAGATAAAGAAGAGAAATATTGATAAAGAAGAGAAAATATAGATAAAGAAAAGATGATTTAAAAAAAGCAGATAAATCCTAGAGGAACCTTCCACAATTCCAGTATTTAGATACCTGGTAAAGGAGAGAAAGCTGTATTAAATGCCAGCACCGTATCCTGACAAATGCCCCCCCTCATCTCTCAGCCCATAGATACTGCTTCTTTTATGATGTGGCATTATCTTAGTCTGGGATCCCCATAAGAAAACAACCTGGATGAGAACTGCATTAAGGTCGTTTACTCTGGAAATGATTCCAGGAAATAGGAGTGAAGATCTAGTGAGAATAAAATGAGGAAGGAGAGAAAGTCAGTGCAAAGACATGAAGGACATTCAACATCACTGTAGGGAGTTGTGCGTGACTTCTTTCAGATCTTATGAGGAGATACACAAAAAGTCTCAAAATTGGCTGCCCAAGGGGCAAAAGAGAGAAACATTCGACCATTGTCTCGGGTTCTTTTTGATTGAGGGTTTCCCTACAAGACATTAATATTCCCACACTTCTAGATTGCCATGCAAGACTGATGAGAGTGCAGGCTTTAGCAGGCATCTTAGGTGATAGCATCAGAAAAGCTGGAAGTTACACAAAGAGAGCTTAATATATCAATATTCTATAACATATAAATATTCAATACTTTCAAGTCAAAAAATCCCCCCTCAAATGTTAGATCCCTCCAGAAACCTTTTTTACATAAACAGACATCAATACTTTCTCTACTCCACCACCTACTATGAGGTGGTATCCCAAGCCATCTATTGGATCGTTCACTGTCACTATTACGACCTCTAGAAGATTGTCTAGAATGTACTGAATATGTATTTTATAGAGAAAGGCAAAGAGCAATCCAATAATCCTAGCTGTTGCTTAATTACAACTATTCTTTAGAAGAGGCACAGAATAACATCTGGGACTTTGCCTTTTTGATAATACCAGAGGATGAAAAATCAACTAGTTTTACTTCATTAGCAATTGTGTCTACTACATAGCAGTTTTCTTCCAAATTATGTCCATATCTACCATCTTAATATATTCTTTGGGGGGCTAATAGAAAATATAATTATCACATTTCCTACCTTGCTGATATTTCCACTGGGGAATTCCTCCAGGAGCCATCGTGGCAGTGATGACTGAAGCCGACACAAACAAACACTGCAGATGGGAAGTTTGCAGCTGCCTTCCTTTTTAAAGAGCTTTGCTTTCCACATTTGTGCTCCTCATTCACACTTCCTGTTGCCTCTCCTTAAGCAAGAATAATCTCTTCTTTTTTTTTTTTTTTTCCTGGTGACAGTAGGATTTATTAGAATGTGCTCTTAATATATAAAGCCCAGCCCAGGTCTTTTTGTTTTCTTAACCACACCATTCTAAAGACAAAGATGGAATGTGTTTTCTTACCTCTTGTTCTCTTTTGTCCTTTCTATAAATATTTCTTAATACTTTACCTTATCTCCCCAACTTAGACCTCTCAATGGGACATGGTCCTTGAGGAAAGCAATGAAACTAACTGCAAATAGGCTCTGAAATCAATCTGCCTGGGTTAAAATCCCCATTTTACTACTGACTAGCTGGCTGAGTGACCTTGGGCAAGTCACTTGGTCTCTCTGTACTTCAATTTCAACAAGTCTAATAATAGAACTTACCTTGTAGATTTTATGAGAATTAGGTGAGACAGTGCATGTAAAGTGGTTAACACATAATGGGCATATAGAAAAAGCTTTTGTGTCTTAAGGGTGGTCAAAGTAGGATCCTTAGCCTTATGGGAAACTGCTATCTTTTGTTATTGTGGGACAGAAAACTGCATCTCCATCCCAGATAAAATAAATAAATAAAATAAAAAGCTCTCTAGGATGTCAGTGGAAATCAAAATTAATTTTCTTTTAAGAATTTTTCTAAGATGGTGACACTCTGCTATGATTAAAGGCAAGCTGGGTATTACAAAGTCATGCAGGAAAGCAGAGCTCCAGGGATATGAATAATCACCAGGCTATTTAAGGACATGATACCTCTAAAAGCAGCTTAATGTCAGGCTGGCATTTTGTAGTGGCATATTTCAAGTACATGCAATTTACTGTCATGTTAAGCTCATAACTCTTTTGATAGCATCCACTCTGATGTGATCCAGCTTTCTCTCTCCAACTCAACAGCTATTTGATTGCCCTGCTGCTCAACACATCTCAGTATCCCTCATTTCCCACCATGTTCAAATCTGTATTTTCTAACTCCTGGCTCCAAAGAAATACTAAGGAGTCAAGCCTAATCCCAGATGGGAGCAAGGAGACAGGAATGAGAAAAAAAAAGTTCTCAGGAAAGTGATTCCTCTTTCTCTGGGTTGAAGGCAGACTAAATGGCCTGAACATTTTCTTCCTTAACAACTGAGGGAAATTTCCTTTCCTCTTGCTCACTTTTTCCTTCTGCCTCAGCATCTGTAAAGAGAAAAGTTTAGATTGGCACTTATTTAAAAAGCAGCACTTATAAACATGTATTTCAGTGCACACTGAAATGTTCTTTTAAAAAAAATAGCCTTGATAGGCCAGGCGTGGTAGTTCACACCTATAATCCTAGCACTTTGGAAAACCAAGGTGGGTGGATCATCTGAGGTCAGGAGTTCGAGACCAGCCTGGCCAACATGGCAAAACCGTGTCTCTACTAAAAATACAAAAAGTAGCTGGGTGTGGTGGCCAGTGCCTATAATCCCAGCTACTCAGGAGACTGAGGCAGGAGAATTACTTGAACCCAGGGTGTGGAGGTTGCATTGAACTGAGATCCTGTCACCTAACTCCAGCCTCGGCAAAAGAGAGAAACTCCATCTCAAAAAAACAAACAAAACTGTCTGTCAGTGGCTGGCAAGATGGCTGAATAGGAACAGCTCGAGTCTGTGGCTCCCAAAGAGATCAACTCAGAAGGCAGGTGATTTCTGCATTTCTAGCTGAGGCACCTGACTCATCTCATTTGCACTAGTTAGACAGTGGGTGCAGCCCACAGAACTCCCTCCCCCAGCCAAGGAAAGCCATGAGGGACTGTGCCATGAAGAACAGCACACCCCAACCAAGATACTACACGTTTTCCACAGGATTTGTAACCTGCAGACCAGGGATTCCCTCTGGTGCCTATGCCACCAGGGCCCTGGGTTTCAAGCACAAAACTGGGCTGCCATTTAGGCAGACACTGAGCTAGCTGCAGAAGTTTTTTCATGTCCAACTGGTGCTAAGAAATCAGAAAGACAGAACTTTTCACTCCCCTGGAAACTGGGCTGAAGCCAGGAAGCCAAGTGGTCTAGCTCAGCAGATCCCACCCTCACAGAAACCAGCAAGCTAAGATCCAATAGCTTGAAATTCTCACTACCAGCACAGCAGTCTGAAGTTGACCTGGAACACTCAAGCTTGGTGGGAGGAAGGGTGTCTGCCAATACTGAGGCTTGAATAGGTGATTTTCCCCTCACAGTTTAAACACAGCTACCTGGAACTTCAAACTGGGCAAAGCCCACTGGAACTCGGCAAAGCCACTGTAGCCAGATGCCTCTCTATATTCCTCCTCTTGGCAGGGCATCTCTGAAAGAAAGGCAGAAGCCCCACTCTGGGACTTATAGATAAAACTTCCATCTCTCTGGGACAGAGCACCTGGGAGAAGGGGCAACGGTGGGTGCAGCTTCTGCAGACATAAATGTTCCTGCCTGCCAGTTCTGAAGACAGCAGCAGATCTCCCAGCACTGTGCTAAAGCTCTGCTAAGGGACAGATTACCTCAAGTGGGTCCCTGACCCCATGCCTCCTGACTGGAAGATACCTCCCAGCAGGGGTCAAAAGACACCTCATACAGGAGAGCTCCAACTGATATCTGGGGGTGTCCCTCTGGGACAAAGCTTCCAGATGAAGGAACAGGCAGTAATTTTTGCTGTTCTGTGGCCTCTGCTGGTTATACAGGCAAACAAGGTCTGCAGTGGACCTTTGGCAAACTACGGCAGCCTGCAGCAGAGGGGCCTGGCTATCAAAAGGAAAATTAACATACAAAATGGAACAGCATCAATATCAACAAAAAGGATGTCCACACATAAACTCCATCCAAAACTCACCAACATCAAACACCAAAGTTAGATGAATACATGAAGATGAGGAAAAACTAATGCAAAAAGTCTGAAAATTCTAAAACCAGAACGCCCCTTTTTCTCCAAAGGATCACAACTTCTCACCAGCAAGGGGACAAAACTGGATGGAAAATGAGTTTGACAAATTGACAGAAGTAGGCTTCATAAGTCGGGTAATAACAAACTCCTCCAAGCTAAAAGAGCATGTTCTAAACCAATGCAAGGAAGCTAAGAACTTGAAAAAAGGTTAGAGGAATTACTAACTAGAATAACTAGTTTAGAGAAGAACATAAATGACCTGATGGGAGCTAAAAAACACAGCACAAGAACTGTGTAAAGCACATACAAGCAGAAGAAAAGATATCCAAGACTGAATTTCAAATTAATGAAATAAAGTGTGAAGACAAGATTAGAGAAAAAAACAATGAAAAGAAACAAACAAAGCCTCCAAGAAATATGGGACTATGTGAAAAGACCAAACCTACATTCGATTGGTGTACCTAAAAGTGACAGGGAGAATGGAACCAAGTTGGAAAATACACTTTAGGATATTATTCAGGAGACCTTCCCCAACCTAGCAAGACAGGCCAACGTTTAAGTTCAGGAAATACAGTGAAAACCACAAAGTTACTCCTCAAGAAGAGCAACCCCAAAACACATAATCGTCAGATTCACCAAGGTTGAAATGGAGGAAAAAATGTTAAGGGCAGCCAGAGAGAAATGTTGGGTTACCCACAAAGGGAAGTCCAACAGACTAAGAGTGGATCTCTCTGCAGAAACCATATAATCCAGAAGAGAGTGGGGGCCAATATTCAACATGCTTAAAGAAAATGATTTTCAACCCAGAATTTCGTATCCACCCAAACTTATCTTCATAAGCGAAGGAGAAATAAAATCCTCTACAGACAAGAAAATGCTGATATATTTTATCCCTATCAGGCCTGCCTTACAAGAACTTCTGAAGGAAATACTAAACATAGAAAAGAAAAACCTGTACCAGCCACTGCAAAAATATACCAAATTGTAAAGACCATCAAAACACTATGAAGAAACTGCATCAACTAACAAGCAAAATAACCAGCTAGCATCATAATGACAAGATCAAATTCACACATAATAATATTAACTTTAAATGTAAATGGGATAAATGCCCCATTTAAAAGACACAGTCTGGCAAATTGGATAGAGTGTCAAGACCCATCAGGGTGCTGTATTCAGGAGACCCATCTCATGTACACAGATACACGTAGGCTCAAAATAAAGAGATGGAGGAAGATTTACCTAGCAAATGGTAAGCAAAAACAAAGCAGGGGTTGCAAACCTCATCTCCGATAAAATAGACTTTAAACCAACAAAGATCAAAAAAGACAGAAAAGGGCATTACCTAATGGTAAAGAGATCAGTGCAACAAGAAGAGCTGACTATCCTAAATATATATGCACCCAATACAGGAGCACCCAGATTCATAAAGCAAGTTTTTAGAGACCTACTAAGAAACTTAGACTTCTTCAAAATAATAGTGGGAGACTTTAACACCCCACTGTCAATACTAGACAGCTTAATGGCACAGAAAATTACCAAGGATATTCAGGACTTGAACTCAGCTCTGAACCAAGCAGATCTAACAGTCATCTATAGAACTCTCCACCTGTGGCGATTCCTCAAGGACCTAGAAATAGAAATTCCATTTGACCCAGCAATCCCATTACTGGGTATATATCCAAAGGACTATAAATCGTTCTACTATAAGGACACATGCACACAAATGTTCATTGCAGCACTGTTTACAATAGCAAAGACCTGGAACCAACCCAAATGCCCAACGATGATAGACTGGACTGGGAAAATGTGGCACATATATACCATGGAATATTATGCAGCAATCAAAAATGATGAGTTTGTGTTCTTTGTAAGGACATGGATGAATCTGGAGAACATCATTCTCAGCAAACTGACACAAGAACAGAAACAGAAATACTGCATATACTCACTCATAGGTGGGTGAGAAAAATGAGAACACATGGACACAGGGAGGGGGTCTACTACACACTGGTGTCTAGTGGGGGGAATAGGGGAGGGACAGCATGGGGGGGCTGGGGAGGGATAGCCTGGGGATGAATGCCAAGTGCGGGTGAAGGGGAGGAAGGCAGCAAAACACACTGCCATGTGTGTACATATGCAACTATCTTGCATATTCTGCACATGTACCCCAAAACCTATAATGCAATAAAAATTTAAAAAAAAAAAAAGAACTCTCCACCCTGAATCAACAGAATATACATTTTTTTCAGCACCGCCTGCACTTATTCTAAAACTGACCGCATAATTGTAAGTAAAACACTCCTCAGCAAATGCAAAAACACAAAAATCATTACAAACAGTCTCTCAGACCATAGTGCAATCAAATTAGATCTCCAGATTAAGAAACTCACTCAAAACCGCACAACGACATGGAAATTAAACAACTTACTCCTAAATGACTACTGGGTAAATAATGACATTAAGGCAGAAATAAAGATGTTCTTTGAAACCAATGAGAACAAAGACACAACATACCAGAATCTCTGAGACACATTTAAAGCAGTGTGTAGAGGGAAATTTATAGAACTAAATGCCCATAAAAGAAAGTAGAGGGCCAGGCATGGTGGCTCACACCTGTAATCTCAGCACTGTGGGAGGCCGAGGCAGGCAGATCACAAGGTCAAGAGATTGAAGCCATCCTGGCCAACATGGTGAAGCTCCATCTCTACTTACAATACAAAAATTAGCTGGGCATGGTGTCATGTGCCTGTAGTTCTAGCTACTCGGAGGCTGAGGAAGGAGAATTGCTTGAACCTGGGAGGCAGAAGTTGCAGTCAGCCAAGATTGCACCACTACACTCCAACCTGGTGCCTGACGACAGAGTGAGACTCCATCTCAAAAAAAAAATAAAATAAAAGGAAGTAGAAAGATCTAAAATCAACACCCTAATACCACAATGAAAAGAACTAGAGAAGTAAGAGCAAACAAATTCAAAAGCTAGCAGAAGACAAGAAATAATTAAGATCAGAGCAGAGCTGAAGGAGAAGATAGAGACACAAAAGACCCTTCAAAAAAATCAATGAATCTAGGAGCTGTTTTTTTTGTTTGGTTTTTTTTTGAAAGGTCAACAAAATAGACTGCTAGCCAGACTAATAAAGAAGATAGAAGAATCAAATAGACAAAATAAAAAATGATATAGGGGAGATCACCACTGACCCCACAGAAATACAAATTACCATCAGAGAATACTATAAACACATCACTGCAAATACACTAGAAACTCTAGAAGAAATTGATAAATTCCTAGACACATACACTCTCCAAAGACTAAATCAGGAAGAAGTTGAATCCCTGAATAAATGGATAACAAGTTTTGAAATTTATATAGTAATTAGTAGCCTATCAACCAAAAAAATCCCAGGACCAGATGGATTCACAGCCAGGAGCAGGTACCATTCCTTCCGAAACTATTCCAAAAACAGAAGAAAAGGAATTCCTCCCTAACTCATTTTGTGAGGCCAACATCATCCTGATATCAAAACCTGGCAGAGACACAACAAAAAAAGAAAATTTCAGGCCAATATCCCTGATGAACATCCATGCGAAAATCCTGAATAAAATACTGGCAAACCGAATCCAGGAGCACATCAAAAACTTATCCACCATGATCAAGTTGGCTTCATCCCTGGGATGCAAGTCTGGTTCGACATACACAAACCAATAAAGATAATCCATTACATAAACAGAATCAATGACAAAAACTACATGTTTATCTCAGTAGATGTAGAAAGGCCTTCAATAAAATTCAACACTCCTGCATGCTAAAAACTCTCAATAAACTAGGTATTGATGAAATATATCTCAGGATAATAAAAGTTATTTATGACAAACTTACAGCCAATATAATACTGAATTGACAAAGGCTGAAAGCATTCTCTTTGAAAACCAGCACAAGACAAGAATGCCCTCCCTCACCACTCTTATTCAACATAATATTGGACGTTCTGGCCAGGGCAATCAGGCAAGAGAAAAAAATAAAGGCTATTCAAATAAGAAGAGAGGAAGTCAAATTGTCTCTGTTTGCAGATGACATGATTGTATACTTAGAAAACCCCATTGTCTTAGCCCAAAATCTCCTTAAGCTGATAAGCAACTTCAGCAAAGACTCAGGTTACAAAATCAGTGTGCAAACATCACAAGCACACCTATACACCAATAATAGACCAATAGAGAGCCAAATCATGAGCAAACTCGCATTCACAATTGCTACCAAGAGAATACAATTCCTAGAAATACAACTTACAAGAGATGTGAAGGATCTCTTCAAGGAAAACTACAAACTACTGCCCAAGAAAATAAGAAAGGACACAAACAAATGGAAAAACATTCCATGCTCATTAATAGGAAGAATCAATATTGTGAAAATGGCAATACTGCCCAAAGTAATTTATAGATTCAATGCTATTCCCATCAAGCTACCACTGACTTTCTTCACAGAATTGAAAAAACGTCCTTAAATTTCATATGGAACTAAAAAGAGAGCCCATACACCCAAGAGAATCCTAAGCAAAAAGAACAAAGGTGGAGGCATCATGCTATCTGACTTCAAATTATACTGCAAAGATACAGTAACCAAAACAGCATGGCACTGGTACCAAAACAGATATATAGACCAATGGAACCGAACAGAGGCCTCAGAAATAACACCACACATCCACATTCATCTGATCTTTGACAAACCCAACAAAAACAAGGAACGCAAAAGGATTCCCTATTTTATAAGTTGTGTTGGGAAAACTGGGTAGTCATATGCAGCAAACTGAAACTGGGCCTCTTCTTTACACATTATACAAAAATTAACTCATGATGGATTAAAGACTTAAATGTAATGCCTAAAATCATAAAAACCCTAGAAGAAACCCTAGGCAATACCATTCAGGACATAGGCATGGGCAAAGCCTTCATGACTAAAACACAAAAAGCAATGGCAACAAAAGCCAAAATTAAACAGTGGGACCTAATTAAACAAAAGAGCTTCTGCACAGCAAAAGAAACTATCATCAGAGTGAACAGGCAACCACAGAATGGGAGAAAAATTTTTTAATATTCAGAATCTACAAAAAAACTTAAACACATTTACAAGAAAAAAACAACTCCACCAAAAAGTGGGTAAAGGATATGAACAGATACATCTCAAAATGAGGTATTTATACAGCCAACAAACATAAAAACAGCTCATGACTGGCCATTAGAGAAATTCAAATCAAAACCACATTGAGATGTCATCTCACATCAGTTAGAATGCTAATTATTAAAAAGTCAGGAAACAACAGATGCTAGAGAGGATGTGGAAAAATAGAAATACTTTTACACTGTTGGTGGGAGTGTAAATTAGTTCAACCCTTGTGGAAGACAATGTAGCGATTCTTCAAGGATCTGGAATCAGAAATACCATTTGACCTAGCAATCCCATTACTGGGTATTTACCCAAAAGATTATAAATCATTCTACTATAAAGACACATGCACATGTATGTTTATTGCAGCACTGTTCACAATAGCAAAGACTTGGAACCAACTCCAATGCCTACCAATGATAGACTGAATAAAGAAAATGTGGCACATATACACCATGGGATTTATAAGCAGCCATAAAAATGGATGAGTTAATATCCTTTGCAGGAACATGGATGAAGCCGGAAGCCATCATTCTTAGCAAACTAACACAGGAACAGAAAAACAAACACCGCATGTTCTCACTCATAAGTGGGAGTTGAATAATGAGAACACGTGGACACAGGGAGGGGAACATCACACATCGGGGCCTGTCATGGGGTGGAGGGCTATGGGAGAGACAGCATTAGGAGAAATACCTAATGTAGATGACCAACCGGTGGTTTGATGGGTGCAGCAAACCACCATGGCAGGTTGTATCTCTGAACTTAAAGTATAATAATAATAAAATCTTTTTGATGGACTCCTGCTATCCAATCAATTGACATACTGAATTAGCACCTTTTCCTATGTATGCAAGTAACAACCTCAGCAAAGCAAAGTTATGGTTATCCTTCCAATAATTATCACTAGAACTAGAGTAAATGAATCTTTTTAAAATATATATTTATCTGGAAAATATTTTATTATCAAAGGCTTTCTTTAGATTTGCAAATTGCTCGTGTCTGTATGTAATGATATTTATAGTCTTTCTGTAAAGTCATTGTGCTTCTTACCAATTATTGCTGTTAGGTTTTATTTATATACATATGTATAATATATATAAATATACAAAATTTATACACATACACACAAACATGCACACATACACACATGTATACACATACACACAAAATAAGAAAATAAAGGTATTTTGACTTGGCAAATTATATCATTTGTGGCAGTGTCTGCTAGTTGTCTGGTCAATATAGTCTGTCCTTCTTTATCATTAATACACTTTTTTCAGAGCAGGAAATATGTTATCTACAAATATCATTTAGAGTAAAATCAAATTTCTACTTCAACTAATATATCAGATCAACTGTATCTTTATGTTTGTTTGTTGCTATAAGTTTATTCATACCACAAAAATTGTCATATTTAAAATCTTCAAAACAGTTTTAGCACAGGTGAAATCTTCTCATTTAGCTAAGTCCCTGAGCTCTTTGAGCAGGCTGACCTTACGCATCAGCCTCTTCCCCAGCCACCCTGGTCCCCTTGCTCCAGAATGCTTTGCTACCTGCTCTGGCCTCAAGGCTACTTTTGCTCCCCCTCACGTTAACTCTAGGTGAACATTTAATACTATCACCTTTCTAGCCAATGGTGCTCTGCAGAAAACATGCAGCTTCTCTGACAACAAGACTGAGTCCCCACCCCAAAGAGGACCTTACACCATTTTCCCAATGCTTATTGACAAAAGAGGAACCAGATAAGGATATACTTTGTGTATCCTTATTATTCATAAAATTGTCTGCCATAGGTCAGTGTTTCAATGTCTTCCAAGCCTTATGTCTCAGATGCTCTCTCCAAGCACTGGACGCCAAAAAGGTCAACATCCACATCAAACTTACTGGCAAACAAGTGGTGCTTGAGCAGCATCCAGCTCAAGTTGCCAGCTCCGAAAATGCACACTGAGCACATGTGGACCCCATCGCATGGTGGTCAGGAAGCACCCTAGGAAACATCACACTCAAAGTACTGTCAATTGATAAAGCTAGCAATTGCGTGCATGTCAGAGAAATTGTACCTATGACTTGTGGAGAGTGAGCTGGGGACTTCAGGGAATCCTTTGGATAGTGGCCCGCAGACACTCATTGGGACCATATTAATGTACTCTTGATTTTATGTGGGGCACTAATGTACACAGCTAAGTTTCTCATCTTCCCTTAGAGCTTAAAGTGTGCCCATGGGACTAAATTCTGAACAAACAAGATGTAAGGAGAAGTGTTAGAGTACTATGTTGACCTCTGGAAAATCTCTTGAAGAGTAGCATGAGCTCCAAATCTTCCTTCTTTCTGAAGTCTAGAATGTGGATGAGATGTCTTGAATTCCAGAAGTCATTTTGAATTATGAAGTCACCTTGCGAATGAAAGATACGTGCTAAGATGGTGAAGCAAAAAGATGAAAGAAGTTTAAATCCTGAACTATAAAACCACCATACCAGCCTGGAAATGTTCACTAAGAAACTTTTGGTTAATGAGAGAAATAATTTATTTTGCTTAAATTTCTGTTTTTTAAAAAGTTATCTGTGATATGCAGCTAAATCTAATCCTTACGTGGTGTCAAGGTTTCCCTGAACTACATATTCCAATATGTTTCCTTAAATATTTCTGATTTTGTTCATAAACTCTTAGACCCCTTCTCCAAATAAACTGAATTTTTTATCATATTTATCTTATTTCAGTCTAATAGATTTAATAAATTATAAGTTTATAAAATATGTTTTTGCAATCCAATGAAAGTGGTAAAATTTTTTAATATAAAGAAATATCATGGGAGGCAGCAAAATATAAAACTATATTTTTCTAAATTAGCAAAATAATAAAACATGATATTTTATATCTTTCTTTTGAAACATTATCTCTTATCTTAAAACTATTCCTATGAGGCAATTTTTAATCATATTAAATGAAAATCAAGTTTGCAGAGTCTTACATCTCAGTTCCTAGGAAGCTACACATCTGTTATTTTCCACTTTTACACAGAGAACAGACTATTCACTATTAAACTCTGACTGTTTGCCTCTGTTAGAACACTGACTGTCAGTAGAACCCTAAACTCTCAAAGCCAAATGTTTTCCTTTCTGTTTATTCCAGTACTTTGTCATTATTTAGCAACCTCACAGAATTCTCCCCTCTGACAGAAGCATTTCCTGCTGTTAAAAACGTCTAAAATGGATAGACTATGTGTTCACAAAGGGAGACTGGTCTCTCCTGCATATACTTATGGCAAATTGTTCTTGCAGACCTTGTGTGGAAATGTAAACCTCTGTAGTTTATTTCTCAAGCTCGCCAGAGAATTTAACTTTGCAGGTCTGTCAGTCCAGGCCCTTTTGCAGGGTCATTGTTTCATATCCAGTGCATACTGTCCGATCCCACCACATCTATCAGGCTCTGCTTGGCTGGGTTAAGAGCTATGTTAATGTGATGCACCTGCCAGCTAGCAAGCAAGGGAAAGCACAAGCACATTTGTGGCACATAAAAACAACAAAAACAATTCTCCACAGAAACAAAAAATTGATTAGAGACTGAGTAAATTTATGCCACTTGAAACACTGTGAAGCTGACATTTTATGAAGTGGCAATGAAATGTATGGATAGGAATGAAATTAACAGTAGTTGGAGCTAGCTGTGTGTGATCTATATTGCCTACCACTCTATACGACGATAGCAGGTATTCTGTTCAAGGTTTTCTCTGTTTATATTCAGTGACACACTCATATTGTGTGTTTTCTAATATTTTGTCCCTTCATCCTTTTGGCCTTGAAAATGGTCACCTATTTTCTTTAGCATAAGGTAAGAACAGTTTAAAATGATGTCCAAGTCTTGCACAGGCAGACCTCAGCTAACCCGATAGCCCCCATCTGATTCACCCTTTATCAGAACACTCTTTATACTATCTTGCATTTACCTTGTAAGCACTGGCCATGCATCATACCAGTGCTTCCCTTAGACTCTAAGCTTCGTGAAGGTAGACACCATATCTGCCTTGATCATCTTCATATCTACAGAGCAGGACATGATGTCTGATACATGATAGGCTCTCAAATTTTTTCTGAAGTTAAAAATAATTTAAAAGTCCTTCAGAATATTCAGCTATGTATGCTGTTATCCTGAGCCTATTACTATATCTATACTCAGGAAATAGTTGATAAGTATTTGTCAAATTTGAAAAAGTAACTTAATAATATAATCAATGAATAAATAGTTTAATCTGAAACATTTCCAAAAGTATTTCCCACAGTACACTACTGCAATAAGGTACCCATAAAAAAAAAAAGTCATGATGAAATGAACTTACATCTGCTGAGAATTCACCATATGCTAGACATTGGACTAAGTGTTTTACATTCATCTTCTTATGTAATCTGTGTAATAACCCAAGGAGATATGTTGTTATTACTATTGTACAGATGGAAAAACTGAAGTTCAAAGAGTTTAATTAACCAGTCTAAAGTAATATTTTTTTGAGTGGCAGACAGATCTGGAATCTCTGATTTATCTTTCTCTAACTCACTACACAGTACTCTGTTGTCCCTTCAGTAATTCACCATGTGCAGTAGCAACGTAAAACTCTAAAAAGTCCTGCAATAACAGCATTAAACCAAGGAATTCTTCTTTCTCACATGACAAGGCTTTCAAAGACTATACCAGTCCAATGGTTGCCAGAGTAGGGTATATACACTGAATTGTGATATTGGAAGAAAATATTAATTCCCTTTTTTATATCAATCTTTTAATTTCTATTTTTTTGTTTTATGATGTCCATATTATGAGTAGATGTATAGAATTTTAAATAAATAATGTCTGTGAAGCACGATTCAACAAGTTTAGAGACCACTAATCTAGAGAATTGCCTTCCAAACATAATTTGAGATTTTTACTCCTTCTGTTGATTTCATAAAACTGTTTTTAAGTAACTGACTTCAAATTATGCTTAAATTATGCTCAATTGCTTGGGATATAGCAAATATTATATATATATTTATAATTTATTGTGTAATTTCAACTGGTTGCTATTGTTAGAGGAAACAATGAAGTGGCATATTTATTTTATTTTTTATTGTAATTATTTGATTATTATTATGCTTTAAGTTCTCAGATACATGTACAGAATATGTGAGTTTGTTACATAGGTATACATATGCCATGGTTGTTTGCTGCACCAATCAACCTGTCAGCTAGGTTTTAAGCCCTGCATGCATTAGGTGTTTGTCCTAGTGTTATCCCTCCCCTGCCCCTCAACCCCTGACAGGTTCCAGTGTGTGATGTTCCCCTTCCTTTGTCCATGTGTTCTCATTGTTCAACTCCCATTTATGAGTGAGAACATGCAGTGTTTGATTTTCTGTTCCTGTGTTAGTTTGCTGAGAGTGATGGTTTCCAGTTTCAACTATGTTCCTGAAAAGGACATGAACTCATCCTTTTTTATGGCTGCATAGAATTCCATGGTATATATGTGCCACATTTTCTTTATCCAGTCTATCATTGATAGGTGTTTCGGTTGGTTCCAAGACTTTCCTATTGTGAATAGTGCTGCAATAAACATACATGTGCATGTGTCTTTATAGTAGAATGATTTATAATCCTTTGGGTATATACGCAGTAATGGGATTGCTGGATCAAATGGTATTTCTGGTTCTACATCCTTGAGGAATCACCACACAGTCTTCCGCAATGGTTGGACTAATTTACACTCCCACCAACAGTGCAAAAGCGTTCCTATTTCTCCAAATTGTCTCCAGCATCTGTTGTTTCCTATTTCATGATCCCCACTCTAACTGACATGAGATAGTATCTCATTGTGGTCTTGATTTGCATTTCTTTAATTACCAGTGATAAGTTTTTCACATTTAGTGGCCACATAAATCTCTTACTTTGAGAAGTGTCTGTTCATATCCTTTGCCGACTTTTTGATAGGGTTGTTTTTCTCTTGTAAATTTGTTTAAGTTTCTTATAGATTCTTGATATTAGCCCTTTGTCAGATGGATAGAGTGCAAAAATTTTCTCCCATTCTGTAGGTTGCCTGTTCACTCTAATGATAGTTGCTTTTGCTGTGCAGAAGCTATTTAGTTTAATTAGATCCCATTTGTCAATTTTGGCTTTTGTTACCATTGCTTTTGGTGTTTAGTCATGAAGTCTTTGCCCATGCCTATGTCCTGAATGGTATTGCCTTGGTTATCTTCTAGGGTTTTTAAAGCTTTAAGTCTTACATTTAAATCTTTAATCCATCTTGAGTTAATATTTATTTAAGGTGTAAAGAAGGAGTCCAATTTCAGTTTTCTGCATAGGCTAGCCAGTTTTCCCAATATCATTTATTAAATAGGAAATCCTTTCCCCATTGCTTGTTTTTGTCAGGTTTGTCAAAGATCAGATGGTTGTAGATGTATAGGGTTATTTCTAAGGCCTCTGTTCTGTTCCATTGGTGCATACACACACACACACACACACACACACGTATATATGTTTATAAATATATGTGTGTCTATGTATGTATGTGTGTGTATATATATTTTTTCTTGGCTATATGGGCTCTTTTTTGTTCCATATGAAATTTAAAGTACTTTATTCTAATTCTGTAAAGAAAGTCAATGGTAGCTTGATGGGAATAGCATTGAATCTATAAATTACTTTGGGCATTATGGCCATTTTCACAATATTGATTCTTCCTATTAATGAGCTTTTTCCATTTGTTTGTGTCCTCTCTTACTTCCTTGAGCAGAGAGTGGTTTGTAGTTCTTCTTGAAGAGGTCCTTCACTTCTCTTACAAGTTGTATTCCTAAATATTTTATTCTCTTTGTAGCACTTGTGAATGTCAGTTTACTCATGATTTGGCTCTCTGTTTATTATCCGTATATAGGAATGCTTGATTTTTGCACACTGATTTTGCATCCTGAGACTTTGCTTAAGTTGCTTATCAGCTTAAGGAGATTTTGGGCTGAGATGATGGAGTTTTCTAAATATAAAATTATGTCCTCTGCTAACAGAGGCAATTTGACTTCCTCTCTTCCTATGTGAATAGCCTTTATTTTTTTCTCTTGCCTAATTGTTTTGGCCAGAACTTCCAAAACTATGTTGAATAGGAGTGGTGAGAGAGGGCAGCCTTGTCTTGTGCTGGTTTTCAAAGGGAATGCTTTCAACTTTTGTTTATTCCGTATGATATTGACTATGGGTATGTCATAAATAGCTTTTATTATTTTGAGATATGTTCTATCAATACCTAGTTTACTGAGTGCTTTTAGCTTGAATGTGGTGTGGCTTGAATGTGGCTTGAATTTTATCAAAGGCCTTTTCTGCATCTACTGAGATAATCATGTGGTTTTTGTCATTGGTTCTGTTTCTGTGATGGATTACTTTATTTATTTATTTATTTATTTATTTATTTATTTATTTATTTATTTATTTATTTATGGTGACAGACCCTGCTATACAGCACTGGTGACCCATGTACGTTACTGATTTGTGTATGTTGGACCAGCTTTGCATCCCAGGGATGAAGCTGACTTGATCGTGGTGAATAAGCTATTTAACATGCTGCTTGATTCAGTTTGCTGCTATTTTGTTGAGGATTTTTGCACCAATATTCATTAGGGATATTGGCCTGAAATTTGCTTTTTATTGTATCTTTGCCAGATTTTGGTTTCAGGATGATGCTGGCCTCATGAAATGAGTCAGGGAGGATCCCTCTTTATCCATCTTTTTCTATTGTTTATAATAGTTTCAGAAAGAACGGTACCAGCTCTGTTTTGTACCTCTGGTAGAATTTGGCTGTGAATCTGTCTCATCCTGAGTTTTTGGTTGGTAAGCTATTAATTACTGCCTCAATTTCATAACTTGTTATTGGTCTATTCAGGGATTCAACTTCTTCCTAGTTTAGTCTTGGGAGGATGTATGTTTGCAGGAATTTATCCATTTCTTCTAGATTTTCTGGTCTATTTGCATATGGGTGTTCATGGTATTCTCTGATGGTTGTATTTCAGTGGGATCAGTTGTGATCCCCCAGTATCATTTTTTTATTGTATCTATTTGATTCTTCTCTCTTTTCTGCTTTATTAGTCTACCTAGCGGTCTATTTTATTAACCTTTTCAAAAAAACTAGCTCCTGGATTCATTGATTTTTTTTTGTTTTTTTGGCAGGGTTTTTTGTATCCATATATCATTCAGTTCTGCTCTGATCTTAGTTCTTCCTTGTCTCCTGCTAGCATTTGAATTTGTTTGTCCTTGCTTCTCTAGTCCTTAATTGTGATGTTTGGGTATTGATTTTTAGATATTTTCCACTTTCTGGTGTGGGCAATTAGGGATACAAATTTCCCTCTAAATACTGCTTTGGCTGAGTACCAGAGATTCTGATACACTGTGTCTTTGTTCTCAGTGGTTTCAAATAATGTATTTATTTCTGCCTTAATTTTGTTGTTTACCCAGTAGTCATTCAGGAACAGGCTCTTCGGTTTCCATGTAGTTGTGCAGTTTTGTGTCAGTTTGCTAATCCTGAGTTCTAATTTGATCCTGTGGTCTAAGAGACTGTTTGTTATGTTTTCTCTTCTTTTGTATTTTCTGAGGAGTGCTTTACTTCCAATTATGTGGTCAATTTTAGAATAAGTGTGATGTGGTGCTGAGAAGAATGTATATTCTGTTGATTTGGGGTGGAGAGCTCTGTAGATGTCTCTTAGGTCCGCTTGGGCCAGAGCTGAGTACAAGTCCTGAATACCCTTGTTAATTTTCTGTCTTATTGATCTGTCTAATATTGAAAGTGGGATGTTAAAGACTCTTCTATTATTGTGTGGGAGTGTAAGTCTCTTTGTAGGTCTCTAAAAACTTGCTTTATGAATCTAGGTGCTCCTGTATTGGTTACATATATATTTAGGATAGTTAGCTCTTCTTGTTGCATTGATCTCTTTACCATTATGTAATGCCCTTCTTTGTCTTGTTTGATCTTTGTTGGTTTAAAGTCTATTTTATCAGAGACCAGGTTTGCAACTCCTGCTTTTGTCTTGTTTTGTTTGTTTTGTTTTCCATTTGCTTGGTAAATCTTCCTACATCCCTTTATTTTGAGGCTATGTGGGTTTCCTGAATACAGCACACTGATGTGTCTTGACTCTACCCAATTTGCCAGTCTGTGTCTTTTATTTGTAGCATTTATGTTTAAGGTTACTATCGTTATATGTGAATTTGGTCCTGTCATTATGATGCTAGCTGGTTATTTTGCACATTGATTGGTGCAGTTTCTTCATAGTATCATTGGTCTTTATGTATATATATTTTTGAAGGGTCTCCCCTTCAAAAAAGGAGGGAATGATTAGGAAACTTTATAGCAGAAAATGAATGAATCCAATGTCCCCAAATACATTTCTGACAACAACAAACACACACAGGACACACAGACAATAGTCACTAAATCACAGCCTTGTTCTTTCCAAAGGATAAAATGTCATTCAAGAATGAGGTGAAGTAGTTAGATGGAGCAAATACTATCCTTTTAACTGGAAGAAAAAAATGAGCAACAAGTTGGCATCTTAAGAACACACACATTGGGCTCAGAAATCAAGTTAAGCCTAAGGCTTAGGTAACATACTGCCACTGATAGCATCTCAGAGAAACTAGAGCATTATTCCATTAGAGGAGCAATCTTGCAATAGTGTTGAAATGTTTAGTAGTGGTCTTGCTGCACCCACTAATGGACCAAGTGGCCTCAATAGCCTCTTTAAAAATCAGTGTTTGCCTAACCAAAGATCATTTGAGTAAACTGCATCCCCACTTCTGCTTAGCATTTTTGGAAGCACAAAAGTTACCCCTTTCCATCCTTTTACTTTCCCTTGTTGGTATGTCTAATTACAGAATAGACGGACACCACTTAACAGATCACTCCCTTTTGACTACAGGTTGTTTCTTTTCCATATTTGATGAGGCTGGCCACAGCTCCCAAATCTTGGCCTAGCACATAATGGATTGGGAAGCAGAATCTTTAGCTTAGAATGCCAAGTGACAAGGACATGGCTGAAGCAAGAGGCAATTCTGGAACAAGTGCCTATGGGCAAACCTCACAACCGAGTTTTTAAATTAGTGGTAATTTTCTAGAACTAGAGAACACATTCAGGACAAACAGTTCTGATGGGAGAGACAATGGCTATGAATACATCGAGATCAGGCTGTGGGTGTGATCATAACTTGTACTCATTCAGGACCCAACAGGGTGGAGAGAACACCACCTCCAGACATGCAAGTTTCTGAAAAGTGAATTTTAAGAAAAAGTTGCTTTCTCTTAAAATTAATATAATACCACAAAAACACTTCTGCATGTTTTATAGCCTGAAACATACACACCCAAATATTAATGCTGGACAATAGCAACATTAACCTATAGCACAGTATTGCATCCTTCGTTGCTACAGACAGTAATGATGCATGTACATATCAGCCTTCAAAATGGTATTTAGTGTCACCACTTGTCACTGTGGCCGTCTCTCCTCACCCCAACCTGGATAAAATATTACACTACCCACTAATATAACCACTGACACACAAATCAAGCTTATTCCAGTTTAAAAACATTGAACCTCAATCTTTATTTCCAGTAAATGAACTAAACTTGTGAGTAGGCCATTCAACTTTTCATGATACATTTAGTGCTCAGAAATGGTTGATTCTGTTAGCCTTCACTATAGCTCAGGTGGCCCGAGATGGAGCCTACAATCTTCCTTGGGGTGTTTGGTGTTTTGAAGGAGTAAAGTAGGAGCACAACAATGGATACATTTCCTACCACCGTATCCTACACACCATCACTGGCATCCAGGACACAAGCAGCAAGTTCCAGACCCCAAATGTTGGTCACCACAAATAACACAATATGTTCTGGGAGCATGGGGGTAGGGGTGAAAGAGGAAAAATAAGGTCTGGATTTTTGACACACCATATGGGGTCTGAAATTGCTGTTTAGCAATGCATTTGGTTCCACTAAATAGGGAATGGAAGTGGGACAAAAAAGATTAAACCTAGATAGACAGTCCTAATCACCCACCTTCCAGTACCTTCAAGGCTGCTGAACGTTGCCTATGTTCTTCTCTGAGGTCCTCCAGACTTCATCTTAATGCCACTCAGACACAAACAGAATCACACAATAGCTTCAAGTAGCCCTCTCCTTCATCTCAGTTCTAAGTGAGCTGGCCACTGAGTAATAAAAGAAGCTGTTACATTTATAGGGAGGCCAGTCTCCAAATACAATGGAGCAGGCATTTGTTCACTGCTGTGAGTCAGAAATTGAATGTTATAATTTCTGTGAGTCAGAAATTGAATGTTATAATTTTAAAAATATAATACGACTTATTTAACTTCAAAAACATTTCAGCATCCTAAAACATATCAAAAAATAATAGAATGTTGCAAATCGTGTTTAAATACAGAAGGTTCTTGAACTTTCATTGATGTAATGACTCTTTGCTGACAATGAAGTTCTACAGTTTGTTTAAAAACAGTTTAAAAACTACTACACTTAACTAAAAAAACAAAAAAATAAAATAAACTTTCTATGCCAGCTGACCCCTTTGTCCACAGCTGAAATGGCAGCAGAATGCTATGTCACTATGTACAGAAACAAGACAACATGAAACTAAACGGAAGTCCGCTGCAGTCAACAACAGATCCAGTCTCACAGAGCATGCCCTGAGCTACAGCCCCTCCAAAAGGCGTCTTCCCCACAGCCTCAATGCTAAGCAAGGAGCATCAAGAGTTTGTCTCAGTTGTTTTGTTCTTTTTACAAACTATAGATATATACAGTTGATAACTCAGAATTTCTAGCAAATAACCATATAGTTAACATCACCTTACAAATAAAATAAAATGCCAGAAACATCTTTAAATGCCTTGTCACACCAACAGCAAAGTGCACAGAATGAGAAGGACATGAGACTGACTTTTTATTTTAAAAATGTTTAGAAATATGTACAACTTTGATACAGTTTCAGGGTACTCCAGACACCTATGGCCACTTCTTGTGGTTTACACTTCTTGTAAACCACTGACAATTTCTAGAGCACTTTGAGAGACTACAATATGATAGTGATCAAATTTTGTAATTAAACCTAATGAAATTGACACTTCTCATATAAGAGGTGTGTCACTTACTGCACTTGTTACTCTAAGTATTCACAAGGAGACAGATAAACAGTTTCTTTATTCATCCTCCTCCTCCTTTTCTTCCTTCTCATCTTCTTCATCTTTTTCATCCACCTATTTCTGGGCAACTTTAGCAGGACCCTTTGTGCCATCAAACTTTCCTTTCAACTTACAGTCAGGAACATTCTTCTCATCTTTCTTCAGCTTTTCCACCTTCGTGATGTAAGGCTGCTTTTCACTGTCATTTAAGTTATTCCACATCTCATCCAGCTTTTTTTCTATGACTCCAATAGAGATGCCAGAGTTTGTGGATATGATCTTAGGGTGTAATGCTGAACAGAACAGGAAAAATCCGGATGGTAGCCTTTGTGGGGGCATTAGGATCCTTCTTCTTCTTGCCTCCCTTAGCTGGTCCATAATCTTTCATTTCCCAATCATAGTGCACTTTATTCAGCCTTTGCCATTTCATCATATTTAGATTTCTCTCTCCTGGACATTGTCTTCAATCTCTCAGAACATTTCTTGGAAAATTATGCAAAACTGACAGGGACCTCTGAGTTTTTCTTATGTTCTTCTCTGCACAACTGCACAAAGAAGGCATAAGCAGACGTTTTGCCCTTTGGTTTCTTGGGATCCCCTTTAGCCATCCTGACTGTATTGTTCAGTAGTCTGGGGTCTTTATATTTTCATTTGTTTTGCAGTGGCTGGTACTGGTATTTCCTTTCCATATTTAGTGCTCCCTTTAGGAGTTCTTGTAAGGCAGCCCTGATGGGAAGAAATCCCTCAACATTTGCTTGTCTGTAAAGGATTTTTTTCTCCTTATGAAGCTTAGCTTGGCTGGATATAAAATTCTAGGTTGAAAATTCTTTTCTTTAAGAATTTTGAATATTGGTCCCCACTCTATTCTGGCTTCTCTGATTTCTGCAGAGAGATCTACTGTTAGTCTGATGGGCTTATAATGTAGGTAACCTGACCTCTCTCTGGCTGCCCTTAACATTTTTTCCTTCATTTCATCCCTGGTGAATCTGACAATTATGTGCCTTGGGATTGCTCTTCTCGAGAATTATCTTATTGGTGTTCTCTGTAATTTCTGAATTTGAATGCTGGCCTGTCTTACTAGGTTGAGGAAGTTCTCCTGGATATTATAATAAAGTGCATTTTCCAACTCAGTTCCATTATCCCCATCACTTTCAGGTACACCAATCAATCATAGGTTTGATCTTTCCACCGAGTCCCATATTCTTGGATGCTTTGTTTATTACCTTTCATTCTTTATCCTCTAATCTTGTCTTCATGCTTTACTTCCTTATGTTGATCTTCAGTCTCCAATATCCTTTCTTCTGCTTGATCAATTCAGCTATTGATACTTGTGTATGCTTCACAAAGTTCTCATTCTGTGCTTTTCAGCTCCATCAGGTCATTTATGTTCTTCTCCAAACTGGTTATTCTAGTTAGCAGTTCCTGTAACCTTTTATCAATGTCCTTAGCTTCCTTGCATTGGGTTAGAACATGCTTCTTTAGCTGGGAGGCGTTTGTTATTACCCACCTTCCGACGTCTACTTCTGTGAATTCATCAAACCCATTCTCCATTCAGTTTCATTCCCTTGCTCATTTGGAGTTGTGACCCTTTGGAGAAGAGGAGGCATTCTGGTTTTTGAAATTATCAGCATTTTTGTGCTGGTGTCTTCCCATCTTTGTGAGTTTATCTACCTTTGGTCTTTGATGCTGATGACCTTTGATGGGATTTTTGTGTGGGTGTCCTTTTTGTTGATGTTATTGCTTTCTATTTGCTAGTTTTCCTTCTAACAGTCTAGCCCCTCTTCTGCAGGTCTGCTGCAGTTTGCTGGAGGTCCACTCCAGACCCTGTTTGCCCAGGTATCACCAGCAGAAGCTGCAGAATAGCAAAGCTTGCTGCCTGCTTTTTCTTCTGGAAGGTTTGTCCCAGAGGGGCACCTGCCAGATGCCAGCCAGAGCTCTCCTGTATGAGATGTCTGTTGATCCCTGGTGGGAGGTGTCTTCCAATCAGGAGGGATGTGCATCAGGGACCCACTTGAGGATATAGTCTGTCCCTTAGCAGAGCTTGAGCACTTGGCTGGGAGATCCATTGCTCTCTTTAGAGCCAGCAGAAAGGACCATTTAAGTCTGCTGAAGCTAGGCCCAAAGCCACTTCTTCCCTCATGTGCTCTGTTCCAGGGAGATGGGAGTTTTACAATAAGCCCCTTACTAGGGCTGCTGCCTTTCTTTCAGAGATACCAAGCCCAGATAGGAGGAATCTAGACAGGCAGTCTGGCTTTAGCGGCTTTGTAGTGCTGTGGTGGCTTTGTTTGCACTGTGAGGGGAAAACTGCCTACTCAAGCCGCAGTAATGGCAAACACCCCTCTCCTGTACAAACTGTAGCATTCCAGGTTGACTTCAGACTGCTGTGCTGGCAGTGAGAATTTCAAGCCAGTGGATCTTAGCTTGCTGGGCTCCTTGGGGGGGAACACACTAAGCAAGACCACTTGGCTTCAGCCCCTCCTTTCCAAGGGAGTGAAAAGTTCTGTCTCACCGGGGTTCCAGGTGCCACTGGGGTAGGAAAAACCTCCTGCATCTAGCTCAGTATCTGCCCAAACAGCTGCCCAGTTTTCTGCTTGAAACTCAGGGCCCTGGTGGTATAGGCACCCAAGAGAATCTCCTGGTCTGTGGGTTTCAAAAACCATGGGAAAAGCATAGTATCTGGGCCGAATAGCACCGTCTCTCACAGCCCAGTCCCTCAGGGCTTCCCCTGGCTAGAGGAGGGAGTTCCCTGACCCCTTGTACTTCCCAGATGAGGAGATGCCCCACCCTGCTTCTGCTCACCCTCTGTGAGTTGCACCCACTGTCTAAGCAGTCCCAGTGAGATGAACCAGGTACCTCAGTTGGAAATGCAAAAATTACCTACCTTCTGTGTTGATCTCATTGGGAGCTGCAGACAAAAGCTGTTCCATCTTGCCAGATCCCCAAAGTGGCATACTTAAAACCTGCTTATTGTTGGTTTTTAAAACTACCCACACACCCCAATACAATTAAGTTTACTTGAATTCTCTAAGCTTAAACTAACGGAGAAGTGGAAAAGATTAAACATTGTGAAACTACAATGTTCAAGACTATGGATTCAGGAGAGTGACTACACTTCAGATAATACAGCAATCTCATCATAAAAAGTCAAGGATTATACATGTATATATGTTTTATGGCCATTTTACAGCAATGTGTTCATTTATGGTAGGCATCTTCAAACATTAAGAACAAAATACAGTCATTTAGGCCTAAAACAAGTAGTAACCACTTTTACTCCCTTCTCTGTGCTGTAATTTAATAAAAATCAAAAAAAGCTTGAAATCGTATTATACATGTATCAATCTTGTTTTGTTTTGATTTTTCCCAATGAGTAAATGACTTGATCCTTGCTTTATTATTTCTCCTTTTACCAAATGATGGCTCTTCAACATTTTAAGTGTCTTGAAAAGCATTTAACATTTGATTAAGAGCCAAAAATAATCATTTGATATGAAACTTCACTCATAAAATTGGGTAGGTACAAATATAGACACTAAATTATTTCCCATATATTTTTATAAAACTAACTAAACTTGAAAAGACTGGCATGTTTAGAGGTATCATCATTTAACTGGAAAATTCCAAAATAAAGAGCTCCATTGATTTTGTCAACTCGGGCAAATAAACAATTTATTAGAGTAAAACATTAGTCTAGCAATGGAGTATTTTTAGAAAGACTCCCAGTTATTGGAGAATTGTCCAGTCAAAATAATTTAACTGGGTAACTCCAATAATCTCCTGGCCTATGTATATTAGTAATGACTTGACCACTGGCTTCTGGATTTCTATGAATTTCTAAGACAAATATCAAATTGGAAAATAAGAGAGAAAGTGGGAGAGCAAAGAGAGGGGATGGAGAGAAGGAGAGAAAAGAGAAAAAGGGAGAGAAAGGAAGAGGAGAGAAAGAGATGGAACGTATTTCTGAATATTAATTATAGTTTGTAACCAAATTCTGACTTCACATGTACCTACATTGCATTAAGATTATGCAGTCTATCCAAAATCTACATGTTTCCCACAATGTTGAGTGTTCCATACACCTTCCTTTGTTTAACTAAAAAATAAAATATACATCCAAAGGTAAGGATAAGTAGTCTTGCATAATCAAGTCACAATGCCAATTTTGTTGTAATGGTGATATTGTAAACTCTGAATCAAAACATGAACTGCAAAAGGGAGTAATAAACAATATCAGAAATATAACTCATTTCTCAAAACATATGAATTATTTAATGTTATCCATGATTCCTGAAGGGCTATGTGAGTCTTTATTTTCCTAGGGAGAGATTATTGCATATATCCCTAAAATCTAGCCTTCCTATTTATTTCCAAAATTTTTAAAAATAAATTTTAGAATTTAACTTTTAAAAAAGTTTGAAAAGCAAACAAGAATAGCTCACAAAAGCTCATGTATTCATGTATTTTAAATTGTTTTTTATTGATTCCAAAGACAGACAAATATAGGTATATTTTTAGTTCCCTTGTTCTAATAAGATAACGTGTGGGTCCTGAGTAAGGAATGTTTGCCAGCAGTGAACTAACTCTTTTCTATCTCTGCCATCAGTCAGTCACTTTAGAGCATAACCAGTGAGTGGTTTATACAGTTAATATAGCTCTTTGAAACTCAGCATTTTACGCCCATTTTGATTTGTATTCATGATTAAACATCTGGCAGTAAACATCCAATCTTTTCCAGAGGGCAAATCTGAATATTGCACCTAATGATTCAGTTTCAACAATGACGTTTTGTAATTCTTTTGCCATTCTAAAGTGTCCAAGGGTATTTTTGAACCTCATCCTTTTTTGTTCTTGTGTATTAAATCAACTTGAAATTGTTAAAGTGAGACTCTGTCTGCCTCAAGTCTGTAAGCTCTGGAGAAAGAAGAGCTGTCATCAGGGTGAGTGGCTGATAATTCTGCTTGTTGGAGTGTATCCCTGTCACTCTTCAAGTGGATGGCTTAACATGCACCTTGTTGACAGCAAACACCAAAGTGGGGCTTCCCAGAAGGAATATCACAGTGGCTGCCCTGCTGAGTGACTCCCCTAAGTACATGTCAGGGTTGCTTTCTTTCTTAACCATGGAGAGTTGATTTTTCCTGAGACAGCTATATTCATTGCATTTTAAGTTTGATGCCTATGTAAGCTTTAAAAATACAATGTTTAGGAAATAACGTATTTTAGAGGTTTGTTGTTTGTATGTTTGTAGATTGTAAAATCCCTTTACAATGATGTTTGTTTCTTACTGCCATTAAACCTCTCTCCTCCATGACTTGTTATAATAAACACTTCTGAGAAAAGCGTATCTTTAGGGTTCTGAATTCTGAGCTTCTGAATTTTAGTTTACAACAATAGAGCAGAAGCAGAATTGAAAGCCTCAACAGCAATTTCTCCCACATGTTATATAGCTAGGGAATTGCACAGTTTCCCATCCTGCAAATTAAAGGACTTAAGGTGCCTTTCTGCCAATATCTAAAAGCTCTTTTGGTTATTCAAACTTGCCCTGTTGGAACAGGAGAATATCAGAACACCTGTGCAATACACAAAAGGCTGCAAATTTATGGGTGTATTAAGTGAAGTCTAATTATAACTTGATAAAAAAAATCCCCTAGACAAAAACCCATTTCCAGAGAAGCAGCTTTTGTAAGAACAAACTTAGAAATGATTACATCCCAAATGTGCTGCTAGGTAAAATTGAAAAGTAGCATTACTCAAAGCATTCTTAGATCTGGAAGGCAAAGAACAACACCTCTTTTTTGCTTTTTCACCCTCTAATCTCTAGAGTAAAGGGCAGTGTAATGCTGCAGTTTATTCCTTTAACAGCTGCATGCTGTTAATTAATGAACATCACTTTTTAAACAAACTCAGAGAAAGTTTTATTAACCAAAATAAAATCCTTGCATCACTTTCTAGTGATTAAATTAAAGTTGGTAGTTGAAACTATTAATGTTGTGTGATGGGAAGGCTCAATATTTTGAGAACAAAGATGTGAAATAACCAGCTGTGTGGCCTTGCACAAGTCACTTTGACTCCCTGCATCTCACTTTCTTCATAACTAATGAGATAGTTGGAATAAATGTTCCCCATCTTTAATATTTTTAATTTTAGTCAGGACCTTTAGATTTACAACAGGGAAAATAAATTATGAGTTAAACCTACTGATTGCAAATGCAGCTTTATTTTGTGTCTCCCTCTGTAGAAGTCATTACAGTTCATGGCCACCCAGATGCAGAAAACTGAAACTGGACTCCTTTCTTAAACCTTATACAAAAAAGTACTCAAGATAGATTAAAGACTTAAATGTAAACCCCAAAACTGTAAAAATCCTGAAAGAAAATCTAGGCAATACCATTAAGAACACAGGCATTAGCAAATATTTTATGATAAAAAATCAAAAGCAATTGCAACAAAAGCAAAAATTGACAAATGGGACCTAATTAAACTAAAGAGCTTCTGTACAGCAAAAGAAACTATCAACAGAGTGAAGAGACAACCTACAGAATGGGAGAGCATTTTTGCAATCCATCCATGTGACACAGGTCTAATATCCATAGTCTACAAGGAACTTAAACAAATTTACAAGAAAAATACAAACAGCTCCATCAAAAAGTGGGCAAAGGATATGAAGAGATATTTCTCAAAAGATGACCTTCATGTGGCCAATAAACACATGAAAAAAAGTTCAATATCACTAATCATTACAGAAATGGAAATCAAAACCAATGAGATATCATCTAGCACTAGTCCAAATGGTGATTATTAAAATGTCAAGAAGCAACAGATGCTGGAGAGGTTGTGAAGAAAAAGGAATGCTTTTTCTGTTGGTGGAAATGTCAGCTAGTTCAACCATTGTGTAAGACAGTGTGGCTATACTTCAAACACCTAAAGTCTGAAATGCCATCTAACCCAGAAATCCAGTTACTGAGTATATACCCAAAGGAACATAAATTATATATGCATGCATATGTTCATTGCAGCACTATTCACAATAGCAAAGACACTGAATCAACCCAAATGCCCATAAATAATAGACTGCATACAGAAAATGTGGTACATATACAACATGAAATACAATGCAGTCATAAAAAGAAATAAGATCATGTTCTTTGCAGGGACATGAATGGAGTTGCAAGCCATTATCCTCAGCAAACTAACAAAGGAACAAAAATCCAAACACCCCATATTCTAATTTATAAGTGGGAGCTGAATGATGAGAACATATGGACACAGGGAAGGGAACAACAGACACTGGGGCCTCTCAGAAAGTGTAAGTTGAGGGAGAGCATTAGGAAAAATTGCTAATGGATACTGGGTTTAATACCCAGGTGATGGGTGAATCTGTGCAGAAACCACCATGGCACACATTGACCTATATAACAAACATGCACATCCTGCATATGTCTCCCAGAACTTAAAGGTGAAGAGGTTTTCTAAATATATAACCATGTCATCTGCAAACAGAGATAAATTGACTTCTTCTCATCCTATTTGAATACCTTTATTTCTTTCTATTTCCTGATTGCCCTGGCCAGAACTTCCAATAGGAGTGGTGAGAGAGGGCATCCTTGTTTTATGCTGGTCTTAAAAGGGAATTCTTTCAGCTTTACCCATTCAGTATAATATTGGCTGTGGATTTGTCATTAATCACTCTAATTATGTTGAGATATGTTCCATCAATACCTAGAGTTTAAGTGTTTTTAGCATGAAGGGGTGTAAAATTTTATCAAAGGCCTTTTCTGCATTGATTGAGATGATCAACTTAAAAGGTCCTTAAGCTGATAGATAGGCAACTCAGCAAAGTCTCAGGATACAAAATCAATATGCAAAAATCACAAGCATTACTCTACACCAATAATACACAGAGAGCCAAATCATGAGTGAATTCCCATTCTCAATTGCTACACAGAGAATAAAATACCTGAGAATACAGCTTACAAGGGATGTGAAGGACCTCTTCAACGAGAACTATAAACCACAGTTCAAGGAAATCAGAGAGGACACAACAAATCGAAAAAACATTTCATACTCATAGATAGGAAGAATCAATATTATGAAAATGGCCATACTGCCCAAAATAATTTATAGATTCAATGCTATTCCATCAGGCTACCATTGACTTCCTTCATAAATTGAAAAAAGTACTTAAATTTTATATGGAACCAAAAAAGAGCCCATATAGCCAAGACAATCCTAAGCAAAAAGAACAAAGGTGGAGGCATCACGCTATCTGACTTCAAACTATACTACAAAGCCACAGTAAACAAAGCAGCATGGTATTGGTAGCAAAACAGATACATAGACCAATGTAACCAAACAGAGGCCTCAGAAATAACACCACACATCCACAACCATCTGATCTTTGACAAACCTCACAAAAACAAGCAATGGGGAAAGGATTTCCTATTTAATAAATGGTGTTGGGAAAACTGGCTAGCCACATGCAGAAAACTGAAACTGGGCCTCTTCCTTACACCTTAAACAAAAATTAATTCAAGATGGATTAAAGATTTAAATATAAGGCCTAAAACCATAAAAAAACCTAGATGATAACCTAGGCAATACCATTCAGGACATAGGTATGGGGGAAGACTTCATGACTAGAACACCAAAAGCAATGGCAACAAAAGCCAAAATTGACAAATTGGATCTAATTAAACTAAAGAGCTTCAGCACAAAAAGAGAAACTATCATAAGAGTGAACAGACAACCTACAGAATGGGAGAAAAATTTTGCAATTTATCCATCTGACAAAGGGCTAATATCCAGAATCCACAAGAAACTTAAGCAAATTTACAGAAGAAAAACAACCCCATCAAAAAGTGGATGAAGGATGTGAACAGACACTTCTCAAAAGAAGACATTTATGCAGCCAACAAACAAGAAAAAAAGCTCATCATCACTGGTCATTAAAGAAATGCAAATCAAAACCACAATGAGATACCACCTCATGTCACTTAGAATATCAATCATTAAAATATCTGGAGACAACAGATGCTGGAGAGAATGTGGAGAATCTGGAGAACAGATGCTGGATGAATGCTTTTATATTGTTGGTGGGAGTGTAAATTAGTTCAACCATTGTGGAAGACAGTGTGGCGATTCCTCAAGGATCTAGAACTAGAAATACCATTTGACCCAGCATCCCATTACTGGGTATATATCAAAGGATTATAAATCATTCTATTATAAAGACACATGCACATGTATGTTTATTGTGGCACTGTTCACAATAGCGAAGACTTGGAACCAACCCAAATGCCATCAATGATAGACTAGATAAAGAAAATGTGGCACATATATACCAGGGAATACTATACAGCCATAAAAAAGATGAGTTCATGTCCTTTGCAGGGACATGGATGAAGCTGAAAACAATCATTCTCAGTAAACTGACACAATAACAGAAAACCAGACACCATATGTTCTCACTCATAAGTGGGTATTGAACAATGAGAACACATGGACACAGGGAGAAGAACATCACACTTGGGGGCCTGTTGGGGACTGGGAGGCTAGAGGAGGGATAGCAGGGGGTCAGGGGATAGGGGCAGGATAGCATTAGAAGAAATACCTATGTAGATCATGGGGTGGTAGATACAGCAAACCACCATGACACGTGTATCTCTATGTAACAAACCAGCACATTCTGCACATGTACCTCAGAACTTAAGATATAATAATAATAAATATTCCCCAGACTTTTAGACTGAGGAACTTACAGATAATGGAATCCTTTATTGAAAACTAAGAATAATCATCTCGTGATGGAATTAGGGTTTACTTTTTTGCTTCTGATGCCAGAGAGATGGATAATTAGAGATGTCAAATCAAAAATTGGGTATTTGATTTTGGTCTTCAAATGAGAGATCTGGCCTAGAAATGAAAAACTGAAAGTTGTCTCTCAAAAAGTTAAGTACCTTAACAGAAAAAAAGGGGGGGCCACATATGACAAACTCATAGCTAAGAACAGACTCAATAGGAAAAAGTTGAAAGCTTTTTATCTAAGATCTAGAACAAGACACAAAACAATGATACCCACATTCACTACTTTCATTCAACATAGTACTGGGTCCTAGGAGAGCAATTTGGTAAGAAAAAGAAATAAAGGGCATCCAAATAGGAAATGAGAAAGTGGAATTGTCTCTCTTTTGCACTCGACATGATGTACCTGTAGAAAACCCTAAGAGTTACACCAAAAAATTCTTAAAACTGATAAATCAATAGCATTTCTACACACCAATGATGGTCTAGAGGAAAAGGTAATCAAGAGTGCAATCCATTTATAATAGCTACAATAAAATAAAATATCTAGGAATAAATTTTGCCAAGGAGGTAAAATCTCTCTCCAAAAAAAAAGCTCTAAAACACTGTATTCGTCTGTTTTTATCCTGCTGATAAAGACATATCCAAGACTGGGCAATTTACAAAAGAAAGACATTTAATTGGACTTACAGTTCCATGTGGTTGGGGAAGCCTCACAATTATGGCAGAAGGCAAGGAAGTACAAGTAACGTCTTACATGGATGGCAGAAAAGAGAATAAGAGCCAAGTGAAATGGGTTTCTCCTTACCAAAGCATTGGATCTTGTAAGACTTATTCACTACCAGGAGAACAGTATAGGAGAAACTACCCTCATGATTCAATTATTTCCCACCAGGTCCCTCCCACAAGACATGGGAATTATGGGAGTAAAACTCAAGATGAGATTTGGATGGGGACACAGAGCCAAATCATATCAAACACTAATTAAAGGAATTGAAAAGGAACACACAACAAAAATGGCAAGCTATCCCATGTTCACAAATTGAAAGAATATTGGGAAAATGACTGTAATACAAAGTGATTTATAGATTTAATGCAGTCCCTATCAAAATACCAATGACATTCTACACACACACACACACACACACACACACACACACACACACACACACCCTAAAATTGGTATGGAAATACAAAAGACCTTGAATAGCCAAGGCAATCTTGAGATAAAAGAACAAAGCTAACTTCAAAATATAGTCAAAGTTAGAGTAATCAAAACAGCATACCAGCATAAAAACAGACACAATGGGATGGAACAGAGAACCCAGAAATAAATTCATATATTTAAAGCCAACTGATTTTTGACAAAGATGCAAGAACATTTTTGGGGGAAGAGACAGTCTCTTCAACAAACAGTGCTGAGAAAACTGGATATTCATATGAAACTAGACCCCTCTCTCTTACCACATACAAAAGTCAACTGAAAATGGATTAAAGATGTAAATTTAATACCTGAAACTCTAAAACTACTAAAAGTAAACATGGGATAAATGCTTCAGGACATTAGTCTAGGCAAAGACTTTACAGAGAAGACCTCAAAATCACAGACAACACAAGCAAAAATAGACAAATAGGATTATATCAACCTAAAAGGTTTCTGCACTGCAAAGGAAAAAAGTCAACAGAGAAAAATGACAACCTACAGAATGAAAGAAAATATGTGAAAACTATTCATCTTACAAGGGATTAATATCCAAAATATATAAGGAACTCAAGCAACTTAATAGAAAAAGAAACAAACAATCCAATTAAGAAATGGGTAAATGAGCTGAACAGACATCTCTCAAAAGAAGATATGCAAACAGCCAACTGGTATATGAAAAAAATGCTCAACATCATTCATCAGCAAAGAAATGCAAATCAAAACTGCAATGAGATATTATCTTACCCCAGTTAGAATGGCTATTATCAAAAAAAAAAAAAAGGGGAAAAATAACAAATGCTGGCAAGGATATAGAGAAAGGGGTACATACTGTTGGTGGGAATGTAAACTAGTCCAGCCATTGTGGAAAACAGTACGGAGATTCCTCAAAAAAACTAAAAATAGAATGACCATATGATTCAACAGTTCCACTGCTGGCTATGTATTCACAGAAAAGGAAAGCAGTATGTCAAAGAGATTTCTGCACTTCTTGTGTTTACTGGAGCACTACTTACAATACCCAAGGCTGGGCACTGTGACTCATACCTGTAATGTCAGCACTTTGGGAGGCAGAGGCAGGAGAATCACTTGAGCCCAGGAGTTCAAAACTAGCCTGGGCAACATAGTGAGACCCCATTTATATTCTATATTTTAACTTTTTAAATAAATAAATAAATAAAGGATATCAAATCACCTAAGTACCCATCAACAGATGAATGAATAAAGAAAATGTACACTTGGAATACTGTTGTGTACTTGGATTATACAATGGAATACTATTCAGCTTTGACAGAGAAATAAATTCTGTCATTTGCATCAACATAGAAAACTTGGAGAACATTATGTTAACTGAAATAAGCCAGGAAAAGAAAAATAAATATTATGTGGTAGCTAAAATAGCGGATCTCAATGAAGTATAAAGTAGAATAGTGATTACTGGGCCCAGCACAGTGGCTCACACCTGTAATCCCAGCACTTTGGGAGGTCAAGAAGGGCGGATCACCTGATATTGTGAGTTCAAGATCAGCCTCACCAACATGGATAAATTCCATCTCTACTGAAAAAACAAAATTAGCCGGGCATGGTGGCACATACCTGTAATCCCAGCTACTAGGAAGGCTGAGACAGGATAATCATTTATACCCAGAAGGTGGAGGTTGTGGTGAGCCAACATCATGCCATTGCACTTCAACCTGGGCAACAAGAGTGAAACTCCTTCTCCACAAACAAAAAAAAAAAAAAAACAAAAACAAAACAAAACAAAAAAACTGTGATTACTAAAGTAAAGGCTGGAAAGGGTTTAGAGAGAAAGGGATGGGGGATAGCCAAAGGTTAGTTAATGGATACAAAGGAACAGCTAGATAGCAGAAAAAGTTCAAGCATTCTATAGCACTGCAGAGTATCTATAATTAACAATAATTTTCTGTATACTTTCTTTCTTTTTTTTTTTTAATTTTTATTGCATTATAGGTTTTGGGTTACATGTGCAGAACGTGCAAGATAGTTGCATAGGTACACATATGGCAGTGTGTTTTGCTGCCTTCCTCCCCTTCACCCACACTTGGCATTCATCCCCAGGCTATCCCTCCCCAGCCCCCACCGCTGTCCCTCCCCCATTCCCCCCAATAGACCCCAGTGTATAGTAGACCGCCTCTCTGTGTCCATGTGTTCTCATTTTTCTCACCCACCTATGAGTGAGTATATGCGGTATTTCTTTTTCTGTTCCTGTGTCAGTTTGCTGAGAATGATATTCTCCAGATTCATCCATGTCCTTACAAAGGACACAAACTCATCATTTTTGATTGCTGCATAATATTCCATGGTGTATATGTGCCACATTTTCCCAGTCCAGTCTATCATCATTGGGCATTTGGGTTGGTTCCAGTTCTTTGCTATTGTAAACAGTGCTGCAATGAACATTCGTGTGCATGTGTCCTTATAGTAGAACGATTTATAGTCCTTTGGATATATACCCAGTAATGGGATTGCTGGGTCAAATGGAATTTCTATTTCTAGGTCCCTGAGGAATTGCCACACAGTCTTCCACAATGGTTGAACTAATTTACACTCCCACCAACAGTGTAAGAGTGTTCCTGTTTCTCCACATCCTCTCCAGCATCTGCTGTCTCCGGATTTTTTAATGATCACCATTCTAACTGGTGTGAGATGGTATCTCAATGTGGTTTTCATTTGCATCTCTCTAATGACCAGTGATGATGAGCATTTTTTCATATCTTTGTTGGCCTCATGTATATCTTCTTTTGTAAAGTGTCTGTTCATATCCTTTGACCATTTTTGAATGGGCTTGTTTGTTTTTTTCTTGTAAATCTGTTTGAGTTCTTTGTAAATTCTGGATATCAGCCCTTTCTCAGATGTGTAAACTGCAAAGATTTTTTTCCCATTCTGATGGTTGCCTATTCACTCTAGTGACTGTTTCTTTTGCCGTGCAGAAGCTGTGGAGTTTGATTAGGTCCCATTTGTCTATTTTGGCTTTTGTTGCCAATGCTTTTGGTGTTTTGGTCATGAAGTCCTTGCCTACTCCTATGTCCTGAATGGTTTTGCCTAGATTTTCTTCTAGGGTTTTTATGGTGTCAGGTCTTACGTTTAAGTCTTTAATCCATCTGGAGTTAATTTTAGTGTAAGCTGTCAGGAAGGGGTCCAGTTTCTGCTTTCTGCACATGGCTAGCCAGTTTTCCCAACACCATTTATTAAATAGGGAATCCTTTCCCCATTGCTTGTGTTTGTCTGGTTTATCAAAGATAATATGGTTGTAGATATGTTGTGTTGCCTCCGATGCTTCTGTTCTGTTCCATTGATCTATATCTCTGTTTTGGTACCAGTACCATGCTGTTTTGATTACTGTAGCCTTGTAGTATAGTTTGAAGTCTGGTAGTGTGATGCCTCCCGCTGTGTTCTTTTTGCTTAGAATTGACTTGGCTATGCGGGCTCTTTTTTGGTTCCATATGAAATTCATGGTGGTTTTGTCCAGTTCTGTGAAGAAATTCAATGGTACTTTGATGGGGATAGCATTGATTGTATAAATCACTTTGGGCAGTATAGCCATTTTCACGATATTGATTCTTCCTAACCACGAACATGGAATGTTTCTCCATCTGTTGTGTCCTCTCTTATTTCGTTGAGCAGTGGTTTGTAGTTTTCCTTAAAGAGGTCCCTTACATTCCTTCTGAGTTGTATTCCTAGGTATCTTATTTTCTTTGTAGCAATTGTGAATGGCAGTTCGTTCTTGATTTGGTTCTCTTTAAGTCTGTTATTGGTGTATAGGAATGCTTGTGATTTTTGCACATTGATTTTATATCCTGAGACTTTGCTGAAGTTGCTTATCAGTTGCAGGAGCTTTTGGGCTGGGGTGATGGGGTCTTCTAGGTATACTATCATGTCGTCTGCAAATAGAGACAATTTGGCTTCCACCTTTCCTATTTGAATACCCTTTATTTCTTTTGCTTGCCTGATTGCTCTGGCTAGAACTTCCAGTACTATGTTGAATAGGAGTGGTGAGAGAGGGCATCCTTGTCTAGTGCCGGATTTCAAAGGGAATGCTTCCAGTTTTTGCCCATTAAGTATGATATTGGCTGTTGGTTTATGGTAAATAGCTTTTATTACATTGAGATATGTTCCATCAATACCAAGTTTATTGAGGGTTTTTAGCATAAAGGGCTGTTGAATTTTGTCAAATGCCTTCTCTGTGTCAATTGAGATAATCATGTGGTTTTTGTTTTTGCTTCTGTTTATGTGGTGAATTACATTTATAGACTTGCATATGTTGAACCAGCCTTGCATCCCCAGGATGAATCCTACTTGATCATGATGGATAAGTTTTTTAATGTGCTGTTGCAATCGATTTGCCAGTATTTTATTGAAGATTTTTGCATCTATGTTCATCATGGATATTGGCCTGAAGTTTTCTTTTCTTGTTGAGTCTCTGTCAGGTTTTGGTATCAGGATGATGTTGGTCTCATAAAATGATTTGGGAAGGGTTCCCTCTTTTTGGATTCTCTGGAATAGTTTCAGAAGAAATGGTACCAGATCCTCTTTGTGTGTCTGGTAGAATTCAGCTGTGAACCCATCTGGACCTGGGCTTTTTTTGTGTGGTAGGCTCTTAATTGCTGCCTCAACTTCAGACCTTGTTATTGGTCTATTCATAGTTTCAGCTTCCTCCTGGTTTAGGCTTGGGAGGACACAAGCATCCAGGAATTTATCCATTTCTTCCTCATTTACTAGTTTATGTGCATAGAGTTGTTTGTAGTATTCTCTGATGATGGTTTGAATTTCTGTGGAATCTGTGGTGATTTCCCCATTATCGTTTTCTATTGCATCTATTTGGTTGTTCTCTCTTTTCTTTTTTATCAGTCTGGCTAGTGGTCTGTCTATTTTGTTGATCTTTTCGAAAAACCAGCTCTTAGATTTATTGATTTTTTGAAGGGTTTTTCTTGTCTCTATCTCCTTCAGTTCTGCTCTGATCTTAGTTATTTCTTGTCTTTGGCCAGGTTTTGAGCTTTTTTGATCTTGCTCCTCTAGCTCTTTCAATTTTGATGATAGGGTGTCAGTTTTGGATCTCTCCACTCTTCTCATGTGGGCACTTATTGCTATATATATTCCTCTACAGACTGCTTTAAATGTGTCCCAGAGATTCTGGTACGTTGTGTCTTCATTTTCGTTGGTTTCAAAGAACTTCTTTATTTCTGCCTTCATTTCATTGTTTATCCAATCAACATTCAAGAGCCAGTTGTTCAGTTTCCATGAAGCTGTGCGGTTCTGAATTATTTTCTGAATTCTGAGTTCTAACTTGATTGCACTATGGTCTGAGAGACTGTTTGTTATGATTTCAGTTGTTTTGCATTTGCTGAGGAGTGCTTTACTTCCAATTATGTGGTCAATTTTGGAGTAGGTTTGATGTGGTGCTGAGAAGAATGTATATTCTGTGGATTTGGGGTGGAGAGTTCTGTAAATGTCTATCAGGTTTGCTTGTTCCAGGTCTGAGTTCAAGTCCTGGATATCCTTGTTAATTTTCTGTCTGGTTGATCTGTCTGATATTGACAGTGGAGTGTTAAAGTCTCCCACTATTATTGTGTGGGAGTCTAAGTCTCTTTGTAAGTCTTTAAGAACTTGCCTTATATATCTGGGTGCTCCTGCATTGGGTCCATATATATTTAGAATCGTTAGCTCTTCTTGTTGTATCAATCCTTTTACCATTATATAATGACCTTCTTTGTCCCTTTTGATCTTTGTTGCTTTAAAGTCTATTTTATCAGAGACGAGAATTGCAACTCCTGCTTTTTTTTTTGCTCTCCATTTGCCTGGTAAATCTTCCTCCATCCTTTTATTTTGAGCCTTTGTGTATCTTTGCATGTGAGGTGGGTTTCCTGGATACAGCACACTGATGGGTTTTGGTTTTTTATCCAATTTGCCAGTCTGTGTCTTTTGATTGGTGCATTTAGCCCATTTACATTTAGGGTTAATATTGTTATGCGTGAATTTGATACTGCCATTTTGATGCTAGCTGGCTGTTTTGCCGGTTGGTTCATGTAGATCCTTCATTTTGTTGATGGTCTTTATCATTTGATATGCTTTTAGGATGGCTGGTACTGGTTGTTTCTTTCTATGTGTAGTGCCTCTTTCAGGAGCTCTTGTAAAGCAGGCCTAGTGGTGACAAAATCTCTGAGTACTTGCTTGTTCATGAAGGATTTTATTTTTCCTTCACTTATGAAGCTCAATTTGGCTGGATATGAAATTCTGGGTTGAAAGTTCTTTTCTTTAAGGATGTTGAATAGTGGCCCCCACTCTCTTCTGGCTTGTAGAGTCTCTGCTGAGAGATCTGCTGTGAGTCTGATGGGCTTCCCTTTGTGGGTGACCCAACCTTTCTCTCTGGCTGCCCTTAGTATTTTCTCCTTCATTTCAACCCTGGTGAATCTTACGATTATGTGCCTTGGGGTTGCTCTTCTTGCTGAGTATATTTGTGTTCTATGTATTTCCTGGAGTTGAGTATTGACCTGTCTTGCTAGGTTGGGGAAATTTTCCTGGATAATATCCTGAAGAGTGTTTTCCAGCTTGGATTCATTCTCTTCATCACATTCTGGTACACCTATCAAACGTAGGTTGGGTCTCTTCACATAGTCCCACATTTCTTGGAGATTTTTTTCATTCCTTTTTGTGCTTTTTTCTTTAATCTTGGTTTCACGTTTTATTTCATTGAGTTGATCTTCAATTTCTGATATCCTTTCTTCTGCTTGGTCAATTCGACTGTTGAAACTTGTGCATGCTTCACGAAGTTCTCGTGTTGTGTTTTTCAGCTCCTTCAATTTATTCATATTCCTCTCTAAGTTGTCCATTCTTGTTATCAATTCCTTGAATCTTTTTTTCAAATCTTTTTTCAAGGTTCTTAGTTTCTTTGCACTGATTTAGAACATGTTCTTTTAGCTCAATGAAGTTTCTCATTATCCACTTTCTGAAATCTGATTCCATCATTTCGTCACACTCATTCTCCGTCCAGCTTGGTTCCCTTGCTGGTGAGGAGTTTTGGTCCTTTGTAGGAGGTGAGGTGTTTTGGTTTTGGGTGTTTTCCTCCTTTTTGCACTGGTTTCTTCCCATCTTTATGGATTTATCCGCCTGTCGTCTTAGTAGTTACTGATTTTTCAATTGGGTCTCTGTGTGGATGCTGAAATTGTTGATGATGAAGTATTTCTGTTACTTAGTTTTCCTTCTAATGGTCTAGCCCCTCTGCTGTATGAGTGCTGAGGTCCACTCCAGGCCCTGCTTGTCTGGAGTAAACCTGTAGCAGCTGTGGAACAGTGAGGGATGATACCAGTTTCTTCTTCTGCTGTCTTTGTTCCAGAATGATGCCCGCCAAATGTCAGTCTGATTAGTCCTTTTTTGGGGTGACTCTTTGGATGTACAGGGGTCAGGGAGCTGCTTAAGGAGATGGTCTGTGATTTATAGGAGCTCTGGTGCTGAGCTGTGAGCTCCGTTTTTCATTCAGGGTTGTTGGGAGGTTGTTTATGTCTGCTACAATAGAACTCATAAAACACCACCCTTTTTCCCCCCCCCTTAGATGCTCTGTTTCAGGGAGTTGGGGCTTTCTTTATGAGTATCTGTTGCACTGTCCTGCCCCACTAGGTGGCAGTCTATTCACTATTTGCCTGCCGGGGCTCTGACCTGCTAGCATGGGTCCGCCCTGTTGCTGCGGGGCTCCCTCTGCTGTGGAGCACTCCCCCGTCCTGGTTGAGTCTCTCTGTTATGGCAGGTTGCCTCGGCAATGGCAGGCTGCATCAGCCCTGGGCGGTACTTCAGTAGGGGCTGATTGCATCAGCAATGGTGGATGCCCCTCCCTCACTGGGCTGCACCGTCCTAGATGCTGGCAGCAAAACTCTCAGCCCCAAGCGCCTCCAGTCACCGCCCTGCTTGTCCCCATGAGGGTCGGACCCACCGAGCCCGATCACCCAGCTCCCTGCCTCAGAGTCCATCCTCTCTCTCTCTCTCTCCCTCTCTGTGAGCTGAAAGGTCGACTCTCTCACTGGCGCCCCAGTAGCCTGCCAATAGGGCACTGGGATCCGTGCGCTCTCCCGTGCCACTGCCCACTTCACTGGCTCAGATCACGCTTCCCAGGAAACTCCCAGGAAACTCCTGGTCTGGCTCACTGTCCAAGTCCCATTCAATCAGATGGACGCGCCAATCTGCCCTTCAAACTCTCAGATTGCCGGTTTAACAGGGCACCCGGACCAGTGAGTTCCGTGCCGGGTCCCGCTGCGGTGCCGGCTGAAGCGGCCGCGCGAGCCAGCTGCGTTAGCCGGCTTTACCAGCGTCCTGTGTCTCTCCCACACCTGGGACTTTCAACGCTCTGTGGGCAAAAAAGATCCATCCGAGAATGCGGCTAGGACTCACCCTCTGTGCCATCACTGAGAGCTGCAATCCTGAGTCAATTTTCTGTATACTTTCAAGAAGCCAGAGCAGAGTTTGACTGTTCCCAACAAAAAGAAATGAAAGAAGTTAAACATGATGAATATGTTAATTCCCCTGATTTGATTATTACACGTTGAAGGTATGTATTAAAATTTCACACTGTGGCTCATAAATGTGCAATCATCATGTATTAATTTAAAATAATTAAAAAAAATTGTGAATTGTCAGCATATAAATAGTATTTAAGCTCAAGGAAATATATGAGATCACTGATAAAGAAACTGTAGAGACAGCTGTAATATCTAGAATTTAGAAAGAGGAGAAAGGGAGACTGAGATGTGGTCATAGAAGGAGTAGAAAAATCTGGAGGGCAAGTTGTTACAGAAGCCATGGGAGGCCTACTCTTCAGGAGAAAATACCTTATCTTATGTGGGAGATGGACATGTTTCCCACTTCAGCCCTCACTGGCCTTCCTGTCACCTACAGGAGAAAAATGCTAAGAAACATTTGTGAAGGATCACAAGCCTACTAAAAGACACTGTTTGTTTTTGTTTTGTTTTGTTTTAATTATTTATTTATTTTAATTATACTTATTTTCTCTCATAACAATATGGATGAATGTCATTAAAATGATGTTAAGCAAACAAATCTTACAATGAAAAAAAAAAGAACACCATGACTTTATTAATGAAGTTTAAATATACTCAAAATTAATCAGATTAGAAATCAGGATAGGGGTTACCTTTGGGTGAAGGTAGTGACTTCAAAGGCTCACAAGCAGAGTTTGTAGAGTAAGGGTATTGAAAATATCCTACCTAGGATGACTGTGTTCAATCTGTGACCCTTTATCAGTCTGTATTATAATTTATGTAATTTATGCATGTTATAGGTGATAGGGATGGAGGCAGCAAACCATATTGCCATGTATGTACAATTCTTTAAATCGTACATACATGGCAATATGTATGCAACAATCCTGCAGGTTCTTCACACGTACTCCAGAACCCAAAGTACAATAAAATACATACACACACACACACACACACACACACACACACACACACACACACACGTGTCCCAGAGTTTCTGGTACATTGTGTCTTTGTTCTCATTGGTTTTGAAGAACATCTTTATTTCTACCTTTATTTCTTTGTATATCCAGTCAACACTCAAGAGCCATTTGTTCAGTTTCCATGAAGTTATGTGGTTCTTAGTTTCTTAATCCTGAGTTCTAATTTTATTGCACTGCGGTCTGAGAGACTGTTTCTTATGATTTCTGTTCTTTTGCATCTGCCGAGGAGTGATTTACTTCCAATTATGTGGTCAATTTTAGAGCAGTTCTTAACTTGGAAGACAGTTACACCAAAACCACAATAAATTCACTCAGTTAATTCTTTAAAATGTACACTTATGATTTATAAACTTATCTGGATATGTGTTATACTTCAATAGAAAGTTAAATACAAAAAAAATTCCAAATTATCAAACTTCACCTCATCTCTTTGTCTAATTAGGAAGTTAGAGTGCCATTTGGTTAAATCATAATTATTTATAATTTAATATGTTTTTCTTCCTTTCTTATTTCTTATTTAGGACACACTCTGGACATATATTTGCCACCTCAACCACACAGAATGCTAACTGAAAAAGACATAAACAGAGATAAGCTGCCTCATTTTAGATGACTAAGATTATATCTATGTAGCAAGAAAAAAATCAGTTACAAAATTCTCTACTCAGATGAAAAAATTCCCATCAATTTTCAAACTGTTTTTAATTTTAACCAGGGTGCTCAAGAAGGCTAGCATATGAGTAGCATGTAGAAAACAAAGTCACCACTTGTCACTATGAAAGTTAAAGCTCTAGGAATCATCAAAATATAGTGTTCTTTTTTTATAAAATATTTCTATGTTTTTTTAGTTGAAATCAGTGTTAATATATGACAGTATTGTCAAAAAATATTGATTGAATATCCCTTGTGAATTGATGGAACATCATAATATCAGACACTGTGAGGAGTATCAAAGAAAAATAGTCCCAACCTTCAAATTTACTGTTTTGAAAGGAGGAAAAATATTCTTTTCATCTCAAAAAAAAAGCAGAAAATGATACAAGACCAAGTTATAGCAAAGGACTACGTCTTAGTTATCTTTATGTTCTTCAGAGTTATTAGATGCTGTGATTTTTACATCGGTGTTAGCAGACTACTAAATATTTACTGAATAAATTGCATTAATGAGTGTGCTGTGGTCAAATGAAGACTATGTCATCATTCCCCAAGCAACAGAGATCCTAATGAACCCAGTCCCTCTATAACTATTTGGTTGGTGCAAAAGTAATTGCCATTTTAATGGCAAAAACTGTGATTACTTTTACACAACCAAAATATTTTGAAAATCTGCACTCTTTTTTAAATATTCCTTAGTTTCTTCCCATACTGTATGATTTTTTACATAGAAAATTAATTTGATATTTTCTTTCTACTTTTTCAGAACAATGATTTTTTTCCACTGTTGACAGTTAATTTCTAATAGACAAGGTTTATTATGCTCACTTTTTCTTTCTTGTTCTAACATTAAACTAAAATTGAATCTTTTTTTTTTAACAATTTCATGCTTCTAAGGACAGTCAGTGTTGATGCAAATAACTTTATGTTAATCTTTTTTTTTCTTTTTTGTATTTTGCTAAAAATGTCATTTTTTGGTAAAGGAAAAGTATTTTATCAATTTTTTTTTTTTTGTAAAAGGCAAATTTTACATTCACCCAAGAGCAAACAGAATTTCTCTTTTATCAGAAACCATTAGCCTTTTGTAACTGGCTTCTTTCACTTAGCATAGTGCTTTCAAAGTTCATCCATGTTACGGAATCTATTAGTAATTCATACATTGCTGGCAGTAGTCTGAAATGGTACAACAAATTTAGAAAACAGTTCAGCAATTTCTCAAAATGTTAGAGTTACCATATGACCCAGATATTCCACTCCAAAGAATATAATCAAGGGAAATAAAATGTCTGTACAAAAAACCTGTGTAAGAATGTTCATAGGAGCATTATTCATAATAGCCCAAAAATGGGAGCAACTCAAATGTCTGTGAACAGATGAACGTTGGCATAACCAAAATTTATTATATTTGTACAATGGAATCCATTTGTCTTTTGACTTTGTTTTTCCACATTTTTGGCTGTCAGTAGTTTTAAGTTTTAAGAAGTTTTAAATAGCCAAATTTATTACCTTTTTCTTTCTACTTTCTTCTATCATGTCAAAGTTAGAAGGATTAATAAGTATGCTGAGCTATGGGTCTTATTTCTAAAACTGTTATAGTTTCAGTTTTAGAGTTTAAGTTTTTTATTATTTTTCCATAACTTATTGGGTTACAGGTGGTATTTGGTTACATAAGTTTTTTAGTGGTAATTTGTGAGATTTTGATACACCCACTACCCAAGCAGTATACACTGCACCATATTTTTAGTCACATTTCTTGCCTCCCTCCTACTCTTCTCCAAAGTCCATTGTATCATTTTTATGCCTTTGCATCCTCATAGCTTAGTTCCCACATATGAGTGAAAACATGTGATGTTCAGGTTTTCATTCCTGAGTTACATCACTTAGAATAATAGTCTCCAATGTCATCCAGGTCACTGCAAATGCTGTTAACTCATTCCTTCTTATGGCTGTGTAGTAATCCATTGTGTATATATACACCATGGTTTCTTTTTCCACTCACTGTTGATTGATGGGCATTTGGGTTGTTTCCACAATTTTGCAATTGTGAATTGTGCTGCTATAAACATGCATGTGCAAGTACCTTTTTTTTTAATAATGACTTCTTTTCCGCTGGGCCTTTACCCAGTAGTGAAACTGCTGGATCAAATGGTGGTTCTACTTTTAGTTCTTTAAGGAATCTCCACATGGTTTTCCATAGTGGCTGTACTAGTTTACATTCCCACCAGCAGTAGAGAAGTGTTCACTATTCACCACATCTACTATTTTTTTTATTTTTTGATTATGGCCATTCTTACAGGAGTAAAGCAGTATCACACTGTGGTTTTGATTTGCATTTACCTGATTATCACTGATGTTAAACTTTTTTATATGTTTGCTGGCCATTTGTATATCTTCTTTTGAGAATTGCCTATTCATGTTGTTAGCCCACTTTTTGATGGGATTAGGTTCTTTTCTTACTGATTTGAGTTTGTTATAGATTCTGGATATTAGTCCTTTGTCAGATGTATAGATTGTGAAGGTTTTCTCCAATCTCACTGCTTGTTACTGGTCTGTTTGGGGTATCTAATTCTTCCTGATTAAGTTAGGAGAGTTGTATTTTTCTAGGAATTTATCCATCTCTTCTATGTTTTCCAGTTTATGTGTGCAAAGGTGTTCATAGTAGCCTTGAATGATCTTTTGTATGTCAATGATGTCAATTGTAATATCTCCTGGTTTGTTTCTTAGTGAGGTAAATATCTCCTAGTTTGTTTTTTAGTGAGGTTATTTTTATTTTCTCTCCTTTCCTTGGTTAATTTTGTTAATTGTCTTTCAACTTTATTTATCTTTTCAAGCGGCCAGTTTTTTGTTTCATTTATCTTTTGTATCTTGTTTTAATTTTATTTAGTTCTGCTCTGATATTGGTTATTTCCTTTCTTCTGCTGGCTTTGGGTTTGGTTTGTTCTTGTTTCTCTAGTTCCTTGAGGTATAATCTTACATTGTCAGTTTGTGCTATTTCAGACTTGTTCTTGTATATATTTAGGGCTATGAACTTTCCTCATAGCACTGCCTTTGCTGTATCCTGGAGGTTTTGATAGGTTGTGTCATTATTGTCAATCGGTTACAAGAATTTTTTAATTTCTACCTTGATTTTTTTTATCAAATGCTCATTCCCAAGCAGGCTATTTAATTTCCAAGTATTTGCATGGTTTTGAAGGTTTCTTTTGGAGTTGATTTCAAGTTTTATTTCAATGTGGTTTGAGAGAGTACTTGATATAATTTCAATTTCCTTACATTTATTGAGGCTCATTTCATGGTCTGTCAAATGGTCTATCCTGGAGAAAGTTCCATGAGCTGTTGAATAGAACGTATATTCTGCAGTTGTTGGATGAAATGTTCTGTAAATATGTGTGAAGTCCATTTGTTCCAAGGTATAATTTAAATCCATTGTTTCTTTGTTCACTTTCTGTCTAGATGAAGTATTTAGTGCAGTCAGTGGAGTACTGAAATCCCCACTATTATTGTGTTGCTGTCTCATTTCTTAGGTCTATTAGTAATTGTTTTATAAATTTGGGATCTCCAGTGTAAGGTACCTATATGTTTTGAATTGTGATATTTTTCTGTTGGACAATGCCTTTCCCCATTATATAATGTCCCTCTTTGTCTCTTTTAAGCACTGTTGCTTTAAAGTTCATTTGTCTGATATAAGAATAGCTACTCCTACTCACTTTTGGTGTTCATTTGCATGAAATGCCTTTCTCCACCCTTTAACTTTAATTGTATGTGAGTCCTCATGTAGGTGAGTCTCCTGAAGGCAACAGATAGTTGGTTGGTGAGTTCTTATCCATTCTGCAGTTCTGTGCCTTTTAAGTGGAGAATTTAGGTCATTTACATGCAATGTTAGTATTGAAATGTGAGGTATATTGGTTTCATTGTGCTCTTTGTTGCCTATGTACTGTTTTGTTGTTGTTGTTGTTTTTGCTTTTTAACTTGTATTTTTTATAGGTCCTGTGCAATTCTTGCTTTAAAGAAATTCTGTTTTGATATGTTTCCATGATTTTTTCAAGATTTAGAGCTTCGTTTATCAGTTCTTGTAGTGGTGGCTATGTAATGATGAATTCTTTCAGTATTTGTTTGTCTGAAAATGATGGTATCTTTCCTTCATATATGATGCTTAGTTTCAATGCATACAAAATTCTTTGCTGATAATTATTTTGTTTTAGGAGGCTGAAGATAGGTTCCCAATCCCTTCTAGCTTGTTGGGTTTCTCCTGAGAAATCTGCTGTTAATCTGATAGGTTTTCCTTTATAGGTTACCTGGTGCTTCTGTCCCAGAGTCCTTAAGATTCTTTCCTTCATCTTAACTTTGGATAACCTGATGACAATGTGCCTAGGTGAAGATCTTTTTTGTTGTGAATCTCCAGATGTTCTTTGTGCTTCTTGTATTTGGATGTCTAGGTCTCTAGCTGGAAAAGTTTTCCTCAATTATCCCCCAAAACTAATATGTTTTCCAGGCTTTCAGAATTTTCTTCCTCCTCAGGAACAATGATTATTCTTAGGTTTGCTTGTTTAACATAATCCCAGACTTCTTGGAGGCTTTATTCATATTTTCTTATTCTTTTTTCATGTTGGATTGGGTTAATCCTAAGGCCTTCTCTTTGAGCTCTGAATTTCTTTCTTCTACTTGTTCAATTTTATTGCTGACACTTTCCAGAGCATTTTGCATTTCTAAAAGTTTGTCCAAAGTTTCCTGAATTTATTGTTTTTGCTTTAAGCTATCTATTTCCTTGAATATTTCTCCCTTCACTACTTATATCATTTTTTGGAATTCCTTGCATTGGGCTTCACTTTTCTCTGGTTCCTCCCTGATTAGCTTAATAACTAACCTCCTGGATTATTTTTTAGGTATCTCAGGGATTTCTTCTTGGTTTGGATCCATCGCTGGTGAACTAGTGTGATTTCTGGAGGGTGTGGATGAGCTTTGTTTTGTCATATTACCAGGGTCAGTTTTCTGGTTCCTTCTAATTTGGGTAGTCTCTATCAGAGGCAAGGTCTAGGGTTGAAGGCTGTTGTTCAGATTATTTTGTCTCATGGGTTGTTCCCTTGATGTAGTACTCTCCCCCTTTTCCTATGGATGAGGCTTCCTATGAGCTGAACTGCGCTAATTGTTGTCTCTTTTCTGGTTCTAGCCATCCAGCAAGTCTAGCCAGCTCCAGGCTATTAACTGGCCATTGTTGGCATAGATTCCTATGATATGAACCACCTATGGGTCTCTCAGCCATGGATACCAGCACCTATTCCAGCTGAGGTGGCAAAGGGCACAGTGGACTTCATGAAGGCCCTTAGCTTTGGTGGTTTAATGCTCTATTTTGTGCTGCTTGGCCTCCTGCCCAGTTGTGGTGCTTTCTAGAACAGCTGTAGTAGTGTGGAGAGGGACAGGCAGTGTGTAGGGACATAGAACTCCCATTATTTGCCCTTTGTCTTCCACCACCAGGGTAGGGAGGGAAGGACCATTAGGTGGGGGTGGGGCTAGGCATGTCTAAGCTCAGACTCTCCTTGGATAGATCTTGCTGTGGTTGCTGTCAGGGGTGGGGTGAGATTCCCTGGTCACTGGAGCTATGTACCTAGAAGGATTATGGCTGCCTCTGGCAAGACATGCAGGTTGTCAGGGATGTGGGGGACACCCAGCAGTCACAGGCCTCACCCAGCTCCCATGCTGGTCTCATTCCCACCATGCCCTCCTGACCCCATAACAGCACCAAGTCTGTTTCCTGGCAAAGGGTGAAAGGGGCTTGAAAACTTGCCTTAGATTTTCTGCCTCCCAGCTGCAAAAGAAGGGCTTTAGTTCTTCCCCCACTTATGAAGTCTGCAAGCCAATTTGGCACCCTCCCCTGAGTTCTGTCCAGGCAGCTTCTTGCCTGGTTCAAATTATTACAATGTTCAGCTAGAGAATTCTTGTCCCTGTGGAGTTTTATCCCCTACTCTTCTGGCCACCCTCCCAATGGATCCCTGTGGTGACAGGCAAGAATGGGCTCCTTGGGGACCTCATGGGCTCTCAAGGCCTTTCTGCTGCATCCTCTACCCCTGTATTTCACTTGGCTTGGCTCTTTAACTTGACTTGGCTCCAGGTAAAGTCGGAAACTTATCCTGCAAAAAGACCTTCAGCTTCTCCAGTGGAGGTGTGCGGAGAAGAGGGTCTCCTTTTCCCACTCCCATAGTTGGGGTACTCATAGTATTTGGGGTGTCTTCAGGTCCTGCAGCAGCAGTCCACTTCCTTTAGACAGTCTGTGGGTCACCTGGGGTTGCTGGTTTGTTCTTGGAATAAATTTTAATTTTTTACAAAGCTAAGGTTTATTTTGTAATATGTGGTAAATCAAAGAATCCTCCTTTTTTCTAATGATCAGTTTATCAGTAATATTTATTGAATGATCCTCCCTTTTTTCCTTAATTTGAAAAGCCACTCATAGTAAAAAAATCTCCCAGGTATGTTTGTGTCTTGTGCTGGATTCACTCCATCCCTTCATACATTTCCATAAAGATCACATTGAATTGATAAAATCACTTAGTGGAAATTGGCATGTCTATTATATGAAAATTTCTTATTTGAAAGTATTTTTTAGTTGTACTATAGGTACATACATGGCAAGGTGGTTTGCTACCTCCATCCCCCTGTCACCTCTATCTGTCATTTCTCCCCATATTATCTATCCCCTAACTCCCCAGCCCCCGCTATTCCTCCCCTAGCCCCTGCAACAGACCCCAGTGTGTGATGCTTCCCTCCCTGTGTTCATGTGTTTTCAATGTTCAACATCCACCTATGAGTGAGAACATGCATGTTTGATTTTCTGTTCTTGTGTCAGTTTGCTGAGAATGATGGTTTCCAGATTCATCCATGTCCCTACAAAAGACAGGAACTCCTCATTTTTTTATGGCTGCAGAGTATTCCATGGTGCATATGTGCCACATTTTCCCTGTCCAGTCTACCATTGATGGACACTTGGGTTGGTTCCAGGTCTTTGCTATTGTAAACAGTGCCGCTATGAACATACATATGCATCTGTCTTTATAAAAGAATGATTTATAACCCTTTGGGTATATATCCAGTAATGGAATTGCTGGGTCAAATGGAATTTGTATTTCTAGATCCTTGAGTAATCGCCACATTGTCTTCCACAGTGGTTGAACTAATTTACACTCCCACCAACAGTGTAAAAGTGTTCCTATTTCTCCACATCCTCTCCAGCATGTGTTGTCTCCATATTTTTTAATGATCACCATTCTACTTACTAATAATTTACTTTATGTCCCTCAATGATTTAAGGTTTTCTTCATTTAGAACTTGCCCATGACAAATTACAGTTATGATATAAATGAAAGAGAGAAGAGATTGTTGGATGCTATCTTCCTTTATTTCCAACTCCAATCTAGCTGTCACTTGTGAGATGTATATTCCGAAGTCAATGGGCAGCTTGGTGGAAGTAGGTTCCTGACTTATAGAAACTGGTGTATCTATTCTGCTTTCCTTTGCATTGGGCAAGAGGCTTGAGAATAGCATAGACAAAATTGGAGCAAAGTGGATCCAGAAGAAAAATGTGAGAACTTGGGGTTAATATTAGCAAATCAGAAAAAAGAATAATGCAAATAAAAGTAACTTAGGAAAAGGAAACCATTGAAAATAAAACTAAAACAAATAAAATAGAAACAAAGACAAAAGAAAAAAATATGAGAATTGAGTACTCATTTTAAAATATAAAGTATAGAAATAAAATTAATTACAAAAAAGCAATTATTGATGAAACTGAAGTAAATAGAAAAGAAATAAAGTATAAAAGACCTTGGTTATTAGTAAAGCTAAAGAAAATTCTTCAAGGTATGAATAGAGTATAAAGAGGGAAAATATGATTAGGAATGAGAATGTGACATAATCAGATACAGGAGAAATTTTTTTCTTAAATAGAGAATAAAACATGTATGTCCATTGCAAACAAACTTTAAAACTTATAGAAAATAAACATTTTTCTAGAATATCATAATTATTAAAAATTAAAAACATTTTAATTGCTACATTAGCATCTTCAAAGGTAATTAAAGAGGCACTATTTTAAAAGTCACCCCAATGATATATATTTGTAAGTATTCCATCTTATCTATTAAGAATAGATTATTTCAGCAATACTTAGGTTATTTCGGACAATAGAAAAAGGTGAGTGCTTCTAAATTCATCTTATTAGCCGAGCATACCATTAGCACAAGAAAAAATAACTATAGACCAATTTCACTAAATGCCTGTAGAGGGAGGAAAAAGGTAAATACTAGCAAAATATCAAACAAAATATATATTATTACTAAGGTAGGAATGTTCTAAGAATACCAAGATTATTGAATACCAAGAAATTTATCAACATAATCCAAAATCAAAAAACTAAAAGAAAATATTTTTTGCTTAATCAATACTAACAGGTCATTTGATAGATACAAATAAGATACCTGATCAAATTTGGCAGACATATTTGTTTTACTGTTTATAAGAAAATTAAAATATAGAAACTTAAAAAATGGAATAAAAATAGTAAAATGTAATAAAGCCTAGCTGGACACCAAAAGCACATATTATTCCTAGCAATGAAACACTAAAACTTCTTTAATTAAAATCAGAACTTGACAAGGATGCCGAGTTTATTGTCTTTTTGCCATATTCTTGGAAAGGTCTAAGCAAATACCATGAGATAAAAATAATCAATACTCATACTAGAAAAGAAGATACAAATCTATTTTTGTTGGTGATATAATTTTAATAAGAAAAATTTGTACAAGACAAAAAATAAAAATCAATAGCTTTTCTTAATAGCACAGCTGTGTGTAAACATAAAGCAACTTTACTTTGTCTTCCACTCTCCCTTTAAATGTGCTCAGTGGCAGTGACTAATCGTAAATACTCTTTTAAGTTGCTAAAGGCCATTGAGCTGTTTTTTGTTAAGTCCTTGTTGTAAAGGTGTAGTTGAAATTGTCGATGTCAATATTTTATGCCAAAACAATTTTTTTTTAAGTTTTAGTATGTTTATTCGGTTCATTCTTCATCAAGTGATTGTCAAATAAGCTAGGCATCTATTTAAAAGGTATTCCTTCCCTTCAATAAATTACTGCTTTCTAATGGGGGGGAAAATTGCCCAGTGGGTGTTAATTGTTCTTTTTCCCCTTACATGAAAATCCAGACATGGTCATTCCTAGATCACAAAATATCAGTTTCACTTAGTAATTCGGTTTTCCATTTTTATATGATAGGCAAATCTTCTATCTGCATTAAATTTCATGCTTTCTTGTGGCCAGGTGTGGTGGCTCATGCCTGTAATTGTAGCACTTTGGGAGGCCAACGGGGGCAGACCACCCAAAGTCAGGAGTTCAAGATCAGCCTGGCCAATATGGTGAAATGAGTCTCTACTAAAAATATAAATATTAGCCAGGTGTGGTGATACACAGCTGTAATTCCAGCTGCTCAGGAGCCTGAGGCAGAAGAATCACTTGAACCCAGGAAGTGAAAGTTGCAGTGAGCCAACATCGCAGTGTCTCACCACTACACTCTGGCCTGGACAACAGAGCAAGGCTCAGTCTCAAAAACAAAAACAAAACAAAAAAACAACTCTATGCTTTTTCCTTTGGCATTTGGGAGCAATTTAGCTAGAAAGTTTCAAGTCAGGGGAAAGGGAAACTGAAATTCTTTCTCCCCTGTTTTGCTACTGACAGCAAGGAAGGCAGATAGGAGACTTCTTTCTTCACTGAGATAATTGAGTTCATTTAGCTTCACTGCTCTCTGGATTTGGCATTCAGTCATCCATCCTTGTCTTGTGGAAGAGTTTCATGGATGCTTTGGAGATCCCATGGCTAGAATTCTTCCACTCGTTATTTTTCTTTACTTTGGGAAAAGGTGTATCTATTTCAGCTGGTTGCTCCTTCTCCATCCTCCAGCATCTCATGACATCTTCAGCTTTCCCTGCTGAGTGACCTTTGTCTCTTAAGGTGGTTCATCTGGTCAGAATGTAAGGAAACATTGAAATATCTCTGTCCCATAGCTGAGCCGCATCAGATTCAAAACAACATGCTCACATCCTTTCCCTGACAGCCCCTGGAATGCTGAACAATTCCAGTCAAGAAGCAGCCTGTCATTGGCTCTCTCCATTGCAGCCTATTAATCTCCTACCTGTTAGATTTTCCAGGCAGAAGTCAGTACACTACCTCCCCTTACCTCAAACTTCAGGGATATATATTAAGGTCTCCAAGTTGTGTTTCTAAAACCCTTCCATCTCGCTTTGAGGTGCAACGGTGAAAGCTATAAGCCTCCAATAAGAATGAGGAATTCAGGCGTCACCAGCTGGTTTCAGCCACCTGCTTTATAAATCCCTCACTTTGATGTGTTGTTTCTGCTTTATTTGTGCTTCAACTAGAACTTCTATTTTAATCTCTTGTTATGCTTTCAAACCCAACCTAGAATTAGAAATAAGAAATTTTCCAGTCACAACCATAACCAAAAACAACTACATAATAATTTGAAAAAATTTGATGAGAAAGGTGCGAGACTTCTATGCAGGAAATTATAAAACTTAATGATGACGTTATATATGAATGGCTTACAAAACTTTGCCGTGCTTTCAGATGAGAAGATATAATTCATAATTTCCTGAAATTATATTATTTATGAATTATATATGAGAAAATTGTTATTTTAATACATAAATAATATAATTTCATAAAATTTCAAAGCTTTTGAGCCTGATCTAGAATGATATGCATAATAGCAATCCACCAATACCTAGTGAAAATATAAAAAGTAAATAAATGTGAGAGGGAACTGTCTTTGCCCAGTCTTGCCTCACTAGGTATCAGAACATACATTTAACTACTATCCTCATTATCAGTGTGGTAGTAGCATAGGAAGATACAAACAGATCAACAGGACAATGAGAAAATTAAGTCAAAGACCCCAGCATATATGAGAATACAACTAACGACAAAATTGCTGTTTTGTTCAGTTGTGACATAAGCCTTTAGTTAATAGATGAAATTGGCAAAACTTACTCTCCACTGGAAGAAGACAAAGTTGAGTTTCTTTTATATTATGCATTAAAATAAAATCTGGAATCATTAGAGACTTAAAAATAAAACATGAATCAGTGAGTATCTCAGAACCAAATCTAGGATTTCAGAATAGCCTAGAGGTGAAGAAATGGTTCTTAACCAAGATAGAAAATTCTGGAGCTATAAAAGAAAATATTTGGACAATGTTTTCTAAACTTTTGAATTGCAAAGGATTTCACATCTAAATTCAGTAGAAAAACAACAGATTTGAAGAAACTATTTGGGAGGTGACAAAGGTTTAACATAATATTCAAAGAGCTCTTAAGTATTGTCAAAATAAAGATAAATTCAAAGAAAAATAAGTAAAGGATATGAGCAGACATCCCACTGAAGAGTATACAGATGGTCAACAGGTAAAAGGTGCTCAAACTCACTAGTAATCAGGGAAAAACAATTAAAGCAATAACTAGACAAACCACCCTCATCAGACTGTCAAAAATTAGAAAGAGCAATGATATCTATTACTGAAGGAAATTCTAGAAAATTATACACACTTTTTATGGAAACATGAATTGTAATTTTATAATGCAATCTGACAGCTTGTGGAAATGGCTGTGATGCAACAATCAGAGGCCACGCAAGCCTCAGCGTAGACTTTCCCTCAAGAAGTATGACTTAAGAAGTGTCACTGTTCAAGCCTGATTTCCTCATGGCTACAAACAACCCTGATCCCTGATAGAATCCCAGGGATGAAATGATGACTAGTCAGCCAGGGGTAGGCTGATTACACCATGGGAGAGGCAGGAACTTGTCCTTATTGCCCGATTACTAATTCTGGATTTGGATTTGCTTTCCCTACTAGTCATGCTTCTTCCAGCATTTCTTTTGATGGACTTCATCAACACAGTGGGTCATTACGGTGTCCTGCACAATATTACTTCTAAGCAATAGGCCTCACAGTGAAAGAAATAAGGCAAGGAGAGATACTGCACTTACCATGAAATTTATCACCCAAAAGTGGTTGGCCTTATAAAAAGGTAATATCATGTATTAAAGACTGTGGCAGCATCACCTGGACCACCTTTCCAGGTCATGGCACCATTCTGAAAGATGTCATGTGTGCTGTGAAACTTTAACTGATACATGGTGCCATATCTTCCACAACCATAGTACACAGATTCAGAAACCAAGAGGGAGCAGAAGAGCAGTCTGTCTCATCATCACCCCTAAAGACACACTCACAAATTTTCCTCTCTGTGACTCTGAGTTCTACTCATTCAGAGGCTTTTGGCACCTGAAAGGGAAATGCTCTCAAGAGACTTAGCCATAGTCCTAAGTCCTAAGTAAATCAGAATTTACATCATCCACCTCCCTTTCAGGCTTCCATGAAACCACACAAACAGGTATGAGGAGGCTTGAAGGTGTTGCCCCGAGTTACTGATCACAATGGGCACAGAAGAGGGTCATGCATTCATTTATTCATTCAATAAAGAGAGCCTGCTATGGGCAGGCAGTGTTCCAAGTGCTTAGGACACAGCAGAAAGCAAAAAAATGACAAAATCCTGCCTTCATGGACCTTACATTTCGGTGAGGTGGGGGAGACATTCTATTGAACTGTGAGAAGGTAGATAATAAGTGCTGTGAAAAACAAAAACGAAAAATACTGATAATTAAAAAGAAAGAGAAGAAATCCCCAGGAAAAGATCAGGGTATTTTTGTAAGATTTCAAGATATTCTTGGATGGAAGGAGACACACTCACTTGGATAGATGAATGGCAGAACTTTTTGTTACTTCCAGCTTCAAATGGGAGAAGACTGCCACAGGGTCGCATGGAGGTTTTGCTTGGAGAGGGCTTTTGTGTGGCAAGTTGGGTGGGGTTAGTTAGGTTTTGAGGGCTCTCTATGGATTGGCTAATTTGCATAATTCTGAGGTCTCCAAGGTGGGTCCCTAGTTGTCTGGTGTCTGACCCAGGGCAATTAGGACAGGTGTGTGGTGGCCTGAAATGTGAGCATCCAGGGAAGTGACTATCCTCTAAGCAGGGCCCCAGACTGAGTTAAGACAGCAATTTTTAAAACCCTTCTCACACAGAGGAAGGTTGGAAGTAAATATAGGATACAGGATAGGACAAGGTAGACCTCAGGGAGAGGGAGAAAGGTGGGATTGCAAAAACACTGAAGGTGGGAGAGTTAGCCAGCAGGTGAAAAAGTGTTCTGGTAAAACCCAGGTACTCTCAAAGAAGTTGTGATGGTGGATGAGGGGAGACAATTACATCTTTCTGCTCCAAGAGAAACTTAATGTATTCCTAACTATGAAAATCAGCATAAAATCACAGTTGTATTATCAGCACCTGCGACTTTGTCACCAAAAGAAATCAGATCCCTTTATATCACGACAGTTATTAAAATATGCTTGTGTCTCCCTCAGTGTGAAAACTGCTATAGTTATTATACCTGCTGCTATTGTTACTTAAATACATTATGAAAGAACTACACTGTTTCCTTCATGACAAAATGTTTGTTATAATTTGTTAATTGATTTCAAAAAGGTAGATTTGTTTTAAATCTTACGTATTTTACTTTATGAATTAAAAACATTATTCTGAGGAGGGTTTCCACTAGCTTCCACAGACTGCTATAGAGGCCCATGACACACACATAGAAGCACGTGCATTCCTGCGCACACGCATGCACACATGCACACACACACACACACACGGTGAGAAGCCTGCCTTGTAGTTCCTTGCATATCCAGTGGTAAGAGTTAGCGAAGGCCTTGTGAAGCTCCTGAACGCAGGCCCACCATGGCCTGGCCTCTCAGGAATGAAGACTTGCATCACCACACCAGATAAAGAATCCAAACAGCTGCAGGGCTGGCGGCAAGCAAGGAGGACATAGAAGAAAGAATTTAAATTTGCTTCCCCCCCCATGAAAGGAGAGAGCATCCAAGGAAGGAAGTTATAATATGAGAAGTGGACTTCTGACCAGTGTCAGGAATCTGGAGTGTAGCCCCAGGGCTTCCTACATTGGGGTGAATGCCAGTCATTTGCAGGTTTGCTCTGAGATCCATTTCTCACAATGTGAGAAACTGTAGAAAACTACATTTTCTCCTGCCTAAGGAACGTCCCGTCAGGAGACAGGAGAGTGGGGGGAAGAGAAAAGCTAGAGAATTTCTCCCCTCTCTCCTCCACTAGGAGCTGCATCTGCATTGGTTCCTGCTCCCACTTACAAGTCTTCGAGCTACCCATGGTCCGGTTTCCTGATGAGCAGTCCCACCACCAGACCCAGCCCCTGCTAGCAGGTTACAGCTTTTGGGCTTTTGTAACGCTGTCTTCCCTTTCTTGGTTCCTTCAGCCATAGAGGTGGCAGCTGCTTTCAGCTGTTCAGTTGTTGCTATCCTCCAGGTGGCCTCTCCAGCCCGTTTGCTCTCCCTGAACAATTAGCTCCCTGCATCACGTCTTTCCTTTGGACCATCTCTTGTGGATGCTGATAAGCAGAAAACCACAACAGCAGTAGCAGTACCTTTGATTTTGTCATCAAGAAAAATCATAGATACTTCCATAGCACATTGCAGCTGTCATATGCTCTCTGGTTTCTGTAAAGTATTTGGGTTTAGTAACTGAAATTTAGTCTATATCAGGACAGGATCAGAACATAAACATGAGAACAAATGGCCATTATGCAGAGTTCCATTCTGTACTTGGAAGAAAATGCAATGAAAGAAAAGACAACTTTAGGAAGGCTCCAATTGGGAAAGAAAGGTTCCACTTTCTTTAGTTATGTGGGATTGTTGCATTATGTTAAAACAAAGTTATTATTTAAAAATGCAAGTATAAGAATAATGCACATTGGCACTCAGCAACCAAAGGTCTGTGGGAAACATTTATTGGGTGTTAGGTTTTGTTTCAGTTTTGGATTTTGGCCACATAGCACCTAAACTTCTTTATTTGTGTGCATATACATGACTTAGTATAGGCCAATGGGATACTCTCCCCAGGATTTGCACCCTGAAGAAGCGGTCCAAAGAGAGAATAATATTTAGAAATTATTTGTAGATGAGGTAGATGCACAGCTATCCCAAGTAATAGAAATACCAGCAACTGCATCCTGAAACAGCTGTTCACTCAATGTGAACTAGGCTAGTGAACTTGGCTGTATTCAAGCTACCTGTGTTCCTTTGTTTTTAACCTATTTTCCCTGCTAGTTCTCCAGCCTTCCCACTGACTATGAGGTAATCTGTCTCCAGCCCATAAATTTCTTTCCTGCATAAGATGACCGGGGTTGGTTTATATTGCCAGTAAACAAGAAACCTAATTGGTAGTTTTATTCCAGATATTTCATGCTATAGCAAATAAAATATTTTCTTTCGTTATGTTTTCTGATTGTTGTTTGCACACTTAACTCTAACTCTTAATTATTCCAGTCATTTCTTGTAGTTCTATAATATTCCATTATAGTTTGAGATAGGCACCTGATCACTATAAGTACATGAAGTCTTGGGGTTATTAGATATAACAAATTCCTTTCCAATTAAAAACAATACTCAATATAAATGTTATACCTTGGGAATCATGTGTGATATTTTTCCATTAGTATTACTTAGAATAATCTCTTATGCCATATTTATTAATATAAAATCTTCTTTATATGCTTTTGAAACATTATGGATTGTGGTCCCCAGAAATGAGTTAGTATTTTGCAGGATGACACTGCCTTTTTCTAGCACTTCAACAGCTAAACCACAATTGTCATAAAATTACAGTTTTCTCTATGGTATCCCTGGTTAAGATTTTTTTCTTTTCTCTCACACAATTAAAGTATATATTGCTTTTTGATAAATCATCCTTATTAGGTTTTTGCTTTTTCTAATCTGCTTTTATACAATATCAAAAACAAAAATGAAAATTATAGTCAATTACCTGTATATTTGTGTATGCATGTGTGTGCATGTGTCTCCAAACATTCAAGCACTTAGAAACCTTTAGGGACATACTGATTAACCACTGTTTTTTATTGTCTATGCATATGAGAAAACAAGTGAGCTTCTATTAAAACCTATTTGTTGATAAATTCATTGGTATATACTGAGTATCAATTAAATGTTTGATACTGCAAAGCCGTTAATGTGTGTTTACATTTCCATTAAATAAAGAAGGAGTCTAAGAGTTCTATGGAATTTTATGAGTCCATGGTCAGGACTTGGGAGCATAGTAAAGTGGTAGAAAATCAATTTGTGAGGAGTATCAACTTTAATAATGTAATATTTTGTACATAAAATACCTGCCAGTGGCTTTTAATTGGCAAATGTCATGACTATTCCAGCCATCAAAGAGAGGTAGGTAATATAACATGTTAGAAAGAGCACAGGCTTTGGAGTCAAATGAACAGGGTTCAAATCCTGACTCTGCCATTTCTTAGCTCCATGACCTAACATCTCGGAGCCTCAGTTTCTTCACCTGTAAGACAGGAATAGAGATAAAAGAACATCTCACTGGTGTTCTATGAGAAATAATTTAGATAGGGCATCTAGCAGCTGGGACATAATAGATACTATAATTGCTATTTTTAATACTTTAGAATATACAAAAGTACATCTATTTTTAATACTTTAGAATATATGAAAGTACATATCTTAAAAAAGTGATATAGTAACAAACTTAAAAAAAAAATCTCCCCCAAACTTGAGTAATAACTCATTCCAGCCTCAATGTTTCTTAATTTCTTAACTAAATAGTCATGGTCATGAAGAAATTCATGAGTTAGAAATAAGAAAATTATTCAAAACACATCAGTTCCAGAATATTCTGTGTGTGTAATAGCGAGGAATCTTATTTTATCACAATAAACTACTAACCAAGGGAATGTAATCCGGTATAAACCTGCACAGCTTATGTAATGTGAATTATAAAGGATGTGAAAATTTTATCATTCTCAAAGCTTATGCCATAAACTGTATGTAATGCAGACACTATGATTATGATTTGAACCTATATGTTTCAAGGATTTTTTTCCCCTTTTTGACATTTTCTGACACTATAAAACAACCTACCAGTACCTAATTTAGTTACTTTGGAAAGCCAGAAGATGGCACTAATTTCTAAGAATTATACATCTAAAAAGAATGCTTTGGATTCTAGCATGTATCATTTCTTTTGCTGGTGGAAATCATAATGCTCTACATTTTCAACAGTTTTTCTATCTTAATATAAAATTCTGTTTGTTCTTAGCTTTCTCGATTAGATAAAGAAGAATGGTAAGAATTAAATATCTATATAGAATGCGTGAACAATTTATTACGCACAAGAATTGGCAATCAACCATTCATATTTATTTCATGTGTTTGCCTGTGGGTGAATTGAGTATTGTATATCGATTTGAATAGGGAGTTCGATTTTATTCATGTTATTGGGTATCTTTGTCTTGGTTCAGAAGGAAAAGGTAGTGTATGTTTTCTGTACAAGCTACCATCACCTCTAACTGTTGGTGATATCTGAAGACATGCTTATTTCTATTCCCTTTAAAAGATAATCACATTTGTAGGTTGGCACTTTTCATTTGTAGGTTGCCACTTTTTATTTCTAAATGATAATGCTGGACAGTGTGGAAGCATATTCCACAAGGAGCTTGTTCAACAACAAAAACAGAAGCAACAAAGGCAATGATCACACACATAGTTTTATAAATTAATAGCATTTTGGCAGGATATTGCGCTAAATCGGGCTACATTACTAAGATGTTAAGAACAAAGAGAGAGGAAAGATGTTTATACTCAAATCTAGGAAGGAAAGCTGGAGAAGCAAGCAATGGCCTTGTATTTTTGCAAACTTATCCATCTGCCTAAGGGTAGATTAATTTTCCTGGCAAAGTTAAATGTATATTTCAAGATACGCTATGCTGCTGAACACCATACTTGGAAAAACTGACATTCTGGAGTCTTTCAAAATCAGCAGTTCCCAAGGGAAAATCTATCTACCATCTGCTTGCTTCATTAAAATACATAATAGAGGAGGAAGAACTGAATTGGATTTTCACTAGCTCAGCGCTCCCTGGTGTCCACTCTGCTGAGGTTATACACAGCAACCTATATAGAAAACAGAATCCAAGTAAAAATCAACCACAGGTTTTTTTCTTTTGTATCTGCTTAAAAACAGAGCAATGAACTCCAAAAAAAAAAAAAAAAAATACATTTAGACCCAACAATCTATCTTGAAAACACTTAAAAATTTCAAGTATTTTTTGATGAACTGAAGGAAATTTTTCCAACAGCATATGTAAAATTTTAAACATGATCATAAGGTTATCATACAGATACTTTGTTAGGTAAGAGGCAAAATATTCTGTCAAAATCTATCAGTTGCCCCATGAAACCTATTCAGTATTTTTAGCTCACAAATTAAAGAAGACATTACTTTCAAATATTAAATGGAAACTAATATTTATAAGATATAATTTATAAAATTATTGTTATAGTTATACAACTTAATTACTAAAATCAACTGATTTGGGCCAGGCCCGGTGGCTCGTGCCTGTAATCCTAGCACATTTGCAGTCCAAGGCAGGCAGAATGCTTGAGCTCAAGAATTCAAGACCAGCCTGGGCAACATGGCAAACCCCATCTCTACACAAAATGCAAAAGTTAGCCAGGCATGGTGGTGGATACCTGTAGTACCACCTACTTGGGAGGCCAAGGTGAGAGGATTGAGTTCGGGAGATGAAGGTTGCAGTGAGCCAAGATTGCACCACTGTACTTCAGTCTGAGTGACAGAATGAGACCTGTCTCAAAATAAAAAAATGAAAACCAAAAAAAATGAAGTGATTTGTCAGGTTAGGGGTCCTTATGCCTTGATATTCAGTATGTATTATAATATCTGAATTTTTACCCACACTAGAAGAATTAAGATTCTCAAATTATTTAAAAAATTTAGTAAAATTACTTCTTAGAGGCAAAGAACTGAAAGTACAAAAAACAAATTCAAAAAAGCCATGATTAGCATTGGTGATAGTGTAGAAATCTACTTCACAACTTCACCCAATGGCTCCATAAGTGCAGAATAGTTCACTTAGTCACTTAAGAACAGAGTTGTGGAGATCTGCCAAGATGGCGGAGATCTGCCAAGATGGCATCGTAGAGGCAACTCAGGATTGCAGCTCTCAGTGAAGGCACAGAGGGTGAGTCCTAGCCGCATTCTCAGATGGAACTTTTTTGCCCACAGAACGTTGAAAGTCCCAGGTGTGGGAGAGAGATGGGACACCAGCACAGCCGGCTCTCATGGCCGGTTTGGCCGGCACCCGGTGCCGCAGCGCAGCAGCACCAGGCACAAAACTCACTGGTCTGGGTGCCCTGTTAAACTGCCAATCTGAGATTTGGAAGGGCATATTGGCATGTCCATCTGATTGAATGGGACTTGGACAATGAGCCAGACCAGGAGATTCCTGGGAAGCGTGATCTGAGCCGGTGCAGTGGGCAGCGGCACGGGAGATCTCATGGATCCCAGTGCCCTATTGGCAGGCAACTGGGGTGCCAGTGAGAGAGTCGACCGTTCAGCTTGGGAAGAGGAAGAGAGAGAGAGAGAGGACAGACTCTGAGGCAGGAAGCTGGGTGATCGGGCTCGGCGGGTCCCACCCTCACAGGGACAAGCAGGGTGGCGATTGGAGGTGCTCGGGGCTGAGAGTTTTGCTGCCAGCACAGTTGAAACTTGGACGGTGCAGCCCGGTGAGGGAGGGGCATCCGCCACTACAGATGCAATCTGCCCCTACTAAAGTATGGCCCAGTGCTGACACAGCCTGCCATTGCCGAGGCAACCCGCCATAACAGAGAGACTCCGCCAGCAGGGCGGAGTGCACCACAGCAGAACAGAGCCACGTGGCAGCAGGGCGGACCCGCACTAGCAGGGCAAAGCCTCGGCAGGCAAATAGTGAATAGGCTACCTCCTAGCCGGGCAGGACAGTGCAACAGATATTCATAAAGAAAGCCCCAACTCCCTGAGACAGAGCATCTAAGGAGTGAAAAAAAAGTGGGGGTTTTGTGAGTTCTGTTGCAGCACACATAAACACATCCTCCCAACAACGCTGAATGAACAACGGAGCTCACAGCTCAGCACTGGAGCTCCTATAAAGCACAGACCATCCACTCAAGCAGCTCCCTGACTGTTGTGTATCCAAAGAGTCATTACAAAAAAGGACTAATCAGACTGACATTTGGCGGGCATCATTCTGGGACAAAGATAGCAGAAGAAACTGGTAGCATCCCTTACTGTTCCGCAGCTGCTACAGGTGTACCCCAGAGAAGCAGGGCATGGAGTGGACCTCAGCACTCATACAGCAGAGGGGCTAGACCATTAGAAGGAAAACTAAGTAACAGAAATACTTCATCATCAAAGATCTGGGCATCCACTCAGAGACCCAATCGAAAAGTCAGCAACTACTAAGACGACAGGTGGATAAATCCATAAAGATGGGAAGAAACCAGCGCAAAAAGGAGGAAAACACCCGAAACCAAAACACTTCACCTCCTACTAAGGATCAAAACTCCCCACCAGCAAGGGAACAAAGCTGGACGGAGAATGAGTGTGACGAAATGACGGAATCAGACTTCAGAAAGTGGATAATGAGAAACTTCAGTGAGCTAAAAGAACATGTTCTAAATCAGTGCAAAGAAGCTAAGAACATTGAAAAAAGATTTGAGGAAATGATAACAAGAATGGACAATTAGAGAGGAATATGAATGAATTGAAGGAGCTGAAAAACACAACACGAGAACTTCGCGAAGCATGCACAAGTTTCAACAGCCGAATTGACCAAGCAGAAGAAAGAATATCAAAAGTCGAAGATCAACTCAATGAAATAAAATGAGAAACCAAGATTAGAGAAAAAAGTGCAAAAAAGGAATGAACAACATCTCCAAGAAATGTGGGACTATGTGAAGAGACCCAACCTACGTTTGATAGGTGTACCAGAATGTGATGAAGAGAATGAATCCAAGCTGGAAAATACTCTTCAGGATATTATCCAGGAAAATTTCCCCAACCTAGCAAGACAGGTCAATACTCAACTCCAGGAAATACAGAGAACACCACAAAGATACTCTGCAAGAAGAGCAACCCCAAGGCACATAATGGTCAGATTCACCAGGGTTGAAATGAAGGAGAAAATACTAAGGGCAGCCAGAGAGAAAGGTTGGGTCACCCACAAAGGGAAGGCCATCAGACTCACAGCAGATCTCTCGGCAGAGACTCTACAAGCCAGAAGAGAGTAGGGGCCAATATTCAACATCCTTAAAGAAAAGAACTTTCAACCCAGAATTTCATATCCAGCCAAATTGAGCTTCATAAGTGAAGGAAAAATAAAATCCTTCATGAACAAGCAAGTACTCAGAGATTTCATCACCACTAGGCCTACTTTACAAGAGATCCTGAAAGAGGCACTACACATAGAAAGAAACAACCAGTACCAGCCATCCTAAAAGCATACCAAATGCTAAAGACCATCAACAAAATGAAGAATCTACATGAACCAATGGGCAAAACAGCCAGCTAGCATCAAAATGGCAGTATCAAACTCACACATAACAATATTAACCCTAAATGTAAATGGGCTAAATGCACCAATCAAAAGACACAGTCTGGCAAATTGGATAAAAAACCAAAACCCATTGGTGTCCTATATCCAGGAAACCCACCTCACACGCAAGGATACACAAAGGCTCAAAATAAAGGGATGGAGGAAGATTTACCAAGCAAATGGAGAGCAAAAAAAAGCAGGAGTTGCAATTCTTATCTCTGATAAAATAGACTTTAAAGCAACAAAGATCAAAAGGGACAAAGAAGGTCATTACATAATGGTAAAAGGATCCATACAACAAGAAGAGCTAACGATTATAAATATATATGGACCCAATGTAGGAGCACCCAGATATATAAGGCAAGTTCTTAATGACTTACAAAGAGACTTGGACTTCCACACAAAAATAGTGGGAGACTTTAACACTCCACTGTCAATAGCAGACAGATCAACCAGACAGAAAATTAACAAGGATATCCAGGACTTGAACTCAGACCTGGAACAAGCAAACTTGATAGACATTTACAGAACTCTCCACCCCAAATACACAGAATATACATTCTTCTCAGCACCACATCACACCTACTCCAAAATTGACCACATAATTGGAAGTAAAGCACTCCTTAGCAAATGCAAAACAACTGAAATCATAACAAACAGTCTCTCAGACCATAGTGCAATCAAGTTGGAACTCAGAATTCAAAAAATAACTCAGAACCACACAGCTTCATGGAAACTGAACAACTGGCTCTTGAATGTTGATTGGATAAACAATGAAATGAAGGCAGAAATAAAGAAGTTCTTTGAAACCAATGAGAATGAAGACACAACATACCAGAATCTCTGGGACACATTTAAAGCAGTCTGTAGAGGAAAATATATAGCAATAAGTGCCCACGTAAGAAGAGTGGAGAGATCCAAAACTGACACCCTATCATCAAAATTGAAAGAGCTAGAGGAGCAAGATCAAGAAAGCTCAAAACCTAGCAGAAGACAAGAAATAACTAAGATCAGAGCAGAACTGAAGGAGATAGAGACAAGAAAAACCCTTCAAAAAATCAATAAATCCAAGAGCTGGTTTTTCGAAAAGATCAACAAAATAGACAGACCACTAGCCAGACTGATAAAAAAGAAAAGAGAGAACAACCAAATAGATGCAATAAAAAACGATAAAGGGGAAATCACCACAGATTCCACAGAAATTCAAACCATCATCAGAGAATACTACAAACAACTCTATGCACATAAACTAGTAAACCTGGAAGAAATGGATAAATTCCTGGATGCCTGTGTCCTCCCAAGCCTAAACCAGGAGGAAGCCGAAACTATGAATAGACCAATAACAAGGTCTGAAGTTGAGGCAGCAATTAAGAGCCTACCACACAAAAAAAGCCCAGGTCCAGATGGGTTCACAGCCGAATTCTACCAGACACACAAAGAGGAGCTGGTACCATTACTTCTGAAACTATTCCAAATAATTCAAAAAGAGGGAACCCTTCCCAAATCATTTTATGAGACCAACATCATCCTGATACCAAAACCCGGCAGAGACTCAACAAGAAATGAAAACTTCAGGCCAATATCCATGATGAACATAGATGCAAAAATCTTCAATAAAATACTGGCAAACCAATTGCAACAGCACATTAAAAAACTTATCCATCATGATCAAGTAGGATTCATCCCGGGGATGCAAGGCTGGTTCAACACACGCAAGTCTATAAATGTAATTCACCACATAAACAGAAGCAAAAACAAAAACCACATGATTATCTCAATTGATGCAGAGAAGGCATTTGACAAAATTCAACAGCGCTTTATGCTCAAAACCCTCAATAAACTTGGCATTGATGGAACATATCTCAAAGTAATAAAAGCTATTTACGACACACCAACAGCCAATATCATACTTAATGGGCAAAAACTGGAAGCATTCCCTTTGAAATCGGGCACTAGACAAGGATGCCCTCTCTCACCACTCCTATTCAACATAGTACTGGAAGTTCTAGCCAGAGCAATCAGGCAAGAAAAAGAAATAAAGGGTATTCAAATAGGAAAGGTGGAAGCCAAATTGTCTCTATTTGCAGACGACATGATAGTATACCTAGAAGACCCCATCACCTCAGCCCAAAAACTCCTGAAACTGATAAGCAACTTCAGCAAAGTCTCAGGATATAAAATCAATGTGCAAAAACCACAAGCATTCCTATACACCAATAACAGACTTAAAGAGAACCAAATCAAGAACGAACTGCCATTCACAATTGCTACAAAGAGAATAAAATACCTAGGAATACAACTCACAAGGAACGTAAGGGACCTCTTTAAGGAAAACTACAAACCACTGCTCAACGAAATAAGAGAGGACACAGATGGAGAAACATTCCATGTTCATGGTTAGGAAGAATCAATATCGTGAAAATGGCTATACTGCCCAAAGTAATTTACACAATCAATGCTATCCCCATCAAACTACCATTGAATTTCTTCACAGAACTGGAAAAAACCACCATGAACTTCATATGGAACCAAAAGAGAGCCCGCATAGCCAAGTCAATTCTAAGCAAAAAGAACACAGTGGGAGGCATCACACTACCAGACTTCAAACTATACTACAAGGCTACAGTAATCAAAACAGCATGGTACTGGTACCAAAGCAGAGATATAGACCAGTGGAACAGAACAGAAGCATCGGAGGCAACACAACATATCTACAACCATATAATCTTTGATAAACCAGACAAAAACAAGCAATGGGGAAAGGATTCCCTGTTTAATAAATGGTGTTGGGAAAACTGGCTAGCCATGTGCAGAAAGCAGAAACTGGACCCCTTCCTGACACCTTACACTAAAATTAACTCCAGATGGATTAAAGACTTAAATGTAAGACCTGACACCATAAAAATCCTAGAAGAAAATCTAGGCAAAACCATTCAGGACATAGGAGTAGGCAAGGACTTCATGACCAAAACACCAAAAGCATTGGCAACAAAAGCCAAAATAGACAAATGGGACCTAATCAAACTCCACAGCATCTGCACAGCAAAAGAAACAGTCACTAGAGTGAATAGGCAACCATCAGAATGGGAAAAAATCTTTGCAGTTTACGCATCAGACAAAGGGCTGATATCCAGAATTTACAAAGAACTCAAACAGATTTTACAGGAAAAAAACAAACAAGCCCATTCAAAAATGGGCAAAGGATATGAACATACACTTTACAAAAGAAGACATACATGAGGCCAACAAACACATGAACAAATGCTCATCATCACTGGTCATTAGAGAGATGCAAATCAAAACCACATTGAGATACCATCTCATGCCAGTTAGAATGGCGATTATTAAAAATCAGATAATAATCAGATGCTGGACAGCAGATGCTGGAGAGGATGTGGAGAAATAGGAACACTCTTACACTGTTGGTGGGAGTGTAAATTAGTTCAACCATTGTGGAAGACAGTGTGGCGATTCCTCAGGGACCTAGAAATAGAAATTCCATTTGACCCAGCAATCCGATTACTGGGTATCTATCCAAAGGAATATAAATCGTTCTACTATAAGGACACATGCACACAAATGTTCATTACAGCACTGTTTACAATAGCAAAGACCTGGAACCAACCCAAATGCCCATCGATGATAGACTGGACTGGGAAAATGTGACACATATACACCACGGAATATTATGCAGCAATCAAAAATGATGAGTTTGTGTCCTTTGTAAGGACATGGATGAATCTGGAGAACATCATTCTCAGCAAACTGACACAAGAACAGAAAAAGAAATACTGCATGTTCTCACTTTTAGGCGGGTGAGAAAAATGAGAACACATGGACACAGGGAGGGGGTCTACTACACACTGGGGTCTATTGGGGGAATGGGGGAGGGACAGTGGGGGGGCTGGGGAGGGATAGCCTGGGGATAAATGCTAAGTGTGGGTGAAGGGGAGGAAGGCAGCAAAACACACTGCCATGTGTGTACCTATGCAACTATCTTGCACGTTCTGCATATGTACCCCAAAACCTATAATGCAATAAAAAATTAAATAAATAAATAAGAACAGAGTTGTAAAGATATATATCACTATGTCCTTACCAGTATATTAACCCTTTAAATGTGTTCATTCAACTATTTGTTAAATATGTAACTTATACCCAGTTGAAGCACTATGAAGGACAGGCAAGCTCTCTGCTATCGTGGAATCTGCAAACTGACTAGGGAGAAAAATAATAAAAATTAAACAAATAAATAACACATAATGGAGTTGCATCATGTAGGTAAAGCAGGGTAAGAAACTAGAGAGTAAGGGGGATACAAGGAGATTAATACTTTAATAGGGTGGTTCCAAAAGGCCCTCTGAGGAGAGAACACCTGAGTGAGTCTTGAAGGAAGTTGGTGAGCAGGCCACGCAGCTTTTGGGGAAAATATGGTTCAGGCACTGGGAACAGGAACAGAAGTCTTGAACTGGGAGTGTGTTAGCTTTGCTTGAGAAACACAAAGAAGTTAGCCTGGTTGCAACAGAATGAGCAAGAAGAAATTAGTATAAAATAAATCTGGAGATTAGGAGATTTAGGCTATGTTCAGGAATTTTTATTTTATTTCAAACTTCAAGGAAAAACACTGGAGGACTTTTGATATGCAATTTATATTTAAAAGTCCACTTTGATTGGTATGGTAAAGAGATTGTAAAGTGATAAAGGCAGCAAGAGGAAAACCAGTGAAGAAGCAAATATCATAGTTTAGGCTAGAAAGAACGGCCTAAACTTTGATGTATTAACAGAGGTGGTAAAAAGCAGCAGTGGGATTTGGGATATATTTTGAAGATAAAGTTAACAATATTTCAGTATTTATCAGTCTGAAGGATGGTGCCCAGTTTTTGCTCTGAGTGAAGAGAGGAAAGACTGGGAAACAGATTTGATTGCAAAGGAAGGGAAGGGATTGTATTGGGGGGAAGAGAGCAAATATTGGAATAAAGAGCTTTGCTTTGTGTACAATCAGTTTGAAATTCTTATCAGACATACAAATTTATGTCCATTATCTAGTAGTTGGCTGTATATTTGAATCTGGAGCACTGGAAAAAAGCCAGGGATAGCGAGTCTGTGTACTCGGGAGTCATCCACATGTAAGTGGTACTCATGATCAAATACAGAATGAGGGTAGATGGAGATAACTGGGAGAAAAGGAGAATGAGGAGCAGCAGTCATTAAGGCAGGATAAATACCAGGAGAGTGCAGTGGTCATGGAGACCAAGTAAAGAAAGCATTAGGAGAAAAGAAAACGTCAACCATGTCAGTTGCTTCTAAGACACTGAATAAGATAAAAACAGAGAATTGCTACTTGAGTTTAGAAAGATTGTGGTTACCAGTGATCTTAACATACAAAAGTTCAAAGAAAAGATAGAGAAGGTAGCCTGACTGCAATAAAATCAAGCGTGAATGGGTAACAAAATCGTGAAACAGACACCTCTTTAGAAGCCCCGTGTTAGAACGGTGAGCAGAGAAACATGCAGCAGCTAGAGGGGAATTTGGAGGGGATGGGAGTTTTTACTTATAATGGGACCTTCTAGCATATTTCATGTTAAAGGGAATGCTCCAGTACAGAAGAATAATTTGGTAACTCCTGGGAGGCAGGATGGAATTTCTGAAGTGATGCCCTTGAGCAAATGAGAAGGGGTGGATGGAATATCCAGGCAGAGTCAGCCTTATCAGCAGAGGGAGGGCAAAGCATATAGATAAAAATAAAAGATTTGAGGGTGGGAGAATTTGACAGTGAAAGCATTGGGTAGTTCTCTGTTGATGGGTTTATTTTTCCCATCAAAATAAAAAGATCATTAATTGATGAGAGATAATGCATATTAGATGTTTGAGGAGAGAGGAAGCATTAAATAGCCATTTTAGAAATAACTTGCCCAAGTTATTTTACAGAACGTGAGAATAGTCAGAATCGGGCCTGAGCTGGCCGGCCCCAGTTGTCTCCCACTGTCACCATGCCATAGAGTAGCTCATGTTTAACAGCTGGCAGGCTTCAGGATGCATCACTGCAGAGCTGAGGGAAGATGTTCTGAGATCTGAGCTGTTTATGTGTCTTCTTCCCACATTCCAGTAGCTCATCTTAGCCTCTTATGTGCATAAAACTTTAACAAGTCACATTAAAAGGAAGACTAACTGCAGAAAATTTTTAAGAGGAAAAAATAGTAACATTAAAAACAATAATGCCTTTTTTGTCTGCCATATTGGGAATGAAAAAAAAAATTGCTTTAGTAAATGATTAGAAAATAAAATTTTATACCCTTTCTGTGGTAACATTTGCTAAAATGTGTTTTGTAAAGATAACATAACACATTCTAAAAAGATTATACATTGAGCCTATCACAATATTCTCTCTTTACTCAAGGTTCTTAGAATTTTTAATGGACCTAGATGATGTCTGGATAGCTTTTAACTGTGCCTGAAATGGTCCCAGGCCATTATTAGTGATTTTGCTTTCTTATTTCACAAACTAAACAATTTATTTTGTTTTCAATTCCAGCATCCCCCTTCCTTTTTTTCATGTGCCCAATTCATTGATGTAACTTTAAAAGAACTGACAAAAATGCATGACTTTACAGATGGTATCTGTGAGGCAACTAGGGATTACAAAAGAAAAAAAATGCATTTAATAGTCCAAAAATATTCCCAATACAAACTGTTCAAATTCCTGATTAGATGATGACTGATCCTCCCAGAAGGCTGATCCGGGCATTTGTACAATAGACTAACCAAATTAACCAAATGTTTCCCGGTTGGAGATGGCAAAGGGCTTAAAGTATTGGAAAGATTTGTAAGGTTGAAAGTCTTCTTTCTCCTAATCTGAGTCCCTCATGTTCTCATGCCTAATCAAGAGTGATAGACACAGTGTGGGTGAAGACATAGAAGCCTCTTAGTGATAGATTATATTATCTTTGACCCCTTCTCCTGATTCCAATTGCTCCCCATAGATGCCCTATCTTTTTACAGGTTCAAAGTTACCAAAAGAAAAAGCCCCTTAAAGTAAGTCACAACTAATGGTTTAGAGAAAGAAGTTACCTATGAAGACATACTTGGATCTCTGTGTGTTGTCATTTAATAGAAATACAATGTGAGCTGCCTATGTAATTTTTCTAGTAGCAACATTTTTTAATGTAAAAGGAAACAGGTGAAATTTATTTCAGCAAAACACTTAATTTAACCCAATGTTTAATGGATATGGAAATTTATTAGTAATATATTTTACATTCTTTCTTTCATACTACGCCCTTCCCACACAGACCTAGCCACAATTCAAATGCTAAACAGCTGCAGGTAACAAGCAGCTGTGTTATTGAACAGGGTACCTCTAGACGAAGAAATGCTGAGCATGTGACAGATCCATTCCTATGGGTCATAGTTATTATCAGCCTTCATTATTATTCTCAAACTTCAAAAGTACTTCTTTTTGATAGTATAAAATTATATCATGTAATTAATGTGTTGTACTGATAACATACTTCTATTAACTGTTTAAATATCACACCATTACCTTCTTTAATGAGTTATCCATAAACTGCCTTACATTTAGACTTCTGCCTAAGCTTAATTCATTGTTAGATTTCTTGATATCATTGAAGTTCTGTTTTCATCCTGACCAAAGTTAGGTCATTCAGCTTTTTGTCTAATCTACAATTCACACGTCATCAACAGAGTAATATTTCTAAAAAGCAACTTTGATCATTGCCCAACTACTTTAGGATAATAAAGAAAATATAAAGTTATTCATGATTTGACCACTTTCTATCTTGCTTCATTTTCTTCCACTCTCACTTTTATTCTGCATTCAAACTTCATTATTTCCCTGAGTGTGACACGCTGTGTTGGTCTTTACACCCTAGAACATGCTATTTCTTCTGCCTGAAATTTCTTAGACCAGGCCTCAACTTTCAGCGCAGTTCAGCTGCGTAAATGTGTTGACCTCACACTAATTCCTTGAGGGCCTAGTGCTTTTTAATCTTTGTGTCACCAGTATCTAGCACAGAGTCTGACGGTAAAATACTATATATATGAGATACGTGTTTGTCAATCTAACCTAAGTGTAATGAAACCTTTAGGTAGACTCAGTTGTAAATTGTTAACAGGAAGAAATATTAAAAGCAAAAGATAGTCATTCCTTTTCTATTTTAGTATTAAATTTAACTGAATTCATTTTCCTAGTTTCTAATGCCAACGTTGAATAATGGTCAGTATTTTTATTCTGCTTTAATTCCAGGACATTTCATTTCCCTCAATCACCCTCCCCATAGTACTATTGAAAGTGATATACCTGATGAGAAGAGTGTTATTATCTTGGGGGCATACATCATAAAATTTTCATTAGACTAAAAAAATAAATATAAGAAGCAATATGTCTCAAAGTCCCTACTTCACATTCTGGTGAGTTTTGAGAAAATTACACTTAACTTATGCCACACGTCCCAGGGAATAAACTGATAAGATTTTAATAAAATATCAAAACAAAGTATTCAGGTTATTTACACAAATATCTTAATTTCATACTCATATAAAGCAAAGATACATAAGTCTGATAATGAGAATCATTTTTCCCAGGATAGCACAATTATTTGCCATATAAACAGTTATAATGAGACATAACGAGCTCTTTTAAGCATTAGGTACCAGAGTGAGGAGGATATTTCATAAGTCTTGTAAAAATTCTAGTTCTATAGCTACCCCACAGTTTCAACATCTCTTGAGAAGGAAACAACATAAGCTCTTATTTTCTCAATTGAGCTGTCCCCAACCTCTACGAATAGACTTTAGGAACATCTCCTAATGTAGTGATATCATCCATAAGAGACAGGAATGGAGTGTCAAAAGCCCCTTTTTTATTTTCTGTTGTCCTCTTGGGGTAAGGAAATGTAAAAAGCCAACTGGAATTTACGAAGGACAGTACAATGAAAGAAGAGTTTGATACAAAATTAAAGGTAGAATGAAAAGAGGGAATAGGTTAATGGCACCCCTCCATTAAATTCCATTTTGTTCACACTGGCCCATGAACTTTGGTTTTACCATTTCCTCTTTTTAATAAATCTCCCTACACTTTCTTACCTATTGAATTTCATGCTTTCATTACTTAACAAGCATCCCAGCGAAAAAAGAATGAACGTTGCTTTTAAACAATTATTTTTACCTAAAGAAGAGTTCTGGTGACTCAGCAATAGTGGAAAACTGACCAAATTCCTTCCTATTTCTCTGCTTTCCTATCCCTGACCTGGGGCTTTGGTTCATGTAAAGGTGCAGGATTAGAAAAGCAAAGTTTGTTCAAAGCTGTAAGTTCCTCTTTAAGTCATATCCAGGTTTGGGATGCTTAATCATGTTTACAAGACACATGAGCAAAAACTTTGGCTGCCAGTAATCTTTTCTATTTCTAAAATTAAGCTTCAAAATATAGGGGTTTGCTTTTTAAGTACATTACCCATTATGTAGAAAGAGTATGCTACTGAAAGGGTTATATATAAGATCTCAAAACACAGCACTTCCTTTGTTCTGGTTTTGAAATTCTCTATTGAGTCACTTAGTTGCTCAATGCTGAAGGGCACTAAAGTATAATTAAGGTAATAGTAAACAGACTATCTGGCCAGATGCATCAGCAAAACGTAACCCTCCTTTTACAAGTACATGTACGGGTTTATTGTAACTGTTTTGTTTGGGTTTTTCCACAGCTATTAATATTACTCAGCCCAGGTTCAGTGGCACAGATGCCTTTGGATACACTTCATTCCTGGCTTATTCACGGATCTCAGACATCAGCTTCCATTATGAATTCCACCTGAAGTTTCAGCTGGCAAATAACCATTCAGCATTGCAAAATAACTTGATATTTTTTACTGGACAGAAAGGTCATGGTAAGATTAATTGAACCCTCTAGGACTTGTCTTTCTCCTTTAAAATACTCTAGAGATTCCTCAGAAACACTCTAATTGGCTGTGGATTAAAAAAAAAAAAAAAAAAGACATTCACCTAGGTGCAGCCTCCTCCTGTTTTCTGCCTTCCACAAGGAGCACGTTCCTTGTGGTCCAAAGTATTTAGCAGTTCCCCGACCATTTCTGCAGCTCTACTTTACATCAGGGCTACTGTATTAGTCAGTTTTAATGCTGCTATAAAGAAGTGCCCGAGACTGGTAATTTATGAAGAAGAGAGGTTTAATTGACTCACTGTTCAGCATGGCTAGGAAGGCCTCAGGAAACTTACAATCATGGTGGAAGGTAAAGAGGAAGCAGAGCACCTTCTCACGAGGCAGCAGGAAGAAGTGCCCAGCAAAGGGGTGAACAGCCCCTTATAAAACCTTCAGATCTCTGAGAACTCACTCACTATCACGAGAACGCATGAGTAAAACCGCCCCCGCAATTTAATTGCCTCCACCTGGTCTCTCCCTTGGCCCCTGGGGATTATCGGGATTACAGTTAAAGATGAGGTCTGGGTGGGAACACAAAACCTAACCATATCAGATACCTTTTATGATCGAGAGAAAAAATTCCTGCATGCAAACATGAGGACAGGGAAGGTGACCAAGTCACATGGGAAGTAAGTTTATTGATTAGTCCTTTTCTCTGTTTCTTTCTGTTTCCAAATGTGAAGAGAGAAGGAAAATTCTCATTTTTTAGTGTGTTATAAAATGGAAATGGTTGTTGCCCTCAAAGAAAACCATTCTAAATTAAAGAGGCAAGAAATTAAGAAAGTACTCAGCCTGTAACAAAGAACTCCAGTGACCTGGAATTGGTGGGAAATCAACTTATAATTTAAATTTGTCTCTTAAGTAGAAAGTAGTTACTTATGTATTGTCAAGGGAAATTACATATGTTTTACTTTTAAGTCTCCAATCAACAGTTAAGCAATTAATCACCAAACTTCTCTGAGTTCAGTGTTTTCATCTGCGAGATCAACATATTGTAATAGAAAAAGAGCTTTCTCTCAACTGTCAGTGGTTCTACTGTGCTGGGGTAAATAACGTATTCCATTGTTTTCAATTCAATCAGTGACTGTCTCTTAATACCAAACACTCTTTTCTGTGTTAGCACATGTCTGAAAGGAGCCTACACCTTAAATGAAATGTGATATTTCAGCCTCCCACCATGTCTGCTAGGATGGGGTACTCTATCATGTAAAGTGCAATTCATTCTACTTCAAAATTTGTTTAAATCTCTTCCCCCTCTCTATGCTGAAACCTCATGACCTCCTCCTGACTGGTCTCCCTACTGATTTCCTGCCTGCATCTAATTCTCCACATTGTAATAGGAGTTAGCCTCTTAAAAGGTTTATTAGATCATGTCTGAACCTTGTTTAAAACCCATCTGTGGCTTTTTACTGCACTTAGAATGCATCCAAACCTCTTTATCGTATTCTCGAAGGTCCTTCAGGATCAGATCCCAGTCTGTATCCCTGAACACAACCAGGCCACTTTCACCATCTCTGTGCTCTTCTCCTGCAGCTCTTCTTCCAGTGCCTTAACCATTAAGTGCGTTCCTGTCTCAGAGGTTTTGTGCATGCTTTTTCCTTGGCCTTGACAGGAAATTGCTACCATGGTGGTCAAGGTAACAGGCTCTAGAGACTGGTGATGTAGCCATAAATCCAGTCTCCACCATGTGCAAATTATATGTCAAGTTACTTAATGTCTTTGTACCTCTATTTTCTAACCTATCAAATGGGTATAGTAACAGTATATTTCCTTATAACATTGTGAGGAATAACAAACTTAATACATGAGAAGCTCTTAAAATATCACTGTACTCAACAAACACAGTCGTGTATATTTTCTCAGAAAGGCCTTCTGTAGCCACCTTCACCAAAGTAAGTCTTGTCCCACCCCATCCAAGTTACTCTCTACCTCAGCTTATTTACTTCCTTCACTGCCATTAATTTAATTTGGAAACTTTTTATTTATTTTTAATATAGTTGTTTCTTGTCTGTCTCCACTAATAGAATGGGAGCTTTATACAGAAAGAGACCAAGTCAGCCCTATTCAACTTGTACACCCATACTTAGCCCAGCCCCTGACCATGTCAGTATTTAATGAATGAATACAATAACCACAATAAGAACAAATGATTGCAGGAGATATAAGTCCATCACACAGCTTCACAAAGATTCCTAAAGAGTGGTCATTCTTAGGGATTCTCAGCTCAAATATTATGTCCTCTGTTAGTATTTCCCCAGTGGTTCCCCTCCTCCCAACTCTTCCAGCAATTATGCTTCATCTGAGCATGGACAGCCTGTTCTGCATTAGGATGTGGAGCCTTTGTTACAGGCTTCGGCTGGCTGCAAAGTTCTAAATTTCTCTTCTCATTTATAGAAACGGTGAGTTATCGCTAAATCACTCACAAAGCCTCTCTCCAACAGTTTTCATAAATATCTGTGAATTCCCACTGTAGGCCATGCAGGGAAATAAAGAATTCCTACTTCTAACCCTTTACTCTGCATGCTACCTATCATATATTTTTCAATTAAATTCTTCTCACTTGAAAAAAAGGAAACCTGGCAAATGAAAACATCAAATGAGTATTGCAGACCATAGGTCTGTCTTGATTTAAAACAGATATTCTAAATCCTAAACGTCAAACAGGGAGAACCCAAGCAAAAGATAAACACCTGGACCATGATACCAAAATACTGCCACCAAAAACCCATTAGTACTGATCTACCAAATACTCCTTCAAAATCTTTAACACACACATAAAAAATATAAAGCAATGTTTTAGCTGCCACATTTCTAAATTGTGGAATCTTACATGTGACGTTTTCTAGTCTTCCCTAGTATTCTACTGTGTATGCAAATGAATTAATGCTAATTCTACACTTGCATTTATAGGTTTATAGCCTGGTTAAATAAAGGCTGGATAACAGATTGACAAACTGTGAATTTCATTTTCTAAAACTGAAAACGAGATCTCTAAAATATGCGATTCTGCATTGCACCACATGAGGGAGCCAGAACACCAGCTAAAAAACTAAAATTAACACTGAAGAGCTTTTTCTTTAAATGGACACAATAGTACATATTTATGGGGTATAATGTGATGTTTCAATACATGTATATATTGTGTAATGACTTAAGACAGAGTTTCTCCAAATAAGAGCTCTTCACAAATATATTAAAATCGCATTATTGTGCTTGTTAAAACTCTAGTTCTCAGGTCTTCTTGAATCAAAAACTAGAACAAAATAATTTTATCAAGAACCTTAGGTGTTTTTATGCAACTTTTTTTTTTTTATTTTGCTTTTAATTCTGGGATGCATGTGCAGAACGTGCAGGTTTTTTACGTAGGTGTACAAGTGCCGTGGTTGGCTGTACCTATCAACCCATCATCTAGGTTTTAAGCCCCGCATGCATTAGGTATTTGCCTTAATGCTTCCCCTCCCCTTGTCCCCCTTATGAAAGTAATATTTGAAAGCAACTACTCAAAACCTTCAGCTAAATTAGACCACTACATGCAAGTATGGACTAAGGTATATAATTATTGGCCATAATATATATAGGAATGATTCATCAATTTATATAGCATAAAACTATGAATTAAAGAAATACATCTTTTAAAACATATGATTATTACCATACAATTTATGGTTATCTATTCTATAGAAGAAATTACCCAGGTCAATGTTTCTAATAGTGGTATATGTACATTAGATGTTATTGCTTAGTAATACTGATCTCTGACCTACATATTGGTTGTTACTACAAAAATCACCATACCATATGCTGCCTTTATCTTCCTCAGGTGAAGAGATGCACCAAGCCACAGAGTTTATAAAATAACTTGAGTAAGACAACCTCTAATTTCTGATACATCCACATAAAAGGCAAGGGGACAACACAGATGATAGTCTTCTCTGAGTCACTCAAAGCTGAACACTCATTTTGCAAAACTTCATTCTCACTGAAGTCTCTGGAAATATCCTGTCAAACACTTCATCTTGAAAATGTCCCTTTGACTTACGATTTGTACCTAACCTAATCCTCTTCCTATGCTTCCGCAGTCGTATTTGGACTTTCCTTCATTATCTTCTCTTCCTAGCCTGCCCTCCACTCTCATGTAATGTGCATCTTATACATGGACTCTTCTGGAATCCACCCTATATATCCACAGTAGTCCACAGATGAATACATGACTTCCCATCCTGTATCCCTTCTCTTGGTAACTGGTACCAACATTCTGCTTCAGCCAGAAACCCATGAGTCATCTTGATTTCCCCCTTCCATTCATTTGGACAAATATTGGTTGGGCACCCGGATGAGGCCTTCTTTTAGGTGCTGGGAAAGCAATTATTAACAAGACAGATGAGGTCCCTGTCTCTCTCCATTTCATCCCCCATGTTCTATGAAACACTGAGATCTGTCCAGTTTACCTCCAGGTTTCTTTTTTTTTCCTCCTTCTTTCTATCCTCAATGCTTCTGGCTTATCTGTCACAAACTACTGCAATAGCTTCCTTTCCAGTCTCTCTGCTCGGTCATGCCCTTCTTCCCCTCTATTCTCCTCTTTGTTATAGGGGATTCTAATATACAAGTCCAAACATTTCTTGCCTATTCAACATGTTTCATCACAGCATACCACCTAAGCTCCTCTGCATAGTATACAAAGATGCTTTTTCAGCCCATACCCACTTGCATAATCTCCTTTTGCTTCATTCCACCCCATATTTGGTGATATTAGCACATGTGTACATCCTGTGTCATGTGACTATGCACTCTGCTTCCGTGCTTTTGTGTAGGCTATTTCACCTTCCTGAGCCACCCATGCTTCATAGGCATGCCTCCAAAACACTGCCCTTAAGCCTCAGCTCAAAAGATCATTCTTCTTTAGATTCTTTAACTCATCTAGAAATTTTTTTTTCTTGAGACAGAGTCTTGCTCTGTCACCCAGGCTGGAGTGCAGTGGCATGGTCTCATTTCACTGCAACCTTCACCTCCTAGGTTCAAGTGATTCTCCTGCCTCAACCTCCTGAGTAGCTGGGACGACAGGCACTCAGCACCACACCCAGCTAATTTTTTTGTGTTTTTAGTGGAGATGGAGTTTCACCATGTTGGTCAGGCTGTTCACAAACTCCTGACCTCAGGTGATATGCCCGCCTGGAACTCCCAAAGTGCTGGGATTACAGGCATGAGCCACTGTGTGCCTGGCCTCTTCCAGAAAAATTTAACAATTAATCTCATTGCAGTTCATTGGTAACAATTCTCATATCTTTTTAAAACGATCTAGATATCTTTGCAAACCAGAACCACTACTTTCCTTTTACATCAGTAGTAACTGTCACATACAAATACTCAGCAATTTTTTAAATAATAAATATAAAAATCCATGGTCCCTGATGCAGTATAACTTAACAATCAGTTTAGAAAAGGAAAACATGTACTTACTGCTTTGTTAATCAGCAACACTAAACCAGGAACCATGCCTGGCACACACAACGTCTATCACAATGTCTAATACATATCTGGAATATAAATATCACTGAATGCAAAGATGTACATAAGTGAGAGAAAATGCAGAAGTCAGAAAGCAGAAATCTCATGCAGCGAGAACCGTCAGAGAACAGAACACGTCTTTCAATGTGTTTTTTTATCCTTTCCCTTTCACTTTGAGCAATCCTCCACAATTAGTGCCACAGCAGCCCAGCTGATATTCGCAGTTGCATTCTCCTCTGCCCAGGCCCAGCTGCTCGGTTCCAACAGTGCATAAACAGCCAGTTCGTGCTACCCGAGATCCATCACCCTCATTCAGTCCACTGTCAAGCTTCCTCTTGCCTGGAATGCCTGCCCTAGTCCTCGTTACCTTTCCCAGTACCTACTCATTCATGTAATTTCTCTGAAAAATTTGGATCTCTTATATTCTACCTACACAAAGCCTACATAGCACCTGTGGTTTTATCCCATAATTTGGTATCTAATTAAATACTTTTTGTCATGTACAACCACTGCTTTGAATTATATGACATTTTCATAAATCAAAGCACTAGAGTAGCAGCAGTTTCATAAACTTAATCTCGTCCCTCAGCAAGATGAATCATAAATTCTTTCCATTTCTTTTGGATTCCCAACCGCAACATCCCCGTGCTAGAGAGTATGTGAAAAATCAATAATTACAGGTTTATCGATTATTTCACTAACTGGAAGTCTCTCTGTAGGCAGAGGCTATCCTAGTTAGTTAATAATGCTGTGTAGGCATTGATTGATTTGGACTGTAGTGAAGAAGTTAGGATCTCAATGAAGGGGGACGGGAAACATGTAGCACCGTTTACATCATTGAAATATAATTATAATCACAGCTGTAGCTTGTATTAAAACTAGATAATACAGTGATTTAAAAATTTAGAATAAATATACTTCAATTCCTGGAAATTTGATCTGTGCACCTAAGCACTTTATGTGCATAGCTTCTTTCTGTCAGTCACCAGCATGTAGACATTCCATGCTGTGGTAATTATGAAAGGTTGCCTTGTATTTTCTGCCAAATAATTTCTTGTTTGCTTCAAGCCCTTACTTATTAACTGTCACAGAAATAAGAGTGCATAAATATAGCTTGATGATTTTTCTGTGGAAAAAAATTAAATGAATGTCACCCTACAGAACAGAAAAGAAAACTGAAGCTGGGAGTGTCACAAAAGCAATCAGCTCAGCCTGTTCTTCAGAGAGCCCTGGTAGAGATCTGGTAGGAGGAAAATGCCTGATGAATGAGAGAGCAGGCTGCAGTCAATTCCCTAAAATAACACATCGTCCAACTGCACAACACGGAGGTATTTTATAAACAAAACTGACAGTGTATGCCCATATTCAAGTTTTATAACAGAAAAATACTCATTATTTTCTTCTGCAATCACATCAGGAAGACTAGAAATCATGACAATTTTCTTCCTGAGAACCTCAAAATATCAAATCTCAGTTTCCATGGAATTAAATGTGCCATAATGTCAAAATTGTCTGTTTTCAATTATTTGAGTCTTTTAAAATACTTTAAAAAGAAGTTAAGCTACTCACTTTCCTGACTAAGAAACATAAAAATGGTCACATGTGAATAGTATTCAAAGAGGGTTAGAAATTATAAAGATACATAGATACTTGCAAATCCCCCCCCCATCTTTTTTCAAATGCATTTCTGAAGAAGAAATATACATTTAAGGATCATTCAAAGGGGGTAACCCTGATTTCATAGGGAAACATGCAGAGAACAAAAAGAGAAGGGGCCAAGTCCAAATCAATCAACCACGAGATTTTCAAGTTTGTTCTATACTTGCAGTAAGCCCCTGTGGTTTCATCTTATGGAAATTTAAGTTTACCCACAAACTGGTGCTTACATCCCTCATTTTTACAGTCTCATCCTGACAACAAGAGACATGCAGACTTGCCACTTTTTCTAGTCTCAATTCCTTTTGCTCAAGAAATATAAAAACGTGGGCCATATGTAGGCCCAAGAAATGCATTTTATCACATTTTCATATGCTCTGAGCACAGCACTGGATTTGTTGTTACTATCAACCCTTCCACACTGTCTCTTCACTGGCACAGATGGGAGTCAGAACACCATATTAATTTGGCCACAAGAGCCAGTATACATTGCCTACATTTTAATCACTTAATCCCATGAGGTAGACACTATATTGTATCCACTGTGCTCAGTGACTAATGAAGAAACATGGTTCATCATTAGTCATGGCTGAACATGGTTCTAATGCTCTCAAAACCCTGGAATATCCATAACTGAGTAGTCAGATAGATAGAACAAGAAGCTCGAAGTTTGCCACTATGAACAGGAGCTATACAGATCTAAGATAAATAGAGACTGTATGCTTTTTTTTTTTTTCCCAGCAGAATTCTACCAGACGTACAAAGAGGAGCTGGTAGGACTGTATGCTCTTTAAGAGTTAATCCAAAATTTTTAGTCATCTTAATTTTAGTTTAGCATCCCCTAAAGTAGAGACTGTCACTGAATATGGGATAAAAATGGCTCAAATGTCTAGAATCCTATACCATTCAATACATATTGTTCTGGTAGTAAAGACTTTTATTTGTTTGGCTCTTGTTTCTCACATATCAACCTAGATATATTTTTTCCCTAGTTTCACTTTAGTTTTGATTCTAATTTCACAAACTTCTCTAATTTTCCTAAGGTCTTTCACACTTACATAACTTTTCATTCATATCTAATTTTACTTTTTTTCTAAAACCTGAATACACTCTCTCATAGCCAGTTGAACAGTCAACTGAAGCTCAGTTAGGTTCATCTTGGTGTCTCTGTCTCAGAATCATTGTTTTGTTATATTAAGAATATTTAATCAAAAGGTAGTATCCTTTCAAAAATCAAAAAGCATTACAAGCCCTAGAACTATAATCAAAGATGGCTGCAAAATCTCTTCATGAAAGGTTCCTCCAGATGGGAACTCCCACGAGTAATCAAGTGCCATTCCGTAAGTAATATTCACTTGGTCAGACAGCCACAGCCCCTTCTTTGTGGCTCCACTTACATTTTCTCTCTCAGCCATGACAGGAAAGGAAGAAGGGAGAAGAAAAATTCACTTGTCACTTAGAATTTCTGAATCCATTTGGAAATATCTTTTAAAACACTTGAAGTTATTCCTAGAGACAGTCCTATGAGGTGTTATCTTTACCACTGTTTGCAAAAGAGTGAGATAACTGGAAGTGAGCAGCCAGAACTTAAATTAGCGAAACGTTCAAGATTAAGTGCTCATGTCCTTGTGCTACTTGGAACTTTGCTGCACTCTGCAAAGGACATTATCATACTTAGAGGAATACATTAGATTTAATAAGTGATAGCATTTTACCACATTAGAATAAGAGTTTGAAGAAATAACAAAACATCTATTAAATCTTTCCTTTTAAATGAAATACTTTAGAAAATTTAATCTATTAGAATTAAAAGACTACTGGATCAGCTGAATGAGGATTACTATGTTTCTATGATGTTAAAAGTCTCAATATTAACCTCTGCATTAACTGGAGCCTGCTGAAATACACATGGATTTCACAGCACTGTCTATATGAATGTTTTAGAGTCCCAATATGTCCCTTTAGAATAATCTGAGGAACAGCCTTCTAAACCATTCTGAACCCTTATGTAAGGGACTTGAGAGTGAGCTTCTGACACTTCCAGACAAGTAGTTCTAATTTCTGGGGTCTCCCCTAAGCACACCAAGTGAGAACACAAGCATGTACAGCTTCATAATTTACAACACACAATGATTAGTCAGAATCAGTAGGAGAAACAGGAGGACAGGTATGCCTCTAAAGTCTCTCCAAAACACAGACCTGCATTACATCTTTTTTCTTTTTTTTTTTTTTTCCTTTGAGATGGAGTCTGGCTTTGTTGCCCAAATGCAGTGGCGCGATCTCAGCTCACTGCAACCTCCGCCTCCTGGGTTCAAACGATTCTCCTGCCTCTGCCTCCTGAGTGGCTGGGATTACAGGCATGTGCCACCATGCCTGGCTAATTTTTTCTAGAGACAGGGTTTTACCTTGTTAGCCAGGATGGTCTTGATCTCCTGACCTCGCAACCCACTGCCTCAGCCTCCCAAAGTGCTGGGATTACAGGCGTGAGCCCCCGTGCCCAGCCGAGTTACATCTTTTATAAATGAGTTTTATGCCGCCTTTTGAGGGTTTCATTAATGAATCCATGGCCCTAACCACTAGCTACTCTTGTCCAGGCCATCCTTCAAGGTGAAACTAATTAGACCACTTCTAATTACAGTTACTTCATGGGCATGTTTTTTCTCATGAGAATTTCATAATGATTACCATAAGGCACGCAGGGTTGCCACACAGTTCTGACAATTTTCTCTCCTTGTTATGTCTCTCTTTTTCCTTCAGTTCAAGCTGACTTGCACAATTTCTCCTGGGCTTACTCTCTGAAACCATTGATTCTTTTCCTCATTCCTATGTAATACATTTCCCTTTCTTGTTCATACCTGCGAATTAAATCAGAGGCTATGCTGACAAGCTTCAGTCAGGTTGGAGAACTACCAATATAAATAGTAAAACCTTTAGGTTTAAAATCAAACCACCTACAGAAAAAATCTTGCAAGCTTACCTAAGTAATTTAGGAAAAATATACCATAAGCTTAACTAGAAGTATATGCTTGCGACAAAATCATTTTTTCGTATTTGCTCCCAAAGTTGTATATATTTAAGATCTATTACTGTCCCCACCGCCCATACCTCCTGCATCACACTTTTAAGACCCATCTGAGACAGTTTAGAATGTCCTGACACTCTTGTCTCAACCACTTTGCTCTTTTCTTCCAGAATATTCATAGCAGCATCCTTCACCTTGTTTCCGTGTTTTATCATCATTCCCCTCCCTAACAATGCCACCATCCATTTCTTCACCTAGACTAAGTCCTTGCCTCCATAAATAAATCGCTATTCTTGGTGCATTATGAGGCCAAATGGTATTCTGACCACAGCAACTCATCTTGTTCCCCCATGAGATTTGCTCTTACCAAACTTATGAATTGCTGTTATAATGCTAAGCACAGCTGGCCACAACACACCCACTTTGAAACTTACTGCTTAACGGTGGTGTGGAGTTGTTACGCCTTTTCTTTCTAGTCAAAGTTGTTTTGTTTTCTTCCTGTGCATTCTAAAAGCATTTTTATTCACTTCCTAGATGTCATTATTCTTGACTACTATTCACGTAGGGTCACTTCCTATTGTTTCCTTCCTCCTCTTTTGACTACTTACACAGCATAATCTCTCTAAATCCTTCCTTCTTAGCACCAGCTCTGAAGTAATATCCAACAAATATCTCTTGCCTTGTCTAAAAACCTTCCTAAACCCAATTTCATTAAGATTCGCTCTGGGTTTGTGTTCTGCATACCAAATGAGCTTGATTCCAACTTTTTTCATCAAAAAAAAAAAAAAACTCTCACTATGTCATTGTTAAACACTTCTATGGCGATATAAATGTGGATTACCACCTGTTGCTTTGTGACTTGACAAATATAAAAATATAAATTGCTCTTATATTTCCCAAAGCTACTCAAAGAATAATATTTAATAGAAAACTGAATTTGAGAATGAAATAATTCTGTAGCATTGGTGGTTGTTTGAATATGCCATTGCTTATATTATTATGTGCTGCTAAGCCAAGAAATCCCCATTACGAGAACTTTCAGGAAAGTGATGTAAGATGTGAATTGATGTTTAAAAACCATGCCTTTGAGTAATTTCATTTCATTTCCATGTTTGACCCTCCAAAATTTTTTTAGTTGAATCAAAGTAATGCACTGGAGCAATTTTGGCTATAGCTAGCTAGCTAGAAAGAAAGAAAGAAAGAAAGAAAGAAAGAAAGAAAGAAAGAAAGAAAGAAAGAAAGAAAGAAAGAAAGAAAGAAAGAAAGAAAGAGAGAAAGAGAGAGAAAAGAGAAAGAAAGAAAGAAAGAAAGAAAGAAAGAAAGAAAGAAAGAAAGAAAGAAAGAAAAAGAAAGAAAGAGAAAGAAAGAAAGAAAGAAAGAAAGAAAGAAAGAAAGAAAGAAAGAAAGAAAGAAAGAAAGAAAGAGAAAGAAAGAAAGAAAGAAAGAAAGAAAGAAAGAAAGAAAGAAAGAAAGAAAGAAAGAAAGAAAGAAAGAAAGAAAGAAAGAAAGAAAGATTGTTCTACTCCTGTTCCCAACCCCAGAGGTTAACTAGGAGCCAGGAATAGCTGCTTCCCAGACTTTATATTAGTAAAATGGGTGAATAAAATAAGGTACACAAAGTTAAGGTCAGGTCAGCGTTGCAGAGAAGAGGAAAGAAATGGGCATTTATTGAGTACCTACCATGTGCTACGTTGGCACTGGGCTAATACTTACACATTAAATCTCACTTCATCCTTAGAATAATCTGAAGAGATATTATTATCCCTTCTTATTTCCCAGAGAGAAGCATTTAGGAGGGGGGTGCAGAAGGTGGGAGGGAGGGGCACAACCCCAGTCAGACTGGCTTCTCCTCCTCTGCTGCATGGACAGTGTTTAAGAACACAGGCGGGCCAGGCGCAGTGGCTCACGCCTGTAATCCCAGCCCTTTGGGAAGCCGAGGTGGGTGAATCACGAGGTCAAGAGATCGAGACCATCCTGGTCAACATGGTGAAACCCCGTCTCTACTAAAAATACAAAAAATTAGCTGGGCATGGTGGCGCCTCCCTGTAATCCCAGCTACTCAGGAGGCCGAGGCAGGAGAATTGCCTGAACCCAGGAAGCGGAGGTTGCGGTGAGCCCAGATCGCGCCATTGCACTCCAGCCTGGGTAACAAGAGCGAAACTCCGTCTCAAAAAAAAAAAAAAAAAAAAAAAAACACAGGCAGGCCGGGCGCGGTGGCTCAAGCCTGTAATCCCAGCACTTTGGGAGGCTGAGGCGGGTGGATCACGAGGGCAAAAGATCAAGACCATCCTGGTCAACATGGTGAAACCCCGTCTCTACTAAAAATATAAAAATTAGCTGGGTGTGGTGGCGCGTGCCTGTAGTCCCAGCTACAGGGGAGGCTGAGGCAGGAGAATTGCTTGAACCCAGGAGGCGGAGGTTGTGGTGAGCCGAGATCACGTCATTGCACTGCAGCCTGGGTAACAACAGTGAAACTCCGTCTCAAAAAAAAAAAAAAGAGCACAGGCTCTGGAACCAGGCTGTCTTCAAACTCAGACTCCACTGCCTAGCAGCCATGTCTTTCATGGCTGCATCAGCATCACACATTCATGTGTGCATGAGCATCACCCACACATCCTGCCCCCGACAGGTTTCAGTGTCTCATCTATGTACAAAGGCTCTATGCAGCCTCAAATGTTTAGGCCAATCTCATTTTCATTTTGTTCTTTCCTGCTTTATTTTATGAGGACACAAAGGAAAGACAGCTACCTAATTTGTGGGGCTGGTTGCAGAATAAAAAAAGCAAACTCCCTTGTTCAAAAAGCAGGGAGAAATGCCATTAAAGATACTAAAATATAAAGCATTTTTCTTTCTTCACTGATCTCTCAACGTTATGGTGATGGAATGACTAAGAATAAGCTTAGAATGACTAAGCTTAACTTAGACACGATAGTGTCTTTTATTTGCTATTTATGTCACTCTAAGCTAAGAAAAATTAAAATATTATATTTTACCATTCATTTTTATATTGCACAATGCCACTTTAAAATGCAAACCGAAAAGTATTTAATGCACATCGAAAATTACACAATTGTAATTTCAAAGCTTATGCATGCATATGTACTTCCTTCTTAACAGAACTCCTGAGACACTACACAAATGTAAGTGACTGTCTTTATTTTACTTCTTGATATGCACACATTCTCTCAACACTCTCAACCTTTGGCTACTGATGAGTAAGGTAGGACTGAGAGGAAGAGGAATTGCAGACTTCCCTCTCTCTCTTTTCTTCTCTGTCATCATTTTCAGTGTAAATAATTAACTGATACAGAAAAGTAACAGGAGTAGAGGTAAAATAAAATGATTCATTGATGGTTCATGTTGCTTAGACCACTACTCCCTTCTTTCTGCATTTGAAGCAAGTTCTGGCTCAAATGGAGCATGGCCTCTTGGGGTTGTCAGTTCCCCCATTTAGTCATTAAACATAACATATTTACCTTGTACTCATTTTGAGTATCACTGAAGTCCCAGTACTGTGGGAACTTTGTTCTCATGGGATAGCACAAGCCTTACATGTAAAACAGCAAACATGCATATTGCATTTCTGGGTCTCCTGACACCACTCATGTTTGTTGCTTCATGGACTTCACTTTTGAAACACAGTTCGAAGTTAAAAGTATTAAGAATTTCAAGACAGTGACACAGAGCATTAAACCAAGCAACAGGGCCCTTTAGAACTTAAAGCCTCAAGCAAAAGCACAAGATTTATACCTTGGCCATCCTACAATTACTAATACCAATAAGACCTTATTAAGAAAAAAAAAATTGGGGATCCTGTTAAAAAATTATTTCTAGGATCTAGCTTCAAAGATTCTCACACAAGCGGCATAAGACAGGTTCTAGAAAGTATATTTTTGAAACACTCCCTAAATGATTGTAAAAGACTTATAGGTTTGGAAACACTCTAGAACAATTCCAAGTCACTTTCTAAATCCCAGCCATGGCAGCAAACTGCTTTTCTTCCTCTTACCTACTCCATCATTCACTACCAGAGTTGATATCCAGGGAAAGTCTAGAGTGGAAGGAGTAGCAGAAGAAAGGAAAACCACCTGAAAGACCCATGGCATGGGAGTAGGATGCTGTCATCTGCTTGATGGGCTGACTGTTTCCCTGGCTCTCTTTGTCCCCTCCTCTGGGTGCATCCCCCGTCCTTTGCCCTACTACAGGTCTGTAGGCAAGGGCACTTATAAACTGAAGTCAGCCTTTTTCCCCAGACTGTTCCTTTCCTAGGCTCCTAACACCATGGCTGACCTTCCTACTGCACCTGGTTCTTTAGGCCAGATTCTGCAGAAACACCCTCAACTTCTCTCTCTTCCTCAACTCTTCACCCAAATTGATCTGTCCTTTCAAACTTTCCTTCCAAGTCCCAAGCAAATTTCCTCCACTTTTTTCTGTCACCTCTGTCACTACCTTACTTTATTTAGGTATTTAATGTATTTAGGTGTCGTTTCCTCTTCTGAATCACTTGAATGGCTTTCTAATGAGCCTCCTTATCTACCTCTATATTCTATCCTCAACATTACTAGGAGATTCTTCTAACATTCAGATCAAATACACTTCTCTTATTCAAAATCCTTTCATGGTTTCTAAGAATCTCTGGTAAAATACTTAAATCCTTCATTGCAGCATATTAGGCCCTTAAAGATATGGCCCTTTCTGTCTTTTCAGTTTCCTTTCCTGCCACAGGCACTAAATACCAGTCAAGCTCACATTCCCTCAGTTCTTAAGCATACCCTGTTCTTCTCTGCCCCTTCTGGGTTGCTGCAAAATACTCTCTTCTGATTTAAACAGCACTCTTGAGGGACTATCCAAGATGGCCAAATAGGAAAAGTTGTGGATTGCAGTTCTGAGTGAAAACACACAAGGTGAGTGATCACTGCATTTCCAAATCAATTTTTACTGCCCACAGATCAGGAGATTCCCGGGTGGAAAAGTGCCACAAGTCTCCAGTGTGGCTGTTTCAGCCTGTGCAGCTGGTCTCTGCAAAAAAACTCACACAAATCCAGGCACCATTTCAACTGGCGACTGGAACATCTAGGAGACAGAGCTGCCCATTCAACTGAGTAAAAGGGGACTGAAACAGGAAGCCAGGTGATCTGGTTCATCTGATCTCACCCCCACAAAGCCCAGCAATCTGAAATGCTCTGGATTGAGAGTTTCATAGCAAGCACAGCTGGAACCGGGATGGTCCAGCACTGTTCAGGGGAAGGGCGTCCACCATTACTGATGCAGCCCACCACTACTGAGGTGGTCCACCATTATTGAGGCAGTCCACCATTACTGAGGCAGTCCACCATTACCAAGGCAATCCACCATTACTGAGGCAATCTGCCATTACTGAGGCAGTCCGCCATTACAGTCAGTCCACCATTACTGAGATTACTGAAGCAGACTGCCATTACTCAGGCAGTTATAACTATAGCCCTATAAACAAAACTGCAAGGACATTCACACGCAGCTGGACAGAGCCCATGACAGCTCAGCAAAACCTCTGCTGGCAGACTGTGACTAGACTACCTCCTTGCTTGGCAGGGCATCTCTGAAAAAAGTCAGCAGCACATCAGGAACTTATAAATAAAGCCCACCTTCCCAGGTGGAAAAGTGCCACAAGTCTCCAGTGCGGCTGTCCTTCCCAGGACAGAGCATCTGAGGAAAAAAGGCAGTTACGAATTTCACTGCAGCAGATTTAAATGTACCTGCCCAGCAGCTCTGAACAGAATAACAGAGTTCACAGCTCAGCACTTGAGCTCCTTTAAGGGACAGACTGTCTCCTCAAGCAGCTCCCCAACCCCTATATAACCAGAGACATCTCATAAAAGAGAACTCAGTCTGACATCTGGTTGGTATCCTTCTGGGACAAAGATAACAGAAGAAGAAACTGGCAGCAACCCTTACTGTTCTGCAGCCACTGCAGGTGATCCCCAGGCAAGCAGGGTCTGGAGTGGACCTCCAGTAGACCTACAGCAGAGAAGCCTGACTGTTAGAAGGAAAACTAACAAACACAAAGAAATAACTTCATCAGCAACAAAAAGGATGTCCACTCAGAGACCCCATCTGAAACTCACCAACCACAAAGACTACAGGTAGATAAATCCACAAAGATGGAAAGAAACCAGTGCAAAATGGATGAAAATAACCAAAACCAGAATGCTTCTCCTCCACCAAGGGATCACAACTCCTCATCAGCAAGGGAACAGGCTGCATAGAGAATGAGTCTGATGAACTGACAGAAACAGCCTTCAGAAGATGGGTAATAACAAACTTCTCTGAACCAAAAGATCACATTCTAACCCAGTGCAAAGAAACTATGAAGCTTGAAAAAAGGTTTGACAAAAATGCTAACAAAAATAAACAGCTTAGAGAGAAATATAAATGAATTGATGGAGCTGAAAAACACAACACAAGAACTTCATGAAGCATACACAAGTTTCAATACCTGAATCAACAAGCAGAAGAAAGGATATCAGAAGTTGAAGATCAGCTTAATGAAATAAAATGAGAAAGTAAGATTAGAGAAAAAAAAACAGTAAAAAGAAATGAACAAAGCCTCCAAGAAATATGGGATTAAGTGAAAAGACCTAATCTATGTTTGATAGGTGCACCTGAATGTAATGGAGAGAATGAATCCAAGCTGGAAAATACTCTTCAGGATATTATCCAGGAGAATTTCCCCAACCTCGCAAGGCAGGCCAACATTCAAGTCCAGGAAATAGAGAACACTGCAAAGATATTCCTCAAGAAGAGCAACCCCAAGGCACACAATCATCAGATACACCATGGTTGAAATGAAGGAAAAAAATGCTAATGGCAGTTAGAGAGAAAGATCAGTTTACTCACAAAGGGAAGCCCATCAGACTCACACTGGATCTCTCAGCAGAAACCCTACAAGCCAGAAGAGAGTGGGGGCCAATATTCAACATCCTTAAAGAAAAGAACTTTCAACCTAGAATTTCATATCTAGCCAAACTAAGCTTCCCAAGCAAAGGAGAAATAAAATCCTTTATGAAGAAGTAATTACTCAGAGATTTCACCACCAGGCCTGCTTTACGAGAGCTCCTGAAAGAAGCACTAAACATACAAATGAACAACCAGTATCAGCCACTCCAAAAACGTACCAAATGGTAAAGAGCATCGACACAATGAAGAAACTGCATTAACTAATGGGCAAAACAACCAGCTAGCATCAAAATGGCAGGATCACATTTACACATAACAGTATCAACCTTAAATTTAAATAGGCTAAATGCTCCAATCAAAAGACACAGACTGGAAAATTGGATAAAAAGTCAAAACCCATCGGTGTGCTGTATCCAGGAAACCCATCTCACATGCAAAGATACACATAGGCTCAAAATAAAGGGATGGAGGAAGATCTACCAAGCAAATTGAGAGCAAAAAAATAGCAGGAGTTGCAATCCTAGTCTCTGATAATATAGACTTTAAACCAACAAAGATCAAAAGAGACAAAGAAGGGCATTACATAATGGTGAAAGGATCAATGCAACAAGAAGAGCTAATGATCCTAAATATATACATGCCCAACACAGGATCACCCAGATACTTAAATCAAGTTCTTAATGATCTACAGAGAGACTTAGACTCCCACACAATAATATTGGGAGACTTTAACACTCCACTATCAATATCAGACAGATCAACAAGACAGAAAATGAACAAGGATATCCAGGACTTGAACTCAGACCTGGACCAAGCAAACCGAATAGACATTTACAGAACTCTCCACCCAAAATACACAGAATATACATTCTTCTTGGCACCACATCACACCTACTCTAAAATTGACCACATAAATTGGAAGTAAATCACTCCTCAGCAAATGCAAAAGAATGGAAATTATAACAAACAGTCTCTCAGACCACAGTGCAACCAAATTAGAACTCAGAATTAAGAAACTAACTCAGAACTGCACAACTTCATGGAAACTGAACAACTGGCTCTTGAATGTTGACTGGATAAACAATGAAATGAAGGCAGAAATAAGGATGTTCATTGAAACCAATGAGAACAAAGACACGACGTACCAGAATCTCTGGGACACATTTAAAGCAGTGTCTAGAGCAAAATTTACAGCAATAAATGCCAATGTGAGAAGCAAGGAAAGATAGAAATTGACACCCCCTCATCAAAATTGAAAGAGCTAGAGGAGCAAGATCAAAAAAACTCAAAACATAGCAGAACACAAGAAATAACTAAGGTTAAAGTGGAACTGAAGAAGATAGAGACACAAAAAAAACCCTTCAAAAAATCAATAATCCAGAAGCCAGTTTTTTGAAAAGACCAACAAAATAGATAGATCACTAGCCATATGAATAAAAAAGAAAAGAGAGAAGATCAAATAGATGCAATAAAAAAAGATAAAGGAAATCACCACCTATTCCACATAAATACAGACTACCATCAGAGATTACTACAAACAACTCTATGCACATAAACAAGTAAACCTGGAAGAAATGGATAAATTCCTGGACACTTACGTTCTCCCAAGCTTAAACCATGAAGAAGTCAAAACCCCGAATAGACCAATAACAAGGGCAGAAGTTGAGGCAGCAATTAATAGCCTACCAACCAAAAAAAGCCCAGGTCCACATGGGTTCACAGCTGAATTCTACCAGACATACAAAGAAGAGCTGGTACCACTCCTTCTGAAACTATTCCAAACAATCCAAAAAGAGGGAATCCTCCCCAAATCATTTTATGAGACTAACATCATCCTGATATGAAAACCCGGCAGAGACTCAACAAAAAAAGAAAACTTCAGGCCAATATTCATAATGAACACAGATGCAAAAATCTTCAACAAAATTCTGGCAAACTGATTGCAACAGCATATCAAAAAGCTTATTCATCACGATCAAGTAGGCTTCATCCCAGGGATGCAAGGCTGGTTCAACATACGCAAGTCTATAAACATAATTCACCACATAAACAGAACCAAAGACAAAAACCACACGATTATCTCAATAGATGCAGAGAAAGCCTTTGACAAAATTCTACAGTGCTTCATGCTAAAAACTCTAAATAAACTAGGTATTGATGGCACATATCTCAAAACACTAAAAGCTATTTACAACAAACCCATAGCCAATATCAAACTGAATGGACAAAAACTGGAAGCATTCCTTCTGAAGTCTGGCACTAGACAAAGATGTCCTCTCTCACTACTCCTATTCAACATAGTAATGGAAGTTCTAGCCAGAGCAATCAGGCAAGAAAAAGAAATAAAGGGTATTCAATTAAGAAAGGAGGAAGTTAAATTTTCTCTATTTGCATACAATATGATTGTATATTTAGAATACCCTATTGTCTCAGCCCCAAATTTCCTTAAACTGATAAGCAACTTCAGCAAAGTCTCAGGATACAAAATCAACGTGCAGAAATCACAAGCATTCCTATACATCAATAACAGACTTAAAGAGAAGTAAATCAAGAATGAACTTCCATTCACAATTGCTGCAAAGAGAATAAAATACCTAGGAATACAACTAACAAAGGATGTAAAGGACCTCTTCAAGGAGAACTACAAACCACTGCTCAACAAAATTAAGGGAGGACACAAACATTCCATGGAGAATGGAGATGGAGAAACATTCCATGCTCATGGTTAGGAAGAATCAATATCATGAAAATGGCCATATTGCCCAAAGTAATTTATAGATTCAATGCTATCCCCATCAAGCTACCAATGACCTTCTTCACAGAACTGGAAAGAACCACCTTAAACTTCATATGGAACCAAAAGAGAGCCCGCATAGCCAAGTCAATTCTAAGCAAAAAGAACAAAACAGGAAGCATCACACTACCTGACTTCAAACTATACTGCAAGGCTACAGTAATCAAAACAGCTTAGTACTGGTACCAAAACAGAGATTAAAGACCAGTGGAATGGAATAGAGGCCTTGGAGGTAATGCCACACATCTACAACCATGTGATCTTTCACTTGTTTTGCAGAGAAAGCTTTGACAAAATTCAACAGTGCTTTATGCTAAAAACAAGCAATGGGTAAATGATTCCCTGTTTAATAAATGGTGTTGGGAAAACTGGCTAGCCATGTGCAGAAAGCAGGAACTAGACCCCTTCCTCACACCTTACACTAAAATTAACTCCAAATGGATTAAAGACTTAAACATAAGACCTAACACCATAAAAGCCTTAGAAGAAAATCTAGGCAAAACCATTCAGGACATAGGAATAGGCAAGGACTTCATGACTAAAACACCAAAAACATTGGCAACAAAAGCCAAAATAGACAAATGGGATCTAACTAAACTCCAGGGCTTCTGTACAGCAAAAGAAACAATCATTAGAGTGAACCAGCAACTAGCAGAATGGAAAAAAATTTTGCAATCTACACATCTGACAAAGGACTTATATCCAAAATCTACAAAGAACTAAAACAGATTTATGAGCAAAAAGAAACAAATCCATTTAAAAGTGGGCAAAGGATATGAATGTACACTTTTCAAAAGAAGACATCGATGAGCCCAACAAATATATGAAAAAATGCTCATCATCACTGGTCATTAGAGAAATGCAAATCAAAACTACATTGAGATACCATCTCATGCCAGGTAGAATGGCAATCATTTTAAAACCTGGAGAAAATAGATACTGGAGAGTATGTGGAGAAATAGGAACACTCTTACACTGTTGGTGGGAGTGTAAATTAGTTCAACCATTGTGGAAGACAGTGTGGCGATTCCTCAAGGACCTAGAAATAGAAATTCCATTTGACCCAGCAATTCCATTACTGGGTATATATCCAAAGGATTATAAATTCTTTATAAAGGATTATAAAACATTATAAGGACACATGCACACGAATGTTCATTGCAGCACTGCTTACAATAGCAAAGACTTGGAACCAGCCCAAATGCCCATTGATGGTAGACTGGACATGGTGTGTATGTGGCACATATACACCATGGAATACTATGCAGCCATAAAAAATGATAAGTTCATGTCCTTTGTAAGGTCATAGATGAAACTGGAAACCATCAGTCTCAGTAAACTGACACAGGGACAGAAAATCAAACACTGCACATTCTCACTCATAGGTGGGTATTGAACAATAAGAAAACATGGACACAGGGAAGGGAGCATCACACACTGAGGTCTGTGTGGGGGGACTAGGGGAAGGACAGTGGGGTGTAGGGAGTTGGGGAGGGATAACATGGGGAGAAATGCCAGATATAGGTGATGGGGATGGAGGCAGCAAACCACACTGCCCTATATATATATATTAAATATATATATATGAAATATATATGTGTATATATATTTTAAATATATATATTTATAAATATATACAAATATAAATAATATTTATATATATAAATATATATATTTAAAATATATATTATTTATATATGAAAATGCTGAGTGAGCACTTAAAAAATCACTCTTCACTGTCTCCTCTTTTTTCATCTAACAAGCTCTTGCTTGTCATTTTCTGGGTGATGAGGTCACCCAACTCAAAAAGAAACCAACTCAAAAATCAGCCTTTTGCTTTCCTAACCCTCCTCCTTACCCTGACTTAATGGCTGCTCCCACTTGTTTCTACCCTGTTCTTCACGGAACTTGAAACAAACCTCCTGTCTCCTCCTGACCAGGCTGTCAAGGGCCTAAGGATAATGATGCTCCTGGCATGAAATGGCTTTCAATAACTGGAGGAAGGAAAGCATAAGACAGAAAGGAAAGAAGGATATAGCTGAAATGAATATGCCCTCGCAGTGCCTTATAGTTCAGCTGGCAGAATACTGACTCCATTCCAACAACCTGGACAACTTGAAAGACAATTCAGATCCCCTCCAGAATCTGTCAGCAAAATTCCTATTCACAACCCACGGAAACACATCATAAATTTCCTCCAGCACCCCTCCCAATTTCTTCTATATCCCAACAGCTGCCTGAAAGACTATCTTCAATCTCTAGTAAGAGTTTTTCTCCTTTCTGCCTAACTACCTTCCTGAATCTACGTTTTCTCCTGAAGCATATAACTTTCCATTTTAAATATACAACCCAGCTAACCTGATGCAGCATTGCAGGTGGTAAGAAATCACCAGAATAAAAGAAAGAAAAAAAGAGACTTGCCATAAGTTCTCAATGTATTTGGTCAATGGTAGGTCACTTAATACAGTTGCTCTTACCCATGGCTGCATATAAGACTCACCTAGAGAGCTTTCAAAAGTAACCCAGCTCAGGGCCCACGGCAAACCCTTTAGAAAAACAGAGGCAGTGTTCAAATATCTCTAAATAATATTTCTGTCTTTCACTTTCCAGTGTTTCAGAAAGCCCACCTCTCTCCACCCTATCTGGAAACCTGCATCCCTACAGATCTTTCTCTCCTTTACCCGGATTAAGGCAACAATAGAAGCCCCATCAACAGACAAAGCATCATTCCTACAAATGCAGAATCAGGAGGCTGTGCATACTCCTAGTAAATTTTTTCTATGTCAAGGACTCAATTCAGCCTTTTCCCCTATGCTTACACCTCTTACTTCTATGGGGTTCTTATGTTCTTCCTCTCAGCAGAAGTCTTTGCCTCGGTTTTCTTACTGCTAACCTCAGTATTGAATTCTTCTTTTGCCCCACTCACTAACACACCTTTCAGAAGCTGGGTGACACATTTGGGTCCCTGCTTCCTGTGAACAGATCTCTTGCTGTATACCAACTGATCATCCAAGAACTTCTTAATCCCACCAAGGATACGGCTAACACCTGCCCCTACTGATTAATTCTGGGTCTCTCCCAACCACTTCCCTTGTCCTGTGGGTCTATAAGAACTGTATCCTGAGTGCTCTGGGTCCTGGAACTCACTGTACTGCATGGATGGCTCTGAACTAAGGGAAGGAGAGAGAGAGGAGAGGGAACACAGAAACAACCCACTTTTAAATGGCCATGGGGCATGGTTAAGACCTTTTGTAACAAAATAATGATAACAAATTCTGAACAATCATAGGAATAAACTGGTCTTTATGCTATTCTCAAATCATAGAGAGAACTTCAAAGCTGACGCTAGGTCATCTCAGCCTTTCAAATCTCATTAGCTACCTGAGCAGTTCTATTCCATTGCAAAGTTCTCTTTGTTGCAAAGTGTACCCTGAATTTCACTCCGACAAAAGGAGATTTTAACCCCAGTCATCTTTTTAGTTGATCACTGATCATTCCCCAGACTGACCAGAACCTTCATGGCTTCAAAGACATAAACTCTTGGTGCTCTGTTTCTGGGGCTGGGAGTAATAATAGCCAGATGCACATACACCTAAATGTTGACAAAAGACTAAATGTGTATCATAACTTAGCATACTGAGCTGTAATTCAGAACCCGTCAGTAAAACAAAGCTGACAGAACTCCTAAACTCCTCTCAGAGAGCATTCCTCATATGCCTTCTCATTCCAGGGTTGAATGGCGATGACTTCCTGGCTGTGGGCCTGCTCAATGGCAGTGTGGTTTATAGTTATAACCTGGGGTCTGGTATAGCAAGCCTCAGGAGTGAGCCCCTCGATCTGAGCCTTGGAGTCCACACTGTTCATCTGGGGAAGTTCTTCCAAGAGGGCTGGCTGAAGGTAAAGAGTCATTCCTTGATCTATTCCACAAACTGAATACTACTATATTGTCAGATCTGTGCTAAGGTTCAGTGGTGAATAGCCCATGGTGCCTACATTCACAAAGTTCACAAACTGTTGTACCAACTAGGAGAATAGAGAGTTGATTACAATTAAGTAGTATGAGAACAAATAAGAGGAATGACTCATATAGATAAGGGTGAGAGAGAGAATTCAGTAAGTGCTTCTCAGAGAAGGTGGTGCTTGAGCATAACTTCAAATGGAGTTAGGAAAGAGAACAGTGGCCAATATCAGCTTAAGGAATGCAAGTAGTTCAGCATGGTTTTCAGGTGAGGGGGATGGGGGAGCAAAAAGTGGTTAGACACAGATAAGGTCTATATTATCAAATGACTTAGATGTGCTAAGGAGTTTATATTTTTATCCAAAGAACTATGAAGAGCTACTTAAAACAGGAAGGTGGGTACCATGTTGATTTCTACTTTTTGATTAATGACTCTGGTGGTTCTATGGGCAATGGATAAGAGAGGGGGAAGGCTAAAAGGAGCGGAATCAGCAGGATGCCAGCACCTAATCTTTGAAGAACTTTGATTTTGATTGAACTGCAAAACCATGACTGCTATATTAATATATCCCTAGTAACAGACACCAGCAGAGAAGCAGAGAATTGAGTGGTATCATATTTTTTATTTCTCCAAAATTCAAGTCTTTGTAAATTTTTCATGCCAAGTTAATGGGAAATAACAAAAGAACATCTTAACAGTTCACCCTGGGGATTTAATTTCTTTTTTAATAGGTTTTGATTTTTTTTCTCCTTTTGAAGGTAGATGATCATAAAAATAAATCCATTATCGCCCCAGGAAGACTGGTTGGTCTCAATGTCTTCAGTCAGTTTTATGTAGGTGGCTACAGTGAATACACTCCAGATCTCTTACCAAATGGAGCAGATTTTAAAAATGGTTTTCAAGGTAAGGCATGGACTTTTTGTATGCTATAACTACTTATTTCAAATGTTGAGGGATAAAAAGATTTTAAAGAGTATACTTCTATTTCCCAAACCAGCTATATGGATTGCTTTCAGACTTGAAAAAAGTTTAATTTTAATCAGAAACATTTATTTACTTTTTTTTTTTTGAAACAGAGGTTCGCTCTTCTTGCCCAGGCTGGAGTGCAAATGGCTCAATCTCGGCTCACTGCGACCTCCGCCTCCTGGGTTCAAGCGATTCTCCTGCCTCAGCCTCCCGAGTAGCTAGGATTACAGGCCTGCTCTACCACACCTGGCTAATTTTGTATTTTTAGTAGAGATGCAGTTTCTTCATATTGGTCAGATTGGTCTCAAACTCCCAACCTCAGGTGATCCACCCACTTCAGACTCCCAAAATGCTGAGATTACAGGCGTGAACCACCACGTCCAGCCTCATTAACTATTTATTGACCACTTACTGCAGATGTACTAGATCTTTAGAATCCTTTAATGAACAAATCAGATTTCTGCACTCATCCTAGTTGGAGAAAGGAACACTAAATATAATTAGTTAATTATACAGTCGTATAATGTGATAAGTTCAATGGGAAATGGGAAATGGAGAGCATGATTTTAGGGAACCAGGAGTACGGTTGATCTTTTATACAGGCTGAGCAGGGTAGACCTTAAAGAGTCAGAGCAAAAATTAAAACTCCATCTAACTTGGGAATTTAAAAGGCAAAAGACAGATTGCAGTCAACCCATCCTTACCAGCAAGGGGTGCCTCACAGAGGCCACAGCAAGCCAAGAGGATTAAGGGGAATATTGTGCTTGGGTGAGCAATCTTATTGCCACAGTCTGTCTTCCTGTGTTCAAATAGGAATACAGGCTTGGATCTTCCTTATAAAGCTGATTCATACTGTAATAGAGTTATAAAATAAAGACATGCTTTAAATTGTTATAATAATCTATTTGATGAAAATTATCTTTAGTAGATCCAGGTCCCAGGGCATTTGGTCAAAGGTCTGTTCTTACTGTGTGTCCTTAGCCACTCAACCAGGTCCAGGCTACTCTCCGTGAGAAGTAAAGGGCCAGAGACCAGGATCACTGAGAGACAGGGGCTGTCATCAAGCACCATCGCAGGCATTGGAGTTATCTGCCTACTTTATTGCATTCTTTTCCCAACTTTGATTGACTTCTGCCTAAACACAAATGCAGGAGGCCATGTACTTGAAACATATGAAAACAATACAGCTAATCCAGCATAATACAAGATCAGGTTCTAATAAAATTATTTTTTCAAGGCTCTCAAACTTTTTCTATGAATTTGTAATCAGTGTTGATTCTCAAAAGCATGTCTTAAAGAATCTTTTAGAGCTTATTATTGCGCTAACTGTAATGGAGAGTTCAATGATTCTTTCACAGCAGGAGACAGTATGAAAAGAATTGTAAGGGCATAACAAATCAATGAGTTTTTTTAAACATTATATTCAAGGAAAGGGATGGGTAAAACTATGAATATGAAAGAAGTATATCTTCTACTAAATGATGCAGAGACACTGCAGGGGGATAATCAAAACCTGTTTTCTTTTATTCATAGACACAATCCTTATCTAAGTACTTTGGAATGGATAATTCCTCTGTAAGAGAGGCTAGTATAGCATCAAAAATAAGAGTGTGGCTTCTGGAACCCGACTTGTAATATACATGCCCAACCTCTGCCACGTATATGCTTCATGACCTGGCCAGTCACCTAACCTTTCTGTGCCTTATCTGCAAAATGGGATAGTAATAGCACTTCTTTTGCTATATAGTTCTGAGTGTGAGTTAATGGAAAGAGAACACAGATTAGTGTCTAGTTAGAGAAAGTCCTATGTGTTAGCACTGCGGATGGTGCTGGATGTGGGAGAGGCACAGCTCCAGTCTGGTGCTTGCTCATCTTTCTCTGCAACACAAACAGGTTAACAGCACTGACTCTGAAATCAGTTTGTCTTCAGATGCAGACACCGTCACCTATCGGCTTCATAACTTTTAGCCTGTTATTTAGATTCTCTGCACCTCTATTTTCTCCTCTGCAAAATAGAAATGCCTACTCCAAAGGGTTTTGTGGATTGATCAAGTAAGTAAAATATTTTTGTTAAGCGCTTAGCCCAGAAACCAGCATTCAATAAGGATCAAATAAATGTTAACTCTTTACCCTATCCTGCTATCATAGGTTTCAACATTTGCATATTCGTTGAAGTCCAGTGCTTCCTGGTTTCCTTTGGTGGTGTTTACTCCATTCTATTAGGAATTTTTCTTCATACCTTAATGATGAGAACAAAAAGAGGTTTTCATCAAGACCTGTCATTTTCTCCTTAAGTGTGACAATGAGCCTGAGATCACCACACACATAGCTGGCCCCTACTCTGACAGAAACACTAAGATTGCACCCTCCTGGAAGCATGTCAACTGCTACAGTCCTAAGTGAAGAAGGAAATCTTGGACAAGCCTTTTTGTGAACTGCCACTTATGCCACAGTCTTATAGAAAATTCAGAACCTTGAGACCCCCTAATTTTATTATTCATCTGTTGGATCCTCTCTTAATGTCTCCCTCCACTCTAAACTAGCATTTACTATTTATTATAAATCATAGAGTATTGTTACCAACTTACCATGACAACCAAATTGCAACTGTACCACAAATCCATTGTTCCCAAAGCTGATCTCTACTGGTGCTGAAGAATAATATAGAATCACTTCTTGGCCGGGCGCGGTGGCTCAAGCCTGTAATCCCAGCACTTTGGGAGGCTGAGGCAGGTGGATCACGAGGTCAAGATATCGAGACCATCCTGGTCAACATGGTGAAACCCCGTCTCTACCAAAGATACAAAAAATTAGCTGGGCATGGTGGCGCATGCCTGTAATCCCAGCTACTCAGGAGGCTGAGGCAGGAGAATTGCCTGAACCCAGGAGGCGAAGGTTGCAGTGAGCTGAGATTGTGCCATTGCACTCCAGCCTGGGTAACAAGAGCGAAACTGCATCTCAAAAAAAAAAAAAAAAAAGAATCACTTCTTTAAAATACAGATTTCTGAAACCTACCCAAGAACTAATGAATTGAAATCTTTACAGTGGGGCCTAAAAACTTGCATTTTAACAAGTCCCCAGATTTGGAAGCCACGGTATATACAATATATTTTTAAAATTCTCTCTCTCTCTCTCTCTCTCTCTCTCTCTCTCTCTCTCTCTCTCAGTTCTGGGATACAAGTGAAGAACGTGCAAGTTTGTTACATAGGTATACATGTGCCATAGTGGTTTGCTGCACCCATCAACCCAACATCTAAGTTTTAAGCTCTGCATGCATTAGGTATTTCTCCTAATGCTATCTCCCTCTTGTCCCCCAGCTCTTACAGGCCCCAGTATGTGATGTTCCCCTCCTTGTGTCCATGTGTTCTTATTGTTCAACTTCTATTTATAAGTGAGAACATGAGGTATTTGGTTTTCTGTTCCCGTATTAGTTTGCAGAGAAGGATGTGGAAGCCACCATATTTATTAATCATAATGAAGCAAAGCAAATAGAATTTTCTGAAAGAATAATTAGAGTAAGGATATCACATTTGTCTGTAGAATCACAATTAAATCACACAATAAAAGATTATCTGATCTAGGCTTTTACATTTTTATAAGCTCTTTATTTCATTTTACTTTATTTTTTAGACAGGATCTCACTCTGTCACCAAGGCTGGAATACAGTGGTGCCATCTCAGCTCACTGCAACCTCCACCTCCAGGGCTCAATCAATCCTCCTACCTTAGCCTCCCATGTAGCTGAGCCACCAAACCCAGCTCACATATCCTTACAAAGCTGAGTTACGTTGTAGTAGAGTTATAAAATAAAAATATGCTTTAAATTGTTATAACAATTCATTTGTGAAAACAGATTTCAGTCGATCCTAGTCCCAGGGTTCTTGGTCAAATGTCTGTTCTTACGGTGTCCTCAGCCATTCAACCAGGTCTGGTCTACTCTCCATGAACCTGAGAATTGCATCTTCACACCTGGCTAATTGTTGTATTTTTAGTAAAGACAGTGTTTTTCCAGGTTGCGCAGGATGGTCTCGAAATCCTGGGCTTAAGCCATCCACCCGCCTCAGCCTCCCAAAGTGCTGGGAATGCAGGCATGAGCCACTATGCCCAGCCAATTTCTATAAACTCTTGATAAATAACTCTAATTCAAAGTTCTCGATCTAAAATACAAATAATTACTGCTACTAAAGCCAATTGTTTTTGTTCTAAAAAATTGCTTTTAATCAAGTATTATTTTTTCTATGACCTTTAATGCTCATAAAGGTACCGAGATTAATCAGATTAAATAGTCTAAATCTACCAAATACTCAGTGCTTACTGTTTTATCTGCCCTAATAAGAGCAATTCTCCTCTCCTCTGCTTTCCAAAGTTGCATCTGCTTCTCACAGTGAAGCTCATGAATGGTGGTATCAGACTGACTGGGCATAGAATGAAGGAAAGAAGAAAAGAAGATAAAGAAGAAGGGAAAGGAGGAATCAGGGGAATTAAGAAGTAAAACTGGTTAGGCCACAAGGGAAAATAAGCTGGGTCCTTCACTAGAAGTTCTATTGCCTGTAGATAATCTTGCTGAGCTGTTAATTGTGCTAAAGGCAGCTATAGAAGCAGAATAACTGAAATCAAACATCTCATCCTCACTACAAATGCCTTTTCTGAATATGCTTCTTTACTTATTTCATTTACTATTGCTACGAGTCTCTCTAATACTTGTTTGAATCCTTTGTACCATCCTGGTTCCCAAAATGTTGTCCCTGGACCAGTAATATCAGCATCACTGGGAAGTTTGCTAGAGATGCAAATTCCAATTGAACCAGAAACTCAGGGAATGGGGCCCAGTAATATGTGTTGTAATGAGCCCTTCAGGTGGCTGTGGTGCAGCTGAAGTTAAAACCAAAGGCTTACTGTCATCTTTGACAACTCAGCATTCCCTGATTAACTGATACATCAGGACACTATTGCTATACTGATATATCATGCCATCTTGCTGCTCTAGAATGCAACAGACACCCAGTCAACTCTAGAATAATAACTGAATTTCTTGCATGGTGATATGGTTTGGATTTGTGTCCCTGCCCAAATGTCATGTCAAATTGTGATTCCCAATGCTGGCGGAAGGGCCAGTTGAGAGGTGATTGGATTGTGGAGGCAGATTTCACCCTTGCTGTTCCTGTGATAGTGAGTTCTCATGAGATCTGGTTGTTTAAAAGCGTGTAGTACCTCCCCTTCACTGAATTCCTCCTGCTCCAGCCATGTAAGACATATCTCCTTCCTCTTCACCTTCCATCATGACTGTAAGTTTCCTGAGCATTCCCCCAGCCATGCTCCCTGTACAGCCTTCGAAACCATGAGCCAATTAAATATCGGTGTGAGAATGGACTAATACACCTGGCATTCCAAAACACATATATTTTTTCTATACTTATCTTGCTTCCACCAATTTTTAATTCAGTAAAATGTATGTGTATTAGACATCTCCAGAGAAGCAGAACCAATCATGTATGCACAGAGAGAGAGAGAGAGAGAGAAAGAGAGTTTTTTGTTTGTTTGTTTGTTTGTTTGTTTTAATTTTTATTGCATTATAGGTTTTGGGGTACATGTGCAGAACATGCAAGATAGTTGCATAGGTACACACATGGCAGTGTGCTTTTCTGCCTTCCTCCCCTTCACCCACACTTGGCATTCATCCCCAGGCTATCCCTCCCCAGCCCCCCCCCCCGCTGTCCCTCCCCCATTCCCCCCAATAGACCCCAGTGTATAGTAGACCGCCTGAGAGAGAGATTTTTATAAGGAATTGGCTCATATGATTATGGAGGCTGAGAAGTTCCAAAATCCAGTCAGCAACCTAGAGACCCAGGAGAATTGATGTAGCTCCATCCTGAGTCTGAAGCCCTGAGAACCAGGAGAGCCAATGGTGTGAGTTCCAGTGTAAAAGCCATCAGGCTGAAGACCCAGTAAGAGTCAATGTTTCAGTCCAAGTATGAAAGGTGGAAAAGACCAACATCCCAGTTAGAGCAACCAAACAGGAAGAACTCCCTCTTTTTTTTTCATCCAAGTCTTCGGTGACTGAATGAGGCCCACCCACAGTAGGGAGGGCAATCTGCTTTACTCAGTCTATTAATGTGTTAATCTCATCCTAACACACACACACACACACACACACACACACACACACACACACACACACACACACACACCCTACAATATTTGGCCAAGTATCAGGGCACCCTATGGTCCAGTCAAGTTGGCACATAAAATCAACTACATCTTATGTCTGTATGTCTTATTTTTGCTGCCTCAGGGCCCATGCTTAAATCAGCATTCTCCACCTCTTCAAATTCCATTTGCCTGGAAAGCCAGCTCATATCACACCTCCTTAATAAAAGATGGAGTTTAGGAGGGGAAGACAGGCTTCCATGAGAGTGTGTGGAAGGAGACTCCAGAGGGAAAATCCAGGAGAAAGGAAGCTTCCACTAGGGTGGAAGGGGATCCAAACATGGAGTCTGAAGGGGTGTGGAAGAAGGGGACTTTTAACCAGGGAGGAACCCCCACCTTCTCCAAGACCTTGGGCCAATGAAAGGAGTTCCTTAGAACTTCCGCTGGAATGGTTGACTTTTTGATTCTTCCCGCCCCCACAAAAATTAAAACAGAGACTGTTAAATCTCCTGGATGGAGAAAGATGAGAGGGGGACATGGCATTGGGAAGTTCTTGACCTTAAAACTACACCCCCTTGTGGACCAGGAAAGAGAACACATTCCCTCAACATGAAGCGTGTCTCTGTAAAATGAATGCATTTAGCTATTTGTATTGGCTAACTCTTTCTCTAAATATAGCATTGGCACATTTTTAGCCAAAAACATATTTCACTAGTTCCTTATAACAAAAGCATTTTATTTATCCATGTAAAAAAAGAAATGGTTTAAAATGAACACTTTCAGACATTAAGTTATAGTCATTTAACAAAGTATTCTGGTGTATGATTATAAAAATTCAGTATTTGTATCCTATAATTTTTGCTAGAAGAAATCTGCAATTTTATGAGGTAGAAGTAGAAAATATCTGAGATGGTATGATAGAATGTGGAATAGCGGTGTGGAACCCAGAACCTACTAATTTATGGGCATTGCACAGATACTTTATATATATATATAATTTATTCCTCCTAACTCAGGAAATAGCTACTTTGGTCTCCATCTTAAAGATAAAAATATTAGCTTCAGTTAGACTGCATTATCTAGCCATTATGTGGCAGAGATCATATCTGAACTCAGACTCACCTGACTCCATTACCTACTTATAATTTTGCTCTCTGCAAACTGCATTTCACTCTGCAAAAGGCATAGGAAACCCTGCTTTGTTGATTGAGCTTGTTGGTTATTCATTTGTAAAGTAGCTAGCATTCATTCATTTCTTTAGTCAGTACAGTATTTTGGTGATGGTGTGTGTGTGTGTGTGTGTGTGTGTGTGTGTGTGTGATAGTAAATGGCAGTACTTTGAGGAAGGACAAAGGAAAACAATCACTGCTCGCTCTCTCATAATGAGAAAATATTAATGCATGCTGAGAACGGCGCTTGTCAATAAAAGTGCCAGTGAAAGCCAAATTGGAAAGTACATTCTCTACCTTCCAAACCTGAACACATTTTGTTCACCATAAGAAATTACTTCATGCTTTTAGTTTTTTTAATGTTTTAAAAATAAAATTCAATCTTGCCTTTCCTTTATCATTTTAAAGACCTTATTTATGGTCGAAGTTTCTATTTATTTGAAACAACTTCGCAAATAAACTCTAAGTAACTACTGAAGGAGAAGAGTAAAATTACAATACATGTCAAGATTCCAAACACTTCCATTTCAAATTCTTCACTGAACTGTCCTTTCTGTTTATATATATTTATCTAATCTTGGTGCACAAAAGTTCCCTTAAAGATGTGTACAAAGGCAAAATCTCTGAAAAAAACACAGAAAATGTGACAAGATGAATATAAACTTCTTCATCTAAAAAAATAAAAACACTGCCATAAGCAAAATTGAGTGGCAAATATTAAGCTGGAGAAAGTTTATTTACAATAGATCACAAGTAGCTAATGTACTTGTTATATAAAGAGATTTTCTTTATATACTATAAATACAAATTATGATATCTATTATGAATGACTAGTAGAATAGAATTCTTTTTTTTTTTTTTTTTTTTTGAGACGGAATTTCACTCGTTACCAAGGCTGGAGTGCAATGGCGCGATCTCGGCTCACCGCAACCTCTGCCTCCTGGGTTCAGGCAATCCTCCTGCCTCAGCCTCCTGAGTAGCTGGGATTACAGGCACGCGCCACCATGCCCAGCAAATTTTTTTGTATTTTTAGTAGAGACGGGGTTTCACCATGTTGACCAGGATGGTCTCGATCTCTTGACCTCGTGATCCACCAGCCTCGGCCTTCCAAAGTGCTGGGATTATAGACGTGAGCCACCGCGCCCAGCCTGGCTTTTAAAAATCAATTCTTAAAAGATTTTTGATACCCAACTAAAAATAGGAAAATAGTATTTTATCAGCTATCCCATGTAAAAATGAAATGGAATGGTGATTCTGTGCATGGTAGTGCCTGTGAAGAAGTGGGTATCCCAGTGTGCTCAGTCCATTGTGAAAAATATCTATGGGGGACACTTGGGCATACTTCAAAACATCTGTATCTTTTACCCTAGTAATTCTACTTCTAGAAATGTGTACTAAGAAAATAATTTTAAAACGCACAAAGATATACACATAAGATATCCATTACAACTTGATTTCTAATAGCAAAAAGTGTAAATGAGTCAATGGTACAACAATTATAGGCTTATTAAATATATTTTGATATAAGGAAATATCACACCACAATTTTAAAATAGTTACTACTACAAGAGATAAGTTAATGGTATTTATGATCAACTTTTATGGTATAATATTATATTTTCTACAGCTTAATGCACCTTACATTTTTGTTTAAAAGAAAATATGACTAAGCATAGAAAAAAATCAAATACTACACACATATACACACACACATGCACATACATGCACACACACCAAAATATTAATAGTTGTCTTCTCTGAAGTGATATCATGACTTTTTAAAAAAAATTTCTCTGTGCATTTCTGTCCTCTCATATTTCTTTTAAAATTTACATGTATTACTATATTTTGAAAAACTTTTACTTTAAAAATGAAAAATAATCATCTTATTTTATCTAATTCTTCTGTTTGTTAACATGATGTGTTTTTGCCTTTCTTCAAGGTTGTATTTTCACTCTTCAAGTTCGCACTGAGAAGGATGGCCATTTCAGAGACCTGGGGAATCCCGAGGGCCACCCAAATGCTGGACGCAGTGTTGGCCAGTGTCATACTTCTCCCTGCAGTTTAATGAATTGTGGCAATGGTGGGACATGCATAGAGAGTGGATCTACTGTTTAGTAAGTATGACATTATTAGGAAAGAAACTAACAGGTTGTTTGCATTCTAACTGGTATTCTACTTGTACAAACTAGGGACACAAACAGATGCCCATATTTAAAATGTTCTTATGTAGACTCGTTAGATGATGGGCAGACAGGTGAAGGCAACTAGAAATAGGATCAGCACAGTATTTATGCCATCTTAGTTTTGTTAAACAACAACAATGAATCACTACATCTCATTCCAATCACCATGAAAAATATCACTTAAATCCATAGCACTGAGGCAGTAGACAGAAATGTTAACCACACAAAGGGTAACATATTGAGATTTGCTTTCATATGTAGGTTTGAGTCCCTTTAGAAAGGGCAATAGTAAAACTACACAATTGACTTCTGAACTGCTTTAGTATGAAACCAACATGGACACATTGAATGACAAGGAAAAAAGAAAGGACATATTTTTATATTAATAACTCCTTTTGCTGAGCATCTCGTCTATGCGAAGGTAGTATATGAGGGGTTCTGGGAACATGCTAAAGAAGGAGGAAGTAAGCACTCTGTCATTCAATGTCTTACACTCTAGCTACTCACAAATTTCTTATGTCTCATACATATATAACACAGCTAAAGAGAGATTTGTCAAAATGCTTCCCACAGGACACATCAGAAGGCATAATATGCTTCACCAGGAACACTGGCTCCCTGCAAAGCAGCTGGGAAAGTGGAGTGTCAGGGTTTCCCCTGGAGCACAGAGTCTACCCTGAAGAAGGTGTAGTTTTAAAAGACAGGAGTGAATCTCTTACCCTCCCTGAACAATTTCCCTCCACCTCCTCACTAGAAAATGTTCAAATCAAAGACCAAACAACTGCTAGTCACAGTAAAATGTTTGGAGAAAAAAAATGTATAGTTTGACTCAGCCAAGGAATTACTGAGAACAAAATCTAAGGCTTGGGATGCCATCATCACAGAGTAATATTTTTTGGCATTAGCTTTACCACTATAATTTTATCATTACCTCTCTACAATTTTTAATGAAACCTTTAGCTTGCTTTACAAAGTGTGCATTCTAATTTGCTCTACAACTATCCTTAATTAGAAGCACAAGTTTACTTCACTTTATCTAAAGAGTTGCAGTCATTCTTCAGGTGCTACTACTACACATTTTTGTTATTATTATTATTATTGAGATGGAGTCTTGCTCTGTCACCAGGCTGGAGTGCAGCAGCGCAATCTCGGTTCACTGCAACCTCTGCCTCCCAGGTTCAAATAATTCCCTGCCTCAGCTTTTTGAGTAGCTGGAACTACAGGCATGTGCCACCATGCCTGGCTAGTTTTTTGTTTGTTTGTTTTGTTTTTGTATTTTAGTAGAGACTGGGTTTCACCATGTTGGCCTCAATCTCCTGACCTAGTGATCCACCTGCCTCAGCCTCCCAAACTGCTGGGATTACAGGCACGAGTCACCATGCCCAGCCTATTTTTGTTATTTTTTGATGTGATAATAAACAGGGATCTAGAAAGTGGCAATAGGGAAAGCATATGAAATTGAAGGTGAAGGTGGGGAATCCATCCCCATCCTACATTATTCCATGTGGACCAAACAGTCTAATAGTTTAAACCTAAGAACCATATATATTTATCTTGGAATATATAGTGCCAAGTATAGATAGGTACTTAGAACCATTTGCAGATTATTTTGATTAATATAGAAATTTTCTTGAGTTCTGATATTAAATGTAATACCTTACAATTGTACAGGACTTTGTGGGTAACAAAACATTTTTCATATATTATTTCCATTGCTCCTCACTAAAACCTTCTAAATTACTCAAGGCCAGTATCCTAATTTCAATTTTATAGGAGAAAAATGAGCTCCAGAAACTAGTAATTTGAGAGGATGTATGAGCACCCTGTGAGTAGTACAGCAGGACCCAAAACCGAATCTTCCATTTCCTGGGTCAAGATTCTCTCCAGAATCTAAATAGTGAGAAATGAACTGAAAAACAGTGAAGGGAGATCCAAGATGGCCAAATAGGAACAGCTCTGGAATGCAGTTCCCAGTGAGAAGAATGCAGAGGGTGAGTGAACACCACATTTCCAAATGAGATTTTACTGTCCACAGACCAGGAGATTCCCAAACTGAAAAGTGCCATGAGTTTCCAGCATGGCTCTTTCAACTAGCACTGAAGATCTCCACACAAAAACTCACACAAATCCAGGCAGCCATTTCAACAGGCAACTGGAACACCTGAGATACAGAGCCACCCATTTAACTGGAAAAAAAAAAAAAAAAAAAAAAACAGGGCTGAAACAGAGAGCCAGGTGATATGGCTTAGTGGGTCCCACCCCCAACAAAGACCAGCAGTCTGAAACACTCTGGATTGAGAGTTTCACAGCAAGTGCAGATGGACCTGGGACAGTCCAGCTTGGTGGGGGGAAGGTCATCAGCCATTACCAAGGCAATTTGCCTTTACTGAGGCAGTCCACCATTACTGAGGCAGTTCTAACAGGAAGTTCACAAAGCAGCTGGGCAGAGCCTACAGCAGCTCAGTAATGCCTCTGCTGGCAGACTGTGGCTAGACTACCACCTTACTGGGCAGGGCATCTCTGAAAAAAGGCAGCAGCATGTCAGGAACTTATCAATAAAGCCCAAACTTCCCAGGACAGAGCACCTGGGGAAAACGGCGTTTATGAATCCCACTGCAGCAGACTTAAACATACCTGCCCAGATGCTCTGAATGGAACAACAGACCTCCCAGCTCAGCACTTGAGCTCCTATAAGGGACATACTGTCTCCTCAAGCAGTCCCCTGACCCCTGTATATCCAAAGAGACACCTCATAAAAGAGAGCTCAGGCTAACATCTGACAGGTACCCTTTTGGGATGAAGATAACAGAAGAAGAAACTGGCAGCAACCTTTACTGTTCTTTAGCCCCTGTGGATGATCCCCAGGCAAGCAGGGTCTAGAGTTGACCTCTAGCAGGCCTACAGCAGAGGGGCCTGACAGAAGGAAAACACAAAAACAGAAATAATTTCAACATCAACAAAAAGGACATCCACTCAGAGACCCCATCAGAATGTCACTAACTACAAAGACCACAGGTAGATAAATCCACAAAGATGGGAAGAAATGAGTACAAAAAGGATGAAAACACCAAAAACCAGAATGCCTCTCCTCCTCCAAGGGATCACAACTCCACACAAGGAAAGGAACAAAGAGGGATGGAGAATGAGTCTGATGAATTGACAGAAACAGGCTTCAGAAGGTGGGTAATAACAAAGTTCTCTGACCTAAAAGAACATGTTCTAACCCAATGCAAAGAAACTAAGAACCTCGAAAAAAGGTTAGATTAAATGCTAATGAGAATAAGCAGCTTAGAGAAGAATATAACTGACCTGATGGAGCTGAAAAATACAACATGAGAACTTTGTGAAGTATACACAAGTTTCAATAACTGAATCGACCATGCAGAGGAAAGAATATCAAAGATTGAAGATCAACTCAATGAAATAAAATGAGAAGGCAAGATTAGAGAAAAAAGAAAGAGTGCAAAGAAATGAATAAAACCACCAAAAAATATGGAAATTATGTGAAAAGACCTAATCTACATTTGAGAGGGGTACCTAAATGTGACAGAGAGAATGAATCCAAGCTGGAAAACACTCTTCAGGATATTATCCAAGGAGAACTTCCCCAACCTAGCAAGGCAGGTCACCATTCAAGTCCATGAAATATAAAAAACACCACAGAGATATTCCTCAAGAAGAGCAACCCAAAGGCACATAATCATCAGATTCACCAGGATTGAAATTAAGGAAAAAATGCTAAGGGCAGCCAGAGAGAAAGGTCGGGTTACCCACAAAGGGAAGCCATCAGACTCACAGTGGATCACTCCCCAGAAACCATACAAGCCAGAAGAGAGTGGGGGCCAATACTCAACATCCTTAAAGAAAAGAAATTTCAACCTAGAATTTCATATCCAGCCAAACTAAGGTACATAAGCGAAGGAGAAATAAAATCCTTTAAGAACAAGCAACTACTGAGAGATTTCATCACCACCAGGCCTGCCTTACAAGAGCTCCTGAAAGAAGCACTAAATATAGAAAGGAACAAATAGTACCAGTCACTCCAAAAACATACCAAATGATAAACAGCATCAACACAAGAAAGAAACTGTGTCAACTAATAGCCAAAACAACCAGCTAGCATCAAAATGGCAGGATGAAATTCACACATAACAATACTAACCTTATATATAAATGCCATAATCAAAAGACACAGACTGGAAAATTGGATAAAAAGCCAAAACCCATCAGTGTGCTGTATCCAGGAAACCCATCTCACATGCAAGGACACACATAGGCTCAAAATAAAGGGATGGAGGAAGATTTAACAAGAAAATGGAGAGCAAAAAAAAAAAAAAAAGCAGGAGTTGCAATCCTAGTCTCTGATAAAATAGACTTTAAACCAACAAAGATCAAAAGAGACAAAGAAGGTCATTACATAATGGTGAAAGGATCAATGCAACAAGAAGAGCAAACTATCCTAAATATATACTCACCCAATACAGGAGCACCCAGATACATAAAGCAAGTTCTTAATGACCTACAAAGAGACTTAGACTCCCACACAATAATAGTGGGAGACTTTAACACTCCACTGTCAGTATTAGATCAATGAGACAGCCAATTAACAAAGATATCCAGGACTTGAACTCAGACCTGGACCAAGGAAACCTAATAGACATCTACAGAAATCTCCACCCCAAATCCACAGAATACACAATCTTCTCAGCACCACATCGCACCTACTCTAAAATTAACCACATAATTGGAAGTAAATCACTCCTCAGCAAATGCAAAAGAACACAAATCATGGCAAAAAGTCTCTCAGACGACTGCAATCATATTAGAACTCAGAATTAAGAAACTAACTCAGAACCTCACAACTTCATGGAAACTGAACAACTGGCTCTTGAATGTTGACTGGATAAACAATGAAATGAAGGCAGAAATAAAGACGTTCTTGGAAACCAATGAGAACGAAGAACAAAGACAGAATCTCTGGGACACATTTAAAGAACTGAGTAGATGAAAATTTATAGCAATAAATGCCCAATGAGAAGCAAGGGAAGATCAAAAATCGACATCCTATCATCAAAATTGAAAGAGTTAGAGGAGGAAGATCAAAAAAACTCAAAAGCTAAAAGAAGACAAGAAATAACTAAGATTGGGGCAGAACTGAAGGAGATAGAGACACAAAAAAACCCTTCAAAAAATCAATAAATCCAGAAGCTGGTTTTTTGAAAAGATCAACAAAATAGACTGCTAGTCAGAATAATAAAAAAGAAAAGAGAGAAGAACCAAATAGATGCAATAAAAAATGATAAAGGGGATATCACCACCAATTTCCACAGAAATGCAAACTACAATCAGAGATTACTACATACACACAAACAAGTAAACCTGGAAGAAATTGATAAATTCCTGGACACTTGCACCTCCCAAGCCCAAACCAGGAAGAAGTTGAAATCCTAAATAAACCAATAACAAGGGCAAAAGTTGAGGCAGCAATTAATAGCCTACCAACCAAAAGAAGCCCCAGTCCAGATGGGTTCACAGCCGAATTCTACCAGCCATACAAAGAGGAGCTGGTACCACTTCTTCTGAAACTATTCCAAGCAATCCAAAAAGAGGGAATCCTTCCCAAATCATTTTATGAGACCAACATCATCCTGATACCAAAACCCAGCAGAGACTCAACAAAAAAAAAGAAAACTTCAGGCCAATATCCATGATGAATAGAGATGCAAAAATCTTCAATAAAATACTAGCAAACCAGTTGCAACAGCACATCAAAAAGTTTATCCATGATGATCAAGTAGGGATGAACATAGATGCAAAAATCTTCAATAAAGTACTGGTAAACCAATTGCAACAGCACCTCAAAAACGCTATCCATCACGATCAAGTAGGCTTCATCCCTACATGATTGTGATGGATAAACTTTTTGATGTGCTGTTGCAACTGGTTTGCCAGTACTTTATTGAAGATTTTTGCATCTATGTTCATCATGGATATTGGCCTGAAGTTTTCTTTTTTGTGGGGAGGCAAGGCTGGTTCAACATACACAGGTCTATAAACATAATCCACCACATAAACAGAACCAAAGACAAAAACCACATGATTATCTCAATAGAAGTAGAGAAGGCCTTTGACAAAATTCAACAGTCTTTTATGCTAAAAACTCTCAATAAACTAAGTATAGATGGAACATATCTTAAAATAATAAAAGCTACTTATGACAAACCCACAGCCAATATCATCCTGAATGGGAAAAAACTGAAAGCATTCCCTTTGAAGTCTGGCACTAGACAGGATGCCCTCTCTCACCACTCCTATTCAATATAGTTTTGGAAGTTCTAGCCAGAGCAATCAGGCAAGTAAAAGAAATAAAGGGTATTCAATTAGGAAAAGAAGAAATCAAATTGTCTCTATTTGCAGATGACATGATTATATACTTAGAAGACCCCATTGTCTCAGCCCAAAATCTCCTTAAACTGATAAACAACTTCAGCAAAGTCTCAGGATACAAAATCAATGTGCAGAAATCACAAGCATTCCTATACACCAATAACTGGCTAAAAGAGAACCAAATCAAGAGTAAACTCCCATTCACCATTGCTACAAAGAGAATAAAATACATAGGAATACAACTAACAATTGTTGTAAAGGACCTCTTCAAGGAGAACTACAAACCACTGCTCAAGGAAATAAAAGAGGACACAAACAGATGAAAAAACATCCCATGCTCATGGTTAGGAAGAATCAATATTGTGAAAATGGTCACATTGCCCAAAGTAGTTTACAGATTCTACATTATCCCCATCAAGCCACCTATGACCTTCTTCACAGAACTGGAAAAAACCACCTTAAACTTCAAATGGAACCAAAAGAGAACCTGCATAGCCAAGACAATCCTAAGCAAAAATAACAATGCTGGAGGCATCAGGCTACCTGACTTCAAACTATACTACAAAGCTACAGTAATCAAAACAGCTTGGTACTTGTACCAAAAACAGAGATATGGACCAATGGAACAGAACAGAGGCCTTGGAGGAAATGCCACACATCTACAACCATCTGATCTTTGACAAACCTGACAAAAATAAGCAATGGAAAAAGGATTCCCGTTTAATAAATGGTGTTGGGATAACTGGCTAGCCATGTGTAGAAAACAGAAACTGGATCCCTTTCTAACACCTTACACTAAAATTAACTCCAGATTGATTAAAGACTTAAACATAAGATCTAACATCATAAAAACCTGAGAAGAAAACCTAGGCAAAACCATTCAGGACTTAGGCATAGGCAAGGACTTCATGACTAAAACACCAAAAGCATTGGCAACAAAAGCAAAAATAGATAAATGGGATCTAATTAAACTCCAGAGCTTCTGCACAACAAAAGAAAGAATCATTAGAGTGAACTGGCAACCAACAGAATGGGAAAAAATTTTGCAATTTATCCATCTGAAAAAGGGCTAATATCCAGAATCCAAAAGGAACTAAAACATATTTACAAGAAAAAACAAACAGCCCCATTCAAAAGTGGGCAACAGATATGAACAGACACTTTTCAAATGAAGACATATATGAGACCAACAAACGTATGAAGAAATGCTAATCATCAGTGGTCGTTAGAGTAATGCAAATCAAAACCACATTGAGATACCATCTCACACCAGAATGGCAATCATTAAGAAATCTGGAGACAACAGATCCTGGAGAGGATGCAGAGAAATAGGAACACATTTACATTGTTGGTGGGAGTGTAAATTAGTTCAACCATTGTGGAAAACAGTGTGGTGATTCCTCAAGGACCTGGAAATAGAAATTCCATTTGACCCAGCAATCCCATTACTGGGTATATATCCAAAGGATTATAAATCATTCTGTTATAAAGACACATGCAAACGTATGTTCATTGTGGCACTGTTTACAGTAGCAAAGACCTGGAACCAACCCAAATGCACATCCATGATAGACTGGACACGGAAAATGTGGCACATATACAGCGTGGAATACTATGTAGCCGTAAAAAATGATGAGTTCATGTCCTTTTATGGACATGGATGAATCTGGAAACCATCATTCTCAGCAAACTGACACAAGAACAGAAAATCAAACACTGCATATTCTCACCCATAGGCAGGTGTTAAACAATGAGAACATAAGGACACAGGGAGGGGAGCATCACACACTGGGGTCTGCTGGGGGGATTAGGGGAGGGAGCAGAGGGATAAAATGGGGGAAAATGACAAATATAGGTGACGGGATGGAGGCAGCAAACCACATTGCCATGTATGTACCTATGCAACAATTCTGCATGATCCGCACATGTACCCCAGAATCTAAAGTATGATTAAAAAAAAGTGAATAATTTTAATGAAGTAACAAAAGTGTTAAGCAGTTCTTTATCTACTGGTTTTAACCTGTTCATTTTGTCTAAATTTAAAAATAATAATAACATTGAAATTATCTTCAATCGGCAAATCCAATTGGAGAAATTATTTTCTCCAAATTGGACATACCTTTCTTCATAACAAATATCCTGGGGATTTCATAGATTGCGATGTAGGTGGAAAGAGTATCTCAGAGTCAAACATGAGGCCCTTAATTTGAAAAACAAATAGACTTAAGCAATAATGTACAGTGGGAATGATAGATCTGGCAAGTCTGCTTACAGAATTCTAAAAATTTTTCTTATCAAAATTGTGACCAGTTTCGGGATCCTCTTGTTTAAATGATCACAAAATATTTACTATAATTACTAACTGTAAAGATTTACTATAGAGCCAGAAGTAGCCCTTGTGACCATTGTTTAATAACATTAAATTCACAGATCCCCAACCTTAAAACAGGTGAATTTTATGGTAAGTAAATTATACTTTAATAAAGCTGTTTGATAATATTAAGGCTCTCATTCATAGATTTTCAGCTCCAATGGCGGCAGCAGTTTAAAGAATTTCATTCCTTTTGACAGTTTAAAATAATTATTTTCTAATCTCAATAGTAAGAATACCTCCTTTAAAGAAAAAAATATTATGCTTTCTAATATACTTTTCAAAAGTGTTTAAGAAGTTGATTTCTGTCCTCCTAATCTCAATTTTTTTAATTTTATATGGCTCTATACTTTATTTTTCAACTGAAGCAGGGTAATATTAAATAGAATTTCTAGGTAACTTTATAGACAGCTCAAAGCTAAAGTTTAATCTTTTCCTGAAAAATAACTAACACACTGTATGAAACATTTGTTAAAAGTTCAGGAGGCAAGGCCCAACACAGAAGCATCAATTTTGCGGTGCTTAGAATCAATTTTAAAAGTAAAACCTCAAAGCTGATCAAAATGTCTTAATAATGAATAGTTTCATGTTATAAATTTAAAATAACAACTCAAAATGCTCCCTTTAGTTCCCTTCCTCTCAGCTGGGATGGAAAGCATTGTTCTGGTACATATGGGAAAGTCTTGTTCCAAGTAGAGAGAGAATTGGGGCCTCATAAGGTTTCCAATGTGTGCACAGCCCTGGTAAAGTGCTGAAAGCCCTGCTCTCCTGCTCCAAGTTCATCAGCACACACAGATCCATCTGTGTTCAAATGGAATTTCTCAAATGTGAGTATCATAAGGAAGAGTTCATTTCAGGACTTTATGCTCCTGGGATGAGCTCTGATGCAACAAAGAAACAGAAAACTTCTTCTGTTCTTAGTTGCCAAGGATAAAAAAGAAAAGAGGTTACATCAAAACAAAATTTTTAAGTTAACCAAAAAAGAGGGTTTAGTTCTTAAGCCTACATGTATAAGTGCTTGGTAAGTGTCTTTTTTTTTTTTTTTTAATAAATAAAGTGCTTTAATGAAATGGCTATTTGATTCCAAACCAAAAATGTTTAGTGAGAAGAAAGATATTATTTTACATTTTTGCAAATTTCTTCTACCACGTCTAACTTAATAGGTGTTTTTGGCTGGGTGCAGTGGATCACACCTATAATCCCAGCCCTTTGGGAGGCCGAGACTGGCGGATCATCAGAGGTTGGCAGTTTGAGACCAGCCTGGTCAACATGGTGAAACTCCATCTCTACTAAAAACACAAGAATTAGCCAGGCATCATGGCGGGTAATTGTAATCCCAGCTACTCGCGAAGCTGAATCAGGAGAATCGCTTGAACCCCGGAGGCACAGGTTGCAGTGAGCCGAGATCGGGCCACTGCACTTCAGCCTGGGAGACAGAGTGAGACTCCACCTCAAAAAAAAAAAAAAAACAGGTGTTTTTAAGAAAGTTTTATTTTATTTAAGTTGTACTTTTTTCCTTTATTTTCTTAATTGACAAAAATTGGATGTTTATCATGTAGAACATGATGTTTCAAAATATGTATACATTATAGAGTGGCTCAAATGAGCTAATTAACACAAGCATGATCTCACATATTTATAATTTTTTCTGATGAGAATATTTAAAATCTACTCTCAGCAATTTTCAAAACACAAGACATTGTTACTAACCATAGTCACCATGTCGTAAAGTAACCTGTGACTGAGGACAATATGCAGATGTGTCCTTTTCAGAAAAGCACAGGTAGGCCGGGTGTGGTGGCTCATGCCTGTAATCCCAGCACTTCGGGAGGCCTAGGCACATGGATCATCTAGGAATTCAAGACCAGCCTGGCCAACATGATGAAACCCCGTATCCACTAAAAATACAAAAATTAGCCAGGTATGGTGGCAAGTGCCCATAATCCCAGCTACTCAGGAGGCTGAGGCAGGAGAATCACTTGAACCCAGGAGGCGGAGGTTGCAGTGAGCCGAGATCGCACCACTGCACTCCAGCCTTGACAAGAAGACTGTCTCAAAAAGAAAAATACAGTGTAGGAAAAACAAATCTAAAAAAAAGTTAAATGTTAGTTATATGTTAAAGTGAGTGGCACAGACAGTAAGTACAATAGGAATTAGAAGAATGTGGTTGCAAAAATGTAAAATGTATCAAGGATTCGCATTAAGTTCATAAATTAGGCTTATTTATAACATACATCTATTACTGATTACAAAATCTCATTGATTCAGAATTTCCTTATTTTTTTCTCAGAGATGCCTTTGAGCATCAGGTTAAAGCTAAAAACCCTTTCTCCTAAAAACTGAACATACTTGGAACACAAAAATGTACATATCATTTAACAGATTTACAAACCCCTAGAACCTATTAATAGATTCTCTAAGGTCTGCCAGAATTCAAAAATCAAGCATCTTTTGCCCAGACTGTCTTCTATATATTTTGTCCAACAATGTTTAAATCAGTCTTCTATTACTCTTCGGCTGGACATGTAATTGTTTTCCAACTAGTGACCTGTTCCCTAAACACTCCTTACCTTAATCCAGGTTGAATCTTCCTAAAATCCTCTTTGCTCTAAATTATTTTCCTGCTCAAAATGTTTCCTGGTTTTCCATTGCCAGTGGAGCAAAATGCAAATTTTTAATCTGCTGTCAAGGTATACATGACTGTTATCAACCTGTCTCTTCCTGCTATACTTTTCTCTCTGCATAGTAATCAAATTAATTGTACTACCCTATCCCCCCTTCCAAGAAACACCCTTTCCTCCTTAACAAGCAATGAGCTGCATTTCTTCTGGAGCTATGGCCAACTTGGGAACTCATTACCTTGTACTAGTTCTCCTTTCTTCCTCCTCCCTTTGCTCTTCTCTCACTGTTGTTTCCGTTACTTCCACGGAAATGCCTTTAACTCTGTCTTTTAGAAATTCCAATTTTAGATAGATAATTTTTCTCACCTATACAGTTGGCAAAAAAAATTTAAAAATGTTTAATCTATTAGTGAAGCCTCAGAGAAGCAGACACTATTATGTATTAGAGCAAACTAACTTCCCTATTTGTTAAAGACTGGAAACTGCTCAAATGTTCATCACTAGGTATTTGGTTGAAAAAGCTAAGGAATATTTATATAATGAAGGAATTTACATATACAACAAAAGGACTTGATATGTTACTGTGGAGTGATCCTTAGGACTTATTAAGTGAAAAAAAAAATGAAGAAACATGTAAGAAAAGGGGATTATAGATATAGATAAACAGATACAAAAACATAAATATACTCACACATACAAATATACTCATATTTTTCTAAGAAAAAAATGCAAGATTACACACACACAATTTATAAATGATTATCTATAGGGTGAGGGAGAAAACAAGAAATAGTAACAGGATAAAAGTTAGGCTTTCTAACTATCATTTGCTTTATAATTTTTATTTGGAAGCAATTAAAATGTTTCACATGGTAAATCAAAAAAGAAAAAGACCAATTTTAAAATACTGAAGGAAAACAAGGAAATGAAAAAATTCAATGGTACTTCAAGTTGGTAGAATAACCAAGCAGAAAAGATTTAATTCAACTGATTTTAAAACACAGTATTTTGACTATACAGCAGATTATAGCCTAAAGACAAAAAGAACCATAAAGATACTCTACTGCATCCTGTAGTCTTGATGTTAGTGGTAACATTGATATTGTCATTTTGAAACTCTAGAAAAAAATATCCAAATAGCAATATATTTATTAAACAGATAAATATATATAAACCAAATGAATAATCATGTTAATATTAATCATTAGGAACTAAAATTTTCAGCATGAAAAAGATCTAGGCATAAAGTCAAAGAAGTAAAAATCCTTCTAATCCTTAATAAGAACTGGAATTAATGTATGAACTCATTACTTAAATTTCTACTCAGGAGGCTAAGGCAGGATAATCACTTGAACCTGGGAGACAGAAGCTGCAGTGAGCCGAGATCACGCCATTGCACTCCAGCCTGGGCAACAGAGCAAGACTCCACCTCAAAAAAAAAAAACTTTCTCTTTTTAAAAAATTTCCCAGCTCTATCCACTAAAAAGATTTAGAAACAATAACAACTCAGTATCAATGAACACCTCCAGTGCCAAAACTCATCTCCAAATAGCATTTTCCACTAAAATGAACCAAGACTTCTTGGAGAATTGTACACTCAGCTCCAGGAGAGAAAATATATGACATAAACCTGGATATCTTTTTATGCTTGAAAGCAAGAATGCTAACAAAGATAACTATGGTTATTTTAAAACACAACAAGAGCCAACTTAAAAAGACTCCCACTGTCCAAAGATGAGACATTTTCAGAAAATTATCTTTCCATAATCAGAAAATATGGAAAACTTACTTGAAGAGTGTAGATTATAAAGTAAGCGCACATTTTGGCAGGTAAAATTATATACATCATATCACACATTAGCCTTTACTATTTAAATAGCTGGAAAATAAGAGTCAGAGGTAAGAATTCACTGTAGGTTTTCATCAAGCCTCCCTACACTGTGGCTTAAGAGTAACCTCTTTTCTCTCTTGATCTTTTTATAACTCAGATGTCAGTTACTTTCTACCAGACTCCTGAGAGCTACATAAATTGTGAATATTCCAAAAGGAAGGTTTATGTTCTCAAGTCATCTCTAGTTTGTCTTTCACCCATACTGACTATTCCATATCACAGATACGTAAAAGCTACAATCAACTTCTTTAATTTCTATCAAATTAACAAAGCTATTTACACTTTTAGATCAGATTGTTTAGATTGCTGCAGCAGGTGGGGAGAGGTGAAAATGTTGAAGACAAAGGTTTGTGTCACGGCCACCTAAACAACTTCCGACTTGTCTTTTGGTCTCCCCACCACTGCAGTAAGTACATGGCAATTCCATTCCAGTTTTTTGTCTTCTGTCCTTTGCTTTTCTTTGCTCAAACTGAGTCTGTAGGTTAAAACAAACCACATTTCCTTCCTGGTCTCAGGCAAGAGTAATTATCATCTCGCTTTGTTTTACAGGCTCATGTTCATCCCAATGCAACCAGGGCCTACCATCCACTCCAAGCAGCTCCTATAGTTTCCCAAAGACAGTTCTCTCCTTAAAAGGAATTCTGACTCTAGCTCTTAACATACTAAAATGTTCAGGCCATTACACCTGGAGAACAGAACTAGAAATAAGGCCTACAGACAACTGCCAGTATTTTCAATAGCATGTAAACAGTCATTCCTTCTCATCCTTCTTATACTCTGTGAGGTATCACTGAGGACCTAGGTGAGTATCTCACCGGCAAAGAAAGGAAGGCCATGGTGGAATGTCAGCAGGTGGAGTGATTATTATAGCAACCTGTCCTAGTAAGCATGTTGAGTTTCAACATGCCATCACATTCCAGTGTATGATGAGGTTTATTTGTTTTAGCACTTGGTTGAATATTCTTCAACGGCTTAAATTTTGAGCATGTCATTTAACATCTAGCAACTTTTGGAAGGTAAAATGATACTCTTCATATCACACATTAGTCTCCAAACTTGTTACTCAACTGGAAATAAACCATAAAGGAAAGAAACTTGATATGAATTAAGTCATCAACACAGCAAATGACCTAATAAGAAGATAATTCAGCTATGTTTCCCTTTTCCGTTAAATAGCAGAGAAATGAGTCATATATGCAGAACTAGATTCCTTTGCATGATGTGACCACCCATTGCTAAATTACAGGCATTTATTCTATTATACCTATGACTTTATCATTACATCACATAGATTTTGTGTTTTTGCTTTTGCTTATGCATACAAAACCAACCCACAAATGTATAACCAGAACTTTTTTACATATTCAGCTCAAGGTAAATTTTCTTTCTGTTCTTATTTCAGCCTCAACCTATACAAAAGAATCCCTCTTATCCAAAGCATCAAAATCCATATTTGATAGGTAACCTGAAAAATTAGGCTAAGCAGAGGCTATATCTTTCTGTATTAGCTTCTCAGCTGCAAACCGAGGGATAATAACATTTACTTTGTAAGTTTTATATGGTGATTAAACAAATTACTACATCAAAGTACTTAAAATGGTACCTGACACTTAGGTAAAGTCCTAAAAAACTTTGAATATTATATTTTACATACATCATATATTTTATACCAATACATTATTCTAAATAAAGTAGCAAGTCCTCAGGGTGGGGAACAATATTATGTTTTCTGTTTTGTACGCACCTTCGTAACAGACAATCTGCTCTATATTCCCTCTTTGGTAATATTTAGTAAGTGAATGATATTTAACAAAAAAATATTAAATGTTTTATTATCTCATTTTCAGTTAATTTTTGTATATCCATGTTCATACTAAACTCTTGCAGTCTTAGACTTGCCTAATTATAAGAAAACTAAATTCTTCATGTTTAATTTCTATTGTAATGAGAAAAAATTAACCCATAGAGGTTCTAAGCTATAAAATTGACAAGTCAGAACCAAACAATTTATCTGCAAAGGAATTTAAAAAAGTTTCATTCTAAATGCACAGAAGTAAAATAATTATATTAGTAAGAACATATTCTAATATCTATCTCTAGATTTAATAACATAATGAACTGTTACATTTCCAAAGTGTTTAACATTTTATTCTCTGCTATCATCTATTTATGTTTGGAGACAGAAGAATCCACAAATTGTTCTTTGCACTGATAATTAAGGATAGATAACATTTTTGAATGGTCTTGAAATAAGAAAACAGTGCTCTGCATAATGTCAATGATTCCTCAGAATAATTTAAGTAGTCCTAACTGTTGTATGCCGGGTGCATGTGTCCCAGCTCTTTGCCTGCTAGTCTGATTCACAAATCTGCCTTATGTCTTTAACTATCTTCAAATTTAGGAGCCATGTCCCTAGATGGTTAATTTAAAAAAAAAAAAGCCATTTTATCACCTACTCTTACCTCCAATGCAGTCTAGCTAAAAGTGGATTTTTTTCAACTTTTATTTTAGGTTCAGGGTGTACATGTGCAGGTTTGTTATATAAGTAAAGTGTGTGTTGCTGAGGTTTGGTGTACAAATGATTTCATCACCCAGATAGTGAGCATAGTACCCAAAAGGTAGTTTTCACCCCTTGTTCCCTCCCACCTTCTCACATCAAGTAGTCCCCAGTGCCTATCATTCCCGTTTGTTTGTGTCCATGTGTACTCATTGTGTAGCTCCCACTTACAAGTGAGAATATACAGTATTTGGTTTTCTGTTCCTATGTTAGTTGGTTTAAGATAATGGCCTTCAGCTGCATCCATGTTCTACAAAGGACATAATTTTGTTTTTTCAATGGCTGTAGTATTCCATGCTGTATAAGTACCACATTTTCTTTATCCAGTACACTGGTGATGGGCATCTAAGTTGATTCTGTGTTTTTGACATTGTGAACAGTGCTGCGATTAACATACAAATGCATATACCTTTTTGATAGAATGATTTATATTCCTTTGGATATATAGCCAGTAATGGGATTTCTGGGTTGAATGGTAGTTCTGCTTTAAGATTTTTGAGAAATCTCCACACTACTTTCCACAGTGGCTGAAGTAATTTACATTCCTGCTAGCAAGGTGTAAGTGTGCCCTTTTCATTGCAACCTCACCAATGACTGTCTTTTTTTTTTACTTTTTATAATAGTCATTCTGACTGGTGTCAGTTGGTGTCTCATTGTGGCTTTGGTTTGCATTTCTCTAATGATGAGTGATGTTAAGCATTACTTCATCTATTTGTTGGTTTCATGTATGTCTTCTTTTGAGAAGTGTATGTTCACATTATGTGCCCATTTTTTTAATGGGTTGTTTTCTGCTTGTTGAATTGTTTAAGTTCCTTATAGACTCTGGACATTCGACCCTTGTTGCTGTGTAGTGTGTGAATATTTTCGCCCATTCTGTAGGTTGTCTGTTTACTCTGTTGATAGTTTCTTTAGCTGTGCAGATGCTCTTTAGTTTAATTAGGTCCCACTTGTCAATTTTTGTTTTTATTGCAATTGCATCTATGGACTTAGTTGTAAATTTTTTACCAAGCCTGATGTCCAGAATGGTATTTCCTAGGTTTTCTTCTAGGATTTTTGTACATTTAGGTCTTACATTTAAGTCTTTAATCTTTAATTATGAGTTAATTTTCATAACATATATAGTGAAGGGAAGGGTTCCAGTTTCAATCTTCTGCATATGGCTTGCCAGTTATCCCAGCACCATTTATTGAATAGGGAGCCCTTTCCCCATTGCTTGTTATCATTGACTTTGTTGAAGATCAGGTGCTTTTAGGAGTATAACTTTATTTCTAGGTTTTCTGTCCAGTTCCATTGGTCTATGTGTTTGTTTCTGTACCAGTGCCATGCTATTTTGGTCACTGTAGGCTTGTAGTATAGTTTGAAATTAGGTAGTGTGATGCCTCTGGCTTTGTTCTTTTTGCTTAGGATTGTTTCTGCTATTTAGCATCTTTATTTCTAATAATTTTAAATTTTTTTAATTCTGTGAAAAATGATGTTGGTAGTTTGATAGGAATAACATTGCCATTTTAACAATACTGATTCTTCCTTTGCATGGGCAGGGAATGCTTTCCCATTTGTTTATGTTATCTCTGATTTCCTTCATCAGTGTTTTATAATTCTCATTATAAAGATCTTTCACCTCCTTGGTTCTGTTTTCCTAGGTACTTTGTTCTTTTTGTGGCTATTGTGAACGGGATTTGATTCTTGCTTTGGTTCTCAGCTTGGATGTAATTTGTGTATAGGCATGCTACTGATTTTTGTACAGTGATTTTATATTCTGAAATTTTACTGAGGTTGTTTATAAGTTCTAGGAGCCTTTTGGCAGGAGTCCATGGGATTTTCTCGGTATATAATTATATCATCTGCTTGAATTCCCCTCTTTCTATTTGGATGTCTTTTCTTTCTTTTCTTGCCTGATTGCTCTGGCTAGCACTTCCATGACTGTGTTGAATAGGACTGGTGAGAGTAGGCATCCTTGTCTGTTGCACTTCTCAAGGAGAATGGTTCAATCTTTCACCTGGTCAGGATGATGTTTGGTTGTAGATTTGTCATAGACTTTTCTTATTATTTTGAAGTATCTTCCTTCAATGTCTAGTTTGTTGAGGGTTTTTAACACAAAAGAAAGTTGAATTTTATCAAAGCCTTTTCTGCATCTATTGAGGTCATGATATGGTTTCTGCTTTTAATTCTATTCATGTGGTGAATCACATTTATCAATTTGTGTATGTTAAACCAGCCTTGGACCCCAGAAATAAAGCCTATGAAAGTGGATTCTTTATGCTCCCTTTACTATATTATTATCCAGTTGTCCCTATTTCACTAACAACATGGTGCACTTTCATGGTCCCAACATTTCCACAGGAATGGGAGACATAAAATGGTGACTAAGGGTGGACTTCCTCACTCATTAGCAGACTTAACCTCTCTGTTCCTCAGATTTCTTCCATGCAAAATGAGGACAATAATAGTACCTTTCTTATAAGGTTATAGAGAAAACCAAAAAGGTTAGAAGAGTGCCTGGCACATGGTAAGCCTCAAATAATGTTTGTCATTTCTATAATTTTTTCTCTTTCATACCAACACACTTACCAAAGCGTTGAAAATACCTCTCACATCTACTTCAACCTTTGCATCCCCACAGCCATTTTCCTATTCAGGACTTTTCCTCCATCTGCTTTCTTATCCCACCCATTACCTATTATATTTATTCATTTATGTTTTTATTCCCTGAATAGTCAATAAAAAATTACAATATACCAAGAACTTCTTGGGGCCTTGGGACAATACTAAAAAACAAATATCTCTGCTCTCATGGAATTAACGATCTAGAGTGCTGGGGTCAGAAAACTATGGCATATGGGTCAAATATGGCCGACCACCTATTTGTGTAACTAAAATTTATTGGCATACAGCCACATCCATTTGTGTATTTTCTGTGGCTGCTTTCAACAATGACAGAGTTTGGTTATTGCAACAATATCTATATGGCCCACAAAGCAAAACTGTAATCTGCCTTGCCCTTTACAGAAAAAGGTCATCAGCCCCTTGTTTAGTAGCAAAAATATGCTAAGATCTCACTAAGATTAAAATTACATCACCAGAGAGCTTATTGTTACACTATGTGGTCATCCTACACAAAACAGATTAATATTCTTAAGATGTGCCTCATTATTCATGTTATTTTCTATACACCCATCACTTAAAAGTTGAACTGAAGCCAGGCACAGAAAGGCAAACAGTGCATATTCTCACTTATTTGTGGGCTCTAAAAATCAGAATAGTTGTACTCATGGAGATAGAGAGTAGAAAAATGATTACTAGAGGCTGAGAAAGGTGGTGGCAATGGGGCGGTGGAATGGTTGATGAGTACAAAAAGTAGTGAGAATAATGCACAAGGACCAGTATTGGATAGCACAGCAGGTGACTATAGTCATTAATAATTTAATTGTACATTTTAAAATAACTAAGAGAGTATAATTGGATTGTTTGTAATATAAATGCTTGAGAGGTTGGATGCCCTTTTATCCATGATGTGATTATCATACATTGCATGCCTACATCAAAACATCTCATGTACCCCACAAATATATACACCTACTATGTGCCCACAAAAAGTAAATAGCTTTAAAAAAAATGAACTGTTTCAGCCTGTCATTTAAAGTCCTTTTATCCTCCTCTCAATTTATACAGGCAAACATCACTTTGGCGGCCTTCTCTAAACCTTACCTTTCCTAAGTATTTCACTAAAATTACCTAGGTGTTCATCCCACAGGCTCCCATAATACCCATTTTAGCACTTGTCCCATTTTATTAAAATTGTCTCCTCACTAATCTGATTTCTCTAAAAAACAGAAGTCCACGAGGTCAAAAATGGAGCCTCCTGTGTTGTGGAATCTCAGTACCAAGCACAGTACTATGCTCAGTCCTAAGATAAGCACAGAAACCTAGCCAGTAAAAAAATAATGATAAATATTCTTTAAATAAATACCTACCACTCTGTTTTGCTTTTACTTTGGTTATCGCACACACATACTTCTCAAAATCTACTCTTCCTCAGGGCAGAGTAGTATATGTGGTTAAGGGAAGAAATATTAATTAATTAACATCAAGGGTTAGAAAAATATCACCAAAGTAGAGAATAACTAATAAAGGCTTGAAATTTGTTATCTATATTTCACAGGATGCTAAAGAAACCAAGGGACAAAAAGAAAAATCTGACTTTGCATGAAATCATTCCCATTAGAATTATATAACTAATTATACATTAAATATATAGCTAATTGTTTCAGATCTAAAAATTCTGAGAGAAACTATATGAGGCTCTGATTCATTCGTTATTTTTTCAAATAAGAGTTTAGCACCTATATTATATATTCTTAAGTTGATTTATCTACTTTAACACCCAAGCAAGTATTTTATTATCATAACACTATGTTATATACCTTAAATATATGCAATAAAGTATAAGTGAACTAAATAAAATAAATATTTCACCATTGTGAGTTCTGTCTATAAGGCAGTGAGAATAATTTTGTTTTTAAGCTTTTTTCAAGTAGATAGAAAATTAACCACTAGATGGTGCAATCGCCACTTTTAAAAGTAATGACAGTCTCTATTTAAAAATTCTTTAACAAGAATTTTTAACATAATTTTAATTTTTTTAATTCTTGTTAAAAAATTCCTTAACAAGAATTTTTACTATAGTTTAATTTCATTTCTGAAATCATTTACTCATTCTATTTTTTGTATAAGAGGTCTTTATACATTTTATACTCTTTGTGATCTTCAAAAATAATCTTCAAAATATGTAATTTTGTAGCAGATTAATTCTGTATTTTGTTTGTCTCCATTTTTGAAACCCCTATACAATTTTCCAAACTTTTTTTGCACAACTATTAACTTAGATGCAACAAGCATATAAAATCCACGACATGAATAAAAGGTCTGGGAAGGTATAATCAGTTGCTGTCTTTCTCCAGCTTAACAGATTTTGACACTGACACCTCACACCCATTCTAGAATGTGCCTTTTAGACTGGCACTATTTTTTGATGGTTTATTACTCTCTGGCTCTGACAGGAATCTTAAATTAACCGTTTCTCTCATGTACCCCTTAGTATAGTGTTGCCAGAAGAAGAGGAACAAAAGGATGGGGGCAGCGGGGAGAGGAAGGGAAGGAAGAAAGGGAGAAAGGGAGGAAGGGAGGGAGGGAGGGAAAGAAGGGCAGAATAAACACAGGGTGCTCAGATAAATTTGAATTTCAGACAAACAACAATTTATCATATATATATATAACAATGATACTGCAAATACTATTTATTTAAAATTCAAATACTGTATGGGACATGTATTAGTCCATTCTCATGCTACTAATGAAGACAAACTTGAAACTGTGAGGTTTAATTGACTCACAGTTCAGCATGGCTGGGGAGGCCTCAGAAAACTTAGAATCGTGGTGGAAGGGGAAGTAAACATTTCCTTCTTCACATGGTGGCAGGAAGAAGAATGAATGCCCAACGAAGAAGCAATCCTCTTATAAAACAATCAGATCTCGTGAGAACTCACTATCATGAGAACAGGATGGGAAAAACCCCCCATGATTCAATTTTCTTCACCTGGTGCCTCCCAAAACACGTGGGGACTATAGAAACTACAATTCAAGATGAGATATGAATGGGGACACAGACAAATCATATCAGGACATACTTCTACTAAGAAAAGTTATTCATTGTTTATCTTGTGTTCAAATTTAACTGGATGGTCTGTGTTTTATCTGACAACTCTACCTTTGATGGGTCTATAGAAAGTTTTCTGCTGCACTCCGCTCAATATCATTCTCTCAACCCAGACAAGGTCTCTCTTTCAGCTGAGTATTCTCCATTACCCTCAGCCTCTGCTCCAGCAAGAAACCTCTTACTGCCAAGGTATCTTTAGCCAGCAGGACACCTCTTGGTCAAGATCCATTTTTACATGTCCTCAAGCTGATGTTCCTGACTATGAATCCCTTTCCTGGAATTCACTCACATTTGACTTGTCTCCAGCAGGTTTGCAGCTCCTTCTGCAACCACAGGAGCTGAGCCTGTGAGTTTGCCAATGCCAGAGAACACATAGCAAGCTGTCCAAGTGGTCCTGCTAACTCTCTTTTCACAAGGCTTGAGGTTAGGAGACAGCAACACCACGCACAACTTTTTCTCTGGGCGCTGGTGTAGGAGTTGGAAGAGAGACTTACAATGCAATTTTGTCCAAAGAAACGACTCTCAAAAAATTCTCTTTCAATTTTTCCACTCTGAATCTTTTAAAGTCTTTGATGTGGGTGTCAGTAATCCTACAACCAGTTATTAACTCATTACTCTTACAATGTAGATCTTAGTAGTCCAAATCACAATTAATTTTGATCTCTTGAAACTTCAGTTAAAATTGATATGTTAACATTAGGGCAATACATAGTGTGTATTCATCTCTGCACAAGTGCTCAAACCATGTGGCTTTCTCTCTCAACCTACAGCTGCAACTGTACCACTGGGTGGAAAGGAGCATTCTGCACAGAGACTGTTTCCACCTGTGATCCTGAACATGACCCTCCACACAACTGTAGCAGAGGAGCAACCTGCATTTCATTACCTCATGGATACACCTGTTACTGTCCTCTAGGAACCACTGGAAACTACTGTGAACGAGGTGAGGCAGAATTTTTCAAATCATTTTGCTGTCCACAAATTTAAATAAAATCAGGAACTTCAAAGTCAGTTTTCTTTTTGGAAAGTAAAAAAGTATATATAATAAAATTTGAATCCACTGTCTTCTTTTTCTAGTATACTTGACATTATACTTCACAGATAGACTAGTATTTAAAATTGAGTAGTACAAAAAACACAGCTTTATTTATAGTATTGCTTTAGTTTATTAACTCTAAACTCCATGTCTGCTTTGTCTAGATGTTCTAGATGTTTTGCACCAAATGCAGTTAAGTCAAGTGAGCTTAGGTTCACAACTCAGTTCCAGATCCATACTTCATCTCTGTGAGCCTCTCCCTTCTGTACCTTCCATCTCACTCAAAACTCTCAGGAATATCACAAGACCATCATCTCCAAAGGGAAATTTGAGAGAAGGAATGGCCCCAAGTCTAGTAAGAACAGTAAGAAGCAACAATGTCCTGACCACTGGGGCAACTTATAGTAGTGCCTCCGAGAGAGCACAGCAATCTGTGGGTGCTCCCAAGCTGGGCTGTGGCTAAGGGGTAAGGGTACTTCTAGGTCTGAGCTATCTTTTCTTTAATCCCTGGATGGGATCCAGAACAGCATTAGGGAATCCAGGAAATTCCTAGTTAAGGAAGCTGGAGAGATTAAGCCAGGAAAATAAAGGGACATAAGGAACTACCTGCCATATCCTAGCTTCCTGAGACTGGACTATCTGCTATTTCTCTATCCTGTCTCACCCAGCACCCAGAAGATGAAGCTTTAGCTCTCTCTTCCCTATTTTTGAAACAGAGGCTGGGATAGAAAGAGTACAGGAGCCAATCACCAATTGTGCTATATCCACCTTTATATTATTTGGATGTTTTATTGTAATAGATTTATATGTGTGATATAAAATTAATACTTTTAGATTACTTTATCAAACATATTAATATAAACATTTTATTCCTATATTTCCTGAAATTCTACTTGTGTTTAACTCTCCAAAAGTTAAAACTGCTAATAAATGGAAGACATTTGGAGGTTATAATAATAGTAGTTTACTGGAAAAAATGTTTGATTATGAAATAATAAGATGAAGTTTTGTATCTGGCTTACATAAATTAGTCTCTGATAATGACATTAGGGATCAATTCTGATCTTTAAGAAATGGTATTTCTTAATTCCTGGACTATGCCACACTCTTTCCTGGAGTAGAGATGTGTTGCTTCTCTCTGCCTAAAATGCTTTCATCTTCCCCTCCACACCAGATGCTAACACTTCATCTTGCTAATTTAGGGAAGCCTTTCTTGGTTGTCTTTCAAGACAATCAGTGACCATGCCTGTTGAGTATCTAGCATCCATCATATAGTGCTGAGAAAAAAAAATTAAACATTTAAACTTAACAGCAATAATAAAAACTGATTGTGATGGTTTTCAAAGAATAGCTCCTTAGTGAAAGGCAAAGTACTCAAAAATTAACCAAGATGAGTACCTTTATAACTCCCAAAGGGATAGCTTTTAGAAATGGAAAGAAATAATAGGACAAGTAACATAAGGGCTAGTGAATTTAACAATAGGGCAAGCCACAGCTTTGATGCTTAAAGGCTCAAACAGTGAAAGTTTGGAAAATAGATTAGCCCAAAATTTGTGTGGGTGTGTGGATGTATATAAATAGATTATATAGATAGAGGACAGATGAAGATAGATGAATGGATGTATAGATAGATGATAGATACATACATACATACATACATACATTCATACATATATACATACATACATATTGGAATAGTCAGAGTAATGAGATTATTTTTACAGGGAGCCTAGAAGGTTTGATTAAAGGTGCCATAAAATGGGTGACATCCACACAGAATTGTAACACAAAGTTAACCAAAGATACACCTTGATGTTCTATAAAATAACAATTTAGTTAGAATATTCTAGAATCCAGAGTACTCATTAAAATATTATACTAAAAATTGTGGTTCACACATTTTGCAAGATGGACAATATGTTCAGTTACTTTTCTCATACACTCCAGTCTTGCTTATTTGCTCATTTCTTTTATGCTGTAGTTGTCTTTCCTGTTGTAACTTATGACTTAGAACTCTACATATAACCTCTCCTAAATAAAAAAATCTCCTCTCGGTTTATTTTTTCCTCATATTATTGGTAAATGGCTTTTTTCATGGACTAGTTTTAATACTACTAAATTCTAGCTTTTGTGCACCAATGAGATATAGCCAAGTTAGATTCCATAATGTGTGTGTTTTTTACTTTTAACCCAGCAAATATTGAAAATATTTCCTTTTTGTTTTAACATTTTTTCCATTCATAGTATAGTATAATTTTCTTTTCACTCAGTTTTCATTCCATAAGGTAAACAAATCCACACACATGGGCACTTTTAATGAAACAGGCAAATGTTCAAACTACTTAAACATTTTTCTCATGCCAACAATTCTTTATGGGCCAACAAGTCCTCAACTTCCATTGAAACTGATTCTTGCTAATAGAGAAGTTCTATTTTTCAACCCCTTACAACACATGGGATGGTTTCTGGTCAAGTCCTTGATTTTCCTAATAGTAGAGAAATTGATCCAACACACAGTAGATGGCAGTTTCAGGAATTATTACTGTATTTTCCTGTTTTCAAATACTCATTTTCAGGTGTATTTTGCCATGTAGAACACAGTAAGCAATGCACATGCTTTCTTCATAGGAAAAAAAATAAGCTTTAGTCTTTATTTCGCTACTTTCAATCCCATCATGATAATTAATAGAGATGTAGTTACATGTGTATTAGATTCTCTATCTCTATAAACTTATAATAATCATAAAAAGTAAAACATAAGTAGACACTAGCTATGATTCCTAGAAACATGCATTTTACTTGTTTAGTCTTCTGTGCTCTTCAATACAACCTGCTCAATTATAAGTAAAACTCAGAAAGAAAGTGAAGTATATATAATAATTCTGAAGTTTATATGAACATCAAGCTTTTTGAGCATTTAAAGGAATAGATACGGCAGCTAAGCCTTAGTAGAAAGAAGCAGACACAACTTCCATTTCTAACCTTGGACATTGCACAAGTAACTTAACTCCCCTGAACATCAGGTTTCTCATGTGTGAAAAGGAGATATTTAAGAATCTCTGTTCTTAGGGAAGTTTTGGCCAAAGTCTAAGAAGATTTCATTCTACTCGTCAAGTCCTAAATTATTACTAGTTTTCATAAAGCAGTGAGTGAAAAGTTCAAAACTTTAAGAGACGTATCTACGAGGTTACTTTTTCAATAAAGTTCTTTTTTTCATTTCCATTCAAGATAGCATTAATAAGTAGAAAATACATACATTGAATTTTTACCTCCCAATTTTGAAGATTCCTCCCTCAAAATGTTTTATATACTGAGTCATAAATACCCTGCCTCCTATTCTAGGAAGGCAGACAAAAATAGTGTTGGTTTACAAATAATTTGTACAAATAGGACTTGTTTGCTACTTCCCCTAAGGCAGGTCTGCCCACCATCTTTTAAACTGAGATGATTGACAATGATGAGATCCAACCACAAACTTGACTTTCTAATTTGAGGCACTAAGAGGAAGACTCCTTTAGTTTATAATCAAAATATTACCAGTGACAAGCAAGTCGAAATTCTCATGACCACAGTGGAAGATACAAAGATCAGAAAACAGCTCATTATTTCATTTCCTCCACTTGATAAAATCTGTAAAGTTTACATTAAGAAAAATAAAAAAGCAAGCCTTCTAGGGCAATGTTCTTATAGTAGCCAAGGAATATCACAAGGCAAATGGTGAAGAAAGCCCTATAGTCTGAGAGGTAGAATTGTCAAAGACCCTCCTAGCATACCTGCAAAAAGAGTATGAGAAGGAATCAATGAAATAAAGAGGCCTCCACAGTGCCTACCATATAGCTACAACTCTATTAGTCATCTCCTACAGCGAAAGAAAAAAGTGTTAGATTACACTTGGGTAAAATGCAGGCTGTGTTCATATAGATATTTTGATTATTTTCATTTTAATAATATAGATTCATTTGAATAGATTCTTAAATTGAAATATTTTAAACCTCCCACTTTAAAAAGATAATGTTTTCTATATAAAAGATGTAAAGATTTTCAAACTATTATGATAAATCTAGTAGACATTAACTTTCTAGAATGACCAAATAAAATGTTTAAAACAACAATACTCAGCCAGGTGCAGTAGCTCATGCCTGTGATCCTAGCACTTCGGGAGGCCGAGGCAGGAGGATTGCCTGAGGCTAGGAGTTCTAGACCAGCCTGGAACTGGAAAGAGCAAGATCCTCATCTCCATAAAAAAAAAAAATAGAATAATTAGCCAGGTGTGGCGGTGCATGCCTGTAGTCCTAGCTATTCAGAAGGCTGAAGCAGGAGTATTGCTTGGGTTCACAATTCAAGGTCACAGTGAGCTGTGATCAGGCCACTGTACTCCAGCCTTGATGACAGAATGAGACCCTGTCTCTAAGTAAAAAGCAAACAAACAAAAAAATTCATTCTCAATAGAGTAATAGCAAATTGTTAAATTTTAAATAATGTTTGTGGAGAACCCACTCAGGCAATACGAAGAGATCCAAAGCAGTATAAAACAGTGTCCCTCCATTCAAAGAGCTAACTACTTAGGTTGAGACCAGGCAAAAGTTTGTAAAAATTAAATACAAGTATATAATTTAAATAAAAGTTCAGCGAAAAAGAGTAAGAAATATCCCAGGGTATTTAATGCTTTAATTGCCAAATTGATTGTGAAATAAATGCATTACTTCTGACTAGTTGGACCTAAACAGGCATTAGAAAGTGATATAATTAAATTAGGTTTCAAAGGATGGGTAAGACTTGTGTAGACTCATGGCAGAGGGAGATAGCTTTCCTAAGATGAGAACCACTTCAGAAAATCATGGCGAGGAATGGAAGGATGGACTTACATATATATGTAACCCCTTCATCTCAAAAGAACATTTCTGGCAGATAAGTTCTGAATTATTAAAATACCAAAGAGAACAGAAGATGATATGGTTTAGTTCTGAGTCCCCACTCAAATCTCATCTCGAATTTTAACTCCCAACATGTAGAGGGAGGAAGGGAATTGGATCATGGGGGCGGCTTACCCCATGCTGTTCTCGTGATAATGAGTGAGTTCTCGTGAGATCTGATTGTTTATGAATATAAGGGTTTGGAAGTTCCTCCTTCATGCTTCTCTGTCCTGCCACCATGTGAAGAAGTCCTTGCTTCCCCTTCACCTTCTACCATGATTGTTTCCTGAGGCTTCCCTAGCCATGTGGAACTGCAAGTCAATTAAACCTTTCTTTGATGAATTACCCAGTCTCAAGTATTTCTTCATAGCAGTGTGAAAATAGACTAATACAGAAGACTTTTTTGAAAAAAAACTCTAGATTTAAAAATCTCCTAGCATAACGGAGAGTTCACAGTAAAACATACATGCATATATACATATACATATACATATACATATACATATACATATACATATACACACACATATATATTTTTTAAGTAGCCAAGATACTGACAGAAAGAGAAAACATGCCCTCTTGCCAAGGAAAGAAAAGAAAAAAGAAAAAATAAAGAAGGGACAGGAAGGAAAAATCAAAAAAGTCCAAACAAGGCTAGTCTAAAACGTGGCAAACAACTGTACATAAAACTAGCTTTGGGTTTCTGGGAGTCTAAGCAAAACAGAACAAACAACAGGTTGCTAGTCAATAAAAGAAAACATTCCAGCCATCACACCAAACACAGGGCACTATGTCCTGGGACTGAACTCTAATAAAGATGTATTGAGCAAACTTCAATTTAAAAAAAGAAATTAAACAATACAATATACGTTATCTTGGAGGACAATTTTCTAGAAAAAAAAGAGACTCTATATAGTTGGTCATTTCTTATATTGACAAAAGGCTATAATAATATTGTAGGAATAATATTGTCATAGTACTGTAAATATATTGTCATAAGCTAAATTAACATAATGGCTTGCTAATGACCTGGCATGTTACTAGAAAAATAGTGAATTATCTAGGGGAACAATTATTTAACACTCATTATTAGGTGGTTACTCTTGGATAGCAAGTGTGTCGGCCAGAAAATAGTCAAAAAATTAAAACTTGAAGTCCCTGTAGAAGTCCAGGTATCCTAGTTATTGACTGAAAGGATCACTATATGCTTTATTTTTCAGATTTATAGCTGACAAACTTGATGTTTTATTATGAAATATTTAAAGTTTACCTTGGCATCTGTTCAAACCCCCCAATTCCACTTCACAAAACATGGAATAGAACACCTCATCTTAGAAGATTTTAGTAGCAGGAAACACCAGATGTCTTTGTCTATCATAAAACAATCGTGTGATTTTGTAAAATGCTTAATTTTTAAGCAACACATCATCCTGATGGGTCTCCAAAGATCATTTGGAACAAAATAGCCACCCAAATAACTAAATGACTTAAACTGTTAAGTAGAGTTGTTTGGCAGTATCCATCTGGGTACTGAGGAAAGTGTGCCTAAAGGGATGATTTTTTCAATAATTGATACTTAACCATTCATTCTGTTAGCAATTAGACAACAGGTTTAATTGCTCATTCACACAACTCCCAGTGGACTCTGACAATAATCCATGCCTCCAGCAAAGAAAGACTCTCAGCTTTCATTTTTTCTACAGTAACTACTGTGTACCTAGTTAATTTAAAATTTGTCAGACTGCTTAAGTTGAAATGGAGAGGTAAATTCCTAAGACTTCAAATAGCTAAGGATGGAAAAAAAAAAAAGGTTTTTTTTAATCCATTAGATTCTTATTGTGGTAAAGTTTTAAGGAAGAACTTACTAGCCAACATGAAATCATATGCATTTATCCATTGACAAAAATGCAAACAATAGATTAATACATGCTATAAAAAGTCTTAAATTATTCTTACTTCTTTTTCTGTACTAACTGAACAGATAACAGCTATGGTACAGGAGAGCTGTGGCTAAAGTCAAAATGTTTTTTATTACAAAATGAAATTCAGAGCATTTTAATTAAGAATTCTGTAATTGGCTAAGAATGAAGCTAATTGCATGTGCAAAGATTATCCATTTAAACGCATAAGCTTATAGTATGTAGAGATAGAGACCTATCTGTTTATGACACAGACTAAGCTTTGACTCCATCTTAAAGAATAATGCTCTGGGAATTAAAGTAATCTGTTTTAGAAATCTTGAGGTCCACTACCAAGAACAGGATGATTTTGAAGCAAATAACCTTCAGTAGGATTTGTTCAATTAAAGTGATTAAGAGATGTGCAGAAATAACCAAAATTAATGCATCCAAGGTAAGAGTGATGAAATTTACAAAGCATAGAGGAAACTTGCAGAACTTTAGATTTGGAGGGAAAAAAATACACTTTAACAGCAGAGGTGCAGGTCAGCAAATGATGAACTAAGAAGCTACCGGCTCTCCTTTTCCCACAAAGACACCAAGTTAACAGTAATATGTGGACCACAATACCTCTATGAGAATGCTAGAGACCAGTTAAGAAGCTATAGCACTAAGACTATTGTAAAACAAAGAATTCCAGTGAAAGGTGAAAAAAAATATGTGGCATTTGTCACACACATTTCTGCCCCTTCCTCTATGCAGCATAACACAGAGTAACTGGAAGGAATCCTCTATATGAGTTCTCCTTTGACTCAGAAAATAAACAGTAGACAATGAGTCCAGTGTTCTGGCTTGTCTGAGGGCTGCCCAAGGGACTCATGCCTGTATCACCTGACTCAGAGTACTGACAGTATTGACACAAGAATTCAGAAGCCACTAGACACAAAGGTGAGTGTAATCTTAGAAATGCAGTTCAACATGCAGATTCCAGGGAGAGTAAGAGATCAGCAAGGGTTTGAGAGGTCTTCTAGCTGGGCTACTTAAAGAAGATCTCCTGTACAAAATCAGTACATAAAAACTGGGATAAGTGAATATTTTTCAAATGCCCAAACCTCAGTAAAAAATTATAAGGCATACAAAAAAACAGAGGAACATGGCTAAATCAAAGGGACAAAGTAAAACTCCAGAAACCAACTCTAGCAAATGCAGCTATATGAGCTGTTTAACAAGGATTTTAAGTAACTACCCCAAGGATCTCAATATGTGAACAAGATAACACAGGCAACTAAAGAAATCAGGAACATTATGCATAAACAAAATAAGATGGTCAACAAAGATAAATAAACTACCAAAAAAATCCAGAAATTCTATAGAAGAAAAATACAAAAACTAAACTGAATAATTTACTATAGGGGTTTAATAGCAGACTTGATCTGACAGGGGAAGGAATTGGCAAACTTGAAATCAGGTCATTTAAAATTGTTGAGATATTTGGGCAAGAAGGCCAAACAGACACAGCCAGATGGAACAGCTGCCACCAAGGGACTGAGACAAGTGACATACAGGGCTAACATATCTTCAGAGGGAAGGCACTGAGAGCAAACTGAGGGAAGACACAGAAGCTGGGCTAAAGAGGGAAGAAGTTGAGACCCTGGAGGGGGCTACTATGCACCAGTACTCATTCCTAACCCCCAGTGGCTCTGGGAGAATGGGTGAGTTGAACTGGCAAGGAGCAACCCACTCTCACCACAGGCCTCTAGAATCCTGGCAGCAGGAGACCCCTCAACCACCACAGACACTTGAGTTGGCATGGAAAGCTACTTGGAGAAGTGATGGGGAAGCACACCAGCTGATACAGAACCCAGAGGGTTTGGAATGGGAGCTTCTGTAGCAGACTATGGCCAGGGGATATTGTTTGGCTCAGTTCCCTGCTTGGGCTTAGCTGCCCAAGGCTGTAGGATCCCGCTTCTTGCATCAGCATGACCTGGATGTGAGACATGGAGTCAAAGGAGATCGTATTAGAGCTTTAAGATTTGGCTGCCCCACTGGTTTGGGGACTTGCATAGGGCCTGCAGCCCCCTCGTTTTGGCAGTTTCTCCCATTTTAAATGGGTGTATTTACCTGTACCCCGTTGTATCTTGAAAGTGATTAACTTGCTTTTGATTTTACAGGCTCATAGGTAAAAAGGACTTCCCTTGTCTCAGATGAGACTTTGGACTGTGGATTTTTTAGTTAATGCTGAAATGAATTAAGACCAAATCTCCCCTTGAATTGTGATAATCCCTATGTGTCATGGGAGTGACCCAGTGGGAGGTAACTCATGGGGGTGGGTTTTTCCCATGCTGTTCTCATGATAGTGAAGAATTATCACGAGATCTGATGGTTTTATAAAGGGGATTTCCCCTGCACATGCTCTCTTGTCTGCCACCATGTAAGACATCCCTTTGCTCTTCCTTCATCTTCCACCATGATTATAAACACTCCCCAGCCGTGTGGAACTGTAAGTCTATTAAACTGCTATCCTTTGTAAATTACTCACTCTCAGGTATATTTTCATTAGCAGCATGAGAACAAACTAATACACAAGGGTTGCCATCCTCCCAAACTTGACTTGCTCCCATAGAAGACTTTAGATCTTGAGGAACTGTCACACCCAAACTCTCCAGAGCAGAGTTCTATCATAGCTCTTGTGCTGGCAGACCATGCCTGATTATTGAAGAGCTCCAGCAGTCAGTCCCCATGGCCACATACCAACCTGTCTTGTCTCTCCCCTCACTGCAGCTTTCCCTGTGCCCATGACCATCCCCAACATTACCTTGCTGTGTGTGTGAAGGCAGATTTTGTCTTCCCTGTCCTGCCAGCATGTGGTGTGCATGCACCCTGCCACACCCCTGCTGCCATAACTGACCTGAGAAAGCTGAAAAACACACTACAAGAATTTCAGAATGCAATTGCAAGTACTAATAGAAGAATAGACCAAGAGGGGAAAGGAATCACAGAACTTGAAGATTGGCTTTCTGAAATGAGAGTCAGACAAGAATAGAGAAAAAAGAATGAAAATGAATGAATAAAACCTCTGAGAAATACGGGATTACAGAAAGAGACCAAATCTACAACTTATTGGTATCCCTGAAAGTGATGGGGAGAATGGAAGCAACTTGGAAAAGAAATTTTAGGGTCTCACCTATGAAAATGTCCCCAGTGTAGCTACAGAGGCCAACATTCAAATTCAGTACATGCAGATAACCCAGTAAGATACTTCACAAGATCATTCCCAAGACATAATCATCATATTCTTCAAGATATAAATGAAAGAAAATATGTTAAAGGCAGCTAAAGAGAAAGGTCAGGTCACTTACAAAGAGAAGCCTATCATATGACAGCAGAAATCTCAGCAGAAGAGTTTGGGGGCCAATGTTCAATATTCTTAAAGAAATTCCAAACAAGAATTTCATATCCAGCCAAACTAAGTTTCATAAGCAAAGAATAAATAAGATACTTTTTAGATAAACAAATGCTGATGGAATTCATTACCACCGTATCTGCTTTATGAGACCTCCTGAAGGAAGCACTAAATATAGAAAGGAAAGACCATTACCAACCACTACAAAGACACACTTAAATACACAGACCAGTGACACTTTAAATCAACCACATAAATGAGTGCATAATAACGATGACAGGATCAAATCCACACATATCAATACTAACCTTAAATGTAAATAGGCTAAATGATCCAGAGAGATTACTGCAGAAGATGGGTGATACCTGCATATCCAACTGAGGTACCTGGCTCATTGCATTGGGACTGGTTAGACAGTGGGTACAGCCCACGGAGGATGAGCAGAAGCAGAGTGGTGCATCACCTCAACTGGGAAGTGCAAGGGGTCAAGGAACTCCCTCCCCTAGCCAAGAGACGCTGTGAGGTACTGTACCATGAATGATGGTGCTATCCAGCCCAGATACTATGCTTTTCCCACCATCTTTGCAATCCACAGAGCAGAAGATTCCCTTGGGTGCCTACACCACCAGGGCCCCGAGTTTCAAGTATGAAACTGGGGGGCCATTTGGGCAGACACTGAGCTAACTGCAGGAGATTTATTTTATACACCAGTGGCACCTGGAATGCCAATGAGACAAAACCATTCACTCTTCTGTAAAGGGGGCTGAAGCCTGGGAGCCAAATAGTCTAGCTCAGCAGATCCCACTCCTATGGAGCCCAGAAAGCTAAGATCCACTGACTTGAAATTCTCACTGCCAGTGCAACAGTCTAAAGTCAACCTGGAATGCTCAAACTTGGTTGGGGAAGAACGTCCACCATTACTTAGGCTTGAGTAGGCTGTTTTCCCCTCACACTGTAAACAGAGCAGCCAGGAATTCCGAACTAGGCCAAGCCTGCCACAGCTATGCAAAGCTGCTGTAGCCAGACTGACTCTCTAGATTCCTCCTCTCTGGGTAGGGCATCTCTGAAAGAAAAGCAGAAACCCCAGTCAGGGACTTCCAGACAAAACTCTCATCTCCCTGGGACAGAGCACCTGGGAGAAGGGGCTGCTGTGGGCACAGCTTCAACAGATGTAAACGTTCCTGTCTGCCAGCTCTGAAGAGAGTAGCAGATCTCTCATTACAGTGCTCAAGCTCTGCTAAGGGACAGACTGCCTCCTCAAGTGGTTCCCTGACCCCTGAGCCTCCTGACTAGGAGACACCTCCCAGCAGGGGTCGACAGACACTCCAGCTAGCTTCTGGCAGGTGCCTATCTGGGACGAAGCTTCCATAGGAAGGAGCAGGCAGCAATCTTTGCTGTTCTGCAGCCTCCACAGGTGATACCCAAGAAAAAGGGTCTGGAAACTCCAGCAGACCTGCAGAAGAGGGACCTGTTAAAAGGAAAACTAACAAACAGAAAGGAATAGCATCAACATCAACATAAAGGACATCCACACAGAAACCCATTCAAAGGTCACCAACATCAAAGACAAAAGGTAGATAAATCCATGGAAATGAGAAAAAAGCAGTGCAAAAGAGCTGAAAATTCCAAAAACCAGAATGCCTCTTCTCCTTCAAAGGATAACAACCCCTCACCAGCAAGGAAACAAAATTGGATGGAAACTGAGTTTGATGAATTTACAGAAGTAGGCTTCAAAAGGTGGGTAATAATGAACCCCTCTGAGCAAAAACAGCTTGTTCCAACCCAAGGCAAGAAAGCTAAGAACCTTGAAAAAGAGGAATTGCTAACTAAAATAACCAGTTTAGAGAAGAGCATAAATGATCTGATGGAGCTGAAAAACAAAGCACAAGTCTCATGAAGTATATACAAGTATCAATAGCTGAATAGATCAAGTGGAAGAAAGAAAATCAGAAATTGAAGATCAACCTAATGAAATAAAGTGTGAAGGCAAAATTAGAGAAAAAAGAATGAAAAGTGATGAACAAAACCTCCAAGAAATATGGGACTATGTGAAAAGACCAAACCTACATTTGATTGGTGTACCTGAAAGTGATGAGGAGAATGCAACCAAGTTACAAACACCCTTCAGGATATTATCCAGAATAACTTCCCCAACCTAGCAAGAGAGACCAACAGTCAAATTTGGGAAATACAGAAAATGCCACAAAGATTCTCCTCAAGAAGAGCAACCCCAAGACACATAATCATCAGATTCACCAAGGTTGAAATTAAGGAAAAAGTGTTAAGGGCAGCCAGAGAGAAAGACTGGGTTACCCACAAAGGGAAGCTGATCATACTAAAAGCATCTCTCTCTCCAAAACCCTATAAGCCAGAACAGAATGGGGGCCAATATTCAACATTCTTAAAGAAAGAATTTTTAACCCAGAATTTCAAAACCAGCCAAACTAAGCTTCATAAGCGAAGGAGAAATAAAATTCTTTACAGACAAGCGAGTCTGAGAGTTTGTCACCACCAGACCTGCCTTACAAAAACTCCTGAAGGAAGCACTAAATATGGAAAGGAAAAACTGAAACCAGCCACTGCAAAAACATACCAAATTGTAAAGACCATCAACACTATGAAGAAAATGTACCAACTAATGGGCAAAATAACCAGCTAGCATCATAATGACAGGATCGAATTCATGCATAACAATATTACCTTAAATGTAAATGGGCTAAATGCCCCAATTAAAAGACACAGACCAGTATATTGGATAGAGTCAAGATGCAGCACTATGCTGTTTTCAAGAGACCCATATCACGTGCAAAGACACAGATAAGCTCAAAATAAAGGGATGGAGGAAGATTTACCAAGCAAATAGAAAGCAAAAAGAAGCAGGGGTTGTAATCCTAGTCTCTGATAAAACAGACTTTAAACCAACAAAAATCAAAAAAGACAAAGAAAGTCATTACATAATGGTAAAGTGATCAATGCAACAAGAAGAGCTAACTATCCTAAATATACATGTGTCCAATACAGGAGCACCCAGATTCATATAGCAAGTTCTTAGAGACCTACAAAGAGATTTAGTCTTCCCCACAATAGTAGTGAGAGACTTTAATACTCCACTGCCAATATTAGAAAGATCAATAAGACAGAAAATTAACAAGGATATTCGGGACTTGAACTCAGATCTGGACCGAGCAAACCTAATAGACATCTACAGAACTCTCCAACCCAAATCAACAGAATATACATTCTTCTCAGCACCACATCACACTTATTCTAAGATTGATCACATAATTGGAAGTAAAACACTCCTCAGAAAATGCAAAAAACTGAAATCATAACCGTCTCTCAGACCACAGTACAATCAAATTAGAACTCAGAATTAGGAAACTTACTCAAAACCTCACAGCTACATGGAAACTGAACAAGCTGCTCCTGAATGACTACTGAGTAAATAACGAAATTAAGGCAGAAATAAATAGTTCTTTGAAACCAATGAGAACAAAGACACAACATACCAGAATTTCTGGGACACAACTAAGGCAGTGTTTAGAGGAAAATTTATAGCACTAAATGCCCACAGGAGGAAGTGGGAAAGATCTAAAATTGACACCCTAACATCACAATTAAAAGAACTAGAGAAGCAACAGCAAACAAATTCAAAAGCTAGCTGAAGAGAGGAAGTAACTAAGATCAGAGCAGAACTGAAGGAGATGGAGACACAAAAAAACACTTCAAAAAAATCAATGAATCCAAGAGTTAGTTTTTTGAAAAGATTAACAAAATAGACTGTTAGCCAGACTAATAAAGAAAGGAGAAGAATCAAATAGACACAATAAAAAATGAAGGGGATATCACAACTGATCCCACAGAAATACAAACTACCATCAGAGAATACTGTAAACAGCTCTATACAAACTCACCAGAAAATCTAGTAGAAATTGATAAATTCCTGGATATATGCACCCTCCCAAGACTAAAGCAGGAAGAAGTCAAATCCCTGAAAAGACCAATAATGAGTTCTGAAATTGAAGCAGTAATTGATAGCCTACCAACCAAAGAAAAGCCCAGGACCAGATGGATTCACAGCTGAATTCTACCAGAGGTACAAAGAGGAGCTGGTACCTTTCCTTCCAAAATTATTCCAAACAATAAAAAAAGAGGGACTCCTCCCTAACTGATTTTATGAGGCCACCTTCATCTTCATACCAAAACCCAGCAGACACAACAACAAAAAAAGGAAATTTCAGGCCAATATTCATGATGAACATGGATGTGAAAATCCTCAATAAAATATTGGCAAACTGAATTCAGCAGCACATCAAAAAGCTTATCCACCAAGATAAGGTTGGCTTCATTGCTGGGATGCAAGGCTGGTTCAATATCCACAAATCTATAAACGTAATCCATTGCAAAATAGAACCAATAACAAAAAGCACATGATGATCTCAATAGATGCAGAAAAGGCCTTCAATAAAATTCAACACCACTTCATGCTAAAACTCTCAATAAACTAGGTATTGATGGAATTTATCTCAAATAATAAGAGCTATTTATGACAAACCCACAGCCGATATCATACTGAATGAACAAAAGCTGGAAGGATTCCCTTTGAAAACCAACACAAGACAAGGATGTCCTCTCTCACCACTCCTATTCAACATAGTATTGGAAGTTCTGCCCAGAGAAATCAGGCAAGAGAAAAAAAATAAAGGGGATTCATCTCTGTTTGCTGATGACATGATTGTATACCTAGAAAACCCCATTGTCTCAGCCCAAAATCTCCTTATGCTGATAAGCAACTTCAGCAAAGTCTCAGGATACAAAATAAATGTGCAAAAATCACAAGCATTTCTATATACCAATAATAGACCAACCAATAGTCAAATCATGAGTGAACTCCCATTCACAGTTGCTACAAAGAGAATAAAATACCTAGGAATACAACTTACAAGGGATATGAAAGACCTCTTCAAGGTGAACTACAATCACTGCTCAAGGAAATAAGAGAGGGCAAACAAATGGAAAATCATTCCAGGCTCATAGATAGGAAGAATCAATATTGTGAAAATGGCCATACTGTACAAAGTCATTTATAGATTCAATGCTATCCCCATCAAGTTACCATTGAATTTCTTCACAGAATTGGAAAAAGCGACTTTAAATGTCATATGGAATCAAATAAGAGCCTGTATATCCAAGAAAATCCTAAGCAAAAATAACAAAGCTGGAGACATCACACTACCTGACTTCAAACTATACTACAAGGCTACAGTAACCAAAACAATATGGTGTTGGTACTAAAACAGATACATAGACCAATGGAACAGAACAGAGGCCTCAGAAATAATGCAGCACATCTACAACCATCTGATCTTTAATAAACCTGATAAAAAGAAGCAATGGGGAAGGAGCCCCTATTTAACCAATGGTGTTGGGAAAATTAGCTAGCCACATGCAGAAAACTGCAACTAGACCCCTTACTTACACTTTATACAAAAATTAACTCAAGATGGTTTAAATACTTAAACATAAGGCCTAAAACCATAAAAACCCTAGAAGAAAACCTAGGCAATACCATTCTGGACATAGGCATGGGAAAAGACTTCATGAATGAAAAACCAAAAGCAATAGCAACAAAAGCCAAAATTGACAAATGGGATCTAATTAAAGTAAAGAGCTCTGCACAGCAAAAGAAACTATCATCAGAGTGAACAGACAACCTACAGAATAAGAGAAAATTTTTGCAATCTAACCATCTAACAAAGGACTAATATCCAGAATCTACAAGGAACTTAAATTTTCAAGAGAAAAACCACCCCATCAAAAAGTGGGTGAAGGAGACCCGGCAAGATGGCGTCGTAGAAGCGACTCAGGATTGCAGCTCTCAGTGACGGCGCAGAGGGTGAGTCCTAGCCGCATTCTCGGATGGACTTTTCTAGCCCACAGAGCGTTGAAAGTCCCACAGGACGCTAGTAAAGTAAAACCGGCTAACGCAGCCCTCTGGCGCGGCCGCTTCGGCCGGCACCGCTTCGGCCGGCACCGCAGCAGGACCCGGCACGGAACTCACTGGTCTGGGCGCCCTGTTAAACCAGCAATCTGAGAGTTTGAAGGGCAGATTGGCACATCCATCTGATTGAACGGGACTTGGACAGTGAGCCAGACCAGGAGTTTCCTGGGAGTTTCCTGGGAAGCGTGATATGAGCTGGTGAAGTGGGCAGCGGCACGGGAGATCGCACGGATCCCAGTGCCCTATCGGCAGGCTCCTGGGGCGCCAGTGAGAGAGTCAAACTTTAAGCTCGCGGAGAGGGAGGGAGAGAGAGAGAGGACGGACTCTGAGGCAGGGAGCTGGGTAATCGGGCTCAGTGAGTCCCACCCTCACAGGGACAAGCAGGGCAAAGACTGGAGACGCTTGGCGCTGAGAGTTTTGCTGCCGGCATCTAGGACGGTGCAGCCCGGTGAGGGAGGGGCGTCCACCACCGCTGACACAATCCGCCCCTATTGAAGTACCGCCCAGGGCCGAAGCAGCCTGCCGTTGCCGAGGCAACCTGCCATAACAGAGAGACTCCCAGGAGACGGGAGCTCTCCACAGCAGAAGGGAGCCCAGCAGCAACAGGGCAGAACCGCGCGAGTGGGTCAGAGCCCCGGCAGGCAAATAGTGAATAGACTGCCACCTAGTGGGGCAGGACAGTGCAACAGATACTCATAAAGAAAGCCCCAACTCCCTGAAACAGTGCATATAAGGGGGGGAAATAAAAGGGTGGTGTTTTATGAGTTCTATTACAGCAGACATAAACAACCTCCCAACAACACTGAATGAACAACGGAGCTCACAGCTCAGCACTGGAGCTACTATAAAGCACAAACCGTCCCCTTAAGCAGCTCCCTGACCCCTGTATATCCAAAGAGTCACCGCAAAAAAAGGACTAATCAGACTGACATTTGGCGGGCATCATTCTGGAACAAAGACAGCAGAAGAAGAAACTGGTATCATCCCTCACTCTTCCACAGCTGCTACAGGTATACTCCAGACAAACAGGGCCTGGAGTGGACCTCAGAACTCATACAGCAGAGGGGCTAGACCACTAGAAGGAAAACTAAGTAACAGAAATACTTCATCATCAACAATCTCAGCATCCACACAGAGACCCAACTGAAAAATCAGCAACTACAAAGACGACAGGCGGATAAATCCATAAAGATGGGAAAAAACCAGCGCAAAAAGGAGGAAAACACCCGAAACCAAAACACCTCACCTCCTACAGAGGACCAAAACTCCTCACCAGCAAGGGAACAAAGATGGACGGAGAATGAGTGTGACGAAATGACGGAATCAGACTTCAGAAAGTGGATAATGAGAAACTTCATTGAGCTAAAAGAACATGTTCTAAATCAGTGCAAAGAAACTAAGAACCTTGAAAAAAGATTTGAAAAAAAATTTGAGGAATTGATAACAAGAATGGAAAACTTAGAGAGGAATATGAATGAATTGAAGGAGCTGAAAAACACAACACGAGAACTTCGTGAAGCATGCACAAGTTTCAACAGCCGAATTGACCAAGCAGAAGAAAGAATATCAGAAATTGAAGATCAACTCAATGAAATAAAACGTGAAACCAAGATTAAAGAAAAAAGCACAAAAAGGAATGAACAAAATCTCCAAGAAATGTGGGACTATGTGAAGAGACCCAACCTACGTTTGATAGGTGTACCAGAATGTGATCAAGAGAATGAATCTAAGCTGGAAAACACTCTTCAGGATATTATCCAGGAAAATTTCCCCAACCTAGCAAGACAGGTCAATACTGAACTCCAGGAAATACAGAGAACACCACAAAGATACTCTGCAAGAAGAGCAACCCCAAGGCACATAATCGTCAGATTCACCAGGGTTGAAACGAAGGAGAAAATACTTAGGGCAGCCAGAGAGAAAGGTCAGGTCACCCACAAAGGGAAGCCCATCAGACTCACAGCAGATCTCTCGGCAGAGACCCTACAAGCCAGAAGAGAGTGGGGGCCAATATTCAACATCCTTAAAGAAAAGAGCTTTCAACCCAGAATTTCATATCCAGCCAAACTGAGCTTCATAAGTGAAGGAAAAATAAAATCCTTCACGAACAAGCAAGTACTCAGAGATTTTGTCACCACTAGGCCTGCTTTACAAGAGCTCCTGAAAGAGGCACTACACATAGAAAGAAACAACCAGTTCCAGCCATCCTAAAAGCATACCAAATGCTAAAGACCATCAACAAAATGAAGAATGTACATGAACCAATGGGCAAAACAGCCAGATAGCATCAAAATGGCAGTATCAAATTCACACATAACAATATTAACCCTGAATGTAAATGGGCTAAATGCACCAATCAAAAGACACAGACTGGCAAATTGGATAAAAAACCAAAACCCATCAGTGTGCTGTATTCAGGAAACCCACCTCACACACAAAGATACACAAAGGCTCAAAATAAAAGGATGGAGGAAGATTTACCAAGCAAATGGAGAGCAAAAAAAAGCAGGAGTTGCAATTCTCATCTCTGATAAAATAGACTTTAAAGCAACAAAGATCAAAAGGGACAAAGAAGGTCACTACATAATGGTAAAAGGATCAATACAACAAGAAGAGCTAACGATTCTAAATATATATGGACCCAATGTAGGAGCACCCAGATATATAAGGCAAGTTCTTAATGACTTACAAAGAGACTTAGACTCCCACACAATAATAGTGGGAGACTTTAACACTCCACTGTCAATAGCAGACAGATCAACCAGACAGAAAATTAACAAGGATATCCAGGACTTGAACTCAGACCTGGAACAAGCAAACCTGATAGACATTTACAGAACTCTCCACCCCAAATCCACAGAATATACATTCTTCTCAGCACCACATCACACCTACTCCAAAATTGACCACATAATTGGAAGTAAAGCACTCCTCAGCAAATGCAAAACAACGGAAATCATAACAAACAGTCTCTCAGACCATAGTGCAATCAAGTTGGAACTCAGAATTCAGAAAATAACTCAGAACCGCACAGCTTCATGGAAACTGAACAACTGGCTCTTGAATGTTGATTGGATAAACAATGAAATGAAGGCAGAAATAAAGAAGTTCTTTGAAACCAACGAGAATGAAGACACAACATACCAGAATCTCTGGGACACATTTAAAGCAGTCTGTAGAGGAAAATATATAGCAATAAGTGCCCACATGAGAAAAGTGGAGAGATCCAAAATTGACACCCTATCGTCAAAATTGAAAGAGCTAGAGGAGCAAGATCAAAAAAGCTCAAAACCTAGCCGAAGACAAGAAATAACTAAGATCAGAGCAGAACTGAAGGAGATAGAGACAAGAAAAACCCTTCAAAAAATCAACAAATCTAAGAGCTGGTTTTTTGAAAAGATCAACAAAATAGACAGACCACTAGCCAGACTGATAAAAAAGAAAAGAGAGAACAACCAAATAGATGCAATAAAAAACGATAAAGGGGAAATCACCACAGATTCCACAGAAATTCAAACCATCATCAGAGAATACTACAAACAACTCTATGCACACAAACTAGTAAATCAGGAAGAAATGGATAAATTCCTGGACGCCTGTGTCCTCCCAAGCCTAAACCAGGAGGAAGCTGAAACTATGAATAGACCAATAACAAGGTCAGAAGTTGAGGCAGCAATTAAGAGCCTACCACACAAAAAAAGCCCAGGTCCAGATGGGTTCACAGCTGAATTCTACCAGACACACAAAGAGGATCTGGTACCATTCCTTCTGAAACTATTCCAAATAATCCAAAAAGAGGGAACCCTTCCCAAGTCATTTTATGAGACCAACATCATCCTGATACCAAAACCTGGCAGAGACTCAACAAGAAAAGAAAACTTCAGGCCAATATCCATGATGAACATAGATGCAAAAATCTTCAATAAAATACTGGCAAATCGATTGCAACAGCACATTAAAAAACTTATCCATCATGATCAAGTAGGATTCATCCCGGGCATGCAAGGCTGGTTCAACATACGCAAGTCTATAAATGTAATTCACCACATAAACAGAAGCAAAAACAAAAACCACATGATTATCTCAATTGATGCAGAGAAGGCATTTGACAAAATTCAACAGCCCTTTATGCTAAAAACCCTCAATAAACTTGGTATTGATGGAACATATCTCAAAGTAATAAAAGCTATTTACGACAAACCAACAGCCAATATCATACTTAATGGGCAAAAACTGGAAGCATTCCCTTTGAAATCGGGCACTAGACAAGGATGCCCTCTCTCACCACTTCTATTCAACATAGTACTGGAAGTTCTAGCCAGAGCAATAAGGCAAGAAAAAGAAATAAAGGGTATTCAAATAGGAAAGGTGGAAGCCAAATTGTCTCTATTTGCAGACGACATGATAGTATACCTAGAAGACCCCATCACCTCAGCCCAAAAGCTCCTGAAACTGATAAGCAACTTCAGCAAAGTCTCAGGATATAAAATCAATGTGCAAAAATCACAAGCATTCCTATACACCAATAACAGACTTAAAGAGAACCAAATTAAGAACGAACTGCCATTCACAATCGCTACAAAGAAAATAAAATACCTAGGAATACAACTCACGAGGAATGTAAGGGACCTCTTTAAGGAAAACTACAAACACCTGCTCAACGAAATAAGAGAGGACACAAACAGATGGAGAAACGTTCCATGTTCGTGGTTAGGAAGAATCAATATTGTGAAAATGGCTATACTGCCCAAAGTAATTTACACATTCAATGCTATCCCCATCAAACTACCATTGAATTTCTTCATAGAACTGGAAAAAACCACCATGAATTTCATATGGAACCAAAAAAGAGCCCGCATAGCCAAGTCAATTCTAAGCAAAAAGAACACAGCGGGAGGCATCACGCTACCAGACTTCAAACTATACTACAAGGCTACAGTAATCAAAACAGCATGGTACTGGTACCAAAACAGAGATATAGACCAATGGAACAGAACAGAAACATCAGAGGCAACACAACATATCTACAACCATATCATCTTTGATAAACCAGACAAAAACAGGCAATGGGGAAAGGATTCCCTATTTAATAAATGGTGTTGGGAAAACTGGCTAGCCATGTGCAGAAAGCAGAAACTGGACCCCTTCCTGACACCTTACACTAAAATTAACTCCAGATGGATTAAAGACTTAAATGTAAGACCTGACACCATAAAAACCCTAGAAGAAAATCTAGGCAAAACCGTTCAGGACATAGGAGTAGGCAAGGACTTCATGAACAAAACACCAAAAGCATTGGCAACAAAAGCCAAAATAGACAAATGGGACCTAATCAAACTCCACAGCTTCTGCACGGCAAAAGAAACAGTCACTAGAGTGAATCGACAACCATCAGAATGGGAAAAAATCTTTGCAGTTTACGCATCTGACAAAGGGCTGATATCCAGAATTTACAAAGAACTCAAACAGATTTACAGAAAAAAAACAAACAAGCCCATTCAAAAATGGGCAAAGGATATGAACAGACACTTTACAAAAGAAGACATACATGAGGCCAACAAACATATGAAAAAGTGCTCATCATCATTGGTCATTAGAGAGATGCAAATCAAAACCACATTGAGATATCATCTCACACCAGTTAGAATGGCGATCATTAAAAAATCTGGAGACAGCAGATGCTGGAGAGGATGTGGAGAAATAGGAACACTCTTACACTGTTGGTGGGAGTGTAAATTAGTTCAACCATTGTGGAAGACAGTGTGGCGATTCCTCAGGGACCTAGAAATAGAAATTCCATTTGACCCAGCAATCCCATTACTGGGTATCTATCCAAAAGACTGTGAATCGTTCTACTATAAGGACACATGCACACGAATGTTCATTGCAGCACTGTTTACAATAGCAAAGACCTGGAACCAACCCAAATGCCCATCGATGATAGACTGGACTGGGAAAATGTGGCACATATACACCATGGAATATTATGCAGCAATCAGAAATGATGAGTTTGTGTCCTTTGTAGGGACATGGATGAATCTGGAGAACATCATTCTCAGCAAACTGACACAAGAACAGAAAAAGAAATACCGCATATACTCACTCATAGGCGGGTGAGAAAAATGAGAACACATGGACACAGAGAGGCGGTCTACTATACACTGGGGACTGTTGGGGGAAATGGGGGAGGGACAGCGGGGGGGGGGCTGGGGGGGATAGCCTGGGGATGAATACCAAGTGTGGGTGAGGGGGAGGAAGGCAGCAAAACACACTGCCATGTGTGTACCTATGCAACTATCTTGCACGTTCTGCACATGTACCCCAAAACCTATAATGCAATAAAAATTAAAAAAAAAAAAAGAAAAAAAAAAAAAAAAAAAAAAAAAAAAAAAAAAAAAAAAAAAAAAAGTGGGTGAAGGATATGAACAGACGCTTCTCAAAAGAAGACATTTATGTGACCAACAAACATATGTGGCCAAAAAGTTCATCACTGGTCATTAGAGAAATGCAAATGAAAACCACAATAAGATACTGTCTCACACCAGTTAGAATGGTGATCATTAAAAGGTCAGAAAACAACAGATGCTGGAGAGGATGTGGAGAAATAGGAATGCTTTTATGCTGTTTGTGAGAGTGTATGTTAGTTCAACCATTGTGGAAGACAATGTGGCGATTCCTCAAGGATCTAGAACCAGAAATACAATTTGACCCAGCAATCCCATTACTGGATATATACCCAAAGAATTATAAATCATTCTACTATAAAGACACAAGCACACATATGTTTATTGCAGCACTGTTTACAATAGCAAAACTTGGAACCAACCTCAATGCCCATCAAGGATAGACTGGATAAAGAAAATGTGGCACATTTACATGGAATACTATGCAGCCATAAAAAAGGATGAGTTTATGTCCTTTTCAGGGACGTGGATGCAGCTGGAAACCATCATTCTCAGCAAACTAACACAGGAACAGAAAACCAAACACTGCATTCTCACTCGCAAGTGGGAGTTGAACAATGAGAAGACATGGACACAGGGAGGTGAACATAACACACCAGGGCTAATTGGGGGATGGGGGGCAAGGGAAGGGATAGCATTAGGAGAAATACCTAATGTAGATGATAGGTTGATGGGTGCAGCAAACCACCATGGCATGTGTATACCTATGTAATGTTCTACATATGTATCCCAGAACTTAAAGTATAATAAAAATAACAATAATATCTCCTACTTTAATGATTAGTTTATTTCTTCTTGCAGATGTGCTAATTTTTAAATTTGCATACAATTTAGAATTGTTATATCCTCCCCAAAGCAATACAATGGTCCCTTTAATTCTAATACGTCTTGTCCCAGCTTACATATACTGTTTTATGTTTCCTTTCTCAACCCTACAAATCACTATTATTTGTTTAGATTCGACTATACTGTATTTGTCACTCAGGCTGCCATAACAAAATACCACAGACTAGTTGGCTCAAACAACAAAAATGTATTTCTTAGAGTCTGGAAGCTGAAAGTCTAAGAGCAGTGTGCCAGAATGAGAGGTTCCAGCAAGGACTGTCTTCCTGGCTTGTAGACAGCTGCCTCTGGCTGTGTTCTCACATGATACACACACAGAGAGAGCATGCTCTGTGATGTCTTTTCTTAAACTGATACTAATTCTATTGGTTTATGACCCCCAACATCACAATCTCATTTAACTTTAATTACTTCAGTAAAGGTCTTATCTCCAAATACTGTCATACTGGGGATTCAGGCTTCAACACATGTATTTGGGGGGACAGAAACATTTAGTCCATAATATACTTTGAAACTATTTTGGTCTTTGTTTCTTCTAATGTATAATAAGACCATCCATCTAAATCTCTTTCTGTATGAAGTACATTCTTTAAAATTTCCTTAGTAAGAGTTTTTTAGAGACGTATTATTATCTATTACTCTTTATCTAAATTTACATTTTACTCTTTTACTTGAAAGATTGTTTTTGACTGTGAAAGTCTGTTGACAGTTACTTTCTCACAGCACATTGAAGATCTAATTGTCCCCTTGACTTCAGTTGTTGCAACTGTCAATCTAATTATTGTGTCCTTTCTCTGGCTTTTTTTTTTTTTTTTTTTTTTTTTTTTTTTGAGACAGCGTTTCACTCTTGTTGCCCAGGTTGGGTGCAATGGTGTGATTTTGTTTTACTGCAACCTCCACCTCCTGGGTTCAGTGATTCTCCTGCCTCGGCCTCCCAAGTAGCTGTGATTACAGGCATCTGCCACCACGCTGGGCTAATTTTTGTATTTTTAACAGAGATGGGGCTTCACCACATTAGCAAGGCTGGTCTCTAACTGCTGACCTCAGGTGATCTGCCAACCTCCCAAACTGCTGGAATTACAGGTATAAGCCACAATACCTGGCCTCTGGCTACTTTCAGTATCTTCACTTTTTGGCATTCTATAATCACTAAGATGTGTCTATACATAGACTTTTTTTTAAAAGTCCTGTTGAAATTTGTTGAACTTACTGGATTACTGTGTTTCAAATATTCTGGGAAATTCTCAACTCTGAAGCTTTATTTCTTCAATGTTATCTTTCTCATTCATCCTTTCTCTTTTTCTTACTTTTCTCTTCTCTGGTACTCCAGCATTTTTAGTTGTTTTTACAGTGGGGATGAGGGTAAATCATGTTATCTAATCTACTATACTGCTGGAAACCAAAGTCAACTATTGGATTTATTTTAAAAGAAGCACTTCTGACCAAGCATGGTGGCTCATGCCTGTAATCTCAGCACATTGGGAGGCCAAGATGAGTGGATCACCTAAGGTCAGGAGTTCGAGACCAGCCTGGCCAACATGGGGAAAACTTGTCTCCACTAAAAACACAAAAATTATCTGGGGATGGTGGTGGGTGCCTATAATCCCAGCTACTTGGGCAGGCTGAGGCAGAAGAATCTCTTGAACCTGGGAGGCAGAGGTTGCAGTGAGCTGGTATCACACCACTGCACTCCAGCCTGGGCAATAAAGCAGGACTCCGTCTCAAAAAAAAAAAAAAAAAGAAGCTCTTTTAACAGATACTGCATAAAGCATTAAAAACTATAGAAGAAAGTTAAGAGTGCTGTGATAGGACATTACAAGTGGGAACACCATCATTTGGTCCCAAGTTTTGAGAAGCAGATGATGCTAGAGCCTAATCAGTGATTTTAAGGGTGGGGATGGGACACTGATTAAAACAAAAAAGTACTTCCATAGTAGTACCTTTAGTGTACCAGCCTGTAACTTACCCCTCCATCCTCATTAAAGCAGCAAGAAAGAAAACAAAAGTGTCCTTTTTCCTTTTTAAAATGCACTTGGTGTAAAAAAGTAATGATGTATGCCCAATATCATGGTAACTCAAAGCTTAACTGATGAATTAAAAATTAAAGAATGCTTGAACATAAGATATAGAGTATACATGAGAAAAAATAAATTATAATAAGAGAAGCTCCTAAATTATATTTGTAATCCAGGTATTTTTCTAGTTCACTATTTGGTGTGTGTTTTGGGGGAGCACTTCACTATTTTCAAAACCTAAAATTAGAAAATATGTTTATAAAAGATGCTGGTTTGTAACGTCTGCAAATCTGCTCATACCATTTCCCTCACTACTGCTGCCTCAAATTGCAGCCTGGTGGCTTCCACAACTCCAGACAACTCTCCTGTCAGGGACCTTATCCATTACTGCTAGAGACGTCAAAGTGCCAGAGTTCGACTGTTTTTTATTTCCTCAGAAATCTGGACATTTCTCTTTTTATATTGTGCTTCGTTTGAAGAATACTCAAACAGTTCTTCTCTAAACTCAATGTCTTTCAGAATCTGAATAAGAATGACTCTTCTAGTATCTTTAATTGTAGTTTCCTCTACTTTCCTATGCTGAATTTGAGTATAACTTGGGAGACAAACTGTGCATAAAATTAGCAAACCAATCTAACTGGCAAATATCATAAAGTTCACAAAAACTGCCCTGCCTTTCCACCTGGCAACTTGGAGGCGTGGTTACTAGGCAAACCTGTCTGCAAAACTCTTTCTTTGGTATGAGTAATCTCTTAGGAAACTTGTATGTCTTGAATGTAAATAGATTTCTGGCAGACATCACCATTGTATCAGACATGTCCAACAAACATAAAATAGATCAGAAGATACAACTTAGGTGCAAGCTGATATGCCTGCCAAACTATATTTGAATTCCAATTAGCACTCTAATTCCTTCCTGGAAAATCTTAGCCTAAGTCAGAGGTTGTCTGAATCACTGTGCAATGAGATATTAAATTTTTCTTGTTGTCTAAGAGTTCAGGCTGATGACTCAAAGCTAATAAGTATAATGTATACCCACAAGTCTAAAAAGAGTTTATGAATGATGAGATATCACTATGCATCTGCTGGAACAACTAAAATTTTAAAATGACAATGCCAAATGCTGGTGGGGATGTGGAGAAACTAGGTTCCTCACACATTATTGGTGAGAATGTAAGATGGTATAGCAACCATAGAAAAAAGTATGGCAGTTTCTTATAAAATAAAACATACACTAACCATGCAACCCTGTAATCACACTGTTGGGCATTTATATCAAAAAAGAAAAACTACATCCACACAAAATCACACACATGAATGGTCTCAGCGGAGTTATTATAATAGTCAAAACCTAAAAACTACCCAAATGTCCTTCAGTGGATGAATAGTTGACCAAATTGTATAGAATCATCCCATAGAATACTGCTCAGAAATAAAAAAAAAAAAAACTATTGAATCATGCAGGTATTGAATCAGGATCTCAAGGGCATTATGCTGAATGAAAAGAGCTGACAGATGATCCATATAGACTATGCCAAGAAATGGTACCACTAGTCTGTCATTTGCTCCCAGACTATATTGTGGGGTAGGGGTAGGATCTAAGATAATTGGTTCTGAGAAAAGGGTTGTTTTTTTTTTTTAAGAGCATTATTGGCCTAGGAAGAGGTGTTAGAATGTACCCAAAAAATGAGTGAGAAGATAATTAAAATGTACTCAAAGAAAGTAAACACTCTTGGCAGAAGAAAAACCTAATCTTTCCTTCCTGGGGTTGTCAATTTCTGCTGAACTGACACTCACAGTGAAACAGAAGTGGAGCATGGGAGAACAAGATCTCAGAGTCAGACCTATGTCCCTGGAGTGCCAGAATACTTAAGACCAGGGCCTAACCCACATTCAAAGTAGCTTAAACCTGAGAGGCTGGCTGTAGCCTTCCCTAACAGCAGGGTCAGAGGCAGAGCAGCTGGGGAGCAGAGGTGCCTTTCCACAGAAGACAGGGTAAGAACCATGACCAAGACAAGCAGGCATGAGTCAACTTAAAAGAACCTTGACCAAAAAGGTAAGCTGTCTCAAAAAGAAATATGCTGGAAGTCTCTCACAAGAGCAAAAACTGACTTGGATTCATAAAAGTTCTGGCGGAGCATCAGCCTTGTCAAGAACTGAAGGACAGATGTACAAGTGAAGAGTTGAAGAGTTTTCAAAGATCCAAAAGAGTGTCTGCCATGACAGAAGATACCAGACAGCTGATAGAGCTACAAACAGCAGCAGACAAAAAAGACCCTTCTCTTGTCTCCTTAGCACTTATCCTCATTGTGATCTTGGAAAAGCCAAAAGCAGCAGAATGGAAAGTGAAGGAGGAGAGTAAGGACCACTACAAACAGCAAAACAAAAACATACCACTTCCCCCACTACCCTGCTACAGCTTTCCAAACGAGTCAGATGAGCTGTGGAAAAAGGATAGGAGCCTAGAATTAGGTGGAATGTTAGTGGTTTGATTCAGATTGAATGGGGTCTCTTAGTACCTGAAAATGGAAACATTTCACTGAAACCTGAAAATTTGCCCAAGGTATCATCAAGGATGAGAATGGAAGATTTCACAGACATATCCAAAGAGGAATCACAGGGGAAAATCAAGCTACTTCCTGGGTGACTCCTACCAAGTTCAGCCCTTTCAATAAGTCGTGACAAATCCTTAAATCTTTTTCTTGATCTTTTGCCCATCTGTGCTGTCTCTGAAGCAATCCTTTGCTCATATTAAAGACATCTTCCTTTGGGCCAGGCACAGTGGCTCATGCCTGTAATCTCAGCACTTTGGGAAGCTGAGGCAGGCGGATCACTAGGACAGAAGCTCGAGACCATCGTGGCTTACATGGTGAAACCCTGTCTCTACTAAAGACACAAAACTTAGCCAGGCATGGCAGTGCGCACCTGTAGTCCCAGCTACTCAGGACGCTGAGGCAGGAAAATCACTTGAACCCGGGAGGCGGAGGTTGCAGTGAGCTGAGATTGCCCCACTGCACTCCAGCCTGACAATAGAGTGAGACTCCATCTCAAAAAAAAAATAAAATCTTCCTTTGCTATTCCATATCATTTATCCTTAACTGTTTTGAGAAGACATATTTCGTTGCTTGTTTTAGAAATCTACGGATTTCATAAATCAGATGGTGCTTCATTGCAATCCAAGTGTTTCCACTTCACTAATCAGCCTATTCTTTTTTTACTAGATGGTACTGGTCTGGTGCCAGTTAATGCTGTAGTTCTTAAAGAGGAGTAAATAAAAATATTATTAATTTCTCTGAGGGATTCTCTTTATAATAAATATAATAAACGAGACCATAAAAGCGGTGATCATGAGTGAAGTTTGTGTAATTTAGAAGTAATTTGAATTATTAGTTATTATTCCTCTCAAAACTATCCCTTTTGAAACTGCCCCTTACACTGACCATCCCTGAAGCTACTGGCCAGAACTCAGTAGATCAGTTATCCAATAAGAGCAGTTGTGGAGTTTTCTTCTTAATTAACCTATATGGATTTCAAAAGTATCCCAAAGATGATTCACTGTCAGAAAAACTTTGTATGAGTCATTGAAAAACCTGGACCTTTCCCAAATTCTACCTCAAAATGAACAACAGAGTAAATGTTTAGCAGCTAATTTAATGATGATAGATACTACTTACTAAGTCAGAGTCCTTTGAAGTCCTATTTGTGGCTTATGTCTGCTTCTACAGGCAGACCCAATCACATCCAAAAGGCATCAGAATTTTCAGTACTCAAGCTGTAAAACCTTAATGCACATAATTCAGAAATAAAAATATCAACTATCTATGCATTGCTTCAAAAGATACAATCTATTCTAAATAGTTCTTCACCTGTCTCATCTTTAAAATAGATCCATCCTTTATCTAAGAACATGGGACACTGAAATTCTTGAACACAGAGCTTTATTATAAGAATTTCAAACCAGGTGAGAGAAATGGGAACTGCCAACTTATATTCAGCTCTTCAAGCAAAGCGTTTTGAAAACAAAAAAGTCAGGGTCTGTATTAGTCGATTTTCACGCTGCTGATAAAGACCTGAGACTGGAAGAAAAAGAGATTTACTGGACTTATATTTCCACGTGGCTGGAGACGCCTCACGATCATAGGAGAAGGCAAGGAGGAGCAAGTCACTTCTTACAGGGATGGTGACAGGCAAAGAGAAGAGAGCTTCTGCAGGAAAACTCCCATTTTAAAACCATCAGACCTCATGAGACTTATTCACTATCAGGAGAACAGCACAGGAAAGACCTGCCCCTATGATTCAGTCACCTCCTAGTGGGTTCCTCCCATAACATGTGGAATTAAAGATGAGAGTTGGGTGGGGACACAGCCAAACCATATCAGGATCTTAAATAACATCTGGAATATAGCATTTTAATCTAATTAGGACCACATTTTGTTATAAAGTTATCTTTTTAGAACTTTCGTGGTTTCAAAAGTGCTGAGTATTTTCATGTAATCTTACGTGCTATAATTAAGAAAATTAAGAAGTTTACTTTCTGCCAGGCATGGTTGCTCACATCTCAATCCCAGCGCTTTGGGAGGTTGATCACCACGAGGCAGATCACAAGGTCAGAAGATTGAGACCAGCCTGACAAATGTGGTGAAACCTTGTCTCTACTAAAAATACAAAAAAATTAGCTAGGCATGGTGGTGCGTGCCTGTAATCCTAGCTACTCAGGAGGCTTAGGCAGGAGAATTGCCTGAACCCAGGAGGCAGAGGTTGCGGTGAGCCGAGATCGCGCCATTGCACTCCAGCCTGGGTAACAACAGCGAAACTCCGTCTCAAAAAAAAAAAAAAATACAAAAATTAGCTGGGAGTGGTCGTGTACACCTGTAATCCCAGCTACTCTGGAGACTGAGGCAGGAGAATTGCTTGAAGCCAGGAGGCAGAGGTTGCAGTGAGCCAAGATCGCACCACCGCACTCCAGCCTAGGCAACAGAGCAAGACTATCTCAGGGGGATGGAGGTAGGGGTAGAAGTTTACTTTCTAATTTACAAAGTAAAACAGTACCAAGGTCAATGTTGAATTTCCTTGTAGTAGATGTTATGGTACATATGTAGATCCATACCACACACCTTTCTGAATGGAGGTACTCGCTTCCTCGATTATTGGGAATATTGCCAACACAGAGCTCAAAGATAAGTCTCTCACCAGGACTGAAGAGAGTTGCCTTGTCCAAGTTTACACCGCCTCCCCAGTGACAGCTTGAATCCAATATCTGTTTGAAGAGATGACAAGAAAAAAGGGGTGTCCCAAAGGCCTAACCACTTTACCTCAATATGAAATAACTCTAAATGGTCATCCCAACTCCAGAGCTCCCTGTGAAATCAGTTACCAACTTCTCTCTTTTGCTGTCTTCTCTCTCACACATGTGTTGCTTCCAAGTACACCCTCCAATAAACCTCCCATACACTAAGTTCCATCCCAGAGTCTACTTCTAGAAAAATAACCTGAGACAGAAGGACACAGAAACCAGCTTGAAGGAGCTCCAACTGGCCAAATCAGGGAGAATTTGAGAAATAGAACAATTATGATAATAAAAGATTACAATCCATTGAATAAAAATAATGATACCACACTGATAGAAAGGAAGGAAGGAAGGAAGGAAGGAAGGAAGGAAGGAAGGAAGGAAGGAAGCAGGGAAAAAGGAAAGAGGAAATGGAAGATGAGAAAACGGATTTACTCAAAAGTAAACTCAGACACAGCAAACGTGATGTAGACTGAGAAACCAAAACAAAACAAAAGCCTCAAAGGTAGGGATTAAACTGAGCAATGTAAGGCCTCATGCTACCTGCTACTGATGCAAAGGCAGAGTGAGCATGTTTTTCCTCTGAATCATAGCTTTAAGCACATCTGTAAATGTATGTGCAATATCAATTTCTTTATATTTTTGAGGCTTATTTTATGGCCCAGTATGTAGTAAATATTTTATGTGTTTTTCACAAGACTGCAGATTGGGAAGGTCAAATGCTATGTCCTGTATGTCCATGATATTAAACTTGTGTTGTTCAAATCTCCTAAATTCCTTATTGATCTCTGTTGCTTGATCTATTAGTTACTAAAATCCAGATCATACATCAGCCTACTAAACTACCACCCTGAACATCTTAAAAACATCTCAAATGTGTTCTACCTGAGCTCCACATCTTCTCCAAAATATCTGCTTCTCCCAGTCTTCCCCATTGCAGTTAATGACAACATTATCCTTCCAGTTTCTCAGGACAAAAACCCCATAGTTACCCTTGACTCCTCTCCTTCTTTCTTACCCACATGTGATCTTTCAATTTTTCAAAATAAGTTTGAAATATGACCACTTTTCACTACTTCCATTGCTACTTCTCTGATACAAGCCACCTTCACCTCTTTTCTTTTTTTTGAGACAGAGTCTTGCTCTGTTGCCAGGCGCCAGGCTGGAGTGCAGTGGTGCAATCTCAGCTCACTGCAACCTCCACCTCCCAGGTTCAAGCATTTCTCCTGACCCAGCCTCCTGAGTAGACAGGCATGCACCACCACGTCCAGCTAATTTTTGTATTTTAGTAGAGACAGTGTTTCACCATGTTGGCCAGAACAGTCTCGATCTCTTAACCTCGTGATTCTCCCACCTCGGCCTCCCAAAGTGCTGGGATTACAGGTGTGAGCCACCGCTCCCGGCCTACCTCTTACCAGTATTATAGTAATAACCTCTTGATAGGGAGAGCCCTTGTTCCCACATTTGCATTTGTCACTCTATTCTGAGTGCAGCAACCAAAGCGATATTGTTTAACTTCAGTCACATGATGACACTCCTATCCTCAAAGCTTTCCAATGATTTCCCATCTCATTCTTATAAGACAGTCTCAATGGATATTACAGCCATAATGTATAGAGAAACAATTTTCTATTGATCTCTCATGTTTATACACAACTTTTTTTTTCCAGCTTTTATATTAGATTCGGGAGATACATGTGCAGTACAAGAGTGTACTGCATGATTCTAACGTTTGAGGTACAATTGAACCAGTCACCCAGGTAGTGGTAATAGTACTCAATATAGCTTCTCAAACCCTTACTCACATCTTTCTCTCCCCAATTTTGTAGCCCCCAGTGTTAATCGTTCCCATCTTTATGTCCATGTGTATCCAATGTTTAGCTCCCACTTATAAAGCGAACACTCAGTATTTGGTTTTCTGTTACTGTGTTAATTCACTTAGGGTAATGGCCTCCGGCTGCTTATTAGAGGTACTGACTGTTTTGGTTCTTGGTTATCTTTTCAAGTATGTTTGTGTAGAAAATATCCTTGAAAGACAGGGATAACATCTTCCTTTGGAGCAATAAGCCAGTTTACTTACTGCTTTATAAGATAGAGATGCTGTCTTCATTTGGAGCAAAAAGCAAGCATGCTTTTTGCATGCCCATTATAAAAATATTTGGTCTCTAAGCTCAGATTTCCTCCCCAAGCAACCTATTGCATGTTTATAACCTGGTCCCTGAGAGAATTGAGGTTCATAGAACTGACTCAAAAATGCTGATACTTTGGCTACTGCTAATGCTGTAATAAACTATCCTGTGTTTGTGATCCAGAAGTTTCATGTATTTTACTATCATCTTTGAAAATGTTGCAATCATATGGATGCAACTGGAGGCCATTATCCTAAGCAAATTAACACAGGAGCAGAAAACCAAATACCACCTGTTCTTACTTATAAGTAGGAGCTAAACATTGAGTACAAATAGATATAAAGATGAGAACAATAGACACTGGGGGCTACTGGAGGGAGTAGGGAGGGAGGAGGACAAGGGCTAAAAAACTACCTATTGGGTACTATGCTCACTACTTGGGTGATGGGATCAGTTGTACCCCAAACCTCAGCATCATGCAATTTACCCATGTAAGAAAGCTGCACATGGACCCTTGGACTTAAAATACAAGTTGAAATTAAGAAAAGAAGAGAATGCTGCAGGCTAGTAAGTTAGCTAGCCAGTAGGTAAAAATCTCAAAATCTTCTGTTTTTGATAATGTGATTTAGCCCCCATAACCTCTCTGACCTTAGCTATTAAAACTCCCCCCTTCCTTAATACCTGTCCAGTCACACTGCCATCCTTCCTGTTATTTAATACTGGTAGGAACCCTATCAACCCAGGGTTCATCATTCCCTCTCTCCTCAAAGACCCACTTAGCTCAATTCTTAATCTCCTTGAGGTGTTTATTCACACACCACCTTCCTGATGCCTTTCCTGCCCCACATGCACATATCCCTTTCTCCTTTCCCTGTTTTTCTAAGATGTATCAACATATATTTATTCACTATTTCAACATATATATTTAGTTTACTAACATATATTAACATGTATGTTCATTTAGTTTACTATTTTCACCCACAAGGATGAAAGCACAAAGAATTTTGTTTTACTGTTATGTCCCAGACAGGCAGCCAAAATACTTGAATTCAACTTCTGTGAACCTAATGAACATGTTGGCACAAACCTTTGCCTATGGTGAAATAAGGAGGATTGCCAATGGTCACTAAGTCTAGAAGATGAATAGCCAATCAGGAAACATTAATTTAAGGTTTCAAAATGCATGTGGAATATTTTCACCACAAAGTGATAATTTTTAGGAGTTGACAGACATACAAGAAATAATGGGGCAGAGCTCAATGACTAATCACTGGTATGACCACCTCAAACTTTCCCTTGACTTTATTTTAATCCATAAAATAAACATTTAAATCATATTGAGCATAGTCATTTTTCCAATTCAAATTTATCCCTGAAGCCTGATAAGTAAAAATTTACCTCTTTTTGAAATGACATCTTTCACCAATATTTTGAATGTATATTATTAATGTAATCCTCCCCAGTACTTTCTGTTACTGAATACTTAATCAAATAATAAGCTATTAGAGCAGAAATCTTTCTCATTATATAAAAAACAGGCATTGAGTATCTTCTTAAAACATACAATGTCGGAGCTATTAATAAAATTTATTTCTTGTGATTTTTAGTTCAGTGACATTTACATATAATTTCAGTCTGTGTTACTTCTCTGGAAAAGCACTAATTAGGTCGTCAGCTGTTTTATGATACTCACATGTGCACAGATAATTCTCAACTCCTGCACTGACCCAGTATCAACAGTAGTTTCAGCAAAAACCTCCTCCTGAAATACAATTCGAGCTCCTCCCTGCTTGGTGACAGAGAACCCTATTATCATGCTGTTGTTGACTGACCTCTTCCATTCTTGAGACCCCCTCCCAGATGTTCAATCCAGCCAAGGGAAAGCAGTAAAGTCATATAGATACTACCACAAAACCTAGCCTTACAGGTGTTTTTATCTGCATTTTTCATTTGTCCAATATTTCCTACAAACTCTTCCTTAAGAGGGAGAGGGTAGAGAAAATGTTACTTGTAAGATGTTAAAGGTGGATATCATATAAACAAAGAGTACAAACTATTTATTAGTTTTTGGAAAACATTAACTATCTGCTAATAACATAAAGCTTGATTTCTAGCTCAAACTATTCACAATACTATGAGCCACATAAGTTAAAGGCCTATACATTTAAAAACATACAAATTTATGGTATAAAAATATAGAATGCAGAACTGGAATCTGAGGAAGAAAATATAGGAGATTATATATATGTTGAATAATGTTTTTAAATAAGACAAAACAAATAAATTGTAAAAGACAAAGAATTTTGGTAAATACAAAATTAAAAATTTTGAATAACATCCTATAAGTAAAGTCGAAAGAAAAATGACAGATATGAGGATATACTTGCAATATATTTAAGAAAACACTAGGACCCAGAAGGCATTTTAAAAATTGAAAATCAAATTTAAAAACATACAACAGACATGAAAAAGTCACAGAAAAACAAAAAAGGTCAATATTCATACAAGAAACTCAGCTTCATTTGTCATCTGCAAAATGCATATTAAAATAAAATGGAATCATCTATGAGTGCTAAAAGTTAAAATTTCAATAATCTCAAGTGTGATTAAGGACACAGATAAGGATATTCTGTCATCCTCTGCTGGTTGGAGCATAAATTAATGTGAACACTTTGGAGAGTAGTTTGGTGGCATCTGTTAACGCTAAAAATGAACACAGACCATCAAGCTGCAATTCCATTTCTCACGTTTGCAATGAGAAACTTTCTCACATGTTTACAAGGAGATAAAATCAAGTATGTTTTTTTTATCAGTATTGTAATAACAAAATAAATTTAAGCAACTCAAGTGTCTGTCAATATGGCAGTGGTTAGGTAATCTAAGATGATCAAACTATGACAAATCCAGTAGTAAAAGCCAGTGCATCTGAAGTTTAAAGAACAGGAGGAAAGTGTACAGACAGTAGCATCATTATTTCCATATAGGTTGTTTATTGAACATCTTCAGGGAACACTACTCACATAGATTACAATGTGACGACTTCCCCTTGGGGTTATGCAGTGCACCACATGCACAATGATGCATGAAGGGCATGAGGAAGGGATAATGTTGGGAATTTAACAGGAGGCCAAATTATGCAAAGCTTCAGAGGCTATAGTAAAGAATCTACATTTTATTCTAAGTAAAATCCCTGAAGGGTTTAAAGAGGGCAATGAATTCATGTTTTAAAAAACGTTCTCTGGCAGATATATAAAATGGATGTGAACAAATTAAGACAAAAAGTAAAAGATCAATGAGGAGTATATTGCAATGGTCTAATCAAGAGTTGATAGTGGCCTCAACTTGGATGGTGGCAGTGGTAATGGAAAGATGGGGAAAATATGAAATATATCATTCAGATATAATCTACTAATGCATTATATTGGGGAAAGTAGAGGAAACTTTGGAAAGAATGCCATCAAATTGATTACCAAGTTTCCATATGGGGCCTTGAATGGGTGGTGGCACCATTTACTGATCTGAGGAAGGCTGAGAGAAGAATATCTTTCAGCAGTACAACTTCAAACATGTTAAGTTCAATATAACTGATATAGCCAAAACAAATAATCAATAAGAGAGATGACTACATAAAACTAAAGCTAAGAGAAGAGGTTTAGACAGATGTAAAGTTTCAAGGAGTTATCATATGTATAGGTATTTCTTAAAGTCATGGATATAGAGGAGAGGTCACTAATAGAAAGGAGATGGGCCATGGAAAGCCATAAGAAATTATAAAGTTTATAAGACATGGGCACATGAAACCAGAGAGAAAGGGTGGGAAATCGGGAGAAATTGATACAACTGAAATAGCATAGTTACCCTTCAATGAGGGAACTGCTAAGGAAATCATCTTATATCTATTTTCTAGTTTTGCAGAACTAGAATCTGAGGAAGATTAAAGATTAAAAAACAATAGACAAATATTATCCCACAAAATACAGTCAACTGATCTTTGACAAAAGAGGAAGAATAAAATGGGGAAAGGATAATCTTTTTGATAAATGATGCTAGAAGAAATTGATATCCACATGCAAAAAGAAAAAAATGAATTTAGACACAGATATGACATCCTTCACAAAATTTAACTCAAAATGAATCCATGGCTTAAATGTAAAATTAAAAAACTATAAAACTCCTACAAGTAAATATAAGAGAAAATCTAGATGACTTTGAGTTTTGATGATGTTTCTAGATACCATACCAAAGACAGAATCCATGAAAGAAAAAATTGATAAATTAGATTTCATTAAAATTTTTTAAAAAACTAATCTGCCAAAGACACTTGAAAGAGAGTGAGAATACAAGCCACAGACTGGTAGAAAATATTTGCAAAATACATATTTGATAGAGAACTGTTATCCAAAGTAAACAAAGAATTCTTAAAATTCAACACAAAAATCAAAAACTCAATTTTATAAATGGGCAAAAAACCTAAACATAAACCTTACCAAAGATATCCAGATGGCAAGTGAGTATATGAAGATGCTCAACATCATATATCATTAGGAAACTGCAAATTATAAAAACTGTGTAACACTAGATAATTTTTAGAATAGCTAAAACCCAAACACTTATCACCCAAAGTTGGCAAGGATGTGGAACAACAGGAACTCTCATTCATTACTGGTAATGCAAAATTGTAGAATAATTTTGGAAGACAATTGGGATTGGGCAGTTTCTTACAAAACTAAAAATACTCTTACCATTATGATCAAGCAATTGTGTTCCTTGGTATTTGTCCAAAGGAGCTGAAAACTAGTGTGCATACTGTATGATTACAACGCTATGATATTCTGAAAAAGGCAAAACTATGAAGTGAGTAAAAAAAGGTGAGTCATCGCCAGGGTGGAAGGAGGGTCAAATAGGCAAGCAAAGAGGAGTTTTAAGGCAATAAAATGATGTATGATTTTATAAATGATGCTGTAATGGTAAATACATTTCACAATGCATTTGTCAAAATTCATAAAATTACATAAGAGTGAATTCTATGTAAATGAACTTATGTGATAATGATGTGTCAATATAGATTCCATTTAACAAATGTATTCTGGTGGGCAATATTGACAGTGGAGGAGGCTGTGCATGTGTTGAGGCAAGGGGTATATGGGAACTCTAATAGTTTCCACTCAGTTTTGCTGTGAACCTAAAATGGCTCTGAAAAAATAAAGTGTATTTTTTAAAATACCAAACACGTATTTAAAAAATAAGCAAAATATGCTAGTATCAGTTTCAAAAAGATAGATGAAAAAAAGCAATTATTTATGCATAGTTCATATAAAATGTGGTTTATTTAAAATAAATCAAGTATTAGATATACACATACATTAATTGTATGTGTATTTTTTTTAAGTCTGGCTACACATACAATAAACTTGGCAGTAATTCTCAGAATTAAGAGGAGAAAGAACAATAAAATTCCACTAAAAAAAGTTTTATACTTTTATATTGTTTGTCTTATAATAAACATGTATTAATTTAGCAATATTTACAAAATAGTTTCAAAAAGACACATTTTCAATCACCCTTGTATTCTTAAAAATTTAACCAGATTTTATGAAAATGTGGTCCAAGGAACCCCTATGTCAGAAACACCAGGAGGATTTATTAAAAATGGGGTACTTTCTGAATCCCATCCCTGCTTTCATTTTTTTTAAGACAAGGTCTCACTCTATCACCCAGACCAGAGTGCAGTGGCACCATCTCAGCTCACCACAACCTCCACCTCCACCTCCCAAGTTCAATTGATCCTTTCACCTCAGCCTCCCCAGTAGCTGGGACCACAGGCATTCATCACCATGCCCAGCTAATTTTTTTTTATTTTTTGTAGAGATGGGGTTCACCATGTTGCCCAGACTGGTCTCAAACTCCTGAGCTCAAGCGATCCTCCAGCCTCAGCCTCCCAAAGTGCTGCGATTACAGGAGCTAGCCACTGCTCCTGGCTTTAATAAATCCAGGCCTCCAAGAATGAGGATAGGACTTTGCATTCTTAGCAACACCATCAAGTGATTCTAACCTCTACCCTTCTGAATAAGTCAAAATGAATGAATGACATTTTTTAAAAATCAGCAAATGCCAACACCCTCTGGATAAGCACCTACCAATTGTCCAATCTAAAGTAAAAGGTGACAGCTCCCAAAGAGTGGGAAGAAAACTAAATAACTAGATTAACGACTAAGCTATGTCCTGAACCAGGGCGCACTCTAAGAAGCACTGTTACATTATAAGAAGAAATATAGACTCCATAGGTATAAAAACTAGCCAAATGTGCAGAACTTTCCTTCTTCTTCTCATAATTCCCATTGGGTCAGTTGTACACGGAAGCAAAACATAGTATCAATATATTATGCCTTAAAATGTATCTTGAATTGATTATAGTCTATATCTGAATCAGAAATAGAGGCTGAAGAATAATTCAGTGTTGTCCTCTATATTCCGCCATTTGAACTACCTTTCTGAAAGCATTATAAATGTAAGACATTTCCAAGAATCTCATCTATGCGTCTTATCTCTCTATACAATGCAATCTAGAGCATAAGATTTGTGTCACATACATATCAGCCAAAAAGTCACAGTTACCAGATGTAAGAGGCTTTTCAATAACTGGCTCCATTACAAAAGCCTAAAGATAGTGGAATTAGAACAGACTCACAAAGTTCCTAAGGTTCGATGTACTTACCTACAAGCAACTCTTGGAAGATAAATCCTTAAATTACAAAATTATGTAAGCAGTTTATTGTATTTATGAGCAATGTTTTTAATCCAGCAGATAACTCACAGAGTTCTCTTTCTCTCCTCCCCCCAGCTTTATCCATAAGTGATCCATCTTTCAGAAGCAATGAATTATCCTGGATGTCTTTTGCTTCCTTTCGTGTTCGAAAAAAGACACATATTCAATTGCAGTTTCAGCCTCTTGCTGCAGATGGTATCCTATTTTATGCTGCACAACACTTAAAAGCCCAGTCAGGTAAAATTGGCAGGCTATTTGTTTGCAGAATGAAAGAGGAAAAAAAGTAATGAATTCCTAATAGTCTATAATGTATGATAGTGTTTATTTTGTGTTACCTAGTCTTTAAATATGCAACCATTTGAGCGTTTTATGTTCTATTAACACTGCAAGTGTATGCTTATGAATTTAGAGGCCCTAAATATATAGTGAACAAAATAGCAAGATATTTGTTAGAATTAAAGTTAGCAAAATCTAAATAAAGTATATGCTGAACTTTAAAACAATCCCATAAAAAAATTAAAGCCATGCATGATAGTCCTATGATAAAGTAGACAAAATATGCATGTAAAAGATTTTTTAAAAGGAAGGCATGGCTGGTATATTTCATGTAGATTCACCCACATTTATAGCTAAGACAAATTCTCTTTAAGTCATTCTGTCATCCAAATAGTAAACTCAGGATTTGTGTTCTGAAATGCTTACAAAAACATTTTGGAACTTAAAAAGATGCATATTTACCATAAAATATGAAATAAAGTATCCAATTAGTGTTTTAAAAATTAATTTTTTTAGGTTTTACTACTTTACCTTTGATTTCCATTTTCATACGTTTCCCCAAAATTCTGACAAAGACATTTGGACATATAGTTACATCTCTATTGCAAAGTATTTTTAAAATCTTACATTTGACTTTCAGTTTCTCAGAAAATGAGAAACAATTTTGGTATTGAGAAATAATTACATTTGCTTATTTTACATCATTAACAAAAATGGTGCTCTAATTTTTAGAATCTAAGTAGTTCTTATAGAAGTGTCTTGACTTGCTTCTAAGTAATAAGAATATCAGGGAATTGGACCAAAGTGGGTTCCATCTCAATGCACTTCTGAAATACCTTCAAAATAATTTCAAAGAAAAAAAGCATAATTGAGTTATAAAATACAGCTTAGAAGAAATCTGCTCTCCTGAGATTTGATATTTGGTTTTAAATTCATGATTAAATCTCCCTGTGAAAATGTCAAATAGGAGAACCACACACAAAGAGAAATTTTCTATTTATAAATCGAGACATTAAAAGACAATCAGCTTCAGTTACATTGCTCATAAAACTCAAAATTAATGTAAGCAAGACCTATGTAAAAGAGCAGAAAATCAAGGTATATTTGAGATTGTGACTGGCCAGAAATGTTGTATTATAGTTTTATAATCAGTACGATAGATACATATTTGTGTTTATGTATATGAAATATAAAGCTCATACACATTAATATACATGGGAGGGCAAGAGCACATCTTCTTACATGTTATTCAGTGCATGTACTTCATGACAATCAAGTTTCCTTTATGCCATCAGACACTACTTACAGAGATTCATTAGCTTCACATGATTGATGCATTTGACACTTATAGAAGATCATGAAAATTTTAAATTACTAAAAATATAAGCTTTAAATGCTTAAACCTAGATTAATCAAAAACAATTATCAGATGAAAGGCATAAACTTATTTTTTTAGTAATCAAGTAATGTAACAAGTTTATTTGAAGTCTGTCTCATTTTAGGTTGCAGAAAATACAGCTGACAGTCCTGTACTTTGTACCTCCTCTAAGAGCTGTGTCTGATGTAAACATTAACCAAGTCTTCCTAGTTGATCCTCTGCTAAGAGGACCTATTAGTAAAAAATAACCACTTAATACACAATGTTAAAATCCAAAAATTAAATATAAGCAGTCAACACGGTTTTCACATGTTCAAAATGAAATTCTAAATTAACATGGTTTATCTCTTTAGAGATTAATAATTTGAGTAGTGTAAAATTTAAAACAAAATAACTTGAAAAGTATACGACATGATTCCAGATCTCTGACTTTTGAAAGATGTTTTAAAGGAATAAGACCCTGGCCTCTTCTATTTCTGCTAAAAATTTAACACCTTTAAAACATTTTTGATATATATAAATTAAGCACAAATTAAAGCCTAAATTCATCTTGATATAGTTGTAATTCTCCCAGACTCATGTGTACAACGTCACATTGCAATGTGAAGTTAAAACGTACTCGAACAACTGTAAGATTTAAATTACTTTGCTTTCATTATCTACAGAAAAGAATGTATATACAATTTCCCTGATATGCTGATTCTGTAGTCTCTTCACAAATATTAGGTCCTATAAGTTTTCTCTAATCTATAATAAACCACAGTGGGATAGCAGGGGATGAGGTAGAAACAACAGCAGAACAGAGGTGGGAAGAGCCTCAGCCATGGTTGAGTGGGCATTAAATAGCCAAGGTGAATTCATTTATGATCTTCATGCTACTTGATCTCTCTTTCTTGTAACGACTCTTCATTACATTATACTAATGCCAATCTGAGGCCGGGTGTGGTGGCTCATGCTTGTAATCCCAGCGCTTCGGGAAGCCGAGGCGGGCAGATCACCTGAGGTCAGAAGGACAAGACCAGCCTGGCCAAGACGGCAAAACCCCGTCTCTACCAAAAATACAAAAATCAGCAGGGTGTAATGGCCAGCACCTGTAGTCCAAGCTACTCAGGAGGCTGAGGCAGGAGAATCACTTGAACCCAGGACGTGGTGGTTATAGTAAGCCCAAGATTGCACCACTGCATTCCAGCCTGAGCAACAGAGCAAGACTCCATCTCAAAATAATAATGCCAATCTGTACTTATGACCCGTAACTAGAGCATCATATCCTAATGCACTGAAATTAAAAGCCTATGATTTTTTTAAGTTAATACAGCTTTTAGTTTCCATAGCCAGAGACAGAACACTTTTTGTCGATTTTGCACACGAACATACTAGCTGAGTTAAAATAGCCCTTTCTTCACAAAAGCTATCCTTGTTCTTTCTTCTGGTTGGCAACATGACCAGTCATAGTATAAACAGCTTCAGCTTTCCTAATCATTTCTTAGGTATTTTTTATTCCAAGGTAACTCTTCACTACAAAATTGTTTACTACAGGAACACTCTACAACACAAGGAGCAAGAAAAGCTTCCTCCATAATCCTGTGAAAGGTAACTGGCTTGTGTTCACTTGCAGGCCACAAAGTATATTTAGGTTGCTATAAATATTTTTTAACTTAGTATCAATAATGTTTACTTATTCTAGTTTTGTGGTATAACTCAATGTATATTTTTTCTTTCCTAATCTGAAAGTTTATGATGCTCCTCTTTCCTTATAGTTAAAAATGCTGTACATGTTAGAAATTAGTATGCAAATAAACTTTTTGTTATGAATTTTTAAAACAATTTTCATGCCATTATAGGACAAAAGTTTTTGCTTTCAAGCTAAAACTATTAGTTGAGAAACATTCTGAGTCATCTCGACCCACAACCCTACACAAGTACTTCTCTATTCAGTAATTATTTGTTTAGCAGCTATTTATGTACCAGATAGCATTCTGGGTGCTGGGAATAAACTATTGGACCAAACCAGACACAGACCCTGTTCTCATAAAGCTTACAACCTAGTGGATAAAGCAGCTATTAACCAAATAATCACATATGGAATTGACATAGTATACTCACTAAATAAATTCCCTATGAGGAAAATAAAGGAGAACCATAGTTTTGATAGGTGAAGAACTACACAGCTGCCAAGTATTCCAACCACTCTAGAATGGCTTGGTATAGACCACAATGGAGAACAGAAGGAAAGAACACCATTTGCATAAGGAAGGTGAGGAAACATGGCACTTCGGAAGGAGGAAGAACTAGTGTAGCACAATGCCAAATATCCCTGGATGAAGAAAGAGAAAGGTTGGGAAATTTCAGAGGGCAAGGAAAATGTTTCGTGGAAGACTTCTGCATGGTTTATTATGTTTTAATTAATAAGTCATTTTGCTATCTTCTTGAAGCAATCTTACATTGAAGAGCAGTACACTTTTTCCAAGCAAGTGGAGTTGCCTTTACTTTTCTTCTGAATGCCTCACTGCAACTTCAGATGCTGGATATGGTATTTGTTCCAATTTCTTCACCTAATTATAAAATGAGATACACTGTAATGGAGGGAAACCTAGTGATTTAAAGCACTGGCAGAAAAAATACCTGACCACAACTCTGGGAAATCAAGGAAAACTTCTCTGAGGAAGTGACGTTTTATCTGAAACCTGAAGAATGGGTAGGAGTTAACTAGTTGAGGTGGAATGGGGTGGTGGAGTGTTCCTAGAAAACAGGCAGATGAAATCCTTAACAAGGTTACTGTTGTTCAAGTAAAGAAAGTGTAAGGATGGGGAAAGAGAACATTCCTGGTAAGGTTGGAGAAGAAAGGAGCCGGGAATGTGCAGAGAATTTATGGGTATGTTAGAGTTTAAGTACCTAGCCTGACAATAGTGAATGCCATTAAACGGTGGCATAAGGATCAGGCTTTCATTTGAAGAAAAACTTCACTTTAATTTACAACCAAAATACATTCATTCAATGAGAACTTTCCACGTCTAAGGAAAATTTATGTAGCCAATTGCTAAACAAAATGAAAGAACACAGAACACATGCATTTTGCTCTGAGTGGAACTAAAACTAACACAATTGTGCTCAAGATCTGTTACTTTTTTCCCCATAATCAAAACTTACCCAACTTGGCCAGAAAGAACAAAAGTTTTCAGTGGAAAACTTTTACTGCTGCTAATTAAACATACTATTTGATTTCTTGCAGGTGATTTTTTATGTATCTCTTTAGTGAATGGTTCTGTTCAACTTCGCTACAACCTTGGTGACAGAACTATCATTCTAGAAACTCTCCAAAAAGTAACAACAAATGGAAGTACTTGGCACGTAATAAAAGCAGGAAGAGTTGGTGCAGAAGGCTACCTGGATCTAGATGGGATAAATGTAACAGAAAAAGCCTCCACTAAAATGAGTTCCCTGGACACAAATACAGACTTCTATATTGGAGGAGTATCTTCCTTAAATCTTATAAATCCCATGGCAATAGAAAATGAACCCATAGGTTTTCAAGGCTGTATCCGGGAAGTTATCATAAATAATCAAGAATTACAATTAACTGAATCTGGAGCAAAAGGTGGTTCAAATGTAGGTGACTGTGACGGGACAGCCTGTGGGTACAACACATGCAGAAATGGAGGTAAATGTACAGTAAATGGCACAACGTTTTCTTGCAGATGTTTGCCAGACTGGGCTGGAAATACATGTAATCAGTCTGTATACTGCTTGAATAATCTTTGCCTCCACCAATCTTTATGTATACCTGACCAATCATTTTCTTACAGTTGCCTATGTACTTTGGGTTGGGTGGGAAGATATTGTCAAAACAAAACTTCATTTTCAACTGCAAAATTTATGGGTAATTCTTATATTAAATATATTGATCCAAATTATAGAATGAGAAACCTCCACTTCACTACTATATCCTTAAATTTCAGTACTACCAAAACAGAAGGTCTAATTGTATGGATGGGAATAGCTCAAAATGAAGAAAATGATTTTCTGGCAATTGGTCTCCATAATCAGACCTTGAAAATAGCAGTTAACTTAGGAGAAAGAATATCTGTGCCTATGAGCTATAACAATGGCACATTCTGTTGTAACAAATGGCACCATGTAGTTGTAATTCAAAATCAGACTCTTATCAAGGCCTACCTAAATAACAGTCTAATTCTTTCCGAGGATATTGATCCACATAAAAACTTCGTTGCTCTAAACTATGATGGCATTTGTTATCTAGGGGGCTTTGAATATGGTCGAAAGGTAAGTATCATTACTCAAGGGATTTTTAAAACCAATTTTGTTGGCAAAATTAAAGACGTATTTTTTCAGGATCCAAAAAAAATTGAACTAATTAAATCAGAAGGATACAATGTTTATGATGGAGATGAACAAAATGAGGTTACATAAGTTAACACCAGAGATTTTAGTACACACTATATATAAATGTAGTTATACTGATAGTTATTTCTTTGGTACATTGCTCACAGGGAATCAACTGTTCACTATTACCTGAAATAGTCTAAATGCTAACATATCTTTTTGTTAACAATGGAAAATGTCACTGAAGGTTCTGATTGCTTTTCCTACAATCTAATTTATGTGTATATATTTTGATTCATGTTTTAACTCCATTACTTCATTCAGTGCTTATTCACAGAATGTGCTTATTCACTTTGCTTATCCACTTTGTACCTATCCTTCATGTTAAAATTTTAAAATCAGTGTGTAAACTGAATTTTAAAATGTTTAAAATTCAGTTGGGAATGAATTAGTGATAGGTACAAATAAAAAAATCAAGTTATTAACCAAAGGAAAAATAAAAATTATACAAAGCAATGTAACCATATTACATGGCTTAGCTACAATTATTTATATGATTCAATAATGTAAAACTTGAAAATAGATATAAATCAAAAGTACTGCATGAATGTAGAAAAGAAAGAGAGGTGAACAGGCTGGTAAGAGCTAAATCCGTATCTTTTATAGTAAGACATCAATAGATGTTACGGTACGTGCAACTTTAAAAAATAGCCTATGCACAGCACAAACATGAAGGCAAATATCCTAAATGTCTAAAATAATTGAAAATGGTTGCCTCTGGAGAGAACAGTAGTGCAGAGGCCTGTTGCTTTCTGTTTATAAACCTTGTAGAACTGTTCGACTTTTTAAAACCATGTACTCATATTAACTGATCAATTAAAAAATAAACCATAATTTGTGTTTTACTGCTATCAAGTCTACAGATCTCAGTATTGTGCATAAAATAGGCTCTAAATAATACCACTGAAAATTACCGTCCTAACAATTTAGTAGTTAAAAGCATAACTTGAAAAAGTATTATTTTGCCCAAATCAGTTACTCATATAATTGTGAATGGAATTTTCACTTCCCACTCCCAGTCCGTCATTGCAGATTGGAAAGCAGTTATTGCTGTTGTTACCTAACATTTTCTGAGTTTGATATCTGTGACAATTTTGCCACCTGGCAACTGGCAACATATGACTGACTTGGTGAATTACCACGCAGAACAGGTTGTCGAGGGAAAAAACATCTTAGTAATAAGCAGTATGTTGCGTTAAAAGAAAAAAAAATGTTATTATTCATCAAGTAATTGGAGAAAAGAATTTACAAAAAGTAAGGGCTAATGAATACTCAGTTAATTTCTTAATACCTGTGCCGATTCCAGTCTATACAAAGGAAATAGGTAATTTATCATTCAAAAAAATTACAGATTTTGTCTTATTTTAGCCACTCCATTCCAATCAAAAGCCTACAGACATTCCTCAAAGGACCTAGGACCACAAGTTAAGACTGTTGGCACCATTTGACAGGGCACAAATTGCTTCCAGACCTACCCCTATTAACACTAGAAGTGTGAGGGTAGAATATAAGGTAGAATTGCAGAATGTTTACGCATTGATTCAAGGGTTTTTTTTTTAATAGAAACCATTCAAGACAACTCCAACAAATTTTGCTGCAAAACGGTGACCTAAACTTGTATTGATCCATACTATTGCATTTAACTTTGGAGATACTTAGATCATAAAGATAAATGCTCTAAAGAAATTCCTTTTGGCAGCTGGTAATCAAATCAAACTTTTCAGAAAACACACTTTATGTATAAACCAAGAAAGCTGCTTTATGAAAGGTTACAAAGTCTTTGAAGAAATGTTCCTATATTAGGCCACGTGTTCTCTCATAATAAAGTGTGCCTTTTCTTTAAAGTAGCACTTCCTGAAGTGTGGCCCAAGAACCCCCGGGATATTTTCAAGGAATCCAAAGATCCTCCCTCCCAACACAAATGCACATATAACCAGATTTTCTTCATATATTTCAAATAAAATGACATGTTACAAAACACTGAATGCAAAGCAGGTAAGAGAATGCAGCCCTGAGTCAGAAATTGGAAATATGCAAAAATGCAAACGATACTCTTCTTACTGAGTTTGGAAGTTAACTTTTATATAAATGTTATATTAACCAATGAGATTATCAATAAAAATGCTTAACGTTTATCATTTTAATTTCTAGTTTGCTAAATAATTATATAACCCATATAAACAAAAGCTTTGGCGTTATTTAAAAATGTAAGGGGTCTTGAAACCAATGAGAATTGCTGCCTTAAAGCTTCTTTTCACAGTTGCAATTTTATGTTCAGATTTTATAACTTGTCTTCTACCTGGAAGCTCCATAAACTGGACTTTCCCGTTGCTCATCATTGAATTCCAAATGCAGGTAACTGTGCTTGCAAAATAAGCACACAATATTTAAGAACTGAAAACTGCTGCCTATTCTCCTATACATCAAAATGACTTGAAAATATATTTTTCACCTTAAAACCCTGCAAGTTTCATGTAACAAATTAACATTATTCCTGCTTCCTGTCGTTGCTATCCTGGTGATGACAGTGCTGACGATTTCCTATGTGAAATGCTTTTCCAGCATGAAATAAAAATAATTGCTACAAAAGGACCTTTAAGATCGTTTTTTACTATAAATGTCAGGAGGTTTCTTAAACTGTTCAATGTAAACAGAACTTAAAAAAAAAAAATGTGTAGTAATATTTATCTCTTCAGTCTCCTTTTAAACAAGTCCCTGAAAAAAATCATTACTTTGGAAAAAAATCTTAAAATAAGGCATATTTTTTAAAGACAGCTTGGGCTAACATACATATATATATATATATACACACACACACACACGCATACACTGATTTATTTCATAGAAAAAGTATTCTGGGGATATTTGGATTTATACTGGATTCACACTGCCCTTTAAGCGCTTAGGCTGTTATTTGCCTTAATGACTGCTCTACGTCTAACTCTAAGATTAAACTTGCCAGGGCGGGCTGAAGTTTTCAAAGCATTTCCAGCTATTTATCTTTGTTTTCAACTCACTACCTTCTTGCTCTACATATTAATTACTATAATTCTTTGTAAAACAGAAATCAAAGAATCAGGGTGTTCTGCACCTTTTTTAAAAGCAGTAACCAATTATATTTGCAATTTGCTTTAAGAGACAGAAATCAAACCTGATTATGTATATAGCACTTTGTAGTCATTAGTGAATACATTATAGTTCTTTGTAGTCATTAGTGAGTGGTAGCCTTACCAGTTTTAGAGGGATCTTAGAAGATAAGCACAGTACAACTAGTATATTAAAATGTTAAAGTATCTTTTACTACGATCTGGTTCATTATCAAACTCTCATAATGCATTTAAGTTTGCTTCATATACTTTAAAAACACAGTTACTATTAAAAACAGGAAAAACAAAGTTACCTGTTAATCAGTAGCTTTACATTAATACACAAACACGTTAATAGGGAGGGGCATAACTTTTCATTTTCCTCTCTTGCTGGTTTTAATTGTTCTTAAATTTTAAACATGTATTTACTATAGCTTTAGCTATTCTATAAAGATATAAGATTCACCCACAATATAAGCTACAATTAGAGTCAAGGGCTGTGGTAGATGATGGCCCCCCCAAAATATGTCTACATCCCAAACCTTGGAACACCTGTAAATAGGTTACATTGTAACCCATAGGTTACAATGGGGAATTAAGGTCACAGATAGAATTGAGGTTGCTAATCAACTGACCTTAAAATAGGAAGATTACCCTGGATTATCTGGATGGGGGTAAATGTAATCACAAAGGTCCTTTTAGTGGAAGAGGGAATCAGAAGGGAAAGTCAGAGATAGTAGAGAAAGACTGGGTTCCACATTGCTAGCTTTAAATATGGAGGAAGGGATCATGAGCCAAGGAAATTCGGTGCCCTCTAGAAGCTAGAAACCAAAGGGAAAAAAGGAATCCTCCAGAAAATGAATGCATCCTGCTGATCTTACCTAGTGAGATCTGCATAAACTTCTGATCCACAGAACCATAAGATCATAAATTTGTGTGGTTTTAAGCCACTACACTTGTAGTAATTCATCACAGCAGCAATAGAAAACAGGACTAGAGAATAAGGATTTGTGACTAATAAAAATTTTGCTAATCTGTACAAAAGAACCTATAGGATTTTGGTTATGTCTTCTGGCTCACGCTGAGGAGTTGGGTTGCTCAGTGAAGGGTTTCTGACAGTTTGGCAAAATGCAAAGAAAGCTATGAAAGGTATACATAATCATAAGATTTTTGCTTCTTTTTCTTATTCTCAATTCTCAGAGCACAGTTGCTTAGTACACGAAGAGAAAATTGAGCTAGGATTCCAGCTCTGACAACAGCAGGATAACCTGGGCAAGTTTCCCAACTCTCTAAGTTCCAGTTTCCTCAGCTCTAAGCCTTCACTTTGGCTGACCAATATTTCTATTAAGTGCTCACAACCACGGTTCGCTTACAGAGGGCTGATGGAGGCTTTCTTATTGCCACAAATATTACATAGGGTGAACTTTACAGGTACTGAGATGCCCTGGTACTTTTATCTAAAAGAGGTATGCGTAAGCTGTCTTAAGATGATTCTAAGTTTTTTTAAGTATAAAACTTTAAGGAACAGGTTTTTCTTAAAACAGGAGACAGTGAAAGATGAAACTCATTAATTCACTAATTTGTGTATGGCTGGTTAAACCTGGGACGGAGAATGGCTTTGGATCTGCTACTCGTTGAAAACTTTTTTCATTTTCCCTTTTCTCCCTCAAAAGGAAAACCTCAAATAGTTAATATGACCATACTTTTCCTATTTTCCACACAATGCTTCAGTAAATCAGGGGTTACAAGATCTGCTTCTAACCCCAGGAGTTGTTCATCCCTAACAGGTGGCTATATGGGCCTTGCCTATTTTAAGAACAAGTATCGATCAAGATTCAGTAAGATGATTAAACAATCTTAGAGTAAAGCATCACAATATGTAGAAGAAACTATTAGCTAAGAGGTGATCCAAAACTGACCTGAAAGCTTGTTTTCATTCATTAACCCACTGTTTTACTTTTACTTTGCAAAAGAAATCTGGTGTCTGATAATCCCTCACTCAAATGTATCAGTAAAGGCAGATAACATCTGAAATTGAAAAACTAATACTTTATTTTTAATGTGTAAAACCCTGACAGCAATTTTTTTGGTAATGGTGCATATTATGACTAACTTAGGCTTTGTTTTGTTTGGGAACTTTGTTTTCTAGCAAGTTAATTTCCAAAGGAAAAGTCGACCAAAGTTAAACAGACTTTTAATACAAGTCCTCTGTTTCAGAACTTTCTGCTGATAAATTTAAGAGGGCAAGGACAGGGGAAAAAGTACTGCAAGTCACTGCAAATTAGATAGAATCTTTGGTAATGAATTTCCTCCCTTCTCTCCAGCAAAAACAACAAGGATAATTCAGTTTCAAAACCAATTTTTAACTTTAATCTTTAAGTTCTTTAGGAAACAATCAATCTTAATTTCTGTGGATTTATATTTTTCTTCATTAATACAGGTAAGTAAATATACTGAGTTCTCTTTCTTCTGTTTTTTGGGTTTTTTCAGTCTCAAATGTCAACATTTGGTAACTCTTGCTTTAAATTACAGCCATCAAAACCACGTTTTAGGATGTAAATAAATTTAGATATGAATTAACAATAACCTTCTTCATATGCTTTCAAGTGAAACTGGCATATGAAACTATATAGTTATATACAAATTAGACTAAATCACACATTTTATAAAAAGATTCAAAACACATTTCTCTTAAAGTTCTGTGGTTTTTAATTTTAATCATTAACGAGTCAGAGTACCAAATTGTGATGGTGTAAAAGTTTTCAGAAACTTATCTATAAAGTGGGCTATAGCTGCACAGTGTTTCATACGTAGTTCTAAATTCAAGCCTCTTTTGAACTACACAGTTCATCTCAGCCTATCATTTAAGATTTTAAAAAATTGTTTTTCCTCTCATCTCATGCCTGACATAGATAGTCTATATGTTCTTGGCTCAGTAAGAGAAAAACAATGTCTGAAGGTAATTAAAGCTTTAAAGAAGAAATTCTTCTACTACTGAATTTCAAGTCACACACACAAAATAGGTGAGAAATTCTTTTATCATATTTAGAATCAAAATATCCCTTAAAATATTTACATTTTACAGTAAAAAGGATAGCAAAACACAGGATCATGTACAAGCTTAAGTATTCAAGTTTCTGAAGAGCCAAAAATGAAAATAATGGCCTACCACAAAGCTGTAGTATATGGTAATAAGTGACTTCAATGAGTGCAGATTAAAGCAATAAATGTACCCCTTGGGCTTCTGATTCTTGGTCAAAAACTGCTCAACTAAATGATTAGCATAATCTGATTATTAAGTTGCCTGGATTTTTGTTGCTCCTCTACAGTTTCTTTAAAAACAGTGCAATTTAAAACAAACTTACAGAGCACACATTACTCCCAAATTAGTCATCATATAAAGGACATTCACTAGAGGCAGTAAATATATTCCATAGTTAACCATATTTACCAATTAAGGAATAAAACTAAAACTTCTAAGCCTTTATTGCATATTAATAAAACAAATCTTTGAATATACAGCAATGTAAAACTTTTAAAAATATTAAATTCCTATAACTAGGGACAACTGGTATGAAGAAGGGATGATGAGCACTGGTACAGAGCACTCTGCACCAACACACAGAATTCACTGTTGTGCAAATGACCAATAGTAAAAATTTTAAAGATGGCACAATCCTAGCAGGCAATCTTTCGTTTACAAGATACAACATTTAACAGTTATTTAAACGTAATCCTGCAGCAGCCTGCAAATTTTACCTTTTGCTTTTAGTTCTGTCAGTGTGGTCCCTATCTTTGTGGTACCTATCCCTGTCCTTTTCTCCTTCTCTATGTTTACTTTTCTCTCGTTCTTTGTCCTTCTCATAGTCTTCACTTTTAGGTTTATCTGGCTTCTTGTCTACATTCCTACTATCTCTGCTTGCTTTTCCATCTGTTCCTCGATCACCATGTGATAACCGTGCCCTCTCTTTATCTTTGTGCCCTTCCTCCCTGCTTTTTCTGTCTCTGTCTTTGTCTTGGCTTCTGTCTCTGCGTCTATGCCTTTCAGATTCTTGCTCCCATTCCTTTTCATGTCGCTCTCTTTTCAAGTGGTGTGAATCACTATAAAATCTCTGGCGGTCCCCTTTACCCCTATTAAATGGCCTATCCAGTTGCTGCTGGTCTTGCCTACCCCAAGGGTCACTATGGCGCCTTTCTGGTCTCCGAATGTCTTTAACCTGATAAAAATTCTGCGGCCCTATATACCTTGATGCTTGTGAGAGAGGACCCATCATACGCTGCGGCTGACCTGGGAGATGAACAACAGGTGGCCAGGGAACCATGGGATTTTGAGCAAAGCCAAAGCCTGGAGGGGGAAGTAATGGAGGTGGCAAATGTGGCGGAAATCCAAACATGCTTTGTGGGGGAAAATTAGGAGGCCCTGGAAATGGAAATCCAGATGGGCTAGACTTGAGATGTTGAAGGTTGGGCTGCTGTGGCCTCATGGGTGAAAAGTTTGTACTTGTTCTGGGGCTGGTGCTTCTCGAAGTAAAGGTGATGCTTTTAGAAGGAAATTCTGATGGACATGTGTTTCCAACTTCAAAATGAGATGTCACTGCTGCTGATCCTCTTCGAAATGGGTGCACAGTTTCAATACTTTGCATTAAAACATCTTCTTGTAAGGGTTTTGCTTGTTCTGCCTGGGAAGTCTGTATGTTTTCTACTGATGGTGAGTTCTGTGCAACTTTTAAATTATCACTCTGCTGAACACATGAGTTTTTCTCTATAGAACACAACTTTTCCTCTATATTGATTTGTTCTGCCAAGTGCTCCTTGTTGTGTGATAGGCCAGGCAGGATGTGTTTTTCTCCATTCCGGCAACTATCTCCATCTTTGCTTTCTGAAGCAGTTACGGGCTGACTTCGTCCAGCTGCCTGCCTAGGATCCCTTTTCAGATTGATAAACTGTGGAGACCTTGTTGTATTAGCAACAAGGTTTTCACTACAACTCGCATTACCATCTATGTTTCCTTTTCCTACATTGGATCTGCATGGAGAACTATTTGAAGTCTGGTTATCTTGCAAATTATTCTCTTGATCTTGCTGAAGCTGTCTTTTTAATGTTTTCTCTTTACTCTCCGCTGTTTCCTCTTGTTTTGACTGAATTGATAAATTTGCTAAAAATGCTTCTGTAGAAACATCTGGTGGTTTACCTCTGAGACTAAGACTCGTCAAAGGCCCTGCAGAAATGGAAGAGGATCCTACTACTGACGTTTCTTCTCCCGTTACTACTGAATTATCTGTAGATTCTGAAAGATTATCTTCTTTAACTTTTATCTCCTTGTTTTCACCATCAGTTACTTCCACTTTATCTGTTTTCTCTATTTTCGAGTTGTTTTGCTCATTTAAAAATGGAATTTCTTTAGGAGTGTTTTGTTCTATCACTGACTGAGCCTGATCATATACTTGACCAGTGGTGCCCAAAAGGCTTTGAAGTATATCATCCACAGGAAGAGGTTTATTTGCTAATTCCAGAGTAGCAGGTTGATTCTCCCAGCCGATTAATACGCCAGGAAGAAATCTTAAAGGTTTTGGTGGCTCCTGTTTGGTGACTTCCATTAAAGGTTCAACTGCTGCTGGAACATCTTCCTGAAGATTCTGCTGAGGTTTATTTCTCTGCTTGTGTAATACAGTTGTAAAAGAATTAAAAAAGTCATTCTCTTCCTCTGGTGCTGCTTCTGTTGAAACTTCTATTTTACTTTTTTTATCAGGTGGCAATGCTATCGGTGCACTTTCAGGATTCTCAGCTATGTGACTGGTACTAGCAGAGGCACTGTGCTGTCGCTTCAGTTTCTGACGAATAATTAAGCCCAACAATAGATTAGGTCTATGTAGTTCAAGCCCTGTATAAAACCAAAAACATCAATTAATCACTTTTAATCATTACAAAAAAAAAGGGTAAACTTCTGCATCTAACTCATTACATGATATTAAATGGTGTCTGGCCCTGTCAAGCCATCTTTAGAAGGCTGATTCCTGAGAAAGAAAGCAGAGTAGTCTTTTCTCTGGTCCCATCACCCATGTTATTTCATTCTTATCCTATTATTAAAACGTATACCTACCAGGTCCATCAAAAGGCACAAGAGGGTGTGGAATTTTATCTGTGGCACCCAAAGGAATAAGGTACATATCTTTAACCTGCTTCATGTTGTTAGCAGCTACTCCATAGCGTTTCCTGCTACTGAAGTACGCAAACAGCAAAGTATAAGAAATTTGATCTTCTTCAGTTACTGGTGTGAAGCGAACCACACAAATTTCCTGTTCAAGAAAATAAGAAATGTTTAAGATAATAAGCTAAAGAGTAGCTTGGTTTTAAATATTTCTCAGTTAATAACACTCTATTGAACTTTATATTTATGGTACCAAATAACATGGCTTACCAAATTAAATACAGAAAATATTAAAAGGAAGTAACTCTTAAGGGCTTTACTGATCACATTAATAGATCTGTTTTATGTGATGGTTTACATTTCTTACGGAAACATAAGAAATGGAGTCCCGATGTGATTAAAGAATTTTTTGAAGGGGACAGATACAACTTGTCAGTGGCAGAAATGATACTGAAACCTAGGTCTTCTGATATCTATACTATATCCTGATTTCCAATGCTGTAACCGCCACAAAGGGCTTCCTATGTTCTTGACCCACTGGGAACTAAAAGCACCCAACACTTCCACCCTACCATGCATTTATATACACAAACAGACAAATCAACTAATAATTCAGTTAATAGTCACTGAATTTAGGAATAAAAAGGGTTGAATGAAGAGACCTTAAATACATACAGATCATAAATTTGTAAAGTCATTTGGCTTACTTAGGAATTTTCTTGCTTGCTTCTAGGTTCTTGACTTTGTTTCAGATAGAAAAGACAGTCCTAGTCATCCAATAAACATTACATTTCCCAGTCTCCAATAAAGCACATAGCCATCCAATAAACATGACATTTCCCAGCCTCCCTAGCAGCTATGTATGGCTATGTGACTAGGTTCTTTCCAATGGAAGTTGATGACTGCAATTTGTAATTAATTTGGTAGCATTAGAAAACAGTTTTTTCCAATGGAAGTTGATGATTACAATTTGTAATTAATTTTGGTACTGTTAGAAACAGATTTTTTTTCATGATGTTATAGGGTTGAAATGGGAGAGCCAGATTTGCTGCAAAGCCTAAAAGCTGATGCAAGCTCCTAAGGAAAACAGGTGAATGAGCTGAACCATTTCTTATAAAATGTCATCTAAGCTGCCCTCTTTTAGGGTAAAAATCAGCATAAGTATGTTAGTAACAACGATTACAGCATTTAAATCTGCTCAGTTGGAGACATACTATAAAGTGTTAAGATTCAAGATGATTCAATTCTTGGATTCAAGAGTGATATATGTGGATTCAAGAGTGATTCTCAAAATATCCAAGAGTAATACTACTCATTTTTATCAGTGCTTTAAAGTTAATTTGTATTTTAACACTGTATCAATTTAAATTCTAAAATCTGTATTGGAACAAAATATTCTTTTCAGTTTAAGGTTATGAATTTTGGATCACTCCAAAGAAAAACTAGAGACTTCTAGAAAAAGAGGTAGAAAAGTAACATTTGTTTATTCAAGACTTCAACATTTACTGAAACCTATAATATAGTAGGTACTATCGCATCCCCTAGAGGGAAAAACGATTTCTTCTAATGATTAAATATTCATCTGTAATAATATTCTATAAGTTAAAAAAGAAAGAAAAAACAGAGAGAGATAAAGGAAGAAGAGAAATATTACTGTGATAGAGGCATTTCATAGTATCTTTTCTCCTTTCCTCCTATTACTAATGAGAAGCCCTTAACTTTTAGCTGGGCACAGAGCCATCCAATAAACATTACATTTCCCAGCTTCCCTAGCAGCTATGTATGGCGATGTGACTAGGTTCTTTCCAATGGAAGTTGATGACTGCAATCTGCCGCTGAAACAACTAGACAGGTATTCCTCATTTACTCCTCTTTGGTATGTTTGACTGATGAGGACAACATTCCAATTAACTTCTATATTCTTAGAGTCACTATATTTTAGAGTCTCTTTTTTTGCAATAGCTTAGCTGTGCCCTAACTCAAACAGATGTCTATAATAAAAGCAAGGCAAAATTCCAGGGTGAATCTCAATAATTACTCTAAAACATTTCTTCTAAAACATCAACAGATGCCACAAAGAGAGCATCCCAGAAGAGGAGAGGAAAAAAAGAAATACTGTATTCTTTAGTCTCCTCAGCAAATGGCTTTAGTTCAGTTTTGTGAGGTATATTATGTAGACTTAAAATGTGTATTGCATCCTTTCCCCAGGAGACCTTGCACCCTTGCATAAGAATTCTGAACTGTTTCCCTCCTAAACATTTGCCCATGCTGGCATAGTGAAAAAAGTTTTCCTCACCTTGGTTCCTGATGCTTTAATTTTTTCCACATAATCCCAAACTGTCTGAGGTGATATTCTGCCACCTACTTGAATACTATCTGGTAGGTCCTGTGGTTAAAAAAAAAAAGAGAGAGATCAATATATATATAGAATATCTTTATTATGACATTAATAATTCCAATTGGTTCTAAGACTAATTTGAAACAGTAATAAAAAGTCAATAAAATTATAAAAAATACATCAGAAAACATAGTATAGACAGAACAATTTGTCTTGACTTAAAATGCCAACTACAAATGACTGATGCCTAAAATACAGCTACTAAGAAAAATTCTGAGTTCTGCCCAATCTCGCTATGTAAGATGGGAAAGGGAAGCAATGGCAAACATACCACATTACCAATTCAGGAAGAACACTGCATATTCCAGAATATTAAGAGAGATTGTAACCTCCCTTTTTGGTAGTAGTAGGCAGGAACATTCCTTAATAATTAACAGCTGAATTTCAGAGGTCACCAAATATAATTACAAAGTGTATTTTTGCACAGAGGAGAATAATATTGTAATCAATTAAGGTTTTTTTTAAAGGCACAATCCTTCTGAAAATGAATGACTACACATAAAAGCAATTAAGAATCTTTAAAACTTTCTTCAGTACCTTCCTATTTTTTCCATGAAGACTGAGAAAAATCATAAAAACATAATTGATATTAAATTCAATTTATTCAATTATTAATTACTTTAAAATATATTTATTTGGGAGTTTAGTCCCAAACTAAAAACAAGTACAAAATGGAAGTGAAAATCTGGAAAGCAACCACATAAAAACTGTGTCTCAGAGGGGAAAATAATAATTATGTTTAAAATCAAAGGATTTTGTAGTTAAGGGCTTAACTCTCCATTTAAAGGAATAATTATGTTCACCATGGACTGACCAAACATTAAATTTCTAGACAGATTTATTCAGAAACACCATTTCATTTTTCTCTTATAAAACTCACATTTTAAAAATATTTATCAAGCAAACTGTATATAAAAGTGATTAGGCTATTTATTAATTGAAAACACACTGCTAGGCCGGGTGTGGTGGCTCACATCTGTTAATTCCAGTACTCTGGGAGGCAGAGGCGGGCAGATCACTTGAGGTCAGGAGTTCAAGAACAGCCTGGCCAACATGGTGAACACCATTTCTACTAAAAATACAAAAATTAGCCAGGTGTGGTGACGCATACCTATAATCCCAGCTATATGGGAGACTGAGACCAGAGAATGGCTCAAACCCAGGAGGCAGAGGTTGCAGTAAGTGGAGATCGTGCCACTGCACTCCAGCCTGGGCAACAGAGCAAGACTGTCTCAAAAAAAAAAAAAAAAAAAAAAAAAAAAACCACAATGGCTAACCAAATAAACTGATCCACATTATATAAACAATATTACATTGAATTAAACTAATTACAGCCTAAATCAAAAAAAAGTTTATGTTAGCCTTAAAAAAAATAGACATATATGATTTAGGCTTTTCGAAATACTAAACGGAATTTTAAAAAATCTTTTAATTCTTTAAAATAAGCAAATGGAGAAAAAATAATAAAGGTCAGATAATGAACAAAATAGCAAAATATGATCTCAATATAAATACAACATACATGTATATATGTACTGATTTATTTTCCTTCCATACACATATGAAAATATATTTCCTTCAAAATAGTTCAAAAATGTCATCTCATTTATCACAATGTTACATTACTGCTGCTGATTTTCCATAAATACTACGTAATAGTTTCTTCCTATTTCCCTCAGGTGTAAAACCAACCAAGGGTACTGCTTGCAGCAATTACAGTCACTAGTCTCACTAGTTTTCAAATAGCTGTAAAGCTTCAACTCCCAGTCTACATAAACCACATTCACAGAAATAGGCAGGTAAGAACTGTAGTCATGAAGCTGGGGAAACATAAACAGTGGAAAAAACAGAAAACTTGTTCAACAATAAAAAAAAATCTTCTTATTGGGTTAACATTAAAGGCCAAATATGTGTAAATCTTTTATTTAAGTGTGTATTCAAAGAAAAGCTTGGATATCCATATAGACGCTCATTGATTTTTAATTCTCTGACACGTGAGGTAGTACATCTTGAGAAAAGTGCAGGACACAGGAGTTTAAAACTTTCAGAGTATAGTTTGTTTTTACAATTCTAAAGATCCATTTGTTAATTCATAATTATATTACTTGAACTGTTTAAGAATCAGTTAATACTTATTTTTATTACTAACTCCACCTTATTTCCCTGTCTATTACTTTCAGAAATACACATATCAATTCATGCACAGAAGAGCAAAAAAGTTCACAGTACCTCTGTCAAGTATTCAGGGGAGCCAGATACTGGATAGGCTTTGGTAACAAATTTTGCCACAGAAGGCATGTTGATAAAACCTTTCCAGATGAAGTTCAATCGAGCCAGAAAGGTAGACTCAACCTCAACAGTTCCAGGCATCTCTGGACTAGAAAATGATATGAAAAAGTCTAAAGACAAGCTGATGAATAAGTTGATTTCCTACTTACACATCGTTATTTTAGCAGGTGAAGGCAGCCAAAATATGAGGCTACTGACAAAGAGTTCACACTTTTTTTTGTTTTTTGAAAGAAAAAAAGGAGAGAAGGAGAGGAAGAAAGAGGAAGAAAAAGAGGGAGAGAGAACAGGAATATTGCTTTCATTTTATAAAATTACATTCATATTTAAATAATAATGTTTTACAAAATCTTCCCTCTTGGCTGGAGCATTTCTTTTTTAATAATCTAAACCTGACTTTTGGAACCAGCAAAAAATAATAATTTTTTTTTTTTTTTTTTTTTGAGACAGAGTCTCACTCTGTCTCCTAGGCTGGAGTGCAGTGGCACCTTCTTGGCTCACTGCAACCTCCGCCTCTTGGGTTCAAACAATTCTTCTGCCTCAGCCTCCTGAGTAGCTGGGATTACAAGCGCATGCCACCACGTCAGGCTAATTTTTGTATTTTTAGTAGAGACGGGGTTAGACCATTTTGCTCAGGCTTGTCTCGAACTCTTGACCTCATGATCCGCCCACCTCAGCCTCCCAAAGTGCTGACTTTTAGGACCAGCACAATTATTATTTATTTTTTCTTTTTTTTTTTTGAGATAGAGTCACGTTCTGTCGCCCAGGCTGGAGTGCAATTGCATGATCTTGGCTCACTGCAACCTCCATCTCCCAGGTTCAATCAATTCTCCTGCCTCAGCCTCCTGAGTACCTGGGATTTCAGGCGCACACCACCCACTCAGCTAATTTGTATTTTTAGTAGAGATGGGGTTTCACCATGTTGGTCAGGCTGGTCTTGAATTCCTGATCTCGTAATCCACCACCTTGGCCTCCCAAAGTGCTGGGATTACAGGAGTGAGCCACTATGCCCAACCAGAATCAACACAAATAAAGAGAATTCTAAAGCTGTTTCCCCACACATTCATGTCTCTCACTCAAACCACTCAAAATAAATTTACTTACAAAGTCTTGTTTTATCTTAAAGTACAGGAAAGCACAGTTACTTTCTCAAATTAAAAGTTCCCAATATGTCACTTTTCTGATTTTGAAGATTTGCAAGTATAATCTGGTAAAGATCTATAATGAGTATTACAGAGTTTATAACAGAGAAAATTACCGTGGAGCAGGAGAGAATGTTGACTTTGGAGATTCTTGTTTCTCCTCCTCAAAGAATTCAGAAGCCAAAATATTTGAGGTTGAAGACAATGCATCTGCTATACTTTCTGCTTCATTGTCTGAATGTTTACGAGCTACTCCTACAACAACTTTTACTTTTTTTGGAGAAAGATCATCTACAGGTGGTGCCATTCGACCTAAGCCCAGAATACACCAAAAGAAACCAGTTGTTGTTAACTGCAACGTTCACAACTTGACCCACTTTCATTTTCTAAAGTTTTTCAGGTTCTATGATTTGATTGTTGAGTAACCATACATTTCCTGGGGTAATATCTGTCATCATTTAGTTATATTACAATCACATTAAAGAATCAGCAGAAAATTCACTTGTGTTCTTCCCACTGCCAGCCCTCTTCTATATACAGGGATCTAAGTTTATCTGAAATGAAATTCAAAGCAAATCATGCATGGATCTACCTGTAATAAAGTGAATTTTCCCTTAAAATCACTTTACAATTATTTCCTACATGTAAAACGTATCATGAGAAAATATGGAAAACATTAGCGGTCCCCAACCTTTTTCTCACCAGGAACTAGTTTCATGGAAGACAGTTTTGGACAGGTGATGAGGGGAGAGATGGTTTCAGGATCAAACTGTTACAACTCAGATCAACAACCATTAATAGTTAGATTCTCATAAGGAGCACACAACCTAGATCCTTCACATGTGCATTTCACAATAGGGTTTGCGCTCCTATGAGAATCTAATGCAACCACTGATCTGACAGCTCAGGCTATGGTAATACTCACTCACCTGCCACTCACCTCCTGCTGTGCAACCCAGTTCCTAACAGGCCATGGACCAGTACAGGTTTGTGGCCCTGGGGGCTTTGGACCCCTGGACTAGAGAGTGTAATTCCTTTCTTAGTGATGTGAAAACTTAGAAGAAGAGACTGTTAAACAACTCTAACAAGCTAAAATAAAAATATTATTACTAGAACCTAAAACAGGTTTCTTAGTTTTCTGACAATTATCTTTTAACTAAACCACACCAAATTCCAACAGTCTTGAGAAGTAACATAAAGAACTAAGTCAAATCTGTATATGTGTATCCAGGTTTGGATTATCAGCAACAGTTCATGACTATACATGCCTGAAGAGGTATCTCACCAGAGAAGCTATACAAATGCCATATAAGTATGAAAAGATACTCCACATTTGTCATCAGTAAAATGCAAAAGTAAAACAACAGAGAGGTATCACTACACAACTATTAGAATGGCCAAAATCTAGAATACTGACAACACCAAATGCTAGCAAGGATGTGGAGCAATAGGAACTCTCATTTATTGCTGGCAGGAAGGTTAAAATGGCACAGCTTCTGTGAAAAATAGTTTGGAGGTTTCTTAAAAGATAAACACACTCTTAACATAGGATCCAGCAATTGTACTCCATGGTATTGACCCAAAGAAGTTGAAAACACATCCACACAAAAAGCTGCATACAGATGTTTATACTAGTTTTATTCATAATTGCCAAAATTTGGAATAAAATAAGATCTCCTAAAGTAAGTGACTGGATAAATAAGCTATATATCCAGAAAATGTAATATATTATTCAATGCTACAAAGAATGAACTATCTATCAGGCCACGAAAAGACATAGAGGAACCTTAAATGCCTATTACTAAGTGAAAGTAGCCAATGTGAATATGTTATATACTAGATGATTCCAACTATACAATATTCTGAAAGAGGCCAAAACTACAGTGACAGTGAAAAGATCAGTGGTTTCCAGGGATTGGTGGGGGTGCGGGGGGAAGGGATTAACAGAGTAAAGAGGATTTTTAGGACAGTGAAAATACTCTGTATACTACTATAAAACCAGATCCATGTCTTTAACATCTATCCGTAACCACAGAATGTACAACTCTAAGAATGAACGCCAATGTAAACACCGGATCTGGGGTCGTTATTTTTCAATGTAGGTTCATCAGTTGTCATAACTGCACCACTCTAGAGTGAGATATTGATAATAGCGGAGACTATGCACATATGGAGGCAGCAGTTATATGGGAAATCTCTGTAACTTCCTCTCAATTTTGCTAGGAACCTAAAATTGCTCTTAAAAATAAATAGCTTTTTTTTTTAAAAAAAAAAAGTAATTTCACTTTCTGATTTGTCTGTTATGTATAACAATAAAATATAAACGCTATTTTACTACTTTCCTTTAGTAAATGACAGTATCATCACTACTGCCCACAATTTCAGATGTTCATTCTAATGGTTAAATTATTGTCATCTGGTGGGACAGATCCAACATGGCCAATTAGGAGCAGCTCAGGATTGCAGTTCCCAGTGAAAGTGCAAGGGATTGCACAGAAATTCACACGGCAGCTGGGAGGACCCCACAGCAGCTCAGCAAAGCCTCTACAGGCAGACTGTGACTAGGCTGCATCCTCACTGGGCAGGGCAGCCCTGAAAAAAGGCAGCAGCATGACAGAAACTTATAAATAAAGCCCTTACTCCCCGGGACACAGCACCTGGGGGAAAAAAAAGGCACTTAAGAGTTCTGCTGCAGCAGACTTAAACATACCTGCCCAGCAGCTATGAATGAACAACGGATCTCACAGCTCAGCACTTGAGCTTCTATAAAGGACAAACTGTCTCCTCAAGCAGCTCCCTGACCCCCGTATATCCAAAGAGTCACCTCATAAAGGAGAGCTCAGACTGACATCTGTCAGGTAGCTTTCTGGGACAAAGATAGCAGAAGAAACTAGAAGCAACCCTTACTGTTCTGCAGCCGCTGTAGGTAATCCCCAGGCAAGCAGGGCTTGGAGTAGACCTCAGCAGTCCTACAGCAGAGGTGACTGACTGGTAGAAGGAAAACTAAGAAAAAGAAAGAAATTACTTCATCATTAACAAACTGGACATCCACTCAGAGACCCAATCTGAAACTCAACAACTACAAACACGATAGGTGGATAAATCCACAAAGATGGGAAGAAACCTGCACAAAAAGGATGAAAACACCCAAAACCAGAATGCCTCTCCTCCTCCAAGAGATCACAACTCCTCACCAGCTAGAGAACAAGGCTGGACAGAGGAGAATGAGTGTGATGAATTGACAGAATCAGGCTTCAGAAGGTGAGTAATAAGAAACTTCTCTGAGCTAAAACATCATGTTCTAACCCAATGCAAAGAAACTAAGAACCTTGAAAAAGATTTGACAAAATGCTAACGAGAATAAACAGCTTAGAGAGAAATATAAGTGAATTGATGGAGCTGAAAAATACAACACAGGAACTCAGCAAACCATACATAAGTTTCAATAGCTGAACTGACCAAGCAGAAGAAAGGACAACAGAGGTCGAAGGTCAACTCAATGAAATAAAACGAGAAGGCAATATTAGAGAAAAAAGGGTAAAAAGGAAGAAATGAACAAAGTCTCCAAGAAATATGGGACTATGTGAAAAGACCTAATCTACGTTTGATACATGTACCTGAAAGTGACAGAGAGAATGAATACAAGCTGGAAAATACTCTTCAGGATATTATCCAGGAAAACTTCCCCAACCTAGCAATGCAGGCCAATATTCAAGTCCAGAAAATGCAGAGAACACCACAAAGATATTCCTCAAGAAGAGCAACCTCAAGGCACATAATCGCCAGATTTACAAGGGGTGAAATGAAGGAGAAAATGCTAGGGCAGCCAGAGAGAAAGGTCGGGTTACCCACAAAGGGAAGCCCATCAGACTCAGAGCAGATCTCTCAGGAGAAACCCTACAAGCCAGAAGAGAGTGGGGGCCAATATTCAACATCCTTAAATAACTTTCAACCCAGAATTTCATATCCAGCTAAACTAAGCTTCATAAGTGAAGCAAAAATAAAATCCTTTACACACAAGCAATTAATTGGAGATTTCATCAACACCAGGCCTGTTTTACAAGAGCTCCTGAAAGAAGCACTAAACGAGGATTTCCAAGATGGTGCGGTAGGAACAACTCAGGATTGCAGTTCTCAGTGAAGGCGCAGAGGGTGAGTCCTAGCCGCATTTTCAGACGGAACTTTGTTGAAAATTTCCCCCACAGAATGGGGAAATTCCCAGGTGTAGGAGAGACACGGGACACCAGCGCAGCCCTTTCGGCTTGCGTGGCCATTTCTGCCGGAAACGCAGCGCAGTGGCACCCCGCACAAAACTCACTGGTCTGGGTGCCCTGTTAAACCGGCAATATGAGATTTGGGAGGGCAGATTAACATATCTATTTGATTAAATGGGACTTGGACAGTGAGCCAGACCAGGAGATTCCTGGGAAGCATGATTTGAGCCGGTGCAGTGGGTCGCAGCCAGGAAATCACACAGATCCCAGTGCCCTATCAGCAGGCAACTGAAAAAGAGAGAGAGAGAGAGAGAGAGAGAGAGAGAGAGAGAGAGAGAGCGCGCGCACGAGACAGAGAAAGGACTCTGAGGCAGGGAGCCAGGTGATCAGGCTCGGCGGGTCCCACTGCCAAAGGGACAAACAAAACGGCGATTTGAAACGCTCAGGGTTGAGAGTTTTACTGTGGGCTCAGCTGAATCCAGGATGCTGCAGCTTGGTGGAGGAGGGGCATCCGCCACTACAGATGCATTCCGCCCCTACTGAGGTACACGCCCATTGCTGAAGCAGCCTGCTGTTGCCGAGGCAACTCGCCATAACAGACTCAGCCAACAGGGCGGAGCCCACCACAGTAGAGCGGAGCCCCGCGGCAGCAGGGCAGATCCCGCAGTAGGAGGGCAGAGCCTCGGAAGGCAAATACTGACTAGACAGCCTCCTAGCTGGGCAGGACAGTGCAACGGACACTCATAAAGAAAGCCCCAACTCCCTGACACAGAGCATCTGAGGGGTAAAAAAAGGGGTTTTATAAGTTCTGCTGCAGCAGACCTAAACACACCCGCCCAACAACCCTGAATTAACAACGGAGCTCACAGCTCAGCACTTGAGCTCCTATAAAGTACAGACCGTCTCCTCAAGCAGCTCCCTGACCCCTGTATATCAAAAGAGTCACCTCAAAAAAGGACTAATCAGACTGATATTTGGTGGGCTTCATTCTGAGACAAAGATAGCAGAAGAAGGAACTAGTAGCATCCCTCAATGTTCCACAGCTGCTACAGGTGTACCCCAGACAAGCAGGGCCTGGAGTGGATCTCAGCAGTCGTACAGCAGAGGGGCTAGACTGTTAGAAGGAAAACTAAGTAACAGAAATACTTCATCATCAACAATCTGGGCGGCCACTCAGAGAACCAATCGAAAAGTCAGCAACTACTAAGACGACAGGTGGATAAATCCACAAAGATGGGAAGAAATCAGTGCAAAAAGGAGGAAAACAACCGAAACCAAAACACCTCACCTCCTACAAAGGACCAAAACTCCTCACCAGCAAGGGAATAAACCTGGACGGAGAATGAGTGTGATGAAATGACAGAATCAGACTTCAGAAGGTGGATAATCAGAAACTGCCGTGAGCCAAAAGAACATGTTCTAAATCAATGCCAAGAAACTAAGAACCTTGAAAAAAGATTTGAGGAAATGATAACAAGAATGGACAACTTAGAGAGGAATAAGAATGAATTGAAGGAGCTGAAAAACACAACATGAGAACTTCGTGAAGCATGCAAAAGTTTCAACAGCCAAATTGACCAAGCAGAAGAAAGAATATCAGAAGTCGAAGATCAACTCAATGAAATAAAATGAGAAACCAAGATTAGAGAAAAAAGCACAAAAAGGAATGAAGAAAATCTCCAAGAAATGTGGGACTATGTGAAGAGACTCAACCTATGTTTGATAGGTGTACCAGAATGTGACGAAGAGAATGAATCCAAGCTGGAAAATACTCTTCAGGATATTATCCAGGAAAATTTCCCCAACCTAGCAAGGCAGGCCAATACTCAAGTCCAGGAAATACAGAGAGCACCACAAAGATATTCCGCAAGAAGAGCAACCCCAAGGCACATAGTCATCAGATTCACCAGGGTTGAAATGAAGGAGAAAATACTAAGGGCAGCCAGAGAGAAAGGTCGGGTCACCCACAAAGGGAAGCCCATCAGACTCACAGCAGATCTCTGAGCAGAAACTCTACAAGCCAGAATAGAGGCCAATATTCAACATCCTTAAAGAAAAGAACTTTCAACCCAGAATTTCATATCCAGCCAAACTGAGCTTCTTAAGTGAAGGAAGAATAACATCTTTTGCCAACAAGCAAGTACTCAGAAATTCTGTCACCACCAGGCCTGCTTTACAAGAGCTCCTGAAAGAGGCACTACACATAGAAAGGAACAACCAGTACCAGCCATTCTAAAAACATACCAAATGCTAAACAGCATGAACAAAATGAAGAATCTGCATCAACCAATGGGCAAAACAGCCAGCTAGCATCAAAATGGCAGTATCAAATTCACACATAACAATATTAACCCTAAATGTAAATGGGCTAAATGCACCAATCAAAAGACAGAGACTGGCAAATTGGATAAAAAACCAAAACCCATCAGTGTGCTGTATCCAGCACTGAAACCCATCTCACATGCAAGGATACACAAAGGCTCAAAATAAAGGGATGGAAAAAGATTTACCAAGAAAATGGAGAGCAAAAAAAAAGCAGGAGTTGTAATTCTCGTCTCTGATAAAATAGACTTCAAAGCAACAAAGATCAAAAGAGACAAAGAAGGTCATTACATAATGGTAAAAGGATCGATACAACAAGAAGAGCTAATGATCCTAAATATATATGGACCCAATACAGGAGCACCCAGATATATAAGGCAAGTTCTTAAAGACTTACAAAGAGACTTAGACTCCCACACAATAATAGTGGGAGACTTTAACACTCCACTGTCAATAGCAGACAGATCAACCAGACAGAAAATTAACAAGGATATCCAGGGCTTGAACTCAGACCTGGAACAAGCAAACCTGATAGACATTTACAGAACTCTCCACCCCAAATACACAGAATATACATTCTTCTCAGCAACACATCACACCTACTCCAAAACTGACCACATAATTGGAAGTAAAGCACTCCTCAGCAAATGCAAAACAACTGAAATCATAACAAACAGTCTCTCAGACCATAGTGCAATCAAGTTGGAACTCAGAATTCAGAAAATAACTCAGAACCGCACAGCTTCATGGAAACTAACAACTGGCTCTTGAATGTTGATTGGATAAACAATGAAATGAAGGCAGAAATAAAGAAGTTCTTCGAAACCAACGAGAAGGAAGACACAACGTACCAGAATCTCTGGGACACATTTAAAGCAGTCTCCAGAGGAAAATATATAGCAATAAGTGCCCACATGAGAAGAGTGGAGAGATCCAAAATTGACACCCTATCGTGAAAATTGAAAGAGCTAGAGGAGCAAGATCAAAACAACTCAAAACCTAGCAGAAGACAAGAAATAACTAAGATCACAGCAGAACTGAAGGAGATAGAGACACGAAAAACCCTTCAAAAAATCAATAAATCCAAGAGCTGGTTTTTCGAAAAGATCAACAAAATAGACACACCACTAGCCAGACTGATAAAAAAGAAAAGAGAGAACAACCAAATAGATGCAATAAAAAACGATAAAGGGGAAATCACCACAGATTCCACAAAAATACAAACCATCATCAGAGATTATAACAAACAATTCTATGCATATAAACTAGTAAAACTGGAAGAAATGGATGAATTCCTGGACACTTGCATCCTCCCAAGCCTAATCCAGGAAGTCAAAACCCTGAATAGACTAATAACAAGGGCAGAAGTTGAAGCAGGAATTAAGAAGCTACCACCCAAAAAAAGCCTAGGTACAGATGAGTTCGCAGCCAAATTCTACCAGACATACAAAGAATAGCTGGTACCATTCCTTCTGAAACTATTCCAAACAATACAAAAAGACAGAATCCTTCCCAAATCATTTTATGAGACCAACATCATCCATATACCAAAACCCGGCAGAGACTCAGCAAGAAAAGAAAACTTCAGGCCAATATCCATGAACATAGATGCAAAAATCTTCAATAAAATACTGGCAAACAGATTACAACAGCACATCAAAAAGCTTATCCACCATGATCAAGTAGGTTTCATCCTGGGGATGCAAGGCTAGTTCAACATACCCAAGTCTACAAACGTAATACACCACATAAACAGAACCAAAGACAAAACCACATGATTATCTCAATTGATGCAGAGAAGGCCTTTGACAAAATTCAACAGCCCTTTATGCTAAAAACCCTCAATAAACTAGGTATTGATGCAACATTATTTCAAAATAATAAGTTATTTATGACAAACCAACAGCCAATATCATACTGAATGGGCAAAAACTGGAAGCATTCTCTTTGAAATCTGGCACTAGACATGGATGCCCCCTCTCACCACTCCGATTCAATGTAGTACTGGACGTTCTAGCCAGAGCAATCAGGCAAGAGAAAGAAATGAAGGGTATTCAAATAGGAAAGGAGGAAGTCAAATTGTCTCTATTTGCAGACAACATGAGTGTATGTTTAGAAGATCCCATCGTCTCAGCCCAAAATCTCCTGAAACTGATAGGCAACTTCAGCAAAATCACAGGATACAAAATCAATGTGCAAAAAATCACAAGCATTCCTATACACCAATAACAGACTTAAAGAGAGCCAAATCAAACAAACTGCCATTCGTAACTGCTACAAAGAGAATAAAATACCTACAAATACAACTAACCAGGAATGTGAAGGACCTCTTGAAGGAGAACTACAAACCACTGCTCAACGAAATCAGAGAGGACACAAACAGATGGAGAAACATTCCATGCTCATGGTTAGGAAGAATCATTATCATGAAAATGGCCACACTGCCCAAAGTAATTTACAGATTCAACGCTATCCCCTTCAAGCTACCAATGACCTTCTTCACAGAACTGAAAAGAAAACACCTTAAACTTTATATGGAACCAAAACAGAGCCCGCATAGCCAAGTCAATTCTAAGCAAAAAGAACAGCTGGAGGTGACGGGACTTCAAACTATATTACAAGGCTACAGTAACAAAAACAGCATGGTACTGGTAACAATATAGAGATATAGACAAATGGAACAGAAAAGAGGCCTCGGAGGCAATGCCACACATCCACAACCATCTGATCTTTGACAAACCTGACAAAAACAAGTAATGAAGAAATGATTCCCTATTTAATAAATAGTGTTGGGTAAACTGGCTAGCCATGAGCAGAAAGCTGCTGGACCCCTTCCTAACACTTTACACGAAATTTAACTCCAGATGGATTAAAGACTTAGACATAAGACATAACACTATAAAAACCCTAGAAGAAAATCTAGGCAAAACCATTCAGGACATAGGCGTAGGCAAGGACTTCATGACCAAAACACCAAAAGCATTGGCCACAAAAGCCAAAATATATAAATGGGACCAAATCAAACTCCACAGTTTCTGCATAGCAAAAGAAACAGTCGTTAGAGTGAATTGGCAACCAACAGAATGGGAAAAATTTTTTGCAATCTACCCATCTGACAAAGGGCTGATGATATCCAGAATCTACAAAAAACTAGAACAGATTTACAAGAAAAAAACAAGCCCATTCAAAAGTGGGCAAAGGATATGAAGAGACACTTTACAAAAGAAGACATACATGAGGCCAATAAACGTAAGAAAAAAATGCTCATCATCACTGGTCATTAGAGAAAAACAAATCTAAACTACATTGAGATACCATCTCACATCAGTTAGAATGGCGATCATTAAAAAATCTGGAGACAACCGATGCTGGAGAGGATGTGGAGAAATAGGAACACTTTTACAGTGTTGGTGGGAGTGTAAATTAGTTCAACCATTGTGGAAGACAGTGTGGCGATTCCTCAAGGACCTAGAAACAGAAATTCCATTTGACCTAGCAATCCCATTACTGGATATATATTCAAAGGATTATAAATCATTCTACTATAAGGACACATGCACACGAATGTTCACTGCAGCACTGTTTACAATAGCAAAGACCTGGAACCAACCCAAATGCCCATCAATGATAGACTGGACAGGAAAAATGTGCCACATATACACCATGGAATACTATGCAGCCATAAAAAACGATGAGTTTGTGTCCTTTGTAGGGACATGGATGAACCTGGAAACCATCATTCTCAGCAAACTGATACAACAGAAAATCAAACGCGGTGTGTTCTCACTCATAGGAGAAACCTGAAGATTTTCTAGAAATCTCTAGATATTAAAAAATGCACGCAGAATGTTAAACAAAAAAAAGAAAGAAAAAAAATTCTTGTCATCTGACTCTAGCAAGAAGTTTTTAAACTATACCTCAACCCAGAACACCAGTCACATAAAAGTGCTACTGCTCAAAGACTGAGTGAGTGCCTTACCACCAATACTGGGAAAACAAAACTTACTTAAATTACATATACTAGCATATAAGTATACTCCTTTGATAATGAATGCAAAATTATAGGAAGAAAAACTTATAAGTACCAATGCAAATTTTGCAGTTGAGATCAAAGAGATGCTGTCTGTGTTGACTAGTGGTATCTTTAGACATGGAGTCAACCTCCTCTTTTTGTTTCTCAGATCCTTCTGGCTTCTCCAATGACTTATTGGCAGTTGGTTCCTAACATAAGTGAAAGTAAAAATTAGTTTTAGATGAAAAAATTTGGCCTCAGTTATCAATGTCCAATTATATTTTCCATTTACATTTTTCTAAAATGAAATTGTTCCTGATAGGTTTTTGTTTTTGTTTTTTAACTATTTCTTAAGAAAACGAATGCTGGCTTTTTACTGTGACTTAAAATAGAACAAAATTTTACACATCCCATATTCTTCAAGGCTTCTCTAATAAGACTTTAAATTATTTCTAATAAGACTTTATTTCCTCACTGATTTTTGAAAATAAGAAAAGCTATGCCACCTAACAAATGACAATCTGCCTAAGAAGCATTTACAGATTTCTAAGCCTACTAAAAAATTCAGTAAGTCAGGCCATGCACACTGGCTTACACATGTAATCCCAGCACTTTGGGAGGCTGAGGTGGGCAGGTCACTTGAGGTCAGGAGCTTGAGACCAACCTGGCCAACATGGTAAAACTCTCTCTCTACTAAAAACATAAAAATTAGCTGGGTGTGTTGGTGCATGCCTGTAATCCCAACTACTCGGGAGGCAGAGCTGGGAGCAACACTTGAATGTGTAATCGCAACTACTTGGGAGGCAGAGGTGGAAGCATCACTTGAACCTGGGAGGTGGAGGTTGCAGTGAGCAGAGATTGCTCCACTGCAGTCCAGTCTGGGCAACAAAGCAAGACACTATCCCCACCAAAAATAAAAACAAATTCACTATATCAGAGCACTCCAGGAATCCACATTTTTATAAGTGTTTTAACAGGTACCTATAATGCAATCAAACATTACTCAACACACTAAACCAACAAAATAAAGCTACTTTAAAATGGATGCATATTTTAAAAATTATTTTCTCTACTTTAAAAAGCATTAGGAGAAAAAATCTTTTCTGAATCTTCTTGATTTGAGCTATAAAACATGGCATATCTATCCTTACCTGAATCTCCATGGCTGCTTCTTGTTCTTTCATTGGGGCATCACTCTCAATTTCTATTTCACCTTTATGAGTTATTTTGGTGATTGGTCGTCGTTCCACTTCTCTCTGCTCTTTCTCAATCATTTCTATGGTCTAACAGAAAATACTTTTTAAAAATATTACATTTAAAGTATGTATTTCCAAATGTACACCCTAAATAATGGTAAGAGCTTACCTAAAAATAAATGAACCATCACAGATGACTTTTAATCTTCAGGTAATGTCTCACATAACAAACATATTCTGAGTACTTGTATATGCCAGAGCCAGTTTTAAGTACTGGGGTTATAAGAATTAGACCCCATATGTCAACCATGAGTTCACATGTACATTTATAACAGGAGGCAACTGAAGTCCAAAGTAATTTACAAAGTGATGAAATATACTATTTATATTTGAAATCTGTTTGCCAATTTCATACTTTTTAGCAGCTGCCGCAGGGAAATAGAAACTTTCTTGCTCCTAAATTCCTAATTTGATGTTCTAATATTCCCCACAACAGAAGTTTATTCAAATGACCAACCTGACAGTCCTTTGTTAGTTGTCTCCTAAATAAGCCTGCTTAGTGACCCTGAAAATTCAGTTGAACAAACCTAGCAACAAACCATAAAATTTAAGCAAGTATAGCAAGAAGTAGTTTAAAGGTAGCTAGGAATAGAAGGGTATAGATGGGACTGCCTTTGCTAAGTATAAATCTCCTTTAAAGAAAAATCAGGTAAATGGCCTTTAGAAAGAACAAGCTGGCATTTTCTGATGCAGATGATACTTGCAGCCACAGTTTCAAAGCAGAAGAGAGGCATGCGCCTATTTGGGATATGGAGGGAAAGAAAGGGAGATGATACTATTTTCAAAACATAAGAGGAGGAGAAATTACACAGGATTAAGGTAAAGGAATGTATGAAGAAGTATGATATGTCAAATCAAGGCCTCTAGATGAGCTTCAAACTAGATCTGGCATATGTCTATATGGAGGATTAGTGCCTGATGTAACTAAGCATTACAAACAAAAATATCAAGTATCTTCTAGAATAAAGAGCTAACATTCTGATGCCACTGTAATTTAAAAAAAATGGATAATATGGCTATCTCACTGTCACAACAGCGCTAAGTAACATACTTTTAACTTAATTTTTAAAGTACTTTAAGTATCTTTTTCATAATCTCCAAACAAAAACTCTTGCTATCTGTGAGTTTCAGAATTTTTAAATTTAAAAATGCAATATGGTGCACATTTTCTATATTACATAACACTCCAGTAAGGTCTGAGACAGCACCACATAATCAAATATACAATATTTCTGTTAATATGAACATTCATACAGGGCAATTAAGGTCAGGCTTTATCAATAAATTAGTTATGCAAAAATAACTTTATTTTTCAGAGTTTTGGCATTTGAAACTTTGAGTAAGAGATAAACCTGTAAACATTTTTATTCTGACTTAATTCACCTGGGTCTACAAATTACCAATATTCAAAATACCTTCAAACTGTGCTGCTGAAAACTACAGATGTGATTATGAAAAGATGTTAATTCTTCTCCCATTCTTCTTACTTACATACTATAATATAACACAAGGAAATTCTGTAACCCGGTAACTGGAGAAAATGAGGAAAAAAAAACTGGCAAGATCAAGGAAACCACAGAATTTAAGAACTAGAGGAATGGAGAGTAACTAAAAGAAACATGTAGGCCAGGTGCGGTGGCTCACGCCTGTAATCCCAACACTTTGGGAGACCAAGGTGGGTGGATCATAAGGTCAGGAGATCAAGACCGTCCTGGCCAACATGGTGAAATCCCATCTCTATTACAAATACAAACATTAGCTGGGCATGGTGGCCTATAATCCCAGCTACTCAGGAGGCTGAAAGAGAAGAACCAGTTGAACCCAGGAGGCAGAGGCTGCAGTGAGCCAAGATCACGCCATCTAGCCTGGGCAACAGAGCTAGACTCCTTCTCCAAAAAAAAAAAAAAAAAAAAAAGAAGCATGTGACAGAAAGTCTGTTTATTGTGCAGTCTGTGTTGAATTTGACTATGTATAGTTTTTATCCTATGGCTGAAAAATATAGATTTTGATAGTCAAATACATATTTATAAACAATCTTACATGTCTGTTTTCTCTTCGTCTCCAAGCAGCTAACTCTTTAGAAGCTAGTTCTTCTGGACTCATTCTTATCAGATGATCAGGGGTTACTTCTCCTTTCAGTACTTTTTTAAACAATATCTGAAAGGATTTTAAAATAGGAATAGAAGGGAAGACAAACATTTAAAAGAGTGGGTACTACACAGAAACTTGTAATAAAGATGTAATTTTTGAAGCCTGATTTACAAATATTTAATAATTTATATATTACCTACTACATAGAGATTAAATGACAGCTTTGTGTTCTAGGAATTTATCTAAGGCAGCAAAACATAGATTTCATATAAAAATCATCATATATGGAGAAGTATGTACAGTAGAACTATATTACCTATCCAAAAATTGTATTAAGTCTACCAGGGACACAATGTAACCATAATAATAACCAATCTATAGTATAACAAGGTACTGCATCAAAGAGCTTTATTCAATGTAATGTCTTCATAGTTTTAAGATTTTACATATTTAAATCCTGACAGGCTTGGAGGAAACTGCAAAGAACCAACTGCAAGAAAAAAACCTGAGGGAAATAAACCTTCATTTAATTATTGAAGAAAAGCTTCAGTTATGTAATTCTAGAAACATCTGATCCCCCAGACCATAATGGCACAATGTTCAATGTATATTTTTATGTCTCTATTAGCACATGTCAAAAAAATACCTCAAATCACATATTTGTGTAAATATCCTTATACAAATTTGTATTAGTTGTGTGAAAACCTTTTATGCAAAAAGGTTGCTCTAATTACATTCCGTTACCTAGAGTCAACGATAGTAAAAAACTGCTGATGGACCTAGCTAAATGTCACGCACAGGACATCAGTCATGTTCTTAACTTTCAAAATGTTCACTGGCGTGACTTTTGCTTATTGTACTTATCAGAGACCTACTTTTGGCAGTGAGAGCTAACAATGACACTGACACACACACACACACACACATGCATACACATCAGAACATGCACAGATTTCAGATTTCCAAAACTCAGGGGTTTAATTAACATTTACTCCACTGCTAAAAGATACTTGGAACTAAAGTCATATTTAAGACAACGCATCAGCACATGCACAGAGTTCAGATTTCTTCTGTCCCTAACAAAAAATCCCAAGAAAAAATTAGGGGTTTAATTAACATTTACTCCATTGCTAAAAGATACTTGGCACTAAAGTCATATTTAACACTATCTTTAGGACTAAAGTTATGTATTTTCTTAATAAATTACATTTAGATAAAAAAATTTAAAAGCATTTTTACTCTATCTTCAGATGTAAGTACAAAATAGCTCTATATCCAGATTGAACAACAAAAAAAAGTGTTACAAATTTTAGCTTAAAAGTTTTTGAAGAGTACATATTAACTTTTTAATAAACTGGATTATATAAAGGACAGTAAAAGAAAAAATCATATAAATCAGGTTACGACACATTTAGCATTTCAGTAGACTAAATGGTTAATGCAATCAATTAGTATGCAGAATTCTTAGTTCAGTAGCAAAAAGACTACTAAAATTATATGTTCTACATCAAAGAAAATTCTAATCTCCAGTTATAAATAACAGATCTAGTTGTACTACAATCTGAGATACGTATTCAGGAAAGTTGGAAGCATAAACATGAACAAAGCATACTTACATTGTTTTTAGGATCTTTCAAATTGAACATTAAACTTCTATATTTGTTCTTATATTTAGCATCTGTGTCCCGAAAGAAAGAGTAAAGCTCTTTCTCAATTTTTGTGGCAACTTTTGCTGCCTTTTCCTCTGGTACCTTCAAATTTGAGTCTGTAAGTCTTAAAATTAGAACAATTCAATTATTTTTCAAATATATACAGCATAATTATTAAATCTTCTATAAAAATAATAACATATGTTACCTCTTCATAAGAATGTCTTTGAGAGAGTGTCTGACACTTTGCCTGATCTGATCTGCAGAAGGCTTGGAAGCAGAAGCAGGAGGATGTACATTAACAACTCCTTTTTCAACTTTCTTCTTTTTCGTGTCTTGCTTCTCATGAGTACCTAATTTAAATAAATATCAGAACTCATTACATTGCTTTTAAAAATATCTTTCCTTTTTAATGCCTAAGTTTATAAACAAAACTGATTAAAAGTCACTATTTAGAAATAAGATCAGAACCCACGGTCCATACTGAAACATTCCTGACAGTGAAATTCTAATTAAAATGAACAGTGACTAAAAACTGGTCCTACTCTTTGCTCAACTTAGAGAATGGCTTTCAAAGCTAGTTACATTTCCACATATATATACTAACTTTTAAAAAGCTATTGAGAAATTTTGGTCTGAACTTACTAGGCGCAGACAATAACCCAATACCACAAAACGGATTAATCTCTTCTGGTTTTAATTGTGCTTAATATTAATCACTTGAATGTTAAACTTTTCAAATTATTTTTATTCTATCATTACTAATTCCCACACATCTCCAAAATCTCAATGTCAAACATCCCACTGCTCTTATTATACCAGCACTATTTATTCTAGAATCTCCTAATTCCAACACTTCTTAAATCTATCATTTTACCATCTTCATGTATTCACTTTTCTACATTATAAATTTAGATTAGATAGTCCAATACCATTACCCGCACCCTGTATACTTAATATCTTTATTTTCTCTCCATTAAACGTCCGTGTTGGCAAAACCACAACCCTGCTGAAAGCCAACTTTTATCCTGATGAACAACAATCAGCTGAAGACAATGGGAGAAAAATAAGCACTGGTACTGACAGACATCATTTCAAACTTATAACAAGTTTTAAGTAGGTATCTCACATTTTGCCCTAATCCTATGAACTTTTCCTAATAAATTTGCTCTCCCACTTTTTAAGATAGCTATTTCATACTTTTTATCCTCTCATCTCAAACCAACAATACCTCCTTCTCAACTACAACCTTTGATTTGCTCTTCACATTTCACTGAGAAAACAAAAAAATGTCAGCTATCACATCTTCCCATTACCAAATCCAACCTACCTGCATCAGTTCTTCCTCTTACCACATAAAGTCTTCCCTACTATACAGTGGTTGAGCTGTCCCTTTCTATGATAAATACCTCCCTCCATGTGAAGTGAATCCCATCCCCTCATCTATTCCAGAGTTTCACATCTATACTATCACCTCTCTTCATCATCATCATCATCATCATCATCATCATCTCTTTCTCTCTATTGGATCATTCCCATTAGTCTTTCATATCTTCTTTAAAAAAAATTCACATCACTTCTAGCTACTAGAGCATTTGTTTCTTTCAACAGCAAAATTCCTTGAAAGAGTTATCTGTAACCAGTATCTCCAGTTCCTCACTCTTCCATTCATTCATAAGCCACTACAATTGGCTTTTGTCCCTACTGCTCCACTAAAACCATTCTAGTCAAGGTCACCAATGATTTCCATTTTGCTAAGTCACAGACTTCACAATCTTGTGTTTATCTTATTAGATGTCCAGACATCATTTGGTCATTCCTTTCTTCTTGAAACTTCACCTAGCTTCCAGATCACCAGTCTCAGTTCTCCCCTTTCCTCACCCATTAGTTTCCTTTGCTATATATCCTATTCTCTCCCCAACTCTTAAATGCTGATGGCCAGGATCGGTGGCTCACGCCTGTAATCCCAGCACTCTGAGAGGCCAAAGCACGAAAAATCACTTGAAGGCCAGGAGTTTGAGATCAGTTTGGCCAGTTTGGCCAATATAGTGAGACATCATCTCTACAAAAAATCAAAAAATTAGCTGGGTGTGGTGGTGCACACCTGTAGTCCCTGCCACTCGGGAGGTTGAGGTGAGAAGAGAGCTCAAGCCCAGGAGTTCAAGGCTGTAATGAGCTGTTACTGCACTACTGCATTCAAGCCTGGGTGACAGAGCAAGACCCCATCACAAAAATAATAAAATAAAAGTAAATGCTGGTGCTCCCCAAGGGCTCTGCTTCTGTCCCTTCATTATCAAACTCTCTGTAGCTATTTACATCTCATGATTTTAAATACAGGTTGAGTATCCCCTTACCTGAAATGCTTGGTAACAGAGTATTTCCAATTTTGGATTTTTTCAAATTTTGTAATATTTGCATTGTACTTACCAGTGAAGCATCCCAAATCAGAAAATCTGAAATCTACAATGCTCCAACAAGCATCGTCTTTGAACATCATGCTAGCATTCAAGTTTCAGATTTCAGATTTACAGATTTGGGATATTTTACCTGTACTAACTGCTATGCACTAGTAAATCAAATTTATATACCAACCTCCAAAGTCTTCTAATAGGCTCTAGACTCATCAGCCAAAGATTTACTCAAAACATTTCCACCTGGATGTCTAACAGGAATCTCACAAAGGCCAAAATATAATTTTTTATTTTTCCTCTCCAAACCCTTTTCTCTTTTCTCAGGCTCTCTTTCCTTTACCAACCTATATCTAATCCATCAGCAAGTTCTGTCAACTCTATTATAAAACATATCTGAATCTGACCACTACTCACTACCTTCACTGTGTTTCTGTTCCAAGCTACCATCATTTCTTTCCTAGGTTTTTGCTATAGACTAATGAGTCTACTCTCTTTCTCTCCTGCCCTCCTACAATCCAAACTGTACAGAGCAACCAGAGTTCTCCCTTGTACAAAACCCTCTAAAGGTTTCCCACAACATTCAGAACAAAATATAAACTCTGCCATAACCCCAAAGGTCCTATCTCTGACCTCATCTTCTGACACTATTCTATCCCTCATGAATTACCTTCTAATCACTCCATAGTGGCTGGCTTTATTGCTCCTCAAATGTCATGCTTGTTTCTACCACAAAGCCTTAAGATTTAATGTGTCCCTACCTAGTATCTCCTCCAAAAATCTTTTCCCTAAGTATACTCATTAATTGTATATTAAATAAGAGAGAGAGATATATATATATATATATATATATATATATATATATGCAAATAATTAGTTCTGTTAATCTCACTACCTGGTTTTGAAGCTTTTTCTCCTGTGCAAGTAGTTGTAGACTCTTTTGGTATTTTTTCACTTTTCTCTTCTGAGGATCTCCGAGGTAAAACTGGTTGTCCCATCTTACGAAGAGGAGCTAGCTGCCATTTTTTAATTTCATTATCTCTATAGTCTGATAAATTTCTGCCTTCACCAGACTCCTGAAAAACAGTACTTAATTCATTAGAATGAAAACCACTAAAAAATCTTTAAATATAAGGTAAGCCTCAATAGTATGTGGATAAAAAAAATTAGACGTAATATTACAACCTATTAATATAGCAAACACAGTCCATTCTTTGGCCCAGTAAGTGTTTAAATGCTTTCTAAGATGTACAAAAATAACTCTTTAATTATTAGTAAAATGAGATTCACTCTTTCATTCAAAATCTATTCTGCATCTACTGTGTGTAGAACACATAATAGCTTACAAAGCAGAAAAGGATCTAGAGATCATGCTCCCAATACCGTTAGTAGAAAGAAAATTAAAAATAAGGTGGCAAGAATTCTCTTATTTGGCTGTGGATATGGAAAAAGGAAAAGGAAATTGTGAAGAAACAAGTATCTATATTTTTCAGTGTATTTCTGAAACGAATGAAATTAACTTCACTAATAACAGTAAGTGTTTCTCAGTGTGCCTAATGGCAATTTTAATTCCCTTGAGGTAAAATAAAACATCAGAGTACCTGACACTCTGGTTCTAGTTACAATCCACCAAGAATTACTAGTAAAATTGGAATTCTGAGACACTTGGGAGACAGTAATCACATCCTGCTAATGTGCCTAAAAGACAGGGAGAGGAACGCCATATAGACAGATATATCATCAGGTTTTAAAATAGGGTACAATCAAAATAGTGATTTTTCTCTAGACTAAGAATCTTCTATTTTTTTTTGTTTGTTTTTTGCCTCTGCAACTAGACATTCCTGAGAGTAGAAACATTCTTCAATATTATACACCCAAGGCAGGTAATGCTATGCCATACAACAGAAACTCAATAAACAGTTCAACATAAAAATCCAGGGATAAGAAAAGCAGATTTCATAAACTAACATCAGACAAGTCCAAATAAGAGTTAACAGTTTACATCAACAAGAAAAGGAAGTAGTGATCACTTGGATGGTACATGCATTTGCAGAATCAGACTTACCTCAGTTTCTTTTCTGATACAGACTGGATAGAGGGCTTTCTCAAAATATTAACAACTGTTAATGTTTGTTTATTTGTTTATTTATTTATGAGACAGAGTTTCACTCCTGCCCAGGCTGGATATAAGTGGCATGATCTCGACTGACTGTAACCTCCGTCCCCTGGGTTCAAGCAGTTCTCCTTCCTCAACCCCCCCGAGTAGCTGGGATTATAGGCACCGCCACCACACCTGGCTAATTTTTGTATTTTTAGTAGAGACAGGGTTTCACCATGTTGGTCAGGCTGGTCTCAAACTTCTGACCTCAAGCAATCTACCCATCCCCACCTCCCAAAGTGCTGGATTACAGGTGTGAGCCACCATGCTCAGCCTTTAAAATCTTTTTAAGCAAGATAGAGACAACTTAGCTACCAGACAATACAATGAGCAATACTTCTAAATGGCCAAGAAGTTGTACATAGAGGTGATTATTAATGCTAGTTAATAATAAATAGAAGTTTTCCAAAGTCATGCTATAACCTGTTCTCACTGTGGCTCTCAGATCCATATTATCAATTACTTTGATGATCACATCAACCAAGTAATAACATGTATCAGAGGGACAGAATCTGATTCTCAAAAAGTCTTAAGAGACAAAAAATATTCGATGCCACAAGGATACGGCAAACTGGAACTTAATCCAGATTTGTCATACAAGGAATGCCTGAAAGAAATGGATTTGTAAATAATAGGTAAGATTCTGGAGAACACATGCTCATGCTCTTCAACCTAAATTAACTTCCATAACATGTTGTACAGAAATTAGTTTTAACAAGGAGGCTTTAATTCAGGGATGCAAACTTCACCTCAAACTGATGAACTTTCTAACAATTAGAGATGCTTAAAAATGAAAATGTATCCCTTTGCAATGGATTTCAAACAGAAACTACAAAATCACTTCCTACAAATGTTGTAGGGCATATTAATAAATCAGAATGGTTGGACTAAAAGATTTCCAAAGTTCCAACTCTAAAATTCATGTTGTGTTTTCTATTATACTTGCCTACTCACATACATTTGTTGCCACTGTGTTTCCTCTCTCAAAGTATTCTTTAAGAATAACGAATTAATGATTAAAAAATTGATAGGTAATAAAAAGGTAGACAATGAGACAAGAAAATTTAATCAGATAAAATGCTGTGTCCTTTATACATTTCTCCTATTAAAGCCTAAAGATCTTGAAATTTCTATTTAGAAAATACTTTCAGAAGGTAGTCAAAAAATAATCCCAAATGATCAAAGGGCTAGTAAATATTTATGAATTGAAAAGCTCTTTTTAAAAAAAAACTTACAAGCTAGTGGTCCATTGTAGGCAGCTAGGGGAGGGACAGTGGAAAGGAGGGTGGGGAGGGATAATGTGGGGAGAAATGTCAGGTACAGGTGATGGGAGAATGGTGGCAGCAAACAACCTTGCCATCAATGTACCTAGCCAACAATCTTGCATGATCTGCACATGTACCCCAGAAAATAAAGTACGATAAAAAAAAAAATTAGCAAGCACAATTTACACTTGACGCCACAGGATTCACACACACCCTACAACAGAAAATTCAGGTACCAAACTAGAGGTTAGAAATAGCATAAGACACTACAAGAGATAAGATATGCATATTCTAAAAATCACTATCTGGTTTCACCAAGATTGCCAAAAAAATTTAAATAAAAACCTATTCACTTTTATGGAAAAATAAATTTAAAAATGTAAAAGAACATTAAAACTTCTAATCAGAAATTTCAAAATTACTGCATTCAGTCCATACTAAAAGCTCTTAAATAAACGAAATAATGCATTAATGAAGAGCTCACCCGTTTTAAAATTTTGACCTTGTGCTTCACTGTATCATCTATATATTTGGTTCTATCATTTGTTGTGTGTTTTGATAATCCAAGCTTTTCACACTCCATTGTTTTATCTTCACTATGGACTTCAACTGTAGCTTGGTTTTCCAAAATATCTGGATCTAATACTTCAGTCTTTTTGTCTTCTTCAGCACAACACTTTACACAGACATATTCTTTGTCTTCCTCGCCCATTTGTTGTGCTTGAGAAAGACTTAACCCAACACAATCACCATGAAACCAGTCATCGCATCTCCCACAGCCAACCATAAACCTGGAAAACAAAACACCAAAAAACTTTGCTAACTTTTTTTAAGAAGAAAATCAATGTCAAAAATAAGGCTAAATTTTCAATATTTGATTTTCTGAAACTTTGCATGTTTTCTAACTCTATCCATTCCGTAAGTTCAACATACACCAAGTTTTCAAAATAATATTCTATTAAAATGATACCTTTTAAGACCTCAAATATTTCTTTTCTGGTATGAATGAGAAAATGCTAGGGGAGGGAGGGGACAATAAACGGAAGAAAAGACAACTGGCCTTTGTCAGTCTAGAACAGTATAAATAACAACAAAGTATAGACTAACAATGTATTTCCCCATTGAGAAGGATTATAAGATCTCAGTAATATTTCATCACAGACAATCCATCAAAGTTACAGCTACCTCATCACAGACTTGAAATCATACATAAAATTGGGAAGAATTGTTTATCCAACAAATCATTTTAAATAAAAAACAATAGCAACAAAAACAGAACTCAAAAACTAACAAGATGGCTCCTCTCAAATTGTGTATTAACCACCTTAACTAGGTAACCTCAGAACATCTGGTCATGGTATCACACTGACTTACCTAAAGGAACTTTTACTGTACTTTAAAGTTCGAAGGACTTCCCTACTAATGACCATGTGTTTCAGATAAACTTGTTTTTCCAAATAAAGATCAATATCCTAACATAAAAATATTCGTATTTGGGTTGGATTCAATCTCCAATCTCCCTATAAAATTTTTCCCATCATTGTCTTTTAGCTAAGTAGTAACTTCACTAATCAACAGGAAAAGGGATGTGAGATTTATGACTCTAAAAGAGCTTCTATCTTCCCACTTAAAAAGGAGTGTCAATAACCACTTTTGAAAATAATGGCAAATGAGATAGATATACAGCAATTTAATTTACGTGCTTTTTAACCCGTTAGTAAAGCTGCAATGCTAAAAAACAATCATTCTTAACTGTCTTTTTTTCTTGTTCAGGCTAGCAAGACACAATACGCTGGGACTTAGAAAAATTTAGATATGTACTTTAATAATCTAAAGACTGTGCTACTGATTTTGATAATAGTGACACTACCAATCGTGCCAAACTCCTTTGGAAAAGCTGTAGTGCAAGAGAGGATACTGAAGGTAATACACTGGGTGATAAGGCCAAGTTAAAATACAGCAGAGGTACTGTTTTAATGTTACAACTGTAAAAACTGCAATAGTGAGTTATAATCCTTACAGTGTTTTTAAAAACTCTTGCCAAACACCTTATACCTCAGTAGCAGCACTTCCTTTTCAACTTCCTCAGGTGACTATTGTGTATAAAACCACTACTATGCTGTGAGACTTGACTTTATCACATCTGTAATTTATCATTCTTTATCCTTGCTGGTAACGCCTGTGCTAGCTTTATCAGGTTAAGTCCTCATCTTCCTAGGGATCCACTTGGTTCGAAAAAAATAATATAGAATATTTGGACTTGACAAGAAAGAAAACTTTCACATGTAACATACATTTGCAAGACAGAAATAATTCCTCCACATTTGAGATTTTTGATGGGCCCATAATGATACAGATATTCTAGCAAAAGGGGAATAAAGTTTGAAATGCAGGTGTTTGAAAGTTCTTCCTCTTCAAGTTGCAAAGTTAAAATATTAGAGATGTTTATTTGTAATGAGTATTGTAGCTTTCCTAATACGTTAACTGCTATTTCTTGAAAGCAACTGTCTAACATGAATGCTTCTGAAATACTGAAGGAAAGCTAATGATTTCCCTTTACTTCCACAATCAAAGGTATATTAAGATTTCTTCAAAGCAAGTTTGGGATACTTTCAGTGAGACATGACTTAAAAACCCACAGTACCAATCATGTTCTTGTCCCAAATCCAAACCTAGCCTCATTTCAAGTTTACTTTGGCAATGTCTTATTCAAACTTGAGAGGCAATGAAAAGCAAAACTCTAGTGCCATCTACAGATGTATCTTAATAGTTTATATTTTAGGTTTAAAAGTTACATAAAATTTTCTGAGAAATCAAGAAAAAAAATGACCTTGACAAAAATTTCCATATGTCCTAGAGATAAATTTACTTTAAAATGAAACTGATAACCAAAAATGTATATATGGATCACTTTGAGGCCTAAAACATGGAAGTACGCACCACTACACTCCAGCCTGACAGAGCAAGACTCCACCTCAAAAAAAAAAAAAAAATTACTGTCTTTAGGATATATACAGAAGTTGCTTATGGTCAATTCTTTTTTAAAAAGATGGCCTATCACATAAAAAAACTGTATTTCCTTTCCTTTTCATGTTACTGCTCTATTAAAAACATGGGAAGGGAGGAAGCATGGAGTAACAGAGGGAGTTGCTAGAGTGGCTGTAACTAACAATTACTCTACCATTTTCTGTCCCACCCTTAAGTTTCTAATTACCAAGAACAAATAAGGAAAACGCTACATACAGCCTAGATGTTACATCTTTTACTACAAAATTAATGTTGTGTAGAGTTCGGCTGTGGATCAATTAACTGGACCAAGTCAGTATGAATCATTTAATTAGAAGAGTTATAAGCAGTATTTACGTTGTCTTTTCCTACTGTCACATGTTCACATACAAAATTAAAAATAAAACGTTAAACTAGACCTACTAAAAAGATTTAAAAACTTTTCAAAGTAAACTACAGACATAACATTGAAAACTCCTAACAAATTCATTACAAATTAATTAACTTAGGAGGAATTTCAAGGTGGGCCTCCAGTTCTGGTGTTCCCTTTAACAGGAGAGGGGCGGGAGAGCACGCATGTGCATACTCACTCTTCTAAGATGAAAGAATTCTATTTCACATAAACATTAAATCATTTTTGTTACTAACAATCTAATCTGCAGAGAAAAATAGAATCAAATGTTCTAGAAGAAAATTTCTTCTCAGAAGTTTTGTTTGAAAGCTATAAATCCATTTTCTAAGTTTGTTTGTTTTTTAAATATTATCTGATATACTAATCTTCTACAATTGGGGCCAAGAAAGTATAATGTGAACTAAAAACTCAAGCATCCTTTGGAAACATAGAAAAACAGAAACCGCAAGATAGATAATACGAAAAAAACTAAGACTTCCTCCTTACAAAATGCCAACTGGCTTATGTTTAAAAGAAGTTCAAAAGCCACATTAACTTAAAAAATCAGAGGATTAAATAATTTAGTCTTTAAAATCATGTACCTTTGGTATAAAGCTGAATTAGAAAGATAAATAAATGGAAGCAATCAAAACCTAGCATGATATGTTCATTCTTTAAGAGTCTACTGTCTTTAGGATAAGTATAGAAGTTGCTTATGGTCAGAATCACATCTAGGCATGACATAAATAGCAATATTACAAAATATAAATTCCACCTGGGAGCACACACAATGAAGCTAACTTCAGCTGCAATACGCAAAATGATAGTTAATACAGTCTTTACAGAAGCAAAGCTGTTTCAAGTGCTAGAAAATGTTAATAGCTTTCAACATATCTAGCACATGAAATCAAAGGATCAAAATTATATTTCAAAACATGCCCTTTCTAATAAGGATTTAAATTCTTACATAAGGATTAAAATAGGAAAATTACATGCTGCATGACACGTGCATTTTTTGAGTAAAGGAAATGTATATAAGCACAATATATCAAAGCAGTAGGATCACAGTAGTAGTGAAGTGGAAGCAGCATTTTCAATTTCTTTAAAAAGCCTAAGTAATTGATTGTGTTTTTTTTTTTTTTTTTTTTTTTTTTTAAGTCTCACTGTCGCCCAGGCTGGAGTGCAGTGGCGCCATCTCGGCTCATTGCAACCTCCGCAATGTTAATATGTACAAAAAACAAGCAGTGGCTCATGCCTGTAATCCAAGCACTTTGGAAGGCTGAGGTGGGCAGATCACCTGAGGTCAGGAGTTCAAGACCAGCCTGGCCAAAATGGTGAAACCCCATCTCTACAAAAAAAAAAAAAAAAAAAACCATAAAAACTATCCAGGCGTGGTGGCCCTTGCCTGTAATCCCAGCTACTTAGGAGGCTGAGGCAGGAGAATCACTTTAACTCAGGAGGCGGAGGTTGCAATGAGCCGAGATGGCGCCACTGCACTCCAGCCTGGGCGACAGAGTGAGACTTAGTCTCAAAAAAAGAAAAAAAAAAAAAAAAACACAATTACTTAGGCTTTTTAAAGAAATCGAAAATGCTGCTTCCAAAATGGTTTCCAATGTTTATATATATTATTCAGATCAATTATAGAGTATGAATCCAAAATCCCTATGCACCTAACATTCTAAAAACTCTAGATTCTATAAAGTAGATCTGAAAGGTGGCAGAAGATAAACAACAAAGGGACTAACACCTACTCTTCAATTTAGGAAAATTAACTATTAAACGCTGGTGATGCAAGAGTCTTTATTAAAAAGTCTGGGGAAACTGCTGAAGACTAGACTGGAAGTTTATCTACAAAGTAAGTTACATTACAACTTACTAACATGGCTTCCAACTCTACACCAGTTTCATTTTAGAAATTCATTTACTTAAGGCTCCTATTCCATCTCTCTGTCCACATGACAGTATAATTTAAAGATTCTGGCAGAGAGAAAAAGGCTGGTTTAAAGGAGCACTTAAAAGCACACCTCGCTCTTAATTCTTTTTGGCCTGAAAACAGCAGGCTCACTTTAGAACATCTGACTAAGGCATTTTAGTTAGTTTTGGGGAGACAGTCTCACTTTGTCAGGCGCTGGAGTGCAGTGGCTCGATCTCAGCTCACTGCAACCTCCACTTCCCAGGTTCAAGTGATTCTTATGCCTCAGTCTCCCAAGTAGCCGGAATTCCAGTCATGCACCAGCATGCCCAGCTAACTTCTGTATTTCTGGTAGAGACAGGGTTTCATTATGTTGGCCAGGTTGGCCTCAAACCCCTGACCTCAAGTGATCTGTTCACAGCCCACCTCGGCCTCCCAAAGTACTGGGATTACAGGTATGCACCACCACGCCCAGCAGAGTAAGGCATTTTAAATTAAAAACCATATAATTAAGAGCATATAAGAGCAAATGTAGCACTGACAACTTTTAAAAACTGGAATATATTGTTATAAAATAACCCTTGACACTAAAAATAGGCCATGGGCTAGATCATAAATGAGGAAATACACAACAGCTCCAACATCTCCTTTCCAAACTCCCCAATCACCCTACCACCACCAAAATATGTTACAACATACTTTATTAAATTGTCTCTCCCTAAAGAGTTTCACTTTTATGTAGTAAGATAGTGCTGGAGAAAATCACTCTAACACACACTTGAATAGATACTAAATTCTTATACAGTATAAAAATGATGATCTTTTATCATATCAGTGTTGATAGAAGTTCCAACAGCAATATGAACACTTGAACACGATAATCTTGTAGCTGCCAACTCCACTTCATCTCTTGCTTTCCTTTTCTTAAAAAGCTAGCAAAAAAACACATTGGGGATTGGGGTAATGTAGTGTCATAAAACTACAAATCACTGAATACTAAAAAGAATGATGAAAATTAGTGCTAAAATCTCTAAAATTTTAAAAGATTAGAATTCACAAAAAATTACTGAAAACATTAAAAGATTTAAAAAAAAAAGAAATGTATGTTTTCACTCTACTCCATGTTACATACAAAATTCACCTGGGTAATATAACAATTGTTTAGCTACCAAATTTCACTGCAAGCTAAAGTTTGATGGTTATGAAATGGTGGTATTAAGTCTTTAATGTGTTTCACTTTAAGAAAAAAAAAAAAACCTTCAAAAGAAAAATCTCCATTATGACCTTCATACTTTATTACTAGTTCTTCTCATACCAAAGAAATAATATGTAACTTAAAGAACCAAAGCAGCATAACAAGTCTCTAATTAACAGAAAGTATTTGGCTTTTTGCACATGCAGTGGCTATATTACACTGTCTAACCTGTGACAATGACAAAATATTTCCATGTACGTCAGCTGTTGGCCAGATTATGCTTTTTTATATGTTCTAGAATAATTTATTTGTAAATTCAGTAGATTCATATTTCTATCATTTATCCAAGACTGATGAAGCTTTTTGTTTCTGCACAAGTCTCTGTGTATCAAATAATTTGTCTATAAAAAAATTCTCACATTAATCCCACCCCCAAAAAAGCAATTTCTCTTCAAAACTTTGTTTGCATAAGTCTCTGTGTATCAAATGTTTTGTCTATAAAAAAATTCTCACATTAATCCCACCCCTCAAAAAGCAGTTTCTCTTCAATTTCTCTTCAACACATCACTCATACACACAAACACACACACCTGTTGCCATGGGGTTTTTTGCAAAACCCACACTGCTTGCTGGGAGTCCACATATATTTGCTTTCAAATGAAGAGCTATGATCAGAGCCTTCTCTTTTTATGGTAGCTATATTGTCTGGAATGAACAATGGTGGCTCATCTAAAGAAAAACTTTTGCTGCTTCTTCTTTGGCGGGGTTGTAGGTTCTTCTCAGGTTTTTTCAGTTTCAGCTTATCTTCCTCCTTAAAATGCTCAATGCCTGGGTGTTCAAGCTCTTCCTTCACGTGACTATTGGTTTTCATTGCTGGGGCCTGTTGCTGAGGCTTATGACACTGTTTCTGGCTGGAATGTGCTAAATGTCCAGTTTGTGCAGGATGATGAGATTCTTTCAAGCAAACAGGATGAGCATGTGGCTTATCACTCAAAGAGTGAGTTAAGGGCTTGAAAATCTGTACTAAAGTTTGATCTTGTAATGTTTTTTTCAATACAGAATGAGCTTGGTTTTTCACAGATTTAACCCCAGAATTGCAACTCTGAATCTTTGGCTCCTTATCAACTTGTTTTTTTCTAACTTTGACTGGCCTATGAAAATTTTGCTGGGATTCTGGTTCATCAGTATTTCGTTTCACACTTTTGACATTAACTTTAGTTTTGCTGTGCATTACTTCATACTTTGCTGCCACAGTTTTCTTCGGAGTATCTGTAGTCATGTTTTGCTTAGAATGAATTACAGGTTTTGTATGTTTGGGTTTTACACTTTTTGACTCTAAGTAAGAAACACTACTTGACTGGCTGTTTCTGTCATCCTGAAGGTTTGCTGTTTCATGGGACTCTATTTTAGTACTTTCTATAGCATTCAACTGTTTTGAATTTTGGTCAGGCACATCACAAATAGCATTTTCCAAAATATTACTTTCTGGTTCAAAAGCACTAGTATCAACCACCTCTAAGTTCGATTTATTCAACTCAGTGCTCTCGAACTGCCTGTTAGACTCTGCATCTTCACAATAACCCAATGGTTCAATTTTCTTTCTTTCAAGGGTGTTCTCAGCTTTATCAGCAATATCCATGGTATCCTTCAATTCCAAATTACATTCAGTCACTTCATCCACACAACTAGGCAAACCTACAAGGTTTTCTGTCTCATTTGGATTTGTACAAGCAGTATCACCAGAAATACTAGAAGATCCAGGTTCCTTAAGAATGTGGTCTTCTTCACGGGATAATTTCACTGACTCCTTTGATTCCTGTTCAACTTTTCTTGTTGCTATCATTTCTTCACCAACATTCTCATTCATTTTACCTGAAATGGAATCATTCTGTTCATGTTCTTCTTTATCTGAAAACTGAAACAATGGGCTACCAACAGGCTTAGCTTTACATTCCATTAAAGCTTCATTTTTCTTTTCTCCAATAGTAACACAAGTCTCTGAAAGAGGTGAACAATTTAATTCATGAGATGGCACATCTGCTTCTCCCTGATTATTACACTTATGCTTAGAATCTAATCCAGCTTCATCTTTCATTTCAAGACAAGATGACACTGAAGAATGACTTGAAGACACTGATACTTCGGGTACCACTTCAATTTGTCCGCTATTTCGGCTGCTCCTTCTATTCTCCTTATGGTACTCAGGTTTCAGTGATGTACAGACTTCTTCTTTACCCTGACTCCTTTCTGATTGTTTCACTCCTGCTTTAGGGGTAGATACAGTCTTCCCAGATGCTTTTTTTGTGTTACTTAATGGTGCTGCATTTGAACGCTTGGCAATAGTGCTCTGTCGCAAACTTCTTACTTGTTCTATCACAGGGGAAAAAAATAAATAAAAATACTTAGCTATTTTGTCATGTGCTTTTATTCCAGTACAATTTAGAATATATCACTTCTTTATTCTGAGCTATAATTTGCTCAACAAAAATGTACTGAATAGTACTCATAATGGTGATCACATAATACATGTCAAATTTTTTTATTTATCGAAGTTCTCTGAATTCTAGCAGAAGGGAAAGCCTCTATAAAATTCAGACTAACATTATACCTTATTACAAGAAACATTTTCATCAAATCTCTTTTCCATAAAAAGTAACCTGGGAGAGTAAAGTAAGTAAAATGAGCTTCCTTTATCCTTAAAGCCCATATTAAATCAAGACCATCATGCATTTTTAAACATTAAATATTTCTAAATTCATAAAACCAAATCAATTCCAGTGCTAATGAAATCTTAACTAAAAACCTATCACAAAACAACATCTGTGTGAGTTTCAAGATACAGCCTCAAACTAACTCTAAATCCTTTATCAATGGTCTCTTAGATCACCATTTTAGCATTAAAGTTATTCCTAAGAAATGACATCTACAGGCTGGACACCGTGGCTCAAGCCTATAATCCCAGCACTTTGGGAGGCCGAGACGGGTGGATCATGAGGTCAAGAGATCGAGACCATCCTGGCCAACATGTCAAAACCCTGTCTCAACTAAAAAATATATATATATAATGTGTGTGTGTGTGTGTGTACACACACACACACATACAAAATTAGCCAGGCGTGGTGGCATGCACCTGTAGTCCCAGCAACTTCTGAGGCTAAGGCAGGACAATCACTTGAACCTGGGAGGCGGAGGCTGAAGTGAGCCAAGACTGTGCCACTGCACTCTAGCCTGGCAACAGGGCAAGACTCCATCTCAGAAAAAAAAACAAATGACATCTACATTAGAGTACCACACATAGATCATCAAAAAATAAACACAAATTTAAAAGACTTAAACCAAGAAAATATATCAGGTAAAAATAAGCATGAAGAAAATTTAAAAGCTTCTCATACAATGCTCCTAATAGTCTATTAAATGAAAAAGTCTCCTTTCCCTATTCTGATACATCCCCTTTTATCAGGAGAAAGGAGAAACACAAAGCAAAAAGAACTAAAAAGAAAGAGAGCTAAATAATTGACTATAAAAAAAAAAAACCACAAATCGAATTTGTCATTTATCACTGAACTGTGAGAATCTTTAAAAAGGTAAATGTCCAGGTGCTCCTTGTAGTTCTGATGTTATTATTAACAGCACACTTGTCATTCTCAAAAGCATATCCAATTTGAACAATAAATTATATAGTTATCCTAATCTTAGAGACCCCTTTCAAATTCCCCTAGGACTTAACAAAGTATCCGAGTATTTGATTTAGTACTTAGTAACTTTTAAAAATTATTTGGTGGATTATGAACCATTTATCACATGTTCAGTTATATAATTTTTTTAAATACCTAAAATTTTAATAAAGCTTTGTTTTAATATTTAAGTAATTTTTAAAGCTTTGAAGACAGATTATAGTAATTTACAGCTCTATTTTATTCATCCTTGAAAGGAAACAAATGGGAGGATTTTAACACTTACTACACATTAATAAAGATCTTTTATCACCCAAGTGGTTGCTAAAAGTGACAAAGGAACAGTATATTCAACTGTGAAGGATATTCAGATAAAAAAACATTTTCCAATAGTAAGCAATTTATTAAGTAAAAGCTAACGTCATTTTTTCTCCTCTAAGTGTTAACTGCTTTAGTTTGAAGCCTGACTCTATAGGCAAAAAGTTATCATTATTTTCCTACAATGTTCATTCTATTCTTTTTATTTCTCTAAGTGACAAGTCTATACCAAATAACTGACCTTGAAAATGTATTAAAAACATAAATCAAATAAGAGACGATGAAATAAATACATGCATCTAAATTTATTCACTTCTCAAAACCCTACTGAAGTTGTAACAGCAGGATGTTTTTTGTAAAATCCAAATGGCAAGGAAGAAAGAGACAGAAAAAAACAGCAGCAAATTTTGGAAACCAAAGAGAGCTGATTACCAAGTAATTGATATAAGACCCAGAAGTAACAAACACTATGCTGGCAGTGTTGGCAAAAACTACCACCATTAACACAAGAAAAGCCTTAAGAATTGGTGGTTCCAGAGGATTCTGAAGTGGGAGTGAAGACAAATGGTTAATAGTTGGAAGAGCTGAAAGCTCCTTAAAAGAAGCAGTTAAATTCCTAGATCCCTCTTTCCCCTACTGCATTTGCTGGGCAACTTCCCTTCCATAGTCCTGAGCCAAAACTGGTAGCTTATTCTGTGGAGATAGTAAAGCAAGATTTCTAGGCGAAGGAACATGAGTGAGGCACAGTTGAGAATGGCTGTGAAGTAAGCTAAAATTTTAAGATAAAGTGAATTTGTATATACTGAAAGTTGAGAAACCCCAGTAAGTTTCCCTTACAGGCTTCTATAATATACTAGCAATCTAAGATGCCTATGGAAAATTACCTAAATTCTGGTATGAGGAGTTCTACCAAGTAACAGTACAGTCAGATTATTATACATTGATGCTCAGAGCTGGTAAAACCCAATTCCCATACTTAGAAGTTTCATAATTTTAGTTCCCTACCCTTAAACATGAATAATAATCAAGGGTCACACATTTCAGGAAAGCCTCTAGGAATGATAGAGGCCAAAAACTTAAAAAAATTTTTTTTACAATAATGGAACATGTAGAAGTCAGTAACTACAAAAGGAGACAAAAACTGTTTAAATGCTATTAGTGTCTTAATAAAGACAAAAGAAGATACTACATCCATGAAACATAAATAAAAAGCTACTGAAAGGACCATTCTCAACACGACAAAAAAAATATTTAAGAATCAGAAGTACAATACCTGATTGAAACGTTGGAGGATAAATATGAGAAAATGTAAGCAAGTAAAAGAAAAATTACAAAGAGGTGGGAAGTAGGCAAAATAAAACGGGCCAGTCCCTGTTACGTGACAAATAATAAAGGTTCCAGAACTCAAGAGCTAAGAAAATAGAGGAATTAATGATGAAATAATTCGAAAAAATTTCCCAGAATTGAACAGTAACATTTTTCAGACTAAGGTGATCTAAGTGTGTTAAGCTCCATACACAAAATACACCAAAACCAATACATATCATGAAATAACAAAACACCAGAGCTGAAGAGAAAGATTCCACAAACTTCCGGAAGAAATCAGGTAACATACACTCCTCTACACACAAAAAAAAAATCAAAATAAACTTCTCAACAACTCTGAAGTTAGAAAAAAATAAAGCGAACCTTCAGAATTGCAGAAGCAAAATGATTTGCAACCTTGAATTTTATGTCCAACAAGACCATGATTCCAGAATGAGAACAGATTATATACAAGGTAAACATACAAGGTTTAAAAAGTGTATCTCACTGCTCCTTCTTCTCACAAAACTACTGGAAGAGGTGCATCACCAAAAAGAAAAAGTTGAATCCAGAAAGAGGAAACAGAAACTACAACATAAACACAAAGCACAAACTTCCAGAAGAAATGGTAAAGGGAGATCCCTGAACAGCTTTGCATCAGCCTTAGAGGACTAACAGGATTCTGTCTACATAGGCGGGAATCAGAAGGTTCCAAGAGGTATTTTCAATAAAATGAATATGACAGAATGCCTGAAATGCACTATATCTCTAGGGTAGATTTAGACAACTGGCAGAGCAGTTGAAGTATAACTACTGGTATGTATACACCAAACTAAGCAAATGAGAAACAAAAACAAATCAGAAACACAAGAAGTTACACAAGAACAGTAACTGTGGTTTATCAAACGGATCTTCTCTAATAGCATATTACTCATAGTAACATATTGCCATCTACCTAACAAAATTATATATTGGAAAAATGAAAAAGATGTTCTTTTTCACCATGAGGACTAGTAGTAAAAAGAAAATTATCCAAAGTGGCCAATCAATGGATGAATAATAAATCAGAATAAATAAAAAACAGCAACATATGCGTGTTATCTAGAGATATAAAGGTAAACACACACAAACACACACACACACACACACACACACACACACACACAAAATTAAACCAGCTCAAAGAGTTACTAGTGGTTTCCTCTGGGGAAGGAGAAAAGGGTAGTGGGGTGGTGGGTACCATAAATTTATAAACCAAATTGATATGATCTCAAAACTGTCATCAAAACAACTAGATTAGCAAAACATCAAGAAAATATGATTTCTGCTCAGCAGGTTTATAACCTAACACATCGGTCCCTATACCTCAGATTTTCCAGCTAGACCTCTTTGAAAGGATTACCTTGTGCCATTAAACGAGGTGATTTTCTTGGTGATCTCACAGAATTTTCTTCTACCTTCTCCCTTAAGTTCCTGTTAGGTAAAATCAGTTCTTCATCCTCAATGGTATCATTGCCACCTTCTTTAACAACTCCTTCATCCATAATATCGTCAAGACCAACAACTAGAAAAAAAAACAAAAATTAATTTTTAAAAATATCAGGATGTTAGGAAATTAAAGGCAGTACAGAAAATACTGTGAGATATAGTCTTAATGTAATACTACATCTCTTGAAAACCCAGAGTGTGAAATTTTCTAACACATGAAATTGCCACTACTAAACTCCCAAATCAAGTCAGTTTTATCAACTTCCATCTTGTAAGAAAATTAGTCAAAAAGAGTATTAGCTATACTATACTGTTTCCTGATTTGGCCTCAAATATCACTTCCATTCATTACTTGCTGACCCCTTGTGAAAGACACAGGTGACCATACTTAGAGTCCTCAAGTATCACAATTTTGGTTAAGGTAGTACAAGAGTTCCATACCCTGAACAGCTTGATTCTGGTCCATGATAGAATAAAAAAATTCTACTTCTAAATGGGATCCCAATACTCTACTAGAGACTTTATGCTACATGTAAGAAAGTAAGCAATGTAGATGTACTTTTGACTGGTACCAAAAGAAAAAGAAGGAAAAAAAATTTTAAAGAGAGAGAAAAATAAATGAAAAACATAATGTAACTTCCCCTTCCCCCAAATGCTGAAAAAAATAGATGTTTAATATAGCTATAGAATTACATTATCTTCTTCTAGTCAAAAGAGAGATAGAGTCATGTATTTAATTTGTGGGATGGAGGAAGAATGTAAACACTCAGAAACATTCAAAGAAATAGTAACACTGCATTTATATTGTCATTAGGTTTATTTCTGCATGGAACAAATGACACTTAACTAGCCAACATCTATCAGTAATTCTAAATGTGCAGTTTTATGAAATCTCGGCAAAAAGAATGTGATTATTTAGATAAGAATGTCTGGAATTAAATCCTTACTAGACATTAAAAAAAAGAAAAGAAAAGAAAAAATAACTTGATCAAGTCACTTAACCTCTCTATCAGTTTCTTTACCTCTAAAACGAGAATAACAATACCTGTCCTACCTACCTCACAGGGCTGTTGTGAGGATCATGTGAGATGATGTATGAGAACTCACTCTGTAAACTTTAGAGCACTATACAAATGTTAGTTATTATCTTCATCCTAGGGGTTAGAAGGAACCTCAAGGAGTTATCTAGTCCTCATCTTTGTGTCCAAGTAGAACTTCATTTAAAAGAGCTCAACAAGATAGTGGTCTATCCTAAAATTTAAAAAGAACAAAATTCTTCATAAGTTTACTTTTAAATGACACAATCTTTTTGAAGAGCAATTTGACAACAAACAGAATCATGAAACTGCTCATATGCTTCGATCAAAATAAATTTAGAGAGAGGAAAGAATGAATTGTGAAGAAAGTGCTGACCACAGTGTGATTTTTGTTAGAAACAAACATACAAATAACATGTACACATATGTACACTTAGAAAAAACAAGACTGGCAGGAAACGGATGAAAATTATACCAATAATCACAGGCAGTAATTCTTATCTATAAACAGATAAGAATATACTTTTTCCTGTTTTCCAAATTTCCTGCTATACGCGTGTATTGTAAGAGTAAAAATAGAGCCTATGTTTTTAACCATTAGTCTATGAACTTAAAAGTTTAGAAAAATTAATCAGGGTTAATTTAAGATATAATTTATGTAAAGACAGGTAGGAAGTCCAATTAGGCTATTCCACCATGATGCAGTATTTGCTGTCACACATTCAAATACATTCTCAATTTTTTTTTGTTTTGGTTTTGTTTAGTTTGCTGAGACAAAGTCTCAGTTTTTTTGTTTTGAGATGGAGTCTCAGTCTGTCGTCCAAGCTGTAGTACAACGGTGGGATTTTGGCTCACTGCAACCTCTGCCTCCCAAGTTCAAGCAATTCTCCTGCCTCAGCCTCCCAAGTAGCTGGGATTACAGGCGCGTGCCACCACACCCAGCTAATTTTCGTATTTTTAGTAGAGATGGGTTTCGCCATCTTGACCAGGCTGGTCTCCAATTCCTGACCTCAAATGATCTGCCTGCCTCAGCCTCCCAAAGTGCTGGGATCACAGGCATGAGCCACCACACTTGGCTTCAAAAAAATTTTGACATTAGATCACAGTCTATTAAGTTCCTTTAAATACAAAAATTTTAGGACTTTTCATTAATTCTATATAAAAGCATGTATATAATATATGCATTACAAAAGATGCATAAACTAATATGAAAAATGCAACGAACTGTTCAATCAGCAATTATCTTTAGTTGTAAGGTGAGTAAGGAATTTTGCTGTTGCTGTTGTTGTTTAACCTTCATTATACTTTCTCTGAGTTCTCCAAGTTTTCTACAATGAGCATGTAAACAGGAGAAAAAAGAACCATCCAAAATAGAAAAACAGACAAGGAGGAAAGCCTGATTAATAGTATTTGACAGGGAGTAAAGTCATGTAATGAATTTTAGGGCTGTATTACAAAGCAGAATCAACAGGATTTAGCAAGCCAAATCCAAAGGCCAATTATCAGGTTTTAAATTATTCCATATTCTAACAGCATCTGACAACTGATTCCTCTCCACTTTTTGAATCTGCTTTTTTTACTTCACTTCTGGGATATCACATCCTCCCATTTCCCTAGCCATTTGTCAACAGCCTTTGATAAAGCCTTCTCTTCCTGCAGACATCTACATATTGAAGGATCCAGCAGTTCAGTCCTCCCATGTTTCTTCTTTATCTACACTCATATTCACTCATCCCTTCACACTCACTCATCCCTAAGGTGATCTTATCCAGGTCCATCTATACTCTACTGATTCCCACAGGTATTTTCTCCAGCCCAAAGCTCACGGTAGACCTTCAGACGAGTGTATTCTGACATCTCCATTAAGTTATCTAGTAAGTACCTCAAAGTTAACATATGTTAATTTTTGATAAAATAAACACTGATTCTACCCATCCTCCCTCTCCCTCAAAAAACTGTTCCTCCCAAGGTATTCACAGTAAATGGAAACTCCAATCACCTCGGTCAATTCTAAACTCTAGTAATGTCCTTAGCTCCTCTCCCCATATCCGACAAATCCAAGCTATCAGCATATTCTGCCAGCTTTATCCTGAAAACTTATCACACATCTGACCAGCTAACATTCCACTCCCAAATTACCATCATGTCTCATCAAGACTGTAACAGCTTCCTGGCATCCCAGGTTTCTCTACTGCCATCCCCGATCCCCTGACACAGTTTATTCTCCACACAGTTATCACTGTGATCCCTGTAAAATATTAAGTCAGATCACATTAATATTCTTCTGTTCAAAATCCTCTAAAACCTATCCAACATATTTAGACATAAAGTCCAAAATCCTAGCCAGGGCCCACAGGGTCCTATAACAGGATTTTTCTCCTGCCAACTTCTCTGACTTCATCTCCTCCCCCTACTAATTCACTCTCTTCCAGTCACACTGGCTTTTCCTGAACATAGGGAAGCACATGCCCATCTCCAGGTTTTTGCACTTGTTATGAAGTTTTGCACTCTGCATGAAGGCTCTTCTCCCAAACAACCATAACTCACTCTTTCCCTTCACTGGAGTTTTACTTAACTTTTCATCCTCTCAGAGAAACCTTCTCTAACCACCTTATGTAAAACAGCACTTATTCCCATTACTGCCTACAGATCCTTAGCATACTTTATCCTTTAAAATGTTTCTCTATGTAACATTAAGTATCTGTTTGAGGATCTTCTACACTACAGTGTAAGCTGCACAAGTAAAGACCTTTGTCTCTTATTTGTGGCTGAATCCCCAGAACCTAGAATAACAATCTTGTATATAGTAGGTATTCCAGAAAGCATGTGCTGAATAAAAGAATTATGGGAAAAGATGGATTGGGAGAATTTAAACCTTGATGAGTTAGAGAAAATATTTCTATTGACCAAAGAGAGAAGCTGGAAAGAACAAATTTGGAAGTAAATACTGACTTTACTTTTTTGATATATTGATGATATGAAGGAAAAAGATGAGGTAAAAGACACATCAAGGTAATGCAACATCACAAAAATTTCAAAGTAGTGGGAATCAGGAAGGTTACTACAGAGAAAACAAATAAAGTAGAAAAATCCACTAGTTTGGCACACAAAGCAGAGAATCAGATGATGAAAGGTTAAGAAGTAAGTAAATGAAGAATGACAACAATTGTAGTCGCTTTTAAGTTTAATGGAGGGAAGTGGAGAGAAGGAAGGGAACTGAAGAGGGAAAAATCAACGGATCTGACTATCTTTATATGTGCTAGAAAATAACTTGGATGCCTTGCGGTTCTATCACTGAAAATCTTCTTGGTCAACAGTCTACAATTAAGATAACTAAGAGTGAATATCCGATGTTTCTCAAAGGGAAGATTTCCAAGCATGCATCTTTTTTTGAACTCCCGCTTCTCCTCGGAACATACATCCTTCAATCCATTTCTACATTAAATCAAGCTCTACATTGTCTTCAGTTTCCAGAGCTCTCATGTTGAACAAGAAACCCAACAACAGAAGCACCTCTGGTATGTATTTTCCTCCCTCCTATATTCCAGAACTAGGTACTAGGGTACCATTCTCATTCCCCTGCCCCTAAGTCTAATACTTATTGTCAACTTTATAATAGAGGAAATAACTGACCTAGGAGTTAAGCTGGGTTTGACCTTTGTGCTGCCAGCATAATTATCACATAATAAATGTGAAAAATTCCCTACTAATCCTGCCTTAATTATTCCTTCTGTGGGATATTAAAGTGATTTAAATCAATTCCTACTGTTAAGAAATTGAATAAATTTAACCCCAAAGGGTTTTGAAATTTTGGCATAAAATCCATGATCATACTCAGAAATTACATCACATTAAAATTCCTCCCATCCCAACTCCAAATTGCCCTAATTAAACTTGCTTAAGTGAATTCCTTCTAACACTGATAATATTTTTAACTCCAGACTATTTAATTTAAACCTATCGTTTTGAAAACAGGAGGCAAATGAGATAAAGAGAATAAATCAAACCATTCAGAGTTAAATTTATTGCAATGCTCAACAAGAGAGATTTATTTAAATCGCTTTAATATCATATAAAGGGGGAGAATTACAAATCAGGAACGGGGGGAGCTCTTTGCATTTGGAATACATTAATTACATAGGCATCACAAACGTCGAAGTTAGCTCAACTATTACACTTCTAAGTCAGTTATTTCCTCTATCACAAAGTTGGCATTAAGTATCAGACTTGAGGGGAAAAAAGAGCATGATATCTGCATAGCATCACAACAATATAGGATAGACATCTGTTTTAAAGGGCTCATGTTTTTTAAGTATAATTTAAAAAAATATGGGAATACCTCCTCTTAACAGAATCCCTACAGCTTTCCTGTCGAACACTGTAGAAGACCACCAGTCTCTATTTGGCCATCCTCTGATGAAAGTTCTTTCTTTCATGGATGAGTCACAGATTTACTCCAAAAAGAGGCTGAGGAATGATACACTCCATCAAGTTGTGTGTTACATAAAATTAACTATTATACACTCCATCAAGTTATATGTTACATAAAATTAACTACTTGGGAATGAATTTATCCTTGTAGATATCACGTTCTTAATTAGAAAAACTATAAACAATGCTATAAATAATGCTTTTTTCCTCTCTTCCTTTATAATACATTTTAAAACACAGATTCACTTGAGTCAAAGATGATGTGTGTGTGTCTGTGTATTCATTTTACTCAACTAGATATCATCAAATGACTTTCCAAAAATACAGATTATTTACAGTGGAAAGAGCTTCATATTAAGTTTCAATAAAAACTCACTAGCACTAATTTCAGATTTTTTAAAGGAACATGGTTACTAAAATAGCCTGAATACTTTATGGATTTATATACTGTCTTTTTGTCTATCTTTAAGTTTGTCTGTTATTAAGTCAAATTTTAAATTTCCCTATTAATCCTTAAGTACTTTGCATAAGGGAAAAAAAGCTTCTATAAAAGAGCAGAGAATTTGGCTACCCAGGAATGGCAGCTTTATCCAGCCAGCTAGAGCAAAGGCCACCCCTATCCTCTGACTGAATGTTTTTCTCTGCAATATGGTTTTAGCCCAAACTATGGAAACTCTAAAGACAGATAAGATCAAATACTTGGTTCTTGTCAACTCCCTTACCTTTATGGTTAAAAGCAGGAGATAGTCACCTTTTTGATACAGCCACAGTTTGGTGCCTATTTGCTACTTGTTCTTACCTGGGTTAGACTTTCAGCTGTAAGGTGTTGGGATGCTTTTGCTTAGAAAGGGCCTGGCAAGCATTCCAGTGTCAAGAAGGTACCCTGCCCGCCCCCCCCCCCCGCCCCCCCGATTTTTCAAGGAACCATCAGGCCCAACCTTGAAGAAAACACAAGGATGTTTTGCAAGTTTCTAGAAATCTGACCCAGAAATTAGAGATCAATTTCCTGATTGTTGTGGAGGTGAAGGATCAATCTTAAGAAACAGACAAGAGGCTGAGGGAAGTGAGCTGGGTCTTGATTATCCTATTAGGTGTTTCACAGAATAAGCAGTCGAAGATGAGAGATGAGAAGGAGGGGAAGAAAGGGTGATTTTTTTTTTTAATGTTGCAGGGATTGATTTTCTCCTATGGTTATCCTGAGTTGGGGTTTATAAGGCAGCAAGGACTGCCTAATGCTGTTTTTTTTTTTTTTTTTTCATGAACTGAAATCACTTTGGGATATTTTTTCTGCAACACTGAAAAATTTTATTCAAAAACAAAAAATATTTAAGCAGGTATCTATATTCTTTTCAATCCTTTTCTAAGAGACAATATTTATTGGGCCTGCACCTCCATACTTCAGCTTGTTAAGAGATGCTGTGTCTCCTTTAGCCAGGTTAAAGTGTTAATCCTGCACATTTGGTAATGCAAGATAGTTGACATTAAAAAAAAAAATTCTCCAAAGCACAGACAAAGAATAAGACAGTGTTAAAAGAAAAACCAGGAGAAATAAATTTAAAGGAGCTTAACTGAGCAGTGAAAGACTCATGAACTGGGCAGCCCCCAAAATCAGAGCAGATTCAGAGACTCCTGGGATGCCTCATGGTCAGAACAAATTCATAGACAAAAAAAAAAAAAAGAAGAGAAGTGATGTACAGAAACTGGCAGTAAGGTACAGAAACAGCTGGATTGGTTACAGATTGGTGTTTGCCTTATGTGAACACAGTGTGAACAACACAGCAGTCTGAGTGGTTGAAGTGTGGCTGCCAGGATTGGCCAAAACTCAGCTATTCTTACAGGCATATACTCCTAAGTTAGGTTTCCAACCTTGTCTGTCTATTAAGCTTGATAAGAAGAGCTCATCCACAATTACTTAAATATACAGTAATGCTTCCTCAGGCATATTTAGTTTGCTTTAACAATCCTATCATGTAGCCACAAACCATACGTGTGGAAAACAACAGAAGTAGAAACCTAACCATAAAACATGATCTTGTAATTTCATTAAAGGAGTATCTAAATATAGGACATCATCATAAAAGCTAAAAGTGTATAAAAGCATTTTTTTAACCTCAACATTATGAAATCAAAAAAAATATAAAAATACACATTCCAAATTTTCATTTGGATTAGATCTGTCTGCCCTATATGTACAAAAACAGGCAGAGAAGAGGCACTTGGCCACCCACTAACCAAGTCTAGAAAACCTACAGTGAGATAAGGCATACAGACACATAAGTACATGTGTCTGTGGGGAAGGGGAGAACACTTTAGGGATTGCTTAATTGTTTAAATATTATTTTTATTTCTTAGAATTTTTTTGATGCAATAGCACATGAGAAAGTTATTGTCTCATAGTTCATTTACTTACACAGTCCACTAATTACAGACTTGGTTCATTAAAAAACTGTAAATATTAATATAAGCAAGTAAACACAACTTTTGGAGATACTAGAACTATTTAGTAACAGTGAATTACTTTAAACTAATAAAAGTATTAACTAAACATCATTTTGAGTACACTTCATTTGCCATATCTCTGCTTGGAACGTACTTTACTTGCCTAGGATTTTCAAAAGGCTGGTCACTATATTTATCTCAGCATACAGCTTTTCTCAATATTACAGAGAGGCCTGCCCTCACTAGCCCAAGTCAAATAAACCATGATCTCTGCCACACACACAAAAAAAAAAATTAGACATTTTCTATCACCTTACAATTTATTAAGTTGATGCAAAAGTAATCACAGTTCTTCCCATTGAGAGTAATGGCCAAAGCTGCAATTACTTTTGCACTAGCCTAATACTTGCAAGCTCCATGAGGGCAAGGACTTTATCTCAAACACCACTCCAACCTCCAGCAGTGGAAACAGTATGACATATGACAGGTATGCAATAAATATTTGTTAAACAAATAGTACAATACCAATCACTTTTATCTCAAAGCAGATCATTATACCTGACATACAATTGTTGTGAATTGCTGATAACCTGGAATGTTGTTTAATGAAAATCATGTTACTGTAAAACAGGAATATGTTTTAAAAAAAAAACAAAAAGCAAGCAACTCAACCATCTTATAATATGGATCTCACTATTAATCACTGAGATTCACATTCTAATAAGTCAACTCCCAACTAGGCACTTTGTTATGTAACATTTCAGTTGCATTTACTCAAATATATGAAAAAAACAGACACAAACAGGACCACACAAAGAGTTGTTAGAGAATCACATATTTTTTTTAGTAAGAGAGACCAGGAAAATGAGTTAAACAATCAACAACCCTAATCTGTAGCAGCCCAGGAAAAGATTTATGGTACTATATGTTCCATTAAATAGAATATAAACTCCACAAGAGGAGGAATTTGTTATTCTTTTGTTTTCTGATATATCAATAGTGCTACAACAGCAGTTGGACATAAAACATTCAGTCTTAAAACACAACTTAAATGAACAAATGCATGAGTGCATACAAAAATATCATAGCTCTATCTGAAGAGATGAGAACCTCCCTATTCAACTAGACTCAAATCATGAAGTTATCCTCAGCAATCAAAAGAAATAGAATAAAACACCTCCACTCCATCACAGTAGTGATGAAAAGAAGCATCCACACGTAGAATAACCAAATTTAGGGGAAAAAAAAAAAAAAAAAAAAAAAGAACCCTGCTCATTCAAAAAGATACAATTAGTAGCATTTTTGCCTAGGAACTGAAGTCTCTTTTTAAAAGAGTATAAAAAGAATTTATAAAAGGAACTTTGGTCAAGTATATTAAAGAGATTAAGGACATGAACCTTAATAGAAAAAAAATTGTCCACACTGCAATAAATTTAGAAAACAGGAGAATTCTTAGAACTTGGAAAATACAAGAAGAGAATTCTGATAAACATAAATATACTGATAAACATACGTAGGTAAAGATCATAACATAATGAGGAAAAAAATAATAGTATATGTATTTAGCCTTCAAACAACTGTATTTCTAGTAAAACATATCTTGCTCCATTCTATAACATAGGTTTACAAGTCAGTAAATGCTTCCTGTTCTCATCCATAAGGCTTTCTGGCCTCTTATGAACAGTTTAGAATGGGCAATGCCTTACATCAAGTTCATTTCAGTTGACTTTCCAACTCTAAAGCCTTCCTCAAGAAAAATAAAGTATATAGAAAGCCTCAAAGAACAATTACTTTAATACAGTTTATTTCTGTACATGTGTTTTTTTTTTGTTTTGTTTTGTTTTTAATTTTTATTGCATTATAGGTTTTGGGGTACATGTGCAGAACGTGCAAGATAGTTGCATAGGTACACACATGGCAGTGTGTTTTGCTGCCTTCCTCCCCTTCACCCACACTTGGTATTCATCCCCAGGCTATCCCCCCCAGGCCCCCCCGTGTACATGTGTTTTACATATATACACACCTTTATAAGAGTGTAGTCCCTTATTTTTATTTCACACATTTCTAGTAACTCAGTTTCCTGGCCTCTCAATTAGATGAATGGATCAAATATTCTAGATGCTTGAGAAAGATAAACTAGTAGGTCCTAAGACAGTATAATAAAAAGAGAAGAAACACATCATTCAAAAGAAATTTTTTCCAAGTGCATTTTTCCCAGGCCCAGTTAATGCAGGGACCAAAGGCCTTACCTACAGAAACAGTACCTAAGGATGTTGCTAATAAATAATAATACAATCGTTTGTTTCCCAAGACTACTAAATCAACAGTTAAAAGCTAAATTAATGGTCACTATATTGCTTTAAAAAGGAAGATCAATATAGTTTTTTCAATGTCAGTTTCTTCAAGATTTATTTGCAATAATTATTTTCCTAAATCATCACAAGAACGTTTCTATATTAAAGCCAAGACTGCTTTGTCCACTAACCAAGGTCATTTATTTGACAATTTTCCTGTCACCAGTATGTATCAAATTTAATTTAAAGCATTTCATCAACATTCAGCCTTAAGCTAAGGAAAAAATTTTCTACCCAACCATAACAACCGATCAGTTAATTTCCAAGGTGACCTCCTTTTACATATTTCACGTGCTTTTTTGAAGTTACGTATCAAGAAGTCTTACACTAAAATTGATTGTAATTATACACGTAACAGAGGAAAATACTCTGAGAGCAAAATTAAAAATCACAGAATGCAAAAAAATCAGCATGTACTTTTAGAACCATTCTGCCTCTATAATAGTAACAAAACTATACAATGGAACACACATTTAAAAGTCCATCTCACTGACTACATGTGAGCTATTTGGTTAAAAAAATTTGAGCAACAAAAGAAAAAAGCAATGTGACACATTTGTATTTTCATAATCTATGAACTCTTATAACCATCAAAAAGGAAAGAGGGCCGGGCACAGTGGCTCATGCCTATAATTCCAGCACCTTGGGAAGCTGAGGTGGGAGAATCACTCGAGCCCAGGAGTTCAAGACCAGTCTGAGCAACACTGAGAGACCTATCTATACAAAAATAAAGAAAATTAGCAGGTGTGACGGTACGAACCTGTGGTCCCAGCTGTTGGGGACCATACCTATCTATCTGGGATCTTCCTGAGGCAGGAGGATCACTTAAGCCCATCATTTGCTACCTCTGGCATTAGAAGTGATCATTTCACCAACTCCTTACTCTCAAAGATCACTCCTCCAAGTCCTAACTTTGCAATGTTCATTCTTTCCTTCTAATCTGCCTCTTCAGTAGGAACTGTAAGCAACCAGGTAATGAAAGAAATTTTCCCTTACCAGAATGCCAGCAAATAAATGTAAAAGAAAAGTTAGACTTACAAAGCCATCACTTTGCTACAAGTGATTCCAGCGAGTATCATCAATGGATACGTAAAAACATTAAAAAGGCTGATGAGAAACTAAATGTTTTCATATTGCCAAAGCTGTACCTCTGCAGATGATATGCCATCTGAAGTATTTAGGAAGAGATTTTGCTCTCTCCACCTTAACCCAGTAATCCAATTTAACATCGAGTCAGATGATCAACATTCTAAGATGTGACATTATACAGCTTCACCTATGAAGTTTTCTGAATGCCAAATATGTTTGTCTCTAATCAAGCTTTTAAACCTCCTTTCCCATATGCAGAAAATACCAACAACTTAAAAAATCTAAAACTCAGGATGTTGCTAAGAGGCATCTTACCTCTTCAAAATATATTAATGGAAAAAGGAGTGCAGAGACTTGAGAAATACAACGTACTGCCAAACTAGGTCCTTGATTACAACCTGAGTTTACAAACCAGGTGAAAATAATAGCTTGGGGACAAATAACAAATCTGAATATGAAAAGAATATTAGATAATACTTGGAAATTTTCTCTTAGTGTAGTTATGGTATGCAAAAGTCCTTTTTGGGGGCATATATGATGAAGTTCAACTAAATGGATAGACTAAATGAACTGATAAACTAATAAATTAATACCACGAAAAGAGCAAAATATTAACAGCTGTTGAATACTGGTAATGACTAAATGTGAGTATACTGTACTTTTTTATCAGTATGTTTTAAATTTTCAAAATACAAAATTCAAATTTTTTTTAAAGCTTAAAATAAAAAGTATCCTTAACCACATTATCTAAATAGCATATATCTGATTTAGTCTACTTTGTTCTAAAATTTACTTAAATTGTCTTTTAAAAGGACATACAACTTTTTGGAGTCAATCCTCCAAATCTATTGGTTCTGCGTATGTGAATGCAACCAACAGCAAATCAAAAATATTTGGGAAGGCTGAGGATGGTGGCTCATGTCTGTAATCCCAGCACTTTCAAAGGCCAAGGTAGAAGGATTGCCTGAGACCAGGAGTTCAAGAACAGCCTGGGCAACATAGGGAGATCCCATCTCTGCAATCTTAGCACTTTGGGAGGCCAAGGCAGGCAGATCACTTGAGGTCAGGAGTTCAAGACCAGCCTGGCCAACACGGTGAAACCCTGTCTCTACCAAAAGTACAAAAAGTAGCTACGTGGTGCATGCCTGCAATCCCAACTACTTGAGACGCTGAGGCAGGAGAATGGCTTGAACCTGGGAGGCAGCAGTGAGCTGAGATTATGCCTCTGCACTCCAGCCTGGGCAAAAAGACTCCATCTCAAAAAAAAAAAAAAAAAAAAAAAAAAGGAGGGGACAATTATGTCTGTATGATATATGTACAGACTTTTTTCTTGTCATTATTCCCTAAACAATATGGCACCACAACTATTTACTTAGCATTTACGTTGTATTAGGTATAATTCAAAGATGATTTAAAATATATGGGAGGATGTGCACAGGTTATATGCAAATACTACACCATTTTATATCAGAGACTTGAACATATAAGAATATTGTTATTGCGGCAGGGAAAAGTCCTCCCTGGATACCAAGGAATGACTCTAAAATACAAGGGAACATTTTAAAAGAAAAAAAATTGCTGACAACAACTAAGCATGCATATATATATATATACACACACACACACACACACACACACACACACACACACACACACACACACACACACACACACACACACACACACATATATATACATATGCATAAGAAACTAAGAACTCAAGGATAATGTCAGTACCCAGAATAAGTTACAAACATTTTACTAGGTGTTACCTGACCTCATGAGGACTAAAAGTCAAGGTCTGTCAGGTGTTCAAAACTCTTTATGAACAAACATACGAAGAAACAGTGTATGTTAAAAAGGTACTGCCTCTAAATTGATTACTGTTTCAAAAGACACCCTTATAGCAGCTTTTATTAGACTTTATACATTAAGAAAATTGTTTCCGAAGGGGGTGTAATCCTAAGGGGGTGTAGATAAAGGAGTAGACAATCTGTGATTAACTGCTAACTTGAAAACTAAAAAGAAATCAAACTTAACACTTAATCAGACTACCACTAGTATCCTTGATGAATACATGTCAATTTATCCAAAGCATGTGCAATCATAATGCATTTCAAGTAAGTTCTTATACAACTAATAATTTTACTTAATAATTTGAAGAGTATAAATATTTTATCTATGGCTCAACATTTTAAAGTATTTACTATCTGCTGTTATCTGTTATACAAAATGCACTGATAAGTAGAACAGTCAGACAATAAATACACATAAAAATACTGGTATACACTCAAATGTCTTACATATAAACATGTACAGTAAAAAAAATTAGATACCTTACCTTAATGAAGTATCTCCAGAACACAAGTAGCAATTATGACACCCATCTCCTTCACAGTGAAACAATACAAGAATTTAATCTCCCTCTAAAATTTCTGATACGAGCAAATGATCATGCTCTATGAACAGACATGGACTTTATTTGATTTCCAAGTCCCATTTGTTAGGGAGGAAATACAGATATACACCCTGGAGGTCTCTGACAAGTGAGGCAGGATGAGTTTTGGAAAAACGCCAAGTAGTCAGCCAGGCAAGGTGGCTCATACCTGTAATCCCAGCACTTTGGGAGGCGGAGGCTGGCAGATCATGAGGTCAAGATATTGAGACCATCCCGGCCAACATAGTAAAACCCCATCTCTACTAAGAATACAAAAATTAGCTGGGCGTGATGGCACGCACCTGTAGCCCCAACTACTTGGGAGGCTGAGGCAGAAAGATCAATTGAATCTGGGAGGCGGAGGTTGCAGTGAACAGAGATCGCACCACTGTACTCCAGCCAGGCAAGAGTGAGACTCCATCTCAAAAAAACAAAGAAAAAAAAAAAGCCAAGTCATCAAACCTGAGTCCCAAGATGACCAGTGAGCATTGATCTTAGATTCCTCAAGGAGTTAACTATAGAAATTGTACTTGAAACTGTTAGCTGTTGCCCAATATCCATTCAGCCATTCTTCTTCATTTACTGTAATTCCTATTTTATGGGTACATGGTTACTCATTAAAAAAAAAAAATGACACTTTTCAATCCTACCTTATTACTAGATGTGGTTACTAAGGTGTGTGTGGCCAACTGGGAAATGAACATAAAACTCTCAGGATATGGTTTTAAATTAAGGAGATATTACTTTCCCTCCCCTTTTTACTGAGTGGAATTAATATTTGACAGGTGAATAGGGCCATCTCCAACTATGCAATAAAGGTGGAATTAGTGATCACGCATGATAGTGCAAGGCAGGAGCTTGGTTCCCCAGCACTGCTCGACACCATACCAGCTCTCAGTCACTTCCTTCTGAGCTACTGCATGACAAGAAAAATTTTCTTTATACCACTGTGATCTAGAGTTTTCTATCACTCTCAGTTAAGCCTAATCCTAACTAAAACCAAGACCGAAAATTCTGAGCCAATATGATGACTCAGTAAATTACAAGCTATGGGAAGTAAATCCATGATGGCAACAGAGACTAGGAAAATAATACAGAGTCTAGAGTACAGAAAGTGTTTCTGAAGTCAGCCAGGAGGCGGAGGAAATGAGAGATGGGCAGCCAGGGAGGCTGAGGATGCCTTGGTCTATCTATGATTTGGAGAAATCTAGGTAGCCAGCTAGTTTGGGGACACCTGCTCTAGGACAGCAGAACAGCCTCCTATTCTAACAAACACTTCTAACAGAGTCTAAGTTTATGCAATCTCATACCCAGCCTTCATGATTAATAAAACTTATCTCTACAGCAAAAGAAAACAAAAGGCTAATTACATTCTCAACAGTTCTCAGATAGTATCATATAACTCATCTTCTTATCAATATATTTAAAATCTAGTGAGAACTGATATCCAAGGTAGGCTGTTCGAAAAGTAACTTAAAATCTATCCTGGGATTAGATTAGTCAGACCATAATTTTAGTCTCTGTAATACTGCTCACACTGGAATATATACTGAAGGATATGAGAAAAAGCCCTATGTTTGTTGAAATTATGTTAAGGATTTTCTTTTTTATACCACACTGACTGAAATTTTTTCCCAGTTTTAGTGTCAAAAATAGTTTTCCTTTTTATGGATACTAAATTTGTTTTTACATTCAAGATACTGTATTCTTCACCTTGGAATGTTTCCTCTTCAACAGTAATTGCTATAAATCTGACAGGTGAAGTTGAAGCCCACCTGTAACAGACATTCTATTTTCTTAACTTCTAGTCCCATTATCTGGTCCCACTTTTTCCTTCTCCTCTTTTTTCCAGTCAAAATTTACTAAATGCCCACTATTCTAGTGCCTGTACGAAGAACATACATAGCTGCAATCCCTGCCTTCCTAGAGGTAAATTATTTAAATTAAAATATCTTTAATAATGAAAGTATTGCTAAACCCCCATGAATAATTCCTGATTAAACACAGTTATGTTCAGAACTGCAAGAACTGTAAAGGGTCTGGGATTTTTACCCTACTCACAAACTAACAAACTAGCCTATTACTGATTCATGTTCACTGATAGAAGACACAAGGCTACTGGGTAAAAGAGAAAGAACTCATTAAAAACAGCTAACAGTAGGGTTGAGAGAGCAAATGTTAACACCATCCTTCAATGCTGCTTGCTGCAATTACAAACCGTCCAGGAAAATAGTCAGGACCTTGCATTCTTGCCATACTGAGCAAGAAAGCTCAAAAAACACTGAAAACTCAGGGCACATGACCTCTCCCAGTAAGTTTATGTTAAATAACTAACCTTACTAAACATCCTGGAAAAAATCAGAAGAAAATTTATTTCTATACTAAACTTTAAGCTCCATCAGAAGAGATCAGGTTTTGTTTTATTCAACATTGTATGTCCACTGCCTAGAATATTAGGTGGCATAAACAGACATTCAATAAATGAATAAAGCCAAAATCAGCTCATTTATATAAAAAAAAAATTCTCCAAGTTAATGTTTATTCCTAAGCTACAGTTTCTTCAACTGTAAAATGAGTATGAAGTTAAGAGATTTTTTTCTTACATGAAATTGCATTCCATCTTGAATCAACTTCATCTGATAAAGAAGGGTTTGAGTAGCTTGCAGTACATGTCTACCTGTTGGCATGTATCAAAGGCACACCTTTTGAGGATTTCTCTGGTATTCAAGATTAACAAAATCATTGGCCAATGACTGTTTTTCCCTTTAACTCTTGGTCTTTAAAAATTAAGAGCCATTTCGGGTACTCGTACATCTTTCCTACAAACATACATACTCTTTAAACAGGAAAGAGAACTATCTTCTTTATTCTTTCAAAAACAGAACTAAAAAGAAACATACACACACTAAAATTAAAAAAATAAAAACTCATCCTAACCTTGCTAACTACAAAGCTAAACAAAATTTCATAACCAATTTAGAGCATTGTTCCTAATGGCATTTATGTACTTGCAGGCAAAAAATATTTAAGATGGATTGCAATCCATGTACTATGACTTACATGTTAGTAACCTTGGGAAATTAACCATTCTCAAAACTTCAGTTTACTGGGCTATAAAATGAGAACAACAGTACGGGCTGAGTATCCCTAACCAAAAAATCAAAATACAAAATACAAAACTTTTTGAACACCAAAATGACATTCAAAAGGATATGCTCATTGGAGCATTTTGGATCTGGGATATTCAGATTAGGCAGGCTTACTGAACCAGGAAGTATAAGGCAAATATTCCAAACTTTGGAAAAAAAAAAAAAAAAAAAAAAAAAACAAAATCTGAAACACCTCTGGTCCCAAGCATTTCAGATAAGGGATACTCAACCTGTAATATTCTACAGCTCTTCAAGTTTTTGTGAAGATTTAGTAAGATAGCACTAGCAAAGTAGTTTTGGACAGTATTTGGTATATTAACATCCACACGTTAACTGTTTTTAAAATTTCCTTTACATATAATCCCTTATGAGAAATGAGGTAGGGGCTTTCTTTTTAAGCTGTATCTGCCTACAAACTCAGCTCGAAATCACTTTCTCAAAAATTCTAAGATTAACACTAGGTTGATGACAACATATATATAAAACAGCAGTTCAAAGAACAATCTATTATGTTCTGAGGTTTTCTGACCTTGCTGTGATAATTTGATTTTTTTAATTATTTAGTTAACAACAATATATGTTTACCGTGTACAACACATTTTGAAATATTAATACACTGTGGAATGGCTAAATCAAACTAATTAACTCACATCCATTTTTTTTGTGATGAGAGATGGTTCATTGTATATGACAACCTAGCTGGGACATGATACCCCAATATTTGGTCAAACACCAATCTAAATGTTGCTGTGAAAGTATTTTCAAAATAGCATTTAAACCAAAAGACTATGAGTAAAAAAGATTACTCTCCGCAATGTGGGTCGGCCACAACCAGTTAGGTGAAGGCCTTCAGAGACAAAAATGGAGGTCCCCTGAATAAAAGAAATTCTGCTTCCAAAATGCCTTTGGACTTGAACTGCAACATCGAATCTTCCTTAGGTCTCCAGCTTACCAGTCCACCCTGCAGACTTCGGGCCTGCCAGCCAGTCTCCACATTCATGCAAGCCAATCTCTCGTTCTCCCTGTCTCACTATAAACACACACACACACACACACACACACACACACACACACACACACACACGCATGCACACACAAACATTGGTTCTGTTTCTCTCGAGAATCTTGCAAACTCAGAGAAGTTTGTTAATAGCTCTAATACTAACACAAGATTAATATTTCTAACAGGTGAAAAATTCTGAAAGCAAAGAAAGTACTGCAAACTCACCATGAAAGAAATAAACATCAAGGTAAAACTTAACACTGACAAAGACAAGGTAATAATGGACAGGGTTCCAAAATCCATAAGTAAGAATTACTGGATGCAAGAAATTTTATTTACTATGACTTCATTAAAAAGAGTCACTAGTTCAATGTGGCAGTCTTCGTACATCTTTATCTTCTCTCCTCACCCCCAAATCCCATTAAAAAGAAAAGGAATAGAAGGTAAAAACCCGTAACAACAAAGTGAATAAAAAGGAAGACCAAAAGCAAATAAAAGATTTAAACACATTTCTAGGAGATTAAGAGAAAACTGAATAGAAGAGATTACTAAAAACAGAGCATGAAAAAGTCATAGCCCAGAGTCCAAAGCAGCTGAAGTTCAAGAGGTTGTAAACAACCTTGTCGGACACTTTTAGAATCCCTAAAAGTGAAATGATAGATGGCATAAGTAGTCAGCTGGGCTAGACATAAAGATTAACTGAAAGCCTTAATACTGAGAGGTCAGCCTCATCTCTTGCCCAACTTTAACACCCAGCAAGGCCTACAACCAAGCATTAAACCAGCAAGGCCTACAACCAAGCATTCAATGCCAAGTAAGAGAAAATATTTTCTTAACCATAAACTTAAGTTGAATGAACTGAAGGAAGTAGGACTGTTACCACCTAATGCTAAGGTACTTCTCACCCTGGTTTTCAAAAAAAACCTCAAGCTATCTATCTAAAGCCTTCTTATCCCACAGAACTTGACTAGATTTCTTATTCACTGTAAACATTAACAACCAAAATTAATCTGACCTTTGGGGAAGCATGCAGTAATGTGAGAAAGATCAAAATAAACAAATAGAAAAATTAATTCAGACTATAAAGAGACACTTATTCAGTTGACCCATGAACAACAAGAGTTTGAACTGTGCAGGTCCACTTACACATCAATTTTCTTCTACCTCTGTCACCCAGGCGACAAGACTAGCCACCAGCCCCTCCCCTTTCTCCTCCTCCTCAGCCTGTTCAACATGAACATAAGGAGAATGAAAACTTTTTTAATAATCCACTTCCACTTAATGAATATTAAATATATTTTCTCTTTCTGATGATTTTCTTAATGACATTTCTCTAGGGTACTTTATTGTAAGATACAGTATGTAACACACCTAACATATACAAACATGTTAATCAGCTGTTTCTGCTATCAGGAAGGCTTCCAGTCAACACAGGCTATTACTAGTTAAGTTTGGGGGAAGATAAAAGTTATATATGAATTTCTGAATGCAACAAATGGGGGTTCTGTGCCCCTAAATCCCACGTTATTCAAGAGTCAACTGTATATTCCTATGAAAATAGAATACTACTAAAAAATGGAATAAAGAGAATACATGAAAGAATTCTTACATGAAAGAATTGTTAGAAACAGTAAAATAGTTGTCAAAATGAAATATTCAAAGAGGTGGAAAATATGGCAATAAATATCTAGAAGGACATAAAGCAAAATGTTGGAAAAATGCAAGAAATAGGTTAAAAGCACAGGATACACCTGTCTTCCAGGAGTTTGCAGAGAAAACACAAGAAAATTTTCCAGAGTTGAAGAGAATACGCTCCAAATTGAAAAGGCCCACCCAGGAAAATAAAAAACTAATGCAGATACATCACTACAATTTCAGAACATCAAAAGGTCAAGAGAAGATCCTAAAGCTAGGCTGGAGGAAAGGCAACCTAACAATGTAACAAGACTTGTAAGTATCAGGCAACAACAGCAGCAACATTAAATGTTAGAAGGCTAAGAAACAATGCGTTAAAATTTGAGGAAAAAGGGATATTCAACTTTGGATTCTACATAAAAGCAAATCATTAGTCAAGTATGAGGGCATCAGAAAATTACCAAGGACTTCAACAAAGAATGAGAATATGGATTTAAAAAAAAAAAGATGAAATACAGGGAAACAATAGCTCTAATCAAGGAGAGCAGTAAAGCTGAGAGACAGAAGATGTATAACATGCACAGAAAATGACAACAAACCCAGACAGGTGGCTCTGGGCAACAAATCTCCAGGGGAAAAATGAATTCAATGGACAGACCAACAGTATGCTCAAGACCGTGAAAAAAGTCTGTTATAACAGTACAGAAATGCAAGTTTATACACACACACAGACACAGCAACTGTACTAGAATAAAAACTGTTCTAGTCTTGGTCCCAGGTTTGTTTCTTGGTTTTGTTGGGTTTTTTTAAGGTTTTCAGGAATAACAATGGAATAAATTTAAGCAATAGATGAAGAAACAAAAAACTATCAGATACAGTAATGAAGACAAGATTAATTTTATTTCACATTGTAAGTTAAAAAGACGCTGGGCTACTGTGACTCACGCTTGTAATCCCAGCACTTTGGGAGGTCGAGGCAGGCAGATCACCTGAGATCGGGAGTTAGAGACCAGCCTAACCAACATGGAGAAAGTACGTCTCTACTAAAAATACAAAAAATTAGCCAGGTTTCGTGGCACATGCCTATAATCCCAGCTACTAGGAATGCTGAGGCAGGAGAATCACTTGAACCTGGGAAGCGGAGGTGATGGTGAGCAGAGATCGCGCCACTGCACTCCAGGCCGGGCAACAAGAGCAAAACTCTATCTCAAAAAAGAAGAAAAAAAAAAAGACAAAAAATTAATAGTCAATGCAAAGTACAACTAAGATATATTCAGTTTTATATTATGTCAAGCTAAGGAAAGCAAAAATAAATGAAAGCAAGTAGAATTAAAACAGAAAAGCCACAGAATATGCAAAATAAAGACTTAAATTGGAAAGCTCTGGCCTGGAACAGAAATTCCCTACTCTGGATTTTCTGAATTTAGAAAGGATATTTTAGTACTAAAAACAATAAAAGATTGTATGTTGAGTTCAACTGTTATTTCTGTTATTAAGGATGGCTACAGCAATTATTATGGAAAAAATATCTGAGAAGAACTGCATAGTCTATTCGAAATGTCTAAAGCAAGGCCGGGCATGGTGGCTCATGCTTGCAATCCCAGAACTTTGGGAGGCCAAGGCAGTAGAACGGCTTGAGCCCACGAGTCCAAGACCAGCCTGGGCAATGAAGCAAAACTCCGACATGGCAATAAAAAAAGAAAAAAGAAAAAGAAGAAATGTCTACATGGAACAACAGTCTATAACCCAGAAAAAGCACTAGAACTAAAATGACAACAAACTGAACTAAGAGTAATTAAAGCTGTTTACATAAATATAGTTATCACTGTGCTTTAAAGCTATACTGCATATAATTTAAAGAATCTATGAAATACATAAAGCCTACAAATAGGACTCAGGACTAAAGTGAACATAATAATTTTTATTTTTTTTAATAAAAAGAAGTAACAGTTTCATGGATAATTTAGGTTGGAACAGACTTTAAGATGTCACCTAAAGCTGGGCGCAGTGGCTCAGACCTGTAATCCCAGAAATTTTGATCTCAGGAGTTGAAGACCAGCTGGTCTTGAAAACATGATGAAACCCTGTCTCTACAAAAAAATACAAAAATAGTCCAGGCGTGGGTGGCCAGCACTTTGGGAGGCAGAGGCAGGTGGATCACCTGAGATCAGGAGTTTGAGACTGGACTGCCCAATATGAAGAAACCTCATCTCTACTAAAAACACAGAAAATTAGCCAGGTGTAGTGGGGGATATGGTGGCAGGCGCCTGTAATCTTTCCTAGCTACTTGGGAGGCTGAAGCAGAACTGCTTGAACCCGGGAGGCAGAGATTGCAGTGAGGTGGGATCACGCCATTGCATTCCAGCCTGGGCAACAAGAGCGAAACTCCATCTCAAAAAATATATATACATAGAAATATGAGCAGGGCATGATGGCACACGCACCAGCAGTCCCAACAACTAGGCAGGCTGACGTGAAAGGATCACCTAAGCCTGGGATGGGGAGGATGCAGTGAGCTGAGATTGTATCAGTGTACTCCAGCCTGGGGAACACAGTGACACCCTATCTCAAAAAAATCAAAACAAAGGTCATCTAATGCAAATAACTATCTGATGCCTGAATCCCCAATGAAACACCTCAGTCAAAGGGTCATATCCAGCAAAAGCAAAAAATCCCATATGCCCAGAGAACCTATAATTCCATTTTGGGGAACCACAAGTTCCTCCTTTTAGCCACTTAAATTGCCTCCCTAATGAACCTAGGTCTTTCCCTTTTATTCATAATGAAGTCAAAGTTCTTGTCAATATGATAAACTTTCTAACATCTATGGCAGCTACTAGGTCATACGCTTTAGACCTTTCAGTATTTTCCTCTTCTTCCCCAAGTTACAGCTCTAGTTCTATGAAGTGTTTACTTCTATCTTTTGCCTCTTCAAAACATACTACACATTCATCTAAATCCTTCTACGTAAAACTCAGAATGATATTTAATCTTAATCATCAATCTTACAGAAATTAAGTTTTATTCTTAAAGGTTATGCATATACTCACAAAACTAATCTGTTCATCTTGTTTAACATTTAATTAAAAGTATGTATTTTGTCTTAACCAATGTATTTCTATCTCATTTGCATACCTACATGTATTAAATTTATATTTTTCCTGTCAAACGTGATTCTCTCTGTAGTAAGAAGTGTCCTATCAAAGAAAAGCCCAGGATCCAGTCTTCTGCAGAATTCTGCCAAACATTTAAAGAACAAATAATAATTCTCAAACTCCTCCAGAAATTTGAAGAGAGAATTCTTTCTAAGGCATTCTATGTGACTAACATTACAACCAGACCAAACATTACCATTACCAAAACCAGACAAAAACACAACAAAGACAAAATTATAGGCCAATATTCCAGATTAATACAAATGCAAAAATCCTAGCAAACTGAATCCAACAGCACACTGAAAAGATCACTCACCGCAATCAAGCAGCATTTATCCAAGGAATGCGAGAATGGTTTAACATATAAAATCAATAAATACGATACAGCACATCAATAAATATGATACAGCACATCAATAAATATGATACAGCACATCAACAGAATGAAGAACAAAAACGACATGATCATCTCAATAGACACAGAAAAAGCGAGTGCTAAAATTCAACATCCCTTCACAATAAAAATTCTCAACAAGTTTTTTTTTCTTCTAGGTATAGAAGAAAAATATCTCAACATATTAAAGGCATGACAAACCCACAGCCAACATTATACTAAATGAGGAAAAGTTGAAAGTTTTTCCTCTAACATCTGAAACAAGACAAGGATGCCCACTTTCATTCAAGATGGTACTAGAAATCCTTCTCCAAGCAATTAAGCAAGAGAAAAAAAAAAGAAAATAAAATACACCCGAATTGGAAAAGAAGTCAAACTGTATATCAGCACTGTTAAAACTTACAAACAAATGCATTAAACACTTGCAGGATACGAAATCAACATAGGAAAGTCAGTAGCATTTCTATATACCAAAATAAAACAGTTGGGAAAAAAAATGAAGAAAGCAATCCTACTCACCAAAAACTGTAGAACACTTTGGAATAAATTTAACCAAGAGGTTAAAGATCTCTGCAAGGACAACTACAAAAAAACTAATAACAGAGATTAAAGAGAGCACACACCAAAAAAATGGAAAGACATTCAATGTTCATGGTTAGAAAAATTAATATTGTGAAAATGACCATACTACCTACGAAAAGCAGTCTATAGATTCAATGCAATGCCTATCAAAATACCAGTAACAATCTTTACAGAAACAGAAAAAAAAAAATATCCTAAAGTCTGTATAGAACCACGGGGGGGGGAAACAAAAAACTAAATAGGACATAATCAGGACATAATCCTGAGCAAAAAAATAAAAATAAAGCTAGCGATCACAATACCAGACTTCAAAGTACATTACACAAAGCTGTCATAACCAATGCAACATGGTACTGGCCTAAGAGCAAAGACAAAGACCAATGGAACAGAATAAGAAACCCAGAAATGAATCCACATATTTAAAACCAACTGATTTTCAACAAAGGCACCAAAACATTCATTTGGGAAGGAATAATCTCTTCAATAAATGGTACTGGGAAAACTGTACATTTACGTGCAAAAAACAAAAAAAAAAAGAAACTAAACTCCATCTCTCTATATATACAAAAATCAACTCAAATGGATTAAAGACTTAACTGTAACACCCAAAACTAAGAAACTATTAGAACAAAATGGGAAATGCTTCAGGACACTGGTGTGTGCATAATTTTAAAGAACCTCAAAAGTGCAGGCAAAAAAGCAGAAGCAGACAACTGGGATTAGATCTAACTAAAAAGCTCTGCACAGCTAAGGAAACAACAGAGTGAAGAGAAATCGATAGAATGCGAGAAAATATTTGCAACTGATCCATCCAACAGATGATTAATATTCAGAAAATATAAGGAACTCAAACCACAACAAAAAGCAAATAATCCAATTTTTTAAATAGGCAAATAAACTGAATAGACATCTTTCAAAACAGACATGCAAATGGCTAACAGGTATATGAAGAAAATGCTCGACATTACTAATCATCTGGGAAATGCCAATCAAAACTACAATGAGATATCATCTCACCCTATTTAGAATGGCTACTAACAAAAAGATAAAAAATAATAAGCACTGGCAAGAATGTGGATAAAAGGGAACTCTTACACACTGTAGGAGGGAATGTCAATCAGTACTGTCATTATGGAAAACAGTATGGAAGTTCCTCAAAAAACTAAGAACAGAACTACCATATGATCTAGCAATTCCACCACTTTCGGCATATATAACAAAAGGAAAAGAAATCATTATCTCTGCACTCCCATGTTTACTGCAGCACTATTCACAATAGCCAAAATATGAAATCTACCTAAGTGTGTACCAACAGGTGGATGAATAAAGAAAATGTAGTATATATACACAATGGAATACTAACTAACCACTAAAAAAGAACAAAATTCTGCCATCATGGGAACACAGATGAGCTTAGGGGACATTAAGTGAAATAAGCCTGGCACAGAAATATAAATACCACATGCTCTCACTCATATATAGCAACAAAAAAGTTGAGCTCATAGAAGCAGAGGGTACAGGCAGGCATAGTAGCTCACTCCTGTAATCCCAACACTTTGGGAGGTCGAGGTAGGTGGACCACAGGATCAGGAGTTAGAGACCAGCCTGGCCAACACTGTGAAACCCCATCTCCACTAAAAATAAAAAAATTAGCCAGGCATGGTGGTCCATGCCTGTAATACCAACTACTCAGGAGGCTGAGGCAGGAGAGTCACTTGAACCCAGAAGGTAGAGGCTGCAGTGAGCCAAGACAGTGACATAGCACTCCAGCCTGGGTGACAAGAGTTGAGACTCCATCGCAAAAAAAAAAAAGTAAACGGTACAATAGTGATTACTAGAGTTGGGATAGGGTAAGGAGCAGGGCGAATAGCCAAAAGTTTGTTAACAGATGCAAAATCACAACTAGACAGGGCACGGTGGCTCACACCTATAATCCCAGCACTTCGGGAGGCCAAGGTGGGCGGATCATTTGAGGTCAGGAGTTCAAGAGCAGCTTGGGTCAATGTGGCGAAACGGTCTCTGCTAAAAATGCAAAAACTAGCTGGGCATTGTGGCAAGTACCTGTAATCCCAAACTACTAAGGCGGTTGAGGCAAGAGAATCACTTAAACCCAGTAGGTGAAGGCTGCAGTGGGCCAGGATCAGCCCCTACACTCTAGCCTGGATGATAGAGAAAAACTCCATCTCAAAAAGAATAAAATAGAAAAAACTTACAGCTAGATAGGAGGAATAAATTCTAATACTCCATTAACACTGTAGCATAACTGTAACAATTTATTGTACATTTTCAAATAGCTAGAAGGGCAGCTTTTAAATGTACCTAAGACAAAGAAATGACAAATATTTCAGGTGATAAGTATGCAAATTAACCTAATTTGATCATTACATATTGTACACATGCATAAAAATATCACACTGTACCCCATAAATGTGTACAATTATGTGACACAAATAATTTTTTTAAAACTCAATTCTCAAAAATAAAATTAATAGTATAAAAGGTTCACTGAAGCTTTAAAAAAATCAACGAATACTAATAATAAAAACAGTGAAGACTCCAGTGCAAATACAGAAAGAAGTAATACGTGTAGTTGGATTCAGAGATGTAATTAGTATGCACAAATAGCCTCACCACTCCCCAAAAAAGTACAAATAGGGAGTAAAATAACAAATATCTGAAAACTGAATTTTACTAGACCAGAAAACCACTATGTTTAGTTCAATGTACTGTCTGAAAATGCTGTCCAAGAGAAACACGAAGCCATAAAACCCAAAACTAGTTAAACAAATCTCAGTGACACACTGGTACACCAAACCTTTTTTCCAAAACAAGTGCAATATAATTTTTTTCCACTATTACATAGATGAATTCTGTCTAGTGATAAAGAAGCATCAAACTAGGTATGATTAAAAGTTTAAAATTCATGTGCCAAAAAGGAACTAAATCACATTACTGATAGTTTTACTAACTGTAAAACTAGTCTTAACATATATTACAAGTATTACAATACTTTGCTTGAAAAGAAAGCAATGCAAGCTAAAATTCTTCTTTTAAACAACACTGCTTGATGTCATATCGTATCAATGCCATTTATGATAAAAAAGCAACATGTGATGTATGCAGGTATTTTCCTTTAGTTGAAAATATACTCAATTACACAGTATGAATCGACTCTTCACAAATATTAAGGATACCTGTAAGAGTTCAATGACTTTTTAATTTGCTTAATCTCCAAAAACCATACAATAGGAGGGTTTAATTAAATGAATGATGATTTTGCTAGCCGTAATGTAGCCTTGAAAGGACATCTTCATTTCACTAAAGGATGCAGTAGCTACAAGTAGTAACCTACAGTAATAGATAAAAGTGTTATCTGAATGAAAGGCTGCTCTAAACACTCACGATTCTACAGTGTGTCTGTTTTCTTGGTCTTAAAACAATGTTGAACTATATCGTAAAAAACTAAAGATATCAACTTACAGCCATTGAACACTTCTTTTCAATATACGTATTAAGAAACGGATTGTAAACATGAGATTGTTTCACACTTACGAATCATATTTGTCGATGTAAAACGGGAACACATTTGTTTACAAAATCAGAGAGAAAACAAACATTTCCTCATAATACTGATAATGCCAGCACACACCATTTCAGTGATTCTGAATACATTCTCAAGTGGTATATATAAAAAGTATATTCAGTATCTCAAACCTATTACTTGGGAAAATACTCTATTGCTCACTCACTAGAGGTTAAAAAAAAAATGTATTATTGGACACACCTAAAAACCATCTGCAAACTACAGTTAGATAAAGTAATACTTTACACAGTCAAAAGCATTCAAAGAATAATACTGGCTGCTTTCTCTCAAAATGAAACAGCTGGCATCCCAATTTTTGTGCATCCAACAAAGCACTAAACGTAATCTTCTATGTTTCTTATTTTCATGACCTTTAAAACTACTTTATGATTTTTTTGAGACAGCTGAAATATAATCCAAATCACTAAACTATGTCAACAGAAAAAATGGTCTTTAACTACAAAAAACAAACTTGTTCAACATAACAGAAAAGAAAATGTAGCAATTATTTTGCTAGTTAATTTTAGCACTGAGGTTACAAAATAACCACAATCTACAGCTTTTATTGTTGTAAGGAATACAAACAGGATTATTTCCCTGCTTGACGTCAATGAAAACCCTTAGTAAAAGCCTAACGTGCCAGGAACAACAATCTGGGCAAGAACTACGTTGTTTTTATTTTACAATAAAAAGCTGATGTTATGGCCGGGCACGTTGGCTCACGCTTGTAATCCCAGAACTTTGGGAAGCCAAGGCGGGCGGATCACGAGGTCAAGAGATAAAGACCACCCAGCCAGGCCAACATGGTGAAATCCCATCTCTACTAAAAAATACAAAAAAATAGCTGGGTGTGGTGGCATACTCCTGTAGTTCCAGCTACTTGGAAGGCCGAGGCAGAAGAACTGCTTAAACCCGGGAGGTGGAGGTTGCAATGAGCCAAGACTGCGCCACTGCCCTCCAGCCTGGCGCCTGGTGACAGAGTGAGACTGTCTTCCAAAAAAAAAAAAAAAAAAAAAAGATAAAGTTATTTATTAATAGCTGAAAGTTACTGTCCACATAGGGTTTTCATTAATAATTATAGTAAGATTTCCCAGGCCAAGCACAGTGGCTCATGCCTGTAATCCCAGCACTGTGTGAAGCCGGAGGATGGCTTGAGGCCAGGAAAGAGACCAGCTAGAGCAATGTAGCAACACCCTGTCTCTACTGAAAATAAATAAATAAATAAGATTTCTTCTTTGTAATTCTCTCTTAAATCTAACAAAAAGTTAATTTTTTTTTTTCAAAAATGTTTTCCATTTTGCTTTCAGAAAATGTGTGGGCTTTTTAGTGAGCCAAATATCTCAAAGGGCAAAAGGAACTTTGATAAAATCAAGATAAATCCCCTGCTAGATGGCACAATGAAATTTTTAAAATCCTAAACAGAAGAGCCTTATTAAGTTTCCCCCACATATTTTCTTGCATATCTTAAAAACATATATACTACACATATATACAAACATTCTGCTATGGAATCAAAGATAAATAATTGTAGTAAACAAATTTTAATATCAGAAAATTTAGGAAGTAACTTAAGTTCCTAAATTTAATCACTTAAAAGATAGCAGAATCATAAACAAACATACCATATCACAAAAAATTTCTAAGTACTTCATAAAGATGCACTGTCTTCTATTAGCAAAAGAAATGTATGACAAAACTGAAGAGATTTTTCACACTAATTTTTCATATCAACAGAAATCAATTTTTTAAATTTCAATAAAAGTATTACGATATACAGGAAATAAGAATAAAAGTATTATGATAGGGCTGGAATTTTTTAAGTAAAAGGTCTAACAGAATGACACATGTGTCAGTTCCACATCCAATATATTATTACACCCTTGAAGGTAATTGTAGTTCCAGCAACCACCATGTTAATATTCAATAAATGTTTTTCCTGAATTTGAACTAAACTAAAAGACAGTAAGCATACAACTAAACACTGTCAAAGGTGCTTAACAATAAAGATAATTAAAGCTACTATACTCACAAAATCACTAAAGTAAAAAACTTGAACAATGCATACATAAAACAAAATTTTAAAAGCTTTAAAACATTTAGAACACAACAACAGAAACAATGTAAACCTAAGCAATAACACAACACAATATAAATAAGTCAGAGATACACTATTAGCAAGCAATTCAAAAGACCTCAGTATTAAGGAGTTGTTAAAATGAAGATGCCTAGTGTTGAGGTCCTCAGGCGGAGTAACCTGACAAACTTGTAGGTAAACAGCAGACCACCTATTCCCAACTTTAAGTATTGTTATATTAAATTTAAAATATACATAGAAAATGTTTTAAGAAATGAAAAATATGCTAAACAAAACTGTACAGGAGAAAAAGTCTAGTCACTGAAAAACAAACCAACATCACACAAACCTGAGAACTACCTACACTAGGGAATGGTGAAGGAAAACCTCACTCTTCCATGGGAGGCTGATTTTTACCTTTACCTGTAATTTTACTCACAGAATAGGTATTAATAATTGCCACAAAGTTTAAAGTAATATTTGCTTTATAAAAGAAAAACTATGTTTTTTATACATTAACATAATGACAGAGTAATTTCTTATTAAGAATAGTTTAACCTTACAGAAAATTACCATCTTCAGTCTTTGAGTCACTTTAACTATAGACCCTGTTCTGTCCAACAGAAATATAATGTAAAACATATATGTAATCTTAAATTTTCAAGTTGACATTTTTTTAAAAGGCAAAAAAAAAAAACAAAAAAACAGGTGACATAAATTTTAACCACAAATATCCAAAATATTACCTCAGCACATAAGCAACATTAAAAAGAAAAATTGAACAAATATTTTTTAACTTTCTTTTATACTGAGTCTTCAAAATCTAATGGGCATTTTATAGCAGACCTGAATTAGGACGAGACTCATTGCAAGTGACCGATAGTTACATGTAGCTAATGTTTACTATACAGGGCAGCAGAGATATAAAGTTATTTCTCTGGTTTTAAGATACATATGTACAAAATACCAAAGGAGCTGAAATGGGAGCAAACAATGTAATATATTTCAGGGGCTGGGAGGTAAGCTGAGAAAGGTCAATTCAGCTATCATCCTTGACTGAAGAAGCCTAAGGTGACCACATGTCTCCATGTGTCAAGCAATCCCTATTTACTAAGGAGTCCCAATTTACATATGTTGTCATGCTGTAATTATTAAAGTACTTCCTGTAATCCTAAAAAGTATCCCACACTGAGTAATAAATTATATGGTCACCCTACCTAAATCCACAACATCCTTGAGGGTAACGCCACACTCCTTGGAAGAAAATTTAGTTTTACTTCTAATTCTGATGCCTGGAAAAGAAGCTCTAAATTCAAAGGAAAGAACCCTATATTCACTACCCTCCTCATTAAAAAGAAAAAAAAAAAGAAAAAAGAAAAAGCTGCTGAAAATTTTTTTATTTTAAATTGCAGACTAAAAAAAAAAAAAAAAAAAAAAAAAGTAAGAATTACCTGTTGAACAAGGCATCTGGAAATTGGGATCATTGCTATCCAAAACAGGCAAACAGAACTGGTTACTTGCAGATCCTAGCATAGGATCCTTATCGCTGAGCATGTTCTTCAGCGAGTCCTCTAAGACATTTTGACTTGCACTAAAATCCTCACAGACTTCATTCTCCAGGTTGGATCCTAGAAATAGGGCATCATCTAAGTGTTCAGTAGGAATTAAATGATTAAATGTATCAACTATATCCATGAAGACTTCTGTGTGTCTTTCAGCCCTATAGAAAGACAAAAAAAATACCATAAGAAATAAAGCTATCAATTGAAAATCACCTAATACCAAATTATTTTAATAGTTTTGAGTCTAAGAACACACTTAAGGTATTTCTGAATTATTGTTTAAAAAAATCCTCACTCGTTTTTAGAAAATACATTTGGAAATGTAGAACGAATCTTTACTAAATAATGTTTCTTCATCATGCATGTAGTATATCATTTTACCAGAAATCCTATTAAATGTTTACTCGGTTCATCATTTTTAGGAAAAAAAAAAACTATGTATACGGTACATTAACTTGACACATACAAAAAATTACATGGCTTAAAGCATAAAAACAATTGTTTTTAACCACAACCTTTTCACAAATTAAGCATCAGACACTTCTTTTACAATAAATCCACATAAAAGAGCTAAAACCAAATACTTGAAATTTTTATCCCATACCTATTAAAACCGTAAAGTATCCTTGTTTTACTTACAAAGTATTAAAATTTAAAGAAAGGTAACATATATAGACAAAGGGTTTTTATTGTGGCTAGGCATGGAAAATGAAAAAGAAACTATTAACCCAACAAATCAAAACTTAAAAAACTACACACACACACACACACACACACACACACACACACACACACACAAGATGTGCACAAACACACCTTTCTGCAAAATCCCCTTTTAGGAGAAAAACAAGATAAGTGACAAGAAGACAATCTGTATCATATACATAAATTTATTTAAGTTATGTGTGTTCTGTACAGGTATCAAGTTAGTCTCCCATTTGAATTGTACCTATATATTCAGCAAAAATCATTTCAAAACTCTACAGGAGCCTCAATTATGCAAAGTTAACCAATTAAGTTAAACTGGTTTGAGAAAAAAAAAAATCAACATATTTTAGATGGTGGGAAGTCTACCAAAAAAAAAAATAGCATTAATTTAACCAAAAATTCCACTGATTAAACTAGAACATCCTAAGCGCCTTCATTCCAAGACTTTTGAGATTAGCTCCAAATCTAACAAAATTTCCTCAAACTAGTCTTGAATTTTTTTCCCCTATAAAAATAAGGGAAGAATTTCAGATACACACTAACATTCACTGGTTATATATTGTATGTCACACTGCACTAAACATTTTAACAACATTTATGTAACTTAATCCCCAATAATAATAGGATCTATTATCATCCTTGCATTATTTTTAGAAAATGTACTTAAATAACTTAAATGTCTTCCCCTAAGTCATAAAACGGAGCCAAAATTCTAACCTGGGTTTCAAGTTCGACAGCCCATATCCATTAAGTGTTACCCTTTCACAGTGAGCTAAGGGGCTGGGATGATCTCAGTCATTAAAGGCTCTTTGAAACTATTTTCCCGCCAGGCCCAGTGGCTCAGGCCTGCATTCCTAGCACTTCAGGAGGAGGCCAGATCACTAGAGCCCAGGAGTTGGAGACCAGCCTGGGCTACAAGGCGAAACTCCGTCTCTACAAAAAAATACAAAAATCAGCCAAGTGTAGTAGAGCATGCCTACAGTCCCAGTTACTTGGGAGGATCACTTGAGCCCAGGAGGTGGAGGCTGCAGCGAAACCAAGCCACTGCACTCCAGCCTGGACGAAAGAGCAAACTCTATCTCCAAAAAAAAAAAAAATCCAACAAATTAGTGATTGCCTGGGGCCACAAATAGAAGAAGTATGAACTGCAAAGGCCACGTACCTGAGAGATGATGGAAATGTCCTAAATCTTGACTGTAATAACTAACGGTTTCACAAATCTGGTCATTTTTAATGAGTGCAATTTATTATACCTCAATTTAAAAAAAAGCAAAGAAAATTTCCTCACAAAAGTTAATGCCCTTCTAAAGAGAAGAGTTTCAGTATCTCTTTTCTTTTCCATTTATAGACACTGAAATGTTAATAAAGCACTGAAAAAATGCTAACTACTTTACAGACTTGCTGCTTATCTTACATGCATTCTCTCAATTGACAAAATTGTAGCTAGCAATGCTGAAGAAAACTCAGGACAAGTTCCTTTAAGAATTCTCTACCACTATATGATCTCAGTACCAAAGAAAGCCTCAATTATCATACATCACCAATTCTTCCACCTAATGTTTTTAGATTCCAAAAAAAATTAGTATGTTAAATTCTGGTAATCAAAAATAATTTATGAAAATATTTACTAAATATTTTCAAAATTAAGTAGAACTATCAATGGATTCATTTATTTGAATGTGCTGGAATCCAAGGCTTACTGCAGGCCAAACCTACCTCCTCTCTGGAGAGTTGCATCCCAATTAGTAATCTTTTTTTCTCAGATCAAAAAGAAAAATGGCAGTTTCAGCTCTACAAACAAATGGCTAACTTTCCTTCAAAAAATGGTACGCTGAATCTACTGAAAAATAAATGCACTTGTTCCCACAGCAACACGAGACTAGCAAATTCTGCAAACTTCCTCTGAGGTCTTTCTGTAGTACTAACTATATGCTGTGTGCTTTCAAGTGATAGGAACATTCATAATATTCAGAAGTTATGGTCACAAAGCTCAAGATCACATAGCTATACTTAAAACCAGCCTATTCTAACTAGTCAACTAAAAGAGCAATTTTTTTCTTCAATAATATTGCTATTAGTGAAACCATCCCAAAACTCCTTCAATGAAAATGGCTTCAGAGCCTGTATTTCTTGCAGATCAAATTTTTTTAACAAAGCATATTATAAATAAAATGGGTCAATCTTTCTAGTACTATTTTTAAGTCAAAACTATTATGACTTATACAGTATGTTTCCCCAGATTTAAACAGGCATTATCAGGAAAATGGTTTCCACCATCAGAAGTGGAGAAACACTGAAGTTAGATTTCTGTAACAACAGCGTTTACTTATTCATCAAATGTTTACTAAGAGGCTACCACTGTGTGAGACATGTTTAGTAAGGTAATGAAAATGGGAATCTCCTAAGAACATAGTAATAAAGTGTATCACATTTGTGACTCCAAAGAAGACAGTTTCCACAGGACAAATCACAATGCTAGTGTTTTATGGAACACATTTTAAAGAAAATTGTTACAAATGAGTGAGAATAATTTTTCTTATGTGGTACCAACTGGCTCTAGAGGTAATTCCAAGAGAAAATGCCAAAAATTAACAGTATAGAACCATCAAAAAAAAACTACATCAAAAGTAACATTTATTGGAGATATAATTTATTTTTAAAAATCAGTTTCAGATATAAAGTGAACAGTCCAAAAAATAAAATCACTCTAATGCTAAATAGGCAAACAAATTAGCCAAATGTTGAAATATTTACTCACTCGTAATGGATACACTAATCTACTAAACACAGTGTGGTACCCCGGATTAGATCATGGAACAGAAAAGGGACAATAACAAAAAAACTGGTGAAGTCATAATAAAGTCTGTAATTTAGTTAACAGTGATACACCAGTAATAATAATCCCTCAGTTCTGATAAAGGCACTAGCATTATGCCAGTTGTTAATCAGGGAAACTAGATAAGGGTATACAGAAACAATACACACCCTTTGCAACTTTTCTCTAAGTATAAAATTATTACAAAATAAAGCCTTTAAAAGAAAACACTAATCTAAGACAGAATGTTCTGGGATACATAGTATTGTGGTTAACAAAGATAATTAGATCTAATTAAGGGGGAAAATTAGAAGCCAATTTTGGATCTTTGTTAATTATACAAATTGCCTAATTTAAACAAATCTCTGTTTCTTACACTAAAATTTTACTTAAATGCTTCCCTATATTTGATATGCTAAGTTTACTAAAACATAATAAGTCTATCTACTGGCATTCTAAATAATTGAAACATAATAAGCCTATTTAGGGTGTATTTTAAATGGCTAATGATATGTGTATATCCAATTAAATCAGTATTGGTAATTTGGGAATATACATGTTAAAGTCAAATTGTTTCTGGGTAAACTCATGTTTACAGACAACAGAATATATGTAGCTAAGTATATAAGTAGATAATCCGCATAATTCACAATTAATTTACTCACGTATGTTATTAAGCATCTACTACAACACATTGTAAGTTTAGTGAAATCAACCCCAGTCTGAAAGTCAAGGAACTCACAATTCGAAACAATATAGACATATAAATAAATACAACACATACAAACATCACAACAAAATGCTAAGTGCCATATTGAAGGGCTGCAAATAATATTACAGAGGAAAGTGAAACTCAGGAAGATAAGAAAGGCTAGGCAGGTGATGTGTGAGCTGGATCCTAAAGATCCAGAAGATACTCTCCAGGCAAAGGGAACAGCATGTCTTAATTACGAATGGCTGGTCCTGATGGGACCATTTGTAAAGATTCTATTTCCCAAATAAAATTTAATCTGAGTCCAAAAATATTTCCTGCTTTAAAATATGTGTTTCATCTGTAATTCTTAGAGAATTATACTGAAGCCATGTTTAGCTAACACTAACAAAACACCCTAATTATTTTCTAAGTGTTTCACATATGAATAGAATGCAAAAAGATGAGATTTAGAAAGCATCAACAGCAAAAAATAATTTAACTTTAGGCTGGGTATACTGTCTCACGCCTGTAATCCCAGCACTTTGGGAGGAGGCAGCCAGATCACCTGAGGTTAGTAATTCAAGACCAGCCTGACCAACATGGCGAAACCCCATCTCTACTAAAAACAAAAAACATTAGCTGAGTGTGGTGGTGTGCACCTGTAATCCCAGCTACTCAAGAGGCTGAGGCAGGGGAACAGCTTGAAACCAGGAGGCAGAGGTTGCAGTGAGCCAAGATCACACCACTGCACTCCAACCTGGGGGACAAGAATGAAACTCTGTCACGGGGGTGGGGGGCGGGGGAGTGGAGAATTACACTTTCAAAAACTCATTTATTTTAAGAGCAAATTAAAATTTTCTATCCCAACTTTCTAAAAACAACTTCAAAGTAAACCTATGTATCTTATCCTATTATTTCTTAAAACACACCCCCCACACACACACGCAAACACACACACACACTCCTATCTAACAATAAATCACGAACGCTATCAAAGGCCAAAGAGGTTATATACTAAAATGAAGTTCTCTCTCACATAGTCTACATGTGTGTCTGTGAGTGTGTGTACCGGGGTGGTATAAGAGGAGCAGTAATATATCAGAAAACTATTAACTCTGAAGAAAAGTTATACAAGGCAATAGTGATGGTGGTGGTGATGGGGAATTGGTCTATGTATCATGGTAAGTGAAGGCCTCACAGGGTAGCCTTTGAACCAAAATCTGAAGTGAGGTAGTGATAAATGTATAATGGGTTAAGAGCAATCCAGACAAAGACCTAGAAGTGCAAAGGTCTTAAAAGTGGAGCACACTTGATGCCTTCTGGCCCCTATACCATCATTTAAATTAAGCAATTTCATCAGGCATGCTTACTAAAGACCTATTTCTAATAGGCAGTATTGGTAGAACAACAAAACTACAACTAATAGTAATGGTAATAAACAAAACTTCTTGTGCTCAAACTTCATGCCAGGCATTGTTCTACATGCTTTATATCTGTAATTATCTATCAGAGGTGAGTATGCCCATGCAGAGAACATCTGCCATGTCTAGAGACATTTTTGGTCATCACAACTGGAAAGGGTGCTATTTGCATCTAGTAATGCTATAATGCACTAGGACAGCCCCCCACAAAAACACACACACAAATTAGCCAGCCAAAAATGTCAATTGTGGCCAGTTTAAGAAATTAATTTATTTAATCCTCAAAGCAACCCTATATATATAATCCTGATTACACACAAAAAAATGAAATAAAATGAAATTAGGATCAAAGAGATTAAATGATTTGCCACAGTTTAAGTAATGGAGCTAAAAGTTGTTTGGTTTTATTTGTTTGTTTGTTTAAGCTATCCTTTACAGGAAGGACAGAGCTAAAATTTGAATCCAGAAAATTTCATTTAAGAGTCAATGTGCTTACGATTACCCTATGTGTTTATAAGGTTAAATTTACTGGATGCTTACTGTGTGCAAGGCACTGTGCTTAACAACTGATATGCCTCATGCCATTTAATCCTCACAACCAAAACATGAGGCAGGTACTATCATGCCCAATTTACGAGAGGGGCTGAAGTTTAGCAAAGTTATGCCTAATATTATAAAATAAATAAGTGGCAGAGCCAGGACTCAAATCCATTCTATATTACACCAAGGTCAGTTCTTAACCACTATGGTGTAACAACACTGAAGATGAATCATGGGTTATCCTTCTAGGACAGAGTCAAATTAGTAAGTGGTTAGGCCATGTGGTATGACACAATACTGCAAAGTACCATTCTACAAAGCAAATCAACCTAGTCATCAATTCTACACCCCCACTTCAAATTCTGGTTCAGTTTCATTAGTTAGAATCTATTGGCAAGACATCATTAAAGAAAGCAAGGATCATATCTTGTTTTCTAAATGTATCAAGTAAAAAGACAGCAAGGTGTCTGCTGTACAAAGACAACTAACACCAAAGCAGACCTAAGGCCCTAGGAAAGGATCAGATGTTAAAACTGGCAAACACAGAATTACGGTAGCCAACAGTAACGAGAAAGAGTTAACTTCAAAGTTTACAGCTTGATTGGCAGTATATTATAACTGACATTATAGGCATTAGGAGTTTGAATAAACCACCAAAGTAGTGGACTTGGCTCATCATTAAAACTATGGCCTAAGTAGTAACAGCCCAAGCTAACGTGTAATTGGCACACACTATATGCCAGGCCCTGTGTATTGTATGCATTATCTCATTAGTTCCTCACAAGGACCCTGTAAGGTAGGTGCAATTATTAGTCCTTTCTCTTTAGGGCAAACTAAGACCCAGATAATTAAATAATTTGCCCAAGGTCACATACCCAGTATTCTTAAATTTGAACCCAGGCAGTATGATTACACTCTATAACGCACTCTACACATTAGTTTTTATGCTTTAAATGTGTCATTAATGAAACCTTTAAAAATGCTAGAAACAAAAGTGATTCATCCTTCCAAAATAAAGCAGGAATATGCACTTAGCCACCCTCTACACATTTAAAAAAAAAAGTTAGCCTCAATGCATATGAATATCATTAGAGGAAAAGCAATTTATCAGCTACAAACTTTTCCATTTATTTTCAGTCTAAAATTTCATGTTTTTGTGTGCCCAGGTCACACAAACTACAAATAAATTAAAATATTAAAGTTCAGCCTTTCTGTATAATCTACCATGCTCTTCAAAACTGTCTAATAAAGTTAGATTACGCCAACAGATTAAAACTTCTAATCTTAAAATTTTTACCCAGCTATTTCTCTATATCCACTCTTAACTGTATCATAGTCATAAAAATTTAAAATACCATTTAAAATGGTCTAAACTAAACACATTATGCAGGACAATAACTGGGAAGTCCACACATATGGCAATTCCTCAGACAATGCCTTTTAAAACTCTTAACATTTTCCCCTTTAACTCTTAATACACAGGTTTAACATCGGATGTCTATGACTCGTTTCCCAGTCTATACTATCTTCACTGAAAATAGAAACTGCCTAAGGTTCTCATGTATGTTTAATCACATCAACACTCTCAATATCTTTCCATGTGTAATCAAAGAGCAACAATTAATACTTTTTGACTGTGTTTCCAAAAATGCAACAGTGTCACAAATGTGTTAACAGTTTGCTAAGTAATTTAATTTTTATAGTTGAAAAAGTGCCTATCCTTCTAAAAAGATACTCCAGAATTCTCAGAGGGTGCTCCAAGAAGAAATAAGAGAAACATAGCCCAAGATGTACTTTTCCAGAAAAGAAAGAAATCCAGCAGCCACTTGTCAGAAAGAATTCTTGAAATATGGATGAATAAAACCTGTTAGAAATCGGCACTCTAAGAATCCTGAACTCCTTGACATTGTGTGGTGAAATAGTTATTGGTAATACACAAACCTAAATGCTGACCAAAAAAATCTCATTACCTCATTAAAAAAAACAGAAAAGTTATTATCTCCCGAAAAAAAACATATGTAAAAAGGATTTTATGAGAAATTTAAATAGATCTTAAGAAAGCAAAATGTATCAAAAAAGCAAACACCATCCTACCATGTTAAGGAAAATAAACATCTATTTCAGTAACGGAAACACCGAATTGTATGTATAATTTTCATTCACCAGTTTTTCCAAGTAGGCCTCATACTATGAAAAAAATCTAAGCTCTTGATTTTGCAATACTCCAAATTGTCACTTGCTGCCTCCCAACTTTAATAAGTAATACATTACATAACTCAAAGACTGTCAACCTTTCCTAGGGGATTCCAATACTCAATAAAATTTAAATTTTAATAACATGGTTTGAAACGATCAAAGACAAATTCCTTTCAATTTTTCTGTCTTGCAATGTGCATCTGACCAAACCAATTTTTTTTTACCTGTGTTTACATAGACCACTTCTCTTAGAGTAAACCTTTCTGATTATGCAACATGTACGTATACCATAAGATCAACATAATAAAGTTATCTGAGGTCTATCCCAACAAGAGAGAATGTTTAATTCAATGGAATAAGTAAGTTCACTTGTCTCCCAACAGTATGCAAAAGCAGTATAATAAACTACATTTCTCTATTCTTCAATAAATGAACATTTATTACATTCAAAAAATGTAAAGAAGAGGCAAACTCTGGTCCCATCACTGGCTCATTTTTATCATTTTGACAAATCACCAGGTACAGCTATCTGTAACACCTTAAAATCTAAAGTTGTAATCTTTTTAAAAATAAGAGTCCCATTTCAGGACTGATGTGTGGCACAATCAGAGGAATCATCACTCTAAAAGTCTCTCCCATTAAACTCTGCTACCATCACCGGAACATGAAGTATGTATTGTAAAATAACAGTGATAATGACGATGATGAAGGAAAGAATCATTACGGTAATATATAACCAGTAAACAAATGAATGAAAATAAAATTTAGTGGGGGAAAAGTCTAAGTGATAACTAAACTTAAAAATTACTATTTAAAATAATCTTTACACAACACCTTTTGTGCTGTAAATTCAGAAACATAAGTATGCTACGATAGCAAAGTTTCTGGTTGACTCATGTCGCTCTATCACAAACATACCTTTTTCTACAAATATTTTCACAGCCCCGAACATTTCATTCAGGAATCAAAAGATGAATAATTGAGGTGTAGTTCTGTTAGAGCTTAATCATTTTGGCAAAGGGAAGATAAGTTCGACCCCAAAAATACTAAACACAACAATGTACTGTTTACTCCCTGTGGAGTTTACTGCATTGTTTTTCCAAATTTAGACTAAAATAAATAGTAAAGTTAATATTTAGAGAAGGCTCAATAATCGATTATTCTTTTTAAACTAAGTATCTCTACATATAATGAAGACTTAGGACCAGGATATTAACGCAGTGTTGCCACTTAACATTAATCCATGAACATATTCTACGGTGACTACTGAAAAGCACTAATAACCACCCCAATCTAAAGTCCCTAGGAATTGGCATTTAAAAGCCCAAAGAAGGAGAAAGGTCACCTGACCCGGCAACACATTGCTGAAGAAAAGACTTAGAACTGTGAGCGGTATCAACATTTCTCCCTTTCTACTCTCCGCACCGCCCCCGCCCGTGTCAGGTGATCGCTTATTTAGCACCATTAACACGTACGTATCGACAAGTGGTTCATTAAATTACATGTATCATAGGAAGGCAAGAGTCTAGGCTTCTCATTTCAAACTAAGCAAAAGGAGTCGACAGTTTGGGTCCCGGGCACAAAAGCGCGCGGTAACTGGAGGATAAATGGAGCAGCAACTCCCATCTCCAAAAAGCAGCGGCAGGCAGCAGCCTCGCAGCCAGGGCCGGTGCCAGTTTCCCGAAACCAGGGCCCAAAGCTCCATGCTGGGGCTCCCTGAGAGGAACGAGGCCCTAAGGCCGCATCCGGGGTCCTGCGAGCCGAGCCATCCAGGCAGAGCCCGCCGTGTATCGGGCCTGCGCGCCCGCACCTCCGCGGCGGCGAGGCGCACTCCCAGCAGACGGCTGGGTACCAGTGGTCGGGAGAGGCCGCGGTCCCAACCCTCCTCCTGGCGACCGCGCCGCTGCGGCTTCCTCACCAGCCCGCGGTCCAAACGGTCTACAGGCGGCAGAGGCGCGGCCCAGGTAGGCCGAGGACCTTGCGCAAGAGGCCCGATAGATGATCCCTCCGCTGCGCGGGAGAAAGGCGCGGAGAGTCCGCCGCGGGAGGGGCGGAGAGGCCCGCGGAGGCGTCGTGCGAGTGGAAGGGGATGGGGGAGGGGAGGATTGCCCGTCTCCCTGGCCGCGGCCACAGCCGCAACTCACCCAGCTCCGCCAGACGAGCGCTACCACTGGCAGCAAGAGGAAGATGGTGGACGCTGCCGCCGCCGAAGAGGAGGAGGAGGGGGCCCGGTGGGTGCCGCGAGGAGGGGGTACGCGCAGGACGTCGGCGTCGCTGCCACAGCCTCTTTTCCTCCAGGGACCGAACGGCTGCTGCTGACGACACTATTCCTGGCTTCCGCGCTGCCCTCCTAATCCTCGTTGCAGCCGCCGCCGCCCTGGGCCCGAAGGTCGCTTGCCTCGTGGGGACCGTGCGGCGGCGCGAGACCCTGCAGCCATCGGCGTGCGGCGGCGGTGGCGGCGGCGGCGCGGGAGCTGTAGAGGGGCCGCGTCACGTGACCCCACTGTTTACCGTTCCGGGGGCCGCGGCCTGCGTCGCTGCCGCGCCTGCGCACTGTGGGGCCTCCAGTGCCGCGCCGCCTTGGGGCCCAAGGCTGCAGCACTCCCCGGTGCTTCCGCCCCCTTCCTGTCTTCCGAGGACGCGGCACCGCCTGCGGGCCTCTAGCTCGCACCTCCGGGCGGCCTGGAGGGGCGAATCAGATGAGCGCTTTTTCTCGACTGTAATAAGCACTAAGGCTTCACGGTTAATATAATATCGATGTGCAGCTCCCCGCCACCCAAGGTGCTTTTTATCTATTAATTGACTGTGAGTTCAAGAATGGTAGACTAGGATGGAGTAGATGAGCCCTCTGCCGAAATATCTGTGCTGGCTCTTCACAGCAGCCTCAACATTAACTACCTCCTTTACTCTCACCCCACATAGAAATTTTCTAGAATGGTCTACCTCAGGACTCAAGTCGCTTCCTCCAAGAAACATTCTTGGTATCCAGTAAAGCAGTCTTCAGAATATTGTCCCGGGATTCCCCGAGGGGTCCCCAAGAGCTTTCAGAAGAGCCTCCATTCCTTTGCCGAAAGCGTGTGTCTGCGGCCGAATTTTCTTCCCAACCTGCAACCAAAGCATCATACAGCAACTGATTCAATGCAGAAACAGATATGAGAATCCAACCATCTTCGATTAAGCCAGAAATCGAGGAAATTGGCAAAAATTTTAAACATCACCTTTTATTAATTTGTTGGAAGATATACTTTTTATAATAAATACATTATTTGTACTAACAAATATTGTGTAGGAGTCCAGAGACAAAAACGTTTCAGACCCACTGTTCAAGGTTACATGCTTCCACAGCTATTTAAGCTAACCCCTGCCTCAGCCCTTAATAAGCGCTGTGAAGTAATTGTTGCTTGTCAGTCACTCCAACCAAAAGGAGCTCCTTAGGGACAGGATTTGTGGCTTTTATCTGCAAGGACCATTACAGTATTCAGCCAGTACCTGCTGAGCACCTTACTGTGTGGTCTGCACTGTTCTAAAATCTCTGCAGTACTTGTTGATTTAAGCCTTAGACCAACCGCAGTCCACATTGTAAGATTAGTGCAGGGTGGAAGAATAAGTCACAGTCATGTAGTGAAGACCTGTTCTTTCTCTCTCTAGTCTTCTGATATTTTAAGCACTCCCAATACCAAATGTTCTACAAAGGAGATCTGGGTTGTCCTGATGTCACTGGATTCCTAGAGTTCCACCCCATGTCTTCACATCAATCCCTCAGGACTTTGTTTTACAATCTTTTTGTAATGTGTTTTTGAAAAAGGAAAATAGATATGAGTAATTTTTTTTAATGATCACTTGGGATGTCTGGGATGAATTATAAAAATAAGCCTAATGTTATCTTTACTCTTCTGGTGGATCTCAGTATGACATTTCAAAAGGGCATTCAGAAAGAATAAAATTATGGTTATAAAGAAAATCCTGAAGGAATTCAATAGAGTAGAACTTGGTAAGGGAAACCACTAGCTGGAAAATTCCTTAGAAGTACTTAGGAAAACTTACCTTCTCAGAGAAGTGACGGAGACAACAAACAAACAACAAAATATCTCAAACTCATTTTACTGAGATCATCATTGAATTTGGAGGCCTAAGTTAAAACACTTTTTCTTACGTTGGCAGGCTTGCTCCCTTCCACATATCTCCATTTCTCTAGAAGGATGGCCCACAGGTACTCACGCTTTCAGCAGTAAACAGTGGGTGAAAAGAAGTGCAAGCACCACCCCCGGGGTGAAAATTTCCATAGCATACCAGGGTTGAGGGAGTGGGGCCTAGGAAGGCTGAGTCAAACCATAAAATAAAGCTTTTCCATGCGTCAGGACTGCAGCAAGCTATAAAGCACCTTGCAAATTTCAGCAACTCTAAGGCCCAGGAAAAGAGCAGAGAGAGACCTGAGGCATCAGATTTCTAAGCTCCTCTGCCTTACTCTCCCTGCCAACACACTTCATTTATTTGCTCATTTGTTTATTCATCTATTCCATTATGCACCCCAATAGATTTCAGAAATAAATAGTATTGTTCCTGCCCTAAAAGAACTCAGAAGAGTGGCCGTAGATACTTAGGATTCAGCCTGGTGTGAAAGCAGTTGGTATAGAAGACACATGTTTGTGTTTATCTGGCCTGGAGTGGACATGGGGGCATTTGTGACAGAAGGGATGTCCTCTAGGTCAAAAATGTACCAGAGAACTTGGTGTGTTTCAGGAACTACAAATGATTCATTATCTGAATTGAACATGTTGCAGCCATGAAAACAATGAAATATCTTTTTTTTTTTCCCCTCTTCTTTTTTTGGTTGTTTGTGTCTTTTATTTTCTTTTATTTTTTTGAAACTTCTTTTAACAAAGAAACTATTTGTGATTATGTCCCTCAGTGACAATATTACCTTCCTACTTGAAATCTTTTCATAGTTCTCCAAAGTATAAAGAATAAAATCCAGGCCGGAAGAAGTGGCTCATGCCTGTGATCCCAGCACTTTGGGAGGCCAAAGCAGGCAGTTCACCTGAGGTCAAGAGTTTGATACCAGCCTGGCCAACATGAGGAAACCCTGTCTCTACTAAAAATATAAAAATTAGCTGAGCATGGTGGCACACACCTGTAATCCCAGCTACTAGGGAGGCTGAGACAGAAGAATCACTTGAACCCAGGAGGCGGAGGTGCCATGAGCTGAGATCAGACCACTGCACTCCAGCCTGGGCCACAGAGCAAGACTCCATCTCAATAAATAAATAAATAAATAAATAAATAAAAATAAAATCCAAACAATGTAATCAATGCCCTTTAGGATTGGTCCTTGCCAACTCTTCACTCTCTTCTCTCCCTATTTCCCGCTTTTTAATTTATGATATAACAATACCTAACTACTTACTGTTTTCTACACCCATCCACACAATGTCTCTGAACCTAAAGTTTTTGCTCATGCTGCTTTTTCTGACAAGAATGCCCCCTCCTGAATGACCCCAAAAGCCACACCATTCCTCCTCTCACTTCATCTGAATTGTTCCTGCATCCTTTAAAGATAGAGCTCAATGATGTATCCATCACACTTAATGGTGAAACGCTAGAGGCATCCCCACTCAAGCCAGGATTACACAAGGCTGCCACTATCATCATCATTATTTAATATTAGCCGATACTAAAAGGCAAGAAAAGAAATAGTAAATATAGAAAAGGAAAGGACACAAAAGATCATTATTTGCATTTAATAAAAACTTCCTAACAAAGAGAATCAACTAAACTGCTAGCAGTAAAGAGTTGCCTTGGTACTATTTAAAGATCAGTTATTTAAAAATCAGTGAAAAAACAATGGCTTTCCCATAAACAGCAATCATCAGTAGAGTACAGTAGGGAAAATAAATTCCAAGCAAAATGTAAAACATTTAAGCAGCACAACGAGGAAAAAAATGTGCATTTTTTATATGCATACAAAAAGAAAACTGTACGTATAAAGAAACAATCCAGTATAGCTAAAACAATATTGAAAAAGAAGTGGAGGCCGGGCGCGGTGGCTCGTGCCTATAATCCCAGCACTTTGGGAGGCCGAGGTGGGTGGATCACGAGGTCAAGAGATCGAGACCATCCTGGTCACGAGGTGAAACCCCATCTCTACTAAAAATACAAAAATTAGCTGGGCATGGTGGTGCACGCCTGTAGTCCCAGCTACTCAGGAGGCTGAGGCAGGAGAATTGCTTGAACCCAGAAGGCAGAGGTTGTGGTGAGCCGAGATCATGCCATTGCACTCCAGCCTGGGTAAGAAGAGTGAAACTCCATCTCAAAAAAAAAGAAAAGAAAAAGAAGTGCAAAGATAAGAGGACACACACTTTCTGATTTCAAAACTTATAGTGAAGTTTATTATAACAGTAATCAAGACAGTGTGGTACCGGCATAAAGATAGACATATACATCAATGGAATAAAATGGAAAGTTCAGCAATAAAACCACGTGTCTATTTTCAAAAGACTTTGGACAAGAGTGCCAAGAATACAATAGGAAAAGAATAGTCTTTTCAACATATGGTACTGGGACTACTGATTAGCCACATACAAAAGAATGGAGTTGGACCCCCACCTGAAACTATGTACAAAAATTACCTCAAAATGATTCTTCTAGACTTCAGTTAAGACAAAGAGGCGAAGGGCACCTGATGAGGGATAGCAAAATATAATTTTTATCTGGTTAAACACTGGTTTCCAGTTGCTAGAGCAATTGTTTGTACTCTGAGCACATTCAGAGTCAGATTCATAAGATATGATTGAAAGCAAGTTTATGCTTCATGTATCTAGACCCAGAAAGTAGAGAAGCAAAAGGAAGGATCTTTAGCTTAAAGGCACAGCAAAGGTTAGAGCCCTCCCTACTCCAGGCAGAAGACTAACAAGGAGGTGGTTAAGTGTTCCCAGCCGTTTGTGGTTTCCTAAGATGCTACATCAACCAGTCCAAATGTGGAGAAGGCACTTCAACTGGAAGCTCAAGAAACTGGAGCAACTGCAGAATGAATATTCATTAGGCAAGGCTGCCTTTGGAATGAGGGTTAGGAGACCTTCTTCTAAGGGGCTAAATGAAGCCATGCCTTTTCTCAAAAGGGAACAAGCTAGCATTCCTGAGCTAGGTGCCCACTCGTAAGCCTTTTGAATTACTTCACTAAAAACCAATAACTTGGGGAACAATCCAAGATGGCTGACAGCTAACATCTCAAGATTGCAGCTCCCAGTGAAAGCGCAGAGAACGAGAGGAGGCCACACTTTCAGACAAATTTTGGTCGCTCAAGGAGCAGAAGATTCCCAGTGGAGGAGCCGCATGGGTCACCAGCGCAACTCTTGTGGCCGGCGCAGCGGTTTTGCCAGCACCTCGGTGTGGCAGCTCTTGGTGCAGAGTAAACGGGACTGGTTCCCCTTCCGACTAAGGTTTGGAGCTCCAGGAAGGCAGAGTTGCCTATTACGGACTCAAGAAGGAAGTCAGACTGGAGATTCCCAGGCAGAAAAGCACCATCAGTCTTAACGCCACTGCTTAGGCCGGTGCAGTGGGTTGCTCATATTTTGGCCCTGGGAATTAACAACGTGGACGTCTACTCAGAGACCTAATTTGAAAGGTGGTAATTATAAAGACGACAGGTGGATAAACTTACAATGATGGGAAGAAACCATCATAAAAAGGCTGAGAATACTCAAAATCAGAATACCTCTCCCTCTAAAGAGGATCACAGTCTCTCATCAACAAGGGAACAAGGCTTGATGGAGAATGAGCACATCCCAATAACAGAATCAGGCTTCAGAACATGGATAATAAGAAACTTCTGTGAGTTAAAAGAACATGTTGTAGCCCAATGTAAAGAAACTAAGAACTTTGAAAAAAGGTTTGACGAAATCCTAATGAGAATAGACAATTTAGAGAGGAATATAAGTGAATTAATGGAACTGAAGAATACAATACGGGAACTCCGAGAAGTATGCACAGGTTTAAACACTCGAATTGTTCAAGCAGAAGAAAGGATATCAGAGGTCGAAGTCCAACTTAATGAAATAAAACAAGAAGACAAGAATAGAGAAAAAAGGATAAAAAGGAAAGAGCAAAGTCTCCAAGAAATGTGGGACTATGTGAAAAGACCAAATTTATGTTTGATAGGTGTAACTGAATGCGATGGAGAGAATGAATCCAAGCTGGAAAATACTCTTCAGGATATTATTCAGGAAAATTTTCCTAAACTAGCAAAGCAGGACAATATTCAACTCCAGGTAATACAGAGAACACCACAAAGATATTCCTCAAGAAGAGCAGCCCCAAGGCACATAATCGTTAGATTCATCACGGTGGAAATGAAGGAGAAAATACTAAGGGCAGCCAGAGAGAAAGGTCAGGTTACCCATAAAGGGAAGCCTAACAGACTTACAGCAGATCTCTCAGCAGAAACTCTACAAGCCAGAAGAGAGTGGGGGCCAATATTCAACGTCCTTAAAGAACACAACTTTCAGCCCAGAATTTCATATCCTGCCAAACTAAGCTTCACAACTGAAGGAAAAATAAAATCTTTTATGAACAAGCAAGTACTCAGAGATTTTATTACCACCAGGCCTGCTTTACAAGAGCTTCTGAAAGAAGCATTACACATTACATAGAAAGAAACAACCAGTATTAGCCTTTCTAAAAATATACCAAAAAGTAAAGAGCATCAACATAAAGAATTTACATCAACGAATGGATAAAACAGCCAGTTAACATTAAATGGCAGTAATTCTAAATTTAAATCGACTAAATCCCCCAAACAAAAGATACAGCCAAAACCCAACGGTATGCTACGTCCAGACCCATTTCACATGCAAGGATACACAAAGACTCAAAGGGATGGAGAAGATTTACCAACCAAATGGAGAGCATAAATAAATAAATAAATAAATAAATAAATAAATAAATAAATAAATAACAGGAGTTGCAATTCTCGTATCTGGTAAAATAGATTTTAAAGCAACAAAGATATAGTGGTAAAAGGATCAATGCAACAATAAGAGCTAATGATCCTAACACCCAGATACATAGAGACTTAGACTCAACGAGACAGAAAATTAATAAGGATATCAAGGACTCGAACTCAGATCCAGAACAAGTAAACTTAATAAATATTTATAGAGCTCTCCACTTTAAATACACAAAATATACATTCTTGTCAATACCACATCACACCTACTCATAGGTTTAAATGAAATATTGATTGGCCATTATTAATACCCATTTCTTTTAGAATAAAGCAACATTTCTGTTCTCTCTCCCTCTTTTTCTTCCTCTTTCTTCCTCTCCTTCACTCCTTTTTTTTTTCTTTCCTTCTCTCAAAAAAAAAAGAAAAAAGAAAAAAGAAATAAACTTGTAGACCTCTAGATACAAGTCGGCAATGTCTCTCCCATTGCCTGATTTCCTTCCTTCCCTTCTCTCCTTCCTTCCCTCCCTCCCTCCCTCCCTTCCTTCCTCCCTCCCTCCCTTCTTCCCTCCCTTCCTTCCTCCTTTCCTCCCTTCCTGCCTTCCTCCAAAAAAAAAAAAAAACCAATAACTTGTTTGTGATATATGTTTAAATTCCAACCATAACAGAAGAAAAAAGTTATAAAATCTTGTGTACAACTTAATATCTACAGAAAGAGAGCCTCAAGAAAATGTAAAATTTGCCTGGAGGGTCCAGGCTCTACAGGGATATTTTTTTCAGGAAGTCGTGCCAATAGTAATATGTAGAACACTAGGTTGATCAAAAAATTGGAATTTGGAACACATACTGGAAAGATTGGAAGGGAGGGCCATAGAAGAGAATTTCGCCAAACTAAAGGAGGTACTGGGAATTGAAAAGGTGAAATTGTGTGACAGCAGACAACCAGGGAAGTCAGATGAGAAGAACATTCTAGGAAAAGATAAGGCTAATTCCAAGACGCTATCGTAGTAAGAAATTTGGCATGTTCTAGAAGCAGAAAGTAGGCTGGTGTGACTGGAGCATAGGGTGCAAGAAAGATGAGAGACTGGCAAGAACAAGACATTTAGAATCTATTATAAATAAAATGAGAAGCTATGGGGGGATTAAAAGCAAAAAGTGACATCTGATTTTTTTGGTAACAGTTATTACTGAGATATAATTCACATACCATATAATTTGCCCATTTAAAGTGTACTAGTAAGTGATTTTTAGTACTTTTTTAGTATATTTAGTGCATTTAGCACAGAATTGTATTACTTCACTAAAAACCATGACTATCACCATGGTCAATTTTAGATCATTTTCATAGTGCCAAAACAATTTCCTACCTTTTGGTCATTACCACCCAGGCTTTATTCCCTCACCGGCCCTATGCAACCACTACTATGTCATTAATTGTCTCTAGATTTGTCTATTCTGGACATTTCTTACAAATGGAATCATATAACATATGGTCTCTTGTAACTGCCTTCTTTTACTTAACTTTAATGTATTCAAGGTTTGTTCATGTTATAGCAAGCATCAGTACTTCACTCCTTTTTATTACCAATAATATTTTATTATATGAGTATACCACAATTTGATCCATTGACATTGACGGACATTTGGGTTGTTCCTACTTTTTGGCCTTTACGAACAATGTGACATAAACGTTCATATACAAGTTTCTGTGTGGACATACGCTTTCACTTGTCTTGTGGTTATACTTAGAAATAAAATTTCTAAGTCATATGACAACTTTATATCTAACTTTTTTTGAGAGAGAGAGTCTATCAGCTCACTGCAAACTCTGCCTCTCCGGTTCAAGCGATTCTCGTGCCTCAGCCTCCCACATAACTGGGATTACAGGTGTGCATCACCCATGCCCGGATAATTTTTGTATTTTTAGTAGAGACGGGGTTTCGCTATGTTGGCCATGCTGGTCTGACCATCCGGAACACCTGGCATTAAGTGATCCACCCACCTCAGCCTCCCAAAGTGCTGGAAATATAGGTGTGAGCCACCACACCCACCCTATGTTTAACAGTTTTAAGAATTGTCACTTGTTATAAGTAAAATTTCAATGCCACAAAAGAAATAGTTCTCAAAGATATGTCCTCTCAGCAAGGTAATTCACTTCTATAGAAGGGTTTGGGGCACGCAGAGGGAGCAATGATGGCCACCGCATGCTTGGACAATCAGGGAATGGGTACTCATGCCTGACGGGGGTCATCCCTACTGCGGTGTCATCCCCTGTTGGCTAGGGTTATACCGCACAAACTAGACTAAACCTGATTGACTATTTTTAAAAGAGCAGGGGTCCCAGCTGGAGTGGCAGGGTGGGTGTTTTGGCAGGAAGGACAGTTACAGGCATGTCAGAGCAGGTGATCAGGTGACCAGGATGAGTCGGGATGGAGGGGGGTTTGGGGCAGCAGATCTGAACTACTCATGAACCAGTGGAGAAGGTTCTTTACTGGAATTACAAGTCAGTTAAACTTTAGAGATTTAAAGAATAAGAGAGCTGTACATACTGACATACTGATTCTTTGAAGACAAACTTGGGGTTTACTATAACACCATACTGTTTTCCAAAGCAGCTGTACCATTTTACATTTCCAAACAGTGATATGTAAATGTTCTATTTTCTCCATTTCCTTGTAAACACTTGTTATTATCTGACTCTTTGATTATTTATATCTGGTAGATGTGAAACAGCATCTCATTATATGATTTTCAGTAAAACTATTAATGTTTTCTACTTTCTCTTGAGTCTGATTAGTTGCTACGGTTTCCTAGAAAATTGTTCGTAATGTCTACCTTTTCCTATTTAGTAACACAAACTTTTGATTTTTATTATTCTCTTACTTTTTCAGGTCCTTTGTATTTACGTATAGCTATATGAACATTTTTTTTCTCATTTTTATAAGGTTCTGCCTTCTATAATTTTGCTTGCTTAATTTTACCAAAGATATATCTATTTCATTTTTAATCATCTTCAGCTTTGTTAATCCACTATACTACAGCTTTGTTTTCTATTATTTGATTTTCCTTACAGATTGTTCAACATACTTTAAGGAAAATGAATTTCGGCCAAATGAGACTGAACAACTATGGTCAAATGTCTGTAAAAGCACAAATAACAGATACTCCATTGCAGAAGTTCAGGAGGCTGAGAAAAAATAGTAGCGCATGGACCAGAGTGCTGACAATAGGATTGAAGGAGATGTAAACATATCCAGACTATCTTTCGTAAGTAGGACTGACAAGATATACTAGCGGATTAGATGGGGGACTAAGGAGAAAAAAGTTAAGAAGTTCAAGATTTGGCATCTAAGTAACAGGGTGAAAGATGGTGTTATTTGCAGGATTTGGAGAAGATTGGGATGGGAGCAGATTAGGGTGCAAGGATACAATGATTCTGTGGTAGACATTTCATAAATTTTATATTGGAAATATCTGTTAGATATCCAAGTGAGACTTTAAAATGAATAGTTGGATATAAAGCTTAGAATTCAGTAGAGCTGAAGTTATGAATTTTTCAAGCAATCATCATACACTAGATGATATTACAATCCACAGGATTAGATTAGATTACCTAAGGAGTAAATGTAGACAAAGGGATAAAAGGAGCTGAGATGGATCTCTGCAGCAAAGCAACATTTAAAGGTTGAGAGGAGGATGTAGCAGAAATCTTATACTAAGGAGCTTGCTTCAGGTGGTCTCAGGAAGCTGATGCAATCATGCATATGAGGCCAGACAAGAAAATCTTTCCTGATTATACTTTATTTATTCATGTATTTATTTATTTAATCTTAGACACAGTTTCACTCTGTCCCCCAGGCTGGAGGGCAGTGTGGCACCATCTTGGCTCACTGCAACCTCCACCTCTGGATAGTTGGGATTGCAGGTGTGTGCCACCACACTGGGCTAATTCTTGTATTATTAGTAGAGACAGGGTTTCACCATGTTGGCCAGGCTGGTCTCGATACATCTGCCTCGGCCTCCTAAAGTGCTGAATACAGGCATGAGCCACTGCTCCCAGCCAATACTTTTAATACATATTTAGAGAAAAGCCTATGACACAAAGTTTTGTATACCACTTCAAGAAGATGTTTCTGACTATTTTCAGAAAAGGTCTTAAGATTGTTGTGCCCTTCACTAGGCATATGCCATCAGGGAAATCCAGGAGGTGGAAATTTCTTAAAGTCAAATGACCCACTTTCTTCAACAGATTAATGACATTAAAAAAAGAAAAAACTAGAGAGTGAGAAATATTATTGATCAAAAGAGACTTAAAAACCAATGAAACAAATACAATGTGTGTGGATTTTCTTTGGATTCTGGTTTGAACAAACTAGTAAACAACTGGACAAACTAATAACTGAAACATAAAGACATTTTAAAGCAATTGGAGAAAATTGAACAGACTGAATATTTAAGGCCTTTAGAAATTTTTGTTTAGTGTGATAACTGTATTGGGCTATGTTTTCTAAAAAACCCTTATTTTAAAAAAATTCATGTGGACATTCATATTGGTGAAACTGTATGATATCTAGAATTTTATTTTTAAAACTCCAGAAAAAATAATTAAAATTAATGGATGGAGACTAGATGAAAGAAGAATTTTAAAATGCCAATAATTATAGAGGCTATGCTGGACATGGTGGCTCATGCCTGTAATCCCAGCCCTTTGGGAGGCTGGGGTGGACAGATCACAAGTTCAGGAGTTCAAGACTAGTCTGGCCAATGTACTGAAACCCCGTCTCTACTAAAAATACAAAAAAATAGCCGGGTGTGATGGTGTGTGCCTATAAATCTCAGCTACTCAGGAGGCTGAGGCAGGATAATCACATGAACCCAGGAGGTGAAGGTTGCAGTGAGCCAAAATCATGTCAATGCACTCCAGCCCAGGCAAGAGTGTGAGACTCCATCTCAAAAAAAAAAAAAAAAAAAAAAAAAAAAAAAAAAAAAGTCTATCTATAGATAGATAGATAGATAGATAGATAGATAGATAGATAAGAGGAAATGGGTACAATAGGGTTTATTATACCGTTCTCTACTTTTATGTATGTTTTAAAAATTTTACAATAAAAAGTAAAATTAAAAATATCAATCCTTTCATAGGTGCATATTTAATATTTTTTCATGAACTACTTCTTTTATACAAACATGTTAAATGTTTTAAGCTTTGGATCTAAAAGTGTGGCAGAGAAACAAAGATTTGGTTTTAAGAAAAAAAGTTGGCCGGGCACAGTGGCTCACGCCTGTAATTCCAGCACTTTGGGAGGCTGAGGCGGGTGGATCACAAGGTCAAGAGATTGAGACTATCCTGACAAACATGGTGAAACTGTCTCTACTAAAAAATACAAAAATTAGCTGGGTATGGTGGCATGCGCCTGTAGTCCCAGCTACTTGAGAGGCTGTGGCAGGAGAATTGCTTGAACCCAGGAGGCGGAGACTGCAGTTAGCTGAGATTGTGCCACTACACTCCAGCCTGGCTCCTGGCAACAGAGCAAGACTCTGTCTCAAAAAAAAAGAAAAAAAAAGTAATTTCCAGTATTTTAATCACCTTCTCAGTTTTCATCATGTGCTTATGATTTCCAAAATCTTCCTTGAATTTAAATTACAGGAGGATGTTAATGCTGGGTTCCATTTGAGAAATGCTTGCCCTCTCCAGACACTTCAAATCGTTTTCCTCTTAAGCAGCCAATTACATCTTTTGCAGGTAATCATTCATTGTTAGCAAGTCCTGCCAGGCTAGGATTGTAAACTGCAAAGTATGGTTTTAAAAAAAGTCTTTATTTTGTTCCAGCAGCTTTTTATATATGTAATAGCAGATATTCCATTTTGCTTGAATAGTTTGTATGAGAACATGAAAAAACAATTCCAAAATCTGAACTGATTAAATTAATATTCTACTTCTGATTCTTCCTCACAGAAGTAGGGGGAAATTCTCAGAAAGATTTTTTCTTCAAAAACTTTATAATATAAATGAAGTTAAATAACGAAATTTAAAATACAATTCTTTTTTTAATATATATTATTTATTTATTTATTTTTTAAAGAGGGGATTTCACCATATTGGTCAGGCTGGTCTCGAACTCCTGACCTCAGGTGATCCGCTCACCTCAGACTCCCAGAGTGCTAGGATTACAGGCATGAGCCACCGCACCCAGCTAAAATACAGTTCTTAAATATTATTTTGATGCTATGAATTCTAATTTTTAAAAGTTCTGCAAAGATTATAACTACCATGATGATAAAATCTAATCTCTATTATTCTGTCATACTATTTTTTTTATTTTTGTAAACATCTCTTGACTCAAAATTTATACACTATTCTTAAAGTTTTCTAGCCAACACATTCTTTTAACATTGATATGAACCATAAAGCTATAACTTTTTATATTCAATATTTAAAAGTCCTTAAAAATTTTCTTGGTGCATTAAATTAATAACTTTTACAACCATCATTAATCACTGCATCATTTACTTCTGTAATAATATCAATATATATTTGTACTTTAAGTAATTGCTTAAGTTTCCAAATTTAAATCCCTTGAGGGCTTTGGTTTTTAGGATACTGACTTATATTTTAAGGTGTATATTCAAATATCAATACATTCAAATGACAAGTTTAGTATCTATTACTAGGTTGTTAGACTTATTGTTTAGGATAGTAACCTGTGTGCTCACTATCAAGAATCAGAATCACTATCAGAATCATAGCTCAAGTTCAGGAATGTCTAGAATAATGCTGAAAAAGTCATTCAGCTATCCAGCCATACAAAGAAAAGCCAAAACCAAAGTGGAATTGAAGATTTGAGCCCATAACCAAGGTAGAGGCTGGACTACAAAGGAAGGGACAGTATCATCCGTGGAATTTACACTGTCTCAAGGAGTCTCACTGGGAAATGAGGTGAATCTCTAATAGAGCAGACAGTTAACAATACCTTTTCTCACTACAAAGTGTGTATTTTCTTAATCAGTGTGGTTAGAATGGCCACCAAAATCTGATGCCAGGAGCATCAGTAATCTCAGTTATATTCCAAAGTGTTATCAAGTTCAGTATGCAGGAGACTTAGACCCACACAATTCGATGAAGGATTGGCCTCTGAACTTGGGAGTATGACCCCAGATTCTTTTGTCTAACTGGGTGATAGCTCTATGTAGGGAGCGGTATCCATTTTGAGCATCTAGTAAGCTATCTTGTGACCCTGTTGCCTAAGAGCCCACATCCTCTTTATCTAAATCCTACATTTCCTCTGAGTTGCAAGATCAGCCGGTGGTCTCATTACCATAGTTACCCCCTGATGTCAGCCCTCAGATTTTCCCAATTTTACTTGTTTATAAGCAGCTGCATTGGGCCTAATAAACGAGACTTGATCAGATCCTTGACTTGTCTCCATTCTTCGCATCTCCTGTCTCTCTCTTAATCCCCACTCCCTCCCTAGGGTCCTCGTTGTTTGTCCCGCAGGCTGGGACAAAATTGGCGCCCAACGCGGGGCGACTGGTACGAGGGATATTGTGAGGGATGCCGCCGAGATCAGCCGGCACAGAGGAATCAAGAAACCCGGAGGAAAGAGCGTCGTGGGAGCCTGCCACGGACTCGCGCTCCGGTAAGTGGACGGCGAATATGGGACAGGAAATCAGCCAGCATGAATTGTTTGTAGAGAGTTTAAGTAAAGCTTTAAAGGCACGGGGAGCAAAGGTGAAAATAAAACAATTGTGTAAATACTTTGACTATATTAAGGATGTCTGCCCCTGGTTCCCCCAGGAAGGAACCATAGATCAAAAACGATGGAAAAGGGTAGGAGATGCCTTGAAAGATTATTATAGTACTTTTGGACCCGAGAAGGTCCCAGTTACCGCCTTTTCATATTGGAATTTAATAGATGAAATTTTAAGTCAGAGACGTCAAGATCCCCTTGTTGCTAATGTCGTCTCTCAGGGAGAGTCTATATTAAAAGGAGAAAAAGAAAAATCTGAAACTCCAAAAACTAGCAGGGAGGATTTTTGGTGATCCACAGGTCGGCCAAGACTTTGTAAAGCAACTGGCATTTGAAAATGCCAACGCCACTTGTCAGGCCACTATTCATCCTTATAAAATGAAGACAGATCTCTCGGGCTATATTCGCCTTTGTTCAGACATTGGGTCTGCCTACCAACAGGGACTGGCTATGGCTGCTGCCTTGCAAGGCTATACAGTGAGGCAATTTCTATCTAATCAAAGAATAAGTGCTTTCAATGTGGCGCTGGTGGTCACTATGCTAAAGATTGCAATGCTGATAAGAAACCCTCCTTCAACATAAAAGCCCCTGGCCTATGCCCACGGTGTAAGTGTGGCAAGCATTGGGCTAATGAGTGCAAGTCTAAGAAAGATGCCCAGGGCAACCTCCTTTCTCCCTATCAGGGAAATGGGATGAGGGGCCAGCCCCAGGCCCCCAAACCAAAACAGATCTATGGGGCAGTCAGCTTTGTTCCCCCAAGCAACAATCCATTTCAAGCCTCTGCCGAGCCATGGCAGGAAGTGCAGGATTGGACCTCTGTTCCACCTCCCACACAGTATTAACACCTGAGATGGGGGTTCAGGCCCTACCTACAGGAGTCTTTGGGCCTCTACCCGAGGGCTCTGTTGGACTTATTCTAGGGCACAGCAGCCTCACCCTACAGGGCTTACAAGTTCTCCCCCGGGTAATAGACAATGACTATACAGGAGAAATTAAAGTTATGGCATCCTCTCCTCGAGTGATAAGTACTGTTTCCCCAGGACAAAGATTTGCGCAGCTCCTATTTTTACCCCTTCACAAAACCAAGAATAAGGCTGTCAAAGGGAATAGGGGCGCTGCCGGTTTTGGCTCTTCGGATGTTTATTGGGCAGAAATAATATCTTCCAGCAAGCCCATCATGACATTGTGGTTAGATGAGAAAAAATTTACTGGGTTAGTAGATACTGGAGCTGATGTAACTATCATCAGCAAAACCCAGTGGCCTCAGACGTGGCCTACAGAGGCTACAATCACTCATCTAACTGGGATTGGTCAAAGTAGAAATCCAGAAAGAAGCAGTAAATTGCTGACCTGGAAAGATGAGAAGGGACATCATGGACACATTCAGCCCTATATAGTCGCAGGCCTGCCTTTTAACCTGTGGGGCAGGGACCTGCTGGCTCAAATAGGAATGGTCATTGGCAGTCCTAACGATATTGTTACTGCCCAAATGCTAAAAAATGGCTATCTGCCAGGAACAGGGCTGGGAAAAAATCAAGATGGAATCCTAGACCCCATTCAGACCAAATCAAAGACAGACAGAACTGGGCTTGGCCATTTTTAACAGGGGTCACGGTCTGTCCTGTAACCCATGCAGACAAAATCACCTGGAGATCTGATGACCCTGTCTGGGTTGATCAGTGGCCCCTCTCTTCAGAAAAACTAGCTGCCGCCCAACAACTGGTACAGGAACAGTTACAGGCAGGACATATAGAGCCTAGTAATTCTCCTTGGAACATGCCAATCTTTGTCATAAGAAAGAAATCAGGAAAATGGTGGTTGTTACAAGACCTTAGAGAGGTCAATAAGTCTATGGTCCTCATGGGAGCCCTACAACCTGGACTCCCCTTTCCCATCGCCATACCTTTAGACTACTATAAAATAGTTATTGATTTGAAAGACTGTTTCTTTACCATTCCATTACATCCAAATGATCAAAAACGTTTTGCCTTCAGTGTGCCCTCTACCAATTTTAGGGAACCTATGAAAAGATATCACTTGAGAGTGTTACCTCAAGGCATGGCTAATAGTCCAACTTTGTGCCAATCTTTTGTTGCTTCAGCTATTCAACCTATTAGAAGCACCTGGACAGAAATTTATATCATCCATTACATGGATGACATACTTATAGCAGGGAAGGATGGGCAAAATGTTTTATCTTGTTTTAAGGCTTTACAGACATCTCTTACACAACATGGCCTATTAATAGCTCCTGAAAAGGTGCAACTCACTGATCCCTACACGTATTTAGGCTTTCAGCTAAGAGGAAATCAGGTTACTACACAGAAGGTACAACTTAGGCTAGACAAACTTAAGACAGTGAATGATTTCCAAAAATTATTGGGAGATATCAATTGGCTTCTACCTTATTTAAAACTATGCAAAGCAGACCTCAAACCACTTTATGATATCCTAAATGGAGACCCAAACCCCACGTCACCTCGAGAGCTAACCTCTGAAGGCTTACAGGCTATTCAGATTGTAGAACATGCCATCAATCATCAAACCATTACCTTCATAGACTATAATAAGCCACTCCAATTTATTATTTGTCAGACCTCATTATCACCCACTGCCGTGTTTTGGCAAACCGCACCACTAATGTGGGTGCATCTCCCTAACACACCAAAAAGAATCCTCGAACCATACTACCTCATGGTAGCAAATCTAATTATCCAAGGTCGAGCTATGGGCAGAGAGTATTTTGGTTATGAACCATCTTTAATTGTCCAACCATACAGTAAAGAACAAGTTCAATGGCTTATGCAAACTACTGAGGCTTGGCCTATAGCATTAGCTTCCTTTTCAGGAAAATTGGATAACCATTAACCTCCCAATAAGCTAATTACTTTTGCAAACAGACATGAATTTATTTTCCCAAAGGTTACAAAATCTGAGCCCATTCCCGATGGACTCGTAGTGTTCACTGATGGCTCGTCCACAGGTATAGCTGCCTATGTCAGTCAGGGCCATACCGTACAGTTTCAAACCCAGTCATCCTCAGCTCAGCTTACTGAATTACAAGCGGTCATAGCAGTATTCTCTGCTTTCCCTAATCACTCCCTGAACATTTATACTGACAGTGCATACATTGCTCAGTCTGTACCTAATTTAGAGACAGCTCCCATTATTAAACATACCTCTTCAGCTGCAGTATTATTTAAACAACTACAACAGTTCATTGTTAACAGAACTCATCCTTTCTTTATTGGGCACCTACGGGCCCACTCAGGATTACCTGGACCACTGTCACAAGGTAATCAACAAGCCGACTTAGCCACTCGCATTTTTCATGCATATACTGCAGAAACCAAAGATCCGTTATCTCAAGCTCAACACACACACAGCCTACATCACCTTAGTGCTCACTCTCTCAGATTATTACATCACATCACCAGAGAACAAGCCAGACAAATAGTTAAGGAATGCACACAATGTGCTACACACCTGCCTGTACCCCATCTGGGGGTTAACCCTAGGGGTCTAGTCCCCAAAGCACTCTGGCAAATGGATGTAACCCATATTTCAGAATTTGGAAACCTTAAATATGTTCATGTATCTGTTGATACCTTTAGTGGATATGTATTTGCCACACTCCAGACAGGAGAAGCCACCAAGCATGTCATTGGACACCTACTATCTGCTTTTGCCACCCTTGGCTGTCCACAAAAAATCAAAACTGATAATGGGCCAGGATATACCAGCACTGCCTTTGCTCAGTTCTGCTCCCAATTAAACATACAACACATAACTGGCATCCCTTATAATCCTCAAGGCCAAGGAATAGTTGAGAGAACCCATCTCACCCTAAAAATTACCCTTGAAAAAATAAAAAAGGGGATATGATACCCCATTAAGGGGTCCCCCAGAAACCTCATAGCACACTCACTATTTATACTTAATTTTTTAACTCTGGACAAAGACGGACACTCCACTGCAGAATGCCACTGGCAAGCAGAAACTCAAACAAAGTTCGCATCTGTAATATGGAAAGATCCTATGACTGGCTCTTGGCATGGGCCTGACCCCGTATTAATTTGGGGAAGAGGATCAGTTTGTGTATATGCAAAAGAAGCAGATTCTGCTAGATGGTTGCCAGAAAGACTGGTAAAACAAGTAGATAGTAAAGGAACAGCAGGGTATGAAGATAATAACCCCTCCCAGGGAATATGCTAAGCCCTGAGGATTATCCCCCCTTTTTCCTTTTTCTTCAGAAACATGTGGACCTTAGTACTGATATCCCTAGTAACCACTCTCATACCCAAGACTGACAGCTGATTTGGAGCACAGTATGATGTACAGCAAGTATTGAAGAGCATATATGGTGAGCCCTGTGAATGTAAATTAGGTACTATATCCTCCCCACCCTCAACCTTTTCTAGCCAAATCAACTGTATAACCAAAACGGCATACCTTACTTATGGCAGTGACAAAAAGCCAGGCTATAAATGTGTTGCCAAACCACCTATAACAATAATTCCCCCAGGATCTCCTCAACCAGTCTGTAACTGCTCTGCAACAATATACCAGTCCATTCATAACAGCTGCTATAAGCAATATGCCACCTGCACCAGGAATAATAAAACTTACTTTACAACCTGGATTACTTATGCCCGATCCAGTTCTTTCAGGGGCGACTGGGCCTCCAGCTCACCGCTGGGTATTACCTATAAATATGCTTTAGCCCCTTGTCCAGAACCAAAAGGGCAGCCCATTTGTTGGGAAAGCAGCCCCACCATCGGTGTCAGTGATGGAGGAGGCCCACATGACCAGATGAGGTCTCATCACGTTAAGAAAGTATTAAAAATGTTGTTTCCTACTCTATCTTATCACCCCTTAGCCTTACCTAAGCCTCGCCAATTGGAACTAGATGTCCAAACCCAAAACCTTGTTAAGGCAGTCCACAGTTTCCTCCTACACAGTAATTCCTCTTTAGCTAACAACTGCTGGATCTGCATGCCCCTAGGGACACCCATGCCTTTAGCCTTGCCTGCAATTGCCAATTACAGTACTAAGGGGACTCTTCATCTCCCCTTTGCAGTTCAGCCCTTGTCAAGCCTCTGTGTCAATGTCACTTGTTACCAAAGACCTTTCACGAATACCTCCTATGACATTGATGTTGGCTCAATCACAGAGTCTTGTAATTGTGCTAGGGTTTTAAATGCCACCTTCGACATGTATGCCCCTCCTGGACAAAGTTTTGTTTGTGGAAACAACATAGCTTTCTCTTATCTTCCTAAGAATTGGACGGGAATCTGCATGGTAGCTTCCCTACTTCCTGATGCCAGCATAGTCTCAGGGGACGACCCTATTCCCCTTCCCAGTTTTGATGTTGTAGCAGGTAGAAACAAAAGGGCAGTTCAATTCATCCCTTTGTTAGCTACCCTCGGAATTACCGCTGCCTTTACCACAGGAACTGCGGGTTTAGGTTATTCCTTACATTCTTACCATCAACTTTCTCTACAATTAATTAACGATGTTGATTTACTCTCATCCACCATACAAGTTATTCAAGACCAACTTGACTCCCTAGCCGAAGTAGTCCTACAGAACCGCCGGGGCCTAGATCTGCTCACCGCTGAAAAGGGAGGACTGTGCCTTGCATTAGATGAGAAGTGCTGCTTCTATGCTAACCATTCTGGTGTTGTTAGAGATAAGATAAAAAGCCTACAAGAAGACTTGGCAAAAAGAAGACAAGCACTCTATGACAACCCCTGTGTGGGGGATTAAATGGACTTCTCCCCTATCTCCTCCCCCTCCTCAGTCCTTTTGTTGCCTTTCTCCTACTCCTCACTGTTGGGCCTCTTATCATTAACAAGGTCATGGCTTTTGTTAAGCAACAGATTGATGCCATAAAAATGCAGCCCCTACAGGTTCATTATCATAAGCTGGAAATGGCCGACAGAGAGATGGAGATGAATCAAGGCTGTGGTGAAAACTTGACTTGTACCACTTACCATCTCTGATATTGCCTGGTGAGATGGACCAGTTAGCCAATGACGGGCAACCTGAGAGCCTGACAGTAAGATGCTCCCACCTAAGACAGGGACCAGGACTCGAATCCTGCACCCTATGATGGGTAAGGGTAAAAGCATCACTGCAGGTGTGTCTCTTGACCTAAGACAGGCATGGTCCCCATAGGCAATCGGCCGCCCAAAAATAATAAAAATAAAAAGGAGGACCTGTAGGGAGCGGTATCCATTTTGAGCATCTAGTAAGCTATCTTGTGACCCTGTTGCCTAAGAGCCCACATCCTCTTTATCTAAATCCTACATTTCCTCTGAGTTGCAAGATCAGCCGGTGGTCTCATTACCATAGTTACCCCCTGATGTCAGCCCTCAGATTTTCCCGCTTTTACTTGTTTATAAGCAGCTGCATTGGGCCTAATAAATGAGACTTGATCAGATCCTTGACTTGTCTCCATTCTTCACGTCTCCTGTCTCTCTCTTAATCCCCACTCCCTCCCTAGGGTCCCTGTTGTTTGTCCCGCAGGCCGGGACAGCTCTACAGGTATAATTTAAAATTACACCAGCAGATACTTGGTAGTGTGATCATAGGGAAATGATAGGTAATCTAGCCACAGAAGTGAATGAAGTTCCAAGTAGGAAACTTAGTCACTGGAAGGGCAGGTGCATGGGTAGGAACCCAGTTCCAGAGAGGAGAATGGTTTGTAGGATACTGTACCAGTAACCTGGAAATTGAAATTTATGATATGTACTATGCACTGGGGCTTTTGGGTGCCAAGGTCAGAGCCAAAGCAGCAGTAAGACTGACTATGCTGAGCTGTTAAATAACTGCTCTCAAATTCCACTCTCACAAACTTCGGTCCAGGAAGCCAGGTAAACGGCTAACAAAGAAAACAAGCCACATTTGTTGAGAATAATTGCTGAATGCTGTGCACACATTATGGCATTTAATTGCTTCAACAATGCTACAAGGTTGTTAACCTCATCTGGAGACCTGAAAGTTTAGGTAACTGGGTGCAGGTTTTAGCCAGGAGTCAGGAAGCTAAGATTTGAACTCAGGTCTTTCTGCCTCACCTCCTCACTCTATGCTTTTTCCTCAAAACTTTGATCAAAGCTTTTTCTTCATTCGATCAGATTTGCTTCAGTCTGTATCTAAACATATAATATGTATTCACTCTTTTATTTTTCTTTCTTGTCTCAATATAAGAGAGGTTCTTTGCTAGGCTCAGTGGCTTATGCCTATAATCCCAGTATTTTTGAAGAACAAGGTGGGAGGATCATTTCAGCCCAGGAATTCGATGCTGCAGTGAGCTATGATCACACCATTACATAACAGCCTGAGCAACAGAGGGAGACCCCATCTCAAAAAAAAGAAGTAACACATTTATTGATTTGAAAACAAACCTAAAAGAAATTATAAAAGAAAAAGAAAGTCCCCTCATACCGGCCCTCACTACCAATTTTACTCCATGTAATGTGTATCCCTCTAAATATTTTTTCTAAATATTTTTATACATAATGTACATCAAATATTTGCAACTGGACTTTCACTTGGTCTCCTGATCCCAATTACTTGCACTACTCTGACTTCTGGCTCAAACAAATAGCAATGGGAGAATTCTTAGTAAAATACACTAGAATGCAAGTTATTTAAAGGCAGGGATTTTTGACTACTTTATTGACTGATATATCCCTAGCTCCTCAAACAGTGTTGACTGGTTTAATAAATACGCATTGAATGAATGAATAAATCTCTGACTAAAGCCAAGAGGCAAGATTAGTGCAGAACAGGAGCTGGCCTGGAAGCTAACAGATAAAAATGGAGTAGATGAAACAATGATTACAATAATCAGGACAGGTAAGTAGCATCTTAGACCACAGAAAGTAGAGGACTTCTGACTTAGGTGGCTCCTTTGATATTATGGAGCCATGTTTCAAAACTGGGGTATGGGTTGGTCTCTAATTCGCCAGGTGATAGGGAAGTAGTGCATTCCCTCTGCTTGGTACCATGAGGTAGGAGATAGGGTTGTTTCCGGAGAGAGCCCTTCTAGGAAAAGTGGTGCTGGGCTAGGGTCTTCCTTCACATCTGAGGTGCTTTATGTGCACCACCACCCTCTAAGCCAAAAGAAGTCCTGAAATATTAGATTAGTCTGAGTCTAGGACAATTGCCTGCTTTTGAACACAAGCTCCCAAAACCTTCTACCTCCCAGTATACTGTAATGTTTAAGAGCACATATTCCTCCTATCCAATACTGGCTTTACCAATTATACCAATGAAATGTTGTAAAACCTAAGACAAATTGCTTAGCCTTTTGGTCCTCTAAACAAATGGGAATGACAAGCGTATCTATTTCTTAGGATTGTTGTAACAATTAAATAATTACTATAAAGTTATTAGAACATCATTTGGTATTACGAACTGAATTGTGTGCCCCTAAAATTTATATGTGGAAGCCCTAACTCCCAATGTAACTGTATTTGGACACAGGGCATTTTAGGAGGTAACTAAGGTTAAATGAGGTCATAAGGATGATTCATACAATGGGTATTGGAGACAGCCATCTGCAAGCCAAGGAGAGAGACCTCATCAGGAACCAACCCTGCCAATACCTTCATTTAGGACTTTTAGACTCCAGAACTGCGAGACAATAAATTTCAGTTGCTTAAGTGTGACATAATTATATGTATATATAATTATTTATATTATATATTAAGGCCGGGTGTGGTGGCTCACACCTGTAATCCAAGCACTTTGGAGTCCAAGGTGGGTGGATCACCTGAGGTTGGAAGTTCAAGACCAGCCTGATCAACATGGTGAAACCCCATCTTTATTTTTTTAAAAAAAGTTAAAAATATATTATATATTAATATAGATTATTTATTATATTATATACTACATATTTATAAATTTTTATATATTACACATATAAATAATTATATGTATATGTGTATGTGTGTATATATATATCTGCCCCAGTTCCTGACTTAAAGCTGCTGAAACCCTTGTAGATAGGAGTGCTAGGAGAATCTTCACTTCTGGCATTTGGTCCTTTGATTCTGATTCCTGACACAGACATCCTAAATCCCTTGGTATTTCCTGGGTTATAGAAGCGTCTTTTGTTCTAAGGAGGTGACTTTTGGTGGGCTCCTGAGTAGCCTCAGGATGGTAGCTTGTTGCCAAGGGAAGCAATTATGTAAGCAGATTGAAACTTTCAGTGTCATTCCCAACTTCTGGGGAGGAGAGAGGGGCTGAAGACTGAGTTAATCACCAACAGCCAGTGTTGTGTTCAGTCATACACCTATGTAATGAAGCCTCCACAGAAACCTAAAAAGACAGGATTTAGCCAGCTTCTAGGTTGCTGAACATGTGGAGGTGCTTGGAAGATGGTGTGCCTGGAGAGGGGGTGAAAGCTCCCCCATACCTCTCCCTCTTTGTGCATCTCTTCTATCTGGCTGTTCACTTGTATTCTTTGCGATATTCTTTTAATGAGTAAATATAAACTGTTTCCCTGAGTTCGTTGAGTGTCCTTGCAAGTTACTGAACCAGAGGAGCTGGTCATGAGAATTTCAGTTTATAGCTGGTTGGTCAGAAGTATAAGTCACAACCTGGGACTGGCAACTGATGCCTCAAGTGAAGCTAGTCTTGCAGGACTGAGCTCTTTATCTGTGGGGTCTAAAAAAACTTGCTGGGCATGGTGGTGCATGCCTGTGTTCCCAGCTACTCATGAGGCTGAGGCATGAGAATCGGTTGAACCTGGGAGGTGAAGGTTTCAGTGAGCCAAGGTTGACTGCTGCACTCCAGCCTGGGTGTCAGAGTGAGACTCTGTCTCAAAACAACAACGACAAAAAAAACAAAAAACAAATCTGTGGGGTCTAACTCCAGTAGACAGTGTTAGAAGTGAATTCATCGAATTACAGGGTGCCTAATGGGTGTCCGCGGAGGAAGTCCTTTTGCGTGAGGAAAAATCCTCTTACGTATGGTATCAATTTTCTATGTTGTGTTGAGTATGTGAAAATAGGAAAAACAGTTTGGTTTTTCCTATCTCTTACATTAAACTACCCAATCTGTGATGTTTTGTTACGGCAGACTTAGCAGACTTAACAGTTGGTATTCAGTAAATGTTCAGATTCTGTCAGTTCTTGTTATTAATTACAATATCATTTTCCAGGTCCATGATGGGTACACCTCCACTCCTGTTAGATTCTCAAGATTGAAAGACTAGTTCATCCTTCACAGTTACACTTAGATATTATTTCATAATCTTATATTCTCTGAAGATATCTTTAGTCCTGCCTTTTTTTTTTTTTTGAGATGGAGTCTCACTCTGTTGTCCAGGCTGAAGTAGTGTCACAATCTCGGCTCACTGTAACTTCTGCCTCCTGGGTTCAAATGACTCTCCTCCCTCAGCCTCCGGAGTAGCTGGGACTACAGGTGCCTGCTACCACACCCGGCTAATTTTTGTATTTTTAGTAGAGACGAGGTTTCACTGTATTGGCCAGGCTGGTCTCGAACTCCTGACCTCAAGTGATCCACCCACCTCGGCCTCCCAAAGTGCTGGGATTACAGGTGTGAGCCACTGCACCCAGCGTCTTTTATTTCCTTAAATAGTCAGCATAGTATTCTTAGAATCTGCATTTGGAAATTCCTACATCTAAAGTCTCTGAGGGCCTACCTTTTGCTCATGGAGACTAATTTGGGGGTGGGGAGCTATTTTATCCATTTGCTGCACATTGTGATCGAAAATGAAATGTTTTGAAGATACTGTCCCAGAAAGACTTAGCCTTCATGTCTGGGGCTGTTATAAGTCCTGGATAATAGTAAACCAAATTCAAGTCTTGAGTTTCTCTGGATATTCCAGTAGATTCAACTGGGCTATGATTCTACATAGGCTCTTCCATTTCCAGGTCATCCACAGTTTGAAAGAACAGCTCCCACTTATTGCGAGGAGGATTCTTTGGAGGTCTCCACCAACCCTTGTTCCAGACCTGGTTGATTTATCTCTCTTGTACTCCATAAAGATTTCACATTCAACTCCTATTAACCAATGGGAAATGTTGTTGGCCAAAAACAGCTTTCTTGTTAGAATAACTCTCTAGGTTCTATTTTTCCTTCAAATGTGGCCTAATAATTCCCCAATGTCTTGTCATTGATTCCATGCTCTTAAGAATAAATAGGAAGCCAGACTGGAAAGGAGGAGCAGGCAAAGTGAGAGAAAGTTTTAAAAGCCTAAGAGTGGAAGGGAGAGGGAGTCTGGCTGCTGGTCTGGCATACAGTCAATCAGCTCCATCTAGTTTTCTCTCAGTGGAGCTGTGACTGGGGGCTAGGCTTCAGAGTCCTTCATGTCTTTTGAAGAAAAATGGCCTTCTAGAGTGAGAAAATCTACAAGCCCAACAAGCCAATCTCGTGTTAATATTGACCCGATATGAACTCAATAAATATTTGCTCATTGAATAAAGGAAGCTAATAACCTGAGTACACTTACTTAATGCCTTACACTTACTTAATGCCTATCTATTCTTCAATATCATTGAAATGATAGTAAAGAAACATGAAGGAAATAACCCCATAGCAGTAAGTAAAATGGGAAGTAGCTGAAAGATGGAAAGTGGATGGCAGTTTATTGACCAAATAACATAAAACATGAGCTTTTGGCTGGGCACAGTGGCTCACACCTGTAATCCAAGCACTTTGGGAGGCCGAGGTGAACAAGTCGATTGAGGTCAGGAGGTTTGAGACCAGCCTGACCAACATGGAGAAACCCCATCTCTACTAAAAATACAAAATTAGCCAGGCATGGTGGCATATGCCTGTAATCCCAACTACTCTGGAGGCTGAGGCAGGGGAATCACTTGAACCCAGGAGGCAGAGGTTGCGGTGAGCCAAGATTGTGCCATTACACTCCAGTCTGAGCAACAAGAGCAAAACTCTATCTTAAAAAAAAAAAAAAAAGCTTTTGCCTCAAATACAAGGAAGAGAAGGCTATAGTGAGGTTATAGTGAGGTAGGATCTGAACTTTCCAGTGGAAGTCAGAGAGGCTCCAGTCTTGGAGTTTCTACTAGGGTAGTTAGTGAGCCTATTTCTGGAACAACCATTCAGTTGATCCTTCTGACTCCTCTCTTCATGGAGCAGAGCAACCAGAGGTCCTAAATTTACTAGCAGGGTTGAGTGGAGACTGTTGTCTAAAGAAATTTAAAGAACTTCCTATTGCAGGGTGCAGTGGCTCATACATGTAATCCCAGCACTTTGGGAGGCTGAGGCGGATGGATCACTTGAGGCCAGGAGTTTGAGGCCAGCCTGGCCAACACAGTGGAAACCCCATTTCTACTAAAAATACAAAAATTAGCCTGGTGTGGTGGCACAAGCCTGTAATCCCAGCTAAGTCCAACACTGAGGCATGAGAATCAGTAGAACACGGGAGGCAAAAGTTGCAGTGAGTTGAGATCACACCACTGCATTCCAGCCTGGGTGACAGAATGGACTCTGTCTCAAAAACAACAGCGAAAAACATCATATCCTAGAACAAAGGCTCAGCATCCCCATTCTATTTGTTGCTTCTCCACACTTTCCTCTAGCTTTTTTTTTTTTTTTTTTTTTGAGACAGAGTCTCACCCTGTTTACACAAACTGGAGTGCAATGGCATGATCTCGGCTGACTGCAACCTCCACCTCCTGGGTTCAAATAATTCTCCTGCTTCAGCCTCCCAAGTAGCTGGGATTACGGGCATGCACCACCAGGCCTGGCTAATTTTTTACATCTTTAGTAGAGATGGGGTTTCACTGTGTTGGCCAGGCTGGTCTCGAACTCCTGACCTCGTGATCTCTCGCCTTGGCCTCCCAGAGTGTTTGGATTACAGGCATAAGCCACTGCGCCTGGCCTGTCCTCTTGTTTTCTACCTAAAAAGACTAAATGAAGTTGGCTAACAAATAGCCCTCACTCATCTACACACATGTTGCTGCTAGCTAGGGAAGAGACCTACTGGAGAAACAACACACAGCTGGAGAAATTCATGCCAGCATTGATACTGACTAGCCTATCTTTTATTTTGTAAGTATAAATGGACGTTTCCCCAGAAATAGAAAGAAAATTAACAATTTTAATGTAAAAGACCAGGATGAACAAATCAAAAATGGGCAGAAACAGAGCCAATTTGAGAAAGAAAAGAGAACTTAAAACATTGATAAAACTCTTATTAGTATCCTCTGAAAAGTGAGAAGTCATATTGTATCCACAATACTATGCTAGATACTCTGCTAGAAAAAACTGTGCTAGAAACTATGAAAAATGAACCATCGGGAAACATAAAAAAGCTTTTAGAAACAAAAAACAAATGTAAAAAAAAAAAAACAATGCAGCTGGGCGTGGCGGCTCATACCTGCAATCCCAGCACTTTGGGAGTGAAGCGGGCAGATCATTTGAGGTCAGGAGTTTGAGAGCAGCCTGGCCAACATAGTGAAACCCTGTCTCTATTAAAAATACAAAAATTCGTCGGGCATGGTGGCTGAGACAGGAGAATTGCCTGAACCCAGGAGGCGGAGGTTGCACTGAGTTGAAATGGCACCACTGCAATCCAACCTGGGCAACAGAATGAGACTCTAAAACAAACCAACAAACAGTAGAAGTACCGCAAGGAAAGTCTCCAGAATAAAGAGCAAAAATGAAGACGGGAAGCATGAAGAAAAGGTGATATATAGAGGCTCAGTCTAGGAACTCCAGCACTTGACCTAATGTATATTTCAGAAAAAAAAGACTTGAAGAAATAGAGGAGAAGAAATTCTTAAAGGAAGAAAATTCTTACGACTGAAAACAAATAAGTTTTTAAACTGAAAGTACCTATAAAGAGTCAACTAAGGTATATAAAAAATAAGATAAAATATGACATTCACACATCTTCATTATATTTCAGATTACCAAGGATAAAGACACAATTTTAAAAGCTTGCAGAAAGAAAATCCAAGTTCAATTACAGAGTAAGGAATATCCAACTGTCAACAGTCTTCTAAATAGCAACACTAGATATGAAAAGATAATCAAGAAAAGTATTTATAAACTTCTCAGATAAATGATTTTGGACTTCATATTTTATGTCCAAATTATCAGACAATTTTGAGGACAAAGAAATAGATTTTTAGACATGCAAGAATTCAGAAAGTTGATCTCCCAATCATCTTTTTTGAGGATACTATTTAAATACCTAGTTTAGCAGAATGAGGAATAAAACTGAAAAAGAGGGAAGTATGGAAAAAATGGAGCTAACCCAGGGGAAAATTAGGACAAAGTCTGTCCAGAGGGAAACAGGAAATTAGAGGGATCCTGCAACAGTCCTGCAACAGACAGTAATTTCTACAAGCTGGGTAATCTTCACATAGAGTAAAGTGTTATATTTCTTTTGTCAGCAAGGTGAAAGAAAAGCAATCAGAAGTACCAGTAAATTATAAAAATTTTATAAGAAATGATGGACTGGGCACAGGGGCTCACGCCTGTAATCCCAGTACTTTGGGAGGCCGAGGCGGGTGGATCATGAGGTCAGGAGTTTGAGACTAGCCTGGCCAACATAGTGAAACCCCGTTTCTACTAAAAATATAAAATATTAGCCAGGCATGATGGCCGGTGCCTGTAATCCCAGTTACTTGGGAGGCCGAGACAGGAGAATTGCTTGAACCTGGGAGGTGGAGGTTGCAGTGAGCCAAGAATTTGCCATTGCTCTCCAGTTGGGGCGATGGTGTGAGACCATCTCAAAAAAAAAAAAAAGAAATGATGGTTTATAGAATGATGGCTTTGCCCCTTTGCCCTTCTGTCACCTGTCCCTTGTATGTAGCTCTTTTAAGCTTCTCAACTTTCTCTTGGGACATTTCATGCATAACTTGTAATAGAAATGTTACTGAAAAGCTGCGTAAACAAAAAAAAAATGTATAAAGTAGGAATTTGTATAAACTAATACTGTTGTAAATAAAAAAAGAGATGGGTCAAAAATAAAGCAAACTAAACTATGGAATGATTGAATAGGCAATTGAATGTAAGAAGAGAACATATTTTTATCTTGATGTTTGGAACTTTTTAAAAATTGGTACAGGGTAATGATGTTAGACTTATAACAAAATATAACCTTATTCTACTTTACTCTGTGGTAAACAATATTAAAGTTGTCATTAAATGTAACTGCTATCTTTTGAGGGTTTCAAGTTTCACAATCATTCTACACAAAACACAGAAATCTTAATGTTTGTTACAGAACAAATGACTGAATTAAGTGAATTCATTTAATTATATTAATTATTTAATTCTTATAAATTGGGGGGTGCAAGGTCAGAAGGAAAGATGAGGGAAAATGCAAGAGTAGCTTAGAAAACAGGGAGCCAATATATTCTATCTAAACTGAATAAGACACTAATGTTTAAGAATATGTGAATTTATCAATAGCCATTTAAAGAAAAGCAAGAGTAGTGACTGCTATTACTTACTTACATAGTATTTATTATGTGCCAGGCATAGCTCTAAGGATTTTACATACATTAAGTCATTTAATCCTCACAAAAATCCCTCAAAGAATTTTGTACATTTGAAAGACAGTAAAACTGAGTCACAGAGGGTTAAGTAACTTGCCCAAGTTTGTGTATCTAGAATGGTGGCTCACAAATGGAAATAAAATAAAAATTTAATTGAGAGGTATGGATGGCAAAATTGGGAAGTATGAAAAATGATTTGTATTAGGAAGCAATATATAGTATATATTATCCCAAGTTGGTAAATCTAGAGTAATAAACGATTTAGAGCTATGGAGTTACAACAGTAATTACTAGAAGAACTAGAAGCTGGGCAGCAGAGTAGTTTCTAGTTTACTTTCAATTTTAAGTCATTCTACACAGTTATTTAATATACATATATTTTTATTTAATTTTTAACTTTTTTTTATTAAAAAGGAGAGAAAACTTAGGCCAGGTATGATGCCTGTAATCCCAGCACTTCGGGAGGCTGAGGCAGGTGGATCACCTGAGGTCGGGAATTCGAGACCACCCTGACCAATATGGAGAAACCCCGTCTCTACTAAAAATACAAAATTAGCCGAGCATGGTGGTGCATGCCTGTAATCCCAGCTACTTGGGAGGCTGAGGCAGGAGAATCGCTTGAACCCAGGAGGCAGAGATCATGTCAGTGCACTCCAGCCTGGGCCACAGGAGCAAAACTTCATCTTAAAAAAAAAAAAAATTTAAACTGGGCCAGGTGTGGTGACTCATGCCTATAATCTCAATACTTTGGCAGGCTGAGGTGGAAAGATCACTTAAGCCCAGGAGTTCAAGACCAGCCTGGGCAACAGGGTGAAACCCCAGCTATGAAAAAATTAAAAACTTACCTAAGCATGGTGGCATGCACCTTTGGTCCCAGTTATTCAGGTGGCTGAGGCAGGAGTGTCACCTGAGCCCCCAATAGGACGAGGTTGCAATGAGCCATGATCACACCACTGCGCTCCCACTCCCACCTAGGTAACAGAATGAAACCCTGCCTCAAAAACCAAAAGTTAAACTGATCTCCTCCCTCCAAATATTTTACTCACTCACACATAATGAAACATCTCTCAAGATAACTTCCTCCTAATGATTTTAGATATTAGTACATTCATACTTGGGGAGACTGCAGATAATACTACCAAAATATAGAAAGTGTCCTCAGCTCATTTTGGTTGAAATTGCCTCATCTGGCCGAGCACAGTAGCTCACGCCTGTAATCCCAGCACTTTTGGAGGCCGAGGCGGGTGGATCACAAGGTCAGGAGTTTGAGACCAGTCTGACCAACACGGTGAAACCCCATCTCTATTAAAAATACAAAAATTAGCTGGGCGTGGTGGCGCATGCCTGTAATCCCAGCTACAGCTACTCAGGAGGCCAACGCAGGAGAATTGCTTGAACCCAGGAGGCTGAGGTTACAGTGAGCTATTGCGACACTGTAGTCCAGCCTGGCGATAGAGTGAGACTACTCCGTCTCAAAAAAAAGTGCCTCATCTGCCATGTGTCTGTATTCATAAAAGGTGACATTAAAAACATCTTATAAGGCTGTTAAAATGTTTGTGTCATCTTAGCACAACACTTACTAAAGTAACATAGTGAATAAAAATCCCACGGCCTGGGAGGGTAAAGATGATGAAAATGTTACAGTCAGAGCAATACAGTAGAAATACTGAAGAGTTAATGATGCCAAATTAAAGAGCAACCAAAAGTAGAGTCCGTGAGATTATAGAAAGGAAGAGAATGTTAACTTATTCATTCTCTTATTTAACCCATATTTATTGGGCATCTATATGTTTTTAATATATATCACATGTTAAATGCTGAGCTAATAAAGAATTTGACATGCAACTTCCTCTTAGTTTACAGTTTAGCAGATAATACAAAGGATGCAAATAAATACCTTTAGTATATGATAGAAATTGATAAGCAACATTATGTGATAAAAATGTGATACGGTAATAAAAAATAAAGGAGAAATGTTCCAGGGAAATTATAAAACATAGAGCAATTTTGTAATTGTATTGTGTTCTCAGTGACAGGTGGATGCAAGCTAAGATGTAGACCCATCAATGGGGTTGACAAATATACGTCAGAAGGTAAGGAAACATCATGTGACATTGCTACTGAACTAATCACATGTAAAAGTAGCCATATATATATATATATACACACACACACACACACACATACATATATATACATATAAAGTAGCCATATATATATATAAAATGTATACACACACACACACACACACACACACACACACACACACACACACTTTTTTTAAAGATAGGGTTTCACCCTGATAGCCAGGCTGGTCTTGAACTCCTGACCTCAGGTGATCCACCCACCTTGGCCTCCCAAAGTGTTAGGATTACAGGCTTGAGCCACTGCGTCCCACCAAAAGTAGCCATATATTTTTGTTAAGAGAGAGCTACCTTTATCAATTCTTTCTGGAATAGGACAGTTACCCATGCCTCTGCTGATAGCTTGCATCCATCTGTCACTGAGAAAACAATACAATTACAAAATTGCTCTATGTTTTATAATTTCCCTGGAACATTTCTCCTTTACTTTTCATTACCATATCACATTTTTATCACATGATGTTGCTTATCAATTTCTATCATATACTAAAGGTATTTATTTGCATCCTTTGTATTATCTGCTAAACTGTAAACTAAGAGGAAGTTGCATGTCAAATTCTTTATAAACTCAGCATTTAATATGTGATATATATTAAAAACCTATAGATGCCCAATAAATATGGGTTAAATAAGAGAATGAATAAGTTAACATTTTCTTCCTTTCTATAATCTCATGGACTCTGCTGGACACTCAGCCTATCCCAAGCTAGAATAATACAAGGAGAACATGATAGAGAAAAAAATACAATACCCTTTAGCAAAATTACACACTAGATTCAATGTTCAGTATTAAAAGGTTTGTGTGGTTTGGTAATTTTGACCTTGAAACTGAACCTGGTGGCTGATCTTCCCACTTCTCCACTGTGGGCAGGGTCTGAGAGGCTGCAGTGCTCCTCCAACACCCCTGCATTACTCCTCTACCCCCACCAACACACACACAATCCTTTTCTCTCTCTAGCTTGGGCTGTTCATTAATCAGATTCAGAGACTGCCTGAGCCAGAGAGTAAGGAAAAAAAGGTGGACCGGTAAGGAAAGGGAGGGGAGAGAAACTGGATGGCAGCTGGCTCATAAAGGTTCACTGGACAAGCACAGCAAGACAATGTGGAATAAAAGGGTGAAACTTTTTCTGGTATCTATAAGAAACTCATTGGAAAGGATGTCAATTTTGAATTCCCAGAGTTTCAGTTGAAACAAAAATAACTAAATAAACTATATTTATAGTGACAAAAAAAAGATTCATCTTTAACACATTTAAACACTGAATTCAATCACATCTAGTACTAGTTTTAGTGAACATGAAAAGATTTTGGAAAATGTGCATTTAAATGGAAAATGCTGAGTGGGACCCAAATGTTCCTTAGTATTATGTCTTAGAAATTCTACAGATGAGGTCTGCTGAAATACTCTGCCCCTGCTATCCCAGAGTTTCCAAAATATTGACATCAGAAATGTGCTCTCCTAAACTGTCTCTGTAGGTTGGGCTCTATCTAGGCCTATGGTTTCCATAGCAGTGAAAACCACATTCATCACTTTTTATCGTGAAGGTTTAACTATAGCTCTCATTAGACAATGAGTTCCAACAGCATTAGATTCATTATAAATCATATGAATTCATTATGAATATTCTTATTCATTTTCCTAAAAGTGTTACTTTGTGTTATACAGATTGCTTTTCTTTCTTTTCCCCTTTTCTTCTTTCTTTTTCAATAAAAGTAATAAAATGTTCCTCAAATGCCAAAAAATGCTAAGGAAGACTCCCTTCATTAAAATAAGGCTTCATTTTGTTATTCAGTACGTCATCGTTTTCATTCACTGTGAGTCTACTGAATTTTAAGTAGAAGCTTGTAAGACAAAATCTTTATAAATTATTGTAAGATGACAAATACTCCAACAGAATACAGCAGCAAATAGCTACTCAAATTCCAACAAAGGTGATTCTTTACCTAGTTCACCTTACAGTTTTAAATTCTAGAATTGAATTTAGTGATCACACGGAGAAAATTCACAGTTTTAAAAAGTAATGAACTACATATACAACAGGACAAAAGATTTACTAAGCTGAGGTGATTTTATGCTTCATATACTTCACACTAATATTTTGGACAGATAACTTTTTATGAATCCAAAATAAGTAAGCATTCCTAACAGCTTTTTAAAATTGTATTTGAAAATAGTGTACCAGGAAAGTAGAAACCTTTAAACAAGATTTGCAAAAAATGTTAAGTCAGCAAAATTGTGTTCATGTGTTGGGTTTTTATTTGTTTCTGAAGACAAACATGCAAATATCTGAACCACCCTCCTGATTACGATGTGAGTACAACACATATTCTCCCTAAAAATGTATATACTTTTACATTAAATTTATATATACATATTTTATATATACAATACACACATATACACATTTCATATATTTATATTACATTTTATATATACATATGTGTGTATTTTTATATACATGCATATATATAAAACATTTGAACCTCAGAAAATGCTTTTCTTTGGCCTTTGTTGAAAGCACTCAATAACTAAAGAGAAAATTTGTTCTATATTCAGAATCTATGACTGGCTTTCTTATCAATGGAAACACTGGCAAAATATTAACTTCACTTAAGATCAGATTTATTTCTGTTATATATGCACATAGTTGTAGTTGATTGTTTTCTATGTTAACTTCCTAAGAAACCAAAGTTTAGTTTATAAGAAGCATTGTGGGTAATACTGAAATCTAGTGAACAAGAAGAGGCAGGAGACATGATTGAACATTCTTTGCAGAGGAAAAAAAAGGCATTCAGAACTCATAATGTGCTCTAGAGTAATTAGCTACTGCTTGGTAGTCATAACATTAAAAGAAACCAAATGTCAGGTTTTAAAATGATTAATGTGTAAATGAACTGTTGTGCTAACTACTGCTAAGATCTCTACAATCAAAGTAGTTTTAGCACTATCTTGGAACAAAAACCATGATTTCTAGGGCTGGGATTTGCTTTTTCTCCTCATAAACATGCTTATGTTTTACATGATTAGGATGAATCAAGTCAAAAGTGAAAATAGGCTGGGTGAGGTGGCTCACACCTGTAATCCCAGCACTTTGGGAGGCCGAAGCGGGTGGATCACTTGAGGTCAGGAGTTTGAGACCAGCCTGGCCAACATGGTGAAACCCTGTCTCTACTAAAAGTATAAAAATTAGCAGGGGCATGGTGGCATACGCCTGTAATCATAGCTACTCAAGAGACTGAGACATGAGAATCACTTGAACCTGGGAGGCAGAGGTTGTGATGAGACGATATTGTGCCACTGCGCTCCAGTCTGGGTGACACAGCGAGATTCTGTCTCAAAAAGAAAAAAAAGTAAGTTGAAGTATATTTGTATTACAACTGCAGTTTTGGTTTTTTATAACTCATATTGCTGTATAAAAGTTAACATATAAGGTAAGGAAAACTTAGTACATTGTGGCAATTAACTGATTTTATTTACTCCTTTTTTTTAATTTTTAATTTTTAATGTTTTTGGGTACATAGTAGCTATATATATTTATGGGGTATATGAGATGTTTTGATATAGGCATGCAATATGTAATAATCACATAATGGAAAATGAACTATCCATCTCCTTAAGCATTTATCATTTGTGTTACAAACAATCCCACTATACTCTTTTAGTTATTTTTAAATGTGCAATTAAGTTATTACAGACTATAGTCACCCTGTTGTGCTATCAAATACCAGGCCTTATTCATTCATTCTCACTATTTTTTGTACCCATTAACCATCCCCACCTGCCTCTCACCCTTCCATTACCCTTCCCAGCTTCTGGTGGCCATCCTTCTACTATGTATCTCTGAAGGTTCAATTGTTTTGATTTTTATATCCCACAAACAAATGAGAAGATGTGATGTTTGCCTTTCTGTGCCCAGCTTATTTCACTTAACATAATGACCCCCAGTTCCAACCATGTTATTGCAAATGACTGAATTTTATTATTTTTTTTATGGCTACTAAGTAGGCTGATGCAGGAGGATTGCTTGAACCTGGGAGGCGGAAGTTGCAGTGAGCTGAGATCACGCCACTGCACTCTAGCCTGGGCGATAGAGTGAGACAACATCTCAAAAAATAAAATAAAATTAAAATAAAATAAATTTAGGAAAAAGCTTAGTTCAGCCTGTAAAACGACAAAAATATGATTATGGACAAATAACCACTGAGTCGCTAACCAATTTAATTTCTTCTCATATATGGTCAGAATGGAAGCTAACTTTCCTTCATAAGCAAGAAGTCATTGTATGCCATAATACTCAAAAGGAATGAAAACCACAAAGCAAAACTTTCCAGAGGATCATGAGAACCAGAGATCTTTTAGAAGACATTATAAATTCTTGGCATCAGGTCATACTTTGGCTTGCTTCAAGAGTCATTGTCTTTTAGAAGAAGTTTTCTGAGCTCCCAGCTCATGAAGCATTCAGGACACAATAGGGACCAAGTAAGGAAGTTGTGGGGATTCTAGAGAAACTGGCACAAAGGATTCAGGTGACTCTGAAGGGTGGAGCAGTTGGTGTTCTGGGCAATGTTGCTGGGTGTTGGTGGCAACATGTATATGTGAAATGAGTGGCCTGATTAGGGAAACAGAAGCAGTGTGATAGGCAAGGCTTGTCTTCTAAAAGTCACAGAGGGAGCTGTTACTTTCAGTAGTGGTATAATACATGTTGCTATTAATTCTAATGGTACATTTTATTTGATAGAAAGCAGTCAATCAACCCAGAACACCAGCTGCTAATGGTGGTGGGTCTAGGTTGAGTTACTAGGGCCTCAAATATTTCAGAATGCATTATTCTTTCAGAACCTAGGTTTGGTTAATGACTCTTTAGTCAAACCAAGGAAGGTTGTGTCCCAAGCCCAGCTAGACTTAGAGGTTGAGAAAATCCTGGAAAATGCTTAATACTTGTTGCAACTGTCCTTGCAGCCAAACATGGAGTGAAGGCCAGGCATTTCTTTTCATAGCACCATAGCATCACACTATTATTGTCTAAGTCTGTTTCTTCCAATAGACTATAAATTATTTGAGTCAAGAAAACATATTTTTGTATCTACATTGCCTTGCCCAGAATCTGAGAGAGAATAAATATTTTTATAATCAATGGCTGGATTAACCATCTAAGGACTAAATCAGAGGGGAAACCTAAAGCTGGAACGAACATTAGTCTATCAGAAGAGAGAAGTTCCAGGTATTACAGCTCACACCTGTAATTCCAGTACTTTGGGAGGCTGAGGTGGGAGCATTGCTTGAGACCAGGTATTCAAGATCAGCCTGGACAACACGGAAAGACCACTGTCTCTACAAAAAAAAAAACTTAAAAATTAGCTGGGTGTGGTAGCAAACGCATGTAGTCCCAGCTACTTGGGAAGCTGAAGCAGGAGGATCACTTGAACACAGGAGTTAGAGATTAATACACTATAACTGTGCCACTGCACTCCAGCCTGAGTAACAGAGCAAGACCTTGTCTTAAGAGAGAGAGAGAGAGAGAGAGAGAGAGAGAGAGAGAGAGAGAGAGAGAGAGAGAAGTGATGGAGCCTAAGTTATGATTGTAGCTATCATTGAAGTTTGCCAATATGCCAACCACTATGTTAAACATTTTCCACATATTATATAATCCTCACACAACCCTTTAAGGTAAGTATCGTCATAAGTATCATGATAACCCCTGTGATACAGATAAGGAAACTAAGTAAAAGAAATACACACACAAACACACACACACACACACACACACACAACCTGGCCCTATGTCTCACAACTAATAGGAATTGAACACCATAGCCTAAGGATTTTTTAAAATTAATTAATTAATTTTTTAAAGCAGTTGTAGGTTTACAGAAAATTATGCATATAGTGAGAGAGTTCCTGTATACCTTCTTACTCTTCAGCTTACTGTTTACCCTATAACTGAAATTTTGCATTAATGTGGTGTGTTTGTTATAATTAATAAACCAATATCAGTATAATATTATTAACTAAAGTCTATAGTTTATGATCCCTGTTTTGTGTTATAAAGTTATATGGCATTGACAAATACATACACATCTTAAAATTGTAACCCTCTGTCACAATAAAAAGATACTCTAGAATCATTAAAAAGAAGTTTGCATGAATTCCGAGATCTCATCATAAATATGGCAATTCTTCCAAATTAATCTATGAGGTTAATGCAATTTCTATCATATATCCTAAGATATTCATAAAATTTGAAAAACCCTTGCAAAACTCAAATGAAAAAGGCCAAGAAGAGCCAGGACAATTTCGAAGAAGAGGAAGGATTATCTTTATGAGATATCAAGCTTATACTCAATCTATAATCATTAAAACATACTCTTTTTACAATTAAACAGATAATCAAACAGACCATATTTTTTTTATTTATGGCAGAATTTTTATTTATTTATAAATCAGTTGGAAATGGTAAACTATTCAATAAATGATGCTGGAACAAATGATTCTCCATATGGGGTAAGAAAGTTTTGCCACTTTCCAAAAATTAAGATGAAATAGACACTAAACATGAAAAACAAAACTATAAAACTTAAAGAAGAAAACACAGTAAAATATCTTCATTATACCTGGGCAAGAATAGATTTCTTTAACAAGGCACAAAGAGCACAACTCATGAAGGAAAACTGATAAATTTGCATATAATAACATTTGTGCATATAATGTTTGAAATTTTGTATAACAAAAGATACCACAAACAAGGTGAAAAGACATGCACACATTGGAAGAATTTTGCAATTCATATAACAATATATAATAGAACTTACAAAGAACTGCCACTAGGATAAGGCAAAGCAGAAGGGAAAAATAAAGCAATTGATTTAAATAGAAAAGGAAAAAATGGATGGCAAAAGAAAAATATGTGGGGCCCAGAGTGGCTCCGGCCGGATGTCGTGGCGCTTGCGAAGGCGAGGCCAAGAGTTCAAGGCCAACCAACCTCAGCAACCTTACAAGCTCTCATTGATTGGCAAAAAAAAAAAAAAAGAAAAAGAAAAATATGTAAAGATGTTCAACCTTGCTATGAATCAGAGAAATGCAAATGAAAGACACAATGCTAGGCTGTTTTATACCAACTGGCTTGAGAAAAGTTGAAAATTCATATTACATATTGGTAAAAGTGTAGAGGAATAGAAATTCTTATACACTCCTGGAAATACAAATGACTTCCAATACTTTAGACAATGTTCTAACCCAATGCAAAGAAACTAAGAACTTTGAAAAACGGTTTGACGAAATCCTAACGAGAATAGACAATTTAGAGAGGAATACAAGTAAATTAATGAAACTGAAGAATACAATGCTAGAACTCCACGAAGTATGCACAGGTTTTAACAGTCGAATTGATCAAGCAGAAGAAAGGATATCAATGGTTGAAGACCAACTTAATGAAATGAAACAAGAAGACAAGATTAGAGAAGAAAGAGGAAAAAGGAATGAGCAAAGTCTCCAAGAAATATGGAACTATGTGAAAAGACCTAATTTACATTTGATAGGTGTACCTGAATGTGACAGAGAGAATGAATCCAAGCTGGAAAATATTCTTCAGGATATTATTCAGGAAAACTTTCCTAACCTAGGAACACAGAACAATACTCAACTCCAGGTAGTACAGAGAACACCACAAAGATATTCCTCAAGTAGAGCAACTCCAAGATACGTAATTGTTAGATTCACAGGGTTGAAATAAAGGAGAAAATTCTAAGGGCAGCTAGAGGGAAGGGTCAGGTTACCCATAAACGGAAGGCTATCAGACTCACAGCAGATCTCTCAGTAGAAACCCTACAAACTAGAAGAGAGTGGGGGTCAATATTCAATATCCTCAAAGAAAAGAATTTTCAACCCAGAATCTCATATCCAGCCAAACTGAGCTTTATAAATGAAGGAAAAATAAAATTTTTCATAAACAAGCAAGCACTCAGAGATTTCACCACCACCAGACCTGCTTTACAAGAGATTCTGAAAGAAGCGTTATACACAGAACGGAACAACCAGTATCAGTCATCCCAAAAACTTATCAAAAGGTAAAGAGTATCTCCATAATGAAGAATCTATATCAACTAATGGCAAAATAGCCAGGTAGCATTAAATGACAATATTAAACTCACAAATATCAATATTAATCCTAAATTTAAATTGATTAAATGCCCCAATCAAAGACACAGAAAAGAAAATTGAATAAAAAGTCAAAACCCATTGGTATGCTGTATCCAGATCCATCTCATAAGCAAGGACACACAAAGACTCAAAACAAAGCTTTGGTGGAAGACTTACCAATCAAATGAAGAGAAACAAAACAAAACAAAACAAAAAACAGGAGTTGTAACTTTCATCTCTGACAAAATAGACTTTAATAGTAACAAAGACTAAAAGAACAAAGAAGGACATTACATAATGGTAAAAGGATCAATGTAACAACAGGAGTCAATGATCATAAATACATATGCACCCAATATAGGAACACTCAGATACATAAGACAAGTTCTCAATGACTTATATAGAGACTTGGACTCCCGCACAATAATAGCGGGAGACTTTGACACCACATTGTTAACGACCGATTAACGAGATAGAAAATTAACAGGGACATTTACTATTTGATCTCAGACCTGCAATAAGTAAATTCAGTGAATATCTATAGAATTCTTCACCCCAGGTCCACAGAACATACATTTTTCTCAGTATCACATTACACCTATTTTGAAAGTAGCCACATAATTGGAAGCAAATCATTCTTCAGCATTTGCATAGCATTTCACAGACTTAAATGAAACATTGGTTGGCTGTTTGTTATTTTCTTCCCTTACTCCTTCCTGTCTCCACTGATAAGTACAATTATCGGCATAAAAGAGGTTTTTAATAAAAATAAATAAATAAGACAATGAGGCAGAGACTGCTTATTCTTTATCAAATTCATTTTTTTTTCTTTTTCCTGAGCATGCAGCTGGACTATCTTTCCCAGGTTCTTTTCAGTTTGGTGTGGTTATCCAATGGAATCTTACCGGTGGAATGGGATTAAAAGTGATGTGTTTCTCCACGTACTTTCCCCCTTCTGGCTGACTGGAATGGCTATGCCAAGGGATATTTATAACAATGAAGATGAAATCTGGTTTAAATAGTACTAAGGACAATTCAGAAGCACTAAAAACAAAATACATGTTAAAGGGTAGGTGCAGTGTGGTGGATTATATTTTCCAAAAATGGCCACAACAGTATCTTTTATCTCACCTCTCTTCTTACCATATATTTTCTCTTTTCCCATTGAGAGATGGGGTCTAGGCTATGACTTCTCTCCAACCTGGGCAGGTCTTTGTGACCTTCTTGACCAAAAGCATATGGCAGAGGCATGTCAAGTGACATCCAAGGATAGGTAATAAATATGCCACACATTCACTTTGATCCACACTGGCAAATGCCACCCACATATAAGCAGTCCAAAATTCTGAGGCTGCTATGCTTTGAGGAAGCCTAAAGTAAAGAGACCCTGAGACTACTTGAACAGAGATGCTTGACTTGCCCCCAGTTACTTCAGCCCTTCATTTGTACAGCCAGGGTCTGACTATACTTTCATTAGAAACCCAAGCCAAAACCATCTAACCAAGCCTTTCCTGAATTCCCGACCCACAGAAAGCATGAGAGATAAGGAAATGATTGCTGTCTTAAGATACTAAGTTTTGGAGTGTTTTCTTAATACCACAATAAATAAGTGGAACATACAGAAAAGAGGATATAAGAGTGAGTATAGTTGACAATAATTTATTGTGTATTTCAAAATAGCTACACAAGAAGATTAGAAATATTCTCAACATAAAGAAATGATAAATGTTTGAGGTGATGAATATCCTAATTGCCCTAATTTGATCACTATACATTGTATGCATGTATCAAAACATCACATGGACCCTATAAATATGTAGTTATTATGTATCAGGTTTTTTTTTTAGAAAAAAACCTATAAAACAGGCCATGCAAGGTGGCTCACACCTGTAATGCCAGCACTCTGGGAGGCTGAGGCGAGAGGAACACTTGAGCCCAGGAGCTTGAGATCAGCCTCGGCAACATACTGAGACCCTCCCATCTCTACAAAAGATACAAAATTAGCTGGGTGTGGTGGCATGTGCCTGCAGTCTCAGCTATTCAGGAGGCTGAGCCAGGAGGATTGCTTAAACCCAGGAATTGGAAACTGCAGTGAGCTATAATCTCACCACTGCACTCCAGCCTGAATGACAGCTAGATCCTGTCTAAATAAATTAATAATAATAATAAAAACACACACACACAGAGAGAGAGAGAGAGAGAGAGAGAGAGAGAGAGAGAGAGAGAGAGAGAGTGAGAGCGACCGCTTCTCCCTCTCTAATTTCACTTTCACTCTCCAATTAAAAACAAACAGAAAAGACTATAGAATCAGTTCCTGATTCTGAAATTTTATTAGTATCAATTGGTAGGTTACAGTTTCTTCTTTCCACATACACAGTCCCTTGGGTCTGGTCTCTGGTAGTGTTTTGACCCTCAAGAGAGAACAATTAATGTTTGTGGAATAGATCACTATTCTGCAGCAGCCAAGCATTCTTACCCTACCATCAAAATGCTGGGTTTTCACCTAGCCAACGTGGTGAAACTCTGCCTCTACCAAAAATACAAAAATAAAAATAAAAATAAGCCAGGTGTGGCAGCAGGTGACTGTAATCCCAGCTACTCAGGAGACTGAGGCAAGAGAATCACTTCAACCTGGGAGGTGGAGGTTGCAGTCAGCAGAGATCATGCCACTGCACTCCAGCCTAGGCGACAGAGCAAGCCTCTGTCTTAAGAGAATAATAATAATTTTTTTAAATCCTGGGTTTTCATAAAGTGAACCAACATTGCACACCCTTGTCTTCTCTTCATTGTACTTTCCACAAACAGGACCTATACTTACTTTGTAAGGCAGTCCAGATAACTCTTCCCCTTAGAACTTTGCCTAAAAGCTTTACTAGCTTCATTTTTTGTCCTGGTGTTTTCTTCTTGGTATAAATGGTAATGTGCTGTCTTCAAAGTACTAGGTTACGTCTCTGAATTTTTTATTCACTGTATAGCTGAAGAACAGGTGTGTTCAGTTTTGAGGTATTGCATATCATATAGTCCTAAGAATCCTTTCTATATGTTATCATTTATCATTCTTCAAATCTTGGAACTACCACCTTTAAAGGAAGAGTAGACAGCAGGATTTTCAAGGAGGAAGGATTGAAAATTAATTGGTAAATAACCAAATCAAACATTGAAGAAAATTAAAAGATTCGTTTAACTAAAATTGGTGCAATTAATAACTGGGTAAATTTCCAAAGAGTATTTGTCTAATAAAATTTATTATTACTCTTATTTGTAAATCAAAAAACCCCAGTTTAGGGAACTAGTTTGGGCAAAAAATGGGAATTTGTTGGCTCATTTAAACAAACCCTGACGGGGCGAGGTGGCTCATGCCTGTAATCCCGGCACTTTGGGAGGCAGAGGCAGGAGGATCACCTTAGATAAGGAGTTCGAGACTAGCCTGACCAACGTGATGAAACCCTGTCTCTACTAAAAGTACAAAATTAGCCAGGCATGGTCTTGGGTGCCTCTAATCTCAGCCAATGGGGAGGCTGAGACAGGTGAATCACTCGAACCCAGGAGGCAGAGGTTGCAGTGAGCAGAGATTGCACCGTTGTACTCCAGCCTGGGCAACAGAGGGAGATTCTGACTCAATAAACAAACAAAACAAAACAAAACAGAAAACCTATTAAGATCAGCAGTACAGTTAGCATCAGAGGTGTCTGCAACCAGGAACTCAATATATTGCAGTCTCTCTTCCTTGTACCATCTCTGTTTTTTTTCTCTCTCTCCCCATTTTTTGGTTTGCTTCTCTCTACTTTTTAATGTCAACACTTTTAAAAGTAGAAGTTTCCTGTTTTTAATTCCTACATCAGTCTGTTTTTCCTATTGTTTTAATTACCATCAATCTTTATTTTTAACATCAATTTGCTTCTTCAAATTAAAAAATTTTAAAATTCTTCTTAGCCTTTCAATTTTTGTCCCTAATCTTTTACTCTTTGTTGATAATTTGTGCTTATTATCAATTTATCTCTGTGAGAGAGAAGTACCAGAACTTAGGAAGACGCATGGGCCTACAAATGTAAGGAAATTCATTTGCATTTATAAATAAGAGGGACGGCAAGGTTCTGAGAAGTAGACAGCTGGTATTATCTCAAATTTGTCTTTATTACTGATTTTTAACCACCAAATTTAGACTTTCCATAAGGATTGTAACTTGTTTGTTTATCCCATTTCTTGGCTAAGGATGAGAACTACATTTCCCAGAATCCTCTTTCGTCTATGGTTCTAGGTTAGAATTGAACAAAAGAGGAATGTGTATGAGATTTGGAAAGTGAATGAAGCTGAAGCGACAGGGCTCAAAGGTCATTGCTGTGAAACTCGGCGATAGTAGAGACAGATGCTGCGAGTCCCAGCTTGTCCTTCCATTCTCCATTCTGTGTCTTGCCTCTCTTGCCACCTGCTGGCGCGGCTGATCAATAACAGCCCCTGACCCAGGGTGTAGGCGATAACCACACAAAGACAACCCTTTACCCAGAGGTGGCAATTTCAAGAGACCCTCCCTGAATACGCTCTTTGCAGCCCCACTTTGGCAACTGGTGACGCTTGATTTCTTGGATTTCTCGGCCAGCTGCAGTTTGTTACCCACATCAGTGCTTCAGTGGACTGTTCAGCCTATTTCTCTGATTCTCTGACTCTCCCTTCCAGACCTTCACTTTTGAAACTCTTCACATTCGTGTAAGACTTAATTCCTATTGTAAATCAGTTATTCTCATTACCGTTACAGTGACTCTTGGAACCCTTCGATCTTCGCGCTCAGCTGTCTTTATTGCTTCAGTTGTCTTCCCTGATAGTCGCAAAATGGCCACAACAACCGAGTATTCCCTACTCACCTGATGTTGCTCCAAGCAGCAAGCAAGCAACGGATACTTAGAAGTCTTTCTCCTTACAGTCTTCTCTTGTTTCAGAAAGGAATATTTTTTTTACCAGACACCTCTAACAGAATTCCCCTCTAAGTCTCACAGGTAGATCAGGCACCTTCCTCTGCTCACTGTTAAAGGAGCTAAATTGCCGTGATTGGCTCAGACCCGTGGACCTGCTCCTTGACTGCACATCAGGGAAAATGTTAAAACTTATTTTCACCTGGATGCAACTTGCAACGATTCTGATCGAATTGTTTTGGGGTGGTGCTGTAGCTCAATATTTGTAAAATTCTCTCACAGAGAATATAATATCCAGCCAGGGTTGGGAACCACTGCTTGGATCAAACGTGATTCGTTCTCTGAAGCTATTTCACAATGCCTGAACAAATCAGCCTTCTGTAAAAGGAAGAGAAGGTAGAAATGCATGAGGAATTGGGAATCAAGATTTATTCATCGAAATTATCTCATTCAAGGATAACCTATGCAATAGATGGAAATATAACTAAATTTCCCACTTGATTTTCATCATAAAATATCACTAAGAGCTACCAGAGTCTAAACCAGTTATTTGATTAAATCTAGGAATAGTGATAGAACAGCTGTTCTCTATTCCTTAGTTACTGGAAGTAAAGCCTTTCTTAATGAGCTACCAAACCACGTGGCACAGAGCTCAAGAAATAACTATTTCTTTGTGGAGCACCTAATTAATTTGCCTGATTTAAATAATTATATAATTAATTGCACGATTGACATAATTAATCATGTGGTTGGGAAAATAGATAGTCAAAGCGTACAAATTTTAGTTAGAAAACATGTTTTTGAGATCTATTGCACAGAATGGTGACTACAGTAAACAATAATGTATATTTCAAAATTGCTTACAGGGCAGACTTTAAATATACCACAAAAAATGATAAGTATGTGAGGTGATGGATTTAATTAGCTTAATTTAATCATTTTACAATACATAGATATATCTAAAACATCACATTGTACCCAAAATTTTTTTAAATCCCTGTAGTTCTGAATTTGAGTTGGAAGTATCAGTATGATATTGTAACATTATCTTTTTTGTATTTTCATTATCATTAATCTTTTTTCCTTCCTTCCTTCCTTCCTTCCTTCCTTCCTTCCTTCCTTCCTTCCTTCCTTCCTTCCTTCCTGCCTGCCTTCCTTCCTTCTTTCCTTCCTTCCCTCCTTTCTTCCCCTCCTTTTCTCTCTCTCTCTCTCTCTCTCCTTTCTTTCTTTCTTTCTTTGTTTCTTTCTTTGAGACAAGGTCTCACTCTGTCACCCAGGCTGGAGTGCAGTGGTGAGGATCTCAGCTCTGCAACCTCCAACTGCTATGTTCAAGCAATTCTCTAGGCTCAGCTTCCCAGTAGCTGGGATTATCGGTGCAAATAACCATGCTCAGCTAATCTTTGTATTTTTAGTAGAGACCGGGTTTCACCAGGCTGGTCTCAAACTCCTAACCTCAAGTGATCTGCCCACCTTGGCCTCTCAAATTGTTGGGATTTACAGGCATGAGCCATAGCACGTGGCCTCTTTATAGTTAATCTTATACTATAATTTAATTATCTTCATAATGCACTTATTTCTTTCCATTTTTTTTGAGACTCGTTCTCCCTCTATTGCCCAGGCTGTAGTGTAGTGGGGTGATCTCAGCTCACTGCAACCTCCACCTCCCAGGCTCAAGGTATTCTCTTACCTCAGCTTTCATAATAGCTAGGATTACAGGCACAGGCCACCATACCCATCTAATTTTTGTATTTTTTGTGCAGGGGGTTTTGCCATGTTGCCCAGGCTGGTCTTGAACTCCTGGTCTCAAGCTATCTGCCTGCATCGGCCTCCCAAAGTGCCAGGATTACAGGAGTGAGCCACCATGCCTGGCCAATATAATGCACTTTAAACTCTGACTTTCTTTCTGCCACTTTTGCTTACTACATATTTTTTCCTTATAATATTATAATATTTACCCTTAGGTGAAATCAGAATCATACATCATTCTTCACAGAAATTCAGAGACTTTTTTCCTGTTAAACAGTATTTTTTTTTAGTGATTTTTCTACTGCCATGGTGAGTTGAGCCGGGTTAAATCAGAGGAGAATATTTAGTGGAATGTTCCGGAAAATTGTCTTATTTCTTATCTTCACTTTTGTGAATGGATACAGAATTGTGTTTATTTCATCACTTTCAGATTAACTTGCACAGAAAGTTCATTATGCTGTTCTCTAAAATGCAAACGGAATTTTTAAAAACAAATTTACTAAGATATAATTCACATATTGTATGATTCATCCATTTACAACTCAGTGTCTCTCAACAATATTCACAGAGTTGTGTAACCATCACCACATTCAATATTAAAACATTTTCATCACTGCAAAAAGAAATTCTGCATCCCTTAGCTATCACTGCCGCCCTCTTCCATGCCCCTTCACTTTCACCATTCCTAGGCAAATACCACCTACTTTTTGTGTCCATAGATTTGCCTGTTCTGGACATTTCATGTAAATAAAGTCATATAAAATGTAGTTTTTAAATGACTGGCTTCTTTTTAAAAAATTGTATTTTATGGGCTGAGCGCGGTGGCTCAGGCCTGTAATCACAGCACTTTGGAAGGCTGAGATGGGAGAATCACCTGAGGTTAGGAGTTCAAGACCAGCCTGACCAACATGGAGAAACCTCATCTCTACTACAAATATAAAATTAGCCTGTAATCCCAGCAGATGCCTGTAATCCCAGCTACTTGGGAGGCTGAGGCAGGAGAATCACTTTAACTTGGGAGGTGGAGGTTGCAGTGAGCTGAGATCATGCTCTTTATTGCACTCCAGCCTGGGCAACAAAGTGAAACTCCATCCTAAAAAAATTTTGTATTTTATTTTAGATTCAGAGGATTTGTGTGCATGATTGCTACATGGGTATATTGGTGGGTATTGGGCGTCTAGTTTACCCATTACCCAATAGAGAACACTGTACCCAAAAGGTAATGTTTCAGCTCTTGCTCCTTTCCCACCCTCTTCTGGAGTCCTAAGTGTCTCTCATTTCCATCTTTATGTCCATGAGTACCCATTGTTTAACTCCCACTTACAAGTGAGAACATGTAGTGTTTGGTTTTCTATTTATGAGTTAGTTCACTTATGATGATGACCTCCAGCTTCACCCATGTTGCTACAAATGATATGATTTCATTCTTTTTTGTGGCTATGCTTTTTTTTTAAGTTTTTTTTTTTTTTTAACCTTTGCCCAATGAAAAGACCTGGAGATAATGACTGACCCAGTAAAAATAACACCTAGCACACAGACTGTGCAATAAATACCATTTCTAAATAGATGGAATTGATGCTTCTTAGGGGAATGGCTGATTCTAGATAAGGACCAGAAAATGTATATGATGAGGCTAAAACATCATGTCATAACAAACAGCAAAGAAATGATCTATTCTGCTGGGATCAGATCAAAAACACTTGGTGCCAACTTGAAGAAGTTGCGACTGATCAAAGGCAGGACAATTTGGCCACTAATATGAATAATGGATTAATCTGATAATATGGATTAATCTGGATAATCTGATTAATCCATTACTCATATTAGTGGTCAAAAAAGATCAAAACTGTCTCAAAAAAAAGAAATTCCCAAAAAGGAGCTACTTAGCATTTGTTACAAATGTTGGGAACTGATTACAACACATATTGTCAGCAAATCAAAACTTACTAGTCCTAGTTTTGCCTGCATTGTACAGTCATAAAAGATGAAATTTTCTAGAAATAAAAAAAGTAAGTAAGAAAAGCAGTCTTCATTGACTGTGTTGTCAAGATGGCTAGCCCTAACTCATGATAACCTTTTTTCATCCATCAAGATGAGGTAGAATTAGTGGGCAGAATCATTTCTCAAATAGAAATTTTTGGTAAATTTTAGATCTTCCACAAGGAACAACCTGATTTATATGTGCAGCCAGTCCAGCAAATTAATGCCAATATTCATGCTTGGAAGTTCATCCTTTCAAGTTTTTACTTTTCGAGTTGCATTTCTGTGATGGATTTGAATATTTAGATGCACCAATGAGCATTATTAAACATGGTTGTATTTACTTTTTTACACAGCATATTTAACTGGCATAACTACAAGTGTTATTTAATTAATGTCTAAACATTTGCTTTCTTTTTCTTTTTTTTTTCAAGATGGAGTTTTGTTCTTGTTGCCCAGGCTGCAGTGCAATGATGTGGCCTTGGCTCACTGTAACCCCTGCCTCCCGGGTTTAAGCAATTCTCCTGCCTCAGCCTCCCAAGTAGCTGGAATTATAGTCGCACACCACCACGCCTGGCTACTTTTTGTATTTTTAGTAGAGATGGGGTTTCACCATGTCGGCCAGGCTGGTCTTGAACTCCTGACTTCAGCTGATCCACCTGCCTCAGCCTCCCAAACTGCTGGGATTACAGGCATGAGCCACCATGCCCGGTCAGTATTTGCTTTCTTTAAATCTGGGTTTTAATAGCATCCAGCTGATAGCTAGCTACCAATGAAAATTATTTGAATATACTTTTGCAGCAGGGGTATTTTAATATGTTTCTTTTGCAATCCAGGGGTATTTTAATATGTTTCTTTTGCAATCCCTTTAGGGATAAGTTGTTTTGATTTAGATTAGTTGTTTTAATTATACTATAGCCAGTAGTTCATGTTTAAATTTCAACCTGGTAGTCTAAGTTCCATGAAGGTAAGGACCATGTTTGTCTTCATCACTTTGGTTTCATTGCCTGATACATAGGATGTAATATTCATGCAGTGAGTGTCTATGGAATAAATGCATGATTTCCTGATTCTCAAGTTGAAGAACTGCATAATTCCCTAAAGACTGGAATTTTAAAATCCTAGAATACATGATAAAAGTTAAGTCATATATATCAAATACTAACTAGTAAAAACAGAACAAACTTTTATAGAGCTGTTTTCTTAGCATTCTGTCTGATTTTCTTATAATTGCATTCAAGTTAGGGGAAATACCATGGTAGAGATTTTTCTGAAACAGTTTTCTTGCAAAGAAAACAGATATTTAGATACAGTATGTTGAAACTGGGGGTAGTCCTGGTTGCAGGTATTATCACGTTACAGATTTTGTGTTATTATGATAATTAAAGAAACCAGCTATTGAGTTATTTCTCTCAGGCTGGATTCTTCATTGACAAGAAATGGAAGTTACTGGTGAAGTTCTGTGGCATCATCTCCACAACACTATTTGTTGGCCTCTAGTGTGGGCAGGTCTCTTAACAAGCAGGTAACTGAGTAAAAGAATTATAATGGATCACACCTACCTAAGTTGCATTTGATCTAGTTGAACTCTGTTACTTACTCCTTCAATCTAGGGGCTTTTAGCTGCCTATTCATTGTTTTGAGTTCCTATGTTAATGAAGCTGTAGTGAAAGGCCGCTTGTAAAATAGGTCTTTATTTTAGCATTAGTAGTGTCCAGTACATCCAAACCTATTTATTGGTTTTCTTATTGCCAATGAATGTAGCCAATAACACAAGGTAAACAAATGAAACTGGAATTTAACTTGCTGAATTTTATGAAGTTTTGAAAGTTGTCAGAATCAAAATGCAATCATTAATGTTAAAAACAACAACAACAAAAACTCTAGAGCCAGGAAAGGCCATGAAAAGAGGGTTCTCATGCTTGTTTGCTTGATAATAAAGACGATCACAAAGGCTCTCCAAAAAACAACCTTGCACAAAGGCCATTGCAACCTTATACAACAAATTCTTTTGCAAGGACATCTGCCCAGCAACTGCCTGTCTAACCCTGGACTGCTGTCACCCTTGTTTTTGATCTTTGTTGCCAAGGATAATTATTTGAAAACAATTATGTCATCCTCATTCTTTTCTTAAAAACCTGTATATTCCTTTACCTTCCTGAATACGAGTAAACTATGAATATGCACATTGTTTACTCTGGTGTGAATAATTCCACTGCAATGCCCTATTCCCAAATAAATATCTTTTCTTTTAGAGAGCCTCTCTCTGTTATTTAAGCTGACAAAGTTAGTGAAAGTGATACTTGGGAACTGCTCGAATAACAACAAAAGTTATTGTTGGAGAAGAATCTGGCAGAGTTAAGCCAACTGAAAATTAAAAAGAGGAAAATTTATATGGATGTGTATAGTGCTTCAAGACAAAATTATCTAAATAATAACTGGCTAAGCCTGGCCTTTGGAAAAATTGAAGTCCTGAAAGATTTTTGCAAAAATTATCAAGCCTGTGATCACATTCTTCAAGTCAGAAGTGAAATGAACATTATGCTGTCTCTTCCCCAAAAATCAACACCTGTAACTAAAGAAGGTCCCAAGGACAATTCTTTTTATTATTTCACTATAAAATCTTTATTTTTTTCATGACTGAAAAGTAATGGCCAGGTGCAGAGACTCAGGCCTGTAATCCCAGCACTTTGAGAGGCCGAGGCAGGCGGATCACCTAAGGTCAGGAGTTCAAGACCAGCCAGGCCAACATAGCGAAAACTTGTTTCTACTAAAAAACACAAAAATTAGCTGGACATGGTTGCACACACCTGTAGTCCCAGCTACTCAGGAGGCTGAGGCAGGAGAACTACTTGAACCCGGGAGGGAGATGTTGCAGTGAGCTGAGATCGCGTGCCACTGCACTTCAGTCTGGCGACAGAGTGAGACTTCATCTCAAGCAAATAAATAAAATAAAATAAAATACACTTGATTCATTAAATTGAAATTGAATGAATGAGCTGTTTCATATTACTGTAGATACCTCCATTTTATTGTCACTTCCAAAAAATGTCTGTATTGCCACTTCTAAAAAACAAAATGTGTCAGTTTGGAAATCTTAAAAAATGAATAATGTCAACTTTTCCCAGTGTATTCTGCAGATCACTAATCTCAAGCAGTCATCTGTGAAAAAAAGGCATCTGCGGTGGTACAGGATGTTATCTGTTTCCCACACCCTGTTCTCTGTTCTGCTCTGTTTCCAAAAGGTTGACCTGTATAGACGGCAGATCCCTTTGCCTTCTGCCTGGAGATGGGGGAACAGGGAGAACAGTAGGATATCAAAGGGGTTACAGAAACGAGGCTGGATATTTCTTGGTCTTGTATTGGCCTCCACCTGAATTGCTGTTAGTTGGCTATGTCTTCCAACTAAGGTCACAGCTTCTTTGAGGAAGTCCTATCCATTTATCTCTTCTCTTCAGTCCCAGTAACTGGTCCCCCTGCCTTGCCTCTTTAGACTGAGAGGGGGCAACAGCATCCCAGTTGGCTTCCCTTTATTAAATGCTTCTTTTGCCAGGAGCAGTGGCTCATGTCTGTAATCCCAGCACTTTGGGAGGCTGAGACTATGGGGTTTTCTAGATATAGGATCATGTCATCTGCAAAGAGAGACAGTTTGATTTTCTCTCTTTTTATTTGAATACGTGTTCTTTCTCTTGCCTGTTTGCCCTGGCCAGAACTTCCAATACTATGTTGAATAGGAGTGGTGAGAGAGGGCATCCTTGTCTTGTGCTTGTTTTCAAGGGGAATGCTTCTGGATTTGCCCATTCAGTATGATATTGAAATAAATGGTTCTTACTATTTTGTGCTATGTTCCATCAATACCTAGTTTATTGAGAGATTTTAAACATGATGGGATATTGAATTTTATCCAAGACCCTTTCTGCATCTGTTGAGATAATCATGTAATTTTTGTTTAGTGGTTTTTATATGATGCATTATAATATGTTTATTGATTTGCATGTTAAACCAGCTTTGCATCCCAGAGATAAAGCCAACTAGATCGTGGAGGATAAACTTTCTGATGTGCTGCTGGATTCAGTTTGCTAGTATTTTATTGAGGATTTTTGCATCAATGCTCATCAGGAATAGTGGCCTGAAGTATTTTGTTCTTGTATCTCTAGTAAATGCTTCTTAACCACTGTGAGTGAGCAGTCTGTTTTCTTCTAAGACACCGACTTATACAATGGCTAAATACAATATTGTTCTCTTGAAAAGATTAAAAATTGACACCAGCATATTAAACGTTCTAATATTGCAATAAATAATGTCTAAGGTTAGCCCATTTCTCTAACATAACTAAGACTGTCCCTTGAAAATATCTGATTATACAATTCCTTGCCTTAAAAACCACAAAACCAAACTTGGCCAGGCACAGTGGCTCACTTCTGTAATTCTAGCACTAGCACTTTGGGAGGCCAAGGCAGGCAGATCACTTGAGCTCAGGAGTTTGAGATCAGCCTGGGCAACATGGCGAAACCCCGTTTCTACTTAAAAATACAAAAATTAGCCAGGCGTGGTGGTGCATCCTTGTAGTCCCAGCTACTCAGGAGGCTGAGGTAGGAGAATCACTTGAACCCAGAAGGCTGGGGCTGCAGTGAGCCAAGATTGTACCACTGCACTCAAACCTGGGTGCCAAGTGAGACCCTGTCTCAAAAAAAAAAAAAAAAAAAAAAAAAAAAAAAGGAAATGCAGCTAGCACTAAACACACACACACACTTGGTAACTATGGACGATCATTATAAGCATCTAATTGTTCTGTGCAATGTGTGAAATATCGATGTCCTTAAGGTCAGTTGAGGTCTATAAGCTTAAAGCTGTTAGCATAGCATTGACTTTTCCCGAATGGCTGTACTTTTTATATTGTATAGTTTTTATGATTCAAAATTTCTCTTGGTATCAGGCTTACAAGTGTATCTTAATTGCTACCCTCATGCTTCTCAACTTCAGTGCCTGAACTTCATAACATCTATTTTGGCTGCCTGGAAACTTTAACCTTTTATGTATGGCATCTCAGTTGTGTAGAATGTTGCTATGGATGTACTCTCCTAAATCCTCAGGTGGAAGTGATTAATTCTGTGTAGTTCTGGCCCTTCAGCACATGATAGAATTGCTCTGAGTACAAGTGACATGTATGATTTCTTAGTCAAGCATTTAACCACCAAGTGAGACACTAAATCTTTTTGCCTTCTGTCACGGCTAGCACCGTTCCAAAGAGTAGATGCTTCATTAGCCTGGGCCCTTATGATGGACATAAATTTTAAGAATTCTTAAAACTGTGTTTCTGAGACTTCAGGATTGTTTGTTCCTGCAGCATAATTTAGCCTATTCTGACTTACTTCAAATAAAGGTTCTTCTGCAAAGGTAGAAAAAGGGCTCAATTTAAATGAGTTCAAAACTCAGAATTGCTTTAATTAGTTATGTAAAAGTCCTGTATATTTATTTACCTAACTGTGTGGTGTAGTGGACAGGCTCAAACACAGGTTTGAATCCCTGACTTCTACCACTTATTAGCTAGTCTCCTATCCGGAGGCTCAAATCCCTTACTATAAAATTGGGACAAGACTGTTGGAAGGGAATCAAATTATAGAAGTTACCTGACAATAAAATGATTAATAAATGGTAGCTATCGATTTATTGTTACTTTGCAGAAAGTACATTAACTGGTTTCTCTGGCAATATACATAATTATAAAATCACCATCAATCCTTTCATTCATACCTTAACATATATAACTGGTTTAATTCATTGAAGGCAAATATAAATTTTCCCCTACTTTCCTTCCAACCACGTAGGCTGGTTACCCCAAATGTAATTGAGAAACATTAAATGTCACTTTTAAACCAGTCTTTAATTTTCAATTCAGGTGTGAGGCACATATATACACACAAACATATTAATTTAAGGAAGCAAGAATGTAGAATATAAACATGTAAGGTAGACACTACTTCATGTATTTTGTTTAAAAGTTACTTTGAAATGACTTCATTGTTTACATGTAAAAGAAAAATATCATTCATTTATACTTCCACTTCCCTTTTGAAGTATTCTCAAATTATATTTCCTGAACTCAGAAAACATTCTCTTAATCATGGCAAGGGGTGGGGTACTGGTGACCAAAATCTGGTGACACCATCTTTCATGTTCTTTGACATACTCTTAAATGCCCAGCAAACAGTAAATACTGACCAGATGACGATAACATTTAAAAAATAGATTTCTAGAGATTGAGATTCTTTAGCCAGGTTGAGGGGCCACATCATTTTGAAGCACTCCAGAAGGGGGATGTGATTAAATGTGACTGCATGCCTGGGCTGGCTGCTTCTAGGTATGAAGCTGTGTTAAGGCATGGGAATAGGAGAGCAATGCCCTAGGGAAAGGAGGGCACTAGGGGAAACAATGGTTGCAGTGCACTGCAGAATGACCAACTGCACCTATTTCTAGTTTTCCTTCAACTGAAAAGAGATGGCTTCGACTGAAGAGACGGCATTTTCTTATGATTCAGTAACTGCATTACTTACATCAGCAACATTATGGTTTCTATAGACAAGCCTAGGCAACTAATATCTATTTACATCATCCCATTAAGGGTATCCAAACCCAACTAACCAAATTTTAGACACCATCAGATAATTTCTTGCATCCAAGACTTAACTCATAACTCTGAATTCTTACTAGATATAAGGAATCTAAGATATATTATAGGCATTCCTATAATTAGCCATATTTACAAGATACAAAATATTTGGATAAAAAGCAAATTTCATCACATTGTATATTGTACAGATAAGGTTTATAAAGTAAATTTATTTTTAGCACCATATATACAATCCAACACTGCAAATTAATTTCTTTTCAAACTCAAAAGGTATTTTTCATTAATCATGATGGTACATCCTCTCTCTCAATAAACACAAATGCTGTTTTATGGGCTGTGTGGTAATAGTTTAACATTTAGTAATTGGTTATATAAAATTATGTTCTCATCAAGACTAGGCTGTATTTTCTTAAAAAAAAACAGCTCAAGTTAACCAATAGCCAAAAATTTGTGATTATTATCACAAATAATCCAAGATTTAAATAACCATGGGTCTCCAGAGGCCCCTGTTCTTCCCTTTGCCCTCTCTAAATTTCAGGAATAGAATAGATTAGGCGTTTAAATGGTATGAAGAGATGGCATTAGAAACACAAGGTGGAGTACCACTTTTTACTTGAACTTTGAATCCTTTACATTTCCAACTGCTATTGAAAAAACACTAGACAAAGACATCTACCACTTTTAGATTAACATGAACTATCAAAGGAATTATTTTAGAACATTAAAGGAAACTTAACATTAAGCCTTCAATGTGCCAAATACTAATGTTTAAACTAATTTCAAAATCAACAAAATTACGTAATTATTAATTTGCAAAGGAGAAAAATGAGGCTCAGAAGTTGCACAAAACCATTAATTAGTGGAATTGAGCTTTAGAAATTTAGGCTGTCCTCTACTACACACGATTTCTCCTCAGTACACAATAAACTGGTTCAAAATTATCTAGACCTTTAAAATGTAATGGAAAGTGCTTTTAGTATTAAACCGTTTTCATGAATGACCCTAACAAATTTTGTCTAAAAGCTTACTAAAATGCTGACTTCATTTATAATCCTTCATTTGTAAAAATATGAGGACACACTTTACATCAAATGGCATTAAGTGAAGTGCAATTCATTTTGTTTTCTACAAAACAAGTTAATTTTAAGCAAAACAATCTCAATGATGATAAATGCATTTCATCATTTATTTAGATGTTTAAGCTCTCGCACTAAGTTTTTACAAGCTGGTGAACACTGACAAATTATTTCTCCCACAGAACTATAACCACACATCCCCAGACAGTATAAATACATGGTTGAACTAACATTAATACACATCACCATTTTATCAATTACATAATAAAACAAATTATCAAGTATCCAAATATTAAGTTACACAGCTCAAAAGGCATATAAAATATTAGATGTCTGCTCAATTCATTAGCAGAAACCTACTTCTTTTTTTGCAAGAGAGGCTTGGAAGGAAAAAAAAGAATCACACTTTCAAACAAAAATAAGTTGGTAAACAACTTCTGATAAGTATGGAAAAAAAATTACAAGAATTTCAGGAAGTTTATGATTACAATAACAAAGCATCTCTACCTTTTAAAAAAATATTTTACTAAATTAAAGAGCATATTCTACATGTTCTGCACAAGACAAAGGCAACATTTTGCTAAAAATAATTAACAGCCCCCTCCCATTCTGTCTCAGGCCCTCCCTGTTAAGTTGCACCTCACAGTGCAAACATTAAATTAACTGTAAGGCTTTTTTGTCTGAAGACATTAAAGACATGTGCTTCTGTACAATGTAGATTTTCAAAATGGAGGTTTTTTATAACAGCACAAAGTGAGATTTATAGAAACACATTAAATAATCACTGTAAGACTTGGTTAGAAAAAAATCAATGGTTAAGCAAACCTGATGTATACTGGTACGAATGTGGGAGATGTAAACATAAAGCAAGCAGGCAAATAACCATGTAGGCCCTACTTTCAATGTCTGAAATGATTGCAGGAATAAACCACGTAAGGTCTAGAGTGTTCATAGTTCCTGGGATTTAGTTCTGTATGGTACTAAAAATACGTTAAGTATTGTGCTGGGTATTTTGGCACCTAAATCTTCCTACATATGTATTGATAAGATTCTGGCATGGGAATAGATTGAAACAAGTCATAATTCAATACTACATGATTTTGGGAATGGTCAATTGGTACAAATGACAGAAACATTTTATATGCTGACAACAAGAATCTTTTGCCAAGTGTCCAAATAGGTTGACTGTAACCCAAACACAGAGGTTGCCAAATCTGTCTAGCTTGTGGCCTGATAAAAATGCCTTTCAATATTCCTGTGGAAGCTTCATTAGACTTACTCACTAAGCCAACATATTGGCTAATATGTATAACAAATTAGGTTGTATCTCAGATTCCACTTTCAATAGCATTAGGCACCCCAGTTTTATTGAATGCAACAGTTGTTTCTATGACCGTTGGAATCTTTGAAGCGCAGCCGCATTTTAGGACGATACTTCTCCAAATACAAAAGTTGCTTGCTGTTAAAAGCTCCACGCCGCTTTCTGGGAGGAAAAAAAATTGAAACAATTACAACAAAAGCCCCCTACAGTAATATTTAGTGTCTATGAACAACTATTACTTCTCTTGTGGTAATTTATCTTTTGATTAATTAGGCTGTGACCTGATACAGAAAGGAATATGAACAGGCACATCAATGCAAACAGAAAAATCATACAAAGTTAATTTTCTATATCTTCTTTTGAGTACTGGTTACAATAGTCACAAATCCATTTATACGTAAGCCCAAGATAAGACAAAACTAATTTATAGTGATGAAATCAGAAGTTGCCTCTGGTGGCAGCGAAGATGACTACAGAAGCCACAAAGGCACTCAAAATATTCTATGCATTGTATTAGATGGTTAATTTTGCTGTTATTGTCAACTGACCTGTGCATTTTATTGTATCTTACTTAAACCTCAATAAAAATGCAAACTAACAAGCAACTTATTCAATAAAGTATTTAAAGCAAAACAGTAATTCGAAGAATCTTACTGGATTAGAATCTTAGTGATATGCGCCTCTGCATGAAATGCAAAAAAGAATGTAAGATCTCGATATCCTGGTTTTAATCCTATCTCAAAAAATAACCATAATGATTAGATGGACTATGATGAGGCTATTACTTAAACTCACTGACATTCAACAAGGAAATGAAAGAGTGCAAATGAAAAGAGAATCAATTACTTACTGTCTTATGAATTGTACTGCATCTTCATACTTCATTCCGCCTTCAATTAATGCTAGGGCAACAAGTACTGGAGCTCTGGTAAGGTAAGAATTTTGATAAATAGTTTTTTCAAAACCAAATCCTGGCAAACTTTTATCTCCAAACATTCCCCAACCCCGAAGTATCATTATCTACCACCCTTCCTATTTAAGTAATTGATACTCATAACAAATGCTGACTTTATAGTAAAAAATTAGAAGATTTTTTTCAAGTTTCAGTATTTTTTATATCAACACACATTTTTACCTAGAATCAAACTGATAAATTCATTTACCTCCCAAGGCCTGCAACACAATGAACAGCAATACAACAACCAGGTTCTTCACGAAACTTGATTTTTACAAGACTTAACCAGTCATCAACAATCTGGTTGGACGGTGGTGCCCCATCATCAAAAGGCCAATCCTAAGTCAAAAGAATAAACATTTCAGATCATTAAATAAATACTGTAGTAATAATTCTAAATTTCTAACATTCAAATGTTTTCAAAAGCATTCTCATTTTAATGTTTAATCACATCTTATTAAACCTTTGTCCACCAAATGTGACTAAATGCTCAATCTTTACAAAAATGTTTCACAACTTCAAATCCTTGCTTAGTTTTTCACCTTTATTTATAAATTAAGACACTGCATAATAAGTAAATTTTTTTTTAGCTTTTTGAAGTCTATTTATGACTTAAATATTTATTTGAATTTACTAATTGAATAAATTTTTGTAACATAGCACCACAAACACATAGGAACTGTTAAATACTTACGAGAACATGGATACCTTCTTTCTCCACAAGAGTAGTGTCATAAGTTGCTTCACATACTCTTACTATTGTGGTAACTCCATACTTCTTAAGTTCCTGGATAAAACATACATTAAAAAAAATCTGAATGAAGTCTTTATAACCACATCACTATTACACAACATGTTCTATTCTGATCATCTCTGATCATTAAGTATGGTGGTGAACAGAAATCATTTAAAGAATGATATGTTTAACACAGAAGCAAATTTTGTTTTAAATGACAATACTAGTTCTTTATAGTCATGGTAACACTGGACAGACTGGTATGAAACATTAACCAAAAGGGGCTAGCAGCAACGTGGAGAAAGGTAAATATAACTAAAGGAATCATTTATAAACTAATCAAGTAATCTCATCTGACTCAGTTATACTCATTCCTTAAACTTTTACCCATTTGAAGTACATAAAATGAAGCCTTAAAAGTGTAGTCTAGAATCCTGCCAGGTGAGGTGGCTCACACCTGTAATCCCAGCACTTTGGGAGGACGAGGTGGGCGGATCACCTGAGGTCAGCGGTTCCAGACCAGCCTGACCAACATGGAGAAACGACGTCTCTTTAATTAAAAAAAATATATATTCTAGAATCCTGAAAATACAGTTAAAAAGCCCACATACCACTTAAAACTACAAGCTTCAAAACGCATTATTGCTGATTACTTTTTTAAAACTACTAATTATTACTACTTATAACTCTCCTGACATTTATAATCTATGTATGTGGTAATCAAAAATAAAAACACTGTTATAGTATTTCCCGGCCTGGGCTCGGTGGGGTGGCTCACGTCTGTAATCCCAGCACTTTGGAAGGCTGAGGTTGGCAGATCACTTGAGGTCAGGAGTTCGAGACCAGCCTGGCCAACAAAGTGAAACCCTGTCTCTACTAAAAATACAAAAACTACCCAGACATGGTGGTAAGCCTGTAGTCCCAGCTACTTGGGAGGCTGAGGCTGGAGAATCACTTGAATCCAGGAGGCAGAGGTTGTAGTGGGCTAACACCACTGTACTCCAGCCTGGCAAAGTATTTCCCTATGTTCTGAGAGGCCTATTTGCTGTTTTTGCTGTTTCTTAACAACTGTTGATATTTGTAAAATAAAACATGTACACATCTGGGTATATTATTCAGCATTCCGTTCCTTTCTACTAGTAAAAAGAGGTAGGTAGAGGGTTTGGCTTCATAGCTACCATAAGGAGGGAACAGAATTAGTAGTTGAAAATTGGATACTAAGCATCAAATGGGGTCCGGGAAAAACCAACTTTGGTTTTATAGCATTTGTCATTAGGTTAAGCAGATATATTAAAAAAAAAACCCATAAATGGCAGCCTTTCCCATGTAAATTTCTTACAAGCTAAGCAAGAGCTCTACTGTTTTGCTGTCCACCTATCAATTTAAGCAACATAGTTCAGATGCATGAACTATTAACTCAAGCACAGGCCCTTCTCAAAATGTATAAATATACTTATAACCTACAGAAGATACTGGTATTTATTTCCGGGAACTGTAATTGTAGCGACACCATTTCATATTCCAAAGTAGTATTCATTTTGTTAGCTATAAGCTACTATATTGCAATCAGCCTAAGATATTAAAATGTATCAAATCTTACCTCTATAAATTTGTTTAAGGTCGCATTGGTTGGATTGTGTGTAATAAGAAATCTCATGTTCTTGTATGTGACTTCCACGGGGGCTGGGCGGTTCATTCGAGCCATGTTAATTTAGTTAAAAAACACTCAATAGGGTTATGAAATAATTTAAAAAACTGAATACGGAAATGATGCAAAGAAACTGAAGTCTACTTCAATATACTCCACTTGAAATTCTCAGTGCTTTGAGTATGAAGTTGTTAAGTAATGATAAATGAAATGAACCTCCTAACAAGAAGCAGCAATTCTTCAATCCAGTAATACTGAGGCAACAGAAAAGAAGTGCACTGAGGTTTACCCCATCCAGGTCAGAACTCTTGTAAAATGCTCTGTGGATTTCAATTAAACACTTCTGTGTCCAGGATAACCACTCTTATGGGGGCTTCTTGGTGGAGTAGCAATCAATTTCTACAGTTCACTTGTCTGCATAGAGGTCGTGCTGTGCCTGGCAGTAATCTCCACTGCCCTTCAGAAACTCCATAAATGTGTGACCAAGAACACCACAGAATTGCTGTTTAAAAGAAAAAGAGGGAAAAAAAGAGAGAAGTTATTTTCCAATTCAAAAGAAATAAATATATTATACTTTTACACTATTTAATTGCACAACTATCTTTCTAATAAAGCAGGGCCAGGGCCACTTTATCAACTTTTACTTGAATCGCAAAACTCAAGGGGTGAATACAGATTAAATCATCAATGATCTATTACCAAGATTCTTAAAAAAACAAAACAAAACAAAAAAACCCACTATTGTTACATTTTGGTGAAATTCATACATAATACATACACATTGATACAAACTTCACAGATAACTCTGAAGTTATTAGTCTTGCATGATTTACTTAACTCATAAACCGAAACATCTAAGTTCCTTTTCAATTTTTTGCTTTTATATCCTTTTCTTAGACTGATTTAAGTGCTTCTATATTTAGAATCTCACTTTATCCTTAACAATCTGTTATCATTCCCATTTAACTGAAGATGAGGAAAATGAGTCTGAAAATCAACTTGTTATATGAAATATCATAAGAATGTATGCTTATGAATTTAAAGGAACTCCCGTTTATAACTATAAAGCAAATGTTCATAATTTTAATAATATTCTTTTATATTTTAAAACAAAAATTTCACATATACAACTCAAAACTGAAATCCAACTCAGAGAAGGGGGGACAAAGGGAGGTTCAGGGTGGAAGTGGTGGGTCTCAAAAGCAAGGTAACTACTGCCACCAATAAATATATATTTACATTTTCTCTAAGTTCTCCCTTAAGAACTAAACCATTTTTATGCCAATAACAAACATTAAATGATACTTTCAAATATGTACATGGAAGACATTGATGTTAATAATTAGTCTTCTCTCACATAGTTTATAAGGTACCTGTGTACTTGGGAGTAAAGAGGGGACTAAGGAAAGTATTAATAACAGGTTAACAAGAGCACTAAGTCTCAGCCACTGCCTCAAGCGCTTCATGGGTACCCTCATTACCAAGCAAAATGTTTTAACAAAAGGTTCCATTAGTTTCCATGCTTAAATTTAAGCATTTGAAAACTTAAAATTCCAACAATCTGCTCCCATTTTCATTTTATACCTTTAAATAGTCCCATGCTAGTTATAGTTTCTAGAACTTTGCCAAATTTTGAAAAATAATTCTTACGGTGATCTGAGATTCCAGAAAACATCGTCAAAAACCCAGTCTACTTTTCTGGCAAAACACAGGAACTAGCATTAGCAGTCATTTATCAAAAGGTCCTATAAGAAAGGGACTTCATTATCACAAGTTTGTTCAAACAAGCCCTCACAGGTTACTGCACCTAGTTGGTCAGCTGGCTTAAAAAATTCGTGTCTAAATTACCATTAAAGACATCGCAGTTACAGTGAATAGAGATTGTAGCAATCTTTCATTATACTTTCACCCCAAATTCTAATTACTACCCCCGTAGAATATAATAAAAAGTGTATACTGACACTTACCCAATGACATACAATTATCTTTAAAAGCTTTTTAAATGACTCACCACAGTGTTCTAATTTCCAGGTACTAACTTTTTTCAATTAAAAGCTGATTGGAGACAGTATTTCACACCATTAATTCCATATTTAATAGCTAAAACTCCTGTTGGCTACAACCTAGTCTGGCCATATCCCTTCATATAAGTAAGCACTTTCATCAGGAAGCAAAGAAAGCACTATATTAATTCCTTTCCTGAACAGGTTATTTTTACTGAGTGGAGCCACCCAGTGGCTGGGGGGACTCATCTGTTAAAGCAGTGGTGACAACTGATAGCTTTCTGTTACGCCCAAGACACTCCTCCATTCCCAATCTCCTACCCACAGGAAAAACTATCCATGATGGGAATCTTTTTTCCTCCCACATATCAGTTGCATTATAATCACAATCATATACAAGGCGGAGGGAAGGAAAGAGCAATTTCTGTGGAGAAGCTTAAGTCACTACCATACTGCAGCGTCAAGTCAACTAATGTGTATAAATCCTTCGTCAAATAATTCATTGGACAGTCTGTTCCACATCTACTTAGGTCTTAGGCAAGGCACTAAACAAAGCATGTGTAAAATGTTGCTCACTCTTGGGAATGATCAGGTTTTCAACTGATTGAGAAACCGGAAGCATTGCCCCAGAATCTGGATGTCTAGCAGGTCAACGGTTCCAATCATAGTGTAAACAACAACTTAATACTCGTGGACTGGTGGATAATTCGGCGGAAAGAAGATTAAAAAAAAAAACAAACCCTCAGAATTCTGGTTCTGGTTGGTTGCTGCTGCCACAACCCAACAGGAGGCAACAACATATTACACCAGAGTTCAGGAACAGTTTTAAACAGTCCTCGATTAAAAGGCGCCATCCAGGGCCCTTCCAAAATTGGCAGGGAAAACGTATGCTGCTGCCCGGACGGGAAGTCCTATGCTTCAGTGTAACTAACAGTAGCCCTGGCAGTTTCTAAGACGCTACGACCTAGGCCATTTCTCGACGACTGGCCCAGAGAACGGACAAGACTCGACTTGTTCCCATTATCCCGAGCCCGAGGTGGGGCGATAAATCCGGAACAGCTCGAATTACCAGGTGGAGCCTGGGAGGAGGGCGGGGCGGAGAGCCGGAGTTCTCATCTAGCAAAACCCCTCTTTGGCCCGGGCAGGGGTGCCGCTCGTGGAATGACCTCGAGGGTCACCATCCGGTGCACGCGGCTGTGTGCTCCCGAGGCCGCCCGCTGCACCCCCTCTCCGCGCCGCAATCACGGGTTCGCGCCGCGCCTTCAGTCAGGCGCGGGCGCCGAGGCCATTTTGTCTGTGGCTCGGTCCCTGCCGTCGAACACAGGAGTGCAGCTGCACTCAGCGGGGAGCTGAGTGATCCCGTTCAACTGGGAGCTCCGAGAAGCTCAGAGCCCAGATCGTTACCACCAGTGCTGGGCTGTCCGTCTACCCCACGCCCGCCCGGATCTGGAGGCGAACCCGCCACCGCCGCGCCCTCCCCGTATCCGGCTCCGCAGTGACACGCGCAGCCCTCGCCCCACCCCGGGCCACGTCTCCTGCTCCCAGTGCAGCCACTCTCCTCCGGCCGAACAAAGAGGCCCCGGGACGCCGCGGAGCCTGCCGTGCCCGGACGGGGCGCGCCAGACCAAAGGGCCAAGGGCGGAGACGGCGGTCACAAAGTGGCTTTTGTGCCACCCACCCTGCGCGCTGTGGAAGCCGAAACTGCCCCCGGCCGCCGCACAGGACTGACCGCGCTGCCCCCGTTGCCCCGGGCTCGTGAGGGACTGAAAAGCCGGTGCCTCCGGCGGCCAACGGCCACGCAGTAGTCCTGTGGGGCCAGGCGTCTGCCTCCGCACAGCCGGCCGCAATCCGCCGGCCACAGGGCCGTAACCCGCCCGCTCCCACTGGGACCCACCGGAACCGCAACCCGGGGCAACCTGGAGCGGTCGCCGGGCTCCGAACAAAGGCGACAGCCGGGATGGGGGGGCCGGTCGTGGATTCCCAGCCCTAGAGGCGGCGGTGCGACGGCTACTCACAGGAATATGTTTACTCATTGAAGATTGTGGCCTAATCATACAGCCGGTCCCGAGGCGGCGGCGACACAAGCGGTGGCGGCGGCTGCAGGGCAGGAGGCGGCGGTGGTCGTGGCGGAGCGGCTGCGGCGGCGGCGATGCAGGCGGCGGCGGGGGCACCAGACTCTACCATGCAGTGAGCGGCTCCGAGCAGAGCGCGTAGCCTAGCCGGCCCGCAGCCGAAAGAGCCAATACACGCGCCGAGGCGCCCTTGCGTCACAAGCCCTCCCCTTTATAGCCAGTGCGACGTGCAACCCTGCAGCCACCAATCGCGGCCTGGAACTGCGGGCCAGGCGCCGACAGGCGGGGGCGGAGGCCCGCCCCCCGCGGACGTCACTCCGCGGCGGCCGCCACCGGTGTGAACCGGTTGATGAATGGCTAAGCGCCGAGCCGGAGCATCCCCGGGCGGGGGAGGGAAGGGGCTGCCAGGGGGACTCCGGGATACAGGAAGCCTGAGGTTAAGAAGGGGTGGGAGCTAAAGAGATTCCGCTCTATCGACTGGAGGGAATCGCGCTGCAAACCGCGTTTCCCAGGAGTACACGCATGTCACATGAGGAGACTCGAAGTTTGCCTCAATCGTAAAATGCAGTCCCTGTAGGGCTGGACCTGCGTCTCAGTGTCGACCCTGCTTTCTAATGCCTTAACCACGGTCATCTTTGCCAGTGGTTTACCTTGGAACCTGAGCCTGGAGTACATTCGTCATCAAATAATATTTATGTCGCATGACCGCTGTACCCGGTGACTCAACACCTTGCCTGCCACGGCCTTAGGCTTGATCAAGATGAATTCTAGTCCCTGGGGGCGCTTTCAAGCGGGCAGAAACTTACCTTCGCAAAACTTATGCTATAGAAGATGGGGAGAGTATCTTTTTATGCAGATGAAACCCTATGCTCCCTATATTATTTTTTTTATCCCGCCTCCATATTACATACGCGTGCAACTGCAGTTGGCTCAATTGTGGCATTTCGAAATCACATGCATCCTTTGTACTGCTGCTCACTTGATATGTTGTCTCAGATAATGAAAGGTTAGGAAGTGCTTAAAGGAAGCGTTTTTAAAAATTAAGAATCTTCGGTTTTGTCAAGCACTGATGCAATTCTTTGCGTCAAAGCTAAAGCTGTTCTTTATGTTCGTTTTCAGTCCTATTCCACTGACTTCATTATTTAAGACCCTAAGAAGTAAAGTCTTATCCCAGTTCTGTGCCATACAAGGTCAACTCTGTTACTTATAATCTGAAAACCCTTTCTCAGCTCTCGGGAAGGAGTAAACAGGACCTTTACCTGCTTTTGAAGAACTCAGTTTTCCACTAGCACTGAAGCCTTTTGTTTGCTATTTTCACTGAGTGTGAGATTGGAGAGGGCTTTAGGGATCAAATTTTGTTCTCTCTCGGTACACTGCAGCATCTTAGGATTTGTTAGAACTTCTACTTAGAGACTCTAGTTGCATAGTTATTCAACTTTCCTACAAACTCCGTAAGTGAAGTAAGAACTTTCAAAAACAAAAACAAACAAAAATCCTGGGCCAGACTTTCAAAGGAACAAAAACAATTCATCTTCGTTTTGAAGAAAATGGCTCACATAGGAAACATTTGAATCCATTTAAATCAAGGAAAACTAGCACATTTGAGAAATCTGTCCCTTCACGAATGATTTTAAAAACTAAAGACTTTAAAATCTTAAATTCTAAGAAAATATAAAAAGCTTTAAAAAAAATCGTGGGGTGATAGGGGCAAAGCTAAGCAGGCTGGGGAACTCAAAAAAAAAAAGGACATATTTCATCATATATAACAATTTAAAACTTTTATATGGCAAACAGCTTTTGACAAATACCAGTTTCACACTGGGAGAAAATATTGGTGATACTTCATGGGTAGGGTTAATATAAAAAGCTTGGCCAACATATATAATAGTGTAGTTTAAAAGCACATATTCAATCAGCAACTCTTACTCCAAAAGTTGTTAAACACAGAGAATTGGAATGGTGAAACTTTTCCAATGTTTGGAAAAGTTTGTAACGACATTTCAAAAAATACATTTGGTGGGACAAGATATAAACTCAGCAAATGATTAACCGAGCCAAATCTGAGTTAGCCAATTTTCTTGTAGAACTTGTGATACAAGTTATGAGCCTTGTGATCCATAGATCCTGTAATTACCACAAGCAGTGCTGACATGAAGTATCCAGTCAGCTATGCTCATCAGGTTCTAAAAGCTCTCAAATTCTCAAGTGGCATGAGGGTCTTAGCCTCTTAGACAAGGTGCCATCCTATCCTACCATGAAAAGAACATATTTCAAGGATGAAAAAATAGAGAAGGCTTTTGCTATTAAGAGAAGGGATGCATTTTATTTTACTTTATTTATTTATTTGAGATGGAGTCTTGTTCTGTTGCCCAGGTTGCAGTGTAGTGGTGTGATCTTGGCTCACTGCAACCTCACCCTCCAGGGTTCAAGTGATTCTCCTGCCTCAGCCTCCCAAGTAGCTGGGATTACAGGTGCCTGTCACTACACCTGGCTAATTTGTTTGTATTTTTAGTAGAGATGGGATTTCACCATGTTGATGAGGCTGGTTTTGAGCTCCTGACCTCGAGTGATCTGCCAGCCTTGGCTTTCCAAAGGAAAGGACACATTTTAAAAAAGATATAAGTGTGGTCTTGCTGACCAGTCCACTACATGTTCCTCCTTCTTTGTCAGCTGCCATTGTGGTTCACTGCTATTCTGAGGGTGTCTGCTTTATTTAGTTTAATACTTTTAAGGTGCAGATTCTTGGAGAAGAGTAGAACACCACACCATTGTTCAGGAGACTCCTGTGATTTGAGGACTCACTAACCCTTACAGACTTGCACTCAGAGCATTAGCACTTGTACTTATTTAAAGCAGGTCTCTAACAGTCTTGAAAACAGTGCTCCAGACACCAAGAAGTGAGAAAACACCTCTATAAGCCAATGCTTACTCTAAGCTCCAGAAGAAGCTCTAATATAGAGGATTTTCTCTTCTGCTAACCAAGATTCTCTGCTGGAAGTTACTTCTCTCAGCAAAACATGTGTCCTTGACCTCAACACAATAGGCAGAACTTTCTATTGACAATTCAAAATATAAAAGCCAACAGGTGGAAAATAAGACTAGAAGACTATTGTAAGGAGGCCAAGCATAGTACTTCATGTCTGTAATCCCAGAACTTTGGGAGGCCAAGGTGAATGGATCACTTGAGATTAGGAGTGCAAGACCAGCCTGGTCAACATGGTGAAACCCCATCTCTATAAAAAAAAATTAGCCTGGCATTGTGGTAGGCACCTGTAATCCCAGCTACTTGGAAGGCTGAGGGAGGAGAATCACTGGAAGGCCAGGAGGCTGAGGCTGCAGTGAGCTGAGATCGTGCCACTGCACTCCAGCCTGGGCGATAGAGCAAGACTCCATCTCAAATAAAAAAAGAGAGAACGTTATAAGGAATATTTTTATGAAAGGTGAAAGACTGCAGAAGGCAAGAGTGCCCAGGAAGATTGGCGAATCTTGATGAAGAAGAACAGAGAAATCTTTACAAGAACAGCATATCTAGTAAACATTGATTCTGCTTATACCAAGTTTACAAAAGGAGTGAAGGATTTCATGATTTTCAATCTTAGATTGGCTGGGGCTAAGAGAAAGATTGATAAAAACTTTTAATATAGCAAGAGTAATATATTGCAGGTATGGATTAAATGTGACAATACCAACTTTAAAAAAGACACTAGATTGCAAGGTATAACGACAGTGTAGCAAATATACTTACAGAGGCAAGCACCCCAATGGGCCATAATCTAGTAAGTATCTGGTTACCAGTGCAGAAGGTAACTTCCACCCCCATATTTAAGATGAGTCCTAAAAATTCAAGTATGCCATGGCTCCTGTCAGCATTATTAAAATTTATTTCCCTTCTGCTGTTTTAGAACAGTCTATTTCATATCCAATTAATTTTATTATATGATTATTAAAGTAAATATGCAGTATACAGCCATAGCTTCATTTATTGTGCTTTGCAAATACTGAGTTTTTGTTTGTTTTACAAAATGCTGGTTCATGGCAGCTTTTTGTCAAGCAAGTCTATCAGTGCCATTTTTTCAAATAGCATGGGCTCACTTCATGTCTCTGTGTAACATCTCAGTAATTCTGCCAATATTTTAAACTTTTAAATTATTATTACATCCGTATGGCAATTTGTGAACAGTGAGCTTTGATGTTATTATTGGCATTGTTTTGGGCCACCATAAACTGTACCCACTTACCATGGCAAACTTATTTGATAAATGTTGTGTATATTTTGTTTCGCTGATCGGCATATTCTTCAGTGAGACACAGCAATACTGAAATTAGGACAATTAATAACCCTACAATGGCCTCTAAGTGTTCAAGTGAAAGGAAGAGTCATTTGTCTCACTTTAAATCAAAGCTAAAAATGGTTAAGCTGAGTAAGTTGAAAGCAGAGATAGGCTGAAAACTAGGCCTCAAACCCAAAACAGTCAAGTTGTAAATGCCAAGGAAAAGCTCTTGAAGGAAATTAAAAGTGCTACTCCAGTGAACCCAGGAATTATAAGAAAGTGAAACAGCCTCATTGTTGATAAGGAGGAAGTTTTTGAGTTCTGTATAGAAAATCAAACCAGTCATAGCATTCTCTAAAGTCAAAGCCTAATCCAGAGCAAGGCCTTAACACGCTTCATTTTTATGAAGGCTGAGAGAGGTGAGGAAGTTGTAGAAAAAAAGGTTGAGTGGATTTATGAGGTTTAAGGCGAGAAGCCCTCTCTCTAACATAAAAATGAAAGGTAAAGCAGTAAGTGCTGATGGAGAAGCTGCAGCAAGTTATTCAGAAGATTTAGGCAAGAACGTTGATGAAGATGGCTACACTAAACAACAGATTTTCAGTGTAGACAAGACAATCTTATATTGGAAGAAGACACTATCCAGGACTTTCATAGCTATAGAAGCTATGGCTTCAAAACTTCAAAAGACAGGCAACTCTCTTGTTAGGGGCTGAGGTGGCTGGTGACTTTAAGTTGAAGCAGATGCTCATTTACCATTCTGAAAATCCTAGGACCCTTAAAAATTATGCTAAATCTACTCTGCTGTGCTCTATGAATGGAAGAACAAAACCTGGTTGCCAGCACATCTGTTTAGCATGGCTCACTGGATATGTTAAGTCCACTGTGGAGACCTACTGATACTGAAGGGCTGCAATGGAGATGTACAAGGAGATTAATGTTGTTTACATGCCTGCTAACTACAGCATCCATTCTGCAACCTATGGATCAAGGAATAATTCTGACTTTCAGGTTTCAATATTTAAGAAATACATTTCATAAAGTTATAAGTTGCCACAGATGGTGGTTCCTCTGATGGATCTGAGCAAGGTAAACCAAAAACATTCTGGAAAGGTTTCTAGATGCCATTAAGAACATTCATGGAAGGAGGTAAAAATATTAGTATAAATAGGAGTTTGAAAGTGAATTCCAACTCTCATTGATGACCTTGAGGGATTCAAGACTTCAGAAGAGGAAATCACTACAGGTATGGTGGAAATAGCAAGATAATTTGAGTTAAAAGCAGAGTCTGAAAATGTGACTGAATTGCTGCAATCTTATAATCAAACTTGAATGAATAAGGAGTTCCTTCTTATGAAGTAGAAAAGAATAGTTTCTTGAGATGGAATCTACTGCTGGTGAAGATGCCGTGAACATTTTTGAAATAATAAAGGGTTTAGAATATCACATAAACTTAGCTGATAAAGCAGTGGGTGAGTTTACAGCTTTGACTACAACTTTGAAAGAAGTTCTCTTGTGTGTAAAATACTATCGAACAGCATTGCATGCTACAGAGAAATATTTTGTGAAAGGAAGAGTCATCAATGCAGCAAACTCCATTGTCTTATTTTAAGAAATTGCCACAGCCACCTTAACCTTCAGTAACTACCTCCTTGATCAGTCAGCTGCCATCATTGAGGCAGGATTCTCCACCAGCAAAGATTAGGACTTGGTGAAGGCTCAGATGATTGTTAGCATTTTTTAGCAGACGTATTTTTAAATTAAGGTATTTTAGGGTACCTGTTTCCCCCACTTTCTTTCTGTGTCCCAACCAAAATCACAGTGACCCAACCAGCCATAGCCATAGGTTTTCCTCAGCTAGCTTGAACCCAAAGCAAGTCCTTGAACATTCCCAGGCACTGATAATAGTATCTAGGTTTACTGGAAAGAAACTGACCCTGACCCGGAGCTGAATTCCTTAAATTTTCATTTAAACGCCATCCCCTCACCCGCTGGCTACAGACTTACATGGGTAAAACATCCCTTTTATCTTGCTGTCCATCACAATGATATATTGCATGCAACACCCTGTAAGTTCCTTTAACCAATGTTTTGGACTGATCCCTCTGGCATTGAGAGCTTCTTTCTTTAGAATCTCAAACCAGCCCTGTCTCCAGATGGTTTGGTGTACTCTCTTGTGGGAATTTCCCTGCTGCTGCTTTTAAGGTGACTCCAGCTATGGGTTCAGTAAGACAAAACAGGTATGTACCTTGTTTTTTGGACATAGTGCTATGCACACTTAACAGACTACAATATCGTGTAAATGGGAAACCAAAAAATGCATGTGACTTCCTTTATTGTAATATACGTTTTATTGTGGTGGTCTGGAGCGGAACTTGCAGTATCTCCAAAGTACGCCTATGCTTAAATCTCTATAAACATATAATTTCCAGTGCATACATATTGTTCCAAACTACAACATGCTCTATGTTAAAAAGTGACTTAATTTTCTACCTTAAGACATTGATTTAAAGTTTTATCAAAAGTCTTGTGAATAAGTTTTGATGAATCATCAAAACACTGCAGCAGTGCTACATCCTAATTTCTGTGGGAATTTTAAACACAGAAATTTCCAATGAGCAAATAAGCTTGCCACAACAAGCCTTTTAAGGAATCTGGCCTAAGGACAAAGTCCAAAGGCCAAAAGCTGCCTATGGGCCACTGTGTTTTGTACAGAGCCAGACAAATAGAAACAGTCACCCACCCAAGAGGGTACTACAGATGTAGATGTTTATATTAATAAATGAATCCTGCTGGATCAGAAGTAACATCAAGTCATCAAATCAAACCATTTGAGGTAATATTTTCTCTGTAAAATTGATTAAGGCAGTTTTGGACAACTTTTTTTTTAAGTCTATTTTAAGAAACAATTATATTTAATCAATCTCTATTATGCCCATTCTCTGTCCCATTATTTTTCATGTCTAATTGTAATCAATTTAAATATAAACCTGAAAGTTGCATACGTAGCCTCCAAATCAAATGAGAATGCGTCTTCACATTAGTAATTCTGCTGCTTAATATAGAATTTACTTCTGTAGGAGCTTCGTGTGCATATTAAGATATGACAGACACAGCCTGGGCAACATAGTCAGACCCTGTATCTAAAAAAAAAAGAAAAATATCTGGGCATGATGTTGCATTCTTGTAGTCCTAGCTACTTGGGAGGTTGAGGTGGGAGGATTGCTTGAGCCCAGAAGTTTGGGGTTTCAGTGAGCTGTGATCATGCCACTGTACTCCATCTGGGGCAACAGACCAAAGACCTTCTCTCTCAAGGAAAAAAAGAAAAGAAATAATGAACAGATTGATTGGTAACAGATTATTTTTCATGTGCACTCTGAAAGGCACCATTTCCTTGGGGCATGAATAAAGGACTCAGGAATCTATAAATAACTCATGACTGATTTGCCTACTGGTACCTGGAAGAATCTAGTTTGATAAGACACTTATTATTTTAATAAACTTGTGAAATTTCTGTTGCTGTTCTATAGCCTGAATAAAAATCATTTGGGAATTGAAAATCAGGAAGGCCACAGTCTCCATGTGATTGTTTAGAATATGTTGAGTTATGCCACAGTCTGAACTGAGGCAAAAATAGCTTAGGAAAGGAGAATTTAATCTGGCTAGAGAAAGGGAATGGAGTATAAATAAATTTTAAAGGTTGGATATGCATGCTACGGCAAAGCTGTTACTTGACAGGTTTAATTTACAGGGTTGGCATTTAGGCTGCAGATAATCCAGACAGACACTGACCTAAGCAGCATTACTGGGGCAGGCCTTACATAAGGAGAAATGTTGTTGGACAATTTCCTGCAAGCATAATAACATTTATTTAACAAAAGCTATAGTAGTCATATTTTTTCCCCTATCCTAACACAGCTGCTTTTTAACTGGGCATGTTCAACAAACATTGCTATCTTAGTGTATTTCTATAGCTCCATTCATGGATGGAAGATACTGAACATAAGAGAAAATGAGTATAAGCCTCTTGAAATTTTCTTTTTTTATTGAGACAGTCTTGCTCTATTGCCCAGATTGGAGTGCAATGGCACAATCTTGGCTCACTGCAACCTCTGTCTCCCAGGTTCAAGTGATTCTCCTGCCTCAGCTTCCTAAGTAGCTGGGATTACAGGCATCTGCCATCATGCCCAGCTAATTTTTGTATTTTCAGTAGAAATGGGGTTTCGCCACATTGGCCAGGCTGGTCTTGAACTCATGACCTCAAGTGATTTGCCTGCCTTGGCCTCCCAGAATGCTGGGATTACAGGTGTGAGCCACCATGCCTGGCCCGAACTTTCTCCTATTTAAACATAGTTGTCATATAATGTATTTCTTTAATCTTCAGACATATTATATTAATGCACATAATAAATACTCAATCACTATTTATTTGGATACTATCATGTTACTTTCCCAACTAAAATTCTATTAGGTCACCCCATTCTTAGTTTTTCTGAGTTTTCTTGGCAGGGTTCCTAGTCTCTCAATCCCATTAACAATGGTGTTCACTGGAGTTTTGTCCTAGGGCCTCCTGGACTCACTTTCCACTCTCCTTGGGGTTTTCACCTACACCCATATCTGTGGCCGTCAACCTTACCTCCTTCCCCAACACATATGTGTTAAATACCAGCATATGCCAGGCATTCTGCTATCTTATGAACATAAACATGTTTTCTGACTCAATGAAATTTATATACAGTGAGAAAAGAGAGAAAGTAACAAATAAATAAGCGAAGAATATATTTATAATCTGTGCTGTGAAGGAGGTCAACAGAATGGTTGGGTGACTTACTTTAGACAGTGAAGTCAGGGGTGGTGTCTCCCAGGAGATCCAGATCTAAATGATGAAAATGAATCACAAAAAGAGGGGGAGGAAGAGAGATATTCTTGGTGGAGGAAATGACAACACAAAATTTCAGGTGGGAGTTTGGTGGTACTCAAGGAGTTGGAAGACCTGAGGGACTGCAGCAACACAAGGGAAGGAGATAAGCCTGGATGTCTGGTAGGGACTGGATCATGCAGGACCTCGTAGGCCATGGAAATTTGAATTTATTTCACTGATAGCGAATCACACCACATAACAGGAAATGTGTTTTAAGACAATTGTTTTTCTGTTCTGTGGAGAATGGATTGGAGAAGGCCCTAGAGTAGAGTTATTTTAACAGGGTGAAACACTTGAGATTTCCTACCTTGTCAAATGAGAGACCACATTGGTGTTGGCTATGATCAGGACAGTAGAGGCAGAGAAAAGTGGAGAGATTAGAAATATAGAAATAAAATGGAGAAGACTTATATCACAAAATGCCCCACTGCCTCCAAAAAAATTGTTGTCAAAGGCCAAACATAGATATAAGGTCATGATTTCGAGCCTATTTTATGCTATGGTACTGAATGTATAGGCACATTGATGAAAAGTTCCATAATTTCACATTTTCATTAGCAATACGTTTGTAAGGAATAAGCTAGAAACTTAAAATAAGTAAAGGCACTCAAAGTGTGCTTAGAGAAAGACACTATTTCTGGGGATTTTAAGAATATAGCAGTGGGACTCCTAGAAATTATTTTGGTTTTCAGAGAACTAAACTCTTGACAAATTTTTATAACAGTAAGAATAGCTAAATTTTATTGTGCTCTTATTGTTTTCCAAGCTATAGGCCAAACATATTTGCAATTTTTTGTTGAATTTGTTATAATAATCAGACTCTGAGATAAAAATTAGTTAAAAAAATCAACTCATAGTGGGTTCACTTGAGGTATCTATATAATGAAATATTTTTTGGCTATTAAAAGTATCTTAACATCTTTAACATAAAGAAATGATTGTAATGTTAAAGAAAAAGAAACCACGCTATAAAAAATAGAAAGAAATAAACCAAAATATTAACAGGTAAAACTGACATTTAAATACTTTATGGGTGTCATTGGGTGATGTGAAGATAAACAATTTTTTTTATTTATAACTTCCAATATTTTGTAATTTTTTTTCCAAAAATGCTACTCTTACAGTTGGGGAAAAATCATTTCAGATGAATACTCAAAAAGGTTGCACTGGTAGGTCTGTAGCCTTATTGTACTCTCTGCAGCAGAGATAGAAGCACCAGGTTATCTTAACCTGACAGCAGCTGTCAAAAATATTATAACCACTTTCATTCTGATTCCATGTTCTTGGAGAATTAATCTGATTATAATTTGCTTTTAATATGTAATTATTTGCCATCAAATGTGAGAGGATAGTCCAACCAGTAAGAAGCTCCCTGGGAGCTTAAAGTTGTTTATGTATCATGTTTGTGGCTATAAACCAAGAGATTGCCTCTAAACATTTGGAAACATCTAAAACCCAAGGTGACTTGGGTGTAATGTAAGGGAAGCTGCCCTGGAATGTGATTGCAAGCGGAAACAAAATCAATTCTCTTTTATTTGCCCAGAGGAAGATTGTGAGAACAGAAGGAAGATGATAACTGGGTACACAGAAGAGAAAGGTCTAAAGATTTGAGGGTTGTCAGTGTTTATCAGGCACTGTCTAGGGAAGGGGCATTGAATCTGTACTGAACATGCTGGTTGTTGTAGAAATATACCTTATTATGGGATAGTATTAACAACGTTGACATTTACTGAGTGCTTACTATATGTTGAGTACTGTATTAAGCAGTATATTAATCCTTTCATAAATCCCTCGAGATTGATATTATCCCCATTATAAAAATCAGGACACAAGGACATGCAGCCTCAGAAAGCTTAGGGTCATACAAGTATGTGATGAAGCTGGAATTCAAATCCCAGTGGCCTAACTGCAAGACTCCCTGCTTCCATTACTCTGTTAGGCTGCACTCACAACCTTGAAATCCCTTAAGGTTGTTTACTTTCTTATGCTCTGGTTCTTTGCTAAACAAACAAGTTTTAATTATTAATTTGGCTTCCTACATGTTCTGATCCTGTAAAGGAATTATTCCATTACAAATGCACTGGCATTTGGGCTTATATGTCATCCTTCCATGCATTTATTAAAAGTGAATCATAAAATATGATTACATAATACTTTACTGAAAATCTGCCCTTCCTGTTCATTCTCGTGGCTATTTCAAGAGAAGTTACTCCCTAGACTAATGCTACTCCAAGTGTAGTCTGTGAACTGGTGCCAATCTACAAACTGTTACTGGTCTGAGAAGAGATAAGCATAGAAATTGAGAGCAAGCATTTAAAAACTTTTACAGCGATTTGACAGGGTAACTTTCTTACGATTAAACTTAATTTCAAAAATTAGGCTTTGTGGCCAGTTGCAATAGTTCAAGCCTGTAATCCCAGCACTTTGGGAGGCCAAGGCAGGCGGATCACCTGAGGTCAGGAGTTTGAGACCAACTTGGCTGACATGGTGAAAACCCAGTTCTACTTTAAACACATACACAAATTAGTGGGGCATGGTGGTGCATGCCTGTAATCCCAGCTCGGAAAGCTGAGGCAGGAGAATCGCTTGAACCTGGGAGGTGGAGGTTGCAGTGAGCCTACCTAGATCACGAGCACCGCACTACAGCCTGGGTGACAGAATAAGACCCTGTCTCAAAAAAAAAAAAAAAAAAAGAAAGTCTTTGTGTTTTGTTTTTTACTTTTCGCTTTTCTTTTCTTTTTTTGAGACAGAGGCTCTCTCTTGTCACCCAAGCTAGACTGCAGTGGCATGATCTCAGCTCTCCTTAACCTCCACCTCCCAGGTTCAAGCGATTCTCCTGCTTCAGCCTCCTGAGTGGCTGGGATTACAGGTGCCCGCTACCATACCGGGCTAATTTTTGTATTTTTAGTAGGGACAGAATTTCCCCTTGTTTGCCAGGCTGGTACTTTTCACTTTTCAAGTAATTCATTTTTATTAAGAAGCACTATTATAAATGATGAAAACTATGAAAATTGGTCAGATGTGTTATGAAATGCATTACCATGAGAGTACCTTTCTTTTTCTTTCACGAATGAGGCCACTTTTGATCTTTCACAATATTATATATTCCTGTATGTCCATCCTGGGTTGCTTTTGTCAAGAAAAAACACCATTCTGGCCAGGAATGGTGGCTCACCCCTGTAATCCCAGCACTTTGGGAGGCTGAGGCAGGAGGATTGCTTGAGCCCAAGAGTTCAAAACCAGCCTGGGCAACCCTGCCTCAGGCTCCCGAAGTGCTGGGGTTATACACAGGAGCCACCATGCCTGGCTGTGAAATTCATTTTTTAAACCAAATGATTTTTTTTTGCTGCTGTTTAATCCATTTTTCTTTAATTTAGTGTTTATTGTGAAAAGTAAATTTGCTGTTTTTACAAGTAAGGATGGAGATGAAACTGTCAAATAGCTTTATACACTATCACTTCCCCAAATAACTTCGCTTAAGTCCCTGCTGTTTACAATCATTACCTTATGATCCTTTTAATTAATGTAGAACAGCCTTAATCATCTTTGTTACAAAGGAGTATTTATAAGATATTTTTCTTCACTAGTGTGTTATTTGTAAGTATAAATTGATTTCGGTGAAATTAAACTTGTTAATTTCCCACTGATTGACGTGGTGAACATCAGTGATTCATCTCTCCAGTGCTCTTTTGACTAATAAGGGGAGCAGAATGAGCAAAACGATCTATCCTTCATGCCTCCATACAGTCCAGTCATCCTTCTTGCCTTTGATATGTCCAGTTTAAAACGAATCATCCTTCAACATTTATTCAGTGCTTACTATGTGCAGGCATTGTAATAGGTGAGCACTGTAGTAGATGAGCACTTTATGAGCGTTATCTAACTCTTATGACAATCCTAGTTGACAGATGAGGAAATTCCTTCCATATCTTTGTTTCTTTCTTGAAATGCTCTTGCTTTGCCTACATTTCTTATGTCTTCCTCTGCCTCCCTGCCCTATAGGTGTCAGTATTTTAAAGAATATTTCGTAATCTTTCTCTGCCATTCTTATACACTTTACAATTTCAGACTTAGAGGACTCTTTGTTCTCAACTTCCAAACATTCAATGATGACTCTAAGATGTGCTTCCAGTAAAGTCTTCTCTTCTGAGCTCTGGATGTATATCTGTTGCCATGGGATGAACTGAGACACCTTAAATTCAACATGGCTTAAGCTGAGCTAATAATCTCTCTTCCCCATGAGCCCTGTTTATCTTACTGTTATCACGAGACAATGACTGGAACCTTTGTCCCTCAGGTGCTCAAGCCACAGACATGACAGTCTTACTAGTTTCCTCCCTTTTCCTCTTTTCTGTCTGACTGGCTATTATATTCTATTGAGTCTGGACAGCAGTAGCTCAGAAATTGTCCCCCTTCTTCTAATTTTTTACTCTCAAAAGTCTTAACTTATTTGTTCATTTGTTCCTTTCTTCCTTCCCTGATTCCTTCTCTCCTCTGTCCCTCCCTCCTTTCCTGTTTTACTTCCTTCCACAATATTTTCTGAGCTGTATTGCAATAACTTAATCCAATGACTTGTCTTGTCCCATCTAATCCATCCTGTCTTTAAAAAATCCATATGTTCAGTATCATCTTTAAAAATGCATATCTGATCTTGCTATTCTCCCTCTCAAAATCCTCCAAAGATCCTACACTGACTTTTAGATAAAGTCCAAATTCTTTTGCAAGGTATTTAAGACTCTTCAAGATCATGACTGCCTTATAGTCCTACCTCCTGCTCCACTCCATTATGCTTTCTAGACATTTGAAACCAACTTGTGATTTCTAACATATATGTCACACTTTTTCAGACCTCCATGACTTTGTATCTGCAATTCCTTTCACCTGGAATGTTCTCTTGCTACTTCCCCTAAAACCTAATATTAATTTTTATTATTTATTATTTATTTTTATTTATGCATTTTTTTTTTAAATGGAGTCTCACTCTAGCCTTGGCTGAAGTGCAGTGGTGCAATCTTAGCTCACTGCAACCTCCGCCTGCAGGGTTCAAGCGATTCTCGTGCCTCAGCCTCATGAGTAGCTGGGACTACAGGCATGCACCACTACACTCAGGTAATTTTTGTATTTTTAGTAGAGACAGGGTTTTGCCATGTTTGCCAGGGTGGTCTCAAACTCCTGCCCTAAGTGATCCACCTGCATTGGCTTCCCAAAGTGCTGGGATTACAGACATGAGTCACCACGCCCCATACCTAATATTAATTTTAAATTAAGTTTTCCTGACTTCCCCATCAACACAGGTATTCCATTCCCTGTACTTTCACTGTACCTTGCAAATATCTCTATTGCAGCATTCATCCCATGATGATAATCATTTTTTAAACATCATCTATCTTCCTCATACCCTTTGAAGAATTCCAAAGCAGAGGTTGTGTTCTATTAATTTCCCTGTGCTTAACACAGTACTTGGCATGTAATAAGTATTTAATAAGAAACTAGCATATTTTATGCTATTATTGTTTCATGATCAATTTAAGGATGTTTGCATGACTGTGCAAGTGTTCGGTAGAAAACAGAAACCCTAAGAAATAGGATCTGGCAGCAGACAATGAGATTAGAGGATGAAATCAAGAAATGATGATTTTAACAGATGGGTTTATCTTGAATAGTATCACCTAAGTGCTACAGATTGTTTCCTAATTTCTGCTTGTTATATTTGGGCATTTCTTGTAAAAGCCGATTAACAACTCACTTTTACGTTACTGTTTAGAATAATCATACTTTTTATTCTTTGAAATGAATAACAAGAACTGACAAGCAGTATCAGTGACTCAGGAATAAATTATTGATGTAGTATAGATTCACCCAAAGCGATAGGGACATGCTGATCTCTTTGACAAAGCCTTTGCTCAGAGAATTTTAGACTTAACTTCCCCTGTAGTATCATCCTCCCATTGTGCGTTATGAGGCATACAGAAACCATGCCCTGAGAAAATGCCTAACAAGGCATATCTAGGGCAAGCTTGCCGTAGTATCTTTAAGTTGTTTTATTAGGCAGAGGATGGTGGCTCATGCTTGTAATCCCAGCATTTTGGGAGGCTGAGGCAGGCAGATCACTTGATGCCAGAAGTTTGAGACCAGACTGGCCAACATAGCAAACACTGTCTTTACTAAAAATGCAAAAATTAGCCAGGTGTAGTGGTACACACCTGTAATCACAGCTACTTTAGAGGCTGAGGCAAGAGAATCGCTTGAAGTGGGGAGGCAGAAGGTGCAGTGAGCCGAGATCACACCATTGCACTCCAGGATGGGTGACAAAGTGAGAATACGTCCGCACCCCCCCACAAAAAAAAGTTTAATTGAGAAGTGTATTGTAGGCTGGGCATGGTGGCTCACACCTGTAATTCAAGCACTTTGGAGGCCAAGGCGGGGCGGGGGGGGGGGGATCACCTGATGTCAGGAGTTCAAGACTAGCCTGACCAACATGGTGACACCCCGTCTTTAAAAAAAAAAAAAACGAGAGAAGTGTATTGTATGTTCTATTTACTAGTGGATAATCTATAAATACATTTAAATTGCTGACTGATCAGTGGTATTGATAAAGAGCTTATTTAAGAACAGATTTTACAATACAGAGGGCCCTCTACTAATATGGTTCAACTTTTAGATTTTCCCACTTTTGCCATGGGTGTATTGGGATATTAAATGTATTTTCAACTGAAAATATTCTTTGACTTAAGATGGTATTATTAGGACATAACCTAATTGTAAGTTGTCAAGAAGCATCTGTATTTACAATAGTTTTCCTCCAATTACACCCTTTTTGAGAAGGGAAAGCCTGGTAGGTGGCTACTGTACATATAGGGCCTAATTCAGGATGGCAAATGCCCTGTGATAGTCCCACCCTAGTTAGGGTTTTATTCTGCAACCATGCACACAATTTATGATACTATGAAAACCATTAGAAAAGACCCTTAAGGTTCTTAGTTTTTAAAAATTCTTGGCTTCTACAGAGTTATCTTTTATTTTAAAAGGGTTTTTAATCTCTTCAAAGCACTGTAACTACATAACCCAGCCTTTCTACCTGCAATGGTCATTGTGAAAGGAAACTGTGAAGTGTTTATATCTACATGCCTTGTTGGAGGAGCTGAGATTTAAAAAGATCTTAGAATGATGAAAGGCAAATGCAATAAGGGGCTGGGAAATAAAGTTTTTCTAAACATAAGATGAAAGACTTTTAGAGCCATGTAAAGGTAGGGCTGGAAAGGACTGGAAGATCCTCCAATCATACCTCAGGAAACAGACCTCTGGAAGGATAAGTGACTCTTCCTATCCAAGTGCTCACAGAAAGTGGCATTTATCTCAGAGACAAAGGGAGGTTCTTAGAACAGAAATGAATCTTCCATTTCCATGCAATTTAACTCCTCAAATGATTTCCCTCTTATTATCTGATTGCATTTCTTCCTGACTCTCACATTGTATTCGGAGGAGCTATCTCATTTTCTTAAGAAGAGATTAGAATTCACCTAGTAAATGAGCCAGTCAAAACTTAAAACTGGGCCAGGTGTGGTGGCTCACGCCTGTAATACTAGCACTTAGGGAGGTGGAGGCAGGTGGATCACTTGAGATTAAGAGTTTGAGACCAGCCTGCTAACACAGTGAAACCTCATCTCTATACAAAAAACACAAAAATTAGCTGGGTGTAGTGGCACACACCTACAATTCCAGTTACTTGAGAGGCTGAGGTGGGAGGATCACTTGAGTCGGGGAGGTGGAGGTTGCAGTGAGCTAAGATTCTGCACTGCACTCCAGCCTGGGTCACAGAGCAAGACTGTATCTCAAAACAAAAAGAAAACAAACTGAAACCTGAACTCCCAGACTCATTGTTCCTTTCATAAAATTGAGATCCACGGATCTATTAATTAATACTCAAATTTCTCTGAGGTTGTGGCTTCCAAAGCTTTTAGAGGCACTTGGGATGATTTTGAGTCACAAGGTGGGGTCTGTGAATCCTAAAAGCCCCCAGGTACTGTTGCTGTTAGATAGCTCATCATTGCTAGGCAGAGTGGATGTATGCCTTTAGTAATACAAATTCAGTATGTCATTCAGGGAGACAAAATCCTCTATCATGGCTGCAATAGGCACAAGAGTTTTTGTGGTGCCAAGAACTATGATAGCAGCAGCAGCTACGCTGGCAGTAGTAATACTTCTGGTAACCCAGACCCCATGACATTTATACAAATGGATTGCTGAAGACACAGGAGAAAGGGCCATCATAGTTTCAAGGATTTTCCATCCTATTAGTCTAGATCTAATCTAATGAATGTGACAAGAATATTGAATTATTAAATATTCTGATTTCCAGGGAACTCTCCAAAGGTCTTTGTTTTCATTCTAAAAATCTGACTTAGTCCTCTAATGATGAAAATGTTTGCCCTGGAGGGTCATATACTCCTATTCAGGGCATCCTCTAAAGATCTACAGAATCCATTTATTTTCTTTCTTTCATTCTTTTCTTCTGTCATTCTTTCTCTTTCTTTCTTCTTTTTTTTTGTTCATACTGAGTGTCGATTTTGTTGCCTAGGCTGGAGCGCAGTGGCGCAATCTCCGCTCACTGTAACCTCTGTCTCCCGGGTCTAAGTGATTTTCCTACTTCAACCTCCCAAGTAGCTGGAATTACAGACATGCGCCACACCTGGCTAATTTTGTATTTTTAGTAGAGAGAGGGTTTCTCCATGTTGGTCAGGCTGGTCTCAAACTCCCAACCTCAGGTGATCTGCCTGCTTCCCAAAGTGCTGGGATTACAGGTGTAGCCACTGCGGCTTGGCCAGAACTCAATTTTTTTGCTGAGCCAACTAGATCTTCTTTGAAGAAGAAAGGGTCAGTTAGCACTATTCTTATATTACCAGAAATGAACAGCAATTGTGATGGGAATGGAAAGATTAAAAGAAATTGAGGTATGAGTCTCCCAGAAATATATGGAATAATTCCTGCTTTGCTTGGCTGTGCTCTGATATCAACTACATGTTAACAGAAACCATACCATGTGCTTCAGAACTTCCGACATTGCTGCTAAAAACACGATTGTCTACTTGTATGATTCCGACAAAATTTCTGCAAAAATCTACTATACATCAGCATTGCCTAAGAGGTGGATTTACAATCATAAATAGGAGTAAGACTGTCCCCAAAAGTGACCTATATGTAAACAGTGACAATATAGCTTGATACATTTCTTCCTTTCTTTTTTAAGACAGTCTCACTCTGTCCCCCAGGCTGGAATGTAGTGGCACGATTTCAGCTCACTGCAACCTCTGCCTCCCGGCTTCAAGCAATTCTTGTGCCTCAGCCTCCCCAGTAGCTGGGACTACAGGCCACCATGTCTGTCTAATTTTTGTGTTTTTAGTAGAGACAGGGTTTCACTATGTTGACCAGGCTGGTCTTGAACTCCTGACCTCAAGTGATGTGACTGCCTTGGCCTCCCAAAGTACTGGGATTATGATGTGAGCAACCTCGCCCAGCCTAAATCATATAATAGATGCTCCTTATTGTGTGCTGTGGTAAGGCTAAGGAGAGATACTAATTCTGCCTGGAAGGTTGTAATGTGAGAGTTGGGGTAAAGCCCATGAAACAGGCTTCTAAGGATTTGGGACTACAGTCTAGAAGAAAGTATATAAGAATTTCTGGTCAAGTTTTGGACAAGATACTCCCAGTATTATGATAAAATAACATGAATAGAATGCTTTTCACATGCTTTGAGATTTAAGAGAGACCAGAAGCTTGACAAGAATAGAGAAAATTCCTATTGTAATGGAATATGCTTAAAAAGAAACTGCAAAAGTAAATTATAACTAAATAAACTTCTGGTGAGGATTGTAAAGTCTTTTATTGCCTCTGAGAGGAGGATACCATCTGGTAATTTGAATATTTGTGCTTTCAGTCTTCTGAATTTTTTTCAAATTTAAAGCACTGAATTACCCCTCCCCTCCCCAGATATAGTCTAAGTCTATGGAAATTTCTAGATTGGTAACTGGAAATTTTCAGGTGTGATTCTAAGCCTCTTTTTTTTTTTTTTTTTAATTTTTATTGCATTGTAGGTTTGGGGGTACATGTGCAGAACGTGCAAGATAGTTGCATAGGTACACACATGGCAGTGTGCTTTGCTGCCTTCCTCCCCTTCACCCACACTTGGTATTCATCCCCAGGCCATCCCCCCCAGCCCCCCCCTGCTGTCCCTCCCCCATTCCCCCCAACAGTCCCCAGTGTATAGTAGACCGCCTCTCTGTGTCCATGTGTTCTCATTTTTCTCACCCACCTATGAGTGAGTATATGCGGTATTTCTTTTTCTGTTCTTGTGTCAGTTTGCTGAGAATGATGTTCTCCAGATTCATCCATGTCCCTACAAAGGACACAAACTCATCATTTTTGATTGCTGCATAATATTCCATGGTGTATATGTGCCACATTTTCCCAGTCCAGTCTATCATCGTTGGGCATTTGGGTTGGTTCCAGGTCCTTGCTATTGTAAACAGTGCTGCAATGAACATTCGTGTGCATGTGTCCTTATAGTAGAACGATTTATAGTCCTTTGGATAGATACCCAGTAATGGGATTGCTGGGTCAAATGGAATTTCTATTTCTAGGTCCCTGAGGAATCGCCACACTGTCTTCCACAATGGTTGAACTAATTTACACTCCCACCAACAGTGTAAGAGTGTTCCTATTTCTCCACATCCTCTCCAGGATCTGCTGTCTCCAGATTGTTTAATGATCGCCATTCTAACTGGTGTGAGATGGTATCTCAATGTGGTTTTGATTTGCATCTCTCTAATGACCAATGATGATGAGCACTTTTTCATGTTTGTTGGCCTCATGTATGTCTTCTTTTGTAAAGTTTCTGTTCATATCCTTTGCCCATTTTTGAATGGGCTTGTTTGTTTTTTTCCTGTAAATCTGTTTGAGTTCTTTGTAAATTCTGGATATCAGCCCTTTGTCAGATGTGTAAACTGCAAAGATTTTTTCCCATTCTGATGGTTGCCGATTCACTCTAGTGACTGTTTCTTTTGCCGTGCAGAAGCTGCGGAGTTTGATTAGGTCCCATTTGTCTCTTAAAATAAGGCCAACTGACATCAGTAACTTTAATGCCCTGCTATTTTTCCTTGTATTTTCTGTTTTAAACAACTGTAGCCATAACCTTTAGATAACCTGAGCCAAATATGTTAATTGTACTCCATTACAATTATAATCCCAGGCTGGGCAATGGTTTTGTTTTGTTTGGTTACATTCATGCCACAATTCCTCTTCCTTTCTCCTCCTACATTCCTTCAGTGAATTTAAAATCATAAATAGTTTTCCTACTCCGATACACAAAGATCCTAAATTCGAATTTCCCCAACTTAATCAGTGATAATTCCATCAACTCTTTGCGAGGTAGCTACACATTCCTTAGCAATCATTCATTAGTTAGAACACCAAGATCTAAATATATGTTGATGTCCCCGGGAGGCTGACAAATTTAGCTACACTGAGGCACTGAAATAGCTATACTGCATGACAGGATACCAAACTGGCTTTCATTAACCTGTCTTGGCCAAGAAGAACTTTATTTTTAGGCCACCCATGTAACTGGTTATTTATAAGGGGAAGCACCTTGACCTTTGGCTTTCGCTATTGAACACACAGCCATTGAGACCAAAACTGTGTGTGAAAATCATTCACTTACCACAGAAGTCTATCTGAACCCCAGTCACTAACAGCGTCCCGTTACTTTATGGCACTGAGGCATGGTTTCCAAAACAAAACTTCAGCCTTGTGTTAAAAGCAGAGCTTTGACATCATCAACAGATTGCATAGAACTAAGCTGCATCACACACTTACTGAGGACTTATTTCATTAGACAAAATTTGTAGTTCAAAGGTGAATAGTATACTTTGAAGGAAAAATGGCTTGAATATAATCAATGTACATGGATATACATTCTCTCTACTACTTTGCAACTTTGGTGACAAGTTAAATACAGTTCTGGTACATCTGTGTGAAGAATCTTGTGCAACTACCTACATCAGTTCCCAAGAATATTCATAAAAAAAGGTTATGATCATAAAACAATGTTAAAAATAATGAACTTTAATGGCATAATGCTATTTTTGAGACAAAATATTTGTACATAGGAAAAAAGCCTGGAAAGAAATATGTGAACATGAATATAGTGACTATTTGTGAATCAGTATGAATTGTGAATGTTTTATTTTCTATTTTCTATTTTTTTGTTGTTGTCCAAATTACCCACAGTGGCCAGGCATGGTGGTTCACGCCTGTAATCCCTGCACTTTGCGAGGCTGAGGTGGGTGGATCACCTGAGGTCAGGAGTTTGAGACCAACCTGGCCAATATGGTGAAACCCCGTTTCTACTAAAAATACAAAAATTAGAAGGGCATAGTGATGGGCACCTGTAATCTCAGCTACTTGGAGGCAGAGGCAGGGAGAATTGCTTGAACCCAGGAGGGAAAGCCTTCAGTGAGCTGAGATCATGCCACAGCATTCCAGCCTGGGCAACAGAGGGAGACCCTGTCTCAATTTGAAAACAAACAAACCAAAAACCAAAATCACTATTGAAGTGTTTCAAAACAAACCTCCCAACCACATATGCACCCCAACCAAGGCTCAAAGAGCTCTTATGGGCCCTTTATCATGAAAGTTGGTGTGGCCTACTCACCCCTCTCTGTAGCAGTGTTCTTTCTTCAGGTAGAGACGTCCAAAGAACGCTTCAGCCTTGGCAGCTTCACTCTCAGCTCACCAAGTGGTAACCCCAGCCTCCCACAACTCCTTTTATACTCCAGAAAGAGATGGTGGGCACACCTCTTCCTCCCTGATTGATTACATTATCTCTGAATAATCACATTATCTTTTTTTCACACCACTGTTAATTGCAATCCTGGGAGGGGCTCACGAAGCATTTTGTTTTGAATCTATTACATACATTAAAAAACCCAATCACTGAGGGTTATCTAGTATGGCTCACATTTCTCAGTTTAAAAGTTTTCCTTTTAACATTTTTTATTTGTTTAAACTTTTCAAATTGACACATAATAACTGCACTTGGTATGAAGTGCACAGTGATGGATATATATAATGTATAGTGATTAATTAAATCAGAGTAATTAGTATATCCATCATCTCAAACATTTATCATTTCTTTATGTTGTGAACATTCAGTACCCTCCTTCTAGCAATTTGAAACTGAATATTATTAGTTATAGGCATCCTCCGATGCTACAGAACACTATAATTTATTCCTATCTAGTTGTAATTTTGTATTTTTTATATGCTTTTATTTATTTATTTATTTTGAGATAGAGTCTTGCTCTTGTCACCCAGGCTGGAATGCAGTGGCACGATCTTGGCTTACTGCAACCTCCACCTTGTAGGTTCAAGCGATTCTCCTGCCTCAACCTCCGGAGTAGCTGGGATTACAGGCGCCTGCCACCACACCTGGCTAATTTTTTTGTAGTTTTAGTAGAGACAGGATTTCACCATGTTGGCCAGGTTAGTCTCAAACTCTTGACCTCAGGTGATCCACCTGCCTCAGCCTCCCAAAGTGCTGGGATTACAGGCATGAGCCACCGTGCCTGGCCTAATTTTGTGTCCTTAAACACATCTCTCCCTTTTCTCTCTTCCCTCTACTCCTCCAAGCCTCTAGTATCCTTTGTTCTACTTTTTACTGCTGTAAGATCAGTTTCTTTTTTTTAGCGTTGAGTATGAGTGAGAACATTCTGTTTAACTTTCTGTTCCTGCCTTATTTCACTTAACATAATATCCTCTAGTTCTATTCATTTCGCTGCCAATGACAGGATTCCATTTTTGTATGGCTAAATAGTATTCCATTGTGTATATATATATCCCATAAAGGTTTTATTTTATTTTGTTTATTCATTTATTTTGAAGACAAATTTTCGCTCTTATTGCCCAAGCTGGAGTGCAGTGGTGTGATCTGGACTCATTGCAACTTCTGTCTCCCAGGTTCAAGTGATTCTTCTGCCTCTTGTAGTGAAGAAGCAGGAGGCCAAGAAAGTAGTGAATCCCCTGTTTGAGAAAAGGCCTAAGAAATTTGGCATTGGACAGGACATCCAGCCTGAAAGAGACCTCACCCGCTTCATGAAATGGCCCCGCTATATCAGGTTGCAGTGGCAGAGAGCCACGCTCTTTAAGCAGCTTAAATTGCCTCCTGAGATTAATTAGTTCACCCAGGCCCTGGACCGTCAAACAGTACTCACCTAGCTTAAGCTGGCCTGCAAGTACAGACCAGGGACAAAGCAAGAGAAGAAGCAGAGGCTGTTGGCCCAGGCAGAAAAGAAAGCTGCTGGCAAAGGGGATGTCCCCACTAAGAGACCACCTGTCCTTCAAGCAGGAGTTAACACCTGCTTGGTGGAGAACAAGAAAACTCAGCTGGTGGTGACTGCACACGACATGGATCCCACTGAGCTGGTTGTCTTCTTGCCTGCTCTGTGACATAAAATGGGGGTGCCTTACTGCATTATCAAGGGGAAGGCAAGACTGGGACGTTTAGTTCACAGGAAGACCTGTACCACTGTCCCTTTACACACGTTGACTGGGAAGACAAAGGCACTTTGGCTAAGCTGGTAGAAGCTGTCAGGACCAATTACAGTGACAGATACAATGAGATCTGCCATCACTGGGGAGGCAATGTCCTGGGTCCCAAGTCTGTGGCTCGCATCACCAAGCTTGAGAAGGCAAAGCCTAAAGAACTTGCCACTAAACTGGGTTAAATGTACACTGTTGAGTTTTCTATTCTTAAAAATAATTAAAATAATACAAATTTTCCTTCAAAAAATTAAATCAGGGTTGTGTTTACATTAACTCAGTAAACATTTTCTGAACTTCTACCATGGCCCCTGGGCTGTGTTTGGAGACAGGAATAGAAGGAGAAATAGGACATGGTCACAGGCTCTATATAGCTCATAGGCTGCTATGATGGAGACAAGGAAACTAGGAACATCTATGTAGGAAGGTGGCATAAGGTTATATTAATACTGCTGTGAGTAGTGAACACTTCATATGCTTGCCTGGTGCCATCCTAAGCCTGTTCTATGTATCAATTCATTTTGTCCTCACAACAAACCTATGAGGTAGATCTTGGGATTTTCTTTACATTGCAGATGACAAAACTGAGGTACAGAAAAGTTATGTCACACAATGAATAATCTGAATCTGGATTCAAAGCCTGGCTTCAGATTATAACAACTAACAGTAATGCAGAAAGTGCTGTAATAGGGAAAATAGGAAGTGCTAAGGGAAATCAGAGAGGGTCATCTAACTGAAACCTAGGATTCAAAAAAAACCCTAGGATTCATGAAGAGATTATGACTTCAGGGCTGAGTTGTGGAAGAGTAGCAGGTTTTGGAATATGGGGGGTGTGGGCAGAAAAGAAACAGGAAATGTGTAGAGAGAATTAAACAAGTTCCCGATTGTGAAAGAATGTATATTCCATACTAGGGAATATGAAATGGTGAGATAATAGGGAATTTCAAAGGGTTTCAAGCAAGAAAACATTAAGTCAAATTTGTGGTTTTTAAATAAATAGGTCTTGGAGAGAGCAAGAACAAAGACAGAGAGATAAATTTGGGGCCTGTGTAGCATTAAAAAAATCTGCCCCCACCCCGGCCGGGCAAGGTGGCACATGCCTGTAATCCCAGCACTTTGGGAAGCTGAGGTGGGTGGATCACTTGATGTCAGGAGTTTGAAACCAGCCTGGCCAACAAGGTGAAATGCTATCTCTACTAAAAATACAAAAATTAGCCAGGCATGGTGGCATATGCCTGTAGTCCCAGCTACTTGGGAGGCTGAGATGGGAGAATAGCTTGAACCCAGAAGTTGGAGGTTCCAGTGCGCTGAGATTGCACCATTGTACTCCAGTCTGGAAGACAGAATAAGACTCTACCTCAAAAAAAAAAAAAAAAAAAAAAAAAAATCTCTCCCACTGACCTGCAAATTCCAGAAAAGCATTCTCTTGAGTGTGATTAATCTTATTATATCTGAGTAGGGCAGAGCCAAAGTGGTGCCTGTCAAAGGAGAATGCTCAAATACATTTTTGATGGAAAATAAGTGAAAACCAATGAACACTACTTTAATCCAAAACTTTTTAAAGAACGTTTTCTCAATTTTATTAAGGTTTAAAGAATAATTGACAAAAATTAAATGTATTTATGGTGTACTGTGTGATGTTTTGATATACATATAGATATACATTGTGAAATAAATGAAGCTATTTAACATATTCATCACCTAACATATTTTTTTGAGATGAGAAAATTTAAGATCTAATCTATTTGAAATTTTCATGTAATACATTATTATTAACTATAGTCACCATGCTGTGTAATAGATCTCCAGAACTTATTCATCTTAACTAAAAGTTTATACTTTTTCTTTTTAGACGGAGTTTCACTCTCATTGCCGAGGCTGGAGTGCAAGGGCGCCATCTTGGCTCACTGCAATCTCTGCCTCCCAGGTTCAAGTGATTCTCCTGCCTCAGCCTCCCAAGTAGCTGGGATTACAGGCATGCACCATCACGCCTGGCTAGTTTTGTATATTTAGTAGAGACAGGGTTTCACCATGTTGGTCATGCTGTTCTTGAACTCCTGACCTCAAGTTATCTGCCCACCTTAGTCTCCCAAAGTGGGATTACATGCATGAGCCACTGCACCTGGCCAAATGTTATGCTCTTTAACTAACATCTCCTCATTTTCCCCCAACCCTTAGCCCCTGGCGACCACCATTCTAGTCTCTGATTCTATGACTTTGACTTTTTTAGATTTCACTTATGAGATGACAGAGTATGTGTCTTTCTGTACCTGGCTTACTTCACTAAGCAAAATGTCCCCCAGGTTCATTCATATTTAGCAAATAATGGTATTTCCTTTTTCAAGGCTAAATCATATTCGTGTGTGTGTGTATGTGTGTGTGTGTGTATACTGTATATACATGTTATGTATATGATTTTCTTTAACCACATTTTAAAATCTACATTTTCTTTATTCATTGGCTATTGTGAATGATGCTGCAATGATCAAGGGAGTGTAGATATCTCTTCAACATACTGATTTCATATCCTTTGGATATATACCCAGAAGTGGGATTGCTAGATCATATGATAGTTCTAGTTTTAATATTTTTAAAACTCTGAAACTACTTTTTGTATATTCTCGATTCAAGCAAATGAGTAAATACATTTTGAATGACAGAACCGGGTTTCTTTTTTAAAAATTTTTCTTTTTTTTTCCTTCTTAGAAGTAGGTTTCTCACTGCTAGAGAAAAGTAGATACAAATATGGACCATGCGAAAGCTAGAATGAATCTTGGAGTATTGGATAGAACTTTGAGCATGCCTAATAATATTCAGATTTTGGTTCCTAAAAACTATTTTCCTTTATAAGGAAACAGGCCTCATTGAGAAATGACTGGTTCCAGGACTGGGTCAGGATAAGTACAAGATAAGACTGGAAATTTCTTTCTTTCCTTTTTTTTTTTTTTTTGATACAGAGTCTCACTTTGTTGCCCAGGCTATAGTGCAATGGCATGATTTTGACTCACTGCAACCTCCGCCTCCCAGGTTCAAGCAATTCTCCTGTCTCAGCCTTCCAAGTAGCTGAGATTATAGGCACGCACCACCAGGCCCAGCTAATTTTTTTGTTTTTTTTAGTAGAGATGGGATTTAACCATGTTGGCCAGCCTGGTCTCAAACTCCTGACCTCATGATCCACCTGCCTCGGCCTCCCAAAGGGTGGGATTACAGCCATGAGCCACTGTGCCCGGCCTAAGACTGGAAATGTCTTGAGCCACAAATTAAGAAAGTACTCAAGGGGAGTGAACCGAGAGCTTAGCAACCAACATGGGCCTCCTCGACAAGCCCAAGAGTGAGATGACCCCAGAGAACCTGCAGAAGCGAGAGGAGGAGGAATTTAACACGGGTCCACTCTTTGTGCTCACTCAGTCCGTCAAGAACAACACCCAAGTGCTCATCAACTGCCACAACAATAAGAAACTCCTGGGCCACGTGAAGGCCTTGGATAGGCACTGCAACATGGTGCTGGAGAACGTGAAGGAGATGTGGACTGAGGTACCCAAGAGTGGCAAGGGCAAGAAGAAGTCCAAGCCAGTCAACGAAGACCACTACATCTCCAAGATGTTCCTGCATGGGGACTCAGTCATCATGGTCCTGTGGATTCCGCTTATCGCCAGTAAGTTGGAGCCACCTATCCCCATCAGTCAACAGAACTCACTCCCCTGTCCTACAGAGACCGCTGCCCCTGGTGTTGAGAATAATAAAGCTCTGTGTTTTTTTTTCCTAAAAAAAAAAAAAAAGAAAATACTCAAAAACAGAAGAAGAAAAATACATGAAAAGGACACAAAATCTGCTAGAAGAGACTTTCAGTTGCTCCAAATCTGAGATGATTTGAGTATCAAAATAAGACAAGATAGAAACAGATTATAACTCACTGAATGAAAGGAGAATCAATGAGTCCATACTTAAATAAGTATTTGAGTTAGAAGGGAAACCTCCTTATAATAGAATGGCAACTGGTACATGTTGAAGAAATGGCAGAATTAGAAATCACCATTTGGAAACTATTATTGTAATAATTTACGATCTAATCATCAGCAGATAAAACTAGTGGATGAAAGTTTGATATGTAATGTGACATTTATATAACTAAGGTCTCTCTTTGGAGACATTAATTGTAAAGGGAAAAGTAGTTATTTTAGAAATATGGTAGTCATCACCTTGACCAAGTGACCGAAATTAATATCTTCAGTAATGGGAGAAATTAACATCAATCATTTCCTGATAGCATACATGGAGGAGAAAATAACATCACCTCAGGAATACTCCTGCCAAATATATATATATCCTGAATCTAATAATGAGGAAACATCAGAAAAACCCAAACTGAGAAACTGAGAAATTATTCTGAGTATAATTGGCTTTTACTAATCAGAAACATCAAGGTTATAGAAGATAAATAATGACTGACCTACTATTAAGATGAAAGCAAACATGACATGATGACCCGAGTCACTATGTGACCCAGGTTTTTATTTTACTATAAAGGATATTACTTTGACAACTAAAGAAATTTGAGCTAGTGTGGATTAGCTAAGACTATTGCATTGGTGCAAATTGCTGATTTCGATAACTGTGCTGTAGTTGTTAAGAGAATAAATATTCCTGTTTTTGGACCCTGGGGTTTTAGGACACTAAAGTGTTAAGGATTTCACATCTGCAACTTACTTCCAAACAGTATATAGAAAGAAATAATGTGTATACATATATAGAGAGAGGATGATGAAACATGTGGCAAGATGTTAAAATTCAGGGAATCTGATTGAAAAGTATGCAGGAATTCTTTATATTTGTCTTGCAACTTTTCTGTATATCTCAAATTACATCAAAGAATGTTTAGAAAACTAAGATGATGGCTGGGTGCAGTGGCTTATGCCTGTAATCCCAGCACTTTGGGAGGCCAAGGTTGTGGGGGATCACCTGAAGTCGGGAGTTCGAGACTAGCTTGACCAACATGGTGAAACCCGTCTCTCCTAAAAATACAAAATTAGCCGGGCATGGTGGTGCATGACTGTAATCCCAGCCACTCGGGAGGCCAAGGCAGGAGAATCGCTTGAACTCAGGAGGCAGAGATTGCAGTGAGCCGGGATCGCGCCACTGCACTCCAGCCTGGATGACAGAGCAAGACTCCGTCTCCATCTCAAAAAAAAATAGAAGTTCTCAGATCTTCCCTGAGTAGGGTTCATTTTAGTTGCCATCTGAATGATCACAAAATGCCTTGGACTGAGGGGTTTCCTGGGATAAAGAATGAACCTTCAGTTTTAAAGTGGGGACAGGTTGGGCAAACTGAGGCATGAGACACCCTAGCACATGACTGGCTTATGTTTCAAAGGAACACTCTAATTTGTGGACAAAATGATGTCATAGCTTTGTTTTAAAATAATCCAGCCAGGAGAAGGTATAGTGGAGGATGTAGTTGAAAAAAGATTGGCCATATGTTAATTAATGTTGTGATGGGTAGTGGAACTCATTATATTATTCTAAACTTGCAGTTTGAAAGTTCAAGAAGATAAAAATTAAAGGATGATTCTGATTGTTTTGTGGAGAATGGTTTGCAAGGGTTAGGACTAAGAGATAAGAGGCTAGAGCGGTAGTTTAGGAGACGTGATCATGGCTTGGATGAGTCAGGTAGGGGTGGAGGTGGTGGAAATCTGGGATATATTTTGTATATAGAGCAATGGAAGGGATGTCAGATTTGTGAAGAAGTGTGGATTTAGAACTTTTAATATGTAGAGGTCAGCAGAGAGGTTGGCAAAGGAGATTTCAAGAAAGCAGTCGGTGAAGGGAGACAAACCAGTGATTGTCAGGTCAGTGAAAACTGTGAGTCAAGGAGAAAACTGGACAACCATGTGAAGCAACAAGGAGAAATTAAATGAAATAAGGTGAGATCGTTGAATCTTGGGGCAAAAACTGAACTGGAGAGAGATGGGAGAGAGGAAAAATGGGAAGAAGGCTCACAGGCGTGAGCCACTGTGCCCGGCTCTTGCACTTGCTCTTAAAGGGTGAAATCCTGGTGGCTCACGCCCATCATCCCAGCACCTTGGGAAGCCCAGGAGGGCGGATCACTTTAGGTCAGGAGTTGGAGGCCAGCCCAGCCAACACAGTGAAACTCCATCTCTCGAGGTTGGACTCTTGAAAAGTTTTACTATGACTTGAAAAGGGGGTAGATTATTAAGTCAGATATAGTAGTTTTTGAGTTCAAAGAAGAGTTATTTATTTAAAATTTCCATAGTTTATTGGAGAACAAGAGGTGTTTGGTTACATGAGTAGGTTCTTTAGTGGTGATCTGTGAGATTTTGGTGCACCCATTACCCGAGCAGTATACACTGCACTCAATTTATAGTCTTTCATCTCTCAATCCCTTCCCACACTTTCCCCCTGAGTCCCCAAAGTCCATTGTGTAATTCTTAGGCTTTTGCATCTTCAAAGCTTATCTCCCACTTATGAGTGAGAACATATGATGTTTGGTTTTCTATTCTGGAATTACTTCACAGTCTCCAATGTCATCCAGGTTGCTGTGAATGCCATTAATTCATTCCTTTTTATGTCTGAGTAGTATTCCATTGTATACATATACCACAGTTTCTTTATCCATCAAATGAGAGTTTTTAAAAGATGGAGAAAACTCTATGTAAGCAATTTGTGTGTATTTTACCACTATGTTTTAAAAATGGCAAAAAAATGATGGGAGACACTAGGAAATGGTTGTAAGCTGATGGAAATGACTTAGTACAGAGGGAAGTATTGATGATGCAAAAGAGATACAGGGGTGAAGCTGCTGAGGACTTAAGGAGATTGGCTTTCAGTAAGGAGTAGTGACATTTCACAGTAGTAGGAAGGGAGGGCAAATCTATTAATAGATGCACCTTTTTAAATGGAGTTGGGTGGAGACAGTGGGGGCTTGCCCTCCTGACTGCTTCTAATTATCAGTGAAGTATATGGTAAGTTCACCAATCAAGGGGTGATATATGAATGCAAAAAGGTTGAAAATATCGGTCTTAAAATCTGATATTCCATTATTAGTGCTAGATTCCTTTGAGGCTTAAATTGTTTTTCTTGAGACAAGGGTGTTTTGTTTTGTTTTTGAGATGAAGTTTCCCTCTTGTCACCCGGCTGGAGTGCAGTGGCAGGATCTCGGCTCACTGCAACCTCCGCCTCCTGGGTTCAAGCAATTTTCCTGCCTCAGCCTCCCAAGTAGCTGGAATTACAGGAGCCCACCACCAGGCCAGGCTAATTTTTTGGATTTTTAGTAGAGACGGGGTTTCACATGTTGGCCAGGCGGTCTCACTCCTGACCTCATAATCCACCAGCCTGGGCCTTCCAAAGTGCTGGGATTACAGCCATCCAGCCCGGCCTAAATTGTTTTTCTTTAAGAAATCTTAGGGGCTGCTCTAGAAGGATGGGGAGTAGATCACAGAGGTTTTCAAACTTTGACTTGCACCTGGGGAACTTGTTTAACATATAAATATCCAGGCTCCGCCCTGACTCTACTAAATTAGAACTTAAATGGCCAGCTACCTCCAGATCTGTATTGTTTAACAAGCTCCCCAGGTGTTCTGAGTCACAGCAAGGTATGACAACCCTGCCTCAGCAAAAATTATCTGAAGAGAATGGGACACTAGCTAGGAGTCTAAGGGTGAGGTACTGGGAGATACTGAGGATACTAGTAATGGAAGAAGAAATCCAGCTTTGATTGTTGTCTTTCTTCTAGGATGAGATGCAGATTTCTTTTAAATTATGTTGAACTTAGGTTGAGTTAATTATACTCCTTAGTTTGTGGCACATTATTCACCCGCTGTGGATTTCTTTTTTATTCTCTTCTATTCCTATTTGCTATTTCTACATTTCCCCCGACCTCCACAACCATTTTGATGTGTTTGATGTGCATCTTGTTTTGTGTGCACAGATCTTAACTTACATAAATGGTATTGTGATAGAAATCTTATTTTGCATCCTTTTTTTTTTCTTTTTTCTTTTTTTGAGGCAGGGTTTCTATCTGTCGCTCAGGTTGGAGTGCAGGGAGTGGCACAATCTTGGCTCACTGCAACCTCCATCTCTTGGGTTCAAGTGTTTCTCCTGCTTCAGCCTATTGAGTAGCTGGGATTACAGGCATGCACCATGCACAGCTAATTTTTGTGTTTTGGTAGAGTCGGGGTTTCACCATGTTGCCCAGGCTGGTCTCAAGCTCCTTAGCTTGAGCAATCTGCCTGCCCCAGCCGCCGGAAGTGCTGGGATTACAGGCATGAGCCACTGCGACTGGTCATCCTTTGCCTCTTTTAGATTTCCTGTTCCTTGTTGATTTGCAGACCATAAAGAATAATGATTAAACATGAAGGATAATGATTACCTCTATGGTTGTGGTTGAAAGTGGAAGTGAATCCTGGAGGGAGATATAGGGGATTTTAACTGCATTGTAATGTTTAATTCTCCAGGTAGTTCAAGTATACTTATTGAATTATTCTTTATCTCTTTGTTAATATTACACATTTTGTAATTTTAAACAAATTCCATAGGTTAGAATTTATTCATTCTTCTAAATCAGTACTTTTCAGGACAGGTGTGGTGCTCATGCCTACAATCCCAGCACCTTGGGAGGCCAAGGCAGATGGCCCACCCTAGGTCAGGAGTTTGAGACCAGCTTGGCCAATATGGTGAAACTCCGACTCTACTAAAAAAACACAATTTAAGGGCCGGGCGCGGTGGCTCAAGCCTGTAATCCCAGCACTTTGGGAGGCCGAGGCGGGTGGATCACAAGGTCAAGAGATCGAGACCATCCTGGTCAACTTGGTGAAACCCCGTCTCTACTGAAAATACAAAAAAAAAAAAAAAAAATTAGCTGGGCATGATGGCGCCTGCCTGTAATCCCAGCTACTCAGGAGGCTGAGGAAGGAGAATTGCCTGAACCCGGGAGGCGGAGGTTGCGGTGAGCTGAGATCGCGCCATTGCACTCCAGCCTGGGTAACAAGAGCGAAACTCCGTCTCAAAAAAACAAAACAAAACAAACAAAAAAACACACAACTTAGCCGGGTGTGGTGGTGTATGCCTGTAATCCCAGCTACGTTGAAGGCTGAGGCAGGAGAATTGCGCTTCAACCAGAGGCGGAGTTTGCAGTGAGCTGAGATTGCACCACTGCACTCCAGCCTTGGCGAAATTAGTACTTCTCAAAGTGCGCTCGCTATACCTAGTAGCATCACCAGAGAACTTGTTAGAAATGCAAAATAGGCTTGCCCTTCAGACCTCTAATATCAGAACTCTGGAGGCGGGGCCCAGCAATCTGTTTTAGCAAGACTCCCATGTGATCCTGGGACAGCTAAAGGTTTTATTGTAGGAGAAAAACGAAAGCACATTTTCATGCTATCTTAAAAAATAAGAAAATCTCTGTTGAAATCTCAACTATTTTTCTTCTTTTGCATGCTATTTCTTGGTATTTGCAGTATTTTGTATGCTTGGGCCAAGTTTCAAAATCCTATTATTTATTGTTTATGCAAAGCCACAGCTTCAAATACTGGAACATGTAACTTTATCACTAAGTGTCTTCAACTGGAATTAAACTAATCTAAGTTTTTTTTTTTCTTTCTTTCTTTTCTTTTCTTTTCTTTTTTTTTTTTGAGACCGAATTTCCCTCTTTTGTCCAGGCTGGAGTACAATGGCGTGATCGCAGCTCACCGCAACCTCCACCTCCTGGGTTCAAGCGATTCTCCTGTCTCAGCCTCCTGAGTAGCTGAGATTACTGGCATCCGCCACCAAGCCTGGCTAATTTTGTATTTTTTACTAGAGACGGGGTTTCTTGATGTTGGCCAGGCTGTTCCTGTACTCCCGACCTCAGGTGATCCACCCACCTCTGCCTCCTAAAGTGCTGAGATTACAGGCGTGAGCCACTGCACCCGGCGACTAATCTAATTTTTATTACATTTTAAAAACCCAGAATATCCAACATTTATCTCTTCTAATTCAATTGCTAAGTCACTCAGTCTCGGTTTTTGCAAGTCTATTCTTTTTATGAAGAATGGAAATAGTAAGAATGTTCACTGAACTTTTAATACAATCTTTTGAAATCTCGTTGCTAGAGAAACTAGTAACAGTTCTAGATTTCCCTCTTTCTCTGATGGCAGCTCCCAACCCGAACTTGGGAAACATTTCCTTTTAAACAACCTGTTATTTCCCTACTGGTAAACACCCAGGCTCTTATTCCAAAGAACTTTTGGTGGTGGTGCTTAGACACAACCTTGCTAAGATAAACCTCTAAAAATGTGCATGTACATTTAATGTCAGCAAATTTAAAAAGTTTTCCCACTATTGTGTAAAATAATTTCAGAGATAATTTATCTTTCTGTCTTACTAGTCTCCATTTGGCTATACAAGGCTGGCCTCAGGTAAATTCTGATTGATGCAAGTGAAATTTGTCTGTGACACCACATCCGCTTTTTTGTTCTTTTAAACTCCTGTCTTGGCCTGCCTATATTCCAATGGTAGGATTCTCTCCAACTTCTCTCTCACTATGGCCCTGGCCCTTTCTCCAGATTCTCGGTGGTTGAGATGTCCTAACTGTACCCTACGGGTTAGGATAGTCACTCTGCCTTCCCCCTTGCCACATAAACACAAATTAACCTGAAGGGTCCCTATTTCCTCAGGGTTCTGATCTGCTGACAAGGGTGTTAATGGTTTAAGTGGAATTAATCAACCTTGACTGATTGTACTCAGCTTGTGGTTTCACACTTCTTAAAAAAAAAACACAAAACTTTAATTGTAAAAGAAGTAAAACAAACAAATGCAGAATTCAACTGATCCATTGAGTGAGGGTTGGTTTTGACAGCCAGTTGGCTTCTTTTTCTAGAGTGAAAAGGTACTCTCTAAGGCAATGGTTCTCTACTGGGGAGCGTTGAAAACTATATTGATGCCAAAATCTTGTTTCCAGAAATTCTGGTTTAATTGGTCTGAGCCTGGGCCTGGGCATTGGCAGTGTTAGAATCTCCCAGATGTTACTAATATGGTTCTGCATCTTCCTCCTGCTTTATAATCACCTGGAGAGCTTGTTAAATCAGGATTCCTGGCTCCACTGCACAGTTTCTGGTTCACTAAGTCTGGAAAAGGGCCTGATGATTTGCATTCTAACAATTCCCAGGGGATGTTAATACTGTTGATCCAGGAATCACATTTTGAAAACTACTGCTCTAGTAAAAATTTGAAAACCATGGTTAGATGAGTTTTGCCTCGACCAGGAAATACTTCTACTCTTCTCCCCTCCCCCAGCTCTTAAAAATACTTGTAAACTTAAGAATGGCTAGGAACCCTATTTTCCTTAATTCATTTACTTTATCATTATGATTGCATGGAAGCCCCTTTCATTTTAGTTTTTTAAAAATATTTGACCTTAATTCCCAATCACTACTCCTGTTCTCTCTTTTCCCACTTTGTTGAAGTGCCAATCCTTATACTTTGAGGAAAATTTTAAATTGGAATGCTTTAGGGGGAACCTTATGTTACAAAAAGGTTTTATGCTGCTAAGACTATCAAATATGTTATAATTTAAATATGATAGTCATCATTATTTACATAAATAATATAATAAAACCTTATCTAAAAACTAAAAATTAAGACTGCTTTTTCTTGTACTGATACTTATTTTCTGTAAAGTAGGAAATTCTCTAAAGAAATTCTTTAGAGTGTTTATTATCCTTGTGAATAAAACACAGTTAACGTAACTGACACAAATATTACAGTGGAGAAATATTGTAAATCATTCATATATGAATTTTAAAATAGGATCAAATTATATGGATAAAATGTAAATGGTGATTTGTTTCCCCTAAAATTCCCGAGTTCAGATGTTTTTGACTACTACTGTTTTAATCTAATCTTGTTACATAATTCACTCTCTCAGAGAAATTAATGAGATATCCTTAAACTTTTGTGATTGTTTTTCAAATACAAGCAAAGCAGAGTGATAAAATGACCTGTGCCAAAATCAAATACAGGTATTGATTTTTCTTTTCTTTTTTTTTTTTTTTATGAGACAGAGTCTAGCTCTTGTTGCCCAGGGTGGAGTGCAGTGGCACGACCTTGGCTCCTGCAACCTCCACCTCCTGGGTTAGAGTGATTCGCCTGCTTCAGCCTCCGAGTAGCTGGGACTACAGGTACCTGCCACCATGCCTGGCTAATTTTTGTGTTTTGGGTAAAGACAGCGTTTCACCATGTTGGCAAGGTTGGTCTCAAACTCCTGACTTCAGGTGATCTGTCCACCTCAGCCTCCCAAAATGCTGGGAATACAGGCGTAAGCCACCATGCCCGGCAACAGTTTTTATTATTTTTAGAGAGATGGTGTCCTGCTATGTTGCCCGGGCTAACTCCTGGGCTCTACCAATCCTTCTGCCTCAACCTCCTGAATAGCTGGGATTATAAACTTGAGCCACTGCACCCAGCATAAATGTTTTATAAGTACTGCACTGATTTAGACCCTAATTTTAGAGACGTGAGTGTGTGTGTGTGTGTGTGTGTGTGTGTGTGTGTGTGTGTGTGTGTGTTGATGGCTCCTGTGTCATTACTTTCACTCAGCAGAGAAATATATCAGATGTACAAGTTCTGTAGTCAAATATCCTCAGAGAACCATTTTCTCCTCATTTAGAGTGAACCTGGATCCCAGAGAGATTGCATGGCACCAGATGTAGCAGAAAAACATGGTTTTCTGTTTCCTTCCAATTACATTAATAAACCATGTCCAAAGTAAAGCTTTTTTTTTTTTGAGAGAAGGAAAGAAAAAAAAAGGAGTGAAGGAGAGGAAGAAAGAGGAAGAAAAAGAGGGAGAGGGAACAGTAATGTTGCTTTATTCTAAAAGAAATGGGTATTAATAATGGCCAATCAATATTTCATTTAAACCTATGAGTAGGTGTGATGTGGTATTGACAAGAATGTATATTTTGTGTGTTTAAAGTGGAGAACTCTACAAATATTTTTTTTATTACGTTTACTTGTTCCGGATCTGAGTTCGAGTCCTTGATATCCTTATTAATTTTCTGTCTCGTTGAGTCTAAGTCTCTATGTATCTGGGTGTTAGGATCGTTAGCTCTTATTGTTGCATTGATCCTTTTACCACTACATCTTTGTTGCTTTAAAATCTATTTTATCAGATACGAGAATTGCAACTCCTGTTATTTATTTATTTATTTATTTTTGCTTTTTATTTGGTTGGTAACTCTCCATCCCTTTGTTTTGAGTCTTTGTGTATCCTTGCATGTGAAATGAATCTGGATGTAGCATACCATTGGGTTTTGGCTGTATCTTTTGATTGGGGGATTTAATCGATTTAAATTTAGGATTACTGCCATTTGATGTTAACTGGCTATTTTATCCATTCGTTGATGTTAATTCTTCTTTATGTTGATGCTCTTTACTTTTTGTTATATTTTTAGAAAGGCTAATACTGGTTGTTTCTTTCTATGTGTAATGCTTCTTTCAGAAGCTCTGGTAAAGCAGGCCTGGTGGTAATAAAATCTTTGAGTACTTGCTTGTTCATAAAAGATTTTATTTTCCCTTCAGTTGTGAAGCTTAGTTTGGCAGGATATAAAATTCTGGGCTGAAAGTTGTGTTCTTTACGGATGTTGAATATTGGCCCCCACTCTCTTCTGGCTTGTAGAGTTTCTGCTGAGAGATCTACTGTAAGTCTGATAGGCTTCCCTTTGTGGGTAACCTGACCTTTCTCTCTGGCTGCCCTTAGTATTTTCTCCTTCGTTTCAACCCTGGCGAATCTAACGATTATGTGCCTTGGGGTTGCTCTCCTTGAGGAATATCTTTGTGGTGTTCTCTGTATTACCTGGGGTTGAATGTTGTCCTGCTTTGCTAGTTTAGGAAAATTTTCCTGAATAATATCCTGAAGAATATTATGCTTTTTTTAAAAAAACATAATTGCCATACTTTCTGATGTGTGTTCAATCTGTGATGAATGGCAGTTTCCACATTTAAAAAAGTTTGTTTGGCCGGGCACTGTGGCTCATGCCTGTAATCCCAGTACTTTGAGAGGCCAAAGTGGGCGCACCACTTGAGGCCAGAAGTTCTAGACTAGCTTGCCAAAATGGTGAAACCCTGTTTCTACTAAAAATACAAAGATTAGCTGGGCATGGTGGTGTCTGCCTGTCATTCCAGCTACTCAGGAGGCTGAGGCATGAGAATCACTTGAATCCAGGAGGCAGTGGTTTTAATGAGCTGAGATCGCACCACTGCACTCCAGCTTGGGCAACAGAGTGAGACCCTGCCTCAAAAATTAATTAATTGATTAATTTAAAAAGTTTGTTCAGGAATTTGCTGCATTTTGTTTGTATAGCTTTAAAAAAATCCTAAGTATACTTCTCCGTACATTTATCAGTGTTATTGCTCATCACTCTATCCGCCTCCTTCTCCAGCTTTACAAGGTCATTTGGAATTCTAATCCTGTCCTTCAAAGTAATAACCGTTTATTCCAATTTGCTATTATCTGTAAATTTAATCATGTGCTCTAGTCCCTCAACCATAAAACTGATGCAAATGTTAAATAGCTCCATATTCAAGATAAAACAATGCATACTATAGTTTGGTAAGCATTATTTCTTGAGCGAACTCAGTGTGAATCTCCAACAAAACTATTTAAAGAGTTCTACTCTAGTCTGTTTTTTTCATGTAATTAATGTATGTAATACAAAATTAAGATATTATTAATGACAAGATATATTCATTTTCTTTTTTCTTTCTTTCTTTCTTTTTTTTTTTTTTAGACAGCGTCTTGCTCTGTGGCCCAAGCTGGAGTGCAGTGTCATGATCTTGGCTCACTGCAACTTCTGCCTCCTGGGTTCAAGCGATTCTTGTGCCTCATCCTCCCAAATAGCTAAGATTACAGCTTCTCACCACCACATCCGCTAATTTTTGTATTTTCAGTAGAGACGACAAGGTTTAACCATGTTGGCCAGGCTGGTCTTGAACTCGTGACCTCAAGTGATCCTCCCACATTGGCCTCCCAAAGTTCTGAGATTATAGGCATGAGCCACCCCACGGCTAGCCTTATTGTTTTCTTTTAATCTATCAAGTCTTTTAACGAAGAAAATGAATGCTTACAGATTTTGATGTCTCTGTCAGTTCAGTAGCTCTTCAAAGGCAGGGTCTGGGTGATAATGTTTCTGTGACTACCCTTCCTTTCCATGCCATAGGATGAAGGCTCACATCAGGTATGTAATATGTTAGTGCAATACATTAATTATTAATGGATTAGCTAAAAAGCAGATATAATTTGATCAGTATAACAGAAAACGCATTGTGTACTTTTTTCCAGGCAATATTTTTTGATAGCTTATTCCCAAATTGAATTTAATCTTTTGTGGCCTAGATACTGATTGAACATGCTCGTGTGTTTTTGTAAAATTTATAGCGATGAAATATTTTAACTCTCATAGTTATAATAGGATTGATTTTTGTTTCACTCTCCAACTTGCCCCCCACCATCACACTTGCTCTTCACTTAAAAGGTATACAGTGGCATAGGACGTTTTTGAGATTTAATTATGGGGATGGTGAATGGGGATTTTTAAATGTAGATTTAGTGGCATTTATTTACCTGGTTTGCACTTATCTCCATATACAGCTAGCTGCCTTGGTATAGAAATGGCTTCCAGAAATAGCCCTACCATCCACTGTGCTGTGCTGACCCATACAAAGGATGTCTGCAGCCCTGAGCAGGTCCTGCAGTGCATGGTACTGGTAGTAAGTGGGCATGGAGGAGAGTCAAGATTTGAGCAATATGAATCCAGAAGCTAAACTGTGGAAAATCTTATAGCCAAAGATCAAAAAACAACTTAATAGAGGTTTACCAAAATTTGACAATATTCCTCAAAATTGGTGTGACTTCACTCATAATAAATTGTGATATGAAAAGAAAGTTTTCAAAATTTCAATAACAATTTCAATTATGCATGTGAAAGACTGAATTGTATTTCTATGTTTTTCTTTATTAACTATTACAAAGTTATCATAAGAAGAGGTGATGAAAGGATATGTGACCTGCTAGGTGTGATGGCTCATGCCTGTAATCCCAGCACTTTGGAAGGCAGAGGCAGATAGATCTTGAGGTCAGGAGTTCAAGACCAGCCTGGCCAAGATGGTGAAACTCTGTCTCTACCAAAAGTACAAAACTTAGCTGGGCGTGATGGTCGGTGCCTGTAATCCCAGCTACTCCAGAGGCTGAGGCAGAGAATTGCTTGAAGCTGGGAAGCAGTTTGCAGTGAGCTGAGATCGTGCCACCGGACTCCCCAGCCTGGGAGACAGAGTGAGACTCTGTCTCAATAAAAAAAGAAAAAAAGAGTATGTGCTCCAAAACATGCAGATAAAAGTGTAACAGGAGGCTGGACATAGTGGTTCATGCCTGTAATCATAGCACTTTAGAAGGCCAAGACGGGTGGGTCACTTGAGTCCAGTAGTTAAGACCAGCTTGGTCAACATGGTAAAACCCCATCTCTAGAAAAAAATACAAAACATTGATCAGGCATGGTGGCTCATGCCTATAGTCCCAGCTACTCAGGAGGATGAGGCAGGAAGATTGCTTGAGCCCAAGAGGTTGAGGCTGCAGTGAGATGAGACTGTTGAGGCTGCAGTGAGCTGAGATGGCACCACTGCATTAAAAAAAAAGGACAATAGATATGGGTCAGGAACTTAATAAAAATATTACGTTATCTCTTCCGGATTTTGTGATGTCTACATAGGTGTCATGCATTAAAAAAATTCTAATTTGTTATATTTTTCTAAATAAATGTTCATTTTTGGAATGAATTTTTTTTTTTTTTAGTATTTTTGTTAAAGAGAACTCCCAGACTGAATACACTTCAGGCCTCACAAATTGGTATATGTCTTTGAGTCCATCTATTCTCCACTAGTTAAATTAATCATCTTATTTCCCTGTGATTAGTTTAGAGGTGAACAGTCTCCTCCCATTGGCTGTGAACGAGGAAGCATGTAACCCTTACTGCTGGCAGTTATCTTGATGGAAGCCAACCCAAGTTTAGATGGAAGCCAATCCAAGAGGTAGGCAGAGGACTTCAGAGCCTGAGGGCACTGTACTTGAAACCTGATCTATCTTTGGACACACAATATAGAAGTTCTCTAGTATTTATACTATCAGCATTTTCACAAGCAAAACTCATTCTTATATTTAGTTGAATAGTTGAAATTAAAAAGCTAGGTTGAAATGCAAACAAATGTAGAAAAATAGAGCTCATTTTCTAAAGAATTTTCCATTAGTATACAAACCATTCTAATCATTTTACATCTCCGATAGTTTATAACATTGAAGTTATAAGTAAGTATCAATTTGGATGTTTTAAGGTACTATTTTTATTAAATGTTGTTAATTTATTTTAAAACAGGCCAGGCGCCGTGGCTCAAGCTTGTAATCCCAGCACTTTGGGAGGCCGAGGCGGGTGGATCATGAGGTCAAGAGATCGAGACCATCCTGGTCAACATGGTGAAACCCTGTCTCTACTAAAAATACAAACAATTAGCTGGGCATGGTGGTGTGTGCCTGTAATTGCAGCTACTCAGGAGGCTGAGGCGAGGCAGAGGTTGTGATGAGCTGAGATTGCGCCATTGCACTCCAGCCTGGGTAACAAGAGCGGAGCTCTGTCTCAAAAAAAAAAAAAAAAAAAATTATTTTAAAACTGCTGATTTAATCAATGTGAAAATATAGAAGACTAGGAATAAGATAAAATGAATTCATGTATACCTCTAGAAATTTTATTTTGATTTACTTCCTTCTGATCATTTTTCTATGTATATGTTTTATTCGAAAAAAATCTTTATTATACTTTATGTACAATTTTATCTTCTCCTATTTTCCTGTTATTCCCTATGACCCTAGTGGTTTAGTGCAGAAGGGCCTCCATGTTCACCAATTCAGGGGTCTTTTTCACATTGCAGTCTATGTGAACGATGTCCACTGGACTTGTGCAGTAAATAGCCTGTGTGACTGTGTGAGGCAGCCATTTACATCTGGGTGTCTGAGCCTTCATGTTTACCTAGAGCATCTTATGGTACCATCCCAACTATGGATTTGGGAATAAAAGGCAGGGCAAACCTTTCCTGGCTGTCTTTCAGCACCACCATAAAAATTTAATATCCAGCCTTTGTGCCTTTTTTTCTCAGGCTGGCTTTGTCTGTAGCTGTGTCCCACAGCTCTCCTCTTACAAGGTTACACCTATGCCTTTTCTTCACCTTGGAATAATCTGCTGACTCCAGTGGATGAAAAAAAAGTGTTAAGTAAATTAACCTCATGGCTGTTTTAATGATCACATTTCATTTAATAATCATTTTAATGATCGTTATATCATTTTGCATGGTTCCAATTTGACTTCCTTCTCTCAGTTGGGAATGATTTTTTAATCTGCTCATTTTCAGAAATCTATATTGTTATTATCCTTGCCATATCTTGAGAAACAGTTAATCTTCATGATTCTAATTTTCTTTTTGTCAAAAAATGAAATATTACTCATAACCCTACAAAGGTACCTAAATAATGATAAAAAGCCAAATTACATAATCGTTTATAATGGCAAAATATCCTATTTATCTAATAGTGAAAATACTAACTTACTGGTAACTGCAAACATATTTTTACACTTAATTGATAATGTTTAGTTATCTGATAGTTCCTGCCAATTCCTCTTACGCACATATTTTGCCAATATAGGATGTGGGTAGATGAGGGATTACTCAGAAAAACTGAACCTCATTCTTGGCTAATAGGATGATGAACTGTGTGATAAAATATATAACCTTTTCCTCCATCCTTGGTTCACAAAAGTTTTAGCTTTCTAACTTTTATTTTATGCAAACAGGGTTGGCTGCTCAAACCCAGCTTTAGAGAAAGTACAGCAAACAAAGCAATTTCTTAAAAGGTTAAGCCCTCCTTCACAAAAGGAAAGAAGGGATGAGAATTTAAAAAGAGAGAGGAAGAAAGGGAAGGCTAGGTTGTTAGAAAAAGAGGCAAGAGAGGCAAGGGAGGGTGAAGGAGGAGGGGCTGGAGTGAGAGAAGCAAAGTAATCTGGTCAATTATTTTGCCTAAAAGTTTGAGAGATATCTGCTTGAATTGATATAGGAAATTAAGCAGCTTGATCTTTGTTCCAACATTTGTCTTGCAATAAGACCATCTTATGTATCAAATGTTATGTAGAGAAGAGTAGATATTATTCTTCGAGACTCCAGAGAACCTAGACACCTGTCTAAATTATATGAATGTTCTGTAGAGTTATTAACAAATATTTTTATAAAACATATTCTATTGTATAAATATTCTGTGTAGGGTGTGACCAAAGGTGATATTAAACTTTTCCTTTTTTTTTGAGACAAAGTCTCACTCTGTCACCCACGCTGGAGTACAGTGGTACAATCTCAGCTCACTAAAGCCTTGACCTTCCCTCCTGGGCTCAGGTCCTTCCACTTCAGCCTCTTGAGTAGCTGGTATGACAGGTGCATGCCATCATGCACGCCACCATGCCTGACTAGTTTATTGCACCTGGGTAATTTTTTTGTATGTTTTTTTTTGTAGAGGTGGTGTTTCACCATGTTGCTCAGGCTGGTCTTGAACTGGGCTCAAGCAATCTGCCTGCCTTGGTCTCCCAAAGTGTTGGGATTACAGGCATGAAACACAGTATGTGGCTTAAAAAGAAAAAAAGACAGGGACTCACTGTGTCTCTCCCAGGCTGATCTCTAATTACTGGGCTCAAGCAATCCTCCTACCTCAGCCTCCGGAGTAGCTGAGAATACAGGTGCACATTTTCATGCCCAGCAATACTGTTTTTCAAACAGCCCAATGGGAGCAGAAAATATATTATGTGTGCTCAAGTCATCTGCACCATGGCCTTCTGTGTTACTAGTGTGTTTGAAATCTTGTGGGCCAATAAGAATTTCAGTGGTTCACTAGGCTTTATGAACCAATATATGCAGGACTGAGTTACCCAGCAATCACTCTATGGCTTTAAGATGAGAAGACAGAGGAAGAGAGGAAGTCACACCTACCTGTCTGCTGCCTGCCTTCCTTCTCCCATAGCCATGCTCCTGGCTGGGGAGAAAGGGTGGTTGGAGAGCCTCCAGGAGCTGCAGTACTATTAACAATCCATTGGGTTTCTTTCATAAACACATAGATGCTTTTCTAAATCCAGCAGAAATCTGACTCCCTGACCTGATCTTTACACTTGTGGTCAGAATCCCAGCATATGAACTGGCACTGCTGCTGGGAATTATGAGTCACCCTTTCAGGTTCTTCCTGGTGTTGAAGCAAGTCTCTGCAGAGGAAAAAGAGCAATCTGTCAGGTGAGCTCATCACTGTTATCGTCACTGTCTAAGCTCTAACTTCCCAAGAGACCATGCAATGTATGTGAAAGAGCCCTTGTCAAATTCCAGAAATATCACTGCCTCGTTATGTGACCTTGGACATGGTTATGTAAGTTCTCAAAGCCTCAGTTTTCTTGGTTAAAATGGAAGAGTTGTCATCAAACCTTAAATAGTCAACATATGGGAAGCATTATACAGATCTAGAAAAGTGAAAATATTATTTTATAATACGGTGGACACAGTGTAAGTAAGTCACATTAGATACTATTTATATCCTCTACATTTTCAAAAGTATTTGAGATTTCTACCATACAGTAGAGGAAAAAAGAAAGACTCATTAAACAGTAGATGACTATTTGTTAGGTCATTATTCACTTAGTACTTATCAGCCAATATTCTATGCAAGATCTGTGGGTTACGGTGGTGATATGAGGATATATAAAATATATCATGTGTCTTCAAAGAGTTTATAAATCTAGGAGGGAAGATTGAACATAGACACAAGCAGTTCAGAAGAGAACATGTGCTCTGTGTAAAATGTGTACTTAAAGTAACTGTTAGGCACTTCAAAGCAGACTAATCTTGAAGAAGGCTCACTGTAGAAGGAAGGCAATGCAAGCCAGTTCCAACATGTGTTGAGTATCAATTATGAGCACTGCTCAGGTATTTGTATATTCAATGAGGACTCTCAGACAAAAGAAACTCCCTGAGTCAAGACAGGAAGGTAGAAATACATATATAAGGTGTGGCAGAGAACAACAATGAGCTCAGGGGGAAGCAGTGCCCTAATAAAGAAAGATAAACTTGAAATCATTTTGAAGATGTACATAAGTATAACATCATGGATGCCCTTAAGTATAAGTCCAATGTTTGGTCTTTTGTCCTGCAGATAGTGCAAGTATTCATTCCATGGAAGCCCTTAAGAAGAGTAAAAATCTTTTTTTGATTTGTTTTGTTTTTTGAGACAGAGTCTCACTCTGTTGCCAGGCTGGAGTGCAGTGGTGTGATCTCGGCTCACTGCAACTTCTGCCTCCCAGGTTCAAGTGATTCTCCTGCCTCAGCCTCCCGAATAGCTGGGACTACAGGTGCACACCACCAAACCCAGCTAATTTTTGTATTTTTAGTAGAGATGGGGTTTCACCATGGTGGCCAGGATGGTCTTGATCTCCTGACCTCATGAGCCACCCACCTAAGCCTCCCAAAGTGCTGGGATTACAGGTGTGAGCCATTGCACCCCACCTAAAAATATTTTTTGAGAAATATTTTTGTTCTGTTCAGAGATTTATCACAAGTGGTCTTCCATTCTGCTGAACTGGATTGGCTCTGATTCTGGGCAAGATTATGTAAGAATTCTTCATTTTTGACAACAGAATTCCAACTTTGTTATCAGTTATTCTGGAACCCAAAGCTTCAGGAAATTTCTTTTTCTTTCTTTCTTTCTTTTTTTTTTTTTTTGTGATGGAGTCTTGCTCTGTCACCAGACTGGAGCACAGTGGTGCAATCTCAGCTCACCGCAGCCTCCACCTCACAGGTTCAAGCGATTCTCCTGCCTCAGCCTCCTGAGTAGCTGGGACTATAGGAACCCACTACCATGCCCAGCTAATTTTTGTACTTTTAGCAGATATGGGATTTCACCATGTTGGCCAGGCTGGTCTTGCACTCCTGACCTCAGGTGATCTGTCCGCCTCTACATCACAAAGTGCTGGGATTACAGGTATGAGCCACTGCACCTGGCCTGGAAGTTTCCTAAGGCAATAAAATACAGTGCCTTATATTCAATATAGTGATTGAAATTCCTGGCACCACTCTTTTGTATACTGGTACCAAAAGAGGGGTTTAAACAATTGATACTTGAAAGAGACTCTCTTAGAGATATGTTGTCTCTTTAATGTCTCAACTCACTAGAAATCAAACATTAACATTTGTATCAGTCAGAATTTAATCAGGAAAAAGAAAACCACACCAATTATTTTAAGAGAGAATTTATACAGGGAATTAGTTATATGGATATCGGATGACTGACAACGCAAAAATGAACAATCACATAGAGAAAGAAATTTGCAGAAAGCAGCCACTACCATTAGGCCTAGGGGGAAAGGTGGAAAGGTTGGGGTTGTAGGAAACTACAAGCTTGGAGAAGGAATCCATAAAGCTAGAATTCAGACCTCTGAGCTGAGGAAGCTGCCTGGATGGCCTGGTGCTTCAGAACTCAGAGGAGAGTCCAGTGGAGCTGGAACCCAGACTTCAGAAGATGCTCTGAGACAGTGCCATGGACTGGGTTCTGGGAGATGGGGAAATAGTGGAAACGGGAACCGATTGCTACTAGAAAAAACTAGAACTGCTGGGGTGAAGAACCACAGCTGGTAATACTGACAGGAATAGCAAGCAAACCAGAAAGAGCGCGTTCCACCTCCTTCCTCCCCTCTGTTCTCTCTCTAGCTCCCCATATTGGCAGGACCTAACTGGGAGCTGGGTGGCAAAAATGACACTGGTGGTTACCTACAACCAGCTTCAGCATCACAAGGCCAAATATGGAAGAGCGGGTTTGATCCTGAAAGAGTACGGATGACTAGCACTACCTATACACAATTCACCAGGATAACTTCTTTTCAATTGAGAATTTTGAATCTATACTGGAATTCTGATTCAGTAGTTTTAGAGTGGGGCCTAGGAATCTTCACCTTTGAAAAAGAACCTTGAATGATCTGATGCATGGCTACTTCTAAACACCCTTTCAGATGCTGCTCTAGTCTGTCTAAGCCAAAGCCCCGAATCAAGTTAGAACAAGGGTTGGCGACGTGCTCAACTCACTAATTTAGGTGTTAAGCTCGATAATTAATTTTGCTTACGTGTTTTTTCATAAAAAAATGCTTTCATGAAGAATGCCTCTGAGGTGTCTTCAAAAACTGCAATTTAAATATTTGTCCATTGTGGTATGCAACATCTCACATTCACATATAGTGCTGAAATGAAAGAATATTATAATTCTAAAGAATATCAAAGGAAAAGGATTACAATAGAAATGTTGAATGAGATACTATATAAAAGTTCATGTGGAAAAGATAGATTTTTCAAATGAACTCATAAGTTTTTTCTTGTCAGTCAAAAGAAAAGAAAAGATAGAACACTGTGCATTTCTCTTTTGCTTTGGCTGCCAGGAAGCTCAGAGTCATTCAGTAAAATCTTATCCAAGGCTTCTGTTTAGATAATTTTATTTTTACATTAAAAAAACCGAATTGCTTCATCTTTTTTCTTGAAAGGTATTGAACAATAAATTCATATAGGAATTAAAATTATGTATATTTTTCAAAATGCTTTTATATACAGTACCTTGAAGTTCTCTTTTATTAAACTCAAGGTATAATAAAGGCCCAAAATGATGTCCTCTTAGAAGAAACACATCCTCTGTGTCAGTTTTGAGAAGGTACTGGTCTTGAATATGAGATGATTTTTTTCATTCAAATATGTGTCATTAACATATCCCCCAGGATGCTTTACACTTTATAAACCAGATTAAAAGCCTATTGAGAGCTGGGCACAGTGGCTCATGTCTGTAATCCCAGCAATTTGGGAGGCCAAGGCAGGCGAATTACTTGAGACCAGGAGTTTGAGACCAGCCTGGCCAAGATGGCAAAACTCCATCTCTACTCAAAACACAAAAATTAGCTGGCTGTGGTGGCACAGGCTGGTAGTCCCAGCTACTCAGAAGGCTGAGGCAAGGGTAGAATCACTTGAACCTGGGAGGCAGAGGTTACAGTGAGCCAAGATGGCACTATTGTATTCCAGCCTGGGCAACAGAGCAAGACTCTGTCTCAAAAAAAAAAAGTCTATTAATACAATTCTACCTTTTATATATTTAAGTTATTTCTACTGTTTGTATAGTCATATATTAGAAACTTGAGAATGACAATCAAACATTATTATGCCAGGAGTAGGCAATCAGTTAAAAATTCACACAAAAATGCCATAGCCCGGGGTGTCCCATCTTTTGGCTTCCCACACATAAAATACACTGACGCTAACAATAGCTGATGAGCTAAAAAAGAAAAAAAATCACAAAAAAGTCTTATAATTTTAAGACAGTTTATGAATCTGTGTTGGGCCATATTCAAGGTGTCCTGGGCCGCATGAGTAGATAAGCTTGCTCTAGGGAAATAAGATGTCTTACTTCTGAGTGCGCTTATTGTAGATGGACATGGAACTGGTTTTGTTTTTCTGCAATAACCTATCACCTTGAAGAATTTATTTATTTATTCATTTATTTATTTATTTTTGAGATGGAGTCTCACTCTGTCGCCCACGCTGGAGTGAAGTGGCATGATCTCAGCTTACTGCAACCTCTGCCTCCCAGGTTCAAGCAATTCTCGTGCCTCAGCCTCCTGAGTAGCTGGGACTACAGGCGCCTGCATCACGCCTGGCTAATTTTTGTTTTTTTGAGTAAAGATAGGATTTTTCCATGTTGGCCAAGCTGATCTCAAACTCCTGACCTCAAGTGATCCAACTACCTTCATTTATAAACATCATATTGTGTATGGTGCCTGAGAAAGTATGTAAGAGTGAAATAAACATCCTAGATGCTTATAGTTGTTTTTGATGACTCTTAAGAGTGATTTTTTAAAAAAGCTATTCAGCCACGTGGGGTGGCTCACGCCTGTAATCCCAATACTTTGGGAGACCAAGGTGTGTCAGTTGAGGTCAGGAATTGGAGACCAGCCTGGCCATGTCTGCTAAAAATACAAAAATTAGCTGGGCATGGTGGCATGTTCTTGTAGTCCCAGCTACTCGGGAGGCTGAGGCAGGAGAATCACTTGAACCTGGGAGGCAGAGATAGCTGAGATAGCACCACTGCACTCCAGCCTGGGTGACAGAGCGAGACTCTGTCTTAAAAATAAAAATGATTAAGTTTTATAAACTACCTCAAAGTCTGAATCGCTTTGCATGGTAATTAGTGAATCCATTGCACTGAATCTTCCGTGGTAGAAAACAGAAATATGGTATCTCCCCTATTGTTGAAAGAATATCAACTGTGAGTAAATGTATGAGCAATAAGAGTCCCCAGGTCCAGCTGGAAAAATAGATAAAAACATATGAGCAAATGTTTGTTTTCTGGCTGCTATGCTATTGTTTTCTTTTAACTAAAACAAATAATATAATTTGGGGGAATATTCAACTTGTAGAGCCCTTTTCTACCTCAAAAGGAAAGTGCCTCCTACTGCTGTCTTTGCTTATCAAGAGCTTGTCATGGATACAGTCTTAGTGAGAGTGCTAAAGAGCTCTGGCGTTTGGTCTGTTTCACCTGAACTGTAGCTAGGGTCTGCTGATGAAATTATCTGCTACAGGGATTATTTATTTATTGTTTATTATCTGTTTCACTGGAATGTTTTTAGCAGATACATGGTGATCTCATTTACATCATCAATATGGTGTCTCGACATCTATCTTAATAACTGTACAAATAACTCATTCAAATTCAAATAAGTAACAGAAACAATGGTTAAAATTGGCCATATATTATAGCCCTTGAAATGCTTTGGAGAAAAAGGAATGTGACATTCCATAAAATCAGAAAACATAAATATAGACTTGGGATAAGGAAATTCAAGAGCTCAATCTGGAAGGCAGGGATTCACCTATGTATTAACAAAAGGTTCTACCAATGTAATCTAATACATGAAACATGATCTGGCAAAGCCTGCGGGAAGAAGCACTGAAGAGGAAACACATTACTTAGGTTCTAGCCTTGGTTCTGCCACTAAATGAGTGTGTGCCCTTGAACAGATCAGAACTCTCTAGCTATGAATTATTTCATGTGGAAAATGAGAGAATTAGATTAATACATTTTTATAAGATTCCCATTGTTCTAACAGTCTGTCCCTAGGTGTTCCCTAAAATATATAAGTAGGTAAGTTAGAATTACTTGTTTGATTAAAACTAGCTTTCAGATTGATCATTATTTCAGTTCATTCTGCATAAGGATACCGGGCAAGGCAACACAAGGCCTGGGAGGGCCAGAAAGTGTGGGAGCTTAAGTCTATCTGTTAATTAGTTACTATAGGGAGGCAGACAAAGGATAACATAGCTGTTTATTTTGCAATTTATACAGGTCAAAGGGACAGTTGTAAAATATATGCTATTTGTTTCCAAACTATGCTCCTTTAGGAAATGCATAATTTAATGGTTAATACTGATTATAAAACTTAGTTATGGCATTTAGTCATCTGTCATTTACCCTCTTTACGTGTGTTGTTTATGTCTTTTCTGTTTTTATGTAATTAGCTCCTTTGGGGTATTCGTACATGGAAGAGGGATGCTACCTCTTTCTGATCCTACCTGAGCTTCTGAAATAATTAGGTTGGGGGAAAAAAGCTGCATTGAAATCTGTCTGATTTTTAAACAATGATGTTGATTCACTTTATGCTAGAATATTACAAGCAAGACATTATTTTCTGTGCAACATTACAAAATTGTTTGCTGTTTTTTTCTCTTTGCTCAGTTTTATTTTTATTTTTTTCGTTTATTTTACTGTAAGTTCTGGGATACATGTGCTGAACTTGCAGGTTTGTTACATAGGTATACATGTGCCATGGTGGTTTGCTACACCCATCAACCCATCACCTAGGTTTTAAGCCCTGAATGCATTAGGTGTTTATCCTAATGCTCTCCCTCCCCTTTCCCCTACCCTGCAACAGACCCCAGTATATGATGTTCCCCTCCCTGTGTCCATGTGTTCTCATTGTTCAACTCCCACTTATGAGCAAGAACAGGCAGTGTTTGGTTTTCTGTTTCTGTGTTAGTTTGCTTAGGATGATGGTGTCTAGCTTCATCCATATCCCTGCAAAGAACATAAACTCATTCTTTTTTTAATGGCTGCATAGTGTTCCATGGTGTATATAAACTAATTGTCCATGTAGTGCATTCACTGTAGCACATGGTCTAATTAAAAGATCTCTTCACCATCTGTTTACAAGGCAAAAGCTTAAAAAGAATAACTGACGCTAATCATATTTACAATGATATATTAAACACAAACCACAGGTTAATAAGGTGAACAATTCTGCCAAAATCTTTTTTCAGATATCTATTTTCACTATTTATTTATTTATTTATTTATTTATTGAGACTGAGTCTCACTTTGTCACCCAGGCTAGAGTGAAGTGGTGCAATCTAAGCTCACTGCAACCTCTGTCTCCCCAGTTCAAATGATTCTCCTACCTCAACCTCCCCAGTAGCTGGGGTTACAAGCACATGCCACCATACCTGGCTAACTTTTGTATTTTTGGTAAAGATGTTTCATCATGTTGGACAGGCTGGTCTCAAAGTCCTGGTCTCAAGTGATCCACTTGCTTTGGCCTCCCACAGTGCTGGGATTGCAGGTGTGAGCCACCACGTGGGGCCTATTTTTATTTTTAGTGTTTCACTATTTTACCTATTGCTCAGCAATGTTAATAGATAAATTTCTTGAAGGCCAAGGACCTTCAAGTCTCACTGCAACCTCTCCCTCCCGGGTTCCAGTGATTCTCCCACCACAGCCTCCCAAGTAACTAGGATTATAGGCACCCGCCATCATGCCCAGCTAATTTTTGTATTTTAGTAGAGTCAGTGTTTTACCATGTTGGCCAGGCTGGTCTTGAACTCCTGACCTCAGGTGATCTGCCTGCCTCGGCCTCCCAAAGTGCTGGTGTAACAGGCATGAGCCACCATGCTCAGCCTATAGTCTTTATATCACAACATTTAAAGATAAGAATCACATAAATATCTAATGGGAAAATATTCCCAACTGTTGAATCAAGGAAGACTGAAGATAAAAAAAGAATGCATACTGAAGAAAGAAAAGTATCAATGTAATAGCAGTGTATAATATGTAGGAGATCCAGTGGTTCGTTTTTGTTTGATAATTATAGTCTTGCAAATTTATGTGTAGTTTTAAAATATGTTGGATTTAGGTATTGAGGCTCCATGAAAGATTATAGGCAGATGATACATTAAATCAATCTACAGGTTTATACAGTTGCAGGATAGAAATGATCGTCTACTGAATTTTAATGTGTTGAATGTCTATTTCAAGTCCATTTGCCAAAATAAAGTATGGTAGCAAATGTCTTTAATCTGACCTGAATGGTTTTTATTGATAAATTGATGATTGAATTTCAGGAGCTAAAAATCTATATTGCTTTCTAATTTTCTCCTTTGTTTATTTGCAAGTCAAATATATTAGTAGGAAGTTAACTATGGTTTTAACATTGAATTAGAACTGTCACACATGAATTGCTTAATACCTTCTCCAGATTTTAGTAGACTGACCTGTATTTCATTTTTGTCCTATTTTTTAATTCAGTTGAGTCACATAATGGGCTGTAATTGAGTCACAAAGCAGGAAATAATCTTGTGCCAAGTATATGGGACAAACTTGGCATATGTGGTGTCTTTACTCTTGTTAGTGGAAAGTCAATTCTGGTAAATTAGTCAGTTTATCATTAGTATTTCCCTCACCTGGTAAGACAGGACATAGCACAGTTTCACATCCCTTACCTGCAATTATGAAATCCAGAATGTTATGAAAAGAGGAAGTGTTTTCAAAACTCAAAACCTGACCTGACTTGACCTGAACTCATTTAGCACTGAAACTCTACTGAACTGATATGCACCTTTTATAGTCTCTCTCTCTCTTTTTTTTTTTTGAGACAGAGTTTCACTCTTGCCACCCAGGCTGAGTGCAATGGTACAATTTTGGCTCACTGCAACCTCTGCCTCCTGGGTTCCAGTGATTCTCCCACCACAGCCTCCCAAGTAACTAGGATTATAGGCACCTGCCATCATGCCTAGCTAAATTTTGTATTTTAGTAGAGTCAGGGTTTCACCATGTTGGCCAGGCTGGTCTTGAACTCCTGACCTCAGGTGATCTGCCTGCCTTGGCCTCCCAAAGTGCTGGGATTACAGGCATGAGCCACTGTGCCCAGCCTATGGTCTTTATTTATCCCACTTAGGATGAATATGCACATGCTTTACTACAGAAATATTAATATGGTTAAGAGGGTGCTGCCCAGATCCTACTGAAAGTATAATATATGGCATATGTATCCTGCTTTTTTCCTAAAATCTGAAAGATACTGACTTCCAAAACAGTCTTGAAGAGTATCTTTTCTTTGAATATAAACCTCCTAATGTGCATTTCTTAATATTGAGTCATTTTCTATTTTTTCAGCAACTTCCCAGGTGCATTTATGATTATTGTATTATTATTGCAAGTATTAAAGTCAAAATTCTACTTTTGTCTTCTCTGTTGTTAGTACACTGTGAAGGCTGAATGGCTTGCTTGAAAGCACCTTAGCTGTAAAGAGACCTAGAGTTAAATCCTGGTTGGGCTGCTCATAAGCTGTGTAACCTTGGACAACCTATTTAACACCTCTGAGCATTACATTTCTTTTTCTGTAAAATTCTGACTGATATCTACATTGCCCCCACCTTCTTTTTTGGTCTCAATCTCAAAAAAGGAATTCTGGTTACATTGACTATGGTTGTTATCCTTTACCTCTGTTGGATTCCATTGCTAGTCCTCTCTTTGCTTGGGAATTTCTAAAATGCTAATTTTTAACTTAAACAATTATAAAATTTATTACTGCCTTTTCCACCAGGGCCTGAAGGTACCTAAGCTGTTAGTTTAAGTACAAGTAACAAGTACAAGTAACAACATAAATAAAAGTGACAGAATTGATGTTACGCTTATCAGGGAAAGTAAAATTGCAATCTAAGATGTGCTCTGGTAGCAACAAAGTTATGGAAAAGATGGTGAAAATGTTTTCCACAGTGAACGGATACTCTAGAAATCTACTGAGATTTTATGTTTCAATGGATTAAAAAAAAAACCCACTATTGGGTTGCACTAGTAGAGACCTTTTTTGACATGATTTTGGACATAGTCTGGGTTTGGAGGTAAAGGAAGACCGCTCCTTAATTTTTAATTCTCCATCTGTATCTGTGATACTTATTGTGGAATTTTAGATCATTCTTGACAATTTCTGATATAAAAGTTACATATGTGTGTGTATGTGATTGTGTGTGTGTGTGTGTGTGTGTGTGTGTGTGTGTGTGTATTGGTGTACTGATAGACAGTGATTGTCCTTGTTTTGAGTTTTTAGAGTGTATTTCCCTTTACAAAATTGTTTATTTTGTTCATAGTGCTATTGTTGTTACTTGAGGTTATTATCAGATCTTTCACCATTTAAATTGTTTCACTTTACAGGACATCATGTGTGCATACCTTTTTCATTTTAAATTTCTTTTTAAAATTCAGAGTTCTTCAGACTAAGAACATTAGGCAACATTGGGTGTAAGAAAATGTGTGGTTACCATGGGGATTAGGAGCTATTCCAGGTCTGTTTGACCTCTTTTCTTTATTGCAGGTAATTTATTCTAATACAACAAAAATTGCTGCTCAGGAGAGACTCTATCCTTTGATAGGAGCCTTTAGAGTTCATTAATGTCACTAGTCTGAAAGGTAAGACTTACCAGATATATTTATTCTTCTGAAAATTTAGACCATAATATTATACTTGTTTAAAAATAATATAATAGGAATAAGCATAAGGTATTGCACACTTACTAGGTAGCTAGCACACGATCTTGTTTAATTCTTAAAACCTTTCTTTGTGGTAGTATTATCAATTAGAATTAGGTTTAATGTGGGGGAGGGGGAGAGGGAGAGAGAGAGAGAGAGAGAGAGAGAGAGAGAGAGAGAGAGAGAGAGAGAGAGAGAGATCCCAAAACAATGGCTTCAGTCAAATGGTTTATTTCTTGTTCCCATTCAAGAAATCCAGAAGAATCAGTCCAGGGTCGTTATGACATGGTGGCAGGTACTCAGTCTTTTTCTGACTAATACCTCTGACACATATAACTTCCAATTCCAAAGTTACCTCAAGCACAATGACTGTTGGAGCTTCTGCCCTGACATCATGTCCATATTCTAGATGTAGGAAGAAGGAAGGGGAAGGAAGTCCTACCTATGTCTTTAAGGACACTTCCCAGAAGCACGGCATGCTATTGCCACATATATTCCAAAACTCAGACGGCCATACCTAGTTGTAAAAGAGCCTTTTTTTCCACTCACCTGTGTATCCTGCTAAGAACTAAGATTCTGCTGCTATGGAAGAAGGGAAGAATGGGTATTAAGAGACAGCCAGCAGTATGCCATGTTTGAGTGCTCTCATGCCCAACTTAAAAATGGAAAAATTGAGTCATAAGAAGTTAAATGGACTTACTAAGAGCTCACAGATGGTAGAGTTGAGATTGAATGACCAAAGCTAGGTCACTCAAACTTTAGAGCTCTCAAGCACCACTTTGAAGTGCTTCTACCTTAAAACAGTTGTTTGACTTTATTCATCTCTTCTGCTAAATTAGTCTGAAGAAAACATTTCTGAACTAAGTTGCTAGGTGAATCTATTGAAACAATGGAATCCTTTATTTTTACCAAGCATTCTTGGCAAAGGGCACAGTACCGGTATCAACTTGTGCAATGAAGCCTTTACTTTTGCTGACCTTTTGGATAGGTGGATTCACAGAATTTAGTGACAGGTTTAGAAAATTGCCTGGTGGACAGGTTAAAGTCTTGTTTTCAGTCTTCTACTTGTTTAGGATTGCAACAGGTTTTAACTTCATTAACATATGCTTTGCTGTTTTATTAATGGTTTAGATTTTCAACAAGGTAATAAAGGGACGAAGTTTTCAACAGGGTCAATAAGAATAAATAAAAAGGAATGATTTGCCGTAGGAAAAATCACAGTACATCATGATTATTTTTCTTCTAAAAAATGTTCAAGGTAAATGACCACACATCTTAGAATAAATCAGACTATGTTACGTCTAACTTATTTGAAAAGTATTACATTTAGATGGTTAACCTGTGATTCTTCATTATCTTACTTGCGTAACACATTATGAACTAGGCCTCCCTTCCTTTCCCTTTCCTTCCTTCCTTCATTTCACAAAGCTCAATTTGTTATTCTTTTCCTTAGGTTCATTTTTGTTTAGATTCTTCTCTCTTTCTAGCTCACCAGGGTTTTTAATCATTTTCATGCCTGAGTAGCTCTTTGTCTTCTAGCACCAAGGGAGAAAATGAGGATATGAATAAATAAATCAATAAAAAAAAGTAAATACCATGCTTTACACATGTCAACTCAAGACTGCTATGTTGCTTACAATTTTCAACATTTTCAAGAACTTCTGTAAGTTTATCAATACTTTTTAGGGGCCAGGCAGAGTGGCTTATGCCTGTAATCACAGCATTTTGGGACGTTGAGGCGGGTGGATCACCTGAGGTCAGGAGTTCAAGACCAACCGGGCCAACATGGTGAAACCCCATCTCTACTAAAACTACCAAAATTAATCAGATGTGGTGGCAGGTGCCTGTAATCCCAGCTACTCAGGAAGCTGAGGGAGGAGAATCACTTGAACCTGGTGGAGGTTGCAGTGAGCTAAGATGTCACCACTGCACTCTACCCTGGGTGACAGAGCGAAACTGTCTCAAACAAAAAATTTTTAGAAAGGTGAGTAAGATAGGGCAGGGCTACATCTTTATAATATAACAGTATAATAAGCATAATGTATTGCACACTTACTATGTAGATAGCACACATTCTTGTTTAATTCTTAAAACCTTTCTTTGTGGTAGAAGGTGATTTGTGATTAAGATAGGGCTGGGCACGGTGGCGGCTCACCCCTGTAATCCCAGCACTTTGGGAGGCTGAGGCGGGCAGATCACAAAGTCAGGAGTTCCTGACCAGCCTGACCAACATGGTGAAACCCTGTCTCTGCTCTCTACCAAAAATATTTTTTAAAAATTAGCTGTAGCCAAGCTCAGTGGCTCACATCTGTAATCCCAGCACTTTGGGAAGCCAAGGAGGGTGGATCATGAGGTCATGAGTTTGAGACCAGCCTGACCAACATGGTGAAACCTTTCTCTACTAAAAATCAGCCGGTGGCCGGGCGCGGTGGCTCAAGCCTGTAATCCCAGCACTTTGGGAGGCCGAGGCGGGTGGATCACGAGGTCAAGATATCGAGACCATCCTGGTCAACATGGTGAAACCCTGTCTCTACTAAAGATACAAAAAATTAGCTGGGCATAGTGGCGCATGCTTGTAATCCCAGCTACTCAGGAGGCTGAGGCAGGAGAATTGCCTGAACCCAGAAGGCGGAGGTTGCGGTGAGCCGAGATTGCGCCATTGCACTCCAGCCTGGGTAACAAGAGCGAAACTCCATCTCAAAAAAAAAAAATAAATAAATAAAAAGAAAAATAAAATAAAAAAATAAAAATCAGCCAGTGTGATAGTTGGTACCTGTAATCCCAGCTACTTGGGAGGCTGAGGCAGGAGAATCGCTTGAACCTGGGAGGCGGAGGCTGCAGTGAGCCGAGATCATGCCACTGCCCTCTAGCTTGGGTGACAGAGTGAGACTTCATTTACAAAAAGACTGTAATATTAAAAAACTGTACATATTACAGCCTACAGCCTAGAGGTCAAAAGCTCAGACAGTGGAAATGGATGACATACTTATGTATATTACTTTGCCTGGGTAAATTTAGCTTTTCTTTTCTTTCTTTTTTTTTTTTTTTTTTTTTTTTATGGAGGCTTGCTGTGTCGCCCAGGCTGGAGTGCCGTGGTGGGATCTCAGCTCACTGCAACCTCCGCCTCCTGGGTTCAAGTGATTCTCCTGTCTAAGCCTCATGAGAAGCTGGGACTACATGCTCATACCATGAGGTCCAACTAATTTTTTTATATTTTTAGTAGAGATGAAGTTTCACCATATTGGTCAGGGTGGTCTTGAACTCCTGACCTCAGATGATCCATCTGCCTTGGCCTCCCAAAGCACAGGGATTACAGGCATGAGCCACCACGACGGGCCAATTCAACTTTTCTTAATCTCTTGGTGCTTTACTTTCTTCTGAAAATGATGAGAAGATGCTTACTCTGCCTGGTGGTATGTTGCATGTTTCACAAGAATTATTTATCTTTACAACAATGCTGTAGAGTAGGTACTGCTATTTATCCAAGTTGGAGTTGAGAAAGCTGTGCTCAAAAACTTAGGTAATTCACTTGACTAGTAAGCAGTAGTGCTGAAATAATTGTAGTATTTAATTTATACATTTACCATGAGAATTAAATGAGAAAGATGTATGTAAGGATTTTAAAATATTGTTTTCTACACAAAGTAGATATTAATTTATAATTAATTTCAAGCGATTTTTTATTTATTTTTTTAAGACAAAGCTTTGCTCTGTCACCCAGGCTGGCATGTAATGGCTTGATCTCGGCTCACTGCATCCTCCATCTCCTGGGTTCAAGTGATTTTCCAGCTTCAGCCTCCCTAGTAGCTGGGATTACAGGCATGTGCCACTACACCCAGCTAATTTTTGTATTTTTAGTAGAGACTGGGTTTCACCATGTTGGTCAAGGTGGTCTCGATCTCCTGACCTCAGGTGATCTGCCTGTTTCGGCCTCCTAAAATGTTGGGATTACAGGTGTGAGCCACTGCTCCTGGCCTCAAGTGAATTCTTAAAACGTAGCTTTGAGAATTTAAAATCATTGCCTGGGCATTTTTTAATTTTGCCAGAGTTTGTTGTTTACCTAGATATTTTGGATTATAGACCCCTAAATCTAATGTATTAGGATTTTTTTCTGAAATAGAGCTTATTATTCTATGATTTTGAATTCATCCCTCAGAATCAAAATTGAAAAATATTTTTACTATGTAATTTTTCTTATGCTTCTTACTGAGAAAATAACTCTCTAAATTGAAGATGATGGAAAATGCACATTGGGTTTGTTAATACTTACTTGTAATAACTGAGTATTTAATTTATACATTTATCATGAAAATTAAATTTAAAGAGAGTTTAAGTTCACATACACATACTGTTTATGATGTTGTTGGCTGCAAGTAATTAAAAAAAAATCAGATAAACAGTATGTGGACTTTTAATCTGCAAGCAGATGCAGATTAAAAAAATTAAAAGTGATAAAACACTAAGGATACCTATTTTATTATATGGCAAGAGGTCTGGAGGTAGTTCTGCCCCTGGATTGACTCAGTCGTCATTAAGGACTCAAGTTCTTTCCCTCGATCCATGCTCTAATTTTTTTCTTTCTTTTCTTTTCTTTTTTTTTTTTGAGAAAGTCTTGCTCTGTTGCCCAGGCTGGAGTACAGTGGTGCAATCTCAGCTCACTGCAACCTCCACCTCCCAGGTTTGAGTGATTCTCCTGACTCAGCCTTCCAAGTAGCTGAGATTACAGGCATGTGCCACAGCTTCCAGCTAATTTTTGTAATTTTTGTATTTTTATTAGAGATGGGATTTTGCCATATTGGCCAAGCTGGTCTAGAACTCCTGACATCGTGATCCATCTGCCTCGGCCTCCCAAAGTGCTGGGATCACAGGCTTGAGCCACTATGCCCGGCTGACCTAAAATCATTGAAGTCCCCACAGAATTAGCTCCACTGGCCACAGTTGCCTCTCATACCTAGGCAAAAGTCATTCATTGTGCAAAGGGTATGAGACTACCTTTATTAGCCTAGACCAATTAAGACAAGCTTTTCTGAGACTGGAGAGGTGTCTGTCTTCTCTCAGATAGCATGTTGAAGGATAAACAAATCTGAGATTTTGTGAGTATGAAAAAAGTGTAAGGCAAAGTTTATACATTGTATTGTTTCAGAGAAATTATACTCAAATTAAAAATTCAATGTAAAATAAATACAACTTTACTACCCACAAGTTTTGGTATAATGCTTAGAATCTGATCAAATTTCCAGTCACTCTGTTCTTTCAGCAAACATTCTTAGACCACTTACTACACATTGGGCATTGTTCTCAGTACTAAAGCAGAGAACAAGACAGATATGTATTTGCATTGGGAATGCTTTCAGCAGCAACTTACAGAACAGGAAATTAGAAGTAGCCAACGCTTAGGGACACTCGGTGCTTACCCTGAGAAATTTAGAGGGAGGCAATCCCTAGTCCAGCTCCTCTGAAATATAAGCAAGGGTCCAGGTTCTTCTCTGTGTCCTTAGCATGCTGCCTTTTGTCTTTATTCTTTTCACCTCATTGTTCCATAGTTGCCATAGTTCTAAATACCTTATCTACTTTCAAACCAAAAAGTAATGGAAAAGGACACTTTTTCCTTATTTTGTCCCTTTTGCAAAGATTTAAAAACTCCCAGAATCCTCCTATGCAGATTGTCATGAAATCTCATTGGCAGGATTGTGCACCGCACTAGTCTCCTCAAAAGCAAAGGAGTCCGGGAAAGTAATTATCCAACAAAGTATTATAGAGCCACACCCACTGCTCCCCCAAATAAAATGGGATTTTGTTTATAAGGGGAGACATGGATATTGGTTAATCAATTATAATGTTTTCCATTGTCCTCTCTTCCTGGAATTAATGGCCACTTCATGGAAAGATAATAATTAGGAGTACTTTTCATACTCTAGTCTTTGAAATTATGTATGAGGAATTTGTAGTAGTTCTTAATGTTGTTTTTGCACATTCAACTACAAAAGTTATTTGCAAGGCCCAGCATGGTGGCTCACCCCTGTAATCCCAGCACTTTGGGAGGGCGAGGTGGGTGGATCACCTGTCAGGAGTTTGAGACCAGCCTGGTCAACATAGTGAAACCCTGTCTCTATTAAAAATACAAAAATTAGCCAGGCGTGGTGGCATGTGCCTGTAGTCCCAGCTACTTGGGAGGCTGAGGCAGGAGAATAGCTTGAATGCAGGAGTTGGAGGTTGCAGTGAGCCGTGATTGCATCACTGCACTCCAACTTGGGTGACAGAGCAAGACTCTGTTTCAAAAAAAAAAAAAAAAAAAAAAAAAATTCGCTTCTTGGGGGAAGAGAATAGGTTTTGCTTATTTCTGTATTCCTGACACTGAAGATGGTGCCTAACACATAATAGATGCTGAATGAAAGCTGGGAGAAAAGATTATCTTTGGGGGAGTAAAATGAGGGGGAAAAAATCTAAATATTAAATATTAAGGAGTTATGACTTGAAGTGTTTAAAAAACTAAAGAAATAAAAAGAAAGGTAGTCAAATGACAGATTAAGTGGCAACTAGAGCTTAAGAGGGGTAATTTGACTTTTATGTGTTTTTTTCTTCGCCCTGGGAAAGTACCTTTGGGATCATGTGGTTGTTTGTGCAAATCGCTTGGGTCTACATTGCACAGAAGTGGGGCTAAAGTGCAGATGAGGTGGAACCAAGAAACAGCCTGTCCAAACAAGCATGATTTAGAGCTGTTGCCTCATACAGTAGACTACTTTTTTGGGACTGAAGGCAGCAATGACATGCTTTATGGCAGTCACAAGCTGCCTTTAGTATGTTAAATGAATGAATACAGGCATCTCTTCTAGAAACTCAAGGGTTTGTTGTTTCTTTCTTTCTTTAAAAAATTCAAAAATAAACTTGCCCCAATATTAATTTTAATGGAAGCTTTATTAGACAGTTACATTTACAAATTTTATAATTCATTTGTGATAGTCTTTAATTATAATGATCAAATACTTATGTTTTGAAAAGTTAGTGAAACTTTCCCTAAAGAGCAGGGCCTTGTGTTCTACCTCCATACAAGGCACTATCGGTTTGGGAGGGAGGGCAAAACACTGTGCTAAACTGGGCCCCATACCAGGTCTGCCACTAACCCTGGGCCGTGGCCAAGTCAGCTAACTGCTCTTCTGTTTGGTTTCTGCATCTGTAAAACAGAGGCAAGTGTGAAGACGATCTTTTATGATTTCTCCAGCTCTAAAATTTGACGGTGATAGCACATTAAATGCCTATGTTTATAGGAACTGAAACTGGTTAAGGGTTAATATTTACTCTGTCAGCTAGGTTTGTCACTTCATCCTTTATAATGAAATTTTCATCTTACACATTATTATGTCATACATTTAAGAAACTATGGCAGCTATGTAAAATAATATAAAAACTAAAAGGGATAATTAAAATTCGATATATTTATTTTAATGTCTATTTCTACAAATATACAACATGCATACACCTAATACTGCATAGAGAGCTTTGCATCCTTGATTTCATTGAATTTTGTACTGTGAGCATTTTCCCATCTTACTAAACAATTCTCAAAAAATAATATTTTTTGAGTCACAGTGGCTTACGCCTGTAATCCCAGCACTTTGAGAGGCCAAAGCAGGCAGATCATCTGAAATCAGGAGTTTGAGACTACCTTGGTCAACATGGTAAAACCCTGTCTCTACTAAAAATACAAAAATTATCCAGGTGTGGCGGTGCCTGCCTGTAATCCCAGCTACTCAGGAGGCTGAGGCTCAAGAATCGCTTGAACCCAAGAGGAGGAGGTTGCAGTGATCTGATATCATGCCACTGTACTCCACCCTGGGCAAAAGAGTGAGACTCTGTCTCAAAAAAAATTCCTTTATTATAAAATTTTGTATTATTAAATATGGCACAAATGCAAAAAAACTATGTAAGTAATTATTATAAGGTAAACATCTATAACTATCACCTCACCCCAGAAATACTCATTTCTTTTTTTTTTTTTTAAATAGAGACGGGGTTTCACCATGTTGACCAGGCTGATCTTGAACTCCTTAGCTCAGGCAATCCTCCTGCCTCGGCCTCCCAAAGTGCTAGGATTACAGGCGTGAGCCACCACACCCAGCCATCTTTGTTTTGTTTTTTGAACCCAGGCTGGAGTGCAATGGCACAATCTCGGCTCACCGCAACCTCCACCTCCCAGGTTCAAGTGATTCTCCTGCCTCAGCCTCCCAAGTAATTGGCATTATAGGCATGTGTCACCATGCCTGCCTAATTTTTTTGTATTTTTGGTAGAGATGGGATTTTGTCTTGTTGGTCAGGCTGGTCTCAAACTCCTGACCTCAGATGATCCACCTGCCTCGGCCTCCCAAAGTGCTGGGATTTCAGGCATGAACCACTGTTCCCAGCCAGAAATACTCTTATAATATAACCATCTTCCTCCCTGCTGAAGTGAATTGCTCTAATAACTTTTAATCGCTTATTTTTCTTTGTAGTGTTGCTACCCAGTGTGCATAGCTGAACATTATCATTTAGTGTTTCCTAAGAATATGTTTAATGGATGTTTATTATTCTATTATATAAAGATACATAAATTCATACAAGTATAACTTTTTAGGTTTTTTTTGGTGGTTTAAAAAATTTTTATTTATTGAAGAAGTATCTTTTTACATAATGCAAATTTTTAAATGTTCAAAAAATAAGGCAGTCAAAAGTCTTCCTACTATTAGCCTGTCCTCTAGCCATCTGGCTCTCTCTATAACCAGTTTCTAGGAAGTTGTTTTTGTGGAAAATGAGCCTGAAAATGGTACTGATATTTTTTTCAGCTTTAATGTCCTAAACTAACCTCCTAAGTAGATACAAAAATATAATTCTTAGAAAAGCATTCCAAACATTGATTTTTCTTTTATATGAAGTTGGCATAATTTCTGGAGTAAGATATGTGATTTCACCCTTGAACTACTTAAATGTGTAACATTGAACAGTTAGCATGAATTGGTTGTGAAATAACCAAAGAAGGAAGATTAGGATCTAACTAGATATAAATAGTGTGGTGGTATTTTACTTTGCTTAAGTATGGAGCTGAGAGACCCCAGTTACTTTTTTTGTATCTTGGGCATGATAGAAAACTCAACAGTTTCTTATGTTTATGCTCCAGTAGATCAATAATGTCATGAAGGTAATATATGCTATGCAAAAAGGCATAATTCAGTTTGCATTAATGGCAGAACTACCATTAACCTGTCTGAGCAGGATACCATTTTTATGAATTAGGGTTTTTTGGCTATAAGAAACAAAAACAGGCTCTGCTTAATCTAAATAAAGGGAATTTACTGTAGAATTCAGGTATCATTGTTTGGCAGAAAGGCTGAAGAAACAGGCTTGGAACTGAACAAAGCCAATACAACTTAGAAGGTCCAGGAACTGCTGATGACAAGAATTGTCTCATATGCCTGGAACCAACCCAAATGCCCATCGATGATAGACTGACTGGGAAAATGTGGCACATATACACCATGGAATATTATGCAGCAATCAAAAATGATGAGTTCATGTCCTTTGTAGGGACATGGATGAATCTGGAGAACATCATTCTCAGCAAACTGACACAAGAACAGAAAATGAAATACCACATATTCTCACGCATAGGCGGGTGATGAAAAATGAGAACACATGGACACAGGGAAGGGAGTACTACACACTGGGGTCTATTGGGGGAAATAGGGGAGGGACAGCGGTGGGGGGAGCTAAAAAGGGATGCCTGGGGATAAATGCCAAATGTGGGTGAAGGGGAGGAAGGCAGCAAAACACACTGCCATGTGTGTACCTATGCAACTATCTTGCATGTTCTGCACATGTACCCCAAAACCTAAAATGCAATAATAATAAAAAAAATCGTCTCATATGAAAACTGGCTTTGGATATTTTACCAAATTCTAATAGAAACTGTGTTCCTGATCATGGAACACCAGGTGACTATGCAACTAGATCTACTGATCAGGATATTATCAGATACAGTGAGTGATAAGTTTGGGTGGATGTATCATTACACTTATGATAGAAATGAAATATTTGCATCCAGCCTGACCACATTCAAAAGGCATGAATGAATTATATGCACATGTATCTCAAACTTTCAGGTCACCTGTATCTGTTGCACCAATAACCCTCCCTTAACTTACACTTAGACCTCATGAAGGGAGGGGAGTAAGTGGCCCCCTCTGACTAAGTGATGAAGAAAGAAATAACTTGGCCCAGTTTACACATGAATTCTCACAGTACATTAGCAATAGTGGGAAGTAAACTGCCACCACATTATAACTCCATGCAAGGATGGAGGGACAGTTGTGAAATGAAATCCTCCTTCTAGACAGGCAGTGTTATGAGTAGTGCAAATGGTCATTCACTTGGTATGGAGAGAGAAATGTACTTTGCGTAGATATATGGGGATTCCAGGGAAGGTGAGAATGCCTTGGCTGGTTTGTCAGAGGTAAGGCATCCTCATATTGGCTCTCACATCTTCCCTTCCTCACTCTTCTACTCCCTCACTCCTGCTTCTCTGAGATTGCAGGGATACTAGTAAGGTAGTGTCACACAAACTTATGTCTCAGGCTCTGTTTTGAGGAAAATAAACTTCTCTGAGATGTACAGTGAGATATTTCTTAGCAAATCAGACTCCCTGATCACATTACTGCTCCACTGGAGAAATGATGTATGTTCAGGGGTAGTTCAAGCTGTTTTTATGACCATTTTTCTTATTTTGGAAAGAAAATGAAGAGAACTTTGTTCAAATTATTTTTGATAACTTTCAAGTATATCCTTTCTCTTAAAATATTTCTGCTAGGCTAACCATTTATGAAATAACTGGGTTAGCCTCATGACTAAAACACCAAAAGCAATGTCAACAAAAGTCAAAATAGACAAATGAGATCTAATTAAACTTAAGAGCTTCTGCACAGCAAAAGAAACAATTATTAGAGTGAACCAGCAACCAACAGAATGGGAAAAAAATTTTGCAATCTACCCATCTGACAAAGAGCTAAGATCCAGACTCTACAAAGAACTAAAACAAATTTAGAAGAAAAAACAAACAACCCCATCAAAAAGTGGGCAAAGGATATGAACAGACACTTTTCAAAAGAAGACATTTATGTGGCCAACAAACATATGAAAAAATGCTTATCATCACTGGTCGTTAGAGAAATGCAACTGAAAACCACATTGAGATACCATCTTATGCCAGTTAGAATGGCGATCATTTAAAAATCTGAAGACAACAGCTGCTGGAGAGGATGTAGAGAAATAGAAAAGCTTTTACACTGTTGGTGGGAGTATAAATTAGTTCAACCATTGTGGAAGACAGTGTGGTGATTCTTCAAGGATCTAGAAATAGAAATACCATTTGACCCAGCAATCCCATTACCCAAAGGATTATTAATCATTCTATTATAAAGACATATGCATACCTATGTTCGTTGTGGCACTCTTTACAATAGCAAAGACTTGGAACCAACCCAAATGCCCATCAATGATAGACTGGATAAAGAAAATGTGGCACATATACACCATGGAATACTATGCAGCCATTAAAAAGATGAGTTCATGTCCTTTGCAGGAACATGGATTAATCTGGAAACCATCATTCTCAGCAAACTGATGCAAGAACAGAAAACCAAACACCTCATGTTCTCACTCATAAGTGGGTGCTAAACAATGAGAACACATGGACACAGGGAGGGGAACATCACACACTGGGGTCTGTTTGGGGAGGGCTAGGGGAGGGATAGCAGGGGGTGGGGAGATTGGAGAGGGATAACAGGAGAAATACCTAATGCAGTTGATGGGGGATGGAGGCAGCAAACCACCATGGCATGTGTATACCTATGTAACAATCCTGCAAGATCTACACATGTACCTCAGAACTTAAAGTATAATAAAATAAAATAAAACAAAATAAAATAAACTGGGTTAGCAATCAAAGATAGAAACTTGTTTGTGAACAGACTGAATAAGGAAATTCTGTCATCAACAAAACAAGAAGAAGCTATCTCATCTCCTTTCCTTGAGAAAAATCAATATGTAATCAAAAGTTTTATTTTCTTTAAAACTGTCCAAAAGGTTGAATTTGACTTTTTCTCAATACTGTCAACTCTGTCAAAAACCTAAGCAAAGAATGTAAATAACTTTCCAAGTATTTCTTTCACTCTACTCCTTGATGAGTCTAAAGTTAAACAACTGGAAACTGTCCCCGTCAGTTTAGCATTTGGCACATCTCCTTTTAAGGACTTCCAAGATATCCTGTGTCCCATTACAAATAACAAATGGCAGAATTTCTTTCTTTTGCTTTTTGTTTTTGAGACAGACTTCCGCTCCATCGTGTTCTGGGCTCACTGCAACCTCCGCCTCCTGGGTTCAAGAGATTTTCCTGCCTCAGCCTCCCGAGTAGCTGGGACTATGGGTGTGTGCCACCACACCTGGCTAATTTTTGTACGTTTAGTAGAGATGGCATTTCACCATGTTTACCAGGCTGGTCTTGAATTCCTGACCTCAAGATGGTCCACCTACCTTGGCTTCCCAAAGTGCTGGGATTACAGGTGTGAGCCACCACACCTAGTCTTACTTTAGAATTTCTTAACTAAAGAGATGAGGAAAAACGTATTATTCCTTGATCTCATGTTATAATGCTTGATAGAAAATGGGGGTGGATGAGGAGCTATCAATTATGTAAAAAAAAAAAAAAAGCAAGTTACCAACAGGAATGAGGAAGCAGAGGGATCAAAATGTGGGATGAGGTGGGCTTTCCGGATAGTATAGGACAATAAGGAAGAAAAGGAATGCCATGGTCATGGTGATGACTTCACCAGTTCCTGGTGTAGATGAGAAATGAAGCATATCTGATCTAATAATTTTAGGTGATGCCATCCGTGCCTTTCACTATGACTCAAAAGAATGTGTGACAAACCACTTTCTCACCAAGCCAGCTGATTGTGTTGCCACTCAGAATTGGGGAGAAAATTCTTAAAGAACCACTCAGAGTTTTTAACTACTCTAAACTCTCAGCTTGAATAAAATCCACTTAGCCCTTTCTGTATTTCAGTGACTGAAATTATCAAGCATTGATAAGGAGCTTCTTGGGTTTTCAGAATGGCCATCAAAAATGATTTTCGGCCAGGCATGGTGGATCATGCCTGTAATCCCAACATTTTGGAAGGCTGAGACGGGTAGATCATGAGGTCAGGAGTTCGAGACCAGCCTGGCCAACATAGTGAAACCCCATCTCTACTAAAAATACAAACAATTAGCTGAGCATGTTGGCAGCCCCTGTAATCCCAGCTAGTCGGGAGGCTAAGACAGGAAAATCGCTTGAACCTGGGAGGCAGAAATTGCAGTCAGCCAAGGTTGCACTATTGCACTCCAGCCTGGACAACAGTGTGAGACTCTGACAAAAACAACAACAACAAAAAAAAAAAACATTTTCAGCTGGGTGTGGTGGCTCACACCTGTAATCCCAGCACTTTGGGAGGCTGAGGTTGGTGGATCACTTGAGGCCAGGAATTTGAGACCAGCCTCAGCAACATGGTGAAACCCTGTCTCTACTAAAAATACAGAAAAATAGCCAGGCATGGTGGTGCACACCTGTAATCCCAGCTACTCGAGAGGCTGAGACACAAGAATCACTTGAACCTGGGAGGAGGAGGCTGCAGTGAGCTGAGACAGGCACTGCAGTCTAGCCTGGGTAACAAGAGCAAAACTCTGTTTAGTAGAACATCATTCTCAGCAAACTGACACAAGAACAGAAAAAGAAATACTGCATATACTCACTCATAGGTGGGTGAGAAAAATGAGAACACATGGACACAGAGAGGCGGTCTACTATACACTGGGGACTGTTGGGGGAAATGGGGGAGGGACAGCGGGGGGGGCTGGGGGGGATAGCCTGGGGATGAATACCAAGTGTGGGTGAAGGGGAGGAAGGCAGCAAAACACACTGCCATGTGTGTACCTATGCAACTATCTTGCACGTTCTGCACATGTACCCCAAAACCTATAATGCAATAAAAATTAAAAACAAAAAAAAAGATTTTTATTTTTATTAAACCATAGGTAATGAACATAGGTAAGGTATTTACAAAAAATGGTTAAGGATGCTGTATTGAGCATCTTTAATGTGTGACTGTCCAGCATTCAGTTCTCTTTCCTAATGACATCATATTTCTTTTAGAGGAATTATAATTTTATTACATTATTATTGTTACTATTTGCATATATGTGTATATATATGCATATATGTATATTTGTTGTTGTTGTTTTGTTTTGTTTTGGTGTTTTTGAGACAGGGTCTCACTCTGGTTGCTCAGGCTGGAGTGCAGTAGGGTGATCTTGGCTCTCTGCAGCCTTGACCCCTTAGGCTCAGGTGATTCTCCCATCTCACAACCTCCTGAGTAGCTGAGACTATAGGCGGGTGTCACTGCCCCCAGCTAATTTTTTGTATTTTCAGTGGAGATGGGGTTTCACCATGTTGCTCAGGCAGGTCTTGAACTAGGCTCAAGCAATCCACCAGCCTCAGCCTCCCAGAGTGCTGGGATTACAGGCATGAGCCACCATACCTGGCCTTGTTACCATTTTGGATTCAGCCTGGTGGACTTTTACTCAGTGGCCCTATACTTTCTTAGCCAAAGTTTGAGTATATGGTTGAAACCAGGCCAATCAGACACCCACTCTCTGGAACTTAAGTATTGGGTAGAGGCTTAAAGAGAAAATTAATCTAGTCCATGGGTGAGGTTCCGGATTTTACCACTGTGAGGCCATGATTGTTATCCCCAGATCCTGGACCACTGCAGATGCCTTGGATCAGTGCATTTCAAAGTCTGCTTCTCTAACCTTACTTCCAGGCAATGAAGTCTGATGTGTTTCTTTTTCTTTTTTTTTTTTTTTGAGATGGAATCTCGCTCTGTTGCCCAAGCTGGAGTGCAGTGCCGCCATCTCGGCTCACTGCAACCTCCACCTCCCAGGTGCAAGCGATTCTCCTGCCTCAGCCTCCCTAATAGCTAGGATTACAGGTGCACGCCATCACGCCCAGGTAATTTTTATATTTTTAGTAGAGATGGGGTTTTGCCATGTTGGCCTTGCTCATCTCAAACTCCTGACCTCATGATCTGCCTACCTCAGCCTCCTGAAGTGCTGGGATTACAGATGTGAGAGCCTTTGTGCCTGGCCAAAGTCTGATATATTTCAGTAAGTTTCCTTTTCATAAATGAACTAGACTCTCTTTCTCTTGTCTGTATCTATAGAAATCTGACTCATTCAGAACCACTGGGCCTGGTCTTCCTCTCATTTTTTCCTTTTAAAAGAAACAAATGTCTCACAGATTTGAAATAACCTGTTAGCCAGGTGCAGTGGCTCATGACTGTAATCTCAGCACTTTGGGAGGCTGAGGCAGACCAGATCACTTGGGGTCAGGAGTTCAAGACCAGCCTGGCCAACATGGCAAAATCCCGTCTCTACTGAATATACAAAAATTAGCCAGGCATGGTGGCACACGCCTGTAATCCCAGTTACTTGGTAGGCTGAGGCAGGAGAATCACTTGAGCCTGGGAGGCAGAAGTTGCAGTGAGCTGAGATTACATCACAGCTCTCCAGCCTGGATGACAGAATGAGACTCTGTGCCAAAAAAGAAAAATTAATTAAAAATAAAAATAGGCTGGGTGCAGTGGCTCACGTCTGTAATCCCAGCACTTTGGGAGGCCGAGGCAGGTGGATCATGAGGTCAGGAGATCGTGACCATCCTGGCCAACGTAGTGAAACCCTGTCTTAAAAAAAAAAAGGAAACATATTTTATTAAAAAAAATAATAAAATAAAATAACCTGTCAGAGGTCTCTTAGACACGAAGCTGAGAAGCAAGGATTGTCACCCCAGCTGTCCACTTCTTAAGCCAGTGCTCTTGACCATTGCCTTCTTTGGATCAGGGATGGCTACTCTACGAGATTACAATCTTGTTTTTTTCATTATAATTCTCCTTTATATCATCCTCAAGTTTTCAGTAAGTTCTGTTAAATGCTGTACCTTGGCTTTAGCTCTGCTTTGTGAGTTAAGGGAGGGGCCTCTGTTAACACTTATGAGAGAAATTTGGGCAGACAATACTGGCCAGAAGAAGCTTATTAAAATTGAGCTGCAGGGATTGGAGCAGGATGGCTGCCTGAGGAGATGACAGCAGTGTGCACTTGAGAAATATGCCTCTTTCAGAGAGGGATGTCTAAGAACTTGAAGCACACTCAGAAAAGTAGGAATTATGGAAACTTGAGTTATCATTACCTGGATTATAAATAAGGAGCTCAGAAGGCTGGGGAATTTGGACATATGGTTGCATGAGTCTCTGACATTTGGTTTCTACCCCTAGACTTAGTGTAAATTGGACATATAGACCTAACCAAATCCCACCTTGCTGCTAATTCCAAATACAACCTTGTACTCTATTCTGTTCACCTCTTGGGCTCAAGAGGGGTTGATTGGTCAGGCTGTATAGAGCCTAAAGGTGTCCTAGCAGCAGAAGGCTTTTAATGACATAAAGGACATTATCGGGTGTTTCATAGGAGATGTACAGAGAAAAACCCATACTTGGAGACTATGCCGAACTGGAAATTGCAGCTGCAGTTATGAAGATTTTTATGCACCTGAAGCAGAAAAGAACTCTCTCTTACTCAAATGCTACAAAAAGGGAGATTTTCTTCTCTATTATCCAGAGAATCTACTGTAAGGAAATAAAAGGGATTAAAAAAACTCTTAAAGCCTCACCCATAGCAACCGGACAGCTTTTCAGGAATCTAATATTATATATTAAAATAGTTAAAATTTGAGCAATTACTATTTGCCAGGTATGATTTATTTATCACAATCTATGAATTAGGGATTACTCTTTCCATTTTACAGGCTAGAGCACAGTGTTTCTTATTTGAGGTAACACAGCTGCTCAGTAGTAGAACTAGGAGAGCTGGCACAGAACCCACTGATGCACTATACTTTTTCTTGCACGATGTTTGTCTTTTATGCAAATTTTCAAGGTTCTCTTCCAATGGGAGGCCATGTATGCTCACACATTAATGTGCAAATTATTGGGTTTGGTATACTACCACCATCATGTTTGCTTTCTACATCTCTTTGGTTACCCTACAGTCTTCCCTGTGTTAATCAACCCAATATCACTTCTCATTCTTGGGAAGTTTCCCATAAAGTTCCTCAACTAATTCCTGTTCTCTTTTATTTCTGACCCACATGAACTCTTGTAAATGAGCAGCTGTCTCACAGACAGAACAACGGAACAGGGAGGAATCACATTAAAACATTGCTTCACTGTCCTGCCCATGTTCAAGCAATGTATCCACTATCCTTGATAAGATGACAAGCGTTGGGGTTTCAGGTTTCTGTCATGACTACAGCAAGCCTTGACTGACTGCCTACTACTTGCCAGACATTTTGTAGGTGAAGATCACAGATCAAAACTGATCCCAGATGCTGCTTTCATAAAGCTTATGTTCCAGTGGGAGCAAATAGAAAACGGAATGTAGAGATGAGCTCTCACATGAGTGCTCTGTGGCAAATGACAATAGGATGAGATGATAGGGAATAATGGATTGGGGCAGGCTGCTCTGACTGTTTTTTTTCTTAAAAATGGAAATCTGCCTTACAAGAAGGAGCCAGAAAATCAGGCTTCAACCTGTTTGTACAACTGATTAGGTGAGAGACTTTTGGCAAGTCCTTAAAACTTTCAGTCTGTTTTTCCCCTCTCCATGACAAATCTATAGAACTGTGAAGAACAAGGAAATAATTTCTCAGATAACTTTGTATGTGGGAAGAGAATTACCTATGCTAGGTCAGCCATTGAACATAGAATTTATGTCAACTATATCATTAACCATAATTCCCATAAAATATAAAGGGCTATAGAAGGATTGTTATCATTAACCTCTCCCCAGGTCCATTTTTTGTAGTCCTCATTTCCTAAAATGACACTTGTGGCCACTCAAGCTCAGTATGGAAAAATAGCACAACTACTTAATTTTCCCTCTATGCCTTTCCTATTATTCCAACTTTCTCTTAGTGTTGGGAAATGTTATAACTTTCTAATATTTTATTTAATTTTTAATTTTATTGTATTGTATTTTATTTTATGTGAGACAGAGTCCTTCTCTGTCACCCAGGCTGGAGTGCAGTGGTACAATCTCAGCTCACTGCAACCTCCACCTCCTGGATTCAAGTGATTCTCCTGTCTCAGTCTCCCAAGTAGCTGGGATTACAGGTGACTGCCACCAAGCCTGGCTAATTTTTGTGTTTTCAGTAGAGATGGGATTTTACCACATTGGCCAGGCTGGTCTTGAAATCCTGGCCTCAGGTGATTGCCTGCCTTGGCCTCCCAAAGTTCCAGGATTGCAGGAATGAGCTACTGTACCCAACCCTTTCTAACATTTTTTTTTTTTTTTTTGAGATGGAGTCCTGCTCTGTTCCCCAGGCTGGAGTGCGGTGGCATGATCTCAGCTCACTGAAACCTCTGCCCCTCTGGGTTCAAGTGATTCTCCTGCTTCAGTTCCTGAGTAACTGAGATTACAGTTGCCTGCCACCATGTCTGGCTAATTTTTGTATTTTTAGTAAAGTTGGAGTTTCACCATCTTGGCTAGGCTGGTCTTGAACTCCTAATTTTTTGATCCACCTGCCTCGGCCTCCCAAAGTGCTGGGATTACAGGCGTGAGCAACCTTGACTGGCCTCTTTCTAATATTTTATTTATTTATTTATTTATTTATTTATTTAAATTTTTATTGCATTATAGGTTTGGGGGTACATGTGCAGAACGAGCAAGATAGTTGCATAGGTACACACCTCTTTCTGATATTTTAATCATGCCTGTAATCACACCATTTTGGGAGGCTGAGGCCTTGCTTGAGGCCAGGAGTTTGAGACCAGCCTGTGCAATATAACGATACCCCATCTCTACAAAAAAGTTTTAAAAATATTAGCCAGCTGTGGTGATGTGCACCTGTAGTCCCAGCTACTTGGGGGCTGAGGCAGGAGGATTGCTTGAGTGAGACCCTATCACTAAAAAATAAAAATAAAGCAATATTTTAGTCAAGGATTTTTATTGTAATCTTCAAATCTTTGTTCTCTTTCACTCTTAACATCCATGTGGATGCTCAGACTATCTTTGGATCCTATACAGGCAAGGGCAGAACAAAACTGTGAGCTCTTGACACACCCTTCCAGGCTGTGTGATGTTAAATTATTTATTTGTGTTTCATCTATAAACTAGGGGTGATAGTAGTACCTGCCTCTTAGGATTGTTGTAGAGTAGGCTGGGCATGGTGACTCATGCCTGTAATCCCAGCACTTTGGGAGGATGGCTGAGCTGAGAAGTTCAAGGTTACAGAAAGCTATCATTGCATCACTGCACTGTCTCAAAAAAAAAAAATAAAAAATAAAAAAATAAAAGGAGCAAATGGTTTAATGCCTCTAAAGTTACTTCAAATAATAAACACTTTATAACTGTTGCCTATTTTACAACCCACTTCCTGAATCTATTCCTTTTTTTATTTTATCCAAGTCTTTGCTATCTCACTTAAGGTACTGCCACTTCCTTGTGTATAGCAATGCCACATGGCTATATGCAACCTTGTCTTAATTGCCTATAATTCCATCATTCATGCACTCCACAAATATTTATAAAGCACTATGTATGTGTCATTGTACTAGCAGCTATGGCAAATTCTCAAAATAGAAAATATAGTCTCTGCCATAAGGTTAGAATCTAACTGAGGAAGGAATTAATATATATGGAACATGCTACACAACAATATGTGTTAAATAGCCTTATAAATTAATACAAGAGGGCTCGACGCTGTGACTCATGCCTGTAATCCCAGCACCTTGGGAGGCCGGGGTGGGAGGATCACCTGAGGTCAGGACTTCGAGACCAGCCTGGCCAACATGTGAAACCCTGTCTCTACTAAAAATACAAAAATAAACCTGGCGTGGTGGCAGGCGCCTGTAATCTCAGCTGCTCGGGAGGTTGAGGCAGGAGAATCTCTTGAATCCAGGAGGCAGAGGTTGTAGCAAGCAGAGATCACACCACTGCACTCCAGCCTGAGTGACAGAGCGAGACTTTGTCTCAGAAAAAAAAAAAATTAAATTAATGAATACAAGAGGAATCTAAGACATTACATGTGAGTGTTCCATTTACAAACATACATGTCATCCTTTATTGCTGTAAGAATTAGTATGCATTTTCCCCCAGGCTTATGAAGTATTTATTAAAATTTCTCTTGATCCTTATACCAACCTTCTATTAGATTTAAGTATCCTTGAGGCCAGGTGTGGTGGCTCACGCCTGTAATCCCAGCACTTTGGAAGGCCAAGGCAGGCAGATTATTTGAGGCCAGGAGTTCAAGACCAGCCTCGTCAACATGGTAAAACCCCGTCTCCACTAAAAATACAAAAATTAGCTGGGCATGGTGGTGCATGCCTGAAATCCCAGCTACTGGGGAGGCTGAGGCAGGAGAATTTCTTGAACCTGGGAGGTGAAGGTTGCAGTGAGCCAAGATTGCACCACTGCACTCCAGCCTGGGCTACAGAGTGAAACTCCATCTCACCAAAAAAAGATGTAAGTATCCTTGAGAGGAGGGGCTAGATCTATAGTGGAGTGTTAGTGCATAGGCTTTTGGGGCAGAAGGATCTCTTCTCTGCTACCTGCTAACTGTGAGAGGGAAAGTTGCTCAGCTTCTCTGAGCCTCATTTCTTCATCCAGAAAATGAGAATAAAATAATACTTTTTTGGATTAATGTAGGATTGAATAATATAGTTCATGTGAGCCCTTAATGCAAAATTTGGCATTTGTAAGTGCTCAATAAACATAAATTATAAAAATAATTTTGTTTTATGGAACTTCTGGTATGTGAAAAATCTAGAATTTATGGGGTATCTATAACAGTGCTTTGTAAATAGTGACAGTAAATTAAATGTATTATTATTTAGGTTAATAGGCAATGAAAACTTTCTACCCTCACCCTCAAAAGCATAAAATGCATGGTGTTTTAATATTTACTAAAGCAAGACATTAAAACTTATAAATATAGGAATTAACACTGAAAACAGTAGCCAATGTCTTTCCAGCAAGTATCTTGTTTAGAATATTGTTCTATTGATATTATATAATTTAGTTGAATGTCAAGTATTTGTCATCACACTCTAAATGAAATAATAAAACTTTGAATCTACAGAATGTAAAAAGACAAGAGAGATATAGCAACTTAAAAGTTTCGCCCATAGCACACCTTTTCCTTAGAATCGGAACAGCCGGGTTCAGTGGTGCATGGGGGTATTGTTTGAGCCTAGGAGTTTGAATCCAGTCTTGGCAACAGAACAAGTCCTTGTCTCTAAAAGAATAAAAAAGAAGTAGAACAGAGTGATTTAAAATTTTCAAATGCTATTTTTTAGAAACTAGATAATGTGCCTTTCAGTAATTGGTACAATGCCAATTCTCAAAGAACTTCAAATACGTATCTGTAATTAAAATCAGAAATTTGAACCACAGAGTTAAGAGATACATATTCTTGACATGTTCCATTATTTCTCTTTATTTCTTTGACATTCTTTTTCTTTTTTTTGAGATGGAGTTTCGCTCGTTACCCAGGCTGGAGTGCAATGGCGCAATCTTGGCTCACCGCAACCTCCACCTCCTGGGTTCAGGCAATTCTGCCTCAGCCTCCTGAGTAGCTGAGATTACAGGCACGTGCCACCATGCCCAGCTAATTTTTTGTAGTTTTAGTAGAGACGGGGGTTTCACCATGTTGACCAGGCTGGTCTCGATCTCTTGACCTTGTGATCCACCCGCCTCAGCCTCCCAAAGTGCTGGGATTATAGGTGTGAGCCATTCTTTGACATTCTTATTACTCTTTTGTATATGTGTGTATTACATATTATATATTACATATAGTATGTGTATTCTGCTTATATATTTTATATTGAGACAGTGAACACATGGGACTTATAATGGTAAATTGCTATAGGCTGCTGCTTTGGGGTAAATATGAGGATCCAAAGAGCGATAGAAATGATTTCTTCTGGCTAGGTTTGTTGGCTTGTGCCTGTAATCCCAGCACTTTAGGAGGCTGAAGTGGGCGGATCACCTGAGGTCAGGAATTCGAGACCAGCCTGGCCAACATCTTGAAACCCTGTCTCTACTAAAAATACAAAAATTAGCCGGGCATGGTGGCACCTGCCTGTAATCCAGCTACTCTAGAGGCTGAGGCTGGAGAATGGCTTGAACCTGGGAGGCAGAGGTTGCAGTGAGCTAAGATCAAGCCACTGCACTCCAGCCTGTGTGACAGAACAACACTCTGTGTCAAAAAAAGAAAAAAGAAAAAAAAGGCCAGGCGCGGTGGTTCATGCCTGTAATCCCAGCACTTTGGGAGGCTGAGACAGGTGGATCATGAGGTCAGGATTTCGAGACCAGCCTGGCCAGGATGGTGAAACCCCGACTTTACTAAAAATACGGAAATTAGTCAGGTGTGGTGGTGGACGCCTGTAATACTTGGGAGGCTGAGGTAGGAGAATTGCTTGAACTTGGAAGGCAGAGGTTGCAGTGAGCTGAGATCCGCGACTGCACTCTAGCCTGGGTGACAGAGCAAAACTTCATCTGAGAAAAAAAAAAGATTTATTTTTTCCTGTTCCAAGAGCACCTGAGATAAAATAATTAACCTCTTTGATTGTTGAAAATTAAATAGACTTTTGAAAGGCAATTTTGGTTTTATAAAGTCATAGTTTATAATGCTTCAGAAGTCATTCTCAGGGGATGCTTGAGGATGAATCATCAAAGAACTGATACCTGAATCACAGCGTGATCATTCATGGGGCTTAGAAGTGTCAGACAAATAGTCTTATGATTTGGCTTTACATAAACAGGCCAGGAAGAGATGGGCTGAAGAGCCTAGTCATGGTACTGACAAGGTCAAGGGAGGAATATCTCCTCTCCAAGCAGGTGTTGCTTTTGTCAGCAAGAGAGACCCAAGATCCAATGTACACAACAATTCAGTGTTTCCTAAGATAGTCTAAAGATTTCCAAACCTGAACTAAATTCTAGAAACTAAATTTTTAGACTGAAAATCTGGACAGTCCCGCTGAGATGCCAATCCCAAAGTGCTGGAGTTGAAATCTAAGAAACATTTCTTCTAATCCTACCTGTAGAGTTTGGGAAAAGGGGAAGAAAATGGACTTTTGTGATCCATAATCCGAGTCAGAAAGCTGATTACATTTCATTAAATTTTGTTCAGAATCTGTGCTCTGCAAACTCATTGGTTTTTACACATTTGCATTTCCTTTACTTTCTTATGGTTTTATAATGAAAGCACATTTTATTTCACTTTAAACCCACACAGGGTCTTTGCGACCTCATTCTCCTAATAGATAAAGTCATTTCTGTTGAAGCAACTAACCAAAACAGACATTCAGGAAATAATAATATGATGACAAAATATATTTTGTCTAATCAGACCTGGAAGGGTTGAGGAAGAGGTTTGAGGAGAGGACAGAGGGGACAATAAGACATTGGAGAAATGTTAATAAAGAGTGCCAGTGGTGCTCACATCTATAAACATAACCCAAAGCAGAATAGTCTGTAAAATGTGAAGTTCAAAACCAAATCAGCACTTCAGGCAAAACTGACCTTTCTTTCTCAGCATTATGAGACAGAATCCTGTATGCCATATAACTTCGAATATCTTTAAAAGTGCAATCATTTCTCAAAAGTACTCAGCCTGAAGTGTGATTTTAAAGTTGGATTTAGGCATAAAAGTTAAGCCATTACACCTGCGTGTTTACTGAACTTTATATAGATGTGTATTTACTGGGCAACCACTGATACTGTCTTCCTTGAGTACACGCTGTTCTGTGCCTGGAAAAGATTTGCTGTCATTGTGTGGTTGCCTCAAATGCCAAGGCGGCTGCTGCAATCCCTTTTACTTCAGCAGGGCTGTGTGCACACTCACTAGCCTTAATAAAGAAGCGACGTCTTAGGAAACAGAGTTAAGACAGAAAAGTGCCCTTTTATGCACGAACGCTGTCAGAACTATGCCTTGATGTTTAACTCACAGCTTTAAACATGTAACAACAGTTAGTCGCACAGGAGTTGCAAAGTCACTGTATAATTACAGATGTTTTCAAAGGAATTAGCATGTAGTTACTATGAACAACATGTCCTATTTTGTGGAAACTATGCAATTAACTTGTCCTAGACTAATAAAGGTAGCATAAGCTCATATAACAGCTGCAGGAAGGACAGGATGGCTGGCAACACATTTATTGAGATCACTTTGAACTTATTGGCCTCTTTCTACTCAGTGCATAGATAGGTGGGTTCTGATTTAAGGAAGTTATCCACTTACCTGCATTTATGAAACAGATATTTTAGGAAGTTTGGACATACTTGGTAAGGGGAAAGAAGGTAAAGTAGAATGAAGAAGAAGGAAAAAGTTGTGAAAATGATGCTTGTATCATTAGATACAAATTTGAAGTAGAATGACAGTAAAACATACGTGAATTTATACTGTGAGTCCACACTAACACATGTACTTGCTGAAATTCAGTTTATAGGCAATTTATCAGAAACTCATCTATTGTAATTAGAAAGACATCCCTGTATCATACCCAGGAAATTATTGACTATTTATGATATGTTAAAAGACTCTTTAATCTTCTGCAGCTTCTGCTGATTCATATTTCATTATAACTGGCCTAAATGTGATTGAAAAGGAGGAACAGTTCTCTAGTTTGTTTTTCCATGGAGGGTTTGAGAGGATTCTGAAGGAATGTACTGATCACCTTTGGATCTCCTTTGGAATTCAGCTTTGGTGTGTTTTGAGGAAGAGACCTAGGGTCACCCAGCTTAGGTAGGAACTGCTAGAACTGGAGGGCTGACCTTAGAAGTGCCAAGCCATGAAGTGGTTCTGGAAGATTTGGGGTCTTGGGGACCTCTCAGCTTTCAGTCAGGGGTACACCATGAGCATGTTCACCAAGGAAAAGAGAAAGGTTCTGGTTAACCCTGGGAAAGGGCCAGATAGTTGGTAAAACATTAATTCTGAATGTGTCTGTGAGGGTAGTTTCAGAAGAGCTTAGCATTAGAATCAGTAGACTGAGTAAAGAAGATTCACCCTTACCACTGTGGGCAGGTATTAGCCAACTCACTCAGGGCCCTAACAGAAAAAACAAACAAACAAAAAAAAAACGGTTGAGGAAGGATGAATTCACTATCTCTTCTTGAGTGGGGTATCTGTCTTTTCCTGTCCTTGTATATCTCCACTTTTTTACTTTTTTACACTTGAACTGGGAATTCACCATTGGCTCCCCTTGGTTCCAGGCCTTTGATCTTGGAATGGGACTTAACCACAAGCTTTCCTGTGCTTCCAGCTTGCAGACAGATTGTGAGACTTCTCAGCCTCTATAAGCATGTCAGCCAATCCTCCCTGGTAAATCGCTTTCCGTATGTCTATAGATACCTTTTGGTAGCAGGGCATGGTGACACATGCCTGTAATCCCTGCTACTCGGGAGGCTGAGGCAGGAGAATCACTCGAACCCAGAAGACAGAGCTTGCAGTGAGCTGAGATCATGCCCCTACACTCCAGCCTGGGAGAAAGAGAGAGACTCTGTCTCAATAAAATAAAATAAAGTAAAATAAAATAGATACCCTTTGGATCTGTTTCTTTGGAGAACTTTGGCTAATGCACTCCATGTCATGTGGCAAATTTCCTAATTCTGGTTAGGGTAAGGTTAAGTTTAGGCTTAATGACTGGAGGGAAGAAATTTCTTTTCTTGTGTCTTGCTTGATTGGTCATCATTAGGTTGCCATCATCTGTTGGCAATCTCTCTAAGAGAGGATCCACTTAGTTACCGAGGTAGGTACCATACATTCTTATTTAGAAACTGGTCCTCTTAATGTTCCTACTGTTACCCATCTCTTCTCAACCTTACACAGATGACCAGTGAAAACAGATAGGAAGAGATACAATTGTCGTCTAACTGGAAGAGGGACTGAGGCACTGTACTCTTTGGGCAGTTGTGTAAAGACTTCAAACAGTTTACTTTTAATTGAACCTTTTGCACATATTTTTGAGTATTTTCTTTTCCTATGTAATAGATTAAATTCAATGAAATGTTATATTATTTAAGATGGATAGCATTTTCTCAATTATTTCTATATTTTAAATATAAAATATAGGCTCCAGGTGCAGTAGTTTACGCCTGTAATCCCAGCACTTTGGGAGGCTGAGGCAGGCAGATCACCTGACATCAGGAGTTCGTGACCAGCCTGGCCAACATGGTGAAACCCTGTCTCCACTAAAAATACATAAATTAGTCAGGCATGGTGGTATGCACCTGTAATCCCAGTTACTCCTTGGGAGGTAGAGGCAGGAGAATCACTTGAACCTGGGAGGCAGAGGTTGCAGTTAGCCAAGATTTTGCCACTGAACTCCAGCCTGGGTGACAGAGTGAGACTCCATCTCAAAATAGATAGCTAGATAGCTAGATAGATAAAAAATATAGGCCGTGTGTGGCGGCTCATGCCTGCAATCCCAGCACTTTGGAAGGCTGAGGCAGGTGGATCATTTGAGGTCAGAAGTTCGAGACCAGCCTGGCCAAAATGGTAAAAGCCCATCTCTAATAAAAATACCAAAATTAGCTGGGTAATGATGGTACACACCTGTAGTCTCATCTATTTGGGAGGCTGAGGCATGAGAATTGCTTGAGCCTGGGAGGCAGAGGTGATGAGTTGAGATCACACCACAACATTCCAGCCTGGGTAACAGAGTGAGACCCTGTCTCCAAAAAATAAATAAATAAATACAGTAAAATAAAACAAAATAAAATACAGACTGAATTAGCTTGTGAATTAAAGGAAATTTTATTCCAGGCTATTCAGATATACTTTCAGCAGAAATTTAAATTGTATGACAAATACTACTTTTATTTCTTTAGCATTGCACATTTATTGAATAAATTACATGAAAAACTAATTTTATAGAGCAAAAATACTCATTTAGCTTAGTTAAATTGTTCTACGATTTTGACTTATTTCCCATATCTCAGTGGTTATATTTTAAAAATAATATAGAATTAAGCATTTTTGTTCAGTAGCATATCAATTTTATTTTAATGATCCTTAGCAAAAAATTCAATATTATTTTACCTACTTTGGTAGCTACTATATTTATTTGTTATGGATTGCCAGTTTAAAATTGGAAGACAGAATTCATTTTCAAATGGCTTTCCAAAAAGATTCTGTGATCAATATAAACATTATTTGATGTGTTCAAAATTTTGTTAAGATTTAATACTCTTGGAATTTATTCTGCCAATTTACTTGCTTTTATTTTTTTCTTTTGGTAAATTTTATTTTATTTTTTTCTGAGATGGAATCTTGCTGTGTCACCCAGGTTGGAGTGCAGTGGCGTGATCTCAACTTACTGCAACGTCTGCCTCCCAGGTTTAAGCGATTCTTGTGCCTCGGCCTCCAGAGTAGCTGGGATTACAGGCGCCTGCCACCACACCTGGCTATCACCTGTTTTTGTTTCATTGCAAAAAATGGTTTTTGAGTAATAACAATGAAAACTCACACCTCAAGCTTCATGTTTTCTCGTATTTCACCAGACAATTATTGGGAAAAGCAAGTTGTAGAGGGATTACTGGTCAAAGAAAATGAAGAGATGAATTTCCCTTCATGAAAAAAGCTGAAAAAAACAGGCAGGAAAAGGTGATGATAATGGCTTCCTGCTCATCAAGGTATGGAGCAGAGTTTTGAGGAGTCCAGGATTAGGGAAGGAGTAACCTGAACTCTGCCACTTACTACCTGTGGCATGCTGGGCAAATTACCTAACAGCCCGACCTCTTTTCTCACTTGCAAAAAGAGAATAGTACTTAACTCATAAAGCAGTTATGAAAATTAAACTAAATGACATAACATATCTAAAGCACTTAACACAGTAGTAGGTATTATCATTTGTGATAAAAGGTGTATATTCTCAATATCAAGCTTCCAGACCCTTCCCTAAGGATAAATTAGATATTTCTGATTGTGAGTTTATCTTGTCAGAAAAGCAGCTGGATATTATTAACATGGAAAAGCTTCCCTGATGTGCAGTATTGGTTAGCTTATCACACAATTTTAGGATTATAAAAGTATTTAGAGTTTAAAAAATTCAATGCCTTCAATGCTAGTAGATTTTTTTTTTTTCTTTGAGGTGGAGTCTTGCTCTGTCACTCAGGCTGGAATGCAAAGGCATGATTTTGGCTAACTGCTACCTCTGCCTCCCAGATTCAAGTGGTTCTCATGCCTCAGCCTCCTGAGTAGCTGGGATCACAGGCACCTGCCATCATGCCTGGCTAAGTTTTGTATTTTTAGTAGAACAAAGTTTCGCTATGTTGGCCAGGCTGGTTTTGAACTCCTGACCTCAGGTGATCCACCCACCTCAGCCTCCCAAAGTGTTGAGATTACAGGCATGAGCCACCATGCTTGGCCCTGTTTTATTTCTTGTGAGGCTTAATGCAGGAATTTTGAGGATTTACACCACTGAAAAACTCTGAAGCCTGTGTTCATTATTATACATAGAATTAGATGGAAGGAATTGTCTCCTGAAGTTCACGCAATAAGATGAATTTGGGTTCTCCTAACATTCAGGTTAGCTTTTGAGTTGTAAAGCAAACAATATTAAAGAGTAGTGTTGAAAGATAATCCTGGAATTTTTGGATGTCTTCCAAGCAAAAAGCATTGACGACTTTGTTAGAGAATATTTGCAAAGTTTGCTCTAGGGCAAGAAGCAGATTCACTTATACTCCAGGTTAATAAAGCTAGTTTCCCTCCCTCCTTGGAGATAGTCCTGGTGATAAAGATAAAATCTCTCTTTCTGAGTAAGAAGGCAGATGTGTTTCCTAATCAAGATAATAAAGACAGGCCTGGTATGGTGGCTCACACCTGTAATCCCAGCACTTTGGGATGCCGAGACAGGTGGATCATTTGAAGTTAGGAGTTTGAGACAAGCCTGGCCAACATGGCGAAACCCCATCTCTACTAAAAACACAAAAATTAGCCAGGTATGGTGGTCCATGCCTGTAATCCCAGCTACTCAGGAGATTGAGGCAGGAGAATTGCTTGAACCCGGGAGGCGGAGGTTGCAGTGGGTCAAGATTTTGCCACTGCACTCCAGCCTGGGCGACAGAGCAATACTCCCCTCAAAAATAATAATAATAAATAAATAAGCATACAAAAACTGAGGTGGGAGGATCATCCAAGCTGGGGAGGTCGAGGCTGCAGTGAGCCATAATAACAACACTGCATTCCAGGTGGGACAACAGAGTGAGATACCGTCTCAAAAAAAAAAAATAAATAAAAATAAAAAAGAAAAGAGGATAATAAAGGCAATGTCTCTTGCTATAGAAGCAGATGAGTGGATTACTCCAGCTCCTTTGAAAGATTATGTTAGCTGTGACAAACCCACTGTGTATGAAGCATCTGACTGGGCCTACCTCTGCATCCTTGCCCTGGGAATTGGGGGCAAGGGGAAATCAACGATCAACGTGAACATGAAGCTCATGCTGTCAGCTGTGCCATGTGTAATAAACCAAACAAATCCATTTGGGCTCATTGTCTCCCTACTGACTAAATCTGTGGACGTTTGGCAAACTGACCTAGCAGCTGCCACGTGACTGTTGTTCAGGATCTGTTTGGCTGCTTGACAAGTAGTATGTTTACCTCCAGAAAAATGTTGATCAGGAATTCCTTACCTGAAAAGCAAATTCCCATTCTCATATATGCTTTCAACTTTGTAGGAGAGCCCATAGTCATGTGAGAGATATTTGTAAAGTTATTAATATATTTAGGTTAATGTGTGGATGAGTACTTTAAAACTCATACATTTCTTAGTACAAAATTATTAGTTTTGTCGATAATTGCCTTCCTGCTATCTTAAGGAGCATCCCCCTCTCACGTATCTACCACCAAAGTTTGTATTTTGATTAGGAGATCCTGCTCAATTTCTAAAAACAAAGTTCAGCTGGGTATGATGGCTTACACCTGGGAAACCAACACAGGAGGATCGCTTGAAGCCAGGAATTCAACACCAGCTTGGGCAATATAGCTGAGTTCTTTTTGTTTCTCTACAAAAAATTAGCCAGGCATGGTGGCGTGCCCTGTAGTCCCAGTTACTTGGGAGGCTGAGGTAGAAGGATCGCTTGAAACTCAGGAATTGGAGAGCTGGGTGATAGAGCGAGACTCGGTCTCAAAAAAGAAAGGAAATTAAAATTAAAAACATGTTGGTCTGTGTGCAGTGACTCTTGCCTGTAATCACAGCACTTTAGGATGCCAGGGAAGATTGCTGACCCCAGGAGTTGCGACCAGCCTGGGCAATAGAATGACACCTTGTCTCTACAAATATTTTTTAAAAAATTAGCTGAGGGAGGGGGCACATGCTTGTAGTCCCAGCTACTCCAGAGGCTGAGGTGGGAGGATTGCTTGAGCTCAAAATGTAGAGGTTGCAGTGAGCTGAGATTGCACCACTGCACTCCAGCCTGGGTGACGGAGGGAGACCCTGTCTCAAAATAAAATAAAATAATAAATTAAAACCATGTCCCTCAAGTTTTATTGCATAAAAAAATCACCTGAGAAGCTTGTTACTAAAGCAGATTATTGGGTCCCGGCCCTAGGAATCTCATTCAGTGAGCCTGGAGAGCTGGCTGAGTCAGAGTATAAAAGGAATGTCAGGTGATTCTGATTTTGCTGGAGAGAGTATCACACTTTAAGAAACACAATCTTAGGCTGGGCATGGTGGCTCAAGCCTGTAATTCTAGCACTTTGGGAGGCTGAGGTGGGCAGATCACCTGAGGTCAGGAGTTTGAGACCAGCTGGGCCAACATGGCGAAACCCCATCTCTACTAAAAATACAAAAAAATTAGCTGGGCATGGTGGTGCCTACCTGTAGTATCAGCTACTAAGAAGGCTGAGGTAGGAGAATCACTTGAACTGGGGAGGCAGAGGTTGCAGTGAGTCGAAATTGTGCTACTGAACTCTGTTTCAAAAAACAAGGAAAAAGAAACAGTTTTAATCTGTCCGCATTTTGAAAATAACAGATGCTGGAGAGGTCATGGAGAAAAAGGAATGCGTATACATTGTTGGTGGGAGTGTAAATTAGTTCAACCATTGTGCAAGACAGTGTGGCGATTCCTTGAAGACCTAAAAACAGAAATAGCATTCAACCCAGCAATCTCATTACTGGGTATATACCCATAGGAATATAAATCACTATATTATAAAGACACATGTACACATATATTCACTGCAGCACTATTCACAATAGCGAATACATGAACTCAATCTAAATGCCCATCACAGACAGACTGGATAAAAAAAATGTGCTACATATCACCATGGAACACTATGCAGCTATATAAAAGAATGAGATCATGTCCTTTGCAGGGACATTATCCTTAGCAAACTAATGCAGGAACAGAAAACCAAATACCGCATGTTCTCACTTGTAAGTTGGAGCTAAATGATGGGAAGACATGAACACATAGAGGGGAGCAACACACACTGGGGCCTATTGGAAGGTAAAAGGAGGGGAGGGATCAGGAAAAATAATGGGTACCAGGCTTAATACCTGGGTGATGAAATAATCTGTATGAGAACCCCCCATAACACAAGTTTACCTATGTAATGAACTTGCATGTACCCATAAACTTAAAAGTTAAAAAAAAGAATCACAATTACAAAAAATGAATAGTGTCTTTAAGTAATAACAAAAAGTGGATAAAATGCATAGAATAGGCCGGGCGCGGTGGCTCACGCCTGTAATCCCAGCACTTTGGGAGGCCGAGGCGGGTGGATCATGAGGTCAAGATACAGAGACCATCCTGGTCAACATGGTGAAACCCAGTCTACTAAAAATTCAAAAATTAGCTGGGTGTGGTGGCGTGTGCCTGTAGTCCCAGCTACCAAGGAGACTGAGGCAGGAGAATTGCTTGAACCCGGAAGGTGGAGGTTGCAGTGAGCTGAGATCGCCCCACTGCTGCACTCCAGCCTGGCACCTGGCAACAGAGCAAGACTCTGTCTCAAAAAAAAAAAAAAAAAAAGCATAGAATAAACCTAGACCTTTCTTTCAAAACTTGGAGGTTTCACTGGGGAGAAAGATGGGGAGATACAGACTGTCCACATTCTGACACATTAACTTAGAACTTCGGGTCTAAAATACTGAAACAGATTTAGGACTTCCTTACTAAGGATCTTGCTACTTTGATTCCTCACAATAATAGTAGGTATTACTGACACAGCTGGCCCAGAAGTTATTTACCTCAGAGCCAGTATAATGCTTTGAGTATATTCTCCAATATAATGTCTTGCAGAGTAAATCATTTTTTAATATGTGTCTTGGTCTAGAATGCAGCACTGTAGTGCCAGTCTGAAACTAGATCGAGCCTGTCCACTGGCAAAAGACAAAGCACTCTTATAAAGCCCTCTAGTTTTTTTGGTCTGCTACATCTTTACTTGTATGCTGTCAATTGGCTTTTACATCTAGGTAGTCTTCTGGAATTTTTTTTTCATTTTCTTTCTTTTTTTTTTTTTTTGAGATGGAGTCTGACTCTGTTGCTTAGGCTGGAGTTCAGTGGCGCAATCTTGGCTCACTGCAACCTCTGCCTCCCGGGTTCAAGTGATTCTCCTGACTCAGCCTCCTGAGTAGCTGGGACTATAGGTGTGTGCCACCACGCCCGGCCATTTTTTGGTGTGTTTTTAGTAGAAACGGGGTTTTTGATGGAGTTGCCATGTTGGCCAGGCTGGTTTCGGACTCCAGATCTCAGGTGATCAGCCCTCCTTGGCCTCCCAAAGCACTGGAATTACAGGCATGAACCATTATGCCTGGCCGGATTTTTGATGTTCATTTATTTTAGGACAAGTTTGTGGTGGTGCATGAATTAGTTTTCTGTTTTGTTTTCAGACAAAGTCTTGCTCTTGTTGCCTAGGTTGGAGAACAGTGGTGCCATCATAGCTCACTGTAACCTCAAACTCCTGGGTTCAAGCTATCCTCCCACCTCAGCCTTCTGAGTAGCTAGACTACAGGTGCATGCCTGCATGCCTGGCTTTTTATGTTTTATTTTTTAACTCTGAAATCTAGTTGGTTGTATCTTATGGGATGAATTGTACTCCCTCAAATTCATTAGTGCTAACCCCTAGTACATCAGCATGTGACTACTGGAGATACCTCTTTAAATATTCTCAGAATGGATGAGAGAGTGAGGCCATCTTACAAAAAAAAAAAAAAAAAAAAAAAAAGAAAATTTGAACAGAGATACAGAAGGAAGACCATGTGAAGACATAGGGAGAAGATGGCCATCTGTAAGCCACCAATGGGAAAGCCATTAGCATAAACCAACCCTGCTGACATGCCACTCAGTTTGTGACATTTTGTCATGGTGGCTTTAGAAGACTAATGCAGAAAACAATAAGAAAAGAGCTTCTGGCCAGACACAGTGGATCATGCCTATAATCCCAGCACTTTGTGAGGCCAAGGTGAGGTCAGGAGTTCAAGACCAACCTGGCCAACATAGTGAAACTCCATCTCTACTAAAAACACACACACAAAGTTAGCCAGGAGTGGTGGTGCATTCCTGTAATCACAGCTACTCGGGAGGCTGAGGCAGAAGAATTGTTTGAACCCAGGCAGCAGAGGTTGCAGTGAGCCGAGATTGTACCACTGCACTTCAGCCTGGGTAACAAAGTAAGACTTTGTCTCAAAAGAAAGAAAAGAACTTCCTTTTCCACTTCTCCCTAGTTTGAAATCCATGAGATTGGCCAAGCATGGTGGCTCATGTCTGTAAGCTCAGCACTTTGGGAGGCAGAGGCAGGCAGAACACCTGATGTTGGGAGTTCGAGACCAGCCTGACCAACATGGAGAAACCCCATCTCTACTAAAAATACAACATTAGCCAGATGTGGTGGCATATGCCTCTAATCCCAACTATTTGGGAGGCTGAGGCAGGAGAATCACTTGAACCTGGGAGGTGGATGTTGCAGTGACCCGAAATCACACCACTGCCCTTCAGCCTGGGCAACAAGTGTGAAACTCTGTCTCCAAAAAAAAAAAAAAAAAAAAAAAAAAAAGAAGAAGAAAGAAAGAAAGAGAGAAAGAAAAAGAAAGAAAGAAGGAAGGAAAGAAAGAAAGAAACATAGATAGATAGCCATGAACGGTGAGGTGAAAAGAATACAGACAAAAGCCAGCATGCTAAGGATGCAGAGAAGACATTTGGTTACATTTTAGCAAAGCTGAACTAGGGGTTCCTTCTCTCTAAATTTCTGCTGGGTAAATACGGAATGGTTTAGCTACTTTTAATTGCCTATTCCGTTAGTGGCTGATGAAAACATTCCAATACAGATATATATTTGTCTTGTTTAACTCTCTACTCTTAGTACTAAGAACAGTGCCTGACAAGCAGTAAGTGGTCAAATAATATTTGTTGAAAGAATAGGCTGCGCATGATGGCTAACGCTTGTAATCCCAGTAATTTGGGAGGCTAAGGTGGGCAGATCACTTAAGGTCAAGAGTTTGAGGTCAGCCTAGTTAACATGGTGAAACTCCATCTCTACTAAAAATACAAAAGTTAGCCAAGCATGGTGGTGGGTGCTTGTAGTCCTAGCTACTCGGGAGGCTGAGACAGGAGAATCGCTTGAACGCAGAAGGTGGAGGTTGCAGTGAGCCAAGATCGTGCCACTGCACTGCAGCCTGGGTGGCTGAGTGAGACCCTGTCTCCAACAAAAGAGAAAGAATAGAGTGAATGAATGGATTTTAGATCAGAGACTAAGCATTAGAATGGTGAGAAAATCAATTTCTGTTATGTAAGCCACCTATCTGTGCTACCTGGTTGCAACAGCCCTGGCAAACTGACATATTTTGTTTTCTTTGAGGGTCTCTCAGGGCCAGGTTCCATGTACATTAGAATAATTTTGCTTATGTTTCTTCTGCCAGTGTTGTAGGGCATCTTTAGGGTTCATACCTTAGGTAATAACAACTTACCATTCTTGTTTCACTCTAGTCCATAAATCTTTTTGTTTTTGTTCTTCAAACATATTAATTAATTATTATTATTATTATTTGAGACAGGGTCTCTCTCTGTCACCCAGGCTGGAGTGCAATGGTGTGATTTCAGCTTACTGCAGTCTCTGCCTCCTGGTTCAAGAGATTCTTGTGCTTTTGGCTACTGAGAATCTGGGACCATGGCACGCACCACCATGCCTGGCTAAGTTTTATATTTTTAGTAGAGATAGGGTCTTGTTATACTGCCCAGGCTGGTCTCGAACTCCTGGGCTAAAGCAATCTTCCCACCTTGGCTTCTCAAAGTGTTGGGATTACAGGCATGAGCCACCACGTCTGGCCCATAAACATTTTTGGACAGTACCTGAAGTGCGTCAACCGTAGGCAACAAGATTATTAGATTAAACTCAGTGGTATTTTACTTTAATGAAGGGATCCAGCTGGAAGGAAGATTTGATTTACTTACTTAATAAATATTTTTTGGCTCCCTACCATGTGCCAGGAATTGTTCTATGATCTAGGTGTTAGGAAAATAGAAATTTGAACTAAAAGTTCATGTTCTTAAGTCGCTTGCATCTAACATGTGTATATGTATATGTGTGTGTGTTGGTTGGGAGGGGGGGAGAAAATATACACTTGTATAAAAAAATAAAGAAATAATATGTCTGGCCAGGCACAGTGGGTCATGCCTGTAATCCCAGCACTTTGGGAATCCAAGGCAGGTGGATCACCTGAGATCAGGAGTTTAAGACCAACCTGGTTAACATGGTGAAACCCTGTTTCTACTAAAAGTACAACAACAACAAAAAAGAAAGAAAGAAAGAAAAGAAATAATATGTCAAGTGTAAATGGCAAAGTGAGGGGAAAAGAAAGCTGAGAATTTAAAGGATGGAATTCTGTCAAATTACTGTATCTTATAGGAACTAAATGACCATTACTCAGAATAAAGATGCCAGAAGACAAAGATTTCGTAGATAGTCAGAAATGGAAGATAATGAGAACTTTCATTTCCTTCCCCTGAGGTTGTTTTATTTTTACTAAATTAACTAATTAACTAATATTTCAAGCTCTTATTTAAGTGCAATGATCCAGGATGGATTTGAGATCTTGTTGAAGGCAGCCACATCCATGGATTGCATATAGTTCTCAAAGCAGTGATCTGCTCCTCTGGCATATCTGTTCCAATTTTATCATCTTCAACATGGTATTTGAAGTTTTAAAATTCTATATCCTGGCTAGGCGGAGTGGCTCACGCTTGTAATCCCAGCACTTTGGAAGGCCAAGGTGGGCTGATCACGATGTCAAGAGATTGAGACCATCCTGGCCAACATGGTGAAACCCCATTTCCTTTCTTTTCTTTTCAATGGCAAAATCTCAACTCACTGCAACCTCTGCCTCCCAGATTCAAGTGATTCTCCTACCTCAGCCTCCCAAGTAGCTGGGATTACAGGCACCTGCCACCATGCCCAGCTAATTTTTGTATTTTTAGTAGAGATGGGGTTTCATCATGTTGGCCAGGCTGGTCTCGAACTCCTGATGTCAGGTGATCCACCCACCTCAGCCTCCCAAAATGCTGGGATTACAGGCATGAGCCACCACGACCAGCTAGTTTTTCACTCCTAAGCTACTTCCCTTAGAATAATGGCCACCAGCTGCATCCAAGTTGCTGCAAAAGACATTCATTCCTTTTTATGGTTGAGTAGTATTTCATGGTCTACACATATCGCATTTTCTTTACTCATTAGTCCGTGGGCACTTAGGGTGGTTCCACATCTTTGCAATTGTGAATTGTAATTGTGTTGCTATAAACATATGTGTGCAAGTGTTTTATATATATATGTACACACACACACACACACACACACACACACACACACACACACACACATATATATATATATATATATATATATATATAAAATGACATCTTTTCCTTTGGGTGGATACCAAGTGGTAGAAGTGCTGGACCAAATGGTAAATTTACTTTCAGTTCTTTAAAGAATCTCTGTACTGTTTTCCATAGAGGTTGTATTTATTTACATTCCCACCAGCAGTGTGTGTTTCCTTTTCACACATCCATGCCAAAATCTATTGTTTTTTTGATTTTTTTAATGCCACTCCTCTAATTTTGCCATATTTGTCTCAGTATCACAAGGTTTCATATCTATTAAGATGAAAGACTTGGCAACAGGGGCAGCTTTCTTTTTGTCTTTCTTTGTTTTATACTGTGAATGAAAGGTTGAGTTACTTTGATTTATAGTAGGATATTCTTCAGCAGGATATTCTTCCCTTTGCTTCTTTGATTCTATTCTTTCCTCCCCCTCATCAAATCCAAATAGATCAATGTCATCGTCATCTTCACTATCTGTAGCTCCACCTCTAATATCTTCCCCATTAGCAGGACCATACTTCCCCAAAACTTTCTTCATTCCTGCTCGACTGGCCTTTTCCTTTTCATAAAACTTGATGTAATTATACCAATGCAGAGCATGACACAAGTCGGCAGGTGATGGACTGGAGACTGCCTCAATTACTGCCACATCTGCTTGTGATGGCACATACCCCTTGCTGCAGCTCTGGTCTGACAGGTAATCATTGTGCACCTGGAGGCCAGTGGGGCTTTTCAGGTCTCTGAAGCCCACGGCATCAGCTGCATCTGAGAGCTGGATAGCAGCAAAAGGAAGGAGCACAGGTTGCAGATGTCTGGCGCTAAGAGAGGAAACAGAATGCCTGGGGTTGTTGTAAAGAGCGAGTGGGAGTAATGACCTTAGGGAAAAAACCCGCAATAAGATGTGAACTTCATGAAAGCACAGTGTTGCTTTGTTTTATTCTCTCCTGTATCTCCAGTGACTAGAGAGGTTCCTGGCAAATAGTAAGTGCTTGATAAACAATTGCTGATGAATGACTGAATGATTAGGAAACAGGCTATCCAGACTTTGTAAATATGGCCAAATCAATTAACCAGAGTCTCAGATTCTTTATAAAATGAAGAGTTCAGGGCCGGGCGCGGTGGCTCAAGCCTGTAATCCCAGGACTTTGGGAGGCTGAGGCGGGTGGATCATGAGGTCAAGAGATCAAAACCATCCAGGTCAACATGGTGAAACCTCGTCTCTACTAAAAATACAAAAAATTAGCTGGGCATGGTGGCACGTGCCTGTAATCCCAGCTGCTCAGGAGGCTGAGGCAGTAGAATTGCCTGAACCCAGGAGGCAGAGATTGCAGTGAGCCGAGATTGCGCAATTGCACTCCAGCCTGGGTAACAAGAGTGAAACTCCGTCTCAAAAAAAACAAAAAAACAACAAAAAAAGAAGAGTTCAGATTGGGTACATTTTAGAATTCCATTTAGTTCTAACATCCCATTGCTGAAAAAAAGGGAGTTGTTACTGTATCTCCTACTTCACTTTATTTACTTTACTGGGCATATTTTCATTGATTGGCCAGAAAAATGATAGTGAATATGGTTTGTCTTTCCAGCATCTAATACTTCCTTTCCCCTGCCTAAAAAAGTACTTAAATTTTCATCTGGGTCCCCCTGCTGATATGCTTTGAAAGCAGTTGATCACTAGATATGAACTGTGATTGACCAAAGCCAATTCCAGTAAGCCCATTTCCCTTGATGCAGTGATTGGTTGAGGCCTGGAGTTGTCTAATCTAACCAGTTAGATCAGCATTTCTCTGTCAGAAATGGACTCCTGTCTCCAGGCAGGCCAGTGAGTTATGGATAAGGGGATTCTGGGGAAAAGTGTTTCTTGGCTCTTCTGAGAGTACAAATGAAAGACATGTTATCTCTTGTCTGTATAATTTTATACGTTTCTGTAAGCTTAGAACCACTGTAACCACTGTGGTATTGTGAAGATTGTAAACCTTGGAATAAGTGCACACTGTAGAAAGGAAAGCTGAGAAAGGAAAAATTAAGTCTTTGATAAAATTATTGAACTCTTGCATCAAACCAACCCTAAAGTACCCCCTACCTTTTGGCTTTCTAGTTTACAAACCAATAAACACCTTAATTGTTTACTCAAGTTTATCTCTGAGTTTTGCAGTTCTCTTTGAGGAAACAAATTTAAATTCTTGAATCTTTAGAGTAGGATGAACTGATGTTCATCTATATGATTAGAATGAGCCATACATGGGGGTGGTGAGGCAGCACTTTCAGCTTGGGATTATTTTTGGCTTTTTATTCCTCAGAACACTTCTTTCCAGCTTACCTCTCACAACCCCACCTGGGTGATGTAACTCAACCTATTCAGGGTTGATGATGAAAATTTAGATTTTTTTTCAGAATGTCCTAGGGCACATAGGAGTATTCGGGAAAACAATACATGAAGAGTTGTACTTAGTTACCAGAACATTTTCATCACACCCAAAATAAACCACGTATCCATTAGCAGTCACTCCCCATTGTGCTCCCCCCAGTCACTGGCAACCACTTAGGTACTTTCTGTCACTATGGATTTGCCTATTACCTATTTATATATTTTACATGGTTTTTGGCTTAATAATTTACTAACCTCTTAATATCCTCCCTCTTTGCTCTAATAGCCTTTTTTCTTTAATTTAAATGACTGTCAACTAAATGAGAGCTCTTAAAATTTAGGTAGGTTCATTGAATAGCCATGTATTTGATTCCATAAATCTTTACAGTATAAGTTACATAAAACTTTATGTTTAGTTATTCCTCTTTTATTTTGTTTTTTCCTTTGATATAAGTCCAGTTCAAGAATACAGAATACTAAAGGAAGAAAAAGAATATGAGAAGTAGGAAGAGGATGGGGAGAAAAAAAAAGATGAGTAGGGAGAGGAGGAGGAATATGACAGCATCATAGAGAAAGGAAAATTTTATTGATGAAACTGAAAAAGAAACAGCCACTATTGGATTCTAGAAAATGTCACCCCCCTCCTCTGCAAACAAAAAGGGATGAAGGCTGGGCGAGATGACTCATACCTATAATCTGTAATCCCAGCCACTTTGGGAGACCAAGGAAGGAGGATTGCTTGAGGCCGGGAGTTTGAGACTAGCCTGGTCAACATAGTGAGATCCCATCTGAAAAAAAAAAAAAAAGAATTAGCTGGGTATGGTGGTGGCACACACTTGTAGTCCAGGCTGAGGTGGGAGGATCTCTTGAGCCCAGGAGTCTGAGGCTGCCGTGAGCTACAATCATACCACAGCACTCCAGCCTCCTGGATGACAGAGTAAGACCCTGTCTCTCTCTCTCTCTCACACACACACACAAAAAAAAAAAAAAAAAAGAAAGGAAAAAAAGGATAAAAACCAAAACTGGATCGTACATGATTTATGTGATGAAAAACATTTTTGAAGCTTTGTAGACTAGGACAGAGGCCCCCATGGCATATTTCAAAGAAACTCTCTGTTTCAATGTTAAGTCCTAATTCCTTTCAATAAGCCATCTGATTTGGATGTGGGAGCTTTAAATGCTTTATTAGCCATGAGAAAAAAAGATACAGCAATTTGATCATTTTGGGAAATATAAGAATATCCTTTTACTTTGTAAAGTTTAAGAGAACAGATACATGCTTTCATATAGAACAAAAGAAGAATGATTAAATGTGATATTATGAGTTTTATTTTTAAAGGTAATTTATGATTAAGAATGGATGACATAAACCAACTGTTCTAGAACAGCATGTAACAAAACAAAGTCTACTGCTTGTCTTTTCAGCTTAAGAAACTTGGTTTTGTATTATTTCTGCAAGGAAGATTAGCTGAAATTCTGTGTATTAAATTTTAACTCTAAAATAGCATTCCTATCACAAACTGTAGGTGAGAAATGCTCCTTCCAACAGTTTTGGTATCACAAGAACAGTAGAGCAAATGTTAGAAACAAATTTAAAAAGAGAACTTATTTTCCATATGTGTAGGCTTGACTACTAGGAAGGGTTTCAATTAAAAGCCATAGCTTCAGAGTAAAGGATGCTTATTTCAAAATTTAGATGGGAAGAGTAACACAAGAAAGGTAGAAGAAGCAGTTAGAGAGGATTAACAGAAGAATGAGGAAAAAGTGTTTGTGATGAATTAAAAACTATGGCAAATTTTATAAAACTTCTTTCCTAGACCATAGGGTCTAATTTCTCTTCCATTGAATCTGGGCTAGTCATAGTGATTTCCTTAATAAATAAAGTTCAGTGCCAATAACACTCAGTAACTTCCAATGCTGGGTCTCCTTGTAGCTTCACTCTTGGTCTCTTGGAATGTTTGTTTCCTGTGCTCTTCAGACTCTTCCTTCTTAAGACACTATCTCTTGCAGTCTAGTGGCTATTCAGTAAGAAGACCCAGCCACATGGAGAAACAGCATGTAGGTGCTTGAGTTAATAGCTCCAGTTAAGCCTCCAGCTGAAAGCCAGCACCAACTGCCAGGTATCTTTGACATCCAGTCCAGGTGAGCCTTCAAATGATTGCAGTCCCAGCCAATATCTGACTGAAACTGTAAGAGGGACTCTAAAGAGAATTGCTCAATTAAGCTCTTCCTGAACTATTAACACCTCATATTGTGAGCAAAATGAAATGGTTGTTTTACTACTAAATTTTGGGGCAATTGGTTATGCCACAAGAGTTAATGAACAGTCCTGGTTTTTTCAACTGCTCTAACAACTTCTGTTGCATCAAGCTTTGTGGCTGAAGTTGTTAGATTTGCAGGGATAGGAAAATACAATCTGAAAACTTGCAATAAACAAGTCCTGTAATTATGAGGTAGCACTATCCCACCAAGGTAAACTTGTAATGATTTTGTGGCTTAGTGAAGAATCTCCTTAAGCCTCTTTTCTATGGCTTCATTATTTACAACAGTGAAAAAGAAAAAATCTACGTAATAATGTCCTTTATCTCCATTCGGCTCTTGATCTGAATGACGTTAGAGAGAAGAGGTCAGTACTCTGCCTGCTTGAACTTTGCTACTAGACATCCTGCCTTTTCCTCTTTCTGGGAAGGTCTGTCTTTGATTTAGCACTCCTTGGGCCTGCCAGAATTTTAGCAGTCCCTACTCATGGTTCTAGGGCAGACTGTTCTGAGCATGACCTGCTGGCATCAAAACTGGTGTGTGACTAAATTCTGATCTGCCCAAAATATTTTCTTACTTTAGCAACAACAGTTGTTGTTGTGCTGCTTCTTCTTTTTTAAACTTAGTGCTTGGGGTTGTTAACACTATTAGTCCAAATATTAGAAATGTGTTTTTGGTATATCATTCAGTCCCTGCTCCCAATCTGGAATACTCTATATGAAGTTTGAAGCATATTTCAGGCTTTATTTCTAATACTTCTTTACTGGCCTAGGATAAGAGACAAAATTTATACCAATCTGTTTGACATATTTAATTGTATAAATGTCTCATTATTTGTTTCACCATTAGGTCACTGAATTTTATTAATCATCTTAAAGTACACACATATCACTTTCCCATGATTTGTGACAACTATTAACCAGAAGCATACCATGTTGGGTTGGTATGATATCTTTGGATGTTGGTATGTTGGGTCCCTATGGGTGGTGATAGAGGGCAATTGGGTGTCTTTTGTGTGTGAATGTGTGTGTGTGTGTGTGTGTGTGTGTGTGTGTGTGTGTGTGTGGTAGTTCTATTTATTTAAAGCAGAAGTTGCAAACTCAAAAGCCACTGCAGCAGCATGTAAATGGAGGGTTAGGGTGTGGGGACTATGAGGCATATGAATGAAGACAGTAAGTTTGTAAATGCATTTTATAGCAGCATTTCTGCATCCCCAAACAAATCCTTTTTGACACCTCACTTGTTTTGTCCTTATAGAGGTCATTATTCTTACAGTGGTTTGTTTTATAATGATATTTTTAGTTGAATATCTACAATGCAGACATACTTCATTTGCATATTAGACTTGTAGGAATAATTATTATTTCCACAAAGAAATATTCTGTCTCATTTTGCACAAAATCTGTGGAGAAATCAACCTTTCATTTTCCAACTTTCTGTAATTTTTTTTTTTTTTTTTTTTGAGATAGAGTCTCGTTCTATCACCCAGGCTGAAATGCAGTGGTGTGATTTGGACTCACTGCAACCTCCGCCTCCTGGGTTCAAGTGATTCTCTTGCCTCTACCTTTTGAGTAGCTGGGATTACAGGTGCCTGCAACCATGCCTGGCTAATTTTTGTATTTTTAGTAGAGATGGGGTTTCACCATGTTGGCCTGGCTGGTTTTGAACTGCTGACCTCAGGTGATCCATCCAGCTTGGCCTCCCAAAGTTCTGGGATTACAGGCATGAACCACTGTGCCTGGCCTGTTTTACTGATATTTAGCTGTTGTGCAATCTTCAACATTCCTAAGTAGAGATCTCTTCCCGTTGTTATATATTACCACTTGGATTGAAAAAGCTGAATCTGAGCCAGGCATGGTAGCTCACACCTGTAATCCCAGCATTTAGGGAGGCTGAGGCGGGTGGATCACTTGAGGTCAGGAATTCGAGACCAGCCCGAATAATATGGCAAAACCCCATCTCTACTAAATACAAAAAAAAAATTAGCTGAGTGGTTTGGTGGTGCATGCCTGTAATCCCAGCTACTTGGGAGGCTGAGGAAGGAGAGTCACTTGAACCCAGGAGGCGAAGGTTGCAGTGAGCCAAGATTGTGCCATTGCACTCCAGCCTGGGCAACAAAAGCAAAATTCCATCTCGAAAAGAAAAAATGAAAAAATGGAAAAGGCTGCTTTTAAGGTTTTGGTATTTAGAGTCAATAGTGTCAGATGAGTGCCCTTCTCATAGAATTTTCTCTTCACTGTAATTATTTCTATCTTGAAGTGCTACCAGTTACAACATCCCTTAGGAATGTTCTTTGGTGTTCTTCTTGTGCCCCTACTAAGCACGACCTCAAAGCATACATAGTCTATATGATTATTGCCATCTCTCTGCTCCCCTATCAAGAACAAACAAGACCCTTTTTAATTTTAAAGGTGTATTCCTTATCAGAGCAAGGAAATGGGTGGGGATAAAAATGCCCTGGTAAACCATGAGGAGTCACATGTCACTAGAATCATTATGCATTTATTTTTCAGGTTAAAATAAAAATGTATATTTATGTATCTCCAAGAGAATACAAATAACTCATATTTTCTTTCTTTCTTTTTTTTTTTTAATTGAGACAGAGTCTTGCTCTGTTGCCCAGGCTAAAGTACAGTGGTGTGATCTCAGCTCACTGCAACTTCTGCCACCAGGGTTCAAGTAATTCTCCTGCCTCAGCCTCCCGAGTAGCTGGGATTACAGGTATGCACCACCATGCCCAGCTAATTTTTGTATTTTTAGTAGAGACAGGGTTTTGCCATGTTGGCCCGGCTGGTCTCAATCTCTTGACCTCAGGTGATCCACCCACCTCAGCCTCCCAAAGTGTTGGAATTACAGGTGTGAGCCACCACGCTCAACCATAAGTTGTATTTCCTTATTTCCTTCTTTCCTCGACCATAAGTTTTTTTCTTTCCTTCCTTCCTTCCTTCCTTCTTCCCTCCCTTCTTTCCTTCCCTCCTTCCTTCCTTCCTTCCATTTTCTTTCTTTTTCTTTCTCTCTTTATCTCTCTCCTCCCTCTCTCTCCTTTCTTTCCTTCACCACAAATACTTTATTAGATGAAATTACAAATACTAATTATAATTTAAAACAACAAATGCAACTTACATTTTTTCAGTATTGTTTTATGCTTGAAAATCAAATAAAAGGAAATACTGTGTAATCAGAGCCCTAAGTTAACTTTTATATTTTCAAGCATGACAAATTCCAACTAAACCAATAACTCTGTTTGATCTTATAAAAATTTTTATCACTACAAATAAGTTATATTTTCAATAGGTCATCTTCTTAAAATATCTTTCAACTCCCCACCATGTCTTGAATGTTGGTGGTCCTGGTCCACCAACATTTTTCTGGGCCTTTGATCTTTACTTTTATTTCTAACGGTGGTGATGCTTACAGCATTGCTTTCCAATATCTGACTTGGCTTTTAGAAAGGATTATGCAGAACATTTCCTGCCTGATTATGCTTCAGCATCAAAGCATAAAGAAGCAATCAAAATAGAAAAACAGCAGCATTTATTTCTTACAGAGAACATTTGCACTTCTGAAGATAGCAGACTGAGGCATACCAAGTTTCTGGCTCCTGTGCTCAGCTCAGGAACATTCCTTCTGGACTCATGTACATGTAATAAATTCATAAAAGGTAATACTGGGGCAAACCAAACATCCTGTAATAGCAGTGACTTAAAGAGGGTATATATAACCTTTATAAAATATGGTCCTACCTGAGGATATTTTTTAGAATTAAAAAATAAATAAAGGCTGGGTATAGTGGCTCACACGTATAATCCCAGAACTCTGGGAGGCTGAGGTGGGTGGATTACTTGAGGTCAGGAGTTCGAGATCAGCCTGAGCAACATGATGAAACCCTATCTCTACTAAAAGTACAAAAATTAGCTGGGCATGGTGGTGGGTGCCTGTAATCCCAGCTACTCAAGAAGCCGAGGCAAGAGAATTGCTTGAACCTGGGAGGCGGAGGTTGCAGTGAGCTGAGACCGCACCACTGCACTCGAGCCAGGGCGACAGAGTGAGACTTTATCTCAAAAAAAAAAAAAAAAAGACTAAATGAGACCATAGGGGTAGGGTCCTAATCCAACAGGACTGGTGTTGTGGTGTCCTTATAAGGAGAGGAAGAGACACCAGGCTTGTTCACACAGAGAAACACCCATGTGCAGTCACAGGGAGAAGGTGCCCATTGGCAAGTGGAGACAGGCCTTAGGAGAAACCAAAGCTGCTGACAATTTGATCTTGAAATTCTGGCCCCCAGAACAGTGAGAAAATAGATTTGCTTTTTAAGCCACTCAGACTGTGGTATTTTGTTATTGCAGCACTAGCAAATACACTGATTGTGTTTTATTTTTGCTCTGAGTTCTAGGAAACTCAGAAGCAAATGAAGTTTACAGTAACTATGTTGATTCCTGTGGTGTGCATATTTTTAGTCTTCCATGATTCATATTTTTTTGTATTTCACTTTTATTAACTTATTATTACTTTTTTACTGTTTGCTGCCTCAAAGTCTTTGTAAGGAAGAAGCAGTTTACAAAGAAATAAAGAACAATTCAAATGAATTCCTGATACTTACAAATTCTCTTTTATAGGCATACCTTCTCAGTCTCACCCTTTAATGTTGGACTGTTGCAGGGCTCAGTCCTTGGATCTGAATTTTTTCCATGTCAACTTACTCCTAGCCAGTCTCATGGCTTAAACACCAGTTTTTTTTTAATGTGCATGTGTGTGTATACCTTTCTTAAGAAACTGATGAATAAAATAATATAAATCAGTGTGTATATATATATTTGTGTGTGTGTGTGTATATATATATATATAGATATGTGTATACATATATGTGTGTATATATATAGATATGTGTATACATATATATATATGTATATAGGTACACACACACACACACACACACATACATAAAAAGCTGGTGTTTAAACCATGAGACTGACTGAGTCTCACTAAGGAGTAAGTTGACATAGAAAAAATTACATATATATATATATAACCTTTACCCTGAACTCCTCACACCAATATCCAACTGTCAGTTCAATATCTTCATTGGATGTCTAGTGGACATCTGATATTTTACATGCCTGAACTCCAAATTCTTCTCTCCTCTTCCCATTGCCTTGGTAACGTGGCAATGTTAAATACCAAATCTATCCTTCCAGTTGCTTGAGCCCAAAACTTTGGAGTCATACCTGACTTTCCTTTCTCTTGTCTCTAATTTCCACTCCATCAACAGTCCCTGCTGGCTCTTCCATCAAAATATACCTAAAACTGACCATTTTTAACATTTTCCTTAAATGGTAAATACCAAATCTATCCTTCCAGTTGCTTGAGCCCAAAACTTTGGAGTCATACCTGACTTTCCTTTCTCTTGTCTCCAATTTCCACTCCAGCAACAGTCCCTGCTGGCTCTTCCATCAAAATATACCTAAAACTGACCATTTTTAACATTTTCCTTATCACAAAGGTGGAAGCCACTATCATAATGACCCTTAGATTATTGCTAAGTGGTTTTTCTGCTTCTCTGTTTCTCCCCTGCAGCCTATTCTCCATAGTAGCCAGAGCATCCATTAAAATGTTAAGTCATTGATATTACTTTTCTGTTCAAAATCTCCAGGCATGGTGGTACACACCTGTACTCCTAGCTACTTGGGAGGCTGAGGTGGGAGGATGGCTTGAGCTTGGGTGTTGGAAGTTACAGTGAGTTAGGATCGCGCCACTGCATTCCAGCCTGGGTGACAATGTGAGATCCTGTCTCTAGAAATAAGAGTAAAAACTCTCTAGGGGTTCCCCATCTCTCTCAGATGATTAAGAGGGAGTCTTGGCTAGGGATGGTGGCTCATGCCCGTAATTCAGTGCTTTGGGAGGCGAAGGCAGAAGGATCTCTTGAGGCCAAGAGTTCAAGACCAGCCTGGGCAACCTAGGAAGGGATGCAGAGGTGGGAGAATTGCTTAAGCCCAGAAGTCTGAGGTGGGAATAAACTATGATAGTGCTATGGCACTCCAGCCTGGGCAACAAAATGAGACACTGTCTTAAACAAATAAACAAACAAACAAAAAAGGCAATCCTGATGATTCATAGGAACAATATGATCTAGCTTGTGACAGAAAGCATTTCTCATTTGTTCATTTGTTTCCAGCTACACTGGCCAGAGTGCTTGCCGCTTGCTGTTTCTTCTGTGTGGAACAGAATCTCCTCTTCCCCAGAATATCTGCAAAGCTCACTTTCACCTTCAAGTCTTTTTCAGTTTACTAATCAATATAACTTAATGAGAGAGGTTTATCCTGTGGTGTGCTGGTGAAGGTTTAATAACTGGTTCTCTGGAAAAAAATACATGCTAGAGTATACATGATAATACAAACTTAATTTTTTTTTTTTTGGACACAGAGTGTCGCTCTGTTGCCCAGGTTAGAGTGCAGGGCCACAATCTTGGCTCACCATAACTTCTGCCTCCTGGGTTCAGGTAATTATCCCGCCTTAGCCTCCTGAGTATCTGGGACTATAGGCATGTGCCACCATGCCCGGCTAATTTTTGTATTTTTAGTAGAGATGGGGGACAAACTTAAATTTAATCTGCATTGTTGACATTTTGTTCATCAGTTTCTTAAGTTCAAATTGACCATTAGTAAACAATAAATTAAGACCTGATTTTTGTATTCACTGAATTTCGTAGTGGAAAATACTCCCACCATGGCCAGCTTCAAGCTACTAAAATGATGTCACTGAAGGTGGAATTAGAAATATACGTGCAGGCCAAGCATGGTGGCTCACGCCTGTAATCCCAGCACTTTGGGAAGCCAAGGTGGGTGGATCACCTGAGATCAGGAGTTTGAGACCAGCCTGGCCAACATAGCAAACCCCCCATCTCTACTAAAAATACAAAAATTAGCTGGGTTTGGTGGTGTATGCCTGTAATCCCAGCTACTCAGGAGGCTGAGGTAGGAGAATCACTTGAAACTGAAAGGTGGAGGTTGCAGTGAGCCGAGATCACAACACTGCACTCCAGCCTAGGCTACAGAATGAGACTCTGACTCAAAAAAAAAAAAAAGGAAATAGGCCAGGCATGATGGCTCACGCCTGTAATCCGAGCACTTTGGGAAGCCAAGGCAGGTGGATCACTGGAGGTCAAGAGTTCGAGACCAGCCTGACCAATATGATGAAAATCTGTCTTTATTAAAAATACAAAAATTAGCCGAGCATAGTGGTATGCACCTGTAATCCCAGCTACTCAGGAGACTGAGAGAGGAGAATCACTTGAACCGAGGAGATGGAAGTTGCAGTGAGCTGAGATCAAGCCATTGCACTCCAGCCTGGGCAACAAAAGCAAAAAAAAAAAAAAAAAAAGGAAATAGATGTGCAGTAGTAGCACACCATTATATACTATTTCCACCATACAGAGAGATAGGACTTGAATAACAACAAGAGCATGGGGTGGGCAATAATAAAATGTAATAAAATAACTAGGAAGTTTTTTTGTTTTTGTTTTTGTTTTTGTTTTGAGAGGGAATCTGGCTCTTGTCACCCAATCTAGAGTGCAATGGCATGATCTCGGCTCACTGAAAACTCTGCCTCCCAGGTTCAAATGATTCTCCTGCCTCAGCCTCTCAAGTAGCTGGAATTAGAGGTTCCGGCCACCCAGCTAATTTTTTGTATTTTTAGCAGAGATGGGGTTTCACCGTTTTGGCCAGGCTGGTCTCCAACTCCTGATCTCGGGCGATCCACCTGCCTTGGCCTCTCAAAGTGCTGGAATTACAGGAATGAGCCACCAAACTCAGCCAGGAAGTTTTAAATATTTGTATATTTCTTTTTATAAAACTTAAAGTTTATGTAATTTAAATTTTAGTGATTGTGTGCATAGCATTGGCCACTTCTCTGATCTTCCTACATAAAATTAAATGTCCTTTTTGAATTTTTCTTTATTCCTTCTCTCTTCATATTTTTTCTCCATTAAAACATAACACATTTTATACATATATCCTTTTTTTTTCCATAGTAGATTTTAAGCTAAGTGAGCTTTACTTATTTTGTTTACCTCTGTACTGCCAAGGCTTAGAACGTGACTTGCACATTATTTACTGAAGGGATGAATGAGTTTATTAATATTTTGTTCAAAATGGATATTAGCCTGTAATAGAAAAAGTAAACAACTGGGAATCAGTAAAATACTCCATGCAATAGCTACATGCAACAGTTACATGCAATAGGATCTAATTCTCACAACTTCCCCATGAGGGAGGTATTGTTATTACCATCTTATAGATGAGGAAACTGGGCACAGGCCTGCCCAATGACACATAGCAGATAAAGAACATACCCAAGATTCATACTTTCACTTTTTTCTTTAAACTTAATTTTTTTTAATTAGGGAAATTTTCAAAAACAGACTAAAGTTCATAGAATAGAAAAATGAAACACAAATATCCATCACCCAGCTTCAATAATGATCAGTTCATTGTCAATTTGTTTTCATCTATGCTCCCTTACTAAATGAGATTATTTTGAAGGAAATTCAAATTATCATTTATCTGTAAAAGATAAGGGCACACTCTTGTTGGAAATTTGGTACTGTCCATTTTTGGCTTAGTGTTTGTTGGTCCCTTACTAATATTTCTGAGACAAAATTTTTTCATCTGCAAAACTGATATATCAGGTTTGTTGAGGTACTAAATTAGACAATATAGTCAAAACACTTTGTTATACTACAAAGCACTATTAAAGTTCAGGTTTTCAACACTTATGTCATTACCCAAATTGTACTATTGATACAATTAAAGACTCTACATCAAAGCCTAGTTTGGTTGAGTACCTACAAACATGACCTGCTTTTTCCCAGCAACATGGTTTCCCAAATAACATCATGCCTCATAAATATGCCAGAGTTCTTAAAGAGAGTCAGCAGTCACACATAACGTACAAAGCCTTGTAAGACTGTAAAGTATTAAATGCAAACAAATAAAGTATACTTTTATACTGTAGTAAAGACGAACTTGACCATGATATGTATTTATAAGAATCTATAGCAATTTGCTTCTTAAATACGAATATTTTAGGATTCCTAGATATATGTAGTAATGTACAAGGGTGACAGATGAGACAAAATGATGTGACAAGATTTCTGTGACACACCTTACTGGAGCTTCATTTGTGTTCTTCCATAAATATAAAAATTCTTTTAAATAATAATAATAAATAATGATAATATCAGGATATACTTACATAGCTCTTTATACATGTAAGGTACTATCCTAGCTGCTTAACATATTTTCATTCATTTAATCCTCACAACAACCTTATGAGGTAGGCACAATTATTATGTCCCTCTGAAAGATGGGAAAACAGAGACACAGAGAGGTTAAAATATTTGCCAACATGCCAGGTGCGGTGGCTCACACCTGTAATACCAGCACTTTGGGAGGCCGAGGTGGGTGGATCACAAAGTCAGAAGTTTGAGACCAGCATGGCCAACACAGTGAAACCCTATCACTAATACAAATACAAAAAATTAGCCAGATGTGGTGGTGGGTACCTATAATCCCAGTTACTTGGGAGGCTGAGGCAGGAGAATAGCTTGAACCTGGGAGGCAGAGGTTACAGTGAGCTGAGATCGTGCTGTTGCACTCCAACCTGGGTAGCAGTTTGAGACTCCAATTCAAAAAAAAAAAAAAAAAAAGAAAGATACTTGCCAATATTACACAAGTAGCAGTTGGAGGAGCCATTATTTAAACTCAAGTGTCTAGAGTCTGTTTTTCCACCACCCATGCTGTCTCTCCTATCAGAAAAGAAAGAAATCATTAGAGTAATGTTTTCCAAATATCTAGCTATTCGAGTTATCCCTTTATAATTCTTATTTGTGAAAAAAATATTCATGAAATCAATAGTTTGGTCAACTGGTCATATTTTCTCCTAAGACACACCTGAACATAAATCCATATTTCCTAAAACAAGAAAGATATTTATCTGCATTCTGCTCCAGTTTATCCTATCTACCATGATCTTGGAACATTGGATTATATAGACAGAAGCAAAATTGAAATAAATAATTAAGATATCAAAATTTAAACTTACAGCAAGGATGTCATAGAGGTAGGCCTTTGGACACTCTAGAAACACTCCTCAGTTGTTAGAGACATGTGAGTAAAAAGCTTGCAATAAACTTCTTAGGTAATAAGGCTTAGAGAACAAAATCCAAAATCTAAGAATATATTTCTTTTGTGCAGTGGTACAATCTCAGCTCACTACAACCTCCATCTCTCAGGTTCAATTGATTCTCTTGCCTCAGGCTCCCGAATATCTGGGACTACAGGCATGCATTACCATGCCTGGCTAATTTTTTTTGTTTGTATTTTTACTAGAGATGGGGTTTCACCATGTTGCCTTGGCTGGTCTCAAACTCCTGACCTCAGGTGATCCACCCACCTCATCCTCCCAGTGTGGGGATTACAGGCATGAGCCACCAAACCCGGCCATCTGTTTGTAAACAGTGAGTATTAGCCATGGATTTTCCCAGTAGTTCTTATTATTTCTTGACACTAGGTGTATGCCCTGAATAAGATCCAATCCTTGTTCTCAAATACCTCACAGCCCACTCAGCAAGAAAGGCCTGTAATATTCTAAAGCAGTGTGATATGGGGGTTGAGAGAAGTTTTTATAATATGCTAAGTTTATAGAGTAAGAGAGTTCAGGCTCTGCCTGAGAGAATCAGAGAAGGCTTATTTATGACTTCTGGAAAAGACCTGGAAGAGAGAAAGAACTCTGAAGCTTGCAGAAGAAAGGAAGGAAAAATCCTAGTAGTACCAGATTCTTTCTATCCTAGAAAATAATTACTAGCCAATTGCATACAGGAGAAAAAAAATGAAGCTCAGGGGACTATACTAGTATGTGCAGAATCTATGTTCATGCTTAGATGATAAGAATTAGAGTCGGAGCCAGAACAGTGTTTATACGAGGATTCAGAAGTTCTGGGAATGTCTTTTGGAGCAGTGGCATGGGATCACCAAGCTTCTCATTTCCTGACATTGATGCAGTATAATATGATGTTTAGGAAGCAACACATTTGGAATACAAAAGTAGAAAAGTTATACTTCAGGACCTTTGGGTTTGAAAACCAGATTGATTTGGAATCTGTCCTTTACCAGCTGTCCAATGTAGAGTAGTTTTTCTTGATGCCTTTGTTCTTTCTTTTTTTCTTTCTTTTATTTTTTTTTGAGATGGAGTCTTGTTCTGTCGCTCAGGCTGGAGTGCAATGGCGTGGTCTTGGCTCACTGAAATCTCCACCTCCTGGATTCAAGCGATTTTCCTGCCTCAGCCTCCTGAGTAGCTGGGATTACAGGTGCCTGCCACCACACCTGGCTAATTTTTGTATTTTTAGTAGAGACAGGATTTCACCATGTTGGCCAGGCTGCTCTCAAACTCCTGACCTCAAGTGATCCGCCTGCCTCAGCCTCCCAAAGTGCTAGAATTACAGGTGTGAGCCACTGTACCCAGCCTGTTTTTTCATCTGTAAAATTGCAGCATATCTCTTCTTTAATTTATAAGAATTAAATTAGATGATGTATATGTGGAACACATTCTGGAAACAAGAAACTCCACACGAAATAACTTGTCATGTGGGAAGAAAAAGTTCACAATGTTGATGTGCAAGGGCTTGGTTTGAAGACAGCCAGCCAGTTTTTGGGTGAGAAATTATCCTTTAGCTCAGGCTTCTTGGATCCAGGACTGAATCTTAGAATGAGGGAGTACAAATGGCAAACAAGAGAAAATAAAAAAAGCAGAGACAAGGCTGGGCACAGTTGCTCATGCCTGTAATCCCAGCACTTTGGAAGGCTGAGGTGGGTGGATCACTTGAGATCAAGAGTTCGAGACCAGCATGGTCAACATGGTGAAACCCCCATCTCTACTAATATAAAAATTAGCCCAGCATGGTGGTGGACACTTGTAATCCCAGCTACTTGGGAAGCCGAGGCAGGAGAATTGCTTGAACTAGAAAGGCAGAGGTTGCAGTGAGCCGAGATTGCACCACTGCTGTCCAGCCCTGGCAACAGAATGAGACTCCATTTCAGGACAAAACAAAACAAAACAAAACAAAACAAAACAAAACAAAACAACAACAACAACAACAACAACAAAAAAACAGCAGCAGAGACATTTATAATACAAGATGGCATGGCAGTGGCCCCAGTAGCTACAGAAGATAGAAGCCCTCCTGAGGCATGCTTGGCCCCCTTGTGCCAGGCATTCAGTGTTGACTTTGATGCCTGTAGTACTGTACACATTTTGATGTGTGGGAGACTTCCTCAGTCTGTTGGCTACTGTTTGGGTGTCAAGGGCAACAGGAGTCATCACCTTAGTGAACTAGAACAGAAGAGAGCAGCCAAAAGAATATTCAGAAGAATACACTCCTAATTTTTGGGAGGTTCAGTTTTCCACTAGGCATGTTGGGACAGAACAGGAAACATCCACAAGCCTGATTGTCATTGTTATTATTATTTTTTTCCACCTTGGGCTGGCTTGTTCTGGGAAACACAGTTTCCACTTAAGAAAGGGAAAGAACTAAGAAAATTCCTCCTCATAATAGAAATGAACAAGGAAGTGGCAAATAATATTCAGCACAGGCAAATGCAATGGTCAGCATCCAGTACGAATGATGGAAAGTATGATTTCAAGGTAAAGGAGGAAAGGATATCAATTTGAATTCAAAGAAAGAAATTTTCTTTTAGTTTTTTAATGTATTAATTTGGTACAAGTTAAATATTGTTAGGAAAGTTATTAGACTCATGAAACAAAGCATAGTTTTCTTTCACTCAGAAAACTATTGTGTGTTTTTGGGCATCACACTCAAGGAAAACAATAGAACTAAAAATAAGTGAATGAAGATCAGAAGTAGAAGGGTAGCCAGGCGTGGTGGCGTGTGCCTGTAGTCCCAGCTACTCAGGAGGCTGAGGCTGGAGGATCCCTTGAGCCCAGTAGTTCTGGGCTGCAGTGCGCTATGCCGATCGGGTGTCTGCTCTAAGGTCAGCATCAATATGGTGACCTCCCAGGAGCCGGGGACCACCAGGTTGCCTAAGGAGTGGTGAGCTGGCCCAGGTAGGAACTGGAGCAGGTCAAAATTCCCGTGCTGATCAGTAGTGGGATGGTGCCTGTGAATAGCCACTGCACTCCAGCCTGGGCAATATAGCTAGATCCCATTGCTTATAAAAAAAGAATATTATTTTTAAAAAAAGAAGTAGAAGGGTAATAAAAGTTAGGAAATGGGATCCGGTGCAGTGGCTCATGTCTGTAATTCCAGAACTTTGGAAGGCTGAGCAGGGCAGATCACCTGAGGTCAAGAGTTTGAGACCAACAGAAAATTAGCTAGGCATGGTGGTATGTGCCTGTAATTCCAGTTACCCTGGAGGCTGAGGCAGGAGAATCAGTCGAACCTGAGAGGCAGAGGTTGCAGTGAGCCGAGATCATGCCACTGCACTACAGCTTGGTTGGCAGAGTGAGACTCTGTCTCAAAAAAAAAAAAAAAAAAAAAGAAAATAAAAGTTAGGGATTGGAAAATTTCCATTTAAAGGCATATTTGAAAGACTAGGATTTTGATATGGAAAAGGCCTAGAAGGAGATATGGTCAAAGTTTGTTGCACAATGAAGGGTGTGGACATGGATCATGTGAACTTGGTCATCAATTTCCTAAGTTTTTGCATTATTAGGTAATTAGAAAAGCTTCTTTTCAAAATTTATTTTTATTTTTATTTTTTGAGATGAAGTTTCACTCTTGTCACCCAGGCTGGAGTTCAAGTGATTCTCCTGCCTCAGCCTCCAGAGTAGCTGAAATTACAGAAACCCACAACCACAGCTGGCTAATTTTCATATTTTTAGTATAGACAGGGTTTCACCATGTTGGCCAGTCTGGTCTTGAACTCCTGACCTCAAGTGATCTGCCCGCCTAGGCCTCTCAAAATGCTGGGATTACAGGCGTGAGCCACTGCCCTTGGTAGTAATGAGTAAAACTTAAAAATATTATTACCAGATAAGTGAAGAGGAGGTCTACTTCAAAACACAGGCGATATACATATAGACTTCATCCTGAAAGAATGAATAGATTTGGGGCAGGTGTGGTGACTCACACCTTTATTCCTAGCACTTTGGGAGGCTGAGGTGGGAGGATTGCTTGAGGACAGGAGTTCAAGACCAACCTAGTGAGATCCTGTCTCTATTAAAACAAAAATAATAATGAATAGGTTGAAAATTTAAGTAGAAATTTTTAAATTTAAAAAAGTGCAATAATTAATTTATAATATACTTCAGTAAACATGTAAGCATGTGGAATATTTTCAAAGCTTTTCGTATTAATACATGGAAAACAATTAATATGGTCTCTCCTAGTTCACAGACAGAATTGAGGTACTCAGTTAAATGGCATTAAAAAGAATCTTTTGAGAGAACCAAGATGGTTTGACATTTTACCGTCTTGTAAGTTAGTGTCTGAGTTAAGAATATGAACCCTCATTTCTGACTTCCATTTTAGGCCAGCTTCAAGGAACGATGCCTATAATTAATGGAAACATTGTTGACATTTTGAATTATAATTGTTAATAACACAACAATATACTTGGTCTGTCAGGTAAAATCTTATGTAAAGGAAAATCCTCTAAAGCAAGTCATAAACATCTTAGTCTGAGAGCAACTTGCTAAATAATTCTCGATGTAGTATTTTCATCTATGAATAAACAGAGGGTTTCACATAGCATTATTGCTCTAGTACAAGCTTTACATAATGGTAACAAAAAACTGAGCCTAATTAGTCTCTTCCAGTAAAAGTATTTGAGAAATTTTCCATTGCCCAATACCTTCCCATAATGGAAAATACACTGCATGGAAGGTATGTGTAAATATTTGATTTGTTTTTACTGATTTCAGTGTCACAACCTATCAATCATTAACATTTTAAAAAACATATACCTGGTTAGTTGTTTCCAAAGTACATTCTCTCTCTCAAGGCTTTTTAGACTCTTAGAATTAGAGAGGTCCCTAATGAGAACCTTGTCTAATGTTTTAATGTCACAGGCACCAGGCACGGTGGCTCATTTTTCTAATCCCAGCACTTTGGGAGGCCAAGGCGGGAGGTGTATCAGGTCAGGAGTTCAAGAACAGTCTGGCCAAGAGGGTGAAACTGTCTTTACTAAAAATGCAAAAATTAGCTGGGCATGGTGGTGGGCACCTGTAATCCCAGCTACTCAGGAGGCTGAGATAGGAGAATTGCTTGAACCCAGGAGGCAGAGGTTGCAGTGAGCCAAGATCACGCCACTGTACTCCAGCCTGGGCAACAAAGTGAGACTCTGTCTCAAAAAAGAAAGAAAGACTGACTTCCATTTTAGGCCAGCTTCAAGGAACGATGCCTATAATTAATGGAAACATTGTTGACATTTTGAATTATAATTGTTAATAACACAACAATATACTTGGTCTGTCAGGTAAAATCTTATGTAAAGGAAAATCCTCTAAAGCCAGCATCGAGCTGGCCTCAAGCCCCTTATCTGGCCAACTCCAGCATCGAGTTGGCCTCAAGCCCCTTATCTGGCAATAACTAACTTACGAGTTTACTTAAGCTGAAATTAATCTACTGGCAATAAAAAAAAAAAAAAAACCTGGGGTTTAATATTGGTGTCCATAGAAATGTGGTATGAATTTTTTTTTCTCCAGTACCAATCCAAGGATATTAAAAATGTTTCAATCTGTATTTAAACTTTCCTCATGCAAAATGCTAATAGCCTTACTGTGGTCCTATAATGGTGATTTATATTAATTTACATTAGGTGGTAAATGAAAAAAAAGACAATAAGCATATTAAAATCTGAACATATTTGAGAAGTAACATCAGGAGAACACTAAGAGTTTTGGAAACAGGCTGGTTAGAGAGGCAGCAAAGGACAGTATTCAATGCTCTGTATCAGTTTTCTTGCATGTAAATTGGGAATAATAACAATTGAGTTGTTTTGAGGATTAATTATAATGACAAGTTTGTTCAAAGTAAAAGAACAGAAAACAATATACTATGCAAAAATACTTTTAAAAAAAGCAGGGTGGTTCTACTAAAATCAGAGTAGACATTATGATTAAAAATATTACCAGGGATAATGAAGAACATTACATTACAATAAAGGGGTGAACTGAAGAAGACCTAGCAATCCTAAATGTTTATGCACTTAAAAAACAGAGCTTCTAAATACTTGAAACAAAATACTTGTAGAACTGGAAGGAGAAATATATAACTCTACAATTGAAGTTGTATATATCCACTCTGCTGTTTTTTTAGTAATTAATAGAACACATAGAGAGAAAATTAGAAAGAACATGGAAGACAACCAATATAATCTATGTATTCATAGAAAACTCCATGTAATAGCAGCAGAATTCATATTCTTTTCAAGTGCAAATGTAACATTCACCAAGACAGACCATATTGTAGGCCACACAAATCTCATTAAACTTAACTGAATTGAGATTAAATAATACAAAGTATGTTCTCTGGCCAAAAGGAAATAAAAATAGAAATTAATAAGAGAATGATACATTAAAAATTTCCAAATATTAAAAAACTAATCACTATGCTCTTAATAAAATATGAGTCAAAGAAGATATCATAGTTATAATTATAAAATATTTTGAATGAAACAAAATAAAAAAAAAACATATTAGGATTTGTGGGTGTGGCCCAAACAGCACTTGGTTGGCAAATTATAATATTAAATGCATATATTTGAAAAGAAGAAGGATCTCACATTAATGATCCAAGCTTCAATCTTAACATACTAGAAAAAAAGGGCAAATTAAGGCTAAAGTAGGCATAAAGAAGAAAATAATAAAAATAAGAGATGAAATAAATAAGATAGCAGAAAAAAATGGAATGCAGCACTACTTCTTTGCAAAGATCAATAAAACTGATAAACCTGTATCCAGACTGATGGAAAAAAAGAGAGAGATAGAGAGAGAAATATAACATATTAATATTAGAAATAAAATAAGGGAAATCATTACATTTTCCACAAATACTTAAAAAATATAAGGAAATATTATGAATAATTTTGTTTCAATAAATTTGAAAAAGATGAGCTTTGTAAATTCCTTTGAAGCCACAAACTACCAGAGTTTACTCAAGAAGAAATAGGAAATCTGAATGCCTATTAAAATCCATAAAAGTCACAGTGAAAAATTTTTCTGCAAAGAAATCTCAGGTTGCTGGACATGGTGGCTCATGCCTATAATCCTAGCAACTCAGAAGCTGAGGCAGAAGGATTGCTTCAGCTCAGGAGCTTGAGGTTGCAGTGACCTATGATTGTGCCACTGCACTCTAGCCTGGGTAACAGAAGAAGATCCTGTCTCTAAAATAAAGAACAATAAACAAACAAACCAAAAACCAACAAAGAAAACTCCAGGCCCAGACAGTTCCATTGGTGAAACCTACCAAACATTTGATTTAAAGCAAATTCTTCCAGAAAATAAAAAAGGAAAGATCATGTCCTAACTCAGCTTATGGGATTAGCATTACTCTAATGAAGACCTTTAAGAAAAAATAAGAAAACAAAATTCTAATATGTATTATAAGCAAAGATGCAAACATTCTTGACAGTATTTTTTTTCCTTCTAATCAGTGGAATCCAAAGTATTACAAGATTAAATTCAGTGATATATAAAAAGTAATACATCATGTCCAAGTGAATTTATTCTAAGAATTTAAATTTAGTTAAAAAAATTTAAATCCATCAGTATACCACATCAACAGACTGAAAATCATATGACCATCTCAATGGATGCATAAGATATATGCATGCAGCTGGGCATGGTGGCTTACATCTGTAATCCCAACACTTTGGGAGGCTGAGGTGGGTGGATCATGAGGTCAAGAGTTCAAGACCAGCCTGACCAACATGGTGAAACCCTATCTCTACTAAAAATAGAAAAATTAGCCAGGCATGGTGGTGCATGTCTGTAATCCCAGCTACTCAGTAGGCTGAGGCAGAAAAATCGCTTGAACCCAGGAGGCGGAGGTTGCAGTAAGCCAAGATCGCACCACTGCACTCCAGCCTGGGCAACAGAGTGAGACTCTGTCTCAAAACAAAACAAAACAAAAAACAAGATATATGCATGCATATTTCTTTTCATGTTGCTTTTTTCTTTTTTTAAAAAAATTAACTTTTAAATTCAGGGGTACATATGCAGGTTTGTTACACAGGTAAACTCATGTCATGGAGGTTTGTTGTACAGATTATTTCATCACCCATTTATTAAGCCTAGTACCCATTAGCTATTTTTCCGGATGCCCCCTCCTCCCACCCTCTACCTTCTAATAGGCCCCAGTGTGTGTTGTTCCCCTCTATGTTTCCATGTGTTCTCATCATTTAGCTCCCACTTATAAGTGAGAACACATGGTATTTGGTTTTCTGTTCCTGCATTAGTTTGCTAAGGATAATGGCCTCCAGCCATGTCCCTGCAAAGGATATAATCTCATTCTTTTATATGGATGCATAGTGTTCCATGGTGTATATGTACCACATTTTCTCTACCCAGTCTCTTTGATGGGCATGTAGGTTGATTTAATGTCTTCTTCACTATTGTGAATAGTGCTGCAATAAATATACACATGTATGTCTCTATAATAGAATGATTTACATTCTTTTGAGTGTATATCCAGTAATGGGATTGCTGGGTCCAATGGTATTTCTATTTTTAGGTCCGTGAGGAATTGCCACACTGTCTTTCACAATGCTTGAACTAGTTTACACTCCTACCAACAGTTTATGCTTTTTTTCATTTAGCTGTTTTTTTAATTTTAAATTTATTTTAATCAGTGAAAACATTTAAAATAGTATTACTAGCCATAAAAAGGCAGTGCCCTGTCCCTTTTGATTTTTGCTTTCTTGAAAACCATTACAGCCAGGCATGGTGGCTCACACCTATAATCCTAGCACTTTGGGAGGCTGAGGCTGACAGACTGCCTGAGCTCAGGAGTTTGAGACCAGCATGGGCAACATGGCAAAACCTTATCTCTACTAAAAATACAAAATATTAGCCAGGCGTGGTGGCAGGTGCCTGTAGTCCCAGCTACTCAGGAGGCTGAGAATCACTTGAACCTGGGAGGTGGAGGTTGCAGTGAAACAAGATTGCCCCACTGCAGTCCAGCCTGGTGGACAAAGCGAGACTCTGTCTCAAAAAAGAAAAAGAAAAAGAAAAAGAAAACCATTACAACCATTTTTGATTTTTAGCTGTTTTTTTTTTTTTAAATTTGCCTTTATGTTTGCAGATAACATGCCTACTAAAGTTTTTTAAATAATTATATATATATATATATATATATATATTTTTTTTTTTTTAAGAAGGAATTTCACTCTTGTTCCCCAGGATGGAGTGCAGTGGCCAATCTCCTCTCACTGCAACCTCTGATTCCTGGGTTCAAGCGATTCTCCTGCCTCAGCCTCCCAAGTAACTGGGATTACAGTGCCTGCCACCACACCTGGGTTATTTTTCAATTTTATTTATTTATTAATTGTTTATTTTTGATATGGAGTCTCACTTTGTTGCCCAGGCTGGAATGTAGTGGTTCAATCTCTGCTCACTGCAACTTTCACCTCCCAGGTTCAGGTGATTTTCCTGCCTCAGCCTCCTAAGTAGCTGTGATTACAGGCTCACACCACCATGCCTGGTTAATTTTTTTGCATTTTTTTTTTGAGAGAGTTTCACTCTTCTTGCCCAGGCTGGAGTGCAGTGGCACGATCTCAGCTCACCGAAACCTCTACCTTCCAGGTTCAAGCGATTCTTCTGCCTCAGCCTCCCGAATAGCTGGGATTACAGGCATGTACCACCACACCTGGCTAATTTTGTATTTTTAGTAGAGATGGGGTTTCTCCATGTTGGTCAGGCTGGTCTCGAACTCCCGACCTCAGCTGATTCACCCGCCTCAGTCTCCCAAAGTGCCGGGATTACAGGCGTGAGCCACTGTGCCTGGCCTTTTGCATTTTTTAGTAGAGACAGGGTTTCACCATGTTGGCCAGGCTGGGCTTGAACTCCTGATCTCAAGTGATCTGCCCGCCTCTGCCTCCCAAAGTGCTGGGGTTACAGGTGTAAGCCACTATGCCCCGCCAGTTTTCAATTTTAGACATTATTAATTGGTTTTCTACTAAGGAAGATGAGGACTTTGTTCTTTTTCTCAAACTCTCTCACACACATTCAGATACATGCTTCTCCATGTCTCACAAGTCCCCTAAAAAGGGTATGTTTTCATTTGATAAATAATTGTTTATATTATTATGTGATGGCTAATTATTTTTAGCTAAGCCACATAGTGGTTTCATTACTTGTTCAACTAGTTGTATATTCTAGTTAGTATGGTTCAGTGTTAGTGTTTTGTTTCTGCTGTTTCTCAGTATCCAACTACTAATTTATCATCAAACTGTACCTATGGACTGAAAAATCTTTTCTGGATAGCCTCACACATCAGATACTCATTTTTGTTTACTTTCGCTGGGAGATACCCTTTCTTTTAGCTTCTTGATCCAGTATGGACTGGTTGTTTTCGAAAAATTTTTAACAATTGTCATTTTGGATTTCTATTCACCATTATCCCAAGATTATTTCTTTCCTTTTCTTTTCTTTTATGCTTTTCCTCCTTTGCTCTTATGTTGGCTCTCCTGTTCTCTGCTGTCCTGGTGGGTTTATTTATTTAAAATTTCATAACTGTCATTTTATAGGTATAGTTTTCTCTCTCTGTCTGCAGGCCATTGGTTCCAGGATCTCCCCACAGTCCTGCCTCTGGCAGATACCCAAATCCCCAGAACTCAAGTTCCTTAAATAAATAAAATGACATAGTATTTGCATATAACCCACTTACATCTTTTACTTTATACTTTAATTCATCTCTAGATTACTAATAATATCAAATACAGTGTAAAATGCTATACAAATAGTTGTTATACTGTAAAAATTAATATTTTTATTGTTATATTGTTATTTTTTCTTTTCTATTTTAGCTTGTTAAACACACTGTTAGCCTCCGAATTATTATTTTTTGAGTATTTTTGATCCATAGTTGGTTGAATCTACAAATGTGGAATCCATGGATAAAGAAGACTGACTGTATTTGAGGTAGAAGTCGAGATAAAAATGTGAATTTTTTTTTTTTTTTTTTAAATTTTTATTGCATTATAGGTTTGGGGGTACACATGCAGAACGAGCAAGATAGTTGCATAGGTACACACGGCAGTGTGCTTTGCTGCTTTCCTCCCCTTCACCCACACTTGGTAGTCATCCCCAGGCTATCCCCCCCAGCCCCCCGCTGCTGTCCCTCCCCCATTCCCCCCAACAGTCCCCAGTGTATAGTAGACCGCCTCTCTGTGTCCACGTGTTCTCATTTTTCTCACCCACCTATGAGTGAGTATATGCGGTATTTCTTTTTCTGTTCTTGTGTCAGTTTGCTGAGAATGATGTTCTCCAGATTCATCCATGTCCCTACAAAGGACACAAACTCATCATTTCTGATTGCTGCATAATATTCCATGGTGTATATGTGCCACATTTTCCCAGTCCAGTCTATCATCGTTGGGCATTTGGGTTGGTTCCAGGTCTTTGCTATTGTAAACAGTGCTGCAATGAACATTCGTGTGCATGTGTCCTTATAGTAGAATGATTTATAGTCCTTTGGATAGATACCCAGTAATGGGATTGCTGGGTCAAATGGAATTTCTATTTCTAGGTCCCTGAGGAATCGTCACACTGTCTTCCACAATGGTTGAACTAATTTACACTCCCACCAACAGTGTAAGAGTGTTCCTATTTCTCCACATCCTCTCCAGCATCTGCTGTCTCCAGATTTTTTAATGATCGCCATTCTAACTGGTGTGAGATGGTATCTCAATGTGGTTTTGATTTGCATCTCTCTAATGACCAATGACGATGAGCACTTTTTCATATGTTTGCTGGCCTCAACAAGAATTAAAAAAAAACAAATAGAAACAAAATAAAAAAGAGTAAGAAAACAGACAAACAACAACAACAAAAGAAAAAAAATGTGGATTTAGTATGCCATGTAACTGGACCAAATTTGTTAACTTTGCTTCTTTTTTTTTTTTTTTAATGATTGGGGATATATAATATTAGAGGTTGGGCCTGTCTGCTGGCTCTCCCTCCCTCCCTTTCCAGAGAGAGGGAGGGACAGAGCAGGACCCCAAGACACGCTCCTGGAGAGCTTGTTAATTTTTCATAGATTTCATTTGAAATACCCTAGAAAGTTGTCCCTATGACTCATGCTTAAAATACTTAATCTTTCATGTGACATTTAGTAAATAAGGATGAACTCATGGGAAATTTAGGTATAAGCTAAATTTTTGCTTTTCAAACAAATCTGAGTAGCCGATTCTCCAATAAAGGTATAAAATGTTCAGTTGTCCTCTTTGTACATGGTGAGCCTTGTTTTATTTTTTTCCTTGTATCACAAACATTTACTTAGGACATTGTGAAATAACATAGTGAAATAGTAATGTTCTATATTAGCACGGTGTCTTTTATCCAGAAGATTTCCCAGGTACTCTGTAACTTGAAGCAGAGACTGTTTTGTTCTTAATTTAAAAACACCTAATTCTGAGATGAAATATTTTTATTTTATGAGCACAGCTGTACAAAATAATATTTTAAAGAAAGAAGCATTCTTTTATAAAACTATGAGAATCAGATGATTATTGCTGACAAATATAATTAACTAGGCTCTTTGATTTTTCTCATAGGATGGCATCTAAACTTTGTTGGACAACCTATTGGATTTCCTACTTTGAGTTATGGAGAAATGCCATCATTTAATTATCAATAACATGTTTCATAGTATTCCCATAGCTGAAATTAGCATCTACAAACTAACTCAAATAGGGAATTTTATGAAGACTCCCCAAAAGTTAGAGGCATAAACAAATGAACGATTTTGACATAAAAGTTATTGTAATATTTAAATTTATAGTTTTCAAAGTAATAGAAATTCCAAGATTGTGCCAAGAATATTCTGAAAAATGAATAGGATGCTAGCAGTTATTTTGACTCCTTATGGTCATTAGTATAAATTAACAGGAAAATAGGTTTAAGAACATTATAACGATTGTATTTACCTGGACAGTAAATCTTACTAGACAGAACTTTCTATCTTTAGCAAGACATTCAAAATAGTTATATATATATATATATAAAACTAACTTCTAAAAATCCCAAGTTACATAAAGCCCAGTAAGGTAGCAAGACCACATAATCTATTTTGTAGACTACTATTTTGTTTCTAAATATAGCAACACTGCTTATTTGGCAGTCAGACTTCTGGCAACCTAATCTAAACATGCAGCTGAGAATCCAAACATAAATTTAAAAGGCCTCTGAGTGGTCACAATAGATGTCAAAAAAGCCAGAACTTTATTGAGGTAGAGACATGCCAGCCCTCACATTTAGCAGATATTCCATTACACAGCTGTTTATGAAAACAGAAAGGCCACTATCACTAAGCACACTGCCAGCAGAGGCTGCATTAGTTTAGAAAGATTTCCAAAAATGAACAAACAAATTTGTTTTGCTGTTAATGGCTCTCCAATGTGAAAGTGATACTTGCGAAACTTAACTTTTTTATTTTGTAGTTTTTTGAGACAGAGTTTCGCTCTTCTTGCCCAGGCTGGCTGACCAAAATCTCCATCTCCCAGGGTCAAGGGATTCTCCTGCCTCAGCCTCCTGATTACAGGCATGCACCACCACACCTGGCTAATTTTGTATTTTTAATAGAAATGGGGTTTCTCCATGTTGGTCAGGCTGGTCTAGAACTGCTGACCTCAGGTGATCCGCCCACCTCAGTCTCCCAAAGTGATGGGATTACAGGCATGAGCCATTGCACCTAGCCGTACTTAACTTTTTTCAACTATTTTGAATTTTTCTTGGGTCAAGTAAAAGCATCGACTCACATCAGTTTAACAGCCAGCATTAATTGAAAAGCTCAAGGTCATGTTAGAAATCTTTCAAAACTCATAGGTTAGAAAATAGGATGTATAATGTCATACATAATTGACGGCAAATTTATCCACCCAGCAAACATTTTATTGAGTGCATATTATGTGCTAAGTGCTATTTGACTGAAGAGGATACATTAATAAAGAAAATCTTTGGGCCAGGCATGGTGGCTCATGCCCGTAATCCCAGCACTTTGGGAGGCTGAGGCGGGTAGATCACGAGATCAGGAGTTCAAGACCAGCCTGAACAACATGGTGAAAGCCCGTCTCTACTAAAAATACAAAAATTAGCCCCATGTGGTGGCGCAGGCCTGTAGCCCCAGCTACTCAGGAGACTGAGGCAAGAGAATCTCTTGAACTCGGGAGGCAGAGGCTGCAGTGAGCCGAGATCACGCTACTGTACTCCAGCCTAGGTGACACAGCGAGACTCCGTCTCGAAAAGCAAAACTAAACAAACAAACAAAAAGAAAATCCTTGACCCTGTGAAACTTATATTCTAGCAGAAGGAGGAAGAAAATAAGCATAATAAATGATACAGGCTGTGAAGTTCTTAAGTATGGCAGAGGGAGATAGATAAGGCTCTGGAGGTGGGAATGTGCTTGCTCTGTTTGAGAAACTGTGAGAAGGCCCATGTCCTGGGCACAATGATGGCGAGGCTATCCAGTCAGTGAGGTGAGAGAGAGGGCATGCTGTGGTGTATACTTTTTTTTTTTCCTTTGAGACAGAGTCTCACTCTGTTGCACAGGCTGGAGTGGGAGTGCAGTGGCAGGATCTCTGCTCACTCCAACCTCTACCTTCCGGGTTCAAGCAATTCTTATGCCTCAACCTCCCAAGTAGCTGGAACTACAGGTGCCTGCCACCATGCTTGGCTAATTTTTGTATTTTTAGAAGAGATGGGGTTTTGCCACATTGGCCAGGGTGGTCACGAACTCCTGACCTTAAGTGGTTGGCTCTCCTTGGACTCCCAAAGTGCTGGGATTACAGGTGTGAGCCACCACACTTGGCTGGCATGAGATTCTTTTTTTTTTTTTTTTGAGATGGAGTCTCATTCTATCACTAGGCTGGAGTGCAATGGCTCAATCTTGGCTCCCTGCAAACTTCATCTCCCAGTTCAAGTGATTCTCCTGCCTCAGCCTCCTGAGTAGCTGTTATTACAGGCGCCTGCCACCACACCCAGCTAATTTTTGTATTTTTAGTAGAGGCAGGGTTTCACCATGTTGGTCAGCCTGGTCTTGAACTCCTGACCTCAGGTTATCAGCCTGCCTCAGCCTTCCAAAATGTTGGGATTACAGGCATGAGCCACTGTTACCTGGCTATGAGATTCTTATATAGGAATGTCTGCCCCGCACATGGCACTTTTCCATGGAAGCTACCCATGCCCAGACCTTGCATCAGCTCAATTGTTTTGGACAAAGTGACCTCATCCTTTCCCTCCTTCCAGCTTTCCCTTGGTTGTCTAGAGGGAACTGGACTCAAGCACAGTCAGCCATGGCATGCTAGTCCTTCAAAAGTGGGCCTGGGAAAAAAGTCTCTATATATTTTTGTGCTGATTCAACCAGATTCTTCTCATTGATTTAACTGAGAGGAATGAAGACAACCAGTTGATCACAATAAGAGAAAGGGACAGACAGGAGCAGGTATGTTAACAGTGGAATGTTAGAGTAAGAAAAATTCATGAGGTCCTGCTTTTTATATAGTTAGGGAAGTTTAAACATCTGAATGGCCTTTTAGTTTCTGCCTCTATGAGGCAGATTCTAAATGATTCTTGCTTTCCCTGAGTTTCATGTATGTGTGAACTTACCTTGCTATCACTCCTCATGTTACACTACATCAGGTAAATTGAATACATGTTGATTCCTTTCATATAAAGAGCATAACAAAAATTAAAACCGCTTGTGTAATAGTCTTCTTGCATTTGTAATCATCTATCAATGATTTTAGGCTATCACACATTGAGAAAGATTTTCACTGTCTCATCATTAATGTGTAATGGAAAAGAACACAGAATTTGAAGCTACCTGCCTGAGTTCAAATGCTAGCTCCATCCAGCTGTGTGATCTTAGGCAAGCAATCTAACTTGTCTGTTTCCATATCTATTAAAAAAGAGAGAGAGAGAGAGAGATAACACACTTAGAGGTGGTGAGAAGATTAAATGAGTGAATACTCAAAGCTCTCAGATAGCATCATCATCCAATGATCAAACAAGTCATTATTTCTAGATGATAAAAAAATTATCTAGGTGACTACTATCATGAATTGGTTAACTGTTAGTTAGGACAGTGGCTTTTACTATTTAATTACTTAGATTCCTTCAAAATAGTTAAGATAATTCCCTTACCCTATTGGCATATTTCATAAAGGTCTCATTACACTTTTTTTTTTTTTGTGACAGCTGACCATTGTTACCCAGCTTTGTATAACAACTAGAAATGGCTATGTTTTCTTTCTCACCACCTCCAACTATTCCTTTAGGCATGCAGGTAACTGTCCCCCACTCCTCCCATTTCTCTTCATTCCACCAGGGAACCCTGATTAAGGAACGAAGAAGTCCTACAAAGAGGAGGTCTCAAGTACCAATCTGCAGCCATTTGATGATGGCAGGTAGGTCTGATGTGAAAAAGACTTTGTGTCCAGCAGGGCCCAATTCCGTAGGAATCCAAGCTCCAAGTCTGGGAGGTAGCAGGTGCTGGGGACAAGCTCACTGCTGAGAGTCGGTCTGCAGGACCCACTGGAGGATCTCATGGCGGCTCAGACCCTGGACCGCATTGTCATAGATGGTGTTCACGCTGGTGCAGAGGGGCTGCTGCTGCAGCCCTGTCACCCGACAAGCAACCAGCAGCTTCAGCACAGCCCAGGGACGAGTGTGCTTCCGGGATGGTGGCTTGCGGGGGCAGGAGCCGAATCTGATTTGTTTCCTTCATTGGTTTCTTCTGCTGCCGCTTGGCTGCTTTGAGGGCATCATACTCCTATTTCCAGCGCTCCTTCTCTTCCTCCTTCTCTCGCTTCCACAGTTCCCTCTCCCCAGCTTCCTTATCTCGCTGCCTGGCCTCAGGCTTCTCCTCCGCCTCTCATTCTGCTTACTTCCAGGCCCGCTGCCTCTCCGGCTCCTGACTGCCTGCTCGGCCTGCCTGGGCTGTGGTGCCTTGTTGGCACACTGCTTCCACTGCTTCTCACCCAAGCAGCCGCCTGCCGCCGAGGCCCAGCCGGGACCCAGGGGGGTCATCCGTCGGGTGCAGCCACTTCTGGTTGTTGAGCGGAGCAGGGCTGACAGGTGACAGCCTGTTGTTGAGGAGAGCCAGGTGCTGGAGGTCGACCAGACCCCTGAAGTCCGCCCGGCAGTTGCTGTGTCTTGTTCTTCCTCAGGTCTTCGCCAGGTGTGTGAGGCCACAGAACTCCGAAGCTAGAATAGTCAGTTTATTACAAGATAGATCCAGTAGGGTGGCTGTTGGAAGGGCAGGCAGCTCCTTGACGAGAACTTCATACAGGTCGCTGAGGCTCAGTTCCTGTTCATTGCCATCCAGCTGGTGGCGGAGGTTCCCGCCCTCGCTTCGGGGCCTCGGTCCTGGTGAGGCAGGCTAAGCAGGCCTGGCTTACGGGTTCCAACGGTGGGGAAAAGCAGCCAAAATGCCGCTGGTCAGTTCAGCGGGCCCCCACCCAACCAATTCACCGTGCCTGGAGCCCTCCCTCTCCGCCGGTGCCTACACCTTTTAATTGCAGAGAAACATGTTAAAACTCACGCTTTGAATGAAGAGACCTCCCAAACAGGCTTTGTGTGAGCAACATGGCTGTTTATTCACCTGGGTGCAGGTGGTCTGAGGCAGAAAAGGGCTTCGGCGAAGGGCCGTGGAATACGAGTTGGTTTTATAGATTGGGGCAAATTTTGGGGGCAGGGGGCAGGGGTGTTACGAGTAAGATCAGTTACAGTGGTGGGAGTAGGGGCAAGGAATATACATTACTATAAGTTCAGTTACAATGGCGGGTGGGGTAAGGCGTAAGAGTAGTTAAGATGGTAGGGTAGGGAGGAGGGATATTCACAGAGCAAGAACTGTTAAGATGGCAGGGTGCAGTGAGGAGTATTCACATTATTAAAGCAGTTAAGATGGTAGGGTTGGGGGAAACATCTTAACCCGGGAAAGTTCCTCTGGGCTATCAGGGATAATGGGGAACACAGGCGGGGGTGGGGCTGGTGATCAGCTGAGGCAGGCAGGACTTCAGACTTTCTGGGTCCGGGCTTGCACTTGGAGGCCTAACAAAACATATCTAGGGAAAGGAGAAACAGCCAGTCTTAGCTTTAGAGTGCCTGCTCTATACAGGAAGGATGTGTGTTTGGTGGTGGGGAAAGTGATACCCAGAAAAACTGGGTTCTTGTCACATGCCCAGGAAAATTTAGGCACACAGACACATTGTAGGATTTACTGGGTGAAAAGAAAAAAGGAAAAGAGAAATTCTAAGAAAGAGTCCTTGTTAGCAGGTTCTGGCCTCACAGATTGAATCATAGGTCACCACAAAGGAATTGAGGAGGCCATGCTCCTTGCCCTGCAAATGGCCGCTGGAACTTCCAGAGGCTCCACCCACTCCTCCTAGGGCGCATGTGGGTATTATGCAGAATCAGTCGGGAAAGAGCGGGCTTCATCTGGGACCACCGGCCTGGTTTTTCAGCCTTTAGACTGTTTCAGGCTTGAAGGCAGGGTTTCCTCAGGGACCCTTGACTGTCTGCTGTCTCTATCAATACTGACATTCCGAAGAACTCAAAACATACTCACGAATAGAATCTGGGCTCCATGACGACTTAGAAGACTGTTTTAGTGGTGGAGGAGCCTATGTTTGTTTGTGTGGAGTCTTGCTCTGTCTCCCAGGCTGGAGTGCAGTGGCACAATCTCTGCTCACTGCAACCTCTGCCTCCCAGGTTCAAGCGATTCTACTGCCTCAGCTTTCCGAGTAGCTGGGATCACAGGCGACCACCACCAAGGCTGGCTAATTTTTTAATTTTTATTTTTAGTAGAGATGGGGTTTCACTATGTTGGGCAAGCTGGTCTTGAACTCCTGACCTCGTGATCTCCTCGCCTCAGACTCCCAAAGTGCTGGGATTACAGGTGTGAGCCACTGCACCCGGCCTATACTGTGACTATTTCATCCTGTTCAAATGCCTTAAGCCTAAATTCTGTTTGGTTTGTTATTAATACCACTACTGCTCATTTTATTTATATTTTTCTGAGGCAACTGTCCCCATACATTCATTATGAATATTTCCTTATTTTCAATTGTGTCTGTTCTTAATGTTTGTTTTTGACCTGTTTCTCATTTGCTGTGATCACTGATGTTGTCTTATCTCTCTGTCAGCTTATTTTGAACTTTGTCTTTTCTTTTTCTATGTGAGTTGAGACTTATTTTGGCTCTATTTTTCCCCTAATTATTTGAAATGAAATAAGCTTTTTTATTTAACTTACCTATAAATCTTTTAAAATCATCTATTTTCTCAAAATAAAGAATAAAATCATGTATTCTGACTTCCCTGGATATAGAATGAACAACTTTCCTCTTATTTCCTATTATTTATTTTTGAGATGGAGTCTCCTTCTGTCACCCAGGCTGGAGTGCAGTAGCAGAATCTCAGCTCACTGCAGCCTCTGCCTCCTGGTTTCCAGTGATTCTTCTGCCTCAACCTGCCTCAGACATGCGCCACCACATTTGGCTAATTTTTTGGTGTTATTACTAGAGACAAGGTTTCACCATGTTGGCCAGGCAGGTCTCAAACTCCTGACTTCAAGTGATCAGACAGCCTTGGCCCCCTAAATTACTGGATTACAGGCGTGAGCCACTGGACCTGGTCTTATATACCATTTAATACTCCATTCTTTCCTAATTATCAACAGGGAATTTTATTTGATGATTAATTTTTTTCAACAATTACAGGTCTTCTCTAGTACTTGTTCTTTTTTTTTTTTTTTTTAATTGAGACAAGGTTTCACTCTATCCCCTAGGCTGGAATGCAGTGGTGCAATCATGGCTCACTGCAGCCTTAACCTCTTGGGCTCAAGCAATCCTTCTACTTCAGCCTCTCAATCATCTGAAACTACAGGAGTGCACCAACCTGTCTAGCTAATTTTTAAATGTTATTAAAAATTTATTTTTTAGATGGGGTTTCCATCCTCCTACCTTGGCCTCCCAAAGTGTTGGGATTACAGGCATGATCTATCACACCCTGCCAGGTCTTCTAAGAATTATTTCAGTACTTGTACTGTTTCATAACAACATTAACAACATATCATCCTACTTTATAATTGATTTACATGCTAGTTTACTTATTAATCATCCTTATTTTCCCCTTAGAATGTTAGCTTTATGAAGGCAAGTATCTTGTCTATCTTTGCATCATTTTAATCCCCAGTGCTTAGGGCTATGACTGGCATGTATTAGGCCACTGATACTTGGCACATAAATATTGGTTGAATGTTTGAATAAATGTCCTTTTTATAAGAATGTCTTTTTAATTTTTTTTTTTGAGACAGAGTCCCACTCTGTTACCCAGGTGGGAGTGCAGTGGTGAAATCTTGGCTGACTGCAAACTGTGCCTTCCAGGCTCAAGTGATCCTCCCACCTCAGCCTCCTGAGTAGCTGGGACCACAGGTACATGCCACCACACCAGCTAATATTTTGTAGTTTTGGTAGAGATGGGGTTTCACCACTTTGCACAGGCTGGTCTCGAACTCCTGATCTAAAGCAATCCACCTGCCTTGGCCTCCCAAAATGTTAGGATTACAGGTGTGAGGCACTGTGCCCAGTCTATAAGAATGTCTTTTTATTCTTCAAAACTCTGTGGAGTTCTTGGGTGTCCAAACCCAATAAACGTGTTCTGCATCTGGGACAGTTCACTCTCTGCCTTTGTGTTAATTCTGAGGCTTGCTGTCTGGGGAATGGTGGCAATTGCCTTTTCTTTTTCAAAGATAGGCAGGGTTCTATAAAGGCAATGGAGAAGCGGAAACATGTAGAAAGCTGGGGGTGGAGGGTTCCTGGTCACCACAGGCACGATACTTGCAAATGAAGTGAACCCATTTATTTATTATGAAAACAGTTGGTTTTGAGGTAATGTGTTGTTAATAACCAATGCTATATGGTTGTTTTATAAAAGAAACATTCTGGCCGGGCATGGTGGCTCACACCTATAATCCCAGCAATTTAAGAGGCTGAGGTGGGTGGATCACCTGAGGTCAGGAGTTTGAGGCCAGGCTGGTGGCCATGAGAAAGATATGCACGTATACGTGTGTGTATGGGGTTGAGTAGGAAGCTGTATAACAGGTGGGAAATGGCAAGATGTGTCATCCAGCAGAAAACTGGGTCCTCTTTTGTTAGCTCCAGGATCTTCTAAGCATATTATTTGCTAGGGACCATTCTACTCCTTTATCTATCCATCTATCCATTATTCATCCATCATCTACTCACCAATCCATCCAATGGATATACCAGAAATTTTTTTGAGCCCCTACTATGTGCAAAGCATTGTCCTAGTCTTGGAGCTACAGTAGTGAATACAATAAAGTCCTTGTTCTCATGAAGTTTGGCTTTAGTAGAAAGACAGAAGTGCATAGTATCTCATTTGCTAATAAAAGCTTTGAAGAAAAATAAAGCCATATAAGGAAAAAGAGACTGAAGATGGTGGTAGGGCTGATTTACATGAGGTGGTCAGCAAAGTTCTTCCAGGAAATGTGACATTTGAACCTGAAGAAAGTAAGGTGTGAACTTTGTGGGTTTTGGAGGAAAATGCTCCAGTCAAGGATTAAAACACACACACACACACACACACACACACACACACACACACACAGAGAGAGAGAGAGAGAGAGAGAGAGAGAGAGAGAGAGAGAGAGAAGTATGGCTGGAGCACAGTGAGCCAAAGGACAGACATTAGCGATGAAGTCAGGAAGTGAGAATAGTGGTTTTTGTTTTTTTTTAAAATTTGGTTGATGACTCAAAAAAATATATTATAATCACATACACATTCTTAAAACTGAATAAAAACTTTTGTGAAACATTTACTATTTTTACTTGCTATGCATTCTAATATTTTCTATTTTATTTAATTCAATTGAATATTCAATATTAAATATTCAATTCTATTTGATTTTTAAGAAGATACTAAGTGTGACCCACTAAATTAATTTCATGACCCATGAATGAGCCATGATTCATGGTTTGGAAAATTCTGATAAGGCTTTGTTGACCTGGTAAGGGTTTGGATTCTATTGAAAATAAAATAAGGAATTATTAGAGATTTTTAAGCAGAGAAGTAACATGATCTAACATATTTTAAAAGAATTATTTCAGGGTGTTGTATGAATAACAACCTTGTGGGTGGGTGGGTGAGGGGCAAAGGAGGAAGCTGGGAGATGTGTCCATTTAGTTCTTTCTATAACTACATATCACCAATAGTATTCTCAAACACCTTTTATCATGTGCTAAGGACAGGTAAATAACAACCAGCTTTTACATAGAAGTTTTATAGTTTATCTTACAATGGATTAAGATGCAAAACTTGACAAAATTGGTGCTCAGTAAACTTCAATTTTCTCTATCCTTAAGCCTTAATGGAATCTTCTCTTTGGCTGAATAAGGTTGATCTGAACAGAGTTCAGTTTCTCTACATATCTCATTTTGTTGTTCCATCTTGGTTGGCCTTAGGCTGTGTTCCTTTGATGCCACACTTATCTTCTTGCATCTGCACCTGCACAGCCAGTGTCCTCTGACTCAGATGGCATCTCCGTTGTGGGTCAGGGCTTTCTGTCCTTGATAAAATGTCTCTAGGTACATGATAATTTTGTTATTGCTGTTGATAGCAGAGAGATCCTTAATTGTGTACATCTTGGTCCTGAATACATGTAACCAATGAATGCAAAAACTGCTTTTTTAAGTAGAAAAGTTTCTTTGGCAAAGAAGGGATAAAAGGAAAAGCTCCTATGGAACTCTTTTAACCCAGAGGGTGCTTGTTATTTGCTGTTTCTTTTTCATGATGCACCTTCCATCTTTCTTCACTCTGCTTTGTTTTCCTGAGAGGCTGACTTTTGTGAACTCTCCCAAAGGCTCCCTTCCCCTCTGGTTTTAAGTTGGGCTCGGCCAATGGGAGGCATCTGTGGAGATCTGATAATAAAAGGCGAATGAGTTTAAGGTATTTATTGCTCCAGCTTCCTTTTTGTTGGGTTGCCACTGACTAGTTTTGTCTCTCTGCTCAAGGTCACAACTTTTTTTCTTCTTCTATTTTTAGTAGAGACCCCCATTTCACCATGTTGGCTACGCTGGTCTTGAACTCCAGACCTTAGATGATCTGACCACCTTGGCCTCACAAAGTACTGGGATTACAGACTTGAGCACCATGCCTGGCCCAAAGATCACTTCTTTTTTTTTTTGAGATGGATTCTCGCTCTGTTGCCCAGGCTGGAGTGGAGTGGCGCCATCTTGGCTCACCGCAACCTCTGCCTCCTGAGTTCAAGCAATTCTCCTGCCTCAGCCTCCCAAGTAGCTGGGATCACAGGCACCAACCACCAAACCCAGCTAAATTTTTGTGTTTTTAGTAGAGATGGAGTTTCACCATGTTGGCCAGGCTGGGCTCGAATTTCTGACCTCAGGTGATCCTCTCACCTTGGTCTTCCAAAGTGCTGGGATTATAGGCATGAGCCACACTGCTCCTGGCCAGGTCACAACTTCGGAGGGGGCAGCCCTCTGTGACAACTACAGCTTTTCTCCTTGGGTTCTAGTAAAACTCTCTGATCCTTCAGATTCAGGGGTGGTAATGGCTCCTAGTTATTCTTCATCCCAGGGATCTGCACCAGCCTTTGTTTTTCTCAGCACTGCCTACTCCTTTGTAAAAAGATGTTTTATTCAACTCTCCTTAGTTTTTCCATTTGGTATCTGCTAGTCCCGTGACTAGATACACAGAGGTTCCTCCACAGGGAGAGCTGGATGGGTGAGTATACAACTTTTCTACTTAAAGCTGTTTAAATATCAGAGATAATTTTGTCTTAAAGTACCAGAAAAGGGGACTTTCAAATTAATTAATTTGTTTGTTTATGACTATCAACACATGAATAGTCATGGTCTATATGCACCTATTCTAAGCACTGGTAGTATTATTTTGAAGAGACAGTGTTTTATATTAAGCCTTAAATGTCTGTGTATATATCCACAACTAGGCAGAAGTTCCTTAAAAAATTATCTCAATTGGCAAAACTGGTAATTGGATGCGACTGAATAAGAGATTTCTAACTGTGCAACACATTGAATACTGGTTCACTGTGAATCACAGCTATTAGAAAGATTACTGGTTACAGGCAGCATACAATCATATTTAGAGCACAGATTTTGGAGTGAGACTTCCAGGGTTCAAACCTGCCTCTGCTATTTATTAGTTGGGAGGCTTTAGGCAACTTGGTATCTCTGCGCTTCAGAGTCCCTGTCTTAAAATAAGAAAAAGATTTATCTAACATAGTATAGTTATAAGAAATAAATGAGTTAATTCATCTAAAACCATTAAAATAGTGTCTGTTGCTAAGTATTTAATTACTCTTATTTATTTGTATTATCCTGAAAGTAGAGAGGAAGTTTCTGGGACAGAGATTGATTATTATTACTAAGAGCAATAATTTTGTTATTCACTCCCCCACCCCCCACCTTCCCCCTTCTATGATAAATGAGAGCCAGATGGACAGGTTACACATAAGTGTGTGGGTTTTACCGTGAGAGAGAAGTCCTAGAAATATGAATCTTGAAGCTTAAAGGAAAGCGATGTCTCTTCATTATTTGAGAAAGGGAGGGATATTTTTGCTCTTTACAATAAGGAAGTTCTCTGTGGGAAAAGAAGGATAAAGATCCTAGATTTTTATCTTTTAAAATGTAAGTCCGGGTCTCCAAGGGAAGATAAGACAAGTTTCTCTAAGTTTACAATTCCTGGAATGTCTTTATTATGGCTTTGGGTCTCATCTTTTCCTAGAAGTGTAAACACATACCTCTGGGTAGGTAAATCTTTTACTATTTAGTAGTCCCTGAGTCCCAGCAAAATTTTTCTAGAAAACTCTATGGAGAAAAATTTATTTCTGACACCTGATACATAGCAGCCCTATATAAATGTTAGTTATCAGGTTCTTGTGAATGAACAGAAGGCATGGAAATTGCAGGTAACTTTTGAGGTTTCTTTCTATCTGGGAGTTGTTTGATAAACTTACTGGCTTTCTCTGTCTCTGTACTATATTAATGCTGTTTCTTTTCTTTTTTTTTTTTTTTTTGAGATAAGTATTACTTTGTCACCCAGGTTTGGGTGCAGTGGTGCGATCTTGGCTCACTACAACCTTTGCCTCCTGGGTTTAAGCAATTTTCCCGCCTCAGCCTCCTATGTAGCTGGGACCACAGGCACCCACCACTACACACAGCTAATTTGTGTGTGTGTGTATTTTTTTTTTTTTTTTTTTTTTTTTAAGGAGAGTCGGGTTTACACCATGTTGGACAGGATGGTCTTGAAATCCTAAACTCAAGTGATTCACTGTCCTCAGCCTCCCAAAATTCTGGGATTACAAGTGTGAGCCATTGCACCCAGCCAATGCTCTTTTTTAATGAAATTCAGAACTTCTGAAAGTTTGTTACAGAATCCAAGATAATTTACAATTGTAATAATCATGAATGTAAGATGCTACATTTAGTTAGTTAAAACCAATCACTTAACATAAATGATCTAATTTAAAACATTTGGCAATTTCATAAGATACTTAATATCTGTATTTTACAGAATGGAAAAGTAAACCTCATGAGGATTAATTATTTTGCCAAGGTCATAGTAAGCGGGAAAGCTAGAATTCCACCTCATGTTTATATGACTTCAAAACTCATGCTCGTAACTGACACAGTTGGAAGCACAATTTGCTTCTTCAACAGGAAAATCATAGAAGTCCTCCATTCTCTCTGCTGGAAGATGTCAACATCTGGGAATCAGAGGCACTGTGAAATACAGTGCTCTTTCTCTTCTGCATGGCCCCTGCATGGCTACAAAGCAACACACTCAGGTTTTGGCTTCGTGCCCTGAACCCAGTCAGGTATACTGGTGAAGGCTTGGCTCTGAAAGGCCTGAATTTGGAATCAGAAGACCTGGCTTTACTTTCTGGTTCTACTACTTAATAATTTGGTGACTCAAGGCAAGGTGGTTATTGTCATTCAACTTCTGATTATGCATCTGTAAAATGGGAATGATAATGCTGGGGTTGCCTTACTCACAGGGCTCATAGGGCTATTTGTGAAGATCAAATGGAATAATGTATGTAAAAGCACTTTGTAGACTACAAAGTTTTTAGAAGAGTAAGGATTATTTACTCACTAGTAGACATATATTTTGCCAGGCACTGAGTTAGTTGAAGGCAGTAACAAAATGAATGATACATGATTATTCAGGTTGCTTTTTTTTTTTAAGACGGAGTTTCCCTCTTGTTGCCCAGGCTGGAGTACAATGGTATGATTTTGGCTCACTGCAACCTCTGCCTCCCAGGTTCAAGTGATTCTCCTGCCTCAGCCTCCCAAGTAGCTGGGATTACAGGCATGTGCCACCATGCCCAGCTAATTTTGTAGTTTTAGTAGTGACAGGGTTTCTCCATGTTGGTCAGGCTGGTCTCGAACTCCAACCTCAGGTGATCCACCTGCCTCAGTCTCCCAAAGTGCTGGGATTACAGGTGTGAGCCGCTGTGCCCAGCCTCAGGTTGCTATTTAAACAACTCTTAATTATAAATCATACGTGGCAGACAATGTTAAGGCACCCACCAAATATCCATATCTTTAACCTAATCATATATTTGTTCAGGATGCCATGTGCCTGACTTCAGGCAGTGGATCATAATTTGTTCACATTGACATGGCTTCCCTGTTCTCTGCTCTTCTGCCTCCTTTGCAGTTAAAATTCTATATGTATTGGTTGGACTCTTGGCAGGGAACATAATTTTACTCCGATGATTAATTTAAAAGATTTTAGGCTGGGTGTGGTGGCTCACCCCTGTGATCCCAGCACTTTGGAAGGCCGAAGCAGGTGAACCCTTGAGGTCAGAAGTTAGAGACCAGCCTGGCAAACATGGTGAAACCCCATCTCTACTAAAAATACAAAAATTGGCCAGGCATGGTGGTGCACACCTGTAATCCCAGCTACTTGGGAGACTGAGGTGCAAAATTGCTTGAACCCAGGAGGCGGAGATTGCAGTGAGCCAAGATTGCACCACTTCACTCCAGCCTGAGAGAAAGAGCGAGACTCCGTCTAAAATTAATAAATAATAAAATAAGATTACGGAGATATGGGCAGGGTTAAAGATATCAGTGATGCACCCAGAGACCAACTGTTACCACCCCAGGGCCTGACAAAGCAAGAGACGGAAGGTTACCAGAGCCCAGAGAGGGCTGGAGCCTTAGAGAAGGGAGTCTAGAAGCTGGGGACATGACCACTCCCAGAATTCTGCTGAAATGAGACAATGGGGAGAAACAAAAAAAATCCCCTGATTTCACTCAATACACACCCTCCAATCTTTGTTCACGTCTCTTGTTTGACCTGACCAGAAGCCATAAGGCAAAGAAGCTTACCATCTGACATCATTTCTGTCAGTAAGATGTAGAGAGAAGTCTGTTTAGGCATTTCTGGGAAATTTGGGCTTTCCTGATGGAAGTGCTCAGGTATGGATGACAGTTCCCTTTATTCCTCTTTTCCTCCCTTCCATGAATGAGGATATGATGACCAGAGAGCAGCAACCATATTGTAATCATGAGGCAGTAGGTATGAAGGCAAAGGACAACATGCCAAGTGTGTTGGAGGAGAATAATAGGAGGAGCCTGGGTCTCTAGTGGCCTTGTTGAACAGCTGGGTCAGCTCCTATAATCCCTGTCTTCAGACTTCTTTTTTTCCAGGCTAGAGAGCAGTGGCACAATCTCAGCTCACTGCAACCTCTACCTCTTGGGTTCAGGCAATTCTCCTGCTTCAGCCGCCTGAGTAGCTGGGATTATAGGTGCCCATGACCACACCTGGATAATTTTTGTGTTTTTAGTTGAGAAGGGTTTCACCATATTGGTCAGGCTGGTCTGGAACTCCTGACCTCAAGGAATCCTCTTGCCTCAGCCTCCCAAAGTGCTGGGATTACAGGCACGAGCAATTGTGTCTGGCCCAGATTTCTTGATTTTTAAGAAAGCTTTGAGTCTACATACTTTCAGCTCGTTCAATTCCTATATAATAGCATAGTCTTTTTCATAGATATTGTTTATATTTGGTCTGAGGAGATATAATAAAATCTCTTAATATATAATAGCCCAAATACTGAGAGTAAAGGATTCTCTCAATGAAGGAAGTAAAAATATGGCATCTGGGTTCATAAAGTCCCAACATTTAAAAAAGTGAGACTTACATCCAAATACCATATTGTTACTAATTTTGTCACACTTTTCCCACTTGTAATACCTGCTTGTTAATTGTCTTCAGTTAGACTGCAGACTTTGTGCTCATGGGACCATGCTTTTCTCTGACTGCTTAACTGCTGAAGCCTCATATAATGCCTATCAATGAGTTGGTTTTGAGGTCATGAATTTGCTATAATTTTTTCTTTTTAAGACATGGGGGTCTCGCTATGCTGCCCAGGCTGGCCTCAAACTCCTGGGTATCTCAGGAATACCTCAGCCTCCTGAGTAGCTGGGACTATAGGTATGCACCACCATGCCCAGCTGTTATATATAATTTTCTTAACTAACAATTTCTCAGTCATAGTTTCTTAGAGAAAATTTCATCTTATGAAAGCTGAAACATCAGGGACCCTGATTTCTCTACAAGCCATGAATGTTTGAGGACATTTTTTTTGGATGTGAATGAAGGAATGGGAGCAGCTAGTTTGCAAGCTAGTTCTGGATCACAACATTGTCTTTCAGGAAGTTGTGTAGGCTGTGCTGGAACATCCTGCTCATTTAAAAGAATTATGCTTGGTCGGGTGCTGTGGCTCATGCCTGTAATCCCAGCACATTGGGAGGCCAAGGTGGGTGGATCACTTAAAGTCAGGAGTTTGAGACCAGCCTGGCCAACATGGTGAAATCCTGTCTCTACTAAAAATACAAAATTAGCTGAGGGTGGTAGCACATGCCTGTAGTCCCAGCTACTCAGGAGGTGGAGGCAGGAGATTGCTTGAACTTAGGAGGCAGAGGTTGCAGTGAGCTGAGATCGCATGATTGCACTCCAGCCTGGGCAACAGAGCAAGACCCCATTTCAAAAATAAATAAAAAATAAATAATTAAAAGAATTATGCTTGTATTCATTCATTTGTTCAGTCCTGAAGACAAATACCTTACATTCCAGCCACAAAACTAAAAGTAGCTTTACTTAAATAAGGAGAAGGATGGAAACTGGAACACAAGTAGCATTTTATTAGGGAATAAGGTAGGTGGGGGAACCTGCTTTATTGTGCAAATGTTTTATTTTTATGAGGTGTTATTAATAGCAGTGTTTGGTTAAAAGAAAATAAACACCTACAGCAACTGGAATGTTGCTCTTAGCATGAGGAAAATCACAAATATAGCCATTTTATTTTTTAATGACAATTTACTTTTGTGACAAAAGCAGCACAATTTAAATGCTGTAATTTAAGTTTTGTCATGTGGCTTCCTTCAACTATATATTGAATTAAAATGATTATGCTAGTATTTGTGTTACTGTTTTGAATTCTGGGATATATAGATAATTAGGTACCTGTTAATAGATTTTTAAAAATGAGTAACTTGAAGAAAATGGGTCTCTAGTGTTGGCTATAATTTTATTTGAACTGATTGGCTGAAATTTCATCTACCCATTATTATCTTAGATTGATTCTTAGATCTGAGCAGAGTTTTGAGGGAGCCAGAGTATATTTAACATTTTGGTAATTTGATTATGATAATAGTTCTCTGTAATCTGGTCACAAGAAGACAGTGTCCCTTTTCATAATCATATTTTAACTAAGCTACCCACATGGAGAAAACAGATTTATAATAATCTAGTCGCTAAAAAACCTCTGAATTGCTGGGAAAAGGCTTAGAGAGTATAAACTGAAGAGAACTGATTTGACTGGGAAAGTACTGTGAACTATTTTCATGCTGTGTATTTGTTTTCCAAACATTTCAAATTGGCACATTAAAAAATTGAGAATCTGTGCTGAGACACTTTAAATTGTGAGGGCAGATCAGGAATAGCCTATTTCTTTCCACCCCCTATAATCTGCCTCTGCTTATATTTTTAGTTTTCCAGCACCTGAATAAGGAAAGATACAAGTTTGCAGTAGAACTTTGACTATGATATTTATTATCCTGGGGGGAAAAACTAACTATGAAAAAAGGGAGGCTGGGCATGGTGGCTCATGCTTGTAGTCCCAGCACTTTGGGAGGCTGAGGTGGGTGGATCACCTGAGGTCCAGAGTTCAAGACCAGCCTGGCCAACATGGTGAAACACTATCTCTACTAAAAATACAAAATTAGCTGGGTGTGGTGGCACATGCCTGTGATCCCAGCTACTTGGGAGGCTGAAGCAGGAGAATTGCTGAACCTAGGAGGTGGAGGTTGCAGTAAGTGAAGATCACACCATTGCACACTACAGCCTGGGCAATAAGAGTGGAAACTCCATCTCAAAAAAAAAAAAAAAAAAGAAAAGAAAAAAAGGAAAAAAGGAAATGCCTGTAAATTTCCAGGTGTCAGTCATATTAATCATTTATTTGATTGTCTGGAATATGAATATAAAAGGACATTAATTGTGTCCAAGCTATCAAGGATGAAGACAGGACACATTGATTTTATGAGCTGTTTTATGCCATAGTCATTCAGAATGTCAAGATAATAGTTTGTTGTTGACATATACTTAATAAAGAAAAATTTAAAATCAATACCTTGGCCGAGCATAGTGGCTCATACCTGTAATCCCAGCACTTTGGGAGGCCAAGGCAGGTGGATCATTTGGGGCTAAGAGTTCAAGACCAGCCTGGCCAACATGGGGAAATCCTGTTTCTACTGAAATATAAAAATTAGCCAGGCATGTTGGCACACACCTGTAGTCCCAGTTACTTAGGAGGCTGAGACATGAAATTCACTTGAACCTGGGAGGTGGAGGTTGCACTGAGCCAGGATTGTGTCACTGCAATCCAGCCTGGACAACAGAGCAAGACTCTGTTTCAAAAAAATAAAATAAAATAAATATGTTTATGAGCCTACTGTTACCTGGGTTACACTCAGGCACATGGAAAAAAGGCAAACACTTTGTCTGTGTCTGTGTATAAAGTAGGTAGAGGGTGGGAAGTGGTTGAGGGCTAAATAGTCCTTTTTTTTTTTTTTGAGATGGAGTTTTGCTCTTGTTACCCAGGCTGGAGTACGATGGCATGATCTCGGCTCACTGCAACCTCCGCCTCCTGGGTTCAGGCAGTTCTCCTGCCTCAGCCTCCTGAGTAGCTGGGATTACAGGCACGCGCCACCATGCCCAGCTAATTTTTTGTATTTTTAGTAGAGACGGGGTTTCACCATGTTAACCAGGATGGTCTCGATCTCTTAACTTCGTGATCCACCCACCTCGGTCTCCCAACTAAATAGTTCTAATGTCAATTTTATAGCATCTCTTCAGACTATAATTGCTTTTATGGAGTTTAGCAACTACCAGTTGGATCAGCTTAAATTTAATGTATATTAGAATTGCAGAATTCCAAAGAGGGAGGCAAATCTCTATGGATCTTAAAACTTGTATGCCAGGAAGTTAGTATGTTTTATGAAATACAATGTAAAACAACCACTCTTCATAGTTTGGGAAACGTGTGCTATCACAGTCAATGACCTGAAGGCACTGCCACCTTTTCAAGTATTTCCTTATCACATCGAGTTGCTGAGAATTGTGGTTCCTTCCCTTGCATTTAAAAAAAAGTTTTTAAATTCCATTTATAATTTTGAATAATTTATTCACATGAAGTTTCAATTGGCTTTTGCTGATAACACTGCAACAAAGGAAGGGAATGCCACCTTGTTACTGACAGGTAGTCTGAATTCTGCCTCCTAACTAGGCCTCTAATGATACCTCCCACACTGAAAGGAGTATTAGTTCCTATCAGAGGTGTTAAGAGTGGCCAATCAAACCAATAAGCCAAAATGAAAGTAACAGTCAAGAGTTTAATCACTTCCTGTGTTAGTATATGCAAGAGGTTAAGGAGAAAGTGCTGCCTCCTCTGTTTTGCTCCACAGAATGGCACATCAGTTGAGGGTCAGGTGGATCAGCACAGACATAATATTGTCTCACCACTGAATGAAAGGCTACTGTAGTTTTATGGGCCCAGTGGGGCCTGGGTATGCCAAAGGGAAAGGACTAGGAGTGAAAATGTACCAAGTTTTTTTTTTTTTTTTTGAGAGGGAGTTTTGCTCTTTCATCCCGGCTGGAGTAAAGTGGCGCAATCTTGGCTCACTGCAACCTCTGCCCCGCAGGTTCAAGCAATTCCCCTGCCTCAGCCTCCCCAGTAGGTGAGATTATAGGCACCCACCACCATACCTGGCTAATTTTTGTATTTTTAGTAGAGATGGGTTTCACTGTGTTGACCAGGCTGGTCTCGAACTCCTGAGCTCAGGCAATCCACTTGCCTCTGCCTCCCAAAGTGCTAGGATTACAGGTGTGAGCCACCACAGCTAGCTGAAAAAGTACCAAGTACTTAAGGCAGAGTGAAGGAAAGTGTCTTCAAGCTTCCCCAGTAAAGAGACCTCAAAATGGAAGAACCTGGGTTAGGAATGTGGATACACATAAGAGCATGGCTGGCCAGGGAGGACTGAATCCTTGACTAATTCCTTTCAGAGTTTGCAGTGTATTGGCTGTGCAACAAATCTGGTGTGGGAGGGCATCTTTCTTCCTTGAGGCCTGCTAGGTGAAGGCTTCGTAATTGTCTATGGTTGTGCCTAAAAAGAATCAAACATAGGATTTTGGCTGCAACCAGATGCCTTAGTGTTTTATTAAAGTAGACACTTTTTTATATTCCTCACATTAATGATAACTAAAAACCCTGAGCATTATATATAAAACAAACATACAACTCTGGAAGGTAGAAATAAGAAGGCAGAATGACTAGGAACCTCAGGACTCAAGGAAGCTATGGTGATAAGATCCGTGTGTTTTCTTTTTGTCTCATGTATTTGATATTTGGAACTGAAGAAATCAGTGCTCCTCATTTGGCTTCTACTGATACCATGGTAGGGGTGGCCTCGATACCTATGGGTGAAAGTCGTGACACTCCTGGGCGTCCTCTCACACCATCCCAGTGGGGAATGGGAAGGCTGCTTCAGTAGTGTTAGGCTGGGAGTCAAAGTTCCCTTCAGGCTGTGAAGAGGGGAGTCTAGCTTTCTTTGCTGGCACAGGTCGGGGTGGGGCATAGCTTTTTCTGTGGGTTTGTTTAGAGTAGCATTGTCTATAAGGTTTCTGCCCTGCTAGGCTGACCCTTTCCTGTTTTTTTGGCTAGAAGTGGCTGGCTTTTGTGCAGGCCTTTTAGTCTATGTGCATTGATATTTTCCAGTTACTAACTTCTTCAGCTCTAAATCTGGAATACATGAGACAAAAAGAAAATCCAGGGATCTTATCACTCTATTTTCCCTTGAGTCCTGAGGTTCCTAGCCAGTCTGCCTTTTCCTTTCTATCTTCCAGGGTTTTGTGTTTAATTTTTATTATTATAATTTTTTGAGATGGAGTCTCGCTCTGTCACCAGGCTGGAGTGCAGTCGTGCAATCTTGGCTCACTGCAACCTCTGCCTCCTGGGTTCTAGTGATTTTCCTGCCTCTGCCTCCCAAGTAGCAGGGACTACAGGCACGCAGCTAATTTTTGCATTTTTAGCAAAAATGCTAAAATGCAAAAAAAATGCTCAGCTAATTTTTGCATTTTTAGTAGAGACGGGGTTTCATCTTCATGTTGGCCGGGATGGTCTCAATCTCTTGTCAATGTGATCCTCCCATCTTGGCCTCCCAAAGTACTGGGATTACAGGTAGGACCCATTGTGCCCATTCTGTTTGTTTTATATATAATGTTCAGGGTTTTTAGTTGTCATTAGCATGAAGAATACAAAAAAGTGTCTACTACATCATTCCAGAAATCAATGTCTTTTAAGTTGCATTTTTAAAATTTAACCAATCAAATTAATATTAAAAATTAAAGGCAAACATTTATGGGAAAGGCAATTAACCTTGTCTCACTTCTTCATATCTCCAGTATTGTTTCTTAGAGAAGAACACTGTAATCATGTGTTTCCAATTATTTGGGGGTTTATCCCCTTATAAACACAGTAATGTACTTATTCATTATTTTAAAATTTATAACCCCTAAACATTATTCTGCTGTGTTACCAAATAATTTAATTTGATTACATTGTCCTCTTCTTTATTCTTCTCTCAATCTTATTGGCATATATCATTAATCCCCAATTCTATGGTTTACCTGTGTAACATAAAGTTACAGTCACACTATCACTGTATCTATAAATAGACAGGTCTTCACATTCAGTACTACGAGTTCTCCCTTCCTTTCTTCCATCTGACAACCTCTAACAGCTTCATGTTTACTTTACTCTTTTCCCTACCACACTTTTACATAGTTTTATTTTAAAGCAGTATTGGTGTACTCAGTTTATTTGATACCAGTTTATATGTGTTAAGCCATATACTAGCATCCAGATAAAAGACAGAAATCACATCTGCTATTTAAACAGAATCAGAAGAATTAGGAACAAAATATAAAGTTGTTAAACAGGTAACTGAAAGGGTAAAAATTATAGTCATCAAGGAGGTAGCAACTATAGGAAGCAGCTGTCACTCTTAGGACTAAGAGATTAAAGAGAAGATACGAGAATTAGTAAAACTTAGAAACTTAGGGGAAGGGCCCTGAAAAGCTGAAACTCAGACTTCAGAGTTGAGGGCACTGCTTGACTGGTGCTGGTGTTTTGTGGGGCAGGGGTGTGGGTGTTAAGAGCCTGGTTCTGCAAATGTTAGAAAAACTGCACACAAGATTCAGCTGCAGCCATGGAAAGGAACTGCTGCAGCTGTGGGGAAGAAGCATTAGTGGAATGATGCTCACAGGAATGGGAAGCAGATGAGGAGAAGTACGTCTCTTCTTCCTCCAGCCTGTAGTCTCCCCTTCCTTCAAGGGTCAGTGGGCAAAGCAGAAATGTGGTTTGCAGAGTGCCAGGTGCAGCATCACAAAACAGGTTATAGAAGGGGGTATTTTCATGTTGTTTCACATATGTTTTTGATGACTGTGTGTTTTATTTCTTAAGTTCAACTTTCTTTAAAGTATATGTACCTGTGTATATTATATGTATGCACACTTTTAAAGTACACACACACAATACATGCATTTCATCTGCTTAGGCCAGGTGTGGTGGTTCATGCCTGTAATCCCAGCACTTTGGGAGGCCAAAGTGGGTGGATTACTTGAGATCAGGAGTTCAAGACCAGCCTGGCCAACATAGTGAAACCCTGTCTCTACTAAAAATACAAAAATCAGTCAGGCATGGTGGCGGGTGCCTATAATTCCAGCTACTTGGGAGGCTGAGGCAGGAGAACTGCTTGAACCCAGGAGGCAGAGGTTGCAGTGAGCCAAGGCTGTGCCATTGCACTTCAGCTTGGGCAACAAGAACAAAACTCCATTAAAAAAAAAATTACTTATTTTATAAATTGTAGGTAAAAAATACATAAACCACTCTATTTATGAACAGATTCAGTTTATATTAACCCATATTCAGCTACTATAAGAATTTTAAATTTTGGGCCAGGCACAGTAGCTCACACCTGTAATCCCAGCATTTTGGGAGGCTGAGGTGGATGGATCACCTGAGGTCAGGAGTTCGAGATCAGCCTGGCCAACATGGTGAGACCCCGTCTCTTCTAAAAAAAAAAAAAAAAAAGTTTAAATTTCATTTATTAGAGGCAGTCTGAAAGGAGTAAGGAGTGCAGAGAAAGACTGAGTTACTTGAGGAAGGATGGGATACAGGATATCAAAGATATATCTCTATATTCATTATTTCTCAATTTGGCCTTCAATGTCATCTCATGTTTCCTTGGACTATTAACTGCTCACTTCTATAGGGAATGCTAAATTCAAACTTGTATGCCAGTGTTGGCAGAAGATTTTTTGTCTTAGGAGCACTTGAGACAGTAGCAATGAATCATGCTGCCACTAAGTAATTTTTTTTTTTCAGAGATGAGGCATGGAGCCAACCCTTAGCTAAATATTCTGGAAAAAAAAAAAAAAAAAAAAAAAAAAGCATCACCCTTGGAAATGGAAGGGAAAGATAAAATCTGAGATAAAGATGAAATAATTTAGGTTTATGAGTTTCTTCTCTTCTCAATGGTCAGGTAAATAAGGAATTAGGACATTTTGCTTCATTTTAGATGTTTTGTTTTATTTACTCTATTAGCTCAAATAAATGGCCTCCTTCCAATGCATGCATTCTCCATGTATTTGATCATATTAGATGAAAGAATAATAAATACCCAGGTGAATCTAAAGAGAGAGTTTACATAACACTACTCAGTCAACATCTATGGGAGTATGGAATGTAACTGTGCAAAGTAAAATGCATCAAGAATTTAGAACCTCATGAAGTAGCAAAGCATAATGGGTTAGAAAAGCTCTTTCGACATTTAGGCAGTGGAAGTCACTCTGGCTATGTCAAGAAATGGGGGTTGATATGGTTAGGCTTCCTGTCCCCCACCCAAACCTTACCTTGAATTATAGTCCTTATAATCCCCATAATTCCCACTAGTCAAGGGAGACACCAAGTGGAAGTAACTGGATCATGAGGGAGGATTCCCCTATGCCATTCTCATGATAGTGAGTGAGTTCTCATGACATTTGATGGTTTTATAAGGGGCTCTTTCTCCTTCCCCTGATACTTCTCCTTTCTGCTGCCTGGTGAAGAACGTGCCTTGCTTTCACTTTGCCTTCCCCTATAATCAAAAGTTTCCTGAGGCCTCCTCAGCCATGCTTAACTGTGAGTCAATTAAACTTTTTTCCTTCATAAATTACCCAGTCTTGGGCAGTTATTTTTATTTTTTTGAAATGAATTTCTCCCTCTCTTGCCCAGGGTGGAGTGCAGTGGCATAATCTCAGCTCACTGCGACCTCTGCCTCCTAGGTTCAAGAGATTCTCCTATCTCAGCCTCCTGAGTAGCTGGGATTACAGGCATACACCACGTTGCCTGGCTAACTTTTGCATTTTAGTAGAGATGGGGTTTCACCATGTTGCTAAGGCCGGTCTCGAATTCCTGACCTCAGGTAATCCACCCCCACCAACCCCTGCCCTAAACTCCCAAAGTGCTGGGATTACAGGCATGAGCCATCATGCCTGGTGGGCAGTTCTTTTAGCAGTATGAAAACAGACTAATCCAGGAGGATATTTTATTTTATTCTTTATTTTAAAAAAGTCTCCATTAAAAGTTTTTTTTTTTTTAAAGTAAAACATCTTGTTTTAATTCAAGCAAAACTTTGTCTTTAGAAATCTGTGGAGAGTTGGGATACGAGTAACTTTATAGTTTCTCAAACATTTAAAAAAAATTTTAATTTAATTAATTAATTTATTTAAAGGGTCTGCCTCTGTCACCCAGGCTGGAGTGCAGTGGCATGATCTTGGCTAACTGCAACCTCTGCCTCCTGGACTCAAGTAATCTTTACACCTCATCCTCCTGAGTAGCTGGGACTACAGACCCACATCACCATACTGGGCTAATTTTTGTATATCTTGTAGAAATGGGATTTGGTCATGTTCCCCAGGCTGGTCTTGAACTCCTGAGCTCAAACAAACTGCCTCTGAAACTGTTGGGATTATAGGCATGTGCCATTGCACCTAGCACATTTTCTATTTTTTTTAAAAAAAGCTTTTTGAGGAGGAGGCAAGATGGCATCGTAGAGGTGACTCAGGATTGCAGCTCTCAGTGAAGGCGCAGAGGGTGAGTCCTAGCCGCATTCTCGGATGTTCCTTTTATGCCCACAAAGCGTTGAAAGTCCCAGGTGTGGGAGAGACACGGGACGCTAGCGCAGCTGGCTAACGCAGCCAGCTCCCGCCGCCTCTTCGGCCGGCGCCGCAGCGGGACCCGGCGCGGAACTCACTGGTCTGGGTGCCCTGTTAAACCGGCAATCTGAGATTTGGAAGGGCAGATTGGTATGTTCATCTGATTGAATGGGACTTGGACAATGAGCCAGACCAGGAGTTTCCTTGGAAGCGTGATCTGAGCCGGGGTAGTGGGCAGCGGCATGGGAGATCCCACGGATCCCAGTGCCCTATCGGCAGGCTACTGGGGCACCAGTGAGAGAGTCGACCTTTCAGCTTGGGGAGAGGAAGAGAGAGAGAGAGAGAGGACGGACTCTGAGGCAGGGAGCTGGGTGATCGGGCTCAGCGGGTCCCACGCTCACGGGGACAAGCAGGGCGGTGACTGGAGATGCTTGGGGCTGAGAGTTTTGCTGCCAGCATCTAGGACAGTGCAGCCCAGTGAGGGAGGGGCGTCCATCATTGCTGACGCAGTCCACCCCCACTGAAGTACCGCCCAGGACTGACGCAGCCTGCCGTTGCCGAGGCAACCTACCATAACAGAGAGACTCCGCGCTCCACAGCAGAAGGGAGCCCAGCAGCAACAGGGCGGACCCGCGCTAGCAGGTCAGAGCCCTGGCAGGCAAATAGTGAATAGACTGCCGCCTAGTGGGGCAGGACAGTGCAACAGATACTCATAAAGAAAGCCCCAACTCCCTGAGACAGAGCATCTAAGGGGGAAAAAAAAAGGGTGGTGTTTTATGAGTTCTATATCAGCAGACATAAACAACCTCCCAACAACGCTGAATGAACAACGGAGCTCACAGCTCAGCACCGGAGCTCCTATAAAGCACAGACTGTCTCCTCAAGCAGCTCCCTGACCCCTGTATATCCAAGGAGTCACCCCAGAAAAGGACTAATCAGACTGACATTTGGCTGGCATTATTCTGGAACAAGGACAGCAGAAGAGGAAACTGGTATCATCCCTCACTGTTCCGCAGCTGCTGCAGGTATACCCCAGACAAGCAGGGCCTGGAGTGGACCTCAGCACTCATACAGCAGAGGGGCTAGACCATTAGAGGGAAAACTAAGTAACAGAAATACTTCATCATCAACAATCTCAGCGTCCACACAGAGATCCAATTGAAAAATCAGCAACTACTAAGACGACAGGCGGATAAATCCATAAAGATGGGAAGAAACCAGCGCAAAAAGGAGGAAAGCACCCGAAACCAAAACACCTCACCTCCAAAAAAGGACCAAAACTCCTCACCAACAAGGGAACAAAGCTGGACGGAGAATGAATGTGACGAAATGACGGAATCAGACTTCAGAAAGTGGATAATGAGAAACTTCAGTGAGCTAAAGGAACATGTACTAAACCAGTGCAAAGAAACTAAGAACCTTGAAAAAGATTTGAAAAAAGATTCGAGGAATTGATAACAAGAATGGACAACTTAGAGAGGAATATGAATGAATTGAAGGAGCTGAAAAACACAACAGGAGAACTTCGCGAAGCATGCACAAGTTTCAACAGCCGAATTGACCAAGCAGAAGAAAGAATATCAGAAGTTGAAGATCAACTCAATGAAATAAAATGAGAAACCAAGATTAAAGAAAAAAGTATAAAAAGGAATGAACAACATCTCCAAGAAATGTGGGACTATGTGAAGAGACCCAACCTATGTTTGATAGGTGTACCAGAATGTGATGAAGAGAATGAATCCAAGCTGGAAAACACTCTTCAGGATATTATCCAGGAAAATTTCCCCAACCTAGCAAGACAGGTCAATACTCATCTCCAGGAAATACAGAGAACACCACAAAGATACTCCGCAAGAAGAGCAACCCCAAGGCACATAATCGTCAGATTCACCAGGGTTGAAATGAAGGAGAAAATACTAAGGGCAGCCAGAGAGAAAGGTCGGGTCACCCACAAAGGGAAGCCTATCAGACTCACAGCAGATCTCTCGGCAGAGACTCTACAAGCCAGAAGAGAGTGGGGGCCAATATTCAACATCCTTAAAGAAAAGAGCTTTCAACCCAGAATTTCATATCCAGCCAAACTGAGCTTCATAAGTGAAGGAAAAATAAAATCCTTCATGAACAAGCAAGTACTCAGAGATTTTGTCACCACTAGGCCTGCTTTACAAGAGCTCCTGAAAGAGGCACTACACATAGAAAGAAACAACCAGTTCCAGCCATCCTAAAAGCATACCAAATGCTAAAGACCATCAACAAAATGAAGAATCTACATGAACCAATGGGCAAAACAGCCAGCTAGCATCAAAATGGCAGTATCAAATTCACACATAACAATATTAACCCTGAATGTAAATGGGCTAAATGCACCAATCAAAAGACACAGACTGGCAAATTGGATAAAAAACCAAAACCCATCAGTGTGCTGTATCCAGGAAACCCACCTCACACGCAAAGATACACAAAGGCTCAAAATAAAAGGATGGAGGAAGATTTACCAAGCAAATGGAGAACAGGAAAAAGCAGGAGTTGCAATTCTCATCTCTGATAAAATAGACTTTAAAGCAACAAAGATCAAAAGGGACAAAGAAGGTCATTACATAATGGTAAAAGGATCGATACAACAAGAAGAGCTAACGATTCTAAATATATATGGACCCAATGTAGGAGCACCCAGATATATAAGGCAAGTTCTTAATGACTTACAAAGAGACTTAGACTCCCACACAATAATAGTGGGAGACTTTAACACTCCACTGTCAATAGCAGACAGATCAACCAGACAGAAAATTAACAAGGATATCCAGGACTTGAACTCAGACCTGGAACAAGCAAACCTGATAGACATTTACAGAACTCTCCACCCCAAATCCACAGAATATACATTCTTCTCAGCAACACATCACACCTACTCCAAAATTGACCACATAATTGGAAGTAAAGCACTCCTCAGCAAATGCAAAACAACGGAAATCATAACAAACAGTCTCTCAGACCATAGTGCAATCAAATTGGAACTCAGAATTCAGAAAATAACTCAGAACCGGACAGCTTCATGGAAACTGAACAACTGGCTCTTGAATGTTGATTGGATAAACAATGAAATGAAGGCAGAAATAAAGAAGTTCTTTGAAACCAACGAGAATGAAGACATAACGTACCAGAATCTCGGGGACACATTTAAAGCAGTCTGTAGAGGAAAATATATAGCAATAAGTGCCCACATGAGAAGAGTGGAGAGATCCAAAATTGACACCCTATCGTCAAAATTGAAAGAGCTAGAGGAGCAAGATCAAAAAAGCTCAAAACCTAGCAGAAGACAAGAAATAACTAAGATCAGAGCAGAACTGAAGGAGATAGAGACAAGAAAAACCCTTCAAAAAATCAATAAATCTAAGAGCTGGTTTTTTGAAAAGATCAACAAAATAGACAGACCACTAGCCAGACTGATAAAAAAGAAAAGAGAGAACAACCAAATAGACGCAATAAAAAATGATAAAGGGGAAATCACCACAGATTCCACAGAAATTCAAACCATCATCAGAGAATACTACAAACAACTCTATGCACACAAACTAGTAAATCAGGAAGAAATGGATAAATTCCTGGACGCCTGTGTCCTCCCAAGCCTAAACCAGGAGGAAGCCGAAACTATGAATAGACCAATAACAAGGTCAGAAGTTGAGGCAGCAATTAAGAGCCTACCACACAAAAAAAGCCCAGGTCCAGATGGGTTCACAGCTGAATTCTACCAGACACACAAAGAGGCTCTGGTACCATTCCTTCTGAAACTATTCCAAATAATCCAAAAAGAGGGAACCCTTCCCAAATCATTTTATGAGACCAACATCATCCTGATACCAAAACCTGGCAGAGACTCAACAAGAAAAGAAAACTTCAGGCCAATATCCATGATGAACATAGATGCAAAAATCTTCAATAAAATACTGGCAAATCGATTGCAACAGCACATTAAAAACCTTATCCATCATGATCATGTAGGATTCATCCCGGGGATGCAAGGCTGGTTCAACATACGCAAGTCTATAAATGTAATTCACCACATAAACAGAAGCAAAAACAAAAACCACATGATTATCTCAATTGATGCAGAGAAGGCATTTGACAAAATTCAACAGCCTTTTATGCTAAAAACCCTCAATAAACTTGGTATTGATGGAACATATCTCAAAGTCATAAAAGCTATTTACGACAAACCAACAGCCAATATCATACTGAATGGGCAAAAACTGGAAGCATTCCCTTTGAAATCCGGCACTAGACAAGGATGCCCTCTCTCACCACTTCTATTCAACATAGTACTGGATTGCCAGAGCAATCAGGCAAGAAAAAGAAATAAAGGGTATTCAAATAGGAAAGGTGGAAGCCAAATTGTCTCTATTTGCAGATGACATGATAGTATACCTAGAAGACCCCATCACCTCAGCCCCAAAGCTCCTGCAACTGATAAGCAACTTCAGCAAAGTCTCAGGATATAAAATCAATGTGCAAAAATCACAAGCATTCCTATACACCAATAACAGACTTAAAGAGAACCAAATTAAGAATGAACTGCCATTCACAATTGCTACAAAGAAAATAAAATACCTAGGAATACAACTCACAAGGAATGTAAGGGACCTCTTTAAGGAAAACTACAAACAACTGCTCAACGAAATAAGTGAGGACAAAAACAGATGGAGAAACATTCCATGTTCGTGGTTAGGAAGAATCAATATCGTGAAAATGGCTATACTGCCCAAAGTAATTTACACAATCAATGCTATCCCCATCAAACTACCATTGAATTTCTTCACAGAACTGGAAAAAACCACCATGAACTTCATATGGAACCAAAAAAGAGCCCGCATAGCCAAGTCAATTCTAAGCAAAAAGAACACAGCAGGAGGCATCACGCTACCAGACTTCAAACTATACTACAAGGCTACAGTAATCAAAACAGCATGGTACTGGTACCAAAACAGAGATATAGACCAATGGAACAGAACAGAAGCATCGGAGGCAACACAACATATCTACAACCATATTATCTTTGATAAACCAGACAAAAACAGGCAATGGGGAAAGGATTCCCTATTTAATAAATGGTGTTGGGAAAACTGGCTAGCCATGTGCAGAAAGCAGAACGTGGACCCCTTTCTGACACCTTACACTAAAATTAACTCCAGATGGATTAAAGACTTAAATGTAAGACCTGACACCATAAAAACGCTAGAAGAAAATCTAGGGAAAACCGTTCAGAACATAGGAGTAGGCAAGGACTTCATGAACAAAACACCAAAAGCGTTGGCAACAAAAGCCAAAATAGACAAATGGGACCTAATCAAACTCCACAGCTTCTGCATGGCAAAAGAAACAGTCACTAGAGTGAATCGGCAACCATCAGAATGGGAAAAAATCTTTGCAGTTTACGCATCTGACAAAGGGCTGATATCCAGAATTTACAAAGAACTCAAACAGATTTACAGAAAAAAAACAAAGAAGCCCATTCAAAAATGGGCAAAGGATATGAACAGAAACTTTACAAAAGAAGACATACATGAGGCCAACAAACATATGAAAAAGTGCTCATCATCACTGGTCATTAGAGAGATGCAAATCAAAACCACATTGAGATATCATCTCACACCAGTTAGAATGGCGATCATTAAAAAATCTGGAGATAGCAGATGCTGGAGAGGATGTGGAGAAATAGGAACACTCTTACACTGTTGGTGGGAGTGTAAATTAGTTCAACCATTGTGGAAGACAGTGTGGCGATTCCTCAGGGACCTAGAAATAGAAATTCCATTTGACCCAGCAATCCGATTACTGGGTATCTATCCAAAAGACTATAAATCATTCTACTATAAGGACACATGCACACGAATGTTCATTGCAGCACTGTTTACAATAGCAAAGACCTGGAACCAACCCAAATGCCCATCGATGATAGACTGGACTGGGAAAATGTGGCACATATACACCATGAAATATTATGCAGCAATCAAAAATGATGAGTTTGTGTCCTTTGTAAGGACATGGATGAATCTGGAGAACATCATTCTCAGCAAACTGACACAAGAACAGAAAAAGAAATACTGCATATACTCACTCATAGGTGGGTGAGAAAAATGAGAACATGGACACAGAGAGGCGGTCTACTATACACTGGGGACTGTTGGGGGAAATGGGGGAGGGACAGCGCGGGGGCTGGGGGGGATAGCCTGGGGATGAATACCAAGTGTGGGTCAAGGGGAGGAAGGCAACAAAACACACTGCCATGTGTGTACCTATGCAACTATCTTGCACGTTCTGCACATGTACCCCAAAACCTATAATGCAATAAAAATTAAAAAAAAAAAAGCTTTTTTAAGGTATAATTGATATACAAAAAGCTGCACATATTTAATGTGTACAGTTTTATTAGTTTGGACATATGCAAACATTGGTAATACCATTCAAACCTTTGAGAGGTATTCAATACCTCTCAACGTTTCACTGTGTCCCTTTTTTTTCTTCTAAAGAATACGTATCTACTCTCTTAAGAATTTTGAAGACTACAATATGACATACATTATGATGTACTGCAGGCTCCTAGAACTTTTTCATCTAACATAACTGAAACTTTATACCGACTGAATGACAGGTAGGATCTCAATGAAATGGGGGGTTATTTTACAGATATATGTGACAACAAAAAGATCAAGGATCTCACAGGATTTCTTGAAAGAATAAAGACTAACCTTTTTTTTTTTTTAGCATCTCAGGTGGATCAGGCTCCATGCCAGATAATTTATACCCAGCAGCTCATTTAACTCTCCTGAAACAAAACAAAACAAAATTAAGATAGTATTATTATCCTCATGTCTTAAGGCTGAGATGTTGTGACTTGATCATAGTTATGAAGCTGAACATGCGAGAGGCAATGCAGTGTTTGTGATTCCAATGGCCACTCTTCCTGACTGGCTCCCTTATATTAATTATAAGCCTTTAATAACAGCCACCAATAGTGAATATATTGGTGAATATAATAGTGAATCCTCTTGCCTCTAATATTCAAGGTAGCCATGGTAATTTAGTTGAATATAAATGACTTATATGTATGTGTATATATATATATACACACACACACACATACATGAAAGCTAACAATAATTACTAACTTTAAATGGTAATCAGAGCTGTATTCTCTTTGCGCTTACTATCTTACCCTATTGAAGATAAATCATTTCAGATTATTAAATACGACATTAATGTAGAAACACTTTTATGGCATTTTACCTTTATATGAAGTAACTCAATTATTTGTATAAAGAGGGATAATCATATCACAATCTTTATGCAATACATCTGGTGGGTGGAAAATGACATTTTAGTTTTAATTAGGATAATTTGAAATTGCTGCTGAGAAGTTTGCCTAAGGTCACAGAACTACTCAGAGCTAGAAATACAGCACAGTAATCTCTATTTCTAGCCCAATGATCCACTTACTTAAAACGGGGCTTATGCTATTCATAAAGCAATGTCATCAGTCACAAATCTCATTAAGATAGGAGTAAAAATTAGATATTAGGAGAGACAACCATTTATGTAATAAATGTCAAACAATCTTTCTTTTTAAACTAATTTTATATTATTATCTAGCCATTTCTTAGAAGAAAAGTTTTATAAATGTAGGAGAAGAATATAGCTATTCTTGAATATCAGTTTTTGTGGTTGAAATAAACCTGCATTTAGAGTTCATTTTGTAAAGCTTCAATGATGTCTCTAAAATTAGATGTCAAATAATAATAGATTATTATTAATTATATAGATGTCCATGATAATGCATAACCTCTGTAATGTATGGTGTTGCTCTATATTTTATTAATCTGAGTGTTTGGATTAATTCAGAAACTGTCTTTACTTTTTCAGGATTTTAATAATGGTTTATAGGGATTATGGTATCCCCTGTATTGCTTTCACTTTGTTGATTTATTTTATCGAATGATTTTATGATCAATCTCTTCTTTCTAACTTGCCCTCATTTCATTTTTCTTTCTTTTTTGAGACTGAGTTTTGCTCTTGTTGCCTAGGCTGGAGTGCAATGGTGTGATCTCGGCTCACCACAACCTCTGCCTCCCAGGTTCAAGCAATTCTCCTGCCTCACCCTCCCGAGTAACTGGGATTATAGGCACGCACCATCACGCCTTATTTTGTATTTTTAGTAGAGATGGGATTTCTCCATGTTGGTTGGGCTGGTCTTGAACTCCCAACCTCAGGTGATCCACCGAGACTGGCCACCCTTATTTCTTTTTCTTTTCTTTGTTTGTGACACAGAGTCTTGCTTTGTCACCCAGGTTGGAGTGCAGTGGTGTGATCTCCGCTCACTGCAACCTCTGCCTCCTGGGTTCAAGTGATTCTGCTGCCTCAGCCTCCTGAGTAGCTGGGATTACAGGCTTGCACCAACAAGCCCAGCTAATTTTTGTATTTTTAGTAGACACAGGGTTTCACCACGTTGGCTGGGCTGGTCTCAAACTCCTGACCTCAAGTAATCTGCCCACCTCGCTTCCCAAAGTGCTAGGATTACAGGTGTGAGCCACCTAGCCTGGCCTGCCCATATTTCAAGTCTAAAAACAATCCTGAAAATTTACTACTTTAAGTTTTTCTGTTTACCTTTAATATAAGAAAAAATAAAAACTCATTTTATTTCTACTTGCTTGCTTACCCAGACATATTTCTACATATTTTATTTTAGAGTTTTTAATTGCCAAATACTCATTGAATACCTGCACATTTGATAGTGCTTAAGTATTTTAGCACATTTTTTTTTTTTTGAGACAGGATATTGCTCTGTCACCCAGGCTGGAGTACAGGGGCACCATCATGACTCACTGTGCAGCCCCAACCAACCCCAATCTGGGCCCAAGAGATTCTTGTGCCTCAGCCTCCTGAGTAGGTGGGACTACCAGTGCACACCACCACAGCCAGCTAATATTTTTTATTTTTTGTAAATACAGAGTCTGGCCATGTTGCCTAGGCTAGTCTCAAACTCCCAGGTTCAAAGGATCCTCCCTTCTCAGCCTCCTAAATTACTGGGAGTACAGGTATGAGCCACTGTGCCTGGCCTTAGCACAATATTAAGCACTTCATAAAGCCTCAATAAAAATTTATTTTATTATAACCATTTAGTGTAAGCAGTGCAATAAAACTATAGATCAAAGTCTCTGTCTTCAAGGACAGATCTTAAAATTCAGTAATGGAGGAGATATGGCGTTTAGGAAGAAGATGACACACAAGCCAAAGCTATGTCCTAGGGTAACTCATCTCTGATGCCTTTGCCTACTTTCTCCTTACCTGCTATGCCCTTTACTTGATAACTAACAAAACCGAAAACTAAAAGTAACTGGGAGAACGTCTGTGTAAATGTTAGCTCACATCGTAATTCCTGGTGCTTGAGAAAATTCCAAATCATGAATATAGAGTTTGACCAAGAGATCTTTGGGACAGTCAATATTATTCTTTAGAGAGCTGGCAAAATTTCTAGTTAATTTTAGGAAGAGGTCCCTGGAGTCATACTGGAGTCCTGAGGGAACTTTGGAGATAAACTATAGTTGTGTGTCTGAGAAATAATCCGGATAACTTTAGGCACAATTTACATTTCCTATAGTTCAGTAGGTGTCTCTATATATCCCCAGGAACTAGGCTGGACTGACATTTGTGGCCTAGTTTTATGCCAAACCTCGTTGCTTAGGAATTGGAAAAATACTGGTTTTGCCCTGAGGAAGTGGTATGTTTGGAGCATGAGGCAGCAACCATTTACTAGCATGTGGGGTCATTAAGATTTCATTAGCTTTTTCTGTGCTACCCAAGCCCACCAAAATTTTTCAATACCTATTAAGTGCCCAATACCATACTAAGTGTTTGGTTAAAATGCATGTCATAGGTTTTTGTCCTTGAATAGCTTAATAATTTCAAAGGACCAGGCTTTAAACTGTGTTCATTGCACTTAATGGTTCCAAGAAGAAGCCCCAGAGCCAATGTTGGGGTTGGTACAATTTTAGAATTGCATCCAGCACATAATAAATGCCCAAACTGTCTTAGCCTTGTGGGTTTATAGTTTAACTGGAAAAGTTTTATTGGCTTTCTACAGTTGACATATATTTATATACTGATCTTCTGAATAAGATTTTCTTTGAAAAAAGGTTCTGCTGCTAAATAAAGTTTGAAAAACTAATGATCTCAGGTATCTCATTTCAGAGTCTTACTAAAAATTAATATAAACATTCCATAAAGACTTGATGCAATTTTATATTACAGAGTCCTACTTTTGATTAAACGAATGTCTACAAAAAGTCAAAACATTTTGACTAATATGTACACTTTACTGAGTTTAGAATGGCCCAATTATAGATAATAGGAAAAAAGAGTTATAGCCATCAGCATTATGATACTTTCTGTGTATCAAACCTGTACCCATTTTTGTGAACATTATAAGGATTAGCATGTATTGAGTGCCAGGTATTATTCAAAATCATTTTAAATATGTTAAGTCATTTTATCTTCATAGCCATATTATGAGGCAGGTACTATTTTATAGATGAAGTAATACCTTATTATTTTATTTATTTATTTTTGAGACAGAGACTTGCTCTGTCACACAGGCTGGAGTACAGTAGTGCCATCTCAGCTCACTGCAACCTCTGCCTCCCAGGTTCAAGCAATTCTCCCTACCTCAGTCCCCAAGTAGCTGGGATTACAGGCTTACGCCACCATGCCCAGCTAACTTTTATATTTTTAGTAGATACAAGGTTTCGCCATGTTGGCCAGGCTGGTCTTGAACTCCTGACCTCAAGTGATCTGCCTGCCTTGGCCTCCCAAAGTGCTGGGATTACAGGTTTAGCCACTGTGCCTGGCTGAGGTAATACCTAAAGACCAGAAATACTATTTAAATGTCCCAAATCATGAAGCAAGAAGTCTCAGTTTGTATAAAAACAAAGCCATCTGAGCTATTAAATATTATATCCCAATTTTATAAATGCAGAAATTGAGATCCAAAATATCAGAATTTTTGTCTTAAAATTACACAGCTATTAACTGTCAGAGCTGGAATTTAAAATAAGGCCATCTGACCCCAAATCTGGTATTTAAGAACATAATGGTTAGAAATAATCAAAACTTAAAATATAAATTGGTTGTTTCTGACAATTAAGTAAAGTGAATACTTGATCAAGAAGTTTAGATACATGTAAAACTATCTTCAAGAGCCTTAATAAACTGATTAGATTACATTTGGTGGTTATTAATGTATCTAAAGAAAGATTACATTAATCTAAAGAAACATTTAATATCTTTGGTGAGATAAATCCCTAAGTGTTTCATATATTTATGATATTACAAAAATATTTTTGGCTGGGCACAGTGGCTCACACCTATAATCTCAGTGCTTTGGGGGACGAAGGTAGGAATATCACTTGAGGGAAGAAGTTTGAGATTAGCCTGGGTAACACAGCAAGATCCCCTCTATAAAATATTTTAAAAATTAGCTGGGCATGGTGGAGTTTGAGGGTGGAATGAGCTATGATTGCAGTACTGCACTCTGGCCTGGGCAATAGAGTGAGACTCCATGTCAAAGAAAAACAAAGATATTTTTAAAAAATTTCATCCTGATTATTTACTGCTGGTCTATAGAAATATATTTTTTTGTATATTGATCATTGTAATGGACTGGATTTTTATGTCTCCCTCATAAACGTTAGTTGAAATTTTAACTCCTAAAGTGATGACATTAGAAGACGGGGCCTTGGGGAGGTGATCCCCTCATGAATGGTACTAGTGTACTTATAAAAGAGATACCAGAGAGCTTGTTTGCCCCTTTTGCTATAAGAAGTTCCAGGGAGATGATGTCCATCTACAAAGAAGTGGTCGCTCACCAGACACTGAATCTGCTGGTGTCCTGATCTTGAATTTACTAGCCTCCAACATTGTGAGTAATAAACTTCTGTTGTGTATATCCACCTACTTGATAGTATTTTATTACAGAAACCTGAACAGACTAAGGAAACAGAAATCTTGCTAAGCGTACATATTAGTTTTAGATTTTTTTTGTAGATTCCATCTATTATCTATTTCTTTTTGAGTGAACTCTTTAGTTTTTGAGGACATTTAACACATTTATATCAAAGTTGTCCATAATTGTATTAGTTATCTATTGCTATGTAATAAATTCCCACAAACTTAGTGGCTTAAAACACACATTTATTATCTCACAGTTTCTGAGCCTCTCCTAGGAGTTAGGGCATGCCTTAGCTAGGTCCTTCACTTAGGGTCTCACAGGCTGCAATTAAAGTGTCATCTAGGACTGGATTCTCATCAGGGAAAAATATTGCTCCAAGCTCTATTGGGTTGCTGGCAGAATTCATTTCCTTGTGGTTGTAGAACTCATGGCAGCTTGCTTCTTAACAGCCAGCAATGGAGTGACAGAGACAGAGAGAGAGAGACTCTAGCAAGAACACTGTTATGCTCTCATGTAATCTGATACATGTGAACGTGCATTGCATTGCCTTCTCCACATTCCATTGTTTAGAAGGAAGTTACAGGCCATGCTCATACCTAAGGATGAAGAATTATACAAAGTCATGAACATCAGGATGTAGGAATCATGGGAACACCTTAATCCTGTGTACCCCAGTAATATTCTCCTATTAACCTTTTAGTATTTGTAGAATAGTAAGGGCTATTATAGAATCTACAGTGATGTCACCTCTGCCATTGTAGATATTGCTAATTTGTCTTCTTTTTTTTTCTGATCTGGCTAGAGTTTTATCAATTGTATTGATCTTCCCCCAAAACTAGATTTTGGTGTCATTGATTTTTCCCACTCTTTTCTGCTTTCTACATAATCAATTTATGTTTTGATCTTTATTATTTTCTTTTTCTGCTTGCATTGGATTTCATTTGCTCTTTTATTTCTCAAGGTCCAAGCTGAAGTCAGTGTTTCGAGTCCTTTATTTTTTTTCTAAATTTAGACATTTCTAAATTTCCCCCTAAATTCTGCTTTTATGTCATCCACAGATTTTGATACATAGTGTGCATCTTGACCTTTCCTCCTCAAAAGAAGTCTGCAACACAAACCTTACGTAATATTACATCCTCCTGACCTTAGCCCACCCCTCCCAAGTACATCATGGCTGACACCCTGTAAATGCAAACTTTTACTTAATAACCTAGGATCATTTTTCAAAAACTTCCTTGACTTTAAACATCCATATTTATCATCTATATTGGATTAGTTCTCCAGTATATTAGATTAGTTCTCCAGAGAGGCAGAACCAATGGAATGTCTATCTGTCTGTCTATCTATCTATCCATCCATCCATAGATGTCCTATCTATTATCTATATCTATATAAAATTATTTTAAGGAATTGGCTCATGTGATTGTAGCACTTGGCAAGTATAAAATCTACAAGGTAGGCTGGCAGGCTGGGGATCCAGGCAGTTTGGAAATAAAATTTCTTATTTTGGGGGGGACCTCAGTTTTTTCTAAGACCTTCAATTGATTGGATGAGCCCCACCCACATTATGAAGGGTAATCTGCTTTATTGTAAGTCTACTTATTTAAATGTTAATCTCATCTTAAAAAAAGAAAAAACCCTTCATAGCTACATTTAGATTGGTGTTTGCCCAAATATCTGGGTACCATGGTCAAGCTGACACATAAGATTTATCATCACATTACCCGTCTAATTTCCAGATTTCTCAATTATTAACTTGTCATTTCCAATGATCTACCCGCTCCAATTATATAACTGTTCCATAATTACATTCTGAGCCTGAAAATCACCAGGCAGGATCTACTCCAAAGTCACTAATTCAAATAGTCTTCTTCCTGACCAAAGTCCCTTATTATTTCAGTTTATGTGTTCAAGTACTTTTATAGTAAAAGTTTTTAGAAGAGATAAGAATCTTCAGGCCTTTGATTCTTAGTCTTTCCTCTATCAGTCAGTGCTCTTCCTTACCTATCTTGGATGCCATGGTCAAGTTTTTAAATTACTCTCTTATAAAAATATTAAACATTATTTTTCTTTCTATCATATCTTCTTGGTGAAAGCAACATGGGATGAACCCACATATTTTCTCCAAGCTTGCTTCTGGAAATCTGAACACCACAAGAGAAAAGATACAAGAGTGCAGAATTCACTGTGAATTTATGTTCAACATGCTCAACGGTTTTCAGTTGCTTGACAACTATATATTTCTTTTGTGAGCAAATGTCTCACTTTAAATTGACTAAAAAAAAATCCACTCTCATCAAACTTCCACATCCACCTTCACCTTGTCACTCTCATAGTATCTTTTCACCTCCTACGTCTGTAAGAAAACAAGAGCTCCTCTACAGCTAGCAGCAAGAGTTCTAGTTGCTGCTCACACCTTCATGCTTAGCAGTAGTAACGGCTGCTTACAGTTGCTTGTCACTGGGAGCTTTACTCTTCCTTGTCAGTTGCCTTAATCCCTTCTCACATGTTGGTAAGTACTACCTTCATTGAATTCTCTTTGATTAAACCTGTGAGTGTGCCATCTGTTTACTTATGTAACCCTGACCAATAGAAAATCTTAAATCTGCCTTTTGCTCTGTCATCACCACTGCATGCTCCAGTTGCATACACTGTAACACAGATTTCTCTAGAGCTAAACCAGATCTTAGGCCAAAGGTAAAAGACTTGGCACAATTTTCACCTATATGTTCATGGCTGATATTACAGATCATGGCATGTATTCCCACTGATCCTTCCTACTTACAGGGAACTCATAGATAGATTGGTTTAAATTTTGCCTTGTGAAAGTCGCATTCTTCCAAAGTAGTTTGTTTTTACATGACTTCAAAATTTTCTGCCCTTGTCACTCTTAGTTTGATTAATGGACATCTTATGATTGTTATAATCTTGTTAACTTTGTATTTATTAATTATTTACTTTTTGAATTAACCTCTACCTTAGTTTTGTAACTAATTTTTTTTTTTTTTTTTTTTTTTTTGAGACTGAGTTTCGCTCTTGTTACCCAGGCTGGAGTGCAATGGCACGATCTCGGCTCACCGCAACCTCCACCTCCTGGGTTCAGGCAATTCTCCTGCCTCAGCCTCCTGAGTAGCTGGGATTACAGGCACACGCCACTATGCCCAGCTAAGATTTTGTATTTTTAGTAGGGACAGGGTTTCACCATGTTGACCAGGATGGTCTCGATCTCTTGACCTTGTGATCCACCCGCCTCGGCCTTCCAAAGTGCTGGGATTACAGGCTTGAGCCACCGATTTTGCTCTGTTGCCCAGGCTGGAGTGCAGTGGCGTGATCATGGTTCACTGCAGCCTCAACTTACTGGATTCAAGCAATCCTCCCACCTCAGCCTCCCAAGAAGCTGGGACCACAGGCATGTGCCACCATGACCAGCTAATTTTTTTTTTTTTTAATTTTTGGTAGAGTGAAGTCTATGTTGCTCAGGCTGGTTTGAAATCCTGTGCTAAACTAGTTTTGTAACTAAGTCTTAATAGTTGGAGAGCTCTGAGTTTATCCCTGTGCATGAGAAGGATATTGGTATAGAAAAATTTATTGAATTTGCTTATGACAGGTTGATGTAAAATTCTAATTATATTGTAATAATGAGCTTATCAAATACTTATTAATATTGAATTAATTTTTTTAAGACAGAGTCCTGCTCTTGTCAGCCAGGCTGAAGTGCAATGGTGCCATTTTGGCTCACTGCAACCTCTGCCTCCTGGGTTCAAGAGATTCTCCTGCCTCAGCCTCTCAAGTAGCTGGGATTATAGGCGCCTGCCACCACATTGGGCTAATGTTTGTATTTTTTGTAGAGACGGAGTTTCACCATGTTGTCTAGGCTGGTCTCAAACTCCTAATCTCAGGTAATCCATCAGCCTCATCTCCCAAAGTGCTGGGATTACAGGCGTGAGCCACTGTGCCCAGCCAGAATTTATTTTTTATTATACATAATCTTTATTTTTTGGATGATTGGATAACCAATGATTCCAGTTTGATAGAATGATGTAATCTCCATTTGAAATGCCCTAAAACACAGTCTTATTACCTTAAAGGTTAGTAGAGATATGCATGCATTTACATTATAACATATACGGAAACTACATTTAGAAGATACAGCATGAATATGTTCATGTGGAGCCCTTGACTGCATTTTATCTTACATTAAGCTAGGAGAATGTCTACTTTTATCTAGCCAGGTAGCTTGCTGTTAAATGTCCTGGAGGTACTTTATCCATCTTTCAGTAGGACCTCTGCTATATTCCTACCTCTGTCCCTCCCAGTTTCCTAGAATGTTGAAGAAGTTTACAGCTTATAAGGAAATGTTCTTGCTCTTCTGTTAACAGTGCATCTGCCCAGTAGACTGGTGCCCAGGACTCCTACTCCTGCCAAGCAGGTTTTCTCATTTGCCAGGCTTGAAGTTGAGGTGCTCTTTAGTGATATCAACCCAAATGTTTCTGTCAGTATTTAACTTGTTTCATGGACTTGATTCAACTAACACCTGTTTATTACTCATTATATGCCAGGCCCTCTTCATGATACTGAATATTAAAAGATAAACAAAATGAGGGCTATTTTTACAGTAAATTTGATGTCTATATCAAAATTATGTGGAAATACATTAACAGAGAATTAAGTCTAGGTTGAGAACAAGAAAATCCTAAGAATAATTTAGTACATTGGGAGGCTGAAGTGGGAAGATCACTTGAGACCAGGAGCTCAAGACCAACCAGCCTGGGCAACATAGCCAGACCATATCTCTACAACAAATAAAAAAAATAGCTGGGTGTGATAGCATACACCTGCAACAGTCCCAGCTACGCAGAAGACTGAGGTGAGAGGATGCCTTGAACTCGGGAATTTAAAGGCTGCAGTGAGCTATGATTGTGCCACTGTACTCCAGCCTGGCTGACAGAGAGAGATTCCATCACTAAAAAATAAAAAATAATAATTTAGTACTATCATGTGTTACTAAATGATTACAGATATATTCTGAGAAATGTGTCACTAGGTGATTTCACTGTTATATTAACATTTATAGATTGTACTTACACAAACCTAGATGCTAATAGCTTACTACACATCTAGGCTGTAAGGTATTATGGCCCATTGCTCTGAGGCTACAAACTTGTATAGCACATTACTGTACTGAATACTGTAGGCAATGGTAACACAATAAGTATCTGTGTATCCAGACACAGAAGAGGTACAATAAAAACATGGTGTAAAATATGTTTCAAAAATGAGGACAGGTGCACTAACTCATGTTTGTAATCCCATCACTTTGGGAGGCCGAGGCAGAAGGACTGCTTGAGTCCAGGAGTTTGAGACCAGCCTAGGCAAAATAGGAAGATCCTGTCTCTACAAAAAAAAAATTGAAAATTAGCCATGAGTCATGGCATGTACCTGTGATCTCATCTACTTGAAAGGCTGAAGTCTGAGGATTGCTTGAGGCCAGGAGAATCAGGCTGCAATGAGCAGTGATCATGCCACTGAACTGTAGCCTGGGTAACAGAGCAAGACCCCATCTCAAAAGAAAAAGATAAACTAAAACAAAAATGGTACCGTGAATGGAGCTTGCAAAACTGCAAGTTTTTCTGGGTAAGTCAGTGAGTAGTGAGTGATTGTGAAAGTCTAAGATATTACTGTGTACTACTGTAGATTTTATACACAATGCACATTTAGGCTTTACTAAATTTATTTTAAAAATAGCATTATTTTTTCAATAATAAATTAACCTTAGCTTACTATAACCTTTTTACGTTATCAACTGTGTAATTTTTTCAATTTTTTTACTCTTTTGTAATAACACTTAGCTTAAAACACAAACATATTGCACAGCCAAAAAATATTTTCTTTCCTTATATCCTACATTTTTTACTTTTAAAGCTTTTTTGTTAAAAACTAAGACATAAGTACACACATTACCCTAGGCCTACACGAGGTCAGGATCATCAGTATCACTGACTTCCTTCTCCACTTTTCCCATTGGAAGGTCTTCAAGAGCAATAACACACATAGAGCTATCTGCCATCTCCGTGATAACAATGCCTTTTTCTGGAATACCTCCTGAAGGACCTGCCTGAATCTGTTTTACAGTTAACTTTTTAAATAAATGGGAGTATGCTCTAAAATAACAATTAAAAATATAGTAAACATATAAATCAGTAACATCATTATCAAGTATTACATACTGTACATAATTGTACATACTATACCTTTTTTATATGACTGGCAGGTTAGTAGGTTTATTCATATCAGCATTACTACAAACATGAGAGTAATGTGATGCCTTACAACATTATGACAGCTATGACATCAGTAGGCAATAAAAATTTTTCAGCTTCATTATAATCTTTTATTTTTCTTTTTTGCTTTTTGAAACACAGTTTCACTCTGTTGCCCAGGCTGGAGTACAGTGGCACAATCTTGGATCATTGCAACCTCTGCCTCCCAGGTTAAAGTGATTCTTGTACCTCAGCCTCCCGACTAGCTGGGATTACAGGCACTAATTTGTGCCTTTAATCAGATTACAGGCACTAATTTGAACCACCACTTCCAGCTGATTTTTGCATTTTTAATAGAGATGGGGTTTCACCATGTTGGCCAGGTTGGTTTCAAACTCCTGATCTCAAGTGATCTGCCCGCCTTGGCCTCCCAAAGTGCTGGGATTACAGATGTGATCCACCGACCTTGACCCATAATCCTTTTTTTTTTTTTTTTTACTATTAACAAGTCTTCCCACTTTTATTTTCCATTTGTCACACTCATTTTTGTCAGAATCATAGCCCGCTTCTTTAAAATTGACAATCAAGATTCACCGGCAAACATCCTTTGTCCCTGGACCATATAATCCCAGCTTTTACCCTTATGTATGTGTGTTTTTTCTCCCCCAAGGCCACAGGTTTTCTGGAGTCAACTTTTGTAGCTCAGAATTGTTCCCGTGGTTTTATTCTTCATGGCTTTGAGCCATGAACACTTTTGCAATGTTGCTTTGCCACTTTCCATTTTTTTGGGGATTATTTACTCCTGGAATAATCCTTGTGTATTAGTCAAAGCAGTGAAAGCTTGTATTGATTTCTTAGATGGTGCATGGGGGATTGTGAACATATTTGAGACACAGAGATGGACAGATGGCAAGATGAAGCTGTCTTATGAGATAGAGGATTGAGCTCTGAAATGCCCAGGTTCCAATCATCCTCATATGTAATTCTCCCTTGGTGCTTCCATAGGCCAAGAGTAGCTTGAGGGGAATGCAGAGCCTGCTAATGTATAAAGTAACACCAACCAAAGGCTAATATCTGGGGGGTGTGGGAGGGGTTCCCAGCTCAGGCATCGTCTTCCTAGGATGGGGACTCTGGCCTCCAGAGGAGGTGCTTCCTGAGGGCCCAGCCTGCTCCAGCCACTCAGATGACGTGCAGCAGCACCTGCCTATCACTCAGCACTTTGAACATGTGAGAACACCCCTTCCCCCATAGACAAACTTGGTGTTATCATGTAATTCTCCATCCATCCCAGTCCCCATCTAGACATCTCACCTCCCTCCTCACCTACTCTAATATTTGTCACCCACTTTACACTCACCTTCTTCCAAAAAGCCTCAGCCCCCTGATCCTGCAGTTCCTGAGGTCCTTTCGTTCCACCCTTTGCAGAACCGGCCCCTCCACCCCAGCAGGAGACTCCAGGGGATTGGGGGGCTTTCTTGAAGGACAGGAGCCCAGCCTTTTGATCCTTCCCCAGACTCCAGCTGTAAGAGGAACTTTCTGAGCCTCCAAGGGAGGGGTCAGTCTAAAGGAATGCACCAATACTGAAAGCAGGAGGCAACAACTGATGGGGAGGAGAGTCCCTAAACTCCAGCACAGCCTGACCAGGGCTCAGGCTCTCAGGCAAATATCTGCAGTTGCCCATCCTCACCCAGAACACCTCCTCTGAGCCCTGAGGATGAGGGGGCCCGTGGGCAAAAGAAGCTATGGGCAGCAGCATCTTGAGGTCTAGAGAATAACTGGATTTGTTGAGTGAGATTCCGGACAGTCTGAGTGTTGGAGTCCAGAGTGCAGGCAGCCTGAGATCAGGCCAGAGTTTAAACTGCTGTTATAGAGGAGACCTAGACAGTTGCTTCACCTGGTGGAAGCCCTGCCCTTCCCCCCAAGTTTTACCCTGATGGTCTATCCAACTTGCCAACCCATCTGCCATCTAAAGGCCAGCAATTTGCCTGTCTCTCCACCCTGCCCAGCCCAACATACCAGGAAGAGCAAGATAGCAACCAGACAATGAGAAACTTCCAGAGCTCCAGTCTCTGTCCCTGCCTGCAAACCTGCCATCTCTGCAAAACGCCTCATCTTTGGATGCTACAAGCTCCTCAAGGAATCTCAAGTCCTAGCTGTCCCAGAGGCCGACCAAGAAGTCATCTCTCCATCTTAGTCCTCAATAGTTTCTGCAGACCCAAGTAGGGGAGGGGACTCTGGGCACTGTCCTCTCACAAAGTCCCTAATCCTTGATCTCTCCCCTCCCTACAAGGCAGCCATAGATTCTAGAGCCCATGAGCCCCAGTTCCAGGCTCTCCACAGCACCCACCCAGCTCAGTCTTCCAGGTAGCCCCCAAATTCCGGCTCCCACAAAGTCCAACTTTGATACGGCCCAGATAACCCAACCTTTTGATCCTTCCCTAGACCCTAGTTCTCCAGAGAACCCCAGAGTCCAGGCTCCCAAGGTACCGCTAGCAGAGCACACTCACCTCCAGTCACTGGAACTGGGAGGCCCCGATTATGCCATCCACCAGCAACCAGCAAGAGCCCCAGGCCAGGAGCCAGCCCAGAGTGCTTTGAGGGTTAAGGATCAAGGGTTGGGAGGAGACTCCTGTCCTTCAAGAAAGCCACAAGAGCCAGAAGCTGGTTTTTCCTGGTGAATTTCTCTAAGGCCCTCAGAACACAACCTACACTCATCTCACCCTCCAAGGGCAGCCTCTTTAACTGGCTCCTAGAAGGGAGTTCCAGGAATCCCCCCAATCCCCTGGAATCCTTATAACCTTACAATTCTGCATCTGTGTCTTCCATCTTGGCTAATGCCTCCACCAGCTCAAAAACAAGCAAACTTTTATTATACTTCACTATTAATTTTATATAAATATATAAAAATTAGCTGCCCTGCCATCCCTTGCCCTCCCTTGCCCTCAGGGGCAGTCTTTGAAACATTTTATTCCCTTCTACTCTTAAGAACAGAGAGGGAGTTGTCAGGCCTGCAGGGCACACAGAGGGAAGATGGTTCCACAAGTGGGGAGGTGGATCCCTAGCCTTGACACCCTCAGCTGGAGGAACAGCCAAGCCCACAAGTCCTCCAGAGCCACAGGCAGTGGCAGCCGCTGTATACAGCAATCGAGCACCCGGCAGTCCTGGGCAGTGGTGGTGGCTGCAGCGGGCCCCAGTGTTGTGGAAAGGGGTCCTAATCAGATCCCGAGAGAGAGTTCTTGGATCTTGTGCAAAAAAAGAATTTGAGGTGAATCTACTGAGTAAAGTGAAAGCAAGTGTATTAAGAAAGTAAAGGAATAAGGGGTATTTTTAGGTTATTTCTTGATTATATGCTAAACAAGGGGTGGATTATTCATGAGTTCTCCAGGAAAGGGGTGGGCAATTCCCTGGAAACGAGAGTTCCTCCTCCTTTTAAACCATATAGAGTAACTTCCTGACATTACCATGGCATTTGTAAACAGTCATTACTTTAGTAAGAGTGTCTTTTAGCAAGCCAATGGATTATAACTAGTACATAATGAGCAGTGAGGACCACCAGAGGTCACTTTCATCTCCACCTTTGTTTAGTGGGTTTTGGCCAGCTTCTTTACTGCATTTATTATTGTTATTATTATTATTTGTTTTTTTTTTTTTTTGAGACGGAGTTTCGCTCTTGTTACCCAGGCTGGAGTGCAATGGCGCGATCTCAGCTCACCGCAACCTCCGACTTCTGGGTTCAGGCAATTCTCCTGCCTCAGCCTCCTGAGTAGCTGGGATTACAGGCATGCGCCACCGTGCCCAGCTAATTTTTTTACATTTTTAGTAGAGACGGGGTTTCACCATGTTGACCAGGATGGTCTCGATCTCTTTTTTTGAGACAGTCTTGCTCTGTCGCCCAGGCCGGGAGTACAGTGCATGATCTTGGCTCACTGCAACCTCTGCCTCCAGGTTTCAAGAGATTCTCCTGTCTCAGCCTCCCATGTAGCTGGGATTACAGGCATGCACCACACTCAGCTAATTTTTGTATTTTTAGTAGAGACAGGTTTTGCCGTGTTGGCCAGGTTAGTCTCAAACTCCTGACCTCAAGTGATCCACCCACCTCGGCCTCCCAAAGTGCTGGGACTACAGATGTGAACTACTGTGCCCAGCTGCAACCTGTTTTGTTAGCAAGGTCTTTGTGACCTCTATCTTGTGCGGACCTCCCATCTCATCCTGTGACTTAGAATATCTGACCTCCTGGGAATGCAGCCTGTATGAAGACAGGAGTACCTGTGAGAGGGCACCTGGCCTGGGTGTTTTTGACCTGTCTCAGATTTCTGGTCCTTGCCCTTCCTCCATTATATTCTTCTGGGACCACTGTTTTATATGTGGTCTATTGTTGACCAAAATGTTGTTATATAGTACATGACTATAAATAATTATTTAGAACTTTTAGGGTGGAGGATGAAACCAGCATTATTGTTTTATAATTTTTTAAAATAAACTTTCATATCATTGATTCCTTAAAAGACTTACACTGGAGAGGAGACCATGCCCATTGTCCTCCATGTCCAAAGCCCTCTTCTATGAAAAACAGACGAGGGTTTCTCTGCTCCTATGGCCATTATGCTTTACATCATGTGACTCCTGCTTTCCTGGGTCAGCTGACTTAGTTCAAGGATTGACCTTTGAGACAAAGATACCTAAAACCCTGGCTATCAGCCCATGAAGCGTTACTAAACTCTGCCCAGCAAGGATGGTCAATATTGGATGTTGACTAACCCATAAAGCAGATCTCCCTTGGGAGTTTGGAGGGAGACTTAAGTGAGCAGAAGGTAGAGACACATTGAGACTTCAGAAATCATAAGACAGTAAGAGCTAACAGAGAGCTTGAAGTGGAGAGAAAGCAAGTGGAAAGACTGGTGTTGGAGGATACAGAAGTACAAGCAGAGACTGAAATCAACCCACTTACAAGTTGGGAATCCTTGTCTTAGAAAGCAACAGAAGTTTACTGCTGAATGGATCTTTGCAGATGTTGCTGACTTTAAGAGCTGCTGTCAGTCCTCCACATTGCATTCTAAATAAGCTACAGTTCCAGCTGCTGGCTGAATAGTTGCTAAGACACAATCTCCTGGTTCTTACTTCCCTTCTGTTATCTGTAAACCTACACCAACTAAGATAACTTGAAAATGTCATGTTTTTCTCAAACCCAAATAGGATTGACCATTAAGGGCATTTATACATTGCAAATGAATTATTTAATGGCAAATTTGTCTCCATTGTATTTTAAAAGATGAGATTTAAAATAATACTAAATGAGTCTTACCTGTGTATATATTCTACTGGTGTTATCTAAGATCTGATAATACTTTGTAATTCTATTTATTTAGCAAAAGCAATCAATTTATTTCAGATTACTTTTAATCCAAAGAGAAGATAAAAGTATGTATCTTTTCCAATGAAACTTGTTATAATTCAAACCATTGAAAGTGAATGGAGAGACATAAGAAAGTTAAGGATATTATCTGAAGTAATTCAATTCCAATTTTCAATAAAACAAATTCCTGTGTAACAATCTCCTCCCTGTTGTTTAAAAAAACACTGACGATGAAGTGGTGAATTTGGCAATAGAGCATCCATTCTAAGAAAATAACAGTTGATGAAAATTTATGGAATCTGGCCAGCCTCGTGGTTCATGCCCGTAATCCCAGCACTTTGGGAGGCCGAGGCGGGCAATCACAAGGTCAGGAGTTTGAGACCAGCCCGACCAACATGGTGAAGCCCCTATCTCTAGTAAAAATACAGAAATTAGCCAGCTTGGTGGTATGGGCCTGTAATCCCAGCTACTCTGGAGGCTGAGGCAGGAGAATCACTTGAAACCTGGAGGCAGAGGTTGCAGTGAGCCCAGATCATGCCACTACACTCCAACCTGGGTGACAGAGCAAGACTTTGCCTCAAGAAAAAAAAAAAAGTTAGCCAGTAGTGGTGGTGCATGTCCAGCTACTTGAGAGGCTGAGGGACAAAAACAGCTTGACCCTGGGAGGCCGAGGTTTCAGTGAGCCAAGACTGCACCACTATGCTCCAGCCTGGGTGACAGAGTGAGACTCCATCTCAAAAAAATAAAAGTCCAAAAAGCACCCAAATACTTCAGCGCCCAAATAATAAATAGTAGAATTATTCTTTATACAGTATCTGAGACCATTATGGTCTTTTCCTTTCATTTTTTAAGTCTCCCTACTTAGCATTTACAAAAGGTATCTTTTCGTTAGGAGAGTAGACCTAGAAAATTTTCTCTTACCTATTTTTTTTGGTGGGGGGGATGAGGGAGGAATAGAAAAAGAAGGTAAACTTTGAAGCATGTACTTATTAATGCATTTAATGTCCAGAGCACACTGACTAAATTTTTTTTAGTGTAAAATATAATTTAAAATTTTATGCATTTTATGATTTCTATTTATTTCTGTATGCACTACCTTTGAGTATTTCTGTATTGAAATAATAGTACTGATATGATCTTCTCCATTGGTAGGTTCACAAAATATGGTTTGCTTTACTCACTGGTTTACATACTTACTGTTGAAATGCGACCATGTAGCAGTTTCACAGCACAGAGTGGCAAGCAAGAGTCTTCTAAACAGGTAAAATTTAGGTGAAACTACACAGGACCACTGTTCAAAACAGAAGCCACGCTTTTGTTAAGGTTAAACATAGTTATTTCACATTTTTCTCTTTCCTTCTCTTCTGTTATCAGATTGTGTAAGATTTTGCAATGAGGTCAAGGGTAGATGCAGAAGATGACGATGGGATTGTTTTGCCAAAATAAGGCTGATATGTTGTAGATTGAATGTAGTTTCCATTATTTGTTTAAGAATGAACACACAGAAATACAAGAAAATAAAAAATGAATCAGGCCCAATATCCTTTCCTCTAGATCTGCATATGTAAGGTAAGGTTCCTTTCTACTGTTAGTAAGAAAATACGAGTAGAAAATAGAAGGTTTTAATTTGATTTGTTCATATATTAATAGGTCTATTATTTATCATAGCTTTTTCACATTCCGTGTGACCCCGAGAAATTTACTTCCTCTTTCTGTGGTTCAGTTTCCTCCTTTCCAAAGTGGAGACAATAATGTTCAGTTTACTTACTCATAGGAGTGGCTGTAAGGATTGAATGAATACTTATAAGGGTTAGTGCTTTTCTTCTTTTCCCTTCCCTTTTGTCTTCCTCATTGTATTCGTATTTCATTTTTGTAGATTAGGAGTTATTACTTTCTGTGCAATCCGCTTAAATATATGCATCCTAAGATGATTTTTGAGTGACTGTACATGGTTTGTGCCAAATATAAGAATATCTTCTATTCTGCTTTCAACTCACTGCCTTCTGCTTCTCAATAATCTGATGATCTTTTTGTCTATTAGAACCACATTAGAATGATAACAAGTTCTCTGTCTTGTTTTTCCAAATGGTATACTAAGCCAGTTATTCCCTGGCCATCATTTACATTATATCTACCTTTAGGACCTCTATTGTTTTTTCAGGACTGCTGTAACAAAGTAGCATAGAATGGGTGGCTCCAACAACAGAAATTTATTTCCTCACAGTTCTGGAATTTGTAGGTCCAAGATCAAGGTGTTGGCAGTGTTGGTTTCTTCTGAGGCCTCTCTCCTTGGCTTGTTAATGGCCATCTTCTCCCTATGTCTTCACATCATTTTCCCTCTGTGCACCTGTGTTCAGATTTCCTCTTCTTATAGGGACATCAGTCATATCAGATTAGGGCTCACCATAACTGACTTCATTTTAACTTAATTACCTCCTTAAAGATGCTGTCTCCAAATTCAGCCACACTCTGAAGTACTGGGGGTTAGGACTTTAGCATGTGAATCTTCAGGAAACACAATTCAGTCCATAACAGGACCTTACTTTTCTCATCACGAAGTTGATATCTTAGATTTCTGTCCAACTGCCTACCTTGTGAGATTTCCTAAACTTTTCCCTTATCTTTATAATTCATCACTGACAAGTCATTTTTAAATTATGAAATGATACTCTACGGTCATCTTCTATTTCAAAAATTATTGCCTGGCATGGTGGCTACAGGTATGAGTCCTAGCACTTTGGGAGGCTGAAGTGGGCAGATCACTTGAGGTCAGGAGTTCAAGACCAGTCTGCCCAACATGGTGAAACCCTGTCTCTCCTAAAAAAAATACAAAAAAATTTAGCTGGGCATGGTGGCTGGTGCCTGTAATCTCAGATACTCAGGAGGCTGAGGCAGGACGATTACTTGAACCTGGGAGGCAGAGGTTGCAGTGAGCCAAAATCATGCCACTGCACTTTGGCATGGGCGACAGAGCAAGACTCCGACTCAAATAAATAATAAAATAAAATAAAATAAGCTAGGTGAGGTATGGTAGTATGCCTGTAGTTTCATCTACTCAAAAGTCTGAGGTGGGAGGATAGCTTGAGCCCGGTAGATAGAGGCTACAATGAGCTATGATAATGCCACTGCAGTGGGACCCTGTCTCAAAAAAAAAAAAGTTATTGACCAAAGTTAATCTCAGTACTGATCTCTGTGACATCTCTCCCATTGCCTGGATTACTCTAAAATTCATGCTCTAATTTTTGCTAACATTTTTTTAATCCATGATAAAGTATTTTCTGTGAATACAGCTGTCCCTCAGTATTTACGGGGGATTAATTTCAGGTTCTCTGGAGCATACCAAAATCTGCAGTGGCTCAAGTCTCTTCTTTATCAAGCATGTAACCTATGCACCTGCTTCTGTATACTTTATATATCATCTCTCAAATCATTACAATACCTAATACAACAAATATATTATGTAAGAAGTTGTTATACTGTGTTGTTTTAGGAATATTGCAAGAAAAAAAATGCATCTGTACGTGTTCAGTACCAATGCATTTTTTTCTTGAGTATTTTTGATCTCTGGTTGGTTGAATCTGTGAAAGAGGAACCCATGGATACAGACGGCTACTAGTTGTATAATCCAATAGTGAGTGATTTACCTTTAAGATAATCTCTTGTTGGAAGGTCTGAATTTAAAGTCTAGACACTTTACCTTTGCTTGTTATCCTTATTTATCTATTTTATTTTTATTTTTTTGGAGACAGAGGCTTGCTCTGTTGCCCAGGCTGGATGGAGTACAGTGGTGTGATCTCAGTTCACTGCAATCGTCCCCTCCCGGGCTCACCAATTCTGCTGCCTCAGCCCTCCAAGTAGCTGGAATTACAGGTGCATGCCATCATGCCTGGCTAATTTTTGTTTTTAGTAGAGATGGGGTTTCACCATATTGGTCAGGGTGGTCTCAAACTCCTGTGTTCAGATGATCCATACTGACCTTGGCCTCCCAAAGGGTTGGGATTATAGGTGTCAGCCACCACACCCTGTCTCTTATTTATCTTTTAATTTACCTCTTCAAAGAATGCTACTAGATGACTATAATATTCCCTTACAGAAACCACATAACTCTTTTCCCAGTAAATTACCCTCTCTAAATATTTATTGAGTCAGGGAAAGGAACATGAGTTCTTTTGTTGAACTTCAGTGTCGAGTGTATAGTCAAGATACTGTGCAGTTCCAAGACCATTAAACTGAAGTATTAGATACAAAGCATTGTCAAGAATGACATTTAGGTTAACTGGTTATGGCTAGGAACACAGAAATTAATACCTGATGAAAAGTGATGCAGAAAGCAGAAAATGAGATTGGAAATATGAAAAACAGGTTACAAAAACAGAGTGAGAGAATCCGAAAGGGAGTCAGCCAGAAACAAACAAACAAGCCAAAAAAAAAAAAAAAAAAAAAAAAACCTCTGGAAGTCAACGATATTATCAATAGCTGGATTAAGGTCAATGTATTTGTAAGTAAGATACACAAAGTAAAATGTTTACCTGATAGCATGTTTCTCCCACTAAATTTTGGATTATAGATTAAGCTCTATGTATTCATTCTATCTGTATCCACAAAAGGGTTTATCACAGAGTCTCTTGCTTATAAAGATTTTATCAAATTTCCAAGTAGGGAGGCAAGAGTCTATAATTCCAAGATCCTTTTAATAATTTATAAATCCTTAAATCTCTGCCTATTTACAAAATTAATGAGAAATTATATGTATTTCTACATTTTCACCTTATAATTTTTTAAAAACTGTTAAGTGAATACTATCTGGTCCATATATATATATATATATATATATATATGTATATTTAATTTTTTAAATTTTTATTGCATTATAGATTTTGGGGTACATGTGCAGAACGTGCAAGATAGTTGCATAGGTACACACATGGCAGTGTGTTTTGTTGCCTTCCTCCCCTTCACCCACACTTGGCATTTATCCCCAGGCTATCCCTCCCCAGCCCCCCCTGCTGTCCCTCCCCCATTCCCCCCAATAGACCCCAGTGTGTAGTAGACCCCCTCCCTATGTCCATGTGTTCTTATTTTTCTCACCCGCCTATGAGTGAGAATATGTGGTATTTTGTTTTCTGTTCTTGTGTCAGTTTGCTGAGAATGATGTTCTCCAGATTCATCCATGTCCTTACAAAGGACACAAACTCATCATTTTTGATTGCTGCATAATATTCCATGGTGTATATGTACCACATTTTCCCAGTCCAGTCTATCATCGATGGGCATTTGGGTTGGTTCCAGGTCTTTGCTATTGTAAACAGTGCTGCAATGAACATTCGTGTGCATGTGTCCTTATAGTAGAATGATTTATAGTCCTTTGGATATATACCCAGTAATGGGATTGCTGGGTCAAATGGAATTTCTATTTCTAGGTCCTTGAGGAATCGCCACACTGTCTTCCACAATGGTTGAACTAATTTACACTCCCACCAACAGTGTAAGAGTGTTCCTATTTCTCCACATCCTCTCCAGCATCTGCTGTCTCCAGATTTTTTAATGATCGCCATTCTAACTGGCGTGAGATAGTATCTCAATGTGGTTTTGATTTGCATCTCTCTAATGACCAGTGATGATGAGCATTTTTTCATGTGTTTGTTGGCCTCATGTATGTCTTCTTTTGTAAAGTGTCTGTTCATATCCTTTGCCCATTTTTGAATGGGCTTGTTTGTTTTTTTCCTGTAAATCTGCTTGAGTTCTTTGTAAATTCTGGATACCAGCCCTTTGTCAGATGCATAAACTGCAAAGATTTTTTCCCATTCTGATGGTTGCCGATTCACTCTAGTGACTGTTTCTTTTGCCGTGCAGAAGCTGTGGAGTTTGATTAGGTCCCATTTGTCTATTTTGGCTTTTGTTGCCAATGCTTTTGATGTTTTGGTCATGAAGTCCTTGCCTACTCCTATGTCCTGAATGGTTTTGCCTAGATTTTCTTCTAGGGTTTTTATGGTGTCAGGTCTTATGTTTAAGTCTTTAATCCATCTGGAGTTAATTTTAGTGTAAGGTGTCAGGAAGGGGTCCAGTTTCTGCTTTCTGCACATGGCTAGCCGGTTTTCCCAACACCACTTATTAAACAGGGAATCCTTTCCCCATTGCTTGTTTTTGTCTGGTTTATCAAAGATTATATGGTTGTAGATATGTTGATGTGCCTTCGATGCCTCTGTTCTGTTCCATTGGTCTATATCTCTGTTTTGGTACCAGTACCATGCTGTTTTGATTACTGTAGCCTTGTAGTATAGTTTGAAGTCTGGTAGCGTGATGCCTCCCGCTGTGTTCTTTTTGCTTAGAATTGACTTGGCTATGCGGGCTCTCTTTTGGTTACATATGAAGTTCATGGTGGTTTCTTCCAGTTCTGTGAAGAAATTCAATGGTAGTTTGATGGGGATAGCATTGATTGTGTAAATTACTTTGGGCAGTATACTCATTTTCACGATATTGCTTCTTCCTAACCACGAACATGGAATGTTTCTCCATCTGTTTGTGTCCTCTCTTATTTTGTTGAGCAGTGGTTTGTAGTTTTCCTTAAAGAGGTCCCTTACAGTTTTTTGTGAGTTGTATTCCTAGGTATTTTATTTTCTTTGTAGCAATTGTGAATGGCAGTTCGTTCTTGATTTGGTTCTCTTTAAGTCTGTTATTGGTGTATAGGAATGCTTGTGATTTTTGCACATTGATTTTATATCCTGAGATTTTGCTGAAGTTGCTTATCAGTTTCAGGAGCTTTTGGGTTGAGGTGATGGGGTCTTCTAAGTATACTATCATGTCGTCTGCAAATAGAAACAATTTGGCTTCCACCTTTCCTATTTGAATACCCTTTATTTCTTTTTCTTGCCTGATTGCTCTGGCTAGAACTTCCAGTACTATGTTGAATAGGAGTGGTGAGAGAGGGCATCCTTGTCTAGTGCCAGTCCAATATATTAACATCCAATTTATTAATTGATAGAATAATGGAATTAGCAAAGTATTTTGTATCAGGAAATTGGGTTTGAGGTCTTAGACTTTTTGCCTATATAATATTGGATGTCAGTCCTTTGGCAATTTGCCATTACTTATAAACAGGGCATAACACAGATGTATGTATTGGGTTAGCCATGTCAACTAAAAGGTAGGTTATTAGCTTATCTTTCTGAATTTGCCTATATTTTGGAACTGACCTTAGACTTCATTTTAAGTGGCTAGGTCCAAGATTGTAATTCCCACCTAAGAGAAACTAAACAAATTTATAGGGAGCAATTGACAGTCAAATGCTTAGGAAACTATGGATAAGTTATAGATAAGTTAAAAGCTCTGAGGCAGGTTACAGGCAAAGTTTAAGAGCCAAGACTACAGAGTTTGAAATGGAAGATGACTAGGAATGAATGAGGAAAAAGGAGTAAAGTCTAGAGTAAGAGCTGAAACAGCCTTAGCTTGTCAACAGCTGAACTTTTTCCAACTGATTGTATCAATACGGTGACTTTGGCTATAATTAACAGAAAACCACAGCTTAAAGAAATCAGGAAAACATATTTTCATATAAGAGGACCCTTGAAGACAGAGTGATCCAAGTTTAGTTAATTCAGTGGCTTAAAAGCATCATCAAGAAAACCGGTTTTTGTTATATATTTTTTTGTAGATCTGCCGTACTCAACATGGAAACCAGTTCTCAGATGGATTCTCTGTACAGGTGTAAGATGGCTAAAACAGTTTCCATCTTCACAATCAGATATCAAAATATCTAGTAACAGAAAGGGTGCTTGTTTCCTTGTGTCATTATTTTAAAATTTATTTACATGTCATTTAAAAATGATTGTATTAGATTTCTAGGGCTGCCATAATAAAGCACAGAAATTTATTTTCTCATAGTCTGTAGTCTCGAAGTCCAAGACCAAGATATCACAGGTTTGTTTTTCTTACGCCATCCTCCTTGGCTTGCACATGCTCACATTCTCTGTGTCCCCACATAGTCTTTCCTCTGTTCACTTATCCCTGGTGTCTTTTCGGCTGTCCACAGTTCCTTTCAAAAGGACATCGGTCAGATTAGATTAGGGACTTCCCATACAACCTCATTTGATCTTAGTTACTTCTTTATAGACATTATCTCAGCTGGACTTGGTGGTTCGCGCCTGTAATCTCAGCACTTTTCGAGGCTGAAGTGGCATCACCTGAGGTCAGGAGTTCAAGATCAGCTAGCCTGACTAACATGGTGGAACCCTGTCTCTACTAAAAATATACAATTAGCTGGGCGTGGTGCCACATACCTGTAATCTCAGCTACTTGGGAGGCTGAGGCAAGAGAATCACTTGAACCTGGGAGGTGGAGGTTGTAATGAGCTGAGATTGCGCCATTGCATTCCAGCCTGGGCAACAAGAACAAAACTCCACCTTAAAAAAAAATAAACATTATTTCCAAAGGCATCCATATTCTAAGGTACTGGGAGTTAGAGCTTCAACATATAACTTTAACACAATTCAGCTCATAAAAATAGTGGAAAACCTTTCCATAAGTTTCTCCCATATCATCTTCCTCATGTATGTCTCATTGTGCAGAATTAAGTCATGTGATCATGCTTAAACCAATCCTTGGAAAAAGAACTGGGGACATAATTATTGGCATAGGCCTATGAAGATTTTCTCTTGGAACTGAAAATGGGGGTAACCCCTCCTTGGTTCAGGGCCCTTTAAGCATGGAAGAAACTGGAGAGGATTGCTAGGAAGGCAACCAACTGGTGCGCACAATCATCATAGCTTTGTGGTTTATGGGTAATTTGGGTTGGTCTAAATGTTTAGAAGCAGAGGAGACCATACAAACACTAAGTAGTAGTAAAATCTAGGGAAATGAAACCAGACATCTGGGATCCTTTTAAAATGTCAAGTTAGAGAAGTGGTAAGAAGCTGGTATATGTGAGACAATATTAATGGATAATCAGAGATAAAGGAGTTTGAAAGGGTGGCTCAATAAATAGTTTTACAAATTCTGACTTTGCAGTGGAGGCAGTATACTGTATCCTTTATGGGTTATTTAGCCTCTCTTATCTTTATTTTCAAAATGGGAATGATAAAATCAATTATTTCACAGATTTGGAGGATTAAATAAGACAACTCAGTGAAAAAGTTATTAAAATATAAAGTACTAAATGGATATTAGAAAATGTTACTATGTATAATTAACAGTATTGAATCTAGTATATGACTTGTCTGTGTCGAGCACAATTTGAGAAAGTTAGTTGAGTAAAGACTTAGAATTTATATAATCTATTTTGTGTCTTATTTTTATTTATAAGAGTGTAATTTGCACTATGATCATCAGGTAATTACCTGGATAAAACACGTCCTGTTCAAAAGATTTATCTCTAGATTTTAGTCTATTTTGTGTATCTTTATTGCTGTGTAAATATGCCGTTGTTCCCCTGGGCCAGTGTATGTGCATGCAACTGTGTGTGTGTGTGTGTGTGTGTGTGTGTGTGTGTAATGGTTAAGCAAAACTTCTGTGTGATTTTTCTGTATGTATGAACCTATGAGTTGGTTGACTTCCCTTCTGCCATTGGGAAAGTTAAAAAAATATCCACTTTTGGTTGAATGTGGTGGCTCATGCCTGTAATCCAAGCACTTTGGGAGGCTGAGGAAGGAGAATTGCTTGAGCTCAGGAGTTTGAGATCAGCCTGGGCAACAGAGTTATATACTCTGTCTCTGTACAAACAAACAAACAAACAAACAAATAAATCTTCTCTTTTAAAGGTGCTTAAGGTGTTAGTTCTTAATGTGAACAAAAGCAGGAAAGGTTAAGCAGTCTTTTGAATTTGAGATATATACACCTGTAGCTATTTAATTTATTAGAATGTGTGCCTTATATAAACTTAGAAAGATCATTGAGCTATATAATCTCTTTTGTCTTTTTCATGGCTAATAATGATGGTAGTAGTATTGACTTTCACCCATTCTTGAACGGTTATAACATAACAATATGTGACAACCGTAAGTCTTACTATATATGTGTATGTTGTACAGTTATATCTTAGCCTGGGTTTGCCAGGAAGCAGAGCTTTAGAAAAAGTCTTGTTTTAAAACACTTTATTGGGGAGTATGAGTCCAGGAATCAAAGGTGAGCCAAAAAGGAGACGCAAAATGAGAATGTATTATCAATTATATATCTCTACAGGTAACAAGCTGCTCAGTCACCCAGCCACATAAAAAGTGTTTTAGGACTGTCCTTCTGAGACAGTGAGAAACATTTACCTCTCAATGGTCAAATAATTCATTTTACCCTCTTGGGTAACAGATGCATGGGTGCAAAGCATGCTTCTGTGTCATCTCACATAGTGGGGTCAACAGAGAACACCTGGGCAGATGAGAGGCTCCTGGGGACTGGTCTGAGGCAAGGTGCTATAACGGGGAACCTGAACTGAAGTGGTTGGAGGTGGACAGACTGGTGGCTTCACCTGCAGCCAGAATGCAAGACAGGTGAGGTGTAAGGCTAAAAGGATACACAAAGACATATCCAACATACTATATATATACACCAATAATTTTGGTTAACTAGGGTTTTACTGTTAAAATAAACATTACTAGTATATATAGTGAAAAGATATTTAAGTTATATAAAAACATAAGTTCTCTTCAATGTGGATGGCATTCTCTATATTTTAAAATGCTTACTTATGAAATTTGCAGAGGAAATACAATATTCAAGGGTCCTCTTTTAAGCTTTCTATTTCCTCTTGAAAAATGAGAATCCTAAATGATTGAAGAAGAATAGCACTTGGGGAATTGCTTTTATTTTTAAGTTACCAGGAAATTTAATATGTGTGCTAGTAGGTTCAGCATGAGTGTGAATATGTGATATAGCTTTTAAGAGTTGTCATATAGTCAGGAAGGAACATTTTCTTTAGAATTAAAGAAACAATATTATCCTTTAGTGACTTTTTGTTGACATTCAACTAACGACAGAGAGGCATTTCTGTTTCCTTAGAGGGCACTATGCTTTTAGGTATAATGCCATACTCTGAGGGTAATTTCTGAGCTCCATTGCTTTCTATGCCTAGAGTTCAACAAGATGAAATGGCAATATCAAGCAGCCACCTGCATTTTATTATAATTTCTTACTGTTATTATAGTTATCGTGGCCATTTTGATCCAATTTAATTTTTCTTGATGAATGAGTTAATTTGCAGACTTGTGATGAGTTAAGTTGTGATATTCATGGTCTTTCAGAAACAACAACTTCAAATGGTATTAACAAGTTGTATTGTGAAGGCTTTCTATTGGATATTTTTTGTGAAGGAAATGCTGGTCTGTTTGATATTACTTTTCAGAAGAAGTTATTTTCAAGAAGGGTGGGGTCTATAGAAGAAGGCAAATTTTGTCTTAATACTACCCTTTTCTTTCAGCACCAAGGTCAAGTATTTCATGTTGAAATTTAAGGGCAGTGGTTGAATTCTGAGCAGAGGATGGAATTTCATCAGCCAGGTACTTTCTTCCTGAGGCTGCCCTGATTTGAACTATTTCCAAAAAAATTGGCATACAAATTACAGAAAATTTGAAATTAATTGACATCGATATGTTTTCTTTTTCATCATAAACTGTTCTCTGTAAAAAAATTTTTTTTAAATTTCTTTGAGACAGGGTCTCACTCTGTCATCCAGGCTGCAATGCAGTGGCACAATTACGACTCACTGCAGCCTCGACTTCCCAGGCTTGGGTGGTCCTCCCACCTCAGTCTCCTGGGTAGCTGGGACTACAGGTGTGTACCACTATGCCCAGGTAATTTTTTTGTATTTCTTTTTAGAGATGGGGTTTTGCCTTGTGGCGCAGGCTGATCTCAAACTCCTGGGCTGCCTTGGCCTCTGAAAGTGCTGGGATTACAGGAATGAACCACCACACCCGGCCCATCACTTTTAACAGATATTTGTTTGTCTATCAACTGAAAATAATTTCCCCATACTTTCTTTTTGCAAAATGAGATCAAATTCCAAATAGGGTTTCCGTATTTCCATAAAGTTTCTGAAATATTCAAACCTGTGTTAAATGCAAAGCAATAACATGCATATAAAAGGCAAATACAACTCATGGCATCTAGAATGAGGATAAAAACATAAAAATTTAGGAAAAAAAGACAAGAGCTATTTTTTATGTTGATGCCACAATGAACACAATTTTATCCTGTCAGCTAACCTGCAACATGACAAATAAAAATGCTCCTTCCATAACTTCTCTATGAAGGCTGAAAAAAAATGTGTTCAAAAAGTGAATGTTATCGAGTCAATCACATAAGACTCCACCTGTCAAACAGCAGATTTAACTTGGTGATGCTTATGACGCTGTCTACCAAAAGGGAGCAGCTTGAACATAAAAATAGTTCTGTGCCCTAGGGAGGAACGCTGTTTCCATTCCTGTGATAGGTGTCTGCAGGCTCATCTCCATCAAGAATACCAATTCAAATTGATTTTATTGCTTTCTATTCTGTATTTTTTAGATATCTGCTGAGTGCTTACCATTATGTGTAAGGTGGCACAGAAATTCAACAGCAGGCAGACAAGGTCTCTGTTTTTTTGAAAACTCTTTTTGAGAGATATATGTCGAAACAGACTTTAAATAATGAAAAACAAAACTCTGCAAATGACTTAAACCCATAGTAGATCTTTAGCTAGAAAATAATTTTATGGCAGATTGCTTCTACATTAACTACAGCAACATTTTACATGCCTGGAAAATTTTTGTAAAAATACAAAAACAACTAAACTAGCTTCATGGATCCTACTCCAGAGAGTTTGATTAAGTAAGTTGAATGCATGAACTAAGACTGTATTTTTAACAAGCCTCTGAGGTGCTTCTGCTAATCATTGAGTTATTGACCACCGGAGCAAAAGGGGCTAAAGAGGACCTGCTCTAGTCTGCCTTGACACACACACACACATCATACAAATACTAATCACTGAGAAAAACTGAGCAGCCAAATTTACTGGCAATACAGATAAAGAAAGAAATAACATCAACTGTGCTTCCATCTTCTCCTATTTTTCCTCCCACGTGCAAGTCATCCCTGGGGGAGTTGTGACTGACAATGGATGGTACACTTAGGCCCTTCTTAAGGAGTAATCTGACGGCACTTGACGTCTGCTGAGGCTTGTGTCTCGAGGAAATGAGAGGATGTGCCAATAACAGCAGTGTCTCCTCATTTTCGAAGTTCAGGCCTCATACCCGCTTCTCTTTGTTCTGTTTACTTAAACATATCAGTGCCTGAATGATCCATCTTCCTCAGGGCTGCTACATCATAACTAGGAGCTTTTTTTAAAAAAAAAATTGGGGTATTTACTTTCTGGGGTACTCAAAAAAGCACATGCTTTTAATTGAGGAATGGGTGAGACAACGGATCATTTTGTTGATTTTAACGATCCCGTATTTTTTAACAGCATTTTTTTTCATGCACAGTTTTCTGAGACTCCCTATCCACTTCCAGGTAAGGAGAGTAACAGGGGAGGAAACCCTGCAGAGGAGCAACAAGTTCAAAATCCAGTCCTTTAATTATCTTGCTTAAAATTCTTCCTTGGCTCTCTAATGCCCTCATAATAAAGCAAACTCCTTAAACATGGCTTACAAAATAATTGTTACAGTTTGAATATTACCCGCCCAAATCACATGTTGAAATTGATTCCCAGTGTGGAGGTGGGGATTGGTGGGAGGTGTTGGGGTCATGGGGGCATATCTCTCATGAATAGATTAAGGACCTCTTATGAATAGATTAGAATAACCTCTCATGAATAGATTAATGCTCTCTCAGCATGGGGTGAAGGTTGTGTGAGTTCTCATTCTTATTAGTTTCCAGAGTGTTGTTTGTTCAAAAGGAGCCTGGCACCTCCCTCCTCTTTCTCTCTTGCCTCCTCTCTCACAAGTGATTTCTGTGCATGTGGCTCTCCTTCACCTTCCCCATGAGTGGAAGTGGCCTGAAATCCTCACCAGAAGCTGAAGATGGTGCCATGTTTCCTGTGGAGTCTGCAGAACCATGAGCCAGATAAACCTATTTTCTTTATAAATTACTCAGCCTCAGGTATTCCTTCATAGCAACACAAACAGAGTAAGACAGCCATTAATATCATGCCTACACCAGAGACAGTGGTATGCATTAAACATTATCTCGGCCCCCTACATTTTCTAGGTCATTTTAATTTTGGGGGTGGGGTGGGAGAAGTATATGACTAGTGCTCACCAATAGGCTGTTGGTAGAAGTGATGTGTGCCACTTCTAGGCTGAAGTATATAAAAGTCATTCAGATGTCTGTTTCCCTGCTGTGGTGATCAAGAAAGCCAGATGCTTCTAGTGTTGCAGATATGAGATGGTATCTCCATTACTCTGGATCCCTAAGTGGTTGTGTTCATCAGATGCTGCAGCTAAACCGAAATTCTTTCAGTTCCTTGGTAATGCTTACCTGTCATCCTTGGCAAATACTTTTTTCTTTCTAGATTCCTTCTCTATCTCTTCTTCAATTGTTTAACTCTTTTTCTTTTAATCTGGTTTAATCTTCTACCCAGACCACTAAACCTTTTTCCACATCAGCAATAAAGCTGTTCCTCTTTCTTATTAATGGATTTAGTTAGTTTGTTTGTTTTTGAGACGGAGTCTCACTCTGTCACCCAGGCTGGAGTGCAATGGCATGATCTCGGCTCACTGCAACCTCCGCCTCCCAGGTTCAATGATTCTCCTGCCTCAGACTCCTGAGTAGCTGGGACTACAGGCGCATACCACCTCGCCTGGCTAACTTTTTGTATTTTTAGTAGATGAAGTTTCACCATGTTGACCAGGCTGGTCTCAATCTCCTGACCTCAAGTGATCCGCCCACCTCGGCTTCCCAAAGTGCTGGGAATACAGGTGTGAGCCACCATGCCCAGCCCAAGTGTCTAACTCTTTTCTTGGTCAGAACATCACTTTCTCCAGGAAGCTAATTTTGATCTTCTAGGTTTACATTAGGTGTTGTTTCTATAGAATTATCCTGTGCTTATCACACCATAAGGTAATTAATTCCCTGCTTCTTTATCCTTGCAGGGATATTCTGCTTCTTTGAAAGACTGAATGAACAAACTCCCAAGGCTGAGTTTGGAGAGCTGGAGCAACAACAGGTGGAGTGAGGGAGGCAGGATGGCAGCACCGGGAAGGCTGCAGAAAATTTGCCTTCAGGGCATGCAGATGATGGTTAGCAACCCCCACTCTACTGCCTGGTTGATTGCTAGGCTTCTTACACCCTCTGGGTTGCTCTCTTCCTATTGGCTTGCCATAATTCATAAAAGATATGTTAGTGTCTATTGCCAAAGATTAAGAAAGCCAACTGGCTCCAGAATTCAAAGTGGCAAATGTTTACTATAAGCCAGATGAAGACAGGCTGTTCCCTTACCAATATTTTGCTCTAAGTAAGAGGAAAATTAGTCTAAAATTAAATTTAGATATAAATTATAATGTAAAAAAGAAACAGTGCATATCTGTCTACTTATTTTTGAGGTATTATTTGCACCTAATTTTCTTAATATAGGAGCAGTCTGTTCCAGATTAGAAAACTACAAAGAACTTCAAATAGTATATTTTTCTTTTGTTCTGCTTTGTTCTGAATTTGGTGGCTTAGGAACACTCAGATGAATTATGTTTGGACAAGAATACTGGCCACTTGTGAATGTAGACCGTTGTTAAAATGCACTTTGTATGTTCTCATAAAAGTTATTCACCCTGAAATCTTGTTTTAGCTAGTAAACTGATTCAATCTGAAAATAGATGAGTTTTAAAAAGTCAAATAAAATGCAATTTCTTATTTCCTTTTTTTATTTTAAGCCTATTCTCTGATGATTCCTTTCTCATATTTAAAATTCTACTGGGCCCAGGTAAGAGGCAGTCAGATAATTAAAAAAGAAGTTAAAGAGAAATGAAATGGATGAATGTTTTCTAGAAGCTCAGAAAAGGCTGAGTAAATCCACTGCCATTTGTTTGAGTCTATTAGGGAGCTATAGTGCAGAATATTGAATTTAAGCATAGCGATTTTTCTAGATGTCAGCATCAGTAACCAGAGGGCTTGCTCTTCATCAAGGCAATCTTCATCCTTCATAAGCTTGGCTCTGAATAAATAGAAAGTATTGATTAAGAAAAGTGAGGATGGGGAATCATTTTGATGTTTCTCAGGTTTTCGATAGTATCCTGGTGTTTATTATCTGCCTTGGTCTCTGCTGTGAGCCCAGGGTGTCTCTTCAGAAATGTTCTGTGTTTTGCCCTTAATAATAAGCTTTTGGGTTAAGTAAAAAAGAAATAGAAAACTTTGTCTCTGCCTTCGAAGGGTGTAGGAATGGTTAGAGAGACAAAACCCAGAAAATTCAAGCACAGTTAGCAAGCATCAAGGGAACATGGGCAAAACAATCTGGTATGAAGCAGGGTCTGTGGAGTAAAGAATCATATATCATGGAGAGAGCATAGTGCAGTGTCTTAGAACATGAGTTTGGACTGCTTGGGTTTGATATCATTCAGTACTATCATATTTAATTTGTGACATTAAGAAAATTACTTAATCCCTAGGCAAAATAAGGATGACATAACATTCACTTCATTTGGTTCTAAGGACCAAATGAGATAACATGTAGAAAGTGATTATCATGATACCTAGAACATAGTATATGCTCAAAAAAACATTAGCTATTATTATCAATATCATAGGCAATATTTTTGATCAGGGAATTACTTAAAGGAGGTAATTTTCTACTCATTTCCTAACATGCTATCTTTCTCTCTTGCTTTTCTTATCTTATTTCCAAACTCAGCATTGTCTAGACACTTTAAAAGTTTATCAAAGTTGAGAAATAATAACACATTATTAAAAATAATGTACCTGCTGAAGGCAAATTGCCTTAAATGCACTACCTCTTAATCTCACCAACAACTTATAAAGTAGTTAATATGTACAGACTAATGTATACATATCAACATAAATGAGTGTTTTGATATTTTGCTTCATGTATTAACCTAAGGAATCTGAATAAAAATGTTTCCATATGTGATCCAGGTTTTCTTGCAATTTCAATGCAAACTAGTAGTAATATTTGTCAAGAAAAATAATAATAATTGTTATATAATATAAATATAAATGTATAGTAATAACAGCTAACACTTATGTAATTGTTGCCAAGCACTCTTCTAACATAAACATATATATGTATATATGTATGTGTGAGAATTAATTTAACTCAGTTACAAAAAGTCATATTTATTATGAGGACCATCAACAATGTATTCTTTTGGCCACTCTCTAGTGCTTTTTATCAGCTCTGGGTATATTTAACCCAATTTAAAAATTCTGGAATTCCTTAATTTCTAGAATTTGTATCTGTCAGTCAATGCTTAAAAAAGAAAATGATTAAGAAACAAAAATGGAACTAATTGTTGATAACATGTTATCTTATTGCCCCAGAAAATCCATGATAAATCAATAACAATAGAGTCTTATAACCTAAGCAGAGTTTCCATGATAATTAAAAAATATTTGTGTCAAAATGTCAGACTATCTTGCCAAGATCAGGTTTTCCTAACATTTTTATTATCAGAAACTTTTTTTCTCTTTTCCAGTCACAATTTCCTTTTATTCCAAGACAACATTTGCATAGCCATATTTCTTTAAGCAAGAGATTGGGAAGTCCAGGAGCAGCACCTGTAATAACTGAGCCAGATGAAGGTTTTGTTATCAAAGATACTGTGGAAGACAGAAACAGAGAGGGGCCTCCAGCCAAGGATGCGAGCAGCCTCTAGAAGCTGGAGAAGACAAGGAAAACGACTTTCCATTCCAGCCTCCCTGTGGATCCATTTTGAACTTCTGACTTCCCAAACCAGAAGACAATACTTTTGTCTTGTTTTAAGCCATTACATTTGTGTTAATTTGTTACAGCAGCAATAGGAAACTAATGTGGATACTAAATGGGAGAATCATTATTTGTTCAAATCTGGTCTTCAAATGTGTCTATTTCGACTAAAATGTGTTTATGATTCGAAATTATGTATTTTGTCCATTTTAACATCTTGGAAATTGAGATGCATCTAAGAATCAATGACATCCTATGACTGCTGCTGGTCAGAAATGCAAAGCTGCTGTAGTGGCATTACCCTTCTTTATGGAACCTAGAAGCACTGTCAACAAAACTTGCAGAATGGGTGTCAACTATTTCAAAGAAAATGTCAAAAATACCATGGAGTGCTATTGAAACCATTTTGTTTTGAAATAATTGCATACTTTTAGGAAAAAATAATACAAATAATTACTTTATAAGCTTGACCCAGATTCCACAAAGATTAACATTTTATCACATTTATTTTACCATTATTCTATCTCTATCTAGGTAATAAGTGTTGGTGTGTTTTTGTTTTTGAAATAACTTGAGAGTAAGTTTTGGGTATGCAGACACAATGCCCTTTGCACCTAAATAATACTGTACTATATAACCATAGTACAAATATCAAAATTAGTCCCTTAGCATCGGTAAAATATTCTTACCTAAAGACATTCCAATTTTGTCAATTGTCCCACAGATGCCACTCCCCTTTCCCCACTATTTTGAGACAGAGTCACCCAGGCTAGAGTCCAGTGGCACCATCTTGGCTCACTGCAACCTCCACCTCCTGGGCTCAAGCCATTCTCATGCCTCAGCTTTCTGAGTAGCTGGGATTACATGTGCCTGCCACCACGCCTGGCTAATTATTTTTGTGTTTTTGGTAGAGACAGCCAGGGTTTTGGCCAGGCTGACGTTGAACTCCTGACCTCAAGTGATCTGCTTGCCTCAACCTCCCAGAGTGCTGGGATTACAAGCATAAACCACCACTCCCCACCAGACAGATGCGCCTTTTTAGCAAAAGAAAGAATTCTTGTCAGGGTTACATGTTGTATTCAATTGTCTTGTCTCTTTAGTCTCCTTCAATCTGAACAATTCTTCAATCTTTCCTCTTTTATGACTTAACATTTTTGAAGATTACAGGCCAGTTATTTCGTAATTGTATCTTAGTTCGAGTTTGCTCTCAAGTTTATTCATGATTAGGTTCAGGTTATACTTTTTTTTTTGGTGGAGTAGAAGGTGGGGGCGGGAAAATCACAGATATCCATTTTCAGTGTAGCATATTAGGAGTTACCTGATGATGTCATTTTGTCTTATCACTAACGTTAACTTTGATCACTGGGTTAACATGACATCATCAAGTTCCTCCATACTGTAGTTACTATTTTTCCTTCGGTAATTAACATGTATCAGGTAGGAAGTAACTCTGCTCATTTAAATATTTTTTTCTTCTCATAATTTCTTAATAGAGCACTCTGCTAAACCATAGGAACAAAATGGCTGTGGAGGAGGTATGGGAGGTGGTGAGTCACATGTGTATGCAACGCGCTTGCATTGGGAGTCAAAGGGATGCCAGCCAGCTTTACATAGTCTCAAGTAGTTCAGAGCCTTGCACCAACGGCATTTGGTTCTTTGGTAGATTATTTTATGAAATGCTGTGTCACCAGTGCAGTTAATGTAACAGAGGATATTTTGTGGAAATAAATTAAAACATGAGATTGAGCCCAAAACGTAGACTTTCATGTAAAAAATTGTAGGAAAAAACATAACCAATTTATTGACCTTATTTTTTTTAGTATGTACATACAATGATGCATAATAAAAAAATCTATATATAATTAAGTAACAGAGAACTTTTAAAATAAATATAAATGAATATTCTTGGTGTTAGGAAAGTCTTCTCTCATAATTTGTTTTTTTCTTTTTTATTAGTACATTATGGCATGTTTTACAATTATGGTGTCTTAAATTCCATATGATGGAAGCTTTGACATTATAGGATAAGGACTTTGCTGATCTAGTCCTTACTATTTTATTCTTTGCTTTCATTTCCCTCTAAATTGTATTCTTATATTTTCTAAAAGAAAGTCAGATGAAAATAATTTACAATGTATCATCAGCATGATGAGCCCTAGTCAAAACTATGAAGTAGAATAAATTCTCTGCTATTTAGAAAATCCCGTTGGTGGCATCTAATCATTATTTCTCCCTCTCTTACCACCCACTCCTCTACACATAAGGGACACAGCTGCTCTTAGAAAAAAATTCAGATCAACTTATTTAAAGTGAGTTAGGAAAGACAGTAGCATCACTCAGTATTCTATCTCAGCATATTTGGATTTTTGTGGGTCCGAAGCACTAGGTCAGCTTGACTAGAGAAATGAAGCCTGAATACTTTGACACATTTTGGCGCTGCATGAATATTATTTTTAGAAAGCTGGGAGGATTTTTATTTTTATTTTACTACATAGTCAATAGCCCAGGACTAAGCAGCCCACCTGGGATGTTCTGGACGCAGTAGCCCCAGAGAGGTCTGTTTTAGTCACTGTATTTCTTTTGCATGATGAATGAAACAAGAATAGTAGCATAACCAGAGACTCTGTAGTCACAAAATAGCCTATTTACCTTCATGAGACATATACACATAATTTCTAAAGTCAACAAACTCAAGGAAGACCCAGACTGGAGGCGATTTTTCAGATGTCAGTGACAAAATGCATAGATTAGAGTAAAAGCCTGTCTCATGAAAAATGAAAAGATTTGGGAATACTGTATTACTCTGCAGAGGGAAGATTAAGGGAAAAATGTGTTTGGTGCAGTAAAAAATATGAACTAGGAATAAGCAGTGCTTTACTAAAACTACTCTGGGCCTCTATTCTTCTCCCATTATTAGTCTGCACCTGAGAAATTACACTGTCTAAATCCAGGAACTTAAAAGGACCAAAAGTCGTTAGTATTGGGTTATAACAATGTAAATCATTCCCTATTTGACAAATAACCACTTATACTAAAAAAATGTGTTATTTTGACTGCTGGTTCTCACTGATAGGTAAACGCAGAAAAACAGGTGGTGACAACTTTAGCAGCTGCAGTGAACAGAATTATGACTTCCTTTTCTTTTGGCTCTTAGGAGTTCTCCAGAGGTACAGTAGAAATATCAACACCAGATGGCTCTAAAGCAGATAATACTTATTTTTTATTTATGTCCCATCTATTTCTAAAAATAGGATTTAATATAGTTCAAAATCTCAAATCATTGTCAGAGTGGAAGCTCCTAATTATTCTGAATATAAGTCTCCCTAGGGGGAAAAAGTGCTGTTTTCAGTGCTTTATAGAGCAAACCTCTTGGTTTGTTTTTTATAGAAGTGTTTATAGTAGTTCGTTCTTCTATGACAAGGCCTGTGACTTGAATTGCTATGGTAGGGACCCACCTTGGTCCTGATCCAAAGATTCTAGAAAATAGAAATCATTAGAAGAGCGTGCAGGATATGATCTAGGAGGTTTCTTTAACTACTTAGATTAAGTCTGAATAGAAACAGTTTAGTTTCAGTAAATGCTCATTAGTAGTTTTACATCTTGCTTTGCCAAAAGGGAAAGACATAATGATAGAAATGAAAATGAACTAACATTTTGAGAAATTAATATATGCTAAATTTTCCACTCTAACAGAACCAGTCTGTTTGTCTTAGGTTGTCTCTTTGATGGATGTGCAAAAACGGCATACGATAAAAATCTACGTTTTACAAGCAGGGACAGCTATGTAATTTGCAGGGCCGGGTGTGGAATGAAAACGCAGGCCTCTTGTTCAAAAGGCAGGAAACATGCTTTTTCCTATTTCTAAAATTTTTTTCTCTATTAGTCACAGTATTTTTAAAATTGTGTTATTTACTATTGTGGTTTCCTGGCACGGGGCTACTTGCAGGATGAGTGCAAACCCTCACAGGAACCCAGAGCCCTGCCCTGATACTTGGCAAGCATGGCTTAAGACTCTGTCTACAGATCATGCTGGATGGATGTTTGGTGGTATTGTAGGAATTCTCTGGTCAGGCTCCCCAACTTTTATCTGTGCAAGAAGTTAAATCATCATAAAACAGAACATTTAAACGGATCTTCCCTTCCTTGTTCAGATTTAAAGACATTTAAAGACATTTGGCAAGCAGAGTGCTTACATCTGGCCCCATCCCTCTCTGTGTCCCTGCCCAGGCTTCAGTTAGGAGTGGAGGGCACCAGTGTTGCTGGGGGTGAGGAGAGCATCTTTGAGAACTCATCCTGGGGAGATGTGTAGGCAGGACCCATGGGAGCAAAGGCTCCAAGGCTCCAAGCCTCCAGTGCCTACTCCAGGTTTCACAGGACTTCACTTACAAAACTCAAAGTCAAAGAAAATTAACAATGTCAAGATAGTGGCCTCTGGGCATTAAAGCCTAAACATAAGGCTCATCTGAGTGTGAGAATCTGCATGACTGTGTAATTGCGCTGGTTGTACAGCTCTGCTCATAAGATTTTGGGATTCTTATTTAATAGATAAAGAAGTTAAAAAAATGTGTGTTCACACCTACTAAGTCACAGAAGTAGAAATTCAACCTAGGTTAATTTGGCTTCTATTCCTATACCTGGGACACCATGCCAGCATATCTTGTTGGTTACTCTGTTCTGGGATTTACCTCAGGGCTCAGATTTTGGAATGTGTCTTCTTACTTGAGGGGGATGTTATCCAGTGTTAATATTTCAAATGTCTTTATGATAAGCTGCAATTATTGCATTTCTATTATCAAAATGCTAATGTCTGTAAATCTCCATGTTGCAGATACCTGGAAGAGAAATGTGACTTTTGCTTATTTTTATTTATTTATTTATTTATTTTGTATGCAAAGTCTTACTCTGTGGCCTAGACCGGAGTGCAGTGGCATGATCTTGGCTCACTGCAACCCTCGCCTCCCAGGTTCAAGCAATTCTCGTGCCTCAGCCTCCCGAGTAGCTGGGAGGCTACAGGTATGTGCCACCACGCCCAGAGAATTTTTTGTATTTTCACAGAGATGGGTTTTCACCACGTTGCTCAGTTTGGTCTCAACTCCTGAGCTCAGGCAATCCGCCTGCCTCAGCCTCCCAAAGTGCTAGGATTACAGGTGTAAGCCACTGTGCCTGGCCTTGTTTTTCTTAAGTGCTTTGAGTATTCCATTCCTATTAAGACAGTGTGCATCTGGAAAGAATTCTGTAAACTCAATATAAAGTCAAACAGTTCTCTTGGTCACTTCCTAGAGATTATTCATTTTCTTACTGCATTGACTCTCCACCTACCTGCACGGGGAGCTTGAGAAACGGGTAGGCCCCACAGTTCAACAATCAGGGCAGAACCTCTGGGGTGAAGACTGGGCATCAGTGCTTCCACATTTTCCCGGTGATTCTCATTTGTAAACACAGTTGCGAACTACTGCTTTGCCTATCACATTGAGTAACCTGACATGAAATATGTTATTTTACAACAGGAGCCTTTCAGTATCAGAATAAATTTCAGGTTACGCAGCATTGTTGCCACCTAATAGTCAATATTTTCAATTATACCTGCATATGATATGTTCAAGCCAATGTATAAATATTTCTCCTGTATATATTTATTAGTCATAATGGACATCTACTTACACTTCAAAAAGTAGCATATTGTGGGAAGCAGAAAAGTTCCTTTTTAAAGTTTCCTTTCTTGTTAAAGAGTAAGTGCGCTAATTCAAACCATCATCAGAGAATACTACAAACAACTCTATGCACATAAACTAGTAAATCAGGAAGAAATGGATAAATTCCTGGATGCCTGTGTCCTCCCAAGCCTAAACCAGGAGGAAGCCGAAACTATGAATAGACCAATAACAAGGTCTGAAGTTGAGGCAGCAATTAAGAGCCTACCACACAAAAAAAGCCCAGGTCCAGATGGGTTCACAGCTGAATTCTACCAGACACACAAAGAGGATTTGGTACCATTCCTTCTGAAACTATTCCAAATAATCCAAAAAGAGGGAACCCTTCCCAAATCATTTTATGAGACCAACATCATCCTGATACCAAAACCTGGCAGAGACTCAACAAGAAAAGAAAACTTCAGGCCAATATCCATGATGAACATAGATGCAAAAATCTTCAATAAAATACTGGCAAACGGATTGCAACAGCACATTAAAAAACTTATCCATCATGATCAAGTAGGATTCATCCCAGGGATGCAAGGCTGGTTCAACATACGCAAGTCTATAAATGTAATTCACCACATAAACAGAAGCAAAAACAAAAACCACATGATTATCTCAATTGACGCAGAGAAGGCATTTGACAAAATTCAACAGCGCTTTATGCTAAAAACCCTCAATAAACTTGGTATTGATGGAACATATCTCAAAGTAATAAAAGCTATTTACGACAAACCAACAGCCAATATCATACTAAATGGGCAAAAACTGGAAGCATTCCCTTTGAAATCCAGCACTAGACAAGGATGCCCTCTCTCACCACTTCTATTCAACATAGTACTGGAAGTTCTAGCCAGAGCAATCAGGCAAGAAAAAGAAATAAAGGGTATTCAAATAGGAAAGGTGGAAGCCAAATTGTCTCTATTTGCAGACGACATGATAGTATACCTAGGAGACCCCATCACCTCAGCCCAAAAGCTCCTGAAACTGATAAGCAACTTCAGCAAAGTCTCAGGATATAAAATCAATGTGCAAAAATCACAAGCATTCCTATACACCAATAACAGACTTAAAGAGAACCAAATCAAGAACGAACTGCCATTCACAATTGCTACAAATAAAATAAAATACCTAGGAATACAACTCACTAGGAATGTAAGGGACCTCTTTAAGGAAAACTACAAACAACTGCTCAACGAAATAAGAGAGGACACAAACAGATGGAGAAACATTCCATGTTCGTGGTTAGGAAGAATCAATATCGTGAAAATGGCTATACTGCCCAAAGTAATTTACACAATCAATGCTATCCCCATCAAACTACCATTGAATTTCTTCACAGAACTGGAAAAAAACACCATGAATTTCATATGGAACCAAAAAAGAGCCCGCATAGCCAAGTCAATTCTAAGCAAAAAGAACACAGCGGGAGGCATCACGCTACCAGACTTCAAACTATACTACAAGGCTACAGTAATCAAAACAGCATGGTACTGGTACCAAAACAGAGATATAGACCAATGGAACAGAACAGAGGCATCGGAGGCAACACAACATATCTACAACCATATTATCTTTGATAAACCAGACAAAAACAGGCAATGGGGAAAGGATTCCCTATTTAATAAATGGTGTTGGGAAAACTGGCTAGCCATGTGCAGAAAGCAGAAACTGGACCCCTTCCTGACACCTTACACTAAAATTAACTCCAGATGGATTAAAGACTTAAACATAAGACCTGACACCATAAAAACCCTAGAAGAAAATCTAGGCAAAACCATTCAGGACATAGGAGTAGGCAAGGACTTCATGACCAAAACACCAAAAGCATTGGCAACAAAAGCCAAAACAGACAAATGGGACCTAATCAAACTCCACAGCTTCTGCACGGCAAAAGAAACAGTCACTAGAGTGAATCGGCCACCATCAGAATGGGAAAAAATCTTTGCAGTTTACACATCTGACAAAGGGCTGATATCCAGAATTTACAAAGAACTCAAACAGATTTACAGGAAAAAAACAAACAAGCCCATTCAAAAATGGGCAAAGGATATGAACAGAAACTTTACAAAAGAAGACACACATGAGGCCAACAAACATATGAAAAAGTGCTCATCATCATTGGTCATTAGAGAAATGCAAATCAAAACCACATTGAGATACCATCTCACACCAGTTAGAATGGCGATCATTAAAAAATCTGGAGACAGCAGATGCTGGAGAGGATGTGGAGAAATAGGAACACTCTTACACTGTTGGTGGGAGTGTAAATTAGTTCAACCATTGTGGAAGACAGTGTGGCGATTCCTCAGGGACCTAGAAATAGAAATTCCATTTGACCCAGCAATCCCATTACTGGGTATCTATCCAAAGGACTATAAATCGTTCTACTATAAGGACACATGCACACGAATGTTCATTGCAGCACTGTTTACAATAGCAAAGACCTGGAACCAACCCAAAAGCCCAACGATGATAGACTGGACTGGGAAAATGTGGCACATATACACCATGGAATATTATGCAGCAATCAAAAATGATGAGTTTGTGTCCTTTGTAAGGACATGGATGAATCTGGAGAACATAATTCTCAGCAAACTGACACAAGAACAGAAAAAGAAATACTGCATATACTCACTCATAGGCGGGTGAGAAAAATGAGAACACATGGACACAGAGAGGCGGTCTACTATACACTGGGGACTGTTGGGGGGAATGGGGGAGGGACAGCAGGGGGGGCTGGGGGGATAGCCTGGGGATGAATACCAAGTGTGGGTGAAGGGGAGGAAAGCAGCAAAGCACACTGCCATGTGTGTACCTATGCAACTATCTTGCACGTTCTGCACATGTACCCCCAAACCTATAATGCAATAAAAATTAAAAAAAAAAAAAAAAAAAAAAGAGTAAGTGCGCTAATAACTTTGTTAAGCCCTATCCTACGTAGCTGTTAGACATGCTATGCTTACAGGCACGTAGTACATTCTATGTCCTTGTACTTTTACCAAGATATTTGTGCTGGACGTGCTCACAGGCATGTCCCAGCTCGCAGCCTACCTGTATACCTGTAGCCCCTTCCTTATTTGGACTTCCTTTTTTTTTTTTTTTTTTTTTTTTGTTCTTCATTGCTTTTACCTGTTTAGAGGAGTTTCAAGCTATTAGCCAATCAGATTTTAGTTTAGATTGTGAGGTCTGGCTCCGGCCAACGGAGATTAGACACAGCAATAAGGACAACCCCAAATGGGTAACAAAGAAATATGTCTACTTTTCTTTGTTGATTGTACTCTCCTGGCAAGCAAAAAGAATTGCTTTGCTGGCCGGGCGGTGGCTCAAGCCTGTAATCCCAGCACTTTGGGAGGCCGAGGCGGGTGGATCACGAGGTCAAGAGATCGAGACCATCCTGGTCAATACGGTGAAACCCCATCTCTACTAAAAATACAAAAAATTAGCTGGGCACGGTGGCGTGTGCCTGTAATCCCAGCTACTCAGGAGGCTGAGGCAGGAGAATTGCCCGAACCCAGGTGGCGGAGGTTTCGGTGAGCCGAGATCGCGCCATTGCACTCCAGCCTGGGTAACAAGAGCGAAACTCCGTCTCAAAAAAAAAAAAAAAAAAAAAAAAAAATTGCGTTGCTGAGAGATCCTTTGTCCCACTACTAATTTTTCTTTGTGGCACCAAAAACAAAAATTTTGGACATAACACATATGGTATACATATGGAAATCACATGACTTAAGACTGTCTACAGATCAGGCTGGATGGATGTTTGGTGGTAATATTGTAGGAATTCTCTGGTCAGGCTCTCCAACTTTTATCTGTGTAGAAAGTTAAATCATCATAAAGGAGCACATTTAAACTGATGTTCCCTTCCTTGTTCAGATTTAAAGACATACCTTCAACCTTTATAGAGACAAGTATGAGCAACACCAATGTGAAGGAAAGTCTCTGGATTTCCCAAAACTGTAACTGAAAGTAGTCATCATAGTGTTAATACTTAGATATGGCCCACCTGGAACAAGGTGATGGCTTTTGGTCAACTTGCACGTTCTGCACATGTACCCCCAAACCTATAATGCAATAAAAATTAAAAAAAAAAAAAAAAAAAAAAGAGTAAGTGCGCTAATAACTTTGTTAAGCCCTATCCTACGTAGCTGTTAGACATGCTATGCTTACAGGCACGTAGTACATTCTATGTCCTCTGTATTTAGCAGAAATAGAGGAATGCTGATGGGGTGTATGTTTAAATATCCATTACGCACAGAAATATGTGTTTTGCAGTGACTGTGTGCCATTTTCCCTTCTTACTCCAGAGGATAGAACAGTAAACAAATCAAGATAAAAATCTTTGTCTTCATTAACTTTACATTCCAGTAGGAGGAAACAGACAATAAACAAAATAAATGAATTTTAACCACGAGAGGCTGATAGCTGTTTTGAAGAAAAAGAATGTGACAAGGGAACTAAGAACATAGCAGTGGGAACATGATATGTGTGTGGGGGTGGGGGTGTTAATTTTAAATGGGGTTACCGGGAAACAATTACTGAAAAGGGTGACATTTTAATAAAGGCTTGAAGGCGGGGAAGTGGTGAGCTGAGAAGGACTCTAGAGGGTAACAGCAGGAGCAGAGCCTCGCATTCTCCAGGAATCCCAACAGAAGTGTATTTCTGGAATGGAGGGGACAAGAGTGGGAAGGTTCCCATAGATGGTGAGGTCAGAGGGATTTTGAATTTCTGCTGCTAAAGGTGCTGAGGGGAATTTTTATAAAGCAGTAACGAGAGTGATATAAAAGATTCACCATCAGAGGAGTACTTGGACCAGATAGCCTTTAAGTTCCCTAGGAAATGCCATGATTCCTGGTTGTTGTGAGGTGCACTTTAGTCTCTGAGAAGGTGTCTTCAATTTCAAAGCCAGTGGGGAAAAAACAATGACAAGTCAAATTCAAAGTTGCCCCCTCTTGAAATGAAAACTCCATGAAGACAAAGAGTTTTACATTTTTTGTTGATTGCTATGTCTCCAGGAGATACAAGTGTGCCTGACACACAATATCTGCAAAACGAGTATCTGTTGTTTAAATAATGATCATTGAAGTTGACAATCAATCAGCTTCCCCTTTATTCTTGCAGACAAGAAATTAACTGAAAACCATCCACTTGTTCAACGTTAAAAATTTGGGGTTATAATTTTAACATACCTTTCTTTTATAATAATAAACATATTTTGAAGACTGAAGACAATTGGTCATGTTGCAGTTTTGGCACTTAAAATCCTATATCCACAGGAGAAGATACCTCTTCTCCCAGGTATGTGCATGGCACAGTTCCTCAGGGTCTGTTCGAACCTTCTCTATCCAAATGTCACTTCTTTGACTACCTTATCTAAACATGTCTCATCTCTTGACTGTTACTTCTATTTGTTTTACTCTGCTTTATTTTTATTTTTTTTTTTTGAGATGGAATTTCACTCGTCATCCAGGCTGGAGTGCAATTGCATGATTTTGGCTCACTGCAAACTCTGTCTCCCGGGTTCAAGTGATTCTACTGCCTCAGCCTCCCAAGTAGCTGGGATTACAGGCATGCACCATCACGCTTGACTAATTGTTGTATTTTTTTTTTTTTTAGTAGAGATGGGGTTTCATCATGTTGGCCAGGCTGTTCTCAAACTCCTAACTTCAGGTGATCCACCTTGTCTTCCAAAGTGCTGAGATTATAGGTATGAACCACCACTCCCAGCCTGCTTAATTTTTTTTAAAATATGGACTGTGAGTTGAATTGTTTTCCCCCAAAATGACAACTTGAAGTCCTAACCTTCAGGATCTCAGGATGTGATCTTATTTGTAAATACAGTGTTTGCAGATGTAGTCAAGATGAAATTATTAGAATGGGCTCTAGTCCAATATAACTGGCATTCTTATAAAAAGGGGAAATTTGGACATAGATGTGCAAAGAGGGAAGAATATGTGAACAGATATAGGAATAACACCATGCGAAGACAGAGTATTGGAGTGATGCATGTGCAAGCCAAGGAATGCCAAAGATTGCTAGCAAACCATTAGAAGTGAGAGAAAGGCCAGGAAGATTTTCCTCCAGGTTTCAGAGAAAGCATGGCTCTGTTGATATCTTGATTGAACTTCTAGCCATAAGAACTATGAGACAATAAATTTCTGTTATGTTAAGTCACCCAGTTTGCAGTACTTGGTTATGGCAGCCCTAGGAAATGAATACGCCACCTGGCATGTGATGTACTGTTTTTATTGTTCAATTTCTGCTTGCCCCTACTAGACTTATTACCTTGAGGAAAGAAACAGTACATTTTCTTCACTTTTGTACCTCAAGTACTTAGAACAGTGCCTGGTACTCAATAAATTATTTCCCAAAAGAATGTAGAGATAAATATTTTATTTTTCATTTTTTAAAAATTGAACATAATATTTGTACCTATTTATAGGGGATATGTGATATTTTGTTATATGCATAGAATGTGTAATGATCAAGTCAGGTAATTAGGGTACACATCACCTTGTCCATTAATCATTTCTCTGGGTTGAGAACATTTCAAGTCCTCTTGTGTAACTATTTTGAACTATACTATACATTGTTGTTAACTATAGTCACCCTACTTTGCTATGGAACATTAGAAACTATTCTTTCTTCTTCCTCCTCTATACCCATGCCCACACCCATACCCTGCCTAGTCCCTAGTAATTGTCATTTTACTCTCTACATCCAAGAGATCAACCTTTTTTTCTCCCACATATGAGTGAGATCATGCAATATTTGTTTTTCTGGGTCTGGATTATTTCACTTAAGATAATGACCTCCATTTCTATCAATGTTGTTGAACATGGCATTATCTCAATCTTTTCTATGGCTAAATAGTATTCCATTTTGTATATGTATCACATTTTCTTTAATTATCTGTTGATGAACACAGGTTGATTCTCTAACTTTGCTGTTGTGAATAGTGCTAGAATAAATATGGGGGTGCAGATGTCTCTTTAACATACTGATTCCTTTCCTTTGGATAAATGCCCCATAGTGATGGATTGTATAGTAGTTCTATTTTTAGTTTTTTGAGAAATCCCCATACTTCTTCTATAGTGGCTGTACTAATTTACATTCTCATCAACAATGTACAAGAGTTACCTTTTCTTTGCATCCTCACCAGCATCTGTTATGCTTTTGTCTTTTTAATAACAGCTGTTCTAACTGGGATGAGATGGTATCTCATTTTGGTTTTAATTTACATTTCCCTGATGATTAGTGATGTTGAACATTTTTTTCATATATTTACTGGCCATTTGAATGTCTTCTCTTAAGAAATGTTATTCAGACCCCTTGCCCACTTTTTAAAGGGATTATTACTATTTTTTATTTTTTGCTGTTTGAGTTCCTTGTGTATTTTCGACATCAGTCCCTTGTCAGATAAGCAGTTTGCAAATATTTTCTCCTGTTCAGCAGGCTGTGTTTTCATGCAGTTGATTGTTTTTGTTGTTGTTGTGCAGAAGCTTTCTGGTTTAATACAGCACCATTGTCTCTTTTTAGTTTTGTTGCCTATGCTTTTGAAGTCTTAGCCATAAAGTCTTTGCCTAGACCAAGACCCTAAAGTGTTTTCTCTATGTTTTTTTCCTAGTAGTTTTATAGCTTGAGGGCTTATGTCTAAGTCTAATTCACTTTGAGTTGATATTTATATTTAGTGAGAGACAGGGGTCTAGTTTCATTCTTCGGTGTATAGATGTCCAGCATTCTTAGCGTCATTTATTGAAGACGGTGTCCCTTTTCCCAATGTATAGTCTTGGCAACTTTATTAAAACAATCAGTTGCCTTTAAATCTATAGACTTAGTTCCAGGTTCTTTATTCTGTTTCATTGTCTATGTGTTAGTTTTTGTATCCCTGGAATGACGCTTTGGTTACTATAACCTTGTAATGCATTTTGAAGTCAGGTAGTGTAATGCCTGCAGCTTTGTTCTTTTTGCTGAGGATTGCTTTGGCTATCCAGGCTCTTTTTTGGTTTCATACAAATTTTGAGATTGTTTTTTCTCTTTCTGTGAAAAATGTTATTTTTTCTTTCTTTGTTTCTCTTTTTTTTTTTTTTTTTTTTTTTTTTTTTTTTTTGCTACAAACTGCTTCTTTCTAAAAGAGATATCCAAATCCAGGTATTAACGAAGTAGGAAAAATTCAATAATTACAAGAGTATAGTAGAAAATTTCACTTTATGTTTTGTTATGGTTCCCTAAAAAATCCTCTGCAGTAGAAATAATTTCTCTGGTAGGGGGAGTCTTAAACATCTGTGAGCATATCTAGGAAGGCACTGTCGCCAGGAGTGGAAATATTGCCTGTACAGGAGACCCTGCTGGGTACTAAGGATCAGGTTATCCTGTGTGTGTCAGGATGTTGCCTATTGCCTCTTGCCTGTTGATTCTGCAACAGAAATCGGCAATTTCTAGCCAGACTGCTCAATTTCCTTCCCCTTTGGTGTTACTGACCTCTGCTGTCATAAAGCAGCACCTCTGCTTGCCTCTATAGCTATTCTCTGGTTTCCAACCATTAAAACATTCAATAACCAATCTATCATTCTAGAAAACAAAACTATCCCCGAGTTCAAAGTCTACAGAGATTTTTTTGATTCTTTCCTAAAATGACTTTTTAGGTTTGAAAGTTCATCTGTGAGACCATATAGGGTCACGTATCTGTCTTTAGCATTACAGAAAAAGACAGATGGAGGCTGTTGTGTTCAAAAGAGAAAAGGAAACTCGATGCAGCTTCCCCTTTTCTTAACCACCGGATGTGCCTTCTGTGAACTCCAGTAATTGAGTGGCATTTGAAAAATTAAAAATTAAAAAAAACCCACCTGTTTGCATGGTTCCGTTAATCCTTACTCTATATAATTCAACCACCGAATCTGGCCAACCAATGTGAGGGGAAAAAAATTCTTTCCCTTCATTTGGGAGACAGATGAACAGTCTAACATAACACACAAATAAAACTGTGTGTGTGTGTGTGTGTGTGTGTGTGTGTGAGAGAGAGAGAGAGAGAGAGAGAGAGAGAGAGAGAGAGGAGAGAGGGAGAGAGAGAGAGAGAGTCTCGCTTCTATCACCCAGGCTGGTGTGTGACTGTGACTCACTGAAGCCTTGATCTCCCAGGCTCAGGCAATCCTCCTGCCTCAGCCTCTCAAATAGCTGGAACCACAGGCATGCACCACCATGCCTGGAGAATTTTTGTATTTTTTGTAGAGATGGAGACTCTCTATATTGCCAGAGTTGGTCTCAAACTTTTTTTCAAGCAATCCTGCCTCAGCTTCCCAAAGTGCTGGGATTCCAGGCATGAGCTATTGCATCCGCCCAAATAAAACATTTTTAAGATTATTGATCTTAGTGGAGTCCTTCTGACAAGGCATAAGCACGACATTCCAAAATAGAAAGAATAAAAACAATGGGTTTGTGCATAAATATCTCTACTAATATGTGAGTTTTGGAAAATCCCATATTTCATGAATCATTAGCTTGTAAGTTTTGTTTTGATGTTATATAAGCATTTCAAAAACAAGCCTGTGGAGATGTTGCCACCTACTGTTTGCCTAGAAACATACTAGTATAATTCACTTTATGTAACAATACTCTTCTCTCCAATTGCATTTATTTTTCAGGAAAACCATTTTTGTCTCAACCCTTTCTTCTTTTAAAATTATTTATCTATTTATTACTTACTCTTAAGTACCATATCTACAAGGTCATTACAAGACATTCTTCCTTTATACCTTGAAAAATCCTGAGGCAATGACATGATTTTTTTAAATTTTTCCTAATATGTTGAAGCAGTAAATCAGTCTCGAGTTTAAAAAGACGATACAATATATGTAATTGAAACCGCATTTAGAAAATCATTAGTCTCCATGTAATTCAAAGTGGTCAAGATTAATAGATTGTTTTTAATTTTATTTTGACATTCATATTTAAGATATTTAGGCCAGGTGTGGTAGATCACACCGGTAATCCTAGCACTTTGGGAGGCCGAGGTAGGTGGATCACTTGAGGACAGGAGTTCAAGACCAGCCTGGCCAACATAACAAGACCCATCTCTACTAAAAATATAAAAAATTAGCCTGGCATGGCAGCGGGCACCTGTAATCCCAGCTACTTAAGGCTGAGGCACAAGAATCACTTGAGCCTGGGAGGCGGAGATTGCAGCGAGCTGAAATTGCACCACTACAGTCCAGCCTAAGTGACAGAGTGAGACTCCATCTCTCTCTCTCTCTCTCTCTCACACACACAGAGAGATATTTATAAGGCAAATATCTGCTTCCCCCCCCGCCCTGTTGTCTTAATCTATTCAGGTTGCTATTAAAAAACACCATAAACTGGGTGGCAAATAAATATCAGAAATGCATGTCTCACAGTTCTGAAGTTTGAGAAGTTCCAGATCAAGACAGTGGCAGCTTTGGTGTCTGGTTAGGCTCTGCTTCCTCAGAGAGGGTTTTCTCACAGTAACCTCACATGGTGGAAGTGGGAAGGGATCTCTCTGGGATCTCTTTTACAAAGGCACCAATCCCATTCCTGAAGGCTCTACTCTAATAATCTAATTACCTCTCAAAGGACCCACCTCTTATCATCACCTTGAGGGTTAACATTTCCACATATGAATTTGGGTGAAGGGGGAACACAGATATTCAGAATATAGCACTGTAAATATTTTTGGATGGCAAATTCTTTTTCATGAGGATAAAATATCAATTGCTTTACTTACTAATTGATCATCTGAACTTTTTTTTGAGATGGAGTCTCGCTCTGTTGCCCAGGCTGGAGTACAGTGGCACCATCTCAGCTCACTGTAACCTCTGCCTCTGTGTTCAAGCAATTCTCAACTAAGCTTCACAATTGAAGGAAAAATAAAATCTTTTATGAACAAGCAAGTACTCAGAGATTTTATTACCACCAGGCCTGCTTTACAAAAATTTCTGAAAGAAGCATTACACACAGAAAGGAACAATCAGTATTAGCCTTTCTAAAAATATACCAAAAAGTAAAGAGCATCAACATAAAGAAGAATTTATATCAACAAATGGATACAATAGCCAGTTAACATCAAATGGCAGTAACCCTAAATTTAAATCAACTAAATCTCCCAATCAAAAGATACAGCCAAAACCTAATGGTATGTTACATCCAGACCCATTTTATATCCAGAGATACACAAAGACTCAAAACAAAGGGTTGGAGAAAGATTTACCAACCAAATGGAGAGCAAAAATAAATAAATAAACAAAAAGCAGGAGTTGCAATTCTCGCATTTGATAAAACAGATTTCAAAGCAACAAAGATACAGTGGTAAAAGGATCAATGCAATAATAAGAGCTAAGGATCCTAACACCCAAGATACATAAGACCCATAAAGAGATTTAGACTCAACGAGACAGAAAATTAGTAAGGATATCCAGGACTTGAACTCAGATCCGCAACAAGTAAACTTAATAAGTATTTATAGAGCTCTCCACTTTAATTACACAAAATATACATTCTCCACTTTAAATACACAAAATATTGATCGACCATTATTAATACCCATTCATAGAATAAAGCAATATTCCTATTCTCTCTCCCTCTTTTTCTTCCTCTCTTTCTCTCCTTTTTTTCTAAAAAAAAATATATATATAGTTCTTCCCCTTGCAGGACTAGAAAATTCCCCAATGTGGCATGTTTGTTAAAAAAAAAAAAAAAAAAGCCAAGCTATTCTCCTGCCTCAACCTTCAGCTAGCTGAGATTACAGGTGTGTGCCACCATTCCCAGCTAATTTTTGTATTTTTAGTAGAGATGGGGTTTTACCACATTGGCCAGGCTGGTCTGGAACTCCTGATCTCAGGTGATCCGGCTGTCTTGTCCTCCCAAAGTGCTGGGATTACAGGCATGAGCCACCGCCCCAAGCCTGAACTGTTTACTTTATGGTTAGTTTTATAATGTGCCTATGGCACTATTTTCAGTATGCTGTTTATTAAAACTGGAAATAAAGTAAAAAATTTTAAATCTTCACAACGAGGTTAATTTGAATGCACTGAGATAATCCATGGTTTGTAGATAAATAACTATGACTAGATCCAGGAATAATTATAATTAAAACCTATACAATATTTTCCAGTTTGTAAAGTCCTTTGTATGTTTTAATAAATTTGGTCCTATTAACAACCCTGTGAAATAATTAATATAGTAGTTGTTTTCATATTATAGCCAAAGCAAGAATGACAGAAGTAAAGGTACTTGTTGAAATATATATATATATATATATATATATATATATATATATATATTTTTTTTTTTTTTTTTGAGATGTAGTCTCACTCTGTCGCCCAGGCTAGAGTGCAGTGGTACAATCTTGGCTCACTGCAGCCTCCGCCTCCTTGCAGCCTCTGCCTCCCGGATTCAAGCAATTCTCCTGCCTCAGCCTCCCGAGTAGCTGGGAGTACAAGCACACACCACCATGCCTGGCTAATTTTTGTATTTTTACTAGAGATGGGGTTTCACCCTGTTGGCCAAGATGGTCTCTATCTCCTGACCTCGTGATCCACCCACCTCAGCCTCCCAAAGGGCTGGGATTACAGGTGTGAACCACCATACCGGCCAGTACTTGTTGAATATTATACAGCTAAAATAACTCTATAAATCCAGTTTTCTTAACTAAAAAGCTTACTCACTTTTACTATTCCTCATGAGTTAATTATTAGGTTGTGCAAAAAGTGTTTGCGGTTTTGCCAATTACTTTTGCATCAACTTCAATAATTTACATGATAGGTACTGAACTCTTTTTCAACCTTTGCTTGTTGATGAATAGTTTTAAAGTGCTTTCAAATAATCAAGCATTCACTTCTGAATCTTTGGGTAAGTCTCTAATAACGGAAAGGGATTGAACCGTATTCATATTCTATGAAGCTGGCCTGGATAAGCCAGCATACCCCTAAATGCCACCAAAACTCAGCCTGTCCAACACCTTGATTTCATCTTATGATAACTTGAGCACAGAACTCAATCACATCGTTAGGACATCTGATCTACAGAACCTGTGCTATCACAAATTTGTGTTATTTTAAGCCCTTTTAATTGTAAAACTCTGGTTCCCGTTTCCTTGCTGGCTGTTGGTCAAGGGCACTTTCAGCTCCCAGAGGCCCTCTGCATTCTTTGCCTTGTGGTCTTCTCCATCTTCAAAGCCAGTTGTGGAAAAATTCTCCTTTGTTGAATTGCAATCATAGTTCGAATCTCTCCAGCTTCCCTGTGGCTGACCTCTAAACACAGATTAAACGGGGTGTGATTAGGTCAGACTCTCCTAGAATATTTCTCAAACTTAACAGATTTGAGGCCTTAACCGCATCGCAAATCTTCACAGAAACACCTAGATTAATGTTTGATTGAATAACTAGGAGAACATGTGTTTACACCAAGGGTTGGGAATTTAGGGGCCTTTTAAGAATTCTGCCAATCATGTTTCTCATCAGCTACAAGCATTTCCTAATTTAGCCCCCAGTCTCCAGTCTCTGCCTTTAAACTTCCACAATTTACATTACAGAGTGGCCTCTTATTGAATCATTCCAAAACACAGTTCTGATTAAATTTACTATCTTACTTAAGTCAATAACAACAAAACAACCAAGTTTGAGGGCAGCCTACGGCATGAAAGCAGGTCTTTGAAAAACAGGGTCTGAAGGAACTCTGTTTCTCTTCCTTTCTTCATGCCTCATTAAATTGAATATTTACCTTGTTTTTCTGTGCACGGTTAAGCTCAGTGCTTTGACTTCTGTCCCATTTTCCCTATCTTCAACTTTACAGGAACAAGTCTCAATTGTTTCAAGGCTGCATTCCAATGCTAACTCTTCCAAAGAACTTTGCATTAACCTGTCCCCTTCGAAAGCCTTAACTACCTTGTTTTAAAAATCTGTACTTCTGGCCAGGTGTGGTGGTTCAGGCCTGTAATCTCAGGACTTTGGGAAGGCAAAGCGGGAAGATTGCTTCAGGCCAAGATTTCGGGACAATCCCAGGCAACACAGCAAGACCTCATCTCTATTTTTAAAAAATGGAAAAAAAAAAAAAAAAAACCTAGAAATCTCCATTTCTGTTGGAGTTAGCACCCTATTTTGGGTTAACACTGAATGAATGCCCCACTGCTTCTACCAAACAGCAGAGTCCTATAGGCCAGTAAGATGTCTCTCTTACACACCTAGTAGTGCCTTATAGAGATGACATGTTCCAAAATATTTGTTGAGCCATTAATTAAAAAATCAAAATAGAAACCAGAATGCTATGCACACCAAGAGTTCATAGACCTGCATTGTTAATGCTTAAATATATTTCCATATCTTCTTTTCTTTTTTTTGGAAACAGAGTGTCACTCTGTCGCCCAGGCTGGCGTGCAGTGGAGTGATCTCAGCTCACTACAACCTCTGCCTCCCAGATTCAAGTGATTCTCCTGTCTCAGCCTCCCGAGTAGCTGGGATTACAGGCATGCACCACCATGCCTGGCTAATTTTTGTATTTTTAGTAGAGATGGGGTTTGGCCATGTTGGCCAGGCTGGTCTTGAACTCCTGACTTTAGGTGATCCACCCACCTCTGCCTCCTGGTCCATATCTTTTATATTAGTCTGATAGCCTATTCTTTCCTTTGTGGCTATTTTTCAAACTCATTGTCTCCTGAGCTGCTGTATTTATGTTAGACTATATTCTTCAGCTCTTGGCTAATATTGAATGACTAGCTCATTTATGCTTTCTTTTGTTAAAAGTTAGTGGTTTTGTTTTTTGTTACCTGAGAAAAAAGTTTCTGCCCCAATTTTAAGAAAATTTTCAAGAGCTAGAGGCAGACTTAATATTATATCTTATTTTCTAATTCACACAATTAATCTTTTTCTATTATTAAGAATATTCCCCTACCAGTCATTTCTGGCTAATGGACTCTGCTGTATGAGTCATGTATGACTCAGCAAGCATTTGGGATTTTTAAATAAGTTACCGCTTATTTAAGCAGGCTGCAGAAACATTAGTCATTGTGAGATTCAGCTTCCACGTTTTCACTTAGTGACTAATTGAGAATAAGAACAGAACAGATATTTACATGGTAATTTTCCAAATTTTCAAGACATTGGCATCAGTTATTTCATGAAATGTATCACATCGGCTGTAAAAAGCAGTACCTTGTCTTAGAGACCTCTCTAGCCTTTTAAGCATACTAGAAAAAGCCATCTTGAAAAAAATGAACGAACAAATGAATGAATGAGTGAGTGAGTGAGTGAATGGACTGATGGAATAATGATGGCTTAGAAAAGACTGAAGCAGAAAAAACATAGACTGTTGTCTGAACAATAAATTAGACCTTATGACTTAACTGAAGAGCACAAAGAAGACCCAAATAAATAGCAAACCATATCATTATAACACTCCAATAGTAAAAATGTCTATTTCTCCCAAATATTTAGTTAATGAAAATTCAAAGCACCAAAGTACTTTGGAATTTTTTTGCTTTGTTTTAAAAAAGACTGGTTTTGAAATTAATCAGTAAGGAAAAATACCTAAAACTAAGAAACTTTTCAAAAGCAACAGTGAAGTAAGATTTGCCCCATAAACTGTTTTTTTCTCTCCTACTCACCACTCATCTCAGTTCCTCACTTCTGAGACCAGATATGCAGGATTTATTTTTCCTCACATATTAATTCTCCAGCAAACACCAACTGGGTGTTTCTGGTGGCACAGAGTTCCCAATCTCTTGAAATTTCCTGGGTGATAGGAGTGCCTCTTTTTCTAATGAGGCAACTTTTGGTGGGCATCTGAATGGAGACTGGTAACCGGAAAGATGAAGCCAAGATTTGAAGACAGGAACTTTCTGGTTTGCCAGGAGATGCCACCCTCTCAGCTTCTCCATGTGTTCAGCAGTCCAGTAGCTCTGCAAACTCATGGTACAGGGATTTTTATGGAGGCTTTTTCAAGAAGCCATGATCAATCATTAACTCAATCTCCAGCTTCTCTCCTCTTCCAAAAGGATGGTGGGGTGAGCTCGAAAGTTCCAGGTCTAGAATTCAGCTCAGTTCTGGTAATATCTACCTGGAGTTAGAGTCACATCCCATTGGTTAAGGGCTCAATCTCATAGGATTGCCTCCATTTCAGAGGCCAACTACAATCTGGAAACTTCTGACCAGCTGGCTATGAATTAAGATTCCCATGACTCCCTCCTTAGGTTAAATCATTTACTAGAGTGGCTCACAGAACTCAGGAAAGCATTTTACTTTTGTTTTCCAGTTTATTATAAGGGATATTATAAAAGATACAGATGAATAACCAGATGCATAAGACAAGATATGGGAAAGGGGTACAGAGCTTCCAGGTCCTCTCCAGGGCTCAGCATTTCCATGTGTTCAACAGTCCAGTTGCTCTCCAAACCCATTGTTTAGGGATTTTTATGGAGGCTTTTTCAAGAAGGCATGATTGATTATTAACTGAATCTCCAGCTTCTCTCCTCTTCCAGGAGGATGGTGGGGGTGGGCTCAAAAGTTCCAGGCTTCAAATCATGACTTAGTCTTTCTGGTTACCAACCTCCATGCAGATGACCACCAAGAGCTGCCTCACTAAAACAAGAGACACTCCTGTCACCATGGACATTTCAAGGGATTGGGAGCTCTGTCTCAAAGACCTTTTTAGAACAAAAGATTGGCCTAGTACCCATATTGCTTAGGAAATTAGAAGTGTTTTAGGAGTTATGTGCCAGGAACTAGGGGCAGAGACCAAATAGATATATCCTATGTCACAATGCCACAAAAGTATACTTTAAATTTGTGGTAAATAAAACAATGCAGAATGGAATATGAAATCTAGAAACAGACCATTTAGATTTGGAAATTTAGTTTATAAAAAGAATGGTCTTTCAGTAGGTTGGGGAAAATTTTTAAGTAAAAGATGTTGGACCAAAGATTGTTGGTTGGCCCATTCTTTGCTGCTTCTGTAATTATAGAACCCATGATTTCTAGCTGGACAAATGGCACCCGCAGTAGACAATACTTCCCAATCTTTCTTGGAGTAAGGTAGCCACATGTTTAATTCTAGACCAGTGGGATGTAAGCAGAAAGTTGCAATCTTAAAGTGAGGGTCATGACCACCTAGACCTTTCATAATCTTTCCTATGGGCTGAAATGAGAACATGATATCGGCTACCTATTACTATCTTGGCTAACGTGGAAAATGCAATGGTTGTGATTGGTGGAGTAACAAGATATAAGGAAAAGGAATCTCCAACACTTCTAGTAACCTCCTAAGACAGGTCTCATAATAAAGACACTGTGTCTTTGGAATACCCTACCAGCCTTGAATTGCCTGTCTTTAAATTTTATTTTTGGCAGAAAATAAAATTCTATTTAGTTTAAGCTACTATTATTTTTGATTTTCTGCTATTCCTAAATGAACCCAATCTCAGCTGACACAGATTTGAGACTATTGAATATATGTTTGAAATTTAAAATTTATGGAAAAGTAAAAGAGGAGAAATAAAAAAGAAGCCAACTTATTAAAATCTGTTAAAGAGGGAACAAAGAATCCCCCAACCCAAAACATATATTTCTGATTCTAGGTTTCATCCTTCTATTGCTAATGTTATAATTTTTTTTCATACAGAGTCTCGCCATGTCACCCAGGCTGGACTGCAATGGCGCAATCTCAGCTCACTGCAACCTCCTCCTCCTGGGTTCAAGTGATTCTCCTGTCTCAGCCTCCCGAGTAGCTGGGATCACAGACACACTCCATCACACCTGGCTAATTTTTTTTTTTTTTGTATTTTTAGTAGATACGAGGTTTCACCATGTTGGCCAAGCTGGTCTCAAACTCCTGACCTTGTGATTCTCCCACCTTGGTCTTCCAAAGTACTGGGATTACAGGTGTGAGCCATCATGCCTGGCCAGCTAATGTTATTATTTTTTAAAGGAATATCTATTTTGTGGGATAATGGTGTCAGTTCCAAAAGTGTATTTGTAAATCTCTTATATAGGTCATAGAATGTATTTTCCTTTAGAAATTAAGCTATTAATGATGACTGGGTTTCCTGTGAGCCAATGCTATAGAGGACAAGATAGATTTTGATGAACATGTAAGACTTTAAACCAAAATACTGATGGTGGTATGCATTTCTAACACAATCACATTGTAAGTTTACAGTATTATGTATGCTTATAGTATCATGACTATGAATGCTATTCCTCAGCCAAATATTATTCTATGATTATTTTTTCTGTTCTACAACTTTTTGTTTTCCTTTGGGCTAATAACAGGGTTTTTTTTTTTTTTTTCTATTTGCTTGTCTTTCTATATACTAATCATCAATTTAGCCCTAAACTCTCAGCCAATTGTCTAAATCTCCTCTCCATACATTCAGACCCACCAGGTATTCTTGTAATGCCCATCATTCCGAAGTATCTCTCCCAGGCCTTGAGAACTGCTTTCATTTGGAATGGTTTCTCTGTGGGCCCTGTGCATAGCCATCATCATGGGAACTCTTTTTACTTCTTCTATAAGTAGGATCTCTTGTTGCTTGAACTTCATGATTTCTTCTTTTTTAAGTTTACTTTCTTTGTAGTGGAGCACATCTTCTAGAAACTCCCTAGGAAAGGCTTCATAATGACAATACTGTGTCTCCAGATTGTCATATATCCTCACATTTGCTTGAGAGTTTGACTGGATAGTTTTGGATTTTTAACTGCTTTTCCTCAGAATTTCAAAAACAAATTATATTTTCTTCTAAATGACAGCTTTGCTACTGAGAAGTCCAAGCCACGCTTTTTTCCAGCAGTTTATCACTGTATTCATTTTCTACTACTATGTAACAAGTTACCACTAATTGAGAGACAACATCTACTTATTATCTCATAGTTCTATAGCGTGGAAGTCGGGGTGAGTTTTCTTCTTTTAGGGTCTCACAAGCCCAAAATCAAGGGTTTTGATTCTGGAATGGGCTCTCATACAGAGGTTATGGGGAAGAATGTATTTCCAAGCTCTTTCAGATTCTTGACCAAATATAGCTTCCATATGTAGGACTCAGGTCCCTGTTTCTTTGCTGGTGGTTCTTTGGGGGCTGCCCTCAGCTTCTAGAAGCCCCTCTCATTGTTTGTTATGTGGCCTCCTCTGTCTGCAAGCCAGCAATGGTGAATCCTAATGGCTTCCTACCTCTCTGAATTTCCCTCCTGCCAGCCAGAGAAAACTGCTTCTAAAAGGCTCATGGGATATGACTAGGCCTGCACAGATAATCTTTGTATTTTAAAATCAGTGGTTTGGGATTTTAGTTGCATTAGCAAAAATCCCTTCACAGCAGTACCTAGAGTAGTTGTATTGAATAACCAGAGGAAGGAAATCTTGGGTCATCTCTCTTTAGGATGCTGCCTACCACAGTAACCATTCATATTTTGCAAAAGAGCATTCCCTTTCCTGGGAAGTTCTGATACACTTCTTTGCTGCTTGAGTAGGGAATGCTCCCCATACCCTACTCACTGTCATCGCTAGAGAGTAGGTTTCCACTATAGATCACATGAAGAGTGACAGGGAAGCAACTAAGGGCAGAGCAGGACTGCTTATTTATAAGCTGAAAAGTTGTGAGCTGGGTGATTCCTTTTTTGACATACATTTAGTTACCTTTTTTGACTGTTCTGCTTTGTAAACATAGAATTTAAAGTGATAGGAACTCTTATATGCCAGATCATATCTCAGACTGATGAAAGTAACTGGGAAACAATAAACATGTAACTGAATGCCTAATATTTTATGGAGATTCAGGCTAAAATGTGAATATAACTTAATTAAAAAATTATGCAAGCTTTCATAATAAGTTAGCTTACAAACTGTTTTCTTTCAACTATTTTATTGGCATAAAATCATAATTAACATTGTTCGAACTATTATATTTATAGCTCTGATATGAGTAGGCAAGTCATGATTACAATGAAATCATAAGGAACTTGAAGCCTTTTATATCAAACACATTTTATTATGTCATTAAAACCAAGAAGTGAATCTGAAAACATCTCACATGTTTGAGAAGGAGCAATAGTTTGATCTAATATGGAAAAATTTTCAACTAAAAAGCAGGCTGAATAAGCCCAAATGAATGTAGGGGAGAGAGGAGACTGACTCCCATATGGTTAATGGTCAGAGTGACATCACTGCAGGAAACATGATTGGTGGATAAAGGATTAAGGCTAATTGACACAATCAAGCTGATATAGACTAGGGCCAGAATCTGGAAGTCTAGTGTTATGTGTGAATCTCAATGCATGGTGCTGATGGATGTAAAAAGGGACAGTATTAATTCCTATTATTTAATGAGTAAAATTTAAAAAGCTGATCACCAAACCTTCCTATATAGAATAACACTTCAGTACTTTTAGTGAGATCTTATGAATCACATTATAATGAAATGGTCAACCAATTTCCTATTTGGTAGTTATTGGACACTGACATTCAAGTTCAGTTTGTTGACTGAATTTTAAAAATATGGTTGTAATATTTTCTACAGAAAGATAAAGCATAACTATTTTCTGTGTACTGCTTGCTATGTGCATTATGTTTATTCAGTCATAGCATGTGTCAGTGTCATTACTATTTCCAACTCTCTTTTAACTATTTTAAATATTTTAACAGCTTTAAATAATCTATTATATGCTAATACATAAATAATACCATTTCAAGTTAAAAATACTATTGTTCAAATCATTTGAACTGAACAAATGCTATAACTGCATAAATGATATGTATCAATTGGTGTTCTCAGTGACAGAAATCAAATTGGTTGATTTAAACAGAAAACGAAATTGTAAAGACACTGAACAGCTTGCAGAGCCATCAGGGATCTTGGAAATGAAGAGTAACAGACTGAACTATAACTAAAAGCATGACCCAGAACTGGCCTTACAAAGATACCTCTGCCATTGTACACTGGGTGATGTAGCTTGACCCACTGTATCACTCATGGGACAGACACCGTGTCTTGCCACTTGTACCATTGCTACTTCTGCCTCTGAAAACTAGAACTTTCAGTCACTGCTACCAGCTCTAAAATGAAATCTTCACCATTCCTGCTCCTTTGCATCCTTGCTCCTTTGACTCAGAATCCTGGTAGCTCTAAGTGGTTGAACAGAGGACACATGTCTATGCCTAGATAAGGTACACAAGTTAGCTGCATTATTAGACATTCGAGAATCTAATACTTTCTGTTTCTGTTGTGAGAAACAGTGTACAGCTTGCACAAAGACTCTGAAGATAGGGTCTTCCCCCAGTATAGGAAGGGTTTTAGATTCTAGGCAGAAGACAAAAGGCAAAGCAAATATCCCTTGAGCCCCACTGACATTCTCAAATGTCAAATTGAGGGATGCAGTGTCACAACACCAGCTGGACCCATTCTTTCCAGTGTTGTAGGGGGCTCCATCTCAATAGCCAATGCAGTGTCCTATATCCTAGGGAACAGTGGACTATCACATCAAGAAGTCTACCCCCAGGACAAAGGGAGCCAAAGTGCATGATCCCCAGAGCCTGGGAGTTTCCTTCCTGGGGCTGCTGCTACTGAAAGCAACCCCACCCACTCCAGAGACAGGGCAGACAAGCACCTGAGCATGCCTTCTGGGAGGCTGAAGATCAATCCACTGACACACATTGTTTGGGAACCACCACTGCCAGTGCCTACACATGTTGTTTGGAGGCTTGAGGATCAGTCCACACGACCTCTAACCAGCGGTGCCCATGCATGCTGTGTGGGAACCTGAGGATCAGCCGGCCCTGCCCACTGCTAGTGCCACTGCTGGCATCTATGTTTGCCATCTAGGGGCCTGAGCTTGCTATTGCTGGTACCTACTTGCACTACCCAGAAGAAACTACACCTGCCTGGTGTCCCAGTTTCCAGCAAAGCCTCACCAAAGCCAACACTGAGAAGTGCAGCCTAAGCCACTGAGAAACTCAGAGACGCTGCTGATGTTGATTACAGCTGAAGAAATCATTTGGAGACTACACTACTGCATCCACCTATAATCAAAGCCAAAGCACCCTACTCAACCAACACAATAGATACTTCTACAGGAAAAAAGTCTTTCTCTAGAAATACCAATCCATACATTTGGAATAAATGACTGTTATGCTGGGTGTGCAGATAACACTGTAAAGACATAAAGACACACACACACACACACACACACACACACAACAATAAAAAAGCAAGGGAATATGACTTTCCAAAGGAAAACGATAGTTCTGTAACAACAAATCTGAAGTAAAGGAAAACTATGAAATGCCTAAGAAATTCAAAATAATGATCTTAAAGAAACTTAGTGAGATATAAAAGATAAACCAAAGAAATCTGAAAAAAAAATTCACATCAGAATTAAAGAATTCAATGAAAGGAAAAAGAAATACAAGGGAGAGCTTCAACAATGGACTAGATCAAGCAGAAAAAAAAAATTCTGAACTTGAAGACAGGTCTGAAGTAACTCAGTTACACAAAAGCATAACAAGAACAGAATAAAAAAGAATAAAGAAAGCCTATGTTACATGTAAGGCATTAAAAGGTGAACAAATATTTAATTCTGGGAGTTTCAGAAGGAGATGAGAAAACATGTAGAAAATCTATTTAATAATATAATGGCTGAAAACTCCCCAAATCTTCAGAGAGATATAGACATCTAGATACAAGAAGCTCAAAGATCCCCAAATAGATTTAATCCCAAAATGTCTTCTCCAAGGTACATTACAGTCAAACTATTAAAACTCAAAGAGAGAATTCTAAGGACAGCCAAGAGAAAAGCGTCAAGTCACATATAAGGGAATTCTTTTTTTTTCTTTTTTTTTTTTTAAATTTTTATTGCATTATAGGTTTTGGGGTACATGTGCAGAACGTGCAAGATAGTTGCATAGGTACACACATGGCAGTGTGTTTTGCTGCCTTCCTCCCCTTCACCCACACTTGGTATTCATCCCCAGGCTATCCCCCCCAGCCCCCCCCGCTGTCCCTCCCCCATTTCCCCCAACAGTCCCCAGTGTATAGTAGACCGCCTCTCTGTGTCCATGTGTTCTCATTTATCAGACTAACAGTATATTTCTCAGTAGGTATCTTATAGGCCAGGAGGAAATAGGGTGATATATTCAAAGTGCTGAAAGGAAAAATACAAAACACCCTGCTACTTAAGAATACTATAACTGGCAGGGTGTGGTGGTTTGTGCCTATAATCCCTGCACTTTGGGAGGATGAGGTGGGTGGATCATGAAGTCATGAGTTCAAAACCAGCATGGCCAATATGGTGCAATACCATCTCTACTAAAAATAAAAAATTAACTGGGTGTGGTGGTGCACACCTATAGTTCCAGCTACTTGGGAGGCAGAGATTGTAGTGAGCCAAGATTGTGCCACTGCACTCCAGGGTGGGTGACACAGTGAGATTCTGCCTCAAAAAGAAAAAAAAAAAAAAGAATACTATAACCAGTACAGCTATCTTTCTTTCAGAAAATAAGGAGAAGTAAAGTGTAAGAAAAGGAAAAACTAAGGGAATTCACCGTTAGAGGGGATCTACAAAAAAAGCTTAATGGAGTCCTACATCTGGAGGCAAATGAATGATATCTAACATCATGGAAACACATGAGAGTATAAAAGTTACTGGTAGAGCAGATACATAAATGAGAGAAAGAAATAAATCAAGTTATCATTACAGAACACCACCAAATCATAAAGGTAAACAATGAAAGAGGAAGAAAGGAACAAAAGATATATGAAATAATTAGAAAACAGGTAACATAATCACAGGAGCAAGTCCTCAACTATCAATAACAATTTTGAATATAAATGGTTTAAATTTTCCAAGTAAAAGATACAGACTGGCTGAAGAGTTTTTTTTTTTTTTTTTTTTGAAAAAAACCAAAAGTCTACTATATGCTACCTATAAGAAACTGATTTCACCTGTGAAGACACACATATACTGAAAGTGAAGGGAAGGAAAATAATATTTTTGGAGCAACAAATGCTTACATTACAACAGAAAGATTTCAAATAAACAACCTAATGATGTACCTCAAGGAAGTAGAAAAGCAAGAACAAACCAAACCCACAATTAGTAGAAAGAGATAAAAATAATGAATATCAAAGCAGAATGAAACAAAATAGACACTAAAAAGGAAAAGGATCAATAAAATGAAAAGTTTGTTTTCTGAAAAAATAAAATCAGTAAACTGCTAGCTAGACCAACCAAGAAAATGAGAGAGAAGACCCAAAGAAGTAAAATCAGAAATGGAAAAGGAGCCATTATAACTGATACTATAGAAATACGAAAGATCATCACAGACTGTTATGAACAATCACATGGCAACAAATTGGAAAACCTGGAAGAAATAGGTGAATTCCTGGACATGTATAACCTACCGAGATTCCACTAGGAAGAAATAAAAAAATCCCTGAGGTTCAGAGCTTCAGTGAGGGCCTGAAAAGCAGACAGGATATGAAAGGATCGGAAGTGTATTTCTACCCCCATCCCAAATCCTACTCCTATGATCTCAATTGGTGATGTTAGACTGCCTATAATGACATCTTATTTATTTATTTTTGAGATAATTTGAACTCATGAAGGAGTTGTCAAAATAGTACAGAATTCTGGCCAGGCACAGTGGATCATGCCTATAATCTCAGAACTTTGGGAGGCCGAGGCAGGTGGATCACCTGAGGTCGGGAATTTGAGATCAGCCTAGCCAAGATGGTGAAACCCTGTCTCTAACAGAAATACAAAAATTAGCCAGGTGTGGTGCTACCTACCTGTAATCCCAGCTACTTGGGAGGCTGAGGCAGGAGAACATGGGAAGTGGAGGTTGCAGTGAGCCAAGATTAAACCACTGCACTCCAGCCTGGGCAACAGAGTAAGACTCCATTTCAGAAGAAATATAAATAAATAAATACATACATACATACATACATAAAATAGTACAGATAAATAAAATATTCCTATACAATCACCTCCAAGCTTTCTCCTATGTTACATATTTTTGTTGTTTTTGAGACAGTATCTCACTCTGTCATGCAGGCTGGAGTGCAGTGGAACAATCATGGCTCACTGCAGGCTTAACTTCCTGGGCTCAAGTGATCCTCCTATCTCAGCCTCCCATGTAGCTGGGACCACAGGCATGCATCACCAGGGCTGACTACATTTTTGTGTTTTTTGTAGAGATGTCTTCTGGCCATGTTGCCCAGGCTGGTCTCAAACTCCCGAACTCAAGCAATTCTCCTACTTCAGCCTCCTAAAGTGCTGGATTACCGGTTAGAACTACTTCACCTGGCTCAAAGTCTTTTTTATATTTATTTATTTATATTTTAAATTGAGACAGAGTCTCACTTTTGTCTCCCAGGCTGGAGTGCAGTGATGCGATCTTGGCTCACTGTAACCTCTGCCTCTCGGGTTCAAGTGATTCTCATGCCTCAGTCACATTAGTAGTTGAGATTACAGGCATATGCCACCATACTTGGCTACTTTTTATATTTTTAGTAGATAGAGACAGGGTTTTGCCATGTTGGCCAGGCTGGCATTCTGTATTTTAGGATCCCACATTACATTGAGAAGTGTCACCATTTTTGTGGCTGGGCATGGTGGCTCACACCTGTAATCCCGGCACTTTGGGAGGCCAAGGTGGTACTATCGCCTGAGGTTGGGAGTTTGAGAACAGCCTGGCCGACGTGGTAAAATCCTGTCTCTACTAAAAATGCAAAAATTAGCCAGCTGTGATAACACACATCTATAATCCTAGCTACTATTTTGGAGACTGATGTGGCAGAATTGCTTGAATTTGGGAGGCAGAGATTGCAGTGAGGCAAGATTGCACCACTGCACTCCAGCCTGGTTGACAAAGTGAGAGTACATCTCAAAAAAAAGTTATTATTTTTTATTATCCCATATAATCTATACATAGAAACTTTACAGTTTTATACATGTATACATATATACACATCATATAAGCAAAATGACTTCATAAATTATATTACAATTACAGCATGGGACCGAAGGCATATATAAAACAAGTAATACAATCTGAAGCATAAATAAGTGTAGGGGACTGCAGATGAGTCTCTCTCTCTTTCCTTTATTTTTATAAATTATATGTGTACATATTTATAGGTTACATGTGAAACATTGTTACATGTATAGAATGTGTAATGATCAAGCTATTTAGGGTATCTGTTATTCAACTATTAATAATTTCTGTTTGTTCAGTACATTTCAAGTCCTCTTTTTTAGCTCTTTAACAAAATACAAAACATTGGTGTTAACTTTTAAAAAATACAATACATTGTATAGTCACCCTACTCTACTATCAACATTAGAAATTATTTTTTTCTATTTAACTGTATGTTTGTATCCATTAACCAACTTCTTTTAATTGTCCTCCATTCATACAATCTTACTAGTTTATGATATCTTTACCTCCATGTTATCAACTTTTTTAGCTCCTATATGTGAGTGAGAACATGCAATATTTGTCTTTCTGTGTCTGGCTATTTCACTTATCAGAATGACCTTCAGTTCTATCCAAGTTGCTGCCAAAGACATGATTTCATTATTTTCTCTGGCTAAATAGTATTCCATTGTGTATGTATAGGACATTTTCTTTATCCATTTAAATGTTGATGGACACATAGATTGATTTCATGTCTTTTCTATTCTGAATAGTACTGCAATAAACATAGGAGTACATTTATCCTTTTGATACATTGATTTATCTGTCCTTTGGATAAATATCCAATAGTGGGGTTGCTGAATTGTATGGTAGCTGTATTTGTTTTTTTTTTGAGAAACTTCCATTTTGTTCTCCATAGTGGCTATATTAATTACATTTCCACTAACAGTGTATAAGAGTTCTTTTTTCTCCACATTCTCTTCAACATGTTATTGTTTTTTTGACAATAGCTATTCTAACTGGGGTAATAGGACATCTCATGTGATTTTGATGTGGTTTTTTATTTGCATTTCCTTGATGATTAGAGATGTTGAGAACTTTTTCATATACCTGTTGGCCATTTGTATGTCTTTTTTGAGAAATGTCTGTTCATGTTCTTTACCCACTTTTTAATGGGATTATTGGATTTTTTACTGTTGAGTTATTTTTGTTGCCTGTGCTTTTGAGGTTTCAGTTATAAAATCTTTGCCTAGACCAATGTCCTAAAGAGTTTTCCCCATGTTTTCTTCCAGTAGTTTTAGAGTTTCAGGTCTCACTTGTAAGTCTTTAATCCATTCTGAGTTTATTTTTGTCTGTGGTGAGAGATAGGGGTCTAGTTTCATTCTTCTGCCTACAGTCATCCCATTTCCCCAGCACTAATTACTGAAGAGACTGTCCTTTCTTCAATGTATTTTTTTTTTTTTTGAGACGGAGTTTCACTCTTGTTACCCAGGCTGGAGTGCAATGGCGTGATCTCGGCTCACTGCAACCTCCGCCTCCTGGGTTCAGACAATTCTCCTGCCTCAGCCTCCTCAATGTATTTTTTTTAATGGCTTTGTTGAAGATCAGGTGGCTGTAAGTATGCAGATTCATTTCTGGGTTTTCTATTCTGTTTCATTGGTCTATGTGCCTATTTTTATACCAGAACCATGATGTTTTGGTTACTATAAACTTGTAATATATTTTGAAGTCAGTTAGTGTGATGCTTACAGCTTTGTTCTTTTTGCTAAGGATTACTTTGGCTATTTGGACTCATTTTCAGTTCCATAGAAATTTTAGAATTATTTTTTCTATTTCTGTAAAAGTGACATTGATGTTTTGATAAGGATTGCATTGAATCTGTAGATTGCTTCGGGCAGATTTTCACAGTGCTGATTTTTCTAATCCTTGAGCATGGAATTAGTTTTTTGTTTCCTTTTGTTTGTGTCCTTTTCAATTACTTTCATTAATGTTTTTTAGTTTTTCCTTGTAGAGATCTTTCAGCTAATAGGTTAAATTTATTTCTAGGTTTTTTGTTTTTTTTTTTTTTTGGTAGCTATTGTAAATGAGATTGCCTTCTTGGTTTTTTTTTCTCAGATATTTCATGATTGGTGTAGAGAAATGCTGCTGGTTTTTAATATGTTAATTTTGTATCCTGCAACTTTACTGAATTTATCATTCCTGATTTTTTTTGTAGTCTTTTAGCTTTTCTAAATGTAAAATCATTTGGTAGACTTCAGCAGTTAATCTGTGTTGGGAGAATTTTTATTACTGGTTCTAGTTTGCTACTCATTATTTATGTCTTCAGGTTTTCTATATATTCCTGATTCAATCTTGGTAGGTTCTATGTTTCTAGGAATTTCATGTTTTCCTCTAGATTTTTCAGTTTGTTAGTGTGTAATTGTTCATAGTCTCTGATGATCTTTTGTATTTCTGTAGTATACGTTATAATGTCTCCTTTTCCATTTCTAATTTTGCTTATTTGGATCTTCTCTCTTCTTTGTTAGTCTAGCTAGGGATTTATTAATCTTGTTTATCTTTTCAAAGAACCAACTTTTTTGGTTAAACCTTTGTATTATTTTGCTAGTTTCTATCTCATTGAGTTCTGCTCTGATATTTATTATTTCTTTCCTTGCACTAGCTTTGGGTTTGGTTCCTTCTTCTTCTTCTTTTTTTTTTTTTTGTTTCTTAACCGAGTTTCTTAAGGTGCATCATTAGAATGTATATTTGAAATTCTTCTCCTTTATTTTTTGATGTGGGCGTTCATTGCTATCGAATTCTCTCTTAGCAGAGCTTTTGCTGTACCCCACACATTTTGGTATGTTGTGTTTCTATTTTCATTTGTTTCAAAAATGTTTTTGATTTTTTTCTTAATTTTTCATTGACCCAGTGGCCATTCAGGAGCATGTTGATTATAGTTTCCAAAGTTCCTCTTGATGTTGATTTTTGGTTTTATCTAATTGGAGTCTGAGAAAACATTTGATATAATTTTAATTTTTAAAAATTTGTTAAGACTTGTTTTATGGCCTAACATACAGTCTTTCCTGGAGAATATTCCATGTGCTCATGAAGACAACGTGTATTCTGCAGTTGTTTTATAAAATCCCTTTAATATTTTACACAATCACAGAACAGAGTTGAGAGGAACCTGAGAGAACCTGCCCTAAACCACATTTTACACAAAAGGAAACTGTTAACAAGAAAACTATGTGATATGCCTTATAAAAACAGTGTTTCCCGTAAACTTGGGTCTTTAATCTGCTGGTTGTTTCAGTACAGCAGCAGCAGTTCTCAAAGTGTGGTTAAGGGACTCTTCGGGATTCCAAGATCCCATGAGGAGACTGTGGGGTCAAAATTATTTTCACAATCATAGTAAGACCCTATTTGCCTTTTCACTCCCATTCTAGCATGAGCATATAGTGAAAATTTCCAGAGGTTGCATGAGTTCTTTGACATGAACTCAGAAGAATGACTGCAGGCCGGGTATGGCGGCTCAGGCTTGTCATCCCAGCACTTTGGGAGGCTGAGGCGGGTAGATCACCTTAGGTCAGGAGATCGAGACCAGCCTGGCCAACATGGTGAACCCCCATCTCTACTAAAAATACAAAAAATTGGCCAAATGTGGTGGCGGGTGCCTGTAATCCCAGCTACCTGGAAGGATGAGGTAGGAGAATTGCTTGAACCCGGGAGGCGGAGGTTGCAGTGAGCTGAGATCACACCACTGTACTCTAGCCTGGGTGACAGAGCAGACTCTATCTCAAAAAAAAAAAAAAAAAAAAGAAAGAAAAGAAAAAAAAAGGAGAATGCAAAAGGAGGTGTAAGATTTCAGTGGTTTTTCTCTTACATTAGACATGAAAGCAATTTGCAAAAATAAGAAATAGCATCAATTTTCTATAAAAAATGCTATTTATGTTAATATGTACTATGTTCATTATTATATTTTAAAATATGGTAATATTAAATAACATAACCTGTTTATATATATTACATTATATATATAATATATATTTAATTGGTCTGAGAAAACATTTGATATAATTTTAATTAAAAAAATTTTTAAGACTTGTTTTATGGCCTAACATGTAGTCTATACTGGAGAATATTCCATGTGCTCATGAAGACAATGTGTATTCTGCAGTTGAGTGATTTGTATATGCCCTAAACCACATTTGTATATCTACTAGAACTACTAGGGATATATACATTATATATAATGTTATATATATATATATATATATATATATATATATATATATATATATAGATTATATTAATAACCTGTTTTGGTGCTCTCAAGAATTCGTAGGTACTATCCCAACAACTGGACTGATGTCATTAAAAGAAGGAAATAAGGACAACGCCAGCTACCAATTTTTTTTAAATTAATAGTGTTCTAAAAATGTATTCTGGAAATAGACACTGGAGACTCAAAAGGGTGGAGTAGGGTGAGTGATGAGAAATTACTTAATAGGTACAATGTATACTCTTCTGGTGATGGCCACACTAAAAGTCCAGACTTCATCATCATGCACTATACTCATGTAACAAAACTGCACTTGGACCCCATAAATCTTACAAATAAAAAGAAATGTATTCTGTGGCACTCTCCTTCTTCTAAAAATAGCTTGGGCTGTTTTGGAATAATTTTTAACTTATTATATGTGATTGCAAGCTCCTTATGTGCCTTGGAATTCAGAATTTCATGCTTCCACTTTCACAACTGACTTCATTTAACTTTCTGAAGCTTGTGCTAAATATATAAGTGCTTAAGGATATGTGAAAATCATTGAAAATGCTAAATTAAAATGATTTTAAACTAGTTTTAAATTGTATCAACTTTACGAAAAAATTTTTTTTCAGGGAGTTACATTCTTTTCTACTCATTGCTTATTCAGGTTTCTCAAAGCGGCAGATGAGAGGAGAAATTCCCTTTCTAGAACAAATGAAAAGGACACACAAAAACATTCTTCAGTTTCCCTACCAATATGTATTTCCACTCAGCCCTGAATTCACTGATTTTTTACCTGTACCCACTCCAATTTTTTTTAGTGATCGGTTTAAAATCTTAATTCTGTAAACACAGCTACCATCTTCTTAGAAAATGAGCTATTTCTGTGCAGAACTGGAAAGAGGTGGGACAGGATTCATGAAAGGAACTTTTGGGGTCTTTGTGAACAGGAGTTCTAGAACTAGGGGAGCTCCAATATTATTTCTTCAATAAAGGGTGTCAATGTAATCTTCTGGTTATGTATGTCATAATTAGATGTATATAAAGGAGGAACAAACCCATGCAGCTTTTAGAACAACAAAAAATCTGGAGAAAGATAGGGTGGAAGTGTCCTTCTGTCATGGTTGTTATGTTCTTATGCTGACCTGAAACTACATTTTTGTGATTGATGAAGATCCTGAGAAAGACTATTTCCTTCACTGAACTTGTGTATTGTTCTCACAAGTCAGTTACTTCCTTGGTCTCATTGGGCATGTTTTTACCCTATTTCCTTAGCAGTTAGTGCTGGGAAGACAAGAACTTTTGTATTTTATACACTGTTCTGTAACATATAATATATGTAAACATGAAACAAAAGCAGAATCATTGTGATTTCATTTTCTCCCACAATAAAAGAATAGATTTAATCCTTTACTTAATTTGCATCCTTTGCTCTTCCAATCCTGTTCAATAATTCATCAGAAGGCAGTAACTTAGTGGTAAACAACATATTGTTTCCCCTTGTTGGTACTTAGTAAGCTTTAGCTTCAGCAATCTGTTCTCATGAAATGAATCCCATAATTCCTTTAATCATTTTAATTATTCTTCTCTGGATCCATTCAATTAGATTACAACTTTTTGGCAAGAGAAGTACTTAAGTTGAACAGTCTTTCCATATGTTGTCTCAGAAGAGTGGTAAGGGAAAGGCTTGTATCTGTTACATTCATGGCTCAATGACTACATTCATTTTGACTGAGAGAGCTTTCTGGATATAGTACATATTGAACAAATGCTTGTGAATGAAGAGTGTTGAATATGGACTTATTGACCATTTACTATTTTTCTCATCTATTTGTTAAGCCCTTTACAGACATTTGGTTTCTCCTTTGGAAACATTGATTCTAAATAATGGTAATAGTTTTAAAATATGTATCAGGCTAATATTACGAATTGAGTTATATACCATATGTCCAACCAAGCTTTAGGACAGTTTTTACAAAAATGGGCATGATGGTATTGGTACATTGATATAAAATCAAGGGAAATTGATATAATTCAGGAAAGGATATTAGAAGAAGTTCATGGATATACATTCAGGAAAAGAGATTGTCAAAATAAGATAAGGAAAAGAAGATGAAATGAATCAAATTGCATATTCAATAACAATAAAATTCTCAAGAGAAAATTTGGGTAAGCAGTACTATAAAGAAATGATTTTTAAAAACTTGTCCCAGTATGTAACTGAATATGTAACCCAGCTTGGCGTTCTTTTCTTTGACATAGGAAAGGGACGTTTCAGAAATGAAAATAACATTTTTCACAAAATATTTTTTTTCATAGCTCAATGGCACCTATTTTGCACGGATACAAGCACATGCAGGAAAAAGTTTTAAGACTCGAAGCAAACGTGGTCTCAGAAGAGGATTGACAAAAACTTAGTTAAGGCTCTGGTACAAGACATTGTGGGAATTAAACACCCTGCTAGAGATCTGGGGAAAAACACCAAGAGCAAGTCGAATACCAAGAGAGGAGATAGAATCTCTTTTTTTGGGGAGGTTCAAGGTCCAAAATAGCCAGTTTCAGGTTGGCATCAGCCACAGAACTAGGTCCAAATCCAAGATCTGGTTGTAGATCAGGCTACACAGAGAAGAAGCTTTGGAGTCAGTCATGGAACCAGTACCAATGGAATGGAAATAGGAATAATCACTATTGTTAGAAAATGGGGCTTTTGAAATGGGCCAAGAGAGTCAGGCAGGATTGACTGGTTGTAGTATTGGCTTGGCATTCCTCAGGCCCAGAAGACCTGGACAGAAGTATTAGCCATGAAGGCTCTACACTTTCACATGGAAAATGCTTAGAGAGAATTTGGTTTGGTTCAGAAGAAACTCCATAGCCTCCATCATCAACTATACTTGAAGTTGAGTTGATGGCAGAACAAGTATAATTTCAAACTCCCTTTTCTAGTAAAGAGAAAGCATTCCCTATTTCCTCTACTGAGTTAGGATTATTTATGGGACCCTATGGGACAGCCTATAGATAATTCCATGTTCATTGTGGACAGTGGGGATGGTCTGGGATTTGTTAGAGACTGACATTTGGAGAACTGGAAAGGCTAAGAGAGATACTTCAGTTTTAAAATGAAGGTCCAGAATTAATTTGAAAGCCAGAGGGATCCAAAAAAGAAAATAAAAATGAGAATCACAAATGAGTGGATCTTTGCCATTGGTAAAAATCTGGGTCACTTACAGCTGTATTTTTTCATTTGTGCTTTTGTCTGTGGGCTTTGACAGCATAGTTGTCTAATCATCTGAATCTGACAATAGATATCATTCTATTGTGTTTCATCATCTGAATCTGACAATAGATGTCATTCCAGAATACAATTGTTATATAACAAAAATTCAGTATGTTGGAGAAAAAAGTCAATCAACACTATTTTAAGCTTTGTATGTCTTTTGTTTGCAGGGAGTCAGGCATAAACAAGCATTTGTCATTCGATTCTTCTAGTGCAATTCCAGCATACTGTGCTTGAGACATGACACATCAGAGTCTGATGTTTATCTTTTATTACCTGCCAGACACCTCTGGAAAAGCCTCCACGGCATTCATCATCTGCAGTCTTTGTTGTAGGTATACATATAAATACATGTTGAATGCATTTGTTGAAGATATTGTGGTTTCCAAAGCTGAACTTAAATAAAAAGTGTTGAGATGAATAATGAAGAGGACCTTCTGCAGGAGGTATGAAGCTAATCATTAAAACATTGTTTCCAAAAATATTGACAGCAAATCTTTTTTAAAAAATGTCAATTATTTGAGTGCTGGTAAGAATAAAGGCAGCATAATTAAACTTGTTATATGCCCATTTTGGAGAAGTTTATGAAGAATTCCTCTTCTCTACTACACAGTGAGTTTATAAAGATAATAAAAGCTAAATAATTCAAAAATGTTCATCTAGGAAAGCTCATTTGGTTTGAATAATAATTTAAATTCAATAGGCCTGAGTTTTAGAATCATAAGTATGTTATAAAAATTTTTATTTCTATTTTGGTTGCTGTTGAGAGAAAAATCTGTTTTTCTCAAGGCGTTGGCCTCATTCTAATAAATATGCTTTGAGATTAAATGACTAAAGGTGGAAACCTGTTTTCAAATTATATTTGAAATGCACAGCATGAATAGTGGTAGCCACTCACTGGGTCTACCACACATTAAAATAATCAGTTGTCAACATATAGCATTTCTCATCACTTCTTAATGTGTGTGTATCCAACCTTTATTCTTGTATTTCTGACCAAAAATACAAGAGTATTTTTGAAAGACTGAAGTGCAGACTTGGAGGAAAGCTGTGATAAAATTTGGGAGGATGTGGGTTATCTTTAGTAGGTTAAGAAAATACAATGCAAGAACCCATACCTACTATGTGCAGAGTGCAGTGGAAGACCAGTGCATTTTGTATGAGGTAGTGGCATATAGAGAACAAACCTGGTCCTCACTTATGCATGTAGTGGAGACGATAGCTAAAATCTAAGAATGGGTTCACTGATCTATATAGTGAATACAAGCAGTTGTTTTGAAATGGAGACAAGAACAAATGCATTCTCCATAAGGAAACTGAGCAAGGCTGCGTAAAGAAGGGACTCCCAGAGGAGGATTTGTGGTTTTTTCTGTACTGTCATGTCACTGCTGTAGGCATCAAATGGTGGACATGTTAATGTGATTACAAAGAATTTAGCTAAAAGTAAGTTCATAGCTGCAAATGAAGGCTTATAGAAAGAAAGTAAAGGTGCCTAGCATGTACATCATTAGCTTTTTGGGATTTTGATTTTAACTATGTAACTTCTTCCTGGACTAGGTTTTACTTACTACTCCTGACACTAAGGCAGAACTCTGCTTTTTTTCCCCCAGCTCCCACAGTGTTAGCCCAGAATTACAGGTGATACAGCTTCTGCTAAAGTCCTTAAAAGTCATACTCTCCTCAAGACCAGTCTAGACCAAATATTGATTGTTGACTCAGGAGAACAGAAAAATGAACAATATAATTTTTAAACTACACAATTCTCAAGCAAGAGACATTCTCTGTCTTTTCACAAAGAGTTCCTTCAGAGTTGGAATAAAGCATTGTATTTAACAGATGTTATAGAACTGAATCTTGGTGGGCCACTTGCCCCAACTCCATTGAATAAGCTCTTTTATACTCCCCTATATAGGGCCACATTCTTAGGAAGAGAAAGAATATGGAAGGAGGGAGAGAGATGGCATGAGACATTCCTTTTCCAGCTAACTGATGTCTGAAAAAGGAAAAGATTGTGTTCCATACTAGATGCTCTGCTAATGTGAGCAAGAGCAGCATGAAGTTAACTGCAAAACATAGCAGCTGAACAAAAGCTCAATGGATTAAGAAGGGCAGATTGTGTGTATAGAGAAAATCCCTCAGAATAATTACTTCCCCAGCTTGAACAAATTATGTGTCAGAATCTTCAGTAAAATTAACAGTTATTAATCTTAGATTTGGTACTTCCCTGAAGAATATTTTACTGAGATTCTCTATTTAAAACAATGCTGTAAAGTCATGCAATCGGCCAAATTCTTAGCAGTGGCAAACAAAAAATAGATGGAAAACACATTCTTATTTCCTAAAGTAGATCCTATGGTTGTATGAAGTTGTGAAATTAAGTGGAAGAGTAGCATATCATAACAATTAAAATCTGTTTATCAAGAACCTTGTGTGTGGTGTTGAGCTGGGTAATATGTCCAGTGAGTGAGTAAGATCTATTGTCTGCCCTACAGATATTTATAACTCAGCACAGAGAACCCTGACACAGGTAGACACAGTTCTGACATTTCCATGTCACAGAAGGAGTGCACTCCATCTGGGTGAAGTCAGAGATTCATCCTGCTCTGCAGCCGTATGTGTTGTGGGAATGAAGTGCAGCCCCATGGGAGGCTCTGCCTGACCTTCTAGAGGCTTGCTTCAAGAGCCTAGAGAGTTACCTACCCCAGCTTTCCCTGCTTTATGCTATTGTCTGTGTGACTCTAGGGACCGCCTGATTCTTCTTTTATATTTTCCATGTGTTTTGTCTCTTAGAATTCAGAAGATTTGTTTTCTGAAGATTTCAAGGTTTATAGTTCATTTGATAATTATTTTTATTTTAAAATTATTTTTATTTACCTCAAACCTACCTACTCCCAGTGTATCAAATAGCTCTCCATTGACAAGACAAAAATTCAATTTGAGTTTCAAGTGCAGTGGGGTAAGCTCACATTCTTTGAAATCAGAATGCCTGTGTTTTAATCTTGGCTTTGCTTCTTAGTAGCTGTGTGACATGGGGAAAATTATTGAACTTCTCTGTACCTCACTGGGACGTTAATAGTGCCCACGGGAAGAGATTTTACAGAGATTAAATGCGTTAATACAAGTAAAGTGCTTAGAATTGTGCTTACAACCTAGTGAGCACTCATTAAAAAGGAGTCATTCATTACCTATACTTTACTATGTTATGTTGACCCCGAAGAGCTCTCCTGTGTTCCTTTTTACAGCCTTAAAGAGTTTTACATGTTTTCCTTTACATGACAGAATTTATTTGCCTATGATAGTAATGGTAACAATTATATATAATGTACCTTTTTACGTAAATATATATCCATCCACTTCTAGCCTATTAAGGCTTTCCTAAGCATGATGACTAGAACTATTTTTAACACTCTAGTTACAGGCATACTACAAATTCTTTTAAAGGATAGAACACCTTCCCCTATCATATTTAAAGTATTTTTATATTTATATTTGCAGTATTTTTATAAGCTGCAGCAGCCCATTAGCTGATATCTTCACTAAAGATTCCATAACGTTCTTGGATCTTTTTTCACACTATATTACAGAGCCCATTATCATAAATATGTATTATATATACACGAATATTTAAAATTTTTTAAACATGACTTTCTTACCTTTGAAACATTTTTGTTGCTTTTCTGCTTACCCACAGCCTTCATAAATTACTTTTGTTCTGTCTACATGGATAAATTTATTTTTATCCATACAATCTTAATTTCTCTAAAAAATTCAGAGAAATCTTTTTTTGATTTACTTATGAAAATACTAAATAAAACAGAACTTTTTTATTCCTTTATTATATTAGTTTTCCTTATTATTTAGCTTCATATTATCAAAATCACATGGTATTAGACCTTTGTAAAATTACTTTTTTCCTTCTCTGAAAAAGTTTGGTTAGGTATACTTTCTTGTGTAGAACTTTCTATTGTAGATTTTGTATAACTTGACCATAGAGTGAGATTTGTTTATGGGTTGGTGCTACTGTTGACTGTTTGCCATTTTGTTGGAAATAAAAACGAGACTCATAGCTTTTCATATGGGAGCAGCTACATCATTTACACTCTAATACTTTTTTCACACAAAGGCTCTCAATAATGATCATTGTTCCATCATTCTTTGTCACATGTGAATGTTCTACCTAATCTACCACCTTAGATCTAGATTATTTTCTTGTAAATGTGGTGAGGTTTAAAAAGTTAGAAAGTGAAAATTTGATGGTAGAAGTAGAAATTAACCAAGTTGTAACATTTGGCTACTAATCTCCCTATAAATATGCTTGGAGATAAGAAACTCAACACTTTGACAAATAGTCTATCCCATTTTGGGTCCATTTTATTAAGTAAAATTCTGATTCCTTGCAAATTCCAAGAAATTTATCTGGATTTTCCTTCTGTGCTTTGTTTTACTTCAAAAGATGGAGATACTATGGAACTCTCACTGGAGAGTTTGTTTTTAAAGATTTGGATTTCCTTAGTTTTCAGTATTTTGTCACCTATAAAGTTTGTAAGTAGCAAGAAGAAATGAAGTAAGAATTGCAAACCACACGTATTTGAATTCTGCCATGTTCTAGGTATGAAGCCAGGCACGTTGCTGCATTTGTCAAAGCCTCAGTTGCCTCACTGAAATATATATATTTATAAATATATAGATATATGCAAATATATCTATATATTTATATAGATATATGGAGTGAAAGCATGCATACACACACACACACACACACACACACAGAGAGAGAGAGAGAGAGAGAGAGAGAGAGAACTTTTTAGCTATGCTTCAGAAAAGCATGAGAAATAATGTTTTCTCAGTATCTTAAAAGGGGTAATCATAACCCTGGGTAAAAAGCATAATATTGAGGATAACTACAGTGAAAAAACCCTAAGAAAAGGTAAAATTTACAGAATAAAGCTACAGAGGCATTGTAGAGCAGCCTTTCACCAGTAGAAATCCATCTAAGACAAGAAGCACAACTCTAAGCCCTTCTGGAGAAAACTTTGAAGAAGTCCATGCCATAGTTTATCTGGGAAAGCTGTTTTGATGGAATTGTCCTTCTGGGTTACCATCAGGTCCTGTTGACATCCAAAGAAGTCTCATTTAGAATCCTTTATAAAGAAGTCTGAGTCAAATGTCCCTTCTGGCCACATACATCAAATTGATAGGTCTTCATTGTAATTAATTAATTAGAAATTATTTACTCAATTACTACTTTATGCTAGGCAATATATTAGGCACCAGGATATATCTAAATGTCACTTTCTAAAAATGTTCAGTCCTTGCATGTTCTTCCTGTCAGCCTTTCCTGACTCTACTTCCTGTCTCATCTGTCTTGGATTCCATATCCCATTATTTTAGTGTCTTCCTTGCCCAAATCCTCAACTTATTTTTGTCATTGTCCTTCTGAGTTTGTGACCTCATGAAATCTTAAACCACAGTGTCTTCACATTTCCAGCTGAGCTTTGCTAGAGAAAATAATTTACCTGTGCAGACTGGTGTCACTACAACTTTAAAGTTTCCAGTTCTTTCTGGGCCCTTGATATTTTTTTTTTCCTGAGTTGGTTTTTTTCTGAGTCTATACTATAACTAGGTTAAACCATTTCCATTCTCCTTAAGCCTTTAGTTGTCTATATTCCTACTTTATCTGAGCACTTCTTACCTTAAAGGGAAAACTGGAAGCACCATAACTTTCCACCTTTTCTTATCTGGAATGTGTAAGATAGATTAAGGTTTAAAATCAGTTTTAGGTTAAATTAAAATTATTGGGTGAAAATCTTCCTGAGGTTCAGTTATCTCTTCTGAAAGGCACTCATAAAATGTCAACAATTTTCTTCTTTCTCTCTTTCTCCTCCTGATAGGCCTCTTCCTCCTCATTTTTTTCTTTTCCTTCCTTGTCTTAGTCAGTTTGGGTTGCTATAACAAATTGCCATAGATTAGCTGGCTTAAACTACAAACATTTATTTCTTGCAGTTCTGGAGGCTGTAAGTCCAAGTTAATGCTGCTAGTATCTAGTGAGGCCTCACTTTCTGGCTTGTAGATGTACATATTCCTGTATCCTCATATAGTGGAGAGCAGAGAGAGAGGAAGTAAGCACTCCTCTATATTTTTTTCCCATAAGGGCACTAATTCTACCATGAGACTGTGACCACATGACCTAATCACTTCTCAAAGTCTCTACCTCCTAATACCATTGCATTAGGTGTTAAGTTTTCACTGTATTAATTGTTGGGGAACAAACATGCTGTTCATAACCCTGCTCTTTCTTCTAATGATCTATCCTTTTTTTCTTTCCTTTGATACTGGAAGATGTATTAAAGCGAATTATTTTATTTCAACCCCAGTCTCCATCTTTTCTGCCCTCCTAGTGAACTCTATTTATTCTTTTTCTACTCTCTACATCTCCTTTATTGGTTCCTTTTGTTAAGCATCTATATATGTATGTATATATGTATGTATGTATGTATTTTTGATAGGAGTGCAATGGTGCAGTCTTGGCTCACTGCATCATCTGCCTTCCAGATTCAAGAGATTCTCGTGCCTCAGCTTCCCTGTGACAGCATGTATGGCTAATTTTTGTCTTTTTCGTAGAGATGGGGTCTCACTATGTTGGCCAGGCTGGTTTCAAACTCCTGGCCTCAAGTGATTTGTCCACCTTGGCCTCCCAAAGTGCTGGAATTACAAGTGTGAGCCACTGCACCTGGCAGTCTTAAGCATTTAAATATATTCAAGTCTTCTTTACCTAAAAGCAACATAAACTTTTCTCGAGCCTCTATGTACTCCCTTGGTAGATATCATTTCTGTGTTCTTTACTTTGTATTTGTGAGTTGTATTTTATATCCTCATTTGATAATATTTCTTGTGTACTTAGTGGGTGTAGATCCTGGGCTAAGCAACTCACATTACTCTTCAACTCACTGGATCTAGCTGCTGCTCACATGCTTCCACTGTGACTGTTCTTACCAAGGCCTTCAGTGTCTTGAGTTGCAAGGTACATTGGGCAAGTATTAATACCAACCTTATTTATCATTTCAGCAACATGGTCCATTGGTACCTCCTTTTTATGTTTACTCATTAAATATGGTGGCTTTTCAATTCTATTTATTTTTATTTTTTCTTATTGTATGTCATTTAAATGAACATCTCTGTTTTAGCCTTTTTATTTTCTTAGTCCCTGTTCTTTCCCTTAATCATTCCAACCACTGTCAAAGCTATTTTTTCCTTCCATTTTGTCTTTTGCATTTTGACCCTTATGGTCAATGCCTGCTGGGACACCTCCAGATGACACAATCACCTTAGGGTCCATATGGCCAAAACAGAACCCATAATTTCCCTTCTCAAGCCTTTGCTTTTTGGGTTTCCTAATCAGAAATGTGGCTGTTGTTTTTCAGTCTTCTGTCTTTGACACTTCCTGTATCCAGCCAGTTACCAAACTGCCAAATCTACTTCCCAAGTATGTCTGCAGTATGCTCATTTCACCCCTTACTCCAGGGCTATTCTCCTAGTTCAGATCAATGTAATCGCTACTCTAGATTACCCAAGTGGGCATTAGAGATATAAACAGTTCCCTGGTTTATAGTATCCTGACCTATCTGTAGTGTTTCTTTATTCTACAAGAGAAACTTGAATGTATACTTAGCACTTAAGAGATCATAATGTCTGGATTAAAGTAATCAATGCCTTTTAGTTTGTAGAAAAATAACTTTTAGATGGAAGAAAGCTCTACTTTAATGATACTGAAAGTTATTTAATGAAGCAATAGGTAAGATCTCCAAAGGGAGACTATACAATTTACCAATTATAATGAAGACAACATAACTATGAGTTATTTGAATGGGACACAAAATTTAATAAGGGCTCTAGTTTCATTAGAGATTTAAGAACATCAATATCTATTAAAAATAGATCTACCATATATGATTCAGCAATCCCACTACTGGATATATATCCAAAAAATGTGAAATCAATATGTTGAGGAGATATCTGCACTCCCACATTTATTAAAGTATTATTCATAATAGCCAAGATATAGAGTTGACCTAAGTATGTGGCAATAGATGAATGGATAAAGAAAAGGTGACATATATACACAACGGGATAGTACTCAGCCTTTTAAAAGAAGGAAGCCTCAAGCAGGCAATAATTAGCATAGCCCAGGCATCATGATTCCTTAGGAGTCAAATAAAATTCTGTCATTTGCTAAAGCATGAATGAACCTGGAGGACATTATATTAAGTGAAATAAGCCAGACACAGAAAGACAAATACTTTATGATCTCACTTATATGTGACCTGTAAAAAGGTTGAACTCAGAGAAGCAGAGAGTAGAATGTTGTTGACAGAGGGTAGGTGGTAGAAGAATTGGGGAAACGTTGGTCAAATAATACAAAATTTTATTTAGAAAGAGGAGTAGTTTCGAGAGAGCTACTGTACAACATGGTGACTACAGTTAATAACAATATATGAGGGGACCTCAAAAAGTTCATGGAAAATGTATATTATAAAAATACTATGCATGGATTTAAAAATCTTTTTGAACCAAAGTAAATGCATGCTAACCTGTTATAACATCCCTGAACAGGATATAGTTTGAGGCACTAAGATGGATAAGACATCAGTTTGAATAGAGGATCTATTGGAGCAGCATGAATTCTGCTAAAATAGAAGCAAGAATGAACATCAAATTTATAGTGAACCTGGGGTGGAAGCATGGTGAAATCCTTGATGCTTTATAAAAAGTTTGTGGGGACAATGCTTCAAAAAAAATCAGCAGTTTAAAATGGATGTCTCTTTTAAGAAGGGATTAAACAATGTTGAAGATGAAGGCTTCAGTGGCAGACCATCCACATCAATTTGCTGTAGTTGTTCATGCCTTGGTTGAACAGGACTGGCAATTAACAGCAGAAACCATAGCCAACACCACAGATGTATCGATTAGTTAAGTTTACACAATTGTGACCGAAAACTTAAAGTACAGCAAACTTTCTACTTGATGTGTACCAAAATTATTGTACCAAGATCAACTGGAGACAGGAGCAGAGCCTTCAGTGGAAATTTTAAACAAGCGTGATCAAGATTCTGAAGCATTTCTTCAAAGAATTGTAGCAGGAGATTAACATGGCTTTATCTGTATAATCCTGAAGATACTGCACAATCAAAGCAATGGCTACTAAGAGGTGGAAGTGGTCCAGTCCAAGCAAAAAGTGGACCAGTCAAGAGCGAAAGTCATGGCAATTGTTTTTTGAGATGCTCAAGGTATTTTGCTTGTTGACTTTCTGGAGGGCCAAAGAATGATACCAACTTATTATGAAAGCATTTTGAGAAAGTTAGCCAAAGCTTTAGCAGAAAAATGCCCAGGAAAGCTTCACCAAAGAGTTCTACTTCACCACGATGATGTTCCTGCTCATGCCTTTCATCAAATAAGGGTAATTTTGTGACCTTTTTGATGGGAGATCATATGCATCCAGTTTATAACACTGATTTGGCTCCTTCTGCATTCCTTTTGTTTCCCAATCTTACAAAAATCTGTAAAGACCATTCATTTTTCTTTAGTTAATAATGTAAAAAGACTGCATTGATATAAATTTCAGGACCCTCATTTTGAAAGGGATGCACTAAATGGCTGCTATGATTGCTTACAAAAGTATATTAACCTTGATAGAGCCTATGTTGAGAAATAAAGTTTATATTTTATATTTTTATCTTTTAATTCCATTTCCATGAACTTTCTGACACACCCTCATATTGTATATGTAAAAATTACTGAGAGAACAGATTTTGTGTTTTCACCACAAAAAAAGGGAGATAATATCGATCCTAACGGCTTGAGTTAGCCATTCTACAGTGCATACATATATCGAAAGATTACATTGTATACTATAAACATATAATTTTTATTTGTCAATTAAAATTAATAAACATTTTAAAAGGAAAGGAGTAGAATCTAGATTACCTTTTGCAGCCCCTCTCTCCCCAAATAAGAACATTAATCATTTTGAACTGGATGGCTACATCAAACCACCCTGCAGGTTAATTTTTGGTTGTGGCCAGGAAAGTAGGTAACTGTTTTACCAGGATAGGCTAGATAATCAACAGAAGCCTAGGAAACAAGAACACAGTGTGGGCCCAAGAAATGATAAAACTACTTTTGTTCAGATGGAGACAGGGTTTGTATGTGAAAATAGCCAGCTCTGTAGGCTGGAGAGATTGCTGAGAGGGTAGATTATGCAGAGACTTAGAGGATACCAATTTGAGTTATCACTGAAGGTGAAGGGGAAATGGTGGAGGTATTTTCAGCAAAGAAATAACAAAACCAAAATTGTGCTGCAGAGAAATAACATGGCATTAGTATGAAGAATGGGTAGAAGAAGGGTAACAATGGATGCACAGAGAATGGTTAGAGATTGTGGAGTTGGTCAAAGAATACAAAATTATAGTTAAATAGGAAGAAGTTCAAGACATCTACTCAAGACATCTACTATGCAGCATTGTGGCTATAGCTAATAATATATGTTCTTGAAAATGCTGAGAAAGCAGATGCTAAGTGTTCTCATTATCAAAATGATAACTATGTGAGATAACTCATATTTAATTAGCTAGATGTAACTATTCTGTAATGTATATGTACTTTAAAACATGTGGTATACCATACATATAATTTTACCTGTCAGTGTAAAAAATTAAAGGAAAACCAAACCAAACCAAACCAAACCAAACAAAACAAAATCCTACCAGGTAATCTTGTAAAATGGAAGCACTTTTGTTGTGTTTTGTTTTTGAGACAGTCTCTTTCTGTTGCCCAGGCTGGAGTGCAATGGCCAGTCTTGGCTCACTACAACCTCTGCCTCCTGAGTTCAAGCGATTCTCCTGCCTCAGTCGTCAGAGCAGCTGGGACTACAGGTGCTTGCCACCATGCCTGGCTAATTTTTGTATTTTTAATAGAGATGGGGTTTTGCCATGTTGGCCAGGCTGGTCTTGAACTCCTGACCTCAGGTGATCCGCCAGCCTCGGGCTCCTAAAGTGATGGGATTACAGGGGTGAGCCACACTACACCTGGCCAGAAGCGCTTATTTTTAAATGGTAAATCAATTGAAAAGAATTGCCATGTGTTTTTAACTCTTCCTACTTCATTGTATGCTTTTACATTTTTACTATAAAGGTGACACTGAACATAATATATTTTGGATTCTTTTCTTAAACCAGTTGCTAGAAGCAGGAATACAAGGTTAATAGATTCAAATATTTTTAAAATAGTTAATACTAGTTTCTGATGCAGTCTTTGAAATAACATTTTTGTAAATATTTTAGGTACATTTTCTTTCTTTTTTCTTTGAAGAATACACTTTAAGGTAACTGGAGGCACATTCTTTCCTCTTTGACATATTCTTTTAAATTTGATAATTATTGATCCTTTTTCCCACTATTTCTAACAGAATTTAAAACTTGATGAAACTTTGTTTTGCTTGCTTGCTTTTCGTGCACCTCTCTCACTAACAAAATCAGAGTGTTTGGCAAATGCATTAATAGTTACACCTCAGACTATAACTATTACACAGGGTCAAAACAAAGGTTTTCATTTTTTTAAGGTATTGATACTAAAAAGGTAACTGTTAGAGAAAATTAAAAGTAAATGAATAAAATAAGTGATATTTAGAAACTAAATAATTAATTATTATATTGGAAAGAAATTTACTAGTTCAAATTAGGGTCTAAATTGAATGCCTGGCAGTGTTCCTTTCAGTTATCTTCTTTAGTTAATTTGATCAAGTCACTGAGTTGAAATGCAAAATGACAAACTTAAACCACATAAACACCATTTCAAAAGAATCACCATGGTGAGAAAAACATGAATTATGAAAATGTCTTATAATGAACTTGAATGTAAGAAGGAAACATTCTTTATGGCCATTCTCATGTACGAGACAAAAATGAGCCATCTGACAAAATGATAGCGGAAACATTTTGGAATTGCGAAAAGTGGCTCTGGTGAAAATGTCAAAAGAATGAAAATCAACCTGTTGCACTAGAAATTTGGGATTGTCCAAATTAAGCTTGAATTAAATTTGTATATTTATGCCACACAATCAAAATGAAATGGCATATCTGTATTTATGCTCATGATTCTTCCAGCCTGGTTTACCTCACCCCCATCTTCAGCTCAAATGCTCCCTCTTCTGTTAAGCTTGGCCTATCTGAAGACTGACATATTCTGCCTGTGTAGTAATAGCATTACTGTAGAGTCCAAGCAAGGCTATTTGGGTCACACTGCCCCACTCTGAGAATCCTCGGACCACTTGATATGCCTTCATGATTCTGAGAGTTTCCCTGTTTTATTGTGTTTAGAATCTAGAGCTTCTTAGATAAGAGGATAGGGCCTGACCCAATGAAAGTCACCTGTAGGCTGGCCAGGGCCTGTGAGGTAATCTAGGATGAATTATCTTTCCACCAGGAATCCTCAGTAATGCATAGTGCCCAGGTAACAATGGTGGCTGACCTCTATTTAGTACTTACTATGCATCAGATGTTGCTTTTCCAATATAATGGTGCAAGCAGGGAGAACTGCATAACTGAATACTTGATAAATGAACAAATGTTTCTAAATTAATTGGTAAACAGTGGCTAACAAGAGCCTCTTAATGGTCCACTCTACCCAAACTTTTCTATCTGTCCTACTACTCCCCTGGAGATCTTGGACCTGTCCACAATCCATCAATTAAAGAGTTAAAGAACTAGGACCTGGCCCTAAAGGGTTCCTCCAGGACCTTGCCATAGCTTCCCAGTACCCCAGCTATGGTTGGGAGGATATTCTGATGACAGTGTTCCTAAAGAGTGTACCAAGTACTTGGTACTTTGGAGCTAATTAACTGGGTTTAAATTTTAGCTTTGTCACTATGAGACTTGTGAGCTTGGGTTAGTTGATTAATTTTTCTTTTACTCAATTTTTCTCATCTCTGAAACAGGACGGTAATGTATTTATCACATGGGATAAATTAATAAATTAATACAGGTAAATAAATAAATTAATACAGGTAAAGCATTTAGAAGAGATCTAGAACATAATAGGTGCAATATAAGTGTTGGTTATTTTTATTAGATATACTAATGGCTAAATATTTTGACCATCACCCTTTAGTACCACACTAGATACCTCCATTGGGGAAAAGACAGGTGGTCACTGCTGCTATGTTGTGCCTCGTATCTCTAGAGCTGCTGCATATTTTGCATAGCATTCTGGCAGTTTTGAGACCTAGTTGTGTGGTAGTTGAGAGACTCTATTTCTTTACTTTTTACCTTGTATTTAACAATGATGAAATTTCAGATAAAAATCCAGATTTCTGGCATTTTTTTGAAAATTCATAAAACTGGTAACACTACGGCCACTTTTTTTGTTTTTGAGATGGAGTCTCACTCTGTTGCAAGGCTGAAGTGCAATGATGTGATCTTGGCTCACTGTAACCTCCGCCTCCTGGGTTCAAGTGATTCTCCTGCCTCAGCCTCCTAAGTAGCTGGGACTACAGGCATGCACCACCACACCCAGCTAATTTTTGTAATTTTTAGTAGAGACGGGGTTTCACCATATTGACCAGGATGGTCTCAATCTCATGACCTCGTGATCCAACTGCCCTGGTCTCCCAAAGTGCTGGGATTACAGGCTTGAGGCACTGAGTCCAGTCAGGGTCACATTTTAATATGGCAACAACTGGCTGGACTCAAGTGTTGGCTCCTCCCTGTGAAGGGGTATCAATTGCTGTGTTCACCCTCCAGCCCACTGTGATTTTTTGTTATCTGTCTGGTATGTGAGTTTGCGCCGCTTAAACTAGGCTAACCTAAACATACCTCTTTCTTTACAACATGTAGGACCTTAACTGCCACAACACTTATTGTCTCTACTAGATTATAATATTCTTTGTGAATCATGTTTTATGTTTTATTTATTTTTATTTCTTTGACTTTTGCCTTATCCATAGTAGGTTACATCCTCACTGTTGGGACTAATGAAAGTTTAAACTGGTGGTGATATGAATTAAGATGGGTTTAACCCTTATACAGAAAAGAGTTATAAACATACAATTGAAAAAGCATATATAATTGAAGAAGTTGAACAAGTTTTATGAGTTACACTGATAACATGATACAATAAAAATGGAATTCCACTTAAGTCAACTGTCAAGCTATGGTGATGTAGGAAGCATCTCAAATGAAATACTTGGATTTGAATTCCCATTCTTCCTCAGACATGACCTTGAACAAATTACCTAACCCCTGTGGGCTTCTTTCTGCTTTGGAAAAAAATGTAGGTAAAATAGCATTAAATGAAATATGAAATATTGTCTGGATATAACAGTTTTTAAAATGTTAATATTTTATAGTTTAAAATACTTTATTCTTTTTGTTGAGCAGAGTCTCATTCTGTTGCCCAGGCTGGAGTGCAGTGGCTCACTGCACTTAGCTCATTGCAACCACCACCTCCTGGGTTTAAGCAATTCTCATGCCTCAGCCTCCTGAGTAGCTGGGACTACAGACATGTGCTGCCACGTCTGGCTAATTTTTGTATTTTTAGTAGAGAGTTTTGCCACATTTCCCAGGCTGGTGTTGAATTCCTGGCCTCAAGTGATCCGCCCACCATAGCCTCCCAAAGTACTGGGATTACAGTGTGAGCCACCATACTCAGCTGGATATTGTTTAAAAGATTTTAGACAAATTTAATAGAGTTTAATTGAGCAAAGAATGATTTCAGAATTGGGCCTCCCTCAGAACAGAAATAGGTTCAGAGCGACTCTGGAGCTGCCACATTGTTGGATAACATTTATGGGCAGAACAAGAAAAGTGATGTACAGAAGACAGAAATGAAGTACAGCTTCATTTCTGTACTTCATTTAGTTTTACGAATTAGTTACAGCTGGGAGTTTGCCTTATTTGAACATGCTTTGAACAGTTGGCTGCCTGTGATTGGCAGGCATCTGAAATTTTGATTGGTACAAGAGTAGGTCACAGTCTGTTTATAAAGTTCTAGGCCAAATTTAAGATATGTAAAGAGGCAGCTTTATGTAAACCACTCCTCCCTTTGGGTCAACCTCTTAAGATTGAGAAGTTGACCAAAACCTTAGGCATTGATGTCACTCTCACACCATTGCAAAGGGACTCATTTGGTCTCCAATTCCACTGAGAAATAGCAGCACAGTGGGTTTTGTAAGGTGCGAATATGGAAACAGAAGGAGAGAAAAACAACCTGATTGTTTACTTTAGGTTAATTTTTTGTAAGGGTTAAAGCAGAGGGGACTTCTTTATTATGCTGGCATCTCCTGCTCTAAGAATTAAAAAAAAACAAAACTGTTTTGGAATCTATCTGCTTCCCTAAAGTTTCACTGTGATTGTGCTGCATTACCGTGAGTGATTTTCTTTTGATTTGGTGTGGTCTGCTGGGGCCTAATGCAAGAGTTCAGTCCAGAACAATGGTCTTCCATAATTTTAACAATTACCTTCTTTTGGTCTGGTTCTCACCTAGATGAGAGTGTGACCAAAACTTAGGGCTTTGCTGCTATTTCCTATTACCATTATTTTGGGTTTTCTGTCTTAGCACACTATTGATAGGTTATAGTGTACTCATGATCAGGCATTTCTTTGAGTTTTTGTCATTCCAGTTAAAGTGATCATTTGACCTTCTACACATGACTGTATGAAAACATTTAAAACTGGAAAGAATACAGCACACCAGGGAGAGTACTACTGTGATTGGCAGAATGATCATGATAATGACTACTATTGTGACTGGCAGGAGCATACCACGAATTTGGAGTATGCTCCTTAGCCAGAGTGCCTATTAGTTCCTATTAAGCAAGTAAAATCAAATAGATCAAAGAATAAGCCAGATGAAAAGTCTACATATTTTAATTAAGCAGCCTGTTCATTAATTTCTTGCAATTGAATCTCTACAAAACCCAATGTATTCATTCACGTACAATAAAGTGTAAGCCACTGCACAGATTTCTCCCTGTTCAGTCAGTAGGTAATCTAGAGAAATTTTATTATCTAGCACAACTTTAGTAAGAGAATTTAAAGAAGGCTGCTGTGCAGCCACTGGTTTTGCAGTAAAATCTGCTACAGAGACAACTGTAAGAGATACATTTCTAGTCATGACCTCATTTACTCCAAGCCATGGAAAAACAGACCTAACAGCTCATGCCCATCTAGAAAAGTGAAGGCCTCCTGGTAATGTTTTCTTTAACCTAGGATATAGGTGAAGAGAAGTGGACTGATGTTCTGTTTCTGACTGGTCATGGAGCAACAAAGATGTCATTAAAATTCCTAGGCTACACTGACCCTTCTTCATCTTGCATCCATCAAGGGATAAGGTTGCTCATGTATAAGGTTGTCTGTGAAATAGAACACAAATAAAAATATACTCCATGGGTAACAGGGCCCCTTTTCCCACTCTATTGTTCAAAGAGGCATAAGCAAGGAAAAAGTTAAGAGTCTCATGACAGGACAGAGTCTTGTTCTATGATCTTGGGACAGCTTTCTATGTCTAGGATGGCATCTGCTTATAGGGAGAAACTTCTCTGGTTAGTTTTACCTTAAGATCTCTAAAATGTGTATGGTTTCAAGAGGCTGGAAAGATCTTCTGAGTTGTAATATTACAGACTCAAGGTTCAGGGTCCCAACATTTTACTGCAGTATGGGTGGCAAGGGAAGTCTTTCTCTGATGGTGTTTCCAGAAGGCCCAAACTCTAAGTTTTAGACCATCAAGAGTTTGACTGCACTCAGTGGATCATAAAAAGCTCTCTTTACCTGATGAAAATATGCATTAAAGCCTACATTGTAGCATTTAGTCATATCAGAATTTAGGTGCAGAAGAGACATAAGGTTCTATTATTAGAGGCCTTGCAGTGACTATTTCACAAATGGTCAACTTATGTTTTTGATTGGAAGAGGACCTGATTGTCATCAATCTGCAATACCTTGGACCAAGACAATTCAATCCATTCATTTAGATTTGCCTAATGCCATTATATCTGTTAACACCTTATGTTTTACAACTTGTCCAGTGAAACAAGTACCTTTATTGTTGGTGATTTCTCTAGGAATGTTCCATGAAAGGAACATATTTCTTTTTTCTGGTTTTTTTTTTTTTTTTTGAGGCTAGAGTGCAGTGGCATGATCTCATCTCACTGCAACCTCTGCCTCCCAGGTTCAATCAATTCTTCTGCCTCAGCCTCCTGAGTAGCTGGGACTACAGGTGTGCACCACCATGCCCAGCTAATTTTTGTATTTTTAGTAGAGTTGGGTTTCACTATATTGGCCAGGCTGGTCTCAAACTCCTGACCTCGTGATCCACCCACTTCGGCCTCCCAAAGTGCTGGTATTACAGGCATGAGCCACGGTGCCTGGCCACTGAGAAACATATTTCTTGATAACTGTTTACCTATTATTATTGCATTAGCCTTCTTGCATGAGAAAGCTTCTATGTAACTAGAAAACATCTATTAAAAATGACAATTGAATAGAAGCCATCTGTAAATGTTCAAATGACCCATCAAGCAGCAAAAATGTACCTCAAGTTTTTATTGTCTTCCCAGGATTATGGATTTGACAAAAAAATAAAAATAAATAAATAGCCTTGGCAACTTAGAATAGTCATGACACCAATATATTTTTAAAAATATAATTTGGATCATTTAATCTCTTTCATGATGACTCATGAAGTGTAGCACTTTCTTTCTTTCTTTCCTTCCCTCCTTCCTTCCTTCTTTCTTTCTCTTTCTCTTTTATTTTTTTTTAATTAATTTTTTTTTTTTTGAGAAAGTCTCACTTTGTTGCCTAGGCTGGACTGTAGTCATGCAGTCTCAGCTCACTTCAACCTCTGCCTCCTGGGTTGGGTTTAAGCAATTCTCCTGCCTCAGTAGCTGGGATTACAAGTGTGTGCCACCACGCCTGAATAATTTTTGCACTTTTAGTAGAGATGGGGTCACCATATTGGCCAGGCTGGTCTTGAACTCCTGACCTCAAGTGATCCACCCACCTTGGCATCTCAAAGTGCTGAGATTACGGGTGAGAGCCACCACACCCAGCCTAGTGTAGAGCTTTCAATGATGTTTTAATCACTCAGGAAGGACCAGGCAGCTCTCCAGACTCTCCATGAGTCCACATTCAACACTGAATTCATATTCTCTTAAATGCAAATTTTGTTTCTTCAATTCAGGTGCACAGCACTGTTTAGTAAATGGGTTATTATAGGCAATTTGACTTGAACCATAAACCATATTCAAATTGCATATTTTAACAATTTTGATCCTGGCTGATCTAGCATGGAAATTAGCCAAAGTCTTTCCTTGACATTCAACTAGTTCTTGTTCTACTTAAGTTGGCAGTTTTATAAACTGGTCAACTTCTTCATTCGAGTTTTTAGCATTCCTATCCTGTCCAAATGATATAATTCCTGAGTTATCAGAAACCTGTATTCATGAGTGTTTGTAAGTATTCTTTACATCCTTTCCATGAACCTTCGTAAGAACACAACATTTTAGAATTTTACTTGATTCTGAAGAGCTTTCAGAAAGTTCATCAGAATTAATAAACTATGGATAAGACTTAAAATGGTTATGGTTAAAGATGCAATTAACAGGGAAATTTGGCTGTTTCTGTGTCCTATAATAATTTAACATAAATAAATGTAATTATTACTGATAATATATACCAAGACATATCAGAATAATAAGAATCACATAACAATTTTGAAACACATATTCATAATATGTCCAAAAAATATAACTCAAAGTTAAGTATCATTTAATTTATGCTTTCCATGTTATCTAATATATCAAATTAGCCTGTTTATTATCTCTCCTTTGGATGCTTCAGGGAACGTTTGGAACATCCTAAAGTTAGTATGAAGTAAAAAATACTTAATTTTAGAATTCGAAATTGAATTTTAGGAAGTCAAAGATTTTAAACACTATCAAAATAGAATCACAGATTACTGCAAAATAATAATATTTCATTTAGCCTCACTGATAATTAAAAGGTTTTCAAAAGCAAAAATTCTTATTCTTTGATGAAGAGGAGACTCAATTTTCCAAATAATCAAAAGACATAATAAAGACAACATGAAACAAAATCTGTCTCTCCTCTATTTTTCTTGGCATTTTACTTAAAAGGTGATCGAAAATCTTTTATTAATACTACAAGAAATTATTATTCAAAGGAGAAAACAGAATTTTACCTTTTTCCCCTGTGAACTCTTCAGAAAAATATGAATTTCACTTATGCATTAGTGTCTAATCAATACTACAGCTAATTTTAATAAAACTGTATAAAAAATACATCCACCCTCAATCAGTTTTTGAACACACAAAATTTTCCAAATCCTTTTGTGGAATGTTACATTTTTTCTATTCTCCCCAACTTTGAATATCCATTTAATTTTATCTATATCATTTTTCATTTTGAAACAAACTTTAACCTCTAAACTAGACAAAATTGTTTTTTCTCAACAAACTCATTTTCATTTTCTCATTAAAAATAATCTTGCTTTTCTTGTACACTTTGTATATAGAATTATTTATTTTATTTTATTTATTTATTTTTTGAGACAGAGTCTCACTCTGTCACCTAGGTTGAAGTGCAGTGGTGCGATCTCGGCTCACTGTAAACTCTGCCTCCTAGATTCAAGCGATCATCCTCAGCCTCCCAAGTAGCTGGGGTTACAGGCATTCACCACCATGCCTGGCTAATTTTTGCATTTTTAGTAGAGATGGGGTTTTACTATGTTGGCCAGGCTGGTCTCCAACTCCTGACCTCAAGTGATCCTCCCAGCTTGGCCTCCCAGAGTTCTAGGATTACAGGCATGGATACTGTACCCAGCCGAATTATTTATTTTAGTAGTTATAATTACATATATTAATTTACATTTTAACTCTTAGAGTAATTCTAACTACCAGAGTAAAACCTAGGAAATAAGTGATTTTTGAACTGTTTCATATCAGTATTTGTAGATGAAAACTATTACATAATTTTTTAGAAAGTTATTTCCTCAATTATTTTTAATAGATCTCAATATATTTACCTTTTCAGTATCATATAAATATAAGACGCTAAAGTATAAACATATGTTAATAATTAATACTTCGATATTTTAACTGACTTAGAAATGACTCAGATATTTAATGAGTATTTATTTCTGAATTTCCTATTTTTTATTTTTATTTCTTGAGATAGAGTCTTGCTCTATCACCTAGATTGGAGTGCAGTGGCATGATCTTGGCTCACCGCAATGTTTGCCTCCCAGCTCAAGTTATTCTCCCACCTCAGCCTTCTGAGTGGCTAGGACTATGGGCACACACAAACATGCCCAGCTAATTTTTATATATTTTGTAGAGATGCATCTCATCATGTTGCCTATGGTAGTCTCAAATTCTTGGGCTTAAGTGATCCTCCCACCTCAGTCTCCCAAAGTGCTTGGATTATAGGAGTGAGCCACTGCTCCTTGCCCTATTTCTAAATTTAACATGGCATTAAGATTTTAAGTTACTCAAAATAATTTTGAAAAAATAACATAGGTATTCTCCCTAATGTCTTTCCCAGTCATCCTCCATCCTGAGTGACACTTAGGATGACTAGGAAGGCCATTGCCCATCTGGATCCTTAATTTACACACCAGGTGTAGAGTTAGACCGAGGACAGAGCTATGAAAAGGATGTCTGGAGGATCCAACCCCTCTCAGCATGGCGAGGAGGCAAAGCTGGAGGAGGGAGGACAGGGCCATATTGGGTTTGGCAATACCCTGCAGCTGGTGGCCCAGGTACAGTGGACACACATGTCTACAGGCCTCAGGATTCAAAGGCTCAAAATCAAAGATATAAGCTCACAGTAAGATGTGCGAAAGGCTTCAGGGGAGCCCAGTGGCCAGCCCTTTCAGTGTCAGCTTACAGGCAAGCACATATCAAAACTTTACAGAAGCAGCAATTTTATGACCTTAAAGCATGGCAAAAACAGCATAAACCTTTCTGACCAGTAGATCCAGAAAAAAAAAGTCTGAATTGTATTTAATACTGACAATTCTGAAGACATTCCTGTTTTATTTTGCCAACAATTTAAAAACTAGCTACATTTGCCAAATATTATATCAGAAAGAAATATCTGATATGAATAACACATATAGACATATAGACAGACACACAGACAACAGCAGAAGTTATAGTTTTCAGAATTTTTTTTTCATTTGCTAGCTTCCAAATAGTTTTTCTTGCCCCCAGTTCAGACTATCAATTTTCCAATTACCTGTTTCAATGCCCTAAGCGATTGTTAGGTAGACAACCCTAAAATTTCACTTCTAAAGGGATGACTTTTAGGTAAAACAAGATAGAAATTTTATCTCTCAAATGTATACAGTTGAGACTTTAGGCCTAAATATTGTACCATCTTTTGCCCAAATCAACAAAGGAGGATGTGGATAAATGCCCAGTTAAGACACTACGGATAAGAAAAAGTACGTTAAAGGTGAGACTTGTTACATAAATCCAAGTCGATTACAAGTCTCTAGTAACTTAATCCTTCCTCTCTTCCTGCTGCACAGAGGCAGGCACCCTTAAAAATGAAGATTTCCTTTATAGATGTACGTTTCTTTTACAAAAGTGTTTCAAAATAGCCAGCTAAGTGCCAGAAAGGTGAATTTGGAGACCAATTTAGTTCAATAGGCAGTCTTTTTAAGTTAGCCACTTTTTTTAAACTAAAATTACTGAGGTCAGGTTGGAGCTCATTAACTAATAAGGCCAGGAAATAATTCTCTATGTGTGGACTCAGCATCAATAGCTCTGAAAAAGAAAAAAGTCTACGTTACTTGAGGGCTTACCTTTCATGAACACTTTATATAACTCTTTTTATCCTTGGAGCAGGATAGTAACTAAGCCAAAAGATTAGCAGATTCAATTTTTCTTATCAATTAGTTGCTTAAGCTTTTTATTTGCCTTTTGCAAGGCTTTAAAAAGAGGCAATAGAAATATTCACATTTTTTAGAAGCTTCTGCACATCAATAGGTGTCCCTAGATATGGCTAATTTGGGAGTCCTCATTTTTAAATGCACTTCTTAAAGTTAGGTGTTGTTCATTTGGAACATTTCACTATAATTTTAAATTATCTTTATAAGATTTTGCCTTTTTTGTAAATATTTGCGGCTGGTAGGACCTAATAATTATGCATGTAGAGGTTCAGGTAGACGCTCTGAACCTCTACATGCATAATTATTAGGAGCATAATTAAATGGAGCACTCAGTTCTTCAGAAATTAAGGATCCCATTTTTATGTTGAATATTGCTTTTGGCACTCACATCTTGAGCAACTTAGCCAAAGATTTTCCCCTACCTAAAGCATTAGAAAAACAAAAGGGTTAGAACACAAAATCCTGGTGAATTTCTGAAAGCCAGAGTTCACACCTTCCATAGTATTGTCACTTCCTTCTAGTTTGTCTGCCCAGTCAGCCTCTAAGACTTCTAACTGGATATAATCCAGTTAATTATTGAGTCCAAGCCAGTCTAGTTTCTGTTATGACTTCTGAACCCAGTTAAGACAAAAAATGTGCACATACAGATTCAAGTAAACAAAACACAAACGCATGGATCTTCATAATCTGAGAGACAACTTACCCATGATCCCCAGTTGCTTCGAGAGAGCAATGCATACAATGGACCCAGCTCAAACACTGCTTAATCACTCAATGCTCCTGGGGGTTGCTGCAAGCTCTACTTCAAATCCCACTTCTAAAGCCATCTGTTAGATGAAAACCTTTAGAAAAATAAAATTTTAAATTCAGTTAAAAAACAATTCAAGAGTCAGGCAGCCCTTAGAACGAGAATATGTTCAGAGCGACTCTTAGCCTGTCACATGGTCAGATGACATTCATGGACAGGAAAAGGAAAGTGATGTACAGAAGATTTCCATCTTGGTACAGAAGATGGAAATGAGGTACAGAATTAGTGTTTGAACAGGGTTCGAAAAATTGGCCACTGTGATTGACTGAAACTCCGTGATTGGTACAAGAGTAGTTTATAGTTTGCCAAGAAATATTTTTAAGACAAACTTAAAATATGTAAGGAGGCAGCTTTAGGCTCAACTTAATTTAACAGTACGATTTAATTTATATAAGTGTTTATAAAGGAGAATGCCAAAGCTCTAGAAGGACTTGCTACTTTGTGGAAAGGTCAGAATTACAACCCAAACCTCAATCACCAGGGCTAGTAGGTTTTTTACTGAAACATCATTCACATTGCACCTAGGTGTAATGAAAAGGTGAAGGATTAAAGGGAATAAAAAAATACTCTACTGGAGCTGGGGCAAATGAGGGATTCAATACATTTGTTTCATCTATTATAGCTATGATTATATGTTGATCACCTTAGTATATAAAATAAAACTAAAGGACTGAATGAAATGTATGACATGTATTCTTTTTTTGAAACCCCTACTCCCTTTTCTGAGCATTTTTATGGAGTAGGTAATGTATTACAACTTAGTTTTTGGGCTTTTTCTTTTCTTTGTTTTCTTTTTGAGACCAAATCTTGCTCTGTTGCCAAGGCTGGAATACAATGGCGATATAGCTCACAGCCACCTCCGCCTCCCAGTTTCAAGTGATGCTTTTGCCTCAGCCTCATGAGTACCTGGCATGTGCCACCACACCTGGCTTATTTTTGTATTTTTAGTAGAGATGGGGTTTCACCATGTTGACCAGGCTGATCTCAAACTCCTGACCTCAGGTGATCTGCCCACCTCAGCCTCCCAAAGTGCTGGGATTACAGGTTGAGCCATGACACCTGGCCAGTTTTTAGGCTCTTATTGGTGAAATTCTCAGTTAGTAACTAGGTAAATTGTTTTTACTTTGGTTAAGAAACTTACCCTTTTGATTTGGTTTGTATGAGGGAAGGTGAATGTTTTTAAAATGACCTTTTTCTTGTCTTGAATCTCTGGCTTTTAGGGAGTAGGATGGCATTTTGAAAATCAGATCATTTTAGAAACTGCATCTTTCATTCATTCTTGTGGCCTGGGGCGAGTTACTCTGAGTCTCACTTTTCTTTGTAAAATGGTGTGATTTTATTACCTTGAAGGGTACCATGAGAAAACATGCTTGACAATGTGTTTAATTTTAACACATCATTATTTAATTGTTCATTCAGTTGAAGGTTAGAGTTTGAGATGTAAAGTTTCTCTCACCGGATTCCTTCAATTTATATATGAAAAGATTCCTAAAGTGTCAAGCTAAGATAAATGTTAGTCTGCTCTTATCGCATTGATAATACCTGGCTAAGTATTTCATTTTCTAAATAACACTTCTTTAAAAGACTATATACACACACACACACACACACACACACACGTGTGTGTATAAAACAAAAGTACAATTAGACTATGCATTTCTAGCAAAACAATTTTTAGACATGATGAATATGTACAATTAAGATTTATATTACTGCCAGATTTTATCAGAAGTGTATTGAGAAAATTTACGCAAATATTGAAATTAAATCCTAAATTACTTAAAAATTAATTATTATATCACATATTAAGTACCATATTATCCAAATATAAGGTTATCTGGAGTGGAAAAGACCACAATTTTCTATTAAGTGAAACTTTAAAATTACAGAAAAATTTAAAATAACAGAAAAGCCTTTGTTCTAGGAACTATAACTTTGCTAATATAAAAATAATATCAATGCATCATAATTACATATAAACACCAAAAAATGAAAATCTTTCTTTTTCTGTTTTAGCCTTGGGAGACTGAATTGGTTTTATAGACAAACTGATACAGCTGTTCCCCAGCAACTACTCAACATATATTTATATAACTTTCTCACAGATGTAAAACCTCTCAGAGACCACTTTTCCAAAAGATACTAAGCTCAAAACATTTGCAATATACTTTTTGACCCCAACCCTGTCACTTTCCTCTCCCCTCAAACCACTGTGAGAGGTTTGCAAAAAAAAAAAAAAAACCTTAAAAATACCAGTGTCAGCTTTTTCAAAATTTTTAATATATTTTTTCAGTGACAACTTCTTTGTCTCGGGACTGCAGGGGTGACTCTGTTCACTGTTAGTGCTGAGATTCCTGAACTCCCCAGTGCCAGCCCCTGCCTCACCGCCCAACTCCCTGCTGGGCATATCCTGTCATGTCAAGGATTATAACTGGATTGTGAAAGTTAGGTTATTTTTTTAAAATGCATTTTCTTAAGCTATAAAATGGTTTGGGTATGATATTTGTTTTACACATATAAAACACAGTCACAAAACAGCACTTGATGAATTCAAGTACTTTTTTGAATTAAATATTGATGCAATTATTAATTATTCATTGCATCAATATTCATTTTTTCTCTTTCATAAGAAAAAAGAGAGCAGAGAATACAATTCTTCAGATACTTATGGCTTCAGACAGAAACGTTAGAGATCCTGAAAAACAGAAATCATAAAAAGTAATATTTTTAGCTGAAATAGGTTTTGCAAAATTATTTAGAAATAAATAACATAAAATTCCCAAAGTAAAAAATAAACATAGAAATCTTGAGTAATTAGACAAGATCTTAATTTACTTAATAATATTTTCTGTGCCACATATAAAAGGAGATAGAGAATATCTAGCCTATAAGTACAAATTGGGCTTTTAAATGTTGAGTTATTCAAGTGATTTTAGAAGTGACAAAATTTTCATCATTATAAAAGTGTTTTATGCTCATTAAGAAATCTAGCTATTCAATTGTCATAGTTTTTTTGACATCCATATGTAGTTGCATAAATAATCTGTTATTTGGCTTTTTATTTATTACCAACAGGACTCAACAAGAGATGAAGGCAATGAGACTGAAGCCAACAGCATGTATAAATTAAGAAAGACGAGGAAGAAAGTCACTAAATCACATGTTTATTCAACTGAAGTGGGAGAAATGGATATATCCAATTCAAATGGTATCTAACTCCTCTGATCCCTCAAAAATGGTGTGGTCAATGGCAATCTCCATTTGGTCTTTCTTTTAATAAAACATCTTCCTTTCTTCTTTGGGAGAAGCAAAAGGAAAAAAGAATTAAATTTATTCCTATGTAGGTGACATAAAAGATGGCAAATATAAGCTTATAATGTAAATATATAAAAATAATCAAAATATTTACAATTTAAAGAGGGTTAAAATTAGAGTGGTAATAGTAGGAAAAAAAAGAACAAAACAGAGGAAAGCATGAGTAGGAAGAGAGACAGTCTTCTGCTCCGAAACTGAATACAGAAATCATTACTGAGGATTTGTGGGGGTCATAAGAATGGTAGGGAAGGTGTTTTCATAACACATGTTGGAACTCCAACTAGATTTCAACAGATCTGAGACACTGCTAAAACAAGAAGTTAATTTGGGCAACAGGCTCAATCCTAGCAATCATTGTGTCCCAAGGCAGGACAGTAGGAATTCCCAGCATATGGTTACAATAAAAAGCAGTCAGATTTTAGTAGATTTTATTATTTATGTATAATTTTTTTGAGAGAGAGTCTCACTCTGTCACCCATGCTGGAGCGCAGTAGCATGATCTTGGCTCACTGCAACCTCCGCCTCCCGGGCTCAAGCCATCCTCCTATCTCAGCCTCCTGGGTAGCTGGGATTACAGGGGTGTGCCACCACGCCAGTCTAATTTTTTTTTTTTTTTTTTTTTGTATTTTTAGTAGAGACGGATTTTCACCATGTTGGTCGGTCTGGTCTTGAACTCCTGACCTCAAGTGATCCACCTGCCTTGGCCTCCCGAAGTGCTGGGATTACAGGCTACAGACATGAGCCACTGTGCCTGGCCTGTTTTTAATTCTCTACAAACAATGCACTTTTTTGGTCAGCGACTAGGGTAGACCACTCCCATTGCCTCTCATTTAATATGTCACTGCTAGGAATATACTATTTTCTCAAGTATTCCTCTCCATATTATATTAAGAGACAGCTGAAAACAAGGGCAACATATGTTAACATTTTTCCTTATTACTGCAGAGAGGATCAGAGACCAAATGGTGTACCACAAATTAGGGAACATGAGCAAACCAGTCATGGGACCTGGCTCTGCTGAGTCTCAACTGTCACATGATGACAAGGACTCTCAGGATGAGACAACAGTGATAAAACTATTGTCCCCCAGAACAGCAACCAATGTTCCTGGTGGTGAATTTAACCCAAACTCTGGTAAGGATTTACTGGTAAGGATTCTGGAACAAACTGATATGTGGTTCTAGCCACTAACCCCAAGTCTGTATTTGAATTGAGAGAATGCAATGTTGGCTGAGGAATACCAGCCTGGGAGTCAGAACACTTAAAAATTTATATACCTATCTTTTATAAAATACTTTGTAGTTTTCTTTATCATTTAGGCTGCTCATGTGAAAAACAGAAGGTTTGCAATGGAAGATGTCTCACTTTTTCTAAAAGTAAAATCCTATTTCTAAGTTTCTGGCTTATTGATAGTAATGTAACTATTCTGGTACATGAATGTATTGTTTAAAACTCTCTTGTACGAAAATGCTAGGTTTTGGTTCTAAAAGGAAATCTAAAGGCCAGGCACAGTGGTTTACACCTGTAATCCCAGCACTTTGGGAGGCTGAGGTGGGAGGATCATTTGAGACCTGGATTTTGAGATCAGCCTGAGCAACATACACAGACCTTCTTCCTACATAATAAAAAAATTGGCTGTATGTGGTGACACATGCCTGTGGTTCTAGCTACTTAGGGGGCTGAAGTGGGAGGATCACTTGAGCCCAGGAGGTTGAGGCTACAGGAAGTTGTGATTGTGATGTTTCATTCAAGCCAGGGTGACAGAGAGAGAGACCTTGCCTCCTCCACCCCTTGCCAAAAAAAAAAAAGGAAATCTATAATGACAGGTTAGACATATAAGGTTTGGAAAGATGAGAATATAGCAGAGTGGGAAGTTAGAGGGTTAGTTTCTACCACACTACCCTCACTTCTGACACCAATTACAAGTTTTGGAATTCCCCAAATAAGGACTCACTGAACTCACAGAAAGCTGTTATATTCACATTTATGACTGATTACACTAAAATGATACAAATTAAAATCAGCCATGGGCAGTCCAGGGAAGCACAGAATATTCACTTGTCCTTTGTTCGCTTGCCCTTTCTTAGTGGAGTCACGGACAGACAGCACTATTCTCTTGGCAATGATGTGAGAAATGTTGCCAACCAGGGAAGCTCACTTGAGTCATGGTGTCCAGAGTCTTTACTGGGGCATCATGGTTAACTGGGCATTTGGCTGACCTCACTCTCCAGCCCCTTTGGGGATCAATTAGTTACTGCATGAGTTGAAATCACCACTATAAATAACATTGTTAGAGTTTCTGGCATGGCCTAGAATCCCTAGATAAACAGACACTCTTGTCTGGCAAGACATTCTAATTGTTTGGAGATTATCTCCCAAGGACCAAGGGTAGAGACCAGAGCTCTCTTTGAGCAAGGGTAAATCCTTTAGTACACACAGGGCCTAGGGAGGAGCTAGAGCCTGGAAAATAAACACTATCAGAATTCTGTATGTATTAGTCTTCTATTGCCACCATAACAAATCACCGCAAATTTACTGTCTTTTAAAAAATACAAATGTACTATCTCACAGTTCTGTACCTCAGAAGTCTAGGCTGGCTCATCTGCTTTCTTTGTTTCAGGCTTTCCAAGGCTAAAGTCAAGGTGTTGCCATCTGGGTTCTTATCTAGAGACTCTAGGGAACAGTACACTTACAAGTTCATTCAGATTGTTGAGAGAATCCAGTTCTTTGTGACTGTAGAAGTGAGGTTCTTCTGTTCTGGCTGGTCAACTGGGGTGGCCCTTGTCTCCCAGAAGCCTCTCTTTGGTTTTACGTCTCAGAGATAGATAGCATGCCTCAAATCCTTCTCCTATTTAGAACTTTTCTGAATTCCCCTTCTTCCACATCCCTTTTCTGCTCTCAGCTGGGAAAAGCCCTCTGCTTTCAAGGGCTTAGATGGATAATCAAAGATAATATCCCTATTTTAAGGTTCATAACCTTAATTACATTTGCAAATTTCCTTTTGCCATGCAATTTAATATATTTACATGCTCCAGGGATTAGACGTGGTAGAAATTTTTGATGGGCTATTCTGCCTACTGATACGGAGACTAGCCACGGAAATACTGGGTAGAAGAGGGCAGTTCCCTGGCAAAGACCCCACCCTAAAGCCTGGAAACCCATGGCTCTAAATGGAAACAGGTATTTCTGTTTTTGCCTTTTTCCAACAAAGAAAAATGTTGCCTTTTCCAAGAGCACTCTGGCCCACCATGCCCCTATCCTATGCCCATATAAACCCCAAGCTCCACTGGCAGAGCAGCATAACAGCAAGGGAGAGAAGGAGCATGTGAATGTGGAGAGGAGCTTGGCTGGGGATGGTTGGACAGGAGATCTGTGGCGGGACAGCCGAACTCCAGGGGAAAATAATATTCCCACGCCATCGCATTTCCTGATCCCCAACCATCCCACTGAGAGCCACCTCCATCACTCAGTAAAATCCCCACATTCACCATCCTTCAAGTACATGTGACCTGTTTCTTCCTAAACTCCAGATAAGGAGCATGGTACCTAGAGGACAGGGTGTAAAAGGCTGCTTTCCTGACTCTCCACTGAGCTGGTTAACACCGAGTGGTTTGTGAATGGCAAAGCTAAAAGAGCATGGTAACACCCCTAAACACTGCCGTAGGGTTGTAGCCCAAAACCTCTCAGCTTGGCTCACAGGCTTGTTCCCCCTCCCACAAGTGGTTTGAGCACAGTGGCCGAGTAAATGAGTCACATCCCTATTGCAAGTCTCTCGAGGGAGTCAGGGAACTCTCTGGTCTCACTACCACACCATCCCTCATATCTGAATTTCTCTCTTCTTTGGCTTTATGAATTTCTCTGAAGTGGAGAACATGAGCACTAATGACCTCTGAACATCAGGCAGCTGTTGATAAAAATGCCCACAGGGGCCAGACAGTTAATACAAATGATGGACTGGTGTAAGAAAATAGGGAGTGGTTGCTGCTCATGAGAAACTGGAGCAGAGAGCAACCAACCAGGGCCCCAGGGCCAAATTCAACTTGCTGGTCAGTTTTTGTAAGTAATGTTTACATATTATTGATAGCTGCTAAGTTGACATTGTGCTTAATGAGTAGCTGCAATGAATACCATATGGCCTACACAGTTGGAAATATTTACTATCTGGTCCTTTACAGAAATGTTTGCTGCCCCATGAAGTAGAGGTTGCCTGTCCCATCTAGACTACCTCAGAGTTCCAACAAGTTGTTGCTATGGAGAAATATCTACCCTGAGTTGCCAGATCTAGTTTCAAAAGAAATTTGAACTCAAGATTTCTACATAAAATTTTCTAATAGTGAAATGCTGTCTACTATTCCAAAAAAGTTTCTAAACACTGGGAAGACTAATCAGATAACATCTGCTGGCCACACAGGCTCCTCCAGAGATTGTGACAACTGTTTTATATATTCTAGTTTTAGCTACAAAAGAGAGATGGATTTACCATTTCTTGGTCTTAAGTCAAAAATATGGAGAAAGGTCTTGTGTCATGAGCTCTCTTTGCACTGTCAACCATGACTTGGAGCGTGGGTACCATTACTAACTTAACTTCTTTAGCTCAGAAGCTCTCTTTTTGGCCTAGGGTATATTAAATTCTCTATAGGCCCTCAGTACCAAACATTTAAACCACAAACAAATCACCTATACATAATTTAAAAATAAATTTAAAAATAACCCCACCAAAATAACTCTAAGGAATTTTGATATGGTATTTCTTCTTTGGAATAACTTCTCCAAGTTTTTTGAAAAACAATGCTTTTTTTTTCTTCCAAAGAAAAACCGCCCTTTCCTCCTACTTTTTATGTATTGCTTTTTTTTTTCTTTTTCCTGCTTTGTACCTGGTTATTCTGCCACCTGGGCTTCCCACCAATGGCTGGGCTAGTATGATGTGGCCAGAAGGCGGGGTTAAATTTGCACAAACATAGCCACAGTAATGAAAGACAGTGGGACCTTGAAAGAGCACAGTCTTATGCTACGTGTGCAATAACTGAATGTATTCTGGAGTTTTCTGTCAAATGCACTTTTTTCTTTCTTTGAGTTGGCATTTCTGAAAGCCCAAATGCCTCTTCAATCTCCCTTTTATAAGTGACCATGGCTTGTTCTCTATAACTGATACATGTCCTTGTCATTGAACATGGACAAAATTTCTCTAAGGCCTTCTAGTTGCTATAGAGCTTTGAGTTTTTTTTTCTTTAAAAATGTTTTCTTATTTTTTCCCTAAACATTCACAGCACTAAAACATCTTCTATAAAAACACATTGATTTAATTTATTAGTCCTCTGAGGGAATAGAAAAGAAGAACACCTCCCAGGAACCACACTGTAGGAAAAACAAATGAGCTCCTGAACTGGCAATTATCTGCCTGCTATTCATCATGTGAAGCTGGGAGAGGCTGACCAAAAGGTTTAATTGTAAGTAACAAGTATGATTTATTTGAAGAAAAGAAATTCAGACAATGATGCAGCAAGATCAGTTGATACCTTGAAAATAAAATTGAATTGGATAGGGTTCTCATATGTGGTGAAAGAATTGAACTTTTAAATAAAAAATTGATATTTAGGATATATATTAAAATATATGATGACAACTTTTATTAATTAAACAAGATCAAATCACACAGGATGTGTTTGTTCATTCACTCACTCACTTGTTTAAAAAATATTTGTTGAGTGCCTATGAGATGCCTGTACTGTTACAAGTACCAAAAAAACAGCAGCTCGTAAAACTAAGCCTGGGCTCTCATGGAGCTGATAGGCAATGGGGGATGACAGGAACATGTGCATATACAGTGTGGCAGGTGCCAGTAAGGAAGGACACTGAAGAAAATAGAAACAGAATTATCCACTGTTATGCATTGAATGGTGTTTCTCCAAAATTGGTATAATGAAATCCTAACCTTCAGTACCTGAGAATGTGACCAAATTTGGAGATACGCTCTTTAAAGAGATAACTAAGGTTAAAAAAGATTAGTATGGTGGACCTTAATACAGTATGACTCCTGTCTTCATAAGAAGAGGATATTAGGTCATGGACATGCACAGAGAAATAAAACGTGAAGATGCTGGAAGAAGATGGCTGTCTACAAGCTAAGGAGAGAGAGACTTTAGAAGAAACAAATCTGTGGACACCTTTGACTTTGGACTTCTAGCCGCCAGAACTGTGAGAAAAAAGATTTCTGTTTAAGCCATCTGGTCTGGGGCATCTGTTATGGTGGCCCTAGCAAACGAATACATGTACTGTACTCACTGTCCAACCACAGGGCAACTTGGAGACTTAAAAATGAATCAAGGGTTAGACCTGTCCACATTGTGATCAAGTCTCACACAATTAATACTTCAGATGATTATGTTTAATATTTTTTAGCACTTTCACTGTGTGAAATTCTCCCACCTTTGCATTTGATGGCATGTTTATTATCTATAGTTGCCCCACTTTATAATATAAAGTTCTATTAGGGCAAGGGCCCTTTCTGGCTGATTCTTAGATACACGTTCAGTATGAATAGTATGTGATGATGAAAAATATCTATGTTGAGTGAATAAATATTATACTTATTTAAAAATAATATGTATTCATTGTAGAAAATTTAGGAGATACAGATAAGGCAAAACACTAGTAAGATGATCTGTTATCCTATTACTAGTGAACCAATAAAATTACCTTTCTCCTTTTATAGGAGATGTCTTCTTTATAGCTTATACATAATTGCTTATTATGTTTAGAATATTCATTGTCTAAAAATTTCCATATTATTATTATTATTTGTTAAGACAGTCTCTGTCACCCAGGCTAGAATGTCGTGATCTAGGCACACTGCTGTGATCTAGCCTCCACCTCCAAGGCTCAAGGGATTCTCATGCCTCAACTTCCTCAGTAGCTGGGACTACAGGTGCATGACACTACACCCAGCAAATTTTTGTATTTTTAGTAGAGAGGGAGTTTTGCCATGTTGCCCAAGCTGGTCTTAAACTCCTGCCTCAAGTGATCTGCCCACCTCAGCTTCCCAAAGTGCTGGTATTACAGGAGTGAACCACCATACCTGACCCATATTTCCATGTTTTAAAATGCCTATAAATTTTGTTTAAGGAGCATTATTCATTTTGGGCTGAACACCCAGTATTTCAGAGTAGGTTGGGAATACAGCAAGTGCTAATGTAGCATGAAACACTTTAATTGCTACAGTTTAATTGTTTGTGTTAAATGGAAGGTAGTTATAAAGCCTCCAGACTTTCAGAGTAGCCAAATGTATCAGTGATAGGACATTATCAGTAATATATTTGCATATGTAGAAGCAGTCATTTGTTTTTTTCCCATGCTTCATGTACTTAAAATCTACTTAATCTATGTTTCTAAACTGTCAGTCTTTATGCTTATTTCTAAAGCCTAATTATATCTTGAAAAAGGATATGCAGGTATCACTTTAAAATTATAGCTGCTCAATATCAGTGATGTGACAGATGGGTGTTTGGATGCAGACATGATTGTGGCATCATTTACTAGGGCTAGAGTAATTGTACTCACTTTATGCATTTAAGTGCCACTTATATGGTGCTTACTGTCTGCCAGTAACTGTTAATAAGGTGTTTAATCCTCATAACAAGCCTATGAAGTAGGTTGTATGTTATTGATGAGAAAGTCGTGGCATAATGAAGATAAGATTGTTGCTAGGGCAAAGGCAGGACTGGAAGGGAGGTAGATGGGCCTCAGTGTTTTGTGCTAACCACTATACTCTGCTGTCTCTCCTAAAAGTTCTGACAGCAACTAACATTTATAATGTATACTATTTGCCTGACTGTTCTATGTCCTATAGACATATTAATTTAATTTGTGGTAATAAGCCACACAGCATGAATCAAAAGCGTGAATTGTAGTTTCAAACTTGCAGTGGACTGATAGTGTGGTTTGGAGTAGCTCATTGTACCACTTTGGGACTCAAGCTAATGAGTGGTTAAATTAGATGACTTATCTCCAAAGTTCTAGCTCTAACGTTAGAATTTGCAAAGTATCTTAAAAATTTTGAAAATAACATTTTTTATGTTTCTAATTTTAAATTGAGTATGCAGTCCAGATTTTTCATCTCCTACATACTCATTCTTAAAAAAAAAAACAAAACACTTTTGTTTTCTTATTTAAGCAAGTTTTAAATTTGATAGAAATATGTAGACTTCTTAAAGTTAGATGCCGTTAAAAAGATATAAAGCCATTTGGGCAAAAAAACCCCAGAATAAAACAAAATCCCAGAAAATAAACAAAACCAAATTCACTTTTAATCATATAGAAATTAACAGTTCAAGAAGCCCAAATATGTTCAATGATAGTCACTTGCAGAAAGACTTTTACGGTCTCTTTTTTGCTGTGAACTCATGCAAATATATTCTAATTTCCATAAGCAAAGGGATTTTCAGTAAGTATCTGCATATGATATTGCTATATCCTTATGCAAATAATGTCAATTTTGTCCTCGTCCTAATTGATAAACGATCTCTTAGGCTATTTAGACACAGTAACTTTGGGAAGATGGTAAGGGCAGGATAACAAAGGTAAGATATCCAACTCTAAGCCAGTGACATGATGAATATCTAATGTTGTTGTTAATCGTAAGGATTAATTCACTACTCTATAGTTTTCTTTGCTTCTCAGTTCATCATGATCTACTGAGTTAGAACTTTTTTTTATTTTGCAGATTGCATGAGGGACAGCAGTCAAATATTGACCCCACCTCAACTCTCTTCTAGAATGAAACACATTAGACAAGCTATGGCCAAAAATCGCCTCCAGTTTGTACGATTTGAAGCAACAGACCTTCATGGTGTGTCCAGGTTTAAGAGTATCCCTGCACACTTTTTTCAAGTGAGTTTTATACACAGTTGTGACTGAATGTAATTTCATGACCATTAGCAAGCAAATGGTTCTTATTACTCTTTCTTATTTTCTTGTAATCTATACAGCAATTCAAGCTGAAAATCAATAACTTATTTTGTTTCTTCTCTTGTTCCTCCCAAACACATTATTGCTCCCCTAGGAGCTAAACATTTACGCTCAGCTTTCAAACAGCAATTTCTTTACCCAATAGAAATACAAAACTAATTAAGACTGGTAATTTTAGTCCTTCTGCATTGAGTAATTTTGTGCCACAGAATTATGTTTTCTCCCTTACTGCAATTATGAAGATTATATTTTTATATGACATGAGAAAATTGCAACAGAAGACCCAAGAGCAAACATAAAAGGGAAAAAATGATTAAATAGAAAGAATTTTCTAGTTAAGCAACATATCCCTTTCAGCTCCTAATTCTGATAAGAAAACATTCCATTGTTGGATGACTTAATATGTATCAAATTCCTAAAAATGATATAAAGAAATATTGTGTTTTTGTTGTTTTGAGACTTCCTTAATTTTTGTGTCAGTATTTGTCATGTGTTTATTGCGATGACTGAGTTGTGTTAATCAAACATCACATTTCTTAGCAAGGGACATCAGGTAGGTACTATTTAAGAAAGTGTAAAAGTTAAGCATGCTTTAGGTTTAACTATTTAAAAATGTTATACTTTTATCACTTTAATATCGGATCCTAATTTTAAAATTTGCTTTATGTTGGGAAAAACTTGGCATCTCCAAAAACACTTTTTAAAGAATTCTAACAGATTCAAACTTGTTTCTTAAGGAATTATTTGGACCTGCTTGCAGATATTGTTTCCTCGTCATCCAGGCAATAATACATGTTGTTTAATTTTTATAAAAAATGTGAATTTTCTTGTGAACTGGCTCAGAATATAATTCAAATGAATTTCTTTGAATCATAAGGAAAAATAACTGGCACTTCAAAGTACTTGCCAAAGATTTCAATATAAAACTGTTTGCTATTCAGTTTTTGTCAAAATTTAGTCATTTAGTTTACTAATGGCATCCATCTAAAAGCCCATATATAGAACATTACCCTAGTTTCTCAGTGGAATCCTTTTACAAAAATAAAACGATATGCGCCTTACTCTTGCTAAGGATTGATATAATTGACATAAGAAAGATTCTACATGCTTTGTTTTAAATCTAACTGCTACTGAAAATATTTTTCATTATTTTGTTCAATATCCCACATATAAAAAACACTTTTTTTTTCTGGAGTTTAGCTAGAGATAAAGTTTGTTTGTCATGGGAATTTTAATGTAATTTATTATACATCTTCACAAAGGCTAAATTTAATCTTAGTACCAGCTTCTGAATAACTAATTTTCCAATTTCATTACCTAGTTATTATTTTGTTCTCATTCAATGATCATAGAGTATGTATATATTTTTTAATAAACCATTTTAAATTTATTTTTGAAACTTGCAAAGATATAAATAATAAATATTAGCATAATTAAAATTTGTAATTTAAGACAAAACAATTTATTCTGGAAAATTTGCTGTGAATAGACATTAAAAATAGGTTCAAGAGGCTGGGCGTGGTGGCTTATGCTTGTAATTTCAGCACTTTGGGAGGCCAAGGTGGGCGGATCACCTGAGGTCAGGAATTTTAGATCAGCCTGGCCAACATGGTGAAACCCATCTCTACTAAAAATACAAAAATTAGCTGGGTCTGGTTGTGGATGCCTGTAATCCAGCTACTCAGGAGGCTGAGGCAGGAGAATCGTTTGAACCCAGGAGACGGAGGTTGCAGTGAGCCAAGACTGTGCCATTGCACTCCAGCATGGGTGACAAGAGTGAAACTCCGACTCAAAAAAATAAAGATTCATTTGTGCAAAATAACCCAAACACTGTGTGTGTGTGTGTGTGTGTGTGTGTGTATGTATTCCTTACTCTGTCCCTTAAAAAATCAAGATTCATTTGTGCAAAGTAACCTACATATTGCATGTGTGTGTGGTGTGTAAGGTTTAAACGTTACAACTAACTTATACTATCTCTGTTCTATCAGTAGGGTTGATGTTTGTTTAAATTACATGCAAGTAATGTAGGTTCTTTCTATATTTGATCTAGTCAAAACATGATATTTGCTATAGGATGCATAATTAATTCTTGGCTTATTTCAAAAGATAACCTTTACTATGGTCCAAGTTTCATTTGTGATAAGGATTTAAGTTATTCTGAAAAAATTTTATTAAGTGAAGTTGTTCCGGTGCTTTATATCTATAAACACTATTTAACACAATATATTATCATGAATATATTCATATATATTTATATATTTTCCATAACTAATGGAAAGTAGTTTGCATTCTCTATGTTCAAGAAAAGAATAAAACAAATTACAGTGTTAGAAAAGAGTGCTCAGAAAAATATGGATTAATAGTCTAAAGAATAAAGTGTGATATTTTACTATTTTTTGAGTTCATGAAGGACTACTGGAATGAAATAGCAACCAGCTGTTCTCTGCTACTCACAGCCAAGTGAATACAAACACAGATTTAAATTGCAGAAACTCATAGAAGTCTCATGAATAAAATATATTATTCCTCATTTTAGATATGTAAAGAACTAATATATAGAATTTCAAGCTAAAAAACTGACAAGCAGAGAAATAACATTATTGCTGATAGTGAAAATATGAATTAAATGATTCCATATTATAGTATTCTACTATCCCACTGTGTGTGTGTATGTGTGTGTGTGTATGAAGTTTTCATGCACGGGTCCATGAGTGAGTTGGAGAATTAGGTAGGCACCAAATAGCGTTTGGCTCACTCAACTTATTACTGGTTAAAGTAGACTTGGATCAGTTTGGTCAAACAGCATTTGAAAGTATGTGTAGAGGCCGGGCACGGTGGCTCACGCCTGTAATCCCAGCACTTTGGGAGGCTGAGGCAGGTGGATCATGAGGTCAAGAAATCGAGACCATCCTGGTCAACATGGTGAAACCCCGTCTCTACTAAAAATACAAAAATCAGCTGGGCATGGTGGCGCGCGCCTGTAGTCTCAGCTACTCGGGAGGCTGAGGCAGGAGAATTGCTTGAACCCAGGAGGCGGAGGTTGCAGTGAGCCGAGATCGCGCCATTGCACTCCAGCCTGGGTAACAAGAGCGAAACTCTGTCTCAAAAAAAAAAAAAAAAAAGAAAGTATGTGTAGACATGGTGGAAAGAGAAGGAGGCAGTGGTTCCCAGGCAAATACGGAAGAGTGAAACAGTAAATTACTTTGGCTAATACCAGCCCCTCTTCGATAGCCATGCTTGTTGGGTCTGGAGGTAACATAAATAATCTGGCTTCCTTCCAGCATGTGAGGATACACAGGAAGAAGCCATACAGGAACGAGAAAGCAACCCTCATAAGACCCCAAATCTGCTCGTGCCTTGATCTTGTACTTCTCAGTTTCCATAACTAAAGAGGAAAAAGTTTCTGTTGTTTATAAGTGGGGGATAAAAAGAGAAAAAGAAAGAAGAAGAAAGCACCTGGCTTGCCGATTGCTAGGGTGTTTTATTAACCTCATGATCTTCACTGACTTCATGGGAATCAACCTTTATAGTCAGTGACTTTTCTCCATCTAGTAATGTAACCTTCAACTTTGTTGATATTTCTTACACATAATTTCCAGAAATTGTTTTATGGTGTCTGTTCAATTTAATAACCTTATTACCGCTTCCCTATTGCCTGGCACAGAGCAAAAGTTAAATAAAGGACCAAAATCACTGAACCCCAGAGATAAATAGCTAGAAAGTACCTTAGCAGTCATCTAGTCTAACATTTGTTTTACCAATGTGGAAGTTGAGGCACATAATCCAGTAACTTGCTGAAATATACAGAAGTAATTAATGAAAGAGCTAGGATGAGAAGGCAGATCTTTGACACCCAGTTCATGCTGACTTAAAGGTAACAACATTTTGGAAGCTATAACTTTGGAGTTATAGGTCCACATTCACAGATGAGGTTTCTGGGACTGTGAGACAGTGAGGTTTTTAATTCTTAAAAGGGTTGTAAAGGTGAACAAAGAGAGAAAGGCAGGTGTTAGTTTCCTGGCTCCTCTGGTGTTAGGACAGACACGCTGTGTGTCACAGTGCTGACCATAGTCTGCAATTTGAGAAGGATTGAGAATTGTTTACTGTAGACTTTTGAGAGTCAGTTAACTCAGGATTACAATAAAATAAGCAAAAATAAAGCCTTATCTGAGGACTTAACTGTACTATAAAATAAAATGTGCTTCAGAAAGTAGTTTTCATGATAATTTCTAATAATTCCATAAGGCTTTACCTTTGTCTTTTGCTATAATGTGATTTTCTTTATCATTATGCCTTTTATTTATAACTGCAATTTACAGATCTAAGAGCATATAAGGCCCTCAAGGCTTAAAATGATGCATTGTTTATAAAGTGCCTTTGGGGGTTTTATTTTAAAATATTTAACATCTGATATCAAGTTAGTGTTAACCAACAGATGTTAAATATATATATATATATGTATATGTGTGTGTGTGTGTGTGTGTGTGTGTGTGTATATATATATATATATAAATTAGCAATGCTTTTTTCCCCCAACCCTTTTGTTTGTTTTCAAAACCTAATTTCTTAATTTTTTTCCCTTCTTTAGGAGAAAGTGAGCCAAGGCGTTTGCATGCCCCGAGGTTATCTTGAAGTGATGCCAAATCCTAAGGACAATGAAATGAATCACCTAAGAGCCACCTGTTTTAATAGTGACATAGTCCTAATGCCAGAGGTATCAACCTTTAGAGTTTTGCCATGGGCTGAGAGAACTGCGAGAGTGATATGTGATACCTTCACTGTGACTGGTGAGCCTCTTTTGACGTCCCCAAGGTACATTGCAAAAAGGCAGTTGAGCCAGCTACAGGAGTCTGGCTTTTCCTTGCTTTCTGCCTTCATCTATGATTTTTGCATTTTTGGTGTGCCCGAAATTTTAAATTCAAAGACCATATCTTTTCCTGCTTCAACATTTTTTAATAACCATGATCAGGCCTTCATGCAGGAACTTGTTGATGGCTTATATCATACTGGAGCCAATGTTGAGAGTTTTTCCTCCTCTACCAGGCCTGGTCAGATGGAAATCTGTTTTCTGCCTGAATTTGGCATTAATTCAGCTGATAACGCATTTACCCTCAGAACAGGTGTCAAAGAGGTAGCAAGCAAATATAATTACATTACCAGCTTCTTCATTGAGACTGGATTTTGTAATTCAGGGATTTTGTCTCATAGTCTCTGGGATGTCGATAGGAAGAAAAACATGTTCTGCAGCAGTTCTGGAACTGAGCAGCTCACGATCACTGGGAAAAAATGGTTGGCAGGACTCTTGAAACACTCTGCTGCTCTCAGCTGCCTGATGGCACCTGCTGTTAGCTGCCGAAAGCGTTATTCCAAGGACAGAAAAGACCTGAAGGAGAGTGTGCCTACAACGTGGGGATACAATGATAACAGCTGTATATTTAATATCAAGTGTCATGGAGAGAAAGGCACCCGGATAGAAAATAAACTAGGCTCAGAAACAGCAAACCCTTACTTGGTGCTGGCTGCAACTGTGGCTGCAGGCCTAGATGGACTTCATACAAGTGATAAGGTCTTGGCCGGTCCAGATGAGAGCACAGACTTTTACCAAGTAGAACCTTCTGAGATCCCTTTAAAACTGGAAGATGCCCTTGTGGCACTGGACGAAGATCAGTGTCTGAGGCAGGCTCTAGGAGAAACCTTTATTCGGTATTTTGTTGCCATGAAGAAATATGAGTTGGAGAGCGAAGAAAGAGATGCAGAGAGAAATAAATTCTTAGAGTATTTTATTTAGAATAGAACTCACAACTACTCTTTAGAGATGTAATTATTACTTAAAGTTAATCTACCAAAACAAAAATACTGAACTTTTATAGTTAACAACAGTGACAATAACAAGACTAAGAACACTTGCCTTTATTTTTTTTGTCTCCATGGAATATTTGACAGATGAAGTAGGACTGCCGAGAAGATCCTGATAACAGAAACAAACAATAAAGTTGTGGTGAAGCTTTAACAGGAGAATTACCAGATCTTGTCAGTTAGTCATCATCTCCTATGTGTATGCTGACCTGGATACAAATATCGAATTTTGAGGGGAAAAAAATATATTCACACATTAAAAAAAAAGACTTAAGCATTAGAAAGCAAAATTTAAATGACTTTAAAAAAAGGAGGAATAATTTTAATGGTACAAATAAATTATGACTTCCAGGGAGATAAACACACTAATATAGTCTAGCTAATCAAATCACGTTATGAATCTAGGTTGTATGCATCATTATGGTCTTTCTAAATAAGTTAAAGAAACTTTTGTCAAAATATAATGACAAGTAGGCAGAAGTTTCCCCTAAGTTCTCTTTTCACCCTTCTCCACTTGCTCCTGAAAGGCTTATGAACTTCAAGGTTATAACATCCTTAAGAAACAAATCCATAAGGAAGAGAATTGGGGTTGCAAACAATGAGGTCAGATTTCAAAAGTAGTTAAAGTCTTTCTTTAAACAACGCTTCATATAGAAGTTCAATACATAAAATGTAGATAGAATGAAGTATGTGTGTGAGGGTGGGTGGGCCCTGTCTACTCTGCTTCATTCTTTGAAACTAGACGTCCCTCTGAAACCTCTAGTGTTCTGTGGAGTGTGAGAATAACTGCCTGGCTAGCCAGAGCTATGTCTGGAGTTTAAGTTTTTTATTCAAATCACTGAATCTTCTGCTCACAGAGGTTGGTACCTCCCCAGAGAATATTACGTGTTCCAGGCCTTTGTTTGAATGAGATAATATTGTAACTATCACTAAAGTTTAGCTTCTTAGGATCAAACAGCAGATTTTATGTTCAATTAAAATGAACTGTGGTCTCAATTTAGATAGCAAACACACAAGCAGAGGATTAGAATTTGGCTCAGATCCTCTTATTAAAATTCAGAGTACTCAGTAGCATAAATAGTGAAAGTCGGTCTGTTCTTCACTAATTACTCCCTTCTTTTCTCCTTTGAGCAGGAGAAGTGTATTTGGATACATAAGAAGAAAGTTCCCAGCACTTTGGGAGGCCAAGGCAGGAGGACTGCTTGAGGCCAGGAGTTTGAGTCCAGCCTGGATCAAATAGTGAGAACCCTGTTTCTACCAAAAAAAAAAAAAAAAAAAAAAAAAGCCTGGCATGGTGGCACATGCCTGTAGTCCTAGCTACTCAGGAGGCTGAGAAGGGAGGATCGCTTGAGCCTGGGAGTTTGAGGCTACAGTGAGCCACGATCACACCACAGCACTCCAGCTTGGGTGACATTGTGAAACACTGTCTAAGGAAAATAAAAGAAAAGAATAAAGCTCATGGATGCATATGGGGTAGAGAGAAAGGTAGTGTAGTGTAGGTGGGGGAAGGACAGGAATCTGTCCTGAAACCTCCAGAATGAAATCCCACACATTACATCATGGGAGGGATAAGGAGGACCCTCATGCCAATTTTCTAGCTGTCTGCTGATATTCCTTTTCCCATCTGTTCTCAGTAATAAAACCTCAATGTGTTCATTGAAAGCAATAAAAAATAAATGAAACTTCTGAGCCTTCATTAAGATTGAATGTGGTCATGTTAATAGGTTCAGTGCAAAGAGGTGAAAGTAGAAGTGTTGTTTGGAAGTTCTTGAGTGCATTTTCTTTTCTTTCATTTTTGCAAAGGAGTGTCGGGAAATTTGAGGGATTTGGGGATGGAAGAATGAAGATATAAGAACAGTGAAAGATGACTTCTTCAATCTTCCCACTTCTAGAGAGGATAATCTGAGTTAATCAAAGGGATCCACACATGCAAAAAATGGGATTGGCTCTACCCCATCCTTATAAAGTGGCATATCCCTTTATAGTCCATGGGCCTTAACGAAATATGTTTTTCTTTTTGTTTTATTGAGACAGAGTCTCGCTCTATCGCCCAGGCTGGAGTGCAATGGTGTGATCTCAGCTCACTGCAACCTCCGCTTCCCTGGGTCAAGCAATTCTCCTGCCTCAACCTCCCAAGTAGCTGGGACTACAGGTGCCTGCTAGCATGCCCAGTTAACTTTTGTATTTTTGGTTCACTAGGTTGGCCAGGCTGGTCTCGAACTCCTGACCTTGTGATCTGCCCCTTGGCCTCCCAAAGTGCTGGGATTACATGCGTGAGCCACCATGCCCGGCTGAAACATGTCTAATGCATTGACTTCATTTTACCCTAATGAGTAAAAGATGCTATAAAAAGTCTGATAATCACAGTGGTTTGAAGTCCCTTTTCCCCATACACATTATTAGCATAACTTTAAAAACACAGTACTCAGAATGCCATGTGATGGAATTATATAACTAGGAATATGATCTTCAGTATTAAGCATACAGTAGTGAGTCAACAGAAAATATTCAGCCATAGATTACAAATCAATTGATAATGTAAGTTGGTGTGGCAGTCTCCACCAAGATTTCAGTTAGGTATGTGCTGATGTGTATTCTTGTTCTTTAAAGCAACCCCAGAAGAGGCATTGGCCAACAGACTTCAGGGCTAAAGACAAATTGGGGTAGGTACACGTAAAAATCAGTTATCTTTTTCTCTATTTCTTTCATCTGTTCATAGACTTTTTATTGTTAAAGGGACTTTCTGCTGATATTTCCACCTTCTTGTTCTGAGTTAAGAGGGTCAGAAATTCATTCAGCAGCATTTCCTGAGTACAATTTTTGTGCTAAGCCTTCTTCTGGGAGCCATCAAACTAGGGGACACCAAGACAAAGAATACGAACAGACAATGAAAGAGTTTTGGATCTGCATAGCTTGAGCAGAACAGAAATATATTTTTTTGTAGGCCTAACACTGAAAAATACTATTTGGAAAGCTTCTTTATGGTTCGAAAAGGATGCTTTATGAATAGTTTTACAAAAATTACTTTCTTATTTTCATTTACTATAATTGTTCTAATCAAAGCTTAGGGGAAAATGTGATTACTGAATTTAAAGTTGGTTATTAAATGAGTATACAGAAGAAATGTAAATTAAAAGCGATAATGTTTTAAGACTAGAAACTAAAAAATTAGTATTGTAGTCTATTTTCAAGGACATTCTATAATCTAAAATTTCATTTTACAGTGTCTGAATAACAACAAAGCTTGAAATGATGATTTGAAGGCAATGAAAGATCAAAAAACTTGAGTCTGAATAAAAATTGAAAGCATACAGTGAAATCTGAGCTTATCACAAAACAGAACAGTCTATTGACATAGCTCCAGTCAACTGTTTAACAAAATACACTTACCAGTGTGTTTGTGATATAGGTATAACTGGAAAATACTTTTAACCTTGGGTTTTCTGTTACAGGGGTTAGAATTTGTATCTTTAAACATTACCTATGCGCACAGTGCCTTCCCTGTTAAAGCTCTTCTCTTGCTGCCTATGACCAGGGGTTTATATGATATTTTCTAAATAGGATGTACATTCTAAGAATAAAAGGAACATATTTAACTTACATTTGCATTAATATTTTTTTCCTTGCATATGTTCTGGAATTCAATTAATGTTTAATCCATCAATCAATGCATGTGTTATTGGAATAGTGCAGTACTTTGCTTGTCCAGCATAAAACACAGAAATTCACACACCCAGAGAGAGGGAGGAATAGAGTTGGAGATAGTGGAGAAGATCAACAGTTTGTGGGTTTTTTTTTTACTGATCCTACTATTTCTGCCATTAGATGAACTTCTTCAGGTTTTCTGCTTCTAGAAACTCCTAAGTAAACACCATTTGATTAGCTTGATGGGATCAAACTAACAAAAACAACAACAAAACAAAAAACAGAGAGGAAGCTGAAGTTGTCATGCTTTTTAGCCATGTGGAACCTTTCAATAGCTTTCTTACATTTGTGGAATTCCTCTTCTTTGGGGTCTTGTCTCCCAAAGTAGAAATCAACCTCACCTTCCCAGTTGCTCTTGCTGCCATGGTAGAAGGACTCCACCAATCAGATGCAGACATAAAATCCTCCTGGACTCTACTCTGCTGAACCTGAGGGAGGCAGCAGTCACAGGAAGCCATGGGTGCCCTTCTGGGGTGGCACTGTGGGGGTGGGGGCGTCGGTGGTACTGTTGCCCAGTGTCAGTGGCTGTTAGGGCTCTGGAACAGTCAAGTGAAGCTTCTGAACCTGATTTTTCTGGCCCTCCCAGAATCCATTAAATATCTAATATCTTTTAATAAATTTCTTTTTTCCTTAAAATAGCTAGATTTTGTAAAAAGAAGCCTGACTAAAAAACAGTGAATAAAAAGACACACAAAGAGCAAGAGAACTTTGATAAGGGAAAAGGAGAAAGAAAGGCAGAGAATTACCCTTAATTAGAAGACTAGGAACAATTGAATGTTTATACTAGATACAGAATAAATGAAGGTTTATTAAGCTCCTGGTATAACATATATCATGTGGGCACTTTCTCATTCATTTCCTTATTTCGTGCTCTCTACAATCTTACAAGAAAGGTATGCTTATTATTTTTAAAAACAAAAGATTTAAGACCCAGAAAATTTGTGTTGAAAGAACTAGGAATCAAATCCAGGTCTCACAGTCTCTGTGCTACACCAAAATGCCCTTCACTACCCAGTCTCAGCTGAGTACAACACTGAAAATTATGCTGAACATTACATTTTAATTTTAAGGCTTCTAGGCATTAAAATGAACAGAAGTAGGTAAATAATTGGACCTGTCCTTTCTGTTAATATGCAGTTCCAGTTAACGTAGTTTCACTGCATTGTTATATGTTAGACTACAAATAAATCTCAGCAAACTAGATATGGAATTGTTCTGGTAGTAGATATGTGCTTGATAACTCTATCCAGGCCAGAAGATCTTATCACAAAGAAGAATGATGCCATAACATTATTTCAGAACTTTTGTTGGAGAATAGTAATTCAAGCCTTAAGTAGTTTAATATTTTTTTGAACACACAAAAAAACATGTGGTTGAAATTTCTAACCATCCTTAGAACTTAAAATAGTGCTATTCGGTTATTTTGTTTTATTTTTAGAAATATTCTTTGATAAGAACTCAACATTCACTGAGAGCAAAAAAGATCTGTTACTTCTCTCTGGTTGCTAAAGCAATAAAATATAGACAACACATTGATTTTTGAAAGCAATCAACCTACATGGAGGGGAAATGTGTAAGTTAAGGGAAAAAGGAATTTGCTGAGAACCTGCTACACAGTGACATAACAAAGATTTTTCTGTTCTTTTGAGATGTTTCTTAAGATTAATAAGATCAGTTTTACTTGGAAAGAAAAGTAACACTTTAATTTATAACTATAAAAATTTAATTTTTATAAAACCACAAATAAATGATTCATTAAATACAAATGAATATCAATGTATTGGGCATATCCAAGAGACTACTGAATAAATTGTTACATTACAGAAAACTTTTCAAACATAAGCTAGAGGGCAGCAAAGTACCATTAAACAGACAATGTAGGTGGCTCAGAATTCAGGGCAAAGCTGAATATTAAATGTGAAAGTAACTGGATTTTGAATCTAGTTACTTTGAATAAATGAAAATTGAAAAAAATATATTAGAAATACTAACAGCAGAAAGGAATTCCCAACCATATGACTTGTGTTGGAATATATTTAGGTTAACAGGTATTAAATACAGGCTCCCTCTCAGAGGGGAGGGGGAAAAGGAATGTTGACAGGATATGATATTACCAATATTGAAGGGTGTGTTCAAGAGACATTAGACATATGAAACCACAGAAACACCAGCTGCATTCTGTGATGTCTGAAATTAATCTAGATTTCTTAAATTTTGGATGACTCTGCAAGAGATTTGAAATACATAGATCTGAAAAGAACTAAAGAAGAAATCTTTAATAAAATATGAAAAAAAGAAAATCCAGTAATTTGTTGCTTATTTGGAGGTTCATTAAAATGAATCACATTATAAGAGCTTCTACAATATCTACAAATAAAATAAATGCTCCAAAATATCTTCTGTGATCTTTAAAAAACATATATCAACCACTTTTTATGAGGTAAACAGAAATTATAATACTTTAGTATTTCAAGTGAAAAAGGATTGTTAGATAATAAATTGTTGTTTAAGTTAGACATTAGGTAGAATTTGTATTCAATTTATAAAATAATTGTTTTTGAGAGCCATTTGTATGTAAATTACTAAAGGGGAAGAGACAAAACTGGACAATACATATTTTTCTTCCACAAAGAGCTTTTAATTTAATTGAGAGAATAAATGTTTCTAAATGTCTATGGACAGAGGACAGAATTTACGTGGTGAGGAGAGAACAAAACAGCAGGATGACATTCATCAAACAATGAGAAGGCTTGGGCTGGATCACAGATTTCCTTGGCTCCAACCACCCTTCTCACAGGATGGCAAGGTAATAAGGTCCCATGTCTCCAGCACTTGAAGAACAAAAGAAATATGGCTAGGAAGGGGCAAATAAAACTACCCTAAAACAGAGCTGTATCACATGGCCACACTTGCTTAATTCCCTGAAAAAGAACAGGCATCTTATCTCAGACTTACCACCTTTCTTCCTTCTCTCAACTTGCAGTGGAAGAGGTGCCTCTCACAGTTGTCAAGATCCCACCTCTCTGGCCATCTCATGGCCTAATGTTACCAGTACCCTCTCTCTTCTGTATATCCAGTATGTCCCTCTCCTGGCGTTTCTTTCCCATCAGAATTTAAACATGTTGACATGGTTACAAGGTGCATAGTGCACATGCACATGCATGCACACACTCACACACCTGAAAAAAAAAATCTATTAATCCCAAGTACTCTTTTCACTTCTCTCTTTGTCTTTAAAATCAAATTTATTGGCTGGGTTACATGTCCTTACTCTTTCTACTTCCTCTTACTATTACTTCTCATAGTTCTCCATCAAAATTTTGGTTTCTTCCTCCACCAATCCACTCCAACTGTTCTCAAGGTTAATAATAACCTCCTTCTTGTTAAATAGGGGGGATATATCTCATTCATGTTTTATGATGAGTAAACAGAATTTAAAGTTGCTGACCTCTACCTCTTTGTCAAAATGGTTTTCTCCTGACTTGCAAGACAATAGAGGTTCTAGATGTTCTGTCTCTGGCCACTTCTTAGCTTTTCAATGTCTTGTGAATTCCTCTTTTCTGCCCAAAATTCAATGTTATTATTCAAGATCTTTCCATTCTTGGTCCTTTCCTCCTTCTAAAAATTGTCCCAACAACATCTTATTTATTATTAATATTACTTTCCATGGATTAAGACTCTTATTTATTTATTTATGAGACAAAGTCTCATTTTGTCACCCAGGCCAGAGTGCAGTAGCACGATCTTGGCTTCCTGCAACCTCCGTCTCCCAGGTTCAAACAAATCTCCTGCCTTAGCCTAAGTAGCTGTGGTGACAGGCACCCACCACCATGCATGGCTAATTTTTGTATCTTTAGTGGAGATGGGGTTTCATCATGTTGGCCAGTCTGGTCTTGAACTCCTGGCCTCAAGTGATCCACCCACCTCAGCGTCCCAAAGTTCTGAGATTACAGGCATGAGCCACTGTGCCTGGACAAGACTTTTGGTTTAAAGTAATGGAAATCAAATTGAACTTGAATAAATAAAATAAGGATTATTTTTGTTTGAGATAGAAGAGTGCCTCATGGACCCTAAGACCTTCAATGTATCTAGGTCTTGGGAATGACTCTAACCTGAAACTGAAGCACTGTAGATAACCCAGGACATCTTTTCTATCTGTCCTCACCTCTGTTGTGTTTCTCCTCATGCCTGCATCATCCTCTCACTGCTGCTTTAGACTGGCTTTCTTTGTTACTTTCTCTACATGATGGAAAACGGCTGCTGAAATGACTTCCTAAATTATGTTGAACAAGCAACCTGTTTGAAGTTTGTCTCTTCCTAGTCCCAACTCCAAATTCATTGGTTAAGTTTGGGCAATGTACTCATTCCTCATCCAGTTAACTGTGGCCTGGAAAGGAGATATCACATTGTGTGAACATGGCTGTTTACTTATAATAAATACAGATGGGACAGGCAAAGGGACTCCCAGTGAGATGGCATAAAAACCAAATGATGCTGATGTTAAGGCCCATACCTTCAGTTTTTACTTATCAGCGAATGATTGTCAAATTAGTTTCTCAAAATGTACATCCACTCGAATGTCCCACAGGTATTTCGAAGTCAACACATCAGTGTTTAATTTATGAGCTCTTCCTCACTCTCTTGGCCTTAAAATCTACATATTGTTCTTCACTGTTTTTAGAGTTTTCAGTGGCCTCCCTCTAGAAGAAGTCCCTTGTCACACCTGGTGTTAGTCATCTGCTGCTGTCTATTGTTTCAGGCTAGGAGGGCTGGTGAAGACATGGAGTCTCTTTTCTTCACATGGTCAGGGCATCCTCCAGATCCCTTTCTTCTGCCATCTCAGCACTACTTCAACTCTTTCTGACACTGTAGGTGCTCTAGCTTCAGCTGTGTCCTTCATCCAATGACGGACCTGGGTGGCCCGCTGGGCAGCTTGCTTCAGCTATCACCTCAATCCACATACTATGGCACACAGCAGCCTGCTGTCTGTCTCTCAATGTTCTTGACACATGTTCTTGAAAAATTAATCTAACGTTCAGAGCCACAATTCCCCAGTCTATTAAATGAGGATATCCTTTTTACCTATAACAACAAATCTGTTACACTAATTGTTTTTCTTTTTTTTTTTAACATAAAAATACTACATGCAACATCAGATCCTGTTGCTAAAAAGCTTCACAAATGTATTATATTAAGCTCCTTTGGACATTCCTCTTAAGATGTGGCACTAAGTGAATGATTGTGTGATTTAATTACTCAACACTTAAACTGAAAACCATGCTACGGGTTGGATTAACAGAAGCCTAAAGCCAAGTGGAGAATAAAGAAATGTTTTAACTGAAATCTGCAAAGAGCATTTGAATTGGACCCTACGTGTACTTCATATCCTCATGGGTTCCCTTCATAGAATGAAACAATTCATTTCAGAATACTCATTTTTCAGAAATACTCATTTTTCATACTCTTGTGCCCAGTTAGAGAAGCCCTATACTGCACAGTGACCTTATGGCTGCCAGAGCTCTTTCTCTGTCTCATTGGTATGAAAGAAAAGAATAGTGAAAAAAGTGAGGCAGTTTCAGGAAATTACAGGATGACTTGAAATAACACTACTCAAAGTGACTTACACTGGAGTCCTTGTAGCAGCAGAAGCATTAGCTCTGAGCTTTTTAGAAGTGCAAACTCACAGACTCAGAAATGTTTATTTTCACAAGTGCTTTAGGCATATTCTCTAAATGCTTAAGTTTGAGAAGAAGTGTCCTGCAAGATGAAGACCTGTCTGATAGTTCACAGAGATTTCCATAGCCCTGAATCTGAGGGAAAAAAATCCACAGAGGTTCTGCTGCTTTCAAGATGCACTTCCATGTCTATAGTTTCTTGTGCCCTTAGAGCTAACGTTTGCTATTCTAAACTGCTACAGAAGCCAAACAGCTGTTCTCACACCTAGAGTATCTTCTTAATATCTAAGGAAGGCTTTTAAATGCTTCAAAATGTATGTTATCCACAGTGCTATTAGGTCCAATGTGATGACTATTAATCAAGTTTGCAGTTAAGACAGTTAAAAGCTTCTTGACACGTGAATGATCTCATTTCACATTATCACTTACTTCTTTTAGGAAGCAGAGAGACTCTATAAAGAATAGTTTCTGATTGAATGACTTCTGTATTATTTGGTTTGGGATATTTTTGAGAAGGTAATTTTGGCAGCACATTTAACCTTATTGAGCTATCTGATATTCCTAAGAGAGAAAATTCTTGCAATGTCAAGAGATCACATGGTTTTTATTTGATACTGATTGGAGTTATGCAATGCCTCTTAATTCTCTTTACTAAAAAGCCCAGTTTTTCATAGGATGGAGACAGCTATGCCAGGATATGTACTTACAACAGGAAAGGACATTTTACACATTACATTCGCCCACAGTACTGTAAAGCATTCTGAAACACACTATTCACATCAGATTCACACATGCATACACACACACATGCACACACACACACATACAGACAGAGGGAGACAGAGAGAATGAGAGTAATGGGATAGAGGAAAATAATGTATTTATCTATAATAGATCTAACTCTCTACAAAGAAACACACACCACTGCACAACTTGAAAAAGTATAGTTAATATGCTTATTGGGGAAGTTGAGTGTGGAGTCTTACATGGTGTAGTCTCTGGAATTAGACTATCTGGGTTGAAGGCTCAGCTCTACCACTTACTATCTTTTGAGTCTTCAAGTAGTTTTTTTTTTTTTTAAACGTTCTGTGCTCAGCTTCTGCATTGGTAAAATGAGGGTCACAATAAAACCTCAAAAGTCAATGTGAGGATTAAATCAGTTAATGCACACAGAACTACTAAAACGGTACCTGACATTTCTTAAGCATGCATTTACATTTTTCTCCAGTTTTTTTTCTATTCCAGTTGGAGAAGGAAGCAGAAAAGGAGTTCCCTTGGGGGCAGATATGCTGTTCTGAGGGGAAGAGGAGGAAGCAAATGTGGGACCAGTTTCAGGCTTTTAAACCCAATATGTTCTGGCCTCTTGACTTGTTTCCTTCTTTCCATTCTCAATAATTCTCACTGCTCTCAATAGGATAATCACTTTTTTTTTGAGTGTGTGTGATTTTTTTAAAAAAATACTTGATTACTTCTAATAGACTGTGGAGTTATTTAGTTTTTGACTGACAGATAATTATAATGATGTATCAGATTCAAGCAGTCCCTCAAACATCTTTTTTTCACAGTTAAATTCTTTATACATTTAAGAAAAAGAGAACATTCAGAAATGAAACTTTCTGGAAGACAGCTTACAGATTTGTATCTGCCTATAAAGTTCAAAAGAATCTTTCCAGCACACTAAATCACAATGTATTTATTGAACAATAGACAGGACTGAAATACAGGGTTATTCACTAATTTTCTTACTACTAAGTAGATATGTACAAGTTAGAGAAGATACATGCAGAGTTAAGGAAAAGATGGATTTGATAATTTATAAAAAAGACAAAACCCCAACATATATAAAAATGATGTGTGACACTGAGATTCTTCTGAAAAGAGCTTATTTTATTAAATTTCAAGAAAGTAAGCCTATTCTAAAGAGTAACAGATTTATAACCTTTTAAGCAATAACTCTTTCTCAATGAAAAATATCTGTAAATTTAGAAAAAAAGATTATAAATTAATATGGTATTTAGATGAAGAAATAGCATAAAATTTTATATATTTTATGGCCTCTTCTATATAATTTTCAAATTTGAAAATCTCCCACAATATACTGTTTTTGGTGAAGATTTAAAACATCACTCCTCAAATAATAACCTATTTTATGCTATCTCATTTAGTTCTGTAGTTCAAATAATAATGAACAGACTATCTAAATAGAAAATAAAATGTGGGCAACTTAAGATAGTCACAAGCAATCTCAAAGTATTTATATAATACAGCTAATCTTTCTTTTTTTCTCTCTTTTTTATTATACTTTAAGTTCCGGGATACATGTGTAGAATGTGCAGGTTTGTTACATAGGTATACATGTGCCATGGTGGTTTGCTGCATCTATCCTCCCATCATCTACATTATGTATTTCTCCTAATGTTAGCCCTTCCTAATCCCTCGACTCTGTGCTATCCCTCCCCTAGCCCCCCATTCCCCAATATGCCCTGCTGTGTGATAATCCCCTCCCTGTGTCCATGTGTTCTCATTGTTCAACACCCACTTATGAGTGAGAACATGTGGTATTTGGTTTTCTGTTCTTGTGTGAATTTGCTGAGAATGATGGTTTCCAGATTCATCCACGTCCTTGCAAAGGACATTAACTCATCCTTTTTTATGGCTGCACAGTATTCCATGGTGTATATGTGCCCCATTTTCTTTATCCAGTCTATCATTGATGGGCATTTGGGTTGGTTCCAAGTCTTTACTATTGTAAACAGTGCCACAATAAATACAAGTGCACGTTTCTTTATAATTGAATGATTTATAATCCTTTGTGTATATACCCAGTAATGGGATTGCTGGGTCAAATGGTATTTCTGGTTCTAGATCCTTGAGGAATCTTCACACTGTCTTCAACATGGTTGAACTAATTTACACTCCCACCAACAGTGTAAAAGTGTTACTATTTCTCCACATCCTCTCCAGCCTCTGTTGTCTTCTGTAATGATAACCATTCTAACTGGCATGAGATGGTATCATGTGGTTTTGATTTGCATTTCTCTAATGACCAGTGATGATGAGCTTTTTTTTTCATATATTTGTTGGCTGCATAAATGTCTTCTTTTGGGAAGTGTCTGTATATATCCTTTACCCACTTTTTGATGGGGTTGCATGTTTTTTTCTTATAAATCTGTTTTAGTTCTTTGTAGATTCTGGATATTAGCCCTTTTTCAGATGGGTAGACTGCAAAACTTTTTCCTATTCTGTTGGTTGCCACTTCACTCTAATGATAGCTTCTTTTGCTGTGCAGAAGCTCTTAAGTTTAATTAGATCCCATTGGTATTGAGAAAACTGGCTAGCCATATGTAGAAAGCTGAAACTGGATCCCTTCCTTACACCTTATACAAAAATTAACTCCAGATGGATTAAAGATTTAAACATAAGACCCCAAACCATAAAAACCCTAGAAGAAAACCGAGGCAATACCATTCAGGACAAAGGCAGAGGCAAGGACTTCATAACTAAAACACCAAAAGCAATGGCATCAAAAGCCAAAACATGGCTAATCTTAAAGTGAATTAACACTAAAGATGATCATATTGTTATTTTCCCTCTCAGATTTGGGCATATTTATACTAAGAACTTCATTATTAATAATTTCCTGATGAGCATAAAATCCTTATTCTTTCTTATCAAGAGGAAGATTAGTAACACACGTCGTAAGCCAGAAGATGAACATCTTCTGTTGCTTTTTAATGACTTCCATATAGTAAGACTGTGCTTGCTGTTGCCCGTGGCTGGCTAAAGCCTTGTCTCAGGCTACAAAAGGGCTTCTACTGAGAAATTATCAATGAAATAACAAAATTTCAAGTTTTATTACCATAGAGAGACACAGTACAATCCTTTGGGATCCATATTAAATCAGAGTTTCACCATAAAGTGACTCAGTTGGTTTCATGCTACTGCACAGTGAATAGGAGTCTCACAATAAAGCTACATTATGAGCTTCTATATTGTACAGTAAATCAATAGCATTTTACAAGAGAATTACATGGTAAGTTTCTCTGTACTTTAAATCAATGGAGATTCACAATAGGATTCACCTTTTAGCTTCCATGAATTGCATGGTAAATCAGAAGTCTTTATTCATTTTAAAACTGAATGGTTGCCATCACATTGGGCAATAAAGCTAAAGGCAGACCATTTCTGATAAGAATGAAGTCCTTTGGCCGTTGCAGTGGGTTGCTCATATTTCGGCCCTGGGAAAAAAAAAAAAAAGAATGAAGTCCTATTAGCAATACTTGCCTCAGGATAGCTAATGAGTTTCTCAAGAATAAAGATAGTTACCTCTATTATGTCAAATGTTGGAATTACTTGGAGGGAAGAAGAAAAGTCTTCTGGAAATGACAAGACAATTTTTTGAACCACAAACTCATTAAGAAACTGAAAATTAAGAGAAGTCTTTCCATTGTTGGGAGGTAAGATGATGATGGAAAAAAAGGATTCAGCAAGAAAAAAAGAACTTGCAAGAGGGAAGAGGATGATTTGTTGGTCAAACATTAAAAAATCCCATCCAGGAATAGTAAAATCTATTCTTTCTTTTAAGAGATAAATAGTTACTTGACTTCATGTTTTTTTTTTTTTTTTTTTTTTTTTTTTTTTTTTAAGAGTCTTTCTCTGTTGCCCAAGCTGGAGCACAGTAGCACAATCTTGGCTAACTGCGACCCCCACCTCCTGGGTTCAAGCAATTCTCCTGTCTCAGCCTCTGGAGTAGCTGGTATTACAGATGCCTGCCACCACACTCAGCTAATTTTTGTATTTTTAGTAGAGATACGATTTCGCCATGTTGGCCATGCTGGTTTCAAACTCCTGACCTCAAGTGATCCACCCACCTTCACCTCCCAAAGTGCTGGGATTACAGGTGTGAGCCACCATGCCTGGTCCCATAGTCTTCTTTAATTAAAACATTTTGGGGATGTAGCATTAAGGGGAAACCATTTCAATAAGAAAGTTTTACCCTGAAACATTTTCTCAATTCTGAAAAATGCCTGCATTCAGTAGAGCATTATTAATTTTCTACAGACTAAATGGAAGTAGGGTGAATTCCGTAGGAGGGAACTGTAGTTTTTTAAAGGGGGAGGGAGTTATAAGCACCGAATTAATTTTAAAGCAATTTTATAAAATCACCAAGTAGACCTTTTAGACAATCCAAAGTTTGAAGTTTCCAACTAGATAAGGAACTAAATATTTTGGAGATGTGAAAGATACTAATTATCCCTTATCTTTCTTTTAAGTTTGAAGAACCTAAGGTTCAGAAAATTTTATATGACTTCTTCAGGGCTCATAATTACTGACAAGGTTAAAACAGTATCAGGCAGACTGGTACTTTCCTTTTTTTTTTTTTTTTTTTTTTTTTTTTTTTTTTGCTGTACAATGTCAGCTTCCCCCATCCCATATTTAAATAGAATTTTTTTTGTGTGTGTGTGTGGTCACTGGAACTTGTAAAATAATTTTACCCTTGGACTTGCCCTTCGATTTGCATGTTGCTGTGTTTTAAAGCCCCATTGCTTTTTTTTTTTTTTTTTTTTAACCTAGATCAAATTGTATTTAAGTTCTTAACTTGTTTTCAAACTCGTTTTGAACTGATTCATAAAATTCTGCACTTGTCCTGCTGGATTTTGGGACCATCCCATCCTCTGATTTAAATTGACTTAGACATAAACTGGAGGTAACTTTAAATTTTTCTCCACTTCCCAGTCACCAGTCAGACTGTTGCTATTTTATTTCACGTTCTTATGACAGACACTAAGGAAAGCAACCCAAACTTTAAGGTGATTTTAGAGCACCCTGAACCAGATTCAAACATATTAGGGGAAAAATATGTGGAGTTAGATTTTAGGTATAAAGTATATTCAAACCCGGTCCGGAAAAAAATGCCAGCAGGTGCTGATGACTCATAGACCTCCAGTCATTTATCAGCTCATTAGCTTTGAATGCCTGACCCTGGATGCTGACCCTGGCTTTCTGTTTTCTCTGAGAAATCTGAAGTATCCCCCCACACAACTTAAAGCTTTTACCAACAACGCCCTTTGGGAATTGGAGTAGCAGAGAAATGTTGTATAAACATGCTGTATCTGTTTTCTGCACCTTTACTGCTAACCATCAATAATCTTTGAAATTTTAATTGTATCTTCTGTGTGTCCAGTCTTACGCAGACAAAGCAGGCAGTTAAAAGGAGCCTGGAGTGCCTAACAATTCTGCCTGCCTTTCTTCCCATCACAGTCCTGAAATACACAAAGGGACAACGTTTTAAGCAAAAATTTGCAATAGAGATTAGATAACACTCTCTCTCTGTGTTTGTGTGTCAGCGTTTGGGCGAGGGATATGTGTAAGCAAGTTAGAAATAGAGTATAACCCACGTTTCTTTTAGTAAGTGAAAGGTAATGTTTACATTTAGCTTAAATGCCTGTTGGATAAATAAATGAAATTAGGATACATTGTTCTTTCACATTTCAGTTTTGAACACTTAAATATTTTGATCCAGTGGAATACAAGCCACTCAGAAGCTGCAAATCCAGTTCCCTGTTCTCTGTTGGAGCTACAGTCAAGATGCAGAGGGATGTTCACATGTTATCACATTCAGGGTAACAACTCTGCGACTCTAGCCCAGAGAGTGGAACACGGAAAAGAGAGAGGGGAACTGCAGGATAAACAACCAAAATAATAGTAGGTAGCTAGTCAGATAGGAGCAGGGCAGAAGAGAGCCTCTTGTTTCCCCAGGAATGTCTGGCAACCATCAGGTGATGGTCAGGCAGTTGTTAAACAGTCTCCCTAAAATAATAATTGGTTGCAGCAGCACCAGGGAAAGGCAGTCTTCCAACAGACAGAAACACCTGAAACTGGTGATCAGCAGCTTCCTGTTAAGATCTCAGGAGTTGGGTGAGTGGGCTCAAGCATATGTACTAAGAGGCAAAATGGCGAATGACCTTCCTCTTGGAACACTGGACTGGTAAGGAAAAAAACGCCTCAAGTGAGCCTGCGAACAATTCCAGTAAACCCACTGCACAGGCTCCCCTCCCAAGTGCTAGCAAGCCACTGTGCACGTGAACAGCCCACCCCAAAGGAAGAATCAAGGGTGAAGGAACACAAGAGCTGTGATCCTGCTAAGTATAAAACCCTCAGTTACTGGTTAAACTGCACGCTTATTCTCTCAAGTCACCCGCTTGGCTCTCCTCCGAGTGTACCTTACTTCCTTTGATTCCTCATTTAAAGTTGTTTAATAAACTTTCAATCCTGCTCTAAAACTTGCCTCAGTCTCTCCTTCTGCCTTATATTCCTTAATCAAATTCTTTCTTCTGAGGAGGCAAGAACTGAGGTTGCTGCAGACCTGTACGGATTTACTTCTGGTAACAAAACTCGGACTGATTACATCCACTTTTTAAAGCAGAGGTTCTCAGTCTTGGCTGCATGCTGTAGTTACCTGGGAGCTGTAAAAAAACTTTAAAAACACCCCACCTCCAGACATCCTGATGTGATTGATCTGAGCCAGGACCTGAACATCAGGATTTCAAAAGTGTTGAAGGTGATTCTAATGTGCAGCTGAGTCGTTCTTAAGCTTGGCCTTAATTGAAGTATTGACTATCAGTTCTGCTTTTGATTTAGCCAGTGGTCCTCAAACCTGCCTATGAATGAAAATCACCTTAGAAAGTTTCACAGGGTATTCCGAGGCTTCTTCCCAGCTCACCTAATCAGAATTACTTGAAGGAGGTGCCCCCAAAATCTGTAGTTAAGAAAATATCTTTTCAATGATACTGTGGCAGCCAGACATTGAGAAACAGAATTATTTGTCTGTTCTGACAATTACTAAATTAATGTCTACTGGTTTATGTCTGTTGCACTCAGAGGAACTTCAGTTGTTAGTACTACTCCTAGCTGATGAGGGGGAGGAGGGTGTGCAGGGAAGTGCAAGTCATGCTGGAAAGTACATTCCAAGTGTGAAGAAGAAGATGGAGAATATAAAAAAGAGAAAATTTTTGTGTAAATTTAATACTATTTAGTAATAAACCTATCTTTTGACTTATTTTTTTATTTTTATTTTTTTTAATTTTTATTGCATTATAGGTTTTGGGGTACATGTGCAGAACATGCAAGATAGTTGCATAGGTACACACATGGCAGTGTGTTTTGCTGCCTTCCTCCCCTTCACCCACACTTGGTATTCATCCCCAGGCTATCCCCTCCAGCCCCCCCCGCTGTCCCTCCCCCATTTCCCCCAATAGACCCCAGTGTATAGTAGACCGCCTCTCTGTGTCCATGTGTTCTCATTTTTCTCACCCACCTATGAGTGAGTATATGCAGTATTTCTTTTTCTGTTCTTGTGTCAGTTTGCTGAGAATGATGTTCTCCAGATTCATTCATGTCCTTACAAAGGACACAAACTCATCATTTTTGATTGCTGCATAATATTCCATGGTGTATATGTGCCACATTTTCCCAGTCCAGTCTATCATCGATGGGCATTTGGGTTGGTTCCAGGTCTTTGCTATTGTAAACAGTGCTGCAATAAACATTTGTGTGCATGTGTCCTTTTGACTTATATAGGAATCAACTGAGTAACTCTCTAATGGTGCAGAAAGAGCTGGATTTACATTCCAGAGATGCCATTTACCAACGTGTAAACTTGAGAGATCTGTGTTTCTAGATATGAGATGGATATAGCACCACCTCTTTTCTGGGTTGTTGTGAGATAACATATGTAAGGTTCCTAGTACAGTCTTTATGTGGTAGATACTCAGTAAGAGGCAGCCATTATTTTTATAATATGTATATTATAAAAGTATGTATGTATAAATGTGTATATATGTATGCATACATTTGAGTGACAGCATATGTACAGAGGATTATAAGGTGAGAAGGAAAATTAAGCAGAAGTATACCAATCCTGGAACGATCATAAACCTTAATTGTCATCCAATAAAAAAAAAAAATTCAAGATTTAAAAAATTTCAGTCTTTATCATATTGCTTTAAAAATGTAGTCTCAAAAATGCAATTTTTGAAATATTTTCTTAAAAAATCATTAGTGTCTTCTATCCAATCACTAAAAACCTTTGCAATTATCACCAGCATTATAATTATCATCCACAGAATTATTATTTTTCCATCTTAGATATGCAAAAATAGCCCAAAAGATAAACTTTGGCTTAATTATACTGCATTTTCCTTGCTCTTTTCCAAAACCCTATAAGTTTCTCAATTAGGAGAATAAAATAAGTGAAGTTTGTCTCTGATATTTATTGACTATGGTATCTATTTAATATAATAAATAAATTTGAATATATTTAGATCTCTGAACAGTCCACGTGAACAGCAGACTGGCTGTATCTCTATGATTATAAACAGTAAAAAGACTTAAAATATCTTCTGATCTGGCAATAGAAAATAATCTCATCTACTATCTTCATTGCCTACTTTCAGATAGAGAGAAAGGAGAGAGAGGGAGAGAGAAAGAACAAGGGAGGTATGCTATGACAGTTATGTATCACTTAATGATGGGAATACAGTTGGAGAAATTATTTGTTAGGTGATTTTGTCACTGTGTAAATATCTACATAAACCTTGGTCATATAGCCTACTATACACTTAGTGGGTATATACCAATATAGTTGGTATTTGACCAGAATTTTGTGAATATATGTTTAACCAATAAAGCCATGTAGCAAACCCATACAGTTTGTTACTGTACTAAATACGTTGCCAATTTTAACATGCTGGTAGGTATTTGTATATCTAAACAAAAATGACAGTAAAAGTAGTGTATTATAATCATATGGGACCATTGTTAGAAGTGCTTTTATATGGCACATGACTGTATAGCAGAATTTCCTTTCTTAGTATGACCCCCAACATACAATACCTCCAAGACTTGCAAGTCATACTACAACTATCCCTTTATACAAAACATACATGAGTCACCTGTTTTTTTGTTTTTGTTTTGTTTTGTTTTTAGGTGGAGTCTTGCTCTGTAGCCCAGGCTGGGGTGCAGTGGCACGATCTCGCACTGCAAAATCTACTTCCCGAGTCCCAGTTCAAACAATTCTCCTACCTCCGCCTCCCAAGTAGCTGGGGTTACAGGCATGAGCCACCATGCCCAGCTAACTTTTTGTGATTTTTAGTAGAGATGGGCTTTCACCATGTTGGCCAGTCTGGTCTTGAACTCCTGACTTTGTGATCCACCTGCCTTGGCCTCCTAAAGTGCTGGGATTACAGGCATGAGCCACCATGCCTGACCTTAGTAGTCTGTTTTCTTAAAGCAACATTAGTTACTACCATAGGCCTAGAAATACACAGAAGAATAATTCATTAGGGAAAGAAGGTCACCAAGGCTTCAGTGGTAAAAGAGATGTGAGAACCACAGGCACATGTTCTCTACGTGAGTAACTCCAGTGGGAAAAAGAACAGAAGCAGTGGATTTCATAAAATAGCTTAAGGTTGTGGCGTGAGGGCTTCAAGCTTTAAGCCACACTGCAAAGCAAATATAAATAAGAAATTAACTGGTTTCAAAGATAAGGAGAGAAAAGAAGAACTTCAAGTTGACCTGTATAATGAAGGACCATTTATAATGTTGTGTAACATTCTAATGTTGGATATAGTTTCAATACAAATTCCTGCCAAATCTCATGTTGGATTATAATCCCCAGTGTTGGAGGTGGGGCCTGGCAGGAGGTGTTTGAATTATAGGGGCAGATCTCTCATGAATGGTTTGGGTGATCCTCTTGGCGATAAGTGAGCTCTCTGAGTTCACATGAGATCTGATGGCTTAAAAATGTATGGCACCTCCTGCCCCACTCTGTTGCATCTGTTCCTGCTTTTGCCATGTGATGTGCCTGTTTTACCTTCCCCTTCTGCCATGGTTGAAGGCTCCCTGAGGCTTCACCAGAAGCCAAGCAGAGGTTAGCACCATGCTTTCAGTAAAGGCTGCAGAATTGTGAGCCAATTAAAACTCTTTTTTTTCCCTCTCTTTTTATTCTTCATTTCTCTTAAATTCTTTTTTGTTGTTGTTGTTGTTGGGAGTGGAGGAGGGAAAGCGATGGAAGGTGCTGGAGGGCTGGGGTGTAAGTTGGGGACAGATTATGAGATGACCACACACCTTTTTTTTTTTTTTTGAAAAAAAGGAAAGAAGGAGAGGAAAAGAGAGAAAGAAAAAGAGGGAGAGAGAACAGGAATATTGCTTTATTCTATGAATGGGTATTAATAATGGCCAATCAATATTTTGTGTATTTAAAGTGGAGAGCTCTATAAGTACTTATTAAGTTTACTTGTTCCGGATCTGAGTTCAAGTTCTGGATATCCTTATTAATTTTCTGTCTCGTTGAGTCTAAATCTCTTTATGGGTCTTATGTACCTGGGTGTTAGGATGCATTGATCCTTTTACCACTTCATCTTTGTTGCTTTGAAATCTGTTTTATCAAATACATGAATTGCAACTCCTGCTTTTTGTTTATTTATTTTTGCTCTCCATTTGGTTGATAAATCTTTCTCCAACCCTTTGTTTTGAGTCTTTGTGTATCTTTGGATATAAAATAGGTCTGGATGTAGTATACCGTTAGGTTTTGGCTGTATCTTTTGATTGGGGGATTTAGTTGATTTAAATTTAGGGTTACTGCCATTTGATGTTAACTGGCTATTGTATCCATTCGTTGATGTAAATTCTTCTTTATGTTGATGCTCTTTACTTTTTGGTATATTTTTAGAAAGGCTAATACTGGTTGTTCCTTTCTGTGTGTAATGCTTCTTTCAGAAGTTTTTGTAAAGCAGGCCTGGTGGTAATAAAATCTCTGAGTACTTGCTTGTTCATAAAAGATTTTATTTTTCCTTCAATTGTGAAGCTTAGTTTGGCAGGATATGAAATTCTGGGCTGAAAGTTCTGTTCTTGAAGGATGTTAAATATAGGCCCCCACTCTCTTCTGGCTTGTAGGGTTTCTGCTGAAAGATCTGCTGTAAGTCTGATAGGCTTCCCTTTGTGGGTAACCTGACCTTTCTCTCTGGCTGCCCTTAGTATTTTCTCCTTCGTTTCAACCCTGGTGAATCTAATGATTATGTGCCTTGGGGTTGCTCTTCTTGAGGAATGTCTTTGTGGTGTTCTCTGTAATACCTGGGGTTGAATAGTGTCCTGCTTTGCTAGATTGGGAAAATTCTCCTGGATAATATCCTGAAGAGTATTTTCCAGCTTGGATTCATTCTCACCATCACATTCAGGTACACCTATCAAACGTAGATTAGGTCTTTTCACATAGTCCCATATTTCTTGGAGACTTTGCTCATTCCTTTTTATCCTTTTTTCTCTATTCTTGTCTTCTCATTTTATTTCATTAAGTTGGTCTTCGACCTCTGATATCCTTTCTTCTGCTTGATCAATTCGGCTATTCAAACTTGTGCATATTTCACTAAGTTCTCATGTTGTATTTTTCAACTCCGTTAGTTCATTTATATTCCTCTCTATATTGTCCATTCTTTTTAACATTTCATCAAACCTTTTTTCAAAGTTCTTAGTTTCTTTACATTGGGTTAGAACAAGTTCTTTCAACTCCCAAACATTTCTTATCATCCACCTTCTGAAGCCTACTTCAGATAATGGAACACAGTCCTTTTCCATCAGGGCTTGTTCCGTTGCTGATGAGGAATTGCAATCCCCTGAAGAGGGAGAGGGGTTCTGATTTTCGGTATTCTCGGCCTTTTTAGGCTGCTTTTTCCCTTTATTGTGGATTTATCCATTTGCTGTCTTTACAATTACCGCCTTTCTAATTAGGTTTCTGAGTGGACGTCCAATTTATTGATTCCCAGTGCTGGAATCCGAGCAACCCACTGCGCTGGCCAAAACAGCAGCAATAAGATTGATGGTGCTCTTCTGCCTGGGAATCTCCAGTCTGGCTTCCTTCTTGAGTCTGCAACAAGTGGCTCTGCCTTCTCGGAGCTCCAAACACCAGTCAGTAGGGGAACCAGTCCCGTTTACTGTGCACGAAGAGCTGCTGCACTGAAGTGACAGCAAAATTGCTGCGCCGGCCACAAGAGTTGCTCTGGTGACCCGCGGGGCTCCTCTACTGGAAATCTTCTGGTCTGTGAGTGATGAAAATTCATCTGAAAGTGTGGTGTCCTCACGTTTTCTGAGCTTTCACTGGGAGCTACAATCCCGAGTTGTTAGTGATCAGTCATCTTGGATCAGAATCAGCCAATCTTGGCTGATTTATCTTTATAAAGATAAATAAAGATAAAGATTTATTTATCTTTATAAAGATAAACTCTTATCTTTAGAAATTACCAGTATTAGGTATTTTTTTAATTGTATATATTTATTGTGTAAAACATGATGTTTTAAATATATATACATTGTTAAATGGTCAAATTGAGCTAATTAACAAATGCATAACTTCACATTTTTATTACTTCTGTTATAAGAACACTTAATGTCTACTCTCTTAGCAGTTTTCAAGATACGATGTATTTGCATTAACTATAGTCACCATGTTGTGCATTAGATCTCTTGAATTTATTTCTTCTAATTGAAAATTTTTTTAAAAATTGTAGTTTAGGTTCTGAGGTACATGTACAGATCATGCAGGATTGTTGCATAGGTACATGCATGGCAATGTGATTTGCTGCCTCCATCCCCTCCCCTCACCCCCGTCACCTATATCTGGCATTTCTCCCTATGCTATCCCTCCCCAATCTCCCCATCCCCCGCTGTCTCTCCCTTAGCCACCCCCAACAGACCCCAGTATATGATGCTCCTCTTCCTGTGTCCATGTGTTCTCATTGTTCAACAACCTCCTATGTATTTCTTCACAGCACTGCAAGAATGGCCTAATACTATGTTGATGGGGAATAGCTTATTAAAAGTAGTTTGTATTTTATTAGCATTGTAGACTAATTAGCTTCAGTGTGTGGTTCATTCTCTAATGATTCTCACACTATTTCTGAATGACAACCAGGGTAGAAGAGACCAGAGCAATTATGCATTAGGATATGCTAAGAATGTTAGGCATTTTTCACAACAGCCAAGTAGCATTTGCTGGGTGGGAGATTAATATGTCTTCCATTATTCAAGCAAAAGAGTAATAGCTCTGGGATTGGATTCATATCATTAACAAAAGGACAGATTCTTCCGGCTGGAGGATTTAGGTCTTTCCAGTGGATGTGTTCTCCAAAGAATTTTTCAGTCAGAATTATGAGTAATCTAAGAGCCTATTAACAGATGAGCCTCCCAGGGCAGCATATGCCCACCTGGTCATTTTTGATAGGGCAGTAACTTAGGTAACCAATGTCCAAGTCTTGTCCTGTGTTTACTATTTTGTATCTTGGATGCCAAAATAAGTGCATGCCTTCTAATAAGTTTTCTTTTGTTTGTGTAGTGACATCTTATATACATATTTGATTCTCACTGTTGATTTTTCCATAAATAATATGGATATTAATCCTTCTTACAGATTAATCTTTTTGAAGTATAGTTCAGATACTGTCACATCCTGAACAAAAAACAACAGTGGCTCACAGCTACCTATAGCACAATGTTTATATTCTTTCACTTTTAATTCAGTGTGTATTTTCCTCCAAGACACCATAGCCCAACAACACTAAACTATTTACAAATCCTGTTTTCAATTGGCATTTCTCACATTTGTACCTGCTTTTGCTCTTGGTATTCCTTTCACCTAAACTGCCTTTTATCCACATCTCTGTCTATCCAGATCTGTCCTTCTAAAGCCAGCTACAATGCTTTCATCACCATTTTATCCTTTATTCCCTTCACACCACACATTCCATTGAAAGTGTTTTTTTTTTTCTGTTGAATTTCTGGTCTACCTTGGACATTAGGAGGAGATTTTGTGAACATTGCAAACTCAACCAGAATCTTGCAAATTACTCATGTAACATCCCAAGTGAAACTCAAATCAGTGAACATTTTCTGACATCTAATATAGACAATTTCCATGTCAGTGTTACAATGTCTTCTTCAAAGTCTTATTAGTTCAGCCCTCCTGCCATATGCCGAAATAGAAAATTTCTAATCTTGGTTTTGATGAGGTCCATTATTAAGAGATGCAGAGGGGGATGCAGGTGGAGGAAACTTTCAATATTTCTCTTCAGATATTTCATCTACTGTACTTATTGTTTAATGTCTTGCCTTTATATATTTGCACTCGTTAAGGGTCTAGTACAAGATCCTGCTAAGATGTAGCACAAGGCTTTGGCGAATGCCTGAAATCTTTGCCTTAAGTATTCTGCTTATTATTTGTTTTCCTCATGTCCAGTCTATAGATCTGTGGAAAACAAGAAACGCTGCAGAACAAAAAGGATAAGGGCAATGAAAGCATTTCTAGCTACCCAACTATACCGTAATTACAAGCTGTAAAATATTTTAAAACAAAACAGGATGCAGATAATCTTTCATTTTCTCAGAAAATAAAATGTAAGATATTAGAGAAGGTGTTATTTATGCTAAAAACTTAGAAACCACAGAAGAAGCTGAGATAGGTTGGTCAGGGCAGAGTTTAAGAATTCTGGGGCCGGGAGTAGTGGCTCAAGCCTGTAATCCCAGAACTTTGGGAGGCCGAGGCAGGTGGATCACGAGGTCAAGAGATCGAGACCATCCATCCTGGTCAACATGGTGAAACCCTGTCTCTACTAAAAATACAAAAAAATTAGCTGGGCATAGTGGCACGTGCCTGTAATCCCAGCTACTCAGGAGGCTGAGGCAGGAGAATTGCCTGAACCCAGGAGGCGGAGGTTGCGGTGAGCCGAGTTCACGCCATTGCACTCCAGCCTGGGTAACAAGAGTGAAACTCCATCTCAAAAAAAAAAAAAAAAAAAAAAAAAAAAAGAATTCTGCATGTTTAGCTGCATCACCAGACTGATCCTAGTTCACTCTGAGTGCTCTCATTTTAAAACCTGTCAAACAGACTGTAAATGAGCTCCTTGAGAACAAGTTCTGTATTTTATTCCTCTTTACGATTCCTTCAGTATGATGATTTGTATAGCATAAACACTTGAGAAATACTTATTTAATTAAAGAAATAAAACTGATATCACTGTGTGGTATGTAAAAACGTTTACAATTCTGAGCTTGAGTGTCAGCTTGGTCATGTACTATATGATACAGTAAATCATTTAACTTCTTAAGTTCTTAGTTTAGCCATCTGTAAAAATAAGTTGGTAATGAAATCTAATTTACAGTTTTATTGCAAGGATTAATGAATATGCTTAAAAATTTCGATCCTCAGTTTGTATTCATTTATTCAACATGCAGTTAATGAATGTCTTCTCTGTTCTAGGCAGAGTTCTATGATCTTGGGATATGTCAGTAAACAGAACAGATAAAAACTCTTACTATCATAGAACTTGTGTCATAGTTAGGAAGAAACAATTTAAAAATCAATTAATCAATCAATCAGCCAACCAACCAATCAATCAATTGCATAGAATGTTAGAAGACCACAAGTGCCCCGGAAAGAAGAAAAAGGGCAGGGAGCGAAGATGGGAATCACAGGGTGTGACCAGGGGCCACACTACCATATTGAATTGAGTATTCAGAGTAGGCTGTGAAGGTGATTTAAGCAATGTTTGAAGGAGGTAAGGGAGTTACTTAAGTAGGTTTCAAGGAATAAAGGCTTCTGGGGTAGGCCAATATCCCTGGACAGAAGGATTGGTGTGGGGGATTTCAGGGGAGGCTACAGGTGAGTGAGTGGGCAGAGGAAGGAGCGGAAGATTATAGTCAGAGAAGTAAGGATGGGAATAGGCAGTGGTAGACATTTAGGGCTTTGTAGGGTCTTGTCAATATTTGAGGTTTCCTAAAAGTTGAGAAAAAATGATGTGACCTGACTTTTGTTTTACTCATATTTAGTGTGTAGAACACAGTGGACACCCAATATATCTCTGACCATACTTATGAATTAAAATTCACATTTTTGATAATTATTCATGATTTTCTGCCATCACCATAAAAGTTTGGTAGCATCTACAGCATGCCAAAATGGTAGACAAAATGAAACAAACAAGGAAATTTCCATTAGCCTATTGCCAGTTGTCTAGGTTGACTCAAGATTATTAATAAAGTATTGGATGTTTTATTTGCCAAAGAGTTAGATCTCAGAAAATGAACAAATTCTGACTTGTAAAAAAGTCAGTATAAAATTTCCTATCTTTTCTTCTTGGAAACTTATGATAAATTTTGGGAGAATTTAAAGTAATTTAGTTTTCTTAAACATTATACTACTTTCCTGCTACGAGGGACTTTTCTGACCTATGCCTGGTACAAGTGTTGAGCAAGACATTCACCCTCTAGTGACTGAGCTGACTTTATCAATTGCAGTTGGGTTATTGTAGTATTTGGGGTTTAGTTAGTTGCACTGCTTTTCCCTTTTCCTCAGACACTTTTCCAGGTCTCTCTGTTACTCACGCTGCTTGGCACTACCGGAACTTTAGAACTTGCAGAGTGCTTAATTTTCTTCTTTTCTGACTTGCCACTACTTTCTTCCATAAATTCTGTTACTTCTAATCAGAAGAAACAATTTAAGTCATCCTTTTCTTACTTTCAAAGGGTCCTGAGGGCACAGTCAAAATAACTATACTAGTTACAATTTAATTAAATGACATTCTTTGCTGAATAAATTATTATATCCATAGACGATTAGTCTTCAAATTATCTCAGAAGGAAAAGAATTCTCACAAATTTGGCAAATGCTCATAAAACAAATGTTTGAATTCCTTTACCTTTAAAATCATTTCATGCAATTTATTGAAAGATCTTTGGTCCATAAAATGATAACACTTCTGAAATTTATTATATGCCATTTAACCATTTTGATGATGTAGTTCATACAATAAAAATATTTCATTTTCTTAGTTTTTAATATAGCTATCATATTATTTATATCTCTATAATTTGTTTCAAAGATATAAAATTCTAGTAAGTGATTTTTGAGTACACTGCTCTACACTGAGGTAGACAGAATAATGGTCTCACAAGGATGCCCATGTCCTAATCCCTGGAACTTGTGATGTTTTCCTTACATGACAAAAGGGATTTGAAGATGTAATTTGGCTACGGATCTTCAGACAGTGAGAGTAGGCCAAATGATCTGGGTAGATGTGATGTATTATAATTATAAAGATTCTTTAAAGAAGGAGGCTAGGTAAGTAGATACCAGAAAGAAGGTCCTAGGGTAGGCCAAAGAGGTCAAAGTTAGAGAAGCTGATGTGGCAAGAGCAGAGGCTAGAGTGATGTGGCCACGAGTCAAGGAATGGTGGCAGCCTCCAGGAGGACTTTGTTGAAACCTGAGGAAATTTTTATTTTGACCCAAGGAGATTAATTTTGGACTTCCCATTTGCAGACCTGTAAAGTAATAAATTTGTGTTTTAAGCCACCAAATTTGCTGTAATTAACAGCAGTAATAGAAAACAAATTAAGCATATCTATGTGATGAAAACAAATCCACATTTAAAAAAGTTGTTAACAAACAGGTTTATGTAGTTAATGTATTTGGTAGTGCAAAAATCCAGAGTAAGAAACAGGATTCAGTTTTATTTTTATGTAATCCATATAGATGCAAAACTAAAGCCTAAGAGTCTCTCATAAGATCTTTTTGAATACATGAACAGGCATAACCAACAGTTTTGCAATTTGTAAGATTTATTGACTTTGAGTGCATGAGATTATCCTGGGGCTAAAATGTTTGAATGTGATGTTAGAACAGTTGCAGTTAAAATTGGGAAGAAGCAAACCTCATTGTTGATTGCTGCCCATTCCTACCACTTTCTGGGGTCTTTCATCACTAGTGTCACTTCCTCCATCTGATTTTTACTTCTGCTCTATTGTAAAGTAAAATATCTGATAAACTATTACTGCATTCTTATGGCTTAAGTTTAATTTGTTAAATATAACAAGGGGTATTTATATCTTTGAAGAGGTATTTATATATTTTGAAAAAATCCAAAGTAAGAAAACACTGATGGGAAGATTTTAAGTATCATGAAATGTTAAGAGAAACTGAACAGGGCTAGAAGGCATGATGGGGGTTCTCAAATCTCAACATAGGGTGGTATGTTACCATACTGTGCATAGTGTAGAAACTTCAAGCTGATTTATTTTGAATTTTAAAAATTTCTCAATAATTTTTGCTCAATGTAAAAAATTTTGAAAGTTTAAATGCAATAAAGTAAGTATAATATTACTATAATATGAAGCCATAATAACAATCACTGGTAAGATTGATAGGTACTTCTTTCTGACATTATTTCAGGTTTTACTGCTTAAAAAACATCTGCTGCTACACTTTATATTTTTCATTTTTTTTCACTTAACATTATGTCATGAGAATTTTTCCATGTCACTGAGAGTTTATAAGTATTCTGCTATATTGTAAAAGTGAATTTATGCATTGTTTTCTTAATTCTGAGTCACATTTAATTAGTTGTTTTTATAAAATGGAAAACCTTTAAATATACTCTTATTTCTAATACCTTCATTTTTTTGATACTGCTTAGTTAAACATAACTAGATCAGTGTGATTGTGTTAATTATGACTGTCAGTAAATAAAATCAATCTTGAAGTTTACAGGTTTTAGCCAAAAAACACCATGTGCTTTAATAAAAATTTAAACAAGTAGAGTTTTCTTTAGCACTCATAGTTTTAATGATATATGGCAAGAGTTTATGAAAACATTAAAATATTTCAAAGTTTGAATGAAAAGTTTTGACCTATTTAATAAACAGATTAGAAGAGATGGAGAATAAGAATAGTTTATTTCAAATTCTGTGGTACACAGGTAATATACAACATGTACCTACCATATATTTTCTCCTTATCTCCTTCTTATCTACCCAAATAAAAACAAATGCATAAAACTTGGATCACCTGAGGTTAGGAGTTCAAGACCAGCCTGGCCATTGTGGTGAAACCCCATCTTAAAAAAAAAAAACAAAACAAAAACAACTTTGTTTTATATTCTCAAACATCCTCATGTCAGAAATTTTCCATTCTCTCAAGCTTTCTGTAAAAATAAATTTAATTTTGATAAAGGCTGAATTAAAGACTTTGAGTGCATGTGAATAATGTATAGTCATTCTTTCTAAAAGATTTGTCATAATTTACTTGGCTTTTCAAATTTTAGACATATAGGTTAATTTCCATCTTTTATTCCTATAGATAATACTGCAGTATCTTTAAGAATGGAATTTCACGTGTACTTAAGGTTATTTCTTTGAAATGCATCTCAGAAGGAAGGATTACTGAATCATGAATTATAAATGTTTTTTAAAAAGTGACACCTAATGCTTTTGTGCTTTCTAGCAATGTTAAAACATTTGAATCTCTCATCAGCAGAGTATAGATGTTCTTATTTTATTACATTATGGAATAAATGAAATATTACTTAAAAATACTTAGTTTTGATAGGCAAAGATTGGTCTGGTCACTCATTGTTGATCAATAACATTGTATTTCTTTGATTTATTTAGAAAATTAATTTTAACAGTTGATTTAAACTTTTGTGACTTGTCTGTTCATTATTAGTGTTAGGAGAGAACAGGATTTTTTGTCATTTAAAATGACCTTATATAGTAAGAATACTAATTATGTATCTATTGTAATTATTATTTAAATAATATTGTTTTCCCAGTCTCTTACATGTTTTTTATTTCTATTTTAATGAATTTTGCTATGTTGATATTCAAATTTTATGTATTTCAGTCCACCAGTCTTTTCTGTTGTAATTTCCTTTATTATTTTTAATCTTAGAAAGTTCCTCCCTCAAGATGTTTATATTTTAGATATAGGTTATCATATTTAAATATATTATTTTGAATTGAAAAATAATGTCTATAATATTTTAGATTTTTAGATTCATTTATATTTTCTCATGAATTTAAAATCTGGACTTTAAATTACTGATTTTACTGATTTATTTAATATTAATTTGAGCCCACTTAGGTACCTTAGGATTATTTGCAAGTGTGTTGGGAGACAATGCTCTGTAGGTCTTTCATGATTTCGGCACATTTTGTGTGAAAGGCACTAATTATTCTTTGTTTCATACTCTCTTTTCAAAGATATTTGTCTAGCAAGCAGGCTTAGAAGACAGGCATAGTGTCTCCCTTCAGAGCAAAGGGCAGGCATGCTTACTGAACATTATAAAATATTCAGATTTCCTGAACTTAGGGTTCCTCTTTTGTACTGCAACTCACATATGTGCAGATATCAATCTGGGCCTATTGCATGCCCACTCTCGGACCTGGCGGCAATGGACACGGACGCAAATATGCTCGGGCTCAGAAGAAACTGAGAGCAATAAAGTTCTTTATCTCTAATACAGCATTCATGAAACTGGCACACTAACTTATTGGCTTGCAAATAGGGAATAATCTTAGATATTTTGCTATTCTTGACAAGTAAACTATTTAACTTTAAATAAAGGCTGATGAAATACTTGCTCACTAAGCAGGTCATTTTATTATATTTTCTAGATCTGTTTTAAAATATCCAAGGTATGTGTTTTGGTCAGATTTGTGCAGCTATAACAGGATACCTGAGAGTGGTTAATTTATTGGCTTATGGTTCTGGAGGCTGGGAAGTCCATCAGTGAGGGGCTGGCATCTGGTGATGGCCTTCCTGCTGTATCATCTTATGGTGGAAGGGCAAAAGAGGATGAGAGTGTAAGAAAGGGCAGAACTCATTATTTTATAAAGAATCTACTCCCTTGATAATAAACTCACTTTTGGGATTAAATCATTGCCTTAATTCATTTATGAAGGCATTGCCTCCATGACAAACATCTCTCATTAGGCCTCACCTTTCAATATCACTGCACTGAGGACAAGTTTCCAACACATGAACTTTGGGGGATACATTCAAACCATAGTAGCATGATGTGTATTTTTAATGCTGCAATAGTGTGAATGTTGTATTAAAAGAAATAAGGGACTTTTCTCCAATAGTTGGGTCTTTAAAATGAGTTAGTATTTTGAGATTCATTTGATTGCATTTATAAAATATTTATTAATAAAAATCAATGTTTCACAGTTTTGAGACTTATTCCCACTTAAAATTGCTTGGCTAAGCAATAGGTCATACTTAATCAGGGTAGCTAAACTAACATTTTTTGGATAATGAACCAAAAGCATAAAAAATTCATTTAGGAGATCATGCACCAGATATTTGCAGATAAAGAAAAAATTAATAAATATTTAGAACCCCACAAATTAATATAACATATCACAGTCTTCCATTTAGTGTATAAATATAGTTACATATATATAAAATGTGTGTATAATATACATGTATATTCAACACTAAGACAGAAATTATGCTATGATATAAAAGCAATAGGAAGAAACTACAAATTTCAACTGATCATTTTAATGGTAAGTGTAAACAAATTGCTACTTGAATATTTTTTAAGTATTAAAGAAGGTGAAAATAAGTATTTTGTTATTATGTTTAGAAACATCTGGTCATTCTCCTTTTTTTTCAGTAAAAAATACAAAAAGCAATATAAAATGTAACTTTAACTGTTGGTTTCTACTGCAGTAACATACTTTCAGTACTCATGTAGCTTACAATAATACTTTTTTGTCATCATTCACATTACATGTGGGCTTGGGCTACCTATGGATTGTACTGAGCTGGAATAAGGTCTAGGTTGTAGGTCATGTTTGAGTATCTTCTCAAATACTTTCATTTTAGGACTCAGAAGGAAGGAGTAGCTTCTATCAGAGACAGTTCTTTTTCCTGTCAGAAGGGATACATGAGAGAAAGACCAAGCCAAATACTGCAATAGCATGGGAAGCTTCTGCTCAGATAGGTCAAATATTATATCCACTCACCTCTTACTGGCCAAAGCATGTCACATGACAAGTCCCAAATCTGTAGGCTGGGGAACTAAACTAGGCATGGCTAAAGTGGCAAGAGAGCAAATAATTGTGAGCAAATAAAGTCTACTGCAGGAAAGTATTCATGGTGCAGGGAATAAAGATAGTCAAACTCTTAGCTAAAAATTGTGTAAACAATGATTGGACTAACAGTACACTGATTACCTTTGAGCATCAAAGGTCGCTGTCCTCTATTCTCACCTATATTACTGGATTTCTGTCATATTAATCTTACTGTTACCTGCTTCATGAAATGTATCCTGAAAATTTCTAGTTAGAAAAACAATCAGCTTTTGAATTGCTTTAAACAATGGAGAGCTTAATGCAGATAAGAACTCTATTTATATTGTGCCACTATTTGAGTTATACTGAGATTTTTAATCCTCTTACCAAAACATGTGTAAGGCATTTATAGAAATCAATCAGTTTATTTGGAGAGGAGGGTTTTTGTGGATCATTGAAAAGTTAGGTCAGAAAAATGGGGCTGAGCCAGATTGTGCAGGCTTTTTAGTATTAGTTTAGCTATTAATTTGCAAATAGCTAAATTAAAATAATCCCATTTCATCCTCATTCTAATAGTTTACTGACTTTTAATTCAGAAAGTGAAATAAAAGTTAACCTAGCCACAAGGCTTTTCTGTTATTCCAATCCTACCCTATTCCTTTCTCAAGGCTCTGTTAAAATTCTACCTAGATCATGAAAGCTGCCTCCAGGCCTCAGTAATCTCTTTGTTGCTCTGGAGTCAAGACATTAAGCTTTTTAGTCCAAAAATTATGCTTTAGTCATTAAATGGATAAAAGAAAAAAAGTTTGGAAGGCTAAGAAAAATTACAAAGTTATGTATCTGAAGCCAGGCTTGACCTTCTGTTCACCTACTCTGAGCACATTAAAAAAAATTCCATTTTTTCTTGCTCATTATTTTTGACACCAATATTTTAACAGTTTCACCAAAATATTAGGTGAGATAATTATATTTATTAATATATATGTAGGTATGTTTGTATATATATTTAGTATGTATATGATGTATACATATATACACATCAAATATATGCCATATACATATATATACACCATGCATGTATAATATTCACCATATATACAAACATGTTATATATTAATTTCATTTGGAATGATAAAGGGGAGTTGTGAAATGTTTACAAAAATATGTCATTGAGTCTGATAAGGCTGGATACTACTGTACTAAAAATGGCACATTTGTACATAGGGGATAAATTGAGAAACATCACTCTGGCATCAAGATCTAGGATGGGCTGCAAGATACTGAGACCTGAGACAAAAAGCAAAAATAATGAGAGCCTGAGCTGGGTAACTTTAATACATTTTAGAAATTGGAAATCATGTAAAATTTTATTTGAAAGGAATGCCACTGATAAGAAGAAGGTTGAAAATCAGTATTTAAAAATAAATTTTGAAAAATGGTTAAAGTTTCTAAGAAAATTTAGAAAAGTAGAAAAATAAGAAAAAGTCATTCATGATACCTCACACCTGGTAACCTTTTACTATGAATATTTTTGTTAAATTTTATTTCTGTAAAATGTGTAGGCATTTCACACTATCTTCAGAAATGACTTTTGAAATAAGGTACATACCTCCACATGGCATGCCCTCTAATACAATCAAATGAAGCAGAAGGTTCTAATATAAAGTCTTCCCATCCCCTGTCTCAATTCCTACAGACAATTACTTTTTACTGTTTTTATTCTCATTGTGAATAGGACAGCATCAAATATTTGTAATTCCAATTGCTTTGGGATCTCTTGGCCTGTTTACCACATAATTGGTCTAAGTTTTTGGCTATTACTTATAAATTGACATACAATAAATTTTTGCAAGTACAATTTTATGTTTTCATATATTAGCAGAACCATGAAACTACACCAAAACCAGGATGAACAATTCCATCACCCAATAACTTTTCTTTTTCATCTATTTTCCCTCCCTTTCTGCTCTTCCTCATTGTGTACCTCTCCTTAACAATCATTGGTCTGCTTTCTGTTGCTATAGGTTAATTTATATTTTCTATAATTATATATTAGTGGAATCATACAGTATGTATTCTTTTTGTTTGCCTTCTTTCATTCAGCATAATTATTTTGATATTTAACAGATTGTTGTGTATATCAATAGTGGATTCCTTGTTATTGCTGGGGACTGTTTCATAGTCTGGATATCCTACAATTTATTTATCCACTTACTTACTAATGGATATTTAGGTTATATAAAGTTTTTGTCTATTACTTATAAAACAGCTTTGAAATTTGTAGTTAATTCTTTGTATAGACGTGTGCTGATTTAATTTCTCTTTTATAAATACTTAGGAGTGGAAGGGTTGGATCGTAAGATAAATGTATACGTGCATGTACATGCACAGAAAATATCCAGAAGGATACACATCAAATGGTTTACGTAGCTATAGCTAGCAACAAGAAACATGGGGAAAGGTGAAAGGGGGCTTGAACTATACTTATATTTTATCTATATATTTGAAATGTTTAAGATAATATGTTCATGTATTTCTTGTGAAAAAAATTTTCCCAATATTGTTCAATTCTTGTAGAAAAAATAACTTTTTAAAGCAAGACTGAAATTTCTAGTGTTTAGCTTCTTTCCCCTGCATTGATGCAGCTCTTTTAATTATAGGATTATTAGACACAATTTTTATTAAGTTGAAATTTCATGAGAAAACAATTTTAGTGTTAGAGCAGAATGAGCTGCCAAGGTTTGCATATGTAAATTTGTGTATGTGTGTATGTACCTGCACATGTATGTGTGACTGGAATTCAATTAAAATTTTTTTTTCTCAAACATAATTTAGGGAAATCAATCTGTGAAGATAGAAGCTTAAACAGTAGTACATTTACTGTTTAGAGAAGTAAGGATAGCCCATGTCTATTATCTTCAAATTGTACTCATCTTATTAAATTGAACTGCTTTATACATGCCAATAAAATGTCAGATATGGCTAAAACAAGATAGGACAGATAGAGGAACTAGTCCCATTTTCAAATTGTACACCTGTTTTAAATGGAGAAGGAAAGGCCTTTTCAATTTTTTTAAAAAAACCTCTAAAAATAGGAATTCATAGCATGGTAGTCATTGAGTATAAATTCTCAAAAAAAAAAAAAAAAAAAAAAGCCACAGCTCATTCTGACTACCAAGCCTTATAAAAACAAAGTGCAAATAAATGTAATTATAAAATATTTCTAGAGCAATTTCCTAGAGGCAATGGGATATGAGTCTAGGGGTTCCACTGTTCTTTCTTTTACTTAGTATGTGACCACTTATTTAAACTTTCTAATATTAGTTTTATTTTTTAAACAAGGGATAAATAATAAATTCTGATGGGTCATGAGAATTATATGCAGACAGTAACAAGGATACCCTCTCACATCAGTTCTATTCAATAGAGTATTGGAAGTTTTAGCAATCAGGCAAGAGAAAGAAATAAAGGGTATTCAAATAGGAAGAGAGCAAGTCAAACTGTCTCTGTTTGCAGATGGCATGATTCTATATCTAGGAAACCTCATTGTCTCTGCCCAGAAGCTCCCTAAGCTGATAAGCAACTTCAGCAAAGTCTCAAGATACAAAATCAATATGCAAAAATCACAAGTGTTCCTACACACAAACAAAAGACAAGCAGAGAGCCAAATTATGAATGAACTCTTATTCACAATTGCTACAAAAAGAATAAAATACCTAGGAATATAGCTAACAAAGAAAGTGAAGGACCTCTTCAAGGGGAACTACAAACCAATGCTCAAGGAAATAAGAGAGGGCAGAAACAAATGGAAAAAGATTCCGTGCTCATGGATAGGAAGAATCAATATTGCCAAAATGGTCATACTGTCCTAAGTAATTTATAGATTCAATGCTATTCCCATTCAACTACCAATGACATTCTTTATAGAATTAGAAAAAAACTACTTTAAAATTCATATGGAACCAAAAAAGATCCCATATAGGTAAGACAATCCTTAGCAAAAAGAACAGAGCTGGATGCATCACACTACCTGACTTCAAACTATACTACAAGACTACAGTAACTAAAACCCCATGGTCCTGGTACCAAAACAGACATACAGACCAATGGAACAGAATAGAGATCTCAGAAGTAAGACCACACACCTATCACCATTTGATCTTTGACAAACCTGACAAAAAACAAGCAATGGGGAAAGAATTCCCTCTTTAACAAACGGTGCTGGGAAAACTGGCTAGCCACTTGCAAAAAATTGAAACTGGACCGCTTCCTTACGCCTATACAATAATTAACTCAAGATGGATTAAATACTTAAATATAAAACTCAAAATGATAAAAAAAACTCTCGAAGAAAATTTAGGCAATGCCATTCAGGACATAGGCACAAGCAAAGATTACATGATGAAATCGCCAAAAGCAATTGCAGAAAAAGCAAAAATTGACAGATGGTGTCTAATTAAATTAAAGAGCTACTATACAGTAAAAAAAAAAAAAAATTAATAAGAGTGAGCAGACAACCTAAAGAATGGAAGAAAAGTTTTGCAGTTTATCCACTTGACAAAGGGCTAATATCCAGAGTCGACCAGGAACTTAAACAAATTTATAAGAGAAAAACACACAACCCATTAAAAAGTTGGCAAAGGACATGAACAGACACTTCTCAAAAGAATACATTTATGCAACCAAAAATATATGAAAAAAAGCTCATAATCACTGGTCATTAGATAAATGCAAATTAAAACCATGATGAGATACCATCTCACACCAGTCAGAATGGTGATTACTAAAAAGTCAAAAAACAACAGATGCTGGAGAGGATGTGGAGAAACAGAAACACTTTTACACTGTTTGTGGGAATGTAAATAAATTAGTTCAACTATTGTGGAAGATGGTGTGGTGATTACTCAAAAACCTAGAACCAGAAATACCATTTGACTCAGCAATCCCACTTGGTATATACTCAAAGGAATATAAATCATTCTATTATAAAGATACATGCATGCATATGTTCGCTGCAGCACTATTCACAATAGTAAAGACATGGAATCAGCCCAAATGCCCATCAGTGATAGAGTGGACAAGGAAAATGTGGCACATATACACCATGGAATACTATGCAGCCATAAAAAGCAATGAGATCATGTCCTTTGCAGGGACATGGATGGAGCTGGAAGTGATTATCCTCAGCAAACTAAGGCAGGAACAGAAAACCAAATACCACATATTCTCACTGGTAAGTAGGAGCTGAACAATGAGCACACAGACACAAGGAGGGGACCATCACACACTGGGGCCTATCGGGGGATGTAGGCAGAGGGAGAGCATCAGGACAAATAGCTAATTGATGCTGGGCTTAATACCTAGGTGATGTGTTAATAGGTGCTGCAAACCACCATGGCACACATTTACCAATGTAACAAACTTGCACCTGTTCTGCATATGTATCCTGGAACTTAAAAATATATATGATAAGGTAAATGAGAAAAAATGTGTAAAGTATATCTAATGCTTAACATCACAAGTAACATAGCAAATATTTAGGATTGCCAGATTTCTGGAACTTAATATAATCCCAAGTATTTCTGGATTCCTAGAATATTCCAGGGATGACCTAAATACTCCAAATCACCACCTACTGCACCTCGGGCCCCAAATGTTTCTGTCCATATTGGATGACTTCCAAAATGAATTTCAGTATGAGAGGTAGCATGATGCAATAGTTAGGAACCTAATAGTCCAGGTCCTAAACCTGAACTTGCCACTAAATAGTGTGTGAGTTGAGTCAGTATTTACCCTATTGACTGGTTTACTCATCTAGTTCCTCTATTTGAGGATTGTGAGGATTCACCAAGCTAATATGTGCAGCTGATGTTTAGGACAGTGCCAAGTTCATTCTAAGCGCAATACAATGTTTGCTATTACTTGCAGTTTTTACCAAAATTGAACCATGCTATTATTATTGCAGTGCCTCACTGCCTCTACTACATATACCATGAACATTACTCTAACATGCTAATCCCCAAATAGAGTACATTGTCCTTTTAAGCATACAGAAAGGACTTTTGCATAACAATCCATCTCCAAGTAATTTCATGCATCCCCTTTTACCTGAGGAATTAGACACGAACCAGTAGGATCAGTCATTCCCTTTAAGGCACAACCCCCAGCTGCCTATTTGTCTCTGCCCTAAGTGGTATGAGAACCAGGGATGCTATTTTTTTTTTGAGACTAGGTCTGGCTCTGTTGTGCAGGATGGAGTGCAGTGGCATAGTCTCTGCTCACTGTGACCTCCACCTCCTGTTCTCAAGTGATCCTTCTACCTCAGCTTCACTAATAGCTGGGTCTATAGGTGTGTACCGCCATATCTGAATAATCTTAATTTTTTTGTTGTTGTTGTTGTTGAGATGGAGTTTTGCCATGTTGTCCAGGTTGCTCCCAATTCCTGGTCTCAAGTGATCCACCCATCCCAGCCTCCCAAAGTATTGGGAATACAGGTGTGAGCCACCTTGCCCAGCCACATTTCTCATGATAAGTATAAAATGTGTACAAGCATGACATATCAAGCATTGGGAAAAAATATTAATTTATGGCAACCTTCCAGTCTTCCTGCCAGAATATTGCCCATACTTAGTGAGCAAGATTTCCAGATACTGGGAACACAATTATACAAAAATTTATTCCTTGTTTATAAGAAATGCAAATATAGCTGAACATCTTTCAGTCTGCTAAATCTGTCAATCCTTTCAGGAGAGTGAGAGACGCAGTTTTAAAGAATCACTTAGCCATAGAAGTTTAACTGAATATAAATGTACTTTGTGAAATGGACTCTTCAAGAACTGCAGTGTCCCCAGGTAAACTGTGCTGGATTCCCATTGTATTAGCTTTTGCAAAAATGATAGAAAGTGAGCTTGAAATGTTCTGAAATTGCAAACTCAACTTTTGGAGGCTTTTTAGGTATCTATAAAAGAATAGAAGAAAAAATTCTTTTAACAGAATCTTTAAGATTCACCAAAATACGTCTTGTAAATGCCCCCATTAGTGGAAAAAGCTCTGCTCCCCTTCAGGCAATTAATTTCACATTCCCTCTCACTCCTTCATGTGCTCATTCAACACAGGACTTGAATTTCATTTATAACGTTTTGCCTTTTAAATAGTGATGCAGAATGTCTAGTTAAGGAAAAAGAATCACATAAGAAAACCAAATAACTTTGAATTCATTTTGCAAGCACAAAAAAAAGTTTCACATGCCATATGACAAAATAGATACCCGGTATCTATTTCATCATTTACAGGACTCAATGAGTTCCTTGTTTTTGATGTCTTCAGGTCTTGGCACCATTTCCCTCTTCTTGGAACATTCTGTTTCCTCCCTCTTAACTCCAAATAATTCACTGATGACTTGTTAGTCCACTCTCAGTTTCTATAAAGTTTGTTCTAAGAAGTCCTTCTGGGATCCCCAAATCCAGGTTAGGCATCCTGACTACCTGTTCTCTTAGCTTCTGTTCTTCTCGTCATAGCCTTTATCACACCTTGCTGTAGTAATCCATTCACATGCCATCATCTATTGCCACACTCAAATTCTAGGTGGATAGTGATGGTGTTTGTAGTTCAGTGCCTACCTAGCACCCAGCAGTTGCTGAATAAACATATATGAGTAAATACATTAATTTATGACAATATCCTACGGTCCTAGCTCTTATTTAAAAATAAGCAGGTTATTACTTCTTAACAAAAAAAGTTACTAAGCGGAGAAGAGAAAATATAATTTCTCACATTCCTATATCATAGAGAGAAAATAACTAAATATTTCTTTTTTAGAATGGGGGTGAGGAATTTTTGGAATGAACTAATGTCTTATTGTCAACTCCTAAAACATTCTTTAGACATGTGGTTCCTTTCAGCCAAAATATGCTGATTCTAGTTCCATCAACTGAACTCTGAGCCCTCAGAAACAGCTGAGAAAACAGTTTGCTCAAGGCAGAGGAGATTATTTTCAGAGCTCAATGATATTCAATCTTTATCTCCTGAGGAAGAAATATACTTAAGCTCACAATTTTTAAAAACAATATTCTCTTTTTTATCTATTAGATGGCATAGACTAAAGTGCTATAATAAATGCATTACAAAATTTACTAAGTTATGGCACCGTATAAGTTAATTTTTCCTCCTGTAACAGTTCAGATTGGGTGTTCAATTGAGTGAGATGGTTCTCTCTACATAGTCATTCAAAGATCTAAGCTCTTTTCCTCTTGAAGCATCACCATCCCCTTGAGCCTATCATTTGTGTCCAGATGAACTGGTGAAGACAGAAAACTGGGAGGGAGAAGAAAATGTGGTGGCTGCATTCCTGCTCTCCTAAAAGGCCTGGCCTAGAAGGCACACATATTTTTTCTGCTCCCATTCCACTGGTCACAATTTAAGTCATAGGGTTAATTGCAAAAGGAATTGGATAATGTATGTGTTCACTATGACCCTATAACTGTAGAAGAAAGAGAAAACAGACCTGAGTGCAGAGCTAGTAATCTCTGTCCCTTAATCTTAGGTCTCTGACAGGAATATTTCCTTTTATTTCTTAATTCCTAGTGTCACTCTTATCACCATGGGCCATTTAGTTACTTCTGTTTTCTCTTCCAACAATTCCCACCAAGCCAGGCACAGTAATTACCAACATATATTTTTGTTGTTGTTGTTGAAAAAAATATAGAAATAATCTACCCTATGTGATTCCAGTTCCACTATAAACATAGATTTTTTTATTTGTCATTTATTATTTGCTTTAACTAGAAAGTGGCATTTTGAAGAGACTAATTCTTTGTGGCTCCTTTGAATGGAAGCTACTTATTCTCCATGTTGCAGGTTGGACAGGTCAAGGAAGTGTTCTGCTTAATTGTTTCCATTTGCCTTAGTGAAAATATGGCAGGAGATTTGTGATGGCCGCTTCAAGTCTCATGCCATCCGTGTGTATCTCTATGAATCATCATTGTCACCTTGTGAACGCCAGCATGCCCATATTACCTTAGAAATTTAGCACCTGGTTGGTATTTCTTTTCTATTGCTTACCCACATTTCTTCACTTTTCATGTTGTGACTGCAAAACAATGGTGTATTTCCTTTCATACACTAAATTATAATGGCAAGGGGCTCCACCAGCCTGATGGCAAAAATTATCCTGTCATGATATCCCATCAACTATTACTGGTAGTTTCCTAGATTTTCTCACTTCCATGCTGGAAATAAACTCTCACAACCCATCATTCTAGCTTCCTGGTCATCCTACCAGGATACCACTGCTACTGTTAGCTCTAGAGAGATTGCCTCTCCTTTGGACACAGATGTCCTCTGCTAAAAATAGCTGCTGACACACATCAGAGGGGGTACCTGATACTCTGACAATGGCGAATTAGGCCCAAGCACTACACATTCCTAATATTTCCTACAGTACAGCATATAACCAACCTGCAACTTTTAAATAAGACTTTATTAAAGTTTAAGAATGTCAAAAGGATAGTATACACAGAGAATACGTACAAATTACATAACCATTCTGAGGGTCTTGTAAAAGATAGATGACCTGCTTAGCTACATTCACGTGGCACAACTCCACTGAATTGCTCATGATCTGTTGAAAATGAATTGACCATGTATGTTCTAATCTATTTCTGGACTCTGTTCTATATTGTTAATCTATTTGTCTATTTTTACACTAATACCAAACTTTCTTATTATAGCTTTAAAACAAATCTGGAAACCAGGTAGTAAAAGACCTTTCTCGGTGATGAATTCTTTCTGCTTTGGTATGTTGGGAAAAAAATCTTTAACTTATCTTTATTCTTGAAGGATACTTTTTACTGTGAACACAATTCTAAATTTTCAGATGTTTTCCTTCATTCATTATGTTAATCTTGCTCCATTATCTTTTTGGCTTGTATGGTTTGACATGCGAAGTCTGCTTATGTGTGGTCCCTCTACATAATTTGTTTCTTTCTCTGGCTGCTTTTTTTTTTTTTTTGAGACAGAGTCTCACTCTGTCACCCAGGCTGGAGTGTAGTGGAGCCATCTCGGCTCACTGCAATCTCCTCTCCTGGGTTCAAGCGATTCTCCTGCCTCAGCCTCTTGAGTAGCTGGGATTACAGGCATGTGCCACTACATCCAGCTAATTTTTGTATTTTTAGTAGAGATAAGGTTTCACCATGTTGGTCAGGCTGGTCTCATACTCTTGACCTCCTGATCTCCCAGCCTTGGCCTCCCAAAGTGCTGGGATTATAGGCATGATCCACCATGCCCAGCCTTCTCTGGCCGCTTTTAAGAAACTCTATTTTCAGTGATTTTAAGCAATTTTATTATCACCCTTAACGTAGTTTTATTTATGTTTCTTGGGGCTCAGTGAGATTCTTGAATCTGTGGAATTTTTATAAATTAAAAGACTAGCCATTTTTTTTTCAATTATGTTCCTTTTCCTATTTTTTTCAGCACTCAAACTACATGTATTTTAGCCACTTGAAGTTGTCTCACAGTTCACTGATGATCTATTCTTTTTTTTTTTTTCAGTCTTCTTTCTTTCTGTGTTTCACTTTGAACAGGTCTATTGTTAGATCTTCAAGTTCACTGATTTTTTTCTTTTGTTATGTCTAATTTGCTTTTGTATATACTAGAAATATATATAATATATACTATTAGTAATATTTTTCATATCAGACACAGTAGCTTCCATATCTAGAAGTCTGAGTCTTTTCTGACATGGCCAATCTCTCCAATGGCTTTTTGAACGTATGAAATACAGTTATAATAATTGTTTTTTTTTTTTTTGAGACGGAGTTTCGCTCTTGTTACCCAGGCTGGAGTGCAATGGCGCGATCTTGGCTCACCGCAACCTCCGCCTCATGGGTTCAGGCAATTCTCCTGCCTCAGCCTCCCGAGTAGCTGGGATTACAGGCACGCGCCACCATGCCCAGCTAATTTTTTGTATCTTTAGTAGAGACGGGGTTTCACCATGTTGACCAGGATGGTCTCGATCTCTTGACCTCGTGATCCACCCGCCTCGGCCTCCCAAAGTGCTGGGATTACAATGTTGTTTACTATTTCTATCATCTATGTCAATTCTGGGTCAATTTCAATCATTTATTTGATTTTGGGTTTCATTTTCCAGCTTCTCTGAATGTTTGGCAATTTTTATCGGATGTCTACTATTGTGAATTTCACCTTGCAGGTTATTGGATATCTTTATATTTCTAAGAATATTCTTGAGATGTGTTTTTCCATTCCATCAAGTTACTTGGTAAGAGATTATATCTTTTGTTTATTCTTCTAATATTTGTTAGATCAGCTCAGAGCACTGCTTAGAGCTAAAGTTTCCCCACGGAGGCAAAATGCTTTAGAAAATTTTAGTCAATGTCCCATGATTTATGGAGTATTCCAATATGGTTCTTGAGAAAAAGGACTATTCTGTGCCCTGTATGCATTCTGGTCATTGGTTTCTCTACATTTTTAGCATGGTTCTCTTTCTGGCCTTGAGTTCTTTGCTCATATACATATTCTGATTATTACTCAACTGAAGACTGGAGGAGAGCCCTTTAGAGAGTTATTTAGAACTCTTCTGTGCAGCTATGTCTTTTCTGATAATCTCCCTTAAAAACATTAGCTGCCTTAACCTCTTGATACTAGACCAACTCAATTTAGAGACCATCAGTCTGCACTTGAATTCTTTCTGTGATGAAGCTCAGAAATTCCCTAAGCAGTAACCTGGGGGCAGTCATAGAGCTCATATAATTTCCTTTTTCTCTCTTAGGGGTCTCTGTCCTTTGTTACCTGATATTCATTGTAAGGAAAAATAACTGTTTCATGTATTTTTCTGTCTTTTTCAATTAAGGATGAAGAATAAATCCAGTTTTGTTATTCCCTCTTGGTTAAAAGTAGAAATCAAGTCTCTTTCTAAACTCAATCAAGTCTTCTAAATTGTTCTTAATAAAATGGCTTACAAAGTCCACTTACGCTGGAAAAAATTTCACCCATAGCCATAATGGAGTGGCCTTGCTTTTAAATTCCCAGAAAAACATTAAAACAATTACATTTTACTAAGAAATAATGATCAAAATAGTAAAAATTCTAGATTTTTTAGGCTCAGCCTTAATGAACACCTTTAACCAGTCTTGTCTTCATTGGCTGCCAAAAGCTCAATTCAGTTATATTTCCAAGTCTTTCCTCTAGTATGACTCCTGGTAAAGATCAGGCCTTCAGGTAGGGAGGTTTTGAGGGTGTGTATTCCTAATTTCTAGTGAGAACCTGCACCAACAACAACACTGAATTCAGAATACTTAAAAATATATAGTAACACCAAAAAAGGCAATCAAAATTCATAGCAACAGACACATATTTTTCTAAAGGAAACAATCTGTACAGCTAAAACTTTTCTCTAAACCACATTTTATAGTGTTCTGTGAAAGAGCTTTGTTCCTTGAAGCTCATTTATATAGTTTCCTCAGATTTAAGAATTCTCTAAATTAAAACCTTAATTCTTAAGGAGTAACCCTATTTGCAACTTTCAGTTTTCAGTGTTCCCTCATGGAGGATTTCATTCAGATCCAATTTGTTATACACTCATAATCCTGCCTTTATCCTAGGTTACTTAATATCTGCATAGACCATCCACATATCAGCTTGGCTCTCAACTTCCCTTGATCATCTTTCCATTTCACACAAATCTCTTTTTCTACCATTAACCTTTTCCAAACCTTTCTATCCCAAATTCCTTTACAAAATTCTCACTCACTGCCTCAAAAGATGACCCTGCTTTCTTCTTAAATTGATAGCAACTGAATTCACTCAACTTCCAACTACAAAGTAAACTGTCTTCTCACCCATCTTTCCTTCTTTCTTTCTTTTCTGTCTGAGAGAAGTAGATGTTCCTCACATCTAAGGAAAATTTCTTCATGTAACTGTGGATTCTATCTTCTTCCACCACCACATGAACTTTGCGCCATCAATTATTGACAACCTTCTTGACTCACATCTTTCTTCAAATCATTATTGGAATCAAATATGACCTGCTAAGAGGAATGGTTGCCAAAGCTACAAGTTTGTACTATTTGTTCTATTTTGAGTCACATTGGAATGACCCAGGGCAAAGTAACTTGGCAATAAACACCAAATGGACAATTTTGTTTCTGACTTTGTGTCTGTTATTACATATAATAGACTCTAAATAATTTAGAAAAAAGACAATTTAAAGGACTCCATGGCAGAAATGAGACAGAAATAATGACTGACATTTGTCAAATGGCTGCTTGGACCAGATCTCATAGTACGTACTTTACATATATTCTTTCTGTTAACCCTCAAATATTTTTGGTTATAAGTAATGTAATAAGTATGCAGTATGCCTCTAGTAAACATGATGAAAATGAGGCTCATAGAAGTTAAACAATTTATCTAGGTTACTGAGGATTTAGTAAAGTTATAGAGAAAAGTATTCCCACAAGAAGCTTGTTTGGAAGGTGTTGTGAATAAGAACAAAAAAGGAAGAATAAGAAAATTAGGAAGTAAAACAGGAAAGAGAGGAAGGCAATACAAGGACAAATTATCAAGTTGGTCACCACTGCGGGTAAATGGACTGGATCTCACTGGGACCTTCTGCAAAGCCTAATGAAGTGTGTCATAAAACTGTTCTCCCAAGGGATGAAAGAGGAGAGCATTTAATTATCAGTTCTTATCTCTTAATGTTTAAGGGTGGTCCCACAGGTCTTAACTCTCCTGCACCCTGAATTTATATTAGGAAGAGAAACCTTAGGACAGAAAGTCAAAAGTAGGTATTGAAGAGCTACATCTGCAAGAAGACTGTATGGAACTGTATGCAGAGCTGGAGTAAGAGGTAGAGTCAGAGGATTTGAAGTGACACTATCAGAGTTGTCCAAGACAATCCAGTTCTGTTTCATGTATATTTGCTATGCCTTCTATTAAGTCCATTATTATGGAGTCCCTTTCAAGGTGGTGGCCAGTTGCAATCACTTCAAGGGCTAAATGCAAATCTGCTTTAGCTGGTCTCAAGGCTATAACTGATATTCATTATTTCCTTTCTCTCTCTCCATGCCACATTTTCCTCATTTTTGGCCAGCACTTAAGCTGCCAAACAGATATTTTGGTGTTCACAGTTTTGTCTGAGCTAGTGGGTTCTAATTCCTGATTGTTCTGAGCCCTTGCTTCCTTTGGCCTAGTTGGGTAGTGATTATAACCATAATTTTCCCATCATTATTGTTCTGCATGGATGCACCAAGGAATGATTCAGTGAATTCACAATGTTTGAAATTTACTCCTTTCTGACCCCATCATGTTGTAGCCTACATAGTATCTCATAGTAATTAGAGCTAATCACTACTACCAGAGGAGTACTCTTTTTGTTGCCTGCTGTTCTACTGGCATGAGGAGTCAGGGTTACTGGAAGGTAGTTGCATGGAGCTTCAAGTAGAAATCTTTTTGGGCAATCTAGTAGAAGTGTTTCTATCCTTCCATCTCGAATCCACAGTCTTACTCTCTCTTCGTTATATTTGAATGTGTACCCCAAAGTCATATGTCGGAAACTTAATCCCCAGTGCAACAGTGTTAGGGAGCGAGACTTTCAAGAAGTGATTAGGTAATGAATTATTGTCCTTATCCTGGGAGTGGGTTCCTGGTAAAAAGATAAATCTGTCCCCGTTCCTACTCTGTCACTTGTGTGTTCTTTTCCCTTTTGCCATGGGATGACACAGCAAGAAGGCTAAAGCCAGATGCTAGGACTTACCTCAGTCTTGGAATTCTCAGCTTCCAGAACAAAGAATCAATAAATTTATGTTCCTTATACCTTACCTAGTCTCATGTATTCTGTTATAGCAGCACAAAATGAATGAAAACACTCTCCCTACCTTCCCACTTTCCCTCCAAACCCCACCAGGCAATAAGGCTCTAATCTGGCAAAGCCTAAGATCAAAAAGTTGAGAAATACAAATGCTTACAAACTGTGTCATTAGAAATTATGGTTAGAGGAGTCAATTCTTTTTTTTTTTTTAAACCCATGCTTTCATAGACTGATGCACTTTAGCATTTGGGAACACTGCTTCATACATAAACTATTGGCTTAACACATTGCAGAGGAGCCAACAGGGGTCCCCAGCCCTGCAGGGTACTTAATCTAGAGCTGTAACTAAGCCTTTTATAGGCTCTACTACTGTTTTATTTCACTGGCTGCTTCTGGATGATAGAGTATATGTTAAGACAAGTGGAACTCATAATCTTGTGGCCATTTTTCTCACTTTCTTTGCTCTAAATGGGTCCCTAGGTCTGAGGCAATTTTGTGCAGTTTTCCATGCCAATGAATTTAGCATTCTCTAATTCTTTGATTAGAGGTGCCAATAAAGATAAACCCACACTTGTAATATGTACCATTTCCATAACGGACATAAAAGGCTGCCTCCCCTAGAAAGAAAGGAGTCTAATTTAATCAGTGACCAAAATGGTCTTAACTTTTTTCCCTTCAGCTTGAGCAAACTTTAGACAGGCTTCTCCCTGACTCTAGGCTCTTGGCCTCTCTATTCTTAGACCATTTACTTTAAAAAACTGGTAATTGTGATTTCTCTGCCCCTTTGAGATGTAAATCCTTTAAAGAGATTTCTGTTAGTTTTGCAAATACTTTGCAACCCAAATGCCCATCAATGATAGACTGGATAAAGAAAATGTGGGACATATATACCATGGAATACTATGTAGCCATAAAAAAGGATGAGTTCCTGCTCTTTGCTGTAACTAAGCCTTTTATAGGCTCTACCACTGTTTTATTTCACTGGTGAAGCTGGAAACCATCATTCTCAGCAAACTAACACAAGAACAAAAAACCAAACACCACGTGTTCTCACTCCTAAGTGGGAGTTGAACAATGAGAACACATGGGCACAGGGAGGGGAAGATCACACATCAGGGCCTGTTAGGGGGTGGAGTATAAGTGGGGAGAAAGCATTAGGAGAAATACCTAATGTAGATGATGGGTTGATGGGTGCAGCAAACCAGCATGACACATTGTATACCTACAAAACAAACCTGCATGTTCTGTACATGTACCCCAGAACTTAAAGTATAATAATAATAATAAAAAACATACAAACAAACAGAGATTTCTGTCAGTTTGGGAACCCAGGAATGTCCTTCTCAAAGACCTGGGTGCCATCGCTTTGAAAGATAATCATAAATGATAGTATCCCTATTTCCCAGTCTCTATGGAAAAATAAGAACTTAACTTTGATGGGCACCAGTCAGCAAATACAGATGGCCTAATCACAGAGAAAACATTTGTGAACTCAGAAGTGACTCAATATGCTCCACACACCTCAATGACGAACGTCCTTCCTAACATCCTCCAGTACTTTTCCACTAGTTCACCCCAGCACTTAAAAACCCTCCTGACCGATTTAGTTTTACTGCTTTGATTGGTTGGTCTCTAGAAGCAAAAGTGAGTGACAGTTCATAAGAAGTGCTGATAGGACCTTTATCTGGATATGATCTTATTATTCTGAAATAAACATTTCTAAAAAACAATAACAAAAAAACCCCTCCTGCCCTTTTTTTAGGGAAGCTGAGTTCTGACTGCTTTCTGTTCTCTCTCTCTTGCTGTGATAGTCTTGAATTAACTCTTTCTTAACTGTTTAACTTTGTCCAGTACAATTTTTGATTTGATATCGGTCTGCCATCAAGTAGCTGGCTGGCCTTGTTGATGATAATGCCATATTAAGGCTAAGCAATGGTGTCAGATGCTGGCAGGCCAGTCTGTCAGCAGCAGCATTACTTACAGCAGTCATAGTGATAGGGGATACATGCTATTGGACCCATAAGTAGCCTCTGTTCCTGTGTGTGTGTAAGTATATATACCTACCCCATAAATATATATGCATACATTTGATTTTTTCTGGATCCTTTCAGAATAAGTTCTGTACATCATGACATTCTTCTCCTAGATACTTTAATTTTGTTCCCTAAAATAAGGATATTTTCTTTCATAACTAAATTGTGGTTATCATCTTCAATAAATTTAACATTGATAATGTTTCCTAATCTATCATTCATATTATAATTTAGTCAACTGACACAATAGTGCCATTTATAGTGCTTTTCCTTAGCAAGATTTAAACTTGGATCAGATATTGAAGTTAGTTGCCATGCTCAGTCTCTCTCTCTCTCTCTCTCTTTTTTTTTTTTTTGAGATGGAGTTTCGCACTTGTTACCCAGGCTGGAGTGCAATGGCGCGATCTCAGCTCACCGCAACCTCCGCCTCCTGGGTTCAGGCAATTCTCCTGCCTCAGCCTCCTGAATAGCTGAGATTACAGGCACATGCCACCGTGCCCAGCTAATTTTTTTGTATTTTTAGTAGAGACGGGGTTTCACCATGTTGACCAGAATGGTCTTGATCTTTTGACCTCGTGACCAACTGGCCTTGGTCTCCCAAAGTGCTGGGATTACAGGCTTGAGCCACCACGCCTGGCCGCTCAGTCTCTTTTAAGAAGTATTTTTCTCAAGCAAAAGAGAAATAAAACCCTTTATAGACAAGCAAATGCTGAGATACTTTGTCACCACCAGGAATGCCTTACAAGAGCTCCTGAAGTAAGCACTAAATATGGAAAGGAAAAACCAGTACCAGCTGCTTTAAAAACATACCAAATTGTAGAGACCATCAATACTATGAAGAAACTGCATCAATGGACAAAATAACCAGCTAGCACCATAATGATAGGATCAAATTCACACATAACAGTATTAACCTTAAATGCAAACAGGCTAAATGCCCTAATTAAAAGACACAGACAGGCAAATCGGATAGTCAAGACCCAATGATGTGCTGTGTTCAGAAGACCCATCTCACATGCAAAGACATATATAGGCTCAAAATAAAGGATGGGAGAAGATTTATCAAGCAAATGGAAAGAAAAAAATAGCAGGGGTTACAATCCTAGTCTCTGAGAAAACAGACTTTAAACCAACAAAGATCGAAAAAGACAAAGAAGGGCATTACATAATGGTAAAGGGATCAATGCAACAAGAAGAGGTAACTGTCCTAAGTATACATGCACCCAATGCAGGAGCACCCAGATACATAAAGCAAGTTTTTAATGACCTACAAAGAGACTTAGACTCCCATGCAATAATCATTGGAAACTTTAACACCCCATTGTCAATATTAGATCAACAAGACAGAGAATTAACAAGGATATTTAGGATTTGAACTCAGCTTTGGACCAGATGGACCTAATAGACATCTACAAAACTCTCCACCCCAAATCAATAGGATGTACATTCTTCTTAACACCATAACACTTATTCTAAAATTGACCACATAATTGGAAGTAAAACATTCCTTACCAAATGCAAAAGAATGGAATTCAGAGCAAACAGTCTCTCAGACCACAGTGCAATCAAACTAGAACTCAGGATTAAGAAACTCACTCAAAATTGCAAAACCACATAAAAACTGAATAACCTGCTCCTGAATGACTATTGGGTAAATAACAAAATTAAGGTAGAAATAAATAAGTTCTTTGAAACTAATGAGAACAAAGACACAAAGTACCAGAATCTCTGGGACACAGTTAAAGCAGTGTTTAGAGGAAACTTTATAGCACTAAATGCCCACAGGAGTGGGAAAGATCTAAAATTGACACCCTAACATCACAATTAAAAGAAGTATAGAAGCAAGAGCAAACAAAATCAAAAGCTAGCAGAATACAGAATAAAGATCAAAGCAGAAATGAAGGAGATAAAGACATGGAAAACCTTTCAAAAAAATCAGTGAATTCAGGAGCTGTTTTTTGAAAAGATTAACAAAATAGACTGCTAGCCAGACTAATAAAGAAGAAAAGAGAGAAGAATCCAACAGATTCAATAAAAAATGATTAATGGGAGATCACCACTGATCCTACAGTAATACAACTACCATTAGAGAATACCATAAGCACCTCTATGCAAATAAACTAGAAAATCTAGAAGAAAAGAAAAAATTCCTGGACACATACACCCTCCCAAGACTAAACCAGGAAGAAGTAGAATCCCTGACTAGACCAACAACAAGTTCTGAAATTGAGGCAGTAATTAATAGCCTACCAACCAAAAAAAGCCCAGGACTAGATGGATTCCCAGCCAAATTCTACCAGAGGTAAAAAGAGGAGCTGGTACCATTCCTTCTGAAACTATTTCACATAACAGAGAAGAGGGACCCTCCTTAACTCATTTTATGAGACTAGCATCATCCTGATATCAAAACCTGGCAGAGATGCAACAAAAAAAGAAAACCTCGGACCAATATCCTGGATCAACATCAATGCGAACATCCTTAATAAAATACTGGCAAACCAAATCCAGAAGCATGTCAAAAAGGTTATTCACCTTGATCAAGCCGGCTTCATCCCTGGGATATAAGGCTGGTTCAATATATGCAAATCAATAAACTTAATCCACCATGTAAACAGAACCAATGACAAAAACCACATGATTATCTCAATAGATGCAGAAAAGGCCTTCAATAAAATTCAACAGCACTTCATGCTAAAAACTCTCAATTAAGCTAGGTATTGATGGAACCTATCTCTAAATAATAAGAGCTATTTATGACAACACCACAGCCAATCCTACCGAATGGGCAAAAGCTGGAAGCATTCCCTTTGAAAACCAGAATAATACAAGGATGTCCTCTCTCACCACTCCTATTCAACATAGTATTGGAAGTTATGGCCAGGGCAATCAGGCAAGAGAAAGAAATAAAGGGTATTCAAATAGGAAGAGAGAAAGTCAAATTGTCTCTGTTTGTTTAATATATGATGACGTGATTGTATATTTGGAGAACCCCATCGTCTCAGCCCAAAATATTTTTAAGCTGATAAGCAACTTCAGCGAAGTCTCAGGATGTAAAATCAATGTGCAAAAATCGCAAGCATTCCTATACACCAATAATAGACAAGAAGAGACCTGAATCATGAGTGAACTCCCATTCAGAATTGCTACAAAGAGAATAAAATACCTAAGAATACTACTTACAAGGGATGTGGATGTCTTCAAGGAGACCTACAAACCACTGTTCAAGGAAGTAAGAGAAGACACAAATTAAAAAAACATTCCATGCTCATGGATAGGAAGAATCAATATTTTGAAAATGGCCATATTGCCCAAAGTAATTTATAGATTTAGTGCTGTCCCCATTGGTTGCCATTGCCTTTCTTTTCACAGAACTAGAAAAAACTACTTTAAATTTCATATGGATCCAAAAAAGAGCTTGTATAGCCAAGACAATTCTAAGCAAAAATAATAAAGCTGGAAGCATCATGCTACCTGACTTCCAACTATACTACAAGGGTACAGTAACCAAAACAGCATGGTACTGGTACCAAAACAGATACATAGACTAATGGAACAGAACAGAGGCCTCAGAAATAATGCCACAGGTCTACAACCATCTAATCTTTGGCAAACCAGACAAATACAAGCAGTGAGGGAAAAGAACCTATTTAGTAAACAGTGTTGGGAAAACTGGCTAGCCATATGCAGAAAACTGAAACTGGATCCCTTCCTTACACCTTATACAAAAATTAACTCAAGATGGATTAAAGACTTAAACTTAAGACCTAAAACCACAAAAACCCTAGAAGAAAACTTAGGCAAACCATTAAGGACATAGGCATGGGAAAAGACTTCATGACTAAAACACCAAAAGCAATGGCAACAAAAGCCAAAATTGACAAATGAGATTTAATTAAACTAAAGAGCTTCTGCACAGCAAAAGAAACTATCATTGGAGTGAACAGGTAACCTATAGAAAGGGAGTACATTTTTGCAGTCTATCCTTCTAACAAAGGGCTAGAATCCAAAATCTACAAGGAACTTAAACAAATTCACAAGAAAAAACAACCTCATCAAAAAGTGGACAAAGGATATTAACAGACACTTCTCAAAAGGAGACATTTATGTGGCCAAAAAACATATGAAAAAAAGCTCACTGTCACTAGTCATTAGAGAAATGCAAATCACAACCAAAATGAGATACCATCTCATGCCAATTAGAACTGCGATCGTTAAAAAGTTAGGAAACAACAGATTCTGGAAAGGATGTGGAGAAACAGGAATGCTTTTACACTGTTGGTGGGACTGTAAATTAGTTCAACCATTGTGGAAGACAGTGTGGCAATTCCTCGAGGATCTAGAATCAGAAATGCCATTTGACCCAGCAATCACATTACTGGGTATATACCTAAAGGTTTATAAATAATTCCACTATAAAGACCCATGCACACATATTTATTACAGCACTATTCACAAGAGCAAAGACTTGGAACCAACCTAAATGCCCATCAATGATACACTGGATAAAAAAATGTGGCATATACACACCATGTAATAATATGCAGCCTTAAAAAAGAATGAGTTCATGTCCTTTGCAGGGACATGGAGGAAGCTGAAAACCATCATTCTCAGCAAACTAACACAACAACAGAAAACCAAACACCCCATGTTCTCACTCATAAGTGGGAGTTGTACAATGAGAATGCATGGACACAGGGAGGGGAACATTACACACTGGGGCCTGTTGAGGGGTTGTGGACTAGGGGAGGGAGAGCATTAGGAGAAATACCTAATGTAGATGACAGGTTGATGGGTGCAGAAAACCACCATGACATCTGTATACCTATGTAACAAACCTGCATGTTCTGCACATGTATCCCAGAACTGTAAGTATAATAACAAAAGACATATTTTTCTCAGCTTTACCTTGACTTTTATAACAATGACATTTTTTAGGAGTACAGGTCTTTCCATCACACCCTTTATTTTAAAACAGAACATTTCACAATTTAGGTTCGACTAATGCTTCCTCCTAAATAGACTCACATTAGCATTCCCTTTTGAAATACAGCAAAGTGAGGTTATATGCTTCCTAAGGCATCACAACTATGTTCATTTCTGTTGTTCATTCTGATTATCCAGTAAATGTGTTGTTTAATTTCTCAACTGTGTAGTTCTTTGTTTTGTAAGTAATGAGCAACTTATAGGGAGACATTTTAAGATTATATAAATTTCTTGCTCTTCCTTCAGTGATGATAATTGCATTAATATCCCTTTCCTAATCCCATCTTTCTCTGAGATTTTGTTATTCATTTGCAATACACTTGGATTAAACAGCTTCTGCACAACAAAAGAAACTATCATCAGAGTGAACTGGTAACCTATAGAAAGGGAATACATTTTTGCAGTCTATCCTTCTGACAAAGGGCTAGTATCCAAAATCTACAAGGAACTTAAACAAATTTACAAGAAAAGACAACCTCATCAAAAAGTACACAAAGGATATAAACAGACACTTCTCAAAAGAAAACATTTATGCAGCCAGCAAAATGTGAAAAAAAGCTCATCATCACTGGTCATTAGAGAAATGCAAATCAAAACCACAATGAGATACTATCTCATGCCAGTTAGAATGGCAGTCATTAAAAAATCAGGAGACAACAGATGCTAGAGAGGATGTGGAGAAATAGGAATGCTTTTACACTGTTGGTGGGAGTGTAAATTAGTTCAACTATTGTGGAAGGCAATGTGGTGATTCCTCAAGGATCTAGAATCAGAAATGCCATTTGACCCAGCAATCCCATTACTGAGTATATATCCAAAGGACTGTAAATTATTCTATTATGCACATGTATGTTTATTGCAGCACTGTTCACAATAGTAAAGACTTGGAACCAACCCAAATGCCCATCAAAGATAGACTGGATAAAGAAAATGTGGCACATATACACCATGAATACTATGCAGTCATAAAAAAGGATTAGTTCATGTCCTTTGCAGGGACATGGATAAAGCTGGAAACCATCATTCTCAATACACTGACACAAGAACAGAAAACCAAACACCCATGTTCTCACTCATAAGTAGGAGTTGAACAATGCGAACACATGGACACAGGGAGGGGAACATCACACACTGGGGTATGCTGGGGGGTGGGGAGACAGGAAAGGGATAGCAGGGGGTGGGGGACTGAGGAGGGACAGCGTTAGGAGAAACACCTAATGTAGATGACCAGGTGATGGATGCAGCAAACCATCACGGCACGTGTATACCTACGTAACAAACGTACATGTGCATGTTTGGATGCAGCACACCATCATGGCACGTGTATACCTATGAAGAATGTACATGTGCACGTTCTTACATGTACCCCAGAACTTAAAGTATAGTAAATACATAAATAGAAAAAAAAGAAATACTGTTGAATTAATTTAGTTTAGTTTCAGTTTATTTGCATTCAGTTTTAGTCCCCTTACCCATTTCTTATTCTTGTTGATATTTTTAACATATAGATAATTAATATATATATTTATTTATTTTCTATTTTTGGTTTTTTTTTTTGAGATGGAGTCTTGCTCTGTTGCCAGCATGTAGTGCAGTGGCGTGATCTTGGCTCACTGCAACCTCTAACTCCCTGGTTCAAGCAATTCTACTGCCACTGCCTCTGCAGTAGCTAGGATTACAGGCACGCACCACCACGCCCAGCTAATTTTTGTAGATTTAGTAGAGACAGGGTTTCACAATGTTGGCCAGTATGGTCCCGATCTCCTTACCTCGTTATTCACCTGCCTCTGCCTCCCGAAGTCCTGGGATTACAGGGGTGAACCACTGCAACTGGCCAATATATTTCTAAAAGTTAAGGCTCTGAAAGATATTTCCAAAATGTGTCAGTCTCATCTATAACCCTTCTGTCTGCTTCCCACCTGCCCCTTGTAGGAAACAACATTATAGTTTTCTGATTTATTATCTCAGTGTTTTGCTTTTGTAGATATGGGCACATATATTTGTATTTTTATATTTTCTTTTCTTTCTTAAAAGGTAGGTAGCATATGCTGTTTTGTTCTTTGTTCACTTCATAGTGTCTTCTGGAAAAATTCTATATAATATATTTTTTTAAAAGTAGCATTGTGAGACAGTAAGAAATGACCTTCATTCCAGGTAAAACAGAGGCATTATTTAATTTATTCATTGAGTTCATAGTGCTTAAGATAGACTCTCAGATTCCTGGTTAGACAGAGCTTGGTATAGCTCCAGGTCTTTTCCTTTATAATCATCTTTCGTTAGGAGGTTAAGATGCTTAAAATAAAAACCAAAAACCAAAACGACCAGTCCATGTGTTTACCAAGATAATGTTTCAATTATTCAAATAAAATATTTAATTTCAACATGTCAACATACATATGTCCTTAAGTTTTCTTTAAAATTATCATGGAATTCATGCCTTTTGGATGTATCTTTGTTTTTCATTTAAATGCACTGGGTTTCTTCATGCTTTTTTCATTTCAAATTTCTTGAGTGTAGCTCTGTGAGTTATTACAAATACATAATATTTCACCCGTGAAGGGTGAGTATAATGTTTTCATTTTCATAAAACATGTGGCTCAGGTTTTGAAAGCTTTTTTAAAAAATGAAAGTAAAAATTTCCTTACATGTAATCTATTCCATTTATTTTATTAGGATTCAATTCAAATGAATAATTTATACATATTATCTTTGGGTTCTTGAAATGAAATTGCATAATCACCTAAATTATTATTTAGTTTTTCCACTCCAAAGAATAAAATGCTATGTTCAATATAAATGTTAGAATTAAAAATTTTCATGCTAATTTATATAATATCAAAATTTATCTTAAATCATTATTTCTCAGAGCTAGAAGTGACATGGTTTACATTACTGACTTTTCAGTTGTGGGCAATGTATTGTAGATTCTTCAATTCTTCTAGCATGTAATGATAGAAAGAACACTGGACCAAAAAGCCTAATAGTTTGGATCATAATCTTGGCTCTGAAGGACTTGACCATTTGATCTTGTTGGAAGATCTGAACAATTATCTACTCTAGTTCTTTGGTTTGTGTATTTCACTATGGAAATTAAACAAAAATGACAGTGCTGACTTTCAAATTGAAAAATGAAGGTTGGTGACTTTCTCTTTTGCCAAAAAGAACACTAAAATATGTTGCTAGTAACTACAACCAGTGCTATGTAAAAGAAAAAGTATTTTAATACACACACACACACACACACACACACACACACACACACACACACAACCATGAATTCACTAACATAGAGCAAATAACAGTACAGTACTTTAGACTGAATATAGTTTGATGAATCACTAGAAAGTGTGGTGGAAAAAGATAAATTTTTTTTATCCTCATCTTTTCTTCTTTATTTTATTCCCAAGACAGATAATTTATTAACATAATACACCAAACTACTCTAGGAGAGGCAACATAGGTAAAAATAAAATCTGTTTGTCTCATAGAAACCTCAGTTTGAAGACCCTAACTTCCTTCAGAGACATACACTAGCGATCTCAAACAATGCCTTCAGTGAGGAACTAGAAAACTGTGTGAAGAGCAGAGAAGTAGAAAAGCTCAAGAAGGTCATGAGGGACAGGATAATTGGGAAAGCAAGAGGTGTAGAGGAAAGTGAATACAGGAAGATGGAAATTTAAGGATGCTAAGGTAGACACTGACTTGACTGACTGAATCATGGGTTAGGGTGTAGGTAAATAAACCATTTGGAATAAGTACATGATATTTGTTTCATAGTGAGGTTTGCTTTTGGGCAATGGATTGCACATGATTCATATCTTGGATATCATGGGCATAAATTAAGGACTACAGTATTTATTTTTTTTTAACATTTTTCTTCTAAATGAAAACTTGTGAAGAACTAGCATTTGTAAAGTCAGAATTTAATGTTTCCACATTTTCTCCTCTGCTTCAAATGTTTATCTTTCCTTCTCTATCTAGGTAATTTCTATTTATTTCTTATGATTCATCAAAAACAGTAAATCCTCCAAAAAACTTTCTTAGTTTCTCTTTGGAATTTGATGCCCTTTCTCTGTGTTGTTACAGCACATTTGTCATTTTTTTAGCTTGTTATACTGAATCACACCTGTCTTGTTTAATTGTTTGTCATCTACTCATCTATAAAGTTCTTGACTCTCAGAACTGTATTTTAACTATCTTTCACCTCATTTCTTAGTGTTGAGTGAATAGATGCTATTCCACATTTATGAGTCTTTATTTCTGATTTCCCCTGACCAGAATTTATTCCACTTGTCTGCTAGGAAATTTTCAATTATATCCTTTAACTTTCTTCATAAGTTTTTACCTCTTCTCTCACTGCAGCAGATTTAATCAACTGATCATCCCTCTTAATTTTGTATCTATATTAAAGATAATTTTCAAAATGATAAAATTATGTCTCATAAAAATATAAAATGTTTTATTTAACTCATTAATTAATGAGTAAATTAGTAAGATGTTATAACCACTTCAAGTGAGAATTTGACTGATGGAGATCTATATATCTATTCAACAAATTCATTTGCATTACCATAAACAGGAGCCATTTACATTACTGTGACAAAAAATATCTATGTCACCATCACTCTTCTATTAGAATTAGTTGAATTATCAAAAAAATTATCACCTGTAAAATGGAGATACTACCTACTTACCTTATAGTGACAATTGAAATAATGTTTGTTAAAATGCTTAGTATAGGTTGGCATATGACAAGTGCTGAATCCGTGCTAGTGATTATAAATTACTCCAAAATGTTCTTTACAGAATGTTTTTAATAGCAATGTTTCTCAGCTACTAAAAAACATTTTTAAGGATATGGAGGATTTTTTACTTCACAGTCATATAGAAATGTGTATGCAGAAATCTTGAAACTGAAGCAACCCTTGAAATGAGATGCAACTTGATTGTGGTGGAAAAGTAACTCAATAAAGCCAGAACTATCTGTGACATAGTTCATATTGAGTATAGCTATCTGTTTCTAACTGGTTAACTTCCATCTCTACAGAGCTGTAGAATATTATAGTCAAAGACAATGAAAGGTGCATATCCTCATAAAATTAAGATGACTTCCAGCATTTCACTGAAGGAACACCCAAGATTTATAAATATATATTTTGCCTTATTGAAGTCATTAATTTTTTTCTTACACTTATAATAGTCCAATATTAAATTTTCATCCTTTTGAAAGTATTTTCACATTTCCCCTATATCTCCTTGCCACACTGTAAGCTTCGGAAAGAGTTTTGACACTAAACTCTTCTCTGGGCTGCATAAAGAATCTCTTTTTCCCCTACTGTTTAGTTTACACCAGTTACAAAAAAGAAGGCGAGTTAATTGGCAAGTTAAAAACAAAGTGTGAGTAACTTTTAGAATCTGTGAGAAAGCACTGGAGAAATGAAACTGGAAGAATTAGATGATAATTCTTGCCATTTGTTTTTCCAGTGTTTTATTTAATCCTCATGTGCTTTCAGATAGTTGAAGCTCATTTCTTTAGACTGAAAGAGAATGGAGGATTCTGAAAGGACCTGGGAGCATGAATAAAGATAATTAAAGGTGGTGACAAAAAAAATAGTAAATACAAGAACTCACTTTTAGAGAATCCATCACAGGATGGTTTCTTCATAAGGTAGCTTTGTTTTACTTTAGTTTAAGAGTGGACCATTATCAACATCCTACAGAAGAAAGGTTAAGAAACATGTGAAAGATTATACAGAAATTAAGTGGCAGGCTAGGGATTAAATCCAGCACAATCAGATTCTGAGCTCCTAAAAATTAAAAAATTCAAAATTAAAAATTTAACCTGGGAGCAGCTGTAGCACAGGGAGGTTTGCACCAGGATAGGCTGTGATATTTTGTTGCTTGAGTCTGTACTCAGCCAGAAGTTTTTAGTAGATACACAGAGGCTGGATCTGTAAACTATTTTACTAGTCAACTCAGTAAAACTAATCATATAATCCCCCAAATACTCACCCACATGGTAGATGTTGAGTTATAAACAGTTGTCCTCATAATTGGTGAGCTCGATTATTTTCTGTACCAATGGGGATAAGGAAGGTAGTGGGCAGCAACACTCATAATTGAGAATATCAGATCATTTAGACACCCTAATGTGTGTTCTCAATGTTCTTTTGAAATTATTTGAATATATACGTGGCAGGTATTTTAGAACTTTTTTTTAATAATAGTGTTATATAGTGCTTATTCAGTTCTGGGTACTATCCTAGGTATTTATATTTTGTTGAGTCATTTTATCCTCTAAACAACCTCACATTTGATATTGCACTATATTATGGATTGGGAAGTTGAGACACAAATGATTAAGTTGGGATTAAAACACATGTAGTCAGGTTCCAAGAACACATGCCCATCACTGTAAAGCTACCTCATGGTGAGACCACACTTACTAATTCCAATTCACAGGTGATGAGAATTTCGTTTTCTCCATGAAATTACACTTTTATCCTCACTTTGTAGCTCACACTTATCCTGGAATAGATGACTTGTTCTATAGCTTATGTAGGTTTTATTCTTTTTGTACTTGCCCTGGGTAGATAAGAAAACTAGGTGTTAGAAGATTCTAATCAATAGGATTCAAGATGTTAAGACAATGACAGTAAATGGAAGAGGAATTAAAAAAGTAAGATTAAATTAGTTTCTTTAGTAAGTGCCAATTCAACTAACTGGAAGCAAACCTGAGGAAAATATAGTTAGTAGGATAGCACAGCTGTACAACTGAATATTGGTGATTTTAAAGATGAGCCATACATCATAAATAATAGAAATAGGAGTGAGCTTTAGGAATTTAACAAAATTTATTAGAGCATCACATCTGGGCTATGACTCTTATTACTTGTGTGATCTTAAGCAAGCTAAGCTTCAGTTTCCTCACCTGTAAAATGGAGATACTATCTACTTGCCTTATAGGGACAATTGAAATGTTTGTTAAAATGCCTAGTATAGGTCTGGCATATGACAAGTTAAGTGCTTAGTGTGGGGGGCGCATGGCAACATATTCAAACTTATATACATGGAATTTGAAGTCGGGGCATGGAAAAATACTGAGGCACTGTGTATGTTATTTGTGCATGGGAATGAAACTCCTTGACCCAAAAACAACACAGGGACTGGAGTGTGTGGTGTGATACAGAATGCAGAAAACATCCTCCTGAGAATGCAGTTTGAGTGTGTACCAGGTCACAGGTGTCTCAGCAACCCACTTCAAATGAGCAACTAGTGGATGTTTGTAGTTAATACAAGCCCTCTCAGTAAATACTTGGAGGACGGATGCTGGGGCGCACTCTCTCAGAAGAGCTACCCCCTCATTCCGCTCAGCTGGAACTAAGTAATTCGTTCTTGGCATTCACTGCAAACTATAAGCTCTGCAACTGGTGCCCCTGATGTGACCACCTTGAATTTACCTGTGAAGCAGGAGAGCTCATCAATTTTTGGGGAACTGTCCCCAGTAAGGAACAGTTGTGACTCCCATCAGAAGGACGGGACACATGTGTAATATATCAGGGGTTAGGTTATCATGGGTCAAGAAATGACCAAAGAACAGAAAGTATTTTTTAAAACAGTTCAACAGCTGCAGCTCTAAGAAAGCTTATGCTTTTAATTCGGCAAGAATGCCCTTGGTTTCCTGATCAAAGAACCTTAGATTTATAGTTATGGGAGCTGGTAGGTCGCTCCCTGAAAAGAGGATATGAGCAAGGTCATTTTACTAATGCTACTATTTTGACCACTTAGGCGCTGGTAGGCTCTGTGTTGTATCCTCTATTTGCCAGATTGTGGCATGTCAAACTGCCCATCTTCTCCATCTGAAGGGAATTCAGGAGATTTAAAGGAGAAGGAAAAACAGAAACCAAAACAATAGGAAGAGACTTCTCTTCCTGCTTCTTTCTTTTCTATAGGGAATAAGGAAGAGATTGCTTCTAGTGAGAATAAGAATGGACTGGAGCTTTTCCCCTCACTATAGAAAAGCCATTGGCCTCTTTTCCTCCACCCTTAAAAGAGACCTGCATTTGTTGGCCCCATTCAGCCAACAGCATGTCCCATCTCCCTTAAGGAGATTGGAGGCAGTCCAAGGGATGGTTTTTGGATAAGACTTCCCACACCCGATCAGTGAACATCTATATGACCAGGTGGCTGCATCCCCTCAACAAACTTCCCTGCTGAAGAAGTGTCTCTGGGAAGGAATAAAAGTGGTTGATTATGATTGTCTTCCTAATATGCAAGTTCTCACTTCCTACTTCCAGCATCAGCCGTTCTGGCCTTGTCTCTTTTTTTCCCCTGGATTGTTGCATGTTGCCTCCAGAGTTTTATCCCAGAAAGTTCTGGCTTTCTTGCTGCCCACAGAAGCCTGGGGCAGGAGAGTTGCTAAGATGCCATGAAGTGCCCATTTAGTCACTAGCAGTCTGGGCAGGTTTCTCCTTTATGGGTTTGTGGTGGCAGAGGAAAGGCCAAGAGGCACAGACCAAGTCCCTGGGTGCCTGCAGGCAGCTCCAGCCCGGTCCTAAGTATCCTCCTTACCATGGTCATGTACCTTAGTAACTGTGCTCAGAAAGTGTTTTTTTTTGCTTGCTGTGCTGCTGCTTTTCCTAATTCTGACTTTCCCTGTCACCCCTCACATGTCTCAGCTAACAGCAGTTCCTTGTCTTCCCTGCCCCCCCTGGGGAAAGGGCTAAGAAACAGTCCATGAGCACCCCGACCTTAATAACCTAAGGTGGGCCAAGCAATGTGGAGCAACCTAGAGTACAGAGCTCTGGGGGAGAAGCCCGCTAATAAGGGGCAATCTCCTGTAGCCACATATTAAATGCGAACTAGGCTGAGGGAGATGAGCTCTGCCAGCCGCTCTCATCATCAGAAGATAGATACAGCAGTAAGGAATGTTTGTTTTGCTTTTTGATAAAATGTTTAAAAACACTGTGGCTAGCAAACTTCAAAGCAGATGCTGTGCTGCATGTCTGCTCCTCCCCTGAGCCTCTCTGATTGGCGGTGGTAAAAATAATAAAAAGCCCAGTATGTTTTTAGTACCTTACCTCACAAGATTGGCTGCAAGCTTAGGTGGCTTGGAAGACAAGGGTAGTGGTCTCCCAGCCTGTTACCTTCTTGCCTCCTACCTCCACACTTACACACACACACACACACACACACACACACACACACACACACACACACACACACACACACACACACTCTTTACCACCTGGTCATTCTCTGGTCTCTTACTGCCACCTGCTGTCTTTGTTCTTTCCTCTCAGGGAAGAGTAGCAACAGGTGTCAGGCTGCTAAAAGGAGAGGCTAAGGAGCCCTGAACAGATGGGAAGTTTTTTGGGTTTTCTTTTTTGCATAGTTAAGCTAACTCAATGCTGCTTTATTATCCTGGTGACTTGCAGTCACATTCTAATGACTTTCTAAGGCCAGAAAATATGGTAAAAGTCACTTAAAATATATATCCCTTCCATGCCTTAGTTTAGCAAGTAGGCTTTGTCTTTTGCCATTTCTGCATTTTATTTGCTATTTACTCGTCTCATAATCTCTCTAAACATATACAAAAGACCACCGATTTAATAGCTTCTCTTCTCATAAAGGGGCACCAACATTGAGTTCAGTTGTCAGGATATGACTCTGCCACTTTTTTCCTACGTTTAAGCAAGGAATAAGTTCATACTCTTTTAGCTTGTGATCTTAATTGGCAAGTAGCAATAGCTGACTTTATTGGTAATATCGGCTTTCATTTACCAGCCTCTAAGCTCTTAAACTTTTTACAAACTATGCCTGTTAACTTTCTGTCTATTGCTGTTTCTAAGCCCTTGCTTCATGTCATTACTGTCTTTACAAATGGTTAAGAAACAAAACAAAACCAAAAAGCAGCTATAGTGTGGTAAGATGCCATGCAAAGTTGGCAACACAAAATCCAGGAACATTTTTAAACTATGCAACAGGCAGAGTTAGGCGCCCTAGTATTAGCCTTACAAACTTTTCCTCACCAAGACATACATATAGTTAGTGATTCTGCTAATGTGGTGTATGGCATTACTCATTTAGATCTAGCACATGTGAAGGGCATTACTAATGAACCCCTATTAGCTTTGTTTTTTTGCAGTGCAAGAGCTCCTCTGTGCCTGTCATCAGGATCTTTATATCACACATATTCACTCTCATTCTAGGTTACCTGGTCCCTTATCAGAAGGGAACGCTTGAGCTGATGCTCTAGTACGACCACTGATTGGTTTTCAAACTCTCCTGCTTTTTTTGTGATCTCAAGCTCATCATGCTTTTTTTCATCAGAATTCATGCAGTCTTGAACAACTGTTTCATTTATCACTTGCTCAAGCTTGCATGATTAAACTTATCCTGATTACCAACAGCATTCTCTTTCCCCTTTTTCATTAGGACTTGGTGCAACCCATGAGGTCTTGTGCCTAATGCTATCTGGCAAGCTAATGTAATTCAGGTTCCACCTTTTGGACATTTTAAATTTTCCCACATTACTGTGGACACTTATACAAGCTTGATACATTCTACCCTCCAAACAGAAAAAAAACTAAAGATGCAATTGCTCATTTGTTTAAATCTGTTATGAATTTAGGCCTTCTACAAACTATAAAAACTGATAATGGACCTTACTATCTTAGTGCTCAGCTTACATATGCATTGCAAGTTTGGCATATTACAACATAAACTAACATGCCTTATAACTCAACTGGTTAGGCCATTATTAAACAAGCTCATCAAACTCTTAAAATATGTCTTAATAAATAAAAAAGGGAGAATAGGGGGCTCTCTTCTTGAGAACAGGACTGTCGTTGGAGAATCAACTAGCAATGATGGTGATGACTCGGAAGGTGCCTGACTTTACCTGAGGACAGCTAAACAGATTGGATCAACAGGCATCTACCTAGTTTGCTGCCATGGAAGCCCTTGCAACTGCAGGGAGCCAGTTTTGAATGTATCTGGCAGTAATTGGGGAAACTTCTGGGAAAGTAAGACAGACATGGATGTTAGGGTGGTAGTTCTTATTCTTTGCCAAGTGGGATCAGCTCAAGAACATTTTTATTGGAGTCATCCTCTAAAACTCCTGTTTTTTATGTTATTACATGGTGGGATGCTGACCTGCCTTTGTCATCTAATATTTCTTGGATAGGAGGTCGATGGATGCCCCTGTCTTACTGCCTTAAGTGAAAATTTGAGATGGATTAAACTTAATGACTCCTTGACTTTATCATCTAGCAATCCTCCTCTTTGTTTGCCCACAATAGCACATTATAACTGTGTTACTCTCATTCCTCAGGAGTATCTTGACTATCAGCCTAAAAGGGATGTTAACCTTGCAAATTTGACTTTTTTTTTCCTGCCATTACTACTAATCTTACTGACTGAGGTCTCTAATGAAGCTACACAAGTGCCTTATTTTCCTATAGGCTGTCCAAGTAGGGACTGGAGATGTAAGTTTGAGGTCATCCGTTGATCTCCGTGCAGACAGCCTGTGCTGCGCCAAGGGCCTCTGTTTAATAATGGCACTTTACTTGATTGTGGTCCCCATGGTTATCTTATGTCTGCAAATCAGATTACTGGAATTTAAGAGTCTCTCTGTTAGTTTTATCACCCGGTCAGAGTATGGGCTTTTAGGACCAGTATTACATCTAAAAGGGATATAAGCTTTAAGCCTTGCAAATACCCAAATTAGGTCTTCCTTTTTAAAAAGGGTTTGTTCACATAGTGAGTACATTACTAGTAGTGGCAACTATACTCTCTTTTTGCACAATAATGTTACTGATATAGTCCTGATTTGTACTATGTACCCCTATATACTTTTGTTTGGGCAAGGTGTTCCTAACATAGAGCAGAATCAGCCTTTTACAGTATTAAAATCTCTTCCAGTAGCTGGTATGCTACATCCTTTTCTGATCAAAATGTGATATAGTTAAATATAACCTATGTTATGATCTTATCACCTCCAGCACAATTGTGGCTGCCTGGAGCTGGGAGAGAGATTCCACCTTGCAGTTATTTAGAAAAGTACATCTGCAAGGGGCTTATCAAAACCATTTGTCTTCTCAAATTTCCAGTTGGGTGTGAACTGAAGAAACAACTTGAAGAATGGTCACAGCAATTACAAACAATTACCCTTCAGCAATTAACAAGAAGGCTTTCAATGGTTAAACCCAAATACTTGGTTGCCTGGGTTAAACATAGGCATTTGGATGATGGCCACTATACTTACATTCTTTTTTGTATTTGTTTGCTAGGCACCTGCAGATAGCTCTGTGCTGGTACCCAACTCATCTAAGACCAGAGAAGAACAATAGAAGCTTACCTTACATTGGATGACCAGCATGCTCTAAGAATTAAAGAAGGTGGAGATAAAGGGAACACACAGCAACATATTCAAGCTTATGTACATGGCATTTGAGTTTGGAGCATGGAAAAATACTGAGGCACTGCGTATATGTTATTTGTGCATGGGAATGAAACTCCTTGACCCTGAAAACAAGACAGGGAGTGGAGTGTGTGGTGTGATAAGGAATGCTGAAAACAGCCTCCTGAGTTTGAGTGTGTACAAGGTCACAGGTAGCCTCAGCAACCCACTTCAAATGACCATCTAGTGGATGTTGGTAGTTAATACAAGCCCTCTCAATAAATACATGGTGGATGGATGCTGGGGTGGACTCTCTCTGAAGAGCTGCCCCCAGCCCCGCTCAGCTGGAACTGTCTTAATACTTTGTTCTTGGCATTCACTGCAAGCTATAAGCTCTGCACTCGGTACATGCTAGTGATTATAAATTACTCCAAAATAGTCTTTTCAGAATGTTTTTAGTGGAAATGTTTCTCAGCCACTAAAAAATATATTTGAGTATACGGAGGATTTTTTACTTCATAGTCATATAGAAATGTGTATGCACAAATCTTGAAATTGAAGCAACCCTTGAAATGAGATCCAACTTGATTTTGGTGGAAAAGTAATTCATAAAGCCAGAATGAGCTGTGATATAGTTCACGTGGCGTATAGCTCTCTGTTGGTAATTACATAACAGGACACAGTACAGGGCCAGTGGCAAAAACAGACATAATTCATATTTAGCATTCCTTTCACATCTCATGAAATTTCCCTTTAATCAATAAAACAGAACATTTATAAGTGCTTTTGTTTTTAAAAAATTACTTTAAATTATATAAAATAATTCAGAAAATATCTGCTTTTACTTTACAAGTGCTTTTAGATTGTCCATGACAACACAGAAATGATTTCTGCAAATAAGTTGATTTTCTGTCATTTTTAGGCCTAGTGTAATTCATAATTTGGTATAAATTATCCATTCAATGCTCCATTTAATCCAAAAGCTGAATTTTCAGCTGAATAGTTGGCATGCAAAATAATTGGGGCTACAGTATTACTAAGCTGATTTCTTTAGTAATTTTAGTGATTCATGTGAATTTTTAATATTTTGAGACATGGATTTATTTTAGGATCCATTTTTAAGATTTCATTTATGCTTCCTGTTTTTGGTCTGCATTTTACTTATAGCACAATTATGTTCTTATTTTAGTTCCCATTGGACAAATTTAAAGTGATGTGAAATACTTCCAAGGAAGATTTTATATATATATATAAAATTGCATGAAACATTTTCTAAGTAAAAAAATTTGGTACTTATTGCTTTCAGGTTTGTGAGGGTCCTGGGACAATATTGTGGCTATTGTTACTTTTTGTTGTTGTTTTCAAACTAAATTGGCTGTGATATTCAAAGAAGTAAAAATAAAGCTTTGATGGAAATTGCGTAGTATTTTCATGCTGTTTTACATAGCATTTAAATTACTGCAGTTCATAGAAAAAGATGAAAAATTTCTGAATTTGCTTTGTGAAATAATTTTAAAAGCCAAATATGGGCAAAGTACAGTGGCTCACACCTGTAATGCCAGCACTTTGGGAGGCTGAGGCAGGCAGATCACCTGAGGTCAGGAGTTCAAGATCAGCCTGGCCAACATGGTGAAACCCAGTCCCTACTAAGAATACAAAAATTAGCTTGGTGTGGTGGTGGGCACCTGTAATTCCAGCTACTTGGGAGGCTGAGGCAGGAGAATCACTTGAACTCAGGAGGCAAAGATTGTAGTGAGCTGAGATCATGCCATTGCACTCCAGCCTGGGTGACAGAGAAAGACTGCATCTCAAAAATAAATAAATAAATAAATAGCTAAATGTGATAAAAATGAAAAAACAAAAATTTTTATATAAATAGATCATAGACCAAAATTTTCATAAATATAAATCCAAAAAAGGAAGAGAACACCACAATGTTATAGCTAAAATCCACTCTAGAGAAAATTACATTCATCTCCAACTTCCAAGTAGAAAATGAGAAAACTGTGGCTCAGGAAAAGTAAGTGGCTGGTGGAAAATGATGCAGTCAGTTAACCAACATCAGGCATCATGATGAATAATTAAAAAATCAGCCAGGCACAGTGGCTCAAGCCTGTGATCCTAGTACTTTGGGAGGCTGAGGTGGGTAGATCACTGGAGCTCAGGAGTTCAAGACCAGCCTGGCCACCATGGTGAAACCCTGTCACTACTAATACTACAAAAATTAGTTGGGTGTCATGGCAGGCACCTGTAGTCCCAGCTACTAGAGAGGCTGAGGCAGAAGAATCTCTTGAACTCAGGAGGTGGTGGTTGCAGTGAGCTGAGATCGTATGGCTGCATTCCAGCTTAGGCAATAGAGCTAGCCTCTGTTTAAAAAAAAAAAAACAGTTAAGAATTAGAAAATTAAATATAATGTCAGAGAAAATTAATTGCATAAGAAAATAATTTTATTACAATGTCAATTAAAAAAACCCAGCAACCCAGTTAAGAATGTGAGTGATTAAAATGTGGGAAATCGCTGTACTATATTACTGCAAATTATCCATGACTTTAGACCTTGTCCTTTGATTCTCAATTAGTTTCACCACTTTGATATGCAGCCACATTTTAGTTATTTAGTCAAACTAGGTGTTCTTTAAGTGACCAGTTATTTAACCAAATAACTGGTCTTATTTTGTTAACCAAAATTGACTTGATGGATTTTGTAGACAGTCTCAATATATTTTTAAATGAGAGATCTTGAAATACATGATTTATCTGTATGGATTAAAAAAAGATATCATTATTTTACAACATTTTACAAATTATTGGAGGTTGATATCTGTCATATTCCTCAAACAGTTTGTATAAGATGAAAACAACAATCTTACAAATTCTATAAAATAGTTGGCTACATTTTGATTGCAATCGAATTTTGATGTCATTGCAGACATTAAGAAAATGAGAGAATTGTCAAAATGTGAACATAAATATTTGGAGCTTTTAATCTAGGAAGGATGATATATTTCAAATTTAGAAATACTAGATTATTTCTTACAGTTTAAAAAAGCTGGACAATGACACGTCCCTATTCTTCAGCAGTTCAATTATCAGAAAAACGTGAATCAATTGGGAAAAAAGCACTAATTGAAACAATAAAGACATAATTGTAGGAAAATGAATCACACGATACACTATATATTTAACATTATTTCATCTAATACTTTGGCTAGCTTTCCACAAATGCAGCATGTTAGAGTGCAGTTTGAAGCTTTGGCCAATTTGGAATATCTCAATCAATTCACAAGGACATGGAAATATCAGTTTTTGTAATTAGGGCCAAATCTTTCAACTCTGTCTCTGTAAACCCTTCCCCCGATTGGTTCAAATAGAAAATCTTTCCACCACACATGTTAGCACTGTGTTTGAATATTTTAAAATTCTCTTATTGTCCTTTCTGTACTCATATTTCAGCAGCATGCGAAGTATAACAGCTGGCTGATCATGAGGTTTTTCCCTACAGCCATTGGCTGCTATATTTTTCTTTATGTTCTTAATGGCTGTGGATAGCTGCTAGGCTAGCATCTGCTTGAGACACAACTACAGTGAGAAATTCACAACCAAAACTTCAAGCCTCTGGGTCTTTGTAACTTACAAAGTAGCTGGGGCTCAAATTGTTATATGAATCTGAAAAATGAATATCTGTTTACCAGGGAAAGTAGAAGAGAAAGCAGGGAAAGAATATGGAAAACAAATGAGAGTTTAGCGGTCTGTTCATTTTTTTTTGAAACAGCATGAATACGACATGAATATGGTTGTTTCCCGAGTTTCCAAACTCAGGTAAACTGTCTAGAGAATATGTTCAGCAACTATATTCAATTTCAGGGTGTGCTGAAAGTTCTCATTACTGATAGGTTTCTCTAAACAGCAGACCCTCATTTTAATTAAAAAATTAGTTATATTTACCATAGTTATATAAGTTTGCTTTCATCTGTAAATCTGCATATATAATTGTTTTTTACATTTCTGTATTACATTGTACAAAGGACATAAAAACTTGGCTTATGATTTTTGCTGTAAATTAATGACATTTGATATTTTATTGGTATTGTAGTAATGGATATAATAGGAATTTATATGAATAAACTATATCTTTCTGAAGATTTCTGGAACATAGCACTTTTACTGGTACTTTGGGGAAATATAAATAATAAGGCTAGCTATAAAATTTGAGCTGTTTAAAGTATTTTATTTTAATTTCTGTGGGTTTGAACATCTGTCTCCTGTCATGACTAAATTATATTGCCTGAATTTGCACTAATCATCATTTACTTAAGAATGAGGTACAAAGGTCTGTAGGAAGGTTTAAGCATCACTTGACCCTATTTTATTTGCACATTTTCGATGTGTGATATTTTAGATCATCAAGGTCAGTGGTCAGGAGTTATGTAAGAAAAATGCAAGAAATTAAATTTTCATTTGGTTAATAGTATCTGTAATTCAAATTACTTATATGCAGCAAATTGTAGCTCTAAAAGATATTCAAAGATCCAAATTAGACCCAGAAGATAACCTGAATACCATTTGGCCAATCAGTAAAATCTTTTTCTTGTGACTGAATACATAGTGTTTATAAAACTAAATATTTGTTTCTCACCCCCAAATTTCTATAAGGAAATTCAAACCCTAAATGTGATGGTTTAGAAGGAGGGCCTTTGGGAAGTGACTGCATTATGATGGTAGAGCCCTAATAAATGGAATTAGTTCCCTTATTAAAATGACCTCAAGACTGAGCACTGTGGTTCATGCCTATAATCCTAGCACTTTGAGAGGCTGAGGTGGGCAGACTGCTTAAGCTCAGGAGTTTGCACCAGCCTGGGCAACATGGCAAAACTGTGTCTTCATAAAAAATACAAAAATTAGGGCCGGGCGCGGTGGCTCAAGCCTGTAATCCCAGCACTTTGGGAGGCCGAGGCGGGTGGATCACGAGGTCAAGAGATCGAGACCATCCTGGTCAACATGGTGAAACCCCGTCTCTACTAAAAATACAGAAAAATCAGCTGGGCATGGTGGCGCATGCCTGTAATCCCAGCTACTCAGGAGGCTGAGGCAGGAGAACTGCCTGAACCCAGGAGGCGGAGGTTGCGGTGAGCCGAGATCGCGCCATTGCACTCCAGCCTGGGTAACAAGAGCGAAACACCGTCTCAAAAAAAAACAAAAAACAAAAAAAAAAACCAAAAAAAAACCAAACAAAAAAAAATACAAAAATTACTACGGTGTAGTGGTACTGGCTTGTAGTCTCAGCTACTTGAGGGGCTGAGGCAGGAGAAAACTAGGAAGTTGAGGCTGCAGTCATCCAAGGTTGTGCCACTGCACTCTAGCCTGGGAGACAAAGTGAGACCCTGTCTCAAAAAAAAAAAAAAAAAAAAAAAATGGCTCAAGAAAGGTCTCTTGCCCTTTTGTTGCCATGTGAGGATCATGAGGACACAAGGAAAAGGTAACTGTCTATGAACCAGGAAACGGGCCCTTACCAGACAGCAAACCTATCAATTCCTTGTTCTTAGACTTTTCAGTCTACAGAATTGTGAGAAATAAATGTTCATTGTTCAAGCCACCTGAGTATGGTACTTTTGTTACAGCAGCCCAAACAGACAAAAGACACATAGATATGTATATTTGTTCATATCTATTTGTACATTTAGATACGTGTATCAATTTTATAACATGGGAGTCATATTTCTGAAGCTTCTAGATAGTGTGAATGTAATCCAAACTTCTAGATAATAATGAACATTCCAAAAACAGAATATATCAAAACAATATATTGAAAAGTAAAATAAATAATTTTGTAAAATCATCTTGTAATAAAAAAATAGAAAAATGGAGAAAGACAAAACCTATACATGTTAGGAAAAGATTGAAAAAAGTGCTTACACAACATTAAAAAAAATCTGCAAAGAAAAATAAGAACAAAGTCTAAAGATAACTGGCAAAGGTCCATATTCTTTAATATATAGGAAGCTCTCATCTTTCAATACAAAAGGCAGAAGACATGCATAGCCATTTCATCAAAAAATGCAAGCATTTTACTAATGCAAAAAGATGCTAAGTAAGGCTCATTCAAAATTAAACATTCGCAAATTAAGGCAATACAATCAATTTATCATCTTTTTTTTTTTTTTTTAAAAGAACTTGATAATACCCACATTTGGCATGAGTATCTGGTATGTTAGGCATATTTCTGCTAACTTTTGAAGGGCTATTTTGCAATAACTGTGTAACAAAAAAGGCACATGATTTTTGACCCAGTTGTTGCATGGTTAGAAATTTACACCAAATGATATATTTGAAACCATATGTCAAGATATACATACACATACACACATTCACACATATATTTCTGCAGCATAGTCTATAATACCAAAAATATTAGAAACTACCTAAATGTCAATACTAATTACATAAGTATTGGTAATCTATGTATATATAATATCATGGATTCACTACAAAAAGATGAAGCAAATATATATGTGCTAATTTGGAAATACCTTCACGGTATATTGTTGGGAGCAAAAAGGACCAAGTTCAAGACAATGTATGAACCATGTTCCAGTTTGTACAAACCATGTTCCAGTTTGTACAAATAAAATAATCACCAAGATGTGCTGTGTATACTACATGCTAAGACTTATGCTAACTACAAATTTCAACATTAAAGCAATCCACTTCATTCTTCCTACATTGAAGATTATAAGGGATTTGTAATATTCCCAAAGTTATGCAAGTGACCAACTTGAATTTAATATAAACGTTGAGTTTGTTAGGAGCAAATGCTCAAGTATGTCACTGGAATTTAACATTACAAATTATGGCTACAGAAAGATTGTGGTATAACCTTCATAGGGAATGTCATGCAAAAATGAGTTCATTCTATGTTTCTTACCATATTTTATTTACATATCTATTACAGTTTATTTCAATAAGTACACATATTTGTGCCTTTTCTTTTTAAAGAAATAATACTCCCATATATATGTATATATATTAATTTGCCTTGTAAGAATTAGCTCAGGGTCTTCAAACAGTCACAGAAAGCAAAGTGTTGGGGGCTGGAGGGTGGTGGAGGTAGGAGGGAGACTATTAAGGTGATTTTAGCTGTACTCCAAAGGGCAAAGCAGTAGTCTTTTGGGGGAGCTACCTGGGTTCTTTAGCTTTGACACCAGATGTATCTTTTTACCCTTCTTGAGATGATGCAGATCACATAGAGCATTAAGTAAGGCTCAAGGGCTTTGCACCAAAGTGCTTTATCAGCTCAGCAACACTTACTAACACTTTTTAAACTGAAAGGGCAATTGTTTCTTGCCTTTTCTTTCTTTTTCCTCCTTACGCATAATTCATACAAGATTATTTATCTATTTATCATGCTACTCTATATTTTAACTAAAGATTAGAATGAGAAAATAAAACTTTTTTGGCCACAGATTCAGGAAGAATCTTTTGCTATTAAACATAATCAATTAAGTTTGTTCCTTGAAATGAGGCTCAAAATTTTGAAATCTGAAATATTCTTGTTAAGAAAGTGGTACAATCATGGTGAATAATAGTGAAATACAAATGTATAGCCTTACAAGTGAATTTGTAACTAAGAGTAGAGAACAACACATTTTTTTAATAGTCATAACTTAAATTTTTACAACAATTTTGAAAATAATATATATAATTGGATGACATAGATTAGACATAGGCTAAACTATGATTAAAAAAAAGAGGCCCCAAAATGAAAAGGCTCAAACTGACGCATTATTACTTTATCAATTAATAGTCAGTGGGCAGGTGGGCTCTACTTTTTTTTTTTAATTGCATTTTAGGTTTTGGGGTACATGTGCAGAACGTGCAACATAGTTGCATAAGTACACACATGGCAGTGTGTTTTGCTGCCTTCCTCCCCTTCACCCACATTTGGCCTTTCTCCCCAGTCTATCCCTCCCCTGCTCCCCCCCGCTGTCCCTCCCCTATTCCCCCCAATAGACCCCAGTGTGTAGTACCTCCCTCCCTGTCTCCATGTGTTCTCATTTTTCTCACCCGCCTATGAGTGAGAATATGTGGTATTTCATTTTCGGTTCTTGTGTCAGTCTGCTGAGAATGATGTTCTCCTGATTCATCCATGTCCTTACAACAAAAACTCATCATTTTTGATTGCTGCATAATATTCCATGGTGTATATGTGCCACATTTTCCCAGTCCAGTCTATCATCGATGGGCATTTGGGTTGGTTCCAGGTCTTTGCTATTGTAAACAGTGCTGCAATGAACATTCGTGTGCATGTGTCCTTATAGTAGGAAAATTTATAGTCCTTTGGATATATACCCAGTAATGGGATTGCTGGGTCAAATGGAATTTCTATTTCTAGGTCCTTGAGGAATCGCCACACTGTCTTCCACAATGGTTGAACTAATTTACACTCCCACCAACAGTGTATGAGTGTTCCTATTTCTCCGCATCCTCTCCAGCATCTGCTGTCTCCAGATTTTTTAATGATCGCCATTCTAACTGGCGTGAGATGGTATCTCAATGTGGTTTTGATTTGCATCTCTCTAATGACCAGTGATGATGAGCATTTTTTCATGTGTTTGTTGGCCTCATGTATATCTTCTTTTGTAAAGTGTCTGTTCATATCCTTTGCCCATTTTTGAATGGGCTTGTTTGTTTTTTTCCTGTAAATCTGTTTGAGTTCTTTGTAAATTCTGGATATCAGCCCTTTGTCAGACGGGTAAACTGCAAAGATATTTTTCCCATTCTGTTGGTTGCCGATTCACTCTAGTGACTGTTTCTTTTGCCGTGCAGAAGCTGTGGAGTTTGATTAGGTCCCATTTGTCTATTTTGGCTTTTGTTGCCAATGCTTTTGGTGTTTTGGTCATGAAGTCCTTGCCTACTCCTATGTCCTGAATGGTTTTGCCTAGATTTTCTTCTAGGGTTTTTATGGTGCCAGGCCTTATGTTTAAGTCTTTAATCCAACTGGAGTTAATTTTAGTGTAAGGTGTCAGGAAGGGGTCCAGTTTCTGCTTTCTGCACATGGCTAGCCAGTTTTCCCAACACCATTTATTAAACAGGGAATCCTTTCCCCATTGCTTGTTTTTGTCTGGTTTATCAGAGATTATATGGTTGTAGATATGTTGTGTTGCCTCCGATGCCTCTGTTCTGTTCCATTGGTCTATATCTCTGTTTTGGTACCAGTGCCATGCTGTTTTGATTACTGCAGCCTTGTAGTATAGTTTGAAGTCTGGTAGTGTGATGCCTCCCACTGTGTTCTTTTTGCTTAGAATTGACTTGGCTATGCGGGCTCTCTTTTGGTTCCATATGAGTTCAGGGTAGTTTTCTCCAGTTCTGTGAAGAAATTCAATGGTAGCTTGATGGGGATAGCATTGATTGTGTAAATTACTTTGGGCAGTATAGCCATTTTCATGATATTGATTCTTCCTAACCATGAACATGGAATGTTTCTCCATCTGTTTGTGTCCTCTCTTATTTTGTTGAGCAGTGGTTTGTAGTTTTCTTTGAAGAGGTCCCTCACGTTCCTTGTAAGTTGTATTCCTAGGTATTTTATTTTCTTTGTAGCAATTGTGAATGGCAGTTCATTCTTGATTTGGTTCTCTTTAAGTCTGTTATTGGTGTATAGGAATGCTTGTGATTTTTGCACATTGATTTTATATCCTGAGACTTTGCTGAAGTTGCTTATCAGTTGCAGGAGTTTTTGGGCTGAGGTGATGGGGTCTTCTAGGTATACTATCATGTTGTCTGCAAATAGAGACAATTTGGCTTCCACCTTCCCTATTCTAATACCCTTTATTTCTTTTTCTTGCCTGATTGCTCTGGCTAGAACTTCCAGTACTATGTTGAATAGGAGTGGTGAGAGAGGGCATCCTTGTCTAGTGCCAAATTTCAAATGCTTCCTATTAAGTATGATATTGGCTGTTGGTTTGTCATAAATAGCTTTTATTACTTTGAGATACGTTCCATCAATACCAAGTTTATTGAGGGTTTTTAGAATAAAGGGCTGTTGAATTTTGTCAAATGCCTTCTCTGCATCAATTGAGATAGTCATGTGGTTTTTGTTTTTGGTTCTGTTTATGTGGTGAATTACGTTTATAGACTTGCGTATGTTGAACCAGCCTTGCATGCCCAGGATGAATCTTATTAGATCATGATGGATAAGTTTTTTAATGTGCTGTTGCAACCAGTTTGCCAGTATTTTATTGAAGATTTTTGCATCTACGTTCATCATGGATATTGGCCTGAAGTTTTCTTTTCTTGTTGAATCTCTGCTGGGTTTTGGTATCAGGATGATGTTGGTCTCATAAAATGATTTGGGAAGGGTTCCCTCTTTTTCAATTATTTGGAATAGTTTCAGAAGGAATGGTACCAGCTCCTCTTTGTGTGTCTGGTAGAATTTGGCTGTGAACCCATCTGGACCTTGGCTTTTTTTTGTGTGGTAGGCTCCTAATTGCTGCCTCAACTTCAGACCTTGTTATTGGTCTATTCATAGTTTTGGCTTCCTCCTGGTTTAGGCTTGAGAGGACACAGGTGTCCAGGAATTTATCCATTTCTTCCTGGTTTACTAGTTTATGTGCATAGAGTTGTTGGTAGTATTCTCTGATGATGGTTTGAATTTCTGTGGAATCTGTGGTGATTTCCCCCTTTATCATTTTTTATTGCATCTATTTGGTTGTTCTCTTTTCTTTTTTATCAATCTGGCTAGTGGTCTATTTTATTGATCTTTTTGAAAAACTAGCTCTTGAATTTATTGATTTTTTGAAGGGTTTTTCGTGTCTCTATCTCCTTCAGTTCTGCTCTGATCTTAGTTATTTCTTGTCTTCTGCTAGGTTTTGAGTTCTTTTGATCTTGCTCCTCTAGCTTTTTCAATTTTGAGGATAGAGTGTCAATTTTGGATCTCTCCATTCTTCTCATGTGGGCACTTATTGCTATATATTTTCCTCTACAGACTGCTTTAAATGTGTCCCAGAGATTCTGGCATGCTGTGTCTTTGTTCTCATTGGTTTTGAAGAACTTCTTTATTTCTGCCTTCATTTAATTGTTTATTCAATCAACATTCAAGAGCCAGTTGTTCAGTTTCCATGAAGCTGTGTGGTTCTGAGTTAGTTTCTGAATTCTGAGTTCTAACTTGATTGCACTATGGTCCGAGAGACTGTTTGTTATGATTTCAGTTGTTTTGCATTTGCTGAGGAGTGCTTTACTTCCAATTATGTGGTCAATTTTGGAGTAGGTATGATGTGGTGCTGAGAAGAATGTATATTCTGTCGATTTGGGGTGGAGAGTTCTGTAAATGTCTATCAGGTTTGCTTGTTCCAGGTCTGAGTTCAAGCCCTGGATATCCTTGTTAATTTTCTGTCTGGTTGATCTGTCTGATATTGACAGTGGTATGTTAAAATCTCCCACTATTATTATGTGGGAATCTAAGTCTCTTAGTAAGTTGTTAAGAACTTGCCTTATATATCTGGGTGCTCCTGTATTGGGTCCATATATATTTAGGATCGTTAGCTCTTCTTGTTGTATAGATCCTTTTACCATTATGTAATGACCTTGTCTCTTTTGATCTTTATTGCTTTAAAGTCTATTTTATCAGAGACGAGAATTGCAACTCCTGCTTTTTTTTTGCTCTCCATTTGCTTGGTAAATCTTCCTCCATCCCTTTATTTTGAGCCTTTGTGTATCCTTGCATGTGAGATGGGTTTCCTGGATACAGCACACTGATAGGTTTTGGTTTTTTATTAAATTTGCCAGTCTGTGTCTTTTGACTGGTGCATTTAGCCTATTTACATTTAGGGTTAATATTGTTATGTGTGAATTTGATACTGCCATTTTGATGCTAGCTGGCTGTTTTGCCCATTGGTTGATGCAGATTCTTCATTTTGTTGATGTTCTTTAGCATTTGGTATGTTTTTAGAATGGCTCATACTGGTTGTTCCTTTCTATGTGTAGTGCCTCTTTCAGGAGCTCTTGTAAAGCAGGTCTGGTGGTGACAAAATCTCTGAGTACTTGCTTGTGGGCAAATGATTTTATTCTTCCTTCACTTATGAAGCTCAGTTTGGCTGGATATGAAATTCTGGGTTGAAAGTTCTTTTCTTTAAGGATGTTGAATATTGGCCCCCACTCTCTTCTGGCTTGTAGAGTTTCTTCTGAGAGATCTGCTGTGAGTCTGATGGGCTTCCCTTTGTGGGTGACCTGACCTTTCTCTCTGGCTGCCCTTAGTATTTTCTCCTTCATTTCAACCCTGGTGAATCTGACGATTATGTCCCTTGGGGTTGCTCTTCTTGCAGAATATCTTTGTGGTGTTCTCTGTATTTCCTGGACTTGAGTATTGACCAATAGATATTCTAGGTTGGGGAAATTTTCCTGGATAATATCCTGAAGAGTGTTTTCCAGCTTGGATTCATTCTCTTCATCACATTCTGGTACACCTATCAAATGTAGGTTAGGTCTCTTCACATAGTCCCACATTTCTTGGAGATTTTGTTCATTCCTTTTTGCGCTTTTTTCTCTAATCTTGGTTTCTCATTTTATTTCATTGAGTTGATCTTTGACTTCTGATATTCTTTCTTCTGCTTGGTCAATTTGGCTGCTGAAAGTTGTGCATGCTTCACAAAGTTCTCGTTTTGTGTTTTTCAGCTCTTTCAATTCATATTCCTCTCTAAGTTGTCCATTCTTGTTACCATTTCCTCAAATCTTTTTTCAAGATTCTTAGTTTCCTTGCATTGATTTAGAACATGTTCTTTTAGCTCATTGAAGTTTCTCATTATCCACCTTCTGAAGTCTGATTCTGTCATTTTGTCACACTCATTCTCCATCCAGCTTTGTTCCCTTGCTGGTGAGGAGTTTTGGTCCTTTGTAAGACATGAGGTGTTTTGGTTTTGGGTGTTTTCCTCCTTTTTGTGCTGGTTTCTTCCCATCTTTTTGGATTTATCCACCTGTCGTCTGAGTAGTTGCTGACTTTTTGATTGGGTCTCTGAGTGGATGCCCAGATTGTTGATGATGAAGTATTCCTGTTAGTTAGTTTTCCTTCTAAAAATCTAGCCCCTCTGCTGTATGACTGCTGAGGTTCACTCCAGGCCCTGCTTGTCTGGGGTACACCTGTAGCAGCTGCAGAACAGTGAGGGATGCTACCAGTTTCTTCTTCTGCTATCTTTGTCCCAGAATGATGCCCGCCAAATGTCAGTCTGATTAGTCCTTTTTTGAGGTGACTCTTTGGATATACAGGGGTCAGAGAGCTGCTTGAGGAGACAATCTGTACTTTATAGGAGCTCCAGTGCTGAGCTGTGAGCTCCGTTGTTCATTCAGGGTTGTTGGGCGGGTATGTTTAGGTCACTGCAGCAGAACTTATAAACCCCCCACTTTTTTTTTCCCTCAGATGCTCCGTCTCAGGGAGTTGGGGCTTTATGAGAATCCGTTGCATTTTCCTGCCCAGCTAGGAGGCAGTCTAGTCACTTTTTGCCTGCCAAGGCTCTGCTCTGCTGCCATGGGGCTACACCCTACTGCCACGGGGCTCCGTCCTACTGTGTTGGGCTCCGCCCTGTTGGCAGAGTCTCTCTGTTATGGCGGGTTGCCTTGGCAATGGCTGGCTGCTTCTGCAGTGGGCGTGTACCTCAGTAGGGGTGGTATGCATCCGTAGTGGTGGACGCCCCTCCTCCACCAAGCTGCACCATCCTGGATTTAGCTGAGCCTGCAGTAAAACTCTCAACCCCGAATGTTTCAAATTGCAGTTTTGTTTGTCCCTGTGAAGGTGGGACCCGCCAAGCCTGATCACCCAGCTCCCTGCTTCAGAGTCCCTTTTCTCTCTGTCTCTCTTTTCCTTTTTAAGTTGAATGGTTGACTCTCTCACAGGTGCCTCAGTCACCTGCTGACAGGGTGCCAGGATCTGTGTGATTTCCCGTGCCTCAGCCCACTGCACCGGCTCAAATCACACTTCCCAGGAATCTCCCGGTTTGGCTCACTGACCAAGTCCTGCTCAGTCAGATGGATATGTTAATCTGCCCTCCCAAATCTCAGACTGCCAGTTTTAACAGGGCACCCAGACCAGTGAGTTTTGTGCACGCTGCCGCTGCATCGCAGGGCAGACTGAAATGGCCGGGCAAGCCAAAAAGGCTGCGCAGGTGTCCCGTGTCTCTCCTGCACCTGGGAATTTCCCCATTCTGTGGGCAACAAAGGTCCGTCTGAAAATGCGGCTAGGACTCACCCTCTGCACCTTCACTGAGAGCTGCAATCCTGAGTTGTTCCTACTGCGCCATCTTGGAAATCCCCCGGGCTCTACTTCTTGAGGTCAGCCAAGGTTTCAGGCTGACACGGTTGCTCTTTCACAATGAGGATTTCAATGTTACTGGCCATTTATAATTGGAAAGAAAAGGAGAAGGGAAGGGGAGGGAAAGTGACCTTTCTTTACGGCAAGTGATTCAGAAATTGTGCATTTCTCTCTTGCACAGTTCACTGGCAAGGAATAGGATACATGGCCAGTCGTACCTCTGAGAAAAGCCAAGTAATATAATTTTCATCCAGGTCACTGTGAGCCTTGTTGAAATGTTATTACCCAAGAAAAAAGAGAATAGATTTTTTTTTTTGGAAGCAGCAACAGTTTGTCTCCCATGCCCTTAATTATTTCACAATTAAAAAATTTATCTTACAATTGCATATACTTTTTTTTTGCCAATCAATGAGAGCTTGTAAGGTTGCTCAGGTTGGCCTTGAACTCATGGCCTCACCTTCGCAAGCACCATGACATCCGGCCGGAGCCACTTTGGGCCCCCTGCATATACATTTTTAAGGAATGGAGATCAATAAAGCATAACTTAAAGCTGCTATCATATGAATTAAGATGCATTTTAGCTGCAAGCATTTAATTTAAATTTAAATATACTATCACTTAGAGTGTTAAGTAATTGAAACTAAAAAGTCAGGTCAATAGTTTTAATCCAAGTCACATTACCACTCTGCATTATAAGAATTGTACAACTGAAAATTCATGCTGTTACCAAAATGCCAGGGTTTTGGTTTAGGTTCTGCATCTTACCACACTGAAAGCCAATCACTGAGACAATGAGAATTTCCACAGAAGAAGGGTGCTACAGCTGAGGAGAATGGGAGATCAGCCTTAAATTAGTCTCTTGAACCAACTAAAACTAAGGGTTTGTATAGCAGGGAAGAAATGTGACCATGTGTGGGAAAACAGGAATTAGGGAGGGGTAAGGAAGAGGAGTTGGTCAACAGGAAGTAGGTGGTCACTTAGGCAATCATGACAGGTGAGGAGTCTTTCATCTCATTGTCCAGATGTGGTGATCTGGTAAGTTTCCATTCCTTGATACTGTCTGGGAGGCCTGATGGGTGGTTTCCTGAGAAAGGAACTTGGATAAGACAAATGTAACTTTCTCAAGCTGGGAGGCTCAACTTTTATGTTCATTCAAAAGAAACCATAGACATAAGTTCTATGGGTAATTGGGCTGGTTCCATACCATATTTATATTTATATTTATATTTATATTTATATTTATATTTATTTATTTAATTAATTTATTTCCATAGTTTTTGGGGAACAGGTGCATACTGTATTTTTAAACTCTACAAATTCTATTTAGTACCTTCTGGAACAGTGTCTTGAATGAGTCATTAAAAAAATTTCTAAATAGATATTTTCCCCTGTACTGGAAGTGTTACCATTTCCTTGTTAACATTGTGTTTGTTTACAATAGTCTCTCAATATCTTTGGGGGTTACATTCCAAGATTTCCAGTGGATGCCTGAAACCACAGAATCATAGATAGTATAGAACCCTATATACACATATTTTTTTCTGTACATACATACCTACGATAAACTTTAATTTATAAATTAGGCACAGCAAGAGACTAACAACAATGACTAAAAATAAAATAGAACAGTTATAACAATATGAAATCATCATTACTGTTGTACTTTGAGGCAACTGTGAAGTAATATAAGGGCAACATATTGAACACAAGCTCTGAGATACCTTACAATTGATCTGGTAACCAAGACAGCTAATAAGTGACTAACAGACAGGGAAGGTACAGTGTGGAGATGCTGGGCAACAAGATAATTTGTGTCCCAGTCAGGTCAGAGTGGAATAGGATGGCCTGAGATTTCTTCACACTACTCAGAATGGCATGTAATTTAAAACTTATGAACTGTTTATTTCTAAAATTTTCAATTTAATACTTGCAGAGCATTATTGACCATGGGTAACTGAAACTGCAGAAAGCAAAATCGTGGATAAGGGATGCTATTGTAGATGCTTGGAGTTAGAGTTAAAGGTCTAAAACACATCTCTAAGCCCTTCGCTCAAATGAATTAACTGTTGTCCATCTAAATAGGATACTATGATTAGTGTAAACACTGTTGTCAAGTTTCTGCCAGAAGTATTGGTATAGAGAGATATTTTAACAAAAAAAGGAAAGATGTATACATTTTAGAGTTGTCCAGTCCTTTGCATATAAACTTATAATTATATTTTTCTGTGATAAAACAAATGTAACTTTCTCAAGCTGGGAGGCTCAATTTTTATGTTCATTCAAAAGAAGCCATAAGCATCAGTTCTATGGGTAATTGTGTGTTCTATTATGTTATGTTAATGTTAACTTAAAAAGAAATATGCTTTGAGTCTGGTTTATGAAGACATATAGATTCAGTAGTGTAAACTTAACAATTTACATACAGCTTTTTTAGTGATAGAAAACACTAGGTAAGTTGAGAAAGTTTAAGAGAAGCTGCTATTGTTGTTGAAAACATGTTTATTTAACTCTTTCTATGTGAAAATAATGTTTTCTCATTCTTTGTTGCTGTAGATGTTATGTGTATATATCTTTTATTTTTGTAATTAAAAAAACAGTGGAATTATAAATTTATTATCAACTTGTCTTTAGGTTAAATACATTTAGTGTAGCCTCTGCTTGCCATTAGGGCTGAGAACTTAACTACATTTGAAATAGATCCATATTCAAATTATATTGCAAAAATTTTTGATGAGAATTCTTCTGATAATACTTCACACATTCCATAGCCATCTATATGCTAATATTTCCAACAAATTATCAGATGCTATTTCGACACAACCCTTTTCTCAACAAATGACCTGTCACGTTCATAATGGCCTCAATTTTTGGTGGCAGTTTTAACTTTATCTAGCAAAAAATTGAAGGCTCATAAAGAAACTAATTACATAATTTCACAGTTAATAATATGGTTTCTAGTTTTAAGACTTGCAATGTGCAAATTTATCTAGTTAAATTTTCTAAAAGTCAAGGCTGCTGTTTTTTCTTTTAAAATCATTTACAAACGATTTTTGAAGGAAAGCAGAAATTTTCATAATATGGACTTATAAGAATTGAGTGCTAATTTTACATTGCTGTTATTGTTTTTGTAAGCATAAATTTATCTAAATCACATTTCTATTATACACGCATGTCTTGTTAAGTTTTCCTCTTTGAAGAGTTCACAGCTTTCCAAATGTAATCAGAAGGAAGGCATATCAACTGGGAATTTATTTAGGTTATTTTCCCGTAATGCCAATAGTACTTATTATCTGAAACCTTGGGATTTTGAACAATACTATTCTTAAGCTATATTGTTTTTCTGACAGAAAATCCAGGATGGGGAGAGTTATTTCATTATTTCATCTGGATTATATTAGCAAAGACACAATTATTAATAATTAAGTTGACTAATAATATAAAACTGATATCATTTCATATGATTTGGTTAACAAATAAATATTTTAAAACTAATATTAAATGTAGGACTTAAACATTGTTTTTTCATTTGATACTATCCTTTGACAACTTGAAGAAGAATTTAAGAAGAGAAAAGCATAAAAGTAGGAAGGAAAAAGACAAAAGGAGTTTAGTGAGCAAGAGACTTAAATATTAGAAATGTTACACAATAGGGAAACTAAAAGAACAATCTAAGAAAAAAGCTGTTGAGAAAAAAGAAAAAAAATAATAAGATTAAAACAAAGTTGAGGTTTACTAAACTCTTTTTTTTTGAGATGGTGTCTCTGTCAACCAGGCTGGAGTGCAGTGGTGTGATATTGGCTCACTGCAACCTCCATCTTCCAGGTTCAAGCAATTCTTCTGCCTCAGCCTCCCAAGTAGCTGAGACTACAGGCACACACAACCACGCCCAGCTAATTTTTTCATTTTTAGTAAAGATGGGGTTTCACCACGTTGGTGGGAATGGTCTTAATCTCTTGACCTTGTGATCTGCCTGACTCAGTCTCCCAAAGTGCTGGGATTACAGGTGTGACCCACCATACCAGGTGAAGGTTTACTAAACTCTTTAAATGAGATATCCAATTTTTTTTTTAAGTTACAGAGATCTGAATATTCCTACATTTATTTTCTGAGCATATAAAGACTTTGCCATTTACCTGTCCATCTGTAGATGTACAAGGATTTCCGTGTTGACACCAGGAAAGAGTAAGTACATCTTGTCAACTTGTTCTTTTGCTTTTCAAATCTAATCTGAAAATACACTTTTCTTTATTCTATTTCCTTAATTGCTTTCTCTCATTATATGTTTGGTGAATTAGTGACTTACATTTATTCATTGTGCAGTGGCATTGCACTTCTTTGCATCATTTATATGATTATTCCTTATATTAATGAATTTTCTAATTTTATTTCATAAGGCATTTGAGGTATAGCTTATCAAAAGTATATTCCAAAAGCAAATATTGTTCTTTAACTTTATTGTTTCCATTAACCTTAATGGTCCTTCAGAGAAATGAACTTTTGAATATACAAAACTATTTTATCATTTTGATTGAAATAGTTTTAATTCAATTACTTCATCAGCTGCAGTGTATTGAATGCTTGCATGATTGGGCTCAACTGCACATGCTCAGTGTATCTATCATAGAGAAAATTGTGGGTTTTATCATCTATTTTTGTTACTACTGGCTGACTTTCAAATTTTAGACTCTGACAAGGATAGTATTACTCAATGACTCTAGTACACTGATTCAGAAATCAGCATTTTAGTCTAAAAATTTAAGAGACAAATCTTATGCCCTTTAAACACAGAAGTTTTTAAGTACAGACTAAAATCTCACATTACTTCAACTGTCATTAATATTGTAAATATTGTACACAATCCCACATTTGGTGCTATGAAATTAAACATTTGTACAAGTAATAAAAGCAACTAAAATTTGACCTCTGGATTGTATAGAAAACATGAAAGATACTTTTTTCCTCTGTGTTTGAATGACTGATTTGTTTAGAAGAAACAAAAAGAAATGCAGTTTATAAACTGATTTTGAAGATTATTTCCTTGAGAATTTTTGTTTCCCTCATAAAAGCAAATTGCTATGTAAATGACTATTCTATATCTGGTTCAAAGTGATGGACAAGGTGTCCATCTCTTCTCCCTGTTAATATTCCATGAAGGTGGTATTGAAACCATAGGTGTATTAGTTCATTTTCATGCTGCTGATAAAGACATATCAAAACTGGGAACAAAAAGAGGTTTAATTGGTCTTACATTTCCACATGGCTGGGAAAGCCTCAGAATTATGGTGGGAGGAAAGACACTTCTTACATGGCAGTAACAAAAGAAAAATGAGGAAGAAGCAAAATGGAAACTCCTGATAAACCCATCAGAACTTGTGAGATTTATCACTCTCATGAGAATAGCACAGGAAAGACTGGCCCCTGTAAATCAATTACCTTCCCCTGGATCCCCACCACAACACATGGGGATTCTGGGAGATACAATTTAAGTTGAGATTTTTGGGGGAACACAATCAATAGGAAATGTTACAACTGACATTTTTGATACTCAGTGACCTAAAATCTTTGCTCTTAAAAGTGTTTGCATTTTTGTAGAGAACAATGGACAATAAAAACAATGAATTAGTAAATTAAATCGTGGTTTAAATTATATTATGGAGTGGGTAAGAGAGATGGCGATGTCAGAGTGATCAAGTCTTATTGAGAAGCTGATGTGTGAGAAGAGACAGATGAAGAAAGAAGTGAGCCTGCAAATATCTGAAGGAGGAGTATTTTAGGCAGAGGAAATAGCCAGTGCCGAGCTCCTGAGGCAGAAGTATGTCTTGTGGGTCTGAGGAACTAGAGAAGGCCAATGCAGCATTAGCAAAAGTAGCAGTCATAGGAGATAAGTTCAAATAACAGGGGCTTTGGTTTTTGTTTTGAGTAAGACATGGCATGTGACTCATATTTTTTAAAAGACCCCTTTGGATGCTACTTTGAGAATAAACTGAAAGGAGACAAGGATGGAGGGGAGAAGAGCACTTGGGAAGCTATTGCAATAATCCAGGTGAGAGATGGTGGTGGCATGGACCAAGATAATTGGTTAGAGGATAGATGAAGTAGTTGGATTTTGGGTATATTAGGAAGGTAGAGCCAATAGGATTGCCTAATAGACCAAATGAGGAGTATTAAAGGAAGAGAGAAGTCAAGGATGACTCCAAGGTTTTTGGCCTGAGCAACTGATACGGTTTGGCTGTGCCTCTATCCAAATCTCATTTGAATTGTAACTCCCACAATTCCCATGTGTGTGAGACAGACCCAGTGGGAGGCAACTGAATCATGAGGCAGGTCTTTCCCATTCTATGTTCACAACAGTGAATGTGTCTCACGATATCTGATGGTTTTAACAAGGGAAGTTTCCCTGCACAAGCTTCCTTCTCTTGTCTGCTGTCACGTAAGACAAGTCTTTCTTCTTTCACCATGGTTGTGAGGCCTCCCCAGCCATATGGAATTGTAAGTCCAATCAACCTCTTTCTTTTGTAAATTTCCTAGTCTTGGGTATGTCTTTATCAGCAGTGTGAAAATGGACTAATACAGTGAATTGGTACTGGGGTGGGGTGCTGCTGAAATGATACCCAAAAATTTAGAAGCGACTTTGGAACTGGGTAAGAGGCAGAGGTCAGAACAGTTTGGAGGGATCAGAAGAAGACAGGAAAATGTTGGAAAGTTTGAAACTTCCTAGAGACTTATTGAATAGCTCTGACAAAAATGCTGATAGTGCAATGAACAATATGGCCCAGACTGCAGTTGTCTCAGATGGAGATGGGAACTGGAGCAAAGCTGACTCTTGTTACATTTTAGCAAAGAGACTGGTGGTATTTTGTCCCTGCCCTAGAGATCTGTGGAACTTTGAACTGAGAGAGATGATTTAGGGAGTCTGGTGGAAGAAATTTCTAAGCAGCAAAATGTTCAAGAGATGACTTGGGTGCTCTTAAAGGCATTCAGTTTTATAAGGTAAGCAAAGCATAAAAGTTTGGAAAATTTGAAGCCAGACAATGCGGTAGAAAAGAAAAGCACATTTCCTGAGGAGAAATTTAAGTCAGCTGCAGAAATCTGCATAAGTAACAAGAAGTTGAATGTTAATCACCAATACTATTGGGATAATGTCTCCAGGGCATGTCAGAGGTCTTCACAGCAGCCCCTCCCATCACAGGTTTAGAGGCCTAGAAGGAAAAAGTGGTTTTGCAGACTGGGCCCAGGGTTCTGGTGTTGTGTGCTGCCTAGGGACTTGGTGCCCTGTGTCCCAGCTGCTCCAGCAATGGCTGAAAGGGGCCAATGCAGAGGGTGAGCACTGGCTTCAGAGGGTGCAAGCTTTAACCCTTGGCAGCTTCCACATGGTGTTGAGATTGCAAGTGCACATAGTCAAGAATTGGGGTTTGAGAACCTCTGCCTAGATTTCAGAAGATGTAGGGAAATGCCTGGATGCTCAGGCAGAAGTTTGATGTAGGGGTGCAGCTCTCATGAAGAACCTCTGCTAGGGCAGCACAGAAGGGAAATGTGGGATCAGAGTTCCCACACAGAGTCCCTACTGGGGCACTGCCTTGTGGAACTGTGGGAAAAGGGTCAACATACTCCAGACCCCCAGATGATAGATCTACCAACAGTTTTCACTATGCACCTGGGAAAGCTGCAGATGCTCAACACCAGCCCTTGAAAGCAGCTGGAAGGGAGGCTGTACCCTGCAAAGTCACAGGGGCAGAGCTGCTTAAGATCATGGGAACCCACCTCTTACATCAGTGTGACCTGGATGTGAGACCTGGAGTCAAAGGAGATCATTTGGAAACTTTAATATTTGACTGCCCCACTGGATTTTGGACTTTTGTGGGGCTTGTAGCCCCTTGTTTTGGTCAATTTCTCCCATTTGGAATGGCTGCATTTTCCCAATGCCTGCACTTGTATTTTATCTAGGATGTAACTAACTTGATTTTGATTTTATGGGCTCACCAGTGGAAGGGACTTGCCTTATTGTGGATGAGACTTATCTTGGATGCTGAAATGAGTTAAGACTTTGGGAAACTGTTGGGAAGGTATGATTGGTTTTTAAATGTGAGGACATGATATTTCAAGGGGCCAGGGTGGAATGATATGGTTTGGTTGTGTCCCCTCCCAAAACTCATCTTGAATTGTAGTTCCCGCAATTTCCATGTGTTGTGGCAGGGACTCAGTGAGAGGTAATTGAATCATGGAAGTAGGTTTTTCCTATGCTATTCTCATAAGATTAATATTAATCTCATGAGACAAGAGAAGAAAGTTTCCTTGCACAAACTTTCTTCTCTTGTCTGCCATCAAGTGAGACATGCATGATTGTGAGGCCTCCCAGCCATATGGAACTGTAAGTTCAATAAACCTCTTTCTTTTATAAATTTCCCAGTCTTGTGTAGGTCTGTATCAGCAGCATGAAAACAAATGAATACCATAACTGACAGGATGGAGTTGTCATTGCTGAGATGGGAAAGTCTGTGGAAGGCATGGGTTTAGGAGGAAGATTAAGAGTTTAGTTTTGAAACCATTAAATTAGGAATGTTTATTATTTATCTAATTGGCAATGTCAAGAAGGAAACTAAGGTGTAAGAAACTGGGGTTCAGAGGACTGGTTTATTTTTGAGGCATAAGTTGGAAGTCATCAGCATATAGATACATTTAAAACCAAGTGAATGAATGAAAATACCAAGAGGGTAGTTATAAACTGGGAAGAAACTCAGTCCAATGACAGAGCTCCTGGGCACTCCAGTGCTAAGCTATGAGATTTTTCTTGGGTAACTAAAGAGCTACAGACGAATGTTGACCAATAAAACAGAATTTAGGAAGATGCAGCCTGGAATGTAAGTGACTTTCCCAGCAGCACTTTGATGAGGCTCCCAATTTAAAGACTGTGTGAGAGAAAGAGGCAGACATAAGGAGGTCTAATGACTGCCTTTTGGGATTGCAGTTGAGATTTGCAAGCCTATATTTTAAATGAGTTAATGTTTGTAAAGAATTTAGAAAAATGCCTGACATATGCTTCCTTAATGTTTATTAAATAGGTACATACATTAAATAATCATTAGTACTCTTGCCCCTGTAATTATTTCCCCTACACCTCATAAAAATGTCTTAAGAGTCTGCCCATATTTAACATGAAGCAAATCTTATTTTCTTAAAATAAGGTGAAAAAATACATTTTTGCAGCAAAATGACTTTCTAAGCAAGTACTTTGATAAGCCATCTGCACAGGGAGTCAAAGCTTGGGAGAAACATAGATGGTCACTATTTACTATCTGTGTAATTAGTAAATGATTATTATGTAGAAGAGGCTAAGTAAGTTTAGGAAATGCAATTGTGGATGTTTCTTGGAAGCTCTGTGTAGGAAGAGAAAAATAAATTAAGTGGCAAGATTGGAAGAAAAATTTAGTAGGAAAGAATGAGAAACAGAAATATCTATTAGGAAATTTTATTGAGTTTTTACTGTATGATAGATGACAAAAATGTTTTTTTCCCCAATATTCTCATAAAATAGTAAAATTTCTATTATAAAAATGTGTTGTTGAAGTATATGTTTCAGAGAATACGGCAAAGTACTTCTTGTTTCACGAAGGATTTGAAGTGATATCAGAGATACAAGATGTTAGATTTATTTTTTTTATCCTCCTGGGCCACACAGATATTCCTTTGAATTCTTATAAAGCTATTTTAACATGCTCCTAGATATATTTTCTGCAAAACAAGTATGAAAATGTTAGTAAGTGTAACTAGAAAATATATGGGGTTAAACACAACTGAATAAATTCCTTTTCTATAAGAATTTTCAATATTTACTCTATTGTTTGGCAATGAGAATCACGAAGTAAGGCAAAATAGTATGTACTAAGTATTTAAGAAAAAAATATATTTCACAGGATTTATGTTCTGGGAAACACATTTAAAGAAGCCATTCAATTGTAAGTTATTTTTTCCAGCCACAAAATCTCTACCAAATACAATAAATTGGGTCCAAAAATAGATTGTTGTGAGAGTATTTAAATGAATGAGCATATTTTAAAATTGATGAAATGAATGAGCTCGATGACCTCAAGTTATGGAAATCCTCAAATAAAAATGGACATAAGACAAGTCCAATCTCTGCTGTATTTTAGTGTTACCTGGTGGCAATTATAAGACTTAGCTGAAATATTAGTGGGAAGGATCATGGGTCCTTCTATTGATTGAGACTTCTGGCACAGTAGTAGTGATTCTAGAAATCTTCCAATTCCTTGGTGCAGGAAAAGACTGGTAAAGAGAAACTACTTTCTGCTTTTCCACATCCTTTCACAATATCCTGAGACACATTACCTGTTCTTTATTTGGGGTTATCTTTCCTTTTATGTCTCCATCTCCCCACAGAAGATTAGAACTTGAGTTTTCCTCCGCTGGAGAATGGATATTAGGTGGATGATGGGTGCCAATCACAACTGAGACCTCGATTTGATTTATCATGAGGTTTTGCTATATAAGTTCTTGGAACTCAGAAAACATGTTATATTCTGTTGGCTCATCAAAGAATAATTATTTTGTTATGGTGTAGAATAAACAAAACTTATTTTCTACCTTCAAGGGTAAATAGTACAGTAGGGGTGACTGCAAAAGTACAGTAGGAGTGAATGAATATTAGCTGTAGTTTATTATTCTACTGTAATAGAGTTAGATAAATTACAGTTAATATTCAGGACTGGCTACATAATTTGTTGGGCACAGTATAAAATGAAAATGCAGCTTTGCTAAAGAATGAAGAAGCTAAACACCATTGCCAATGTTCCACAGTTAGTGGCAGATCTGGTATTTAAGCCCAGGTATTCTGGTTTCAGAGAATCTACTTTAGCCACTAGATAATGTGACCTATTTATTCCTTCTTAAATTTTACTATATAAAGCAACTTACTTACCCACACACATAGATACACACTCCCCACAGTATCCTCAAATTTTTTTCTGTATTGATCCTAAATGACAAATTATGAGGTTTTTTTTTTTTCCTATTTCTTTAATTCTTGTTCATGATTTCTTTAATTCTTGTCTTGTCATGTTATATGTCAGTGTCTCCCTCTCTAGCACAAGATCGGCTAACAGAGTTACCAGAAGATGTAAGTTAGGTGTTTCTCAGAAGTAAAAGCTACCTACCCTATGAGAGATTTATTATTAAAAAAACTGGGAGAGGCAATTGAAATATCTGATTTCCTAATATGCTGGGAGTACCCAGTATTCTAAGAGTCTTTATATAAATCACTCTCCCAAACAGTTATCAGATGGTTTCCACATTCCTATCCTCAATAAATCTACATTTTTGGGAGGGAAGGAGGAGTTGGCACAGAGAGGTTGGGAATAATTTAAGAAGACAGATGAATGTTGAATTATTAGTATGGTATCTGCTAAAGGAACAAGGAGAGTGATTACTATGCACCTACCTATTTGAGGAGTTCTGTTGTGTGGCTTGGATGGCATGTTATTAAATCTCATTTATTAAACCCATCCTTTTGATGATGAAGAAGGCAGAGACCTAGAGAGGTAAAATGCTGAGCCGATGGCATACCTATGATTAAATCCAGGTGTTTCATTGCCTACTATCATGTTCTTTTGAATACCCCATAGCTTTGCTCTCCTGAAATTAATCTTTTCATGGATGGTATGCCTTACTTAGTATCTGCCCAAAAGAACTCATTTTATTTGATGAGGTGGACAATTAGTATTTTCACAGTGCCTTCTGCTAGGTTAGTTAATAATCCATAGTGGAAATTCTAAAAACTTATGGGTTAAGTGGGTACAAGTAGAAAACACAGTTCTGTAATGTCTTGCCTAATATTTCTTATGAAAAATATTAAAAGTTGCATACCATTTTGTGTCCCTTCCAGGTGAATGTGAACCTAGCGTTTGGTTTTGAAGAGGATACATGACTTCTTTAGGTTGACAATGTACTTACTTGTTTGAAAATAGAAGACTATTTTAATTCCACAAAAAAGTCAGTTCTATGAATCATAGTAAAATAATCTGATCCTTGGATAGATGTTTGACTTTGTGGATATAGCATTCTTGTCTATACCCTGAAGATAAAGTGTTTACTTAATTCCTTTTATTATTATCGATGAAAGAAAATCTAAATTACTATGCAAATATTGCTGATATGTTCTATTTGTTCTAATTATGAGAAAATGCAAAAATACAGAAAAAATAACACATACTTAGATGTTTTCTAATGGAGGCAATACATTATTGTGTTCAATAATTTGGAGGTGGGATTTTAAGTAGTATCTTTTCAATGTGCATTCTTATTTATTCCTTGGTGAATACTTTCATTAATTGTATTTATAGTCCAGAGGAGGCATAATGAATTTTAAAAGTGTGTATAATTTTTTGAAACAGTCTAATTTCTTTGGGGAAGGGCATACTTATCAGATTAGAGTTTTCTTATAAGGCATTGAATTCTTGATTCAATGATATTTTTCTCTCAAAAAAATTCATTTAAACCTCATATCATTATTTTTTTTTAAAAAATCTCTATAAACACTAGAAATAAAATTCAGCATTTCTAACAGGTTTCAATTCCATCATCAGCATTTTATACAAAAGCCAGTGAACACCATAGTTACAACTTTGATAAAAATCAAAAGTGAGTAAAAGTCTTTCAAAGTCTACAATCAGTCTTAAGTAGCCTTTGAAGGGGTAGTTCATATTTATTATGTGATAAGGAAATAAAAAAAGAAAGACATTTTGCTAAGGTGATTGATTTTTTTGAAAACACTATTGCCTGAAATACAAGATTAATTTGGAGAACTATTTTGCTATAGAGAATTAGTAAGAAGACAGGTTATAAAAAATTGTGAAAGCAAACATCACACCTATAACATTCAAAGTAGACATAAACTGTGTATTGGACAGGGCCATAATTATATTTCTTTTATCTTCTGAAAGAAGCACTGTCAGCTTTTTATAATGAACTCAATAGCACCTAGAGGCTTTTTGATCTTAGAATTTCTACAGTCATGCATCAGTGCTGAAATTATAGATCTCATGTGTTTTATAATTGAAGTGAACTCTGGACATGTATGATTGGATTGCTAACATCCCACTGAATTCCCTTGCTGGTGAGGTTTCAGAATAATTTAAATTCCCTTATTAACAAAAGAAAATAGACTGAAAAATTCTAACTGACAAATATGTAATAAATATGTATTTTCCTTGAGGAAAAATACAACAAATACAATTGAACCATCTGAATTATTAACTCTGTATTAACCACTTAAGAGCACAAAGAAAGTAAATTATAATTTATGTTAAATACACAGGCATTCATCTCATATAATTTGAGAAACTGTGCTTTGCATAAATGTTATTTATAAATATTTTATATTCATAAGCAAACATTTTAGTATCATATTACAACATAGTTCATCAAGCAATAAAATGAAAACCATGGCATTTGTTGAAAAAAGGGAAAAGATTTTTCATTACCGTTAATAGTATACAGTTTCCGATCAATTTAAGAGTTTGGAATAGAAAAATATTTACTTACTATATGTAGCCAAACATATATATTTCAACCCCAAACCATGGAAATGAAAAAAAAAAAAAAAAAAAAAAAAAAGAATTTACTGTTTCCACTGGAATGACATTTTTTGTCAGGAATGTTTATTTATAGATCCTTCTGGGGGATATGTTAGAAAGAGAGAAGGCAAAGAATGGGGAAGTATAATTTTGCTTAACAAAATTTCAAACAATAAAATGCCCCCAAATCCCTTCTGTTTTCTCCAAAACTTCTGAAAGCTTCTCATGAGAGCTCAAATCAAGCTTTTAGTTTCTCTTAATTCTCAACATAAAGGATCTTTCAATCCTATACCATGGAAACTTGCTACACATAAAGTATTACCTTTTAGAAACATATGGATATATCCTTACGGTAGTTTGCTTTCTGCTAATAGCTTATCATTATAGCATAACATTTCTTTAGCTAAAACAATTATAGCTGAATAGTAGCAATACCATTGAGCATAATATTGCATGGAATCATGGTCTCAGAAATGATCTTAGACAACATTTAGTTTAATGACTTTTTACAAACTTTTGCTCATATGTACCTTAAAGTTTGTCAAAAACAATGCCTCTCCTCAGATATTTTTAACTTGACAATGATTTTTTTATATCATAACTTTAAGTATTTTATAATTTTTTTTTTTGAGACAAGTCTTGCTCTGTCCCCAGGCTGGCGTGCAGTGGCACGATCTCAGATCACTTCAACGTCCAATTCCTGGGGTCAAGCGATTCTCTTTCTTCAGCCTCCCAAGTAGCTGGAATTACAGACATGTGCTACCATGCCCAGCTAATTTTGTATTTTTAGTAGAGATGGGGTTTTACCATTTTGGTCAAGTTGGTCTTGAACTCCTGAGCTCAAATAATCTGCCAGCCTTGGCCTCCCAAAGTGCTGGGATTACAGGTTTCAGCCACTGCGCCTGACCCATATTCTATAAATACTGACATTTAAAAATTAAACTGCTATATATAAGAAATGGCAAAATCTGTAGTGATTTGATAGTTAGACTTATTCATTTACAATATATAAACAAGTGGCTCATGCCTGTAATATCAGCACTTCAGGAGGCTGAGGCGGGTAGATTATGAGGTCAGGAGTTTGAGACTAACCTGACCAATATAGTGAAACCCTGACTCTACCTAAAATACAGAAAAATTAGCCAGGAGTGGTGGCATGCACCTGTAATCCCAGCTACTCAGGAGGTTGAGGCAGGAGAATCGCTTGAACCAGAAAAGAGGAGGTTGCAATGAGCCAAGACAGCACTACTGCACTCCAGTCTGGGTGACAGAGTGAGAACAGTCTCAAAAAAAAAATAAAAAATGTTTGTATGTGTACTGTTTTATACCAAGAGTTCTCAACTTTTTTTTTTTTTTTTTGGTGTGTGGTTACACTTATAAGTCTGCTCTAGGGACAGATATGCAATTGCATGGGTGTGGAAATCTGTGGAAACCATCAAGGTGGCTGTGATGTAGAGTTTTTCTTCTTTTAAGAGAACCTGCTGCAAGGTCTGGCTTAACATACAGAAGTCAACAAATGTTTTACACTACATAAACACAATTAAAAACAAAAATCACATGATCATCTCAATAGATGCAGAAAAAGCATCCTTTTATGATTAAAGCTCTCAGCAAAAATGGCATAAGAGGGATATACCTCAATGTAATAAAAGTTATCTATAACAGACACACAGCCAACATAATACTAAATGGAGTAAATTTGAAAGCATTGCCCCTGAAAACTGGACAAAGACAAGGATGTCCACTCTTACCACTCCTCTTCAACACAGTACTGGAAGTCCTAGCCAGACCAATCAGACAAAAGAAAGAAATAAAGAGCATCCAAATTGGTAAAGAGGAAGTCAAACTGTCACTGTTTGCTGATGATATGATTGTTTACCTAGCAAACCGTAAAGTCTGATAAAAGAATTCAGCAAAGTTTCAGTTTACAAATTAATGTAAACCAATCAGTAGCTCTTCTATACACCAACAGTAATCAAGCAGGGAATCAAATCAAGAACTCAAACCCTTTACAATAGCTGCAAAAAAGGTAAAATACTTAGGAATATACCTAATCAAGGAGATGAAAGACCTTTACAAGGAAAACTACAAAACACTGTTGAAAGAAATCATAGATGACACAAACAAATGGAAACACATCTCATGCTCATGGATGGGCAGAATCAATATTGTGAAAATGACCATACTGCCAAAAGCAATCTACAAATTTAATGTAATTCCATCAAAATACAACCATCATTCTTCACAATTAGAAAAACCATTTTAATATTCATATGAAACCAAAAAGGAATTCACATAGCTAAAGCAAGGCTAAGAAAAAGGAACGAATCTGGAGGCATCACATTACCTGATTTCAAACTATACTATAAAGCCATAGTCATCAAAACAGCATGTTACTGGTATGAAAATAAGCACATAGACCAATATAACAGAATAGAGAATCCAGAAATAAACCTGAATACTTAGAGCCAACTGATCTTCAGCAAAGCAAACAAACACATAAAGCAGGGAAAGGACACCCTTTTCAACAAATGGTGCTGGGATAACTGGTTAGCCAAAGGTAAGAGAATGAAGACGGATCCTCATCTTACCTTATACAAAAAAAAAAAACTCAAGATGGATTAAAGACTTAAATCCAAGACTTGAAACTATAAAAATTCTAGAAGATAACACTGGAAAAACCCTTCTAGACATTGGTTAGGCAAGGATTTCAGGACAAAGAACCCAAAAGCAAATGCAATTAAAACACAGATAGATGGCCGGGACCTAATTAAACTAAAGAACTTTTGCATGGCAGCAGAGAAAACAGAAAAGTCACAGAGTGGGAGAAAACCTTTACAATCTATACTTCTAACAAAGGACTAATATCCAGAATCTACAATAAAGACAAACAAATCAGTAAGAAACAATCTCAACAAAATGTGAGCTAAGCCCATGAATAGACAGTTTTCAAAAGAAGATAAACAAATGGCAACAATCATATGAAAAAATGCTCAACATCACGAATGATCAAGGAAAGGCAAATTGAAACCATAATGTGTTACCACCTTACTCCTGCAAGAATGACCATAATCAAAAACTAAAAAATAGTAGATGCTGGTGTGAATGCAGTGAACAGGGAACACTTCTACACTGCTGGGGGAATACAAACTAGTACAACCAATATGGAAAACAGTGTGAAGATTCCTTAAACAAATAAAAGTCCCAGCTGGGCCCAATGATGGATGCCTGTAATTCCAGCACTTTGGGATGCCGAGGCAGGTGGATCACCTGAAGTCAGGAGTTGGAGAGTAGTTTGGCCAATATGGTGAAACTCCATCTCTAATAAAAATGCAAAAATGAGCCAGACATGGTGGCAGGCACCTGTAATCCCACTACCTGAGAGTCTGAGGCAGGAGAATTGCTTGAACCTGGAAAGGTGCAGGTTGCAGTGAGCTGAGATCATGCCATTGCACTGCAGCCTGAATGACAAGAGCAAAACTGCATCTCAAAAAAAAAAAAAAAAAAAAAAAGGGAGAACTTGCTGCAGAGAGCACAGTTGTCCCAATGGCCTCCAGCTGCTGCACCTTTGGATTCACCGTGGCACTAATGCATGGACTACTTTCTTCCTGGGCTGCTCCCAGCCAATGATGGACCACACAAGGGGCACTGGAGGTGACTGTTTCTGCTAAGCGTGGGATTCCTTTATAGGCAACTTTTGCTCAGAGACTCTTCATTAGCTGATTGAGGTTCTTTAAACAGCATTACTCATAGCCAGGCAAGGCAGCTTTTAAAAAGGACCCTATTCTGAGTGAAATATGTGGCATGGAGAGTCTCTGGAACACTGTGGCAGTTCTGCTGAAGATTTAACTGGCTGAAATCTGGGATAGTATTCCAGAAGAACGGAATGCCCTGTGGAATCCTTATTTAAGCAGTTGAAAGCTAAGGGGTTGTTAGTGAGGCAGGGCAATGCTTACCAGGACAGCAGAGTTAGCTGGTTTTTACTAAGAGGTACTGTTACTCTGCAGAGGGATTTTGGGAAACTGAGTGTAATTACACCGTTAAAGGCTAAATGTGAGACCTGGAGAACAAATTTTGTGGACTAGAAGTTGGCCCTTACCTGTTTCAGAGGAAGAGTGGCTTAAGTGAGGGGCAGAGACTTGATGGTTAGAGTCTCACATCTCCAAAGACAGTTTAGTGAAGACAGTTCTGTTATGCTAAACTCAGGACCATGGTTGAGAAAACATGGAGCCCTTGAATATAATTTTGAGAAATATATAGATGTCTTTGAGAATTTAGGTTTTGCAGACCACTTCTGACAAGCCCTTAGGATTTACAGAGGTGCTCCACCCCTCCCTAGTAAGAGTATTTCTCCAGGATGAAAAGAGCCTCTTCTTCACAAGGCTACAGGTATTCCACGTTGGTTGCTCTGACTCCTTTTCTGGCTGCCAGGCTGGTGAGGAGAAATAAATCCCAGCATAGACCTGACGGATCATGTTGGGCCTAAAAACTGAGGAAAGATATTACATTCCAAGTGAACTGCAAAAGTTAGCTATTATGTCCCAACAAGAGCCAGAAAAATGGCCCTGTCATTGAATTTTAACGGTGTTGAAGGAAGCTGGAACATAGGCCGGGTAAACATGAATTCATTGACTTGGAGACACTTTCTCAGGGCATTGGGTTTAATACCCTGGCAAGAATCCCAGGGGTTGGGGAAAACTCACTGCTCAGAAGCTCTTAGAAGCCTTGAGAAAAGGATGATGGCTCATTTTGAGCAAAGTGAAAATGTCTGAGTAGTCCTTGCAGATGGTAAGGAAGGAATAAAGGGGCAAGGAAAGTGAGAATACAGGAACTGATACATTTGTATGAGACTAGAAGGCCCACTAGAGGTTTATGTTCCATTGTGGGACCCAGAGAACATAACATTCACCATAGCATTAGGAATGTGCCAGTGAGAGGAGAACCAGAATCTCTGAGAAGTTAGAGTGTCTTCTTTACATTCCATTGTTGACAGTGGGTTGAAGCAGTCACAAAGTCAGACCTGTTAATAGCTCGGAGATGATGTAATAAGTTCTGACTTGAGAAGAATATGATTGTCAGTGGCTTAGGTTCCTCTAAAGTGAAGGTTTGGAGACCACCAGATAATCCACCAACTGAAGTGACAGCTGAAAGTGGTGGTGAGCAATTTAGAATGGAAAGTGAAGAGGTGTATGATGAGCAGCAGTGTGGCCTATAGAACTCTGCAGAGATGGAGGATACAGTTCAGGCCACTATTCTCCCTTTTCTGTTTCTCTTTAGGAAGACAGCATGTGGAAACCATGGAAAAGTTGCTCCTCCATGGAGCAACAGTGTGAAGTGGATCCATGCAGCATAATTACGGGATTGGTTGTAGAGGCCATCCAGTTGTGCCCCACAGATCAAGATAACCTCAGGGGAAGCGCCGCGGAGATGCACAGAGGAGGCCCCCCCACCCCCACGCCGCTGCCGCCACTCCCACTTCTCCGTGCCTCGGGCGGTACCCAGCCAGCCCCCAGGGCCGCGCCGCTGCACAGACCTGTCCTCCGACACCTGGCAATACCCACAATCCCAGCCAGGCTGCTCGCCTGCAGCCCGCCGGCCGCACACGTCCCAGGAGCCGGGCCTAGGGCACGTGGCAGCGGCGGCTTGGCACGGTCAGGCTCGGCTCTGTGGCGTCCCCATGGCCGCGGCCGGCTGGCGGGACGGCTCTGGCCAAGAGAAGTACAGGCGGTAGTCTGAGGTGGCGGCGTGGGCAAGTCGGCGCTCACCATCCAGTTCATCCAGTCCTATTTTGTAACAGATTATGACCCCACCATTGAAGATTCTTATACAAAGCAGTGTGTGATAGATTACAGAGCAGCACGGCTGCTCTGTATTTTGGATACAGCAGGACAAGAAGAGTTTGGAGCCATGAGAGAACAATATATGAGGACTGGCGAGGGCTTCCTGTTGGTCTTTTCAGTCACAGATTAGAGGCAGTTTTGAAGAAATCTGTAAGTTTCAAAGATAAATTTTCAGAGTAAAGGATCGTGATGAGTTTCTAATGATTTTAATAGGTAATAAAGCAGATCTGGATCATCAAAGACAGGAAATTTCAAGAGCAGGAATGTCCTCCTTCACCAGAACCGATACATACGGAAAGAAAAAGACAAGAAAGGCTGCCATTGTGTCATTTTCTAGAATCCTTTCAGTTTTAACTACCAACTGCCAGGAAAAGCCCTCATTTCCTCTTCCTCTCCTCAGTTTACATCTTATTTGGTACCTTTCTAGCCTTAGACAAATGATCACCATGTTAGCCTTAGACCAAGAAGCTGGCTAGTCAGTCCTTTCCATGAAGCTAATACAATGGTCATTTCCAGACAAATTTAAAGGAAACACTAAGGCTGCTTCAAAGATTATCTGATTCCTTTAAAATATGTGTCTATATACACAGACACACTCTTTTTTTAAGTGCTTACATTTTAATAGAGATGAATCAGTTTTGGAATCTAAGCTGTTTGCCAAGCTGAAGCCACAGGTTGAGAAATAATTTTTAACTTTTGGAATCATACTGCCTACTGTTACTCTAAATAGAAATATAGGGATTTTTTTAATGTGAATTTTTGCCTATCTTTAAAAATTTCAATGTCAGGCTTTGTTAACCTTAAATACACTGAATTGAAACTACAAAAGTAAAACATCTCAGACCTTTACTGATACTACAGCTTTTGTTTTCTGATGGCCAAAATACCAAAATGCCTATTGTATTTATGGATTAAGAACTGCTCACAAAAGCCTGTGTTATTACTCCTACTCTTGAAGATGATAATATTCTACATGGTTAAATATTTGGACTCATTCAGGACTTAAACATTGCAGTGTACTTGATTTTTTAATTTTAACTCTTTTCCACAGCCACGCTAAGGGTAAAAATAGTTTGTCTTCCTTTTCGAGTCTTTCTGGATAAGGGATTCGAAAAACTAAAACAGTTTTTGTTTGATGTAATATAAAATATGGAATTGATCTTTCCGGGGTCAGAGATGATTAATGTTTTTGCTATATACTTTTTATACATTATTCTCTTATCAAACTAGTTAACAAGTATTTTTATGCTTGTTAACATAACAAATATGCTTTCACAGCATACCTTGTATATATGTAAAGATAAGTATTTAATTCTCACTGTTCACTTTTAACTGACAAAGAAAAACAAGTGGAAACTATAGAAACCGTGGTAGAACTTTTACTTGCTGGTCTTGTCTTGGTTGTACCCATCTTTGGCCAGTCACATATCTACTCAAGAAACCTTCCCAATAGAGTACAACAGGATGAGACTCTGAAATCACCTTTAATATTCCCTGCTAGATATTGATTGTTATATCAAGTATTAAGTGTAAGCTTTTAATGGACAATTAGTATAATTGTGGATGGCATCTGATTTTGTTTTTAATTCTGTGTATTGTGTTTAAGCAATTCAATAGTATGTTCTTGATTTTGAGATGCTAAGTGGCATTGCACAGTTGTCACTTTATCAAGTGTGTACAACAGTCCCATAAAGTTTATAGAGCATACCCTTGTATAGCTTCAGGTGCTAGAATTAAAATTGATCTGTTATCACACACACACACACACAAAATAAAGATAACCTCAGGCAAAAAGCACAATTAATGGTAGCCTCTAGCTTCTATGACATTGGATCTGACAAAGGCTGTTCCTAGCCTAAAACTGAGCATGGTGGAGGCACCAGAGCAGGACATTTCTCCCAGTGCAGGACTCCTCTGACAGCTTTTCTTGGGGAGTACTCATTGGTCTTGCACAGACTTTCTTAGAGCTGTACTCTAGTCTAAAGTTTTTCCTACCTAATCTTTGAATCTTTCCTTTTACAGTTGTCAGACTTGCATTGTTGTTTGAAAGCTTCACAATCTCATTCCTGCTTCCTTCACCTATATTTTTGATAGAAACTTTGCTAAATGAATTTCTTGCACACCTGTCCCATCTTGGTGTCTGTTTCTGCAGTGACCTACTGACACAGTGAGACTCTGGAAGCTCCGACTTAGCCAAAAGCAGAAAATTTCATACCGTGGGAAAAGGAGACAAGAAGAGAGAGAATGTATTCAGATCAACAAATGCTAAAATGCATATTTTTAATTTTAAATATTAGCTATTTCAATGCTCTTCAACAAAACTGAAACACCACTATTTCCTCAATTTAAAAATGATTCACAAAAGGAGGAAGTAGTAGTTTTGCATAATTTCTAAATATTCTGCATTGTCCACTGCAAAAAAAAAAAAAAAGTGCTTCCTGGACTGGCATAAAAAGGAAATTAAAAACTCATTAAGGTTAACTAGGTCAGATGTTTAAAAAGGGATGATGCTAATGATTCTTTCCCTTTATTTTGGTAAGGGATTTCGATGGAAAAATAAAAGTATTCACAGCTGGGAATTTTGTGTTTTACTGAAACAAGGGAGGCCAATTGCTACCATTCTTAATGAAGAATTAATTTATTTTGACTTAAACACAAACAGTATATTTTTTGTGCCCTTAACACAACTGATATAGTTGCTTAACATAAAAGGGATATAATCTCAGTTTCTGGGAGGGATCCAAGATGGCTGATTAGGAGCAGCTCAGGATTGTAGCTCCCAGCGAAAGCGCAGAGGGTGAGTGGATGCCCCATTTCCAGATGGATATTTACTGCCCACAGACCAGCAGATTCCCACCCCATGGGTGGCCAGCACGGCTGTTTGGCTGGCGTGGCTATTTGGCCAAGGCAGCTGTTTGGCCAGCGCAGCTGTTTTTGCCGGCATGGCTGTTTTGCTGGCACCCCAGTGCAGCGGTTCTCCATACAAAATACACAGGTCCGGGTGCAGTTTTAGCTGGCGATTGGAGCTCCTGGGAGCCAGAGTCGCCCATTCATCTGATTAAAAATGGGACAGAAACAGGTAGCCAGGCCAGGAGATTCCCAGGCAAAAAAGCGCCACAAATCTCAGCAAGGCTGTTTCAGTTGGCACAGTGGGTCGCCACACAGGAAATCACATAGATCCTGGCACCTTTACAACAGGTGACTAGAACACCTGGGAGAGAGCTGACAGTTCAACAACAACAACAACAAAAGGCTCTGAAGCAGGGAGCCAGGTGATCAGGCTCGGCTGGTCCCACCCTCATAAAAAAACAAATTGGAAATGCTCTAGATTGAGAGTTTCAGAGCAAACACAGCTGAACCCGGGATGGTCCAGCTCTGTGGGGGATGGGTGTCTGCCATTACTGAGGCAGTCCACCACTACGGAGGTAGTTTGCCATTGCTGAGGCAGCCTGCCATTACAGAGAGAGTCCACTATTATAGAGGTGGGCTGCCAATGCCAAGGCAGTTCTAACTTCACTCATATAAACAGGACTGCAGGGAAGTTCACACGGCAGGTGGGCAGAGCCCATAACAGCTCAGCAAAGCCTCTGCAGGCAGACAGTGACTAGGCTGCCTCCTCACTGGGCAGGGCAGCCCTGAAAAAAGGCAGCAGCTCAACAGAAACTCATAAATAAAGCCCTAACTCCCCAGGAAAGAGCACCTGGGGAAAAAAAGGGGTTTATGAGTTCTACTGCAGCAAACCTAAACGTACCTGCTTAGCAGCTCTGAATGAACAATGGAGCTCACAGCTCAGCATATGAGCTCCTGTAAAGGACAGACTGTCTCCTCAAGCAGGTCCGTGACCCCCATATATCCAAAGAGTCACCTCATAAAGGAGAGCTCAGACTGACATCTGGCAGGTATCCTTCTAGGACAAAGATAGCAGAAGAAGAAATTGGCAGCAACCCTTACTGTTCTGCAGCTGCTGCAGGTGATCCCCAGGAAAGCAGGGCCTGGAGTGGACCTCAGGAGTCCTATAGCTGAGGGGCCTGACTGTTAGAAGAAAAACTAAGAAACAGAAATAAATAACTTCATCATCAACAAACTGGATGACCACTCAGAGACCCAATCTGAAAGTCAACAGCTACAAAGACAACAGGTGGATAGATCCACAAAGATGGGAAGAAACCAGTGCAAAAAGAATGAAAACACCTGAAACCAGAATGCCTCTCCTCCTACAAGGAATCACAACTCCTCACCAGCAAGGGAACAAGGCTGGATGGAGAATGAGTATGATGAATTGACAGAATCAGGTTTCAGAAGGTGGATAATAAGAAACTTCTGGGAGCTAAAAGAGCATGTGTTAACTCAATGCAAAGAAACTAAGAACCTTGAAAAAAGATTTGACGAACTGCTAATGAGAATAAACAACTTAGGAATATAAGTGAATTGATGGAGTTGAAAAACACAACACAAGAACTTCACAAAGCATACACAAGTTTCAAAAGCCAAATTGACAAAGCAGAAGAAAGGATATCAGAGGTCAAAGATCAACTCAATGAAATAAAATGAGAAGGCAAGATTAGAGAAAAAAGGGTAAAAAGGAATAAACAAAGTTTCCAAGAAATATGAGACTATATGAAAAGACATAATCTACATTTGATAGGTGTACCTGCATGTGATGGAGAGAATGAATCCAAGCTGGAAAATACTCTTCAGGATATTATCCAGGAAAACTTCTCCAAACTAGCAAGACAGGCCAATATTCAAGTCTAGGAAATACAGAGAACACCACAAAGATGTTCCTCAAGAAGAGCACCCCCAAGGCACATAATCATCAGATTCACCAGGGTTGAAATTAAGGAGAAAATGCTAAAGGCAGCCAGAGAGAAGGTCGGGTTACCCACAAAGGGAAGCCTATCAGACTCACAGCAGATCTCTCAGCAGAAACCCTACCAGCCAGAAGAGAGTGGGGCCAACATTCAACATCATTAAAGAAAAGAACTTTCAATCCAGAATTTCATATCCAGCCAAACTAAGCTTTATAAGTGAAGAAAAAATAAAATCCTTTGCGAACAAGCAAGTACTCAGAGATTTTGTCACCACCAGGCCTACTAAACAAGAGCTCCTGAAAGAGGCACTACACGTAGAAAGGAATAACCAGTACCAGGCACTCTAAAAACATACCGAATGGTAAAGAGCATCAACACAATGAAGAAACTGCATCAACTAATGGGCAAAACAGCCAGCTAGCATCAAAATGGCAGGATCAAATTTACACATAACAATATTAACCCTAAATGTAAATGGGCTAAATGCCCCAATCAAAAGACACAGACTGGCAAATCGGATAAAAAGCCAAAACCCATCGGTGTGCTGTATGCAGGAAACCCATCTCACATGCAAGGATACACAAAGGCTCAAAATAAATGGATGGAGGAAGATTTACCAAGCAAATGGAGAGCAAAAAAAGCAGAAATTGCAATTCTTGTCTCTGATAAAATAAACTTTAAACCAACAAAGATCAAAAGAGACAAAGAAGGACATCACATAATGGTAAAAGGATCAATGCATCAAGAAGAGCTAATGATCCTAAATATACACCTACCAAAAACAGGAGCATCCAGATACATAAGGCAAGTTCTTAATGACTTACCAAGAGACTTAGACTCCCACACAATAATAGCGGGAGACTTTAACACCCCATTGTCAATATTAGACAGCTCAACAAGAAAGAAAATTAACAAGGATATCCAGGACTTGAACTCAGACCTGGACTGAGGTCTGAGCAAAGATAAAAGACATTTACAGAACTCTCCACCCCAAATCCACAGAATATACATTCTTCTTAGCCCCACTTCATACCTACTCTATAATTGACCACATAATTGGAAGTAAATCACTCCTCAGCAAATGCAAAATAACGGAAATCATAACAAAGTGTCTCAGACCACAGTGCAATCAAGTTAGAATTCAGAATTGAGAAACTAACTCAGAACTGCAAAGCTTCATGAAAACTGAACAACTGGCTCTTGGATGTTAACTGGATAAATAATGAAATGAAGGTAGAAATAAAGATGTTCTTTGAAACTAATGAGAATGAAGATACAACATACCAGAATCTCTGGGACACATATAAAGCAGTCTCTAGAGGAAAATATATAGCATAAATGCTGACATGAGAAGAAAGAAAAGATCTAAAATCGACACCCTATCATCAAAATTGAAAGAGCTGGAGGAGTAAGACCAAAAAAACTCAAAACCTAGCAGAAGACAAGAAATAACTAAGATCAGAGCAGAACTGAAGGAGATAGAGACACAAAAATCCCTTCAAAAAATCAATAAATCCAGGAGCTGGTTTTTTGAAAAGATCAACAAAATAGACCATTAGCCCAATTAATAAAAAAGAAAAGAGAGGAGAATCAAATAGATGCAATAAAAATGTTAAAGGGAATATCGCCACAGATTCCACAGAAATACAAACCATCATCAGAGATTATTACAAACAATCCTATGCATACAAACTAGTAAACCTAGAAGAAATGGATCTATTCCTGGACACTTGCATTCTCCCAATCCTAAACCAGGAAGAAGTTGAAACCCTGAATAGACCAATAACAAAGTCTGAAGTCGAGGCAGCAATTAAGAGCCTACCACCCAAAAAAAGCCCAGATCCAGATGGGTTCACAGCAGGATTCTACCAGACATACAAAGAGGAGCTGGTACCATTCCTTCTGAAACTATTCCAAACAATCCAAAAAGAGAGAATCCTTCCCAAATCATTTTATGAAACTAACATCATCCTGATACCAAAACCCAGCAGACTCAGCAAGAAAAGAAAACTTCAGGCCAATATCCATGATGAACAGAGATGCAAAAATCTTCAACAAAATATTGGCAAACTGATTGCAACAGCACATCAAAAAGTTTATCCATGATGATCAATTAGGCTTCCTCCTGGGGATGCAAGAGTGGTTCAACATATGCAAGTCTGTAAATGTAATTCACCACATAAACAGAACTAAAGTCAAAAACCACATGATTATCTCAATAGATGCAGAGAAGGCCTCTGACAAAATTCAACAGTAATTCATGCTAAAAACCCTCAATAAACTAGGTATTGATGGAATGTATCTCAAAATAATAAAAACATTTTATGACAAACCAATAGCCAATATCATACTGAATGGGCAAAAACAGGAAGCATTCCCTTTGAAATCTGGCACTAGGCAAGGATGCCCTCTCTCACCACTCCTATTCAACATAGTACTGGATGTTCTAGCCAGATCCATCAGGGAAGAAAAAGAAATAAAGGGTATTCAAATAGGAAAGGAGGAAGTCAAACTGTCTCTATTTGCAGATGACATGACTGTATATCTAGAAGCCCCAATTGTCTCAGCCCAAAATCTCCTGAAACTGATAAGCAACTTCAGCAAAGTCTCAGGATACAAAATCAATACGCAGAAATCACAAGCACTCCTATACACCAAAAACAGACTTAAAGAGAGCAAAATCAAGATTGAACTGCTGTTCACAATTGCTACAAGGAGAATAAAATACCTAGGAACACACCTAACAAGGAACATAAGGGACCTCTTCAAGGAGAACTACAAACCACTGCTCAGCAAAATAAGAGGGGACAGAAACAGACGGAGAAACATTCCATGTTCATGGTTAGGAAGAATCAATATTGTGAAAATGGGCATACTGCACAAAGTAATTTACAGATTCAATGATATCCCCATCAAGCTACCAATGACCTTCTTCACAGAACTGGAAAAAACCACCTTAAACTTCATATGGAACCAAAAGGGAGCCCTCATAGCCAAGTCAATTCTAAGCAAAAAGAACAAAGTGGGAGGTATCACACTACTGGACTTCAAACTACACAACAAGGCTACAGTAATCAAAACAGCATGGTACTGGTACCAAAGGAGAGATATAGACCAATGGAACAGAACAAAGGCCTTGGAGGCAACACATCTACAACCATCCGCTCTCTGACAAACCTGAAAAAAACAAGCAATGGGGAAGGATTCCCTGTTTAATAAATGGTGTTGGGAAAACTGGCTAGCCATGTGCAGAAAGCAGGACCCCTTCCTGACACCTGACACTAAAATTAACTCCAGATGGATTAAAGACTTAAACGTAAGACATAACACCATAAAAACCCTAGAAGAAAATCTAGGCAAAATTGTTCAGGACATAGGTGTAGGCAAGGACGTCACGACCAAAACACCAAAAGCATTGGAAACAAGAGTCAAAATAGATAAATAGGACCTAATCAAACTCGACAGGTTCTGCGCACTAAAAGAAACAGTCATTAGAGTGAATCAGCAACCAACAGAATGGGAAAAAATTTTTGCAGTATGCCCATCTGACAAAGGGCTGATATTCAGAATTTACAAAGAACTAAAAGAGATTTATAAGAAAAACACAAGCCCATTCAAAAGTGGGTGAAGAATATGAACAGACACTTTACAAAAGAAGACATACAAACATACGAAAAATGCTCATCATTACTGGTCATTAGAAAAATACAAATCAAAACTACATTGAGATACCATCTCATGCCAGTTAGAATGGCGATCATTAAAAAATCTGGGGACAACAGATGCTGTAGAGGATGTGGAGAAATAGGAACACTTTTACACTGTTGGTGGGAGTGTAAATTAGTTCCACCATTGTGGAAGACAGTGTGGCGATTCCTCAAGGACCTAGAAATAGAAATTCCATTTGACCCAGCAATCCCATTACTGGTTATATATCCAAAGGATTATACATTGTTCTACTATAAGGACACATGCACACGAATGTTCATTGCAGCACTGTTTACAATAGCAAAGACCTGGAACCAACCCAAATGCCCATTGATGGTAGACTGGACAGAGAAAATGTGGCACATATGTACCATGGAATATTGTGCAGCCATCAAAAATGATGAGTTCGTGTCCTTTGTAGGGACATGGATGAACCTGGAAACCATCATTCTCAGCAAACTCACACTAGAACAGAAAATCAAACACTGCAGGTTCTCCTTCATAGATGGGTGTTGAACAATGAGAATACATGGACACAGGGAGGGGAGCATCACACACTGGGGTCTGTTGGGGGGAAATAGCAGAGGAACAGCGTGGGGTGTGGAGTTGGGGAGAGATAGCATCAGGAGAAATGCCAGATATAGGTGATGAGAAGGAAGGCAGCAAATCACACTGCCACGTGTGTACCTATGCAACAATCTTGCATGTTCTTCACATGTACCCCCAAATGTAAAATGCAATAAAACAATGAAGGGATATCTTACTGTGCTTTATTGAAGTCTGCACAACATAATCTCCTATTTGTTTCTCTGCAGCATACTGAGAAGTAAGAAGTATGCATGCTTGTTCCTGTGGGAACCTGTAAGGAGGGCAGATCTTCCTTTTCACCTCTTTCTGTATCCTCTCTCACCCAGAGCATCTAGTGGCTTCCTCCTCCCTAGTGCAACACCCTTCCGGAGTACCCCTATTTCAGAGGATGCATGTTAAAAGATACATGCTTTCATACACCTCTAATTCTCATTTTTTCTCAGTGACCATCACTTCACTGTTAATCGTCTGAAACTTCATTTCATCTGCTGTGAGTTATTAAAATGAGCATATCTTAATCCAAAGGGTGAGAAACCTGAAGGCAAAACTTCAAAGTATCCTCTGCTATCTGGTGGAATATTTGATATTGGAAGCTTCTTGTTCCTCTGCCTTCAGGCTGGTCTCACCTTGGATATGTCTACAGAATTTACCACCCAGAGCATAACAAATATAGAGTGCATATGGATTATTTTTCTTTTCATAATTTTCTATTTTTAGTGATATTTCTACTTTACTTTTTCTGTATAGACAGAGCTTAAAATAATTTTAGGGTTGAGTTAGATGATGGAATAAGTAAAGAGTTGAATTTTGCACAAATAACTTGCAAAGGCAAAAGGGATAAGAGACTATATGGTGGAGTGGTGGAAATGCAAATAATTTAGTTAATCAAAGAGAAAGAGTGAAGAAGGGTGAAACATGACACTCATAAAAGTATACAGATGGCATATCCTAAGGTGCTAGAGATAAATTTTTATTTTAGGCACATATTTCTGGAAGCTATAAGCAAGATAGAGAAAAGGCTAGTTTGAGTATTATGTTTTTCTAGCCAAGAAATGATGAAAATTTGAACTTGATGCTTCTATTGTAGATGGATAATGTGATGGTGAATTTTGTGTGTTATGGCATACCTAGATATTTAAACGTTCTGAGTATGTTTGCGAGGATGTTTCTGGATGAGATTAATATTTAAATTGGTAAAATAAAGCAGACAGCCCTCCCCAATTTGGGTCAGCCTCATCTACTCAGTTGAGGGCTGAATAGAATAAAAATGAACAGAAAAAATTTTTTTCTCTTGGGTCTATCTTTCAGTTAGGACATCAGTCTTCTCCTATTTTTGTACTTGGACCAGACTTACAGCATTGTTTTTCTTGATTTTCAGTCATTGTTTATTTTTTGAACTTGTCTTTTTAACTTATTAGAATTCTTTTTTTGTGGGTATATAGAGGATGTATATATTTATGGTGTTCGAGAGATATTTTGATACAGTCATGTAATGCATTATAATCAATCACATCATGGAAAATGGGGTATCCATTCCCTCAAGCGTTTATCTTTTGTGTTACAACAATCCAATTATACCCTTTTAGTTTTAAAAATTGTACAGCTAAGTTATTATTGACTATAGTTGTTCTGTTGTGCTATCAAATGGGCTTTTCAGTAATTCTGTTTTGGACTAGAACTATACTATTGCCTTTCTTGGGTTTAGACTTCTCAGGCTCCATGATTGCATAAGCCAATTCCTTATAATAAATCTCTCTCTCTTTCTCTCTCTCTCTCTCTCTCTCTCTCTCTCTCTCTCTCTCTCTCTCTCTCTCTCTCCCCCCCTCTCTCTCCCCCCCCCGCCCCGTATCCTATTGGCTCTGTTTCTCTGGTGAATCCTGACTAACACACATTTTGGTACTGAGAAGTGAGTTGCTACTGTAACAAATACTTAAAAATGTAGAAGCGGCTTTGGAATTGGGTAATGGGTAGAGGCTGAAAGACTTTTAATGTGTGTGTTAGAAAAGCTGAGATTGCTATAAAAGAATTGTGAAGGGATTCTGATAAGGGCTCAGAAAGAAAAGAGAACATCTGTAGATAGAGCAACTATTCTTAGAGAATACATATATAATTATGAACTGAATATTGGTAGAAATGCTGACAAAGACTACTCTGGTGAGGACTTAGATGGAAACGAGGAGCACATTATTGTTATAAAGTGGCAAATAATTTGGTTGAACTGGTGTTCTAACGTTTTATGTAAGATAGAATTTATGAATGGTGAAACTGGATATTTAGCTAAAATTTCTAAGAAAAGTATTGAAGAAATAGTTTGGTTCTTCCTGACTTCCTGTAGTAAAATATGAGAAGAGAGAAAGAAAGTGAAGACAGAATTATTAAGAACAAAGGAAGTGGAACTTTAAGACTTAGAAAATTATCAGCCTATCCATAGAGCAAATGACAATTTGATGAGGACACTGATATGAGTGTGAACTGTGGACTTAATCAGCCACCATAGCAGAAAGACTGCCATGCTGAACAGGAGAAAACAGAGATGGAACAAGATGAAGGAAGGATGTTTATTCTTTTAGACTCTACAGGACCAGAACATAGAGCTATTTGGCTGTGAGCACACACTATTGGTCAAAAAGGGAAGAAAGACTTCAAAGGAAATCCAAAGATCATTGGAGTAGGCTCCTCAGCTTCAAAGTAGTGAGTGGAAGGTAAGGGACCACCCGGGTTTCAACAGGGCAAACATCAGTTGCCTGGAGCCTTGCAGAACCACAGAGGTGGGACAAAAGCCCCAAAACCAAAGATAATTATTCTTGAGGCTTAACATCTAATGGTATTTACCTTGCTAGGTTTGGTGCTTACTTGGCACCCGTCACCCATTTCTTCCTTATGATTTCTTTTGTTTCTAGGAATAAGAATGTCTAGTTTATGCCTCTCCTACCACTGTATTTTGGAAGGACATAGCTTGTCTTGCATCACAGGTTCAGAGCTTGTAGAGGATTTCAGCCTCATGATAAATTGTACCTGATGTGTTATATCTGATTTAGATGATATTTATATACAACTTTGGCCTTTAGAGTTGATGCTGAAGCAAGTTGCGACTTTTGGGGCTTTTGAGATGGAATGGATGTAATTTGTATGCAAGAAGATTATACATTTTTAGAAACCAGGGTGACAATGTTTTACAGTGAATGCTTCTGTCCTTCCAAAATTGTATGTTGAAGCCCTAACTCCCAAATATTTAGTATTTATAATGTTTGGAAGAATGGTCTATGGAGGATGATTAAGCTTAGATGAGGCCATGTGAGAGGGGCCCCCAAGATGGGCTTAGTATTTTTATAAAGAGAGAAAAGAGACCAGAATTTGCCCCGTTCCCCTTCACTATGTGAGGACACAATGAGAAGGTAGCTATCTGCAAGAAAGGAAGAGAATCCTCAACAGAAACCATATTGATCGGCACTGTGACCTCGGATTTTTCAGCCTCAGGAACTGTGAGAAATAAATGTCTGTGTTTAAGCCATTCAATCTATGTTATTTTGTTATAGTAGCCTGAGTGGATTAAGACAGATAATAAGAGCAGGGGTGCAGGAATTATCCAGAAGTTTCAAAAAAAAAAAATTCAAAGCAGGTGTAATTTTCCAGAAAAGGAATTGTTAGCAGAATGAAACTTGTGAGAAGAAAAGAGGGAAAGTTTTGAAGAGCAATGATGATTAGTCCTTTGGGACATATTGGAGTAGGGGCCATTTGCAGAATTGAAGTTCCTAAGTAAAGATGTTTGGCAGGCAATTGGGTCTATAAATATGGAACAGAGGAAAGCTATTGGGAATAGAGATGTAAATTTCAGATATTTAATTTATAATGGGACTATCATAGATATGCTATAGGTAAATACTATTATGAAAGGGCTATATTTTAAAATATAAAATATCATTTATGCATAATATTCCAATAATTCAAAATATTTTCATAGTTTATGTTAGGAGCAGTGTGCTGGAAGAGAACATTATATTGGTCTATTTTATCATCATCTTGCCTTGTGGGAACAAGACTTATTTCAATCATATAGGAAGTCCTATTCATTCATGACACACTAGGGAAAACCTAGGAAACAATGAGGTTAATGATTCCTCCTACCCACTTCCTTTTTTTTCCCAAACTTAGACTGGTTTAAGACTCTGAATCGTAAGAGTACTTAAAATACAGACGTTACAGAAAGAATATTTCCTTTTAAAATTTCTTTGGCCATCTCAATAATCAGCAAAAATTTCCTGTACAGAAAAAATAAATATCCTGTTAAATTTAGATTTTCTCATGCTTACCTTTATTACATCATCTCTTTGCTCATGCTCACTTTTAGTGTATCATCTCACTGCAGTATTTCTCTTTCTTTACAGCTGTGGAGAGCAATTCTCTTACGTAATGTCAGTAGGAATAGAATCCTCTGAATTCTACAGTGGCTGACAAAAAAATCTCTCAAAAAAGGTGTTCAGTAATTAGCAAAATGTTCTCATGTCATACCATTTATATCATGGGTCACTGACTAACCATAAAGAACTAGCTTTATCATTTAAGCATTCCAGTTCGGGCTAATTTAGTTGTACAGATTGCTTAATAAAACATCTCTTTTTTACTCAAGAGACTTTAAGATAATTGAATTTAGGTCCTGGGAAGGAAGTAATTTATAAACTGTGTTGTCATATCCTTTCAGATGAGGAAACTGAGACCAAAAGTTGTGATGGACTGGTCAAAAAGCATTTAGATACTCAAAAGCTGTTCACTCTGCCAACACTCTGACACTCTTTCCATTGCCTTTACAGCATCTTGGGTTTTTGCAACATATAATTTTCAGAAGTATGCACAATTAAATCAACACAGTCCTGTTGGGGTTAGTCTTTATAGGAAGTAGCAGGCTATGGTGATACATACATGATTGTGTCAGTTTACATTTTCCCCAAAACAGAGCCTGAGATCCGGACTTGGGAGCAGGTGGCTTATTGTGGAGGTGATTCAAGGAAGCAAGAGTGAGGGCTGGGGAAAATGAGATAGGGCAAAAGGACAAACCAATTTTATGGTATATTTCCAGGGCTACTTTTGTGAGGAATGAGGGCTTGATTCCACTTGGATATCCTGAGAAATAGGCAGGAGCCTTACCAGAATTACTCATCCAGAAAAACTGGAGACATTTATCCTCTAGCCCTTATACCCACTGGTTGAAGGTTCCCCCTGCAGCACTAATTATATCATTTCTGGGATGAAATCTGGCAGTACACTGAGTATGGAATAAGATCTGAGTTCAAATCCTGCCTTCTTAATTTACCAGTTGTATTTACTAATATTACTTAGCATTTTGAAGACACAAAGTTATTTCTTCCATTTTGATGTTATGTAATTGAATTTTTGTAAAAAACAAGTTACAATGTGGCCCTACAAAATGGTTCATTTTTTTTCCTTAGTAAAATTTAGAATGTCACAAATTTATTTTGAACATTTTATGTTTTTCAAGGACTTAAAGATCAATGGCAGAGACAGTGTGTCTAAGTCAGTTTAGACTGCTATAACAAAATATCATAGACTGGTGGCTCATAAACAATAAACATTTCTCATAGTTAACAGACAGTGGAAAGGTGAAGAGGAAGGCATTAGAAAATTGGTTGTCTGGAGAATGTCTGCTTCCTTACTGATTTCTGCCTTCCATTGTAAACTTGCATGGCAGGAGGGGCAAGGGATTTTTCTAGGGTCTCTTTCATAAGGGCTGGAATTGACCTTATTCATGAGGGCTCCATCCTTATAACCTAATCACCCGCCAAAGGTCCTACCTCCATAACCATCACATGGGGGATTAGAACATCATCCTAGGAATTTCAGGGGACACCAGTATTCAGTCATTGCACAATGTAACCTCATTATAACACTGTCTCATAGATAGACTGCATGAATGCAATGAGATGTCATAGTGAGATTCCTGAATACATCAAGAAAAAATAAAGCATCAGCGACACTGAAATTACTTTTCAGGGTTTGGTATATGTATTCCTGTGTTAAGAAAACTGGAAAGAAGCCAGCTTTAATAGAATGACAGTGGCTCATATTTCATAAATATTAAGAATTACAGGATGTCGATGATGGGAAATTGAGAGGACTAGCAATTACCATGAGACAGGAGTGCCACTTTTGAAATGTATTCTTATTCTATGAGTGCCTATGCCCTGAAAGAATTACATATATCTTTTGAATCCCCAAGGAGCCCTCATAATGTATTCCCACTTTATATTTGCATGAGATCAGAGACCACCAGCTGTAGTAAGGGAGGAAAGCCTTAAGCATAATGAATTAAATAATTAAAATAACAATAGATTTACACTTGGAAAAAAATTGTTAGAGATTAGATACACCCTTGGTAGGTGCCAGAGTTTGTTGCTAAATTGTTCAGAATTTCTTGATACAATAATGACAATGTTCATTTCTTTAAATATATTTCTGAGTATGCTAGGTTATTTGGAAATTTTTTTAAGGTGAAGATTTAATATGGCTTTGAACATTTGGAATTGCCACACTCTGCACTGTAATAAAACTCCCTACTCAGTTTTGAACACTATGTGGTTAACAAAAATATGTTGACATTTTTTATTAGTCTGTTCTCACACTGCTAATGAAGACATACCTGAGACTGGGTAATTTATAAAGAAAAGAAAGTTAATTGACTCACAGTTCTGTATGGCTAGGGATACCTCAGGAAACTTACACTCATAGTGGAAGGGGAAGCATACAGGTCCTTCTTCATACAATGGCAGCAAGGAGAAGTGCAGAGTGAAGGGGCAGAGGAATGACCTTTATAAAACCACTAGATCTTGTGAGAACTCATTTACTATCATGAGAACAGCATGAGAGTAATCACCCCCATGATTAAATACCTCAACCGGGTCCCTCCCATGACTGGTGGGGATTATGGGAACTATAATTCAAGATGAGATTTGAGTAGGGACATGTTTCTTCCAAACCGTAACACATTTCTTCCATGAAAGATGAGTGACTACAAAATTCATAACTAATAGTAAGAAAGATGACAACATTGTAAAACTGTGTGACTGCTTTTTCTTCATCCAGCTGTTGTAAGACAGTATCAGTATCTTAGCAATTATTGCAAAGTTTCTACCTCTCAGTTGGGAGTAATATAATACACATGCCAATTTTAAAGTCTAGTTTATTCTGGAGACAAAACATTGGTCTACATAACTTCTCTAAGTGTCAATTCCTTCTGTATTTCAGGATATAAGGGGAAGAAGATATGATAATTATTTACAGGGTAATTGTAAGAAAATAACGATAAGAATTGGTCGCAAATAATATTATGGCTTAGGCTTTACCAGCTGCTGTCTACAAAAAACAGTAAAATTGCTTATATCTAAATCAGGGTTCTATGGACTGAAACTCCATCTCTCTAGGAGGCTGAAAGTTAATCTCTCTCAGTGTATTTGTTGTTATTTTCAAAAGTACTCAAATAAGACTGCAGGTATTCTTATAATTTAGCCAGTCAACTACAGTTATTAAGGGTACTTTTCTCATCCTTTTCTGGTTCTTATTCGTCTACCTACACTTCCTGAGAAGCCAATTGGCCACTGCCTATGTATTGGGACCTATAATGGCAATATTAAGTAAACTGACTCTGAATGATATCAGAGTTTTGGAAGACCTCAGTCATTATTACTGAAGAATTAGGAAAATAGATTTCTCACCAATTATTTGCCACACTTTGTTTTCTTGTCTTAAAAGTACCTGTCTAAGCCCACAATCTTACCAAATGCATGTTAGTATATCAGCTGCCTGTCCTCTGATATTTAATCACAAGAGTTTACCTAATTTATGGACTCACTGAAGAATAGGCTCTGTAAAATTCTATGTATCTTCCTCCCTCTTCTTTTACTTCAGGGAGGTGAAGAGTTGAGGAAAATAGGATGAGAGGTGAAGTACGTTTCTTCTAATGACATTCATATCCCAATTAAGTCAGCAGAGGCTGCCTTATTATACTTCCATTCTTATTTAACTTGTGAACCATCACCACCACCAGCATCACCACCACCACCATCACCATTACCACAACACACACACACACACACACACACACACACACACACACACACTTTATTTTATTGATAAGGAAATGGATTAAGTAACACACACACACACACACACACACTTTATTTTATTGATAAGGAAATGGATTAAGTAACTAATGTGTTTGAGGTCATGCAACTAAACCATAACTGAAATCCAAGTAAGTCTGTCTGAGACCATAAAAACAAAGTTAAATATTATTTGACTGAATCTCAAGTACAAAAACTTTTGAGATATTGAGGTTTGCTGCTTTTTCTTACCATTCTGCCATTGTGGAATGTGATTAAAAAAGGAAAGGTGATAAATTTGAATTATAATATTAAAAATATTTTAGAAAAATATTCTACTCATTTCATTAATCATATCTCAACATTATGTTGTCAGTTTACCTAATGTTGGTAATTATATTCAAAGATGACATTGGGTGGATATACATTTTGAATATTTTCCAATAGTGTTGATAGATTCATTTTCAGTCATTTATGTACTTTCATTTAATTCACTTTTTTAAAACCAAGACTTAAATACAATGAAAACTGTAATTAAGAATTAGCATTGCATTTCATGACTGTTGTAAAGAATTATATTAACTGTTCTAAGTGGAAATTTAAAAAATTACCACAGTTATTGAAATGGAAAATAACTCAATGAAGAGTTCATCATGAAGTATAGTAGTATGTAATTTAAAAAAAATAGAGAATAAAAGAATCACAGTCTCCACGCTTTCTGCAGAAACTCATGTAAACATGTTTATAATCTAGAAATATGAAACAAAAATAAAGTCTTTCTTGTGACCAGGCATGGTGGCTCATGCCTGTAATCCTTGCACTTTAGGAGACCAAGGTGGGCAGATCACTTGAGGTGAAGGTTGCAGTGAGCCAAGATCAAGCCCCTGCACTCTACTCTGGGCAACAGAGGGAGACTCTGCCACAAACCAACCAACCAACCAACCAACCAACCAACCAACCAACCAACCAACCAACCAGACCGTCTTGTGAGTTCATTGTTTTGTTTTGTGAGCCAATCAACTACAAAATTGGAAGATATTTGTTACCAAAATATGAGTTAAAATTGGCATTGTTCCCTTTTATTCCAGAGAGGATGCAGCCAGTTGAGGGACACTGACAAATGTTTAGAAGTATAGATTATGAAATTAAACCCAATCCAGGATGAGAGCCTGAAAATTCCCAGTTTATTTAACTAGTTTTGTTGAAAATTATCTTACTTCAAAATATATGTATATCATGCTATTTTTAGAAATATCAAATTCTCCCCTCACCCATCCAAATACAAAGTGATTCAAGCTCAAAGGGCTCCAGAGAATGTTAACATCATATTCAATGAGTAAAAATACAAGACAGATTTAGGATACAATTCCTGTAGTGTTGGATGCTGTATGGTATATGTTTTGTCTAATGGATCTTTGTATGTCAAATTTAAGTGTATCAGCTTCATTGTAAATATAATACCAAAAATTTTATGATTTGAATTGTTTTTGACAAGCTAATTTATAATATCTTCTAAAGTGGAATTTAAAGCAAAAGTCTCAATTACATAAAGTATAAATAAACAAAGCAAAAGCAGTATCATAAAAAAAAACAGTCCCCCCTGATTTAATATAATACGCTGGTGATTTTATAAGACAGGCATGTTGAATTTTCTAACAGGAATGAATATGTATGAACAATACTTCTTCCAAGTAGTGAGTTCTTGGTTCCCTTAGGTGATTCATTTCTATTCAGTGAAATAGATGTCTTTAGTGTTTTGAGTAATCAGTTTATTTCCTGAGACAACACAAAGCATTCTTGGGCATTATTTTTCCATAGTATAAAGTTATTAATAATCTAAAGAATAATGGACATTTTATTAAAAAGAATTCTGGGAACTTCTTTAATTCAATATGATAGCTTTCCTGGTTGCATTCTCTGATCAAAATCACTTACTTTTATTGAGTGTTAAGATAAAAAATTCACAATTCAAATAACATATGCAAACAAAATGCTATCTCATTGCAGGTTTATCTTAAGTGATACTGAAACAAGTTTCAACAGGAGACTCCCTTCTTACTTGAAGAACTGCATTGCTGGTGTACAAATCCTTAACCTTGTTTTGTCTTTAAAAAATACTTACAAATTAAAAGAATGGTATATAAATGTGTAATTTGCCAGATCATTAGTCTTTGAAAATGTTAAAATACAAATACAATCACATAATATTTTACATGGCCTTGCATTTCATATGGTAAATTGAAACAAACAAACATGCCAAAAATAAATGAACACTTCGATATAGTTTTCAAATTTGCACAAGTATTTGAAAATTAGTAGATATAGAGGCTACAACTGTTACCTTAAAAGACCATGGGCCTTTTGAAAAAATATGAAGTAGCAGGCTGTAGCCAGCTGTCCTTGCCATGGCTGCCTTCTTCTCCTCCTCCTCCTCCTCCTCCTCTTCTACCTTCTTCTTATCCTCCTTTTTTTTTCTTCGTCCTTTGGAAAGGCATCTTTAAACTACCTCTTTCAAATTTCTTAATGAAGTACTCTTATTACTCATAAATGTTAAAAATAAGATATAATGTTCAACTGAATTTTCCTACTATTATAAGATATAATTTTAAGTTTTGAAGGAATTAAGGATATAATAAAATATAATTAACATGACAGGCAGGGCAGGGTGGCTCATGCCTATAATTCCAACACTTTTGGAGGCCGAGGCAGGTGGATCACCTGAGGTAAGGAGTTAGAGACCAGCCTGGCCAACATGGCAAAACCCCTTCTCTACTAAAAATACAAAATTAGCTGGATGTGTTGGCACCTGCCTGTAATCCAAGCTATTGGGGAAGCTGAGGCAAAAGAATCGCTTGAACCTGGGAGGTGGAGGTTGAAGTGAACAGAGATCGTGCCATTGCATCCCAGCCTGGGAAATGAGCGAAACTCCATCTCAAAGCAAAACAAAAAGAGAAAAACATTATACTCGTACTATAAGGATTTAACTTATGTTTTATCTCCTACAGACATTTAGGATTAAGCAAACCTTTAAGATCATTATAATGACTTTAGAAAAAACTCTCAGTTTCTGCACTTTGCAGTGGTTTGGATTCTAGATGTTTGTGATTTTAACATGTAAACACATTTTCTGTGACATCTGAATGCTTTTTTTGATATGTGTATGCTTTTTTTTCTTTTTCTCTTTATCACAGGTTTAGTCCTGGGCTGTAAAACTGTCTTGTGTTTTACTGAGCTATAAAAATCCTTGCACACTGATCAAAGAACCACAAAACCATCAGTGGATTTATCAGATTGATTAATCTATAACCTTGTAGTTTATTGGGCAATAAAGAAGCACTGGGATATGTTGTATTTGCACCTTATTTTGGAAAACTCTCAGCTGGTCACTTTAAGGGTCTAGAATAGTGTTCTTCTGTTTGAGAATTCCTTATGAGTATTAGGAATTTGATCAAATTCTATATCTAACTTAACATTTATGGAACACCCTTGTAGATCTTATATCTTAGAGTATTCCAAGTGCTATGCTCTGTGAATGGCAGTAATCTGATATAGATTGAAATTTAATTGTATCTCACATGTTTGAAGGAAAGGTTTCAGTTACACCTCAGTCCCTCAGTACAATATGGTAGGCCACTTTTACCCACGTTTGAAGATGTAGACAGTTTATAGACTTGTAGATTATCTAGAAAAGCTGTGTTAAGTATTAATTACATATTTTCAGTGAAGTGAATTATAATGTGGTCACAGTAACAGCAGAACTGAACTGCATAACCTACTATGAAGAACCCAGCTGCCAACAGTCACACTCACCCTGATTACCCACAGTGAATGAAACAGAAGGTGCTTATTAGATAAAGTCTGTTTTGATTAAATTTCTATATTCTCACTGAAAGCATTTATAAAGCTGTCTCTATGATGGTGTTTTAATTTTTGTTCTTGGGTTGGAAGTATTCAAGCATTAACTCTGTGGACAATAAAAAAGACTCATCTGAGGTGTATGGCAGGAATATTTGAAATTGCAGCAGGCTGAGTTTTAAATTCTGTGGAAAATTTTTGAAAAAGTTCAGAATTTTCACATAATAACTTATTCACTTTCAGGACAGTACTATAAGCTGCCCTACTGATTGTTATAATGTGGATGAAAGTTAACTATGTATAAATCTAAAAAACCCATTTTTTTTCATCTTTTATGTGTTGGTTACAATAAGTTTTCAAAAATAAAAATTAGGGTTTCATGTTAGTTTAGAGAAACACCTCTATACTTGTTCTTTGAAGCAGAAGTTTAAAAAAGCATGTCACAGAAATGTTAATATTAGGTTGGTACAAAAGTAATTGCAGTTTTTGCCATTACTTTTTTTTTTTAAATAAGAAAGGACAAAAACGGATGGAAAAACATTCCATGCTCATGGTTAGGAAAAATCAGTATTGTGAAAATGGCCATACTTCCCAAAGTAATTTATCGATTAAATGCTATCCTCATCAAGCTACCTATGACCCTCTTCACAGAAGTGGAAAAAACCACCTTAAACTTCATATGGAAACAAAAGAGAACCCACATAACCAAGACAATCCTGAGCAAAAAAAAAAGAACCAAAAAATAAAACAACAACAAAAAAAACAAAGCTGGAGGCATCATGCTACCTGACTTCAAACTATACTATAAGCCTACAGTAATCAAAACAGCATGGTACTGGTACCAAAACAGAGATATAGACCAATGGAACAGAACAGAGGCTTCAGAGGCAGCACCACACATCTACAACCATCTGATCTTTGACAAAACTGACAAAAACAAGCAATGGGGAAAGGATTCCCTGTTTAATAAATGGTGTTGGGAAGACTGGCTAGCCATGTGCAGAAAGCAGAAACTGTACCCCTTCTTGACATGTGACACAAAAATTAACTCCAGATGGATTAAAGACTTAAATGTAAGACCTAATAGCATAAAAACCCTAGAAGAAAACCTAGACAAAAACCATTTAGGACATAGGCATAGGCGAGGACTTCATAACTAAAACACCAAAAGCATTGGCAACAAAGCCAAAATAGAGAAATGGGATCTAATTAAACTTAAGAGCTTCTGCATGGCAAAATAAACAATCATTAGAGTGAACTGACAATAAACAGTATGGGAAAAAATTTTTGCAATCTACTCATCTGACAAAGGACTTATATCCAGAATTTACAAGAACTAAAACAGATTTACAAGAAAAAAGAAACAAACCCATTCAAAAGTGGGCAAAGGATATGAACAGACACTTTTCAAAAGAAGACATATATGAGACCAACAAACATATGAAAAAATGCTCATCATCATTGGTCATTAGAGAAATGTAAATCAAAACTACATTGAGATACCATCTCATGCAGTTAGAATGGCAATCATTAAAAAATCTGGAGGCAACAGATGCTGGAGAGGATGTGGACAAACAGGAATATTTTTACTCTGTTGGTGGAAATATAAATTAGTTTAACCATTGTGGAAGACCCAGCAATCCATTTGACCTAACAATCCCATTACTGGGTATATATCGGAAGGATTATAAATTGTTCTATTATAAAGACACATGGACATGTATGTTCATTGCAGCATTGCTTACAAAAGCAAAGACTTGGAACCAAGCCAAATGCTCACTGATGATAGACAGGACAGGAAAAATGTGGCACATATACACCATGGAATACTATGCAGCCATAAAAAGGATGAGTTTGTATCCTTGTAGGGACACGGATAAAGCTGGGAACCCTCATTCTCAGTAAACTAACACAAGAACAGAAAATCAAACACCACATGTTCTCACTCATAGGTGGGTGTTGAACAATGAGAACACAAGGTCACAGGGAGGGAAGCATCACACACTGAGGTCAGTTGGTGGGGACTAGGGGAGGGATAGTGGCGGATAGGGAGTTGGGGAGGGATAACACAGGGAGAAATGCCATATATAGGTAATGAGGATGGAGGCAGCCAACTACATTGCTATGTATGTACCTATGCAACAATCCTGCATGTTCTTCACATGTACCCTAGAACCTAAAGTGCAATAAAATTATATACACACACACACACACACACACACGCACATGCACATATATAATGGTGGTCTTGAAAACAAACATTCAGTAGACAGTAAAAAAGAAAGGCTAGCATTAGAGTTACACATTGTATAATCTGAAAATTTAAAACTCGACTGGATTTTTTTTTTTAGTAACTCAATGAAGAGCATGGGGGCAGGGCAGAGATGAGGTACAGGAAGCAAAGGACTGAATCTTTGACAATTATGTTTTTGTTTTCACACAGTTTCCTCTAAATGTTAAAGTTTCTCAGAGCTGGGGAAGCCAGGTTACTAAAGCATCAAAAATCCAGGGATTTATAAACATAGAAAGAAGAAAGAAATATCCAGAAGCAAAGAAGTCAAAGAAAGAAGGGCTCTAAAGAGACAATTAAGTTAATCTGAAAGAAATTCGCTATCCAAATGAACATACATGCCTACACGTAGTGGGCTCAATGGTGGCCTCCAAAAGACATGCTCATGTCCTAATCCCTAGAACCTGAAAATATTACTTTGTGTAGTAAAAGAGTAAATATTTCCTAATATGACAGATATGATTCAGTTAAAGATCTTGAGGGGAATATTTTATCCTGGATTATCTAGGTAGGCCTTAAATTTACAGTAACTTTTTTTTTTTAACTGAAAACTAGTTTTATTTTAAAATTAAGTGCATAGCACTCATCTAATTCCATTGGCATAGACTTTAGCACCATACTTGCTATTTGCAACTAATGTCATAACACAGATACATTTTGATTTGCAGTCTATACCTGAGTAGTGTTTATTTAGTGGACTTCGGTAAAGCCCTTTATACATATTAATCTCTTCGCAGTACACATTTAATGATGGTCCAGTAATCTCAAAAAAAGAGAGGCTACTTTCAAAACTAATCAATAAATCAAAGAAAACAAAACCCACACAATGCTCACCCACCCCGCAAAGCTAGCAGTTGTGAGCTGTATTTATATTGAAACCTAATGTTTTAAAAACAGTTCTGGTTTTCCAACCACCCCATCCCACGCCGGGTATGCAGCAATAGTAATCGATTATTTTGCTCTACCCTTCCAAAAGATGATTAAGCCAGTGTTCTTTAGCATTTTAAAATGTAAATTAGGAAAGTGTTATTAATAAATTTTTTTAAAAGGCATATTCTTCTATAACAAGAATGGCATATAAACCAATCAATAAAAGTATTTGAGAAGATATTAAGTTACCACAGGCACTGGTTGTTGTTTCAACTTGTGATCTCTATCCTGGTATCTTACATACATAGCATTATTGGTGGTTAAAATACTGAAAACTGAAAGCCCTTCATACATATTAATCTCTTTGCAGTACACATTTAATGATGGTCCAGTAATCTCAAAAAATTTTAACCATTATTGGTGGTTAAAATACTGAAACCTGAAAACATTCAGGTTGCCGGGTTCTGAATGTTAATGTGAAAGATACATGCTTTTTTGAGCCCACTTTCCCCCAAACAATTCAAGTTTTCTTGAGGTAAGAACTACCAAAATACAATTAGCAGCCTTCTTTAAAAACCAATGATATTTTCAGAAAACAATTTTCATGCTTAAAAACTGCCATGAGTGAGTGTTCTTACCTGTCTTTCATTTTATCTACCAGACTAATAAATCTGCATCATGCCCTATGTACTTTAAATGTAAGTTATTTTCTTTTTAAGGAAATGACATTTCTCTAAGCATTCATGATGGCAGCAGCCACCCACCCACATTCATCCCTGGGAGCCATCTGGATCAGTCCATCACTGTATTGACCCTCTTCCCTTCCTAACAAAGGCCATTGGCTTGATTACTGAGACTACTGGGGCATACCCACAATATCTTTATAAGTTTGTCTTCAATGCAGACTGTGGCAGTCCCATATCTGTCATGCAGATTCCCTTCTATTGAAGTGCTATCTTTAAAAAAAAAAAACACAATAAGACACACCTTACTAATTTTTAAACCAGAAAGCTTCCCTTCACAAAATCTCCCACAGAAAGGAGCACAATGTTCACAGTTTATCAGTTATTACAATGACTTTTAACTTTTAAAGGCTATTCCTACAAAATGCTTTACCCTCACTGCCCTTGCTATAATGACCACTATTGCTGTTTGCAGTTAATACCAGTACAGCGAAATGCCCCAGGGCAGTTAGATGTAGGGTCAATCTAATGAAAGTAGCTACAGAAATTTAGTCATCAGTTACCTTTGCCTGCTTAGACTGACTAGGTAAAATCAAACGTTGCTTAAAACACCTGTCTTCCACATAACAAAGTTCTGCTCTGCACAACCTGGTAACTATCCTGGCCACAGTCCGCTCCAAAATAAACCTACGGGACTTTATTCTACCACTGACCTCTTAGTTATGTCTTCCCTTGAAACAGCTTTTTTTTTTTTTTTTTTTTTAAGAATGTCAATTCTGAGTATAAATCACAGATTGCACTGAGAAATGCAGGAAAAGCGCAACTACATGCAGCTGCTGGATAGAGATGTCATAAACATGTCCAGTAAATAGCAAGATGGTGGGCAGAGGGTGAAGTGATTGCTCATAAGGCAATAAAGTCAGCAAAATACCGTCTGAGACTTAACTGAGGGGACTGGCCTTTGTAGGAGGGCAACTTCAGCTCCTTGTAGCAAAGAGCTTGGTGAATGTCTGGTGAATGTCGGCGGCCAGCTGTCCTCGCCACCACTGCCCCTCCAGCTCCATGGGACCTGGTGGTGTGCACAGCAGGATGCGGCAACTCACAGCCAGAAGCCCGAAGAGTCCGGGACCTCGGCCCTCACAGCCCCAGCCCCGCCAAGCGGGGGACACCAGCCAGGCTCCTGCTGCAGACAGTATCTGCTAAAAGCCAGCCTCAGTTCTCGCCACCCATTGTTAAAGGACCGGCAGGCAGCTCTCTACAGTAAGTATCTTTATAAAAGTGAGGCAGAGGGCCTGGTGCGGTAGCTCACGCCTGTAATGCCAGAACTTTGGGAGGCCGAGGTGGGCGGGTCACAAGGTTAGGAGTTTGAGACCTTGCTGGCCAACATGGTGAAACCCCCTCTCTACTAAAAATATAAAACTAGCTGGTTGTGGTGGCAAGAGCCTGTAGTCCCAGCAACACAGAAGCCTGAGGCAGGAGAATCCCTTGTACCCAGGAGGCGGACGTTGACGTCAGCCGACACTGTGCCAGTGCACTCCAGCTTGGGCAATGGAGGGATACTCCGTCTCAAAAACAAAACAAAACAAAAAAAAGTGAGGCAGAGAAATATTTGAAAGACAGAAGAGAAGGAAGCAATGTGGCCTGTGGAGGAGGCAGAGATTGGAGTGATATGGCCATAGTGAAGGAACAATGACAGTCAGCAATAGCTAGAAGAGGCAAAGAACGTGTTTTTCTTTGAGGCTCCAGAGGAATGCTGACCTGCTGGTGATCCTTCATTTCAGACTTCTGGCCTCCGGAGAATACATTTCCATTGTTTTAAGCCACCCAGTTGTAGTAATTTGAAGTCAAATATACGATATAGCTAAAAAGAAAAAATCTTCTTTAAATGGAAATAAATATTTAATGTGAAAGTGGAGGTAACAAATACGTCATTTTAGCTGTTGTCTATATACCACTGAAAATAGGATAGATTATATAGGTCTTAGAGAAATAAACTCTCAGTAGGAATGTTTTGAATTTTTCTGTGTTCTCTGGAAAGAATGAGGAATCTGCAGAGAGGAAAATCGCATTTGAGGAAGAGCCAATGAGCAAACATGAACTTGAGCAATGTTGGGTTGGTTTTATTAGCTGTGTCTCAAGTCAAATAGAGACAATCAAGAGTGGAGAACACAGTCTCTCAGAACAGTTCTAGATTTGTAATAAATAGTGAGAAGGGGTGGAAAAGTAGAACACTATAGCCTGTGGCAACATTAATCTTCCTCTCCTGAGAAAGAGCAGGACAACTTTTCACACTATGTATTGCTTTTCTAATTTTTTTGATGTTCAACCACCTCAGATCATTTGCTTAATTATCTTTGTTGGGATAGATAATATTTTACTACGTATGGATTGTTATTTTTCTAAGCTTCACTTCACTAATTTAAGAGTAAAAATATCTGTAATTTTATAGAAAAAGCAGTTGCATATTTTGCTCAATTTAGCAAAATAATAGGTAGTCCTGTGTGGATGCTACTGTAAGCAGCAAAAGGCAGAAGCGACTCCTTTACAGTAGGAGGGTATTTTCATTAGCCAGATAAACACACTGAAAGTTTTCTCTTGCTAGAAGTGAATTTATCGTGGCCCATGTGTTAGAGTGTACTTATTTGCTGTAAAAAGGCATTTGTGGTTGATTAAACACATCAGCTTCATTTTGCATTTAATTAAATGCAGACACCGTTTATTATTCTGAATCCTTCACTAACCTGGATATAAGCCCTTGATTAATTTACACTAGCTAATTGAAGACGATTTCAGGTGCAACTAATTATAACAGATTAAATTTTACTCCTAAACTCCACTCCAAAAAATTTTAATGTATGTGCATTAATGAGAACTAATATCTATCCAGGAAGGCCATGCTGTATTTATTTGGATAATCGACTTGTAGCCATCTACAGTTTAAAAGTAACATTCAACATAGTCTGTATCGTTAAGTCCTTTTGATGTTCATAGATACTCAACATTTTGTGTTTCCTTAAAATAAATATACACGATTCTGACATTTTAAAATAAGATAAAAGAGTATTTGGTAGTACTTTTTTTTTGTTCTCCAAATGCAGTAGCAGTCTCATTTCATTTTTAATGCTATAAAATGAAGGTTATCTCTTTTATTCCTTCAAACTGCAGCTGTGAAATATTTGGCCTTCTACGTTTAGTGTATTCTTTCTTTAAAAATGTACTTTCTACCAATTTTGCTAATATATAGTACAGCTGGCACTTAAATTAATAAGTGAATAAAGTATGTTAATTTAAAAGGAAAATTTGAGAAAATAGTTATCACTTTAAATTATTATAATTTAGGCTATTCAGTACTATGTCTTGGAATTATTCACTACCCATACTTTTAGGAACTTTTTTTTTTTATAAAGATAGGATGTAGTATACAAATAAAGCTACATATAGAGTCAGGATAAAGCTAACAAATTTTATCACTATGATGACTGTATTTTATCATAAAAAATTTAATTGACCATATTTATTGAACACTGTGAAGATTAAGAGAAAAAAATGAAGTATGTTAAATAGGTTATTGAATTTTCAAATAAATGAAGTGTGCTAAATAAGAAATTGAATTTCAAGAGAAGTACTACAGGAAAATGATTTGTATGTGTGGATGTATATAGCTAAATCTTTCCTCCAAAAATATGTCTATAGCTATTCATATCTAAATAGACATCTTATTCTCAGCCCTTGGAAGAAACTGAATTCAAATTAAATTGATCATCTAGAAATAGCAAAGAGTAACCACCTTTAGAGGCTAAGATAAATTCCAATAATTAAATATCTCTAGAATCTAAATTATGGCACATGTTGAAGTTGCTTATTCTATATTTAGGCTCATATCTGATACTATGTCAAAGTTAAGTTCATGACTTCTTAATCACCTCTAACATTTTCCCTCTCTCATTTTCTCTGAAGACCTCAGTATGTTCAGTGGATGATACTGCTGTTTGCTTAGCCAAAGCCTATCATTTTACTTCCTTGATAATGAAACTCCCTTCTTATTTGGCAGTGTGTCCAGTGCCAGGGGATAAAGAATTTTGTGTGTATTTCAGTCATTATAATTTCCTTTTTTTCCATACTTGGTCTAGGGGTGGAGATGCAACTTAATTTCTGACCAAATAGATTTAAGGATAAGGCTGATGGGAGATACATTAGGTAACTCTTGCTGGATAACAGACTTCTCTCAAATCTACTGATTTAAAACAACGAAAGTTTTATTTAACTCATGGTTTTATGATTTGACTGGGTGTTTCTCCTGGTGAAGATAGTCTTCACTGATATGACCTGGGTTTGCTCATAATTCTATGTTCATATGGCAGGTCAGCGGGTGGTTATGTAATCTAGTACGGCCACATTCACATGTCTAGTGTTTGGCAATCTGTCAACCAGGGCAAAATAAATAACTAGGCCCTGTGTCTCTCACCAACCAGCAAACAAGGGCAGCCTTTTTCACATGACATTTGTAATACTTAACAATTTACAAGGGGCTAGGTAACCAGGAGTCATATCAATGAAGCCATGGGATAACACAGCCAAACGCATCATCAAAAGTCCAAATGGCTCACATAAGATAAATCCTTTACCCTTCAATAAAAGCAGACCCTCCAGAGAGCAAACTAAGACCAAAAGAGTGAAGCAGCCCAGAAAATGGAGGGACTGACAGGAAATGGTGTTACATCTGACAGTGCAAGGATAAAAAGTTCAAAGAAGCTAGGGGAATCCTGTGACTAAATATCATTGGTTATTACTTTCTTCTAAGTTTGTTTTTATTTTTCATTGTTGCTTAACTATTTAAGCCCTGCAATATTATGTCAAGGTATTTAGGTGATAATAGGAGATATTCTGAGGCTCCAAAAAAAAAAAAAAAAAAAAAAAAAAGAGAGAGAGAGAGAGAGAGAGAACCTAGCTAATGAATGAGCATTTAAAACACTAAATGTTCCCAAAATCTAAGAATGATACATAAATGCATCAGAATGAATTCATAAAGTACATTAATGGTACAGATATATGTTTACAAAATTCGCCCCATCAAATTTGGCTTCAAAGTGTTTGTTTTCCTACTGTAAAGAATATCAGCACTGACTCTACAAAGCTTAAATTGCTTAGCTAAAAGCCTCATGATTTTCAAACATCTCTCTCTGGGCTTACTCTAGGTCAACAAATACTAACTAGGTCTCTAAAATTCCAAGTTTTGATATGCTATCTTCCACAGTCATTCATTATTAATTATAAATATGAGGCAAATAACAGCAAAAGATTAAAACCCAAAGGAAGCATGTATTTAAATGCTAATAGGTAATTTAGATTGGCAATATATGCGAAAAACAACCATCCAGACAGATCTTCAAGAAAACTAAATTAACTCTAGAAAAAGAGCTCAATATCAGACGAGAGGGAAAAAATGACTCAAATTAATTAAGAAGTGACTGTCTAACCAGAACAGTATATCAGAGATACTTTCAGCTTTAATTTGTCTTTAGTGTTAGATGTTTTCAGATTACTAAAAAAGAGAGGATTTAAGTGAACATTTTGGAAGACATATCTCGTGCATTTAAGAAGCTAAAATACAGTTTCTGAAGAATAAGTTCATGTATCACTAAACATTAAACACTTTTCAGGATATTAGAATCCTAATTGGGAATGAACACACAATATATTCTACAAAAGACTTAAAGAGACTGAATTTCCTAAGTGGAATTGACCACAAAAATAATTAGAATTGTGGCAGAATGCATTTATTCAACAGAGTGGTATTAAGCAAACAACTATCTGTAAACACATTTACTTAGCTGGGGAAATACAAGAGGTTATCATGAGAGAATATGTCTGCAAAGAAACATACAGCCAGTGAAAAGTGACTCAAAGAGATACAGGAAGATGAGCTGAAACAAAGTGGCTAAGAACATTCCAAACATCTTAAAGGCTATGTCCAAGGCTTAGGAAGGACCACTACTATAAGAGGGAAGCCATGCAGAGGGCAACTGCAGCCATTTTACATTTCTCTAAGACCCAGAATCTCTTTTCCATGCCCTGCCTTCAGAAAGAACAAAACACTGACCCTGAAAGGCGTGGCAACAGCCAGGGGATTTGAAGAATACAGTTCATAGAGACCTCCTGAGAGCTCTCATCCTACTGCCTCATCATCCATTGAGGATATCACCAATGTGGTTGGGATACTAGATGCATTTATGAATTCTGTGATCCTGAGCAAGTTGCAACCTCTCCAAGCCTTAGTTTATCTGTAAATTGGGAATAATAAAAGCTACTTTTGTGGGATTCTTATGAGAATTACAGACAGTATCTGTAAAGCATCTAATAAGCACTGACACAGAGTAGCTATAAATGTTAGCTACTGTTATCAGCAACATCACTCCAAATACTGTGTATCTATTTTGTTCATACACCAAAAACTCTTTTATGATTTGCGAATTGTCTTGTAAATCAGTCTTGTTTTGCTTTGAATGAGGCAATATTGAAAACAGGAGGAGATGATAGGGTATCTTTAGCTTCTCACCTAAAGACTAAATAAAACAGGTTATTAGCTCAAAAACTTTATTTCCCATACAGATAGCTCCTACTCCTACTTTACTAAGATCTTAAGCTTGATTAGAAAATAGTAAGCTACAATATTATCCTCAGATGTGGCATCATCAAACATAAAAGATAATTTTCTGAATATAAACCCAAGAAGAAAGAATACCAATATAATCCATCCAAATGAAAACAATCACACACAAAAAATTTCCAGAATACAAATTTAGTCAAACAGGTGCCCTCGTTTACTCTCTTTTGTTGTTGTTGCTGTTGTTTGTGACAAGGTCTCACTATGGGCTGGATTCAAACTCCTGGACTCAAGCAATCCTCCTGCCTCAGTCTCCAGGATAGCTCCAACTGCAGGCACACACCACCACACCCAGCACAAGTACCCTCATTTAACCAGATTTGTTTGATCTTTAATCTATTTGAGGAAAAAAATATATATACTACAAAACATAAAGGTCTAGCAGATCTAAATTTGAAAAGCAACAATTTCTGGAGTACATCCTGCAGTCAGGACAAAGTTGCCTAATCCATTTTCTACATGTATCCTTTTGAACAGAGACCAAATGTCAACAAAGACAACCTGAAGTCACTTTAAGAATCAACCAAATTATAATTATGTGTTCTGAGCTAACCCGAGGCAGAAACAGTCAGAAATAATTTCTACACTTTACATCATTTTCTGTCTAATCCTCCACTAATCAGAATATGAAATTAACTGGAAATCATGATTTTCCCAAAAATCCTGTTAACCCAGAATTTCATGTGTTCCTAAAAAGTTTTGAAATCACACCAAACCCTGCCCGAGTTGTTATAATTCCTAAAGGTACAGATAAAAACATCGGACTTACTCAGATTTGCTGTCATGGATTCCAAGTCTGCGATTAAAGCTGGGAGCTGCTCCTGCAACTCCACAAGGCTTGTCTTTTTCTTCTCCCAGTGTGCAGAAAGCATGACCACCTCGCTATCCACCAGCTGCAGCACATGCGGCGGGGGGCGGGGAGGTAAAACCAGGTTTTAGGCACAAAGAAAGTATAGTTAATGTAATGAGTTGTAATGTTATCTTTAACAACCCCTCTACTCTGGAGAGATTACAGTACATTCTAAAAAAGACTGAAGTTGTTTTGTTTTCTAAAAAAGAACCAACTTAACATTCAGTGAAGGAGACCTCAAATTACTGTTTGTATCAGTGCATCTTAACCCAGAGAAAAGAAAGTTTAAAAATGGCTTTAAAAGTCACTTCTAAGTATACCCTGTTTTAAGTAGACAATGTATTTGAAAATCCAAATCTAGAAAAAAATAAAACAAAAAACTACCACTAACAACCAAAAAGAAAACAAACATAAAACATAATTAACATGTAATTACTGGCTTTATAAAAGGAACTCCTAACAGAAGACTTCCCTAATACATTTAGAATATACCATGATTCAATTTGCATTTAAACAGGAACGCTTACTGCATAAAGTATATAAAGGAATTTTGAGGAAACTGGCCAATTCCAGAATTCCAGAAAAAAAGGAAATGATTTAAGGTAACAAGGAATTCAGCAGATGTAAAGGGTTCCTAACAGCAAGGTTGTGAAATTCTAGAGTAGCCTAAGATAATTCTAACTTCTTTTCCTAAAGACTGTAAAGAAAATGACAGAAAACAGTTTCTCCCAGACAATTTTGTTTTGGTCTTACAATTTTGTTTTGTCCCAGTGGGAGGGACAAGGGCCTAGAAAGATTTAGAAGGAGCAAGAAGAGGTCATCTTTTGAAAATATTATCATGAATAAGCAAGAACTGTGGAAAAACTCCATAATCTGTACAATAAAAAATAAAGGTGACAAAATCCATCATATAAAAGAAGAAAATGAATTTGAATATTCAAAATGGCCAATATACACATCTCAAGATTAAGGGTTTTTTTTTTGTTTGTTTGTTTTGAGACGAAGTTTTGCTCTCGTTGCCCAGGCTGCAGTGCAGTGGCACGATCACGGCTCACTATAACCTCTGCCTCCCAGGTTCAATCAATTCTCCAGCCTTAGTCTCCCAAGTAGCTGGGATTACATGTGTCTGCCACTACACCCAGCTAACTTTTTGTATTTTTAGTAGAGACAGGGTTTCACTATTTTGGCCAGGCTGGTTTTGAACTTGCGGTCTCAAGCAATCCACCCATTTCGGCCTCCCAAAGTATTAGAATTACAGGCAAGAGCCACCATGCCCAGCCAGGATTATGGCTAAGAGTTAGAATCTGAATACAACCAATTCTTACTAAGTTCCACTTAAATATTAAAAAAGAACTTTGGAGGAATGAATATATAAAGATACAAAATTGTCTGTATGTGGTACTAGATTGTTTTTGTTTGGACATTTCACTGTAGTAGGAATTCTCATCTGAAATAAGGAACTAAGCTATGACACATCTCCCTGTTGTTTCTGAGCCCACCCTGCAAGGATAAACACATCATCTCTCACATTCAAGCCTCAACTGAGCTGGGAGGCCACACCAAGTTTCACACACACTGCATTTCTCATTATTTTTGTGTACTTAAAAATGACTGTTGCCAACCGGTCTTTAAAAAGATCTTTAAAAGCAGCTTAAAACATACTGAAAAAACAGTGCAACAAGAAAACCGAAGCTTGAAACAAGTATATATGTTCACAAAATTCATTTATAGTATTCCACAAACTTCTACTGACCACCCACTATTTGCTAAGCACGATTTTGGGTACTGAAGACGTAATGACAAACAAATCAGAAAAGAAATTCCTGCCTTCTTATTGTTTATACTTTAGTATAAATTCCCTTAACTTCAGATTTTAAATTCTAAAAAAAATAATTCCTATATTATGGGGCTATTTTGGTACAGTAGTTCACTAATTTTCACTGTTGTATATGGTATTTATTTTCTGAATAATACTATATTTTTCCCTGTAGATGGACTTTGAAACCGTCCAAAGATTAAACAAAGCTTGCTACAAATATTCTGGTACAAATCTCAAGGTGCACATGTGCAAGAGTTTCACAAATGAATTACAGATGTGTCCAAGATATCCATCTCCTCATCTCCCAGGGCCTAGGGTAATGAGATCCCCCTCCCCGGCCCCTGCAGGTTGGATGCAATGTTCTGGAACAGTTCCTAGCAGCAGAACTATTGCTTGAAAGGCATATGCAACTTTTAACTTCTACTTAATGCCAACTCATTTTTTCTAATGTGATTGTTCCAATTTACACTCCCAGGTTCTAGTTGTTTATCATCACATTTCTTCCTAGGAAATAAACAAAACTGTCATCTGCAAATAGTGACCATCTGCACAGAAAGCTCAAAGCTGCTTAAATTTTCAGTAATCCAATTGAATGAAAATTTGGGGTTTCAATTTGCATTTCCTTGTTACCAAGCAAGGTTGAACACATTTTCCTGTGTATTGGCCATAAATGTTTTCTCTTCTGCAATATGCCTGCTGATATCTTTTACTCACTTTTCTCCTGGGTATTTTAGTCTTCTTTTCATTGGTTTGTAGGGGTTATTCATATTTTCTGATCACTTATCCTCTGTCTTATAAATCAATTTTTCATGCTGTTGTTTAAGGAACAAAAGTTTTGACAAAAATTACCGATATACTTATTTATGACTGGTGCTTTTTAATATCTTAAGAAATCTTTCCCACTCTAAAATCTTAAACATATTCTCTTCTACTATTTTCTAAAAAATGTAGAGTTTTCCTTTTCACATTTAAGTCTAATGAAGCCAAATGTGAACAAGGTCTTCAACTACTTTTATTTAACATCATACTAGAATTTCTACCCAGCATAAAAAACATGAAAAATTTAAAGTTGTACAGCTTAGAAAGGAAGAAACAAACCTACCATCTACCCAAAACAACTCATACCCCCAAATCCAAGATATTAGAATAAGCGAATTTAACAAGATGGTTGAATATGAGATTAAAATACTGCAAGTCAAATACTGCAGGTTTTTGGTAGGTATCAGGATAAAGAAGCTGTCTTCTATTAACAATTTACCAAAACCTATTACCCTGAGTGAAATGTATTTTCCAGCACTTTGGGAGGCCCAGGCGGGTGGATCACGAGGTCAAGAGATCAAGACCATCCCAGTCAACATGGTGAAACCCTGTCTCTACTAAAAATACAAAAAATTAGCTGGGCATGGTGGCGCATGCCTGTAATCCCAGCTACTCAGGAGGCTGAGGTAGGAGAATTGCCTGAACCCAGGAGGTGGAGGTTGCGGTGAGCCAAGATCGCGCCATTGCACTCCAGTCTGAATAACAAGAACGAAACTCTGTCTCAAAAAAAAAAAAAAAGAAAAGAAATGTATTTTCTACATCTGATGATCATTTTTGCTTTTAATATTAAAGAGTCAATTGCGGCAGGGCACGGTGGCACAAGCCTGTAATCCCAGCACTTTGGGAGGTCGAGACGGGTGGATCACAAGGTCAAGAGATGGAGACCATCCTGGCCAACGTGGTGAAACCCCATCTGTACTAAAAATACAAAAACAGTGAGCTGGGCGTGGTAGCATGTGCCTGTAGTTCCAGCTACCTGGGAGTCTGAGGCAGGAGAATTCTTGAACCCAGGAGGCAGAGGTTGCAGTGAGCTGAGATTGTGCCGCTGCACTCCAGCCTGGTGACAGAGCTAGACTCTGTCTCAAAAAAAAAAAAAAAAAAGTAAAGAGTCAATTGCATGTAAAAGATTTTCTAATGTCAAATTAACCTTTTAATCCTGGAATAAACTTGGCGTATTTTGTTTTTTATACATTACTGGATTTGGTTTGCCACCACAGACATACATTGAAGAATGCCTTCCAGGTAGAATGCCTTTTATTATCCAATATTCATAAGCAATGCAAATATCAATAGAAAGTTTTGGCTAATATTTATATAAGAAAACTTTAGGCCGGGCGCGGTGGCTCAAGCCTGTAATCCCAGCACTTTGGGAGGCCGAGGCGCGTGGATCACGAGGTCAAGAGATCGAGACCATCCTGGTCAACAAGGTGAAACCCCGTCTCTACTATAAATACAAAAAATTAGCTGGGCATGGTGGTGCGTGCCTGTAATCCCAGCTGCTCAGGAGGCTGAGGCAGGAGAATTGCCTGAACCCAGGAGGCGGACGATGCGGTGAGCCGAGATCGCGCCATTGCACTCCAGCCTGGGTAACAAGAGCGAAACTCCATCTCAAAAAAAAAAAAAAAAAGAAAACTTTAAACTTGATAGACATTTTAAAACAATGCACGAGTAGATAATTTATAACTTTTATTCTAAGGACAGGTGAATATTTGTTTTATGTAGTTAGTCTGATGAGTTATATAAATTAGACATCTCTTTCTACTCACTATTTAAGAATTCCTTATTATTTGGTCAGAAACTTAACTTTGCTCAGACTATCTAAAATTATTAATTTGCCTAACAAATATTAAATTTCAGGGGTCATCCTCAATTCACTTAGAAGAACAAAGTATTTTTAAGCACTAATGACTTGTAATTTAAATTACTTGGCAAATGTAATTAGCCAAGATCGAATACTCTGTGTTGTTGATGTCAATCAAACTTTATTTTTTTCTGAAATGATTTCTGTAATTCTGACTTTAAATAAATTTAGACTGATTTTCTTTACCATTTACCAAATTAATGAATTTGTAATAGTTACATACAACACAGGAATATATATGATGAAATGTAGACACTAGCATTTCTCTTAGAACCTATGAGAGTAAGAAAATGTAGGTTTCTGGTAGTAAGGCAGAAAAGATACTTTGAAAAGATCTACAGCTATAAAACATTAAATATTGGGTGTATTTTTAAAAAATTCTTTAAGAGGCATTAAGCTCACAAAAAGTAAGGGAAACTTAAAGGGCCAACAACAGCAAACAGACCAGTAAACTGAATCAGTCATTAAAACAAAAGAAAACAAAATGTGGAAGCCGGGATTAAAATACTAAAACAAAAGCTTTGGAGATTTGTGGGAATAGGAGCCTTTGTTTGTGGGGATGTGAATCTGAGACTCTTGATATAGCTCTTTGGCCTTTGAGGTGGCTACATCCCCCAAGTGAAAGCTTGAGCTAGAGGAAAACAATGTGCCTGTTGTCTAAAGGTGTCAACAAGGAAACCTGTCTGTCTTCATAACAAGTTGGCATAGCCTCTTTTCTTAATTTGTTATTGTGTTACTGGCCTCATAGGAGTATGGGGTTCTCAATTATATTTCCTGCATGATCAAGGAACCTCTAAGTTAAGAAATGAAAGAGTTGCAGATGATTTGTGTTCTTTGACACCCAACGAAAATAGATGCAAATTTTCCATGGATGAAACTGTCGAAACCTAGACCCCTCAGATTTCTACAGATTGAATCAGGCTACCTGTCCTCAAAATATTAGCAAACACACAATTAAACCACCAGAAGTCTGAGTCACCAGAACCGAAGAGTGAGATTTGGACCCACAAAGGACTTTAGATATTGCACTATTGAATATTGTCTATTAAATAGTATATATAAAATCTTTTAAGAGTGAAAGATGAACTTACACATGAGTAAGGAAGAAGGTACTATCAAACATTTAAAAGTTATTGAAATTAAAAACCTAAAAGATGTACTTAATGGCAATTTGAGGCAGCTGAAAGAAGAAATAACAAAGTAGAGAGTCAGAGTATATGGAAAGGATCTCAGAAAGAAAACAGAAAACATGAAAGAGGAATTAATAGGCAGAGGATATTTATAAAAGGTCTTTAGGTTGAACCAGGTGAGACTGCCAATATTTGATGAAATTTGATCTGTAAAATTGCAGTTTCATGAGTTAGCCCAACATATCCAGTAAACTTAAACAGTTCTAGAAAGAGCATAAGGAAAAGACAATGTAGGAAAAGATAAATGTCGGTGAATTTTCCATAAATGAGATATCTAAATCCTCAGATCCAGAAAGTACAACAAGCAGGCAAAATAATAATACATACCTAGACACCTCAGAATCTGGTTGGGTGCTCACACCTGTAATCCCAGTGCTTTGGAATGCCAAGGTGGGTGATCACCTGAGGTCAGGAGTTCAAAACCAGCCTAGCTAACATGGTGAAACCCCACCCCTACTAAAAATACCAAATTTAGGCTGGGCACGGTGGCTCAAGCCTGTAATCCCAGAACTTTGGGAGGCTGAGGCGGGTGGATCACGAGGTCAAGAGATCGAGACCATCCTGGTCAACATGGTGAAACCCTGTCTCTACTAAAAACACAAAAAATTAGCTGGGTATGGTGGCACGTGCCTGTAATCCCAGCTACTCAGGAGGCTGAGGCAGGAGAACTGCCTGAACCCAGGAGGCGGAGGTTGCGGTGAGCCGAGATTGCGCCATTGCACTCCAGCCTGGGTAACAAGAGCGAAACTCCATCTCAAAAAAACAAAACAAAACAAAAAACAAATTTAGCTGGGTGTGGTGGTGTGTGCCTGTAGTCTCAGCTACTTGGGAGGCTGAGGCTGGAGAATCACTTGAACCCAGAGGGCAGAAGTTGTAATGCGCTGAGATTGCACCACTGTACTCTAGCCTGGGTAACAGAGCGAGACTCTCAAAAAAAAAAAAAAAATTGAAAATGTTTATCTTCTAAGCTAGTAGAAAAAAACTAGATAAGAAAGAATTCAGTCAATGCAAAAGATGACAAGAAACCAGGGGAAAACACGTTAACAAGCAGGATAAACAGAATAAGATAGTAAATGAATATCTCTGTAATCTCAATATTTTAAAATGATTAATCTAGACTGCTAAAGGGCATATTCTGAAAGACCAGGAAAAGTCTATTAATAGTTTATAAGCTGATTACAGGAGACACACCTTGAACATTAGGACACAGAAAGATTAAATATATGGGTATACCTGAGAAATACTGTCAGTTTGGTTCCAGACCCCACTGCAATAAAGCAAATATTGCAAGAAAGCAAGTCACCTAATTTTTTTGGTTTCTTAGTGCCTATAAAAGTTATGTTTACACCATACCATTGTCTATTAAGTATGTTTAAAAAAAGAAGTGTAATACCTTAATTAAAAAATACCTTATTGCTCAAAAATGCTATCGCCTGAGCCTTCAGTGAATCATAACCTTTTTTCTAGTTGAGAGGTTTTTTTCTTTTTAATGTTTATGGCTGCCGACTGATCAGGGTGGTGGTTACTGGAAGTTGGGGTGACTGTGGCAATTTCTTGAAATAAGACAGCAATAAAGTTTGCTGCACCTATTGACTCTTCCTTTCACAAAAGATTTCTCTGTAACATGCAATGTTGTTTTATTGCGTTTACCCACAGTAGAACTCCTTTAAAAACTGGAGTGGGTGAACTCCTCGTCCATTCATGTTTGGTCATGAGATTGCAGCAATTCAGTCACATCTTCAGCCTCCACTTATAGTTCTCTTGCTATGTATACCTCATTTATACTACTTCTACTGAAGTCTTGAACCCCTCAAAACCATCAATGAGGGTTGGAATCAATTTCTTCCAAATTCCTGGTAATGTTGGTATTTTGACTTACTCCCAAACATTGAGTGCTTTGTAATGGCATTTAGAATACTAAATTCTTTCCAGGAGGTTTTAAATTTACTCTGCTCAGATCAATTGAAGGAACTTCTATTTATGGCAGCTATAGCCTTATAAAATGTATTTCTTAAGCAATACGTAAAAGTTGATATGACTCCTTAATTCACAGGCTACAGAATGGATGTTGTGTTAGCAGGCACAAAAACAACATTGATCTCTTTTTATATCTCCATGAGAGCTCTTGGGTGACCATGTGCATTGTTAATGAGTGCTATTATTTGGGAAGGAATATTTTTGTCTTAGCAGTAGGTCCCAATGGTAAGCATAAAGTATTAATATTCACGAAACCATGCTATCAACAGATGTGCTGTCATCCAGACTTTGTTGTTTCATTTATACAGCACAGGCAGAGTAGATTCAGCATAATTCTCAAGGGCAGAGAATTTTCAGAATGGTAAATGAAGTGTTGGCTTCAGCTTAAAAGTCACCAGCTGCTTTAGTTCCTGACAAAATAGTAAGCTTGTCCTTTGAAGCTTTGAGGCCAGGAATTAACTTCTCCTCTCTAACTATGAAAGTCCTAGATAACTATCTTCTCCCAATAGAAGGCTGTTATATATACTTGGAAATTCGTTGTTCAGTGTAGCCACTTTCATCAATGATCTTAGCTAGATCTTCTGAATAACTTGCTCACACTTCTACATCAGCTCTTGCTCCTTCACCTTGCACTTTTATGTTATGAAGATGATGTCTTTCCTTGAATTTCATGAACCAACCCCTGCTGTCATCAGACTTTTCTTCTGCAGCTTCGTCACCTCTCTGAGTCCATTTATAGAATTGAGAGTTAGGGCCTTGCTCTAAATTGGGCTTTGGCTTAAGGGAGTATTCTGGCTGGTTTGATCTTCTATCTAGACCAGTCAGACTTCCTCTGTATCAGCAATCAGGCTGTTAGGCTGTTTTGCTTTCTTTTCTTCTTTCTTTCTTTCTTTATTTATTGGAAACAGTCTTGCTCTGCCACCCAGGCTTCTGTGCAGTGGTGCCATCATGGCTTGCTTGCAGCCTCAAACTCCTGGGCTCAAGCAGATCCTTCTATCCCACGCTCCTGAGCAGCTGGGACTACAAGGTGTGAGCCACCATGCCCAACTAATTTTTTAACTTTTTGTAGAGGTAGAGGTCTCCCTATGTTGCCCAGGCTGGTCTCAAATTCCTGAGCTCAAGTGATCCTCCTACCTCAGCCTCCCAAAGTGAGATTACAGATGTGAGCCATCATGTCTAGCCTGTTCTGCTTTCTTATCATTCATGTGTTCACAGGAGCAGCATTTTTAATTTTCTTCAATAACTTTTTCTTTGCAGTCACAATTTGGCTGTTTGGTGCAAGAGGTCTAGCTCTTGGCCTGTCTTTGCTTTTGACATTTCCTTCTCACTAAGCTTAATCATTTTTGATTTTTGCTTTCACGTAAGAAAGGTGTGACTCTTCCTTTTACTTGAAGATGTAGAGGCTATTGTAGGGAATTTTATCCCAGGGAATAGGGAGGTCTGAGAATGGAGAGAGAAATGGCCTGTTGGTGGAACAGTCAGAACACACATAACATTTATTAATTAAATTCACCATCTTAAAAATGAGTGCACTTTGTGGTGCCCCAAAACGACGACAATAGTAACATGAAAGATCACTGATCACAAATCATCATAGCAGATGTAATAATGATGAAAAAGCTGGAAACATTTTCAGAATTACCAAAATGTGACACAGAGACATGACGGGAGCACATGCTGTTGAAGAAATTATACTGATAGAGTTGTTTGATGCAGGGTTGCCACAACCTTCAATTTGTACGAAATGTGGTATCTGCAAAGCACGATATAAATGAAGTGCAGTAAATAAAGATATGCCTGTAACTGAAGGAAAAACATATACTGAACAAGTACTAACCCAGAAAAAACTGATGTGTTAATATCAGTGAAATAGACTTAAAGCGAAAAACGAAGAGGATCCTTGATGACATTCAATTCCCTCAGGAGGAAAAAAGTCTAAACTATGTATACCTAGTAAAAGTCTTAGAATATATAAAATACAAATATAATTACAGGAAAAAACAGCTAAATCCACAATCAAAATGAGAGAATTTTAATATGTGTTTTATAAGTGATAGGAAAAATAAAAAGATTAAGTAAGTATGGATATAGATGAATGTCAGACTAAGATGACTCACGAATTTGGCCTCATGGACAAATACAGAATACTACCCCAGCAAATACAGAATATAAACTTTTTAAAACCATATCTGGAACACTCATAAAAATTGACTGCATACTGGGCCAACACAAATCTCGGCAAATTTCATATAAAAAAAGTCATGTAGAATATAGTCTCTGATTACAGTGCAAATAAAGCTGAAAGTTACTATAAGAAATCAATTTTGAAAACTATATTTGAAAATTTAAAATCCATATGAATGCTTTATGGTTTGAAGAAGAAAAAAATGTAAATTTAAAAATAGAAGTGAACGATAATTACTACATATAAACTTGTAGAATTTGCTAAAATCTACCTACAGGAAAATTGTATAAAGAAAAAAAGATTGAAAATCAGTGAGTTAACCTAACTTAAGAGTTAGGGAAAAGATTGGAATGCATCTGGGAGAAAGAATAAAAGAAGTAATAAAGATAAGAGAAGTAAATGAAATAGAATACAAAAATATAATAGAAGCTAAATACAGCCAAAAGTTCTTGCAAAAGACTAATAAAGTAATTTAGTTAATAATTAAATCATTAAGTTGCTAGTGACACTGATCAAGAAAAAAATACACATACTTTTAAGAATTAAAGGGAATATATTAATAGCTACAGTTGTAGCAGAGAGTAAAAAGATGAAAGTTTATAAACTATGACAAATAGGAAAACTTAATTGGGCACACACTTATAGTCCCAGCTACTTGGGATGCTGAGGCAGGAGGATCAGTTGAGCCCAGAAGTTCTGAGCTATACGATGCTATGCCAGTTGGGTGCCTACACTAAGTTCAGCACCAACATGGTGATGTCCAGGAGCATGGGAACACCAGGTTGTTTAAGGAGGGGTGAACTGGCCCAGGTCAGAAACAAAGTAGGTCAAAACTCCTATGCTGATTAGTAGTGGGATTGCACCTGTGAACAGCCACTGTACTCCAGCCTGGGCAACATAGTGTGAGACCCTGTTTCTTTTTTTTTTTTTTTTTTGAGATGGAGTTTTGCTCTTGTTACCCAGACTGGAGTGCAATGGTGCCATCTCGGCTCACTGCAACCTCCGCCTCCTGGGTTCAAGCAATTCTCCTGCCTCAGCCTCCCCAGTAGCTGGGACTACAGGCGTGCGCCACCATGCCCAGCTAATTTTTTGTATTTTGGATGGTCTCGATCTCTTGACCTCGTGATCCACACACCTTGGCCTCCCAAAGTGCTGGGATTATAGGCATGAGCCACTGCACCCGGCCCTGAGACCCTGTTTCTTAAAAGAAAAAATTGAAAATGTAGATAAAATGGCAAAATTCTAGAAATGTTTACCAAAACCAATCCTAGAAGCAATACAAATTCCATACAGTCTTATAGCCACTAAAGAAATTGTATTACTGATTTAAAATATTTCTTCCAAGAAAGCACCAGATCCATAGAGTTTTACAGGAAAACTTTCAGGAATTTTTTTTCTTTTTTCTACTTTCAGGAAATCTGTTGCCCAGGCTGGAATGCAGTGGCACAATCATGGCTCACTGTGGCCTCAACTGCTGGGCTTCAGTGATCCTCCCCCCTCAGCCTCCCAAGTAGTTGGGACTATAGGCATGCCACCATACCCATCTAATTTTTTAGTTTTTGGAGCTGGAGTTTTGACCTTGTTGCCCAGGCTGCAGTGCAATGGCATGATCTCGGCTTACTGCAACCTCCACCTCCCAGATTCAAGTGATTCTCCTGCTTTAGCCTCCCAGGTAGCTGGAATTATAGGCAACCACCACCACACTGAGCTAATTTTTATATTTTTAGTAGAGATGGGGTTTCACCATGTTGGCCAAGTTGGTCTCAAACTCCTGACCTCAGGTGATCCACCCACCTTGGCCTCCCACAGTGCTGGGATTACAGGCGTGAGCCATGCCTGGCAAAAAAAAAAAAAAAAAAAAAAAAAAAATTTAAGATAAAGGTTTCACTATGTTTCCCAGGCTGGTCTTGAACACCTGAGCTCAAGTGATCCTCCACCTCAGCCTTCCAAAGTGCTAGAATTATAGGTGTGAGCCACTGTGCCTGGCTGAAATCTACCATTTCAGTGTTCTACAAATTCTTGTAGTGAATGAAAAAAGAAGAAACTGCCCAGCTCATTTTATGAGTCTGGGATAACTTTGATACTGAAATCCAACAAGGAAGTATGAAAAAGTGAACCTGGAGTCCATGAATACAGATATAAAAATTATAAATTATCTGCCTCAACTAAACTAAATTACTTGAGAGAGAAATGATAAAAAGGTGCTTTATTCAGGGAGTTTCATAATCAGTGACTAGATTCAACTTCAGATATCCTGCAAAACATTTTGACACAATTATAAATTCGATTTTTAAAAACTACCATTTAGCACTGAAAAAGGAACTTTACAACGAGTATAAGATTAGCCACATCTTTACCTCTCCAGCACTTGCACATTCCTTGGCTCTTCTGTGAAGTGCAGCCCATGTATCCTCATACCTAAAAAAAAAAAAAAAAAAAAAAAGCAAAAAATAATTTGAAATGCAAACCACACAAAGGAAATACTATCTAAAGATGAATGTGGAATATTCTGTGGCGCCAGAAAGGAAATACACAAAAAATAATGGTGACATGTTGCGAGGACACAGACATCAACTTCATGGAGCTTCCAGTGGTCAAATCTGTGACAATTTGAGCAACAAAATACATAACAGTTGTAATGAATTATAACTTAAATAAAGCAAATCTCTCTGAGTCCATGGTGATGGAAATAATTGAATAAGTAAATCAATGAGAGAGAAGAGAAAAACTCTTCCTTACAATAGAAATCCAATTAGTAAAAAATTTTTTTTTTGAGACAGAGTTTTGCTCTGTCACCCAGGCTGGAGTGCAATGGTGCAATCTTGGCTCACTGCAACCTCCGCCTCCCAAGTTCAAGTGATTCTCCTGCCTCGGCCTCCTGAGTAGCTGGGATTACAGGTGTGTGCCACCATGCCTGGCTAATTTTTGCATTTTTAGTAGAGATGGGGTTTCACCACATTGGCCAGGCTGGTCTTGAACTCCTGACCTAAGGTGATCCACCTGTCTCAGCCTCCCAAAGTGCTGGGATTACAGGTGTGAGCTACCACGCCAGGCCCCAATTAGCAATTTAAAAAAAAATAATGAGAAAAAAGAATCTCCGATTGGTAAACACAATAGTAATAATTGTTTCAAAAAGAATTAATGGATGATAAAATCAGTGGGTAAAAGCACAAACAGAAACACGATATATACATAGTCTCAAAACATCTCTCCCATAGGATAATCATTAACTAAACATGAGAAAATAGTGTTAACTGAGGAGAAACCTGGCAGACACATCCTTAACCAAGTGATCAAAATTAATGTCAACAGTAACGAGACACAGCAACATTATCTGCCACCTGATGTGATGCACTGGGAAGGAAACAACACTACTCTTCTGGCATTTTTGACAAAAAAGCACTAATTTACAGTTATTACAAGAAAATAGAAAAATCCAAATGTACAGATATCTTGAAATGTAACTGGCCACTACGGTTTTTTGTCTGTTTTTTTTTTTTTTTTTTTTTTTTTTTAAGACAGGGTCTCAATCTGTCGTCCAGGCTGGAGTGCAATGGTGTGATCACAGCTCACTGCAGCCTCAACCTCTTGGACTCAAGTGATTCACCTGCCTCAGCCTCCCAAAGCACTGAAATTACAGACATGAGCCACCATGCCCAGTCTTGGCCAGTACCCTTCCAAAGTATTGAGGTTATGAAAGACAAAGACTAAAGAATTGTTCCACATTAAAGAAGATAAGGAGATACTGTGACTAAATATAATGTGAGATCCTGGATTGGATCCTAGTCCAGAAAAAAGGACACTGGTGGGATAATTGATGAAATTTGAATAAGGCCTGTGGATTAAAGTTTTTACTAATGTTAATTTTCTGGTTTGATCATTGTACTGTGGTTATAGTAAATGCTAACACTGGGAAAGCTGAAATTGCTTGTTCTATTTCTGTAATTTTTTTTGTAAGTCTGAAATTATTTCAAAATGAGAAGTTAAAAAATAAAAATTCTAAACTATTATTCATTTGATTGCTGATGTAAAACTTGATTTCCCATCTTATCTAAAATTCTAGCTATCCAGCTAATATTTCTCCAAACAGGAATACATATTTAATGAGTTTATACTGCCTTCCCTCACAGTCAAATTCACAATTTTTCTATTGAGTAGGAAAATCAATTTGAACAAGATACTAGAGTCTACATGCGATGCAAATTAAGGTGGAAGGTCACACAAATAATACAGTCCTGCAGTTATTGCTGACTAACAGAAAGCTAGAAAATTTTCTTGGATGTATCAGATTATGTAAATATCAATTAAAATCAACAAGTATTTACTGAATGCTAAGCACTGGTAAGCACCAGAACTGCTAAGATAGATTTTACTTTTGCATCTTTGTTGTCTTGCTACTTAGCACAGAACATGACACATAAGAGACACATTAAATGACTGTTGAGTGAGGAAATAACTAATTATAAATAGAAAATGCAGGACTTCGTGGTCAAATTTTCTATCATTTTCTTAACTCAGTGGGAAAGAGCAAATTAATCCTCACTTGCTAACTTTAGAATCCAGATCATTCTTTTTCTAACATCTCACCATTTCCTACTCTCCCCATTATTACATATGCTTTTCACATCCATCTTGGCATTATATATCACCCTCCCTCATTTCTCCTTTCCTAGTTCAGCACCTAGTTCATACATGATTTTCCTACTGTTTTCAGCATTCTCTAAACTTAGATTATTCCAACCACTCATGTTCTCTGCTCTACTTTTTTTTTTTTAAGACAAAGTTTCGCTCTTATTACCCAGGCTGGAATGCAATGGCGCGATCTCGGCTCACAGCGACCTCCACCTCCTGGGTTCAGGCAATTCTCCTATCTCAGCCACCTGATTAGCTGGGATTACAGGCACCCGCCACCATGCCCAGCTAATTTTTTTTTTTTTTTGTATCTTTAGTAGAGACGGCGTTTCACCATTTTGACCAGGATGGTCTCAATCTCTTGACCTCGTGATCCACCTGCCTCGGCCTCCCAAAGTGCTGGGATTACAGGCTTGAGCCACCACACCCGGCCTCTGCTCTACTTTTAAGCCATGAAGTAGTTTGAAGAAAGACATTAAATCCATTGTAATGCATGCTATCCATCCTTGCGTGGGCCTTAGCAGCCAATCGGCACTTAAATTTGTTACTATTAGATTGTTCCCCGAAGTACACATGGTGGGTGTTACACATCTCATGCCACCTTGAAATTCATCCCCATCCAATCACTTTCAACAGAGGGATGAACTTACTCCATTTTACAGAGATAAAGATACTGGATGTAAACTACTTCAATTTTTCTGTGTGCAAACTCAAATATCTTTAAAATCACAAGTCAATGATGATGAAATAAAGAAACCACATTTAAAATGTATAATTCTCGCATTCAAATAGTTATTGAATATATTCTACATACACTATGGGAAGACTAGTGGAAGAGTTCATCATACAGTTAGGAAGATAAACACACATGTAAATAATTACCTTATTTGGTAGACAAAGGAAAGGCCTAATTATATAGCATGAGAGCTATAGGAATACAGGAGAGTAACTGTAGACTGTGTTGTATCACATTCTTGGAAACATCATGATTTAGGAGATAGAGGGAAGATGTCCGAGTAAGAAGCACCAAGAATCTGTCACCCTACCTAGACCACAATCACACTGGCAGAATCTGTCTGATGTAACTATTTTGGGACTCTGGAATCTATTAAAGGTGTGCAATGTCCAGGGGAAGGTTTGGAGGGTAAATTGAGGGTAATTTCAGTTGATTTCAGGTTTTAGCACAATGGCAACTATCCACCCCTGGATAGGCAGCCATGCACTTGTTCCTGAAGTAGCTTGTACATGATTTATGAAAGTCAAGGTGGGCCAATAAGGACCCTGTGCTCCAAACATCAGGGAGTCTGTGTTCTGATCAAAATGGCTGCTTCTGATCAGGCAGATGCAAACATGGAGGCAGCTACTGTTGCAAACCCCTCCTGCTCTGGCTAGCAATTTTCAGAGGATTTAAAAGGCCAAAGTCTGGTTTTTGTCCCTCTTCTTTGTTCTCCTTTCCCTCTTGGAAAGCCAGACACTTAAAGACTAGGACATTCAATAATAGATGTAACTGTTTTTTGTTTCGTGTTTGTTGTTTTTTTTCCTTTTTGTCCCAAGATGGCTTACTAGGGACACCAAAAGCCAGTTTATCTAAAAAAACAAAAATAAAAACAAAGATATTGGTGAATGGACAAATTCTTTACAGAAAACTGAGGAAAGGGAGCCAGGACCTGTCAGAGTGCCCATGGGAAGAAGCTGGGGTGAAGAAAAGGAAAGCAGCAAGAGTTTGGCAGAGATCAACCCTCAAGGACCTTGGAGCCCTGTGGAATAAGTAGGTGGGAGTGGTTCTCTGCTCCCCTTCCCACTCCATCAACCTCCTGACCAGGAAACTGTTGGAGAGCTCTCCTCTGCCGTTGTGACCCTGAGCAATGTTATTGGTGGTGATTTGAAAACTTCCTGCGGCTGGAGAATCTGGTGGCCAACTTGTGCATGCAGGAGTTTCCTCACTCCCCTCAGATACCAGATACCATATGGGTCTTGCACTGGCAGTGGGATGCTGCCCTGCCCAGGGACTCTCTGCCCTTGAGTCACCACACCATCAGATCCCCTGCAAACATACTCCACAATCCACTCTAACTCTGGGAAGCACAGGGAACCAGCAGTTACCCAGGTAACTGTGAGATCTCTGGATATCTAACCCTCTGTGTGGGCCATCTCTAAGTGGAAGAGAGTGCAGCCCACCAAAAGCCCCCCTTGAAACAAAGGAAGGAAATCCAAGCACAGTGTCAACCACTGCAAGGGGCAGTATCATCACCCAAGAATGGATACGGAGAAAGGGTCATCTCTTGCATCCCCCTACTATGTTGCTGATGCAGCAGTGTTCTCCCTGCCAGGGGCCAGCACATGCACTCAGGCACACAACCTATTTCGCGCTTCTCATGGCAGCTCCGCTCCTGCCGAAAATGAGCCCTCCACAGCTCAAGCTTTCAGGAAAAGTGGGGCCCAATTCCCCTTCCTGACACAGAGCAGCAACATCCTGGCAAAGTAAAACCAGTCGCAGAGTTGCCTACTCTCATCTGAAGGAAGAGACTCTCCCTGAGCCCATTTTGGTGGCAGCCCTCAGAAGAGTGTACCTGTAACCCGCAGCCAGGTACACTCATTTATGAAATGAAGGCTGGGAGCCTTCTGACAGATATATGATAGGAAGTGGATCATGTTCTTGCCAGCACAGGATGAGGAGTGGTGTACCCACCAACCTTCTCCCCCAAGACCTCAGCACACCCCACAGGATCTCTTCCCGCCATCATCCCCTGCCTGGTCAGGGCAAGTGCTTCCATCCCACATCAGCCTACCTGCTGGCTCTTACTCTGCAGTGCCATGTACTGGACTGCAGCCCAAATCGCACCACCAAATAAAAATCTGCTACTAAAAGGGCTTAGTGCTATTACACAAGATGAGCCCCTTGGGACCTCCTTACCTTCAGCTCCACAGGAGATAAGGTGTTAGGTGTCAGTTCTTAAAGCCAATACATCACCACAACAAGCATCATCTGAGAAAGCCACTGCATAGAAGCTAACCATAACCAACGAACTCATACAGCATTCTGGCTCTCTGGAATCACCCAGAAACAAAAGCAAATGATCATTCACAATATATACCACAGTCATACCCTTAAGGAAAAAAAAAAAGTTATATCCAAATGATGGCAAAATAAAAATAAGAAGAGACAGCTTCCTCAAATGAGAAGGAATCAATGAAAGAACTCTGGGAGTACAAAAAGCCAGAGTGTTCTGGCACCTCAAGGAATCACATTAGCTCTCTAGCAATGGATCCTGACCAGACTGAAATGTATGGGATGACAGATAAAGAATCAAAAATATGTACTGCAACTAAACTCAACAAGATCCAAGAAAAAGCTGAAATCCAATACAAAAAAAAAAAAAAAACACAGAAAACTGATTTAAGATATGACAGACATGATAGGTATATTAAGAGAGAAACAAATAGAACTACTTGAACTCTAAAATTTACTAAAGGAATTTCAAAATATAGTTAATAGGCTAGACAAAGCAGAAGAATTACAGAGCTTGTAGCCCAGTCTATCAAATTAACCAAGTCAGACAAAAATAAAGAAAAAGGAATTTTTAAAAAAATGAACAAAACCTTCAAGAAATATGGAATTATGTAAAGCAAACAAATCTTCCACTTACTAGCATTCCTGAGAGAGAAGAAAAAGTAAGGAACTTGAAAAACATATTTGAAGGAATAATCCAGGAAAATTTCCCCAATCTTGCTAGAGAAGTTGAAATCTAGAATCAAGAAATTCAGAGACTCCTGTGAGATACCATATTAAGATGATATCCCCAAGACATATAGCCATTAGACTATCTAAGGTCAACATGAAACAAAAAAATCATAAAGGCAGCTAGAGAAAAGGGTCAAATTACCTACAGAGGAAAACCCATCAGGCTAAGAGTGACTTCTCAGCCAAAGCTTTACAAGTCAGAAGAGACTGGGGCCTAGTTTTAGCCTTCTTAAAAAAATTGCCAGCCAAGAATTTTATATCCTGTTCATCTAAGCTTCATAAACAAAGAAGAAATAAAGTCTTTCCCAGACTAGCAAACACAGAGGGAATTTATCACCATCACATTGGACCTACAGAAAATGCTCAAAGGAGTGCTCAACATGGAAATGAAAGAATGATAATTGCTACCATAAAAGCACACATAAGTACAAAGCTCAGACCCTATAAAGCAATTGCACGATCAAGACTACAAAGCAACCAGCCAACAACAGTATTAAAAAAATAAAATTTTACATATCAATATTAACCTTGAACATAAACAGCCAAATGGTCCACTTAAAAGAAATACAGTGGCAAGTTGGATTAAAAAAACAAGATCCAACCTCTGCTACCTTCAAGAGATCTATCTTACATGTAATGACACCCGTAGGCTCAAAATAAAGGGATGTAGAAAGATCTTTCATGCAAGTGGAAAAAAAAAGAGCAGAGATTGCTCCTCTTGTATTAGATAAAACAAACTTTAGAACAGTAAAAAAAGACAAAGAAGGGTACAACTTAATGATAAAGAGTTTGACTCTTTATCATTAAGATACAGTGTAGTTTACGCATCTGACAAAGGGCTGATATCCAGAATTTACAAAGAACTCAAACAGATTTACAGCAAAAAAACAAACAAGCCCATTCAAAAATGGGCAAAGGATATGAACAGACACTTTACAAAAGAAGATATACATGAGGCCAACAAACACATGAAAAAATGCTCATCATCACTGGTCATTAGAGAGATGCAAATCAAAACCACATTGAGATACCATCTCACACCAGTTAGAATGGCGATCATGAAAAAATCTGGAGACAGCAGATGCTGGAGAGGATGTGGAGAAATAGGAACACCCTTACACTGTTGGTGGGAGTATAAATTAGTTCAACCATTGTGGAAGACAGTGTGGCGATTCCTCAAGGACCTAGAAATAGAAATTCCATTTGACCCAGCAATCCCATTATTGGGTATATATCCAAAGGACTATAAATCGTTCTACTATAAGGACACATGCACACGAATGTTCATCGCATCACTGTTTACAACAGCAAAGACCTGGAACCAACCCAAATGCCCATCGATGATAGACTGGACTGGGAAAATGTGGCACATATACACCATGGAATATTATGCAGCAATAAAAAATGATGAGTTTTTGTCCTTTGTAAGGACATGGATGAATCTGGAGAACATCATTCTCAGCAAACTGACACAAGAACAGAAAAAGAAATACCACATATTCTCACTCATAGGCGGGTGAGAAAAATGAGAACACATGGACACAGGGAGGGGGTCTACTACACACTGGGGTCTATTGGGGAGAATGGGGGAGGGACAGCAGGGGGGCTGGGGAAGGATAGCCTGGGGGTGAATGCCAAGTGTGGGTGAAGGGGAATAAGGCAGCAAAACACACTGCCATGTGTGTACCTATGTAACTATCTTGCATGTTCTGCACATGTACCCCAAAACCTATAATGCAATAAAAATTAAAAAAAAAAAAAAAAGATACAGCGTCCTGAATATATATGTACCCAACATCACAGCACCCAGATTTATAAAATACTACCTGAACCTAAAAAAAAGAGATGGCCATACAATAACAGTGGGAGACTTCAACACCCCACCAGCAGCACTAGACAGATCAAGGCACAAAACTAACAAAGATCTGGACATATATTAGACTCTCAACCTAACGGACCTAGTGGACATCTGCAGAATACTCCGCTCCCCCCAACTACCACAAAATATACATTCTTCTCATATGTGCATGGAATATTTTCTAAAATCGACCACATGCTCAATCATAAAGCAAGTCTCAATAAATTGAAAACAATCAAAGTCATATCAAGCATCTTCTCAGACCACAGTGGAATAAAATCAAAACAAACACCAAGAAGTACCCTAAGAACCATGCAAGTACATGGAAACTAAACAAACTGCTCCTGAATGATTTTTGGGTAAACAATGAAATTAAGGCAAAGATCAAAAAAATTAACTGAATCAATTGAAAATAAAAATATAACATCCCAAAACCTCTGAAATACAGCAAAAGCAGTATTAAGAGAAAAGTTTACAATGTTCAATGCCTACATCAAAACACACAAAGATCTTAAATTAACAACCTAACATAAGACTTTAAAGAACTAGAAAGACAAGAACAAACTAGACCCAAAGCGGAAGAAATAATTATGATCAGAGCAGAGCTAAATGAAATTGAGACCAAAAGCCACATAAAGTATCAATAACACAAAAAGTTGGTTATTAGAAAAGATAAACAAGACTGACAGACTGCTGGCCAGATTAACCAAGAAAAAAAGATATTCAAATAAGCACAATCAGAAATGACAAAAAGTGACATCATAACTGACACTGCAGAAAGACAAAAGATCATCAGAGACTACTAAGAACATCTCTATGTGCACAAATTAGAAGACCTAGAGGAAATGTATTAATTCCTAGAAATACGTCACCTTCCAAATTGAACCAGATGGAAACTGAAATTCTGAACAGATCAAGAACAAGTTATAAAACTCAATTGGAAATAATTTAAAAATCTACCAACCAAAAGAAGCCCTAGACCAGATGGATTTACAGCTAAATTCCACCAGATGTACAAAGAACTGGTACAAATCTTACTGAAACTACTCCAAAAAATTAAAGAGGGGGAATTTTTCCTTCACCTCATTCTATGCAACTAGTATTTTCCTGATTCCAAAACCTAGCAATGCCATAACAAAAAAAAGAAAACTACAAGTTCACATCCCTGATAAACATAGACACAAAAATCCTCCACAAAATGCTAGCAAACCAAATCCAACAGCACATCAAAAAGACAGTTCACCATGATCAAGTGGGTTTTTTCCCTGGAGTGTAAGGATGATTCAACAAACACAAATCAGTAAATGTGATTTACCGTATAAACAGAGTTTAAGCAAAAATAACATGAACTTCTCAACAGACACAGAAAAGGCATTTGATAAAATTTAATATCCCTTCATAACGAAACCCTCAACAAACAAGGCATCAAAGGTACGTACCTGAAAATAATAAGAGCCATATATGACAAACCCAAAGCCAACATAATACTGAACGGGCAAAAGTTGAAATCATTCCCCCTAAAAACTGCAACAAGACAAGTCTGTCCACTCTCACCACTCCTATTCAACATAGTACTGAAAGTCCTAGCTGGAGCAATCAAGCATGAGAAGAAATAAGAAATATAAGATATCCAAATAGGAAAGGATGAAGACGAATTATCTCTGTTTGCTGACATGATCCTATACCTAGAAAACCCTAAAGAATACTCCAAAAGACTCAAAGACCTGATAAACAACTTCTGTAACTTTTCAGCATACAAAAGCAATGTACAAAAATCCAGAGCATCAACTTGAGAAAGAAACCAAAAAATAAAAAATAAATAAAATCCACAGCATTTTTATACACCAACATTCAATCTATGAACCAAATCAAGAACTCAATCTCATATAAAATACACACACACACACACACACTACCTAGTATATATAACCAAGAAAGTGAAAGATCTCTACAGCAAGAACTATAAAATACTGATGAAAGAAATCATAGATGACATAAACAAATGGAAAAACATTCCATGCTCATAGATTAGAAGAATCAATATCGTTAAAATGATCACACTAAGGAGCTTCTGCACAGCAAAAGAAACAACACAATAAACAACCAACCTACAGAATAAGAGAAAGTACTTGCAAACTATGCATCCAACAAAAGACTAATATCCAGAATCTACAAGGAACTTAAACAAATGAACAAGAAAAAAAACTCCATTAAAAAGTGAGCAAAGGATATGAACAGACACTTCTCAAATGAAGACATACAAGCAGCCAACAAAGATGAAAAAATACTCAACATCACTAATCATCAGAGAAATGCAAATTAAAACCACAATGAGAAACATACAATCTCATGCCAGTCAGATGTGAAATATGATACATGAACAAAATGGTAACATCAATACCATTACTGTTTATATCTACCAGTAGTCAATATAAAACAGAAAGGAACCAATAAGAAACTCTGGAAATTAAAAGTATAGTAACTGAAATGAATAATTCACTAGAGGAGTTCAAAAGCATATTTGAGTAGAAGAAAGAATCAACATGATTGAAGATAAACCAATTTAAATAATCAAAATTAACAAATGTTTATCTAGATTGACTAAGAAAGAAGAGACTCAAGTTACTAAAACCATAATGAATGGGATTATTACCATGAATCGTATAGAAATAAAAAGGATTATAAGAGAGTGCTATAAACAATGTATGCTAACAAATTGGATATCCTCACTGAAATGGACAACTTTCCACAAATACAAAACCTACCAAGACTGAATCCTGAAGAAATGGGAAATTGAATCAGTAATAAAAAACAAGATGAAAAACCCTGGACTTGATTACTTCACTGGTGAATTCTATCAAATTCAATTTGGTAGCATTTTGGTCAACCAACATTGACCATTTTCAAACTCTTTTTAAAAAGAAAATGAAGAGGAAGGAATAAATCCTAACTCATTCTATAAGCCAGCATTACCCCGATACCAAAACCAAAGGCATACAAGAAAAAAAAACTACAGACCAATACCCCTTATGAATGCTAATGCAAAAATCCTCAACAAAATACTGGCAAACTAAATTCTGCACGATGTTAAAAGGATTATACACAATTTTTAAGTGGGATTTATTCCTGGAATGCAAGAATGGTTCAACATATAAAAATCTGTCAATGTAATAATATAGTAGATTGGTAGAATGAAAGAAAAAAAAAAACACATGGTCATCCTAATTCATACGGAATAATTATCTGACAAAATTCAACATCCTTTCATGATAAAAACACTAAAACTAGAAGTAGAAGGGAACAATCTCAACACAATAAAAATTCCTAGTTGACATTATACTCAATGTTGAAAGACTGAAAACTTTTCCTCTAAGATCAGGAACAGGACAAGGATACCTGCTTTTTCCACTTGGATTCAGCAGAGTACTGGATGGTCTAGCCAAAGTAATTAGGCAAGAAAAAGAAATAAAAGGCATTCAAATTGGAATGAATAAAGTAAAATGATTTTTATTCATAAATGATATGATCTTATATGCAGAAAACCCTAAAAGCTCTACAATAAAACTATCAGAATAAAGGAACTCAGCAAAGTACCATACAAAATCAACACACAAGTCAGTTGTTTTTATATACTACCAATAAATAATTCAAAAAAGAAAACAGTTAAGGAAACAATTCCATTTACAATAGCATTAAAAACACTTAAAAGTAACAAAGATGATGAAAGACTCATACAATGAAAACTAGAAAACAATAGTGAAAGAAATTAAGACATAAAAAAAATAGAAAAGGCACCCCATGTTAATGGATTGGGAAACTTACCATTATCTATAATGAGCAAAACCACCAAAAATTCAATTTAATCTCAATCAAAATCCCAATGACACATTCTTTGCAAAAAATAGGAAATACATCTTAAAATTCGTATAAAATTTCAAATGACCTTGAATAGCTAAAACAATCTTGAAAAGAAAAACTCTTAGAAGAAAACACAGGGGAAAATCCTCACACTCATGAGAATGGCTATAATAAAATATAAGAAAATAGCGAGTGTTGGCGGGAATAGGAAGAAATTAGAACCCTTTTACAATACTGATGGGAAAGTAAAATGATACAGTCACTATGGAAAACAGTATGGTGTTTCCAGAAAGAATGAAACATAGAATTACCATATGATCCAGTAATTCTATTGCTGGGTATACACCCAAAGGAAATGAAAGCAAGGTGTCAAAAAGATACTTGTCCACTCATGTTCCTAGCAGCACTATTTAAAACAGCCAAAAAGTGGAAGCAACTCAAGTGTCCATCAACAGAAGAACAAACAAAGTGTACATACTTACAAGAGTAAGTATTTACAAGAGTAAGTGTACATACTTACAAGAGTAAGTATGTACTTCAGCTTCTCAAAGAAAGAAAATTCTGATACATACTACAAGTTAACTCTTGAAAAAAATTATGCTAAATAAGCCACTCACATGCAAAAATACTTTATAATTTCACTTACATGATATTCCCAGGACAGTCAACTTCACAGAGAAAGAAAATAGAATGATGGTTGCCTGGGATGGAGACGAGGGGTTAGAAATGAGAGCTGTTGGTTAATAGGTACAGAATTTACATTTTGCAAGATGAAAAGAGTTTTCAGGATTAGATGCACAACTATGTGAATGTACTCAGCACTACTAAACTTAAGAATAGCTAAGATAAATTTTATGTTATGTATACTACATTTTAAAAATTAAAAATGTGATTTAAATATTTGCTATTTAAAATGGTCTTTCCCACATTTAATTTTAGTTCCAATGAGAAAAGACCATTTCAGTGCAATGAATGGACACTTTATTGACAACCTCTTATGTAAATAAATTTTCCATATTAACTCCCAAAATGCATCTCTCTCCCAAAAAAAGCTACCGTGCAAAAAAGTTGATAGCTCTAACATAAATTTTTCAGTAAAAAGAAGTTATTTCAACTAAGTTTCTAGAGAAAAAAATACAGATAAAATGTAAACAGTAAACCCTACACTACTGCTTAATTTGTACTACAGCTCCTTTCATGTTCATTTCTGTTCTACATGCAACAAAACCAAGAAAGAAAATATCAAATTAAGTACTTTACACTTCAGAGGAGAAAAATCTCTAGATCTATCATCCATAAAAAGAAACCCAATGAAGAGTTTAAAAGGAGTAAGGAAAACATAGATATCAGTGATTGTGTCATAACAAATACAGATAAAGAAAAGCAACATAACCTCTCCCACATACATCTTTACCACACATCTGTCAAATGGCACATTAGCAGAGAACTATGTACAATGACATACTTAAATCATATACTGTACTTATTTTTATAATCATTTTATTGACCTATAACTTTCATACCATAAAATTCATCCTTTTAAAGGGCATACTTCAGTAGTTTTTAGTATACTGTATTTACAAAGTTGCACAGCTATTATCACTATTTAATTCCAAAACATTTTCATCACCTGAAAAAGAAACCCCATACCCAGGAGCAGTTACTACCAATTCCCCTCTCCTGTGCAAACACTGGCAACCACTAATCTACTTTCTATCTCTATGGATTTGCCTACTCTGGTCATTTCTTACAAATGAAATGATATAATACTGTGATCTTTTGTGCTGCCTCCTTTCACTTTGCATAATATTTTTAAGTTTCATCCACATTGTAGCATGTAACAGTATTTCATTCTTTTTGAGGGTAAATAATAGTTCATTATATGTATATGCCACATTTCATTTATCCATTCATCAGCTAATAGACATTTGTGCTGTTCCTGTTTTTTTGGCTATTATGAATACTGCTATGCACATTCATGCACGAGTTTTTATGAGACATAGGTTTTTAACCTTCTCGGGGTGAAGTTGCTGGGTCATGTGGTATAGGTTGGGTGACACTTATCCAAAATGCCTGGGAACAAAAGTATTTCAAATTTTGGATTTTTTCCAATTTTGGAATTTGCATTATTCTAGTTGAACATCACTAATCCAAAAACCCAAAATCTGAAATGAACATTTCTTTTGAACATGTAAGCACTCAAAAAGTTTTGAATTGGAAGCACTTTGGATTTTGAATTTTTTAAATTAGAGATACTCAACCTGTAATTCTATGTTTAACTTTTTGAGAACCTGGTTACCAAACTGTTTCCAAAGTGGGTATACCATTTTATATAACTATAAGCCATGAATAAGGGTTATAATTTCTCAACATCCTCACCAGCACTTGTTATCATCTGTGCTTTTATTATAGCCATGCTAGTGAGTGTAAAGTGATATGTCATTGTGGTTTTGTTTTTTTTTGTTGTTTGTTTGTTTTTTTTTGAGCTGGAGTCTTGCTCTGTCAGCCAGGCTGGAGTGCAGTGGCCTGTTCTCTGCTTACAGCAACCTCTGCCTAGTGGGTTCAAGTGCTTCTCCCACCTCAGCCTCCTGAGTAGCTGGGATTATAGGCCCCCACCACCACACCCAGCTAATTCTTGTATTTCTAGTAGAGACACGGTTTCACCATGTTGGCCAGGCTGGTCTCAAACTCCTGACCTCAAGTTATCCACCCACCTCAGCCTCCCAAAGTGCTGGGATTACAGGCAGGAGTCACTGTGGCTGGCCTCATTGTAGTTTTGATTTGCACTTCCTTGAAGACTAACAATGTTGAGTGTCTTTTCATGTGCTTATTGGTCATTTGTATATCTTCTTTTGAGAAATGTCTATTCAAATATTTTGCCTATTTTTTCAGAGGTTGGCTTTTTATTAAGTCATAAAAGTTCTTTATATGTTCTGGAAACATGTCATATATATGTCCTGCAAATATTTTCTCACATTCTATGTGTTGTCACTCCACTATATTGATGGTGCTCTTTGACACAAAAATGTATTTAATTTTGAACAAGTCATTGTATATAATTTTTATCTTGTTGCTTGTGCTTTTGATGTTATATCTAAAAAGACCATATACTTTAATTTTAACCTCCATGTCAATAAAGAATGGATTGGAAAAGAAATGATATAAGAATCAAAGTAAAAAAACAAAATTATTGGGGACTCATATCCAAAATCAATTCTCTTGTAACAAAGAAGTTATACATATTATCAGTAAACATAATAAAATATTGATGATTGGTAAATGCAATAGTGACCTATCTGGTCAAAGTCTGAATGGCTTTTGTACTAATGAGTGAAAAGTGAAAGCCCTTATGGAAAATAATACATAAATAATTTCCAATCACTACATTAAGGTAAAATTTAGCTGTTTTAAGGTTTTTACCTATAAAATTAAAAGATACTTTTAGTCAGTAAAACAGTTAGCAGTATAACTTTCCTCTACAAATGAAAACACTTACCTGCTAAGTAATTCTAACCCAGCAGAGTGCTTTGGCAAATATGGAACAGTCCTGCCCAAAAGAAATACATATTAAAAGTGTTCTTGATTTAGCCAACTTTAAAAAAAGGTACATACAAGAATTTTGACACCGTCATTTGTAATATGAGATATTTTAAAATCACTTATGACAATTTAAACTTTTAGAGAAATGTGTTTTATTTCAGAGTTAATGTACTGTAACATACTACCAATCATCATTTTGCCCTAGAGACCGTCTTTCACATAATATGATAAGTGATTTAATATAATGTTGGATGAGAATAAATATGAAAGATCAAAGTTCATCTCTAGGTTGAAAATGAAATTTGGTCACATGCTTTATTAAAAAAAAGACAAACAACACAATCCTCGTGTTTTCATATAAAACAGGTAACATGGCTAAAGAGGCTAATTTGCCAAGTACTATTTCATTATTCATTTGCGTTTCAATAATTGACTTTTACTTTTGCTCTTATACAAATTGAAAATGACTGTGATCAAATAACACTCACTGATTATCAGAGTAAAACAATTATATTTCAACATTTAATACAATTTCACAATTTTATTAGAAAATTTTCCTGTTACACAATTTAGAAAGAATCAATTAATTATTTTGTAGTCAGATGCACTCAACAAATCTAAGGTTCATTAATGTAATTATACAATTATGAACACAACCAAAAGTCGTATGAAATTTCAGTCAGAGTAAGTTAAAACCTTAGCACAAGTTTACCTGGGTTTGCTTTTCACTTTTGCTTCTCTTGACTTGTCACTTAAAGTTTTCAGCCTATAATTCAACAAGTATAAAATATAATATTTTTACAAGTCAAGAGTTTTTTTTTTTTTTTTTTTTTTTTTTGAGACAGGGTCTCACTCTGTTGCCCAGGCTGGAGTACAGTGACATGTACATGACTCACTGTAGCCTCAAGCTCCTGGGCCCAAGTGATTCCTCTCATCTCAGCCTCCTGAGTAGCTGGGACTATAGTCACCCAACACCATGCCTGGGTAATTTCTTTTTCTATTTAGTAGAGACAGAGTCTTGCTACGTTGCCCAAGCTGGTCTCAAACCCCATGCCTCAAATCATCCTCCTGCCTCAGCCTCCCAAAATGCTGGGATTACAGGCATAAACCACCACAACCAGCCCAGAGATTTTTCAACCACAAATTTTCACACCTTAAAATTTTAGGTCAGATAAGCTATTTTTTTTTTCTAAAGCAAGAATTAAGGAATTCAAAAGACAACAAATATTTGAGTGTTTACTATATGTTAGATACGATAAATGGAAAATCTGTAGCAAATATTTTCTCTTTTTTTTAAGAGATTGTCTCACTCTGTCACCCAGGCTGGAGTACAACGGTGCAATCGTAGCTTACTGTAACCGTAAACTCCTGGGCTCAAGCAATCCTCCCACCTCAGCCTCCTCAGTTAACAAGGACTACAGGTATGTGCCACCATGCCCAGCTGTTCGTTTCATTTTATTTTGGTCTCACTATGTTAACCAGTTAGAGAGACCAAGTGATCATGGGCTCAAGTGATCATCCCATCTGAGCCTCCCCAATGAGCTGGGATTATAGGTGTGCACTACCATGCCAGGCCTTATTTTCATATTCTTACTTGCCCCAAATCCCTTTCTTAGAAACAAACATTCCTAAATGTGATCACACCACAGAAACATAATTTATCTGGCACCTTTTGAAAAAGTAATGGTCCACATAGGAGAAATCGATAGGTAACAAAGATATCTAACTGCACACTTCATTAAGTAGATGCTACCCAGGCATTCAAATCTCCTTAAGTACCCACAGTATTTGAAATCTTAGATGAGAAAAAGTTTTTTAAAATATGTTACAAACTCCTTTCATTACAGAGGATTTGTTATCCTCTCATTTAACATTTCGTGGTAACTCAGGATCAGTATTAAGAACATCACTGACTACATTTTGCAGCAAAACAGTACTCTCCCTGATACTTCCGAGCTAGAAATGCATCTCCATCTATTAACCAAAAACCAATCTATGGTAGTTTTGTTTGTGTTTGTTTGGGCTCCTATGTCTACTTTTCCTGAATTTTCTTTCTCAACTATTGGTCACCTGGCTATTAGTTCTCATTTATCACTACTGCTAGCTATTTTAGCAGCCTCCTTCCCTCTGCTTGCTTTTAAATTACTGCACTGGAAAACAGATAAACGGGCTAGAGCTGCATATATAAAATTAATAGTCTCTTTTAAATGTAAAATATGATGTTCATAAAGTATATAATTTATTTTCTCTTCACTGGCCCAGTTTCACTTTATTTTAGCTGTGGCCTCTGTTACAGATAACTGAGGTTGCCAATAAGTGAGTATTGAGAGAGTATGAGAGAATCTCACATAAAATGAGGTATCACGTACAGACTTCTCAATCCCTTCAACAAATACTCATTTGTAGATAGAAACTGAAAACAGTACTATTGCTAGCCCCTACAAAGTCTTTGTAAAAACAGAAACGGGTGTTCCCTCCTCTAGACAGTATATTGCCATCAGCCAGAAACTGTCCTAATACACAAGTTGACCCTTGCATGAATGCCTCCACTATGCATTGGACAGTGTACAACCTGCACAACTATGCATGCTTGCTCTGAAACAGGAGTCCATCTTTTCCATCTATAATGTCTGATTCAGCACCATATGGGGAGTTCTGATAAACTGCATTTTTAAAAACCAAATTAGAATGCCAATGTCCTACAAAGACTTTAATATTACTCTATGCTCTTTTTCAAAAAATAAAATATTGACAAGATGAATTCCTCTGCAATATTCAAAGGATTCAGCAATCTCTTTAATACAAAATTAATTTGTATATCTCTCTAGATAAGTCTAGGAAATTGTGTCAAAGACTAAAAGTCTAATGTAAATTTCTAAGTTTATCTTGGAAACTAGTAAATCTGGTTTAAACCAAGATTAAGCAAAAGCTAGGGAAAACCATTTTTAAGGCCATGCTCTACCATTTCCACTATTAAATTTGATCAAAATACTTCGTTGGAACATCCCAGGCAAAATTATCCTTGATAGTTACATACAGCAGTGCATCATACTTAAAATGATTCTAGCATTATTTTTAGAGATTCAGGACAATTCCATACAGTTGAGTGTGAGAGGGAATTCCTAAGATCCTCTTTGGACCACTGATTATATAATCTAGCAAATCTCTAAGTTGGCATTTCCGTACCGCGGGGACAGAAGCGGCGAGGCGCGCTGACTTCTCACATGACTCCCTCCTGGGCCCGGCTGATGCTGCCTGGAGAGGACCGCTGGGTCTCAGGCCCCCACCCCGACCCCCACCCGGCGGCCGCCGAGGGCCCTCCGGTCTTAGGAGTGCCCTTCAGAGGCGGGCCGCAGGAACCTAACTTACTTTGCACCGCCCGACGCCAGGACTCCGGGAAGTTCGTTACTTTCCTCGGCCTCGCGGGGAGGTGCGGGGCAGGACGGAGCCTGGACCGCGGCGCACGGAGGGGAGCGAGGCAGGGGTATCGCGCGTGGCGGCCCGGCCCCACTCGGGTCTCTTTTCGTCGCCCACCATATACCCCTGCTGCACGCTCAGCAGCCGCTGGCGCAGGGTCTCCAGCATTGCTGCCGCCCCCGCTCTCCTCAAGGGCCCTAACTGCTGCTGTCTCCGCCGCCCCCTCGGCCCGGCACACTCCCACAGCCGGCCCCGCCCCCAGCATGGTCCTCGCCCCCGCACCGTAGCCCCGGCCCCTTCGGCGTTCCCGACCCCCCATGCGCTAGGCTCGCGCAACCGCAGTGGATGGCGCCGGGCTCGGGCTGCGGAAAAGGGGCGGGCCTTTCCCCAGCCTAGAGGGCCAGTGGCTCCTCCGCTTTTTCCTGTCCCGCGCCAGGCCTTCTCGGGGGTTAATGTTGTTGCTGTTTTTGCTTTAAAATGGAAGTCACTCCCAGCACTCTGGGAGGCCGAGGCGGGTGGATCACGAGGTCAAGAGATCCAGACCATTCTGGTCAACAAGGTGAAACCCCGTCTCTACTAAAAATACAAAAAATTAGCTGGGCATAGTGGGGCGTGCCTGTAATCCCAGCTACTCAGGAGGCTGAGGTTGCGGTGAGCCGAGATCCAGCCATTGCACTCCAGCCTGGGTAACAAGAGCGAAACCCTGTATTTAGAAAAAAAAAAAAAAAAAAAAAAAAAAATTAGCTGTGCATGGTGGTGCACGCCTGTAGTCCCAGCTACTCTGGAGGCTGAGGCAGGAGAATTGCTTGAACCCAGAAAGCGGAGGTTGCGGTGAGCCAAGATCGTGCCATTGTACTCCAGTCTGGGTAACAACAGCGAAACTGTATAAAAAAAAAAAAAAAAAAAAAGGAAGTGACATCGTGAAAGGATGATTTAACTCAAAGGCTCCTTTGAGGGAAGTGTTGGGTTTTATGGTTTGGAAAAGAACTGGATCTATCTCTTGCATAGGCGATGTGCACAAATCATTGCGTGGACTCTGAGACCAGAATCTGACCCCACTGGCTTTCACCTTGGATGAGACAGTCAAATATTGAGCCTCAGTTTGTTCATTCATAAAATGGCAATAATAGTTGACTGTCTTGACATTATTACTTTCCCTCTCTTTACTGCCTCAGGCTTTTGTGACTTTCACGAGTCACCACTGATTTCCATGTTGCTGGTGTCTTTTATTACTTCTCTGCCCTGATTTTTTCTCTGCCTCTCAGTGGATCTCAATGCAGTTTATCATCCCATCCTTAAAACACGTTGTTCTCTTGCTAAGCACTCCATACTTCCTGTCTCTCTTCCCCTCCACCCCTTCTTCTTTTTTTTTTTTTTTTTTGATGGAGTCTCGCTCTGTAGCCAGGCTGGAGTGCAGTGGCGCAATCTCGGCTCACTGCAATTTCCACTTCTCGGGTTCAAGCAATTCTCTTGCCTCAGCCTCCTGAGTAGGTGGGACTACAGGTGCATGCCACAATGCCTGGCTAATTTTTTTTTTTTTTTAAGTAGAGACGGGTGAGTCTCGATCTCCTGACCTCGTGATCTGCCCGCCTCCACCTCCAAGTGTGGAGATTACAGGCATGAGCCACTGCACCTGGCCTTAATTTTTGTATTTTTAGTAGAGACAGGTTTCACTATGTTGGCCAGGATGGGCTCAAAATCCTGACCTCAGGTGATCCTTCTGCCTTGTCCTCTCACAGCTGCTAAGAAGTTCTCTATGATAGTGCTTCCCTGACCAGCAGCAGCTGCATCACCTGGGAGCTTCTTGCAAAGGTAGAGTCGCAGGCCCCAGCCAGCCCCATTGAATCAGAATCTGAGTTTTATTAAGCCCACTAGGTGATTTTTATTTATGTTAACATTTGAGAAGTCCTAAATGCCAAGGAAAGGGGGTTTCCTGTCACAACAGATTCTTACTGGAGAAAAAGTGATAAATGAGGATTTTTTTTGGAATTAGAACCAAAGGGGAAGATGCTGTTAAAGTAGAGGTTGTGGAACCCAGAAAAGTTCATACCGTTTTGTTGGCAGAGGTCTTCTAGAGTAATTGGAAAGGCTCTACAGTCATTTGCTTTACAGGAACCTGACTTAGATTTGTAAAGGCATTTACAGTGTGTTGTTACTATTTGCAATTTTTTTTAAAGCCAACATGTAAATACTTTTGATATTTTTAATTTTTAAGAGTTTAAAGATGGCAGAAGAATCCATGTAAAAGCTATAAATGTTTCTAATGAAGCAATGAGTATTTCCAAGAATGAGGTAAGCTAGATAAAGCTGGAAAGGTGATATCAGCATGGCATTTTGAAAAGAAAAGCAGAAAAAGAAATCCAGGAGGCGAAGGAGGGGAATTCCAACCTGAGAGCGCAAAGATTAGAACACAGCTGAAGAACAGGAGAGAAGCGGGTAGAGGATATCAAGGTCTGCAGACAGAAGCTATAGTTATAGATCTAGATGACAAGCACTGTCAGGAGGGACAGCAAGGTTGGAAATGAGTATTTTACATGAGCTAAACTGAGAGAACAGTAAAACGATCTCAGCTGCATCTATTTGTGTTCCAAAATTGTATCCTACTATCATAGAATGACTAGGTACCTAATCTTGTCTTTTGTTCAGATAAAAAAAGAAGGCACTATACTGTTCCATTAAAGGAGGAAACCTTTTATTTTTTGTTAATCTGTGTTTAGATCTATATGATCTATAAATATGCATTAGAGGAGAAAACTTGTATTTTTTTGTGTGTTTGGATCTATATGGTCTATAAAATATTCGTAACCTACCAAATGACTCCATTCATCAAAATGCAGAGACTCTACATGAGTGAAGGAAATCATGTTCTGCACTCTTAAAAATAGATGGTTCCCCCTAGACAGAGTATATATCAGAAATGACATCTTCTGAACCTCTATGCCTTAGAAATGCATTTGTGTGAAAAACTTAATGACAAGCTGAAACCCTCTAATAGGAATTAGTGGCAAAAAAAAAAAAAGTTTGAGACAGTGATTCCTATAGCTATCAGGTCAATACATGCTGGTGGGCCTGTGGAGCGTTTAGATTATACTCCAAATCTGATTCAAGAAGGTCCTAGATGGTCACCTCTTCCAGGCTCACCCTCACGTCCTCTACTAGGATGAGCTCTGTGAGGGCCGACGAAGGCATTGGAGGGTCATGCTGAAGGGCAAGGGCAAGGACATGAGATGCAGGAGGCCACAGGACACCCACGGACCAATACCAGGTCATCCTGTAGGCCGCCCTTCAGGAAGAGCAGTCCCCAAAACCCCAGGGCCTGGCCTTGCTCCCAGCCACAAGCCCTGATAAGCCCCTGGTGCTCCTGAGCCCAGTGGAATGGCCAAGGCCTATTTGAGGCCTCCCATCAGCTCCCCAAGGTGGAGTGAGTTACTGACTCCTCCACTCCAGACCCAGGAGTGCGTTGGCAGCAGTCCTGCTTAGATGCCTCCCCACCCTACCAGGCCCCAGTGGTGGGTGACTCTCACACACACCCTGCCCTTCAAGACCTCACAGCAAAAGGCCAGCTTCAGAGCATGTGGCAGACACCACTCCGGGCAGGGACAGGAAGGCCACGGTCAGCCAGGCTAGGCAGTGTGGGTGGGTCCCCTGGAAGAGTGGCCAAGCCTGGCTCACAAGAGTCTTCAGCCTGTGACTATGACATCACCATTACTTTTGGCCTCACCCCGCACCCCCTTTGACCTTTACTAATAGGTTCTGGCCAACTAAGGAGCATTGTCTGATTTGTGGTTGTTGTGGAAACCGGCTGGGGCAGCTTTGAGCTATTGGGAAGCAGTGGGCCCATGGGATGTTTAGATTATACTCCAAATCTGATTCCCAGTCCAGCGCTCCCACCCCCAGTGGCTCCCATTTATCTGTCCACTTGCCAAGAAAGGGCCCAGGGCAGCGTGCGGGGCTCAGGGAGGGAGAGCAAGGCTCAGATGCATACTGGGATTCATAACTCATATTTACGCTGAACGTTAGAAGTTAAATTCAATGAAAACATATCCTTAGTTTTCAAAGCAACATACATCCAAATGGTAAAATCTGTATGCATTGGCATACAGAGTAACCATACTTTATTGAGAATTTTAGAAAGAAAGGTATATGGAGGGCCAATGAAACCAGTTATTTAATTTATGCTCACATTTCATAAATTCCCTGTGAGGTGTGAACTTTCTCAATGCACTGCCATGTATCAACAACTTTCAGAGTCAATCATGGGTAGCTGTATGGACCTCACCTAGCAGTAGAGAAAAGCAAAATCCAAGACACAGCTTTCAGTAAGGTCTAGAAAGTGCCTGCTTTGGCCGGGCACAGTAGTGGCTGAGACCTGTAATCCCAGCATTTTGGCAGGTCAGGGCTGGTGGATTGCTGAGCTCAGGAGGTTTAGACTATCCTGGCAACATGGCAAAACCCCATCATGTTGCCACCCTAGCCAGCTAAAAGACAGAAATTAGCTGGCTGTGGTGGCACCCACCTGTAATCTCAGCTACTCAAGAGGCCAAGGTGGGAGGATGGCTTCAGCCTGGGAGGCAGAGGTTGCAGTGAGCTGAGATGGCAGCACTGCACTCCAGCCTGGGTTACAGAGTGACACCCTGGAAAGAAAAGACAAGAAAGAAAAGGGAAGGGAAGGGAGGGGGAGGGGAGGGAAGAAGAGGGGAGGGGAGCAGAGGGGAGGATGTGTTTGGTGATGGTTCCCAACTCTGTGAATGTTCTAAAATGTACTAATAAACCCTGAACTGTATGCTTTAGTTGTGTGAATTGCGTGGTATGAGAATGACCTTGACGCAGATGTGATTAAAAACAACAGAATTCAGCTAGAGGTGCATGGTGGCTGCCCTTAGACTTGGCCAGTGTGTTTACTTGCCACAGTCTCCACCTCCTCGTTACTCCCTGACACTGCACCTTGGGGCCAGGTCTGTGTTACACCTATCCTGCCCTAGAGGAAGTTAATTTAGTGACAGTCTATGTGAAGACAGTCAGTAGGTGCAAAAAGCCAAAGAAAGCTGCCCTGGGTGTGTTTCTGAAAGGAGACTCTGGGACATGGTCACTGCAAAGGTGAACTCTGACTTTGGCCTTTCCTGAAGCCAGGAAGCCGTTTCCTCCTGCTGTGAGCCTTCGAGGGCTACCTCCATGAACCAGGCAAAGCCAAGAGCACACCGGAGTATCAGGATGGCAGGAGACCCACGGTCAGGGCACCTCTAGCCCATCCACAGTGCTGCACCATCTGAGTTCCCACCACACAACAAGCACCGGATCAACCCAGGCCTTGCTGGGTCTGGGGAAAGTCTCCTTTCCCCGGACCCAGCAGAAGCTGGCCTGACTGCAACACTCCTCAATCATGGGGAACCACCCCTTTTAACAGAGAAAAGCAAATCTTGGGCTTACAGCAGCTCAAAGGCTACAGCACAACAGTGGTTTAATGACATGCTGGGGTGGGTGTCACTGCCACTGTTGTATCAAACCAATGAGCTTTGGGATGCCTTGGGTTGATGACTTAGAGAGGGTTTGTTACACTTTCCGTAGTAAGAGCTCCCTTCTAAAGTAAGTTCTGTATTTGTGATTGCATCATAACCCATTGTGCAAATATGCAGACGTGTCTGAGTGTTTGTTTTTCCTCTTCTCTATTCTTCCCTACATTTTTGAAAGAACAAAAACATTTTGACCATCCAAACACTCTGATTAAAAAAGAACGGCGTGAAAGTACAAATAACAACATAAAAATAATCAGCCGGCCTCCCTGTCAACATGGGGAAATAGAAAAAGTGAGAATAGGGGGCCCAAAGTGGCTCCGGCCGGATGTCGTGGCGCTTGCGAAGGCGAGGCCAAGAGTTCAAGGCCAACCAACCTCAGCAACCTTACAAGCTCTCATTGATTGGCAAAAAAAAAAAAAAAAAAAAAAAAAAGTGAGAATAGAATAAGATAATGGAAAGCAGAACACTAAATTCTTTCATACCACGAGCACAGATAAGTCAACACTTGCAAGAATAGGGAGAGGGTCAATAAATCAACCTGAGGAAACAGAGAAAGGTGCAACCTCTTCCAAAGCAATTTTCTTTATTGTTGTTGGAGTTCTGCTTGTTTAATAATATTTTAATTTCAATGAAAAGACTGACAGAAAGTAAACCATTAGGTAACAGTGTGGGTAGTTTGTGGACATGGAATGAAAATCATAAAGGTAGCCTGGGTGCGGAGGGTCACACCGGAAATGCAAGTACTTTGAGAGGCCAGGGAGGGTGGATCCCTTGAGCCCAGGAGTTCCAGACCAGCCTGGACAACATAATGAAACCCCATCTCTACAAAAAATACAAAAATCAGCCAGGTGTAGTGGTGGGCACAGCCAGGTGGTGGTAGTCACAGCTACTCCAGAGGCTGAGTTGGGAGGATCACTGAAGTCCAGGAGGTCAAGGCTGCAGTAAGCTATGATCCTGCCACTGCACTCCAGCCAAGGCAACAGAGTGAGACCCTGTCTCAAAAATAAAAAAGTCACAAAGGTAGCATGAAAATGACAAAAGTTGCAGAATAAATCAGAGACTCTAACAGCTTTGCTAGTTATAGCTGATGAGATTAAGTGACAGCTTTTAAAATACCAATCTATGAATATCACAATGGCCCAGAGGAAGAATGAAAATCACCCTGGGGACCAATGACTCGAACTTATTATGGTGCTAGCCCTGGTTTCCTGGTAGGCCATCTTGATGTCGTCCGCAGCACTGGTATTGAGGAAGAAGTCACCCAAGTCATTCCTGAGGTAGAGCTCCACCTGTAGGAGGCAGATTCAGGGAGAGTTGGGCTGTTTTGGAGTGTGAGGGGGTCCCCGGGTGGGTCTTACCCAGGCAGCCGGCAGGCCAAAGGCTGTATCTGGAAGCCAAGACGGTCCTAGAGGGTCACCTCCTCCCGGCTCACCCTCACATCCTCTACCAGGATGAGCTCTGTGGAGGCTGATGAAGGCACTGGAGGGTCATGCCGAAGGGCAAGGGCAAGGCCATGAGATGCAGGAGGCCACAGGACACCCACGGACCAATACCAGGTCATCCTGCAGGCTGCCCTTCAAGAAGAGCAGGCCCAGAAGCCCCAGGGCCTGGCCTTGCTCCCAGCCACAAGCCCTGATAAGCCCCTGGTGCTCCTGAGCCCAGTGGAATGGCCAAGGCCTATTTGAGGCCTCCCATCAGCCTCCCAAGGTGGAGTGAGTTACTGACTCCTCCACTCCAGACCCAGGAGTGCATTGGCAGCAGTCCTGCTTAGATGCCTCCCCACCCTTCCAGGCCCCAGTGGTGGGTGACTCTCACAAACACCCTGACCTTCAAGACCTCACAGCAAAGGGCCAGCTTCAGAGCATGTGGCAGACACCACTCCAGGCAGGGACAAAAAGGCCCCTGTCAGCCAGGCTAGGCAGTGGGGGTGGGTACCCTGGAAGAGTGGCCAAGCCTGCCTCACAAGAGAACAAGGACAGCCTTTATGCCCTGGGGTGGCACATGACCCACAGAGCTCTGTTTCCTGCCTCATGTCACACAAGGCAGCCACCCAGATCCGAGGTCCCCAGGAAGTCGTGTGTTTGAGCACCTCCTCAGGGCCACAGTTGTGCCAGGCGCTCAGGGTGTAGTAGCTGCCCGCAGGGAGAGGCGACTCCAATGCACAGATGGAAGAGCAGGAGCAGGCCAAGTGCGGTGGCTCTCACCTGGAATCCCAGCACTTTGGGATGCCAAGGTGGGAGGATCACTTGAGCCCAGGGGTTCATGACCAGCCTGTCCAACATGGCAAAACACATCTCCACTAAAAATACGAAAAATGAGCTGGGCATGGTGGTGCATGCCTGTAATCCCAGATACTCAAGAAGCTGAGGCAGGAGAATCACTTGAACCAAGGCGGCGGAGGTTGCAGTGAACTGAGATCATGCCATTGTACTCCAGCCTGGGTGACAGAGTGAGACTCTGTCTCAAAAAAAAAATAAAAATAAAAATAAAATAAAATAAAAAGGAGAAAAAAGTGCAGAATCCTGGGGAGAACATGTCAGGGTTTTCAGACTCCAGGCAGAAGGCCATGACACCCCCCATTGCTGACCAAGGGATTCCTAGTGCCAGTGAGGGCTGAGCCAACAGTGACAAGCACAGGTGTGACCCTTCAGGGGCCATCTCCCTCCAGACCAGCCTTCCGAGTGCTGCCCTCATGGGCCTCAGTCTCTTCCCAATCTTGCTCCCCAGGAGGCAAAAAAAGCACCTCATCCTGGCATTTAGGAACCCAGCACCACTTTCTCCTTCCAGCCTCTGCCTGCTGCCTCCACCTAAATTTAGAAGGACATACATTTCCTGGTTGCCATGCCCTCTGTGGGGTGGCTGTCATCCATGCAGGGCTATTCCTGGGGAGTCCTTCCCTTCCACACCTCCAGTGCACCTATGGGGCCCCTACTATTAATAGCAGCACCTCCACCTTGGGCAGAGTCAGGGTGTGAGGGCTGTGGCCCAGCGAGGGGCTCAGAACTATTCCACAACCCCCACCCTGGAATACAGGCTCAGCCTCTGTCCTGGGACTTGAGCACTCCCAACCTGGTCCCTGTCACTCGTTCAGACTAGCATATCCCTCCAGAGAGCCACCCTCAGTCATCCTGGGCCTTCGCAGTGGCTACCCTCCTGCCCTTGTCCCTACTCACTTTGGTGACCATTCCTCACACTGCAGGGCTCAGCACACTGGCCTCCAGAAAGCCCTGCTTCCTCCCTCACCAGCGCCGACCTGAGGCCCAGGCCACTCTTTGGCCCCCACTTCACCTGGTGCTTCTCACACTGAAGGAGCTTCATGGCTGGGGGGCCTTCCTGAAGAGGCTATGGGCTCATGGAGGGTAGGGTATGTCTGTTTCCTCTGTGTCCATTACATAATCTCAATCACATGAGGAAGGAAAAACCCTACAAGGAAAGGAAAATATTCTCTCCCTTCTCAATGGTTGAGACCAACCATTCAGAGATGAAAGAAAAGGAATTGAATATTTTGCATGTAGACATTAGGAGATCTTCAAAATCCAAAAGCTATTTCAGATTTTGAAATTACAAATGATTGAAAACCACCGTGGCGCATGTAAACCTATGTAACAAACCTGTACAATCTATACATGTACTCCAGAACTTAAGAGTACAATAAAAATAATGATAGAAAAAGAAACTACAAATGAAAATGCTGTTGAAGTGTTATACCAGTTTAAATAGCTAGGAAACTAAATATCAATCTCTATTACCCATCTAGACAAAAGCACTTTTCTTTTTAAAAGAGGAAGATGTTTTGGGGACCCAAAGTGAGAAAACCTCTGTGAATGATCCCCAGCCATGATTGGCCCCTGCTTTTGCTCTGAGTTCATGAAAGGCTTTTCATGAGCTCTGATGTCATAACAGATAGGCCTATATAAGGCCCTGCCTGGGTCATGGTTTTTGGTCTGATATATCCCTGGAAGCTATTTTGGTGACCTGTGGACTAAGACCATTTAGCGATTGCGAATTGTGCTGTGTGTGTGTGTGTGTGTGTGTGTGTGTGTGTGTGTGTGTGTGTTTCTGTTTGGAGAGGGTTGGCAGTTTCTGTGTGAGAGGCGTTGGTGTGATAGTATCGTTGCTTAGTATTTTAGCGTACTTTGGTATAGTCAGTATTGTTAATATTTTAGCATAGTCAGTATAGTTAGCGTAGTTGTATAGTAAGTGTAGAGATGTTAGCCACCATGAGGCAGAGATTGCCCCCCACCTCACCTGCCCTGGGGCCACCGTATTATGAAATGCTGAACTTTATTGACTGTGGTGCCTTCGGGGTGGTCACACTGGCCCAGCACTTGATGACTGAGACTAAGGTGGCGGTGAAAACCACAGACAAAACTGCCTTCATCACTAGCCACCGAGAGACCAATATTTTAAAGACTCTGCACCATCCTAACAGCATAAAACTTTTTCAGATCATTAACACCACAGAGTCATGCCATTTAGTACTTGAGTATGCCCCAGGAGGAAGCCTGTACAACTGGATTCAACAAAACATCATGATGGAGGAGGAGGCCCGGGCAATGTTTCAACAAATTCTGTCAGCCATCGAGTACTGCCACCACAAAATGATTGCTCACCGAGACCTGAAGCCAAGCAACATCCTCTTGGATAGTCAGAGAAACATAAAAATTGCAGATTTTGGATTAGCAATCACCTACCATGAGGGGCAGAGGCTGAGGGTATGTCCTGGCACCCTCCCCTACATGGCCCCAGAACTCCTGCTGGGCCAGGGCTACGAATGCCCCGCCATGGATGTTTGGGCCCTAGGTGTCACTCTGTTCGAGATGGTATCCAACACTCTGCCCTTCGTCTCAGAGAATAATGTGAAACTCAAAGACATAATTAGATCTGGACACTATATTTGCCCTCCCTCTTTTTCAGTAGGCCTTAAAGGCCTAATAAAAAACATGTTAACAGCAGATCCTAAAGAGCGGCCCACAGTAAAACAAATTATGAGGGACCCGTGGGTGAACAACGGCCAGGATTTGCCTCTAACACCATTTCAAGAGCAAATCCTGGACCACCCGAACAGTGAAACCATCCAGCTCATGGTGGCCATGGGGTTTGAGGCTGAGAACATCACCACAGCAATTAAGGAAAAGTTGTACAATTACCCCATGGCCACCTACCTTATTTTAGATGGAAAAAAACCCAATCTACGAACACACTTGCTCCTGGGAATCTCACTCAAGTTTCCAGTTCAGAGAGTTTTAATTCAGACCCCTAGCATGCCCCCATGGCCTCCCTGACCATCAAGAGCTCCATAGGCAGAGCAAGCAAGCCCTCCAGTGTGGCCTTAGCACCACAAGCCCTCCAGTGTGACTGCATGGCCTCCATTGTGAGCTCCATATGCAGTGGTGGAGATGTAGAACCCTTGCAAGCCCTCCAGTGTGACTGCACCCCCTCCATTGTGAGCTCCATAGGCAGAGCAAGCAAGCCCTCCAGTGTGATCTTGTCACAAGCCCTCCAGTGTGACCCCGTGGCCTCCATTGTGAGCTCCATATGCAGTGGTGGACATTTACAACCCTTGGCAGAGCTAGCCTCCCAGCGTGACCTCATGTCTGCAGCCTCCACCAAGTGCTCCACCAGCAGTAAAACTCAACCAGCCCTCCCGCATAAACTCATGGCCACCTCCTCCACCCAGATCACCACCCAGAGCACCCTGGGTCAACCATCATTACTGGAAACCAGTGTCCTCGAAGCTAGGCAGCCCGAGGCTGTGTTGGCCCAGCCAACAAGAAGGTGGAGCTGCCGCAGGGCTGCCAAAAGATTCATTTCAACCCTATTGTGCTGCTGCTGCTCCCTGTGCCCATGCAAGGGAAAGAGTAGGAGGGCCCACCCAAGAGGAAAAGTAAGTAGGTGGGCGGTGTTGGTGGGCAAGGTGAGGGTGTTGGTCAAAGGACCAAAGTCTAGACAGGAAGAAGAGGTTTTGACAGGGTGACCAGAGTCAATAAGAACGTATTGCATTATGTTCATGTCAAATGTCTCTGCATTTAGATTGGAGAGGACGAAGGCCCTGAGGTCCAGGAACACTGAAACCTGAGATGCTGGAGCTTGCACCACTTCTCCCCTCCCTATTTCATCTTTAATAAAAATATTTTTTATTAAAAATAAAGATGGCTCCTGATAAATGACCATTTCTTGTTTCTTGCAAATCTTGCAGTAGCATTGGAAAGGTGGCAGGTGGGTTGCAGATACTCTGCTGCTTTGTGTGAGATCAATGTGCAGTGTGGAAAAAGAAAGGACATTGAAAGTATGCATGCCCCAGGCCGGGCATGGTGGCTCACGCCTGTAATCCCAGCACTTTGGGAGGCCGAGGCAGGTGGATCACGAGGTCAGGAGATCGAGACCATCCTGGTCAACATGGTGAAACCCCGTCTCTACTAAAAATACAGAAAATCAGCTGGGCATGGTGGCGTGTGCCTGTAATCCCAGCTACTCAGGAGGCTGAGGCAGGAGAATTGCCTGAACCCAGGAGGCGGAGGTTGCGGTGAGCTGCACTCCAGCCTGGGTAACAAGCGCAAAACTCCATCTCAAAAAAAAAAAAAAAAAAAGTATGCATGCCCCAAAAGAACGGTCTATAAAGATCATATAAATATACCTCATGGTGGTATATGATCCAAACTGGTGGGTCACTGTCTTACACTACTACTATTGGGTAGGGTAAATATGTCACTGGAAGGCAAAAGGTGTGGCACAATTTCTTTTAAGCCTAAAGATAACATACTTTAGATTTTAAGTAACCAATGGATACGATTATTTCTTTATGCTAAGAAATTAAAATATCCCTTGCTTTGGCCTACCTGCCACCATCCAGTTGGACATTTACGGCCCAACTAGACTCATCTCCTAGAAACTACACATCCCTTACCATCCTCAGTCATCAGGTAAAGTTGAACAGGCCCACAGCATCCTCAAAGACTGCTTGGCCAAACTCTCTTGGCCCACACTCCTACCTCTTGCCCTGACCCATATCCAGGCAACCCCATGGGGGCCAACGGGCCTGAGCCCCTTTGAATTGCTGTACGGCCAGCCTTTCCTGATCTCCACTGGCCTCCTACCTTCTGTTTCTCTCTATCCTCCACCAGGTACTCAGGGAGCACGCCGATTGCAGGTACCAAAACTCAAATATTAGTTACTGATTAGCTTGCTAATCTCTGGTGTAGAGATTAGCTCATCACTAGACTTAACTCTGGTTAAGTCTAGTGAGCTTTTCTGTGCTTAAAGAGGCTCATTTATTAGTAAATTTTAGAAAGCGATAAATATAGATACAACTCTTAAGACTGCAAAATGGAATTAATAGCCTTCTCTTTCTGCTTTTGATGTAGAGGAAGCAAGCTGGGTTACTGATTAGTTACAGCTCAGTAACCAGTCAGCAGACACTGTATTTGAAGCTGATCTGTTGGCCACCTGTAACTGACTGCAGCTCAGTTGCCGTGACAGGCTGGGACTCAGCTATTTGTTACCAATCCACAGTTACAGTATTTACCAATCCACAGTTTTCTGCAGGAAGAGGATACGATATAGCAGCAGCATTGAAGTGGGGGCATGCATCACAACCAAGGGCTGTGTGGGAAGTAAAAAGTTCCTTTTTAAAGTTTGGTTTCTTATTAAAGAATAAATCATAAGTGTGCTAATAACTCTTCATTAGGCCCTATCCTATACAGCTATTAGACATGCCATGCTTATAGGCACATAGTACATTTTATGTCCTTGTACTTTAACCAAGATATCTGTGCTGGACATGCTCACAGGCATTTCCCAGCTCTCCATTGCTTTTACCTGTTTAGAAAAGTCTTAAGTTGTTAGCCAATGGGGTTTCAGTTTAGATTGTGAGGTCTGGCTCCAGCCAACGGAGATCAAACACAGCAGTAAGGACAACTTCAAATGTGTAATACCTTTGTTCTTTGTACTCTCATGCACGATGACTAGTGAGGGTACCCTTCCTGCAGTCCAGGAAGTAAAAATTGCCTTGCTGAAAGATACTTTGTCTCAGTGCTAATTTTTCTTTGCAGCACCAAGCATCTATTTCTAACAGGCTGTGTCAACAGCAAGGGGACCAGAGGGGCCAGGTGCAAGCTCCAATTATCCTCCCTCTGGAAAGGCCACATTTGACATGCCCTCTCCCAGATCAGGAACAGCTGATATGTACACAAAATACCTTACAACCAGAGAGCCCCAAATGGAGTCTTGTCTTGGGTCTCAGGATTTTTTTATTTTCAGGAGTCTAGCTGTATCACCCAGGCTGGAGTGCAGTGGCATGATCTTGCCTCACTGCAACCTCCACCTCCTGGGTTCGAGTCCCAGCCTCCTGAGTAGCTGGGACTACAGGTGCCCACCACCATGTCCAGCTATTTTTTTTTATTTTTAGTAGAGATGCGGTTTCACCAAATTGGTCAGGCTGGTCTCAAACTCCTGACCACAGGTGATCCACCCACCTCAGCCTCTCAAAGTGCTGGGATTACAGGTGTGAGCCACCGTGCCCATCTGATCTTGGGTTTCTTTTATCTCATAGGCATCACATGGGCACTTGCTCCTGTGCAACTGGGCTCAATGGCAGAGCCTTCTAGCAGGTGAGGGAGGAGACAATCCTCACTGAAACCAGGTGCAAACCATCAATCTAACCTCACCATTACTAATCAACAATGCTGACATGGTAGTATAAACCACCCAAAAACTCCACAGACCCATGGGTACAAAGTACCACTAGTAATCAATATGTTCTGTGTCTTCCCAGTGAACAATGCTATGCAGGTCTGTTTCTCATTACAGTAAAAGTTCAGGCCAATTCTAGACCTGCTGGAATCACTTCACAGAGCACAGCATCTTAAATGCAACATGTTCAAAACTGAGATCTTGATGGCACTTCCTCGATTCTTCCTCATCCTGCTAATGACAACTTCATTATATTTGCTCAGACCAAAGACCATGGCATCATCTGTGACAACTCTCTGTATTTCATGCCCCATCTCCAATCTATCAACAAATCCTGTTGGTGCTACCTTCAAAATATGTTCAGAATTTGGCTGGGTGAAGTGGCTAACACCTATAATGCCAGCACTTTGGGAGGCCAAGGTGGGTAGATCACTTGAGGTCAGGAGTTCAAGACCAGCCTGCGTAACATGGGGAAAACCAGTCTCTACTAAAAATATGAAAAAAAAAATTAGTTGGGTGTGGGGGCATGCGCCTGTAGTCCCAGCTATTTGGAAAGCTGAGGTTTTCAATCACTTGAACTCGGGAGGTCGAGGTTGCAATGAGCTGAGATTGCACCACTGCACTCCAGCCTGGGAGAGTGAGACTTCATCTCAAATCTATATATACATTCAAAGTTCTATCACTTCTCACCTTCCTCACTCACACTACCATGATCCAAGATGCCCTCATCTTTCACCTGCTGCTGTGGTTTAAATGTGTGTGTCCCTCTAAAATCCATATGTTGGAACTTAAACCCCAACCTGATGGTACTAGAATGTGGGGTCTTTGGGAAGTGATTCAGTCATGAGGATTCTACCCCCATGAATGGGATTAGTGCCCTCATGAAAGGGCTGCAGGGAACTAGCTAGGTCCTTTTGTCTTCTGCCATGCGAGGCCACAGAGGAGGCACCATCTATGAGAAACAGGCCCTCACCAGACACAGAATATGCTGGTGCCTTGACCTTGGACTTCCCAGGCTCTGCAACTTTGAGAGTCAGTTTTGATTGTTTAGAAATTGTCCAGTCCCAGGTATTTTGTAATAGCAGCTGGGCCTTGACTAAGATACCTCCTAACTGGCTACCAGCTGTGCCCTGCCCCCTTTCAGTCTCCTCTCAACATAGCAATCAAGGCAAACCCATGAAAAGTGAGTCGCTTCTCTGCTAAGACATTGCAAATGACTCTCATCCCACTCAGAAGAAAAGCAGAAGTCCTAACTCTGACTGTGGGCTCAGTGCAACTTGGTTGCTCTTGACTTCTCTGATGCCATCACCTGCTATGCTCTTGTTTCCTCCACTCTAGTTGGACTACCTTCCTCATTCCTCAACATGCAGGCACGCCTCTGCTTCTGGCCTTCCAGGTTCCCTCCACTGGAATGCTCTTTACCCCTGTGATCTGTTTTGCCCCCTACTTCCTGCAGGTTTTCTAGTGGAGGCTTTCTAGATACTTACCTAAAACTAGTCACCTTCCAACTTTTACAGTCCTCTTCCAGTCTTCAGTTACTTTTGTTTCTTAGCCTTTATCACTGTCCAGCACTACATACATTTACTTATCTATCCCTTTTACAGACTGTCTTCCTTCTAGAATGCAAGTTCAAGGAGGGTAGGAAAGTTGCTTTGTTTACTACTGTATTCCCAGTTCCCAGAACTAAACCCAATACATGAAAATTACTCAGTACGTATTTTTTGAATGAATGTTACTCGTAATCATATATCAGTAATATCATGGATCTATCAGACTGTAAATTGTTTTGGAGTATGAGCTATCATATATTTTAATATTACACATTGTATGTGATATATATTTCTTTGTTTTTGCAGGTTTTCAGTAAACATGTATTGAATTAAATTAAAAGTGTATCAGTTTTAATATTTGGAGCTGTGAATAACTTTCTAAAATAATACAAATGTTTAAGATTTTATGCAAAAGAGTCACTATGCTTGATTATATCAAAGATATCACTGAATATATAATACCATTATTTTACATTCTATGGAGACAAAAATGCTGCCAATTAAATTATGATAAAATACTTTTTTATCATTTTAATTTTTATTTGGCCCACATTGAAATAGTTTTTTAGGCTTATTTAGCAAAGACATTACTCTATATCATGTTTGTGTGTATATGTACACACACATATGAAAAGTAAAATGTAATTGAAACAAACTGTCTAAGCATTCCTGAGACAACTTCACAGTCTGAATTCAACTCTTCACAACCATTTTTTGACATTGGCTCATTAATGTCCATGTTTCAAAATCAAGAATGTTCTTTAAAGAGTGCACTCTTGTCTCTGGAATTGTCCCCCAGGTCCTCAACATGATTTAGCACTTTTGGATGAACCAGATCAGGCAATAACAGCTACAGCTACATCGTTTGGATGAACCAGAGCAGGCAATGACAGCTACAGCTGAGATAAACAGAAGCAAAAACAAAAACCACATGATTATCTCAATTGATGCAGAGAAAGCATTTGACAAAATTCAACAGCCCTTTATGCTAAAAACCCTCAATAAACTTGGTATTGATGGAACATATCTCAAAGTAATAAAAGCTATTTATGACAAACCAACAGCCAATATCATACTTAATGGGCAAAAACTGGAAGCATTCCCTTTGAAATCCGGCACTAGACAAGGATGCCCTCTCTCACCACTCCTCTTCAACATAGTACTGGAAGTTCTAGCCAGAGCAATCAGGCAAGAAAAAGAAATAAAGGGTATTCAAATAGGAAAGGTGGAAGCCAAATTGTCTCTATTTGCAGACGACATGATAGTATACCTAGAAGACCCCATCACCTCAGCCCAAAAACTCCTGAAACTGATAAGCAACTTCAGCAAAGTCTCAGGATATAAAATCAATGTGCAAAAATCACAAGCATTCCTATAAACCAATTAACAGACTTAAAGAGAACCAAATCAAGAACGAACTGCCATTCACAATTGCTACAAAGAAAATAAAATACCTAGGAAGATAACTCACAAGGAATGTAAGGGACCTCTTTAAGGAAAACTACAAACCACTGCTCAACGAAATAAGAGAGGACACAAACAGATGGAGAAACATTCCATGTTCGTGGTTAGGAAGAATCAATATTGTGAAAATGGCTATACTGCCCAAAGTAATTTACACAATCAATGCTATTCCCCATCAAACTACCACTGAATTTCTTCACAGAACTGGAAAAAACCACCATGAACTTCATATGAAACCAAAAGAGAGCCCGCATAGCCAAGTCAATTCTAAGCAAAAAGAACACAGCGTGAGGCATCACACTACCAGACTTCAAACTATACTACAAGGCTACAGTAATCAAAATAGCATGGTACTGGTACCAAAACAGAGATATAGACCAATAGAACAGAACAGAGGCATCGGAGGTGACACAACATATCTACAACCATATAATCTTTGATAAACCAGACAAAAACAAGCAATGGGGAAAGGATTCCCTATTTAATAAATGGTGTTGGGAAAACTGGCTAGCCATGTGCAGAAAGCAGAAACTGGACCCCTTCCTGACACTTTACACTAAAATTAACTCCAGATGGATTAAAGACTTAAACATAAGACCTGACACCATAAAAACCCTAGAAGAAAATCTAGGCAAAACCATTCAGGACATAGGAGTAGGCAAGGACTTCATGACCAAAACACCAAAAGCATTGGCAACAAAAGCCAAAATAGACAAATGGGACCTAATCAAACTCCACAGCTTCTGCACGGCAAAAGAAACAGTCACTAGAGTGAATTGGCAACCAACAGATTGGGAAAAAAATCTTTGCAGTTTACGCATCTGACAAAGGGCTGATATCCAGAATTTACAAAGAACTCAAACAGATTTACAGCAAAAAAACAAACAAGCCCATTCAAAAATGGGCAAAGGATATGAACAGACACTTTACAAAAGAAGATATACATGAGGCCAACAAACACATGAAAAAATGCTCATCATCACTGGTCATTAGAGAGATGCAAATCAAAACCACATTGAGATACCATCTCAAGCCAGTTAGAATGGCGATCATTAAAAAATCTGCAGACAGCAGATGCTGGAGAGGATGTGGAGAAATAGGAATACTCTTACACTGTTGGTGGGAGTGTAAATTAGTTCAACCATTGTGGAAGACAGTGTGGCGATTCCTCAAGGACCTAGAAATAGAAATTCCATTTGACCCAGCAATCCCATTACTGGGTATATATCCAAAGGACTATAAATCGTTCTACTATAAGGACACATGCACACGAATGTTCATTGCAGCACTGTTTACAATAGCAAAGACCTGGAACCAACCCAAATGCCCATCGATGATAGACTGGACTGGGAAAATGTGGCACATATACACCATGAAATATTATGCAGCAATAAAAAATGATGAGTTTGTGTCCTTTGTAAGGACATGGATGAATCTGGAGAACATCATTCTCAGCAGACTGACACAAGAACCGAAAAAGAAATACTGCATATTCTCACTCATAGGCGGGTGAGAAAAATGAGAACACATGGACACAGGGAGGGGGTCTACTACACACTGGGGTCTATTGGGGGGAATGGGGGAGGGCCAGTGGGGGGGTGCTGGGAAGGGATAGCCTGGGGAGAAATGCCAAGTGTGGGTGAAGGGGAGGAAGGCAGCAAAACACACTGCCATGTGTGTACCTATGCAACTATCTTGCACGTTCTGCACATGTACCCCAAAACCTATAATGCAATAAAAATTTAAAAAATTAAAAAAAAAAGACAGGTAAAGTTAAAATATATAATGTTTACAGATACAGACATATAAAGTAAGATTACCAAAAAAAAAACAAAAAAAAAAAAACAAAAAAAAAAACAAGTGAATTGGTGACAGAAAATCAGGAGAGGGGCTACCTGGTGTGTGTGGGGTATGTCATGAGAAGAAGCATACTAGGGACCTCAAAGGTTTAGGGAAATGGTGTGCATTTCATTTTTTGATGTAATATGTTTCTTTCTTTTTTTTTTTGAGATGGAGTTTCACTCGTCACCCAGGCTGGAGTGCAATGGCACAATCTTGGCTCACCGTAACCTCTCCTCCCGGGTTCAAGCGATTCTTCTACTTCAGCCTCCAGAGTAGCTGGGATTGCAGGCATGTGCCACTATACCCAGTTAATTTTGTATTTTTAGTAGAGAGGGGGTTTCTCCATGTTGGCCAAGCTGGTCTCGAACTCCTGACCTCAGAAGATCCGCCTGCCTTGGCCTCCCAAAGTGCTGGGATTATAGGCATGAGCCACCACACCCGGCCTGATGTAGTATATTTCTATGCACTGTTTGTGCATATATTAAAAAAAAAAAAGGCTGGGTGCAATGGCTTGCGCTTGTAATTCCAGCACTTTGGGAGGCTGAGGTGGGCAGATCACTTCAGGTGAGGAGTTCAAGACCAGCCTGGCTAAGAGGGTGAAACCCCATCTCTACTAAGAATACAGAAAAAAAAAAATTAGCTGGATGTGGTGGTGCATGCCTGTAACCCCAGCTACTTGGGAGGCTGAGGCAGAGAATCACTTGAACCTGGGAGGCAGAGGTTGTAGTGAGCCGAGATCATACCACTGCACTCCAGCCTGAACAACAAAGTGAGATTCCATCTCAAAAAAAAAAAAACAAGAAAAGAAAAGAAAAGCAGCTTTCCTAGATTCTGAATGACATAGACCAAGGTTGTAAACCTAGCTGTACCATCTCTAAGCTTTGGTTTCTTTATAGAATGGGAATAATAACACATAGTTGGCAGCACTGTTGTGTGGTTTAAAAATAATATATGTAAAGAACAGCACAGGGTGTGTACCTAGCTAGCATGTCTTTAGAAAATGCTACTGTCAAGCAAGTCTATGTAGGAGTGAAGTAGAGGTTATGCCAGAACATCCGCATCCTACTAGGTAAAGCTGTGGTCAGATCCTGTCTTTGCTTCTGTTGGCTGTTGCCTTCTTATCTAAACTCTTCATTTTGCTAGCGTATATTGAAATTCTGAAGAAATCACCTGAAATTTCACATAATTTTGAATGTTCAACTACTTCTTAAAAATAAAATGCAGCCCTTTAAAAAATAGATTGGTGAATGAATGAGTGATATTTGTAAAGAGAAGAGCCAAAAAGGAAAGTCAATTCCTTGTTAATGTTAAGTTCTACCTTCAAAGCACAGGAGACTTGTAGAGAAATCAATGAGGAAAAGTCTGTTGATTAGAACAGGCCATCATTTGCTGCGGACATGCAAAAAGCAAATTATTTTTCTTAATTGTACACTCTCAGGCTCTACACTGGATAAAGAGATTTTTAGCGAAATTTTAAAATGTGGTTTTTTTTTGCATTTTCCCATGTTCTATATACTTCTATATGGAATTACTGACACATTGAAGTCTTTTGGCTTAAAAAAAAATGACCAACTTCCCTTGATTGAAGAATTTGCTTTAAGCCTTAATTGAATGTTAAAACTTCTTAAAAAAATAAGGTAAAGAAAACCTTCAAATTATGAATGCTAATTGAAGAATTTTTCATTTAAGTTTTCAGAATTGGCAGAAAGGAGGATTCATCATGTCAATTTAGAAAGAAATATTCTATAAAAATTCATTTTTATACATTTGCATTGAGTTAAAATATCCTGAGAGTAAAACGTCCAGACTCACTAGTAATACAATCGTGTAAGTCAAAATAATATTGAGAAATCGTTTTACCCTCAAAAATATTGACAGTTACTGCTGCCACAGCTATGGGGTACAGTGAAGTGGGTTTTCTTGTACTTTGCTAGTGGAGTATAAACTGGGGCAATCTGGAAAGCAGTTGGCTGGTATACATTAAGAGCCCTAAACATATCTATATTCTTTGACCTTGTAACTCTACAGACTATTTCCCTAAAATCTCAGAGACACAGCCTTGGCCAATAAGAGCTACCCTTCATCAGAGGTCTGGTTTCCAGTTCATGGAATAAATGTGTATGCATATTATCATTATATTTTCTGATGATGGTGGAAAAGTAGGCTCTCTAAACTTGTTCATCGATAGGGGAATGTGAGGTAAATTTGTGTGTGCTCACACTGTCGAGGATAAACCCATTACAAGTACATTTACCAAGATTTTAATGAACAGATAAAATGCTCACAAGTTTACATTAAATGAAAAAAGCAGTATGCAAATCACACAAAATTGTCTCAACTATGCAAAATACATGCTTATAAAAATATTGGAATATGAGAAACCAAACTACTAGCAAGTAATAATTTTAGGATGTGGGATTGCAAGTGATTCTTATTTTCTTCTTTATATGTTTTCCTGTTTTCCAAATTTTCTATAATGAGCACTATTACCATTATAATAAAGCCAAAAAAGATATTTTAAAAACTTCTGAGGCAGTGGTATATTTCTGTAATGGTTATACATGAATTGACTCATGTTCAGGGGAGAAAGAAAGCTAATGACACAGGTACAATATACCATTTCATTTCCACAAGGCAGGGTTAAAATGGGATTTTCTCAACATGTGTTTACTTCAAAGAGTGTGTGCAGCATACATTGCCAATTACCAGAAAGTTGCATGATTTCCCATATTTCTAGAACTCCAGTGCCTGAGTTAAACAGAAGTCATGTTTTTCATGTTGATATATGAAATGACATTGACATACATCGCTACTTCCTTGGGAGAGCATGCAATTTGTAATGCCTATTATTTTTATGTTATGAACCCATCTGTATAATTATTAGGCAGAAGGCGTAATGAAGTTGGCTAAATACAAAGGAAGGGGAAGAGAAGTGTTTCCAGCTCTCTGATGTTTTCTAGTGATAGCCATTGATTAGAACACTGTTATTTTAAAGGAATTCTACTGAAAACAGAATATGTTTACAGAACATTAAGTAATGACTTTATTGAGCTTTAAATTTCATGATTTGGGCATCAGTCTCTCCAGAATTTCAGGTTGTGTCTTAATATGTTTAGTGTTGCTGTAAAAAAACACCTGAGACTGGGTAATTTATAAAGATAAAAGGTTCTTTGACTCATAATTCTGGTCCAAGATTGGGCATTGGCATCTTGTTGAAAGCCTTAGGTTGCTTCAAGTCACAGTGGAATGCGAGCCAGTATGTGCAAAGAGATAGTGAGAGAGGAAGCAAGGGAGATGGGTGGGGGTGGGGGGTGCCAAGCTCTTTCTGACAACCACCTCTCATGGGACTTAATAGAATGAGAATTCACTCACCCTGAGGGAGGGCATTAATCCATCCACGAGGGATTTGCCTCCATGATCCAAACACCTTCCACCAGGCCCAGCTCCAACACCACTACACTGGGGCTCAGATTTCAAAATGAGTTTTAGAGGGGACAAACGTCCAAACCACAGCATAGCATGGTGGGAATAGGATAAAGCAGGAATGCATTGTTAGATTTTACTCACAAGTAAAATTTGTTATTCTGAGTCCTCTTGGTCAGATCTTTCTTTCATATAATTCTTAGATTGAAAGGGTCAGTTCTAGAGTGACATTCCATATACCGTTGTTTACAATGCAATGCTCTTTGCAAAAACAGGTTTAGGTTAAAGAAAGGCCAGTGGTCAGGCTGACTGGCAACATACAAGGGAAAGGCTATAAAAGCTTTAACTTTGCAAAGTTGTTCAGCATTTTGCTATGTGGCATTTACTATTTCAGAAACTAAAGAACAATGTTAACTGAAATGTTCATAAACTCATCAAGTTTATATACCTTCTTTTAAAAATATTATTTGAGAGGTGGAAGAATCATTTGAGCCCAGGAGTTCAAGACCATCCTGGGCAACATAGCGAGGCCCCATCTCTAAATTAAAAAAAAATAAAAATTAAAATGTCATTTGATCCTGGAAGTCTCAGACATTATAAAGGAAATATTTAAATAAGGCTCTTTAGGTTACTTGAAACACTCTTTGGCTTGGCTTAGCTTGGCTGAAATGAACACTGTATTATGTTGGAGAATAGCACTTTGTTCTGCTAATATGTAATATTATGTATGTACTACTGCTTTATGAATTAATTGTTTCATGGATGTTGGTTTATATCCCCAACTAGATTAAAAATAGCAGTGGGCAGGGACTATGTCTTATATTCCTTTTATATTCTCCATGGTATCAAACATAATGCTGAAAATAAGGGTGCATTTGGAAAGAAAAGGGAAAACACAAGACTAGTGAGAGAGAAAGCACCAGAAAATAAAAATCTGAAATGAGACTAGGGATGCTTCAGCCTAAAAGAACAATCTAGGGCTGGACTTAGAGGTCTGAGGTCTGAAGACCCTGCAACACGTGCCCTTCCAAAAGAAGCTGTTACAGGTAGGGCTCTGTTTGACTTTCAGAAGGATTTTTGCTGGGCATGACTTGTCACATTAAGTGAAGCTTTTTAAAATTTTTGTGCTGATGCATTCATATTTAAAATGCAGTCTAATGTTCTTATTGAGTATATATAAGGAAATGGCCATATTTTGTATGCTATTGGAGCTTTAAGAAAATTTTAACTTGATCAAATCAACTATGTGCAGAGATGCTTTGAGTTGCTTTACAAAGCACTCATATGATTTATAGCATCGATTCCCAGGTATTTGTAAAGGATTATTGCAGAATTGATCAATTATATCTTACATCACCACCCACAACAATCATCATCTTTAGCTACCATTGCATTTGGACCAAAAGAGTGAACATCTTAAAATTCCTCCAGAATAAATGATCCATGCTAACTCTCATCAATTCCTCAGCAAGGGTTCCCTTGGCTAGATTTTAAAGTTTGAATCTGGCCAGGCACAGTGGCATATGCCTGTAATCTCAGCAATTTGGGAGGCCAAGGCCAGTGGATTGCTTGAGCCCAGGAGTTTGAGACCAGCTGAGGCAACATGCTGAAACCCTGTCTCTACAAAAAAAAAATGCAAAAATTAGATGGGTGTGGTGGTGCGCACCTGTAGTCCCAGCTACTTGGGAGGCTGAGCTGAGAGGAATCCTTGAGCTCAGAAAGTAGAGTCTGCAGGGAGTCATGGTCACACCACAGGGCAACTGAGCAAGATCCTGTGTCGAAAACTAGTTTGAACTAATAGCATGCAACTTTTTGCTGCTGTTATTTAATTAATAGTTTATTTGATAAATATACTCCACGAGAGGCATTCCAAATGGATTTGGGGGATAAAGACAAACTTCTTCATGTTTGTGGAGATAAGCATGAATAGAAGGAGGGAGACAATCACGAATGATACACGTTACCACAATCATGTATGTGAACTACAACACATAAAACTAAGTCTTACGTTGAGAAAAACAGTTGGATTTAAGCACTGCTGGTGTGTTATTTGTTAAGCTAGTGTCTCTCGGCTTTGAACCTATGCTTCCATATCCTGTTTTGTGATGCTGGCACTCTGCAAACCTTTGGCTGTGTTGGTTGCTCCCTTTAGGCTCTGCCAATAGGGCGCTAGAGAGAGACTGTGGGGCTGGAGGGGGCAGACGGGGTGCTCTCTTTTCCATTTGCTTCAGTCACCTTAGCTGTATAGGCAGCAGCAGTTCCCTCCAGAAGCAGCATGATTCCAATTTGCTGACTTCCTAAAACTTAGAGAACCAGCTTTATCACACATGTCCAGAGATGTGGCCTCAGTGAACAGGGAACTCCCTCCCTTCCTCACGGGTCTGGGTCTCAGCTCCCGAGGACCGTCTCCCAGATTTGTGAGGCACCAGCATTAACCGAGCAACAGTCGCTCCTCAGAGGTCTGAATTCCTGTCTGTAGCGACCCATTCTTCAAGCCTGTGAGTTTCAGTAATTCCAACCTTTTTCTCTGTTTCCTCAGTCCTGGGGGGACAGCAGCATCCTATGGGTGTGTGAGGCGTCTCTGAGATACCTTACTCTTCCTTTTTGCCTTTTGAGTTGTTCCATATCTGGCTAGCAATTCTTGTTACTACATTCTCTCTGTTAAACCAACCGGGGTGATTTCTGTCTTCCTGCTGTATCCTGACCAATACAGCTTCCTCAAACAGTAAGATTGGGGTCAATGTTAATCTTCATAAAATGCATATGGCTGGTTGCTGAAAATTTTGGGCAGATAAGAGGGAAAAATGTGTTCAAGTTTTTGTGTGAACATGTTTTCATTTCTGTTGGGTAAATACCGAGGAGTGGAATGGTTGGGTCACAAGGTATTGGTTGAACTGTTTATGAAGCTGTCAAAATATTTTCCGAAGTAGCTGCACCATTTAACATTCCTGCCAGCAACACATGAGAATCCCAATGCTTTACATACTTTCCAATACTTAGTATTGTCACTCTATTTTAGCCATTCTGGTGGATGTGTAGATGACATCTCATTGTGATTTTAAATTTCATTTCCCTAGCGACTACATTGAGTGTCTTTTCATATACTAAATGCCTTTTGGAGGTGCATTTTGGTGATATATCTGCACAAAGCATTTGCCCACCTTCTATTAGGTTACTTATCTTCTTGTTGTAAGAACTATTTACATATTCAAGATATCCATCTGTGTTTGGCAAATATTTTCTCCCAGTTTGTGACTTGCCTTTTCATTTTTTTAACATTTTGAAAAGCAAAAGTTCTACATTTTGATTTATTATTATTATTTTTTGATATGGAGTCTTGCTCTTGTTGCCCAGGCTGGAGTGCAGTGGTGCAATCTCGACTCACTGCAACCTCTGCCTCCCGGGTTCAAGTGATTCTCCTGCCTCAGCCTCCTGAGTAGCTGGGATTACAGGTACCCACCACCACACCTGGCTAATTTTTGTACTTTTTAGTAGAGATGGGGTTTCACCATGTTGACCAGGCTGGTCTCTAACTCCTGACCTCAGGTGATCTGCCCACCTTGGCCTCCCAAAGTGTGCCTGACCTTAACTAATTTATTTTAAAAAACTCTATTCAAAACTCAAGATCACGAAATTCTCCTATTGTAGACATATTATAGTTTTGGCTCATATATTTAAGGATTCATTTTGAGTTAAATTTAGTGTATATTGTGAGATAAAGATTCAGGTTTTGTGTTTTTTTTTTTTTTTTTTTTTGAACTGACACTCCAGTTGTTTCAGAATCATTTCTTTGAACGATTATCTCTTTTTTTTTTTTGAGATGGAGTTTCACTCTTGTTACCCAGGCTGGAGTGCAATGGCGCGATCTTGGCTCACTGCAACCTCTGCCTCCTGGGTTCAAGCAATTCTCCTGCCTCAGCCTCCTGAGTAGCTGGGATTACAGGCACGCGCCACCATGCCCAGCTAATTTTTTTTTGTATTTTTAGTAGAGACGGGGTTTCACCATGTTGACCAGGATGGTCTCGATCTCTTGACCTTGTGATCTACCCGCCTCGGCCTCCCAAAGTGCTGGGATTATAGGCTTGAGCCACCGCACCCGGCCTTGAATGATTATCTCTACCCCATTGAATTGCCTTGGCATCTTTGTCAAAAATACTATTGGTTACACGTGTGTGTATTTTATTTCTAGACTCTATTCTGTTCTGCTGATTTATATGTCCATCTTGATACTAATATGACACTATTTTGATTACTGTAGCATAACAGAAAGTCTTAAAATCAATTAGTAAGTTCTTCAACTTCTTTTTCAAAATTGCTTTGGCTACTCTCATTTCTTTGCATTTCCACATACATTTTAAAATTAGCTTGTCATGTTTATAAAAATAAAGTCTGTTGGGATTTTAATTGGGATGTCCTTAATTCTACAGACCAATTTGGGGTGATAGCAATAAACATTTTATGATTTGTTACATTAAAATTCCTAGATCTATCTTGCACTTTGAATGAATTTTACCATACATGATTTTGTGATATCATGCACTGCTCATTTGTGAAATATCAGATCACTGAGTCATGCAGAACTTCCGAAAGTTTACAAGTTATATTATATATTTAAAAATTATATTGATTAATATCACTATCTCACTGAAAAAGTCTTTAAGTATCAGGGAGCTTTTAAGCTCACAGTAGCACAAACATGTTTCTAAAACTTCTGACTTTTGCATGGAAAGCTCTAATTTTATCATTGGCAACAAATGCTTTCAGTTGTTTTCCTTGAAGTGTCAGCCTTACTTTTTTTTTTTTTTTTTTTTCCAGAAAACATCTGCTAAAAACTCAAGCCTGAATCTTAGTTGTCTGTCAGTTGCTCTTAAAAAAAAATGTTAAAAGACAGACTGTCAGAGTAGATCAAGAAACAAGACCCAATTATATGTTGCCAACAAGAAACTCCTTTTTACAATCGGGCCAATTTGAGGGTGGAGGGTGAGGACTGAAAAACTACCTATTGGGTATTATGCTGATTACCTGAGTGACAAAATTGTCTGTACAGCAATTCCCCACAATATGCAATTTGCCCACTTAACAAACCTGCACATGTACCCCTTGAAACTAAAAGTTGGAAAGGAAGAGCAACTCATGTTAAATATAAAGGAATATAAAAGTAAAGGGATGGAGAAAGATATACCACGCTAACACTAATCAAAAGACAGCAAGAGTAGCTACATTAACTTTAGACAGAGCAGGCTTCAGGCCAAGGAGAGTTAGTGGGGATAAAAAGGAGTATTCCATAAAAATAAAAGGATTAATTCTCCAGGAATATGTAATAACCTTTAATTGTGTATGTCCCTTACAACAGAGTATGAAAATACATGACACAATAGCTGATAGAACCGTAAGGAGAAACAGATGGATCCACCATTATATTTGGAGACTTTAAACACCCCTTTATGGGTAATTAATAGATTCAGCTAGCAGAAAATCAAATAAAAATGGTGTTTTATGAAACAAAACCAAATAATGGTTAGGGCAGCTGCCAACTCAAACATAGAGGCTTTCTCTGGAGACAACCATTGTATAGCTGATCCAGGAACAACACGGGTTTGAACTGAGCAGGTCCACTTATGCACAGATTTTTTTTGGAGATTTGCAGTAACTTGAAAAAACTCACAAACCAAGTAGCCTAGAAATATCAGAAAAATTAAGAAAACGGTATTCCATAAATTCATAAAATATATGTAGATGCTAGTTTGTCATTTACTTTCATAAACATATACAAATCTGTGATAAAAGTTAAAATTTATCAAATCTTATAAACAGAAACGCAGATCGTATGTGTTTCCATTCCCTGTCAACAGAAATGTAAACAAAAGCAGTAAAGATGCAGTGTTAAATCATAACTACATAAAATCAACTGTAGTACATACTGTACTACTGTAATAATTTTGTAGCCACCTCTTACTGCTATTTCAGTGAGCACAAGTGTTGTACACTTAAAATGCCACATGAGCAGTTTGTCTCTCTAGTAAATTTCATATCACAGTAAAAAGTGATCTCTTGTTCTTATGTATTTTTCATCATGTTTAGGGCAACACCATAAACCTTGAATAACATTATGGGACCCACATGAACTGCCACCAGTAATGCTGGAAGCGTTCCCAAGAAGCAGAGAAAAGTCATGATGAAGGAATGTATTTTCTTTCTGGGTCCACAAGGGGGCGTAGTTTCAAGGGCAAGAACTACCTAATGCCCCTCTCCCCTCTCTCCATCCAGGAGACATAACCATCTTTGTTTTAAACTTTCAGGGGGGAAAAGACCAAAGATCAATCACTCCAGTGGAAATTTAGAGGAACTCTTTTCATTGGCCAGGGGTCTTGGAAAAGGTGGGAATTCCTCCCAGGTTAAAAGTCCCTGTCACCCTCATCGGGGCGGATTTCCCACTCAGGGGTCCCCTTCCACAATCCTCGTGAAAGCTGCATTTCCTCTCCTGGATTCCATACTTGTGTCCCTTCCACCCTCTTCGTGGAAGGCTTTTCCTCTCTCATCTTTTTCTCTGCCTAAATAAATCACTTTCTGCAAAAACTTTTTGGGGTCCAGTATTTACTTTACGAGCTGTGCCCAGTGTGGTCCCCTCTCCCATCCTCAGGTGAGTGAAAGACCAAAAGCCTGGAAAAGTCCTCTCAGGGGAGCTAAGCGCTCCCCTGCACCCCAAAAACCTGCAAACATTTTGACGAGCTAGCCATGAGTGGGGTACACAGGGAAAAAACCTTCAAACCATAAGTAAAACCGTTCCCATTCTGTCTGTCTCTTTAAAAACACCAAAGCAGCGACGCCAAGCCTCGGGGGCAAAACCCAGCCTGTCTTTAAGCAGCGAGAGCCAGCCAGGTTTAAATAGAGGCGCAGTTTTTCCTCCAAACTCTACTTGCTTTCTGCTCCTTCTCTATCCTTCAGCTGTTATTTCTGGGCCAAAAACCTGCAGGAGGCAGGGCAGGCAAACACTGTCTGCAGTTACTTGGTGTCCCCGGCCGTGTGTTCTTGCAGTAAACTAAGCCTGTGGGGCAAAAAGGGCAAACACTCTCCCCCGGCCTTTCGCTCCTTGCCGGCTGGGAACTGAAACAGAAAAACCCTGGCTCAGCCCCGGGGATGGGCCCAGGTACGTGCTGCGGCCACTGTCACTGGCGCTGCAGGCTGGAAAAAAGCAGCAGGGGCCGGGCGCGGTGGCTCACGCCTGTAATCCCAGCACTTTGGGAGGCCAAGGCGCGTGGATCATGAGGTCAAGAGATCGAGACCATCCTGGCCAATATGGTGAAACCCGGTCTCTACTAAAATACAAAAATTAGCTAGGCGTGGTGGTGCACACCTGCAGTCCCAGCTACTCTGGAGGCCGAGGCAGGAGAATTGCTTGAACCCGGAGGAAGAGGTTGTAGTAAGCCGAGATTGTGCCACTGCACTCCAGCCTGGCACTTGGCGACAGAGCAAGACTCTGTCTTAAAAAAAAAAAAAAAAAAAAAAAAAAAAAAAGCAGGGAGGGGGCAAGGTATAGCCCAAGCCTGCATGGAACCAAAAGGCATGGTGGCGTGTACAACAGCCCGGCTAGCCTCTCCGGCGTTCCCTAGTCAAAACAGCAGTAAGAAAGGGGCCCAGGGTGCGCACATGGTCCTGGCATCACGGCAACCACGGCAAAACAGGCCGCAAGGGGCGGGGCACACCTTCTCCTCTGGCACATAGCAGTGTAAAAAGGCTGCCCTGGGCCTTCGCCTGCCAGCCGTGGGTCCCGGTGTGCCTGTGTGGGCGGGGCTGAAAAGGCAGCGCGACTAGGGAAGTAGCCCAAATGCACACGCTGTTCTGGCAAGGTCAACACGGCAAACCAAAAGCGGTAGGGGCGGAGGGAAGCAGGGGTCATGGTTCTCAAAACTCACAGCCGGCCCAGCAGCGGTTGCAAACAAAAGCCATCTGTGTAACCCGTGCCCAATTTTTAAATTCACAGCAGCAAGCAGTTTTTTTTTTCTCTCAGCAGGATGGAGAGAAAAAAAAAAAAAAAAAAAAAACCAGCCGTGGCCTAATCAGGCCAGCCATACCACGTCAGGGTGCAGCATTCTCATTCAAATAGGGCTTAAGAAAGCTTTCTGCTTCCCTTCCTGCAGGTGGCCAAGATGGTAAAGGAGTTAAGGTGCAGAACTGGCAGCTCTAAGGTTACTGGTACAAACCCCTGGTAAAGACAATCTTAAATTGGGGGAATCTTAAAAAAAAATTGAAAGCTAAAGGCTATGGGACCTTGTGTTTTGTGTATAATTTGTCTTGCTTGAGATTGGCTTTTGCTCTATGGCAAAACTTTTCCATCTAAAAAAGTATAGTTAAACCGGTTCCAGGGCCCAAATAGTTAATGGCAGGCTTCACAACCATAAGGACATTTTCCTATAGTGGAAAATGGGTTGGTAAAGAAGGCCCAGGTCCTAAGGGCATGGTTCTGGCCTCAGCCGCGTGGCCCGCCTTCTTTAAACAGTGTGTTCTAATAGCCCCTCCCTAAAAGTTTACCCTTCTAGGGCAGTTTTATAATTCGGCCTGTGTAAATTAAACTTTGGCTGGAAAATATTGATACCCATCTCCTAAGCCTCACTGGCCTCGTCAAAAACTCGTTGGTACAAACCACTCGACCCAGCAGCCCTTCATGCCTCCACAGTGGTCACTAAGGGTCATGCAACAGTAAGCAGTTCCCATAACACTGGTAGGCGTAATTCAAATCCAGTACATGGAAGGCCCCCCCCCCCAAAAAAAAAAAATAATCACACATCTTGGGCACACTGAAATTCAAGGTATTAATTGGAGAACACTCCAGTTTCCAGGACCTTACCTAAGGAACACCTCAGGTCAAGTGGCTATAATTAAATAACTGGGAATGCTGGCATTCCTTGTGTTCAATTTCAAATGGGTGCTTCTCTCCCCAAAGCAAGTCCCCATTAAAATGCATCCTAAAAAATTAAAACCAATTTAACACACAATCTTAAAAAAAAAAAAAAAAGCAGCTCATTTTCCTCTGCCAAACAAAGTGGCCAAAATATCCCTTGCTGAGTGAAAAAACCTGGACTCCAAAAAAAGTATAAATTATAACACTATTCTGCAATTAAACCTGTACTGTAAAAGTAAGGGTAAATGGTTTAAGGTCCCCTATGTGCAACTTTTCTTTTGCCTAAAAAGTAAGCCTCAGCTCTGTGGGGCCTGAACCCTATACCCTACTCAGCCCTCCACAAACCTACCTCCACACGTAAAACTCCCTGTGGCAATTACCTCAGCTCCTGTACCCCAGCAAAAGCCAGAAAGGGCCAAAACAGCCAGGGCATCTCAGGCTACCAAAATGCCCCAGCTCTGCCGCCTGTAGGTAGTAGGAAAAAAAAGTTGGCCCAATGAAAATAACTCTCAAACTCCAATTATCCTATTCATAGTAAAAAGAAAACCTGTCTTTTTCTTAAAAAATGCTGCTACTTTGTAAACCAGTTAAGTGTTGTTTTAAACATGGTTAAAAAAAAAAAAACTCAAAAATCAATCAAACACAGGGCTAAAAATCCTTCAAAAACAGTATTGTAAAGCTTGTTTAACAACTAACTGTCCTGGCTGTATTCTCTCCTAGGATCATTGATAACCATTCTAACTGTGAGCCTCCGGGCCTGTTATCTTTAACCTTTTTGTCACATTCATTTCTTCTAAAGCCATAAGGTCATAAATAATCCTGCTGCCAAAACCCCAAAATGTCCTTGGCTAATAAGCTCTGTTGTAAACCTCAGAATCAACCTGTACCCCTAAAAGGCTCCCCTCTAAAAAAACCTCAACCGCACAGCCCCTCCTATGCCCCATTTCAGCAAAAAGTAGTTAAAAGGCAATCAATGCCCATAACCCCAACAGAAGTTGGGGGTTCCTGTTCAGAATGGGGACTGAAGGAATGTATTCTCTGTCCAGGTCCACAAGGCAGCACAGTTTCAAGGGCAAGAACTTCCCAATGCCCCCCTCCTCTCTCTCCATTCGGGAGACGAACCATCTTTGTTTTAAACTTTTGTGGGCATGGGAAAAGACCAAAGGTCAATCACCCCAGCGGAAGTTTAAAGGAACCCTTTTCATTGGCTAGGGGCTTGGAAAAGGTGGGAATTCCTCCCAGGTTAAAAGTCCCTGTCTCCCTCATCCGGGTGGATTTCCCCTTTCTGGGGTCCCCTTCCACAATCCTCATGAAAGCTGCTTTTCCTCTTCTGGATTCCATACTGTGTCCCTTCCACACTCTTTGTGGAAGGCTTTTTCTCTCTCCTTTTTCTCTTTCTCTGCCTAAATAAAACAAAGATATTACAAGAAAAAGTGGGATGTTTCATGTGTGCCATGATCTGAGGTCTGCAGCTGTGACTGCCCACCATTTCGAGATAAATGAATCCAGTCTTCACTGTAAAAAATGAAAAGGAAATTTGTAACACTGTCACCACAGTTACACCAGCAGGCATGAAAACATTGTACTTCTTGCAAATATCTTTTTCTCGTGTAATAGAATACAACTTTTATGTGAGTGCAGGATTTGCTATAAGAAACATGTACCTTTAAAAGACTCTAATATACTTTTAGAAAAAGTGAAGTCATTATATAACAACTTAAAGCAAAAGGAAGATGAACGATCTAAAACCAAAGAATAAAATGCCAGTAAAGGATGGTTTGATAATTTTAGAAAGAGGTCTAGCTTAAAAAATATCAAGATAATGGAGAACCAACTTTTGTCTACAAAGAAGAGCAGCAGATGAGTTCCCAGATGCCATTAAGAAAACCAGTGAAAAGATATCTGCCTCAACAGGTTTTTAGTGCAGACAAAGTACCCTATTATGGAAAAATATGCCACAAAGGACATTTATTAGTAGGAAGAGCAATGAGCACCAGGATTTAAGGCAGGAAGGGACAGGCTAACTCTAGTGGTCTGTGCAAATTCAGAAGGGTTGATGATTAGGACAGCCCTTATCCATAAGCTACCAACTCCGGATCTAAGAAAAGGATAAGCACAAGCTGCCAGTCTTTTGGCTGCACAGTAAGAAGGCTTAGAGAGGAAGAACCCTTTTTCTGGATTGGTTCCATCAATAATGCTTTGTCCTTGAAGTCAGAAAGTAGCTTGCCAGGAAGGAACTGCCTTTTAAAGTTCTTTTGATGTTGGACAATGCTCTTGGCCACCCAGAACCCCAGGGGTTCAACACTGAAGGTGTCAAGGTGGTCTACTTGCCCCTAAACCCAGCGTCTCCGATTCAGTTTCTGGATCAGGGGTTCCTACGAAACTTTAAGCCTGGTTACACATTCTACTCTATGGAAAGGATGGTCAAATGCTATGGAAGAGAACTTCAACAGAAAGAATAGCATGAAAGTCCGAGAGGATTACACCACTGAAGACACCATTGTTGTTACAGAAAAATCCATGGAAGCCATCCAGCCCATAGTAGTAAACTCCTGGTGGAGAAAACTATATACAGCTGTTGCACATAACTTCACAAGCTTAACAACACAGCTGATCAAGGAAATCATGAGAAAGATTGTGGATTTGGCAAAAAAGATGGGGCCTGGGGGCAGGAAGGGTTTCAAGATACAGATCTTGGAGAAATTAAGAGCTAATAAACACCAGGCCAGAGGAATTAAAAGAAAATGAAGACGGAGATGAGTGCTTTTGAACCAATGCCAGACAATGAGGAAGAGATTGCAGACTGTAGAGGAAGCAGTGCCAGATAACGAATTGACATTAGACATCTGGCAGAGGGTTCGAATTATTCAGGACTTGTTTTTGACTTTTTTTTATGACATGGGCCCTTCTGTGATATGTGCACTGAAACTAAAATAAATGGTGGAAGAATTGGTACCATAGAGAAATATTTTTAGAGAAATGAAAAAATATAAAATCAGACATAAGGGATGATGTAATTCTGTAAAGTTACACCAAGTGTGCCAGCCTCTCCTGCCTCTCCTTCCACCTCCTCCGCCCCTTTGCCTCTGCCACCCTCCTCTCCCTCCTCCTCCTCAGCCTACTCCACACGAAGGCCACGAGGATGGAGACCTCTATAATGATCCACTTCCACTTAACAAACAGTAGATATATTTTTCTCTTCCTTATGATTTTCTTAATAATGTTTGCTTTTTCTCAAGCTTCACCTTATTGTGAGAAGACAGTACGTAATACATATAACATAAAAAAAGTGTTAATCAACTATGTTCTTGGAAAGACTTCTAGTCAACAGTAGGCTATTAGTAGTTAAGTTTCTGGGGAGTCAAACTTACATGTGGATTTTTGCTTGTCCCAGTGGCTCATACCTGTAATGACAGCACTTTGAGAGGCTGAGGCAGGAAGATGGTTTGAGTCCAGGAGTTCAAGACCAGCCTGGGCAATGTAGTGAGACTCTGTCTCTACAAACGCAACAACAACAACCATTTTGATACTATTAAAGCAGTAGGATCATTTCCCGCTAAAAGAAATCTTATCTACCCCAATGTATAAAACAACCTGTTTGAGTGAGAAAGCCATAGGAGTTTCTGCAGTGGTTCCTGACCTCTCCATGTGAAGTGAGAACACTAGAAAACCTAACTCTTGATTTGTGGGTGCCTGGAGGGAAAAAGATGTTTTCTACATGATACTTACTTCCCTCTGCATGTTTCCCTACTCATCTGTGGCTTTCTGTCATCTGTTCCATGTGCCCCGCAGTGCCTTTTCTTTCCATCTCTACTTAGAAAGTTCCTAATCATGGCTGGATGTGTTGGTTTATTCCTGTAATCCCAATACCTTGGGAGGCCAAGGTGAGCAGATCCTTTAAGCCCAGGAGGTTAAGACTAGCCTACACAACATAGCGAGATCCTGCCTCTACAAAAAAAAAAGAAAAAAAATTAGCTGGGTATGGTGGCAGGAACCTGTAGTCCCAACTAAATGGGAGGCTGAGGTGGGGGATCTTTTTTTTTTTTTTTTTTTTTTCTTAAACAGAGACTTGCTCTTGTTGCCCAGGCTGGAGTGCAATGGCAATATCTTGACTCACTGCAACCTCTGGCTCCCAGGTTCAAGCAATTCTCCTGTCTCAGCCTCCCAAGTAGCTGGGATTACAGGTGCCTGTCATCTCACTCAGCTAATTTTTGTATTTTTAGTAGAGACAGAGTGTTGCCATGTTGGCCAGGCTGGTCTCAAACTCCTGACCTCGTGATCCACCCACCTCAGCCTCCCAAAGTGCTGGGATAACAGGAACCAGAGTTTTAAAGAAAACAATTTAAAAGCTGCTGGCTTTTATTATTTATTTATTATTATTATTTTTTGAGATGGAGTCTTGCTCTGTCATCCATGCTGGAGGGCAGTGCCATGACCTTGGCTCACTGCAACCTCCACCTCCCAGGTTCAAGTGATTCTCCTGCCTCGGCCTCCCAAGTAGCTGGGATTATAGGTGCCTGCCACCAAGCTTGGCTAATTTTTGTATTTTTAGTAGAGACAGGGGTTTCACCATGTTGGCCAGGGGGTCTCGAACTCCTGACCTCGTGATCCACCCGCCTCAGCCTCCCAAAGTGTTGGCATTACAGGCGTGAGCCAGAGCGCCCAGTCTGGCTTTTACTCTTTTTAAGCAGATTTAGGTGGAAGCTGTGGGGGCTGTGAAAATGCCACAGTCAATTCTGCTGCAAGGAGCAGGAGTGGCAGACGGGAATCCCCTACAACACTTGCCTGAGCCTACACTCCCCAGGGCCACCCAGCTAAGTGTCACAGGCTGCTAATGCAGGGCTTCTCTGGGGGACTTCTCTGGTGGATAACTTTGGCTCAAAGACTTCCTGTAGACCTGGCTGGGATTTTATTGGAACTGTGCTGCCATCTGAGACTGCCTATCCAGCACCCCTTATTACGTCCTTCTCATCCTTCCCAGCTCCCCTCACTTCCTGCAGCTCCCCTCACTTCCTGTAGCTCCCTTTCCTTTTTCCCTACTTGGCATTTCCCTTGATAAATCTCCTGCCTGTCTAATCCAGACTTGGCATCTTCAGAGGACCTGATCTAAGGAAATTAAATAAGAGGAATTATCCCTACAATTGTACATTTCCAGATTAGTTAACCTAAGGGTTCCAAAGGACCAATAAAGCCCAATAGGGAGGAGGAGAGGATCGAGAAAGGGACACCTAGCCATTGTGTTGTGTTCCCAAAGCTTGCAAATTGATCATGAGTGACATGCAAAATCTGAGACAGGGCAGATTGAAATACTTGAACAGATATTAAATAGCCAAAGTAGAATTAAAGAATAGTTACTGGAGGCTGTTTTTACACCCACACAACCTGGCAGATCACTGCTGTGCAGTCTTTGTTGCAAAAAATACTACAGAAATATGGTTCTTTGAAAACATCTTCTGTGCCTCTATAAATGACATAGGATCTGGAGGCATTTCTGCAAATAATATGTTCTCCTATGCCAGGGTATAAATAGCTTTAGAGCATTGAGAGTAAGAGAAAGTTGCCAAGACTATTGCTCCATTGACAAGAGAAGCAGCCGACTTGGAGCTTGCTCCATTATTTTCTGCTAGTCCTGAAGTTTAATGACACTGAACACACATGTTGTTTTCACATGATCAGATAAGAGGGCAGATGCTGCCATCTTTGACTACATAGAAAAGGCCAGAATAGGGCCTTTCCAATGTACCTGCCCTTTTGATGAGTTTTCCTTTTCAGACAAGTGCTTTCCTTCTATAAGAAAAGATTACCTTTTAAAATGATGATCGCCCAGGAATGGTGGCTTACACCTGTAATCCCAGCACTTTGAAAGGCTGAGGCAGGTGAATCATGAGGTCAGCGGTTCAAGGCCAGCCTGGCCAAGATGGTGAAACCAAAATTAGCCAGGTGTGGTGGCGGGTGCCTATAATCCCAGCTACTTGGGAGGCTGAGGCAGGAGAATGGCTTGAACCTGGTGGGGCAGAGGTAACAGTGAACTGAGATCACACCACAGCATTCTAGCTAGCCTAAGTGACAAAGTGAGACTCCATCTCAAAAGCAAACAAATAAATAAAGAACAAAAAAAATGATGATGAAATTCAGGCGTCTACAGCTTTTAATGCCCTAGTGTCCTGGTGATCTTCCTGGGCTGAATTATTCTCTCTTGGCCAAAGATATCTCTGTTTTTCCTTTCTACCTTCGAGCAAGAGTTACAAAATGGAGAGAGGATGCTACAGAAAACAGGAAAATCTAGATGTCCTAGCATACCCTGGAGATTTGCATCATTAAATATACGGATTCCCTGACATGCCCACAGTGGCCCTTGCTATCAGTTAGGACTTGGCCTGAGCCATTTACTATTGTGTGGATGTCCCTCAAATTCACACGTTGACACTTAATCCTCATTGTGGTGATATTAAAAGGTGGGATAGTTTGGGAAGAGAGTAAGTCATGAGGACTCTGCCTCCATGAATGGGATTAGGGGCCTTTTAAAAGGGGCTGGGGGGAACCAGTTGCCGTCCCTTTTTTGTCCTTCCGCTCCTTCTATCATGTGAGGACACAGTGTTCAGGCTGTCTTTTTGGAAGCAGACACCAGGGTCCTCACAAGACACCAAACCTGCCTGTGCCTGGAACTTGTACTTCCCAGCCTCCCGAACTATGAGGAATGAAATTTCTGTTCTTTATATAACAAACTACACAGTCTCGGGTATGTTGTTATAGCAGCACTAACGGATGGAGATACCATTCCTTCATTTATACTTTAATTCATATAACAAACATTTTTTGTCAGTTTTCTGTGTGCAGGCAAGGTGCAGCACACTGAGGACAGTAATGAACATACTGGCAAAGATCCTTGCTCTCTGGTAGCAGGTGCTCTTGGTGGAAAGGAGGGTGGTAAATATGATACAATGGAAATATCAGTGATGAGAGGGAGTGACTGCAAGGAGAAGGGCTATTTTTGATAGAGTGGTCAGGGATGACCTGTTGGAGAAGCTGGTCATAGGAAGTCGATGGAGAACAGGTAAAATCAAGTGCAGACACTTACGTGGACATGAACCTCGTCTCTCCATTGCAGAGAAGGCTGGTAGGGCTGGATCGCCATGAGCACAGGAGTGCAGTAGGAGATGAGGTCTGTGTGAAAGACTGGGCCCTGTCAGCCTGGTAAGCCGGAGTTTGGGCTTACTCTGAGTGTAAGGGGAGTTCACTGGAGTTGTTAGTTCTTTTGTTTGTTTTCAGATACAGACATTTTAAATGTGAGATGTTTCTAACAAAGATCTGAGTACTTACATTTTCTGAATTATCAATTGCCCTTGTTTGTTATGGGACTTCCTTCCTCTTAGAATGTGTCTTTGTATGCTCAAAGTCTAGCACGTCACCCACCTAGTGTATGTGGATGCTCAATAAGCACTGATTAGATGAAATTGTTACTGAGTAAGAGAAGGACAAGGCTTTGGTTAAAAAAAAAACAACAATGAAATCAGTGTGAAATATAAATATTTAATAGGGTAGCAGAGGATGGAACCTGAAAGGAAGAATGCAAAGAAGTTCTTGTGTTATGACAAATTCCTAGTGAAGAGACGTGAATTGACCACTAAAGTTAATGGAGGAAACTCAGAATGCGGAATTCAAAGTGAGACCCAGGAAACAGAGTTGTAAAGTGTTTCAGTGACCTCCAGGATACGTGCCATATTTGTTTTTTCACTGGCTGTGATTTTGTCTCCTTACTGGGGAAGGCGAAGGAGCCTGAACCTCTCTCCATGTTCTGGCTTATTAGAAGGCAAGGTGAGCGCTTGTCCTTCCTTATGGCTGTCCAGAATCTGAAGGCTTTTCCTGTGTTTGGATTTTCCCACCTTGTGTCAGTGAAGTACAGAATGTACCTTGCACTGTAAAAACAGAAGCCTCGGGAACTTGCTTACTCAGTCTCCTCTGCTTACAGGTGTGAGTCACGGACTCCACTCATGAGATGAAGCCATGCAGTCAGGGAACCATAAGAAACTCTACGGCGTCTCTCAGGGTCAAAGGCAGCAGAATGATCAAGCTTTGGTAGTAGAAGTGCCAGAGGCTCTGGAAGAGCCTAGTGTCCAGTTAGACTGTCGCCTATGCAAATGTCTCTGAGTGTGTACTTTTCCTGGCTGCCTCGCCACACGCTTGACTCATCAGCCTTCTTAGAGATTCTGTGAGCCACGTGATATCCATTCATAAATTCATTTTCTGCTTCAGTCAAAGTTTTTCTCTAGTTTTTGAAATTAAGAACTCTAAATGATTTAGGAATTAGAATGAGAAATGGAATGGTTGCAGGCCATAGGGCCTTAGAGAAACAGGATGTATATGGAAACTTGGGACTGTTGTTTTCTGGCCTGATTGAGGTTGGAGGCAAAGACAACCCAGCTGGTGTGATGAAGAGTTCTTGTCATGATCTAGAGAAGCAGTTAATCAAATTGTCACCTGTGTGCACCTAGACTGAATTGCTCATTGAAGGCAAAGCTTTGGGGAACTTAGAGATCAATTCTATTGAATAATATGAAGGACACAGGGAACTCCATGACTCTGGGATGAGACAGCTTCTTCTAATTGCAATGGACAGCTTAAATAAAAAGAAAGACTTACTCAAACTCCTAACTTCTCAGTTCAAAGTATGTGCTAACATCCAGAGGCTTCCCTGGCATTATTATAAGAATATCTTATCTTTTGCTGTTGGAATGTGGAGAAAGACAAATACCAAATGCACAATTGGATCTCCAAAATTTCAGAGTTAAAAAAAGTTGAATCCACATCCTCAGCTGGTCTCTTAGGAGAAAGTTGAAGCACTGATTGAGGGAAGAGTGGGCCTGGAGAATTTAAATGGGAAGATTTAGATGATTTATGTAGCCCGTGGCCAGGCATGCCTCAATGAAACCTTGAGAAGAGTCTGTTACCTAATTCAGAAAATAGAATGCAGCAGTGTGTAATTGTGGAACGTAGGAATTCTCTTATATAGTAATGAGATGGATGCTTGAATACAAATGTATTTCTCCCTGCCTCCAAGAGAATAAGACAGTATAAATGGCAGATCAAAATCCTTACTTCATGAGGACTAGTGAGACTACCAAACTTTTGGCAAATTTTAAAATGTTGTTCTTTTGCACTCCTGTTTGCTGGTTTAAAAATAAAAGCAAGCAAAGATAACTTAAGGCAAATCTGAATAATAATTCTTACCAGTTTTCAAATCTATACCAGCCTTTGTGATCTATCCCAGTTTACTCAGAATATCCCAAATTTTGAATCCCCACTGAGTATCTTTGCTGTTTCTCTCTATCCCTGTAAGTGGGGGACATGGCGAGTTTGTTTTCATCTGGCAGAGTAAGCAATACATTTTCACCACAGTGCCTTAGGGTTATGCCCGTTTTCTGATTGTGTCTCAAATTCAGTCCACAGAATGTGGACCTGGACTGTACTCGTCACATCATACTGATAAATTGGAAACAGGAGGTAACATGCAGACTAGGTGCCTTGGAAAAACCCTGAGTGTCAGAAGGTGGCAAATAAATCTCATGAAATTATGGGGCCAGTTACCTTAGTAAAATTCTGTGTGTGTGTGTGTGTGTGTGTGTGTGTGTGTGTGTGTGTGTAAGAGACAGGGCTGAGCATGCATGTGTGAGAGTGCCTGGGGAATGTCGGGACAGTTCCTACAAAATGAAACAGGAGCTGTCCATTGCACTTCTTGCCATTGATAAACAGAAAGACCATTTTTCATAGGTCTTTTTGAATTCTGGAAATAATATATACCATGTTTGGATCCTATGGCAGACAACTACTGTCTACCAATACGGATTTCTCCTTATTAACAGAACCCTGATTCTGTCTGGGCAGCAGGGTGTCCAGTTAAAAATATTAGACTCCCTTGTAGCTAGGAATCAACAAGCATCCAAGTCTGGCTGTGACATACTCTCTAGATTTCTGGAAAAGGTGCTGCCTCTTTCTGTTTTCCCCCTTCTCCTGTCTGGAGCTGGGACAGCCATCCTGTGACCATGAACATGAAGAAATCAGCTGAGCCCAAATCATAAGTGCAGGATGGTAGAGAAGAGGTAGAAGGATCCTGACACACTATTGATGCTAAGTAGCCATTGCACCAGCCCTGGGCAGTCTACCTCCAGATTCCTTAGTGTAGGTCAAAAATCAACCACTATTTGGCTAAACTATTGTGGCTGGATTTCTTGCTCCTTATACAAATATATTATACTGACTGATTTATTGGGTGACCAGCAAGGCTGTTAGCTTTGAGTGGGGCCCACAGCAAATCTCTCTGACTTGTAAAGGCACTGATACAAGCAGTTTTGGCCCTTGCCCCTTATTACCAGAGGGTTCAGTGAGGCTCAAAGTGCTTGTGGTAGAAAATACGTTGTATGGCCCCTTTGGAAAAATCTGTTAGGAAAATTATGAGGAAGGTCCTTTGGGTTTTAAGGAAAGTCACATCCTGCTGGGCAAGTAATAATTCTTGAGAAAATGCTTGTAACTTCATAATGAAGATAATGAGCTCTGTTTCTGGGCTCTATTCCATTAGTCTGTCAATCTCAAAGCCAATACTATACTCTCTTCGTTTTATACATTCATAAGTTCTTGCTCTCTGGTGGAGCTATCCTTTCGCCTTGTTCTTCAAGAGGATTTTAACTATTCTTCACCCTTTATGTTTTTATATAAATTTTAGAATCAACTTGTCAAGTTTCATTTAAAAAAGTCTGTTGGAGTTTTGACTGATATTGCACCAAATCTATTAAATTGAGTAGAACTGGCATGTGTATTCCAATCTATGAGAATATCGTGTCTCCCTATTTGTGTAGTCTTTAAGTTCTCTAAAACATGTTATAGTTTTCTCCATAATGATCTTGCATCTTTTCTGTAGATTACTCCTTGACATTTAACATTTTTAATGCTACTACAAATAAGAAATTTAAAATTGTTTATTTTCTAACTACTTGGTGGCTGGTATTTAGAAATAAGATTCATTATATAGACAGTAATTTTGTATAAAGCGAATTTGCTAAACTCTCTTATAATTTCTCTGTGGATTCTTTCAATTCCTCTAGACATAATTTTCTTATCTGAAAAATAGTAAAAGTCTTTTCTGACTATTCTTAAAACTTCCTCTTATAAATTAGCTGGGCATGGTGACAGGCATGTGTAGTCTTAGCTACTCAGGAGGCTGAGGCAGAATTGCTTAAACCCGGGAGGTGGAGGTGCAGTGAGCTGAGATTGTGCCACTGCACTCCAGCCTGAGTGATAGAGTGAGACTCTGTCTCAAAAACAAAACAAAACAAACAAAAACAAAAAAACTTCCCTTTATTTAACCTGCTCTTACTAGGATCTAGATTAATGCTAATTAGAGAAGTATTACCAAAAATCTTTGTTTTGTGATCTCAAAGGAAATGCTTTTGAAATTTTACCATTAAACATGAGGTTTTCTTCACTCCCCTACATACTCAAAAGAGGTGTGTGTGTGTGTGTGTGTGTGTGTGTGTGTGTCTGTGTCTGTCTGTCTGCATGCATGCACATGTATATTTAAATGTAATAGATACTGCCTGATTGCTTTCCCAAAAAGCTGAAATAATTTACATTTCTATTAATCAGCATTTTTGCCAGTGATAGGCATTATAATTCTTTAAAACATTTGCCCTTCTGTTGGGAATAAAATGGTATCATGTAATTTTATTTTATTTTGCATTTTCTCAACTGCAGGTAAGTTTGATCTTCTCATATGTTGCTGGCCATTTGAATTTGGCCTCTTATGAATGGTCTCTTCCTGTCCTTTGCCTATTTTTTTGTTTGTTTATTCCTTACATTTAATTTGAAAGAAATTTTTGCATGGTATAGCTAACCTCGCATGTCCTCTGAATTGCAAGTACTTGTCCAAGCTTATAAATATTTGTTATGTTTTTAAGCTATAAAATAGTTTCAAATTCATGAGAAAATCTCTATTTTTGTGTGTGTCATCTACTTTTCTAATCTTGTCCACATGTTGTCTCCTAAATTTTCTTGTACAATTTAAAGCTTTTAATATTCTACATTTAACTCTTTTAGACATCTGGAACTTATTTTCATATATGGTAAAATAAAGAGATCTAATTTAATTGTCTCCCACTTAGATTATTTGTATTACCACCATTTACTAAATAGTGCATTATTTTCCGATTTAGATGAAACAGCACCCTATCATATATTAAATTCTCGTATGTAATTGGACTTAAATTTCAGGTTGTCCTGTTACATTTTGTCTGTTCAATGCCAGTAACATGTTCTTATAGTTATTGAAGCATGTCCTCACCCTCTTCACTAACCTTTTTTCATATCTTTTCTTGGTTATTCTTAGATACTTATAAACTCTAAGATCATTTATTTAATTATAGTTTCCTCCTTTCTTCCCCTTTGCCAAGAAAGAACCCTGCTGGAATTCCAACTGGAATTTTATTAAATTTACATATTAATTTGAGAGACTGACATTTTTATATTAACATTTTTTCCATCCAAAGTCATAGTTTGCTTTTCCATTTGTGCATATCTTAGTTTATATGCTTAAGATTTTTATAATGTCCTATACTCTGATTTTTAAAAATTTATTCCTAAGCATTTTAAAGTTTTTAATCTTCATTGTGAATGGAATAATTTTTCTCATATCCATATTTTTTCTTTTTTTTTTTTTTGAGACAGAGTTTCGCTCGTCACCAGGAGCCAGGCTGGAGAGCAGTGGTGCGATCTCGGCTCATGGCAACCTCTGCCTCCTGGGTTCAAACAATTCTCCTGCCTCAGCATCCTGAGTAGCTGGGACTGCAGGCGTGTGCCACCACACCCAGCTAATTTTTGTATTTTTAGTAGAGATGGGGTTTCACCATGTTGGCCAGGATGGTCTCAACTTCTTGACCTCATGATCTGCGCGCCTCGGCCTCCCAAAGTGCTGGGATTCTTTTCTTTTATTTTTCTTTTGAGATGGAGTCTAGCTCTGTTGCCCAGGCTGGAGTCTAGTGGTGCAATCTCAGCTCACTGCAATCTCTGCCTCCTGGGCTCAAGTGATTCTCTTGCCTTGGCCTCCCAAGTAGCTGGGACTACAGGTGCCCTTCACCATGTCTGGCTAATTTGTGTGTGTGTGTGTGTATATATATATATATAAATATTTAGTAGGGATGGGGTTTCACCATGTTTGCTGGGATGATCTTGAACTTCTGACCTTGTGATCCACCAGCCTCAGCCTCCCAAAGTGCTGGGATTATAGGTGTGAGCCACCATGTCTGGCCTCATATCAATTTTAAAATTTATTTCTAGGGCAGAGAAAGGTTACTAGTTTTTGTACACTTATCTTTTATCTAGCTACCTTACCTAGTTCTCTTGTTAAGCCCAGTAATATTTTTGTAATAGTGTCTCTTGGATTTTCTATTTCTACCTTTTTTCTCCAACATTTACATTATTTCACTTTTTAATTTTTTTCAATTGCTAAAATTTCCAAAACAATGTTAAATAATGCTAATCTAGTTTCTGACTTTAATAGAAATAGCTATAGCCTTTTATCATTTAGTACAGTATTCAGTGTTTTTTTTGCAATTATCTTTACTTGTTTCCTTCTATGTCTGTCTGGCTTTCACTTTTTATAAAGATTAAGTGATACATTTTATCAAATGACATTTTCCGTCTACTGACATAACCATCTGCCTCTTTCCCTTTAATTTACTCAAAGAATAATGTTAATAGACTTTTTGATACTCATTAACATGATAGTTTACACAATAAATCTTGTTTTATTAGTTTTAAAATATGCTGTTTTGTTTCTTTCAGTATGTTGCTGGATTTTATTTGTTAAGGTTCTTTTTTTTCCAGAGGTCTTTATATATATGTATATATACATACATATATATATACACATATGCATATATACATACATATATATATACATACGCATGTGTGTGTGTGTGTTTGTGTGTGTGTGTGTGTGTGTGTGTGTGTGTGTGTGTGTGTGTGTATATATATATATATATATATATTTTTTAATTGCACTTTAGGTTCTAGGGTCCATGTGCAGAACATGCAGGATTGTTGCATAGGTATGTACATGGCAATGTGATTTGCTGCCTCCATCCCCATCATCTATATCTGGCATTTCTCCCCATGTTATCCTGCCCTCCACTGTCCCTCCCTTAGTACCCCCCAACAGAACCCAGTGTGTGATGCTCCCCTCCTGTGTCCATGTGTTCTCATTGTTCAACACCTGTCTATGAGTGAGAACATGCAGTGTTTGATTTTCTGTTCTTGTGTCAGTTGCTGAGAATGATGGTTTCCAGATCCATCCATGTCCCTACAAAGGACATAAACTCATAATTTTTTATGGCTGCATAGTATTCTATGGTGTATATGTGCCACATTTTCCTTGTCTAGTCTATCATCAATGGGCATTTGGATTGGTTCCAGGACTTTGCTATTGTAAACAGTGCTACAATAAACATATGTGTGCATGTGTCTTTATAATAGAATGATTTATAATCTTTTGGATATATACCCAGTAATGGGATTGCTGGGTCAATTGGAATTTCTATTTCCAGATCCTTGAGGAATTGCTACACTGTTCTTCACAATGGTTAAACTAATTTACACTCTCACCAACAGTGTAAAAGTATTCCTATTTCTCCACATCCTCTCCAGCAACTGATGTCTCCAGATTTTTTAATGATCGCCATTCTAACTGGCATGAGATGGTATCTCAATGTGGTTTTGATTTGCATGTCTCTAATGACCAGTGATGATGAGCATTTTTTCATGTTTGTTGGCCTTATATATGTCTTCTTTTGAAAAGTGTCTGTTCATATCCTTTGTACACTTTTGAATGTTTTTTTTTTTCTTGTAAATCTGTTTTAGTTCTTTGTAGATTCTGGATATTCGCCCTTTGTCAGATGGGTAGATTGCAAAAATTTTTTCCCATTCTGTTGGTTGCTGGTTCACTCTAATGATTGTTTCTTTTGCTGTGCAGAAGCCCTAGAGTTTAATTAGATCCCATTTGTATATTCTGGCTTTTGTTGTCAATGATTTTGGTGTTTTAGTCGTGAAGTCCTTGCCTATGCCTATGTCCTGAATGGTTTTGCCTAGGTTTTCTTCTAGGGTTTTTATGGTGTTAGGTCTTATGTTTAAGTCTTTAATCCATCTGGTGTTAATTTTAGTGTAAGGTGTCAGGAAGGGGTCCAGTTTCTGCTTTCTGCACACTGCTAACCAGTTTTCCCAACACCATTTATTAAACAGGGAATCATTTCCCCATTGCTTGTTGTTGTCAGGTTTGTCAAAGATCAGATGGTTGTAGATATGTGGTGTTGCCTCTGAGGCCTCTGTTCTGTTCCATTGGTCTATATCTCTGTTTTGGTACCAGTACCATGCTGTTTTGATTACTGTAGCCTTGTAGTATAGTTTGAAGTCAAGTAGCATGATGCCTCCAGCTTTGTACTTTTTGCTTAGAATTGACTTGGTTATGTAGGCTCTCTTTTGGTTCCATATGAAGTTTAAGATGTTTTTTTCCAGTTCTGTGAAGAGGGTCATAGGTAGCTTGATGGGGATAGCATTGAATATAATAATTTGGGCAGTATGTCCATTTTCAGGATATTGATTCTCCATAACCATGAGCATGGAATGTTTTTCCATCTGTTTGTGTCCTCTCTTATTTCCTCGATCAGTGGTGTATAGTTCTCCTTAAAGAGGTCCTTTACATTCTTTGTTAGTTGTGTTCCTAGGTATTTTATTCTCTTGTAGCAATTGTGAATGGCAGTTCATTCTTGATTTGGCTCTCTTTTAGTCTGTTATTGGTGTACTTGTGATTTCTGCACATTGATTTTGTATCCTGATACTTTGCTGAAGTTGCTTATCAGTTTCAGGAGATTTTGGGCTGAGATGATGGGGTCTTCTAAATATACAATCATGTCATCTGCAAATAGGGACAGTTTGACTTCCTCCTTTCCTAATTGAATACTCTTTATTTCTTTTTCTTGCCTGATTTCTCTGGCTGGAACTTCCAATACTACATTGAATAGGAGTAGTGAGAGAGGGCATCCTTGTCTAATGCCAGATTTCAAAGGGAATGCTTCCAGTTTTTGCCCATTCAGTATGATACTGGCTGGTTAATATTGTTATGTGTGAATTTGATCCTGCCATTTTGATGCCAGCTGGTTGTTTTGCCTGTTATTTGATGCAGTTTCTTCATTGTGTTGATGTTCTTTACCATTTGGTACGTTTTTGGAGTGGCTGGTACTGGTTGTTCCTTTCTATATTTAGTGCTTCTTTCAGGAGCTCTTGTAAAGCAGGCCTGGTGGTGATGAAATCTCTCAGCAATTGCTTGTTGGAAAAGAACTTTATTTCTCCTTCCCTTATGAAGCTTAATTTGGTTGGATATGAAATTCTAGGTTGAAAGTTCTTTTCTTTAAGGATGTTGAATATTGGCCTCCATTCTCTTCTGGATTGTAGGGCTTTTGCTGAGAGATCCACTGTGAGTCTGATGGACTTCCCTTTGTGGGTAACCCGACCTTTCTCTCTGGCTGCCCTTAGCATTTTCTCCTTAATTTTAGCCCTGGTGAATCTGATGATTATGTGCCTTGGAGTTGCTATTCTTGAGGAATATCTTTGTGTTCTCTGTATTTCCTGGACTTGAATATTGGCCTGCCTTGCTGGTTGGGGAAGTTCTCCTGGATAATATCCTGAAGAGTTTTCCAGCTTGGATTCATTCTCTCTGTCACATTCAGATACATCTATCAAACATAGATTAGGTCTTTTCATATAATCCCATATTTCTTGGAGGCTTTGTTCATTTCTTTTCACTCTTTTTTTCTGCAATTGTGCCTTCTTGTTTTATTTCATTGAAGTGATCTTCAATCTCTGATATCCTTTGTTCTGCTTGGTCAATTCGGCTATTGAAACTTATTGTGCCTCGTGACGTTCTCATGCTGTGTTTTTCAGCCATCAATTCATTTCTGTTCTTCCCTAAGCTGTTTATTTTTGTTAGCATTTCATCAAACCTTTTTTCAAGGTTCTTAGTTTCTTTGCATTGGGTTAGAACATGTTCTTTTATCTCAGAGAAGTTTTTTATTACCCACTTTCTGAAGCCTGTTTCTGTCAATTCATCAGATTCATTCTCCATCCAGCCTGTTTCCTTCCTGGTGAGGAGTGTGATTCCCTTGGAGGAGGAGATGTGTTCTGGTTTTGGGTGTTTTCATCCTTTTTGTGCTGGTTTCTTCCCGTTTTTGTGGATTTATCTACCTCTGGTCTTTGTAGTTGGTGACTTTCAGATGGGGTCTCTGAGTGGACATCCTTTTTGTTGATGTTGAAATTATTTCTTTCTGTTTCTTAGTTTTCCTTTTAACAGTCAGGGCCCTCTGCTGTAGCACTGCTGGAGGTCCACTCCAGACCCTTCTTGCCTGGGGATCCTCTATGGCAGCTGCAGAACAGTAAGGGTTGCTGCCAGTTTCTTCTTCTGTTAGCTTTGTCCCAGAAGGATATCTGCCAGATGTCAGCCTGAGGTCTCTTTTATGAGGTGTCTCTTTAGATGTACAGGGGTCAGAGAGCTGCTTGAGGAGACAGTCTGTCCCTTATAGGATCTAAAGTGCTGAGCTGTGCACTCCATTGTTCTGTTTAGAGCTGCTGGGCAGGTGCATTTAAGTCTGCTGCAGTGGAACTCATAACCACATTTTCTTCCCAGGTCCTTCGTCCTGGAAAGATGGGGCTTTATTTATAAGTTCCTGACATGCTGCTGCCTTTTTTCCGAGATGCTCTGCCCAGCAAGGAGATAGCCTAGTCACAGTCTGCCAGCAGAGGTGCTACTGAGCTGCTGTGGGCTCTGCCCAGCTGTTTTGTGAACTTCCTTATGGTTTTATTTATAGAAGTATAGTTAGAACTGCCTCAGTAATGTCAGTCTGCCTCAGTAATGGTGGACCGCCTCAGTAATGGTGGACTGCCTCAGTAATGGCAGACCACCTTGGTAGTGGTGGACTACTTCAGTAATTGTGGATATCCTTCCTCCCACAGAGCTGGACCATCTCGGGTTCAGCTGTGCTTGCCATGAAACTGTCAATCCAGAGCGTTTCAGACTACTGGTCTTTGTGGGTGATGGGACCCACAGAGCCAGATCACCAGGCTCCCTGTTTCAGCCCCCCTTTTTTCAGTTGAATGGGTGACTCTGTCTCCTAGGTATTCCAGGTGCCAGTTCAAATGGCTGCCCAGATTTGTGTGAGTTTTTGTGCGGAGATCGGCTGTGCCAGCTGAAACAGCTGTGCTGGAGTCTTGTGGCACTTTTCTGCTGGGGAATCTCCTGGTCTGTGGGCAGTAAAAACTCATTTGGAAATGTGGTGATCACTCACCCTCTGTGTTCTCACTGGGAACTGCATTCCAGAGCTGTTCCTATTTGGCTATCTTGAATCATCCCCCTGTTAAGGTTTTATTTAGAATTCATAATTTCTGGATTTAGTACTGTTACCCTGTTCCTTAAAAAATGACAGAATTAATAATTTCTATACACATGAGATTAATCCCAAATTTTATTGTTTTGTAATAATTTTCCTGGTTTAGTATTAAGGATATTTAGTCTTCAAAATAAATTGGAGGAGTTTTCGTCTTTTTATAAGGACTGGAATATTTTCAATGTCATTGGAATAATCTGTTCTTAAGAGTTTAGATAAAGCTCAGCTGTGAAACTATCTGATCTGGGTGCTTTGTCCAGTGATAAATGTATAATTATTTTCCAGTATCTGCTACGATAATTGTTTTTTTTTTTCAAGCTTTCTTATTACTGGGTTTTCAAATTTTATTTTTGCTAGAAAATTATTTCTTCTAGATTTAAAAATGTTTCATCATAGCATTGCATGTAATATTTATACTATGTTTAATCTCTCCTGTATCTATGGTTTTAGAGACATTATCAGTCCTTTCAAAAAACTAGCTTTTGAATTTTTTTATTTTTTTGTTTATAAATTTCTTCTTTTTATTCTTTATCATTCTTTCTAGTTTTTTAAACTTATTTTGATATAATTTAGAAAATTTCTTAAGATCCCAATAATCTATTAATAAGATTATTTTTTTGTTAAATCCACCAAGATTAATTTATTGTTTACAACTAGAGTCCATAGTTCTAGTTGTCAAGAAGTGTCTAAGATGAAAGGACTAATCCATAAAGAAAGCCAGGAAGAAAACTTCATAAGCAAAGTGAAAGCTTCTATTGGTGCAAATATATCTAGGAAGTGAAAGGCAAGAAGAAAGTACTCTTCATCCTTTCGGGCAATGTTTCTCCACTTTAAAAAAATATTATTCCCCCTTAAGGAGAAAAATTAAATCAATGAATGATTTAAGTTTAAAATTAAATGCAATTTCTCTTCAATGAGAGAAATTAAATATTAAGGAATAAGGTGTTGCCAGATAAAATCAAGCTTTGGAAAATTCCAAAACTTTTGTAAAATCTAAGTTTTTTAAATCTATTTTTTCTTCCTCACCAAGAACACTTTCTTTCCCTCTTGGAGGCAATGTTACCTCTACTAAGCATTCATGCTTCTAGGTATATGTGTAAGACATAGAAAACTTTGCCCCATAGTGGGTTATTTTAGATGTTCAGAAAGAGAGTAATACCTAAGGTTTTGGAGAAAATTAAAGATTCTTTGGCACTAGCAGATTTGAGAAATCCCCTTCAGACCCCCATGAGAAAAGACAAAGTCTCTGGTGTTTGCTAATAGGTCTGGAGGCAACCAAATGTAGATCGGTGTCAGTTCAACAGAGGTTGGGCTGTTTATCTAGGACTTAATGAAAATCCAACAGAGACTCTGATGGAATAACTTAGCCATTAGAAGTAATGTGGAATGGCCAGGTGTGGTAGCTCACATCTGTTATCCCAGCACTGTGGGAGGGTGAGGTGGTGGATCACGAGGTCAGGAGTTTGAGAACAGCCTGACCAATATGGTAAAACCCTGTCTGTACTAATAATACAAAAATTAGCTGGACATGGTGGCATAGTCCCAGCTACTTGGGAGGCTGAGGCAGAAGAATCACTTGAACCTGGGAGGCAGAGGTTGCAGTGAGCTGAGATTGCATCACTGCACTCCAGCCTGGGTGACAGAGCAAGACTCCATCTCAAAAAAAAAAAAAAAAAAAAAAAAAAAAAAAAAGAAGTAATGTGGAATATGTCTTCAACAACTCTAATGCCCTTGCTAGGAAACCAAAGGAATTAATGGATTACAGGTGGTAGTTACATTTCTTTCTTTTTTCATTGAAGGTCCTGAATCTGCAAGATAAATGAAGATGTTGGCAGTAAAGAGTTGCCACAGAAATGACATAAAAGAATAAGATTTAACTTTGTGTATGGAGTTTGGCTTTTGAACATCAATAATTTGGCTGGAGGTTATGGCTAATAAAGTAATGTCATATTGAAATTTGAGGTGTAAGATCCAAAAATCTAGAATTATGAGTATGACAAAGAAAGACTAGTAGTAAAAGAAGTTTCTGCAAATCTAATAAGGAAACAAGAGATGTTTTGGAGAGCTATTTACACCCTGCTGTATATACTAACATACATAGTAAAGACGAAAAAGGTGAGCTTGAAATTCAACCACTAGGTAAAATTCCATTTTACCAGTATTACTAAATTTAACAGGTATATCTGTAAAGAGGTTGTATTAGTCTATTCTCATGCTGCTAATAAAGACATACCTGAGACTGGGTAATTTATAAAGGGAAGAGGTTTAATTGACTCACAGTTCATCATTGCTGGGGAGGCCTCAGGAAACTTACAATCATGGTGGAAGGGGAAGCAAACATATCCTTCTTCACATGGCAACAGGGAGGAGAAAAATAAGTGAAGAGGAAGAAAGCCCTTTATAAAACCATCAATCTCCTAAGAACTTACTATCATGAGAACAGCATGGAGGTAACCAAATTCATGATTAAATTGCCTCCCACTGGGTCCCTCCCAAGATATGTGGGCATTATGGGAACTACAATTCAAGATGAGATTTGGGTGGGGACACAGCCAAACCATATCACAGGTATAACTTTTCAAATTCATACTCTAGGAGAAGAGACAGGAAGTAGCACTGCATATCAACAGGGAGTGTAACTATGCTGGCTTGGGGATGGTTTGCCTTTTGATCCACCTCTTGCTTTCCCCCAGCTCCCACAGCCTATCCCTCTCTGGCTCTCATGTTTCCCAATTAGGTTTGTCCAATGGGAGGTAGTAGTAGGAGACTGGAAGATGGGAAAAAGGGAGAAGCCATGGCATTTTTTTCTTCTCTCTTTGCCCTGACTGTGTATTTCCTGTGGCTCCAACTCCTGCTGAATGCTGGCTCACTATAATTTTAGCTTCCAGTGAGCTATCCTAGCCTCTGGACTGTGGTAACATGACCTTTTCCCTTTGTTCTTCCAGCCTATGGGTATGAATAACTTCTGTCTCTAATGTCTCAGTTGCCTCACAGATACCTATTGTTTTCTCAGTTCTCCCACCATCTGTGTAACTGATTCCCTGCAACAACTATCCTGTTTTTAGATACTCAGACCCTGACTAATAGAGAAACTAATTGGAAGACCCCAAATTTAGCATGGATGCATACTTTCATTTACTCAATGAAAAAAAGAGACAAAAGTGACTGTAATTATAGAAGTTTATTTCAGACTGCTTAGCTAGAGGGAGGGGACAGACAATAGCTTCCCTTAGAAATCATAAACAAGTGCATCCACAATACTTTGTTTATATCTTGGTGCTATGTTATCATGTGTATTATTAGTTTATACATTGGTTTCCTTAGTAGGCAATGAGGGTAGGTACAGAGTTGTATTCAACTCTCATATACCAAGTACTTAGCACAATGTCTAGCAGTTACTAAGTGCTCATAAATGCATGTAGAACAAATGAAAGATAATTCAGGTCTTAAATTATTTTTAAAATTCAGTCTCTTTATATATAAGTTCCTAACCTGGGGTCCATAGAGAGATTTCAGGGAGCCCACAAACTAGGATAGAAATAAAATTACATTTTTTAAAATTGTCACCCAGGCTGGAGTGCAATGGTATGATCTCAGCTCACTGCAACCTCTGTCTGCTGGGTTCAAGCTGTTCTCCTGCCTCAGCCTTTCAAGTAGCTGGGACTACAGGTACATGCTACCACACTCAGCTAATTTTTTGTATTTTTAGTGGAGACGGAGTTTCACCATATTGGCCAGGCTTGTCTCAAACTCCCGACCTCAAGTGATCTGCCCACCTCAGCCTCCCAAAGTATTGAGATTACAGGTGTAAGCCACCAAACCCGGCCAGAAAAATTACATCTTTATTTCTCCTAACTTCTAAGGAGAAAATTAGCATTTTCTTTGGATACAACTGCAGGAAACTATCCCCAGTAGCCTTTGGAGTACCCATCACCAATAGAATTCACTGATATTTTTTTAATCACTTTTTGTTGCAACTATCTGGAAATTTATTGTTTATACCCACAAACTGCCACCATAATATGTTAAAAACATTATGATATCACACAATTTGTTTTTTAAATTATTCTGACAACTGTATTTCAATATAATTGGTTTCCTTTGTAATTCCTCTCTGTTTTCTTTTTAATTTAAAAGCATTATTCTGAGAAGGAAAGCATGAGCTTCATGAGTTTACTAAAGAGTTCTATGAGGCTGGGCGCAGTGGCTCAAGCCTATAATCCTAGCACTTTGGGAGGCCGAGGCAGGTGGATCACAAGATCAAGAGATTGAGACCATCCTGGTCAACAAGGTGAAACCCCATCTCTACAAAAAATACAAAAATTAGCTGCGCATGGTGATGCGCGCCTGTAGTCCCAGCTACTCGAGAGGCTGAGGCAGGAGAATTGCTTGAACCCAGGAGGCAGAGGCTGCGGTGAGCCGAGATTGCACCATTGTACTCCAGCCTGGGTAACAAAAGCAAAACTTGGTTTCAAAAAAAAAAAAAAAAAAAAAAAGAAAAGAACTTTCAACCTAGAATTTCATATCTGGACAAACGAAGCTTCATAAGTGAAGAAGAAATAAAATCCTTTACAAACAAGCAATTGGTGAGAGATTTCATCATCACCAGGCCTGCCTTACAAGAGCTCCTGAAAGAAGCACTAAATATAGAAATGAACAACCAGTACCAGCCACTCCAAAGATATACCAAATGGTAAAGAGCATTGACACAATGATGAAATTGTGTCAACTAATGGGCAGAACAACCAGCTAGCATCAAAATGGCAAGATCAAATTCACACATAAAAATATTAACCTTAAATGTGAATGGGCTAAATGCCCCAATCAAAAGACAGAGACTGGCGAACTGGATAAAAAGTCAAAACCCATCAGTGTGATGTATTCAGGAAACCCATCTCATGTGCAAGGACATATAGGCTCAAAACAAAAGGATGAAGGAAGATTTACCAAGCAAATGGAGAGCAAAAAAATAGCAGGAGTTGCAATCTTAGTTTCTGATAAAATAGAGTTTAAACCAACAAAATCAAAAGAGACAAAAAAGGACATTGCATAATGGAAAAAGGATCAATGCAACAGGAAGAGCTAATGATCCTAAATATATATGAACCCAATACAGGAGTACCCTGATACATAAAGATACATAAAGCAAATTTTAATGACCTACAAAGAGACTTAGACTCCCACACAAGATAGTGAGAGACTTCGACACTCCACTGTCAATATTAGAAAGATCAATGAGGCAGAAAATTAACAAGGATATCCAGGATTTGAACTCAGATCTGGATCGAGCAAACCTAATAGACATCTACAGAACTTCCCATCCCAAATCTACAGAATATACATTCTTGTCTGCACCACATTGCACCTACTCTAAATTGACCACATAACTGGAAGTAAATCACTCCTCAACAAATGCAAAAGAATGGAAATCATAACAAGGAGTCTCTCAGGCCACAGTGCAATCAAATTAGAACTCAGGATTAATAAATTAACTCAGAACCGCACAACTTCATGGAAACTGAACAACTGGCTCTTGAATGTTGACTGGATAAACAATGAAATGAAGGCAGAAATAAAGATGTTCTTTGAAACCAACAAGAATGAAGACACAACATACCAGATTCTATAGGACACATTTAAAGTAGTGTCTAAAGGAAAATTTATAGCAATAAATGCCCATGTGACAAGCAAGGAAAGATATGAAATCAACACTCTCCATCAAAATTGAAAGAGCTAAAGAAGCAAGATTAAAAAAAAAAACCCAAAAGCTAGCAGAAGACAAGAAATAACTAAGATCAGAGCAGAACTGAAGGAGATAGAGACACAAAAAAACCCTTCAAAAAATTCATCAGTCCGGGAGCTGGTATTTTGAAAAGATCAACAAAACAGACCACTAGCCAGATCAATAAAAAAGAAAAGAGAATAATCAAATATAAGTAATAAAAAATGATAAAGGGTATATCACCACAGATTCCACAGAAATACAAACTACCAACAGAGATTACTACAAATAAGTTTATAAACAAAAACCAGTAAACATGGAAAAAATGGATAAATTACTGGACACTTGCACCCTCCCAAGCCTAAACCAGAAAGAAGTTGAAACCCTGAATAGACCAATAATAAGGTCTGAAGTCGAGGCAGCAATTAATAGCCTACCAACTAAAAAAAAGTCCAGGTCCAGACAGGTTCACAGCTGAATTCTACCAGATGTACAAAGAGGAGCTGGTATCACTCCTTCTGAAACTATTACAAACAATACAAAAACAGGGAATCCTCTTTAACTCTTTCCATGAGACCAACATCATCCTGATACCAAAACCTGGCAGAGATACAACTAAAAAAGAAAACTACAGGCCAATATCCATGATGAACATAGATGCAAAAATCTTCAATAAAATACTGGCAAGCTGAATCCAACAGCACATCAAAAAGCTTATCCACCATGAACAAGTGAGCTTCATTCCAGAGATGCAAGGCTGGTTCAACATATGCGAGTCTATAAATGTAACCCACCACATAAAGAGAACCAAAGACAAAAACCACATGATTATCTCAATAGATGCAGAGAAGCCTTTGACAAAATTCAACAGCATTTTATACAAAAATTCTCAATAAACTAGGTATTGATGGAATGTATCTCAAAATAATAAAAGCTATATATGACAAACCCACAGCCAATATCAGACTGAGGGGCAAAAACTAGAAGCATTCCCTTTAAAAACTGGCACTAGACAAGGATGCCCTCTCTCACCACTCCTATTCAATATGGCATCAGAAGTTCTAGTTAGAGCAATTAGGCAAGAAAAAGAAATAATGGGCATTCAATTAGGAAGAGATGTCAAATTGTCCCTATTTGCAGATGACATGATCCTATATTTAAAAGACCCCATTGTCTGAGACCAAAAATTCCTTAAGCTGATAAAACAAACTTTGGCAAAGTCTCAGGATACAAAATCAATGTGCAGAAATCACAAGCATTCCTATACATCAATAACAGACAAACAGAGAGCCAAATCATGAGCAAACTCCCATTTACAATTGCTACAAAAAGAATAAAATACCTGGGAACACAACTAACAAAGAATGTAAAAGATCTGTTCAAGGAGTACTACAAACCACTGCTCAAGGAAATAAGAGGGGACACAAACAGATGGAATAACATTCCATGCTCATGGTTAGGAAGAATCAATATTGTGAAAATGGCCATACTGCCCAAAGTAATTTATAGATTCAATGCTATCCCCATCAAGCTACCATTGACCTTCTTCACAGAACTGAAAAAACTACCTTAAACTTCATATGGAACCAAAAGAGCCCACATAGCCAAGACTATCCTAAGCAAAAAGAACAAGGCTGAAGGCATCATGGTACCTGACTTCAAACTATACTACAAGCCTACAGTAATCAAAACAGCATGGTACTGGTACCAAAACAGAGACATAGACCAATGGAACAGAACAGAGGCCTCACAAGCAACACCACACATCTACAACCATCTGATCTTTGACAAACCTCACAAAAACAAGCAATGGGGAAAGGATTCTCTGTTTAATAAATGGTGTTGGGAAAACTGGAGGAAGCTGAAACTGGATGCCTTCCTTGCACCTTATACAAAAATAAATTCCAGATGCATTAATGATTTAAACATAAGACCTAACACTATAAAAACCCTAGAAGAAAACCTAGGCAACACCATTCAGGACATAGGCACAGGTAAGGACTTCATGACTAAAACACCAAAAGCAATGGCAACAAAAGCCAAAATAGACAAATGGGATCTAATTAAATTCCAGAGCTTCTGCACAGCAAAAGAAACATTCATTAGAGTGAACCAGCAACCAACAGAATGGGAAAAAACTTTTGCAATGTACCCATCTGACAAAGGGCTAATATCCAGAATATACAAAGAACTAAAACAGATTTACAAGAAAAAAACAAACAAACCCATTTGAAAGTGGGAGAAGGATATGAGCAGACACTTTTCAAAAGAAGACATATATGAGGCCAGCAAACATATGAAAAAATGCTTATCATCACCGGTCATTAGAGAAACGCAAATCAAAACCGCATTGAGATACCATCTCATGCCAGTTAGAATAGTGAGCATTAAAAAATCTGGAGACAACAGATGCTGAAGAGGATGTGGAGAAATAGGAAAACCTTTACATTGTTGGTGGGAGTGTAAATTAGTTCAACCATTGTGGAGGACAGTGTGGCGATTCCTCAAGGATCTAGAAATAGAAATTCCATTTGACCCAGAAATCCCATTACTTGGTATATACCCAAAGGATTATAAATCATTCTATTATAAAGACACAAGCAAATGTATGTTCATTGTGGAGCTGTTGACAATAGCAAAGACCTGGAACGAACCCAAATGCCCATTAATGATAGACTGGACAAAGAAAATATGGCACATATACACCATGGAATACTATGCAGGCATAAAAAACAATGAGTTTGTGTCCTTTGCAGAGACATGGATGAATCTAGAAACCATCATTCTCAGCAAATTGACACAGGAACAGAATACCAAACACCACGTTTTCACTCATAGGTGGGATGAACAATGAGAACACTTGGGTACAGGGAAGAGAACAACACTCACTGCGCTAGGTGGTGGGGTGGAGGGGAGGGGAGGGACAGTGAGGGGGCAGGCAGGATGGGGAGGGATAACACCAGGAGAAGTGCCTGATGTAGGCAATGGGGGGGAATGGGGACAGCAAACCACTATGGCATGTATGTATCTATGCAACAATCCTGCAGGATACAGGATGTGCACATGTACCCCAGAGCCCAAAGCACAACAACAACAACAACAACAACAACAAAGAAACCAAAGAAGAAGCAAAGGCATATCTTACGTGACAGCAGGCAGGAGAGTGTGTGTGGAACTGCCCTTTATAAAACCATCAATCTCGTGAGACTTATTTACTACCATGAGAACAGCATGGAAAAAACCTGCCCCCATGAATCAATTACCTCCCACTAGGTCTCTCCCATGACACGTGGGAATTATTATAGTTCAAGGTAGGATTTGGGTGGGGACACAGATTCTGATGAGAAGTTCCAGCAAAGCAAACTCAAAAAGTTCTATGTGGCTGATTACCATTCTTGCTGTGCTTATATAAATAATCAGGCCAAGTCTAATGAGACTAGACTTATTTTATAAACAAGAATCAAAGGAATGGAGTAATTATAGAGAAAAATTTTGTTTCAATGAAAAATAATAGTGCATCCTCGTGGGTTCTGTCTTGCCCCTTTTGTCAGTCCTTAACAAACTCTCGATTCTTTTAATTTCCTCTGATCTGGCTACAACTCTTTAAACTGACATTTCTAGTTTTTATCCTCCTTGCCTGGCTTGACATCATGGAGAACTAAAACTGCCCTTTTCCCAAAGTCCTGAAAGCTGAAGCTAGACAACTCTCTATATAAGCTTCAAATAAATCACAACAGATCATGTCTGGACAACCTTTGCTGGCTGCTATAAGGGCCATTCAGGAAGTTCAACTAAATCCCAAATGCCACTATCAAAGACACTCAAATTGCAAACCAGGAAACCTGTCAGATTGCTACTGCCATCCTCATTCTACCACCTAAAGGTGCTCCGAGCCCATTATCTAGAAATTTTCTTCACTGGTTGCCCTTCAGACTCAGAAGCTGCACTTAAAAATTTTGGTTGGTTTTTCTTTTATTTCTGTAGATATTGCCCTTATTTCATGCCTAAATGTTTATGACAACGTCAGTAAATACCCTCTACTACCAAGTGGGAACAGATGGTTCCACTGGTTGGTAAAGAACAAAAGGGGACTGCAGGAGAAATGGACTTACAGTGTTGCTATGTTACATTCTTGCTGTGTCTCTTCTTTCCTTTGAACAAGAGGATAGAGTGGCAAAGAACCTCTTCTTGAAAAAAGTTAGGCTCCTTTGAATCCTCTTCTCAACTAGTCCTCGGCTTTTGGACTTCTGTGTCTATCTTTGCATTACCAAATTTTAGAAAGAATCCTGTCAAGTCAGTTTAGGCAGAGTCCTCCACCCTTGATATCTGACTAATTTCCTCCTTCTCCATATCCCCCAGAAATTGCTGATTACCCTTGTCTGCCTTCAGCAAAAATCCTATTAGGTAGGTTTAGCAAAGAATTACCCTACCCTCTTAGTAATTTTCTATCCATCTAGCTCCTGCCCCACTCCTTGGATATAAATCTCTCCTTTTCCTTGTATGTGGAATTGACTCCAATCTCTTCCCCCCACTGCAAAACCCCACTGTAGTATTTTCCTTTACCATTCAAGTAAGTAGGCTGCCTTGCCATGATTCAAGTGTCACAAATGATTTCTTTCTTTAACAGAATGTAGAAAAATCAGCAACACAGACAAATACAAAGGACATACTCCTCCCCATCCAACTCTGTGGACTCCTTGGTCTGGAGCTTTTCTATTTCTTTTCTATTTATGCTTCCAACAATGGGGTCATACCATAGTTACCATATTGTAACAGGATTTTTCTTTTTCTTAAATTACACTTTAAGTTCTGGGATACACGTGCAGAACGTGCAGGTTTGTTACACAGTTATACACGTGCCATGTTGGTTTGCTGCATCCATCACCCTGTCATCTACATTAGGTATTTCTCCTAATGCTGTCCCTCCCCTAGCCCCCCACCACCTGACAGGCCATGGTGTGTGATGTTCCCCTCCCTGTGTATGAGCATTTGGGTTGTTTCCAGTATTTTATTGTCACAAATCATGCTGCAGTGCCTTAACTTGTACTTATATATTTTTATATTTTTGAAAGCAAATCATCAGGGTAGATTTTTAGGAATGGAATTTCTGTGTCAAAAGGCAAATGCATATGTTGTTTTGTTAGATATTGAGGCAGTGACCCTGAAGTCAAGCTAACCTGAGTTTTCACACTCTGCTACTTCCTGGAAATATGGTTAATCTCTAAAGCATTTCATCAGTCATCACCTGGCTGCTCAAAGTATGGCCCAAGGACCAGCAGCATCACCACCCCCTGGGAACTTGTTAGAAATGCAGAATCTCAGGCAGCCCCAGTTCTACAGAATCAGAGTCTGCATTTTAAAAGATCTCCAGGTGTTTCCTATGCAGATGAAAGTTTGAGATGCTCTGATCTATACAACAGGAGTGGTGTTAGTAGTAATATTACTAGTATTAGTTATTGCTCTAGATATAGGCACCTAGTGCAAGAAAACATAAATTAGGTCTTAAGCCAACAAGCAAAATCTTAAGAGGGAAAAAAAACAACAACCACTTCACCCTTAACCACACCAATAACACATCCTCTGCTTCTTGCTTTGTCCAAGTACTTGTAACTTTGGAAAGTCACATTATGAGAGGCAAATGAAGTCTGGTGGTAGGAAATATATGTCTCCTTAGTTGAAATATTAAACCTTAAAGAAACTGTATGTTATAACCTGTGATAGGTTTGTCACAACATTATGTTTTGTTTTATACAGGGCCACAGTTCAGAGACTGTATCTCTTAAAATTTCTGTACCTTATTAACACCATAAGAAAAACTAGAGTTATCCTTGGTCCACTAGCTGCGATTAGAATCAACTGCAGAGCTTTATAAACACAATGTTAGGCCCCACCTCAAACCAATTAGAATCTTTTCAGCGTAGACCCCAGACATCAGGACACCTGATGCTTTAACACATCTCAGGTGATTCTAAATTTAAGTTGCTCTTCTCAACTTGTATTAGTCGTTTTCACACTGTTGTAAAGAAATACCTGAGACTGGCTAACGTAAAGAAAAAAGGTTTAAATGGACTCACAGTTGCACATGGCAGGTGAGGCCAGGAAACTCGGAATCATGGTGGAAGGGGAAGCAGACACATCTTACACAGCAGTAGGCGGGACAGTGTGTGAAGGAAGCAAAGGGGAAGTGCCCCTTATAAAACCATCAGATCTCGTGAGAACTCACTATCAGAGAACAGTGTGTGGGAAACCACCCCCATGATCCAATCACCTTTCTCTCTCAACACGTGGGGATTACAGGGATTACAATTCAAGATGAGATTTTGGCAGGTACACAGTAAAACCACACCAGAACTACTGGGTGAAATTAAGCAAAGATTGTTCCCCTTTTTCAATTATATGTTTTATGAAAAATATAATTCTCTACCAAAATAATTAGCATATAGCAATTACTGATTAATCCCTTTGAAAACTTCTGTACCTCAAAAAATTCACAATAAATATCACATGATAATCTAGGAAAGACATTTTCTATATATAAAAAAATCCAAAGGGTAATATTCTTAATATATGAAGAACATGTTAATATTCTTAATATATAATATCCTTAATATATATTACTATTTTTAATATGTAAGAATATACATATTTTAATATATAATATTCTCTTATGAATCAATGAGGAAAAAAAATTCTACTGGGGAAAAAGTGCTAGTTAACAAAGAAAAAAGAATTAAAAGAAAAGCAAACAGCAAATAAGCATGAAAATATTTAATCTTTTTAGTAATCAAAGAATTGAACTTAAAATAACATAGATACAATTTTCTACCACCAAAATGGAAAAATATGTATGTATAACAAGCAATATTTGTGAGATTTTTGAGAAATTGGTCATTTTTAACTGTGAATGGAAATGTGAGTTGGAGCAGACTTTCTGTGAGGCAGTTCGGTCCTACTTATCAAAACCCTAAAATATTCATGATCTTTGATACAGCAATTTCACTTCTGGAAATTTGTTTGGGAAAATAATTAAAGATGTGTATGAAGATTTAGTTACAAGAGTGTATTGATGTCAGTACTACTTTCAATAAAGAAAAGTCGAGATGATAAATGAAAACATTCAACAATAGATCATTGTCTACATAAAACATGAAGCCTCCATACTCTGCAGCTACTTGAAATGATGTTGCAGAAGTCTGCCTACTGATACGAAAAAATTCATGATGCGTGGTGTCATGAAGAATCATGTTATACAGATGCTGAAGAGGATGTGGAGAAATAGGAATGCTTTTACACCGCTGGTAGGAGTGTAAATTGGTTCATTCATCATGGAAGACAATGTGGTGATTCCTTAAGGATCTAGAAATAGAAATTCCATTTGACCGAGTATATACCCAAAGGATTATAAATCATCCTACTATAAAGACACATGCACACATATGTTTATTGCAGCACTATTCAAAATAGCAAAGGCTTAGAACCAACCCAAATGCCCATCAATGATAGACTGGATAAAGAAAATGTGGCACATATACACCATGGAATGCTATGCAGCCATAAAAAAGGATGAGTTCATATCTTTTGCAGGGACATGGATGAGAGTGATGAGGATAGAGCAACACTTTCTGAGTATACCATTTTGTATAGCTCTGGCTCTTAGAAATATGATATTTGGCCAGGCACAGTGGCTCATGCCTGTAATCCCAGCACTTTGGGAAGCCAAGGCAGGTGGACCACCTGAGATCAGGAGTTTGAGATCAGCCTGGCTAACATGGTGAAAACCTGTCTCTACTAAAAGAATATAAAAATTAACACACGCCTGTAATCCCAGCTACTGCTTGGGAGGCTGAGCTGGGAGAATTGCTTGAACCTAGGAGGCAGAGGTTTCAGTGAGCTGAGATTGAGTCACTGCACTCCAGCCTGGGTGACAGTGTGAGACTCCATCTTGAAAAAAGAAAAAGAAGAAAGAAAGAAATGTAGTGACATTTTACATACTCTCTAAAATAAATAAGTAAATAAAGTTAACCAGGATGAGGAGGCACAGAATAATATGAAGCCCAAAATGGAATACAAGCAATAACAAATGAACCTAACTGTATTACAAATGAGTAATATAACCTACAGAAGGGGAGGAAAAGGACCTAAGAAACTTTAATAGTATCTTGACTGTGCATGTAAATACGTGAGGCTAAAGACAGAAAGAACTAGACAAATGTTATACTCTAGTTGGCAAATCTGTTTCCCATGGGGGTAATGGGTTAGCAATTCTGTAACCTCCCATGTATGGTTTGGACAAGTAAGTAGAGAGATCAGCTCATCTTGATTTTCCTGGACTGCCCCAGGTTTAAAACAGAAAGTCCCATATCTCAGGAGCCCTCCCAGTCCCAGAAAAATAAGAAAGGTTGGACACCCTATATACATGTATTTTAGATCAGAAGGGTGAAATCTTGTTGCTGGAGAAAAAAGAAAGGTACCAATAAGAAAGGGAAAAGAATAAAATTAATCTTGGGGTATTAGATTGGAACTGGAGGTGTCAATATAAATTCATGGTTTTTGATACAGAAATGAACAGCTGAGTATGTATGCGGGAGTTAGTACACACACGTTTCCTAATTCTGCTTGCTTTGAGGCCTAAGGGCAATGACCCAGTAGCACAGGGATTTTGGTTTTGAAATACCATTCTCCAGTAAAAGAAACCAGGGGCCGGGCGTGGTGGCTCAAGCCTGTACGAACTTTGGGAGGCCGAGGCGGGTGGATCACAAGGTCAAGAGATCGAGACCATCCTGGTCAACATGGTGAAACCCTGTCTCTACTAAAAATACAAAAAATTAGCTGGGCATGGTGGCGCGTGCCTGTAATTCCAGCTACTCAGGAGGCTGAGGCAGGAGAATTGCCTGAACCCAGGAGGCGGAGGTTGCGGTGAGCCGAGATCGCGCCATTGCATTCCAGTGTGGGTAACAAGAGCGAAACTCTGTCTCAAAAAAAAAAAAAAAAAAAGAAAAGAAAAGAAAAAGAAAGAAGAAGAAAAAAAAGAAACCAGGGCTCTTTGGAGAAGTTCATCCCAGACTGGGGCAGGGAAAATACAAGATAAGCCTGTGGTGCCAGATGTTAAGAAAGTGCTTGAAAAGAATGGGGTACATTGAAAGGACCCAGGAATCAACCTGAAGGAGCCCCCAATTGCCAAAGCTGAAATATTTTAAGCAACAGGACGGGCATAGTGGCTCACGTCTGTAATCTCAGCACTTTGCGAGGTCGAGGTGAACAGATTGCTTGAGCCCAGGAGTTTGAGACCAGCCTGGGCAACATGGTGAAACCATGTTCTTATAAATACAAAAAAATCCCATGCTATTAAAAATACAAAAATTAGCAGGGTGTGGCAGTGCATGCCTGTAAACCCAGCTACTTGGGAGGCTGAGATGGGAGGATCACTTCAGCCTGGGAGTTCCAGGCTGCAGTGAGCTGAGATCACGCTACTGCACTCCAGCCTGGGTGACAGAATGAGACCCTGTCTTAAAAAACAAACAAACCTTAAGCAACAAAATAAATGATAGTATTGGATTATAACCCATAGAATAAAGTACATAACCATGAGTTCACACTGACAAATAAATAATTGGTAAATAAGTAAACAGGGAAGAAGGGATAGCTTTTCTTTACAAAAGAACTCAAAAGTAGAAGGACTGAGTGAAATGAAAATCATCGTAAAAATTATTGTAGACAAAAATCCGCTGATGGATGCTAAAATTAGTGGGCAAAAGTTTGAAGAGAAAGAAAATGCTAGCCTTGTCTCAAGTATCTTCCCCAATATATTTATCAATTAACAAGAAGAAAATGGTAACTTTACAGTAGAAAAACTTTGTACACACCACCTAGGCCAAGTGATCAATGTTAACATCACCCGTAATAAGACATTAATCTCAAGAAACCCCCGCTTTGATGCACTGGGAACAAAAACCACTGCTGTGGTGTTCTTGCCAAAAATTGTAAAACCTAAATCTGAACATGAGAAAACATCAGACAAACCCAGATGGATATTTTGTGAAATACATACTGGCCAGTGCTCATCGAAAGGGTCAAAGCCTTGATGGATTAAGAAGGACCAAAAACAATCCCAGATTGGAGGATTCTAAATGCCATATGGAATCCTGGCTTGGATACCAGAACAGAAAAAGAATATTAGGGGAAAAATATGAAATTGGAATAAGGCCTATTTTTTAGTTAATAGTTTAGACTGGGTACAGCGACTCATGCTTGTCATCCCAGCTCTTTGGGAGTCTGAGGCTGAAGGACTGCTCTCTGAGGCCAAAAGTTTGAGACCAGCCTTGGACACAAAGTGAGACCCCATCTCCACAGACTTTTTAAAAATAGCCAGGCTTGGTGGCGCATGCCTGTATTCCCAGCTACTCAGGAGGCTATACTTGGAGAACCACTTGAACCCAGGAGTTTGAGGTTACAGTGAGTTAAGCTTGCAACAGCCTCCAGCCTGGACAACAGAGTGAAACCTTGTCTCCAAAAAAGAAAATAAAAGTATAGTATCTACACTGATTTTATGTTTTTGATCATTATTGTATAATTTTATAATTTTTTAACATTAGAAGAAGCTGGGCCAAAGGTATATGTAGGCTCTCTATACTATTTTTGCGATTTTTACACATAAAATTATGTCCAAATAAAACATAAAAATCTAAAAATAAAGATAAACTCACAGCCCTTCCCACTATGAGGCCATTTTGTAGTTGGGAACTGCTAACCAGCTGCTCCACCCTAAGCTCAGTGACATAATAATCTCCCTAACCAGCCCTGTTACCCAGTACAACGGTGACACATCAAGGTGCTCAGGAAATTGTTGTTTTTTTTCTGGTTTACCACTAGATAATAATGTACCATTGTAAGTTACTTTACTTGGTTAATGAATGCTTATTTGGTGACAAGCTGGTGGCAGGCTTTTCCCTCTTTTTTAAAGCTGGTCTAAGTCAGCATGAAATTTTCTCAGCCCGGGTATCTTACTCACAAGAACACTGTGAATTCTGATTTTCTTTTCCTAATAAGATCCAACTCTATTATTAATTTTACAGTTGCAAGTAATGCTAGTCAGCATTTATTATATGCCCACCCAGAATCATATTCAAAAAAAGGAAATCCACATTTGTTCCTGTAGGTATGGTTTTTAGACATCACCTTATAAAGCACTGAATTGTAAAATTCTGTTTTTTATGTCACTGTTTTCATGCACAGCAGAGATTTGTGATCCCCTAAAGGGCAGAAGGGCACAGCATGCATCCCTCAGTCATCTGGATTACCCTGTTTGCTCTCTGATCTTCTGTCCTCCATGGTCCAGTTCCTGGTTTCTGCTCTTCTGGAGTAACATAGCTTAGCTCTCTCACCTGGAAAAAGGGAGAAGATAGTATCACAAAGCAGGGTTGTGGTAAGGATTAGATCACAAGATGTGTAAATAACCACTGTACAAAAGCATGCACAAGCACTTAGTAAATGCTCCTTTCCTTGTTTCCTTCAGTTTCTTCTGTGCCACAGGGCCTGCTTAAGCCATTAACATATAACAGCGTTTGGTATTAAATAAGGTTTGATGCAGGCCCCAAACTACAAATGAGAGGGACAACCTATAGGCTTACTGTTGCAAGGTTTGTAAACAATTGTAAGATTATATAAAGTGCCCTAACAAACTATAAGCTCAGCAAACACATCAACAATCTAAATATTCAGTATTAAAAATTCGATCGATAGGAAACACGCTGATGGCAATAGGTATCAAATTAAACATCTTCTGGGCAGTTGTATTTGTCTCTTATGGGAAATTTTCAAAGAGATGATTTGCATAATTTAGACCTCTTAGAAAGTTTTTTGAGTATATTTGGGCTGATAACTTCTTCTTGATCAATTACTCAGTAGCACACAGAGCCGTGTTCAGTGAAAATGTGTTATTAACCATGATAATTAAGATGACAACGGTTTTTAATACTGATAAATTCATTTTAAAAGAATTAATCCTATTTTTTCCCTCTTTAACATCCTCAATCTTCTTATTTAAAATTGTAATAGGTGTAGTAGCAAAAGTTTATTAAAAGCTTACTATATTATAGGCATTATTCTAAATCTTTTACATGTATTAACTCATTTGATTCTCCCCAAACCCTGTTGTAATGATAACAAGCTAGAGGTTCTATAGCATTTACTATGTGCCAGCAATTGTTCAAACACTTTATATGCATTAACTTGCTTACATCTCACAGCAGAACTGTGACGAAATTACAGTTAACGCCTTTGTAAGAAGAAGAAAAGGAACTTGCTGAAGACTACAAGCTCAGCATCAGGCAAAATCAAAGTCCTGGAAAATAACAGATGTCATTCTGTCACTTTATTTTAGGCTGTCACAGGTCCTATTTAATTTTATGTCTGCCAACAAAAGAACACTTCACACTGTGTCCTAATAATGGATAAACTAGACCATTAAAGGGGACTTCAGATCCCCACCAGAGAATTGCTAAAATAAACATAATATCCTGAATATGCTTAGTCTGTTTTCCTTTGTCATTTTTAACATTCTGCTGAATTTCTTGTCTCTGGATGTGTGTGTGTGTGTGTGTGCACGCGCGTATGTGTACGTATGCATGTCGGGGAGAAAGAGAGAGAGAGAGAGCGTGTGTGTGCGAGCGACAGAGAGCATGTGCACAAGACAGCACTCCTTTCCTGTCTCCTGTCTTGACATCATGAAGAACTAAAACTGCCCTTTTCCCAAAGTCCTGAAAGCTGAAGCCAGACAACTCTCTCTATGTAAGCTTCTAGTACTTCACAACAGATCAAGTCTGGACAACCTTTGCTGGCTGCTGTGAGGGCCATTCAGAAAGTTCAACTAAACACCAAATGCCACTACCAAAGATACTCAAATTGCAAACCAGGAAACCTATCAGATTGCTACATGCCTGCTACCTGATCCTGCTATAACCATCTTGCACCCAAAGGGGAGTCAGCACACTGAGGATGACAGAGGGGAAAGAGTCTGGGTCTTTGATGATACAATTAAGTAGGTGAACTAACAGATCCTAGAATCACTATATCTCTCTTATATAAGACAATAGTCTTATTGTGAAAGCAATTTTCATTTTGGGTTTCTGTACTTGAAGCCAAAAACCTTCTGATACAGATCTATTAACTGTACTTGTATTTCCCTCCATGTTTCATATAATAGTTGTTTCATGGAGGGAAATATGAGTATAGTTAATATATAAGGTATATTATATATTATAAGTTAAGGTATAAGTTAATATACCTTATCTTGGTATACTCTTCAGAGATATAAACATGCAAACCACACACACACAAAAGCACACCAGGAGGTCCCACTACAAATCAGTGCAGTAAAAAAAAATACCCAAATCTCATGACTTAAAACAACACGTTTATTTCTTGCCATGCCTGTTGCTCATGTCTACTGTGAGTTGGCTCTGTGTCATCCTCTCTCTGAGACCAAGACTGATGGAAAGCACTAACTTGAAAAATTGCATCTCACTGCAGCAGAGGACAAAAGACATCCTACAGATCTCATGCTGGCAATTGGATGCTGTAGGCCAGAAGTGACACACATCATTTCCTCTTCCAACTCACTGGCCAGAACTAGTCACACAACCCTGTCCAACCACAGGATGAGGAAATACAATGGGACCATGTGCCTGGAGTGGGAGGAGACGTGAAACAGCACTAAAGACTACCAACGTTTACTAAGTATTGAAGCTGCTAAATAGGGCTATTCAACGGGGGGAGGGGGGGGTGCGGAATGAGGGGCGGCTGGTAAATAAGGGAAAGAGTTTTGTTGTTGTTAGCCTTTGGATTTTCTTTGAAGTATGACCATAGAGATAAGTGCACAAATTGTAAATGTATTGACATTGTTGGAAATGAATTGTCGGAACTGTGAACTCATTTGTAAAATTATCTCCTAGATCAAGAAATAATATATATATATATATTATTTTGAGATAGAGTTTCGCTCTTGTTTACCCAGGCTGGAGTGCAATGGCGCGATCTCGCCTCACCACAACCTCCGCCTCCTGGGTTCAGGCAATTCTCCTGCCTCAGCCTCCCGAGTAGCTGGGATTACAGGCACGCACCACTATGCCCAGCTAATTTTTTGTATTTTTATAGAGACGGGGTTTCACCATGTTGACCAGGATGGTCTCGATCTCTTGACCTTGTGATCCACCCGCCTCGGCCTCCCAAAGTGTTGGGATTACAGGCGTTAGCCACCACGCCCAGCAAGAAATAAAATATTACCAGTTCCCTAGAAACCCACGTTGTGATCCCTCCAATTTCTACCTCTGTTCTTCCTCCCAAAGTTATCCTATAGACTGAAAATTTTAAAGAAATACACATTTTCACAGGTGTCATGAGGGAAGTAGTATCATTCCCTTGGTATTTCTCTAAACCTTGGGGAGAGTGACTATATTGTTATTTTGGATAATTGAAACCTACAGAGGGTAAAGAATTGGTTTGAGTTTAGGAAGTAGCACAAACCAGGGAGAACAAGTGTAACGGGGGAGTAGGAGGGCCTCCTGAAGATGCTCCCAGTTCCCAGATCTGAAGTTCTTGGCCTCTCTTACCCCGAAGAATGAGGAAAGGGGCCCTGGAGGCCCGGTGAGTTTGTCGTTGGAATTGATATTGTGGACCCAATATTTGCGGAAGGTGATTTATTAGGCAGAAAGAGAGAGAGAGAGAGAGAGAGAGAGAGAGAGAGAGAGAGAGAGAGAGAGAGAGAGAGAGACAGAGAGAGAGAGAGAGAGAGAGAGAGAGAGAGAGAGAGAGAGAGAGAGAGAGAGAGAGAGAGAGAGAGAGAGAAACAGCTCCCAGAGGATCCAGAGAAGGAAAGGAATCCTTATAGAGAAGGAGCAGCTGGAGTTTTAACCGTTCAGTTATTCCCGCCCCATTCATGCCCCATTCATGTTGTCGTCCAATGAGAGGAGTTCTTTCAAACTTCCTCTGGAGAGATTGATCTTTGACTCTGACACCGGATTGGCTATTTAGTCCACAACAGAGCCCCCTGCTCCCAGAGCTTTGGGCAGGGTTTTTGGACAAAGGAGCCCACCTGGATTTCTCTACCTAGCCCGCCGCCGGGAAACCCAGACAAAGAACTTTACGTTTCCGGATGGAGAGGTGGGGCCGGGAAACTTCTGCCTTTGAAAACCCGCCCCTTGCGGACCCGGGAAGAGTCCCTCACTAGATTCACTATGTTCTGCGAGACTTGGAGGATGGAAAGTTTTGCAAATGGACATGATACAGATACTTGCTCCCCTGCACTCCTCAAGGTGTCAGGACCTGTGATGAGGCTGTATTTTGCTCCTTGGAAGTTAGCATTGACCATCTCGGCTTTGGAGTCTTGCGGCCCAGGCTGAGGTAGACTGAAATGCTGATGAGTTTCTCTGTGGCAGCTGTGCCTGATGAACAACAGAGGGCCAGACTCAACACTGGTACTGGGAAATGTAAGGAGAAAGGGAAATGATAGCAACCAAATTGGACTAAGGCCAGGCCCTGCCCTATCTCCTGGTCAACACTCAGGATTCCCATTCTATACAATGGGGAGGTGGTGGTGGTGGTAGTTAAGTGTCCCAGTGATGACTGCTTTTGTATGTCCTCCCAGACAAGGAGGTGTGGGCACAAAGCCAGATATAATTTAGCTTAAAATGCAAAACAGGCCAGGCATGGTGGCTCATGCTTGTAATCCCAGTACTTTGGAAGGTAGAAGTGAATGGATCACTTGAGCTCAGGAGTTCAAGACCAGACTGAGCAACAATGGTGAAACCCTGCCCCCCTACAAAAAAATACACAAATTAGCCAAGTGTGGTGACACATGCCTCTAGTTCCAGCTACTTAGGAGGCAGAGGTAGGAGGATCTCTTAGGCCTGGGAGGTCAAGGCTACAGTGTATGCTGATCTTGCCATTGCTCTCCACTCCAGCTTGGGAAACAGAGAAAGACCTTGTCTCAAAAAAAAAAAAAAAAAACAAAAACCCCACCCTAATTAAACACTAAAAGACAACAATAACAAAATTATGCTGTTTCTTGTTCCTGGATTTAAGGAGCAAATTTAAGTGGAGCCATGTTTGGACTCAGCAGAAAGTGCTGCAATTTAATGTCTACCATGGTGCATCTAAAGCTATGCTGTCTGCCATCCTTGTTGTGGAGTTTGGTAAAATCATGTTCCTCTTCCTCCTCACTTACGGGATAGAAAGGAGATATAGTGGTGGGTAAGGCTTCTTTCCTCAGTTGTTATCCGAGCAAAGCATAGTAATTCCATCTTCCTCCAATGCCAAGTGGACCGTGATTGTGAATTTGTTCTCAAAATGCAGTTTCACCTCCCTGTTGTTTTTGATGTCCAAGTCTGATGTAAGGCAGCAGAGCAGAGGGTTGACACTGTGTGTGTTCTCTGTGAAGTGCCCTGAAATAAACTGGGGAGGGGGCACACAATGAGTGTATCATCTGGGTCCAACCAGAGAAGCTGATGAATATGTAAATATAATTCATTTGAAACACAATTATAAGAGCTGGCTAGCAGCCTCCACAAGGCTGTCTCCTTCACTAATGTTTGAGCCTGAAGTCCACGAGGAGGCAGGCAGAGGGAGGAGAGCTGATGAGAGCAGCCTAGAAACCCACAGGGCCAGACTGAAACCCATCCTTTTTTTCCCCTCTCACCTTGATGATGAGGGTATCCTGCAGAAGCTGAGGCCCTGTGTCATGTTGCTGAATAAGTAAACACCCAGCTCAGGGGTCAGAGAAGCTGTAGGAAGGTCCAGGGGGAAGGGAGGGCAGTGGCAGGCCCAACCACTGCTTCATGTCAATGGGGTGAGTCAGCAGATCAGCAAAGCCTGTCCATGCACTGCAAAATGGCTGCCCCCACCATGCCTCCTTCGACTCTCATGAGAGAATAGCCCTCTAGCTCTTCCTAACTGGAAACATGGGAGAAAGAATTCTGGGAAATGTAGTCTAGCCTAGCCAAGTTAGCACATTCCAAAGCCACTAAACTGGGCATTGAGCCAAGCCTCACTAAGGCTATGTACGGCTCTGCCCACTTCTTAGGAAGTGAGTTTAGTCTTTAAACCAACACCATGTCCTGCCAGCCAAGTTTCCCCAGCTGTTTTCTGCTCCTGCTAGCAGAGCCGCCTATGTTAGTCCAGGCCAAGGAGCAGACACCCAGATAGAACATGTGCAAGATATTTACTAGCGGAAACACTATGAAAGAAAACAGGGAGAAAGCTGAGAGAGGCTTGGAGAGCTTTCGCACCGTAATGAGAATCCAACCCCGGGGAAGGAAGAAATGAAGGTTGGATAGAAGTGACAGACTTTGATGCAATTCTAAAGAAAGTTGGGCAACACTGCCTGTCAGAGGACCCCTGCATTTCCCTGAGACAGGTCTGCTTTAGTATCCTAATGCACTTAGGAGCAGCATTTGGGAAGTGTGACCTGCAAAAAAGGCAGAGATGGATTTCAGAGCCCAGTGTTGGGGGCCCTCGATCAATTGCGCTCTCTGCAGGAGGAGGTCCAAGGGTGCCTTGTTCTGGCCATGCTGCCTCCTTCTCATTTCTTGCTTTGATCAAAACTCAGAGCCAGCCCACCTTCCTCTTTTGGAGCATCAGAAGTAACCAGCTAGGGCCAGGAGTCTTGCTGGCACCCTTTTGTCCAGTGCCTGATTTCTGTTCAGTCAGGAGAAGCTTTGTTAGGAGTACATGGTGGCCATACTTGGAGGTAAAGGGAGTTTCAGAGTATTCAAGGAAGATGGAATTGCCTTGATCATACAGTGGGTCTAACCTAGGTCATTTCATGAAAGTGTTAAGCTAAATATTAAACTGATGCCCTGTGATTTATTACATGTTTCTTAAGGAAAAAAAAAAAAAAAAAAAAAAAAAAAAGAACCAGTGAAGCTTTCTGCAATGAAGGGGGAAGTATGGGATTTGCTAGAGATAGGGATTTGGAAAATACAGGTCAAGGCATTTTTTTGCAGTCTTTTATTTCTATTCTCTTGAGAAATCAAAGGTAAGCATCTGTAACAAATGAACGTAATGAAATGGAAATAATTTTTGCCTAGGCATTGGAAAGTGAAGGATTTATTAAAATGTTAACTCCTGGAAGGCAAGGATTGTTTTTCCAAAGGTGTGTGCCACCTAGCAGGTATCTGTACAGAACAGGACATAGTTGCTCTTGGGTGGTGAGTCTATCAAATTTTTGGCTTTCTTTTCATAGCTGCATAACAGCAAAAATAAATTCACATTGTTCATGTGAAATGTGGGGTAGAATGCACCCCAGACTTACCAAGACCTGCTATTAGTATCTTGTGTTCCTAGCAAACAAACTCCACTTTTTCAATAAGTGCAAAATACACGTTTGCAATTCTGCTTTTTCTGTAATGCTCACTTACTGGCGATTTTTCCCATCAAGCATACAGTCCCCATCATGATTACTCATCTATGCCAAGATGGAGTGTGAGTTGCTCTACTGACCTTTGTTCTCAGTTTTCTGCCCATAGGGTCAAATTATGCATTTTTAATGAGCATTCATCTCATTTTGTTCAATGAAAATATGAAAGGTGATTTGCTAGATTGTTGAAGCCTGTACTGACAGCAAATGTAAGAGAATGATCATCAAGAAATCATCTCCCCTCCAGTGACCCTGCCTAACGGGAAAAACACAGAGGCAAATTGTTTTTATTCCCTGTTAAGCCCTAAAAATGGAAACAACAGTTCCTTTGGATTCAGATTCCCTAGAGAGCATTTGTGTTTTCAAGTTTACAGATGAATAAGCTTCACATGCTCATTAGGACCCATCGACCTCCTAATCAGTGCAGGAGATACTGAAAAGCAACCCTTTATTAGTAATTTCTGGCTAGGGCACTGACTGTCTCAAAAGAACTTGCTGTCTTCTAATTTAGAGCAGTCCCCTGGCTTTAGCAATGTTTGCAGAAGCTTGATAAACAGTCTGTTCTGACACATTGCAATTGCTGGCAACTTCACACCAGGATCCTCATCAGGTTTAAAGACTGAGAAGTGAATTTACTAATATCTCCCAGTCAGGGCCCTGCACTGGTGCAACAGTTATCAAGAACCGGGATGAAGAATAAATTGGGGCTGGGCACGGTGGCTCATGCCTGTAACCCCAGCACTTTGGGAGGCCAAGGTAGGCAGATAACTTGAAGTCAGGAGTTCAAGACCAGCCTGGCCAACATGGCAAAACCCTGTCTCTACTAAAAATACAAAAAATTAGCTGGGTATAGTGGGGTACACCTGTAATCCCAGCTACAAAGGAGGTTGTGGTAGGAGAATCACTTGATCTGGAGAGGCAGAGGTTGTACTGAGCCAAGTTTGTGCCATTGCACTCCAGCCTGGGCAACAGAGCAAGACTCTGTCTCAAAAAAAAAAAAAAAAGAATGAATTAGACACATGCTGAGAGCCCCAACCTTGGATTAGTTAGAAAACAAGCCTGAATATCTTTCCTATTGAGAACAGCATCTCTATTTTTCCGTTCTCTTGCACTTCATTCTTCATAGCTGGGCCGGTCAATTTCTCTGGAAAAAGTTTCTCATAGCTGTCTCTCTCTCCTTTTTTCTTCCATAATCAGGGCCTGTATTCAGCCATGTTGTAAGGTACAAGGAAAGCCATCATAGCCGGCAAATAGCCACTGGTGAGTGTTCCTCTCACCCTATATCAGCCCTGCGCCTCTCTCCTCTCTCCCCAGCCCACACTGGAGCCTCCAGCCTGGTTAGATGATCTGCTCTGCATAAGTCCTTACCACCTGTGATGGGCTGATAAAAGTCCCCCAGAGACAGCAGGTCTGTGGAAGCGTACGTTAAAAGTCAAACACCTGTGAATATTATTTTAAATGGTCAAAGATGTGATTAAGGGAGGGATTTTGAAATGAGGAGATTGTATTGGATTATTTGGATGGGCTCTAAACGCAATCACATGTAGCCCTCTAAAAAGGAGGCAGAGATTTGACAGCTAACACACAGAGAAGGCCATGTGAGTATGAACAGGGAGAGACTTGAAGATATTGGCCTTGAGAATTGAAGCAAACCCAAGAATATCAGAGTCACCAGAAAACTTTTATTTATTTATTTTTTCGAGATGGAGTCTTGCTCTTGTCTCCCAGGCTGGAATGCAATGGCACAATCTCAGCTCACTGCAACCTCTGCCTCCCAGTTCAAGCAATTCTTCTGCCTGCCTTAGCCTCCCTAGTAGCTGGGATTATAGGCACACGCCATCACGCCTTGCTAATTTTTGTATTTTTAGTAGAGACGGGGTTTCACCATGTTGGCCAGACTGGTCTCGAACTCCTGACATCGTGATCTGCCTGCCTTGGTCTCTCAAGTGCTGGGATTACAGACATGAGCCACCATGCCCAGCCCAGAAACTGTTAAGAGGCAAGTAACACATTCTATCTTATAGTTATCGGAAGCACGGTCCTGTTAACACAGTTTCAGTCTTCTGTGAAATCCAGAACTGTGAGAGAATAAATTTCTGTTGCTGCAAGCCACCCAGTTTGTGGTAATTTGTTATAGCAACCCCAAGAAACTAATATACCACCTTGCACCAGAATCATAGCAGCCTGTTGCCTTTTTTGTTTTTTTGTTTTTTTTTTGAGATGGAGTCTCACTCTGTTGCCCAAGCTGGAGTGCAGTGGTGCGATCTCAGCTTACTGCAACCTCTGCCTCCCAGGTTTAAGTGATTCTCTTGCCTTAGCTTCCTGAGTAGCTTGAATTACAGGCACCCGCCACCGCACCCAGCTAATTTGTTTTGTTTTGCTTCGTTTTTAGTAGAGATGGGATTTCACCATGTTGGTTAAGCTGGTCTTGAATTCCTGACCTCAAGTGACCCACCCACTTCAGCCTCCCAAAGTGCTGGGATTACAGTTGTGAGCTACCATGCCCAGCTCCAGCTGACTTCCCGAAGGCCAGTTCTCTCCTCCCTAACTTGCCTTGTGAACTTAATTTTCCTGAGCTCCTCTGCATGGCTTCCAAAACTCTTCCTCTGTCTTACTGACACAGCTTTAGTTTCCAGGAATGGTAATGATAATGATAATAATAACTTTATTGAGTGCTTTTGATGTGCTAAGCACTGTGCTGAAAGCTTTATTGCAAGTATGACATTTTATTCTGGCAACAACACACTGAGTTTAGCCTTATTGTGCTTACTTTACAGGAGAGGAAACGGTTACCCAAAGAAGTTAGGTCGCTGTTCACATGAATAACAGAGCTGTGGGCACCCTCGTGCTCTCTGACAGTGTACAGTTTTTGTTCTCCTCCCATCTTCTTGTGTAAAACTTACGCTCATTCCAGACTCAGCGCATGTCCCACCTTCTCTACAAACCAATTTCTATTCTTTCATAAAATATCATCTTGAAATATAATAAAGCAAAATTTTTAAAACACGTTCAAAGTACTTTTTTTTTTTGAGACAGAGTTTTGCTCTTGTCGCCCAGGCTGGAGTGCAATAGCACCACCTTGGCTCACTGTGACCTGTGCCTCCTGGGTTCAAGTGTTTCTCCTGCCTCAGTCTCCTGAGTAGCTGGGATTACAGGTGCCCACCACCACATCTGGCTGATTTTTGTATTTCTAGTAAAGATGGGGTTTCACCATGTTGGCCAGGCTGGTCTCAAACTCCTGACCTCAGGTGATCCACCTGCCTCCACCTCCCAAAGTGCTGGGATTACATGTGTGTGACACTGTGACTGGCTGAAAGTACTTTCTACTCACTATAGAAAATGTGGAAAATACAAAGAAGAAAATACAAATCCCTATTTGTATTTCAACCCTTGAGAGTTTTTTTCCCTAAGTGTAATTAAAAATGTAGATTTAAAAAATTAAGATTATTCTTTTCATCCTATTTTGGAATATGGTATTGGCTCAGAAACATAGCCCTTCCCCGAAGTTTTTGTGTTGTTCCATGCATGTTAGTTTCCTTTCTAGGTAGATTTTAAACCTAGAAGACAGAGGTCATGATTTGTACCATTTCTACAGTTCTAGATATCTCAGAGTATGTAATTGAGCACATGACACTCATTCAATAAACACTTGAATTGACCAAGAAAAATGTTTAATCAACAAATACTTAGTGTGTGATTTAATAAACCAAGAGTTGAAATGTACAAGTTTCTTGAGGTCCAGCCTTGAAACTCTCACAGCATCACATCTGTGTATTCTGTTGACCAAAGCAAACCACAGATAGCACAAATTTTTGAATTGAGGAAATAGAGTCCACCCCTTGATAGAAGATACTGCAGTGAACTGTGGCCATTTTTACCATCCACCGCAAGGGGATGCCTCTGGGAAGATTTTTCCTTTTCTTTTTGAAAGAATTACTCAAGTGAAAAAATGATATTCTACTTCACCTCTTTCTTCTTGCTTTCAATTATGTCTCAGGACTTGATGGTTGGAGCCATCACCATAAGGAGAAGGCCAAGAGAACCTCAGATGTGTGACACCAGGACCATAATATTACTGAATAGTTGAATATCACTGAATCTCCAACCTCTAGATGTTTAGGTAAAAGACCAAGGGCAGCGTTTAAGCCAGATTAAACAAGTATTTTATTGCTTTTGGCAGTCAGGAGTTAGATGGTGTAACACAAGCATTGTAATTGACATTAGAAAATGAGTCTAAGCTAAAATGATTCTATCAAAACCAACTAGATGGGAGCTTTTTGCTTTGCCACATTGTGCAGTTCCTGGTCTCATTCTATCCTTTCATGTGAGAGTAAGCAGTTTCCTCGTATCAGGATGATTGCAAGTGTTTCCTGTTACAGCTGAATGTACTGCCTGCATTCACTTTCAACTGTTTGAAAACAATGTGTATTGATTTCTTCAAGGTTTAGGTACATGTATCTTAAATATTATTTATTAACTGTTTTCAAACAAGTTATATACTAGCAAATGTTATTGTCTTTCTCATTTACTAAGAAGATATATTAAAATATCCCGTTACAATTATGGATCAAATCAGGTTTATAACTGCCAAGATACTTGTTCAACATTGGAAGTCAACATTACATGAGCATATCACTTTAGGCATTTTTTTCTCTCATGTAAATTTTCCTTTTTATGCTTCTATAGTTAGATTTTTAAATTTTGATAGCAATTTCTCATTCACTCATAGTACAACAAGTTAAATGATGTTGTAGTGAGTGACATCTTGCTAAAGACCAAGAGAACCATACCTTTTGTCAGAAAGGGTGTAATAAATTCTAGTAATAAATATATGGTCTTAAACAATACAAAAGAAAAGAATATCCATTTGCAAACTGGAATATTATGCTTACATTCTGCAAACTTAGTTCTATTTTAGTTGAAAGTGTATATCATTGTATTGCTGTGAGACTGAAAATAAACATTTTATATTTAATCCTTCCAATATAGACAAACCAAGAGTTTTTATAGTGGCTTGTTTTTTTACAGAAGTACGCATACTCTCAGCTTCTTTGCAATAGACGTTGTCTTAATTTGATCAAAATTTCATATCAGCTTTATAAAAAATATTTTAAAGAAATTAAATTTGTATTTTTTTGTATTTATTTTTTCTATGTAGATGTAGAGCTTTTTGATTTTTTCCCCATAGTTTAGAAATATACCTTTTATTTGATAAAGGAGAACCTATATAAAAATTATTGGGCTGAATGCTTTAATATTGTCAAATAATGGTTTAATATGCCAATGAATGATAAAATTCCCTTGTATGAGGCACAGCTTCAATCAAAACTTACAAAGCAGAGATATACAAGTTAAATGAAAAATGTTTGGTATGCTTTAGCATGTTGTGGTAATTTTTATGTAGAGTTACATGTGTTATACAATATCACAATATTTTATCATAGCATCCTGGCATATCTGACTTTCTTGTTCCCTTCTCTTTACTGATAATTAGTTAGGCAAATTAGGTAATCATAGGGAAGATAATTCATTTCTCTGTTGCTTAGTTTCTATGTTGGTAAAATGAGGGATTGATAAAAATGAGTGTGATGGTTGTTCAAGCTATAAGATTCTATGATTATAAAAACTTTTCTAGTACTCTGTTTGGACAAATGGGTTAATTCTCTTTTTTGTGCCTTAACATCCAATTCCTACCTGTCTTTTCTATGGCAGCATGTAGTAGTCTATTTTCATGTAGTAGTCAACTGTGGTTAACTCACAGTTCAGCTTGCCTGGGGAGCCTTCAGGAAACTTAGAATAATGGTGGAAGGAGAAGGGGAAGCAAGGCAGCGGGAAGAAGAGTAAGCGAGTTAACAGGGAAGAGCCCCTTATGAAACTATCACATTTTGCGAGTACTTACTCACTGTTATGAGAACAGCATGGGGGAAACCATCCTGAGATTCAGTTACCTCCACCTGGTTTCTTTTTTGACACATGGGATTATGGGGATTTTGGGGATTAAAATTCAAGATAAGATATTGGTGGGACCACAAAGCCTATTGAAGTGTATAATTCATAGAAGCATAAAATGGCTTGGTTCATCCAGGGAGAGGCAAGCAGGTCAAGTTGGCTAGACTTGGGAGATGATGCTGAAAGTGGAGATCAAGCCATGATATAACTTATGATGTAAATAAATTTAAACTTTAATTAATGGACACACAAAATTAATAATTACTTCCTCTTTTCCACTGCAGTATCTTTAAGGTATCACAATCAGAGCTTGATGCTGCCTTTATTCATAATTACTTAAATGCATATGAGTCTTTTCTAATAAACTGTTAGCCTTTTGAAGGCCAAATCCTTATCATAGTCATTATTGTGTTCTCATTGTCTGCTCACATGAGATGGCCTCATGATTTGTCAGTTAAGAAAATTAGAATTTTTTTTTGTTTGTTTTTTTCATAGTAACAACTTAAAACAATTATTTACTACTATTATTATTCAGTAGGATTTTGGGGACCAGGTGGTGTTTGGTCATGTGAGTAAGTTCTTTAGTGGTGATTTCTAAGATTTTGGGGTACCCATAACCTGAGCATTGTTCATTGTGCCCAAGGTGTTGTCTTTTATCCCTCACTCCCTCCACCGTTTCCCCTGAGTCCCCAAAGTACATTGTATCTTTTTTTTTTTAAGATGGAGTTTTGCTCTTTTTGCTCAGGCTAAAGTGCAATGGTGCTATCTCAGCTCACTGCAACCTCTGCCTTCCAGGTTCAAGTGATTCTCCTGCTTCAGCCTCCTGAGTAGCTGGTATTACAGACACCTACCACCACACCTAACTAACTTTTTGTATTTTTAGTAGAGATGGGGTTTCACCATGTTGGCCAGGCTAGTCTTGAACCCCCATTGTGTCATTTGTGTTTAAGGAGGTTAATGATACCACTCACCGTTGTGTCATTTGCCTTTGTGTTTAAGGATGCTAATGATAGGCCCTAATCCCTTCCAGTTTGTAGGGTTTCTGTTGAGAGACCTGCTGTTAATCTGATGATAGGTTTTCCTTCACAGGTTACCTAATGTTTTTTCCTCATAACTCTTAAGAGTCTTATGTCTTGACTTTAGATTACCTGATTACTGTGCATAGGTGATGATCTTTTTGCAATAAATTTCCCAGGTGTTATTGGAGCTTCTTGTATTTGGTTGTCTAGATGTCTGGCTAGACTGGGGAAGTTTTCCTTGATTATTTTCTAATATGTTTTTCAGACTTTCAGATTTCTCTTCTTCCTCAGGAACATCAATTATTCTTAGGTTGGTTGTTTAACATAATCCCAAACTTCTTGGAGGCTTTGCTCATTTTTAAAATTTATTTATTTTTAATTGTACTTTAGGTTCTGGGGTACATGTGCAGATCATGCAAGATTGTTGCATAGGTACATACATAGCAAGGTGGTTTGCTGCCTTCATCCCCTCATCACCTATATCTGGTATTTCTCCCCACGTTACCCCTCCTCACCCTCCCCACTCCTTGCTGTCCCCGCTCCAACTGACTGCAGTGTGTGTTACTGCCCTCCCTGTGTCCATGTGTTCTCGTTGTTCAACGTCCGCCTATGAGTGAAAACATGTTGTTTTGTTTTTTGTTCTTATGTCAGTTTGCTGAAAATGATTGTTTCCAAATAAATCCACATCCCTACAGAGGACACAAACTCATCATTTTTTATGGCTGTGTAGTATTCCATAGTGTATAAGTGCCACATTTTCTTTATCCAATCTATTGTTGATAGACATTTGGGTTGGTTCCAAGTCTTTGCTTGGAAACAGTGCTGCAATGAACATACGTGTGTATGTGTCTTTATAATAGAACAATTTATAATCCTTTGGATGTGTACCCCAGTAATGGAATTGCTGGGTCAAATGGAATTTCTATTTCTAGGTCCTTGAGGGATTGACACTCTGTCTTCCACAATGGTTGCACTAATTTACACCATCGTCAGATTAGGTTAATTCCAAAGCCTTGTTTTTGAGATCTGAAGTTCTTTGTTCTACTTGTTCAATTATTTTGTCAAGACTTTCCAGTACATTTTGCATTTCTCAAAGTGTATCTCCTTCAGTTCCAGAAGTTGTAATTGTTTTTTATTTATGCTATCTATTTCACTGGAGATTTTCCCATTCATATGCTTTTTTTTTTTTTTTTTTTAATTTCCTTATGTTGGACCTAGACTTTCTCTTGTGCTTCCTTGACTGGCTTAAGAGTTGACCTTCAGATTTTTTTTTCTGGTAGTTCAGAGAATTCATCTTGGTTTGGATCCATTTCTGGGGAGCTGGTGTGACCTTCTGAGGGTGTTAAAGAACCTTGTTTGTTGTCTTACCAGAATTGTTTTTCTAGTTTATTCTCACTTGGGTACACTATGAGAGAGGATCTGGGACTCAAGGGCTACTGTTCAGATTCTTTTGTCCCATGGGGTGCTCCCTTGAAGTGTTGCTGTCCTCTTTCTCCAAGAGATGGGGTTTCCTTAGAGTCAAACTATAGTGATTGTTATTTGTCTTTTGTGTCTAACAACCCAGTGGATATACCAGGCTCTGGGCTGGTACTGGGGGGTGTTAGCCAAGAATTCTTTGACGTGATCCATCTTCAGGTCTTGCACCCATGTATACCAACAGCTGCTCCAGTGGAGGTAGCAGGGGAGTGAAGTGGACTCTGTAAGGGTCCTGGGTTGTATTTTTGTTAAGTGCACTAGTTTTGTGTTGATTGGCCTCCAGCCAGGAGGTGGCTCTTTCAAGAGTGCATCAGCTGAGGTAGTATAGGGAAGATTAGGTAGGAGGTGCGGTCATAGAGCTTTCAAGAGTTTATGTTTTTTGCCTTTGAATTTCCTCAGATTCCCACAGAGCCCGCAGCAGCAATTCACCTCCTTCAAAGAGTCTTTGGATTCTCTCAGCTCTCCTGGTATGTTCCTGTGGTAGTTCTTAGTGCAAAAGTTCACAATGTGGGTTTCAACACACTGCTCTGTCTGTCTGAGTGGGAGCTGTAAGTTAGTCTTGCCTTCTATCTGCCATTTTCCCTTCACAATTTCTGATTGAGTTCAGAGACTACAAACGTTAGCTAGTGTCCATGGATCTCAGCCTGCTGTGTTTCCCTTCCTGACAGCCTGGCCTGTGGACTTAAGTTTGCTTAGCCAGACCCTACAATGGCATATGACAATTTCTTGTAATAAATCTCTTTTTTCTCTATTTCTTTCCAAATGGTTCCACTTCTCTGTTTGATAAGCAGAAATACAAAGCATGTACTCAGTAAATGTTGTCATCCAAAGGACCATCAGGATTTCTACATAGTGAAAAAGAGAGTTTAATTGGTAATATCTGTTTGTAAGTTGGGGAGAAATATTCTCTGGTGTGAACTGAAAGTGCTCTCTCCAAAGAACGAAGAAAAGATTAGAGGTTTTATTTTCATAAATAAAAATGTGTTAGGTATTGCTCTTTCAGAAATTTCTTTGGCACTAGTAAGGTTTTGAGGAACTGGGACGCTCTGATTGGTTAAGTGAAGGTGGTAGGCAAAATTAGTCTGTGAGTTGCAGCAGGTTGTTTCAGTACTTGATAGATAAAACTGCTTCAGGTTAGTGCAGGCAGTTTTAGCTACCAGGCCTGTAGAGCATTACATTTTTGCAGCAATGTTTTGTGCTCTGAGTGCGCCTTCTCCTTACTTCTCAACTCTGTTTTAGTCAGATATGACAAGAATGACCCAGTTTGTACAATTGACTTTCACAGTTCTAAATGAATATATTTATTTTAGATTATTTCTGCCAGCTGGTTTATATTCATGAGTGACCAGAAAATGGAAAGATGATCTGAAAAAAAAGTTACGAGAATTTATGGGTATGCCTTATTTGTTAATATAAAGATTTAAAACTGGTTTGATTGGATGAATTTAGTTTTGTGTTTTTTAAAGACCATTATTTCCTAATATTTTATAGATGTGCAAAAAGTACCTAATGCAGGAGTAAAGTTTACAAATCAGTAGGTAAATTTATTCAGCTAGTATTTGTTGAGTGCCTCCTATGCCTCAGGTACTCATCAAGGCACTGGGAATTTGTCAATAAACAAAACAGGAAAACAAGCAACCATCCTTACTCACACAAAGTTTACGTTCTAGCTATTAAGAACTAATCAGTCAGTTATCAGCTATTGACCCCTGATAATGTGCCAGGCTCTATGTGAGGTATTAGGGATGAGAGAAACTCAAGATTGGTCCCTTCTTTCAAAAGTGACAAAACACAGGCCTAATCTGCTAATTTGCTTATTACTATTAGCTATTTAAGCCAGTGTGCTCAAAGAATTTATTTACATGTCCCAAATTCTGAAATATTTTGTCATGGCTTGTGTTTTGAAATGAGATCCAGTTTGGTGTAAGGCAGATATAATTGGGACTGTCCAAACTTTCACATTATTTCAATACCACAATTCTCCACATAATATATTAAATCTCTTATTAAAATGTACTCATTAGAGTAGATATCAGCCACCTTTTGATGGTTACAAAATTACTACTCTGCTTGGAAACAATCTCCTGCTATCTCCACCCATCACTTTTCGATTTCCAGTTTGTTGTTTTTATAATATCTTCTATATGTTTCATCTTTGCTCATCTTCCTTCTAATATGTGCCTTTATTTATTGGCCATTGCTTCCATTTAAAAGAGCAAATAACTTTTGAAAAGAAGTCTGGAATTTTTCTCTTGTTAGTGTTTCCAATAGCATTTAGCAAACACTTTACATATGGTAGCTATGTAGTAAAAGTCATTTAACTATACAAATGAATACATCATAATTATTATTATATTTTATGTGATTTTTTGCAGTAGCCTAAAAAATTTAAAATACATGAAATAACTTGAGGGTAACATATCTTTTACAAACTAATAAAAATAAAAGGAATTCATTTTTTAAAGAACATTTAAAAGGAATTCTTTTTTTAAAGGAATTCTTTTTTAAGAACATTTTTAAGCCTAAGGAAGAAACTAGGTTTTTAATATCAGAATTGGACTTATTTGTAAATTTTAATTTTTTTTTAAGCCTCAAGAAATTATTCTGGTCCTTTAACCAAAACTATGTATTTGAAAATGTAATTTCTATGAATAAAAATTAAAAATAATAATGAAAACAGGTGACAAATGTACATGTGGAAATGGAAATATTGAGACGTTGCTTATTTAGAATTGAAAGGACATTAGTTAAGTTGCCTTTTTGTTTCCTTTTCTCTTTGCTCCAGTGGATTACCTGCTTTTTATTTCTCTTTTCCCGATATGATGTTGGACCAAGTTTTTGAGTATCCTTTGGTCTTGTAGGAAACAATACTGCCAGTAGTTCTACCTAAGCCCAAAGCTAGCCCTTTTCCATTTGGAAATTTCTAAGGCATTTAGTACCATAACAGGAAAGAAATACCCAGGGCAAGATGATTATCTCATCTTTCTTTTAAAATTTGTCCATGCGGAAGTCAAAGATATATAGAGAGGAAAATCATGGCTCTTTTTACAAAGGAGAGACAAGAATGCTTCTGCATTTCAAAGACCCCAAGGTGCTGACATGAAGCTACAGTGGTTGCTGAGGGAGAGTTACGCGCAGGGGGATAGTCGTTGCTTAAGTACTCTTAATCACTGTCATATTCTCACTGTAGATCTTGTCTTGACTATGGTGGGAATTAATTCAAAAGTTTAGAGGAATGAAAGTTTGGACTGTTCCAGCAACAAAGCAAGCTGGAGGCAGCAGAATGAAGTAGATGACCAATCTGGTTTGTGAGGACTTCTCTTGCATAAATTGTAGCATTTAAGTAGTCTTTCTCAGTGAAATTAATGAAGGTAGACACCTTCCTTCACAGCGCTATCCTGGTCTACCCTGTTTATATTTAGTAGACATTTGTTAAGATAATTTTAACTACTGTTGCCTAAAGAGCAATTGAAAAAAAATACATTAACTTTTGAGACAAAAATGTGTGTATCATTGATATACACTGGCTCTCTAAAAACTGGCTATCTAAAAACTTGGCATTAAATTTGTATTTGGTATACAAATACAATTCAATGTGGTAACTTACTGATCTTACAATTTCCTTCATCAAGCTAATTCTAAAATATTAGATATCACTTTAGAAACTAGCTTCAAAAACCAAGTTACAAAATAATTACATATGGTATGATTCAATTTTTATAAAAATCAATTAAACATGTATCTGTATGTGCATGCATATGCATGGGAAAATCTTCAATGATACATATGTTAATTCTAAGTGATGAGCTTGTATATGATTTTATTTAAATTTATAACTTTTACGAAAATGTTTCATTGGTAGTTTTTTTTTTTTTTTTTTTTTTTTTTGAGACTGAGTTTTGCTCTTGTTACCCAGGCTGGAATGCAATGGCGTGATCTTGGCTCACCGCAACCTCCGCCTCCTGGGTTCAGGCAATTCTCCTGCCTCAGCCTCCTGAGTAGCTGGGATTACAGGCACACGCCACCATGCCCAGCTAATTTTTTGTATTTTTAGTAGAGACGGGGTTTCACCATGTTGACCAGGATGGTCTCGATCTCTTGACCTCATGATCCACCCACCTCGGCCTCCCAAAGTGCTGGGATTACAGGCGTGAGCCACCGCGCCCGGCCTCATTGGTACTTTAAGAAGTTTTCAAGATGTTTGTGCAGAAGCAAAAATAAATATCAAAAAATTTTGAATGTGTTAACCAACTGAAGCTTATTCTGTTTCCATTGGTGATGAAACCTATTTTCATGTATTAACTGATGAATATTCCTTCTTCTGCTCTTCTCCACTGCTGTTATAGCCTACCTTGGGTGCAAGATATTAGACCAAATCACTTCCCTGTCTTAGGAAGGGGATGATACAACAGAACCAAAAGGCAAACAAGGCAATTCTCAGATTGAGGTTCAAAATAAGTTTTCAGAACTGGGGACACAGTAGCAATCTGTTTTTTTTTTTTTTTTTTTTTTTTTTTGACAGACCAGGTTAGTTGATATACACATCATCTTAGGTCCCTGTGGAGAGATGATGATAAAAAGACTTTTTTCTCTCTCACTTACTCCTCCATCCCAGCAAAACCCACTGACATCATGACATTATATAGGCTCTTAGAATTTAGATATAACTCTAGGGTGAGTAGAGAAAAAGCCTTAGATTATGTGAAATGAGGACTAGAAGTAGAGATGATATACAGAGATAGGAAACTAAAAGCAATTTCCAGACTTTTGCTGAGTTGGTAGTCTTAATATTTATTACACATATGGCCTAATATCAATGATAAAATCGGAAGCTATATACTACTGCTTTTGTATATGTTGCTCCAAATTCTTGTGCTATCATAATCACATATATTTTATTTGCTGAAAATAAAGATATTGAGTGGAAAATCCCATTATGCCTCTGTTTCTTAGCTCCAAGCCACACTGAAAATTCTTTGCTATGAGTCTAATAGCCTTCTTTAGGCAGCTATGCATCTGAGTTAACAACATATTAGGCCTGTTTCTCCCAGAAGGCCCATAAAATCAAATGCATAAGATTGTAGTAAATATTAACAGTGAGGACAATGTTCATCTTTGTTAAAATTGCTGTCAGGTGTCCAGATAATAGCATTTTCCTTTTATTCATTCATGTGGCCAACATATATTAACCAGATATCTACTGTGTAAGCAGATGTGTTAGTAGATGGCTTATCCCAGAGCCCATGGTTTTGTGTAACTGACAGGGGAAGAGCACTAGAGGTAAAAGACTTATGAGGAGGACTTTGAAGATTTAGAAAAGCCTTTTTAAATAATCAGGTCCATGGGGAATCAACACTCCTTAATCCTAAACCCCTGTTTATATCACGTAGTGATAGGGCATCAGCTTAAGTCTTCTCTAGCTGGTTGTGTTAGCTTAGGTGGCCAAGACTTTATTCCAAGCTATTTAAGTTTCACATCCTACCTCAGCATCACTCTTGACTGTTATCTTGCTTTAGTTTATTGACTGAAGTCTACTGGCTTAAACACCTTTGCCTTTTCGATGACAGGAGAATCAATTTTGGTGTAAAAATATCACTGAGGAATCCTTTCTTATATATTATTATCGTAAAAAAAGACTTTTTGAAGCCAATTATTGCAAAACTCTTATCACAAAACTAATTATCACCAATCTGTTACGACTTTGGAACAAAATTCTTTATCATTTTTAAAAATAAAAATGTACATTAAGGTGATCATATTTTTTTTCCTCCATCTCAAAAAATAAAAAGAAAAGAAAAAGAAAAAGAAAAAAACAAAAACTGAAAGTGCCCATCTAGTATACAGTATAACTGGGAATGGACTCAATTTTGAAACATCAAGTTCAAAGTTATTTTCACCACACCAAAGCCACCAATCATGCTGAAGTTTATTTTCACCTGGGACATTAACTGAAGCCTTGAACTGGCTATTCTTAATAATAACATACCCCAGGCTACTTTCACTTTAAAGAAATGACCCTCCCTGACCCAAATGAGGGCAATGTGGAATCTCAGTCCAGAGGAAGCCCTTTTCTTTTTCTGTTTCTTTTTTTTTTTTTAAGAAATGAAAGAAGAAAGAGAAAAAAAGAGTGAAGGAGAGGAAAAAAGAGAAAGAAAAAAAGGGGGAGAGAATGGGAATATTGCTTTATTCTAAAAATGGGTATTAATAATGGCCGATCGATATTTTGTGTATTTAAAGTGGAGAATGTATATTTTGTGTATTTAAAATGAAGAGCTCTATAAATATTTATTAAGTTTACTTGTTCCGGATCTGAGTTCAAGTCCTGGTTGTCCTCATCAATTTTCTGTCTAACTGAGTCTAAATCTCTTTATGGGTCTTATGTATCTGAGTGTTAGGATCGTTAGCTCTTATTGTTGCATTGATCCTTTTACCACTATATCTTTGTTGCTTTGAAATCTATTTTATCAGATGTGAGAATTGCAACTCCTGCTTTTTATTTATTTATTTATTTTTGCTCTCCATTTGGAGAGCAAAATAAAATACACAAAGTAAATCTTTCTCCATTCCTTTGTTTTGAGTCTTTGTGTATCCTTGGATGTAAAATGGGTCTGGATGCAGCACACCATTAGGTTTTGGCTGTATCTTTTGATTGGGGGATTTAGTCAATTTAAATTTAGGGTTACTGCCATTTGATGTTAACTGGATATTTTATCCATTCGTTTATATAAATTCTTCTTTATGTTGATGCGCTTTACTTTTTGGTATATTTTTAGAAATGCTAATATTGGTTGTTCCTTTCTATGTATAATGCTTCTTTCAGAAGCTCTTGCAAAGCAGGCCTGGTGGTAATAAAATCTCTGAGTACTTGCTTGTTCATAAAAGATTTTATTTTTCCTTCAGTTGTGAAGCTTAGTTTGGCAGGATATAAAATTATGGGATGAAAGTTCTTTTCTTTAAGGATGTTGAATATAGGCCCCCACTCTCTTCTGGCTTGTAGGGTTTCTGCTGAGAGATCTGCTGTGAGTCCGATAGGCTTCCCTTTGTGGGTAACCTGACCTTTCTCTCTGGCTGCCCTTAGTATTTTCTCCTTCACTTCAACCCTGGTGAATCTAATGATTATGTGCCTTGGGGTTGCTCTTCTTGAGGAATATCTTTGTGGTGTTCTCTGGATTACCTGGGGTTGAATATTGTCCTGCTTTGCTAGATTGGGAAAGTTTTCCTGAATAATATCCTGAAGAATATTTTCCAGCTTGGATTCATTCTCTCCGTCACATTCAGGTACACCTATCAAACGTAAATTAGGTCTTTTCACATAGTCCCATATTTCTCGGAGACTTTGCTCATTTCTTTTTATCCTTTTATCTCTATTCTTGTCTTCTTGTTTTATTTCATTAAGTTGGTCTTTGACCTCTGATATCCTTTCTTCTGCTTGATCAATTCGGCTATTCAAACTTGTGCATATTTAGCTAAGTTCTCATGTTGTGTTTTTCAACTCCATTAGTTCATTTATATTCCTCTGTATATTGTCTATTCTTGTTAGCATTTTGTCAAACCTTTTTTCAAAGTTCTTAGTTTCTTTACATTTGGTTAGAACAAGTTCTTTTAACTCCCAGAAGTTTCTTATCATCCACTTTCTGAAGCCTACTTCTGTTAATGGAACACAGTCCTTCTCCATCAGGGCTTGTTCCATTGCTGATGAGAAACTGTAATCCCTTGTAGAGGAAGAAGGGTTCTGATTTTGGGTATTCTCAGCCTTTTTAGGCTGGTTTCTTCCCTTTGTTATAAATTTATCCATCTGTTGTCTTTACAATTACCGCCTTTCTAATTAGGTTTCTGAGTGGACGTCCAGTTTATTGATTCCCAGTGCTGCACCAGCCAAAACAGCAGCGATAAGATGGATGGTGCTCTTCTGCCCGGGAATCTCTGGTCTGGCTTTCCTCTTGAGTCTGTAATAAGTGCCTCTGCATTCCCGGAGCTCCAAACATCAGTCAGAAGGGATACCAGTTCCATTTACTCTGTATGAAGAGCTGCCGTGCTGAGATGCTGGCAAAACCACTGCGCTGGCCACAAGAGTTGCGCTGGTGACCCATGGGGCTCCTCCACTGGGAATCTTCTGGTCCATGAGCAACAATAATTTGAAAGTGTGGTGTCCTCTCGTTCTCTGCGCTTTCACTGGGAGCTACAATCCTGAGCTGTTAGCGATCAGCCATCTTGGATGGGTGATCATAATTTTTAATCTTTAAGGAAATGTGGAAGGTTACTATCCTTTTACACAACTATTCCAGAATTTATTCTCTTTTTCTATTTTATTTTATTTATTTATTTTTTGAGACGGAGTTTTGCTCTTGTTACCCAGGCTGGAGTGCAATGGCACAATCTTGGCTCACCGCAACCTTCGCCTCCTGGGTTTAGGCAATTCTCCTGCCTCAGCCTCCTGAGTAGCTGGGATTACAGGCACGTGCCACCATGCCCAGCTAATTTTTTTGTATTTTTAGCAGAGAAGGGGTTTCACCATGTTGACCAGGATGGTCTCAATCTCTTGACCTCGTGATCCACCCGCCTTGGCCTCCCAAAGTGCTGGGATTACAGGCTTGAGCCACCGTGCCCGGCCTCTTATTTTTTTAAGAGACGGTTTCTTACTCTGTCACATAAGTCAGAGTGCAGTGCTGTGATCATAACTCACTTTAATCTCCAGCTCCTGTGCTCAAGGTATCCTTCCTGCCTCAGCATCCCAAGCAGCTGGGACTATAGCTGTGCCACCACACAAGGCTATTTAAAAATTTTATTTGTAGAGATTAGATGTCACTGTGTTGCTCAGGTTGACCTTGCACTTCTAGCCTCAAGCAGTCTTCTTGCCTTGGCCTCCTAAAGGGCTGGAATTAGAGGTGTGAGCTCTTCCAGAATATTCTAAGGAGTTTTGGTCTAAATATACTTAAATGCAATAGATAATTGCTCTGCTGCTGCTGCAAAAAGACTTAAAGAAGCAAGGTTCAGAATAGTGTGACTATTATACTATCATTTGTGGAAAGGAAATGTTTACTTGTATGTACCTATATATGCAGAGAAGGTTTTTTGGTTGTTTGTTCTTTTTTTTGAGACAGGCCTTGCTCTGTTGTCCAGGCTTGAGGGCAGTGATGCAGCTCACTGCAAGCTCTGCTTCCTGGGACCAAGTGATCCTCCCCTCTCAGCCTCCTAAGTGGCTGAAACTATAGGCTTGCACCATCACACCCAGCTAGTTTTTGTATTTTTTGTAAAGATGGGGTTTTGCCATGTTGCCCAGGCTAGTCTCAAACTCCTTAGCTCAAGCCACCCACCTGCCAAGGCCTCGCACAGTACTGGGATTACAAGCATGATATTTCACCCAGCTGATATTTTTGAAGTGATCTGTGAAACTGTTCATAGTGACTGTGGGGTGCTGAGAGTTTTTTAAGTTTTGTGGTTATGTTTGGATACAGGCATGAAATGTGAAATAATCATATCATGGATAATGGGTTATCAGTCCCCTCAAGCATTTATCCTTTGTATCATAAGCAATCTAATTACACTCTTTTAGTTATTTTAAAATGTACAGGTAAGTTATTGACTATACTCACCCTGTTGTGCTATCAAATAGTATGGGTCTTATTCATTTTTTGTAACTGTATTTTTGTGTACATTAACCATTCCTACCTTCCCTCAAGCCCTCCTTCCACCATTCCAAGCCTCTGGTTACCATCATTCTACTCTCTATGTCCATGATTCAATTGTTTTGAATTTTAAATCCCGCAAATAAATGAGAACATGGGATGTTTGTCTTTCTGTCTGGCTTAACAGAATGATCTTAAGTTCCACCTGTGTTGTTGCAAATAACAGGATCTTATTTTTTTAATGGTAGAATAGTACTCTATTGTGTTTAAATACAACATTTTCTTTATTAATTCATCTGTTGATGAAGCCTTAGATTGTTTTTAAACGTTAGCTATTGCAAATAGTGCTGCAACAAACTTGGAAGTGAAGATATCTCTTTGATATACTGATTTCCTTTTTTTTTGGCGGGGGGGGGGCGGCCTATATTTAGCAGTGGAATTACTAAACCGTATGGTAGCTCTAATTTTAGTTTTTTGAGGAATATCCAAACTGTTTTTCACAGTGGTCCTGCTAATTTACATCCCTGCCCACAGTGTATGAGCAGGTTCCCTTTTTTCCACATCCTTACCAGCATTTGTTATTGCCTGTCTTTTGGATATAAGCCAATTTAACTGATATCTCACTGTAGTTTTGATTTGCATTTTTCTGATAATAAATGATGTTGAACACCTTTTCTTTTGTCTACTTTCCATTTGTATGTCTTCTTTTGAGAAATATCTATTCAGATATTTTGCCCATTTTTGGTTGAATTATTATGTAATTTTCTACAGAGTTGTTTGAGCTCCTTATGCATACTGGTTATTAATTCCTTGTCATATGAGTAGTTTGCAAATATTTTCTCCCATTCTGTGGATTGTCTGTTTACTTTGATGATAGTTTCTTTTGCCGTGCAGAAGCTTTTTAACTTAATGTGATCAAATTTGTCCATTTTTGCTTTGGTTGCCAGTGCTTGTGGAGTATTGCTCAAGAATTTTTTTTTTCCCAGACCAATGTCCTGGAGATTTTCTCCAGTGGTTTATTGAAGTAGTTTCATAGTTTAAGATCTTAGATTCAAGTCTTCAATCCATTTTGATTTTTTTTTATATATGGTGAAAGGGGTATAGTTTCATTTTTCTGCATGTGGCTATCCAGTTTTCTCAGAACTGAAGAGACTGTGTTCCCTAATGTATGTTCTTGGCACCTTTGTTGAAAATGAGTTCTCTGTAGGTGTGTGGATTGCTTCTGGGTTCTCTATTCTGTTTCATTTGTCTATGTGTCTGTTTCTATGCTTCCAGAACCACGCATTTTTGGTTACCATACCTCTGTAGTATAACTTGAAGTCAGTTAATGTGATTCTTCTAGTTTTGTTCTTTTTGCTATGACTATTCTGGAACTCTTGTGGTTGTATATAAAGTTTAAACTTTTTTTTGTGAAGAGTGTCATTGGTATCTTAATAAGGATTTTATTGTGTCTTTAGATTGCTGTATTAGTCTATTTTCATACTCCTATAAAGAACTTTCTGAGACTGTATAATTTATGAAGGAAAGAGGTTTAATTGACTCACAGTTCTGCACAGCTGCAGAGGCCTCAGGAAACTTAATGTTATAGTAGAAGGCAAAGGGGAAGCAAGGCACCTTCTTCACAGGGTGTCAGGAAGGAGAAATGCTGAGTGAAGGGGGAAGAGCCCCTTATGAAACCATCAGATATTTTGATAACTCGCTCACTATCACAAGAACATCATGGAAGAAACTGTCCCCATGATTTGACTACCTCTACCCAGTCTGTCTGTTGACACATTGGGATTATGAGGATTGTGATAAGAGATGAGATTTGGGTGGGAACATAAAGCCTAACCATATTAACTGGTATTCGTTTTTCATTAAATATTTGGTAGAATTTAGCAATAAAGCCATTGGGTCCAGTGGTTTCTTTTTCTTTTTTCTTAGGAGACTTTTTTATTATGGCTTTTATTTCATTACTTGTTATTGGTCTGTTTAGGGTTTTCAGATTTCTTCCTAGTTCAATATATGTTTTAGAAATTTTTCCATTTCTTTTAGATTTTCCAATTTATTGGCATATAATTGCTCATAGTAGCCACTGATAACTGTTTTAATTTCTGCAGTAATGGTTGCTGATTTTTTAAGTTTTTTCTTTAACACCTGAAAGTTGTTACATTTGCAGTATCAGTTGTAATATCTCCTTTTTTATTTCTGATTTTATTATTTGGATCTTATCTTAGTCTGGCTAAAGGTTTGTCAATTTTATTTAACCTTTCTAAATATCACCCTTTTGCTTCATTGAGCTTTTGTATTGTTTTCTTCATCTCAATCTCATGTGTTTCTGCTCTAATCTTTATTTCTTTCTTTATGCTAATTTTGGGTTTACTTTGCTGTCACTTTTCTAGAACTTTAAGATGCATCATTAAATTATTAATTTGAAGTTTTTTCTCTTTGTTAATGTAGGTACTTATAGCTATAAACTTTCCTCTTAATATTACTTTTGCTGTATTCCATAGGTTTTGGTAAGTTATGTTTCCATTATCATTTGTTTCAACACATTTTTTGGTTTCCTTTTTAATTTCTTCATTGATCCACTGATTATTCAGGAGCATATTGTTTGATTTCCACACATTTGTATAGTGTCTAAAATTTCTCTAGTTATTGATTTTCTAGTTTTAGTTCATTGTGGTGAAAGAAGATGCTTGATATTATTTCAATTTTCAAAATGTTTTAAGACCTGTTTTGTGAACTAATGTGTGGTCTGTCCTTGAACATCATTCATGTGCTGAGGAATATAATGTGTATTCCATAGCTATTGAATGAAATGTTTTATAAATATCCATTAGATCCAGTTTGTCCATAGTGTAGATTAAGTCTGATGTTTCTTTGTTGATTTTCTGTCTGAAAGTTTAGTTCAATGCTGAGAATAGAGTATTGAAGTCTCCAGCTATTATTGTAGTGGGGCCTATCTGTTTAGCTCTAATAATATTTGCTTCATGTATCTGGGTGCTCCAAGTGTTAGGTGGATATATATTTAAAATTATTGTATTCTTTTGCTGAATTGACCACTTTATCATTATATAGTTACATTCTTTGTCTTTTCTTACAGTTTTTGTCTTAAAATCTATTTGTTTGATATAAGTATAATGACTCCTGATCTTTTATTTTCATTTCTATTGGCATGAAATGTCTTTTTCAATCTCTTTATTATCAGTCTATGTGTGTCTCCATAGGTGAAGTTTGTTTCTTATAGGCAACAGATCAATGGGTCTTGTTTTTCATCATTCCATCCAGTCTATGTCTTTTGATTGGAGAATTTAGTTCATTTGCATCTAATGTTATTATTGATAAGAAAAAACTTACTCCTGCCATTTTGTTACTTGTTTCCTTGTTGTTTTGTGGTCTGCTCTTCCTTTTATCTTTTCTTCCAGACTTCTTCTAGTGAAGGTGATTGTGTTTTTTTCTGGTGATATGACTTAATTTCTTACTCTTTATATTTTTGTGTATTCATTTGGTATATTTTTTAGTTTGAGATTACCATGAGAGTTAGAAATATTATCTTATAACATATCCTTGAACATGATTTTAGCATAATTTAACATCATTTAACATAATTTTAACCTGTTGAAAATTTCCCTGATTGCATAAACAAAGAAACATAAAAGCAAAAAGAAAACTAATAAAAATTCTATGTCTTAACCTTTTCCCTTTGCTTTTCAACTGCATGTTGTTTCTATTTATATCTTTTTTTTTTTTTTCGAGATCGAGTTTCACTCTTGTTACCCAGGCTGGAGTGCAATGGTGCGATCTTGGCTCACCGCAACCTCCGCCTCCTGGGTTCAGGCAATTCTCCTGCCTCAGCCTCCTGAGTAGCTGGGATTACAGGCACGCGCCACCATGCCCAGCTAATTTTTTGTATCTTTAGTAGAGACAGGGTTTCACCATGTTGACCAGGATGATCTCGATATCTTGACCTCATGATCCGCCTGCCTTGGCCTCCCAAAGTGCTGGGATTACAGGCTTGAGCCACCATGCCTGGCCTCTATTTATATTTTATTGAACTGTTTATGTCTTGAAATATTTAGTTATCATTTTTGATATGCTCATCATTTAGTCTTTCTACTAAAGATAGGAGTAGTTTATACATCATAGTTACAGTATTATAATATTCTGTGTTTTTCTGTATACCTACTAGTGTGGGTTTTTTTTTCCTTCAGTTGATTTCTTATTGCTTATTAATGTCCTTTCTTTCTGATTGAAGTACTCTCTTTACCATTTCTTGCAGGACGGGTCTGGTGTTGCTGAAATCCCTCAGCTTTGTTTTTCCAGGAAAGAGTTTATTTCTTTTTCATGTTTGAAGAATATTTTCACCAGAGATACTACTCTAGGATAAGTTTTTTTCCCCCCTCAACTGTTTAAATATGTCATTCCAACCTCTCCTGGCCTGTAAGGTTTCCACTGTAAAGTCTGCTGCCAGATGTATTGCAGCTTCATTGTATGTTATTTACTTCTTTTTTCTTGCTGCTTTAAGAATTCTTTCTTTATTTTTGATCTTTAAAAGTTTGAGTGTTTAATGCCTTGAGATAGTCTTCTTTGGACTAAATCTGCTTGGTGTTCTATAACCTTTTTTTACTTAGATATTAATAGTTTTCTGCAGGTTTGAGAAATTCTCTGTTATTATCCATTTGAATAAACTTTCTACCCCATCTCTTTTTGTACCTCCTCTTCAAGGCCGGTATCACTTAGATTTGTTCTTTCAAGGCTATTTTCTAGATGTCTGAGTACTTCATTATTTTTTATTTTTTTAGTCTTCTCTGACAGTTTATTTCCAAATAGATTGTCTTCAAACTCACTTGTTTATTCTTTTGCTTAATCAATTCTCCTATTAAAAGACTCTGATGCTTCTTATATTTTTTTAGCTCCAGAATTTCTCCTTTATTATTCTTAATTATTTAAATCTTTAAAAAAATTTATTTGATAGAATTCAAACTTGCCTATTTTATCTTGAATTTCTTTGAATTTCCTCAACATAGCTATTTTGAGTTTCCTGTCTGAAAGGTTGCATATGTCTGTTTCTCCAAGATTGGTCTCTGGTGCCTTATTTAATTTTTCTCTGCCATGTTTTCCTGGATGGTGTTGAAACTAATAATTGCTCTTTAGTGTCTGGGTATTAAAGTGTTAATGTGTATGTTGCAGTCTTCACTATCTACGGTTATTTGTACTCATTCTTCTTGAAAAGACTTTCCAAGTATTTAACAGACTTGGGTATTGTGATCTAAACTGAAACTGCTTTAGGGGCCATTCCAAGCCCAGTAATGCTATGGATCTTGCAGACTTGTGAAGGTACTTTCTTGATGGTCTTGGACAAAATCCAGGAGAATTCTCTGAATTACCAGGCAGAGATACTTGTCCTCCTCTTTTCTTTCAAACAGAGTCTTTCTCTCTCTCTGTTCTGAGGCACATAAAGCTGGGGGTGGAGTGAAACAAGTACCGCTGTGGCCATCGCCAGTATAACTGTGCTAGATCATACCTGAAGCCATCACAACACTGGGTCTCACTCAAGGCCTACTGTAATCATTCCCTATCCACTGCCTATGTTTGCTCAAGGCCGTGAGGCTCTCTGCAATCAACAAGTGGCAAAGCTAGCCAGGCCTGTGTCTTTCCATTCAGGGTCTGAGTTACATTAGGCCTGAATGGGTCTGGAAGTGCTGTCTGAGACCCAAGGACTAAGGTTAAAAACCTCAGAAATCTGCCTGGCGTTCTACTGTACTGCAGCTGAGCTGACACTCAGCTTACAAGATAAAGTCCTTCCCACTCTTCCCTTCCCTTTACAAAGGGAGAAATGCCTCATCCAGTAGCCCCTATCACTACAGGTTATAAGAAATACTGCCTTGCTATCACTGATGTTCCTTTATAGCCCATAAACTCTTAAGTCAGCTTCTGGTGACTGTCACTTGGCCCAAGAACACCTCTGCTGTTTCAGGACAGTGGGCTCATCTGTGATGTATGGCAGGTTCAGAAATGCCATCCAGGAATTAAGTCCTGGAATTGAGGACCCCAAAAACCTGGCTGGTGCTCCACTCTTCTGTGGCTGTGCTGCTACCTGAAGATGGTACATCTCAGAGGTTCACCTAAGGCCATTAACCTCAGTATCACTGCTGGTTATTCATGGCCAGAGGCCTCTTCAGTTAGTAAGCAATGAATGCTGCCAGGACTGAATCCTTCCCTTTAAGGCAATGGGTTTCCTTCTGTCCCAGGATGTGTCAAGAAATGTCATCCAGAAGCTAGGGCCTGGAATGGGGGCCTCAATGCTCTGACCAGTGCTCTATCCTGCTGTGGTTGAGCTGGTATCTGAGATGTAAGACAAAGTCCTCCCTCTTCTTACCTCCTCTCTCCTCTAGCAGGAGGAAGGGGTCTCTTCTGGAGCTATGAGCTGTGCAGCCAGGGGTTAAGAGAGGGGTGATGCCAGTACTCTCTTAGCTGTCCCAGCTGCTATCTCAGTAGATCACATGCTTGCCTTCCTCCCTCCTCCACCAAGAATACTGTCTCTGAGTCTAGTTCAGAGCTAGGAATTGCCTAAAAATTGCAGTCCTTATGGCTTAGGCTGATTTCAAGATTACCTGGAGACCCAGAGCACTTTATCCCTCCATGGCAAGGTTTGGACTGCTGGGATCAGCAATTTTCCTCTGGGTAGGGCTGTTTTAAATGTTGCCTTCATGTGTGAGTGTCAACTGAGTTTGGTCCAGGTTTTCTTTCTTTTTTTTTTTTTTTGAGACAGAGTTTCATTCTTGTTACCCAGGCTGGAGTGCAATGGCACGATCTAGGCTCACCGCAACCTCCGCCTCCTGGGTTCAGGCAATTCTCCTGCCTCAGCCTCCTGAGTAGCTGGGATTACAGGCATGCGCCACCATGCCCAGCTAATTTTTTGTGTTTTTAGTAGAGACGGGGTTTCACCATGTTGACCAGGATGGTCTCGATCTCTTGACCTCGTGATCCACCCACCTCGGCCTCCCGAAGTGCTGGGATTACAGGCGTGAGCCACTGCGCCCGGCCCTGGTCCAGGTTTTCTTTATGCTCTAACAGGACTGCACTAGGTCCAGTGCCTCACAGTTGCTGTGTTCTCCCTCCCACAGTGCCCAGAGACGTCTTCACACCACACCAGTGCTGCCAGGGTGGGGGGTTGGAGGTTGCATGGCATTGGTGATTCAAGACTGTTTTTTTCTATTTCTTCAGTGCCTCTTTCAGTGATAGAAAAGTAAAACAAGGTTCTATGGGGCTAACCTAATTTCTGGTTCCTATGAAGGTTTTTTTTTTCCTGCGTAGTTGTTAAATTGGTGTCCTTGCCAAGGGCATAATTGGTGGAGCCTTCTATTCCACTGTCTTTCTCTGCCTCTGCTCAAGAAGTTTGAATGGGGAAAATCTTCTATTTTATAACAAAGCCTTTTATGATGTTTATTATATAAAACCACATCTGTATATTAGTTATTAACTTGAAAAAATAACATAGAAATGCACACACACACACACACACACACACACACACACACACACACACACATATTTTTATAAGACCTTGGAAATTATGCCAGTCTCTTCATTTTTAAAAATAAGGAAACAGGTTCAATCAAGTTATAATGTTTCCCTATCATAGAGTAAGTGAATGTGAAGCTGAATTCAGATTCCTCAGTGACTATTCTTTCTCCAGTATTTATTTTTAGTAGATTAAAGAAATCAGAAGATATGTCCATGAGGAAATCATATACTTCATATACTCTATGGGACTAATTTTTACAGTGTGCCTGTATTTAATTTTTTTTTTTTTTGAGATGGAGTCTCACTCTGTCACCCAGGCTGGAGTGCAGTGACATGATCTTGGCTCATTGCAACCTCCACCTCCCAGATTCAAGCTATTCTCCTGCCTTGGCCTCCTGAGTAGCTGGGATTATAGGCGTGTGCCACCATGCCTGGCTAATTTTTGTATTTTTAGTAGAGATGAGGTTTCACCATGTTGGCCAGGCTGGTTTCGAACTCCTGACCTCAAGTGATTTACGCACCTTGGCCTCCCAAATTGCTGGGACTACAGGTGTGAGCCATCACACCTTATTTTTAATATTTTATAAGGATTTGCATATGCTGTCAGTTGAATTGTGTTCCTCTAAAAGGGATATGTTAATGTTCTAACTCTGAGTACTTTGGAATGTTACTTTATGTGATGGTTAATATTGACTGTCAATTTGATTAGATTGAAGGATGCAAAGTATTGATCCTGGATGTGTCTGTGAGTGTTGCCAAAGGAGATTAACATTTGAGGCAGTGAGCTGGGAAAGGCAGACCCACCTTTAATCTGGGTGGACACAATCTACTCAGCTGCCAGCATGGCTAGAATATAAAAAGCAGGCAGAAAAAATGTGAAAAGACTAGACTGGCTTAGCCTCTCAGCCTACATCTTTCTCTTGCGCTGGATCCTTCTCGCCCTTGAACATCAGACTCCAGGTTCTTCAGTTTTGGGACTTAGACTGGCTCTCCTTGCTCCCCAGCTTGCAGATGGACTGTTGTGGGACCTGTGATCATGTGAGTAAATGCTTAATGAACTCCGCTTATATATGTATCTATTCCATTAGTTCTGTCCTTCTAGAGAACTCTGACTAATATAGATTTTGGGACCCGGTGTGGTTCTAGAGGAACAGAATATTAAGGATTGAATTCTTTCATTGTTTTTGAGGTTTCTGGAGTTGGCTGCTTAATATAATTAGACCCCAAAATACTAAAGACTCTACTTCTAATAATGTAGAGAACACTGATAGTTCTTGGTGTGAACTGTTTAGAGAGTTTTGTAAAATAAATGCACATGGCATTCCTGATTCACTGCTTGTGCAAGGCGGGGAGTTTACTGACTATACATAATATCTTTGACCACATTTGGTAAACCAAGGAACATGGGAAGCTGGTTGATTGCTTCTAAGTTCAGTGGACAAAGTAATGAAAGAAAATGATGAACTCAGGGATTCTAACTGTGACTTCAGAAGCAGATAATGAGTCTCGAATCTGCTAAGATTGCCCTGAATGAAAGTCTTATCTCCTATAAAGAAAGAGCTGCAATTGTGAAAAAACAAACACAAACCCTTATAATGTGACCTGCAATGAAAGGTGCATGCGCAACCTCGCCAGGTGTCTACTGTCAAAGTGAGGATTGGAAAAGAATGGAACCCTGCAACTTGGAATGGGGATGTGTGGGAGGAGCCTGATAAAACTGGAGACACTGAGTTTGTAAATTCTGATGAAACTTTTTTGCCTGAGGAAACAGTTTTTCCATTCCCAGTAGTGGCAACATCCCCTTCCTAATCCATGTTGTCATCAGCCTTTCCACCTTTGTGAAGATAAACCCTGCATTGCCTGAGGCAACAGTGATGGCTTCCCCTAAGGCAGTTGCCAGGCAAAATAATGTTGATTATCCCCAGGAGCCACCCCCACATTCCTGTTTGTTTCTAGATCTATTACAAGAGTAAAGTTCTAGTGGGCCCCTACAGCTGAGGTGGAGAGTGTGACCCATGAGGAGGGTGTGCTACACTCGAAAAGAAGTGCTTGAGTTTTTTAATTAATATAAAAAGAAATCTGGAGAACAGGCATGGGAATGGATATTAAGAGTGTGAGATAATGGTGGAAGGAACATAGAGTTGTATAGGGTGAATTTATTGATTTGGGCCCACTAAGTAGGGACTCTGCTTTTTATATTGCAGCTTTGGGAGTTAAAAAGGTTCAGTAGTTTATTTGCTTGGTTAGCTGAAATATGAATGAAAAGATGGCCCACTGTGAGTAAGCTGGAAATGCCTGATCTCCCTTGGTTTAATGTAGAGGAAGGGATCCAAAGGCTTAGAGAGATTGGGATGGTGAAGTGAATTAGTTACTTTAGACCTAGTCATCTCAGTTGGGAGGGTCCAGATGATAATACCATTGACCAATGCTTTGCAAAATAGATTTGTGAGGGCAGCACCTGCATCGTTGAAGTGCCCTGTAATTGCTCTTCTCTGTATGTCAGATCTAATAGTGGAAACTGCACTCAACTACATAATTTAAATATGACGGGAATAATTGGATCCTGAGGTGGTAGGGGCCAAATGGCAGCACTCAACCATCAAAAGCAAGGGGGGCGTAACTACTGTAATGAATAGCAAAAGAAAAGCAGCAATCAGAATATTCTGACTCCTGTAGAGTGCTGGCATTGGCTAATTAATCATAGTTTTCCTAGAAGTGAAATTGATAGGAAGCCTACTGCATTCCTGCTTAATTGATATAAGCAGAAAACTTCTAGGTTGAGTGGACAAAAGACTAATTTAAATTATAAAAACAGAGAATCGTGGCCTTTCAATTAATTTCCAGATATATATATATATATATTTTATTACACTTTAGGTTCTGGGGTACATGTGAAGAACAAGCAGGACTGTTGCATAGGTACATACATGGCAATGTGGTTTGCTGTCTCCATCCCTATCACCTATATCTGGCATTTCTCCCTATGTTATCCCTCCTGAACTCCCTACCCCATGCTGTCCCTCCCCTAGTCCCTGCCTATAGACCCCAATGTGTGATACTCTCCTCCCTGTGTCCCTGTGTTCTCATTGTTCAACACCTGCCTATGAGTGAGAATATGCGGTGTTTCATTTTCTGTTCTTGTGTTAGTTTGCTGAGAATGACGGTTTCCAGGTTCATCTATGTCCCTACAAAGGACACAAACTCATCATTTTTTATGGCTGCATAGTATTCCATGGTGTATATGTGCCACATTTTCTCTGTCCAGTCTATCATCAATGGGCATTTGGGTTGGTTCCAGGTCTTTGCTATTGTAAACAGTGCCACTATGAACATACATGGGCATGTGTCTTTATAATAGAAGAATTTATAATCCTTTGGATATATACCCAGTAATGGGATTGCTGGGTCAAATGGAATTTTCTAGGTCCTTGAGGAATCACCACACTGTCTTCCACAATGGTTGAACTAGTTTATACTCCTACCAACAGTGTAAAAGTGTTCCTGTTTCTCCACATCCTCTCCAGCATCTGTTGTCTCCAGATTTTTTAATGATCACCATTCTAACTGGCGTGAAATGGTATCTCAATGTGGTTTTGATTTGCATTTCTCTAATGACCAGTGATGATGAGCATTTTTTCATATGTTTGTTGGTCTCATATATGTCTTCTTTTGAAAAGCATCTGTTCATAACCTTTGCCCACTTTTGAATGTTTTTTTTTTTTTTTTTTTTTTTTTTTTTTTTTTTTTTTTTTGTAAATCTGTATTAGTTCTTTGTAGATTGTGAATATTAGCCTTTTGTCAGCTGGGTAGATTGCAAAAATTTTTTCCCATTCTGTTGGTTGCTGGTTCACTCTACTGATTGTTTCTCTTGCTGTGCAGAAGCTCTGGAGTTGAGTTCAATTCCATTTGTCTATTTAGGCTTTTGTTGCTAATGCTTTTGGTGTTTTAGTCATGAAGTCCTTGCCTATGCCTATGTCTTCAATGCTTTTGCCTGGGTTTTCTTCTAGGGTTTTTATGGTGTTAGGTCTTATGTTTAAATCTTTAATCCATCTGGAGTTAATTTTAGAGTAAGGTGTCAGGAAGGGGTCCAGTTTCTGCTTTCTGCATGTGGCTAGCCAGTTTTCCCAACACCATTTATTAAACAGGGAATTCTTTCCCCATTGCTTGTTTTTGTCAGGTTTGTCAAAGATCAGATGGTTGTAGATGCATTTCGTTGCCTCCAAGGCCTCTGTTCTGTTCCATTGGTCTATATCTCTGTTTTGGTACCAGTACCATGCTGTTTTGATTACTGTAGCCTTGTAGTATAGTTTGAAGTCAGGTAGCATGATGCCTCCAGCTTTGTTCTCTTGGCTTAGAATTGACTTGGCTATGTGGGCTCTCTTGGTTACATATGAAGTTTAAGGTGGTTTTTTTCCAGTTCTGTGAAGAGGGTCATAGGTAGCTTGATGGGGATAGTATTGAATCTGTAAATTACTTTGGGCAGTATGGTTACTTTCATGACATTGATTCTTCCTAACCATGAGCATGGAATGTTTTTCCATCTGTTCGTGTCCTCTCTTATTTCCTTGAGTAGTGGTTTGTATTTCTCCTTGAAGAGGTCCTTTATATCCTTTGTTATTTGTATTCCTAGATATTGTATTCTCTTAGTGGCAGTTGTGAATGGCAGTTCATTCTTGATTTTGCTCTCTTTAAGTCTGTTATTGGTGTATAGGAGTGCTTGTGATTTCTGCACATTGATTTGTATCCTGAGCCTTTGCTGAAGTTGCTTATCAGTTTAAGGAGATTTTGGGCTGAGATGATGGGGTCTTCCAAATATATAATCATGTCATCTGTAAATGTAGACAATTTGACTTCCTTCTTTCCTAATTGAGTACCCTTTATTTCTTTTCCTTGTCTGATTGCTTTGGCTAGATCTTCCAATACCATATTGAATAGGAGTGGTGAGAGAGGGCATCCTTGTCTACTTCCAGATTTCAAAGACAGTGCTTTCAGTTTTTCTCATTCAGTATGATATTGGCTGTGGGTTTGTTGTAAACAGCTTTTATTATTTTGAGATATGTTCCATCTATACCTAGTTTATTGAGAGTTTTTAACATAAAGCACTGTTGAATTTTGTCAAAAGCCTCTGCATCAATTGAGATAATCATGTGGTTTTTGTTTTTGGTTCCATTTATGTGGTTTATGTTTATAGACTTGCATATGTTGAACCAGCCTTGCATCCCTGGGATGAAGCCTACTTGATAATGTTCAATAAGCTTTTTGTTGTGCTCTTGCAGTCAGTTTGCTAGTATTTTATTGAAGATTTTTGCATCAATGTTTATAATGGATATTGGCCTGAAGTTTTGTTTTCTTGTTGAGTCTCTGCTGGGTTTTGGTATCAGGATGATGTTGGTCTCATAAAGTGATTTGGGAAGGATTCCCTCTTTTTGTATTGCTTAGAATAGTTTCAGAAGGAGTGGTACCAGCTCCTCTTTGTATGTCCAGCTGTGAACCCATCTGGACCTGGGCTTTTTTTGGTTGGTAGGCTATTAATTGCTGCCTCAACTTAAGCCCTCATTATTGGTCTGTTCAGGTTTTTGACTTTTTCCTGGTTTAGGCTTGGGAGGGTAGAAGTGTTCAGGAATTAATCAATTTCTCCCAGGTTTACTGGTTTATGTGCATAAAGTCTCTGATGGTGGTTTGTATTTGAGTGGAATCCATGGTGATATCCCCTTTATTGTTTTTTATTGCATCTATTTGATTCGTCACTCTTTTCTTTTTTATTAATCTGGGTAGTGGTCTATTTTGTTGATCTTTTCAAAAAGCTGGCTTCTGGATTGATTAATTTTTTGAAGGGTTTTTATTTCTGCATCTCCTTCAGTTCTGCTCTGATCTTAGTTATTTTTTGTCTTCTGCTAGCTTTTCAGTTTTTTTAATCTTGTTCCTCTAGCTCTTTCAATGTTGATGTTAGGGTGTATATTTTAGATCTTTCATTGTTTCTTGTGTGGGCATTTATTGCTATAAATTTTCCTCTAGACGCTGCTTTAAATGTGTCCCAGAGATTCTGGTGTGTTGTGTCTTTGTTCTCATTGGTTTTGAAGAACATTTTTATTTCTGCCTTCATTTCATTGTTTATTCTGTCAACATTCAAGAACAAGTTGTTCAGTTTTGATGAAGTGCGGTTCATTTTGTGTGGTTCTGAGTTAGTTTCTTAATCCTGAGTTCTGATATGATTGCACTGTGGTATGAGAGATGATTTGTTATGATTTCCGTTCTTTTGCATTTGCTGAGGAGTGATTTACTTTCAATTATATGGTCAGTTTTAGAGTAGATTCAATGTGGTGCTGAGAAGAATGTATATTCTGGGGATTTGGGGTGGAGAGTTCTGTAAATGTCTATTAGGTTTGCCCTGTCCAGATCTGAGTTTAAGTCCTGGATATTCTTGCTAATTCTCTGTCTTGTTGATCTGTGTAATATTGACAGTGGAGTGTTAAAGTCTCCTACTTACATTGTGTGGGAGTCTAAGTCTCTTTGTAGGTCATTAAGAACTTGCTTTATGTATCTGCTCCTGTATTGGGTGGGTATATATTTAGGATTGTTAGCTCTTTTTGTTGCATTGATCCTTTTACCATTATGTAATGCCCTTCTTTCTCTCTTTCAATCTTTGTTGGTTTAAAGTCTATTTTATCAGAGACTAGGATTGCAACTCCTGCTTTTTTTTTTTCTCTCCATTTGCTTGGTAAATCTTCCTCCATCCCTTTATTTTGAGCCTATGGTATATCCTTGCGTGTGAGATGCATTTCCTGGAAACAGCACACTGATGGGTTTTGACTTTGTATCTGATCTGCCAGTTTGTGTCTTTTGACTGGGGCATTTAGCCCATTTGCATTTAAGGTTAATATTGTTATGTGTGAATTTGATCCTGCCATTTTGATGCTAGCTGGTTGTTTTGCCCATTAGTTGACACAGTTTCTTTGTTGTGTCAATGGTCTTTACCATTTGCTATGTTTTTGGAGTGGCTGGTACTGATTATTCCTTTCTTTGTTTAGTGCTTCTTTCAGGAGCTCTTGTAAGGCAGGCCTGATGGTCATGAAATCTCTCAGCAATTGCTTGTTCATAAAGGATTTTATTTCTTCTTCGCTTATGAAGCTTAGTTTTGTTGGACATGAAATTCTAGCTTGAAAGTTATTTTCTCTAAGGGTATTAAATATTGGCCTCTACTCTTCGTCTGGCTTCTAGGGTTTCTGCCAAGAGATCCACTGTGAGTCTGATGGGCTTCCCTTTGTGGGTAACCCAACCTTGCTCTCTGGCTGCCCTTAGCATTTTCTCCTTCATTTCAACCCTGGTGAATCTGACGATTATGTGCCTTGGGGTTGCTCTTCTTGCAGAATATCTTTGTGGTGTTCTCTGTATTTCCTGGACTTCAATATTGACCTGCCTTGCTAGGTTGGGAAAGTTCTCCTGGATAATGTCCTGAAGAGTGTTTTCCAGCTTGGGTTCATTCTCTCCATCACATTCAGTTATCCCTATCAAATGTAGATTATGTCTTTTCACACAATCCCTTATTTCTTGGAGACTTTGTTCATTTCTTTTCACTCTTTTTTCTCTAATGTTGCCTTCTCATTTTATTTCATTGAGTTGATCTTCAATCTCTGATATCCTTTCTTCTGCTTTGTCGATTCGGCTATTGAAACTTGTATATGCTTCGTGTAGTACTAGCTATATTTTTCAGCTCCATCAATTCATTTATGTTCATCTTTAAGCTGTTTATTCTCATTAGCATTTTGACATACCTTTTTATCAAGGTTCTAGTTTATTTGTATTGGGTTAGAGCATGTTCTTTTAGCTCAGAGAAGTTTGTTATTACTCACTTTCTGAAAGCTGTTTCTGTCAGTTCATCAGAATTTTTCTCCATCCAGCCTTGTTCCCTTGCTGGTGAGGAGTTGTGATCCCTTGGAGGAGGAGAGGCATTCTGGTTTTGGATATTTTCATTTTTTTGTGCTGGTTTCTTCCCATCTTTGTGGATTTATCTTCCTGTGGTCTCTGTAGTTGATGACTTTCAGATGGGGTCTGTGAGTGGACATCCTTTTTGTTGCTGATGAAGTTATTTCTTTCTTTTAGTTTACTTCTACCAGTCAGGCCCTCTGCTGTAGGACTGCTGGAGATCCACTCTAGGCCCTGCTTGCCTGGGGATCACCTGCAGCAGCTGCAGAAAAATAAGGGTTGCTGCCGGTTTCTTCTTCTGTTGTCTTTATCCCAGAAGGATACTCACCAGATGTCAGCCTGAGCTCTCCTTTACGAGGTGGTCTCTTTGGATATACGGGGGTTGGAGAGCTGCTTGAGGAGACAGTCTGTTTCTTATAGGAGCTCAAGTTCTTTTTTTTTTATCATGGCAGGGAGACATCATTTGGTGAAAGGAGAGCAGGAAGGAAGAAGGGCAGGATTGGGGGTGATGGTGGGGTTAGTTTGTACTTCAGTGAATGTTATTGTTTAGTTGAAATATGTTCTATGAATTGGCCAGTTGTTTTGAATTGGCCACTTATTTCTTTTTATTTATTTATTTATTATTTTTTTTGGTAGAATTTTTTTTAAAAGAAAGGAGAGAAGGAAAGAAAGAAAAAAAGCAGTGAAGGAGAGGAAGAAAGGGGAAGAAAAAGACAGAGAGAGAACAGGAATGTTGCTTTTTTTCTAAAAATGGGTATTGAAAACCTCTTTTATGCCAATAATTGTGCTTAATTATGGCTGATCAATATTTCATTTAAACCTATGAGTAGGTGTGATGTGGTACTAACAAGAATGTATATTTTGTGTATTTAAAGTGGAAAGCTCTATAAATGTTTATTAAGTTTACTTGTTCCGGATCTGAGTTCAAGTCCTGGATATCCTTATTGATTTTCTGTCTCATTGATCTAACTAATATTGATATTGATATCATTGTGTGGGAGTCTAGGGAGTCTAAGTCTCTTTATAGGTCTTATGTATCTGGGTGTTAGGATTGTTAGCTCTTCTTGTTGCATTGATCCTTTTACCACTATATCTTTGTTGCTTTAAAATCTATTTTGTCAGAGGTGAGAATTGCAACTCCTGCTTTTTATTTATTTATTTATTTTTGCTCTCCATTTGGTTGGTAAATCTTTCTCCATCCCTTTGTTTTGAGTATTTGTGTATCCTTGCATGTGAAATGGGTCTAGATGTAGCATACCGTTAGGTTTTGGCTGTATCTTTTGATTGGGGGATTTAGTCGATTTAAATTTAGGATTACTGCTGTTTGATGTTAACTGGCTGTTTTGTCCATTCATTGATGTAAATTCTTCATTATGTTGATGTGCTTTACTTTTTGGTATATTTTTAGAAAGGCTAATACTGATTGTTCCTTTCTATGTGTAATGCTTCTTTCAGAAGCTCTTGTAAAGCAGGCCTGGTGGTAATAAAATCTCTGAGTACTTGCTTGTTCATAAAAGATTTTATTTTTCCTTCAGTTGTGAAGCTTAGTTTGGCAGGATATGAAATTCTGGGCTGAAAGTTCTTTTCTTTAAGGACGTTGAATATTGGCCCCCACTCTCTTCTGGCTTGTAGAGTTTCTGCTGAGAGATCTGCTGTGAGTCCAATAGGCTTCCCTTTGTGGGTAACCTGACCTTTCTCTCTGGCTGCCCTTAGTATTTTCTCCTTCATTTCAACCCTGGTGAATCTAACGATTATGTGCCTTGGGGTTGCTCTTCTTGAGGAATATCTTTGTGGTGTTCTCTGTATTACCTGGGGTTGAATAGTGTCCTGCTTTGCTAGATTAGAAAAGTTTTCCTGAATAGTTTTCTGAAGAGCATTTTCCAGCTTGTATTCATTCTCTTCATCATATTCAGGTACACCTATCAAACGTAAATTAGGTCTTTTCACATAGTCCCATATTTCTCGGAGACTTTGCTCATTTCTATTTATCATTTTATCTCTATTCTTGTCTTCTCGTTTTATTTCATTTAGTTGGTCTTCGACCTCTGATGTCCTTTCTTCTGCTTGATCAATTCGGCTATTCAAACTTGTGCATATTTTGCTAAGCTCTTGTGTTGTGTTTTTCAACTCTGTTAATTCATTTATATTCCTCTCTATATTGTCTATTCTTATTAGCATTTCGTCAAACCTTTTTTCAAAGTTCTTAGTTTCTTTATATTGGGTTAGAACAAGTTCTTTTAACTCCCAGAAGTTTCTTATCATCCACTTTCTGAAGCCTACTTCTGTTAATGGAACACAGTCCTTCTCCATCAGGCCTTGTTTCATTGCTGATGTGGAACTGTGATCCCCTGTAGAGTGAGAGGCATTCTGATTTTGGGTATTTTCAACCTTTTTAGGCTGGTTTATTCCCTTTGTTGTAAATTTATCCATGTGTTGTCTTTACAATTATCACCTTTCTAATTAGATTTCTGAGTGGACATTCAATTTATTGATTCCCAGTGCTGGAATCTGAGCAACCCACTGCGCCAGCCAAAACAGTGGTGTTAAGACTGATGGTGCTCTTCTGCCTGGGAATCTCCAGTCTGGCTTCCTTCTTGAGTCCGTAATAGGTGACTCTGCATTCCTGGAGCTCCAAACGTTGGTCAGAAGGAGAACCAGTCCCGTTTACTCTGCACCAAGAGCTGCTGTGCCGAGGCACCGGCAAAACCACTGCGCTGGCCGCAAGAGTCACGCTGACGACCCATGGGGCTCCTCCACTGGGAATTTTCTGGTCTGTGAGTGACAAAAATTCATCTGAAAGTGTGGTGTCCTCTCATTTTCTGCAATTTCACTGGGAGCTACAATCCTGAGCTGTTAGCAATCAGCCATCTTGGATATAATCCAGGAGCTCAAGTTCTGAGCTGTGAGCTCCATTGTTCCAGTTATTGCTGGTGGGCAGGTACATTTAAGTCTGCTGCAACTCATAACCACCTTTTTTTTCCCAGGTGTTCTATCCTGGGAAGGTGGGGCTTTATTTGTAATTTCCTGAGGGGTTCTGCCCAGCTGCTGTGTGAACTTCCTTGTGGTTTTGTTTATAGAGATATAGTTAGAACTGCCTCAGTAATGGTGGTTTGCCTCAATAATGGTGGACTGTGTCTGTAATGGCAGACAGCCTTGGTAATGGCAGATTGCCTCAGTAGTGGCAGACTGTCCTGGTAATGGCAGACTGCCTTCGTATTGGTAGACTGCCTCAGTAATGGTGGACACCTTTCCCCTCGAAGAGCTGGACCATCCTGGGTCCAGCTATGTTTGCTGTGAAACTCTGAATCCAGAGCATTTCAGATGGCTGGTCTTTGTGGGAGTGGGACCCACCAAGCCAGATCACCTTGCTCCCTGTTTCAGACCCCTTTTTTTTTTCAGTTTAATGGGCAACTCTGTCTCCCAGGACTTCCAGGCACCAGTTGAAATGGCACCCAGATTTCTGTGAGTTTTTGTGTGGAGAACTGTTTCACTGGCTGAAACAGCCATGCTGGAGACTTGTGGCACTTTTCTGCCGGGGAATCTCCTGATCTGTGGGCAGTAAAAATTTGTTTGGAAATGCAGTGATCACTCACCCTCTGTTCTCGCTGGGAATTGCACTCCAGAGCTGTTCCTATTCAGCCATCTTGGATCCACTAATTTCCAGACTTGAGCCAATTTGTAGACCCAGAACCCTTGAATGAAGAGAGGAGGCTGTGTCCTCTCGAGGAATGACCCCATTACACTGCTGACAGTCTATGCTGTTAATCTTTCTTTCATTCCTCCCCAAGGAGACCTCCAGCCTTTTACCAGGGTAACTGTGCATTGGGAAAAGAGAAATGATCAGACATTTGAGGGACTACTGGACAATGGCTCTGAGCTGATGTTGATTCCAGGGGACCCAAATTGTCATTACCATCCTCTAATTAAAGTAAGGGCTTACAGAGTTCAGGTAATTAATGGAGTTTTAGCTCAGTTAGACTTACAGTGGGCCCAGTGGGTCCGTGTCCCCAGACTCATAATGTGGTTATTTCCCCAGTGCCAGAATGCATAATTAGGATAGACATACTTAGCAGCTGGTCAAACCCTTATATTGGCTCCCTGACTGGTAGGGTAAGGACTATTATGGTGCAAAAGGCCAAATGAAAACCATTAGAGCTGCTTCTACCTAGAAAAATAGTAAATCAAAAACAATATTTTATCTCTGGAGGGATGAGAGAGATTTGTGCCACCATCAACTACTTGAAAGACACAGGGGTGGTCATTCTCACTACATCACTGTTCAACTCTCCCATTTGGCCTGTGCAGAAGACAGATGGATCTTGGAGAATGACAGTGGATTATTGTAAGCTTAACCAAGTGGTGACTCCAATTTTAGCTTCTGTATGTAATGTGGTTTTATTGCTTGAGAAAATTAACACATCTCCTGGCACCTGGTATGTAGCCATTGACTTGGCAAATGCTTTTCTCTACTTTCCCATCCATAAGGCCCACCGGAAGCAATTTTTCTTCAGCTGGCAAGGCCAGCAATATATCCTTGTTGGCCTACCTCAGGGATATGTCACCTCTTTGGCTTTGTGTCATAATCTTATTAGGAGAGATCTTGATCACTTTTTGTTTGTGTATGATATCACACTGGTTCATTGCATTGATGCCATTGGGCTGATTGGATTCAGTGAGCAAGAAGTAGCAAACATACTGGACTTACTTGTGAGATATTTGCATGCCAGAAGATGGGCAATAAATCTGACTAAAATTTAGGTTTCTTTTACCTTAGTAAAATTCCTAGGAGTCCAGTGGTGTGGGGCTTGTTGAGATATTCCTTCTAAGGTGAAGGATATGCATTTGGCTCCTCCTGAAACCAAGAAAGAGGCATAATGCCTAGTGGGTCTATTTGGATTTTGTAGGCAACACATTCCTCATTTTGGTGTGTTACTCCAGCCCATTTTTTGAGTGCCCTGAAAGGTTGGAAGTTTTGTGCGGGGTCCAGAACAGGAGAAGACTCTGCAACAGGTCCAGGCTGCTGTGCAAGCTGCTCTGGCACTTGGGCCATATGACCCAGTAGATCCAATGGTTCTTCAGGTGTCAGTGGCAGATAGGAATGCTGTTTGAAGTCTTTGGCAGGCCTTCATAGGTGAATCACAGTGAAGGCCTCTAGGATTTTGGAGCAAGGCCATTTCATCTTCTGCAGATAACTACCCTCCTTTTGGGAGACAGCTCTTGGCCTGTTACTGGGCTTTGGTGGAAACTTAATGTTTGACTGTGGGTCATCAACTTACTATACGATCTGAACTGCCTATCATGAACTGGGTACTTTCTGACACATCTAGTCATAAAGTGGGTCATACACAGCAGCATTCCATCATCAAATGGAAGTGGTATATATGTTACTGAGCTCGAGCAGGTTCTGAAGGCACAAGTAAGTTACATGAGGGAGTGACTAAAATAACCATGGTCTCCACTCCACCACACCACCTTATCTCCCCCAGCTTGCACTTGATGGCCTTATAGGGAGTTTCTTGTGATCACTTGACAGAGGAAGAGAAGACTAGGTCCTGGTTCACAGACGGTTCTGCACAATATGCAAGCACAACCTGAAAATGGACAGCTTTGGCACTACAACCCCTTTCTAGGAGATCCCTGAAGGGCAGTGGTGAAGGAAAATCTTGCCAATGGGTAGAACTTTGAGCAGTGCACCTAGTTGTGCACTTTGCAAGGAAGGAGAGATGGCCATATGTGCGATTATATACTGGTTCATAGGCTCTAGCCAGTGGTTCAGTTGTATGGTCAGGGACTTAGAAGAACTATGATTGGAAAATTGGTGACAAAGAGATTTGGGGAAAGGGTATGTGGATGAACCTCTCTGAGTATTTAAAAAGTGTAAAGATATTTATATCCTATGTGAGTGCTCAGCAACAGGTGACCTCAGCAGAAGAGGGTTTTAATAATCAAGTGGATAGGATGACTTATTTTGTGGACCCCACTCAGCCTCTTTCCACAGCTACCACTGTCATTGCCTAATGGCAATGAGACCAACATTGAGCTTTCAATATTGCACCAGCAGCAGAGACCAACATTGAGCTCTCAATATGGCACCATTCTTCAGGGTGATCAGCCAGCTACCTGGTGGCACATTGATTACATTGGACTTCTTCCATCATGGAAAGGGGAGAGGTTTGTCACCACTGGAATAGGTACTTACCCCCCATATGGGTTTGCCTGTCTTTCATGCAGTGCTTCTGCCAAGACTACCATCTGTTGACTCATGGAATAACTTATTCACCATCATGGTATTTCACACAGCATTGCCTTTGACCAAAGCACTCACTTTACAGCTAAAGAAGTGTGGCAGTGGGCTCATGCTGATGGAATTCACTGGTCTCACCATGTTTCCCATCATCCTAAAGTAGCTGAATTGATAGAATGGTGGAATGCCCTTTGGAAGTCACAATTATGACACTAGGTGACAGTATTTTGCAGGGCTGGGACAAAGTTCTCCAGGAGGCTGTGTATGCTCTGAATCAGTGTCCAGTATATGATACTGTTTTTTTCATAGCCCGGATTCATGGGTCCAGGAACCAAGAGGTGGAGTGGAAGTGGCACCACTCACTATCACCCCTAGTGAATCACTAGCAAAATTTTAGCTTCCTTTTTCCATGACATTATATTCTGCTGGCCGAGAAGTCTTAGTTTTAGAGGAAGAAATGTTGCACCCAGAAAACACAACAACGATTCCATTAAACTGGAAGTTAAGATTGCCACCTGGACACTTTGGGCTCCTCCTACCTTTTCAGTCAACAGGCTAAGAAGTGAGTAACAGCATTGGCTGGGGTGATTGACCCAGACTATCAAGATGCAATCAGTCTACTGTTCCACAACAGAGATAAGAAAGAGTATGTTTGGAATACAGGAGACCCATTAGGGCTTTTGTTAGTATTACTAATATAATGAATTTACTCTCCTATTGACATCATCTGTGAGGAAAAGTTGATCATTTAAAAACAAACTATATCATATTTTCCATAATTTTATTTTGTTACTTTTTGTCTGAAGGCATAATGTTGAAATAGGTATTAATTTCTTTAATTGAAATGCACATGTGTGCTTTATTAAAGCCATAAAACTGGGCATGTTCAAATGGTTATGAAGAAATTTGAAACTATCATGGTTGTTTTTATCATACTGTTAATATCATATTTAATGCTACCATTAAGTAAAAATGTAGTTTTATTTGGTAATAGAGTTATGAGAAGAAGAAAGAGATGGTTGCTTAGATACAGCTAATTTACAATGATTATTTTAAAATTGTATTAGGAAAAGAAAAAATGTAGATAATGAGAATTAATACCTTAGTTTTCTCAATGTAAAAATAGTTGTGTCTTAAGTATAGTTGACCTTCTAAAGAAGTGTTTCTGCAATTTTTCTCTCATATTCCGTTAGCTTTAATAGTTGCTACTTTGAAAAATTATCCATCTTCCTCTTTTTTCTTTTTTTTTAGACGGAGTTTTGCTCTTGTTACCCAGGCTGGAGTGCAATGGCGCGATCTCAGCTCACCGCAACCTCCGCCTCCTGGGTTCAGGCAATTCTCCTGCCTCAGCCTCCTGAGTAGCTGGGATTACAGGCACGCGCCACCATGCCAAGCTAATTTTTTGTATCTTTAGTAGAGATGGGGTTTCACCATGTTGACCAGGATGGTCTCGATCTCTTGACCTCGTGATCCACCCTCCTCGGCCTCCCAAAGTGCTGGGATTACAGGCTTGAGCCACCGCACCCAGCCAATTATCCATCTTCATACCCTACTGGGTTGATATTTTTTGGTAAGAACTACTAATTTTATAAATATGTGACTTTGGACTTATGTAAGATAAATGAACTTTATTGAAAATTTAATACCCATGGGAACATGACTCCATTAGCTTGAGAATTACACCTCTATCCCCCAAAGCAGCTGCAGCAAGCCCTGCCCAAGGAGAGTTTGAGCTCAGACATGCTTATCTCTGTCCCCACCAGCTAGTCTTTCTCTACCATTTCTGGTTGCTGAAGACAAAGGACATTATCTCTTGAGAGGCCTATGGCTATTCCCACCACCTGAGAAACCTAAATACTTAACCAGGTGACCCTAGGACAAGTTTGCATCCTCCCTATAGTAGCACACCTAATGTGCTCTTGAAAGTGCCACCTCCTGGTTAATAACCAAACAACACAAAACCAGCATGCTAAACAAAAATATAACCAAGGACTCTACACGGATTCTACTTGACTACCCTGCTACCTCCACTGGAACAGGTGCTGGTATCCCATGGCTGCAAGACTTGAAGATGGATCACATCACAAGACTATTTGCAGATGGTTTTCGGTACCAGCCTGGAGGCCAGTAGCTCTGCTGGGTGGCTAGAGGAGCAAAAACAATCACTGCAGTTTGGCTTTCAGGAAACTCCATCCTTAGGGCAAGCGGGAGAACACATAAGGACGTACCCCATGGCACAAAAGAATTTGAATAGCAGCCCATGAGTTCCAGATCTTCCCTCTGACTTAGTGTACCCAAATGAGAAGAAACTAGAGAAACAATTCTGGTAATATGACAAAACATATTTCTTTAACATCTTAAAAGATCACACCAGCTTATCAGCAATGGATCTAAATCAAGATGAAGTCACTGAATTGACAGAAAAGGATTTCAGAAGGTTGATTATTATGCCAATAAAGGAGGCACCAGAGAAAGTAAAGTTCAACTTAAGTAAATAAAAAGCATAATATATGATATGAAGGGAAAATTCTTCAGTGAAATAGAGAACATAAATAAAAGATAATCACAGTGTCTGGAAATCAAGGACACAGAGAAATGCAAAATGCACTGGAAAATTTCAGCAATAGAATCAAATGAGCAGAAGAAAGAACTTCAGAGCTCAAAGACAAGGCTTTTTAATCCATTTAAGAAAAGAAAAAATAAAAAAAAGAATAAAGCCTCCAAGAAGTTAGGAGCTATGTGAAACATCCAAACCTAAGAATAATTGATGCTCCCATATAAGAAGAGAAATCTAAAAGTTTGAGTAAAATATATAAGAGAATAATCTAGAAAGACGTCCCCAGTCTTGCTAGAAATCTAGACATCTAGATACAAGAAGCTCAAAGAACACCTGGGAAATTTATCACAAAATATTGCCTCAGCATATAGTCATTAGGTTATCTAAAGTCAAGACAAAGAAAATAATCTTAAGAACTCTGAGGCAAAGCATCAGCTAACCTATAAAGAAAAACCTATCAGATTAACTGCAGATTTCTCAGCAGAAACCTTACCAGCTAGAAAGAATTTAGGCCCTATTTTTAGCCCCTTCAAACAAAACAATTATCAGCTAATATCCAGTGAGACTAAGCTTCAGAAATGAAGAAACAATGTAGTCTTCTCAAGACAGACAAATGCTTAGAGGATTTGCCACTACCAAGCCAGCACTGCAAGAACTGCTAATAGAAGCTCTATATTTTGACACGAATCCTCAAAATACACCAAAATAGAGCTTTTTAAAAGCATAGGACCTATAAAACAATAGTACAACAGAAAAAAAAGGTATTCAGGCAACAAATAGCACTGTGAATAGAATAGTACCTCACATCTTAATACTAATGATTATTTTAAATTTTTAAAATTTAAAATTTCTTCAAAATTTAAAGAAAAATGTAGATAATGAGAATTAATATGAATCAATACTAATGTTAAATGTAAATGGCCTAAATGCTTTAGTAAAATGATACAGAATGGCAAAATGGATGAGAATTCACCAACCCACTTTTTGCTGTCTTAGGAGACTCACCTAATACATAGGACTCACGTAAATTTAAGGTAAGGGGTGGAAAAAGATATTCCATGAAAACAGACACCAAAATTGAGCCATAGTAGCTATTCTTCCATCAGACAAAATAAATTTAAAGGCAACAACAGTTAAACAAGACAAGGAGGACATTCTATAACGATAAAAGGACTAGTCCAACAGGAAAATATCACAATTCTAAATATATATGCACCTAACACTGAAGCACCCAAATGTATAAAACAATTACTACTAGGCCCAAGAAATGAGATAGATGGCAACACAATAATAGTGGGGGACTTTAATACTTCACTGACAGCACGAGACTGCTCATTAAGACAGAAGGTCAGTGAAGAAACAATGAACTTAAACTATACCCTAGAACAAATGGACTTAACAGATATATACAAAGCATTCTACCCCCAAACTGTATTCTATTCATTAGCATATGGAACATTCTTCAAGATAGACCATATGATAGGACACAAATGAAATCTCAGTAAATTTAAGAAAATCAAAATTAGATCAAGTACTCTTTCTGACCACAGTGGAATAAAATTGGGAATAACTTGTAAAGGAATCCTCAAAACCTTGCAGATACATAAAAATTAAATAAACTGCTCCTGAATGATTATTGAGTCCACAGTGAAATCAAGATGGAAATTAAAAAATTATTTGCACTGAAAGATAAGAGTGACACAACCTATCAAAACCTCAGGGATACAGCAAAAGCAGTGCTAAGAGGAAAGTTCATAGCATTAAATGTCTACATCAAAAAGTCTGCAAGAGCACAAGTAGACAACCTAAAGTCACACCTCATGGAATTGGAGAAGGAAGAATGATCCAAACCCAACCCACCAGAATAAAAGAAATAACAAAAATCAAAACAGAACTAGATGAAATTGAAACAGCAACAACAAAAATTGCAAAAGATAAATGAAACATAATGCTGGGTCTTTGAAAGGATAAATAAAATCGATAGACCATTAGCTACACTAACCAAGAAAAGAAGAAAGAAGATCCACATAAGCCCAATTAGAAATGAAATGAGAGATATTACTACCAATACTGCAGAAATACAAAAGATTATTCAAGGCTGCTTTGGACACTTTTACAGGCATCAACAAGAGAATTAGGAGGAGATGGATACATTCCTGGAAATATAAAACCCTCCTAGATGAAACCAAGAAAATGTGGAAATTCTGAAGAGACCAATAACAAAAGTCACAAGAACAAAATGGTAATAATAAAATTGCCAAAAATAGAAGTCCCGGACCAGATAGATTTATAGCTGAATTCTATCAGTCAAAGAAAAATTGGTACCAACTTTATTGACACTATTCCACAGGATGGAGAAAGACGAAATCCTCCCCAAATCATTGTTTAAAGCCAGTGTCATCCGAATACCAGAACCAGGGAAGACAACAACAACAGCAGCAGAAAACTACAGATCAATATCCCTGATTATCACAGATGATGAGCCATGAGGACGCAAAGACATAAGAATAATACAATAAACTTTGGGGACTTGTGGGGGAAGAGTGGGAGCGGGGAAAGGTATAAAAGACTACAAATGTGGTGCAGTGTTTATTGCTCGGGTGATGGATGCACCAAAATCTCACAAATCACTGCTAAATAACTTACTCATGTGACCAAATACCACCTGTACCCCAATAACTTACGGAAAAAAGATGAGGCAAAAAAATGAGATAATTATAAACACTCTGGAGTTTTATAAAATATGTGTGACATGCTGTTAAATATGGAACAAAACTGTAAATGTTATCCCTTTACCTTTTTAATACTACATTAAAAATACTACATTTAATAATACATTAAAAATACTACATTTAATAATACATTTTAAAATACTGCATTTAATAATACATTAAAAATACTACATTAAAAAGGTAAAGGGATACCATTTACAGTTTAGGGTATGGAAGAGCCACCAGAGACACTTATTAAAAAGGCTTACCCAGGCTAGGCACAGTGGCTCACGCCTGTAATCCCAGCACTTGGGGAGGCCGAGGTGGATGGATCACAAGGTCAGGAGATTGAGGCCATCCTGGCCAATATGATAAAACCCTGTCTCTACTAATATGCAGAATATTAGCTGGGCATCCCAGCTACTTGGGAGGTTGAGGCAGGAGACTTGCTTGAACCTGGGAGGTGGAGACTGCAGTGAGCTGAGATTATGCCAGTGCACTCCCATCTGGTGACAGAATGAGACTCCATCAAAAAAAAAAAAAAAAAAAAAAAAAAAGAAAAGAAAAAAATGCTCTCCCAGAGATTTTTATTCAGTTGGTCTTGTGTAGGTCCTGAGCCTATTTTTCTTTTTAGGAGAAGGAATGAATATTTTCTTTCTTCTTTATTTTTGTTTTGTTAAAAAAAACCCTCATATATATATGTATACATATGTGTGTATATATGTGTATATATGTGTATATATATGTGTGTATATATATGTATATATGTGTATATATACGTGTATATGTATATATATGTATATATGTGTATATATACGTGTATATGTATATATATGTGTATGTATATATATAATGGATTTAAAAAAATAAAAATAAATCTTTTATCATGAAAAATGCCAAATACACACATTAGTAGAGGTGATAATTTAAAAAACTTCCACAAACCCACTACCTAGCTATAGCACTATTTATCATTTGTCTAAACTTTTCATCTATCTCCTCCTTTACTTTTGGCAGTCTGAATTGCTGCAAGGCACCTACCACAAACCTGCCTTAAAATTAAGAATGAATGATAATGTGTTCCCACTGAAGCAAAGCACAGAGTTTGAAAATTAAAAGTCAGAGTCTTCAAATATAAAACCTGTGTCCAAACACATGGAACCAACTAGAAGCGAAGAAATAAGAAGCCCAATATATTTTTAGAGAACTGTCTTGCTGAAAAACCTAAGAATTTTTCTTGCAACAGCCAGTATCTTACCTTCTAAAACAATCTGTAGTTTGTGTAGTCAGTATCAACATGGGCTAGAAGTTATGTAAGCACCGGAAAGAAAATCCTCCCAGGAGCTTACCTCTGTCCTCCATGAACCAGAGGCCATGGAGAACAATGAACCAAGGAGACCCTCTTAGAGGAATTACCAGGAGTTTCCCACTGGCTAATTAGGCACTCACTCCATGTCAGGACTGGGACCTTTTCTTTCTCCTGTCCAACAGGATCAGCGATTACCATGTTTCCCTACTCTCACTCTTTCTGTTAAGAAGGTGTGTGTGTGTGTGTGTGTGTGTGTGTGTGTGTGTGTGTGTCTTTCAGGGTATCTTATTTCTTCATAACCACTGTTTGTCAATGTTGAGTATAGGTAACATGTATTTTAGTCTATAGGTTTCCTGACCATAAAACAACCCCGTAAGACCCAGTGGTAGAGACTGCTTGTTGACTAGAAGTTCTAGATGTTGATATGGCTGCTGCTACTGAATATGACATCGGGGCTACTTGTTTAGGGAAGGAGAAAGTGTGTCTTCTTCTTATAGGAAAAGAGGGCATGAGTGCTTGGTTGGTCCAAGAGGGAACTTTACCATTTCCTTGATTACTAACTTAACATTGGGAATTTTCCAGCAGCCCTGAATATAGAGGTGGCCAATGAGGTGTACATGTGAGCTTTAGAAAATTCTTGGTAGAGTTACTTGAAATGTAGACAAGGGGGTGAGAGGCAAGATGGCGTCATAGAGGTGACTCAGGATTGCAGCTCTCAGTGAAGGCGCAGAGGGTGAGTCCTAGCCGCATTCTCGGATGTTCCTTTTATGCCCACAGAGCGTTGAAAGTCCCAGGTGTGGGAGAGACACGGGACGCTAGCAGCCGGCTAACGCAACCGGCTCCCGCCGCCTCTTCGGCCGGCGCCACAGCGGGACCCGGCACGGAACTCACTGGTCTGGGTGCCCTGTTAAACCGGCAATCTGAGATTTGGAAGGGCAGATTGGCATGTCCATCTGATTGAACGGGACTTGGACAATGAGCCAGACCAGGAGTTTCCTGGGAAGCGTGATCTGAGCCGGGGTAGTGGGCAGCGGCACGGGAGATCGCACGGATCCCAGTGCCCTATCGGCAGGCTCCTGGGGCGCCAGTGAGAGAGTCAACCTTTCAGCTTGGGGAGAGGAAGAGAGAGAGAGAGAGGACGGACTCTGAGGCAGGGAGCTGGGTGATCGGGCTCGGCGGGTCCCACGCTCACAGGGACAAGCAGGGCGGCGACTGGAGGTGCTTGGGGCTGAGAGTTTTGTTGCCGGCATTTAGGATGGTGCAGCCCAGTCAGGGAGGGGTGTCCACCATTCCTGATGAAGTGCACCCCCACTTAAGTACCGCCCAGGACTGACGCAGCTTGCCGTTGCCGAGGCAACCTGCCATAACAGAGAGAGTCCTCCAGGCAGCAACAGGCCGGACCCGCGTTAGCAGGTCAGAGCCCCGGCAGGCAAATAGTGAATAGACTGCCACCTAGTGGGGCAGGACAGTGCAACAGATACTCATAAAGAAAGCCCCAACTCCCTGAGACAGAGCATCTAAGGGTGAAAAAAAAAAAAAAAAAGAGTGGTGTTTTATGAGTTCTATTGCAGCAGACATAACCTCCCAACAACCCTGAATGAACAACGGAGCTCACAGCTCAGCACTGGAGCTCCTATAAAGCACAGACTGTCTCCTCAAGCAGCTCCCTGACCCCTGTATATCCAAGGAATCACCCCAGAAAAGGACTAATCAGACTGACATTTGGCTGGCATCATTCTGGAACAAGGGCAGCAGAAAAAGAAACTGATATCATCCCTCACTGTTCTGCAGCTGCTGCAGGTATACCCCAGACAAGCAGGGCCTGGAGTGGACCTCAGCACTCATACAGCAGAGAGGATAGATCATTAGAGGGAAAACTAAGTAACAGAAATACTTCATCATCAACAATCTCAGTGTCCACACAGAGACCCAATTGAAAAATCAGCCACTACTAAGAAAACAGGCGGATAAATCCATAAAGATGGGAAGAAACCAGCGCAAAAAGGAGGAAAGCACCCGAAACCAAAACACCTCATCTCCAAAAAAGGACCAAAACTCCTCACCAGCAAGGGAACAAAGCTGGACGGAGAATGAATGTGACGAAATGACGGAATCAGACTTCAGAAAGTGGATAATGAGAAACTTCAGTGAGCTAAAGGAACATGTTCTAAACCAGTGCAAAGAAACTAAGAACCTTGAAAAAAGATTTGAAAAAAGATTCGAGGAATTGATAACGAGAATGGACAACTTAGAGAGGAATATGAATGAATTGAAGGAGCTGAAAAACACAACACGAGAACTTCGCGAAGCATGCACAAGTTTCAACAGCCGAATTGACCAAGCAGAAGAAAGAATATCAGAAGTTGAAGATCAACTCAATGAAATAAAATGAGAAACCAAGATTAAAGAAAAAAGCACAAAAAGGAATGAACAAAATCTCCAAGAAATGTGGGACTATGTGAAGAGACCCAACCTACGTTTGATAGGTGTACCAGAATGTGACGAAGAGAATGAATCCAAGCTGGAAAACACTCTTCAGGATGTTATCCAGGAAAATTTCCCCAACCTAGCAAGACAGGTCAATACTCAACTCCAGGAAATACAGAGAACACCACAAAGATACTCTGCAAGAAGAGCAACCCCAAGGCACATAATCGTCAGATTCACCAGGGTTGAAACGAAGGAGAAAATACTAAGGGCAGCCAGAGAGAAAGGTCAGGTCACCCACAAAGGGAAGCCTATCAGACTCACAGCAGATCTCTCGGCAGAGACTCTACAAGCCAGAAGAGAATGGGGGCCAATATTCAACATCCTTAAAGAAAAGAGCTTTCAACCCAGAATTTCATATCCAGCCAAACTGAGCTTCATAAGTGAAGGAAAAATAAAATCCTTCATGAACAAGCAAGTACTCAGAGATTTTGTCACCACTAGGCCTGCTTTATAAGAGCTCCTGAAAGAGGCACTACACATAGAAAGAAACAACCAGTTCCAGCCATCCTAAAAGCATACCAAATGCTAAAGACCATCAACAAAATGAAGAATGTACATGAACCAACAGGCAAAACAGCCAGCTAGCATCAAAATGGCAGTATCAAATTCACACATAACAATATTAACCCTGAATGTAAATGGGCTAAATGCACCAATCAAAAGACACAGACTGGCAAATTGGATAAAAAACCAAAACCCATCGGTGTGCTGTATCCAGGAAACCCACCTCACATGCAAAGATACACAAAGGCTCAAAATAAAGGGATGGAGGAAGATTTACCAAGCAAATGGAGAGCAAAAAAAAGCAGGAGTTGCAATTCTCATCTCTGATAAAATAGACTTTAAAGTAACAAAGATCAAAAGGGACAAAGAAGGTCATTACATAATGGTAAAAGGATCGATACAACAAGAAGAGATAACAATTCTAAATATATATGGACCCAATGTAGGAGCACCCAGATATATAAGGCAAGTTCTTAATGACTTACAAAGGGACTTAGACTCCCACACAATAATAGTGGGAGACTTTAACACTCCACTGTCAATAGCAGACAGATCAACCAGACAGAAAATTAACAAAGATATCCAGGACTTGAACTCAGACCTGGAACAAGCAAACCTGATAGACATTTACGGAACTCTCCACCCCAAATCCACAGAATATACATTCTTCTCAGCACCACATCACACCTACTCCAAAATTGACCACATAATTCGAAGTAAAGCACTCCTCAGCAAATGCAAAACAACTGAAATCATAACAAACAGTCTCTCAGACCATAGTGCAATCAAGTTGGAACTCAGAATTCAGAAAATAACTCAGAACCGCACAGCTTCATGGAAACTGAACAATTGGCTCTTGAATGTTGATTGGATAAACAATGAAATGAAGGCAGAAATAAAGAAGTTCTTTGAAACCAACGAGAATGAAGACAAAACATACCAGAATCTCTGGGACACATTTAAAGCAGTCTGTAGAGGAAAATATATAGCAATAAGTGCCCACATGAGAAGAGTGGAGAGATCCAAAATTAACACCCTATCATCAAAATTGAAAGAGCTAGAGGAGCAAGATCAAAAAAGCTCAAAACCTAGCCGAAGACAAGAAATAACTAAGATCAGAGAAGAACTGAAGGAGATAGAGACAAGAAAAACCCTTCAAAAAATCAATAAATCTAAGAGCTGGTTTTTCGAAAAGATCAACAAAATAGACAGACCACTAGCCAGACTGATAAAAAAGAAGAGAGAGAACAACCAAATAGATGCAATAAAAAACGATAAAGGGGAAATCACCACAGATTCCACAGAAATTCAAACCATCATCAGAGAATACTACAAACAACTCTATGCACATAAACCAGTAAATCAGGAAGAAATGGAAAAATTTCTGGACGTCTGTGTCCTCCCAAGCCTAAACCAGGAGGAAGCCGAAACTATGAATAGACCAATAACAAGGTCTGAAGTTGAGGCAGCAATTAAGAGCCTACCACACAAAAAAAGCCCAGGTCCAGATGGGTTCACAGCCGAATTCTACCAGACACACAAAGAGGATCTGGTACCATTCCTTCTGAAACTATTCCAAATAATCCAAAAAGAGGGAACCCTTCCCAAATCATTTTATGAGACCAACATCATCCTGATACCAAAACCTGGCAGAGACTCAACAAGAAAAGAAAACTTCAGGCCAATATCCATGATGAACATAGATGCAAAAATCTTCAATAAAATACTGGCAAACCGATTGCAACAGCACATTAAAAAACTTATCCATCATGATCAAGTAGGATTCATCCCGGGGATGCAAGGCTGGTTCAACATACGCAAGTCTATAAATGTAATTCACCGCATAAACAGAAGCAAAAACAAAAACCACATGATTATCTCAATTGATGCAGAGAAGGCATTTGACAAAATTCAACAGCCCTTTATGCTAAAAACACTCAATAAACTTGGTATTGATGGAACATATCTCAAAGTAATAAAAGCTATTTATGACAAACCAACAGCCAATATCATACTTAATGGGCAAAAACTGGAAGCATTCCCTTTGAAATCTGGCACTAGACAAGGATGCCCTCTCTCACCACTTCTATTCAACATAGTACTGGATTGCCAGAGCAATCAGGCAAGAAAAAGAAATAAAGGGTATTCATATAGGAAAGGTGGAAGCCAAATTGTCTCTATTTGCAGACGACATGATAGTATACCTAGAAGACCCCATCACCTCAGCCCAAAAACTTCTGCAACTGATAAGCAACTTCAGCAAAGTCTCAGGATATAAAATCAATGTTCAAAAATCACAAGCATTCCTATACACCAATAACAGACTTAAAGAGAACCAAATCAAGAACGAACTGCCACTCACAATTGCTACAAAGAAAATAAAATACCTAGGAATACAACTCACAAGGAATGTAAGGGACCTCTTTAAGGAAAACTACAAACAACTGCTCAACGAAATAAGAGAGGACACAAACAGATGGAGAAACATTCCATGTTCGTGGTTAGGAAGAATCAATATCGTGAAAATGGCTATACTGCCCAAAGTAATTTACACAATCAATGCTATCCCCATCAAACTACCATTGAATTTCTTCACAGAACTGGAAAAAACCACCATGAATTTCATATGGAACCAAAAAAGAGCCCGCATAGCCAAGTCAATTCTAAGCAAAAAGAACACAGCAGGAGGCATCACGCTACCAGACTTCAAACTATACTACAAGGCTACAGTAATCAAAACAGCATGGTACTGGTACCAAAACAGAGATATAGACCAATGGAACAGAACAGAGGCATCGGAGGCAACACAACACATCTACAACCATATTATCTTTGATAAACCAGACAAAAACAGGCAATGGGGAAAGGATTCCCTATTTAATAAATGGTGTTGGGAAAACTGGCTAGCCATGTGCAGAAAGCAGAAACTGGACCCCTTCCTGACACCTTACACTAAAATTAACTCCAGATGGATTAAAGACTTAAACGTAAGACCTGACACCATAAAAACCCTAGAAGAAAATCTAGGCAAAACCATTCACGACATAGGAGTAGGCAAGGACTTCATGAACAAAACACCAAAAGCATTGGCAACAAAAGCCAAAATAGACAAATGGGACCTAATCAAACTCCACAGCTTCTGCACGGCAAAACAAACAGTCACTAGAGTGAATCGGCAACCATCAGAATGGGAAAAAATCTTTGCAGTTTACGCATCTGACAAAGGGCTGATATCCAGAATTTACAAAGAACTCAAACAGATTTACAGGAAAAAAACAAACAAGGCCATTCAAAAATGGGCAAAGGATATGAACAGAAACTTTACGAAAGCAGACATACATGAGGCCAGTAAACATATGAAAAAGTGCTCATCGTCATTGGTCATTAGAGAGATGCAAATCAAAACCACATTGAGATACCATCTCACACCAGTTAGAATGGTGATCATTAAAAAATCTGGAGACAGCAGATGCTGGAGAGGATGTGGAGAAATAGGAACACTCTTACACTGTTGGTGGGAGTGTAAATTAGTTCAACCATTGTGGAAGACAGTGTGGCGATTCCTCAGGGACCTAGAAATAGAAATTCCATTTGACCCAGCAATCCCATTACTGGGTATCTATCCAAAGGACTATAAATCGTTCTACTATAAGGACACATGCACACGAATGTTCATTGCAGCACTGTTTACAATAGCAAAGACCTGGAACCAACCCAAATGCCCAACGATGATAGACTGGACTGGGAAAATGTGGCACATATACACCATGGAATATTATGCAGCAATCAAAAATGATGAGTTTGTGTCCTTTGTAGGGACATGGATGAATCTGGAGAACATCATTCTCAGCAAACTGACACAAGAACAGAAAAAGAAATACCGCATATACTCACTCATAGGTGGGTGAGAAAAATGAGAACACATGGACACAGAGAGGCAGTCTACTATACACTGGGGACTGTTGAGGGGAATGGGGGAGGGACAGCGGGGGGGGCTGGGGGGGATAGCCTGGGGATGAATACCAAGTGTGGGTGAAGGGGAGGAAAGCAGCAAAGCACACTGCCATGTGTGTACCTATGCAACTATCTTGCTCGTTCTGCACATGTACCCCCAAACCTATAATGCAATAAAAATTAAAAAAAATAAAAAAAAATAAAAAAAAAAAGAAATGTAGACAAGATGGTTTAAGCTTTAGTAGCTAAATTGAATCAACACTGACCTTGTGAATGAAAGCCACATACTAAGAACTGAAAAACAGAAAGAGTGAGCTTGGGTCCATGATAATACTTGCATGCCATTTATCACACTGCTATAAAGACATACTGAGCCTGGGTAATTTATAAAGAAAAGAGGTTGAATTGGCTAATGGTTCTGTGGGCTGCACAGACTTCTGCTTCTGGAGAGGCCTCAGGAAACTTACAATCATGGCAGAAAAGGAAAGGGAAGCAGGCACAGTTTTCACATGGCTGGCAGGAGAGAGAGAGAGAGAGACAGAGACAGAGACAGAGACCGAGAGACGGACAGACATGGTGGAGGTGCTATACACTTTTATAAACAACCAGATCTCGTGAGAACTCTATCATAAGTCAAAACTAGGGGGGATGGTGCTAAACCATTAGAAACTACCCCATGGCCCAGTCACCTCCCACAAGGCCTCACCTCCAACATGAAATTACAATTCAACATGCCATTTAAGTGGGACACAGAGGCAAGCCATATCAATACCCAAATGCCTTAACCGTCCTAGATCTCTTATCTCCAGATTTCTTTTACATAAAGGATAAAATTCCAATTTGCTTAATTTTGGTCTCTGTTATTAGCAACAAGATGCACTCTCCGGTACATGTATTAATTTTCATTGCATGTAATTCTGTTTGTAATTTGGTCTTTAAGAATTCTTCACGTATTAAAGAGAGCAATACTTTTTTGTTGCATACATATATACTTGTTACGTGTGTGTGTGTATATATATATACACATGTATGTATAAAGAGAGAGAGGATGAAATATTTTTCTCAGTTTTATCTTTTAATTTTGTTCTTAGTACTTTTGACATACAAAAGTAACAGATTTTATGTAATCAAACCTCTCTCTTAATAGCTTCTGTCTTCACGTTTACAGTTACAAAGTTCTTTCCCATGGACAAGTTATAAAGCTATGTACCCACTGTATTTGTAAGGGGAGACTATATCATGCTGCAGAAGCAAATGGACTTTAGTATTTTAGTAAATTAGTACAGAAAAAGTTTACATTTTCTTAAAACAAGATCTGATGTGGGTGAGGCAGTTCTCAATCTTGTAAGTGTGCCATCTGGAGCACAGGGCTTGCAAACTACTACAGAAAAGGAAGAGATAAGTGGAGGAAGGACATAGATCCTTTACTGTCTCGGCCTAGAAATGAGATACGCTATTTCTGTTCACATTTGGTTAGCCAGAGATGATCATATGACACATACCTAACTAGTTGTGAGGTTCCATAATGTGGAGGATCATTGGATATTTGATGTGCACCAAGAGAAAAAGTGATGTTACAACACTTTTTCTCTACTTTCTTTAGATCTTTAATCTGAGTTAATTCACTATTAAGCACATCAGGCAGGGATCTATGGTGGTTGATTTTATTCAGATACACACTTCAAGATTGTCCTTTCTACCACTGCTTGTCTTAACTAAGAAAACTATGGCTCCTCAAGATTTTGTTTTTCTGGGATTGCATAATAAATGCAGATACCTATCCACTCAGTGCTAATGAACAGGGATATTCTCTGTATTTGGGGAAACTTGTTTGGTTTATCACTCTTCATTATTTCCCACCAAGAAGGTAAGGCAATTTGTCTAGCTGGCAAAGACTTGTTAGGAACGTGTTTCCATACATTGATTTTCTTGCACAACTTGTATCTCTTCATGCCATTTGGCAGAGATAATAAATAACTGGAGAAAATGTTCACCACTATCCCCTGAGTGCATGAGCTCACCTCTGCCACTGTGTTGTAGCCATCTTTGCTCTACTGGTGACACTATTAATAAGCACAGTAAACCTGAGCCCTTTACTTGTAGGCAAGCAAAAACAGCCATGGTTCCATCAGCAGTCTTTATGAGTTATAGCTTGCGACATATATAAAGTAAATTTAGCAGCAGATCCCTTTGGATTGCTATGTTTATGATCTAATGTCAGAGACATCAATACATTTTGGCAAACTACTTTTCCATTATAATATAGCTAAAAGCTAAGGGTACCACAAAGGAGAATTTTTACTTTGCCTTTTTTGTGGTAGAGAAGGAATGTTTAGTGATAGCTAACATAGTAGTTCAACCTATTGGCAGAACAATATATGAATTATTTCTTCTACAGTTGTTACATATTTGCACTTGATTATAGAATATGACCTTTTGTTTAGAACTACTAGTACCTCTTTTTATGTAAGATAAACCAGGCAGGAGAATTGTCTTCATTTTAGAAATATTGGTCTACATAAATTATATGAAGGAAGACAGATGATTTAGTACCCCAGTATGTGTGAAAAAGTATATTGGCATTCCTCTGGGATGGCATGTTTCAGCACAAGCTTGGGAGCACAGCTAGAGTTTAATCTCTTGATAGTTGAATCCAGGTCAGGGGCCCTAAAACATTCTCTAAAGACTAGGGATCAAGATGAAACTGTACACTCTCACACAAGAATTTCCTGATTAAAGGTTTTGGAAAACTTACTGCATCATTTGATCACATGAACGCTGATGCCTGCATCATTCCTTTTGCCCCTAAGTGGTTCATTTCCATATGTCTTTGAAAAATAACACATCAACTTCTTCATTGGTTCATGTTGATTTTTTTCTGCACTATAATATTTTGATTATGATTGCTTTATAGTATGTTTTACACTTAGGAGAGCAATTCTCACTCTTTTTTTTTTCTTTTCTTATTTGGCTGAGGAATTAGTGGACTTTTAATCTTTCATATACCTTTTAGAATAATTTTTGAGTTCACCAAAAGAATGTTTGTTCATAATAATAATAAAAATGTTAAAAACTAGCATTTATATGGCTCTATGAACCAGGGATTTTTCTAAGCATTTTAACATAAATTATTAATTCCCTTCCTCATCACAAAAACTTTACCACTCAAATGCTTTTATTATCTGATATTGTTTCAGATGAACAAATAAAAGTATAGAAAAAGTAAATAGTTTGACCAAAGTTACTCAGTTAATAATTGATATGACTGGGATTCAAACTCAGACTCTTTGTATCCAGAGTGTATACTTTAATCACTGTGCTAAATAGAAAAGTTTCACCTTTTTTCATTTTTGCTGATTTTTAGACATTTATAATTTTAGTTGTTACTGTGAATGGCATCTCATTTTATATTACATTTGTTTGATCGTAGTTTTATATACATTTTAGTTACCTTATCAATAACATACATTACCAACATTTTCTCCCAGACTGTGACTTGTCTTTTAACACCCCATGTATATTTTGTATCTAATCTTAAATTTTAATATAGACAAATTTATCAACATTTAAAGATATGATTTCTGCATTTTCTTCTTCTGCCTAAGGTTACAAACTTGTTGTTCTATATGTTTTGTTCTTTTCTTTTCTTTTTTTTTTTTTGAGACAGAGTCTCATTCTGTCACCCAGGCTGGCATCCAGTGGTACAATCATGGCTTAACTACAGCCTCAACCTCCTGGGCTCAGCTGAACCTCCTGCCTCAGCCTCTTGACTAGCTGGAACAACAGGCATGCACTGCCATGCCCAGCTAATTTTTGTATTTTTTTTGTAGAGATGAGGTTTCACCACATTGTCCAAGCTGGTTTCAAACTCCTAGACTTAAGCAATCTGCCTACCTCGGCTTTTCACAGTGCTGGCATTACAGGCATGAGCCACTTCTTCTGCCTATTTTCTTAGGAAATTGAAAAAATTACTATCTATAATTGGTCTTTAATTTCTTTGTACTTTGTAGACATTGGCAAAACAAAGAAAAAGAGAAAGGAAGGACAATATTAAAAACTTCAACAATATTCCTCAAATTCCTATACCTAACACTGTCATTCTTTTGAAGGGCTTATTTTATTTAACAATATACTGTGGCCACTTCTCTGTTATTAGAGAATACCTATCATTTCTTATATAATGTCATTATAATATGATATTCTTATATATTGTATTAATAAGAATTACACGGTGGAAGAGTAAGTGTGAGGTTGAGGTATTTATTTCATTAGAACTGCAATTATCTGGCTACAGGTTGGCAGTGCTTTTATTTGGCCCTGTCCTACACTCAGAGCTACAGCTACATCTAGGGATACGTATGTCTAACTGCTCTCTCTCTCTTTGTGCTTCCAGGCCAAGGTGGGGTAAAGGTTCCCCACTAGTGATATCTTTAGGGTGCTTCATCATTCTTCGTTAGTTTCCTTTAAACTTGTATGCCTCCTTATATATCATTCCTTCATATACTCTTATCAATTCTCCATTTCATTGGCCATCTTTTCTTACCAGATATCTTACATATAGCTACAGAGAAGGCTGCTGGACAGGAACTGTTAACTTTTGAATATAAGCACATGGAGAGTCAGGGAGGGAGCCAGATAGAGAAATGTATCTTTCCTCATGCTTTCCAATCTCTCCTTCATGTTTCCCTGGCCAAACCCACTCAAAAGCTGAAGTACAAAGGAGCTCATTGATGTAGATCCCAGAAGTATCAGAGTTTACATTATGAAATACATGGAGAAATCCAGCACATGCATCAAATTCCTAATATTAGTTCCCAAATTAAAGGACAAAGATAAAAGATTTTGTTCCTTACATTAACATTGCATTTTTGTTCCAATGTAATTGAAGAACTAAAACATTAAAAAATATGTTGTGAAGTTAGTACTTAGAATAGAAGTCTGGGGGCTGTTAGAAGGGAGCTACTTGATGACCAAGAATGGAATGTGCTCTTTTCTCTTTCTCCCTAATCTTCTTCTTTAATAAACACTCCTATTGTTTTTCTAGGTTTTTTTTTTTTGAGACCTCGTCTCAATCTATCACCCAGGCTGGAGTGCAGTGGCTTGGTTTAAGCTCACTGCAACCTCCACCTCCTGGGTCCAAGCGATTCTCCTGCCTCAGCCTCCTGAGTAGCTTGGATTATAGGCACCCAACACCACACCGGACTAACTTTTTCTTTTATTTTTACTGGAAATGGGGTTTCACCATTTTGGCCAGGCTGATCTTGAAATCCTGACCTCAAGTGTGATCTACTCACCTTGGCCTTCCAAAATGCTGGCATTACAGGAAGGAGCAACCACACCTGGCCTGATTTTCTAGGGTTTTAAGTTCATGCTGAGATATATAAATCTCTCTCTCTCTCTCTCTCTCTCTCTCTCTCTCTCTCTCTTTCTCTGTGTGTGTGTAAGAGGTAGAGACAAAAGAAGGGTGAAGGCATAGTATGGGAAAGATAGTCTTTCACTCACAAATCGGCATCTAGAATTTAGAGAGGTGCATTTTTCTATTTTCAGGTTTATACAGGCCCTGTTTTGCTAAGTCAGGATATAGATATTGTGTAAAATGGTTATTCTATCTTTGTTGAAAAAGTTAGGCTCTATTTAATGAAGCAAAGCCAAAACGTGTTATGAGCATCAGTTTTTTTTTTTTTTTTTTTTTTTTGGGGGAAAGTGCACCCCACCTGCACTTTCCACTTGTCTGTTTTATTTTGGAGAACTTGCTTTTTGTTTGTGGAAAACTTCCCAGATAGTATAATAAAATTGTAATCACTAAAATCATTTATTGATTTCTTCTTATGTACTAGATATTTTGTTAAACATTATAATGCATTTTATTTTTCTAATTTCTTATAATGATATTACAAAGCATTGTATTGGGCCTTAATCAATTAATTGATTTATTCTTTTTAAAAACAGGCCATGAGATAAAATATTCATAACTTGCAATTGACTGAAATCAGGCAAGAGGATTTTCTAAGTAATTGCATTTTTTTTTCTATTGAAGATTACATTAAGTAAGAATCTGATATTTCTCATGCTGGTTTTTCTGTCTTCTGTTGGTGAGGTTTCTTTCTTCTGTCTCAAGAATCTGAAGGGCTGATAGAGTTTTATGCATAGTTATGTCTCTTGATACTAAGCTTATTATTTCAGGAGGAGAGAGATGAGGTGCTTTTCCTGGTTGGTAGCATGAGGAATCTATGTCTCTAGAGCCAATTGAGTGCATTTTTTTCTTAACTCTGCGTTCGGTGACAACATTGGTAGCCATAGCAGCAGTATTTATATTGGTGAAACTACAAATGCTAGAAATGAGGATTTTAATTTTAATTTCATTTTATTGACTTTTTGTGTGTAAACTGTTTGCCAGCACGCTAATGGTTAGAGAGAAGCCACAGGACACAGTAGAAGCAGGGAGACCAATGAAAGGGCTGCAGTGAGTCAAGAAATGATAGTGACCTAAGAGTGGGTGGGCGTGGGTGGGTAGAGTATAATTTGAGAAATGTTTGGGAGATAAAAATTAATAGCAGGTGTTAAAATTTGTATTGTTCATTTTACGAGAGACATAACTGAGACTCAGAAAGATTAATTTGCCTATGATCACACAAGAAGCAAGCAGTAAGGTAAACACTGAAATCCTTACCTTCCGGATTCCAAATCAGGTGATTTTTTTTTTTTTAAATGCCTCTTGATCAACAGGAAGCTCCATTGTTCCATTCACTAATAGTAATGAATATTACTATTAGAATAGCTAATATTACAATTAGAATAGCTAATTATTCTATTAGACAGATGATGTTCATGCGTTCAGGGGCATTTTCCTGCTAACTGCAGGGGTTCTGAATGTAAATATACTGACCTGTATATTCTTGAAGTCAGGACAATCTACAGATTTGTTACTATGCCCTCAAAGCATGACAGTCTGACCCAGACAGCATATAGACTTTGTCTGGGTCATGGGCCCTATTAATAACTTAGTGAACACTATGTGAACAAACATGCAAATAATTTTGCTAATGATTTCAGCAGACTCACACATGCTGTTCCGAAAGTCTATTGTTGACTTTTGGGTCCAAAAATACTATACTATGATCCTCAATAATTAAAAAAGATTAAAGAAACATGAAATAATTTAAAATATTAAATTTTAATCACCACTTAAAAATACATCTTATATAAAAAAACCCGAAACAACTAGGTCCTTACGGACCCTATGAAATAAAACGTCAATTTTTTTTTGTGGTTATAAAATACTGAAATTTTTTAGATAAATTAAGCATAATAAAATAGCGTTTTGGAACTTGAAAGGATCTTAGGGATTTTCTAGCTCAACCCACACATTTTACAGAGGACTAGCTTCTCCTTGTTGATACAAACAATTTATAAGAGAGCTTTGTTTAGAACCTAGATCTTCTGACTCTTAATTGATGGGGCATTCCATGTAATATTCTACCTAATGGAGATTATCTATAAATTTCAAAAACCAAAGACAATTCATTCAAAAAATTCTGATGACATTTAAGTGATGATTATTAAAATTGGGAAAGTTATTTAAGCCTTTTAATATAATAGAGAATATTAAAATAATGTAGCTTCTAATTGCAATTCCTTTTTTGTATGGGTGAAAAATATTTTTAAAAATTAGTTTATTGAGAATTGATAACACAAGTTTAAAAATAGTTACATTTTTGCCAGTACCTGATAAAAATAAATATACACATATTTAATAAGAAAATAATCTTTACATATAGAAAAAATACATTTCTAAATGTAAAATGTTTATTTTCTTAACATAATGTGTTTTACCCAAAGATATCCCAAGTTTTTTTTTTTTTTTTTGAGACGGAGTTTCGCTGTTGTTACCCAGACTGGAGTGCAATGGCACGATAGCGGCTCACCGCAACCTCTGCCTCCTGGGTTCAAGCAATTCTCCTGCCTCAGCCTCCCGAGTAGCTGGGACTGCAGGCGCACGCCACCATGCCCAGCTAATTTTTGCATTTTTGGTAGAGACGGGGTTTCACCATGTTGACCAGGATGGATCTCTTGATCTCGTGATCCACCTGCCTTGGCCTCCCAAAGTGCTGGCATTACAGGCTTCAGCCACCGCGCCCGGCCCCAAGTTTTTAACTCTCACTTCTTCTAACATATTTTACCTGTATTTTTTACTAGCACTATTAACAAGTTTTTCTTTCTGTGCTATTTTTAGTTATTTTATTTTACATATCCTGATACTTGTTGCATTTTAAAAATAACTTCTGTGTGCATTAAATACTGTTATGTACTAATTGTACTTTATTGTTTAAAAACTAAAATGCTTAGAGATCCCCTGATTTGTTATATATTTTTTCCTTTTATGTTCAGAGAAATATACTTTAATGATCAGAAATTGACTGGATGTTACATAAACTCTTAATATTGAATTATAACAATCCAGACCAGGAATAGCAAATAAGTTTTCATCAATGGTTGAAGCTCTCTGGCACTTTCTGAAAAACTGTTTTCTGAGACTACATCTAGTTTCAGCAGGAAATTGACTGATTAGTGATGCCTGCTATAGAGGTAGGACAGGAGAGCACTTGCAGGCATGCCACATATTTGTTATGTCTGTTCCAAATGATATACAATAAAAGTGTAAACTTTAGTTCTCTTAAGGACAGGACATTTTTAGTTGATAGTATTTACTGATTGTCATATAGTTAACCAGAAAAAAATATTTTACTTCAATATATGGAGCTGAAAATACTTGAAAAGTTTTAATATTATATACCTGCCTTGGCAAGTTCTTATTGTAAGAATCTTATTTGATAATTCAAGATTCTGTCATACCTCAGAATCATCGTTATTAGTGTCAGTTTCTTAGAAATGAGATTCTTAATCTTAATGAACTCTAGCATATCCACTAGAAATTGTCTCTCTCTCATTTGTTGAATCACTTACTGGTTTTCTGATATATTACTTTATTTTGTTTGATTTTTTATTATACTTTAAGTTCTGGGGTATATGTACAGATCATGCAGGATTGTTATATAGGAATACACATGCCATGATGGTTTGCTGCATTCATCCCCCGGTCATCTACGTTAGATATTCCTCCTGATGTTATCCCTCCCCAATTCCCCCACCCCCTGCCATCTCTTCCTTAGCCCCCCCCACCCCCCAAACAGGCCCTGGTGTGTGATGTTCTATGTGTTCTAACTGTTCATCACCCACTTATGAGTGAGAACACACGGTGTTTGGTTTTCTGTTCTTGTGTTAGTTTGCTGAATGATGGTTTCCAGATTCATCCTGCAAAGGACATGAACTCATTGTTTTTTTATGGCTGCATAGTATCCATAGTATCCATGGTGTATATGTGCCACATTTTCTTTATCCAGTCTATCATTGATTGGCATTTGGGTTGGTTCCAAGTCCCTGCTATTGTGAACAGTGCTGCAGTGAACATACATGTGTGTGCGTCATTATAACAGAACAATTTTTAATCCTTTGGGTATATACCCAGTAATGGGATTGCTAGGTCAAATGGTATTTCTATTTCTAGATCCTTTAGGAATCACCATACTGTTTTCTACTAAAGTTTTCTTATAAAAGATAAAGATAGAAATACTATTAAATAATTGCCTTAGATAATCACACTTTTGGTACAGATGTTACTAATATCTATGCAAGCACAAGGTGTTTACTGCCATAATTCTTTTATTTGTAGAGGTATTCTTTTTAACAAATTGAATAATTTCGGGAGAAAAAACACTTGGTGACAATAAAACCTTTTGGGGAAAAGTAATATCTGTACAATTACTTATATAAGAGGTGGATAGTTTTAATGCTTTATCAGAAAGCATAAATAACTAATATCTAGTGGCACTTGAATCAAGGTTAAGCCACAGTTAAATTCTAGGTCAAAATGATAACAGTATGGCCAGTATAGATCCCAGTGAAGCTTTCTCAGCTACATTTAAGGGTCAAAAGTTATAGATTTTTAGTCAGCTAGATCTGGATCTGAAGGTTTGGGCAAATTACCTAGTTTTACCAATGCTTTTTCTTGATTTTCACAAGGCCAAGAGTAACTCCTATGTGGGAAAACCTTTGGAAAATTCAATACTGTATGCTGATGATGATGGTGAGGGGAGGTCTATCACCATTGGTCAAATGGAAACATTTTCTTCATCTGGAGGAATATGAGCTTCATCAAATGTCACCAGCATTCCTAGTATATGATACTATATGGCAATCAGGGAAGCAAGAGATGAATGAAGGGTTCTACAGAATTTCTTATATCTCTTACTGTCTGTCTTGGGAGATGAAATATATTAACAACTTTGTAATATTTCTTTCTTTTCTTTTGAGAGTCTCACTCTGTCACCCAGGCTGGAGTACAGTGGTGCGATCTGGACTGTAACCTCCACCTCTTGGGCTCAAGCAGTTCTCCTGCCTTAGTCTCTGGAGTAGCTGAAATTACAGGCGTGCACTACCACACCTGGCTAATTTTAATATTTTTAGTAGAGAAGGTGTTTCACCATGTTGGCTAGGCTGGTCTCAAACTCCTGAACTCAAATGATTCACCTCAGGCTCCCAAATTGCAGGGATTACAGGCATGAGCCACTGTGCCTGGCTAACTTTGCAATATTTTTGTTAGAGAATAGATGACATCCTGCTTTCAGTGTCCTCTCCAGCAAAGATCAACTGCATTTCATTTCTGTCAGGCATTGAGGTTACAAAATTAAGAGGTCAGTGGGGTGCCAGGATTAGCTCACATTGGCATGTTATTCTTTCTCAATTCTGGTTTCCATGACATAATGTTAGAAGCTTAAAAATTCTCCATGTTGGGAATATTTATACCACAGAGATAAGCAAATGCTACCACTCATCTTCTCTGCCTCCCTTCCTCTCCCTGGAGATCAGGTTGGTAGACATTTAAAACTACTTCACACCAGGTAGTATACTCTAGGGATTTCCAGTCAGTTCCTAAGGTCCTTTAGATTGCCCAAGTCACCATAAGCATTAGAGGGAAATATACTACATTTATCTATACTCTAAATATAGGCTCAATTAACCAGTCTAAGAGCGTTTGATAGTCAAGAGCAAACCTTAACCTTAATCAAGAGACTGTTACATTACAGAAAAAATTAAGGTAAATGAAACCAGTTAACCAGTTAACTGACGTGACATATCTTTATGTCAGTTACAGAGGTCCTGACATAAAGATATGTAAATTTCAGATGCTAAATACTTAGAATAGCAGTATTTGTGTTTATTATGTATTAACTAACAATATTTTTATATGTACTAAAGTTCGTTATTGCTATTTCAACTTTGTGTAGTTCATCCTCTCACAAAACAGACATTTTAAAAATATTTATAGACATTGCATTATAATGAGCTCAGTTAGTCCATCATCTCATGATTGAATTTATAAAATCACTGGGAAATTTATATCTTATGAGAGTAGAGGAATTTTTACCTTATGCAAAGCATGAAAATGAACACACACTATATTCCTTAAGCAATGTGTGTTGACAGCTCCATTACATTACCTGTACGCCTAGGCATTCTAAAACATCATGAGTCACTGACCTCTTCCCCTCTCTCTAGCTAAAACGCACAGTGTAAATAGATGCTCCATCTCTACAGAAAAAGAATCTTTTTTGCTAGGAGCAGATTACAATTCAGTGGAAACTAGTTTAAACATCATTATGTTCAGCAAGATAACACACATTCATAGGACCTTTCAGTTTTCAGGCCAGTGCCTCATTTACAGTTCACAAGGTGGCTGTATAACCCACAAATAAAGTGCTTATTATAGTGATAATAGCAAACTTGTGGTTTTAGAAATTTTTAACTTTTTCCTTTTTTAACCTATAGCATTGATGAATTACAGATATTTTGTAGTCCATTTGAATTTATTTTTACATAACTTGGATATATTCATCTAATTTATTGAAAAATTTATGTTCTCTATAAACTCAAACTAAAATGAAATAATTCTTTTGATAAAATATTCCTATGTCCAAAACTATTCTGCCTTTAACACAGTAAGTGCCTAGAGAGATGCATAAATCTTTCTCAATAATATTTTATTATCCAATTACTTTTTCTGGTTCCAAATCAGGAGAGTTTGGGAGGAGGAAATGAAAGCTAAGAGTAATGGGTGTGGAAATATTGAGGAAAAAATAAAAATTATTTTATTCTGAATTATCCATTTTGTGTATCTATCTAATTTTTTAAACCAAATTCCCAGACTTCAAGTAGAGGCTTATATGATTCTAATTCAAAGAACAGCAAACATCTTAAATTTCGAATATTTTTTCTTGCCTAGTTCAATATTGAGTTGCAGAAATTGATTAGAAGTGATTTCGGCTCAGCCACTTTTTAGTTAATGAAGTGGAAATTCAGTGTTGTTATCATTTTTTTTCAAAGGAATCTGCCCATTAGTAGTCACTTCCTAAGTCCCAAATTGTTAGTCATGTCCATCTGGATGGTTATACTGAACATTACATTTTTACTTGTGCTTTCATAAGTATATAGTTATAATTTTCATAAATCTAAAAAATTTTTGTTTTTAAAAGAAAATAAATGACTCAAGCAATATTTTAGATGTTCATATTGGTGAACATGAAGAAGTAGGTATTTTCAAAGCTAATGAAAAATGTACAAATGAGGAGAGAATAAAGTTTTCAAAAGAGTGGAAGAATTTTGTTGGTACTAAATTACAAGTGAGTTGTTTTGTCTACATCTCCATAGTCTGATGAATCAGTACAGAGCATACGGCCAAGGAATTTGTTAGGATGTGTGGCACATTTACCACAAAAGAGGTTTATCTATCCGATAGCCTTTGAAAATGTGACCATTCCCCAAGGCATTGAATTTGAACAAAAATAAAAAGACGAATGAATTCATTTTTAATAGTACAAAATCCTTGATAATATAGAATGGCAATCTCTAGAACATTGCTTGTCCTTCAGTAACACCGCTAATATGATATTTAATTGCAAAAGTTGCTGATATTCTTGGAGAACAGTAAACTGATGGAAGAGCACTGTAGTGTATAGTATGATGCACACCACCAGCAAAAAGTGTAAAAGTAATGTAGGGCTCAGATAGAAGAGTTAATCTTGAAAATCTGAAAAACAACAGGTGTATTTAATTGAAAGCAGCTTCCAGCAGCAAGATTTAAAGGGTTGATACATGAATTTATTGAGATGAAAGAATATTTATTCCTTATACCTGTGAAATTGCTTTATTTTACCCTTTGTATGCCTTCTATTTATTTAAAATACACCTAGATTCAACTCCTGATTCTCCATATGCCATATTTAACATTTGACTGATTTGTCTATGTGGCTGTAATCTGGCAACGGAAAGTTGCCATGGTTTTAATTGTTTGGGTTGTAGTCTCTTTGAAAGGTGGAATACTTACTTTGGGGGGCAATATAGTTTTACCTTATAGTCCATGTCTGTGGAATGTGTATCTCAAATATCTGTTAATCACTGTATTATAAATTTTTGCTAAAATAGTAATAATGCTAAGTAACACTTATTGAGCACTTGACAATGGTGTCAGACAATGTACTTTACAGACCTCTGAAGTAGGGAAGGTTATTATTATTCATTTTTACAGATGACGGAGTGGAAACAAGAGAGTTTATATAGTTTGCCCAAGGTGACACAGCTACCAAATGGCAGAGACAGGATTAAAATTTAAATACTCTCTCTTCAATCCCTGTATCTTAAACTCTTGCAGGACCACATAACAACACACAGATGAAGAGAAAGTTCTCAAATAAGTGATGTTTAAATTCTCTTTGACCTTTAAGATGTGGAGTTTCTTATTTTTGTTAAGGATATTACAATTTCACTGATCGCTGAAGTTTAAAACCATGGCCTCATCTTTAATTCTTTATCATCCATGCCTGTGACTAACTAGTGACCAATTTCTGTAATTCTCCTTCTCTAATGTCTCTAGATCTGATTCTAGGCTTCCGTTCCGTTGCCATATTCTTCTTCAGTGTTCTTGATCTGGATTATGAGTAAATAGTTCTAGTCTCTTTATGCTCTAATCCATTTTCCAAAATATTGTTTTATTGAATCTAACTTTACTCTGCTACAGTGAGGCAGGCCTGCTGACCATTCCCTAAATATACATTGCATGTTTCCATCAATGTTTTTTTTTTTTTTTTGTTATTCCCTCCCTGTTGATGTCTTACACTAAAAGGAAAATCTTACAGGGTTGCTTCCTTCATGAAGCCCTTTCCATGCCACTTAACAAAAAGTGGGAAGGATGATCATTTTAGATCATAATATTCATTTGGATTTTCCCTCCTTTGATTATGGGAGTGTATGTAGGTTGGGATGTATTGTTGCAGCATCTTTAAAAAACTATAATATCTTCCCAAGGCTTTACTGCATCATATTTTACATTTAGATTATAATGCACATGAAAATAATTAAATAGTGTATGGTAAGGAAAAAAGATGTATATTTATGATGTCGATTCTTAACATGATGGATACCGCATTTACCTTGATGTGATCATTCCATGTAGTATGCCTGTATCAAAATATTTCATATACCCCATAAATATACACCTACTATGTACTCATAAAAATGGAAACAGATTTAAAAACTGTAAATAAACAACCTAATTATGCATCTTAATAAACAGAAAAGCAAGAGCAAAGAAATCACAAAATTAGTAGTAGAAAAGAAATTAAAAAATCAGAGCAGAAATAAATACAATTGAGATTGAAAAGAAATATAAAATATCTATAAAAGAAAAGATTGTTTTTTTTTAAATGGTAAAATAGACAAACCTTTAGCCAGACTAGCTAAAAAAAAAAAAAAAAAAAAAAAAAAAAAAAAAAAAAAAAAAAAAAAAACATGAAAAAGGAGACATTACAACTGACAGAAGAAATTCAGAGGATCATTGGAAATTATTATGAGCAAGTATATGCTAATAAATTGGGAAACCTAGAAGAGATGGATAAGTTCCTAGACACACACAACTTACGAAGATTGAACTATAAAAAAGTCCAAAACCTAAACAGGCCGATAACAAGGAAGAAGGTAGAAGCAGTAATAAAAATTCTCCCATCAAACAAAAGCCCAGGACCTGATGGTTTTCCCATGAGTTCTCCTAAACCTTTAAAGAACCAAATACCAATCTTACTCAAGGTATTGTTTCAAAAAATTAAGGCGTAGAGAATATTTTCAGACTCAATTTACAAGTTCAGTATTACCTTGATACCAATACCAAAGACGCAACAAAAATTGAAAACTACACGGCACTATCTCTGATGAACATAGACACAAAAATCTTCAACAAAATCTAGCAAATTGATTTCCACAACACATTCAAAAGATTATTCCTCATGATAAAGTGAGATTTCTACTAGGGTTGCAAGGATGATTCAACATTCACAAATCAATCAATGTGCTAAATCATACCAACAGAGTGAAGGACAAAATTCATATAATTATTTCAGTAGATGTCAGAAAAACATTTGATAAAACGGCTATATAAAACAAAGTCCCCAAATTTGGATTTTTACTTAACCCAGTATTATAATGTTTAACGTATCTGATTATACAAAATTTATACAAAAACATATATTTTAAAATTCCATTTTTTTCCACCAAATGATAAGCAAATATATCTTCTGTAGTCAAACTCTTTCTTTGCAATTAACAGGCTCTGTAGTAGTAAGTCTTAAACTTCATTGAATATTAGAATAGGTCAGGGAGTGATTTAAAATGAGAAATTCTCCATTCCATTTCCAATATTCTGGAATGGGGCTCAGAAACTGTGTTTAATAAGTATTTTAGTGTGTTTCATGCAGGAACGCTGCAGATCACACTTTGGGATACACTGATCAAAATATTTTTGCCAAAGTTTTAAGACTTTAGTAATTTTACTAATAGAGAAAGATCAATCCAAAAATTTATTATGTAAATTTGTAGATTTGAGTTTAGTATTATAATCTATTTTACTGTTAAAAGTCCAGCCCTGATTTCTAACCCTGGTATTTATGACCTAGTTTGAGAAAAACTAGAAACCTGAATAAAACAGAAAATATTAACTCGAACATATTGGAGGACTACCCAGTCAGTTAAGATTGAAGGAGTTAAGATCTCAAGAGAAGAGAAAAATAAAAAGATGAGTCTGACATTTACTGCCTTTTCTTCTTCATTGGTGACTGAGAGGCTAACTGAGCAGGATTTTATCAGTCTTACAGATCATGATGGGTGTGTGAAAATTCGAGCCCCAGGTCCTATAAAGAGAAATCTCTTTGGTGAATGTGCATGCATGCATAACTATATGTAATATATTAATATATCTACATATTTGTCTCCTCCTCTTACCTCTTAAATGAATGATACAACCTCTGGAGCCCATTCAAACTATATTTAAATCACAGTTCCGAAATGTACTGTTTTGAGGTCAACTACCTAATATTCTTTAAGAGAACTATTTGTCCATTTGTTCATTCATCTGATAAATACGAAATGTGTGTCTACTATATTTCAGATAGTTTAGTGTATATTTTAAAGGATATGACTGCTTCATTACATTGTAAGAATTATAATTTGCTTCTAGTATAATAAATGGTATATAAGAGTACTCAATAAATATATGCTGAATAAAAGAATTTATCAAAGCAGAAGTAACAGAGTTCTAATGGGAATCTTTTATCTTACAGGTTTTTATCTGTCTTATAAAGAAAGCTAAATATCATGTATGCTACTGTTGACTAAGTTTATTTTCACAAATTATTATAAAGAAGTTGGTGAAAATAAATAATTTTATTTCACATATGAAAACAGAAAGTAATTCAAAGGGAGATGAGAGGTTTATATACTTACCTTAAATCTTATAACTTGTCATATTCTGATTTTTTATTTGCTTTAGATTAGATTTTTGACATTGTTCTTATAAAAGTTTTTTTTCTCTGTAAGATTCTTCTAAATTCAGGAAAAAATTTACCTTAAACCAAGGATAGGCTATGCAGTGTCGAGATTGCAATGATGCATCTGATTATTTGATTGTTGTAATTCTGTATAATGTTAACTCTTTTTAAAAAACAAACATGTAAATTAAAACATGCAGAACAAATGTATGTGTGAATATTTCATATAAGATTTATAACAGATTCTAGAGTAATGAATTCAAAGAGAGTCATTCTGAAAATATAAGGAAATTGTACAAAATTTAACACACTCTTCCTATCATAAAGCTACTTCTATAACTATAAGGTACAAATAAATTAATAATGAGAGGACAAGGTCCAAGACTGTTTTATTTTTTTAAAAAATAAATTACTTCTATTCATCTTAGAACCCTTACTTAATGGGAATCTCTTGCCAACAGCCTCCAGTAATAGAATAGTGCGTGTACATTTCTATTCATCCTTAACAAATTAAAAATTGACTTTGTTTTCTTGGCAGGAGTAGTTTTCCTCTTTAAATTAAAATATAATTTTTAATAATAGAGTTGCTTAATTTGGGATTTCTTATTTTTTTCTCTTAGGTTGTATTAGTATGCTTTTGTCTACTTGTACAAAACTTTAGTTACTTTGCATTTTTCATTCTTATATTCATTCTATTAAAAAAGTATTTATTTTGTGGAAACAGTTGTTAACAGATTTGCAAAGCTGCCTGATATTTGCTGCCAAGAATTTCAGGGTCCACAAAGGATTGGAGTCTTGATAGAAATGAGTGCCAGGGTTAACATATCAAGAGAAAGTGCTGATCCTTTCCAAATTAGGTTTACTTACAAGAAATTCTGTGTATCTGCATGTCTTGTTTTAAATTCAATAAGAAATATAAAAACTGATGAGATATTCAAAATGCAATATAAGTTTTCTATATAAATATGTATTTGAAAAACATTTAAAGAAAGCAAAATCAAGCAACTTGCATGGATATTTGGTGTTTGCATCCCCAATTTTTCCACTTTTCAGGAATTATGGTGCACAGGTGAAAATTTGCAGATGAACTTTAGTTTTTGGCTTACTGGATCTTAGCCTTGTGATATCACCAGGGCTTGACCCTGTTCCTACCTGCAGTAGATGTATGATAAAATTGTTGAGTGCTTTCTCGGTTTGACAGTTTTTACAATCTCCACTCAGGAGCAAGGGGTTCTGACTTCAACTACATGAACCTATATCCATAGCTATATTTCAAGAGGTTTGTGAAATGCTTGAAATGTAGGCAAATATTTATATGTGCTTATACGTATTTTCCAGGGAAGAAGAGGCAGAAGGGTTTTGGAGGTACTGAAGGCGATTGTTTAGAATGTGGGAAAAATATTTCAAATTTTCATTTATTTATTTATTTAATCTTGGAGTATATCTGTTATTATTGTAAAATTCTTTAATTATAGCAGTTTGGGAGAAATATCTGGAAACAATTATATAGTCTAAATTAAACATATTCCAAGCATTGACAAAGTTGTATAAGTAATAGTGTGATTGTGTACCTCTGATGAATAAGATTTGTTTATGCCATTCCATACATCTGAATAGAAATGAATAAAAGCCCTTACAGTATGCTTTCTACATATCTGGACACATAATTTTGAAAATAAAATCTTAAAATTATGAATATGACATTTAATAATATTTTAGCATCATGCTGATATGTAAAAAGGGACCACACTTAATTTCCCAAATAGTAATGAACAGTAGGGCATATTGGTTGGTTATTATAAAGAAAATCAGGTCTATTTCAATTGCATAAAAAATAATGTCTTTGCTACAAAATGGTCATTTTCAAATGGTCTTACTTATGAGACATATTTGAGAATGACTAATCAGCTCTTTATGGGGTTTGTTAGATTGCTCCTTGTTGGACTACCGAAATTCACTAGTATGTGTAACTGAGATTCTTCTTTTATTTTAGTTATTATAGGTTCTGTCTTCTATATTATGTCATATGGCCTATGGTCCAGCACCTGACAAATTCTTGTGAAGAATTTTGGAGTCTGAGGTGCTTAATGACCTATTCAGTATTCATTAGCTTTTCTTGTCAGGACTTATATAATCATCTTTGGTTTCTTCTAGCACACTTCTAGTTTCCTATGTTTGTTTCCTAAATATAGAAACACGAAAAGAAAAATCATAGGAAATATAATTATTCAAGATGTAAGTTTAGCCATTAATTGCTAAGGTCTTTCTACTCACTAACTTAGAGAATTTTTTTTTTTTTTTTTTTTTGAGATGGTGTTCCACTGTTGTTACCCAGACTGGAGTGTAATGGCGCGATCTCGGCTCACCGCAACCTCCGCCTCCTGGGTTCAAGCAATTCTCCTGCCTCAGCCTCCCGAGTAGCTGGGACTGCAGGCGTGCGCCACCATGCCCAGCTAATTTATGTATTTTTAGTAGAGACAGGGTTTCACCTTGTTGACCAGGATGGTCTGGATCTCTTGACCTCGTGATCCACCCGCCTTGGCCTCCCAAAGTGCTGGGATTATAGGCGTGAGCCACTGCGCCTGGCCCAATTTAGAGAATTCTTATCTCTTTAAACAAAACTTCAAAACATATTTTTACATTTGTATCATCTGAATATCTGTAAGTAATACTAGATAAGCTACAAGGAATGTATTACAGTATATCCCACACATATTGTAGTCTTCTGCCTTCTCAGTCGTTGGAAACACAGCATAGAACTTAGTTTAAGGGGATATTAATCTTCTGAACCTTTAAAAAGTAAACTTGAAATAGCCATGGTGAAACCATGGATATTACACTTTAAGCCTTAATTTAATTCTTGTATAGAAGTTATTATTTTTTGTTGAACAACTACTATGCTGGTTACTATAGAGGGTGCTTTATTTATTTTAGGGGAGGATTTGAGTAATTTTTTTAAGTTTTTTAAATTATACTTTAAGTTCTGGGGTACATGTGCAAAACATGCAGGTTTATTACCTAGCTGTATACACTTGCCTAACTACATTAGGTATTTCTCATAATGCTATCCCTCCCCTATCTCCCAACCCCCTGGTATCTTTCCCCTAGCCCCTCAGACTCTGACAGGCCCTGGTGTGTGATGTTCCCCTCCCTTTGTTCATGTGTTCTAATTGTTCAACACCCATTTGTGAGTAACAACATGTGATGGTTGGTTTTCTGTTCTTGAGTCATTTTGCTGGAAATGATGGTTTTCAGCTTTATCCATGTCCATGCAAAGGACATGAAGTCATCCTTTTTATGGCTGCATAGTATTCCATGGTGTACATGTGCCACATTTTCTTTATCCAGTCTATTGTTGATGGAAATTTGTGTTGGTTCCAAGTCTTTTCTATTGTAAACATTGCTACAATGAACATACATGTGCATGTGTCTTTGTAATAGAACAATTTATAAGTCTTTGAGTATATACCCAGTAGTGGGATTGCTGGGTCAAATCATATTTCTGGTTCTAGATCCTTGAGGAATCACCACACTGTCTTCTACATGGTTGGACTAATTTACACTCCCACCAACAGTGTAAAAGTGTTCCTATTTCTCCACATCTTCTCCAGCATCTGTTGTCTCCTGAGTTTTTAATGATTGCCATTCTATCTGGCAGTGTGGTTTTGATTTGCATCTCTCTAATGACCAGTGATATTGAGCTTTTTTCATATGTTTGTTGGCTGCATAAATGTCTTCTTTTGAGAAGTGTCTGTTCATATCTTTTGCCCACTTTTTGAATTTTTTTCTTGTAAATTTGTTTAAATTCTCTGTAGATAATAGATATTAGCCCTTTGTCTGATGGGTAGATTGCAAACTTTCTTCCCATTCTGTTGGTTGCTGGTTCACTGTAATGATAGTTTCTTTTGCTGTGCAGAAGCCATTCAATTCAATTAAATCCCATTTGTCTATTTTGGCCTTTGTTGCCATTGCTTTTGGTGTTTTAGTCATGAAGTCCTTGCATATGGCTATATCCTGAATGATATTTCCTAGGTTTTCTTCTAGGGTTTCAATGGTGTTAGGTCTTATGTTTAAATCTTTAATCCATCTGGAGTAAGTTTTTGCTTAAGGTATAAGGAAGGGATCCAGTTTCTGCTTTCTGCCTATGGCTAGCCAGTTTTCCCAATACCATTTATTAAACAGGGAATCATTTCCTCATTGCTTGTTTTTGTCAGGTTTGTCAAAGATCAGATGGTTGTAGCTGTGTGGCATTCCTGCTGAGGCCTCTGTTCTGTTCCATTTGTCTACATCTCTGTTTTGGTACCAGTACCATGCTGTTTATATTACTCTAGCCTTGTAGTATAGTTTGAAGTCAGGTAATGTGTTGCCTCCAGCTTTGTTTTTTTCTGATCAGGATTGTTTTGGCTGTGCAGGCTATTCTTTTGTTTGTTTGTTTCCATATGAAGTTTAAGGTGTTTATTTCTAATTTTGAGAAGAAAGTCAATGATAGCTTGATAGAAATAGCATTGAATCTATAAATTACTTTGGGCAGTATGGCCATTTTCACAATATTGCTTCTTTCTAACCATGATCATGGAATGTTTTTCCATCTGTTTATGTTATCTCTTATTTCCTTGAGTAGTGATTTGTAGTTCTCCTTGAAGAGATCCTTCACATCCCTTGTTAGTTGTATTCCTAGATATTTTATTCTCTTTGTAGCAATTGTGAATGGGAGTTCACTCATGATTTGGCTCGCTGTCTGTTATTGGTGTATAGGAATGCTTGTGATTTTTGCACACTGATTTTGTATTTTGAGACTTTGTTAAAGTTGCTTATCAGCTGAAAGAGATTTTAGATGGAGTCTTCTAAATATACAATCATGTCATCTGCAAATAGAGACAATTTGACTTCCTCTTTTACTAATTGAATACTCTTTAGTTCTTTCTCTTTAGGAGTGGTGAGAGAGGGCATCCTTGTCTTGTGCCAGTTTTCAAAGAGAATGCTTTCAGTTTTTGCCCATTCAGTATGATATTGGCTGTGTGTTTGTCATAAATAGCTCCTATTATTTTTAGATACATTCCATCGATACCTGGTTTATTGGGAGTTTTTAGCAGAAAGGGCTGTTGAATTTTGTCAAAGGGTTTCTCTGCACCTATTGAGATAATCATGTGGTTTTTGTCTTTGGTTCTGTGATCTGATGGATTACGTTTACAGATTTGTGTATGTTGAACCAGCCTTGCATCCCAGGGATGAAGCTGATTTGATCATGATGGATAAGCTTTTTGATGTGCTATTGGAATCGGTTTACCAGTATTTCATTGAGGATTTTCGCATCAATGTTTGTCATGGATATTGGCCTGAAATTTTCTCTTTGAGTTGTGTCTGTGCCAAGTTTTGGTATCAGGATGATGTTGGTCTCATAAAATGAGTTATGGAGGATTCTCTCTTTTTGTATTATTTGGAATAGTTTCAGAAGGATTGGTACCAGCTTCTCTTTGTACCTCTAGTAGAATTTGGGTGTGAACCATCTGGTCCTGGACTTTTTTTGGTTGGTAGGCTATTAATTGCTACCTCAATTTCAGACCTTGTTATTGGTCTTATTAGGGATTTGACTGCTTCCTGGTTTAGTGTTGGGAGGCTATAAGTGCCCAGGAATGTATCCATTTCTTCCAGATTTAATGGTTTATTTGCATAGAGGTGTTTGTAGTATTCTCTGATGGTAGTTTGTATTTCCATGGGATCAGTGGTGATATCCCCTTTATCATTTTTTATTTGCATTTATTTGATTCTTCTCTTTTTTCTTCTTTATTAGTCTGGCTAGTGGTCTATCTATTTTATTGATCTTTTCAAAAAACCATCTCTTGGATTTGATTTTTTTTGAAGTGTTTTTGTGTCTCTGTCTCCTTCAGTTCTGCTCTAATCTTGGTTGTTTCTCATCTTCTGCTAGCTTTTGAATTTGTTTGATCTTGCTCCTCTAGATCTTTCAGCTATGACATTAGAGTATCGATTTTGGATCTTTCCTCATTTCTCTTTTGGGCATTTAGAGCTATAAATTTCCCTATAGACATTGCTTTAAATGTGTCTCAGTGATTCTGGTACATTATGTCTTCGTTCTCATTGGTTTCAAGGAACATCTTTATTTCTGCCTTCATTTTGTTATTTATCCAGTATTCATTCAGGAGCAGGTTGTTCAGTTTCCGTGTAGTTGTGTGGTTTTGACTAAGTTTCTTAATCCTGAGTTCTAATTTGATTGTACTGTGGTCTGGGAAACTGTTTATTATGATTTCTGTTCTTTTGCATTTGCTGAGGAGTGTTTTACTTCCAATTATGTAATCAGTTTTAGCGTAAGTTTGATGTGGTGCTGAGCAAAATGTATGTTTGGTGAATTTCAGGTGGAGAGTCTTTAGGTATCTGTTAGGTCTGCTTGGCCCAGATCTTATTTCAATTCCTTGATATCCTTATTAATTTTCTGTTTTGTTGATCTGTCTAATATTGACAGTGGGGTGTTAAAGTTTCCCACTATTATTTTGTGGGAGTCTAAGTCTCTTTGTAGGTCATTAAGAACTTTTGCTTTATGTATCTGGGTGCTCCTGTATTGGGTGCATGTATATTTAAGATAGCTAGCTCTTCTTGTTGGATTGATTCCTTTACCATTATGTAATGCCCTTCTTTGTCTTTTTGATCTTTGTTGATTTAAAGTTTGTTTTATGAGAGACTAGGATTGCAACCTATGCTTTTTTTGTGTGTTTTATTTGCTTGGTAAAATTTTCATCCGTTTATTTTGAGTCTGTGTGTGTCTTTGCTTGTGAAATCGGTCTCCTGAATACAGCACACTGATAGGTTATGTTAATATTGTTATGTGTGAATTTGATCCTTCCATTTTGATGCTAGCTGGTTGTTTTGCCTGTTAGTTGATACAGTTTCTTCATAGTGTTGATGTTCTTTACAATTTGGTGTTTTTGCAGTAGCTGGCACTGGTTGTTCCTTTCCATGTTGAGTGCTTCCTTCAGGAGTTCTTCTAAGGCAGACCTGGTAGTGACAAAATCTCTCAGCAGTTGCTTGTCCATAAAGGATTTTATTTCTCCTTCACTTATAAAGCTTAGTTTGGCCTGATATGAAGTTCCAGGTTGAAAATTATTTTCTTTAGGGATGTTGAATGTTGGCCTTCACTCTCTTCTGGCTTGTAGGGTTTCTGCTGAGAGAACCACTGTGAGTCTGATGGGCTTTCCTTTGTGGGTAACTAGACTTTTCTCTGTGGCTGCCCTTAGCATTTTTCCCTTCATTTCAACCCTGGTGAATCTGATGATTATGTGCCTTGAGGTTGCTCTTCTCAAGGAATATTTTTGTGGTGTTCTCTGTATTTTCTGAATTTGAATGTTGGCCTGCCTTGCTAGGTTGGGAAAGTTCTCTTGGATAATATCCTGAAGGGTATTTTCCAACTTAGGTTCATTCTCCCCATCACTTTTAGGTACACCGATCAAACATAGATTTGGTCTTTTCACATAATCCCATCTTTCTTGGACGCTGTGTTCATTTCTTTTGACTCCATTTCTCTAATCTTACCTTCTCAGTTCATTTCATTGAGTTGATTTTTAATCTCTGATATCCTTTCTTCCACTTGATCTATTTGGCTATTGAAACTTGTATATGCTTTGTGAAGTTCTTGTGCTGTGTTTTTCAGCTTCATCAAGTCGTTTATTTTCTTCTCTAAGCTGGTTATTCTAATTAGCATTTCATCTAATGTTTTTTTTCAAGGCTCTTAGCTTTCTTGCATTGGGTTAGAATATGCTCCTTTAGCTCAGAGCAGTTTGTTATTACCCATCTTCTGAAGCCTGCTTCAGTCAGTTCATCAAAATCATTCTGCATCCAGTTTTATTCCATTACTCGTGAGGAGTTTTGATCCCTTGGAGAAGAGGCATTCTGATTTTTGGAGATTTCAACCTTTTTGTGCTGTTGCTTCTCATCTTTGTAGATTTATTTCCCTTTGGTCTTTGAGGTTGGTGACCTTTCAATAGGATCTCTGAGTGGGTGTCCTTTCTGTTGATGTTGAAACTCTTTCTTCGTTAGTTTTTCTTCTAACAGGCCCTTCTGCTGTAGGTCTGCTAGAGTTTGCCGGAGGTCCACTCCAGACCCTGCTTGCCTGGGAATCACCAGTGGGGGCTGCAGAACAGCAAAGATTGCTGCCTGTTCCTTCCTGTGGTGGCTTTGTCCCAGAAGGGTACTTACCAGATGCCAGCCAGAGGTATGAGGTGTCTGTCAGCTCCTGCTGCAAGATTTCACCCAGTCAGGATGGGGGTCGGGGGCCACTTGAGGAGGCAGTCTGTCCCTTATTAGAGCTCAAGCATTGTGCTGGAAGACTGTTCCTCCCTTCAGAGCTGCTGGGCAGGGACGTTTAAGTTTACTGAACCTGAACCCGTAATTGCCCTTTTTCCTAGGTGCTCTGTCCCAGGAAGGTGGGGGCTTTATTTATAAATAAGTTCCTGATGGGCTGCTACATTTTTTCAGAGTTGCCCTGGCTGGTAAGAAATGAGTCTAATGACACAGTCTGCCCACTTTGGCCTTGCTGAACTGCTGTGGGCTCCAGCCAGTTGCTGTGTAAATTTCCTGGCCACTTTGTTTACACAGGCAGGTTAAAACCACCTACCTAAGCCTTAGTAATGGCAGACACTTCTCCCCCGACCGAGCACAAACATCACAGGTTGAACTCAGACTTCTGTGCTGGCTGTGAGAATTTCAAGCCAGTGGATCTTAGCTTGCTGGGTAGGACATGCTGAGCCAGACCACTTGGCTTCCTGGCTTCAGCCCCTTTTTTCAGGGAAATGAGCAGTTCTGTTTCACTGGTATTCAAGGTGCCACTGGAGTATGAGGGAAAAAAAACTGTTACAGCTAAAACAACTGTCCAGTTTTGTGCTAGAAACCTGGGGTGCTGGTGTTGTAGGCATGAGAGGGAATCTCCTGGTCTGTGGGTTGTGAAGACTACATGAAAAGCACAGTATCTGAGCCAGAGTGCCATTGTGTCAAGAAAAGTCCCTTATGCCTTCCCTTGGCTAGGAGAGAGCGTTCTCCAGTCACTTGAACTTCCTGGGTGAGGCGATGCCCCACCCTCCTTCAGCTTTCCCTCCTTGGACTACACCCATTGTCTAACTAGTCCCAATGAAATAAACCTTGTACCTCAGTTGGGAATGTGGAGATCACCGACTTTCTGTGTCGCTCTCAATGTGAACTGTGGACCAGAGCTGTTCCTTTTTGGCCACCTTGGCAGAAATCCCAGTGCTTTATGGTTTTACATAAAAACCATAGCAGTAAGGTAATCCTTGTAAGTAAGACTTTTCTTATTAGAAAAAAAAAAAAAAAAAAACAACACTGCAGCTCAGACAGATTAAATAACTTGCTCAAGGTCAAACCACTTGTCTATAAACTGGCATAGGATCTAAAGCTAAAGTCCTTCATTTTTAATCATTGCTCAAGGAAGTATTTCTCAAACTTATATATGTACAAACCCTCTCAAAAGGGAAAATTTTCTCATGTGACCCAATGCTATGATAAAATGTCTTAATTATAGTTTAATTTAAAAGTGTCACAATTTAAGAGTAGGGATACATTTTTAATGTTTATAGTCAGTGGTGGTTTTTTTGTTTGTTTGTTTTGGTAGAGATAACGTCTTCCTATGCTGTCCAGGCTGGTCTTAAACTCCTGGCCTCAGGCAATTCTCCTGCCTGAGCCTCCCAAAGCATTTGGATTATAGCATGATCCACTGTGCCCAGCCATACATTTATAGTTTTAATATAGGTATTGAAACAAAATATTTACGAAGATACACAAACTATAACAAAATGATAAAACTACTTCAGACTAACAATATGCACATTTTACAATATTTATTGAAGGACAACAGACATATGATAATGTGTATAAATCATGTGTAAAGTTAAATAAATTTTATACACACTTGTTTATATTTATATTCACCTGAGTAATAACCTTATGGGTCAAGATGCAAAAATATTTACAAGTGTACCTTGTTTTACTGTACTTCACTTTATTGCACTTAGCAGATATAAAATTATTTACAAATTGAAAGTTAGTGGTAACCTCGCATCAAGCAAACCTATTGGTCCCATTTTTCCAAGAGCATGTGTTTACTTCGTCTCTGTGTTACATTTTGGTAATTCTTTCCATATTTAAAATTTTTTAATTATTACAACATCTGTTACAGTGATCTGTGATCAGTGATTTTTGATGTTACTATTGTAATTGTTTTGGGATGTTACAACTATGCACATATAAGATGGAAAGCTTAGTAAATATTGTGTACATTCTGACTGCTCAACTGTCTGGTCATTTTTCATCTCTCTCCTTTTTCTTGGAGCCTTTCTATTCCCTTAGACACAATGTTAAAATTAGGCCAACTAAAAACTTTACAATGACTTCCAAGTGCTCAAGCGAAATGAAGAGTTGCATGTCTCTCACTTTATATCAAAGGCTAGAAATGAACTAAGCTTAGTGACAAAGACTTGTTGAAAGCTAAGATGGGTTGAAATATAGGACCTGTGTCAAAAAGTTAGTCAAGTTATAAATGGAAGGGAAATTTATTTTAAAAAATTAGAAATGCTATTCCAGTGAACACACAAATGATAAGAAAGCAAAACAGCCTTATTGCTGATATGAAGGAAGTTTGAGTAGTTTGGGTAGATGATCAAACCAATGACAGCATTCCCTTAAGCCAAAGCCTAATGTAGAGCAAAGCTACAACTTTCTTTGAAGTTAAGAATTCTATGAAGGCTTATAGAAACGAGGAAACTGCAGAGGAAAAGTTCGAAGCTAGCAGAGGCTGGTCCATGCAGTTTAAGGAAAGGAGCAGCCTCCATAACATAAAAGTGTGAAGTGAAGCAGCAAGTGCTAATGTAGGAGGAGCTTCAACAAGTTATCTTGAAGATATAGCTAAAATTATTGATGAAGGTAGCTACATTAAACATCAGATTTTCAAGGTGAACAAAACAGCCTTCTATTGGAAAAAGATGCCATCGAGTACTTTTAAAGCTAGAGAGGAGAAGTCAATGACTGGCTTCAAAGCTTCAAACGATAGACTGTATCTTTTTAGGGTCTAGATGATGACTAAGCTGAAGCCAATGATCATTTACCATTCTAAAAATTTCAGGGCCCTTAATAATTATAAGTTTACCCTGCCTGCACCCTATAAATGAAGCAATAAAGTCTTGATGACAGCACTTCTGTTTACAGCATAGTTTACTAAATATTTTAAGCCCACTGTTGAGACCCATTACTCAGAAAAAAAACATTGTACAATATTACTGCTCTTTGACGATGCACCTGGTACCATAAGAGCTTTAATTTAGATGTACAAAGAGATTAATACAGTTTTTATGTCTGCCACCAAAACATCCATTCCATAGCCCATGAATCAAAGCATAATTTTGACTTTCAGTTCTCAAGAAATACATTTCATAAGGCTGTAAGTTGCCACAGCTGGTGATTCCTCTGATGAATCTGGGGAGAGTCACTTGAAACCTTCTGGAAAGTATTCACCATTCTACATGCCACTAAAAATATTGGTGTTTCAGGGGAGAAGATCAAAATACATGCACAGGAGTTTGGAAAAAGTGAATTCTAACCTTCACAGATGACTTTAAGAAGTTCAAGACTTCAGTGGCGTATGTCACTGCAAATGTGGTAGAAATAGTAAGAGAAGCAGAGTGAGAAGTGTGCTTCTCACACCATGAAGGTGTGGCTGAATTGCTGCAATCTCATCATCAAACCTCAATGAATGAAAACTTGCTTTCTATGGATAAGCAAGGAAAGTGCTTTCTTGAGATGGAATCTACTCCAGGTGAAGATGCTATAAACTTGCTAAAACGAAAACAAAGGATTTAGAGTATTACATAAAGCAGCAGCAGGGTGTGAGAGGATTGACTCCAATTTTGAAAAAAGTTCTTCTCTGGGTAAAATAGCATCAGATGCTACAGAGAATTTTTTTCCAAAAGGAAAAGTGAGTAGATACCATAAATCTCATTGGATTATTTTCAGAAATTGCTACAGATGCTCTAACCTTCAGTGACCACCACCCTTATGAATCAGCAACCATCAACATTAAGACAGGACCTTCTACGGGCAAAAAGATTACAACTGGCTGAAGGCTCAGAGGATAGCTGGTATTTTTTCAGAATAAACTGTTTTAAAATTAAAATATGTACTTTTTAGACATAATGTTATTGCATGCTTACTAGACTACTTTATGCATTTACAAAGCAAACAATTTGTGTGATTTACTTTATTTTTTAAATTGCAGTTGTCTGGAATTGAGCCTGCAATATCTTTGAGGCTTGCCCATATAACACCCCAGATGACTCCCTCATTCCCTTTCTTAGTCAGCACAGTCCACCATCCATCTCCATGCCATAGATGTAACCACTAGTTTTGTTATTTGAAAGGGGTCTGAATCCAGATACCAAGAGAGGATTCCTGGATCTCAATCAAAAAAGAATTTGAAGTGAATCCATACAGTAAAGTGAAAGCAAGTTTATTAAGAAAGTAAAGGAATAAGCTGGGCACAGTGGCTCACACCTGTAATCCTAAAACTTTGGGAGATTGAGGCAGGCAGATTGCCTGAGCTCAGGAGTTCAAGACCAGCCTGGGTAACACAGTGAAACCCCTGTCTCTACTAAAATACAAAAGAAATTAGCTGGGCATGGTGGCATGCACCTGTAGTCCCAGCTACTCAGGGGACTGAGGCAAGAGAATTGCTTGAACCCGAGAGGCAGAGGTTGCCCCGAGCCGAGGTAGCAACACTGCACTCCAGCCTGGATGATAGAGGGAGTCTTCATCTCTAAAACAAAAAAGAAAGTAAAAATAAATAAAAGATGGCTACTTCATAATCAGAGCAGCAGCATAGGCTGATGGACTAAAGATACTTATATTTGAAGGTGGATCCAAGATGGCCGAACAGGAACAGCTCTGGAGTGCAGTTCCCAGCAAGAACAACACAGAGGGCGAGTGATCACCGCATTTCCAAATGAGTTTTCATGCCCACAGACCAGGATATTCCCAGGTTGAAAAGCGCCACGAGTTTCAGCACAGCTGTTTCAGCTGGTGCAGTGGGTTGACACATAGAAACTCACACAAATCTGGGTGGCCATTTCAACTGGTGCCTGGAATGCCTGGGAGACCGAGCCACCAATTCAACTGAAAAAGAGGGGGCTGAGACAGGGAGCCAGCTGATCTGGCTCAGCGGGCACCACCCCCACAAAACAAGCAATCTGAAACGCTCTGGATTGAGAGTTTCACAGCAAGTGCAACTTGGATGGTCCAGCTTTGTGGGGTAAAGGGTGTTCACCACTACTGAGGCAGTCTGTCAGTACCAAGGCAGTTCTAACTGTATCTCTATAAACAACACCTCAGGGAAGTTCACACAGCAGCAGAGCTGAGTGCATGGTAGCTCAGCAGCGCCTCTGCTGGCAGTCTAGGACTAGACTATTACCTGGCTGGGCAGGGCATCTCTGAAAAAAGACAGCAGCATATCAGCAACTTATAAATAAAGCCTGACCTTCCCAGGACACAGCACCTGGGAAAAGAGGTGTTTATGAGTTCCGCTGCAGCAGACTTAAATGTAACTGCCCAGCAGCTCTGAATGGAGCAACAGACCTCTTAGCACAGCCCTTGAGCTCCTGTAAGGGACAGAGTGTCTCCTCAAGCAGCACCCTGACCCCCATATACACAAAGAGACACCTCATAAAGGAGAGCTCAAGCTGACATCTGGTGGGTACCCTTCTGGGATGAATATAATAGAAGAAGAAATTGGCAGCAACCCTTACTGTTCTGCAGCCCCCACAGGTGATCCCCAGGCAAGTAGGATCTGGAATGGACCTCCAGCAGTCCTGCAGCAGAGAGGCCTGACTGTTAGGAGGAAAACTATGAAACAGGAAGAAATAGCTCCAAAGTCAACAAAAAGGATGTCCACTTAGAGACCCCATCTGAAAGTCACCAACTACAAAACCACAGGTAGATAAAGCCACGAAGATGGGAAGAAACCAGTGCCAAAAGGATGAAAACACCAAAAATCAAAATGCCTCTCCTCCTACAAGGGATCACAGCTCCTCACCAGCTAGGAAACAAAGCTGCATAGAGAATGAATTTGCTGAATTGACAGAAACAGGTTTCAGAAGGTGAGTAATAACGAACTTCTCTGTGCTGAAAGAACATGAGTTAACCCAATGCAAAGAAACTAAGAACCTTGAAAAAAGGTTAGATGAAATGCTAACTAGAATAGTTTATTTTAGAATAAACAGAAGAATATTATTTACTTGATGAAGCTGAAAAATAGCACAAGAACTTCATGAAGCATACACAAGTTTCAGCAGCCGAATCGACCAAGCAGAAGAAAGGAATCAGAGATTGAAGATAATCTCAATGAAATAAAATGAGAAGGCAACATTAGACAAAAAATGAAAAGGAATAAACAAAGCCTCCAAGAAACATGGGATTATGTGAAAAGACCTAATCTACATTTGATAGTTGTAACTGAATGTGACAGAGAGAATGAATCCAAGCTGGAAAACACTCTTCACGATATTAGCCAGGAGAATTTCCCCAAACTAGCAAGGCAGGCCAACATTCAAGTCCAGAATATACAGAGAACACCACAAAGATATTTCTCAAGAAGAGCAACCCCAAGGCACATAATCATCAGATTCACCAGGGTTGAAATTAAGGAAATACTAAGGGCAGCCAGAAAGAAAAGTTGGGTTACCCACAAAGGGAAGCCTATCAGACTCACAGTGGATCTCTCAGCAGAAACCCTGCAAGTCAGAAGGGGTGGGGAGCAATATTCAGCATCCTTAAAGGAAAGAAATTTCAATCTAGAATTTCATATCCAGCCAAACTAAGCTTCATAAATGAAGGAGAAATAAAATTCTTTATGGACAAGCAATTGCTGAGATTTTGTCACCACCAGGTCTGCCTTACAAGAGCTCCTGAAAGAAGCACTAAACATAGAAAGGAACAACCAGTAACAGGCACTCCCAAAATGTACCAAATGGTAAAGAGCATCGATGCAATGAAGAAAATGTGTCAAATAATGGGTATAACATCCAGCTAGCACCAAAATGGCAGGATCAAATTCACACATAACAATATTAACCCTAAATGTAAATGGGCTAAATGCCCCAATCAAAGGATACAGAATGGCAAATTGGATAAAATGTCAAGACGCATCAGTGTGCTGTATTCCAGAAACTCATTTCATATGCAAGGACACACATAGGCTAAAAATAAAGAGATGGAGGAATATTTATCAAGCAAATGGAGAGAAAGAAAACAGGAGTTGCAATTTTAGTCTCTGATAAAATGGACTTTAAACCAACAAAGAACAAAACAGACAAAGAAGGGCATTATGTAATGGTAAAAGGATCAGTGTAACAAGAAGAGCTAATGATCCTAAATATATACACTCCCAGTACAGGAGCACCTATATACATAAAGCAAGTTCTTAACAACCTAGAAAGAGACTTAGACTCCCACACAATGATAGTGGGAGACCTTAACACTCCACTGTCTGTATTAGACAGATCAACAAGACAAAATTAACAAGGATATCCAGTACTTGAACGCAGATCTGGACCAAGCAGACCTAATAGACATCTACAGAACTCTCCACCACAAATCCACAGAATATACATTCTTCTCAGGCCACATCACACCTACTCTAAAATAGACCACATAATTGGAAGTAAATCACTCCTCAGCAAATGCAAAAGAATGGAAATCATAACAAATAGTCTGTTAGAACACAGTGCAATTAAATTAGAACTCAGGATTAAGAAACTCACTCAGAACCACACAACTTTATGGAAACTAAAACAACTGGCTCCTGAATGTTAACTAGATAAACAATGAAATGAAGGCAGAAATAAAGATGTTCTTTGAAACCAACAACAATGAAGACAAAATGTACCAGAATCTCTGGGACACATTTAAAGCAGTGTCTAGAGGGAAATTTATAGCAATAAATACTCACATGAGAAGTGAGGAAAGATCTGAAATCAACACCCTATCATCAAAATTGAAAGAGGTATAGGAGCAAGATGAAGAAAACTCAATAGCTAGCAGAAGACAAAAAAATAACTAATATCAGGGCAGAACTGAAGGAGGCAGATACACAAAAAAACTCATTTAAAAATCAATAAATCCAGGAGTTGGTTTTCTGAAAAGATAAACAAAATAGACTGCTAGCCAGATTAGTAAAAAAGAAAAGGGAGAAGAAACAGATAGCAATAAAAAACGATGAAGGGGATATCACCACCCATTCTGCAGAAATACAAACTACTATCAGAGATTACTACAAACAACTCTATGCACATAAACCAGTAAACCTGGAAGAAATGGATAAATTCCTGGACACTTGTACCCTCCCAAGCCTAAACCAGGAAGAAGTTGAAAGCTTGAACAGATCAATAAAAAAGCTTGAAGGTGAGGCAGCAAGTAATAGCTTACTAACCAAAAAAAAAAAAAAAGCCCAGGTCTAGATGAGTTCATAGCTGAATTCTACCAGACATACAAAGAGGAGCTGGAACCATTCCTTGTGAAACTATTCCAAACAATCCAAAAAGAGGGAATCCTTCCCAAATCATTTTATGAGACCAACATCATCCTGATACCAAAATCTGGCAGAGACTCAACAAGAAAAGAAAACTTCAGGCCAATATCCATGATGAACATAGATGCAAAAATCTTCAGTAAAATACTGGCAAACCAATTGAAACAGCACGTTACGAAACTTATTCTTCATGATCAAGTAGGCTTCATCCCTGGGATGCAAGGCTGGTTCAACATACACAAGTTTATAAATGTAATCCACCACATAAACAGAACCAAAGACAAAAACCACATGATTATCTCAATAGATGCAGAGAAGGCCTTTGACAAAATTCAACAGCGCTTTATGCTAAAAACTCTCAATAAACTAGACATAGATGGAATGTGTCTCAAAATAATAAAAGCTATTTATGACAAACCTACAGCCAATATCATACTGAATGGGCAAAAATTGGAAGCATTCCCTTTGTAAACCGGCAGTAGACAAGGATGCCCTCTCTAACCACACTCTTATTCAGTACGGTATTGGAAGTTCTAGCCAGAGCAATTAGGCAAGAAAAAAATAATAAAGAGTGATCAGTTAGGAAAGAAGGAAGTCAAATTGTCTCTATTTGCAGAAGACATGATTGTATATTTAGAAGATCCTATCATCTCAGCCCAAAATCTCCTTAAACTGATAAGCAACTTCAGCAGTCTCAGGATACAAAATCAATGTGCAGAAATCACACACATTTCTATACACCACCAACAGACTAAAAGAGAGCCAAATCATGAGTGAACTCCAACTTAAAATTGCTACAAAGAGAATAAAATATCTAGGAATATAACTAATAAAGAATGTAAAGGACCTCTTCAAGGAGAACTACAAACCACTGCTCAAGGAAATAAGAGAGGACACAAACAGATGGAAAAACATTCCATGCTCATGGTTAGGAAGAATCAATGTCATAAAAGTGACCATACTGCCCAAAGTAATTTATAGATTCAATGCTATTTCCATCAAGCTACCAATGACTTTCTTCACTGGAAAAATCCACCTTAAACTTTATATGGAACCAAAAGAGAGCACACATAGGCAAGTCAATCCTAAGCAAAAAGAACAAAGCTGGAGGTATCATGCTACCTGACTTCAAACTATACTACAAGGCTACAGTAATCAAAACAGCTTGGTACTGGTACCAAAAGAGAGAAATAGACCAATGGAACAGAACAGAGGCCTTGGAGGCAACGAAACACATCTACAACCATCTGATCTTGGATAAACCTGACAAAAACAAGCAATGGGGAAAGGATTCCCTGTTTAATAAATGGTGTGGGGGAAAACTGGCTAGCCATGTGCAGAAAGCAGAAACTGGACCTCTTCCTGATACTTTACACTGAAATTAACTCCAGATTGATTAAAGACTTAAACATAAGACCTAACACCATAAAAACCCTAGAAGAAAACCCAGGCAAAAGCATTGAAGACATAGGCATAGGCAAGGACTTCATGACTAAAACACCAAAAGCATTAGCAACAAAAGCCAAAATAGACAAATAGGACCTAATTAAACTCCAGAGCTTCTGCACAGCAAAAGAAATAATCATTAGAGTAAACTGGCAACCATCAGAATGGGAAAAAGTTTTTGCCATCTACCCATCTGATGAAGGGCTAATATCCAGAATGTACAAAGAACTAATACAGATTTACAAGAAACAAATCCATCCAAATGTGGGTGAAGGATATCAGCAGACATTTTTCAAAAGAAGGCATATATGAGGTCAAGAAACATATGAAAACATGCTCATCACTGGTCATTAGAATATCCAGAATCTACAAAGAACTAATACAGATTTACAAGAAATGAACAAACCCATCCAAATGTGGTTGAAGGATATGAACAGACATTTTTCCTAAGAAGACATATATGAGGCCAACAAACATATGAAAAAATGCTCATCACTGGTCATTAGAGAAATGGAAGTCAAACTCACATTGAGATACCATCTCATGCCAGTTAGAATGGCGATCTTTAAACAATCTGGAGAGAACAGATGCTGGAGAGGATGTGGAGAAATAGGAACACTTTTACACTGTTGGTGGGAGTGTAAATTAGTTCAACCATTGTGGAAGACAGTGTGGTGCTTCCTCAAGGACTTAGAAATAGGAATTCCATTTGACCCAGCAATCCCATTACTGGGTATATATCCAAAGGATTATAAATCCTTCTATTATCAAGACACATGCACATGTATGTTCATTGTGGCAATGTTTACAATAGCAAAGACCTGAAACCAACACAAATGCCCATCGATGATAGACTGGACAAGGAAAATGTGGCACATATACACCATGGAATACTATGCAGCCATGAAAGACGATGAGTTCATGTCTTTTGTAGGGACATGGATGAATATGGAAACCATCATTCTCAGCAAACTGACACAAGAACAGAAAATGAAACACCGCATGTTCTCACTCTTAGGCAGGTGTTGAACAATGAGAACACATGGACACAGGGAGCAGAGCATCACTCACTGGGGTCTGTTCAGGGGGGCCAGGGAGGGACAGCAGGATGGATCTGGAGGTTTGGGAGGGATAAGATGGGGAGAAATGCCAGATATAGGTGACGGGGGATGGAGGCAACAAACCACACTGTCATGTATGCACCTATGCAACAATCATGCATGGTGTGCACATGTACCCCAGAACCTAAGGTACAATAAAATAAAGATAGTTATAGTATTTCTTGATTATATGCTAAACAAGGGATACTTTGTTCATGAGTTTTCTGGGAAAGTCGTGGAGAATTCTTGGAACTGAGGGTTCCTCATTGTTTTTGACCATATAGTGTAACTTTTTGACATTGCCTTGGTATAAACTGTCAAGGCACTGATGGGAGTGTCCTTACGTATGCTAATGCATTATAATTAGCAATGAGGTCGACCTGAGGTCACTTTTGTCTCCATCTTGGTGTTGGTGGGATTTGGCCAGCTTCTTTACTGCATGCTGTTTTAACAGCAAGGTCTTTATTACCTGTGTCCTGTGCTAACCTCCTTTCTTAGCCTGTGATTAAGAGTGACTTAACCTCCTGGAAATGCAGCCCTGTAAGTCTCATGCTTATTTTACCCAGCATCTATTCAAGATGGTGTCACTCTGGTTCATACATCTCTGACAGTTTGAGATTAATTTTGCTTCTTCCTGAAATTCATATAAATGAAATAATATATGCTTTTGTGTTTTCTTTATTTCCCTCTGTATCTATTCTTTGAGATTCTCCAAAACAATATTTTAATAATAAAACAATTTGTTTTTGTTAAGTTGCGTTTGTTGCTGGAAAGATGAGTGCAAGACTGATGACCAACGCCAATGCTTTGTTGCATTTGACATTCCTAGATTAACATTTGCCTGTGATTGTGCAATCTTCCACCATTTTTGTCTAATTTTTTTAGATTATAATTACAAAAGTACAAAAGTAAAAATTTTCTAATGATTATAAATCATCTGTGGATATGTGAAATCTGAAAATCTCAGTTTGGAATATACTGATATTAAGTGGAGAAATTGTCTAATACCTTACTGAATTAGCCTTGACAGATATATGAGTAAAAGTGCTGTTAAAGGCCTTTTATTGAGAAACTTTTTCAGAAGAAGGGAAGCAGTAACACTTTGTAACTTGTTTGAGGACTGGTTCTGATTCTAGATCACATTTGATTTTAGCTAATTGGTTATTTTCTTTTAGCTTACTTGGACAAAATTCGAGCTTACCACATTAATGCTGACAATACTTGCAGGTTCTTCAGAAACTCCATCTGTGTTCAGCAGTATATTTCAGAGAGAGTTACAATGGGGACACTGCAAATAAGTAGAACAATACCCATAATGTCAGGATAATGTTCTTCTTTTGTAACTGAGTGAATTGATAAAAAGGATTGACACTAGGCTAGCTTTGCTCTCAGGAGGGCTGTTAGGAAGGCTATGTAATGAAATTGGGGATAATAAAAGGACCCTGTCATGCCATTTGTAAAATTCTTTATAGCAGCACTTGAAATTAAATGCATACTTTATAGCTATGCTTAGATTGTAGTTTTATTCAAGTACTTATTTTGAGATCTTTGGGGAGGAGTGTTCTTATAGGCATAGAGAAAGTTGTAGAAGTGAGGTAAAAGTAGAAATAAATAAATGGTAGCACTTAAATAGTATTTCTCCAGTTTAGGATGCTCCAGTAGAGACAATATAAACCAATAATTAATAATTTGTTAGAAAACTATTTCCTTTATGTGTAGAGTCAAACTCTCCTTTTGTCTCATAAAGAAAGCAAACATAAGCATGCTTAAATTCTGACTATTGAAGAAAACCACCTGCATGTAAAATATATTTCATTAGTTTTCAACTCTGATCACAAGAATTTTGTGACTTGCTGAAAAATTATAATATAATGTAAGTCATAACAAACAGGTTAGATAGTTTTTGTTATTCTAATCCAAATGGTCATGTAATAAAATAAAAGTTCTAAATCCTGTTTTAGGCTGGACTCAGCTTTCTTTTTAGGCAGACATTTATGGTGTCTCAGGGGGATATCTCTTATACACCTCCTATTATTTTATAGTTTCTTAAGCTCTGGGTAATATCTAAGTCAAATATAATTGACCTACCAATGAACTCACCATACAAACAAACTGACCAACAAATAAATTTGGGAGTGAACTTTATTCCATGTACAGTAAAAAATTTCTTTTCGATGTCTGAAGGAGCTATATATTTCTTATAAACCTAAATTATGTAATATTAAATAATATAAAAGAAGGGAATATTATAGAAAGAATTAATTTTAAATGAAAAAAATGAATATTACTCTAAAATATTTGGTCAGTAGTACCAGGAACGATTAAACTTTTTGTTACTGGTACATACGTATGTACTGATATGTATGATCAGCTGTAATGAATCACATGCTCTAACTTTCTGGTTTGTTCTTTGTAGTAGTCAGTAATGCTGTCTAGCAAATATTTACCATTCTGGTTTCTGAGCTCAGTGGAATGGCACTCTCCAGCCCTTTGAAATTAATTGTGGCCATGTGACTTTGTGTGGTCAATGAAATATAAGACATGATTTGGGTCTCTCTCTCTCTTCTTTTGAGAAATAGAGTCTTGCTCTATTGCAAGGCTGGACTGTAGTGGTGTAAATCCTAACCCACTGCAGCCTGGAACTCCTGGACTTAAGCAATCTTTCTGCCTCAGCCTCCTGAGTAGCTGGGACTACAGGCATGCACCACCACACCCATCTAATTTGTTTTTGTTTTTATTCTTTATAGAGACAGTCTCACTATGTTGCCCAGGCTGGTCTCAAACTCCTGGCCTCAAGTGATTCTTTCACCTTGGACTCCGAAAGTGCTGACATTTCAGGTGTGAGCGACCATGCCTGGCCCATATAGATCACTTCTGGAAGGAAGTTTTAAGAGCTGGTTTGTGACTTGCTTGTGCCTTTCTCCCTGATGTGTTGACTCTAGGCAATGACTGACTGTATTAGTTTGGTTACCAGGATGAAGAGGAGATGGTGCAGAGCCACGGCTAGCTCAAGATGGATAAGGAGGGAGAATGAGAAATACATTTTTTTAAAAAGCTACTGAGACTGGTGTGTTGTGTTACTGAGCCTCTATTGATGGAGTCTTGTCTCATGTACTGTCTATGGAAGAATCCACATAGACAACTTAAATTCATTCATGTGCTCAGAGTCTAAAAGGGGACACAAACGGTGAAAGGCAAAAGAACAAAGGAAAGGTTAACGTGAGTTACGGTTATGTAATGGGAGGAGAAAGAAGAACATTTAGAGGGAAGAGAAAGACTAGAATATATTTTGATTATTTTACATTCAAATAATTGTTCTCTAGGGTATTTGTTTTTCACTTTTAAAGAGTATGTTATTAAAAAGAACTTAGAAAAGCATACAAATTTATTTTAAGTATGTTCCCCTGTTAATTTTGTATACATGTAGGATGACTGGAGAATAAAATAACCTATAAAATTTTATGTTCCAGCCTGAAATAACTGATTGTGGTCTTCATTTGCTTCTTTGGGAAATTCAGAGACCACTGATTGTAACTCTTTGGCAAATATAGCTAATGAACATTGAGGTGAATCATACCATGTCTGTTTGCATGATGACAACTATTACAACATATGTTGAAAGTGGGAAATATAGATACTTAAACATTTTGTCTGAATATCAGTCCCCTGTGTGGACTCAGTGTTTGTTTTGCCTTTAAGACGCTGCTAAGAAGAACATTCTCATTCTAAATAACTCGATTTGTCTGCTACTAAAATTACCCATTCAATACCAACAGAAAAGATTGTACACATTAACTATACTGCAAACAAACAAAAGGAATCAAAACAAAAAGACAGATGCACTCACATTCTTTTATTAGATTATAAAGCTAATTCAATTCAAGAATGATTCAGTATTTGCCACATGCTTTGTTTAGGAACCATGATGTATTGCTCACATCATCCAATGAAGAAAAACAACAGTTAACTCTCAGAATGCTTATGGATTGTTGAGATTGTTTTCTAAGTGCTTTAATAGAAGAAGTTACCTAATCTTCTCAACCACACTGTTAGGTAAGTACTGCCATAATCCCATTTCATAGATGAGGAAACTAGGTCAAAGTGAGGTAAAGTAACTTGCCTAAAGTCTCCTGGTTAGTGGGATAGAGAAGCCAAGAATCAAACCCTGGATTCTTTTTTTTTTTTTTTTTTGAGATGGAGTTTCGCTCTTGTTACCCACGCTGGAGTGCAATGGCGCGATCTCGGCTCACTGCAACCTCCATCTCCTGGGTTCAGGCAATTCTCCTGCCTCAGCCTCCTGAGTAGCTGGGATTACAGGCACGTGCCACCATGCCCAGCTAATTTTTTGTATTTTTAGTAGAGACAGGATTTCACCATGTTGACCAGGATGGTCTCGATCTCTTGACCTCGTGATCCACCCGCCTCGGCCTCCCAAAGTGCTGGGATTACAGGCTTGTGCCACCGTGCCCGGCCAAACCCTGGATTCTTAACTCCTCAGTGCTGCTGATCTTGGAAAGTGGGAAGCAAATGATAGAGACCAAGGCATGAAGTCATAGTCTGGTTTTTCATAAAGTTGATTCGTTCTTATTTTGTATTTAAAATGTATCTTCTCACCCTTTGTGGCTAAACAATTTTTATTTTTCCATTTTTGTTCTAAAATTTGTTAAAATATAGAATTTTTAAATATGTCTGAGCTTTAGTAAAATGTATAACTTTATTTTTATTTTCTTTTTCCACTAAGTAATTTTTATATGTCAGTGCAGCTTTTAATAATTACATATTTTCAAAGGCTGTCTAATATGTCATAGAGTTGATATAATTTATTATTTGTTGGTTTTGGCCATTTACATTGCTTTCACTCATTTTATTTCATAATACTGCAGCAAATTTTCATGAAATATTTTTTAGAACACATTATCATGTATCTACTTGTAATACATAACTTTTTTTGCCAAGTTGTTTTCTAATTTATCCTGTCATCAGTATATATGTGCAATAATTTTACCATAACTTTGCCAGGATTTGGAATAATCATTATTTTAGGTTTTTGTTAGTTTAGAAGGTATAAAATGGTATCTGCTATTTAATTAGTTTCTTCAATGTCATAAATTGATCATTAATTATTATAAATTGATGCCTGCTCTGATGTGCTAAAAATATATACATCTTTATTTCCCATGGTGATCTGGGTTTCTCATGTGCTGGTTCATGTATTTTCTCTTCCTTATATTTTGTTAAAGTTTGTAAGTATTTAAAATTTTACTCTATTCAAAATTAAATTCTGTATTGGCACTTACTGCTTTTTAAGAGTATTCAGGCCCTTTTAGATAAATGCTTAGTTTCTCACAGTTTTATCCCAATCCCCTCCCTCTTTCCATATTAGAGTGTAGAAATTTAAGAGGGATTGTTTTGTCCATGAGGAGGAAAGGTAGAAGGAAGCCTCAGAACATTGCCTGTCCCTTAGATGCTCATTAATTGCTGCTGAAGAATGGCTAATTTGGTTCTGCTTTTTGTACTGGTGAAAATTGAAGTTTGACTTATGCTACTGATGGCCTCTGGCTCTGGGGAGTGACTATTGGATGCCCTACAAAAGTGTATACCCTGAATAGTGAATCCCACACACAGAAGCCACTTTGTTTTGCCACGAGGTCTCTCCTTGCTCTCCTAAAGTGCTCCTGCAATGCTCTTGATCTCTCACTGGTGGGTGGAAACTTATGAGTCTCCTGCATGTACTATATAGGTAACGGGGAGCTTGGAGGACTGCTTCCAGGTCATTTGTCTGGACATCATCTAAAACTAGAGCAGCAGGACTATCCTGTAGTATGTTGATACTAATCATATGAGAGAATTCTCCCAGGGGGATTTAGCTGTCCAAACATGCCAGGGACAGAATTCTGGCAGCATCTGCCATCTTGCCAATGGTCTGAAGCTTTCTAAACCTAGTTTAATATATTTTTCTGGACATTCCTCCTTGGAGTTCTACTAGCAAAGGATGAAAAGAAGAACAAATACTATATCCATTCGTGCCTCCTCCTGTATTTCATTTTTAGTGAAATATGTCAGGTAAGAAGAGACAGGATTTTACTGTTTGGTTCATATCTGATGTTACATCCTGTTTTTCTTAATGTGTTGTTTGTCTTGCCTTCTTCTATAAAGTCCATCATGACCAGAACACAGTGAAGGGAGGGATAGCTTGCTAAACAAGAAACAAAAATTTAGAACAATTTTTTAAACTTTTAACTTGAAGTGTAACATACATACTATAAAATGCACATGTCTTAAACTATATGAATTTTTACACAGTAATAATACCTGTATAACTATCATCTAGATTAAGATAAGGAGTAATAATACATCACAGACATTCACTCAGGCTCCCTCCCAGACACTACCTATTCCATTGCTTAGAGCATGTGGCTAGGTATGATTTTGTTTTTGTTTCTTCTCCTGCTTTTCTTTCTTCTTACTTTTCCCTGCTTGAAGTATGAAGAGTTTGTTGAAACTTTGGTTTGATGTATCTCATCAGTTTTGAAAAATTCATGGCTAGTTTTCTTTATTCGTTCTGTCTTCAAAGTTTCCGGGGCCCCAAAAACTTTCTCCATTCATTATATATCTTTTATGTATTTTCCATTTTATAGCTATATTAGTCATAGTTTCTGTTGTGTCTCATCTGGTTTTTAATCCATCTATTAAATGCTTAATTTTAGTTATGTTTAAATTGTGTTTTAAATTTCTATAATGTTAATTTTTCTCTGTATATACCAATTCTATGCTAAAATTCTTTACCTTTCATCTATACTCAAATATATTAAGCATAGTTGTTTAAAGTTAATGTCTTATAACTACAATACTTGAACCACTGTTGGGTATGTCACTGTGCCATTTTTTCTTTTGTTTTTTAGGTTATTTGGTTCTGTATCTTGGCATGTCTGGTAATATCTTATACAATTCAAGAATTATATATATTAAATTGTATAAGCATGAACTGATTTTTTATTCTCTGGCCAGAATTTGTATATATCAATCAGACCTTCTTTATTGATCATATTCTATAGTCTTCTCATCTTTTTAGTAGTCATTGATTGTTACTGTTTGATGGGTATTTGAAAAAAATGATGTATTTCTTATTTTCTGCCACCAAAACTTATATACATCATATTAATCTTAGTAATTATATTATTCATCTTCTATATTTATTTTCTCCCTAATTTCATATGTAATATAATGGAGAGTGGATTAAGATCTTACTACTACTGTCTCTCTCCTATCATTTCTGACTTATACAGTTTTTGCTTATTTAATACTTAATTGTATGTTTATAACAATATATTCATTATGAATTGTAACTTTTAGCATTAAAAAGTGCCCTTTTTGTCTTCTTTAATAATTTGAGGTTGAAATCCGTGTAATTTCACATTAAGCTTGTGATATTGATATTATCTTTTTGTTTATAGTTGACTCACCTTTTATTTTCAGACTTAGAAAACCATTTTATTTTGTATGTGTCTCTTGTAAATATCCTAAGGTTGGTGTTTACATTATAATCTAAGCAGAACATTTCTTTCTTTAATAGTTCAGTTAAACTCATTTATATTTAATGCTATGACAGATATGTTGAGTCTTAATTTTGTCATATGTGATTTTTTGTCTTTAGATGGCTTGTAAAGGTTTTTTTACTTCATGGCTGGTTTTTATTTATTGTTTATTTTTGTGATTTTTTTTTTCTTCAACTTTTATTTTAAGTTCCTGGGTACATGTACAAGATGTGCAGGTTGTTACATAGGCAAATGTGTGCCATGGTGGTTTGCTGCACAGATCAACCCATCACTCAGGTATTAAGTCCAGCATCTATTAGCTGTTCTTCCTGGTGCTCTTCCTCCCTCAACCCTCCACCCCACAAAAGGCCCCAGTGTATGTTATTCCTTGACTTGCGTCCATGTGTTCTTGTGATTCTTACTATAGTTAGAAAGTTTTCTATTTTTGTCTACTCCCCTCCTCTTCTTCATTATTCAATTTTAATCAATAGTATACATTTCCTTAAATATACTTTTTCTCTTAAATATGCTAATATTCTCATTCCTTGATTTGTTTAATTTGTGAAAACTCCTACTACTTATTGATTTTTAATGATATTTTGTTGCCTCCAGCTCTTGAAATGCAAACCACAACTTTATTCTATCCCACCATTTTTTCTTCTGCCTCTAAAGTGTAAAAAACCATATTATTTCTATGTAAAAAGTTACATTGTAATTTGTCACCACCTTTGTCCTACTCTTTTTTTGTTTTTTCTGCTGTTAAATATTTTAAATGCTTATTTCTAGTCTTTTTCTTTGTAAATTTCTCTAGTCATATTTAATTGACTAATGTTAGATATTTACTAATTTTTTCAGGAAAATCTCATGAGTGCAATATTACCAGAGTTAGTGTGTATTCAAAATTGTTTAGTTGCAGTGTTTATAACAGAGGTAAAATTTGGCTGAATGTAAATGTAAAACTTTATAACTTGGGTACCTTGTAAACGTTGCTCAGCCACCTTCTAATACTGAATGTTGCTACATAGAAATCTGAAGCCAAGGTGACTTTTCCCTTTATTCATAGGGTGATTTGGTAACATATTTTTAAGAATAATATACTATTTATAGGGCATAGAACAATAACTGCACAGGACACTGGAAAAACTGATGTAACCCAGAGTTTTCTTTGCTGAATTGGAATACATGGACACCTAACTTGATAGTGGCTTTCATGTATGTATAGCTGATTTTACTTTCCTTAGGAAAGTTAAATTATATGAATGTTGGCATTTGTTTGACAGTATATATTTACTTTAAATTTTTAAAAAAATTTCATTAAAAGTTTTTCTCATTATCCTTTATTATCTTTTTCTGTGTTTAGCCTCTTTTTACTTTTCCCAATGTTGTTATTTCTCTTATGTGTGTGTGTGTTTTTTGGACTATTTGTATGTGTGTGACTGTGAGTTCTGCCAACTCATATTTCATATCTACTTGTTGTTTTCCATTTCTGTGCTAAATTATTGTTATTAACACCTAAAGTATTCTCTTCATACTAACCAAAAACAGAACCAACATTGAGACATAAACATTATTTAAATAAATATCACACCAACTATTAGAGATAAGCAAAAAACTCACAAAAGCATAGTCATACAAACAGTAGTCATATATCCATACATAGAAATCTGTTTCCTATTGACAGGAATATGTTTCATTTTTCAAATTTCTAGGTATAATTAACTGAAATTTACAACATATGAGATAATGAGGAAAAAAGTTTAATAGAAACACAATACAAAATGATCCAGATATCTTTCTGCTGACCACAATGTGACAAACCAGAAATTAATAACTAAAGTAAACACAAAGTCTTGGTAAATAAAAAAAACCTCTATTCTAAATAACTCTTGGGTATAATAAAAAATTAAAATTGCAATTATAAAACAGAGTAATAAAAATTACATTCTTTATTAAAATGCATGAGATATGATCAGAAATACTCAAAATTTACAGTTTTATAAGCTGCTATGAAATGGGAAAAATGAAAAGAAAGCAAGAGATGTTTTAGCACAAGCAGTTAGAAAAAGAAAAATAAAATTTAAGGAGAAAATATAAAAGAAACAAATATACTTAGAATCAATATATTGACATAGTAAAATAAGAGACTTGGTGAAAATCCTGGGTTAATTCTTTTGGAGAAAATATAACATCAACTCAATAGTCCAATTTTTCATAAAGGAGACATAATTTGGAAATCATTCTAGAACATCTCAAAGGTCAAAGTGTTTTCATTTTTGAAAATGTGATTAATTGATTTTTGTTTAACTGTCTTAAAATGAGGCCTACACTGAATTTCCTTTTAAAAACAAAATGATTACCCCAGCATTCCTTGCCCTTCTTAATCTGCTTTGTTTCTGTAATACTTACTGCCTTGTAAGATACTATAGAATTTATTCGTTTATAATGCTTATGGTTTATTTTCTTTTCCCTAGCCCCAACTAAAATATAAGGTCTATAAGAGTTGAGATTTTGTCTTCAATTATTCACTAGAACTGTTCATGGCATATAGTAAGTACTAAATAAATATTGAATTAATAAACAAATAAAAGTTTGTAAAATGCCTTTGTGGCAATAATAACAATATAATATACACAGAAAAGTGTAAAAATAAGACCATGTTATTGTCAATTTTTTCACAAGTTTCAGTGAGAAAACAGAGACTTAGAAAGTGATCAGCATTGTACTTCAGGGTCTTATAGATGGGACAAGGACTATAGTTTGTAGTTTTCTGGTCAATTTGTTGTTTCACTATATATGGTCTTTCTTGTCCCAAAGCTAAGCAATTGATCTTTAATTTTCATCTCTCTGTCATATCATATCTAAATTCATCCATGCATAAGATAAACTTTACAAAGCATAGGAAAGTGAGTATGTCAGCAACATTTCATAGCTGGTTAGTAATAGAACTTCTGACCTCTCCCCAGCAGGTGTCACATAATTTGCTCCCCACTTTCGTTATGTGCAAAAGCATAAACCAGAAGAATATCAGCTAACTCCAGTCCATTCAGAGATGTTTCTTCCATCAGATTATTTTACTGTTTAGTTATAAAATTTTCTAAAGGTATTAATCATAAATCTTTTTGCTAAGTTTTTATTAGTCATCTCTTGCTTGGCTAAAGTTCATCTTGTACTAGTTTTCTCAAGACTCTTGTAAACAATGTTTTCTAACTCATACTGTTCAAAACTATTTATAGCTGTTCTACTTAAAGGGCAGGTTGGATAACACTTTATTTTCTTGAATAGTCAATGTGTAGCTTCACTGTCTTCCAGTATTGAATGTTCTTGTGAAAGTCTCATGTCAAGCTGATTTTCTTCTTACTTAAGTAACTTGATCTCTTTATGTGACATATACATTATTGCTTTATCTTTAAAATTTGTTACCTTTGTAGCAAAATTAGTGTTGACCTTTAGGTTAATTTTCCTCTACAGATAATAAGCCATTTCAATATGAAGAACCAAGCCTTTTTTAAAATTTCATAATTTTTTTCTTGAATTATGTTTTAAATTTCAGATTATTTTTATTTTCTTTTCAGGATTCTCTACTTATGCTAGATTGGATTGCCTATATTTATGACCTATATTTTTTATTTTCTCCTGATTTTTTGATTCATCCTCTGACTTAATTTTCATTTTATTTTGTTCTTTATCATTTTTTTCATAAGTTTCTTACTGGACTCTCATAGGATTTATTCCCCATTGAATTCCTTATAATTTTTCTTCATTTTTAAGTGATTCTGGTGTCTTTCTGTTTTTCTCAAATTGTGCCATTTTCTGTTTTATTTTCTCTTTTTATAGGGTTCATCCCCTGGTCTTTCAGTTTCTTTTCTCCAGATTCTTTTATTTCTACCCTATAATCTTCATGCTTTGATCTTTCATTAAGAAGTCTACAGTGTTCCTCTGGTTTGTGATGAGATGAATTTATTTTTCTGGTGAGTGTTCCTCATTTATAGAAAAGTTTTGTTTCTTTTTTATGTTTTTTTCTTCCTGTAACTTTATATTGGTGCTTGTTTATTTCTTTTGTTGTTACTCATATTGGAATGAGTTGGATTTTCTGGGACTAAGGTTGAATATCCTTTGTCAAAAATACTTGAAACCAGAAGTGTTTTAGATTTTTAGCTTTCTTTTTGGATTTTGGAATATCTGGAGTTATACCAGTTGAGCCTCACTAATTCAAAAAAAATCTGAAATGATCTAATGAACATTTTCTTTGAGCATCATGTCAGCTTTCAAAAAGTTTTGGATTTTGGAGTACTTTAGATTTCAGATTTTCAGATTAGGAATACTTAACTTTACCATAGTTCACCTCAGCATGTAAGATGAGGCCAGAGTTAATTTCTAGCAATCCATCCTTCCACTTGATGAATGGGCTTCTGAGTTAACATACCTTCTCTGATTCTCAGAGGAGAATCTTAGAGCAACTCAGAGGTCGAAGCGAGTTCATTTTGGAAAATGTTATTAACTGATTTTAGTGTAACTGTCTTATAAAGAGGCTTATATTGAGTTTCATTTTAAAAATAAAATTATTGCCCCACCATTTCTGGGCACCATAAACATGGCTGTGGATGACGTCTGCTTTCATCATTGGACTTTCCTGTTTTTTTTTTTTTTTTTTTTTTTTTTTTTTTTTTTTTTTTTAACCAGGGAGATATGTACTGTTTCGACAATGATACACTAATATTTCAAAGGTTTATCTTGCTGGTGCTTGCTAGATCTTCTGCCTCTGCCCTCCTGCTCCTTTCCCTGTCTACAAACTCTGCTTCTCCTAGTGCTTAGGCACTCCCTGTTTGAGACAGCCTGCACAGAGTCTTTCCTTCCTTTTTGTAATAAAGTGTCTTGTAGGAGAGTTATTGGATGTTTTTAGGGAATGTACAGGATCTGCTACCACCACTAGATGTTTTAGTGGTTGTCTTTTTTTTTTTAACAACAGGTAGCATCATCATTGCTCCCTGGAACTTTAGTCTCAATTGCCAATTGCCATGCTCACATGTAATTTGGAATTTGTGAGTTTTCTCATTCTTTATGTTTAATAAGTATGTACTTTAGGTTTTCAACTACCTCTTTTATCTTTCAGGGCTTGCCTTGTATGTTTTCCAGTAAGACAATTCAGAATTAAGCTCCCATCATTTACCTAAGAGATGAAAATATCTCTTCCCTTAGTTTTATGATTATGTTTTGGTATGCCTTCATAATGGCTAAACTTTAATATTATATGTTAGTCATATATATATGTGTATATATTAACTCATGGTAGAATGTTTGCAGCAGTTTCCATCTGCTTTGTGTCTGAGGGTATGTTTTATGTCTTCTTTCATAAAAACATACTCATATTTTATTGGTGTTATATTGTTTCTTTTTTATTTGTTATGGTGAGAAAGTTGAATTTTCTTGGAAGACCATTTTTTCAGGACTTTTTTTTTTTGGCTGGGGGACAAAATGTAACTTCCAGACATGGTAGTCACAAGTTCTCTTTTACGTTGCTAGACTCTTCTCAGATATGGTACCTTGCTGCATTCCTCTTGGCCAGTTGGCCTCCTGTGTTTCCCCCAAACCAAACAACATCTAGAAGGATCTCTGCTGCCAGCCATGTTTTTCCCATTCGCTTGCTGACTACTACAATTAAGGAACATGGGCTCTGTTCCAAGGTAGACTACTCATTTTCAACAAGTAAATAATGAGTAACGAATTCTGAGATCTGCTTCTGGCATCTCTCTGTAACTCCAAACTCTCTGCCTTGCTTAGACTCAGCTCTGTCTGATTTCAGCCTTGCTTACAGCATATTCCACTGAAGTTATAGTAGAGTAGCATGGGACTTTATCGTCAGAATACAGTTGCCACTTTTGGAAATCTGCCATGGTCAAGCCCCTTGACATTTCTAATGGCATTTTCTGTATTTCTTTTGTCAGTTCTCAGATCTGTCTGAGAGCTTTATGTGTATTTTGGATTTGGCAGATTTTTCTTTCTCTTAATTTTGTTGAAAATGGTGTGTGTGTGTGTGTGTGTGTGTGTGTGTGTGTGTGTGTGTGTGATCTTTTTATTTTCCATGTTGCCTGGTATGTTTTCCAGGAATGGAAGGGGGAAATTTTGATCCAAGTGGTCAATATTCTCATTTCAATTTGTTCAAAATACTCCTTAGAATTAGCAATTCTTCTAGCTACTTTGTTGGTGATAAAGAAATGATTATGCTTTTAAAACTGTTATATCTAAGTACTCTTAATTTCTGCTGTTATTCATATACAACATAGAACTTTTTCCAATTCACAATGCTTATTCTTGGTTATTTTCATGTGATCTATAGTAAGCTAACTTTTAACATGCAGCTTTTCCTGTAGAAGAAATTAGAGCCATCCCTGTTAATGACATTTCTGTTGTTTGGAATTAAACATTACATCTGAAAAATCTTGTGTTTCTAACCTCAGTAAATTAACAAAGGCATTTCAGAAAATATATATTGATATGTTGTTCCTGAGGGATTTAAGTTGTAATAAATTAACTTTGAAAAGACATTTAAATCTCGTCTTTTTTTTTCTTTTTAATGGAAAAGAAAAGTCAAGAAATTAACCTAAATTATGTGTCGGTCCTGCATGATTATCAGGGACCACAGCAGGAACACGGATTATAATGTAAGATGTAAATTTTAAAAGAGACCTCTTGGAATTCACTGTATTTTAGCAATTATACTTTCCTCTGCAGGAAAGAACAGGATCTTCCATAAGCTCCTATCACTTTAGAAAACCCAAAAGAGTGGTGGCCTGTTATGGTACAGAAAAAATTTACTAGTTGTGTAATCGTAAAGTTGTTATTTAAACGAGATCATGGCAGGCGGGAGGCTGGACTAGACTAAAGCTCTGGGCAAAGCAGCATGTGGAGGCTTGTGTTGTAAATTTTAGCTTCAGATTGACTGCAAGCACAAACCAGCAATCCTGAGAGGACCCACAGATGCTCTGAAGGAAGTGGACTGCTCCTGCAAGACCTGGGAGATACTTCTGTGAGTGCCCAACAGAAGTGGGAAAGGGAGACCCTCCTCTCCCGAACACACACCTTTGCTGGAGAAGCTGAAAGCCTGTTTGTGGGAGAAGATTCCAACTTTACATGGAGCTGAGTCAAATACAGAGAGAGAGCTGAGTGAAATACAGGGGTCGAGGAAGCAGCAGAAAGGCCCTGGGAGCTCTGTGAATCCCCAAAGCAGCACATTCCTGTCTGGCATCACAGGGATCCATTGGGAGGGCAGCCAGAGGAGCAGGGGGTAAAACTCCGCAGGAAATAGGAATTCTCTAGCTGAACTTTGTGACAATTTGAATGGGGCAAGAAGCCTCCTGGCGAGAACTCAGAGGATGGTGGGAATAAGGCTTGCAGACTTCACAGGCTAGGGAAGAACTGAAACCCTTTTCTGTCACAGCAGGGAGGAGGTTAGCCTTGGGTAGGTTTTCAAGCCTGTCTCATCCTCTGTTTGGAAACAGACTCGGGCTGTTGTGGGTTGAGGGGCGGTATGGTGGGAGTGAGACTGGCCCTACAGTTTGCGTGGAACGAAGGTGAGAGGCCTGTGACTGCGGGATTTCACCCACTTTCCTGACAACCTGCATGACTCAGCAGAGGCAGCCATAATCCTCATAGGTACACAAATCCAGTGACCTGGGAATTTCACCCCCATCACCCACAGCAGTCACAGCAAGACCCATCCAAGGAGAGTCTGAGCTCAGACACGTTTAACTGCACCCCCACCTAATGATCCTTCCCTATTCACCCTGGTAGTGGAAGACAGAGGGCATACCATCTTGGGAGTTCCAGGGTCTTGCTCACTTCTGGTCCCTCTCCACACTACTACAGCTGATTGTGTTGCTGTCTATCTTATTTCTTTGATCTATTAGTAATTGTTTACAAATTTGGGAGCTCCAGTATTAGGTGCATATATGTTTTGTATTGTGATATTTTCTTGTCGGACAAGACCTTTTACCATTATATACTGTCCCTCTTTGTCTCTTTTAACCACTGTTGCTTTAAAGTTTGTTTTGTCTGGTATAAAAGGAGCATCATACACTGGGGCAGTTGCAGGGGGATAGGGGAGAGACAGTGGGAGTGGGGAGGTGGGGAGGATGGGGTGGGATAACATGGGAAGAAATGCCAGATATAGTATACACCTAAAGTAAAGTAAATAAATTAAAAACAAACAAACAAACAATGGCTACCCATGCCCACTTTTGGTATCCATTTGCATGAAATGCCTTTCTTTAAGTTTATGTGAGTCCTTATATGTTAGGTGAGACTTCTTGAGTTTTTAATCCACTGATAGTGGGGGACTTCAATACTCCACTGACAGCACTAGACAGGTCATCAAAACAGAAAGTCAATAAAGAAATAATGGATGTAAACTATTCCTTGGAACAGATGGACTTAGCAGAGATATACAGAACATTTCATTCAATAGCCACGGAATATACATTCTATTCAACAGTGCATGAAAATTCATCCAAGACAGACCATATGATAGGCCATTAAATGAGACTCAATAAATTTAAGAAAATTGAGTATCTCTCAGATCACAGTGGAATATAACTTGAAATAAACTCCAGAAGGAATCTTCAAAACCATGGAAATACAACAAAATTAAATCGCCTACTCCTGAATAAGTATTACATCAAAAATGAAATCAAGATGGAAATTTAAAAATTATTTCGAGCTCAATAATGATACAACCTATCATAAATCTCTGGGATACAGCAAAGGTGGTACCAAGAGGTATATTCATAGCCCTAAACAGGTACATCAAAAAGTCTGAAAGAGCACAAACAGACAATCTAAGGTTGCATCTCAAGGAACTAGAGAAACAAGAATAAACCAAACCCAAACCCAGCAGAAGAAAGAAAATAAGATCAGAGAAGAACCAAATGAAATTGAAACAAAAGAAAAATAATACTTATTTATTCTGCAGTTCTGCATCTTTCAAGTAGAGCATATAGACCATTTATATTCAATGTTAGTATTGAATTGTGAGATACTCTTGCTTTCATCATGCGCTTCATTGTCTGTGTACTTTTTTGTTTTTTTATTTTGCTTTCTAATTTGTATTTTGTTTTATATTTACACAATTTCTAACTTGTATTTTGTTTTATATATACACAATGGAATACTACACAGCCATACAAAGAATAAAAATAATGAATTAACAGCATTTGCGGTGACTGGATGAGACTGGAGAGTATTAGTCTAAGAGATGTAACTCAGGAATGGAAAACCAAAAATCATATGTTCTCACTGGTATGTGGGAGCTAAGCTATGAGGATGCAAATGAATAAGAATGATAAAATGGACTTTGGGGATTTAGGGGCAAGTGTGGGAGGGGAGTGAAGGACAAAAGACTACAATTTTTTTCCAGTGTATACTGCTGGGGTGATGGGTGCACCAAAATCTCACAAATTACTGTTAAAGAACTTTCTCATGTAACCAAATATCACCTGTGCCTCAGTAACTTACGGAAAAAATTAAAAAATATGTTATTTAATGTTACTAGATCTCACTCTTATCTGTAAAACAGGATTGAGAAGAATATTTCACATAAAATTATATTAAACATTGTAAAACAATAATTTATATTTATTGTAAAACATATAAATTATGTATTATAAAACATATATGTGTTGTAAAACATATAGTATATTTTCAAAATGGTAATTGTTGTAACCAAGCGAGAATTACCACTGAGACAAAAGTAAGGCAATTCAGAGGATTATTTGTTTCTGGCTGCCACAGAGGGCTCGCGTTTCTCTAAACCGTGGCTCCAAAAAGAGAGTGTTAAGACCTTTTATGCCTGTAAACCACCTCCTGGGCAGGGGTGGGGGCAAGGGGCTTTGGACATTCCCAGGGCCAGTGGACTTTGGACATTCTGTAAACCACCTCAGTGGGGGGTGAGGGCGAGGGGCTTCGGACATTCCGAGGGCCAGGGATCTTTGGATATTCCGATTGTTACTTAAGTGGTTCACAGAAGTCAAGATAAGTGTTAGTTTACACATTGCTTGTGTAGGGTGGAAATTACAGACTTTAGTTACTTATTGCAAGTTGCAGGGGCCAAGATGGCGTGGGTTTGGACTGCTTGCCTGTCACATTAGGATTACAGAGAGCAGTAACAGAAAGCTGAGGTATGATTGAAGTATGCAGTTTTAGGGGGCTTTTACCATGCTACAAATTATTATTTGGTGGAATGTGATAAAAGGAACACTTCTACTCATAAGAAAAGTGGCTGTATGTATTGGATATTGTTGTGTGCTATTCAACTTCCCTTCTTGATGACGTTGGAACTCCTTCTAGTTGTAGGGACTTTTGGCTGATGACAGATCATAGCTAAGCCCAGTGATTGATGAGGATTTCAAAGGCCTAGCTTCCCTTTCTTAGTATGGCATCTCTGATGGCTGTCCTGGCTCCAGATGTCCCTATGGGGTTGGCTGAGGCCTCTGCTGCAACTGCATTGCAGTTCAGCTTGTCCCTTTGCCCAGTCTTTCTTTCTTCCCTCTCTCAAGAGTGCTGCCTCTGAGTATATTCCCCAAGAAACTTCCTTTAATCAAATCTGTCTCAGAGTCTGTGTCCAGGGCATTCACCCAAAGAACATGTGACTGGAAGGATGCTGAAATTTCTCTCCCAGCTGGCCTACTTGAATGTCAAATATTAGTGTCAATCACTCATTCATTCAACACTCACTATTTGTTGATAACCTGCTACATGTTAAGTGCATCTTTTTCTGTTTTCTTAAATGTGTTTTTTTCTAACTAGAATGAGGCACTACTCTTAAATAGGGACAAAACATTCTAACATGTTGACAGCAGTGAGAATTTCTGATTGTCTCTTACAGTGTGTTAGCTAGTAGAAAACTTTCTGTCAGATTTACTAGAAAATATTTGCTAAGTAAAAGAAATATACATTCGATTTATGTTGAGAAAAATGTAACAGCATGAATAAATTATGAAAATATGCAATTATAACACAGGCAGCATATTAGAATAACAGATGCAAACTTGTTTTGTGAATTATGAGGTTATTCTCAAATTATGTATAATTTTATTCTCAAGCTGTTCATTATATCTTTTCTCCTATTTCATTTGATTTGAAAGCATGTTTTTCTAAATGGGAATTGGTTTATGCTCTAAAATTAGAGGCAACAGGGTGAAATGAGAACATGAATTTTAGTGTAAAAAAGATTTGGGCCTGAATTCCTTCACCATTTTATAATTGTGACCTTGGGGAAATTACCATGTTCTTTGAGGCTTGGATTTCTTACAAGTTAAATGAGGATACTAATACCTTTTCACTAGGATTTTAAGATAATTAAGCAAAAGTATACATGTAGAAAGCACAATGTCACTTTAAAAGAACTCAATGAATAATGATAATTATTGTTATCATTATACAGTTAAATGCATTACTAATACCTGGGAATTCAGGATTCTCAGATGATCATTGGAGAGGTTACATAACAGAAAATTCTCCTGTAGAACAACTAATCCAATATTGTGAGGATTAAATGAGTGGATATAAATATAAGATCATGCCAAAAATCAGCTTTGTATAGTACTTAATGAGTTTATCCTTTAAATAGTCCTTTATTAAACACACAGATGCTTAAATTTTTCTTGATCTAAATAAGCATTTTGTTCTATCGTTGAAGTTATTGATCTGCTTCCGTTACAGTAGTACAAGTCTTTCCATTTTTATCCATTTACAAGGAAGGCAAACTTTTCTAAAAAATTGTTCTCACATGGTAACACTTAAGTGAACCATGTCTATATACAGTTGTGTCTATACATTGAATAGGAAAACTTAATATAAAATAAAATAATTATTGAACATAACTTTGATGGAAATAAAACTTTTAGAGAATTGTAGCTTATACATTTTTTCTGACTTCTATAACAGCTAATACTTTCTTTGAGTTTTCACAGACATGGAAAAACTGTCTTGAATATACCTAAGATGGATCTAGATCAAATGTTTCAACATAGACCAAGAGTGAGGCTCAGTTTATTTCAAAGGTGCCAGTTGAAAAAATAGGTTTTTTTAGTGGTCTTCCCACCTTTGGAGTTTTGAGATATTTTCTAGAATGCTATTTCTAGTAAATACAAGGGCAAGACCTTGTTGCACTTTGATGTTGCCACGCTAGTCACAGATTTGAACTAAAAACTTAAATATGGCATCATGCCCAAAAGACGACCTTGAAATAAATGATGAATACATTAGTTTGGAGCAACAGAGATTCATATATCTTAATTTTCTAATACTTTAAAACTCTGATGTGGCATGGAAAGTAAATGATTTGGTAGCAGTCGTAAGAATTTTTTATTTTACATGGGCCACATTTGTAATAGTTCCCAAAGAAGAAAAAAATAGTCTTTATAAAATGTGGTGATAGCTTTAGTTTCCAACCTTTTGATGATTATTACAATGCTGGTTAGGCTGCAGCAAAGTAGCAGAATCACTGGTGGAGAGTATATCCCACTCTAAAGTTTGTGTGGAGTCATAAGGCAGTGGAGGGATCTGAAAATGCCATGGTTCTGGTTATGGGTAAGCCTACTTGATAAAATGGCAGTGAGAGCCACAACAGGAATTGCATGTGAGTACAGCTAATACAGAATTCGTCTACTTATGGCAATGCTTCTTAAGTAAGGTCAAATTCACAGAAAAGAAAAGCAAATGTGAATCTTGCATCTTTGTTATAAGGGTTACAGCTAATTAGCTGTGCTCCTTTAGGCAAGTCACTTTAAGTATTCATGACTTCTCTACCAATGGCAGGGGCATAATGTAGTTAGAAGGATGTTGAAAAACATAAAGTGCTACATAAACATAAGTTATTGCCATTATAATTTAATTCATTTTTAGAAGCTTTTAAATGTCAGAGATATTTACATGTTTTATTTTTTCTAACATAGTGTTGAAAATATCATTTCAAAGGTAACGGGCAGAAGAGAGTTTCTTTTCTATTCCTAGAATTCTTTTTTCTTGAATGGCTAGTGGAGATACTATCAGAGATTGGTTCCAAAGTTTTATTTTATCTTTTGTTTTGTTTTGTTTTTTAACTTTTAAGTTCTAGGGTACATGTGCAGAATGTGCAGGTTTGTTACATAAGTAAATGTGTGGGTCCAGGCAGTGGGGAAATTCACCCCATTCTGATGGGAGAAATTAGCCCAAAGGGGCTACAGGCCCTCTGTGAGTCAGAAATCCAGGAGGGCAGTCAAATCTTAAAGCTCCGAAATGATCTCCTTTGATTCCATGCCTTGCTTCCAGGTAACACTGATGCAAAAGGTGGGCTCCCATGGTCAGATGAGATGGTGACAATGTGGATGGTATTAGCAGAGAAAGCACATGTAAATTAATGTGGTCTGGAAGCCTCCTCTATTTGCCTCTTTAGTAATGGTGGATGGTGACATCATTTTTTTTCTAGTTGTCACTGTAGAAATTTAGATAGGAAAAGAAAGCTCTGGTTTATAGCCCATGGAAATGACATTTTGGGTCACTGGTTGTCTTCTAAGAGGTATTCTTAGGTGCCATGCATTTCTATGGTAGATTTAAAGTGGCCTAGTGCTGATTCCAAGCCTTTTCAAAATAAGAAATCTTAATTTGTCTGAAACCCTTTGCAATCATTGGGTATTACATTTTTGTTAACAAAATTAACTCAAGTGATGTAAACAAAGAATTCTAATTTATCCATTCAACATGATGAATTATTACTACATTGAGCATAGCACTCACGTTCCATTGATTAGTGCTTTTTATTCCTATTGACTCATGTACATGAGAAACAAAACCATAATCTAAGGTTGCTTACAAGATATAAAATGGGAATAAAGAGAATATTTGGACTCATTTAACTATTATTTCATCAAACTAAAAAGAGATAGAAGCTTTCATATCACACTTAGATATTCTTATAATGACTCAGACCACTTGCAGTCCAAGAGGTAGTTTTTCTTTCCCTTTGGCAGTGCTAAGATGGACACTCAATATTTACTTCTGTGACTTTCCTTCCATCATGCTTTCATGGATAGTTAATACTTTTTAAAAACAGGTGATTTCTCTAGACATGATAATGCATTTGGCTGGATTTGAGTCTTCTTTTAGCACAGGTTCATTTAGATTGCGAAGAATAGTCATTCTCAGATTTCCACAGGTGACATTGAATGAGGTTAATTTTAAGAGTTCAAGGAAAGAATAATTTTGTAGGTGATATCAATCAGCAGTGGAGAGCTTGAATATATTTAAGGATACAACTGCTACCCTAGTGGCTTTATAGCAACTCTAGAAATCTATTAATAGCAGCATCTCTATTGACTAGTTATATGAATATGCTCTCAGAAGTGATCTTTATTATGTCAACTTAAGCATTTATTTTCTTTTTTTAATTTTTCTAGAGACAGGGTTTCTCTTTGTCACCCAGGCTAAAGTACAGTGGCACATCTTGGCTCACCATAGCCTCAAACTCCAGGGCGCAAGTGATCCTCCCACCTCAGCTTCCCACATACCTGGGACTACAGATGCATGCTATCAGTCCAGTTAATTTTTAAATTTTTGGTAAAGACAAGGTCTTACTGTGTTGCCAGGGCTGGTCTTCAGCTCCTGGCTTCAAATGACCCTCTTGCCTCTGCCTCTGAAAGTGCTGGAATTGCAGGCATGAGCCACCATGCTCGTCCAGCATTTGTAAATATAGTTCTAACCCAGATTTTCTTTATATTTATCTTTTATTGCCTTTTATTCTTTCTGAATGTCTCACAATCAATATGTCTTAGAATATGATTTGGTTGCTTTCTTACTAACATCAAACACCCATATTGTGTAGGATTCCCAGGCCATCTCTCTTCATAAGCTGTTTCTCTCCTACATGTCAGTGTATTGATGTCAGCTGCCTTTGTTAGAATGCTTATCTATGGGTCTCAATACAAAAGGAATGGATACTCATGAACAAATTCCTGGTTTAGACAGTTCTGTCGCAAGAGGGCCGTGGACCTGTCAGGCAATGATGTCTTCACAGCCTTTATAGCTCACGCCAAGTACTGCCGGCCTAGGAACTACTGTGTCTCTCTGTAGTGCTTTGTAACTCTTTCTTCTGATCAATTATATATTGATTTTAAAGTTTAAATCTCAGGGAGCAGTCTTATTTTCTTTATTTATAAGTTCTTGGGGGAATTTCCCTTTAATACTGCAACAGAGATTAAATTGGTTTAACATGTTTTAAACAGTATTGATAAATCTAGCAAGAAAGCTCAGATATGAAATCTGGTCAAAGTAATCAGAGAATCAAAAAATTATTACCAAACAAAACTTATGTAAAATCCAGGATACTTAATGGAAAATGTTTTTAATCATTTTAAACATTATGGTTATTATTTAGATGAGGTTCCATATGAAAATAATATAAAGTCAAGTTAACATATCATAGGACAAAATAGGAATTACTGTTACCAAACTGGAAGATATGTCATTTAATTCATTAAAAGAAATGAATGAATCTCTATTATGAAGTAAAATATCCTTCCTATTCTTTATTAAACTATATAAATTTTAAAGAAGCCAAAATCTGCATAAACATAAAGTTGTTATCATGAACATAAAGTTGTTATATGTTCTATATTTTATAAATATTAAATTCTGAATCCAAAGTCAAATGCTGTATGTAATAATATTCAGTAAATTTTTAATAAATGTGTCAATTAAACTTTTAAAGGAAATAAATATTAACATAATGTATTCATTGCCATTTGAATGTTCTCAAATCACTTATTAATTATCCTTCTGACAAATTTAATTTTTATGCAGTCTATCTTATAGATATGTCATGTTGAACAAAAAAGAACTCTATGTTTAAAGGCAGATAGTCCCAGATCCTTGTAACTTTGACACTTGCTATCATTGTAAAACAATTCCAGTAGCTTATTTCAGTATCAAGTATCTCAAGAGGTAAGTGGAAATGAGAAATAAATTTCAAATTAAGCTTAATTGATTTTGTGTTTCACAGTATTCTCTTTCAAATATTCTACACATAAATGCTTTGTATTGTTCTTTGATGTAGAGATAAATGTCAATATAAGTAAATATACTTGTCCCTCAGTATCCAGGGAAGGAATTGATTCCAACACCTCCTTTGCATGCCCAAATTAATGAATGATCTAGTCTCAGATAGAACATAGCATCATATTTTCTTATAACCTAAGCATATCCTCCTATATACTTTAAATCATCTCTAGATTACTTATAACAACTAATATGTCAATGCTATGTAAGTATTCTTATACTGTATTGTTTAGGGACTATGACAAGAAAGAAAATGCAGTACATATTCAGTACAGATGAATTTTTTTCTCAAATACTTGAACATAATAATATTTGGATTGTGGTTGAATTCATGGATATGAATCCATGAATACAGAGGGTCAATTGTACTCCAACTGTGGCTCTAAATCTAATTTGTTGTACATACACTTTGTTTTATTGTTTACTTTTGTGTTTTTGAGACAGAGTCTCACTTCATCACTCAGGCTATAATGCAGTGGCACATCTCAGCTCACTGCAACCACTACCTCCAGATCCAAGTGATTCTTGTGTCTTAGCCTCTCGAGTAGCTGAGACCACAGGTGTCAATCACCATGCCAGGTTAAGTTTCATATTTTCAGTAGGTATGGAGTTTCACCATATTGCCCAGGCTGGTCTTGAATCCCTAATTTCAGGTGATCCACCTGCTCGGCCTTCCAAAGTGCTGGAATTACAGACGTGAGCCACTGCTCCCAGCCTGTACATCCACTTTATTCAGGATATAGTAACATTGAAAGAAATGATTTTTAAAATAAGAAAAAAGAAAATATTTTTCATTCCAGAAGGGAGCAACATTAATATGAAGGCCAACAATCATATGAAGAAAAGCTCAACATCAGTTAACATTAGAGAAATGGAAATCAAAAGTACAATGAGATATCTCACACCAGTCAGAATGGCAGTTGTGAAAATAAAAAAAATTAGATGCTGATGAGGTTATAGAGAAAAAGGAACACTTATACACTGCTGGTGAGAGTATAAATTAGTTCAGCCATTGTGGAATACAGTGCAGTGATTTCTCAAAGATCTAGACAAAAATACCATTCAAGCCAGCAATCCCATTACTGGGTATATAGCCAAAGGAATATAAATCATTCTGTCATAAAGACACGTGCACACATATGTTCATTACAGCACTATTCACAATAGCAAAGATATGGAATAAACTTACATGTCCATCAGTAATAGAATGAATAAAGAAAATATGGTACATATACACCATGGAATACTATGCCGCCATAAAAAAGAATGAGATTGTGTATTTTACAGGGACTTGGATGGAGCTGGAGGCCATTAACCTTAGCAAACTAATGCAGCAACAGAAAACCAAATACCACATGTTCTTACTTATAAGTGCAAGCTAAATGATGAGAACATTGGCTCAAGCCTGTAATCCCAGCACTTTGGGAGGCTGAGGTGGGAGGATCACGAGGTAAAGAGATTGAGACCATCCTGGTCAACATGGTGAAACCCTGTCTCTAAAAATACAAAAAATTAGCTGGGCACGGTGGCACGTGCCTGTAATCCCAGCTACTCAGGAGGCTGAGGCAGGAGAATTGCCCGAACCCAGGAGACGGAGGTTGCGGTGAGCCGAGATCGCGCCATTGCACTCCAGCCTGGGTGACAAGAGTGAAACTCCGTCTCAAAAAAAAAAAAAAAAAAAAAAAGATGAGAACATATGGACACATGGAGGGGAACAACACACCCTGGGGCTCAAGGGAAGGTGGAAGGTGGGAGGAAGGAGAGGATTAAGAAAAATAACTAGTGAGTACTAAGCTTGATACCTGATTGATGAAATAATCTGTACCAAAAAGCTGATGACACACATTTAACTCAGAAACCTGCACATCCTGCACATGTATTCTGAACTTAAAATAAAAATTAAAAGATGCTAAAAACAAACAAGAATGTTTAACTTTAACTTTTATTAGTATTTGCAGCATTTTACAGAATACTCTGCTACATAAATGAATTAAATGTATTATTTTGTTTAACAACATTTTTACTATTGTTCTCCAATCACATCTATAACATGAAGTCTTAAAAATCAGGGATGGGAAGAAATCTTAAACCACATGCATTGCCACTTGCCTTTTACATATGTGGGAAATGAGACTCAGGAGATCTTTAGTGCCTTGATCAAAATCACATGTTTTATATGTAGATGAGCAAGACAAGCTCATGGTATTGTCAATCAAGGATTCTTTCTCTTACTTCAAAGCTATCATATTGTTGAATTAAAAATATTGTTTTCATATGGCCTTCTACAGCGGTCTAATTTCTGTGGTAAGGTTGTTTCTATACCTAGGAAGGGCAGTCCCTTATGTGTGTTATAGCATACCATGCTAACTACTAAAAAACCTGTGACTCGTGTAGAAAGGAAATCACAAAGGTAAATATCTGTTTTAAGACTGTGTCTTCTGTCACAAATGGGTAAATAATTGAACATGTGGAAAGCATCCAGGAAAACTCAAAGTATAAAAGTATATGTATGTTACCAAATCCTTTCTTTAAAATATATTTGCAGCTAGAGATTTAGGTAGGTAATTAGCAAAAATATTTGATTTTTCTGGTTGATATTTAATGTGAAGAAATCCTAAAATCTTACCTGCATGAGACCAATATGTTTTACAAATATCTCAAAATTTTATCTCAATAGGCATGAAATATCTAGAGAGAGGAATAAAGCAGTTTTAATCCCCCAAGCATCAAACATACTAGACTCGGTACTTCCCCTATCTGAAGCTCTATTAAGATTGTTAAATTCTTCTAATTTATTAAACCTTCATGGTTATGAGATGTACCTTTTTGTTTCTGATTATATTCTGTGTTGAAGTCTACCTTATTGGACATTAATATAGCCATTCCAGGCCGGGCGCAGTGGCTCAAGCCTGTAATCCCAGCACTTTGGGAGGCCGAGGCGGGTGGATCACGAGGTCAAGAGATCGAGACCATCCTGGTCAACATGGTGAAACCCCGTCTCTACTAAAGATACAAAAAATTAGCTGGGCATGGTGGCGTTTGCCTGTAATCCCAGCTACTTAGGAGGCTGAGGCAGGAGAATTGCCTGAACCCAGGAGGCAGAGGTTGCGGTGAGCCGAGATTGCGCCATTGCACTCCAGCCTGGGGAGAGCGAAACTCCGCCTCAAAAAAAAAAAAAAAAAAAAAAAAAAAAAAAAAAAAAAAAAAATATATATATATATATATATATATATATATATATATAGCCATTCCAGACTTCTTGTCTTTGTTGTTTTCATAAAATACATTTTTTTCCAATTATTTACTCCTACCCTATTTGTTTCTTAATGTTTAATGTAAATCTTACAGAGTACGGGATTTTCTTTCATTTGTTTCTTTGTCCTAAATCCATTTTGATAATCTTTGACTTTTAATTGGAGCTCTTAGTCAGGTAGCACTTAATTGTTGATATAGTTGTATTTAGACCTACAAGTTTACTATTTGCTTTTATTTGTTCCTCATGGATTGTTTTCTTTTTTTGGTTATTGCTCATTTTTATTTTTTTTCTGTCTTGCTTGGAACTAGCAAATATATAGCCAAATTATGTTTTAATTTGTCTGTTGTTTTTCACTTTGTGTTTTTTTCTTTAATGGTAGTTTTAGAAATTATAATACGTATCACTTTTGTTAGTATTATTATTTTTATTTCAGTAGGTTTTTGGGAAATAGGTGGTGTTTGGTTACATGGATGTTATTTAGTGGTGATTTCTGAGATTTTGGTGCACCCATCACCTGAGAAGTATACATTATACCCAATATGTTGCCTTTTATTTTTTCCCTCCCAGCCTTCCCTTGGGTCCCCAAAGTCCATTGTACCATTGTACCATTCTTATACCTTTGTGATCTCATAGCTTAGCTCCCACTTATAATTGAGAGCATACAATGTTTGATTTTCCATTCCTGACTAACTTCATTTAGAATAATGGTCTCCAACTTCATCCAGGTGGCTGTGAATGCCATAATTTCTTTCTGTTTTATGGCTGAGTTGTAAGAAATTATATATTCTTAAAGGCTCACAGCACAGGTATAGCTAAGATATTGTATTATTCCATTCTCACGTGGCTAATCAAGACATATTTGAGACTGGGTAATTAATTAATTAATTTTATGTATTTATATATTTTTTGAGACAGAGTCTTGCTCTGTCACCCAGGCTGGAGTGCAATGGCATGATCTTGGCTCACTGCACCCTCTGCTTCCTGAGTTCAAGCAATTCTCCTGCCTCAGCCTCCTGAGTAGCTGGCATTATAGGCACCCACCACCATGCCCAGCTAATTTTTGTATTTTTTTCAGTAGAGACGGGATTTCACCATGTTGTTTAGGCTGGTGTCCAACTCCTTACCTCAGATGATCCACTTGCCTTGGCATCCCAAAGTGCTGGGATAACAGGCGTGAACTACCACACCTGGCCCGAGACTAGGTAATTTAAAAAGGAAAGAGGTTTAATTGACTCTCAAGTCTGCATGGCTTGAGAGGCCTCAGGAAACTTAATATCATGGCGGAAGAGGAAGCAAACATGACCTTTTTCATGTGGCAGCAGTAAACAGAAGTGCAGAGCAAAAGAGGGAAGAACACTTTATATAATCATCAGATCTTGTGATAATTATTCAATATCACAAGAACAGCACGAGAAAGACTGCCCCCATAATTCAATCACCTCCTATAGGGTCCATCTCATCACATATGGAGATTATGGGAGTTGTGAAATCAAGATAAGATTTGAGTGGGGATACAGCCAAACCATATTATCTCACCCTTGACCCCTACCGCATCTCACGTCCTCACATTTCTGAACCAATTGTGCCTTCCCAACAGTCTTCCAAAGTTTTAACCCATTAACTCAAAAGTCCACAGTTCAAAGTCTCATCAGAGACAAGGCAAGTCCCTTTTGCCTATGAGCCTGTAAAAACAAAATGAAGTTAGTTACTTCCTAGATGTAATGTGGGTCCAGGCATTGGGTAAATACTTACAGTTCCTTATGGCTGGGGAGGCCACAGGAAACTTGCAATTTTGGTGGAAGGTGAAATGAAAGCAGTCACCTTCTTTACAAGGTGGCCAGAGAGAAAGCACATGGGAAAACTGCCACTTTTAAAACCATCAGATATATGAGAACTCCCTCACTATCATGAGAACATCATGGGGAAAACTGCCCTGTGATGCAATCACCTCCCACCAGGTCTCTCCCATGACATGTGGAGATTACAATTGGAGATGAGATTTGGGTGGGGACAAAGCCAAACCCTATCATTCTGCCCCTTGCCCCTCCAAATCTTATGTGCTTTTTACATTTCAAAACCAATCATGCCTTCTCAACAGTACCTCAAAGTCTTAACTCATTCCAGCATTAACTCAAAAGTCCAAGTCCAAAGTCTCATCTGAGACAAGACAAGTCCCTTCTACCTATGAGCCTGTAAAATAAAAAACAAGTTAGTTACTTCCAAGATACAATGAGGGTCCAGGTATTGCATAAATGTTACTGTTCCAAATTGGAGAAATTGGCCAAAACAAAAGGGCCATAGGCCCTATGCAAGTCCAAAACCCAGCAGGGAAGTTATTACATCTTAAAACTCTGAATGATCTCTTTTGACTTATTGTCTCACATCCAGGGTATGCTGATGCAAGAACTGGCCTCCCAAGGCCTTGGGCAGTTCCGTCTCTATGGCTCTGCAGGGTACAGACACAGTGGCTGCTTTCATGAACTGGGATTGAGTGTCTGCAGCTTGCCAGGCAAGCTGTTGTTGGATCTACCATTCTGGGGTCAGGATGATGATGGACCTGTTCTCACAGCTCCACTAGGCAGTGCCCCAGTGGAGACTCTGTGTGGGGGCTGCAATCCCACATTTCCCCTCTGCACTGCCCTAGTAGAGGTTCTCCATTAAGCGTTTATCCCTGCATCAGACTTCTGTCTGAACATCTAGGCATTTCCATACATCCTCTGTGATATAGGTCAAGGTTTCTAAACACCAACTCTTGCCTTCTGTGCACCAGCAGGCCCAACACCATGTGGAAGTCATGGAGGCTTAAGGCTTGCACCTTCTGAAGCCATGGCCCAAGCAGTACCTTGGCCTCTTTTAGCAATGGCTAGAACTGAAGCATGATTGCAGTCCTCCATGTCCTGATGCTGTACAGAGCAGCTGGACCCTGGGCCTGGCCAATTAAAGCATTTTTCCCTTCTAGGCTTCAGGCCTGTGATGAGAGAGGTTGCTGTGAAGATCTCTGAAATGCCCTGGAGATATTTTTCTCATTGTTTTGGCTATGAATATGTGACTCCTCTTTACTTATTCAAATTCCTGAAATAGACTTGAATTTCTCCCCAGAAAAAAATTGGTTTTTATTTTCTACCACATTGTCAGAGGGCAAAATTTTTAAACTTTTATGCTCTGCTTCTCTTTTTTTAAATTAATTAATCAATCAATTAATTAATTTATTTATTTTTGGAGACGGAGTTTCGCTCTTGTTACCCAGGCTGGAGTGCAATGGTGCGATCTCGGCTCACCACAACCTCTGCCTCCTGGGATCAGGCAATTCTCCTGCCTCAGCCTCCTGAGTAGCTGGGATTACAGGCACGCACCACCATGCCCAGCTAATTTTTCTGTATTTTTAGTAGAGTCGGGGTTTCACCATGTTGACCAGGATGGTCTCGATCTCTTGACCTCGTGATCCACCCGCCTCGGCCTCCCAAAGTGCTGGGATTATAGGCTTGAGCCACCGCGCCTGGCCGCTCTGCTTCTCTTTTAATTATAAGTTCCTGTTTCAGATAATCTCTTTGTTCACACGTTAGTATACACTTTTAGAATCAGCCAGGTCACATCTTGAATGCTTTGCTGCTTTAAAATTTATTCCACCAGATACCCTAAATCATCTCTCTCAAGTTCAAAGTTCTACAGATCTCTAGAGTGGGGGCAAAATGCTACCAGTCTCTTTGCTAAAGCATAGCAAGAGTGACCTTTATTCTAGTTTCCAATAAGTTGCTTACCTCCATCTGAGGCAACCTCAGCCTGAACTTCATCACTATTGACATTTTGGTCACAAGTATTCAACAAGTCTCTAGGAAGTTCTGAACTTTCCCACACCTTCCTGACTACTCTGAGTCCTCCAAACTGTTCCAATCTCTGCCCATTACCCAGTTTCAAAGTCACTTCCACATTTTCAGATATCTTTACAGCAGTTCCTCACCTCCCCTGATACCAATTTTTTTTTTGTATTTCATTTTCTCACTGCTATAAAGAACTTCCTGAGAGTTGGCAATTAATGAAAAAAAGAAGTGTAACTGATTCACAGTTTCACATGCTTAACAGGAAGCATAACTGGGACACCTCAGGAAACTTAGAATTATGGCAGAAAGTGAATGGGAAGCAAGCACCTTCTCATGGTGCCAGGAGAGAGAGAGAGAGAGAGAGAGAGAGAGAGAGAGAGAGAGAGAGAGAGAGAGAGAGAGAGAGAGAGAGAGAGAGAGAGAGAGAAAGAGAGAGATATCGAGCGCCCCGTACTAAGAACTCAATATCAAGGGGGAAATCCACCCCCATGATCCAATCACCTCCCACCAGGTTCCTTCCCCAACACTGGTAATTACAATTCAACATGAGATTTGGGTGGAGACACAGAGCCCAACTGTCTCAATTCATGTATTCACTTTAGCACCTAAAAGTCATATGTGTTCAGAAAGCATTCCAAAGTTTCTTTGATGTGTAAGAAATTGCTTAAAACTCCTTTTGTCTTCCTAAACTCCATGTATGTTAAGCAACAACAACAACAACCCCTGCAACCTTCTTTTATAATTTTATATTTATGAGAAAAGAACAAATTATCAGCTTGTTTATACTAAGATATTGCTAAAGGATATTATTATAATCTCTTCTTGATAAAATATATTGGTAATATTTATGTTGAAGGTATTTAAATGTAAACATTAGGTATATTTGGGCTTAGATATATTTTTGTGATAAAATGAATATGAGCTCATTTGGTACAATTTAATGAGACTTGGTCATAATGATATTTTAATTTTAGTGCATTATTCACTTGTTATCTAAAGCAAAATGAAACAGTTGAGCTGATTTTACTTATAGAAGTCTTAGAATAAAATAAATTAATGAGAAATAAACTCACATTACTGATATAACAAAATTGATAGGAGATTTTATTATGAATCAGTCAGGGTTTAATGTATGATTGGACAAAGGGGAGAAACAGTAGTGGAAGGCTCTGTGCATGTTTGAGGTGGAGGGGAAATCTTAAGTGCATGATTTTTTGACCCAAAGTTAACTTCTTAGGCCTTTTTTAACAATAATCTTGGAGAGTCTCTAGAAGTCAATTAGGTGGCCAAAAAGAGCTACTCATCCCATCACAATAGACATTGACATTTATCCTGAGTGGATAATGGCCTGCTGTCAGAGTATCCTGCCCTAGAATAGAGACATTGGGAACTTGGTGCTATTTGTAAGTAATGAGTATTAAGTTCTCACGCTAGTCATGTCACTGGAAGATTAAGTGGGTTGTCTTTGTTTTATCAGGCTAATGTAGAAGTCATCTGCAGTATTAAAATGAATGGATGAATTCATGAATAAATGTAAATTTTTAACATTAAATAAGTGCTACAACTACTTAATTAAAAACATATTTAAGATGCTTACTTAAAAACGTATTTAAGATATAGCAGCTTAAGCATCACTTAGGATACTTTTGGCTACAAAGTAAAAGAAATCTTAGGGCTTTGATTCTACATCTCTCCACTTCTAAGGATTTATTTATTTATTTATTTTCACTTGGGCTTTCCTCTTGAGCAAAAGATGCCTACCAGCACCTACTGGCAACATGTATTTTGTTCAAGTATGATGAGAAAGAGAAACTTTCTTCTAAGTATGGAATGTAAATCCCTGTGTTTATTCTGATTGGTCCCTTTACTCTCTCTTAAACAAATAATCTCTGAAAGAATGCTGTGTGCTAATTGGCTTAACTCTAGGTTTCTGAAAAGAAAAAAAATGGCAACAGTTAATATTGTTGGCTTAGACTAAACAGAATAAAGACTATTTTCAAAACAAAAAAGGAGGGAATGGATGTTGGTTAGAGTGCATCAACATTTATTGAAAGAGTTTGCTACTCTTGGTTATATAATAAGAATAGATACAAACACAACACGTAAATTATTTTTTATTATATTTTTAGGTGGCATTGAAATACCACCTTATTTTATAGTACTGACTGTATTTGCCTATCAAAACTCAAAAAGTTAGGGTCACAAACTGGATATTTCTTCAAACTGTAACGAGATTTGTTTATATTAAATTATTCAAGCTTAAACTATTTGAAGGTGTTTTTATTAAACTGTATTTTATGTTAATCTGAGGTTTGTATTAAACTATTTGAAGGTGTTCTTTAATGTTTAAGATGACAGAAATTATACTTGAAAATTTCTGTTATGGGACCAAACTGATGGTCAGCCTCCTATTTCTCATGGTCCAATAACGAGATGCAGATGAACTGGGGAGGAAGAGAGTTTTTGTTTTGTTTTTTTTCCTGTAACCAGTTGCAGGGAGAAGGCCTGGAAATTGTTACCATACCAACTCAAAATTACAGAGTTTTCTAGAGCTTATATACCTTCTAAGCTCTATGTCTGTGCGTATGTGTGCATTCCTCTAACGAATCATCTAAGTGATTAACTTCTTTTAACCTGTACCTAAGGTCTGAATACTAAAGACATTCACCTGGAGTCTCAGTAAATTTATGTAATCTAAATGGGTCCAGGTGCTGAGGTGATTACCCTTATCTTGTCTCCTGCTAAATCACTGAGGTTTGAGGAGTTTCTTCAGACCCCCAATAAGCTTGTTTGTGGAGGCCTGGGGAGTGTCTTCAGACCCACAGTAAAACATGTTTAATTCTAAGTGGATCCCGTTAAGAAATTCCTTCATTATTTTGTCATCCTTTAAGGCCATTCTAGAAAAGGCCTAAGCAAAACTCTTCATGGGCTTTTGCTACATCCCAGCCTTTATATAAGGGCACTGGCTTTTAACATTTGATTTAACCACTCGGTACTGAAACAGTTGTTAGTGAGACCTGGCCTGCCACATTTCCATATGGAAGTTTAAGATTAATTTAAAAATTAATGGCGGGGCATGGTGGCTCATCCTTGTAATCCTAGAACTTTGGGAGGCAGAGGTGGGTGGATCATTAGAAGTCAGGAGTTTGAGACCAGCCTGGCCAACATGAAGAAATTTTGTCTTTACTAAAAATACAAAAAATTAGCCAGACGTGGTAGTACAAGCTTGTAATCCCAGCTACTCAGGAGGCTGAGGCACGAGAATTGCTTGAACCTAGGAGGTGGAGGTTTCAATGAGCCAAGATCATGCCGCTGAACTCTAGCCTGCATGACAGAGAGAGACTTAGTTTCCAAAAAAAATTAATAATTAATTATTTTAATATTTTTATTAACATATATTCAGGTATCTTTTTCAACAATGCCAGTAAAAAAATGATACACTTAAGAAAAAAAATTAGTTATTTGGGTGAATAAAAATATGCTGAAAGCACAAATGACTTTTCACAAAATGCCATGGAAATTAATCACTATGCTTTTTAAAAGTTGTCAGAAACCATCTGAAAAGACAACAAGAGAATATTATCTTCAACAGATCCTAAAAGTTTTACCATTCTAATATTAACAGCTTTCCTCTGGTTTTTCTTTTAAAACTCATAGCACATATATACAGATTTATACAAATTGTAATACAAAATATATGATAGGTCAAATGTATAACTTACCTAAGAAGGTTAAGATATTTTAAATGATTTCTAAAAAAATGGGGCTATTTTAAGTGACTTACTTTGATTTGGATCTCTTAAATCAAAATAGAGCTTCCTCTGGGTTAGAAAAATATGTTAAAATTTTTCATAATTAGCAAAGGGTCTTTCATTCTAAGTGCCTTTTTATGAATAAAACAATATAAAATACTTAACCTAAATTGGTTCTTCTGTCCCGTTGTTTTTTTTGTGTATTACAGAGCAAAATTTGCATCTTAAATCATTAGGTGTAAATCATTTCAGTGGCATAACACATTTAGCTGGTCATAGTGCTCTTTTAGAAGTTGTTACTGACTTACCTAAACCATTGAGCAGTCCAGGCAATTGCCTATGACCTGTGGCTTTCTTGCATTTCTCTTACTATCTTACAAATCTTTCTGGCAGTCAGGAGGAAACAGGGCTAAGACTTGCTTTAGAAAAAGTGTCGGTAGTGAGAAATTTTCCTTAAAGTAAAAGTCATCTGATTTGGTGCTTAATTCTTTCACAGAGTAGGAGTTTTTCTCTTTCTGTAAATTACGAGACACCATCTATGGTAATAAGTTAATGTCATTAGGAAGTTGGAAGCAGAAACGGACTCACAAAAGGGAATGCGTAGTTTATTTTACCATCTACCAAATGTTTATCTGATTTCTTCAAAGAAATTTATTATGCAGCAAGTCTGTAGAAATTATTCTACAATGATGTCAATTTCAAAATCTGCCTTTAAAACTTCTGTAGCTTCTACTACTCAAGGGAAATGTATTGAATATAAATAGATGACAAAGAATAGACAACCTGAAAACCCGTCTTTTTTGGGATAACATAAGCCTTTAAGAAAGGACACTAATAAAATTTATCCATAATATGTCAAGACTATTATTTAACTCAAATATCAAAGAACTAGAAACTGAAGTAGAGTAATTAAAATTAAATCAGGGGTTGTAGTTTTTTAAAATAGGGACTTAAATCATTAAGAAACTGAAGTTGGCAAGAATTTGTTTTGTACTGGGAGCGCAATAAGAAATATCTAAGGAAAATGAAATGTGTGGAAAATGAATAACAGGAGGGCAGTTGGATTTACATGGCTTAATGTCAGTAAAGTATATTGTCTTTATTGATACCAGTCAGATATTTTATAGTGGAAATAGGTTGTATCAACTATCTATTGACTTATGAGATAGGCTTTAAAAACAATTACATTAGTTTTTTAATCAAATATCTGGTTCTTTCATACTGAATAGACATAGTGTTTATTTAATTCTGAAACTTAGAGATAAAATGGTAAGCATTTTAAGTCCTTAGGGAAAAATAAACCTCATGATGTAGTCACTTTATTATTTCAAGGAAGAATTTATTATATTTACCACAACGCTTCAACTTTTGGCTTATAAATTAGTAAGACAAAGGACCTGACTTTTCCAAGTAAACCAGAAAGTTAAAACCTAAATCAAATTAATAAGCAAACAAAAATCCTTACAGAATAATTTGTAAATCTTCTAATGAAACTCATTAGAAAAAAAAGTAGCATAATCAATAATAGACTTTTTTCCACGTTACTTTGTGAGAATGTCTATATATGCATATATTTAATATGTATGCAGTTTAACATAATGAACATATTAGTGTACAGTTTTAATATTTTCTTTATATAAAAAACTGTAATCCAAATTTAATAATTATTATATGCCTTTTCATGTCTCAGAGATTCACAACTAGATTATGAAGTAAAACAATGATAATCCAGATGTAATTTGCTCAAGAAGCAGCATTAAGCACAAGTATTTCTTGAAAAATTTTACAAATTAATTTAGAAAAGAATCTGTCTCTAAATTTGTAGCTATTATTTCATGTGATATAAAACAAATACGAATACTTAAAATCCGTGCTTTCAAAACACACTTGTATTCAATATTGTTTCTGGGGAAAGTTATATTTAGAAAATAACTAGGTATTTCTTTCTAAAAAAATGCAAGTGCAGTGCTAAATCTGTTTCATTCTGTGAGAAATGGGATATTCAATGTACCTATGTGAATAAAAATTTATTTATAATTTCTGGGAATATTGATGGGTTTATGCTAAAAAAGAAAAATGTGTCATGACTAATTCATGTGTCATGACAAAATTAGCAAGTAAAGGAAAGTAAAAACATATCCAGCAGACATTAAGCAAAAAGAATGATCTGTGTTCTTCAGCTGACCTTTGGAGTTCTTCAATGCCAGTTTTTGGTAGCGTTTGTGATGCCTTTGTGAGGGGAATGGTGGTAGCTAAGTAGGTGAATCAATAACTCAGGGTGAATCTATACACAGTTGTAGAGTTAAAACAACTCGCACAGTTGATTCTTTCATTCCTAGCTAGAATCTGCACTGGGTTAAAATAAAGATAAACATGAAAACACTAGTCTCCACAACTGTTAAGACAGTTGTACAAGTGTTTTCTCTGTTTCTGCTCCAATGCAGAAAATGCCTCAACAACCTCAGATTGTACAAGATGTCATAGAATGTAACTTAACTCTAAGAGGGCATACAGGAATAGACTTCCCTCCAAATTGAATTGAATGATTCACATATTTACCAGGATTAACTATAACAATTTCTTTGAACTTACTAAGAAAATACATCAAAATGGAAGCTCTAATAAGAGAATTGACTTCAATTAATTTGGTTTTGATTAGTAAAATTATATGATACAAATAATATTTAAGCTAATGTGAGGATGACATAAAACATATATTTTAAATGTTTTAAATATTTATGGATGGTGCTCTGGAGTGGAAATTGAAGCTAAAGTATTATGTTATTGGCAAACTCCGACTTCTGTAACTCCCTAAAAATCCTGGTTTCTTCCAGGTCTACCAATTGCATAACCACAGAAGTAAAAATAAGCTACATTATGAAGTTCAGTTATTCATTTAACATTTTGGATTGTGAATACAAAGTGTGTGCTATGTTTCCACGAATGTGCAAGGAGTTTGTAATGTAATAGGGACACACTTATATACTGCTAAGTCAAAAACTGTGATTCCCTGGACATAATATTTGGAATTGCTAAAAGGGTTTGTTTCACAAAAATTTGTTATTGCTTCAAGAATTTTTTTTTACTGGTAGAGCCACTAGCCTTCATTTTCTCAGGAAGAAGACAGGTACACACATACAAATTAAGTCAGGTGAAGAGCTGTAACCACAACCAGTTAGCCTCTCCTAGCTGGTGAAAACAGTGGCACCTTCTTAAGGACCGAGCCAACATTTAAACCCTGCTCAAATGCCTTTCGATGTTCTCCAAAGCTTATTCCTTCCTTGATCAGGAGGGCTTTTGTTATTTTTGCATGTACAAATAAATTGACTTTATGTTTCACGCTGCATTCTTCCAAGGTGTCTGATTAACTTTCCTGAACTTTTTCTTGTCCTCTATGTTTGGTCCAAAATTCTAAAGCTGAGTTCTTTTGAAAATCAAATGCTATAACAAAAGTGTGTTTGTTTTCTTACCAGCTTTGAAACTCTTACACATGTAAAATGGTTTGGCTTCAGACTCTTGTTTATGTTCTGACTAAAGCAATTCGTTTTTCGCTTCCAGTATTCCAGGCTGCAGTTTTACTATTCTTAAGGTCAAAGAATGAGGAAGAGTCTCTGGGCTAGCAGGAGCAACTGGAAATGGGAAAGATGGCCTTCGAAGTTAAAAGCTTTAAATACTATCCTTTACATAAAAATCACTGTATTTCTCCAAATTTGGAGGAAAGCATTTGCAGCTTGTCATTAGAACATCCTTGAGACTTTGTGGCAGTGGTGCTTATTAAAAGTAGTATATAGTAGTTTATAGAGGAGAAAGTTAGAAAAGTTAGTCATTCAGTGGTTAGACAGGAGAATACTTTATGAATGACCACTGCTTCTTTATTGTATCTTCCGTTGCTCCTGATTACCTTTTCAGAAACTGTTGCCTCCATTGTTTCTAATGGTTAGAAACACATGGCGGATATGGTGTTGAAGCAGGCATTAGAAGAGTATTTGGGTGTGGACAAAAGCCAAAGGAAAGAGTAAAATACATTGAATGACTTAGATTAGAAAATAAATATTTCCTAGAACTTGGGTTTCAGATGAAAATACAGAGCTCCTTTAGTTTAGACATTTTACTTTACATCTGAGAAGGATGATGCTCACACTGGCCAAGTCAGAGAAACACAGATAATGGGTGTCCATATTGAATATACAGTTAGGTTTCTTGACTTTCCTTTAAAAGGGAATTGTATAGCTTTGTAAAAAAAGCTAGGATAAATTAATTTTACTATTTTCTCTTTAATCTGCTTTATTGTTCCCCTTTCCTCTTGGCCAAGTGTAATCAAAAGCCCAGGGGAAAGGAAGCCATCGATAATACAGTTCTTACTGCTCAGAAACAGAGAGCAGGTGAATAAAACAAGAGAATAAATCTAGAATAGAAACAGAGGTTACCAACATGCTAGTTTTTTAAATTTATCCTTTCAAGGTTTTCCTATGCATTTGATTTGATTTAAAACACTTGTGGAGAGTTATATTCTCATCACTATTCTCCTTTATACTTACATATTATTTAATACTGTGAACCCCAAATGTCTGAGACAGGTCTCAGTTAATTTAGAAGGTTTATTTTGCCAGGGTTGAGGACATGTGCCCATGACACAGCCTCAGGAGGTCCTGATAACCTGTGCCCAAAGTAGTCAGAGCAGTTTGGTTTTATGCATTTTAGAGATACATGAGACATCAATCAACATACGTAAGATGAATATTGGTTTGGTTTGGAAAAGGAGGGACAACTCGAAGCAAAGGTGGGAAACTGGGAAACTTGAAGCAGGAAGGGGCTTCCAGGTCATAGGTAGATAAGAGACAAGTGGTTTCATTCTTTTGAATTTCTGAATAGCCTGACCTAAGGAAGCAATGAGATATGCATTTATCTCAGTGAGCAGAGGGGTGACTTTGAATAGAATGGGAGGCAGGTTTGCCCTAACCAGTTCCCAGTTTGACTTTTCCTTTTAGTGATTTTGGGGCCCCAAGATTTATTTTCCTTTCACAAGAAAATAGAAGGGATAAATACATTTTCCTTTTTCAGAAAACCAGGTCAACCTATGTTTTTTCCTATCCCTCTTCTCTAGTTTAAATGGTATAAGACAAAGGTCTTACAAATAACTATGAGATGGAGCAATATTAATGACATAGAGAAGTAAGAGTCCTAGGGTAACGTTCAGCTCACCTTGCTGACAAGAGTGACTTTCACAACTAATTTAGTTCATTTACTGAGGTTTAAATATAAGTGTGAGGGGTATTTCCCATATTCTGTAATTTACCGCTTGTGGTATCTATCAAGTGTCTTTGCTTGAAAAAGTAACCGCCCCATATTATACATAAAAAATCAAATGCCTGAATACATAGACAAAAGAAAAATTAATCTTAACCCATGTAGGTGAATGGTTTATAATGTTTTATTACACATATCATTGTCCTAGGCTAAAAATATTTATAGGTGGTCATAAAATCGGTTATCCTTTTACAAATATTCAATCTGTAGCATGTAGGCTGCTGACCTCTAGTGGAGGATATTACTGTAGGTGACTATGTCGTACATCTTATTTAAAGGATAACTTCTTTCTGGGGAAGCTTTAAAATTACTTCACTTTAACTTTCTTAAGTTTTTCACAATTTCATTTTATGAAAAAATTCAAGTTATGAGTTTAACTAGTTTTCATTATATCCTTCAAAATAGTTTCCAAACGAATATATTTCCATGCTTAACTGTTTTAGACAACCTAACAACAGATGTAAACAGTTATACAGAGAAAGACAGAAAAACTAATTTCTTTCTTTCTTTCTTTTCTTTTCTTTTTTTAAATAAAAGACAGGGCTTCACCATGTTGGTCAGGCTGGTCTTGAACTCCCAACCTCAGGTGACCCGCCTGCCTTGGCCTCCAAAGTGCTTGGATTACAGGTGCGAGCCACTGTGCCCCACCCCAGTTTTATTTATTATTTTTTTATTGCATTTTAGTTTTGGGGTATAAGAAAAACTAATTTCGAAGGATATCTTAATAGTAAACTAATTTGACCAGTTAGCATGTTTATTATTTCTAATCTTTTCTCTTTTTTCTTCTTCTTGTACTCTTTCATTGAAATTTAAAAATTTTTATGGTACATAGTAAGTGTACATATTTGTGGGATACATGAGATTCTACAAAGACATTTCAAAACAAATAATACAATAACACTCTTTAAGCTATTTTAACATGTACCCTTAAGTTATTCTTGACTATAGTCACCCTGTTGCACTATCAAACAGTTTTTCTTTCTGTTTTTTTTTTTTTTTTTTTTTTTTGTAGCCATGAACCATCCCTACCTTCACCCAAGCCTCTCACTCCTCCTCCCAACCTCTGGTAACTATCCTTCTAGAAAAAAATAGTTACCTTTGAAGAAGATCTTTATATCAGATTTAAATAACACACTGTGTTCTAAAAATATGGTAAACAATTCAGAATATTAAAAAAAAATTATCTAGGTTCATTACTCCACAGAGGTGAAGAAAGTCTATATAATAGAATGAAAAATACAAAACACTGTTGTGTTTAATTTTTGAGTATGATTTTATGTTTGATCCTTTAAAAGTCAAAGCCTGAGGGAAGGATTAAAGCCACATTTGTTGGGAAGTGTAAGCCCAGGGTGTTGAGAGTGATGACAAAAGAAAATGACAACAATGAAAAATATGCTCATGACTGCACTGGACACCTTTCACAGTTCTCAAGGTAAAATAGACCTTGTTCAGCAGGCATAGATTTCATGTGGGACTTCCTTTGGAAGAACTGTAAGAGAAATCATACGTTAGAGAAGAGTATGTAAAGGAAAAAAGAGAGGGAATGTATCTGTTTGTTTCTCTTACATCTCCCTGTTCTCATTGGTCAAAGAACACTCCATGGAAAGAAATTCCTTGAATTTCTGGGTTGTGGCAGACTTCTACTTAGCAGTCATTCAGGAAGCTATAGTTCTTGCCCAATAAGGTTGCATTTCATCTAAGTAAGAAAATGGCAGCGGGTGCATGACCTAAGTGATTAGAGGAACTTGATGAGCAGATAGGTGTATGGAGCTTAAACTTGGATGCTAACCAGCTAGGTAAGCTTGTCAAGAGGAATCTTCTTTGGAAAGAAAGAATTAAGAGAATGAATCTGAGAAGGCATACAAAGTTGGTATACTGGAAAAATAAAGTAACTAAAATGATTTGAACTTGATAATGGCTTACAAGGGAACATTCAAGAAATATTTAATATTTACTGATAATCATTTTATATTAGAATTACACCTATGCTTGTCTCTCCTATTGGCTTGTAAATATTGGGATGGAATACGTTCTTCCCATTTGTTTTTACAATCCCCATATGCTTAGGCTTTTTAATTAATACCCCTCAACACACATACACACACACACACTCACACATATATTTTTTAACATACTTTATTTACCAAGATATTTCGAATAATCGAGTGGCAAAAGTGTACTTCTATGTATGTATGATTTCTAAAGTATTTGGGAGTGATATTAAAATTTGATTAAAAATTTGATATTTGTAGGAAACCTTTCTGGGTAGCAGAATAAACATGGTGTTGAAGAAGCTGAAAATTTAAGACATTGAATAAAAGAGATAACATTAATAGTCTCATTTTACAAGTTCTTAATAAAAACTATGATTTATTTTATTCATTAAAAATTTATGTAATAATATTCATGGAATGCTTTCTGTATTCTATATTCTGTATTGGCATTGAAGACCTCAAAATGTGTTAGACTGTTCTTTTTAGAAATATAGAGACTAATGAAGGAAATAGGCATGTAAGCAATTCATAATTTATTATAATAATTTTTAAGAGGTGCTTTATTTAATTTTGTTTTTTTTGAGGCAGAGTTTCACTCTTGTTACCCAGGCTGGAGTGCAATGGTGCGATCTCAGCTCACTGCAACCTCTGCCTCCTGGGTTCAGGCAATTCTCCTGCCTCAGCCTCCTGAGTAGCTGAGATTACAGGCACGTGCCACCATGCCCAGCTAATTTTTTGTATTTTTAGTAGAGACGGGGTTTCACCATGTTGACCAGGATGGTCTCGATCTCTTGACCTCGTGATCCACCCACCTCGGCCTCCCAAAGTGCTGAGATTACAGGCTTCAGGCACCGCGCCTGGCCAAGAGGTGCTTTAATTGGTAAATAATGAACAAGGATTGCTCAAGCCAGCTCTGTACAGCTACAACATTACTCTGAACTAACTCTACCTAAAATCATAGCAATGACAAATAGAAAATAAAAATGATCTAGAACATTTATAGCATCTTTGACATATATATTGAAGTAAACAGAATGAAAATACAGGAATAAAATTTGGTGCCTAGTATTGATATTGCATAATTAAAACAGTACACATAGATTACTGTAATATTCTATAGGATAAATCAAAATTTCACATTAGTAGAACTATAAATGCTATATATACAAAAAGTACAAATAATTTATTAAGGAGAACAAATTAAGTTTTTACAGGCATATGTGTCTCATTGTGTTTTGCTTTGTTGCACTTTGCAGATGCTGCATTTTTTTCTTTTCTTTTTTAACCAATCAAAGGTTTGTGGTAGCCTTGCTTTAAGCAAGTTTATCAGCGCCATTTTCCCAACAGCTTGTGCTCACTTTATATCTCTGTGTCATGTTTTCATAATTTTCACAATGTTTTAGATATTTTCATTATTATTATATCTTTATGGTAATCTGGGAAGCCAAGAAATGTGCCCATATAAGACAGCAAAATTAATAAGTATTGTGTGTGCTTTGACTGCTCCACCCACTGGCCATTTCTTCATTCCTGTTTCTTCCCTCAAGCCTCCCTATTCACTGATATTCACTGACATTCCCTATTCACTCCCTATTCACTGATATTCACATAATAATACTTAAATTAGTCCAAGTAATAACCCCACAGTGTCTTCTAACTGTTCAAATGAACAAAGAGTCACATGTCTCTCACTTTAAATTGAAAGCTATAAATGGAACAAGTTCTGTATAAAAGTACATCTGCTTATAGCATGGCTTACTGAATATTTTAAGCCCACTGTTGAGATCAACTGAACAGAAAAACAGATTTCTTTCAAAATGTTTCTACTCACTGGCAATGCCCTGGTAACCCAAGAGCTCTGATGGACATGTACAAGGAGATTAATGTTGTTTCCATGCCTGATAACACAGCATCCATCTGTAGCCCATGGATCAAATAGCAATTTTGACCCTTGAGTCTATTATTTAAGAAATACATTTTGTAAGTCTATAGTTGTCATAGTTAGTGATGCATCTCATGGATTTGGGCAAAGTTGGTTGGAAAACTTCTGGAAAACCTTCAGCATTCTAGATGTCATTAGGAATATTAGTGATCAACGGTAGGAGGTCAAAATATCCACATGAACAGGAGTTTGGAAAAAGTTGATTCCAACCCTCTGAATGACTTTGAGGGGTTCAAGATGAAGTGAAGGAAGTCACTGCAGATAAGATAGAAATAGCCAGAGAACTATAATTAGAAGTGGAACTTGAAGATGTGACTGAATTGCTGTAATTGCATTCATATGGTTTGGATATTTGTCTTGCCCAAATCTCTTGTTGAAATGTAATCCCCAATGTTGGAGGTGGAGCCTCATAGTAGATGTTTGGGTCATGGTTTGGTCATGTCCATTAGAACTGTTGGGTTACCAGGGCATTGCCAATGAGTAGTAATATTTTGGAAGGAATCTGTTTTTCTGTTCAGTTGATCTCTTATGGTTTAGTGCTGTCCTTGCAATAGTCAGTGAGTTCTCATGAGATCTGGTTGTTTAAAAGTGTATGACACCCTTCCTCTTGCTTTTGTTCTTACCATCTGACATACTTGTTCCCACTTTACCTTCCTCCATGAGTAAAATTTCTGAGGCTGACCCGGAAGCCAAGCAGATGCCAGTGTCATGCATTTACAGCCTGCAGAACAGTGAGCCAATTAAACTTATTTTCTTTATAAATTACCTAGTCTGTTATTCCATTATAACAATGTAAGAAAGAGCTAACATATGCATAATCAAACTTGAACAGATGAGGAGTTGCTTCTTCTGAATGAGAAAAGAAAGTGGTTTCTTGAGACGGAATCTACTTCTGGTGAAGATGCTGTGAACATTGTTGAAATGACAACAAAGGGTTTAGAATATTATATAAACTTAGTTGATCAAGCAGCAGCAGAATTTGAGAGGGCTGACTCCAATTTTGAAAGAAGTTCTCCTATGGGTAAAAATGCTATAAAAGAGCATTATATGTTGCATAGAACTTTTTCATAAAAGGAAGATTCATTCAATGTGGCCAACATTATTATTGTCTTATTTTCAGAAGTTGCTGTAGCCACCCCAACCCTGATCAGTCAGCAACCATCAACATTGAGGCAAGACCCTCAACCAGTCAAAAGATTAGGACTGGTTGAAGGCTCAGATGATTGTTAATAGAGCAATAAGATATTTTAAAAATTAGGTATGTACCTTTTTTAAGATATTGCATAATTAATAGACTATAGTATAATGCAAACATAACTTTTACATACACTGGGAAACCAAAAATTTGTGTGACTTGCTTTGTTGTGGTGGACTACAGATGAACCTACAGTATCCCCAAGTTATGTCTATATTTTTATGAGTTTTTATGTGATAAGATCCAAAGTTTCTTGGAAGGCATTTTATTTTATATGTATATCTATGTATTTTTTGAGATGGAGTCTCATTATGCTGCTCAGGCTCATCTTGAGCTCTTGGGCTCAAATAATCCTTTTGCCTCGGACTCCCAAAGTGCTGGATTTACAAGTGTGAGCCATCACACCTGTCCTAGTCTGTATTTTTATTCAGATGCCAGATAGCAAGACCATGCATGCCCTTAACCAAGGGGAAAAAATAAAGTACTAAATTATAATTTTGATAATATGAGAGTAAAAAATTAAAACAGAATATACTTACACTTATTCTTTGTTTAAAAATGATTTAAAGCATCTTATAAAGATATATCAAATCAAAGATAAAATAAATTTGGAAAATGAAAGGCAAAATAAAAGTAGAGTGGGAAAAATTTTAAACAGCTTAAATTATTTAGATTAGTACATATTATGCTTGCCAGAAGTGAGGCACGAATATGATAGTAAACTTCTGGCAGACGTGTGTGTGTGTGTGTGTGTGTGTGTGAGAGAGAGAGAGAGAGAGAGAGAGAGAGAGAGAGAGAGAGATTGTATGCTTACATTTTAGAATTTATAAGAGAAAAATAAACTTCTAATGAGAGACAAGGTTATCCTTGATAATGAAATTTAAGTTTAACCAGAAACCTAGTAACATGTTCTTTTTTTTTGAGACAGAGTCTCACTCCATCACCAGGTGCGACCTCGGCTCACTGAAACCTCCGCCTCCCAGGTTCAAGCAATTCTCCTGCCTCAGCCTCCCAAGTAGCTGGGACTACAGGTGCGCGCCACCACACCCAGCTAATTTTTTTGTATTTTTAGTGGAGACGGGGTTTGACCATGTTGGCCAGGATGGTCTGGATCTCTCGACCTCGTAATCCACCCGCCTCGGCCTTCCAAAGTGCTGGGATTACAGGCGTGAGCCACCGAGCCCAGCCAACATGTTCTTAATACAGAGCGTCATGATACCAAAGTGCAAAAACACACTTAGAGCAGAAGAGAAGAACATTAGTAATGAGTTTCAAGTGTGTGGTTCTCTGATGATCTAGCTTATTTCAAGAGTAAATTTTGAGTTATCTAAAGAATGAATAAATTCCATAGACTTCCTGCTATATTACTGGAATAACGAATTGAATATCTATTAACTCTGTTTCTCTCTCTCTCTTTTTTTTTTTTTTTTTTTTTTTAAGACGGAGTTTCGCTGTTGTTACCCAGGCTGGAGTGCAATGGCACGATCTCGGCTCACCGCAACCTCTGCCTCCTGGGTTCAGGCAATTCTCCTGCCTCAGCCTCCTGAGTAGCTGGGATTACAGGCACGTGCCACCATGCCCAGCTAACTTTTTGTATTTTTAGTAGAGACGGGGTTTCACCATGTTGACCAGGATGGTCTGGATCTCTTGACCTCGTGATCCACCCGCCTCGGCCTCCCAAAGTGCTGCGATTACAGGCGTGAGCCACCGCGCCCGGCCAACTCTGTTTCTTTTTACTGAGCTTTTGAAAGCATTTTATTTAGTGACAGAGCTTTTGAAGTTATACTCCTTGACAGGTGGCTGGAATATCTGTATTCTTTATAAAGTAAGAACACAGCTGTGTATTTTTGATAGTCAGCTGAGCTGAGGAAAGGGTAAAAATTGAACTCAGAGATAGAGAGAGAGAGAGAGAGAGAGAGAGAGAGAGAGAGAGAGAGAGAGAGAGAGAGAGAGAGAGAGAGAGAGAGAGAGAGAGTCTGCATACCACGGTATTCCAAGTACTCTTAGAAGTGAGCAAAAAGAAACCTAATTAGAGCCACATTTCTCTGATGGTTGATTTTTGACTGAATAGATTTCCAAAGCAGTTAAAGGTACAGTTATTTTAGTCATAAAAAAGCTAAGACAAATGCATGCCCATACATGTACACACAAACACATGCACACATAGTAAAGCTCCTAAAACGTATTGGGGTTGGAGCTATATAAGTTACTGATATACCTTTTCAAGGAAACTAGTGACAAAAGGTACATGTGGATAGTTAGTTGAAGTGATTTGAATAATATAATGAAGTACCTTTTTAGTTTTATTTGCTAAATTAAAAAAAATCAGATTTTAAGATGTTTGTTAAAATAGCTTTGGTCATAATCAACAATTTGGTCAATAATATATCTGCAACACTGTTTTTTTGATAATAATTGGATAGATAGAAGCAGCAGCTATATACCACAAATATTCCTAATTCATGATAACTCCATTTCATCTCTACAGAAATGAGAAAAATACATATAATATATATAGTAGACGACAAGCTTGTATCAGACCATCCAACATGATACCAAAATATAGGAAACAAGTTAAAAAACATGGATCAGTCTTCATCTCTTTTTTAGTATAGTAGTGAGATAATACTTTTTAAATAGTGCCTTAAAAAACCTCAGTAATATATATTGCTCTTCAGCTGTCTGCTTATTAAAGTTAACACAATCTTAGATTTGGGACAGGGAGATACAGCCAGAGAAAAGGAACAAAGATGTTATAAGCAGTTTTGGTTTTCAAATATGGTTTTTAATACGTGTAGCAGAAATAAAAGTAGTCTTGAAAGTGATTTCTTTTGCAGAAGCCAAAATTGTGAAAGAATAAATGTTTGTGGTCCTCTAAAGTAAAGAGAGTATAGATAATTACCTAGGCAAAGTTTCTTGGCATGCAGAAAAGATGATTCCATTTTAGATTACAGGAGATGAACTGGGAGGGAGGAATGACAGAGGCAGAGATAGGTTTAGAAGATACAGATTTTAGAAACCACTCCATTCTGGGACTGCAAATTAGACTTTTCTCATTTGCTGAAGCCCTAATAGAGGGGCCCTTCACACTGGAGAATTAATCACTGGTCTAATGTTAGAGAGGGGAGACCTCACACATTGGCAAGGGGATTCCATAGCTCAGAAGCCCCCAAATCTGAGCATGGATAGGGCATGTGGCTTTGTCTTACAAGCAAGGTAGTGCTGCATCAGAGTCAGGAGAACTGATCTAGAAGGCATATTATATGTGTTTGAGGTTATGGCTTATTCCAGAGATGAGGGATGATCAGCAGCAGGGGTGTTATCATTGTGCACTTGAGTGATCTAAAGGAATAGATCATATATTACACCCATCACAGTAATTAAATAGCACATAATATGAGGGCAGGTGTTGTCAGTGTAAAGCATTGTATCAGTTGTATTCTACCAGAAATTATCTGATTCATGTGGATTTATTTCTCATCAAATCAACTTGTCCCAATTTCATTGCAGGTTCAGTATGATCATGTGTAGCCACAGATCTGTAGTCAACTCATGGAGGTTAGGGTCTGATATAGTTTGGACATTTTTCCCCTCCAAATCTCATATTGAAACGTGACCCCCAATGTTGAAGGTAAGGCCTGGTGGGAGGTGTTTGGGTTATAGGGGCAGATCCCTCATGAATGCTTGGTGCCCACTATAGCAATAAGTTAGTGTAATAACTGATTGTTCCCCAGTCTGTCACCTACTATTCTCTCTTGCTCCTTCTCTTGCCATGTGATATGCTGGCTCTTCTCTTTGCCTTCTGCTATGATTGTAAGCTTCCTGAGGCCTCACCAGAAGCAGATGGCACTATGTGTCTTGTTCAGTCAGCAGAACCATGAGGCAAAATAAAGCAAAATAAAAATAAGTTACCAAGTCTTAGATATTCCTTTATAGCGATATAAAATGGACTAACAGAGAGTCATAACTGATTTCTGTATACAGTGTCAAAAAAAAAAGTGAATGAGAGCTGCTAACAATCCTGTATTCACAGAAGATTTCTTTATAAGGCTATATGTAATATAAGGATAATCTTTAGTGTTCATGTTTAAGAACCAGCTGCTACTTGTGAAATTTATTGTCTTGAGAGATTTTCAATTCAACAAAAACATTTCAGCATTTTACCATCTTCTACAACTTCCTTTACTTACATCATTTGTGATTAGTCAAAAGATAGAGGCACACATTTTAAAATGTGTAAGAGGTATACAGTGAAAGAATATTTCCACTTGCCTAATTTTCCAGCCACCCAGGATCACTTTCTAAAGGCAGTTACTACTGCTAGGTTTCTGTCTCTTCCTAGTCATTTGCCTTTCATATTGACCTAATCCAATCTGGTTTCTGGTTCCATTATTCCATTAAAAAAATGTTGCTTAAGTCGCTAAGTCATTAATTCCAATAGATGTTAAATATACATCTTTCTGGACCTTTTGATAGCAATCAGTACTGTTGACTCTTGATCTTCTTGGCAAGCTCAATTTCCTCTATTCGGAGGAGATTTGAAGTCCTGAGGCTTGGCCTTATCACTTCTACTTTCCCTTAGGTAAAACCATTCATACTTGCAGATTCAGTTGCTGTTAGACATAGATGATTCACATTTTTAACTCATGTTCAGGTTCATACCAAATTTATCTCTGGATACATTTGTTTCTTGGGTCATGTAGGGCCATCTTAAAATATTCATGTACAAGACCAAACTCAGGGCCATCTCCCCCAAACTTATGCTTTTTCATTTTTTACACCCCAAAGAACAGTATGACATTCCAGAATTCTAGAGTAAGTTTTTGTATCTCTTTTTTCTCTTGCTTCTTTATATTTCATTTTTTATTAATACCCAATTCCTTTATCTCCTTAAATGATAGTCTTACTTACTTTTCTGCATTAAGTCACAATGACACTATCCATACAAGGGTAGTGCAATAGCCATATTGTTCAATTTATCCATACCGCCAACTCTGCTCTTATGTGAATATGCATGTTTCTTTTTTAATAGACATATTTCAAAGGGTTTCTTTTCAAATTAATATTACTTTTTAAACTTGATTATGTTGTCCTCTCTCCTAAAAAATTTAATATGTTGCTTTTGCCATTAGAATAAAGCCAAATCTCCTTAAAATGGCTTGTGAGGCTCTTCATGATCCAGCACTGACATGTAAACACATTTCCAGTCAATGTACAAATCTTTTGCAGGTCAGAATAAGGTGCCTTTTCTGGGAGATACACTTCTCTGGGAGTTCTGTGTTTGTTTGCAGTTCACTGAAAACACATTGTTGAATGTCATCTGATGCAGGGAGACTTCTTCCATTGCTTGTTTTATGCATAGAGTTATGTATATTCAACTCACTCTCCAGGGAGAACCAAAAATATCAGACTCTCAAGTGTATATTCACTGGAAATTTCCTTATTGTTACTAAGACTTCTACTTATATTTACAGTTTCAGCACTTATTTTTGGCACTTGAAAATTTTATGCTATTTCCTTCAATAAATCAACTATGTATTTTAATATATTGGACAATATTTTATAGAACATTTTTACAATATGATTCCTTTGTCTTATCAGTTAGAAGTTATCTTTAGATTTGTAGTGTGGAAACTTTGTCTTTCTGGATAAATCCTACTTTGATATAATGGCTTTTTAAATTTTTACTTATTATAGTTTTGGACTTGGTTTTGAAATATTTAATGTATTTTAACCTAAATTGGTAGGTTTGATTAACCTATTATTTTATTTAGTTTTTATTATACTTTAAAAAGTAGATGCTATATGTTTGCCTTGGAGAGTTTGTTAGCTAGCTTTCCTCACCCCATGTTCTAGCATAATTTATATAAGTTGGAATATATGTTCCTTGAGCTATAGCATGGTTTGTACAAATAGAAATATATCTTTGTAAGCTTTTGGTAAAACATTCTAGGCTTTCACATTTTGTTTATGGGGACTTTGGGTTCCTATTTCAACATTTACCAAGGTTACACTCTATGAATGTTACTTCCACTTTCAAACCAAGATGAAGTAACAGTAGCTGAATATAATTTCCAGCCAGAAACCATTAAGAAACTTAACAAAATATATAAAGCAGTGGTTTTCAGATATAGAACATAAGGTAATGAAAAGACAGTGATTCTGAGAGATGAGAAATAACTGAAGTGAGCCTTGTAATTGCCATGAAAAGAGTTTCCTGAGCCTAGCACACAGAGGAGAAACTTAAGAAGTGTGATGTGGTCAATCTGAATTGAGGAGATGGGACTGGGAGGCCACAGGACAGAGTACTGCAGAAAGGAGAATTGCAGAGAAGTAACTTCACTACAATTCTACAGATATTAAAAGGAGACTATGATAATATTATGCATAATTTTATGCCAGTTGATACAACTTAGATAACATGGACGACTTTCTTGAAAGATGAGCTATAGAAGCTCACTGAGGAAGAAAGATATTCTGTTTGGCCCTATGCCTATTAAAGAAATTTAATTTGTAGTTTATTACATGAGAATATTGCATAATTCTGATGTTTGGAGTACAGATCCCATCACCCCAGTAGTGATTATATTAGTCAAGGTTCTCCAGAGGGACAGAAATAATAAGATATATATATATATATATATATATATATATATATATATATATATATATACATACACACACACACACACACACACATACACACACACACACACACACATACATATATGAATGAAAGGGAGTTTATTAAGGATAATTGGCTCACATGATCACAAGGCAAAGTCCCATGATAGGCTGTCTACAAGCTGAGGAAGAAGCCAATAGTGGCTCAGTCCAAGTACAAAAGCCTCAAAAGTAGGGAAGCCAACAGTGCAGTCTGTGGCTGAAGACCTGATACCCTCTAGCAAACCACTGTTGTAAGTCCAAGAGTTCAACTGCTGGAAAACCTGGAGTCTAATGTCCAAGGGCAGGTGGAACAGATAGAAGCATGCCGCATGGGAGAAAGATGAAAGCCAGAAGACTCAGCAAGCTGGCTTATCTCACCTTCTTCCAATTGCTTTGTTCTAGCCACAATGTCAGCCAATTGAATGGTGTCCATCCACCTTGAGGGTGGGTCTTCCTCTCCTAGTCCACTGTCTTAAATGTTATTCTCCTCTAGCAACACCCTCACAGATACACACAGAAAAAATACTTACCAGCTATCTAGGCATCCTTCAATCCAACCAAGTTGACACCTAATATTAACCATCACAGTGAGCATAGTACCTGATAGGCAGTTTTTTAGCCCTCCCTGTCCTACTTTCTAGTAGTCCACAGTGTCTATTATTCCCATATTTATGTCAATGTGTGCTCAAGGCTTAGTTTTCACAAGTGAGAATATGCAGTATTTGGTCTTCCGTTCTGCTGTTAATTTACTTCGAATTATGGCTTCCAGCTTCATTTATATTGCTGCGAAGAATGTGATTTCATTCTTTTTTTTTATGGCTGCATAGTAGTCCATGGTGTATATGTACCATATTTTCTTTATCAAATCCACCATTGATAGGCACCTGGGTTGATTCCTTGTCTTTGCTATTGTGAATAGTGCTGTGATGAACATATGAGTGCATGTGCCTTTTTCGTGGGTTGATTTACTTTCTTTTGGGAATACGCCTGAATATAAGATTGCTGCGTCAAATGGTAGCTCTGTTTTATGTTTCTGAGAAATCTTGGTACTGCTTTCCACAGTGGATAGACTAATTTACATTTCCACCAACAGTGTATAAGTATTCCCTTTTCTCCACAACCTCACCAGCATCTGTTATTTTTTGACTTTTTAGTAATAGTCTTTTTTTTTTTTTTTTTTTTTTTTTTTTTTTTTTTTTTTTTTTAGAGAAAGAAAGAAAGAGAAAGAGAAAGCGGGAGAGAGAACAGGAGTCTTGCTCTATTGCCCAGGCTGGAACGCAGTGCACAAATAGGTATTAAAAACCTCTTTTTTGCTGATAATTGTGCTTAACAACAGAGACAGGAAGGAATAAGGGAAGAAAATAACAAACAAACATCCAACCAATATTTCATTTAAGTCTGTGAAATGCTATGCAAATACTGAAGAGTGATTTACTTCCAATTATGTGGTCACTTTCAAAATAGGTGTAATGTGATACTGAGAAAAATGTATGTTCTGTGGACCTGGGGTGAAGAATTCTATTAATATTCACTGAGTTTACTTGTTCCAGGTCTGAGTTCTAATCATAGATGTCCTTGTTAATTTTCTATCTTGTTAATCTGTCGAATATTAACAATGTGGTGTCAAAGTTTCCCACTATTATTGTGCGGGAGTCCAAGTCTCTTTATAAGTCATTAAGAACTTGTCTTATGTATCTGGGTGATCCTATATTGGGTGCATATATATTTATGATCATTGACTCCTGTTGTTGCATTGATTCTTTTACCATTATGTAATGTCTTTCTTTGTTTCTTTTAGTCTTTGTTACTATTAAAGTCTATTTTGTCAGAGATGAAAGTCACAACTCCTGTTTTTTTTGTTTTTTTGTTTTTTGCTCTCCATTTGATTGGTGAGTCTTCCTCCAGTCCTTTGTTTTGAGTCTTTGTGTGTCCTTGCTTATGAGATGGATCTGGATACAGCATACCATTGGGTTTTGACTTTTTATTCAATTTACCTGTCCGTGTCTTTGATTGGGGCATTTAATTCATTTAAATTTAGGATTAATATTGATATTTGTGAGTTTAATATTGTCATTTAATGCTAGCTGGCTATTTTGCCCATTAGTTGATGATTCTTCATTACGGAGATACTCTTTACCTTTTGGTAAGTTTTTGGGATGACTGTTACTGGTTGTTCCTTTCTGCGTGTAATGCTTCTTAAAGAAGCTCTTATAAAGCAGGCCTGGCGGTGATAAAATCTCTTGAGTCCTTGCTTGTTCGTGAAAAAATTTATTTTTCCTTCATTTATCAAGCTTAATTTGGCTGGATATGAGATTCTGGGTTGAAAATTCTTTTCTTTGAGAATATTGAATATTGACCCCCACTCTCTTCTAGTTTGTAGGGTTTCAGCTGAGAGATCTGCTGTGAGTCTGATAGGCTTCCCTTTACGGGGTAACCTGACCTTTCTCTGTAGCTGCCCTTAGAATTTTCTCCTTTATTTCAACCCTGGTGAATCTAACAATTATGTGTCTTAGGGTTGCTCTACTTGAGGAATATCTTTGTGGTGGTTAGGAAAGTTTTCCTGACTAATATCCTGAAGAATGTTTTCCAGCTTGGATTCATTCTCTTCATGACATTCAGGTACACCTATCAAACATAAATTAGGTCTTTTCACATAGTCCCATATTTCTTGGAGACTTTGCTCATTCCTTTTTATTCTTTCTTCTCTAATCTTGTCTTCTCGTTTCATTTCACTACATTGGTCTTCGACCTTTGATATCCTTTCCTCTGCTTGATAAATTTGATGGTTAAAACCTGTGCATACTTTGCGGAGTTCTTGTATTGTATTCTTCAGTTCCATAAATGCACTTATATTCCTCTCTTAATTGTCTATTCTCATTAGGATTTCATCAAACCTTTTCTCAAGGTTCTTAGTTTCTTTACATTGGGCTAGAATATGTTCTTTTAACTCACAGAGGTTTCTTATTATCCACCTTCTGAAGCCTAATTCTGTTAATGGAATGCACTCGTTCTCCATCAGGCCTTGTTCCCCTGTTGATGAGGAACTGTGATCCCCTGTAGAGGGAGAGGCATTCTGATTTTGGGTATTCTCAGCCTTTTTATGCTGGTTTCTTCCCATTATTGTAAGTTTATCGACCTGTCATCTTTGTAATTACCAACTTTCAAATTAGGTCTCTGAGTGGACGTCCAACTTGTTGATTCCCTGTGCTGGAATCTGAGCAACCCACTGCACTGGCTAAAACAGTGGCAATACGATTTATGGTGCTTTTCTGCCCAGGACTCTCCAGTCTGGCTTCCCTCTTGAGTCCCCTTTTCAATCAGCTGAATGGGTGACTCTGCCTACACCGAGTTCCAAACGTCAACCAAAAGGGGACCCAGTCCTGTTTACTCTGCACCGAGAACTGCCATGCTGAGACGCCAGCAAAACCACTGCGCTGGCCACAAGAGTTGTGCTGGTGACCCATGGGGCTCCTCCACTGGGAATCTCCTGGTCCATGAGCAACAAAAATTCGTCTGAAAGTGTGGTGTCCTCTAGTTCTCTGTGCTTTCACTGGGAGCTACAATCTTGAGCTGCTAGTAATCGTCCATCTTGGATCTCTCTCTCAGTGATAGTCATTTTGACTGATGTGAGATGGTGTCTCATTGTGGTTTTGATTTGCATTTTTCTAGTGATTAGTGATGCTGAGCATTTTTTCATGTTTTTTGGCCATTTGTATAGTTTCTTTTGAAAACTGTCAGTTCATGTCCTTTGACCATTTTTAAATACAAAACACTGCTGAAAGAAATTAGAGATGACACATATAAATGAAAAAACATTCCATGCTCATGGATTAGAATAATCAATATTACAAAAATGAGGAAATTGCAAAGAATACTTCCCAAAGCATTTATGGATTTGATGATATTCTCATCAAATTACCAATGCCATTTTTTACAGAATTCAAAACAAAAACTATTCTAAAATTCATATGGAAATAAAAAATAGCCCAAATAACCAAAGCAATGCTCAGGAAAAAGAACAAAGCCAGAGGCTTCAAACTATCCTATAAAATCATAGTAACTGAAACAGCTTGATATTGGTACAAAAACAGACATATAGACCAGTGGAATAGAATGGAAAACTCAGAATTAAAGCCACACACCTACACCCTTCCAGTCTTTGACAAGGCTGACCAAAACAACCAATTAGGAAAGGACTTTCTATTCAATAAGTAGTGCTGGGTTAACTGGCCTGACTATGCAGAAGATTGAAGCTGGACCCTTACCTTTCACCATATAAAAATAATAACTCAAGATGGATTAAAGATAGAAACGTAAGACCTCAAGCTATAAAAATCCATGAAGGCAAACTAGGAAATACTCTTTTCACCATTAGCTTTGGCAAAGATTTTTTGGTGAAGTCTCCGTAAGTAATTCTAATGAAAACAAAAATAGACAATAGGACCTAATTAAACTAACAAGCTTCTGCACAGCAGAAAAACAAACAAACAAAAAAACAAAAAAAATCAACAGAGCAAACATAAAATCTACGGAATGACAGAAGATATTCACCAACTATGCATCTGATGAAAGCCTAATATCCATAATCTATAGGGAACTGAAATCAACAAGCAAACATACTGAATTTTAATTATGAGATATTTACTAACATTCATGTTAAGATTATCCATATCATACTGCTGCTAAAAATCTTTGTTGTATTTAATTTGTAAACATTTCCTAAAAATTAGTAAGTAGTTTAAATGATATGTATACTCTTCTCATTACAGTTGGCCCTTGAACAACATAGGGGTTAGGGGCACTGGCTTTCCTTGTTTCCCAGCAGCAGTCAAAAATTTGCATGTAACTTTTAACCCCCCAAATTTAATTACCAATAACCTACTGTTGACCAGAAGTCTTCTGATCACATTGCTGATGACACATATTTCGTATGTTATATGTATCGTATCCTATAGTCATACAACACAGTAAGCTAGATAAAAGAGTTACTAAATAATTATACAGAAAAGAAAATATATTTAAATTATCACAATAAAGTCATATTTTTATATGACTAATTTTTGGGGGAGTATTTCAGAGTATATTTTCTATTGGCGATATTCATTGACATTTTTATTATTCAAGAGATATTTGCTTTTTGTTTGTAAGGTTTTGGTTTTTTTTTTAAAAAAAGGTAAATCACAGACAGGGTTTTGATAGGAAATTGGCAATACCAGCTAGATGATGACGGCTCCAAAAAGAGAGCATTTTTTATATCAAGCAGATTAATGTAGATTAATTATATTATGAAAACTGAGATAAAACAGATTAACAAATGTGAGTGCAACATTTTGAAAATCAGAAAGTTTATTTTAATGAATGAGCCAGAATATTTCATTAACAAAATGTATATTAAATTATTATTTTGAACAATACTGTGCAGAGAATGGAAAAATAGTAAAACTCATTACTGGTCTACTGATGTTGTGTATCATTTTTTGACTGTACACAAAAATTGATGATGCTTTATTGTCTATAAACCAGCCATCATATTTTGTTAAGACATCTGTCAATTGTTTGTAGAAAAAATAGTGAAATCAAAATGTATTTAACCTAAATGCAAATTATAGAAATTGAGTTTGTAGTTATTCAATGAAAAAATAATAAAGTAAAATATATACCTTTTCTCTATTGATAAGACCTGCAAATTTGATGTAAAGATTTCAGGAACAGCACAGGAATATATGAACTTTCTGCCTGGAATGTATTTCTTCTTTTTCACTTCATCAAATCTTTTCTGGTTCTGATCTGAGCATATTCTTAACTGCTTATACCGCTATAGAACAAAAAGAGCTGAATCATTCTTTCTAAAATTTTAATATAATCCAGCTAAACAGCATCTCCTAAAGGCATGAGACATCTAGCTGAAGTGAAATAATAATAATAAAATTTTGTGAATAGAGTGGCTCATTAAGTGGAAGCATTAATTACATGCTGCTTGAAGAAAGAGCCGTTAGCTGGTAGATCCCTTCTTCTATCTACTTCTCATTCCAGATCTGGGATGAATCCTCACATTTCCCAGAAGGCATTTGGTGTTGAAGCCCAAGCACAGTGAAACTCCTGGGCTTTTCTGTGCTGTCTCTGATGTTTTTTTTTTTTTTACCCAGACTGAGCTCTGTCCTTAATGGTCTCAGCTGCTGGCTCCATCAGCTGATACATTTGTTGGTCTCTGGGCTAACCAATGGGCTCCTCGAGACAGCCTCCTAATAGTTAAGTGTCCTTCAGACATTGGGCCACTGCACACCTTCACCTTAATTTGCTCTAGCATTCTGCCATTTCCACACTACTTTTTTTAAAATATGTATTTTATTGCGTTTTAGGTTTTGGGGTACATGTGAAGAACATGCAAGATTGTTGCATAGGTACATACATGGCAATGTGGTTTGCTGTTTTCCTCCCCATCACTTATATCTGACATTTCTCCCCATGTTATCCCTCCCCAACTCCCCACCCCCCACTGTCTCTCCCCTAGTTCCCACCCACAGACCCCAGTGTGTGATGCTTCTCTCCCTGTGTCCATGTGTTCTCATTGTTCAATGCCTGCCTATGAGTGAGAACATGCAATATTTGATTTTCTGTTCTTGTGTCCACACTACTTTTAGATTGGCATCACATTGGGCACCAATGCTTCTCTTAGGTAGCTTGGAATGTTCTAATCTATGTTACAAGATTACAGAAACAAAATTCTCTGGCCAGAATTATTCCAAACATATTCACCAGTTCCCTGTGTTCCTCTCACTACATCCCAGTTCTAGCTGAGAGTGGGGAGAAAGAGTATGTGTCTAAAATCCTGTCATTCCTCTGTCTCCTTCTCCCAAGTCTTTGATAAACCAATGAACAATACATTTTGTCTGATGATGTTTTTATTCTCATTCTTTGTGTCTCTTAAGACAGAAGTAAACTTATTTATAAAGAAGAAATATATCTCAGGGCATATTTTAAAATATGGTCCTTGTTAAAATATATTTATTAAATTTGTTTTACTGTTTTGTTGTCCTTTCCCAGTAAGGTCCTTTATGAAAAGGTCTTATATTCCTTGTCCATTTCTATTTCCTCAGTACTAGTAAAGCTAGCTACATAGTAGGTTCTTAGAAACTTCAATAAGTGAATTAAAGAAAATGAAAAGGAAATTATGCAATAGTCTTGTGGCCTCTAAAATAGCTTCCGTGGATCCTGGCTTTTCTTGTTTGTGGGCTTGGCCTACTGGCAGGCATCTATCAAACAGTGGTAGAATCTCACTTCCAACACTGGATTTCAAAAAGACTGAGTAAGGCTGAGTTTCTCGCCTTCAGTCTCCATCTCTCTGCCCATCTCTTTCTCTGTCTTTCTCTTTCTCTCTCAGCTCTCACTCTGCCATGTTGTGAGTTACCTACTAAGAAGCCTATTGGCAAGGATCTGATGTCTCTGGCTAGTGAAGACCTGATGCCTGTCAACAGCTATATAAGTGAGCTTGGAGGTATATTCTTCCCTAATTCGACCTTGAGATATATGTCTTGGCTGGTACCTTGATTTCTGCATGTGAGAGACTCATGCAGAGGACAGGACTAAGTTGTATTTTTATTCTGACCCACAGACTGTGAGATGATAAACATGTTTTAAGCCATTATGATTTGGAGTAATTTTAATGTAGCAACATATAACTAATACAAATATGGAGAACTTTAAGAATTTACAGATTAAGAAAAAATTACCTTAGGAATTCTTACCTTCTATATAGACCCCATTGGTGATATGTGTTATATATTTGTGCTGATTGAGATGATAAGGATTTACTGTAAAGTAAGTGCTTATTGGTAATGTGATACATTATCCAATTCTTCTATGCAAATTGTATGCTGCTCTAAATGCTTTGCTGGATACTCTTGATGAGCAGTAGCCTTGTGTGCATGACTGTGATTAAAGGTAGTTCAGACATCTTTAGAAAAATGATTATAAACAGGGACAAATAAAATTTCAAAGGTACATAGCAAAAAGGGATATCAATTGAGTGATTGAAGGCAAAAAGCCCATGCCACAAATGGCAGGAAATAACTCTGTGGAGCGTACCTTCATGATATCTCAAAGGACCAGCTGAGGCCTAACTCTGCTACATGATTTGTCCTCTGGAAGGAGGCCAGGCAATGGCTGTTTCAGTCCAAGAATAACTCATGCCATATCATCTCAGGAAATTGTCCTCAGAAACCTGTGTGATTCTATTTTTAAGAAGAAGGTCTCCATCTCTATGACTGGGGGTTGTGAGAAGGAAGCAGGGAGCTTACATGTTTTCTGTATTGGCTGATACATGCCAAATAATAGTGCTCTGCTTTAAGAACTTCTGTAATTTATCCCCACTGTGGGGAGGAAAATATAAATGATGGTGGATACAGAGAAAAGTAACTTACTTGTTTGAGAGTTATAATTAATCTGAAAAGCATTTATAGTTCAGTTTCTGTAACTGTAATGTAGCAGTTAGGAATGTTGGCTCTTCATTAGTGGGCCAGAAAGGGGACAGATGAATGGTGCTGATTCTAATCTAATCAGACCTTCAAATAAGAATCTCCAAGCAAATATAGAGACATTATTAACTCTCTTTTGGGCTGGATAATTAAGATGGGGAAATGACTGATAAGATCTATATGGTGCCCTTACATCTAATCTGACTAACTAGGATTCAGAATAGGGGTCAATATCTTCCTATTAGGAAGCTGGACTGATGTCAGGAAACTGTGTCCACCTGTATTATCATAGGACATGATCGAAGGGTTAGGAAGAAAGAGTGGCTGAGTGTGCATAGGCTGCTAGATACTGGCCTTATATGAATACATTTCACTATAGCACCCATTTAATACTTTCTAACACAGTTTTAGGTTTGGTCAAGGCCAGCTTAGACTTTCTTGAGACAGGCCCTACAAATGTAAGGCCTGGTAACTGGAAAAAAAAAAAAAAAACTAGAGGAGAGAGAATTAACACTTGACATTTTTTATCTTATATCTAAAAACTTCAACAACTTTTAAATCCATTTATACTATCTCCAAATGTACTTTGAAAATGAGAAATAGTTTGATGTTCCCAGAACATCATAACAACACAAATAAGTATTTATTGACATCACCTTAAGCTTTTTTATTGCTCAAGGATATACCACCTAATCAAGCTGAATAAATATCTGAAGCACTTTTGATTTAGTTTAGTAAGAACTAAAAAAATGAGATACCTAAATCCAACTCAGGAGTCATTTGAAGATTCTTGATACCTGAGTTGAATTTGGATATCACAAAAACTTTGTTTCTTAATTTTTTTTCCTGCATCTTGCTCCCCCTCTGTCATTGCTCCTTGTGTTTTGAAACTGGATTTCACGTCTCTCATATGGAATGGTCTCTGTCCAAAGACCGAAAGTCACTGCAACCATGTGAAATGGTAAGCAGTAATGGCTGGTGTTAAAAAAAAGTGTTTAATGATACTTGTTAAAGACAGAAAAGCAGTTTTATTCTAGAGGGGCTGATAGGTATAGGGGCCACTGCAATAAGGTCTCATGGTAAGGGAAAGCTTGGGCTTCACTCCAAATCCAATAAGGACAAGCTTGGATTTATAACCAAGGAGCAGGGTGGGAGTCAGTATATGAGAAATTACTAAGAGGATGCAGCAGGAGTAAGAGAGATTCTTGTTAAAGCTCTTCCTGTGCTTTCTTTACCATCAATATGGATTCTCTCTGTTAATTTCTATGCTCCTCTTCCATTTTTTTGGCTCTAGTTTTAAAATCATTTTGAACAAGTTTGAGGGGCAAATGGCAATAGATGCAGAAATCTCATAAAATTTGAGTGCTGGACTGAGAACCAAAATTCACCATTTATAGTATTGTTTCTCTGAGGGAGGAAATACATTCAAAATTCAAATAATAAACATACAAATCAATATTTGAAGGCAACTAAATTGTCTGAATTAATTTGTCCTTTTTTAACTTTAATGATAGCCTTTCACACTGAAGAATCATGAATCCACTACTAAATATATATATAAATATTATTTTTAGAAACTTAAATTTATCAGCAAAAGTATTATAGCTATGAGTATGAAAAGTAAAGGTTAATTCTGTTTTCATGTATTTATCAGAATCCTTTTGTACCTATTTTCAATTTTATAAATCTAATCCCATTTATCACTTATTTAAACATTAACATTTTCTTTTTTCTTGGCCTAAGACTGAATTTTTACATTCAAAGAGAGAAACTTTAATTTGCTAAAGTAAATATCTACATTTATTATCTTAAGTATTTTCATAAACACTTAAAAACATTTTTTATTTAAAATACAACCAAAGTAGATATTTTTCCATCTGTATTTGTAAATCTCAAAAGGTACACCATGATTCTTGAATAGCTAATATTCATTAAAATTGAGGCACTTGCTATTTCTACAGGAACTAGAACTCCTTACAATCAGCCTTACCAAAGGGTACTCCTTGCTGTTTAAAATACTAGCCTAGCTGAAAGCTGAGGGAATGTGACACTGTTGCTATTGTGTAAACATATCCTATACCACTAAACTTCTAAATTTTTCTTTCTATTACATGGTTTTAAAATGTCTATTTAATCTATAGATTTGAAAAGCAATTTTTTTAACTGATTAGGGATCAACTGCATATGAACAGTTCATGGGTTAATTCTGGATAACAGATGATGTCTATATAATTATATTTACTATATAAATGGTGATGGTTAAATAAAGAGTATCTGGAAATATTTTCATTAACTAATCTATAAATAAATAAAAGTCAACTTTCAAAAATAGTTTCTAGAATCTGGGTAAAATGTCACGAAGAATGTTAAATATTAATCATAATGTTAGATTTATAATTTATTTTAGATGAATAAAAAATGATAGAAACTAAATGATAGTTCAATAGCTGATACAGTGTAGTAAGTAGGTTTAAAAAGGCACATTGATGTTTTACTCACAGACCAGATTAATAGGACTTTTGGTTATCATCTTACTGGTGTGTAGACATTAACCAATATTAAGCTGTATATACAATAATGGCTTGTAATAAAATGAGAGGCACAGATTCAATTAGTTATTAAGTGTTTAATTCTTTAATTAACACTTTATGGTTAAACTGATATTTAAGGAAAAAAGCCTTAGGCTTTTAAAGTGAATATTATGTTTTTTAAAAATCATAGGTATATATAAGATCATCAAATTAGAGAACTCAAATTTCTTAATAATCAAATTTGATTTTGTAATATGAAATTTATAGAGCATTTAGTAGCCACTTCATAAATACTTGTTGAATTAATGGATAATTTTAATATTGGTGGTCAATTGTAGTAGTTGCTTTGGAGTGGAATACAACTATTTTCAGAATTGAAGAATTTGTAATATTTCTGACCTCTAGATATCATCTCCCTATTCTTCCCCACCACTAACACAAACACTTTGAAATATAAGCACATAAACACTTGGCACCTAAGCAATGTAAAGATGCTTTAAGGAGACATTCAGCTGACTGAAAACTGTTCTTTATCCAACTGATCCCTAAGGAGAGGACATAGGGGGATATGTATTTGTCACTGAGTTTTCCTTAAATTTGGAGGGGGTGGTAGACAGGTATGAAAATAATGAAGGACTTTCAAATGTATAGTAGGGCTCTTTCAGGGGAGAAACCAAGTTGTGTGTAAGGGAGGCAAATCAAATTAAGCTGACTTGAGTGGAAAGCGTGCTTTGTTGAGGAGTCATGAAAAATGTTGGTGAGGTAAGTAACTTAGTATTTTTAAGGTTTATTTTACTATGAGGAAAGAAAAAATATGAAAGCTTCCAAAAGAAAATAAGCAATGTGTTTAAGTTAGCTGAGGCAGGAGTTGAATGCATTGTTGAATCTCTAGTGCCAAACAGTGTCTGACACAAGGAGCACTCAATATTGGTGACCTGAGCTAAGCCAGTATCTCAGAGGAGTATTGCATAGTGAATAAAGCACAGATTCAGGAGCCTCACTGACTTGATTTAAATTTCGTTCAGCCACTTAGTAGCTATGTGATCTTAGGCATTTCCCCCATTTATAGAAAGGAAATAATAATATTGTCAGGGTTAAATGAGTGAATATATGTAAGGGGCTTAGAGCTGTGGTGGCATAGTAAGTGCTATATTAAGTTTTGTATGTCAATTTTTCTTTTCTACAAATTAAGGACTGTTTCTATAAAACTGTAAAGGAACTTGGGGAATAAATTGTAGGAGATCTTTTTTTTTTCCTTAGAGGATTTGTTTAAATGCTGATTGTAATAGGAGTTATCAAATGAGCTTAGTGATAAAATATGGGACCTAGTTCAGAGAAAAATATGGTAAATTATTCTGAAAACTTATTGTGCAAGTGGCCAAAAGGATCATGTGCCATTGACTTAAAGATGTCCTTATCAGATATTAGAGTTTTATATAGAACTATGTATATATGTGTGTGAATACACATGTTTATGTTGTTCAAGTATTTCATTTCTAATTTTTAGTCACAAAATTTTATAAATGTAAGAACCCAGAGGTTGCTTAGCCAGATTAGTTCATTTTCCATGTAAGAAAATGGTCAGTGAAGGTAGCCAGTATTTCAAGGACATGTAGTCATGAATCTAAATAAGTCCTGGGTCTTAGGACAATGCACTTTTTATTACAACATGCTGTCATTCCATCACAGATCCTTTTTTTAGCTAGCATGTAGTGCTCTCAGAGGAAAGTAGAACTTGTAAATATTATTTGTTTTATGCCCTATAAGTTTTCCTTTCTAATGTCTTAAAAAATAATAATTTTCTTAGTTATATAAAAATTATAAATGTATTATACAATATTCAAGCAATATAGAAAAGTACCAAAGAAGTTTATTCAATCAGCTGAAACCCTATAATCCAAAATAGTAATCATTAGTAGAAAATTAATATCTCGGGGGGGGGACCCAAGATGGCATTGTAGAGGTGACTCAGGATCACAGCTCTCAGTGAAGGCGCAGAGGGTGAGTCCTAGCCGCATTCTCGGACGGACGTTTTTTGCCCACAGAACGCTGAAAGTCCCAGGTGTGGGAGAGACACGGGACGCTAGCGCAGCCGGCTCACGGGGCCGGTTCGGCCGGTGCTGCACTGCAGTGGCACCAGGCACAAAACTCATTGGTCTGGATGCCCTGTTAAACCGGCAATCTGAGATTTGGAAGGGCAGATTGGCATGTCCATCTGATTGAATGGGACTTGGACAATGAGCCAGACCAGGAGATTCCTGGGAAACGTGATCTGAGCCGGTGCAGTGGGCAGTGGCATGGGAGATCGCACGGATCCCAGTGCCCTATTAGCAGGCTACTGGGGTGCCCATGAGAGAGTCAACTGTTCAGCTTGGGGAGAGGAAGAGAGAGAGAGAGAGAGGATTGACTCTGAGGCAGGAAGCTGGACTCTGAGGCAGGGACAAGCAGGGCAGTGATTGGAGGTGCTCGGGGCTGAGAGTTTTGCTGCCGGCATCTAGGATGGTGCAGCCCGGTGGGGGAGGGGCGTCCACCACTATGGACGCAATCTGCCCCTACTGAAGTACCACCCAGGGCTGATGCAGCCTGCTGTTGCTGAGGCAACCTGCCATAACAGAGAGACTCTGCCAGCAGAGCAGAGCATGCCACAGCAGAACAGAGCCCCACAGCAACAGGGTGGACCTGCACTACCCAGGCGGAGCCCCAGGCAGGCAAATAGTGAATAGACTGCCTCCTAGCTGGGCAGGACAGTACAACAGATACTCATAAAGAAAGCCCCAATTCCCTGAGACAGAGCATCTGAGCGGGGGGAATGGGGGGTTTTATGAGTTCTGTTGCAGCAGACATAAACAGATCCTCCCAACAGCCCTGAATTAACAACGGAGCTCACAGCACAGCACTGGAGCTCCTGTAAAGCACAGACTGTCTCCTCAAGCAGCTCCCTGACCCCTGTATATCCAAAGAGTCACCCCAAAAAAGGACTAATCAGACTGACATTTGGCGGGCATCATTCTGGAACAAAGATAGCAGAAGAAGAAACTGGTAGCATCCCTCACTATTCCGCAGCTGCTACAGGTGTACCCCAGACAAGCAGGGCCTGGAGTGGACCTCAGCACTCATACAGCAGAGGGGCTAGACCATTAGAAGGAAAACTAAATAACAGAAATACCACCTCATCATCAACAATCTGGGCGTCCACACAGAGACCCAATTGAAAAACAAGCAACTACTAAGATGACAGGTGGATAAATCCATAAAGATGGGAAGAAACCAGCGCAAAAAGGAGGAAAACACCCAAAACCAAAACACTTCACCTCCTACAAAGGACCAAAACTCATCACCAGCAAGGGAACAAAGCTGGACGGAGAATGCGTGTGACGAAATGATGGAATCAGACTTCAGAAAGTGGATAATGAGAAACTTCAGTGAGCTAAAAGAACATGTTCTAAATCAGTGCAAAGAAACTAAGAACCTTGAAATAAGATTAGAGGAAATGATAACAAGAATGGACAACTTAGAGAGGAATAGGAATGAATTGAAGGAGCTGAAAAACACAACACGAGAACTTCGTGAAGCATGCACAAGTTTCAACAGCCGAATTGACCAAGCAGAAGAAAGAATATCAGAAGTCGGAGATCAACTCAATGAAATAAAATGAGAAACGAAGATTAAAGAAAAAAGTGCAAAAAGGAATGAACAAAATCTCCAAGAAATGTGGGACTATGGGAAGAGACCCAACCTACGTTTGATAGGTGTACCAGAAAGTGATGAAGAGAATGAAACCAAGCTGGAAAACACTCTTCAGGATATTATCCAGGAAAATTTCCCCAACCTAGCAAAACAGGTCAATACTCAACTCCAGGAAATACAGAGAACACCACAAAGATACTCCGCAAGAAGAGCAACCCCAAGGCACATAATCCGTCAGATTCACCACGGTTGCAATGAAGGAGAAAATACTAAGGGCAGCCAGAGAGAAAGGTCGGGTCACCCACAAAGGGAAGCCCATCAGACTCACCGCAGATCTCTCGGCAGAGGCTCTACAAGCCAGAAGAGAGTGGGGGTCAATATTCAACATCCTTAAAGAAAAGAACTTTCAACCCAGAATTTTATATCCAGCCAAACTGAGCTTCATAAGTGAAGGAAAAATAAAATCCTTCATGAACAAGCAAGTACTCAGAGATTTTGTCACCACTAGGCCTGCTTTACAAGAGCTCCTGAAAGAGGCACTACACGTAGAAAGAAACAACCAGTACCAGCCATCCTAAAAGCATACCAAATGCTAAAGACCATCAACAAAATGAAGAATCTACATGAACCAATGGGCAAAACAGCCAGCTAGCATCAAAATGGCAGTATCAAATTCACACATAACAATATTAACCCTAAATGTAAATGGGCTAAATGCACCAATCAAAAGACACAGACTGGCAAATTGGATAAAAAAACCAAAACCCATCAGTGTGCTGTATCCAGGAAACCCATCTCACATGCAAGGATACACAAAGGCTCAAAATAAAGGGATGGAGGAAAATTTACCAAGCAAATGGAGAGCAGAAAAAAGCAGGAGTTGCAATTCTCATCTCTGATAAAATAGACTTTAAAGCAACAAAGATGAAAAGGGACAAAGAAGGTCAATAATGGTAAAAGGATCAATACAACAAGAAGAGATAACGATTCTAAATATATATGGACCCAATGCAGGAGCACCCAGATATATGAGGCAAGTTCTTAATGACTTACAAAGAGACTTAGACTCCCACACAATAATAGTGGGAGACTTTAACACTCCACTGTCAATATCACACAGATCAACCAGACAGAAAATTAACAAGGATATCCAGGACTTGAACACAGACCTGGAACAAGCAAACCTGATAGACATTTACAGAACTCTCCACCCCAAATCCACAGAATATACATTCTTCTCAGCACCACATCACACCTACTCCAAAATTGACCACATAATTGGAAGTAAAGCACTCCTCAGCAAATGCAAAACAACTGAAATAATAACAAACAGTCTCTCAGACCATAGTGTAATCAAGTTGGAACTCAGAATTCAGAAAATAACTCAGAACCACACAGCTTTGTGGAAACTGAACAACTGGCTCTTGAATGTTGATTGGATAAATAATGAAATGAAGGTAGAAATAAAGAAGTTCTTTGAAACCAACGAGAATGAAGACACAATGTACCAGCATCTCTGGGACACATTTAAAGCAGTCTGTAGAGGAAAATATATAGCAAGAAGTGCCCACATGAGAAGAGTGGAGAGATCCAAAATTGACACCCTATCATCAAAATTGAAAGAGCTAGAGGAGAAAGATCAAAAAAGCTCAAAACCTAGCCGAAGACAAGAAATAACTAAGATCAGAGCAGAACTGAAGGAGATAGAGACAAGAAAAACCCTTCAAAAAATCAATAAATCCAAGAGCTGGTTTTTCGAAAAGATCAACAAAATAGACAGACCACTAGCCAGACTGATAAAAAAGAAAAGAGAGAACAACCAAATAGATGCAATAAAAAACAATAAAGGGGAAATCACTACAGATTCCACAGAAATTCGAACCATCATCAGAGAATACTACAAACAACTCTATGCACATAAACTAGTAAACCAGGAAGAAATGGATAAATTCCTGGACGCCTGTGTCCTCCCAAGCCTAAACCAGGAGGAAACCAAAACTGTGAATAGACCAATAACAAGGTCTGAAGTTGAGGCAGCAATTAAGAGCCTACCACACAAAAAAAGCCCAGGTCCAGATGGGTTCACAGCTGAATTCTACCAGACACACAAAGAGGATCTGGTACCATTCCTTCTGAAACTATTCCAAATAATCCAAAAAGAGGGAACCCTTCCAAAATCATTTTATGAGACCAACATCATCCTGATACCAAAACCTGGCAGAGACTCAACAAGAAAAGAAAACTTCAGGCCAATATCCATGATGAACATAGATGCAAAAATCTTCAATAAAATACTGGCAAACTGATTGCAACAGCACATTAAAAAACTTATCCATCATGATCAAGTAGGATTCGTCCCGGGGATGCAAGGCTGGTTCAACATACACAAGTCTATAAATGTAATTCACCACATAAACAGAAGCAAAACCAAAAACCACATGATTATCTCAATCGATGCAGAGAAGGCATTTGACAAAATTCAACAGCCCTTTATGCTAAAAACCCTCAATAAACTTGGTATTGATGGAACATATCTCAAAGTAATAAAAGCTATTTATGACAAACCTACAGCCAATATCATACTTAATGGGCAAAAACTGGAAGCATTCCCTTTGAAATCCGGCACTAGACAAGGATGCTCTCTCTCACCACTCCTATTCAACATAGTACTGGAAGTTCTAGCCAGAGCAATCAGGCAAGAAAAAGAAATAAAGGGTATTCAAATAGGAAAGGTGGAAGCCAAATTGTCTCTATTTGCAGACGACATGATAGTATACCTAGAAGACCCCATCACCTCAGCCCAAAAGCTCCTGAAACTGATAAGCAACTTCAGTAAAGTCTCAGGATATAAAATCAATGTGCAAATATCACAAGCATTCCTATACACCAATAACAGACTTAAAGAGAACCACATCAAGAACGAACTGCCATTCACAATTGCTACAAAGAAAATAAAATACCTAGGAATACAACTCACAAGGAACATAAGGGACCTCTTTAAGGAAAACTACAAACCACTGCTCAACGAAATAAGAGAGGACACAAACAGATGGAGAAACATTCCATGTTCGTGGTTAGGAAGAATCAATATCATCAAAATGGCTATACTGCCCAAAGTAATTTACACAATCAATGCTATTCCCCATCAAACTACCATTGAATTTATTCACAGAACTGGAAAAAACCACCATGAACTTCATATGTAACCAAAAGAGAGCCCGCATAGCCAAGTCAATTCTAAGCAAAAAGAACACAGTGGGAGGCATCACGCTACCAGACTTCAAACTATACTACAAGGCTACAGTAATCAAAACAGCATGGTACTGGTACCAAAACAGAGATATAGACCAATGGAACAGAACAGAGTCATCGGAGACAACACAACATATCTACAACCGTATAATCTTTGATAAACCTGACAAAAACAAGCAATGGGGAAAGGATTCCCTGTTTAATAAATGATGTTGGGAAAACTGGCTAGCCATGTGCAGAAGGCAGAAACTGGACCCCTTCCTGACACCTTACACTAAAATTAACTCCAGATGGATTAAAGACTTCAACATAAAACCTGACACCATAACAACCCTAGAAGAAAATCTAGGCAAAACCATTCAGGACATAGGAGTGGGCAAGGACTTCATGACCAAAACACTAAAAGCATTGGCAACAAAAACCAAAATAGACAAATGGGACCTAATCAAACTCCACAGCTTCTGCACAGCAAAAGAAACAGTCACTAGAGTGAATCGGCAACCATCAGAATGGGAAAAAATCTTTGCAGTTTACCCATCTGACAAAGGGCTGATATCCAGAATTTACAAAGAACTCAAACAGATTTACAGGAAAAAAACAAACAAGCCCATTCAAAAATGGGCAAAGGATATGAACAGACACTTTACAAAAGAAGGCATACATGAGGCCAACAAACACATGAAAAAATGCTCATCATCACTGGTCATTAGAGAGATGCAAATCAAAACCACATTGAGATACCATCTTACGCCAGTTAGAATGGTGATGATTAAAAAATCTGGAGACAGCAGATGCTGGAGAGGATGTGGAGAAATAGGAACACTCTTACACTGTTGGTGGGAGTGTAAATTAATTCAACCATTGTGGAAGACAGTGTGGCGATTCCTCAAGGACCTAGAAATAGAAATTCCATTTGACCCAGCAATCCCATTACTGGGTATATATCCAAAGGACTATAAATCGTTCTACTACAAGGACACATGCACACGAATGTTCATTGCAGCACTGTTTACAATAGCAAAGACCTGGAACCAACCCAAATGCCCATCCATGATAGACTGGATTGGGAAAATGTGGCACATATACAGCATGGAATATTATGCAGCAATCAAAAATGATGAGTTTGTGTCCTTTGTAAGGACATGGATGAATCTGGAGAACATCATTCTCAGCAAACTGACAGAAGAACAGAAAAAGAAATACTGCATATACTCACTCATAGGTGGGTGAGAAAAATGAGAACACATGGACACAGGGAGGGGGGTACTACACACAGGGGTCCATTGGGGGGAATGGGGGAGGGACAGCGGGATGGGCTGGGGAGGGATAGCGTGGGGAGAAATGCCAAGTGTGGGTGAAGGGGAGGAAGGCAGCAAAACACACTGCCATGTGTGTACCTATGCAACTACCTTGCACATTCTGCACATGTACCCCAAAACCTATAATGCAATAAAAATTTAAAAAATTCAAAAAAAAAGAAAATTAATATCTCATTTATTAATTATGGTTTTTGTTGCAATTGCTGTTGGCATTTTTGTCATGAAGTCTTTGCCAATGCATATATCCTGAATGGTATTGCCAAGGTTTTCTAGGGTTTGTATGGTTTTGGGTTTTACATTTAAGCTTTTAATCCCTCTTGAGTTAATTTTTGTATAAGGTGTAAGGAAAGGGTCCAGTTTCAGTTTTCTGCATATGGCTAGCCAGTTTTTCTGGTTCCAGTTACTGAATAGGAAATCCTTTCCCTATTGCTTCTTTTTGTCAGGTTTGTAGAAGATCAGATGGTTGCAGATGTGTTGGCGTTATTTCTGAGGTCTCTGTTCTGTTCCATTGGCTATATGTCTGTTTAAGCACCAGTACTATGTTGTTTTGGTTACTGTGGCCTTTTAGCATCCTCCCAGACACCTTTCTGAAGATAAATACAGATAGAAAACCGGATAGCAAGATAAATAGACACAGTTTTATATAAATGCTATACTATTTCTATATATTAGCATATAGTTAATATGTATTTTAAAACTAAGTTGTTAAATATATTTAAACTTAATTTGCATTTAATTTGAAAAATCAGCTAATTCAAAATGAAGGAAATTATTAAATTTTAGTCTATCTTCTCAAAACTTGATGTCTTAATTTTGATTCATGTCTTGCTTTACTGAAATTTGTTATTACATTATTGGAGATTCTTGGTTGCAAACATAGAAATTAAATTAACTGGGTAACATGAGAGAATGAATTAATTCTAAAAGTATTGAGTAATTCAGAGAATTTATAGAATGATTGGAGAACTTGGCTCAGTCAGGAGCCAAGGTGGCCAGGCATTGAGAAAATGCTGCTATGTGATCAGGGTCCTCCATAACCATTTGCCAGGTAGATACTTGCCACTGCTTGGATCATTGACATGATTGGATACACATTGCAATAATGATGTACTTTGATAACCCTGCATATTCATTTCCATGCTTCTGGAAAGTTATTTCCATGTAACAATATACCTCTTCTTCTACCCCAAAGTTCATGCAAATACCTAAATATTCCAATTACATACATTACACTCAACAGTCTTAGTTGTGGATGGGAGACCTTGGCTATGCTTATTGTACATGTCCATGGTCCAGCTGTCAGGGGATGAGTAAAGGAAACAATTAATATTCTCTATATTCTGCAGGTAAGAGTCACCTATCTAGGATTTCTTTAAAATGGGAAGTGGGTTTATGTATAAGACATACAGATTGACAATTATCTACCAAAATAGTAAAGTTCCTTTTTTTGAGCATTCAAAATTTTAGTATTTTCTTTTTTGAATGGGGATTACTCTTTGTTACATTAAACTCTATCTGTACATTGAGGTGGCTATTTGTTAACTTCTTGATTTATATATGCCCTTCAGATTTTGAAGACATTATACCATTATCATTTGTCATCAGCATGAAACTAGTTCTTTTATTACAGCTTCTCTATTCAAGGTGACTTGTTTTTCACTAAGTATTCTTTATCCTTGAACATCATAAAAGAATGAGAAAATGTTTTTCCTAGGGTATGATTAACAGCACTTTTTTCTAGAACACAATATATCCTTTCAATCTGCAGATTTTAATTTTTCCCTTTCATTTGGGTAAATATTCTGTACTGGAGGTATGCACAGTCTTTGTTGAAGGACCTGTTTTTAAATGGAATTTAGTAAGATATCCTGTATCAGAATTCAGTACACCAAATTGGACATTTACCTTAGACCCATGCCTCCCAAATTAACTTATCCTCAAAGTTTATCATGAAAAATGACAAGTCATGATGATTTTTCCTTTTCTCTGTAGAGTTCTAGGAGTTTTGTCAAAGCTAGGTTAAGGTATACAGCTTAGTAATTTTCCACTTGATTTTTCCCACTCTAGACTCACCTTGTTCTATTTCTTTTCTCCCATTTTTAGATATATTATAGAACATTACCAGAATGTTGCCTTTCTCTAGTTCAGTTCATGGGAGGTACGGGTAGGTTTAAAACCTATGTCTTCTGGGTTTTTTATCTTCTATTTTTTAGAAATTAGGTCAAGAAGTTTTTATCTCATTTCATATCTGGTACTTGAAGATAAAATTTGAACATTTTTGCATCTTACTCTTTCAATTCTATGAAGTGATTGAGAAAGAACATTTGTAATTTGTCTTCACAGTGCTATTTTTTTGCTAAGAAAGATCTCAAGAATTTGTGTGCGCATTCACTTTGTTATTAGAGTTGTAAGTTAATTTTGCTTTATATTCAGTTTCAGTGTTCATAGATCTTGATGTAGTCAACAATCAAGTCGTGAGCTTTCCATTATTTGTTAAAAAGATTATGAGTATGAAGTTTGTACTTGAGTGTTGAAATTTTCTTTGAGGAGGATATGCAATAATTTTTTTAAAAAAACATGATGTCATTTATTGTTTTCTATCTTAAATGAGAATCCTTGTAGATTACATATTGTAATAATCTTTGTTGATACACTTGTTCAAAGTTTCCTTTAAACAGAGTCTATTTAAATGATTTAAAAAAGATATTTGCTCTTATTTTTATACTCTGAAAAATATGTGCTGTCTACTTTCTACTCCAAGAAATTATCTATCAGGTTGGAATTTCAGTTCTCTATAAAAACATTGACCTGCATTTCACTAACCTACAATTCCTGTTTCTACTTCCAGTAAATAGTTTTATGTTAACAATATGTTATCTAGATTATTGTCATGAAGTTTGTAACAATATAGAACATTTAAAAAAATTTTTAGGGACAGCGGTGGGGAGGAGCTGGGGAGGGATAGCCTGGGGAGAAATGCCAAGTGTGGGTGAAGGGGAGGAAGGCAGCAAAACACATTGCCACGTGTGTACTGATGCAACTATCTTGCACGTTCTGCACATGTACTCAAAAACCTAAAAAGCAATAAAAATTAAAAAAAAAATTTTTTTAAATATTATTTTAGTATATAAATTAACTGTATTGGAAAGTTTAAATTTTTACTTATTTGAAAACTAAGTTATATTTATTGTTATGGGTTTCTTGATGTGTCAGCTCTGCTAGTGTACAGCTGCAGTGATTTGATCAAACAGAAACGTAAAGGTGTCTGCAATGGGATTTTGCAGATATACTTAAAGTTCTTCATCAGTTGACTTTAAGTAAGGGATATATAAGAGCAAATATACTGGATAGTCTGGGTGGTCTAATTTAATCAGTTAGAGGCCATAAAAATAGAGAATTCAGAGAGAAAGAGACTGACCAACCAACCAACCAACCAACCTTTAATATCTGTGGACAACAGGTTTGGTCTGTTCCTGAGGAGCTTGAGCTAGTGGGATTCTGGGTCCCTTACCTGCTCCCTCCAAATAGTTCTTTATTTATTTAATTTACATATAGAGTTTCTATGTATGATTTTGTTTGAAAACCACTAATTTAACACACATACACACTCTCTCTGTCTATATATAGACAGGAAATACACATATTGTCATGTCTACATATATACATATATATATGACATGAAATACACGTTGATGATGATTGTAGAAATGAAAAATTTCTGCCCTAAGAGGCTCGCATTCTGAAGATGTAATTGGCAAATACATTACCAAACTTGTTAGGTTAGAAGTTATAATTAAGGAACAAAAGGAGTACAGATAGAAAAATGGGTAGGACTTAGATTGTGAAGAGTCTGGAGTGCCAGGTTGTAGCACCTGGAATATTACCCTAACAATGAGGTGAAGACATAGAGACCAATTGAAAGTAATTTCATCCTTGTAAAGGGAAAATGATCAGTAAATAAAATGTGTGAAGTGGCATATTACCTTTATGCTATAGCTGTAATGAATTTTTATAAATTCAGTAACTTAAAGCAACACAAATCTATTATAGCTCTGTAGGTCAAGAGTCTGACATGAGTCTCACTGGGCTAAAGTCAAAAGCAGAGCTGCCTGCTTCTCTGGGGGCCCTGGGGAAGAATGTTGCCTTGTATTTTCTAGCTTCTAGGTGCCCACTGGGAGCAAGATTCCATCCCTCCACACAGGGCATTATGTGGTCCACACATTTGGGCTCTCTGTAATTTCCAAACAGGTTCTCATGGGTGCCCACACTTCAGCATTATAGAAGACCCAGGGCAAGAAATAAGAATCAAGAAGTGCACTTCTAACGCAAGGCACTGTCAACTTGCACCTGTGTGAAGCTAACAGATGCTTGAGTGAAATAGGTTGCTATGGTAGTGGCTAGATTAATAGGGCAAGAGGATTTAATTTTGAAGTAATTCATAAAAGCTTGCAAAACTGTCCGTATATGGCACCTTTCATATATGTTTGCGTTCTTCGTTAGGTCCAGACTATCACATAGAGTCTTATTCCAGGGGGTTGCTAGCAATGATATTAATATCGAATGAAAGAAGGCTAATAAACCAAACTACAGTCCTCATTGCTGTAGCTGGTTCTAAGGCTAAGTGCTTTTAATCATCTGTGTCTTCTGTTACTGATTCTGGATGTTCCTTGCCTTGACATAGCATTTGAACAAACAAGTGTTGCTGTTCTGCTGTGGCACTTGGACCCTCATCCTTAAAAGTCCTGAGATCTTAGTTGAGTCACCCTTTTTTGTGTCATGATTTTAAAAATAGCTTTTTAACCATTATCTCTGGGCATAGAAAGATCAAGGGTCATTCTGATGAAGCTCCTGGCTTCCATATAAACTTCTCTCCTTTCTCATTTTAAGCAGCAACTGTGTGTCCTTGTAGTCATCAGTTAAATAGTTCCTTTCTTTGCCTGTGAACCTAGTCAGAAATCCAGTTGATCTAAAGTCTGAGAACCAGGACAAAGTCAGGTAAAATATAAGGTTGCAAGGACAGAAAAATAAATGCAGCAAGTTGGGTCACAGGAAGTGATGGTGAGAAGTCCCAATCCCATTTCTTCCCCTTGGTTCTGGACCCATGAATTCCAGCTACTTGTGACACGACACTACATATCAGCCATCGGGAGTAAGCACTCATCATAGAGGACAAGGCTCAACTACATATCAGCAGTTGAGAGTAAGCACTCATCATAGAGGACAAGGCTCAACTTACCAGGGGTTGTTCCTAAGCTGTTAGCTTAGCCTTTACAAGACATTCATTGTTTTGTCACATAGGCTGCTTCTTTGTGAAAGTATATAGTAAGACAAATAGTCCCCATAGGCACACACCTATTGTTGCAACTCCTTTGTTGTAAAGCAAATCCCTTACTCTGACCTGATATTTTGTTGTATATTATGACAAAAATTTCATCAGGTGATATGTAATCCCTGAGATGAGGATACCAGTGAGGGCAGTAGGGGCAAGTAAAACAGATTCATAATTAGATGTTATCCCTACTCAGAATAAATAGCCATCCCATCCAGCATAGAAGGACTTTGATATAATCCTATGCCTGCCATAAAATGACACTCAACTTCTCCAGTAATTGGGCCATATTGAGAGTTTACCATAAGTCTTTGGTAGTAACAGGGCTTTGGTAGTGGCAGTAGCTAAATTAGCCTTGGCAAGAAGGTGCACAGTTGGGTCCATGACTTGATTCCTATAGCTGTGCCTTCTTTGTATTTTGGACTATTGCAACAGCACAGGAGAGACTGGCTATCATCCAAAGGATGAGCTATTCTTTGCATATAGTTACTTAGTGACCTATTTTATGGTGGGTGCATACAGTTATTTAGTGGCCTATTTTGTGAGGAGCATTAACAAGAAACACAAAAATCTGCATATTCTGTGTCCACTCCCATAAGTTTCTCCCCATAACTTTTCTAGAAGTTCCCTGTGAGCTGTCTTCCCAAACCTATTTGTTTCAGAAACTCAATCAGCAAACCAAGGCATTTTATCCCATCTAGGATGCTATGTATATATGTACCTCGGTTAATTTCTTCCTTCATACATAATAAACTGTTAAGAGTAAATAAAGCACTTTCCTGGGCTCTGTGAGTTGTTCTAGCAAATGATTGAACCTGAGGTAGGAGGTTGTGGGAACTCCCACATTATAGCCAAATCACACAGAAGTGCAAGTACCTTGGATATTCAACACATGCAACTGGTATCTGACATGAGGGCAGTCTTTTGTTACTGAGCCTTTAAACCCGTAGAGTCTAATGCTAACTCTAAGCAGTTAGTGTCATATTTGAATGATACCATGCGGTACCCAGTTGGTGTCCAGAGAGTTGGAGAATTGGTTGTTAATGTGGGAAAACACTAAACATTTTGTATCAGAAGTTATGAGTAAAAACAGCTCATATTCACATTGCTTTTGAAAATAAATGCTACCTCCTGGCTTCTGCCCTTCTAGAATTCCATAATTCTCCTTGTTTTTTCTTTTTTTAAAAAATTGCGTTTTAGGTTTTGGGGTACATGTGAAGAACATGCAAGATAGTTGCATAGCTACACACGTGGCAGTGTGATTTGCTGCCTTCCTCTCCTTCACCTATATCCGGCATTTCTCCCCATGATATCTCTCCCCAACTCCCCCTCACCTGCTGTCCCTCCCCTATTCCCCCCAATAGGCCCCAGTGTGTAGTGCTCCCCTCCCTGTGTCCATGTGTTCTCATTGTTCATCACCCACCTATGAGTGAGAACATGCGGTATTTGATTTTCTGTTCTTGTGTCAGTTTGCTGAGAATGATGTTCTCCAGGTTCATCCATGTCCCTACAAATGACACGAACTCATCGTTTTTGATGGCTGCATAATATTCCATGGTGTATATGTGCCACATTTTTCCTATCCATTCTATCATCGATGGACATTTGGGTTGGTTCCAGGTTTTTGCTATTGTAAACAGTGCTGCAATGAACATTTGTGTGCATGTGTCCTTATAGTAGAACCATTTATAGTCCTTTGGATATGTACCCAGTAATGGGATTGCTGGGCCAAATGGAATTTCTATTTCTAGGTCCTTGAGGAATCACCACACTGTCTTCCACAATGGTTGAACTAATTTACACTCCCATCAGCAGTGGGACAAAGAGTCTCCTTGTTTTTTCTTTCAGTTAACCATAATTTATGGAATTTATCTGTAGGAATAGAGCTTCCTATAGATATTGGGGCTCCTCTTATTAATGTATTCCACATTGCATTAGTTAAGAAGTTGTCCTATACTCCCATCAGAAAACATAGATGATGAATCCCTCTGATCTCATCTGATATAATCAGTCTGAATTTTCAGAATCTATGTGAGCCTTCTGCTTTCTTCAATATTAGGCAAATAAATTTTAGTATCACCACATTACTTATTGTAGGTTATGTCTCAAGAAGCCATTGAATTTTTGTATTAGTCTGTCTGAGCTGTTGTTACAAATACCACAGACTGGGTGGCTTAAAGAATACAAATTTCCACTGGGTCCCCTCATGCCCTTCCTCAGTGCACATGTGAAGAGATGTTTCTTCCTCTTATAAGGACAGGAGTTTTCTTAGATTAGGGACCCATCATTATGATGGAATTAACCTTAATTTCCTGACTGTATCTCCAAATATAGTCACATTGGGGGTTAAGATATGAATTTGTGGGGAACACAATTCAGTTAGTTACAAGTCTAGAACTAGATCTAGTTGTACTTCCCAGAAAGTTGAATTACAGGTCAAGGATTAGTGCCTGTCAATAAATTCTCTTCTATCTAGCTCTTAATACATTATCAATGCCTCTCCTCAAATTGATACCTAAAATATTCACTCTTTCCTTGCTCTCCCAGTAAGTATATCTTGATAAGTAATGTTAGAATATGAATAAAATAGTGTCAAATAATTGAAAGAAATTTCCACCTTGAAAGCAATGAAACAACAAAAATTTACAGAACTATGTGTATGTTTGGAGTGGCTTCAGGATGATTAATAAAGTGTACAAATGATTTTGAGCAATCATAAAAAGTGGTATCAAATACAACTAACTCCAAGAATATTTGAATGAAAAATGCAAGCAAAAACCTGAAAGATCCAATACTTGAATTTATTAATCAGTTATTCTTTTGACTTAAAAAAGTAAAATACTTGGTCACTGAAACAAATTGATTAATACAGAGCCATATGAAGGCAATTAATAGTTTCTCCTCACACACCCCTTCCAATCTACATTTTTAAATAAATATATCAACAATTTCATGTATATTACATTTTGCCTTTCACATAACCCATGAAATGTGTATATATACACAGATATATTTGTAGATATTCACATTTTTACTTTTTAACAGAATGAAATAAATACACAGTAATTTGTATTTTACATATTTTGCTAAGTTACTACTTATGGATATAGTTTATGATTTTAAAATAGGTCCATGAATATCAGTATATTGAGCTATATCTCAGCTCCCATATTTGTTGCAGCACTGTCTGCAATAGCCAAAATTTGGAAGCAACCTAAGTATCCATCACAGATGAATGAATAATGAAAATGTGGTACTTGTACACAGTGGAGTACTATTCAACCATTAAAAAGATTAGATCCTGTCATTTGCAACAATATGAATGCAACTGCAAGTCATCATTATGCTACATGAAATAAGGCAGGCACAGAAAGAACATGTAATGTTCTCACTTATTTGTGGGATCTAACAATGAATACAATTAAACTAATAGAGATAAGGGGTAGAAGGATGATTACCACAGGCTGGGAAGGGTAGTGGGAGGGTGTGGTGTGGGAGGGAAGAGTGGGATTGGATAATGAGTACAAAAATATAGAAAGAATGAGTAAGACCTAGTATATGAGAGCACAACAGGGTGATGAAAATCAATTATAATTTAATTCTACACTTGAAGGTAATCAAAAGAGTATAACTGGATTGTTTGTAACACAAAGGATACTTGGGTGGATGAGTACTACATTTTACATGATGTGATTATTACACATTATGTGCCTATATCAAAGTATCTCATGTACCCTGTAAATATATACACCTACTATGTACCCTCAAAAATTAAAAGTAAAAATAAAAAAACAAAATGATTCCATGATATCCCATGCGTTGATGTATCAGATAACTTTCAGATTATTTTTAAAATAATAAATCATATCTTCATTAGGCTTCTTTGTATATGTATTCTAATACACTGATGTTTTTATTTCTGAAGAATGTATTTCTAAAAATGGGATTGCTAGGTCAAAAGAAATGCATATTTTAAATTTTAATAGGTCTGTCAAATCATTGTTTAAAAAAGGTTATTGTAATTCACATTTCTACCTTGGTAATAATAAGAATTTGAATAGTAATCATAAATAAAATTAATAACTAAAATAAATCTAAATAAATAAAATTATTATTTCTACACATTTCTCACAGATGTATGTACAATCTATCAGTATTGACAGAAAAAAATTATTGCTAATTAAAAATTGTTATTCAAAAAATAATTAATGGTAAAAATATTTTTTGTCCAATCTTGAAATTTGTTAATGCTTTGGTTTCAAGGCTAAAGAAAGAACATATCTTGTTAAAACACCTATTATTTCTATATAAAGATAATTTTAAAAGGCAGCAAAACTAGCACATTATTCATCAGAGGCCACAGTTTCTATGAGTTAACGTTACTAAGTAAAATTTTTAAACATAGTAAATAGTTATAGTCATTTTTTGGTAAGTCTTTGCATAAAAATTGTTGGGTCTGCATACTATCAAAGTATTTAGTATAAGTATTTAAAATTGTAATATATATCTCATTTATAACTATTTGTACCAGATAGTTATTTGTACCAAGTATAGATGTATAGATTATGCTTATTGAAAATTATGGCTCAGAACATGAACTATTCTGTTCATTTTATTGTATATATTTTTGTACATTTTAAGCAATTTTTCTTTATTAGAAAACATATGCTACACACCGATTCATGGTAAATTCTATTTAATAGTTTCATAATAATTTAAGATAATTGGAGTTAAAACTGTAACATACAAAATAAGCTATTTGCAAAAACAACAACCAACATCCCCATGTTAATACACAGTTCATCATCATAAGAAAATTCCTTGCTAAATGAAATCAGAATAAAAATGAAATCAGGCATTGCTGAAATGTAGTCAAGGAACTTAATGAATAAACTTTAGAAGGCATTAATACAATACAATTGACATACAAGAAAGACATAATCTAATCTACCTTTTTTTTTTTTGCATTTTGGAAGATCAATAAGAATATGCTGAGTGAAGGTAGAAATTCTATATGGAGTCCACCAAAAGAATATTAAAACAGCAAGAACACACAAGAGTAGTTGCAGGAGTATCCAAAGAGAGGGACATATATCTCTTGTGGCTGCCTTAGACTAACACAATCTTTTAATGCTATTATGATCATCTTCCTAGTTGGTGTTGCTCACCAAGCAATATTCTGATGATACCTCCTTCCCATAAAGCTTTATTGCTGAAGTGAGGATGTACTGACCAGCTGATAAGAATATTCTTGACCATTAGAAGTTCTATTTTATTTTAATTAATGCATTAGCAATCTATTTTATAGATTAGTCTTTTGTGAACTTGATTAATATGAGCTTGTCACTGTGCCTGATACATTCTGGATGTCCTGGCAAAATGAAATTTCTTTTGAAATTTGACAACTAGAACCTGGAACAAGGAGTTCTTTCTTAAGATCTTATTTTAGGAATCTTTGCTTCTGTGGCTGGACAGCTATTCACTTAGGCTTTTTTCTCTTCTTAAATGCAATACTCTGTAGACACAAATTTTCTCTCTCTCTAATATTCTTAGTGGAAAATAAATGTCTCAGGAAATATGGACAATGTATGCATTTATATAAGAAAAGAGTTATTGAGCATCACTGAAACTATGGCATTACGATAGGCATTGGAAGTACAGCAGAAAGAAAGAAACAACAGTTACTCTTTTGTCATTAGGTCTTGAAACATTACTAGTGTTCCAGACTCAAGTTATTTTTAAAATGAAGTTTTAAACTGTCGATTCAGCTATGGATTGATTTTATTGATTAAATGAAGCATCACATGTAAAGAATCTATCATGGTCTCTAGCAGATACCGAGTGTTCAATGCTGGTTAGTTTCTTTTCTTATTCACCTTTCTTCTCCTTAGTTTGCAAAATATTCAGTTTTGGTACTTGCAGATTTAATTTTTGAAATTCAGTCATTTTTCTCTATAAAAGGCCACAAAATTAATATATTGCATGCTTATTGGGTATTTTAAGAAAATATAATATTCTATACTGATATAAAATATGCTACTACATTTATTTTGGTTAATATGTTAACAATTTGTGAAGTATTTAGGTGTTTAACACAATCTTATCTAACTTATCCTCACCTAAATAAATGATTACCAATTTTCTTCTTATATTTGTGAAACTGTTTAAAGGCTGGTAGTATTTATTAAAATGTTAATTTTTATATCCAAACATATATTTAACTTTCCAATTATTTCGAATAAGTCAAGGATTTCAAGAACTCAATAATATTATCATTATAGCATTTGAAATTTATTTTGGTATTAGTGCTACTTTATACCTTGGTAATTTACTAGAAACTTATAACAGAAACCACAAAATTTAAGACCATTTAGTTTATAACCTTCATAAAAAGAAAGCTTTATAAGTTAATTCTGTTGATAGTTGATAAGATACAGAAAATAATAACAAAAATCAAGAGTTTGTATAGGACTTTACATATTGCTTAGACATAAATGTAAATTTGTAGGACAAAATAAATTTTCTTGCTCTCACTATGTATCTGTCTAGTTATTAACACCTCAACTGGGATAAAATTGCCATACAATAAATTGCATATAAAATTTGCTTGATAAGTGGCATATTGTATACACCTATAAGACCATCACCACAATCAACATAATAAACATACCCACTTCCAAAGTTTCCTGGTCCCCCTCTGCAATCTTTCCTCATGCTTCTCCTTGCAACCACCTTTATCCCCAGGCAACAGCTGATTGGCCTTGTCACGCTACATTAGTTTGCATATAATTAAATATACATAGAATTAAATATAAACGGAATGATATATGCATTTTTCTTAATTTCTTTCAGTTGGCATAATTATTTTGAGATTTATCTACGTTGTTGGGCATCTTAATTGTTCATTACTTTTTATTGCTAAGTGATTCCATTTCATACCTCTATTCACATGCTCATTGATATTTGGGTTGTTTTAGTTTTCAGCTATTTCAAATGAAGCTACTAAGAATATTTAGATGCAAGTCTTTGTGGGAGCATATGTTTTTGTTTTTATTGAGCAATACCTAGTAGTAGAATAGCTGTGTCATATTTGAACTATATGGTTAACATTTAAAGAAACTGCCAAACTTTTGTGCCAAGTGTATATACCATTTTAATTTATCATCTGCAGTCCATATGAATCCCAGTTCCTGTACATCCCCACCAATTTGGGGTTGCGTTTTTTGATTTAGACTCTCTGGATTTAATTTTCATTTCTCTAATAATCAACAGTGTTGAACATATATTTATGTTCTTTTTTTTAATCCATAGAGCTTTGATGAAGTGTCTGTTTAAATCTTTTGACCTTTTTGAAAGTAGGTGGAATATTGTTCATCTCATTATTGAAGTCATTTGTATATTCTAGATATGAATACTTTGTCAGATTTATGATTATTAAATATATTTTCAAGGTTCTGGTTTTTAAAATAGAATTATCAAGGTATAATTGATAAATAATAAACTGTGCATCATTATAGTGTACCATTCTACAAAGTCAGAGCCATATCTTTTCATTCTTTTAAGTGTCTTCCAAAAAACATGAGTTCTTAATTTTGAAAAAGTCCAGTTCATTATGTTTTTTCTTTTATGAAATATGTTATTCATGTTTTAGCTAAAAAGTCTTCAACAAACCGGAGGGTACTAAATTCTCCTGTGTTTCCTTTGAGTAATCTTACAGTTCTGGGTTTTATATTTAGTAGTAAATTTTGAGTTAATATTTATTATATGGTGTAAGTTGATTAAGTATCAGTTGTTCATACATATGTGGGTCTATTTCTGGACTCTCTATTCTGTTAATCTTATTGTATATCTTTGCACTCATGCTCCAATTCTTGATTATTTATCAAAATGAAGTAGTACATAAATTATAGGCTAGATAAAGAAAATGTGGTACGTATACACCATGAAATACTATGCAGTCATAAACAGAATGAGAGCATGTCCTTTGCATGGATATGGATGGAGCTGGAGGCCATCATCCTTAGCAAACTAACACAGGAACAGAAAACCAAATGCTTTATGTTCTCACTTATAAGTGGGAACTAAATATTGAGAACACATGGACACATGGAGGGGACCAACACATTCTGGGGCCTATGGAAGGGTGGGGGAGGGAGAGGAGCAGGAAAAATAACCAATGGCGACTAGCCTTAATACCTGGGTAATGAAATAATCTGTACAATAAATCCCCATGGCGTACATTTACCTATGTAGCAATTCTGCATATCCTGCACTTGTACTCTGGACTTCAAGTAAAAGTTAAAAATAGTCAAAATAAGAGAGTGTAAGTTCTTTAACTTTGTTATTCAACGCTATTTGGCAATTACAGGTTTTTTGTACATCCATGTACATTTGAGAGAGTGATTGTATTAAATAAGTTTGCTTATTTAAATAAGTATATGAATACTTTAATACTTTAAATAAGTATATGAATACTTTAAGTTTAATAGGAATCATGTTGAATCTATAATTCAATCTGAGGAAAACTGACAAACATGCTATACCTCTACATTTATTTGAGTTTTCTTTCATTTCTCTCAGAACCTATTATGTAGTTTTTTAGTTTACAAAATTTGCATGTATTTTTGTAAAATGAACACCCATACATTTCATATACTTGGATGCTGTTGTTAATGCCATTATATTTAAATTTCATTATCTAATTCTAACCATAATTAGTATATGGAAATACAGTTAATTTTTATGTCATTTTGTGTATTACTAATTTGCTGGACTCATTTATTCTAGGAGGTGTTTTGCAAATTACGTAGTTTTTAAATTGATGATTATGTATCTGTAAATAAGGCAGTTTTATTTTTTCCTTTCTAATCTGAGCTAATTCTATTATTTTCATTACTTTTTTTCTTTATTGTGTGACTAGCAATCCCAGTTTAATGATGAATAAAATTGCTGACAGCAGACACCCTTGCTTTTATCCTGATGTTAGGGAGAATGTCTTTAGTTTTTCCATCATTAAATAGAATGTGTAATATAGAATTTTCAAGATGTTCTTCATGAAGTTGAGAACATTCCTTTCTATCCTAGTTTGCTGACACTGTTTATCAAAAATGGATATTGAAATTTGTTGAGACTTGCTGAATCTTCCAGCCTTCATCTTTCTCCTGTGCTAGATGCTCCTGGTCCTCGAACATCAGACTCCAAGGTCTTCAGCTTTTGGACTCTTGGACTTAAACACCAGTGGTTTGCCAGGGGCTCTTGGGCCTTTGGCCACAGACTAAAGGCTGTGCTGTTGGCTTCCCTGCTTTGGAGGTTTTGGGACTCAGAATGATCCACCACTGGTTTCCTTGCTCCTCAACTTGCAGATGGCCTATGGTAGGATTTTACCTTGTGATCATCAAACTACATTTTCCAGACTTCCTTGCTCACTGACTTCTGGCAGTTCAGAAAATAGAGGCACTATTACCAGAAGGTTAGAAGACTAGAGCCTGGAGAAAATATCATCGTGGCGGACAGGAGGCAGGACTAGACTGTAGCTCCAACTCAGAAGGACAGAGCTGTGTGTGGAGTTTGCATCATTAATTTTAGCTCAAGAATGACTGCAAGAACAGATCCTGAGAGGACCCACAGACACAATGAAGTAAGTAGTCTGCTTTTGCAAGACCCAGGAAACACTGTGAGTGTCCAAACGGCGGAAGTGGGAGAGGGAGATCTTCCACTCCTGAACATACACCCCTACTGGGGAAACTGAAGTTCTAGTTTGCAGGAGAAGATTCTGACCTTACCAGAGCTGAGTCAGTTTAGAGAACTAAGCAAAATACAGGAGTAGAGGAAGCAGTTGGAAAGGCCCTGGGAACTCGCTGCGTCCCTAAGCAGGCCATTCCTGCCTGGCACCACAGGGACCCTTTGGGAGGGCGGCCAGAGGTGTTGTGTTTGATGTGTTTCCAGGGCTTGTTTCAGTGTTTAGAACTGAAAGGAGCTCCAAATCTTGAAACAAACCCTGGAAACACATCAAAACAGAACCCCTTCAAAGCATAAATTACATAGGACATATAAAACCAAAATATAATTTAAAAAGCATAAAGAAAAAAACAACAAAAAAAAACCAAAGTATGCAGGCAACAAAGAGCATAATGAAAGCAATGGTACCTCACGTTTCAATACTGACATTGAATGTAAATAGCGTAAATGCTACACTCAAAAGATATAGAACTGCAGAATGCATAAGAACTCATCAACCATCTTCTTCAGAAGACTCCCCTAACACATAAGGACTCACAGAACTTAAAGTAAAGCGGTGGAAAAAGACATTTCATGCAAACAGACACCAAAAGTGAGGAGGGGTAGCAACTCTTATGTCAGACAAAACAACTTAAAGCAATAGCTGTTAAAGGAGACAAAGAGGGATATTATATAACAGTAACAGGCCTTGTCCACCAGGGAAATAACACAATTCTGAACATATATGCAGCTAATACTGGAGTTCCCAAACACTGAATGCTCACTCTCACTGACATAGTACTGTAAGTTTTAGCCAGAGCATTCATACAAGAGAAAGAAATAAAGGGCATCCATATTAGTAGAGAGGAAGTCAAACTGTCACTGTTTGCTGACAATATGATTGTTTACCTAGAAAACCCTAAAAACTCCTCCAGAAAGCTCCTAGAACTGATAAAATAATTCAGCAAAGTTAAAGATACAAGTTTAATGCACACAAATCAGTAGCTCTTTTATACACCAATGGCAACCAATCAAAGAATCCAATCAAAACTCAACCCCTTTTATAATAGCTGCAAAAAAAGTAAAATACTTAGTATTATACCTAACCAAGGAGGTGAATGACCTGTACAACAAAAACTGCAAAACAGTGCTGAAAGAAATTATTGGTGACACAAACAAGTAGATACACACCCCTTGCTCATGCATGGGCAGAATCAATATTGTGAAAATGACCATACTGCCAAAAGTGATCTACAAATTCAGTGCAATCCTCATCAAAATACCACCTTCATTCTTCACAGAATTAGAAAAAACAATTTTAAAATTCATATGGAACCAAAAAAAAAAAAAAAAAGCCTGCATATCCAAATAAGCAAAACAAAACAAAACAAAACAGATCTGGAGGCATCACACTACCTGATTTCAGTCTATGCTATAGGGTCATAGTCACAAAACAGCATGGTACTGGTACAAAAATAGACACATAAACCAATGGAACGGAATAGAGAACACAGAAGTAAACAAAAATATTTACAGACAACTGATCTTTGACAAAGCAAACAAAAACATAAAGTGGGAGAAAGGACACCCATTTCAACAAGCGGTGCTGGGATAACTGGCTAGCCACATGTAGGAGAATGAAACTGAATCCCCCTTTCCTACTTTATACAAAAATCAACTCAAGATGGACTAAGGACTTAAACCTAAGACCTGAAACTATACAAATTTTAGAACATAACATTGGAAAAACCTTTCTAGGCATTAGTTATGCAAGGATTTCATGACCAAGAACCAAATAAAGATAAATAGCTGCTACTTAATTAAACTAGATTTTGCATGGCAAAAGGAATAGTCAGCAAACTAAACACAGAGGGGAAGAAAGTCAGCACAGAGTGGGAACATCTTCACAATCTATATGTCTGACAAAGGATTAATACCCAAAATCTACAACGAAGTCAAACAAATCAGTAAGAAAAACAATCTTATCAAAAAGTAGGTTAAGGACATAAATAGACACTTATCAAAAGCAGATATACACATGGCCAACAGACATATGAAAAAATGCTCAACATCACTAATGATCAGGGAAATGTGAACCAAAACCACAAGGCGATACCACCTTACTCCTGCAAGAATTGCCATAATCATAAAATCAATAAAACAGTAGCTGTTGGTGTAGATGCGGTGTACAGGGAACATTTCTATGCTGCTCGTGTGAATGAATACTAGTGCAGCCATTATGGAAAACAGTGTGGTGATTCCTTAAAGAACTAGAAATAGAACTACCATTTGATCCAGCAATCCCAGTACTGGGTATCTACCCAGAGGAAAAGAAGTCATTATATGAAAAAAATGCTTGCACGTGAATGTTTAGCAGTGCAATTCACAATTGCACAATTGTGGAACCAACCCAAATGCCCATCAGGCAGCAAGTGGATAAAGAAACTGTGGTACATAAATACACCATGGAATACTACTCAGCCATAAAAATGAATAAATTATTAGCATTTGTGGTGACCTGGTTGAGATTGGAGACTATTATTCTAAGTGAATCAACTCAGGAATGGAAAGTCCAGCATTGTGTGTTCTCACTGATACATGGGAGCTAAATTATGAGGATGCGGTGGCGTAGGAATGATTCAATGAACTATGGGGACTTGGGGGAAGAGTGGGAGGGAGGTGAGTGATAAAAGACTACAAATAGGGTGAAGTGTATACTGCTCAACTGATGGGTACACCAAAATCTAACAAGTCACCACTGAAGAACTTACTCATGTAACTGAATACCACCTTTATGCCAGTAACTTATGGAAAAATAAATAAAAAATTTGTCAAATGCTTTTTCTGCCTTTATTGAAATAATGATTTGTTATTTTGTTTAATATGTTAATATAGTGTTACATTGATTTGAGTTTTCAAATGTTAAATCAGTCTTGTATTTTGTGGATAATTTCCCACTTGGTCATGACATATTTACTGCACTTAATATTGTTGGATAGATTTACTAAAATTTTGTTTAGTGTATATATGTTTATGAGAAATATTTGTCTGTAATTTTCTTTTTCACTTTAAAAAATGTGTTTCTGTAATTTAGATGGTAGTTTAACACTGGCTTATAAAATGAGCTATACTGTTCTCTAATTTTTCTGGAAGACTTTGTAAAGATATGGTGTTTTGAGAATATTTGGTAAGTTTTAGAATTGAAGTTATGTGGTTCTGAAGTTTTAAGGTACTTCAAATTCACTTATAAGGAATATAGAATTATTCTGTTTGACTACTTTTAGAGAGTTTTTAAAGTTTGTCTCTTTCGAGAAGTTTATTCATTTCATCTAAGTTGTTAAATTTATTGTCATAAAATTGTTATTACTCTTTTTATCATTTTATTGTCTGTAGAATCTGTAGTTATATTCTCTCATTTCTGATCTTGATAACTTGCTTTCCTCTTTTTTGAGCAGTTAAGCTAGAGGCTATCATTTTGATTGATTTTCTTGGAACTATATCTTTTTACTTTATTACTTATTATATTGTTTGTCCTCTTTCTAGATAATTCATATTTGCCCCTTTTTCTCTTCTTTGGGGTTTGATTTGTTCTTGCTTTTTATTTCCCTAATATGGAAGAATTTTTTTTTTTTTTTTTTTTTTTTTTAGACAGAGTTTTGCTCTTGTTACCCAGGCTGGAGTGCAATGGCGCGATCTCGGCTCACTGCAACCTCCGCCTTCTGGGTTCAGGCAATTCTCCTGCCTCAGCCTCCTGAGTAGCTGGGATTACAGGCACGCGCCACCATGCCCAGCTAATTTTATGTATTTTTAGTAGAGACGGGGTTTCACCATGTTGACCAGGATGATCTTGATCTCTTGACCTCGTGATCCACCCACCTCGGCCTTCCAAAGTGCTGGGAGAAAGCAAATTTTTTTGAGTTGAATCCTTTCTTCTGTTTATTATAAAACATGCTGGTAGTACTAATAGTTTTTCTATATTCCTCACATCAAATTTTCTATGTTGTATTTCATTCTGTTCAATATAGTTTCTGGCTTTAAATATTTTTTTCATTGACACCTAAGTATTAGGTTGGTGAAAGTAAAAATGTAATTGCGGTTTTTGACATTGAAAGTAATGACAAAAACCACAGTTACTTTTGCACTAACCAAATACCTTGTTTCTAAATATTTGAAATTTTTCTAATGTCTTTTTCTTGTTGTTTTTTTTTAACCAACTTTTGCACTAACCAAATACCTTGTTTCTAAATATTTGAAATTTTCCAATGTCTTTCTCCTGTTGATTTTTTTAAACTAAGTTCCACTGTGGTATGAGAACATAATTTGTTTGAATTCAATCCTGTTAAATGTATTAGGCCCTGTTTTATAGCCCAGGATATGATTGCTCTTGGTATATGTTTCATGTACATTTGAAAACAAGACATATTCTTCCACTCTTCTGTGAAATGTTTTATAAATGTTCATTAGCTCATTTTCTTTCATTTTGTGTAAATTTTCTATATTCTTACTGAGATTTTCTCTTTCTGTTCTATTATTCAGTGAGAGATTGTTGAAATATCCTGCTAAGTTTATGGATTTGTGTATTCTTTCTGTCTTGTTAGTTTTACTTTTCTGTGTTTTGAAGCTCTCTTACTGGGTGTGAAATGAAAATTGTTATATCTTCTTGAAAAATGGATTGCCTTATTTTTATTTAATGATGCTCTTTAACCCTTCTAATATTTGTTGCCCTAAAAGCAGATTGTCTGATATTAATATAGTCATCATATAATAATATGTTGTTCAGCTTTCTTTTTATTAACATTAGCAAGATATATCTTTTTAAAATTCATCCTTTTACTTTTGAGCTACTTTTGTCTAGCATATGATTCTTATAAAATTTATAATCCTTTCTTCAGAGTACTTAGATCATTTAAAGTTTTTTATTGATTTAGTGTTTATAGCTATATTTGCTTTATATTTTTATTTATTTCTCCTGAATTATTTTATTCCCTCTTTTTCTGATTTCATTAATGGAGAATTTTAAAGGGTCTGTCTTCTTTGTTTGCCTTTAGTGATTACTTTTAATTTTTTGTTTGCATTCAAATTTATAGTGTACATCTATAACTTATTTAAGTATTTTCTCAAGATATAAAATCTTACAACTGTAGACTTTTATTTCTCCTTTGTATTTGTACTATTTAGTTGTAATTTTACTACATATTTGTTATAAACAGCATAATGCATTGCTATTATTTTTATGTGTCACTTATATTTTAAAATAATATTAAGAATAAAAAACAACTTTAACATTTACCCATATTTTTTATCATTTCTTGTTTTCTTCATTCCTTTACTCAGATGCAGATTTTTAGCTGCTATCATTTTCCTTCTGCTTAAAAGACTTTCTTTAATATTTCTTGCAATAAAGGTCTGTAGGGTTTTATGTGAGAAGTCTGCTGTTCTTTGCATTCTTGTTCTTCTACATGTGAGGATTCTCCTTTCTGTGGATGCTTTAAAGATTTTCTCTTCATTATTGATTTTAAGTAATTTTATCATGATGTGCCTCGGTGTGGTTTTCTTCCTGTTTCTTGTGCTTGGGTTTTGCTGAGCTTCTTGAATTTGTGGCTTATAGTATTCATCAAATTAGAAAAAAAAAGGCTACTATTTCTTCAAATATTTTTCTCCTTCCTTCTCTCAAATATACATACCTGCAGTTCATTGATGCTCTATTAATCATTTATTCAGTTTTTTTCTCTCTTTCTTTGGCTATTTTCTATTGCTGTGTCTTTAGATAATATTTTCTTCTAACTGTCCATGGTGCTGTTAGTCAAAGCCTGCATATTTTAAATAGAATTGTATTTTTTAATCTCAAAAATTTAATTTGGACCTTTTTATGTTGCATATATATATTCTTAATATTTTTAGTCTTTCATATTATTTATAAACATATGAAACATCATTATAATAACTTTTCTAATATTCTTGACTAGAAATTCTACCATCAATGTCATTTTAACATTGGTTTCTCTTTATGTTTTCCCATTATTATTAAGAAAACACTTTTTTGCTCCTTTTACGTGCTTAGTAACTTTTAGTTGTATGTTAGACTTTGTAAATTTTATAGTGTTATTTGCTAGATATCTTTGAATTTCTGTAAATATTCTTGAGTTGTATTCTGAGATGTAGTTATATTTGCTTGGAAATAGTTTAATCAAAAGTAGTCTTTAAAGCTTTCCCAGAAGAGTCTAAAATAGCCTTTTAGATAGGGCTAATTTTCCCCCAGTAGTGAGGCAGTATTTTTCAGAGGACTGTAACTGATGCACCTAGATTTGTGTGGTTTTCTATTATGTTTACAAGAACATAAACTATTCTCTGCCTTGTGTAAGCTTGAAGAACAGCTTTCACGTGGTTATTTTCCTAGGCTTAGGTCGTTTCCTCACATGCCCTTGCTACTTAATCAGTACCCAGTCAAGAAGTCAACTCTTTTCTCCCAGCTGCATTTCCCCAGCTTTCTTCCTTCTCTCTTCTTTGGTACTCTGTTCTAGGAACTCTAGCTGTCTGGAACTGCCTAGACTACCAGCTTCATCTCCACAAATTACGGAGACTGCTGGACTCCACTTGAGTTCTGATACCTTCACCCTAGCTGTAAATTCTTTCCAGGCAGTGAGCTGGTGTTAAAGAAAGGATTATTCATGACACTTGTTAAAGAGTGCTAAGGTTGAATTTATTCCAGGAATTTCTGCAGTAGGAATAGGGAGCACCAAAATGTGGTTTTGCAGAAGGAGACAGCGATGGTTCTTGTCAACCAAAATAACAGAGAAAGGCTCTTTAAAAGAAAACATACTTATTTGGGAATAAGGCATTGCAGTGGGAATAAATGTGCCAAAGTAAGCTATGCGCATATTCAGGGAGGTAAAGAAAGACAAAGGTTTTAAAAGAAAGACATGAGAAGGATTATATAATTGGTTTGAAATAATTATACTTGACAACAATGATCAAGAGCGCGGATGGTGCCACTCCAAGGTTGGACAGCCAGCTGTGGGGCAGATATTCTTGCAGAAGTATTTTGTGTGTAAGGTTGTGATCTGCGAGGTTGTGGTTCCTGTAGTTATTTTTGGTTGTTGTCATCGGCATATAAGTGTGAGAACCCTCTCTTCATGGCTTTCTTAGCTCTATTTGTAAGAGGTGTCTTAATATTAGTGACTCTATTTTGATTCTGATAACTTTCATGTTTTCAATTCTAAATATAACAGAGAGTGAATTTATAGCTAAGGAGCAGGGTAGGATTCAGTGTATAGAAAATACTAAGATGATACACCAGAGGTAAGGGGGGATTCTGGCAGAATAAACCTGACATAATTCTTGCTGAAGGCAGGGTAGGGTGATCACACATTACCTGAGGGCTGGAAGAGGGTGAAGAACTTGATCAGCTATGTATTGAAAATGGAGAATTCTGGCTAACCTGCCTTAGCAAGATTCTTGCTAAAATTGAACAATGAACATTCATGGAAGCCCAAAGTCAGGGCCCAGTTGAGAAGGCATTTTAGAGGAGCTGATTGATCAAGTGGAGAATCTTTGTCACTGGGAAACCATAGGGCTCTTAGTTTTTCCTCTCTCAGACAACATTGCCCTGCACTGCTAGATGTTCAAAACAGAAAACCATTGTTTTGTATTTTTCATCCTGTTTTTCAGGTATTTCAGGGCAAGAGTAAAGTCTCATTTGTTATCCCATCTTGGATGGGAGAGTGTGTTCTTTATTTATTGTATGTTCAGCATAAATAAGAAAGAAACAGTAGTATGGCTTAACATTGAACAAATTCTTAAAATTGAAAAATATATTATATTTTGGTTTTTAAAAACTAAAGCTAATGAGAAGTGTTCTATGCCAATTATTTAAGAAACATTTCTATCCACATCATAACCATCAGGAAACAAAAGAAGACTTAATAAAACTTTCACTTCAAAGCAAAGAACATACTCAGCAGCTATAATTTTATGTGACTAAGATGAAGTTCAAAGTAGATTGGACATAGTTTTAAGTAGTATTCCCAATAAGAAAGATTGAAATTAGTTACCAATTATTAATTCTTTAGTTCTTCTTTACCTTTACATGAGCAATTTAATATAGGGGATCAATACATAATTCAAAAACTGCTGTACTACTTCTAAGCAAGCATGACAGGGTAAATGGTGATAAAAACTGAAGGATCAAGGTGTGTGTGAGAAAAATTCCCCACTTTGCATAATCCATTGCCTACCTGAATCTATAAATACGTTCCTTAAGTTTATACAAGATTTATGATCATGGCTTAAAAACAACCTCAAAAAGCCTAGGCTGATGTTTTAAAAGGGAAATTGTATTTGTAAATTCTAGTCAAAGCCTTAGTAATAATTACTATACTACATGCATTATATTATTGGATATAATATGAGTCATATGCAGAAACTTTCAAACTTATTTTTCTGCATATTAGTTTCTTGATCTCAATAAAACATTTTTAAAATGTATGTTTAGAGGAAATGCCTGTAATACATGTAATTATTTTGAAAAGGCATTTTTGTGTGTATCCACATTAAACTTTCTGCACAATTGAATCAGAAAGCATTTTTATGGAAGTTATCAAAATTTAATAACTTCCAGTGCTACTTAGAAGGCATACGTTGTCTAGATTTTTTTTTCCTTTTAGTTTTAAAAATTGTACCCAAACTTTCTCTTTAATGTTTTGTGATACCTTTAAAGAAGAGATTCATACCCACAATCCCATTACTGGGTATGTGCCCAAAGGATTATAAATCATTTAACTATAAAGACACATGCACACAAATGTTTATTGTAGCACTATTTACAATAGCAATGACTTAGAACTAACCCAAATGCCAATCAATGATAGACTGGATAAAGAAAATGTGGCACATATACACCACGGAATACTATGTAGCCATAAAAAAGAATGAGTTAATGTCCTTTGCAAGGACATGGATGAAGCTGGAAACCACCATTCTCAGCAAACTAACACAGGAACAGAAAGCCAAACACACATGTTTTTACTCATAAATGGGAGTTGAACAATGAGAGTACATGGACATAGAGAGGATAACATCACACACCGGGGCCTTTCAGGGTGTGGAGGGGCAAGGGAAGGGAGAGCATTAGGACAAATAACTAATGCATTACGGGGCTTAAAACCTAGATGACAGGTTGATGGGTACAGCAAACCACCATGGCACATGTATACCTATGTAACAAACCTGCACATTCTGCCCATGTATACCAGAACTTAAAGTAAAATAATAATAATAGAAAGAGATTTGTAGTAGAAACTTTGAGTTTTTTCTAGCAGCCACTTCCCTCTTCACTTTTTTTAGGGGTATGATCTTTTTAATGTAATTTTAAAAGTTATAATTGTTACATAATTTTTACATGTTTCCTATTCACTTTCTTAACAAGACAGAGCAATTGAATCAGTGACAGTTTCATGTCTTGATTGAGACGAAGAGCACAAAAGATACTGCTGGAATACTGAGAAAAACTTTCTTTCTACTTTGCTGAGGTTTTAGGAAGAGTAGGTCTCTCCTAGATTGGTAATTCTCAATCTTTAGCATGTGTTAGAATCACGATTACCCAGAGGGCCTACTAAGTAAAACACAATTACGAGGTACCACCCCCAGCTGTGTGGAGCCTGAGTTATTACATTTTTAATAAATTATTTTATTGACCTTGATGCTAATGGCCCTAGTACCACAGGTTGACGGCTGCTAATTTGATCAGTGGTTCTCAACTCTGTCAGTACTTTTGAGATACCTGGGGAGTTTATAAACACAGGCAGTTCCTGCTTTGCATGTTAGCACAAGATTGTAGAAATGACAATGAAATCTGAAATGATAAAAAGTGATCTTAGTCATCAATCATTGAGAAAATTCCAATTGTTCCTTGATTTTTTTGCAAATTATTAAAAATGAACTTGCCATCTCAATGGGAAATTTTAAAGTAAACTAATATTTATTTACTAATGAAAACATCACAAACATTGAAGAAAACGTTTAAATTTTTGTAGAAAACTTATAAAATAAATTTGAACAATGCTTGCCTCACTTATGATGCTGAATGAGCATCTCTTCTATGCTTTCACAAATTGTCACACTCTTTTCTGAGTTTGGGTCAGCTTCCCACATTTTATTCTTTGTGCTTTCAATGCCATAAGATGTCTCAGAATTCCTTTAATTCAAAACTTTTTGCCAATGTCACTTCCTCTGGAGCATCTTCATTCTTCACAACAACCTTCCTCATTCATGCTTCCTCTGGAGCATTTTAATTTTTCACAACCACCTTCCTCATTCGTGTTGTTAAGTTCACCCTCACTATATTTGTCTGTTTCATATCTAGAGTCTATCAAATAGCAGCAGTGTCAGCATATTCCCACAGTCAGCTATTCCATTTACACTTAATTTTTATTTAATTCCAAGAATTAACATTTTTCTGTCTTTGCTGCCATTTTTAAAAAATTATACTTTAAGTTCTGGGGTACATGTGAATAACATACAGTTTTGTTACCTAGGTATACACGTGCCATGGTGATTTGCTGAATCCATCCCCCATCATCTACATTAGACATTTCTTTCTTTCTTTCTTTCTTTTTTTTTTTTTTTTTTTTTTTTTTTGAGACGGAGTTTCGCTCGTTACCCAGGCTGGAGTGCAATGGCGCAATCTCGGCTCACCGCAACCTCCGCCCCCCGGGTTCAGGCAATTCTCCTGACTCAGCCTCCTCAGTAGCTGGGATTACAGGCACACGCCACCATGCCCAGCTAATTTTTTTTGTATTTTTAGTAGAGACGGGGTTTCACCAAGTTGACCAGGATGGTCTCGATCTCTTGACCTCGTGATCCACCTGCCTCGGCCTCCCAAAGTCCTGGGATTACAAGCTTGAGCCACTGTGCCCAGCCTACATTAGATATTTCTAATGTTAGCCCTCCCCAATCTGCCTACTCATTGCTATCCCTCCCCTAGGTTCCCCACCCCCTAACAGGCCCCAGCATGTGATGTTCCCTTCCTTTTGTCCATGTATTCTCATTGTTAAACACCCACTTCCGAGTGAGATTATGTGATGTTTGGTTTTCTGTTCTTGTGTCAGTTTGCGGAGAATGGTTTCCAGCTTTATCCATGTCCCTGCAAAGGACATGAACTCATCCTTTTTATGGCTGCATAGTATTCCATGGTATGTATGTGCCACATTTTCTTCATCCAATTTATCTTTAATGGGCATTTGAGTTGGTTCCAAGTCTTTGCTATTGTGAACAGTGCTACAGTAAACATATGTGTGCATGTGTCTTTATGGTTGAATGTTTTATAATACTTTGGGTATATACCCAGTAAAGGAATTGCTGGGTCAAATGGCATTTCTATTTCTAGATCCTTGAGAAATTGCCATACTGTCTTCCATAATAGTTGAACTAGTTTTCACTCCCACCAACAGTGTAAAAGCATTCCTACTTGTCCACATTCTCTCCAGCATCTGTTGTCTCCTGATTTTTTAATGATCCCCATTCTAACTGGAGTGAAATGGTATCTCAATGTGGTTTTCATTTGCATTTCTCTAATGACCAGTGACAATGAGCTTTTTTTTTCATGTTTGTTGGCTGAATATACTGAATGGGCAAAAACTGGAAAACTCCTTTGAAATTCCCTTTGAAAACTGGACAAGACAAGAATGCCTCTCTCACTACTCCTATTCAACATAGTATTGGAAGTTCTGGCCAGGGCAGTTACAAGAAAAAGAAATAAAGGGTATTCAGTTAGGAAAAGAAGTCAAATTGTCTCTATTTGTAGATGACATGATTGTATATTTAGAAGACCCCATCATCTCATCCCCAAATCTCCTTAACTGATAATCAACTTGTCTCAGGAAAATCAGTGTGCAAAAATCACAAGCTTTTCTATACACCAGTAACAGACAAACAGAGAGCCAAATTGTGAGTGAATTCCCATTCACAATTGCTACAAAGACAGTAAAATACCTAGGAATACAACTAACAAGGGATGTTAAGGACCTCTTCAAGGAGAACTACAAACCACTGCTCAAGGAAATAAGAGAGGACACAAACAGATGGGAAAACATTCCATGCTCATGGTTAGGAAGAAACAATATTGTGAAAATGGCCATACTGCCCAAAGTAATTTATAGATTCAGTGCTATCCCCATCAAGCTACCATTGACTTTCTTCACAGAATTGGAAAAAATCACCTTAAACTTCATATGGAACCAAAAGAGAGCCCACATAGCAAAGACAATCCTAAGCAAAACAAAACAAAACAAAAATAGGTGGAGGCATTACGCTGACTTCAAATTATACTACAAGGCTATAGTAATCAAAACAGCATGGTACTGATACCAGTACAGAGGCCTCAGAAGTAATACTACACATCTACAACCATCTGATCTTTGACAAATCTGACAAAAACAAGCAATGGGGAAAGGATTCTCTATTTAATAGATGATGTTGGGAAAACTGGCAAGCTATGTGCAGAAAGCTGAAACTAGATCCCTTCCTGACACCTTACACTAAAATTAACTCTAGATGGATTAAAGATTTAAACATATGACTAACACCACAAAAATCCTAGAAGAAAACCTAGGCACTACCTTTCAAGACATAGGTACAGGCAAAGTCTTCATGACTAAAACTCCAAAAGCAATGCTAACAAAAGCTAAATTTAGACAAAAGAGATCTGATTAAACTTAAGAGCTTCTGCACAGCAAAAGGAACTATCATTAGAGGGAATTGGCAACCAACAGAATGGGAAAAATTTTTTGCAATCTACCCATCTGACAAAGGGCTAATAACCAGAATCTACAAAGAACTTAAACAAATTTACAAGAAAAAATAAGAAACAACCCCATCAAAAAGTGGGTGAAGGATTTTCTGCTGTTTTAACTTTGTTGGCCAGTTTCCTTTTCTGATTACCCATGTTATAATATGTCACATAGGTTTATCACTGAGACACACACTTTGATGTGAGTGAACCGATGAGCAGATGTGCAGTGATAAGTCACAGCATGCTTTTCGAACTGACAGTAAAGTTTGCACTTGATACAATTCCTCAGAATTAATATGCCACTTGCAACTGAAATTTCAGCAGTATTGTTGGGAAAAGGTGTTATTTAAGCCATAATAACTGAAATCTGCATACAGAAACCATGCAAAGCAAGGACTCCCTTTAATAGAACTGGTCCCCATCTCAGACCAATACACTTAGAATCTCTGAGACAGGACACAAGCCATGATATTATTTTAGTCTCCCTCAAGTCATACTAACATGCAGGCTCTAGAACAGTGCTTCTCAAAATTTAGTGTTCATAGAAATCATCTGGAGGATGTAGGCAGATTCTTAGGTCCCATTCCATGGATACACTTTGAGTAGTTATCTGGATATAATGACAGAATATCGTCTGAATGGGGAGCCTGCAGCTTTGGCAACTACTTTTGTTACCATGTGGAAAGCCACTGGAGCACATATTTGGCACATGAAGGAGGGCAGGACTGGGAGAATTATTGTGAACTCAAGATGGCAATCTGATGAGTTAATGAACCTCAGAATCAAACTATAGCTAAGTTCTCCTTTTCTAGGAATTTTCAGTTACATAAACAATTAATTTTTTTTTAAAGCAGTTTTCAGTTAGATCTTTCTTGGCATTGATAACACCAAGAATTCAGCCTCACAGAACAGTGAATTATTGTGTAAAATTTTCCTTTATTTCATCAGTTTGGTTATTTTTCATTGTGTATTTAAGAAATGGGCAAACGGTAAGAGATCTTCAGATGTTTTCAGGAGACGGGCAAGTAGGAACTGAGATGATTCCTTTCTGTTTTTGAATATTAAAGCCTCTCTCAGGTTAGGCTTTCATATTTTAGGGGGTGATATTCAATATCAGATATGAAAAAATTATTCAGACATTTGTTGAGTGATACCACTTGATATTTGATTAATTTTGAATGGATAAATTTTATGTTTTGTTTATGAGGTTGATATCAACACTTTTATTAGTAAAAAATTCTGCTGAGTGTATTAGCTTAATTTATTATGCTTAGTAAACAGCTGACCTAGCAAAATAACTGGAAAGCTCAATTATTTGCTCTTTCCATTTCATCTAATTATGTATTGCCAATAAATTTAATAAAAACCCTTCACTTAATAAGCCTTCTCATAATTAAGCACACATTAAATTTGTATTCAGTTTTCTTTCCATTGCCAAGTGTATTACTTTGGTAATAACAGTCCCACAGACTGGGTGTGGTTTAAACACAACAATTTTACTTTCTCACAATTCTGAAGTTTAGAAGTCTGAGATCAAGGTGTCCGCAGCTTTGGTTTCTCCCGAGGCCTCACTTGTCTCGAAGATGCCTGTCTTCTTTCTGTTTCATACTGTCTTCCCTCCATGTGTCTGTGTGGTAATCTCCTTCTTACAAGAACGTGGTCATATTCGGCTAGGGCCCACCCTAAATGACCACATTTTAACTTAGTTGTCTCTTTAAAGATCTTATCTCCAAATGAAATTGTATTCTGAGGTTCTGAGAGTTGGGATGTCAACATTTGAATTTGGGAGGGGGGCATAATTCAGTCCACAATACCCAGGCAATTTTAATCTCCTCATCATTCAGTTTAGGTTCTATTTTCTAACTTCTTTTCCTTTTTTCTTTCTGTCTGTCTCCTTCTTCTTTTCTTTTTTATTCTTTGCACTATTAATTGTCTTCAGTTTTTATGCTTCCCTTTTGATAGCTGGAAATGGATGTTAGATAAGATAATTTAAAGCCTGGTGATGAGGGTTGTGCTGCACAAATTACAAGAACATTTATTTCTTCACAAATGGTACCGTGCTTGGTGAGGTCTCAGTAAAGGGGAAAATTGTGTCAGAGCATATAATCAAATCTCCAAAAACCATTTTCTTTTTCCTAAGAGGAATGATAAATTAACTGTTCACAATTTAAAGGTAAATTTATACTAAGCCTTGATACAAAGTTTCCAAAGGTGATGTGGGAATGCACGGCTTGACCTTGGCTGAATGTGAAACTTGTGAGTAATATAGTAAGATGTGCTTGTGGTAGACACAAAATGACTTATATCTGTTCTTGGCAAATAAGCATTTCCTGTGCTTGGAGCTTTATTTCACCTTCAAAATAAAGTTCTTGAAAATGTAGCTGTATTATACCACTAAGTGATAACTTGGACTGAGTTTGCCAGATAGCATTATTAAAAGCTTAAAGTCAGTTAATGCTATATGAATGATCTGCAAGGTAATGCATATTAGATTAACATATTGTTTATATATACATTGAAATTCATCATAAGAATACTGCTGACAGTTATTCTTGGGACTGGGAGAAGGGGAAAGTTCTGTTCATAGATGGTAACATGAATAGGGACATTTGGAAAGAAAACAGAGCCTTAATACGGCTATAAGGATCATTACAATAGGATGCAAAACAAAAAATAGTTAAAGAATTAATAGAAATAGCATCTACTAGATGCTATTTTTTATCCCATAATAAAAAATTACAATTAAGACAATAGGAAGCCCTTGTAATTCTCCTGTTTTACTGAAATGTAATAGAACAACTTTAGATGTATGTTTTTTGCATTTTGAACAAATATGCTCACACGCTTGAACATTTCTCACTTGGAGAGGATTTCCAACTTATTTTTCTACCTTTATTTTAATTTCTTTTTATTTTCTATTTTTTCTCTTTCTTATCACAAAAATTTGTACTTCTTTCCTCTAAGTGATTCTTGTAGTATCAAAACTAAAATATTGTGTTCTGTGTATTCTTTGACATTAAAACCTTTTTAATAAGCAGGTAGTATATTTGAAAAGATAATATTTCAAAACAGTTTGTAACTTTTTGGAAAAATTTTAGTTTATTTGGTACCATATGGTCTCTGGAGTCAGTTGTTTTCAAACATTTTTGTTATTATGTTTGATTTTATTTTCACTTGTTAAAGTTTTGTTTTAATTTAATTGACATTTAATAATTGTAAATATTTATGGGATATGATGCAATGTTTCAATGCATGTATACATTTTGTAATGATCAAATATTTTAAAAAGCAGAACTAATGTCACTCCAAAATGTAAAATAATAAAAAGGCATTTGCTATTGGTGAAGCAGGATAGGAGGGTTTTTTTGATGCTAGAGAAGCTCTGATAAACCTTGATCTTCGGTGACATGAATTTTAGGCCATTAGTCTGAGTGTCACATGCCCCAGAATATTCTTTCTAAGGATTCTTTGCAGTAATTGCCTTACGGGAGATCTTATCTCTTGCTAGGATTCTTACATAAAATTATACATAACATTTGATTCATATACAATACAAATAATAAATATAACAAATAAATGTTACATATTATACCTAAAAGTTTCACCAAATATTGATGTTACTGGATGAAAATTCACAGGTGCACAGAAAAAAACAAAGCTGATGTGGAAGAACTGGTTAGATAGGTGTGGCATAAGAACACCCTTTGTATCCCTGTTCTGTTGAAAGTGGCTGTTTTCTGTCTAACTTCTGCTGTTGGTCAAATTCAACTCTAGTAGATGCTATTTCTATTAATTCTTTAAATATTTTTTGTTTTGCATCCTATTGTAATGATCCTTATAGCCGTATTAAGGCTCTGTTTTCTTTCCAAATGTCCCTATTCATGTTACCATCTATGAACAGAACTTTCCCCTTCTCCCAGTCCCATAACATTGCAAAAACAAATGGAATCATGAATTTTATAACGTGATAATAAATGGAAGGGATTATTATTAACTCCTATAGTCCATTATGACATAATGTAGACATTTAAAGCAGGAATTTACCAAATAACAAGTCAGATAAGCACAGCTTTCAGATATCCAACTTCTTAATTTGCTATAAGGAAAATCTCACACTTTAATGTGTCCTCAAAAAACAAAGAGAATAGAAACCTCACCAGATGCCAAATATCTGTGACAAAGGTACCTCTTGATAAATATCATAATAAAATAGTAAATAATTAATTTAGAGAAGAGAAAATAGAAAAACTAATTATCAAACTTGCAGGAAGGTAAATACAATACAAAGGGACTAAGAAAAAATAAATTGAGGATATTTGCATTGAGTCAGTCAATCCAAATTTTTAAAAATGTAAAAACTTGCCTATTAACTAACATAAAGACTATAGTTCTCTTTGTGACCATAGGATTTGAAGTATCTGAATTTGCTAAACCTGAGGTTGGTCTCACTTTAGAATAATTTATGGAGATACCTGAATCTCATTGGAGAGAGGCGTCAGTTGGAAACTTTGCATAAAAGACTTAAACTTCCTTTTTCTGTTACTTTTGCACTTTAATGCATTTTAAAGTGTACAGTTGAGGGGAAAATATACTAATAACATTAAGGTTGAAAATTGAATATAGCCTGATAACTGCAATCATATGCTGTTAAAATTATGAAAAAGAAAATTCATACCTCACTGCATACAAGGCAGTTATTACATTGCCTGAGTTGTGTAGAAATCATTAAAATTATCCATTTAATATGTAATTTTATTAATAACATATTTTGGTTCCTTCCTCACATTATGATTTGTTGGGTATCATATTTCACCTCCATGTCACTCAGCATGCACAATTTTTCTACCCAATGTTGTTTTCTATAGTCAATCTTCATGTTCTGTTTTTACTTTTTTAAAAAATCACTTTTTATCTTTTCTTCTAGATAGGATTTGCAGTGAACTATTTCAATAGTCAACTGTTATGAAAGGATTAGGTTAATTGCCCTCAAACATCAGGTACATACATAATACGTATGAACTTACAAAATGCAGATTTCTGTTCCTAGTCCTATAGATCATTACATAATTGGAGCTCATGAATCTGTTATTTTCACCAGGTTAGTCTGCGGCAGTTGATATCTAGATATATGGAGAAACTATGAACTGGATGTATGTGAACACAGGTGAGAGGAATTTAGAATGTGGTGGCTCTGAGAAATTTAAAACTTTTCTAAAGGGAAAGAAAAAAGGATTAATATTAATTGGACATAGGCAGTCATTGTGCTAAGTGCTTTACACATGATGTCTCAATTAATCTTAACATCTGAGGGGTGGACATTATCATTACAGTTTTAGTATCATGAGTCATAAAATAATGAAGCTGAATATCCAATTAAATTTTTAGCATTAATGCCCAGTGGGATTCTGCCTGTTATTACAATTCATTACAAATGTTCATATTTTAAAAAACTGACATGACAAATAATATTAAAATACCAATATATAAATCCATGAATGTTTAGTGTGATGAAGGTAAGAAAAAAATCTTTTATAGGAAGTACTTCCTAAGAGATATTATTAATTAAATCCAAAAATCTAGTAAGATGAATTAGTGCAGGGCACATTGTTTTAATCATTGGGGAGTGGGAGGAGGAAAAATAAAGAACTGTAGATTCATTTAATAATTTTCTAATTTTTCACAAAAGTGTTTCCTATCCTCAAAAAATAAAGGGGATAAGACATACAAGAAGTTGAAATTGGCTAGGATTATGAAAGGGAAATTCTTAAAACACAATTACAATTCAGAGACTGGGTAGTTAAAAACGAACCTGTACATTTATTTGACATTATTGCCAATTAGTACTACATTTTACATTTTGACACAGTAATACTCTGTGTGTTTGTGTGTGTGTGTGTGTGTGTGTGTGTGTGCACGTGCACATGTGCAGCTCTCCTCTTGCTTATCTTAACTACTTTACCCAGTGTTGCTCTATGAACTTCATCCTAGGTTCTCACACCCTGAGTGTCTCAGAAATTCCTCTTGTTTGTCAACATAATCCAGCCCAATATCTTTGCAAATCTAAGCTCCCACAGATTCTCTCCATTCTTTTCCCTAGCTTAGGCTTCCAGGTTTTTTCCAGAGTTCTGATCTGTGGTGACATGCTCTCTCATAAGTATTGAATAATTCTCAGATTCAGCCTTCTGTAAATTCTTTTCCAGAATTAATCCAAGAAAATGGCTTCCTCCCATAGCTTTCATGTTTGGATAGGCCACACCCATGACTATTCAACTTGAAGACCATCTCAATTATATACTTGGCTTTATCCTCCTATCTTAAATCAGAGTGAAAAGAAAACTCATAAATGAAATAAAACTTCAAAGGGATAGCCATACTTTGAATATAATCTGATGGGTTAAATCTTTTAGACAATTAAGAATGTGAGTGGAAAACTAGTGACTTGATTTTTGTTAGTTACTAAGAGTTCAGAAAAGGTCAATGTTTTAATTTCCAGATTAATTAGCAATTACATGTAAAATTTGCATCTCTGAACCAATGTATTTTTTTTTTTTTTTTTTGAAATGGAGTTTCCCTCTTGTTATCCAGGCTGGAGTGCAATGGCGCGATCTCGGCTCACTCCAACCTCCGTCTCCTGAGTTCAGGCAATTCTCCTGCCTCAGCCTCCTGAGTAGCTGGGATTACAGGCACACGCCACCATGCCCAGCTAATTTTTTGTGTTTTTAGTAGAGACGGGGTTTCACCATGTTGACCAGGATGGTCTCGATCTCTTGACCTCGTGATCCACCCGTCTCGGCCTCCCAAAGTGCTGGGATTACAGGCTTGAGCCACCGCGCCTGGCCAAACCAATGTATTTTAATTGGATTAGAGTATTACACATTTAAAAAGGTAAAATTTTATAAAACGGTACACAATGGTGTATTTGCTTTTTAGTCAAATAAATATACAGGTGTAAAAAGACATACTTATTCAATGATGTCTTTTTCAACCAAAAATGTATATGTGCAGTAATACATATGGTAATATATGTTGCACATATATTATAATTATACAGTATTATGTATAGTAATCATGGTGTACTTTGTAGAACACGTGTGATCCAGCGTCTATTCAAATATATATCAGTCATTCAAGAAAAATAGAGGCCATTCTGAGTATTTTAAGCAGTAATTGTCTTAATACAAGGAATTAAAGGCTTAAAATAAGTATATGATTGGAAGGCTAGAGAAAGCTGATGTTAGGAAATTCAGAAATGGAGATGTCACAGCACAAGGACACCGCACTAATGAGGTTAGCAATCTGTAGCACAGAAGTGACAGACCTCTCCAGAAGAGGTCTAGATATCTGGCAGCACAGGAATTGACCATTCAAGATCTCACCTAGCAGCAACAATGAAAGCAAAGGTAAAATTCCATGTCCAACAGCTATTGTCAGAGATGAATAGATTCTCCACTTCTGCTTTCTGAATCCAGCATGAACAACACTTGATACTATCATCTGTGGAGAAATTGACTAGAAAGGAGACTTTTTTTTTTTTTTGAAGTTTAGGGATTATACTGAGTGTAAATAAACCACATCTGAAACATTGATAAGTAATCATTCATATTTTGGGTGAAAAGTTTTAGTAATGACCAATTCTGGAATTCTCAAAAAACAATTTTATTTTTTATTTTTTTCGTAGCTCTAGTTGCTAGATTTACCTGAGTTTTTATGAAACTGCACTTTTTTTAACTTGCATTCTTTTTTGTCTGCTCTCTGGCATGGATCATTTTATCATATGCCTTCCTTATTCACGGGAGGAGGCTACATATTCTGAGTCATTTATAATTTCATCACATCAAGTGGATTTAAACTGCAGTGTATCTCAATGTGTTGAGTTCCCACTGCAGAATATACCTTTGTTTTTATTTACTTATTTAATTTTTGTTTTTATTTACTTATTTAATTCACTCTGTCACCCAGGCTGGAATGCAGAAGTACCATATGGGCTCACTGCAACTTCTACCTCCACTGCTCAAGTGATCCTCCTTCTGGGCCTCCAGAGTATCTGGGACTGTGGATATCCACCATCACACCACCATGCCCAGTTAACTTTTTTTTTTTTTTGTAGTAACAAGGGTTTCCCCATGTTTCCCCTGCCTTGGCCTCTCAAAGTGTTGGGATTACAGGCATGAGCCACTGTGCCTGGTAGTCACTTTGTTTTTTGATGTTGTTTGATGTTGATCAACAACATTGACCACTTTGGTTTTTTGATGTTGATATTAATGTAATCGTGTGGCCTGAGCCATGTAGTCTATAGAAGATATAACCATTTCTATTAGCTTAATATTGCAATGTATACATTTCTGAAACCCACATTAATCTTCCTGAAACAAAAAAATAAACCCCAGTAAAATAAAACAAAAAGTAGGTTTCAAAATGAATAATTGTTCCTTCTTCCTAATTTCAAATTCCTTTTGAGTTTAAATATAGGATGTTTCGTGAATTTTTATTAAATTTTATTTTAGTCACATTTGCCAGTTATAATCTATCAAGATTTTTTTAATGCAAGTTGTTTTTCTTTTTACAGTTCTGAATTAATTTTGAATAAGTGAATTAAATACATTTTGTATTTAAGAATGAGACTGTATTAAATATGTATACACATAATTTTTTTTTTTTTTTGAGATAGAATCTTGCTCTGTCGCCCAGGTTAGAGTACAGTGGCAGGGTCTTGGCTCAATGCAGCCTCCACCTCCAGGAGGCACAATTCTTGTGCCTCAGCCTGTGAGTAGTTGGGGTTTACAGGCATGCGCCACCATGCCCAGCTAATTTTTGTGTTTTTAGTAGAGATGGGGTTTCACCATGCTGGCCAGGCTGGTCTCACACTCCTGACCTCAGGTGATCCACCTGCCTCAGCCTCCCAAAGTGCTGGGACTACAGGCGTGAGTCACCGTGCCTGGCCATGTAGACATAATTATATATTTTGTTTTTTGAAAATTCTTCCAGTTGTGCCTTTCCTTATTCTTCATTCCCTCTCCATGACTCCTTTATCAATTTCTCTTACTGATTCTATCCCATTTTCAAACTTGATCTTTCAAACATGTGAGCTCCAAACATTAACTTGGGTGAAAGGTAGCCTCAAGAAGACAGAGACACAAAGAGACTATTTATCAAAATATAGTAGAGAAAAAACAAGAATAAAAGTAATGCTAAAGAGTGTAAAAGGACAATAAAGATGAAATTTGCTAGTGTATTTTAAAATTTATTTTTTACCTTTTCTACCTAAAATTAAGATGTTTAAAGTTAAGATTCAGTGAAAATAAGCTCAGTCTATTTAATTAAACACACATGAAAAAAGGTATGCTAAAAATATATAAAAAATGTATGCTTAGATCATTTTTATTTATTATATAATAGATATATTTACATTTTCATAGGAAGTGACCATTTTATTCCTCAGATTATGAATAAAATAGATCTAGGAGAAAAACACAATTTTCTGAAAGGTGGAAATTTACTATATAATGGAATTTTTTTTATCTTAATTGCAGGAAAATATTTCTATTCTTATCCAAAGATTAAAATACCCTTGAAATCTCTGAGACTAAAGAACCATTCATTTTTCTTTATAGGACATTCTAATATCACTGTGATGATTGAAATGTCAAATTTCTACATTATGTATTTACTATATAGACAACATGTAGAGAAGACAATTAAAAAGATTTTCCTTGTGTTTGATAGCATTGTATTTTTAGGTGCAAATTATGTTTGCAACAAAAATACAATAAAGCAAACATTTTATATTCTAAGCAATTTATGTGGTTAGAATTTGACTTACTTATTGGAGCTGGCAGATAGAAAGGAGTTGAATGGTAAGGAAGTGCCAAAACTAGTTAATGTTGGAGTGGAGAACTCTTGCCTCTTAGGTAATATTCCATCATTAATCATGGTCTCTAGTAAGTGGAATTAATTTGGTGTATATTTTTCTTCCTCAGTTACTAGTTATAACTCTGTTACTTGTAAAAGTTCTTAAGGAGAACAAACATACACAATAAATACAGACATTTTGGTTCACCTCATAGCTGTGCCATAGAAGTCAATACCAGGAGGATCTCTCAAAACCACACAGTTATATGGAGATTAAACAAACTTGCTCTTGACTGATTTTTGGGTAAACAACAAAATTAAGTGAGATATCAAAACATTTTTTGAAATAAATGAAAATAGATATTTAATATACAAAAATACATGGTATGGAGCAAAAGCAGTGTTAAAAGCTTACAGCCTTGAACAGCTACCTCAAAAAGCTAGAAATATGTCAAATTAATTATCTAACGTAAAACCTAGAGAAACTAGAAAAGCAATAACAAACTAACCCCAAATCTAGCAGAAGAAAATAATTAACTAAAACAAGAGTGAAAATGAATGAAATTAAGACCTAGAAATCCATACAAAATAGCAATGAAACTAAAAGTTTGATTCTTTAAAAGGATGAATAAGTTCAATGGACTGCTATGTAGATTGACAAAGAAAAAAAGAAAATCCAAAAAAATACCATCAGAAATGACAAAGATGACATTACAACCAATGTCATAGAAATACAAAAGATCCTCAGAGACTAATATGAATAACTCAACTCTACATACACAAACTAGAACATCTAGAGGAAATGAATAAATTCCTGGAAACACATAATCTCCCAAGATTGAGCCAGGAAGAAATTGAAGCCGTAAACAGGCCAATATTGAGTTCCAAAAATGAATCAGTAACAGAAAATCTGTCAACCAAAAAAAAAAAAACTCTGAACCAGATAGATTCATAGCCAAATACTACCAGATATAGAAAGAAAAGCTGCTACTAATTCTACTGAAATTATTTCAAAAATTGAGGAGGGACTCCTCCCTAAATCATTCAGTTAAAGTCGCATCACCCTGATACCAAACCTGGTAGAGACAAAATGCAAAAAGAAAGCTCAAGGCCAAAATCTCTGATGAATATAGATGCAAAATGCTCAACAAAATACTAGCAAACCAAATTCAGGAGCATATCAAAAAATTAATTCACCATGATCAAGGAGGCTTCATTACTGGGATACAAGTTTGGTTTAACATACACAAACCAGTAATTGTAGTTTACCATATAAACAGAATTTAATACAAAAACCATATGGTCATCTCAATAGATAAAGAAAAAAATCCAGCATCCCTTTATGATAAAAACCTCAAAGAAACTAGGCATCGAAGGAACGTACCTCAAAATTATAAGAGCCATCTATGACAAACCCATAGCCAACTTCATGCTGAATGGGCACAAGCTGGAAGGATTCCTTTTGAGTACTGAAACAAGACAAGATTGCCCACTCTTACCACTCCTATTCAACATGGTACTTGAAGTGTTAGCCAAAGAAATCAGGCAAGAAAAATAAATAAAAGGCATCCAAAGAGACAAAGAGAATTCAAACCCTCTCTCTTTGTGGATGGTATGATCCTTTAACTAGAAAACCCTAAGAACTCTATCAAAAGGCTCCTGAAACTGATAAACAAATTCAGTAAAATTTTAGGTTACAAAATAAATGTATAAAAATTCATAGCACTTCTATATATCAATAATGTTCAAAGTGAGAGCCAAATCAAGAATGTATTCTCATTTACAATATTCGTGAAAAATAAAATAGCTAGGAATACATCTAGTCAAGGAGGTAAAAGATCTCTACAAGGAAAACTATAAAACCCTGCTGAAAAAAGCCATCGATGACATAAACAAATGGAAAAACATCCCATGCTCATAGATTGGAAGAATAAATATCATTAAAGTGGTTATACTGCCCAAAGTAATCTACAGATTGAGTGTTCTTTCTATTAAACTACAAATGCCATGTTTCACAGAATTTAAACTATTCTAAAATTTCCATGGAATCAAAAAAGAGAAATATCCAACAATGTCAAGCATAAACAAAACAAAACAAAACAAAAACAAGAAAACAAAGCCAGGGGTATCACATTACCTGACTTCATATTATAAGGCAACAGTAGTCAAAACAGCATGGTACTGGTACAAAACAGACACATAAACCAATGGAACAGCATAGAGAGCCCAGGGGTAAGTAACACACACACAGTCAGATGATTTTCAACAAAATCAACAAAAATAAGCAATGGAAAAGGACTCCTTATTTAACAAATGATACTGGGATAGCTGGCTAGCCACATACAGAAGAATGAAGTAGACCCTTATTTTTCACAATACACAACAATTAAATTAAGATGGACTAAAGGATTAAATCAAGTTGAGTTATATTTAAATGTAAGACCTCAAACTATAAAAATCCTAGAAGAAAATTTAGGAAATACCATTCTTGATAATGATCTTGGAAAAGACTTTATGACTAAGTCATCAAAAGCAATTGCAACAAAAACAAAAATTAACAAGTGGTACTGAGTTAAACTAAAGACATAGTGAAGAAAACTGTCAAAAGAGCAAACACTCTATTCTGAAAAGTGAGTCCCAGACCTGGAAACATTCACCACAAACTGACCAAAGTTCTGTTTAGCTTTAAATGAACATCAGTGGTGGCCTGGCAGAACTCCCTGTGGGCTGATGTTGGTGGTGGCCACTGGGAGAGGCCTCTTTGACTGTGGAAATGTGAAATAAGAGTGGGAAGGACTTTGTCTTGTAGTTTAAGAACAAGCTTAGCCACAGTAAAATAAAACACTAAGTAGAGTTCTAAGGTTTTGGACTCCAATCCCTGTATCCCAGACGGCGTCTCTGAAATCAACTGGGGCTTGGGAATACTTGTGACCAAGAAGAGAAAGCCACAACTTGGCTGGCTTTCTAACCTGCTGATAGTAGACCCTTAGAGGCTTGAGAAAACATAAACAATAGCCAGGTAGAGGTTAAAGTAGGCCTTGGGTGACACACAGTGTTGTGCTTACTTTAGGTCTGACCAAGTGTTGGCCACATGGGTGCTGGTAGCACCACTCCCCGAACTCCAGACAGCTTAGCACAGAGAATGTGAAAAGTAAAGGAAGAGAATAAGGGTCAAATAAGTAAGCTGAAACTGTGAAGAGTACAATAAATATTTATCTTCAGTACTCAGACACTGACAAAAATCACAAACATCCAGACCATGCAGGAAAACATGTCCTCACCAATTAAACAAAATAAGGAACAAGACACCAATTCCAGAGAGACAGAGATATGTGACTTATTAGGCAGAGAATTCAAGATAGTTGTTTTGAGAAAACTCAAAGAAATTTAAGCTAATACAGAGAAGAAATTCAGAGTCTTACAAAATAAATTTAACAAAGAAATTGGAATAATTAAAAAGAATCCAGTTGAAATTCTGGAGTAGAATTTCTGGAAAAAAAAGCAACTGATATGATGAAGAATGCATCAGAGTCTTTTAAGAGCAGAATTGATCAAGAAGAAGAAGGAATTAGTAAACTTAAAGACAGGCTATATGAAAATACCCTGTCAGTGAAGAAAAAAAGAAAAGAAAAAAGCAATGAAGCACACCTACAAGATTAAGGAAAAAACCTCAATGGGCAGATCTAAGAGCTAATGGCCTAAATAAGAGGTATATGAGGGATAATGGTAGACAGTTTATTTTTTCTAAACCTAGAGAAAGGTATCAACATTCAAATATAAGAAAGTTATAGAACACAAGGAGATAAAATCTAAAGAAGACTACCTCAAATAATTTAATAATCAAAATCTCAAATGGAAGGATAAAAAAAGGATTCTAAAACTAGCAAAAGAAAAGAAATGAACAAACAATGAGCTTCAATACATCCGGCAGCAGACTTTCCAGTGGAAACATTATAGGGTAGGAGAAAGTGGCACTGTAGAGGGAAAACAAACAAACAAAAATCCTTTATCGTAGAATAGGATAGTTGGCAAAAATAACCTTCAAACATACTGGAGAAATAAATACTTTCCCAGACAAATAAAAGCTGAGGGAATTCATCAACACCAGGCCTGTCCTACAAGAAATGCTAAAGGGAGTTCTTCGATCTGAAAGAAAACATGTGAATGAGCAATAAAATATCATCTGAAGGGAAAAACTCACTGGTAATAGTAAGTACACAGAAAAAAACAATATTTTATAATACTTTAATATGGTGTATAAGTTACTCTTACGTTAAGTCAAACAACTAAATGATGAACAAATCCAAAACAATAACTGCAACTTTTTAAGATAGTACAATTACATAAGTAGAAACAACAGAAATTTAAAAGCTGGGGTTGCAAAGTTAAAGTGTATAGTTCTTGCTAGTTTTCTTTATGCATGTTTGTTTGTTAATGCAATTAGTGTTAAGTTGTTATCAATTAAAATATGGGTTATAAGATAGTATTTGCAAGCCTAATGGTAACTCAATGCCAGAGAAATAAATTGAATGCAAAAAAAATTAAAAGCAAGACATTAAATCATATCAACAGTGAAAATCACCTTTACTAAAGGCAAACAGGAAGAAATGAAAGAAGGAAGAGAGGACCACAACACAACCAGCAGACAAACAACAAAATGGCAAAAGTAGGCCTTTATTTATCAATAATAGCATTGAGTGTAAATGAACTAAACTCTCCAATCAAAAGACATAGAATGACTGCATGGGTAAGAAAACAGAGAAGACTCAAATAAATTGGAGATTAAAAAAAAATTAGAGCCAATACCATAGAAATTCAAAGGATCATTAGTACCCACTATAAGCAACTGTAAGCTAATAAATTGGAAAATCTAGAGGAAATGGATAAATTCCTAGACACATAGAATATACCAAGATTGAATCAGGAAGAAATCTGTAACCTGAATAGACCAAAAATAAGTAGCAAGATCAAAAACATAATAAGTTTCCCAGTAATGAAAAACCTGTGACCCAAGACTTTTGCTGCTGAATTGTACCAAATATTTAAAAGATGATACCAATGCTACTCGAACTATTTTGAAAAACTGAAGAGGAAGAAATCCTTCTAAACTCATTCTATGAGGCCAGTACCAACATCAAACAAATACATGAAATAAAAGAAATTACAGGCCAATATCACAGGTAAATATACATGCAAATATTCTCAACAAAATGCTAGCAAACCAGATTCAACAATACATTTAGAAGGTCATTCATCATTCCAAGTAGGAATTATTCCAGAGATGCAAAGAGGGTTCAACATATGTAAATTAATCTATGTAATACGTAATATCAATAGAATAAAGGAGAATACATTATAATTTCAACTGCTGCTGAAAAAGCCTTTGATAAAATTCATCCATTTATGGTAAAGAACCCTCAAAAACTGGGTGCAGAAGGAACATGCCTTAATATAATAAAAACCATATACAATAGACCCACAGCTGATATCATACAGAATGGAGAAAACTTGAAAGCTATTTCTCTAAAATATGGAACATGACAAACATGCCCACATTGACCACTGTTATTGAATATAATGTTAGAAGTCTTAGCTACAGCAATCAGACGAGAGAAATAAAGGGCATCACAGTTGTAAAGAAAGAAGCTAAATTATCCTTGTTTGCAGATTATTGCTATTATATTTGGAAGAATCTAAAGATTTCACCAAAATACTATTAAAACTGATAAACAGGCTAGCAATTTGGGAGACCGAGGAGGGTGGGTTATTTAAGGTAAGGGATTTGAGACCCCATCTCCATTAAAAATACAAAAATTAGCCAGGTATTGTGGCACATGCCTGTAATCCTAGCTACTCAGGAGGCGGAGGCAGGAGAATTACTTGCACCCAGAAGGCAGAGGTTGCAGTGAGACAAGATCACACCACTGCACTTCAGCCTGGGCAGCAGAGTGAGACTTTGTCACAAAAAAAAAGAAAAGAAAAGAAAAGAAAAGAAAAGAAAAGAAAAGAAAAGAAAGAAAAGAAAAGAAAAGAAAAGAAAAGAAGAACTGTAAACTTGTAGGATACTATATCAACAAACAAAAACTATTAGTATTTTTATATGCCAACAGTGAACAATCTGTAAAAGAAATTAAGAAATAGACTCTATTTACAATAGTTACAAGTAAATTTAATTACGTAGGAATTAATTTAACCAAAGAAGTGAACACCATCTGCAATAAAAACAATAAAATAGTAATGAAAGAAATTGAAGAAGACACACACAAAAAAGGGAATGATATTCCATGTTCATGGATTAGAAGAATAAAAATTGTAAAATGTTCATACTACCCAAAGCAACCTACAGATGCAATGCAATTCCTGTCAAAATATCAATTAGGTTTTTCACAGAAATAGAAAAAACAATCCTAAAATTTATGTGGAACCACAAAAGACCCAAAGTAGCTAACATCTTCTGAACAGAAAGAACAAAACTAAAGGAATCATATTACCTGACTTCAAATATACTATAGAGCTATAGTAATAAAAATGTCATTGTACTAGCATAAAAACAGACACATATGCCAATAAAACAAAAGAAAAAATCCAGAAGCAAATTAACACACCTACAGTGAACTGCTTTTCACCAAGGTCCCAAGAACATACACTGGACAAAAGACTATCTGTTCCATAAATGGTGGTGAAAAAACCGGATATTCATAGTCAGAAGAATAAAACCAGATCCCTATATCTCATAATATACATAAATCAAATCAAATTGGATTAAATACTTATGTCTAAGACCTCAAAATATAAATATACTATGATAAAACATTAGGGAAACTCTCCAGGAAATTGGAGTGGGCAAAGCTTTCTTGAGTAGTAACCCATAAGCACAGGCAATCAAAGCAAAAATGGACAAATGGGATCACATCAAGTTAAAAACTTCTGCAAAGCAAAGGAAATAATCAACAAAGTGAAGAGACTACCAACAGAATGTAAGAAAATATTTTCAAACTACTCATCTAACAAGGGAGTAATAACCAGAACATAATCCCAAACAACTCAATAGGAAAAAAAAAGAATCCAATTTAAAAATGGACTAAAGATCTGAATTAACATAGAAATCGCAAACAGGCATATAAAAAGGTGCTCAATATCATTGATCATCAGATAAATGCAAATAAAAGCTGCAATAAGATATCATTTCACCCCAGTGAAATAGCTTATATCCAACAGACAGGGAATAACAATGCTTGAGAAGGTATGGAGAAAAAGAACCCCTGTACGCTGTTAGTGGGAATGTAAATTAGTACAACTACTATGGAGAATAGTTTGGAGTTTCCCCAAAAAGTGAAAAACAGAGCTACCATATGATCCAGCAATCTCACTGCTAGGTATATACCTTCAAAAAAAGGAAATGAGTATATGGAAAAGATATATGTGCTTTCACATTTATTGCAGCACTGTTCACAATAGCCAAGATTTGGAAGCAACCTAAGTGTCCATCAACAGATAAATAACTAAAGAAAGTGTGGTACATATACACAGTGGAGTTGTATTTGGTCATAGAAAAGAATGAGATCCTGTTACTTGCAATAATGTTAATGACCTGGGAGGTAATTATGTTAAGTGAAATAAATGGTGCACAGAAAGACTGATTTCACATGTTCTCAATTATTAAAAATTAAAATGATTGAACTCATAGAGATAGTGGAAAGAGGGTTATTAGAGTCTGGGAAAGGTGAGGGGAGTGGAGGCAATGGTTAATGGGCACATCAATTAATTACAAAGAGTGAATAAGATCTACTACTTGATGGTACAACATGGTGATTTTAGTAAATAATAATTTAATGGTACATTTAACAATAAAAGATTATAACTGAATTGTCTGTTACACAAAGGATAAATGCTTGAGGGTATCAATACCCCGTTTACCATGATGCAATTATTATGCATTGTAGGCCTGTTTCAAAATATCTCATGTACTTCATATATATATATATATATATATATATATATATATATATATATAGTTCTTATATACATATATCTCTTTTATACTTCATATATATATATATCATACATATACACACATACATAGGTGCATATATGGGTACATATATGGTATGTGTACATACCTACAATATACTCATAAACATTAAAAGTTCAAAAATAGATTGGGTACAATTGAAGAGAGAATTAATTAACTGAGACATGACTTTGTGACATAATCAAGGGTGGATAGAAGACAAAGGAATGGTATCTCTAAGGTGGCAAAATAAAATAACTACCAGTGAGATTGTTAAACCCAAGAGATTTTCCCAGATTAAAGATGAAGAAAATCTTGAAGCCACAATAACAAAAACATCCTGAACTTATTACTTGAGATAACATAAAGGAAATAATAAAGAATTGCTTTCTGTTGATAAAATAAATCCCACTGGAATGTCAATAATGCAAAAGAGAATAAAAGGACAGTGAAATTTTAATTATCTGAAACAATAAATATAAATATTTACTCTATAAAAGAGCAGTAACAATCATTCCCTAAGATTTAAAGTATTTGTAGAATAAAAAGTATGACAACAATAATTCCAAAGATAGGAGGTGAATCAAAGGATTTAAGTTATTTTAGCTCCATGCATTCTGCTACAAGTAAACATGCCAATTAAGCCCATCCCCGTTTCAGTACACCGTATCCCTTTTCCTTCTTTATTTCTCTGCATAGCACTATCAGTAACTGACTATGTGTGTGTTAGTTACTTATATTAACTGTCTCTCTCTATTTCATTCTGATATGGTTTGGCTGTGTTCCTACCCAAATCTCACCTTAAATTGTAATAATTGTAATCCCCATGTGTCATGGGAGGGACCTGGTAGGGGTAATTGAATCATAGGAGCGGGTTTTTCCTGTACTGTTCTCATGATACTGAATACATCTCACAAGATCTTATGGTTTTATAAATGGGGGTTTCCATGAACAAGCTCTCTTCCCTGCCTACATGTCAGACATGACTGTTTCCTCCTTTGTCTTCTGCCATGATTGTGAGGCCTCCACAGCCATGTGGGTCAACTGTAAGTTAATTAAACCTCTTTTTCTTATAAATTACCCAGTCTTGGGTATGTCTTTATTAGCAGAGTGACAACAGACTAATACACATTCATTGTATTTTTTTTCATTTTTTTTTTTTGTTATACTTTAAGTTCTGGGGTACATGTGTAGAACGTGCAGGTTTGTTACATAGGCATACATGTGTCATGGTGGAACACCTGGCATCAGCACCTAGGAAAATGTATGCCCCAAAACATTTGTTGAATCAATTTATAATCAACATAGTGGTAAAATATTTTCAAATGTACTTCTTTATATATTGTAGTAATACATAAAAAATTCCTTATATGTAGTAAATACTGTTAAAAATAACAAGTCTTAAAGAGATCCTTTGAAAAAGATCTGTCTCTTTCACTCTGTCTTGCAGCTTTGACTTATCAAAATCAGCTGGTTGGTAATATGATATACTGACATAATTCAAGTCAACATGGCATTTCAATAATTGTCAAAGTATAAGAAATGAAGGTTAAAGTGGATCATAATATGACAAAGGTGATTAATGATTACCTTTAAAATGTTACTGTAATTTATTCTGTGGCATATCTGAGCTATTTATGTCATTTTCCATATAGATATGCAAATTAACTGTAGAAGTAGTAGGTTATCATCTTGTCTCTCTATATAAAAAAATTTGTATTTTAAAATAATGACACAGATTTTTTAAATTATTTAAGATGTTTCTATATCTCCATAGAAATGTGACAAAAAAGTTTATTGAATTAAGATGTTTGGTACTGTTAACTTCTCCATGCCAACCATGTATTTTTCAGTTAACAAATAAATCTATGTCAGTGGGAATACATTATGTTAGATGAGAGAGTAAATAAACAACATTTCCAAAGAAATCATCTGGAAGCAGTGAAAAACTTAAAAATATAAACTGCTTAATAAAATGCCATGTATCAGTCAAAGTCCTTGCAGGAGGGAAAACAAAACAAAACAAAACATTTAAATGAGTTAAAGAGAGTTTAATGAAAGTGCTATCTATAAAGCTGTAGACAGGATATGTGGTACAGAGAAGGGATGGTGTTGCATTCCAGAGCTAGCAATTCCAGGGAGCTTCTTCCATTTCTAGGCCTGAGTAAAGAATAGAACAGTTGTTAGAACTGGAGAGAAGTAGAGCTGGGGTTATGGTTCTAGGGAAAGATACCCAATATAAGATGAGGCTTCCTGTTAAGGTATACAACCTAGCAGGCTGTAAGCTAAGGGAATAAGTGTCCTTTTTCACTTGCATTTTGCCTTGTATCTCTCATTGTCCAAATAGAACTCCAAAGACTGATGGCAAAGGAATATGGGAGATTCAGTTCATAAAATTTAGTGTTCTGGGGGAACAACTAAAGTGGAGAAGGGCAATTACTATACTTGCAGGGGCAAAGGGACAATATTTAGCACATACTCTCAATAACTCGAATAGATAAAAGTGAAATAAAACATGAAGTTATAAACATTGCACTGCATTTTTGACTGGGTGCTACATGATTTCCATTGGTAGCACCCAGTCAAAAATGATCATGTAAGTCATAACATTTTAAAAAAGTAAATAAATAAAGCCATCACCCAATGAAAACTATTTCAGAAAAGAACACATTTTAAAAGCCTGACGTCAAAGTGTTTTTCTCATAACCATATTAAAATCATGTAAATAAACCCCAGTAATGCAACCACTAATCATGTAAATTGAGGTTTGGGGACAGTAAATTGATGCTAAAGCAATGAGTAGAATATATTAAATGAAAATGGAAACATTTTCTGTGATACATCAGTAATAAGATCTGAGATTTTTTTCTCAAATTTGAGATTTGAAAGAAAGGTCAGGTTACCCACAAAGGGAAGCCTATTAGACTTACAGCAAATCTCTCAGCAGAAACCCTACCAGCCAGAAGAGAGTGGGGGCCAATATTCAACATCCTTAAAGAATAGAACTTTCAGCCCAGAATTTCATATCCTGCCAAACTAAGCTTCACAATTGAAGGAAAAATAAAATCTTTTATGAACAAGCAAGTACTCAGAGATTTTATTACCACCAGGCCTGCTTTGCAAGAGCTTCTGAAAGAAGCATTATACATAGAAAGGAACAACCAATATTACAATATACCAAATTTACAATAAAATATACCAAAAAGTAAAGAGTATCAACATAAAGAAGAATTTATATAAACGAATGGATAAAATAGCCAGTTAACATCAAATGGTAGTAACCCTAAATTTAAGTTGACTAAATCCCCCAATTAAAAGATACAGCCAAAACCTAACGGTATGCTACATCCAGACCAATTTCACATCCAAAGATACACAAAGACTCAAAACAAAGGGATGGAGAAAGACTTACCAAACAAATGGAGAGCAAAAATAAATAAATAAATAAAAAGCAGGAGTTGCAATTCTCGAATCTGATAAAATAGATTTCAAAGCAACAAAGATATAGTGGTAAAAGGATCAATGCAACAATAAGAGCTGACGATCCTAACACCCAGATACATAAGACTCATAAAGAGATTTAGACTCAACAAGACAGAAAATTGATGAGGACAACCAAGACTTGAACTCAGATCCCAAACAAGTAAACTTAATAAATATTTATAGAGCTCTCCATTTTAAGTACACAAAATATACATTTTCCACTTTAAATATGCAAAATATCAATCGGCCATTATTAATACCCATTTTTAGAATAAAGCAATATTCCCGTTCTCTTTCCCTCTTTTTCTTCCTCTCCTTCACTCCTTTTTTTCATCTTTCTTTTCTTCTTTCCTTTCTAAAGAAAAAAAAAGAGATTTTTCAGATGAAACCCACCATTTAATGTGTTTGACTTGAATTCATAATCTCTCCTTTACAATTAAAAAATTAAAGTGCCAAAAGATTATCCTCACGTAACATGGTTTTACAGCAAGTACATGTTATCTTTCCTAATTGCCGTTTCAGTTTATAGGCTAAAATATGATTTATATATATGATATGATTTCACTATTCATTATCAAATTGAAAAAAAAAATAAAATCTCACATTATAAATTCTGTCCTGGAAATTAGTTTTATTATGTTTTCCATAATCCTATCACACAAGCTATAAGTGCATTGAGGCATGAACACTTTAATTTTTCCAGTTAGTTTTAAGCAAGCCCAGAGGTGAGGTTTAATAAGGATCAATGGCACTTTATCTTGGACAGGGCCTCTTCACAGCATGCAAATTACACAGTAACACTTAAAAAAAGAAATAGATTTAATTTAAAAAAATAGTAGAACCAAAAAAAAAGAAAAAGATTTGAGATTTTTTTCTTAAAAATTATAACTTTTAATAATGTATAAATTAACCAATGCTTTACAGATGTTTCGAGCCAGAAGTGTATTCATTTATTTAGCCATTTGATTAGCACTTACTGTGTTCCAGGGATTACACATCAGTCAGAAATGAACACTGTTTTCGGTTCAGTCTTTACAAAAGATTCTAGATATCTAAAATAATTTCTTAGAGTTTTATAGATGTTTAGTGAAAATTCTCTCTGTTTTTCTCCTACTCTAATACCACAGTAATCATCAATAAAGAAGACTTCCATGGCCACATATGGTGTGTGGGTGTTTTTCCCCATACACCAAGCAGCAGACACCAGCTAGGTGTTCTTAATTGAGTTAGAGAACCATCTAACTGAATTAGATCATATTCAGTTAGAGAACACTATCTCCAGGTAAATGGTGTCAGATCTCACAAGTTGAGGAATCAGTACACAAGACTGTCCTCCACTCCATACTAGTTGTAAGTCTGGCTCTGTAGAACTTCTAACCAACCAGCTTCAAGTTGGTATTTCCATGACCCACTGTTTTGGTTCAATTAATTTGCTGTAGCAGCTCAAGAAACTCAGGAAAACAGTTATGTTTACTAGTTTACTTCAAAGGATATTGCAGAGGATACAGGTGAAACGACAGAATATATGGGGAGAAGGATATGGAGCCTCCATGCCCTCCCTGGGTGCACCACCCTCCAGATATTTCTACTTATTCACCTGTCTGGAAGCTCACTGAACCCTGTCCTCTTGGTTTTTATGGAAGTTTCCTGATGATGGCATTCCTTTCCTCAGGGTATAGGGTGGGACTCTTTTCATGGGAGGGTCTTAAGATCCACAATCATAAAGGTGGGGAGCCTTAGAGTCCTGCCCTGGGGAAGGTAAAATGAGGGCATAAGGAGGTCAGAAGCCTGCCCCTGAGTACTAACACACCCAACATTATAACAACAGACTACCAAGAGCTGTGGGGGCTATAAGCCAGGAAACTTCATTGAAAACCAGTATTTCGTAACACCACAACATGTTGGAAACAGATCACACATAACTTAACATTTACTAGATATTAATGTTGGAAGGGATGCCCTGATAGTTGACCATAAATTTATCAAACAAAATACTGATGTACTCAATGGCATATTAATGGACTTACTTATTTTACCGTAAATGTTACCAAGAGGAATTTCTTTAATAACAGTACACTCCAAAAGAATAGGATAAAAATGTTTTATAATTATATTTATTTTAAGTCAACTTTATTTTATTTTTTATTTTTTTTTTTTTTTTTTGAGAAAGTGTCTCAAAACATTTTGTCCAGGCTGAGTGCAGTAATATGATCATAGCTCACTGTGTTAGCAGTGGAAGAGATCTGAGTTACTTCGAGTTACCGGTGGCTTATCCATATGTGTCCGTTGCAACTTCAATCTTTGCCTCCTCAAAAGAAAGAATGACTCAGGGGCATAAAGCCGAAAAAGGGACTAAGGCAAGTTTCAAGGCAGGAGTGAAGTATATTTAAAAAGAGTTTACAACAGGAAAGAAAGGAAAGAACCCTTGGAAGAGATCCAAGTGGGAGCCTGAAGGTCAAAGAGAAAAAAGAAATACTTTTAACCTTGATCCTGGGACTTTATGGGCTCGCCTCTTTCCCATGATTCTTCCCTTACGGTGGGCTTACAACAGGTGAAGTATGCTCCTAACCTTTGGGAATTGAGCATGTGCAGTGTGTTTAGAGAGTTATGTGCTTGCTTATTTGAGGCTTTCTTCCTTTATAGGGTGGAGTGTACCCAGAAGATCATACTTCGTCATTTTTGTCTCTTAATGAGCATGCCCAGGAAGTTTCTTCTCCCTGGGGTTTGTCTTTAATTAACACTTTAATGTTAACAGGTGTGAACCATCAGAAACGGGCCTCTCCCTGGCACCAGATGCCAATTTATCACTTTTAGAGGACAGTACGATAATTGCTGAACCGTCACCCGACATTTTTAGTGGGCTGTGGTAGAGTCCTCTCCTGCCCTGCTCATGACTGTCTACCTGTAACGACTGCAGCCTTGACCTTCTGGGCTCAAGTGATTCTCCCACCTCAGTAACTAAAGTAGCTGGGACTAAAGTCACATGCCATAATGGCTGGCTAATTTTTAATTTTCTTTCAGAGATGGAGGTCTTGCTATGTTGTCCAGGCTGGTTCTGGAACTCCTGGATGCAAGCGATCCTCCTAGGTCTGCCTCCCAAAGTGCTGGGATAATAGGCATGAGCCACCATGACCAGACAACAATCAGTTTTGGAATCCACATAAAATATTGCAGTAATGTTAAAAATCACTGTAAGTAATGCAAATTGAAAGTTTATTAAAAAGAAATATTGAGATACATTCAATTAACCCTTATAGGATTTTAGGTTGCAAATTATTATTTCTGAAATTACAGTCACTTTGATGCATTAATGCAAATCACTAAGAATTTCGTAATTATTATGTGTATGAATAATAAGATTGACCACACCTATTGAAAGATTCAGGTGTGACATCATTGCCTTAATGCAATATTGCCGCCAAGTAAAAACTAATGTACTTTTAAATTCCTATGCATTATTGCCTTCAGGTTATGAGATATCCCTAATGAAGAAAAGATGTTTTCCTTGAAGATGCTTAAAAGAAAAAATTTTACCTCAAATAAAACTTCATAGCATATCAAATTTTCCATATGCTAAATTTTTATGTTTGTTCTTGACCTCATGGATTGATATGTTCAAGTAGCACCAAAACTCTTGGCCCATGATTTCAGAAACAGACTAATTATGTATTAACTACTTATAAGTCAGGGTCTTTGAGAAAACAGAATCTATTGAAATCATTTAAATGAAGAGTATTTATTATGGTATATGTACATATAAGAGGACAAGAACAAATAAATGATACTGTAACACCAGGAGACTAGAAACTCCAGCAAAACATTTCTACCTCTGGGAAGGGCTGCATATTTACTGGAGCCCAGGGAAAGATCTGTAAAAGGAGAGATATCATTGCTGCCAGAGTAGGAGCACTGATGTAGGGAGAGAAGCAGAAGGATATTCCAACTTCCCTCTTTCTACCCTTCAATCTCTATTGTCATTACCTGTTGGCCAAAATTGCTCAAAGCCAGAGGGCAAGGGACTTCAGGTGATATCCCCTGCAGCACTGAGAGGGCAGTAAAGATATTTGGAGGTAAATGGAAAATAGCAAGCAGAATAAGCAACAAGATTTGTTACATCCATCTCTAGAACATACTAATCAAATTTATGTAAGTTATATTTCTCTTTTGGCTGAAAATTAAAAACATTATTTTCTCTTTTTATTGCTTAAAACATTTGTTGGGGGTGAAGAAAATCACATTTTAAAAAGCAGAAACCATTCATCTATTTATTTTGTAATATATTTCTAATTTTACAAAGAAATCTCAAGATACTTCATTGCTGTAAAAGTAAGAAAAGTTTATTAATGACATCAATTTCAAAGTACTTTTAATTAATTATAGCCAAATACAGTGAGAGGCAAACTACTTTTCATTAATGATTCTTTTTATTGTTTCTATTATAAATGTCTCTAATTGACAGCACATATTTTCCAAATAGTCTGTATTATTAGATTAGAAACCTGATGCTGTTCACATCTGGGTACATGAGAAAGAAATAATTAAATTTAATAATAGTGAAAAGAATCCACAGTAATCCATCATGCCACTACTATAGCATGAGCAGTGGAGTGGGTGCCAATTAGAAAATAAATCCATAAAAATATGACAATTACTTTAAACATAATAAAATTCCCTTTCCATTTCAAGTAAATGTGAACCATCATCATCACCTTGAGTATACCCTCTTAGGAATCTATTGCTTCTGATTTTAGATGCCTCTTCATGCACATTAGATGCAAAAAAATTTATGAAAGCTTAATGAGAAGATACATTTTAAAGCAGTGATAACCCCATTGGGTTATATAACTCAACTACTGACACTTATTCCTATAACTGAATATCTATGCCTAACACATCTGTGACCTAATTTGTATGTAATTTGGTATAATTACTCTGAGTTTTAGTTGGGCAAATAGAGGAGTAAGCACCCTGGAACACTGAGAGGATCATATATAGTTTACTATATTTTTTTACAACACATATTCCTGTCCAGATGTAAGGTTACTTCCATTTAATTAAGTAAAACATAAAAAAACATTTAAATTAAAAACTTCTCTTGCCACAAATCTAATATTTTAAAAATAACTCTAATCCCTGAATTATATGGATTCATGTTAACGAATTCAAAACTGAGAGTTTAATTCCAATATATTTTTCTGTATCATTGTAGGCATGGCATGGGGATGAACTTACAGTCAAGGAATAGTGAGGAGTAAGAGAGAGAAGAGAATCTAATTATGCACTGTTTTTCGCAGAGTAGTGCATGTTGCCAACTGCAATAACTTGTCCCTTCTGTGAGTTTCTGTCTCTTCTACTCTAAAAATTTTCTCTCAAAGCAAATCACTAAATTAATCTTACAAAATTCTGTTCAGTGTTAAGTAAAATATATATGTCAGGGACTGAATTAAGACTTTTAAATGTTTGAATTGTGGAGGAAGAAAAAGACAATTAGAGAATTTGCTACTGGAAAAACTACTGGTTCGAAATTAGAAATATGTTTGTATTCCTTAGAAGAGAGATATCACTATTGTAGAAAAAGCAGTGAAGCTGAGTGGGTGCCAAATTAGAAAATAAATTCCTCAGAGAGATTCTTCTGAGGAGTACAAACATACTGATTCTCAGGGCTTGAGACCCTAGCAATAATCGTTCACCTCCAAATAGAATTTCCCTAGTTCTTAAGTTGTATTCAAGTAAGTATTCTGTGAATGTTGTGTTACCTCTTTTCCAGAGTAAGTTTTGGGTAGAAAGAGGATAAGAGAACAAAAGAAATCACATTTATTATTGCTAATAGAGGAGAAATGGGATAATAAAGTTGACACACCTCTTTTACAGCTCCTCCCAGGGCCAACCCTAGAGATGTCTAAAAGCTTTAGTAGCAATTGAATGAGATAGAATCAATTGGAAACAAGGCACATTCACTGGGGAATTGAGTTTTTAAAAAATGAATTATTGCATCTTTTTTCTTGCTAAATACAATGTGAAATTCTTCATAATTCTTTACAGTATGCTTCTGTTTTTTGAAATTATCAAATTTAAAAAGTAAAGTATTTTGATTATTTATTCTGATGTTATGTGACATAGAGGTGTTTTTTATTACACTAACATTTGGACTGGCTAATAGTTTAGATATTAATTTTTCCCCTTATTTACACTCATCTCATTTTCCTTTCTGCTTAATGCAGCATATTTTCTGTGTTTTGTTTCTAAAATCCTTAGTTTCATAGTGAAGAGAGGATAGATAAGCGCAATGAAGTGAACTAGGTTAAACTACAAAACTTGGTATAAATTCTAAATCTGGGGCGAATAATGACTCAGTCATGTCTAAGACCGCTTTCAGTTTGGTTTACTACGGAAGGTAGGACAAATATTTAATGCAAAGGACAAATATAAGATTAGGATGTAAGTGAGTGGACGTGCCTAGTCTTAGTATTTGCATGATGTGAGAATATACCAGATTAGAGGAACTCAGAATTATGGACTCCTTTCCTCAGTTCTGTTCCAGACAATGGGGTTGTAGGAGGGCATGTGGTATTCCAGTCCCCACACAAGGTTATGAGATTATGACATAAGGGGAATCTTCCTTGGCCACGGTTAGGTACTGTATTTTTAAGTTCTTTTTACTACATCATCAGACCTACTCAAAATTTTTATTTGGAAAGCCTAACCATGGCCTCTTAGAAAAAACTGAAAGGATATTTTTTTTCAGTGAAGAGAAAGAGATCACACACACACACACACACACACACACACACACACACGCTCTCTGAGTGAATGAGAGGCACAGAGAGAGAGAGTCAGTACAGGCAGGGGTAGAAGGTATGCTGAAGAACAGATGTTAATTTTTTTAACCTTACCAAAAATATAGAGCCTTAAAATCCAAAATTAATTCATAGAAAATAATTATAGTTCTTTACCACCTGAATTTGTGAACTGTGTTTCATTTGTCTTATAGCCATTAATTCCTTTTGCATTATATTTGTGAAGTTAATAGGTCTTAACTATTGATAGGTTAATAAGTCTTGAGAATCCACATTCCCTTGTGCTTAATCCTCTTTATGTTTCTTCTCATTGACTTGTAAAGATAATTTTGTTTGATTTCATTATCCAAATTCGTGCTGCCACACCCTATTTGTTGTTGCTAACTACATTGCTATAAACTGAATGTTTGTGTCTCTCCATATTCATACATTGGAATCTAATCTTCCATGTAATGTTATTGGAAGGCGGGGACTTTGGAAGGTAATTAGGTCATGAGGGAAAAGTCCTCATGAATGAGATGAGTGCCCTTATAAGGGGCCATAGAACTAGCTAGTTCTCTTTCCACCGTATGAGAATACAAGTCAGCTGTCTGCAACCCGAAAGAGACCCCTCTCCAGAACCTGATCATGCTGGCATCCCAATCTTGGACTTTCAGGCTCAAGAACTGTGAGAAATAAGTATTTGTTGTTTAAGCCACTGAGCCTAAGGTAATTTTTTATAGCAGCCTGAGCTGACTAAGATGTAGGTTAATTATAGTTCCTATTCTAATGCTCAGATGCATGGTGATAATGAACGTGACTGCTAATTTCCCACAATGAACAAAAGAGCGTATTTTATAAAATTTTTCTTTTTGTTTCTTTTATAAAATTACATTTGATTATATATTAAATTGTCTTGGAAAAATAAATATTTTAGTACTAGACATACTGAGACTTAAAAAAATATTTTCATTAGAATAGTAATCAGTTGCTATTGTCAGGAATGCATGCCAAAGCAAAATGGATAATTTAGAGTGTTAAACCTTTTCAGCCATATTGTTATATACTACAGACAAAGTTCCTTCCTTGGCAATAGAAAATGGATTGTTACTTTTTACTGGCAAGAACAGTATTGTGTAAATGTCATCTTAAAAATACATTGCATACATCAATGTCAAGGCTATATTATTTTGTTCCATATGGAAGAGAATAAGCCTCATAAGAGTTACTTCATTATAGATTCTCTAAGACAACTTGCAGCTGTCTGCATGGACCTTAAAACCTCTGTACAACTGAATATGAATCACTTGAAGTATTTTATTGGCAATTATGTATAAAATCCTTGCCTTGATTGTAACAATTACTTTATAGGCAGCTTTGAAATACTTCTTTAAAAGCAATACAAAAACCCTCAAAAAGTGATCTATAATTTTAAAGATCTGTAAATACAATTTTTTTAAAATCTTTATTTATTTATTTATTTTTAAATTTTTATTGCATTTTAGGTTTTGGGGTACATGTGCAGAACGTGCAAGATAGTTGCATTGGTACACACATGACAGTGTGTTTTACTGCCTTCCTCCCCTTCACCCACATTTGGCATTTCTCCCCAGGCTATCCCTCCCCTGCTCCCCACCCTGCCGCTGTCCCTCCCCTATTCCCCCCAATAGACCCCAGTGTGTAGTAGACCCCCTCCCTGTGTCCATGTGTTCTCATTTTTCCTACCCACCTATGAGTGAGAATATGTGGTATTTCGTTTTCTGTTCTTGTGTCAGTTTGCTGAGAATGATGTTCTCCAGATTCATCCATGTCCTTACTAAGGACAAACACTCATCATTTTTGATTGTTGCATAATATTCCATGGTGTATATGTGCCACATTTTCCCAGTCCAGTCTATCATCGATGGGCATTTGGGTTGGTTCCAGGTCTTTGCTATTGTAAACAGTGCTGCAATGAACATTCATGTGCATGTGTCCTTATAGTAGAATGATTAAATATATACCCAGCAGTAGTCCTTTGGATATATACCCAGTAATGGGATTGCTGGGTCAAATGGAATTTCTATTTCTAGGTCCTTGAGGAATCGCCACACTCTCTTCCACAATGGTTGAACTAATTTACACTCCCACCAATGGTGTAAGAGTGTTTCTATTTCTCTGCATCCTCTCCAGCATCTGTTGTCTCCAGATTTATTAATGATTGCCATTCTAACTGGTGTGAGATGGTATTTCAATGTGATTTTGATTTACATCTCTCTAGTGACCAGTGATGATGAGCAGTTTTTCATGTGTTTGTTGGCCTCATGTATGTCTTCTTTTGTAAAGTGTCTGTTCATATCCTTTGCCTATTTTTGAATGGGCTTGTTTGTTTTTTCCTGTAAATCTGTTTGAGTTCTTTGTAAATTCTGGATATCAGCCCTTTGTCAGATGGGTAAACTGCAAAGATTTTTTCCCATTCTGTTGGTTGCCGATTCACTCTAGTGACTGTTTCTTTTGCCGTGCAGAAGCTGTGGAGTTTGATTAGGTCCCATTTGTCTATTTTGGCTTTTGTTGCCAATGCTTTTGGTGTTTTGGTCATGAAGTCCTTGCCTACTCCTATGTCCTGAATGGTTTTGCCTAGATTTTCTTCTATGGTTTTTATGGTGCCAGGTCTTATGCTTAAGTCTTTAATCCATCTGGAGTTAATTTTAATGTAAGGTGTCAGGAAGGGGTCCAGTTTCAGTTTTCTGCACATGGCTAACCAGTTTTCCCAACACCATTTATTAAACAGGGAATCCTTTTCCCATTGCTTGTTTTTATCTGGTTTATCAAAGATTATATGGTTGTAGATATGTTATGTTGCCTCCGATGCCTCTGTTCTGTTCCATTGGTCTATATCTGTTTGGTACCAGTACCATGCTGTTTTGATTACTGTAGCCTTGTAGTATAGTTTGAAGTCTGGTAGTGTGATGTCTCCCTCTGTGTTCTTATTGCTTAGAAACGACTTGGCTATGTGGGCTCTCTTTTGGTTCCATATGAAGTTCATGGTGGTTTTCTCCAGTTCTGTGAAGAAATTCAATAGTAGCTTGATGCGGATAGCGTTGACTCTGTAAATTAATTTGAGCAGTATAGCCATTTTCACGATATTGATTCTTCCTAACCATGAACATGGAATGTTTCTTCATCTGTTTGTGTCCTCTCTTATTTTGTTGAGCAGTAGTTTGTAGTTTTCCTTGAAGAGGTCCTTACGTTCCTTGTAAGTTGTATTCCCAGGTATTTTATTTTCTTTGTAGCAATTGTGAATGGCAGTTTATTCTTGATTTGGTTCTCTTTAAGTCTGTTATTGGTGTATAGGAATAATTGTGATTTTTGCACATTGATTTTATATCCTGAGACTTTGCTGAAGTTGCTTATCAGTTTCAGGAGTTTTTGGGCTGAGGTGATGGGGTCTTCTAGGTATACTATCATGTTGTCTGCAAATAGAGACAATTTGGCTTCCACCTTTCCTATTCGAATACCCTTTATTTCTTTTTCTTGCCTGATTGCTCTGGCTAGAACTTCCAGTACTATGTTGAATAGGAGTGGTGAGAGAGGGCATCCTTGTCTAGTGCCAGATTTCAAAGGGAATGCTTCCAGTTTTTGCCCATTCATTATGATATTGGCTGTTGGTTTGTCATAAATAGCTTTTATTACTTTGAGATATGTTCCATCAATACCAAGTTTATTGAGGGTTTTTAGCATAAAGGGCTGTTGAATTTTGTCAAATGCCTTCTCTGTGTCAATTGAGATAATCATGTGGTTTTGTTTTTGCTTCTGTTTATGTGGTGAATTACATTTATAGACTTGCGTATGTTGAACCAGCCTTGCATTCCCGGGATGAATCCTACTTGATCATGATGGATACATTTTTTAATGTGCTGTTGCAATCGGTTTGCCAGCATTTTATTGAAGATTTTTGCATCTATGTTCATCATGGATATTGGCCTGAAGTTTTCTTTTTTTGTTGATTCTCTGCCGGGTTTTGGTATCAGGATGATGTTGGTCTCATAAAATGATTTGGGAAGGGTTCCCTCTTTTTAAATTATTTGCAATAGTTTCAGAAGGAATGGTACCAGCTTCTCTATGTGTGTCTGGTAGAATTCGGCTGTGAACCCATCTGGACCTGGGCTTTTTTTGTGTGGTAGGCTCTTAATTGCTGCCTCAACTTCAGACATTGTTATTGGTCTATTCATAGTATCGGCTTCCTCCTGGTTTAGGCTTGGGAGGACACAGGCGTCCAGGAATTTATCCATTGCTTCCTGGTTTACTAGTTTATGTGCATAGAGTTGTTTGTAGTATTCTCTGATGATGGTTTGAATTTCTGTGGAATCTGTAGTGATTTCCCCATTATCGTTTTTTATTGCATCTATTTGGTTGTCATCTCTTTTCTTTTTTATCAGTCTGGCTAGTGGTCTGTCTATTTTGTTGATCTTTTTGAAAAACAAGCTCTTGGATTTATTGATTTTTTTGAAGGGTTTTTCATGTCTCTATCTCTTTCATTTCTGCTCTGATCTTAGTTATTTCTTGTCTTCTGCTAGGTTTTGAGTTTTTTTTGATCTTCCTCCTCTAGCTCTTTCAATTTTGATGATAGGGTGTCAATTTTGGATCTCTCCACTCTTCTCATGTGGGCACTTATTGCTATATATTTTCCTCTGGAGACTGCTTTAAATGTGTCCCAGAGATTCTGGTATGTTGTATCTTTGTTCTCATCGGTTTCGAAGAACATCTTTATTTCTGCCTTCATTTCATTGTTTATCCAATCAACATTCAAGAGCCAGTTGTTCAGTTTCCATGAAGCTGTGTGATTCTGAGTTAGTTTCCGAATTCTGAGTTCTAACTTGATTGCACTATGGTCTGAGAGACTGTTATTTCAGTTGTTTTGCATTTGCTGAGGAGTGCTTTACTTCCAATTATGTGGTCAATTTTGGAATAGGTGTGATGTGGTGCTGAGAAGAATGTATATTCTGTGGATTTGGGGTGGAGAGTCCTGTAAATATCTATCAGGTTTGCTTGTTCCGGGTCTGAGTCCAAGCCCTGGATATCCTTGTTAATTTTCTGTCTGGTTGATCTATCTGATATTGACAGTGGAGTGTTAAAGTCTCCCACTATTATTGTGTGAGAGTCTAAGTCTCTTTGTAAGTCATTAAGAACTTGCCTTATATATTTGGGTGCTCCTGTATTTGGTCCATATATATTTAGAATCATTATCTCTTCTTGTGGTATCGATCCTTTTACCATTATGTAATGACCTTCTTTGTCTCTTTTGATCTTTGTTGCTTTAAAGTCTATTTTATTAGAGATGAGAATTGCAACTCCTGCTTTTTTCTGCTCTCCAGTTGCTTGGTAAATCTTCCTCCATCCCTTTATTTTGAGCCTTTGTGTATCCTTGCATGTGAGATGGGTTTCCTGGATACAGCACACCGATGGGTTTTGTTTTTTTATCCAATTTGCCAGTCTGTGTCTTTTGATTGGTGCATTTAGCCCATTTACATTTAGGGTTAATATTGTTATGTGTGAATTTGATCCTGCCATTTTGATGCTAGCTGGCTGTTTTGCCCATTGGTTGATGCAGATTCTTCATTTTGTTGATGGTCTTTAGCATTTTGTATGTTTTTGGCATGGCTGGTACTGGTTGTTCCTTTCTTTGTGTAGTGCCTCTTTCTGGAGCTCTTGTAAAGCAGGCCTGGTGGTGACAAAATCTCTGAGTACTTGCTTATTGGCAAATGATTTTATTTTTCCTTCACTTATGAAGCTCAGTTTGGCTGGACATGAAATTCTGGGTTGAAACTTCTTTTCTTTAAGGATGTTGAATATTGGCCCCCACTCTCTTCTGGCTTGTAGAGTTTCTGCCAAGAGATCTGCTGTGAGTCTGATGGGCTTCCCTTTGTGGGTGACCCGACCTTTCTCTCTGGCTGCCCTTAGTATTTTCTCCTTCATTTCAACCCTGGTGAATCTGATGATTATGTGCCTTGGGGTTGCTCTTCTTGCGGAATATCTTTGTGGTGCTCTCTGTATTTCCTGGACTTGAGTATTGGCCTGCCTTGCTAGGTTAGGGAAATTTTCCTGGATAATGTCCTGAAGAGTGTTTTCCAGCTTGGATTCATTCTCTTTGTCACATCCTGGTACGCCTATCAAACGTAGGTTAGGTCTCTTCACATAGTCCCACATTTCTTGGAGATTTTGTTCATTCCTTTTTGCACTTTTTTCTCTAATCTTGATTTCTCATTTTATTTTTTTGAGTTGATCTTCGACTTCTGATATTCTTTCTTCTGCTTGGTCAATTTGGCTGTTGAAACTTGTGCATGCTTCATGGTGTTCTCATGTTGTGTTTTTCAGCTTCTTCAATTCATTCATAGTCCTCTCTAAGTTGTCCATTCTTGTTATCATTTCCTCAAATCTTTTTTGAAATCTGTTTTCAAGGTTCTTAGTTTTTTTGCATTGATTTAGAACATGTTCTTTTAGCTCACTGAAGTTTCTCATTATCCACCTTCTGAAGTCTGATTCCATCATTTCGTCACACTCATTCTTCGTCCAGCTTTGTTTTCTTGCTGATGAGGAGTTTTTGTCCTTTGTAGGAGGTGAGGTGTTTTGGTTTCAGGTGTTTTACTCCTTTTTGCGCTGGTTTCTTCCCTTCTTTGTGGATTTATCCACCTGTCATCTTAGTAGTTGCTGACTTTTCGATTGGGTCTCTGAGTGGATGCCCAGATTGTTGATGATTAAGTATTTCTGTTACTTAGTTTTTCTTCTAACAGTCTAGCCCCTCTGCTGTATGACTTCTGAGGTCCACTCCAGGCCCTGTTTGTCTGGGGTACACCTGTAGCAGCTGCAGAACAGTGAGGGATGCTACCAGTTTCTTCTTCTGCTAGCTTTGTCTCAGAATGATGCCCGCCAAATGTCAGTCTGATTAGTCATTTTTTGAGGTGACTGTTTGGATATACAGGGGTCAGGGAGCTGCTTGAGGAGATGATCTGTACTTTATAGGAGCTCCAGTGCTGAGCTGTGAGCTCCATTGTTCATTCAGCGTTGTTGGGCGGGTGTGTTTAGGTCTGCTGTAGCAGAACTTATAAAACCCCCCATTTTTTTCCCTCAGATGCTCTGTCTCAGGGAGTTGGGGCTTTCTTTATGAGTATCCGTTGCACTGTCCTGCCCAGCTAGGAGGCACTCTAGTCAGTATTTGCCTGCCGAGGCTCCACCCTGCTGCTGTGGGGCTTTGCTTTATTGTGGTTGGCTCCGCCTTGTTGGCGGAGTCTCTCTGTTATGGCAGGTTTCCTCAGCGACAGCAGGCTGCTTCAGCAATGGGCGTGTACCTCAGTAGGGGTGGAATGTATCCATAGTGGAGGACACCCCTCCCCCACCGAGCTGCACCGTCCTGGATTCAGCTGTGCCTGCAGTAAAACTCTCAACCCCGAGTGTTTTGAATTGCTGTTTTGTTTGTCTCTGTGGGGGTGGGATCTGCTGAGCCTGATCACCTGGCTTCCTGTTCCTCAGAGTTTTTTTTTCTCTCTCTTTCTCTCTCTCTCTTTTTTTTTTTTTTTAAGTTGAACAGTTTACTCTCTCACAGCTGTTTCAGTCACCTGCTGATAGGGCACCGGGATCTGTGTAATTTTCCTGTGCTGTGACCCACTTCACCAGATCAAATCACCCTTCCCAGGAATCTCCTGGTCTGGCTCACTGTCCAAGTCCCATTTAATCTGCCCTCCCAAATCTCAGATTGCTGGTTTAACAGGGCACTCAGACCAGTGAGTTTTGTGTGGGGTGCCTCTGTGGTGCGGTGTCGGCCAAAATGTCTGCACAAGCTGAAAGGGCTGCGCTGGTGTCCCGTGTCTCTCCTATACCTGGGAATTTCCCCATTCTGTGGGCAACAAAGATCCATCTGAAAATGTGGCTAGGACTCACCCTCTGCCTTCACTGAGAGCTGCAATCCTGAGATGTTCCTACTGCGCCATCTTGGAAATCCAACCATAAATACAAAAATTTATATTTAGGTGTATAGTATTCAAATAAAATATAATATCAGAATTACACCAGTGATAAATTATTTTATATTTCATATATTGTGATTATTTTTGTATTTAATATAACTTAAATGTGTATTTCATATATTATATCATTCATTTTATATAACTTACATGCTCAAAACAATATTTTTTCTACTCTCCTGCTTAACAAAATAGAATACTAGAGGCTATACACATAATTTGAGTGTTTAGAAATTAAAAATAAAGATAAACTCCCAGTGTTGACTGGCTTCCAATTTTTTATTTATTATAAAATTAGTAATTGGCTATATGTAAACATTAAATTAAGATATCTGAACTAACTGGATTATTAGGGAACTCTCTCTAATATTTAACATACCCTTGGTTAAAAGCAACTAGCTTTTAACCAAGGGTATGTTTGTGTTTTGGAGGGGACACTTGAGTGTATGTATCTAAACTTAACCTCTTGAATTTTTCCAGTATTATTCTATTTTAAAATATGATCTGCCTTTGTGCCCACAAGTTTGTTCTTACTTGTCAACCAATTTGTCTCAATTTTTGGTTTAGAAAAATGGTCACCACAGGCATACAACCTCTTGGTAAAATTTGAGCCATCCTCTCCTATAATTGCACAACTGGTTAACACCTCGCATACAAATTAGATCCCAGGCACTCCCAAAGTGAGGACTGTCACAGAAAAGACACAGAAGGTCGAATAAATGTTTGCTTCTAGAGTCTTGAGAACATGCTGTGCACCAGAGAGCAGGGAATCAATCATTGTGTTATGGACGTGAATCTGGATTTAATCCAAACCCGAGTGAACTAAGAGGATGTCACATGGAAAGGTACTTTAGGAAGATTTGAATTCAAGGGTATTTATAAGTGAGCATAGTTTGTGTTTTGATTTTTAAATAGAACACTTTTAGCAACAGATTGCAAAGTAGCCCAATAGCAGTACAGTGTTTTTGTCACTTTGAAAAATAGTCATACTTAACAATGAACACAAATTTCCAGGTAAACAAAGCCCACTTAGGATAAAACTAATGAGGCTTTTATTAAAGAAGAGAATATGTGAAAATTACAAAAGCTGGAGAGAAAAGGTCTTGTATTCTTACAGTTTCAGATACCAAGAGTAGTATGTAATGCTGTAAGGATTAGCTTCCTGAATGCCTTCTATTACCATCATTTCCTATTGTGTATGTTACCACAGACAAATAGCATACATCACAGAGTAAATTATTCTTGTAAGAGTAGAAAAAAAAAAACAAATGGGAAATAATACCTTACTTTGGAAAATAACATCTAGAATCTACACAGACTCTTAGAAAATAAGTTTCATTCAAACATGAAAGGTATTCTGAATGCCTAAAAAGAAATGCTTATACTCATTAAAAACTTTCCATTTCTTGAAGCATTATAGTAGATCTATGGAAGATAAGTAATTATCTGTGAATCTTTAATAATTACAGTACTGTATTTTTAAAGCGTCTCTCTAAAATTCAAAGTCATACTGTCAAAGCAACTGTGACGTGTGAATAAAGGTTAGAACCATTTTCATGGTAGCATTACATGCAAGAGAAAAGAAAAAGAAAACTGCTTAGTGCACACATAAGAAATGCTGCCAAATAAGAATGTCATAAAAACTGGTTATGTTTAAAAGTAAAATTTCAAATGCATAGTCCCATTTAACCCAAAGCCAAGTGCTGAGTTGGCTACAAAGACTAATAAAAATAAACTTACTATTAGCTAAAATGGCCTGAAATAATATAAAGTCACAATCCTTTCTCAGACCCAGTCACTAATACAGTGAAACTTTTAGTGGCTTAGCACACATTGTGCTCATTTTGGGTTGGCTTCATGAAAATGACTTTCCATTTCCATTATTTTTCCATTTCTCAAGATGGAAAAATAAAAGACTCCTGTAGCTTTAAATATCAGTGGAATTAAAAATAATGTTGTTTTAGATTTTAAGTAAATGTACTACATACATTTAGAGGCCAAATTTGTAACATTAATGCTCCTGATAACAAGATTGGAGAGAAAAGAAGAAAGGTAACAACTTTATTGTTTTTATGTTTATCACTTTTATTAATATTTTTTCACAAAACCAGTATATTATTATTCACTGTTTACAGTGTATAATGATGACTATTTCAATAATATAAGCATAAAATGATGCTAAATCTTAATGTTTTGAAGTAGAGTGTACATCAAGGACTATTAGAGTTTTTATATTGAGATGTGGTTTACCAATGAGGAACTGATTATTCTCTATCTATAAAGTTTCATGCAGTGGAGGCAGAGCAAGATGACCAAATAGAAGTTTCCACCAATTATCCTCCCTGAAGGAACACCAATCTGCCCTTCTCCCATTTCCTGGCAGTAACCATGTGGCACAGAAAGAGAATGTGTGCACCTAAGGGAAGGAGAGCACACTGATAGTGGGACTTAGCATTAGAAATCATTCTGCCTGTCCCATTGAAAATCAACTCTCAGTGAAATGCCACTAAAGCCCATGAAAAAAGCATTTAGACCAGCCTCAGCCAGAGGTGAATTGTCCATCCCAGCAACTGAAACTTGAGTTCTGGCAAGCTTTGCCACTGCATGTTAAAATGTTCTGGGGTTCTAAATAAACTTGAAAGGCAGTTTAGGACACAGTGACTGCAACTCCTAAACAAATTCTAGTTCTGGATTTGGCTCAGAGCCAGTGGACTTGGGTGGCACATGACTTAGTGAGACATCAGCCAGAACAGCCAAGATAGTGCTTGCACTACTTATTCCACAACTCCAGGCAGCACAGCCTGAAGCTTCATAAGATACACTTTCCATTTGAGGAAAGGAGAGGGAAGAATGGAGATGATTTTTGTCTTGCGGCTTGGATGCCAGCTCAGTCACAGTAAGATATGGCACCAACCAGAGTCCTGGGGCACCTATTTGAGGCCCTAGCTTACAGATGATATTTCTAGACATACTCTGGGCAAGAAGGAAACTGGCTGCTTTGAAGAGAAAGACCCAGTCATGCCAGGATTTATCACCTGCAGACTAAAGGGCCCTTGCACCCTGAATAAGAGCAGCAGTACCAGGTAGTACACAGAGAGGGCCTGGCATGGGACTGCGACATTCTGGCTTCAAGTATAACACAGCACATTCCCAGCTGTGATAGCTACAGGAAGAGATTCCTTCTGCTTGAGAAAAGCAGAGAAAAGAGTAAAAGCGGCTTTATCTTGCACCTTAGGTATCAGCTTGACTATAGTGGGGTAGAGCACCAAGTGAGCAATTTCATAGTTTGGCTCTTGAACAGCATTTCTGGATCAGCCCTGGGTCAGAGGAGAGCACATTGCCTGAAGGGTGAGTCCCAGGACTGGCAGTGTGTACCACAAGCCAGCTGAAGAACCTTTGGGCTTTGAGTGAACGTCATCAGTATCCTGGAAGTACTTCCCATGGGCCTGTGGTGGTGGTGGTGGCCATGAGGAGAGACTCCTCTGTTTGTAGAAAAAGGAGAGAAGAGTAGGAAGGACTTTGTCCTATACCTTGTGTGCCATCTCAGCTGCCAAGAAGTAGAGCACCAGGTAGATACTTAAGGTTTCCAACTCCAGAGACTAGCTCCCAGACAGCATCTTTGGACCTGATTGGAGCAAGGGGGAACTCACCATCCTGAAGGGAAAGACAGAAGGTAGGCTGGCTTAACCACCTGCTGATTGTAGAGTTGTAGGGCCTTGAATAAACAGAGTGGTAGTCGGGTAATAGCTACATCTGGCCTTGGGTGACACCCAGTGCTGTGCTGGCTTCAAGTCTGACCAAGCACAATCAAAGTTGTGGTGGCCACAGGGGTGCTACTGTTACCTCTTTCCCAGTTGCAAGCAGACCAACACAGAAAGAGATATGGAGAATGTAACATAAGTAGACAAGGATCTCTGAATGGTAATCTAGAGAATTCTTCTGGATCTTATCCAATACTACCAAGGCAGTACCCCTATTAGTCTGCAAGAGCTATGATGTTGCTGGACTTGGGGTACTCCCAAATGCAGATAAGGTTTTAGTCCCCCAAAGATCACGACACTCAAATTCCTTTGAATTATTGGAAAACTTTCCCAAGAAGAAAGGGTACAAACAAGCCCAGACTGAGAAGACTATAATAAATATCTAACTCTTCAATGTTCTGACACGGATAAATATCCACAAGCATCATGATCATTCAGGAAAACATGACCTCACCAAATGAATTAAATAATAAATCAGGGGCCAATCCTGGACAGACAAACACATGTGACTTCAGAGAGATAATTCAAAATAGCTATTTTGAGAAATCTCAATTAAATTCAGGGTAACACAGAGGAGATAGTTAAGATCCTCCCAGATAAGCTTAACAAAGAGATTGAAATAATAAAAAAGAAGCAACCAGAAATTCTGGAGTTAAAAAAAAATTAATTGACATACTGAAGAATGCATCTCAGAGTCTCTTAATGGCAGAATTGATCCAACAGAAGAAATAATTAGTGAGCTTAAAGATAGGCTATTTGAAAATATAATCACAAGAGACAAATAAAAAAAGAACAAAAATAAATGCAGCATGCCTAGGGTGAATCTAAGATTACTGGCCTTAAAAAGGAGGTAAAGAAATAGAGATAGAAAGTGTATTGATAAGAATAATAACAGAGAACTTTCCAAACCTAAAGAAATATAACAATATTCAAGTACAAGAAGGCTATATAGAACACCAAGCAAGTTTAACCCAAGGAAGACTACCTCAAGTGATTTAATAATCAAACTCCAAGAGATCAAAGATAAAGAATCCTAAAATCATCAAGGTAATAAAACCAAATAACATACAATGGAGCTCCAATACACTGGTGTCAGACTTTTTGGTGGAAACCTTATAGTTCAGGAGAGAGTGGCATGACATATTTAAAGTGCTGAAAGAAAAAAACTCTTACCCTAGGATAATATATCCAGTGAAAATATCCTTCAAGATGAAGGAGAAATAAAGACTCTCCTAGACAAACAAATGAAAACCCCTGAAGGATTTCATCAATACCAGACCTGTCCTACCAAAGATGCTAAAGGGACTACTTTAATAAGAAATAAAAAGATGTTAATGAAAATGAGTAAATAGCTGAAGGTACAAAACTCACTGGTAATATTAAGTACATGGAAAACCATAGAATATTATATTATTTTAGCTGTGATGTGTTAATTACTTTTACTCTAAGAAGAAAGACTAAACGATAAATTAATAATAATAATAAAAACCTATGATAACTTTTCAAGACATAGACAGTAAAATAAAATATAAATAGAAGAAACAATGTTAAAAAGCAGGGATACAATGTTAAAGTGCAGAGTTTTTATTAGCTTCACTTTGCGTCTGTCAGTCAGTTTGTTTTTGCAGTCAGTGTTAAGTTGTCATCAGCTTAAAATACTAAGTAATAAGACAGCATTTGGAAGCCTAGTGGTAATCTAAAATCAATAAACATACAACAGTTGCACAAAAAAATAAAAAGCAAGAAATTAAGACATATCACCAGAGAAAACTATCTTCACAAAATGGAAGACAGAAAAGAGGTATAGAAGGAAGAGATGATCAGAAAATAACAAACTTTGGCAGGAGTAAGACTTTATTATCAATAATAGTAATGAATGTAAGTGCAGTAAACTCTCTCTTTTAATTTTACAAATTAAATGACATAGTGTAGTTGAATGGATAAGAAACAAGACCTAGCAATCTGTTGCCTATAAGAAACAGACTTCACCATAAAGACTCATGTGGCCTGAAAACAAAGAAATAGGAAACTTTATTCTATAATGTTGAAATCAGAAAAGAGCAGGAGTAGTTATACTTACATAAGACAAATAGATTTCAAGACAAAAAGTATCAAGAGACAAAAAAAGGTCATTATATGATGATAAAGGGGTCAAATCAGTGAGAGGATATCACAATTGCAAATATTTACAGACCCAACACTGGCACACATAGTTATATGAAGCAAATAATATTAGAGCTAAAGAAAGATATGTGATTATACAATAATAAACAGAGACTTAACACTTTCAGTATTGGACAGTTCTCAGGACAGAAAATTAACCAACATTGAACTTAATGTGCACTACAGACCAAATGGACATAGTAGATATTTATAGAACATTTCATCCCACAGCTTTAGAATATGTGTTCTTCTCCTCAGCACATAAATCATTATCAAAGATTGACCATTTGGTGGGTCACAAAACACATCTGAAAACATTCAAACAATTGAAGTGATATCAAGTATCTTCTGTGATCAAATGGAATAAAACTAGAAATTAATAACAAGAAATTTTGGGAAATATACAAACACATGGAAATTACATTATGTGTTTAATAGTTTAATTTAATAGTTTATAAACTATTAAATATGCACCTGAATGACTACTGGGTCAATAAAGACATTAAGAAGAAAATTGGAAAATTTCTTGAAACAAATGTAATGAAAACACACATATCAAAACCTATCAGATACAACAAAAATAGTACTAAGAGGGAAGTTTATAGCTGAAATAGTCCATGTCAAAAAGTAGAAAAGCTTTAAATAAACTAATGACACATATTAAAAAACTAGAAACACAAGAGCAAAGCAAACCCATAACTGGTAGAAGAAAAGAAATAAAAATCAGTGATAAAATATGTTTTTAAAAGAAAACAATATCAAAGATGAATGAAACAAAAAGTTGGTTTTTTGAAGTTAAACAAAGTTGACAAACCTTCAATGAAACTAACAAAAGTAGAGGGGGACTGATCCAACATGGCCAAGTAGGAACAACTCTGGATTGCAGTTCCCAACAAAAATGCAGAGGGTGAGCGATCACCGCATTTTTAAACAAATTTTTACTGCCCACGGACCAGGAGATTCCTGGGTGGAAAAGTGCCACGAGTCTCCAGTACGGCTGTTTCAGCCGGTGCAGTGAGTCTCTGTACAAAAACGCGCACAAATCCAGATGCCATTTCAGATGGTGACTGGAATGCCTGGAAGACAGATCGCCCATTCAACTCAAAAAAAGGGGGCTTAAACAGGGTGCCAGGTGATCTGGCTCAGCAGGTTCCATCCCCACAAAGACCAGAAATCTCAAACACCCTGGATAGAGAGTTTCACAGCAAGCACAGCTGGACCCAGGACAGTCCAGCTCTGTGGGGGTAAGGGCTTCTGCCATTTCCAAGGCAGCCCACCACTACTGAGGCAGTCCACTTCTAATGAGACAGAAAATACCCATCAAAAAATCAATAAATCCAAGCCCTGGTTTTTATTTTAAAGATCAACTAAATAGACAGGCTGCTAGCCAGATTAATAAAAAAGAAAAGAGAGAAGAATCAAATAGATGCAATAAAAAAAGATAAAGGGGATATCACCACCATTTCCACAGTAATTCAGACTGCCATTAGCAATTACTACAAACACCTCTATGCACATGAAACAGTAAACCTGGAAGAAATGGACAATTTTCTGAACCCTTGCACCCTCCCAAGCCTAAACCAAGAAGAAGTTGAAACCCTGAATAGAACAATAACAAGGGCTGATGTTGAGACAGCAATTAACAGCCTTCCAATCAAAAAGAGCCCAGGTCCAGATGGGTTCACAGCTAATTCTACCAGACATACAAAGAGGAGCTGGTGCCACTCCTGAAACTATTCCAAACAATAGAAAAAGAGGGAATCCTTCCCAAATCATTTTATGAGACCAACATCAACCTGATACCAAACCTGGCAGAGACTCAACAAAAAAAGAAAACTTCAGGCCAATATTCAGGATGAACATAGTTGCAAAAATCTTCAGTAAAATACTGGCAAACCTATTGCAACAGCACACCAAAAAGCTTATCCATCACAATCAAGTAAACTTCATCCTGGGGATGCCAGGCTGGTTGAACATACACAACTCTATAAACAATTCACCAGATAAACAGAATCATAAACAAAAACCACATGGTTATCTGCATAGATACAGAGAAGGCCTTCAACAATATTCAACACCACTTTATGCTAAAAACTCTCAATAAACTAGGTATAGATGGAACGTATCTCAAAATAATAAAAGCTATTTATTACAAACCCACAGCCAATATCATACTGAATGGCAAAAACTGGAAGCATTCCACTTGACATCTGGCACTAGACAAGGAGTGCTCTCTCACACCACTCCTCTTCAATGTAGTATTGGAATTGCTCTAGACAGAGCAATCAGGCAAGAAAAAGAAATAAAATGTATTCTATTAGGAAAGGAAGAAGTCAAATTGTCTCTATTTGCAGACGACATGTTTATATATTTAGAAGATCCCATTGTCTCAGCCCAAAATCTTCCTAAACTGATAAACAGCTTCAGCAAAGTCTCAGGATACAAAATCAATGTGCAGAAATCACAAGCATTCCTGTATACCAACAACAGACAGAGAGTCAAATCAAGAGCAAACTTTCATTCACAATTGCTACAAAGAGAATAAAATACCTACGAATACAACTAACAAATGATGTAAAGGACCTCTTCAAGGAAAACTACAAACCGCTGCTCAATGAAATAAGAGAGGACAAAAACAGATGGGAAAACATTCCATGCTCATGATTAGGAAGAATTAATATCATGAAATTGGCCATACTGCCCAAAGTAATTTGCAGATTCAACACTATCTCCATCAAGCCACCTATGACCCTCTTCACAGAATTAGAAAAAAAAAAACACCTTAAACTTCATATGGACCTAAAAGAGAGCCTACATAGCTAAGACAATCCTAAGCAAAAAGAATAAAGCTGGAGGCATTACGCTGACTTCAAACTATACTACAAATCTACAGTAATGAAAACAGCATGGTACTGGTACCAAAACAGAGATATACAACAATGGAACAGAACAGAGGCCTCGGAGGCAATGCCACATATCTACAACCATCTGATCTTTGACAAACCTCACAAAAACAGGTAATGGGGAAAGGATTCCCTGTTTGATAACTGGTGTTGGGAAAAACTGACTAGCCATGTGCAGAAAGCAGAAACTGGACCTTTTCCAGTTTCCAGATGGATTAAAGACTTCAAATGGATTAAAGACTGTAACATAAGACCTAACACCATAAAAATCCTAAAGAAAACCTAGCAAAATCATTCAGGACATAGGCATAGGCAAGGACTTCATGGCTAAAACACCAAAAGCATTGGCAACAAAAGCCAAAATAGAGAAATAGGATCTAATTAAACTTAAAAGCTTCTGCACAGCAAAGAAAACAATCATTAGAGTGATCCAGCAACCTACAGAATGGGAAAAAATTTTTGCAATCTACCCATTTGACAAAGGGCTAATATGCAGAATCTACAAAGAACTAAAACAGATTTACAAGAAAACAACAAACCCATTCCAAAGTGGGCAAAGGGCATAAACAGTCACTTTTCAAAAGAAGACATGTATGAAGTCAAGAAACATATGAAAAAGTGCTCATCATCACTGGTCATTAGAGAAATGCAAATCAAAACCACATTGAGATACCATCTCATGCCAGTTAGAATGGCAATCATTAAAAAATCTGGAGGCAACAGATGCTGGAGAGGATGTGGAGAAATAGGAACACTTTTACACTGTTGGTGGGAGTATAAATTAGTTCAACCATTGTGGAAGACAGTGTGGCAATTCCTCAAGGACCTAGAAATAGAAATTCCACTTTACCCAGCAATCCCATTTCTGAGTATATATCCAAAAGATAATAAATTCTTCTGTTATAAAGACACATGCACACATTTGTTCATTGTGGCACTGTTTACAATAGCAAAGACCTGGAACCAACCCAAATGCCCATCAGTGATAGACTGGACAAGGTAAATATGGCACATATACACCATGGAATATTGTTCAGCCATAAAAAATGATGAGTTCATGTTTTTTTAGGGACATGGATAAATCTGGAAACCATGATTCTCAGCAAACTGTCACCAGAATGGAAAATCAAACACCACATGTTCTCGCTCTTTGGTGGGTGTTGAACAATGAGAACACATGGACACAGGGAGGTAAGCATCACACACTGGGGTCTGTTGTGGGGGAACAGGGAGGGGATAGCAAGAATAGGGAGGGATAAGAAGTCAGGAGTTCGAGACCAGCCTGGCCAGCATAGTGAAACCCTGTCTTTAATAAAAATATAAAAAATTGTATGGGTGTCGTGGTGGGCACCTGTAATCCCAGCTACTAGGGAGGGTGAGGCAGGAGAATCACTTGAACCCAGGAAGCCAGGGTTGCAGTGAGCCGAGATAGCGCAATTGCACTCTAGACTGGGCAATGAGAGCAAAACTCTGCCTAAAAAAAAAAAAAAAAAAAAAAAAAAAGAAATGGTAAAGAAGGCTCTGTACTCAGATTTAAATTTAAAATATAAAAATAAAGAGCAATAGAAAGAGAAAATGAGTATAAATTTTAAAGGATTTTTGAAATAATGTATAAATTATCAAAGTTATGCTACTCAATTATATTTTGCAAAATCTTATGCTATATATTATAATTAAATATCAATTTGTTATCTTGTATAAAACAATAATAATAATGTACTTTTCATTATAAAATATGTGCAAAATTAAATAACAATAATGCAAAGAACACCATGATATTCATAGTGTTAAAATGTTGTAAAATCTTTGTACTATTCTGGCAATAGCAAAAAGTACAAAATAAAAGTCTAACACTAGACTTTAATAATCAGTGACTTATGTTGTAATCTCTAGGACAACCATTAAAAGGATATTTAATAAATTTATAACTGTTCGAGTGACTAATAGAGGGATATATGGAATAAGAAAAATGCCTATCTGATTCAAAAACTGACAAGAGGAGAAAATATAGCAGAAGTTGGACAATTAAAATGAGGTAAAAATTATGCTAAAAGCTAATTAAAAGCCATCTCCTGATTTGTTAAAAACAACAATATACTGCGTTTCAGAGACATATCTTAAATGTAAGGACTCTGAAATATACAAAGCAAAAAAGATGACTAAAAAACGTACTATGAAAGTAGTAACAAAATTAAATCTGGTGCACCTATATTTATATCAATATGTATTTTAAAGCATGAGGGAATACTGGAGAATAGGAAGAACATCTCTTTATTCTCAGTTCACCAGAGAAATATAGTGACATAAAGTCTGTATGTATCTAAAAATAAAAAAACCCTAAATATGTAAATTTATATGCATCTAAATCTGTATGCCTCCTAAGATATAAAACAAAAACTGATACTATGAAAGGAGACTGAAAATCAAAATTACAGTGAGATTTTTAACATGTCTGTCAAACACTGATAGAATAAACATGTTAAACATGTGTAAGGGAATAGAAGATTTGATCAGAAGTAACAGATTTGTTCTAATTGCTACAAACACGTTGTATTGACTTCCACAGTTTGTTGTAGCAAAGTACCACAAATTAATTGGGTACTTAAAACAGAAATTTATTGTCTAACAGTTCTAGAGACTAGTAGTCTGAAACCAAGTTGTTACCAGAGCCATGCTCCTTCATAAGACTTTAGAAAAATTTGTATTCTAGGGCTCTCTTCTACCTTCTGGTAGTTACATGGCTTGTGGCATTATAAGTTCAATCTTCACATGGTATTCTCCTTGTGTTTGTGACTTGATGTGGCATTTTTTTTTTTCTATTTTATTTTATTTTTCACAATTTATATAATTTTAACTTTTAGTTTCAGGGGGCACATTTACACATTTGTTAATGAGCATATTGTGATGCTGAAGTTTGGAGGATAAAAAAATCCCATCACTCAGATAGTGAACATAATCTCTTACGGTTTTCGCCCTTGCCCCACTGCTTCTTTCCCCACTTTGATAGTCCTCAGTATCTGTTGTTCTCATTTTTATGTTTGTGTGTTTGCAATGTTTAGCTCCCACTTAAAAATGAGAACATGTGGTATTTGGTTTTCTGTTCTTGTGTTAATATGCTTAAGATAATGACCTTCAGCTTCATCCATGTTGCTGCAAATAACAAGCTTTTTTTTTTATTTTTATGGCTGCATAGTAAATGGTGTATATGTGCCATATATTCTTTATTCACCCTGCCATTGATGGGCATCTAGGTTGATTCCATGTCTTTGTTATTGTGAGAAGTGCTTCAGTGAACACACATGTGCATGTGTCTTTATAATAGAACAATTTATTTTGTTTTGGCTATATATCCAGTAATGTTACTGCTAGATCCAGTGACAGTTCTGTTTTGAGTTCTTTGAGAAATCTCTAAATGGCTTTCCACAGTGGTTGAACTAATTTACATTCCCACCAACTGTGTAAGTGTTCCTGTTTCTCTGCAGCCTTGCCAGCATCTGATATTTTTTGACTTTTCAATAATAACCGCTCTGACTGGTGTAAGATGGTATCTCATTATGGTTTTGATTTGCATTTCTTTGATGATTAGTAATGTGGAGCATTTTTTTCATATGATTATTGGTGGCTTGTATTCTTCTTTTGCAATGTGTCTGTTGATGTCCTCTGCCCTTTTTTTTTCGAGATGGAATTTTGCTGTTTTGCTCTATTGCCCAGGCTGGAGTGCAATGGCGCAACCTTGGCTCACTGAAACCTCTGCCTCTAGGGTTACAGCAATTCTTCTGCTTCAGCCTCCCAAGTAACTGGGATTCAGGCGCCCACCACCCTGCCTGGCTAATTTTTAAATTTTTATTTTTAATAGAAATGGGGCTTCACCATGTTGCCAGGATTGGCCAACAAATGATTTGCCTGCTGCAGCCTCACAAAATGCTGAGATTACAAGCATGAGCCACCATGCCCATCCATTTGCCAATTTTTTAAAAATGTAGTTCTTTGGTTTTTGCTTGTTGAATTGTTTAAATTTCTTATAGATTCTGGATATTAAACCTTTGTCAGATGCATAGTTTGTGAATATTTTCTCCCATTCCATAAGCTATTTACTCTGTTAACAGTTTCTTTTGTTGTGCAGAAACTCTTTAGTTTTTTAGGTTTCACTTGCCAATTTTTGTGCCATTGCTTTTCAGCACTAAGAAATAAATTCTTTCCTAGGGCTGATGTCCAGAATGGTATTTCTTAGGTTATTTTCTAAGATTTTTGTAGTTTTAGGTCTTACATGTAAATCTTCAATCCATCTTGAGCTAATTTGTAGGTGGTGAAAAATAGAGATCCACTTTTCATACTTCTGTTTAACTAAATAGCTATCCTAGCACAATTTATTGAATGGAGAATCTTTTTCTTATTGGTTATTTTTGTTGACTTTGTTGAAGATCAGATCGCCATAAATTTGTGGCTTTATTACTGAGTTCTCTATTCTGTTTCATTAGTCTATTTATCTTTTTCTTTTTCAACTTTTATTTTAAGTCCAGGGGTACATGTGCAGGATGTGCAGGTTTGTTACATAGCTAAATGTGTGCCATAGTGGTTTGCTACACAGATCATCCCATCACCTAGGTATTAAGCCCAACATCCATTAGCTATTCTTTCTGATGCTCTCCTCTTTTCCCTCCCTCTTCTGACAGGCTCCAGTGTGTGTTGTTCCCTGCCATGTGTCCATTTGTTCTCATCATTTAACTGCCACCTATAGGTGAGAGCTTGCAGTGTTTGGTTTTCTCTTTCTGTGTTAGTTTGCTGAAAATAATGACTTGCAACTTCATCCATATCCCTGCAAAGAACATGACCTCATTCTTTTTTATGACTGCATGTTTGTCTGTTTTTGTACCAGTACCATGCTGTTACAGTTACTGTTGCCTTATAGTATAGTTTGAAGTTAGGTAATGTGATGCCTCTGGTTTTATTCTTTTTGCTTTTTGTTTCCTTGTGAATTTTAGAATAGTTTTTTTCTCATTTTGTGAAAAATGTTGGTAGTTTGAGAGAAATAACATTGACTGTAAATTGCTTTAAGTAGCATGGCCATGGTAGTGATATTGATTCCTCCAATTAATGAGCATCAAAATTTTTTTCATTTGTTTCTGTCATCTGTGATTTATTTCCACAGTGATTTCTAAGTCTTCATGTAGAAATCATTTACCTCCTTGGTTAGATGTATTTCTGGGTATTTTTTTTCTCTGGCTATTGTAAATTCTATTGTCTTCTTGATTTGGCTCCCAGTTTGAATGTTATTCATGTATAAAAATGTTAACAATTCCTGTACATTGATTTTGTATTCCGATACTTTATTGAAGTTATTTATCAGTTCTAAAAACCTCTTGGTGAAGTCTTTTGCTCATTCAGTATGCTTGCTTCCAGCTTTTGTTCATTCAGTGTGACGTTGGCTGTTGGCTTGTCATAGACATCTCTTACTTTTTTTTTTTTTTTTTTTTTTTTTTTGAGACAGAGTCTCGTTCCTTTGCTAGGTGCCAGGCTGAAGTGCAGTGGCTTGATCTTGGCTCACTGCAACCTTTGCTTCTTGGGTTCAAGCAATTCTCCTGCCTCAGCCTCCAGAGTAGCTAGGACTACAGGCGTGCGCCACCATGCCCAGCTAAATTTTTGTATTTTTAGTAGAGATGGGGTTTCACCATGCTGATTAGGATGGTCTCAATCTCTTCACCTCATGATCTGCTTGCCTCAGCCTCCCAAAGTGCTGGGATTACAGGTGTGAGCCATCACACCCAGCCAGCTCTTACTATTTTAAGGTATGTTCCTTTGAATGCCATTCTTTTTGTAAGGATACTAGTCATTTTGGATTAGGAGCCCATCTTATTCTGCTATGACCTAATCTTAATTTAAAGAATTATGTCTTCAATAACCATAATTTTATTTTCAATTAAGATCACATTTTGAGGTTATTGAGGGTTAGGACTTCAACATAGACACTTTTGGAGATACAATTCAATTTATGTAACATATGAATAACCCAGCAAATGTGCATTTGAAATGTTTACCAAGATAGACATATACTGGGCCATCAAACTGACCTCCATAAAATTAAAAGAATTGGGAACATGAGTGAATTAAGTAGAAGTTTCTTTTTAAAAACCTAATGGGCCGGGTGCGGTGGCTCACACCTGTAATCCCAGCACTTTGGGAGGCCAAGGCGGGTGGATTACGAGGTTAAGAGATCGAGACCATCCTGGTTAACATGGTGAAACCCCGTCTCTACTAAAAATACAAAAAATTAGCTGGGCATGGTGGCGTGTGCCTGTAATCCCAGCTACTCAGGAGGCTGAGGCAGGAGAATTGCCTGAACCCAGGAGGTGGAGGTTGCGGTGAGCCGAGATCGCGACATTGCACTCCAGCCTGGGTAACAAGAGTGAAACTCCGTCTCAAAAACAAACAAACAAACAAACAAAAAAACCTAATGAATTCTTCATATTTGCAATAGTTACATTCTGAAAAGTCTCCATGAATATTGAATTAATGAATATTTAATTATGGCTCCTAGAGGAAATATTTACAAATAAATACATATCACATAAACTGTACTGTTAAATTACAAAAAGAAAATTATTCTGGTAGGTTTTGTTTTCTTTATTCTTAAAAAAAGAGAATGAGGCTCAAAGTATTAAGCAACTTGCCCGAGGCTATCCTACTCCCTAACAGATGCCAGAATTGGGATTTAAACTGTGTCCAGCTACCCCATAGTCAGAGCTTGTGGTACTACACTTTACTCTTTCCATCATCTCAATCCTTTCTGTTGGGAAACACTGTAAGGGAGAAAGGACTTACAGAGTGCCTACATTAATTGGTTATGAGTAGCATATAAACAAGGAACAACAAACTGCGGAAGGCCACAGGAGGCCTCTGAGGAGGAAGGCCTCTTTATGCCTCATGTTCCAGTACAGGGTGACCTAGGTTCTGTTATCATAAACATTGTGCTCAAGGACCTAAAACCCCTTCATAGAAGCAAGAGGCAAGATGGCATCATAGAGGCGACTCAGGATTGCAGCTCTCGGTGAAGGGGCAGAGGGTGAGTCCTAGCCGCATTCTCAGATGGACCTTTTATGCCCACAGAGTGTTGAATGTCCCAGGTGTGGGAGAGACACTGGACCCTAGTGCAGCCGGCTAACGCAGCCAGCTCCCACCGCCTCTTCAGCCGGCGCCGCAGCGGGACCCGGCGTGGAACTCACTGGTCTGGGTGCCCTGTTAAACCGGCAATCTGAGATTTGGAAGGGCAGATTGGCATGTCCATCTGATTGAACGGGACTTGGACAATGAGCCAGACCAGGAGTTTCCTGGGAAGTGTGATCTGAGCCGGGGTAGTGGGCAGCGGCATGGGAGATCGCACGGATCCCAGTGCCCTATCGGCAGGCTCCTGGGGCGCCAGTGAGAGAGTCGACCTTTCAGCTTGGGGAGAGGAAGAGAGAGAGAGAGAGGACGGACTCTGAGGCAGGGAGCTGGGTGATCAGGCTTGGCGGGTCCCACGCTCACGGGGACAAGCAGGGTGGCGACTGGAGGTGCTTGGGGCTGAGAGTTTCGCTGCTGGCATCTAGGATGGTGCAGCCCGGTGAGGGAGGGGCGTCCACCATCTCTGATGCAGTGCACCCCCACTGAAGTACCGCCCAGGTCTGACGCAGCCTGCCATTGCCGAGGCAACCTGCCATAACAGAGAGACTCTGCCAGGCAGCAACAGGGCGGACCCACACTAGCAGGTCAGAGCCCCGGCAGGCAAATAGTAAATAGACTGCCGCCTAGTGGAGTAGGACAGTGCAACAGATACTCATAAAGAAAGCCCCAACTCCCTGAGACAGAGCATCTAAGGGTGAAATAAAAAAGGGTGGTGTTTTATGAGTTCTATTGCAGCAGACATAAACAACCTCCCAACAACACTGAATGAACAATGGAGCTCACAGCTCAGTACTGGAGCTCCTATAAAGCACAGACTGTCTCCTGAAGCAGCTCCCTGACCCCTGTATATCCAAGGAGTCACCCCAGAAAAGGACTAATCAGACTGACATTTGGCTGGCATCATTCTGGAACAAGGACAAGAGAAAAAGAAACTGGTATCATCCCTCACTGTTCCGCAGCTGCTGCAGGTATACCCCAGACAAACAGGGCCTGGAGTGGACCTCAGCACTCATACAGCAGAGAGGATAGACCATTAGAGGGAAAACTAATTAACAGAAATACTTCATCATCAACAATCTCAGTGTCCACACAGAGACCCAATTGAAAAACCAGCAACTACTAAGACGACAGGCGGATAAATCCATAAAGATGGGAAGAAACCAGCGCAAAAAGGAGGAAAACACCCAAAACCAAAACACCTCACCTCCAAAAAAGGACCAAAACTCCTCACCAGCAAGGGAACAAAGCTGGACGAAGAATGAATGGGACGAAATGACGGAATCAGACTTCAGAAAGTGGATAATGAGAAACTTCAGTGAGCTAAAGGAACATGTTCTAAACCAGTGCAAAGAAACTAAGAACCTTGAAAAAAGATTTGAAAAAAGATCCGAGGAATTGATAACAAGAATGGACAACTTAGAGAGGAATATGAATGAATTGAAGGAGCTGAAAAACACAACACGAGAACTTCACGAAGCATGCACAAGTTTCAAAAGCCAAATTGACCAAGCTGAAGAAAGAATATCAGAAGTTGAAGATCAACTCAATGAAATAAAAGGAGAAACCAAGATTAAAGAAAAAAGCACAAAAAGGAATGAACAAAATCTCCAAGAAATGTGGGACTATGTGAAGAGACCCAACCTCCGTTTGATAGGTGTACCAGAATGTGACGAAGAGAATGAATCCAAGCTGGAAAACACTCTTCAAGATATTATCCAGGAAAATTTCCCCAACCTAGCAAGACAGGTCAATACTCAACTCCAGGAAATACAGAGAACACCACAAAGATACTCCGCAAGAAGAGCAACCCCAAGGCACATAATCGTCAGATTCACCAGGGTTGAAACGAAGGAGAAAATACTAAGGGCAGCCAGAGAGAAAGGTCAGGTCACCCACAAAGGGAAGCCCATCAGACTCACAGCAGATCTCTCGGCAGAGACTCTACAAGCCAGAAGAGAGTGGGGGCCAATATTCAACATCCTTAAAGAAAAGAGCTTTCAACCCAGAATTTCATATCCAGCCAAACTGAGCTTCATAAGTGAAGGAAAAATAAAATCCTTCACGAACAAGCAAGTACTCAGAGATTTTGTCACCACTAGGCCTGCTTTACAAGAGCTCCTGAAAGAGGCACTACACATAGAAAGAAACAACCAGTTCCAGCCATCCTAAAAGCATACCAAATGCAAAAGACCATCAACAAAATGAAGAATGTACATGAACCAATGGGCAAAACAGCCAGCTAGCATCAAAATGGCACTATCAAATTCACACATAACAATATTAACCCTGAATGTAAATGGGCTAAATGCACCAATCAAAAGACACAGACTGGCAAATTGGGTAAAAAACTAAAACCCATCAGTGTGCTGTATCCAGGAAAGCCACCTCACATGCAAAGATACACAAAGGCTCAAAGTAAAAGGATGGAGGAAGATTTACCAAGCAAATGGAGAGCAAAAAAAAGCAGGAGTTGCAATTCTCATCTCTGATAAAATAGACTTTAAAGCAACAAAGATCAAAAGGGACAAAGAAGGTCATTACATAATGGTAAAAGGATCAATACAACAAGAAGAGATAACGATTCTAAATATATATGGACCCAATGCAGGAGCACCCAGATATATAAGGCAAGTTCTTAATGATTTACAAAGAGACTTAGACTCCCACACAATAATAGTGGGAGACTTTAACACTCCACTGTCAATATCAGACAGATCAACCAGACAGAAAATTAACAAGAATATCCAGGACTTGAACTCAGACCTGGAACAAGCAAACCTGATAGACATTTACAGAACTCTCCAACCCAAATCCACAGAATATACATTCTTCTCAGCACCACATCACACCTACTCCAAAATTGACCACATAATTGGAAGTAAAGCACTCCTCAGCAAATGCAAAACAACTGAAATCATAACAAACAGTCTCTCAGACCATAGTGCAATCAAGTTGGAACTCAGAATTCAGAAAATAACTCAGAACTGCACAGCTTCATGGAAACTGAACAACTGGCTCTTGAATGTTGATTGGATAAACAATGAAATGAAGGCAGAAATAAAGAAGTTCTTTGAAACCAACGAGAACGAAGACACAATGTACCAGAATCTCTGGGACACATTTAAAGCAGTCTGTAGAGGAAAATATATAGCAATAAGTGCCCACATGAGAAGACTGGAGAGATCCAAAATTAACACCCTATCATAAAAATTGAAAGAGCTAGAGGAGCAAGATCAAAAAAGCTCAAAACCTAGCTGAAGACAAGAAATAACTAAGATCAGAGCAGAATTGAAGGAGATAGAGACAAGAGAAACCCTTCAAAAAATCAATAAATCTAAGAGCTCGTTTTTCAAAAAGATCAACAAAATAGACAGACCACTAGCCAGACTGATAAAAAAGAAAAGAGAGAACAACCAAATAGATGCAATAAAAAATGATAAAGGGGAAATCACCACAGATTCCACAGAAATTCACACCATCATCAGAGAATACTACAAACAACTCTATGCACACAAACTAGTAAATCAGGAAGAAATTGATAAATTCCTGGACACCTGTGTCCTCCCAAGCCTAAACCAGGAGGAAGCCGAAACTATGAATAGACCAATAACAAGGTCTGAAGTTGAGGCAGCAATTAAGAGCCTACCACTCAAAAAAAGCCCAGGTCCAGATGGGTTCACAGCTGAATTCTACCAGACACACAAAGAGGATCTGGTACCATTCCTTCTGAAACTATTCCAAATAATCCAAAAAGAGGGAACCCTTCCCAAATCATTTTATGAGACCAACATCATCCTGATACCAAAACCTGGCAGAGTCTCAACAAGAAAAGAAAACTTCAGGCCAATATCCATGATGAACATAGATGCAAAAATCTTCAATAAAATACTGGCAAACCAATTGCAACAGCACATTAAAAAACTTATCCATCATGATCAAGTAGGATTCATCCCGGGGATGCAAGGCTGGTTCAACATACGCAAGTGTATAAATGTAATTCACCACATAAACAGAAGCAAAAACAAAAACCACATGATTATCTCAATTGATGCAGAGAAGGCATTTGACAAAATTCAACAGCCCTTTATGCTAAAAACCCTCAATAAACTTGGTATTGATGGAACATATCTCAAAGTAATAAAAGCTATTTATGACAAACCAACAGCCAACATCATACTGAATGGGCAAAAACTGGAAGCATTCCCTTTGAAATCCGGCACTAGACAAGGATGCCCTCTCTCACCACTTCTATTCAACATAGTACTGGAAGTTCTAGCCAGAGCAAGCATGCAAGAAAAAGAAATAAAGGGTATTCAAATAGGAAAGGTGGAAGCCAAATTGTCTCTATTTGCAGACGACATGATAGTATACCTAGAAGACCCCATCACCTCAGCCCAAAAGCTCCTGCAACTGATAAGCAACTTCAGCAAAGTCTCAGGATATAAAATCAATGTTCAAAAATCACAAGCATTCCTGTACACCAATAACAGACTTAAAGAGAACCAAATCAAGAACAAACTGCCATTCATAATTGCTACAAAGAAAATAAAATACCTAGGAATACAACTCACTAGGAATGTAAGGGACCTTTAAGGAAAACTACAAACAACTGCTCAACGAAATAAGAGAGGACACAAACAGATGGAGAAACATTCCATGCTCGTGGTTAGGAAGAATCAATATCGTGAAAATGGCTATACTGCCCAAAGTAATTTACACAATCAATGCTATCCCCATCAAACTACCATTGAATTTCTTCACAGAACTGGAAAAAACCACCATGAATTTCATATGGAACCAAAAAAGAGCCCGCATAGCCCAGTCAATTCTAAGCAAAAAGAACACAGTGGGAGGCATCACGCTACCAGACTTCAAACTATACTACAAGGCTACAGTAATCAAAACAGCATGGTACTGGTACCAAAACAGAGATATAGACCAATGAAACAGAACAGAAGCATCAGAGGCAACACAAAATATCTACAACCATATTATCTTTGATAAACCAGACAAAAACAGGCAATGGGGAAAGGATTCCCTATTTAATAAATGGTGTTGGGAAAACTGGCTAGCCATGTGCAGAAAGCAGAAACTGGACCCCTTCCTGACACCTTACACTAAAATTAACTCCAGATGGATTAAAGACTTAAACGTAAGACCTGACACCATAAAAACCCTAGAAGAAAATCTAGGCAAAACCATTCAGGACATAGGAGTAGGAAAGGACTTCATGACCAAAACACCAAAAGCATTGGCAACAAAAGCCAAAATAGACAAATGGGACCTAATCAAACTCCACAGCTTCTGCATGGCAAAACAAACAGTCACTAGAGTGAATTGGCAACCATCAGAATGGGAAAAAATCTTTGCAGTTTACACATCTGACAAAGGGCTGATATCCAGAATTTACAAAGAACTCAAACAGATTTACAGGAAAAAAACAAACAAACCCATTCAAAAATGGGCAGAGGATATGAACAGAAACTTTACAAAAGAAGACATACATGAGGCCAACAAACATATGAAAAAGTGCTCATCATCATTGGTCATTAGAGAGATGCAAATCAAAACCACATTGAGATACCATCTCACACCAGTTAGAATGGAGATCATTAAAAAATCTGGAGACAGCAGATGCTGGAGAGGATGTGGAGAAATAGGAACACTCTTACACTGTTGGTGGGAGTGTAAATTAGTTCAACCATTGTGGAAGACAGTGTGGCGATTCCTCAGGGACCTAGAAATAGAAATTCCATTTGACCCAGCAATCCCATTACTGGGTATCTATCCAAAGGACTATAAATCGTTCTACTATAAGGACACATGCACACAAATGTTCATTGCAGCACTGTTTACAATAGCAAGGACCTGGAACCAACCCAAATGCCCAACAATGATAGACTGGACTGGGAAAATGTGGCACATATACACCATGGAATATTATGCAGCAATCAAAAATGATGAGTTTGTGTCCTTTGTGGGGACATGGATGAATCTGGAGAACATCATTCTCAGCAAACTGACACAAGAACAGAAAAAGAAATACCGCATATACTCACTCATAGGTGGGTGAGAAAAATGAGAACACATGGACACAGAGAGGCGGTCTACTATACACTGGGGACTGTTGGGGGGAATGGGGGAGGGACAGCGGGGGGGGGCTGGGGGGGATGACCTCGGGATGACTACCAAGTGTGGGTGAAGGGGAGGAAGGCAGCAAAGCACACTGCCATATGTGTACCTATGCAACTATCTTGCACATTCTGCACATGTACCCCCAAACCTATAATGCAATAAAAATTAAAAAAATAATAATAAAAAAAATAATAAAATAAAATTAAAAAAAAAAAAAAAAACAAAAAAAAACCCTTCATAGCACTATGATGTAGCCAGACTTGTAGAGTCCTTCTAAGGCCCATATTCCATCAGCTGTACATAGATAATAAGCTAAAGATAACCACAGGTTCCTTTTTTTGTGAAACTCAAAAACTACCACAGTTATGAATCCTTAGGATGACACACCAGTTCTGGCTCACTGATTCACTTCCAGCTCACTGATTCACTCCACTATCACTCCACTCCTACCCCATAGATCAAAGTGATTGTAATCAATAGTGTGGATGATCACAGCTCGGGTCCTTCACTGTCGGCTTCAGAGTAATAAAGTGGTGGCCCCCTGGTCTCACTTTTTCTCTTAATCTTTTTCTCATTCCTTTGTCACCACTGAACTCAGGGTACCCACAGGTGAGGTAGGGCTGGCTCTCTACATTCTGATGACCAATGTGGGGCTCATGGATCCCTACATTCTGGTGTCCAAACTTGTGGGGCTCATGGATTCCCTACCCTTTCATCGTCTTTGTATGACAGCTGAAACAATATGGCAGAGTGTTGCCTTGTTTTATCTCAACTGGGAACAAGCCCATCATCAGATAGAACCAAATTCTTCCCCACTCTTTGCAAGTCTGCCAAAGACAGGGGCAGTGCCAAGAGTATTGATTTTAGGACTACAAATAAATTTTAATGAGTAAGAAAATTTGTAATATAGGATTCATAAATACAATGGGCTGTAATTAGAAAATCTTCATAAACATAGACATTTTGCAATACACTTGAAAATCCAATGCATCAAAAAAGTAATTGCAATGGAAATAAAACTATTTTAACATCATAATAACATGCAAATAGCATATCAAAATTTGTAGGATGAAGCTAAATCAGGATTTAAAGGAAATTAATTACATTCAGAGCAAACATTAGAAAAAAAAAAGAGAAAAACTGTGTAAATTACCTGTTTCTAGATAACATTATCTTGGACATAAACTCTAACAATTCTACCAAAAAGCTGTTAGAATTGGTAATGTTCTGTAAGGTTGCAAAGTATGAAATCAACATGCAGAAGTCACTGAAATTTTTATACATTAACAAGGAACTACCTGAAAAATAACCAAGAAAACAACCATAAACACAAGAGCTACAAAAATAATGAAAATTTCTAGGAATAAATTTAACCAAGGAGGTGAAAAAATCTATAAACTGAATGAAAGTTAAGTAATAGAGAGAATTTAGAGAAAAGAGAATACCTGCAAAGTTTTAGTGGGAATGTAAATTAGTAGAGCCATTGTGGAAAACAGTATGGTGATTCCTCCAAAAATGAAAAATAGAACTACCATATGATTCAACTATCCTACTACTGGGTATATATTCAAAAGGTGTGAATTCAGTACTTCTGAGAAATGTCTACATTCTCATGTTCATTGCAACATTATTCACAGTAGCCAAGATATGGAATCAATCTGTTTCCATCAATGAATGAAAGGATAAAGAAGATGTGGTATATACAAGGCAATGGAATATTATTCAGCCTTAACAAAGAGGAAATTCTGTCATTTGCAACAACATGGATGAACCTAGAGGACATTATGTTAAGTGAAACAAGCCAGGCTGATATAGTTTCACTGTGTCGCCACCCAAATCTCATCTTGAATTGTAGTTACCATAATCCCCATATGTCATGGGAGGTACCTGGTGGGAAGTAATTTAATTATGTGGGCAGTTACCCTCATGCAGCTCTTGTGATAGTGAGTTCTTGTGAGATCTGATAGTTTTATAAAGTCTTTTCCCTGTTTTCTTAGCTCTTCTCCTTGCTCCTGCCATGTGAAGAAGGATTTGTTTGCATCCCTTCTGCTGTGATTTTAAGTATAATATGCAGGCTTGGAAAGATAACTACCATGTGATCTCACTTATATGTGAAATCTATAAAAGGTAAATACATAGAGTCAGGCAGTAAAATGGTGGTTACCATGGGCTGAGAGTTGGGAGAGTGGGTACAGGAGAGATGTTGGTCAAAGGGTACTAAGTTCAGTTACACAACAGAAATGAATTCAAGAGATGTGTTATACAATATGGTGACTATAGTTAATAACAGCATATTGTGTTCTCAAAAACTGCTGAGTAGATTATGCATTCATATAATAAAAAATAAAGTTTGTGACATGCTGCATAATGTTACATTTCTATACATTGTGGAATGACTAACTTTATCTCAATTTAGCCATTCTACAATGTATAGAAATTTTTTTCTTTTTCTAGAAAGGTGGGACAACTCAAAGCAGGGGCATGGAGACGGTTACAGCTCATAGATGGATTTAAAGATTTTCTGACTGGCAACTGGTTGAAATTTCGACATCATGTTGTGCATAACAAATATACACAATTTTTGTCTATTATGAAAAGAATGTGGTAAAATAGTAGCTAAAGTTAATGAAAGTAATAGAACAAAGTAAGTCAATCAAAGTGTGTATTTACTTTAAAAAATAAAATTAAGTTTTGGAGAAGTTTATCAATTTTGTGATAAAAGGAGAAAAGGAAAAATTCATACATAGAATGAAAATGATTGCTTCAATTCTGAAGATACTGATGTTCAGTTGTTCACAAGTTTTGACAAACTTTTAAATACGAGTGAACAATATTATGACAAAAATATAAGAATATCTTGGATGAAAGTATGTAAGAAATATAATTTATTAAGAAAAAAGAGCATCTAAATAATTTTCTGCATTTATTAAAGAAACAATGTATAATTTAAAACTTTTTCATGAAGAACACTCTTGTTCTATTTGTCTCTACTGATTAATTCTTCCAAAAAATTTGTATTTGGAATTTGAAAATACAGCATATGTACATATGTATGTATGTTATATGTGTGTGTGTATATATACACATATATACATATACATGTAGACACACATGTATATTTATATATGTAATATAAACACACACACACTTTTTTTGATATTAGAAAAATAGAGAACACTTCTTAACCCATTTTATAAGCCCACAGAATACTTTTTTCCCCTTCGTTATTTTCTATTTTTTTTTTTTATTTTCATAGGTATATAGTAGGTGTATATATAGGATACATGAAATATTCTGATACAGGTATGGAATGTGTAATAATCACATCATGGAAAGTGAAATATCTGTTCCATCAAGTATTTATCTTTTGTGTTACAAATCATGCAATTATGCTTTTTGTTATTTCAAAATGTACAATTGTTTTGACTACAGTTTCCCTGTTGTGCTATCAAATACTAGGTATTATTTGTTCTCACAAAATAGTTTTTGTACCCATTAATCACTCTCCCAACTAACTTTACCGACCTCTGGTAACCCTTCTCTACTCTCTATCTTCATGTGTTCGATTGTTTTGATATGTACATGCCACAAATAAGTGAGAGCATGTAATGCTTTTCTTTCTGGGCAGAGTTCATTTCACTTAACATAGTGACCTCCAGCTTCATCCATGTTGTTGCAAATAACAGGAACTCATTGTTTTATACTAAATAAGTACTATGTTCTGCATAAGTACCATAGTTTCTTTATCCGGTCATCTGTTTATGAATTTAGATTGCTTCCATATCTTGTCTACTGTAAATAGTGTTGTAACAAACATGGAAGTACATATATCTTTACCATATACAGATTTCCTTTCTTTTAGGTGTATACCAAGAAGTGCGATTGCTGGATCATACAGCAGCTCTCTTTTTATTTTGGGGGGGGGAACCTCCAAACTGTTCTTCATAGCTGTTTATTTGTTCCCACTAATAAATCTGAGGGTAAGCTTTTCTCCACATCCTCTCCAGTAATTATTATTGCCCATCTTTTGAATAAACCATTTTCACTGGGGTGAAATATCTTACTGTAGTTTTGATTTGCATTGTTGTAGTGATCAGTGATGTTGACTACCTTTATATATGCCCACTTGCCATTTGTATGTCTCCTTTTGAGAAATAGTTATTAAAATCTTTGACCCATAAATTGGATTAGACTTTTTCCTATATAATTATTGAAGATTCTTATATATTCTCGTTATTAATTTCTTGTTAGATGGTAGTTTGCAAATATTTTTCCCATTCTATGGGTTGTCTCTTCATTTTGTTGATGATTTTATTTTCACGCAGGAGCTTTTTAACTTGATGTAATCCCATGTGTCAATTTTTGCTCTTGTTACCCATGTTTGTGGGGTATTACACAAGAAATTTTGCCCACATCAATTACCTAGAGAGTTTCCCTAATGTTTTTGTAATAGTTTCATGTTCTATTCTTAGATTTAATTATTTAATTCATGTTGATTTGAATTTTGTATATGGTGAAAGATGGGAATTTCATTATTCCACATATGGATGTTCAGTTTACTCAACACCATTTATTTATTTTTTCATATATACATATATTTGTATATATATACATTTATATATATTTTATTGCACTTTAGGTTCTGGGGTACATGTGAAGAACATGCAGGATTGTTGCATAGGTACATACATGGCAATGTGGTTTGCTGCCTGCATTCCCCCATCACCTATATCTGGCATTTCTCCCCATGTTATCCCTCTCCAACCTCCCTACCTGCTGCTGTCCTTCCTGTATTCCCCCCTAACAGCCCAGTGTGTGATGCAGCCCTCCCTGTGTCCATGTGTTCTTATTGTTCAATACCCTCCTATGAGTGAGAACATGTAGTGTTTGATTTTCTGTTCTGATGGTCAGTTTGCTGAGAATGATGGTTTCCAGATTCATCCATGTCCCTACAAAGGACACAAACTCATCGGTTTTTATGGCTGCATAGTATTCCATGGTGTGTAGGTGCCACATTTTCCCTGTCCAGTCTGTCACTGATGGGCATTTGGGTTGGTTCCAGGTCTTTGCTATTGTAAACAGTGCCACAATGAACATACATATGTATGTGTCTTTATAATAGAACGAATTATAATCTTTTGGATATATACCCAGTAATGGGATTGCTGTGTCAAATGGAATTTCTATTTCTAGGTCCTTGAGGAATTGCCACACTGTCTTTCACAATAGTTGAACTAATTTACACTCCCACCAATGGTGTAAAAGTGTTCCTATTTCTTTACATCCTCCCCAGCATCTGTTGTCTCCAGATTTTTTAATGATTGCCATTCTAACTGGTGGCAGGTGGTATCTCGGTGTTGTTTTGATTTGTATTTCTCTGGTCATCAGTGATGATGAGCATTTTTTCATATGTTTGTTGGCCTCATAGATGTCTTCTTTTGTAAAGTGTCTGTTCATGTCCTTTGCCCACTTTTGAATGGATTTGTTTATTTTTTTCTTGTAAATCTGTTTTAGTTCTTTGTAGATTCTGGATATCAGCCCTGTGTCAGATGGGTAGATTGCAAAATATTTTCCCATTCTCTTGGTTGCTGGTTCACTCTAATGATGGTTTCTTTTGCTGTACAGAAGCTCTGGAGTTTAATTAGATCCCATTTGTCTATTTTGGCTTTCATTGCCAGTGGTTTTGGTGTTTTTGTCATGAAGTTCTTCCCTATGCCTAATTTTTTCTTCTTTTCTTTTGTCTCCTCTTACTATATATTTTCAAATAGCCTATCTTCAAACTCACTATTTCTTTATTCTGCTTAATCAATTCTGCTGCCAGCTGATGCATTCTTCTGTATGTCTATTTTTTTAGAGCTGTATGTCTATCAATTTAGAGCTGAATTGCTTTATTCAGCTCTAAAATTTCTGCCTGATTCTTTTTAATTATTTCAATGTCTTGTTAAATTTGTTTAATAGAAATCTGTATTTCTCCCATGTGTTACCTTGAATTTCTTTGAGCTGCCTCAAAACAGCCATTTTGACTTTTCTGTCTGAAAGGTCACATTTCTTTGTTCCCCAGAGGTAGCCCCTGCTGCCATATTTAGTGCCTTATTTAGTTCCTTTGGTTAACTCATGTTTCCTGAATGATCTTTATAACTAACAATGTTCGTCAGTGTCTGGGCATTGAAAAGTTATATATTTATTGTAGTTTTCACAGTTTGGGCTTATTTGTGCCTGTCCTTCTTGAGAAGGCTATCTATTCAAAGGGACTTGAGTCCCACGCCCAATATTAATGCCATTTTTCTTGCAGAGTTATAGAGATACCACCTTGGTGGTCTTAGATAAGATCTGAAATAATTATCTGGATTACCAAGCAGAGACTTTTATTTTTTTTCCCTTACTTTCTTACAAGCAAATGGAGTCTCTGTCTCTGTGTGTCGAACTGCCTGGAACTGGGGATGTGGTGATACAGGCACTCCTGTGACCACCACCACTAAGACTGTGCTGGGTCTCTCCCAAAGCCAGCACAGCACTGAGTCTTGCTCAAAGTCTGCTGTAACTGTGACTTTCCTGCCACCTATGTTCACTCAAGGCCCTAGGATTCTACAATCAGCAGGTGGTGAAATCAGCCATATTTGTCTCCTTCCCAAGCAAGCTCCCCTAGGCCTTTGGCAAGTCCAGAGATTCTATTAACTAATGTTCTATTTTATTGCAGCTAATCTGGCACTCAAACCACAAAAATAAGTCATTCCCCTTCTTCCTTTTCTTTTACATTGGCAAAGGAGCCTTTTCCTTCTGGGCACCTCCATGTGGGATTTCTGCATTTCTCTAATGACCAGTGATGATGAGCATTTTTTCATCATGACTTGAAGCTCAGTGTTCACTTGAAGCTCAAGGGCTCTTCTTGCCTGGTCTCGGACTCCCTCTTCAGGGCAGTGGACTCCCTGCTGGCCCAGGACAGGTCCAGAAATATTGTCCAAGAGCCTAGGCCTCAACTCAGGTACCCCAAGAGCCTACTTTTTATTCTACCCCTCACTGGCTGAGCTAGTACCTAGGCTGTAAGACAAAGTCCCTTTTACTATTCCCTCTGCTTTCTCAAATAGGTCATTCACCATAATCACCATAGTGGAGAATTTGTTAAGTCATGCCTGCAGTCAACATGTCTCAGAGCCCCAGGCCCATCACATATTACCTGGGCATCACCGCTGGTTATTAGGGTTCCAAGGACTCTTTAGTCAACAGTTGATGAACCTTGCCAAGATGGGGTTCTTTCTTCAAGGCAGCAGGTTCCCTCTTGGCCCAGGGTTTGTCTAGAAATGTGATCTCGGATCCAGGACCTGGAATGGGGGCATTACCCATTCCAGTGCCCTACCCTACTGTCACTGAGCAGGTATCCAGGATGCAAGACAAAGCCCTCTTTACTCTTTGCTCTCCATCACTTAAGCAGAAAAAAGGAGATGCTTTCATTGCTGCTGACTGCACTGCCTCAGGATGTGGGAGGGATGGCTCAAGCACTTCTAGTTGGGTGAGCTGATATCTCCCTTGGTCACATGCTAACTTAGTCTCTTGGCTCTGAGCCCAGCCCAACACTACGAGTTGCTTAGGAATTGCAATCCTTGTATCCTAAAGTGCCTTTCAAGTTTATGTAGAACCCCAGAGCACTTTGCCCCTTGATGGAAAGGCTTTCCAAGAAACTTAAGTTTTAGCTGATAGGAAGGGCAATTCCCCTCTGGCTAGGTTTGGTCTAAATGCTCCCTCTTTGCAGGAGAACTGGTTGAGCCCAGCATGGCTTTACTCTCTGCTCTGACAGGGCAACACTGAGTTCAGTGTAATATCCTCTACTCACTTTGCTCTTGTTCCCACAGATGCATAGAATCTCTGCTCTGCAGGGATACTGCCAGTGGATGGAGAAGGGGTGGCATAGGAGATTCAAGATGTCTGTTTAACCTCCTCAGTGCCTCTTTCAATGATAAGCTAAAGGCATGTACTGTGATTGTTCACCTGAGTTTTGGTTCTTATGATGGTGTTTTTCTGTGTACAGATATTTGTTAAAATTAGATGTTCCTGTAGGGAGGTATGAATGGTATAGACTTCTATTTTGTCTTCTTTCCCCACTTTCTCCATAGAAATCTGATACCAAAACCTAAGAAACACTATTAAAGAAAATACAGGCAAATACTTTCCATGAAAATAGAGATTTACAAAATTGGTTGGAATTCATAAACTTACCTACAATAATATGGATAGTTGATTTATTTAAAAAGTGTAACTGAAGGGAAGTTGAAAAAGCATCATACTTTTAGTATCTTTTGAGTGGTAAATTAGAATATACATGTGGAAAAAAGTCTGAGCCCTTCCTCAAAACAATTACTTTTTATGCATTGTAGATCTAAATATAAAAATGAAGCTCCAAGATAACATAAAGAATGCCTTAATTTTCTTGGGATATACAAGTATTTCCTAAACACAAAACACTATAACTATAATTTATGAAAAATGTTGGCACATTGAGTTATATTAAAATTAACTTTATTTCACTATAGACAAAAGAAAGTGATAAGGCACAGAGTTAGAGAAGACATACAGAGCTCTAGAACCTAAAAGTGAACACTTTCTAATGTATATTAAGAAACCTTTAAAATTAAAAGAAACACACATTTCTATGTAAAAAAAATGGGCAAGAATCTTGAACAGGCACTTCACAGGTGAACATATCATAAAGAGAATAGAAACATGAAGTTTCCCAGCTTCATACTTATTAGGGAAGGCTAATGAAAATCATAATGAGGTATCATACATCCTTATAACTGTATTGTTAATGTTGAGCAATGGGTAGATTGTAATAATGGAGAAATTCCTAGCTGCTTTGGAAGTTATGGTTTAATTCTTTTCTTAAGCTGTTTGGTAACATCTTAATTAAATAAATTAGTGCTAGCTTAGCAATTCAGCTTGCTGGTACACAGAACTACAAGACATAGAGTAAAATTCTAATACAGTGTTATTTCTAAAAACTCAAATATCTATCAAAAGTTAAATAATAAGTAGATTAGTAAGTTACATGAATGGATAAAGTGGAGAATACTTATACAATAGTATGTTACATACCAATACAAATAATAAACTGCTACATGCAACTACATAGAGTAATTGACAAACAATGTTTAAGTAAACAAGCTTAACAGAAAAGAACATTGATTGTATAATTTCACTTACAAAAAGTTTAAAAAGTATAAAACCATTCTAAGGTGTTAAAAGTAAGAAGATAAGTTTGATTTGGATTGGGAGGGAACACAAAGGCTGACACTGTGCCTCATAATGTTCTATATCTTGACTTGTAAGTTTCTTACATTGGTAAATTTACTTTGTGACAAGTGAATGAACTGTTCACTTATGGTTATATATTCTTTTGTATCTATGTTATAATTCAGTGAAAAGTTTAAAACAACTTTGACATACTAAAATGGGAGTTTAATTGGTAAAGCCAATGAGCTAGTCTGAGAATATAGTTTTTGAAACAAACCTTTAGAAGTCACCTTCTAAAGTTCTTCTGTGCTTTTAAAATATCTATATGTTATTTGAACTCATAAATTGGAAACAATATTAATTCTTTAGATTAGTGATCTGGAAAAAAATGCCAACCTAAACATTATATCTAATTTCAGTCTACAATCCTGGGAAATTAATTTTATAATTGAAAATTTTAAAGGCTTTAACAGAAATAGACTGCCAGAACTGATTTTGGTTTGGGAATCTTACTGAGTACGTTTTAATAAAGTAGAATAAATTTTACTAGAAAACTATCACGTTTCAAAATTAGAATCCCCACGTTTCATATATTGTTAAATATAACTATGAATTATCTTAAAACATTTTCTCTTATCTAGTCATTTCCATATACTCTCAGCAATAAAGTTTATGTTAATGTAAATGCATTATAAATAATTACTCTCTTAAGTACTTCCTGAGTTTAGAAGTTTTTTTTTTTTTTTTTTTTTTTTTTTTTTATTATGGAAAGAAGAAAAAAAATACTGAAATTGCTACATAGAATGAAATTGGTGACAATACTTCTGTTTTTTGACCTAACCTATGGTTTGGATGCCAAATAATAAAATGAATCTAATTAGGAGGCCTCAAAATATAGCTAACCTGTGAATGAGGCATGTAGTCATTTCTCACTAAAATGTTATAGTTCTTTTAAGTATCATGTGCGATATATAAAACAAGAAATCAAAGGAACATTCGGAAGAACTTTGTAATGTTTATTGAATTGAGTTATTTCACAGCAGTGAATCATCAAAGCCAATCATACAAAGGTACAATTGATAAGTATATTTTTATACATTTGATTATAATTATGAATTCCATTTGGATAAGCATTTACTAGCTGACATCAAAATGATTTACATCAAGGGCTTCAAAAGTTAGCAATATTATCACTCCTCCTTATTCCTAATCACTTTATGTATATACACACATACACATACACACTGTCACACACACACTCAAACATTCCCTGTTTCCTCTTTAGGTCTTACCAGATCTTATAGACAGGAATATAGTCCAAGAGAAGCAAAGGGTGTACAATAAATATTGTGTTCATAAAGGCCAAATAGGCAAGTAGATGGTAACAAGCTTTCATCTGTTTTTATTGATAAAATAACTAATATGGGCAATATTAATTCTTGGTGTTTGCAATTTTAACAACAGATATTCAAAAGGAAAATTAGCATTCACACTTATAACAAAGCTTTGTTTTTTATAACAATTTACACTGTATAGAATTTTTTACATTCCTAATCATATTGCATGTCTACAGTAATCTCAAGCAGTTATCAAGGCAGGGATTATAAGTTCAATTTTAGAAATGAGTAAACAATATCTCAGAGAAGTTAAGGGAACAATTCAAAGTTGTATAGCTAGTGAACTGTAGCTAGAATATTTTGATAACCAATTCTGTGCTTTATTAATATATTAGCAACTTACTGCATTTATTTTGCCATGACACAAAAATGCCAAGAACAGTTATAGTAGTAACAATTGCTTAGAATTACTTGGTTCTGATCATTATGTCTCTTTCAAAACTGGTTTTCAGTATTTCCAACTTCATAGATGACTAGAAATTGAAAATAGAACTTTAGGAAACTTTTAATTAGACCTTAACATTGCATAATAATGCAACTAATTCAAAGTTTTAAATATAATTTTCAAAAATTTAACTAGTTGAGAGACATGAGAAATCCCATTTGTCTAAAGAGTGGCTGTTGAGAAATATCCGTATGTAAAAATCTTAAATAAAAAACCAGATTAATAGCAAGTTATTGCTTCCATGAAAGGATTCTTGGTTTTACAGAATATATGTATGCAGATTCAGTCAATGACAAATATTTGTATACAAATAAAGTAATTACAGTACAGAAATTTAGTTTTTAGATTGCTATTCAATAGAGTATCTGCTTTGTAGAAGGTAGCAGACCACAAAATACTCATTGGATTTTGGCTTTGAAAAAATAGCCTGGGGATGAATGCCAAGTGTCGGTGAAGGGGAGGAAGGCAGCAAAACACACTGCCATGTGTGTACCTATGCAACTATCTTGCACGTTCTGCACATGTACCCCAAAACCTATAATGCAATAAAAATAAAAAAAAAGAAAAAATAGTTATGCTATCCAAGGTTAAATGGATACTTGAAATTGGAATTGAGTCTGGAACTTAGATACAATGCTTACTCAGTTATTGATTTTTTTTTTCCTCTCGTTATTCCAATACATGTCCATCATAAAGGGATGTTGGAAGAACTAAATGCAAGTAAAGACTTTTCACATTAGTTGTCACATAGCAAATACTCAATATATTATAGCTATTATTAGTGTCATTATTATTAAGATTATGACTATTTATTTTAGCTCTTTAGTGTAACAAGTGCAGAACCATGATCTCACATCCCTCAAAGTCACACTGATCTTGTATTTTTGGTCTTTTGATGTGATTAGTGATTTATAAGAAATATTGTTAGTTTGTGCATTATTTTTCTTTCTTATATTTCTCATTTATAAAGATAGATAAACTAACTAGACTTTCAAACCTGCTGACGTGTCTTAAGACAAGAGCTGAGCAGTTTTGCAAATTAGAAGTTACTGTCTCCCTTATAATCTAGTAAATAAACTCTAGAGAAAGAAAAGTTATCAATCATACCTCCCATTATTGTATTTCATATTTTGGAAAAGAATAGGTTGTTCTTGTTTGAGAATTGTTTTTTTGAGGAGTTGTAGAAATAAAAATTAGAATTAAAAGAATGAGACCAGATTTTAGACAGTGTTCATTTAGGACATTAACTTAAAGAATTTAGATAAATGATAGTAGATATATTGAATCTGTCTTGTACACTTCGATGGATTATTAGAAGCTTTCAAATCTTCTTAGTCAAAAATGAGTATAAAGATATATCTTGCCTCTTTAGTAAAGCTTTTGGTCATCAATTTTCAATATCTGCCTTGAAATATGAAGAAACACATGAGATGTGTCTACAGTACTGAACTAGACTATGTAGTCAGAACTAAGGACTAAAAATGTCTCAGATTGTAGAGTCTTTAAGGAAGATTGGTTTGTAGACCATGTAGAGCAGATTGAAGAGGAAAGGCTGTGTTAGAGAGACTGAGTCTGTTAAAATTTAATTTATTCACAGTATCTTTTTTGTTATTCTATGGTACACATGTTGTGAATGTTTGCCTAAAAGACTTACAGCTTCACTGAAGTATCTAAAATGCACTTGAAGTCTTGAAGGTTGGCACTGAAAAGCAAATGTGTCTATCAGTCAAGATAGAGTTGGTTAATTAATATCTTACTTCAACATCTGCAGGGCTTTAAGCAAGAAATACTTATTTGTCATTCATGATACGTGTTCACCACATGGCTAACAGAGGACCCTGCCCACATCTTTCCAATTGAATGGAGACGAGTCCACTGTTGTGAAATACCTTGTTGTGTGTCATGGTTTGATCTTTCTACCAGCTTCTTTTAGGTGTTGACACAGATGATACATTAACTATTGAATTGATATGGACCCGAGGCTCAGACAGGTTAAGAGATTGACCCTCGTTGTGTGGCTACAAAGTAAAGCAGCCATCAGTCTCCTTCAATCTAATTCAGTTAAGTATTTTTTTTTTAAGCTAGTATTTTTCCAGCTTTAATGCTCACATAATTTGGGGGTGGGCTTGAGATTCTGCATTTGTAACAGGATTTCAGGCAATGTCCACCTGGATGATCCATACTTGAGTAGCAAGACTTTAGATGAACCTCACATCATTTTCTCAAACTTCTCAGACACCACAGTCTACTTTTCCTTGCTGCCGTTCTTCCATGTTTGAAGGCCTTTTGAGGCCAAGTAGGGAGTGCAAGTTAAATTGCACAAATGTTCTTGAAATTTGTAAAACTTTTAGTAAAACTTTGCAAAATGTACAGATGAGTAGGAAAGAAGAAAATGTTATTTTTTGTGACTGTATCATTTGATTTCTCCTTGAATTGTGATGACAGTTAGCTAATGTTTATACTGGTAATGTACACTTCATCTTCTTAAGCAGCAAGTCTAAATCCATAGAGGTGAGAGCTAAGGAGAGAAGAAGGTAATTGAGTGCTGACTCAGTACCAGTTGTAAATTTTGTTGTGTTTATAACACATTGATAGCTATTAAAATCAGTGTTTTGTGAAAATTACATTTATTACTTTCTTACTTAAGTTTCCACAGAGAAATCACTTTTTGCCACATGACTACACATTTGACATTTTGAATAGTAAGTATATTTCTCTACGATAAATAATATCTTGAGGTCACCCTATTATTCAATTCAAAGCAGAGAGGTTGAACAAAAAAAATCATTTAGTTTCAAGGACAAAATAAAAGACAATTGACCAAAAGAATTTCTTTGGATATGGTTAGACAGAGGGTCTTTAGGGAAAATTTGTTTGAAATTTTGGTGATGAAGTCACCTGGCAGACTCTGAAGAGACACATCAATCAGGTTTGACACAGTGCTGATTGCACCATTAAATCACCATCATGGGGTTGATTTGCCTCATCAGATCAAGTGAAAAAAAATGTGATAGTAAGCTTTTTCAAATTTTCTTACTGAAGCTTCTCCAGATAAATCTATATTTTTCATTGAGCTAAGCTAATTGACCATAACACTCTATCTTTAATAACAGGATATTTAGACTGGGCACTATGCTTCCTTAAGCAGGGTCAAATGACTATTTTTAGCAAGCTGAGAAAACATTCATGATATTAACTCTTCAGAAAGATACCTGATGGATTGCAGGTTATTTTGACTTTATATAGGAAAAAAGAAAAAATTTAAAGGTTATCATAGGCTATAGGACAAATTACTAATTGTTCGTAAAACCTATTCTTGAGCTGATGTTCTAACTTAGCACCCATGGAGAATGTCATAAGTCAGCTTTTGGTTTACTTTATAATCTAAATATTTATGGCCATAAGAAGCATAGATATAAAAATATAATTTTTCATATTGTGACATTCTAGTACACAAGTAATTCAGATACAATTATCCATTTATTAGGAAAAAACAAATGTGAGATCCTACTCTATTCAAAACACTAGAATAGGTGTTATGGATATAACAGACAATATGATGGTAACAATTATCTTCATTACAATGGTAATTATCTTTCTTCTAAGTTCTTAGGTATATTCAAAACCCTGTCAATAACTATAATAAATAAGATTGTACCAATTTTTGTATATGTGTATCAGTTGTTCATAAAAGTGTTCATTTTACTGTAAATATCAGTACTATTAATATTTAACTTTTTCTGAGATATAGAGAAATCTCAAAGAAGTTTTGTCATACATGTTTTTAAATTTTATTTTGTGAATTGTGTGCTTGTTTCAGAAATGCTTTCATCTTTTTCAAGGTTATATAAATTTCTAGATAGTAGTATATTGGGTTTTAGAGATATGTTCTCTAAATGTTTATGATAAAACAATTCCAATATTAGAGAAACTCTTTCAGAAAATAGAAAAGGAGAAAAAACTTCCCCCACTATTTTCATGTAGTGAGTGTAACCATTGACCTAAATCAGAGAAATCTAGTGTAAGAATTTTAAAAATGTAGATCAGTGTCACTTATAAGTGCAAAAGCTTTAATGCAGACTATAATCATGTAATGAAAGTGGAGATAATCCCAGAAATAAAAGATTAATATTGGACATTTAAAAAGAATAGAAAAAACTGATCACACTAATTGACACGAATAATTACATTTGATATAATTAGTGTCTATTCATGATAAAAGCTATAGCTAAGAAGGAATATCTTCAACATAGGAAACACTTTCAACATGTTCAGTGATAATGAAGATAAATGCTATATATTTCTAATATGTATTATAAATATTGGTAAAATATTAGAATTCTGTTACAATTTGACAATAGATAAGAATGTTTGCTTCTTTGATTACATTCAATATTATTCCACTGTGCCCTAGCAAGTACAGTAACACAGGAAAAATTAATCAAATATACAAGGAAGAGAAAGAATTATCATTATTTATAGGCAATATAACTTTTTACACAAAAATATATAAGAAAATACAAGCATGTCTTTGGCATTAATTATATATATCTCTATATAACAATGAATTTCATTCTTATACAGTCACAAAATTATTAAAATGTAATTCTTAAAATGTCATTATTTATTATAACAAAAAAAGCTACTATGAGTAGAACTGACAAAATATTTAATAGAGAAATTTAATTAGTTACTAGACATTTACAAAATTCTAAATAAATGAACAGCTGTTCTTAAAATGAACTGACAATATGATAACTTTTAAAACTTACTATAATAAAATAATTAATTTTTCCCAAATATCTTAAGTATTTATTGGAATTCTATTCAAAATCTCAACAGAGTTTTCCATAGACTTTGTTAGGGTGATTCTGACATTTGTACAGAAGAGTAAAGAACCAAAAACTGCCCTCAAATTTTTTAATTAAAAAAATGAGAATACGTGTTTTACCAGATGTCAAGATTTACTGATAGTTATACAAAGCCCCATGGATAGATATGTTGATTAACTAGTGAAATAGAGAACTGAAGAAAACATCTTCAGCATGTTTTCATGTTCAGCATCTTACAGTTAGCTTATAATCAAGGAGTGTATTATTTAATAAATCTTGAGGCAACTGGTTATCTATATGAAAACTGATTTACTTTGGGAATAACATAAGAAATTACATGGGAATCAAGTTAAATGTGGAAAGAAAAATATTACAATTTTTAGAAGAAATATGAATGTAATGCTGGTGTAAAGTTTGTTGTTATTGTTATTTTTAAAGAAAATAGTACCAATTGTAAAGGAATAAGTTGATAATTTGATTGCATTTAACTTGTGAAAACAGAACTTCTGTTCCTCTAAAAGCATAAAAATTAAGAAGATAATTCACAAACTTGAAGAATATATTTGTCATGTATATAATTATATGCAGACAGCTTTTAAAATTAATAAGAAAAGACAAACAACATAATAGAAAAATGAGCAAAGGACATACATCAATAGATAATTCATAGACTATAAACCCTGAGTGTCCAAAATGCAAAAGGATATTCAACCTTAACCACAATCAAGCTTATGTGAATTAAAATCACAACAAAAAAACATGGATGCCAATCAGATAGGCGTAAAAGGGCTCACAGCACCTACAACTGGAAAGAACTAGGAGAAACAGGGACTCATCCTTTTGAGGAGGGAGGGCAGTAGCGCTCTTTGAAAATGCAGTTTATCTGTTACTTAAGCTGAAAAGGCCATACTTCCTAGGCCCAGCACTTTCACTCCTAGGTAATTTCTTTCATATGGCACAAGGAGACATCAGCACCGTTTGCAGTAGTAAAAACTAGAAACCTATCAGTATTGCTACTGCTTATCAATACCTGGTTCTCTTTTCCTTTCTGGGTCTATGGAAGCTGCTCTTCTCAGCTAAGCATGGCTGGTTCTAGCTAGCAAACATGGAATGGAAACAAATTGCATAATTTACCTCCCCATTGCCACAGTAGCCGCAATTTTCCAGATAAGAAACCTTTATCACTTGGATCCCTGAGTACACTGTGGAACTGAGCATCTTCTTAAACTATAATGGACTCTATCTAAGCAAGAAATAAGCTACTTTTTTTTCTGGTGTTTTTTGGTTATTTTCCTATCACAGTAAAAACCTAACCTTTCCTAACTGGTAGACTTAAATGTCATCCACAGGAAAATTAATCAATAAATTGCAGAATACCAATAAAATTAGATAGTATACAGCCATGAAATAATTAACTAGAATTATTCAAAACATGAAACACTCAGTGTGGTTCCATGCACCTGTAGCCCCAGCTTGAGCATGGGAGTTCAAGTCCAGATGAGGTAGGAAATAGACAGAACTTATTTTTCAGCCCCAATGATATGAAGTGAAGAAACTAGCACTAAATAGGAGATGGGGACAAAAGTGATCCCTAGTTACCCTCATTGCTCATTAGCAGAAGACGTTCCCACCAATGCCATGACAGTTTACAAATACCATAGCCATGACCCAGAAGCTATTGCTTCTTTTCATTGAAATGACCCAGAATTACTGCCTCTTTCCTAGAAAATTCTGAATAACTCACCCCTCAATTTGCATTCAACCATCCTTTAATTTGCATGTAATTGAAAATGGAAATAAGTGAATATAGATACAGTTGCCAACAGTCTTAAGTGGCTCTGAGCACACTGCCTCTGAGTTAGCCATGCACCACATGGAGCAGCTCCAGTTCAATAAAAGATTGTTGTTTAATACCATCAGCTCACCCTCAAATTTTCTTCTAGGTGAAGCTAAGAACCTTCCTGGGATAAGCCCCAGTTTTGGGGCTTGCCTGCCTTCTTGCATTGTAGACTGGGCAAAATAGCAAGACCATAATCTCTAAAACACAAACAGAAAGCAAAAACAAATAAAAGCATGAACCAACCTCTTCAAAATAATTGTGAGTGTAGACATGTGCTAACTTCAGTGGCTCAGGGGTTACGGTGAGACTTAGCTCTCCATGTCAGCTGATCCAGGGCCTCAGAATAGCCAGAGAGCCTAGGTCTTGGTGTGGGCACTCTTGGAGCAATTCTAGCTCCAGAGGTGTGGCATGCATAGAATTAGGAGAGGTGAAAGCTTCTCTTCCAAAGTGGCTTAACAGCAGCTACTTCTTAGGTAGGGGTGGGGTGTGGGTTCGTGTCTCCTTCTTTGGGATTCCCTGAGTGGGTTGTGGGTTCATGGCTCCTTCTTTGGGGTTCCCCAGCAGTAATGGCTGTTGGTTACCAGTGGCAAGAGATGTGATTGTGCTCTAAGAAGCAGGCCACTGGGGACCATCGTGATTCTTGGTATATGGTAGATGTCTCTAGCTTCTGCCTTTCTTTGCTCCTAGCTTCCTCTTGGCATCTCAGGTCTACCAGTCTTCACCAGCAGTTCTGTCTGTGTGCTCTTTCTCTCACCTTCTCCTTCTTGTTTTTCTTTTTCCTATTGTGTTTCTGCAGATTATTTTATGTGCCCTTGACCCTCCAAGCTATTTTAATTTGTAAATAGCTGTCTGTATTTGTTTTTATGTATGTGTGTAGGATTGAAGACTGATTTCTCTTGCTTTGCCTTCTTGATGATAGCCCTTTTAATAATATAAATAAAATTTTCCTGATTTTGGAAAGTTGTGCATTATAAAATTTGCCTTAAATAATTTGAGTTTGTGAGTGATAGGTTTGGCTCTATGTTCCAACTCTGATTTCATCTTGAATTGTAATAAACTTGTGTTGAGGGTGGGACCTGGTGGGAAGTGATTAGATCATGAGGGCAGTTTTCTCCATGCTCTTCTCATGATAGCGAGGAAATTCTTATGAGGTTTGATGGTTTTTAAAGTGACAGTTTTCTCCTGTGTACTCTTTGTACTGCTGCCTTGTGAAGAAGGTGCCTGATTCCCCTTTGCCTTCTGCCATAATTGTAGGTTTCCTGAGGCCTCCCCAGACATGCAGAACTGTGAGTCAATTAAACCTCTTTTGTTTATAAATTATCTATTCTCAGGTAGTTTCTGTATAGCAGTGTGAAAATGGACTAATACAGTGAGCATGCTTAATTTTTCTTTATTTTTATTATTTTAGCCTCAGGACCCTCGCATGCTTTATTTTAAAATATTCTGTTTGATATGTTAATATTCATTTTTCTATACCACTTGAGTTACTCCAAAGAATTTAGCCCTGAAATCACTATATTATTTTTATGGTTGTTTAAACAGAATATGAAGTAAACACTTGAAAATATAGTAGCTGAATTTATCATTGAATTTTAAATGCTTGTAAGTATGATCAGAACAAAAGACTAGAATAAAGGTGTTAAAGTCATACTGTGTAAACCTTTTCTCACATGTGTATATTCAAAATGTTAATCCTGAAAAAGCAAAAATGTACTCATTACTTCCTTCTTAAATATAACCTGTGACTAATACTGTCATGTAATGATTCCTCACAGTAGTTACTTCACATCTGAAAAATTTACTTTTTTCTATGTTTGTATTTTAGAGTCAAAGTTCAAGACATTAGGATATTTCATTTTACATTTGTAAACTTTTTTATGACTCTTGGTATTCTGACAAAAAAGAAAAAAAAGACCCTTAAATTTTGGTGCAAATATTTCATAGAGGGTAGCAGACAACATGACAAAAATAATGAACATTCCCAATAATATTCCATGGTGATTTTTTCAGCAGTTGTTCAATTTTTGAGAAAGATGGTAGATAAATAAAATAGTTAATGCCTGAAGGTTTTCCAATATTCTGTAATTTAAAAGCAAAAAGAGCGGTTGTAATTAAACATTAACAATCATGAATTGTCATTCTTCACAGAGTGTGGTGACAGTTCAAACAATACATATTTCAAATTTCTGGTGTTTAGTCACACATGCCTTTCATAGCTGTTGGAAAGTATAAGTAAATCTTTGAAGTAATAAAATAGTTTGCTATAGGGATAACTTATTGATATAGCTTCAGAATAATTTAACTTCTTTGAACCAGAAGCTCAAATATTTTACCTTTAATCTTTTAAATTGTGTTTCATGCCAGTTATTCAGATTTTGACAAGGTCTTCAAAGTGTAAGTTTCTATATACTTCATGTGAATATTGAATATTTGGATATTGCTCAAGACTGTAGAATGTTCACTAGTTTTGTTTTATGTCCAACAAGGTGTAAGAGCAAGTATCTTAATATTTATGAATTAATCACCAGAAATATTTATGCAGCATCTAATATGTAGGTGCCAGTTAGATTCTATCTTTAAGGATCTTGCTGAAATCTGTTGAATAAATCATAATAAATTTCTATTGAGTTCTTGCCTATGCCACATATTTTACTGAACACTGAATGCACAGCAATTGAGTTGGCATTCAAAATTTTTGCCTTCATAATGCTGAAATTATATAGAATGTTTGAATGATTGGAATTTGATCAGGGGATATTTAAACAAAAGAAGGATTCCTTTAATAATTTAATTTTAAAGTGCAAAATACAATGTAATTGAATTCAAACTGGTGTCTCATTGAGGTATGGTTGCTATTGCACAAGCATTCAAAGGCACTGTTTTATACCAGCCTGCAAAGAATGCTAATTAATTAATTTTAATAATTACAACAGGATTTGTTACTTTGATAATGCTAACTCAGATCTTTGAATCTGTGATTTTAGATTAGAAAAAGTATACGCATTAACTATTAAAGCTTGTTTTTCTGACATTAATTTTAATAATTACAATGGGATTTGTTACTTTGATAATGCTAACTCAGATCTTTGAATCTGTGATTTTAGATTAGAAAAAGTATACACATTAACTATTAAAGCTTATTTTTTTGACATTAATTTTAATAATTACAACGGGATTTGTTAATTTGATAATGCTAACTCAGATCTTTGAATCTGTGATTTTAGATTAGAAAAAGTATACACATTAACTATTAAAGCTTTTTTTTTTTTTGACATATTTCCATCAGGGGGTACTATCCACATTTAATGTAAAGATTAAAACCCTTTCTAAGATACAAATGTTCCAAATCATTTGAAACATTTGGTTTCAAATGATTTGTAAGTAAAACAGTTAAACTTTTGAGTGAAAAGGCAATGTTATATTTCTAGCATATTTTCCACAATAACGGGCAGATATTAGGTTACAAAATCCTCTTTATGAAATCAAAAAACTTAGAGTGTATTATTCAAATTATTCACTAAAATCCAGATAGTGTCAGCAGGAATGAATTCATTATCTACTAAATATTTTTAAAAAAGTTTTTTAAAATGCAACTTGTGAATTAAATTTAAGTCCTTGTTATGGTAAAAGTTATACATGTTAATTCAAATGAATAAAAATAATCTAGGGATTTTAGTGAGATAGGCTACATAAGAAAAATAAACTGTATTCTCTCTGTAGTCTATTCACCAGACCCCAGTTTCCTCTGATTTCATTAATATGTTAAGTTTGTGATACTTTTATTACATTTCATTTGATTATAGGAATTAAATGCTTCCTCACCATAAAGACATAAATGTTAGTATTTTTAACTCCTAGAATTAAAAATATTTCTTATGCTTAAAAGGAGAAATACCTAAAGTAGATGACAGGGCAGTGGATGCAGCAAACCATTAGCATGGATGTGTATACCTATGTAACAAACCTGCACGATCAGCACATGTACCCCCAGAACTTGAGGCATAATAAATTTTAAAAAGGTAGTATTTAACTTACATTTGTTTTCTGTTTTTATATCTATAAGAAAATGTGTGTGATTATGTGGGTTTTTTCAAAAAACCTAACTGAAACATTCATTATTACTGTTGTTTAAAATACAGATTATGCCTGTGCTTTTAATAAAAGATTATTCCTACAAAGGTAACACAAGTAGCAGCAGATATCCACAGTCTAAAGTATAGATAATTGTAATGCTTAAAAGATTTATTTTAAGATAGTAAGTAGGAACACAGGAGTCTATGGCTTAGATCAAGTGAAAGTATACCTCAAATTGTTAATCTCTTAAATGCTTAATTAAAATCCTCTCTCTTTTAAATGACAAATTGTTTATAAGTTCCTCTGTAAATCATCAGGCTGATAACCCTTTGATTTCTCAATCTTTGTAGTGTTGCTGTAACTGTAGGTTTGGGATTAAAATGATCTTGAAGGTTTAAAAATTTAATCAATCAAAAAAACAGGGACTTATTGAGTGTCTGTAAGATGCTCAATTCTACCATATTAGAAAATTCGACTATAACAGAATTTGAAATTTAAACTTCCTCCAGTTGAACGCTACTCTTCAATACCTGTTTTCTATAAAACTATCAGCTTTCCTTTTATTTGATGATAGAAAAAGCCATTGGCTTATTCAAACAAGCAGTTATTATTATTTTTTAAGGAGTGTAAAGTGTAAATGGTTGCTCTTTTTATATATTTTAGTTGAACAAGAACAAACTAGGAAAAGGAAGGTGAAATATGGCTATAGATTAGGTGGATGTTAGTGATTTCAGAGTGTATTTTATATTTATTCATCTATTCCACATTTTTGAAGTCTCACTATGTAGCAAGTACAATGCTGTGCAGTGGTAATATAATGGAAAATAACACAATGTTTTGAAGGGAGTTTTAGTAAAGGATTCAGGGAAGAGTGAAAGTGAGGAAATAATGAGTTCACTTCTTTAAAATTTAATATTCTGATATTTAAAAAGTGTGTAATCATGAAATACTATGCATTGTCTACATAGCACACCCTTTAAGCTATAAAATTTTAGCCCTTTACATTGTCTTTTAGTTATTTTGCAACTCCATAAATTGTAGGATTAATAGGCAGATTCTGTCATCTCTGGTAGTTTAAAGTCTTCCCACCTTCAGCTTCTCCATCATCATGGAAAAACAAGTTTTACCTCTATTTGCACATTGATATCAATATATCTTTATGCTATATAAATTTGGTTTGCTCTGGTTTCCTCATGAGTAAAAACTCTTTAACACAGGTTCATTTTTTATATGGTTTGGATTGTGTCCCCACCCAAATCTCATGTCAAATTGTAATCCCAAGTGTTGGAGGAGGGGCTTGGTAGGAGATGATTGGTACATGAGGGCAGATTTCCCTTTTGCTGTTCTCATGATTATGAGTGAGTTTATGTGAGATTTGGTTGTTTAAAAATCTCCCTCTTCTCTCTTTTCTTTCTGCTCCAGTCATGTAAGATATCTCTGCTTCCCCTTTGCCTTTGGCCATGATTGTAAGTTTCTTGTGGCCTCCCTAGCCATGCTTCCTGTACAGCCTGTGGAACTGTGAGCCAATTAAACCCCTTGTCTCTTGACCTAGTCTCAGGTATTTCTTTACAGCAGTGTGCAAACAAAATAATACAATTTTTATTTGTTTGAGAGTCAGTCTTACTCTTATTTGAAAGTTATCCTTTAACACAATATATAAATTGGAAATGAGAGTTTGGATTTCAGAAGTTTGTTGATAGAAGGTACCTGAATTCATAAGAACAGATGAGATTCCCCCAGAGCAAGTGGGCATAGAGGGAAAAGTAAGTTGAATAAAGAATGATGAGGAAGATTACAATTTAAAAAGCAAGATTTAGAAGGATTCCTTTTTATCAAACATTTGTTACTTATTTGAATTCCACTAAAATAAATGTTAGTTTTATTTCTCAATTCATGGAAATAAATTAAGGTTTCTGGAGTAGAAAGACCTAAAATATATTGCTATAGAAATTTAGAATGCCAGATTGTGAAAGCAGAATTTGTAAACTAAGGCTCATCTAGAACAGTGGTTTCAACCTTGGCTCCAGATTAGAATTGTGTGTGATTTTTAATATACTAATGCCTTGATTCTGTCAAAGAATGCCGCATATGCCCCAGCCAATAGACAAAATGGACTCTCTGTGGTTAAAAGTGAGTTAAAGTAGAACCATGTGGCTATAGATGGGATAAGAACTCTCCTGACTCCACTAGCTGTTTCAAAGAGACATCTTAAGAGAATTCTGGTTTTGGGCTTAGAAACCAATCAATTAGTGCTTACCTGCTCCAGCCAATCAGGGCACAGTTATGTTGACCAATTAGCACCAAGCAAGTTTGAATCCTTCCTTTGCATGAACAGACTTGATTGGAAACTTACATGGACACATTTGCTACAAAACCCAGATTGTTCTTTGGTTCTCTGGAATGCATCTTCATTTTATATGAAAGCGGTGTCTCCCTGGTATATAAACTGTTCACTGGAATAAAGTCTCTTTTGTCCAAATTTCTCAGGACACTTCTGTTCACAATTTCCTGCTCTGAGATTTTTGTTTAGCTGATTCAGGTTGGGGTCTGAGCTCTGGGATTTTTAAAGGGTATTTCTAATGTGCAACCAGCATTGAGAAGCACTGGTCTAGATAAGAATAGTCAGGATGCTAAAAGCCATGAAAGAGATAATGAGGAATCCTTCAGGATATGTTATGAGAGGGGGATGGAAGGAAAAAGTCTGTTAGAAAGAAGATTCCAGTAATTGTAGTTGTCTTCAAATATTGAAGGATTTTCATGCAAGTCTTTATTCTGTTCCTTTCATGTAGAAATGGGACATTAAGTGGAGATAGTTTGGGCTTACACCAGAAACTTCAAATGACCTGAAATGTATTAAAATTGCATAGATTTCTTTGTAAAACAGCTAAGTCAATACTGAGATATTAAGGGATGTTTAACATAGTTTTTCCTTTACTACAATATTATAAATTTGTCTGAACCAGTCATCTCCTTAAAAGCCAAAGATTGACTCCACTTAATAGTTCCATGAAAATAATTTGAAATGTCCCATTGAATATATTAATTATCTTTGGAATGTAATACATACCTCATGTTCTCAGTTTCAGTCCTGAGCAATTCCTTATTATCAGCTGTTTCTTTCTCAAGGTCAAGATAAGACTGTTCCCACAAAACAGAAGTGTCTCTCTCAGGCTCTTGTCACCAGTTAGAAAAATGACTCCAAGGAGGTGACTAGGCAGACACCTTACCTATAAAAAGGAGAAGAGTAGAATGCTACTGAGCAGTATGTCCAAAAAGCCTTCAGATTACAGAAGTTATGTTGGGATCATTCTTCATGGTAAAGAGATGTCCATATTGCAGTTTTTGTTCTATGAGAATCTATCACAGGATAACAACAAGAACAATAAAAACTATAATAGCCTGCAGCACATTCAACAGAAGGTACCTTGAGATACCTGGGCAGACAGTGGTACAGAGCGGGGTGGCGGGGGGGTGCAAGATATAATGAATCTTGGCAAAGAAACTCTAGGGACGATGATAAGAATTCCTTCTGCTGCTACATTTTTCCTAAGTGCACAGAGCAGAATGGCCTGTTGGGTTATGAAACAGACTCTTCTAGTTGCACCAGCTACTCCAGTCCTAATCACTGTCAGTAGTGCCTCTTCCAAATAAAAGCCAGCACTACCATATATTTGCCACACAAATAACTCACTTTCTTACTTTTCTGTTTTTGTAACCTGTCAGTCTATTAAGTTTCTGATTTATTGTATAAAGAAGTGCCTCACATAGTTATTCTCCCTTCATAATTTGCTTCTGCATTTGTATTTATTTACACATTTTGGCTATTTGTTTTGAAATTTTACTTGCCTAAGCACTCGGACACGCTTTGGATGTTAATTTACTCTGTATTGACTAGTCTCTCCTTCTTAATTTTATATTGTGGGTTTTTTTTTTTCAAAATTAACTTTTGTAGTTACATATTGCTGCATATTGAACGGTGCTCAGTAGGGAATGACTAACAAGATTTATGCTCAGTCGAGAGTAAAACTTACTAGACCAGCACACTAAGCTTACTGTGTTTTACTCTAATTTAAGAAAATACAAATTAAACTCTTCACTAATTTTGCAAGGAAGACAAATAAACCTATTACATTTTTAAGCTCTTTTTTTCCATTAAATGAATTACATGGTTAAGGTTTTAAAAATAAATTGTTGCTTTAATAAAAGCATTCTTAGTCCAAATTCTATGCTGACTGGAGTGACTAATAATTTTATTATACTGTAAATTATTAAATATGTCACTTGATGCTGACATTAATCTTTTGATGATAGATATATAAAATATGTGACAAAACTTTAATCAATAGAAATACATATAGAATGGAAAAACAGATAATCCTTCTTTGGGCCCTTTCTGCCTTTCTCCCTTCCTTCTTTCCTCCCATCATTTTATGCTTTTACATATGTTTTCATTCTTTCTTTCACTCTTTTATTCCCTTCTTTTCTTATTTTTCTTCAGTTTCTATGTTTTATTCTTTGATATTTTTGGACTGACTTAGAACAGTTTTATAAAAAAGTCTGATCTTCCTGAAGTCAGCCTTTCTTTAATGGAAGTATGCTCACTAATGTGAAAATTAGACATATTTATATTATGAAAAACTCCTCTCTGAACTACTATTCTTCTGTCTTTATCTTTTTTTTTTGAAATTTATGAGTAATTACATCTATAATTTTGAAAAACTCTCTACCTTTCAATTTCCAATAGGCTTGTTCATACCCACCTAGTTTGAATGCCTTTTTAGTCTCCTTTTTGACTTCTTGTGCACTTTCCTCTTGTTTCCTTGCCTTCTCCATTCCATACCCACAAGCTCTCTTTTTCTGTTTGTATTCCCTCAAGTAAACTCAAGGATTCAATTTTTATTTTTAATCAGGTAGTTCAGAATTTCTCATATCCTGATAATTGATTCCATGTTAAGCTGCCTTCCAGTTGCCCACACGTTACTTTAGTTTCTATGACTCCTTATCTCTTCCTTCCCATAGCGAAGCAAGTAAAATTACTCTGTAAGACTGTTTGCTCACTTATAAATTGAAAAGAATAATAGTACCTGTATCATAGGCTTGTTTAATGTAAAATAAGACCATTCATTCACAGCACTTACAAAAGTGCCTGGCACTATGTGGCTGGTACATGGTGAATGCTCAGTAAATAATACCTGATATTCCAGTTGCTATGGTTGTTGTGATGTTACACTCCTAATATGGCTAACTGATTACTTTATCCCTATATTATAAAAATATTTTCTGATTAGATTTATTGTTATAAGTTTCCTGTCAAATTCATTAGGAATTGTATTTAAAAAGCAATCTTCCCAAAATGCCATTTGTGTTATTTCACTCTGTGCTGAAAAAATGATTGAATGGGACTTGATTTCTGATTGTCTCAAGTATCATTACCTACATAATATATTTTTTTTTCTGATCATGGTGATAGTTCTTGAATTCTCATTTCCTATCATAAGAAATTCTAGATTATGCATATTTGATCTTCGTAATTTTTCTGTATTTTTAAATTGCATTTTAGAATAAGTTACTCTTCAGTCACTTATATTGAGAATATTTATTTAAAATAAGAATGAATGGTAAGGAAGGAAAAAAAAGAAGGTAAAGTATGACACAGGGCATAGTAGATATTTGTGTGGTTTGCAAAAATGGGAGCAATAAAGTACATAAAGCCAGAGTTATCTGGATCTCTTGAAGTACATTTTAAAATATTTTAGGAGAGAGAGCAGAGCCACTTAAGAAAAGCCATTGGAATATACCCTTTTTGACACCTTACACTAAAATTAACTCCAGATGGATTAAAGACTTAAACATAAGACCTGGCACCATAAAAACCCTAGAAGAAAATCTAGACAAAACCATTCAGGGCATAGGAGTAGGCAAGGACTTCATGAACAAAACACCAAAAGCATTGGCAACAAAAGCCAAAATAGACAAATGGGACCTAATCAAACTCCACAGTTTTTGCACAGCAAAAGAAACAGTCACTAGAGTGAATCGGCAACCATCAGAATGGGAAAAAATCTTTGCAGTTTACCCATCTGTCAAAGGGCTGATATCCAGAATTTACAAATAACTCAAACAGATTTATGGAAAAAAAAAAAAAAAAAAAAAAAACCAAGCCCATTCAAAAATGGGCAAAGGATATGAACAGACACTTTACAAAAGAAGACATACATGAGGCCAACAAACATATGAAAAAATGCTCATCATCACTGGTCATTAGAGAGAGAAAATCAAAACCACATTGAGATACCATCTCACGCCAGTTAAAATGGCAATCATTAAAAAATCTGGAGACAACAGATGCTGGAGAGGATGCAGAGAAATAGGAACACTCTTACACTGTTGGTGGGAGTGTAAATTAGTTCAACCATTGTGGAAGACAGTGTGGTGATTCCTCAAGGACCTAGAAATAGAAATTCCATTTGACCCAGCAATCCCATTACTGGGTATATATCCAAAGGACTACTGCTGGGTATATATTTAATCATTCTACTATAAGGACACATGCACATGAATGTTCATTGCAGCACTGTTTACAATAGCAAAGACCTGGAACCAACCCAAATGCCCATCGATGATAGACTGGACTGGGAAAATGTGGTACATATACACCATGGAATATTATGCAGCAATCAAAAATGATGAGTTTTTGTCCTTTGTAAGGACATGGATGAATCTGGAGAACATCATTCTCAGCAAACTGACACAGGAACAGAAAATGAAATACCACATATTCTCACTCATAGGTGGGTGAGAAAAATGAGAACACATGGACACAGGGAGGGGGGTACTACACACTGGGGTCTATTGGGGGAATAGGGGAGAAACAGTGGGGGAGGAGCTGGGGAGGGATAGCCTGGGGATAAATGCCAAGTGTGGGTGAAGGGGAGGAAGGCAGCAAAACACACTTCCATGTGTGTACCTATGCAACTATCTGGCATGTTCTGCACATGTACCCCAAAACCTAAAATGCAATAAAAATTAAAAAAAAAGGAATATACCCTAATGCTTTTAACTGCTGGGAATATAGTTAAAATTATATCAAACAGGGTGCTTAAAAGGGAGGAGTGGTAAAAACTATCAGTAAATAAGCGATACTATGGGGAGAAATGCCAGATATAGGTGATTGGGAGGAAGCCAGCAAATCACACTGTCACGTGTGTACCTATGCAACAATCTTGCATGTTCTACACATGTACCCCAAAAACCTAAAATGCAACAAAAAAAACTTTTCACTTAAGCTGGAGAGAGCAAATTGAATACCATATGTTTTAAAATTTAAGGCAGAATAGACTATAAGAAGCATCATTCTTCTAAAGAATAAGCACCCTTAAGTTAAACAATGAAACATGTTTTTGATTGCTTAGAAAATTTTATATTTTTAAAGAGATCTTTTAAGCTTAGTTTAACACAAATTTCACTATATACTTTTGTGTTTACATAAAATGGAAAATAAGCAACTAAATTGTTTTAAGTGATACCAAATTGTTAACATTCAGAGGCTAAATCATTTTTCCAACTCACAGACAATGATTGTGATTTTTCACACCAGATGGTCTTCTCTGTTATCAAATGTATTTGGTGATGCAGGAGTTTTTCTTTTTAATTCCATAAAAAATTAAACTTAGCAGTATGTGCTGTAAAACAGATTTTACAATTGTGCCGCTATAACAGGCTTTGCAATTACCTAGAGTTAGCCTGATTTTGATTTCTGCTACAGTAGTGTTAATAAACATTCCTACTTACTACATTTCTCATCTCTTTCTTACCACCATTTTGTTTCTAAGGGTTAATAGATTACTTCATTTTCATGAATTGGGTAGATTTACAAATTGGAACTTTGTAGGCAGGATTTGAGGTTGAAGTATCTACAACTTCAGCTGCTCTAGTAATGAAAAATTTATGAGATTGTTGCCTTCCCAACAGTGATAGTGAAACATCTTCAACTGCAAGGTGCCATTTGATTGAAGGTTGTAACTCAATTTCATGGAAAAGTTGAAAAACATGTCTTATTGTCTTTTAAATTTGGTAAACTTTTTTCTGTCTCAAGCATTTACCACATTCTTCATCTCTAATATGGGCATCTAATTGTTACTGAATCTCTAGTTGTTGCTGAAATTCTAGAAGTAGAAACAATTCCGAGTTACAAAATCATAAGGCACTGAGTATTCTTATGGAGGATTAGAGAGCAAGAAAGTCAGCAAATAAAAACTTGTGGGTATTCATGTTACTTACAACAAAGCACATAGATACATTGTCAAAACTGTTAGGAAGAACCTGAATTATATCAAGAACCCTAAACTTAGAAGTAAAATTTGTGTGAAGAAAGTGGGGGTTTATAGGAGGTGAAAAAAGACAAAAAGCATTCATTCACCAGCTTCTACATTCTAGGCATTATATAAATGTTGTACATGATTTGCTAATTTCATTCTCACAAAAGCTTTGTGGGATAAGTATCATGCTCACTTCTTGGTAATGATGCTGCAATTTGTATAGATTGAGTTATCATGCTTGTAAGTAATGCAGCAACACAATGGAAATCATCATGCTTGTAAGTAATGCAGCAACACAATACAAGTATTTAAATGCCCAAACTTCTGTATAACTCCATTTTAGCCTAGGTAATGTTTTCTCAATTAAAAAAATTATAATAAATACTATCAACAATTTCTACAATACCTTATAATTCCTAACTTATGTTAACACACTTATTCTCAAAGATGAGGTCAAAGAGAGATTGAATAGCCTAACTGGAAAATTCCTCTGGATGGAGCTATGAAGCACATCAATCCATTCCTTTAAGAACTGTTAACAACTATTTAATGCATTTCCCAGAAAGATGATTATATCCATGGGGAGATGATCCAAGATGGCCAAATAGAAACAGCTCTGGAGTGCAGTTCCCAGTGAGAATGCAGAGGGTGAGTGATCACTGCATTTCCAAATGAATTTTTATGAGTGATCACTGCATTTCCAAATAAATTTTTTACTGCCCATAGACTAGGAGATTCCCAGGCAGAAAAGCAACATGAGTCTTCAGCATGGCTGTTTCAACCTGCGCAGCAGGTATCCGCACAAAAACTCACACAAAGCTGGATGTCATTTCAAATGGTGCCTGGAGTACCAGGGAGAAAGAGTCACCCATTCAACTGAAAAAAAGAGGACTGAAAGAGTGAGCCAGGTGATCTGGCTCAGGAGGTCCCAACTTCATGAAGACCAAGAATCTGAAATGCTCTGGACTGAGAGTTTCATAGCAAACACAGCTGGACCTGGGACAGTCCAACTCTGCAGGGAAAAGTGTGTCTGCCATTTTGAGGCAGTCTACCACTACCAAGGCAGTCTGCCATTACAGAGATATTCTGCCATTGCTGAGACAGACTGCCATTACCAAGGCAGTTACAACTATACCTCTGTAAACAAAACTGCAAGGAAGTTCACACAGCAGCTGGGCAGAATCCATGGCAGCTCAGCAATGCCTCTGCTGGCAGACCATAACTAGGCTACCTCCTCACTGGGCAGGGCATTTCTAAAGAAAGGCAGCAGCATATCAGAACTTATAAATAAAGCCCCACCTTCCCAGGACATAGCATCTGGGATAAAAAGGTGGGTGGTTATGAGTTCCACTGCAGCAGACTTAAATGAAGCTGCCCAGCAGCTCTGAACAGAACAGTGGAGCTCACAGCTCAGCACTTGAGCTCCTATAAGGGACAGACTGTCTCCTCAAGCAGCTCCCCAACCCCTGTATATCCAAAGAGACACCTCATAAAGGAGAGCTCAGGTTTACATCTGGCAGGTAATCTGGGACAAGATAAGAGAAAAAGTAACTGGCAGCAACCTTTACTGTTCTGCAGCCCCCATGGGTGATCCCCAGGCAAGCAGGGTCTGGAGTGGACCTCCAGAAGTCCTACAGCAGAGGGGCCTGACTGTTAGAAGGAAAATTAAAAAACAGAAATAACTTCATCATCAACAAAAAGGATGTCCACTCAGACCCATCTGAAAGTGACCAACTACAAAGACCACAGGTAGATAAATCCACAAAGATGGGAAGAAACTGGCACAAAAAAGATGAAAACACTGAAAACCAGAATGCCTCTCCTCCTACAAGGGATCACAACTCCTCACCAGCAAGGGAACAATGCTAAATGGAGAATGAGTTTGATGAACTGACAGAAACAGGTTTCAGAAACTGGGTAATAACAAACTTCTCTGAGATAAAAGAACATGTTCTGACCCAATGCAAAGAAACTAAGAACCTTGAATAACGGTTTAACAAAATGCTAACGAGAATAAACAGCTTAGAGAAAAATATAAATGAATTGATGGAGCTGAAAAGCACAGAACAAGAATGTCATGAAGCATACACAAGTTTCAATAGCCAAAAGCCAAATCTACCAAGCAGAAGAAAGCATATCAGAAATTGAAGATCAACTCAATGAAATAAAATGAGAAGGCAAGATAATGGAAAAAAGAGTAAAAAGAAATGAACAAAATCTCCAATAAATATGGCATTATGTGAAAAGACCTAATCTACATTTGATAGATGTACCTGAATGTGACAAGAGAGAATGAATCCTAGCTGGAAAACACTCTTCAGGATATTATCCAGGAGAACTTACCAACCTAGCAGGGCAGGCCAGTATTGAAGTCTAGGAAATAAAGAAAACACCACAAAGATATTTTTCAAGAAGAGCAACCTAAAGGCACATAATTTTCAGATCCACCAGGGTTGAAATGAAGGAAAAAATGCTATGGGCAGCCAGAGAGAAAGGTTGGGTTACCTACAGAGGGAAGTCCATCAGACTCACTGCAGATCTCTCAGTGGAAACCCTACAAGCCAGAAGAGGGGGGGGGGCAATATTCAACATCCTTTAAGAAAAGAACTTTCAACCTAGTATTTTGTATCCAGCCAAATTAATCTTCATAAGCGAAGGAGAAATAAAATTCTTTACAATCATGCAATTGCTGAGAGATTTCATCACCAACAGGCCTGCCTTACAAAAAGCTCCTGAAAGAAGCACTAAACAAGGAAAGGAACAACCAGTACCAGCCACTCCAAAAATGTACCAAATGGTAAAGAGCATTGATACAATGAAAAAACTGAGTCAACTAATGGGCAAAACAACCAGCTAGCATCAAAATGGCAAGATCAAATTCACACAACACAATATTAATCTTAAATGTAAATGGGCTAAATGCCCAAATCAAAAGACACAGACTGGCAAACTGAATAAAAAGTCAAAAACCATCTGTGTACTGTATCCAGAAAACCCATCTGACATGCAGGGAGACACATAGGCTCAAAATAAAGGGATGGAGGAAGACTTATTAAGCAAATGCAGAGAAAAAAAAAAGCAGAAGTTGTGATCCGAATCTCTGATAAAATAGACTTTAAACAAACAAAGGTCAAAAGAGACAAAGAAGGACATTACATAATGGTAAAAGGATCAATGCAACAAGAAGAGCTAATGATCCTAAATATATACACACCCAATACAGGAGCACTCAGATACATAAAGCAAGTTCTTAATGACCTACAAAGAGACTTAGACTTTCTCAGAATAATACTGGGAGACTTCAATACATCACTGTCAATATTAAACACATCAATGAGACAGAAAATTAACAAGATCTGGAATAAGCAAACCTAATAGACATTTACAGAACTCTCCACCTCAAATCCACAGAATATACATTCTTCTCAGCACCACATCACACCTATTCTAAAATTGACCACATAATTGGAAGTAAAACACTCCTTAGCAAATGCAAAAGAACAGAAATCATAACAAACCATCTCTCAGACCACAGTGCAATCATATTAGAACTCAGGATTAAGAAACTAACTCAGAACCACACTTGATTGAAACTGAAAAACTAGCTCTTGAATGTTGACTGGATAAACAATGAAATGAAGGAAAAAAAAAAGATTTTTTCAAAATCAATGAGAACAAAGACACAACATTCTGGGACACATTAAAGCAGTGTCGAGGGGCAAATTTATAGCAGTAAATGCCCACATGAGAAGCAAGTAAATACCTAAAATTGACACCCTATCATCAAAATTGAAAGAGCTAGAGGAGCAAGATCAAAAAAAAAACTCAAAAGCTAGCAGAAGGCTAGAAATAACTAAGATCAGAGCAGAACTGAAGGAGATAAAAACACAAAAAATCCTTCAAAAATCAATAAATCCAGGAGCTGGTTTTTTGAAAAGTTCATCAAAAGAGACTGCTAACCAGGTTAAAAAAGACAAAAGAGAGAAGAATCAAATAGATGCAAAAAAAAAAAAAAAAACCATGATAAGGGGGATATTACCACCGATTCCACAGAAATACAAACTACCATCAGAGATTACTACAAACAACTCTATGCATATAAACCATTAAACCTGGAAGAGATGGATAAATTCCTGAACACCTGCACCATCCGAATCCTAAGGCAGAAAGAAGTCAAAACCCTAAATAGACCCAATAACAAGGGCTGAAGTTGAGGACATAATTAGTAGCCTATCAACCAAAAGAAGCCCAGGTTCAGATGGGTTCACAGCTAATTCTACCAGACATAAAAAGAGGAGCTGGTACTTCTCCTTCTGAAACTCTTTCAAACAATCAAAAAAGAGGGAATCCTTCCCAAATCATTTTATGAGATCAAAATTATCCTAATACCAAAACCCGGCAGAGGACAAAAAAGAGAACTTCAGGACGATATCCGTGATGAACATAGATGCAAAAATCTTGAATAAAATATTGGTCAACTGATTGCAACAGCACATCAAAAAACTTATCCATTATGATCAAGTAGGCTTTATATTAGGGATGCAAGGCTGGTTCAACATATGCAGGTCTATAAATGTAATTCACCACATAAACAGAACCAAACACAAAAACCCATGATTATCTCAATAGATGCAGAGAAGGCCTTCAAAGAAATTCAGCCATTTATGATAAAAACTCTCAATAAACTAGGTATCGATGGTATGTATCTCAAAATAATAAAAGCTATTTATGTCAAACCCACAGCCAGTATTATACTGAATGAGCAAAAACTGGAAGTATTCCCTTTGAAATCTGGCACTAGACAAGGATGCCCTCTCTCACCTCTCCTGTTCAATATAGTATTGGAAGTTCCAGTCAGAGCATTCAGGCAAAAAAAAAAAAAAAAAAAGAAATAAAGGGTATTCAATTAGGAAAGGAGGAAGTCAAATTGTCTCTATTTGCAGATGACATGATTGTATATTTAGAAGACTGTATTGTCTCAGCCCAAAATCTCCTTAAACTGATAAGCTACTTAAGCAAAGTCTTAGGATACAAAATCAATGTGCAGAAATCACAAACGTTCCTATATACCCATAACAGACTGAGAGCCAAATCAAGAACGAACTGCCATTCACCATTGCTACAAAAAGAACAAAATACCTAGGAATACAACTAACAAAGGATGTAAAGGATCTCTTCAAGGAGAACTACAGACCACTGCTCACAGAAATAAGAGAGGACACAAACAGATGGAAAAATACTCCATGCTCATGTTTAGGAAGAATCAATATTGTAAAATTGGCCATACTGCCCAAAGTAATTTATAGATTCAATGCTGTCCCCATCAAGCTACCTATGACCCTCTTCACAGAACTGGGAAAAAACCACCTTAAACTTCAAATGGAACCAAAAGAGAGCCCACATAGCCAAGACAATCCTAAGCAAAAAGAACAAAGCTGAAGGCATCATGCTACCTGACTTCAAACTATACTACAAGGCTACAGTAACCAAAAATCATGGTACTGTTACCAAAACAGAGATATAGACCGATGGAACAGAACAGAGGCCTCGGAGGCAATACCACACTTCTACAACCAACTGATATTTGACAAATCTGACAAAAGCAATAGGGAAAGAATTCCCTGTTTAATAAATGGTGTTGGGAAAACTGGCTAGCTATGTGCAAAAAGCAGAAACTGGACCCCTTCCTGACACCTTACACTAAAATTAACTCCAGATGGTTTAAAGACTTAAATATAAGACCTAACACCATAATAACTCTAGAAGAAAACCTGGGCAAAACAATTCTGGACATAAGCATAGGCAAGGACTTCATGACTAAAACACCAAAAGCATTGGCAACAAAAATAAATAGACAAGTGAGATCTAATTAAACTCCAGAGATTCTGCACAGCAAAAGAAACAATCATTACAGTGAACCAGCAATGAACAGAATGGAAACAAATTTTTGCAATCTACCCATCTGACAAAGGCCTAATATCCAGAATGTACAAACAACTAAAATGGATTTACAAGAAATAAACAAACCATTTAGAAGTGGGTGAAGGGCCCAGGCACAGTGGCTCAAGCCTGTAATCCCAGCACTTTGGGAGGCCGAGGTGGGTGGATCATGAGGTCAAGAGATCGAGACCATTCTGGTCAACATGGTGAAACCCCGTCTCTACTAAAAATACAAAAAAAATAGCTGGGTGTGGTGGCGCGTGCCTGTAATCCCAGCTACTCAGGAGGCTGAGGCAGGAGAATTGCCTGAACCCAGGAGGCAGATGTTGCAGTGAGCCAAGATTGCACCCTTGCACTCCAGCCTGGGTAACAAGAGCAAAACTTCATCGCAAAAAAAAAAAAAAAAAAAAAAAGTGGTTGAAGGAGATGAACAGACACTTTTCAAAATAAGACTTATATGAGGCCAACAGACATATAAAAAAATGCTCATCATCACTAGTCTTTTGAGAAATGCAAATCAAAACCACATTGAGATACCATCTCATGCCAATTAGAATGGTGGTCATTAAAAAAATCTGGAGACAACAGACGCTTTTACGCTGTTGGTGAGAATGTAAATTAGTTCAAACATTGTGGAAGATGGTATAGTGATTTCTCAATGACCTAGAAATAGAAATTCCATTTGACCCAGCAATCCTATTACTGGATATATATCCAATGGATTATAAGTCATTTTATTATAAAGACACATGCTCACCTATGTTCATTGTGGCACTGTTTACAGTAGCAAAGACCTGGAACCAACCCAAACGCCCATCAATGATAGGCTGGACAGGGAAAATGTGGCACATATACATCATGGAATACTATGCAGCCATAAAAAAGATGAGTTAGTGTCCTTTGTAGGGACATGGATGAACCTGGAGATTATTATTTTTAGCAAACTGACACAAGAACAGAAAATCAAGCACTGCATGTTCTCACTCATAGGTAAGGGTTGAACAATGAGAACACATGGACATAGGGAGGGGAACATCACACACTATGGTCTGTTTTGTGAGACTAGGGTAGGGATAATGGTGGGTAGGGAGTTGGGGAGGGACAACATGGGGAATAATGCCAGATATAGCTGTTGGAGATGGAGGCAGTAAACCACATTGCCATGTTATACCTAGGCAACAATCCTGCATGTTCTTCATGTGTACCCCAGAACCTAAAGTGCAATTATATATATATATATAATTAAATCCATATTAAATATAAATAAGTATTTATATTTACTTATAAAATGTAAGGTAAATATAAGACTGTCAGAAAGGCTTTTTACAATACTAGTTCCATGAGAGTCTAAGACCATCTATTGCATCATTTAATTTAAAATAAATAATTTTCAAAGGTAAATGAGAAAAGACAGTGCATATGGAAGAGATAAAGAAGAACATACTATACCAGATGGCAGTGTATATACATGAGTAACTAACTCTCTTCATTGACTTGTTCAGAATCAGACAGCAATGAAAAAGGAAACAAAATGACAATTTTTATCATCATTGTTAGTGTCATTATAGCTATATGCATACTTGTTTTGTGTTAGGCCTTATGTGATGTTCCATATGTACCTTAACTCATTTAACCTTTCTTACATACTTTTAAGTGATAGTGAATAATCAAGTCTAATGTTAGGATGTATCCATTTTTTTTTTTAAATTTTATTATAAGGAGAAATTTATAGCTCTCAGATATAGTAAATAATTATTCTCAAAATCCATGGTACTGATAACATTCACATTTGTGAAACACCAAAGCGGGCCTCTCTGACATGAAGAGCTTTTGATAACAGTTTTGTGAATTATGTTTATTTGATTTTCAAGTAAAGAGTCTGGAAGGAAAGGCACCCATGGACTTTTCTCCATATGAATGAAATGACATGCATCATCCTCTGGTTGTTTGAAAAATGAGAGTGTTGCATACTCTAGAATTGGTCACACAATTAGGCATAAAACAATTCTTCACAAATTCAAAAGAAAATTAATATAATACCAACCACATTCTTGACCTACAGTGCAATAAAAATATAAATCAATACTAAGAATATTGCTCAAAACTATGCAATTACATAGAAATTCAACAATGTGTTTCAGAATGACTTCTGGGTAAATAGTGAAATTAAGGCAGAAATTTACAAGTTCTTTGAATCTAACAAGAACAAAGATACAATAAAACAGAATCTTTGGAACACGGCTAAAGCAGTGTTCAGAGGGAAGCTTATAGCACTAAACATCCAAATCAAAGAGTAAGAAGGATCTCAAATTAACAACCTAACATCACAACTGGTAGAACTGGAGTAACATGAGCGAATCAACCTGGAGGCTAACAGAATATAAGAAATAACCAAAAATCCCAGCTGAACTTCAGGAAATTGAGATGCAAAAAATCATACAAAAGATCAACAAACACTGGAGTTGTTTTTTTGAAAAAAGTAATGAGATAGAGAGACTGCTAGCTAGACGAATGAGAAAAAGAGAGAAGATTTAAATAAACAAGGTTAGAAATGGCAAACGGGACAATATCGCTGACTCCACAGAAATATGAAAACTTCTCAAAATTTTCTACAAACATCTCTATGTACACAAACCAGAAAATCTAGAAGAAACGGATAAATTCTTGGACATACAGCCTCCCAAGACTGAATCAGGAAGAAATTGAATCCCTGAACATGCCAATAAGATATTCTAACATGAAATCAGAAATAAAATGCCTACTAATGAAAAGAAGCTTAAGACCAGATGAATACACAGTTGAATTCTTCCATATATAAAAATAAGAACTCATACTATTCCTACTAAAACTATTCCAAAAAATTGAGGAGAAGGGACTCCTTCCCAACTCATTCTATGAGGCCAGTATCAGCCTGATACCAAAACCTGGCAGACACACACACACAAAGAAAACTTTAGGCCAATATCCTTGATACACACAGATGTAAAAATCCTCAACAAAATACTACCAAACTGAATCCAAGAGCACATGAAAAAAGCTAATCCACCATGATCAAGTGGGCTTTGTCCCTGTGATGTAAGTTTGGTTCAACATACGCAAATCAATAATGTGATTCATCACATAAACAGAAGTAAATCAAAACCCACATGATTATCTCAATAGATGCAGAAAATGCTCTTAGTAAATTTAGCATTCTCTGATGTTAAAAACTCTCGATAAAATAGGCATTGAAAGAACACACTTCAAATAAGAAGAGACATCTATGACAAACCCACAACCTGTTTCATACTGAATGAAGAAAAGCTGGAAGCATTCCCCTTGAAATCCAGCACATGGTGAGATCTCTCACCACTCCTATTCAATAGAGTACTGAAAGTCCTAGCCAGATCAATCAGGCAAGAGAATAAAATAAAAGACATTCAAACAGGAAGAAAAAGAAAAGTCAAACTTTGCAGCCAACATGATTCTATATCTAGAAAATCCCATAGTCTCATCCCAAAAGCTCTTTGATATGATAAACAATTTTAATAAAGTCTCAGGATAAAACAAGGAATTTATAAAATTTAGTAGCATTTCTATACACTAACAACATCCAAGCTGAAAGCCAAATTAGGAACACTATCCCATTCACAATCACTACAAAAATAATAAAATACCTAGGAATACAGCTAGCCAGGTAGGTGAAAGATCTCCATCACAAGAATTACAAAATATTGCTCAAAGAAATCAGAGATGACACAAATATATCCTATGCTCATGGACAGGAAGAATTCAATATTATTAAAATGGCAATACTGCTCAACGGAATTTATAGATTCAACACTATTCCTACCAAACTACCAATGATATTCTTCACAGAAGTAAAGAAAACAAATTTAAAAATTTATGTGGAACCAAACAAGAGCCTAAGAACCAAGGCAGTCCTAAGCAAAACAACGAAGCTGGAGGCATCATATTACCCTTCTTCAAATTATACTACAAGGCTACAGTGACCAAAATAGCATGATATTGATACAAGTACAGACAATAGAATAGAGAGTTTAAAAGTAATTTTGCACATCTAAAATAATTTGATCTTAGACAAAGCTGACAAAAACAAGCAATGATGCTCCCTATTCAATACATGGTGCTGGATAGCTGGTTAGCCATGTGAAGGAGATTGAAATTGTCCCACTTCCTTATACCAAGTACCAAAATCAAGTCAATATAGAGTAAAAACTTAAATGTAAAACCTAAATGTAAAATCTATAAGTATAAAATCCCTGGAAGATAACCTAGAAAATACCATTCTGTCAAATATTTCATGTAAAGACACCAAAAAGCAATTGCAACAAAAACAGAAATTGACAAATGGGACCTAATTTAACTAAAGAGTTTCTGCATAGCAAAAGAAGCTATCAACAGATTAAACAGAAAACCTACAGAATGGGAGAAAACATTTGAAATCTATGCATCTGACAAAGGTCTACCAGAATTTATATGAGACTGAAACAAATGTAGAAGCCAAACAAAACTAACCCAGTTAAAAAGTGGGCAAAGGACATGAACAGACACTTTTCTAAAGACACACATGTGGCCAGTAAGCATAAGAAAGAATGCTCAACATCACCAATCATTATAGAAATGCAAATCAAAACCACAATGAAATACTATCTCACACTAGTCAGAATGGCTATTGTCAAAAATAACAGATGCTGGTGAGGTTGCAGAGAAAAGGAAGTGCTTATACGCTATTGGGGAGAGTGTAAGTCAGTTCATCCCTTGTGGAAAGCAGTATGGTGATTTCTCAAAGAACTTAAAACAGAATTACCATTTGACCCAGCGATCCCATTATTTGTTATACGAATATAATATTGTTCTACCATAAATGGTCATAACTTATGGTAGAACAGTATACCCAAAGGAATATAAATTGTTCTACCAGAAAGACACATGCACACATATCTTCACTGAAGCACAATAGAAAAGTCATGAAAGCAACCTAAATGCTGATTAATGGTACACTAAAGAAAATGTGGTACATATATGCCATGGAATACTATACAGCCATAAAAAACAATGAGATCATGTCCATTGAAGTAACATGGATGGAGCTGGAGGCCATTATCATAAGCAAATTAATTCAGAAACCAAAAAACAAATGCCATGTGTTCTCACTTCTAAGTGGAAGCTAAACAACAAGAATACATGAACACAAAAGTGGAACAGCAAACACAGGGGCTTACTTCAGGGTGGAGAGTAAGAGGAAGGAGAGGATTAGCAAAAATATACTTATTGAGTATTATGCTTATTACCTGGATGCTGAAATAATCTGTACACCAATCCCTCATAACACACAATTTACTTATATATTAAATCTACACATGTACTACGGAACCTAAAATAAAAGTTCAAAGAAAAAGAAAATGAGAGTGCTAGAACAGAGTATTTTCAAAATTCTCTTTCATGCCGTAGAACTCATGACCTTATTATAGGTTTTACTGGGGCCACAGGATATTTAGGGAACACTGCACAAAAATTAGGATATATGTCTCTTCATTTTACCATGGAATTTTTGTATATTTTTCCACATGCTGTGGATATGAACTAACAAAAGAGAGAAATACTTTAATATCAGGAAAAATACAAAATATATTCCACCTAAACTTGAGAAATCAGATTTGCATCATGCTATGATCTGCACTAAATTGTATATTAGGCATTGGGTCAAATTTAAAGATCCAAATTACTCTACTTTTAACTTCAAGGAACTTGAAATTTACCACTAGGCCCTGTGGCAGGAGGGAAAGATAAATTGAGTCCATGAAGGGCTGAGAAAATTCTATTATCTGAATACATAGTTAGAATTTTACCTCTGGTTCCACTGGCTGCACTTTATTTTACTTAAAATGACTCATCCCAACTCTGATTTTAATGGTGTATGTCTAACACCAACCATCTATTGTTCTTATTAATCTACAGCTTGATAGCTAACATTGACGTATATGTTGGCAAAAATAAACAAGACTTAATGAATGTTAAAATTGAACCCTGACCTTGATACAATATTGATTACACAATATTGATAATTTATCATTTTAAAGTTGAACAGTATCTTAATATAAGCAAGATGATCTTTACAGGTCAGATAACCTGCCATTCCTAAAATACATCATTTAATAGTAACAACGCTTAATAGACACCCACACCAACTTAATGACAACCATTTGTTTCCTTAAAGACAAGAATGCTCCTTTGCGGGAATACTTGTTACTGTGAAAGTAATTTTCTCTAAATTGTTGTTACTCACTTCTTTATTAGTAGCTGACATTTATTTTATGATGATCTATTAGTTCATGAATTGCATGCTGATTTATTAAGACATGCTGCATTGAAAGCCCTGCGTGTAGTCTCTATCGTTAATGCTCCAAGTTTCCTTCTTATTGCATGCAATATATAATTAGAATTACCCTAAAAGTAAAATTCATGTATAGCATTCTTTATGCTATAAGACACTTCAAAGCAAAATCAATTAAACTCAGTAAGTTATTATTTAAAAATGACTTTAAACTCAGGACTGTATCAAGCAAGTGAACCTGATTATAGAAACAGGTTAAAAGATGTTATCTGCCAGTTGGAATGTATTCTTTCATTGGACAATAAATTATTTATATAAAATATATATTTACATATTTGAATTTACATATGAAAACATGTGAAATTTATGTATAAAAGCATATATGTGTGCACATGTATATGTATTACACATACTGACATACACATATGCATGTACATATATGCTGAACACTTCAATATACTGAAAATGTTTTTATTTCAAAGTCAGTAAAGCAGGGTTTTTGTTGTTTTCCCCTACTGTATTTTGAAAGGGCATGTCATGCCAAGGGTATAGGAATACAATTGTTTGCTTCTGGTAGAGTCTTCAAATTTACGTCTTTCATCTTTCACCATTGAAAATCTAAATGAAATACTTTAATTAGAAATTTTATGAAAATATATTTTAAACAAAAAATACACTGAAAAAAATTCATTATTGTAGTACTTTCTCTTTTGCTAAATTTTCTCCACAATGGGTGTGTTGTGTGAAACTTTATACTTTTCACTTGGAATGCTAACATGTCTTAGGCAGAACTTCCCATCAGACTTATAACTCATTAATCATTCATAGCACAACTAGCTTTCATCACCTACTCCACAAATCCAGGATACTGGTATGGAAACATAAATTGAAAGATGTCCAGGTCATAAATTGAAAGCTTAAACTAATAATGTACTTCTAATGATTTCATTAATCATAACATTTTTACATTGAAAGAGACTTTTAATCTAGTCTTAGCCTTCATCCAAAGCAATAATCACTTTCAGAACATTTCAGATATATTGCTATTTAGCTTTTGCTTGAACTATTTCATAAAACAATCCTTTCTAATATTAGATATCTCAAATTGTTAGGAATTTCTTAAGATCTCTCTTGAATTTTCTGCCCATATGTCCTAACTCTGATGTCTACACAATGTCCTTCAAATGCTATGTCAATAATTACGTTGTCTTTTGTGCCTCTTGCTCAGGCTAAACCTGTCCTGTATCCTTAACCATTCCTTGTGTGAAGCAAATGCTTTACAGATTTCCTCAATATCTCCCTTATACAGTGGAAATATAACCCTTTCTGGGAGTTATATTTCGACTGCCTAATATCTTTATAACATGGAACTCGTAACTCAACCTCATACCTTGGTTTTGGTAGAGTGTGCCTTTAGATCACGAAGAAACTATTACTTCCCCTTTTTGGTACTTGCACTTGCCCAATATAGACTTTCACTGTTTTTTAATTAGTATTTTATATTGCTATTTCTTAGTGTGGTTTGTGTCAAAATAAACCCTTTCACATAAACTTATCTTAACCCAAGGTTCTGCCCTACCATGCTTACGGGTTGAGAAGTTAAAGAGAGAACAGAGAACAAAGTGACAGAGTTTAAAGAAGGAAGAGTGGTTCACAGCCTTCAGTATAGCAGGGAGATTGATGAAGAAGAGGACTGGAGAGAAAGAGACTTATTCAGCCCATGGCAGTCAGTACTCACTCAACCTTGACATAGTAACTTTACTACAAATGAGGTAATATTGGTACTAAATATTGGATATGGTAATATAATATGGATATTAAAAGATTAAGTGAGTGGAGTAAGTATAAGAAAGTTCTTCAAAGATTTGGAATATGAAACTGTGAAAGGAAGCAGTTCTGAGGGAGAAAATGCTCATGTGGTTTGTTTTTGTTTTGTTTTGCTTTTTCTTAGAGGAAACAGAATAAGTTTATGGTTAAGGAAAAGGAGCTAAGAAGTATTCTCTGTTCTTTTATAGTTAGAGTTATTTGTATACTGACATTCTCTGTGCACTGTCATAAGCATCTTGAGAGCAGTACTGAGTCCCATTAGGCTTTTTAGCACTCTGTCATTTGCATCACAGGCACTACACAGATATTTGTTGAATTGAATTGTGTCATTTCTCCCAATGGGCATGTTTTTTTAAGGATTACTCTAAGTAATTCTGCAGTCACAGCAGCAGCTTAATTTCATTTTCTTATTTGGTTTCTTCCTTGATCTGTAAGAAAAGTTAAAAAAAAAAAAAAAAAAAAAAAAACAGAAAAAGGAAAAAAGAAGAAAAATTTTAGATATATATTAGCAATTATTTTGGTATGTTAATATATAAAGACAAGAGACAGTAAAGATTACCAAAGGAATGGACATAAATAGAGAAGACAAGTGGAACAAGAATTAGGCCTGCAGCACTCCAATATTAGGAAGTGGAAGAGAGAACAATTAAAGTAGTTTGCAAATAAATAGCTATTGAGAGAGAGAAAGGAAACAAGAGAATGTAACACCCTGAAAGTCAAAAAGAGAAAATGTGTAAGGAGAAGGAAATGATCTCAAGTATCATACTATTCATGATTCAGGTAACATGGCTGGAAACTGATTATTAGACTCAGCAATTTTGAACTCATGGTGACTTCGGAATAAAGTTCCAGAATATCTAGCAATTGCGTAATCTTTGTATTTATTCCCATTGTTGTTGTTTTAGACAGGGTCTCACTCTGCCACCCAGGCTGGAGTGCAGAGGCATGATGTTGATATCAGTTCATTGAGGCCTACCCTTCTAGGCTCAGGAGATCCTCCTGCCTCAGCTGCCCGTAGTAGAGCTGGGACCACAGGCACACCACACCTGGCTAATTTGTGTATATTTAGTAGAGGCATAGGCTCTTCATGTTGTCCAGACTTGTCTGGAACTTTTGGGCTGAGGTAATCTGCTGCCTCTGCCACCTAAAGTGCTAGGATTATAGCTGTGAGCTGGGGTGCCTGGCTGACTTTGGGTTTATTCCATGAACCCCAAATATGTGAGATAGGTCTCAGTCAATTTAGAAAATTTATTTTGCCAAAGTTAAGGACACACATATGAGACAGAGCCTCAGGAGGTCCCCAAGATGTGCAGGGCATATCAATATATGTAAAATATACATTGGATCAGTTTGGAAGGGTGGGACAGCCATTTTTTAAAAAATGAATCAGATACACATTTATCTCAATGAAAAGAAGGATGACTTTGGGTTCTGTCTGCCCTTTGTCCACAAGAAAATTCCTTGTGAGGGAGGTATATAGCTTTTTAATCTGAATAAAAGGGGAGGCAGGTTTGCCTTAAGCAGTGTCCAGCTTGACTTTTCCCTTTGGCTTAGTCATTTGTGGGTTCCAAAATTTATTTTTATTTCACATTTCTTTTTTTTCTTTATTTTTATTGCATTTTAGGTTTTGGGGTACATGTGCAGAATGTGCAAGATCGTTGCATAGGTACACACATGGCAGTGTGTTTTGCTGCCTTCCTCCCCTTCACCCACACTTGGCATTTATCCCCAGGCTATCCCTCCCCAGCCCCCCTCCACTGTCCCTCCCCCATCCCCCCCAATAGACCCCAGTGTGTAGTACCCCCTCCCTGTGTCCATGTGTTCTCATTTTTCTCACCCGCCTATGAGTGAGAATATGTGGTATTTCATTTTCTCTTCTTGTGTCAGTTTGCAGAGAATGATGTTCTCCAGATTCATCCATGTCCTTACAAAGGACACAAACTCATCATTTTTGATTGCTGCATAATATTCCATGGTGTATATGTGCCACATTTTTTCAGTCCAGTCTATCATCGATGGGCATTTGGGTTGGTTCCAGGTCTTTGCTATTGTAAACAGTGCTTCAATGAACATTCGTGTGCGTGTGTCCTTATAGTAGAATGATTTATAGTCCTTTGGATATATACCCAGTAATGGGATTGCTGGGTCAAATGGAATTTCTATTTCTAGGTCCTTGAGGAATCGCCACACTGTCTTCCACAATGGTTGAACTAATTTACACTCCCACCAACAGTGTAAGAGTGTTCCTATTTCTCCACATCCTCTCCAGCATCTGCTGTCTCTAGATTTTTTAATGATTACCATTGTAACTGGCGTGAGATGGTATCTCAATGTGGTTTTGATTTTCATCTCTCTAATGACCAGTGATGATGAGCATTTTTTCATGTGTTTGTTGCCCTCATGTATGTCTTCTTTTGTAAAATGTCTGTTCATATCCTTTGCTCATTTTTGAATGGGCTTGTTTGTTTTTTCCTGTAAATCTGTTTGAGTTCTTCGTAAATTCTGGATATCAGCCGTTTGTCAGATGGGTAAACTGCAAATATTTTTTCCCATTCTGTTGGTTGCCGATTCACTCTAGTGACTTTCTTTTGCTGTGCAAAAGCTTTGGAGTTTGATTAGGTCCCATTTGTCTATTTTGGCTTTTGTTACCAATGCTTTTGGTGTTTTGGTCATGAAGTCCTTGCCTACTCCTATGTCCTAAATGGTTTTGCCTAGATTTTCTTCTAAGGTTTTAATGGTGTTAGGTCTTATGTTTAAGTCTTTAATCCATCTGGAGTTAATTTTAGTGTAAGGTTTCAGGAAGGGGTCCAGTTTCTGCTTTCTGCACATGGCTAACCAGTTTTTCCAACACCATTTATTAAACAGGGAATCCTTTCCCCATTGCTTGTTTTTGTCTGGTTTATCAAAGATTATATGGTTGTAGATATGTTGTGTTGCCTCTGATGCCTCTGTTCTGTTCCATTGGTCTAAATCTCTGTTTTGGTACCAGTACCATGCTGTTTTGGTTACTGTAGCCTTGTAGTATAGTTTGAAGTCTGGTAGTGTGATGCCTCCCGCTGTGTTCTTTTTGCTTAGAATTGACTTGGCTATGCAGGCTCTCTTTTGTTTCCATATGAAGTTCATGGTGGTTTTCTCCAGTTCTGTGAAGAAATTCAATGGTAGCTTGATGGGGATAGCATTGATTCTGTAAATTATTTTGGGCAGTGTAGCCATTTTGATGATATTGATTCTTCCTAACCACGAACATGGAATGTTTCTCCATCTGTTTGTGTCCTCTCTTATTTTGTTGAGCAGTGGTTTGTAGTTTTCCTTGAAGAGTTCCCTTACGTTCCTTGTAAGTTGTATTCCTAGGTATTTTATTCTCTTTGTAGCAATTGTGAATGGCAGTTCATTCTTGATTTGGTTCTCTTTAAGTCTGTTATTGGTGTATAGGAGTGCTTGTCATTTTTGCACATTGATTTTATATCCTGAGACTTTGCTGAAGTTGCTTCTCAGTTTCAGGAGTTTTTGGGCTGAGGTGATGGGGTCTTCTAGGTATACTATCATGTTGTCTGCAAATAGAGATAATTTGGCTTCCACCTTTCCTATTTGAATACCCTTTATTTCTTTTTCTTGCCTGATTGCTCTGGCTAGAACTTCCAGTACTATGTTGAATAGGAGTGGTGAGAGAGGGCATCCTTGTCTAGTGCCGGATTTCAAAGGGAATGCTTTCAGTTTTTGCCCATTCAGTATGATATTGGCTGTTGGTTTGTCGTAAATAGCTTTTATTACTTTGAGATATGTTCCATCAATACCAAGTTTATTGAGGGTTTTTAGCATAAAGGGCTGTTGAATTTTCGATATTGGCCTGAAGTTTCCTTTTCTTGTTGAGTCTCTGCTGGGTTTTGGTATCAGGATGATGTTGGTCTCATAAAATGATTTGGGAAGGTTTCCCTCTTTTTGAATTATTTGGAATAGTTTCAGAAGGAATGGTACCAGATCCTCTTTGTGTGTCTGGTAGAATTTGGCAGAAGAAATGGTACCAGATCCTCTTTGTGTGTCTGGTAGAATTCGGCTGTGAACCCATCTGGACCTGGGCTTTTTTCGTGTGGTAGGCTCTTAATTGCTGCCTCAACTTCAGACCTTGTTATTGGTCTATTCATAGTTTCGGCTTCCTCCTGGTTTAGGCTTGGGAGGACACAGGCGTCCAGGAATTTATCCATTTCTTCCTGGTTTACTAGTTTATGTGCATAGAGTTGTTTGTAGTATTCTCTGAGGATGGTTTGAATTTCTGTGGAATCTGTGATGATTTCCCCTTTATCGTTTTTTTATTGCATCTATTTGGTTGTTCTCTTTTTTCTTTTTTATCAGTCTGGCTAGTGGTCTATTTTGTTGATCTTTTTGAAAAACCAGCTCTTGGATTTATTGATTTTTTGAAGGGGCTTTCATGTCTCTATCTCCTTCAGTTATGCTCTGATCTTAGTTATTTCTTGTCTTTGGCTAGGTTTTGACTTTTTTTTGATCTTGCTCCTCTAGCTCTTTCAATTTTGATGATAGGGTGTCAATTTTGGATCTCTCCATTTTTCTCATATGTTCACTTATCACTATATATTTTCCTCTACAGACTGCTTTAAATGTGTCCCAGAGATTCTGGTATGTTTTGTCTTTATTCTCATTGGTTTCGAAAAACATCTTTATTTCTGCCTTCATTTCATTATTTATCCAATCAACATTCAAGAGCCAGTTGTTCAGTTTCCATGAAGCTGTGCAGTTCTGAGTTATTTTCTGAATTCTGAGTTCTAACTTGATTGCACTATGGTTTTAGAGACTGTTTGTTATGATTTCAGTTGTTTTGCATTTGCTGAGGAGTGCTTTACTTCCAATTATGTAGTCAATTTTGGAGGAGGTGTGATGTGGTGCTTAGAAGAATGTATATTCTGTGGATTTGGGGTGGAGAGTTCTGTAAATGTCTATCAGGTTTGCCTGTTCCAGGTCTGACTTCAAGCCCTGGATATCCTTGTTTATTTTCTGTCTGGTTGATCTGTCTGATATTGACAGTGGAGTGTTAAAGTCTCCCACTATTATTGTGTGGGAGTCTAAGTCTCTTTGTAAGTCGTTAAGAACTTGCCTTATATATCTGGGTGCTCCTGTATTGGGTCCATATGTATTTAGGATCATTAGCTCTTCTTGTTGTATTGATCCTTTTACCATTATGTAATGACCTTCTTTGTCTCTTTTGATCTTTGTTGCTTTAAAGTCTATTTTATCAGAGATGAGAATTGCATCTCCTGCTTTTTTGGTCTCCATTTTCTTGATATATTTTCCTCCATCCCTTTATTTTGAGCCTTTGTGTATCCTTGCATGTTAGATGGGTTTCCTGGATACAGCACACTGATGCATTTTGCTTTTTTATCCAATTTGCCAGTCTGTGTCTTTCGATTAGTGCATTTAGCCCATTTACATTTAGGGTTAATATTGTTATGTGTGAATTTGATCCTGCCATTTTGATGCTAGCTGGCTGTTTTATCCATTGGTTGATGCAGATTCTTCATTTTATTGATGCTGTTTAGCATTTGGTATGTTTTTAGAATGGCTGGTACTGGTTGTTTCTTTTGTCACACTCATTCTTAGTCCAGCTTTGTTCCCTTGCTTGTGAGGAGTTTTGGTTCTTTGTAGGAGGTGAGGTGTTTTGGTTTCAGGTGTTTTCCTCCTTTTTGTGCTGGTTTCTTCCCTTCTTTGTGGATTTATCCACCTGTCGTCTTAGTAGTTGCTGAATTTTCGATTGGGTCTCTGAGTGGATGCCCAGATTGTTGATGATGAAGTATTTCTGTTACTTAGTTTTTCTTCTAACAGTCTAGCCCCTCTGCTGTACAACTGCTGAGGTCCATTCCAGGCCCTGCTTGTCTGGGGTACACCTGTAGCAGCTTCAGAACAGTGAGGGATGCTACCAGTTTCTTCTTCTGCTACCTTTTCCCAGAATGATGCCCACCAAATGTCAGTCTGATTAATCCTTTTTTGGGGTGACTCTTTGGACATACAGGGGTCAGGGAGCTGCTTGAGGAGATGGTCTGTACTTTATAGGAGCTCCAGTGCTGAGCTGTGAACTCCGTTGTTCATTCATTGTTGTTGGCTGGGTGTGTTTAGGTCTGCTGCAGCAGAACTTATAAAACCCTTTTTTTTTTTCCCCTTCAGATGCTCTGTCTCAGGGAATTGGGGCTTTCTTTATGAGTATCCATTGCACTGACCTGCCCAGCTAGTAGGCAGTCTAGTCAGTATTTGCCTGCCAAGGCTCAGCCCTGCTACCGTGTGGTCCACCCTGCTGCCGTGGGGCTCCACCCTACTGTGGTGGGCTCCACCCTATTGGCAGAGTCTCTCTGTTATGGCAGGTTGCCTCAGCAATGGCAGGCTGCTTCAGCAATGGGCATGTACCTCAGTAGGGGCAGAATGTGTCCATAGTGGCAGACGCCCCTCCCCACCGAGCTGCACTGTCCTGGATTCAGCTGATTTTGCAGTAGAACTCTCAACCTCAAGTGTTTTGAATCGCTGTTTTGTTTGTCCCTGTTGGGGTGGGACCCGCTGAACCTGATCACCTGGCTCCCTTCCTCAGAGTTCTCTCTCTCTCTCTCTCTCTCTCTCTCTCTCTCTCTCTCTCTCTCTCCCTTTTTTTTTAAAGTTGAATGGTTGACTCTCTCACACAGGTTTCAGTCACCTGCTGATAGGACACCGGGATCTGTGTGATTTCCCATGCCATGGCCCACTGCACTGGCTCAAATCCTGCTTCCCAGGAATCTCCTGGTCTGGCTCACTGTCCAAGTCCTGTTTAATCAGATGGGTATGTTAATCTGCCCTCCCAAATCTTAGATTGCTGGTTTAACAAGGCACCTAGACCAGTGAGTTTTGTACAGGGGGCTGCTGTGCTGCAGCACCAGCCAAAATGACCGCACAAGCCGAAAGGGCTGTGCTGGTGTCCCATGTCTCTCCTACACCTGGGAATTTCCCCATTCTGTGGGCAACAAAGGTCCATCTGAAAATGTGGCTAGGACTCACCCTCTGTGCCTTCACTGAGAGCTGCAATCCTGAGTTGTTCCTACTGCACCATCTTGGAACTCCTCTTTCACATTTCTTATAGTCTTTTTGAAATTTTGGTTATATGCTTCCTATTCTGCCTTTTAAGTATTATAAATTAGCATTCTCATCAATACTAGCTTTTGCATTATTCACAGATTTTTTTCAAAAATACTGTTGAGCACCATCTGTATACCAGGCTCTGCATTAAGCATTTTACATACTACACTGAATAAGAAATGCATGAGATTGCCTTCATGGACCTTATAGTCCATGGCAGAAATGGCTTATTTTTTGCCCATCCAAATGCCATTTTCTTTGTATTCTTGTGTATAGAATTTTTTTTCAGATATTGGGCAGGTTTGTGTTGGACTCCTAAATCACCAGGAGAGAATGCTGAATAGTTGTTACTACTATGGTAGTCCTTTAGCTGCTGACTGTTTGAAGAATGGGCATATCATCCATCTTTGATTATGAGACTTGAGGCAAAGTCTAGGAATAGACTTCTTTTTTTAAAAAAGAGATCCATGAAAGTAAAGCAGTCTCTTTCTGCTTCTATACTGATGTCACCAATGAGAGGTATTTGATTATGAATGAAGTACTGCAGGAGGAAAAATCAAAATAGCTGCTAGATGGGAATATTGAAATTAAGCTAAGTTGTCTTGAGTACTAATAACATTTTGTTACATGAGCTACTAAACTTATTATTGTGTCAGTACTATTCAGATATGTCTTGCAGCCAAAACTCTGCTATTAATTTTTCAGCATAAATAAAAGCATTCTTTGTTAGATAGTATCTAGGAAAAGTGATGAGGTAAGGAGAAAGTAAATGAACTGAAGAACAGTTGTAGAACAGTGGTGAAAAGTAAAGTCATAAAAATAAAAGTCAAATATATTTGATATATTGTGAAGAAAGTGCAAGAAGCCAAATATTGAAGTGGCCTCATTGTCTGGGATGGTACCTGAGGTTCATTGTCTCACAGCCATCATGGAAAACTAGGATGTGAACACACCGAGAGTGAGGTTAAGTGTGGAAGTTTAAGAGAATAGCTCTCCCTGCTGCAGAGAGAGGGGTTCCAAATGGGTTTTCCGCTTCCATGGTGAAATGAAGGAGGTTTTATAGAAGAGCTTGAGGAGGCAGTGTCTTATGTACATAGAATGCAAAAGATTGGTTGTACGCTTTGTGTTATTTGTGTAAGGTACACAAAACTGTTTACAGCTAGGTGTGCCATTTGCATAGGGTACAAAATCTGGCCACCCTCACATAATCTTTTATTATGTTGATGGGTTCTCTGCCTGGCCTGCACCACATTGCTTGTTTCCTTACTGTGCATGTGTTGACAAAGAAAAGGGAAGATGGAGCCTCCATGTTGAATGTTCGTGGTCCCCACTTAGCCTTTTTCTATTGGTACAGCTGCCGACATTCACCTGTGAATCTTCCAGCTTGCTTATCTATGTTTGCAGCTTGACACTTTAGGCTGCTCTTTGTTAGAAAAAAAGTAATTTTTTGGGCTGCTTTTTGTTAGAAAAGAAGCTTTGCGGAGGACTTTTTTAACCTCCTAAATATGTTTTTATTTCTCCTGTATCAATATGAGAAAATGGTGAAACGTGTTCTAAAAGCAAGGTATAAGCACATATCATTTATGATGGTTTATATAGCTCACTTGCTGGTCACCTTATCTCTAAGTAGAAATTATACACAGGGATTCCTGTCACACATGCAGCCTCCATTTGAATATTAATTCTAGTATTAACCTGGACATATACAATTTAGAGTAAAGTTCATGTAACTTCAAAAGCTAATTTAACTAATAGATTTGTGCTATTATCTTCAGCTGTGGTAAGTCATAAAATAAGGGCAGATTTGTTAATTCAAAATTAACATTTGAAAAATCTGTTATAGACCTGCAAGACAAAGTGAAGTGTTGGGAATGGCCACATACCAAACGTAAATAAACGTCAAAAGGGGAAAAGAAAACATACAGAAGAAGAAATAGAATAGAAAAACAAGAGAATGCTGAAAAGAACTACATATCTAACATGTTATATTTTCAATGTTATTATCATATACTCATTCTTTAGATGTAAAATAGCCCAGATTGAGACCCTTTTCATGGGAAGTGACTATGTTATTTTATAATACATACCATTCAAGTTCAAGTTTAAGGCTCTTATTTGAACAAGAAAGCTTTTTCATTTGTAAAACAGATTTATCACTTTTAGGAAGCCTACAAAAAGTCATGTGATGATCTTTTCTTAGTGTAAAATCAGTGGTAGAATAAAAAAATGTTAAAGAAAATTTATTATTTAGTTTCACTGTCCAGAAATTTCCATCTTGATTATGTTAAATGTAAATATATTTTTAGATTTTAAGGTAAATATTTTTGATTTTCATCAATTTCTCAATGGCTTTTAATAAACATCAAGCTAATAGTAGTGGATCACAGTGTATGATTGCTTATAAGAACAAATTCGCTATCTGAATTTATGGAATCATATAGAAAGAACTGAGCAATTCAGAAGGTGATATATCTAAAAATCACAAAATTTAGTAGAAAAATACTGTTATTTTAAATAGGAAAAGGGTATGCTTACATTCACTCTCTGTTCTTTTAAAATGATTTTATAGTTCTTATTCTCATTTCAAAACTTTATTGATATTAGAAGTCTTTTTTGAAATTTGGGAGACAAATGTTTAAACATGACCTAAAGTGGTTACCATTCTGCCTTGCAGCTGACCCTTAACTTCTTGACCACTCAAGTCAACATTGACAGAATTCAGAAAGAGGGTGAGGTAGAAATAATGATCTTGTCTAGTTCTTTCTCAGGGACAAGATAAATGACATTTTGCATGTTATTTACTTCCTATATATTTCCAATTATCATAGAAAAATTACTCAAATTTTATAAGCACATTTTTAATGTAGAGCTATTTGTATTAAATAAATTGAGTTACTGAAAATTGCGCAAGAAACTATAAAAATTTTTGCAAAAAGACTATTCCATGTAATGAGAAGTTCCTCTTAGCTGCTAATTAAATATTTTTGACTAATTCTAAAAAGGCATCCAAACTGAATGCAGTCAAATTGATTTGGTCAATTCTTTCATGTGCAGGAAGTCATACTTCCAATATCTCACAAAGGGATTGACCGATATATTTAACTGAAAGGTGGAAATGAGTCTGCAATTAATGGGTACCTAGACACTGGGAAGTTTGATCAAGTCAATAAGCTCTTTGATTACCATTGCAGTTTGATTGACAAGTGAAATAATAAGTTATTTTGGTCAAACTTTGCACTGATTACATTACGTTCTGTTTCATTTTGTATCTGTGTGAATTAATACTAAATAATTAATTTTCAGAGGAAATACATTAGCAACACTTAGAGAAATATCCTTCAGTGTACCTAGAGAATACCTCAATCTTCCTGATCAAAAGTAATTAGAACTTACATGAAGAATAACAAATATATAATCATGTATATTTATAAACAGAAAAGGAGTTTTGCCCAGAAATTCTACTTTTGTGGAAAATTTAGAACTTGAGACACAACATAACTGCTATAAAATGTCTATCTGGTTTGAAAGATTTAACAACTGTTAAAGTAACCAGTATTTCAGAGGATATGGGGGAAAGTAAACCAGCTTTTTCATTGTGCTACTTCAGGAGGGCTAATAAAATAGAAACAACGATAGCACTTTTAGAATATGATTCCAGTGCAGTGGTAGTAAATGACTTGTTTTATTGAACAATTTAAGTGTAGTAGCCAGAAGGCAGAGTGAACATTTCTGTTTAAATGGTCAGTCCTAAAGGTTAGTATAAAAGGAAAACAGGAAAGAAAACTCAGAGATAGGTCAGAGGATAGATATTTAGGACTTTATTCATTTATCTGCCAATCCTGTACACATAGTAATTTTATTTAATTGTTCTTCAGTGTTTACTAGAATCTTAGTCAGAACACATCAACAATAAAGACAATGAAAAACATTATTTGTCTACAGATACATGGAACACACATACACACACATATAAGTAAACTGGTAATTGTTATAAATTGAATATTTGCATCTTTCTTAAATTCATATATTGAAGCTGTAATTCCAGGTGGAATGATACTGGGAGATGAGATCTTAGGTAGGGAAAGAGGGTGGAGCCCCTGTAATGGGAATAGTGCCCTATGACAAGAGACCATCAAGGAGGACAATTGTCTAGAAGCCAGGAGGAGGGACTTCACCAAGAAACAAATATGGTCTTGAACTTTTCAGCCTCCAGAACTGTAAGAATAAATTTCTGATATTTAAGCTCCTCAGTCTATTTCATTTTGTTACAGCAGGCCACACTAAGTCAGTAATAGTTGCAAAACTTGAGTTTCTCCTCCACATAATTTGTTTTTGTGGCATGAAAGAAGTTTTTAGAGGGGACACACCACAACTAAAATCTTTTAGACCTGAGTTCTAGGACTAGTATTGATCTGTCCATATAATTTAACCTTATTTATTTAAATTTTTATTTTACTTATATGTGAAAACATTTTGTACTTAGATAAATTTTAAAATATCATCTTGCTTTTTAAAGGTGGTTGATATTATGATAACCACTGATAGAAAAATAAATTAGTTTTTTTTTTAATTTCTAGATACAATAGAAAACGCTGGCATCAGTTTGAACAAAAAAGTTTCACAGGGGAGGAGGCAAGATGGCATCGTAGAGGCAACTCAGGATTGCAGCTCACAGTGAAGGCGCAGAGGCTGAGCCCTAGCCGCATTCTCGGATGTTCCTTTTATGCCCACAGAGCGTTGAAAGTCCCAGGTGTGGGAGAGACACGGGACGCTAGCTCACCCAGCTAACGCAGCCACCTCCCGCTGCCTCTTCGGCCGGCGCCATGGCGGGACCCGGCATGGAACTCACTGGTCTGGGTGCCCTGTTAAACCAGCAATCTGAGATTTGGAAGGGCAGATTGGCATGTTCATCTGATTGAATGGGACTTGGACAATGAACCAGACCAGGAGTTTCCTGGGAAGCGTGATCTGAGCCAGGGTAGTGGGCAGCGGCACGGGAGATTGCATGGATCCCAGTGCCCTATTGGCAGGCTACTGGGGCACCAGTGAGAGAGTTGACCTTTCAGCTTGGGGAGAGGAAGAGAGAGAGAGAGAGGACGGACTCTGAGGCAGGGAGCTGGGTGATCGGGCTCAGCGGGTCCCATGCTCACGGGGACAAGCAGGGCAGTGACTGGAGGTGCTTGGGGCTGAGAGTTTTGCTGCCAGCATCTAGGACAGTGCAGCCCAGTGAGGGAGGGGCATCCACCATTGCTGACGCAGTCCACCCCCACTGAAGTACCACCCAGGACTGACGCAGCCCGCCGTTGCCGAGGCAACCTGCCATAACAGAGAGTCTCCGCCAGGAGCCGGGAATGCTCCACAGCAGAAGGGAGCCCAGCAGCAACAGGGCAGACCCGCGCTAGCAGGTCAGAGCCCCGGCAGGCAAATAGTGAATAGACTGCCGCCTAGTGGGGGAGGACAGTGCAACAGATACTCATAAAGAAAGCCCCAACTCCCTGAGACAGAGCATCTAAGCGGGGGGAAAGGGTGGTGTTTTACGAGTTATATTGCAGCAGATATAAACAACCTCCCAACAACCCTGAATGAACAACGGAGCTCACAGCTCAGCACTGGAGCTCCTAAAAAGCACAGACTGTCTCCTCAAGCAGCTCTCTGACCCCTGTATATCCAAGGAGTCACCCCAGAAAAGGACTAATCAGACTGACATTTGGCTGGCATTATTCTGGAACAAGGACAGCAGCAGAAGAAACTGGTATCATCCCTCACTGTTCCGCAGCTGCTGCAGGTATACCCCAGACAAGCAGGGCCTGGAGTGGACCTCAGCACTCATACAGCAGAGGGGATAGACCATTAGAGGGAAAACTAAGTAACAGAAATACTTCATCATCAACAATCTCAGCGTCCACACAGAGACCCAATTGAAAAATCAGCAACTACTAAGATGACAGGCGGATAAATCCATAAAGATGGGAAGAAACCAGTGCAAAAGGAGGAAAGCACCCAGAACCAAAGCACCTCCCCTCTAAAAAAGGACCAAAACTCCTCACCAGCAAGGGAACAAAGCTGGACAGAGAATAAATGTGACGAAATGACGGAATCAGACTTCAGAAAGTGGATAATGAGAAACTTCAGTGAGCTAAAGGAACATGTACTAAACCAGTGCAAAGAAACTAAGAACCTTGAAAGAAGATTTGAAAAAAGATTCGAGGAATTGATAACAAGAATGGACAACTTAGAGAGGAATATGAATGAATTGAAGGAGCTGAAAAACACAACACGAGAACTTCGCGAAGCATGCACAAGTTTCAACAGCCAAATTGACCAAGCAGAAGAAAGAATATCAGAAGTTGAAGATCAACTCAATGAAATAAAATGAGAAACCAAGATTAAAGAAAAAAAGCACAAAAAGGAATGAACAAAATCGCCAAGAAATGTGGGACTATGTGAAGAGACCCAACCTACGTTTGATAGGTGTACCAGAATGTGATGAAGAGAATGAATCCAAGCTGGAAAACACTCTTCAGGAAATTATCCAGGAAAATTTCCCCAACCTAGCAAGACAGGTCAATACTCAACTCCAGGAAATACAGAGAACACCACAAAGATACTCCGCAAGAAGAGCAACCCCAAGGCACATAATCGTCAGATTCACCAGGGTTGAAATGAAGGAGAAAATACTAAGGGCAGCCAGGGAGAAAGGTCGGGTCACCCACAAAGAGAAGCCCATCAGACTCACAGCAGATCTCTCGGCAGAGACTCTACAAGCCAGAAGAGAGTGGGGGTCAACATTCAACATCCTTAGAGAAAAGAGCTTTCAACCCAGAATTTCATATCCAGCCAAACTGAGCTTCATAAGTGAAGGAAAAATAAAATCCTTCATGTACAAGCAAGTACTCAGAGATTTTGTCACCGCTAGTCCTGCTTTACAAGAGCTGCTGAAAGAGGCACTACACATAGAAAGAAACAACCAGTTCCAGCCATCCTAAAAGCATACCAAATGCAAAAGACCATCAACAAAATGAAGAATGTACATGAACCAATGGGCAAAACAGCCAGCTAGCATCAAAATGGCAGTATCAAATTCACACATAACAATATTAACCCTGAATGTAAATGGGCTAAATGCACCAATCAAAAGACACAGACTGGAAAATTGGATAAAAAACCAAAACCCATCAGTGTGCTGTATCCAGGAAACACACCTCACATGCAAAGATGCACAAAGGCTCAAAATAAAAGGATGGAGGAAGATTTACCAAGCAAATGGAGAGCAACAAAAAGCAGGAGTTGCAATTCTCATCTCTGATAAAATAGACTTTAAGGCAACAAAGATCAAAAGGGACAAAGAAGGTCATTACATAATGGTAAAAGGATCCATACAACAAGAAGAGCTAAATATTCTAAATATATATGGACCCAATGTAGGAGCACCCAGAGATATAAGGCAAGTTCTTAATGACTTACAAAGAGACTTAGCCTCCCACACAATAATAGTGGGAGACTTTAACACTCCACTGTCAATATCAGACAGATCAACCAGACAGAAAATTAACAAGGATATCCAGGACTTGAACTCAGACCTGGAACAAGAAAACCTGATAGACATTTACAGAACTCTCCACCCCAAATCCACACAATATACATTCTTCTCAGCACCACATCACACCTACTCCAAAATTGACCACATAATTGGAAGTAAAGCACTCCTCAGCAAATGCAAAACAACTGAAATCATAACAAACAGTCTCTCAGACCATAGTGCAATCAAGTTGGAACTCAGAATTCAGAAAATAACTCAGAACTGCACAGCTTCATAGTAACTGAACAACTGGCTCTTGAATGTTGATTGGATAAACAATGAAATGAAGGCAGAAATAAAGAAGTTCTTTGAAACCAACGAGAATGAAGACACAAAGTACCAGAATCTCTGGGACACATTTAAAGCAGTCTGTAGAGGAAAATATATAGCAATAAGTGCCCACATGAGAAGAGTGGAGAGATCCAAAATTAACACCCTATCATCAAAATTGAAAGAGCTAGAGGAGCAAGATCCAAAAAGCTCAAAACCTAACCGAAGACAAGAAATAACTAAGATCAGAGCAGAACTGAAGGAGATACAGACAAGAAAAACCCTTCAAAAAATCAATAAATCCAAGAGCTGGTTTTTCAAAAAGATCAATAAAATAGACAGACCACTAGCCAGACTAATAAAAAAGAAAAGAGAGAACAACCAAATAGATGCAATAAAAAACGATAAAGGGGAAATCACCACAGACTCCACAGAAATTCAAACCATCATCAGAGAATACTACAAACAACTCTATGTACACAAACTAGTAAATCAGGAAGAAATGGATAAATTCCTGGACGCCTGTGTCCTCCCAAGCCTAAACCAGGAGAAAGCCAAAATTATGAATAGACCAATAACAAGATCAGAAGTTGAGGCAGCAATTAAGAGCCTACCACACACAAAAAAGCCCAGGTTCAGATGGGTTCACAGCTGAATTCTACCAGACACACGAAGAGGATCTGGTACCATTCCTTCTGAAACTATTCCAAATAATCCAAAAAGAGGGAACCCTTCCCAAATCATTTTATGAGACCAACATCATCCTGATACCAAAACCCGGCAGCGACTCAACAAGAAAAGAAAACTTCAGGCCAATATCCATGATGAACATAGATGCAAAAATCTTTAATAAAATACTGGCAAATCGATTGCAACAGCACATTAAAAAACTTATCCATCATGATCAAGTAGGATTCATCCCAGGGATGCAAGGCTGGTTCAACCTACACAAGTCTATAAATGTAATTAACCACATAAACAGAAGCAAAAACAAAAACTACATGATTATCTCAATTGACGCAGAGAAGGCATTTGACAAAATTCAACAGCCCTTTATGCTAAAAACCCTCAATAAACTTGGTATTGATGGAACATATCTCAAAGTAATAAAAGCTATTTACGACAAACCAACAGCCAATATCATACTTAATGGGCGAAAACTGGAAGCATTCCCTCTGAAATCCGGCAATAGACAAGGATGCCCTCTCTCACCACTCCTATTCAACATAGTACTGGAAGTTCTAGCTAGAGCAATCAGGCAAGAAAAAGAAATAAAGGGTATTCAAATAGGAAAGGTGGAAGCCAAATTGTCTCTATTTGCAGATGACATGATAGTATACCTAGAAGACCCCATCACCTCAGCCCAAAAGCTCCTGAAACTGAGAAGCAACTTCAGCAAAGTCTCAGGATATAAAATCAATGTTCAAAAATCACAAGCATTCCTATACACCAATAACAAACTTAAAGAGAACCAAATTAAGAATGAACTGCCATTCACAATTGCTACAAAGAAAATAAAATACCTAGGAATACAACTCACAGGAATGTAAGGGACCTCTTTAAGGAAAACTACAAACAACTGCTCAACGAAATAAGAGAGGACACAAACAGATGGAGAAACATTCCATGTTCGTGGTTAGGAAGAATCAATATTGTAAAAATGGCTATACTGCCCAAAGTAATTTATACAATCAATGCTATCCCCATCAAACTACCATTGAATTTCTTCACAGAACTGGAAAAAACCACCATGAATTTCATATGGAACCAAAAAAGAGCCTGCATAGCCAAGTCAATTCTAAGCAAAAAGAACACAGCGGGAGGCATCACGCTACCAGACTTCAAACTATACTATAAGGCTACAGTAATCAAAACAGCATGGTACTGGTACCAAAATAGAGATATAGACCAATGGAACAGAACAGAAACATCGGAGGCAACACAACATATCTACAACCATATTATCTTTGATAAACCAGACAAAAACAGGCAATGGGGAAAGGATTCCCCATTTAATAAATGGTGTTGGGAAAACTGGCTAGCCATGTGCAGAAAGCAGAAACTGGACCCCTTCCTGACACCTTACACTAAAATTAACTCCAGATGGATTAAAGACTTAAATGTAAGACCTGACACCATAAAAACCCTAGAAGAAAATCTAGGCAAAACGTTTCAGGACATAGGAGTAGGCAAGGACTTCATGAACCAAACACCAAAAGCATTGGCAACAAAAGTCAAAATAGACAAATGGGACCTAATCAAACTCCACAGCTTCTGCACAGCAAAAGAAACAGTCACTAGAGTGAAGTGGCAACCATCAGAATGGGAAAAAAATCTTTGTAGTTTACCCATCTGACAAAGGGCTGATATCAGGAATTTACAAAGAACTCAAACAGATTTACAGAAAAAAAAAAACAAGCCCATTCAAAAATGGGCAAAGGATATGAACAGAAACTTTACAAAAGAAGATATACACGAGGCCAACAAACATATGAAAAAGTGCTCATCATCATTGGTCATTAGAGAGATGCAAATCAAAACCACATTGAGATATCATCTCACACCAGTTAGAATGGCGATCATTAAAAAATCTGGAGACAGCAGATGCTGGAGAGGATGTGGAGAAATAGGAACACTCTTACACTGTTGGTGGGAGTGTAAATTAGTTCAACCATTGTGGAAGACAGTGTGGCAATTCCTCAAGGACCTAGAAATAGAAATTCCATTTGACCCAGCAATCCCATTACTGGGTATCTATCCAAAGGACTATAAATCGTTCTACTATAAGGACACATGCACACGAATGTTCATTGCAGCACTGTTTACAATCACAAAGACCTGGAACCAACCCAAATGCCCATCGATGATAGACTGGACTGGGAAAATGTGGCACATATACACCATGGAATATTATGCAGCAATCAAAAATGATGAGTTTGTGTCCTTTGTAAGGACATGGATGAATCTGGAGAACATCATTCTCAGCAAACTGACACAAGAACAGAAAAAGAAATACTGCATATACTCACTCATAGGTGGGTGAGAAAAATGAGAACACATGGACACAGAGAGGCAGTCTACTATACACTGGGGACTGTTGGGGGAAATGGGGGAGGGACAGTGGGGGGATTGGGGGGGATAGCCTGGGGATGAATACCAAGTGTGGGTGAAGGGGAGGAAGGCAGCAAAACACACTGCCATGTGTGTACCTATGCAACTATCTTGCACGTTCTGCACATGTACCCCAAAACCTATAATGCAATAAAAATTAAAAAGTTTAAAAAAAAGTTTCACCAATTTCGAACAAATTTTTTTCACCATAAATCATTATTAGTTATAATTTGCTTCATGGTTTTTCTTTTATTCTGCTTTGTAAATAAAACTATATATGGCAAAGATTAAGGTATTAAGGGGTAATTAATAAATAACAGATCTATGTTTGCTTTTCAAGTTTGGAACTATTGAACTTTATCAATGATAAAGCTGCTTAAGGCAAAAGGCTCTGATCTGTGGTCAAACTAGCTGTCTTTTATAATTGCCCATATGAACAACTAATCCCTTACCCTTCTTACATTATTTAGTTGCATAATACACCTGAGGTAAAAGATGTGTTTGTAGATCAGACACATTACCTCACAGAGTCTATGGAAATGAGGGCAGGAAACAAAGTAAAGTCAGTGCATATATTCTGCAGACTTTTGCTAGATTACCTCTAGTAAGAAATGTGTTTCATTCAATGTCACCAATAAGCAAATTCTTTTAATAAGGGAGTGAGTCAAGTAGTTACTAGCGTTCCTCTAGTAGATATCGCTTGGCATGTTAACATGAGGAGTGGATAAGTATTCCACATCTTCTGCAAAGCAATAGGGGTTCTTACTTTGGGATCCATTTTCAATATGCTCATGAACATGCTGTAAGTGTATATGTGCATGAGTGCATGCATTTTTCTGGGAGTGGGTGCCAGAGCCTTTGTTACAGTCTCAGTGAAGTCTGTGGTCTGAAAATATAAAATCCACAGATACAGACAATTGAATTGGGCTGTTTATCTTGTCATCCAGTAAAATAAATGGTGGGAATAAATTGCTTTCCTCACTAAATCCAAGTTAACAGGTCAAATGTTTTGGTTATTTTGACAGAAACTACCAAGAGATTCAGTAGACATTTAAGTATTTGTCTTTAAATTTATTTAGTTTATTTCAAGGGCATGTACATCTTATGTCATATGTTAACCCTTTCCCTAAATTGATAATGTACTCTGCATCTCACACACATAGAATGGAGCATCATTATTATGGTAGAAGTCATTCAGTTGTTCAGTGGATCTACCCATAAATATTAACACGAACTCATTTTTACAGTAAGTTTAGGCCAATGATCCTTGTTAATTCTTTAAGTGAATAATGAATGGCATGTATAAGAGGTGGCATAGAAGGGATTGGGAAAGAATAATGGAAGTTGAAATCATGCCAATGATTACCATGTTGAAATAGTGGCTTGCTGTTGCTGTCCTCTCTCTTCCCATAATGCTTTCTCCTTTAGGTATAATTCCTCCATTTGCCTTCTTCAATATGTCAGCATAAAAACATATTACAGAAAAGGTATATTGAAGACTTTTCTTGTCACATAAAAAAATGTCCTTTCATATAATTGCAAATGTCGTAAGTCAGGATATTTTGCCCATTAATTTATTCAATGAACATTTATTAAGCACCTTCTAAGTCACAGGTGCTGAACTATGCTCAGGGAATACAGAGGTGAATGAAAGGTCATACCTTTGGATAAATTTATAGTTTTGTCATCTCTTCTGTGTACATATATAAACATTTATTTTACAATTGTATATAAAATATAGAAAAATAAAAAGCTAAATTAATAATTAAGCACCTATAACAGAATAAAATGAATATAAGTGTAGTATATGTAAAATGTTATCTGAATACCCTGATGTTTATGTTAAATATTCAAGTTAATGTAATCAACATTATTTAAATTTAAGTTTAAATATAATACTCAGCTTTTTAAAACAAATTAGGTATGAGAAAATGCCTTACAGAAGATAAGACAATGGATATTTAGTGAAGCAGAAGTGTTGCTCTATCATTGTCAAATCTTTGCATAGCAAAAGTAAACTATATATAATTTATTTGTGATATATTCAGCTGTGATACAACACTGAGCTATGAGCAAAATCCTCTTTTTGCCCAATTCTCCAGCTGGTCTGAGGTACAGAGAAGGACAGCTTACTTTCCAAGGTCAAATTATGAGTCAGAAGCTGGTTAGTAAATAGAAATGAAGACACTTTATATGTGTAAATCCTTTACTGTAACTACTTGATAATCCACCTACACTTGACAAGCATTCAGTACCACAGTTACTAGTTTTTTACATTTATTTTAGCCGAAAATATAGTAAATATCAGTTACTATATTTCTGTTAAATCCTGCAAGCAGAATTATTCTCAAGTTCTATTCCTGCAAACCTCAACCCATGCAAATTTTCCGAAGGGAACAATTTAAATTTGATGAAATATATGGTTTTTAATGAAAAAAAAGTAACAATGGCTCCCATAAATCACAAATTAAGTCAATTTATGAAGAATACTGTGACCACATAGGGCCTTATTGTATTATGTAGATGGAATAAACATATCAAGAACAAAATTTGATACCATAAATAAGATATAAATATGATATAAAATTAATTCTTTGCTAATGGAAAGAATTTGGGAAATCTAGTGGGCTAGGTTGTAAATATTATATTTTATCTTCTTTACTAAAGCCCAATAACAGGTATCGGTAATGATGTTTTATTCCATGCAATATTAAGTGGAGTTCAACAGACCTAATGTTTTCAATGAGAGAAAAGTGATGTCAAACTTGGAAGTAGAAATAATAGGGTACACTAGTTTCTTCAACATATATGTAAAAAATCATTTAATTTTCTAGTTTCTATGAACTATTTAAGAGTTCAAATTATTAAAATATTCAGAACACTACCAGAAACAAAAAGAACTAATTAAGCTAGACCCAGAGAATTGGTCTGGGAAAACTCTAAATATTTTGTCAATGAGGTGATGATTGTGCGGCATTATATTTCTTTTCTTCTTTACCTTTCCTTTTCTTTCTTTTTGTTTTTTACATGTATAAAGTAGCATTCTACAGTCCAACAATCCTTATACTGATTTATTTCTTCTCCGTCCCTTCATTCTTTCCTACTTTTTCTTCCTTTCTGGCTGGTCTGTTTTTCTTGCTTTTCATTCCTGACCTCCATCTACCAAAGGTGTGAGACAGTTTAGGTTAAGAATACATGAAACTAAAATACCTAGGTCCTAGTCTTTAATGTAGTATCCAACAATCAGGATAGGTAATAACTTCACAATGCTCTTGCATGTGGGTTTACCATCAAGAATCATCATACATAAATGCACACCAACATACATGCAGGTATACACACACAGACACAGATGAAAAGAGTGCACTTAAGGAAGCAACGTTCAAACTGTGCTTTAAGTAGGTCTGGGAGAACTCCATCAGGGACTCATGTGCTGGGAGAGGGGATGTGGAAGCCATAGACACATATAAGAACTATGTGGACACCACTTGATTTGAGTTAGAAAATCTTTGAAGCCCAGTAGTCATCTAGATAAATTTTTGGTTTCAGTTAAAGGTCCTGAACCTTAGAGAAATTGTGAAAATTAATTCCTAGGAGTTGAATTTATTTATTTTTTCTTTTTGAAAGAAAGAAAGAGAAAGAGAAAGGGGGAGAGAGAACAGGAGTCTTGGCTCTATTGCCCAGGCTGGAATGCAATCTAAAAATAGGTATTAAAAACCTCTTTTATGCCGATAATTGTGCTCAACAGCAGAGACAGGAAGGAATAAGGGAAGAAAATAACAAGCAAACAGCCAACCAATATTTCATTTAAGTCTGTGAAATGCTATGGAAATGCTGAAGTGTGATTTACTTACAATTATGTGGTCACTTTCAAAATAGGTATAATGTGATACTGAAAAAAATGTATGTTCTGTGGACCTGGGGTGAAGAATTCTATAAATATTCACTGAGTTTACTTGTTCCAGGTCTGAGTTCAAATCATAGATGTCCCTGTTAATTTTATATCTCATTGATCTGTCAAATATTAACAATGTGGTGTCATAGTCTCCTGCTATTATGGTGTGGGAGTCCAAGTCTCTTTATAAGTCATTAAGAACTTGTCTTGTGTATCTGGGTGTTCCTATATTGGGTGCATATATATTTATGATCATTGACTCCTGTTGTTGCATTGATCCATTTACCATTATGTAATGTCCTTCTTTGTTTTAGTCTTTTTTACTATTAAAGTCTATTTTGTCAGAGATGAAAGTTACAACCTCTGTTATTATTATTTTTGGTTGGTGGTAAGACTTCCACCAACCCTATGTTTTGAGTCTTTGTGTGTCCTTGCTTATGAGATGGATCTGGATACAGCAAACCTATGGGTTTTGACTTTTTATTCAATTTGCCTGTCTGTGTCTTTGATTGGGGCATTTAATCCATTTAAATTTAGGATTAATATTGATATTTGTGGGTTTAATATTGTCATTTAATGCTAGCTGGCTATTTTGCCCATTAGTTGATACTGATTCTTCATTATGGAGATACCCTTTACCTTTTGGTAAGGTTTTGGGGTGACTGATACTGATTGTTTCTTTCTGTGTATAGTGCTTCTTTCAGAAGCTCTTGTAAAGCAGGCCTGGTGGTAATGAAATCTCTGAGTGCTTGCTTGTTCATGAAAATTTTTATTTTTTCTTCATTTATGAAGCTTAATTTGCCTAGATAGGAGATTCTGGGTTGAAAATTCTTTTCTTTGAGGATGTTGAATATTGACCCCCACTCTCTTCTAGTTTGTAGGGTTTCATTCAGCTGAGAGATCTGCTGTGAGTCTGATAGGCTTCCCTTTATGGGTAACCTGACCTTTCTCTCTAGCTTCCCTTAGAATTTTCTCCTTTATTTCAACCCTGGTGAATCTAATGATTATGTGCCTTGGGGTTGCTCTACTTGAGGAATATCTTTGTGGTGTTGTCTGTATTACCTGGAGTTGAGTATTTTCCTGTGTTACTAGGTTAGAAAAGTTTTCCTGAATAATATCCTGAAGAATATTTTCCAGCTTGGATTCATTCTCTTCATGACATTCAGGTACACCTATCAAATGTAAATTAGGTCTTTTCACACAGTTCCATATTTCTTGGAGACTTTGCTCATTCCTTTTTACTCTTTCTTCTCTAATCTTGTCTTCTCAATTCATTTCATTTTATTAAGTTGGTCTTCCACCTCTGATATTCTTTCTTCTGCTTGATCAATTTGACTGTTAAAACCTGTGCATACTTTGTGGAGTTCTTGTATTGTATTCTTCAGTTCCATTAATTCACTTATATCCCTCTCTAGATTGTCTAGTTTCATTAGGATTTCGTAAAACCTTTTTTCAAGGTTCTTAGTTTCTTTACACTGTGCTGTAACATGTTCTTTTAACTCACAGAAGTTTCTTATTATCCATGTTCTGAAGCCTAATTCTGTGAATGGAACACACTCATTCTCCATCAGGCCTTGTTCCCTTGTTGATGAGGAACTATGATCCCCTGTAGAGGGAGAGGCATTCTGATTTTGGGTATTCTCAGTCTTTTTATGCTGGTTTCTTTTCAAGATTGTAAATTTATTTACCTGTTGTCTTGTAATTACTGACTTTCAAATTAGGTCTCTGAGTGGATGTCCAACTTGTTGATTTCCAGCACTGGAATCTGAGCAACCCACTGCGCCAGCCAAAATAGTGGCATTAAAATTTGTGGTGCTTTTCTGCCTGGTAATCTCCGGTCTGGCTTTCTTTTTCTTTTTCTTTTTTACTTATTATGTGCCAGAAAGTATGCTAACTACATGACAGTAATCTTATTTAGCAGACCTGAGTTTATATTTAGTTTATTTTAAAATGTAGATTCTAAGATAACTTTTTTTTAATATGTATCTTTTTTTAAGGAAAGAAAGAAAAAAAAAGGAGTGAAGGAGAGGAAGAAAGAGGAAGAAAAAGAGGAAGAGAGAATGGGAATGTTGCTTTATTCTAAAAATGGGTATTGAAAACCTCTTTTATGCCAATAATTGTGCTTAATAATGGCCGATCAATATTTCATTTAAACCTATGAGTAGGTATGATGTGGTACTGACAAGAATGTATATTTTGTGTATTTAAAGTGGAGAGCTCTATAAATGTTTATTAAGTTTGCTTGTTCCAGATCTGAGTTCAAGTCTTGGATATCCTTATTAATTTTCTGTCCATTGATTTATCTAATATTGATGTTGAAGTCTCCCACTATTATTGTGTGGGAGTCAAGGGAGTCTAAGTCTCTTTATGGGTCTTATGTATCTGGGTGTTAGGATTGTTAGCTCTTCTTGTTGCATTGATCCTTTTACCACTACATCTTTGTTGCTTTAAAATCTCTTTTATCAGATGCGAGAATTGCAACTCCTGCTTTTTATTTATTATTTATTTATTTATTTTTGTTCTCCATTTGATTGGTAAATCTTATTGCATTCCTTTTGAGTCTTTGTGTATCCTTGCATGTGAAATGGGTCTGGATGTAGCATACCATTGGGTTTTGGCTGTATTATTTGATTGGGAGATTTAGTCAATTTAAATTTAGTATTACTGCCATTTGATGTTAACTGGCTGTATTGTCCATTCGTTGATGTAAATTTTTTCTTTATGTTGATGCTCTTTACTTTTTGGTATGTTTTTAGAAAGGCTAATACTGGTTGTTCCTTTCTTTGTGTAATGCTTCTTTCAGAAGCTCTTGTAAAGCAGGCCTGGTGGTAATAAAATCTCTGAGTACTTGCTTGTTCATAAAAGATTTTATTTTTCCTTCAGTTGTGAAGCTTAGATTGGCTGGATATGAAATTCTGGGATGAAAGGTTTTTTTTGTAAGGATGTTGAATATTGGCCCCCACTGTCTTCTGGTTTGTAAGGTTTCTGCTGAGAGATCTGCTGAAGTCTGATAGGCTTCCCTTTGTGGGTAACCTGATCTTTCTCTCTGGCTGCCCTTAGTATTTTCTCCTTCATTCAACCCTGGTGAATCTAATGATTATGTGCCTTGGGGTTGCTCTTCTTGAGGAATATCTTTGTGGTGTTCTCTGTATTACCTGGGGTTGAATATTGTCCTGCTTTGCTAGGTTGGGAAAGTTTTCCTGAATAATATCTTGAAGAGTATTTTCCAGCTTGGATTCATTCTCTTTGTTGTATTCAGGTATACCTATCAAATGGAAATTAGGTCTTTTCACATAGTCCCATATTTCTTGGAGACTTTGCTCAATCCTTTTAATCATTTTTTCTGTATTCTTGTCTTCTCATTTTATTTTATTAAGTTGGTCTTCGAGCTCTGATATCCTTTCTTCTGCTTGATCAATTTGGCTATTAAAACTTGTGCATATTTCACTAAGTTCTCATGGTGTGTTTTTCAACTTCGTTGATTCATTTAGATTCCTCTCTATATTGTCTATTCTTGTTAGCATTTCATCAAACCTTTTTTCAAAGTTCTTAGTTTCTTTACATTGTGTTAGAACAAGTTCTTTTAACTCCCAGAAGTTTCTTATCATTCACCTTCTGAAGCCTACTTCTGTTAATGCAACACAGTCCTTCTCAATCAGGCCTTGTTCTGTTGCTGATGAGAAACTGTAATCCCCTGTAGAGGGAGAGGCATTATGATTTTGGGTATTTTCAGCCTTTTTAGGCTGGTTTCTTCCCATCATTATAAATTTATCCATCTGTTGTCTTTACAATTACCACCTTTCTAATTACGTTTCTTAGTGGATGTCCAATTTATTGATTCCCAGCACCAGAATCTGAGCAACCCACTGCACTGGCCAAAACAGCAGTGTCAAGACTGATGGTGCTCTTCTGCCTGGGAATCTTCAGTCTGGCTTCCTTCTTGAGTCTCTAATAGGTGACTTTGCCTTCCTGGAGCTCCAAACCTTGGTCAGAAGGGGAACCAGTCCCATTTACTCTGCTCCAAGAGCTGCCGCTCCAAGGTGCTGGCAAAACCACTGCACTGGCCACAAGAGTCACGCTGGCAACCTGTGGGGCTTCTCCACTGGGAATCTCCTGGTCTGTGAGCAACAAAAATTCATCTGAAAGTGTGGCATCTTCTCATTCTCTGTGCTTTCTCTGGGAGCTACAATGCTGAGCTGTTAATGATCAGCCATCTTGGATCTCTCTCCCTTGCTTTGTTTTTGAGTCCCTTCTTCAATCAGCTGAATAGGTGACTCTGCCTTCCTGGAGCTCCAAAATTTGACCAAAAGGGGACCCAGTCCTGTTTACTCTACACCAAAAACTGCTGTGTTGGGGCACTGGCAAAACCACCATACCAGCCACAAGAGTTGTGCTGGTGACCCATGGGGCTCCTCCACTGGGAATCTCCTGGTCCCTGAGCAACAAAAATTTGTCTGAAAGTGTGGCATCCTCTCGTTCTCTGTGCTTTCACTGGGAGCTACAATCCTGAGCTGCTGGTAATTAGCCATCTTGGATTTCTCTCTGAATTTCTTTATTCATAGTAAAGTTCACATTCCATAGAGTACATGTGGATGAAACTAATGGTATAAAATTGTCAAATTACCTCCATTTTATTTATTTAGATTTTTACTGCATTCTTCTGTTCATGACACTGTGTAAAAATTTTAGCAAGTGTGTCTAAGAGTATCAGAAAGAGACCTGGATTTCAATGGTCAATAATCTAGGGGTGATAAGACTTTAACATTGCAATGAGAAGGAGTCTTTTACCATAGGAAAGGGTAGGATTTGAACAGATGAAAGGGGAAAATGGCAATCAAGAACACAAAATTAGAATACTTTGCAGCATATTCAGAAAACCATTTAAGGAATTCTATTTGTCTGATATGTTAGTCATATAAAGAATACTCTAGGTAGGAGATAAAGTAGGAAAAGGTTGGTTGAGGCAAGACTACAAAGGGCCTTGAAGATCAGACTTGAAGGAGTTTGAATTATGTAGTGTAAAAGAGTACTGGCTCTCAGTGTCTTCAATAGCTTCTTTTTACTCTGCCTTCCTGGGCTACAGAGGCTTCAAAGTTAGATATCATGTTTCCTATACTGCTGTGTAGCTAGGATGCTCATTGAAAGTTAAGTTCTACAAATTTGATAGACTTAAGTAAAATTTGAAATTTGAATTTTTTTTTTTTTTTTTTTTTTGCAATTCTGCTAATTTTTCTAGGTTCTTGCTTTATGGATGCCAAGCAGCCAACAGTATGCCAAGGAGAGGCTAGTAGTGGTTTCATTGCTAGGTGGTGTGTTCCATGGGCATATCTCAATTCCCTATTATCTTGAGTGGGTAGACATACCTGGTTAGCCAATTTGCTAGTGTTATGGAGATTCTTTCTCAAGGCACTGGCTCTAACCTGTTCAACCATTTTGTAAGTTCCTAATTTATTATCTTTAGTGAATTTTGGATAAATAGAGATGTTTATGTGTCAGACAACTGAATCTTGATATAAACATTGAATTTGCCAGATAGTGAGGAGACCCTGAATACTTGAAATATTTTGAATGAATTATATAATATCTTACACCTATTGACCTCAGTTATGTTTCATTTAAGCTAAGTAAGACTAAATTACATTTCATACTGGATCTGTAAGATGAAGAAATACCACTATGGGAGTTAAAAAACAGATGAAGCTTCAAATTCAATGTGCACCCTAGTAGTAGAGAACTGATTTCAACTTTGAAACTTCAGGGGCATTATCTTCCTAATATAGCAGCCCATAAATTCAAGAAGGACAATGTACCAGTCCTCCTGGCATAGGAATAAAGTAGTTGAAAAAGCAGTTTTATATTTTCAATTTTACCTAGAAAATTAGAAGCCTTTTTTTCTTTTTTTTACATGGGGAAGCAGAAATAAAATATAGTGCAAATCCATGTATGTAAATCTTTTGGTTTTTAATTGTCTTCTTTGGTTGAGAAATAATAAACATCAATGGAAAGAAAAATGATGATGGGTTGATGAGTTACTTTTTAACTGTTTTGAACTACTGAGAAAAACACTATGTCTGAAAGAAACAATCAATTGTGGATTATCCATTTGAACTCTTGTTAGCCATTAGAGAGAGAATGGTAAAAAGGAAATACATTAGTGAGGTTTTCAATCCATCACTTTTTAAGTTATAGCCTCTAGGTTGGTTAAAACAAAGTTGAATTTAGTCTGTGGCCAGCATATCAAAAATAAAATCACCGGTGCCAAAGAATCTATGAACAGAATAATGAAGAAAGCCAGCATTTATCTTAAACAGGCTTATTTTTATTTATCCCAGCCTGTTTTAGGTCAGCAAAATGGAACTTCTAGAAGACAGCCTCTACCTCCAGCTGCCTGGACACTGTGATTGAAGCTGGCTATATACTTGCTCTCCTGGTGGGAACTAGATCAGGGGCCACTCTTCACCAGAAGACCAAATTCCTTCTATGTTAGACTTTTGGTCTCCCATCACTCTTTTTTCCCGTAGGGTTCATAAGGCCTAAAACACTTGCTTAGTGTCTTAGTTCACACATATGGAAAGGAGAGAAGTTCTCATTTATGTAATGACAGGTTTGCAGGGACACTAAATTATAACATTCTGTTTTCAGAGTAGGTGAGGAGCCCAGCTAGAATTCATTATGTTTCTATGTTCCTATTACAAAGTTATATTTTTTAGAGCAGAAAATGGAAACCTTCACATTTCAGAATAAATAAATATAAGAATCAAAATTACTTCAGACTAAGAAGAAGGAAACTTTATATTAGTTATGATGGTTTTCACTATTAAAAACAACCAGACAAGCTAAAACAAGTTAGATGAGGAAAAAAGTAACATACACTTCACAAACATATATCGATAGTCATTATTTGGTTGAAAGACATTCTTATTAAAAAAATGATATACCAGGGATTTAGATATAAATAATAGTATTATTGTCTTTACATCAAGAAAATATAAGGAACGTCTACATTAATCTATTAACACACACTCTTTTGGAAAAAGGAAACATAATTATTTTAAAGGCTTTTATTTACTGTGTATATAAGTGTATGTGCTTGTGAGTGTGAATATATGTGTCTCCATTTCGGTTAGGAAAACATCTATATATTCCTTTGTGTTCAGAACAAAACTACTAGTGTCTTTTCTTGTGAAATTAACTTTTTGTGGTTACATAAGTACCTAAAGAATTAGCAATATAAACCCAAACTTTTTTCACATCATGATATACAAGAAATTTAGCACCAAATAATTAAATTACTTTTCTAACAACATAAAGAGTTGGTAACAAGCACAAGTCTTAACTATGTGAATGAATGAGCTTTGAGGTCAACATTAGCTTTGGCATTTGTTAGCTGTATGTCTTTATGCATGTTGTTTAATCTCTATGTCTCAGTTTTTTAATTTACTTTATATCCTCCATTTTCTTCTCTCCTCCAGGGATTAGCACTAAGCATAGAGAAAATATCCATTATTATTAATGGATAAACTTAGACACATTTACTTCCAATTTTGTGATTTTCTCAAACATAAAAATGTAATGTGGCTATTTTAAAATTAAAATATTTAATGTTACTAGTTTTAAATAATGAAAAAATATTTACTTACAGTTATTTGACCCTTTTCTTCTTAAAAATTACTCTAACCATGCTAACAGGAAAAAAAAAAAAAAACAACCAATGTGAATGCCGGTGTCTTTTTATCTTTTCTACTCTATAATAATTTTATAAATCAGGTTTTTAAGATTTATTTTAATTATACAATGAATATGCTTTCATCACAAAAATTCAAACAATATGTGTCTATTCTGCATATAATGGTAATGATTCTATAATTTTAACATTAATTTGTATGTGTACTAAGGCTTTTGTTATGTACCATTTATCAAGCTAAAGAATTTTCCTTAACCAGGCCATAGCGAATAGTTTTATTTTGTTAAATGTATTTTAAACTTCATTAGTCTTTTTGATATTACTTTTCTCTTTTATTTGTAAGTCTTATTAATTAAATTAACAACTTTTTTTGATGTTCAACAATTGTTACATTTCTAGTGCAAAACCCACAGTTCATAATGTATTGTTTCTTCATCATTCATAGCATAGTTAGACTGAATCTGTTTGTATTTTCTCATAGTTCAGTTAGAATATTCTGTCTTTTCAAATGAGATTAACATCTAACTTTTTCTTTTCTTTCATTCTTGGAACCATAATCATGCTGGTCTTAATGAACTGGGGACATTTTCCTTTTTTTCCTGCTCTAATGCAGTTTATCAGAATGCAAAGGATTGATTGTTAGTCCTCACTGTTGAACACCTTGGGCTGATGCTTCTATTTTAGGTGAATGCAGCAATGTTTTTACTTTCTTCTATGTTATTGCTCAGAGTTTCCAATTTTTCTTAAGCTGATTTTTATAAATACTTTTAAAAATCATATTTCTCATTTAGACTTTCAAATTTTTTGGTATAAAATTCCATATCACATATGTTATAATTATGAATAAATGAAAACAAAACAAAATTATGTTCTATAAGCAATTGTGCTCCTCTCATTCTTAATAATATATATTTGTGGTCTCTTTTTTTTTCTTGATAAGCTTTGCCAAACCATTTATTGATATGTATTATTTAAGATCAGCTTTTGATTTTTAAATCAACTCTAATAAGTTATTCTTTCTGATTCATTAATTTTACCTCCATTTCTCTTTACTGCTTGTATTATACCATCTTTGTGTTTCTTTCTTTGGTATTTTTCTGCTTGATTAAGTGAGAAATTTTTGTTCAATTATTTTAAAACTTTCTTGCATTTTCACAAATGTATTCATGCTCTAGCTTTACCCTTTTTTCCCCCATGTGTTTATTGGATTCAATATGTAGGGTAGTTATAGAAATTTGTTTTCAATTTTAACTTCTACTTTGGCTCTTGAATACAAGAGCTATTTAAAGAAGAACAAAGCAATAGGTGAAATTTATAATTCAAATAATAATGCAAGATTTAAAAATATTCTTTCAAGAAATCATGATGATGAGACAAAATTTAAGTTACAGTACATAGATATAGAAGTACAAATGGAGATAGAGATACATATTTCCTTATATCTTATACTCCATAAATATAAAATACACATTCTTTTAAAATTCACTTGAACTATTCACTTGTATTATTATTTGATTCATAAATTTCACCTCTTGCTTTGTTCAGTTTTTGCTTGAAATATTTAACCTGTGTTTTTAGGTGATACTTTGTTAGGTTATATAAAGATTTGTTTTACCACATCTTTGTGAATCAATGTGAAATATTCTACTACATGTAAATAAGCATAAGTTAACAGTAGGTGAACATTGCTCCAGTCACTCTCTATGAATAACTAGAAAAGTAAAATGTATATGGGTGGTAAATATATAGATATAGAAATAAACAGATAATTAACTTTTATCTGAATATTATTCTTTATTTACTTTGACACATTTGGCCTTGAAATTTATTTTTCTATTTTTTAGTATTCTAAAATCTAAATAACTTCTCATTACCTTTTTCCTTGTATATGTTTTTTGAAAATCCTAGATGATTAGTCTCACTCTGTTGATGTATTTTATGCATGTAGTTATGTACTTGAGACATAGTTATACTTGCAGATTGTGTTTTGGTCTTGTTAGATGTTTTGTCTTGCTAATAACACATAGCTGGATATTTTTCAAAACCAATGAGAATATGTTCTTTTTTAATAGTAAAACTTAATATGTTTACGTGAGCATATTTACATTATTTTGATTGCGAATCAAATGTGTTTCTACTATTCCTACCTCTTTATTTTATTTTACTTTATAATGGTAAGTTTGAGTTCCTTTATTTTCTTTCCTTCCTTCTATCTTTCCTTCTTTTCTTTTCTCCCAGAGTTTTACCTGTCTCATAATTATTTAGTTAGGTAATTCTAATTTTTACATTATGAGGTTTTAAAATTTATCATCTTTCTTATGTTACAGTTCACATTTCTACAATTCTAGTTTTATATTCTAATGTATTTTTTTTGTTTTTCTGTAGTCCTTTTACCATAGTTGCTTTGTTTTTTCATGAGTTCTTTAATTCATTTTTTTATTAATTGTCTTTTGCCATCTATAATTTTTTAAACACAGTTTACAGGGCCCTTAATGATCAGGTTGAGACATATATATCTGTGGTCCTTATTAATAATACTGAAACTCAAAAAGTTAGAAAATTGAAAGGTGTGTTTGTGTTTCTGTAATTTTAAACCAGTATTATTTGGCAGCAAATTCTGACATAAACTGATGAAAACCTATTTATAATTTATATTTACTCTCTGAGAATCAATATTAATAATTTTTTTGAAGAAATATTAATGCATATATGTCATTATGTGATCTTAGCCTGCTGCGAAGCCTATGTAATAACAATATAGCCATCATATAATTGCATGTCATAAGATCATATTATATAATCTTTCTAAAATCTAGCAAATTTTGAATTACATAACATTCCTTTTAGAAAATGATTTGTGGACCTATACACAAAGCAGGACCTATAGACATTTAGGAGTTAAAAAAGAGAAGTTGAAATTTAGTTGTTTTTTCTCAGAATTTTGTAGATACTGTTTTAATGTCTTCCGTTGCTAGATTTTGGTATATCAAAGAATTAAGCAAGGTATTGTGATATATTTTTATCTTCTATGTGACTTATATCTTTCTGCCTGAATTTATGAAGAATCTTTTAAATCACTGGAATCCAGTAACTTAAAGGAAGCATGTCTTAGTGTCTATCTTTCTATATTAGCATTATAGCAGTTAGCATTAGCTGTATTAGAGTTAGCTATTAGCAATGGGTCTATTTGATCCATACCTTCAGGATTTTTTTCTTTTATTTTAGAGAAATTTTTATTTTCCAAATATAATTCAGTGATTCTGGAGTTTTTATGATCTACTTTTGGTTTCTTGAATTTAGGAACAATAATCTTTATGTTGGATTATTTATGCCTTTCTTTAACTTATTTATTGTAATTATTTCACATTTATTTTATTCCAGAAATTCTTTATTTAGCCTTGTCTATCATCAGTATGTGCTGTCGATTTACATTACTTATTTTTGTAAGGGTACACTGATTAACACAATACTTTCTATTTTCACTGCTTTCTGTTACTTTATTAACTCACCTATGAGATCTTAGAATTCATTGATGTTGTTGTAAGTTCTTATCTAGAACAAATGTCTACACAGGATTCCACTTTACCATTTTTGTGACTGTTTTCTTTTAGACTGGCTTCTTGACAGGTGTTTTGCATGTTATATATTTTTTTCCTCAAATTGTTTTGGTATGTGTGGTTTATATGTCTTTTTTTTTTCATTTTGCTCATAATTCATGTAAAAGATTCATCCATTTATTTTATCTGATTTAATGATGATAAAATCTCAGTGATACTTTCTCTACTTTTTGTAGCCTTGCTTTCCTAACTAAGCTAGGGATTGAGGATTGTGTCCCATATAGTTTTTTATATCCTGAGGATAAAGACAATGAGTAGAAAGATCTCAGCAGTCTTTTGGCATTCTTGCTTGAAGAATCTACTCTCTGTTTTATATTTTTCTTTTTCAGGTCCACTTTCATGTCTAGGTAATCTACTTCTGGAGGACTCTCCTCACATGTCACATTGCCTTCCTGGTTAAGGGCGAGTTCTGAACTATGGTCAGATCTCCTCTTGTGTTTGTTGTTGTTATCTTCTGAGATGATGTGGTGACAGAGGTCAGAATATTTGTTTTTAATCCCTAGTCCTACCTTCATTCCTTAGCTGCATAATTTGGGAGCAACTGTTTTTGCCTTCCTTTGATTGTTTCTTCATTTGTAAAATTAGAATAATAATAGCATTTAATCATTTTTCATAAGAAAGTTGAATTTGTCTATATAGGAAATATGAAGTGAGAATTAGCTATTTTGCCAGTTGAAGAAATAAAAGTCCTGCCAACAAAGATAGATATTTTTGTAAACAATGTGTGATGAAAGAAAATGAATTGGTATGGTGTAAACTCATCAATGTATATGTGTATAGCCTGCAGGAGGCTAAAATATCAGAATGAAATTTCACATTTCATTTATTCAGTGATATGGTTTAGCTCTGTATCCCCACCCAAATCTCATCTTGAACTGTAATCCCCATAATCCCCATGTAGTGAGGGAGAGACCTGGTTGGAGGTGAGTGTATCATGGGTGGAGTTTCCCTCATGCTGTTCTTGTGATAGTAAGTGAGTTCTCATGAGATCTGATGGTTGTATTAGTGTTTTACAATTCCTCCTGCACACACAATCCCTCTCACATACTACCATCTAAGAGGTGCCTGCTTCCCCTTCTGACATGTTTGTAAGTTTTCTCAGGCATCCCCAGCCATATGGAACTGTGAATCAATTAAATCTCTTTCCTTTACAAATAACTCAGTCTCAGGGATATTTATAGCAGTGTGAGAACAAATTAATACAAACAGCATGCCAAACAAAAGAGGCATAAAACTCATCTCTGCAGGAAATACATGGTTATTTCAGGAGATAGACTCCTAGTAACCTGAGGAGGTATGTGATTACATTTGCAGGGTTTATGAGGTCCATGATTTTGGAGATATCTCTGCTTTGTAAAACTGGAGACTGGGCTTATCAAGGTCCTGAAGAGATTGATTTACATTCTATAATGTAAATTAGGACTTAGAACCATTATGTTTTCAAGGAAACCCTTATAGTCACCAATATTATAGTTATTTAGCCCTGAATCTGTTTCTATTAAAATAGTACTAGAGTCATAAAGTGAGATCATTTTCTACTTCTGCACTGCTTCTGGGAGTTGGGAGTAGGAATAGAAGTCAGACCAAGCCATATCACAGATTATGTATAAGATTTTTTATCATTCCTAGTTTGTTGTTGATGAATTGTTTGTTTTTTATTATACTTTATGTTCTGGGGTTCATGTGCAGGTCATGCATGATTGTTACATAGTTATGCACGCACCATGGTGGTTTGCTGCATCCATCCCCCTGTCACCTATGTTTTTTTGTTTTCTTTTTGAAATGGAGTCTTGCTCTGTTGCCCAGGCTGGAGTGCAGTGGTGTGATCTCAGCTCACTGCAACCTCTGCCTCCTGGGGCAGTTCTCCTGCCTCAGCTTCCCTAGTAGCTGGGATTACAGGCAGATGCCTGGCTTATTTTTTTGTATTTTTAGTAGAGATGGGATTTTGCCATGTTGGCCAGGTTGGTCTCACACTCCCGACCGCAGGTGATCCACCCACCTTGACTTCCCAAAGTGCTGGGATTATAAGAGTGAGCCACTGTGCCCGGCCGATGAGTTGTTTGTTCAGGATTAAAATTCTTTCTTCTTTATTACTTTTTGCTTTTGACATTAAGAAAGAGTTTTGTGATCCATCTTCACTCTGCCATTTTACCTAGAAATTAAACCTTCAATTTTTTTCTGCTCTTAAGTTTTATATGTATATTCAATATTTTTAATTATCTTTCATATTCAGACTTAATATTTATGACCTCTTCTAAAATGAGAAAATATGTAACCCTTAGATTCATATTTAAAAGAGTTTTCAGTGTGCTGAAAAGTATGTTCAAGAGAAGTAAAATTAAGAGACCTTACTAAGCATATGCACTGACATTTATATGTTAACAATCGTTTTAAAGGAAACTGCAACTGAAAATTGTTGCTCTTGGCAGGATGTGGCCCTTCAGTGCTTTCATGACTGCGTGTTGACAACTAAGTGTTATTTAAAATGACCAGAGCTGGTGCCTCTCTGTTGAAGGCCACGAGCTGATCAGCTCATATTAACACAGAGGGCAATTGAGCATCTAGTGTTCTGTATTCAGTCACCTATAACTTCTTATACCAACATATTTCTCACAGTGGTGCCATCTCTAATGAAATTTAGGAGGGAAGAAAATCTCCAAATTAGCAATGCATCAGTTAAAACTTCCTGCCTACTCTTTTTATAGCTTCTCTCTAGAAGCTCCTCTTACTTTCTGTAATCATCTACAGAACGAATCACTTGCTCCTTGTTAAGCTTTCATCTCCATGAAGTGAAGGTGACAATGAAACAGTTTTCTGTCAGACTTCCTTGGCAGCTGTCCCACAATGCCTGCTGGCCTGTTTTGATCCCATTCCATATGTCCACAATCTAAGTGGCTATACAACTCTCTCTGAATTGTATCATACAGCACTGCAGGGCACAATCCTGTGTTTTCTGCTTTTGGAAATAATGTTTTCAGCCTATTTCAATTTTCACATTAAAGAAATGCTGCCTGAAACTTGATGATTACAGACTTGTAAGGACAGGATCAAACAGAAGAAGATGCTAGCAGGAAGTCAAATGTGAGAGTATTATTTTGCATGCATAATAGAATCTTTGTTCTCTTTTAATAAATTTGAAACCATTGGTGGTACTATTGACTCAGACATAGCATTGCAGTTAGCTATTCTTACAAACTAATTCTAATGAAATGCTTACATGTAATACCTTGTAGAGTAATAATTTCAAAGGACTATTAACAAATATTTATTAATTGCTGAAGAGTTGAAAGATTAATATATAAATGGATTCTTATCTAGAAAATATCCTATTTAATGAATCAAAGGACAAATATAAAGTAGTCAATTATTTGTTTCTTGATTAAAGACTCTGAGTAATGATTTTCTTTAAGGAAGAATTTCATTTTCTTTAAATGAAACTAATGTTAGTGAAGAGACATTGTTATCTTTTTGCTTAATCTGTTGTGTGTTTATTTTTTTAACCTGAATTTTTCTAGAATTACTGTTAATTTAGTAATTAATCAGTGATGAAACTATTTTTCCTGTCAGTATATTTATAAGAAGTAAAGATTCATTATGATTGCTAAGGATTATTTTTCTGTTCAGTGAAAAACAATTTACTTGAAAGCATGTTTATTCTTAGTGACTACAAGGTTAATAAACATAAATTTTGACACCCAAAGCTGGTAAATTAAAAGATTTGTTAGTATAACATTTAAACCAACCATTTTACAGTTTTTTCCCTGTAAATATTTTGAATATATTTTAGAGTGCTGGTGATTGAAGAAGAAAATTATTCATTTAATGATCACACAGTTTTTCATGACCACAGCAGCAGTTCATTTTAAATTCAGTCACTACAATATTTTTGTTCATTTTCTATTGTTAATTCTTTTTCCTGGTTGCTATCAAACTCCATCTGAAAAATTACATTAACTTCAAAGTTAATCAAAATAATATTAGCATACTGCCGAATACCTCTTTACGAACAATATTAATACCTTCTTTGGCCCATGGGCATATACAGGTATGCTAAAACTGTGTATTTATAGATATTAATTTAAATATGGTATGCCTATCTCCTTTATCCTCACAAGTTGTATCAAGTTGAATTTCCTTAGTATAGACCTGTCTTAGTCTGTTTATGCTGTTATAACAAATTGCCACAGACTGGGTAATTTATAAGTAACAGAAATTTATTTCTCACAGTTCTGAAGGCTAGGAAATACAAGACCTACTGTGTTTCCTCTGTCCTTACATGGTAGAAGAGCAGAAGAGAGCAAACCCATTCCTGCAAGCCCTTTTTATAATGGCATTACTCTGTTTCTGAGGATAGAACCTTCATCACCAAGGCACTTCCCAAATGCCCCACCTCCCAACACTATGGCGTTGGAGATACATTTTCTAATACATGAATTTTGGGTGACGCTTTCAGTCCATAGCAAAACCATTTAATTCATGTTTTTTTTTTTTTTTTTTTTTTTTTTTTTTTTTTTTTTTTTTTTTTTTTAACAAGTGGTAGGCATTCAATAAATTCTGGTTAAGTTATTGACTTGAACATGTGTGACAACATTGCCAAAGAGGCACTGAGCATGAATTCATTTAAAGGCTTTTCCAAAAATCATACATAAGTCAGGTATGCTATTTTAACATAAACTCAGTGTTTATTTTAACATAAACTCAGTGTTTCTTTTAACATAAACTCAGTGTTTATGTAGAAATAGCATACCTAACTTATGTATGATTTTTGGAAAAGCCTTTAAATGAATTCATGCTCAGTGCCTCTTTGGCAATGTTGTCACTCATGTTCAAGTCAATAAACTCAGTGTTTATGTTGAAATAGCATAGCCTATCACTTTCTTACATTCCGTTATTGTATCTCTAAGAACTTTTCATTGCATACTTTTCCTCATACCCAACACAGGATAATATAAAGGCCTTCCCTGAAAACGTTTGCTTTGTCTGTTCTAAATTTCATCAGTATACCATCTTCTTTTATGATATATTGGAGCATTCAGGTGAAGGACTTACATCTTAATTTGACTTGCAGATTTTCACAGAGCTTTTCATTACTTTTTAAAAATTTGCCTAAAATCTATTATTTCTCTGCTATACAGTGGGTTGCGAAGAAAGCAACCTCCCTAATCTCATAAAAGAAGATTGCTTTTTATCCCTATGTTTTATTAAACACACACACAAAAAAATAAGTAGTGAAATATAAAACATGAGTGAAATAAAGAATGGAAGACAACTAAAACTTACCCTTTTATTAAACATTAAGCATTAACATGTAACATTAAAATATTATGGAAAACATAAAATAATAACAATAATTATAATGACTGACATTTATTAGAAACATATACAGATTTACTATATACACAATAAACCGTACCTGGATATTGCTATTGTCATTTAAGAGATACAAAAATCTGGGACCCAGAGAAAAGTGTGTTTGAGACTCCTGAATATTAAAAAATATGATTATGAAAGTTATTACATATGTAAAATTGAGTTATTACATAAGTAAAATTAAACAAAGTTCTAAGCCTGACATTCAAATCTTTTTATAAACTACTTTTTTAGTTTTTATTAATTTTCTACTTGATATCTCACACGATGATCATTTTCTTTGCCACACTGAACAAGTGTGGAATAGGCAGTGGGAAACTAATTTAGAGGTAAAAAGAGTTGGAATCTAGTTTCTGTGTGACCTTGTGAAAGTTTCTAGGTTTTTAAATACTTTTTTGTGAAATGAGAAGATTGTACCATTCTCTGATGCTATTACCAAATCTTATTATTTGTACTTTTTCTTTCTTCTTTTTTCTGTTGTTTTTATATTTATTTTGTTCTTTTAGCCAAAAGTTTCACCTCAAAGTTTATCTCAATTTTTCAAATTTCTAAATCACCACAGCATAAGGTAACTGCTTTGATTTTTAGTGGTATGAACTTATATACTTTATTGTCATTTCAAATTTCCCATACTCTATGACCTGTTGCAGAGGAAAAGTAGTGGAGCGAGAAGTCAAATTGAAGCCAATGCTTATAAGTTTGGAGTGGGAAGTGAAGTGTAAACTGTGCGGTGAAAAACATAATGTGTATAAAGTAGCAATAAAAGCAAGTAAAAGTCATGGAATAGCAAGCAGGAAATAATGAGATATGACTAGAGATTTTTAAGGACAGGATGGTGATTATGAAGGAGAATATGTTATGGTGGGCCAGGTTCATGCCTATTGTGGGATTCTGGTAGTTCTTAGACTGATTCTGTGTGGTTTTCAGTAGAAATTGAAGGTTAATGTTGGTGAGGAGTTTTGTGTTACAGATAGTTAATTTATTAGCTCTCCATTGCCTGTAGGTCAGAATCTCTAAGAAGCTTCTTAAAATACTCAATTTAAATTATTTTGTTAAATACTATTTTTTATACTTTTCAGTCTAATGAATTTTTTACTAGTTTTTTAGGGGTTTCTGTAAACTTTTAATATTGAAATAATTTCAGACTTAACAGAAAAATTGCAAAGGTTTTGCAGAGAGCTGCCTTATAGCCTTTGCTTAGCTTCCGCCAAAGTTAACATTCCATATAACTGTGGTAATATTAGTAGAAAAGTTAACATTGGGGGCCGGGCGCAGTGGCTCAACCTGTAATCCCAGCACTTTGGGAGGCCAAGGTGGGTGGATCACGAGGTCAAGAGATCAAGACCATACCGGTCAACATGGCGAAATCCTGTCTCTACTAAAAATACAATAAATTAGCTGGGCATGGTGGTGCATGCCTGTAATCCCAGCTACTCAGGAGGCTGAGGCAGGAGAATTGCCTGAACCCAGGAGGCGGAGGTTGCGGTGAGCTGAGATCGCGCCGTTGCACTCTAGCCTGGGTAACAAGAGCGAAACTCTGTCTCAAAAAAAAAAAAAAAAAAAAAGAAGAAGAAGAAAGAAAGAAAAGCTAACATTGGTATAATCATACTAAAGAAACTACAAATCTTTTGCAGGTTTTGCCCATCTTTTCTATTAATATTATTTTCTTTTTGAGAGTCTGATAAAGGTTCCACATTTGACTTTAGCTGTCAAGTCTCTTTAGTATCCTTTAATCTTTGTCAGTTCCTCAGTCTTTCTTTGCTTTTCATGCTTTTAAAGAGAACTGGTCAAATTATTTTATAGGTGCCCCTCAGTTTAGGTTTGTCTGAAATGCTTTCATGATTAATTTAAGATTGTGAATTTTAGACATGTATACCACAAAAGAGTTAGGCCATTCTCACAGTGTCTTAGCAAGAGTATATGAAGTTAATATATCTTAACACTGGTATTGTTAACTTTCCTCAGTTGGTAAAGATAATGTCAACTAAGTTTCTCTACTGTACAGTTGCTAGTTTTCTCTGCAATTAATAACTATGTCGAGGGAGATACTTTGAGACTGTGCAAACATTCTGTTTCTCTTCATATTTTCACCCACAAATATTAATATTGATAGGTAGACCTTGCCTACAACTACTAATATAGTAGTTTTCTACTGGTGGTATTATTTCATTATTTTTTTATTTTACTTTATGTTCTGGGTTACATGTGAAGAACATGCAGGATTGTTGCATAGGTACATATGTGGCAAGTTGGTTTGCTGCCTCCATCCCCTGTCACCTATATCTGGCATTTCACCACGTTATCCCTCCCAAACCTCCCCACCCACCCTGACCCTCCCTTAGCCACCCCCAACAGAACCCAATGTGTGATGCTCCCTTCCCTGTGTCCATGTGTTCTCATTGTTCAATACCTGCCTATGAATGAGAATATGGTATTTTGTTTTCTGTTCTTGTGTCAGTTTGCTGAGAATGATGATTTCCAGATTAATCCATGTTCCTACAAAGAACATGAATTCATCCTTTTTTATGGCTACATAGTATTCTATGATGTATATGTGCCACATTTTCCTTGTCTCATCTATCATCAGTGGGCATTTGGGTTGGTTCCAGGTCTTTGCTATTGCAAACAGTACCACAATGAACATACGTGTGCATGTGTCTTTATAATAGAATGATTTATAATCCTTTGGGTATATACCCAGTAATGGGATTGCTGGGTCAAATGGAATTTCTATTTCTAGGTTCGTGAGGAATCGCCACCTTGTCTTCCACAGTGGTTGAACTAATTTACACTCCCACCAACAGTGTAAAAGTGTTCCTATTTCTCCACATCCTCTCCAGCATCTGTTGTCTCCTAATTTTTTAATGATTGCCATTATAACTGGCATGAGATTGTATCTCAATGTGGTTTTGATTTGCATTTCTCTGATGACCAGTGATGATGAACATTTTTTCATGTTTGTTGGCTTCATAGATGTCTTCTTTTGAAAAGTGTCTGTTCATAACTTTTGCCCACTTTTGAATGGGCTTGTTTTTTCTTGTAAATCTGCTTATTTCTTTGTAGATTCTGGGTATTAGGCATTTGTCAGATTTGTAGATTGCAGAAATTTTTTCCTATTCTGTTGTTTGCTGGTTTACTCTAATGATTGTTTCCTTTGCTGTGCAGAAACTCTTAAGTTTAATTGGATCCCATTTGACTATTTTGGCTTTTGTTGCCAATGCTTTTGGTGTGTTAGTCATAAAGTCCTTGCCTATGCCTACATCCTGAATGGTTTTGCCTAGGTTTTAGTATACAATTTTTATGGTGTTAGGTTTTATGTTTAAATCTTTAATCCATCTCGAGTTAATTTTAGTGTAGGGTATAAAGAAAGGATCCAGTTTCAGCTTTCTGCTGATGGCTACCCAGTTTTCCCAACACCATTTATTAAACAGAAAGTCCTTTTCCCATTGCTTGTTTTTGTCAGGTTTGTCAAAGATCAGATGGTTGTAGATGTGTGATATGTCTTCTGAGGCCTCTGTTCTGTTCCATTGTTCTATATCTCTCTTTTGGTACCAGTACCATGCTGTTTTGATTACAGTAGCATTGTAGGATAGTTTGAAGTCAGGTAGCGTTATGCCTCCAGCTTTGTTCTTTTTGCTTAGCATTACCTTGACTATGCAGGCTCTCTTTTGGAACTATATGAAGTTTAAAATGTTTTTTTCCAGTTCTTTGAAGAAGGCCAGTGGCCTGATTAGGATAGTATTGAGTCTATAAATCACTTTGGGCAGTATGGCCATTTTCATGATATTGATTCTTCCTAACCATAAGCATGGAATATTTTCTTCATCTGTTTGTATGTTCTCTTATTTCCTTGAGAAGTGGTTTGTAGTTCTCCTTGAAGAGGTCCTGCACATCCTTTGTTAGTCCTATTCCTAGATGTTTCATTCTCTTTGTAGGAATTGTGAATGGGAGTTCACTCATGGTTCACCTCTTGGTTTGTCTGTTACTGGTATATGGAAATGGTTGTGATTTCTGCACATTAATTCCATATCCAAGAACTTTACTGAAGTTGCTTATCATCTAATGATGGTTTTATAGTTTCTTTTCTCATTTTAGATTTAACCATTGAAATTTTTCTGTGAGGAATTACTATCCCATATTTCAATTTATTTAAAAATTTATTGATATCACTATGAAATCAGGAACTTTTATGGATTATGATCCAAAACTTTGATGATTTATTTTGTTGTTGAACTTATTCTACCTTTAGCTAATAGGTGCTCTTTTAGAATAGCTTCTGTGTGCTTCTCTCATGCTGTCATTCTTTACTGTGTATATACATATGTTCTGATGCCACATAATATTCCAGGTTTCATCTTGCATGTTCCCTGCCCATGGCCTAGTATCAAACACTTCACAAAGGAGATTTGGTTATTTATATTAGAGATAATATTTAGAAGCCAAGATATACGTGTAAGTGTGCTTGTGGCAACTGTGTCAGTACTTTTAGGCCCTCTCATGGAACAGAGCTCACAAATATCTGTATGTATACTAATCCATGCATACACACACCACACATAAACATGGATCTATGTAAGTGTACATATGTATCTATGTGTCAAAGAATGTATTTGCTCTGATTACAATCCAACACAACAAGGTTAAGATTTTATATTTGAAGTATACTTCTTGGAGGGGAAAAATGGTGGTGAGGAGGCAGGACTAACTTGCAACTCCCACTCAGAATAGCACATAAAGACTCACATCATTAACTTTTGCTCCAAGAACTACCACAAGAACATACCAGAAAAATCAGTGTAATTCACAGATCCTTTGAAAGAAGTCACTTGCCACTGTAAACTCTGTGTGACCCCTGAAAAACTTTGAGTGTTCAAAGTGTGAAAAAGGGGTAAATTTCACTTCTGAACACATATCCTCACTGGGGAACCTGAAAATTCAGATAATGGGAGAAGGATTTAAGCATATATAGAGGTGAAACAAATTTAGAGAGCTGAGCAAAATATAAAAAATATAGAAGCAGCCAAAAAGCCCTGTAGGTACTCCTGGTCCCCAGGGATACCCAGGGAAGCCATTTCTGACTTTGTCTCACAGGGATCCTTGGGGAGGACTGATAGTGGAATTGTCAGGAAGAACCACAGGTCAAAGAAAGTTTCCATCTGAGTTTTGTAATAGTTTTCACCCAGAACAAGTTTTCCAGGGCAGACTTGGCATGGGGGAATGGGAACAAGGGAGTGGGGGCATGCAAATGGGAACTGCAGGCAGGCAGGAAAGGGCAGGGCCTAAGAGCTCTGCTTTCTTTCTTAGCAGGGAGGCTTGTAGCCTGGGGCAACATCTCAGCCCTACTCACCAGTCATCTGGATATAAACTTGGTGCTGTTGAGGGGGGTAGTGGGAGTGAGACAGGCCTTGGTGGCTGTATGGGAACAGGGTGAGGCCCATCACTGCTATCTTTCCAACACTTTCCTAGCAACCAGTATGATGCAGCAGAGGCAGCCATAATTCTGCTGGGAACACAACTTCATTGTCCTGAGAAGCTACGCCAATCCCCACAGCAGCTGAAGCAAGCCCTGCCCAAAGGGAGTCTGAGCTCAGACACACCTAACACTGCCCCCACCTGGTGATGGTCTTTCTTTACCTTCCCAGCTAGCCAAAGACAAAATACACAATCTCTTGAGAGCTCTATAACCCTGCCCATTGAGTGAGAAACCCAAGTACCTATCCAGGCAAACTTAGGGCAAGCTTGTATTTCCACTGTCTTACCACAGCTCATGCTTTCTTGAAAGTGCTACCTTCTGACTAGAGGCCAATCGACTCAAGCCATTACATAAACCTATAAAAGACAAAACCTCACTTCAATAAAAGAGAAAACATCTAATTTTGTCACCTGTAACATCCGGCTAACCAGTGATCCTGAGTCTGTTCATATGACAAGTTCACTGCTAGCACAACCACCATTCCAGGTAACCAGTGCACTAAACAAAATTACAACCAAAGAATCTCACTGAGTCCAGTTTACTCCACTGCTACCTCCACCAGAGCAGGTGCTGGTATCATATCACTGGACTCTTTGCATACCCTCCCCAGTACCAGCAAAGAGCCTGGTAGCTCTGCTGGGTGGCTAACCCCAGAAGACCAATAACAATCACTGCATTCCAGCTCTCAGGAAACCAAAAATAGGGAAAGGGTGAGAGCATCACATGAAGGGATCACCAATAGGATAAAATTACTTGAACAGCAGCCACTGAGTCACAGATCTTTTCTCTGACATAGTCTACCCATGAGAAGGAGCTAGTTAAACAATTCTGGTAATACGAAAAAGCAAGATTCTTTAACACCTCCAAAAGATTCCAGTAGCTCACCAGTGATTGATCCAAACCAAGAATAAATCTCTGAATTGACAGAAAAAGAATTCAGAAGGTCGATTATTAAGCTACTTAAGGAGATACCAGAGAAAGGTAAAAGCAAACTTAAAAGAAATTAAAAAACAAAACAAAACAAAAGAATATAGATGAAAAAATTCCAGAGAAATATGTAGCATAAATAAAAAAATTACATCTTCTGGAAATGAAAGATACAATTAGAGAAATGCAAAATACTCTGGAAAGTTTCAACAATTCAATTGAACAGGTAGAAAAGAAAACCCTCAGAGGTCTAATACAAGACCTTTGAATTAACTCATCTGACAAAGACAAACAAAAAAGAATTAGATAAAATGGACAAAGCCTCCATGGTGTTTGGGATTCTATTAAACAACCAAACCTAAGAATAATTGGTATTCCCAAGAAAGAACAGAAATCTAAAAGTTTGGAAAACTTATCTTAGAAAATAATAATGAAAAACTTCCCTAGCCTTGCTCAAGATCTACACATCCAAATACAAGAGGTTCAAAGAACAACTGGGAAATTCATTGCAAAAAGATAGTCAGCTAGGCACATAGTCATCAGATTATCTAAATTCTAGATGAAATAAAGAATTGTAAGAGCTGTGAAGTGAAAGCATCATGTAATTTCTGAATGAAAACCCACCAGATTAACAGCAGATTTGTCAGAGAAATCCCACAAGGTACAGGGATTGGGGTGTTTTATGTAGCCTCCTTAAACAAAACAGTTAAAAGCCAAGAATTTCATATCCAGCAAGACTAAACTTAATAAATGAAGGAGAGATAAAGTCTTTTAAGATAAACAAATTCTGAGAGAATTCATCACTACCAAGCCAGCACTATAAAAAATTGAAACACACCAAAGTTAAGCCTTCTTAAAGCATAAATTTCACAGGACCTATAAAATAATAACACAATGAAAAAAAGACAGAATGTTCAGGCAGCAATCCACACAATGCATCTCAATACTAATGCTTAATGTAAATGGCCTAAATACTTCACTTAAGAGATACAGAATGACAGAATGGATAAGAAATCACCAGCCAAGTATCTGCTGTCTTCATGAGAAAAGCCTGAAACATAAGGAGTCACATAAACTTAAGGTAAAGGAGTGAGAAGAGATATTCCATGCAAGTGGACACCAAAAGTGAGCAGAAGTAACTATTCTTATGTCAGATAAAACAGACTTTAAAGCAACAACTGTTAAAAAAAGAAAAGGAGGGACATTGCATATTGATAAAAGGCCTAGTTCAACAGGAAAATAACACAATCCTAAATATATATGCACCTAATGCTAGAGCTTCCAAATCATAAAACAATTGCTACTATAACTAAGAAATGAGATAGACAGCAACACAGTAATAGTGGGGGATTTCGGTACTCCAATGACAGACAGCACTAGATAGGTCATCAAGACAGATAGTTGGACAGAGATCCAAGGTGGCCAACTTATAGCAGCTCAGGATTGTAACACTCAGTGAAACCACAGAGAGTGAGTGGACACCATACTTCCAGATGAATTTTTAGTAGATTCCCAGCAGAGGAGCCCCATGTGTCACCAGCATGACTCTTTTGGCTGGTGCAGCTGTTTTGCCAGTGCCCCAGCACAGCAGTTCTCAGTATGGAGTATATGGGACTGGGTGCCCTTTTAGTTGGCATTTGGAGCTCTGAGAAGGCAGAGTTGCCCATTCAGCTGATGGAAGGGAGGACTGAAGCAGGGGGCCAGACCAGGAGATTCCCAGATAGAAAAGCACCATAAATCTCAATGCTGCTGTTTCAGCTGGTGCAGTGCCCCCACAAGAAAACAGCAATTGGAAGCGCTGAAGACTGAGTTTCACAGCAAGCACAGCTGAACCTAGGAAGGTCCAGTTCTGTGGGGGAGGGGCGTCTGCTGAAGGAAAACTAAGAAACAGAAAAAACTTCATCACCAACAAGCTGGACATCCACTCAGAGACCCAATCTGAAAGTCTGCAATTACAAAGACAACAGGTGGGTAAATCCACAAAGATGGGAAGAAACCAGCACAAAAAGGCTGAAAATACCCAAAATCAGAATGTCTCTCTTCCTACAGGGGATCGCAGCTCCTCATCAGCAACGGAACAAGACCTGATGGAGAATGAGTGTGATGAATTGACAGAATCAGGCTTCAGAAGGTGGATAATAAGAAACTTCTGTGAGCTAAAACAATGTGTTCTAACCCAAGGCAAAGAAACTAAGAAACTTGAAAAAAGGTTTGATGAAATGCTAACGAGAATAGACAATTTAGAGAGGAATATGAGTGAATTAATAGAGCTGAAAAACACAATACGAGAACTTTGCAAAGTATGCACAGGTTTTAACAGTTGAATTGATCAAGCAGAAGAAAGGATATCAAAGGTTGAATACCAACTTAATGAAATAAAACAAGAAGATGACATTAGAGAAAAAAGGCTAAAAAGGAATTAGCAAAGTCTCCAAGAAATATTGGACTATGTGGAAAGACCTAATCTATGTTTGATAGGTGTACCTGAATGTGACAAAGAGAATGAAGCCAAGCTGGAAAATATTCTTCAGGATATTATTCAGGAAAACTTTCCCAACCTAGCAATGCAGGACAATACTCAACTCCAGGTAATACAGAGAAGATCACAAAGATATTCCTCAAGAAGAGCAACCCCAAGGCACATAATCATTAGATTCACCAGGGTTGAAATGAAGGAGAAAATACTAAGGGCAACCAGAGAAAAAGGTCAGGTTACTCACAAAGGGAAGCCTATCAGACTGACAGCAGATCTCTCAGCTGAAACCCTGCAAACTAAAAGAGAGTGGGGGTCAATATTCAACATTCTTAAAGAAAAGAACTTTCAACCCAGAATTTCATATCCAGCCAAACAAAGCTTCATAAGTGAAGGAAAAATAAAATGTTTTGCAAACAAGCAAGTACTCAGAGATTTCATCACCACCAGGCCTCCTTTACAAGAGCTTCTGAAAGAAGCATTATTCATAGAAAGGAACAACTAGTATCAGCCATTCCAAAAACACAACAAAAGGTAAAGAGCATCACCATAATGAAGAATTTCCATCAACTAATGGGCAAAACAGCCAGCTAGCATTAAATGACAGTATTAAACTCATATATATATCAATATCAATTCCAAATTTAAATGGACTAAATGTCCCAATCAAAAGACACAGACAGGAAAATTGGATAAAAAGCCAAAACCCATTGGTATGCTGCATCCAGACCCATCTCACATTCAAGGATACACAAAGACTCAAAACAAAGGGAGGGAGGAAGAATAACCAACCAAATGGAGAGCAAACAAACAAACAAAAAAGCAGGAGTTGCAATTCTCGTCTCTGATAAAATAGACTTTAGAGCAACAAAGACCAAAAGAGACAAAGAATGACATTACATAATGGTAAAATGATCAATGCAACAAGAAGAGCTAATGATTCTAAATATATATTTACCCAATACAGGAGCACCCAGATGCATAAGGCAAGTTCTTAATGACTTGCAAAGAGACTTAGACTCCCACATAATAATAGTGGGAGACTATAACACTACATTGTCAATATTAGACAGATCAATGAGACAGAAAATTAACAAGTATATTCAGGACTTGAACTCAGACCTGAAATAAGTAAACTTAATAAACATTTACAGAACTCTGCACCCCAAATCCACAAAACATACGTTTTTCTTAGTATCACATCACACCTATTCTAAAAGTGACCACGTAATTGGAAGTAAATCACTTCTCAGCAACTGCATAGCATTTCACAGGTTTAAATGAAATATTGGTTGGCTGCTTGTTTGTTATTTTCCTCCCTTATTTTTTCCTGTCTCCATTAGTAAGCACATTTACTGGCATTAAAGGGGTTTCTCATACCCATTTTTAGACTGCATTCTAGCCTGGGCAATAGAGCAAGATTCCTGTTCTCTTTCCCTCTTTTTTCCCCCTTTCTTTCTCTCTTTTGTTCCTTTTTTTCTTTTGGTTCGCTCTCTATTTTTTTTCTTCTTTTTGTTCTTCCTTTCTTTCTTTTAAAAAAAGACAGATAGTCAAAAAGAAACAATGGACTTAAACTATACTCTTGAAGAAATGTACTTAACACTTACAGAACATTCCACCCAACAACTGTAGAATATACATTCTGTTTCTCAGCACATGAAACATTCTCCAAGACGGACTGTATTTTATGCCACAGACAAGTCTCAATAAATTTAAGAATATCAAAATTATATCAAGTAGTCTCTGACACCACGGTGGAATAAAATTGGAAATCAACTCCAAGGGAAACCCTTAAAACCATGTAAATACATGAAAATTAAATAACCTGCTCCTGAGTGACAGTTGAGTCAAAAATGAAATCAAGGCCAGGGCTTGGTAGCTTGTGCCAGTAACCTCAGCAGTTTGGGACACTGAGGCAGGTGGATCACTTGAGGTCAGGGGTTCAGGACCAGTCTGGCTAACTTGGTGAAACCCCATCTTTATTAAAAAAAAATAGTGGGGCATGGTGACACATGCCTATAATCCCAGCTTTTAGGAGGTTGAGACAGGAGAATCACTTTAATATAGGAGCCAGAGGCTGCAGTGAGTCAAGATCTTGCCATTGTACTCCAGTCTGGGAGGCAGAGTAAGACTTCATCTCAAAAAAAAAAAAAAAAAAGAAAGAAAGAAAAATCAAGATGAAAATTTAAAAAATCTTCTGACTGAATGGTAATAGTCACACAACCAATCAAAATCTCTTGGATACAACAAAAGTCTTTCTGAGACAAAAGTTCATATCATTAAATGCCTACATAAAAAAGTCTAAAAGGGCAAAAGTAGATAGTCTGAGGTCACACCACAAGGAACTACAGTGACAAGAATAAACCAAACTCAAACCCAGCAGACGGAAAGAAATAATGAAGACTGAGCAGAACTGAAGACAATTAAAAAATATAAAATAAAAGATAAATGAAACAAAAATATAGATCTTTGAAAAGGTAAATAAAATTCATAGACCATTAATGAGATTAATCAAGAAGGTAGAAGACCCAAATAAGCTCAATTTTAAATAAAACTGGAAATATTACCATTGATATCCCAGAACTACAAAAGATTATTCAAGGCTACTATGAACACCTTTATACACATGAACTATAAAACCTAGAGGAGATAGATAAGTTCCTGGAAATTTACAATGCTTGTAGATTAAACCAGGAATAAATAGAAACTGTGAGCAGACTAATAACAAGCCACAAGATTGAAATGATAATTTAAAAAAATTGAAAAAAAAAAAAGTCAGGACCTGATGGATTCACAGCTGAATTCTATTAGATATTCAAAGAAGAATTGGTACCAATCCCACTGAAACTATTCTAAAAGATAAAAAATCCTACTTAGTTAATTCTATGAAACAATTATCATCCCAATAATAAAACCAGGAAAGGACATAGCAAAAAAAAAAAAAAAAAAAAAAAAAAAAAAAAAAAAAAAAAACTACAGACCAATATTTCTGATGAACATAGATGAAAAATCCTCAACAGAATACTAGCTAATCAAATCCAATAGTATATTAAAAGGAAATTCGCCATGATAAAATGGTGTTTATACCAGGGATGCAGGGATGGTTCAACATACACAAGTCAACAAATGTGATATATCACATAAACAGAATTGAAAACAAAAATTATATAATCATCTGAATATATTCAGGAAAAGCACTTGACAAAATACAGCATTCCTTCATGATTTAAAATGGTGAGCAAAATTGGCAAAAAGGGACATACCTTAAGGTAATAAAAGCCTTCTATGACAAACCAACATTACACTGAACAGGGAAAAGTTAAAAGCATTTCTTCTGAGAACTGGAACAAGACAAAGATGCCCACTTTCACCACTTTTATTCAACATAGTATTGGAAATGTAGCCAGAGACACCAGAGAAGATAAAGAAATAAAAGACATCCAAATCACTGAAGAGAAAGTCAAACTGTCACTGTTCACTGTTGATATGATGTATACCTAGAAAATTCTAAAGACTCTTTCATTAAACTTCTAGATGTGATAAATTAATTCAGTAAAGTTTCAGGATACAAATTTAATTCAAACAAATCAGTAGCTCTGCTATAAACCAGTAGCAATCAAACTGAGAATCAAATGAAGAATGCAATCCCTTTTGCAATAACTAAAAAAAAAAAAAAAATAATAAAATAACATAAAATACTTAGTAATATACCTAACCAAGGAGGGGAAAGACCTATACAAGGTAACTACAAAAAAAAAAAAAAAAAAAAAAAAAACTCCTGAAAGAAATCACAGATGAGGCAAACAAATGAAAACATATCCCATCGGGAGAGATCCAAGATGGCCAAACAGGAACAGCTTTGCAGTGCACTTCCCAGAGAGAAGAATGTGGAGGGTGAGTGATCATCGCATTTCCAAATGAATTTTTACTGTCCACAGACCAGGAGATTCCCAGGCTAAAAAGCTCCATGAGTTTCTGGCATGACTGTTTCAGCTGGCACTGCAGGTCTCCACACAAAAACTTGCAGAAACCCAGGTGGCCTTTTCAACAGGCATCTGGAATGCCTGGGATACACAGCCACCCATTCAACTGAAAAAAAGGGGACTGAAACAGGGAGCCAGGTGATGTGGCTCAGTGGGTCCTACCCTGAACAAAGACAAGCAATCTGAAATGCTCTAGATTGAGAGTTTCACAGGAAGCACAGCTGGACCCAGGACAGTCCAGCTTGGTGGGGGGAAGGGTGTCCAACATTTGCGAGGCAGTCTGCCATTACAAAGGCAGTCCGCCTTTACTGAGGGAGTCTTCTATTACCGAGGCAGTCCACCATTACTGAGGCCAACCACCATTACTGAGGCAGTTCTAACATGAAGTTCACACAGTAGCTGGGTAGAGACCACAGTAGCTTGATAACGCCTCTGCTGGCAGACTGTGGCTACACTACCATGTTGCTGGGCAGGGCATCCTGGAAAAAAAGGCAGCAGTATGTCAGGAACTTATAAATAAAGCCCCACATTTTCAGGACAGAGCACCTGGGGAAAAGGCATTTATGAGTTCTGCAGCAGACTTAAATGTACCTGCCCAGAAGCTCTGAATGGAACAACGGAGCTCCCACCTCAACACTTGAGCTTTTATAAGGACAGACTGTTCCCTCAAGCAGCTCCCTGACCTCTGTATATCCAAAGAGACACCTCATAGAAGAGAGATCAGGCTGACATCTGGTGGGTACTCTTCTGGGACAAAGATAACAGAAGAAGAAACTGGCAGCAATCCTTACTGTACTGCAGCCCCCACAGGTGATCCCCAGGCAAGTGGAGCCTGGAATGGACCTCCAGCAGGCCTACAGCAGAGGAGGCTAACTGTTAGAAGGAAAACTAAAAAACAGAAAGAAATAACTTCAGTATCAAGAACAAGGAACATCCACTCAGAGACCCCATCCAAATGTCATCAGCTACAAAGACCACAGGTAAATAAATCCACAAAGATGGGAAGAAACCTGTGCAAAAATGATGAAAACACCAAAACCCAGCATGCCTTTCCTCCTCCAAGGGATCACAACTCCACACCAGGAAGAGAAAAAAGCTGGATGGAGAATGAGTCTGACGAATTGACAGAAGCAGAATTCAGAAGGTGGGTAATAAGAAACTTCTCTGAGCCAAAAGAACATGTTCTAACCCAATGCAAAGAAACTAAGAACCTTGAGAAAAGGTTTGACGAACTGCTAATAAGAATAAACAGCTTAGAGAGGAATATAAATGAATTGATGGAGCTGAAGAACATAACATGAGAACTTCACAAAGCATACACAAGTTTCAATAGCCAAATCAACCAAGCAGAAGAAAGGATATTAGAGATTGAAGATCAATTCAGTGAAATAAAATGAGAAGGCAAGATTAGAGAAAAAAGAGTAAAAAGAAATGAACAAAGCCTCCAAGAAATATGGGATTATGTGAAAAGACCTAATCTACGTTTGATAGGTGTACCTGAATGTGATGGAGAGAATGAATCCAAGCTGGAAAATATTCTTTAGAATATTATCCAGAAGAACTTCCCCAATCTAGAAAGGCAGGCAAAATTCTAGTCCAGGAAATACAGAGAACACCACAAAGATATTTCTGAAGAAGAGTTACCCCAAGGCATGTAATCATCAGATTTATCAGGGTTAAAATGAAGGAAAAAATGCTAAGGGCAGCCAGAGAGAAAGATCAGGTTATCCACAAAGGGAAGCTTATCAATCTCACAGTGGATCTCTCAGCAGAAACTCTACAAGCCAGAAGAGAGTAGGGGCCAAAATTCAACATCCTTAAAGAAAAGAACTTTCAACCTAGAATTTCGTATCCAGGCAAACTAAGCTTCATAAGTGAAGGAGAAATAAAATCCTTTACAAATAAGCAATTGCTGAGATATTTCGTCTCCACCAGGCCTGCCTTACAAGAATTCCTGAAAGAAGCATTAAACATATAGAAAAGAACAACCAGTACCGGCCACTCCAAAAACATACCAAATGGTAAAGAACATCAACACAATTTTAAAAATGCATCAACTAATGGGCAAAACAACCAGCTAGCATCAAAATGGCAGGATAAAATGTATATGTAAAAATATTCACCATAAATGTAAATGGGCTAAATGCCCCAATCAAAAGACACAGGCTAGCAAATTGTATAAAAAGTCAAAACCCATTGGTGTGCTGTATTCAGGAAACCCATCTCACATGCAAGGACACACATAGGCTCAAAATAAAGGGATGGAGGAAGATTTACCAAGCAAATGGAGAGCAATAAAAAGCAGGAGTTTTGATTCTGGTGTCTGATAAAATAGACTTTTAAACCAACAAAGATCAAAAGAGACAAGTGTATTACACAATTGGAAAAGGATCAATGCAACAAGAATAGCTAATGATCCTAAATATATACACACCCAACAGGAACACCCAGATACAAAAAGCAAATTCTTAATGACCTATAGAGACTTAGACTCCCACATAATAATAATTGGAGACTTTAACACTCCACTGTCAATATTAGACAGAAAATTAACAAGGATATCCAGGACTTAAACGCAGATCTGGACCTAGGAAACCTAATAGCTATTTACAGAACTCTCCACCCCAAATTAACAGAATATACATTTTTCTCAGCACCACATCACACCTACTTTAAAATTGACCACATAATTGGAAGTAAATCACTCCTCAGCAAATGCAAAAGAATGGAAATCATAACAAACAGTCTCTCAGACCACAGTGCAATCAAATTACAACTCAGGATTAAGAAAGCAACCCAGAACTGCACAACTTTATGGAAACTGAACAACTGGCTCTTGAATGTTGACTGGATAAACAATGAAATGAAGTCAGAAATAAAGATGTTCTTTGAAATCAATGAGAATGGATACACAATGTACCAGTATCTCTGGGACACATTAAATGCAGTGTCTAGAGGAAAATTTATAGCAATAAATTCCCACATGAGAAGCGGTACAAGAACAGAAAATCAAACACCACATGTTCTCACTCATAGGCAGGTGTTGAACAATGAGAACACATGTACCCAGGGAGGGAAGCATCACACACTGGGGTCTGTTGGGGGACACTAGGGGAGGAACACTGGGAGGTAGGAAGGTTGGGGAGGGAAAACGTGGGGGAAAATGCCAGATATAGGTGACAGGGGCATGGAGGCAGCAAACCACATTGCCATTTATGTACATATGCAACCATTCTGTTTGATCTGCACATGTACCCCAGAATCTAAAGTACAATAATATATAAATAAAAATAAAGTTCTTAAAAAAAAGAAAACCCAGAATATCTACTTCATAAGTATTGCAAAATAACTCTTTCCGACTTAAAAAATTCCGGTTAGAAAATATAATTTATTGTGAAAAAAATATATTAGTAAAATAAAAACATGAAAAAGTTTCATTTGGTCTTATTTAGATGACAAATGTGTTTTCAAGACTTGCTTCTCATCTATACACCAATGCCTTCTTTCAGTCTGCACATTCACAAAAATAAAAAAAAAACACATCCCATGCTCATGGATGGGTAGAATCAATATTGTGAAAATGACCAGACTTCCAAAAGCAATCTACAAATTCAACACAGTTCCCATCAAACCGTATCATCATTCTTCACAGAACTAGAATAAACATGCCTAAAATTCATATTTTAGGGACCAAAAAAGAGCCCTCATAGCCAAAGCAAGACTAAGCAAAAAGAAGAAATCTGGAGACATCATCTTCCCTGAATTTAAACTACACTATAAGGTCATAGTCACCAAGACAGCATGGTACTGGTATAAAAGTAGGCACATAGACTAATAGAATAGAATAGAGAACCCAGAAATAATGCAAATACTTACAGCCAACTGACAAAAACATGAAGTGGGGAAATGACATTCTATTCAATAACTGACAAGCCTAGGTAGAAAAATAAAACTAGATCTTTATCTTTCACCTTATACAAAAATCAACTCAAGATTGATCAGACTTAAATCTAAGACCTGAAACCATTAACATTCTATTATAGAACAGAACACTGAAAAAAGCCCTCTAGGCATTGGCTTGGGCAAAAACTTCATGATCAAGAACTCAAAAGCAAATGCAATAAAAACAAAGATAACTAGATAGGACTAAATTAAACTAAAATGCTTCTGCACAGCTAAAGAAATATTCAGCAGCGTAAATAGACAATACACAGACTGGAAGAAAATCTTCACAAGCTATCCATTTGATGAATAACTAATATTCAGAATTTATAATGCACTCAAACAAATAAGCAAGAAAACAACAAATAACACAATCAAAAAGTGGGCTAAGGACATTAATAGACAATTCTCAAAGGAAGATAGAAACATGAAGAAATGCTTAACATCACTAATTATCAGGGTAATGCAAATCAAAACTGCAATGTAATAGCATCTTGCTCCTGCAAGAATGACCATAATTAAAAAATGAAAAAATACGACTCAGCCATAAAAATGAATCGAATAATGGCATTCACAGCAACCTGGATTGAGTTGTAAATAATTATTCTAACTGAAGTAACTCAGGAAAGAAAAACCAAACATTGTATATTCTTACTTATAAATGGGAGCTAAGCTACAAGGACACGAAGGCATAGAATGATAAAATGGACTTTGAGGACAGACCCAGGGAAAGGTGAGAGTGGGGTGATGAATAGAAGACTACACATTGGGTATGGTGTACACTTCTCAGGTAATGGACACACCAAAATTTCAGATACCACCAATAAGAACTTGTTTATGTAATAAAACACCACCTGTTCCCAAAAACCTATGGAAATAAAAATAAATAAATGAATGAAATAAAAATAAATAAATACAAATAAAGTAAACTTTTTATAGTCAACATATAATTGAATATTATTTATTTATTCCATCTAACAGGCTTTTAATTAACGTCTTTAGACAATTTACATTTAAGTAATTGATATGGTTTAGATCTTTGTTCCTACCCAAATCTCATGTCAAATTGTAATCCGTATTGTTGAAGGTGGAGCTTGGTGGGAGGTGATTGTCTCATAGGAATGAATTTCTCATGAGTGGTTTAATATCATATTCTTGGTGCTGTTACTATGATAGTGAGTGAGTTCTCATGAAATCTGTTTGTTAAAGTGTGTGGCACCTTTCCACTCTTGCTCCTACTCCTACTCCTGCCATGTAAGATGCCTGCTCCTTCTTTGCATTACAACATGATTGTAAGTTTCCTGAGGCCTCTCCAGAAGATAAGCATTACCAGCATCAAGCTTCCTATAGTCTGTGGAACCATGAACCAATTAAACATCTGTTCTTTGTAAATTACCCAGTCTCAGGTATTTCTTTATAGCAATGTGAGAATGAACTAATACAGTAATTGTTGATATATTTGGATTAAAACTATTATTTTGCTGTCTGTATCCTAGTTGTTGTTTCTGCTTTTTGTTTCCTTTTTCTTCTTGGTTTGCTTTCTCTAGATTTATTTAGGTTTGTTTTATATTATTCAGATTTATGTGCACTCAGTTTTTTAATGTCATGTTTTGTATACAGCTGGGTTTATAAGGAGATACATCTTTAATTAATCAGATGCTACCTTCAATTATTTTTATATTTCTTCACATGCTATGTAAGAAATTTACAAATTATATTTCCCATCTATCCTACCATACTTTGTACTGTTGTTGCCATACACTTTATTTTTACCTATGCTATAAACACAGAATATATTGCTACCATTTTTGCTTTGATAGTTTTATGAGAATAATTAAAAATAAGACCAAGATATGATTTTTAATGTTTTTATCACATTTATCCATATCTTTATTTCCTTGTGTTGATTAGCTTCTCTCTGGTATATGCATATTTCCAGAACTTCTTTTAAACTTCTTGTAGCATATATCTGCTAGTGATAAACTCTTTATTGTTGTGTCAGAAATTTTTTATTTTTCCTTATTTTAAAAAACTGTTTTTGTTGAGTACAGAATTCTGATTTGACAGATGTTTTCATTTTAATAGTTTAAAGATTTAATGGCATTGCCTTTTGGAATAAGGCAAGAAGTCTGCTCTATTGCTTATCATTTGTTTTCCTCTGCCTGTGATGTGTCATCTTATTCTGGATGCATTTACATGTGTACATACATGCATATACATATACACATACACTAGGGTCATGTTATTTAAACCACTGAAATCAAAATAAACAGATAAAATTTTGTTACTATAAGGTATTCAAACGTCCTGTGAAATGGTATAATGTTTTCTGAAAGTTAACTTGGTTTAATTGTAAATCTATATTGCAAACTCTAGAATAACAAAAGAAGTAAAAGAAAAAATACAACTCATATGTAAAAAGGAAGAGAAAATAAAATCATATAAAATTCTCAACTAAAACAATAAAAGCCACACCAAGAGTGAAAAACAAAAATAAGAGCAAAAAACAAGGGCAACAATATAAAACAGTAATAAATATGATAGATATTGTTTATATTCTACTTGGTAGGATCCTAGTATGAAATTATGCTCCAGTGCTATGACTGAGTCTCAAATTTTAGAGAGGGACTAGATTTCCTGGATCACAGGTATATGAAATTCACAAGTACTCATCTTCTTCCTCCACCTTTAGTTTGGGGCCCATCTCATGCTCTAATCCCTCTCCTAGAAGGGGAGTTTTATTTTATTTTATTCCCTCTGTTTTAATGCACTGATTGAAACAAATTCTCAGCAGTATCCTAAAGGTGAGAGTTTTTTAAATTGCTTTTTTCATCACAGATTAAGAAGTTTATCCCATGAAAGAGAAAAGGGAGAAAGGTCTGGACAGAATATCATGCCCATCTTGTGATGGCTTCTGTTTCTTCACCTGGCTTGTATCGGGAGGCAATTTTTTCCAGGACTCTTCTCAGTTTCTTTGTGAGAAATTGAAAAGGTTTGTGGGCGAAAAGGGTGTGAACTGCTCCTTATATTTGGTTCACAGGGGCTTTACACTCTATCAGCTTACACTCAGGCTTTCTCAACATGTTAACTTTAAATAATCAGTGTTCAGAGACGTGTCTTCCAATAATTGCATGTAATCTTTCCCTGCAGGTGCCTGCTTTCCTATGATTTTGGGTTACTTGTTTGTTTTACAATTGCAGCTCTCTGAGAGTTTCTAAAAACATCATGAACTTGCATTTTACTCAGATTTCTTTTTGAAGCAAGAATGAAACTAATGAAGTTTCAAGCTCTCTACTTCCCTGAGCAAAAATCCAGATGTCTTCCTTGTTTAAATCCAGTATTTTTCCTGTACTCTGAAACTCATTTCTAATAACCACCTGTGGGATATCCCTTTAACTATTACTTTATTATTATTTTTTTTTTTTTGCAGATCCACCACCTCTCTTTATAGGTTATTCTCCTACCACTAAAAAATATTCCTGGAGCTTCCTTTTCCTAAAAACAAACAAATTTGAAACTACCTGCTTTATTTTCCTGGTATAATTGAATCTCTTCTTTCATTGTAAAGTACTGACATCTGATTTATATGCTTTTCACAGCTTTATGAATACCAATGTCTGGTTTATTTATGTTGCTTGGCCAACTGTTTTAAAGTATTCTTCTTTTGATATTTCTAGACATGGCACCTACCAGTTTATTCTCTTACTTTTTTCCAATTATTACGTTTTATGCCTTACTCCAGATTCTTTACTTGATTTTTCTACAATTTTTTTTTCCTCTCAGAAAATTCTTACCTCTATAGTCTCAATTTTTATCATTATTTGGTGCATGCTAGATTCAGGTGAAATCAGACTTTGAGACTGAGGTATACTTTTAGGCATTTATCATGGGAGGATCTTGAGATCAAAACTCATGGAAGAAGAGTAAAAAGTAAATTTGGACAGAGTGAGAAATTGAGCTGTAGTATAGATTTCACAAAGACAACTGCATTCTATGTGGCACTCTGGAGCAAAGATAATTGTTTAGGATTGTCTCTCAAAGTGGAAAGTGGAGTCAGGCCTTTGGCACCACCTCTGTCCTTTCTCCACCTCACCAAAAATGTCCCCAAACTCCACAGACTTGGCAAATTCATTAACCAGCTGTTTGATTTTATGTGCTCCAGAGAAGAAGCTATGAACCTGTGTATGGTAGTTCTCTCTAGCCAAAGGCAATCTGTGACTGAGGTCATCTTTTTTAGTTGTCAATAGCCTCAGAAGCTGGAAATATTAATGTTTTACTTTGAAAATAGAAAGGATTTGGGTGCACACCACAGTGTCCATTCAGGTGGATTACCTCAAACCTACATATCAAAGACTTATTCCTCACCTGATTTCCTGTTTCATGCTTTCTACATGTTACATGGAACCGCTACAGAAGGTGTAATATGCACATAATGGAAATACTATGAAAAGACAGAAAGGAACATTAATAAAATTGGAACAATAATGACTAAAAAATTTTTGCATATAATATGAGACACTGAACAACAGATCAAAGAAGCTTAGAGAACCCCAAACTGGATAAATGCTAGAATATCTACAACTAGTCATGTCATTTCCAAATTATAATAAATAAATAAATAAATCCTGAAAGCCAGAATTAAAAACACCTTACCTGTAGAGGAGCAAAAATAAACATAGCATCCAACTTCTCTTCCAAAACTATGTAAGTGAGAAGTATGTGACATGACATATTTTAAAACATTGAGAGAGAGATAAAAAAAGGTTAAAATAATATATCCTGCATAATTATCCTTTACAGGTGAGGGAAAAGTAAAGACTTTCTCAGAAAAAAAAAAAGACAATGAGAGAATTTCTTGCCAGTAGACCTGACTTACAAGAAAAGTTTTAAAAATTTCCTTACAGAGAAGGAAAATTATATAGGCCAGAAACTTAGATTTGTATAAAGAAAGGGAGACTATTCAAGAATATATAAGAAAATTTAAAATAAAACCTCTTAGATTTTTATTTTTTAATTTATCTAACAATAACTATCTGTTTAAGTTATAATAGGAACAATGTTTTTAATTATGTATTCTTATCTCTATGTATATGCTTGTGTATTGTGTATAAGCAAAATGAATGACAACAATAATATAAGAGACAAGAGGGATGAAATAGAACTATTTTGTTAATATAAGTGTTTATACTTCCTGTGAAATGGTTTGTAAAACGGTATAAAGTTATATGAAAGTTGACCTGGTTTAGTTGTAAATCTGTGTTGCAAAGTCTAGAGCAACAACTAAAAAAAGTAAAAGAAATAAAGAATTACAAATGGTATGTAAAAAAGAAGAGAAAACAAAATCATATAAAATTCTAAACTAAAACCATACAACCCAGACAGAGTGAAAGAGAAAAATAAGAACAAAAAACAAGGGAAACAAATATAAAATAGTAATAAATATGATAGATACTAATCCAACTGTATCAGAAGTCACTTTGAATGTCAGTGGTCTAAATGCATTATTAAAAAAAAAACAGAGTTTATTAGAATGTATCAAAAAAAAAAATGACAGAACTATGTGTTGTCCTCAAGAAAATCCACTTTAAATGCCTAAATATATGAATGTTTACATGAAGAGTAAATAGATTAAGAAAGATATACTATGCTAAGACTAATCAAAAGAAGGTGGAAATGGTTATATTGATTTCAGATAGAATAGACTTAAAAGAAAGAAAAGTTTTATTGTAGGTAAGACTGACATTACTTAATAACAAAAGGGTTATTTATCCAAGAAGGTATAAAAACCTTTAATGCATATGAGCCTAACAACAGAACATCAAACTGTGTGAGGAAAAACCGAGAAATACAAGAAGAAATCGATAAGTCTGCTATTTTAGGTGGAGACTTCAATAACCCTGTATGAGAAACAGACAGATCTATCAGGTAGAAAATTAGTAAGGACACAGTTGAACTCAACAACACCATCAATCAACTAGATATAATGGACATTTATAGACTAGTTGATCTGGAAGCAGGATACACATTTTTCTCAAGCTTAGATCAAATATTCACCAAGATAAACCACATTATGGGCCATAAAACACACTTTAACCAATATAAAAGTATAGAAATCTTGTCTATTCTCAAATCAAAATGGAATTAAAATAGAAAGAAATAATAGAAATATAACTATATAATCCTCAGTATTTGGATGTTAAACAACATGGTTTATCTTTTTAGCAGAACAATAAAATTAATTTATTTGTAGCATTATTTGGGTTGTTGGTTTCATAAGTAACAAAATTCAGTATTATAAATATTTCAGAATTCAATATTTTATAGTTCTTTTTTATTTTAACTTTTTTTATATTTTATTTAATTTATATTGGGCTTTATTATTTTTGAGACGGAGTTTCACTCCTGTTGCCCAGGCTTGAGTGCAATGGCATGATCTTGGCTCACTGCAACCTCCGCTTTCTGGGTTCAAGTGATTCTCCTGCTTCAGCCTCCCAAGTAACTGGGATTACAGGCATGCACCACTACATCTGGCTAATTTTGTATTTTTAGTAGAGACAGAGTTTCTCCTTGTTGGTCAGGTTGGTCTCCAACTCCCGATCTCAGGTGATTTGCCTGCCTCAGCCTCCCAAAGTGCTGGGATTGCAGGCATGAATCACCACACCCAGCACAACACGACTTTAAATAATGCTTTAAGACACAACTTACCGAAGTTTGTGGAATGCAATAAAAGCAGTGCTAAGAGAGATATTTATAGCACTAAATGCATATATTAGAAAACAGGAAAGATCTATAATCAACCAACTAATCTTCCAGCTTAGAACACTAGAAAAAGAAGAAATAATTAAATACAGGGTAAGTGGAATACAAGAAATGATAAAAATTAGAACACAAATTAATAAAATTGAGAAATAGAAAATCAACAAGAAAAATAACCAATGAAACCAAATATTGATTCTTGAAAATATCAATAAGTTGATAACTTCTAGCCAGGCTAAGAAAAAAATAGAGGAGATACAAATTGCTGATATTAGAAATAAAATTGGGACATCACATTAGGCAATAGAAACATTAAAAGGATGATAAAACAATACTATACACAACTCTATGCACACAAATCTGATAATCTAGATAAAATTTCTTAAAGACACAATCTGTCAAAACTTTCACAAGAATAGACAGTTTGAAGAGGCCTATATGTATTAAAGTATTTTAATAATGAAATTACTAACTAACTTCCAAAGCAGAAAGCACCAGTCCAAAATATATAAACCGGTGAATTCTACCAAACATGTAAGGAAGAAATTATGCTTATTATCTGCAGTATCTTTAAGAAGGTAGAAGTAGAGGAAATACTCTCTAATTTTATGAGGCCATCATTTCCTTTAATTCCATTTCAGTGTAATTTTAATCAAACTCCTAGCAAGCTATTTTGTAGATAATGAGAAACTAATTCTAAAGTTTATAAAGAGGGGCAAAAGACCAGAATAACCAAAGCAATATTGAAAAAAAGAAAAACAATGTTAGAGGACTGGCACTACCCAAATTCAAGACCTACTATAAAGCTGCAGTATTCAAGACAGTGTGAGATCAACAACAGAATGAATAAACAGATCAAAAGAACAGAATAGAGAGTCCAGAAATAGACCCATATAAATATAGTCAACTGATCTTTTATAGATGGCTACAGGCAACACAATGGAGAAAAGAGTTTTTCAACAAATGTTGCTGGAATAACTGAATACCCACATGCAAAAACAACAACAACAAAAAAGAGTTTATAGCTGATACCCTCCACAAAAATTAGCTCAAAATGGATTAGGAACCTAACTGTAAAGTGCAAAGCTATAAAACTTCTAGAGAATAATGTAGCAGAAAATCTTGATTACCTTGGGTTTGGTGACGACTTTTTAGATCCAACAACAAAGGCAAAATTTATGAAAGAACACATTGGAAGATAAGTTCAATTTTATTAAAATTACCAAATTTCTTTTCTGCAAAAGACACTGTCAAAACAATAAAGAAGCAAGCCACAGACTTGTAGAAAACAACTGTAAAAAACACACCTATAAGGCACTGTGACCCACAATATATGAAACTCTTAAAATTCAAAAGTGAGAAAACCACCTGATTTAAAAATGAGTCAAAGATTTTAACAGAACCTTACCAAAGAAGGTTTACAGATAGCAAGTAAGCATATGAAAGATGCTCCACATCCTAAGTCATAAGGGAAATACAGAGTAAAACAATGATATCACTATATTCCTATTCGAGAGAACAAAATCCAGAACACTGATAACACCAAATGTTGCTGACAATGTGTAATAACAGGAACTTGTATTTATTGCTGGTGGTAATTAAAAAATAATAAGTCACTTTGGAAAACTAGGAATTTATTACAAAGTGAAACATGCTTTTCTGAAATAATCCACCATGCTTGGTATTTACCCAATGGAATTAAAAACATATTTATGCAAAAACCCATGCAGGGATATTTAAGTCTGCTTTATTAATAATTGCCTAAACTTGGAAGCAACCAAAATGACTTTCAGTAGGTGAATAGATAGATAAATTGTGGTAAATCTAGAAAATGGAACATTATTTAATGCTAAAAAGAAAGGAGCTGTCAAGTCATACAAAAACATAGAGGAAACTTAAACACATATTAGTAAGTAAAAGCAGCTAACCTGAAAAGAACACATATTCTGTGGCTAAAACTCCATGACCTACTGTCAAATATAAAACTATGGAGACAGTAAAAAATCACTGGTTAGAGGTTAGTGGGGAGGATAAATAGGTGGAACATAGAAGATTTGGGGGTCAATCAAACTACTCTGCATGATAGCATTATGGTAGATACATATCATTGCACATTTGTCCAAACCCATAGAATGTACAATACCACAATTGAACCCTAATGTTAACTATGGACTTTGTGTAATGACATATTAATGTTGATTCATCAGTTGTAACATATGTATCATTCTGGTGGAAGATACTGTTAATTGTGAAGGCTATGCATGTGTTGGGTATATGGGAAATCTCTGCAACTTCTGTTCAATTTTTCAGTGAAACTGAACTGCTCTAAAAATATAACCTATTAAAATATATATAGGTATATTTACTATAAAGCTACAGTATTCAAGACGGTGTGAAATCAACAATAGAATGCATGAATCTTTTTCTCACTTTCTCTTTCAGATTAGAAATTTTTTTGAATGAGATGTGATAAATATTATTAAGTTTACTCTAAAGTTATATTCCTGATTTTAAAATATTTAATCCTTTAAGTTTTTTTTTGGTAACTCGTTTTGTTTTAATACATAAAGAAAGCATCTAAATTGCAACTCAATATTTTTTCATTTCTTCAATGACATTAAATTTATAGTTTTCACCATCTTCATACCTTTGTAATGTTTAGTTAATAATAGAAAAATTATATACACAAGTGTAGAAAAGTGAATTGCTAGTGATATATGTCTTGGTCATATCATCTTTGTCAGGAAGAATAACCCACTGAAGCATACAGATATTTCTGACATCCACCTGCTTCCAGGATGGACTCTGTTTGATAAGTATGTTTAACTATGTTTCTTAAAGAAAGTTTCATTGTTAGAAGCACAAATGTTTAATAAAATTATCCTATTTGTTTCTGGGGTCAAAAAAGGAAAGCCTTAAACTGCAGCATGGAATACCAGAAATTCACTCTCTTGTTCCTACAGGAGACTAAAATAAATTCTGATGTAGGCGTAGACTTTGGAAGTGTTTAGGGCTGAATTACATTAACTCCAGTACCTCAGAATATGACTTTTATTTGGAGAAAGGGCCTTTAAATAGGTAATTAAGTTAAAATGGTATTGTTAGGGTCAGCTCTAATCTGGTATGACTGGTGTCCTTATTAGAAAATATTAGTACAGACAGAGAGAAACCAAGTCTGAGCATGCACATTCCAAGGGACCACCATGTGAGTTTACAGTAAGACTATGGAAATTTCCAAGACATGAAGAGAGACCTCTGAACAAAAAACCTGTCAATAGCTGGATCTTGGACTTCTAGCCTCCAGGATTATGAAAAAATTAATTTCTGTTGTTTAAGTCATTCAATCTGTGGTGTTTTGTTATGGAAGCACTAGCAATCTAACAGAGGGACTCTGTCTGAATATATTATTCAGATCAAGAGAAGTACTCACTGGTTCTAAATCAACTAGTAGTGGGTAAGGTGAGATACAATAGGTACTATATTTATAATCATGCCTGGCACGTAAAAAGCATTCAGTAAGATTGTCTATCATCATTACAATTAATATTACCTTCATTTCAAAGGTGATTAGTAAGCTGAGTTGTTAATCTCAACAAGGAAGGCAGCTGTATTTAGTGAGCTAGCATTGTCCAAAGAACAATAAAAGAGCACTCACAGCAAGGAACCTGAATGGCAGCAAAAGGTAATATCTACAGTGACACTGTTTCTTTCCTTAGTTTGTAGCATTTATCAATCCCCTCTTTGCTTTGTGAAACCTCAGCTGTGTAGGATTCTTAGAACATACATTTTAGGGCAGACAAATGGAGATGACATTGGACTTGTTTCATCTGGAGGCCTTGAGATGGTTTTTAATAATTTTGAGAAATAAGACTTGACTGAGGGCAACTCTGAGCCTTAGGTAGTTTCATATTAGTTTGACTGAGGTCTATTTGGGAACCATTTTTAATAGATTTTTATTGATCTTTTAAACTGATCTTTTCTTAATATAGAATTCCTTGGCAGACTACTGATAAAATTAATAAATCTTAACTTACATCAAGGACTGAAAGAACACTTGGTGAAATTTTTAAATAATATATTGAACTCTAGACAGAAAAATATGTTCCTTATAATTTATAATGCTCTCATTATGAATCTGAACTGCTGAGATCAGAACATTTCTTTATATTATTACTAAAATTAAACTTCCATTAAATAAATGCTAGAAAAATGAAAGCATGTTATATTGAAATTTATTTTGGTTATTTTCTTATGAAATATTATACATAAAATGGATATTATTAGACTAATGTGATGATTCCCTAGGTTCAGGAAAAATAAGCTTTTCGTTCCCTTTCTTAGCAGAAAGGGTCTAGAAATGCCAGGTTTAATCTAACATAACTGACTGTTATTATTAAAGGAGCTTAAACTTTAAAAAAAGTGAAAATATTAAATCGATTAAGAAACAATATGTGAGTTGAATCTCATTTGAGGTCAGTCAACTGCTTTGTGTTACACGTGTAAGCTATTTCACCGTTTTCTTATTAAGGAATGGGTTTGCGTAATTCATTTCTTTTGCAACCACCAAAGAAATAACAGGAAAACAATTAATTTTACTTTAATGTCTCTTCATTACTATTTATCCTACTATTGTAATCAAAGCACCATACAAAATTTGGAAATATTTCAAGTTCCCATGGAAATTGTAGAATCTGTTTGTGTTTTATCTCATAAGACAAAAGAAATTGAGTAAAATACCTCAGCTAAGAGAATTATTAACTTTCTCAACACTTAATTTCATTTGATTATTTGTTACTCAATTGTTATACAGCTACATAACTATAAAGCTTTCTAGTCCTGGAGCTAATTAATTTTCTAATAGGTAAAAAAGGAAAAAAAAAAATCTATGACTGGCTAGCGACCTGGAAGAATTAGCCAATCACATCATTTTCTCGGGTTACATTTCTTTTTTTTCTTTTTCTTTTTCTTTTTCTTTCTTTCTTTCTTTTTTTTTTTTTTTTTTTGAGACGGAGTTTCGCTCTTGTTACCCAGGCTGGAGTGCAATGGCACGATATCGGCTCACAGCAACCTCCGCCTCCTGGGTTCAGGCAATTCTCCTGCCTCAGCCTCCTGAGTAGCTGGGATTACAGGCACGCGCCACCATGCCCAGCTAATTTTTTGTATTTTTAGTAGAGATGGGGTTTCACCATGTTGACCAGGATGGTCTCGATCTCTTGACCTCGTGATCCACCCGCCTCGGCTTCCCAAAGTGCTGGGATTACAGGCTTAAGCCACCGCACCCAGCCTTGGGATTACATTTCTAAGTAAAAGGTGGCATGTATGTAATGGCTAGGATATATTATACACAGGATGATGTCTTCAAAATACTCCCGTCACAACTCTAATGCTTGGTTTAATTGTCATATTCAAGAGTTATTATGATTTTAGAGAGCAACAACACAAAAATAACCCAAACTAAAATTTATAATTGTCATTTCCTGTCACTGTCTTTTTTAAGAATTGATGTCACAATAAAAAATGAAATGTTATCTAAATAACATATTTCTCAGTATAGGTAAATATATAATAATCTCCAGATATTTATTGGGCACCTACCATCAACTTTATGATTATTAATGTAAAATATTTATGTAAACTCAGTAAACAGTTTGGAAAGAAAAACAAAGGATTTTAACATTCAATTTCTGATATTATTTTTAGCTTGCTCCTAGGTCTATTTGAATGTGATCATCTTTATTCTACCCTTGGTCTAACCAAAACTTAGAGCTTTTTATATAGAAGCTTTTATATACATAAATGAATTGACATTTAACATAGTAGCTGCAACACTTTGTTTTTTCTGGTAGAACGTTTGCATAAATTACAATAAGCCGTTTGGTTAAGCTCTCTGAAAATCATAGCTATTCTTACGAATGTTCACTGTATACAGTGGTTCCAGAAAAACAAGTTGTTTGCACAAAAGTGTGACATCACCCAATTCTCTGTAGCAAAGCAAACCATTTGCTTTGAAGGAAATGTTAAATAAAGAGAATGTCTAATTTTTCATTTGAAACATAAAGATTTTAAAGTTATAACAAATTATTCCATGTCAATGTAGAATTTTAATGTTTCTTCCTAATTTGTATATATAAAAGTGCTCTTGGAATATACCTGACAAAGTATGGCTAAAAAAGTGAAGAATTCATTACTTGAAAACAGTGTCAATTTAGAGACATCATACATAAAGATTTTTGTATATTTTAGATTTGTTTTCTGTATTTTTGTATTATTAACCTCCATGATTTTTCTCCTCATTTCTTTCATTTAACAAAATATTTTGAGAGCCTAGAACCAAGGTACTATTGTTGGAGAAGATATATAAAGCCATGGTGTATTGGATATTATTGCTGTGTAAGAAATTACCCCAAATCTCAGCAGCTTAACACACATTTATCGTTTTGTTGTTTCTGAGTGTCAGGAATCTGGGCGTGGCCTAGGTGACTGTCTCTGTTATAGGTCTGTCATAGGATTATAGTCAAGTTATGGGCTAGGTCTGTCATTTACTCTGAAGGCTCAACTTCAGGAAAGACTCATTTCCAAGTTCACCGTATGGTTATTGCCAGGTCTCAGTTCCTGGCCTAGTGGGCTTCTTTGGTAATTGGAGTCTACCAGGGCAGGTGACCCAAGAGAGAGTAAGAGCGATTAAAGTGTGCCTATGAAAGAAGGCACAGTTTTCTGGTAACCTAATTGATGGAGTGACATTCTATATAACTTTTATTGTTTTCTGTTATTTGAAGCAAGTCCTTAAACCCAGAGACCACAGTAAGGGCAAGGTACTACACCAAGGCATGAATACCAATAGGCAGGGATCACTCACAGCCATTTTAGAGTGTGCCTCAGTATAAGGAGCTTATCCAGTAGATATTTACAACTTAGGTTCCTTGGTACCTAAATTACCATGCACATAGCATAATATTAATAAATAAATTAATGAGCATATATGTATAATATAAAATAATATATTACATATTATATATATCTGTATATTTTGCCCAGACCTCTCAGGGATAAACAAATAAATATTTTATACTATGATATTTTTAAAAAGTAAGCATTAATTATGTCTTAAGAGATTTATTTCCTGCAATATCATATGCAGAATTCCTTTTCATGGTTCCATTTCCAAGTCTTGCTTGGGTTTCAAACATCACAGTGCATGAAAAAGAAAGGAGCAGAGTACTACACAGAGTGCTTTAGGAAAAAAAAAATTGTTCTCTTTCATTTGTGTTGAAGCTTTCCATTCTATTCTACTCTGGTTGGATGTTAGAGAATATTAGTTTGTCTTCATGCTTCTGATACATTTTTTCCTTCTATGGAAGACAGTAATCACTCCAGTGTCAGTTTATTATCTTGGTACTCTGGGAAGAATGGATTTTGTAAATGGGAGGAAGTTGGGTAGGTGTGTTGAGAGAACACTTTGGGGTTAGGACTGATACTAATTTATCTTCTGTGTGGAAGGTCATGGACTTATAGTGTGATATGTATTGACTAAAAAAGTAAAGAAAAGTGGTATTTTAGCACACCCTGAGCCTGTCTTTTAATGTTTATACTCACTGTACAGCATTATACCTGGTCCCCTTAGCTTTCCAAGACTGGGACTGCAACACAAATAAGAGAAAATTCTAGCCATTGATTCTATAACGTGAGCTATCTTGGAAGAATAGAAAGTTTCAGCTCCAAAAATAGTTGAAAAACATAAATTTGCCTTCTCCAGTTCTCTTTTTTTATAAAACTGTTCTTCCTTCTAATAAAATTCCACTTCTTTATTATAATAAGTAGTGTGCTATATATGTGACTTGAGGATAACAATTATAAATAAAATATATGTTGCTTTCTTCTAGAAATTAATTGAATATAAAAGTCAAGGTTAATCTTGAAGAGTGGATGCAACAAAAATTTTGAGCTCTGTGAGTTTTATTTAAATATTATACTTTTTTTTCAAATAATTACAACAATTGTATTTTTTTATGGTTGCACAGTAATCCAATAATTTCAAGTGCTGTATTTACTTAAAATCTCTCCTACTTCTGAGTATTTTGGGTTGTGGGATTTATATTGAGAGAGCTGACTGACAGGTAAGAAAGGGTAAGTGTGGGTTTTCATGGTGGGGAGATAGCAATCTTTAAAACTTTTTTAGAACAATTCAAATATCATATATTTCTGTTGATGAGTGTTCATTTCCTCAAATAATTTTTCTATGACTAAGTGGATTTAATTTACCTGATACATTTCTTTGATGAACTCAAAAGAGTATAAGTTAAGGAAATGAGACTTTAAATCGCAAGCAAAAAGAAAATAAAAAATACTGTAGGTTTCTTCTTCATATCCAATCTAAATTTAGGTGAAATTTGTCACTGTGAGGTTAAAAATATTTATGTATTACAACAAATGCAGATACATATTAGAGACGAAAATTTGAAGAGATCTCCACAAGGTTTCCAGAAAAAGCCACTTAAACTTAGTTAAGCATGAAACAAACATCTCTCCAAAGATAAGATTGTCTCAGCTTTTATAAGACTTCGTCCAACCAAGGACTGTGCAATGGAGGTTCTGTTTTAAATGTATAAATGTAATCAAAAGAATAACAAATGTTATGAATTATGTTCATTTTTTTCTAATTGTGAGCAATGCCAATGGCTATTCAAAATATTAGAAAAATGCCATTTTATAAAATCAAAATTACAAATATGATTTTGAAAAAAATTAAATTATAAAACATGCAATGTACAACACATAATACTTGCTTACTAGGTAGTCCTTAAGAACCAAACATATACCACATTCTCTTTGTATTCCCTGCATAAAGTAAATATAGGACATACAACAAGCATCAGATAAATATTTAGTGAGATGAAAAGTAAGATGGCAGATCCAAAGATGTATAAATTGTAATAGTCACGACTGGCATTTAAGAGATCATTCTGATTACAGTGATTTTGCTCTGCATTTTAGAGGTTTCATCCCCTTTCATCATCATCCCAATTAGAGCAGGAATTATTATTCCTATTTTAATAATAGAAAAACTGAGCCTCAGTAGGTAAAGTAACTCAACAGTGTGATATAGTAAGTTCAGGAACAGGGATTCAAATGTAGGTCTCTGAGTCAAAGCCAGCTCACTAGAATGTGCCATGGTAGCCCAATACATAGGGTCTTTATCCTGTAGGCAGCGTAGTCTTGCAGATGACCAGTTTTCTCAGTTCTTGCTTCTGGTTTCTAATTTATGGAAAATGTTCTCTATATAATTTGTTATAATCCTTTAGAGGTTTATTAGAAAGCTGAGGGTGGAATATAAAATTATATTATTATAGTATCCAAATAAATCAAACAGATGAATTCAGAGTAAATAAAATACTGAATAGGCAGCAGAAATAAACTAAGCTAGTACAAGAACTTAGGCTATTTAGGAATTTCTTCCCTTCACTTGGATTTGGTTAAACCAAATTAGAACTAAGCTCATTTTGAATTGTGTTTAATCTGCCCCTGAAAAGTAGACATTTATGTTAGTAGATAGGCTATGACAAATGGTCAAGAACTAGAACCTTAGTTCTGTTTGACCATTTGTCAATAACTAAATCTCATTAACTTGAAAATATCTGTACAAAAGTGTAGTACTTATTTCTGAGTATCAAAGAAAAAAATACGAATGGGAAAAAGCTATAAAAGGATCTTTTAACACAGACATATATAATTTCAGAATTTAAAATTTAGTATTTTGAAATACATTTTTGCAAAACATGGTCCTAACACAGAAGTCCTGTCACTGTAATTATTAATATAGTACTACAAAAGGAGATTCTCAGAATAACGAGGAGTTTTGTGTGCATGGAACTGATGCCTAATTTCATAGGTTAATGTTTTCTTAAACATTTGTGAAAAATTTAAAAAAATTACATCTTCTTCATTATGAAAATGTAAAGATCCCTCTTCTTTATATCATATTTAGCTGAGTTAGTTATGTAAATTGATGAACTCTCAGTTAACTATCTTTTGCTGGCTTAATGAATCTGATTTATATCAGAAAACATTTAATTAAACTATAATTATAAGCACTGCAACACTATTACAAAGGTACTGAGACAGTCTTATCAGTCTATTTCTTGAATCCTTGGATCATAAAATAGGAATTCCTCTTAAACATATGCAGACCATCTAAATTTAAACAGATACCTCTTAACAAGGTATCTGCCTGAAAAGATTGTCCTATATTGGGATGCATACATTTTTTTAAAACTGTATTAATTGTCCTCCACATGAAATATGGGCAATACAAGGTAAAAGAGATGGAGTTTTTTCTCATCATCTTTTCAAACCCCTTTTTCAAGGAAAATAGTGTACAGACTGAGTTAGGTGTATTTCCTCTGCACTGGAAGAAATGTTTTTCACAGATACAAGAAAGACGTTTGTCTAAAGCTTCACATCCCTGAAACCATATTGAAGTCTAATTTTGGAGCTGCAAAAAATGGGCCTATGATACATTTTGCAGTATTGCCTAAAGCCTATTAATCTTAAAACCTGTGTTCAGGTGCCTGCATGCCTCCACTTTCCAAATTTGCAGTAGTCCCCTGCTAATAAGATATTTGAAAGAGGGTGATGAAGATTAACTTCATCATCATTCCCTGGAGACCAACAGATGTCCAAATAAAAGGGCTTTAAAAAGATTATACACAAACATATGTACATTTTATGTCTGTCAGACAGAAGAAATAGTCTTAAATAATTATTAGGGTTTTACTTCCTCATTGCCTTTCTCAAATACTAGCAGCCATGGGTTGATTAGGCTACTGCTAAGTATGGCTAGAAGTGTTAAACATCAGCATGGACATTTGTTAAAGATTTGTTGCTACTCTGAAGCATTTCTTGAGTATATTTTTTTAATGAAGAATTATTCAGAATATGTCTGAAAGACTAAGCCATCATTTATTTGGTTTCAACCATGTATTACTTGTGTGAGTGGGGAGGAAAATTGTCAAAGAACTCCTGCTGAAGAGTCGGAAGCATCTTCAGGGACCTTGAAATGTTTGTAGCTTTACTTTGATTGTAGTCCAGCCATCTGAAAATGAGAAAACTTCTTAACTGAAAGAAAGAAATAACAATTGTTGATGTTTATCCAGATACACTTTTAACTGAGCAAGAGAGACTCCCATGTAGTAATTGGCTTACTAAACAATGATGTTGAGCAATAATTCAGCTTCACATGCCACATACAGACTTCTTAAGTCTTGGTTTTGCCACTTACTTGGCTCTGTGCTCTGGTGATTTACTTTATTCCTATATCTCCATTTCTCAAATGAATACTTAGTGTAGATTTCTCATCTTTCAGGCTATCGTTTTAAGCACTTTATCTCAATTAAGTAATTTAATTCACAGAACTATGCTAGCATGTAGGTAGAGTCTTTATGCTGGCTTTACAGACAAGGGAACTCGAACGCTGAAGTTGTAAGCAACTTGTGAGAGTCACATAGGTGTGAAATGGAAAAGTAGATTCTAACTAAAGAAACTAGGCTGCTAGGGCAAAGTCTGTGATCATAACGTTTTCATTGAGTTCCTATCAAGCTCTTAGCATGGATCTGACACAAAACGTATGCCCAGCGGATTTCTTTTAAGGACAAACTTTTTTTAAAAAAATGTATTCATAAAAAATACATTTGAAACAGCATGGCCCCCCATTCTATATTTTGTTCCAAGTTGAAACTGTTTACAAACTACCAAAATGAAAAGGTATTAAAAAAATCAACAAAATATTAGCAGCTTTTTTTTTTTTACTAGATTATGCATTTTAAAATAGATTGTGGGGGGTGGTAATAAAAATGTCCTGTAACTATGTCACAATTGTTAAAAAATATTTATGTATAAATTCTGTAACCTGAAGGAGAAAGGATTATATGTGGAAATGGAAATAAGGAAATAAGATGAGCTCTGTGAGCTCTGGTATTAAACCTATTTAGGCCCCCCCAATGTTTTCTTTCTCTCTCTCTCTCTCTCTCTCCCCCCTTCTCTTCTGTCTGTCTCTCTCTCTCTCATCTCCTCTCCTCTCCCCTCATCTTCTCTCTCTCTTCCCTTCTTTTTCTTTTCTTTTCGTTCTTTTTGTTGATGGAGTCTCACTCCATCGCCCAGGCTAGAGTGTGGTGCAATCTTGGCTCACTACAACCGCTGCCTCCCGGGTTCAAACTATTCTCCTGCCTCAGCCTTCCCAGTAGCTGGGATTACAGGTGCCGGCCACCACACCCGGCTAATTATTTGTAATTTTAGTAGATACGGTGTTTCACTCTGTTGGCCTAGAACTTCTGACCTTGTGATTCACCCACCTCGGTGTCCCAAAGTGCTGGGATTACAGGGGTTAGCCACTGAGCCCGGCCTCGGCTCCAATCTTAATTTACTAGTTGTGTGACTTGGGAAAGGTATGCAACCTACATGAGACTTAGTTTCATCATCTGAAAAATTGGATTAATAACACATAACTAACAGACAGATTAAGTTTAAGTGAACTAATGCTTAGTATAGAAGGTAATGTGTATAAAATTGATCCTAAATCTGTCCTAAAAAGCAGATAAACACACTAGCAAGGCCATGTGTTTTAATAAACACAGTGAATTTTATGATTTGTGTTACAATGTTTAATTTGTATAGACAAAATGAAAAGCAAAAGAAGAAAGAATCATCACATGGAAGCCCTGTATAATTCTTCTTGAATATTTTTTAGTGTTTTCCTTGTTTTATTTCTGCTTCCATCACTTGTCATCTTTCCAGCTCTTTTATCTCCCTTTTAAATGTAATTGGGACACCACAGAGCTTGGACTAGATAGGCCTGGAGTTAATTTGATTACGGCTCACATAGGCATACTGAGGAGTTCACTCACTGCACCACCAACTGGTAGCAAAATACCCAGTGCAAGCTAAGAGGCCCTCAATGGTTTCCAGGAAAGACAGAGATTTTCAATAATAACTTCCCTAATATAGCTCAATTATTAAGATATTATCATGGAGAAACAATCTCAGTTATATCTGTCTTCAAATTTGCTGCACAGGCATTTTTTCCTTATTTACTTTCTTGACTATTAGTCTTCTATCAAATTAATGAGAGTTTTCAAGTGTTAACCACCAGAGGGAGCCATACAATGTTATCAATGTATTTCAAACTTGATTATGCTGACAGGGAAAATGGAATCGGTTAAATGTTTTATTTACAGTACTACATAGTACTATATACAAAATAAAGACTCTGCTAATGTATGTCAAACACTAAATGCACACAAAATTGAACGATTATCACGAAGTCTTTTTATTGCTCCATGTTTACCATTTCATCTAAAAGAGAAAGTCTCCTAAGATACTATTTTGTGCTTAAATAAAAGAAATATTTCTGGAAAGAAGAAAGATAAAAGAGAATATTATTTTCCATTCATAAATTCAGTGAAAAAAATATTCACCCATAAGGGAATAAATTCTAATGAAAGGGAACCTAGGATGACTGTTAGCAGGAAGTCCGATATTTGTGTATGTCCTGTTAGAGCAAAGTCATTTATGTGGAGCTGCAAAAGAAATAAAAGAATGTCATTCACTACCATCATTTACAGCATCGATGAAAGAGGGGAGATTGGGCAGATATAAAGCCACATAGGGACACATTCCACGTTTTTATGAGGGAGGAAAAGAGGATACATAACTCTCTCCCAATCACCTATCTCTACCTTATTCTTTCTATCATCAGACCTTTCCCCTTCTTCTCACCTTGCACAGAAACACTTTAGGGATGTTGTATAGAAGGTCTGATGCTTTTCTTTGCCATTGACATATAGCACCAAAAAGTATGTGAACAGGCAGATGCATCCATGTAAACTCATTTTTTTTCTGTGGCTCACAGAATGCTCTTTGACCCCCTGAGTTGAAACTTAAACCTAATAATTGTCAAACTTGTACAACAGAGTGCATCTCTCAGTCACCCCATAGTCTTCTGCAGCAATACATCCCTTCAATTTTTTTTCTGCCAGTAGTAAGAAAGAAATAGAAGGAGGGCTATATTTTTCTGTTTACTGAGCTCTTATCATTATGAAGAATTGGAGACAATATGGAATAATTAAACATATAAATCTAAATTTTCATATGTATTAAAAACCCAATGTTTTAACCAAAAATAGATGTTAAATAATTTCTTAAAAGTGAACTGTATTAAAATTGCATTATCAAAATTAAGGGAATGTCTTATATGGACTGTGTAACCATTATCTCACTAAAGAGGAATACAGAATTTAAACAATTATTTTTGGAATATTAACTGAAGAGCAAAGAAAATATATTTAGAGTATTCTCATCTTGTTTGGCAGTCATGGAGCATTATTTAATCTCAATATCTTCTCATACTAAATGTACACATTTATTAATTAAAATTACAAGCTATAACTACTATATAAGTCTAAGTAAAAGTGAATCACGGCATTATATCTTATAAAACCTTCCATGCTGGACATCCTTCAGTTTAATTCATGAATAGTTAGCTGAAATTCATAAGTAAAATAAAATGCAACTTATACTCATAACAAGAAAACCAGTTTCTATTTCCTAAAATAAGTAGAACAGTATGTAAGTTTTGTTTTCTCTCTCAAGTAAAGTAAGAATTTAAGTACAAACAGTTAAAAGTGGATTTTTAAAAAGTAAGTTACCTGGATAATATTTCATGTGAATTACCTAAATTTTCTATTTCTCTTTAGGGGTATCTATATAGCCATGGTAGCTATCTCTGTTATCTTGCATAGTAAATTATAAAAATGGCTTTTATTGTTGAGATCAATTTGGGAGACACTATTTACATCCAAACTTGTAAAATTTCCTCTTTCCATAAAAAACTCATTTTGGTTAGATATTTGTAAAAGTTATCTTTTCCTAACCTGCCTGGTATTCATGCTGTTACCCCTCATTTGAAAAAAAAAAAAAAAGTTTTTTTTTTGTTAAAAACAACTTGTGGTTGGTGTCGACTTATGCTGACACCTTTCACTCGAGATAAGACAGTATAAATAAAACACATACATTTAATTGTTATTTTACCAAGTTGGAATAATTTTTTAAATCTTATTTTTTTCACTTAGGATTTATTATTACACTTCATTTATTTTATTTTTTTATATTTATTTTAAATGAGAACGTATATCATTATTTCCTTGTTCTGTTATCTGATGTGCAGATTATTACATATTTGTTTTGGAGGAAAGGATACGAAGAGATTACTTTGGGTAATAAAAAGATATCGGAGACAAGACAGGGTGTTTGAAAAGAAAATCTCCGTATATTTTTTAATGAGCCCATTTTTATAAACTCAGTAAATGAAAGTTTATGGAGTGTCACTTAGATTTCAAATCTTAAAACCTCATCTCCCTCCCTGATAGATATTTTTAGTGTTGTTTAGACTTAAACAGCTTAATAGTTTTGGCTATGAGAAAAATGAATATATTAAGGCTACAGTTCTGCCTTATACATTAGTGGGAAACATTGAGAAAGAAAATTAACATGGAAAGTCAGAATTACCTGAAAACTTATAACTGAAGAAATGTCCTTTTCTGTATTGGAAGTCTCTCATTGTTTTTTAAATCTAATTCATGGCTTCCAAAGAAATTAAAATTAAGTCTTGGAGAAGAGAAAAAATGCTTTTTTATAAACCTCAATCCTAATATTCAATGAGATGGAGATGTAGTAGTCAGATTTTTTACGTATTCAGTATTAATAATTATGTGGGATGTAGATTTCTGTTAATTTATAAGAACTACCTCTTTTTATTAATATTATTTTTAGTTGATAAATCATAATTGTATGTATTTATGGGGTGCAATGTGGTATTTTGAATTTGTATATAATGTGCAATGATTATCAACAGATGACTGGATTTAAAAATGTAGTATATGCATGTATGTATGTAATGGGTATTATTCTACCTTACAAAAGAAGAAAAGTCTGTCATTTCTGACAATGTGAATGAACCTAGTGAATACTATGCGAAGTGAGACAAGCCAGGCACAGGAAGACAATACATCATGATCTCACTTATATGTGGAATCTAATAAAGAGAAACTCATAGAAGTAGAGAGTAGAATGGTGGTTACCAGAGGCTGGGGATGGGAGAGAGTGAAGGAATGAGGAAATTCAGGTCAAAGGGTATAAATTTCCAGTCAGATAAAAATGGTCTCAAATGCATTATTGATAGGTGGTTTTCAGGTTGCATGTAGGCTAAAGGGAAAAGTGAGTAGTTGTGGCAAGTAAAATTTCAGTGAATTCTACATTGACAGGGAGTTGGCACTAGGTGGAATCTTGTTATAGATGAACAATAGATCAAATAACATAAAATGAGGGTCCTAATTGATGTGACTAGTACTAGCTTGATGTCAGACAGAATGAGAATATTAGGAAAAGTGATCATTTATTTGTGGATGTAGCAGATAATTCATCTCTAGATAATACCTCATAGAGCATAACCATCTATCTAATATTTATATATATGAAAGACTTAGCAAAAAGTCTGACACACACTAAATTATAAATATTAATAGAAAAGTAATAAAGTAAAGGTATTTTTTATTACGGATATTATTATTTTTTAAAGAGACAGAGTCTCTCTGTCACCCTGGCTTGAGTGCAGTAGCATGATCATAGCTAAAAGTAACCTTAATCAACTGCTGAGCTCAAGCAATCCTCCCACTTCAGCCTCCCGAGTAGCTGGAACTACACGTATCCACCACCAGGCCCAACTAATTTTACTTTATTTTTGTAGAAACAGGGTCTCATCACCTTGCCCAGGCTGGTCTTGAATTCCTGGGTTCAAGCAATCCTCCTGCCTCAGCCTCCCAAAGGACTGGGATTATAGTCATGAGCCACCATGGCTGGCCTATCATGGATATTACTCAATAGTAAATTCAAAACTAAATATAGAAGGTCAAAGTAGCTTCCTGCTACAGAATATGTGCTTTGTTAACTGTTCAAGTACTGGGGAATAAAGAATAAAGAGGTGAAGTTCAGGTTTAGGTACTAACTCTGAAACTTACTAGATCTATAGTTGGTCATTAATTTGCAAGAATCGTTTGAATCTTACTTTCTTAATTTGTGAAATGTATATAGAATTTAACAAAATACTTTTCACAAAGGATGCAGCTTATTTTGAGAACTCAATGACACATCATATGTAGAAGGTCTCATTACATGTTAAAGCTCTGTCCAAATAATATTCTTCATTTTTGTAACTACACAAAAGTGCCAGCGTGACATAAATCAGCTGATATAAGCACTGGGGTCCTTCTCTGACAGTTTTGAAAATCTGTTGTTCAACATGGTCAGGATCATATCCAACTTTTACTCTTTTCTTCATTCCATGTAAGGCCATGTGAATCCATGAAAAGGCCAAGTAATTTCATACTTGCAACATTTCTTTGTGTTGATATATAAATATGGCAGCATCTGAAAAGAAGATAAGAAATAAGAGATTCTTCTTATGGAAGTAACATTGTAATATTTTACGAAAAATGTACCTCTTCTTAACAATTGCCTGCATTGCTTATTTCAGTCATGATTCCTATCAGAAAAACCTTACCTTTTCGTTCCTCCTTGATATCCCTGCTTTAAAACTTGCCTTGTTGGTTTGCCTGTCATCTTCCTCTTTAAATGTAATTTGATACACAGGATATGTTAGTGAACACTATCTTCAGTTATCCTTGAGATGTTTTCTCTATGGTTTATTTCTGGGGGAGGATATCACATCTGTCTTAGTTAGCTTGGGCTACCATAACAAAACACTATAAACCTGATGACATAAACAACAGAAATTTACTTTTTACAGTTCTGAAGGCAGGAGATCTGGAATCAGGGTGCCAGTATGCCTGGGTTTTGATGAGAGCTCTCTCCGGCTTGCAGATGGATACCTTCTCACTCTACCCTCATATGGTAGAGAGAGAGTGAGCAAGCTGAGCAAGCTGTCTGTGTCTCTTTTTATAAGGAAAGTAATCCTATCATTTAGGTCCCCTACTCCTGACCTCATCTAAACCTCATTACCTTCCAAAGTTTCCATCTCCAATATAATCACATAGAAGGTTAAGTCTTTAACATATGAATTTGATGTGCACAATTCAGTCAACAGCATTCTGTTCCTAGCCCCCAAATTCATGTTCTTCTCACATGCAAAGTTTATTAATTCTGCCACAACATCACTAAAACTCTTAACTTGTTTCAGCATCAACTCTAAAGTCTGAAGTCCAAATATTCATCTAAATATCATCTAAATTATACTTGAGTGAGACTCAAGGTAAATTCATTCTGAGGCAAAATTTCTCTCCAGCTGTGAAACTATGAAATCAGATAAATTATGTACTTCCAAATTTCAATGGTAGGACAGGCATAGAGTAGACATTTGCATTACAAATGAGAGAAATATGAAGGAAGGAAGAGGTGCCAGGTCTCAAGCAAACCCAAAACTTAGTAAGGCAAGTTTAATTAGCTCTTAAGGTTGAATAATACCCTTCTTTGTTTAGATGCTCTGCATTCCAGTCCAACTAGGGAGGCAACCTTGTCCCTTTAGCTTTTCTGAGGCAAACCCACCCCTTAGCCTTGGTGGGGAAGCTCCATCCACAGCATTGGTCCTGCTGTTTTAAAACCAAGATGGAAGATGAAGCCTTGCTCCTGGGATTTGTATACTCTGACTAGTGATGGAATTGGTAGTCATGATGATTTATAAATGAACATTGGGATACTACTTCATTTCTCTGAATTCAGTTAACAGTACCATTCTATAACTTCTTCTCCTGATCACAGCTCCTTACTTCAGATCAGTATCTGGGTTAAAATTTTTATTAAATTTCTTATTAAAATATTTTTTATTCTTTTAGGAGTGTGCCACATTATCACTGTTATAAATGGTGTTTGTCATTATCAAGGACTCATGAAGAACCTATGAAAGAAGTTAACTAAGAATGACCTCTGCCTGCCTCTAGGGAAAGCAAACCATGCCAACCTACAAGAAGATGATGTGGTAGGTCTTTTTTTTAATTAAAATATAAACATGATTTGTAGAGAGATTAAATATGTTGTATAGTATAAGCAATGTAACCTGATCACCACATTATGGTCTATATTGTTTCAGTTGTAACATTAAATCCAAAGTCTAATTTTTTTTAATTGACACATAATCCCAGTAGTGGGTTGTGGGTCATATGATAGCTCTATTTTTAATCTTTGAGGTATTTTCCATAGTATTTTCCATAATAGCTGTACTAATGTACAATCTCACCAACAACATGTGAGTGTTCCCTTTTCCCCACATCCTCACTAACACTTGTTTTCTTTTATTTCTATAGTAATAACCATTCTAACTGGACTAAGGTATTACCTGATTGTAGTTTTGATTTGCATTTTCCTGATGATTAGTGATGTTGAACATTTAAAAATATATCTGTTGGTTATTTTTATGTTTTCTTTCAAGAAATATCTATTAAGCTCTTTGGCCTATTTTTTAATCAGATTACTTGTCTTTTTGTTGTTGAGTTGTTAAGTGTCTTATATATTCTAAAAATTAAAACCTTATCAAATGTAAAGTTTGCAACTATTTTCTCCCATTGTGTACATTGTCTCTTTATCCTGTTTATTGTTTCCTTTGCTGTGTAAAACCCTATTTGTCTATTTTTTTGTTTTGATTGTCTGTGCTTTTGAGGTCTTACTTTAAAAATCCTTGTCCAAGAACTGTAGAAGATTGGTCAGAGTGGTGGGAAAAATTATAAGAAAGATACAACCCTTCTTGGAAGGCCAAGAGGTTTTGCAAAACTTGGGGAAGTAATGAGCTGAAGGCAGCTGTCCTTACCCAGAGGCAATTAGGCAAGGAGTAGGTTCAAAGGAATGTAAGGGAGTTTATCTAAATAGCTTGTTTACTCATGTTGTCCTAAGACCAATTTTTGGTCATCCGTGTGTGGAACTGCTCTCTACTCTTGGGTCAGCAATGTTAATTACCTACTAATGGTGTTTACTGAAGACCTTTGTCATTTAATATGTACTAAATAAATGTGGAGCATCTCGGGCATATTGGTGCTTCACAGCTGGACTCCCTCTTTGGGATCTGTAAGCTGTGGGCTTCCCTGGCCATGTTGGCACAGGCAAAACATCTGTATCTGCATACTTCTGTTATCCGTTGCTTAGACAGAGTCTGCAGATCAGACTCAGCAATGAACAATACTTCAAAGTTATGAAACATTTTCCCTATAATTTCTTCTAGTGTTTTCATAGATTTTTAGTTTTACATTCAAGTTTTTAACCCATTTTTAGTTGAGTTTCTTATATGGTAAGAGAAAGGATCTAGACTCATTCTTCCTCATGTCAGTATCTGATTTTCTCAGCACCTTTTACTGAAGAGACAATCTTTCTTTCACTGTAAATTATTGGCATCTCTGTGAAAAACCAGTTGGCTGTATGTATGTGAATTTATTTCTGGGCTCTGTATTCTGCTCTATGGGTCTATGTGTCTTTTATGCTAGTACCATAGTATTTTGGTTACTGTGTCTTTGCAGCATATTTTGAAGTCAGGTAGTGTGATGTCTCCAGATTTTTTCTTTTTTTCTTTTTTTTTTTTTCAGAATTGTTTGGCCTTTGGGTGTCTTTGTGCTTTTGTAAGAATTTCAGAATTTCTTTTTCTATTTCTGTGAAGAATGTCATTCATATTTGGATTGAGATTACATTAAATCTGGGTAGTCTGGTCATTTTAATGATATTAATTCTTCTAATCCATGAACATGTACTATTTTTCCCTTTATCTTTGTCTTCTTCAATTTTTTAAATCAATATTTTACAATTTTCAATGTAGAGATCTTTCACTTCCTTGGTTAAGTGTATTTTTAGGTATCTTATTTTCTTTACAGCTATTGCAAATGGATTTTTTTCTTGATTTCTTTTTCAAACAGTTTACTATTAGCATATAGATAAGCTACTAATTTTTGTATGTTGATTTTGTATCTTGCAACATTCTGAATTTGTTTAATAGTTCTAATAGGTTTTTTGGTAAAGTTGAAGTCTAAACTTTTGATATCTATTTATAGGTTTTCCTTTTCTCTCATCAATTTTTTTCCATGCTTTCAACAGTCTAAAACAAGGAATTTAAATAAAATTCAAACTTTTGGTTGTTTGAACATTTAGTTTTTTTTTTAAGTTTGGTCTCCTGATCTAACTTTCAGTAAATGAAAAAAGGGGCTTAATGGTATGTGGAGAGGAAAAAATATAGACAAACAGGAAATAATAATTAGGGAAGGAAAAATGTGGGAACTCATTCTTCCTTAAGTTTTCATTTTTACTGTGTATTCTAAATTTTATATAGATTTTTCTTTTTATTTCCTTGATGGTATGAATTGCCATCAAGGAAAAAATGTGATTGTTAAAAATGAACACAGGAAAGAAGTGTGACTCGGAAAATAAAGATGTTAGGGAAAAACAGAAAATGGAAGAAAAAGAGTTAAGTGAAAGGCCTACAGAAAAACATGTAAGATAATAAAGTCATCATAGCATAAAATTTAGAGGAAAAATGAGATAAAAATTTATCCTTATTTGTCTGAAAACAAATGAGGGAAAGTTAAGGGGTTATGAAAAACACCTCCCATATAGAATCTTTTTTTAGTTTGTCCATTCATTCTTTTATCTCTTTATCCATCATTTATTCATTAGTTTATTTGCCTGTCTCTTATGTCGTGAATCAACTACACAGATTCTCCTCAATCAGAGATGGGGCTATGACCCAAAAACTCAACAGAACTTGAAAGAATAATGTCAAAAGTACATTGTCAACTTGAAATATTTTTAACAGTTGATGGTTTTTTTCCAGGCTTAACCCCATTTTAAGTTGAAGAGTATACTGAATGCCTATCACTTTTTGTACCATTGTAAAGTTAATCAAACCCATCCTAAGTCAGGGACCATCTGCACTAAAAAGAAGTATTGGTTTGTAAAAAGTTTGTGCTTCATTGGAAAATTATGCACTGCTTAGACCATATCCTCCCAGGTATCTGATTCTATAGAAGGTATTTTGCAGCTTTCTCAATCTTAGATAACTGGTAGCAATGCAAAATAATTCTTATTTATATACATGTAAATTCTGTCCATTGGAGGATCAGTTCTCCCCAGTTGTGGACATCTACTCATTCATTTTAATATTATTAATTTATAATGTATCTGTTCTTTGGATTCTCTTTTGACTTGACTGTAGCATCTTATTAGTTCACTTATTAAGTTAAATAAAAAAAATTTTAACAAATGTTCATTTATCACATGTATTACATTGGTGCAAAGATAATTGCAGCTTTTGCCATTACTTTTAAAAGTTCAAAATTTTTTGCCGTTCATGGCAAAAATCTCAATTTTTCCAATAACCTAATATATGACAGTCATGATTTACTCATTTTATGAAAATTTTCTTTAAACAGCCCTCTTATTTTCTAAATATTAGCTTTTCAGATTTTCTTTTGGAGACCAAAGGAAAGGTTATTAGTGTGATAATTTGTTATTTCAGTTCTAACCTCATGCTTTATTATTACTAAGGAGATACTTATATCTCCTTAGTATATATCCTGCTTTGGATTTATCAGTTGACAGTGTCTTTGATGTTCAAAATATTAAGTAATGGATTAGCATTATTTTTATCAGGATATATACACATGCATGGAAACAAGTGGTTTTCACAATACAGAGATTTCATGTCTTATTTCTTAAAGGCAGGACACATTTTCTAACAGAGAATTCTTTGTGGTTCTCAATCTCTCTTCCACTGTTTCTGATTTCTTTAGTGTTACTGTAATTTTAAACTAGTTGATAAAACCACTGAGTTAAATCTATCTACATACTATCAAACCATCTGATTGTCCCTAACCCTTTACCTCCTGGGGTAGGATAGTATTAACCTTCCCAGTTTTCTCCTTTATCCTTGACTAATGAGGACAAGGATATGATTTTTTAAATCTTGCCCAAATTCCTATCTAAGAGGTCTGGGGAGTCATGTCCTACAAACCATAATTCTCATCAGTTGGGTTTTATTTGCCCCTCTATATGGTGACTTACTTTCCAATTTGACTCTGGCATAAACTTATGAGACCATCAAAATATTTAACCCCCAAACATGTTTCTCTGTTATATCTTGAAATGGTCCTGCAAAGCCATCCTTTGTTGGGAGAAAATCTGTATCTGTGAAAACTCTCTATTAACATAGCTAGATTTTTTTCTTCCAGGCCCTCCCAATCTTGAAGAGATTAACTAAACTTCTAGCACCTTTTAACTATGTGAAGAGGAAACATTTGCCATCTATTGTCTCTAAGGGTAGCCACTACAAGACTTTCAAGGAACCTTGTTCTTCACTATCTTTTGTCTAAGCCTGAACATTTTCTTTCTAATACATTCCAGGTCTTTAGACAAACTCAACCAATTGTCAATCAGAAAATGTTTAAATTTACCTATAGCATGGAACCCCCATCCCCACCCCTGCTTTGAATTGTTTTGCCTTTCTGAACCAAACTAATGTATTTCTTAAATGTATTTGATGTCTCATGGGTCCCTAAGATATATAAATCTAAATCTAAGCCGTACCCTGACCACCTTGGGTACATGTTTTCAGGACCTCCTGAGGGCTGTGTCATGGGCCGTGGTCACTCATATTTGGGCCAGAGTAAATCTCTTAAAATTTTTTATAGAGTTTGACTCTTTTCATTGACACTGAAATTCACATAATATTTAAAGCAATTCCTAGAGACATTCATATTGTTCTAAAATATTCAAAATCCATATTTATACCTAATATATCAATTATAGGCTTTCACTTGACTGTATGTTGTATGTCAATCACAGTTTTATAGTTACATTTGAGGAGGGGGAATGCATATTTTGGATTCCCCCTCCTCAAATGTAACTATAAAACTGTGCTGATTTCATTATAAAATTGATTTTGTCATAATGTCAGCAGAGTTACCAAGAAAGTGCAAAAGCAATTTGAATTAAAAGAGAAAAAAACTAAAGAAAAGGAAGAAGAAAAGAAAACACTCTGTAGTTCCATGAATAAATAAAGATAAATCCTCTTATAATTTTAAATCCAGAGGGGATTCCCTTCTGATAATTTAGAACTGCATCAAAAAAATTGGTTGTTATTTTAAAAATTACTTTAGGCAGCGAAACATAATACCTTAAATTAATATCATTATAATTGTTATAATAATAGAGCATTTTAGAAAAATCTTTATTAATGTATAGTAAATAAGACATTACTCATTTGTGATCTGCAGGATCAAACTGATTTCTGATTTAAAAATGCTATTTTGTTGTTTTATTTCAAACTGCTAAAAAAAGAAAGGAGGAAAAAATATATTTGGAAGTATATCTGAATGTTGTATTATTGAGACTAGCCAAATAATTAAAAAAAACAACCCTGATTATTTCTAGAAAATGCCGCCACCCTAATTCAGTTGATAGTAGTAGCAATCTGAAAGGCTATTTAGAAAGGATTGGCATATCCAAGTTGATTGACTATATAGTATATTGATCTTGATAAATTTATATGCCTGGACCCAGAAGACAAGGACCAGAAATATTAAATGCATCATAAACTAGACATAATAAACTAGAAAACTATTTGAAAATAAGAATTATGTTGCTAGTAAAAACAATGTGAACTATAAATTCACTTATAGGCATTGAAACCATATATTTAAGATGAAAATAGTATATAAAAATATTTATAATTTATACTCATCATAATAGCATAAGCTATTAAAATGAACAAATAATTTTAATATGTATGTAATTTGTAGGCTGTATTTCAAGAACTCAAACACTGTTTCACTGTTAAAGACAAGCATTGTTTTGCTAATATGGGAAAATCACTAATGTAATTACATTCATGCATCATTATGATCCATAAAAATAATATACTTCTATGCTAAGGCAATTAGATCAAACTTCATGAATAAGAAATTTGGTAATGTAATAAATTGATCTTCTGGGAGATGCTGATTTTTCCTTGTATGCTTTATGGCTTTGGTCTGTGTTGCAGGAATATTTTCATATTCCTCCTGAGATTGAGTAGAATGACAATGAGGAGAATAAAAAAAGAATACAACATTACATTGGCATTCTGTGTTGCAGTCGTTGCTTGTCTATATCTGGACACATATTATTTGGACATTTTTCCACATTTATATATCTGTTTTGTATTGCAGGATTCATATTTGGACACCATGATATACATCCTATAATTTAATATTAAAATGATCAACTATGAAAGTGATTAAAAGATATATTCTCTAATCCTTCTCTTACTTTTGTTAATGCATGCAATTATAGTAGTCAATATTTTTATGCAATATGAACAGTACAACTGCAACATTATCCTATAAGGACCTCAGAAAAAAAACACCAAACACAAGATCAATTAAAATTCAAATCTTTTGGTTTTCAATTAAAATGTATAATTTACTTGTGTATAAAATGAGAATAAAAATTCTCACTACTCATATTGTGTACGAGTGTGAAAAGACTTTGATAGTTTTGATGCATTACTGCTAGGTTAGATAGCAGAGTTGACTTGTTATTTTTCTGATGATCATCCCCATGTGGGTTGGATGATTGCTTGTAAGTCATTTCATTCCTTGTAAAAGCCCTAGGCTGCTAAGCACCAGGCCTCACCTTCTGTTGGCCTCCTGCTTCTGCATACTTATTGATAGAAAGTTAGAAATCATAATTGGTGGTATAAATAAAATAGGTTATTTTAAAGAATAACGTAGGTTATTTTAAGTAATAAAATTTATAATAGAGTTATAAAAATACACAAAATATATTTAATATGTTTACTCCATATATTTGTAACTAAAGGTAAAAATCCCACAGAGGACATAAATATGGAATATTATCTAGTTGTCTGTAGTTACATTTTAATTCAATTTAAATAAGGAAATTTTAGCTTTAGAATCCTGGAAATGAGTTATAAGCTTTAAAATTTAAAATAGTTTTATGGCATTAAAATTTCATTTCCACAGCTCTGACCTCTACCTTTCCTGATTAAATCATTTCAATAATCTTTTACCTGTTCTACCTGCATATAAAATCCTAGCTCTTCACCTTTAGGCTGTTGCTGGAGTTATTTTATTAAAATACAAATCATGTCTAATTTCTACTCTCTTTGAAAGGTTCAGTGATTCTCAAATTCTGACATGATGAAAGCCAAATTTTGTAGCTTGGCTGAAGAGCTTTAAGGAACTGTTTTCAACCTGCCTATTCACCTGTTGCGGCTTTCAATAAAGCACCAACCACATCAGACCCTTTTTTCCCCCTCAGTAGACTGTTATGCTCTTAGTCCTCAGTACCCTTATTCAAGGCATTCCCTTCATCTGGAATAATCTCACCCAGCCTTTGCCTGCTCTAATTTAACTCATCCTCCTATGCCCAGTTCAAATGTACGTCAACCTGATGCCCACTTCTCTACAAAATGCAGCAGTAGTTCTTTACATATGGAATGGCTAGGAACATATGGCACATACTTTAATTGTCATGTCTAGTAATTGAGAATAATAAAGAGTGTTTGCTCTTTGCATGAACTCTGCGGTCTGGGAGAATTAGGATTAAACTCATGACTACTCCCATGAGAGTGACCTTGGGAACTTAATCTCTAAGCTTAAATTTTCTAATCAGGAAAACCAAAAATAACATGAGAATCCATTTTATTGGGGTTTTCTAAGTATTAAATTAGTTCATGAATGTCAAATATTTTGCATAGTGCCTAGCATAAATATCCATTTTTATTTCTTTACAATTATTATCTCAGGAATAAAATAAGCCATTGACATGCCTGTCTCCTGAATCATACGTGTATATAATGTTGACTCGAAGAACATAAAGTATTCTGCATACCATGAAGTACTCTGTTTTATAAATTGCGGTTCAAAAAGTATTTATTGAATGAATCAATTAATCATCAAATGGCTTACATAAGGCAAAGCACTTCTGATTTTTTTCCAAAAAGTAATTCAGTGTAAATGTTTTTATATTATCCAAACTATTTTATTAAAATAGCTTAACTAATAATTTATAAAAACCTTGCATGAAATGCTTTTAGTATTTATTGAATTTCACATATATTAAAATATGTCATAATATATACAGTCTAGTAGGATACAAATAAAATTTCTGAATTGCATTTGATCAATCAAAAGAACATAAATTCTTGAAATACTGACATTTATCAGAGAAGTTCTGAATTTTAATTTTAGGTTATAGGTATTGTACAATACAATATGAAGAATATAATTTCAATGCTAGTAATGATAAAATTGCCACTTATTAAATACATTTTATTTTGTAAGCACTATCTCAAATAATCTTCATAATATTTTCCCACTATTGTTTTCTTTATGTTAAGGATATGTTAATTAAAATCATAAACTTAATAACTTAATTAGATAAAAAATTTAACACACTTCTGCTTTTGTCAGTGTGGTAAATGAAAAGTCTGTCTATGCAAAGGCTTCTTATGTAAAACAATTAGTTTCTGGATAAAATATAGTTTTAAGACATTTCTGGGATAGCAGAAGCATGGAAAACTGCAGAAGCTTCTTCTGTGTAAAAACAAACAATCAAAGCTGGAGCAAAAAGCCATTAGTGTTAAGGAAATGCTAACAGCCCCAACCAAGAGCAAATGCCAATACCTGCACTGTAATTTGGGTTCCTAGATTTAGGCCAGGAGCAGGTTGTTGGAGCTGAACCTAATACTGCTTTAAGTTTGAAATCCTGTGAAAGAATTAAGAAGTCCGAAGTTGGCAACATCTCCAGGTTTTTGACGAAAGCAATTGCCTAGTCATTCTGAAGTAAGGGCCTCAGGATTACCACTGATGAAAACTAATGGTTACCTAAGCTTAGAGTCAAAAATCACCAAGCACAGAAGAAAACTTTCATCATGAGTGAAAATCAAGAAAAAAGATTTAAATCTCTCAGAAGACTTCAGGTATTATAAACACCCAAAGCCAAATATAACTATAGCCTTTTTTAGTTTTAATTTTCTTTTAAATGACAAATATATATATTTGTTACATACAGCATGATGTTTTGAAATAAGCATATATTGTGAAATGGATAAATTGAGAAAGTTGGGATCATAGACATGAGCAATAGAGACTATCCAAAATGACTAGACAAATTTGAAAGAGAATGAAATGAAATCTTAAGAAATAAGATATCTCAAACTAAGAACAAAACAAAGCAAGATAGGTGGCTTAGCTATCGGATAAGACACAAATTAAAGGAAACTAGTGAATGGAATATCTGAAAAAGAAATCTTTAGTATACCAAGTAGTTAAAGGAGATTGAAAATATTTTTTAAAAGATTCAAAGATAATAAGACAAATTATGAATGCCCAGCATTTGTCAAATGAGTGTCTTCAGAAAGTAAGATAGAATAAAGATGAAGTTACATTTATAATTATAATGTTTAGTATTTTCCAGAACTGAAGAAAGATAAAAGTACATAGATATTGAATGACAATTTGTAACAAGCAAGATCAACTAAAGCAAAAAGAATTGGAATTGGAAACACTGTAACAAAACTATAAAACAAAAAAGTGGTTTGAAATTAAAAAAAGAGAAAAGAGCTTACGTATAAAAGAGTGAGTATTAAACTGACAGATTTCTCAACAAAATCAAAGGATGTTCAAAGAGTGAAATAATATATTCAAACTCAAGAGAGAAATCAAATGCCAACCTAGAATTCTGTACTTAGCAAATTTGTCTTTTCAACCTTCAACCAATTCGAGAAATACAGCCATCTTAAGTCATTCTGATCCATCAATATAAAATCTTTTTTATTTAAGTCTGATTTAATTTTTAAACAATTGTAAAGTTTATTCATGAGTATTTTAATCTTTTTGACACAATTGTAAATGAACTTATTTTCTTAATTTCATTTTGTTTGTTCATGGCTAGTGCACAGAAACATAACATTTTTCACAACTGATTACAGATTTAGATAAAACCTTCTCAACAACTCAGAAGACTAATTTTGGGGCACTAATTGACAGGTTGATCCTAAAATTCATTTGGAAATATGAGAGCCATAAGAATAATCTTTAAAAAATCAAAGTTGAAAGATTAATATTTTTCAACTTAAAACTTACCGAAATGTTCAGTAATCAAAACAGAACAGTACTGACATAAGAGTAGACATACAGAATGATGAAATAGAATTGAGAGTCCTGAAATAAACTCTCACATTTATGGTCAACTGAGTTTTGACAAGGGTACCAAGACAATGAAGAAAGAATAGTTTTTTCAACAAATTGTCCTGTAACACCTGGGTATCCACATGCAAAAGAACGAGGGTGGAGTAATATCTCACACTATACACAAAAAAATTAGGTTAAAATCCATCATATGCCTAAAACTAAGAGCTAATTCAATAAAATAAAACTTACAGAAGAAAATCTAGGTGTAAAATATCATAACTTTGAATTATAGGGTGATTTCCTAGTTGTGACATCAACGACACAAGCAACAAAATAAAAAAGAAGATAAATTTGATGCTATCAGAAGTATTACACTTCAAAGAACACTATAATCACTAGGCTTGGTGGCTCATGCCTGTAATCTTAGCAGTTTGTGAAGCTGGAGGCAGGCGGATCACCTGAGGTCAAGAGTTCAAGATCAGCCTGGTCAACATGGAGAAACCATGTCTCTATCTAAAATCCAAAAATTTGCCAGGCATAATGGCTCATGCCTGTAATCCCAGCTACTTGGTAGGCTGACACAGGAGCAGGAGAATCACTTGAACTTGAAATGGTGAGCCGAGATTGCACCATTGCACTCCAGCCTGGGCAGCAAGAGTGAAACTACCCCTCAAAAAGAAAAAACAAAACAAAAAGAATACTATCAAGAAAGTGAAAAGTAACCCACAGAAACAATATTTTCAAATTATATGTCTGACATGATACTTAGAATATATTAAGAACTCCTACAACTCATCCATAAAAACAAAACCAAATAGCTGAATGTTAAAATTGGAAAGGTTTTGAATAGACATTTCTCAAATGATGATATACAAATGGTCAGTAAGCACATGAAGAGATGCCAAACAGTGCATCTTTAGGAAAATACAAATCAAAACCATGAGATATCACTCACACCTACTAGATTAGCTAGAATAAAAAAGATACACATTAACATGTTTATGAGGATGTAAAGAAATTGTAATGCTTCTACCTTGCCAGTGGCATTGTAAAATTGTATAGATTTTGAAAAACAGTCTGGCAGTTACTCGAGATGTTCAATGCTGTTATATGACCCTGCAATTCCACTCTTAAATATATGCCCAAGTGAGTTGAAACATGTCAACACAAAAACCTGTATATGAATGTTCATAGCACTGTTATGTATAACTGCCATAAAGTGGAAATAACCCAAATGTCCACCAACAGATAACTGAATCTAGAAATGTGATATAGCCACAAAATGGAATATCATTTGACTATAAAAAGGAATGAAGCATTAATAGCAACACAGTGTGAATGCACCTTAAATATATATGCTGTTGAACATACAGAATATTACATTTTAATACAGAGGCTAAAATATAGCATGAAATTTAGAAGAGTAATTTAGAAATAATATTTTGCCCAAAATAGAGTTTAAAAGGATCTATAGCTTCTTGATTGGGTCACAAAGCTGCCTGAGGTTTTTAATATAAAGAATTGACCATTAAATAATGAAGTTACTTCATTATGACATAAAATTCATTATAGAAAGTAAAAAGTTGTGTAAAATAATACCACCATTGGTGGGAAAGTTAGCATGAATGCCAAATAATGTATAAAATCTACATTTGATATTCAAACATTTATCCTGCTAAGCCAAGAAACACAAACAAAAACATAAACTCAGATGTGAGTATTTGCTTTTTTGATATATCAAATGTCTCATGCAACTTATTTATCACTTTATCACTTTCATGGTTTAGTAGTTCTAGTTAAAAATGTTTTCTGTTAAACTACTCTGTATTATAACATTATATTTTCAGTCTGACTTAGAGATGGGGATGTTTATTTTTTTAAGAGATATAAGCCAGATTTCTTTTTAAAAAATGGAAAAACATCTCTTAAGTCATGTTGACTGAAACCAAATTGTTGTTTTTAGTCTCCACATATGAATTCATAAAAATTGTTGTGTGTTAACCATTTAGAAAAATGTACCAGCACACAGTCAGTAATATAATCTCTGCCACTGTAACCTAGAGAACACACAGCAGCCAAACAAGGAATAATAGCTAACTGAAAATAGCAACTAGATGCTGGCCTTTGCAATTCCAGATGATACCTATGGATTTTGATTTTAGTGGAGAATTGTAAGTTTTCATGTGAGAGGCTTTTGAATGATTGGATCAATATTTCAATTCTAACTACTGACTATATAACCTTTGAAAAAAGTAATTATTATTCTGCAATTAAAAATGAATGCTTAACAGGATTTAATTAGTTCTTTGAGTGGCTCTATGAAATATTTCTTTTGAGAAAATTAAATGATATATTTGTTTTCTATAATATGTGTTAATTAGTAGTTTTCTTTCTCAGAGCTAAAATATCAAAGGCAGTATAAGATTATTTATGTAATTCATAAATAAAAAATATCAAAACTTATAGAAAATCTTAAGTAATTTGTATTATTACAAGCTATAGTGAATTTGATGATGACAATAGGAAATTTGAGAAATATTCAAAGTTATGGAAGTCTTCAATTCAGTGGTAAAATTTATAATGCATTCTGCCTACACTATGCACCATTAATAAATTTATTACTAAAATGTCAAGCCAAAATTTTCAGTGTTTCTTGAGACAAGAAGAGAAAAAGCAGGCTAGAAAGTTATTTATGTAACATGCATTGCTTTGTAAAGATCCGTGCAGGCCCTCTACATTGGAATGGGTGCATTGGTTCCACACAAGATTTTCTGACTCACGACATTTGGGCAGAGTAACCAAAGGAAACTTCAGCACACTTCTCTGGTGATTGTTTTGCACCCTTATATTTGAGAGTAATGGCTATAGTGAGAACACTTTGATATTTCTTCATTGCTTTAAAGAATCTTTATGCACAGTTACCAAACCATGAAAGTCAGTGTGTCATAATGCAAAAAGAATAAAATGAAAGTTTTTATTGACCTTGGGCACATCACTTTCCTTCTGTAGGCTTTTGTTCCCTCAACAAAGTGAGGCATTAAACTAGATGACTTCCGGTGAGTCTTTCCATTTTATCATTCTATTGAAATCCAGTTCTAAAAATTATGTAAGCTTGTCATATGTTATGTTCAAGGGATACAAAGGTTCTATCACATATATAGGTGTATTCAATTCATATTCTCATTTCAAATGAAAATTTACTATGCCCTTAAATTTATAGAAAAGATGACATATGTAAAATATCTGAAGGGAAAAAAGCACTGTCATTATTTAGTACAGACATTTAACTTATGCTGCCTCTAGAATAATTTAGTCTGGTTGCTTCTCCAGATATATGACACCTGAACTTGGAAATAGTCACTAAGAAAAGGTAGAAGTTCTTCATTAAGAAAAACTGCTCGCTGTGGGCTCTTTGTCTCTAGAAGCAGTTATCTGAAAACACTGGATTAATTTTTTACTCTGAATCTATTAAAAATAACTTTATGTTAAAGTATCCACTTAAAACTTATTGCATGCTATGAACAGGATGACTTGCAAGTAAAAATATACAAATATGAAAACCAAAAAAACAAAACCTCCTAGATACTTTCTCCCACTATGTCATTAGATTTCACCTTGCAGTGAAGAAAGTGATGCTCTGTGCAGTCACTACGGGAAATTTCTCAAAAACATGAAACAACTGGTATGGCCTAGGCAGTACATGACCAGAATGACACTTGCATTATCACATAGTTCATAAGCCAAGAAGATTTATTCTACAGCTGAGACCTACAATAACTCAAATCTCTCCTTTGATTTCAAAGGCTTGCTAAAGTGGAACCAAAGCTCTACCAAAATAACTACTTTGGCCTCTGTAGAAAAACTGGATCAAGAGTGTAAATTAGTTCAACCGTTGTGGAAGACAGTGTGGCGATTCCTCAAGGACCTAGAAATAGAAATGCCATTTGATCCAGCAATCCTATTACTGGGTATCTATCCAAAGGACTATAAATCGTTCTACTACAAGGACACATGCACACGAATGTTCATTGCAGCACTGTTTACAATAGCAAAGACCTGGAACCAACCCAAATGCCCATCGATGATAGACTGGACTGGGAAAATGTGGCACATATACACCATGGAATATTATGCAGCAATCAAAAATGATGAGTTTTTGTCCTTTGTAAGGACATGGAAGAATCTGGAGAACATAATTCTCAGCAAACTGGCACAAGAACAGAAAAGGAAATACCACATATTCTCACTCACAGGCGGGTGAGGAAAATGAGAACACATGGACACAGGGAGGGGGTCTACTACACACTGGGGTCTGTTGGGGGAATGGGGGAGGGACAGCGGGGGGGGGCTGGGGAGGGATAGCCTGGGGAGAAATGCCAAGAGTGGGTGAAGGGGAGGAAGGCAGCAAAGCACACTGCCATGTGTGTACCTATGCAACTATCTTGCACGTTCTGCACATGTACCCCAAAACCTAAAATGCAATAAAAATTAAAAAAAAAAAAAGAAGAAAAACTGGATCATTCACTCATTAAATGTTTCTGCCTTTTCAGAAAGAGATCTTTGAAAGTCTTTGCTACATGTTGGAGACCAATAGTAATTCTTGCCATTTCACTTGTTTTCCTTTACATGATAACATTAAATTCCCACTTCGAGGCTTGTGAGAGCATATTCTGAATTCCAAATATATTGATTCAGATTTACAATTTCCCAAACAGCCTTTGTGGAGCTCTGGAAATATTCTGCTCACAACTCTGAGCCCTCTATTTCCATATTTGTTTTCTCTTACTGGATTTCAACATTACACATGTGTTCCAGGAAAGAATAATAATGTCAATCTAGTCTCATTGTTGACAATGTAGACTGGGTATATTTTTTTCCTCTTTGATTACAGATTTGGAAATTTTCATCTTGAAAATATTAAATTGGTTAGTGTCATGTGGGTCTGTCATTTGGGAGTCTTATCTTTCTCTTTCTGTCCATGCATTTCTCACTGACTTACTGGAAATACCTTACCAAATTTAAAACTTTTTGCAATTTATTTTTCTTTTCTCTTCTTTTCTTTCTTTCTTTCTTTCTTTCTTTCTTTCTTTCTTTCTTTCTTTCTTTCTTTCTTTCTTTCTTTCTTTCTTTCTTTCCTTCCTTCTTTCCTTTCTTCCTTCTTTCTTTCTTTTTTTTTTTTATGTTGTTGTTGAGATGAGGTCTTGCTCTGTCGCCCAGGGTGGAGTGCAGGGACAGGATCTCAGCTCACTGAAACCTCTGCCTTCCAGGTTCAAGCGATTTTCCTGCTTCAGCTTCCTGAATAGTTGTGATTACAAGAGCCCACCACCACGCCCAGCTAATTTTTGTATTTTTAGTAGAGACAGGATTTCACTATGTTGGCCAGGCTGGTCTTGAACTCCTAACTTCATGATCCACCCACCTTGGCCTCCCAAAGTGGTGGGATTACAGGCATAAGCCACCGCACCAAGCCACTATTTGTAATTTCTTTTGATTTTTTTTTTTAGTACTGTTCACTTTTTTGTGCTTCCTTTATGTTGAATAATTCTCAATTACTCATAGTTCAACTCTAAGCAATAAGAACTAATAAAAGCAAATAATTTCTTTATATATATCAAAGGTCAAAAGACAAGGTTTGCAGTGCAAGCAGCTTGTATTACGTAAGGTGCCTAATAGCTCTTGTAACAAACACATCTTAAAATCTTAGTGCCTTTCATAATAAAAATGTATCTCTTTCTTGTACAATCATGCCAAGAAAGTGTTCTTCATCAGGGTATGGGGAAGTTTTTGTCATAAGCTGTCAGAAATCAAACCAGGAGATTCACTTTTTGCCAGACAGCATATAGAGGGAGAGATAGTGGAGAAAGCACATCTGCCTCCTGTTCATTTTGAGATAGTGATATATGTCCTTTCTCTTATTCCACTGGTGAAGACTTGTCAACTGGCTCCATCTAGCTGCAAAGGAGCCTGGGAATTATGCTTCCTATATAGACAGATGACACTTAGCAGCAATGAATGACACTATGGAAAAGAAGTATGAATCTTTGGTAGATGGATGCTTCTCCTATTTGGCAGAAATAAATGGGCGATTCATATCAAATGCGCCAATTCACATTTCATTTCCACTACTGTAAGCAATATTTAATCATAGTCACCTTTTTGAAATCAAACACTTATTCTCCACTGTAAAGAGGGATGTGCAATTCAAAATGCATATAACTCAGAGCATTACTTTTATTTTGAAGCTTTTAATTTAGAAATATCACAACATATATTTAGACATTTTTGAAAAACTGAGTAGTGTGGAGCTTTATTATTACACTGAGCATTAAATAACTACCTAAATGTATATTACACTGTTTGATCCTTTCATTATGGCATGATGAAAGAGAAAAAATAGTCTATTTACTGTGTGAAGATATTATACACTATCCCTTTTGGTTTTTTTTTTACTCAATCATAAAATGACACTAATAATTGCTCATCCAACACACTTATTCTAATCTATTATAGTACCTAGCTTCATACTTTATATTATGGTTTCTTGCACAAGGAAACTGTCCCATAAATTTCTGTCCTATTTTAAAGTTTATGTTTTAAAAAACAAAAAATGAAAGCTATAAAGAAGAGACAGAAAAAAGAGAAAGAAGTAAAATAAATAAGTTAACTGCAATCTGTAGCAGAGGGCTTCTATTGTACATTACGGCCTTTGAGATGAGGGTCACACCTTGGTTTCTGCCGCAGTGCCTCAGTAGTGCCTTATACTTAATGAGGAATTGTGAACTGTTTATTGAATTAAATTATTTATATCATATTCAGAGTGAGAAAATATATAATAAGGATGCTGGGCAAGGCTATAATTTATGTGTGCTTTTTACTCATAAAGTATTGTAGAAAAAGAGAGTTTTGCTACCTGATTAAATAAATCTTCTGAGAGAAGATTGTAGTTCTGAAAGATTTTTTGTTGCTGATTTTTTTGTTTGTTTGTTTGTTTTGAGATAGGGTCTCCTTCTGTTGCCCGGGCTGGACTGCCATGGTACAATAATGTCTCGACCTTGATTTTCTAGGCTCAAGTGATTCTCCCACCTCAGCCTCCCAAGTAGCTGGGCTACAGGCATGTGCCACCATGTCTGGCTAATTTTTGTATGAAACATGGGGTTTTACCATGTTGTCCAGGTTGATCCTGAACTCTTGGGCTCAAGCAATCCACCTGCTTTGGCTTCCCAAAGTGCTGGGACTACAGGTTTGAGCCACTGTGCCAGGCCCAGAAATTCTTTAAGCTATACAAATAATTCTACAAATTTACATTCAGATTACAAAATAAACATTGCTATTAATACATTTCATCAGAGCCAAGAAGCAGTTAATAAAGTTATAAATTTTTTTGCACTCCCTGAGCATTTTAAGCAAATTTAATGTTGCAATTAAAATTTCTCCACAATCAATGCTATCCCCATCAAACTACCATTGAATTTCTTCACAGAACTGGAAAAAACCACCATGAACTTCATATGGAACCAAAAGAGAGCCTGCATAGCCAAGTCCATTTTAAGCAAAAAGAACACAGCAGGAGGCATCACACTACCAGACTTCAAACTATACTACAAGGCTACAGTAATCAAAACAGCATGGTACTGGTACCAAAACAGAGATATAGACCAATGGAACAGAACAGAGGCATCGGAGGCAACACAACATATCTACAACCATATAATCTTTGATAAACCTGACAAAAACAAGCAATGGGGAAAGGATTCCCTGTTTAATAAATGGTGTTGGGAAAACTGGCTATCCATGTGAAGAAAAGAGAAACTGGACCCCTTCCTGACACCTTACACTAAAATTAACTCCAGATGGATTAAAGGCTTAAACATAAGACCTGGCACCATAAAAACCCTAGAAGAAAATCTAGGCAAAACCATTCAAGACATAGGAGTAGGCAAGGACTTCATGACCAAAACACCAAAAGCATTGGCAACAAAAGCCAAAATAGACAAATGGGACCTAATCAAACTCCACAGCTTTTGCATGGCAAAAGAAACAGTCACCAGAGTGAATTGGCAACCATCAGAATGGGAAAAAATCTTTGCAGTTTGCCCATCTGACAAAGGGCTGATATCCAGAATTTACAAAAAACTCAAACAGATTTACAGGAGAAAAAGAAACGAGCCCATTAAAAAATGGGCAAAGGATATGAACAGACACTTTACAAAAGAAGACACACATGAGGTCAACAAACACATGAAAAAATGCTCATCATCACTGGTCATTAGAGAGATGCAAATCAAAACCACATTGAGATACCATCTCACGCCAGTTAGAATGGCGATCATTAAATAATCTGGAGACAACAGATGCTGGAGAGGATGTGGAGAAATAGGAACACTTCTACACTGTTGGTGGGAGTGTAAATTAGTTCAACCATTGTGGAAGACAGTGTGGCGATTCCTCAAGGACCTGGAAATAGAAATTCCATTTGACTCAGAAATCCCTTTACTGGGTATATATCCAAAGGACTATAAATCTTTCTACTATAAGGATACATGCACACGAGTGTTCATTGCAGCACTGTTTACAATAGCAAAGACTTGGAACCAACCCAAATGCCCATCAATGATAGACTGGACTGGGAAAATGTGGCACATATACACCGTGGAATATTACGCAGCAATAAAAAATGATGAGTTTGTGTCCTTTGTGGGGACATGGATGAATCTGGAGAACATCATTCTCAGCAGACTGACACAAGAACAGAAAAGGAAATACCACATATTCTCACTCATAGGCAGGTGAGAAAAATGAGAACACATGGACACAGGGAGGGGGTCTACTACACACAGGGTTCTGTTGGGGGGAATGGGGGAGGGACAGCGGGGGGGGGAGCTGGGGAGGGATAGCCTGGGGAGAAATGCCAAGTGTGGGTGAGGGGGAGGAAGACAGCAAAGCACACTGCCATGTGTTTACCTGTGCAACTATCTAACACATTCTGCACATGTACCCCAAAACCTAAAATGCAATAAAAATTTAAAATAAAGAAAAGAAATTAAAATTTCTCAAATATGAAGTTTACTTGTGTTGAGGAAACAATCCAATACTATCATAAGCCCTTTAACTTATTTAACTCAGTCTTGCAATCTTGCAAATGGTTGAAAATCTTAAATAACTCATAATGTAAAAGTTGTTCATATGTAAGGTTTGCTGAATTACAGAGAAATCATGAGCATATTCTGGTGTGATTGTTACTTCATTCTTCCCTAAAAATAGGAATATGTCCTTTTAGTAGAGTAAAATAAAGTGGAAATTTATAATAAATTGCATTAATTTTACAAAGGTGGATAGAAACTTGTTATTCTGCATCAAAAAGATTTAGGAATATATTTAAAGGTATAATCAACATAATATTTACATTTTCAGTTTTTGAAGGTAACCATTGTTCACTCAAAGATTTTCTTTCAAGTATTAGAAATATAATTATTGATTCTTTCAGTTGCAGCCAAAAGAGTGCTTTTTTTTTTGAAATATACTTTTTATCATCCTGTAAAAAAACCTGATGAATACAGTTTGTTTTTCAGTTAATTTAAATTCTCTGTCAGGATTACACTTTCTTTTTTACACACACACTGTGGGGATCACTCCTGCCAATGGCCTTTGACAGGACCCTCACTATCTTGAGCTTGAGCCCATACACGTTTCTCCTCTCCTGGAGGCTGTTGAGCTGAGGGGAAAGAGGAAGTCTGGTTGCACTGATTTTATGAACATCTATCTTTGCCTCTGACATTTGCAATAGGATGGCTGAGCTCAGGCTTTGTGGTCTAACGAGACATTGTGTAGTTAGACATTGTGTGCCTCCTAGTTCCTTCTCTGCACAATAACTGTATGACTTTGTTTACCTCTGCTAACTCAATCATATTGTTTGCATATGATCCTATATGAATAGGCAAGGTTAAAATGACATTTGGAAATGTCCGGCTGTACCTTGTTAACAATCTTACTTGCTTGCTTGACTAACTTTAGATAAACATATGTTTAGATTTATGACCCCCTTTTGCAAACTTTATTGTCCCTTTACTGTACACCCTTTGATTATGAGTCATACTTTCCGTACCCCTTTCTTGTGATTTTTGTTCTTGATTTTATTTCAAGATACAATGGAATGTACATCACTCCTCAAGCACTGAAAGGTATATAACCTGTAGTGTGCACAAATAAACTTGCTGTCCTGGCATTACCTGGCAGTCCTCCAGACCCCACTTTCTATCTGTCTTTTCTTCTGCACACTCCCTCTTCCAGGTTGAGAACATTTGAGTGGGGCTGAGGCTCTCCGCTGGTTGGAAGCCCCCCGGCAGACATGCCAGACTCCCACAACACATATTTACCAACAGAGAGAGACAAGGACAACACATTCATTGTTTTATATAAATTAATTATATTACCTGACTAATAAAATGAATATATAGTTACACCTCTCCCTACTTCACCTGAATTACCCAAACAATTGCTTTCACATGAAAACATAGACCCTGTTTAACAGAAACATAGGCAGAATAATGTAAGTTTTAATATCTCTGTACATTATTTTTTTCTCTTCAGATTTACCAGGATATATGATTCACTAACTATAGATTTAGGACTATTGACATTGCTTTAAAGATGTTCTGAGAAAGCCATTTAGTCTTCAAGTGTTAAATGCAAACATTTAACGCAGAAAGATGAAGTATTATCCTGAGAAAAGCAAAAAAACTCATTAAAACAAATCATTTATCTTTATTTGTATAACATTCTTATATTTTCTTATGATAAGTAACTACAAGCCTCGAGGTTTTATTAGATAAGTAATTTATATTCAATGATAAGGATGTTATCTTTTAATACTACTCTTAATTATAGCTCTATCAATTTAGATGACAGTAATGTATCATTTAAAATTAATGGCTTAGTCAGTGTTTCTCGATTATTCTGAGATTAATATTTCCCAAGGTAATAGTAGGAGAAGAAAAATATATTTTGAGATATTTTATGAGTAGAGTTGAAAATAAATTATGTCAAAAAAGATTTCAATAGAAATTTAATGTCTCCTTTCTATGTTAAGATGGTGTCAGGTCAGGCCTGGTGACTCACGCCTGTTATCAGCACTTAGGGATGCTGAGGCAGTTGGATAACTTCTGGTCAGGAGTTCGAGACCAGCCTGGCCAACATGGCAAAACCCTATCTCTACTAAAAATACAAAAATTAGTGGCATGGTGGCAAACCCACCTGTAATCTCATTTGGTCTAAAGGCTGAGGTAGGAGAATCACTTAAACCTGGGAGGCAGAGGTTGCAGTGAGCCGAGATTGCTCTACCACACTCCTGCTTGGGCCAAAAAAAAAAAAAAAAAAAAAAAAAAGGAACATGGTGTCTCCAGTTGGTCAATGTTCACATAAACATTTAGAAGAGAAAATCATATTTATTCACAATTATAATCAGTTTGGAATTAAAATTGTCAGTGGACAGAAGAAATATGCTTGCTGTGAATTAAATAGTTGTAAATATATTATGTATATCTTATTTTCTTCACCAAAGGAAAGCTGCATTGAACAAATATTGATGACTAAGAAAATCAGTCTTGGAAAGTTCTTATTTAAGAGAAGATGGCAAAACAGGAAGCTCTTCCCTTACCAAACAATTGAGATATGCCACAGTATAAGAAGATGTTTTATGAATAGTTTCTCAAACTGTGGGAAAGGTTGTGGAGGTAGAAAAGGGTAAGAAGAAGAGAAGAAAATGGCAAAGAAAATACTTGAATGGCACTGAAGGAAAATAAGTATTGATGTAGTTTCCACATACTCTTAGAATCATTTTTAGGATCATTGCTTTCACTATACCACCTTAGTGCAAAAAGTTGAAAGATAATATCAATAATTAACTCTGCCAAAAAAATTAGGAATTAGTAAAGAAAACCAAAGAATGAGAAAAATACACAGAGATATGGATGACAAGAGTAGATATAAAATTTTTGTATACTTTAAGCACCAGAATAGGCTAAAATGATGTGTTGAAAGTAATAACTGTGATAATAGATAATAATAAAGAATTTTCCAAATTAAAGATGAATTGAATTATGCCAAATTGAATAATGCCAAGCAAGATTGAGAGAACAAAAAAGCAAAAATTAAAATCAATAATGACCAAACTGATATACATTTTATTAAAACCTATACCAAAGAAAAGTAAAAATTCTAAATTCCTAGGTATGAAATGTGGACCACTTAAAAAGAAAGGGAAAATAAATCTCTGACATCAGACTTGTGAACAACACCACTGGGTAAAAGAAGACAATGGATTTTTGGCTTTAGAGTTGAAGAAATAGAACTTTAACTTCAAACTTAGAATTTTATATGTAGCTAAATATTATTTAACTAAGAGGTTATATAACCTCATAAATATTATTACATAATAATCTTGTTTGAATGCAACAAAAGAATATAATCATTATGTGACAAAGAGTATTTAAACTGAGGCATATTAAAATATATGGGAATGGAAGGTGAATATAAAATTAACCTGATTTTCCATTATCTAACTAAGTGAGGCACTTAAAAATATTGTACTTAACAATCTACAAATACCCTTTTAGGTGATACCAACATGGCAGGTATGGGATGGGAATGTTAATGATGGTGAGGACGAGAGAAGAGGGAGATAAAATTATAGATATTTGCCTTGAGTGCAGATGGAGGTAGAGAAGATGGAGTGGGAAAAATAGTTAAATTTAAAACATCTTAAAGTAAAAAACAGAAATAATAGTGGGTTGTGATAATTTAAGAGTAACTATAAGTGGCTAAAATATTATATATAGGTCTTAAATGAGAATAATATTTGATTGATCTAATGAAAGGCAAGCTTGCAAGTGGTAATCTACTGCTTCTGGTGACAGGCACAAAACATTCCTTCTGTCATAAAAGCAAAACGTGGAAAAAACTGTTTGACACCACAAAAAAGTGGGAAACCTTTTCATGCTCAACATTTTGGACTGATGCAAAGAAGTTTGCTATTTCTGAAAGAGGGACAAAAAAACACCCAAATGCATGAACACCATCCCAACTTTCATTCACCATGATAGCAGGCAATGTTTTACTACCAAGTCTGGGAGAAACAGTCATTCTGAGAAGACCCTGCCCTGGATGCTCAAGTATGCAGGGTTTTCATGTGACTTAAGCTGAGGACTTTGAAATAGAAATTCCATTTTACCCAGCAATCCCATTACTGGGTATATATCCAAAGGACTATAAATCGGTCTACTATAAGGACACATGCACACGAATGTTCATTGCAGCACTGTTTACAATAGCAAAGACCTGGAACCAACCTAAATGCCCATCGATGATAGACTGGACTGGGAAAATGTGGCACATATACACCATGGAATATTATGCAGCAATCAAAAATGATGAGTTCGTGTCCTTTGTAGGGACATGGATGAATCTGGAGATTCTCAGCAAACTGACACAAGAACAGAAAATGGAATACCACAAATTCTCACTCATAGGCGGGTAATGAACAATGAGAACACATGGACACAGGGAAGGGAGCACTACACACTGGGGTCTATTGGGGGGAATAGGGGAGGGACAGCAGGTGGGGGAGCTGGGGAGGAATAGCATGGGGGGAAATGCCAAATGTGGGTGAAGGGGAGGAAGGCAGCAAAACACACTGCCATGTGTGTACCTATGCAACTATCTTGCATGTTCTGCACATGTACCCCAAAACCTAAAATGCAATAAAAATAAAAAATAAATAAAAAAATAAAATGTGCACTCTTGAATTACTAAAAGGTAAGACTTTTTCTACTACTTAGACATTGCAAGATCATTAAAGACTTTGTCTGTTTGTATCCTATTACTTTTACTACTATTTATGTGGATTTTATTTCTCTGTATATTTTAAACCCTAAGGACATTATTATTTTTCCAGAAAATATTCATTTAGAATTATACACATATTTATACTAAACAGCATATTCCTCTTCACTCCCTCCTGTTTTTTTTTTTTTTTCCCATACTTGGATTTTCTTGTTTTTGTTTGTTTGTTTTCTTTTAATTGAATGCTGACTATTGCTTACAAATATTGAGCTATTTCAAGCTTTGGGTATTGTTATCTTCCTCCAGTAAGGATTTACTTCGGTTATGGTGGGGATTAAACTAAGAGAGAATCATGTTAATCCAGTCAGAGGTTAAGTTGATTTGAAATGGAGTATAAGCCTTTGTGAGGGTTATTCTATTTCTAATTCATCAGAATAGGCTAATTAATAGACTGCCATTTTCAGGATCAAAACCTTCTACACAGATGTCGAATTCAATATTTCACCTAGAAAACCTATAGCAGGTTGTTGTTATCAAATAGTATTAGCAATTTCAATGCAAAATAATTAGTGGTTATGATTAAGATTTTCCTCTATGTTCAGGACAGGTCGGTATGATCTGACTTCATAAATATTGTATTAGGAGGAACTGGAACCAGTATCAGAATTGCAAACTCTTGTAATATAGAAATACTGACAAACTAGTGCCTTAGAGCAATTGCAGAAACATGTAAGTCAGTTGTGAACAGAATGAAATCACAATATAATGCAAGATTTACTGGACATTACAAAATTGGAATGGAATTAGTGAAGCCTTTGGAATTGGGTAGCTTGGAATTGAATTCTCATGCAACAAAATAAAAAAAATTGTCAGAGTCTCTCACCTGTATAATGATGCTACAACTAGCTATTAAAAAGCTATAATCTACAACTAGCTATTAAAAAGCTATTACCTACTTATGAAAGTAGTTAGATATTTTGCATGGTGCTATTTATGGAGAGAATAAGGGATGATGTAAAATGTTTGCTTCTATTAGAAATAGAAAAACTGAAATTTTAAGTTTGCAAGTTGAAACTATTAAAATCTAAACCAACAATGATTAAAGAGTATATATTTTATTCTGTAGTGATATAGAACAGATATGTTAGAAGAATGCCTGAATTCTAGAAGATTTAATTATTTTTTATTCAAATGTAGCTATTGAAATAAATATATGAGAAATGGCCTTATGAATGGATTTGTATCATGAGTCACAATATAATGAACCCTGTTCCTTACAATTTAACAGCTTTATATGAATCTTGCAATGAATATCTCAAAATAAAACTTTACTAATGGAGAATGGGCTTGGTGGAAAATGTGTGTCTCTTATTAGAAATATGAATTGAGATAATAGAACTACTTCTATTGGTCCTAAGTTTAACCTATAAGTATAAAAAAACATATAATAATGGATATTCATTGACATGAGATGTTGAAAAAAATGCGTGCTTTGAATGAAGAGACCTTCCAAACAGGCTTTTTATGAGCAACATGGCTGTTTATTCACCTGGGTGCAGGTGGGCTAAGGTCAAAAAGGGCATTAGCAAAGGGCAGTGGAGTTGGTTTTATAGGTTTGGGGAGTTTTTTGGGGGGCAGGGGTGTTGCAGAGTAAGTAAGTTCAGTTACAGTGGTGGGAGTTTGAGGCAAGGGGTATACATGACCACAAGTTCAGTTACAATGGCAGGGTTAGGTGAAAGGTATTTACATTATCATAACAGCTAAGATGGCAGGGTTGGGTGAGAGGTGTTTACATTATCATAAGAACAGTTAAGATGGCAGAGTTTGGTGAGGGTCTTGTCTGGGGAAGCTTCTGCTACCAGGGGATTAGGGACAATGGCGAAAGCAGGCAGGGGGTGGGAGATATCAGCTGGGGCAGGCAGGACTTCAGACTTTGGGCTCCAGGCTTGCATATGGAGACCTAACATGAGGTATATTGGGGCTACGAAAAAAAGTTCAAATCAGACGTTTATGAAAAAAAAAGTTCAAATCAAACGTTTAGACTATCAAGCCCTTAATGTTGATTATGCATTAGGTATCAATTGGGACAAACTAAAAGAGCTGAAAGAAAAAATATTAAATTGTAAAGCACTTCGAGAAACAAGCTATTAAAATTAATCAATAATTTATAACACTTTTATATGATGAGAGAGAATTCTGAAATACAGTTAACCAAGAATCTGCTTTAACTATATATCATTGATATATTTTTAGAAACTATACATCTAAAGCTAGTATCTCTCTTAATTTTATAATTCATCTTATTGTAACATTAATTTTGCTATCTTATGTCTACTACTTTGGGCTTTCTGGATATACAGAAAATTAGGAATAGTTTAAAAAGAAATCAACACTGTAATATAAGTTGTAAGACAATCTGATACTATGAAATAATATCAAAAGTTGGAATGATTGTGGGAAATTGGATTTGATATATTTTTACTGAGGAATATTGAAGACTATGACTAACCACAGGTATGGTCAAGCCAATGCACAAATGCACTGTCAGGGGTAATTAACTACAGGAGATACTTAAAAAGAATTATAAAAATTAATGTCAGAATACACTTACTTTAAATATTGATGTAAACGGAATGGGTACTGACTATTAATAGTACAATGATATATAACTGTAGTTTTAGCTTCATTAAAGAGGTGAAAATTCACTGTAGCTTTTAGCTACTTGTGAGCTATCTGCATGCATTCTGCTTTTCTTTTCTTTTGTTTCTTCAAGTATAAATGTAGCTGATCCATATTTGTGAATTGGCATGCTCTTTGGGTCATGATTTTTTGTTTATATTTCTTAATTTCAAAAAATGTTAAGTCCCCCTTCAATGGTAAAATCTAGAAGTCATTGTGATCCCAAGGGACGTGTCACTGGAATGTTTAAAATGAGAAAAGGGAAAGAGTTTGTTATTAAGCTGGTCCAACCTCTTGAGCAACTGAATCTAGGGACCATCTGAAAAATTTTCATAGACTTTCCACTAGAATTGTCTTCCTGAGAGACAGAAGAGTAAAGTATTTATCAATAGGTTCCTGTAAATTTCCAGGGTTTCAAGGTTTGACTTATGGGCAGCTAACTCCATTACTCCTCCGTCTTCATGAATGTATCAGAATAGGCTTCCCATTCAGTGGCAGAAGAGAAACCCTAGGTAGAAAGTTAGAAGTAGGCAATTCATCTGAGGCAGTATCTGTCAACTTTATCTACACATAGCTAGTTGCTAAAGCTGGAGTGAAAAGATGGGTTGAGAGAATATGAAGAAGGTCACAATAAGTCTCTGAGTCTTTTCCATCTCCATGAAATTATAATGTAAATTTCCACCTTTATTGTATCAAAATGAAAGGCACATTAATAAATTATTTCATGTGGAATCATGACTACATTTCTCAGACTTTACTTGAACATGATGTACTAATAATATACAGCAAGACACAACTTATTGATAATTTAAGATATTCATACCTGTGATTAATAAGACATTTGTATCTAAATTCTTTTTATGTTTTAATATGTTTATTGGTGTCAATTTCTTCATAAAAGAGAAAATTGTTATTTATACTCTAGAACAAATTAAATAACATAGACTTTACCTAACTCTCATTTTTTAAAGCATGGATTTTATACTTAATGGAATTTAGGTCTATATAGAAAACAATTTTGATCCATAATTGTTGGTCCACTGACACTGACATCTGTTACCACTTCATAAGTAAACCTTCACGACTTGATTACTTTTTGAATATGTCCTTTCTATTGAAATGTTATAATTTAAAACAGGTTATAAGATAATTTTAATTAAAATATTTTGTTTTATTATTTGCTTTTCCTATTCATTCAAAAGTCAGACTTTAAGATTTATTACCTTACATTTCTAAATTCAAAATTATTGCCTTCATTTCCATGTGTTAAAAATATTTTATCTTAATTTTTATTTACCTATTGATTTTTAAAATAGTTTTCTTTTTTTACTTTTAAGTATAGGAATACATGTGCGGAGGTTTGTTATGCAGGCAAATTGTGTATTATGGCAGTTTGGTGTACAGATTACTTCATCACCCAGGTAGTAAGCATAGCTTTATTTAATTCATTAAAAAATGGTATTTCAGATTCTGGATATTAGACCCTTGACATATGCATAGTTTTCAAATATTTTCTCACATTCTTTATGTCATCTTTCTACTGTGTTGGTAATTTCTTTAGCAGTGCAGAAGCACTTCAGTTTGATTAGATCCCATTTGTCAACTTTTGTTTCATTGCAACTACTTTTGACAGTTTTATTATGAAATCTTTACCAGAGCCTATGTACTAATGACAGTTCCTATTATTTCCTTCAAGAGTTTTTATAGTTTTTGGCTTTACATTTAAGTATTTAATCCATCTTGCTTTTATTTTTGTATTTAGGGCAAAGAAGTAGTCCAGTTTCAATCCTCTGCATATGGCTAGCCAGTTATCCCAGCATCACTTATTGAATATGGAGTCCTTTCCCCATTACTTGCTTTTATCAACTTTTTTAAAGAGCAGATGGTTGTGGGTGTGCACCATTATTTCTGGGCCCTCTATTCTGTTCTATTGGTCTATATATCTGTGTTTTGTATCACAACCATGCTGTTTTGGTTACTATGGGCATGTAGTATAGTTTCAAGTTAGGTAACATAATGACTCCAACTTTGTTTCTTTCTTTCTTTTTTTTTTTTTTTTTTTTTTTTTGCTTCAGATTGCTTGGCTGTTCACGCTCTTTTTTTTGATTTTATATGAATTTTAGGACAGTTTTAATTCTTTGAAAAAAATGGCATTTATAGTTTGATAGGAATAACATTGAGTCTATAAATTGCTTTGAGCAGTATGGTCATTTTAACAATATTGATTCTTCCTATTCGTGAACATGAAATGTTTTTCCATTTGTTTGTGTCATCTCTGATTTCTTTGAGCAGTGTTTTCTAATTGTCATTGTAGAGACTTTGCAGCTGTCTGATAAGCTGTATTCCTAGGTATTTTTTAGTGGCTATTATAAATGAAACAATCTTCTTAATTTGGCACTGAGCATGAACATTGTTGGTGTATAGAAATGCTGCTGATCTTTATACTGTGATTTTACATCCTGAAACTTTGCTGACGTTGTTTATCAGACCTAGGAGTTATTAAACAGGGACTGTGGAGTTTTTAGATATAAAATCACATTGTCTACAAGCAAAGACTGTTTGATTTCCTGTCTTCTAATGTAGATGTGTTCTATTTTTTTCTCTTCCCGGATTTCTCTGGATAGGACTCCAGTACTATGTTGAATAGGAGTCGTGAGAGTGGGCATCCTTATCTTGTTTCATTTCTCAAAGGGAGTACTGCCAGCTTTTGTCCATTCTGTATGATGTTGGCTGTGGGTTTGTCATATATGGCTCTTACTATTTTCAGTTATATTCCTTCAATGCCTAGCTTATTGAAGGTTTTTAATATGAATGAATGGATTAAAAGCCTTTTCTACAGCTATTGAGATTAATGTGGTGGGTTTTTTGCTTTTAATTTTATGTAATGAATCAAATTTATTGATTTACGTATGTTGATCCAACTCTGTAGTCAGGGATAAAGCCTACTTGATTGTGATGGATTAGCTTTTAGATGTGCTGCTGGATTCATTTTGCTAGTATTTTGTTGAGGATTTTTGCATCTATGGTTATTATGGATATTGGTCTGAAGTTTTCTTTTCAGCTGTGTCTCTACCAGGATTATTCTGTTTTCATAGAATGAGTTAGGGAGGATTCCTTCCTCCTCAAATTTTGCAGTAGTTTCAGGAGGAAGTTTACTACCTCGTATTTATACATCTGGTAGAATTTGGCTATGAATACATCTGGTTCCAAGCTTTTTTGGGTTGATAGGCTTTTTATTACTAATTCAGTTTGGAACTTGTTATTGGTCTGTTCAGGAATTCAGTTTCTTCCTGGTTCAGTCTTAAGAGGCGTATGTGCCCAGGAATTTATCCATTTTTTCTAATGTTCTAGTTTGTGTACATGCAGGTGTTTATAGTAGTCTCCAAGTGTTTTTTGTATTTCTGTGATGTCAGTGGTAATGTCCCATGTGTTGTTTCTAATTGTCTATGTTTAGATTTTCTTTTCTTTGTTATTCTAGCTAATATTCTACAAATTTTATTTACCTTTTGTATGGTTTTTAACATCTCAGTTTTATTCAATTCAGCTCTGATTTTGTTTTTTTCTTGTCTTCTGCTACCTTGGGGTTAATTTGCTCCTGTTTTTCTAATTCCTCTGGGTATGATGTTAGGTTGTTAATTTGAGATCTATTTAGCTTTTTGATGTGTGTATTTAGGCTATAAACTTTCCTCTTAACATTGCTTTATCTGTGTTTCACAGATTCTTGTATGTTGTATCTTTGTTATCACTGATTTCAAAGAATTTATTGATTTTTGCCTTAATTTCATTGCTTATCCAAAACACATTTGGGAGAAGGTTAATTCCCATGTCATCTCTATTTTTATTGTTCTGTGTTTTCAGAGTGTGATTGGTGTGATTTTGACTTTTTTGAATTTGTTGAGAATTGTTTTATATCCAATTGTATGGTTTGTTTTAGAGTATGTGTTATGTGAAGGTTAGAAAAATGTATATTCTGTTGTTTTTGGGTGGAGACTTCTGTAGATATTTGTTAGGTTCATTTTGTCAAGTATTGAGTTTATATCCTGAATATCTTTGTTAGTTTTCTGCCTCAGTGATCTGTCTAATATTGTCAGTGGGGCACTGAAGTCTCCCGCTATTATTCTGTGGTTATCTACATCTCTTTATAAGTCCCTAAGAACTTCTTTTATGAACCTAGGTGCTACTATGTTGAGTGCACATATATTTACGATGGTTAAATGTTATATAATTAAATTATTTTCCATTGTGTAACTCCTTTATTTGTCCTTTTGATCATTGTTGGTTTAAAGCCTATTTTGTCTGAAATTAAAATAGCCATCCTTTTTTTTTTTTCATTTTTCATTTGCTTGGTAGGTTTTTCTCATCCTATTACTTTGAGCCTATGGGTGTCATTGCATGTGAGATGGGTCTTTTGAAGACAGCACACAGTTGGTTGTTACTTCCCTATCCAGCTTGCTACTTTGTTCCTCTTAATTGGGGCATCAGTCCCATTTTAATTTATGCTTACTATTTATATGTGTGGATTGGATCCTGTCATCATGTTTTTAGCTGTTTCTTATGCAGACTTGATTATGTACTTTGTAGTGTCAATTTGTGTATGTACTTAAGTGTATTTTTGTGGTGACCAGTAATAGTGTTTTGTTTTCATATGTAGCTGCCTTTTAAGGACCTGTTAAAATGCAGGTCTGGTGGTAATGAAGTTGCTTAGCATTTGCTTGCCTGAAAAAAAATCTTATTCCTCTTTTGTTTATAAAGCTTGATTTGTCTGAATATGAAATTCTTGGCTGGAATTTATTTTATTTAAAAATGTTGAATATAGGCTCCAAATCTCTTCTGGCTTGTAAGGTTTCTGCTGAAAGGTCCATTGTAGGCCTGATGGGGTTTCCTTTGCAGGTGACCTGCCCCTTCTCTCTAGGTACCGTTAGTATTTTTTCTTTCATTTCAACCATGGGGAATCTGCTGTCTATATGTCTTAGGGAAGGTCATCTTGTATAGTATTTTGCAGGGGTTCTCTGGCATTTCCTGAATTTGAATGCAGGCCTCTCTTAGCAAGATTGGGGAAATTTTCACGGACAATCTCCTGAAATATGTTTTCAAAGTTGCTTACTTTGTCGCTCTCTCTCTCTCTCTCTCTCTCTCTCTCTCTCTCTCTCTCTCTCTCTCTCTCTCTCTCTTTCAGGGGTTCCAATGAGTCATAGATTTGGTCTCTTTACATAATTCTGTTTTTCTCAGAGGTTTTGTTTATTCTTTTTAATTCTTGTTTCTTTTCTTTTTTGTCTGACTGAGTTAATTTGGAGAAAGAGTCTGAGCTCTGAGAGTCATTCCTCAGTTTGGTACATTCTACTATTAATACTTACGATTGTATTATAAAATTCTTGTAGTGAGTATTACAGCTGTATCAGTTCAGTTTGAATATTTCTTAAAATGACTATTTCTTCCTTTAACTCCTGTATTATTTTGTTGTATTCTTTAGATTCCTTTGATTGGGTTTCAGCTCTCTTGAATCTCATTGATTTTCATTCCCATGCATATTCTTTTTTTTTTTTTTTTTTTTTTTTTTTTTTTTTTTTTTTTTTTTGCCAATCATTGAGAGCTTGTAAGGTTGCTGAGGTTGGTTGGTCTTGAACTCTTGGCCTCGCCTTCGCAAGTGCCACGACATCCGGCCGGAGCCACTTTGGGCCCCCCATTCCCATGCATATTCTGAGTTCTATTTCTGTGATTTCAACCATTTCAGGCTAGTTAAGAACCATTGCTTGGAAATTAGTGTGGTCATTTGGAGACAGGAGGACACTCTGGCTTTTTGAGTTGCCAGAGTTCGTATGCTGGTTCATTTGTGTCTGTGTGGGTGGATGTTCTTACAATCTTTGAAGTTGCTACCCTCTGGATGCTTTTTATTTTTCTTTCATCTTCTGAAGCCATTGAGAGTTTGATTGTATTCTATGGTGGATTCAGTCAACTAGTTTCCTTTCTGGAAGATTTCATGGAGTCAAGGTTCATCTTACCAATGGTAGGCTGCATACTTTAATTCTAGGTGCTGATTCCTGTTACCCATCTTTGTTCTTTGAGCTCTCAAGGTTGGCAACCTCCAGTGCTAGAGAGGCCAAGGTTTTCTGGTCTGCTGGCCACAACACTTTCATGGGGGCATGGGGTGCTGGCCTCAATGCTTTCTCAGGGCTATGGCAGTAGGATCTGTACTTGCTCATGCATGCCAAGATAAATGGTGGCATGGTGTGGTGCCTGTATGTCATCTGGGGTGGGGATCTGGTAGAAATAGGGTGGTGGAGTCCATATGCATGCCAGCACTTGTGGTGGCAACTGCAGAGGCTCAGTGGAGGCAGGATGCAGGTAGGGGCAAGGTATAGACACCTGTGCACACATTCTTTCAGATAGAAGCAGTGGCACAATAGGGGCAGGACACCAGTGGGAGCACGGTGCCAGCATCTGTGCACACATTTGCACTGGCAGTGGGAGTGCAGCAGGCTGCTCCAGCATAAGCAAGGCAGGGGGATGCTGGCAAGAAGTAGTGAAGCAGGGTGCACTCACCCCAGCAAAAATGGGACAGCAGGCTGTGTGTGCACACAAGCACCAGCAGGGCAGAGGAGGCAAGGTCCACTCATGCTCAAAGCATTTGGAGGAATCTATGGGCAAATGCATGTTGGTAAAGTGACAGGGGAAGGATGCAGGTGGGTGGGTCCACATTGGCAGGAGTCAATCTGTTGGAGCTCTCCCATGATGTTATGTGTGATCTCCTAACAAATGAGCTATGATGAGAGCTCCCAAGAAGCACCCTAGTTGGGCATCTGAGGCTGTGCTGAAAGCAGGCATGGTCAGGCTTGGGCCTCAGGACAGTCTGGCAGACAGGGAACACTCAGATAAGACTAGCCTCATCCATTGGACTAGATCGCCCTTCTCTGTTCAGGTCTGAGATTCACCTAAAGGCTAGAGCCACCTAGAGGAGCACAGTGAACTTGGGGAGTAAGTATCCCTGTCTGTGCTCCACTACAGCCATACCCACACCAAACACTCTGGTTTCTGCACAAGCTAGAGTCTGCCCTAGCCAACACTTGAAAGCAGCTCTCCCTGCCAGCTCAAGTATTCATGAGGATCCTGGGGTCTCCTGCAGCTAGGACTCTGGAAGCCCATGGCAAGAGTGGGCTACTCCCCACCTCTTCACCTTACCCTTTCCCCAGGAGCCACTGGGCACTAGGAATGGTGCTCAGCAGCACAGTGCAGGGTTCCTAGCTTTCTACCCCTTCAGCCCAGTGTCTGTGTCCTCCCTCCATCCACTCTCAATGCTTTCCTCTGAAGATCTGTTCAGAGTGTTCCAGGCTCCTCAGTGTCCATGGCTCTCATTGAGACATGTTCCTTCCAGCTGCATCTATTCAGCCATCTTGACTCCCCAGCAAAAAATCTTTTTGAATAAGTAGTTAAAATTTCTTAATTATTTTTTTATGTTATGCTTATGTTTTTCCTATTTACCATTTTCCCCCATCGATTAGAATTATCAAAGATTTATTAGAATTTTTTTAAAAAGTCACCTTTTTATTGATTAATTTCACTGAATTTTATCATCCAATTTAATAAATAGCTGCTATCATTAGCAATTTTTAACAACTCTGCCTACTTTTTTTGAAAAACAGCATATTCTGCCACCAACTCACAAAGATATATAAAATTGACCTTTTGATTTCATAAATATAAGCATTTATTACTGTGAATTATCAGAAATATAGCTTTGGACACATTTTATAAGTTCTGGTATGTAAATTTTTGTTAAATTTAAAATAGTTTATGTAAGCAATTTACTATTGGCAACTTTTAACAACTTCTGCCTACTTTTTTTTTTAAATCAACATATTCTGCAACCAACTCGCATAGATAGATAGAACTGATCTTTTGATTTCATAAATATAAACATTTATTTCTGTAAAGTACCAGAAATATAGCTTTGGCCACATTTTATAAGTTCTGACATGTAAGTCTTTGTTAATTTTAAAGTAGTTTGTGTAAGCCATTTTACTCCCTTTTTTGAAATAAGAATTATTTAAAGGAGGAAAACTTTTAGATATGTAGAAATCATTGTCACTAAACTTGTGAAAGCCACTGACTCTCTTCAAAGTAAAGCATACACATAGGCACAATCACTTCATACTTTACAAATAGTGTCAGAATACCCATCTATCACTGGAATCACTCACCAATTAGAATTTGCCAATTACAATAGCTTTTAAAAATTTGACATAATTGTAACTTATTTGGCTGTTTTTTATTATTTATATTTATTTGATTTTTGTTAGAGGGCTTGATTTTTAAATTTTTCTTTGGGGGATTATATTAGAGTCTTTATTTGAAAGGATATCTAAAATTTTCAATATGTTTAAGAATATATATCAAATATGTAATACATACTCTTATATTTTTAAGAAGAGTAAGTCATTGAACCTTCTTGAATCATATTATTTAGATAATTTGTATGTTTTCATCATTATTCTACTTGAAACTATTCTCAAAAGTAAAGGTTAAAATCTACTCCAATAACTATGCAATTTTTTTGGTTTCTAAGATTTTCTATTCTACATATTTTGCTACATAAAATTTCTCATTTCATGCTTTCATTTTTATCTGTCATCAATTTAAAATTATTGGTTTTGTTTCTTGTAACTTTTTTTTTCATTTATTTTCTTCTTATATTATCACTATCCTGCCTTCTTTCAGATTGAATTTGTTTTAGTATTAATTTTTGGATTTTTATGGGTCATTCTGTTTAAAGTGTCCCTTCTATAAATAATTTTAACTGGCAGTTAGAGCAATTGAATCTATTATTATCTATCAAAATAACCAAAAATTTTGGTTTATTTATTCTATCAATAAGGTTTTATAATTTGTCTATTTACTTCTAAATCTTATATTTTATATTTTTTTGAAAAATTAATCAGGTTGTTTCTGGTCTCTTTTGGTATTCTTTTGGAATTTACTTACATTTTTGTTTTAATAGTTGTTACTTCAATATAAAAAGGAAACCAAAGTAAATCAAATCTATATACCATTAATATTAAAAATGAAATACAGATTTTGAAATATCTTGATAACATAATGTTCTAGTTATCTTGCCTTTACCTCCTCTGCTTCCCATGTTTTGTTGAAATAATATAATATTTTAAAATCTAGGGTGATACTGTTTTCAATATGATCAATTTTTAATGCTATTTATTTGATATGTATATTAATTCTCATATCCACATTAATTATTACTTAGTTTTAACTTTGAAGTAGTGCTATTGACTGAATATGTCCCCCCTGAATTAATATGTGGAAATCTGAACTCAAATGTGATGGTTTTAAGATGTAGGTCTTTTGGGATGTATTTAGGTCATGAGGTTGAAGTTCTCATGAATGGGATTAGTGCTATTATGGAAGAGACACGGTGTTTACTTTCCCTCTTTTTTTTCTCTGCTCTCTGCCATATGAGGATATAGTAAGAAGATACTAATCTGGGAAGAGAGCCCTCAGCAGACCCCAAATCTGCTGGCATCTTTCTCTTGAACTTCTGTGTCTTCAAAACTGAGAAATTACTGTTTGTTGTTTAAGCCTCCTAGTCCATGGTAATTCTTGTCATAGTTGCATAAACTAATATAATAAGGGTTTCATTGATCATGATTTTTAGAAAAATTGTATTATTGTGTTTTCTTTATAAAACTTTAAGTATATAAACATGTCATATTTCTGATTTTATGTTTAAAAAGTAATTTGGCTATATATAGGAACTTTGCTTTCTGATATTGTTTCTCCAAAACCCTATCATGCTTAATTACATTTTATCATTTTATATTATGGAAGAGAAGACTGAAGCAAGAATTACCTTATGTTTTCTTTTTCTTGAATGTTTAGATTTCTGTTTCTTACTAGATATTTATAAGATTATCTCTTTATCTTTCAAGTTCAGATTTGCTTTTAGAATAAATTTATTAATTTTGCTGTGAAAATTGAAGTTTCTGTGATGGGCACGTCATATTTGGTATTCTTTTATTAAGAATTGTCTAATTATCTTCGAATCTATTCTGTCCTATAACTTATTTGAAAAAAAGAACATGCAGAAGTGATGTATAAAACTTCTGAGGCTAGGTCTTAAGAAGCTTGATTGCTTTCATCCAGGCCTCTTATAAAGTTCATTTTCGGTGAGGTCAAGCTGCAAATTAAAGTCCAACTACTCTCAGACAACTAGGCTGTAAAGAAGATGGAGTTAGTCCCAAGGAAATGTCAAGTGGAAAGAGACAGATGCTGGAACAATCTAGCCACCTATTCCAGCCACCCAGCCCAAGATCCAACATGTAAAGAAGAAGCTACTTTGCACATGCTGGCCCCAAGAGATGCAATGTGAAGAAGAGAGGAACCCTTACAACATCTAGATTTAAGATCTCAGACATATGGCCCCAGTCAAGCCCCTGAAACCACCTTTAATCATATAAGCTGCCGTAGCTGAGAACCCCATCATCATGGGCAAAATGAACATACTGCCTGAATTCTAAACACACAAAATTGTGAGTCTGACGACATAATTTTTGTTCTATGCAATTAATTTTAAGGTGATTTGTAACAACAAAATACCAGAACAATTTCCAGTGTGAAAACCGAAAGTGTTTGCTTCTATTCTCAAATTCAAATGGTATCACTGTCTCTTTGATAATTACTTTCTCTGCTCTGACAGTTATTATTTTTTCTTTTGGTAATGTACTTCTTTACAGATTGGATGGCTTATATTTGCTCTCTGTATCTATTTCTGTGTCTATTTCTTATATCATTTAATTTTTTTTTTTTTTTTTTTTTTTTTGCCTGGGAAAATTTCTCTTCTTGACTGTTAATTTAGGAATCTGGCTCTTTGCCATAAATTGGGCACTTACAGCCTGCACTGAGGTAATTAGTTTAATAATTATGTTTTACTTTTTACTTTTACTTCAGTAATTTTTTTTCCCCTAAGTTGTTTTTGTGAAAGCCTAATCATCATTAGGCAATGTACTCTGAAGCTTCATAGAAAATACTGTTTGCATTTTTTTAAATGCATTCTCCTTCTTTTAGGAACTTTGTTTTGCCAATTGTCTGAATATTTTTATTGGTTCTTATGGAAGAAAATTGCCAAAGGCTCTTTATTAAGTGAACTCATAAAATACTTAAACTCCTATTCAGTCTTTTCTTCATTGCCCCCAATAAAACTCAGCTGTATAAGACCTTTTTCCTTAATGTGACAAATAATAAAATTCCAGATTCTTTCCTAAAAAATTCAGGTTTGCATAACTAATAAAAGAAGTCTAGGAAATAAATGAAGGAGGTGTATTCTTTCCCTGAAGATTTGGGTGAGAGATATTATATTGCATCATAAAACTTATTTAAATAATCTCATATGGTAGAGTGTTAAAATGAGAGCTTTCTTAAGAATACCAATTTTATTCTTCTCTGTAAAATGGATATATATTTGAATATTCATAACTATTGCTAACTTGTTCTGTTTTCTGTTAAATATATGTGCCTATGATAATGCACTTTGAAAAAAGGGTACTATGGTTATGTCTCCAAAGGCTTTAGAAATTCTTGCAAAGACCAGTGAAAAAAATATTGAAAAGATTAATTCTTATTTGGCTGTGTTTATTGACTTATTAACAACATGGAAATTGACATCTGAAATGGCTTGTTTAAATACATAGAAACCTTCTCTGTGAAATCAGAAGGGGGTCGTTGCCAATTATTTTTTCTTCCATAGACATAGTGAAAAAATAAAAGCCTGTGAATTTTTTAGATTTATTGTTTAATAAATAATGACAGATGTGTGTTTTGCTAGTTTTTCTCTTTTGATCTAAACTTTTTGTATTTCTTATTATTTTCCTCGAATCTTTTTTTTTTTTTTACTTTTACAAAAGAAGGTATTTGTTAGTTATTGAGGGGTACTCTACAAAGTCTGTAGATCTTAGTAAAAGTCTGTATCATACCTAGAAATAGTTTCCTTTTCATTTCTATTTAAACACATTTCAGCCATTCTTCAACCAGCCCAAGTCAATAAGGACTAACCTCCAAGTTTTTGTTTCTCTCTGTACGTTATCCATGCAGAGTCCTGTTAGTGTATATAGAGTGCATGCAGCTTACTCACGTACTGTTGACTCCAAACCCAGTTAGAAGTTAAGTAGACTTGTCCTCAGCATTTATTTATGAATTAGAAGATGCTAATTGTATTCTGCTAGAGGGGAGGAAGGCAAAGAAGAAATTGATTTTTCTTCTTCATTATGTATCTCCTCAAGGCTTTCAGGCAATGAGTGAAAAATTAAAACAAGTTGATGCCATGTCCAAGTTTTGCCTTACCTCACACACATCTAGGAAAATTCCTCTTCTTGACTTTTAATTTAGGACTCTGGTCACCTCACACACATCTCCTACCAGAATTGCAAGGAGATCGCCTCTCTATTGAAATTTCCCAATTGTGCTGGTGGGCTACTTGGGCAGAAAAATTGACAGAAAGAAACCAGTATGTGAGCTTTGAGTTGTAACTTTAATTTCAATATTGTTCTTTTAATAATTCAATTTGTTCTCAAAGTAACACTCCCAATGTTTAGTAACTTAGTGAGAACTGGAGTGTTTTTTAAACTTCTGCAAACATAATCCCAGTTAACATTTGTACCGTTTTCTATCTATTATGTGCTCTCAAAAAATATTTGATAAAATGGCACTCTCATGAATATTTAAATTCCTCTCGTATAATTTGCTATTTTAAGGTACTATGCTTAACACCAGTACATTACATGATCAAAATATTTCAGAAGTTGGAATTTAATATTAAACCACAATTTATCTTTAGATAAATTAAAACCAGAATTTGTGGTTTTTGGGAGAAATTATAAATGTCTAATTGTCATTTTATAAAAAAATTTTAAATATTAAAAATTATAGCCATAAATACTGAAAAATATAAAACAAAGTATCATAGATAAAATAAAATAAATTAGGAGTATATTTACTGAGTGTAGTTCAGAATTGCATATATGCACATAAATATGTTATCTAAGGAGTTCTTTTTATAATTGTCAGAAAAATACTAATATGTAAGCATAACTCATGCAAAATAAGAGTGTTAGTAAGGAATATGGAATATATGTTCAACTATCTTTCAATCAAAGTTGTTTAAAAACAGTAAAGTATTATTTTATATCTGTTGACATAATAAAATTTAAAAGTAGTTACAGTTCCCATTATGGCCAGGTTATAAAATTAATATACATTATGGATGGCAATGTAAATTGCTGCAAACTTTTGAAAGGCAATACACGGTGCATATTAAAACACTGAACTTGTTTGCATAGTTTATCTACATAATCTCACTTTTCGAAACTTATTTTTAAAAAATATTCCAAAAGAAGTTATCTGTAAATCTATGTAAGTGAAGAACATGGACATGTTACATGTAGCAATAGATTTACAAACAACTGAAATGCTTTTTCATGAAAAAAAATTATTTAATGAATTATGGTATAAAATTTGATGTTGTATTTCTAAAACACTTAATATTTAATAGCTGCAACCCACTAAAGTGACAAGTATGAACATTTTTGATCATATAAGAACAAATAAATATTTTTTTGAATAGAAAACAGCAAATTTAAAAAGTGTATCTATGTTATGCTTATAGTCAAGTAAAGGAAATTGTCTATACTAAATTACCTTGAGTATGTGAAAGAAAGCAAATTTTATTTGTAACAAGGTTAAAATTTTCCATGATTTTTTATATAGTTAAAAAAAATCCATGAAAGTCAAGAATGAGAATAGAATTTACAAGGTAACAATTTGTCTAGTTATTATATTTGTAAGATTTAAAGAGGACTTTATGGAAAGAGAATTGAAATTTTTATACTTGTTCAAAAATAGAAATCCAATGTACTAATATGTGGATGCTCTGAAATAAGAATTTCTATAGTAAAATATGAAATAGATTACCTAATTTATACAAAGAAAATAAACAAATAATGAATGAAGTAAAGTCATTCTTGTGAAGTATCATCACACAAAGATGATAATGATGACAAACTGACTCTAAAAACTGTAGTTTAGAAAAATATATACTTCCTATTACTACAAGCCGTAAGAAACATTTTAAATTTTGTTAGATATTGGGACATTTTGGGAAGCAACATTTTATAAAGGTTGAGTTATTTTATCTCAGAAAATAATTGCCAGCTGAAAACACTGACTGAGCAGTGAAAATTTCAAATATTCAAATATTAACATTTTTTATCTTTACCTATGCAGCATATCTGCAATTAAAGAGAATAAGAGAGCAACAGATATGAACCACATAACTGATGAAAAGCTGATGAAACTTTTATGTAATGCACGTAAGCAAATCTGCCACATTACTGTTAGCCCAAGCATGTTGAATGGCTTCCTAAGGTAGTGAGAGTGTTGTCTTTCCCTCTGGAACACTGAGCCAGTATACCTTATATACTACACAGGATGAAGCTCTGTTCTTTCTTCTCTTAGTTTCTCAAACAATTAACTAATAGAATCTTTCTTTTTTTTTTTTTTTTTTTACTTTCTGTTACAATGACTTGTTAGCTTTTTAAAATTTAAATACTTAAATATATTATTAGGGCAACTATATTGCTCAAGTTGAAGGTTTAATATTTTGCCATTGAAATATTTATTATCTTCAGTTACTAACTGAGGAATATGACACTTGAGATAAACTACAAATAGGTAGAATAGAAAGTGATTTAAGAATATAACGACCAGGCACAATGGCTTATGCATGTAATCCCAGCACTTTGTGAGGCTGAAGTGAGAGGATCACCTGAGGCCAGAAGTTTGAGACTAGCCTGGTCAACCTATCAAGACTCCCATCTCTACAAAAACATTATAAAATATGTCAGGTGTAGGGGCACAGGCCGGTAGTTCCAGAGACTTAGAGGGCTGGGGCAGAAGGATTGCTGGAGCTCAGGAGTTCGAGGCTATAGTGAACTATGGTTGTACCACCACAGTCCAGCTTGGGTGACAGAGAGAAACTTTGTTTTTAAAATAAATATGTAAATAAGTAAATACATAAAATAACTAAAATAAAATCTGTGATTATTTTAAGATAAATTGTGTTCCTTTAATGTCAGCACGTACAATTTTATGTGCTTTTGACATTGTCAAATGTAATCTGACTAAATCATGTACCATTACTCTACTTTAAGGAAATATAGCTTCAAAAAACAACCCTACTATTTTCTTTACTAATTTGGTATATAATATATAGTTGTTTATCTTTATTTGCCAAGTTTTTTTTTGTTGCAAGTTTTAAGTACTGTGGGTAATATAACTGGTTTGTCATTTATAAAGCTTTCTAACAATAACTCTCATACTATTGAATTCCCTTGGAGAACAATACATTCCAGAGTTAAGAAAAAATTCAGGTTTTTAGTAGCCTTTTTACCATATCAATTGTAATTAAATTCAACTACAAAACATTGTGAGTATGATATTGTAAAAATTGAATTTGCATATATACACATACATTTGCATCCACACTTATCTGTGTGTGAAAATGTTTGTGTATATGTGTATATGTATATACATTTGTGTGGAATTGTATCTCTAAAAACTTACAAATCATTTTTCAATTTCTAATAGGCTAATTAAGAACTTTTTTTTTTTTTGATGAGTTTCTACTAATCTTAAGTTCAAATATTGAAGAATAAAAATATTCTTTGGTATCCACATTGTCTTTTCTTAATTTTATTTAGCAATAGATTTTTAATGCCAAGTGGGCAGTGCCCTGATTTCTTTCATCTTTTCATATATATATCTATATATATGTTTTATTGCACTTTAGGTTCTGGGTTGCATGTGCAGAACATGCAGGGTTGTTGCATAGGTACATACATGACAATGTAGTTTGCTGCCTTGTCATCTAATTCTGGCATTTCTTCCCATGTTATTTCTCCCCAACCTCCCATCCCCCCACTGTCCTTCCCCTAGTCCTCCCCAACAGACCCCAGTGTGTGATGCTCCCCTCCATGTCCATGTGTTCTCGTTCAACACCCACCTATGAATGAGATATGCAGTGTCTGATTTTCTGTTCTTATATCAGTTTGCTGAGAATCATGATTTCCAGATTCATCCATGTCCCTACAAAAGACAAGAACTTATCATTTTTATGGCTGCATAGTATTCCATGGTGTATATGGGTCACATTTTCCTTGTCCAATCTATCATCGATGGGCTTTTGGGTTGGTTCCAGGTCTTTGCTATTGTAAACAGTGCCACAGTGAACATATGTGTACATGTGTCTTTAAAATAGAATGATTTATAATCCTTTGGATATATACCCAGTAATGAGATTGCTGAGTCAAATGGAATTTGTATTTCTAGGTCCTTGAGGAATCATCACACTGTCTTCCACAATGATTGAACTAATTTAACTTCCACCAACAGTGTAAAAGTGTTCCTATTTTTCCACAGTCTCTCCAGTATCTGTTTTCTCCAGATTTTTTAATGATCACCATTCTAACTGGCATGAGATGGTATCTCAATGTGGTTTTGATTTGCATTTCTCTAATGACGAGTGATGATGAGCATTTTTTCATGTTTATTGGCCTCATATATGTCTTCTTTTGAAAAGTGTCTGTTCATGCCCTTTGCCCATTTTTGAATGGGTTTATTTGTTTTTTTCTTGTAAATTCTTTTTAGTTCTTTATAGATTCTGGATATTAGCCCCTTGTCAGATAGGTAGATTGCAAAAATTTTTCCCCATTCTGTTGGTTGCTGGTTCACTCTAATGATTGTTTCTTTTGCTGTGCAGAAGCTCTTAAGTTTAATTAGATCCTATTTCTCTATTTCGGTTTTTGTTTCCAAGGCTTTTGGTGTTTTAGCCATGAAGTCCTTGCCTATGCCTATGTCCTGAATGGTTTTGCCTAGGTTTTCTTTTTGGGTTTTTATGGTGGTAGGCCTTATGTTTAAGTCTTTATTCCATCTGGAGTTAATTTTAGTGTAAGGTACCAGGAAGGGGTCCAGTTTCTCTTTTCTTCACATGGCTAGCCAGTTTTCCCAACACCATTTATTAAACAAGGAATCCTTCCCCATTGCTTGTTTTTGTAGGTTTCTCAAAGATCAGATGGTTGTAGATGTGTGGCATTGTCTCTGAGGCCTCTGTTCTGTCCCATTGGTCTATATCTGTGTTTTGGTACCAGTACTATGCTGTTTTGATACCAGTACCATGCTGTTTTGATTACTATAGCCTTGTAGCATAGTTTGAAGTCAGATAGCGTGATGCCTTCAGCTTTGTTCTTTTTGCTTAGGATTGTCATGGCTATGTGGGCTCTCTTTTGGTTCCATATGAAGTTTTAGGTGTTTTTTTCGAGTTCTGTGAAGAGGGTCATAGGTAGCTTGATGGGGATAGTGTTTAATGTATAAATTACTTTGGGCAGTATGGCCATCTTCACAATATTGATTCTTCCTAACCATGAGCATGGAATGTTTTTTCATTTGTTTGTGTCCTCTCTTATTTCCTTGAGCAGTGGTTTCTAATTCTCCTTGAAGAGGTCCTTTACATCCTTTGTTAGTTGTATTACTAGGTATTTTATTCTCTTTGTAGCAATTGCGAATGGCAGTTTGTTCTTGATTTGGCTCTCTTTAAGTCTGTTATTGGTGTATAGGAATGTTTGTGATTTCTGCACATTGATTTTGTATCTTCAGACTTTGCTGAAGTTGCTTATCAGTTTCAGATTTTTGGGGTGAGGTGATGGGTTCTTCCAAACATGAAATCATATCATCTGCAAATAGAGACAATTTGACTTCCTCCTTTCCTATTGAATATCATTTATTTCTTTTCCTTGCATTATTGCTCTGGCTAGAACTTCCAATGCTATACTGAATAGGAGTGGTGAGAGAAGGCGTGCTTGTCTAGTGCGAGATTTCAAAGGGAATGCTCTGGTTTTTGCCTGTTCCATATGATATTGGCTGTGGATTTGTCTTAAATAGCTTTTATTATTTTGAGATACATTCCATCTATACCTAGTGTATTGATAGTATTTAGAATAAAGGTTGTTGAATTTTTTCAAAGGTCTTCTATACATCTATTGAGATAATCATGTGGTTTTTGTCTTTGGTTCTGTTTATGTGGTGAATTACATTTATAGACTTGTGTATTCTAAACCAGTCTTGCAACCCTGGGATGAAGACTTCTTGATCATGGTGGATAAGCTTTTTGATGTGCTGTTGCAATCAGTTTGCCAGTATTTTATTGAAGATTTTTGTATCTGTGTTCATCATGGATATTGGCCTGAAGTTTTCTTTTTTTGTTGAGTCTCTGCCTGGTTTTGGCATCAGGATGATGTTGGTCTCATAAAATGATTTGGGAAGGTTTCTTTCTTTTTGGATTGTTTGGAATAGTTTCAGAATGAGTGGTACCAGTTTTTCTTTGTATGTCTGGTAAAATTCAGCTGTGAACCCATCTGGACCTGGGCTTTTTTTGGTTGGTAGGCTATTAATGGCTACCTCAACTTCAGCCCTTGTTATTGTTCTATTCAGGGTTTCAACTTCTTCCTGGTTTAGGATTTGGAGGGTGCAAGTGTCCAGGAATTTATCAATTTCTTCCAGGTTTACTGTTTTGTATACATAGAGTTGTTCTTAGTAATCTCTGATGGTAACATGTATTTCTGTAGAATCGATAGTGATATCCCCTTTATCATTTTTTATTGAATCTATTTGATTCTTCTCACTTTTCTTTTTATTAATCTGGGTAGCAGTCTCTCTATTTTGTTGATCTTTTCCAAAAATCAGCTCCTGGATTTATTGATTATTTGAAGTTTTTTTTGTGTCTCTACCTCGTTCAGTTCTGCTCTGAGCTTAGTTATTTCTTCTCTTTGCTAATTTTTGAGTTTTTTAAATCTTTCTCCTCTAGCTTTTTCAATTTTGATGATAGGGTATCGATTTTTAGATCTTTCTTTGCTTTTCATGTGGGCATTTATTGCTATAAATTTTCCTCTAGACACTACTTTAAATACGTACCAGATATTCTGGTACATTATGTCTTCATTATCATTGGTTTTGAAGAACATCTTTATTTTGCCTTCATTTTATTGTTTATTTAGTCAACATTCAACAGTCAGTTGTTCAGTTTCCATGAAGTTGTGCAGTTCTGAGTGAGTTTCTTAATCCTGAGTTCTAACTTGATTGCACTGTGGTCTGAGAGACTGTTCATTATGATTTCCATTTTTACATTTGCTGAGGAGTGATTTACTTCCAATTATGTGGTCAGTTTTAGAGTAGATGTGATGTGGTGCTGAGAAGAATGTATATTCTGTGGATTTCAGGTTGAGAGTTCTGTAGATATCTATTAGGTTTGCTTGGTCCAGATCTGAGTTCAAGTCCTGGATATCCTTGTTAATTTTCTCTCTGGTTGATCTGTCTAATATTGACAGTGGAATGTTAAAGTCTCCCACAATTACTGTATTGGAGTCTATGTCTCTTTATTGGTCATTAAGAACTTGCTTTATGTATCAGGGTGTTTCTGTATTGGGTGTATATATATTTAGGATTGTTAGCTTTTCTTGTTGCATTGATTCTTTACCATTATGTAATGACCTTCTTTGTCTCTTTGGAGCTTTGTTGGTTTAAAACCTATTTTATCAGAGGCTAGGATTACAACTCTTGCTTTTTTTTTTTTTTTTTGCTCTCCATTTGCTTGGTAAATCTTCCTCCATCCTTCTTTTATTTTGAGCCTATTTGTGTCCTTGCACATGAGATGGATTTTCTGAATGCAGCACATTGATGGGTTTTGATTTTTTATCCAGTGTATCTTTCTGTGTCTTTCGATTGGGGCATTTAGCCCATTTATATTTAAGGTTAATATTATTATGTGTGATTTTGATCCTGCCATTTTGATCCTGGCTAGTTGTTTTGCCCGTTAGTTGATGTAGTTTCTTCATTGTGTGGATGCTCTTTATCATTTGATACATTTTTGCAGTGGCTGGTATTGGTTGTTCCTTTCTCAGTTTAGTGCTTGTTTCAGGAGCTCTTGTAAGGCAGGCCTGGTGGTGACAAAATCTCTCAGCAATTGCTTGTTCGTAAAGAATTTTATTTCTCTTTCACTTATGAAGCTTAGTTTGGCTGAATATGAAATTCTAGTTTGAAAGTTCTTTTCTTTAAGGATGTTGAATATTGGCCCTTACTCTCTTCTGGCTTGTAGGGTTTCTGCTAAGATATCTGCTGTGAGTCTGATGGGCTTCACTTTGTGGGTCACCTGACCTTTCTCTCTGGCTGCCCTTCCCTTTTTTTTTCTTCATTTCAACTCTGGTGAATTGGATGATGATGTGCCTTGAGGTTGCTCTTCTTGAGGAATATCTTTATAGTATTCTTTGTATTTTTTGGACTAGAATGTTGGCCTGCCTTGCTAGGTTTGGGAAGTTTTCCTGGATAATATCCTGAAGAGTATTTTCCAGCTTGGATTCATTTTGTCTATCACATTCAGGTACACCTATCAAATGTAGATTAGGTCTTTTCACATAATCCCATATTTTTGGGCGGGGCTTTGTTCATTTATTTTTACCCTTTTTTTCTCTAATCTTGCCTTCTCATTTTATTTAATTGAGTTTATCATCAATTTCTGACATCCTTTTGTACTTGGTCAATTTGGCTATTGAAACTTGTGTATGCTTCGTGCAGTTCTCGTGTTATGTTTTTCAGCTCCATTAAGTCATTTATATTCTTCTCTAAGCAGTTTATTCTCATTAGCATTTTGTCAAACCTTTTTCCAAGGTTCTTAGTTTCTTTGCATTGGGTTAGAACGTGTTCTTTTAGCTCAGAGAAGTTTCTTTTTACCCACCTTCTGAAGCCTGTTTCTGTCAATGCATCAGACTCATTCCTTATCCAGCTTTTTTTCCTTGTTGGTGAGGAGTTGTGATTTCTTTCAGGATTATTGGCATTCTGGTTTTTGTTGTTTTCATCCTTTTTGCTCTGGTTTCTTCTCATCTTTGTGGATTTATCTACCTTTGGTCTTTGTAGTTGGTCACTTTCAGACAAGGTCTCTGAGCAGATATCCTGTTTGTTGATGTTGAAGTTATTTCTTTCTGTTTTTTAGTTTTCCTGTAACAGTCAGGCTCCTCTGCTGTAGGAGTGCTGGAGGTCCACTACAGACCATGCTTGTCTGGGGATCACCTGCAGTGGCTGCAGAACAGTAAGGATTGTTGCCAGTTTCTTCTGTTATCTTCATCTCAGAAGGATGCCCACCAGATGTCAGCCTGAGTTCTCATTTATAAGCTTTCTCTTAGGATATACAGGAGTCAGGGAACTGGTTGAAGAGACAGTCTGTCCCTTATAAGTGCTCAAGTGCTGAGCTGTGAGCTCCATTGTTCCTTTCAGTGCTGCTGGGTGGATACATTTAAGTCTGCTGCAGTGGAACTCATAATAACCGTTTTTCCAGGTGTTCTTACCTGGGAAGGTGGGGCTTTATTTATAAGTTCCTGACATGCTGCTGCCTTTTTTTTCAGAGATTCCCTGCCCAGCAAAGAGGTAGCCTAGTCACAGTCTGTCAGCAGAGGCATTACAGAGCTGCCATGGGCTCTGCCAAGCTGCTGTATGAACTTCCTTGAGGTTTCGTTTACAGAAGTCTAGTTAGAATTGCCTCAGTACTGGTGGTCTGCCTTAGTAATGTCAGACTGCCTCTGTAATGGTGGACTGCCTCAATAATGGCAGATTGCCTCGGTAATGGTGGATTGCCTTGGTAATGGCGGACTACCTCAGTCATGATGAACTGCCTTGGTAATGATTGATTGCCTCAGTAATATCTGACACCCTTCCTCCCAGAGAGCTGGACCGGGGTGGTTGCTGTGAAACTCTCAGTCCAGAGTGATTCTGATTGCTAGTCTTTGTTGGGGTCAGACCTGCCAAGCCAGGTCACCTGGCTCCCTGTTTCAGCTCCCATTCAGTTGAATGGGCAGCTCTGTTTCAAAGGCGTTCCAGGCGCCATTTGAAATGGCTGCCCAGATTTGTTTGAGTTTTTGTGCTGAGACCCACTGTGTCAGCTGAAACAGCCATGCTAGAAACTCATGGTGTTTTTCAGCCCGGGAATCTCCTGGTCTTTGGGCAGTAATAACTCATTTGGAAATGTGGTGATCACTCACCCTCTGCATTGTTCTTGCTAGGAACTGCACTCCAGAGCTGTTCCTATTTGGCCATCTTGGATCCTCTCCTCTCTCATCTTTTCTGTCAGATGGTCTAGGGAGTGAGGAATTGTCAAGATTATCTAGAGAAGCAGAAAAAACAAGATCTTACACATGTATGCACACGTGTGCATGTGTGTGTACTGTTAACACTTGAAACACATAACTTTTGAACTGTGCAGATCTTATATGCAAGTACTTTTAATCTAAAGGTAAAAAATACAATATTGGCAGGATTCTAAACCCACCTATACAGAGGACAAACTTTTTGTATATATATGTTTGCGGGGTCAACTGGGAGACTTGGGTATTTGTGAATTTTGATATATGTGGGGGTTCTAGCCTACATCTACCAAGAGACAACTATATATATATATCTCAAGTGAAAAAAGAAGAAAGAGAAAAAGAGAAAAAGAATGAAAAAGAGATATACATTATAAGAAACTGGCTTACATGATTATTGAGGCTGAGAATCTTCATATCTGCTATCAACAAGCTAGAAACACAGAAGAAATCATGTTGTAGTTCTGGTTTAGGTCCAAAAGCCTGTGAACAAGAGATCCAATGGCATAGATTCCAATACAAAATCTACAGGCTCAAGACTCAAGAAAAGTCAATGTTTCAATTTCAGTCTAAAAGCAGGAAAGAAAGTAATGCCCCAGCTCATGCAGTCAGGCAGGAGGAATTGTCTGTTATTTGTTGGAGGGACAGCCTTTTTTTCATTCAAGACCTGAATTGATAAACCAAAAACCATCCACATTAGGGAGCACAATCTGTTTTACTCAGTCTACCAATAAAAATGATACACTTATCCCAAAACACTCTTCCAGAAACAGAATAATATTTGACTAAATATCTGGGCACCTCATGACCCAGTAAAGTTGACATGTAACATTAACCATCTCATGGTCATTGGCTAAATGCACCATCAATTTGAAAAGTGCCGTAAAAATAAATCCAAAGCTTCCTACTTTCTAGTTCTAAATATGTTTGATGATTTGCAATTTGTATTCTGTCTAATTTCAAGGAGAGTAGTAATAACCTTAAATTTATGACTAATGCAGAAAACTATAGGGCATGTCAGTCTTGCTTCAATGAATAGTCTATTTTTAATTTTATTGATTTCAACACCTTTGAAGATTTTCTGAAATTGATTATGCTTTTGTGCAATCCTGTCTTCATTTTCTTTCTGTTCAACTGCCATGGCACAGAATTTTTAGATATTGGATCTAACAAAAAAAAAAGACATAGAAGATAACATTTTGAAATTATGACAAAAAAGAACTATAGGCATTTCCAGATAGTGAAGTTATTATAATTATTTCTTTTTAAGAGGACAAAAAATTATTTAGTACATCAAGAGTGCTCCCTTGTGATTCTAGTGGCTAGGTTTATTCTGTGATTTAATTTCATCATGAGATTTTTGGCTTTGAGGCTTACTGATTTTGGAATTTTCACTTTACATATTGAAAACATCCCAAGGCATCTCTATAGATGATTGAAATTTTCTTTATAGAAAGTTTAGTTTTGTGGTAAGTGATGGATAAACTAGTTAACTACAACAATGAAACTATAAAGAATGTTTGAAAATTTTAAGGATATAGGCTTTCATCTAGGAGTCAAACATTATCAATAGCTAGTCACTTAATCTTTATATATATTTGATTTAATATTTCAAGTAAAATATTGGCTGAGTCAAGTTTGCATTCTTGACTACTTTCAAGGAAAGACTACTTTATTTGATTCTAAAATTTCTTCATGATATGTATCTGGATAAGACATAAATGAAGTTCTTCTAAATAACTTAGAGGAATTCTGTGATCTGCTTATAAACACCTCTTGCTCTACTTGCCTCACAATAAATACATGAGTGTTCAAAATGGATCAGGTCCTGTTGTTTGAAAAATACTGATATTCTCTCTATATATAGTGAACTGCTTGAAGTTCCTTAAATAGCCCATGTTGATACTCATTCCTTTCATTTGCTCATTCTGACATCTCTACCTTTCTCCTTCATTGCCCTTTAATGCCAATTTATCCCTTAAGACCCTGCTAAAGAGTCACTGTCTCCAATATGAAACCTCTCATAGTCATTATTCATACAAAAAGATACATTAGTTGATGTTCATCCAGTCCCAGTGTTCCTGTGGAAGCTCTTACAATTCTGTTGCCATATGTAGTAGCATGGTGATAAATAATGATTGAGATAGTTTTCTTTCCTAAAACGTTACTAACTGGCTTCAGGATTGCTATAGAAATAGATCCCCATAAGAAAAATTTTATATGTTCTCCAGGGACAATTTCAAAATGACATACTTCTTGCTATAAAATTATCATGCTCTTAGCAGTAGTAAGAGGAGCTGAAATATTTTTTTACTTCCTTTAAAAGCTAAATGAATGAAGGTGAGAAGAGCAGAGAGGGATGATTGTTGAAGGTAAAGAGAACTGGGACTTGATTGGTTTCCCCTCCTTGATGCTAAGAAAAGAAAATTTCTTCACAATCAGAGGAAAGAAGTTTGAGGTTGCCCTCGGAGTATACTAACAAAATGAACTTTTCCTCCAAAGAATACTCAGTGCCTAGGTAATCTGCTCCAGGTAGAGTCCCTTGTCTGCAAGATGTATGTGGCTTTAAAAATGCACAATAAATTATAGACCATAAGCTGGAGCAATAGTGAAGATACAGAAAGAAGGTGGCAGTCTTGCCAGAAGAAATCATGCAGGTAGTGCTTTCTCCTCTTCCTTCTCAGGAACTGTATCCTACAGGCAAGTATGAGGAAAATAGAAAGTCAAGTGTAAGGCAGAGGACAGAAGACCATGCCTTTTCTTTGATTTTGAGACTAAGAAAAGCTGGGGTGAAGGGAAGATCTTTGAATTAAATAGGATAACTTTTATTACTCTCTTGAAAATGTACTTTCTTTTGTTTAATTTGTTAGTGTAAATCACACATAAAGTTAGAATTAAAGCTTTATAAAGAGAATTTTGAAAAAGAGGACAAGTGGCTTATTTGACTAGAGGCAACTTCTAGAGGAATCTATTTGGTCATTTGTTTATATAGTAAAGAAAACAACTGCAAGTAAACATTTTAAAGGAGGAATTAGCCCAGAAATTAGTTTTTCTTCATTGAAAGCAGAAAGTTCTATAGTATCACATCCACTGGAGACATAGCAGACAGAAACTTCTTTTGGTAGGCTATGGTGAGGGCAGATGAATTTAAAGATAAACATTAAATACATGAATATAAACCTCTTATTTTTAAAAAAAATTTCTACTACATGTTTGCACTCACAGTAGAAATATAAATGGTTGAAACTATAAAAATGATAAGTTAAAGCATAACTCTAAGGTGATTTTAAATTCTTCACTTAAAGCAATTACAGAACAAAGCTCAGTGTTTTTCTTGGCAGTTGACCTCTCTACTCAGATCTTAGGAGCAAATGAGTGGGTGTAAATTGGCATAGTATGCAGAAGAGCATAGGAGGTTGATATTTGGTAAGGACAACATAAAATAACTAAAATCGGGACTGAGAAATTTTTATTTGTGGTTCCTAAACTAAAAGATCTTTTATCAGGAGTAACTGATATTTCACAACAGAAACATGGAAATTGGTGTATGTATTAATAGCATTTGTAGCTTATGTATGTTCAACAGACTTTTTAGAAAACTGCATAGCTTATTTTTCTTCCTTGTATTTAAGAGTTTCTTTGGTTTTACTCATTTCTGAGTGAAATAGTTGCTTCAATAATGTCAACAAAGGAATATGTCTACCAAAATAGTATTTAAAGTCCAGACTCTAGCATCTAGAAGAGCAAACAAGACATTGTGGCTTCAAGTATCAAAATAACAAGCGCCAGAAACCAACTGGCTTACTTTACATAATAAAACATTTCTGAAAGGATAGTAAAGAAATTTCACCTACTCCCAATAAAGATTGAAACTGTAACATTCTGCAAAGTGAGCTTTTGGTGCATCTACAGGGAATTAAGCTACATTAGTTGGTGGCTTTTTATTTTCTAGAATATCACTTTTAATATTAGAGATTTTCAATATTCATGTGTTTCTGTCTAAGTTTCAAGTTCCTGGGAGAGGGAAACGGATTGATCTATATCAGATTAATTAGGGATAGCCAGGTTGGAAATGAATGGGTACACAGAATTGAATAATCCCTGAAGTACTCTTAAGAACAAGAGAGCCACTCAAATTGAGTCTTCTGTACTAGTTAAGCAATAGAACAGGAACCTAATAAGGCCTCAGTCAGGCTATTTTATGTAGAGAATTGTTCCTCAAGAAATAGAGTATCAAGCATACAATAATTTTTCATAAATATTTGTTAAAAGAATAGAAGAATTCTGCTATAATATTATTTGTTTAGTAAAAGAAGGCATAAAAATAAAAATATGTGGGGAAATTGATCTGAAACAGTTAAGTCTTACTAGAGATACTTGTCTGTGCCTCTTCTACACATTTAATATAATAATGTTATCTAGCTGAAAGAAATTTCATGAGAATTAAATGAAATAATACTTGTAAACTGTTTCACTTTTTTCCACCTTTTTCATCTTACTCCTTAGGAGTTAAAAAGGCTCATTTGCCCACTCTCTTTGCTATTATGAATGGCCACGCAGCTTAGTTTTAGCAATAACATAAAATGATGTAGAATTCTGAAGAATGTGAAGATCTTTTTGTTTGTTAGTTTTAATAATAATGATGGCTCTGTATCTGTGTTAGCTGTCTTTTAAGTAAAAGTATAAGAATTAAAAACCAAAATGTCAAGAAGGAAAGGGACTTATAATCTTGATGATATTTGTTATCCAATTGAACTGATCCAAGCAATTAAGCAATTTTAGACTTCTTGTCATGTTACGAAGAAAATATTTTAATATGATATTAGTTGAATTATTTCTTACCTGGAGCCAAATATACTATACTGAAACAGACACAATTCCATTATTTTCCTGATCCTATAGAATGTCAGAGAACTTGTAGACTAGTACATTTTTATATAAAAGACTATTAATATGATAAAATATATTTCTATATCTGTGAAATTAGGAAACTACCATCAATTGTATCAATCATTCCAAATAGTAATCTTGACAATTGAAACAATTGAATCGATAATGTTTTGATCCAGGAGTATCTGTTACATTTATTAGCATTTCTCTTCATATTTCTTTAACCTGAAAAAGTTTCTCATGAAATCTTAGCAATAAAATCACTAAAATGATGCCATAAACCTCTCAGTGCACCATATGCCACACGTTATTACTCAATCACTAGGGATGTTAATCTTGTTCATCTTGTTATAACAGTGTATGGTATTGGTGTCTGACAGGTTTTCCATCACTTCCTTTCAATTGATTAGTATTTTTTGAGAGATATTCTATGATTACTCATCAAACTTATATATACCAATATTAACATCCATTATTGAATCTCACCTGAAATAACCCTATCTATGATAATTAACTGGGTGAAGAAGTAAAGGGAAAGGAAGAGAAGAGATGATTTGAGAAGAGCAGAGGGCCATTAAAAAGAAGATGGCATGGTGAAACCCCATCTCTATTAAAGATATAAAAAAATTAGCTGGGCATGGTGGCGCGTGCCTGTAATCCCAGCTACTCAGGAGGCTGAGGCAGAAGAATTGCCTGAACCCAGGAGGCAGAGGTTGCAGTGAGCCGAGATCGCGCCATTGCACTCCAGCCTGGGTAACAAGAGCAAAACTCCATCTCAAAAAAAAAGAAGAAGAAGATGGTCCATTACAGGAAGGTGGGGAGGAAAGTGGAAAGTGGAAATAGGAAGAGAAGGAAGAAGATGTAAAGTCAAAGCATCAATGTTATTTTGAACTATTTTTATTCATATTAAAAGAAAATCATCATGATAATAAAATACCTCTCTTGTGTTTATATGATTGATAAGTCAAAGCCAGTCCCTCTGCTTCCAAATAGAAGATTAGATTTTTAAGTGAAGTTGAAATGTTTTCAAAAATGGTGTTTAAATGAGGACCACCAAAGTGGCTGACTGGAAATATCTGGTAATTGACTTCTCTACAAATAAACATCATAAGAATGAGTAATCACACATTAAGTATATCATCTAAGAGAGAATTCTGAAATTCAACATAGATGTGACAGGAAACACTTAAGCAAAGACAGAAAGTAAAGTGAGGCAGCCTGCTCAGCTGGAGTAGGCTGGGAGTCTAGAGAGGCTGCCAGTGCAGGGATAGGGTAAGTGAGAGATCTCCAACAGTCCACATTCTCACCATGAACTCCAGTAATTCTCATCATAGGAGAGCCCCTAGGCCCTCAAGGACCCTAAGACTAACATAGGGAGCTACCTTGAGACCTAGTGAAGGCATTGCTTAAGAGAAAAAGCTGATACTGGGTCACATCCCCAGCCCCCATTCTGCCAAGCTACAACCAGGGCCCATATTGAGAGCCCAGCACCAACCAAGATGAATATTTCCCAGGGTCCAACAGCTTTTGTAATTCCACATCCCTAGAGCTCCATTGATATTCTCCACCAACAGCCATCATTGTGGCTAAGGAGTGAGCAAAGGGCACAGTCCCCAGCTGCTTGTGTATGAATACTATCACTGAAAACAACTCCACTTTTCCTAGTATCAGGGCTATAGCACAGCCCTAGCCACCCCAACTTGAGATTTTTGCCAAGGGCCTGGGGATCACCTTGCCTTTTTTCCCTGGGGCCTGAAGTCTGAGGGCTTTTGAAAAATACATTCACACTTCAACAATAGACTAGATCAAGCAGAGGAGAAAATTTCAGAAATTTAAGGAAGGTCTTTTGAAATAACTCTGTCAGACAAAACTAAAGAAGAAAGGATAACAAGGAATGAATAAAGCCTACATGATATGTAAGATATGATAAAGAGACCAATTATTCAAAATTTTGATGTTACAGAAGGTAAAGGTAAGACCAAAAGGATAGGAAACTTGTCTAATGAAATAATAGCTGAATATTTCCCAAATCTAGAAAAAGACTTAGATGTTCAGATCCACAAGGCTAAGATATTCTCAAATAGATACAACTCAAAAAGGTCTTATCCACAAATATAGTGAAACTGACAATCAATCCAAAGACAAAAAGCTAATTCTAAAAACCACAGAGAAAGTTGTCTAGTCATTTGTAAGTGAATGCACATTGGATTAACAGCAGGTTTCTCAGCAGAAAATCTTACAAGTGAGAAGAAAATGGGATGATGTATTCCAATTGCTGTAAGAAAAGAAACTGGTAATCAAGAATGCTATGCCCAGAAAGGTTATTCTTCATGAATGAAGGAGAAATAAAGTATTTTGCAGACCAGCAAAAGATGAGGGAATTCATTACCACTAGATCAGTCCTACTCCCTGCTTAAGGGACCCCTATGCCTGAAAGCAAAAGGGCAATGTCTATTAGGATTGTGCAAGAGTAATTGCAGTTTATGCCTTTACAGCTAATGGAAAAAACTGCAATTACTTTTGCACCAACCTAATACCATCATGAAAACACACAAAAAATAATACCAACTGATAGAACAAACACACTAATAAGGAAGAAAAAGGACTCAAATTCAAGTGTTATTGCTATAAAAAATCACCATATAACAATAATAAACAATGAAAGAGAAGGATAAAAGAGGATATTCAAAATAACTAGAAATCTGTTAATAAAATGAGAAAAACAAGTGCTCACATATAAACAATAAACTTGAATATGAATGAATTAAACTTTCTACTTAAAAGATATAGACTGCCAGAAAAGATTTTTTGGAAAAAAAAGAAAAGAAAAGAAAAGAAAAAAACATGACCCATGTATATGCTGCCTACAAGAAACTCATCCTACCTGTGAAGACATACACAGACTGAAAGTAAAGGTATGGAAGAAGATATTCCATTCAAATGAAAACCAAAAGTGAGTGGGAGTACCTATGCTTATATCAGATAAAACAAATTTTAAGTCAAAAACAGGAAAAAGAGAGAAAGTCATTATATAATGATAAGGTAATCAACATAGCAAGAGAATATAGTAATTCTCATTTTGATGTTACAGAAGGTAAAAATATTACCAAAAGGATAGGGAACTTGTTTAATGAACTAATAGCTTAATATTTCCTAAATCTAGCAAAAGACTGAGACGTTTAGATCCAAAAGGCTAAGATATCCCCAAACAGATACAATTAAAAAAGGTCCAGTGTTCCAACATTGAAGCATGCAGATATGTAGAGTAAATATTATTAGATCTAAAGGAAGAAATAAACTTCAATACAGTAATAATTGGGGACTTCAGCACCTTATTCTCACCATTAGACAGATCATCTAGAGAAAATAACAAAGAAACATTAAATTTAAACTCTATGTTAGACTAAATGAATCTAAGAGATATTTACAGACCATTTCATGCAACAGGTACAAAGTATACATTTTTCTCATCAGCATATGGAGCATTCTCCAGGACAAATCCTATGTAATGACACAAAACAAGTCTCAACAAATTTTAAAAAATTCAAATCATATAAAGTGTCTTCTCAGATCAGCATGGAATAAAACTAGAAATCAACAACAAGATAAACCTGGGAAACTATATAAATACATGAAAATCAAACAACATGCTTCTGGATGATCACTGGGTCAATAAAGAAATTAAGGAGAAAATAAAAGAATAATTTATTGAAACAAATAGAAATCAAATACAACATAAAAAACCCATGGGATACAGCAAAAGCAGTTCCAACAGAGTTTATTACATAAATGCTTGCATCAAATTTCAACAATCTATTACTGTAGCTCAAGGAACTTGAAAAGCAAACTGAAACCAAACACAAAATTAGTAGAAGGAAAGAAAAACAAAAATCAAAGTAGAATTAAACAAAATAGAGACTGAAACAGCAGTTCAAAAGATTAAACAAATTTTCTCTTTAATTAAACAAAATTGATAAATTGCTAGCTAGAATAACCAAAAAAGAAACAAAACAAAACAAAACAAAAAAAAAAAACACTACCAAAATAAAATCAGCAGTGAAAAAGAAAACAGTACAACTGATAACACAGGAATTCAAAAGATCATGAAAGACTGCAAACAACATGTAGTAACAAACTAGAAAACAGAAAAAATAGATAAATTCTTGAACACATAAAACCTACCAAAATTGAATTAGGAAGAAATAGAAAACCTGAATACACCAATAATGAGTAACATATTTGCATAAGGACTAAAATATCTGCCCCCACTGAAAAAATCCAGGACCAGCTAGCTTAGGTGCTAAATTCAACCAAGCTTTTAGGTAAAAACTAAACTAGGTCTCTTCAAACTATTCTGAAAAATTGAAGAGGAGAGAATTCTCCCTAACTTATTCCATGAGCCCAGCATTACTCTGATATCCAATCTATACAAGGATGCACCCAAAAAAGAAAACTACAGATCAGTATCCCTGATAAACATGTTAGAAATAATAAAGCAACCATGTTAGAAAACAGTATAGATATTTCTCAAAATACTAAAAATAGAACTGCTATACAATCGTAATTCTACTACTGGGTATTTATCCAATGCAAAATAAATACATAGATTAAGGGGATATGTGCACTCACATGTTTATTGCAGCACTATTCACAATAGCAGAGATTTGGAATCAACATAAGTGGCCATCAGTGGATAAATGGATAAAGAAAATGTGGTATATATACTCATGGAATACTACATTTGGCTATATAAAAGGATGAAATAAATGTCATTTGCAGCAACATGAATAGAACTGGAGGTTGTTATGTTGAGTGAACTAAGCCAGGCATAAAAGAAAAAAAATACAATCTGTTCTTATATGTGGGAGCTAAAAAATTGATCTTGTAGATGTAGAGAGTGGAATGATAAGTATCAGAGGCTGGCAAGGATGAGAGTGTGGAGTAGTGATCAAAAGAGGCTGGTTAATGGGTACAAACATACAGTTAGATAGAAGGAATAAGTTCTAGTGCTTGATAGCAGAATAGAGTGTCCATAGTTAACAAGAATGCATATTTCAAAGTAGCTAGAGCACTTGAAGTGTTTCCAACACATAGAAATGATAAATACTCAAGATGATGGACACCCCTAAATAATACTTGCACCCAATAGATATGTACAAATATTATGTTCAATAAATTTCATTAAGTGCTTTAAGCAATGATATTCAGATACATGTTTAGTTAAGTAGAGCAAGAGTCAATATGTCAATCTTCTGTTTATACTTCAGATTAGGTATTTATTTTTAAAAATATTGTCTAAAAATTGCCATGTGGTTTTAGAGATTTAAAAAACAGCATAATTTGTCCATTATGACAAAAATCTAGTTATAATTTATAGATACAGGAATGTAAAAATGTTGAGGGGCTCTTTAGGAACATATCAGCACATTATATATGCTGATTACTCCATGAGTCCCCCACTTATATAAAAAAGTGTGACATTATTAGTGCTTGTGCCCTGAATTTTATGCACTAGGGGCAATGTAGTATGTGGGTGATGGCCCAATGGGGAATGCCACAAGAAAGAGTGACGGTGAGCAAATACTCTTTTAACCTTCCACAGCAACATATCCAACCTCCAATCACAACCACTGTAGCCCTTTATTAAACTCCTGGAGCATGAGTTTTCATATCTTTTATTTATTTGTGAGCAGAAACCTTGTCTTAGTCATCTTTACAGGCCTTGGACATAGCATGATGCCTAGCCTATAGTAGAAATTGAATACATAATTTTTGAGGGAATGACAAACTGACTAAAATTTTGTGGTGCTATTTTTGGATGATAAATAGGGCAGTATCTGGCATTGAGGTCTAGCAAGAACTGAACAGAGTCCACTGGATTTTTAGTTATGGCAGGCAGCAGTGGTTCTTGACAGTAATCATACTAACAACTGCTTGAGTGCTATTGGTACCTTTCAACTTTAAGAAATATTGTTGGAGGATTTCCAAGATGGTGCAGTAGGAACAACTCAGGATTGCAGCTCTCAGTGAAGGCACAGAGGGTGACTCCTAGCTGCATTTTCAGACGGACCTTTGTTGCCCACAGAATGGGGAAATTCTCAGGTGTAGGAGAGACACAGGACACCAGCACCGCCCTTTCAGCTTGCACGGCCATTTCAGCTGGCGCCGTGGCACAGTGGCAGCCCACACAAAACTCACTACTGTGGGTGCCCTATTAAACTGGCAGTCAGAGATTTGGGAGGGCAGATTAACATATCCATCTGATTAAATGAGACTTGGACAGTGAGCCAGACCAGGAGATTCCTGGGAAGCATGATTTGAGCTGGTACAGTAGGCCACGGCACGGAAAATCACACAGATCCCAGTGCCCTATCAGCAGGTGACTGAAACACCTGTGAGAGAGTCAACTGTTCAACTTAAGAAAAAGAAAAGAGAGAGAGAAAGAGAGAAAGGACTCTGAGGCAGGGAGCCAGGTGATCAAGCTCGGCGGGTCCCACCCCCACAGGGACAAAAAAACAGCGATCCAAAATGCTTGGGGTTGAGAGTTTTACTGTGGGCTCAGCTGAATCCAGGATGGTGCAGCTCGGTGGGGGAGGGGCGTCTGCCACTACAGATGCATACCGCCCCTACTGAGGTACATGCTCATTGCTGAAGCAGCCTGCCATTGCCGAGTCAACCCGCCATAACAGAGAGACTCTACCAAAAGGGCAGAGCCCACCACAGTAGGGCAGAGCCCCACAACAGCAGGGTGGACCACGTGGTAGCAGAGCAGAGCCTCAGCAGGCAAATAGTGGCTAGACTGCCTCCTAGCTGGGCAGGACAGTGCAATGGATACTCATAAAGAAAGCCCCAACTCCCTGAGACAGAGCATCTGAAGGAAAAAAAGGGGGGTTTTTATAAGTTCTGCTGCAGCAGACCTAAACACACCCACCCAACAACCCTGAATGAACAGACCTCACAGCTCAGCACTGGAGCTCCTATAAAGTACAGACCATCTCCTCAAGCAGCTTCCTGACCCCTGTATATCCAAATGGTCACCTCATAAAAGGACTAATCAGACTGACATTTGACAGGCATCATTCTGGAACAAAGATAGCAGCAGAAGAAACTAGTGGCATCCCTCACTGTTCTGCAGCTGCTACAGGTGTACCCCAGACAAGCAGGGCCTGGAGTGAACCTCAGCAGTCATACAGCAGAGGGGCTAGACTGTTAGAAGGAAAACTAAGTAACAGAAATACTTCATCATCAACAATCTGGGCGTCCACTCAGAGACCCAATCAAAAAGTCAGCAACTACTAGGACGACAGGTGAATAAATCCACAAAGATGGAAAGAAACCAGTGCAAAAAGGAGGAAAACACCCAAAACCAAAACACCTCACCTCCTACAAAGGACCAAAACTCCTCACCATCAAGGGAACAAAGCTGGACGGAGAATGAGTGTGACGAAATGACAGAATCAGACTTCAGAAGGTGGATAATGAGAAACTTCAGTGAGCTGAAAGAACATGTTCTAAATCAATGTGAAGAAACTAAGAACCTTAAAAAAAGATTTGAAAAAAGATTCGAGAAAATAATAACAAGAATGGACAACTTAGAGAGGAATATGAATGAATTGAAGGAGCTGAAAAACACAACACGAGAACCTCGTGAAGCATGCACAAGTTTCAACAGCTGAATTGACTAAGCAGAAGAAAGAATATCAGAAGTCAAAGATCAACTCAATGAAATAAAATGAGAAACCAAGATTAGAGAAAAAAGTGCAAAAAGGAATGAACAAAATCTCCAAGAAATGTGGGACTATGTGAAGAGACCTAACCTACGTTTGATAGGTGTGCCAGAATGTGACAAAGAGAATGAATCCAAGCTGGAAAACACTCTTCAGGATATTATCCAGGAAAATTTCCCCAACCTAGCAAGGCAGGCCAATACTCAAGTCCAGGAAATACAGAGAACACCACAAAGATACTCCGCAAGAAGAGCAACCCCAAGGCACATAATCGTCAGATTTGCCAGTGTTGAAATGAAGGAGAAAATACTAAGGGCAGCCAGAGAGAAAGGTCGGGTCACCCACAAAGGGAAGTCCATCAGACTCACAACAGATCTCTCAGCAGAAACTCTACAAGCCAGAAGAGAGTGGGGGCCAATATTCAACATCCTTAAAGAAAAGAACTTTCAACCCAGAATTTCATATCCAGCCAAACTGAGCTTCATAAGTGAAGGAAAAATAAAATCTTTTGCCAACAAGCAAGTACTCAGAGATTTTGTCACCACCAGGCCTGCTTCACAAGAGCTCCTGAAAGAGGCACTACACATAGAAAGGAACAACTAGTACCAGCCATTCTAAAAACATACCAAATGCTAAAGAGCATCAACAAAATGAAGAATCTGCATCAACCAATGGGCAAAACAGCCAGCTAGCATCAAAATGGCAGTATAAAATTCACACATAAAAATATTAACCCTAAATGTAAATGGGCTAAATGCACCAATCAAAAGACACAGACTGGCAAATTGGATAAAAAACCAAAACCCATTGGTGTGCTGTATCCAGGAAACTCATCTCACATGCAAGGATACACAAAGGCTCAAAATAAAGGAATGGAGGAAGATTTACCAAGCAAATGGAGAGCAAAAAAAAGCAGGAGTTGCAATTCTCATCTCTGATAAAATAGACTTTAAAGCAACAAAGATCAAGAGAGACAAAGAAGGTCATTACTTAATGGTAAAAGGATCGATACAACAAGAAGAGCTAACGATTCTAAATATATATGGACCCAATGTAGGAGCACCCAGATATATAAGGCAAGTTCTTAATGACTTACAGAAAGACTTAGACTTCCACACAATAATAGTGGGAGACTTTAACACTCCACTGTCAATATCAGACAGATCAACCAGACAGAAAATTAACAAGGATATCCAGGACTTGAACTCAGACCTGGAACAAGCAAACCTGATAGATATTTACAGAACTCTCCACCCCAAATCCACAGAATATACATTCTTCTCAGCACCACATCAAACCTACTCCAAAATAGACCACATAATTGGAAGTAAAGCACTCCTCAGCAAATGCAAAACAACTGAAATCATAACAAACAGTCTCTCAGACCATAGTGCAATCAAGTTGGAACTCAGAATTCAGAAACTAACTCAGAACTGCACAGCTTCATGGAAACTGAACAACAGGTTCTTGAATGCTGATTGGATAAACAATGAAATGAAGGCAGAAATAAAGAAGTTCTTTGAAACCAAGGAGAACGAAGACACAACATACCATAATCTCTGGGACACACTTAAAGCAGTTTGTAGAGGAAAATATATAGCAATAAGTGCCCAAAAGAGAAGAGTGGAGAGATCCAAAATTGACACCCTATTGTCAAAATTGAAAGAGCTAGAGGAGCAAGATCAAAAAGAACTCAAAACCTAGCAGAAGACAAGAAATAACTAAGATCAGAGCAGAACTGAAGGAGATAGAGACACAAAAAGCCCTTCAAAAAATTAATAAATCCAGGAGCTAGTTTTTCAAAAAGATCAACAAAATAGAGAGACCACTAGCCAGAATAATAAAAAAGAAAAGAGAGAACAACCAAATAGATGCAATAAAAAAGGATAAAGGAGAAATCACAGATTCCACAGAAATTCAAACCATCATCAGAGAATACTACAAACAATTATGTACATAAACTAGTAAACCAGGAAGAAATGGATAAATTCCTGGATGCCTGTGTCCTCCCAAGCCTAAACCAGGAGGAAGCCAAAACTATGAATAGATCAATAACAAGGTCTGAAGTTGAGGCAGCAATTAAGAGCCTACCACACAAAAAAAGCCCAGGTCCAGATGGGTTCACAGCCGAATTCTACCAGACACACAAAGAGGATCTGGTACCATTCCTTCTGAAACTATTCCAAATAATTCAAAAAGAAGGAATCCTTCCCAAATCATTTTATGAGACCAATATCATCCTGATACCAAATCCCGGCAGAGTCTCAACAAGAAAAGAAAACTTCAGGTCAATATCCATGATGAACATAGATGCAAAAATCTTCAATAAAATATGGCAAACCGATTGCAACAGCACATTAAAAAACTTATCCATCACGATCAAGTAGGATTCATCCTGGGGATGCATGGCTGGTTCAACATATGCAAGTCTATAAATGTAATTCACCACATAAACAGAAGCAAAAACAAAAAACACATGATTATCTCAATTGACATAGAGAAGGCATTTGACAAAATTCAACAGCCCTTTATGCTAAAAACCCTCAATAAACTTGGTATTGATGGAACATATCTCAACATAATAAAAGCTATTTATGACAAACCAACAGCCAATATCATACTTAATGGGCGAAAACTGGAAGCATTCCCTTTGAAATCTGGCACTAGAGAAGAATACCCTCTCTCACCACTCCTATTCAACATAGTACTGGAAGTTATAGCCAGAGCAATCAGGCAAGAAAAAGAAATAAAGGGTATTCGAATAGGAAAGGTGGAAGCCAAAGTCTCTCTATTTGCAGAAGACATGATAGTATATCTAGAAGACCCCATCACCTCAGCCCAAAAACTCCTGAAACTGATAAGCAACTTCAGCAAAGTCTCAGGATATAAAATCAATGTGAAAAAACCACAAGCATTCCTATACACCAATAACAGACTTACAGAGAACCAAATCAAGAACAAACTGCCATTCACAATTGCTACAAAGAGAATAAAATACCTAGGAATACAACTTACAAGGAACATAAGGGACCTCTTGAGGGAAAACTACAAACCACTGCTCAACGAAATAAGAGAGGACACAAACAGATGGAGAAGCATTCCATGTTCATGGTTAGGGAGAATCAATACCATGAAAATGGCTATACTGCCCAACATAATTTACAGAATCAATGCTATCCCCATCAAGCTACCATTGAATTTCTTCACAGAACTGGAAAAAACCACCATGAACTTCACATGGAACCAAAAGAGAGCCCACATAGCCAAGTCAATTCTAAGCAAAAAGAACACAGCGGGAGGCATCACACTACCAGACTTCAAACTATACTAAAAGGCTACAGTAATCAAAACAGCATGCTACTGGTACCAAAACAGAGATATAGACCAATGGAACAGAACAGAAGCATTGGAGGCAACACAACATATCTACAACCATATAATCTTCGGTAAACCAGACAAAAACAAGCAACTGGGGAAAGGATTCCCTGTTTAACAGATGATGTTGGGAAAACTGGTTAGCCATGTGCAGAAAGCAGAAACTGGACCTCTTCCTGACCCCTTACACTAAAATTAACTCCAGATGGATTAAACACTGAAACATAAGACCTGGCACCATAAAAACCCTAGAAGAAAATCTAGGCAAAACCATTCAAGACATAGGAGTAGGCAAGGACTTCATGAACAAAACACCAAAAGCATTGGCAACAAAAGCCAAAATAGACCAATGGGACCTAATCAAACTCCACAGCTTTTGCATGGCAAAAGAAAGTCACTAGAGTGAATCGGCAACCAACAGAATGGGAAAAAATCTTTGCAGTTTACCCATCTGACAAAGGGCTGATATCCAGAATTTACAAAGAACTCAAACAGATTTACAGGAAAAAAAACAAACAAGCCCATTCAAAAATGGGCAAAGGATATGAACAGACACTTTACAAAAGAAGACATACATGAGGCCAACAAACACATGAAAAAATGCTCATCATCACTGGTCATTAGAGAGATGAAAATCAAAACTACATTGAGATACCATCTCACACCAGTTAGAATGGCAATCATTAAAAAATCTGGAGACAACAGATGCTGGAGAGGATGCGGAGAAATAGGAACACTCTTACACTGTTGGTGGGAGTGTAAATTAGTTCAATCATTGTGGAAGACAGTGTGGCAATTCCTCAAGGACCTAGAAATAGAAATTCCATTTGACCCAGCAATCCCATTACTGTGTATATATCCAAAGGACTATAAATCATTCTACTAGAAGGACACATGCACACGAATGTTCATTGCAGCACTGTTTACAATAACAAAGACCTGGAACCAACCCAGATGCTCATCGATGATAGGCTGGACTGGAAAAATGTGGCACATATACACCATGGAATATTATGCTGCAATCAAAAATGATGAGTTTGTATCCTTTGTAAGGACATGGATGAATCTGGAGAACATCATTCTCAGCAAACTGACACAGGAACAGAAAATGAAATACCGCATATTCTCACTCATAGGTGGGTGAGAAAAATGACAACACATGGACACAGGGAGGGGGGTACTACACACTGGGTTCTATTGGGGGGAATAGGGGAGGGACAGCAGGGGGGTGAGCTGGGGAGGGTTAGCCTGGGGAGAAATGCCAAATGTGGGTGAAGGGGAGGAAGGCAGCAAAGCACACTGCCATGTGTGTACCTATGCAACTATTGTGCACATTCTGCATATGTACCCCAAACCTAAAATGCAATAAAAATTAAAAAAAAAAGAACTATTGTCTATCTGCTCAACAGCTTCTGCTTGGCTAGTTTTTTTGGATTTGAATTTTTTTTATGACCTTTGGTCAGGTTCCCTCAACTGAAGTTGATAGAGGCACCTTCCATATCAGAGGCGCCTTTTCCAGAGAAAGGTTAGAACCTGAAGGGTCATGAAAGAAAATCCCTTTGGGGATTCAGGAGTAGTTTTTTTTTTCTCCTGAATATTCTGTAAGACAGAATCATAAAGGTCATGGAGTGGTTAAGGGTGTACCGTCAAACAAATCTGAGTTGAATACCAACTCTGTCAAATGCAAGATGAGCCCTAATTGAGTTCTGGCAACCCTATTGCCTTAAGATAATTTACTTAATTTTGTTGTGTCAGGTTAGGTCCCACAGTAGACAGTTGTCATACATTAAAGGAATAATTGAAGAGAACTCAAGGGTGTGAAGAGTTAAGGAAATAACAAGGGGTAATAAAGAGTCAGAACTAGCAAAGCAGGAACTCATTTTCACCTTAGGCCTGAAAGAAAGGAAGAAGGAAAGGTGTTACCATATCACAGAGAGAGCTGGAAACATAGAAGTGAGACCACTGATTTGAACTATGGTCACAAAGGAAGGCAGTTCCTAGCAGAACCACAGTAGAGTGAATAAATATTCCTATCTCTTCTCCTACACTCCATCACCACACGGTTCTTAACAACCATCTGAATCCAACCATAAAACAGAGAGCTGTGAGCCCAGGAAAAGAAGTCCCTAGAGGTCAGACTCTCACTGTGAACAGCAAGGTGGAAAAGTGCAGAGAATAGATCTGGAGGGAAATAGAGAATAAAAAATATTCCCTAATTTTCGATTTTTCTTTATGTTAATTGGGGATTATAATAATATCTTTCTTATACAGTTGCTATGAAGGTTGAATGAAATAATGGATTCAAAGTATTTAGCATACAGTTTAGCACATTGTTGTTACTTGCTATGTTTTGGTGTATCCTGTGAAAGTTTCCTGAAGCTCTGAACAGAAGGATCCGAACTTGTGGAAACAATTCTTTTCTAACTCATCTTCTATTTCAAAACAGATAGAATAGAATTTAAAAATGTCTCTTCTATTTTCAGGATATTCCTACACACATAGTTTATACAGTTGCAACCTTTACTGGAATGACATTTGTATTCAGAATGATCTAAGCTCCAATCTGGTCTCTATTTTCTTTACTGTTGCATGTGGATGGACAATTGTTATTTTATATAAGACACAGATTTCTTAACTATAAAAAATAAGGCAATGTTTAGATTTTCTTCTAGGGTTTTTATGGTGTCAGGTCTTACGTTTAAGTCTTTAATCCATCTGGAGTTAATTTTAGTGTAAGGTGTCAGAAAGGGGTCCAGTTTCTGCTTTCTGCACATGGCTAGCCAGTTTTCCCAACACCATTTATTAAATAGGGAATCCTTTCCCCATTGCCTGTTTTTGTCTGGTTTATCAAATATAATATGGTTGTAGATATGTTGTGTTGCCTCTGATGCTTCTGTTCTGTTCCATTGGTCTATATCTCTGTTTTGGTACCAGTACCATGCTGTTTTGATTACTGTAGCCTTGTAGTATAGTTTAAAGTCTGGTAGCGTGATGCCTCCCGCTGTGTTCTTTTTGCTTAGAATTGACTTGGCTATGCGGGCTCTTTTTTGGTTCCATATGAAATTCATGGTGGTTTTTTCCAGTTCTGTGAAGAAATTCAATGGTAGTTTGATGGGGATAGCATTGAATGTGTAAATTACTTTGGGCAGTATAGCCATTTTCACAATATTGATTCTTCCTAACCACGAACATGGAATGTTTCTCCATCTGTTTGTGTCCTCTCTTATTTCATTGAGCAGTTTTTTGTAGTTTTCCTTAAAGAGGTCCCTTACATTCCTAGTGAGTTGCATTCCTAGGTATTTTATTTTCTTTGTAGCAATTGTGAATGGCAGTTCATTCTTAATTTGGTTCTCTTTAAGTCTGTTATTGGTGTATAGGAATGCTTGTGATTTTTGCATATTGATTTTATATCTTGAGACTTTCAGGACATAGGAGTAGGCAAGGACTTCATGAACAAAACACCAAAAGCATTGGCAACAAAAGCCAAAATAGACAAATGGGACCTAATCAAACTCCACAGCTTCTGCACGGCAAAAGAAACAGTCACTAGAGTGAATCGGCAACCATCAGAATGGGAAAAAATTTTTGCAGTTTACACATCTGACAAAGGGCTGATATCCAGAATTTACAAAGAACTCAAACAGATTTACAGAAAAAAAACAAACAAGCCCATTCAAAAATGGGCAAAGGATATGAACAGACATTTTACAAAAGAAGACATACATGAGGCCTACAAACATATGAAAAAGTGCTCATCATCATTGGTCATTAGAGAGATGCAACTCAAAACCACATTGAGATACCATCTCACACCAGTTAGAATGGCGATCATTAAAAAATCTGGAGACAGCAGATGCTGGAGAGGATGTGGAGAAATAGGAACACTCTTACACTGTTGGTGGGAGTGTAAATTAGTTCAACCATTGTGGAAGAGAGTGTGGCGATTCCTCAAGGACCTAGAAATAGAAATTCCATTTGACCCAGCAATCCCATTACTGGGTATCTATCCAAAGGACTATAAATCGTTCTACTATAAGGACACATGCACACGAATGTTCATTGCAGCGCTGTTTACAATAGCAAAGACCTGGAACCAACCCAAATGCCCATCGATGATAGACTGGACTGGGAAAATGTGGCACATATACAGCATGGAATATTATGCAGCAATCAAAAATGATGAGTTTGTGTCCTTTGTAAGGACATGGATGAATCTGGAGAACATCATTCTCAGCAAACTGACACAAGAACAGAAAAAGAAATACTGCATATACTCACTCATAGGTGGGTGAGAAAAATGAGAACACATGGACACAGAGAGGCGGTCTACTATACACTGGGGACTGTTGGGGGAAATGGGGGAGGGACAGCAGGGGGGGCTTGGGGGGAGAGCCTGGGGATGAATGCCAGGTGTGGGTGAAGGGGAGGAAGGCAGCAAAACCCACTGCTATGTGTGTACCTATGCAACTATCTTGCACGTTCTGCACATGTACCGCAAAACCTATAATGCAATAAAAATTAAAAAAAAAAAATAAGGCAATGCTAACCCTTCATCACAGATGTGTGTCAAAAACAAAAAAAGGTCTACCTAACACATGAGAAGCAATAAAAAGTAATGTTATGCTTTAGTATTACATATAATACATTAATATTTCAGTGTATATTTGAAGCTATAGGGCCAATATCCTAATAACAGAGAATGAGACTACTAATATACAATCTACCAAAAATTCAAGAAATGCAGTGTATCTCAAGAATCTTCAAATGTATTTTTATATTCTCCCTTACCAATAGTCAGATGATAATAGGTCGAATCCAGATGTTCTCAATAACATGTCTTCATGTTCAACCTGACTTTATTTTTCTTTCACCACTGAGCTATATGGAGTCATTTGGGCAATTACACAATTTTCCTTGCTCTGCTTGGTCAAGAGACACTTCAGGGAAAATATTTTGGAGAAAATAGAATCACTCTACCTTTTCTTAGAGGAAACCAGTAAATGTCACTGAATGAGAAATGTTCTTGAAGAATGCACCAGTGATGAGCCTATTTACTATTCTTGATGACTACATCAAGTCCACACCACCATCAGCATTCAGTGCAAACCAAGACCTGCAGGAAACCATTCCATTTGTAAAAGGTCAAACATTGGTAGCCTTAAGCTTTTGAAATGAAGCAGAGAAAATAGTTTTAAAGCTATTTACTACCCTGTTCTCTGACAGCTTTTGTCCCGGCTTCCAGTAAGAGAGATTTGCTTTTATAGTCACAATCTTTTAAGTAAATATGATGCTTGTGGCTACAAAATGCATTTTATTGCTTTCTTTGAGTCATAAGGCTTTTATCTTGTTTCTAAAATCATAAAGCCTGCTAGGCATTGCATTTTTCCAGGAGTATTGACTGATGTCCATCCTATACATTTAGGTAATCAGATAAAGGTATAGTTGATGATAGAGTAAGTTTGGTAATGCAGGAAGAAATTCATAATACATAAAGACATTTTTACAATGGAAGTGATGTGCCTTTTGTAGGGTAGAAAAAAATGTTGTTATTGTTTGATTTTTAACGTGTTGCATTTCTAATACACTTCCCAGCCTTGTATATTAACAGGAATATATTTGGAGGTCCTTTAGCATTATTAACAGAAAAAAAAACCCACATATATAAATCATTAAACTTGCTGGCATGCTTCTAGAACACTGTGGCAAAATAAAAAGAGGAATAATAATTATAAAGCAGACAGAAGCTTGTACAAAATCAGATGAGTTTCTGTTATAAATTGATTGTTGAAATGCATTCTATGTGTACTTTTAATAAAAGAAAGTCACAGAAAAATTAAATATTTTAGAAAAATGACACTGTCAACTTTAAAATTAGTTCTATTTAAATGAATATTATAACATTTAATGATCTTTAGAAGTGTAAACAATTCATAGAGCCACTATTTTTAAAAAGTATAATTACTGCTCTTAGAGTGAGAAATTTAAATTTCACATAATTATGTGATTATGTGACTTTCCTGAGGTTACAGACTGGGTAGAAAAATACTTGCTCTCAAATAAGGTGAAACAAGAAGAAAAAAAGAAAAAATGTGCTCCAAAACTCGTGCTCTAGGCCTGTTTATGTTTTTATACTACTGTAAATATAGGGCTTTCTGAAATCCAGCTGCTATGAGCCATTTTAGGCCAACAATTAAGTATGTTTCAAAATAGCCACCTTTTTCCAACATTTATTTTTATACCTATTAGGTAATAAGCTGTGGTAAGCTATGGGTTAGAATTCTCTCCTTCATGGAATTTAAAGTCTTAACAAGTGATTACAAATGTAGTCAATGCTACTGAAAGAGTAGCGCAGGATGCTATTACAGCATATAGATGTAGGTCAGAAAGTCCTCACTAAATAAATTATATTAAACTTGAAATTAAAGGATAAATAGGGATTAACAGAAAAAAAGTGAGTGAGTAACTGCTGTTGAGAATAGAGGCAAGAGTGAGTTAGGAGGAAAGTATTTCAGGTAAGGGAACAGCTTATTCAAAGACTCAGAAAAAAAAAAAAGATACAAGCTAGAGTGTACTCAAGGAATCAAAGTAAGTCCAAGAAGTTCAGTGAGGTGGAAGCATAGAATTTATGTTGGACAAAACAGGCCCAATAATTTAAAATAGACCAACTTACATTAAGATTTACTGAGTTAACACAAAGGGTCTTTTTTTTTTTTTTTTTTTTTTTTTTTTTTTTTTTTTTTTTTTTATTCATGGTGTATATGTGCCACTATCAAATCAACTCATAAGAATAAGCAATCTTATCCAGTACCAAGCTTTACTAATAACATTAGGGATCTAAATAATCTCAAGTCTTAGGCAAAACAGATAGAAGTTTAGGACTATCAATACAACTCCATAGGTCCTTCTTGCCACATTAGAAGGTATTATCTGGTCCATAATTAAAGGTGAACTATGTAAGTAATGAATTGGGTCATCATTTACACAAAAATACATTACTTTGGTTATAACATGTGTCCGTTATGTATTTCACTTACTACATAGAGTGTATAAACAAACATGGGCTCTGGATTTATAGCCATACCCTATAAATCCAGAGCCCATGTTTGTTTACCACAAATGATCCTATACAAACTTTATACATCTTGCTAAAATTATTCTGTAGATATTAACTTTTCCATTAGTAAATACCAATAACGTGTTTGACAACAGATCTGTCAGTTGACATACTTAACAAGGGCATTTGGCCAAGTCACCTTTCTCTTCTCAGGACATTCCAAGATAAAATGTGATAAGGTATTAACAAGTCTGTGGTTAATGCTTTTTTTCCCATTCACAAAATATATTATACATTTTGGATATTATTTTTTTTACATAATAGACACTCAAAAATATTTATTGAAAAGGAATTGTATGTGCCTTATGAGTTGGTACTTCACAGGATTTTCAGAGTTGGCTTGACTTGGATTAGATTCAGGAATAGTGTATTAAACTTTCAGGGGAATATTTATAGGCAAACAGCTAGAAGGATATACTACATTTTCCTTTGTTAAACCTTGTATCTACATTCAATATAGGCCTTGGTGTTTCTTAAGGTCTGGCTGCTTCAAATGTTACTATATCAAACCATCTGCACTGGGAAGCAAAATTCTGTTAAGAAATAGGATCACTGGGCCAGGCACAGTGATTCACACCTATAATCCCAGCACTTTGTAAAGTGAAACAATGGCAATAGTTGAAGGACTTTAAGGCTGATATATAGACTATACATGGAGTATGGGTAAAAATATGGTGAATAGGCTAAAGAAGGACATAACTTAGACATGAAGACCCATGTCAAGCTTTTAGAATATCAGTCATGGCTTGAACTAGAGTGATTGTGATGATGTCCAAGAAAAGAGGGCAGATAAAAGAGTTGTTTATGTCTGAATTGATGGAATGTATTCATTAGTTAAACATAGGTAGGAAAAAGTAAGGAGTTAACAGTCACATGTATTTGAGCAACAATGTAGATGGAACATCAGCTGAGATAAGGGAACACAAGAAGGAGTGAACCTGGTATTGAAAAATCAGTTCAATTTTGGGAAATGTGAAAAGGAAGGATGCCTGTGGGCAGTGAGACAAATGGGTTAGGAATGCAGGAGAAAACCCTGGGCTGGAGAGTTGAGTGTCACTGGCATAAAAGTGTTCATTAAAGCCATGGGAATGATTGAGTTTCTCCAAGGAGATCAATTAGGAGGTGGGCTGGAAGAAAAGTTATCCAACATTTAGAGTGCAAAATGAATAAGCCGGAAAAAAAAAAAAAAAAGAAAAAGAAAAGGCATAGTGTGGAGTAGTAAGCTAAGGGCTAATTTCTACATAAATAAAGAGAATGTTTCTGTAAAAAGCTTCTGAGTTTTCAAGCAAGTGAAACCCTTCATTGGATTTAATAATGTTGATGGGACATGGAATAAAGGCCAAATACCAAGATGGATAAATGGCACACCAAAAAGTCTAGTTATCAAGCAAAATGCAAGATACAGCTGTAGACAGAAAAAATATAGGTTCATGGAAAAATTTTGATAGCATAAGAGAATGATTATCTTTGAATACTGGTAGAAGAAAAATAGTAGAGAGAACTTTAAGATAGAAAGCTTAGCTCCTTCTCTAGGCTGTGTTGATTTTGACTTGTGTCTCTGTATTCCCCAGAACCAATAGACAGCACTTAATTGTTTCATAACTCAAGGCAAAGTCACTTATTTTTTGAAAATAAATAATTAAAAAAAAATAACAGAAGACAGACTGGGTCCAGAATAATTATTTGATTATGTGCAAGGTATAGATGTCACACAGAACTTGAATATCTGTTATAACTTCAGTATGCCTTTACAGCACTTTCTCCTTTTTAAAAAATTCTGCTGAATCTAGTGAACATGTATGTGCTTCAGACATAAAATGATCCATTCATTTTGGCTTAATCAAAAGAGTTAGAAAATAATATGCATTGCACAAGTTATTATACAATGCAATCCTAATACAGAGAAAAATTTTATTGACTTGCTCTTGAATTATCCATGCAACTCTCCTGTTTCATTCTCATGAATAATAGAAAGCTGACTATATTTCAAGTGAAAAAAGACTGATGTGCATTGACATATTGATATACTCACATTTCTCCTTAGTATTTAAATATGAAAATGTTGGTAGGGTTGAAAATCTTTTTTAGCTTGAAGTAACAATAATAAGAGTAATAGCAACAGTACAAATTTCTTGTTCAGAGATTATATTACTGATTCATCATTGTTAGGATTTTTTTTGTTGTTTAGAAATGGATGCATTTATACTAATGTACCTCTTGGTAAACAATAACACTCTGTTTTAGAGATTGCTGATAGAATTTAGGTACCAATATTTTGGCAGGGAAGAAAGGGAAAATATTTGAGTGTAAAGAGGATCACTGCTTTTTTTCTTTCTATTTTTTTTGAGACAGAATCTTGCTCTGTTGACTAAGCTGGAGTGCAGTGTCATGGTCTCAGCTTGCTGCAACCTCTGCCTCCCGAGTTAAAACCATTCTCCTGCCTCAGCCTCCCAATTAGCTGGAACTATGGGCACATTCCACCACATGCAGCTGATTTTTGTATTTTTAGTAGAGACAGGGTTTCACTATGTTGGTCACGCTGGTCTTGAACTCCTGACCTCATGATCCGCCTGCCTTGGCCTCTCAAAGTGCTGGGATTACAGGCATGAACCACCGCTCCTGGTCCACCACTGATCTCTTATACTATTACATTTTAATCAATTGAACTCACTAACTCAGTATAGGACTTCAAAGAATCACTCAAGTTAAAAAAAAATGCTATGTTGCTATTTGAGAGTTAACTAGTTCAAGATTTTTAAGCTGATCTAGTCATCAAAGGCTATATAGTATTTAAGTGCAGAATATCCATAGTAACCCTGCCTTTCCATCAACTCACTGAGATATTAAAGAGAAAAAAAACCCTAAATCTGTTAAAATATAAAACAATTGCTGAGCAAGATAATATTTCTATTTGTTATAATCATACTGTTGGTCTTCATTGCTCTCCATTGTAAGCGTCCATAAAATGTCATCAGGTTTATGACTCCATAAATCTGGAAAATGCCCTACAGTAAAATAATGATCATCTGTTTCTAAATTAAAACTGTATCATAATACTGTCCTGATACCCACAAAGTTGTTCACTCTTATAAGTAAAGCATTAAACAAAGGGAAAATTCTTCTTAGATTGGATATTTCTAGTACATGTAGGCACTCAAAGAATGACATAAAGAGAATGTTTTCTCTTTTCACATTAAAAAATAAATCACAAGGTTGCAGACTTCTTGATTCAATCTAGACTGCAAATGTGTTTAGAGATTCAGTTAATACAGCAGGAAAGAATTTTTAATTAATATATGAATATTTTGGAGCACTCCTGAACAGGGTATACATAAAGTAAATATGTGTAAAACAGTTGGATTCACTGACCAAGACCATGTTAGAAGAGAATTGTATTATATCAACTGGACCAGAGAGTCCTGCCATTGGATCCTCGTTCACTAGAGTAAAGAATATCTCCATACACATGGTCTGCTCCAGGAAAATGTGATATAAATTTAATTTCTGAAGATGTGCTTCTAAAGTATAATCTGAGCCAATATAATAGCTTCTCCACATGAAAATATCTCAATTGCCCACTTATCCCTTGCCACCAATTCACCTTGGGTGAGAGCTGGAAGTACCACTATCACCATCACTCTAGAGGTCAGGTATATTACACTGCCTTCGAGAAGAAATACGTTAATGAGGTATAGTTTATTTGAATTAACTCTTTCCTAGAAAAATGGAACAGATACCATAGAACTGGCACATTTGAATGTGTTCAAGGAATTCAGTACATATTCACATGTATTCAAGCAATGAGTTGCCAACACAGAACAGAAAAAGAGGAAAAAAGGCATGTTGTATGAAATTTAATCTTACTGTCTCTAAGATTCAGTTTTAGCTACATATTCTGCCTCTATTAATTCTTTTCTTGCTTATGGATTCCTTGGCATGGGTTTTAGTCCTGCAATTCGGCTCTTTATGAAACTATATATTATTAAAATTATCTTATGCTGTAAACCATAAGAGATTCAGTGCCATCTAATCAGGGTTCAGTTCTTGGTTTCCTTAATAATTGGGTGAATCTAGGCAGAACACTTCACTCAGAACAGGACACATATATTTCCCTGCCACAGCTTTGGTGTTTTTTGTTTGTTTGTTTTTGTGTTTTTTTTTTTCTTTTTCTCTCCATCATTGTACTTTATGTTATAATAAACACACTTATAGATAACTTTTTGGAACATTGTGAAAAAATTCCTCCAGTAGGTAAGTGTTCCTCTACCTTTTCAAAATACAAATGTTGGATAGTGGATTATTTGCAGCTTCAACTTTACTAAGCATTACTGAAATGTTTTCTAAAGTACTGAATCACATTCAAATAAGAGGTTTATAAGAATTTTTATTCTATATTACTGATGTATTACATTATGGAATAATTTTAATGGTGTTTTATTGTTTCATTTTTTAAATTACAAATTAGATTGAACAAGTTTTCTTTACTTTTATTTTGTCACAACACTTCTAGAAACTGGGTGTATTTATCCCATGACATTTTATGCAGTTATTCCTTTCCTAAATTATTAATGTGTAAGAGATATTGATAACTTCTAGATATTATTTTTTGTTGCTTAGATACTTGCAAATGGATCATGCAAATCAAAATTTGACTTTTATTTTTTGTTATATTGCCACTTAAAATGATTTTAAATGTACTTACATTTATTTTCTTTCTCTTACATATTTGCTTTTGGGGCCTGATTTAGGAAATCAAAACCTGCTTTGGTATTGTGTTTTCTTCTAAAATACTTCAATGTTTGCTTTTCACGTGTTTTAATCAGTGAGGAGCTTCTTGATTTACTGTTTTAACCTTCAAGCATAATTTGGAAAATTGAGGAAGGGACAGAAAATATATTGTATTTACTCACGTTTTTAATTTTTCTGTTGTTCTTCCTTCATGATGTTTCAAAACTTGTTTGTTTATTATTTCCATCTTGCTTAAATCACTTACTTTAACTATTATTTTAGGGTAGTTTCGCCAGTGACAAATGCTTTGGTTTTCTTCATTTGAAAATGTATTTCCCCTTCATTCCTGAAAGATACTTATACTAGACATAAAATTATGAGTTGATAGTTTTTTTATTTTCTTTCAGCACTTGAAACATGTTTCATTTCCCTCTGGCCTCCATGATATTTAATGAGAAATTTGCAATCTTTTAAATATTGTTCCCCATAGGTGTTTCTCTCTGCTGCTTCCAAGTATTTCTGCTCTGTCTTTAGTTCACAGTAGTTTGACCGAAATGTAGTTTGGCTAAGATTTCTTTGGGTGTGTGTTGGTTAAGGCTTGCTCAGCTTTAACAGTCTATAGGTTTATGTCTTTTACCAATTTAGGATAATTTCAGCTATTATTTATTCAAGTGCTTTTTTAGCCTCACTCTCTTTCTTCTTTCTTTTATTTTTCCTGGACTCAGATGACATTAATGTTAAATTTCTTTGTTATAGTCCCAAGGGTCCCTAATGTTCTTCCTCTTTTATTTTTAATTCAATTTTTTTTCTGTTGCTTTGATTGGTCAGTTTCTATTTTTTTTTATCATCAACTTCACACATTCATTCTTCTAAGGTCTCCCCTACATTGTTGAGCCCATTGATTTAGGGTTTTTTTTTTTTCCACTTTCATTACTGTATTTTTTCTGTATCAGTTTTCATTTAGTTCTTTTTTGTATCTTCTATTTTTTCCTAAATTTTCTATTACTTTGCTGAGAATTAATTTTTCCATTTGTTTCAAGCATGCTCATAATTGCTTCATAATTGTTTTTTTTTTTTTTTCATAGGTATTTGTAAAGCTTTGACAGATAATCCGAACATTTATGTCATCTTGCTTTTGGTGTTGGTTATTCATCTTTTCTCATTCAGGAAATATTTTCCTATTTCTTGGTATGATGAGGGATTTTACTGAAAGCTAGACATTTTGCATATTTGTTGTAAGAGTGCAAATACTCTTTAAACATTTCATTTTAGCTGCTTTCTTCTGACTCTATTGCAGTGGGGGAATGGGAAAAAATGCCACCATCTACTGTCATATAGATGTACAGTGCAGTTTCCCACCTAAGCTCCATTGATATGAGGAAAGTGAAGGTTTTTTGTTATTGTTCATTGAGGTGGGATTCCTGACTCCCCTTAGTCCTCTTTTTAAAACCTTATCCTATAAGGTGCAGGAATGCCTTGTTTTAACTACTCATGTGGCCTTCATAACCTCATGTGGGCATGGCTTATAAACAGGTTAGTGGTGAAGATTTTTACTTTTCTTTTGCAGCTGCATCTCACTGACTGCAACTGGAGAAAATACTCTGCTTTTAAGAGCTTGTATGATTAGATATGTTCTACTCGCATAATCTAGGATAATCTCCCATGTCATGGTTTGTACCCTTAATAGCAACTGCAATATCCATTTTGTCATGTGACATGACAGATTCTCAGGTTTCAGGGACTAGGGTGATTCAGCCCACCACGCTGCAAAATAACCTATACCAACCCTGTTCAATAGAAATAAAATCTGAGTCATTAATGTGAGCATCCTTTATAATTAAAAATTTAATATAGTAAAATAATTTTTAAAATAGGTAAAATTTAATTTTACTAGTGTATTTGATTTTATCTAATATATCTAAATGATAATTTAATAATTAATATAAAATTCTTATTTAGATATTTTATATTCATTTTCTGATACTAAGTGTTTTGTAAGTACAGAACATCTTTATTTAGTGTAGCCACATTCCAAATGCTCAAAAGCTAAAAGTATGTGGCTACCATCTTGAATACCTTTGGTTTGGCCTATATTGGTTAATACAATTCAAGATTTTCTTTTCTCTATTAGCTTGGTTCAGTGTTAATTGTAGTGTTAGATTTTTTATTGGCCTCATAAGCTACATTTGATTGCTTTGTTCTGTTCTGAATGCTTGCATGAATTAAAATAATATGCTTCTTTAAGGATTGTTATAAACAAGTGGGCATAGTGTTTTGGGCTGGGAAGGAGAAAACTTTTGTTATTAATTCAATTACAGAGTTCTATTTTCTTCAGACATTATCCTTATTCAGTCAATTTTGATAATTCATAATTTTCTGGAGTATATCAATTTAATTTTTATTTTCAATTATTTAAAATGTCATAAATATATTATTTTATAGTTTGATTTTGTTGATCACATTTTTATCTCTATAGTTTTTGAAATCAACTTTTTGTGAAGGTAAAAATTACGTATAATAAAATATACCATTTTTAGTATACAGTTTTAAATTTTGACAAAAGGATTTATCAGTATAAACAATACCACAATCAGAATATAGAACATTTCTATCATTCCAAAAAGTTTTCTTATATTCTATTGGACTTAATCGTCTCTCTTTTCCCCTAGGCTCTGGCAACCACTAGTCTCTTTTTCCATTACTAAGGAATCACTATTTATAGAATTTCATTTAAGTTGAGTAATGCAGTATCTAGTCTTTTGTGTACAGCTATTACCCTCAGCATCATGCTTTTCAAATTTATGCTTTTTAAAAAGCAGATACAAGGGGATATGATGCAATTTTATTATATGGATATATTGCATAGTGATGAAGTCTGAACTTTTAGTGTAACCATTACCTGAATAGTGAACACTGTACCCAACAGGATGTTTTTTGGAGATGGAATCTCTCTCTGTCACCCAGCCTGGAGTGCAGTGGCACTATCTCGTCTCACTGCAACCTCCACCTCCCAGGTTCAAGTGATTCTCTTGCCTCAGCCTCTCAAGTAGCTGGGACTACAGGCGTGTTCCACCACGTCCAGCTAATTCTTTGTATTTTTAGTAGAGATAGGGTTTCCCTGTGTTAGCCAGGATGGTCTAGATCTCCTGACCTTGTGATCCATCCCCCTCGGCCTCCCAATATGCTGGGATTACAGGTGTGAACCACCATGCCTGGCCCCAACAGGTATTTTTTTCAGCTGTCATATCCTTCCACCCTCCTACCTTTTTGAATCTTCAATGTCGGGTTTTTTTTTTTGTGTGTGTGTGACAGAATCTCACTCTGTTGCCAGGCACCAGGCTGGAGTGCAGTGGTGCAATCTCAGTTCACTGAAAACTCTGCCTCCCGGGTTCAAGTAATTCTCCTACCTCAGCCTCCCCAGTAGCTGGGACTACAGGTGTGTGACACAACGGCCAGCTAATTTTTGTATTTTTTAGTAGAGATGGGGTTTCACTATGTTGGCCTGGATGGTCTTGATTTCTTGATCTTGTGATCCACCTGCCTTGGCCTCCCAAAGTGCTGGGATTACAGGTGTGAGCCACCATGCCCAGCCTTCACTTATTCCACTTTATATGTCCATGTGTAACCAACCATTGTTTAGCTCCCATTTACAGATGAGAAAATGCAGTATTTGACTTTCTGTTTCTGAGTTTACATGTACATGTATATATATATTATATATATATAATATATATATATACACACACACACACACACACACATATACATATACAGACATATTCATTGATCGTTCATTGATACATACTTAGGTTGATTCCACAGGTTTTCTGTGCTCAATAGTGCTGTGATAAACACATAAGCGTAGGTGTCTTTCTTATAAAATAACTTTTATTATTGTTTTGGGTAGAAACCCAGTAGTGAGATTGCTGGATTGAATGGTAGTTCTGTTTTCAGTTTCTTGAGAAATTTCTATACTGTTTCCCATGCAGGTTGTACTAATTTACATTCCCACCAACAGTGTATAAGCATTCCTTTTTCTCTGCATCCTGGACAAAATCTGTTGTTTTTGACTTCTTAGTAATAGCTATTCTGATTGGTGTAAGATGGTATCTTATTGTGGCTTTAATTTGCATTTCTGATGATTAATGATATTGACTATTTTTTCATATGTTTGTTAGCTTCTTCTATGTCTTCTTTTGAAAAGTGTTTGTTTGTATCCTTTTGCCCACTTTATAGTGGTGTTGTTTTTCCTTTGTCGCATTATTTGAATACCTTTTATACTTCAGATATTAGTCTTTTGTTGGATGCATAGTTTGAAAGTATTTTCTCTCAAATACTTCTGTAGGTTTTAATGAATATATCAGAAATTCAGTCTTTCTCTTGGTGAGTTATATTCCATTATATAGTTATGCCACAATTTGCTTACCTATTCACTTTTTGGGTTGCAAAGATTTTTACCTATTTCTATTTCTTTTGTACAGTATAAAATTCTATGGTTTATTCTGAAATATTTTGCATGCTTGAAGGGTCAAGGTTAATTTTTCAAAACAAATATCCACTTATTTCATAACTTGTTGAAAAGATCAGTCTATTTTCTCCAATTTGAATGAGGTGCAAATCTATTTCTAGACTTACTGGGCTTTTAAAAATAAGGTATTGTAAATCCAATAACTTTATTTTATTCTTTTAGTACTATCTAATATAGCATCATTGGATTTTCCTATAAATTTCAGAATTAGCTTGACGATTACCACATTTTATTGGCATTGTACAGAATCTATAAATCTTTGTTAACACCTTAATAATAGTGTGTGTTTCAGTCTATAAACCTGGCATATATTTTTATTAATTTGTATCATCTTTGTTTTCTCTCAGCAGTGTTTTATAATTTTTAATATCTTCTGCATATTTTGTTAAATTTACCTCTAAGTATTCTGTGTTTCCAGACGCTATTGTAAATGCTTTTCTTTTTTTTTTTTTTTTTTTTTTTTTTTTTTTAATTTTTATTGCATTATAGGTTTGGGGGTACATGTGCAGAACGAGCAAGATAGTTGCATAGGTACACACATGGCAGTGTGCTTTGCTGCTTTCCTCCCCTTCACCCACACTTGGTATTCATCCCCAGGCTATCCCCCCCAGCCCCCCCTGCTGTCCCTCCCCCATTCCCCCCAACAGTCCCCAGTGTATAGTAGACCGCCTCTCTGTGTCCACGTGTTCTCATTTTTCTCACCCACCTATGAGTGAGTATATGCGGTATTTCTTTTTCTGTTCTTGTGTCAGTTTGCTGAGAATGATGTTCTCCAGATTCATCCATGTCCCTACAAAGGACACAAACTCATCATTTTTGATTGCTGCATAATATTCCATGGTGTATATGTGCCACATTTTCCCAGTCCAAATGCCCAACGATGATAGACTGGACTGGGAAAATGCTTTTCTTTTAATTTTAGCTTTCAATTTGTCATTTCTAGGATATAAAATTCATTTTGACATAATAACCCTGAAAACTCATTTTTCAGTTCTTGTAGGGAATCCATGAGCCCCACAAATTGGGTGCCAGAATGCAAGGATCCAAGAGCCCCAAGTTGGGCACCAGAATGTAGGGAGCCAGCCCTACATCACCTATGGATACCCTGAGTTCAGTGGCAACAAAGGAAAGGGAAAAAGACAGATTAAGAGAGAAAGTGGGACCAGGAGGCCATCACATTATTACTCTGGTGGAGGCCCTGAGCTCTGATCATCCACACTATGCATTGATTACAATCACTTTGATCTATAGATTGGGGTGGAGTCATGGTGGAGAGAATCAGTGAGCTGGAAGTGAATCAGTGAGCTGGAACTGGTGTATCATTCTAAGGACTGATAACAGTGGCGGTTTGGGAGTTTCACAAAACCAGAACTTGTGCTTATCTTTAGCTTATTATCTATGTACAGTTGAGGGAATGTGGGCCTTAAAGGAGCCTACAAGTCTGGCTATGTCACAGTGCTACGAAGGGGTTTTATGTGTTTGAGCACAATATTTATGAACAAAGCCTAGGTCACCCTGCACCAGAACATGAGGCATGGAGAGGCCTTCCTCCTCAAAGGCCTCCTGCAGCCTTCCACAGTTTGCTGTTTCTTGTTTATATGTTACTCATAACAAATTTATACAGGCACTGTATAAGTCCTTTCTCCTTTGTTGCTTTTCCCAACAAGTTCTGAATATTTTTTTATTCTTTTTTTTATGGTAGATATTAGAATCTTATACAGGGTTCAAGTGGGTTGATAGTACTGTGAGTCTTTTAACTTTTAAATATTTTTGTCTAATTGTTCTATCATTTAGTGACAAAAGAGGGGCACTTGTTCATTTCTCTTTCAAGTTCAATCAACTTTTTGTTTATTATTTGAAACTTAGTTATTGAGTATATATACATTTAGGATTACTATATCTCAAGGCTGATTGACTGATGTTCTCCTTTACACTTAATAATATTCCTTGCTCTGAGACTCTCATTGTATGATATTAATGGTGCCACTTAATTTTTCTTATGATTAGTTTTTAAATGACATGATTTATTTTTCGCAAATCTTTCACTAATAATCTATCTTTCTATTTTTTTCTTTTCTTTCTTTATTTTTCTTATTTATTTATATTTTTTTGAGACAGCGTGTCTCCTCTTACCCAGGCTGGAGAGTACAGTGGTGCTGTCTCGGCTCACTGCAATATCCGCCTCCCAGGTTCAAGCAATTCTCTTGCCTCAGCCTCTCAAGTAGTTGGGACTACAGGTGCCCACCGCCGTGCCTGGCTAATTTTTTTATTTTTAGTAGACATGGAGTTTTGCCATGTTGGCAAGGCTAGTCTTGAATGCCTGACTTCATGATTCTCCTACCTAGGCCTCCCAAAGTGCTGGGATTACAGGCATAAGCCACCATGCCTGCACCCTCTTTCTTTATATTAAAGACATTTAGAAAAAAGCAGAATAAGATGGAAGGAAGGCCCCACTGAAGATTTCCCCCACAGAAACACAAAATTCAACATCTATTTAAAAAAAAACACCATTGTAAGAATGAAAAAAATACGTTAGCTCTCACGGTACCAGGTTTTAACATCATATCACAGAGTGAAGCACTGAAGAGGGTGCAAAAGACAGTCTTGAGTTGTTGCTACCAGCTACCCTTCCCTTGTTCCCCTCCTACCACCTCTGCCCACAGGGGCCATGTGGCATGGAGAAATCTGCACTTAGAAGAGGGAAAGCACAGCAATTGTAAAACTTCACATTAAACTCAGTGTTGTTCTGTCACAGTAGAAATAAACTCAGCTAAACTTAGCTGATGCTTGTCCTTGGAGGAAACATTTAGACCAATCCTGCATAGAGAAGAATCGCCCATGCCAGTGTTTGGAACTTGAGTTCCAGCAAGCCTCACCACCATATGATAAAATGCTCTGGGCCCCTAAATAAACTTTAAAGGCAGCTGAGGGCACGAGGACAGTCAGTTCTAGTACTAAGTTAGGCTCAGAGCCAGTGGACTTGGGGGTGGTCACATGACTTACTAAGACATCGTAATAGGTGCCACTATTTGCTTGTGCCACTCCTTCCTCACACCCCCAGGCAACACAGCTTGTGGTTCCAAAAGAGACCACTTTCATCTGCTTGGGGGGAGAAAAGGGAAGAGTAAAGAAGACTTTCATTTTGCATCTTGGCTACCAGCTCAGCCACAGTAGGATAGGGCATCAGTTAGAATCAAAAGGCCCCCAGTCCATGCCCTGGCTCCCAGATGACGTATCTAAAAATGTGTCGGTACAGAAAGGAATCCGTTGTCTTGAAGGAAATAACCCAATCCTGGAAGAACCTATTGCCTGCTGACTGAAAAGCCCTTGGGCCTTGAAAAAGCAGCAGTGATATCTAGGTACTATGACACGACCTTGGTGAGACTCTGAGATGTCCTGGCTTCAGGTAAGACCCAGCACCTTTCTAGCTGCGGTGGCTGGGGCAAGACTCCTTCTAGCCCAGAAAAGCAGAGGGAAAATAAAAGGGGAGTTTGTCTTGCATCTTAGATACCAGCTCAGTTGCTGTGGGATAGAGTACCAAGCAGATTCTTGGGGTTGAAGTTCTTGGCCTTGAATGGTATTTCTGGACCTGCTCTCAGCCTGTGGGGAGTCGATTGCCCTGAAGGGTGAGTAAAATGCCTGGCAGCATTTGCCACAAGTTGACTGAAGAGGCCTTGGACCTTAAATGACCATTAGTGGTGGCCTGGCTGTATTCCTGATGGGCTTACAGTGGTTGTGACCATGGGCTGAGGCTCTTCTGCCTGTGTAAAGGGGATGCAAGAGTCAGAAGTACTGTGTCTCGTGGTTTGAAAGCCAGCTCAGCAACAGAAGAATAGAGCACGGGGTAGACTTACTGGCCCTAGCTCCTGGATTGCATCTGTAGACCCATCAGGCACCTGTAGGAGCTTGCCACACGTAAGGGAAAGAAACAAGCATGGCTGGCTTTTCTACCTGCTGGTTATAGCACTCTAGGGCTTTGAGAAAACATAGGCAGTTGCCAGGTAGTACTTAAATGGTGGGTTTTTAGGTAAGACCCAGTGCTGTGCTGGCTTCAGTTCTAACCCAGTAAAATCCAAGTGGTGGTGGCCACCAGGGTGCAATGACCACAAAGATTATAATACCTAATTCTTCAATGCCCAGAAACTGACAAATATCTACAAGCATCAAGACCATCTAGGAAAACATGACCTCACCAAACCAAATAAGGCACCAGAGACCAATTCTACATAGAAAAGGAATTCAGAATTCCATCAGGTAAATTTAACAAAGAGGACAAGAGGCAGAACAAGGGGGCAGAATAGAACGCTCCACTGATTGTCCTCCCCACAAGGACACCAAGTTCACAACTGTTTACTCAGAAAAACCACCTTTATAAGAACCAAAAGTTAGTTGAGCACTCACAGTACCTGGTTTCAATTTCATGTTACTAAAAGAGACAGTGAAGAAATAGAAAAAAAGAAGTACTGAATCACTGACACAATCTTCCCCCCCGCCCCCACACTGGTGGCATGGTGTGGAGAGCATCTCTGGGTGTTAGGGAAATATAAACACAGCAATTTTGAGCATTGAATGCAATCATGTCCTGTTAGAACAGAAAGGAAACCATTAAAAACTCACCGGACACCCATCCACAGAGGGAGTATTTAAACCAGCCCTAGCCAGGGAGAAATTACTAATCTCAGCAGTCTGAACTTGAGTTCCCACACACCTCACCACTGAGGGCCAAAGTACTCTCAATCTCTTAGTAAACTTGAAAGGCAGTGTAGGCCATAAGGACTGCAACTCTTAGGCAATCCCCAGGGCTAAACTAGACCCAGATACAGTGGGCTGGGTGGCAGGGGAGATGCAACATACTGAGACACCAACTGGGGTGGCCACAGGAGTGCTGGCGTCAACCTTTCTGTAACCCTGGACTGCGCGGCTTGTGGCTCCAAAAGAGACCCCTTCTTTCTGCTTCAGGAGAGAGAAGAGTGGGGAAGACTCTGTCTTGTATCTTGGATTCCAGCACAGCCACAGTAGAGTAGGACACTGGTCAGATTCATGAGGCCCCATCCTGGCCCTAGCTCCCAGGTGACATTTCTAGACACATCCTTATGGGACTTGCTGTCTTGAAGGAAAGCATCCTCTTCTGCCAGTGTTCATCAACTGCTAGAGATAAAGAGCCCTTAGGCCCTGAATACCCAGTAGCAATACGTGGGTGCTATATGGAGGACCATGGTAAACTTCTGAGACTCTCTGGCTTCATGTGAGACTGGGCAAATTAACAGCTGTGGTGGCTACAGGACAAATCCCCTTCTGCTTGAGAAAAGCAGAGGGAAAAATAAAGTGGCCTTTGTCTTGCACCTTAGGCACCAACTCTGCCACAGAGGGGTAGAGCACCAAGCTCTACCTGATTCTAGGGCTACCTGATTCTAGGACTTGACTCCTGGATGGCATTTCTGGACATTCCCTGGGCCAGAGTGTAGCCCACTATTCTGGAGGGTGAGTCCCAGGACAGCCAACATTTGGCACAAGCTGACTTAAGAGACATTGGTCCTTAAGGGAACATGGCTGGTCATCTAGCAGTACTCTTAGTGGCCAGAAATAACAAAAAGTTAAAAAGTAGGGAGACAAAGTTAAACTGTAGAGTTTTTATTAGTTTTCTTTTTCCTCAGTTTGTTTATGCAAACATTGTTACATTGTTACCAGCTTAAAATAATGGATTGTAAGATACTATTTGCAAGTGTCATAGTAACCTTATATAGAAAACATACTATGCACGGTGGCGCGTGCCTGTAATCCCAGATACTCAGGAGGCTGAGGCAGGAGAATTGCCTGAACCCAGGAGGCGGAGGTTGCGGTGAGCCGAGATCGCGCCATTGCACTCCAGCCTGGGTAACAAGAGCAAAACTCTGTCTCAGAAAAAAAAAAAAAAAAAAAAATACTATGGATACACAAAAAATAAAAAGCAAGAAATTAAATCATACTGCCATAGAAAATTACCTTCAGTGAAAGAAGGGAAGAAAGGGAGAATAAAAGGAAGAGACTTTTATAAGAATACTAGAAAAAAATAACAAAATGGCAGGAGTAAATTTCTATTTATAAATAATGACATGGAATGTAGACGAACTAAACTCTCCAATAAAAAGACATAAAGTGGCTGAATGGATATAAAGAACAGGACCCACTGATCAGAAACCTACAAGAAACATACATCACTTATAAAGACACAAAAAGACTGAAAATAAAGGGATGGAAAAATATCTTCCATGCCAATGAGAGCCAGAAAAGAGCAGGAGAGTCTATACATACATCATAAAAAGTAGACTTCAACATCTCATTTTCAGTGGACAGATCTTCTACTTCAAAAATCAACAAAATAAATTAGACTTTTAGTCTGCACTATAGACCAAATGGATCTAATAGATATTTACAGAACATTTTATCCAACAGCTACAGAATACATATGCCTCTCCTCAACAGATGGGCCATTCTCAAGAGTTGACCATATGTTAAGTCACAAGACAAGCCTTAAAGCATTTAAAAAAAATATAAAGCATCTTCTCTGACCACAGTGGAATAAAACTAGAAATCAATAACAAGAAATTTTACAAACTATACAACACATGGAAATTAAACAATATGCTTCTAAATGACCAGTGGGTCAATAAATTAGGAAGAAAATTTACAATTTTCTTGAAACAAATGATCATGGAAACATGACATACCAAAACCTATGGGTGAAAGCAGTAGTAAGGTGGACATCTACAGCAATAAGCATCTACATTAAAAAAGAAGAAAACCTTCAAATAAACTTAATGATGCAACTGAAAGGACTAGAAAAGCAAGTAAACCAAACCCAGAATCAACAGAAGAAAATAAATAATAAAGATCAGAGTAGAGATGAATAAAATTGAAAAGAAGAAAACAATATAAAAGATCAATGAAATAAAAAGTTTTTTTCAAAAGATAACATTGACAAATCTTTTGCCATACTTAAAAAATAAAAAAGAGAGAAGACCTCCAAAAATTACATCAGAGATGAAGAAGGAGACATTACAACTGATACTTTAGGAATTTAAAGGATCATTAGTGGATTCTGTGAGCAACTATACATCCACAAATTGGAAAAACTACAAGAAATCGATACATTTGTAAACACAAACAACCTACCAGGATTGAACCATGAAGAAATTCAAAACTTGAACAGACCAGTAACAAGTAACAAGATCGAAGTATCATGATAAAGTATCTCTTATCAAAGAAAAGCCCAGGAGCTAATGACTTCGCTGCTAATTTCAGTAAACATTTAAAGAACTAATACTGATCTTACTCAAGCTAGTCCAAACAATATAGAATGAGGAAGTAGTTCTAAACTCATTTTAAGAGGCCAAATTTATCCTGATACCAAAACCAAGACACATCAATAAAACTACAGGCAAATATCTTTGATTAGTATTGATAAAGTATCTTCAACAAAATACTGACAAACCAAATTCAACAACACATTAAAAAGATCATTCCTCAGGACCAAGTAGGATTTATTCAAGTGACGCAAGAGGGGTTCAACAGATACAAGTCAATCAATGTGAGACATCATATAAACAGAATGTGTTCAATTCAATTGATGCTGAAAAGTTTGATAAAAGTCAACATCTCTCATCATACAAACTCTTAAAAACTGGGTATGAAAGGAACATATAACAAAAACCACATATGACAGATCTATAGCTAGTGTCAAATTGAATGGGGAATAATTGAAAGCCTTTCCTCTAAAAACTGGAACATGTCAAGGATACCCAGTTTCATCACTGTTATTCAACAGTGGAAGTCCTAGCTAGAACAATCAGATAAGGGAAAGATATAAAGGGTATCAAAACTGTAAAGGAAAGAGTCATATTGTCCTTGTTTGCAGACAATATAAGTTTAGCTTGGAAAATTTTAAAGACTCCACAAGAAAACTATAGAACTAATAAACTCAGTAAAGAACTAATAAAGAACTAATAAACTTAGTAAAGTTGCAGGATGTAAAATCAACATTAGAAAGTTAGCAACATTTCTGTATGCCAACAGCCAACAATCTATAGAAGAAATCAGGAAAGTAATTCCATTTAAAATAGCTACAAATAAATTTTTAAGAATGAAGTAAATAAGTGAAAGATCTCTGCAATGAAAATTATAAAACATTGATGCAAAAAACCCGAAAGATATTCAGTGTTCATGAATTGGAAGAATGATTATTGTTAAAATGTATGTACTGTCCAAAGCAATCTTCAGATTCAATGCAATTTCTATCGAAATACCAATGATGTTCTTCACAGAAATAGAAATAAACAAGGTCAAAATTTTATGGAAACACAAGAGCTCCAGAATCACCAAAACCATCCTCAGCAAGAAGAACAAAACCTAAGGAATCACATTATGTAACTTCAAATTATACCTCAGAGCTAGAGTAACCAAAATAGCATAGTGCTGGCATAAAAACGAACACCAAATTGAACAGAACAGAGAACTTAGAAATAAATTCATACAACTATAGTGAAGTCATTTTGGACAAAGGGTCTAAGAACACACGTTAGGAAAAGGACAGTCCTCAATAAAGGATGCTGGGAAAACTGGATATCCATATGCAGAAGTATAAAACTAGACCCTTACTTTTTGCAAAGTATATAAAAATCAAATCAAAATGGGTTAAAAACTTAAATCTAAGACCTCAAACTATGAAAAGAAAACATAGGGGAAACCCTTTAGCACATTGGTCTGAACAAGGATTCTTGAATAATACACGACAAACACAGGCAACCAAAGCAAAAGTAGGCAAATGAGATCACATCAAGCTTAAAAGCTTCTTTCTGCAGAGCAAAGGAAATAAAGTGAAGAGACAACTCACAGAATGAGAAAATACTTGCAAACTACCCATCTGACAAGATATTAATTATCAGAATATATAAGGAGCTAAGCAACTCTATAGGAAAAAAAATAAAACAATCCAATTAAAGATGGGTAAAATATCTAAATAGCTATTTCTCAAAAGAAGATGTACAACGGAAAACAGGTTCAGGAATAGCTCAACATCAATGATCACCAGAGAAATGCAAATCAAACCTACAATGAACTATTATTAAAATGTCTTTTATCCAAATGACAGGCAATAAGGAATGCTGGCAAGGATGTGGAAAAAAGGGAACACGTGTACACTGTTGGTAGAAATGTAAATTAGTGCAACCACTCTGGAGAACAGTTTAGAGGTTCCTCAAAAGCTTAAAATAGAGCTACTTTATCAAAGTATCTAGTATAACCCATAAATATATACACTTATTTTATACCCACAAATATAAAAACTTCAAAAAAGATGTTAAATTGACTTTCTTTTAGACAGCATGGAAGAATAGAAGTTTTTTTTTTTTTTTTTAAGAGATGGAATCTCACTATGTTGTCCAGTCTGGACTTGAGCTCCTGGATTTAAGTGACCCTCCCAGCTCAGTTTTTAGAGTAACTGGGACTACAGCTACTGTATGTGTCACAGTGCCTGGCTTAGCAAAAAATTTTGTTTTGTATTTTTTCTGTTTGACCATCTCTACTTAATTGGAATATCTGAATTATTTATCTTTAATAGAGTTGTTATAAGAGCTTGAGTTTCATTCTACCATATTTTCTGGTTAGTAATGACGCTTTATATTTTGTCCTTTTTTGTTGCCTACTTTTTAATTAAGTGCTTTTAAACTTCTATTTAATATATCATCTCTACAATTGGTTCATTAGCTGTGCATTTTTATTTTATGATTTTATTTGTTTCTGGAAGGTTTATATATATATATATATATATATATATATATATATATATATATATATATATATAACAATCTACCTTCAACTATCACACAAATTTATGTAAAGACTTTATGCAAGTATATTTATTTTTTGCAATTGTTTCATTCCTTTTATCTTTATTACAGACTCCAAAATTTATTGTTGTTTATTTTTGCTTTAAGCAATCAATTCTCTTTTAAAGAAATTTAAGCATGAGAAAAAATGTCTTGCTGTGTTTACCCTTCTATTTACCATTTCCGGTGTTCTTTATTCCTTTTTGTATTTCCATGTTTTCATCTTGTATTATTTTCTTCCACCTGAGAAGTTTCTAACAGCTTTATTTCTGCAACCATGCTAAAAATAATTTTTTTTTACTTTACTTTTAAGAGAGTTTTTTCTTCCTTTGCTGTGAATAAAATCCTCAGTTTACTTTTCTTTCAGCACTTTAAAGATATCATTCTGTTGTCTTTTGACTTGGATTATGTTTATGAAAATCTGTGATATTTCACATTTAGTTCTGTAAGTTTTGTAACTTTGTTCTCTAGTAACTTTTAAAATTCTCTTTCTACTCGTGTTTGCTAAGTTGTTAATGATGTGCCCTTGTCTATTACGTATTTAATAGCTGAGATGTATTAGTCTGTTCTCACGTGGCCAATAAAGACATACCTGGGACTGGGTAGTTTATAAAGAAAAAGGAGTTTAATGGACTCACAGTTCCACATGGCTGAGGAGGCCTCACAATCATGGCAAAAGGGGAAAGACAAGTCTTACATGGCAGCAGAGAAGAGAGAATGAGAACCAAGTGAAAAAAATGTCCCCTTATAAAACCAGCAGAGGTAATAAGACTAGCTAGTGAACAGTATGGGGCAAACCACCCCCATGATTCAATTATCTCTCACTGGGTTCCTCCCACACATGTGGGATTTATGGGAGCTACAATTCAAGATGAGATTTGGGTGGGGACATAGCCAAACTGTATCAAGAGATTTCACTTAATATTTCAAATCTGTAATTTTATGGTATTCATCAAATTAGAAAATTTTCACCAATACTGATTTAAATATTTTCCTAGTCCTCTTCTTTGCCTTTTTTCCCATGGAACTTTTATGACACCTATGCTAAACTACTTAATATTTTGTCTATAGTTTCTGAGTCTCCAATCTCCTCCTCCCCCTCCTTCTTTTCCTCCTTATTCTTCTTGTTCTTTTTCTTATTTTTTGTTTCTATTCAACTTATTTCAGGTCTTATCATATTTATTTTTTGAAGTCAATTTAGATCTACTAAGGTTGTGGTGAGCATGCCACTGCACTCCAGTCTGGGTGACAGAGCAAGACTCTGTCTCAAAACAAAGAAACAAACAAAAAAATGTATATATGTATATGTTTATATATGTGTGTGTGTGTATATATATATATATATATATATATATATATGAACACAAATCATCAAGCACCTAAAAATGTTCCTGGAGCTCAGTGGCATGCTCACCACAACCTTTGCCTTTGGGGGTTCAAGCAGTTCTCCTGCCTCAGCCTCGAGAGTAGCTGGGATTACAGGCACCCACCACCATGCCGATTCTGTATTTTTTTTTTTTTTTTTTTGCTTTTTAAAAAATAGCTTTATCAAAATATGATTCTCACACCATGCAATTTACCCACTTACCGTGTACAATTCAGTGGTTTGGTGCATATTCACCAGGTCATGCTGCCATTACTATAATCCAATCAGGAACATTTTTGTCCCCCTAAAAGAAACTCCATACCCATTAGTAGGCACTCTCTCTTTCCCAAAGCCTGGCAACCACTAATCTACATTCCTGTCTAAATATTTCCTGTTCTGGATATTTTATATAAATGGAATGATACAGTATGTGACCTTCTTATATCTGGGCTCTTTCATTTAGCATAATTTCAAATATCAAGGTATGTGTATGGATATACTATACTTGATTTATCCACTCATCAGTTAATGGCCATTTGGGTTGTTTCCACTTTTTGACTGTTACAAATAATGCCGCTATGAAGATTCATGTACAAATGTGTGTGGACATGTTTCTGTTTCTCTTGGGTATATACCTAGAAGTGGAATTGCTGGGTCAACTGGTATCTATCTATGTTTAACCTTTTGAGGAACTGCCAGCTTGTTTTCCAAAGTGCTTCCACCACTTTACATTCCCACCAGCAGTGCATAAGGGTTCCAGTTTCTCTCTCCACATGCTCGCCCATGCTTGCTACTCTCAGTCTCCTTGATTATAGCCATCTGCGTGTGTGTGTGATAAGCATTTATTCTGAAGGTGTAAGGCACTTTTAATAGGGCAGCTAAATTTGATGTTTGATGTGATTATCAAGATCAAGACCTAAATAGGGATCTTTTCTGAACTTACATCACCTTTCTGTAAGAAAGTTTACTTTGCGTTTTCCACTCGTCATGTGTACCATTCTTTGACTAACCAGAGGACAGGCCTCTTAAAAAAAGGTCTGATATTTTCCCCTTACCAGCCAGTAAAATAATCCAATTCTAGAGAAATTATTGACATAAATTAGCTTTGGTACACTTTTCTGTGCCTCAGCCAGCACTGCTGCCCACAGCTGAAGCCGCTGATTTCCCCCAGAAAACTCAGGCTGAGGCAGAAGGTACTTAAGCAGCTGGGGAAGAGGTTCTCCTTCTCCATACATGGACACATCTAGCACCACCTCCCCTCCTTTTGCCTCAGGTCTTTCTTCTTCCCCATCCATTTAGTCATGAAACATCCTTACAAGTTAGATTAAGGTAGTGACAGCCCTGAGGAAGTATTGAGGAAACTGAGCATAGACCTTGGTGGCTACGAGAGGTCCATACATAGTGAATTGAGGGGAATGGATGTCCTCACTTCTAGTCTGGAGTTCACAAACCTGTGCTCTTTTTTTTTCCTGAATGCCTCGTTCCTGTATTTTCTTTCTTTTTCTTTTTAATCTTTTTTTTATTAATTCACTTTATTTTTTTTATTGCATTTTAAGTTTTGGGGTACATGTGCAGGAGATGCAAGATTGTTGCATAGGTACACACATGGCAGTGTGATTTGCTGCCTTCCTCCCCTTCACTTATATCTGGCATTTCTCCCCATGCTCTCTCTCCCCAACTCCCCACCCCGCACTGTCCCTCTCCTATTCCCCTGAACAGACCCCAGTATGTGATGTTCCCCTCCCTGTGTCCATGTGTTCTCATTGTTCAACACCCACCTATGGGTGAAAATATGCAGTATTTCATTTTCTGTTCTTGTGTCAGTTTGCTGAGAATGATGGTCTCCAGTTTCATCCATGTCCCTACAAAGGATACTAACTCATCGTTTTTGATGGCTGCTTAGTATTCCATGGTGTATATGCACCACATTTTCCCTGTCCAGTCTATCATCGATGGGCATTTGGGTTGGTTCCAGATCTTTGCTATTGTAAACAGTGCTGCAATGGACATTTGTGTGCATGTGTCCTTATAGTAGAATGGATTTATAATCCTCTGGATATATACCCAGTAATGGGGTTGCTGGGTCAAATGGAATTTCTATTTCTATGTCCTTGAGGAATTGCCACACTGTCTTCCACAATGGTTGAACTAATTTACACTCCCACCAGCATTGTAAAAGTGTTCCTATTTCTCCACATCCTCTCCAGCATCTGTTGTCTCTAGATTTTTTAATGATCACCATTCTAACTGGTGTGAGATGGTATCTCAATGTAGTTTTGATTTGCATTTCTCTGATGACCAGTGATGATGAGCATTTTTTACATGTTTGTTTGCCTCATGTATGTCTTCTTTTGTAAAGTGTCTGTTTATATCCTTTGCCCATTTTTGAATAGGCTTGTTTTTTCCTTGTAAATCTGTTTGAGTTCTTTGTAAATTCTGGATATCAGCCCTTTGTCAGATGGGTAAACTGCAAAAATTTTTTCCCATTCTGTTGGTTGCTGATTCACTCTAATGACTGTTTCTTTTGCCATGCAGAAGCTGTGGAGTTTGATTAGGTCCCATTTGTCTGTTTTGGCTTTTGTTGCCAATGCTTTTGGTGTTTTGGTCATGAAGTCCTTGCCTACTCCTATGTCCTGAATGGTTTTGCCTAGATTTTCTTCTAGGGTTTTTATGGTGTTAGGTCTTATGTTTAAGTCTTTAATCCATCTGGAGTTAATTTTAGTGTAAGGTGTCAGGAAGGGGTCCAGTTTCTGCTTTCTGCACATGGCTAGCCAGTTTCCCCAATACCATTTATTAAACATGGAATCCTTTCCCCATTGCATGTTTTTGTCAGGTTTGTCAAAGATCAGATGGTTGTAGATACGTTGTGTTGCCTCTGAGGCCCCTGTTCTGTTCCATTGGTCTATATCTCTGTTTTGGTACCAGTACCATATTGTTTTCAATACTGTAGCCTTGTAGTATAGTTTGAAGTCTGGTAGTGCGATGCCTCCCACTGTGTTCTTTTTACTTAGAATTAACTTGGCTATGCGGGCTCTCTTTTGGTTCCATATGAAGTTTAAGGTGATTTTTTCCAGTTCTGTGAAGAAGGTCATTGGCAGCTTGATGGGGATAGTGTTGAATCTGTAAAATACTTTGGGCAGTATGGCCATTTTCATGATATTGATTCTTCCTAACCATGAACATGGAATGTTTCTCCATCTGTTTGTGTCCTCTCTTATTTCATTAAGCAGTGGTTTGTAGTTCTCCTTGAAGAGGTCCTTTACATTCCTTTTTAGTTGTATTCCTAGGTATTTTATTCTCTAGGTAGCAATTGCGAATGGTAGTTCATACTTGACTTAGCTCTCTTTAAGTCTGTTATTGGTGTATATGAATGCTTTAATAGAGATGGGGATTTGCCATGTTGGCCAAGTTGGTCTTGATCTCCTAACCTCTAGTGATCCATCCTCCTTGGACTACCAAAGTGGTGGGATTTCAGGCATAAGCCACAGCGCCCTGCCCCTGTAAATATTTTAAATGTTCTGTACGTGGTTAAGTTACTTGTAAATAACTTGTTCCTTTAGAGTCTTGCTTTAATAAGTTAAGCAGTTCAAGATCAGGTTAAGTATTTCCCACTTTGAGATAAAACCTTTCTAAGTATTCTTTTAGTGGCCTCCTGAAACTGGTCCACAGGAAGAGTCATTAAACAGTTATTGAACATTCAGGTATCATTTTCTTCTAATCTGTTTAGGTGATTCTTATTTTTTTTTTATATTATATTTTAGGTTCTTGGCTTTGGGTAGTTTCGTCACAAAGGTGAATTGATCAATATTCAGCTGAATACTGTGGTAGGAACCTTTCCATTGCTCTTTTTGCTCTGGAAACTCTGGATATTTTGCCTGCCCAGACTCCAAGGTTAGTCTACTCAACTCAGATAGACCATCTAGCTCACCTTGATTTTCTCTTTTTGCATTGCTGCCTGGAATCTTTATCCAGAAATTACACTGGGGAAATCTTAGAGTTTCCCTCATTTTACACATTTCAGGAAGCACTGTCCTTTATTGCCTCTGTCCAATGATTTGAGACTTTTAAAAAATCTATTATGTCTGTTTTTTTTTTTCTCCAGTCAGATAGGTAAATAGAGTCACTGTTTCTCTATCTCATTGGGAAGATTATGGCTGTTTTTATTCATTATAATGGTTTGGACTCAGCAAGACTTACTGAGTCATCTTGATTTCTTATATTTTTCTGATTTCCTTTCCTTCTTAAACTGTTGCATTTTTCTCTAATCTCTTTCTTATTAACTAGAGTAAGAAAAACTTTATATAGTTTTTAATCATGTGGAGTTAGAAATATGGCCACTTTTGTCAGAGTCATTTCTCTAAAATATTTTATGAACTGAGAAAAGGTTTAGAGATTATAAATCAGATCCTCAATTTGGCCATTCCACACATGTGATTTTAATGTAATCTTTATAGACTGAATTATGTCAATCTTATTGTTCTTTGCACATTGCACAGACTGCCTAGGTTGTTTTCAGTTTCACCTCTTGACCTATTTTTTGTTTCAAATCTTTAAAATTATATGCAAGAAAATGTTAAGTATGCCTAAATATTTTTTAGATAAGATGATTTCCTTTTCTTGGGACTACTTGAAGCCTTAAATGTGTAATTTTCCAATAAATAATTTTATTTTATATATATTTTTGTGACAGGGTCTCGATCCATCGCCTTGGATGGACTGCAACGGAACACTCTCAGCTCACTGCAAACTCCATCTCCCATGTTCAAGAGGTTTTCATGCCTCACCTCTCGAGTAGCTGGGATTACAGGCATACAGAACCATACCTGGCTAATTTTTTTGTATTTTTAGTAGAGACTTGATTTCACCAGGTTGACCAGGCTGGTCTCAAATTCATGACCTTAAGTGATCCACTCATCTCAGTCTCCCAAAGTGCTGTGATTACAGCTGTGTGCCACCATGCCCAGTTAATTTGTATTTTCAGTAGAGACAAGATTTCATCATGTTTGCCAGGCTAGCCTCAAACCCCTGACCTTAAGAGATCTGCCACCTTGACCTCCCAATGTGCCGGTATTACAGGTGTGAGACACTGCACCTGGCCAAGATTTTTCTGTTTAATACTTTTGAAACTTATTTGACTGTGATTTTCTTTTTTTGTTATTGTTTTAATATATTTAAGTAATATATGTTGGAAAATATGACCTTCACCAATATTTTTTAAATTACAAAGAAGCATTCTTCTGACACTTATTCAGAAAGAATTACCTTAAATAACATGTCACTGTTAGATACCAAGGTTGTAGCATTTTTTTAAAAAAATTAACCGAGAAGCATCATCTAAACCAGAATGCAAAATATTGAAAAATGACTGTCTGCTTTGTCACTTGTGCCATTTGTAAAATGCTTTGCAAATTATTATCAATAACATAATTATACTAATAGAAAGATTAGTATGTGAATCATAGATATCAAGAAATAAGGATTTTATTTTGTTAGAGGGAAGATAAATTTTTCCATTTTGGTATTTTTTATGCTAGTCCTAGATTTAAAAATTATAGTACTTAATTTTGAATATTTATAATACAAATGACCGTCCATCCCTTGATAGCTTTTATCTTTACATAGTTAATATTTCCAAAAATTTATATACTAACAACTTTAGTAATTAATATTTTGTTTAATGTATTTTTTTACTTTCTTTGAATACTTTTGTGTGTTATTAGTAATGTTGATGTTAGAAAGTGTAAGGTTTTAGGAATTAAAATGTTATTGGTTTGATTTATCCACTGAGTGCTCAACATGCCCTTCTATTGTTACATTTGTAGTAAATGTAACTAAAACACTTAATAAATGGGTTTTTGACTAACTTGGCATTGTCAATAAAAGTTTTTAAATATTTTTTACTCAGAAAATTGGATTATATTTGGTAGAACATGCATTGTACTTATCTTAATTAAATCTCTTCTTGAAGATTATGGGAACCTGTCCAGTTTTAGGATCATCTTTCTGAATAACAGAGAATTCTGGGCAGTATTTTATAGGAAGTAATAAAACACTGGATGAATCTATTCTAATTATCAGGCAAAACCTAGAAATGTATTTGCTTGTGGGTCTTGTGATTGAATTCTTACCTCAAATTTAAAGCCAGAAAAAAGTAAGAAAGATATTCTGGCTAATTTATGATTCTCTATTATGTTTTTGTTCATGGAAGTGTCAATTTTTAAATTCTTATTATAGTCATATTTTTGAAAAATACTGCACAAAGAAAAAACTAAATGATGTATTTTAGTGATAAACCTTAGTATATAATGAGTGGTGGATAATTTTCTAGCTGCTATAGAGTAACATCTTGACTGTATCACTCCAATATATATGACAGAAGAAAAAACAGTGAGGACTAAAAACCTCTGCATAACAAACAGAAGAGTACATTATGCAAAACAGATTTTAAAGCCATTCATTACTCATGGAACAAATTAATTGGAAGAGTTGATATTTGATCATGGAAACCATATTATTTTTATACACTTTTTGCACATTTATTATTTGCTTCATTGTCACAGAAAGCTCACAAAATGGAAATCTATGTTAAAATTGATCATATATTTCAGTAGTTTGTTGTCTTCATTCTCATAGAATAATAGAAATTATAAAAATCTATCTCACTAAAAAGTTAATCTTAACTTATTTTACTTATAAGGACAGGAAATTGAACATCTAAAATTTAATCAACATTATGGAATATTTTATTTAAATGATATTTTTAGGTCATTACTTTTAAGCAGCAATCAAAAATGATGAGTTCGTGTCCTTTGTAGGGACATGGATGAATCTGGAGAACATCATTCTCAGCAAACTGACACAAGAACAGAAAATGAAATACTGCATGTCCTCACTCATAGGTAGGTAATGCAAAATGAGAACACATAGACACAGGGAAGGGAGTACTACACACTGGGGTCTATTGGAGGGTATAGGGGAGGGACAGCGTGGAGGGGGAGCTGGGTAGGCATAGCCTGGGGAGAAATGCCAAATGTGGGTGAAGGGGAGGAAGGCAGCAAAACACACTGCCATGTGTGTACCTATGCAACTATCTTGCATGTTCTGCACATGTACCCCAAAACCTAAAATGCAATAAAATAAATAAATAAATAAAAATTAAAAAAAAAAGAAAATTTCAAAAATTATTAGACACTTTCCTTGTGTACTTGAGGCCCCCAAAAATTACATGAGAATTATGTACAAAAAATTAAATATAAATGATTCATTATTTATTTATTTATTTATTTGTGTATGTTCTTTTTTTTTTTTTAATTTTTATTGCATTATAGGTTTTGGGGTATATGTGCAGAACGTGCAAGATAGTTGCATAGGTACACACATGGCAGTGTGTTTTGCTGCCTTCCTCCCCTTCACCCACACTTGGCATTCATCCCCAGGCTATCCCTCCCCAGGCCCCCCCGCTGTCCCTCCCCCATTCCCCCCAATAGACCCCAGTGTATAGTAGACCGCCTCTCTGTGTCCATGTGTTCTCATTTTTCTCACCCACCTATGAGTGAGTATATGCGGTATTTCTTTTTCTGACTTTTCATCTTGTTCTTTCAAATTTGCACAAATCAGGTTTGCTACTTTGCTTCACTGCTCAATGTGGTCACAGATTAATCTACAGAGTGTCAATAAATCAAAAACTCCTTTATTCATGAATAAAGTGTATTCAATCAATTTTACTCACTTCTGAATTTCCGGTACTTCAAATTTCTGATCTATTTTTGTGCATTTAATAAATAATTTAAGAATATGATATTGACTGAGTTTCATTACTTTGAAGTGCTCATGGACTATGGTAATATTAAAATATTTCAAACTGTGATAAATATTACCTCTAGGTGTTGTTAGAGCACAACGTCTTAGAGATCATTTGTTTTTCTATGGTACAAAAGTTGTAATATCTACTAGAGATACTGTATTTAAATTATACCTGGTGCATATAATCATATTTGTTTTTATCTATTTTATTCTATAAAATTTTGAATTGTTTTATTATCTATATGCTTCTGTTTTTACTCGTTTTCTATCTCTATTTTTTCTTAAATTTTTTATATTGAAATAACTCAAACTTGCAGAAAAATTGAAAGAATATTAAAAAGATTCCCATATGCCATTTTGTTTTATTAGGTGTATCATTTGAATATTACCTATATTTATATCTAGGTATGTATTTATTTTATGTTCATATGATGTATATTATGTAGCATATTTGTGTAAAAACTTTTTATATTTATATGTAATATATAATTTCTTTTTCTACCAATTGATAAGTTTCACACATGATACTCATTAAACTGAAAAACAAGTACACTTTCATATGCTTTCACACTTAATTGCTATGCTGCAACTAGTTGAATGGGCTTGCAAGAGCCAGATGTGCACATTTATTCCTAATTTTGCTCACTGATTCCATGTTCTTATCTTAGAATCAGTTACTGTAAGAGTATTTACAATATGAAAATCAGTAAATGTTAGAAATCAGGGCTTCCCTGTTGCCAGCACATCACTTAAACAATCATGACTTCAGGAAATTAACATTACTAGAGCAGTACCATAATCCAGAGATCTTATTCATATATTGAATTTTAATAATGTTCTTTACAGCCATAAAACAAATTTGTTCAAATTCAAAAAGACAATCTTTTTAATATTATGCATATGCTATGCAAGGTAATTTAATTATGTTATGACAACTTATCATTATATTAGCTAACCTTGCATAGTATATACATAATTTTAAAATCCATAACCAAAAAAAAAACATAAGAAAATACTCCATTTTGTGATAAGAATATTGTATATTTCTTAATTTTGGTAAAATACATATAACATAAACTTTATTATCTTAATCATATTTAAGTGTACAGTTAAAAAGTCATTAAGTATAATTCAAAATGTTATACAACCAGTTTTGACTTTTTCATCACGCAAAATTGAAACACTATACCCATTAAAGAACATATTTTCTCTTCTCCATTCCCCCAGCAACCACTATTGTACTTTCGATGAATTTGACTTCTTTACATAGTTTATATCAGTGGAATCATATATTATTTGTCTTGTGACTCGTTTATTTCACTTAGCATAATGTCCCGAAGTTTCATCCATGTGGTACCATGTACCATTACCTTTCTTCTGAAAAACTGAATAATATTCTATTGTGTGTATATACCACAATTTGTCCATTCATCTATTGATGGGCACTGGGATTGCTTCCACCTTGTACCTCTTTTGAGAAATGTTGCTGTGAGCATGTGTATACATCTATGGTGTTTTCAATTAAGCTAAGATATGAGACTTAGCAAATGCATAAGCTTCAAAATTTTAAACCTAAATATACATTCAAGTTGTAATAATAGAACTGAATGCATTGCTTTTGCCTTTCTCCCTTTCTGCCCTAAAACATTTCAGTTATCATGATGTGGGACAACATCTCCTATTTTGAAAAGCCCTGTATTGTGAAAGATAACATATGAATTTCAGGACCGCTTGAAAAGCTTTATATCCTAAAATAAGCCAGGGTTCTGCTTATGAAAACTTCTGCTTCTTATTCAGATTTATCCACACAACATCTCATCAGAATTTTCTACTGTCTTACAATAATTTGAAAAGTATGTAAAGCCTTCTTTATTTTGGAATCTCAATTGCTCTAAAAGGTGAACTCCTTTGCATTTTTACATATTTTATTATAGCAAGTAAAATTCCAGTCACTTTTTAAAATATTATCTGTGAGATTTATATTTTGGCAGTTTACATTGTTGGTGTCCCAGTGCGATATTCACAAACATAGTTAAGTAAAGGAGTATATTTTAGAAACCTCTTATGCCAGTCCTGCCTCTCTTGGTTTCAAGTATGATAAGATTTAGTGTCACCATGCAGCAAAACAATTATTACTTCCATTGAACCAGATTCATGGTCATTTGGTATCCAGGATAGATTTGGTTTAAGGCCAATCTGAGTGATTTCTGCTTTAATGGCTGCCTGGTCCTCTCTGGTATTGGGAAGGGCAGAGAAGTTGGTGCCAGTCTATGATGTTTTGGTGTTCACAAGATTCTGATATATTTCCTGTAAACGAAATACATCTTCAAAATTGCATCATGAGGGCAGACATTTTATAAAGATTATGGGCCAGTCTCAATTGCATAAGTGAAAAAGTTGCTCATATCATGTCCAGCATTCCTGATATTATTTTTATTTGACTGTAAAAGTAATTTTCAACTTCTCAGCTTTTGCCTTGCCTGCAAAAGTTGTTTGCATATTTGTTTGTGGCTGTATTAACTTTTGACTTATGGTTGAATTGCCAGATGATACCAGATCTCTCCCTGCACCTTATAAAAGAAACATTATTAAATAATAAATGACTTATTTGTAATCATTGTGCCTTTGAATGTATGTAAAATTTTCCCAGGGAGTTTATCTTAGGGATTTATTGGGCATACAAATCTCTCATATGTGTATACTGTAGGAATATGCAATTTGAAATAGGTAATTAAAAAACAGTCAGATGCACTATCAAAAAGAAATAAGTGTATACAGATGTTTAAAGATTAAAACTGGGTTTGCAGGACTTGAAGATGAAAGATATCTGATATAAAACTAAGCAATGTCTGCCTTGTATAACAATTGCATGAATCAGCCTCAGTGTATGTTTTAAATCTTGACTATTCAGATATCAGACAGGCACATGTCCTTTCACATCTGACTTGTCTAGCAACTTCATTACCTCTCATTATTGTCACTGAGCTATATGAAACATTGAAAGAGTGCTTTTATTCTCATTTTAAAAATATAAAGTAGGTAACTTTTTCAGAAATATGCAAATGGGTAGAGTCAAGATATGATTAAAAATTTATGTTTTGATAACAAAGTACTACATTTTAGATTTGAGGTCATAGTTTCACTCATGGTCTGACAGGGCTACAGAAAACGGCGTATATGAAACAAAGATAAATATGTTTTGTTCATCAATTCTTTCCTTCAGGCATTTATGTGGACTAAGATTCCTTCCCAGTTCTCAGCCCTTGAGAAAAGGAGGCTTCAGAAAAAGGCTACCTCTAAAGCTGCCAAAGAGTTTGATAATGTTCTTCTGTTGTAGAATTTGAAGTATTCACTGAGCAAAAGAGGTTTATATACATTTTTCTATCTCTGCAATAGATTAATATATTATTGTAATCACTCATATTTTTAAAAGCTCTGTTATGAAAATAGGCATTGATATATATCCAAGATAAGGGAGCAAAAGAAATATGTCTTAGAGATTTTCTTAGAGACAGAAGAAAAATATCTGCTTTTTAAAAAGAAAACATTCAGTCACAGAAGCTGCCAGCATAGAGAAATTGAACTGTGATAACAATGGCTGATTTTTACTTAAGAAAAAAAACAAGCAAAAAATGGAAAACATAGCAACTAATGGTCAAAAAAATGCCTCAAATAAATTTATAAACATTTTATTATAGCATAAAATAAGCAGGAAAAGAATTATACAAATCCAAGTTGATGTACCATTCCCAATTAAGAAAAATCCTTAAGCAATAATAGTAAGTTTAATAATTTTCTGTAAAAATAGCGTATGTTTTCTCTGTGATCTTTGATCCTACCACTGTGCAAAAGATTATGCAAATGCGACATCTTTTATGTTTGGTTTGGGTTTCTTTTTGTTTCATTTCTTTGAACTTCCTAAATTTCCCTCACTGCTTTTATAAATCCAGTAAATGATCAAAGTACTTAAATTCATGGGAATGTACATATTTATTTAAATAAATTGAATTACAATATAATTTTTTTCAAAAGTATTTTTCTTGTAAACCTCATACAATGTTCACCTCAAATCTTTTTCTGCTTTTACTAACTGGGTAAAAATTTAAGTGTCATTTTTTTGAAAAATGTTTTATCTAAACAATAATTTTCTTGTTTGATAGTTTTAACTTATGTTATAATATCAATATAATCAATTAACTTTAAGACCTTGGACTAATAAACGATTGAGTTAATGCATGAGAATTAAGACAGAAAAGAAAAAGAGAGAGAGACAATGAGAACGATCTAGGTCACCAAACATGGTTTTAACTCATATATATATATATCCATGTTTTATAAAACATTTTTGCTATTTTTAAAACTATCGTCAACGAAGAAAACAGTCAGCTTTAATGAAGTAGATATATTTATACTGACAGGATTTGTATATTTGTGTTTATGTGTTGCATGTACATTTAAACACCAACATATAAATATAGGTTATTATTCAATAAAGTTTATGAATAATAAAAAGGAAAACTGGATAGTTTGGAAGACAGCTGGTCTCAGTCTGGTGCTCACAGGCAGTGGCAGAAAGGCACCTCAGTCCTACTTATTTACCCAGAGAGTACATATTCTTTTTATCATCGGGGCACTTTTACTTCCCAACAGCCTGTTAACTCTTTTGGTTTTGTTATTATTAACAAAAGTTTCATGCTTTTGAAAATAGCTAGAATTCTTAAACATTATTACTTGCTACTGTGCTCATTTTGAATATTCTCATCTAAACAAGGACTGGGGTCATTTCTTGTTTTGGGGTGGATATTTATGATTTACATTCATAGCTTTAAGTAACTTCACATAACATGGATTCTCAAGACCCAAATTCAGAATAACATGACTTTTTTTCTTACATACAACATTTTTGAGATTACCTTTTGGCCATCAGATAGCACCAAATTTTACTCTCTCAGCTTCAAAAGTAACAAAGGTTATGTGTAACTAGATATGTTTGATATTTCCTATTTTTATTAGTTTACTGTTATTATGAGCTGTCTTTTTCTTTAGCCACAATATGGGAAAGTCTGCTGAAAACGTTATTTGATATAACTACCTGGGCACCTCTTTACTCAAGGATGCCTATTTAGCTAGTAAAATATTATTATTTCTGGCTGTTTGTCTGTGAGGGGGTTTCTGGAAGAGAATAGCATTTGAATTGGTAGACTGAGTAAAGATGATCACCCTCCCCAATTGTTGATGGGCATTGTTCAATCCTTTGAGGTCTTGAACAGAGCAAAAAAATGGAAGAAAGATGAAACTGCTCTCTTGTGGAGCTGGAACATCCATCTTCTCTTGCTTTCGGACATCCATGCTTCTGGTTCTTGGGCCTTCGGACTTGAACTAGGACTTACATCAGTGGCTCCCCTGGTTCTTAGGCCTTTGGGCTTGGATTAGCTCTATGTCATCAGCATTCTTGGACTTTCACTTTGCAGATGGTAGGTTGTGGAGCTTTTCAGCCTCTGTTATCACATTGCAATCCCTCATAATAAATATATTCCTTCCTATCTATCTTATTGGTTCTGTTTCTTTGAAAACCCTGACTGATATATCTGTCAAATCAAATAAAGGAGCTAAACACTCCCTAGGTCTATTACATAAATGCAAAATGTTATTCAAATGAATAAATTTCAATATATTTTTCAGGATGAATGAATGCATACACATGTTCATGTGCAAAGATTGGCATAATAACTGTCATTAAGTTGATACTGTAGAATATATTGTTTCATGGTTTAAAAATACGTTGGTTGATTAATGGCATTTGTGAAACATAGTTTACTGGATGAGTCAGAAATTTGTTGATGTCCTCACTATCCACAATATGTTCTTGCCTTCAGGGTAATCAGTAACTAAAAATACATTAAATAATTTATCATTATAATATTCCCAAACAGGATTTTGTAACCCTCCATTCTTATATTGTTCATTAATATAATAAATTAACCAGATCTAGTTAGTTTTGAAGAGTAATAGCCACAATAAAGGACTGTGCTCTTGACAATTAATACTTTACATACCATCTTATAAGTGCAGGATTCCCAGTGGAAGATGGCACTGCCATGAGCACCCACCTGTTAGTCTGTTCTAAGGCACTGAGTCAGCATTTTCAGCACTCTTAGTCCAGATGATGTCTTCAAAACAGGATACTACTAGCTAACCTAAGATCAATCAAACAAGAATCCTCTATATAGAGAACATAAAATTGGTGTGGGAAAACTTGTGTGTGTGTGTTTTTCCTCAATATTATTGGCCTGTTATTAAAATTCTATTTTATGATAGGTATATGAGAAAATTTTCTCTCTTGTTATTTTCACTGTAATTGGCTGTATTTATATAAAGTAAAATGAAACATTTTTTAAAAGTAATATCTTAAATGACCCTTGGAAATTTAGGAAAAGTATTCTGATGTTGGCATATTAAAGATTCTAGAAGGTTCTAAATACATAGTAAAAAGCCATGCTTAACTAAACACTTTCCACATACCTATGCTTCAGAATCTATATTATTTACCATCTATTAACATCTCTCATAACTCTAAGATTCTCAAAACATAATTGAAAAATATTGCAGTAGGTTTCATCTATCCTTAGATTTTTAAAATGTTTCCTCTAACATGTATTAGTCCTTAACAAATTTATTTTTATTTGACTTTTTAAAAAGTCTTGAAGGGGAGGGGAAGTCCTGAGCTTCAACTCCTTGTGTATTAGTAGAGAATTGCTATAAACATAATTTTAAATTATTGGTGTGCCCAAATTGTTGATCAGCCAATTTTAAACTACAAATGTGTTATAGTTTGGCTTGAATCACTTAAAAGAAACATTTAGTTAGCACTGAAGAATCAGATTTTGAATAAAAATACTGATTTCTGGCACAACCTGATAAACTGGAACATCTGCCAGTGTTAGGAATGCCTTCCTGCATGGCAACTCAGCTATAGCTAAGTAATACCTGCTGCATGAAGGAGGAGATACACCAGAAGAAACTCCTGCTGTTGCACCTATGTTTCCAGTCTGGCCCCTGTAGCCATTTTGGTTTACAATCTCTAATTGTGTAGCAATTGGCCTTAGTCCCTTCTCAATAAATGGAAAAGATGCAAACAGAAAAAAAACAGAACTAAATCTGATAGCCTCTGTAGAGGTAAGTCAATAACACAGGGAATTTCATCTTACTAGAAAATGAACAGAATTAAAAACGTCTTACAGTAAAACTAAGAAGCCCATTTCAATCAATCATAACAAAGTATATACAAAGAGACTAGCAGAGCATTGTAAGGAAAAACTAGCAGCACTTCAAAGTAAAGAAATGTTCTGTTTATGTCCACAAAAGTTTTTCAGGGAGTAGGATAAAAACTCATGCTTATTTTTCTTCATTTAATGGGCATGTTTACACAACTCTTACATGTTAGATACTGTGTGTTGGAAACTGCCTGAGGACTCCGTCCTAAAAGTACTTCATTGGGTATATTTGAAGGAGGTGTGAGAAGGAAAAGTGAAAACCGATAAAATAGCAGCATACTTTATATCAGAAACAGTCACTTTCAGTCACAAATCACATATTTAAAAAAAATAACCTATCAAAATATAGAGGGAGCCCAAATTAAAAGAAATCATAAACTTTTGTGAATGGGTATGGAGCTAAAATTGGTCATAGTCTAGAATTATTTCTTCTTCACCGAAATGGAATTAATTTTAACTTTTGACTATTTTTTCCAAATAAATTGTAGAAACAAGAATTTGTAAATAGACATTTTCAATCATTTCTGTATGCAGAATAAGCTTTGAGAATCCCAGCTATGACTTGTCATGTTAATCTTGTTAGAATTCAATTTCCTTATTGAAAATCAATCTTGTTAGAGTTCAGTTTTCTTATTGAAAATTAATCACTAAACTTCTATTTTGGTGGTTTCTTTAATCAAAAATACAGTAATAAGACATTAAGAGTATGAGAAAATTTATCATAAAATATTTTTAAAAGCAAAAATATTAAGACATAGAGATAGAATTACTTCTAAAGAAAATGGTTTTTTTTTTTCAAAGTATGTAAGCACTGGGATACCTAAATACATTTTGAATAATTTACAGACTATTCCAAACCTTTTGAGAACTTTAGCAACTGAATGAGTAGTCCTTTCACTTTAATCAAGCATTTCAGCATGAATTCATTCATTCAATTCTAAGGGCCATTTCCTTTGAAGTTACTCATAAATCTTCTATGTCCTATTGTAGAGAAATATAAAATTTAACAACACTTTTTAAAATCTTGAATTAAACTATGCTGAATTTTTAATAGAACTCTAGGTTGAATATGACATCCAGGATCCTTTGGAAACTATTAAAAACTTGCAAACTCATTTTGGATGAGACTTTCTGAAGTGTTACCACATATGCATTATTAAACACTCTAGTTTACTTTTCAAAGGAAGTATTCTTTACTTTTTTAGAAATAGGCCTGTTTAATAAAATTTTTTCTCTGTAGCTCATATGCTCTATAACCTTGAACAAATTATTTACTTGACTAAGTTTTCAATTAACCCCGTAGATAATTAAGATGATGAGAGTTTGAGCTTTTTAAAGGGTCTAAAATTTATTATATATCAAAGTTTCAGTAACACACATTTTAAACTTCTTATTTTGAAGTAATTTCAGTACTATAGGAGAGCTATAAAAATAGTAGAGAGTTTCTACATACTCTTCACTCAAATTCCTTTAATTTTAATATTCTACATTGCTATAATAAATTTATCAAAGCTAAGAAATTAATGCAATTTTAATATTATTCAAACTTCAACTTCAGTTAGATTTTACTATTTTTACTAATGCCCTTTTTCCATTTCAGTATCTAATCCCAGATGCCACATTGCATTTCATTGCCATCTCTCCTTAGTCTCTTTTAATGTATGACAATATTTTAGTCTTTGTTTTTCATGACCTTGACACTTTTGCGGATACTAGTCAGACATTTTGTTAAATGTCCCTCAGTTTGGATGTGTCTGAAATTTTCCCATAAATTGATGAAGGTTTTGAATTTGGGAGAGGAATATCTCAGAGGTGATGTACCTTCTCATTGCATCATATTGGGATAATGTGATCTCAGCAAGACTTACCAATGGTAATATTTACCTTGACCACTGGCTAAGGTGAGTGTTTGTCAGATTTCCGTACTCTAAAGTTTCTGTTTTTCTCTTTTTGTGCTTCATCCATGAGAAACAAGTCACTAAGTCCAGCCTGAACTAAATTAAATGAGAATTCAGCTATACCTCCTAGAAGAAATAATAGCAAAAAAATTGTGGACATACAGTAAAACCACACTATACTTAATATATTTGTGGGGGAAACTTTGGGGCTATGCAAAGATCTTTTTCTCCTTAATCTTTACCTACTAATTTTAGCATTCATCAGTAGATCTTTCCTAATGTATTACTTCTACACATATTAATTGAAATTCTTCATAAGAAATATTTCTTTCTTCTCTCCTATTTTTAATTTATTTATAACATAATTATAATTTACATCAGTTTGGCTTCATGGAGATTTATTTTGCTTTTGCATTCTAATCTAATATTATCATTATGTATTATTTAAGCTATTCTAACTCTTGCTATTGGGAGCCTCCTCATATTGGCTTCTGAGGTACTTTGACATGACACATCGCTGCTTCATGTGTGTGTGTGTGTGTGTGTGTGTGCGCACGTGTGTGTGTTTCACTACAAGACTAGGCTTATATTACCTGTGTGTCAGTCCTTTAATAGTTTTCCATGGAATTCCAGTTTCTTTTATTAGGCAATGATATTTGTATTAGTTATGGCTTAAAAATGATGGAGATTTATTATTTCACATTTCAAGAGGCCAGAAGTCCAAAATCAAGATGTCAGCAGGGTTGATTTCTTCAGGAGGCTCTAAGGAGACTCTGTTCCACACCACCCTCCTAGCTTCTGGTGGTTGCTGGATATCTTTGGAATTTGTTGGCTTGTAGCTGCATCACTCCAATCTCCACCTGTGTCATCACTTGGGCCTTCTTCCTTCTGTGTCTCTGTGTGTCTTCTGTCCTTATAAGGATACCACTCACTGGAATTATGGCCCATCTTCATCCAGTGTGACTTCATCTTAACAATAACATCTGCAAAGGATTTTGCCAAATGCGATTACATTTCTCAGGTTCCACTTCCTACAATTTTTGCCAAATAAGATCACATCTCTGAGGTTCAACTCGATGCAATTTTTAAGCCAATGTTGGCATTGGATTTTTAATATAAATAAAAATCCAATAAAAAATAAAAGTATATATACTTGTAAACAATATATACTTTTTATATATGCTTGTAAAAAAAATTAAAAAATTAAATAAAAAATCAAAGTATATATACTTGTAATTAGAATATATAAATAAGAATCTGATATTTTTAAAAATGTTAAAATATACTTGATAATTATATTTTTTTTACCCCTTTGTTTTACACTGCATTTCCAACTTAAGAAATGTACGTAGACATAATACTATATTCTCAGATTTTGAAGACACATTTAATGTTTTCATTTTCAATATGTAAATTTTAAAATAATCTTTGTGAAAATCAAATCTTATGCTCTAGATAATGATGATACTATTAAAGAAAAGTTTGTTTTCAGTCTTTCACATAGACCAGAGAAAAGCAAAAACTATAAAATTTACATTACTTCCATTTAGCTTAAAGTTATTTAAATTTTAATTTGCTTACATTGTAAAATATTTAAAAGATAAAGCGAAAGTATATCATAGTAGACACTCTATATCCACCACCCACATTTAACACATGATTTGGTTTTGCAGTATTTTTAAAAAGAAAGTAAAGTATTCTAAAAAGAACTTAAATGTTAGAATAAAATTGAAGGCCCTGTTTTCATTGTGTATGTCCAAATTTATATTCATAATCATATATCCACAAACACAGCATTAATTAGTATGTTCCTTATATTCATGTTAATGACATTATGCTATACATATTCCTTTTTAATTTGCTTTTACTCTGTTATTTTTTTCAAGATTTATCTATGTTAATACTATAGATATAGTGTTTTAATAACTTCATATTATGTAATTTTCTGGATATTATAAAAATGTAGTGTAATTGACTATTAATTCATTTCTCTATTACTCAAAATTTAGGTTGTTTCATTTTTTAATATTAAAATAATTCTTCACTGGCTATTTATGCACAAAGAAATGCTAATTCTTAGTGTATGTGATGGCCTAGCTCTGGTGGATACTGCTAAATTGTTCTGGGAAGTGGTCATTCTTGTACAGATGCCTATTAGTAGTGTAGGCAAGGTTCTGCATCTCCAAGTCTATGCCCATTGAGTATTATCATATACATATTTATTTGCATTTTTGTCAGTTTTATAGATATAAAATTATATCTCATTGCTTTAATAAACACTTCCTAAATTTCTAGTAATATTGAGTTTATAAAATGTTTATTAGCAATTAAGATTTTCCTTCTGCAATTTGTCCAAATTCTTGATTTATTTTATTAATTTTTTTGTTATGACATAGAAACTTTTTATGCATTCAGACACTAAATCTTGGTTAGTTATAGGCAATGCAGATACAATTCTTCATTGTATGGTTTATGGTTTAATTACATATAGTATATATATAATATAGTTTGTTATACAGATATTTTAAACAGCAATATAGCAAAATGAATCATACTTGTTTTTGTTGTTGCTGGCAAGGGTGTATTACTGAAGAAATTCTTTTTACCTTGAGATCTATAGTTATTCTTTTAAATTAGATATTTATTCTGAGTTATATTTTTCCATATAAGATAAAGTACTCATTTATGTTTTATTGTTTTCATTTGAATAGGCAATGTTTAGGAGATTATGTATTGAATAATCTGTCACCTCTTCAGTAATGTGGTTGTAAAACCACCACCTTTGGGATATCTGATGCCATATCAATACAGATTTGTTTCTGAGCTATCTCTTTACATACGTTTCTCTATCTGCCTATTCCTGTGCCAAAATTATAGTATATTAATTTCAACTTATTTGGTAAGTAAAGTCTGCTCTTCTGTAGTATATGGGCAGTATAATGTATTAGTTTATATGTAATATTTAGAGCTAGCACAGCTGACTTCATATTCCAATTATATCCTCTGTTAACAATATGACAGCAGCAAGTTACTTAAACTCTCCGTTTCTTCATGTGCACAGTGAAAGTTTTAATGATTTTTATATCATATAGTGTTCATTAAAAAGTTAAATGTGCTCAATTATGTAAAGCATTATGCCTAACAAATAATACATACTCAATAATTAGCTGTTACTCAAAATTGTCTATATTGTTCTTGGTCTTTTACTCTATGAATTTTAGGATCAGCATTTTGCATAATTTCATAAACCTAACAAAAATTTTTACTGAAATCACACTAAATTTATAGAGAAGTTTATGTTCTCTAGTTGGTTCTACAGATCAGCTTTATTTGGGTGGGATTAATTCCTAATAGTAATTTATGATAGACAGAATACTAGTCCTGATAAACAGTACTTTATGGAGTAGTTTTGCAAAATTTTTATACCATAAAGTAATTTTAGAAACCTGTCGGTTTTTTCTTCTAAGATGGAGCAGTTACTTAACCAATAGGTAAAATAAGCCCTTCGTATTACAAATAAGTAACTTGAGGCTCAGAAAAACTATGACTTGGTAGGTAAGTGACAAGTGGTCTTGAGCAGTCCTCAGACTCACAACTGAAGTTTTCTGTCTGTGTAGCTGAAATAGATTTTATCAAAAGTAGATTAGCTATTCTTAGAGTATTAAAATTTAATAAAACATATTAATGTTAAATCTCTACAGAACATTGTTTAGTTTCTTCTTAATGACTCTGACATTACATGTATTTTAAAGTGCCTCTACGTTGATAGGAACATAAACTGATGCCTTGAAAAACATTGAAAAGCTAGTTTACAGAAATTCTCGATGAGAAAAATAACATATAATATCAGTTTTACTGTGTTTTGATACATAACTCAAAACTCCTGATTCCTTCTCTCATATTCTCTCTTTTCCTCCAAAGCCTATTAAACATCCACCTACTCTGTAAATAAATAGAGCTAGGAGATATTGATTAGCTCTGTCTAGGGGCTGATACAGAATCAGTGTTGCGCATTGCTCAGCAAGACTTTTTGAGTGGTAGCTGTGGGGAGGATCTTGAGTATGCTGATTAGGTAATTCCTGAAAACATCTATTTCACAAATCACACTCAACTTATAGTGAAAATTGTATTTGCCTGCAATTCATTTTTCAAAATTCTGCTTTGCTGTCATCTCTTCTGTGAAGGCTTTTCTGACATCAGCCAAAGGAAAAGGCGAAAATGTTTTATTCATAGCTACATCCTCAAAGAAAAAAAGAATTTATCATAATTGGATAAAAGGCTACCAGGTAACTTTAAAAAAATGTAGTACAAAGAACATGCATTTGAAACTATTGCTTGCAAACGACAAATAAAAACCCTGGTTATTAGGTTAATGGAGGAAAATTGCCACTTATTTCCTCAGGTAGTTTTGCAGACTTTTTAAGCAGGCAGATTCCTGAGTCACTGTGTTGTTGAAAAAGATTTCACAGAAAAAAAGGGTGATTCTGCTACATTTGGTGTTTAGTCATGGTTCATTTTGCAGCAATTTACACCAGGACTTTTGATTGCTCATTCTTTTTAGAATGCATCTGCTGGGAGTGGTGGATTACGCCTGTAATCCCAGCACTCTGGGAGGCTGAGGTGGGTGGATCACAAGTTCAGGAGATGGAGATCATCCTGGCTAACAAGGTGAAACCCCATCTCTACTAAAAATACAAAAAATTAGCCAGATGTGGTGGCCTGCACCTCTAGTCCCAGCTACTCAGGAGGCTGAGACAGGAGAATTGCTTGAACCCAGGAGGCGGAGGTTGCAGTGAGCCAAGATTGCACCACTGTACTCCAGCCTGGGCAACAGAGTGAGACTCCATTTCAAAAAAGAAAAAACAAAAAAAGCATCTACTCAGACAAATACCATTGAAAGACCCTTCTAATTCAAAGCTTCTATTTTCAGTTCCTTATTACTAAACTAATTAACTGGTGAAATGAAATGATTCATACTTACTGTCAGTTGAAAAGTGAATTTTGCTGTATGGAAATAAAATCCTTCAAGCTATTTTAGAGGATTAGATTAAAATAATTATATATTGGATAAAAATTCTTTAATATTGTGAGCCAACCCTGTCTCAAACTTATTTCTATGAAGTTTCCACCACATTCATATAAGTAACAGCTATCCACATAACACTGCATTGTGCCTATTTCTATTTTCCTCATCGAGAACACAAGTGTGGTATCATCATGCTAGAGAAGTGAAGTCTGTATGTAACAACCTAACCTGGGTTAGCCTAACTGACTCCATCTTAGCTGCAAACCTGATAGGCTCTCTTGTGCTGCAGCCCCTCAGGTGCATTACTGGATCACACTGCACTCAAAGCTTTGAACCATTAAGAGTAGTTCACACTGTTCACAATACCTGTAACCATTGTAACTGCATCCTGCTTGGCAAGTCTACCTGCTATTGTGAATACATTCCTTGGTAACTGATTGTATGGAAAGTTCCCCCTGCTACTCCCTTTAGTGATTGTATGGAAATACCCTTAGCAACCAACAATCCTGGGAACCTCCTGTCCCCTCATCTAACTTGCTTGTTCTGCTTCTGCAAAATTCCGCTTCACCTAGGCTACCCCCTCCCCTACCTAAATCAACATATAAAGGGAAATCAAGCCCCTTCCTGGGGCAGAGAGATTTCGAGCATTAGCTGACTCTCGGCTGAATAAAGGACTCATAATTTGAACTCAGAGCGTGGCATTTCCTTCTAACTCACTCAGATATTACATGTATATTAAAAATAATCTTTCCTGCAACATTGAATGCTCCAAGTCTTATGCCTCCATACTGTTTATTTGTCTAAATATATGGTTATAATCAATAAAGTCTACAAGTATATAATTAGCAGCAAGTCACATCTGAAATTTGCACAATCATTAATAGCTGTATGATATTGAACAAGTTACTTAAGATGTCCTACACTGTAAAGTAGAGAAATAATACCTACTTCATTAGTTTGATATAAAAGTAAAAGTGATCTGGTAAGAAGTATAAACATCTAAAATGTTTGGATAGGAAAACACAATTTTGTTTAATTTTTTTCTTCTTTTTCTTCAGAAAGGATAGAAAACAGTTCTAGGAAAATGATCTAAGTATTTTCTGCTCTTATACAAAGAAGAGTTTGTGTTCCTAAATATGGGAAGAAATCAGGAGATAATAGTACAGACAGGAGACAGGGAAATACTGGATAAAAGAGGGGGGCTCCTTGGCAAAGGCCCCACCCTCAAGCTTGGAAACCCACAGCCCTAAATGGGAACAGGCATTCCTGTTTTCACACCCAAAAGTTGCTTTTTGGCCTGCTATGCCCTTCTATCCTGTACCCATATAAACCCCAGACCCCAGGCTCCAGAGACAGACTAAGAGAAGAACAGAAGAGCAGAAGAATGGCAAAATGGTGCAGCAGAGAAGAAGAGAAGGAGTGTCTGAGCTCAGAGAAGAATTTGGCTAGGGACAATGGGAGAGGAGACTGGACACTGGATGGCCAAACTCCAAGGGAAGATCATCTTCCCACTCCATCCCTTTTAGAGCTCCTCATGCATCCTCCTGAGAGCCACCTCCACCACTCAGTAAAATCCCTGCCTTCATCCTTCAAGTCCATGTGTGACCTGATTCTTCCTGGATGCAAGACGAGGATTTGGGACCAAGAGGGCACTGAGCTGGTTAACACTTAAGCCATCTGCGGATTGCAAAGCTAAAAAAGTGCACCGTAACACACACTCAATTGGGCTTAGGAAGTCACAAGCACCTGTCCTAGACACTACCATGGGGCCAAAGCCCCAAGGCACTGGCCCCAGCTCCTTCACCTGCCTGTCTGCATGCTCCCCCTCTGGTACGGGGTTTGAGCAGGTGCAGTGGCCCAACGAATGAGCCACGCCCCTGTTGCAGGTCCTGCAAGGGGGTCAGGGAGCTCTCCCTTTTCAATGCTAACTACAGATGACTAGGGAGATGAGAAACCAGACAATCTTAGGGAAGTTGGTTCACAGTAAAGAAAATCATTTTCTTAGAATACTTGGGGAAGTACATATAGTGAAGGGTCACCATGAGTGATTAGGAGGTTTTTGGAGCTGAGTCATGTTATGTTAAATACCCACCATTTATATGAAGCAAGACTAGTCTATTGCTTGAGCCAAAGGTGCTGTAATGTGGGTGTCCAGTTGGGATCCAGAGAATTTTACTTTGTTTGGCTTCAGCATCTTACCTGTTAGTTTTAGCAAGAGTGAGATGAGTAAGTTCCTCATCTGATTCCTACATTTCACAAGCTCAACAAAAAAAAAACACAGCATGCAGAACAAATAAGCTCAAGTTTTTAGTCATATGTATAATGGGGAGGATGAGTATTTAAGAGAAATGTAGAATTAATATACAAATTTTACTTAGAGATTGAAAGAAAAAGAAATAAGAATGAAGAAAGAGATAAAAATTAGTAAAATTAGGAAAATAGAATCAGGGAAACCAGGAAAAATCTAAGTTTTCAGAAAATGATTAAAATATTAAATACTGATAAATCAAGTTGAGTCATGACTAAGAAATAGCTTTTATATTTGACAGTAATTTATTTATTAATTTTTTTTTTTGAGATGGAGTCTCACTCTTGGCCCAGGCTAGAGAGGGTCCTGCAGTGGTAGGATCTTGGCTCACTGCAACCTCCACCTCCCAGGTACAAGTGATTCTCCTGTCTCAGCCTCCCGAGTAGCCAGGATTACAGGCACCCACCACTACACCAGGCTAATTTTTGTGTCTTTACTAGAGACGGTTTCATCATGTGGCCAGGCTGGTCTCAATTCTTGACCTCAGGTGAGCCACTGCCTTGGCCCCTCAAAGTGCTGGAATTACAGGTGTGAGTCACCATGCCTGACTGACAGTGATACCTTAAATTGGTAAAATAGGGGTGGTAGATGCAGAGTGTATAGCATTTGTAAGTGATTAATGATGTGAGTATTAAGATACTGAATGCAGAAATCACAGAAATTCACCTAAGAAACATAAATTAAATGATAATGGGATCTAAAATTCAGTCTGTCCAGAGGAAATCTTATTCTTCCTTAATTAAAATGGGGCTGGATACAGTGGCTCACACCTGTAATCACAGCACTTTGGGAGGCCAAGGCAGGTGGATTGCTTGAGGCCAGAAGTTTGAGACCAGCCTGACCAAGATGGCAAAACCCTGTCTCTACTAAAAATGCAAAAATTAGCTGGCATAGTGGCATATTATTTAGGAACAATTTTGATTGGTACATTTTTGCTCAATAACTTTCAGTAACTTTTCACGTTAGTTCTGTTATGTTTATTAGCTAAAATGTATTAAAACAGTTCTCTATCATTTTAACTGAAGACACTTTCATTTAGTTAACCAATTATATGTGTAAGTTTGGGAGTGCCTACTAGGGAATGCTAAAGTCTAGACACATTAGGATTTTAAAAAGCCAAATAATCTTTTGCATTTACAAACCAGATTCAAATTAAAACAAGTGATTCAAAAGGTTGCCACATGTTAACCACAAATTATATGGCACAGCAACATTGTGAATAAATAATTTTGGTCTTGAAAATAAGGCAAATGAAGTATATACTTTTAGGATTTCAACTGGTGCAAATTGGCCAACTCTAGAGCTGTTTAAGTATATTGTGATAAATAAAATTAAAATGAGAGTGATATTTAACATGAGCTAAAAATACTTTTTAGTGAATTTTTTTCTGATGTTATTTATATATACATTTTTATATACATTTTTTCTGATGTTATATATACACATACATATAAATTTATAGATGCTATACAATTGCATAAATATGTTAACACAATGTTTGTCCTCAATAAAGTTTGCTAAACAGATGTATTGATCATAATCTCTCTTGATGATTTGTGATTCTACAAAAGTAAGCATGGCTGTTGCACTTGCATTTAAGGGCCTCAGGAAGCTCTGATTATTGTTCACATTTCACTTGATATTAAACACTTCTTATCTTGTATAATCTGATACAAATCAATTAAAATACATAATGTTTCATTTTAAATTATCCACATTTTGAAAACAATAGCAGTTTGTCTTTGGAATTAGAACTGTGATAGTCTGTGCTGCTATTGTCTGAACGTTTGTATCCCCCAAAATTTGTATTTTGGAACATAATCTTCAATGCAATAGTGTTAAGAGTTGGAACTTTTAGGAGACGATTAGTTCATGAGGGCTCTGCCCTTATGAATAGGATTAGTACCCTTGTAAAAGAGGCCTGAGGAAGCTTATTTATCTCTTCTGCCATGTGAAGACACAGCTAGAAGACACCATCTTTTAAGCAGAAGGTCCTTACCAGACACCAAATTTGGTCTTGGAATTTCCTATCTCCAGAACTGTGAACAATAAATTAGAAGTTCATTGCCACTAATGAGCTTAATTTTGATTATTAAAAACTTTCTATACTTCAAGAGTTTTTAAAAACATCTTTGAAAACTTTTTGAGAGTATGGAAAATATCTTCAAGTGTCTATCTGACTTCTTTCTTGTATATTAGCCACTATCATGATTAAACTAATCAGAGGACTTAACCACTAATAAAATCTTTTAGAATTTGTAAATGATGTAAATTATGGTAAAAAAGATCCAGTGAATCTCCAGAACTCAGGATATAGGTTAAATAACTCTCATTATTGTTGATTTCTTTCTAAGCATCAGTCTGTAGGGTATTTAAAGATAAACTGAGCTGCTCTTTTCACATTTGATTTTAATAACTGTAAGACATAAACCAAAATACCTAAAATGCATTAATATGTAAACATGTGCTTTACCTCAAATGTTTAAAGTTCTGGGGTTTTAATATCAGAGACAAGCTAGACCTAAATTAATTGAAAAATGAGGAAAGAAGTTGTTAACATAAAATAATAAAGAACTTTTAAAGGATAATGGTCTATTATTTCCCCCCTCCTAAAATAATAAAATTATCAACTATAATACAACCTTCCTCAACACAAATCAAAATAGATTCAAAAGGTATCCATCTTGTATTTCTCTTGTTTTTATATGAGTTTTAAAATATGCTTTCTGAAAAAGAGCTCATATAATTTTTCTTGTGGTTTATTGGTGATCTTAAGGATTGTATTTAGGGATAACATTTTAAAACAACCTGAAAGTCTACCGCTCTAATGTCCTTGATTTATTACCTCTCCACATACAAGTCAATCCTTGAAAGGAGCAACTGGAAATCTGTAGTGAAAAGCAATTCTGCAAAGCCAGCTGAAATGAGTAATGCAGGACATGTCATAGAAGTAGCCACGGGTGTACCGGAGACTGTTTTTACTAACTCAGGAAGCCCAGTTGTGCATATCTCTTCCCAACTCTGTGTCAGTGACATTGTGTTGGTATCTTGGAATAAGCCATATTGAGATTATTACATCACAGAAATCAGACTAATGCTGCAAAGCAAGGCTTTTATATTTTATTTTATTTTTGTTCCTCTGGAGAGTTGGCTCATAAAGATTTATGAGCACACCACTGGACACAAATTATTATTAACAAGTTTTGGATAATGATTCAAATATATGTCATTCAAATTTAAAAATATTCTCTTAGAGTTGTCATGAATGAAATAAATAAGGAAATAAGAAGAATGAGTAAAAATTGATAGCAATAATACTGCCTTTACTTTAGAAGTAGACTATGTATTATTACTTCATTCTATTAATCATTTTTTGTTTTGTCTTGTATGTAATGTGTGTCAAACACTACAGCTAGGTGAAAGAGTTTTGAAGATAAAGAATAAAGACCTTGAACTTAAGGAGGTCATAGCTAAAGGAAAAATCACATAAACAGAATATGTATTAAATACAAGTGCAGAGATGTTCATGAGATATTTTAGAAACATCAAAGAAGAGAAAACAGTTTAATGAGTACACAGTACATGGTGGTCTCCTGGAGGAGGTGGCATCTGACTGCTGAATAAAGTTCTTGAAAGGTAGACACTAGAAAACATACTGTTTATTAAATTAGTAACAAAAAATAAATCTTGTCACTTATAATTTTAAGTTTAATATTGACACTTTGTACAGGAAAGGAAATGTCAGAAGTGTAAATAGGAGCAGACCTCCAACCCTTTACTTTCATTTCTGAAGCTTCTCACCCTCAATTTTTTAAATTAAAGAAAACACTGGACCACTGTCAGCCAGTTAAAGACAAATAATATGGCTCCCAACCTTTCCAGAAGAGGACTTCATCAATCCCTTATAGCCCTGATGTGGTGGGAATGTTAGTTCTGTTTAAAATCAGTTTCTTTTCATGGAGGGCCTAGCCATCATGTGGAGCTGGAAGGAGGTCCTGGGGCAACTGAAGGCATCTGGCCGAAGGCTACACCTCAGTGTTACCTGAAGGCCCTGGACTGACTCCAGCCCCCAAAGCTCACCAGGATGTTGGCACCAGGATTTCCAGATTTTCTATCAAATTTTATTCCTTTCTTTTTGTGGCTACCATGTCTCATATCCCTTATGAGACGGGGCAGAAATCTAGAGTATTGCATAGGTGACCATGACTGTTCATAGACAGATTCCTCCATATTCTTGGGTGAAGGTCATGCTTGCATCCATGGAGAGCACCTATGGCGGTTACTGAGACCCAGAGGAGACAGGAGAAAGAGGAAAAGGGAGATGCCCTTTCTATCTTTCTCTTTTACCTGGATCACTATAAAGGAAGAAAGATACACCTTAATTTCCCCTCTTTTCTAGATGGGTAACCACTCATCTTCAAGCCTGCACTCCACTCGAGTGTAGCCTGAATCTCTTAACCCACAGACTCTGAAGTTTACAAGCCCCAACTCACTCATGTATAGAGGCCTTCTGGGACTTAATTCAATTCTTTCTTTCTTTTCAAGGCTACCATGTCTCATATACTTTATGATATGAGACATGGTAGCCATGAAAAGAAAGGAACTCTCCTGGAAGGATTTTATGTTACTGTTAAATCTTCACTGCTGCTGAGAAACAGGCAGCCCTACATATAACAGATAAATTCAGAGATGAATACCATGTCTCCTATAGCCAGAAAAAAAAAAAGCCAGTCAAACGGGGAAAGAAGGTGAGAAAAATGCAAAATCCTTATTGCCAGTAAGAAGTGAGACAGTACAGCTTGAAAACCCTAACTGGAACCCTGGTAATCCCATAGATTAGTGGAAAAGAAAGCACTTTCAGATGTGTATATTAGAGGGCTTACAAAGGCCCAGAGTTAAACCTCTTAACTACTATAAGCTATCCATGATAGATCAAAAGCTAGATGAAAATCTCTTAGCCTTTTAACAAAGGCTAGAGAAGCTTTGATAAAGCACAACTATCTCCTAATTCAATTGAGGGACAGCTAATCTTGAAAGACAAGTTTACTCAAGTGGCCTCTGCTATCAGATGGAAGCTACAGAGACAGGCTATAGGACCAGATGGCACCTTAGACAATCTTCTAAGCATAGCCACCTTGATCTTTTGTTATAGGCACCAAGAGGAGGTTTAGGAAAAGGAGAGAAAATACAAGAAAAAATGCAGAGAGAAGATGGATACCTTGGAATGAAAGGAAGGTGTGGGACTCTATAAGCCCACTGATCAAGCCAGCCAAATAAACTGGTCAGTAACAGACTTTGCTATAGGCCTCCCTCATGTTTTATGTCCTTGAGCATAATCTTCAACCACATGACAGTACTTTGTTTTAGCCTCTGCCATTTTACAATGGCAGCCTGGGTTCAATCCTGGCTTAGGGAATGAATACTTTCAAAATCTGTGTAGTTTTACCATTTGCTAATTCTATTCCCTCTCCATGAACAACTTCTAACTTCCTTCTTTAAATTTTCCTTTCTCTAAGTTGCTTTAAAGGTTACAGATTTTGTAAAAGCTACTTACCACCCCTTTGAAAATACCTCCTACACTGACAGTTGAATCATAAACTAATTGAGTCTTGTTGGTTTCACCTGTGAGGTTACTGTTGGTAAAATTCAAAAGCTAGAAATATTAACCACTTTATGTGGCTAAAATCAGGTAACAAGGTATTTAAAATAATTTTCTTAAAGAGTGCTCAGCTTAATTAAAAGTGGGTATCCAAATTGTTGGTACATTTAAAAGACGTTTCTATTTTTCTCTTCTTCGAACTTGTTTTTCTGAAAAAGGTTTTTTTTTTTTTCTTGGTTGAATTCTTTTCCTTCATTTTGTCTTGCCACACTTAATGCATTTATGAGAAATCCTAAGATAATTTCTTATGACCTGGGACTCCTTGGGAAAAGCAAAAAATGTGACACAAATTCCATTTTGGGAGAAATATCTGTTTTCCTCATGGAAGCCCAGGAATTAGAGCTGAATACCTCCCTCACAAAATCTGTTTTTGCCTTTTAGCTATACCTGTTTATTAGGCCCTAGATATTGCATGCTTTCCTACTATTGCTCTTAAAGGTCGCAATCCAGAAGCCAATAAGCCAGTTAGACAATGGACAAATGAAAAATTGTGTAACTACTGGATCTTCTTCTCATTGTCTGTGTAGTTATATGTGTGTTGTGTTTGGTGCCTATAAAAAAAGCTCTAATTCATTGGCTTAGAGAAAAATGAGCACTGAAATAAACTATTTTTAAAGAAAAAATAAAAGCTATAATAACCTTAGAGTTTATATGACCTTAGTCTTTAAGAAATAAAAATAGTGGGGGCCAATAGTCAACATCCTTAGAGAAAAAAACTTTCAACCGAGAATTTCATATCCAGCCAAACTGAGCTTCATAAGTGAAGGAAGAATAAAATATTTTGCCAACAAGCAAGTACTCAGAGATTTGTCACCACCAGACCTGCTTTACAAGAGCTCCTGAAAGAGGCACTACACATAGAAAGGAACAACCAGTACCAGCCATTCTAAAAACATACCAAATGCTAAAGAACATCAACAAAATAAAGAATCTGCATCAACTAACGGGCAAAACAGCCAGCTAGCATCAAAATGGCAGTATAAAATTCACACATAACAATATTGATCCTAACTGTAAATGGGCTAAATGCACCAATCAAAAGACACAGACTGGCAAATTGGATAAAAAAACAAAACCCATCAGTGTGCTGTATCCAGGAAACCCATCTCACATGCAAGAATACACAAAGGCTCAAAATAAGGGGATGGAGGAAGATTTACCAAGCAAATGGAGAGCAAAAAAAAGCAGGAGTTGCAATTCTCATCTCTGATAAAATGGACTTTAAAGCAACAAAGATCAAAAGAGACAAAGAAGGTCATGACATAATGGTAAAAGGATTGATACAGCAAGAAGAGCTAACAGTCCTAAATATATATGGACCCAATACAGGAGCACCCAGATATATAAGGCAAGTTCTTAATGACTTACAAAGAGACTTAGACTCCCACACAATAATATTGGGAGACTTTAACACTCCACTCTCAATATTAGACAGATCAACCAGACAGAAAATTAACAAGGATATCCAGGGCTTGAACTCAGACCTGGAACAAGCAAACATGATAGATATTTACAGAAGTCTCCACCCCAAATCCACAGAATATACATTCTTCTCAGCACCACATCACACCTACTCCAAAATTGACAACATAATTGGAAGTAAATCACTCCTCAGCAAATGCAAAACAACTGAAATCATAACAAACAGTCTCTCAGACCATAGTGCAATCAAGTTAGAACTCAGAATTCAGAAACTAACTCAGAACTGCACAGCTTCATGGAAACTGAACAACTGGTTCTTGAATGTTGATTGAATAAACAATGAAATGAAGGCAGAAATAAAAAAGTTCTTTGAAACCAACAAGAATGAAGACAAAACATACCAGAATCTCTGGGACACATTTAAAGCACTCTCCAGAGGAAAATATATAGCAATAAGTGCCCACATGAGAAGAGTGGAGAGATCCAAAATTGACACCCTATTGTCAAAATTGAAAGAGCTAGAGGAGCAAGATCAAAAAAACTCAAAACCCAGCAGAAGACAAGAAATAACTAAGATTAGAGCAGAACTGAAGGAGATAGAGACAAGAAAAATCCTTCAAAAAAATCAATAAATCCAAGAGCTGGTTTTTCAAAAAGATCAACAAAATAGACAGACCACTAGCCAGACTGATAAAAAAGAAAAGAGAGAACAACCAAATAGATGCAATAAAAAATGATAAAGGGGAAGTCACCACAGATTCCACAGAAATTCAAGCCATCCTCAGAGAATACTACAAACAACTCTATGCACATAAACTAGTAAACCAGGAAAAAATGGATAAATTCCTGGACACCCGTGTCCTCCCAAGCCTAAACCAGAAGGAAGCTGAAACTATAAATAGACCAATAACAAGGTCTGAAGTTGAGGCAGTAATTAAGAGCCTACCACACAAAAAAAGCCCAGGTCCAGATGGGTTCACAGCTGAATTCTACCAGACACACAAAGGGGAGCTGGTACCATTCCTTCTGAAACTATTCCAAAAAATTCAAAAAGAGGGAACTCTTCCCAGATCATTTTATGGGACCAACATCATCCTGATACCAAAACCTGGCAGAGACTCAACAAGAAAAGAAAACTTCAGGCCAATATCCATGATGAACATAGATGCAAAAATCTGCAATAAAATACTGGTAAACCAACTGCAACAGCACATTAAAAGCTTATCCATCGTGACCAAGTAGGAGTCATCCCGGGGATGCAAGGCTGGTTCAACATATGCAAGTCTATAAACGTAATTCACCACATAAACAGAACCAAAAACAAAAACCAATCAAAAACCATGATTATCTCAACTGACGCAGAGAAGGCATTTGACAAAATTCAACAGCCCTTTATGCTAAAAACCCTTAATAAACTCGGTATTGATGGAATATATCTCAAAGTAATAAAAGCTATTTACAACAAACCAGCAACCAATATCATACTGAATTGGCAAAAACTGGAAGCATTCCCTTTGAAATCTGGCACTAGACAAGGATGCCCTCTCTCATCACTCCTATTCAACATAGTACTGGAAGTTCTAGCCAGAGCAATCAGGCAAGAAAAAGAAATAAAGGGTATTCAAATAGGAAAGGTGGAAGCCAAATTGTCTCTCTTTGCAGATGACATAATAGTATACATAGAAGACCCCATCACCTCAGCCCAAACAATCCTGAAACTGATAAGCAACTTCAGCAAAGTCTCAGGATATAAAATCAAAGTGCAAAAATCACAAGCATACCTATGCACCAATAACAGACTTAAAGAGAACCAAATCAAGAACAAACTGCCATTCACAATTGCTACAAAGAGAATAAAATACCTAGGAATACAACTTACAAGGAACGTAAGGGACCTCTTCAAGGAGAATGACAAACCACTGCTCAACGAAATAAGAGAGGACACAAATAGATGGAGAAACATTTCATGTTCATGGTTAGGAAGAATCAATATCATGAAAATGGCTATACTGCCCAAAGTAATTTACAGAGTCAACACTATCCCCATCAAGCTACCATTGAATTTCTTCACAGAACTGGAGAAAACCACCATGAACTTCATATGGAACCAAAAGAGAGCCCGCATAGCCACGTCGATTCTAAGCAAAAAGAACACAGCGGGAGGCATCACACTACCAGACTTCAAACTATACTACAAGGCTACAGTAATCAAAACAGCATGGTACTGGTACCAAAACAGGGATATAGACCAATGGAACAGAACAGAGGCATCGGAGGCAACACAACATATCTACAACCATATAATATTTGATAAACCAGACAAAAACAAGCAATAGGGAAAGGATTCCCTGTTTAATAAATGGTGTTGGGAAAACTGGCTAGCCATGTGCAGAAAGCAGAAACTGGACCCCTTCCTGACACCTTACACTAAAATTAACTCCAGATGGATTAAAGACTTAAACGTAAGACCTAACACCATAAAAATCCTAGAAGAAAATTTAGGCAAAACCATTCAGGACATAGGAGTAGGCAAGGACTTCATGACCAAAACACCAAAAGCGTTGGCAACAAAAGCCAAAATAGACAAATGGGACCTAATCAAACTCCACAGCTTTTGCCCGCAAAAGAAACAGTCACTAGAGTGAATCGGCAACCAACAGAATGGGAAAAAATCTTTGCAGTTTACCCATCTGACAAAGGGCTGATATCCGGAATTTACAAAGAACTCAAACAGATTTACAGAAAAAAACAAACAAGCCCATTCAAAAATGGGCAAAGGATATGAACAGACACTTTACAAAAGAAGACATACATGAGGCCAACAAACACATGAAAAAATGCTCATCATCACTGGTCATTAGAGAGATGCAAATCAAAACCACATTGAGATACCATCTCACGCCAGTTAGAATGGCGATCATTAAATAATCTGGAGACAACAGATGCTGGAGAGGATGTGAAGAAATAGGAACACTCTTACACTGTTGGTGGGAGTGTAAATTAGTTCAACTGTTGTGCAAGACAGTGTGGTGATTCCTCAAGGACCTAGAAATAGAAATTTCATGTGACCCAGCAATCCCATTACTGGGTATATATCCAAAGGACTATAAATCGTTCTACTATAAGGACACATGCACACGAATGTTCATTGCAGCACTGTTTACAATAGCAAAGACCTGGAACCAACCCAAATGCCCATCAATGATAAACTGGACTGGGAAAATGTGGCACATATACACCATGGAATATTATGCAGCAATAAAAAATGATGAGTTTTTGTTCTTTGTAAGGACATGGATGAATCTGGAGAACATCATTCTTAGGAACCTGACACAAGAACAGAAAATGAAATACCACATATTCTCACTCATAGGTGGGTGAGGAAAAATGAGAACATATGGACACAGGGAAGGGGGTACTACACACTGGGGTCTATTGAGGGGAATAGGGGAGGGACAGTGCTGGGGGGAGCTGGGGAGGGATAGCCTGGGGAGAAATGCCAAATATGGGTGAAGGGGAGGAAGGCAGCAAAACACACTACCATGTGTTTACCTATGCAACTATCTTGCACATTCTGCACATGTACCCCAAAACCTAAAATGCAATAAAAATTAATTAATTAATTAATTAATTTAAAAAAAGAAATAAAAATAGTTTTAAAGATAATTGGTAAAATGCAAATGTCCTCAAAATATAAATACGTGGTCTAAATCATGTAAGTTGGACACTAGGTTTACTATATATTTTAAAGTTGTAAATGGCCTGCTTTACAGCTTGGTAAGGCCTAGGGACATATAAAATTGACCACGCCCTTAACTATGCTTGAAAAAGTAAGACTTTATCTGCACCTAGTACATAATTAAAACAAATTTACCAGGTTTTACATTAAACTTAAAATTGCTAAGGGTTACCATTTTAACCTGTAATTTAGACTATAAAAGAGATTTACATGCAAGGTGTGTAAGAATAGTGAAATGTTTTTGTGGTAATGATATATAAAAGGCATGGAAATGTAAATCTTCCCTAGGGATAAAGGATTGTCTTAAATTGGGTTAAATAAAGCTGAAGGCTTTAAGCAAGTTATGGAATGATTGTAAAAATTAATCTTAACAAAGAAGTATTCTATTATTCTGGGTTCTCTTAGAGGAATATATATATATATGTGTTTTACATATATAATGTTATATATGTATATGTTTTGGAGGGATATATGTTTTAGAGGGATAAATATATGTAATATATAAAATCACCTTTATATACATATATAAAGGGGACTGTATTAAGTAATAAATTACTGGATCACAAGATCCCACAATAGGCTGTCTGCAAGCTGAGGAGCAAGGAGAGCTAGTCTGAGTTCCAAAACTTAAGAACTTGGAGGCTGATATTCGAGGACAAGAAGCATCCAGCATTGGAGAAGGATGTAGACTAGGACATAGGTTCATCTCTCATTTTCACGTTTTTCTGCCTGCTTTATATTCACTGAAAGCTGATTAGATTGTGACCCCCTAGATTAAGAGTAGTTCTGCCTTCCCCAACCCACTGCCTCAAATGTTAATCTCTTTTGGTAACACCCACACAGACATACCCAGGATTAATACTTTGTATCCCTCAATCCAATCAAGTTGACACTCAGTATTAATCATCACAAATTTACCCCTTTTTCACTTGAACCCATACACATTTCCTAAGATCATACATAATCTTCAAATAAAAACAATGAGTTCATAATTACACCAAACATAATACAACTATCCTGCATACAACTGGAAATGTACCAACCCCCAACCCAAATGCTATTGCATAAAGTTAACAATATTTAAATCTGATATGAAGCCAATAAATCTTATGTTACACGATAAAGGAAAAGGAAACGAACTGAAGAGATTGTCTTAGTAAAAGTGCATATCTGCACAAACATGTTTTCAACAAAAGAAGGAGAAAGTATTCTTGACAATTAACAGTCCTCTTTTCTGCCGCTGGTCATGTGGTTGTTGCTGGTATTGATGACTACGTTCTTCACTACCCATTCTGTATTCCCCTTGGCAAGCACCTCAGCAGGTCATGGATTTTTCCTTGTAGAGTGACCAAAACTTTCATTCCTGAAGTCTGAACAATTTGTAGTCCTGCCTGGATTGGGCTTTTGTAGTTTCCCATTGACATTAATCATGGGACATGGTAATACTAATAGATGCCCTAGTGGATCTTATTTCATACATTTAGACACATGGGATTGCCAAATTGATGTTTAATCTTTTTCAGGTTATATTTTAGGAAATAGTATTAATATATGTCCCCAAAATCATATGGGATGTCTAAGGTTCTAATGTCTAAATACATGCTATTGATCACAATTAAGGTTATTATGTTAAACTATTGTAAATCATAGAAATAACTAAATTTCTTTGTCAATCATATTCTTGACTGAAGCTATCCTGGACATATTGTCATTTACAGACGATTTTTTTCTTGTTTTAATCCTCTTCAAAAGATGATTTATGGTCAGCAATAGGACATTTCCATCTGAGACTACTTCTGTCTGGACTCTGTTTTCCATACCACTGTTAGCACTTTGGACAAAAGCATTCAACAAGTCTCTAGGAAGTTCCAAACTTTTCCACACTTCCCTGTCTTCTTCTGAGCCCTCCAAACTGTTCTAATGTCTGCCTGTTACCCAGGTCCAAAGTTGCTTCCATATTTTCAAGTATTTTTTTGAGGAGCACCCCACTCCTAGTACCAATTTACTGTATTAGTTCATTTTCATACTGTTGATAAAGACATACCCAAGAATGGGCAATTTAAGAAAGAAAGAGGTTTATTGGGCTTAGAGTTTCACATGGCTGGAGAAGCCTCATGATCAAGGTGCAAGGCAAGGAAGAGCAATTCACACCTTACATGGATGGCAGCAGGCAAAAAGAGAAAGTGCTTGTGTTTGGGAACTCCTCTTTTTAAAACTATCAGATCTTGTGAGATTTAGTCACTATCATGAGAACAGCATGGGAAAGACTTGCCCCCAAAATTCAATTATCCCCCACTGGATCCATCCCACAACATGTGAAAACTCAAGATGAGAGTTGGATGAGGACACAGCAAAATCATATCATTTTGTGACCTCAGGAATAACAGCTAGTAATTATTTAGAATTCAGGCCCCTCTTATCTTCCTTGCTTAGTGGCCTTTTATTAGTTTGTGTAAGGGAAGTTTAGTTTTGAGGCATGGCTATTATCATTTAAATTATAAACTAAATTTTACACAAAGTTAGCTTGGCCCCTCCCCATGAATGAAAACAAAACAGCCAGCCTTGAGGCTAAAAGTGAGATGTAGTCAGCCATGTCAGATTTCTCTTACTGCCATAACTTTTCAAAGGCAGTCTATGAATAAAGACAACATTTTCCAAGTCGATATATATTTTAAGGGTTCTGGTATCTATAGCCACAGGTACACTTGCTTCAATTATGTTTTACATATGTAAAAGAAAATATATTTTGTGCTTGGCATGTAACAGTGATTTATTAGACATTAGTTGAATAAATAATAAGTTCTTTAAAATGTTACCCAAAATGAATTTGAATACTTGAATGCATAAAGCATGTCCAGATTGCACTAGATTCTTTCTGAAGATTTTCAGGAGTATTTTACTGTCTTTGCAAACAATGGTAATTTAAGTAATAGAATGTCATAACTATGGGTCTTATGAGAAGAAGTGAGAGAAGAGAAGGGAAGAAACTGATCAGGTAGGCAGTTAGGGTAGGTCCTAGGTTGAATTTGCTCAAACAAAAGAACAACCTGTAGGCACAGATAAGGGAACAAGATGGAGGGGCTTGCCTAAGACATGCCCACAGCCACCAAAATAAGAAAGGCTACACAGGTGACTTACCCAGACATGTCCCCTCAGTGGAAAATTCCATCCCCAGACACATGTGCAGTAAGGGAAACAAAGCAATATGGAGGAACTCAAGTTAAGAGCCCACATGCAGATTGGGAAGACTGGGGGGTGAAGCTATCAGAAATTTGTGCCTTATGCAAATGAGATATCTAGCCCTCATCAGTTTCTTATAAAAGCCTTTGCTTTCAACTTTAAAAACAGCAAACCACTTCCAGGCCCCTTCTCCACAATGGAGAGCTTTCCTCTTTTGCTTATTAAACTTTCACTCCAACTTCACTCTTTGTGTCCACACTCTTTAATTTTCTTGATCTTGGGATAAAAAACTCAAGATGAAGCCTCACAATAAGATACTGCTACACTGTGGTTCATTGGCTAGACCATAGCAGAAGTAATGAATAATAGAAATAACGAACTCCATTTTACACTACTGGATATTGAACATTAAAGCCAGAGCAATCACCCAAAAGCCCGAATTGTAAGGAATGAAATGTTGTACATTCAAATCTTAGATCATGTAATACTTTTTAGGCCCCAGAGTCATTGCAACAAGGCAAAGGTACATCATTGAATATTTAATTTCCTCAGTTAGTTGTGTTGAGCCTTAGTTACTGAAGTGTGATTAGTAAACTTATAAGAATGTTCTCCAAGTAAGTTTCCAGTGATGAGGTCTAAAGTATAAAGAAGAACAAAGAATCAATCTGAAAAATAAATCTGTTTTAGATTGACTATTTGAAATTCAGATTTCAAATAGTCAAAAATAATATCCACGGAGCTGTCTTTATGGAGAAATATTATGATACATACAACATTAACATAGTCTTCTTGAACACTGTGTTATGATGAACAGTGCTAATTGTATCCAATAGGATGTCTTAGAGGGGTAAATGTGAAGGTTATCCAAAGGAGAAGAAAATCTGAAAATGGAAATAATAGCTAATAGTTGAATAATGCATGGCATTTTCAAAATACTTTAAGAAATATTGTTTTAGTCACTCCTAAGAGATAATGTGTCAAAAGGAATTATTTTTATCATGAATCACATGATATTTATCTTACTTGGAGATAGAGGTTTGCTAGAAAGAGCTATAATGGAAATTTGATCAGCAGTATTCAAATTCCAAATTCGGGACTCCTCATATCATGAGAAGATTTTCTTAAACAGAATTCCTTCAGCTAGGATGGAGGTGAATCACTTAATTATGGGGGTGGACATAATGAAATGTATCCTGATCACGTGGGCAATTTTCCTTGGTGGTGGTGGTGAAGTGTTCTCATTGATTCAGTGCATATCCTAGGGTAGACATTTTGGTCTGTTACTGACATTCAATCACAAATTCCTTCCCTCTTTTGTGCTATGTGAAGAAAAGGTGAAAAACTTTTTCCAGAGTTCTTTGTAAGCATGTAAAAGGCAAGCAGGTTCTGAAGTAAAAATCTTTAAAGCAAGTGATTTTATGGATGTTAAACTTTTTCAGTACAGATAGCTTGATAATTTGAGTGCAGAGGAAGAAAACTGTCTGAGAGAAGGAAAATTTACTGCCTGGGACACCAGGGGGGTTTCTTTGTGGGTATTCGAACCAAAAATAGAAATGGCATGTAATGTAATGACTGTTCCTTGGCAGTTTTAGGTGATGCCTGGCTTTTAAATAATGTAGGCTAAACCACAAGGAGTATATAAAATTTCAATTTAATTTAACTTGTTAAAGACTGTTTATATCCAGAATGTTAAATGATGAATAGAGATAAACACAATCAGGTATCTGCCATCCAAACATTTATAATTTATTTAGTGATGATGCACACAAATATTTTTTAATATTATAATAAGTAGTATATAAAAGATGATAAAATGAAAGAGAAGGAGAAAAAAGTTCCTCAATGGGAAGCTGATACAGTAGACATCATATAGAATTATGATAAGGAATGGACAATTAATCAAAATGGTGGAAGGAGTAACTGAGGAAAGACATGCTTTGAGAGAGGGTTAAGTTTGGGGATGGTTTGATGAGGCCAGCATAAAAGGATCTTGTCAATAAGACTGAGAACTGGAGATTTAAGAGACTCCGTGGAAACTTAGAAGCCATGGAGACCAGAGAAAAAAGAGTCTCAAATGAATTCAGGTTTTTAAAGTATTCATTGACTCTGGCACATAGAGATAATTATTTTATTTCCAGTTCAGTTTCCAAGGAGTAGAAGAAGAAGAAAGTAATGTCAATGGAGTAAAGAATGAATGGAAGAAAAAGGAGAGAAGATGAGGGGTGGGTAGAGTAACACTTCTTTATAAAGAGCTGTGGAATGGAGATGCTTAGTTGAGTAGCAAAGAGTTTCAAAGAGCAAACTTAAAGGGCTGCAGAGAAAGAGCCAGTAGGGACAGTTGTAAGAGGAGAAGAAATATTAAGTGGGTCATTGCCTTGGATGAGACTGAATCTCTCTGACCCAGTGAGAATGAGGTAACTTGCCCTGAGTAGGAGAGACTCTTTATCATCTGAGACTAGAAGAAAAATAAAGTATATGGGTAAGGTTAAGTACGGTTTTCTGGTTATTTCGTATGGATAAGTAAAAGTGAACAGAAATTGAGAATGTTTATTTTTATTTGCTTCAGTTTTCTACTTGAAGTAGAGTTACTAAAAGATTGTGAGGCAGAATAAGATTTGAAAAATGGAATATTCAGTGATTGGAATAAAAGATGAATCTAAGGACAAATGAATGTACTACTAAGTAGATTTGAGGCTCCATCTCTGTCTGAAAATCATTATTTTTTGGTGTCATCAATCTACATGGCTGCATTTTTAAATTTTAAAAATGTTCTTTAGAAAAACTTAGGAAACTGCAACTTTGTGAGGAAAAGGACTGTGGGTTTGAGTCACAATTGCAATTTTGCTAGGCAATTTCAGCGAAATGCTGAAATGACAGGAGTACAAGACAGTTGAAAGTATTTGTCAGTACAATTTCCAAAGAGTAGGCTAAGCCCAGAAAAGTGAGATCAGAGTCATTTAACATATTGAGTTAAAGTGGAGGGATAGAAGAATTGGAGTTATGAAATCGAAAATAATTTACAAAGGAAGTGATGCGTAAGAGGTCAGAGGACTATAAGTTTGGGTCTGATAATGAGATTAAATTGAGATATCTGATTTGTAACAACTTAAAGTGATAACAAAAGGGTAGGTGAAGTGCGTATGTCTCTGTGCCCATGTGCAGGCTTCTCTTATTGGAGGTCCTTTTCTTCAGTTCTGAATATCACTTTTTTATGTCATAGTGCTAATTATTGCCAAAATTTATCTTGTATTATTTAATGTTTTATTTATAGTTCAGAGGTTTTCTCTTTAAAAAAAAAAAAAAACAACAACACCAAAAGAAGACAATCATATTGCAGCAGCAGTGCTCCCACCTCTGAACTAATTTTGGAAGGCCTGCTTAGCGAACAGCCAAGTTTCTTTTTGAATAGCTGATTCAACTCAAGTAATGAGGGTAGCATCTCATTCACAATGCAGCTATATGAAGACAAAATGATCTTAGCAGCTAAATTGCAGACAATTCAACAATCTCAGCAGGATCTTTGTGAGTGTGGACCCATAGATTTCTAAATTCTAAGAGAATTTTTGCTAGTCACCACTGCACTAATTTGAATTGATTTATTATTGCATAAGCTATAAACCATGCTTTAAACCATAGGTTCTTCTAACTGCTAGGTTTAACTGTACAATTTAAAGTTTTTTGCACAAACAAAATGTAATTTGGGTACAATAAAATGGTGATACCTACAGGTTCTAAAACTAGTAAAAGGAAACTTTATGTTGCATAACATTATTTCATTATGGATCAAATATTGACGTAAATTTGTGTTAAATGGTGTCAAAAGCTCCCCTTGGCCATCCTTCAGTTTCCTATTGGCCTGCTTACTTTTGTCTTCCTTGCATTTTAAGATTCCCTCAGTTTCCCAGATTGAGTGTTTAAATAGAGCACTATTGAGGAGATATTAGAGTAAGTAGAACTTCATTTGTTATTTCTTCATAGTAACCAAAATATATTTACCAGAAACTCTCAAAGTTAAACAGTGAGCTTACCTTGTTTTTGGTAAATGTATATTCTTTTTCATATCAATATATTAAGATATTAGGAAAAAGATACATACACACACACACACACACACACACACACACACACACACAGACAGATTTTCTTCAAAATGCTCAGCACTGTTCTAAGTGTTTTGGGAATATAGACAAAAATAAAACTTAATGGATGACCTCAAGTCCCTATAATCTAATTGGGGCAGATTAGAAATTAGGTGAAATGTGAAGTGCTGAACCATATGCTCCTGATGGTAATTTTTTAGCAAATATTTGTGGAGCACTTCAAGTTTCAAATGCGCTGGTAGGTGTTGGGCATATAATATCCATAAAACTGATTAAAATACCTGCTCATAGTGTAGGGCTATGTGTAGTGGAGCAGATAAGAATCAAAACAAATAAGTAACACAAGTAGCAAAAAAAATTCTAAACAGAAACAATAAGGAGGAAAAGGTATATGAAATGGCAAAAAGGAATTTGATAATTGATAATAAGGAATTTGATAGATTATCCAGCAAAAGACTCACTGAATACAAATCTGAAGAAAGTGAAATTACTGAATTGGCCATGCACATAACTGGGAGAACACATTCTAGGCAGAGGGAAAGTAAAATACAAAGGTCCCATGGCAGGAGAATGTTCCAGGATGAAGGGGGCACAATAGTGGGAGTAGAATCAATGAAAAGAAAATGGTAGGCAATGAAGTCAGAAAGACCATAGAGACTCAGACCACGTAGGGATCTGTAGCTCATTGTAAGAACTTTGGCTGTAATTCACCATGAGAGAGCTTAAGATAAGAAAGGACAGAAACCACAAAGCAGGTGGAAAGAAAGGATACATTCAGGATTTGAGATTTGCACTGGGTTTTGACAGGTAGACAGACTTTGAAATGATGCCTAATTATTGATAAATAGCTCAATAAGAGCAAAAGACACAGCAGTAAGTACTTTAGAGTCTTTGAGGATAAAGTGTCTAGTGTGTCATTCTTAGACTGGCTATTTATGGTGGAAGTAAGTTATGCACAGCCATTGAAGACATAAATGGAAGCTTATCTGTGATAAAATAGAAAAATTGGGGATTTTGGAAGCTTTTCACTATTAAAGCTTGAATAAATAGGAAAAATACTAGAGAAAGACTATAGATAGAAGGAAAACAGAGAAAAAAATAATTTCTATAGCATTTTCGGAAATAAAACTCCTATTCCTAGTGAACTTTAGTGGGCTTTGAATTTTCTCCCATAGTTTGTAAACTGGGCTAATTTTTCATACACTCACAGAATCACTGGTAATGTAAGAAATAGTTGAGTTGGTAAACAAGAATAGGAAGTGAAGAAGTTTAAGAAAGATGAGGTGGAAATGGGAAAATGAAAAACATCTGAGTATTCAAGACAACCCAGAATTTTATTAATAATTGTTATTAATTTGTTATTAAGAAAGTTTGATGTGTTCACATTTATTGCTGTATAGTAACCTGCTCTGTAGGTTACCTCCCACTGGGTTTATAAGCTGTCAACATTTTGAGACAGACACTGTTTTCAAGCCCAGTTTTTCAATAGTAACATAAAAAAGGACTTTAATGTTTGCCTCCTACTACCTCTCTGACATGGAAAGATTTTCACACAGGTTGATACAGGAGGTAAAAATAAAAATTGCTATTACCAAGCCATTGGACTGTGAAAGGCAGTAAATTTCTAAATGGCAACAGTGTTTATGACTGTGGGGGGTTTGCTTACTAGAGGGTATACTTTAAGATGTGTTAGGATCTGTGAAATTAGATTTTCTATGTGATGTTTAGCAACTACCAAAGATGGGAAAAAAATTCTTTAACCTTAAACATTTTACAAAGTAATCTCCATTAATTAGATTGTCACCATTAGTGCAGGGTTAAACTAACTGAAATTCAAATCAGCCTACATATGTGAACTGAAAAGGTTTGTTTCTGGGCCAAAAATCAAAAGGGAGTAGCAGAGAGTTTGTGAAAAAAGAGCCACACAATTTTCAGTGTTTCTCAAAGTTCTAGTGATTTATGTATGTGAACAGAGGTTTGTTGTTGTTTGTGTCTTAAATGAGACAACCCTGCCATGGAAACACACATACAGTGGCTTATTTATCTCACACATAGAATTATTAATGGGAGGTGAACAGGAAGCGGTGTGTAAGACTAGGGTACTCACACTACAGCCCATGGGCCATATCTGCCTTCCTCCTCAGCCTTTTTTCCCTTTTTGTGAATCAAGTTGTATTGAAACACAACCACACACACAGCCACACTCATTTATGCATTGCTTATGGGTGTTTTCACCATACAGTGTCAAAGTCAAATAGTTGCCATAGAGATAGCCTGGCTTAAAAAGTTACGTATATTTACTATGCAGCCTTTTATAAGAAAAAATGTATAAATCCCTGTTGTAAGAGAAACACCAGTTATGAAAACCACACTGCTGTTAGGTAACATAGACATTCTCTTAATGTAGGACAAAGGAAACTAGGGAAGAAGTGAGTGGCAGAGATAACCCAGTGTAAGAATTAATGGAGATTATAAAACAGCTTTTGAGTGCTACCACCTATGTACAGCTTTGAACACCCACATCATCCATGTTTTATTTATTTATTTATTTATTTTTATTTTAAATTTTTATTGCATTTTAGGTTTTGGGTACACGTGCAGAACGTGCAAGATAGTTGCATAGGTACACACATGGCGGTGTGTTTTGCTGACTTCCTCCCCTTCACTCCCACTTGGCATTTCTCCCCAGGCTATCCCTCCTCAAGTTAAGAGTTTGTTTTCCAAGTTCCATAATGGTAATTCCTTTAGGTTGCTTTAGGATGAGATATTTATTTTCAAACATGAAACTAACACAAATACAACTAGTATGAGATAATAATGAACAATTGTTAACATTTTTGTTTCTTTACCAAGGCAGTAAGAAATAGGCTCTTGTCATTTTCTCATTCTCAAGCACTTTTATTATAATAGCAATGGTGTTGTTCTGAAGCTATAAGAAAGAAAATTGCTACTTGATGAGATCACTGTAAAAGTAAAATAGATGAGAAATTCAGATCTATTACATGACACTTGTACTACTGTTTATTTAAAGACTGATTTTTTTTTCTGTGTTTATTGAAGGGAGTATTTCATTTTTTTTCCTCTTAAACAGCAGATTTATATCTCTTCTGTCTCACCCATGAAAACTTAATGGACAATGCAATTTAAGAACACATGAACAAAAACCTGAATTTTGTAGTAGGACAATGGAAACTAATTTCAGTTGCTAAGCGTGACAGCTATTTTTGTTGCTGCTGACACCGCTGTTGCAGTCTGTTTACAAAACTGGATTGATAAATAAAAAAAGTCATTTTCATTTGTTACAATTCTTAAATTCCAAAGAAACTGTTTTTTTCCACTTTTGCAATACGCTTTAATTCTAATTTAATAATAGTCTAAAATAATACGGATTTCTGGAGTAGCATTTTTCAAACTTTTTGGTCTCAGAACACTTTCACATACTCAAAAATTAGTAAAGAGCTCAAGGAAATTTTTTATATGTTATCTATTAAAATTTATATTAGAAATGAAAAATATTGAACTTTAAAAATATTTACTCATTCATATTTCTTTCTTTCTTTTTTTTTTTTTTTTTGAGACGGAGTTTCGCTCTTGTTACCCAGGCTGGAGTGCAATGGCGTGATCTCGGCTCACCGCAACCTCCGCCTTCTGGATTCAGTCAATTCTCCTGCCTCAGCCTCCTGAGTAGCTGGGATTACAGGCACGTGCCACCGTGCCCAGCTATTTTTTTTTTTTTTTTTTTTTTGTGTGTGTGTGTATTTTTAGTAGAGACGGGATTTCACCATGTTGACCAGGATGGTCTCGATCTTTTGACCTTGTGATTCACCCACTTCGGCCTCCCAAAGGGCTGGGATTACAGGCTTGAGCCACCGCACCTGGCCTCATATTTATTTCTTAATATGGCATATACACATAACAAAATTTAATGTCAACCATTTTAAAATATGTAATTCAGTATTGTTAAGTATATCCACATTGCATGTCATTTTAAAATGACATTAATAAATACTATACATGGTGACGAATAGAGTTATTACTATTATAACCATAATAAACACTATACATGGTAATATATTTTAATGCAAATAACTATGTATTTATTTTAAAAATAAGAAAAGAAAGATTCCCTCCCTCCCATATTCTGTAAAGGTAAAAGTGACATTGTTTTACATTTTGTACACCTTTTTAATGTCTGATTTAATATAAGACAGTTCGAATCTCGTGTCTAGTTCTGCACTTGTTATGGCACAAATAGATTGCTTTGATTGAAGTGTATAAATAAATTCCAGGTTTACATAGATATACAGTTGAAAGAAAGAAGAATATTGTAGTATCCTTTCTAGATAATTGTGGATTTGTAATGTAGCCTATGCTGTGCACTTAAAAATAGTATGAACATAAAAGAGGTAAATAACATCTTAGTGTACTTGAAAATAATTTTGATTTCACAGGACCCCCCTGTGAGTCCTTGGATAATACATTAAAAACCACTGGTCTTGAGTACAGCATTGTTCAAATTATTATGTAACAATTCCTAGTGGCCAAGGATAGCATCTAAATATTGTAATTATCAGAAAAAAATAACTTAAAAAATTTTTAAAAACATTTTTAATTTTGATAAAAAGCATATAAGATAAATGTTACCATCTTAACCATTTTTAAATGTAGAGTTTAGTTGTATTAACTATATTTAAAATGTTGTGTGACAAATCGTTAAAATTTTTTTTTATCTTACAAAACTGCAACTCTATATCCATTGAACAACACCTTCCATTTTCCCTTCTCTTAGCCCTGGCAACCACCAATTCTATTTCCCATGAGTCTGACCACTTTTGAAACCTCATATTAAGTGTAATCATAAAATATTTGTCTTTTGGTGTCTGGCTTATTTCACTTAACATAATGTCCTTTAGGTTCATCCATGCTGTTGCATATGTCAGAATTTCCTTTTCTTTTTAAGGCTAAATAATGTTCCATAACATATATGTATGCATTTTGCCTATCCACTCATCCCTCAATAAACATTAGGGTTGTTTCTACCTCTTGGCTGTTGTGACTAATGCTACAATGAACATTGGTGGGCAAACATAGCTTCAGGATTCTGATCCAAGTATTTGGATATGTATCCAGCAATGGGATTGCTGGATCATATGGCAATTCTATTTTTTATTTTTTGAGGAAACTCCATACTATTTTCTATAGTTGTGATACTATTTTACATTCCCAACTAGAATATGCAAGAATTCAAATTTCTCTACATCTTCCCAATAGATTTTTTAATTTTTATTATTTATTTATTTATTTATTTATTTAATTTATTTTTTTTTTTGAGATGGAGTCTTGCTCTGTTACTCAGGCTGGAGAGCAATAATGTAATCTTGGCTCACTGCAACCTCCAGCTCTTGGGTTCAAGCGATTCTCCTGCTTCAGTCCCCCCAGGTAGCTGGGATTATAGGCACCCAACGTCACACCCAGCTAATTTCTGTATTTTTAGTGGAGACAGGGTTTTGCCATGTTGGTCGGGCTGGTCACGAACTCCTTTCCTCAAGTGATCCACCAGCCTCAGCCTTTCAAATTCCTGGGATTACAGGTGTGAGCCATTGCACCCAGCCAGATATATTATGTTTTTTGATAGTGATTATTCTAATGAATGTAAGGTGTTATTGTGATTTAAATTTACATTTATTCTAATGATTAGTGGTGCATCTTTTTATATGCATACTTGTCATTTCTTTATCTTCTTGGCCCATTTTTTAATCAGGTTGCTTTTTTGTTGTTGTTAAGTTGTAGTTTTTAAAAATATTCTGGAGATTAATCCGTTTTTAGATATGTGATTTACAAATATTTTCTCCCAAACTGTAGGTTGCCTTTTTCACTCTGTTGATTGTTTCCTTGATGCACAGGTGTTTTACAGTTTTATGTAGTCCCATTTGTCTATTTTTACTTTTGTTGCTTGTACTTTTGATGTCATATCCAAGAAATCATTATAAAATCTGATGTCATGATGGTTTTTCCTTATATTTTCTTCTTAGAGTTTTGTCATTTTGAGTTTTATGTTAAGATCTTCAACACATTTCTAGTTAATTATTGGATTTGGTGTAAAGTAAGGGTAAACTTTATTCTTTTATCTGTGGATATTCAGTTTTTCCAGCACAATTTCTTGGAAAGACAGTATTTTGCATAGTATCTGGTCATATACCCTTGTCAAAAATCAGTTGAACATTTATGCAAGCATTTATTTTTGTGCTTCCTATTATGTTTAATTGGTCTATATGAGATGAGAGTGTTCTCTTGAACTTTTCCCGGTACTTGCAACAGAGGTGTGGCTCATTTACTTGGCTCAAACCCCTTGTGGGAGGGGAGCATACAGGTGAGTGGGTGCAGGAGCCGGAATGAGTACCTTTGGGTGCTTACTGGCCTTGGCAACATCTAGCAGTTCCCAGTGATCTCTGGAGCCTCAGAGAGCATATTTTACAAGAAATGCTTTTAACAGATAGCTTAAGTATTAAACAGCTCAGTGAAGAGTCAGTGTGAGACTTATAGGGTTCCTGCTTCTAGTGCATCTTGAATTCTTGTTTGGCATCCAGCAAGAACCAGGTCACATGAATGGATTGAAGGGTGATATATGTGGAGGATTTTGAGTGATAGAATGGTTCTGATCAGGATGAGGATCTAAAAATTGGGATGGAGTGGGAAGATAACCTTTCCCTGGAGTTCAGCCATCTCCAGCAGAACTCCTCTTGAAGTTCATATGCTTCTTCTCTTCCCTCTCTCTGCTACATGGCTCTGCTCCTCTGCTAGTGGAGCTTGGACTTTTAATGGGTGCAGGGTGGAGGGTGTGCTGGGTGAGGGTGGTTTTGGAAAAGGCAACATTTGGGTGGGAAAACAGGAATGCATGTTCTCACTTAGGGTCACAGGTCCAGGTTTGAGGGTGGAACCCTTGCCAGGGACCCTGCCCTCTTCTACCTGGTATTTTCCTTCCTCCTGTCCATATTATACATGTCTGCCTTTAGGCCAGTACCACATTGTTTTGATTACTTTACCTTTGTAACCTGTTTTAAAATCACACAGTGTGACACCTCCAACTTTTTAATTTTCAAGATTGTTTTGGCTTTTTAGGTTCCCTTGAGATTCCATGTAAATTTTAAAATAATTTTTTTCTATTTCTCCAAAAATGCAATTGAGATTTTAATAGGGATTGCATTGAATCTATAAATCACAATTACTGATATCTTCTAAGAAACATTGGATAACTTTTCATATGTTTCTTTCATCTTTATTTTATTTAAGCAAGGTTTATCATTTGAAATGTACAAGTCTTTTGCCTCATTGGTCAATTTTAGTCCTAAGTATTTTATTATTTTTGATGCTACTGTAAATAAATTATTTTCTTAATTTCCTTTTCATATTGTTTCTTTTCAGTGTAGAAAAACAAATTATTTTTGTATACTGATTTTACATCCTGCAATTTTTCTGATTTTTTTTTTTTACTCATAACAGTTGTACAAATGTGTGTGTGTGTGTAATCCTTGAGGTTTTCTACATATAAAATCATGTCATTTGTAAACAAAGATAACCTTACTTTTTTTTTTTCCAATGGGGGTGTCTTTGCTTTTTCTTATCTAATTTCATTGCCTAGGTCTTCCAGTTGAACAGAAGTTGTGAAAGTTGTGAACGGTTTACTTTCCTAAATCTTGATCTCAGAGGAAAGCTTTCAATTTTTTATCATTGGATATGGTGTTGTCTGTGATCGTTTCATATATAATTTTTATTATGTTGAGGTACATTCTTTTTATACCTAGTTTGTTGAGTGTGTTCATTATGAAAAGGTAATGAATTTTGTCAAATGCTTTCTCTTCATCAATTGAGATAATCATGAAAAATTTTGTATGTCATGCTATTGATATAGTGTATTACACTGATTGATTTTTATACTTTGAACTATTCTTTCATTCATTCCAGGAATGACTCCCACTTGGTCAAGGTAGAATATCCTTTTAATGTACTATAAAAGCAAGTTGAGGAATTTTGCATACACATTTATTAGGAATATTGATTTGCAATTTTCTGATGGTGTCTTTGTTGGGCTTTGATATAAATGTAATGCTTACTTCAAAAACCAGTTTGGAAATGTTTCGACTTCTTCAACTTTTTGGAAGAGACTGAGGAAGATAAGTGTTAATACTTTTTAAAATGTTGGGTAGATTTCACCGCTGAAGCCATCTGGTCCTGGGATTTTCTTTGTTGGGATGTTTTTTATTATTGATTTAACCTCTTTGTTAGTTACAGATCTGTTGAATTTTTTTACTCATAATTCAGTTAATAAGTTGAATATTTAGGAAATTATCTATTGTTCTGTATATTCCAGTTTGTATGTAAATTTTCATAATAGTCTCCTGTTCCTTTTGATTTCTGTAGCATTAGTTACAATATCTTCTTTTTCATTCATAACTTTATTAGTCTTCTCTCTTATTTTCTTAGTTGATCCACTAAGGGTTTGTCACTTTTTAAAATATTTTCCAAAAACAACTCTTGGTTTTGTTTATCTTTTCCATTATTTTTCTATTACTTATTTATTTCCACTCTTATCTATATTATATCCTTCCATCTGCTAACTGTGGGTTTAGTTCCTTCTGTTTTTCTGTTCCTTGAGGTGTAATGGTAGGTTGTTTATTTGAGAACTTTCTTCTTTTTTTAATGTAAATGCTTACCACTGTAAACTTCTCTCTTAGTTCTGCTTTCTCTGTAACCTGTAAGTTTTGGTATGATGTGTTTTCATTTTCATTTTTCTCAAGATATTTTTAAGTTTTTATTTTTCATTCTTATTGTGCCATTTATCATTTAAGGATATGTTGTTTAATTTCTATATGTTTGTGGATTTTTTTCTATAAGTTTTTCTCTGTTACTGATTCCTAGTTTTACTCCATTGTAGTCAGAACATACTTTGTGTGATTTCCATTTTCTTGAATTTATTAAGATTTATTTTGTGGTCTAACATGTGTTTTATCCTGGATAATGTTTCACATGCACTTGGGAAGAATGCGTATTCTGTTTTTGATGTATGGAATGCTCTGCATATTTTTTTTAAGTTCAGTTAGTCTATAATGTTCAAGTCCTCTGTTTCCTTATTCATCTTTTGTCTGGTTGTTCTATCCCTTATGGAAAGTAAGGTTTTGAAGTCTCTGGCAGTTGTTGTGTTGCGGTTTATTTCTTCCTTCCATTCTGTCAAGGTTTGCTTTATGTACTTGGTAGCTGCATATATACCAGTACACCTATGGTGTTAGGTGTATATATATTTATAATTGTTATATATTTTTTGGTTTGTTAACCCTTTTATCATTTTTAAATACTTTGTCTCTTATTACAGTTCTTGACTTGATGACATATTTTCTGATATAATTATGGCTACCCCTCCTCTCTTTCAGTTATCATTTGCATGGCATATCTTTATTCATCATTTTGCTTTCAGCATATTATTGTCCTAGTATCTAAAGTGAATCTTTTATAGACTTCATATAGTTGAATCTTGTTTCTTGTTTGTTTTGGGTTTTTCAGCTATTCAGCCAATCTGTGTATTTCATTTGGATAATTTAATCTATTCACATTTAAAGTAACAACTGATGGACAAGAATGACTACTGCTGTCCTTTTAATCTTTTAATAATTAATATTTGATATCTAAGATTATGCAAATTAATCAAGGATGAAAATTTTATAATAAAGCAGAAACTTCAAAAAAAGCTTAAAATTACCCATTTCTTCATTCTGCCTTTCCTCCTAGCTAGTGGACTAATATAAATTTGCATATATTATAGTTATCAGGCTGACTCAGCTAAGGCATATTAATAATATTAATGATTAAAACATTTAAGAGTTAAAATTATTTGTCATTCTGCATTAACCCTTGACAAAAGTGGTAGGACAAATTTAAGATGCAAATAAATCTCCCATTCTCCTACTACCCTAGATAAGTTCACCACATATTCATGTTTTCGCTAGTTCTGTGTAATACCTGAAGAGTCAACCTGATAGCCATCCTCCTAAAATTGTCGGGTTGGCTTTTGTTGTTTGATTTTTCCTTTTTCTACGCAGACACTACATTATTAATCTCCACCAATCCCTTTTAACTTATTGCTTCTTGGTTCATCTATGTGAAATACCACAGGGCCACCGTCATTATCAAATGTCAATAGCTATATTGCAAAATAGCACAAGACGTCCTTCAGTGATTGAAATGATATCAAATCAATGAGAACTTTGTTTAACTAAATGTTCATCATTCTAGTGAATATCTTGCAAGCTCAAACGCTCCTAGCTTATTGTTAAATATCATCTAAGTCCTTATGTCTTAGTAATTTTGTCAAGCAGCATAATGAATCATGCACTATTACATTTCTATGCACCACTAATGGGTATTTCTGTTTTTGGAAATTCTTCACTTTAAAAAGACAAAGGAATAATTTCTATGGCAATTTAGGATTCATGCTTATTGATTGTAAAACATAGCTAGATACATGCTGTGGTAATTGGTAAATCTCTGAAGTGCTTTGTGATAAAGTAAAACAAAATAAACCTGTCTTTTTTTTAAAAAAATGGCTCTCAAAATGTATATATGTTTACTTTAATAACGCAATAACTCACATATTCTGTTCAGGTAAAGTCTTTACACTTTTGGTGATCACCTTCTGAGAAAAAATTAAAACCTTTCATAAACTATCTGAGTCATAAATACTGAGACAGATTCTGTGAGGAGGTAATTTGCAAGAAGTTATTCTATCTGAAAGAGTACATCACCAACCTCTGTGAAATTTTGGGCTATAAAATGTAGTTATTTCCACTCCTTAGTTTACAGAGTTTTTTTGGGGGGTATATGTACATATATATACTGCTACAAAGGAAAAAAAAAAAGAACATTTAAAATTACCTTATTTTCTTGAATACTGGCTAAAAGGCCAATATATGCAAACACAATGTGAAGTATAGATACTGGCATATATAACCAAAAATGTAGACTTTGGAATAAGAAAAAGCATTCCTTTTTTACTATTCATCTTAAATGTTAATTATTTATACTTCTTTGCTTCATGGTTTCTTTTTGATAAAACAATGTTATATTTGAAAATCTTAGCTAAAAAGATATTAAAATATTTTCAATTAGTATGTAAATTAAAATCTAATGTTTTACATTCTGAATATAAAAGATTGTAACTTAACCTAAGTATCCACACAAAGAAATATTTTTGTCCATCTATTACAGCTTTACTCAAAAATGATAAAAATATTTCAACTAAATTCTGAAGATAATGCTTGGGATAGTTTGCCTTAATAAAAAAGTCTATGTGGTACATGTGAAACTCACTTGACCATCCTTGGGTGGCATTTAAAAATATAGTCATTCTGCAAAATGGAGAAAATAAGCATGAATTTCCAAGTTCAGAGGGTATGACTGAATAGTCTAACAACATATAAGTTGTGTGGCACTTGAAATCTATGCATTTATATGACAATGATAGAATTGCATTTATATATTTGGAAAATAGGAAATAGATTGGAATGAATTACTGTTTATAGCCACTTATTACTCCAAGTATGTTTATTAACATGAGCTATATTATATGTGTCACACATATATAATGTTGAGTAAGAAAAGCAAGAATGCAAGATTAATATGTAGAATGATAACATTTTAGTTAAATGATCTTTGTTAGGATTGGACTCAGTCACAGATAGAGCTGAAATTGTGAAGTCCTCATACACATAAAGTTTGATATAGGTCACTGAGTCCTTCACCTTAGAGCTATACTCACTGGTACACACGGTGTCCAGGGTCATAGTGGTTGAGAAGAGAGAAGCAAAAACATGCACCAAAATGTGTTACATGTTCTTTGTGATGCAGTCCTTCATCCAGAAGCAGATGCATGTTCCACATACTCATGCAAGTGGTCCTAGAGCATGCAGGAGGGGTTACTGTAGTACATGGAGCTCTGGGTAAGCACTACCTCTCTCTGCCACATACACATTCTTTTAAAAATAATAAAATATTTTTATCTAATATATTAAGGAGACACATCAAAATATCAATGTCAGCTTTCTGTTTGGTTAATTTTAATTTTGTTCTTTGTATTTTTCTGTCCTTTTCCAAATACTCCATACTATGTAATACTTTCATAAAACAAATTATAAGGTATAGAAACTACTAGGTACTGACATAATTAAAATTACTTTAGCTTTTTATCTGTATTAGAAATTGTTAATTTACTTATTTTTTAAAATCCCTTTGGGCCTCAATTAAAAACAACTGTATTCTTTTAGCATTCATTTTGTTACTGGCTAAAAATTTGTAGACAAATATATTTTAAGTTTGATCAGCTTGCATGCAGTTAAATGCATTTTGTCAACTTTGTAGCATGATATTTTTAAGCTTATGTTAAAATCATAAAAACAAACCATTAAAGCAGGAATCAAAAGATATTAAAACCATGTAGTAGGGGAGGAGATATAAGAGAAAATGAGAGCATGAGACTCAGATATAATTTTAAGGGGGAATCACTAACACAAAATGTCAAAATATGTATCTCTGATATAAACAGCTGTTAAAAACCATGGGGTGTTTTATTGTTAACCCATTTTAGTTTTTGAATACATTGCTGTAGCATATATCTATCAAATTATATCAATCTCTTTAGATCTCTCTCAAGAAGTCTACCTGGGGCTTACGTTAGGAACTCAGAGAACTCTTCAGTCAATAAAGGTCAGTTCTGCTGCCAGATATCAGGTGAAGAGGTAACTGGAGGGTCACTTTCACTGTCATTGCTTCTGTCAAAGCTTCATTGGGGCACTGCTGAAAACTCTCCCTGCAAGGTCAGTTTTCACAGATTTAAGTGTGTTTATCACATTTCAACATCTAAAGTTGCAGCTTTTTAATCAAAACTGAGCTGCTCAGCTATTGTTTCTAAGGCCCATATAATAGGAAAAGAAAGAGCCATAAAAGGCACAAATTTTTATCTTTCTCTATGTCTACTTTCCTTTGCTTTGTAACTACAGCCTATCTTGTCAAGAAATGAATTTATTTTTCTTCCATTTTAATCTTCCTTGTTCTTGTCTCTTGCTTGATTGATAGAATATGATAGATGTAATGCTGGTACCAGTTTCAAACTATGGCCTCAGAAAGCTTTTCATTCTTCTTTTCAGTATCTTAGAACCCTAAGATTGCCATTGAAACAGACCCCACTAGCCAGCAGAATGAGGAGACATGTCACCCTCATCATCATACCTCATAGTGATTGAGGACTTTAAGATGAGGCAGTTTCCAGCCAACCTATCAGAGAAACGTGAGCAAGCCCAAGTCGTGATCAGCCAAGCCTGGCCCAGATTAGCAGAATCACTCAGCTAAATCATAGATTTATGAGCAATAACAAATGATTTCTACTTTAAGCTATACGTTTTTGGATGAGTTGTTATGCAGAAAGTAAATCAACTCATAAACACTGCAAACCTTTAGAAGACTTCTAGGGAGTACAGGAAACCAGTCTAGACTGAGTGTTCTTTCGCTGCCCTTTGTTCTCTTTTGCCAGTGTCTGTCCAGCAGACCCCAGCTGCATGACATATTGATGGATGGATTATGTACTCAAACACCAATGTTCAGTGAAAGAGTGGACTAGGAGGTCAGACCGCCAACTGAAATAGTTTAGCAGTTGCACCCCAATCTTCCAGCTAAGCTTGCATTTATTTAGTAAAGATCACATGACAAAGGTTTAGAATAAACACCACTAGAAGGTAGTTAACCATGCCGACCCCCAGAGTAGAAAGCAATCATGCACCTGTGGATGGTTAAAGGTTAGTCTTAGGATCACATGAGTAAACAAGCTATTTAGGTAAATTCCCTTACATTCCTTTGTTATTTACTCTTTTTATTAGCTCAAAGTAAACAGGATTAGGCTGCCTTTATCCAGATCTTTTACTGGAACTATGCAAACCCCCTGGCCTTCCAAGAAAGTTTGTAACTATTTTCTATAACTTCCTTTGTAATTTCTCTTACAACTTTTCCTACCACCCTGACTGAATCCCCACACTCTTTCCTGCCAATGGATAGTAATTTATCAAATAATTTTTGTTAATATTGAACTAAAAAAATGAAGAATTTAAGTCTGGAACTTATTGCTTCCAACAAGCTCTTTTCTTCCTGTGCAATTTTACTGATATCCTCAATAGTGACCAGCATTGCATGCCAACAATTACTGGTAAAGACAGCATTTAAAAAATGTTAAAAGCTACCATAACTTTCTTCAAGGGAAACAGAATTCACAAAAGTTCTATGCAATCAAATATGCTACAAAATACCTTTCTACGTTGACTTTGACATGTGCATATTCTTTAGCAAACTGCTAAGCCTAAATTGATCTACTGTAAGTGAGATACAATGGATCCTAGTAGATTGCAGGGAGTACAACTGGTTTATTCCTGGGTTTATTTTGCCTTAGCTTAGCTTGGCCCAGTTGCTTAACCTCACTGAGGCTTATGCAGCTTATCTATAAAATGATAGAGAAAATATGTTCTGCTTCACCAATAGTCCAGGTAGGTAAGTAACTCCTAGAACCAGGGCACTATACTGTGCCTGTGACCTCTCTGCCTGCAAGATATTCCCACTGAATTAGAACTCACAAAGACTGTGTATTTTTAATGTCTAATACAAGGTCACTGAGGACATAGGTCCTCTCTATTCCTCTTTCCTATACTCCTATACTTTATCATTTTGTATAGAGAACTGAATTAAATGCCTGCCCACCATGCACACATGGCACCTCCCATACAGAATAACTAAATGCTTTTTATAATCATGATGATAAAGAAGACAGTAAAGAAAGATACTTGTAGGAATTTGGGAATCATGTAAGTAGAATCTCATATAACAAAGGACCAAATGACTTAACTAAGAAATATGATGCAAAAATCTAAAAACTTTGAAGCTAAATGTGTGCAGCAGATCAGTGATATGCTGTGATTTCTCAGAGAGAAGGTACTTATCTCTGCTGAAAGCCTGCTAATTTGGAGGCATTCATAGATAAAGGTGGTGTAGTGGTTAAAAACATCAGACACAGAATAACCTGCCCAGCTTTTTATTCTGGCATTATCACTTTCTAACAATAAGGCACAGATGAGGAACTGCTTATAGTGCTTAAGAGTGAAGCCTCTGAGGCAAGTTGTTCTGTCATTTAGCAGGTGTGTTATTTCAAGGAAGTTATAATTTTCTGGGTCACATTTATAAAATGGAAGTACTAATAGTACCTACCTCACAGTGTTGTGGTGAGAATGAACTGAATTCATACATGTAAAGTATTCAATTTATATATGTCACGTCTGAGACGCATTTTGCATTTGTAAAATGAGGCAACTAGTTACTCCAAATTTGGAGATATTAGTAGCATGTTTATATGATATGAATAGCATTTGCTATGTAATTTAGGGAGTATGAATGTTGCCATCATGATCAACATTACAATCATGGTTAATATCTTTAAAGACTAGATCTCTCCCTTTTATTGCCATGTAAAAAATGAACTTCATTTTTATTTAAATTAAATTATTTTCTTTTTTGAGTTCAAAAAATTGAAACATTTTTTTTGTTTCAATGTTTCTAAGGAACATTTTTATAAGTATATACACCAGTACTTTTGAGTACCTAATGTGTCAGGCATGTCAAGAGGTTCATTATTGCAATGTTATTCAGAAGTAATGTTGCTGCAGAGTAATGTAGTCCCTAGTGCAATCTTCATTAATGTTTTACATAATAAAATCAGCTGAAGTTTTTAAACCTGGTAAAAGATAGGTCCAATATTCAAATTCATGGCTGATTGACTCTTTCATCATTATCTGACCATATTTTATCTATGAGGTAGTATCTACATGAAGTAAAAATATATGCAAAATGCAAGATATGTAATAAAGGCTTTAATAATTTAACTTGTTGATAATTTTAGCATACATAAAAATAATAATGAAAATTATTACTTTGAAATTTGTTTTTCCAAGGAAAGAAAATATAGGTTTATGGAAATATAAATAGAAAACTGTATATAGAAAAAACAGTTACCCACAGAAAGAATAATGCTATCTTAATACTTACAAAATCAAAGAAAAAATATTGGGCTACAATATCATAAGAACCAAAGACTTTAGGAAAGAGTTTTTAAATATTTCAAGAAAACAAAACAATGCTCTTATGGCAGAGATAAGAAAGACTATGACTTAAGCATCAAGCAGATTCCACAAAAAAAACCCACCATAAACAGAAATCAAATTTCACCATTTATTTTTACTTTAAAATATTTATTTATTTATTTATGTAGAGATGGAGTCTTGCTCTGTCACCAGGATGGAGTGCAGTGGCATGATCTCGGCTCACTGCAACCCCCACTTCCCAGGTTCAAGCAATTCTCCTGCCTCAGCCTCCTGAATAGCTGGGATTGCATGCATGGATCACCAAGCCTGGCTAATTTTGTATTTTTAGTAGAGACGGGGTTTCTCCATGTTGACCAGGCTAGTCTCGAACTCCTTACCTCAGGTGATCCACCTGCCTTGACCTCCCAAAGTGCTGGAATTACAGACGTGAGCCACTGTGCCCACCTCTGACTGTTTAATTCTGAATAATTTTAAAGAAAAAGCAAAATAGAAAATGGAATATATCCAAAGAAATAATGAACTGTTAGCTCCATGAAGTACTTACATTGTTTTTTTAAAAAGAGCAACAAAATATAAATTTAAATAGAATTGAGCACTGAATAACAAAGGTAATGCTTACAAACAAGTGGCCTGAAAATATACTGAAAACTTCAGACTCACGGTGGCTCACATCTGTAATCCCAGCATTTTAGGAGAACTAGATGGGCAGATCGCTGGAGCCCAGGAATTCAAGACCAACCAGGCAACATGGCAAGACCCTCTCTCTACCAAAAATAAATAAAATTAAAAAAAAAAAGAACTACCAGCATAGTGGTGCATGCCTGTAGTCCCAGCTACGCAGGGGTCTCCGGTTTGAGGATTAGGCCTCTGTACTATAGCCCGGGTGACAGTGTGAGACCTGTCTAAAACAGAAAAGGAAATTTCAATGATATGAAAACCTTAAATTGTTACAGGATTGTGTTCCTAGAAGCCAGAGATTCTTTCTAAAGGATTTTTTTGCTTGTTGTTTTTCGCTTTAAGAATGTTCAAGCTAGAAAAGGAAGAAAATGAAAGCCTTTCATCAGTATGCTCTGCAGACTCTGCCAAGGCCTTTCAAATATTTAAACTGGAGAAATCATTGCCCAACCCTATACAAATATAAAATATCATTATTATGACTCATCCTTCATATGGGTCATAAATGTTCTTGTATATGCTAAGAAATGACAGAAATGAGACTTTTTATGTGATATGTTTGCAACTTACTAATTGTGTGATAACAAAGGAGTTATTTAACCTTTTTGTCTCTTAGTTTTTTTTTAACCTGTTAAATGAAGATAAAAATAGTTCTTAGTTCATAGTGTCATTGTGAAATTTAAATGAGTTAATATATTTAATATATAAGGATCAAATGATAACATGTTGTGCTTTCTATTTCTATTGCTCTACTGCTTGGTGTGCCAATAAATTATTAACAACCAGGTATGTGGAGGATGGCTTGATTTGTAATGTTTGCTAATGTCTATGGTGTAAATATTCCCAACATGGTTGATGTCATTTATCATGAAGTAACTGAATGAGAGCTCCAAGAACATACACAAAAGCATACAACTATATAATATTTCCATCATATAATACAAATACCAATAATCTCAAGAGCATAAATGATGGTATAATAATTAGGATGTGAAGGATTTTGAGTATTACTTAGTTTTTAGAAGGAAAGAAAGGAATCAAGAGATTACTTGTGTAATGAATTACAAAAATATGTATTCAATCTGTGCAGTGCATGCCTAGAATCTTAGATTCTAGAAGAGCAGAACTATACTGCTGACATTATATGCTACATTTGACATACATTTGACTCTCCATAGAGTAGAGTTAATGAATGCATGTATGGGTTATATCTATAATATAGTATTAGATATCTTTATATAGGTACATTTTGCTTTGTTATACTTTGTAATTTTCCCACAATAAAAATAAATCTCTGTTATTATTAAGAATTAACAAGACCAAAAAGTGAAGATATATAACATTCAACTCAAAGTAGTTTATACAAAAACATAATTAGCTAATATTATCAGGAGTTTAAGATATGATTGTGGCTTTAGTTACAGGTAGATTCAGAGGTTAATACAATTTGTCACCATTCTTTCCTTCCCTTCAACTGTCTATGAATTGTGAGTTGGTTTTATGCTATCCTAATCTCAACAGTTTTCTATGATTCTTTCTTAATAGGATAATCACATTCTCCCAGTATGGTGACTTAAATGTGTCTTTTATATTTAATTTAGTGTATAAGTCTTGTAGAGGATACTGATTGACCCAGTACAGATAATATTCCAATTCATGAACAATCACAGTAGCTTTGGAAATAGAGGATTCAAATTGACCAGTACAGATCACATTTTCTTTAGTGAAGGAAGAGTGGTGTACTGAAATTGCCAGTTCCACAGAAGAGAATAAATGATTTCTTAAGAAAATGTACCTTGCGCAGTAAATAACATAGGCTACTGTAATTGTGAAGTGAAGGTGAAAGGTAAATTGGTAGCTAGAGAGGAATTTAAGGCTGAAGGAAAGCATATGAAATAAAATGTTATGTATGAGATTTGTGAATTACCCAAAGCTAAGATGAACTATAAATATAGTTGATGGAAAGATTGGATTCAAAATAATCTCAATAGGCAGAAACAAGAAGAATAAAACAAGATGTGATTTCACAGGAGCAAATACGAATTCCTACACTTTGGTTCAGACAGTTGGCTTTATATAAATAAAAAAGTAGAAAACAGAATTTATAGCTGTGCTACTGAAATAAGAAAAACATGAAGTTTTATTTAACTTCAAGTTCAGCAGGAGCTGACAGCATGACACTGTTGCTAAAAAAGGTAATCCAATCTTCGGTTGTTGTACGGTTCAGAACAAAGGAGATTAGAGTCTCCTTGTGCTCTCTGTTGATCATATTAAATCCAGATCATTGCTTCCAGTTTGGGGTTCCATATTTTAAGAGTGACACTAATGAACTCAAGGGAATCCTGAGTCAGATAAAGAGGGTAGAAAAATATGTCTCAAAAATGACAGAATAAACTGGGTATAATTTTTATCATAAAAGGGATGTATCAGGGGTATTTAATAGCCTCCTTCAACTATTTTTAGATGTATCTATAGAAAAGGAAGAACATTAATTCTGGTGTCCAGAAGAACAGAAATGTAATAATTGATACAAGTCAGAATAGGAGGAATCTGGCTTATTGGGAGGATGACTTTACTTTTTAATGTGTGTCTATCAGAGACTGACATTAAATCAGTCTCTGATAGATTTCATTGTTAATTAGCAGAGGACACAGTATCAAACATAGGGACTTTGTGGTCACTCTGTATTCACAAATCACTCTTTTAAAATTGCTTCTATATTTATTTCTAATTTTTTTCTAAATGTTAATTTCAAGGTACATGTGCAAGATGTCCAGGTTTGTTACATAGGTAAATGTGTACCATGATGGTTTGCTGCACCTATCAACCCATCACCTTGGTATTAAGTGCAGCATGAATTAGCTATTAATCCTGATGCTTTCCTTTCCCTCAGCCCCTGCCTATACACCCCAGTGTGTTGTTCCCTACCCATGTCTATGTGTTCATATTGTTCAACCCCTCACTTACAAGTGAGAACATGTAGTGTTTGGTTTTCTGTTCTTGCAGTAGTTTGCTGAGGATAATGTCTTCTATCTCCATATTTGAGGAGGATGACATCTTTAACTGTGAAATTGCTGCATTTCAAAATTGTATCTTTTATTAAATGTTGATTTAAATAATAAATTACTATGGTTAGGTCAGAAAGGAAAAATATTAATAAAGGTATGAATGAGTATAAAGTTCTAAGCAGTGGTCCCTATTGAAACCCTGTTTAAAATTTTTATATTAAGATATTTATAATAAATTTTTCAATTATACTCTAAATTTTATTTGCCTTCTTCAATTTTACTTCATGTTGCCTTCATATCTACTTTTTCAATTTGATTTTTAACAAGTTTATTGAGGCATAATTGACATACAGTAAACCACACTTAAAGTATATCATTTGATGTTTTGAAAAATATATCTGCAAAACCACATCACAAGTGAATGTATCACTAACCCCTAAAAGTTTCCGTATGTTCCTCTGGAACTCCTTTCCAAAGTTTTCCCCGTTTCCACTATCTGCATCCCTAGGCAAATGCTGATCTGTTTTCTACTAATATTAATTTATTTGCATTTTCTAGAATTTTATATGAATATAATATTACAGCATGTTTTCTTTTATCTGGTTCCTTTTATCCAGCATAATTACACTGTATTTTCTCCATGTTGATACATGTATCAATAGTTCAATCATTTTATATCTGAGTGCTATTTAGATATTTCATAATTTGTTCATCCATTCACCTACTGATGAACATATGGGTTACTTTCAGTTAGAAGCTGTTACAAGTTTTGGTATAGACATGTGCTCTCATGGTTTTGTGTAAATATCTAGGACTAAATTGGCTGAACTATATGATAGATAAATGTTTAACACTTTAAGAAATTGCCTACATTTTTTCCAGTGGGTTTTACCATTTTACATTTCCATCAGAAGTCCGTAAGTGTTCTAATATCTTCACATTCTGATCAGTCTATTCGATCTTAAGACATTCCAATGGATATGTAATGGTATCACAGTGTGGCTTTAATTTGCATTTCCCTAATTGTTAGTGATGTTAAACATTTTTCCATGGGTTTATTGTCCATTCATTTGCCTTTTTTTGAAGTAGCTGTCTAAATCTTTGACTGTTTAGATCAGTTTGATTTTCTATTATTTTACATCATGTAAACAAGTCCTCTTTCAGATTTACTATGTGCAAATATCTTTTCCCCATCTGTGGCTTAGCAGAGTTTTTCATTTAAATAACATAAATTTATAATGTTTTATAGATTTTGCTAAGAAATATTTATCTAACTAAATATTCATAAAGATGTTCTTATATTTTATTTTGAAAACTTTATAGTTTCAGATTTTACATTTAGGGCTGTTATTTATTTTTGGTAATTTTTTACGTATTATATGCAGTATGGGTCTGAAATTCATGTTATTTTATATAGGGATAAGCAATTGTTCTAATGCCATTTATTGAAAGGACTATTCCTTTCCTACTTAAATAATGACTTTACATCTTTGTTTTGTAGGGAATCAATTGTCCTTGTATTCTATTCTATTAATCTATTGTCTATCTTTATGTCAGTACCACAGTCATTATATGTAGCTTTTCTTTCATTTTCATTTTTAAAGACAGGGTCTTACTCTGTTGCCCAGGCTGGAGTGCAGTGGCAAGATTATAGCTCATATAAGTAGCTTTATAGTAAGTTTTCAAGCCATGTATCATTAGTCTTCCAATGTTGGTTTTCTTGTTCAAAGTAGTTTTTATTATTCTAAGTCATTTGCACTTTTATATAAATTTTAGAATCAGCTTGTCAATTTTTACTAAATATCCTACTGGGATGTTGAGTGAGATTGCAGTTGAGTGAGATCAATTTAGGAAAAATTGTTACCTTCACAATGCTGAAACTTTGACCTAGGAAGATTTTACAGTTCTCTATGTTTTACATCATCATTTTTTTTTTTAGCAGTGTTTTGGGGTTTTAAATGTAAGGGTCTTACACATATTTTATCATATTTATCCCTAATTATTTTATATTTTTGGTGTCATAAATAGTACTTTTTTTCATTTCAATTCTAAATTTTATTTCTAGGATGAGGAAATACAACTCATGACTATATATATGAATTTATACCCTGTACTCTTTTTGGTAGATTTCATCAGATTTCCTGTGTACACAGACATATTATCTAAGAACAAAGTCAAGACAGTAAACCATGAAAAAATTATGGCTTTAATGGCTAACAACTCTCATCCTTAGTGTATAGAAGCTCTTGTTTCAAAACGATATTAAAATATTTTTCTCTGTGAAGTTAATTCTATAATTATAAAAATATAAAAAGAATTAAATACACATAAAATAAAATGAAAAGTATATGCATTTAGTGTAAGTCTTTTTATAGTATGGTGGCTTTCGTTTTGATGCTGTTTAATAATTTGATGTCAACTTTTTCTAGATAAGACTTAGTTTATTAGACTTTTCTGAAGTAGAGAACTAAGAGAAAATAGAAAATAAGCTTGCGAACAAAATAAAAAATGAAGATTTAAAAACTAAATGGACAGAATGGCATTGTTATAATGTAGAATATATATATATATGTTATATATAAAAACTAGATATATATATCTAGTTACATGCATATACATACATAACTAGTTTATATATAGCTACTTATATATATCTAGTTATATGTATATATATACATATATATAAAACTGTATTTACAAAATGATCTGCAACAAAATATTCCCTTTTTATAGACGAGGAACCAAGTTTAGGGAGGTATGTAATTTGCAGAAGATCATATTCAGTCTTAAGTAGTCTGTTTCCAAATCCAATGCTATTTGTCATTTGACTTATTTCAGACTAAATATCCTCACATAAGAAAATTGAGAGATTAAATTAGATAATCCTTCAACTCATATCACTTTACAGGTCCTACCAAGAGAATATCAAAAGTTTAGTTTAAAATTACTTGTATGTGGCATTGGTACAATGAATAAAACTCAAGTACACTGTTCATCTGTCTCTTGTAGATGCTCACTTCCTAGAATTTGTAACACCAAAATATTTTGTCTGCCTCAGGTCCTACTTATTTGAGTAAAAATATTTTCTTTAAATATGACTATTATAACTTGAAGAAAATTACAGCATTTATTTCTAATTCTAAAATATGGTGCTAGTATATTCTTTCATTAAACCAGAAAATATACCTTCCCCTCTCACTAGCTTGACTCATATTTCTTTTATTAATTCAATATGGGGTTCATAGAACAATGCATTTTATGACTATTAATTCACAACCTGTCTTCACAGTTTATAAGTGGAACTCCTCTAACTGTAAAAAGAGTTTCATATTAAAATCTATAGGATATGACCCATGGCTTTTGCATCAAGAATTTATCAGTGGAATTATACCTCTATAATTCATGGCTCTTTGTAACTCCCATGCTTTATAGTGTATATTTAAAGTATGTTTACAATGCATGGAGACACAAATATTTCTAAATTGATTTTTGTTTTAATATTATAGATTATTTCCTTTGATGTGATTTTTTACCCCAATCTGATAAATTACATCAAATCACTTATGAATAAATAAAATACCATTAAAAATTGAAGCAAATTTGAAAATGAAAATTATGTAAAATTCAAGTGCAATTTCCTTGGATATTTTTGTAGCGAGCCTTAAAATGAATTACTTATGAATATTACTTGAGGTATCCAGTATGGCCTATGGCATACCCCTCAAATCCTGACACCATCTGATGAAGGGCACCTCAAACTCTTCTTAGTAGAAATTTTTTAATAAATAATCTCTATTTTTTAATGTTAAGAACTTTGTAACAAATTTAAAATATTTCTTCATTCAGTTGTATATACTTCATGTGAATACTTTCTGAATACCTTCTGAGAGCTTTCATTTAACATCTTTATTGAATCCACCACTAATTATTAAGTAAAAGTTAGATGCCCAACACAATCCTAAGCAATAATCTACACAGATAAGGCTCCTTCTTCCATGGCAGGTATATTGTGAGGCTCCGGCTGACATGGATAAGTAAGGCAGAGAAAGACTCTCTGGGGAGGTGAAATTAGGACTGAAAATTGAATGTGGAGAAGTGTGAATAAAAGAATTCCAGGTGGAAGAAATAAGTGCAATAATACTGACACAGAAAGCTTCTTAGCATGTTTAAGGAACAGGAAGAAAGCAAGTCTGACTGGAAGATGAAGAGAAAAGGGAGAGGTTTGGAAGATAAAAAATTGATATGCAAACAAAGTACATAGGATTTGGTGAGCCAAGGGAAATAGTCTGATTTTGATTTTAAATATGAGGAAGCTTTTAAGCAAGGGAGTGATTTGATTTAGCTTATTTTTAAAGACTATTCTGTTTATTCTTTCAAGAATAGAGTGTAGGTGGCAAATTTGGAGAAGTCTAAGTGTCAAGTAGCAACTTGATGATGGGGGATTGAGGGATGAAGAGAAAAATGTATTTTTAAGATATATTTTGAAAATCAAGTCAATAGGATTTATAGATTAGTTGGATTTAGGAAAGGAAGAAGAGATTAATTAAGGACCCCTCTCATATATTTTACCACATCTTTTGGTTAGTTCCATTCCACTATACAAGGAACCCAGGACAGGGCATACATATGGGTTTGGGATATTAAATGAGATGCATAAAATGCCCGATAGTCAACATGTTAAATTTGAGGTGACTATTTTTCAGCTAAATGCAATGTGTAGGAAGAGTTGAAAAAAGAGTCAGACTCTGTAAAATACTTGAAGAGATTTATTCTGAGCCAAGGACCATTGGCTGAGCCAAGGACCATTTATTCTGAGAATAAGGACCATGGCCTATGACAGAGAATCAGGATGTCCTGAGAACATATACCCAAGGTTGTTGGTTTACAGTTAGATTTTTATACATTCTAGGGGGACAGTAGTTGCAAACAGACACCAATCAACACATGTAAGAGGTGTACTTTGGTTCACTCCATAAAGATGAGACAACTTGAAGTGGAACTTCCATTTAATAGGTGAATTTGAAGCTTTTCTGATTGGCAATTGATTAAAAGAGTTAAGTAGTTATCTAAAGACCTGGGATCAATAGAAGGGAGTGTCTGGGTTAAGATAAGGGATTCCTTATGCAGATAAAGCCTCCAGGTAGTAGGCTTCAGAGGTCTTACCAGACCTGATAATGTGTGAGTCATTTAGTTAACTCTCTCCTGGATCAGGGAAAAGACCTAAGGGGAAAGGCATTCTTTACAGAATGTGGATTTTACCCCACAGGAGATAGCTTTTCAGGGTCATTTCAAACTATGTTAAATAAACATATTATGGGCTAAAATAAAAACAAATCACTTTCCTTCAGGATCTGCTGTCTGTCATATGATTCTACACTAAAGTCAGATTGGAATTTGGTATCTTATTGCTATAAGAATCTGTTTTGTCAGTCTTGAGATATCTGTTTCGATGTTAATGCTGGTCAGTTGTGCCTGAATTCCTAAGGGGGAAGGATATAATGAGTGTGCCCCACCCCTCCCTTCCCATCATGGCCTGGACTAGTTTTTCAGGTTTACTTTGGAATACCCTTGCTCAAGAAAGAAGGAGGTACATCAGTCAGTTGAGGGGCTCAGATTTTTGTTTTTGATTTACATAAACAACTGAATATTTAAGTCTTAACCTCAAGGGAAACATAGATATGGAGGTAGATAATTATGAATCACCTAAATGTAAATAATATTTAAGGCTCAGGTCACAAGGAAATGATATCGATAATAAATAAATTAAAAGTAAAACTATGGCTTAACCTAACATTTAAAGGTCAGTTATAGCAGAAGGATTTCAGAAAGGGAATTGTTGCAGAAGTGTCTGTGGCATTTATCAGAAACATGTTGTTTTGTGGAATCTAAGACTGGAAGGTGTTTTGGGAGAAAGCAGTAGCCATCTGTGTTGATGAGAGATTGAATGATATGAACACAAGTAGTGACTGTTAACTCTGGCAACATGAAGCCTGCTCCTAGGATTGAAAACACATTTTCAAAATAGATTTGATAGACGAGGGTATAGGGCTGTGATGTTATTATAAGAAAACTGAATGTTCATGGGCAGAGTGGCAAGGCTCGGTTTGCTAGAGACAAATTTCTTCTAATTCATATGTATGCGCTTAGAAACAGGCAAAATGCATATTCTATTCTACATGGATGGCTTACTTCTTTGGCTTTTTGTTTTTTCATTTTAATCCAGTGATATTTCTGACTCAAAAATTATTTGGGGAGCCTAATTCTTAAGGAAAAAAAAAAAGATTCCCAGTAGCATTTACCTACTGAGTTCTATCTTAGGCAAAGTTGTAAGTGTTTCTTTTCAGCTTTATCATCTTGCACAATGACTATCCTTGCAGTATTTATCTTTTACTTCTGTTTACAAAAACAGAAAAGAAACAAAAGGCAGAGCTGTAATAGGAATTTAAAATTTTTATCATCACTAACACTGGTATATTCTTTGGTGGTTTTAGAGTAGATAGTTAGACAGATATGAGCAAAATAGGAGAGGGTCCCTAGAAATGGCAGGCACTCATTAGGTGACAGTCAGGTAATCATAAACTATCTCTCTGAAAAGATAAGTGGCTATTATTAGTGGCAAGAGGGAGAGAAGTTCTCCAACAGGTAGAACATATCAGGAGTCAGCAAACAATTTCCTGATGAGTTTTCAAGCATGTGCAGTAGGGGGCAAAATGGCGGAGTTTGACTGTTACGTGATCTTTGTCTGTGGGTGCTTGACCAGTAAGGGAAAATCACCCGCAAGTGAGCATGTGTACAACCTCAGCAAACACACTGTGCCTGGGGCCCTTCCCAAGTTCTGGCAGGTTACTATGCATGCAGCAATTGAGCAACAGCCTGCCCCAAGGGAGGGGAAAAGAAAACCCTGGAACCAAGTCAATGTAAAAAAGTCCCAAACCAAGGGCTGACCAGGGCACTTAATTTCTCAAGTCACCCTCTTAGCTATCTTCCAAGTTACTTTGCTTCTTTCAATAAACTTTTCCTTCTGCTTTAAATCTTGCCTTGGTCTCTCAGTTGAAATATTTTCTCTGAGAAGACAGAGGCCAGTATCACTGTGGACTCACCACCAGTAACTTTCTTTGGTGCCACCTAACTTGGATTCACCATCTAGTGATAAGACACTGCTATGCCTTGGTCTGTTTGGCTGGAAGCATTCAACGTCCATACACGTTTCCTTCTCCTTTTTTCTCTACAACTGTGTTAGCCCTTTTTCATGGTACTGATAAAGAGATATCCAATAATGGCCAACTTACAAAAGAAAGAGGTTTATTGGAGTCACAGTTACATGTGGCTAGTGAGGACTCATGATAATGGTGGAAGGTGAAAGGCATGTCTCACATGGTGGCAGATGAAAGAAGAGAGCTTGTGCAGTAAGACTCCTGTTTTTAAAACCATCAGATCTCATGAAACTTATTTACTATCAGAGAACAGCTTGGGAAAGACCCAACCGATGCTTCAATTACCTCAAAATAGGTTCTTCCAGTAACACCTGGGAATTCAAGATGAGATTTGGGTGGGGACACAGCCGAACCATATTCTTCTACCCCCAGCTCCTCCTCAATCTCATGTCCTCACATTTCAAAATCAATCATGCTTTCCCAATAGTCCTCCAATGTCTTAACTCATTTCAGCATTAACTCAAAAGTCAAAATCCAAAGTCTCATTTGAGACAAGGCAAGTCCCTTCTGCCTATGAGCCTGTAAAATAAAAAGCAAGTTAGTTACTTCATAGATGCAGCAGAATTACAGGCATTGGGTAAACACAGCCATTTCAAATGGGAGAACTTGGCCAAAAAAGGGATTACAGGTTCCTTGCAAGTCCAAAATCCAACAGGGTAGTTAAATCTTACAGCTCCAAAATGATCTCCTTTGACTCCATATCTCACATCCAGGTTATGCTAACATAAGAGGTGGGTTCCAATGGTATTGGGCAGTTCCACCCTTTGGCTATGCAGGGTATAGCCTCTTTCTTGGCTGCTTTCTTGGACTAGTGTTGAGTGCCTATGGCTTTTCCAGGAGTACAGAGCAAGCTGTCAGTAGATCTACCATTCTAGAGTCTGGAGGATGGTGTCTCTCTTATCACAGCTTCACTAGGTGATGTCCCAGTAAAGATGCTTTGTTGGGGCTCCAACCCCACATTTCCCTTCTGCACTGTCCTAGCAGAGGTTCTCCATGAGAGTCCTGCCTCTGAGGCAAAGTTCTCCCTATACATCCAGGCATTTCCATATATCCTCTGAAATCTTGGCAGAGGTTTTCAACCCCAATTCTTGACTTCTGTGTACTGGCAGGCTCAACACCATGTGGAAGCAGCCAAAACTTGGGATGAAACTCTGAAGCCATGGCCCTAGCTCTTCATTAGCTCCTTTCAGCAATGACTGGAGCATCTGGGATGCAGGGCACCAAGTTCCTTAGCTACACACAGCACAGGGATCCTGGGCCTGACCCACAAATCCACTTCTTTCTCCTTGGCCTCCAGGCCTGTAATGGGAGGGGCTGCCATGAAGACCTGTGACATACCCAGAAGACATTTTCTCCATTGTCTTGGAAATTAACATTCAACTACTCATTACTTATGCAAATTTCTGCAGCCAGCTTGGATTTCTCCTCAGAAAATGGAATTTCCTTTTCTATTGCATTGTCAGACTGCAAATTTTCCAAACTCTTATGCTCTGCTTCTCTTATACAACTGAATAACTTCAACAACACCCAAGTCACCTCTTGAATGCTTTGCTCCTTAGCTATTTCTCCCACCAGATACTCTAAATCATCTCTCTCAAGTTCAAAGTTCCACAGATCTCTAGGGCAGGGGCAAAATGCTGCCAATCTTTTTGCTAAAGCATAACAAGAGTCACTTTTGCTTCATTTACCAGTAAGTTCCTTGTCTCCATTGGAGGTCACCTCATCCTGGAGTTTTTGCCCATATTGCTTTCAACATTTTAGGCAAAGTCATATAAGAAGTCTCTAGAGAGTTCCAAACTTTCCCACATTTTCCTCTCTTCTTCTGAGCCTTGCAAACTGTTCCAACCTCTGCCTGTTACCCAGTTCCAAAGTTGCTTCCTTATTTTTGGGTATCTTTTCAGCAGTGGCTACTCTATTGGTACCAATTTATTGTATTAGTCCATTTTCATGCTGTAGATAAAGACATACCTGGGACTGGGCAATTTCAAAAAGAAAGAGCTTTATTGGACTTACAGTTTCATGCGGCTGGGGAGGCCTCACAATCATAGCAGAAGGTCAAAGACATGTCTCACATGGTGGCAGACAAGGGAAGAGAGCTTGTACAGGGAGACTCTTGTTTTTAAAACCATCAGATCTCATGAGACTTACTCACTATCATGAGAAGAGCACTGGAAAGACCCACCCATGTGATTCATTTACATCCCAGCAGGTTCCTCTTGTGACACATGGAAATTCAAGATGAGATTTGGGTAGGGTCACAGCCAAACCATATCACCTACCTACTACTCACTCTCCTGAGTGATTCCCCTTTACCACAGTGGCTCTGCTTCTTTTGCTTAATTTCTCAGCTTATGCTGACAGGTGACCTGCAGTGGTGGGAGGACTTTGAGGTCTACATCCAAAAGATTAGATCTCAGTAACTGTGGTTCTCCTCAACAAGAGGCTCTTGAGTGTGGTAGAGCTAAGCCTGTACCTTGTAATATCTGGAGAATTCTTCTTCTTTAAGTAAAATTAGGTATTTTTTTCCCAAACCCACACCTGTACCATCTACTCCCCTGTGTTCTTTTCTCTGTATTTTGAAATGGCTTTGCATACTCACTGGACCATTCACCTAAGAGGCAAATCAACCTGTTCTCTCCTCTTGCTTTGTGTGCCACATGAATTCCTTTCCTGCTTGAAACATACACTCCCCATTTGTTGTTTGTACACTTGTGGCTTTTGTTGTGTCTGACTGGCAGCCAAGAGACAGGAACAGGAACATTTATGGGTATCCCCAGAGATTTATACTCTCTTTCAGCCCTCCAGTCTGGTTGATCTCCAGCCTATTCCCAGTATCTTGGCTTATTGTCAGGAAAACACTGGACACAGCTCTGACTACACCCACTGTTTGTTACTTACTATTTATCTTTTATCCCTACCACACCCTGAGATTTAGTTTTCCAGTGGTTCCTGCAGGGCCTCCATTTGCAGTCCACTAGGAGTACCTCTAACCTCAATACTGGGGTAGCTTGTTTTGGGGAAAAGGGACAGTCTTTCCTATGCCTAGTAAGAGCCCTTATTCCAAATTCCATGTTTCTCCAGAGGCTTCTTTATTTCAAGAAGGCAGACAATTAGTGTTCCCTAAGCAATAGAAGCTGTTGTTTCTGTGAAAAAAAACAAAGGCTTCCCACAAGCATCTTTCATGCTTCCTTCCTTTCTCACCCATTACAGAGGGATTACCAAGATATATTTAAACATGTCTTTTGCATGTTGCCTATGGAAGATAAAATTTTCCTACCTTCTTCTAACTTCCTTCTCAACATGCACAAAGATTGCCAAGTCTACATACAGGGAAAAAGAAATCTGGCCTCTTTGTGGTATTGGCCAAGAACAGGGACCTTATTTACCTAAAGAACCTGAAAAATGTAAACTCAACAGAATGGGAAACCATGTCACTGCTAGAATGCTCTGGATAAAGGTCATTACCAGGTCCTGGAGACAGGGATATAGGTCTGCCCAAGGCCACAGGCACAGGAGACCTACTTACTTGTAGAACAGAGATAAAGACTGGTTCCAGGCTAGAAACACAAAACAGATTATCACCAGAACAGAGATAAAGGTTGGTCCCCAAATGGGACAGAACCAGCATTAGGGGTACCTGGTAAATACCAGTTCATTTCAGAACTCTGAGAATTAATGGAGGGGCACCTTGCTCACTCTGGTTTGCCATAGACACAGGATTAAGGGAACAGGACAGGGATACCCTCTTCTTTCCTTCTCTCCTCTTTTATCTCTGCAGAGGAGTAACCACACTTCCATAAAACAAGAAGGGAGCAAGGGGAGGGGTACCTGGCAAGCACTGATTCATTCTGAATCCCTTAAGGTGAGTGATCCTTTTCACTCCAGTCTGCCAGAAGTACAGGAATCTCTATTATGCATGGGAAAGGCACTGCTAACCCCAGTCTGCCAAAGGCATAGGAAAAAAGTAGGTAAACAAGAGGGGACACATTTTCCTTCCTCTATTCTCTTTGCACATATTTAATCATGTCTACATACCACAGAACATATTTCTCAAATAAATGCATCTTCAAGAACTGAAAAATGTTTAACCCCAAAACCTCCAAATATGATCTATCCTCAAGGAACATTGCAAGATAAATCCATGCAGTTTTGCTAGCAATATCCAAATGCGTGAAGTACTCAAAATGTTTGGCTCCAGCCTACTAATTACATTTAATGTCTTCAGATTGCCAATCTCAGCTCTACAGCACAATGGGTTCTGTTGGACTGGTATGATTTTGGTCTGTGTCTTTAACCAAACTTCCTCACAATTTAATCCCCCATTATTAGGGGAGGGGCCTGGTGGGAAGTGATTGAATCATGGGGACAGACTTTCCCTTTGCTGTTCATGTGATAGTGAATGAGTTCTCATGAGATCTGGTTGTTTGAAAGTGTGTGACATTTCCCCTTTCACTCTTTCTCTCCAGCTCCACACAGTAAGACATGCTTTCTTTCCCTCTGCCTTCCACCATGATTTTAAGTTTCCTGAGGCCTCCCATTCATGATTCCTGTTAAACAAGTGAAACTATGAGTCAACTACACCTCTTTTCTTCATAAATTAACTAGTCTCATTCTTTATAGCAGTATGAGAATGAACTAATAATAGAAAATTGGTACCAGGAGAGTAGGTAATTGCTATAAAGATACCTGAAAATGTGGAAGAGATTTTGGAACTGGGTAAAAGGAAGAGTTTGGAACAATTTGGAGGTCTCAGAAGAAGATAAGAAGATGTGGGAAAGTTTGGAACTTCGTAGAGACTTGTTGCATGTTGTGACCAAAATGCTGATAGTTATATGGAAAATGAAGTCCAGACCTAGGTGGTCTCAGATGAAGATTAGGAGCTTATTGGGAACTGGAACATAGGTAACACTTGCTATGCTTTAGCAAAGACACTGGCGGCATTGTGCCCCTGCTCTAGGGATCCGTGAAACTTTGAACTTAAGATGATTTAGTGTATCTGGCAGAAGAAATTTCTAAGCAGGAAAGCACTCAAGATGTAGCCTGGCTGCTTTTAAAAGAGTATAGTCATATGTGTTTGTCAGGGTCACCACCTGTGGGGGTCTGTGCAGGTGTGTGTCACAAACCCTGACTCAGCAACAGATAAATAAAGTACAGTGACACACAGATATTATACTTTGCCAGGTTGGCTGAGTGATCAGGTGTGGAGAGTGTTATAAACAGTTGCAACTGCTGGCCCCCACCAGCCAGTGAGACTCAGATTTATTTAGCAAAGTTTAATTGACAAAGGTTTGAGTCAACACCACTAGAGTGAAAAGATTAAAGGACTGGTTCTGATCCCCCCCCAAAAAAACACTGTTAGAGGGTAATATCCCTGGTCAACCTCCCACTGAGAGGGCCATCTGGCTCAAAGGTTAGTTTTAAGGCCGTATGAGTAAACAAGTTAGGTAAACTCTTCCACTTACCCTAGCTATTTGCTTTACTTATTCACCAACTGTAAAGGGGATTTGGGCTGCTCTCAGCCAAAAACTACAGGAAAAACCCTTAGGCCTTCTAAAACGGTTTGAGACTATATTCTATACCTTTCTCTAATACTTTTCCCTTAATATTTTTTCCACCACCCTGAGTGAATTCCCACGTTTTCATAAATAGATGATCTGAAATTGGAACTTACGTTTAAAAGGGAAGCAGAGCATAAAATTTTCAAAAATTTGCAGGCTGACCATGTGATAGAAAAACCCATTTTCTGGGTATGAATTCAATTAATCCATTGGACTATTACTGCAGGAAATCAGTAAAAGTCATTGGACATTTTCCTGCAGAAATTTGAATAAAGGGAAGCTGTATGTTAGTATCAAAGACAGTGTGAAAAATGTCTCCAGGGCATTTCAGAGACCTTCTTGGCAACCCTTCCATCACAGGCCTGGATCCTAGGAGGAAAAAATGATTTCATGGGCCAGGCCCAGAGCCCAGCTCCTCCAGCTCTAGCTGTGGCTGAAAGGGGCCAAGGTATGGCTCAGGCCATGGCTTCAGAAACTGTTAAAACCAGAGGGTATAGTAGGAAGGAATTGCTTCAATTTGTAGATGGGCATCAACAACTTCCCGAAAACTTTTTAAAAAGTAGATTACAAAAATACTTTAAAATTACTATTTAGGGGCAGCATCTTTGGTTTTAAATGCTGCAGAGTGGAAGAGCATGTTTGCGTTGATGCAGGAACCACAGCTTACTATGGAACAACTGCAGATGGCTATATGTGATTCAGACACAGAGCAGGTTATTCCTGAGGGAACAGTCAGGCTTGAGGACTAGATAAAAGCTACTTTAAGGTTTGTTTACCATGAGAAAGGTGACTTCCAAACTCCCCCTATCAATACCAGTTGGAGCACTCCAGATGAAGCAGCTGAAATGCTTCATATATATTTAGGACTGGCATTGTGGTGGCATTATGGTGACAGGGATATTCACTCACTGAATATGCATGTTACCTAGATTTTGACAAATGCTGTGGTTAAGTGGACCCCTTCTACATGGGCACCGCATGTGCCTTTACTCCTGATGAATGGAACAATAGTTTGAGAAGCCTCATTAGTTCTCAGCTTCCCGCATGGGTTTTGCAGGTGCTAATTAAAACATTAGGTTAATTAACAAGAGAAGGGGAAAGGCATAAGGAAGAATCAAAGGACTCATTCCAGGAAAGTGGAAATTTTTAAAAGGTTATTAAGAAATGAGGCAAATAAAGAAAATGTCCATGGGGTGAAACCAAGAAGAAAAAGGAAGGGAAGACTCATTGGACTCATCCCAGCATGATGGAAATCTTTAGATTGTTTAATGAAAATGAATAAAATGGAAATAGATGGCATTAAAACAAAAGTGTTAATGTAACATTATCAAATATTTGGTAAACCAAAAGGATCCCCTCCTAGTCCCCTAATATTCAGGGACCCCAAACCAGGATAATGTATTTCCCCTGGCTTGGAGAAATTTGAAAAAACCAGAAGGCAGAGATTATAATGAGAAATCTGATCTGAAATTGCCAGGAGTAATAGTCCAATGGAGTAATTAAGATAAAGATTGACAAAAGGGTCAGGGTCCTTTGGTTGAACCTCTGGATGGGAACTGAAAGCCTTTTGCACAAGGAAGGATAAAATGGTCCAGGGGTGAAGAAGAGATGTTCTTGGAATTAGAACATAAAAATGGAAGAGCTGATAGGATTATGAAAGTTGATATATTTGAACACACTTTATGTGAAGTGGTAGCATAACTTTTACTTGATTGTATCATGGAGATGAACATTGTATCTAACTGGGAAATGTTTTTCCTACCTGGTGCCATAAAATAGAAGACATGCCAATTTGCTCTTCAAGCAATATTAACTTGACATGCTAAATGGGAACCAGTAAGTTTGCCCAGATCTGCACAGTGCAGAGTAGAAGCTAGGTTACTGATAGGGACACATTTTCCATTTAATAATTCTTTATGAAGCATTTTTTAAAATTACGGCAAACACTTATGAGCACCTCCCAACAACAACTATGATACTTTGCACTAGACAATTTCAACATGAAGGGCATTTACTGCTTTACTATGGAATGTTGGCTGAAGATACCCCTGTGATGCTTGAACTACTCATACAGTCTGGATAATGTCAGAGAAACATTCTAATGGGAATGTTCCCAGAAAAGGTCTATGATAAATGGTAATGGTATATGGAGAATCATGCTACCTCCTGGGGAATGCAAGGAGGAGATAGCCTCAAGCAGGGAGTATGTTTTCTACTACAGTTGACTCTGGAACTGTGTGAGAAACTGCCACCTTCGACAGAGCTTGGTAAACAGTCTTAACTGACTGACAAAAAACTACCTGGGTGGCAATTCCAAAGTAAGTGGACAGAGCTTGTTTGGAGGGCTGCTATTTTGATCAAAGAAGGTAAAAACAGATCTGCCCAGTGGATTGAATTGCCTGCTGTTTTCCTAACAGTCATGGAAGAATTGAACAATTGTAGAAGCCTCTGTGTTTGGGTTTTATGCACTATTCATAAAAGAAATTATAATTTCTGAGTTATATCAGTTTTATGCCAATTCTGTGTTACTTTTTCTATAGTTCAAGCACTGTTCTGTTTATTCATAAACAGTTAATAATATTTCATAATTAAACAACTGCACCTCCAAAACAGCCTGCTGTGCTTACTTTTCTCATAGATGCTATTAGTAATGAAAATTAAAATCATTATGAAAGATATCTTAGAATATTTTTCCCATTTTCAACACAAATGACTATTATTCTATAGCTTCCTGGAAAAAATGAGATATAATAAATTATTTAAGCATTACTAACATATATAGTCAATATAGTAAATAAAATTATGGAATGATAAAAACACCTGGATTAAAATAATTAGCAAAAATATACCATTAAGAGTTAATATATAGAATTAAAAATAAGTGTGCCAAATTTCACTCAATTCAAAATGTAAAATATAGTACCAGAAAATTACTAGCATGGTAATTTTCTGAAACAAAATTAGGAGCTTTTAAAAATATATATTTTCTAAGAGACTTCGGTAGCAAAGCAGTTATTTTTGGCAAAACAGTTATCAAATAATGTTTATTTATGTTAAATATATATATTTAATGTGTATCTTTCATCTAAGCTTGAATTAAGATATGTTTCTAAGTAAAATTGTATCATATTTATTATTTATTTTGAAAAGGTTATTGAGTAAATTATTTGCTTCTTGTCTTCTTATTTAGGACCTTACTAAATATCATATGTTTTTGTACAACTTACAACCTCTATGTTCTCTGATTCTTGGAAATGTTCGGGGGCACGTATTTGTGCTGAAAATGTCACTGCCAATACTTCTTGTCTCCTTTACCTAGAAATCATCACATAGTAAGTTAGCGATATTATTAGCCATTTATAAGTAGATCTTCCTGAGGCTGCTTTCTAGAGACACCTTCAAAGTCACGTTCATTTATAGAAGCTTTTGTTTGAGGCTGACAATAATTTTTTTCAAACTGTAGTCATCTATATTTTGGGTGCCTCAAACTACTGGTTCCCGTGTTGAATATCTAGTGTTACCAACTCAAGAGACCTAATTTTGAGGACCCTAAATTAGAATGCCAACTTGGTACTTATTCTCTTCTCCAAAACAAACATACAAACAAACAAAACAAATGCTCTAGTAAAGTAGATGAGATTGTCCTCCTAACTTGAGTCAGAAATATCAAAAAACTTTTCAGGCAGAGGGTTTCTAGAAAGTCATGGTTTTCTCTTCTAGAAACTTTTTTTTTTTATCCTTTTGAAAACAATGTGTCAATGTACTTACTTTCATCAATACAATTTAGAACATCATTATTAGCAGAATTCTTCCTTTTTAAATGTGAATCGCTCCTGGAAGAAACTGTTATTTCCAATTTCAGCTTCAATCAGAAACAATCTTTGCAGACCACTTAACCAGAGCAGGTCATGCTGGGCCATACAATTCTTTCTGCAATGTCTCCTTTTATGTAATCACAACAATGAAAACAAATCTTATAAAAGTACTTGTCTTTGGACCAGAAATATCTGCAATTATAATTCATGCCCACAGTGGGCATGAGATTTATGAGATTCACTGGGAAAGGGGTTGCACTTCAGAGTATTGCAATATTCTGTCGGCACTAAAAAATTAATGACACAAAAAACCGCCTGAAAGAAAGTATTGGAAACACTCCATCGCTCGGTAATCACTCTGGTATTTAGTATTTCAAGTTGGGAAAGATTGTTTCCAATGTATCATTCTGCTCAAATGAAAGAGTGCTTTTCAGAAAAGAAGAACCTGAGCTATTTCTTAACACGAAATTGAAAAATATCTTAATATTGTCTAAGCAGATAACGCAACAGCAGCCAGTTTTTCCTTAGAATGATATGCTGTGAGACATATTAAAAGCATCATTTCTGTATAATCATGATATTCAAAAAGGTAATTCAGTTTCTTAACTCACCAAGAATCTACATATGAAAATGCAAATTAATTCTTATTTTAATAGTTTAATGATTCTCTTCCTTGAGTTTATCTTCTTCTCACTCTAATTGCACTACATTTCAACTGTTCTTTATAGCAGAAATTCCTCAATACCATAGATTACACTCATGTATTAAAAAATCATCACTTCTCATTTTCTCTTCAATTTTATTTGTGCATTTCTTCCCATGTGATACATTTCTTCCAATGACTGTCTTGCAAACTTCAGTGATAAGTTAATTCTTATAAAAATTATCAGGAGGATGGCACAACTATTTCTTCTGTTTTATATTCAAATTCTAAATTATTTATTTATTTTACAATAAATTGAGAATGAATATAAAGAAATTTAATGATTCTCCATTTCATCTTCTGAAATAATAAATGTTAAGAACCTTCAAATCACACTGCCACGTTTGTACCTATGCAACTATCTTGCATGTTCTGCACATGTACCCCAAAACCTAAAATGCAGTTAAAAATAAATAAATAAATACGAATGATGGAGTGGGGAGGAATAACATGGGGAGAAATGCCAGATGTAGTATGCACCTAAAGTAAAATAAATAAATTTTAAAAAATAAAAGAAAGACAGATATATCAATGCTAACAGATACATAAACTGCTCAATATCACTAACTGTTTGGAAGATGCAAATTTAAACCACCATGAGACATCACTTTACACCTGTTAGAATGACTATTATTAAAAAGACAGAAAGCAAGTGTTGTCAAGGATGTGAAGAAGTGGGGATCTTTGTGTACTGTTGGTGGGAATGTAAATTACTAGAACCATTATGGTAAATATCATGGACATTCTTCAAAAAAAACTAAAAATAGAAGTACCATATGATCCAACAATTTTATTTCTGAATATTTATTCAAAAGAGTTGAAATCAGTATGCCAAAGAGAAATCAGCACCCCTATAGTCATTGCAACCCTACTCACAATAACCAAGTAATGACATTAAACCAAGTGTCTATCCAAGGACAAATGGATTTTTTAAAATGTGATATATATGCACAATGAAATACTATTCAGTCTTAAAAAAGGAAGAGATTCTGTCATTTGCATAAAGATGGATGGAACTGGAAAATATTATGCCAAGTGAAATATGCCAAACAAGGAAAGACAAATACCACATGTTCTTACTTACATGTAAAATCTAGAATGACTGAAATAGAAGCAGAGAGTGGAATGGTGGTTACCAGAGGCTGGGGATGGGAGAAATGGGAAGAAAATAATAAAAAATGCCAAGCCTTAGTTAGATAGGAGGAATGCATCTGATGTTTATAGATCAATTGCACAATATGCTGAACACAGGTAGTAATTACCGTACATTTCAATATCATTAAAAGTAAATTTGTATTTAAAATGGAGAGCTCTATAAATATTTATTAAGTTTACTTGTTCTGGATCTGAGTTCAAGTCCTTTCCACTTTAAATACACAAAATATTGATCGGCCATTTTTAACACCCTTTTTTAGAATAAAGCAATATTCCCGTTCTCTCGCCCTCTTTTTCTTCCTCTTTCTTCCTCTCCTTCAGTCCTTTTTTCTCTTTCTTTCCTTCTTTCCTTTCTAAAAAAATAAAAATAAAAATAAATAAATAAATTAAAAAGCTGCTCAAAAACCCATAAATATCTCTAAGACAACTAAAGGTGCCCAGGGGCCTAAGTTATCTGGAGGTTTTAAGAATGCCTTTAGGAGGCTTATCAAATTTACATACTGTTTAATCTGGCAGCACCCAAAAACAGCCGTACTATAAATTTGGCATTTATGGCCCAGGCAGCTCCTAATATTCAAAAAAAGTTATAAAAACTTAAAAAAAGAAGTAAATTTGTAGTATTCTCATCACAAGAAATGTTAAGTATTTGAGATGATATGTTAATTAGACTAATTTAACCGTTCCATATTGTATTAAAAAAATACCACTTTGTATTCCACAAATATATACAACTATAATTTGCCAATATATGATTTAAAAATTCTCCAAAAATAATCTGTTGGTTTACTTTTCTTGTGTTTTCCTATTACAAAATTGTGTACAATCACATATGTACACGTATACACTTTGATTTGGATTAAAATGGCAATTGAACCATACTAACCTGTTTTTCTATGATTTCTATATGTCTTTTGATTCATGAAGATTTTAACTCAGTCTTTTAATGTGTTCAATAGCATTTCATAATTAGGACACTCTAAATTTTGTTCATTTATGCTTCTACTTCTAGTTGTTTCTAACTTTTTCTACTGTTAAGAATACTGATAGAGTTTACATCCTTGTTCATGTATGTCTGTGACTGGGTTCCCAGAAATCAGAGCCTAAAACATGTTGTTAAGTAACGGTTTTACTAAGACTTTATTGTTCAAAGAGCATGAGTGAGACAGGGGAATTAAATAGGAAGAACTGAGAGCCAATACATATATAAGTTATTTAGTTAGCCACTGCTAGGGTATCTATTTGATCAATCACTTGAGGCCATTGGAAGAACTCTATAATCCTCTGCCCTAGAAAAAAAAAGGAGAAAACATTTAACCATTAGCCCTTCTTTTTTATTAATCACAGATTTTCTCCACAGGGCATTAAGTCTCCTAAACTTATAAGTTGCAGATGCTTGAGTTCTTATACAGTTCCCAAGGTGTCCTCCCTGTGATGTCAACTATACAATTCTGGGTGAGCAAGCAAGAAGAGTGGAAAAACAAGACTGAAGTGAGACTACAGCCAGGTCAGGTTGTAAGTGGGATTCTGGTGAGAGTTTGCATGAAACTGATTTCCACGGAAGTGGAAAAAATTATTAGCTATGCCAGTAGAATTTTCAGTGGGCATAAAAGATGTTAATAATCCACTCTTTGCACCTCTCAGAATTTCTCATGTAATTCCAGTCTCTTTCAAGGTGGTAGTTAGCTGCAGTCTCTGCAAACACTTAATATATGGTATTGAAATAAGCTACAATTCTCACTTCTTCACAGGGGCACAAATCGTTCTCAAAAATTTTACTTCTCCACTTATTCTAGGCTTTCTTTATCCTTAGTTGGCGCTTCAACTACTTTGTGCCCTGGGTCACCATGCCATTGTTAGACTGTGTTAACTGCCCAGTCCTCATTATTACTAAGTACAGAAGTGCCCAGTAAATTCTATGGGTCCCATGCATACTCTTTCCCATATCCAATGTGTAAAAGTAATGCTAGTTTGTTATAATGATCTAAGTAGATTTTCCCCTCTCCACCACACAGAAATTTTAAAATGTTGGTCCACAGTCATGAGTAACCCATAGTTACCAAGTGGAAATTACAGTTTCAAGCTTACTAGATTTTTCTCTTCACCTTCATAGGAGTACAGTGGCCCTTGGAGCTAGGACCCCTAACCCGGAAGACCCTAAGTTTGGAGGTGGGATGAGAGCACTACTATATAGGCTCTATGAAAGTAACCAATTGTTTGTTTCTGGACCCACTGTGCATTCTATGTATTAGAAACACAACACTACATATTAGTTGTTTACTCAGTGCATCTACTGCATCATAATTAGGCATTTCATCATTCTTTTAGGTTTTAGCTGGATGCTTCTGTACAATAAAGTGTATGGTAAGACAATGGATCATGTTGTCTTCTGTCCTCATTTTCAATATAGACCCCCTCCAAAATGAGCCCATTGATCTGAAACAACATTGAAGGGAATGTCATGCTCATAGAGGAGGCATCCTATAAATTGAAGAGACCAAGCATTGTAACTAGGGAAGTCACACTCATATTTGTAATAGCTATATATTCCAGCAATGAGTGAATTACTACCTTCCCCAGGATGGAAATGTTACATATATAAAACCCCTCCCTATCAATTTACTGAGTGATCTCCTTAAAAATTGTATCAAACTCAGGGCTAACTGTCACTTTCCCCAATAGGTAATCATTTATGATTCTCAGTAAATAAATCAGCCTTAATGAGAAGCCCATATTTTCTGTATCACAAAGAGCATCTATCTTCGCCATTATGACACCTTTGTTTGTGAGCCCCTTGTGAAAATGATGCCAGTAAAGAGACTGGTTGAGTGTCGCAGGACAAGTCATACTGTCTACCTAGTTGCAGAGCTTTCTCTGTAGTAGACACCCTGTGGAGGGATATACAAAGCTCTACTGGCCTTTTGCCTCTCCACTTGTATTTGTTCATTTTCTCGCTGCTGATAAACTTTTTGAAAAGCCTCTGTACTGTTTTCCATAATGTAGTTCTATGTATAGAGCATATACTTTGATGAAGAAATAATACAACTATTGATTTTCAATAGGTAAAAAAGAGAGAAGGATGATAGAAAGTAGTATAATCCAAGTGATTTTCTTCTAGGTAATAGGTGGCAGATAAAATGTCACTTAAATCTGACAAATTAAATATTAAAATATTAGGTATATTAAATGATAAACATTAAGTAATATAATATCATTAAATAAAATTGAGTGGTACGGGAAAAAGAAGAGAGGTAAATGTAGAAGTAACAAATAAATTTCCTTTTGCCAGAGTAAGAAATCAGTAGACAGTGTCTAACAATGAGACAAAATAAATTATATGCAAATAGTATTAATGTAACCTCCCGAATAAAAATATAAACTGTGTTAAATATTAGAACTGAACCATTGTACAAAAACAAACACATAATATTTAAAAATTTAGAAAAAGTGAAAATATTTACATACATACTGGTTGCATCAATAATGTAAATTAGAATGGCTCACTTATTAAATTTATGTCTACATTGGCTCACAAAGCAAGCACAAATTCTGTGCTACAAACATATACCTATGAACGTTGATTCTGAAACATTAAAATAAACAGGTGAGCAAAAGCATACAGGCAACTGTAAACAAAATGAAAGTGGAATTTTACTCTTAATCATTACAGTTCACAATTGTTATAACAATTTGTGTATGTGTTTGCACCAAATAACATGAAAGCTTTAAAGACTAAATGATCTCAGTAGATGATATCAAAGTTAACTGATATGTTCAGAAGCATATAAAAGCAAAGGAAACTTACAAATGCTTTCTATGAAATGAATATAATAGTTGCTGACATAACTTTAAAAATATTGGAAGCAAATTGTTATTGTAGTTATTACATTATGAATATTTTTCCTATAGTATCATTTTCAATATATTGGTAATGGTAACTGAAATTTTGTGTTGAAAAGCATTCTGAGGGTGCATCTGAGCAGAATGAATATCTTTATTAAATAATATTCTATAATCAGGAAAAATGTAAGGAATCATTGATCAGATAATCATAATTACATATGAAAAAATAATTCTGTAGAAGTATATGAAAATTGAATTTGATTTTACATTTACATATGTTCATATGGATGTATATATCTATACACACACAAACATACATATATATGTATATGTATGTGTATACACAATAGGCATATATATACATACAGACGTGTGTGAGTGTTTGTGTGTGTGTGCCTGTGTGTGTGTGTGTGGAGAGAGAGAGAGAGAGAAATAAATTTTATTGAACTCTAGTCCTGAATTAGGAAGCTATATGAATCAGTAAGTTATATGAAGTATATATAACAAAACTATGAATTTGGGATTTAACCTGGATTTATATCCATACTCATACAAAGATGAGTTACTATTCTCACACACAAAAAAACTCAACTCATATTTTCTTACATTTATATTTTTCTGTATTTGAAAAGAATCACATTCCACTTTCTATTTAATTCACATTCCTCACTTTCTATTTAATTCACATTTTTTCTATTATTATTTTTCTATTTAATTCACATTCCTCACTTTCTATTTAATTCATTGGACTTAGATTCCTTGTTTTATCCTTCCCTACACAACTATCACTTAATCTTCTCTTGTTATCCAGTTGACAACTAGAATCTTATCTTCCATGTTGGATTCTTAGTTAAGTGATTTAATAGGCCATGCCAAACTGCTTCTCCTTCATTATGTTTTAATTAAAGAAACATTTCCTGATTTTCAATTTTACTAGGGAATGTGGGAAAGGCATTAAAAAAACAAAACAGTCCTACAGTGATGAGAAATATATATCAGTGAAACACTAGAGACCAATTAAAAGGCAACAAGTCAGTACGCCTGTGATTATGTGGTATAATCAATATGCATGAGTACCAAGAGAATGAAAAATTAGGGAAAATAAGTCTGGAATGTAATTAGGTGTAATTACATTTCCTGATAATGAGCCTGATTGTCCGGTTGTGATTTTACATTTATTGTTTGAGATAATAAGGATATGGTTTACCCACTAGTCATTCCATGCTGTAAGGAAATCCCTACAAAGGATTACCTTATTTGATAGAGTATTCTCAGTATTAGTTCTCTCCCTGTGGCTAGGAATTGACAGAATTTTGACTTCTGAGTAAATGCCTTGTATGTCCATTTTGTACATTTTTTTAAAGGTTAAAATAGAGATCGTGTAAACCTGAGCTTATTCTGGGCATTGTAAATGAAAAAGCATCCTATTTATATCTTACTCTTTTAACTTGGAACTAGAACAACACAGATTAAAAGATATCTTTTCTCATTAAATACAAATGGTAACAGAGGAAGAAAAACATCATCATTTAGAAAAAGTATAATAACAATTTAAAATCATCATTTCTTTTGGCACCTTTTCATTTTTATCAAATAAGTGATATATTTAAGATGTAATAAAGAACAAAAGAACTTGAGGTGAAACTAAAATTTCTAGTCTTGCCATTTTCTTCAAAAACTAAAATTTCATATGAATCTGACACTCCAGAGTTGGCCAGTATAAATATGTGATGACATTCCTCACATGAAAACATGCACAAATCACAGATTTATATTACATGGATTACATGTACACAAACTTGCTTGAGGGATGAGGAAGCATATTTAGAGTTTTTTCCTTTGTATTTTACCAAATGTGTCTCAAAAAATGATATATAATTTTATACTTTTATTTTTTTTTATTGCATTTTAGGTTTTGGGGTACATGTGCAGAACATGCAAGATAGTTGCAAAGGTACACACATGGCAGTGTGATTTGCTGTCTTCCTCCCCTTCACCCACATCTGGCATTTCTCCCCATGCTATCCCTCCCCAGCTTCCCCCACCCGCTGTCCCTCCCCTATTCCCCCCAGTAGACCCCAGTGTGTAGTGCTCCCCTCCCTGTGTCCATGTGTTCTCATTGTTCATCACCCGCCTCTGAGTGAGAATATGCAGTGTTTCATTTTCTGTTCTTGTGTCAGTTTGCTGAGAATGATGTTCTCCAGATTCATCCATGTCCCTACAAAGGACATGAACTCAACATTTTTGATTGCTGCGTAATATTCCGTGGTGTATATGTGCCACATTTTCTCAGTCCAGTCTATCATTAATGGGCATTTGGGTTGGTTCTAGGTCTTTGCTATTGTAAACGGTGCTGCAATGAACATTCGTGTGCATGTGTCCTTATAGTAGAACGATTTATAGTCCTTTGGATATATACCCAGTAATGGGATTGCTGGGTCAAATGGAATTTCTATTTCTAGGTCCTTGAGGAATCACCACACTGTCTTCCACAATGGTTGAAGTGATTTACACTCCCACCAGCAGTGTAAAAGTGTTCCTATTTCTCCACATCCTCTCCAGCATCTGTTGTCTCTAGATTTTTTAATGATCACCATTCTAACTGGTGTGAGATGGTATCTCAATGTGGTTTTGATTTGCATCTCTCTAATGACCAGTGATGATGAGCATTTTTTCATGTGTTTGTTGGCCTCATGTATGTCTTCTTTTGTAAAGTGTCTGTTTATATCCTTTGCCCATTTTTGAATAGGCTTGTTTTTTCCTTGTAAATCTGTTTGAGTTCTTTGTAAATTCTGGGTATCAGCCCTTTGTCAGACGGGAAAACTGCTAAATTTTTTTTCCATTCTGTTGGTTGCCAATTCACTCTAGTGACTGTTTCTTTTGCCATGCAGAAGCTGTGGAGTTTGATTAGGTCCCATTTGTCTATTTTGGCTTTTGCTGCCAATGCTTTTGGTGTTTTGGTCATGAAGTCCTTGCCTACTAGTATGTCCTGAATGGTGTTGCCTAGATTTTCTTCTAGGGTTTTTATGGTGCCAGGTCTTATGTTTAAGCCTTTAATCCATCTGGAGTTAATTTTAGTGTAAGGTGTCAGGAAGGGGTCCAGTTTCTGCTTTCTGCACATAGCTAGCCAGTTTTCCCAACACCATTTATTAAACAGGGAAACATTTCCCCATTGCTTGTTTTTGTCAGGTTTATCAAAGATAGTAAGGTAGTAGGTATGTTGTGTTGCCTCTGATGCCTCTGTTCTGTTCCATTGGTCTGTATCTCTGTTTTGGTACCAGTACCATGCTGTTTTGATTACTGTAGCCTTGTAGTATAGTATGAAGTCTGGTGGTGTGATGCCTCCTTCTGTGTTCTTTTTGCTTAGAATTGACTTGGCTATGCAGGCTCTCTTTTGGGGTTCTATATGAAGTTCAAGGTGGTTTTTTCCAGTTCTGTGAAGAAAGTCAATGGTAGCTTGATGGGGATAGCATTGAGTCTGTAAATTACTTAAAGCAGTATGGCCATTTTCATGATATTGATTCTTCCTAACCATGAACATGGAATGTTTCTCCATCTGTTTGTGTCCTCTGATTTCGTTACGCAGTGGTTTGTAGTTTTCCTTGAAGAGGTCCCTTATGTTCCTTGTTAGTTGTATTCCTAGGTATTTTATTCTCTTTGTAGCAATAGTGAATGGCAGTTTGTTCTTGATTTTGCTCTCTTTAAGTCTGTTATTGTTATGTAGGAATGCTTGTGATTTTTGCACATTGATTTTATATCCTGAAACTTTGCTGAGGTTGTTTATCAGTTTCAGGAGTTTTTGGGCTGAGACAATGGGGTCTTCTAGATATACTATCATGTCATCTGCAAATAGAGACAATTTGGCTTCCTTCTTTCCTATTTGAATACCATTTATTTCTTTTTCTTGCCTGATTGCTCTGGCTAGAACTTCCAATACTATATTGAATAGGAGTGGTGAGAGAGGGCATCCTTGTCTAGTGCCGGATTTCAAAGGGAATGCTTCCAGTTTTTGCCCATTCAGTATGATATTGGCGGTTGGTTTGTCATAAATTGCTTTTATTATTTTGAGATACATTCCATCAATACCGAGTTTATTGAGGGTTTTTAGCATAAAGGCTGTTGAATTGTGTCAAAGGCTTTCTCTGTGTCAATTGAGATAATCATGTGGTTTTTGTTTTTGGTTCTGTTTATGTGGTGAATTATGTTTATAGACTTGCGTATGTTGAACCAACCTTGCATCCCCGGGATGAATCCTACTTGGTCATGGTGGATAAGCTTTTTGATGTGCTGTTGCAATCAGCTTGCCAGTATTTTATTGAAGATTTTTGTGTCTATGTTCATCATGGATATTGGCCTGAAGTTTTCTTTTCTTGTTGAGTGTCTGCCAGGTTTTGGTATCAGGATGATGTTGGTCTCGCAAAATGATTTGGGAAGGATTGCTTCTTTTTGGATTATTTGGAATAGTTTCAGAAGGAATGGTAACAGTTCCTCTTTGTGTGTCTGGTAGAAATCGGCTGTGAGCCCATCTGGACCTGGGCTTCATTTGTGTGGTAGGCTCTTAATTGCTGTCTCAACTTCAGATCTTGTTATTGGTCTATTCATAGTTTTGACCTCCACGTGGTTGAGGCTTGGGAGGACACAAGTGTCCAGGAATTTATCCATTTCTTCCAGGTTTACTAGTTTATGTGTGTAGAGTTGTTTGTAATATTTTCTGATAATGGTTTGAATTTCCATGGAATCTGTGGTGATTTCTGCTTTATCGTTTTTTATTGCATCTATTTGATTATTCTATCTTTTCTTTTTTATCAATCTGCCTAGTGGTCTGTCTATTTTGTTGATCTTTTCAAAAAACCAGCTTTTGGATTTATTGATTTTTTGAAGGGTTTTTCGTGTCTCTATCTCCTTCAGTTCTACTCTGATCTTAGCTATTTCTTGTCTTCTGCTAGGTTTTGAGTTTTTTTGATCTTGCTCCTCCAGCTCTTTCAATTTTGACATTAGGGTGTCAATTTTGGATCTCTCCACTCTTCTCATGTGGGCACTTATTGCTATATATTTTCCTCTAAAGACTGCTTTAAATGTGTCCCAGAGATTCTGGTATGTTGTGTCTTCATTCTTGTTGGTTTCAAAGAACTTTTTTATTTCTGCCTTCATTTCATTGTTTCTCCAGTCAATGTTCAAGAGCCAGTTGCTCAGTTTCCATGAAGCTGTGCAGTTCTGAGTTAGTTTCTGAATTCTGAGTTCTAACTTGATTGCACTGTGGTCTGAAAGGCAGTTTGCTATGATTTCAGTTGTTTTGCATTTTCTGAGGAGTGATTTACTTCCAATTATGTGGTCAGTTTTCTAGTAGGTGTGATGTGGTGCTGAGAAGAATGTATATTCTGTGGATTTGGGGTGGAGAGTTCTGTAAATGTCTATCAGGTTTGCTTGTTCCAGGTCTGAGTTCATGTCCTAGATATCCTTGTTATTTTTCTGTCTGGTTGATCTGTCTAATATTGACAGTGGAGTGTTAAAGTCTCACAATATTATTGTGTGGGAGTCTGAGTCTCTTTGTAAGTCATTAAGAACTTGCCCTATATATGTGGGTGCTCCTGTATTGGGTCCATATATATTTTGGATCATTGGCTCTTCTTGTTGTATCGATCCTTTGACCATTATGTAATGTCCTTTTTTGTCTCTTTTTATCTTTGTTGCTTTGAAGTCTATTTTATCAGAAATAAGAATTGCAACTTCTGCTTTATTTTGCTCTCCATTTGCTTGGTATATCTTCCTCCATCCCTTTATTTTGAGCCTTTGTGTATCCTTGAATGTGAGATGGGTTTCCTGGATACAGGACACTGATGGGTTTTGGCTTTTCCAATTTGCCAGTCTGTGTCTTTCGATTGGTGCATTTAGCCCATTTACATTTAGGGTTAATATTGTTATGTGTAAATATGATACTGCCATTTTGATTCTAGCTGACTGTTTCGCCCATTCGTTGATGCAGATACTTCATTTTGTTAATGCTCTTTAGCATTTGGTATGTTTTTGGAATGGCTGGTTCCTGTTGTTCCATTCTATGTGTAGTGCCTCTTTCAGGAGCTCTTGTAAAGCAGGCCTGGTGGTGACAAAATCTCTGAGTACTTGCTTGTTCGCAAAGGATTGTATTTTTCCTTCACTTATGAAGCTCAGTTTGGCTGGATATGAAATTCTGGGTTGAAAGTTCTTTTCTTTAAGGATGTTGAATATTGGCCCCCACTCTCTTCTGTCTTGTAGGGTTTCTGCTGAGAGATCTGCTATGAGTCTGATGGGCTTCCCTTTGTGGGTGACCCAACCTTTCTCTCTGGCTGCCCTTAGCATTTTCTCCTTCATTTCAACCCTGGCGAATCTGACAATTATGTGCCTTGGGGTTGCTCTTCTTGTGAAATATTTTTGTGGTGTTTTTGTATTTCCTGGCCTTGAATATTGGCTTGCCTTGCTAGGTTGGGGAAATTTTCCTGGATAATATTCTGAAGAGTATTTTCCAGCTTGGATTCATTCTCTTCGTCACATTCAGGTATACCTATCAAACGTAGATTTGGTCTTTTCATATAATCCCACATTTCCTGGAGACTTTGTTAGTTCCTTTTTGCACTTTTATTTCTCTAATCTTGGCTTCTCGTTTTATTTCTTTGAGTTGTTCTTTGACTTCTGATATCCTTTCTTCTGCTTGGTCAATTCAGCTGTTGAAACTTGTGCATGCTTCACAAAGTTCTTGTGTTGTGTTTTTCAGCTCCTTCAATTCATTCATATTCCTCTCTAAGTTGTCCATTCTGTTATCATTTTCTCAAATCTTTTTTCAAGGTTCTTAGTTTCTTTGCATTGAGTTAGTATATGTTCTTTTAGCTCATGGAAGTTTCTCATTACCCACCTTCTGAAGTCTGATTCTGTCATTTCATCACACTCATTCTCCATCTACCTTTGTTCCCTTGCTGGTGAGGAGTTGTGGTCCCTTGTAGGAGGTGTGGTGTTCTGGTTTTGCATGTTTTCCTCCTTTTTGCACTGGTTTCTTCACATCTTTGTGGATTTATCCACCTGGCATCTGAGTAGTTGCTGATTTTCCGATTTGATCTCCAAGTGGACGCCCAGATTGCTGATGATGAAGTTATTTCTGTTTCTTAGTTTTCCTTCTAACAGTCTGGCCTCTCTGCTATACAACTGCTGAGGTCCACTCCAGGCCCTGCTTGCCTGGGGTACACCTGTAGCAGCTGCGGAACCATGAGGGTTGCTACCAGTTTCTTCTTCTGCTATCTTTGTCCCTGAATTATGCCCACCAAATGTCAGTCTGATCAGTCCTTTGTGAGGTGACTCTTTGGATATACGGGGGTCGGGGAGCTGCTTGAGGAGACTGACTGTACTTTATACTTGAGGGGACAGTCTTACTTTATAGGAGCTCAAGTGCTGAGCTGTGAGCTCCATTGTTCATTCAGGGCTGCTAGGCAGGTACATTTAAGTCTGCTGCAGCAGAACCCATTAAGCCCACTTTTTTCCTCAGGTGCTCTGTCCCAGGGAGTTGGGGCTTTATTTATGAGTATCTGTTGCACTGTCCTGCCCAACAAGGAGGCAGTCTAATCACTGCCTGCCTGTAATGGCTATGCTGAGCTGCCCTGGGCTCCACCCTATTGCCGTGGGCTCCACCCTGCTGCCGTGTGTAATTTCCTGTAGTCCTGTTTATATGGGTGTGGTTAGAGCTGCTGTGGTGACGGTGGCCCACCTCTGTAGTGTCAGACTCTGTCTGTTATGGCGGGTTGCCTCAGCAATGGTGGGTTACCTCAGCAACGGCAGGCTGCATCAGCAATGGCAGAGTACCTCCATAGGGATCAAGTGCCTCATTAATGGCGGATGCCCCTCACCCACCAAGCTGCACCATCCTGGGTTCAGCTGTGCTTGCCATGAAGCTCTCAACCCCAAGCATTTCCAATTGCTGTTTTGTTTGTTTTTGTGGGGGGTGGGACCCACCGAGCCTGATCACCTGGCTCCCTGCCTCAGAGCTCTTTTTTTTTGTTTTTAAAGTTGAACAGTTAACTCTCTCCCAGGTGTTCCAGTCGCCTGCTGAAAGGGCACCGGGATCTGTGTGATTTCCCGTGCAGCGACCCATTGCACTAGCTGGAACAACGTTGCTGCCTGGGAATCTCCTGGCCTGGCTTTCTGTTTAAGTCCCATTTAATCAGATGACTGTGCTAGTCTGCCTTCCAAAACCTCCAATTGTTGGTTTAACAGGGCAACCAAACCAGTGTATTTTGTACAGAGTGCCACTGCACTGCGGCCCTGGCCCCAACAGCTGCGCCAGCCGCAACAGCCGTGCCAGCCCAAACATCTGTGCTGGCAGCCTGTGGGGCTCCTCCAACTGGGAATCTGCTTGTCTGTGGGCAATAAAGATCCATCTGGAAATGCGGCGTCCACTCACCCTCTGCGTCTTCACTGAGAGCTGCAATCCTGAGTTGGTCCTACAGCGCCATCTTCTCTCCTTCCCTCTATACTTTTATTAACAATGTTTGAAAGATTGTTTTCATTCATATCAAATCCAAGTGTATTTTAAGATTTTGTTTAGGTGAATAATACCTCATTGTTATTTTATTTTGCTATTGAGTTGTCAATCCTTATTGGTTTATTTGTGTTTTTGCAAATTAATGAATTTAGCTAGTTAACCTTCATATTTTTCTCAGGTTCTTGCCTGCCTTTGGTTTTTGTAATTATTTTATTTATGCCACTTTAATTTTATACTATCAAATTTGGAAGATAGTAACTTATTTTTAGAAATACCTTGCTTTCCCTTAAGTATTATAAACATGTTCTCTACTAATGTACACTGTATTATGTTACATCAAAATAACAAAAGCATATTTGACAAACAAATAATTGTTTACATTTACATTTTAAGTATTAAATATAGCTACAAAATTGTAGGCTTGTTAGTATATTAAAGTTCAGAAGGCCAGGATAAATTTACATAAATGACAGTAATCTATTGCCAGTTACTGATTTGTGTGAATTGGTGAACAAGACAGCAAACATGATTAAGAATGAAGACCATATCACAAAATGTACTGTGTTCATTTATCTTGACAAATGTAGTTTGGTACCAATTCTTTGATAATGTTTTAGGTAGATCAGTAAATTTCTTCTAACAAATTTCACGAAAGTAGGTTTGTGTGAATGATAATTAGGTCTCCCTCCAGTTCTCAGCTAATCATTTGCTGCTGAGAAATGGAGGAAGACTGCTAGATATGCAATGAGAATTATGAGGTTTGCAGGCTGTGGAAATGACACTTAACAGGTTTCACTTAATGGGAGAACTATTTTATCTTTTTTGGAGTAGGATGCAATTTCATGACTATAATTTTAAAAGCCTATGGTGAAATGAATGTCACTGTAACTGAATATGAAATATTAATGAATGAAAAACCCTTAGTTGCAATAACTAAATATATCTATGACTGCAGAGAAAAAGTAACTCGATATACGAAGTATTTGTATTCACAAGGGCTATTGTATAAGATTTTATATTCAATACCTATTTTTAGTTTTTTTATGAAGGAAAGCTTTGTCTTTTTTCTTCCATATATCTGATATAGACATTCTTGCATGAGCTTTGATATGTTAACAGGAGTTCATAAAATTTTTTAAAACCCCTAATTTTGGTTCACATTAGACTTTTTGGAAAAGGGGAAGTTCCCCATGATAAGCATTACCACATGATTAATTGCATGATTTTGAAAAAAGAGAGTTCATTCATGAAGAGTTTTTGGTGTAGACATAATTAGGATGGAAATAAACAACAGATTAATGGTACGTTGTACCAGCAACTCACGTGTTCTGCAAATTGTAGGTTTCATTTTTCTTCTGCCTCTCATTACACACATACTTAGAACATCTCAGTTTATTTCTTAATCTAAAACAGTGGTTTTATAGGAATAAAAATGTCTTCATATTTCCATTCCTTCTTTTTTAAATGCATCTATTCTGGATCTCCTCTTTTGAGTCAGTGGTACACGGAGTCTTCTATTAAACTTTCCTCTTCTTTCTCCTCTCCTCTCATTGTGTCTCTTCTTTTTTCTCTTTCTTTACAATGTTATGATTTTCTTCACTTTTGTTTTTATCTCATTTTTAAAAAACTACACACAATGCATATGTATTAGTGCATTTTCATGCTGCCAATAAAGATGTAGCCGAGACATTTTATAAAGAAAAAGAGGTTTAATGGGCTCTCAGTTCCACGTCATTGGGAGGCCTCACAATCATGGTGCAAGGTGAAAGCCCTGTTTTAAATTGCACAGACAAAAGAGAATGAGAGCCAAGCAAAAGGGGTTTCCCCTTTTAAATCATCAGATCTGATGAGAGTTATCACTACCATGAGAACGGTGAGGGGGAAACCACTCCCATGATTCAATTATGTCCTACCAGGTCCATCCTACAACGTATGGGAATTATGGGAGCTATAATTCAAGTTGAGATTTGGGTGGGGATATAGCCAAACCATATCAATGTTAAAGACAATAGGATCCCAAAATTTAAAGATGTATGCATGAAAGATAGATGAATTAAATACATTAGTCCTGCCCATAACACATAAACATTTGCTGTCCAGAGGAATAATTTTACATTCAGGTTTTTAAGGACGGTACTAGTTTGTTCCTGTTTTCCAAATGCAAATATGATAGCACTTCCTTTGATTCTCAAAAGTGTTCTGGTGGGAGGATAAATGCTATCTCCACCCTGGATATTGAAAATATAGTGGTCAGGGCCTTGCTTTAACAAATATCTGTTAAAAGTAAAATCAGTTCTTTTACTTCTCATCTTTAGGTTTTATCTACAACTTAGTTCAAACAAGAGAATTCAGAGATATTAAAATTTCAGCGATAGATGGAAAATTCCCAATTCAATATGAATTAATTCAAAACTTAGTCTTTAAAGCAATCCCTTAATATAAAAAAAATATTTTGCCATGTGGAATACTGACATTTAGTCAGGTTTAATTCAGGAAAAAATCAATAAATGAAACAATTGAAAATGTTTATTCCACTATTAGAGTTTTAGTAGTTGTTTTTTAATTTTCTTTAATCTATTCATTGCCTGTGAAATTATGAAAAAAAAATTGTATTTTGCTTTGATTTCTTTTACCGGTTTGAAAGAAAATAGATAGTAGAAAACAAGAAGGAGTGATTGAACTCGTTTTCACTAGTGTTGTTGTCTAATACATAAATATAAAAGTGAACATATAAATATAAGGTTTTAAAAGAAGTTTTTATCTTTTAATCTAAACAGATATTAATTCATTTTATTTGACCAATATTAGATATTTGATTTGAAAACATCTTTTGAACATAATTATGATTAGCTATGCAGAGAACCACTTCAAATATGTACATATACCTCAAATAAGTTACAATGAATAAGATACAAATTGATATGTAGTATCAAGGGAGTGAGGCTCATTTTCAAAAGTATGTCTGGTTGCCTTCAATGAGGTAAATTGAAGGAAAAATTTACCTCATTGCTGTGGAATTAATCATACTGCTGCTTATTTAATGTGAAATGCTTTCTCCACATGCCTTTCTATTGAATCCAAAATGGAGTATCATTCATATTCTCCACAGAAAGAGCATTATATTCACCCTAATAGTTTGGTTTCTTGAATTTATGCTTCATTACTTTTTATTTGTCTGATTTTATTGGATATATATGGTCATCTATAATTTGCAAAGTGAAATGCATAAGGACAATAAAATCTAATAAAGGTTTCTTATTTTTAGAGAGGCAAGAGACACATCAGTCACTAGCCCTAAAACATTGTGGTGTTAGAAGAAGTACATCCAGACCACTATCAACTTATACATGTGATTTGAGAAGAAAAACATAAAAGCTTTACTGAGCTTGCAGGAGGCAAAAATGGGGTTATAGATACAAATATCTTTTCTCAGACCAAGGAGACATTCATAGGCTAGAAAAAAATGCCTAATTAAGAACAAATATGGGAAGCATAGCTGCTCAGCCCAAATTTATTCATGAAACAAAAATGACATGTAAACATGTCTTCTTTTTTTCCTTGGGAACATTCAAAGGGAAAAAATAGTTTCACTATATATATTATGATCCTATAAAATTATGCATATTTCATAATAATGTTATGTCTATAATTTTATATAAAAATGAGATTATATTTCTTAACATTTTTATCAGATATATTACACATATTGAGAGTAAGTATTTTTTCTTTTAATTATTAATTCTTTAAAACCTTCTACTACACAAGCACAATTAGGTTCTGGTGAGAATTGATAAGCGAGTTATGGTTACTGTCCTCCAGCAACTCCAAATTTCTGTCATTTTAAGTCTTTCAGTTTGAAAACAAAATCAAACTACACTTATTTCAAAGACATTATTAGAAAACTTAGCTTAAACACTTAATGAAGCTGTTTAATTTTAGAAAAAGTAGGTATTATTTAAAATATAGATGACCTTCGCTTTGCATGATTCGATATACATGCTTCAGTTAACACCATTTAGTTAAATAACACCAGTTATATGTTAACTGTGAGTAATTACATAAACTTTCCTTCTGGCTTTTTGATATACAAGCCATTACATAAATAACAAAAGTGCATCGTAATCAGCGACCAATCACATATGGTCATGTGCCAGATGAAATTTTGGTCAATGAAGAATAACATATGCCACATGGTCTCATAAGATTATAATAGACCTGAAAAATTTTTGTCACCACATGGTAGCCCTTTTAATGTCATAGTGCAATGCTTTACTCACATGTTTGTGGTGATGTTGATGTAAACAAACCTACTGTATTGCTAGTCATATAAAAGTATAGCACATACAATTAGATACGGGACATAATACATAATAACAAGTGACTGTTAGTGTCTTATGCATTTACTTTACTTTTATTATCATTTAAGAGTGTACTTCTTAAAAAAAAAAAATTAACTGTAAATTAGTAGCCTCCAGCAGGTTCCTTCAGAAGGTATTCCAGAGGAAGACATTGTTATCATGAGATAACTCCGCATGTGTTATTTCCTCTGAAAACCTTCCAGTGGAAGAAGATGTGAAGGTGAATGACAGTGACATTGATGCTCCTGACCTTGTGTAGGCCTTGGCTAATGTGTGTGTTTCTGTCTTAGTTTTTAACAACAAAGTTTAATTTTTTTAAGTTTGTGAATAGAAGAATGCTTATAGAGTAAGGATATAAAGAGAATATTTTTGTACAGCTGCACAATACGCTTGTGTTTTAAGCTGTGCTAAAACAGAAGAGTCAAAAAGTTGAAAAAAATTAAGGTTCATAAACAAAAAAGTTACAGTAAGCTAAGGTTAACTTATTAGTGCAGAATAAATTGCTTTTTTTTTTGTTCAGTGTAGCCTAAGGTTAAAGTTTATAAAGTCTACAGTAGTATACAGCGATGTCCTAGACTTTCTCATTCACTCAGCACTCACTCACCAACTCACCAAGAGCCACTTCTAGTCCTGCAAGCTCCATTCACGGTAAGCTCCCTCTACAGCTATACATTTTTTTCAATTTTTTATACTATATTTTTACTGCACCTCTTCATGTTTAAATGTCTAGATGCATAAATACTTAGCATTGTGTTACAATTGCCTACAGTATTCAGTATAGTAACATGCTGTACAGGTTTATAGCCCAGGAGCAATAGGCTATATAGCACATAGCCTAGATGTGTGGTAAGTGTAACTAGGTGTTTGTAAGTATCCTCTATGAAGATTGCACAAAGCCAAAATCACCTAATGATGCATTTCTCAGAAAGTATACCTATCATTAAGTGATACATAGCTATTATTTCTTTCAAAAACTTTCATTGATACACTGCACATTTGTTATTCAGCTCACACAGAGACAGTAAGGTGTATAGTTGTGTTTCTTTATCTCTCAGAGGAAGACAGATACTAAGCAAAATAGATTAACTTTCAAGTACTATTACCATTGGTAAATGTTCCAGGTCACCTTGATTCTCTTTGTAGCATGAATGAAAAAGTGAGCATTTAATTTTTAAACCAAATGCAACTTCATCAATCCAATCAATGGGCCTGGAATTTATTTCAACTTTGCCCATTATTACATAATGCTACAATGGAAAATCATGCAGGTCTGTTTTGCTACACCAGGCAAATAACTTCGAAGGATTTGAATCAAATGTAAATATGGTTATAGCAGAAAGAGCTAACTGTGGAATGCTGACACTGAAGCTATTTAACGGACACTAGATGTGCACCCAGAAGAACTTAGTGAAGATCAACTTATCAACATAAGTGAGGAAAAAATATGACTTTGATGAGAAAGATGAAGATGTCCAATAATTGACATAGGCATTTCTGGAGGTATTCTCAGAGGTATTTCATTACATTGAAGAAACAAAGGAAAAAGTATTGTAATTGGATCCAGATTACAAAAGAGTATGACAATTCACAACATATAGAACAGATGCTCATTCCATATTGTAAATTATGCAACAAGAAGGAACTGAACACTAATCACTATGTGTGCAAACTACTATTGACATGTATTTTTATAAAGACATAAGACACCTTAATTTAAATGTTCTCATTATTTTAAATTCAGCATAAATATTATGAATTTACTATTTTTTTATTTTTGTGTACATTTATAATTGGCATAGTTTAATATTTTGACAAAAATTGTTAAAGGCAATGGAACAATAATACATTTCTCATTGGTTATCTAGATCACTTTAAAGATCATTCAGTTTGCACAGTCATTTTTATTATAATATGATACTGTGCAAAAAAGAGGACTTTCTGGATTTACATTATTTAAAATAAAAAGGAAAATTGTTGTGAATCAATGCAACATTTTAATTTATATTTTCTTTTAAAAAATCTTTCTTTTCCTCATTATTTTTCAGAATTCACTTTTCAACAGAGAATAGGCTAGACATACAATGCTAATTACATAAAAATATGCATTTTTAAAACATTCTAAGCAATGAACAACAGCACAGTTTTTGAGAAACTAAAAGCCAGTAACCTGCCATGCTATCTGAGATTCCAGAAAATAAGAGTAATGAACATGTATTAGCAGCTATTTTTCTAGTATTTTATTACAGAGACATCTGGCAGAAGGTTTTCACATGTTAGTAAAGATAAGTCACATCAAATAATATGGAAGCCTAGACTAAATGCAATGAAAATGGGCCAAAAATAAAGCTATCTTTGAATACAATTTTTGTTTAAAAAATTTTAGCATATATTTTAAGGAAGGTAATATGCATGTAATGATGTTTTGTATTTGTTAGATGTACAATTTCATTAAATTTGTTTATGCACTGAATTAACACACCTCAATTTATATGTGTGTGTATGTTTATGCATGTGAAAATTATACTATACTCCTTCATCCAAACTATAAACATTTCATTTCCAAGTTTCTCATATCAACTATACCTAGGTTTGACCATGATTATACCTTATTCCTAGATTGACACAACTGAAAAATGGAAATTGAAATGAATTTGAAGGAGAATATTTGATAATCATAAAGATGATATATTATAATTTTCTAAACAATGCAAACTCCATTTTGTTCCCATGTTTTGTAATTACAGGTTTCTTATAAAGATTTAGGTATTTCTGATAATATCCCAATGCCTAAACATTTCCTAGACCATTACTGTTGCTAAAAGTAAAGGAAAGTACAGCACTGAGGTAAGAAAACTGCTGTCAGTAAAGGTCCATCACAACTAAAGAATAATTATGGATGAGGAAATGTTCATTCCTCTATTCATTGCAATAGGTGCCTAATAATTTGTGGCCTCAATTATTTTCCATATTGTTTTTCACACATTTTTTTATTTATTCCTCTTGACTTTTCTGTATTCCATTTTTTTCTTTTCTCCTTTGTCTTAATCCTCCTTTTCCCCTTTTAATTTCTCTTTGGTTCCACTTGTGAGTATTGTTATTAGAGTAAGGTAATCATTTTAGGTGTCTTGAATATCAAAGTTTGGACTGTGTTCTATAAATACCATAAATTCTAAAAAGTAATACAGAGATATTGAACAGGCAGTGATTTTACAGCAGCTTGTAGCTTCTGTCATGATAATCATCACACACACACAGTACTCCCCTCTTATCCACAGACGATACATTCCAAGACCCCCAAGTGCAGCCTGAAACCACAGATAGTACCAAACCCTATGTGCTTTGTTTTTTCCTACACATAAATACCTATGATAATGTTTAATTTGTAAATTAGGCACAGTAAGAGATGAACAATAATAACTAACAATAAAATAGAGCAATTATGACAACAAACTGTAATAAAAGTTATGTAAATGTAATATCTCACAAAATACCTTCTTGTACTGCATTGTATGTATTTTTTTGACCTCTTTCAGCTGCCAGTGACTAAAACCATGGAAAGCAAAACCAAAGATGAGGGGGAACTACTGTAATATGAAACGTTCATATAAGTGAGCTACTTAGAGAAGACCAAAGAGACCTGAAATCCAAAGTGACAAGAAGTCAAAACAACAAAAGAACATATATCTCAGAAATAATAGATTGTATTTTCCTCCCCTTTTTGTTCTTACTTTTGATCCCTTTGGTTTTCCTCTTCCCATAAGCATGAAAAATATGTTATAAGCATTCATTCCACAGCGTTGTTTTCTGATTGTTGGTTCTCAAAATTGTTTACAGGATCTGGAATCTCTGGGAATCAGAGGTTAAATTCTACAGTGGCTTTGGCACTTCAAAATTGAGCCTCCTAGGCTGAGTGTTGTGGCTCACACTAGTAATCCCAAAACTGTGGGAGGCCAAGACAGGTCGATCACTTGAGGTCAGGAGTTTGAGATCAGCCTGACTAACATGGTGAAGCCCCATCTCTACTGAAAATACAAAAATTAGCTAAGCACAGTGTTGCGTGCCTATAGTCCCAGCTACTCAGGAGGCTGAGGCAGAAGAATTGCTTGAACCTGGAAGGCAGATATTGCAGTGAGCTGGGATGTTGCCACTGGGCTCCAGACTGGGAGACAGAGCAAGACTCTGTCTCAAAAAGAAAAAAAAGTTGGACCTCCTAAAGCCTGGTATTAAAAAAGTGAACATGGCTTTTAGTGCTCACAGAGGCTTCTTAATTAATTTATTATTCTGTCTAGTATTTACAGCCATGGATATCTATAGAGCTCTGTGTAGACATTTTTGAAATAGAAAGTTTTGTCTGATGTAGTTATGTTTCAATTTCATTTTTATACAAATGCTTTAATCCCTTGAAATCCTAAAAAAAAAAAAGTCACAAAATTCAGGTTAACTCAAAAAAATGTATTTCCTTTGAGTGAAAAACACCCAAAAATAGAAAAAAAAAAAATGGATAGATTGAATGGCCATTAGAGGCTGCATTCATGATATATTTCTTTTGTGTCAGTTACTGGGAAAACACAAAGAGACACATGTAGCAAAGTTACACCAGAGAGTCATTGCAAAGAAATGCCACAGTTGATAGACATGCCAGTGAGTAGGTTGTTCCTAAAGGAAAGACTGGAGGTGATATTTAAATTCAAATTGGCAGAGATCTTCAGGAATGTCTAACTGATCATGATCAAGTGGAATCCTGACTTTAATTATGAGGGAGGAAAAAACAATAGTGTATTTATACTATCTGAATATAATTCTAATGAGTGAAGCATAGAAAACACAATCATTAAATATAATTTCATCAGTTTGTACTACAAACAGAGAGGTAAAAAGTTTCAATGACAATTCTGTGTACAGTATAATGAATAGATAAGGAATACATGTGTTTCCCCCAGAGAAATTGTAATATGGAAATTTTTTGTTGCCTATTGAGATCTGCTTGTGGTTCCATTACACAGGTGGTAATTTTGTGGCATTTAGCACTATACTCTAGGTATAAAACTCCCAAAAGTGTGAAGTTTATATAGAAAGGGTTTACTTTCATTCACTCAAAAAATAAACATTGAATTCTTACTATGTTATATATAATTTTCTTGAATTCATAGAAGTAGCAAAACAGCAACATACCATGCATCCTGTGCAGAGAAAAATGGGATATGAAAAGAAAGGAAGCAGTATCAGACTTTTGACCAACCTCTTTGATATCTGCATTTTAACCTGCAAGATTCATGCAGTCTTTGAAGTATCACCTGCTAGGACAGGAGAGTCATAATATCTGAGCCTGGACACAGTATACCAGGTAAATAGCACTCTTAACATCTACCTGTTGCCTAGATTCTTCCCATTGGCTTTTAGACATATTCAAATCTTTACCACTGAAAACAAATACAGCTTATTATAGTCACACGTTCCCCTCATTCTCCTCCAGCTACTTTGCTAGCTTTCTATTTTCCTTCTTAGCTCAAAGTGTAGAAAGTTTTCTAAAATGCTGTCTCTATGTTTTTCAACATACTCTCATTACAATATTATCTATGTACTGATGAGAATGTAAGTCCGGTTACTCCAACAAAGATCCGAAATTAACAAAAATTTAAACAAAAGTGAAAGAATGTAGAGGTATATTTTAAAAGTGACAATTGAGTGGAGAGAGATCCAAGATGGCTGATCGCTAACAGCTCAGGATTGTAGCTCCCAGTGAAAGTGCAGAGAAGAGAGGATGCCACACTTTCCGATGAATTTTTGTCACTCACGGACCAGAAGATTACCAGAGGAGGAGCCCCATGGGTCACCAGCGTGACTCCTGTGGCGGGTGCAGCGGCTCCTGGTGCAGAGTAAATGGGACTAGTTCCCCTTCTGACCGACGTTTGGAGTTCAGAGAAGGCAGAGTCGCCTATTACAGATTCAAGAAGGAAGCCAGACTGGAGATTCCTGAACAGAAGAGCACCATCAGTCTTAATGCTGCTGTTTTGGCCGGCGCAGTGGGTTGCTCAGATTCCAGCGCTGGGAATCAACAAATTGGACATCCACTCATAAACCTAATTAGAAAGGCAGTAATTGCAAAGATGACAGATGGATAAATTTATAACACAGGGAAGAAACCAGCCTAAAAAGGCTGAGAATACCCAAAATCAGAATGCCTCTCCCTCTACAGGGGATTACAGTTCCTCATCAGCAATGGAACAAGGCCTGATGGAGAAGGACTGTGTTCCATTAACAGAAGTAGGCTTCAGAAAGTGGATGGTAAGAAACTTCTGGGAGTTAAAAGAACTTGTTCTAACCCAATATAAAGAAACTAAGAACTTTGAAAAAACGTTTGATGAAACGCTAGCAAGAATAGACAATATAGAGAGGAATATAAATGAATTAACAGAGTTGAAAAACACAACATGAGAACTTTGTGAAATATGCACAAGTTTGAATAGCTGAATTGATCAAGCAGAATAAAGCATATCAGAGGTTGAAGACCATCTTAATGAAATAAAATGAGAAGACAAAAATAGAGAAAAAAAGATAAAAAGGAATGAGCAAAGTCTCCAAGAAATATGGGATTATGTGAAAAGACCTAATTTACGTTTGATAGGTGTATCTGAATATGACAAAGAGAATCGATCTAAGCTGGAAAATACTCTTTAGGATATTATTCAGGAAAACTTTCCCAACCTAGCAAAGCAGGACAATATTCAACCCCAGGTAATACAGAGAACACCACAAAGATATTCCTCAAGAAGAGCAACCCCAAGGCACATAATCGCTAGATTCACCAGGGTTGAAATGAAGGAGAAAATACTAAGGGCAGCCAGAGAGAAAGGTTGGGTTACTCAAAAAGGGAAGCCTATCAGACTTCAGCAGATCTCTCAGCAGAAACCCTACAAGCCAGAAGAGAGTGGGGACCAATATTCAACATCCTTAAAGAAAAGAACTTTCAGCCCAGAATTTCATATCCAGCCAAACTAAGCTTCACAACTGAAGGAAAAGTAAAATCTTTTATGAACAAGCAAGTACTCAGAGATTTTATTACCACCAGGCCTGCTTTACAAGAGCTTCTGAAAGAAGCATTACACATAGAAAGGAACAAGTATTAGCCTTTCTAAAAATATACCAAAAAGTAAAGAGCATCAACATAATGAAGAATTTACATCAATGAATGGACAAAACAGCCAGTTAATATCAAATGGCAGTAACACTAAATTTAAATTGACTAAATCCCCCAATCAAATGATACAGCCAAAATCCAATGGTATGCTACCTCCAGACCCATTTCACATGCAAGGATACACAAAGACTCAAAACAAAGGGATGGAGAAATATTTACCAACCAAATGGAGAGCAAAAATAACTAAATAAATAAAAAGCAGGAGTTGCAATTCTCACATCTGATAAAATAGATTTTAAAGCAACAAAGATATAGTGGTAAAAGGATCAAGGCAACAAGAAGAGCTAATGATCCTAAAACCTAGATACATAAGACCTATAAAGAGACTTCGACTCCCTGGACTCCCACACAATAATAGTGGGAGACTTCAACATCAGTATTAGATAGATCAACGAGACAGAAAATTAATAAGGATATCCAGGACTTGAACTCAGATCTGGAACAAGTAAACTTAATAAACATTCTTGTCAGCACCACATCACACCTACTCACATGTTTAAATGAAATATTGATCGGCCATTATTAAGCACGATTATTGGCATAAAAGAGGTTTTCAATACCCATTTTTAGAAAAAAGCAACATTCCCATTCTCTCTCCCTCTTTTTCTTCCTCTTTCTTCCTCTTCTTTACTCCTTTTTTTCTTTCTTTCCTTCTCTCCTTTCTTTAAAAAAAAAACTGGCTTAGCAAAACTTCTACTATGTAAAATAGAAAATTTTTATTTTCATTGGAAGTAATTTAATTGCTTTGTTGGAAATGTTTTCTGCCTTGGACTTTTCAGAAAAATATAGTGGCATTCACGTGTCACCAACAAGCTCACCACATGCTAGATGGTATGCAGTGGTCAATCAGAATTGGCCTCTTTTTACTTTTCCAGTAAAAGATGGAAGTCATCTTCTGGGCATAAGTTTTACATATTATTTTTTGGCTCATGTTTTCAAGTCATTTAATATTGATAAAAGCCTTTCACAAGCTGAGTTATAAAGACCCAAGATACAAATGCCAGCAACACTCAGCATTTTTCCATTTAAAATAAAAATTAAAAAAAAATAAAAGTGACAATTGGAACCCCAATAGATGGTAAAAATGCCAACAAACAAAATACTGAGAGAGAAAAACAGAACCTTTCAGAGATTTCTTTCTGATACTTCTAGTGTCTTTGCATAGGCTCAGTAAAAGTCACACTGCCCAGTTTTTCCTAAAGTGTACCACTGACCACTTTATGGAAAACTTTTTTTTATCACTTCTGATCTCAATGGCCCTACACATCTCCTTTGACTATGGGTTTCAGGGTATTAACTACTCTGTTCTCTTTGTCTACATGAGAAGAGGATTTCCTCTCTGTGCTGTCACGTTATTCTCCCTGTGTGGTCAGCTATGATTGTTATTATAGATATGTTAATTTTGTATGATTTTTCTCACTTTTTGAAATGACTGTTTAGTCTAATAAAGCTGGATTATTGAAATGTATGTCATCCTTTCTTGAATGTGGTCACTAGTCATTCCCACACTTTTTTCTACTTTGATCCATATTTAGATGCAGAAATTGTTCTTGGATGTCATAAGATTTTAACATTCCCTCTGCTGCAGATATGAGTGATTGTTATAAATAGACGGTAGAAAAAATGAAGTAGGCATTCACTCAGGAGCATTGCCAATGAAAGATTAAGAGGATGGTGTGATCATGTTGAGTTCATAACAAGATCTTCTAAAATGGATTCTTGTTTTTCATTGAGACAGTGTCTTAGTCTCTGCCCAGGCTGCACTACAGTGGTGCAGTCATAGCTAGCTGCAGCCTTAAACTCCTGGGCTCAAGGGTTTCTCCCACCTCACCCTCCTGAGTAGCTGGGACTATTGGTTCACATCACCTTGCACAGTTAATTTTTTAATTTACTTCCATTTTTTGTAGAGACAGGGATCTCACTTTGCTGCCGGTCTCAAACTTCTGGGCTTAAGTAATCCTCCTGCCTTTGCCTTCAAAATCCTGGGTCTATAGGCATAAGCCACTTCACTGGGCCTAAAATTAAAAATTTTCAATCGTTAGGATATTCATTTTACTTTCTTCTGTAATTAGCCCATTATCTGGCATATTGAAGGGACTCAACATTTTCGGTGGTCTGAAATAAACTGATTTAGTCAAACATATTATATCTCATTAAGAAACAGATATAATTGAAAGTCAAATTTCTACTAAAATAGGAAAATACATTATTTTTTTGCCTTAACTGAACTATGATATGAAACTCAAAACATTTTGACAAAAACTTCTAAAGGTCATGGAACAAAATGCTTATGTTATTGGCATTTACAGTTACCTGGTACTAGTATTTCTTTGGAAAGCATAACTGAATAACTTAAAAAAAAATACCAAACACAGTCAAACTGTCTCAAACTGTTGCAAAACTGGGGGGAGTCTCTTGCTGTTCAGCAAAGTGCCACACAGTTTATCACGATTATTGTAGTGATTGTGTCTGCCTTTAGGGAGAATCCAAAGTGGTAATGGGTATTATACTACCTCAGTGTGATCTCTGCAGGCAAATATATCACCACATGGCAGAGTGCCATGCTGAAACAAACTGCCCTGCACAAGTCTGAAAAATGATAACTTTTAATCCCTATAAGATGTATGGCAGTGTAACACTAACTGTTTTCCATTCCCTGGCTTTTAAGGCAATTACACGGTAGGCTGCAGGGCACATTGTTAGATGCATTTTTCTGTCCTCAAAACTTTTCTTTCCCTATTAAGTATTTTTTCCAACATAAACATTTCCTACATTGTTATGGCAATTTAGTATTAAGCACAGAAGTTGTAAAAGCAAGTAGAATTTCCATGTTTTAAAACAAAGAAAGGAATAGTTGCTTAATCTGGAATTCATTTGTGAAGAAAGAACCCTCTCATGTATGATCTCCTAATGAGACTTGCTTGAGTAAAGAGCGTATGGTCTCCTAATGATACTTCACTTCAGTGAATCTTGATTAACTTGAACTGTGAAATTGCTCAGTAGATCACTGGCATTATGAAGGATATGTATTAATTGCTTTGAAATTCTCAAATTCCTTAACAACATGGTAGTAAATACTTTTTTTTTTTTTTCCACAAGGTAAATCATACTAGAAAAGTATTTGTGGGTTCCCATTAAATCTTTAAAGATTCTAAGCAGAAAGTCACTTAAAAACATGTTTAAATATACTCTACTTGAGTGCTATTTTTATAGAGTTCTATTTCTTTTTGCTTATTTTCATTAAATTGGCAAAAATTTATGAAAGGTAGAGTTTTTGTACCAGTAAGTACAGGAAAGCAAACCTTCACTGAAGTGCAGAAAGTACAAGTTGCCATTGCCTAGTCTAACTCATGACAGATTAAAAATAATTATTGCTCTTTCTCTCTAGGCCCTTTCCATGCCTCAACTTAGTGACTCAGCAAAAGTGAAAGTTAATTATATGCCATAAAACATCAAGTCTATTGTGATAAGATGACATGAAAAAAAGAAGAAAGTTTGAATAAAATGAGTTCATCAATTGGAAAGTGTGAAAGTAGGTAAATATATAAACCTTTAATCTCTATGGGTAGGTCCATTTTATTACTAATTCATTTCCTTTCAGTCTCCTTCACAGTTTCTACAGTTTATAGCTGTTCCTAGAAACTCTTGTTACTATTCATTCATTTATTCATTCACTCAAAAAAAATATTGAGCACCTTCAAATGTTTGATACTGGGTGAACAAAAGAGTGGGGTAATAAGGTATTGACTTCAAAAATTTTTTAAAAAATGCATACCCAAAATTGTGATATATTCTTTGAATAAAAACCTATAGTAATAGGATACCAAATAGTAATAGAGGTATTCTATAGGTTGGATGGTTTTGATAAGCTTCTATCTAATATAAGACTAGAAATGTCCCTGTTAATAGCTCAGAAGCAGTTATTGGCCGGGCGCAGTGGCCCAAGCCTGTAATCCCAGCACTTTGGGAGGCCAAGACTGGTGGATCACGAGGTCAAGAGATCGAGACCATCCTGGTCAACATGGTGAAACCCCGTCTCTACTAAAAAAAAATACAAAAAATTAGCTGAGCATAGTGGCGTGTGCCTGTAATCCCAGCTAGTCCGGAGGCTGAGGCAGGAGAATTGCCGGAACCCAGGAGGCAGAGGTTGCGGTGAGCCGAGATCGCGCCATTGCACTCCAGCCTGGATAACAAGAGCGAAACTCCATCTCAAAAAAATAATAATAATAATACAATAAATAAAAAATAAAAAAGAAGCAGTTATTTTCATCGAATACAAACATTTTCTATAAATGAGGACATTGCACTTTCAAAGATTGCCCAAATTGTTATTATAATTGCTATACTAGCTGTTTCCCTTTTTAGAGGAAAGATTATCCATATTAGAACAAAAGAGGGATTCCTCAAGAAAAAAACATATTGACTACCATCAGAGTGAATTTTATTATCTCACAGAATAATGCATTTTCCCCCAAACTTGAGTTTACAGAAACACTGCCTCTAAACTCAAATAGAATGACCTTTGCCTCAACATCCCCCCCAAAAAATTGTTTAATACTTCCAAAACCCAGAGTAAAGACTGTTTTTCCAAATGAATACTCCTTAAATTTTTGGTATTTCCAATAATGTCAATTGCTACTCTGCTCAACAAAATAAAACATTAACTCTAATATATATATATATATATATATATATATATATATAGTTTTATATATATATAGTTATATATAAGTATAGTTATATATATAGTTATATATATAAGTACAGTTATATATATAGTTATATATATATATAATATAGTTATATATATATAATACTCAAACTGTATATTTCACCTCTTCCCAGCCCCCCTCAACACCTGACTAAAATCCAAGATGACCATTTTTAGCACATTGCCCCTAAGATTCAGAAGTAAAAATTATCTTGAATGCCATCTGCCCAATTCAGTGATTTTTCACACTATGTAGGATTAGTCAGGCAGGATTGCAGGGTCAGTCTTTCTCTTTCAAAAAGGATTCATATATGATTAATACCTGGCTGGTGATTTGCATAAGCTTTTATTGGAAATAAATATTCTGTGTTCTGTGAAAATATGAAATTATTAACTTTATTATATCATTATTTGTTTAAATGAATGAAAGAACTGAAACTAACATGCTTTCCCAAATTCAGACAAGAAGCACTTTGTTTCCTATAGTATTAGTAGTTGCCCTTTCTACTCATTCGTTAATATTACACTTGGCCCAAGATGAATTGTTACTGATAGTGCATTCAAAATGTGACACAGACAAAAGTGTTACAAGGATGGAAATATATACGTTGTGTGAAAAATCAGATTTCTCTTACCTTAGAGGTTAACATTTTTAACCTTGTGCTGACTTTCAGGATTATCCCAGAATAAAATGCTTCCATTAAGGCACAATCTCACTGGATTTAAATTAGAAAAATTCTGGATGAAGTTAAAATACTTCTATTAAAAACCCAAAAGCAGAATCCAGGAAAGCAAAACAGACAGTTAAATGCAGGTATCAAGTTGTTTCACTGTGCTTTTATTCTTTCTGAAGACTCAAAGTAATTAAGAGGGCTCAGCACCTTTCAGAGACTTAAAAAAAAAAAAAAAAAAAGAGTAAAAGGTCTAGTTAGAATGTTGGAGTCTAGAAATCTTGAGAATGCCCCAAACTGACACCAGAAATACTGCTGGGCAATTCCAGAGAAGACAGCTTATTGACCAAAATCGTTAAAATCGCCCAGCTTGTGACAGTTTAGTAAAGGTAAAGAATTTACGCTTGATAACCTCTCGCAGCTATATGTTCTGTTACAATCAAGAAATGATAATAGATGGAGACATGGTCACTGCTGTTTAGACCTCAGAGCACAGGAGACTTTGAATCTGTGTCTAGTCAGTGGTTTGTCACAGGATGGGAGTAGTCGGCTACAAGGAAATGAAATAGATTTTTGACAGCTTATTAGAACTTTTACATTCACTTGAACACAGTTAACTAAAACCAGTTTGAATCAACATATATTTTTAATAAAGCTTTTATTTCTAAATTATTTTCAATACACTTTTAATTTTATTTCTAAAATGTTTTCGATACTTTTGAAATTATGTATCTAAAATATTTTAATACATGTTTATTTCTATTTCTCATGTTATAAAAGTTGATTTCTGCTATCTTGAAAGCAAAACAAATCTTTAAAAAAGTTTTCTGGCTGGGTGCCATGGCTCACTCCTATAGTCCCAGCTCTTTGGGAGGCCGAGGTGGGTGGATCATGAGGTCAGGAGTTCGATACCAGCCTGGCCAATATGGTAAAACCCTGCCTCTATAAAAATTAGCCAGGCATGGTGATGCATGCCTGTACTTCCAGCTACTCTGGAGTCTGAGGCAGAAGAATCGCTTGAACCCAGGAGGTGGAGGTTGCAGTGAGCAGAGATGGCACCACTGCACTCCAGCCTGGGTGACAGAGTGAGACTCTGTCTCAAAAGAAAAATAAAATCCATAAATAAAAATTTTTAATTCTTGCTATATCTCATTCTTTTGGGATACAGTCCTATTTCTTTCTTTGTTACTAAGCTACCCAAATGTCAATATCCAAGATGCCAAGCCTTTCTCAACACACTCTTATTACAGTGTACCTTCCCTTTTTCACATACATATTTAAAATCTGGTGGTCTTTTCTCAGTTTTATTCTTTAACTGTTATGTAGTTTCTTCCATCTTTCTATGTCTTCAAGTTGTCCTTGTTTCTTCTGTTCCATGGCTCTAGAATGTTCTTCTTATCTGTCTGGTCTATTTCACTAGTTCCTTAGCATCTTCCAAGTTCTCATATATAGGATTTTAAAATGTTTAATTCTGCTCACTGCTGGAATTTGAAAATCTTAGATAAATTCCCATATCCACATCTTTTTGAGTCTCAGTTTCTTCCCCAAGTGAAATATATATGATAATAATAACCAGCTTTACTCACAAAATTGTTTGAATAAAATGAGATAAAAATAGCAAAATTAAACCACAAATTTTACTGATTTATGAAGATATATTAAACTATTCCTAACCAGTAAGAAATGCCTCAGCAAAGGTGTGCCTGTGATGCAAACTGGACAATCAGATAACTCTGTAAATGCTCTATTCCTACTTTTCAGGGAGGATGGGCTCTTTCCTTTTTGTTTGACAGGCTAGAGAATATGACCTACTTATGTCTATGACACAGAGGAAGACTGAGGGATAGAGAGGGAAAGAATCCAGCGATACCTCTTGAGTTCCTGAATCCAGCCATATATTGGATGCTTCAGCAATATAAAACAATTAATTTTTAAAAACCTATTTAATCTTTATTTTAGGTTACCAAATAACTGATTAACACTATATTTTTATTCTTGTTCAATCCATAGGGGATATGTGACTTCACTCCTACAAGGATGGGAGTAATAATTTGTTTGCACAACAATTTTTATTACTCATTTAAAAGTGCCAGAAGACTATAAAGATACATACAATCATAAACCTTTCTTTAATTAAATTAAATCTGAGATGTCAAACATCTCAAACTCACATCATCCTGTTTGCTTACACTTATATATCTATTTTGAATGCCATCTCTCTTCCAATAGTGTTATGTTCTTTTGAAACATTGCTAACCTCACCATGCACACATCAAATATAATTTTATTTAAACAAAATCCTATCTTGCCTGTAAAATCAGATACCTTCTCTTTCTTCAGTAAACCAGTGAGACAGAAAGTTCAAAGCTACTATACTCCAAAACTTGCCTAAAGGAAAGAAATAGTAAGGAGACCTACAAAAGTGTGAAACAAAAAATGCCTTTAGGTGTGTGTTTTCTAAATGCACTAAAAACAACCAGATGTATTTTCTGGCTATTGTTGGTCACTAAACTCCAAGTTTTATATAAAACGTGGATGCTCAGAATAAAGATTACATTGTGCAGGCTCCTCTACAGTAGTGTGTAGCACTCTGAATAAGTTCTTGACAATGGGCTATTTATTACTGTAAGTGACAAATACAATATTTGGGAAGTGTCTCTAAATGAAGACAATGGACCTTTTCCTACTTTCTCCTGTTCCCTGCTGGTTGCATTTTTTTTTTTTTTTTTTTTTTTTTTTTTTTTAGTATAATCACTGAAGTAGATAAATTGTTTGGGACCATGAAATGACTTTGGGAGTGTAAGTCAAGCGTGTCAGTGCAAGATACAAAGAGCCAGTAATTCTGGGTTCTTCACAGAGCAAAGCTACCACACTGGTCTGGGCAGTTCACGTGTGTAGACTATAATTTAAGGAGTTGTCTTAGTCCCATTTGTGCTGCTTTAACATATCTGAAATTGGGTAATATACAACAAATAGAAATGTATTTGCTTATAGTCTGGAGTCCCCAATATCAATGAGCCAGCATCTGGTGAAGGCCTTCTTGCTACCTCAACATATGGGAGAAGGCAAGGGTGGAGGTGGAGGAAGCACATGAGAGGGCTGGATTTCCTCTTTCATAAAGGTATGGACCCCACTCATAAGGGTGGAGCTGCCATAGCCTGATAACCTCTTAAATGTCCCACTTCCTAATACTGTTATAATGGCAATTACATTTCAACATGAATTTTCTTTTTTTTTTTTAATTTTTATTGCATTTTAGGTTTTGGGGTACATGTGCAGAATGTGCAAGATAGTTGCATAGGTACACACATGGCAGTGTGTTTTGCTGCCTTCCTCCCCTTAACCCACATTTGGCATTTCTCCCCAGGCTATCCCTCCCCAGCTCCCCCCCGCTGTCCCTCCCCTATTCCCCCTAATAGACCCCAGTGTGTAGTACCCCCCTCCCTGTGTCCATGTGTTCTCATTCTTCTCACCCGCCTATGAGTGAGAATATGTGGTATTTCCTTTTCTGTTCTTGTGTCAGTTTGCTGAGAATGATGTTCTCCAGATTCATCCATGTCCTTACAAAGGACATAAACTCGTCATTTTTGATTGCTGCATAATATTCCATGGTGTATATGTGCCAGATCAACATGAATTTTCAAAAGTACAAACGTTCAAACCATAACAGGGGATACTGATTCTGAAGCCAAACGTAACCATGCAGATATAACTACTTGTGGTTTTGATGCTAAGACAGTCAGTCTAATCTGTGGTCAGATTTTAGTTAAACTCACATTTATGTAACATAAAGTAATTTGTGGGTAATTAGCTATTTCTATACTTACAAAAGAGTATAGTGGAAATAGACTTCCAAGGAGCAGGTAGACACTTTCAGTAATTTATTCACTAGCTGTATATCTATAAACAAGTTATTTTAAACTCTCTTGGACTCAGATGAGTCGATTTCAAAATGAGAGGACTAGATTGACTAAATATAGAAATTTTAGGTTTGTCCAAATCTTCATGATGTAGGAGAGACATAAAGAAAGAGCCAGGGAGCCAGTGTATCTCTGTAGATCAAACACTGTGCTGGCATGGGGAGGGACTTGCTTTACCTGAACCTGGAATAGAGAACAATGAAGCACTCATATTCTTCTTACTAATTTCCTTGTACCCTTTTATTTTGCAGATACATTATTTAGGCTCAAAATTGTGAACACTGAATACCAAGGTTTAGAGATAGAAAATGCTGCCACTTTAAGTGTAATTTTACCTGTGCCCCTTGAAAGAAGTCATGATTCTAACATAATATTCTATTTTAACACTTCTTAGTCCTAGAAACATCGTAGAATTTAAATAGCAGTAGTTATAAGAGGTATGAATTAAGTTAGGATCTGGTCAAGAGAGCTGAAAATACCCATTTATTCTAACATTAGAGAATATTTTTTTTAATATACTAGGCTTCCTTAATATAAAGCATTTCTTAGAATTGAAAACATTAAAAGGGAAAAAGGAAATAATAAAGTATTATAAAAACTACAGTGGAGAAAGCAGCTGCAAACCCTAAGACCAAGGGAAAGAAAGGGAAGACGTTGGAATTACTACAATTAAAACACTTGAAGGATGATTCCCGTGGGGCTGAACTCAGCTGTTTGAGAAAGAAACTCTGGCCAGCTGGTATCAGAGGTCCCAAAAGTGTATACGGTAAGGCTGGATTTTTAAGTGCTGAAAAAACTGCAAACAGGAATCAACTGCTAATGCTTAATGAAGAATTAATGCTGAAGTGATACTGAGAGGAGCAGGAAGCAAAGAGATAGCGAATAATGTGGTCCCTTCCCTCTTCCTCAGTATTCCAGTTTCATCTAGCACCCTCCTTAGGTAGAATCTAATAGAAAAAGCAAAATATAATTTGTAGACTCCTAACAGCCATATTATGAACCACAGTGTGGAAGTGGGAAGGGAAATTTAAAGCCAGGAGGCGATGGCTTAGTAATCAGCATAGAGGAGGTATGAAAATAGAGAGGAGGATGTAACACGGGAGGAAGATTCATCTTTTATGAAGATGTGAGACTTAATTTACATCAGGTTTTTTAAGAAACAAGAAAAATATTCTTCCCTTTTTTTAATCAAAAAGAATATGTGAGTTATTTCAAAAAGCTTCATTTTTCCCCCAGGGGGAAAATATCTGAAGAATATTAAATGTTTTTGAGCAAAACTGGTATTTTAGTTGAGAAGGAAACTTTATACAAGGCTGTGAATTAATACATTTTCTTTTTAAAAGGTGCTACTGATTAAAAGGAGAAAATCATAAATCAGTTATTTAAGCTAATTATTGTCAACTCCTTCATGCAGAAGTCTATTCACAGGATCTTGCATATTTAACGTTCCAGGGGAGATGCCTTTTTTCTTAATTGTATATTAATTGGACTAAGTAGATAAATCTTCCCAATTCTAAAATTCTAATTTCTCGGTAAGGGAGTATGGGATATGGTATAAGCAAAATTAAGGTTGGAAGTCATTGCAAACATTCTATATTTTAGTTAATTCTAATTCTCTACAACCCATCCATAATATTTAATATATTGAGCATGCATTTCCAGAATCTCCAGAAAGAAAATGGAAATATGTATTTAGTAGAACAGCAAGGAAGAAAACAGCACCATTTACCACCTTCTATTTTCCTATTTCAGTTTTCCTGAGCAGAGTGTTTTCAAGGAATTTTCCCCTTAGGGATGCATTTTGTTGATAATTAATTTCTTCTTTTTTGACTTTTATTTTAAACTCAGGAATATATGTGTAGGTTTGTTATATAGGTAACCTCATATTAAGGGGGTTTGTTATAGAGATTATTTCTTCACTCAGGTATTAAGCCTAATACCCATTGGTTATATTTCCTGATCCTTTTCTTCTGCCACCCTCCACCCTCCAAAAGGCCTCAGTGTGTTGTTCCCCTCTGTGCATCCATGTGTTCTCATCATTTAGTTCTCAGTTATAAGTAAGAACATGCAGTATTTACTTTTCTGTTCCTGTGTTAGTTTGCTAAGGATAATGGTCTCCAGCTCCATTCATGTTCTTGCAAAGGACACCATCTCATTCTTTTTATGACTCCATGGTGTATATGTACCACATTTCCTATATCCAGTCTATCATTAATGGGATTTAGGTTGATTCTTTGTTTTTGCTATTGTGAATAGTGCTGCAATGAACATATGCAATATATATGTACATAATGTGTACAATATGTACATTTATTGTGATATTATGTAATATATATTATTGTGATTATATATATGGTATCATTGTGTTATTGCAGTAAATGTGCATGTTGTACTCATGTGCATATGTATTGTGTACACATTATGTATATTTATTGTCCATATGTATTGTGTACACATGTGTACATCACAATAAATGTACATATTGTACATGTTGTATACATTTATTGTAATATCCCAATAAATGTACACATTATGACTACATTATGGGATATTCTTCTTAGTATGTTAGATAAAAATTACTCCTAATAACAAAATGAGTATACACCCATGTGTGTACTTTTTGTGATATTATCCATAATATCCTAAGTAGATATTACTCTCATTGTGAAAGCAAGTGTACACTATGTGATTGTTCCAATATCACAGGTGGTGTGCAATGCTTCTGTGATTTAGATCCTAATATCCGGGGGAGAGAGGATGATTATACTCTCAATATCGCAGGAAGTTTCTAATATCCAAAAACGGAGAGGCTATTGCTCCAGATAGGAAGTGCACAACCCCCCAGTGATATTTTTCCTAATATCTAGGGGATGAGAGATGATATTACTCACAATGTGGCGGGGGCTGTACACCCACTCTGTGATATTGTTCCTAATATTCAGGGAAGGAGAGGATGATATTACTGCCCATATGGTAATACTCTCAATCTGGCAAGAGGTGTACACCACGCTCTGATATTGTAAATAAAGTCCACAAAAAAAAAACTGTATTGAATTAAATATTGCAAGGGGTGAAATCCCCCTATGATGTCAATTCTAATGTCAAGGGGGGGTGAGGATGATATTTTTGTCAATATTGCAGAGGTGGAACTAGAACTAGTGTTATTGTGCCAAATATCAAAAAAGAAACACAATAACATTATCTTCTCCCTATGATATGGTTCCCAGTATCATATTACTCCAAATTTTCTAAATAGCCCCTGTAGGCACAGCCTCCAGCCAGAGGGTTCGTAGCAGCCAGGGGGGCCGGGATGCTGCTACCCGCCCTTTGGCGGGGGCTGTGGGTTAGGGGGCTGTGCATATGTACATAATGTGCACCTATATGTACACGTTTACATATTGTAATATCACAATAGTTGTATATGTACATAATGTGTACACAATACATATTTACATAATATGTACAATATGTACATTAATGTGATATTATGTACTATACATATTATTGTGATTATATATGATCTTGTGATATTACAATAAATGCACATATTGTACACATTTTGGACATATGTATTATGTACACATTATGTACATATAAATGTACATATTGTACACATTATATACATTTATTTTAATATCCCAATAAATGTCACATTATGAGTACATTCTGGGATATCATTTTTAGTATATTAGATAAAAATTACTTCTAATATCAGTGGGAATACACCCATGTGTGTACAATTTGTGATATTATCAATAATATCCTAAGTAGATATTACTCTCATTGTGAAAGCAAGTGTACACTTTGAAATTATTCCAATATCACAGGCGGTATACAACGCTTCTGTAATATATTTCCTAATATCCGGAAGAGAGGATGATTATACTGTCTCATATCAAAATGACTTTACATCCTGTAATATTGCTCCTCATACCAAACTGAGTTTACATCCTGTAATATTATTCATAATATCCTAGAGATATTTCTCTTAATATCACAATGAGTGCACACAATGCATGTATACCATGTGTGCACACTCTGATATTATTTGTAATATATATATCACAATAAATGTACACATTATGTACATTTATGGTATATTTATTGTGATATTACCATAAATGTATATAATGTGTACATATATGTATTCATGTACATATTGTACAGATGTACATAATGTGCACACATGTACATATGCACATGTGTACATACTGTGTCTTTATAGTAGAGTGATTTATATGCCTTTGGGAATATACTCAGTAATGAGATTACTAGATAAAATGGTATTTCTGTTTTTAGGTCTTTGACAAATCAACTCACTGTCTTTCACAATGGTTGAACTAATTTACACTCCTACCAACAGTGTAAAACTGTTCCTATTTCTCCATGTCCTCTCCAGCATCTGTTGTTTCCAGATTTTTTAATGATTACCATTTTAACTGTCGTGAGATGGTATCTCAATATAGTTTTGATTTGCATTTCTCTAATGACCAGTGATGGTGAACATTTTTTCATATGTTTGTTGGTCTCATATATTTCTTCTTTTGTAAGGTGTCTTTTCATATCCTTCACCCACTTCTGAATGGGTTTATTTATTTCTTATAAATTTGTTTGAGTTCTTTGTAGATTCTGGATATTAGCCCCTTGTCAGATGGGTAGATTGCAAAGATTTTTTCCCATTCTGTTGGTTGCTGGTTCGCTCTAATGATTGTTTCCTTTGCTGTACAGAAGCTCTGGAGTTTAATTAGATTCCATTTGTCTATTTTGGCTATTGTTGCCATTGCTTTTGGCGGCTTATCTTTTTTCTGATGCAAATTCAATGATTATTTTCAGGTTCATTCTATGTAATGTGTATTCTTCCCCCATTGTTATTTTTAGATTATATTTTTATCAATGGTCCCAGAAGTTTGATTGTAATGAGCTTTGGTATAGTATTCTTCATGTGTTATAGCTTGAAATTTGTTGGCCTTCTTGATGATTAACTACAATTTGAATATTTTCAGTCACTATTTCTTTAAATATTTTGTCTTTTCCTCTCCTACCTCCTTTTTCCTTTCCAGGACTTCAGTCACATGCATATTATACTGCTAATATTTTTCCACAGATTATGGGGATCTGTTTGTATTTTGTATTTTTTCAGCAGTTTTTCTTCTGTCATTCAGTTTGGATAGTTTTGTAGCTGCCTTCAAGTTTACCAATGCTTTCATCTAGAGAACTGACTTTGCTATTAAGTCCATCTAGTTTTTTTTTTTTTTAATAGAGGTTACATTTTGGGGGTTTCAAGTTTCTATTCAGCTTTTTTTTTACATATTTCATTCATCTCCCCATTATGTGTGTTTTTAATTTTTTTCTCATGCACATTTATAATGATGTTTCAAGTCCTTGCTGGCTACCTACATCACCTCTATCAATTCTGTGTCTGTTTCTGTCTATTCATATTTCTCACAGTTTTTTATCATATTTTACTTCTTCTCATGTCCACGTCTTTTATTATTGGAGGTTGAAATGAATATTATGATATCAAGTGTCTACATGCTTTTGTTTTCTTTGTAGATAGCTGAATTTTGTTTTGGCAGGTATTTAATTTAATTTCTTTGCAGTACTGAGACTTCCAAACTCTTGCACTATCCCTTGCTGTGTCAGAGTTGAAAGCGCCTCAGGGCAGAGGTGGAGTGATCATAGGGATCATTTGCTTATTTCTTATCTCTCAAGAATCATGTTTCTAACATATCTGTTATCTTGTATCTAAAAAAGTTGTTTTAAAATATTTTTTCCATTTTATAGTGTTTATAGCAGAAAGTCTAATCTGGTATGAATTACTACCACAGACAGAGTAGAGTGGGTTATTTTACAAATGACATTAATTTTTCCCAGGATATGAGTGACACATGAAAATCCAAAATATTAAATAACTGAAACCTAAGTGTCTCAGATAATTTTGGTGAGAATTAAGACTACCATGCTATTGTCTCTTTTATTTAGTAGTTGAAACTACTTTTATTGATTATAGGTCATTTCATAACAATTCTTTCTAAGTTTATATTGAAGAATGTCATGGGGCCATCCTCAGACATCGTGCTAACAATTTTGTTTTTAGTTGCAGAAAGAGTATGAATAATGACTGCACTGAACCCAGTATGAAAAAGAAGAAATAAAGAATCCCCATATTGAAGCCATTGAAATTACGCTTGACATTTAGATGACACTCAGACATTTAGAAAAGAACAAACTGAGATGGCTCTGAAAGCTTAACTGAAAATGAGGACACAAATAAAACTGCGTAACAGATGCATGGGATAAATGGGAGAAGGACCTCTGGGTGGGCTTTCACTGGACTTACCATAATAAGCAGAACTTGTGTAATTGTGTCAAGAGGGCATATGTAAGCATTTATTACTCATGGAAACTGGGAAGAGCAAGTATATCTAATTTGCAGCAAATTAGAAATGAAGTATGACTATATTCAGAAGATATGGAATAAGGATGTCCTAGAGGAATAAAATATCATTACCTAGAGCCAATATCCTGTGGTCTCTGCCTTACAATACACACATTAAGGGAAGATACAGTTTTAGAGGTCCAGCGATATATTATGTGCTAATTGTTAACATTAACTCACACATATATACACAAAAATATCACATATATTCTAGCTTCTTAGCATAGGGAAGCCTGAGTGAATTAGGTCACTGGGGAGGGAAATGGAAGGCAAGAAAAAGATGGAAGAGAGAGGGAGATGATAGTAATGTGTTTAATTAAATTAAATACCTGCCAAAACAAAATTCAGCTCTCTACAAGAAAAAACAAAAAAATCTAGACACTCAATATCATATTTACTTAAGCCACCAATTATAAAAGACCCAGACATGAGAAGTAGTAAAATTTACACTAGAATTAGGTACTCATGATTGCCAAATCATTGGCAATCATGGCGTCACTGAGTGTGCTATGTACAAAGAATTGACCTCCTAACGCAGGCTGAAAGCTCCCTCATATGTTTATTTATATATAATATTTTTGAACAATTTATTTACGTTGACATAGCTTGGTTTAACTGATGGTCTTGTTTGTTTGTTTGTTTTGCTGTCATTCCAGGTTTACTGAAAATGTTACAGCATTGCAGAAAGATTCAACCAGCTCCATGAGGCATTTTGAAATTCGTCCCAACATAGGCAGGTTGGACAGACTGCCGAAGTCCAAAACCTTCAGCATTTCTTTAGTGTCAGGATCTACTTCAGTGATCTCCTGATCCAGGGCTGAGACCTCTGGATGGTAATTATCTCTCCTTTCTCTTCTGCAGCTTGATGGGGATACATCTCATGGGGTCCCTCTGAATCTGCCTCATCAGCTGTGTGACACAGCCTGCTATCTTGTTGCAGAGCCTTTTGCTGGGGATAATGGCGATCTCCTCACACATGCGCTTGTTCCTCTGGAAGTGGCTGCCCACACGATAACCCCGGCCACCTTCTTCATGGTTTTGGTGCAATGTCATCCCATGTTGGCAAGTCCTTGATTTAACTCATGCTTTTTGTTAATGATTTCAAGGAATATCTAATAGAAAAGCCATAATTAATGCTTCAGCAAACTAGGTATTTCTCACAGCTGCAATGCTCCTGTAAAGGGAGTGGCTCAATTTAATTGTTTTTATGGGCTTTATCAGAGATTTAGTCTTTAAATCAAGCAAGGCTAGCATTTTTAAAACTTTTATTGGTGTTACTTATAGTCGAACCTACCAGATTTGGATATGAATTTCACACAACCTGAGAAACCAAACGCTAACACTGATGATTGGTTATACTGTGAAAGGTTAATTTGAATGCTCATATTTTGCCTCATATTTAAGGAATAAAAGTAAGTTATTTCTCAACTGACTTGCTTTAAAATATCTTATCATGTTAGCAGTGAGAAAGTCCAATTAAGAGCAGAGTAATCCAGATAAGAAATGTCAAATTTATTCTAATACAGTTCTAGATATGTGAGGAATCTTAGATTCTTGAGATAAGTTTAGATTAACCATTATTAGCACATTTAATTCTTTTCTGTCTAGAGTTATATTATCCAAAATTCTTCCAGCCATGATCACCAAAGCTTTATATTAGAATATGCATGAATGTGGCAAGACCTCTGTCTGCTCTTTTGTAGCCCTTGTAACAGAAACAAGATTCCTTCTTCCAGGTCTTCATATAAATTCCTATGCTTTCTTTTACTCTGTGCTTTTAAAAATCCTATTCTCATGCCCTGCCACATATTTAGCCTCTCTTTGCTCTTAAATCATAATATGTGTATTTTCTAATCTGCATCAAAACCTCTTTTTTCTTTAATCTTTGGTCACACTCTTGTCTTATAAAGACACAAATTGTACATATTTTATATGAAATACATATACTTATATATTACACATACATATACTTATTATATATGGAATATATCAATATATATTCAACATATTATATATATATAACTGTAGACAGAAAATAAATGAGCTAATAATAGCTAATCTAGGGTTATCTCAAGAACCCAAAATTCCTCAGATATCTAGAACTATATTAGAATAAATCTGAGATTTCTTATCTGGTTAGAAAGATAAGCTGAGATAGAATGATTGCTTGAGGTGGGGAGGTTGAAGCTGCAATGAGCAGTGACTGCACTACTACAATTATATAATTATGTTTACTTATAGGAATATATATATATATCTTTTATCTTTTGAGGCAGAGTCTTGCTCTGTTGCCCAGGCAGAAGTTCTGTGGCACCGTCTCAGCTCATTGCAACCTCCACCTCACAGGTCCAAGCTATTCTCCTGCCTCAGCCTCCCGAGAGCTGGGATTACAGGGGAACACTACCACCCCCAGGTAATTTTTGTATTTTTAGTAGAGACAAGGTGTCACAGTGTTGGCCAGGCTGGTCTCAAACTCCTGACCTCAAGTGATCTGCCTGCCTTGGCTTCCCTAAGTGCTGGGATTACAGACATGAGCCACTGCGCCCAGCTGGAAGGAATGTTTAAGGCCAAATAATGGTCAGCTATATTAAATTATGTTATATATTATACATATCACATAATATATAATACATAATTGTATTATTATATAAAATGTAGTATCTATTATATATACTGATAAAGAAGTTGAGGAAAATTTGTATTTTAAAATATATTTTAAGTATATAAAATATTTTAAATATGTTACATATTTAAAAAATATGTTTTTCCTTTAGCTCCTTTTTCAGTCTCTCTTTGCTTCCATATTATTTTTAGTAAATAACCTGTTCTGAATTTCTGTATTAGCTCACCTAGTAATCTTTAATTTTATATTGAGATAAAATGTACACATATAAAATGTTCTATTCAAAGAATTTCAACAGTTTTATCTACCCGGGTAAATGTTCTATTCAAAGAATTTCAACAGTTTTATCTACCCGAAGAAAAGATAAAATATGACTGCTCTTCATAAACTTCCTTTGTGTCTCCAGATAGACAATATCCCATGTCCTACAAGCAACGACTTTGCAGTATTTATCAAAAAAAAACTGGTTTTACCTTTTCTTTGAAATCATCTCAATGTAATTATTCAGTATGTACTTTTAGAAGTCTGGCTTTCATTAACAAAATGCTTGCAAGATCAATCATGTGATTTCATGTTTATATAATTAATCTATTTTTACTGCTGAGTAAAATATTAAATTTTATTAAAATATTAAATTTGCTGAGTAAAATATTAAATATTTACTGCTGAGTAAAATATTAAACATAAATTGTGTATAACTGGATACTACTCAGCACTGCACTGAGTAGTATCCAGTTATACACAATTTATGTATTCATTCACTTGAATTGGTTTGTTTCCACTTTTGGATTATTATGAATAAGAAAACTACAATGGGGAGGCCAAGGTGTAAGGATTGCTTGAACCTAGGATTTTGAGACATGGCTAAATCTCATTTGGCTAAACCTCATTTCTACCAAAAAAAAAAAAAAAACCAACAACAACAACAACAACAAAAACTAGCCAGATGTGTTGGCATATAATTGTGGTCCTAGTTACTTGGGAAACTGAGGTAGTAAGATTGCTTGAAGCGGGGAAGTTGAAACTGCAATGAGCAGTGATTGTACCACTACACTCCAGCCTGGGTGATAGAGCAAGACCCTGAAAAAAGGAAGGAAGGAGGGAAGGAGGGAGGGAAGGAAGGAAGGAGGGAGGGAAGGAGAGAGAGAGGGAGGGAAGGAAGGGGGAAGGAAGGAAGGAAGGAAGGAAGGAAGGAAGGAAGGAAGGAAGGAAGGAAGGAGGGAGGGAGGGAGGGAGGGAGGGAGGGAGGGAAGGAAGGAGAAGAAGGAAGGAAAGAAAGAGAGAAAGAAAGAAAAGAGAGAGAAAGGAAGGAAGGAAGAAAGAGAAAAGAAAGAAAGAAAGAAAAAGAAAGAAAGAAGGAAAGAAAGAAAGAAAGAAAGAAAGAAAGAAAGAAAGAAAGAAAGAAAGAAAGAAAGAAAGAAAGAAAGAAAGAAAGAAAGAAAGAAAGAAAGAGAAATAAAGAAAGGCTATGAATATTTTTGTATGAGCCCTTTTTGGACATATATTTTCATTTATTTTGAGTGAATGGAATTTATTCAATTAAGTTGGAATTCCAAGAAGTGGAACTGCTATGCAATAATTTTAAAGAAAAGCCAAAGAGTTATCCAAAATGTCTCCCTTATTTTTTTTTCTGTAAAATAATTCTAGTGTTTCTACCTTCTTGCCAGCATTTTGTGCTCTCAGTCTTTTGGATTTTACCCATTCTAGAGAGTCTCTAAGACTCTCTCCCCTGTTTTTTTTTTTTTTTGCAACCATCCTCTAAATAACCTATTTCTGTACATTCTACTTCTAAAGATTTAGAAACATTCTGGACCGTTTCTTTAACAGTCCATAATTAATCCAATTATGTCTTTGCTAAATTAAGTTTCTTGAAGGCAATATCATTTTTTTTGGTATTGTCATTCTTTAAACTCTAGAAACAAGCACAATTTTAAGTATGATCAGAGTGCATATCTTGGCTAATGCCTTGTTTTATAGCTCTTGCATAGTATTCAGTTTGTATTTGATATACAATGCTATGCCCAAATTACACGATGGCAGAATTCAAAGGAGTTAGTCTTCTTCTTCTTTTTTTTTTTTTTTCTGGAAATGGAGTTTCACTCTGCTCCCTCAGGCTAGAGTGCAGTGGTGTGATCTCAGCCCACTGCAACCTCCACCTCCAGGGTTTAAGCAATTCTCCTGCCTCAGCCTTCTGAGTAGCTGGAATTATAGGTGTGGGCCACCACAGCCAGCTAATTTTTGTATTTTTAGTAGAGATGGGGTTTCACCATATTGACCAGGCTGGTCTTGATCTCTTGACTTCAGGTAATCTACCTACCTCAGCCTCCCAATGTGCTGGGATAATCTGCCTGAGCCACCACACCTCTTCCAAAGATAGATCTTCTAACCCTTGATCCAGAACATTGTACATCATGTCAGCGTGCTTCTCTTGATAAATTCACTGTTAAGTTTGTTTTAAATCTGATGTCTTTAAGAGTTACAAAGGTGAGAGCCTGCAGATTAGAGATCCCCAAATAAAAATACATCTTCAGGAATGCTCACCCGCTTGGTGTCTCCTAACCTGGGTGTATGTTCTTAACCTGGGTGCTCATGACAACTTTCCATCCTGGGAAACAATCTCAAAGCTTGCTATATTTTCTGGTGATGACTCTCAGAGTTTTATTTAAGTGTCATAAGGAAAATAAGGTTTTGCTCTAGGTTTATCAAAAGCTATAATAGTTCAGTTTACAATGAAAAGTTTTTGACTATATGTTTTATTATATATTTTATTGGAATATGTCCTGAAAAAAATGGAAAATACAACTCACTGGTTGGAGAGTGTAGCAACCACTAGATAAGCTTATAGTGTGAGGTATATCTTATAAAAAAAAGTTCATAGCTGGCTTTACAAATTTCACAAATACCAAAAATATATGGATAGGTCTGAAATGTGCCAACTCTATGTAAATGTCAGAGTTTTAAATTACTGTATCAGCATATATTGCTATTTTTTCCAGGAACTTAAAAAAAACTGTTATTCATATCTTACATATAATAAATAGCACATAGATTATGGGCAAAAGAAAATTTCAAATGTGTACATTTAAAAATCAGGATTAGGACATTTCTTAATAATCATATGAATTCTTTTTTTTCTTTAAATGTAATTATTACAAGGAATTCAGAGCGTGCCAGAAATTATGACAATGATTATCATAAGCCTGGAATGTGTGTAAAAATTATTTATTGCAGTACTTTTCTCTCTGAAAATCTATTAACTATTGCCTTGATTTATCTGTCCCATAAATCTTGGAGAGGATGCTTTTGTGAATATATTTTTTCATAATAAATGTATAAAGACATGTCTTGAAATTTGGTAGAATATTTCATAGCATCTAAGCTCAGACACATAACTCACTTTTTCCAAAACTGTGAACTAGGATCTGACTATTCTTAAACACTTAAATGCTTTGCATTTTGATTACTCTGAACAGAATCTTTCCTTATTGTTGCTGATCTGATTCTTACAAGTGCTGATCCCTTCCAAACACAAGGGTTTCACAGATCATTGTGTTAATAAAGTATTTTTACATTTGTAGTCCTGTAAATTTTATTGAAGTTCTTTCTAGTAGATTTTGGAAGGCAGAAATATACTATAACAGCACATTATGGTGAAATTTCATGACTAATGAATGTAAAATGTCCTGTAAAAAAGTACATAGGCAGATATTACCTGTTTCCCCTGTAATCACTTACTATAGCATCAGGATCCTTGTCTGGGACTTGCATTATTTTCCTGCCGTCATAAAGGTGAGGTGTGTTATGTGGTTGGGAACCAGAGAACACATGCTTATAGTATCTTTTATGTACAATTCTGCAATAATAGCACACCCTCAAGGTGAATTTTTTTTACTGATGTTGAAGATAAGAAATTTTGGAAAACAAAATAAATACTGAGAAAGAAACTATAAATTCATTTCATTGCCAGTGGCCTGACAGTTAAGGTTATGACAAGATGTGTGTGTGCCTATAGCATTGTAATTACATACCTTAGATTCTCTTTTGGTTCCTACTTTGTTTTTCACAATATCTGATAGCAAGAAATAACACTACAGAATTTAATATCCAGTTAGTATTTATATCATGATATCTCAGAGGAATCATGGGTAATCACGCCCTTTTAACCACTAGGCTATGTTACCTCTGTGTATTAGTGAACATGATAGGTACTGTTAATAGAAATTTATGATTTTAAATTCTACAAACTCTTATTTTGTTTTCCTATAATATATTAAAATTATTACATGGTGAGTTTTTCAGAAAGCAGCATTCAGTCTAAAATACAGTCGTTTTGACTTTTGTATTGAGTTTCAAGGGATATGGGAAGAATGGGGTAGTTTATATCTGGTGTTTTGCAACAAGTTACTAATGTGAACTGTCTTAATCTGTAACTAGGAAATGATTATACTAGTAAGCAGTAAGAATTATTTTTAGAACAGCTTTCTTGGGATCTAGCAACAGAAGTGGTGGGCCAACGAGCTGAGTCGGTTCTTCAGCCCACAGGTGGTGGACGTGGCATGGGTGATGGCAGTAGTAGTGGTGGAACAACCCTCTGGATCCCAAGCAGTTTCTGCAGGTGTTGGTGTTGACTGCAACAGTGTGAAAAGGCCAGTGCCCAGGGCCAGATGTGAAGTCTGTGTGTGGGTACAAGCTGTAATGGTAGCTGCAGGTTGGATGGGCCCAATCTCAGGCCCCCAGGAGGAGTGTTTGGGTACCAATAGTGGTGGATGGGGCTGAGAGTTCTCCCAGCCCCTGGAGAGCATGCTTGTACACTGGGGTTTACAGAGCTAGGTCATGCAGCCATGTACTCAGGCCCACTAGTGGGTGCTGGCCATGGTAGGCAGGGATTGGTTATCACCAGGCCTCCATTGGAATGCCCAGGGCAGAAGGAGGTGAATTTTGGCCCTGGTCCTGCAAGGGCAGGGTTACTTTCAGTGGCTTTAGCTATATATAGGAGGCTGGGGAGCATGTGCTTTGGCTGCAGCTGGTAGTTTCTCACAGGATAGCTAGCCTGCCTCGAGGGTGATTGTAATGCATGGCAGCCTACTGCAAGAATGGCAGGGTCAAAATCAGTGCTCACATTTTGGCCTTAGCCACAGCAACCAGCAGGGTTCTGGTGCCCCTGTTCAAGATGCAGCCTGCTGGGGGCTGGGATCTCAATATGGTCCTTTGCTGTGGTTGCTTAGGACTTGGAGTATGTATGTATGGGACCCATCATGATCTTCTTCTTTGGGAAAATGTTTTCATGTGAACTTCAGGTAGCTCTCTCTGCTAATCTCAGGGCTCAAAAGGGTCAAGGGGTTCTCTTGTAGCTAAAACTGCAAGAGTCTGCAATAGGATTGTGGACAACTGGGGGTGTCTCACCTTTTCCCCACATTGGGGAGCATCTCCAGTTTCCCAGTCAACTCATGCCAAGAAGGCTGCCTCATCTTCCTCTTCTTCTTTGCAGTAGATGTTGTCACTTCTCTGTTGAATTCCAGTGTAATCGCTAATCTATTTGAAGTATGATTATCTCCTATTTTGTTTCTCCTTTTTAGATGAAAGGAGAACCAGATGCCTCTAGTCAATCATCTTGAAGCCCCTCCTCAATCCCCAAAATTAAAGTTGACTTTAACGATTACCGTTACTAACTTGGGTGGGTCTATTCTAACCAGCTGAAAGTTCTCTCAGGAAGAAACTTAGCTTGTGGACTGCAGCACCAGGGAGTGAAATCAAGCATTGTGTAGGAGATATGTTGTTATCAACTTGTGAAAGATGATGCCTCAGCTCCACAATAACTTTAGTTTCAGATGTCTTTATGTAGTGGTGAGGTCTTCTTTGACCCTGAGCTCTCCTGATTTCCCTATGTTTTCCTGTTACTCTTTTTCATTCCAGACTCCACTGCACATCCTCTGTTCTATTTTCCCTTAGCTTGCGGGTATGACAAGAAAGAATATTCATCCATCGTCTCTCTTCTCTGCATACTCTTCTTTATAGGCAACTCATCTGCAATGATTTCCAAGTTCAGCTCATCAATCCAAATCTTTTTTCTGAGATGTGGCTCCACATACATAACTTTCTATCTGATATCTTGACTTTAGTTTCTTCAAGTTGCTTGAGAACAAATAGGCTCAAAACCCAATTCTCAACCTCTTCTTTCAATGCTGCCCCAGGCACAACTGCAGGTCCTTCATTGCCCAGGAGCCTTGGGAAATCAGAAAAAAAAAAAAAAAAACGCATGTGTGCCATTAGAGAAAAGTGTTGAGGAAATAAATGTAGTTAGTAGAGTTAACCATAATAATGTTTAGTACTTCTTCCTCAGCAAATCTGTGTTTAAGATGAAAAAGTAAACAAATCTTGTTTTCACTCAAAAAACAAGCTTCTTGATTGATAAACATTGCAATGCTTTTATTTTTGAGTCCTTAAATATTGTCTCAAAAACACAAATAATTTCTTATTATGTATAATTATTCACGGTGCAGGAGGTAACAAAGATATAAATAATCAACCTTTTCTAATATTATTTTACCTAATTCTTAAAACAGTGTTTGGAAGAGATGATATCAGTACTAATTTGTAGTTAAGACAATGCAGGCACAGGAAAATGCAGTATTTTCTCTATGGTCACACAGCTAGGCTACAGTGGAGCTAGGATTTAAATATAAATGTATCTGTCTGAAGTCCCTGTGCTTTCTTTTGACTTTAAGAATTCAAGAATTGACATTCACTTTGCTAACCTCTGATATAAGGCTATTATATTCAGAAATAACTTAGCGAATAGCAGTTAAAAATTGAGTCAAGCATTCACTTTATATATTCCTAGAGATCTTAACATTGCATATTTTCTCATGTAACAAAAAATGGCATTGAGATATTGATTTATTTTATCAAAGATACTGCATTCTTATGTAACAGATCTCTCAGGCTGTCTTTTTAACTCAGAGTAATGTGCATGTCCACATACTCACATGTGTATGTGCTTATCATGTCACAATTTCTTTATGTTTGACTTTTTTTTTTTTTTTTTTTTTTTTTTTTTTTCTGAGACGGAGTTTCGCTCGTTACCCAGGCTGGAGTGCAATGGAGCGATCTCGGCTCACGGCAACCTCCACCTCCTGGGTTCAGGCAATTCTCCTGCCTCAGCCTCCTGAGTATCTGGGATTACAGGCAAGCGCCACCATGCCCAGCTAATTTTTTTGTATTTTTAGTAGAGACGGGGTTTCCATGTTGACCAGGATGGTCTCGATCTCTTGACCTCATGATCCACCCACCTCGGCCTCCCAAAGTGCTGGGATTACAAGCCTCAGCCACCGTTCCCGGCCCTGTTTGACTATTTTTATGTTACTCTGTGTTACTAGATTCTATAACCAATTTCTACTTTTACCCATGTTATCCTAAATCAGAAAGATTCCAAATTAGCTCATGTAAAACTGTTATTAACTTACTATTAACTTGTTCTTCCAGATCATGACTCAGTAAAATATCCTGTGGAGAAGAAATAAGAGCAATATTTTCATATTTTTTCTTACACATAATTGAAACTTACTCAATAAAGTTTTCTAATAAAAATGACCTTTTACTCTCATAAATTTCCAATTACAAACACCTCACTTCTCATTACAAAATAAAAATTGTCATCCTACTCATTATGGTGCCACTTATAAGAAGCAAGATTCAAATGCTTTTGATTCTGAAAACATAGTTTTTTTCCCCCAATTTATATGGTGTAGCTGTTTACATAGTTTTTCACATCTTCTATATATAATTAGATCATTACCAAACTCCGTGTAGATTCTACTTTTAGTTGCCAATTGTCTCTGACCTCTTTTCTCAGTCCTGGAAAGGTTTATTATGGAGCAGCCCCTTGCAGAACTGTGAATCAGGCAAAGGTATCTAAACCCTATTGCCCAGTGCCTGCTGTTAATTCCATTTTTTTCTTGGTATCCTATGCTACATTATATGTGATTCTTCAAAGGGATTTATTTTTAATAAGAAAACACAAGTAAATGGGTCAATGTAGATCAGAAAAATTAAGCAGATTCCAGGCATATGCATACGAAAATGAAAACATCCTCTCTGGTCAAAAAGTATATGTCTATGCAATAAAGTTTCTACTAGCTTTTTATATGTTACAATGGCTAAGAGATTTTTGGGGTGGGGGATAGCTGCTAAAATTTCAACAAGAAATAAAACATAGTAGAATTATACTCATTTTGAAGATTGGGTTTAGATTATGGCCACTAAACCAGGACATGAAAAAAAACTTCTCATATTGCTTTTACTTAGATAATAATATAAGAATGGCCACTATCAGGAAGAGTACACACAAGATTTTAAACTAAAATTAGGTTATATATACCTAGACTTTATTTACACTTCCCTCTGTGTTAAAAGTAAATATAATATGTAATTATTAGAATATTTTACATATTGAATGCTTTCTGGTCTCCTGACTTCAGAAAAAATTGATTTTAATCATTCCATTTTGATATCTTTTTGGCATGGATAATTTGGAATATTTTACCTTTTTAATAATTGAATGTATCATAATTCAATTAGCCATGTGGGACACTGGATCAACCATTTAGATTACACTCTGATGGAACATGCTAAAATCCTTTTTCAAGTATTCAATTCTTTTTTTTTTTTCTTAAAGGAAATATTTTATTTTATTTTTTTTATTTTTAATTTTTATTGCATTTTAGGTTTTGGGGTACATCTGCAGAAAGTGCAAGATAGTTGCATAGGTACACACATGGCAGTGTGTTTTTCTGCCTTCCTCCCCTTCACCCACATTTGGCATTTCTCCCCAGGCTATCCCTCCCCAGCTCCCCCCCGTGCTGTCCCTCCCCTATTCCCCCTAATAGACCCCAGTGTGTAGTACCCACCTCCCTGTGTCCATGTGTTCTCACTTTTCTCACCCGCCTATGAGTGAGAATATGTGGTATTTCGTTTTCTGTTCTTGTGTCAGTTTGCTGAGTTCTCTGTGTCTTGTCTTTGTACTGTGCATTACAGCCTAAATGAGAGTAGCATTGCCTTCCTTCCTTCAGGAAAGAGGTGTTTTAATGGCTGTGAAATGCTGCCTTGTTTTTAAATGCCTAATTATAGGTTTTGCATTTGCCTGAAGATTTTAATAATTTAAAAGATGCTTTTCTAGTAATCAAAATGAAATAATTTTTCCTGATAATTACTTCAGTCACTTTGAGAGAGTCAGTGATGAATATATTCAAGCTGTGAAATGTAAAAAGGTAATTAAATAGAATTTAGCAGTGAATATACTTTTCTCTCTGCCATATTTTAAAATCGCTGTTTATATTTAGCACTTGGAAGAAATTGATATTTTCTTAATGGAAAACAATAAAGAGCAAATTTTTCATTTTAGAAAAAATAAAATGTATTAGGTTTGTTATTTTCATCATTTGTGGTTATAAAGTAGGAGCAAATTGAACAAGTATGGAGAGTCTATTACAGAATTATTTGACTGCAGACTTGATCACCATGATGGGAGAGAGGAAGGGAATGAGTGCCCTTCAAAAACTATTTTCAGAGAAGCTTCATAGGCTGAACACCATCTATAAAGAGGCAGAACTATCTCAGTCTTAATTCCAGGCTTGTTGAAGACAAGACAATTTAATATTATGAAGGAGGGTACACTAGAGAATTTCTACAATAGTAAATGCACAAAAATTCGTCAAGTAGAACTAAATCTCCTCGCCTTCAACCCTTTGTTAGGGCATAGGGCTAGGTTGCATTCCCGGAGAGAAGACTGGAAAATTCATGGCTTTAAAGGCTACTCAAATGGCTGATTGGTATTTACATATATCCAAGTCAGAACTGGGTGACAGTACAGAAGAGGAAGTAAGAAGGTTTCTAATCCTTGGATTCTTTAAACTCATCTGTTAAGAACATATTTGTTTGGAGGATGGACTTCATAGAGGAAGGCTTAGGGAATTGGTAGTGGTGATGGGTAAAGGTGATTAATTCTAAGTTTTCTTGGAAAACAGAGCGGGCCTGGGCACCAATGGATGTTGTTATAGGCAGGGAACATGGAGAAAAAATAACATTAGGGGATCGAGGTGAGAGATGAAAGTCTTGCCTACATTCCTATAACAATATCTACTGGTGCTCAGGCCAGTTCCGTGTCTCAAGTAAGTTTAGCATTAAATTGCCTCATATGATATTTTTTTTGTCATATAATGAGGTCTCTCAAATAGTTCCTTCTGGGGATAATTTCCCCTTACCTACAGAGCTACTTAACTCTATAAAATAGAATATTAATAATGCTGTTTGCTTCTTTAGTACAGAAGTTTCTAGAAATCCAAGAGTTTGACTCTAACATCGGAGAATTGGCATTAATTAGGAAGAACTGAGTAGATAAATCAAGAAAAATTATCACATTTTTGGGAAAAAGTATAAATAGACATTTCTTTCAGAGAAGACAATTACACTATCTTATGAGTCATGGAATTTGGAAGTGAGGGTGCTTTGTTAGGCAGTTTTATGCTTGCATAGGTGAGGAAATTTAGGTTATGAGTTTTCCATATTCTCATCTGGCAAGTACTGATTTAAAAATGTTTGTGTAGAACCAGTTATGTGTAAAGCACCATACAAGAAGTTAAGGATGTACAGTGCTAATTTTATAAGTCATGCATTTTATTTAAATTCATAATATTGTACCAGTATTAATATCCTGTCTTTGACAATTTTTTTATTTTTACAAACTTTTTATTTATTATAAATATATTATGCAAAGTAATTAAAGATTACATTGGTTTCTAATTACCCATATGTCATCATTTATCTAAAATATCTGCTCACTTGAAAATGAAAAAAACCCACAAAAATATAGGGAGAGGGTAAAATAGGTGAAGCATAAGGAATTATTTAGCATGGTGAAATTATTCTATAATGGTGAATTTATTACACTATGCATTTCTCAAAACCCGTAGAATGTTAGATCATAAAGAGTTAACCTTAATATATGCAAGGTTTTTTTTCTTTTTTTTATTGCACTTTAGGTTTTGGGGTACATGTGAAGAACATGCAAGATAGTTGCATAGGTACACACCTGGCAGTGTGATCTGCTGCCTTCCTCCCCTTCACCTATATCTGGCATTTCTCCCCATGTTCTCTCTCCAACTCCCCACCCCCGCTATCCCTCCCCTATTACCCCAAACAGACCACAGTGTGTAGTGCTCCCCTCCCTGTGTCCATGTGTTCTCATTGTTCAACACCTGCCTATGAGTGAGAACATGCAGTATTTCATTTTCTGTTCTTGTGTCACTTTGCTGAGAATGATGTTCTCCAGGTTCATCCACGTCCCTACAAAGGACACGAACTCATCATTTTTGATTGCTGCATAATATTCCATGGTGTATACATGCCACATTTTCACTGTCCAGTCTATCATCGATGGGCATTTGGGTTGGTTCCAGATCTTTGCTATTGTAAACAGTGCTGCAATGAACATTCGTGGGCATGTGTCCTTATAGTAGAATGATTTATAGTCCCTTGGATATATACCCAGTAAAGGGATTGCTGGGTCAAGTGGTATTTCTATTTCTAGGTCCTTGAGGAATCGCCACATTGTCTTCCACAATGGCTGAACTAATTTACACTCCCACCAGCAGTGTAAAAGTGTTCCTATTTCTCCACATCCTCTCCAGCATCTGTTGTCTCCAGATTTTTTAATGTTCGCCATTCTAACTGGCGTGAGATGGTATCTCCATGTAGTTTTGATTTGCATTTCTCTAATGACCAGTGATGATGAGCATTTTTTCATATGTTTGTTGGCCTCATGTATATCTTCTTTTGTAAAGTGTTTGTTCATATCCTTTGCCCACTTTTGAATGGGCTTGTTTGTTTTTTTTTTCTTGTAAATCTGTTTTAGTTTTTTGTAAATTCTGGATATCAGCCCTTTGTCAGATGGGTAAACTGCAAAAATTTTTTCCCATTCTGTTGGTTGCCAATTCACTCTAATGATTGTTTCTTTTGTTGTGCAGAAGCTGTGGAGTTTGATTAGGTCACATTTGTCTATTTTGGCTTTTGCTGCCAATGCTTTTGGTGTTTTGGTCATGAAGTCATTGCCTACTCCTATGTCCTAATGGTTTTGCCTAGATTTTCTTCTAGGGTTTTTATAGTGTTAGGTCTTATGTGTAAGTTTGTAATCCATCTGGAGTTAATTTTAGTGTAAGGTGTCAGGAAGGGGTACAGTTTCTGCTTTCTGCACATAGCTAGCCAGTTTTCCCAACATGATTTATTAAACAGAAAAACCTTTCCCCATTGCTTGTTTTTGTCAGGTTTATCAAAGATTGTATGGTTGTAGATATGTTGTGTTGCCTCTGATGCCTCTGTTCTGTTCCATTGGTCTATATCTCTGTTTTGGTAACAGTACAATGCTGTTTTGATTACTGTAGCCTTGTAGTATAGTTTGAAGTCCGGTGGTGTGATGTCTTCTGCTGTGTTCTTTTTACTTAGAATTGACTTGGCTATCCGGGCTCTCTTTTGGTTCCATCTGAAGTTTAAGGTGGTTTTTTCCAGTTCTGTGAAGAAGGTCATTGGTAGCTTGATGGGGATAGTGTTGAGTCTGTAAATTACTTTGGGCAGTATGGCCATTTTCATGATATTGATTCTTCCTAACCATGAACATGGAATGTTTTTCCATCTGTTTGTGTCCTCTCTTGTTTCTGTGAGCAGCAGTTTGTAGTTCTCCTTGAAGAGGTCCTTTACATTCCTTGTTTGTTGTATTCCTAGGTATTTTATTCTATTTGTAGCAATTGTGAATGGCAGTTCGTTCTTGATTTGGCTCTCTTTAAGTCTGTTATTGGTTTATAGGAATGCTTGTGATTTTTACACACTGATTTTATATCCTGAGACTTTACTGACGTTGCTTATCAGTTTCAGGAGTTTTTGGTCTGAAACGATGGGGTCTTCTAGATAAACTATCATGTCGTCTTCAAATAGAGACTATTTGGCTTCCTCCTTTTCTATTTGAATACCCTTTATTTCTTTTTCTTGCCTGATTGCTCTAGCTAAAACTTCCAGTACCATATTGAATAGGAGTGGTGAGAGAGGGCATCCTTGTCTAGTGCCAGATTTCAAAGGGAATGCTTCCAGTTTTTGCCCATTCAGTATGATATTGGCTGTTGGTTTGTCGTAAATAGCTTTTATTATTTTGAGATACGTTCTATCAATACCGAGTTTATTGAGGGTTTTTAGCATAAAGGGCTGTTGAATTTTGTCAAAGGCCTTCTCTGCATCAATTGAGATAATCCTGTGGTTTTTGTTTTTGGTTCTGTTTATGTGGTGAATTATGTTTATAGATTTGCATATGTTGAACCAGCCTTGCATTCCCGGGATGAATCCTATTTGATCATAGTGGATAAGCTTTTTGATATGCTGTTGCAATCAGCTTGCCAGTATTTTATTGAAAATTTTTGCGTCTATGTTCATCATGAATATTGGCCTGAAGTTTTCTTTTCTTGTTGAGTCTCTACCGAGTTTTGGTATCAGGTTGATGTTGGTCTCATAAAATGATTTGGGAAAGATTCCCTCTTTTTGGATTATTTGGAATTATTTCAGAAGGAATGGTCACACTTCCTCTTTGTGTGTCTGGTAGAAATTGGCTGTGAACCCATCTGGACCTGGGCTTTTTTTGTGTGGTAGGCTCTTAATTGCTGCCTCAACTTCAGATCTTGTTATTGGTCTATTCATGGTTTCAACTTCTTGCTGGTTTAGGCTTGGGAATATGCAAGTGTCCAGGAATTTATTCATTTCTTCCAGGTTTACTGGTTTATGTGCATAGAGTTGTTTGTAATATTCTCTGATGATGGATTGAATTTCTGTGGGATCTGTGGTGATTTCCCCTTTATCAATTTTGATTGCATCTATTTGGTTATTCTCTCTTTGCTTTTTTATTAATCTGGCTAGTGGTCGCTCTATTTTGTTGATCTTTTTGAAAAACCAGCTCCTGGATTTATTAATTTTTTGAAGGGCTTTTTGTGTCTCTATCTCCTTCAGTTCTGCTCTGATCTTAGTTATTTCTTGTCTTCTGCTAGGTTTTGAGTTTTTTTTTTATCTTGCTCCTCTAGCTCTTTCAATTTTGATGATGGGGTGTCAATTTTGGATCTCTCCACTCTTCTCATTTGGGCACTTATTGCTATAATTTTCCTCTACACACTGCTTATATGTGTCCCAGAGATTCTGGTTTGTTGTGTCTTCATTCTCTTTGGTTTTTAAGAACTTCTTTATTTCTGCCTTCATTTCATTGTTTATCCAATCAACATTCAAGAGCCAGTTGTTCAGTTTCCGTGAAGCTGTGTGGTTCTGAGTTAGTTTCTGAATTCTGAGTTCTAACTTGATTGCACTGTGGTCTGAGAGACTGTTTGCTGTGATTTCCAACCTTTTGCATTTGCTGAGGAGTGATTTGCTTCCAATTATATGGTCAATTATAGAGTAGGTGTGATGTGGTGCTGAGAAGAATGTATATTCTGTGTATTTGGGGTGGAGACTTCTGTAAATGTTTATCAGGTTTGCTTGTTCCAGGTCTGAGTTCAAGTCCTGGATATCCTTGTTCATTTTCTGTCTGGTTGATCTGTCTAATATTGACAGTGGAGTGTTAGTCGCCCAATATTATTGTGTGGGAGTCTAAGTCTCTTTGTAAGTCATTAAGAACTTGCCTCATGTATCTGGGTGCTCCTGTATTTGGTCCATATATATTTAGGATTGTTAGCTCTTCTTGTTGCATTGTTCCTTTTACCATTATGTAATGTCCTTCTTTGCCTCTTTTGATCTTTGTTGCTTTAAAGTCTATTTTATCAGAGATGAGAATTGTAACTCCTGCTTTTTTGCTCTCCATTTCCTAGGTAAATCTTCCTCCATCCCTTTATTTTGAGCCTTTGTGTATCCTTGCATGTGAGATGGGTTTCCTGGATACAGCACACCAATGAGTTTTGGTTTTTTATCCAATTTGCCAGTCTGTGTCTTTTGATTGGTGCATTTAGCCTATTTACATTTAGGGTTAATGTTCTTATGTGTGAAATTGATACTGCCATTTTGATGCTAGCTGGCTGTTTTGTCCCTTGGTTGATGCAGATTCTTCATTTTGTTGATGCTCTTTAGCATTTGGTATGTTTTTGGAGTGGCTGGTACTGGTTATTCCTTTCTATGTGTAGTGCCTCTTTCAGGAGCTCTTGTAATGCAGGCCTGGTGGTGACAGAAACTCAGTACTTGCTTGTTCGCAAAGGATTTTATTTTTCCTTCACTTCTGAAGCTTAGTTTGGCTGGATATGAAATTCTGGATTGAAATTTCTTTTCTTTAAGGATGTTGAATATTGGCCCCCATTCTCTTCTGGCTTATAGGGTCTCTGCTGAGAGATCTGCTGTGAGTCTGATGAGCTTCCCTTTGTGGGTGACCCAACCTTTCTCTCTGGCTACCCTTAGCATTTTCTCCTTTATTTCAACCCTGGTGAATCTGACGATTATGTGCCTTGGGGTTGCTCTTCTTGAGGAATATCTTGGTGGTGTTCTCTGTATTTTCTGGACTTGAATATTGGCCTGCCTTGCTAGGTTGGGGAAGTTTTCCTTGGTAATATTCTGAAGAGTATTTTCCAGCTTGGATTAATTCTCTTCGTCACATTCAGGTACACCTATCAAATGTAGATTAGGTCTTTTCACATAGTCCCACATTTCTTAGAGACTTTGTTCATTCCTTTTTGCACTTTTTTTTCTCTAATCTTGCCTTCTCATTTTACCTCATTGACTTGATCTTCAACCTCTGATAACCTTTCTTCTGCTTGGTCAATTCGGCTGTTGAAACTTGTGCATACTTTGTGAAGTTCTCGTGTTGTATTTGCAGCTCCATCAATTCACTCATATTCCTCTCTAAGTTGTCTATCATTTCATCAAATCTTTTTTCAAGGTTCTTAGTTTCTTTGCATTGAGTTAGAACATGTTCTTTTAGCTCATGGAAGTTTCTCATTACTCACCTTCTGATGTCTGATTCTGTCGTTTCATCACACTCATTCTCTGTCCAGCTTTGTTCCCTTGCTGGTGAGGAGTTGTAGTCCCTTGTAGGAGGAGAGGTGTTCTGGTTTCAGGTGTTTTTCTCCTGTTTGTGCTGGTTTCTTCCCATCTTTGTGGATTTATCCACCTGTCATCTGTGTAGTTGCTGATTTTCAGATTGGATCTCTGAGTGGATGTCCAGATTGTTTATTATAGAAGTTATTTCAGTTTCTTAGTTTTTTTTCTAACAGTCTGGCTTCTCTGCTGTAGGACTACTGAGGTCCACTCCAGGCCCTGCTTGCCTTCGAATCACCTGCAGCAGCTGCAAAACAATAAGGGTCGCTACCAGTTTCTTCTTCTGCTATCTTTGTCCCAGATTGATGCCCACCAAATGTCAGTCTGATCAGTCCTTTGTGAGGTGACTCTTTGGATATATGGGGGTCAGGGAGCTGCTTGAGGAGACAGTCTGTTCTTTATAGGAGGTCAAGTGTTGAGCTGTGAGCGTCATTCTTCATTCAGAGCTGCTAGGCAGGTACGTTTAAGTCTGCTGCAGCAGAACTCATAATCCCCCTTTTTTTCCCCACGTGCTCTGTCCCAGGGAGTTAGGGTTTTGTTTATGAGTATCTGTTGTGCTGTTGCCTTTTTTTTTTTCAGGGCTGCTCTGCCCAGCAAGGAGGCAGCCTAGTCACTGTCTGCCTGCAGAGGCTTTGCTGAGGTGCTGTGGGCTCCGCCCTGCTGCCATGTGAACTTCCCTGCAGTCCTGTTTATATGGGTGTGGTTAGAACTTCCTTGGCAATGGTGGTCCACCTTTGTAATGGTGGACTCTCTCTGTTATGGCAGGTTGCCTTGACAAGGCAGGCTGCATCAGTAATGGTGGACTACTTCTGTAGGGGTGGAGTGCCTCGGTAATGGCGGATGCTCCCCCCCTACAGAGCTGGACTGTTCTGGGTTCAGCTGTGCTTGCCATAATACTCTCAACCCTGAGTGTTTCCAATTGCTGGTTTTTGTTTGTTTGTTTGTTTTTGTGGGGGATGGAACCCACCGAGCCTGATCATCTGGCTCCCTGCCTCAGAGCCTTTTTTTTTTTTTTAAGTTGAATGGTTGACTCTCTCCCAGGTATTCCAGTCACCTGCTGAAAGGGTGCCAGGATCTGTGTGACTTCCTGTGTGGCAACCCACCACGCTGGCTGAAACAACAGCGCTGCCCAGGAATCTCCTGACCTGGCTCTCTGTTTCAGTCCCATTTAATCAGATGAATGGGCTAATCTGCCTTCCCAGAGCTCCAATTGCCAGCTTAAAAGGGCAACCAGACCAGTGTATTTTGTATGGAGAGCCACTGCACCGGAGCACCAGCAAAACAGCCATGCCAGCCAAAAGAGCCGTGCTGGCCAAAACAGCTGGGCTGGTGACCCATGAGGCTCCTTCACCTAGGAATCTCCTGGTCTGTGGGCAATAAAGATCCATCTGGAAATGCAGCATCCACTCACTCTCTGCACTTTCACTGGGAGCTGCAATCCTGAGCTGCTCCTAAAGGGCCATCTTCTGTCTTTGACAATTATTTAAGGTTTTATAAATGAAGGAAGCTGCATGAAGGGTACAGGGAAACTGTAGTTATGTTAACCACTGCTTGTGATTCAAACTATGAAAAAGTCATATCAACAAGCAAACAAAAACAGACATGGTGGCTATTCTCACAGATGTTATAATATACAAAATTGAACAAGATTTAAGCAAACAATCAAAAATTATATAAAAAATCTTAACTGTACAAGTTCTATGAAGCAAAACAATGAAATACAGAGTTTTATGGAGACTTACATTAGTTAGAAATTCAGGAAAGCCTTCCTTGTAGAAGGCAAAATGCTGATTAAGAATTAACTAAGTAAAGAAGGGGAGGAAGAACATGGCAGGCAGGTGAAACAGCATATGTCATGTCAATATACTGTAGTGTGCCAGGGACATAAAGAGTCCAAGTTTATCCAGAGTACAAAACAAAATAAGAAAGAATGCCAAATTGACTTGGGCATCAGATAATGCAGGACTTGTAAGAAATTATGGAGTTTTAACTTTGTCCCAGTGGCAATGCAAAGCCTCTGAAAGCATCTAAGATGATCTTCATATTATATGGCTATTAGTTAACCTTAGGAAAATACATATATCTCTTTACTAGGAAACTGAACACATTTGCATGTCACATCAATCCTGTCACTTCATGTACATAAGGACTTGCAGTATATAACTCACAGTCTCAATGCTAACCTTTATTTTTAAACATTTTCATCCAAATATGTCATATACATAGAAAAGTATACAAATCACAAAGGAATAGTCCCAAGAGCTACATGCCTATGCAGTGTCACAGGTGAAGAATTGGAACATCATTCATACCCCAGGCCCCTTCCTGATCACTTCACCTTCCCATCTCCCACCATAGGGCCACCATCTTGACTTCATTCCTGAGACCTAACATTTGCTTCTTTCAATTTGAATTTTGGTTCTCTTGCTTTGTTTGAATTCTTATGTAATCTTTTGCATATTCCTTCTTTCACTCAATACTATGTTTGTGATTTATACATGTTATTGCATATTAGCAGCTATTTATTCATTGTGTTATTGTTTCCTCATTGAGCGGATATTTACTGATTTCTCATTTTACTCCAGATGGACAGTAGTGTTGTTTTTATTTATTTTTAAGCATGGAATGTGAGAGTTCATGTCACTATTTTGGTGTAACAGGTTTATGTGTCCAGTCTTTTTAAAAAAAAAAAAATTAAGCCATAAACAGAAATAAATTGAATTATTAACAACAGTATTTAACAGACTCATAATATTTTAAGGACACTGGAGAAGAATAGAAAATTAAGGCATTTCTTATTAATTAAAAAAAATTGAAATATTAATGGAAACAAAATTTATAGTTTAGAAAATGAGGCACTTAATAATTTTTAAATCAAATGTTTAATTTTATATTTTGGTGATTCATGTATAATTATGATAGAGATCTCTTAATTATATTTCTTGCAGAAAATGGAGAATAAAAATTTTAATTACAGTGTATATGATTGACAAATAATGTTAGGTTTTAAAAATTCTGAAAGTTTTCTCAATTTTTTTTTGTAAAAACTTTGCTGTTGCCTATCTAATCCATTCACCGCCTCTCTTGTCTGTGATCTATATTGTAGAAAAACAGTATTTTTGTTTGAGCCTTTGAGAAGCAGTTAGTCCTGCAGAAGAAGATTAGACATGCAGGAGATTTATTGGGGAAAGCACCTGTGAAGGAGAAGGTAGAAGGAGCCAGAGTAGGTAAGGAGAGCCTTCAGACCAAACTCTACATCTGACCTCTGAGAATAAGAAGGAGAATTGACTAGGAAGGGCTGTACAATGCAAGACAGCTTTGGTCAGGATGATGGGGAGTCCCTGAGCCTAGGTTGTTCAAGGCATTCTAAGTTTGCAATAGTGGGTCTGCTTTAGTATCCCTGTGAGAGCAGCTACTTGAAACGTATTATAAATGGGGACCCAGTAGGTAAAAAAATGGCAGCAGCCAGGACTGTCAGTCAATTATACTTCCACAGCAGAAGATCTGAATTAAGCATTTTAATGGCTGCCACAGTCATTAAAATGACTCTAGTTATCCTAGAGCTCCACACATCTACTTCCACAAATAGTTCTTCAAGAAAAGCTCCTCCATATTTTAAATGGGCTTTTCTTCCTGAGGAGATACACAGAAGAGGAAAGTTGGTTGAATGATCACTCTCATCACTAGGGTTGGCCACAGTGTGCATGTGATACTCATCCTCTCCCTCCTTCACTGTCCATTCCAAATTCCTTTCAAACTCTGCTATCCCCTTAGCAGGTCTTGAAGATTACCTGGTGATATAAATTAAACTGTCATATTGTCAAAGTCTGAGACCTTAACAACAATAAACTTTGAAGGCTAGGGTTTCTGCTTTTATTGATCACAGTAACACTTGAGCAAGGGTGGACCAAAAGGATCTCCAGTGGACCACCTGGGATCCACATATATTGGTCCCTAGTTTCATTGTGCAACAGCAGCCCTAGCCCCTCTGCCGAGCAGAGTTAATCACCCCTTCCAAGATAGTACTTTCTTTTCTCATCTACTGTTTCCTAGACATAAGAAAATCCACATTACTCTAGGGGCATCATAAATTGTAGTTCAATTAAACATTCATGAGTAGAGAGTCCTTAAGGTATCAGGACCTACAAACATGCAGAACCCAGAGATAGGAGGATAGGATGCAATATTGTCTTTTGGTTCTCTTTCGGCCAAGGAGATGAAGTTAGTTTCAGAAGTTTCCACTTGACCTTCCCTGCCAGGATAAATTTTAACCTGTTGGCAAAGGAACCAAAGTGAAGGTTATTCCAACTGCCATGTATGGCAACTACAATTATAAATGATAACCAGTAAGTCCACAAATGTGATTTAGATTTGAGAATTGGCTAGAGGGAAATGAAAGAGAGAAAATGATCATGACATTTCACTGGGGTGACATTTTTGGGCTTCCTGCCTCTCCATTGTTACCTTCTTCTGGAAATAAATATTAAGCAGCAATCTTTCATGATGCCTGTTTATTCCATCCCTAGGCATGCAATGTTCTCTTAACCATATGCACAACTCCATGCAGTTTGAAATCCTTGGCTGTTTTTTTGATCTGACCAGTTCTTATTGTAGTTCTTCTATCCTTCTTATGTCCAGTAATTACACCAATTGTCCTCTATTACTGTGGATGGAGAGCAGGGAGTGGGCATCAATTCCTTGGGTATTAATGAGCTCATCCTGTGATCATCTCTCCTATCATCATCCTGGCCTGCAGAAGAGTCTTACCACTGAACTACTTTATGATACTCAGGCTATTCTTACTAGCATATGTCTGATGGCTTTAGTGAAAAGCATGCACTCTGAGCTTTCCTGTGTTGTATAATCATCTACTGAGTCTTCTGGCCTTATATAATATATTAATTTTGACATGTCTTACTTCCCTTGGCTTTTTCATTTCTTCATCTGTGATCTCCCAGAGCAACCCAGGTTTATCCACATCAGCATCTGCTCTCAGTTTCTTCAGGTTTACAAGGGTCACCTATCATCCAATTTGTTTCATTCCCTAGGCTATTTTCCAGGGTATTAAGTCCTGTATCCTGAGAAAAGTGTCCCCAAAATAATAAATTCTCATTTATACAGTTTTATGTTCCAGGGCCTTTGATCAAGCATCTTCAAGTACTCTCCTGCTTTCTGCCAGTACATTCCAGGTAGTTCTCAGAGCTATTTTTGTATATATTATCTTTCCTTCCTTATTGTGAACACAATTCCCCACCAAGGTTATGTTGGGATGTACAGTAGTTATAAGTCTTTCAAGTTGGGAAAGAAGTAGGGGCCAATCCTAAATAATACCTATTACTTTAAAGGGAAGAGCCCTCTTCAGTGATCTAGCATGGAGAAAATGCAAGCTGTTAGTAGGGACGGGTGAGCCAATTCTTCAAGCTCATAGGGTCAGGGAGATCTGTAGAGTTAACATGCTCAGAGTTATCCATCCCAATGTCCCTAACCCATAATTTACGGTTTTGACTTTTCTCAACCAGAACCAGAACCATAGCATCAGGCACCCACTTTGGATAAACTTTTAATTGTCATTGGAGCTCTGTGACTTATTACCAGAACTCCAGTTCTGCTATGTCACATTAGCTGTTCCACCATGGGAAATAAAAACATTTTTGTAAGCCACAAAAGATGCAAGAAAGAGATTTATTGTGGGAGTGACTGTGAAGGGAAAAAAGGAAGGAGCAAGAAAAGATGAGAAGTGCCTTCAGATGGTAGTGCTGACTCCTTGTAAGAAAATGAGGAAGGAAGAAAGATAGGGTAAAAAAAAATGTCCAACCTCAATACAGCATGATGAAAGACCTTCCACCAGGAAGGTTTTCAAACTGGGTTCATTGGTTGGAAAGTCCTACATCTTGTAGAATAGGTCTGTGTTAGTAACTGTGCTGTGCTAATTTGTGGAGTGCAGCCATCTAGAAATCTGGTGTTTACATGGGATACATCCAGAAGGGAAGCAGCTGAAGCCATCGGTCTTACACTTTCTTCGTCAGGAGATCTAGTCGCACATTTCCAAGTCCATGATAACACATTTCCCAGGCCCCCTTTCCACCTGGCTGCCTGGAAAGCCCCTAGAAAGCCCTGGTAATATTTTGTTAGGAGACAAAGAAGGAGAAGCCAGGGAATTACTCATTACTCTCCCTCTCTTTTTCTTGTGGCTGACTACCTAACAGCAATTGCAGCTATTTGTGGGTTAACATCCCATGAGAGCCCCTGTCTGTGGTCTCAGCAATTTCTAGGCAGCCCTTGCTGTGGTTCCAGGCTGTACTAGGGGATCTGGCTGCTGTGCTCTCAATGCACTTTCTCCCACTGTCCCTTTTGCCCTAGAGATGGTTGCAGTTTCCTGCGGTATTAATCTCTGGATTCAATCCCTGCACCCTCTTTTGCTTCTCAGTCTTTTCATCAACTGAATAATCAGTTTATTTTATCTGATTTGCTATGTTTTGAAGAGTTAAAGTGGGTTTTATTTGCCTGCTCAGACCCTAACTGATAAGATTACTATAAAATAAAAACCCAGGTCACTTTTATAAAATAATCAATTTTGTCTTAATATTTAGTTTTATAAAATATTATACAAATTGTACAATTTTCTTATAACACTTTCCTAAATTAACGTCAAAATTATTTTCAACTTTAGGAACATTCTTTCCTCTGTAACTTATAGTTCTAATTAACATGTTTTAAAAATGACAGCAAAACTGAGTTAAGAAGGAACAAGAAATTACATTCTATAAAAAATGTTTAATTGTTAAAGATATACAATATTTATACTTGGAAACATATAATTCTAATTCTATACTGCTTGTCCTGACATTTAAAGATTTCATTAATTGGTAGAAAACTAAATCAATACCCATGCATTGCAAAATAGAAATGTATATTAATTTGGATATTTTTCTTCCCTACTTATTGAGTTTCAAGGCAATAGGTAAGGGTAATAAAATACTCAATGATGCATTTAAAATTGTTAATGCCTTTTTTAATGGACTGTCCAAATACAGATTTATCTACCACATAGATTCATGTTCTCCACTTAGACTGAACTGTAATGAACACATTTATCTGTTTCTTGATCTCCACTGATAGGTTTGACTAGACAAGTCACCTTTCTCAGTGTTTCTGATCAGTCTGCATTTTGAGCTTTATCAGTTACGAAGACTTGCAAAGTCTAAAATCATCTATGATGAAGAGTTATTCTCTCAATGGAAAAAAAAGGCAGGGAAAAGAAAGTAAAAGTTCAGTGGAAATAGATATTTTATTTGCAGATATATTTTTTGTAAACCTGCTTATCTAAGACATAAGAAGTTTTAAAAGTTGCCGTTTTTTGCTAATTACTGTAATTCTGAAATCGTGGCTCCTAGACATTGGCATCTACCTTAGGGACTACTTTACTAGTCATTTTTTGACAGGCTCGAACCTAAGCAATGGCCTAGTCATTCAACTTTCCCAGTGGATTGTAGAGAGTACTGTATAGGCCCCAATGGCAATCTAATTGGGGCGTTTTTTTTTTTTTTTTTTTTTATTCATATCCTTAATGAATTCTCTATTGTAATAGTCCATTTCAAAACTGCTTTACACAATCAATTAACTGACTGGTCATCACCTGATGCTGTAATAAGATAGTGAGCATGAAACATCCCAAGACAAAAGAAGAGGTCTTTGGAGATTTCAGAGGAAAATTTCTACCTATAAAGTCATATTAACAAAGTCTTCTTCATTTATGATAAATTCCAACCACCTTGAATTTTTCTTAAATCAGAAAAACTTAAAAATGCCCACTTCTTTTTATTGGAATAAATAATATGAAATGATTTATTTCAACCCTATTTATCCAAAAAATAGCAAATTCCTAAAGTTCAACATAATAGAATCTTAAAAGCTAAAGCAAGATCGTCTAAGAAAGAACAACTATTGAGCATAGGAAACTGCATGTTTGTGTGGAATTATCTAATGACACTTGTAAAATAAAGACAATTAACATATATCTGTAATTTGCCTTCATTCACCTGGACTCTTAAAAAAAAAAAAAAACCAAAATCATTTATTTCCCAAGGCATCAACCTTTTCTCTTTACTCCTGATCTTTCAAGATTTCCAGGTCAATGTGCCATTAGAAGAATTAAAAAAATAAAAATGATATAAGTGCAGAATCCTTTCATTCTAACCACTCTGCTCACAGAAACGTATTCAGAAATAAATCTGAGTGCATGCATCAGGTTTTTCACAAACTAGTCTTGTACATTTTAACAAATTACTATCATAATTGTCATTTTGTTTATTTGCAAAGCAATAGTATTGGTCTAACCATTTCTAAGGCTCGTTTGATTCATATATATATATATATTTTTTTTTTTTTTTCATTATGTAATTCTGTGCTGGACTAGTGGCTTACCTGGTGAGCCACAAGCTGTTTCTGCCTCTTGAAGTATTTTACTGAATAAATTCTCAATTTAATTAGTGTACAATAGTGATTCATTTTTTTAAATCAGATTCCCACAATTATAAGATCTGTTAATCTTACTTTGTGTTACTGTATCATTCATGTGATGTTTCTTTTACAATAATTTAAGCACATTAAGAACTAGCAAAATATTTTTTATCAAATATTGCAGCACTATAATTTTAAGGGTGAGCTGATTGTTCTTGGTATGTTTTTCTATCCTTTATATTTTCACAGTTCTCTGAGGAACATGCTTCTACCTACAGCCTACATAAAAGTAATTAGTGTGCTCAGACGTTTATATAAAAAACCGGAGCGTTTACTGCCGTTGCCAGAATCAGCCCATGAACACTGTACTGCTGCAGTTGTTTCTCTTGGTCTCCTGCCACAGCTGAGAAGAGAACTCCTCTGCTTGGAATTGCCCCAGAAACTCAGATTTGCCCATTACTGCCGGAAGAATTACAGAACCAATGAAAAGAAAAAACAATCTTCCCTTCATATCTTTTATACTCATATCAGGACTTTCTATTAGCATAGGCCAGCTAAAACCCAATTGTCAAAGGACTCTGGTATATGTAGTTTACTGGCTTCCAGCCCCCTGTGTTTCAGCGAAAAGCAAAGAAGGATGAAAACGAATCAGAGAGCCAACAAACAGGTACCTAATGGTTTGCTTGAATGGCTCTTGAGAATCTACTTTTACCATTGTATCCATACCAATCTTTCACACACAATATACTAAACTACTTCACGCTTTCACCTAATAAGGCAACTATTTTTGGGTACAAATTAAGTTGCTCTCAGAAAATAGGGATAAACAAGGATCCATGAGTTTCCACATCCATAGTTGTATAATGTTAATTTCTCTTCTAGTTTAATATTCAACTATCAATAGCTGTTGACAGACTTCGATTAAACATCCAGTAGTTTGTATTCAAACAACTAAAGCCTAAATTATAATGTTAACTATTACCAACAATTCTAATAGAAAACAGTAGGTGAAAGGAAAAAGTAAAATTAGAAATAAAATGGTTAATGAAAATACACAAACGTATACATATAATATACATTAAAATTACAAATGCATAAATTAGAAAATATTTGTAAATACTATCCTTTGTCAGAAAATGACTATCTAGCAATACTTGATATTAATAACTGTACATATATATGTAGATAGGTGGGGGAATGGAGCAAAAGATAGAATGAGAGAGAGAAAGAAACAAAAAGGAAGATAGATGCAAATATAAAGACAAGAAAGCATAAATACTTAAACATTTAGAGATATTTGCTAATAAGTAGCTTAAGAGTCACTGAATCTGTTTTCACTCCACAGACTAGTTTGGGAATCTGTAAGAATATGCACCAAAACCAGAAAAATACACATGGGCAGATACCTGCAGTATGTCTCACATGGTTTCAGAAGGTTCACTTAGAGTGAAAGTTCATCCACTCACTTTACATTTCCTACAATGATCGTTTATTATTTTTCTAACAAGAGAAAATGCAATAAGATTCTCTAAGAAGAAAAGGAAAAACAGCCTATTTGATAATAGGGAAATTTTCCATATTTATAAGAAATGAAAACAACAAAATCTAAAATTGAAATGGCTACCGTATCAAAAACAAATGTTTTTAAAATGAGTAATCAGTTGTATTCAGCAATTTCAAAGGACATGGGATTAAGTTCATGAATGTTACATAATCGTTGTAATATTATAAATTTTACTTAGATAACATGAAACTAAAATTACAGCATTTATCCAAAACAGTTTATAACAATAAACTATTTTCCACAAAGATATTATGTTTTCAGTTAATTTTCAAACTAAACCATTTGGGAAACCATTTTACATTACAAACCAGCAAATACATGGAGCCTCTGGTGTAGAAAAAAACTTTTAAAAAATTCTTGTGTATAATAAAATTTTAGAGATTAACATCTGATATATGTATATAGTTTTGATTTTCTCTAAAAATGCAGATTGAGCATTTTTATCAGTTTTTCTGTCCAGTGGTTGTACCTTTTTTAGATTCTGTGGATAAGTTGAGAGGTATGTATTTTCCCAGTGTTTCTTCAACTGTGCTCCTTAAATTATCAAGTGGAGATCAAATTTGTTCAAACTCATACATATTGTATATAATTCAATGATTGATAGTTATATTGATGCTACTTAAGAATAATCTATGATACCAAATTAAGGAAAGTAACTGCATCAAAGCAAGTACCTAGAGAAAAGTAATTTCATATTATTTAATTTAATATGCAGTTTTTAATAAGTTAATTTCATTGGTTCTTCCTCAATATGGTTTATAAGTTATTTCAGGAGTTAAGAAGGAAGATGAAGTGAAGAATAATCACACTAAAGTTTAGTCTTTGCCAATTTATAACAATCTTAACTTGAGCCAAGCACCTAAAATTCAAATTAAAAATATTCAATTCAGGCCGGATGCAGTGGCTCATGCCTGTAATCCCAGCACTTTGGGATGATGAGGCGGGCAGATCACCTGAGGTCAGGAGCTCAGGAGCTCAGGAAAAACCTGATCTACATCATGAAACCACATCTCTACTAAAAATGCAAAAATGAGCTGGGCATGGTGGAGGGAGCCTATAATCTCAGCTACTAGGGAGGCTGAGACATGAGAATAGATTGAACCTCAGGGGTGGAGGTGGCAGTGAGCCAAGATTGCACCATTGCGCTCCAGCCTAGGCAACAGAAACCCTGTCTAAAACACACACACACACACACACACACACACACACACAATATTTAAGTCACATAATGAAATTAACTTCTTATGACCCAGCCTGGTAATTTTGACATTATTTATATCCGGGCTTTTTTGTACCGCTCTTTGTCCTACCTCATGTTTTGTACTCTATTTGCTTTTCAGGTATCTGCTTCTAACCAGGGACTAATGTTTTGTTTTGTTTTTTTCTTAGGGGTCAGGATAGGAGTTGTTTGTGTTGGTAATAACCTTAGTATTCCTCTGGATATTACTCATGCACAATACATAATTCATGAGGCAAGTCTTTACTAAAAACAAAGCAGCAGTATTTCAGGAATACCTACATTTCCATTTTCTTTTCTGTTTTTAATCCTTGTGAATTCTAGAAGGTTACTGCCTGTAAGTTGAGAACTATTGTTTCTATCTCATATTTTGGCACTGAATATGGAACCAAAAGTATTATGTTCCTCAGTGGGTGCCTAATATATATATTTACTAATGTAAAAATGTTAGAAATATCCAGTCAGATGGTAACTGTAGTTTGACCTCTTTATTCAGGAAAAAATTTATCATTTATCTGCAAACATATCTGATACTGCCTCTCCGTTCTCTGGATTATTGTTATACTGAATCCCTAAATCCGTCAAATAGATTAGATTGTACATCACTGTTAGTATCTTATATAAATTTCTTATTTGTATGTTAACCTTTTGTCTCCAACACAATTATAGGCAGAAATGTTGAATGTGTTCCTCAGTAACCTATTGTAACACCTAAAATATATTCTCTTACTAAATGAAACATAAGGAGATAGATTGAATATAAGTAACGCAAAGACATAAGCAATTGTAGATATTTATTCAATCCACGTTTATTGAGCACTTACTTGCTGTCAGACATGGTTTTGATGTTAGGGATACAAAGGGGAATTTTTAAAGAGACATTGATTTCATGGAGTGCACTTTTGATATAGACAGGAAATCACACCAAAAGTTAAAATTCAAGGCACTTCATACTGCAACAGAGGAATACATAAGATGTCATGGAAACTGGTGGGGAGACTATGTGAAGGGTAGTGTTAGTAAGAACTTGACACAAGATATGAGGCTAGAATCTGAACGTTAGTTTTATATGATTACCTTTACTTTTATAAAAATAATCCCTAGTTCACTGATAATAATTCTCCTTTATGTACACTGTTTTTTGCCAATGTTAATAATTTATTCATTTTAAGGATGTATTTATACTAAATAAAATAACACAATTGAGGATAATTAGAGTGCTTTTAAGCCAGAGTTTTCTCCTGGAGAGAACAACTAATAACAAAGCTTGGGTAAGAGTATATTCTTATCTCAAGAACATACATATTTAATTTGTTTTTAATCCTACCATCAGGCAGCACAATTTGTAGGCCGGAGATGTGATTCATTCAAACAGTACCAATGAGATCAATCCCAGTGCTTCATCATCTGTTTTCATTTATTCCAAATGCTACCCTTAAAAGGTAATACGATTTTGCTCAGTTTAAAAATTAGATGTTGCATGTTCTCATAAGTCAGAAAATCTGTACCATTTTATTTCAATATTAGCTTGACATAACAATTTGTCTTTATAAGAACACCAAAAAGACAGTTAATTATCCTTTTACTAAAGATACATAATGTCCTTAATATTTGGAAATAAGTTTTAAAATACTTCTGAGCATACATTTTATAGCCGTGTTTTAGCTGTGGCTTTGGATAGAGTAGAATAGATTCTATTACTGTTTTGCTTGGGAGTTGTGGAAGTTTGAGTTCAAGGTATGCTTCTGAATGTTTTCCTAAGTGTAGGAATTGTATTTAATCTCACGTCTCTGGCCTCATTAATGTATGACTACAAGATCAAATTGTATTTCTCTTACATAAACAAGCTATCAGAGAAAAAGACTTACAGTAACCTAATGAAGGAAAACTAACCCAGGTGTGTTTTCCAGCTATCCTTGGAAAGAACTTCCTCAGTCCTTCTATTCTCCAGCATTTGCATCCTTACTATGAAGCTGCCATTCCTTCCGCTGCCTGGCTTAGAGAATTGTCTTCTTGTGCGATAATTGCTGATGATCACAATATAGTCTCAGGCAGAAGACAGTGCCTTTCTTCCCTGCAAAGTATAACTCTAGGATGCTCACTTGTAGGTGCTCAGGAACACCTTATAGTGGTTGAATTGAAGTGGCAATCATCAGCCATTTCAGCCTCCTCTAATTGCCTATCTGAACTGCCAAAGCCTTGAAAACTGAGTATTTTTCTCAGTCTATCTGATAGCCAGAGTCATGGATGCAAATTAGCTTGCCAATTAAATACATTCCCAAGAGAGGGACATAGATTGCTTTTGCTGTTGCTGCTGGCAAAGTGGCCATGCATATGTGGAATATTCCCAGGACCATGCTCCAGTCACTAGCTTTTGGGTTGTTAAGAGGTAAGTACAGTTCCTTGGTCCCTGGATCACTGCTTCAGTGGTATGTACTTGAGTCTGACTGTGTAAGGAGCAGTCTCCCAGTGCCCGCTCCGTTTCCATTGTGACAGAGATAGATGTTCTTCTGGTAGCCCGCTTAAACAATATATTTTGAAGGTTTCATTCTTGAATGTTCAGTCTACAGTCCTCACAACGATTTCCTCTCTTAAATCCTTTTCTCCTAAAATAGCTAGAGTGACCTAGAGTGATTGCTGTTTTCTGCTTCTGAGCTATGACAGACACTCATTTTACATCCTCATGGCTGCTCAAACCTAGTTTGCTTCAGACTTTTTCTATGTCGTTTTGCTACATTTGCATCTGTTGCTATCACTGATGAACACTACACCCATTTTAGTAATGTTATTCTCAAATTGCTTTCATATGATAAAAAAGACTTAAATATTATTCCTGAAACAGTTCTGGAACACATACTGTCTTATAATCAGAGACCTGTTAGTATCAAACTATTAAAAATGAAGGAAGTCCTCTACTTCACCTACCAGTGTTCCAGAAACCTACTGTATTTATTATTCTAGAAGTGACCCATGCTGATAGTTGACAATGACAGCATCAGTTCCTTTCAGTTGATACCTCCCTACACACTCAAGTTTTCTTGTGTCTCCAAAGTAGTCGTAATATAAACTGACATGTACATAATTCCTAAATAAAAATTATCCATTTTATGTTGTCTTTGTTTTTTTATACTACTAGTAATTATTATACCAGAGCAAGTTGTAATTATATCATTATAAGTCAATAATAATACTATAAAATACTAAGTCAAAAAAATTTTTGTTCTTACCAGTATAACAAAAGTGGACATTTTTTGTACATACATCTATTTTTCTGTGGTTTCCATATTTTACCTTTTAATTTATTTTATTATTTTTTATTGTGTGGCCAACCTGCATTGTTTTTAACTTTTGTCTTAAGTTCAGGGGTATAAGTGCAGCTTTGTTACTTAGGTAATATTGTGTCATGAGGGTTTGTTGTACAGATTATCTTATTACCCAAGTATTAAGCCTAGTAACATTAGTTTGTTTTTTTCCTGATCTTATCCCTCCTCCCATCCTCCACTCTCCAAAAAGCCCCAGTGTGTTTTCCCCTCTATATGTCCATATGTTCTCATCATTTAGCTCCCAGTTATATGTGAGAACATAATGTATTTGCTTCTCTGTTCCAGTATTAGTTTGCTAAGGCTAATGGCCTCCAGTGACATCCATGTCTCTGCAAAGGACATGATCTCAATATTTCATGGCTGCATAGTGTTCCATGGTGTATATGTACCACATTTTCTTTATCCATTGATAAAGAAATCATATTATTGATGGGCATTTGAGTTGATTCTATGTCTTTGCTATTGTGAACAGTGCTGCAGTGAACCCATGTATGCATGTGTCTTTATAGTAGAATGATTTATATTCCTTTGGGTATACACCCAGTAATAGGATTGCTGGATTGAATAGTATTTCTCTCTTTTCCATGTTTTAAAAATCTACCTATTTTCTTAAAGACCTAGATTAAGTAGCTAATGTTAAAATTTTTATTTTTTTGTTCTGTGAATATTTTCACTTTTGTCTCTTACTGAATTCATTTCATCTTTGTACATTGAATATAACTATGATTCACTTATGTATTTATATGGCTTGGCTATGTCCCTACCCAAATCTCATCTCTAATTGTAACTCTCACAGTTTCCATGTGTTGTGGGAGGGACCAGTGGGAGGTAATTAAATCACAGGGTGATTTAATTTTAGTGCTGTTCTCATGATAGTAAATAAGTCTGTTGCTGTTCTCATGATAGTAAATAAGTCTCACAATATCTGATGGTTTTATAAAAAGGAATTCTCCTGCACAACCTCTCTCTTTTTGCCTGCTACCATCCATGTAAGTTGCAATTTGCTCCTCCTTGATTTCCATCATGATTGTGATGACTCCCTAGCTATGGAGAACTGTAAGTCCATTAAATCTCTTTTTCTTCCCAATCTCAAGTATGTCTTTATCAGCAGCATGAAAATTGACTAATACACATATATATCCACTTTCAGATTTTGATTTCTAAAACTTGCAGATTATTTAGTTTACCTGACTAGTGCTATACCTTGGACACTTGAGTGTTTGAGTTTTTAACTTCATAATGGATTTTTTTTGATATTTTATTTTTAGTTATGTATATATTCATTTCTCAGATTCTGATGACTTACAATATAGCTTACTTTAGTGTGTACAGGCTTCTGTAACAAAATACCTTTGATTGGGTGGTTTATAAACAACAGATATTTATTTCTCACAGTTTTAGAGGCTGAGAAGTCCAAGATGAAGAACCAGCAGATTCAGTATATGATGAGAGCCTCATTTCTTGGTTTATAGATGGCTGTCTTTTTACTATTTCCTTATATGGTGGAAGGGGCAACCTAGCTCTCTGGGGCCTCTTTCACAGGGGCAGTAATCTCAATCATGGGGCTCTGCTGTCATGACCTAATCACCTCCCAAAGTCCACTTTCTAATTTCATCAGCTTGAGGATGATAATTTCAACATATAAATTTTGGAGGCACACAAACATTTTAGACCCATAGCATACATAGTATGTCCAGTTTTTCTTGTGTAGATGAAAGATAGCTATAAATTATTTGCTACTCCTTTACTCAGAGATAGAGTCTAATTTCCTTTTTTGTTGAAACTAGGCTTGTCTTATATTTTGCTTGTCTAATAAAATACAGAAAAAGCAGTATCTTGGGAATTTGAAGCTCCATCGTATCAAGCTTTGCAAACATTACTCAGACTTTTTGAAACACTTGCTTTTGGGTGCTTCATGAATCTGGCTGCCATGTAGAGGTGCCATGAACCTGAGACTACCATGATGTGAGAAGCATCCCCGTGGACCTTCTCTGGAGGATCAGATACCACATAAAGAGGTAAAAAAGAAAAAGAGAAAGGTAGGCAGACAGACAGACATAGACCAAGGAGTTCTGAGGCTCAGAAATGCAAATGAAGCAGCCATCTTAGAAGAGGATTCAGCAGCAACCTGTTGCCCCAGAAGATTTCTTTAAGGATCAAAGATAAACTGTGTCAATATCTTCACAAACCTCTGACCCCTGAAATTGTAAGCAAAACAAAATTGTTGTTTTAAATGATTAAGAGTTAGGGGGCATTTTAGGTACAGGGAAAAACCTATAAAGGGAAATGACATGTGCTCCATTGTGCCAGTGAAATGATTTGGTATAGATATATAATACAGTGTGCATAGAGGGGATGGTGGGGGTTGAGTTTGAAGGAGCAGGAAAATTAATAATAATGAAGGGCCTTGTTGGCCATACATAGTATCCTGTATGTAGTAGAGAACTTTTTAAAAACTTTTAAAGTAGTGAAACCAATGTAACTAATCTTCCCCTAAGTATTTGACAGTCATAATGCAACTATATTTCTTGCTCAATTAAAAAATCCACAAGGTCTGAGGCTGGTCTAAATTAACTGGAGTTGGAAAGCTGGAAGTGTGACAGGGCTCTACTCTATACCATCTGTCAGCCCCAGAGTGATGTACACTCTGCTGTCTTTGCCAGTTATGTCCAAGGTCATCCTGGGAGTCCAAACCCAACAGACAGAAGGGAAAGAGCGTGGTGAATCGAATCTCTCCAATTCTTTATAGGCAAAGTTTTGAAGTGTCATATATCACTTCAACCTACATTGCCCTGGTTAGAAATCAATCTTAGGACCACACCTCTCACTGTGTGGTCGTAAGATTCTGGAAAAATCGAAATGTAGCCATGTGTCCAGAAATAAAAGGAAACAATTCTCCTGAACAACCTGCAGTCTCTGTTGCAAGGGTAAAATTAATAGATTTTGACAACTAATTAGACATGGACAAGTGTGACAGGGAAGGTGTTCAGGATGACAAGCGGATTTCTCATGTGGCCAATTTAATGGGTATTCATCATTTAGTTAAAATAAACCTATAAAGGAAATATCGTCTACAGATTTTATTACAGTTGGATAAAGTTAAGAGCAACAGTTTCCAATCACTTCTCCATTTTTACTTGAGATGAGGAACCTAAAGTTATGAGAGGTTATGTCAATTCCTTAAAGTCATATACCTCTTAAGTGAGAGGTGAGAGATCCAAAATATGTTTATTTAATTTCAACACTCACAGCTTTAACTGCAGGTACATCATTCTACTTAGCTCAAGAAACAGATGTAACCATATAAGGGAAACTAACAATGAATTTTCATGCCATGAGAGCACAGAGAACGTTTGACAGTGGGCCTGTTTCTGAGCTTGTTAAGGGAGTGCCACAAAGAGCAAACATGCTAAGATGAGTGAATTGGTCCTGAACTCTAGACCACAGCTCCACTGTGGGCACAACTGAAGAAAAGGCTGATGGACCAGCTAGGAAACATTTGCCTTTCAAAGCTGAGAAAGGAATCAGAGGAACACTCTAGATTTGGGAAATCTTACACGACAATTTCTAAGAAAGGATGTGAGGTGGTAGGCTAACATTCTTCATGAATGTAGCTCTCAAATCCCAAATTCAGAGTGGAGGTTGTATGTACTGCTTGATGAGCTGTTGGGTAGCACTAAAAATAAAATTTAAAAAGCCCAACAACTTCTATCCAGGTCATTCATGTCCTATCAAACAGTTTCACTGGGCACTAAAGCATGCTCATAAAATTTATATTTTATTGCTTCCTCTTATATCAGATTAACTACCAACTAGTATAATGTTTGCCCTACAGGCTTCCACCATCTTTCCAAATAGAGTATGAAAGAGACTACTGACTGTTCATGAAGCCTGTGTCTTCCTCTTCCGGGGTCCTTCCTGAGCCCACAGCTACATTAAATTTCCCAGACTCTTTGCTGTTGAGTTTGACAATGTGACTGAGTGCTAATCAGTGTCATATGAGAAGACATGATGTAACATTTACAGGCCTAGCCTATAAATGTCTGCCTAGTGTGTAATATCTCCCTTCATGCTCATCCACTCTGTACATAAATGATTTCAAAATCTGCCTCAGTGTAAAAAGAATAGCATATACATGTTGACGCAGCATGAACAAGAAAAACACACTCTTACACAGTTAAGCTAATGAAATATTGGGGATTGCTTGTTGCAACAACCATGGTTACTGTAATGCATGAAGGCAGATGATATTTTTAGTAAGGTTGAACATGTCATATTATACGATGTGTGCATTTTTGCCATGTATTGCATTTCCACTTTGAGGCATTGTTCCTTTCCTTATGATGTGTGTTCTAGCCCAGCAGATTCTGTGGAAGTTATTAAGTGGAAGGCAGGAGAAGGCAAGGCTTTGAAGAAGAGAAAGGGGTTTGAGAGGTAGAAGAAAATCTAGGCAAAACCATTCAGGACATAGGAGTAGGCAAGGACTTCATGAACAAAACACCAAAAGCATTGGCAACAAAAGCCAAAATAGACAAATGGGACCTAATCAAACTCCACAGCTTCTGCACGGCAAAAGATACAGTCACTAGGGTGAATCGGCAACCATCAGAATGGGAAAAAAATCTTTGCAATTTACACATCTGACAAAGGGCTGATATCCAGAATTTACAAAGAACTCAAACAGATTTACAGGAAAAAAAACAAACAAGTCCATTCAAAAATGGGCAAAGGATATGAACAGACACTTTACAAAAGAAGACATACATGAGGTCAACAAACATATGAAAAAATGCTCATCATCACTGGTCATTAGAGAGATGCAAATCAAAACCACATTGAGATACCATCTCACGCCACTTAGAATGGCGATCATTAAAAAATCTGGAGACAGCAGATGCTGGAGAGGATGTGTAGAAATAGGAACACTCTTACACTGTTGGTGGGAGTGTAAATTAGTTCAACCATTGTGGAAGAGAGTGTGGCGATTCCTCAAGGACCTAGAAATAGAAATTCCATTTGACCCAGCAATCCCATTACTGGGTATATATCCAAAGGACTATAAATCGTTCTACTATAAGGACACATGTACACGAATGTTCATTGCAGCACTGTTTACAATAGCAAAGACCTGGAACCAACCCAAATGCCCATCGATGATAGACTGGACTGGGAAAATGTGGCACATATACACCATGGAATATTATGCAGCAATCAAAAATGATGAGTTTGTGTCTTTTGTAAGGACATGAATGAATCTGGAGAACATCATTCTCAGCAAACTGACACAAGAACAGAAAAAGAAATACCGCATATACTCACTCACAGGCGGGTGAGAAAAATGAGAACACATGGACACAGGGAGAGGATCTACTACACACTGGGGTCTATTGGGGGGCTGGGGAGGGATAGCCTGGGGATGAATGCCAAGTGTGGGTGAAGGGGAGGAAGGCAGCAAAACACACTGCCATGTGTATACCTATGCAACTATCTTGCACATTCTGCACATGTACCCCAAAACCTATAATGTAATAAAACATTTTTAAAAAAAGAAGGGAAGTAGAAACAGTGGCACAAAAGCCAAGGAGGAGTAGAATTTAAAGAAGCTCAGCTCAACCACAGAGTCAAATGCCATAGTATAGTCAACTAGTAGGAGAAAAACAAGCTTGAGTTTACCAATTGAGGTCACAGATGCCAATAAATGTCAGAAAATATTTATTTAGTACTTAGAGTACACTAGGCAGTGCAATAGCCAGAGAGATAACAAGGAACAAGGGAGACAAGATTCTGCTTTCATAGAGTTTGTATTCTAGAAGAGTGGCTCTTAATGAGAGCTTATTTGAGACAGATTCAATTTGATTGTGGGGTTATCGAGTACAAAAGAAGTAAACACAGCAAGGTAAAGGAATATATAGACTGCATTAACCAGTATCAAGTCAGATAGCTGCCGCATACTGAAGTAAGGGAAGAGTGCTATGAGACGAATTCAGAGATAAGAAACAGAGGCAAGATCATATAGGGCTCTATAAGAATTTGGGGTATTCATAAATGTGATAATAGATCATTAGAAGGCTTCAATTACGTTTTTTCATTTAAATATTTGTCTTTCACTTTTGAGAAATATTGGCTAATTAATTTTAAATAGTGTCCTTATTTGGGCCTATTTGATGTTTCTTCCAGATTGAATTCAGGTTATTCATTTTTGGCAAGAATACTAAAAAGTTCTATGATGCTCTGAAGAGAGAGAGGCCACATATGAGGAGGCACATGAGGTCACTATGTCTTATTGCTGATGATATGAACTTTGATTACTTGTTTAGTGTAGTGTATCAGTCAGGGTCCAACCAGGAAATAGAAAATACATAATAATCTGATCAGGGAAAGTTTATTTTAAAGAATATTAAGTATAACCACGGTTTGAAGTAATTGGAGATTGCTTTATATTGTTTCCTTTTTAACATTTAGATCCTGATTCATTTGAAGTTTATTCTTGTGTAAGATATGAAGCATGAATTTCATTTTACAGTTTTTCTAATGGCTACCAAGTTGTCACAGCACCATTTATTCAAATCCATTTTTTAAGTTGTTTTTTCAAGTTATTCTTGCCTGTTTCGTCTTACCATATGATTAGTGATTTGCAATGCTACCTTTATTGTGTACTAATTTTTCATGTGTATTTGTTTCTACTTCAGGGCCTTCTATTCTGGTCCTCTGTTCTATTTGTCATACACCTGTACAACACTGTTATACTTAAGAGCTTTAAAATATATCTGAAGTTTTAGTAGGGTTATTACCTCATGTAGTTTTTCTTTTTTTTTTTTAAGTGTTTTCCTGGCTATTTTTGCATGTTTAGTTTTACCATATGAACATTAGTATCAAATTGCCTAACTTTATATAAATGCTTGCTGGTATTTTTATTAGAATTGCATTTACTTTATAAATTACCTTAGGGAGAATTGGCATGATTATGATGTTGAGTCATCCTATTCCAGAGTAGATGACATTGAATTTTTAAAGTCTACTTCTGTTTCTTTCAGAGGTGTTTTAAAGTTTTCTCATATGAGTTTGGTATATTTATTTTAAATATATATATATATATATATAGACAGTTTTGCTCTTGCTGCCCAGGCTGGAGTTCAATGGCATGATCTCAGTTCACTGAACTCCCTCCCAGGTTCAAGAAAATCTCCTGCCTCCATCTCCCAAGTGGCTGAGATTACAGGCATGCACCACCACACCTGGCTAATTTTTGTATTTTTAGAAGAGTTGGGGTTTTGCCATGTTGGCCAGGCTGATCTCAAACTCCTGACCTCATGTGATCTGCCTGCCTTGGCCTTCCAAAGTTCTGGGGTTACAGGCATGAGCCACTGCTCCCAGCCTAAATTGTTTAAAAAATATTTAATCACTGTTGCTATTGCAGTGGAGTTTTCTCTAATAGTATGTCCTCTACCTCGTTGTTTTCTATGTAGATTAAAGCTATCATTTTTTGTTAATTTTGTTCCTTACTGAATTGTTTTGTTGTTTTATATTAATATGTTTTTAGTGTTCAAGTATCAGTTTTATCATTTCTTTTGGGTTTCCAAAGTTTGCTATCATATTATGTAGAATGTTGAATAGTAGTGGAGATAGTGGGCATCCTTGCTTTGCTCCTCCTTCGCTGCTGCTGCTGCTGCTTCTTCTTCTTCTTCTTCTTCTTCTTCTTCTTCTTCTTCTTCTTCTTCTTCTTCTTCTTCTTCTTCTTCTTCTTCTTCTTCTTCTTCTCTTGCAGACAAAGTCTCACTCTGTCACCCAGGCTCAAGTGTCGTGGCACAATATTGGCTCACTGCAACCTTCACCTTCCAGGTTCAAGTGATCCTCCTGCCTCAGCTTCCTGAGTAGCTGGGATTACAGGCGTCCCCCACCATGCCTAGCTATTTTTTTGTAGTTTTAGTAGAGACAGAGTTTCACTATGTTGGTCAGGCTGGTCTTAAACTCCTGACCTTGTGATCTGCCCGCCTTTGCCTCCCAAAGTGCTGGGAGCCACTGCACCAAAGCCCAGCTTTGCTCTTTATCTTAGCAAAATGCTCCTAATGCTTTTATTCTGTGAAATGCTTTCATTAGAGCTAAAATAGTCTATTTTCTTGAGGTTTCTGTTATCATTTATGAAGAAGTGTTGAATTTGTCAGTCTTTTTAGCATCTACAGAAATATTTATATAATTTTATACTTTAATATGTTATCATAGTTAATTATTTTCTAATATTCAACAAAATTTACATACTGGAATAAATTCTATCTGATTATGTGTATTGTCTTATTTTCTTAATGTTCTATTGGATTTGGCCTTTTAATATTTTAGCTAGTATTTTGTATTAATATTCACAAATATTTTTCTATATTTTTCAGATTTTGTCACCAATATTATACTCCCTTGACAGAAATAGACAGTCTGATTTATTAACAGTTGTCTGGAATGATTTATAAAGTATTAGATCTATCTAGTCTTTGTAGATTTGTTAGAATTTTACTTTGGAAATATCTGAGTGAAAGAGGTTGAAGTTATTTAATTACTTTCTCTATTTTTTCTAAGAAAACAAATCTGTTTATGCTTTTCAATGAGATTAATTTTGAAAATCTGTATTTCCACAGGAGATTATCTGCTTCAATTACATATTTTCAAATTTATTTGCATGGAGTGAATGTGAGTAGTCTCTTACGATTTTTAAAATTTCTTTTTTTTTTTTTAATTTTTATTGCATTATAGGTTTTGGGGTACATGTGCAGAACATGCAAGATAGTTGCATAGGTACACACATGGCAGTGTGTTTTGCTGCCTTCCTCCCCTTCACCCACACTTGGCATTCATCCCCAGGCTATCCCTCCCCAGCCCCCCCCACTGTCCCTCCCCCATTCCCCCCAATAGACCCCCGTGTATAGCAGACTGCCTCTCTGTGTCCATGTGTTTTCATTTTTCTCACCCACCTATGAGTGAGTATATGAGGTATTTCTTTTTCTGTTCTTGTGTCAGTTTGCTGAGAATGATGTTCTCCAGATTCATCCATGTACTTACAAAGGACACAAACTCATCATTTTTGATTGCTGCATAATATTCCATGGTGTATATGTGCCACATTTTCCCAGTCCAGTCTATCGTCGATGGGCATTTGGGTTGGTTCCAGGTCTTTGCTATTGTAAACAGTGCTGCAACGAACATTCGTGTGCATGTGTCCTTATAGTAGAACGATTTATAGTCCTTTGGATATATACCCAGTAATGGGATTGCTGGGTCAAATGGAATTTCTATTTCTAGGTCCCTGAGGAATCGCCACACTGTCTTCCACAATGGTTGAACTCATTTGTACTCCCACCAACAGTGTAAGAGTGTTCCTATTTCTACACATCCGCTCCAGCATCTGCTGTCTCCAGATTTTTTAATGATCGCCATTCTAACTGGCGTGAGATGGTATCTCAATGTGGTTTTGATTTGCATCTCTCTAATGACCAGTGATGATGAGCATTTTTTCATATGTTTGTTGGCCTCAGATTTTTAAAATTTCTTCTGTCTCAACGGTTCTTTCTTTTTTGTTAATTCTTAGTTCATGCTTTACTTTTCTGAATGACCCTTACTTACTTTATTATCATTTGGGTTTAGTCTTTCAAATGCATTTTGTAATTTCACTTTATATATATATATCAAATATATATATCAAACTCGTGAGTTCATTTTACATATATATATATATATATATATATATATATATAAAATATATCAAACTCGTGAGTTCAAATGATCCTCCAGCTTCAGCCTCCCACAGTGCTGGGATTACAGGCATGAGTCACCATGCCTGGCCAATTCTTTTTATTTTTTATTTTTACTTGCCAATTCTGTTTCAATAGAGTTTTTCCTGTTGATCAATACTTTTATAAATACATCTATTCAATTTGGAATATTGCCTTAGATTTTCTACTTCTTTTCAGTTGTTATTTTAGGAAAACTTTGAAGAGTTGAGGTTTGTTGAGTTTTCTTGCACAATGTTGGGGGAATAACTCTCAATAAGATTTGATGAGCAACTGCCCATCAGAAGGAAATGAGGAAGAAAAGAGTATAGTACCGGCTTTAGCAAATTGATGGTTGGGCTGGTTTTTATTATAAGGAGAAAGACTGAAGGAGAAGTACATTTTAGGATAGAAGAATTCAGTTTGGGTTATAACTTTGAGATGTTTAGTATGCATCCATTTGGAGATGTAAATTTGACTATTGGTGTTCTTACTCTGAAATTCTGGGACAGAATTAAACATTGAATTTTCTGTTTGTTTGTTTGTTTTTGATGGAGTTTCGCTCTCATTGCCCAGGCTGGAGTGCAATGGTGCCATCTCAGCTCACTGCAACCTCCGCCTCCCAGGTTCAAGTGATTCTTTTGCCTCAGCCTTCTGAGTAGCTCGGATTACAGGCACCGGCTACAATACCCTGCTAATCTTTGTATTTTTAGTAGAGATAGGGTTTCACCATGTTGTTTAGGCTGATCTTGAACTCCTGACTTCAGGTAATCCATCCGCCTTGGCCTCCCAAAGTGTTGGGATTACAGGCATGACCCACTGCCTCCAACCTAAGCCTGAAGTTAACTTGTTTTTTAAAAAATTTATTTTAATTTTTTTATTGCATTTTAGGTTTTGGGGTACATGTGAAGAACATGCAAGATAGTTGCATATGTACACACGTGGCAGTGTGATTTGCTGCTTTCCTTCCCTTCACCTATATCTGGCATTTCTCCCCATGCTATTTCTCCCCAACTCCCCACTTCCCACTGTCTCTCCCCTATTCCCCTCAACAGCCCCCAGTGCGTGATTCTCCTCTCTCTGTGTCCATGTGTTCTCATTGTTCAACACCTGCCTATGAGTGAGAACATGCGGTATTTCATTTTCTGTTCTTGTTTCAGTTTGCTGAGAATGATGGTCTCCAGGTTCATCCTTTGAAGTTAACTTTTTATATTGTTTCATCATTGGTCTTTGGGCTCTTGTTAACTTTACTAAAAATTAAAATATTCAAGAGAAATTTTCACATTTGAATGTATTTCCCTAGGTCAGTACTTCATCTTTCTCTTATGAGTCATGTTCCTTTATTTTATTACCTTCTTACTGCAGTAGGTTTTCCAGGAGCCATCAGGCCTCTACTTTACATCTTATTTAAGTTAAACGTAAGCAGTTTTGTCCTGACTAAGATGAGTTCAGCTGGAATTACATACACCTCTGTACTCTTTTCTGAGACTGTTTTAACTATCCTGTGCCACCTATACTTCAATATGGTAGGAAATGCAGCCAGTTATTATGAGGAGGTACATGAATTCTGACGGTGCCTCTAAATTTCCAAAAGACCCTAGAGGCTCTATTTCTGTCAGAGTGAGGTACTGTTTTTAATTTCCATCCCTTAACAGGACTCTGACAGCTGTTTGTACTTTTACCACCCTCTTTAGTGGTGACACAAAAAAGTACAAAGTTTCCACCAACTTTAACCTTTCATTTTCTTTAAATTCTCATTTCTGAGTCAAGAAGAAGAAAAAATGATGCCTTTAAGCCTCATTATGTACATATTTGAATAACAAGGTCAGAGTTGTGACAATTTTGTTTACTCAAACTACTGCTTCTGAGGTTGGGTTAGAGGTATGTTAGAAATAATGTTACTTCGGAATTTGCCAGTTGTTTTCTTGGCTTATATTTTGAGGTTTATGGTGTAAACTTAAACTTCTTGTGTTTTAATACTAGTAAATTTTTGTCTTAGAATATTAACTTTACTTGTTGTTATGCATTGGGGTAAGAAGATGTTTTCATCTGGCATCACTCTACCATCTAGATATTGAAGTCCTAAATTAATAGTTTACATGATGCCATAGCTAGAAGTCAGCTGCAAATGTTTGAAGGACTCAATAATAAAAATATAAAGGCAATAGACTAGGCCACTTTTTCCGAAAAATAATTATGCAAGTATAAAGACATAAATATTGACGAAAGAAACACAGCAAGTTCAAATTACTTTTGTTTTAACATTGGAAAGATACGTGCATGCTGCAGGTTTGAAGACAAAAGAGAGGGTGATGTTTAACATAATTGTAAAAGTCACTTATATAATGGTCATTGATTTTTAGCCTTTCACAATGGGCATAACTCTTATTTTAAAAGTCTTTCATGAGAATCAATGTAACAGTATCTACAAGGCCACTATAAAACTAAAATGTTGTGGGGGGTTTTTGTATTTTTTTTTTACTGTGAATTTCCCTTCTTTCCATGCATTCTTAACTTTTTGTCTGTTCCTGGGAGATTTGCAGAGCTAAAATTATAAATAAAACTATAAATTTACTTCTAAAGACTATTTATAATAAAAAAGGCAGGTTCTGAAGAACTCATGGCTGTTCCAAAAAAAAAAAAAAAACCCTCAGTGCACAGACACTATTTGTTGCTTGAAGAATTTGAATGTAGGAAAAAAGAAACAAACAACCTAACACAAAAAAACCATGAGCCAAACAATGAAAACAAAAGAACACCTTCTAATGCAGAGATGGCAAATGTGTAGCCGGATGCCCTCATTCTGCTCTCTCTGCCTGTGATATTCCTCATCAGCTCATCGCTGCTGTTTCTCATGCTGAATAGAGCTGTGATCTCAAAATCCATCTTGATTCAGACCTCTATTATCTTTTCCCACTAACAATTGAGTTGAATAAATAATTAAAATGGAGTGAATTTGACAATATTTCTTGAGATGAGTGGTTCTCAGTCTAGTCTGTGCTGGAGGCACCTGAAAATCACTTCTGCCTGTGCCCTGACACAGACATTCTGATTTCCTTGTTCTTAGGTGTGGCCTGAGTATCACTATATTTCAGAACTCCCTGTGTGATTTTAAAATGCAGCCTGAAAAATCCTGATAGGGACTTCTTTGAAAAACACAGACTGACTGTTCAGTCTGTGCTGACCTTCTTTAGGCAACTGTACTGTTATTCGTTCTGCTAGTGCCACAGTAGTTGCTTCTGAAATGAAAATGCTTTACTCTTCTCAGAAACACTGTTTCTTGCCAGCAACTGTGGTGCTTCCTGAACTGACAACAGGAAGCCCACTGGGTTTCAGGGCCATCTTGGTTGTGGGTAACTTAAAGAAAACCTTCTTTCTGTCTGGACTTTGTCTCTAAAGTTAGATGTTTACATTAATTGGTCTTTGTTAATGTCTTTTCACATACAGTCAATTCAGGAACCTGATAAAAAAAAGTTAAAGGATGGATTCCATCAAGTCTGTTCCTTTCGTTTTCAAGAAAAATACATTGAAGGTCAGAATAATCAATAATTTGTCAAAGGTAACAAACTTGCTAGTGGTAGAGCTCAGTTGAGAATTCAAGTCTCATTTTTCTTTTTTCTTAAATATATGTATATATACATGATAAACTCATCATATACATGTATATACCTGTATATATGTATATTATTGCACTATAGGTTCTGGGGTATATATGAAGAATATGCACCATTGTTGCATAGGTACATACATGGCAGTGTGATTTGATGCCTCCATCCCCATCAACTCTATCTGGCATTTCTCCCCATGTTATCCCTCCCCAACTCCCTGCCCCACACTGTCCCTCTCCTAGCTTCCCCCGCCACAAGACCTCAGTGTGTGATGCTCCCCTCCCTGTGTCCATGTGTTCTCATTGTTCAACACCTGCCTGTGAGTGAGAACATTCAGTGTTTGATTTTCTGTTCTTGTATCAGTTTGCTGAGAATGATGGTTTCCAGATTCATCCATGCCCCTACAAAGGACACAAACTCATCATTTTTTAATGGCTGCATAGTATTCCATGGTGTATGTGTGCCACATTTTCCTTGTCCAATCTATCATCAATGGGCATTTGGGTTGGTTCCAGGTCTTTGCTGTTGTAAACAGTGCTGCAATGAACATTCGTCTGCATGTGTCCTTGTAGTAGAACAATATATAATCCTTTGGATATGTACCCAGTAATGGGACTGCTGGGTCAAATGGAATTTCTATTTCGAGATCCTTGAGGAAGCGCCACACTGTCTTCCACAATGATTGAACTAATTTGCACTCCCACCAACAGTGTAAGTGTTCCTATTTTTCCATATCCTCTCCAGCATCTGTTGTCATCAGATTTTTTAATGATCGCCATCCTAACCGGCATGAGATGGTATCTCAATGTGGTTTTGATTTGCATTTCTCTAACGACCAGTAATGATGAGCATTTTTTCATATGTTTGTTGGCCTCATGTATATCTTCTTTTATAAAGTGTCTGTTCATATCCTTTGCCCACTTTTGAATGGGATTGTTTGTTTTTTTCTTGTAAATCTGTTTTAGTTCTTTATAGATTCTGGATATAAGTCATTTGTCCAATGGGTAGTTTGCAAAAATGTTTCCTATTCTGTTGGTTGCCAGTTGACTAATCACTAGATTGTTTCTTTTGCTGTGCAGAAGCTCTGGAGTTTAATTAGATCCTATTTGTCTATTTTCGTTTTGTTGCCAATGCTTTTGGTGTTTCAGTCATGAAGTCCTTGCCTATGCCTATGTCCTGAATGGTTTTGCCTAGGTTTTCTTCTAGGGTTTTTATGGTGTTAGGTCTTATGTTTAAGTCTGTAATCCATCTGGAGTTAATTTTAGTGAAAGGTGTCAGGAAGGGGTCCAGTTTGTGCTTTCCGCACATGGCTAGCCAGTTTTCCCAACACCATTTATTAAACAGGGAATCCTATCCGCATTGCTTGTTTTTGTGAGGTTTGTCAAAGATCAGATGGTTGTAGATGTGTGGCATTGTCTCTGAGGCCTCTGTTCTGTTCCATTGGCCTATATTTCTGTTTTGGTACCAGTACCATGCTGTGTGGATTCCTTTAGCCTTGTACTATAGTTTGAAGTCAGGTTGCATAATGCCTCCAGTTTTTTTTTTTTTTTTTTTGTTTTTTTTTTTTTTTGTTTTTTTTTTTTTGCTTAGAATTGACTTGGCTATGTGGGCTCTCTTTTGGTTCCATATGAAGTTTAAGGTGGTTTTTTCCAGTTCTGTGAAGAGGGTCATAGGTAGCTTAATTGGGATAGTGTTGAATCTGTAAATTGGGTAGTATGGCCATTTTCACAATATTGATACTTCCTAACCATGAGCATGGAATGTTTTTCCATCTGTTTGTGTCCTTTCTTATTTCCTTGAGCAGTGGTTTGTAGTTCTACTTGAAGAGGCCCTTTGCATTCTTTGTTAGTTGTATTCCTAGGTATTTTATTCTCTTTGTAGCAATTGTGAATGGTAGTTCTTTCTTGATTTGGCTCTCTGTAAGACTGTTATTGTTGTATAGAAATGCTTATGATTTTTGCACTTTGATTTTATATCCTGAGACTTTGCTGAATTTGCTTATCAGTTTCAGGAGATTTTGGGCTGAGACAATGGGGTCTTCTAAATATACAATCATGTCATCTGCAAACAGAGACAATTTGACTTCCTCCTTTCCTAATTCAATATCCTTTATTTCTTTTTCTTGCCTGATTGCTCTGGCTAGAACTTCCAATACTACATTGAATAGGAGTGGTGAGAGAGGAGATCCTTGTCTAATGAAAGATTTCAAAGGGAATGCTTCCAGTTTTTGCCCATTCAGTATGATATTGGCTGTAGGTTTGTCATAAATAGCTTTTATTATTTTGAAATACATTCCATCAATACCTAGTTTATTGAGAGTTTTTAGCATAAAGCGCTGTTGAATTTTGTCAAAGGCCTTCTCTGCATCTATTGAGATAATTATGTGGTTTTTGTCTTTATTTCTGTTTATGTGGTGTATTATGTTTATAGACTTCTGTATGTTGAACCAGCCTTGCATCCCCAGAATGAAGCCTATTTGATCATGAGGGATAAGCTTTTTGATTTGCTGTTGCAATTGGTTTGCCAGTATTTTATTGAAGATTTTTGCATCTATGTTCATCATGGATATTGGCCTGAAGTTTTCTTTTCTTGTTGAGTCTCTGCTGGGTTTTGGTATCAGGATGATTTTGGTCTCATAAAATGATTTGGGAAGGATTCCCTCTTTTTGGATTGTTTGGAATAGTTTCAGAAGGAGTGGTACCAGCTCCTCTTTATATGTCTTGTAGAATTTGGCTGTGAACCCATCTGGACCTGGTCCTTTTTTGGTTGGTAGGCTATTAATTATTGCCTCAACTTTAGCCCTTGTTATTGGTGTATTCAGGGTTTTGACTTCTTTCTGGTTTAGTCTTGGGAGCATGCAAGTGTCCAGGAATTTATCCATTTCTTCCAGGTGTACTGTTTTATGTGCACACAGTTGTTTGTAGTAATCTCTGATGATGGTTTGTATTTCTGTGGAATCTATAGTGATATCCCCTTTATTGTTTTTTATTTCATCTATTTGATTATTCTCTCTTCTTTTTTATTAATCTGGTTAGTGGTCTGTCTATATCTTTTCAAAAAACCAGCTCCTGGATTTATTGATTTTTTTGAAGGTTTTTGTTGTTGTTGTTACTCTGTCTCCTTCAGTTCTGCTCAGATCTTAGTTATTTCTTGTCCTCTGCTAGGTTTTGAGTCTTTTCTTTTTTTAATCTTGCTCCTCTAGGTCTTTAAGTATTAACCATAGGGTGTTGATTTTAGATCTTTCCTTGCTTCTCATGTGGGCATTTATTGCTACATATTTTTCTCTAGACACTGTTTTAACTGTGTCCCAGAGATTCTGGTATGTTTTGTCTTTGTTCTCATTGGTTTCAAAGAACATCTTTATTTCTGCCTTCATTTCATTATTTATGCTGTCAACATTCAAGAGCCAGTTGTTCAATTTCCATGAAGTTGTGAGGTTCTGAGTTAGTTTCTGAATACTGAGTTCTAATTTGATTGCACTGTGCTCTGTGATACTGTTTGTTATGATTTCAGTTCTTTTGCATTTGCTGAGGAATTATTTACTTCCAAGTATGTGGTCAATTTTAGAGTAGGTGCAATGTGGTCCTGAGAAGAATGTATATTCTGTGGATTTGGGGTGGAGAGTCTGTAAATGTCTACTAGGTTTGCTTGGTCCAGGAGGTCTGAGTTCTAGTCCTGGATACTGTTGTTAATTTTCTGTCTCATTTATCTGTCTAATACTGACAGTGGATTGTTAGGTTCTCCCGCTATTATTGTGTGGGAGTCTAAGTCTCTTTGTAGGTCATTAAGAACTTGCTTTATGTATCTGGATGCTCCTGTGTTGGGTGCATGTATATTTAGGATCATTAACTCTTCTTGTTGCATTGATCATTTTACCATTACATAGTGTCCTTCTTTGTCTCTTTTGATCTTTGTTTGTTTAAAGTCAATTTTATCAGAGACTAGAATTACAATTCCTGCTTTTTTTTTTCTCTCCATTTGCTTGGTAAATCTTCCTCCATCTCTTTATTTTGAGCCTATGTGTATCCTTGCATGTGAGATGGGTTTCTTGGGTACAGTACACTGATAGGTTTTGACTTTTTATCCAATTTGCCAGTGTCTTTTGATTTGGGCATTTAGCCCAGTTACATTTAAGGTTAATATTGTTATGTTTGAATTTGATCCTGCCATTTTGATGCTAGCTGGTTGTTTTGCCCATTAGTTGGTGCAGTTTCTTCATTGTGACGATGCTTTTTACCATTTGGTATGTTTTTGAAGTGGCTTGCATTGGTTGTTCCTTTCTGTTTAGTGCTTCTTTCAAGAGCTCTTATAAAGCGGGCCTGGTGGTGATGAAATCTCTCAGCAATTGCTTGTTGGTAAAGGATTATATTTCTCCTTCACTCGTGAAGCTTAGTTTGGCTTGATATGAAATTCTAGGTTGAAAGGTCTTTTCTTTAAGGATGTTGAATATTGGCCCCCACTCTCTTCAGGCTTGTAGGGTTTCTGCTGAGATACCCACTGTGAGTCTGGTGGGCTTCCCTTTGTGGGTAACCCAACTTTTCTTTCTGGCAGCCTTAGCATTTTTTCCTTCATTTCAACCCTGGTGAATCTGATGATTATGTGCCTTGGGGTTGCTCTGCTTAAGGAATATCTTTGTCGTGTTCTCTTTATATCCTGGACTTGCATATTTGTCTGCCTTGTTAGGTTTGGGAAGTTCTCCTGGATAATATCTTGAAGTGTGTTTTCCAGCTTGGATTCATTGTCTCTGTCACATTCAGGTACATCTATCAAATGTTGATTAGGTCTTTTCACATAGTCCCATATTTCTTGGCATCTTCATTCATTTCTTTTTGCTCTTTTTTCTCTATTCTTGCCTCTAATTTTTTCACTGAGTTGATCTTCAGTCTCTGATATCCTTTCTTCTGCTTGGTCAATTTGGCTGTTGAAACTTGTGTATGCTTCGCAAAGTTCTCATGTTGTGTTTTTTAGCTCATCAATTCATTTATATTCCTCTCTAAGCTTTTTGTTCTCATCAGCATTTTATCAGACCATTTTTCAAGATTCTTAGTTTCTTTGCATTGGGTTGGAACATGTTCTTTTAGCACAGAGAAGTTTGTTATTATCCACCTTCTGAAGCCTGATTCTGTGAATTCATCAGACTCATTCTCCATCCAGGCTTGTTCCCTTGCTGGTGAGAAGTTTTGATCCATTGGAGGAGGAGAGGCATTCTGGTTTTGGGTGTTTTCATCCTTTTTGCACTGGTTTCTTCCCATCTTTGTGGTCTTTGTAGTTGGTGACTTTCAGATGGGGTCTCTGAGTGGACATTCTTTTTGTTGATGATGAAGTTAGTTTTTTCTGTTTCTTAGTTTTCCTTCTAACAGTCAGGCTCCTCTGCTGTAGGTCTGCTGGAGGTCCACTCCAGACCCTGCTTGCCTGGGGATCACCTGCAGTGGCTGCAGAACAGTAAGGGTTGCTGCCAGTTTCTTCTTCTATTATCTTTGTCCCAGAAGGATACCCACCAGGTGTCAGCCTGAGCTCTCCTTTATGAGGTGTCTCTTTGGGCATATAGGGGTTAGGGAGCTGCTTGAGGAGACAGTCTGTCCCTTATAGGAGCTCAAGTGCTGACCTGTGAGCTCTGTTGTTCTGTTCAGAGATGCTGGGCAGGTAGTTTTAAGTCTGCTGCAGTGCAACTCACAATCTCCTTTTTTTCCCAGATGTTCTGTCCTGGGAAGGTGGGGCTTTATTTATAAATTCCTGATATGCTGCTGCCTTTTTTCAGAGATGCCCTGCCCAGTGAGGGGGTAGCCTAGTCACAGTCTGCCAGCAGAGGCATTGCTGAGCTGCCATGGTCTCTGCCCAGCTGCTGTGTGAACTTCCTTGCAGTTTTGTTTATAGAGGTATAGTTAGAACTGCCTCAGTAATGGCAGTCTGCCTCAGTAATGGTGGACTGTCTCTGTAATGGCAGACTGCCTTGGTAATGGTGGACTGCCTCAGTAATGATGGACTGCCTTGGTAGTTGCAGACTGCATCGGTAATGGTGGATGCCCCTCCCCCACAGAGCTGGACCATCCCAGTTCCAGCTGTGCTTGCTGTGAAACTCTCAATCCAGAGTGTTTCAGATTGCTGGTCTCTGTGTGGATGGAACTGGCTGAGCTGGATCACCTGGCTCTGTGTTTCAGCCCCCTTTTCTCAGTTGAACAGGCGACTCTATCTCCCAGTAGTTCCAGTCACCAGTTGAAATGGCACCTGAATTTGTGTGAATTTTTGTGTGGAGACCTGCTGCACCGGCTGAAACAGCCATGCTGGAGACTTGTGGCACTTTTCCACCTGGGAATCTCCTGGTCTGTGGGCAGTAAAAATACATTTGGAAATGTGGTGATCACTCACCCTCTGTGTTTTTGCTGGGATCTGCAATCCAGAGCTGTTCCTATTCAGTCATCTTATATCACTCCTCTCAGGTCTCCTTTTTCTAACTCCCATGATGGTGGTGGGAGTTCATGTCATAAGAGAAGTCTCACTATAGTGTATTTTTCTACTGTACTGGGTTAAATATTTCTTTGAACCTTGGACTTCATCATTTACCTGCAAAATGGTAAAAACAAAAACATAGGCCACTCTTATTATAATCTGATGCAATCATCAGAAAAATGGAAACAAACACTACTTACTAACTAATCAGCAATATCCAAAAAGCACATTCATCCATCAGCAAGGTCCCTCCTCCAACTCCAAATACTTATTGACTTGACATTCTAATGAGAAGCAATGTTTTACCATACCCTTCCTTTCTCATTTCTAATGACTCATTGAGATGTTTTCTTTAGAACTTTGACAAATTACACTGAATTTGTGAGCTCATTGATACACCAGTCCTCATTTTCAGAATACATTGTCTCATGCTACTAAATAATTTACCCTGGGATATAATGATACTCTAGCTAATAATTGGCTAGGTAAACTTGGCAAAACTGGGGATGTAATAGATCTGAAATAAAGGAAAAGACAACATAAAGCAAAAATAAACCCAAACCTAGGGAACTAATGGGGACAGCACAATTTAAATTTGAATTTTACTAGTATTCAAATTAGAACTCTTTTTTTCTGCAAACCCAAAAAGCATTGAAAGAAATACCACAAATAATGAATTAATTTTTAAAAACTATGTTGGAAAAGTACTACTATAGTAAGACTTCCCTTATGATGTAACTTACTATTATACAGAATCATAGTGCCAAGATCAAATTATATTCAGACATTAATATTGACCTTAAAACATTTGGAAAAAAAAATCAACATGAGGCATTAACAAATGTTAGTCTACTCTAAGATTATCATATTAAAATTGTTGTTGTACATATGTTGCAAATAAGTATGTTTTCTGCACAAGGCTAGCATTCTTGTTTAAATCAGTCAACAACATTTTATAGCGGAAATATTAACACTGAAATGGAATCTTTATTATTCTTCAGGTGCTTTGAACTTAGGATTTAGGCCTATCCATTCAGTATTGCTAATAGGCAGAATAAATAAGAAAATATGCATAGAGTGCTTAATTCAGTGACTAGCGAATAACATATAATCATAACAATAGTATATATGGTGTCAAAGCAGCTTCCTTGGATATGTATTTTCATGAGTATCTGTAGAAAAATTGGTAGAGAAGAAAAACAATGTGATTAAAATTAGAAATAAAAAGTAATTATTTTTATGTATAGAAGGTAGTATGGTTTAATCAAAGGAAAAGCTCAGTTCTCTTATTAGCTAGCTATGCAACCGTAAGCAAATCTTATCATCTGGGTAGTATGTGTTCTTTAGCAAAGATGTAACCTTCCAATAATCCGGTATAATGTAGTATAGATTGTCAAGACAAATAGGCTTCCTGCCTCCAAATATAATTTATTCAGTCATCTAAGCATCAGGCATTTCAAAATGATGTGCCCTGTTCTTTGAGTTAAACTTGGCTTTGGCCTTGATCACCTTTCTTGGAAATGAAAGGGTCTCTACATAAACGAATTCAGTGGGTAGAAAGTTAGTACTGACTTCTGGATTGAAGAGTTCCTGAAAGAGAGAAAATGAAAATATCATGCCTGCAAAGAAGTAAACGTCTAAAAAGAGACAGATGATATGTTTAAAATAAGATGGACAAGAAGATGACATCTAAAAGGCATTAATTCAACTTTCTGAAGATACCTTTATTTTCCAGAGATCAGTTTTGCTTGGGGTGAAGTAAGTTTTCTTCATTGTTTTTAAATTTTGGTTTGTTCTAGAATTAAACAGAAGTCAGATTGGATTCTGAATATGATATTCTAATATGATATATGTAAATATATTAATTTAATTAAAATTTATTGAGTTTAAAATTAAAACAGCTATATTTCATCTAAAGGAAAGACATTGTTAAAAGGAAATAAAGCATATAAATATATGTGGGCAGATTAAAAATTGTAAAAATGGAAACATAAAAAGGTCTATACTTAAGCATTTTCCTCACTACTTAAAAGTCTTCGGCTATTACAATATTTCTGAGATAGTAGACTTCATATCAGTATGATTTCAGGAGATAAAAGATTGCAGGAGGTAGAGCAGGAGACCCTTTACAGTAACATTGCCAGGCTTTTTGAAACACTTCTCCTTACCTTAAATGAACATGTCCCAATGCTTTTCCAGTCTGTAAAAGTAGTAACATTGCCACAAGTAAAAGTAATACAGTAGCCTCTCAACCGAAGCTGGAACTTGTGATGACCTAGGTGATGCAACAAGAAAACCTCACCAACAGAAGAATTTGAGGTAGAGATGTAGAATGTAGCATGTCTCTGACTTTTGAAATGTTGAGAAGTACAGTAAATGATAAACTATTTCAAAAAGAGGAGACCATTATCTTTAGCAAATGAATGCAGGAACAGAAAACCAAATATCACGTGTTCTCACTTATAAATGGGAGCTGAATGATGAGAACACATAGACACATGGTGGGCAACAACACACACTGGGGCCAGTCACAGGGTAGCGGGGTAGGAGGAGGAACAGGATCAAGAATAGCTCATGGATGCTGGGCTTAATACCTAGGTGATGGGATGATCTGTGCAGCAAACCACCATGGCACGTGTTTACCTGTGTAACAAACCTCCACATCCTGCACATGTACCCCTGAATTTAAAATTAAGAATCAGTAAGTTTAAATCAGAATAAATATTTTCTGTGTAAGGTCACTGTGAGGTCAACCTAAGTAACTATATATAAATTACATTGTTTTGGAATTACCATATGGGAGGTGGCAAATATAACTTTATGTTTCCTAGTTGAAAAAAAAATCAGCTCTGCCATTATTTAGCTGTACAATGTTAAGCAGGGTTCTCATTTGGGAAATGTGTGCTTTAAACATGACATAAAAACTCATAAGGACATAGCAGCTCTCCATGACTTCTTACTCCAACAGCCTAGTCAAATGCTAATCTTTGACATTCAGCCCCATAATTAGAAAATCCTTTTGTAGCCTAGGGGTCAGTTTCAGTTTTTCTGAAGATAAAGCAAAGACATGAGGATATTTTATGTCTACATCCAGAGTCTGTGTAAGGTCGACTTGACCCATCGAGAATGCCTGTTCTCTTCTCTCTCTCCTTGAACATTCCAGGTGGTGCAGTATTTTGCTCTGCTCTCTTGCTGCTTTTCAAATCTGTTCACCACCTGTGACAATGGGGTGCAATAAGAACACATCGTTTCCTTATTTGATTCTGTGTATGTCCCTACCAATTGCAAATTTCTGCGTGAAGAGGCACTCAAGCCACCATTCTAAATTATAGGTTGGCACTTGTATAAATTGAATTTGTAAGCAGAAGCCATCTGCTTGTAGGTTTCATTGCTTTTAGAGTTTATGTAATTACAAACACATATTCATGGTTACTTCATTGCTGCTACCAGAAGGGCAAAGTGTGTTGGTGCAGCTAACTACAGAGAAGTATAAAGTGAGTCCCAAAAATCAGTAGGTCCCGAGGTATGAGAACCTTCTTGTCTGGTCTTTTAAGTTGTCAGATCCCTATGGGTGTTTAGTATCAGCAAAGCCAATGCACCTGTTCATGCTACCGCCAGCTCTGTTGGGAGAGGGCTGAAAGGCATTCTTATTTAGGCAAAATGGTCTAGGCTCTTATTAAAGTTCAGGCACCTGAGCATGCTACCTCAGTACTCAACTATCTTAAAGCTTTCTAATTTCATTCACATTTCCTTCATCAGAACAAAATTGTTTACACATTGGCCATGAAGCTTTACTAATAAGGAATCTGCTGACCATCTGAAAGGAGCAACAGTAATCACCTGCTATTTCAAGCCCAGGAAAAGCCAAGATGGGAGAGATTTCCCCCAGGATTTTACACTAAGCTACAAAACAGCTCCATTAAACACTGGTCTGTGTATGGCTTAAATAGCCATAACAAGCTATATTCTAATCATGTTCTAGAAAGGAGTCAGCTGGGGTCTTCAATGCTGGGAAAAGGAATAGAAGGGAAGTAGGTCCAGCTCCCGCACATCAGAAAAGATTCCAGAGCTGACTCCAGCTAGGGGCTGGGCGGGTTAGGTGAGTCCGGAGTAAGTGCATGAAAAATACAAAATTTCAAATGCAGGTAAGACCAATCTTAACTGTTGCCACACATGTGTTTTACTTGATTGTCTAGATTTATGTTTTATTTTATCTAATAGCTATTTACTTCTAAAAGAAGAAAACACACTAGAAACACCAACAAATTCGACTGTTCGAAGATTAAAATGATGTTCATGTGTATGCAGTAGACTTGTGTAGCTAACAAATGCCCTTGTAGAATAATACTTAATGACAAAAACATATCCATGATATATTCCTTCATTAGAAATACAGGTTATGTTAAGAGTCAATGTAATGTAATATTTTTGTACCTATATCATTGTGTAAAAAGATTAAAAGAATATGTGGGAAGTAGCACAAATACTTTTAATTGTGAGACTATACCTTTTTTTTTTTCTTATTTAGACTCAACTTTGGGTTTAAAGAAATAAACTCTTATTGCTTGTTTTTACTTCAAGCGGTATATCAGTTTTCCTTTAGGAACTCACAATATTGTAGAGGAATCTGACAAATAACATAATAAACATATATTATAATAATAGGGCCAGGGCAATAACAGATTTAAGATATGTGCTGTTCCAGAGAAGAGAATAACTTCATAGGTGGGTCAGAAATCAATTCACCTAATGAGTGACATTCGAATTGAAATAAATACAGGTGTGCTTTGCAAAAGCCAATATATTTGTATTAACAAAGTATTTAATATGTTCATTTCTGAAGAAATATCCTTCTGGTGGTCATCTTCTGAACAAGCCGTAAATAATTAAAAAGTAATTAAAATAACCAGTCTTATTCAAGTTTAGTGCCGTAATTCATTAAAGTAGTCAATTTACAGCCCCCACATTCATATTATATTTAAATGCAAAGAATTATCAGGTAATAATAACATACTATCTGAAACAAAAACTGTAATATTACTTCAGCAAATTAAAATGGTGAGATGTATCAGCTTCATTCTAGAATACATTCATACAGGTGTTAAGGTGACTGAACAAATAGGCTGATAGTAGTTTCATTAGTCAGGATTAATAAGACCTGAAACCTTGGAATGGCATTCAAAGGAGCTGTTTAAAGATTGTTTCTTCTTAGTCCTATTATTTATTTATTTTGTGTATAGATACATAAATATATATGTATATATATGACATACTGACTCTGAAATTACTATTTAAAAATAACATACATAATTAAAATATCAAAAAATGAGTATAAGATACATTTTTTAAATCCTCTGATGTTTGATTTCTGCTTCTTGGAGATAACCACTGTTGATAGTTTCTTTTATAATTCTCAAAAATTTTCTATGGGTATACATGCATGAACACAAAAGTGCCTGCACACATGCACAGACACACACAGAAACACAGACATACATGCACGAATTCATCTAACCAAAAAGAATTATATAATACATACTGTTATGTAACAGTTGCTGACAGTTAACAATTGCTTAACAGGAAAGAATTACAGAACACATTCTATCACAACCCCAAGTAGATTGACCTGTTCATCTTTTTAAGAGCAGCCTTGTATGAATGTGCCATGACACTCTTCCCCTAGTTCTCATGTGGCTTGTGCCTTGCTCCTCTAGTCATACTTCAAATGCCACCTCCTCAAAGTTTAGCGTTGACCATGCTAATAAAAGCCACCCACTCCATCAGCACTTTTCTTAGGTTTGCTGTCTTTTTTAGTATGGGCTACAATCTGAATTTCTATATGAATATGTATATAAATAGGTATATCTGTTACTCATTCACATTTGTGAACCTACTAGAATGTAAGCTTTTATCTTGTTCATGGTGGATTACTAAACCTAGAACTAAGCCTGGCATATAGTGATATTAATTACTTATTAAGCAAACAGTCTAATGTAATTAGTCACTTTTTGGTAAATACTTTTTCTAGTAACCAAAGGATTACAAGTAATATGGAATCAAAATTCCTTTAAAATATTATATTTCACCTATGTATGTAAAGGTCTCCAGGGGTCAATTGAGTGGATTAAAGATTATGTACATTTAAAATGTTGACAATATTGCCTTCTGAAATTCACAGCTATATCCACTATCAATAGCAGGTGAGAGAGGTTATTTGTTGGTACCCTGGTTAAAACACATTATTATCAAATGGCCTAATTTTTGTCTGTTTGATAAATTAAAAAGATGATAGCTCACTGATTTTTTATATCTTTATTCCATTTATTATGATAAAGCAACACATTTTCATATTTTTATTCAGTTTTTGTGACCTACATATTTGCACACTTTGGCTATTTCTCTTTTGAATTATTATTCTTTTTTTTTAGCAATTTGGCAGAGCTATTTTTTTCATTAAAGAAATTCTCCCTTAGCCATATGAATTAATTTTTCTAGATTTTCTTTTGCATTTTAAAATTTCTTATAATTCCATACATGTGATTAATATATATGGAGAAAAATTTATCAATATCTTCTATGTTATTTTATATTTTCTCTTTTTTATCTTAAATTATTTCATGACAGTCAAACTATACCCTGAAATTATCAGATAGGAATGATACATATAGATTATGAACAAGTTTATAATCATACCCAGAAATAATAAACATAAAAGTGAAGATGTACAAATTAAAATAAAAAAAAGTAGTAAGCTCTTGGAAGAATTATTTCTGCTAATATTTAAAATAACACCTTTTTACTTTGAGGGGGTGTAGAATTAAGAGAATAAAATTTCATAGTGTTTAAAATTTAGTTCATATTTTACAAATGAAATTACAATGTTGTTTTAAAAATTGTGACTGTTTCTTTAAAAAAAATTAAGAGAAAAGGAACTTCAAAAGCTGGATTTTTTTTTTTTCTGAGAATTCATGTGCCTTAGAGATGGTACAGGTAATGCACTCAGAACAGTTTTAAGGAAGTAGCTTATTTATATCCCAAGTTAATCCACAAAGGATTTAGAATGGCTTATAAAAACACAACCAACAATATAGTAAAACATAAATAAAATATCAGGACTAGGAAAAATATAAATCAGAAGAAGTGGAACAGACCAAGGGGAAAAGAGAGTACAGATAAGCGAACATACGGTCCATAGAGGGTACTGTAATTCACACATAAATTTGTGTCTGATATTCCTAGAAGTCAAAGAAAAAAGGGAAGTGTTGTTAGTTAACATACTTCTCATTATCTATGAGGAGTAAACATACCAGGTCTTTAGAGAAGCAAAGGTATTCCTAGACTGTTTTTAAGCCTATTTCTTACAAAATTAAATAACGTGATTTTTGATTGGCAACTTAAAATTGTAAATGGGAAACAAGTCATTTGTCACACATGCAGTTTTCTCCAATATTAGTTTAAAACTTTGTTGTTTCCTTTGTAACCATGACATGGTATATTACCTCGCACATTGCTCAGTCTTGATTCTTTCTTTTGTTTCTCTCTCCCAGAGGGCTATGTACTGCCCAGCTTTACAGAGCCTAAAGGACCCAGAGACCACAAGAGATAATTCAGGCCAGAGAGGTGCTTAGAGAGAGCTTGGAGTTCAAACAGAACTGGAAAATTTTACTTGCTAAATGGGATTGTAACTGAACTTCAAAGAATTAGTAAAAATTATACTGGGTGAAAAAAATGGATAAAGGTCATGTTTATGCTATAAGATTATAAAATAAAGGCAGCGTTATTACACAGTGAGAGCATCCAAATTCAAATGGTTTTGTTTTAATCCAGTAGTTAGAATTAGTATATTCTGTAAGTTTTCTTATAATCTCAAATAAATTGAATTAATAACACTAAATAGAAAATTGCAGCATATAAAGCTCTATTTTTATGAAAGTTTTCTATTTTGGTTGTTATTCCACTGTGAGATTTAGAAACTAATGGTGAAGAGATTGTTGCTCCAGTCCTAGAAGATCACTCCACCAGCTCTTGGCCATATTGCCAATTTCATTTTTTTCATTACGGTTGTGACTGAAGCTCTGTTGAATTGTTGTTTGTCTCCTACATAATGCACACTTAATGAAGGCAGAGATCTACAACAGTTCTCAACCTAGTTCAATATATATGTGTTGACCAAATACATGGATTCACACGTCCAGGATAGAAACTTAAGTAAACAATTTTAAAAAGAGAAAAGAGACAATGTCAGAACTCAGCCTAGGAACAGGAGATGCCATGTGCACTGTCAAGAACTTGCCACTAAAGTGTTATTATTATCGCTGCTTTCTATAACTGCAGTGTAAGAGATTTAAAAGATGTGAATTCTTTTGCTACCTTTTTAGATTCACTGATTATGCCTATGACCTAAGACTTGAAAGTCAGAGAGCAGCGAATTATATTTCTGTGCTGGACGAAAGATCAACACTGGAATACTCTTTTCTCTGGCCTCTACAGTTTCTAGGAACAGATAACCAGAAAATGAAGATAAAAATGTCTTAGTTTGTTGAGAACAACCACATATAAAAGGCAGTATGTTATTCTGATGTTTGCCAGTAGGGGGAAAAAATGAAAAACAAAATCCAAACTTTGCACCTAGAAGTAAGTTAAGTATTGATTTCAATCAACTGTTTAATAATGTAAGGAAGTTTCTATTAAGTCATGATTCATAAGTATTCAAGTAGAAATGAGACATCTGGCGTGTGGACAAGGACTTTTCTCCATTCCAAGAGTCTGGGCTGCACCTGAGCTATAGTGTGCACAGATTGGGGGTAAGTGACGAAAAGCAGATTAGCTGATTAATCTATTTGCAAATTAATTGTGGCTTAGGGTCAACCAGGCCTGGTTAATACATAGCAGCTCAGAGCACAAATTAATTAAAAACCATATGTTGTTTTTCACAAATTCATTCTTTTTATATATTGCTTAATAGTATGAAAGACACGCAAGTGTCATGATTAGAAACTCACCAACTTAGTACATGCTCATATCTTTGACTTAAGAAACCATAGGTAAGGATCTTGTAGCATCTTGCTAATTGTAGTTTTAATGCTTAACATCTCATAAGTCAGTCTATGTGGGAACAGCTCCTGGAGTCCTGGTAATTTTGAGCATGTCCACATATACTGTGTAGGAAAGGCTTGACGGCAGTGTAACCTAGTCTTTGCAGATTGCCCTATAATTTCTCTTGAGCACAGAAAGACAAGCCACCTGATGAGGAGTTGTCACAAGACCATGCTGCTTCTCCTATCTTGGGGAAACACCAGGAGGCTGTTTCTAATTCATTTCACTAGTTTCACTTGAGCAACAGACTTTCTACCTTACCCTCCTTTGGGATACAACTGCAGGCTTTAAACTATTTGGCTGTATGCTAACATTGACTCTCTAGTGTTAGAGCAACCCAGCCCTCATGCTGCCTGTCATGCAACCTCTTTAATTTAGTGTGTTCATGTGAGACTTGGGATGAAAGGAGTTGACAGCACGCTGATCTTGTTGTTGCTGTCTGTGAAAGTAATAAACTGTCTGAATTCATTTGGTCTTATTTTCCCCTTACTGGCTAGATTGATGGAAGTGTGGGAAGGCACTCTAGCAGCTGTAGTCCTTGAGCCCCTGGTAGCCATCATGCAGCTGCCTCATGGTTGCTTCATTGCTTGACATTTTACACTCAGCAAGAGAATTACCTAGGTTCAACCCCTTTCCCTTCTGCCTGCTTGGACTTGGTAACCAGTCTCTCAACTCTATACTTTTTGAATATTGTGAAAATTAAACTGGATGCTCCAATATGCAATACAGACCCCTAATGTACTCCCTTTCCACCTGGATATTACAAAAAGGCTCTCTAACCTTGTGCTATACATTAGAGAAAAGATAGGAAAGCTTGTTGCAAAAAACAATCTTTCTTTGTTATCAGAGCTACTGCCTGGAATAGTGGTGCATATAAGCATGGAGATAATTTATATCATTTTCCATCAGTCTCATCTTGAATTTAATAAATTTGACTATTGAGTTTTATGTACATATAAATAATAGATAATTTAGTTTCTCTTACTTTGGTATCGCAATGAAATGCACTATAATTTTCAAAGATCTGCCTTTTCGAACTGCATAGTAGTTCTTATATAGCTTCATAATTTTTACAAGTGAAATTTACAAATTTAACATAGAGTTTAAATTATATAAAGTACGTCATATATGTAAATGCTAGAGCTTTAAGATTCTGTATTTTGATAATATTCAAACACTAACAATCTTAATAAATATTTTATTGTTCTTTTTAATTCACTGAGCATGAAAAAAGTATATAAGATGGCCATTTTGCAATCACTACATTTGCAGTTCATAGCAAAAGAAAAGAAAGGGCAGCATATTATGCCAAATAGGCTGTCCTGGCAGCATCTTGACAGATGTGAAAAAAGAACGTAACAAGCACCTAAGATTGTTTATAGCTAAACCAAAATCACCATAGCAACCATTCTTCAAGAATATTGTCATGTACTTTGTTAGAAAATATTTATGTATCTTCTGATTAAAATAGTTATATATGAATATGTAAATACAATAGAGATCATAATTATTTTATCATTAAGTATGCAATATGGTTAAGTTACATTCATGAGCTATGATATTTAATCATTATATAGTGGTATATTAATTATATAAAAATATTTATACATGATAAAGCAATGTGTACTAAATACAGTATAATTTAAATATGTATTTTATCTATACATAGATGTACATACATATACTGTAAAGGCTATGGCTATAGAAGAATTTCTAGCTATTACTAGCTCTTTTATTTTTTGAGACAGAGTTTCACTGTTGTTACCCAGACTGGAGTGCAATGGCACGATCTCAGCTCACCGCAACCTCCACCTTCTGGGTTCAAGCAATTCTCCTGCCTCAGCCTCCTGAGTAGCTGGGACTGCAGGCGTGCACCACCATGCCCAGCTAATTTTTGTATTTTTAGTAGAGATGGGGTTTCACCTCATTGACCAGGATGGTCTCGATCTCTTGACCTCATGATCCACCCGCCTCGGCCTCCCAAAGTGCTGGGATTATAGGCGTGAGCCACCGCACCTGGCTGCTATTACTAGCTCTTAATTGTATTATCTTGGGAAAAGAATACTAAGAAGTGAGAGAGTTTTTTCATTTTTGTTTGGTTTTCTTTTCCAACTTTCTCCTAATATGCATAGTTTATGCATATTGGTCACAATTGTTTAAAAAATTTTATGTACAGATAATTATTTTCTCTTCTTTGCTCCCTTTTCCTCCTTCTCTTCCTTTTTTTCTTTTTCTTCTTCTTCTTTTTTTTTTTTTTTTTTTTTGGTATAGCATTTTATGAGTTTTAACACATGCATAGAATCTGGTAACCACTGTCACCAAAAGAATATAGAACAATTCCAACATCCCCCCCAAATTCCCTTATTTTAACTCGTGTAGTCACATCCACTTCCTCCCTCTAATTTCTGGTAGCCACAAATCTGTTCTCTGTCCCTGTAGTTTTGCTATAGGTATTCTGGAAACATATTTTTATATTAAATGTTTTCTGATTGTTTTATATTAAATGTTTTCTTATTGTTTTATCTTAAACATTTTATTTTTCCACATTAAGAAATGAGGTTTCTGAAGAATTGTCTACTAAATGATTGTTCTCAAAGAAGTGATTCCTAGATTCAGAATTGCTTATTCAATGTGCATGCCCTTTAATTATTTCCTATATATTTCAAATTGCTTCTCAGGAATATTGTACCAATTTTGCCACTACAGTTAGTATATAAGGTTTTTCATCCAAAAAAATAGTTTGCTATCATAGATTGAAAATATGATAGGTAAAAAATGGCATTTGACTTACCTCATTTGTTCATTACCAAGTTGTTGGATATTTTCTAAACACATTGTTAGTCATATACGTTGTTTTCTGTGAACATCGTAACCATTGCTCATATTTTTGGGGACAGTAGTGATACTTTATTACTTTGCAGAAATTTTTAGAAAGTCAGCATATCAACTCTTTGCCTGGTTTATTTGTGGAAAAATACTTGCCAGTTTATTTCTCTTTCTATTTTGAAAGTTATTTTTTAAACATACTGAAGAATCATACATTTTGTTGAGCCTGTTCTGGTACTTTGTAACTTCATCTACTAATTTTTTTTTTTTTTTTTTTTTTTTTTAAGAGAGATCTCCACTACCTCAAAGTTAGTTGAATTCTATGAGAGATTAAAAGGTAGGTTGCTGGATTTCTTTCCTTTTGCTTTCGATTTTTTATCCACTTGGTTGTTTGTAGAACTGTATTTGAAGGTAGTTTGAAGCGTCTGCTTCTTATTCCTCTCTAATTCACGCTCTATGCTATTTTAATTCCTAGAACTGACAATGAATACCACTCAGTAGCCTCTAACAGCCATGGTTAATTGCCTTCACTTTCTCACCTGTATCTTTTTCTTGCAAAAGAATTTTGTTTTGTTTGGCTTTTGTTTGTTTTGTTTTTTAAACAGGCCATGTGTTCTGGCCTAAATAATGGATGATGATTGGCTTAAGATAGTCATGACATACTAGTAGCAGCATAGCTGTGTGACCCAGTCAAGGTTGCCAGATGAAGTATGTGTCCAGTTAAAATTCAATCTCAGGTAAATAATGAACAATTCCAATGTCTCAAATACTGTACTGGACATATGTACAATATAAAATTATTCGTAGTTTACCTAAAATTCAAATTTGATTGGGATCCTAATATTTTTATATGCAAAACTGATGCAATCCTAGCCGTAGTTCTGGCCAATGATAGCTAGTAGTAAGCCTGTTGCAAGGATTTCTAGGAAGGCTTTTGCTTTCCTAAGAAAAAGATCTGATAGAAATAGTCCTATCTTTTGCCCATTCCCATTGAATGTGGATGCAATGCATGAAGCTTCAACAGCCATCTCAGGATGAATGTTACCACCACAGCATTAGAATCAAAACTACAAAATGAGAGGGTAGATTGGCAAGCTACCTGAAGCCAGGTCTCTGACATTAGTGGCGCTACAGCCTAATGCTTGAAGATTTTGTTTTACAAAACAAAAACCTCCTATTTAGTCAACCTACTGAAAGGTGGGTTTTCTTATATTTTAACCTTTATGCAGTCCTAATAGCTACATGCTGCTTGGAACTCTTTCTATACCAAGACTGCTTTACTTGTAATGATAATAAATACATTCATCATACATTCTTTCTTTCAGCAATTACATTTTAAGCACTGACTTTATACTCAGGAAGCACTGATTTGCTTACTATACAACACAACTACCTACCTGCCAATTTTTTTCCAAGATGGGGCAAAGTGTAGAAAGTTGTTGGAGTTACTAAAATATTTTAAGTTCTTCAAAAATAACATCATATATAGCAGAGATGAATGCAGTATTTTCTGTGCTTGGGTCAAGGATCAGAGAATAGATAATTTATAATGCATCTTCCTATCTTCATTCAGAGAGTTAGAATAGTTTGTTGACATAAAGTAATGCATATGTGGTCTCTGGTAATTTTTTCAATCTGGTATCTTAGCTATCATAAGCAATGAAAATTCTTCGTTGGTTCTGAGAATAGGCCATCAGTGATGGTTTTTGGTACTGTGAATTTTTATTATTTAACATTTTTAAATGTCATCTCTCAATGTTCACAGTAACTCACAATAAGCTGTCTCAGGGGCTACTAGATAATACTATTTAAAACTTGACATTCTTATTGTTGGAACACTTGATGTAATTGTCTTCTAGTTATTAATTGGTTGATAAATTCTGCATCTATGTTTTAGTGAACAGAAACTCTTTCTAGAAATTGGAACTTTTTCTAGTGTTTCAAGCTTTTCACTCCATTGTGCATTGAAAGAAGAAAAATAGGGCCAGGCACGGTGGCTCAAGCCTGTAATCCCAGCACTTTGGGAGGCCGAGGCGGGTGGATCACGAGGTCAATAGATCGAGACCATCCTGGTCAACATGGTGAAACCCCGTCTCTACTAAAAATACAAAAAAATTAGCTGGGCATGGTGGCGCGTGCCTGTAATCCCAGCTACTCAGGAGGCTGAGGCAGGAGAATTGCCTGAACCCAGGAGGCGGAGGTTGCAGTGAGCCGAGATCGCGCCATTGCACTCCAGCCTGGGTAACAAGAGCGAAACTCCGTCTCAAAAAAAAAAAAAAAAGAAGAAGAAAAATAGAAAATTATAAATCTGGCATACCCAGTTAACTTTTATCCAAACCAGAAATTTTCTTTAAAAAATTATAATTCGCTTAATAGCTTAAAATACTGTCATTAAAATAAATTTTAGATTTACATTAAAAGTATATGGTGTCTTAGTCCTCTCACCTGCCGTAACAAAATACCATAGGTTGGGTAGCTTATAAACAATGAAAATTTACTTCTCATCATTCTAGAGACTGGGAAATCCAAAATCAAGGCACCAGCAGATTTGGTGCCTGCTGAAGGCTGGTCTCCTGGCTCAGGAATAGTGCCTTCTCCGTGTCTCCTCACATGGTGAGAGAGGTGAGAGGTCTCTCAGGCCTCTTTTATAAAGACGCTAGTATCACTCATGAGAACTCAATCCCCACAACGTAATCAACTCCCAAAGGTTCCTTCTCTTAACATAATCACCTTGGAGGTGAGGATATCAATATATGAATTTTAGGAGAAACATCAGTATTTAGACAATACCAACTGGAGTGCCAACTGTTCTAAAAACAGTCAACAAAATCTCCAGTAACTGAAACTATTAGTGGCATAGCACTAATATTTCTGATATTTCTATCATGTTGGTTACCTGAAAAATTAGTATCTGAAGAAACGAAATACTTGTGTCATTTTGTTGGTGATGGTAAAGCTGCGTTAGGCTTTCAATGCCTACTCATTATAAAGTATATTTTTTGAAATGAGGTGACTCAGACTTTTATAGTACTATACGTGGTATAAAAGCATAACTTAGGTTTGGTAGGCTGCATCATAGCCCCCAGGACATCCAGGTTCTAATTCCTGGGACCTGTGAATATTACCTTATACAGCAACAGAGACGTGCCAGATATAGTTAAAGATCTTAAGATAGGGATAGTAGCTTGGAATATACAGGTGAACCTGATGTAATCACGGGGACCTTGATAAGAGGAAAGTAGGGACTCAAAGGAACAGAAGGTGATGTGAAGGCAGAAACAGAGGAGATTTGAGGTACTACACAGCTGACTTTGAAGAAGAAGGAAGGTTCCATAGTCCAAGGAATGCAACGAACGCAGCTCTAAAAGCTGAAAAAGGCATAACAGCTTATTCTCTTCTATGGCCTCCAGATGCAGGGAGTGTGATTATGCTGACGCCAGTTTTGTCTCTGTGAAACCCATTTCAGGTTCTTCCATAACTGTTAGACAATAAATTTGTGTTGCTTTAAGCCACTAAGTTTGTGGTAATTTGTTACAGCTGCAATAGGAAGCTATTATGTTAGGTGAAAATTATTTATATTGTATTAGAATGTGTCAGGAAAAAAATGAGTGCCAAAGACAGAAAGTCTGTGTGATAAAAATGAATTACTACGGTGGGATATAGAAAATATATTCCAATGGGAATTAGGTCTAGATGTTCATTTAACAAATACTGTAGAACTTAGAAGAGATAAAAAGAATGGTAGTGAGTAAAAATAGGACATTATGCATAAAACTATCTGGTATAATGCTAGTAACATAAAGTCTTTCTTATCATCTTCTTTTTCCCCAATAAACATTCCATCACCATTTTTTAGTACCACCCCTTCGTCTCTCAGAGTGCTTAAGTATCCACTACAATACAGGTTATTCAGGAAATGTTAGTCTCTTTCACTCTAGTTATAGATTCTGAATTTATTCTCCTGTTATAAGTAATTTCTCTTGGTCTCAAAGTAAAGCAAGTTTCTTAGGTCACCTTGAATATACTTTACACAAATCCATTGACATTTTGCTTATCACGGGTATGGAAAGTTTGCACTAGCAATTATTTCCAAGAGAAATATTATCATGGAAATTGGTGTTGTCAGTTTACTTTGTGAGAGATTTTCAGGTTTGCTTTTTTTGTTGGATTTAAGTTCAGTACAAAGTGGGCAATGGTACATGCCTCTACTCTTTACAACAATAAATTCTAAAAGTTATCTTAAGAGTTTTCCAAAATCTTCTTATAAATAACTCTCAAATTATAACTTTCTGTCAGACATATCAAGACCAAATGGGTGATGCCAAATTTTAACTGCAAAAGTGTATCATGCTAACATTAGAGAAATGAAAGTGTCTTAAATACAAACACAATCAGCATTGACCATCCTGTGATTTTTCTATAGTTCTCTTGGTGCAGTATTTTATAATGTAATTCTAGGATTTATGACATTAATTTTTTTATTTTTTTTTTCTGCAGAAGAATGCTTTGGTTATTTTTTTTTAATATATTTACCCTTGCTTTTTATAAATATGTGAAAAATAAGGACATTCATTGTCTTTATCATTTATTTTTGTTAAAACTCTAATATTTATTTTTGGTTTTGGTCATAAATAAGACTAAATATCTTTATTTCACTGAAGAAAATGGGAAGATGTTTTCCAGTTGTTTCTATTACTAACATCTCAAGAAGGCAGGATTCTTTCTGTTTGCTATATTAGTCTTATGAAGCTACTTCAGTGACAGACTGTGAAACCACAGTGGTATTAAAAATGTGCTTGGATGGGAGGTTTCAGATTATTAGGAATGTTTGTAACAGGGAGATAATTTCCTGATGGGATGAGAGTGTCCACTGAGTCCATACAATTATAAATTGAGAAAACAACTGAACTATCTTGAATTTTTATTGTTTTCTCATAGATTGTATTTCATGTTTATTTAACTTTGAAGATAAGTTTGGCTATGAGGAGAAGATCAAGGTATTATAACACACAATTTGTAAGATGAAATCAACAAATATTAATCCTTTCTAACATCTCGGACTTGCAGAAGAGAAACAATCACCAATGAGGCATATTTTTCATTCCTTTCTGCAAGTGTTTCTCAAATTGATTAATTTCTCAAGCACTCCATAGAAATTGGCAAATTATGCTGTCTAGTTCAGAACAGATTACAATAGACATGAGTTGTCTCCATTTTCCAATTTCCTAATGTACTTCACAGGCGTTGCTATCATCTGCTCAGTGCTCCTTTCAGCCCATTCCTTCCTAACTAACCCCTTCTACCCTGAACACATGGTCAGACCACCACTACTGCTTTCAGACTCTGCCCATCCTGTAGACACAGTGCTTATGTGAGGTACAGGGTTGGACCAGTAGGTCAATCTTCTCTAGGATTTCCACAGTACATTTGGTGAAAGAGATACATACTTTTTGTTGTTGCAAAAATTTTGCAATTATTGTTGTCTTGACTATTATCCCTGCTTCATAGAGAAACTAAAGAAAGCTAGAGCATGGAATGAAACTACAGAAAGGAACAGAGTAGAGATCAGGAAAATCCTAATTGCATTTGAGTCTCTGGTTTAAATTGCTCTTAATTGAATGTCCTAGGCAATATTTGAAGAATTATATGAACCATTTCCATATCTGCTTTAAAGTAATGAACATGATAGACAGGAAGACAGAGATCAGAGCAGGATTCATGAGTGATTCAATTTTTTCATGATATCCTTTGGGAAAAGAGTGAATGTGTTTTGCTTTGAATGCATGACAAATATTAACCGGGATCATGTTTGTGATCTTTATTTGAAAATATAGACAAGAGTGTGTGTGTGTGCTAGACATGAGTGTTTGTGTGTGTGTGTGTGTGTGTGTGTGTGTGTGTGTGTGTTGTTTCCCTGGGGTAACTGTAGTGGGTATTAATTGTTGATATCTAGGGCATACCATTCTCTTTTTCTTTGGGTAGCTTATCCCTTCAGTCTAACCTCAGGGGAAGTTTTTGGAGACAACTTGAATCAGTCATATTGCCTCACACTCTTGGGTGCAGTGACTAGCCTAGTGTTGTGATCCTAGCAAAGCCAGAATACTTGCTTAGGGGTTGGGAGCTGACAGGAATAAAGACACTTTTTCTTTTGAAAAACTATAATGTATAAATACAGTGATTATGGGGACTATTTTTCCCACCATATGAAGAGATTGAAATACAAAATATAAAAAGTCCTAATAGTTGTGCAAGGCTCTTCTCATTAACCTTAAGAACACTTTTATGACTTGTCTGTGCTTTATATCCAAGAGATGATACATTCTCCATTAAGACTTATCTCATAATTGAATTTCTATCACTGTTATTCAAGATTTCTGAAAATAAAGTTGCCAACATGTGTCTTTTTATCTACTCATTTTTACATTGTTTTACGTCTACACAGATTAATTGCTTCATATTTCCAACATCTGAGACTTGTAGCATATCACTCCTTTCATCTAAGACTCAGTTTTAAAAAATACCTTCCATTTGCCTTAAAACATTGAAACATCTTAAGATAAAATTTTAGTATCAAAATAGTAAGTCTTAAATGAAGTTTTTTTTTCTGATTCTTCTAGTTCCAAACTTCTCCATGTTCTCATAGTTGCCCATTTCTTTCAAACTATAACATGCAGAATGTATACCTTATTCTTCATTTTAATTTCTCATACTCTTCCCCAGAAACCATATCTTTTTTTACTTTTATTCAATTCCCTCTCAAAAATGCTTCTCAACATTTTTAAAAATGCTAAGATATGAGAAAACAACTGATTATCAGTTATGGTATAGTTAGTAACGATGGTGTTCTTAGAGTAAAAGTAATCCAGTGGGGTAGGAGAAGATGGAGGGAGGTCGGCCAACAGGTAGAAAGTTACAATTAGATGAGAGGGATAAATTAGATATTCTCTTGCACAGCAGGAACTGTAAGGAAATGTATATTACAAAATAGCTAAAAGGGAGGTTTTTTAATGTTCTCACAAGAAAAAAAAATGATAAATGCATGAGGTGATGGATAGGCTAACTACCCTGATTTGAACTTTATATAATGTATATGTATATTTAAACATAACGTTTTATGCCATAAACACATACAATTATAAGGTATCAATGTTAAAAATCTGTTTAATGTAAAAAAAAAATCCAGCTTATATACAGAGGCTGTTAAGATCTATGAGTAGTAGTTTATTATTAACAAAAAATGGAGATAATTATATGGGCTTTTTTATTGTTATACTTTAAGTTCTGGGATACATGTGCAGAACGTGCATGTTTGCTACATAGGTATACATTACATATGATATGATTGTTTGCTGCATCTATCAACCTGTCATCTACATTAGGTAATTCTTCTAATGCTATCCCTCCTATTTCCCCACACACCCCAACAGGCCCCGGTGTGTGATGTTCACCTCCCTGTGCCCATATGTTCTCATTGTTCAACTCCCACTTATGAGTGAGAACATGCGCTGTTTGGTTTTCCGTTCCTGTGTTAGTTTGCTGAAAATGATGGTTTCCAGCTGTCTGAGACTCCTGAGCTTATCAGCTTAAGGAGTTTTTGGGCTAAGATGATGGGGTTTCCTAAACATACAATTATGTCACCCGGAAACAGAGACAATTTGACTTCCTCTCTTCCTATCTGAATATTTTAATTTCTTTCTCTTGCCTCATTGCCCTGGCTAGAACTTCCAGTACTATGTTGAATAGGAGTGGTGAGAGAGGACATCCTTCTCTTGTGCTGGTTTCAAAATGAATGCTTCCAGATTTTGCCCATTAAGTGTGATATTGGCTGTGGGTTTGTCATAAATAGCTCTTATTATTTTGAGATATGTTCCATCAATACCTAGCTTATTGAGTGTTTTTAGCATGAAGGGGTGTTGAATTTTATCAAAGGCTTTTTCTGCATCTATTGAGATAATCATGTAGTTTTTGTCATTTGTTCTGTTTAAGTGATGGATTATGTTTCTTGATTTGCATATGTTGAACCAGCCTTGCATCCCAGGGATGAAATCAACTTGATTATGGTGGATAAGCTTTTTAATGTGCTGCTGAATTCAGTTTGCCAGTATTTTATTGAGGATTTTCACATTGATGTTCATCAGGGATATTGGCCTGAAATTTTCTTTTTTGGTTATGTTTCTGCAAGGTTTATGTAATAGGATGATGCTGGCCTCATAAAATGAATTAGGGAGGAGTCCCTCTTTTTCTATTGTTTGGAATAGTTTCAGAAGAAATGGTACCAGATCCTCTTTGTACCTCTGGTAGAATTTGGCTGTGAATTCATCTGGTCCTGGGGTTTTTTTTTTCTTTTTTGATTGGTAATCTATTAATTACTGCCTCAATTTCAGAACTTGTTATTGGTCTATTCAGATATTCGACTTCTTCCCGGTTTAGTCCTGGGAGGGTGTATGTGTCCAGGAATTTATCCATTTATTCTAGATTTTCTAGTGTTTTTGCATAGAGATGTTTATAATATTCCCTGATGGCTGTTTGTATTTCCGTGGGATCAGTGATGATCTCCCCTTTATCATTTTTTATTGAGTCTATCTTGTCTTCTGCTGGCTTTTGACTTCATTTGCTCTTGCTTCTCTAGTTCTTTTAATTGTGATGGTAGCATGTTGATTTCAGATCTTTTCCACTTTCTTCTGTGGGCATTTAGTGCAATAAATTTCCCTCTGAACAATACTTTACCTGTGTCCCTGAGATTCTGGTATGTTGTGTCTTTGTTCTCATTGGTTTCAAAGAACTTAATTATTTCTCCCTTAATTTCATTATTTACACAGCAGTCATTCTGGACCAGGTTGTTCAGTTTACATGCAGTTATAAGGTTTTGAGTGAGTTTCTTTATCCTGAGTTCTAACTTGATTGCACTGTGGTATGAGAGACTGTTTGTCATGATTTCCATTCTTTTGCATTTGCTAAGGAGTGTTTTGCTTCCAATTATGTGGTGAATTTTAGAATAAGTGCTGTGTGGGGCTGAGAAGATTGTATATTCTGCTGATTTGGGGTGGAGAGTTCTGTAGATGTCTATTAGGTCTGCTTTGGTCCAGACCTGAGTTCAAGTCCTGAATATTCTTGTTAATTTTCTGTCTCATTGATCTAATATTGACAGTAGAGTGTTAAAGTCTCCCACTATTATTGTGTGGGAGTCTAAGTCTCTTTGCAGGTCTCTAAGAACTTGCTTTATGAATTTGGGTGTTCCTGTATTGGGTTCCTATATACTTAAGAGAGTTAGCTCTTCTTGTTGCATTGATCCCTTTACCATTATGTAATGCCCTTCTTTGTCTGTTTTTGATCTTTGTGGTTTTTTTTAGTCTGTTTATCAGAGACTAGGATTGGAAAGCCTGATTTTTTTTAAATTTGCTTGATAAATCTTCCTCCATACTTTTATTTTGAACCTATGTGTATCTTTACATGTGAGATGCATCACTTGATTGCAGCACACCAATGGGTCTTGACTGTATCCAATTTGCCAGTTGGTGCCACTTAATTGGGGCATTTAGCTCATTTACATTTAGGATTAATATTGTTATGTGTATTTAATCCTGTCAGTATGTGCTAGCTGGTTATTTTTGCCCATTAGTTGATACAGTTTCTTTATAGTGTTGATGGCCATTACATTTTGGGTTGTTTTTGCAGTGGCTGGTACCAGTTTTTCCTTTCCATATTTAGTGCTTCCTTCAGGAGCTCTTGTAAGGCAGGCCTGGTTGTGATAAAATTCCTCATCATTTGCTTGTCTGTAAAGAATTTTATTTTTCCTTCATTTATGAAGCTTAATTTCTCTGGATTTCTCTGAAATTCTGGGTTTAAAATTCTTTTCTTTAAGAGTGTTGAATATTGGTTCCCACTCTTCAGGCTTATAGAGTTTCTGCAGAGAAATCTGCTGTTAGTCTTATAAGCTTCCCTTTGTAGGTAACTAGACCTTTCTCTCTGACTGCCCTTAACATGTTTTTCTTCATTTCAACTTTGGTGAATCTGATGATTATGTGTCTTGAGATTGCTCCTCTTGAGGAGTATCTTTGTGGTGTTCTTTTTATTTCCTGAATTTGAATGTTGACCTATTTTGCTAGGTTGTGGAATTTCTCCTGGATAATATCCTGAAGTGTATTTTCCAGCTTGGTTTCATTCTCCCCATCACTTTCAGGTTCACCAATCAAGTGTAAATTTGGTCTTTTCACATAGTCCCATATTTCTTGAAGTCTTTATTTGTTTCTTTTTACTTTTTTTGCTCTACTCTTATATTCATGCTTTATTTCATTAAGTTGATCTTCCATCTCTGATATCCTTTCTTCGGATTGATCAATTCGGCTATTGATACCTGTACATGCTTCATGAAGTTCTTGTGCTGTGTTTTTCAGCTCTATCAGGTTGTTTATGTTCTTCTCTAAACTGGTTATTCTAGTTAGCAATTCCCCTAACTTTATAACAAATTTCTTAGCTTCCTTGCATTGGGATACAACATATTCCTTTAGCTCAGAGGAGTTTATTATCCACCTTCTGAAGCCTACTTCTGTCAATTCATCAAACTCATTATCCTTCCAGTTTTGTTTCCTTGCTGGTGAGGAGTTGTGATCCTTTGGAGGAAAAGAAGCATTCTGGTTTTTGGATTTTCAGCCTTTTTGCACTGGTTTTCCCTCATCTTTGTGGATTTATCTACCTTTGGTCTTTGCTATTGGTGACTTTCGAGTGGAGTCTTTGTGTGGTCATTCAGTTTGTTGATGTTAATGCTATTGCTTTTTGTTTGTTAGTTTCTCATCTAATAGTCAGGCCTCACTTCTGCAGATCTGAAATTTGCTGGGGTCTACTCCAGACCCTATTTGTCTGGTTATCACAAGCAGAGGCTGCAGAATAGCAAAGACTGCTGGCTGCTCCTTCTTCTGCTTCTGGAAGTTTCATCCCAGAGGGGCACACACCAGATGCCAGCCAGAGCTCTCCTGTATAAGGTGTCTGTCTACCTCTTCTGGTAGGTGTTTCCCTGTTAGGAGGTATGGGGGTCAGGTATCCACTTGAGAAGGCAATCTGTCTCTTAGCAGAGCTGGAATGCTGTGCTGGGAGATCTCATGCTGTTTTCAGAGCCACATGAACATTTAAGTCTGCTGAAGGTGCACCCACAGCTGTCCCTTCCTCCAGGTGCTCTGTCCCAGGGAGATGGTAGTTTTATCTATAAACTCCTAACTTGGGCTGCTGCCTTTCTTTCAGAGATGCCCTGCCCAGAGAGAAGGAATATAGAAAGGCAGTCTGGGTACAGCAGCTTTGCCAAGCTGTAGTGGGTTCCACCCAGTCTGAACTTCATGGAGACTTTGTTTACATTGTGAGGGGAGAACCGCCTACATAAGCCTCAATAATGGCAGATGGTCCTCCCTCCAGCAAGCTAGAGTGTGCCAGGTTGACTTCAGACTGCTGTGCGGGCAGCGAGAACTTCAAGCCAGTAGACTTAGCTTGCTGCGCTATGTGGGGGTGGGGTCTGCCGAGCAAAACTGCTTGGCTCCCTGGCTCCAGCCATCTTTCCAGGGGAGTGAATGGTCTGTCTTGTTGGCATTCCAGGTGCCACTGGGTCATGTTAAAAATTCCTGCAGTTAGCTTGGTGTCTGCCCAAATGGCTGCCTAGTTTTGTGCCTGAAACCCATGGCCCTTGTGGCATAGGCACCGGAGGGAATCTCCTTGTCTGTGGGTTGCTAATACTGTGAGAAAAGCGTAGTATCTGGGCTGCTAGCACCATCCCTCACAGGAAGTTCCCACAAGGCTTCCCTTGGCTAGGGGAGGGAATTTCCTGAATCCCTGGGCTTCCTGGATTAGGCAGTGCCCTACCCTGCTTCTGCTTACACTCTATGCACTGTACCCGCTGTCTAACCAGTCCCAGTGAGATGAATCAGGTACCTCAGTTGGAAATGCAGACATCACCTGCCTTCTGTGCTGGTCTTGGTGGTAGCTGCAGATTGTTGCTGCTCCTTTATGGCCATCTTGCCTGGGAATCAATTTTATGGGCTTTTAGACTCTCCTGCCATGCTTAGATTACTTAAATTACTTATTGTATAAAATGCACAAATTGTGGTTCATCAGGCATCTCACGACAGAATAGTCTTTAGATAAAGTCAGTGATATCTGAAATATTTTTAGATGTTTTAAAAATCACAACTGAATCAGTGTGTATGGCAATAGGTGTTTTGTTTATTTTTGAGATGGGGTCTTATTCTGTCATACAAGCTGCAGTGCAGTAACACAATCTCAACTTGCTGTAGCTGCAACCTCCCAGGCTAGGTGATCCTCCCACCTCAGCCTGCCCAGTCACTGAGACCACAGATGCACCACCATATTAGGCTATTTTTTATATTTTTTGTAGAGGCGAGGTTTTGCCATGTTGATCATGCTGGTTGCAGACTCCTAAGCTTATGCAATCCACCCTCCTTAGCCTCCCAAAGTGCTGAGATTCCAGGCATGAGCCACTATTCCTGGTGTATGGCAGTGGTTTTATATACTTGTGGTTGTTTCTCTATAATACAATCATGATTGTGATAACCCTCAACCTTAAATTCTTAAATGGATTTCTGGCTTTAAGATGGAATAAAGATACCAATTCTTTTTCCATCTGATTCTAATGAATGACAGAAGGAATGGGAAAGATAAATTGAAATCTATCTTGAAGGCAAGAAGTAAAAAACATATGCAGACATAGATATACTTCACTTCATAAGAAAAATAAAGTAAGGATGAGATAAACATCTGCTGCTGCTGATTTCAGGCAGAAATGCTGGGATACTGGCTTCTTAAAGGCATAGGACCACCCTGAGGGGCGAAATCAAAGATTCCCTTACTTAGAAAGCAGGTTTATTTCAATGATGTTAACTACTGCTCTAATTTTCTGCAAGTTTATTTCACACAAAACATTGTAAAGGAAGCAGAAGTGACATGAAATTTTCCATCTTTGGAACTGTTTGACAGAGTGCAAGAAAATCTACAGAGAAGATGTAGTTTTCACCTAAGAAAATGTGGGTATTGGGGAAAAGATGTGTTGTTTACATCTTGGAAAGCAATCAAGTAGTATGTCTGTGTATAAATATAAGAAGGTATCTTCAAAAAGAAACAAGAATTATGTAATCAACAACATAATGTGGAACAGTGAATATTACAAAAGTGGGAGACAATTGACATATAATATATTCAGTAATTCTTGCAGAGGGAAATGAATAAGCAAAAGTAGAGAAATAGATTCATTTCACTAAATAAATCATAGTTATAAACCAACATAATTACTTTAAAAGTATAAACTTTTAAATTATCACAAGTAAACATGCACAATAAAGGAAGCACAGATCTTGTTGAGAAATAAATAAAACATGAATCCTAGAAAAAAATAACATAAATTAAGATGGAAAAATTAAAACCGAGCATTCATTTCATCTCCATAAATAAAAATTAGATTTGCTTATATATTTTTTTTTCAAGACAGGGTCTTGCTCTCTTACTCAGGCTGGAGTGCAGTGGTGTGATCATGGCTCACTGCAACCTCAACATCCTGGGCTCAAGTCATCCTCTAACATCAGCCTCTATAATTGCTGGGACTATAGGTGCATGTCACCATGCCCAGCTAATTAAAAAAAAAATTTTTTTGTACAGACAAAGTTTGCTATGTTGCTCAGGCTGGTCTTGAGCTCCTGGGTTCAAGTCATCCTCCTGCCTTGGCCTCCCAAAGTGCTGGAATTTCATGCCTGAGTCACTGTGCCTGACCTCTTTATGTACTGAAAGCAAAACACATGCTTACATGGGATAATCAAACAAAATCCAAGTATTTATTATGGACTGGAAACATAAAGTCAGAAAGGTTGAAAGTAAAAGGGTAGACAAAGACATAGAGGACAACTGAATATTCAAAGTTTTTCTAGGGGATCAGTTATTCATACAAAATAATACATGATTTTGATTAAACACTAAAAAAAGACTTTATGTAAAATGAAATATTTGATCTACACTGAACGTTCTATAGTCATGAGCTATATGCAAAAATTTTGTTAAAATTATAAAGAACATTTTGTCAGGATGGGCTGCTCTAAGCCTAGAATTGGGAAAAGTAAGAACTAAATTACCTATTTGCTTATTTTTATCTAATTGATACAGCTCAATTGAGCACAAAATTGACACTTTCTCAATACCCATAAAACAGTCACAGTATTTGACAAGAAGTACTAAGCTAATTCAACAGTAAAAATAGTAAAAATACTATGTTTTGTTTATAATGCAATAAAACAACAAATCAATCAAAAAATTAGTAAGAGAAGCAGAAATGAATAATTCAAATGCTTATATTACTTCTCACCTTCTCTCTCCATGTACCATGGAACATGTGTTTTAATATTGAATACTTTTCAAGTTAAATTATTAAATTAAAAAGCAAAGTGTAGTGTAGTGTTACATGTTGCAATGTTTATAATATGCTACGATAATTTATTTTATTTTATTTTATTTTATTTATTTATTTATTTATTTTGAGACGGAGTTTCGCTCTTGTTACCCAGGCTGGAGTGCAATGGCGCGATCTCGGCTCACCGCAACCTCTGCCTCCTGGGTTCAGGCCATTCTCCTGCCTCAGCCTCCTGAGTAGCTGGGATTACAGGCATGCGCCACCATGCCCAGCTAATTTTTTGTATCTTTTTAGTAGAGACGGGGTTTCACCATTTTCACCAGGATGGTCTCGATCTCTTGACCTCGTGATCCGCTCGCCTCGGCCTCCCAAAGTGCTGGGATTACAGGCTTGAGCCACCTCTGCCGGCCAGATAATATATTTTAAAAGGGGAGCATAATTCTAAAAATATCCTTGTATATGCATAGGTTGTTCTGAGAGTATGAATCACATTTGTGATTTTTGGGTGGTGAAGTAGGGAAAATGGCAAAATAATACCTCAGGACTTATTTCTTTCTTCAATTGTTTTTCCATCATGTCTATAGAATCGGTTTCATCTTGAACAAGTTTTAAACAGGTTTATAAAAACCGTTTTATGATATATAGATATTGTGTAAGTGGAAACATACATAAAGGTACTCACCAAATTATTGGCTGTTTTTACCTCTGACTAGTGAGGGTATACATAATGTTTATTTCTCATTTATATTTTGTTATTATTTTACTTATTAGCCAAAAGTAAATATCATTGCAATTGGGAAAATCACCTATGATCTTTTTTTTCATTTTGGAAAAAATAATGAGACCATATGGAGATGGTTTCCCATAGTCTTTGGAAAAAAATTTCTGAGCACTTTCATGTAGCTTTTGAAGCTCTTTATAATGCTATCCCAGGTTGTATCCCCAGCACTAGTTTCTGCCTTCACAGCTTTAGCCAAAGGTTTGTGGCTCCAGATTTTTATGGTTCATTGATAAATCCATGCCATTTTTTATGTTGTTTCTTCTGCACAGAATAGATGTAATTTCCCTTACTATCAAAAAGCCCCTCCTTTGCAAAAGTTCATTTGTTAATCACTTGCTTTTCTGATTTCCTTCATAAAACTACAATTAAATTCACACAATTTTTAATGTTACTGTGGTGTGTGTGTATGTGTGTGTGCAGAAAAAGGAGAGAGAATGCAGGACAGAAAAAAATGATAACATTAATAAATGATGATTCTATTGAGCCTTTGTCTCTAATATAATAAAAGAGTTTAGAGATGAACATACTAAATTAAACATACCCAATTACTGAATAATTTTATTTGCTCTGGTAGTTTACTTGATATCAGTAATAACTTGACTCGTGAAAGCTTATCATTGAGTGTGTCATTTATGATTATTACTAGATTACAATTTTTCTGTCATAAGCTAGTGTGGACAACTAGAGGTTGTAACCAGACCTCATATTTGCTAATACAGAGGAATTCAGTCTAAAAGTCCAATAGAAAATTTTTCAAATGTCACAATTCTGAAAATTTTGATTTAAAAAATGGCCTAAGGACTCATTGACAATGAGTGATCTCATTAATTTCTTCATTTTCATCCAATATGATAAGCATTAAAAGAGAAGGCTTAAATTATAGACTGCTTTGGACAAATTTAGAAGAATAAAAACTTTGCCCAGTGAGATAATTTATTTTTGGTCTTTCATTTTAATGCCAAATAATATTTCATATGATTTCCACAATATTTTAAATTAAAAAAACTATATTGCTTCTTTATTAGCCAATAAAAACTTTTTGTCGGAATTCCCATCAGATTTTAATTTTGTGGTATTCAGAAAAATAAATAGAGTCGTATTTCTAAAAGAAATGTCTGTTTGTTTTTTTAATAGTAAATTTAGCGTATTTAAGTTACTCTGGATTTCTGAATTAATCATTTTTAGGTAGGGTCCAGTATATCTGTGACCTTGGGCAAAGTACCAAACTCCTGACCCACATTTATTCATTATCGAAATAGTAATATCTCAGACAGTTTATGTTGATCTTTTAAAGCTAAATGCTGTAATAAATGACTCCTATTTGTGCTTCTATTTTATGACTTTTGTGAAATGAAAGGGTTTAAACTCTATTTATAATTTAAATGCAGACAAAATGTTTTGCAAAATATTTACAGAGTCGTTATTCAATGTCTCAAATTGCAGTACCCACACCAAATAAATTGAAAGCAACTTCTACTAGTTAATAATATTTCACTTCACTCTTCAGAATGGTATGTCAATTTTCAAAAGCTGGTATGAGAATAATCCTCTTATAGATAGGAATTAACAACTCTGGAAAAAGTCTGAAAAAATCAGCTACTGGTAGAACCAGAATACTCTTAAAGCAGGCAGGACTGAAGGATAAATAATCCTTGAAAGGGAGATTATCATTGGTAATATTTGAGTTTTTGTGGTTGTTCTGTCCATACAGTACGGAGTAGCATGAACTCTAATGGAAAATCCAAGTCCAGCTATATTGTGAAGTGAGACCAGAGTTCAGAGCTGTGAGAAGAATTACAATTTCAGGAGGAAATTAAGGAAAGGCAACAACAGAGAGAATAGCTCCCAAATCTACATATAAACTTTGTCTACATCCTCGGTTCTATCATGAACTGTGCACATACAAAGGATTATCTAAGTGCCTTGCAGATAGCAATTGATAGAAGGTTGAAAGAACTGAGCAGAGATTTTAACTGTTTCTCACTGCAGTAGACGCAGAGATTAAAGTCTAGTCAAGTTGACTACTTGATACTACAAAACTCATTCTTCAAAGGAAGCTAACAGACCTCTCAGAGTCAATAGTGCCATATTCACAGTGCCTAGTATATCCACCTCACAAGAAAGTAAAACACAAACACATCAAATACATAAATAGAAGGACAATGTGATCCTTAGATAAGATAAAAAGTGGTCAATAATAATAAAAAACTGTTGGTGGGAGTGTAAATTAGTTCAACCATTGTGGAAGACAGTGTAGCAATTCCTCAAGGACCTAGAAATAGAAATTCCATTTGACCCAGCAATCCCATTACTGGGTATATATGCAAAGGACTATAAATCGTTCTACTATAAGGACACATGCACACGAATGTTCATTGCAGCACTGTTTACAATAGCAAAGACCTGGAACCAACCCAAATGCCCATCGATGATAGACTGGACTGGGAAAATGTGGCACATATACACCATGGAATATTATGCAGCAATCAAAAATGATGAGTTTGTGTCCTTTGTAGGGACATGGATGAATCTGGAGAACATCATTCTCAGCAAACTGACACAAGAACAGAAAAGGAAATACCACATATTCTCACTCATAAGTGGGTGAGGAAGAATGAGAACACATGGACACAGGGAAGGGGGTACTACACACTGGGGTCTATTGGGGGGAATAGGGGAGGGACAGTTGTGGGGGGAGCTGGGGAGGGATAGCCTGGGGAGAAATGCCAAATGTGGGTTAAGGGGAGGAAGGCAGCAAAGCACACTGCCATGTGTTTACCTGTGCAACTATCTTGCACGTTCTGCACATGTACCTCAAAACCTAAAATGCAATAAAAATAAAAAATCAAAAAAATAATCAAACCTGAAATTAACTAAATATTCACATTTAAAATATTATTAAAATGTTTGAACTTAAAGGTAAATATTATTATAAAGAATGAATAAATTGGGATATCTCAGAAGAGAAATGTAAACCATGTTTTTAAAAAGTAAAACTAAAGAGTAAAGTATGTGAAATGAAAAGACAACTCTATCGCCTTAAAAGCAGACTGGTAGTGTAAACACAAACTGATAAGTGAGCTTCTCAGAGCAATAGAAATTATCCTACTTGAAAAACAGAGGGAAAAAAAGTTTTTTGTTTTTTGTTTTTTGTTTTTCTTTTGTGATTTTTGTTTTTAAATTTAAAATTTTTATTGCATTTTAGGTTTTGGGGTACATGTGCAGAATGTGCAAGATAGTTGCATAGGTACACACATGGAAGTACACACTACCTTCCTCCCCTTCACCCACACTTGGCATTTCTCCCCAGGCTATCCCTCCCCAGCTCCCCCTACCCCGCTATCCCTCCCCCATTCCCCCCAATAGACCCCTGTGTGTAGTAGACCCCCTCCCTGTGTCCATGTGTTCTCATTTTTCTCACCCACCTATGAGTGAGAATATGCGGTATTTCCTTTTCTGTTCTAGTGTCAGTTTGCTGAGAATGATGTTCTCCAGATTCATCCATGTCCCTACAAAGGACAAAAACTCATCATTTTTGATTGCTGCATAATATTCCATGGTGTATATGTGCCACATTTTCCCAGTTCAGTCTATCATCGATGGGCATTTGGGTTGGTTCCAGGTCTTTGCTATTGTAAACAGTGCTGCAATGAACATTATAAGGACACATGCACACAAAAAAAGTTTTTAAACAGTAAACAGAGCCTCAGTGACCTACGCAACATCAAGCCATCAAAAGTATGTGCCACTTTAGTCCCAAAAGATGAGAGGGGAAGAGAAAATGTCATTTGGGATTTTCTTAATGTAATCTTACAATTTTTCCAAAAGCTTGAATTGACATACAAATTAAAAGCATCAAAAAATTCATGATCCTTTTATTTTGTCTTTTAAACTAAAACATAGTTTAACCATCTGATTCATCTCTATAAAAGCCAACACCTTTGGGCTATTTAGTAAGATATTTTATAGCTAATTAAATTAGAGTATTTACAGTAATGGTTAAAAATTCAATTAAGGAAGTGTTTAACATGTATATTATGCATAGCTAATTATTCATATTTATAATAATCTTCGCAAGAGGCTACTCTTTTCATGACTTTATTTCCAAAAACAGAGTAATACTGAAAACAAAGACAGACTTAAGTTTTAAAAATAGTTTCTGAAAAATTAATTGCATTTTCTAATTAATTTGTAATGCAGAAAAACCATCTATTGAGTGATATTAAATAAACACACTTTCAGTGTGTCAGAGGCCTAAAGCCTTTATTTGTCCAGATTTAGATAAACCTGCTCCTGAGAGTCTGGCTAATTTTAAAGAGAGTTGAGAGTTTGAATTTGGGTCACGTTGCTCAAGGATATTATAGAAGAGGGTCCTTTTCTTGAGTTTTATTCTTTATGCACACAGAGTCATGCCCTCTTACACATACACATAAACACACAACTGCAGGGTGACTGAACACAAAGATGAAGTTGTTCTGATACAGAATGGTGATATTCTTGAAGTTAGCAGATTTATTTTCTCTGAGAGCATATGAAATAAAATCAAGATGTTTAAAATGTTAAAAAAACACTTTTGTCTAATTTAAGTAGCCATGTTTTCAAGAAGATATTTTCATATCAATATATAAAGCATATTTAAAACTATAAGTAATTTGTAAATTTAAGATAATGGCATGAAATCTACAGTGGTAATACTGCATAGCATTAATTTTTATTTTTAACTGTAGGTTCTGGGGTGCATGTGCAGATCATGCAAAATTGTTGCATAGGCACACACATGGCAATGTGGTTTCCTGCCTCAATCCCCCTGTCACCTACATCTGGTATTTCTCCCCATGTTATCCCTCCCTGACTTCCCCCCTACTCCTGCTGTCCCTCCCTTGACCCCCAACCATCAGACCCCAGTGTGTGATGCTCCCCTCCCTATGTCCATTTTTCAACACCTGCCTATGAATGAGAACATGTGGTGTTTGGTTTTCTGTTCTTGTGTCATTTTGCTGAGAATGATGGTTTCTAGATTCATCCATGATGAACATACATGCAAAAATCTTCAGAAAAATACTGGCAAACTGATGGCAACCACACATCAAAAAGCTTATCCATCACTACCAAGTAGACTTCATCCTGGGGAAGCAAGGCTGGTTCAGCATACTCAAGTATATAAACATAATTCACCACATAAGCAGAACCAAAGACAAAAACCATATGATTATCTCAAAAGATGCAGAGAAGGCCTTCAATAAAATTCAACAGTGCTTTATGCTAACAACTCTCAATAAACTAGGTATAGATGGAACATATCTCAAAAAAAAAAATAAAACCTATTTATGACAAATCCACAGCTAACATTACACTGAATGGGCAAAACCTGGAAGCATTCCCTTTGAAATCTGTTAGACAAGGATGCCCTCTCTCACCACCCCTATTCAATATAGTATTGGAAGTTATAACTAGAGCAATCAGGCAAGAAAAAGAAATAAAGGATATTCAATTGGGAAAGGAGGAAGACAACATTTGCAGATAACATGATTTTATATTTAGAAGACCCCATCATCTCAGCCCAAAATCTCCTGAAACTGAAAAGCAACTTCAGTGAAGTCTCAGGATACAAAAATCAATGTGCAGAAATCACAAGTATTCCGAGAGCGGAGGAGACAAGATGGCATCATAGAGGTGACTCAGGATTGCAGCTCTCAGTGAAGGCGCAGAGGGTGAGTTCTAGCCGCATTCTCGGATGTTCCTTTTATGCCCACAGAGCGTTGAAAGTCCCAGGTGTGGGAGAGACACGGGACGCTAGCAGCCGGCTATCGCAACCGCTGCCTCTTCGGCCGGAGCTGCAGCGGGACCCGGCGCGGAACTCACTGGTCTGAGTGCCCTGTTAAATCGGCAATCTGAGATTTGGAAGGGCAGATTGGCATGTCCATCTGATTGAACGGGACTTGGACAATGAGCCAGACCAGGAGTTTCCTGGGAAGCGTGATCTGAGCCGGGGTAGTGGGCAGCGGCACGGGAGATCGCACGGATCCCAGTGCCCTATCAGCAGGCTCCTGGGGCGCCAGTGAGAGAGTCGACCTTTCAGCTTGGGGAGAGGAAGAGAGAGAGAGAGAGGACGGACTCTGAGGCAGGGAGCTGTGTGATCGGGCTCGGCGGGTCCCACGCTCACAGGGACAAGCAGGGCGGTGACTGGAGGCGCTTGGGGCTGAGAGTTTTGTTGCCAGCATTTAGGACGGTGCAGCCCAGTCAGGGAGGGGCGTCCACCATTGCTGACGAAGTGCACCCCCACTTAAGTAGCGCCCAGGACTGATGCAGCCTGCCATTGCCGAGGCAACCTGCCATAACAGAGAGAGTCCACCAGGCAGCAACAGGGCGGACCCACGTTAGCAGGTCAGAGCCCCGGCAGGCAAATAGTGAATAGACTGCCACCTAGTGGGGCAGGACAGTGCAACAGATACTCATAAAGAAAGCCCCAACTCCCTGAGACAGAGCATCTAAGGGTGAAAAAAAAAAAAAGAGTGGTGTTTTATGAGTTCTATTGCAGCAGACATAACCTCCCAACAACCCTGAATGAACAACGGAGCTCACAGCTCAGCACTGGAACTCCTATAAAGCACAGACTGTCTCCTCAAGCAGCTCCCTGACCCCTGTATATCCAAGGAGTCACCCCAGAAAAGGACTAATCAGACTGACATTTGGCTGGCATCATTCTGGAACAAGGGCAGCAGCAGAAGAAACTGGTATCATCCCTCACTGTTCTGCAGCTGCTGCAGGTATACCCCAGACAAGCAGGGCCTGGAGTGGACCTCAGCACTCATACAGCAGAGAGAATAGATCATTAGAGGGAAAACTAAGTAACAGAAATACTTCGTCATCAACAATCTCAGTGTCCACACAGAGACCCAATTGAAAAATCAGCCACTACTAAGACGACAGGCGGATAAATCCATAAAGATGGGAAGAAACCAGCGCAAAAAGGAGGAAAGCACCCAAAACCAAAACACCTCACCTCCAAAAAAGGACCAAAACTCCTCACCAGCAAGGGAACAAAGCTGGACGGAGAATGAATGTGACAAAATGACGGAATCAGACTTCAGAAAGTGGATAATGAGAAACTTCAGTGAGCTAAAGGAACATGTTCTAAACCAGTGCAAAGAAACTAAGAAACTTGAAAAAAGATTTGAAAAAAGATTCGAGGAATTGATAACAAGAATGGACAACTTAGAGAGGAATATGAATGAATTGAAGGAGCTGAAAAACACAACACGAGAACTTCACGAAGCATGCACAAGTTTCAACAGCCGAATTGACCAAGCAGAAGAAAGAATATCAGAAGTTGAAGATCAACTCAATGAAATAAAACGAGAAACCAAGATTAAAGAAAAAAGCACAAAAAGGAATGAACAAAATCTCCAAGAAATGTGGGACTATGTGAAGAGACCCAACCTATGTTTGATAGGTGTACCAGAATGTGACGAAGAGAATGAATCCAAGCTGGAAAACACTCTTCAGTATATTATCCAGGAAAATTTCCCCAACCTAGCAAGACAGGTCAATACTCAACTCCAGGAAATACAGAGAACACCACAAAGATACTCTGCAAGAAGAGCAAACCCAAGGCACATAATCGTCAGATTCACCAGGGTTGAAACGAAGGAGAAAATACTAAGGGCAGCCAGAGAGAAAGGTCAGGTCACCCACAAAGGGAAGCCCATCAGACTCACAGCAGATCTCTCAGCAGAGACTCTACAAGCCAGAAGAGAGTGGGGGCCAATATTCAACATCCTTAAAGAAAAGAGCTTTCAACCCAGAATTTCATATCCAGCGAAACTGAGCTTCATAAGTGAAGGAAAAATAAAATCCTTCACGAACAAGCAAGTACTCAGAGATTTTGTCACCACTAGGCCTGCTTTACAAGAGCTCCTGAAAGAGGCACTACACATAGAAAGAAACAACCAGTTCCAGCCATCCTAAAAGCATACCAAATGCTAAAGACCATCAACAAAATGAAGAATGTACATGAACCAACGGGAAAAACAGCCAGCTAGCATCAAAATGGCAGTATCAAATTCACATATAACAATATTAACCCTGAATGTAAATGGGCTAAATGCACCAATCAAAAGACACATACTGGCAAATTGGATAAAAAACCAAAACCCATTGGTGTGCTGTATCCAGGAAACCCACCTCACATGCAAAGATACACAAAGGCTCAAAATAAAGGGATGGAGGAAGATTTACCAAGCAAATGGAGAGCAAAAAAAAGCAGGAGTTGCAATTCTCATCTCTGATAAAATAGACTTTAAAGTAACAAAGATCAAAAGGGACAAAGAAGGTCATTACATAATGGTAAAAGGATCAATACAACAAGAAGAGATAACGATTCTAAATATATATGGACCCAATGTAGGAGCACCCAGATATATAAGGCAAGTTCTTAATGACTTACAAAGGGACTTAGACTCCCACACAATAATAGTGGGAGACTTTAACACTCCACTGTCAATAGCAGACAGATCAACCAGACAGAAAATTAACAAGGATATCCAGGACTTGAACTCAGACCTGGAACAAGCAAACCTGATAGACATTTACAGAACTCTCCACCCCAAATACACAGAATATACATTCTTCTCAGCACCACATCACACCTACTCCAAAATTGACCACATAATTGGAAGTAAAGCACTCCTCAGCAAATGCAAAACAACTGAAATCATAACAAACAGTCTCTCAGATCATAGTGCAATCAAGTTGGAACTCAGAATTCAGAAAATAACTCAGAACCGCACAGCTTCATGGAAACTGAACAATTGGCTCTTGAATGTTGATTGGATAAACAATGAAATGAAGGCAGAAATAAACAAGTTCTTTGAAACCAACGAGAATGAAGACACAACGTACCAGAATCTCTGGGACACATTTAAAGCAGTCTGTAGAGGAAAATATATAGCAATAAGTGCCCACATGAGAAGAGTGGAGAGATCCAAAATTGACACCCTATCATCAAAATTGAAAGAGCTAGAGGAGCAAGATCAAAAAAGCTCAAAACCTAGCCAAAGACAAGAAATAACTAAGATCAGAGCAGAACTGAAGGAGATAGAGACAAGAAAAACCCTTCAAAAAATCAATAAATCTAAGAGCTGGTTTTTCGAAAAGATCAACAAAATAGACCACTTGCCAGACTGATAAAAAAGAAGAGAGAGAACAACCAAATAGATGCAATAAAAAACGATAAAGGGGAAATCACCACAGATTCCACAGAAATTCAAACCATCATCAGAGAATACTACAAACAACTCTGTGCACATAAACCAGTAAATCAGGAAGAAATGGATAAATTCCTGGACGCCTGTGTCCTCCCAAGCCTAAACCAGGAGGAAGCTGAAACTATGAATAGACCAGTAACAAGGTCTGAAGTTGAGGCAGCAATTAAGAGCCTACCACACAAAAAAAGCCCAGGTCCAGATGGGTTCACAGCCGAATTCTACCAGACACACAAAGAGGATCTGGTACCATTCATTCTGAAACTATTCCAAATAATCCAAAAAGAGGGAACCCTTCCCAAATCATTTTATGAGACCAACATCATCCTGATACCAAAACCTGGCAGAGACTCAACAAGAAAAGAAAACTTCAGGCCAATATCCATGATGAACATAGATGCAAAAATCTTCAATAAAATACTGGCAAACCGATTGCAACAACACATTAAAAAACTTATCCATCATGATCAAGTAGGATTCATCCCAGAGATGCAAGGCTGGTTCAACATACGCAAGTCTATAAATGTAATTCACCACATAAACAGAAGCAAAAACAAAAACCACATGATTATCTCAATTGATGCAGAGAAGGCATTTGACAAAATTCAACAGCCCTTTATGCTAAAAACCCTCAATAAACTTGGTATTGATGGAACATATCTCAAAGTAATAAAAGCTATTTATGACAAACCAACAGCCAATATCATACTTAATGGGCAAAAACTGGAAGCATTCCCTTTGAAATCTGGCACTAGACAAGGATGCCCTCTCTCACCACTTCTATTCAACATAGTACTGGAAGTTCTAGCCAGAGCAATCAGGCAAGAAAAAGAAATAAAGGGTATTCAAATAGGAAAGGTGGAAGCCAAATTGTCTCTATTTGCAGACGACATGATAGTATACCTAGAAGACCCCATCACCTCAGCCCAAAAGCTCCTGCAACTGATAAGCAACTTCAGCAAAGTCTCAGGATATAAAATCAATGTTCAAAAATCACAAGTATTCCTATACACCAATAACAGACTTAAAGAGAACCAAATCAAGAACGAACTGCCATTCACAATTGCTACAAATAAAATAAAATACCTAGGAATACAACTCACTAGGAATGTAAGGGACCTCTTTAAGGAAAACTAGAAACAACTGCTCAACGAAATAAGAGAGGACACAAACAGATGGAGAAACATTCCATGTTCGTGGTTAGGAAGAATAAATATCGTGAAAATGGCTATACTGCCCAAAGTAATTTACACAATCAATGCTATCCCCATCAAACTACCATTGAATTTCTTCACAGAACTGGAAAAAAACACCATGAATTTCATATGGAACCAAAAAAGAGCCCGCATAGCCAAGTCAATTCTAAGCAAAAAGAACACAGCGGGAGGCATCACGCTACCAGACTTCAAACTATACTACAAGGCTACAGTAATCAAAACAGCATGGTACTGGTACCAAAACAGAGATATAGACCAATGGAACAGAACAGAGGCATCGGAGGCAACACAACACATCTACAACCATATTATCTTTGATAAACCAGACAAAAACAGGCAATGGGGAAAGGATTCCCTATTTAATAAATGGTGTTGGGAAAACTGGCTAGCCATGTGCAGAAAGCAGAAACTGGACCCCTTCCTGACACCTTACACTAAAATTAACTCCAGATGGATTAAAGACTTAAACGTAAGACCTGACACCATAAAAACCCTAGAAGAAAATCTAGGCAAAACCATTCAGGACATAGGAGTAGGCAAGGACTTCATGAACAAAACACCAAAAGCATTGGCAACAAAAGCCAAAATAGACAAATGGGACCTAATCAAACTCCACAGCTTCTGCACGGCAAAACAGTCACTAGAGTGAATCGGCAACCATCAGAATGGGAAAAAATCTTTGCAGTTTACACATCTGACAAAGGGCTGATATCCAGAATTTACAAAGAACTCAAACAGATTTACAGGAAAAAAACAAACAAGCCCATTCAAAAATGGGCAAAGGATATGAACAGAAACTTTACGAAAGCAGACATACATGAGGTCAGCAAACATATGAAAAAGTGCTCATCGTCATTGGTCATTAGAGAGATGCAAATCAAAACCACATTGAGATACCATCTCACACCAGTTAGAATGGCGATCATTAAAAAATCTGGAGACAGCAGATGCTGGAGAGGATGTGGAGAAATAGGAACACTCTTACACTGTTGGTGGGAGTGTAAATTAGTTCAACCATTGTGGAAGACAGTGTGGCGATTCCTCAGGGACCTAGAAATAGAAATTCCATTTGACCCAGCAATCCCATTACTGGGTATCTATCCAAAGGACTATAAATCGTTCTACTATAAGGACACATGCACACGAATGTTCATTGCAGCACTGTTTACAATAGCAAAGACCTGGAACCAACCCAAATGCCCAATGATGATAGACTGGACTGGGAAAATGTAGCACATATACACCATGGAATATTATGCAGCAATCAAAAATGATGAGTTTGTGTCCTTTGTAGGGACATGGATGAATCTGGAGAACATCATTCTCAGCAAACTGACACAAGAACAGAAAAAGAAATACCACATATACTCACTCATAGGTGGGTGAGAAAAATGAGAACACGTGGACACAGAGAGGCGGTCTACTATACACTGGGGACTGTTGGGGGGAATGGGGGAGGGACAGCAGGGGGGGCTGGGGGGGATAGCCTGGGGATGAATACCAAGTGTGGGTGAAGGGGAGGAAAGCAGCAAAGCACACTTCCATGTGTGTACCTATGCAACTATCTTGCTCGTTCTGCACATGTACCCCCAAACCTATAATGCAATAAAAATTAAAAAAAAAAAAAAAAGAAATCACAAGTATTCCTATACACCAATAACAGACTTAAAGAGAGCCAAATCAAGAAGGAACTGCCACTCACAATTGCTACAGAAAGAATAAACTATCTAGGAATACAACTAACAAAGGATGTAAAGGACCTCTTCAAAGAGAACTACAAACTACTGCTCAAGGAAATAAGATGTTTTTCCACAAACAGATGGAAAAACATTCCATGCTCATGGTTAGGAAGAATCAATATTGTGAAAATGGCCATACTACCCAAAATAATTTATAGATTTATTGCTATCCCCATCAAGCTACCTATGGTCCTCTTCACAGAACTGGAAAAACTCACCTTAAACTTCATATGGAACCAAAAGAGAGCCCACATAGCCAACTCAATTGTAAGCAAAAAGAACAAAGCTGGAGGCATCATGCTACCTGACTTCAAATTATACGACAAGGCTACAGTAATCAAAACAGCTTGGTACTGGTACCAAAACAGAGACATAGACCAATGGAACAGAACAGAGGCCTCGGAGGCAGTGCCACAAATTTACAACCATCTGGTCTTTGAAAAACCTGACAAAAACAAGCAATGGGGAAAGAATTCCCTGTTTAATAAATGGTGTTGAGATAACTGGCTAGCCATGTGCAGAAGGCAGAAACTGGACCCCTTCCTGACACCTTACACTAAAATTAACTCCAGATGGATTAAAGACTTAAACATAAGACCTGACACCATAAAAACCCTAGAAGAAAACCTAGGCAAAACCATTCAGGACATGGGCATAGGCAAGGACTTCATGACTGAAACATCAAAAGCATTGGTAATAAAAGCCAAAAATAGACAAATTAAATCTAATTAAACTCCAGAGCTTCTGCAAAGCAAAAGAAACAATCATTAGGGTCAACTGGCAACCAACAGAATGGGAAAAAAATTTTGCAATCTACCCATCTGACAAAGGGCTAATATCCAGAATCTACAAAGAACTAAAACAGATTTATAAGAAAAAACAAACAAACCCATTCAAAAGTGGGTGAAGAATATGAACAGACACTTTTCAAAAGAAGACATATATGAGGCCAAGAAACATGAACAAATGCTCATCATCACTGGTCATTAGAGAAATGCAAATCAAAACCACATTGAGATACCATCTCATGCCAGTTAGAATGGCAATCATTAAAAAATCTGGAGACAACAGATGCTGGAAAGGATGTGGAGAAATAGGAATTTACACTCCCACTGTTGGTGGGAGTGTAAATTAGTTCAACCATGTGGAAGACAGTGTGGTGATTCCTCAAGGACCTAGAAATAGAAATTCCATTTGACCCAGCAATCCCATTACTGGGTATATATCCAAAGGATTATAAATCATTCTGTTATAAAGACATATGCACACATATGTTCATTGCGGCACTGTTTACAATAGCAAAGACCTGGAACCAACCCAAATGCCCATGGATGATAGACTGGACAAGGAAAAATGTGGCCCATAGAAACAATGGAATACTATGCAGCCATAAAAAATGATGAGTTCATAGGGACATAGATGAATCTGGAAATCATCATTGTTAGAAAACTGACACAAGAACAGAAAACCAAAGACCGCATGTTCTCACTTGTAGGCAGGTGTTGAATAAGCAGAACACATAGACACAGGGAGGGGAGCATCACTCTCTGGGGTCTGTTAGGGGGTACCAGGGGAGGGACAGTGTGGGTTAGGGAGGTGGGGAGGGATAACATGGGGAGAAATGCCAGATATAGGTGACAGGGATGGAGGCAGCAAACCACATTGCCATGTATGTACCTATGCAACAATCTTGCATGTTCTTCACATGTACCCCAGAACCTAAAGTGCAATTATATACATATTTATGTATATATATATATATATATATGAATAAGTTCATTAACTTCAATTCATTTGTATGTATGACTATATATTAGCCAAAGTAACAGTATAAAGAAAAGTACATGTGAACAATGCAAAAAATAATTTATAACCTAAAAAATGGTGTTTATTTTTAAACTTTTAATGTGTTTTGGATTACACAAATTATAACTAAGTACATATTTGTTGAAAGTGCCAAACTGTATAGAAAATATAAAACCAGGTAGCCTTCCATCTACTTTTCTTTCTTTTCCATATTTAATCTTTTGTTAACATGTTTGTTTTTATTATCAACTTTCAATTATGGATATATGTGCATGTTTATATATTTTATATTGTTTTATATTCATATATTCACCTATAGTTAAAAATCACTACATATATTTGTAAAGTTTTTTCTTAATAATATATCTGTGTTGTACATATTCTAATATTTATGATATTTCTTGTCTGTATACCTGCCTTTAAAAAAATTGCTCAGTATTCCCTTGCATAGATACTATATTTATGTTATTCCCTATTGAGAGAAATTTGACTTACATACAATTTTTACTATTAGAAATTTAGATGCAGTTAATCTGCTTGCTCATGCATCTTTGAGTACAAGTTACTTATGGGATTAAAGGCTTTGACGGATTTTTTAAAATTGACCTCAAACAATAATTGCTTTATAATTGATGGAATATGTGGTATTATTTGCAACAGGATTTACAACACTGAATATTATACAACTGTTCACTGTCCCAAAAGATCAAAACAATAATATTGTATGGAATTAATTGCCATTTTCCTATGATTAATTTTATTATCCATTTTTTTCATTTCTGAACTTACTGTTTTTATATTTAGACAATTTTTATAACATGATGTTATTAACTGCATTCTTATCCATTCTTAAGGATTGTCCTTAATTTCAGTTTAGTCTTCAGTTAGATTAATTTTTAAATCATTAGTGGATCTCATAATATGTAATGTTTATGTTGAATAAAAAGAAAAATTCAATATTTATTTGCTATCCAACATTAATAATACTGATGCGCTCTGGAAAATTTCGACTAGGAGTTTACTTCTATATCCTCAATTTAGCCACTTCTCTGGGAATATGATAGGCACCCACACTAGTGGTGGTAGTGTTTATTACTCAAATTTAACAGAGCCTTGTTTTTTAAAAGACACATCTATGTCTTAGAGTCTTATAGTAGCAAAGGGAAAATATTTAGGAATCAGCTCATTGTTTTTTTTTTTAAATGAAGGAAGTAACGATTCTGAGAGATGAATTATCTTCCTGTTTATTTTAATTATTTTAGAAAATTTCCACCTGCTTTATAAACAGTTCTGTCCTATTGACAGGCAAACTATTTTAAATGCAGTCTAATAATTATAATTCTTAAGACATTCTTAGCTTACATAACGACTGATTGCTCCTATCCCACAGCTTCTGTTGCTTGGAGTACAATATATTGATATTTGCTACAAAAAGTAATGTGCATTTAGGACTTAATGTTATAACTGAATTACTAGACTGGTACTCAGTCACATCTCTTAATCACAGCCAATGTGTCCTTCATAATTCAGTAACTTGCTGGTATTAAGATATAATATTTGTACAAAAATAATTCTCGAGACATTATTAGATTATTAATTTAACTGTCAGTGAAATGTCAGGTAGGTTCTCATTATGATTAAGCAAAAACTGTTAGTTTATTTTAATTTGCAACTAATAACTGGGAATCAACTATTGCAACTGACTTTAGAGTAGCCAATAAATGACTCATTTTATTGTATTTAGATAATGATACCTTTTACTCTTGATTACCAAAACAGACAACAGAAGCAAAGCTTCCACTCCTTGCATTTCATCATAATGGATTTTCTTATTTTTATTCTGTGTTCTCTGTCAATTTCGTGATATCCCTTAGAAGGTTTCCAGGAGTCTCTCCTACCTTGTAGGTTGAAGGATAACAGTATTCACTAGGACAGACCAGATGAAATGGTAATCTGGACCATTAAAAATACTTCCTTCTTGGGAAATAATAATAATACAATGTTGAAAACTCTAATGTGCCATACAAGAGGAGCAAAGGTTTCTGTCTTATCGCTTCAGAGGTGCTTGTTGAAAATAAATTACCTGTGATAGAATAATCCACAATCTGCATAAAGAATGCATTGAAGTCATGAATCATTGCTAATTCTTCTTCCATATCACTTTTAAATTGTTGTTCTGGTGACCCCATTACTTTTTTGACAACTGATATTTATCCTGTGCAGTCCACTGCTACAAAATCTGGTTGCTTATCCTTAGCCCATCAGTAGTAAATTGGACTGAATGTGTGGGAAATGATGCTACACTTTAGGAGCCTTGGAAGAAAGAAGTCTACTTTATAATGTCTGGTGAAAATATGTGAAATGATATAAGCCTTCTCAATACACAGCTTAAGAACCTCCACTCTTTGAAATCTCCACCAGGAACTTGCCTTCCTGGAAATTCTCTATCTAGAACAGAGCAATGAAACCTCTTAACACTATCTTCTTAAGATAGATAATTGCTGATAATTCCCTCTGTAGAATGGGCAGAATTCTCTAGGGGGAAATCAGCACTCTACCATCATGCAGCTGGACTGAGCCAGGCGGAATTTCTGACTTTCCTCAGTAAAATACGATTTTCAGTGATTTCAAACTCTATATGTATAAGATAATATTACATCAGAGATGACTGAGTATGACTTGCTACTAACTTCTGAACAACATGGCTAAAAAGAATGAGAGGACACATTTTAGCTTGTTTCCGTCCTGACTGTTTTGCTTTAATGTTGATGCCCAATAAAATGCTTGTAAGGAGGCTGTGGTTTCTGCCTTATGAGGACAGCAGGGATGAAAATGAAAACAGAAAGTGAAAAAATTCTGAAGAAAATGAATTACTATTGTCATCTCCTAAATGTCACTTGATTTCAGAGATCCTATTTACCATTATTTACCATAGGTTAACATCGAAGAGTATGTCTTATTAAAATATTACACCTTTAAGCAGAAGTCTTGAGCAGTGACAAGGGATCATATTTAAACACCCAGCCTAGAGTACAGTGCATTTTACGTAGTAGTTGATGCCCTCTCTTGGCAATAACAGTCAATCCTAGATTGCTTTAGAAAGAACTATAAAAATGTAAATTACCGAGACCTGATTTGATCTTATTGCCTTAGTTAACTTCTAACACTTAAACTTAAAATATATGGCTGCTGGAGCTAATTAATACTGGTTAATTTGCATATTTGAAAATCTTCCCATAGTATTCCTTCACTCTCTTAACGAATATGAGATGACTCTTTCAAAGCTCATGAGACCATTTAGTGAACTGGACGGAAATTTGTGCCTTCATTTAAGAATGTTTGAATTTTTTCTTTATAAGTTCCATATCAGTTTGAATTCTATCTTGTATTCCTTACTAGTTTTCCTCCCTAGTAAACAGAAGACAGAAGCTGTTTTGTATCAAATTACACAATTTAAATAAAAAGTAATGCCTTAAATTAGCTTAATAAAAATTTTAGAAGTGATTGTCTACTCATGATTAGATTCTGAAATTAAATACAGCAGAAAGTAAGTCTAGAATATATTTTTGCCAACAGATTATAAAATTATCTGGCAGAATAGATTCATAACAGCAGAAAAAGGATCAAAATAGTTATATAATTGGAATAAAAATGTTTACTTGATATGAATATTAATGTTTTTTAATTTTAACAGTCTCTAATTTTGAGGCTATTTTAAGAATTAAGTATTGGTAATAATAATGTTTGTTACAAATTATGAAACAATATCAGCTATATATACAGTTATATAATATTCACAAAAATTAAAGCATATTTAGGTATACATGCCATCTATACAAAAAATAAAGTGCAAACGTGGATAACTGATATCAAATGCAAGATCTGGTAACCTAAATCTAATATTCTAGTATTTACTTAACTTTTTTTCATAAAGTCTATCAATATTCATATTCTTATTCCTTTCTTTAGAAAACTACTTCATAATTTATTGTATTACAAAGTTAATGTTAACTTTTACCACCTGACATTACACCCTCCTAACAACACCTCTGAAATATGTGCAAGGAATTTGAGGGCAATCTTTTTATTGAAGCATGTGCATGACAACACCTAGTGACTCATTTGCCAGAAAGAATACAGTATCTATAAAAGCGCTTAGCTATACATAATCAATAACATTAGAGATATGTGGCTGAATTTACTTTAACAGAGTTAATAGTCAAACCTCATTTTATAGTTCTAATTAATTTGTGTGCTAGGAACCATCCAAATTTCCAGACAAATCTAGAGCTAAGAAGAGAAGGAGAAAAGCTAAGACAATTGATTCTGATTCAGAGGCTTTAAATGTAGTTGCAAGCTCCAGATTTAGAATATGTTATTTAATGCCCCTGGATCACCAAAGTGTAATTAATTTATATATTTACCATCCTCTTTTTTAAAGGACAAAATAGGTCCTTGGATGCTGTCCTTCAGCTAGTTATTTCCTTCGACCTTTATTGTACTAGATTATCTCTTTAAATACTGTTTTATATCTAAAACTAAACACCTGTATTTTTGTAAGTCTAAAATCTCTCATCTCTCAGTTTTTATTTTCAAGTGAATTTCCTAGCATATTTTGTGGAGATGATATACAGTTTCAGTAGAAGTAATTTAAGAATGAGGTGCTTTTAAAGCTAGTAGAAGGTAAATCATCATTCAGGTTGTTCTGCCAGAATTGCCTACTCCCTATTCAAAGACATGGCTGGCAAATTCAATTAATTAGACATTGTGGTTTCTTTCAAAGAAAAACCACGTATAATTATTGGAGTGCATGAACTCATTATTGTTTTTGTAAGCTTTTATTGCCTTTGGGGAGCATTTTCACTATTAGCAATGTGAAATTTGCTCCTGAAATATGACCACCTCTTGTACCTCGATCAGCATAAATCAACCCTGAAGGGCACACTTAGGATTGTGGAAATGCCAACTAATAAGAGAAACCAGCAACTTTGAAAGCCAAACTTTCAGAAAACCCTAGAAAAAGAAGGTGGGGGTGAGTGCTTGATAGCACTTCTCCATACTAAGTATGTGACATCAATTATAGTTAGAAATAAGAATAGTGTATCTTCTGAAATCTAGATATCATGATTGGGTATTGCATAACATTGTATAATATGGTCTTGCAAATAAGAAATGTGCAACAATGACTGTTGATAAAACACTGATGGCTCATATATTCATTCATAATTTTTAAAACAAGTTATATGTTAGTTTATTTGAACTTTATAACATTCCAGTAAATTAATTATGAACAAACTAAAGCCTAGAACATTTAGGTAATACATTCAATTCACACACTTAGAGAGTACCAGAACCACTGTAAAGGTCTCTCAATTAAAGTAAGTCCTCACTTAATATCATCCATGGGTTCTTGGAAACTGCAGCTTGAAGTGAAACAACGTGTAATAAACCATTTTTTTTCTGATCTATGTTATAATGAAATGATATTGAAAGAAACAGCATTATTTGGGCACTTACTGTAAGTCATTTCACTTAAATTCATATTTTCTAAGAATATCCAGTACATATTTGATTTCATTGAAAAGCAAATATTTTAAATTCTTCCTTTTATTGAGTGAAAATGTGTAAGTAAGTTTTTTTTTTAATTAAAGTATAAAGAACCTAACATTATTAATGATTTTCTTTGCCGTTCTGAGATATACTTGTGTTGGTACTTCAGTTATGTTTCAACTAAAACTAGGGATTCTCTGCAATAAAATACATGCTATTTACAAAGTGCTGTGAAATATACAATAATTATTAAACTGAATGCTAAGAATAGAAAAAAAAAGTTTCCCCTAAAATACTGTCTTCTTTAAACAAAGTTTGACAAAAATTAGAATAATACTAAAAATTGTGACTGTGAAATTAACAAATGCCCATCTGTGCTGTGGTTAAGTTAGATATGTAAAGATGTCAAAGTTGTCACTTTTCTGTCAAAAAGTAAGAGTGTTTTTACCTACTCCCCAAAAAAAAGCCAAAAAACTCCAGACTGGTGTCATTTGTAGTAATATCCAATAGACTACAAACCACAGGATGGCTGTCCCCTAGGCTAACGTAAATCTCTCTACATATCTTTTATCCTGTCTTCTTTAGAAACTCTATTCTATTGATTATCATTTCACTCTCCTGTATCTATAACTGTTTCTCATTCCTTCCTGACTGTCAAAGCAATATTTGTACCAATGAAATTAAATAAATAAGGAAAACTTTATTGGAGCCTACAGCAATGGACAAGAGAGCCTGGAACACTGTATTAACTCCACTGAAATGAAGGCAAGGGAGTTCCTAGGAGGTTGAGTCAGGGGATCATAGGCCATCTGTATTTGCTAATTGGGCTTCAAAAAAGTCAATTTTCTGATGTCCTTAAACAAAAGGTAGGGAGTTTTACAACTTGAAGCAAAGCCCATCAAAGTTAGATTTTCTTTCTTTTTTAATTGTACTTTTTAGGTTCTGAAGTTAGCTTACACTACAGTGCACAGATGAGGAGTCAGAGACTTCTTAAATCATTCTTAGAACCGTGACCAGAGCAGTATACATTTTTCCTCTTTGAACAAAAAACCATTTTTGCTGTATTTTTACCATAGAAAGTATTTTTTAAAATGTGCAGATCATGCAGGATTGTTGCATAGGTACACACATGGCAATGTGGTTTGCTGCGTCCATTCCCCCCGTCACCTACATCTGGCATTTCTCCCCATGTTAAAGGTAAGTTTCTACCCTCCCAAGGAGACTGGGAGATAGAGACTCTATCTTTATTAATGATTACATTTCTTTTTTGTTTGTTTGTTTTCCAGGAAGCTTCTTCATGATCCTCTCAGTTATCTTTTTTTTATTATTGCATTTTAGGTTTGGGGGTACATGTGAAGAACATGAAAGATTGTTGCATAGGTACACACATGGCAGCGTGATTTGCTGCCTTCCTTCCCTTCACCTATATCTGGCATTTCTCCCCATGCTATCTCTCCCCAACTCCTCACCCCTCACTGTCCCTCCCCTGTTTCCCCCCAACAGACCCCAGTGTGTGATGCTCTCCTCCCTGTGTCCATGTGTTCTCATTGTTCAACACCGGCCTATGAGTGTGAACATGCGGTGTTTGATTTTCTGTTCTTGTGTCAGTTTGCTGAAAATGATGGTTTCCAGGTTCATCCATGTCCCTACAAAGGACACAAATGATTACATTTCAAAGGAATTGTTCCCATGTCCTTGAGATCTGTCACTAGACAAGGATGCCCCCTCTCACCTCTCCTATTGAATATTGTATTGGAAGCTCTAGCCAGAGCAGTCAGGCCAGAAAAAGAAATAAAATGTAATCAATTAGGAAAGGAGAAAGTCAAATCATCACTATTTTAGATGACATGATTGTATATTTAGAAGATTCCATCATCTCAGCCCCAAATCTCCTGAAACGGATAAGCAACTTCAGCAAAGTCTCAGGATACAAAATCAATGTGCAGAAATCACGAGCATTCCTGTACACCAATAACAGACTAACAGAGAGCCAAATCAAGAGAGAACTCCCAATCACAATTGCTACAAGGAGAATAAAATACCTAGGAATACAACTAACAAAGGATGTAAAGGACCTCTTCAAGGAGAACTGTAAACCACTGCTCAAGGAAATGAGAGAGGACACAAAAAGATGGAAAAACATTTCATGCTCATTGTTAGGAATAATCAAAATTATGAAAATAGCCATACTGCCCAAAGTAATTTATAGATTCAACACTATCCCCTTCAAACTACCAATGACCCTCTTCACAGAACTCGAAAAAACCACCTTAAACTTCATATGGAACCAAAAGAGAGCCCACATAGCCAAGACAGTCCTAACCAAGAAGAACAAAGCTGGATGCATCACACTACCTGACTTCAAACTATACTACAAGGCTACACTAATCCTAATTGTTAGGTACCAAAAGAGAGATATAGACCAATGGAGCAGAACAGAGGCCTTGGAGGCAACACCACACATCTACAACCATATGATATTTGACAACCCTAACGAAAACAAGCAATGGGGAAAGGATTCCCTGTTTAATAAATGGTGTTGGGATAACTGACTAGCCATGTGCAGAAAGCATAAACTGGACCCCTTCCTGACACCTTAACTAAAATTAACTCCAGATGGATTAAAGACTTAAACATAAGACCTGGCACCATAAAAACTCTAGAAGAGAACCTAGGCAAAAGCATTCAGGACATAGGCATAGGCAAGGATTTCATGACTAAAACACCAAGAGCATTGGCAACAAAAGCCAAAATAGACAAATGGGATGTAATCAAACTCCAGAGCTTCTGCAGAGCAAAAGAAACAATCATTAGAGTGAACTGGCAAACAACAAAATGGGAAAATTTTTTTTGCAATCTACCCATCTGACAAAGGCCTAATACCCAGAATCTACAAAGAACTACAACAGATATACAAGAAAAAAATAAGCAAACCCATTCAAAAGTGGGCAAAGGATGTGAACAGACACCTTTCAAAAGAAGACATATATGAGGCCAACAAACATGAAAAAATGAGATACTGTCTCACATCACTTAGAATGGCAATCATTAAAAATCTGGAGACAAGGATGCTGGAGAGGATGTGGAGAAATAGGAACACTTTTACACTGTTGGTGGGAGTGTAAATTAGTTCAACCATTGTGGAAGACAGTGTGGTGAGTCCTCAAGGACCTAGAAGTAGTAATTCCATTTGACCCAGCAATCCCATTACTGGGTATATACCCAAAGGATTATAAATCATTCTGTTATAAAGACACTTGCACATTTATGTTCATTGCAGCACTGTTTACAATAGCAAAGACCTGGAACCAACCCAAATGCCCATGGATGATAGACTGGAAAAAGAAAACGTCGCACATATATACCATGGAATATTATGCAACCATAAAAAACAATGAGTTCACGTCCTTTATAGGGACATGGATGAATCTGGAAACTATCATTCTCAGTAAACTGACACAAGAACAGAAAATCGAACACCACACGTTCTCACTCATAGGTGGATGTTGAACAATTTGAACAAATGGACTCAAGGAAGGGAGCGTCCCACCCTGGGGACTGTTGGGTGGGGCTAGGGGAGGGACAGCAGGGATTGGGGAGGTTGGGGAGGGATAACATGGGGAGAAATACCAGATATACGTGATAGGGGGATGGAGGCAGCAAATCACATAGCCATGTATATATCTATGCAACAATCCTGCATGATCTGCACATGTACCCCAGAACCTAAAGTACAATAATAAAAAAAAGAAAAGAAAAAGAAGAAAAGGAAACAACCACTTTTAGTGAAGCACCCCAGGTATGGCAATATTAGGAAGCATCATTACAAGAATTGAAGGGCCAACAGAAGACGTTGTTTTAAATGAGTTTTCAGGTAGTTAAAAGTCATGGAATGGGACCCCCCAGTGGGTTGTATCCATAGACACTACTCTTATTAATTAGTTCCCTGCTTTGTTCTGAGTCTTTAACCCCTCAACTCTACTGGTTTCTTCTTATCAATTAATTCAGGTGCAGGGAAGACATGGAGTATAGCAAGGAAACTCCAAATTCTTTCTCCTCCTTCCACATTTGAATTTTTTTTGTTGGTTCTTTCTGTTGCACAATGGACCATTCCAGAAATGGGAGAGAATAGATTTGGAGGAGGCAAATAGAGACTAACCAGCCCTACTACAGACATGATTACTCAAACATTCTTGATATTAAAGGTTACCACAGCCTATGGCTTTATGTTAACTACTGCATCTGACTCCTTTAGATATTTTTGCAACTATACATTCAGGCTGAGATTGCTAATTAGCTTTACATATGATTATTTAAACTTTTTAACCATTCAGACTGTGTAGAACTTATTCCTCCAGTTTTAACTTCTGGTCCTCAGCATCCCCACTAGCCTTCTAGAGGGTCCTTAAAAAGCCTTAATTCCTGAACATTGGCATGGTCTTTGCCAAGTATCCATTTAAATTGTAATATCTAAGGATGAATTAGGTACAAAATGTGCCTGAAGGCAGAAGATGAACTGAAGTGTGTCTTGAGTTTATTCACATGTTAGAGAAATACTTACCATCAAGGTAATCATTCAATTTTGATAAAGTTAATAAAAATGTCTTCTTTTTGAAAAAACATAATCTAAGAGAAGTCAATGTTTTGTTTTTCATCTAATATAGTAAAATCTGATACAATAAAGATAAAATGATATAATAAAAATGTAATATGTAAAACTTGGAGAAGAACACTTTATTTACTATAGAAGGAGGAAATTCACTCAGTTCATTGCATACAAAAATAATTTTAGTATAATTAAAAGGAATATAACTTAAAGTGTCGTTAGATACATTTTAATACAGAGTGGGTATATTACATGAAATTACACTCACTCAATTTTAGCAGTAGCAGTGTGTTAAACACTGTGAACTCTCTAATATATATCAAGAATATATAATTTGAACCACAGATACTTTTTTCAATTAATTCAAAGATTAGCTTATACTGCCTTTGGTTTTCTCAATTATTTTCCCATGAAAAACACGTCAAAAATTATTTTAAATCTACTTATTCTTCATGCAAAATGTTAGTTTGAAAGCTTAGTCCTACTGACATTAATTTAAATCTAAACATTATATTGAAAAATTTATTTACTAAACTATTACGGAGTTGACAAGTTTTTTCCTTTCCTAAAGGCCTAATTGATTTTGAACTGTGCCCCTTTCAAGAGAAGGGCATCTAATGTATTTAAAGAGATTGGAATCCATCCTTAGAATAATGTAGGACATATTCAACAATTATGATTCAAAGAGATCACCTACTCTGGGCTTTTTGACATTTTGAAATAATCGATCAAGTATTTTAGACAGTGTGTGATTGTAAAATGTCTGGGAGGGTCGGTGAAACATGACAAATTACAGTGCAATTCTTGTAGATTTGTGATTCTACAATCCATCTTTAAAAACCCATATCTACAAGTAGCAGAAGCCCAAGTGCATACTTATGATGAGATTTTCAAGGGAGTTACAGCTTCTCATTGGGATTGTAATTTAGTTTAGTAGGTTAAGAAAAATGATACTTATGAATGTGATGGAATTTTTCTTACGATTGAGTATTTCTACTTTAACTTGCTAATTTAGCTTTCTGTAATTTTTGCATCCTGGCATTATTATATATGTATCTGAAACAGAAGGTTAAAGGAGAACATCTCATGCTCTGTCAAGAGAGTTTCCCAAAAAGTATCTTGAAAACAGGATAACTAAAAGTGAAATTGAATATAATTTTATTTGTACATACAGTGAAAATGGGATATAACTTTATTTAGTCAATGATACATACCCATAGAATATTTTGATTCTGTATGTTAGAAAAATATTTTCTTCTGTAAGTATCATGACATAGTTCTAACAAGAAGCAAGTCTCCATTTATCTGTATAGATAATGGCAGTGAATTGTCCAAAATATACTATGCTCTGATTTCCAAGTTGGATCCTTTCTGGGGAAAAAGAAGGGATAAGTGCTGCTCTGAATGACGTATAAGAGTTAAAGTGGTTGGTCCTCATCTAATGGAAAGAAGTGGGGGACATGAAGAAAGGTTTTAATCCCAGAAAATTCTGATCATAGGTAACCATAAATTAGGACTACAATTTGGAAGCATATTTACTATGAAGCTGATAAATTTCATGGTTTATAGCCCCTCATTTTCAAGATTCTTTCTTAGTAGACATCTTATGAATGTGTTCAAACAAGTCATGTGTTTTTGTAAAATTGCAAAAGTAACTCCTTGGTTAAAATAGTGCCTGTCTACACTTTTCTTGGGATATTGGCTTAGCTATAAGCAATTTTGGGATCCAACAATAGGGATGTTGAGTTCATATATATTCAGTTACAGTTTAACAGGTGCACTTTTACCATTTGTGATCACTTCTATCTTTAAATTGTTACTGGCTGTCTTAGTCCAAGAATGATTGCAGTGTTCCATAACCTAAATATTCTGACACAGGGACTCCTGCCCAGCAGGAGAAAGAAATATTAAGAAATCCTTTGTGTCAAAGCACAAGGAAGTAGGTAGTGCAGGAGAAATAGGGTTTGAAATGCTTACAACTCCAAGCTGATCCCCAAAAGGTCTAAATATAAGAGCTCATATATGGACATAAATTATAACAATTCTAAATATTTACCTGATATTACCAAAAATGAGCTATAGAGCTAAAAGTAACTTCCTCAACTAACAATAAGAAATAATTTTTGATTGTGCTTAAGAAAAAAATATTTTTTTTTCTTTTTTTTTTTTGAGACGGAGTTTCGCTCTTGTTACCCAGGCTGGAGTGCAATGGCGCGATCTCGGCTCACCGCAACCTCCACCTCCTGGGTTCAGGCAATTCTCCTGCCTCAGCCTCCTGTGTAGCTGGGATTACAGGCACGAGCCACCGTGCCCAGCTATTTTTTTATATTTTTAGTAGAGACGGGGTTTCACCATGTTGACCAGGATGGTCCCGATCTCTTGACCTCGTGATCCACCCGCCTCGGCCTCCCAAAGTGCTGGAATTACAGGCTTGAGCCACCGCGCCTGGCCTAAAAATATTTTTATTCTTTCAATTTATTGTTATGAAAGAGCTATCAAAGCCTGTAGCTGCAAAATGTAAAAAAATAAGATATCTACTACACACTGGGGTCTATTAGGGGGAATGGGGGAGGGACAGCCTGGGGAGAAATGCAAAGTGTGGGTAAAGGGGAGGAAGGCAGCAAAACACACTGCCATGTGTGTACCTATGCAACTATCTTGCACGTTCTACACATGTATCCCAAAACCTAAAATGCAATAAAAATTAAAAAAAAAAGATATCATGGGGATAGATGAGGCAGTTCAATAATAAAAAATGTGTTGTTTTTCTATATTTTGTGATGACTTTGGTATTTGTCAGCTTTTTAAAATTTGGAATTTCAAAAAAAATGTGAAATATTTTCTCCTTCTAAATAAATATGCAGTGTTGTGCTTAGTCTATGTTCTTCTGCTTATGTAGGATACTGGAAATTGTATGAGCATCCTGTTTCACAAAACCCAGATCTGCTGCTTCCTTACTGCCTTCCATGGTATTTCTTGCTCTAACCGTTCTGTGACTAAATCCTACCACCCCATTGCCAACACTCCCAGAAGCTCTGAGAATAAAATGAAGTTAATCTTAAAGTCAGAAAAAGCCATCAGCTTTACTGCAATCCATTAACAGGAAAATATTCAGATTATAATTTGTTTTTCTCTTGAACCAGGGATGTATGATTGATGTGGTGGTCATTTGATGTTATCTTTATGTTCATTCTCAAAACTTACCCTATTCAAAATACTAGTTCTTTCCATTGTAGATGCCTAGAATTGAGCTTACATTATTCAGATGCTAATAATTTTTTTATTAACTTCTTACACTTTTTCCTAATTTGGATCCTAGCTAATTTAAAAGTTATTTCGAAGTGAATTGTTAATGTTTACCTTCTCAAGTTATTAGTCTGTTCTTACACTGCTAATAAAGATATACCTGAGACTGGGTAATTAATAAAGAAAAAGAGGTTTAATGGACTCACAGTTTCATGTGTCTGGGGAGGCCTCACAATAATGTCATAGGTGAATGGAGGAGCAAAATAATGTCTTACATGTCAGCAGGCAAGCAAGCTTGTGTAGGATAACTCCCCTTTATAAAACCATCAGATCTCATGAGACTTATTCACTATCAAAAAACAGCATGAATAAGACTTGTCCCCATGATTCAATTACCTCCCACAGGGTCCTTCCCAGGACTAATGGGAATTACAAAAGCTATATTTCAAGATGAGATCTTGGTGGAGACATAGCCAAACCATGTCATCAAGTAAAAACAGTTGAAGGCTTTATATTTGCATTCACTTAAAATTAAATTTTCAGAAAAAAACAAAATGAGAATGTTTTGAAATCCTTCTTGGGAAAATTCACCTGTTTCCTTTTTCATAGTTTGCCCTACTTCTTTCCAGTAAAAAAAAAAAAAAAATGAAGTCAGTGCTCATAGAAATTACTTGTATGATTCTCATATCATATATGGCTTTCTGTATCAGATTTTAGTTATAAATAAAATAGATGAAATTTGCCAACAAGTGTGTAAACTGAGGACAGAGAAGACATCTTAATTCTTAGCAAATAGTAAGAGTTCAGAAGTATTTACTAAGATATGAGAATAGTTTCTTTGCTGTTCTTTATTATGTGGTCATATCCAGAGTAATATAGTAATTAATTTTTGGCTACCTACTGCTGATTACATATTTACATTTAATTGAGAACATACTGATTTGTTTGTTTTATTTAATTCTCTAATTTTTGCAACTTGAATCTTTATTCTAGTTTGGAATCTGTCTTTTTAAAAATGTTTTATCATAACTTAAGTTCTGGGGTACATGTGCAGATCTTGCAGGATTGTTACATAGGTATACACATGCCATGGTGGTTTGCTGCATGCAACCCCCAATCACCTACGTTAAGTATTTCTCCTAGTGTTATCCCTCTCCAATCTCCCCACCCCCTGCTATCCCTCCCTTAGTCCCCCACTCCCCATCAGACCCCAGTGTGTGATGCTCCCCTCCCTGTGTCCATGTGTTCTCATTGTTCAACACCCGCCTATGAGTGAGATAATGCAATGTTTGGTTTTCTGTTCTTGTGCCAGTTTGCTGAGAATGATGGTTTCCAGATTCATCCATGTCTCTGCAAAGAACATGAACTCCTCTTTTTTATAGCTGCATAGTATTCTATGGTGTATATGTGCCACATTTTCTTCATACAGTCTGTCATTGATGGGCATTTGGGTTGGTTCCAGATCTTTGCTATTGTAAACAGTGCTGCAATGAACATATGTGTGCATGTATCTTTATAAAATAACTATTAATAATCCTTTGGTTATATGCTCAGTAATGGATTGCTGGGTCAAATGGAATTTCTTTTTTGAGATCCTTGAGGAATCACCACACTGTCTTCCATAATTGTTGAACTAATTTATACTCTTTCCAACAGTGTAAAAGCTTCACATCCTCTTCAGCATCTCTTGATTCCTGACTTTTTAATAATCACCATTCTAACTTGCATGAGATAGTATCTTAATGTGGTTTTGATTTGCATTTCTTTAATGACCAGTCATGATGAGCATTTTTTTCGTATATTTGCTGACTGCATGAATGTCTTCTTTTCAAAAGTGTCTCTTTCTGTCTTTCTCCTACTTTTTGATGAGGTTGTTTGCTTTTTTCTTGTAAATTTGTTTAGGGTCTTTGTAGGTTCTGGATATCACCCCTTTGTCAGATAGGTAGCTTGCAAATTTTGTTTTTCCTATTCTGTTGGTAGCTAGTTCACTCTAATGATTGTTTCTCTTGCTGTGCAGAAGCTCTTAAGTTTAATTAGGTCCCATTTGTCCATTTTGGCTTTTGTTGTCATTGCATTTGGTGTTTTGTCATGAAGTCCTTACCTATACCTATGTCCTGAATGGTATTGCCTATATTTTCTTCTAGGGTTTTTATGATGTTAGGTCTTATGTTTAATTCTTTAATCCATCTGGAGTTAATTTTTATATAAGGTGCAAGGAAATGGTCCAGTTTCTGCTTTCTGCACATGGCTAGCCAGTTTTCCCAACACCATTTATTAAACAGGGAATCCTTTTCCTGTCAAAGATCAGATGGCTGTAGATGTGTGCATTACTTCCAAGGCCTCTTTCTTTTCCATTGGCCCATATCTCTGTTTTGGTACCAGTATTATATTGTTTTGATTACTGTAGCCTGGTAGTATAGTTTGAAGTTAGGTAGCGTGATGCCTCGAGCTTTACTCTTTTTACTTAGGATTGTCTTGGCTAGGCAGGCTCTCTTTTGGTTCCATATGAAGTTTTAGGTGTTTTTTTTTTCCAGTTCTGTAAAGAAGGTCGATGGTAGCTTGATGGGGATAGCATTGAATCTATACATCACTTTGGGCAGTATGGCCATTTTCATGATATGGATTCTTCCTAACCATGAGCATGGAATGTTTTTCCATCTGTTTGTATCCTCTCTTACTTCCTTGAGTAGTGGTTTGTAGTTCTCCTTGAAGAGGCCCTTTACATCCTTTGTTAGTTGTATTCCTAGGTGTTTTATTCTCTTTGAGAAAATTGTGAATGGGAGTTCATTCATGATTTGGCTCTCTGTTTATCTGTTATCAGTGTTTAGGAATGCTTATAATTTTTGCACATTGATTTTGTATCCTGAGACTTTGCTGAAGTTGCTTATCAGTTTCAGGAGATTTGGGGCTGAGTTGATGGGGTCTTCTAAATATACAATCATGTCAGCTGCAAATAGAGACAATTGATTTCTTCCTTTCCTAATTGAATACCTTTTATTTCTTTTTCTTGCCTGATAGCTTGGCTGAAACTTCCAGTACTATCTTGAATAGCAATGGTGAGAGAGGGCACCCTTGTCTAGTGCCAGTTTTCAAAGGAAATGCTTCCAGTTTTTGCCCATTCACTGTGATATTGGCTGTGGGTTTGTCATAAATAGCTTTTATTATTTTGAGATACATTCAATTGATACCTAGTTTATTGAGTGTTTTTAGCATAAAGGGCTGTTGAATTTTGTCAAAGGCCTTCTCTGCATCTATTGAGATAATCATGTGGTTTTTGTCTTTGGTTCTGTTTATGTGATGGATTACATTTACAGATTTGCATATGTTGAACCAGCCTTGCATCCCCAGGATGTAGCCTACTTGGTCATGATGGATAAACTTTTTGATTTGCTGTTCCATTCATTTTGCCAGTATTTTATTGAAGATTTTTGCATATATGTTTGTCAAGGATATTGGCCTGAAGCTTTCTTTTCTTGTTGAGTCTCTGCTGAGTTTTGGTATCAGGATGATATTGGTCTCATAAAATGAGTTAGGGAGGATTCTCTCTTTTTGTATTGTTTGGAATAGTTTCAGAAGGATTGGTACCAGGTCCTCTTTGCACATCTAGTGTAATTCAGTTGTGAACCTGTCTGGGCCTGAACTGTTTTTGGTTGGTGGGCTATTAATTCCTGCCTTAACTTCAGACCCTGTTATTGGTCTATTCAGGGATTCAACTTCTTCCTGGTTTAGTGTTGGGAGGATGTAAGTGCCCAGAAATTTGTCCATTTCTTCTTGATTTACTGGTTTATGTGCATAGAGGTTTTTTGTAGCAATCTCTGATGGTAGTTTAGTTTGTATTTCTGTGAAATCAGTCATGATATCCCCTTTATCATTGTTTATTGCATCTATTCGATTCTTCTATCTTTCACTTTGTATTAGTCTGGCTAGCTGCCTATCTATTTTGTTGATCCTTTAAAAAAACCTACTCCTGGATTTATTGATGTTTTTTGAAGGGTGTGTGTGTGTGTGTGTGTGTGTGTGTGTGTGTGTGTGTGTGTCTATCTCCTTCAGTTCTGCTTTGATCTTAGTTATTTTTTGTCTTCTGTTAGCTTTTGAATTTGTTTTATCTTGCTCCTCTAGTTTTTTAAATTATGATGATAGGTCATTGATTTTAGATCTTTCCTCACTTCTTATGTGGGCATTTAATGCTATATATTTCCCTATAGACACTGCTTTAAATGTGTCCCAGAGATCCTGGTACATTGTGTCTTCATTCTCATTGTTTACAGAATGCATCCTCATTTCTGCCTCATTTCATTATTTACCCAGTAGTCATTCAGGAGCATGTTGTTCAGTTTCCATGTAGTTGTGCAGTTTTGAGTTCTAATCCTGAGCTCTAATCTGATTGCACTATGGTCTAAGAGACTGGTTGTTATGATTTCTATTCTTTTGCATTTGCTGAGGAGTGATTTACTGCCAATTATGTAGTCAATTTTAGAGAAGTGTGATGTGGTGCTGAAAAGAATGTATATTCTGTGGATTTGGGGTGCAGAGTTCTGCAGATATCTATTAGGTTTGTTTGGTCCACATCTGTGTTCAAGTCCCAGATATCCTCGTTAATTTTCTGTCTCATTGATCTGTCTAATATTGACAGTGGAATGTTGAAGTCTCCCACCATTATTATGTGGGAATCTAAGTATCTTTGTAGGTCTGAGAACTTGCTTTATGTATCTTGGTGCTCCTGCATTGGATGCATAGATATTTAGGATAGTTAGCTCTTCTCGTTGCATTGATCTTTTACCATTATGTAATGCCCTTCTTTGTCTCTTTTGATCTTTGTTGGTTTGAAGTCCCTTTTATCGGAGACTAGGGTTGCAAATCCTCCTTTTGTTGTTGCTCTCTAATTGCTTGGTAAGTCTTCTTCCATCCCTTTATTTTAAGTCTATGTGTGTCTTTGCACATGAGATGAGTCTCCTGAATACAACATACCAATGGGTCTTGACTTTTTATCCAATTTGCCCGTCTGTGTCTTTTGATTGGGACATTTAGCTCATTCACATTTAAGGTTAATATTGTTATGTTTGAATTTGATCCTGCCATTTTGATGCTAGCTGGTTTTTTTGCCCATTAGTTGACACAGTTTCTTCATTGTGTCAATGGTCTTTATCATTTGTTATGTTTTTGCAGTGGCTGTTACTGGTTTTTCCTTTCCATGTTTAGTGCTTCCTTCAGGAGCTCTTGTAAGGCAGGCCTAGTGGTGACAAAATCTCTCAGCAATAGCTTGTCCACAAAGGATTTTATGTCTCCTTCCTTAATAAAGCTTAGTTTGGCTGGATATGAAATTCTGTGTTGAAAGTTCTTTTCTTTAAGGATGTTGAATATTGGCCCCCACTCTCTTCTGGCTTATATGATTTCTGGGGAGAGATCCACTGTGAGTCTGATGGCTTCCCTTTGTGGGTAACCCAACCTTTCTCTCTGGCTGCCCTTAGCATTTCTTCCTTCATTTTAACCCTGGTGAATCTGATGATTATGTGCCTTGGGGTTGGTCTTCTTGAGGAATATCTTTTTGGCGTTCTCTCTATTTCCTGGAGTTGAATGTTGGCCTGCCTTGCTAGGTTGGGAAAGTTCTCCTGTATGATATCTTGAAGAGTGTTTTCCAGCTTTGATTCAGTGTCTTTGTCACATTTAGGTACAGTGATGAAATGTAGATTAGGTCTCTTTACATAATCTCATATTTTTGGAGGCTCCATTCATTTTTTTTCAGTCTTTTTTTCTCTAATCTTGTCTTCTTGTTTTATTTCATTGAGTTGATCTTCAATCTCTGATATCCTTTCTTCTGCTTCATCAATTCGGCTATAGAAACTTGTGTATGCTTTGCAAAGTTCTTGTGCTTTTGATGGAGTTTTTCAGCTCCATCAAGTCGTTTATGTTCTTCTCTAAGCTGGTTATTCTAGTTACTATGTTGTCTAATCTTTCTTCTACATTCTTAGTTTCTTTGCATTGGGTTGGAACTTGTTCCTTTAGCTCAGAGAAGTTTGTATTACCCACTTTCCGAAGCTTGCTGCTATCAATTAGTCAAACTTGTTTTCTGTCCAGTTTTGTTCCCTAGCCTGTGAAGAGTTGTGATCTGTTGGAGGAGGAGAGGCACTCTGGTTTTTCATGATTTCATCCTTTTGTGCTGGTTTCTTCCTATCTTTATGGATTTGTCTACCTTTGGTCTTTGAAGTTGGTGACTTTTGGATGGGGTCTCTGAGTGGATGTCCTCTCTGTTGACGTTGAAACTATTGCTTTCTGTTTTTTAGTTTTCCTTCTAACAGTGAGGCCCCTCTGCTGCAAGACTGGTGGAGGTCCACTCCAGACCCTGCTTGCCTGGGAAGCACCCATGGGGGATGCAGAACTGCAAGGATTGCTGTCTGTTCTTTTCTCTGGTAGCTTCATCCCAAAAGGGTACCCCCAGATGTCAGCCAGAGCTCTCCTGTATGAGGTGTCTTTTGGATATATGGGGGTCAGGGAGCTGCTTGAGGAGGCAGTCTGTTTCTTATCAGAGCTCAGGTGTTGTTCTGGGAGCTCTGTTTCTCCCTCTAGGGCTGCTGGGCAGGGATGTTTAAGTCTGCTGTAGCAGAATTCACAACCACCCCTTTTTCCAGGGGTTCTGTCTCCAGAAGGTGCGGTTTTATTTGTAAGTCCCTGACATGCTGCTGCCTTTTTTCAGAGATGGCCTGCCTAGCAAGGAGGGAGTCTAGTCACAGTCTCCCTGCAGAGGCACTGCTGAGCTGCCGTAGCCTCTGTTCAGCTGCTGTGTAAACTTCCTCGCACTTTTGTTTACACAGTTAAGGTTAGAACTGCATCAGCAATGGCAGGTGCCCTGCACCCCACAGAGCTGTACTATCTTGGGTGGAGCTCCAACTGCTGTGCTGGCTGTGAAACTCTCATGCCAGAGGGTTTCAGTTTGCTGGTCTTTGTCAGGGTGAAGCCCCCTGAGCCAGATCACTTGACTCCCTAACTTCAGCCCCCCTTATTTCAGGGTAGTGGGAGGTTCTGTCTCTCAGGCATTTTAGGTGACAGCCAAAATGGCCACCCAGATTTGTGCTGAGAACCTGGAGTACCAGCTGAAATGACTGCTCAGATCTGTGCTGGAATCCCACAGCGCTTGTCAGCTAGGTGGAATCTCTTGGTCTGTGTGCTGTAAAGATCATGGGAGAAGTGCAGGATCTGAACTAGAGTGCCGGAGTAGCTGGAGAAGTCCCCAGTGGCCTCCATTGGGTAGGAGGGGGATCCTCTGGCCAGTTGCACTTCCCGGGTGAGGCAACACCCCATCTGCCTCTGTTTGCCCTCCTTGGGCTACACCGACCATCCAGCCAGTCCCATTGAGATAAACCTGGTACCTCAGTTGGAAATGTGGAGATCACTTGCCTTCTGTGTGGTTCTCACTGGGAACTGTGCTCCAGAGCTGTTTCTATTTGGTCATCTTGGCAGACTCTGGAATCTCTCTTTTATTATTAAGGATTTGATGTTTCTATTTTTTACTTATTTGGTGATTTAAACATCTTAAAATATATGGGGATTTAAAAAATAAGTAAGATAGGGAATATTATAATATATAATCCACTATCTTTCTGTCACAATTTTTACCATGAGAAATTATGTTTTTGTAATATTTAACTTTTTGAGTACAATTTACACAATCTTAACAAATTTAGTTAGGTGTTGTCTTGATAAAATATTGAAAAAGGCAGTATAACTTATATAATAAGAAAATTAAAAATATTTAACTTTAAAACAACAATTATATTAGATACTGAAAGTATAATGTGATATTTCTATAGCATATTACTACTTTAGTGGCACATTTGTCAAGTAAATAATCGATAAGTAATGTCTTAAAAAATCTCCCAATTGAAATGACATAATGAACATAAATTTGTACTATTTGTACTAACAATCAGTTGGCCCTTAACCACCTTGATACTGAGACCATTATAAATAGCACAAAGGAGTTCAGTTGAAATGGACCCAGATTATGCCTTGAATTGATAATTCTATTGTATATTTTTAGAAATTATCTGGAATTGAATAAAGGACAGAAAATGTGTTTGAATACTTTTTGTTAACCATTTTATTAATCAGTTTAAATATTTGTATCTGAACAGTTGGCACTGCCTAAACAACAAAGTCCAAATCCTTTTCCTGATTATCAAATTCCCTTCTCCTTTCCCCTTTCCTTCCTTTTCCTTCCTTCCTTGCTTCCTTTCTTTTCTTTCTTTCTTTTTTCTTTTTCTTTCTTTTTCTCTTTCTTTCTTTCCCTCCTTCCCTCCCTCCTTTCTTTTCTTTTCTTTCTTTCATTCATTCATTCTTTCTCCTTTCTTTCTCTTTCTTTCTCTCCCTCTTTCTCTCCTTCCCTTCCTTCCTAATTTCATTCTTTCCCTTCCTTCCTTCCTTTTCTCTCTCTTTTTCTTTCCTTCCTTTCTTCTTTCTCTCCCTCCCTCCCTCCCTCTTTCTCTCTGTTCACTTTCTGAACTTCTAAAACGTTTTAAGCACTCATTACAAATTAATCTTTAAAATTCCTTATGGCTTCACATTTCTCCATGTCTGAAAGAGTACACTCAAATATTTTGTACTCTAATCACTATTTCCTCTATTTCAGCTTTCCTATATTATCTCTAGTCTATGATGTTGTCTAGATTTCTAGAACGCATTTATTTTTCCCTGGTTATCCATCTTCTTCACTTTACACCCTTATCGACCATATCATTTTCACAACACATTTTCATGCCCCAACTCATACAAGTACCTTGCTGCACTGATCTGATAAAAACTCCTTTGATTAACACCAATAATTGCCTTAAGTATATACGTAATATCTAAAAGTTTGATATCTTCTGGGGGAGAAATTATGTAGCCATGTAGATCAGTACCATTGCAAATCTCATTTGTAACTTCAGTGTACATAGAAAATTACTTTGTGTGTTACCTAACTAACTATATCATTTTTTATCTTCAACAATCTCTCCAGACTTTGCTTTTTTCTTAAGCCCCTTTCACAACACCCACCTCACTCTTTCACAATATACTTCCTGCCTTTTTTCTCTGGCTCTAAATGAATGGGTTAAATTGAATTTATTACATGTACTCCTTCAAATTCAAGATCCTAATAACAAAGTAAACAGGTTTGCTGCAATATTTCTTCATTTCATTTAGTCTATGGGAAAAAGATACTTCATTTTCTCTTCAATTCAATGAATTCATGTCCAGATAATGGCTTCTTTAAAATCACTGTAATCCTTCTCATCTGCTAGATCTTCCCCATACTACTTCATTTTATCATTTTTAACATCCTACATGCTTTTCTAATACCTTAAGTCTAATCATGTCAGTATTTGCAGTTTCTATTCATCAAGTGCATATGAAAAATATTTTTAAAAACAATAAAAATACATTATAACAACTATGTATATAATGTTCACATTGCATTCAGTGTTATTAAGTAATCTAGATATTTTAAAGTGTAAGGAACATGCAAATATTGTTTCATTTTATATAAGGTACTTGATCATCTTGTGGTTGGTATTCACAAAAGGTGCTAGAATCAATCCCCCACAAACACCAAGAGACAACGTATATATAGATTTGATACATTATTCTTTGCTCAGAATTCTTAACATCTTATCTTTAGTTTTATTTATGACTCAAATTGCTTAGCCACACTAATCAGGCCTAGCATGAGTCTAGCTCAACATTCAGCTGCCCTCAAGCCACATACCTCACATTTCTTTTATACCACATATTATCCTTTATTTTTTATCTTAGTACATGTTGCTTCTTCTTTTTGGAATGCCTTCTCCCAATCTTTCCTGTGAAAATTTCTGTATGTAATTTAAAGTTTGCCTGTTCTATGACATTGAACCAGATGGTTCATCTTCCAATGCTCTTTTCCACCAGTCTGGGTTTCACACTCTTCTTTGTGCTCTGTGGCACTGTTCTTGATTTCTGCCTTTTGTAGTTATCTCTGAAGGGGAGCTGCAGATAGCTTCATTTACCCAAGATCACATTCACTTTGATACAAAGGGCTTCCCCCGCCACCAAATTAGCTTGTTGCAAATCGTTAAATGATCCCATTTATTTTCTTCTGGCTTTGCTTTAACATCTCATATTTAAAATGCTAAAGTTGTATACTCTGTCTTTAACATTGTGGACAAAATGAATAGCACTGTTTATATAGCACATATTACAATGTCAGATTTACTTTGCATGATTTGTATATTTTATTGAGCAGTAGGCATTATTGAGCAAAGTACTTAGTACTGTCAGTCTAATTCTGGTCTTAAAGAACTGGATTCAAGTGTCTATGATTTATTGGTATATAGTGGGCAGTAAGAGCCTCCCTACAGGAAGGTTTGAAGAGTATGTTTAGATATTTGAATATAAACACAGAAAAATCTTCATCATTCATATTATTCTTTATTCATTTATATTCTTTTATTTCTCCAATATATATGTGTTCAATATCTAATAGGTCCTAGGCACTATGGTAGTTCATGGTTATATGCTGGTTAAATACTATAGTTATATCTAGCTGTTTGACACAGTCTCTAATCATATTTCAATTTCAGATACAAAGTGGCAACAGTATCATATATCAGATAAAGAGAAAATAAACACTTCTGATCTAATATAATTATTTGCAGGTGTATGATAGACAAAGACAAATTTATGTCCAGCCTTGAATGATACTAGAAGAAAAATTTACATTAAATTTTTACATAAGCTTCCATTTAGTCTCTATATAGATAGTTAGCAGATTAGACTCTTTATTAGGCAATGCAAATCCACCTTATAACTGAGGAGCGTTTTTCAGTTATTAGTAGTCTACTGGGTCAGAAAAATATAGCCATTTTCTGTTTGGAAATGAAGGAAGAAAATAAGCATGTTGAATACTGAATACTTGTCATGATTCTGTCACTGTGCTAGCCATTCTTATATGCTGTTCCATTTGATATAACAGACCTACTATTTATATTCTTACTCTCATTCCGTGGATGTTGATTCAAATATTTAGGACAAAAAGGCATTCTCAAGGGCAAATATGTAATACATGTCAGTGTTATTAATAGGATTTTAATTCAGCTTAGTACTCTTCCTGTTACCTGCTTGCTATATGATCAAAAGTACTGGTTTGAGTGGGCCTTCATCTGACCAAAGATACAGAAAGTCAAATAATTCTTGCTAGAGAAGTGGCTGTAGAGTAGTGAACCAATGAAACCAGGAATTAGCACAAGAAAGCTTATTTACTTTCAAGGAAACCATAATCTATAGTTAGAAAAAAAATAAAATGTGAGGAATAGTCAGTATGACTATTTCAGGCTCCAGTAGATAGTACAACTGAAAAAGAATTACACTTTTGAACAGAATTAATAATATCACTTAATGGAGATGTCAGCAGAAAAATTCAATAGACGAAGAAACTTGTGCATCTGATAGATTTTCATGACAAGTTGCCAAGGAGGATTATTTCAGGAAAATAATACCACACTAGATGAATTAGTGTCAAGATTTAGCTCCTCATACTTTGAGAACTATTTTGTAGGAATTTAAGCTCTCAAACCTGTCTATGAAGGTCTTATTTTCTGCCTCAGAGCAGAGATAAACTAGCACAAGATCACCTTACATCATTTTCTATCCTCCTAAAATGTTTCATGAGAATCTTTTGCTGAACATAATCCAGAAGTGACACAGATATTTTCCTTTTGAAACTCTAGATTTGGCTTTGTTTATTTTCCTTATGAGAACTAAAAAGAAGTTAAGGCTGAAATTATTTTAAGATGTTTTTATATGCAAATTTAAAGTATTTGTAGCTAACTGGTATTTCAAATTTGTGTAAAAAATATCTTAAAATAATTCCAGTCTTACCTTATTTTTAGTTCCCATAAGGGAAAGAGATCAAACAGGACTGCATCCAGTTAGAAGCCCTCTGTAGTCCTTCCTTGATTTATTCATTCGATAATATTTAAGTGCATATTTTGTGTCAGGCTCTGAGCATGTACTAGGAATATAGAGGTACAATAAACAGACATGGTCCCCGCCTTCATGGAGTAGCAATGTAAGGGAAAAATACTTTATAAGATTTAAAAAATACTTTAGGGATATGAGCCATCTTGGTATACAGTCCAGATAATCCTTCCAACATATCTGTTGACACAAATATTTTAACATAAGATGAATTAACTTGCTGTTGGTTATTCTGAGGGGAAACTGACATTAGAGGAAACATGATACCTTTTTCATGTATCTTCTGTTACTGCTATTGAAGAACTTATTGGAACTATAGAATCATTTGTTTCTTCTCTGTAATGAGCGTCTCTCAGTTTTGCTTTCCTGGTATCCATCAGTGCTATGGTCTGGTAACAACACCTGGATTTTCTGTGAGGAATTACTATTCTTTCACTGTACACAGTTTGTGTGTCTATCAGTTCAGGTGCCCTGTGTTATTCTTGCCAAGAAGCAGGCAAGGGACTCAGGCCAGAACAATTTGAGCCATTTTTTTTTCTGGGTATTTTGAGCCAAAGAACATAAAAACACAGATAAGGAAAAGTTGATTTGTCCCCTGACAAGACCCTGAAGAGTTAGGCTAATATTTCTGTAGCCTATATTCTCTTTGTAACTCTGTTATTTGAATTTTCTTCAGCTAAATCCTGCCCTAAGTGTTAGGGTACAATGGTGAACAAAAGAGAAGTGACCTTTGCTCTGACATTCTTAAAACACAGTGGGGAGGATAGACATTTATCAGATAATCACAGAAATAAATTAGTTACAAATTAAAATTAAATAAAGGCCAGAAAAAGATTGAGATAGAGTATTAATGATGTGTTCCTTTTAGTTAGCATCATGGAAGGTGTAGGCACCTCCTTGCCTCGCTTACTTGGAGAGACTTTTAAGGTTCAATGAGAATTAGAGTTTAATTTGATTTCTACAGGTAGATACACATGAACTCACACAGAAAACTCCAAGAAAGCAGAGAAAGCCAGCAGCTTGCATCAATAATGTTTGTTTGTTCTACCTGAGGAATATGTGGTATAAACAAAAGGGTTTTTTTTTATTCAGTAGAATACTAACACCATCAAAACTGAAATGATAGGAATCAAAAAGGTGAAGCCATTATAACACTGTTAAGCCTGTATGAAATAAATATTAGGTACTCAACACAACATTATATACTTAACGTATAGGTAGCTAAGAGATAATTGAATATTATATGAAGGTAAACCATCTGCCTTAATGATTGTGGTAGATATTGTCTCACAGTTGATAGTTTTCTATCTAAGTGTTATGTTTCTTCTGGAAGAAAGGTAGTCATGTTGTATTTCTCTTTAGAAATCATTCTCCATGACTCAAAAAGCAAAATCAAAACAGCAACAACAAAAAAGTCATTATCAAAAATAAATTTAAGTAAACAAAGGTGAAATTCAAGGTTGAATAGTTATTTATTTGCAAGATTAACTCTTCTTCCTATATAACATTCACACAACAGCAAACAACAAATGTTATAACTATAATTAATTCTGTGAATTTTTAAATTTCTTATTTGGGTAAAAATATTTATAGGTGAACCCATTATCTAATTTATGGATTTAAAATATTTCTTATTAATTACAAAATGTAATTCTGAGAAAATATTACAACTATTAGCAATACTCTTATTCATCAACACTAACCCAAATCTAAGGAAGAAATTGAAATAATGATTTGCAGTATAAAAACAAGAGTGAGACTGGACGTGGTGGCTCATACCTGTAATCCCAGCACTTTGGGAGGCCGAGGTGGGTGGATCACAAGGTCAGAAGTTCGAGACCAGTCTTGCCAACATAGTGAAAGTTGTCTCTATTAAAATAAAAATACAAAAAATTATCTGGGTGTGGTGATGTGTGCCTGTAATCCCAGCTACTGGGGAGGCTGAGGCGGGAGAATCGTGTAAACCCGAAGGTGGAGGTTTCAGTGAGCCGAGATAGTGCTGTTGCACTCCAGCCTGGGCGACAGTGCCAGACTCTGTCTCAAAAACACAAAAACAAAAAAAACCATAAGAGTTAGAATTTCGCATGTTTCTTGGCTGTGCATCCTGGTGTTGTGACCCAGCTCAGAGGTGTTCAGTGGTGTTGTCATGATTCATCTGCTAAGCTGCCCTGTCGCTGTTTCCCAGAAGATGGGCATCGACAGGAATGGGACATGCCCTGACCCCAGCTCAGAAATAAATTCAATTCCAAAAAATGACCACAACCTCTTCAGTAGAAGATAAACATAATCTAGTATTTATGAGTAGGAAGACCTGGTTTTCAATTACTGAAAATAATTGATCTTTAAAGTACAGAATTAATTTAGTTCTCAGTAGAAAACTCAAGAAACCACCAAAAGAGCTAATTTTCTTGCCTATAGTCTGGGTGATGCCTTAAAACTTACTGGGCAACTAGAATTAACAAATAAACTAGACGTGGTTTTCAAAGTGGGAGGCAGTTCTGTTTGGAAGGAAGCCATGAATTAAGAGACCATTTTAAACTATTTGAGACGTGGATCATGCAGGACTTTGAAAGTGGCCCTTTTTCCCCCAGAAGTTGATTTAGAGAAATAGAAACTTCTCCCAGAATACCCACAACATATTGTCTCTGATGTGAAGGAGGAGAAAAGCATTAAGTACAAATTTGAAGTATATTAAAAGAATGATTATAATATAAAAGTGTTTTCTGATTTATTTCAAGTTCTCCTTTTCTCTAAAATCTTATGTATTGTTACATTAGAAAAAAAGATTTTCTTTTTAAATTTATTTTTATTTTACTTTTTTTTTTTAACTTTAGGTGCATGCTATATCTGGCATTTCTCCTCAAGTTATCCCTCCCCATACTCCCCACCCTCCCTATCCCCTGCTGTCTCTCCCCTACCCCCACTAAATGCCCCCAGTGTGTGATGCTCCTCTCCCTAAGTCCATGTGTTCTCATTGTTCAATACTTTTAGAGCTATGGATAATTATTTCTAAGCAGCATGTTTTTATTTACCATTAATTTTAATTAGACTATATCAAATACCATTTATAAAATATTCTTGCTAAAACTGTCTAAGTGCCTCCCCAAGGCCAGACTGACTCCAGCACCTGCTACAGAGAGATGCCATTTCACACCCATCACATTTGACACTTCTGCCAGTCCTTGACATTGTCAGATTTCTAAATGTTGGCAGCATTTATTAAAGATGAGGATGCACATACTCTTAAAAAAAGGATTTAGATTACATAAGCTTGTTTTCTGACTCCAGCTATATGTAATTGAACCTATTTGTCATGATTACTTTTTCACCCCCTTTGGAAAAACAATATGTTTTAAAAGTCTTAAGAAAAATCTTATTTATTAAGTATAAAAATTTCTCAGATTATTCATCAAAAGATGCTTAGGAGTTCTATATGAAGTCTGTCAGTTACTGAAACATGAGATACCTCAGATGACTTCCCGATTTAAATTTTTCATTTAAAGATGTACAAATAAGGATCTTTTTGTGGCTTAGATTTCCAGCTCATTTTATATTAATATTATAAGCATACTTTTCTGGGTTTCTTTTTGGTTTTTTAATAATGAACATCATTGAAATTAATAGATATGGCATTTTAGCCCCCAAGCTTTTCTACATATTCAAATTTGATCTTACCCATTTAAACTCTAAACATACTTCAGGCGAATTAAAATGGCTAAAGCAATTTATAAAAAAGCCTGGGGATGAATACCAAGTGTGGGTGAGGGGGAGGAAGGCAGCAAAACACACTGCCATGTGTGTACCTATGCAACTATCTTGCACGTTCTGCACATGTACCCCAAAACCTATAATGCAATAAAAATTAAAAAAAAAATTAACTTTTGTTATTAAAATTTATTACAATGTATTATACAATAATTTGAAATAATTGTAACCTGTCTTCATCATTAAACACATATTTTGAATATGTTCACATTTCATTAAATATCTTGATGAAACAAAAGTTTTAGAATAGAAAGAGCCTTTTTGTTTTTAAGGATACATCACAATTTATTTATCCAATCCTACTTAATGGAGCAGTTTATTTGTTTTCCATTTCCTTATTATGTAGATTTTCAAGAAATGTTTTAATAATTTTTTGCATCTCAGTCTTCAGCTATTTTTAAATAATTAGTAACTGGAATTGATGCTGTTGGATTTGTGTTTGTATAATTTGGGATTTTAGAAAAAAGTTTATTGTTCAGTTTCATTTTTTGCTATATGTCTTTACTTTCAAACAGAATTGCTTTCATAAAATGTGTAACCATTTTTTCAACAATTATTTAAACAATGCATTACCTGTCCTTTCAGACAACAGATTTTCATTCTTGAGTTTTGTGGTGATTTTTTTAAGTTTATTATTTTATTGAATGAAGTGGATGATATTCATCCTAAGCCCTCTTGGCATTACAAGGTAGTTGGGGAGAAGTCAGTTTGGCTGGTTTGCCCCCTAACCTCTCCATTATCTTCTCATGTTTAACAAAGCAGAAAGGAAAACTAAGAACAAGCAACAGTTTTCTTTAATGAAAAGAAAAAATATGTTTGCTCTTTGGGCTTACACAGTATATAATTTTAAACTTATAGTTAAATAATTTTAATGGAATTTACTTGAGAATTTATCTTTTCTGAATTTTGTAATATGTGAAGGACTCTTTTAGTTATATAGAATTTTCTCTTTAGCAGAAAAAATTAGCTAGCTACCAAATATAATTTTAATTTTTATTCTATTTGTTTATACATTGTCTTCAAGAACACGTACAAAACCTTTATTAGGGGCTGGGCACGGTGGCTCACGCCTGTAATTGCAGCACTTTGGGAGGCCGAGGCGGGCGAATCACAAAGTCAGGAGTTTGAGACCAGGCAGGCCAACATGGTGAAACCCCGTCTCTACCAAAACTATGAAAAATTAGCTTGGTGTAGTGTCAGGTGCCTGTAATCCCAGCTACTGAGGAGACTGAAGCAGGATAATTGTTTGAATCTGGGAGGCGGAGACAGCAGTGAGCTGAGATTATGCCCCTGCACTCCAGCCCTAGTGACAGAGTGAGACTCCATCTCAAAAAATAAAAAAAAACAAACTCTATTAGATTTTTGTCTTTGTCTTCATAACTATCATCTTTAACTTTTTCATCTATTTGATATTTTCTCTAAATTCCTTGCCTATATTTATTCCCATACAAATTATTTGGCTTTCCATAGTTCATTTCTACCTTTATTAATAGAAAAAGAGTTTTGTGTTATGTCATTCTAATTTGTGGTTCCTTGTAATATTGCTAACTTTATTTACCTTTTAAAAAAATCTTCTTATGTCATTATAATTTGTGTTCCTTATAACATTTCTAATTTCATTTACCTTTCTTAAAATTTCATCTCAGTAAAAAATTTATTATACTATCTTTTAATGTGTTCTTCATAAAACTAATTTTTTTCTCAATAATCATTATTTTCTGTTGCCCATAATATGAATAATGAAATGTCTATTTATTCTGATTATTCCCTCAAACACCATAACCCCAACTATGATATTAGAGTTTTCTTGAATTCAGACACTCCCTGTGCATGCATTTAGTATCCCCTTTTTACACCTTAAGCAGTTTTGGTGACTAAGGCGACTGAGGAATTTAGCATTTGAGATAAGTAGGGCCTAAAACCAGCAGTTTTCTCACTTTTCTTTCTAACAGTAGCTTAATTGTTGTTCTGAAATCTGTTTGTTCTTCGTATGTCATCCAATAGCATATTTGTGCTCTGGAAGAGAAAGGTAGTTAAGAGGTACAATATGAAAAAAAAACATACAACCCCATCAAAAAGTGAGTGAAGGGTATGAATAGAAACTTCTCAAAACAAGACATTTATGTGGCACACAAACATATGAAAAAAAGCTCATCATCACTGGTCATTAGAGAAATGGAAATCAAAGCCACAATGAGATACCATGTCAAACCAATTAAGAGTGGTGATCATTAAAAAGTCTGGAAACAACAGATGCTGGCAAGGAGGCAGAGAAACAGGAATGCTTTTACACTGTTGGCGGGTTTGTAAATTGGTTCAACCATTGTGGAAACAGTGTGACAATCTCTCAAAAATCTAGAGCCAGAAATACCATTTGACCAAATAATCCCTTTACTGGGTATCTATCCAAAAGATTATAAATCATTCTATTATAAGACACATGCACATGTATGTTTATTGCAGCACTATTTACAAGTAGCAAAGACTTGGAACCAACCCAAATGCCCATCAATGATAGGCTGGATAAAGAAAATGTGGCACATATACACCATGGAATACTAGGCAGCCCTAAAAAAAGATAAGTTCATGTTCTTTGCAGGGACATGGATGAAGCTAGAAACCATCATCCTCAGCAAAATAACACGGGAACAGAAAACCAAACACCACATGTTCTCACTCATAAGTGAGAACTGAACAATGAGAACTGAGGGACCAAGGGAAGGGAACATCACACACCAGGGCCTGTCAGGGGGTGGAGGGGATGGAGAGCATTAGGAGAAATACCTAATGCATGAGGAGCCTAAAACCTAGATGATGGGTTGATAGGTGCAGCAAACCACCATGGCACATGTATACCTATGTAACAAACCTACATGCCCAGCACATGTATCCCAGAACTTAAAATAAAATTTAAAAATTCCCATCCAAAAAAAAAAGAGGTACAATATAACAAGAATATTCAAACATATTCAAGTAATACATTTTAGACACTAGATACTGAGTCAGAGACTAGGAATGAAAGGCCTGAACACACCAGACACTACAGTATACCTTCATGGAGGTCACAGTTTAGTGGAATAAAGTAGATTTTAAATAACGTAGATTTTAAACAAATGCAATGTATATACAACACATGTATATACACATATATATGACATATATATGTGACATATATATGACATATATATACACACATATATATGACATGTATATATTTAACTACAACTCTGATAAATGATATAAAGGAAAAGTATATAATGACTTCTATTTACACAGGATAAAGAATTGGCCTGGTGTGGGAGGTCAGAAAGCTTTGCTGAACAATTGCCTTTTAATGAATGTGTAGGAGTAACTAAGTGAAGGCAATTGAAAATAGGATTTCAGAAAGAGGAAAATGTACATATGAAGGAACTGAAGTAGGCTTTTTGCAGGGTTAGTGAGGTCAAATTGCCCAGAGCGTAATGAAAAGAACAGAGACTGGCAAGAAATGAGGCTTGAAAGGTATTCAGGGAACAGACCATGCAGGGACTGGAGAGAGGGTACATGAAAGGACTGCCTGGCCATGCCAAAAGTTAGGGCCTCATCTGTGGGTGGGATTTGGGGATATGTATAGGCTTTGCAAATCAACAAATTTATTCAAAAGTACAATACATATATACCTCTCCATTCTAAAACTGTGACACTGTTAATCATTCTGTCCTTTGAAGATTTTTTTCACTTGCATTTACTGATATTTCTTTATAATTTTCCAAAAAATGTCTGTAAGGCATAACCATTGTAATTTTACAGGTAAAAAACATGCAGCAAAGTAAGTTGAAGTGACTATCCTAAATTTTCATAAAAGTTAGCTGACATATGATTCCTAAATTAATTTTCTTTTAGAGTGCACTGAGGGCTATTATGCAAAAAGATCATAGAATCCTTAAAGTGCTTATAGATTATTCCTTGTTTTTTATTGTGTTTGAGACCCTATTTTCCTATTCCTTGTAAGTATTCCCTTATCAGTTCAGGAAAGTGGCTTAATCATCCTGTTTCTGTTTTTCTTGTAAAGTGGAGATAATAGCCTTCAAGAGTTACATTAAAACTAACTAGATGATATTTATTAAAAGCTCTGATGTTGGAAAGAAGAACTAAGCATTAGGCTCATCTCATATGAAATTATGAGATAATCAATTATTTCAACATGCTTAGAAATTCAAAGCACAATGCAAATACTAATAGAGTGTACCATACATAAATACAAATTTATTAGTAGAGAATATAGAGGATGTAAAACCTATGAGTATGGTAGCAAATCTCCAAAGGTGTTATATATTTTATGTACCTCATGAAAATAAATATGGAAAAGGCATGGACTATTGCATTCTCGTGCTTTGAGTACTCAGCATTATATAAATGGATGATAGCAATTAAATCTTCAAATTATTTTTCAAGTGACAGTGCCTCTCCTTGACCAAACTGCAGATGAGCTTCTCTGAGCCCTCTTTTCAACTAGGCCTTGTCCTTGGGCCTTGTCCCCAAGCTCATCCCAATTGTAACAAGAATCCTGTTCACTGTACTATTTACAACAGCAAAGATATGAAAGAACACGAATGCTCATCAATGGTAGAATGGATAAAGAAAATGGGGCACAGACACCATGGAATACTACATAGCCATTAAAAAGAATAAAATTGTGTCCTGTGCAGCAAGGATAGAGCTGGAGGCCAGTATACTGTGTGGACTAATAGAGGAACAGAAAAACAAATACCACATGTTCTCACTTTTAAATGTGAGCTTAACATTGAGCACATATGGACACAAAGGAGGGAACAAAAGATGCAGGATCTACTTGAAGATAGAGGATGGGAATGGAGTGTTTATCAAAAACCTTTTTGTCAGGTATTATACTTATTGCCTGGCTGATGAAACAGTTCGTACACCATACCACCGCAACATGCAATTTACCTATGTAACAAACCTGCAGGTGCACCCCTGAACCCAATAACATTAAGAAAACAAACACTTAAGAAAACCCCCCCAAAACAAAGGTAGAATGTTAGAATCGATAAAAAAGCAAGACCTATCTAAATGCTGCCTGCAAGGAATGTACTTTAAATAAAAAGACATACATTGCTTAAAGGTTAGAACAAGATATACCACACTAACACTTGACAAAAGAAGGCTGAAGAGGAGTGACATTTAATACTAAAGCATATTTCATAGTAAAAATATTACCAACAATAATCAAGGTCATTTCATAGTGATAAAAATTTTAATCAGTAAGATATGACAATCCTATATATTTATGTATATATATATATAAAATAACATAAAAGTTTCCAAATACATGGTACAAAAAATGGATAGAACTACAAAAGAAATAGAAAAATTCACCCTTTACTCAAGTGATGGAATAAGAAGATAGAAAATGAGCAAGAATAGAGGAGACTTGAATACATTCTCCTGAAGTACCCATGGAACACTTACCAAAACAGACCGTATTCTAGATTATATATCTTAATAAAAGCATTAAGTCAAAGGATTTAAGTCATATAAAACATATTCCCTGACTAAAATGCAGTCAAATTAGAAATCAATAACAAAAATATGTCTGGAAAAACAACCATTTGTAAACTAAATAACATACATCCAAATAACCCTGAGTCAGAGGTAATTAAAAGATAAATTAGAAAGTATTTTGAGCTAAGTGAAAATGAAAACACAACATATCATAAATTGTGGAATGCAGCTACAATAGCATTTATTTTATTTTTTTTCATTGTGCTTTAACTTAATTTTTATTTAAAAAAATTATTTATTATACTTTAAGTTCTGGAGTACATGCACAGATAGTGCAGGTTTGTTACACAGGTATACATGTGCCATGGTGGTCGTTTGCTGTATCCATCACCCTATCATCTACATTAGGTATCACTCCTAATACTATCCCTCCCCAATCCCCCACCCCCTGCTATTCCTCCCCAAGCCCCCCACCCCCAAGCCACGGTGTGTGATGTTCCCCTCCCTGTGTCCATGTGTTCTCATTGTTCAACACCCACTTGTAAGTGAGAACATGTGGTGTTTGGTTCTCTGTTCTTGTGTCAGTTTGCTGAGAATGATGGTTTTCAGTTTCATCCATGTCCCTGCAAAAGACTTGAACTCATCCTTTTTTATGGCTGCATAATAGTATTTTAAAAAATTTTCAACACTGACTTCTATATTAAGAGTGTCAAATCAATGACTTTGACTTCTGCCATAAGAAATTAGAAAAAAAAAAAAAAAGAAGAGGAAATTAAACCGAAAGAAAGCAGAGGAAAGGAAATGATAAATACCTGTTATGGTCTGAGTGTTTGTGTCCCCCCCAAAATTTGTATGATAAAACCAGATCACAGAGGTGATATTATTAGGAGATGAGGTTTTGGGGACATGATTAGGTAATGGGGGCCAAGACCTCATATATCTATCAATGTTCTTAAACAGGTGACCCGAGAGATCCCTTTTAACCTCTTCTGCTAAGTAAGGTCATGGAGGAAAATAATGCATAAAAGAACCAAGAAGTGGTCTCTCACCAGACATCAAATCTGACAGCACCTTGATCTTGGACTTTGCAGTTTCCAGAACTGTGATAAATCAATTTCTTTTGTTTATAAGTTACTCAGTCTATGGTATTTTGTTACAGCAAGATGAAAAGACTAAGATGTCAAAGCTGAAACCAATAAAACAGAAAAACTGTAGGAAATCTTAATACCACCAAACAATTTGAGGAGTTCAATAAAAATAATAAAGCTTTATCTAGCCAGACTGCTCAGGAAAACAAGAAGATACAAATTAATAATTTTGAAAATGAGTAATGTGACAACATTATAGATTCTATAGATACTTATAAAAACAAGGCAATATTATAAAATTTATGTGAATATGACAATTTAGATGAAATTGAAAAATCCCTTGAAAAATAAAAATTACTAAATCTTAATCAAGAAAGGATACTCTTTTGTCTAATATCTATAAAAGAAAATTTAGTCATAACTGAAAACCTTCCTACAAAGAAAATTTCAGACCCAGATAGCTATACTGGTAAGTTCTACCAAGTATTTTAGGAAGAAATAATATAATTCTATACAAACTCTCCCTCAGAAATAAAACGGAGTACATACTAACCTATTCAATAATGCTAGTATTGATTGCCCTTAACTCAAACCAGAAAATGATACTACAAATAAGAAAACTCCCTCATGAGCAAGGATATAAAAATTCAACAAATATTGGAAGCAAGCAAAATATCCTCCAATATGTGAATGAGTAAAATGTGGTATAGCCATGTAATAGCATATTGCTAAGTGATAAAAATAAACTGTCAAGCTATGAAAAGACATGGAGGAACTTAACTGCTTATTATGAAGTAAAAGAAGTCAATCTGAAAAGACTTCTTACTGCGTGATTCCAACTATGGGGCATCCTGGAAAAAGGCAAAATTATGAATACAGTAAAAAGACCAGTGGTTGCCAAAGGGTTAACAAGAGAAGAAAAGGATACATAGGCAGAGCAGAGGGTTTCTAGGGAAGTGAAAATACTTTATATGTTACATTAATGATAAACACATGTTATTACACCTTTGTCTAAAGCCATGCAATGTGCAACACCAAGTGTGAACCCAAATGTGAACTATGGACTTTGAGCAATTATGTGTCAATGTAGGATCATCCATCCTACATTGTAGGATGTAGCAACTGTACCACTGTGGTGAGAGGCAGTCATAATGAAGGATGCCATACATGTGTAGAGGCAGGGTCTATACAGAAAATCTCTGTATCTTTATCTCAATTTTGCTGTGAACATTCAACTGCTCTAAAAAAGTAGTCTTTATAAAAAATCCCCCCCCCCCCAAAAAAGAAGTCAGCTAACTAGTATACAGCCTCTATGAAGAACAGTATGGAGCTTTCTCAGTAAACTAAAAATACAACTACCATACAATACAGTAATTCTGCTTGGTATATACTCAAAAGAAAATCAGTATATTGAAGCGATATCTATACTCCAGTGTTTATCACAGCACAATTCACAATGATGAAGACATGGAATCAACCTAAGGATCAACTTAAGGGAATCAACCCATTAATGGATAGTTTTTTTAATGTTGTATATACTGTGTGTGTGTGTGTGTGTGTGTGTGTGTGTGTATACCACATTTAAAAAACCTATTTATCAACTGATGAACACTTAGGTTGATTCCATATCTTCATTTATATATATATACATATATCTCCATCTATATATAATGGAGTACTATTCAGACACAAAAATAAAGAGATCCTTCATTTGCAACATGCATGGGACTGAAGGACAAGGTTAAGTGAAATAAGCCAGACACAGAAAAACAAATATCATATTTTCTCACTAATATGTGGGAACTAAAAAAAAATGAGTGAAAAAGAGAGCACTTGGGATAGAAAGTAGAATGATGGTTACTGGGCAAAGTAATGGGAAGGAATTTTGTTAATAGGAACAAAAACACAGTCAGAAGGAATAATATTCAATGTTTTGTAGCACAATAAGATGACTATAGTTAATCAATTTATTCTATATTTCTAAATAACTAAAAGGGTAGAATTGGAATGTTTCTAGCACAAATAAATGATAAATGCTTAAACTAATGGATTCCCGGCTTACCTGATTTCATTATTACACATCAAATGGTTGTATCAAAATATTACATGTATCTCTTAAATATGTACAACTATTATGTATCCATAAAAATAAAAAATTAAAAGAATCTTGCTAAGTCACTTTGGCAAGAATCCTCCATCCTTGACATTTGATCATCTGGCTTGCCTTCAACAAGAATCTCATTAAGTCAGTTTAGCAAGAATCCTCCTCTGAGTAATTTTCCATCCACTGATGCCTTCCCTTTGCTTATGGTCTGTAAATCCCTAGCAGTTGTTCCTGTATTTGAAGTTGAGCCTGATCTTTTTACCCAATTGCAAAAATCATGACATTCATTGCTAATAATTCTGAATAAAGTCTTCTTCATTTTTAGCTAGTGTCAGAAAAATATTTCTTTATTATGAGTGATTGCCTTCATGCAATCTTTTTACCATATTTACTGCTACTTTCCCACTCTCTCTTGAAAGGAAGAATCTAATAATCTAAATCATGAAATTTGACATTATTAAATTTTTGCCTTTGTTTTAAGTAACGTAGTTCTTATCTGCTATGAAAAAATTTAATATGAGGTAAATACCTTGTAGAGATGATTTTGAAATATGTCATTATGATTTCTGTGTGCATATTTTATCTAAATTCAACAATTTGCAGCAGAAAAAGCATGTACTATTGAGGCAAGCCAGTTGCATATATTTAAGAGTGTGGAAAGCAAACTGAGCATTATTTATTTATTCTTAAAACATATTCTGACTAGTTTTACATGTCTGTGATCATATGTAGGCAGGGCTTACATAAATATTGTTGATAATAATTAACATTATTACTGAGCTTGATATAGATACATTCATTTCAACCTTTTGCCCCCTTAACTATTTATCTGCATGTTTTGAACTATATGGAAAGAATTTCACAGTATGTATTTTTCTCTTATTATTTAAAAAGATACCTCAGAAGCTGTTTCGTCATGGACTCATTTCAAGGTGTATCTCATCAGAACTGTGTTTGGATATGTCAGATGAGGACCCTTTGATCCAATGGTTTCAATGCTTAGCATTAGAAATATTGTTTTAACCTTTGACTTGTGCATGTGTGCCCACCTAAGAGTGTGTGTGTGTGAGTGTGAGTGGAGATATCACTAATAAAAAATATTATTATGTTTTAAAATTTTTTTAACCTTTTATTTTGTATTTAAATCTATGGTTAGGAAATAAGATTGTTTACAATACAATACTGTGTATTTTTTTCTGATATTCTGTAGAGCTCTTTCTTCACCTATTTTAAAAATCGGTATGTTATTTGTGAGGTAAAGTACAACTTTAAGGCATATTTCTGTGAAGACAACAGATAAGCTTATCTAAACATCATTTTATTTGCCCAATTTTCAGCTTTTATTTTATCACCAAATGTATTTTATTACCAAATGGCAAGAATGACATTTTAACTCTCAGCTGATAAATTATTTAAAACATATTCAACAATTATTATCTTTCAGAAAGTTTGAAGTCAATCAGTGGTAAAATGAAATAAAACATTTGCAAGTTAACCAAAGTATCCTCTATACAGACAAACATATTATTTAATAGATATATGTAAATTTGTATTAGAATATCAATTTTTCACTGAATTTTTATTCACATGTTCCTAGATCTACTTTTTCTATTTAATTTATTTTAAGTTTACTATATCTTCTCCCTCATCTATTTCTTGAGCAATTTATACTACCCCCACACCACCACTTCTTCCTCATTTTCCAATGATCACACATCTTGTAAAATAAAATCTTTGGTAAATAATTTGAGGCCTTCCATAGATGGTGTCCCTTCAATTGACTTTTTCTCTTCTAAATTTGAGGACTCTACCTCAGCCAGATAAAATTACAGGCAACAAATTGATTGAACTTCAGAAATATAAAGCTATTCATCTGCTTTCATTTATCATTCAAGTCAATATTGGTCTCAAATATTTTTCAGACTGGTCTAACGTCTTTAACTCCTCAACCTTTATAATTCATCACCTCCTTGATCAGTTTGCACTTCCATGTATCTCAAGTGTTATTACCCAAAATGTGAAGCATTTAAAAAGAAGTAAATTAACAGGATCAATTCACTAACTTTAAATTTAACTATGTACAATGTAAGAATAATAGATATAAGTGAAATATTAGTATTTGAGTATAGACTGTCTTTTCAAGTATATCTGGTGTCATGTACTATGATTTATTTTACTACAAGTTGTCTTTGCACTTAAACAGAATGGCCACTAGAGTGCTGCAAGTATCCATTCAAGTCAGTCGCTGTTCTGGGCAGACATTCTATTAATAATAAAAAAAATAAGGCTGATATATCTTTAGAGCTTATGGGCCCCAATCAGTAAAGAAACACCAAGATTCATTTAAATTATGCACAGTTGTATTTGTTGTACGTTTGTGCTGATAACCCTTCATTAGGTTAGATACAGCAAGTGTATAGCTATAATTGAAGTAAAATCAATCTCTCAGTTAATAAAAATTAGTTTTTTTTATCATTTTGCTATCAGCACTTTTATAACTTACCTCATTTTAAATATAGATAGATAGATAGATAGATAGATAGATAGATAGATAGATAGACAAGTATCTATATAAGTATGATTTATGTAACATTTCTTAACTTTTATTTACAAAAAGTATAGCTCATGCTGGAGATGAACTTTGATTAAATGTCTAAGATATATTATTTGACTTATATATCTGTTCACTATATCAGTGAAAATATTTTTGAAAAAGTGTTCCTTTTTAATGTTTTACTGGTTTAAATTTTAAAGTTCAACCTAACATCTGTAATGCATATTTTTTTCTTAGAGATGAAGTTTTTTTTTAATATCAGGCAATATTTTATTTCTCTTCATAGCTGCAGTGTATACTATGTATTTTAGCAAACAAAATGTGAAATTCATCATTTAAGAATAGATAGATGAGTACAATGCATTTACTAGCAAGCATCAAAAAAAGCATTTGCTCTAGCATGTATGTATTTTATTGTCTGTATTGTTTACTGTTATTTACCTTTAGTAAAAGTTTACGTGAAATATTTTATTTCTTCTATTAGGATTACAAGTATAAGGTAGTGATATTTTCATTTTAAATATAAATTGAGGAACCGTTTGTTCCATTTATTATTGATAGATACTACACTGGAATTCAGATCTCCTTAGAACAACTATTTTAATGATTTTTAAAATATAATACAGTCTTGAATTTTCCAGAATCTCATGTCTGATTAGTTTATAGCTCGGGAAACTATGCTATATTTTAATTGCAAACATGCCACTACACACTAACAAAGTAGAAACAGTTAACTTTAAGTTAATTAACATAAGCATTTCTCAAATAAGACCAAGAAATATTATTTTCACCAAAGTCAAATGTAAACAAGAGATCAGAGTCATTAAGATCCTACCTCTGTTGATTTGTCTCGAGAATTAATGGATGCACTTATGTTTATATGACTGCATGTGCGTGATTTTCGTTGTTGCCAGATAGAGCCAGTTGGTGAAACAGGTGTATTCATTTCTTCAGTAAAACTCCACGGCTTTCTAATATATGCAAGCATTCAGTTGGTTTTGTATGACATTGGAGGTAATACTGTAATTTCAGTCTCACTTCCCACAAAAATCCTTCATAAATGCTATCACTTAGATCATTTTCTGCCCTACCTCTGTATGCATTCTGCTGTCTTTTTCTGAAATACTTATTTCCCAAGACAGATCAAATTTCAGTTCATTTGTAATACCTTTTATAAATCCCAAATTGGAAATAATTGCTTTCTTATTTGGAATCCCACGGGATTTTTTTTACAGATCTAATTTTAATATTATTAACATATGTATTTCTCTCTGTTTTACAATTAGTCTATTTTTACAAATGTATTTCTCTCTGAAAATTGGCTGATTGAATCACTTATTCATTTGATTAATACCTGCAAGTATTTATTAATGATTACCTATTATAAGAGTTCAATGAGCACCTACTGTGAGCTCAGAAATTTTGTAGGCCCTGAGAATAAAATCATGAATAAGACAAAAATTCCTGCCTTCATGGAGTTTTCCGAAATGTAGTTAGGTCAGGTTATAAGTAAACAAACTAGTATACAAACACAATTATGTACTATAATTGTAGGATATAAATACTATGGGAAAAGCGGGCTAAGAAAATCAAGAGTGATTGCAAGTTTCCTCTCTGTGGAGAAAGAAAAGGTGAGATCTGACTGCCTAGAGGAGGCAAGGCATTCTTTGTCTAAGGAAGGAGTGATTGAAAGAGAGGAAGTAGCAAGTGCAAAAAGTAGAGATAAACTTGGCCAGGCGAAGAACTTAGAAATTAGCAAGGGGAAAGTGAAAGAAGGAAAGCTGAGAGAGTGGGAAAATTATATCTTATCACCATGCTTTATTTTCTCTTGATTCTTATATTGCTTACCATATTTAGTACAAGACTGTACACCAAGTATGTACTCAATAGTAATACAATGTTGTGATTTTAAAGTAAGCAAAATCTGGGTTCGAAATGAAGTTTATCCCTTTATTTGTTTAGTGTCCTTGACCTATTTGTTTAATGACAAGGTCTTTGACTTAATAGAACTGGTAACACTCCTGAGGGAATGTAAGGTCTTTCTGCATTGAAAGTCAGTTGTCACAGAGTTTTGTTTTGCTCCGAAGAACAAAGTTCTTGAACTAGGCTAATCTACCTACACTTCAGCATTCTCCATTTAAATTGTTCTGCATTAAGTTCTGAGGTTGACTTTTTACACTTTCTTTTTAGTTAAGACAACTGAAAAAAAAAAGAAAACCTCTCATTTAAATGATATAAACAACTAGCTGATGACCTTCAGATTTTACCAATCAGTTTATGTCTGTGATGAAAAGCATCTTGAGATAAGAAATAGTCGTAGTGATTCTCTTCTATTTTCAGTGTGTAGGTTAAAATCAGGGTCTATAGTGAAAATGCTTTTTCTCAAAATCTGAAAGACTATACAAATGCTACCAGTCCTGCCAGAATTATCTATTGTTCTCTTCGAGATAGAATAATCTTCGGATTGTATTTATGTCCTGCAGTTACATGACTTCCTGCCAGTCTTCTCACATATATGGGAAGAAAATATTGATTTTTTAAGTGTGAACTGAAAAAGTGTCTTCATTTACTTTGACAAGAACTCCAAACCTAGCAGCATACTTAATATGGTTGAGAGTCTTGGGATTGCTTTACTAGGAAATAATTAAATAAATAAATAGAATAATTTTGCTTTCTAATATATTTACTTTCAGCATATGCCCTGAAAAAGTAATATTGACTAATTAATTATAAGTTTAGAAATGAATTTTTTATCCATCTTATTTCTACTAACATCTTCCTTTGTGCTTCTGCTCTCCTTTATGCCTTTATACTCTGGAAAACATAACCTATTCTTTTATATCTCTGTGAATTGGCATATTTTGCTATTTTTGGTATCCTAGTCTCCCTTTACTAGTTCTCATCTTTCAAAAACTCCTGTTTTGAACTCACCTACAGCCACTCCCCCCACTGTTTTGCACCCCACCACAACACTGCTGATCAAGTGAGCACATCCTTGTGTACCCTGGTCAAGCAGACATTGCTGGTGTGAATGTGCACAGATGCCAGAGCCCTGCTCCCAACCCCGCACTTTCACTGCTGTGGGAGCAAATGTGTACATACAGCAGCCCTGCAGTCTACCAGTGCCCAATCTCCATGCTGACACTGCTGCCAGTGCCAACAAGAACACAAATGCCAGCAGCCCTGCCTCTGTCCCCATGCTGCCACCACTCCCACTGCAAACACACATAGGGAGGCTGGAAGCCCCACATCAGCTCCGCATACCATACCAGTGTGTACCCTGCCATGCTGTTGCTTCTGCTGGAATGTGCAAATAAGCAGAGATCTCATGCCATTGCCCAAACAAAGCACATTGGTTGGCATCACACATTGGAATGCTGTGGCCAGTGGTCTAGAAATACCATATCCCTTCCAGCACAATAGGTTTCTAACTGTAAGGGACCAGAGGACAAAACTGGTGGCCCCATATCAGCCACAAAAAGTTAGAGCATGCAACTCAGGAGTGTTAACTGAGCTTTGGACCCCTAAAATCTTCCGTAAACAAAGTCAACTGACTGAACCCACTTTATACTACAATCAAATCCCCAATAGCAACAAAGAAAATACAATAATAATAAACTATCCAAAGAACAGCAACTTCAAAGATTAAAGAAACATCAGCCCACAAAGATGATAAAGAACCAGAAGAAAACTCTGCCAACTCAAAAAACCAAAGTATCTTCTTACCTCCAAATGCCCATACTACTTCCCCAGTAATGTTTCTTAGGCTGGCTGAAATGTCTGAAATGACAGATATGAAATTGGGAATATGGATAGGAATGAAGATCATCAAGATTCTGGAGAAAGAATACAATAAAATGACACAGGAAATAAAAGATGAAATGGTCATCATAAGAAAGAACCAAACTGATACAGCTGCAAAACTCACTTCAAGAATTTCAGAATGCAATCACAAGTATTAAAAGCAGAATTAAACAAGCTGAGAAAAAAATTTGGAGCTCAAAAATTAGTTCTCTGAAATAACTCAGACAAAGATTAAGGAAAAAATTAAAGAAGAATGAACAAATTTCTGAGAAATATGGAATTGTGTAAAGAGATCAAATATATGACTCATTGGCATCCCTGAAGAGGAGAGAAAGCTAGTAATTTGAAAAACATATGTGAGAATATTGTCCATGAAAATATCCCTATCCTCATTAAAGAGGCTGACATTTAAATTCAGGAAATGCAGAGAAGCCCCAGAAGATATTACATAAGAAGACTATACCTAAGACACTTAGTCATCAGATTCTCCAAGGTCAAAATGAAAGAAAAAAATGTTAAAGGCAGCTAGATCCCCCATTAGGCTAATGCAAATTGACCCCCCATTAGGCTAAAAGAAGACTACTCAGAATAAATACTACAAGTCAGAAGAGATTGGTGGCCTATGTTCAGCATTCTTAAAGAAAACAAATGTCAGCATTTCATATCCAGCCAAACTAACCTTCATAAGCGAAGGAGAAATAAGATCCATTTCAGGCAACTAAATCCTAAGGGAATTCATTACCACTAGACTTGCCTTTCAACAGATCCTGAAGAGAATGCTGTATATAAAAATAGAATAAAATTGCCAGCCACTACAAAAACACTAATGTACATAGAATATTCATACTGTTAAGCAATCATACAAACATGTCTACAAAATAAAAACCAAAGAACATGACAAGATTACTAAATCCACACATATTAATATTAGCCTTTAATGTAAACAAGCTAAATTCTCCAATTAAAGGACATGGAGTAAGAAGCTGGATAAAGAATTAAGACCCAACTGTGTGCTGTCTTCCAGATATGCATCTCAAATGCAATAATGCCCATAGGCTAAAAGTAAAAGGATGGAAAAAAACCTACCAGTAAAATGGAAAACAGAAGAAAGGAGGGGATAATAATCCTCTTTCAGACAAAACAAACTTTAAACAAGAAGGATTAAAAAAGATAGAGAACAGCATTGCATAATGCTAAACAATTCAATTCAACAAGAAGATCTAATTGCCAGGCGTGGTGGCTCAAGCCTGTAATCCCAGCACTTTGGGAGGCTGAGGCAGGTGGATCACGAGGTCAAGAGATCGAGACCATCCTGGTCAACATGGTGAAACCCCATCTCTACTGAAAATACAAAAAATTAGCTGGTCATGGTGACATGTGCCTGTAATCCCAGCTACTCAGGAGGCTGAGGCCGGAGAATTGCCTGAACCCAGGAGGCAGAGGTTGGAGTGAGCCGAGATCGCACCATTGCACTCCAGCCTGAGTAACAAGAGAGAAAGTCTGTCTCAAAAAAAAAAAAAAAAGAAGACCTAATTGTCCTAAATATATGCTCCCAACACAGGAGCACCCAGATTTATAAAGCAAGTCCTTAGAGACCTACAAAAAAACTTATATTACTATACAAAAATAAAGGGAGGCTTCAATACCCAAATGACAGTATCAGACAGATCATCAAGGCAGAAAACTAACAAAGATATTCAGGACCTGAACTCAGCACTGTATCAAATAGACCTGATAGATATATACAGAAGTCCCTACTCAAAAATGACAGGTTATACAGCCCTTTCATCAGCCCATGGCACATACTCTAAATTGACCACAAAATTGATCATTAAAACAACAACAGGACTTCTGCCAAGACAGCTGAAAGGAAACGCCTCTGGAGCAAAGTTCCCAGTGACAGGCAAGTGATCTCTGCATTTTCAACTGAGGTACCAGGTTCATCTCAGTGGTGCTGGTTGGACAGTGGGTATAGCCCAAGGAGGGCAAACTGGGGAAAGGTGGGGTGCTACCTCACCCAGGAAGTGCAATGGGCTGGAGGAACACCCCCCACCCCCACCCAGTGGAGGTCACTGGGGACTTTTCCATCCAATCAGACACTCCAACTCAGATACTGAGCTTCTCCCATGGTCTTCACAGCCCACAGACCAGCAGATTCCTGCTGAGCCAACAAGCATTGTGGGTTTCCAGCACACAACTGGGCAGCTGTTTCAGCCAGCACCACAGGTTTCCAGAACAAATCTGGGCAGCTGGTTTAATTGGTGCCTGGAATATCTGAGATAGAGCCACCCACTCCACTGAAAAAAAAGGTGGCATAAGGCAGGGAACCAAGTGATCTGCCTTGGCAAGTCCCACCCCCACAAAGACCAGCAATCTGAAACCCACTGGCTTGACAGTTTCACAGCCAGTATGGCAGTTTGAGCCTGACTCAGAATGGTTGAGCTCCCTGGGGTGAAAGGCATTCAGTATTACCAAGGCAGTTGGCCATTACTGAATCAGTCCACCATTACCAAGGCAGTTATAACCTTACCTGTATAAACAAAACTGCAAGGAAGTTTATGCAGCCATTGGGAGGAGCCTACACAGCCATTGGGAGGAACCCGTGGTAGCTCAGCAAAGCCTCTGCAGACAGACTATGACTAGGCTCCCTCCTTGCTGGGCAGGACACCTCTGAAAAAAAAGGCAGCAACACATCAGGGACTTATAAATAAAGCCCCACCTTCCTGGGATGGAGCACCTCAGAAAAGGGCTGGTTTTGAGTTCCCCTGCAACAGACTTAAACATCCCTGCCCAGCTGCTCTGAAGGGAGCAACAGAGCTCCCAGCACAACAATTGAGCCCTGATAAGGGACAGACTGCCTTCTCAAGTGGCTTCCTGATCACTGCATATCCAAACAGACACCTCATACAGGAGCACTCTGACTGACATCTGGCAAGTACACTTCTGCAATGAAGCTAGCAGAGGAAGGAACAAGCAGCAATCCTTGCTGTTCTGCAACCTCCACACATGATTCCCAGGCAAGCAGGATCTGGAGTGGATCTCCAGCAGTCCATCAGCAGAGGGGCCTATTCGAATGAAAACTATAAAATAGAAAGAAATAGCTTGAACATCACTAGGAAGGATGTCCACTCAGAGACCCCATCTGAAAGTCACCAACTTCAAAGACCTAAAGTAGACAAAGTCACAAAGAAGGGAAGAAACCAGTGCAAAAAGGATGAAATCACCAAAAACCAGAATGTCTCTCCTCTTCCAAGGAATCACAACTTCTCACCAGCAAGGGAACAAAACTGGATGGAGAATGAGTTTGACAAAGGGACAAAAGCAGGCTTAAGAAGGTGGGTAATAACAAAATTCTCTGAGCTAAAGGAATATGTTCTAACTCAATGCAAAGAAATTAAGAAACCTGAAAAAAACTAGATGAAATGCTAACTAGAATAACCGGCTTATAGAAGAACATAAATGACTTGATGGAGCTGAAAAATACAGCATGAGAACTTGACAAAGCATACACAAGTTTCAATAGTCAAATCAGTCGAGCAGAAGAAAGGATATCAGAGATTGAAGATCAACTCAATGAAATAAAATTAGAAGGCAAAATTAGAGAAAAAAAAATGAAAAGAAATGAGCAAAGCCTCCAAAAATATGGGATTATATGAAAAGACCTAATTTATGTTTGATCAGTGTACCTGAATGTGATGGGTGGAATGCATTCAAGCTGGAAAACACTCTTCAGAATATTATCCAGAAGAACTTCTCCCAATCTAGCAAAGCAGGAAATATAGAGAACACCACAAAGATATTCTTCAAGAAGAGCAATGCCCAAGGCACATAATCGTCAGATTCACCAGGGTGGAAATGAAGGAAAAAATGCTAATGACAACCAGAGAGAAAGGTCAGGCTAGCCAGAAAGGGAAGCCCATTAGACTCACCGCAGATCTCTTGGCAGAAACCCTACAAGCCAGGAGAGTGGGGGCCTATATTCGACATCCTTAAGAAAAGAACTTTCAACCCAGAATTTCATATTCAGCCAAATTAAGCTTCATAAGTGAAGGAGAAATAAAATCCTTTATGAACAAGCAATTGTTGAGAGATTTTTTCACCACCAGGCCTGCCTTACAAGAGCTCCTGAAGGAAGCACTAAACATAAAACGTAACAACCAGTACCAGACACTGAAAAAATATACCAAATGGTAAAAACTATTGACACAATGAAGAAATAGCATTAACTAGCAGTAAAAACAACCAACTAGTATCAAAATGGCATGATCAAATTCAGACATAAAAATATTAACCTTAAATGTGAATGGGCTAAATGCCCCAATGAAAAGACACAGACTGGCAAACTGGATAAAAATTCAAGACCCATTGGTGTGCTGTGTTCATGAGAGCCATCTCACATGCAAAGACACACATAGACTCAAAATAAAGAGACGGAGGAAGCAAATGGAGAACAACAACAACGAAAAAAAAAACCAAAAAGCAAGAGATGCAATCCTAGTCTCTGATAAAATGGACTTTAAACCGAAAAGAGAAAAGGAGGGTATTACACAATGATAAAGGTATAAATCTAACAAGAAGAGATAACTCTACTAAATATTTATGCACCCAGTGCAGGGACACCCAGATAAAACAAGTTCTTAACAACCTAAAAAGACACTTGGACTCCCACACAATAACAGTGGGAGACTTAACACTCCACTTTCAATATTAGATCAACGAGACAGAAAATTAGCAAGGATATCCAGGACTTCAACACAGCTCTGGACAAAGCAGACCTAATAGACCATCTACAGACCCCTTCACCCAAATCTACAGAATATATATTCTTCTCAGCACCACATCACACCTACTCTAAAACTGACCACATAATTGGAAGTAAATCACTCCTCAGCAAATGCAAAAGAACAGAAATCATAACAACCAATTTCTCAGACAACAGTGTAATCAAATTAGAACTCAGGATTAAGAAACTGACTCAAAACCATGCAACTCCATGGAAACTGAACAACCTGCTCCTGAATGACTACTGGATAAATAATGAAATGAAGGCAGAAATAAAGATGTTCTTCAAAACCAATGTGAACAAAAACAAAATGTACCAGAATCTCTGGGACACATTTAAAGCAGTGTCTAAAAGAACATTTCTATTGAGAAAGAAGTTCATAGCACTAAGTACCCACATCAGAAAGCTACAGAGATCTCAAAATAGCAACCTAATATCACACACAAAAGTAACTAGAGAATAAAGAACAAACAAAATCCGAAGGTAGCAGAAGACAAGAAATAACAAAAGTTATTGCTAAACTAAAGGATGTTGAGACACAAAAAAAAACATAGAAATCTTTAGTTCAAGAGTTACTTTCTTGAAAAAATAAGACAGATATACCACTAGCTAGAATAACAAAGAAAAAAAGATCAAAATAAAAACAATAACAAATGACAGAGGACATTAACACTGATGCCACAGAGATACAATAATTATCAGAGACTAGTACAAACACCTCTATTCACATATGCTAGAAAACCTAGATGATACCAATAACCTAGAAACATATAAACTCCCAAGACTGAACCAGGAACAGATTGAATTCCTGAACAGACTGATAATGAGTTCCAAAATAAAGTCAGTTATAAATAGCTTACCAACCAGAAAATACCCAGGACTGGATGAATTCACTGCAGAATTCTACCAGATGTATGAAAAAGAACCAGTATGCTTTCTACAGGAACTATTCCAAAATATTGAGAAGGAGAAACTCCTCCCTAACTCATTCCATCATCCTAATACCAAAACCTGACAGACACACACATGCACCTACACACACACACACACAGCCCACCACCAGCACTACCAGCACTACCACCACCACCATCAACCTTCAGGCCAATATCCATTATGAATATAATGAAAAAATTTCAACAAAATATTAGCACATCGAATTCACCAGCACATCAAAAAGCCAATCCATCATAATTAAGTAGGTTTTATCCCTGGGATACAAGGTTAGTTCAACATATGAAAATAAATAAATGTAATTCAACACATAAACATAACTAAATTCAAAAAACACAGGATCATCTCAGTAGATGGAATAAAGGCTTTTGATAAAATTCAACATATCTTTGTGTTAAAAACCATCAACAAACTGGGTATTAAGGGAACATATCTCAAAATGTTAAAAGCTACGTATAAAGAATACACAGCCAACATCCTACTGAATGGGCCAAATAAAAGGAAATAGAGCATTTCTCTTGAAAACTGGCACAAGACAAAGATGCTCTCTGTCACCATTTCTATTCAACATAGTGCTGGAAGTCCTGGACAGCAATGAGGCAAGAGAAAGAAATAAAGTGCATCCAAATAGGAACAGAGGAAGCCAAACTATCCTTGTTTACAGATGATATTATTCTATACTTAAAATTCCCCACACTTTCTGCCCAGAAAGCACCTAAAATTGATAACTTCAGCAAAGTTTTATAATATAAGATCAATGTCCAAAAATCAGTAGCATTTCTATACCCAACATTATTTTTTGCTGAGTGCAAAATCAAGAAGACAATCCAATTCACAATAACCACAAAAAGGATAAAATGCCTAGGAATACAGCTAACCAGGTAGGTGAATGATCTCTACAATGAGAATTACAAAACACTGCTCAACGAAATCAGAGATGAAATAGAGGATAGAAAATGGCAGATAGGAGGGAGGACTAACCTGCAGCTTCCAGTCAAACAGAGAGAGTAGTGTATGTAGACTCACATTGTGAACTTTTTCTTGAAGAACTACTGCAGTAACATATCAGGAAAGTCTAGAGAATCCACAGACCCTTTGAAGGAGTTGTATTGCCCCTTCAGGTTTCATGTGACAGCCAAGGAACTGTGAGTCTGCTTGCTTTCTCAGCTGCCAGGTAATAAACTCGGTGCTGAGTGAGACCCAACTTTTGGGCTGTGGGTAGCATGGGAGCTGGGTGAGGCCTGTGTCTGCCAGTTTTCTCCCCCTTCCCTGGCAATCTGTGTGATGCAGCAGGGGCAGCCATAGTCCCTCTAGGAACATAACTCCATTGGCCTGAAAATTACAACCCCATCCCCTGCTGCAGCCACAGAATGCCTCACTTAAGGAGAAGCTGAGCTCAGACACATCTAACCCTGTTCCCACCTGATGATCATTCTCTACCTGCCTTGGTAGCTGAAGATGAATGATATATATCTTAGGTGCTCTATGACCTTGCCCACTGCCTGAAAGCACCACCTGCTGGCTGGAGGAACTCTTGAAAGCACCGTATTTTGGCTGGAGAACAAATAACAACAACAACAAAACCACACCACACTTACAACCAAGGACCCTCACAGAGTCCACTTCATTCCTCTGCTACCTGTACCAGAGCAGATGCCAGTATCTACAGCTGAGAAACCTGAAGATGAATCCCATCACAGGACTTTTTGCAGACACTCCCCAGTACCAGTCCAGAGATTGGTAGCTAGACCCACTGGGTGGCTAGACCCAGAAGAGAAATACCAATTACTGCAGTTTGGCTCTCAGGAAGCTCCATCCTTAGGGGACAGGGGAGACCATCACATCAGGGGAGCACCCTGTGGGACAATAGAATCTCAACAGCAGCCCTTGAGCCCATGTTCTTCCCTTTGAAGTAAATGTCCTTCCCTCTATGTAAATGAGAAGAAACCAAAGAAACCATTCTGATAATATAACAAAACAAGCTTCTTCTTTTTTTTTTTTAATTTTTATTGCATTTTAGGTTTTGGGGTACATGTGCAGAATGTGCAAGATAGTTGCATAGGTACACACATGGCAGTGTGTTTTGCTGCCTTCCTCCCCTTAACCCATATTTGGCATTTCTCCCCAGGCTATCCCTCCCCAGCTCCCCCCCCCCGCTGTCCCTCCCCTATTCCCCCCAATAGAACCCAGTGTGTAGTACCCACCTCCCTGTGTCCATGTGTTCTCATTTTTCTCACCCGCCTATGAATGAGAATATGTGGTATTTCCTTTTCTGTTCTTGTGTCAGTTTGCTGAGAATGATGTTCTCCAGATTCATTCATGTCCTTACAAAGGACATAAACTCGTCATTTTTTATTGCTGCATAATATTCCATGGTGTATATGTGCCACATTTTCCCAGTCCAGTCTATCATCGATGGGCATTTGGGTTGGTTCCAGGTCTTTGCTATTGTAAACAGTGCTGCAATGAACATTTGTGTGCATGTGTCCTTATAGTAGAACGATTTATATTCCTTTGGATATATACCCAGTAATGGGATTGCTGGGTCAAATGGAATTTCTATTTCTAGGTCCTTGAGGAATCGCCACACTGTCTTCCACAATGGTTGAACTAATTTACACTCCCACCAACAGTGTAAGAGTGTTCCTCTTTCTCCACATCCTCTCCAGCATCTGTTGTCTCCAGATGTTTTAATGATCGCCATTCTTCTTTAACACCCCAAAAGATCACACTAACTCACCAGCAATGAATCCAAACAAAGATAAAATATCCAAATTTCCAGAAAAAGAATTCAGAAGTTTGACTATTAAGCCAATCAAGAAGTCACCTGAGAAAGGTAAAGTCCAACATAAAGAAATTAAAAATAAATAAATAAACTATAACACAGGATATGAGAGGAAAATTCTTCAGTGAAATAAATAGTGTAAATAAAAAACAATCACAACTTCTAGAAATGAAGGACACACTTAGAAACTTGCAAAATGGGCCGGGCGTGGTGGCTCAAGCCTGTAATCCCAGCACTTTCGGAGGCCGAGGCAGGTGGATCATGAGGTCAAGAGATCGAGACCATCCTGGTCAACATAGTGAAACCCTGTCTCTACTAAAAATACAAAAAATTAGCTGGGCATGGTGGCACGTGCCTGTAATCCCAGCTACTCAGGAGGCTGAGGCAGGAGAATTGCTTGAACCCAGGAGGCGGAGGTTGCAGTGAGCCGAGATCGCACCATTGCACTCCAGCCTGGGTAACAAGAGTGAAACTCCACCTGAAAAACAAACAAACAAAAAAGAAACTTGCAAAATGCACTGGAAAGTCTTGTCGACAGAATTAAAGAAGCAGAAGAAAGAACTTCAGAGCTTGAAGACACGACTTTCAAATTAACCCAATACAACAAGACAAATAAAAAATAATTTTTAAAAAATGAACAAAGCCTCCAAGAAGTTTGGATTATGTTAAATGACCAAACCTAAGAATAATTAGTGTTCCAAAGAAAAAAGAGAAATCTAAAAGTTTGGAAAACATATTTGAGGGAAAAATCAATGAAAACTTTTCTGGCCTTGCTAGAGATCCAGACATGCAAATACAAGAAGCTGAAAGAACATCTGGGAAATTCATCACAAAAAGATAACATAGGAACATAGTCATCAGGTTATCTAAAGACAAGAGGAGGAAAAGAATATTAAGACCTGTGAGGCATTAATATTCATAGGTATTACGTATTAAAAGAATTAGGTAACCTATAAAGGAAAGCCTATCAATTTAACAACAGATTCCTCAGCAGAAGTCCTATAGGCTAGAAAGGATCAGGGTCATATTTTTAGGCTCTTTAAACAAAACAGCCATCAGCCAAGAATTTTGTGTCCTGTGAAACTAAGCTTCATAAGTGAAGGAAAGATAAAGGTTTTTTTTTTCCAGACAAATGAATGCTGAGAGAATTTACCACTAGCAAGTCAGCAAAATAAGAATTGCTAAAAGGAGCTCTGAATCTTAAATTCTCAAAGTACACCAAAATGGGATCTCCTTAAAGCATAAATCTCACAGGACCTATAAAACAACCACACAATGAAAAAAAAAAAAAAAAAAAAGATATTCAGTAAACAAATAGCATGATGAATAAAGTAGTACCTCCATCTCAATACTAACATTTAATGTAAATGGCCTAAATGCTCCACTTAAGAGATACAGAGGCAAGGCACGGTGGCTCAAGCCTGTAATCCCAGCACTTTGGGAGGCCAAGGTGGGTGAATCACGAGGTCAAGAGATTGAGACCATCCTGGTCAACATGGTGAAACCCCATCTCTACTAAAAATACAAAAAATTAACTGGGCATGGTGGCGTGTGCCTGTAATCCCAGCTACTCAGGAGGCTGAGGCAGGAGAATTGCCTGAACCCAGGAAGCAGAGGTTGTGGTGAGCCGAGATCATGCCATTGCACTCCAGCCTGGGTAACAAGAGCGAAACTCCGTCTCAAAAATAATAATAATAATAATAATAATAATAATAATAATAATAAAAAGAAATAAAACAGGAGAGATCACAACTGATACCACAGAAATACAAAAGATATTTTAAGGCTACTCTGAACACCTACATGCATAAAATAGGAAACCTAGCGATATGGACAAATGTCTGAAAATATGCAACTATCCTAAATTAAACCAAGAAAAAAATAGAAACTCTGAACATTCCAATAGCAAGCAGTGAGAGATTGTAATGGCAACTAAAAAGTGACCCCCCCCAAAAAAAAAAAAAAAAAGTCCAGGATCAGGTGGATTCACAGCTGAATTCTATCAGATGCTCAAATAAGAATTGTTTCCAATTGTATTTACACTATTTTTAAAAATAGAGAAAGAGGCAATCCTCCCTAAATTATTCTATGAAGCCAGTATCACCGTAATATCAAAACCAGAAAAGGATATAACAAAAAACTAAAACTACAGACCAATATCCCTAATGAACATAGATGCTAAAATCATCAACAAAATACTAGCTAACTCAACACAACAGCATATTAGAAAGATAATACACCATGTTAAAGTGAGTTTAATACCAGGGATGCAAGCATGGTTTAACATCTGCAAATCAATAAACATTATACACCAAATTAACAGAATTTAAAACAAAAATTACATGATCATCTCAATAGATGCAGAAAAAGATTCACAAAATTTAGCATCCTTTTATGATTAAAATCCTCAGCCAAATTGGCATATGAGGGACATACCTCAATGTAATAAGAGCTTTCTATGACAAACCCATAGCCAACATAATACTGAGTGGGAATAAGTTGAAATCATTCGCTCTGAGAACTGGAACAAGTCAAGGATGCCCACTTTCACCACTTCTATTTGACATAGTACTGATAGTGCTAGCCAAGATAATTAGACAAGAAATATATGTCATCCAAGACAGTAAAGAAGAAGTTAAACTGCTACTGTTTGCTGAGGACTTGATTGTATACCTAGAAAACCCTAATGACTTATCCAAAAGGCTTCTAACTAAAAAACCACAAATAGACAATCTAAGGGCACACCTGAGGGAGTTAGAGAAACAAGAACAAACCAAACTGCAAAGTTTCAGTATACAAAATTAATGTATACAAATTAGTGGCTATTCTATACACCATCAGCAACCAATCTGAGAATCAAATCAAGAACTCCACTGCCAAAAAAAAAAAAAAAAAAAAAGAGAGACCTCAACTGCTTTTACAATCATTGCAAAGATAGTTAGATAGACAGATAGATAGACAGATACTTGGAAATATACTTAGCCAAGGAGGTGAAAGGCCTATACAAGAAACACTACAAAACATTGCTAAATGAAATCATAGATGATACAAACAAATGGAACCACATCCCATGCTCATGGATGGGTAGGATTAATATTGTGAAAATGATCATACTGTCAAGAGCAATCTACAGATTTAATGAAATTCCCAACAAAACACCACCATTATTCTTCAGAACTAGAAAAAAAGCAATCCTAAAATTCATGTGGAACCAAAAAAGAGCCCACATACCCAAAACCAGACTAAACAAAAAGAACAAATCTGGAAGCATTACATTACTGACTTAAAACTATACTTTAAGGCCATAGTCACCCAAACAGGATGGTACTGGTATAAAAACAGGCAGATAGACCAATGGAACAGAACAGAGAACCCAGAAATAAAGCCAAATACTTATAGCCAACTAATCTTTCACAAAACAAGCAAAAACATAAACTGGGAAAAGGACACTCTATTCAACAAATGATGCTGGTATAATTGGCAAGCCACGTGTAGAAGAATGCAACTGGATTCACATATCTCAACTTATACAAAATTCAAATCAAGATGGATCAAAGACTTAAATCTAAGACCAGAAACCATAAAAATTGTAGAAGATAACATTTCAGACTTCAGCTTATGCAAAGAATTTATGACCAAGAACCCAAAAGTGAATGCAACAAAACAAGCATAAATAGATGTGACTTGATGGGTGGATCACGAGGTCAAGAGATCGAGACCATCCTGGTCAAAATGGTGAAACCCCGTCTCTATTAAAGATACAAAAAATTAGCTGGGCATGGTGGCACGTGCCTGTAATCCCAGCTACTCAGGAGGCTGAGGCAGGAGAATTGCTTGAACCCAGGAGGCAGAGGTTGCGGTGAGCTGAGATCGCGCCATTGCACTCCAGCCTGGGTAACAAGAGCAAAACTCCGTCTAAAAAAAAAAGAAAATAGGTGTGACTTAATTAAACTAAAAAACTTCATCACAGCAAAAGAAATGATCAACAGAGTAAACAGACAACCCACAGAGTGGGAGAAAATCTTCATAATCTGTACATCTGACAAAAGACTAATATCCAGGATCTACAAGGAAATCAAGTGAATCAACAACAACAAAAAAAAGCAATCCCATCAAAAACTGGGCTACGAATGTAAATATACAATACTCAAAGAAAGATATACAAATGGCTAACAAACATATGAAACACATGAAAAAAATGCTTGATATCACTAATCATCAGGGAAATACAAATCAAAACTACAATGTGATACTATGTTACTCCTGCAAGAATGGCCATAATAAAAAAATTAAAAAAAAAAAAGATGTTGGCATTTATGTGATGAAAAGGGACACTTTCATACTGTTGGTGGAAATGTAAGCCAGTATCACTACTATGGAACAGTGTGGAGATTCCTTAAATAGCTAAAAGGGATATGCCATTTGATCCAGCAATCCCTCTCCTGATATCTACCCAGAGAAAAATAAGTCATTATATGCAAAAGATACTTGCACATGCATATATATAGCAGCTCAATTTGCAATTGCAAAAATATGGAACCAGCCCAAATGCCAATCAATCCATGAATTTTAAAGTAAAATTATATAGTTATAGGTATATATAAGTTGTATATATATGTATATGTAAATTGTATATATAATTGTATATAATACACACACATGCACACACACACACATCATGGAATACCACTCAGCCATGAAAAGGAATAAAATAATGGCATTTGCAGCAATCTGGATGGAATTGGAGACCATTATTCTAAGTGAAATAACTCAGGAATAGAAAACCAAAGATCATATGTTTCACTTGTAAGTGGGAGCTAAGCTATGAGGACAAAAATACCACTTAAGAATACCACAATGGACTTGGGCAACTTGGGGGAAAGTTTGGGAGGGGGCTGAGGGATAAAAGACTACACGTTGAGTACAATGTATACTAGTCAGGTGATGAGTGCACTAAAACTTCAAAAATCACCACTAAAGGACTGATTTATGTAAACAACCACCACCTGTTCCCCAAAAACCTATTGAAGTAAAAGAAAAAAAAATCAGACATGACATAAACAAATGGAAAAATATTCCATGCTATGGATAGGAAATTCAATATTGTTAAAATGGCCATACAGCCTAAAGCAATTTACAGATTCAATGCTATTCCTATTAAACTGTCGAGGACATTCTTCACAGATTCAGAAAAAAAAAAAAAATCTTAAAATTCATGTGGAACAACAACAAAAAGCCTGGAAAGCCAAGGCAATCCTAAGCAAAGAGAACAAAGTTGAGGCATCATCTTAAGTGATTTCAAATGCCACTACAAAGCTACAATCATGAGAACAGCATGGTGCTGATACAAAAATAGACACATAGAACAATGCAACAGAATACAGAGCCCCAAAATAATGCTGCATATCTACAACCAAATATCTTTGACAAAGTCAACAAAAGCAAGCAATGAGGAAATAATTCTCTGTTCAGTAAACAATGCTGTGATAACTTTCTGTATGCAGAAGACCCCTTCCTTATACCATCTACAAAACTCAACTCGAGATGGATTAAAGGCCTAAAGTTCAAACCTAAAACTATAAAATCCCCAAAAAATAACCTAGGGATAATTATTCTGGACATAGGATGGATCAAAGATTTCATGATAAAGATAACAAAAGCAATTGCAACAAAAACACAAATTATCAAATAAGACCTAGTTAAACTGAAGACCTTCTCCACAAAAAAGAAACTATCAAGAGTATACAGAGAACCCACAGAATGGGCGAGAATATTTGCAACCCATGCATCTGACAAAGGTCTAATTAGATCCAGAATCTTTAAGACATAAACAAATTAATGATCAAAAAACAACCCCAGAAAAAATAGAGCAAAGGACATGGACAAACACTTGCAAAAGAAAACATACATGTAGCCAACAAGCATAGGAAAAAATGCTCAGCATCATTCATCATTAGAGAACTGCAAATCAAAATGGAAAGGAGACACCATCTCATTATCAGTCAGAATGGCTGTTATTAAAATGTCAGAAAACAATGGATGCTGGTGAGGCTGCAGAGAAAAGGAAACTATTACACAGTGTTTGCGGCAATGTAAATTAGTTCCAGTTCTCAAGAGGAATGGTTTGAGCTTTTGCTAATTCAGCATAATGTTGGCTGTGGGTTTGTCAAATATGGTTCTTATTGTTTTGAGGTATATTCCTTTGATGTCTTGTCTGTTGAGGATTTTTGTCTTGAAAGGATGTTGGATTTTATTGGAAGCTTTCTCAATGTCTATTGAAATGTTCATATGCTTTTGATTCTGTTTATGTGATAAATTACAAGTATTGATTTGTGCATTTTGAAGTGCCTTGCATACAGGGAATAAAGCCTTTCTGATCATGCTGTATTAACTTTTTAATGTGCTGCTGGATTCAATTTGCTAGTATTTTCTTGAGAATTTTTGTATCTATGTTCATGAAGAATATTGGTCTGAAATTTTCTTTTGTCATTTTGTCTCTGCAAGATTTTTCTGTCAGGCTGATGCTGACTTCATAGAATGAGATAGGGTGGAGCTTCTCTCCTCCTTGATTTTCGTGGAATAATTCTTTAGGATTGGTACTAGTTTTTCTTTGTACATCTGGTAGAATTCATCTGTGAATCCATCTGGTCCAGGACTTTTTTTCGTTGGTAGGTTGTTTATTAGAGATTCAATATCAGAAGTTGATATTGGTCTATTCAGTGTTTTGTATCTTCCTGATTCAACCTTGGGAAACTGCTTCCAGAAATTTATCAATTTCATCTCAATTTTCCAATTTGCATGTACAGAGTTGTGCATAATAGTCTTTAAGGGTATTCTGCATTTCTGTGGGATTGGTTGTTAATATCACCTTTGTCATTTCTTATAGTACTTGCTTGGATATTTCCTTTGTTTTTCTTTGTTAATCTAGCTACAGTCTATCAGTTTTATTTACTTCTTTTAAAAAAAGTGGCTCTTGGTTTCATTGATCTTTTGTATGAAATTTTGCATCTCAATTTTATTAAGTTCTCAAATTTTAGTTACTTATTCTCTTCAGCTAACTTTTTTTTAATTTTTATTGCATTATAGGTTTTGGGGTACATGTGCAGAACGTGCAAGATAGTTGCATAGGTTTCTAGTCTCTTTAGATGCAAAATTGGATTGTTAATTTGAGATCTTTCTCACTTCTTAATGAAGGTTTTTAGCACTACAAACTTTCCCCCAAGCACTCCTTTGGCAGCATCTTGGAGATTTTGGTATGTGTGTTCTAATTTTAATTAATTTCAAATAATTTCTTGATTCATGCCTTAACTTTGATGTTTATCCAGGAGTTATTCAGAAGTAAGTTGTTTAATTTTCATGTATTTGTATAGTTTTGAGACGTCTTCTTGTTACTGATTTCTTTTTTTTTTTTTTTTTTTTTGAGACGGAGTTTCGCTCTTGTTACCCAGGCTGGAGTGCAATGGCTCGATCTCGGCTCACCGCAACCTCCGCCTCCTGGGTTCAGGCAATTCTCCTGCCTCAGCCTCCTGAGTAGCTGGGATTACAGGCACGCACCACCATGCCCAGCTAATTTTTTGTATCTTTAGTAGAGACGGGGTTTCGCCATGTTGACCAGGATGGTCTCGATATCTTGACCTCGTGATCCACCCGCCTCGGCCTCCCAAAGTGCTGGGATTACAGGCTTGAGCCACCTCCAAGAGTATACTTGGTATGATTTCAATCTTTTTTGAATTTATTGAGGCTTGCTTAATGACTAAGTATGTTCCATGTATATATGAGAAAAATTATATTCTGTGGTTGTTAGGTGGAGTATTCTGTAGGTGTCTATTAGGCCCAAGTGGTCATGTGTCAAGCTTCAGTCCAGAGTTTCTTTCTTCGTTTTATGCTTCAATGATCTGTCTAACACTATTAGTGAGGTGTTGAAATCTCTTATTGTTATTTTGTGGTTGTCAAAGTTATTTTGTAGGCCAAGAAGAACTTGTTTTGTGAATCTGGGTGCTCCATTCTTGGGTACATCTATATTTGCATTGTACCTTTTATTATTGTATAAAGCCCTTTATGATCCTTTTTAATTCTTATTGTTATAAAGTCTGTTTTATCTGATATAATAAGAGTAACTCCTGCTCTTCTTTGTTTCCCATTTGCATGATAGATCTTATGCCACCCTTTTAAGTCAGGTGGGTGTAAAGATACAGGGACTATGTCAGATAGGTCCCTTGAAGAAGAGAGATGATTGGGTCTTGTACTTTAACCATGCTGCCACTCTGTGTCTTCTAAGTGAGGTGTTTAGTCTGTTTATATTCTAGGTTTGTATTGGTATGTCTGATTTTTATCCTGTCATCATGTTGTTAGCTGGTTGTTATGCAGACTTGATTGTGTAGTTGCTTTATAGTGGCTGTGAACTATATGAGCTTTGTGGTAGTGTGTCATTCTTTCAAGTCTGTGTTTAGCACCCCCTTAAAAAGATCTTCTGTAACACTTGTCTAGTTGAAATGTATTCTCTTTAGCATTTGCTTGTCAGAAAATCTTTATTTCTCCTTCACCTATGAAACTTAGTTTGGCTGGATATGTATTCTTAGTTTGAATTTATTTTATGTAAGAATGCTGAAAACATGTCCCAATCTCTTCTGGCTTGTAAGGTTTCTGCTGAGAGATCTGCTGCTACCCAGATGGAGTTCCCTCTGTGGGTAACTTGTCCTTTCTCTCTAGCTGACTTTACGACATAAAATTTTTTATTCATTTTATTTTATTTGTGCATTGGCCTTGGTGAATCTGATGACTCTGTGCCTTGGGGATGATTATCTTGTATAGTATCTGCCTGGGATTCTATATGCTTCTTGAATTAGCATGTTGAGCTCTCTGGCAAGATTAGGGAAATTTTCATTGATTATTTCCTCAAATATATTTACTAGGTTGACTATTTTCTCTTCTTCTTTCTCAGGAATGCAAATGAGTCATGTAAATTTGCTTTTTTTGCATGATCCCATATTTCTTGGAGGTTTTGTTCAATTTTCTTTTTCTTTCTTCTTTTTTTTTTAATGGAATCTTGCTCTGCCATCCAAACTGGAGTACAGTGGCATGATCTTGGCTCACTGCAACCTCCGCACTTGGGTTCAAGCAATTATCTTGCCTCAGCCTCCCAAGTATCTGGGATTACAGATGCCCACCACATCTGGTTAATTTTTGTATTTTAGTAGAGACACGGTTTCAGCATGTTGGCCAGGCTGGTCTCAAATTCCTGACATCGTGATCTGCCTTCCTCAGCCTCCCAAAGTGCTTGGATTACAGGCATGAGCCATTACACCTGGCCTTGTTCACTTTTCTTAATTCTTTCTTTATTTTTATCTGACTCAGTTAATTTGGATAAGTGGTCTTTGAGTTCTTAGATTCTTTTCTCAGCCTACTCTATTCTAAAGTTAATAACTCCATTTGTATATGAAGTTCTTGTAGTAAATTTTTCAGCTCAAGAAGTTCAGTTTGACATCACAAATAAATGGGAAGATCACTTCAAGCTCATGGTTTGGAAAAATCAATATTGTTAAAGAGGCCATACTGCCCAAAGCAATTTGTAAATTCAATGCTATTCCTACAAAACTACCAACATCATTCTCCACGAAAGTATTATAAAATTCATATGTAACCAAAAGCAAGTTCAACTAGCAATGGCAATCATAAGCCAAAAGAACAAAGCTGCAGACATCACACTACCCAACATCAAACTATACTATAAAACCACAGTAACCAAAACAGCTTGATTCTGATACAAAAATAGATATATAGACAAATGAAACAAAATAATAGACTCAGAAATAAAGCTGCACACTTAAAATTATCTGACTTTCAACAAGGGTGGCCGGGCGTGGTGGCTCACGCCTATAATCCTAGCACTTCGGGAGACCGAGGCGGGTGGATCACGAGGTCAAGAGATTGAGACCATCCTGGTTAACAAGGTGAAACCCTGTCTTTACTAAAAATACAAAAATTAGCTGGGCATAGTGGCGCATGCCTGTAGTCCCAGCTACTCGGGAGGCTGAGTCAGGAGAATTGCTTGAACACAGGAGGCGGAGGTTGCGGTGAGCTGAGATCATGCCATTGCATTTCCAGTCTAGGTAGCAACAGCAAAACTTCGTCTCAAAAAAAAGAAAAAAAGAAAAGGATGACAAAAACAAGCAATGAGGAAAGGACTCTCTATTCAATAAGTGGGCTAGCCATAATCAGAAGATTGAGGCTAGATCTCTAAATTTCACCATATACAAAAATTAACTCAAAATGGATTAAACATTTAAATGTAAGACCTCGAACCATACAATTCCCAGAACAAAACCTAGGAGATACTCTTCCCAACATCTTGCCAGATAAATTTTGGCTAATTCCCCAGAAGCGATTACAACCAAAACAAATTATTCAAATAGAACCTAACTAAACCAAAGAGCCTCTGCACAGCAAATGAACTATCAACAGAGTAATTAGACAACCTATAGAATGGGAGAAGATATTCACAAACTATACATCCGACAAAGATCTAGTTTTCAGAATCTATAGGAAGTTTAAACAAATCAACAAGATAAAAACAAATAAATCCATTAAGAAAAAGAACACAAAAAGGCACTTGACATAGGAGAAGACTTACAAGTAGCCTAAAAACTCATGAAAAAATGCTCAGTATCATTATTCATCTGAGAAATGCAACAGACCTACCATTTGACCCAGCAATCCCATTGCTGGATATATATCTAAAAGACAACAAATCGTTCTACCAAAGGATATATGCATTCATATGTTCATTGCTGCAGAATTCACAATAGCAAAAACATAGAATCAACCTAGATGTCCTTGATGGTAGGGTGAAAAAATGGAAATGTAGTATACTATAGAATACTATGCAGTCATAAAAATATATAAAATTATGTCCTTGTGACAATATTGATGGAGCTAGAGACCATAATCTTAAGAAAATTAATGCCAGAACAGAAAACAAAATGCCTCGTGTTCTCATAAGGGGAAGCTCTACAGTGAGCACACATAAACATAAATATGGGAACAATAGACACTGTGGACTCCTAGAGAGTGGTGAGGGTAGGGTAAAAGAAAACATCCTGTCAAGTACTATGATTACTACCTGTGTGACAGGATCTATAATTCATACCTCAGCATCACATAATATCATGTGTTAAATCTGTGCATGTATCCCCTGTATATAAAGCAAATGTTATGGTTATTTAGACATTTAAGAAAAATGACTAATGATGAGTATCAGAAGCTAAATGTCTTTTTAAAGCTTTATTTGTTTCATGTTACTCTGATTAAAAGGTAGTATTATCAAGGAAATGTCTGGAATATTACAGAAACCAGTCAAATTTCATTTCTAAAATTAATTTCAAGTATGACACACTGAACATGCACATGTCTTTCCCAATAAATAGGCAAATACACACACTAAGTACAGAATGCCTGTGCTCCCTGAACACTTATGTTGAAATCATAATTTTCAATGTAATGGTATTTGGAGATGAAGCCTTTGGGAAGTAATTAGAGCTTGAGATGGAGTCGTCATGCTGGCATTAGTCCTTATAAAAAGAGACATGAGAAAGTTTTCACACTCTCTCTCTTTAACATGTGATGATACACAACAAGCTATCCTTGTACAAACCAGGAAGAAGGCCCTGTGCAGAAACCAATCAGCCAGTGCCTTGGACTTCCCATCTTCAGAACTGTAAGAAATAATTGTTTTTTGTCTTAGCCACCAAGTCTATGGCCTTTTTTATAGCAGCCCAAATTAACTAAGACACTGTGAAAATAAAAATTAACCAATGAAAACAAAACTAAGTCTCTATCGGAAGAAAAATGAATGAGGAGGAAGAGGAGATACTGCTAACAGCTTGACAGACTGATAGACACTGCTCCTCATAGTCTCTCAAAAATGTTTTAGGACTGTGAACCTAACAGACTGGCGGCTGACACAGAAATGTAAATGACAGCATCTGAGATGAAAAGAATTGTTCATCCAAGCCCATTCCAAATTTCTAATGAACAGAATCATGAGTTAAATAAACAGTGTTACTTTAAACAAATAGGTTTCTGGAGCAGTTTGTTCCATAGCAAAGGCACAACTGTGACACAAACCCAGATCACACTCTTTCTATCTGTCCTAATTTCCAAGCAGAACAAGAAAGGCAATATGAATACAGGAACATTTAGCTTATTTACATTGAATTCAGCTAAATTATGGAGCTATAAAATATGTCTGTCTTAACCAATAAGTCCTAAAGATTTCCTGTTCATTTCAGCTGTTTGTTTAGATCCCACTTGCATCTCTTCATCACTTCATTTATATTTTACTGCATAATTATTTTTCAAAATCCTCCTCAGTTCTGCCTACATTTCATTTCCTCCTTCATTTTCAACCTAATACTTTTCTCTATGACTGTATTAATCTCATGGGGGGCAGAGTCTAATCACCTAGACAGCTTTCAGAGGTAGTGGTATACTTTAGTGTTAATTTGAATATCGTGTCAGAATTTTTTTTAACTTTCCTTACTTTACCCTTTAATTCTCTAAAACTGGAAGCATTTCTTTTTTAGTCAGTAATCATTTATTATCCTAGATTTTTCCTCCAACCATTCCCTGAATTTACTGAAAAAAATTCACATGATTTTCAAAGAATTAGCATGAAAATATTAATTATATAAAAATAATAACAATTGGTATGAGCATTATTAAATGTACATTACCAAATAATTATACTCTTCTAAACATTTTGCCAGTTGCCCCAACATCATTTTTACATTTTTTAAAATTTGTCTTTTGTTAACTGATAAAACACTGATTTTATTATATAGCAAATTCAAAAATTCACTCAAATTTGTTTTTGTACATTCACTTTCAATTCTGTTGACTTGCCTCATGCTTATAATAAGAAATATCTTAAATTATGCTATCTTTTAGTCTATTTCAACATATTTTAGGGCCTATTTGTTTCACTTAATTATTAGTCTTTTGTAGCATCTACCCTTTTCATAAGGTATTTTTGTTTATATAAATTTATATTATTGGTCAAGTTTCATAATAATCTTAGTGCTTCAATTAAAATAATTTTGAATTTAGAAAACTAGGGGAACTCAATCATATGATTTTCTTCATGATGTAAGAAAAAGCATCTGACAAAATTCAATTCTCCTTTATGTTACACCATGCATAGAAGAGGAATTTATAGATAGTCCTTTAATATAATAAAATTAACATAACTTAGTGTAGTTGCCAGCATGTTACTTAGGGAAGTAACAGAGATGTTTCTGATAAAGTCAAGAAAATGATAAAGGTACAGACTTCTGTCATAATATTTAATATTTAGTTGAACATGTTAGCCAGTGTGATTAAGCAAGAAGAAACAAATATAGGTTACAGATTAAAAATTACAAATTAAAAGTATTTGAAACAGATAAATTTATATCAACCATCACAATTTAGAGTCCATTGTGTGTCATCATCACTAAATCCTCTCCCTAATGCATCCTCAATTGATTTCTCAAAGTTCTGCATATATTGGTTACATAAAGACAGCAGGAGAGGAATAAGGTTGGATGAGGGTAGGCTAACAGAATGAGACAAGTCACAAATCAGAGGGGCTTAAAATACAGTGATAAGTAAATATCTACACAAATCTCTGGTTGGAATAGATCCTATGACTCAAGATTTCGCCTTTTTCACAGATGGTGATGACTAATAATTTGACTTCTGAGGGTGACATGATAATGAAACTTGAGAATAGAGACCCTTAAAATGTTTACTTTGCATAACCTACATATCATTAATCTTGTCTCATAGAGATCTGGTTAAACTGGGCCTAAATCTCAGTTACATTATCCAAGGGAATATAAAGTTCTGCTCTCACTTTTTATAGTTTTACATATTTTTTTCAATTTAACTTTCTCATGTTCTCTCTCTGCTTCTGCATCTACATGGGATTCTCTTGATTTTACTATAATTCTGTTTGGGAAGTTAGCCCATTTTCTGGGTTTCACAAAAATATCCTCTCACTAAATTTACTCTTATTAAATTTTCTGAAGAGTTTGAAATCATGAAAATTAAATCATCTTCTACCATATTACTCACTTCATACTTCACATCTTATACCTTACCCCACCCCTTATATCTTTGTCGTTTATTTTTTTCTATTCTGAAATATGTTTTCCTGCATTTAGTCCCTGGGGACTTACATGCTATCCAAGGGGACTTGCAAATACTTATTAATAACAAATATGATATCCTCCCTAATAGAAGTTATGGTTAATATAGTTTTCTTTATCTTGCCTTTTTTTGAGTTTATAATGAAAATCATATAACTTTGGTCTTTTGTACATGGCTGTTGGAAGTATGACTTCAGAACCTTTGTTTGTCTAAATTCTTCTGATTATAAAAGCGTTAGGTATCTGATTACTCTAACCTGCTATTTATATAATAACAATTCTTGGTTAGTTTCACCAAAAGTTACATCAGAATTATTTAGGACAAAATTTGCTGATGCAAATTAACAATAACACCAAGTTAACAATAACACCAAAAGCAATGGCAACAAAAGCCCAAACAGGCAAATGAGACCTAACTAATTTTAAGAGCTTCTGCCCAGCAAAATAAAGAATAGAGTAAACCGGCAACCAACAGAATGGGAAAACATTTTTGCAATCTACCCATCAGACAAAGGGCTGATATCCAGAATCTACAAAGAACTAAAGCAGATTTATGAGAAAAAAACAAACCCATTCAAAAGTGGGTGAAGGATACGAACAGACACTTTTCAAAATAAGACAAATATGTGGCCAGCAAACATATGAAAAAATGCTCATCATCATTGGTCATTAGAGGAACGCAAATTAAAACCACATTGAGATACCATCTCACGCCAGTTAGAATGGCGATCATTAAAAAATCTGGAGACAACAGATGCTGGAGAGGATGTGGAGAAAAAGGGTCACTTTTACACTATTAGTAGGAGTGTAAATTAGTTCAATCATTGTGGAAGACAGTGTGGCAATTCCTCGAGGATCTAGAAATAGAAATTCCATTTGACCCAGCAATTCCATTACTGGGTATATACCTGAAGGATTATAAATAGTTCTATCATAAAGATACATGCACATGTATGTTCATTGTGGCACTGTTTACAATAGCAAAGACCTGGAACCAATCCAAATGCCCACTGATGATAGACTGGACAAAAAAAAATGTGACACATAAATGCCATGGAATACCATGCAACCATAAAATAATGATGAGTTCATGTCCTTTGCAGGGACATCGATGAACCTAGAAAGCATCATTCTCAGCAAACTGACACAAGAACAGAAAACCAACCACCACATGTTTTCACTCATAGGTGGGTGATGAACAATGAGAACACTTGGGCACAGGGAAGGGAACAACACTCATAGGGATAGGTGGGGAGGTGGAGGGGAGGGGAAGGGGGACAGCCGGGGGGGGTGCGGGGAGGATTGGGAGGGATAACACCAGGAGAAATGCCTGATGTGGGCAACTGGCGGCGGGGGTGGAAACAGCAAACCACCATGACATGTATGTACCTATGCAACAGTCCTGCAGGATGCAGGATGTACACATATACCCCAGAGCCCAAATACAATTTTTTAAAAAAGGAAGAAAGAATGAAAAAACAGACACTTTGGTCCTGGCATGCATGACCAAATGTTTAAATTCATAGAGCCAATGAAATTGAAGACAGCATTTAATTCATTTATCATCAGTTGTATAAGGACAACAAAGAAGAAAAAAACTTCCCTGTGGCCAGAGTTGCTGACAACACCAGAGCTAGAATGCAGATCTTTGAATTTGTTTTTCAAAATGCTTTCTACTGTGTAGCATCTAATCCCAAAAGGCATATTTTTCTTTGTTTGTGAAAATGCCAGAGTTAAAAAAAAAGCAGAATATCTTCTAACTGAGGTACGAAGAGATTAACTTTCCTTGAAGTATGAATTGAGTCACTGTTGAGAAATATGACAAGCTCCCACTTCAATCCCAGATTATAATCCCTCTTCTTTTCAGACGAGATAAACAATTAGTTTAGCAAGTTCTATCGATAGTGAAACTTGACAAAAGGTAGAAGGGAAGATTTGAAGGGTGTAATTGAAACTGCAGGGTTTGTTTTAGAAATAAAGTGCAAATATGCTGTGTATGTGTGTGACAGAGCAGAATTATTTATTGATTCCAATTTACAGTGTATGGGTGAGAATTTATGCCAGATAATAAATGAAAATTATGGTAAAAACAACAGGCATTTTAACCACATTGTAAATTAATACACATGAAAATATAATTGACGGTTGAAAATCAAGCTATTTTAAAACAGATGTAGCAATTAGAAAGAAACAATTTATTTTTACATTTTTTAAAAGGTGAACACAGGTAATTCTCAGTCAACAAACAGACAATACCCTTAAGTCAGATATTCTTAAATTGCAATGCACATCAAAATTACCTGGGAAGGTTTTTAAAGAACATGTGCATTGCTTCCATACTAGACCTCTTGCCTCCAAATACCTATGGAGTGAATTTCAAGAATTTCTGTTGTGAAAATGTTCACCAGGTGGTCCTAATGCCCTACACTTTTTAGAATGTGGTCCCTAAATACTGCATTATTGATATGCTATGTTGATCTACTGAATGGGAAAGAGATTTCAGGCACCATTCACTCATCATCCGTCACTTCACAACTGCTGGTGGCTGTACATTGGTATCTCCAGGTGGTGAGTGATACAGGGCATGATTACTCACAAGCAGGACAGAGGATTTTTCTGTTAATGAATTTTTATCCTTACCTCTATATTCTGCATTTTAAAGAATCTGGTTACTCTTTTGTGTTCATTTATGGTAAATTGACCACTTCAAAAATGTTTAAATAGAATTTATTGATTCGAGATGCTAGGAAAATATTACAGACTGAGAATGTGAAGCAAATTGACCAAAAACTCTAATATTAAATCTGACTTAGATAATAAAATAAAGCTTACACAAATTAGTTTAAAAACAACTAATGATACTTTTATAGTGTTTTCTTTATTGTCATTACCTACCAAAATGCTAATTACTATATTTAAATTAGTAGAATAAGTAGGTAAATTATGGTGCAATTAAATGTACTCATTTGGATTTTTCTAAAGACTAGAAGATCTTTCCAATCTAAAGATTGTGAAGAATGAGACGTTTTTAACTTTTTATCTGTAAAATTATAAAAATAGAAGTAAAAGTAATAGCAGTCATCTTTATTTTTCTTACCTAGCTTCAATAATCTGTTGTTTTTATATTTTCTGTAGTTCTGTACACACCACATCCTTCCCCTAGATTGTTATGTTTCTATATTACTTTTTCAGCTAAATTTTAGATATATTTTGCAAGTTTTGAGGGGGTGAAGTGCCAAAACCACTCTCAAGCTCAAAAATTTGTCAGAAGACATGAAAGAACTCACCTGAACAGTTACATTCAGAGTTATGGTTTATTACAAGAACAGAATACACTAAAATCAGCCAAGTGAAGAGTCTGGAAAGATTCCAAATGCAAAACTTCCATTGTTCTCAGGGAAACGTTACAGTCTGGCTTTGACATGTGATGTTGGGAAAAAGTATTGCCAACCTAGGGAACTCACCCAAGCTACAAAGTCTGAACATTTAATTGGCCCTTTATCATAGAGGCATGACTGACTAATTTTTCACATGGTTGAACTCAGTCTCTAGACTTCACCTCCATCCTTGGTGGTGTGGCTGATAAGGTGTGACCCAAAGTGTCCACAATGAATAACCTAATTAACATAAACTATCAGGCGTGGTGGAAGAGGCTCATCATGAATATCAAAACATTTCTATAATTTGAAAAATGCCAAGAGTTTAGAGATGACCTCCTAGGAGATAAGGACAAAGATCAGATCTTTCTTTAAGAAAAGATAAATTCTGCATGCATGTATTATGATGTATAACTCTTAGCTATTCAATTTTAAAATTATTTAGAAACCTGTATAACTCATATCTATCACAATAAAAAAATTTTCATCTTTCTAGGAAATTTTCTTAATTTCTTTTCTACTCAGATCAATTTTTATTTTGGCTACTAGTATTATTATTATTATTATTATTATCATTATACTTTAAGTTCTAGAATACATGTACAGAACGTACAGGTTTGTTACATAGGTACACACATGCCATGGTGATTTGCTGCACCCATCAACCCATCATCTACATTAGGTATTTCTCCTAATGCTATCCCTCCGCTAGCTCAAACCCCCTGACAGACCCTGGTGTGTGATGTTCCCCTGCCTGAGTCTATGTGTTCTTATTGTTCAACTCCCACTTATGAGTGAGAACATGCAGTGTTTGTTTTTTTCTTTTTTCTTCCTGAGTTAGTTTTCTGAAAATGATGGTTTCCAGCTTCACCCATGTTCCTGCAAAGGATATGAACTCATACTTTTATATGGCTGCATAGTATTCCATGGCATTCCTGTGCCACATTTCTTTATCCAGGCTATCATTGATGGGCATTTGGGTTGGCTATAAGTCTTTGCTCTTATGAACAGTGCTGCAATAAACAGATGTGGTGCCTGTGTCCTTATAAAATAACTATTTATAATCCTTTGGATATATATCCAGTAATGGGATTGCTGGATCAAAGTGAATTTCTATTTCTAGATCCTTGAGGAATTGCCACACTGTCTTCCACAATTGTTGAACTAATTTACACTCTTTCCAACAGTGTGAAAGCTTTACATCCTCTCCAGCATCTATTGTTTCCTGACGTTTTCATAATCACCATTCTAACTTGGGTGAGATGATATCTCATTGTGGTTTTGATTTGCATTTCTCCAATGACCCAGTGGTTTGTTGTTGCATAAATGTTGTCTTTTGAGAAGTCTCTTTTCATATTCTTTGCCCACTTTTTGAAGGTTTTTTTTTTAAGTTGGAAAAGGAGGAATGTTTATATTCATTCATTCACTCATTCATTCATTCATTCATTCATTTTAATATTTGCAGACAAATAGGTGCATATATTTGTGGAGTACATGAGATGTTTTGATACAGGCATGTAATGTGAAATTAGTACATCATAGAGAATGGGATATCTAGCCCCTGAAGCATGTCTTTATCCTTTGAGTTACAGACAATTCGATTGCATTCTTTATCTAAAAATGTACAATTAAGTTACTGTTAGCTATAGTCACCCTATTATGCTATCAAATATCGATCTTATTCATTCTTTCTAACTACTTCTTTTTGTACTCATTAACCATCCCACCCCCACACTGCACCAGCTCCCTTACTCCCCTTCCCAGCCTTGGTACACATCCTTCTACTCTCTATGTCCATGAGTTTAATTGTTTTGATTTTTAGATTCCACAAATCAGTGAGAACATGCAATATTTGTCTTTCCGTGCCTGGCTTATTTCACTTAACATAATGATCTGGTTCAATCCATGCTGTGAGAAATGACTGGATCTCATTCTTTTTTATGGCTCACTAGTACTCCATTGATCATGTGTACCTCATTGTTTTTTAGATGAATTAGGAGTTTTATTTTTCTCTTGGTACCCGAATTTCAGAGATAGCCACATGAAAGTATAATTCAAAGACTCACAGACATCAGGGCCAGATCCGGTTAGTTCTTGGCATTTTCTTTCTTTCTTTTTTTTAATATTATACTTTAAGTTCTGGGGTACATGAGCAGAATGTGTATGTTACATAGGTATAAACATGCTATGGTGGTTTGCTACATCCATCACCCAGTCATCTACCTTAGGTGTTTATTCTAATCCTCTCCCTACCCTAGTCCCACAACCCCTTGCTATACCTCCCCAGGCCCACCACCCTTCAACAGCCCCTGGTGTACAATGTGCCCCTTCCTGTGTTTGTGTGTTCTCATTGTTCAATACCCACTTATGAGTGAGAACATGCAATGTTTTGTTTTCTGTTCTTCTGTTAATTTGCTGAGAATGATGGTTTTCAGCTTCATCTATGTTTCTGCAAAGGATATGAACTCATCCTATTTTAAGGCTGCAAAGTATTTCACAGTATATATGTGCCATATTTTCTTTATCCAGTCTATTATTGATGGACATTTGGGTTGGTTATGAGTCTTTGCTATTGTGAACAGTGCCATAATAAACATATGTGTGCATATGTCTTTATAATAGAATGGTTTATAATTCTTTGGGTAGATACCCAGTAATGGGATTTCTGGGTCAAATGGTATTTATATATCTAGATCCTTGAGGAATTGCAACACTGTCTTCCACAACGGTTGAACTAATTTACACTTCAACCAATGATGTAAGTGTTCCTATTTCTCGCCATCCTCTACAGCATCTGTTGTCTCCAGATTTTTTAATGGTCGCTATCTTATTGGCATGAAATGGTACCTCAATATAGTTTTGATTTGCATTTCTCTAATGACCCATGATGATGAGTTTTCTTATTTTTTTTTTTTTTTTGCTGCATAAATGTCTTCTTCTGAGAAGTGTATGTTCATATCTTTCACCTACTTTTTGATGGGGTAGTTTGTTTTTTTTCTTGTAAATTTGTTTAAGTTCTTTGTAGATACTGGATATTAGCCCTTTGTAGATTCTGGATATTAGCCCTTTGTCTGATGGGTAGATTGCAAAATTTTTCTCAAATTCTGTTAGTTTCCTGTTCATTCTAATGATACTTTCTTTTGTTGTGCAGAAGCTCTTTAGTTTAATTAGATCCCATTTGTCTATTTTGGCTTTTGTTACTGTTGCTTTTGGTGTTTTAGTCATGAAGCTTTGCCCATTCCTATGTCCTGAATGGTATTTTCTAGGGTTTCTTCTAGGGTTTTTATCATTTTAGGTCTTATGATTAAGTCTTTAATCCATCTGGAGTTAATTTTTGTATAATTTCTACAGAAGTGGTCCAATTTCAGTTTTCTGCATATGGCTAAGCCAGTTTTCCCAATATCATTAAATAGGGAATGGGGAGCCAGTTTTCCCAACACCATTAAATAGTGAATCCTTTCCCTGTTGCTTGTTTTTGTCAAAGATCAGATGGCTGTAGATATGTGGCATTATTTCTGAGGCCTCTATTCTGTTCCATTGGCCTATATATCTGTTTTGGTACCAGTACCATGCTGTTTTGATTACTATAGCCTTGTAGTATAGTTTGAAATCAGATAGCATGATACCTCCAGGTTTGTTCTTTTTGCTTAGGATTGTCATGTCTATATCGGCTCTTTTATGGTTTCATAGTTCCATATGAAATTTAAAGTAGTTTTTTTTCTAATTCTGTGAAGAAAGTCAGTGGAAGCTTGATGGGGACAGCATTGAATCTATAAATTACTTTGAGCAGCATGTCCATTTTCACAACATTGATTCTTCCTATCCATGAGCATAGAATGTTTTTTCATTTTTTTTGTGTCCTTTCTTATTTCCTCAAGCAGTGGTTTGTAATTCTCCTTGAAGAGGTCCTTCATGTCCCTTGTAAGTTTTATTCCTAGGTATTTTATTCTTTTTGTAGCAATTGTGAATGGGAATTCACTCATGATTTCACTTTCTATGATTGTGAAATTACAATTCTTGCACATTAATTTTGTATCCTGAGACTCTATATGTTTATTTCTTTCACATTATATTAGCTTATTTGAACTTCATAAATGCAATCTGGGTGACATATTTTTGGTAATGGTATCCTGAGAAAGTTGAGAAATTTCTTTCTGTAGAAGAAATGTATAAAAATAGACAACAATGTCAAAAACAGACAAAACAAAACAATTTCAGGACATGAAGCAGAATACAATGACAAAAACCTGAGAGGAGTATACTTTTACAAATTGGTTCACTATCAGGTAATAATGGTCTCCAGCCATTTTGCTTTCTATTCACCTCTAATTCAGCATGCAAAAACAGCTTTTTCAGAGGCACATGGTGTCCTGGTAGGTTTGGCAATATCTGTGGAAACCAGCAGCTTTACTACACTAGACGGTTTATTTGGTTCAGAGTGAGAGTTACAATTTATAGTGTTACTAGTGGTGGACTCAAAACAGGTAGAAAGCACACACACACAATAAATAAATAAATAAATTCCAGGGTTATAGGTATAAACTTTGCTTTCAATTTAGACAAATGGCAGATCAGGCATAAATTTAACAGAGAGATGCTGGAATTGAGGGAGAGGTAGAAGCACTGACATAATAAACTGTCCACCAAAACCCTGGTTTGCCGCTAAACTAAGAAAAAGACCTGAAAGCACTAGACAAAAAAAATCAAATCAAATTAGACTTTATAACTTGTCACATCTTTGACACTGCATTATGAAATTCATTATGTAATCCACATACAACTCAAGTGGCAGAAAGTGGAAGGTTTACAGGTCCCAAATATGTGATTATAGACTCTTAGCTCTAGCTCAAATTATTGGAGTAAACTAAACTACACAGAGGAGAGCCCTAAATGAGGATGCATACATAGATACACACACACACACACACACACCACACACACACACACACACACACACCACACACATACACACACACAGTTGTATACTGTAAAGGAGATAGTTCTGCAGTTTAAGTCCAGGAAAATAAGTAAAACAAAAGCCTTTGGAAAAATAACACAAAATTTAGAAATACTGAAATGTCTTACCTACAATGAACATTTTTCAACCAAAAATTATATCAACCATATAATTACTAAAAAAGTGTGAACAAAATTCAGGAAAAATAAAAGCCATTAAATATAAACCAACTCTGATTGGGCTCTGACATTGGTAAAAAAAACAAACAAACAAAACAGTCTATTAAGGCAGATATTATAAATGTGCTTAAATAATTAAATAACAATATGCTGAAAGTAAGATACAAAAAATATTCACAGATAAATGAAAGGTGTAGTAACACTAACTGGAAATTATAAAGCTGAAAGGGACAATAACTTAAATGTTACAGACATGAGCCTACAAGTAATGACACATGGATGAATGGATGGGACATAGGTCCGGTTCTAACAAGTGAATTTACCATTTCTCTGCTTGCAGCAATATTCCTTGTTAAAAAACCTTGGTATCATTCTTTATTCTCACTTTCCTTACAGTTTTCTCTAATGCATTTAACATATCTGTCCCTGTTTCCTTATGTCTTTGAAACTAAAACAATAAAAGTATAAAACTATGTTGCTATTTATTTGCTATGAATCATCAGTTAATTCATACAAAATTAGAATATGATGCATACTATAAGTGCTATGGTCAACACATAATTATGTGTAGAGGCTTTATGAATAAGCTAGTAGAAATTTCAAGCTCACTGGAAAAATTTTATTGAGAAAACTTCCCAATGGCACATCTTAGTTTATCAGAGAAAAAATTATTTCCATTTATAATTATGTCACAGTATCGTTAATGTACAAAATTTTGAGTTTTAAAATAGTTCAATATTTCTATTCTAAGATTCCAGATGTAACTGAAGATAAAATAAATTTTAGTCATGGAAAATTTTTAACAATAGCACATCATCTGGTCAAAATCACCTTCCTGAATTTTGAGACCTCCCAACCCCCCTGCTTTTCCCCATTCATATACACTGAGGCACATGCACAAGTATGTGCAAACAATGTTGCCTTTTACTATAATGAACTTATAAAGATTTCAATGTTAACACAACAGTTTTCATTTCATTCATTGTTACCACTTCATTTGAACAATACAGACTAAATGATTTCTCATAAAATGAGATTTAAGGAAGAATTATAGTTTGTATAAATGATAATTATGAATTTAAGCTTAAGACAATGAATATATGATTTTTTCCTACTAATGATAATCCAATATAATGACAAGAGGGTGTACTTTTTAAAGGTATACTAATAATGAGTAAATGAAAGACATACTGTTATTGAGTGATAGTTCTACAAACTTTTGGAAGAAGAAAATTTGATAAAAGAGTGTTGAGCAATGAACTAGCAGAAAATAAATCTTACTGAAGATGGCATCATAGAGGCGACTCAGGATTGCAGCTCTCAGTGAAGGCGCAGAGGGTGAGTCCTAGCCGCATTCTCGGACGGACCTTTTTTGCCCACAGAACGTTGAAAGTCCCAGGTGTGGAAGAGACACAGGATGCTAGCACAGCCGAATCGCACAGCTGATTTGGCCGGCGCCGCAGCATAGCGGCACTGGGCACAAAACTCACTGGTCTGGGTGCCCTGTTAAACCAGAAATCTGAGATTTGGAAGGGCAGATTGGCATGTCCATCTGATTGAATGGGACTTGGACAATGAGCCAGACCAGGAGATTCCTGGGAAACGTGACCTGAGCTGGTGCAGTGGGCAGCGGCACGGGAGATTGCACGGATCCCAGTGCCCTATCAGCAGGCTACTGGGGCACCAGTGAGAGAGTCAACCGTTCAGCTTGGGGAGAGGAAGAGAGAGAGAGAGAGGACAGACTCTGAGGCAGGGAGCTGGTTGATTGGGCTCGGCGGGTCCCACCCTCATGGGGACAAGCAGGGCAGTGATTGGAGGCGCTCAGGTCTGAGAGTTTTGCTGCTGGCATCTAGGATGGTGCAGCCTGGTGGGGGAGGGGCGTCCGCAACTACTGACGCAATCCGCCCCTACTGAAGTACCGCCCAGGGCTGATGCAGCCTACTGTTGCTGAGGCAACCTGCCATAACAGAGAGACTCCGCCAGCAGGGCAGAGCACACCACAGCAGAATGGAGCCCCGTGGCAACAGGGCAGACCTGCACTAGTAGGGCGGAGCCCCGGCAGGCAAATAGTGAATAGACTGCCTCCTAGTGGGGCAGGAGAGTGCAACAGATACTCATAAAGAAAGCCCCAACTCCCTGAGACAGAGCATCTAAGGGGGAAAAAAGGGGGGGGGGTTTATGAGTTATGTTGAAGCAGACATAAACACATCCTCCCAACAATGCTGAATGAACAACGGAGCTCACAGCTCAGCACTGGAGCTCCTATAAAGCACAGACCATCTCCTCAAGCAGCTCCCTGACCCCTGTATATCCAAAGAGTCACCTCAAAAAAGGACTAATCAGACTGACATTTGGTGGGCATCATTCTGAAACGAAGATAGAAAAAGAAGAAACTGGTAGCATCCCTCACTGTTCCGCAGCTGCTACAGGTGTACCCCAGACAAGCAGGGCCTGGAGTGGACCTCAGCACTCATACAGCAGAGGGGCTAGACCATTAGAAGGAAAACTAAGTAACAGAAATACCTGCTCATCATCAACAATCTGGGCATCCACACAGAGACCCAATTGAAAAATCAGCAACTACTAAGATGACAAGTGGATAAATCCATAAAGATGGGGAGAAACCAGTGCAAAAAGGAGGAAAACACCCAAAACCAAAACACTTCACCTCCTACAAAGGACCAAAACTCCTCACCAGCAAGGGAACAAAGCTGGATGGAGAATGAGTGTGACGAAATGATGGAATCAGATTTCAGAAAGTGGATAATGAGAAACTTCAGTGAGCTAAAAGAACATGTACTAAACCAGTGCAAAGAAACTAAGAACCTTGAAAAAAGATTTGAAAAAAGATTCGAGGAATTGATAACAAGAATGGACAACTTAGAGAGGAATATGAATGAATTGAAGGAGCTGAAAAACACAACACGAGAACTTCGCGAAGCACGCACAAGTTTCAACAGCCGAATTGACCAAGCTGAAGAAAGAATATCAGAAGTTGAAGATCAACTCAATGAAATAAAACGAGAAACCAAGATTAAAGAAAAACATACAAAAAGGAATGAACAAAATCTCCAAGAAATGTGGGACTATGTGAAGAGACCCAACCTACATTTGATAGGTGTACCAGAATGTGACAAAGAGAATGAATCCAAGCTGGAAAACACTCTTCAGGATATTATCCAGGAAAATTTCCCCAACCTAGCAAGACAGGTCAATACTCAACTCCAGGAAATACAGAGAACACCACAAAGATACTCCGCAAGAAGAGCAACCCCAAGGCACATAATCGTCAGATTCACCAGGGTTGAAACGAAGGAGAAAATACTAAGGGCAGCCAGAGAGAAAGGTCGGGTCACCCACAAAGGGAAGCCCATCAGACTCACAGCAGATCTCTCAGCAGAGACTCTACAAGCCAGAAGAGAGTGGGAGCCAATATTCAACATCCTTAAAGAAAATAATTTTCAACCCAGAATTTCATATCCAGCCAAACTGAGCTTCATAAGTGAAGGAAAAATAAAAATCATTCATGAACAAGCAAGTACTCAGAGATTTTGTCACCACTAGGCCTGCTTTACAAGAGCTCCTGAAAGAGGCACTACACATAGAAAGAAACAACCAGTACCAGCCATCCTAAAAGCATACCAAATGCTAAAGAGCATCAACAAAATGAAGAATCTACATGAACCAATGGGCAAAACAGCCAGCTAGCATCAAAATGGCAGTATCAAATTCACACATAACAATATTAACCCTAAATGTAAATGGGCTAAATGCACCAATCAAAAGACACAGACTGGCAAATTGGATAAGAAACCAAAACCCATTGGTGTGCTGTATCCAGGAAACCCACCTCACATGCAAGGATACACAAAGGCTCAAAATAAAGGGATGGAGGAAGATTTACCAAGCAAATGGAGAGCAAAAAGAAGCAGGAGTTGCAATTCTCGTCTCTGATAAAATAAACTTTAAAGCAACAAAGATCAAAAGGGACAAAGAAGGTCATTACATAATGGTAAAAGGATCAATACAACAAGAAGAGCTAATGATTCTAAATATATATGGACCCAATGCAGGAGCACCCAGATATATAAGGCAAGTTCTTAATGACTTACAAAGAGACTTACTCCCACACAATAATAGTGGGAGACTTTAACACTCCACTGTCAATAGCAGACAGATCAACCAGACAGAAAATTAACAAGGATATCCAGGACTTGAACTCAGACCTGGAACAAGCAAACCTGATAGACATTTACAGAACTCTCCACCCCAAATCCACAGAATATACATTCTTCTCAGCACCACATCACACCTACTCCAAAACTGACCACATACTTGGAAGTAAAGCACTCCTCAGCAAATGCAAAACAACTGAAATCATAACAAACAGTCTCTCAGACCATAGTGCAATCAAGTTGGAACTCAGAATTCAGAAAATAACTCAGAACTGCACGGCTTCATGGAAACTGAACAACTGGTTCTTGAATGTTGATTGGATAAACAATGAAATGAAGGCAGAAATAAAGAAGTTCTTCGAAACCAATGAGAACAAAGACACAACATACCAGAATCTCTGGGACACATTTAAAGCAGTCTCCAGAGGAAAATATATAGCAATAAGTGCCCATATGAGAAGAGTGGAGAGATCCAAAATTGACACCCTATCATCAAAATTGAAAGAGCTAGAGGAGCAAGATCAAAAAAGCTCAAAACCTAGCCAAAGACAAGAAATAACTAAGATCAGAGCAGAACTGAAGGAGATAGAGACAAGGAAAACCCTTCAAAAAATCAATAAATCCAAGAGCTGGTTTTTTGAAAAGATCAACAAAATAGACAGACCACTAGCCAGACTGATAAAAAAGAAAAGAGAGAACAACCAAATAGATGCAATAAAAAATGATAATGGGGAAATCACCACAGATTCCACAGAAATTCAAACCATCATCAGAGAATACTACAAACAACTCTATGCACATAAACTAGTAAACCAGGAAGAAATGGATAAATTCCTGGACGCCTGTGTCCTCCCTCGCCTAAACCAGGAGGAAGCCGAAACTATGAATAGACCAATAACAAGGTCTGAAGTTGAGGCAGCAATTAAGAGCCTACCACACAAAAAAAGCCCAGATCCAGATGGGTTCACAGCTGAATTCTACCAGACACACAAAGAGGATCTGGTACCATTCCTTCTGAAACTATTGCAAATAATTCAAAAAGAGGGAACCCTTTCCAAATCATTTTATGAGACCAACATCATCCTGATACCAAAACCCGGCAGAGACTCAACAAGAAAAGAAAACTTCAGGCCAATATCCATGATGAACATAGATGCAAAAATCTTCAATAAAATACTGGCAAACTGATTGCAACAGCACATTAAAAAACTTATCCATCATGATCAAGTAGGATTCATCCTGGGGATGCAAGGCTGCTTCAACATACACAAGTCTGTAAATGTAATTCACCACATAAACAGAAGCAAAAACAAAAACCACATGATTATCTCAATTGACACAGAGAAGGCATTTGACAAAATTCAACAGCCCTTTATGCTAAAAACCCTCAATAAACTTGGTATTGATGGAACATATCTCAAAGTAATAAAAGCTATTTATGACAAACCAACAGCCAATATCATACTGAATGGGCAAAAACTGGAAGCATTCCCTTTGAAATCCGGCATTAGACAAGGATGCCCTCTCTCACCACTCCTATTCAAAATAGTACTGGAAGTTCTAGCCAGAGCAATCAGGCAAGAAAAAGAAATAAAGAGTATTCAAATAGGAAAGGTGGAAGCCAAATTGTCTCTATTTGCAGACGACATGATAGTATACCTACAAGACCCCATCACCTCAGCCCAAAAGCTCCTGAAACTGATAAGCAACTTCAGCAAAGTCTCAGGATATAAAATCAATGTGCAAAAATCACAAGCATTCCTATACACCAATAACAGACTAAAGAGAACCAAATCAAGAATGAACTGCCATTCACAATTGCTACAAAGAAAATAAAATACCTAGGAATATAACTCACAAGAAACGTAAGGGACCTCTTTAAGGAAAACTAAAAATGACTGCTCAATAAAATAAGAGAGGACACAAACAGATGGAGAAACATTCCATATTCGTGGTTAGGAAGAATCAATATCGTGAAAATGACTATACTGCCCTAAGTAATTTACACAATCAATGCTATCCCCATCAAACTACCATTGAATTTCTTCACAGAACTGGAAAAAACCACCATGAACTTCATATGGAACCAAAAGAGAGGCTGCATAGCCAAGTCAATTCTAAGCAAAAAGAACACAGCAGGAGACATCACACTACCAGACTTCAAACTATACTACAAGGCTACAGTAATCAAAACAGCATGGTACTGGTACCAAAACAGAGATATAGACTAATGGAACAGAACAGAGGCATCGGAGGCAACACACATATCTACAACCATATAATCTTTGATAAACCAGACAAAAACAAGCAATGGGGAAAGGATTCCCTGTTTAATAAATGGTGTTGGGAAAACTGGCTAGCCATGTGCAGAAAGCAGAAACTGGACCCCTTCCTGACACCTTACACTAAAATTAACTCCAGATGGAATAAATTAAACATAAGACCTGACACCATAAAAACCCTAGAAGAAAATCTAGGCAAAACCATTCAGGACATAGGAGTAGGCAAGGACTTCATGACCAAAAACCCCAAAAGCATTGGCAACAAAAGCCAAAATAGACAAATGGGACCTAATCAAACTCCACAGCTTCTGCACAGCAAAAGAAACAGTCACTAGAGTGAATCGGCAACCATCAGAATGGGAAAAGATCTTTGCAGTTTACGCATCTGACAAAGGGCTGATATGCAGAATTTACAAAGAACTCAAACAGATTTACAGGAAAAAAACAAACAAGCCCATTCAAAAATGGGCAAATGATATGAACAGACACTTTACAAAAGAAGACATACATGAGGCCAACAAACACATGAAAAAATGCTCATCATTACTGGTCATTAGAGAGATGCAAATCAAAACCACATTGAGATACCATCTCACGCCAGTTAGAATGGCGATCATTAAAAAATCTGGAGACAGCAGATGCTGGAGAGGATGTGGAGAAATAGGAACATTCTTACACTGTTAGTGGGAGTATAAATTAGTTCAACCATTGTGGAAGACAGTGTGGTGATTCCTCAAGGACCTAGAAATAGAAATTCCATTTGACCCAGCATTCCATTACTGGGTATATATCCAAAGGACTATAAATCGTTCTACTATAAGAACACATGCCCACGAATGTTCATTGCAGCACTGTTTACAATAGCAAAGACCTGGAACCAACCCAAATACCCATCGATGATAGACTGGACTGGGAAAATGTGGCACATGTACACCATGGAATATTATGCAGCATTCAAAAATGATGAGTTTGTGTCCTTTGTAAGGACATGGATGAATCTGGAGAACATCATTCTCAGCAAACTGACACAAGACCAGAAAACTAAATACCACATATTCTCACTCATAGGTGGGTGAGAAAAATGAGAACACATGGACACAGGGAGGGGGTCTACTACACACTGGGGTCTATTGGGGGGAATGGGGGAGGGACAGCGGGGAGGGCTGGGGAGGGATAGCCTGGGGATAAATGCCAAGTGTGGGTGAAGGGGAGGAAGGCAGCAAAACACACTGCCATGTGTGTACCTATGCAACTATCTTGCACATTCTGCACATGTACCCCAAAACTGATAATGCAATAAAATTTTTAAAAATTAAAAAAAAAAAGAAAAGAAATCTTAGAATAATATGCAAAAGATGATATACCTTAGGAAAAACCTATCTGTGCAGAGGCTGATAATTTCCCTGTGTATCTCTCCGCTTTTCTTTCTTTCTGATAATTAAATCACTCCAGCATCTAGCCTCTCATTTTTAACGAGAAATATGGCTCAGCTAGAAATATTTTAGCCATCCTGTGGCTAAATACAACCATGTGCCTAAGTTCAGATTAATAAAATGTCTCAACTACAATCTTACAATCAAAGTGTATTGTTTTCTATCCTTTTTCTGCTTTACTTTGTTAAGGAAATAGAATAGCAATAACCAAAGGAGTTACCTTGGTCGCCAAGACAATTTTTATGCCAAGTATAGCAAAATTAATCCACCAGAGCTTGGATCTATGAATGTTATGGAGTGGAGTCATCTATCAGCTGTGAACTGTACACAAACTTCTTATCTTCTATGTCAGAAAGAAATTCTGTTTATTGTAAATTGTATTTTGGAATGTCTTTGTTAAAGAAGTTTAGACTTTATCTAAATAATGAAAATCACAGAGAGGCTTCAAACCAGAAGAAGGAGATTATAGTTAAGAATGAGAATAGGAGATTGAGCTTAAAAGAACGTACTAGTTTGTTCATCACCTGCCTATGAGTGAGAATATGCAGTATTTCATTTTCTGTTCTTGTGTCAGTTTGCTGAGAATGATGTTCTCCAGATTCATCCATGTCCCTACAAAGGACACGAACTCATCATTTTTGATTGCTGCATAATATTCCATGGTGTATATGTGCCACATTTTCCCCAGTCCAGTCTATGAGAACACATGGACACAGGGAAGGGAGCACTACACACTGAGGTATAGCATGGGGAGAAATGCCAAATGTGGGTGAAGGGGAAGAAGGCAGCAAAACACACTGCCACATGTGTACCTATGCAACTATTTTGCATGTTCTGCACATGTACCCCAGAACCTAAAATGCAATAAATAAATTTTTTAAAAAAGTACTAGTTTGAAATTTGTAACTAAAACAGCCCCCCAAGACTTCATCCCAATAATGTCACTTTTTCCAACGTTTTGTTCTGCGGTCTACTACCTTGAAAGGAAAAGAAAGTGCTATTGTCTTTGAAAACTGAACTGATTCTTTGGAAGAAATAGGACAGTTAAGTTTAGATTTACTCAGGGCAGGAATTAGCATGAGTTGCATGGAATTGAGTATAGTCAAGTGAGGCAAGTAGATACTGAGATTCTATCTTTATGTAAAGTATTGATATATTTCTATCATGGATTTTGCATTAATTTCAATTCTTTTGAATTTGTTTTCTATTTATCTTGATTACTGAGTTTTTTGTCACCATCCTAAATTCTGTGCCAGAGGTAAGAGTTTCACTTACCTCACTGTAGTCCATCCTAAGTTTTACCAACTCAGTCTTCACTATCGACCATTTAGATCTCTTACAAGCTTGAAGTTACCTTATTGACAAACTTAGCCTAAGAAAATTTTAATAGCTGAGAAGCTCAATACAAATGCATAAAGGTACTAATTTTGTCATTCTTTTATATTTAAATTATTTCTCAATTTCATCCAAATTATAGAAATACTTTTAAAGCCAATTACTACTAAGAAGTTTATCTAAGCCAGGCACGGTGGCTTACGCCTGTAATCTTATCATTTTGGGAGGCTGAAGTGCGTGAGTTGCCTGAACTCAGTTCGAGACCAGCCTGATTAACATGGTGAAACCTTGTCTCTACTAAAAATGTAATAAATTAGCCAGACGTGGTGGCACATGTCTGTAATCCCAGCTCCTCAGAAGGCTGAGGCAGAAGAATCACTTGAAGCTGGGAGGTGGAGGATGCAGTAAGCTGAGATTTTATTACTGCCCTTTAGCCTGGGCAACAGAGCTCAACTCTGTCTCCAGAAGGAAAAAAAAAAAAGTTTATCTAAATAACTTGAATAACAATAGTTCCTACTATTCACCTTTAGATAAAATCTATAGATTTCATTATTTAATAATTATTGAGATTTTAGCTGTCATACACCACTCCTCTTTACTTCCCAATACACCAGATATATTTATATTATATTTTTTGTTTAAATAGTCAGTATTTATTTTATTTTGACTTTATAAATCTTTCATTGTTGAGTTGAATAATCTAACAAGTGTTTTCATTTCTTTTCAACTATTTTTATCATTTGCATGCTTCTCTCTGTCTCTAGTAAAGAGTAAATTGAAAGTTTGTTTTCTGAGTCCTTGAACCTGAGAAATATCTTAATTCTACAAAAATAATATTTGAATGATGATCTGACAAGCTGTAGATTTCTAGACTGAAAATTATTTTCTTCTATTTATTTGAAGGCATGTATATCTTGACTTTTCAGCTGTAGTAACTGTTGACCATTTAGATACTATTCTTATTCCCACTTCTTTTCACATTACTTCAACTTTTTTCCTATTGGAAGTGTTTTGGTTTTCCTTTACTACTGGTGTTGTACATGTCGTAATGATGAGACTTTGGTATGAGTTATTTTTCCTTATTTTATAATTATTTCATAGGCACTTTCAGTTGTGAAACATGTTCTTGTGATTTTATTTTCTACCTTTTCCTCTGACCACTTTCTTATGTGTCTTTTTAAAAACTATTTTAGTATTGAACCTCTTTTTTATTGGTTACTAATTTTGCTTCTTTTCATTTCTACCACTAAAATATTTCTCTTGGGGATACTTTTGGAGAGGCATTCTGAAATTTGTCTTCAAAGTCTTTAATTGATATTTAATTTTAAATATCTGAAGAATAACATTCAAAGGTGTATCCTTATCCTCTTATTTTGTAGAATGTTTTTATTATAGTATGATATTTTCTAGTATGTTTTTAAAATGTCTTTTTTTTAACTTTTATGTTAGATTTGGTGGTACATGTTCAGGTTTGTTATATAACCTCCTGTCACAGGTGTTTTCTGTACAGATTATTTCATCACCCAAGTACTGTGCCAAGTATCCAATAGTTATTTTCTCTGAATCTCTCCCTCCTCCTACTCTCTATCCTTTGGTAGACCCCAGTGTCTTTGTTCCCCTCTGTTTAGTCATGTGTTCTCATCATTTAGCTCCTACTTACAAGTGAAAACATGTATTTGGTTTTTGGTTCCTGCATTAATTCGCTAAGGATGATGCCTATAGGTCCATCCATGTTCCTGCAAAGAACACAATCTTATTTTTTATGACTGCATAGTATTCCACCATGTACAGTATCACATTTTCTTTTTTTAGTCTACCAATGAAGGGTATTTAGGTTGATTGCATGTCTTTGTTATTTTGAGTAGTGCTGTAATGAACGTATGTGTGCATGTGTCTTTATAATATAACAATTTGTATTCCTTTGTGTACATGCCCAGTAATGGGATTTTGGGTCAAGTGGTATTTCTGTTTTTAGTTCTTTGAGGAATTGCCACACTGCTTTTCACAATGGTTGAACTAAATTACACTCCTACCAACAATGTATAAATATTCCATTTTCTCTGCAACCTCACCAGCATCATTTTTTGATATTTTAATAATAGCCATTTTGTTTCTTATAGATGCAGAATATTAGACTATTTGTCTAATATATTAGAATATTTTTCAGATGCATGATGTGAAAATGATGTCTACCATTTTGTAGGTTGTCTGTTTACTTTGTTGGTAGCCTCTCTCTCTCTCTCTCTCTCTCTCTCTCTCTCTCTCTCTCTCTCTCTCTCTCTCTGATGTGTAGAAGTTCTGAAGTTTAATTAGATCTCATCTGTCAATTATTGCTTTCGTTGCAATTACATTTGGAGTCTTTGTCATGAAATTTTTGCCCAGTCTTATGTCTATAGTTGTATTGCCTAGGTTGTCTTCCAGGGGTTTATAGTTTCGAGTTTTACATAGAAGCTTCAATCTATCTTGAGTTATTTTTTGTATATGGTGTAAAGAAGTTGTCCAGTTGCAGTCTTTTTCATTTTGCTAGACAGTTATCTGAGCACCATCTATTGAATGGAGAATCTTCCCCCCATTGTTTGTTTTTGTCAGCTTTGTGGAAAATCAGATGGTTATAAGTTTTCCATCTTATTTCTGGACTCTGCATTCTGTTCTATTGGCCTATATGTCTGTTTTTGTACCAGTATCATGCTATTTTTGTTACTGTAGCCATGTGGTATCGTTTGAAGTCAGTTAGCATGATGTCTCTAGCTTTGTTCCTATTGCTTAGAATTGTTGTTGATATTTGGGCTCTTTTTTGGTTCCATGTAAATTTTTAATAGGTTTTCTGTTTTTTAGTTCTGTAATGAATGTCACTGGACATTTGATAGAAATAACATTGAGTCTACAATTTGCTTTAGGCAGTATGACCATTTTAATGACATTGATTCTTCCTGTTCATGAGCATGAGATCATTTTCCATTTGTTTGCTTCATCTGTAATATCTTTGAGCAGTATTTTGTAATTCTCATTGTAGAGAACCTCCACCTCCCTAGTTATCTGTATTCCTACGTATTTTAGTCCTTTTGTGAATGAAATTATGTTCCTTATTTGGCTCTTAGCTTGGTTGTTGTTAGAATGCATAAGAAATCTAGTGATTTTTTTAGGGGTCCCACAGTGGCTCCGGCCAGATGTCATGGCACTTGCAGAGGTGAGGCCATGAGTTCAAGGCCAACCTGAGCAACCTTACAAGCTCTCATTGATTGGCAAAAAAAAAAAAAAAAAAGAGCTAGTGATTTTTGTATGTTGATTTTGTGTATCTTGAAACTTTGCTGAAGTTGTTTATCAGCTGAAGCAGCTTTTGAACCATTACTATGGTATTTTCTAGATCTAGAATCATACTGGCTCTAAACAGGGATCATTTATTTCTCTATTCTTGTTTGGATGCCCTTTGTTTCTTTCTCATGCCTGATTGCTCTAAGACTTCTGATACTATGTTGAATAGGAGTAGTGAGAGAGGACATCCTTGTCTTGTGCCATTTTTCAAGGGGAATGCTTCCAGGTTTTGCCCATTCAGTATGATATTGGCTTACAGTTTGTCATAGATGTCTCTCATTACTTTGTGGTATGTTCCTTCAACACCTAGTTTGTTAAGAGTTTTTAATATAAAACAATGTTGAATTGTATCAAAAGTTTTTTCTGAATCTATTGAGATGATCATGTGGTTTTTGTCTTTAGTTCTGTTTTTGTGATGAATCACCTTTATTGACTCAAATATGTCAAATTAAGCTTGCATCCCAGGAATAAAGTCTACTTGATCATGTTGGATTAGTTTTTTGATATCTTACTGGATTTGGTTTGCTAGCATTTTATGGAGTATTTTTTTCCATCAATGTTCATCAAGGTTATTGGCCTGAAAGTTTCATTTTTTTGGTTGGGTCTCTGGCAGATTTTGGTATCAGGATGATGCTGGCCTCATAGAATGAGGTTGAAAGGAGACTCTCCTCAATTTTTTGGAGTAGTTTCAGTAGGAATGGTACCAGCTCTTCTTAGTACATCTGATAATATCTGGCTGTGAATCCATCTGGCCCCGGGATTTTTCTTTGGTTGGTAAGCTGGTTATTACTGAATCAATTTTGGAGCTCATTATTCACTTGATCAGGGATTCAATTTTTTTCCTGGTTCAATCTTGGGAGAGAGTATCTCTCCAGAAATTTATCCATTTCTTCTAATTTTCTAGTTTGTTTGCATAGAGGTGTTTATAGTAGTCTGTTATGGCTATTTGTATTTTGATGGGATCAGTGATAATATCTGCTTTGTTGTTTCTAATTGTGTTTATTTGTCTCTTCTCTTTTCTTTTTTATTAGTCTAGTTAGTGTTTTTTTTTTTTTTTTTTTTTTCAAAAAATTAGCTCCTGGATTTATTGATCTTTTGAATGGTTTTAAGCTTCTCAGCCTCCTTTAGTTCAGCTCTGATTTTGGTTATTTCTTGTTCTTCTAGCTTTGAGGTTGGGTTGTTCTTGTTTCTTAATTCCTCTGCATTTGATGTTGTTATTAATTTGACATACTTGCAGCTTTTTGATATAGGCATTTAGTGCTATAAACATCGTGTTTAACACTTCTTTATCTGTATTCTTAAAGATTCTGATATGTTGTATCCTTGTTCCCGTTAGTTTCATGGAATTTTTTGATTTCTGTCTTAATTTCATTGTTTACCCAAAAGTCATTTAGGAATAGGATTAATTTCCATGTAGTTCTATGGTTTCAAAAACTCTTCTTAGCATTGGCTTATATTGTGATTCTGTTGTGGTTTGAGAGAGTGGTTGGTATGGTTTTATTTTATTGTATTTCTTTGCATTTACTGAGGATTGTTTTATGTTCAGTTCTGTGATTGATATTAGAGTACATGCTATGTGGCAATGAGAAGAATGTATACTGTGGTTGGTGGAGAGTTTTGTAAATGTCTACCTAGTTCACTTGATACAGTATTGAGATCAGGTCCTGAATATCTTTGTTAAGTATTTGCCTTGATAATCTTTCTAATATTGCCAGTGAGGCATTAGTTTGCCACTATTATTGTGTGAGAGTGTAAGTCTCTTTGAAGGTCTCCAACAGCGTGCTTTGTAAATCTGTGGTCACAACATCCATTGGGTGGTGCCAGCCAAACAGTGCCTCTGAGTTGGGTGCATAATTATTTAAGATAGTTAGGTCTTCTTTTTGAATCAAATCCTTTACCATTATGTGATGCCCTTCTTTGTCTTTTTAAAAAAATATCTTTGTTTGTTTAAAATCTGTTTTGTCTTAAGGTAGATTATTAACTCCATCGTTTCCTGGTTTTCATTTGTTTCATAGATTTTTCTCCATCCTTTTATTTTGAGCCAGTAGATGTCATTGCATGTGAGCTGGGTTCCTGAAGACAGCATATCATTGGGTCTTGCTTCTTTATCCAGCTTGCCAATCTGTGCCTTTTAATTGGGGCATTTAGCCCAGAAGCATTCAAGTTTACTATTGCTATGTGGGCATTTGATCTTGTCATCATGCTATTAGCTGTTTATTATGCAGACTTGTTTGCTTGGTTACTTTATAGTTTCACTGGTCTGTGTACTTAAGTGCATTTTTCTAGTGGTTAGTAACTGTCTTTTCTTTCCATACTTAGTGTTTCTTTCAGGAGCTCTTATAAGGCTGGTCTGGTGGTAACAAATTCTCTCATTATTTGTCTGAAAAAGGTCTTATTTCTACTTCCCTCATCAAGCTTTGTTTGGCTAGATATAAAATCATTGATCAGAATTTCTTTTCTTTAAGCCTGTTGAATATTGGTCAGCAATCTCTCCTGGCTTATAGAGTTTCTGCTGAAAAGTCTGCTATTAATCTGATTGGCTTCCTTTTTTAGGTTACCAGTCCTTTCTCCCTAGCTAATTTTAATATTTTTTCTGTCATTTTGACCCTGGAGAATCTGATGATTTTGCCTTGGATGTGAACATTTTGTGTAGTATTTGGTAGGAGATTTCTACATTTCCTGGATTTGAATGTTGGCCTCTTTTGGTACCTTGGGGAAAGTTATCATGGATGATATCCTGAAGTACTTTTTCCAAGTTGCTTCCATTCTCCCCATCTCTTTCAAGGATGCCAATGAATTGTAGATTCAGTCTCTTTACAAACTTCATTATTTTTCAAAGGTTTTATTTATCCCTTTTCATTCTTTTTTCTTTATTCTTGTCAGACTGTCTTATTTCAGAAAGCCAGTCTTCAAGCTTTGAGATTCTTTCCTCATCTTGTTCCATTCTGCTGTTAATATTTGGGATTACATTATGGAATTTATTGTAGTTTGTTAATCAGATCAGTTACATACTTTCTGTACAGCTCCTGTATTCTTTCATTGTGATTCCTAACTTCCTTAGATTGCATTTTAAGATTATCCTTTCTATCAATGTTCTGAATTCTATGTCTGTCATTTCAGCCATCTCAATGCAGTTAAGAACACTTGCTGGAGAGCTAGTGTGATCATGTACAGGAAAGAAGACACTCTGGCTTTTTAACTTGTCAGAGTCCTTGTGCTGGTTCTTTCTGATGTTTTCGTGGGCTGCTATTCCTTCAATATTTGAAGTTGCTATACTTTGGGTTTCTTTTTTCTTCTATCCTATTTGATGACCTTGGGGTTTGACTGTAATATAAGGTGGGTTCAGTGTTGGCGTGTGGCAGCCCTGTGCAGGGTTTCCAAGATCTTTCCCCTTCAGCAGCATCTGCGCCTTACCTACCTCTGCTCTTAATACCTTCCATCTTAAGATTTGCTAGGGGTACACCAGTCCTCCTAATGGCCCAGTTTCTCATTGAGAGATTCTTTTTCCTGGCTACATCTAGTTAATTATCTTAGAGAATGAATCTAAAAGTTTTTAAAACTTTTATTTGTTTAAATTGATGGGATACAAGTGTAATTTTGTTAGATTCATAGATTGCATGGTAACAAAGTTAGGGCTTTTAGGGTATTAATTACCTGAATAGTGTACATTGTACCAATTAAGTAATTTCCCATCAACCATCCTTCACCAACCACCCACCTTCTGAATCTCCATTGTGTATCATTTCACACTAAATAATGTGTGATAAGTGAAAACACATGATATTTGTCTTTCTGTGTCTATGTTGGTTCACCCTAGATAATGGCCTCCAGTAACACCCATTTTGCTGTAAAATATATGATTTTATTCTTTTTTATGGCTGACATGTATTCCACTGTGTATATACCATATTTTCCTCATGCAGTCATCCACTGATGAACAATTTGGTTGATTTCATATATTTGCTGTTGTGCTTCAATAAACATAAGCGATGTTACATTTTTGGTATAATGATTTATTTTCCCTTGGATAGATATTCAGTAATGAGATTGCTGGATCAAATGGTAGTTTTATTTTTAGTTACTTGAGAAATCTGTTACCCATAAAGGTAGTTTTTCATAGAGGTAGTAATAATTTTATTCCCACCAATACTATTAGCATTCTCTTTTCCCTGTATCCTTTCTGACATATTATTTTTTGTCTTTAACAATACTTATTCTGACTTGTATAAGGTAATATTTCATTGTGGTTTTAATGTGCATTCCTTGGATCATTAGTGATGTTGAACATTTTATCATATTCCTGTTGGATATTTGTACGTCTTCTTTTGAAAAATATCTATTCATGTCTTTTGCCCACTTTTTAATAAAATTGTTTGTTGTTGTTGTTGTTGTTGTTGAGTTGTTTGATATTCTTGAAAATTCCGAATGCTAGTCCCCTTATACTTTGCAAATATGTTCTCCCATCCTTCAGACTCTCTGTTCACTCTGTTATTTATTTTGCTGTACAAGAGTTTCTTAGTTTAATTAAGTGCCATTTGTCTCTCCATATTTTTTGAGACAGGTTCTCAGTCTGTCATCCAAGCTGGAGAGCAGTGATGTGATCATGGCTCACTGCAGCCTTGACCTCCAGGAATCAAACAATCCTCCCACCTCAGTCTCCTGAGTAGCTGGACTACAAGTACACACTGCCATGTCTGGCTAATATTTTTATGGAGTTTGAGATTTTTCATGTTGCCAAGGCTTGTCTTGAACTCCTGGGCTCAAGTGATTCTTTCAATTTGGCCTCCCAAAGGGCTGGAACTACAGACATGAGCCACCATGCCCAGCTCCATTTGTCTATTTTTCTTTTGTTGCCTGGACTTTTGAGGTGTTATTCATGAATTAGTTGCCTAGACTAACATCCAGAAGAGTTTCTGTTGTTTTCTTCTAGTGTTATTATAGCTTCAGGTCTTATGTGTTTTTCTTTTGTAACAGTATATTTTATTTTATGCTATGTTTTAGAGTATGTTTTTCTTTTGTAGGATTGTAATATTTCTTGAGATTTTCATAATAGTATTTCTGAAGTTTTCTTCTCTTTTGTGCATTGGATTTATATTTTCTAAAATTATTTTTCTTAGTTTATTTTGATTTTTTTTCTGCCTATTTTCTCAAATGTCTGGTTGACTCATGCTTTTATTTTAGTGAAGAAACTAAAATTTGATGAGTGTTTCTATATAGAGAGTATGTATAAATACAGGGAGCACTTTGTGACTGAAAAATATTACTGTTCCTTAGGGAGTAATCAGAGCTTTTTTCATGGGGAAATATTTTTTCCTCTGAAACATGTTTTCACCCACAGGGGATTTTTTATACCCACGTTTGGAGGGAGACTGTAAATGACATAGTGATATCTGTCTAGTTGTCTTTTGTTATAAGAGGGCAGGAGAAAGGTCTTGTGAGTCTCACAGTTATGCGTGTGAGAAAAATAAATAAATATAAATATCACACGCACACATTTTGTGTGAAATTCATACTTATTTATTTACTTACTTATTGCTTAATCTGAACCTCACCTCTACGCTTCTTTATACCTGATGTTTCCAAATTCAGAGCCCTTATTTTATGTTTTACAAGAAAATAAACTTCCTGTAACAATTGAAAAGATAAAAATTTAAAGTCAGCTTACTAGATAAAAAGCAAATTTAACAGTGTAGGCAAAGAAAATAATTGTAAAGGGTATGATACATTTATTAAATGGTAAAAATTTTAGTGCATCAGGGCATTTGTGCCCCAATAATTTTTCTGAAAAAATGGAGGTCCTTAATGTTTATTGAGAAAATAGATAGATTAAGGAAAAAAGAAATGTAGCAGAAAAAGGGAAGGAAAGGAGGAAGGAAAAGAAGGAACAGCCTTGATAGAAAAGAAAGATTTTTATTGCATCTTGAAGGGAAAGAATAGGTATTCACAGTACCAAAATAAGTAAGCCTACAACTGAGAGGGAAAATGTAAAGATAGATTAAGACCAAATGCATTTTCTTTTTCTATAATTCATTTGGTGGTTAAAAATTACATTTATAGAAAGTTTATTTCAATGGTGCAGTAAGAATGTATAAAAAAAACTAATAAATTTTGAATAATTTGAATATAGCTTTAAAAGCTTTATAGACTCTTTTTCAGGTTTATTGAGGTATATTTGACAAATAAGAATTGCATGTAACTAAGGTGCACAACTTGATGTTTTGATATTATATACATCGTGAAATGGTCAGCACTAAATCAAGCTAATTAACAATTTATTATCACATTATTATTATTATTTCTTCTTCTTCCTCTTCCTCTTCCTTTTCCTCCCCCTCCCACTCCCCCTCTTTCTTCTTCTTCTTTCTTTTCCTCTTCCTCTTGTTCCTCCTCTTCCTCTTCTTATTACTTCTTCTCCTCCTCTTTCTCCTTCTCCTTCTTCTTCAGCTTCTGCTGCTTCCTCTTCCTCTTGTTGCCCCTCTTCTTCTTCTTCCTCCTCCTTCTCCTTTGGTAAGATCACGTAAGCTCTACTCTCTTAACAAACTGCAGGAATAAAATACAATATTATTGAGTATAATCACCGTAAGACACATTACATCTCCAGAACTTATTTATGTTATGTAACTGAAACTTTGTACCCTTTGACCAATATCTCCCCATTTTCTGCTCTCCTTAGCCCTTGGCAAGCACCATTCTGTTTTCTACTTCTATAAGTGTGGTTATTTTTGGTCCAAATATAAATGAAATTGTGCAGTATTTGTCATTCTGTGTCTAGCATTTTTGTTTACCATAATTCCCCCAAGTTTCATCTATAATGTCACAAATGACAGGATCTGTTTCTGGTTTACATTTTCTTTATTCATTCACCTGTCAACAAACATTTAGATTGCTTGCATGTTTAGGATATTGTGAACAATGCTGCAATGGAGTACAGATATAACTTAAAAATACTGATTTTATCTCCTGTGGATACAGATCAAGAAGTGAAATTGCTGGGTTATATGGTAATTCTATTTTTAATTTTTTGAGGAAACTCCATGCTGTTTTTCATAATAGCTGTATTAATATATATTATCAACAACAATATACCAGTGCTCCCTTTTTCCATGTTCTTTCTTTGTCTTTTTGATACTGGCCATTCTAACAAACATGAGTTAGTGTTGTGGTTGGTATTTGCATTTCTCTGGAGATTAGTGACATAGAGCATGATTGTATATACCTGATGGTCATTTTTTAAATATATTTTTTATTGTGCTTTAGATTCTGGGGTACATATGCAGATCATGCAGAATTGTTGCATAAGTACATACATGGCAATGTGGTTTAGTGCCTCCATCCCCCTGTCACCTATATCTGGCATTTCTCCATATGTTATCCCTTCCCAACCTCCCCACCCACTGCTGTCCCTCCCCTAGTCCCCTCCAACAGACCCCAGTTTGTGACGCTTTCCTCCCTGTGTCCATGTGTTCTCATTGTTCAACACCCGCCTATGAGTAAGAGCATGCGGTGTTTGATTTTCTGATCTTGTGCCAGTTTGCTGATGAACTCATCATTTTTTATGGCCAAATAGTATTCCATGGTGTATATGTGCCAAATTTTCCTTTTCCAGTCTATCATCTATGGGCATTTGGGTTGGTTCCAGGTCTTTGCTATTGTAAACAGTGCCACAGTGAACATGCATGTACCTGATGGTCATTTTTATAGCTTCTTCTGAGAACTGTCTACTGTGATTCTTTGCTGATTTTTAATATTTTTTTTCTGTTGAGTCATGTGGGTTCCTCATATGTTTTAAATATTGACCTCCTATCTAATATACATTTTGTAAATATTTTCTCCTATTCTTTTGGTTAATTTTTTACTGTTTATTGTTTCCTTTGCTGTGAATAAGCTCTTTAATTTGATGCAATTCAGTGTATCCATATTTGCTTGTGTTGCCTGAACTTTTGGTGTCTTACCTAAAAAATCATGGTGTAGATCTATGTCAATAAGCTTTTTTATTTTTTCTGTTTCCTGCTAGTAGTTTTATGGTTTGGGATCTTACATTCACATCTTTAAGCCATTTCAAGTTGAATTTTTGTAATTCTTTCAATCCATGTACATGGGATGTTTTTTCATTTATCTGTGTCCACTTTACTTTTATTCATCAATGTTTTGTAATTTTCAGTGTGAAAAACTTACCTTTTTTATTAATTTTATTTCTAAATATTAGTTTTTGTTGCTTTTGCAAATGTAATTATTTTAAATTTTATTTTTGGATAATTTTTGATTTGTTTAGAAAAATTCCACTGAACATTGTATGGTGATTTTATATTCTGCAATACACTAAATTTACTTATTGCTTCTAATAGATTTTTCTGGTCATTATTTTGGTCTTGTACATATATGATTATGACATCTGCAAACAGAGGCAATCTTACTTCTTTTTTTTTTAATTTCAATTACTTGCATTTATTTTTCTTGTTGAATAAATCTGGCCAGGAATGATTAGACTACATTGAGTAGAAGTGTCAAGAGTGAACATCCTTGACTTTTCTGGTTCTTACAGGAAAAGCTCAGTTTTGTTTATAATGTTTCCTGTGGGACTTGTTTATATGGTCTTTATTGTGCTGACAGCTGTTCTGTTTTTACCTATTTTTTTTAAATTCTTTTTATGCATCTGTTGAGATGATCATGTGATTTGCATCTTTCATTTTGTTAAAGTGGCATTTCCATATGAACATACTAAAAGATACGGAGAATCCTCTCAACACTGAGTTAGTCTGACCTTTATCATTGGGTTACACAAGTAAAATGCTTCCTATTCTTTTCCATATGACCATCCTCAGTTTTTGTGCTCCATTGGGTTGCTACACCTTCTCTATAGTAATTTAGAGCTTTCATAAGGTTATTTTGATCTATGATTAATTGTTAAATCATTATTTATGTGAGAGAATAAGAAGTGAGATCTCATGGTCCTCCATCTTGTTAGATTAGAAACAATCATTTTGGCTCTGAAATTGCAGAAGTCTCATCAAGTAATTGCTTGGTAGAAGTGAAATTGAGTGCTTTCAGTTTAATGAAACAAAATAAAATTATGAACCAAGAAAATAAGCCTTTTGACTCCTTCAACTTTTCTAGGGTAAGTTTGTGTGTGTATCACCAATGTGATAGTTAATGTTAGTTGTCAATTTGACTAAAGAGAAGAATGCCTAGATGGCCAGTGAAACATTTTTTCTGTGTATGTCTCTGAGTCTGTTTTTAGAGAAATTAGCATCCGAGTCAGTGACTCAGTGGGGAAGAGACATGATCAATGTAGATGAACGCCATCCAAATCATTAAGGGTTCAGGTAAAACGAAAAGGTAAAGAAGGGTGAGTTTTCTCTCTCTCTCTCTCCCTCTCTCTCTCTCTTTCTCTCTCTCTCTCTCCTCTCTCTCTCTCCCCCTCCCTCCCTCTCTTTCTCTCTCTCTCTCTCCCCACCCCTTCATTTTTGGAGCAGTATCTTACTCTTCTCTTGTCCTTGGACATCAGAACTCCAGGTCCTTCAGCCTTTGAACTCTGAGATTTACACAAGTGGCCTCATGGAGCTTTTCTGAGGCCTTCAGCCTTGGACTTAAAGTGACATTATCAGCTTCCTGAGTTCTTGGGTCTTTTAACTTTGAACAGTGAGCCCTCCTCTGGCTTCTCTAATGCTCCAGGTCATAAACAGCTTTTTGTGGGACTCCTTAGCCTTCATAATCATGTGAGCCAATTTCCTTGATAAATACCTTCTCATGTATCTATATCTACATATGTATACAGGTATATTTTATTTTACTTTATTACACTTCACAGACAGTACTTTTTTAATATAAATTTTAGTTTTCTAGCAATCTTGTATGTAGCAAGTCTGTTGGTGTCATTTTTCCGGTGGCATGTGCTTACTCTGAGTCTTTGTGTCACACCTCATTGATTCTCACAATATTACAAACTTTTTCATTTTATTATGTCAGTTATGGTGATGCTACCTTTGATCATTAGCCAAAGACCTTTGAATTGGTGATCTTTGATGTTAATATTTTAGTTATTTTGGGGCACCCTTGGTCCTCATTCATATTAGACAGCAAACTAAATGGGTAGTTGTCATAAAAATATTCATGATTAATGGGAAGATGTCAAATTATCAACATTAATTTCAGTGTAGAAGAAGTTAATTCTTGTCTTCTTGGATGACTTCGAGGAGGTCAAAATATGAGTGGAGGAAGAAACAGCAGATATGATGGAAATAACAACAGAACTAGAATTAAAAATGGAGCTTGAAGGTGTGACTGAATTGGTGCACCCTCCTGATGAAACTTGAAAAGATGACGAGTTACTCATGAATAAGCAAATAAATTGGTTTCCTAAGATAGAATATACTCCCATGGAGCTGCTAGAAGATTATTGAAATGAAAACAAAGAATTTAAAATGTTATGTGGATTTAATTGATAAAGTAGCAGCAGGATTTAAAAAAATTGGCTCCAATTTTGAAAAAAGTTCTACTGTGGGTAATGTGCTATCAAATAATATTGCACAATACAGATGAATCTTTTGTGAATGGAGGAATTAACTAATGTACCAAACTTCACTGTTGTCTTTTTTAAGAAATTACTACAGCCATTCCACCCTTTAGCAACCACCACTCTCATCAGTCAGCAGCCATCATTTTTGATGCAAGACCCTCCACCAGCAAAAAGGTTATGGCCTTACTGATTATTAGCATTATTTTGTAGTAAAATATTTTCTGAAAGCACACAAATTTTTGTGGACAATGCTATTATAACATAATACACAGCAGTATAGAATTTTGTCCATAACAGAAAATTTAAAGCATTGAGTTTGTACTGCAAAGTCAAAACATATACACCACCAAATTTTAGGTTTTCTTACATGATCATAAGCACTGATAAAAGAAAGTCAATGAAAGATATGCCAACTTCTAGAATATTAAGATTTCAGACAGGTAGCAAATTTATCTTAAGTGAGATGGAACCAAACTTAAAACTTAACTTGGGACCAGAGTTTGTCATGAGCATCAAGGAATAATCGTTCCTGTGATAAGAGTTATAAACTTAAATTACTACCCAATCTGGTCCCCAGCAAACATGTTTTGATTCCTGGAGAGGTTGGCCTTACATTTGTGAATCTTGAAAACAGGTAATACAAAGGGAGTAAATACTCCTACACATTTGGAACACCAGTAAAAGAGGTAGTCAGAAAGGTAAGAGAAAAAAGTACAGCAGGCCGGGTGCGGTGGCTCATGCCTGTAATCTCAGCACTTTGGAAGGCTGAGGTGGGTGGATCACCTGAGATCAGGAGTTCAAGATCAGCCTGGCCAACATGGCAAAACCCTGTTTCTACTAAAAATACAAAAATTAGCAAGGTGTGGTGGTGGGTGCCTGTAATCCTAACTACTCGAGAGGCTGAGGCAGTACAATGTCTTGAACCTGGGAGGCGGAGGTTGCAGTGAGGTAAGATTGCACAATTGTACGCAGCCTGAGCAACAGAGCAAGACTCCATCTCAAAAAAAAAAAAAAAAAAAAATCTACAGTAGATCTGCTTTGTACACAGGAGAAATAATAATATTGTAAGTCACTGGTGTGCACTGGTGTGCACTAAGGAGGATCTAGGAGGTCTTCATTCCCAGCCTATGGTCCCAATCATTAATTAGCGGCAAATGCAGCTGGGAAACAAGTGAAAATATAAGGTCTGTGGTTTCCAAATGAATAAGCTCTTTACATAACAAGTTACTAATGTTTTCAAGATTAGGGTCAGTTTAGTTATACACACATGAAAATATTTAAAAGATAAGTAAGTTTGTTAATTGTTAAGAAAGTTTTGATCTCTTCTTGTTTTACTAATAATAGGTCATTAAACTGAACTAATAATTTATTTAACTATAAATAAATTTTTATTAAAAGCAAATTTTGAGGATATACATGTGTAACACAATGACAGTTTTGTTTTTTTTTTTTCTGAGACGAGATCTCACTCTGTCATTCAAGGTGGCACAATCTTGGCTCACTGCAACCTCCAATTCCCAGGTTCAAGCGATTCATGTACCTCAGCCTCCCAAGTAGCTGGGACTGCAAGCATACACCAGTACACACAGCTAATCTTTGTATTTTTAGTAGAGATGGGTTTTGACCCATATTGGCCAGGCTGGTCTTGAATTCCTGGTCTCAAGTGACCCACCCACCTGGGCCTCCCAAAGTGCTGGGACTACAGGCTGGTACTACAGGACTACGCCTGCCCTCTATGTCACAAATTCTATTGTTAGTGATGACAATAAACACTTAGTGTTCCTTTTTATAAATTTTGTTTGTGAATTTGGCTTAAATCTTTTTTAGTTGTTTTTTGACAGTTATAAAAACATGAATAATTATAAACTTTATGTTTAAGCAGAGAAAATAAGCTCAAATCTCACCCTACCACCAAATCTACACAACTTGTTAGATGAGAAAATGAAAACAGTGTACATAAATTACTGCAATTTTATTTCTCCTTTCAGAGTCATATTTTCACTACCAAAAATAATGAATATGCAGTTAAAAAATGGCCTTAGGGAAAAAATCCATATGGTTGTCCTAATTCTATTTCCAGGGGATGAATTATAGACCTTCCAAAATATATATTGCTCATGATTATCATGACTTTGGTTAAACATAAATATTAAAAGTTGAACTTTTTAAACTTTTAAGTTTAGGGCTACAAGTGCAGGTTTGTTACATAGGCAAACGTGTCATGGGGGTTCGTTGTACAGATTATTTCACCAACCGGGATTAAGCCTACTATTATTTTTCTTGATCCTCTCCCTCCTCCTACCCTCCATCCTCTGAAAGTCCCCACTGTGTGTTGGTTCTTTCTGCGTGATCATGTGTTCTCATCTTTCAGCTCTCACTGTGTGAGAACATGCAGTATTTAGTTTTGTGTTCCTGTGTTAGTTTGCTAAGGATAATGGCCTTAAGCTCCATCCATGTCCCTACAAAGGATATGAATTCATTCTTTTTTTATGGTCGCATAGTATTCAATAGTGCATATGCTGAACTTTTTGAATTTTAAGGTATTTTATAAAATATTTTACAAAGAATAAACACAATTGAAAGTGAGAGTATTTAAACAATTTTGATTTATTTGGACTATTTTTCTTTTTTAGAAGGAAATCTACATTTTTATTTTTATAATACTGTATTATTCTGTGATAAGTAATTATTTGTTACAAAGGCTTTTTAATTTGTTCATATAAGATACAATTATATATAGTAGTAAGTTAAAATTATGTATTCTGACATGTTCTGTTTAAAACTGTGATCTGAAATTTTAAAATAACAAAGAAAGAGGCAGAACTCTGACTTCCTTGTTGGAGCGGTTTCATTATGGTTATATCCAAAGTAATCCATTGACCTTTTCTAAAACATCCGTTCTCCATGTGAGCAAAGAGAAAGTAGACATTTACTCCTACTGGCAAGGCTCTTCTTAGTAGCAGACACTTAAAGAAAGTGATGTTATTTCTTATATTAGAATTTCTATAATGTACCTCCACAATGGTACAATCAAGAGTTTTTAATTTGCATGAAACAAGCAACTATTCACTACACAGCTTTTCTAAATATAAATCATATAAAATGATTTATATCTGCTGCATTTTAACTTTAGAATAATTTCTTTTTATTTAGTTATATGTTTTCATTTTATTTTCAGTGACATGTACTAATTGTACATATTTATAGGATGCAGTGATATTTCAATGCATGTATTCCATGTGTAATGATCAAATCAGAATAATTAGTATATTCATCAACTCATACATTTATCATTACTTTGTGTTGTAAACATTCAAAATCTTTCCTTCCCATTTTTCAAAATATAAAATAAAGTATAGTTAATCATATTCACCCTACAGTGATGCACAATACCAGGGCTTTAGAACAATTTCTAGTCAGTGTTTGAAATATTTTTTCTAAAGGGCTATTTGTTTCAGAAACACATTTTATGTCTCCTTTTAATAAACCAGTGGATATTACAGTTGTACATTTCAAATAAGTAGCACGTTTACTTAAATACAAACTATATTTATTTGGAACTTCATTGAAAATGAATTAATTGGACCTTATAATTTTACTGTTCCTGTGCATTTTAAGTTGATTTTAGCCAATGGTGATATTTCAAATTCTTCTGACAGGGAAATAAACACATATGATTAAACAAATATTCTTTGCTATCATAAGTTTTTAAGAACAGCTTTGTTTGGAAAACTAGAGAATTGAATGATGCATTTTTCCTTCTTTTAATTCCCTTTATGTGATTTTATTAAATATCAAGCTGCATGATCCAAACATCATGACATATGCATGCACAAAAGACTGAGAGAGAGAAAGAACATCAGACAGAATGACAAAGAAAGAAAGGAAGGAAGGAAAGAAGAAGAAAAAGAAAAGATACTCAGGAAAAGATGCAAAAACAGCTAAATAGACCAAAAAGCACACACATAAAGACACAGAAACAAGAAAATAAGAAAAATGAGAAGATCACTAATTTTATAATTTGTTCTCACAATGTACATCTATGAAGTACATTATATTCCCTTCCTCCTCTGGGCATAAATTATTGGTATGTTGCAGTTGCAGCATCCACTAATGCATGATACTTCAGAGTACGGGTTCTAGAGTCAGACAGAACCAAATGGTGATTTAAATTCTGCCATTTATTAACCATATGACCTTGGACAAGTTACTCAACCATTCAAAATTTCAGTTTTATCATATGTAATACAGGAAAAAATAATATTGACACATTCTTTGTGATAATAAATATATAGCTTTAAAAATGCATAGCAGAGTATCTAATACACTACCAAACTTTTCTATAAAGTTTGAAAGAAGCCAATAGATTGCTCACAATCTTTGTCACCCCTCAAATAACAAAAAAGAATGAGGAAAGAGATTAAAAAGGAATAAACAAGTCAGAAATCCACTTGTTCATCTTGTGTAATATTGGATTGCAAAGCCTAGACTTGTAATTTATTAATGAGATAAAATAAAGGTCATTAAGTAAGCCCTACCACAAAAAAAGCACCCAACAGATCTTTAAAATGACATTGCCTATACATTTTGTGCCTCTCAGTGGAGATTATATCTTGGAATTAATTTGAATAAGAAGAGATTTTGAGAATAAAAATCAACACCTGGGAGTTTGGGATGGTTTTATGAACAAAAGTTTAAATTTTTTTCTTTAATTTGAATTTATAAATCAATAAATAAAAATTACTAGATGTAAGTTAAAAGTCTGGATTTTAAATATTTTTATCTCAGGACTGAGTAGCTGACAACTCACAGGCAAAACACTGCTTTGCTCATTTTACTTCATTACCTATATTTTAGCCTACTTTTAAAATTCGAGTTTTTCCCCATATTATACTTTTTGAGACCTATGGTGAAATTTCTAACACACATACAATTTTTTTTCTTTTCCTCAACTTTATCCCACCCCATGTCTGGACTCTACACACCAATATTCTCTTCCATGATAGATATTTATGAAAATAATTTTCAAAAAGAATGTAACATAAATACTTAGCTTATGAATGTCCTTGAGGAAATGTTTTATAATATATTTTCCTTTCACTAATACACAGTCTGAAAAAATTATTCTCTGTTCTCACTATACATTTTTCTGATGTTAGTAGTTTTTACTTTTTGTTGCAAGAATTGATTTTCTTGTCTGTTTTTCTCCACTAGTTTATAAATGTATTGAAAGAAGCTATTGTTACTTATTCATCACTGAATAGTCAGAACAGAGAATTCTATGTATCTTTTTTTACTAAGAATTCAATCCATATTTGAAATAGTGAATAAATGAAGGGGTGAGTAAATGACATGACTAAAAAGGGAGAAACTAATGGAAAGTCACATTTCTTACAGGAAGCATTTAGAAAGACCATTTTTAAGCACTACTTGTGTTTTTTGCAAAGACAAAAATAGATAAATTTATGGTTTATTCTTACCTCATACTTTTTTTTTCTTCCTTCACAAATCTCTTAGAAAATGCCATATATTATGGCTTAGTATAATGAAAGAGTTCCAATAATTGGATTGGCTAGAAAAATGGGGAATAAATATATTCCCCCATCAATAGTTCTTGTTAAGATAAATGCATTGCAATATTTTTTGTCATGTCAGTCTTTTCAAGTTTCTTTCTCATCATCATACACAATAGAGAACCTATTCAGTCAATGCCATGTTTTTACGGTTCAAGTCAATGGAGAAGCATAAGAAAATCAATTTGTAAATTCATAATTCATAATTCAGGCTGGAATACTGTTCTTGTTTACAGCTATTTCTTTATAATACTAACTAATTTGGAACTATCAGAAGGCATGTAACAATTATTTTTGGTTTCTGTATTTTGATCCCAGTAAAATAGAAGTTGAACACAGTCAGGTTTCACTATTTGGTTGTAAAAACACAGAATAATGTTATTAAAGAAGCTAAGGTTAATTATACATTATTTTAAATCAAATGCTAAGAGTGGCTCGAGTTTCACTCATGACACAGCCATAAATATTGTTTAATATTAAAGCACTAAATCATCAGGTGAGTCACCTAAAGCTTTATTTGCTTGTGTGCTTTTAGGGGAATACAGGAAAAATAACATTTGTGAGATGTTAAAAATATTAATTAAAACTTGTACTCATCATATGTTAACATTTTCTTATTTATTTTGTCATTGAGAAATTATAGAAAAGCAGAAACCAGGGTTGAAATTAGCCTTATTAAATAATTGATCTAAATCTTTGAGGGAATAATCAATTCTATAGTTAGCTTATTCTTTTCAAAATTGTTGTAATAAATGATAAAACTCTGGATAGGTATATATTTAGTTTAGCATTTTTGTATACCTTCAAGAATGTTTTCTAAGTCCGAATCAATAATCATATTTTTTAAAAATTAATGATATCACTAGATTGCAGGATAGCTGAAGTAGGATTTCCAAAAAATATGAGATAGTCATTTCAATTTGATTTTTTGATACACAATTGACAATTTTTATTTTATTTATTTATTTTTTATTGAGATGGAGTTTCGCTCTTGTCACCCAGGCTGAAGTGCAATGGCATGATCTCGGCTCACCGCAACCTCTGCCTCTTGGGTTCAGGCAATTCTCCTGCCTCAGCCTCTTGAGTAGCTGGGATTACAGGCACATGCCACCATGCCCAGCTAATTTTTTGTATTTTTAGTAGAGACGGGGTTTCACCATGTTGACCAGGATGGTCTCGATCTCTTGACCTCATGATGATCCACCCGCCTTGGCCTCCCAAAGTGCTGGGATTATGGGCATGTGCCACCACGCCCCGCCAACAATTTTTATAATATATATGTATGTAATAATTCAGACAGTCCTAGCCTAAAAAATATTGGTGGTTTATCCGAATTTCAAATTTAAATATTTTCTTGTATTTTTAATGGACAAACCTGGCAACCCTAACTGTAAAATTTCTCCTAGAGTAGATTACAGTAATTAAATATTTTAACCTCTAAGTGCTTTATTCTTTTGAAACTATGAGCATTAAGCACAACAATTCTGTTACTATTTCCTGAGATTCACTCTATGATGTGCTGTATCATGGCCTTCAGAATATTTGGAAATGAATAAGTCCTATTGGGCAAAAAGAGAAAAGAAAGAAGAAAACTGATCATTGGAGTTAGGTTTATGCAAAGATAGTGCAGTTTGCTTTTGTCTGTGGCAGCATTTTAATGAAACATGGTGAAAAAATGCTAAAATGATAAAGTTAAAATACCATTTAAAGAATAATTAGTAGAATGCAATTAGTGAAGCCCAAATGAAGTCTGGCTTTTGTCCTTTACCACTGGGAGATTGTGTATGAGCCATTAGAATGTCATGCCTAATGGCATTATCTTCGTTCAAGGGCCCTGGGCCAGCTAGATAGTAATACTGTGATCTGGGGGAGAGCTTTGAGCCACACCAACAATGTGATGTAGCATCTGGGCTTTAGGTCACCTCAAGCTCCTGAGAGGGTAGAGACTGAGGTCAACCACTGGGGAAGTCAACCAGGCTCATGTGATAGAAACCCAATAAAAACTGGACACCAAGAGCTTAACTGGTTCAAAATATTCTATGTGAATTGTCACATATCACTTCCAAAATCCATTACCACTGTCTACCACTCAATAGGAAGTTTGGAACCCTCCTGAACTCTGCCTTATGCATTTCTTCTTTTGGATTATTTTTATCTGCACCCTGCTTTCCTTGTTATAAATTGTAACCATGAGTATAATGGTTCTCAGTAAATTCTGTGAGTCCTAGCAAGTTATCAAAACTAATGGAGGCTTTGAGAGTTCTCTAAACCTGCATTTGAAAATGATTGTGTAGTCTGTTTCTTCAAACTTTGCAGTTGGTTAACTCTCACCCACCTCAATCCTGTTTTACCTATAATGGAATGTCAATTAGATTAGTTAAAAAAAAAAAAAAAAACTTTTCAAAAGCGAATAAACACAAAAAGGAATGGATTGATTTTATACTGGTTATTTGTTTCTCATAATAAACCAGCTCAAAAATCTGTGGCATAAAACAATGTGTTATCATCTGTGAGAGTCTGGTTAGTTGATTGGATTAAAATAGAAATCCCTTTCTGTCTCCATAAGGCTAGTTTAGGCTTATTCACAGCACAGTAAGCTCAATTGATGGAGACACTTTACATAGGGCTGACATTACCCTGGAGTAAACATTCTAAGACTACAGGAGAAGTTGCAAGGCTTCTTAAGACATAGACTTAAGTGTCACCCAGCATCAATTGTTCTGCATTTTGTTAGTAAAAAGCTAGTCATACTGCCATTTGCAGTTCAATGAAAATTGTCTACAAAAAGGTATAAATATTAGAAGGCATCATTTACTAGGTGACCATTTTAGAGACCAGAACAAAATATTCAATGTGATATCAGGAAAATAATTACCCACCAGAAAGTAACAAAACACCAAGATTTAAAAAAATACATTTAATTATATTTTTTAAAAAACAAAAACTGAGAAAGTATATAACTAGCTGATTTCCAATAAAAGAAATTTAAAATGAGTTCTATGGCCAGAAAGAAAATAATCCCAGAAGGAAGCTTGTGATACAAGTAATAAGATAAGCAAAATGATTGTACATTTGTTGTCAAATCAAATAAGTATTGACTGAGTAAAACAAAAATAATAATGTCTTATAGGCCTATTAGATTTAAACAATAAAAAATAAGATAAATATAAATATTGGTAAACATTACCATGAAATTTTGAATAGAATATTTAGAATTAAATATACAGTGATTATATTTTTCTGGAGAAGAAAAATATATTTATTAACTTTAGGGTTTAATAAGTTATGCGTATTTATATAGGATATAATAAATTTAGAAAGTCAGAATATTATTTCTAGCACTGAGAAAGAGAAATAGAATGTGAAATTCTGTTGAACTGATTTTAAAGTTGTCAAGAAAAGGAAGAATATAAGTTCAAAAGAAAGAATACAGAAAAATACAGACATTATTTTCATTCCAAATCAAAGATTATGAGCAAAAAATATTTCAAAATATTCATATTAAAACAATCTAAAATTAAAATTTAGCAGGCAAATACAAGTAAAAAATAAGTTGTATAACTGTAATTCCTAATATAACTGACTTTAACAAAAGTTATTATTAGAGATAAAGTGATCAGCAAAAACAGATTTTTAAAAACTTTTAATTTAGCAGAAAATTATAGCAAATCAATCACATATGATTCATTAGAATAGCACCAAGTTGTATAACACATACATTAAAAACTAATATAATTATGGTATGAAATAGATATGCAGTATGAAATTTTAACATGTTTGTAAGTGGTAGAGTAAGTGTACAAAAAGTAGTTAAATTTAAGGAATTATCTAATACTACAAGCTTGATCTAATGGCCTGTATGTAAAATTCCACTAAAAAAAGTTAACAAAACCAAAATTTTCAAGAACATACAATACATTAAGAAAAGTAATTTTTTACACTGTTGGTGGGAGTGTAAATTAGTTCAACCATTGTGGAAGACAGTGTGGCGATTCCTCAGGGACCTAGAAATAGAAATTCCATTTGACCCAGCAATCCCATTACTGGGTATCTATCCAAAGGACTATAAATCGTTCTACTATAAGGACACATGCACACGAATGTTCATTGCAGCACTGTTTACAATAGCAAAGACCTGGAACCAACCCAAATGCCCAACAATGATAGACTGGACTGAGAAAATGTGGCACATATACACCATGGAATATTATGCAGCAATCAAAAATGATGAGTTTGTGTCCTTTGTAGGGACATGGATGAATCTGGAGAACATCATTCTCAGCAAACTGACACAAGAACAGAAAAAGAAATACCGCATATACTCACTCATAGGTGGGTGAGAAAAATGAGAACACGTGGACACAGAGAGGCGGTCTACTATACACTGGGGACTGTTGGGGGGAATGGGGGAGGGACAGCAGGGAGGGGCTGGGGGGATAGCCTGGGGATGAATACCAAGTGTGGGTGAAGGGGAGGAAAGCAGCAAAGCACACTGCCATGTGTGTACCTATGCAACTATCTTGCTCGTTCTGCACATGTACCCCCAAACCTATAATGCAATAAAAATTAAAAAAAAAAGGAAAAAAAAAAAAAAGAAAAGTAATTTTTTAATATAAACTATGATTTTTTGAAATAATTATAAGATAATCTTCAAAGCCAGAAAAAGAAAGTGTAAACATATAACTGTCAGAATTCATAGTGCTAGAATCTCGATTTTTATGACATTAAAAAATGTAAATCTTATTTACATTTTTATTTACATTTTACATTTACATTTTACATTTACATTGATACATTTCCATATCAAGAGTGAAAAAATATGACATAAACCATATTCTGAAGAAAGTCGTACTAAGAATTAAACAATTAGAAATTTGTAAAAATTCAGATAAATCAGCAGCCACTGAAGACATTGAAAAGTTTATTAGGGAATCATCTACTAAAGTAGTTCTGGAATGAACATTTTCAAAAAGTTACCATAAACTTTCTGCAAGTAGAAAGTTCACATCATAATGTTTGTTGTCAAAGATAAAGTGAAAGGATGTCCTGCAATTTTGTGCTAAAATCAACAATGAACATTAAAAAACAAAAAGGATATTTTAATGACAGTAAGTTTTAGGTCATTTTTGAACTTTGATTCATTAGTAGTAGCTACTGACAAGTATCACATAAAGAATAAAATGTTAGCCTCATTTGCTCTTACTAAATATGATATCTATCACTAACACATGTGGCTCTACAAATGACAGCAATTTCTATTCTTGCTACAAAAAATATATTTTGAAATAACATAGATATAAACTCCTGTATAACATCATCAGAATCAATTTCAAAACTACATTAAAAAGAAAACAAATTATCCAGAATGAGTAAGATGTCTTCACCCTAGGAATCAGAGAATGGTATTATCTTGAGAAATCTATTAATGTAATATATCACATATATGGAAAACCATACATGACTCTAAAATGGTAGTATAAATTTAACAAGTATTCCTGATAAAGAACTTTTAAATTAGTAATAAAATTTTTATTAAGTTGGTGAATAAATTTTTTCTTACTTTGATCAAAATATTCTGTCATAAACCAATGGCTAACATCATGTTTGATGGCAAAGCTCTGGTAGTGCTACCATTGCCAGCACAGTTTATTGTTTATAGGTTATTTTGTTTTGTTTCATTTTAGAAATTCTACCCAATGTAAAAGAACAGAAAAAATAAGTGGTTTAACTTTTGGAATGAGAGAAGTAGAAAAATTAATATTATATTCATTAAAACTTGTGATGCACAAGTGATCGTTGTTGCAAGATAAAACATGAAATAGCTACAAATAGCTCTGACTGTAAAAATGTAGAATTCTCCTTTCAGTCATGGTATAGAAGAATCTAAAAGACACTTGTCTTATGATTTAAACAAATAAGTACATAATAACTATACTATTTTATGTGACTAACAAGAAGCAGTGGACACAAGAGGACCTTGAAAAAACTTAATTTCAGAGAACAACAAACTATTCTTAGGTGAGTACCAGGGGCAGTAACTTTTATACCTGGAGTAGACATTTGTGCTGAGACAGGTAAATTGAGAATTGGCCTTGCCATAGAGAATTATTGCAGAAAAAAACATAAATCAACTTTATCTTGGATGAGGGTAGAGGCAGTCAAAATGGAATAGCATTAAGAAGGGCCCAAAGGCAAAAGCAAATCAACTGACTAAACAATTCTCCCCCTGCCCCCAACACACACACAAACTCAGATGTCACCAAGAAAGTGCCATGGTGGGGGGCCTAGATAGAAAAATTGTGTAGCCTTGTGCATTTTTATAGTAATCTCATGCCAGAGTTGAAATGTATGGTAAAGAAGAAAATATCTTAAATTGCTGCCCAACACCATCCAGCTGAAATACTAGTAAGAGCAATACCATATATTGAGAAGGGGTTGGAAGTTTGGGGTTGAGCACAGGGGAACTCACTCTAACTTCAACTCAATCTGAATTGGGGAAGACTATGAATGATCATCTGTTACCCTAACTGCCAGGGGAAAGGGCTTGCATTAGTTTGGAAAATAAAACAAACAAAAAAATGTTATTACGCAGTATTTCTAAATTGCAAACTACCACTGAGTTTCATGGATTAAAATATAGTTATGTTATAATTTCAGTATATTAATACAAAACTTTTATGTAAACTTGGCTTCTCAAAAATGTCTTGTGCCACTGAATGAAGACCTGTTGGACCTTGAATGAATGTCAGTAATAGCCAGCCAGTGCAAGCCACAGGCCTGAGGTAGCAGTGAACATGGGGAGAAACTCCTCTGCTTTGGGAGGAGAGAGAGAGAGAAGGAATGTGTCTTGTGGGTTTGGTTCCAGCTCAGCCACAGCAATAGGTAGATTCTTACGTTTCCAACTCAAGGCTCTGACTCCGAGATGGCATCTCTGAAACTGTCTGGAACCAGGCAGAACTTGTCACCCTTGAAGGAAAGGACATAAGCCTAGCTGGCTTTGCTTCCTACTGATTGTGGAGCCCTGGGGCCTTGAATGAACATAGATGGTAGCCAGGCAGTGGTTACTGCAGGCCTTAGGTGAGACCAAGCACTATGCTGGCTTCAGGTATGACCCAGCACAATCCTAGAGATGGTGCCCACAGTGGTTTGTATCATCTCTGCCCCAGCTCCAGTCAGCTCAGCATAGAGAGACAGACTCCATTTGTCTGGGAGAAATTAAAAGAGAGCAAGAATCTCTGTCTGGTCATTCAGAGAATTCTTCCAGATTTTGTCCGAGACCATGAAGGTTGTATCTCTACAAGTCTGGAAGAGCCACAGTGTTAACAAGGCATGGGCCACTCCCTAATGTAGACATAGCTGCAGAGACCAAAAACAGATTACAACATTCAAGTACTTTTCGAATACCTGGAAATCTTTCCTGAGGAAGATGGATACAAACAAGCTGAAATTGCAAAGACTAAAATTAACACTTTAACTCTTCAATGCTAAGACACTGACAACCATCCACAAGCATTCAGACCATCCAAGAAAACATGACCTCATCAAACAAACAAATAAGGCACCAGGGACCAATCCCGGAGAGACAGATATATGTGATGTATTTTAAGAAAACGCATTCAAAATAGCTGTTTTGAGGAAACTCTACAACATCCAAAGAACTTGATATAATTTAAAAGAATCAAGCAGAAATTCTGGAGGTGAAAATGCAATTGAAATACTAAAGATTACATCAGAATCTCTTATCAGCAGAATTGATCAAGCAGAAGAAATAATTGGTAATCTTGAAGACAGGCGATTTGAAAATACACAACCAGAGGAGCCAAACATAAAATTATTTAAAAATTGAAACATGCCTGCAAGTTTTAGAAAATAGCCTCAAAGGGGCAAATTTCAGAGTTTTGGGCCTTAAATGGAAGAGAAAGAGAGAGAGATGGAAGTGAAAACTTTATTCAAAGGGATAATTAACAGAGAAAACTTCTCAAATCTAGAAACGTATCAGTATTCAAGTAAAAGAAGGTTATAAAATACTAAGCAGATTTAACCCAAAGAAAAGTATCTCAAGAGATTTAATAAACTCCCAAAGGTCAAGGATAAAGAAAGGATCCTAAAAGCAGCAAGAGAAAGAAACAAACCAAATGCAATGGAGATTCACTACATCTGGAGCAGATTTCTCAGTGGAAACCTTATAGCCCAGGAGAGACTGGCATAACATATTTTAATAGCTGAAGGAAAAAACAAAATCATTTATTCTAGAATAGTATATCCAGTGAAAATAACCTTCAAACATGAGGGAGAAATAAAGACTTTTCCAGACAAACAAAAGCAAAGGTATTCCATTAACACCAGATCTTCTTACAAGAAATGTTAAAGAGAGTTTTTGAATCTGAAAGAAAAGGATGTTAATGAGCAGTAAGAAATCAGCTGAAGGTACAAAACTTACTGGGAATAGTAAGTACCCAGAAAAAGAGAATATTGTAATACTCTAAATTTTAGTGTATAAACTACTCATATCTTAAGTAGAAAGATTAAAAGGTAAACAAAAATAATAAGTACAATTTTTCAAGATATAGAGTACAATTAGACATAAACAGAAACAACAAAAAGTTATAAAGTGGAGGACAAAGTTAAAGTGTAGAAATTGTATTAGTGTTCTCATTAGTTTGTGTATACAATCAGTGTTAAGTTGGTATCAGTTTAAAATAATGGGTTATAAGATATTATATGCAAGCCTCACGGTAACAAGAAAGAAGAGAAGACCAAAATATCATAAAACAAGTAACAAAATGGCAGGAGTAAGTCCTTACTTATCAATAATAACATTAATATAAATAGACTAAGCTCTCCAATCAAAAGATATAGAGTGGTTAAACAAATTTATTTTTGAAAAAGACCCAATGATTTGTTAGCTAAAATAAACATACTGCTTCAAAAGACACTCATAAACTGAAAATAAAGGGATGAGAAAAGATATTTCAACAAATAGAAAACAAAGAAGAGCAGGAATAGCTAAGAAGAAAATTCTATAAAGAGAGACAAAGAAGACTTTTATATAATGATAAAAGGATAAACACAGCAAGAAGAAGATAACACAATTATAAACACATATGTACCCAACACTGGAGCATGCAGATATATAAAGCAAATATTGTTAGATCTAAAGAAAGATATAGACCAAAATACAGTAACAACTGGAGAATTCAACACTCCCAATTTCAGCATTGGACAAATTTCTCAGACATAAAATCAACAAAGAAATATTAGACTTACTCTGGACTATAAACCAAATGGACCTAATAGATATTTACAGAATATTTTATCCAATGCCTGCCCACATTGTGTCCTTAAGCTTATGAATCACTGTCAAAAATAGACATTTTAGGCCACAAAACAAGTCTTAAAACATTCAAACATTTAAATTATATTAAGTGTATCTTCTCTGACTACAATGGAATAAACTAGAAATCAATAACAAGAAAAATTTTGGAAGCTATGCAAACACATGGAAATTAAACCATATGTTTCTTGATGATCAGTGGGTCAATGAAGAAATGAAAAAGAGAAAAAACTATTGAAAGAAATGATAATGGATATACAACATACCAATACCCATGGGATACAGCAAAATCAGTACAAAAAGGAATGTTTATAAGTACCTACATCAAAAAATTAGAAAAATATCAAAAAACAACCTAACAATGTGTCTTATAGATCTAGAAAAACAAGAGCAAACCAAAACCAAAATTGGTAGTAGAAAAGAAATAATAAATATCAGCACATAAATAAATTTGAAATGAGGAAAACAATATTAAAAATAAAATGAAAAGTTGGGTTTTTGAAAAGGTAAATAAAATTGGCAAATCTTTTGCCAGACTAAATAAGAAAAAAAAAAAAAGAGAAGACATAAACAAATAAAATCAGAGATGGAAAAGAAGACATTAAAACCAATTCCACAGAAATTCAAAGGTTCATTAAAGGCTGCTATGAGCATTGAAAAATCTAGAAAAAAAAAATGGATAAATTCCTAGACACATATAACCTACTAAGATTCAACCACAAAGAAATCCAAAACCTAAACAGACAGACCAATAACAAGCAATGAGATCAAAGCCATAATAATAATCTCCCAGGAAAGGAAAGCCCATTACCCTATGATTTCACTGCTAAGTTCCACCAAACATATAAATAACTGAAATGAGTCATACTCAAACTATTCCAAAAAATAGAGAAGGAGGAAATACTTTCAAACTCATCCTAGGAAACCAGTGAATGAGGTTAGTATTACCCTGATACCAAAACCAGACAAAGCCATGCCAAATGAAGGCTTCTACAGGCCAATATCCCTGATGAAAATTGATACAAAAATACTCAATAAAATACTACAAAACCAAATTCAACAACATATTAAAAAATCATTCATATGAACAAGTGGAATTTATGCCAGGGATGCAAGGTTGGTTCAGAATATACAAGTCAGTCAATGTCATAAATTATTTCAACAGACATGGACAAAAATTGTATGATCAATTCAATTTCACTGAAAAAACATTTGACAAAGTTCAACATTTATTCATGATCAAAAACTGTGTATAGAAGGTACATACCTCCACACAATAAAAGCTATATATGACAGACCCACAGCTAGTATCTTGCTGAAAGTGGAAAATCTGAAAGCCTTTTTTCTAAGGTCTGGAACACAACAAGGATACCCACTTTTATCACTGTTATTCAACATAGTTCTGGAAGTCCTAGCTAGAGCAATCAGAAAAGAGAAAGAAATAAAGAGCTTCAAATTGGAATGGAAGAAGTCAAATGATCTTTGTTTGCATATGATATGAGCTTATATTTGGAAAAACCCAAAGACTCCAGCAAAAATTATTAAAATTATTAAACAAATTTAGTAAAGTTGGAGGATACAAAATCAACATACAAAAATGTTAGCATTTCTACATGCCAACAGCAAACAATCTGAAAATACAATCATAAAATAATCCCATTTACAATAGCTACAAATAAAGTAAGTACCTAGGAATCAATTAACCAAAGAACCAAAAAATCTCTATGATGAAAAGTGTAAACATTGGTATAAGAAATTAAATAAGTCACAAAAAAACCTGAAAAACTATTCCATGTTCATGAATTGAAATAATGAATATTGTTAAAATGTTCATACTACCTAAAGCAATCTGCAGATTCTATGCGATCCCTAGCAAAATACTAATAGCATTATTCACAGAAATATAAAAAATAATCTTAGAATTTATATGGAACCACAAAAGATCCAGAATAGTCAAAGCTATCCTGAGCAAAAGGAACAAAACTAGAGGAATCACATTACTTGATTTCAAATTATACCCCAGAATTACAGTAACCAAAACAGCAGAGTGCCGGCATAAAAATGGACACACAGATCAGAAAAGCATAATGATGTGCCTAGAAGCAAATTTACATCTACAGTGAACTCATTTTTGACAAAGGTGCCAAGAACATACACCAGAGAAAAGACAGTCTCTTCACTGAATGGTGCTGGAAAAAAATAGATATCCATATGCACAAGAGTGAAACTGGACCTTTATTTTTTGCCATGTACAGAAATCAAATGAAAGTGAATTAAAGACTTAAATCTAAGACCCAAAACTATAAAACTACTCAAAGAAAACATTGGGAAAATTCTCCAGGACATTGGACTGGGCAAGAATTTCTTGAGCAGTACCCCAGAAGCACAAGCAACCAGAGTAAAAATGAACAAATGAGATCACATCAAGTTAAAAACTTCTGCACAGCAAAGGGTACAATCAACAAAGTGAAGAAACAATCCATAGAATGGGAAAAAAGTATTTGCAAACTACACAACTGACAAGGAATGAATAATCAACATATATAAGAAGCTTAAACAGCTGTGTAGGGAAAAATCTAATAATCCAATTTAAAATGAGCAAAGTATCTGAACGGACATTTCTTGAAAGAAGACATACAAAAGGCAAACAGGTATATGAAAAGGTGCTCAACATCATTATGAAAGTAATACAAGTTAAAACTACAATGAAATATCTTGTCACCCCAGTTTAAATGGCTTTTCTTCAATAGGCAATAATAAATGCTGGCAAAAATATGGAGAAAGGGGAACATTCATACACTGTTGGTAGGAATGCAAATTAGTACAGCCACTCTGGAGAACAGTTTGGAGGTTCCTCAAAAACTAAAAATTGAGCTACTATATGATCCAGCAATCCCACTGCTAGCTATATACTCAAAAGAAAGGAACACAGTATATCAAAGAGATATGTGCACTCTGGTGTTCATTGCAGCTCTATTTACAATAGACAAGTGTCAATCAAAAGATGTATAAAGAAAACGTAGTACATATACACAACAGAGTACTATTCAGCCATAAAAAATAATGAGATCCTGTCATTTGCAAAAACATGAATGGAACTAGAGGTCTTTATGTTAAATGAAATAAACCAGGCACAGAAAGACAAATTTCATATGTTCTCATCTATTTTGTGCATGCTTAAAAAAAAAAAGAACTCACCAAGGAAGTAGCAGAATGGTTACCAGAGGCTGGGAAGGGTAGAAGGGTATAGATAAGGGGATTGTTAATTGGTGCAAAAATATAATTAGAATAAACCAGATCTAGTATTTGATAGCACAACAGTGTGACTATATTCAATAATTTATTGTGCCTTTAAAAATAACTGAAAGAATATAATTAGATTGTTTGTAACACAAAGGAAGGATAAATGCTTGAGGTGATGGATACCTAATTGACTCTATTGTGATTTTTATGCATTTATGCCTGTTTCAAATGATCTCATGTGCCCCATACATTTAATATGTACCCAAAAAACTTAAAAATTTAAAAAAGTCTTGAGGGCAGAAACATTAGAAAAAAGAAATTTAATTTTAAAGTTCTAGGTTTATGCACAAAGACATATTGATAATTTTGTTTTTGTAAAATTTCTAACTGGAGTATTAAAACTCTAAACCAGATTAATTTAGTAATCTAAGTGATGAAAAAAATATGTTTTTTTTTTCTAGAAACTGCTATTACTGAGTTTTCTGTAAGTACCCCTTTCCTGTCTGACATATCCTTTGACAATATCTTTACCTGAGCCCATAAAGTTTTTGTTGTTTGGGTTATTCAAAATGTGTTATTTCAGTAATTAAAACTTGGTCTTGTTTATTTAAATACTTCAATTTTACATTTTATTCAAAACATTCATTTTCTCTGTCCCAGAGTTATTAGGCTAAGAGCTTCAGCTGTGGGGGTTAGAGAGGGCAGTGGTCTCTCATTTCACAGGAGGCTCTTTCCAACATTCTTACTCTCATCTTGGTGCAGCATGTAGAGAGAGCAAAGACATTTCTTTATGCACTTAGCCTTGTGGGCTAGGACAATGTGAGTAGCCCCAAAATCTACATATCAATGATTGTGAGGACGCTTTACTGTTGCTAGTTTTCATTGGTTCTTTGCCTTGCAATGTTTAGGTCTTTGTTTCTTCTGGATTCTGTGTGTCCTAATGTCATCCTGCTCTTGGTGGTGCATTTTCTGGTTTGTTAACGAACTGCGTTCTCTCCCAGTATGATCTCCTGCATAGAACCATCTGAAGTGCAACTTCTTTGCTTCCTCATGCCAAACCTTGCCTCTAGCTCTGCACTTTACAGTCTGTGCAGTTAGGATATTCTCCCAGTTGGTGGCCCATTTAGAGGAATTGGCAAGAATGCTTAAGCCCCAGGAACCATCTAAAGGGTGAATGAGACCCATGAGGAGGGACTTACCATTGCTATGTTAATTAGAGAGTATCTACGCTTTAATTTCCACTCTACCTCCTCTTCTTTGCCTCCTTTGTGCCTTTTTTTAATTGCATTTTAGGTTTGGGGGTACATGTGAAGAACATGGAAGATTGTTGCATAGATACACACATGGCAATGTGAGTTGCTGCCTTCCTCCTCATCACCTATATCTGGCATCTCTCCCCATGCTATCCCTCCCCACCTCCCCACCTCCTGCTGCTCCTCCCCTATTTCCCCCAACAGACCCCAGTGTGTGATGCTCCCCTCCCTGTGTCCATGTGTTCTAAAGAGAACAACACCCTAAAGAGTTCAACACCCACCTATGAATAAGAATATGTGGTGTTTGATTTTCTATTCTTGTGTCAGTTTGCTAAGAATGATGGGTTCCAGGTTCATCCATGTCCCTACAAAGGACATGAACTCATGGTTTTTTATGGCTGCACAGTATTCCATGGTGTGTATGTGCCACATTTTCCCTGTCCAGTCTATCATCAATGAGCATTTGGGTTGGTTCCAGGTCTTTGCTATTGTAAACAGTGTTGAAATGAACATTCGTGTGCATGTGTCCTTATGGTAGAACAATTTATGGCCAGGCGTGGTGGCTCATGCCTATAATCCCAGCACTTTGGGAGGCCAAGGTGGGTGGATCAGGAGGTCAATAGATCGAGACCATCCTGGTCAACAAGGTGAAACTCCATCTCTACTAAAAATACAAAAATTAGCTGGGCATGGTGGTGTGTACCTGTAGTCCCAGCTACTCGGGAGGCTGAGGCAGGAGAATTGCTTGAACCCAGAAGGCGGAGGTTGCAGTGAGCTGAGATAGTGCCATTGCACTCCAGTCTGGGTAACAACAGCGAAACTCCATCTCAAAAAAAAAAAAAAAAAAAGAACAATTTATAATCCTACCCAGTAAAGGGATTGCTGGGTCAAATGGAATTTCTATATCTAGGTCCTTGAGGAATCACCACAGTGTCTTCCACAATGGTTGAACTAATTTACACTCCCAATAACCTTGTAAAAGCATTCCTATTTCTCCACATCCTTTCCAGCATCTGTTGTCTCCAGATTTTTTAATGATCGCCATTCTAACTGGCGTGAGATGTATCTCAATGTAGTTTTGATTTGCATTTCTCTAATGACCAGTGATGATGAGCATTTTTTCATATGTTTGCTGGCCTCATGTACTTCTTCTTTTGTAAAGTGTCTGTTCATATCCTTTGCCCACTTTTGAATGGGCTTGTTTGTTTTTCTCTTGTAAATCTGTTTTAGTTCTTTGTAGATTCTCGGTATCAGTCCTTTGTCAGATGTGTAAGTTGCAAAAATATTTCCCATTCTGTTGGTTGCCAATTCAGTCTAATGACTGTTTCTTTTGCTGTGCAGAAACTGTAGAGTTTGATTAGGTCCCATTTGTCTATTTTGGCTTTTGTTGCCAATGCTTTTGGTGTTTTAGTCATGAAGCCTACGCCTATGTCCAGAATGGTTTTGCCAAAAATTTCTTCTAGGGTTTTTATGATTAGGTCTTATGTTTAAGTGTTTAATCCCTCTGGAGTTAATTTTAGTGTAAGGTGTCAGGAAGGGGTCCAGTTTCTGCTTTCTGCACATGGCTAGCCAGTTTTTCCAATGCCATTTATTAAACAGGGAATCTTTTCCCCATTGCTTGTTTTTATCAGGTTTGTCAAAGATCAGATGGTTATATATGTGTGGTGTTGCCTCTGAAGCCTCTGTTCTGTTCCATTGGTCTATATCTCTGTTTTGGTACCAGTACCATTTTTTTGATTACTGTAGCCTTGTAGTACAATTTGAAGTCCAGTGGTGTGATGCCTCCAGCTTTGTTCTTTTTGCTTAGAATTGACTTGGCTATGTGGGCTCTGTTTTGGTTCCATATGAAATTTAAGGTGGTTTTTTCCAGTTCTGTGAAGAAGGTCATTGGTAGCTTGATGGAGATAGCATTGAATCTATAAATTACTTTGAGCAGTATGGCAATTTTCATGATACTGATTCTTCCTAACCATCAGCATGAAATGCTTCTCTGTCTGTTTGTGTCCTCTCTTATTTCCTTGAGCAGTTTCCTTGAAGAGGTCCTTTATGTTCCATGTTAGTTGTATTTCTAGGTATTTTATTCTCTTTATAGCAATTGTGAATGGCAGTTTGTTCTTGATTTGGCTCTCTTTAAGTCTGTTATTGGTATATAGGAATGCTTTTGATTTCTGCACACTGATTTTGTATCCTGAGACTTTGATGAAGTTGCTTATTAGTTTCAGAAGATTTTGGGCTGAGACAATGGGGTCTTCTAAGTGTACAATCATGTTGTCTGCACATAGAGACAATTTCTTTTGTGCCTGGCAGTGGAAAATACTGAGACATTTTGGTGTTTCAGCAGTTTCCTGATAAGAGGACATCATTTGTAAAAGCTTAGCAAATGCATGTTTCAGGCATTTTCTATAGAAGAAAATGAAGGAAAAAGAGATTAGTTACTGCTATAAAAACCACATTTTTTTTAAAGACCACATTTGTGGTGTAGCTAGTGTGTGCGTGTGTGTGTGTGTGTGTGTGTGTGTATCTTGATAGTAAAGTTTACCAAAAATGTTTATACCAGAGAGCATAAGAATCTTTTTTAAAATATATATATATATTTTATTGCATTTTAGGTTTTGGGATACATGTAGCAACTTCCTCCGTATCACCTGTATCTGGCATTTCTCCCCATGTTATCCCTCCCCAACTCCCCACCCCCTGCTGTCCCTCCCCTAGTTCCCCCCGACAGACCCCAGTGTGTGATGCTCCCCTCCCTGTGTCCATGTGTTCTCATTGTTCAACACCCACCTATGAGTGAGAACAGAGCGTAAGAATCTTATACAAAGAAATAGGTGTTCTTCTAATTTAGAGCATTAACAACTTCTTTGAATCTCCACTTAAATCACTGCATTATTTGAGTTAGCTCTCAATCAGTACATCACAACTACTTTTATAAGAGTAGTTTTGTACTGGAGATTTACAAAAATAGGAATAAATTATCCATGAGACTTTTGATCTTCAATTATCTAAAAGCACAAAGGTATGCAAACTTGTATCTTAGAGCATTTAATATTATCAGGGATAATACTGGGACATTGAGTCTGAAGAGATAGCTACATTTCCTTTTGGGCCATTTTCAGATGCATAGTTGACATTTCAGCATAAACAAAGTATTCAAAGTATCATGAAAGGTGCAAATTAAGATTAGTAATAACAATGGCATCAATTATATTAATATCATTTTCTGAAGTTATTATCCCATACAAAATTCTCTTGAGAAAGACAAAGAATGAGCTATATAATTACACAAAATATAGGCGTCTTACAGTTGCTTCCTGTGAAAGCTCTTTAAAGGATTACTCTCCGTGTGAATATTTTAGTAGTTGTAACTATCTAATTAGAAAGACTTAGGCATGGTAAATTAAAAAGTTTATTACATCGATTGTAACTCTTGAATAAATCACACCAGGGGTTAAGCAAAGGAAGAGTCTTCAGAAGTATAAACCATAGTGAAGAAAAATATACTATTTTTAGTTTTGTAGTATTTTCTGAGCTTCTCAGATGGACAGATTGTCATCACCATACCTATGTCTCTAAGAAACATGGCGAGTTTTCTCACTGTCAAAGAAGAGAAAAGTGGTTTTCTGGTTACAGTCGCATTTTTGCCATCCCTTCACACCAAATTTGACACAAATGGAACACAACATCCTATAATTTTCCAAAAAGTGGCCCCAGTGATATGACACCATCTTAAATTACTGTCAGCTCTATTCCCAGAGCTAATGGCTTACTGCTGTCAGAGGAAGAACTGGAGATGAAATTCTCTCCTGATGACTGCATGGGATCTTTGTCAATATTGGGAGTTCTGTTAGTTTTCAGCAATGCTCTGATTGTCACTATATTTTAAAAAAATGCAAAAGCAAACAGATAGAGACATTTTAGCACTAAAGAAGGTTTATTTTTCTTAGAAAATGACAATTATCAAATAATATATGCTAATTTTCAGTTGCATCTGACATTTGTAGCTAAAACTTCATTGTAATGAGATTATTTGTAAATTGAATTCTATCCTAACAGACCTTACCTTTCTCAAATATAGAACTAATTACAGAGCACATTGTCTCACATCATTCCATCTCCAAATAACCTTGTAAAGTAAATTATTTTACTGTGTTACAAGGAATAAATTGAGAAGGAATAATATTCACATTTTTGTCAAACAACACAGTTAGTACATTTTAAGAATGGAACTGGAAGCTGAGTCTATTTCAAGATCAATGCCTTTCCTAGTACACATCATAGTTGTGTCCACTATGTGAAAGTGCAATTGGTGAGACGGTGGGAGGACCTACCTCTAAAGGTTTCAAGCAAACTCAGATATGGGGTTGGATTTTGGAAAACATATAATGTGTAGGTTTGTGAATAAATGTTTTTGAGAACATTGAAAATCATGTGTTAATTTCATGATGGAAGAACTCATCTGAACTACTTATCATCAAAAACAAAGACATACAAGTTGACGCTTGATGCACTTTAATTATTCATTGCAAAGAGCAGAAACAGAGATGGAAACATCCTCTAAAGTCAGGTTTCAGATGTGTGATTGTCTTAGGACAACTTTGTTTCATTGGTACTCACAGCCTAGAGCATGTGGTTGTTCTGTCTCGGTAAAAAAGTGAGAGGAAATACATGCTGCTAGCAGCATCTTTCTTTCTTCTTCTCCTTTTTTTTAAATAAGTAAGTCAAATTTTATATAGAATGCCAAAACCCAACTACTTAGAAGTGATAATCAATCTAAGCTGGCAAATCAAAAAGGGACATTAGCATTTGATTTACTGTTTCAGTGGCTCTCTCACCACTTTATTGATTAGTGAGGTGGCAAAAATAGGAATGATGAAACTAAGACAGAGAAAGATAACTCTGTTTTAGTGTGCTGCTACCGCATATCCAAAGAAACAGGAGAGTGGCTTTGGTGTTTGAATGGGCATCAGCTATCTGCCATGTGACCAAAGAGGAAATACAAACTTTGTAATCTTGAGACTCACAATCACCTCCTAATTTTTTCTCTTTTATAATCTTTAATCAGATTAGAAGAAATTTTTCTTAAGTTAATAAAACATAAACAATAGGGTCAGACAGGAAATTGGCAGCTACTTAGCCATTTCCTTTCAGTGTTGCATTTTTTTAAAGAGTGTCTTCCAACTATAAAACCTTACTTTCACAATGAAAAGATATGATTCTTTTGAAAATAATTTGCCAGGGGCTTTGGGTACTATCATCAGTACCAAATGATTTAAAAAAAATCCTATGATAATGATATCCTGGGAGGTGGTCAATATTCTGACACTAAGCAAATGCTCACATTCACTTGGCTTTGCTTCGCTGGAGCCAAGCAGAAGCCCAGCAGTCAGAAACAAGCACAAATGCCAGAAGGAAGTATTTTTGAGCAAATGATAAGTAGGAAGTAACAACAGTAGGAAGCCAGGACTAGTATGTGTAGCAACGATCTAGAAATGAGAAAGCTCAATTTGAGCTACATTATCTGGCCATCCATGAGGCATATTATGAGTCACTCTCTGAGTCCGACCTGTAAGTAATCAGATGAATTGGTTATTTCCATCATTGGGCCCTACCTCTGTGTGCAGGTGTAGCTCTGAGTAAACACAGGGAAGAGTCTAAGACTTATGACATACTTAATGATGGTGATGGTTTCTTGATTATTAAATGCATGTTTCAACAAGTTAGTGGCTATTTGGGTACGATCTCTGCACCTCTGAAATTGCATATGGATAGCCATTACCACGCTTGAACTTTAGGTCATTTTTAAAAGCCAGTGCTTCTTATGAACATTAAATCAAAGTGAACATAAATAAGCAATAACACCCTATCTTATTAATAATAGAATTAAGAACCATATTATAAACTGTGATTAGAGCATACACTGAATAAATCCTTTTTGTATGTGAAGGACTGCCTGACTAGTGTCATTTATCTGATAATGGGATATATTTTACTGATGCAATGTTTTAGTTAGATAATTATAGGTTTAGTCCTTCTTCTTATAATTTGTGAGAAAATAGTCCTATTAAAGTACCCCAAATACCCTGGTAGGCAAATGAACAAAGCAACTATCAAATAAATGTTTTTAATTAGTCTAATAATAGGATGGGCCCATTGTTTGATAGGTGTTCTAGAAACACTGAATTAATTGCATTGTCCAAAAATGATCTCATCAATTAACTTCAAGAGGGAAGTGATAATAATGCATTTCATTTCAGACATTTACTATTGAATAAAATTTTCGTACCTATGTAGAGTGTGGCAGTATCTGTGATAAAATAGGGAGCCTCATTTTCATCTGTGCAATATAAGAAAAAAGAGGATACATTCTCCTTTTTTCTATCAGGTGAAGTTGCAAACCTCCCAGGTGACTTTGTAGATTACAGTAAGATATTATTGCATTTACTTTACCTTTTATTTTATAATATTTCTGACTCATGATATATCCAACTGTTTCAACAGAACCATACTCAAAGTCAGAAGACCTCACTTATGAAGTGCAAATATTAATATACATGGCCAATATAGTAAAAATTTAATACAATAATGTACATTAAAATGTTTTAAAATTTAAATATTACTTAAAACTATAGAAGTAAAACTTTCTATTGACCTCAATATTTCTAAGGTAATTAGTCTCTGAATTTAATCTTACCTCTTTTTTGTCTGGTTATAGCTAAAATTTATTGAAGTATACCTTACATGTAATAAATCAAACAGATTTTAAGAGTAAAGCATCATGAGTTTTAAAAATGTACACCATTAAACCATTTTGAAAATAAATGTAAAAGAAATTATTATCATGCAATAAATTTCCCTTTCATCTATTTTCAGATGATCTCCACCCACCTCTCCTTGTTAGAGACTAACAAAGTTCTTATTTATATTATTATAGTTTAATTTTTCTATTTTGAACTTCATATAAATGCAGTTATACAGTATTAGTTGTATATATACCTGACATTAATTACTTTTTGGTACTCCACAAAGTTGCAAACCACCAGGTGACTTCCTGGATTATGGTAGCATTTTGTTTCATCTACTTTCCTTTTTTCAAGGAAAAATAAATAGTAATGCTTCCTTTATCCTTGGGATAGAGAAAAGAAGTAGTCCTAAGCCATTAGATTTTTTTTTTTTTTTTGTATTTTACAGCTGGAGGATGAACAGAATTATTTCAAAAGCCTCCACCACCAAGACACAGAAGTAGAGGGCCAATTGAAGACTAAAGCTAGATATAGTAGAGTACCCAGCACCTCTAGGCTGGAGAACACCAAGACACTAGCTAGCATCATCTGTCTACTGCTAGGTAAGAGCAAAAGTGTTGAGAGAAGTAATGAGATACTTTGGGTGGAATAGGAAGATGGAGCAAAATTACCTGGCAATCAAGTCCTCACTTTATAAGGTAAAGGTAGGCAAATTTGAAACTGGAAGTACACTGAGATTACCAATAGCAACATAAAAATCCAAACACATCTCAACATGTGACTAGATTGACTCTCTTCCGCACATTAAGTGCCAAGTATAAAAAGAGATATGCCTGTTTCCCCGTCAAAAATAATTTACCACTGTGTGTATTCTCATACACACAGTATCTGAAATATAACAAAAAATTGAAGATATGCAAAATGCAAAAATTAAAAAGTCATTGTAAAAATACAAAGCAATGAATAAAATAAGATTCAGAGATCATCCGTATGTTGGAACCATTAGACAAAAATTTTAAAATTCTTAGATTAATGTGGTAAAGACTCTGGTAGACCAGGTATAGACCATGGAAGAGCAGACGGATAATGCCAGGGGAGAGAGGTGAGCTAAAAGAAAGAGTCCATTTGAAATATTAGAAAAATAATGGTAACACAAATGAGGAGTGTCCTGAGTAGGTTAATCAGTAGATGTGACACAAATTTGGATAGAACAGGTGAACTTGAAGGAAGGTCCATAGAAATTATCCAACCTAAAGCACAAAGAGAAGAGAGAGAAAAAATAGTATACGAAAGCTGTAAGATATTATCAAGTGACCTATTTTATGTATGTTTAAAATGGCAGGCTTAAAGAGAGTGGAAAAGAAATACTTGAAGTGATAATGGTCAATAGTTGAAGTGATAATGATCCAGAATTACAAAAAAATAATAAAAGATGCCAAGTTACAGATGTAACCTCAGATAATTTCAAACAGGGTGATTACACACACACACACACCCATAGATACATTACATTCAAACAGCTAAAATCAAAGGTAAAGAAAAACTTTTGAAGGCAGCATGGGGTAGGGCAGAGCAGTGAGGTAGGGGACATATTACATGCAGGGAAATGAAGATAAAATACAACAAACATTCTATCAGAAACTACACAGGCAGAAAGACAGTAAGCTGGCATTTTGTTTGCAAAATTTTTTATTGCATTTTAGGTTTTGGGGTACATGTGAAGAACATGCAAGATTGTTGCATAGGTACACACATGGCAGTGTGATGTGCTGCCTTCCTCCCCATCACCTATATCTGGCATTTCTCACCATGCTATCTCTCCCCACCTCCCCACGCCCTGCTGTCCCTCCCCTATTTCCCCCCTACAGACCCTGGTGTGTCATGCTCCCCTCCCTTTGTCCATGTGTTCTCATTGTTCAATACCCACCTATGAGTGAGAACATACGATGTTTGATTTTCTGTTCTTCTGTCAGTTTGCTGAGAATGATGGGTTCCAGGTTCATCCATGTCCTTACAAAGGACACAAACTCATCATTTTTTATGGCTGCATAGTATTCCATGGTGCATATGTGCCACATTTTCCCTGTCCAGTCTATCATCAATTAGCATTTGGGTTGGTTCCAGGTCTTTGCTATTGTAAACAGTGTTGAAATGAACATTTGTGTGCATGTGTCCTTATAGTAGGACGATTTATAATCCTTTGGATATATACCCAGTAATGGGATTGCTGGATCAAATGGAACTTCCATTTCTAGGTCCTTGAGGAATCGCCACACTGTCTTCCACAATGGTTGAACTAATTTACATTCCCACCAGCAGTGTAAAGTGTTCCTATTTCTCCACATCCTCTATAGCATCTGTTGTCTCCAGATTTTTTAATGATCGCCATTCTAACTGGCATGAGATGTATCTCAATGTAGTTTTGATTTGTATTTCTCTAATGACCAGTAATGATGAGCATATTTTCATATGTTTGTTGACCTCTTGTATGTTTTCTTTTGTAAAGTGTCTCTTCATGTCCTTTGCCCATTTTTGAATGGGCTTGTTTTTTTCTTATAAATCTGTTTTAGTTCTTTGTAGATTCTGGGTATCAGCCCTTTGTCAGATGGTTAAGTTGCAAAATTTTTTTCCCATTCGGTTGGTTGCTGATTCACTCTAATGACTGTTTCTTTCCCTGTGCAGAAACTGTGGAGTTTGATTAGGTCCCATTTGTCTATTTTGGCTTTTTGTTGCCAATGCTTTTGGTGTTTTTGGCCATTAAGTCCTTGCCTACGCCTATGTCCTGAATGGTTTTGTCTAGGTTTTCTTCTAGGGTTTTTATGATGTTAGGTCTTATGTTTAAGTCTTTAATCCATCTGGAGTTAATTTTAGTGTAAGGTGTCAGGAAGGGGTCCAGTTTCTTCTTTCTGCACATGGCTAGCCAGTTTTCCCCGCACCATTTATTAAACAGGGACTCCTTTCCTCAATGCTTGTTTTTGTCAGGTTTGTCAAAGATCGGGTGGTTGTAGATGTGTGGTGTTGCCTCCAAGACCTCTGTTCTGTTTCATTGGTCTATATCTCTGTTTTGATACCAGTACCATGCTGTTTTGATTACTTTAGACTTGTAGTATAGTTTCAAGTCTGGTAGTGTGATGCCTCCTGCTTTTTTTTTTTTTTTTTTTCACTTAGAATTATCTTGGGTATGTGGGCTCTCTTTAGCTGGCTTTTATTTAAACTGGAGAAAACAAGACAAATATCAACCTAGAATAATATATTCAGGGACAGTGTCTTTAAAAAATAAAGGAGGAAAGACATTTCAAAATATGATAAATTGAAGAACTTTATTACCAGCACACTTGCATTATAAAAAATTGTAAAGGAAGTTCTTCAGGTAGACTAAATATGATATGAGACAGAAACTTGAATCTATACAAATGAACAACTATGGAGATGGTCCAGAATATATACAAAAACCTCAAACAACTCAGTTAAATAAAAGTCGAGTTTTAAAAATAGATAAAGATTTGAACAGGCATTCAGATGCATGGAGAGCAAATAATTTCAATGAAAAGATGCTCAAGATTAGTTAGCCACGAAGATAATTCAAATTAGTGAAAGCCACAATGAAATGTCACTATATAGTCATTTAAAATGCCTAAAAATAAAAAAGACACAATATTAAGTTTTGGTGATGAAGTATATGTTGGAATTCTCACATATAGATGATGGCAATGTTTTTCACTTTAAAAACAGTTGGACATTTTTTTTAAAGTTAAAATCACACATTTTATGTGATCCCAAATTTGAATAATACAGAGAAATGTATGCTCACATAAAAATATATATATGAATATTTATGTCAGTTTTATTCATAACAGCCCCAAACTGGAAGCAACCCAATTTCTACCAACAAAGGAATTATTGAACAAGTACTGGGTACAGGAAAGAAAAATATAATCAATAGTGAAATTAAGTAAACCAGCAGCTGCCCAGTGCTGAGGGTTATTGTAGCTGCTTTTTGGGAGCACAAAAATCACTTTATATGGTGATGGAAATGTTCTGTATGTTGACTGTGGTACTACTTACGTTGATGTATAAATTGTCAAAACACATCACAATGTACACTTCATATAAGTACATTGCATTACAATGAAATTATGCTTCATAAAATTGATTTTAAGAATGCCAATGGTGAAAAAAAAATCAAGGGATAATATTTTCCTGATAAAGGAAATTCTAGAAACCTGGAAGTTTCCTGGAAATCTCAGATGAAATACAACAATTATATTATTAGATTCGTTTTATAGACTGTGAAAGTTATAAATTTCTATAAACCTTATTTTTTTTAAGGTCTCATAGCAGATGGAACAAAAATAATTAATCCAAACTATAGAATTCAAGGAGAATAATTATAAGGAGTGAATTGAAGGTGTGAAAGACTAGAACACTTTTAAAAATAATTTTATGAGATATGTCTTGGGATATCTAGCTCAATTAAAGTATTACTGTTTTTAGCCTTATTAATGGCTTTCCTTTAAGAAAACATTCAATAACAATTCAGCTCTGAAATAAATAAAAGTATTTAATTAATCAAAACATTGACATATTCTAATACTTGTGTGTTGTGAGCCAACTAACTTATGGAACAAATTCAACCTATTATCTCTTTTGTAAATAAAGTTTCCTTGAAGCACAGCCGCACCATTCATTTATATATTGTTTATGTCTTCTTTGGATTACTATGGCAGAGTAAAATATTTAAAATAGAGATTATGTGGTTTATGAAGCCTAAGATATTTGTTATCTGGCCTGTTACTAGGAAGTTTGTCAAATCCTACTATAGAGAAATATTTTTTTGTAGTTCTTTGATACAGAACATATTTCATGATATTTTGACATTGGCAATGATGATTTAAGAGACAATATTGTGTGGTGGTTGACAATGTAACTTTTAAAAGCAGATAGCGGCAGGGCGCGGGGGCTCACGCCTGTAATCCCAGCACTTTGGGAGGCCGAGGCGGGTGGATCACGAGGTCAAGAGATCAAGGTCAACATAGTGAAACCCCGTCTCTACTAAAAATACAAAAAATTAGCTGGGCATGGTGGCACGTGCCTGTAATCCCAGCTACTCAGGAGGCTGAGGCAGGAGAATTGCGGTGACCCGAGATCGCGCCATTGCATTCCAGCCTGGGTAACAAGAGCGGAACTCCGTCTCAAAAAAAAAAAAAGCAGATAGCATAGATTTCTTCCTGTCTCTGCTCATACTTGCTGTGTGGGAACTTGGCCAGATTATTTAACCTCTGTCTTTCAGGTACCCCATTTGTGAATTCTAAATATAATAGCATCTACTTCATACAGATATGAGAATTTACTAAGTCAATACATGTCAACTACTTAGGGAAGTGACTGGCACATAATATCCAACAACTGTTAGCTAGCATCATCACCATCATCATCACTATCATCACCACCACCATCATCATTATTACTAAGATACTTTCATACAGTAGGTCACATAAAACTCCAAAACTATAGGTATGTTGAAGTGTATTCTAATGATGATTATAGAGAGAAGAACAACATGAAATTAAGATGTTTTAAATTTGGAAAAGTTACCAATGTAACATTTATATTTTTTATTATGATTAATTATGTACATGCCTTTTATTTCCTATTTGAGTTTATGTTCTTTGATTACTGGAAATTTCTGGTTTTTAACTCCCAAAGTTTTGAGCAGTTCTGTGCATGATTTTAACAAAAATAAATGCCAATTTGTAAAAAATTTTAATTTAAGGGCCAATGTTATCCTGATAGAGGAAATTCTAGAAACTCAGCAGTCTTCTCCAATGTATGTAGTGGTTATTCAACATTTATTGGCTCATCAGCAAATCAACGAATAAAGTAAGTGTCACCATTTATAGCACAGGACATTGGAAATGATGCACCATGCATGTTAAACAGAAAGTTAATTGGAATAACTAGCTGTTTTTGATTAAGCACTTTTCTCACTTATTTAAAGCCTTTGAAAGCACTGAAGTTGGCTGTGATATAAAGAGATTACTTCTGTTGGGGACATGAATTAAGATGTATTGGTTTGTGTTTAATTAGCTGAGGATTTTTACTAATATAAATTTTGCTGAATTCAAATTACAACCCTATTAGAAAATGAATGCTGAATTCCTTTGTTACAAGGTGATTAAACAATAATCATATCACTGCATGTGTAAGTTGAAAGGTATTTTTTATCTTATCTTGCTACTTATTTGATAAAGCAAATAGAGTAAATTCAATAAATTTCCAATAAAAACCCTTTTAAACATTTAGTTAAAAATTCCCTAAATGGCTAGAACAATTCATTTTGTTCTTTTTCTAGTGAAGTGATATGGATGGTTTTTTGGATTCTTGTTTTGGTAATTTATGCTCAAAGTTCATGGACAAGATGTTTCCATAAAATATTCTGCATTAGTAGAAGATAGTAACTAGTTGATCACATACTAATTCATTGAAGGCTGCTCATGACATGAAATTAATCTTCCGCAGTGAAGATTCATCCTGGAATTGTTACCCATGCAGGGGCATAATGTGCCTTTCTCAATATTCCTGCTTGGATAGTTAGAGCATATTCATATTGATTTGTAACAGTCAATACCTTGGTTACATGTGAGTGCTCACTCTTTTGTATAAAACAATTACACTTTGAAATAAACTTTTGAGAAAACTGGAAGGCATTGAAGTGAATGTGTCTTTGAGTGTAATGTTCTGCATTAATGAAAAAAGTGACCAATGCTTGTAGTCTGAAAAAGACTCCGTGTACTAACATTAGAGGCATCTTCAGCATTCTGGTATTTGCTTACTGGTCAAAAAAGGTAACATGTAATTCTTATGCAGACACTGAGAGTGCATAAAACTGCTATAAAAATAAAGAGAAAATACGTTGCAACAAATAAGATTTATTTATTTATTTATTTGGAGGTGGAGTCTCACTCTGTCACCCAGGCTGGAGTGCAGTGGTGCAATCCCAGCTCACTGCAACCTCCGCTTGCTGGCTTCAAGCGATTCTCCTGCTTCAGCCTCCCAAGTTTCTGGGATTACACGTGGGTGCCACCTCACACACAGCTAATGTTTGTATTTTTAGTAAAGACAGTATTTCGGCATGTTGGCTAGGCTGGTCTTGAGCTCCTGACCTCAGGTGATCTGCCCGCCTTGACCTCCCAAAGTGTGGGAATTACAGGCATGAGCCACCACATTTGGCAAAGAATTCTTTATTTGGAAGTAGAAAGCAATGTGCGTATATGAGAGAAACCCAAGGTCTCTTTGAAGAATTTAAAACCTTAAAGAAGTTATGAATACACAAGAATGAAGGAGAAGAAAATTAACAAGCTAATTTTTTAAATGTATCTGCTAGAGCCTATTGGTCACAGACATTGAGAAACATTGAACTGTTATATTTTATAAGAGAATATGAAAAATATTTCTGTAAAATGCTCTTAATAGGAAAATGATACTGTAAAGTAGTCATGTTCTGTTAATTAGAATAAAGGATTGAAGGAGCAATCATTACTATAATTGCTGGTAGAATAAGCTATAACTATCTTATAATCTTTCCAAACTTTTAGCTTCCTGCTAATTTAGAAAAATAAATATCCTCATGTGTATAGTGATTTATATGTGTATAAGCGCATGCATTTTGTGTGTTTGTGTTTGTGTGTGTGTGTGAATTTGTATGTATGTGTTACTTTGAGAATTGTGAAGCTCTGTGAGCTGTACAATAGAATTTTATGTTATCATTATATTGATTATGAAATGTTTGCTCTACTTTGGATATCTCAGGTCAACTGTAACCTATGCCTATAGAGATTATAGTTGCTCTGCTTCTAACATCTTCAGTTCTAAAATTCTTCTCTGATAACAGTCTCTGTGTCTCCAATTCTTAACATTTTGCCTTCCTTGTTTTTTGACCAGCTATAAGCAGCCTTTACTCTTCTCATTGTTCCAGTCTCCTGAGATTCTTCTTGATCTTCACAGCTTCACCTGTATCTAGAACCTGGATTCCCCACATCATCATTCTTCCCCGCTTGTGTCTTGAGCTCCCAATACTCTAGAGTTCACTGCAACATAGGCTTCTCTAATTTAAGAAGACCTGCTACTTTCGTTTTAAAATTATTATTGTTATATTTTAAGTTCTGGGGTACACGTACAGAACGTGCAGCTTTGTTACATAGGTATACACATGCCGTGGTGGTTTGCTGCACCCATGAACCTGTCATCTATATTAGGTATTTATCCTAATGCTATCTCTCCCCTAGTTCCCATCCCCTGAAAGGCCCTGGTGTGTGATGTTCCCCTCCTTGTGTCCACGTGTTCTCATTGGTCAACTCCCACTTATGAATGAGAACATGTGGTAGTTAGTTTTCTGTTCTTGTGTTAGTTTGCTGAGAATTATGGTTTCCAGCTTTATTCATGCCCCTGTAAAGGACAAGAGCTCAGCCTTTCTTATGGCTGCATAGTATTCTAAGGTGTATTATGTGCCACATTTTCTTTATCCAGTCTATTATTGATGGGCATTTGGGTTGGTTCCAAGTCTTTGCTATTTTGAACAATGCCTCAATAAACATGCATGTGCATGTGTTTTTATAGTAGAATGATTTATATTCCATTGGGCATATACCCAGTAATGATATTGCTAGGTAAAATGGTATTTCAGGCCCTAGATACTTGAGGAATCACCACACTGTCTTCCACCATGGTTGAACTAATTTACACTCCCACCAACAGTGTAAAAGCATTCCTATTTTTTTTTATTATACTTTAAGTTCTGGGGTACATGAGCAGATCCTGCAGGTTTGTTACATAGGTCTACATGTGCCATGGTAGTTTGCTGCATCCATCCCCCCATCATCTACATTAGGTGTTTCTCATAATGTTATCCCTCCCTAATCCACCCACCCCCTGCTATCCCTCCCTTAGCCCCACCACCCCCCGGCAGGTCCTGGTGTGTGATGTGCTCCTTGTGTCCATTTGTTCTCATTGTTCAACACCCACTTACAGGTGAAAACATGCAGTGTTTGGCTTTCCACATTGAGATACTGTCTCACACCAGTTAGAATGGTGATCATTAAAAATCAGGAGAAAACAGATGCTGGAAAGGATGTGGAGAGATAGGAATGCTTTTACATTGTTGGTTGGAGTGTAAATTAGTTAAACCATGTGGAAGACAGTGTGGCAATTCCTCAAGGATATAGAACCAGAAATATCATTAGACCCAGCAGTCTCATTACTGGTTGTGTACCCACAGGATTATAAAACATTCAGTTACAAAGACACAGGGACACACATGTTTATTGCGGTACTGTTCAAAATAGCAAAGACATGGAACCCATCCTGATGCCCATCAATGATAGACTGGATAACGAAAATGTGGCACATATATGCCATGGAAAACTATGCAGCCATAAAAAAAGGATGAGTTTATGTCCTTTGCAGGGACATGGATGAAGCTGGAAACTATCATTATCAGCAAACTGACACAAGAAAAAAAAGTCTTCTCATTTCTCCACATCCTCTCCAGCATCTGTTTTTTCCTGACCTTTGAACCATCGCCATTCTAACTGGAGTGAGATGGTATCTCATTCTGGTTTTGACTTGCATTTCTCTAATGACCAGTGATGATGAGCTTTTTTTCCATATGTTTGTTTGCTGCATAAATGTCTTCTTTTGAGAAGTGTCTGTTTACATTCTTTGTCCTCTTTTTAATTGGGTTGTTTGTTTCTTGTAAATTTAAGTTGTTTGTAGATTCTGAATTATTAGCCTTTTGTCAGAGGGATAGATTGTAAAAGTTTTCTCCGATTCTGTAGGTTGCCTGTTCACTCTGATGATAGTATCTTTTGCTGTGCAGAAGCTCTTTAGTTTAATTAGATCCCATTTGTCAATTTTGGCTTTTGTTGCCATTGCTTTTGGAGTATTAGTCATGAAATTTTTGCCCATGCCTATGTCCTGAATGGTATTTCATAGTTTTCTTCTAGGGTTTTTATGGTTTTAGGTCTTATGTGTAAGTCTTTAATCAATCTTGAGTTAATTTTTGTGTAAGATATAAGGAAGGGATCCAGTTTCAGTTTTCTGCATATGGCTAGTCAGTTAACACCATTTATTAAATAGGGAATTTTTCCCCATTGTTTATTTTTATCAGGTTTGTCATAGATCACATGATTGTAGATGTGTGGCATTATTTCTGAGGCCTCCATTCTGTTCCATTGGCTGTGTATCTGTTTTGGTAACAGTACCATTCTGTTTTGGTTACTGTAGCCTTGCAGTATAGTTTGAAGTAAGGCAGTGTGATGCCTCTGGCTTTGCTCTTTTTGCTTAGGCTTGTCTTGGCTATGTGCACTCCTTTTTGGTTCCATATGAAATTTAAAGTAGTTTTTTCTAATTGTTTGAAGAAAGCCAATGGTAGCTTGATGGGGATAGCATTGAATCTATAAATTACTACCGTAGTATGGCCATTTTTACAGTATTGGTTCTTCCTAACCATGAGCATGGAATGTTTTTCCATTTGTTTGTGTCCTCTCTTATTTTCTTGAGCAGTAGTTTGCAGTTCTCCTTGAAGCGGTCCTTCACATCCCTTGTAAGTTGTATTCCTAGGTATTTAATTCTCTTTGTAGCAATTGTTAATGAAAGTATATTCATGATTTGGCTCTCTGTTTGTCTACTGTTGGTGTTTAGGAATGCTTGCAATCTTTGCACATTGATTTTGTGTCCTGAGACTTTGCTGAAGTTGCTTATCAGCTTAAGGATATTTTTGGCTGAGACGATGGGGTTTTCTAAATATATAGTCATGTCATCTGCAAACAGAGACAATTTGACTTCCTTTCTTCCTATTTGAATACGCTTTATTTCTTTTTCTTTTGCCTAATTGCCCTGGCCAGAACTTCTAATACTATGTTGAATAGGAGTGGTGAGAGAGGGAGTGCTTTTCTTATGCCAATTTTCAAAGTGAATGTTTCCAGTTTTACCTATTCAGTATGACATTGGCTGTGGGTTTACCATAAATAGCTCTTATAATTTTGAGATATGTTCTGTCAATACCTAGTTTATTGATAGTTTTTAGCATGAAAGAGTGTTGAACTTTAGCAAAGGCCTTCTCTGCAGCTACTGAGATAATCATGTGATTTTTATTTTTGGTTCTGCTTATGTGATGGAGTATGTTGATTAATTTGAGTATGTTGAGCTAACCTTGCATCCCAGCAATGAAGCAATTTGATTATGGTGGATAAGTTTTTGATGTGTGGCTGGATTCAGTTTGCCAGTATTTTATTGAGAATTTTCACATCTATGTTCATCAAGGATGTTGGCCTGAAATTTTCTCTTTTTGTTGTGTCTCTGCCAGGTTTCGGTATCAGGATGATGCTGGCTTCATTAAATGAGTTAGGTAGGAGTCCCACTTTTTCTATTGTTTGGAATAGGTACAGAAGGAATGATACCACTTCCTCTTTGTACCTCTGGTAGAATTTGGCTGTGAATCCATCTGGTGATAGACTTTTTGTTTTGTAGGGTATTAATTACTGCCTCAATTTCAGAACTTGTTATTGGTCTATTCAGGAATTCAACTTCTTCCTGATTTAGACTTGGGAGTGGGTATGTGACCAGAAATTTATCCATTTCTTCTAGATTTTCTAGTTTATTTGCATAGAGAAGTCTGTAGTATTCTCTGATGGTAGTTTCCATTTCTGTGGGATCACTGGTGATATCCCCTTTATCATTTTTTATTGTGTCTATTTAATCATTCTCTTTTTTCTTCTTTATTAGTCTGGCCAGCAGTCTATTTTGTCGATCTTTTCACAAGACCAGCTCCCATATTCACTGATTTTTTTGAAGGGCTTTTCATGTCTTTATCTCCTTCAGTTCTGCTCTTATCTTAGTTATTTCTTGTCTTCTGCTAGTTTTTGAATGTGTTTTCTCATGTTTCTCTAGTTCTTTTAATTTTGATGTTAGAATGTCAATTTTAGATCTTTCCTGCTTTCTCTCGTGAGCATTTAGTGCTGGAAATTTCCCTGTAAACACTGCTTTAGCTGTGTCCCAGAGATTCTGGTACATCGTGTCTTTGTTTTTATTGATTTAAAGAACTAATTTATTTCTGTCTTAATTTCATTATTTATTCAGTAGTCATTCAGGAGCAGGTTGTTCAGTTTTCATGTAGTTCTCTTGTTTTGAGTGAGTTTGTTAATCTTGAGATCTGATTTAATTGCACTGTGGTCTTAGACACTGTTTGTTATGATTTCCATTCTTTTGCATTTGCTGAGGAGTGTTTTACTTCCAATTATTTGGTCAGTTTTAGAATAAATGCTATGTGGTGCTGAGAAGAATATACGTTCTGTTGATTTGGGGTGGAGAGTTATATAGATGTCTGTTAGATCTGCTTGGTTCAGATCTGAATTCAAGTCCTGAATATTCTTTTTAATCTTCTGTCTCATGTATCTGTCTAATATTGACAGTGCGGTGTTAAATTGCCACTATTATTGTGTGGGAGTTTAAGTCTCTTTGTAGGGACCTGCTATTTTCTTAGCAATCTTAAACTGATATCTATTTTTCTTTCTATTGCTTTGTCACAATGTATTTAGAATCTTCTTTATAATTATTATAATAGTAGATAATATTTCAATAGTGCCTACAATGTACCAGATTTTCTAAGAACTTTATTAACTCATTAAGTATCACAGAAACATAAAGGTGTTTGTGCAGGAAGATTTTCAGAAAATGATTAGCTTAGAAATGCAAGAGGAGAAAGTATTTATTGCTTTTAGGGTGACTTTCTGATCCACTTCTACAATGAAATTTATAGTGTCAACTATCTTCTCTCATTAACTCAATTCACGTCTTACTTCTGACCATCTTCTAAGGTTCAAAATTGGACCAGGCTCATTGTGACAGTCTTTTATTTCTTTGTTTTGCTAATATTGCTTTGATTTATTTCTGTTTGTATAAATACTACTTAAACTTTTCTCATTTTCTTACTATCCCCCTTCTTTTTTTACTCTAAATATGGATATTCTTTTAAAGTTTGAGACCCACAGGATTGAAGCAGGTGTCTCTTGTAAACGTGTCCTGTGTTCTCAGTTCACCCCTGCTTCAAATGTGCATTCAGCTAGGAAGTTCAGAGAAACTTCAGACTCATCTTGGCTTAACAGTGTCCCACTTTAGGTGTGAAATGTCTTTCAGCATTTTGCCTCAGAGCATTCTCTGAACTAAGCTGTCCCCTCAGCAAGAAGCCCAGAAATTAAGCACAAATTAACCTCTAGAAGAAATCATCTACCAATGGGATATGGAAACTATTCAGGCCTCTGACTTTGAGATGGACAATTCTGGAAGATTTTTTTTGCTTTCTAAAAGTTCTGGTAGAAACGAACCCTACTGTTTATAGGAGAAACCTTGATAATGCATCCTTATACAGATGTTTTCTTCTTCTTTGCCCAACTTCTGCTTTCTGGAGTCACCTGCCAAATAAATGATTCATAGTAGTTTTTTTCTCAAGCTTTGCTTTGAGGAGAATGCAAACTAAAATAAGGAGATATATGGTCTGTGGGGCCTGGAACTTGTACAGTTTGGCATAATAATGGTAGACTTCAATGCCCCATTTTCAATATTGGGTGGAAAAACAAGATCAAAATATGAGTAAAACTGACTTTTGAACAACACTGTTTACAGTCTGCTGATACGTAATTTTTTTCAGTAACTATGTTTGAAAATGTTTTTGAAGATTTATAATGGCTTGAAAGCCATCGAAGCCATCAAGCCCAAGACCATAAATTCCTGCTGGGGAAAATGCTGTCCAGATGTTGTGTATAACTTCATAGGGTTTATGACAGAGCCAATCAAGACTCACAGATGAACCACATAGTCTAAAAATATAAAAAAATAAGGAAAAGTTTAGATATAAAATATAGATATGTCATGAATGAATTAATATATATATGTACTTGTCTATTTTATTATTTTATTGACTACCATAAACTACATACAACTCTATTATAAAAAGTTAAAATTTATCAAAACTTACACAAACACCATAAATGGTGCATTTCACAGTGGGGAGACATGTAAACAAATATAAAGATGCACTACTGAATCGTAACTGTATAAAGTTAATTGTAGTACATACTGTACTACCACAATAATTTTATAGCCATATCCTGTTGCTATTGTGAATAACTCGTGTTACAATTATCCACTTAAAATGCCTTGTTGAGCTAATCGTCTCTGCGTGAGTAGTTTGTCCCTCTGGTAAATGGTGTATCACAGTAAAAAGTGATCTCTTGCATTTCTTACATAGTTTTCATCATGTTTAGTACAGTATTCTAAACCTTGAATAATATGATGAGATCTATATGAAATACCACCAGTGATGTGGAAGTGATTCCAAGAAGAAGATGAAAAGTCATCACATTACCCAGAAAAGTTGGATTGATTGAGGTCTATAGCTACAGTTGTCTTCCATTTCAAGATAAATGAATCCAGTGTAAGGACTGTTGTAAAGAAAGAAAAGGAAATTCATGAAGCCATCATTGCAGTGCTACAGCAGCAGGCATGAAAACCTCACTGTTTTGTTGAAATGTCTTTTTACATTATATTAAAAATGAAGCTTTTATGTGGGTGCAGGATTGCTGTAAGAAAAGGCATGCCTATGGACTATATTATGATTTGAGAAAAAGCGAAACTATTACATGATAACTTAAAGCACAAGGAAGGTGAAAGATCTGAAACTGGATAATTTAAAGCCAGCAAAGGATGGTTTGATAATTTTAGAAAGATATTAGCCTTAAAAAGAAATAAAAAATCAACATAATGAGAAAAGCAGCTTCTGCCAGCCAAGAGGCAGCAAATGAATTTCCAAATGCCAGTGAGAAAATCATCCAGGAAAAAGGATATTTGTCAGCATCGGTTTGTAATGCAGAAAAAATTGTCTTATTCTGAAAACAAAAATGACACAAAGGACATTTATTAATAAGTGGGAGATGCAAGTTAAAGATTTTAAGGCATGGAAGAATAGGCCAACTATTCTGTTTTGTACAATACAGTCAGGTTCATAGTCAAGACTTTCCTTACCTTTGAAGCTGCTAACTGTCAAGCATTGAAGGAAAAAGATAAACACCAGCTCTCAGTCTTGTGATTCTACAACAAGATGGCCTGAGCAGTGAGAACACTTTTTTCTTGATGATTTAATTGATACTTTCTCTTTGTCCCTAAAGTCAGGAAGTACCTTACCAGTAAGGTACTTCTGTTTTTCTGTTGTTTTTTGTTTTCGATATTGAACAATGCCCCTAGCCAACCAGAACCCTATGAATTCAACACCAAAGGCATCAAAATGATTTACTTGCTCCCAAACAGGTCTTTAATTCAGCTTCTAGATAAGAGGGTCATAATAACCTTTAAACTCATTACACATGGTACTTTATGAAAAGGATTGTCAAAGTTATGGAAAAGAATCCTTATGGTACATTGTAAAACTCTGGATGGATTTTACAATTGAAGAAGACATTGTTATTGTAGAAAAAGCCATCGAGGCCATCAAGCCCAAAACAATAAATTCCTGCTGGGGAAAATGCTGTCCAGATGTTGTGTATAACTTCACAGGATTTATGACAGAGACAATCAAGAAAATGTAAGAGATTGTAGATATGGAGAAAAATAGATGGAGGATGAAGTGTTTCATGATATGGATCTAAGAGGAATTCAAAAGCCAATAGACACCACATCAGAGAAAGTAACAGAAGATGATTTGATAAAGATAAGTGCTTCTGAATCAGTGCCAGATGATGAAGATAAAGAGGTAGAAGAAGCAGTGCTAGAAAACAAATTGACATTAGACAATCTGGCAGAAATGTTCTGATTATGCAAGACTTTTGTCTTGAAACTAATGCAAATAGTCAAAGAGGGATTGGTACTTTAGTAAAATGAAAAAGCAAAAAATTCATGCAGAAAGTATGACTTCCGTAAGATTGTATTTCCATATAGATTATATTTCCATAAAGTTACTCTGAATGTTCCTGCCTCTGCTGCCCCTCCTTCTACCTCCTCCATCTATTTGGCTTCTGCCACCCCTTAGACAAGACCAAATTTTCCTCCTTCTCAGCCTACTCACATGAAAATGACCAAGATGAAGACTTTTAAGATGATCTGATCCCATTTAATGAATAGTGAATATTTTTCTTTCTTATAATTTTTTGAATAATATTTTCTTTTATCTAGCTTACTTTATTGTAAGAATATCATATTTAAGATATAGATCACACAAAATATGTGTTAATCAGCAGTTTATGTTATTGCTAAGGCATCTGGTTAGCAATATTGTATTAGTTAAGTTTTATGGGTGTCGAAATTATACGTGGATTTTTTAATGTGCTGGCAGGTGGCACCTCAATCCTCATGTTGTTCAACAGTCAACTGTATAGCTAAATATATGACCATGTGAATACATTACTGGAGACACTCCCATGGCTTCAGAAGGAATCCATGCAAGTGAGAGGTCAAAGCTTAAGCTTCATTAATTTCTTAGCATAGGTTGGTACCCTTAGTCCTTTTCTCTCTCCACACTCTCTTTCTTAGCAGTGTTAGCTATTATTCCTGTGTATTTTGTCTGATTCTCAGCTATAGAGCTACATAAATATTCATATGCTGGATACAGCGACCCGAGTGTACTCTTGAGACTTCAGATGTAATGTGCCTAAACTAAGCACATTCTCTTTCTTAGGTTCCTTTTTTCAACTTCTTAATATTTTGCACCTCATTTCTTACATGCAATAGCTTTTACAATATTCTTTGGATGACTCATCTCATATAAAATCTTATCCTTTCTAATCTAGAACGAGTTCTTAATACCTCTTTTCTGAATTTTTAGATATTCCTAAGCATAGGCTATATATTCTACTATGGAATATAGGCTATATTTTAATTGAAGTCACCAGCTGCACTATTTAGCCCACCAATGTGGAAAGCATGCCGGCTGTGAGTTAATGTTTCTTCCCTATGTCTCTAATGATATTATTCATTTACTTATATATCTTTAGATTTTTCCTGTTTTCTAAACTCACATATTAATTTCCAAATTATTCTATCTTTCTCTGCAAAGATGTACTGGTAGAAAAAAAAATATTTACAAAGTAATAAACAAAAGGAAAGGGTAAAACCAGAAAATTAAGCATTTTGCCCCAAATTCATTGTTTGTAAATCAGTTTCAGGATTTAACTCATACATGCATTTTGGCTCCAGAGAATACCCTTCACTCCTGTGCTATTCTGCTTTCTTTAAGCACTATTGAAAGATAGCTGTTTGGAAATTAAATCTGAAGAAATTATACAGAATGTAGGATATTTGAGACAAAGGGACAGACTTGTGAAAGAGATAATCAACAATTTCAACTTGCAGCATCTAGCTACGTCATTTATTTCTACTGATGGATATTTGCTGGGTTTTCTGAATCTGAGAAATACTACCTTTTATTAATTCTGTTTCAGAGTTTAATATATGTTTAATAATGTTGTAGAGGCTTGAATGGACTGGTGCCTGATTCCCATTCAGGGACTGCTTTTTAGGAATAAAATGATTTCATTAACAACTTGAATAGAGGAGTAAGGAGCTTTATTACTACATTGGAATTGGCCTGACTTCCGCAAATTGCCAGCTAAAAATACCTGAAAATTTTCCATGGGTCAGAGGGGCGTGATTCATCAGAGAAAGATAATAGGAAGTCACCTTAAATCTTTTCAGAAGATTGTCTGAGGGGGAATGGGAAACTGAGAAGGAGTGGAGTGAAACTGTTAAAAAAGAGGATTCAAGGAAAATGCATGTCCCATGTTTCATTAAGTGCAGTCAGATATCACCAGTGGGGAGTCCCTGAAGAACCCTTCAAAGCATCCAAGAGAGATGAAAAAGACATTTAAAAATATATACTAGACCCAGAGAACACAAATCCATCTTAACAACTTATTAATCTGTGTAAGAACGTACATCCTCACTTAACTCCCTCTTTTTGATTATATCTGGTTTGAAGCCACACTGAGCAGGCTTAGAGAGAAGAAAGAAATAGGATTACACTCCTATTTCCCACATCAAGTGGCCATCCATCCAGGGAATAAGAGAAGAAGAGGAGCATATTTTTTGTTAAATCAAATTCAGTTTTTATTATCATTGGGATGGCACGTTTTCAACTACAGCTTTGAGACCGTGTTAAATCTTACACAACTATAGGTTTTTCTATTACCTAACATTGATTGGAAAAGTCGTAGTATGCAAGTTGAGAGATACTGAGAAGTAAAATAAAGTTTCTCTTATAAATAATTTCCGTGAGGGGCCCAAAGTGGCTCCGGCCGGATGTCGTGGCGCTTGCGAAGGTGAGGCCAAGAGTTCAAGGCCAACCAACCTCAGCAACCTTACAAGCTCTCATTGATTGGCAAAAAAAAATAAATAAATAATAATAATAATAATAATAATAATAATTTCCGTGAGTTCTTATTCAGCATAACAGTTACATATAATCAATTGATTCTCAATTTAATAAATTTGCCCAGGATATTCAAATAGGTTTATCCATTTAATTGTTTAATCAACATATCTAAGACATTAACACCCTGTGAAAAATAAAACTTCTTAATTCATCTAAAAAAGGTCTTAATTTTTAGTATGATTAGACAAAATATTGGCATATGTCTGCTTCTGGACCAACATCATAACCCAAAAAATCACAAATGGTGATTAGAATTCTGTATCTGGCAAGGAGGATGAGATTATCCTGATTGATTAACACTAATCAGTAGCAGTCCTAAAAGTAAAAATAGAGCCAGCTTTGAAGGAATCAGGTGGGCTAGTTGTGAAAGAGATAAATAGATAAATCAAAGCAGCATTATAATTTCGGGAGGTCTGGTGAAGTGGTTGCTATGAGTTACCTAACAGATTCACTTTACTTATTTTACCTCCATTTTGGATCCATTAAAATTCTACCTCATTCTCCCCTACTATATATATCTCTAATCTAAGTACTTCTTTTTATGCTATCCATGATCGACCTATTATCCACCATCAGCCCTTGCCTTTCCTAAACTACAGTTCCTTTTCTTTTACCTCAAGTAGCTATCCTCTATTTTCTTTGTTAAATTTGTGTGTGTGTGTGTGTGTGTGTGTGTGTGTGTGTGTGTGTGTGTGTGTGTGTTTGCTGTACTGGATCCATTCTTTATGAAAAACGTGTGTGTGGTTAAATACTAAGAAGAGCTGTTATATAAATTATTCCCCTTTCTCATCATATTTACCATATTTTTCCTTAATTTTATAGATTTCTTATTGTCTATTCCTTTAATTTTGGTCCTATCCATACATTAATGCCAGGGTAGTTCCTTCCTTATTTATCTTTCTCTTCCTTTATTATTTTTGACTCAAGCCAACTACTTGCTGTGTAATAGTGTAAAGATTGTGTGAATGGCATCTGGAGACAACCACAGCTTTAAATTATGAATGTTATCTGGAATTCTAAGTATATTATGTCTATTATCCTCCAGGACGTTGCCTCCCTCAGTTGTTTACATTTAGATGTAATATGGGCTCACTGCATACCCACCCAAAATCTCATCTTGAATTGTAATTCCCATAATCCCCCTGTGTCAAAGTATAGACCAGGTGGAGGTAATTGTATCATGGTGTTAGTTCCCCGATGGTGTTCTTGTGATAGTGAGTGAATTCTCATGAGATCTGATGCTTTTATAAGGGGTTATTTCCCCTTCATTGGGCATTTCTCCTTCCTGACACTTTGAGAAAAGGTGCCCTGTTTCCCCTTCACCTTCTGATGTGATTGTAAGTTTCCTGAGTCCTCCCAGACTCAGGAACTGTGAGTCCATTAAAACTCTTTTCTTTGTAAATTATCCAGTCTCAGGCAGTTCTTTATAGCAGTATGAAAATGGACTAATACAAGCTGGTTGATATGACTTATAATAAAGCCCCTTAATTCATGAGGTCTTTAAGTTATAAAAACTGTTTTTCTTCCTTCCTTTGTTGTAATTTATTTGGAATCTCTCCTGAACTAAAAGTCTGCATTAAGTTGTAAAAACTGATAATTATTAAAATCTTTCAGTTCTAATTTCTCTTACATTTATAATGTGCCTCACCCATATATTTTTCTATGACCACCATGTCAATATTTTAGACAATTGTTAAATATACCATTTAAGAACACAATTCATACTTTTAGGGATACCTTAACACTCTCCCAACTCCCCATGTCTAAGCACATACCGGTTAACTGTTGATTCTCTATGTTTTGGTTCAAATTTTAGAGTACCTGACAGCTTTTAAGTATAATGTATGAATTAGAATTATAATCTTTTATTTTTCCTGCTTCTTTGATAAAGAATAGGGTCTTCTATTTTTTGTTCATTTTGTTGTATTTTATAGGATTTAAAAAAAAAAATTTAAAAAGTAAAAAAAAATTAAAACAATCTGACATTGTCAAACCTAAACTTCCATTTATAACTATTAGTATTATTTATCAAGAATGATTTTCACAGTTCTGATTTTGTTAGACTAATCTGATTATAACTGCAGCACAATATTTAGACTTTTGCATTTCTTTTATCAGCTGGGAAACAATTACAAACCTAATTGCTTTAAATCTCAATTCATTAAAAGTGCTCATCTTCAGTATGATTTTCTGTCTTTACTGATAAAAAAGTGACATGTCTCAAATAAAATAAGATCTAGGAAGTTATACTTAAAATTTGGCTTTAAAATCCCATTTTTCCTTTGCTGAAAGGTCTTTTCTTAAAGATGTATTTACTTGGCTAAAATATGACTTGAGATTTATAGCTAATTCATGCAGGAAAATGTGTAGTCCGGCTTTATAAATATTCGAGACAGTAAAAATGGGAAGAAATCTAGAGAATACCTCATTGGTTCTTTTTACATTATTCCATAAACAACTTATAGTAGACATGTAAAAGAAGAAAGCATTTTCCTTTGTAGAAATATAAAATGAATCCTGTTGTTTCCAATTTCCAAATTTGGATTGCCAAATAACATGCTTTGGCATTCAACTTAGCATATGTTAAAGCCTTGTTATAGTATCCTTTATTATTTTTGATATAAGTATAATTTTTTCTCAAATGGCATTCAATGGGGCTAAAATACTGAATTGTCAAAATTATTTTCTTATAAAATAGTCCTGATACATGTATTCTAAAGGTAAAGTCTCCAGAGTTTAATGATGGTGCTCTTTTGCTGACATCTATTAGCTGCATTCCTTTCTCTGGATGAAGAAGCATGCTTGTTTTATGTTTATACCCTTGATCCTGCTTACAGCTCAGCTTCTTACCTTTATAAGAACCATCCTATCTCAGATTACTAACATGCCAACTTGTTCTTCCTGTTGCTATGGTTTCTCAGTCATTGGCTATGCCCTGTTGCTCAAAATTATGCTTAGGCATGTCCTCGTAGAATTTCATGTTTCTACTGTGATTTTCATTGTTCTCAGTTTTGCATAAAGCAGTTATTCAACAACCCTTTGTAATTCATTTTTATATTGAGTTTATTTGCCTTCAGTGTAACTGAATGTGTCCCAGTGATTTGGTTGGCACAGGATTTATGGGGGGCTTGTCTTGTTAATGGTGGACACTAAACTTGTAATATCTCTACTGCCCAATTAAGTTGAGCAAATGGCATGATCCCTGAGTCTATTTCAATGTCATCATAAATCTGCAATATGTTATTTACTTAAGATGAGTTTCAATGGTGACACAGCTGTTGATTTCATCTAATGGCTTGCCTTTTGTTCATTGTGACATGGGGTAAGTACTGACATTTAGAGTGGCATCTGAAAATCTAGGTCTCACAGTCAAATTATAAATTGCATACTACCACCATTCTGTGGGCTACTAGCTTGGCTAAGAGCATTTTGCTCTGCTAGTGTCATATTTTGTTAGCTAGTCTTCCTGGGAACATGCTGTCTTCCTTTATTTTGTTCTCTATTTCCTGGACTCCATGCTGTTTAATGATATTTAGTCAAAATAGTAAAATTCAATAATCTAGTTTTCTTTTTCCATCTCTAATAAAGATCTTATGTTCTTATGCTATGATGCAGTCTCTCACCTTAGTGGACTTTAGACTCATTATCGTTATAAACACCACTGTATAATAATTACTAAACATTTATTAAAATTATATGTTTTGAAATAGAAGTACTGAATCAAAAAGAAAGAGGTGAATCTTTTTTTGATTTTTGAATCAAATAATTTGATTTGATTTTGATTAGTTATTTGCTTTCTACTCAAAGTTAATTTTTACATAATACTCTTGTCAATAGAATACAATAAAGGGAAAAACTAAATGAGAACATAGGGAAAATGGATCTGGGACTAATGATGGCAAGAATAATCTGTTTGAAATAATGAAATATTATGTTATGGACTCACAAACTTTACACATGTACATTCATGTATTCATGTTAAGGACAAAAAAATGATCTGCTAAGAATTTTCTCCTTCTCTCAATACTTCTAATTTATAATCAGCCATTATCTGGAGTATCCTACATTTAAATTTACAAGGCTAACTTTAGATCAGGAGAAACAAACAATTATAATCTTTATTTTCTTTAATTTAGCCATGACTTGAAAGTATAACTTCATTACTGGTTAATTTAAAACATCTTAGAAGACTGTTAGACATTTAATATAGGCGATTTGAGGGTACAACCCATGTGGTAGCTAGTTTATTCTGTTAAAAACAGTTAAGAAAAATGTTAGCAAATATTTATCTATTACCTTAAAATTTAAGTTAAATCTAAAGGTATGTATCTTGGCATCATAAATCTGAAGTTCTATCAAGGTCCTTTTGTTAGAGCAGAGAGCTTTCCTAAAATATTGGGAAAGGTTGTTATTAATATTGTCAAGGATTATTGACTTGTACTTTTTAGACTGTAATAGCTGGAGGATATTAGCTATAAGAAAAATGTAGTATGATATTTGTTATGTAAAACCATGTTAACTCAATGTTTAAACCATCTTTTTATACAGAGTAAATTTTACAGTACAAATTTGGTAACACATTGACTTAATTTAACTCTAACAAAACCAATCTATATAAAAGGACAATACAGAATTTATTCCAAGTAGGTATGGCTAATGTTCTATTTCCCCTCCTAAAATATAATTATTAGAAAAATAAAAAGATAAGTAAAATAATGATGGGTTTGAATATGATACAGTTATTCAATTTGTCATCACATGACATTTAAGAATGTTCAATTGGACAATGACACTAACTAAGAAGTTTTAAAATCTCAGCATTGAGAATGTTAATGTTAAAAACTTATCAATAGTGCTGCTTTTTATGATGTACAGCATTTTGTATTATTCTATGAGCATTTTCCTGCCTTTGTTATTTTGAGTCCACATGGTGAATAAAACAAAATTTGGAGTCAGAAGTACTAAATTATTATGTCCTCCATGGCCTCAAAAATGTCACTTTTTCTGATTTTTTGTTTCCTTTTCTGTAAAATGAGGAGGCATTGTATGAGAATCAAATGGGGAAAAGTTTTGACCTTTTTTTTTTTTTTAACCCAGGCTGAAATACAGTGGCAGGATCATAACTCAATGCAGCCACAAACTCCTGTGCTCAAACAGTCTTCCTGCTTCAGCCTCGCAAGTAGCTGGGAGTACAGACACATGCCACTATGCTTAACCAAGAAAAATACTTAAACTTCAAAGTCTTAACACAAATGTTAATTCTTAATTTAAAGCTTGAGCCTCAACTGATATGTTTCTGAAGATGACATTTATTGAATAGTCTAACATTGGAACTTTTTTCTTTTTTGTTCTTTTTTTTATTTTTGAATTTTAGGTTCTGTGGTACATGTGCAGATCATGCAGGATTGTTGTATAGGTACATACATGGCAAAGTGGTTTGCTGCCTTCATGCCCCCATCACCTATACCTGGCATTTCTCCCCAAGTTATCCCTCCCCACCCTCCCCCTACACTGCTGTCCCTCGACTAGCCCACCCATCAGACCCCAGTATGTGATGCTCCCCTCCCTGAGTCCACATGTTCTCATTGTCCAGCACCCATCTATGAGTGAAAACATGCAGTGCTTGATTTTCTGTTCTTGTGTCAGTTGTCTGAAAATGATGGTTTCCAGATTCATCCATGTCCCTACAAAGGATATAAACTCATCATTTTTTATGGCTGCGTAGTATTCCATGGTGTATACATGCCATATTTTCTCTGTCCAGTCTACCATCAATGGGCATTTGGATTGGTTCCAGGTCTTGTTACTGTAAACAGTGCCACAATGAATATACATGTGCATGTGCCTTTATAATAGAACAATTTATAATCCTTTGGGTATATACCCAGTAATGGGATTGCTGGGTCAAATGTGATTTCTCTTTCTAGATCCTTGAGGAATCACCACACTGTCTTCCACAATGCTTGAACTAATTTATACTCCCACCAACAGTGTAAAAGCTCTCTTACTTCTTCACATCCTCTCCAGCATCTGTTGTCTCCAGATTTTTTAATGATCACCTTTCTAACTGGTATGAGATGATGCCTCAACATGTTTTGATTTGCATTTCTCTAATGACCAGTGATGATAAGCATTTTTTTATGTATGTTGGCCTCATAGATGTCTTCTTTTGTAAAGTGTCTGTTCACATCCTTCACCCACTTTTGGATGAGTTTGTTTTTTTCTTTTGTAAATCTGTTTTAGTTATTTGTGGATTCCGGATATTAGCTCTTTGTCAGATGGGTAGATTGCAAAAATGTTTTCCTATTGTGTTGGTTGCCAGTTCACTCTGCTGATAGTTTCTTTGGCTGTGCAGAAACTCTTAAGTTTAGTTAGATCCCATTTGTCTCTTTTGGCTTTTGTTGTCATTGCTTTTGGTATTTTAGTCATGAAGTCCTTGCCTCTGCCTTTGTCCTGAATGGTTTTGCCTACGTTTTCTTTGAGGGTTTTTATGGTGTTAGGTCTTAGGTTTAAATTTTTAATCCATCTTTAGTTAATGAAACTGTTTTCTATAAAAAAGTAAGACAATATTTATTTTATGCTGGGTATTAGAAATTTTCTCTTTGTCACTTCAAAAAATGCATGAAATCAAAACCAATGACTATAATCATTTTAAGAGAAAAATACACTTATTTTCTTCAGAAATGTTTCTCTTGCTACTTGCAAATCATTTTCTGCTTTTACTTTCAGGTTGTCAGCTCCATACATTTTGTATTTTTATTATTTTATCTTAAACACTTTTCATCAAAATAATCCATATTCATTACAAAAGCATAAAGTATAAGTAAATGCAAAGTTGCTGGAAAAAATAGTCTAGCTATTATATCAAGAACAAACTAGATAATCCAGCAGATTTAGGCTTAAATTTCAATGCTGTTACTGTCTTGCTCTGATCTTTGGAAAACATTATAAAATTATTTTGTGCTTCCAATTACATGGCATGGAAAATAAGATTGGTTTTTTTCAAGATATTCTGTGCGACTGACATGAAATAATGCATGTAAAGTACATTCTATAAAACATGGCACTTAAGTGCTTAATAAATGACAGCATTTGTCATTATAATACTACCATTTCCCATGGAACTATTGATCATATTCTTGTTTCTTTGTTTAACATTTTAAAATGACTTTATAAGTATAATAAAATCAAAACATTTAACCCCTTAAAAATTTTAAAATTGTCTGTCTAAATCTTCTTCTCATGTCATATGGCTGCTTTGTTTTCTGGGTTGCAATTAATATAACTGGAGCTTAAATAACAATTCCCAAGAATTTTTACCTTTTGGATAAGCTTTTGTGTCTTAGTCTCACATTTAAAATGTAGGAGTCTGAATTAGATATCCTATGCTTAAAGTGGTCGGACTCCTGAATATTGAAATGAGACAAAGCTCTCTCTTTGTCTGAGTAATATTCTATTAATAGAAACTTTATGACTTCCCCTTTCACCCTTGCAAACATAATAGTGTGGCTTCCTGTTAAGCTTGAGTTCCACTGAAACATTCTATCTGCCACTCCTCAGAGAGCTGCTAAATAGTCTTCTCTAATCTCATATCTATATTTTTGAATTGCACACAATAATATAAAATTTTACATTTATTCTTAACAAAATTTATCTGCTTTTTTAGCTTATTATTATTGCCTTAGCTTATTATTATCATTAAAATATTGTATCACAGAATTGGATTAAAACTTTTCACAGTTCTAGATTCTGCTTGCTTTATACATTTTCAGAAATATTATTTTTTAAAATTAAAAAAAAAGCCAAAATATAATCTTATGACATACCTCACTAGAGCAATTTCTCTTCAATGACATATTGACATTAATCAATACTCGTTTTTTGAGAAGATTGCACAAGTAGCCATGAATCTGCATACTTATAATATAAACTAGTGTTTATTTTTTACACCTTATTTGTAATGTTATTTATATTATGCTTAATGTAGGCTAAAAGAAAAATACACTGTTTATGCAGCAGTCACTTTATGAGTCTAAAGATTGAATCAGGATTTAGCAAGTCAATTTAATTTAACATGATATGTTTTAGTCAGGATGATCATCACTGATATTACTTTTGCATATCTTAGCGAATTTATTTAATGATCAATTAGGGTATTTTTTACACTGATATCAAACATGTTGGTTTGATATTATAGTTGCTAATGAATTCATTGTTTTTCTATTAAAAAGTCAATTTCCATTATTTCTATCTGATCAATTTATTTTCTTTGTCCCAAATACACTAATACTGCTTTTATTCTATAAAATAATAAATATATATAGACCACCTACCATGTGCTAAGCTCAACAATAGTGCAATGTTGAACTAAATAGACAAGTTCACTTTTCTCATAAAATTTATATAACAGGGAGTAACATGCAAAATTAATATATCACCTAATACACAAATAAATGACACCTAGAAGGAAGTATAATTAGAAAGAAAAATAACAGATTGCTATGGTAAAGAATAATAGAGGCACTTTAAATACATAAATGGCAATGATTATCTAAGGGAGTGATATTTTAGACTAAAAGGGGCCAACTAAGGAAGAGCCAGAAAAAGAATATTTCAGGCTGAGAAAGCAATGCAATGACCCTAGTTAAAAAATATTTAATCTTTTCTGGAGTGGGACAAAGAGCCAGGTGACTACACCATGGGAAAAAAGGGGAGAGTGGCATGAGATGAAGTTGATGATATAATTGGGGTGAAATCACTAAAATTCCTGAAGGCTTCTGGTAGTAAGTTTAGATTTTACTTTGTAAATTGGTACTCCATGAATAGACTCTGAGTAGTGACATGATCATTGTAGCATTTAAAAGTGATAATTCTTACAGCTTGGTAGAAATAGGATTGTTAGGAGAGAGATCCAAGATGGCCAATTACTAACAGCTCAGGATTGCAGCTGCCAGTGAAAGTGCAGAGAATGAGAGGATGCCAAAATTTCACATGAATTTTTGTTGTTCACAGACCAGGGGATTCCCAGTGGAGGAGCCCCACAGGTCACCAGTGTGACTCTTGTGGCCAGTGCGGAGGTTTTGCCAGCACCTCGGCATGGTGGTTCTCGGTGCTGAGTAAACGGGACTGGGTCCCCTTCTGGTCAACATTTGGAGCTCCAGGAAGGCAGAGTCACCCATTCAGCTGATTGAAAAAGGGACTTAAGAGGGAAGCCAGACCGGAGATTCCCAGGCCAAAAAGCACCACAAATCTTAATGCCACTGTTTTAGCTGGCGCAGTAGTTTGCTTACATTCCAGCACTGGGAATCATCAAGTTTGACATCCACTCTGACACCTAATTTGAAAGTCAGTAATTACAAAGACGACAGGTGGATAAATTTGAAATGATGGGAAGAAACCAGCATAAAAAGGCTGAGAATACCCAAAATCAGAATGCCTCTCCCTCTACAGGGGATCACAGTTCCTCATCAACAGAGGAACAAGGCCTGATGGAGAATAAGTGCATTCCATTAACAGAATTAGGCTTCAGAAGGTGGATAATAAGAAACTTGTGTGAGTTAAAAGAACAATGTTTTAGCCCAATGTAAAGAAACTAAGAACCTTGAAAAAAGGTTTGATGAAATCCTAACGAGAATAGACAATCTAGAGAGGAATATAAGTGAATTAATGGAACTGAAGAATACAATACGAGAACTCTGCAAAGTATGCACAGGTTTTAACCATCAAATTGATCAAGCAGAAGAAAAGGTATCAGAGGTTGAAGACCAACTTAATAAAATGAAACAAGAAGACAAGATTAGAGAAGAAAGAGTAAAAAGGAATGAGCAAAGTCTCCAAGAAATATGGGACTATGTGAAATGACCTAATTTATGTTTGATAGGTGTACCTGAATGTCATGAAGAGAATGAATCCAAGCTGGAAAATATTCTTCAGGATATTATTCAGGAAAACTTTCCTAACCTAGTAAGGCAGAACAATGCTCAACTCCAGGTAATACAGAGAACACCACAAAGATATTCCTCAAGTAGAGCAACCCCAAGATACATAATAGCTAGATTCATCAGGGTTGAAATGAAGGAGAAAATTCTAAGGGCAGCTAGAGAGAAAGGTCAGGTTACCCATAAAGGGAAGCCTATCAGAATCACAGCAGATCTCTCAGCAGAAACCCTACAAACTAGAAGAGAGTGGTGGTCAATATTTAATATTCTCAAAGAAAAGAATTTTCAACCCGGAATCTCATATTCAGCCAAACTAAGCTTCATAAATGAAGGAAAAATAAAATTTTTCATGAATAAGCAAGCACTCAGAGATTTCATCACCACCAGGCCTACTTTACAAGAGCTTCTCAAAGAAGAATTACACACATAAAGGAACAACCGGTATCAGTCATCCCAAAAACTTACCAAAAGGTAAAGAGTATCTCCATAATGAAGACTCTATATCAACTAATGGGCAAAATAGCCAGCTAGCATTAAATGGCAATATTAAATTCACAAATATCAATATTAATTCTAATTTTAAATGGATTAAATGCCCCAATCAAAGACACAGATAGGCAAATTGAATAAAAAGTCAAAACCAATTGGTATGCTGTATCCAGATCCATTTCATAAGCAAGGACACACAAAGACTCAAAATAAAGGACTGGAGGAAGACTCACCAATCAAATGGAGAGAAAAAAAAAAGGGCGTTCTAACTTTCATCTCTGACAAAATAGACTTTAATAGTAACAAGACTAAAAGAAATAAAGAAGGACATTACATCATGGTAAAAGGATCAATGCAACAACAGGAGTCAATGATCATAAATATATATGCACCCAATATAGGAGCACTTAGATACATAAAACAAGTTCTTAATGATTTATAAAGAGACTTGGACTCCTGCACAATAGTAGCAGGAGACTTTGACACCACATTGTTTATATTCGACGGATCAGTGAGATAGAAAATTAACAGAGACATCTATGATTAGAACTCAGACCTGGAACAACTAAACTCAGTGAATATCTATAGAATTCTTCACTCCAGGTCCACAGAACATATGTTTTGCTCAGTATCACATTACACCTATTTTGAAAGCGACCACATAATTGAAAGTAAATCACCCATCAGCATTTGCATAGCATTTCACAGACTTAAATAAAATATTGGTTAGCTGTTTGATGGTTATTTTCTTCCCTTATTTCTTCCTGTCTCCACTGTTAAGCATAATTATCAGCACAAAAGAGGATTTTAATACCTAATTTTAGATTGCATTTCAGTCTGGGCAATAGAGCAAGACTCCTGTTCTCTCTCCCTCTTTCACTTTCTCTTTCTTTCTTTCAAAAAAAAAAAAAAAAAAAGGACGAAATAGGATTGTTATAATGCCCAAGAACAAAAGGAGAATGAAAACTAATTAGGAAGAATTATACTTTTCCAAAGAAGATATAATGAATGAATCATTTAAGTTTAATTTGCCCAAGGGAAAACATAAATTATAAAATGACCAAATCCTTAAAAATAACTCATAAATATACTGAATGATTAATGATTAATAAACTATGATTAATTTATCAAATTATTAGAAAATTAAATTTCCAATAACTAAATTAATCAGATTATTAGAAAATGTTATTTATTCATAAAATTTAGGTATATTTTAATCAAAATAAATGATTTTAATAGATTTTAAAAATTCTTGAGATGTTTTAGTCAAACAGTTTAAGTTTTTGTCTTTTATATCCAGTTTATTTTTATTTATTATGATCCATTTTATTCTAGCAAGCCGGAATTTAGTGTATGCCTGGTTGTTCTACTATTTCCTGATTTGAGGATAAAAATATCTTTTGCATTTTTAATGACAGTTATGGGGCATATATTCAATATTGGGACTTTAAAATGAAATAATAAGTTTCTATTTTACAATAAATTTTCAATGATGTAATCATTTTTGAGCTCAATTAGATTAATATTTGAGGATTTCTTGAAGTCCAAAATGTGAACCACTCTTAAAATAGACATTTGAGTAAACTAATCCAAAAAATTCAGTACAAACAATTGAAGTAAGTAAAATTTAGCATCTCAGAACTATTGTGAATCAAGTCATCTTACAGTTAAAAAGTTCCTCAAAACTTTTAGAAACCATGTATGTAAAACAATATGCTAGAAACTATAAATATTTAATATAAAAATATTTGAGTGAATTTGCATTTTAATAATTGGATTCTGATTAATTGGCTTTTAAACAATTGATTTTAAGCAAATTTGTTTATTTAGAAAAACAAGGTTTTGGTAAATTAATCATTTGGCTAATTTAGTAAAGCAGTCAGTGAGTGAATTGATTATTTAACATTTATTTTGGTAATGCTTGATTTTCTTAAAGAAATACTTCACCTGAATTTTAGCATGTTGGCTATAAGAAGATTGATTTTTGTGAATTGAAATCAATATATTGGCCTGCTTTGTGCTTGCACTCTAATAATAGAAATGGAAATAGAGGGAAGTGAGTGGATATGATATTTTGATGTGACAATGTGGTTTGACGCTGCTTTGGTTTTGAAGGATGGGAGATAAAAAGAGTTCAATGATTACTCCTGCACTTTTGGGTTTGAAGACATAGTGAACACTAGCATCGTCCACTGAGACAGGGAAACATGGCATGAAAACAGGTTTGCTGATGGGGGAAGAATTCATTTTGAATTAATATTTGAATATACTTGGGATGCTAAAAAAAAACATGTGAAGATGCTGAATATTAGACACTAGAATATACCAGCCTAACAGGGAAGGAATAGAGTGGAGGTAAAAATCAAATAGTCATCAGAATATGGATGAAACTTAAAATCAAGGATAGAAAGTAAAGAAAGAAGCACCAGGATTCATTCCTGAGGTTCTCCAGCATTTAAATTGTGTGTAGAAATATTAATAACATGTTGAAGAAAGGAGTCTAAAAGGAGTAGCTGGTGAGATACAATGCTACTTTAAAAAAAAAAAAAAAAAAAGACCAAAGAAAGTTTTACAAGCAGGGTAGAATAGTCATGTATATTCAATAAAAGAACAGTTTCCTGCAGACCACCTCACTGGATTCCCTACCTTCCTTTTATTTATTTTTAAGATTTCCATTTTACTTTATTACTCATAATTTCTGTGCTTTGTCTTATAGATACATACACACACAATCACACACAATATGTAACTGAAAACCATGTATTGCTTTTTTATTGAACATGCACTTTTTTCTGTAAAGTTTTCTTTTAGAATTTTTATGAAAATCTTTCGAAGTCATATAGTTAAATGATGAATGCTCATCTCAGAGCGGAAAACTTGCAGATAACCATATCTGCCTGCTACACCACCTAATAATCTGAAATTTTAGTCTGCACCTTTATTGCTAAAATTGACTTTATTCATCTTTGCATATGTCATCAAGATAGGTATGCATTTTGAACCATTACTTAAATTTTTTATTAATTTTGGAAGTTGCAGTCCATGAAAATGATTGGTTTTCTCAAAAGTGTTTTTGCTCATTTGCACCTAGACAAAGGTCATGTGTAAGCTCCTAATGCTCATATAAACTTGGCATTAGGCCATTATGTGTGAAAAATTTCTACAGATTTATTTCTGGGATTGAAATATTTACTGACATAATGTCAATGGGAAAGTGTTTCATTCTGTGAGCTAACACTATTAAAAATAGAATAATATAGCCCAGTGTATGTAAGGAAATTTTTTTTTAAGTCTGGAAATGAGTCATCAAAATCAGTAAGCATAATCCAAAAAATTTGTGGTTTAACTGGTGTTAAACATGAATCTACATGCAATAAATTGTCTAGCATTTCAACCTCATTTGTCAGGATTCTATCATCATAAAACTGCAGAATATCAGCATTAAGAGGAATCTTAGTGGTCACTAGTCCAAACTTCTGCAGCATGCAAGAATATCTTCTAAGATCTCAAGTTAGTAGTTATTCAGATTCTAGAGAGATAGTCAATAATGAGAATTGTATTCCATCCATGAAAACCTATTTTAAAACATATATTTAAATGTATAAGAACAAATAATATGTTTATCTCTGTTGGTGGATTTTGAGCTCTTTTGGAGCAAAAATGTTATTTGCTTTTCAACTGCAATGTTTAGCACAGTTTCTAGCATATCAAAAATGCTTGCAAATTTTTGTTTTATGTTGCTTTGCATTGTTATAATGACATAAATATTTGAAGTGGAAATATTTATATTTCTCTACACATTGCATTTATAATGGTTCCAAATTCTCATAAGGCCATAGGATTATGGCAATATTGGGGATAGGAGCAAAGAAAACTTGCATTCACATTTCAACTAACATATTTTTTTCTACCAAATTATATGCTTCTCAAATAAGACATCAAAGCTTTTATCCCAGATAATCTGATTCGGTACCTTGAAGTTCCCTAATAAATAATGGTGTGATTGCAAGATGAGATAATTTGCTTTCAGTTATATGCAAAGTTAAGGTAACAAAAAAAACCTTCTTTTTATTTGGCTTTGTCATGTATTATATGACTAATAACAGCAACATATCAATCTAATAATAAAATTGGTCTGTGCTACCTAACTACACACTGGGAGAAGTGAGAAAGCAATGCTAAGGGCATATTGTTGAGAATTTAAAAATTAACATTTGAAATAATTTGACTATAAAGAGCACTATTTCACCCATAGTTACATTTTAAATATTTAAAATATTGATGCCTATACCTCACCTTTTCTATAAATTTTGTAAAACAAAACATTTATTCAATGTGAGCAAAATAGAAAAGAACTTTTAGTTTTTATGTTTAAAGTATGAATCACTTATAATAACTCCCATTAGTAGTAATGGAAATTTGCATGTAATAAATCATTTTGGTGTCTGGAGAATATATCAGAGGTCTTTTAAACTGTCTGGTGCTTTTACTCCTGGGTTTTTCAGAAGTGATGAGCCATCAACTACCATATAGTGTTCCTGGAAAGGAATAGGAAGGTAATTAGAGTAACTCCTGTCTTTCTGTCTTTACATATAATAGCCACTTTTTTTTTTCAGAAGTGCATGCATATGTATCTTAATACTCTATCACAACTACATTTCAGTAGAGCTCAAGGGAAAAAAAAAATACCAGATCAGATGAAGGGAGGGGAATGTGATTATTAGCTATGAGACCCATAAAAAAATTTCTATAAGAATAATTATAATTGGTTATAAAAGGAGTTACAAAAGGTTGTTTATAACTTTAAGTAATGTCTGTTTAGCATTAATATTACCATTTTGCTTTTATTCTTTGAAAAAGAGAAAAATCTGTTAAGATAAAAATCATCTTCTAATGTATCAATTTTTTATTTTATAGGAAAATAAAGTATAATCTAGTTTTTATTGATAAATTAGGCCTGAGTCTGTACACACTAATTGCTCTGTTTGATTTGTCAAATTAGTAACAAAAAAAATGGACTCAAAAGGAATAACTTAACATAGCAACATGTATTTTGTGGCTGAAAATTTCTGCTTCCTTTGTTTAAGGCCCACTATTTTATTTTATTTTATTTATTGTGAAAAAATAAATAAAACATAAAATTTACATTTTAACCCTTCTTAAGTGTATACAATTCAATGGCATTAAGTACCTTCATATTGTAGTGAAAGCATCACCACCATCCATCTCGAGAACTCTTTTCATCTTATGAAACTAAAACCCTATACCCATTAAAAAACCCTATACCCATTCCTTCCTTCCCTTAGCCTGATAGTCCTTATTTTACTTCTATCTCTATGAATTTGACTATTCTAGATACCTTATGTAAATGTGATCATACAATATTTGTGGTTCTTTTTTTGTGACTGGCTTATTTCACTTAGCATTGTGTCCTCAAGGTCCATTCATATTGTAGAATGTGTCAAAATTTATATCTCTTTTAAGGTTGAATAATATTCCATTGCACAGTATGTACCTCTTACATTCTGCTTATCTATTTACCCATTGATTAATATTTGGGTATCTTCTACCTTTTAGCTATTGTGAATAATGCTGGTATATATAAATGCTGACATCCAAATGTCTCTTCAAGACTCTGTTTTGAATTTTTTTGAGTATGTTTCCAGAAGTGAAATTTCTGGATAATATTGTAATTCTGTTTTCAATATTTTATGAAACTGAAATACTGTTTTCCACAGTGACTGCACCATTTTATATTATCATCAGTAGTGCACAAGGGTTCCAATATATCAATACTGCTTGCCAATATTTGTTATTTTTCCACTTGATAGTAGTCATCCTAATGGGTATGAGGTAGTGTCTCATTTGCTTCTCATTTGCATTTTCTTGGTGATTAGTAATGTTGAATATCATTAATGAGGTCCTACTGGTTGTTAAAGCTCCTTTTTTTCTTCATAGTTTTGATACTTCTAGGGAGGTCCACCTGGAATACATATTGACTTTAGCTCTGTGTTTAATTTCTTTTTTCATTCATATGTTCTATGCCCTCTTCTTACTTACTCAATTCTTCATTACTTATAGTGAGCACTCCATTATTTCAGAGTAGGCTATAGTCCACACATAATTATTTCAGTTTTTATGATGTTTGGTGGTTTTATTCTATGATAAATTAAGAGGGTAATATTTTTAATGGAATAACATTAAGATATCTATTTTTGTTGCTAGGGTTTCCTTTCAAAATAGTATCCACAGCACATTCATTCATAAATTTAATGAAATCTGAACATCTTTTTATCATTTCTAGTTAGCCTGATGCTTCTACAATCTCCTTCTATGTAGCATTTGAATTCCTTCAGTAGAGACTTACTGAGTGACCTGGTTATAAAATATCAAACATAAGTGAAGGCTCTAAAATTAGAGTTATTTATTTATAATCTTTGTTTCATAGTTGAATAGAATGAGGGCTGTGGGAAAGTCATTAACTTGTTCAAGCCGAAGTTTACTCACATAAGCAGGGATGGCAATATAACCCATATAGCCTTACTCTAAATCGACGTGTAACACTGAGTAAGTACTGGCTAACTGTCAGACATATTTCTTTCAGATATTTAAAGACAGTCCTTATATCAGTTATCCTGTTGTTGTTCACATAAAAATGCAGACACATATCAAATTTTCTGATATTTCAGAATGTGTATTTCCTCCCACAGAGAGGACTTCAAATGCTGCAAAAGTACAAAGAGAATTCACTGGTTTACATATTTTGAGATTGTATCAGAATATATATCATTATATTTTTATCAAGATAATTTTACATATGAGAGACTAATGAGGAGACAAGAATGGAAGTAAAAATATCAATTAAAGCTCTGAAAAAATACTTTAAGTGAGAGTTAAACAGGCCCTAAGTGAAAGAGGTAACAGTGGAGAAGTATAGATTTATCTGAAAATTAGGAGTAAATCCAACAGAGTTAATAAATAATTATACTTGGTAAACAGGGACAAGCAGGATTTACTCCAAGTATTTGTCTTTGTATCTGAGTGTCCCTCTCATCTGGTGGTGCTGTTAATCAAATAGAAAAAAACGGAGCATTGACAGATTTGGGAGGGAAGAAAATGGGCTAATTTTCTCTAATTAAATTTGAAGTGCTGAAAGAACAACTAGAAGAAAGGGAGGGGAGCACTACACACTGGGGTCTGTTGGGGGGAAATGCAGGAGGGACAGTGGGGGGTGGGGAGTTAAGAAGAGAGAGCATGGGGAGAAATGCAAGATATAGGTGATGGGGAGGAAGGCAGCAAATCACACTGCCAGGTGTGTACCTATGAAACAATCTTGCATGTTCTTCACATGTACCCCAAAACCTAAAATGCAATAAAAAATAAATAAATAAAATAAAAATAAAAAATAAATGTAGAGGCCAGAAAATAGATTGATAGGTATGAGAATTGAGGCCATGAATATGCATTAAACATAGAAGGAATAAAGGCAAGAGAAGCCAAAGATAACCCAAGCAGACATACATCAATTGATATACAGTCTTAAGCCAAAATTATGCCCAAATTATAATAGCATAAGAAGTGTTACTGGGATTTTTTTCTATTTATTAAGGAACATAAGATGTGTCATTACATATGCAAAATATACACACAAACATAACATATTACTTTTATATAGTGCTCTTTTTTGTCAAAATAGCTAATTATAATCAAGGTACAGGAAGTAAACCTAGCAAATTCTCTGACTGAGAGTATACTGTGGCCTAAGTCAGAGAACTTGAGAAAGTGGAAATTGAGAAACGAAAAACAATTTGGACTCAGTTATGTACACAAAATCAACATTAGAGAAGATCAAGGAGGGAATGGTGTGAGTAAATGACGTCTGAGTTTATAAAGTTTCCTTTCCAAAGGTTCTAGATGAAAAGAGGCAAAAGAGTTAAAACTACTTTCAAGTCAAGCAAAAATGTTTTTAGCCAAGATCAAGATTTATACAATTGTAAAGGCAAAAGAGGAGCCAGAAGAAAGAGAGAAAAGAAGGTAGTGAGGAAATGAGAATATCTGAGAGCAAAAAGAGAACAAAATAGTCTTTTAGAAGTCAGAGGAATCAGAAGTATGGTATTACTGTGAAATTGAAGAAAAAGGGGTAAGCAAAGACCAGAATGACAAATGAAAACATGTTCTCCTATCTCAGAGGGCAAAACTAGGCATTTGGAGGAGTTTTAAATAACTAAGGTGATAATTAGCTGAATAATATTTAAGCTGTTTCTAGTACAAATTTAAAGAAGTGTTCTATTAAAATCCAAAATATGTCAACCATACTTAGCAATTGACTATAAATTTCAGCAAAAAATAATGCAGAAGATAAGAAAAACAGAATTTGTAATAGTGCAAATGAGGATTTAGTAAAAAATAAGAGAAAAATATAAGCATATGGATGTTGTAGTTACACAGAGGAAAGTTCTGATTAACCTAAACCTATGTATATAAAATTCTTATTCAAAACTCAAATTTTTTTAATAAAAAATGAAAAAGATTAAAGACAATGAGTTTACCTGTTTGGTATCTGCCATATATTTATAGGCTGATAAATCATAAATTTTTATACAATTTGTTATTAATAAATATATTCAGGTAACTACTTATGTCAGAACATTTCTTTTTTTAAAAAAAATCAACTTTTATTTTAGATGCAGGGGTATATGTGCATGTTTGTTACATGGGTATATTGCATTTAGGTAGTGAGCACAAGTAATGAGTATAGTACCCAGTAGGTAGTTTTTCAGTGCATACCCTCCTCTCTCCCTCCTGTAGTAGTCCACATTGTCTAATTGTTCTCATGTTTATGTTCATGTGTTCTCAATGTTTACCTCCCACTTAGAAGTCAGAGCATGTGGGGGAGAGGTCCAAGATGGCTGATTACTAGCAGCTTGGAATTGTAGCTCCCAGTGAAAGCGCAGAGAATGAGAGGATGCCATACTTTCAGATGAATTTTTGTTGCTCATGGAACAGGAGATTCCCAGCAGAGGAGCCCCACAGGTCACCAGCACGACTTTTGTGGCTGGTGCGGTGGTTTTGCTGGTGCCCTGGCGCAGTGGTTCTTGGTGCAGAGTAAAGGGGAGTGGCTCCCCTTTTGGTCAACGTTTGGAGCTCCAGGAAGGCAGAGTTGCCTATTCAGCTGACTGAAGCAGGAACTCAAGAAGGAAGCCAGACCACAGATTCTGGGGCAGAAAAGCACCATGAATCTTAAGGCTGCTGTTTTGGCCAGTGCAGTGGGTTGCTCAGATTCTGGTGATGGGAATCAACAAATTGGATGTCCACTCAGAGACCTAATTTGAAAGTCGGTAATTACAAAGACGACAGGTGGATAAATTTAAAATGATGGAAAGAAACCAGCATAAAAAGGCTGAGAATACCCAAAATCAGAATGCCTCTCCCTCTACAGGGGATCACAGTTCCTCAACAACAAGGGAACAAGGCCTGATGGAGAATGAGTGCATTCCATTAACAGAATTAGGCCTCAGAAGGTGGATAATAAGAAACTTCTGTGAGTTAAAAGAACAATGTTTTAGCCCAATGTAAAGAAACTAAGAACCTTAAAAAAAGGTTTGACGAAATCCTAATGAGAATAGACAATCTAGAGAGGAATATAAGTGAATTAATGGAACTGAAGAATACAATACAAGAACTCCGTGAAGTATGCACAGGTTTTAACAGTCAAATTGATCAAGCAGAAAAAAGAATATCAGAGGTTGAAGACCAACTTAATGAAATGAAACAAGAAGACAAGATTAGAGAATAAAGAGTAAAAAGGAATGAGAAAAGTCTCCAAGAAATATGGGACTATGTGAAATGACCTAATTTATGTTTGATAGGTGTACCTGAATGTCATGAAGAGAATGAATCCAAGATGGAAAATATTCTTCAGGATATTATTCAGGAAAACTTTCCTAACCTAGTAAGGCAGGACAATACTCAACTCCAGGTAATAAAGAGAACACCACAAAGATATTCCTTAAGTAGAGCAACCCCAAGGCACATAATTGTTAGATTCACCAGGGTTGAAATAAAGGAGAAAATTCTAAGGGCAGCTAGAAAGAAAGGCCAGGTTACCCATAATGGAAGCCTATCAGACTCAGCACTAGAAGAGAGTGGGGGTCAATATTCAAATCCTCAAAGAAAAGAATTTTCAACCCAGAACCTCATATCCAGCCAAACTAAGCTTCATGAATGAAGGAAAAATAAGATTTTTCATGAACAAGCAAGCACTCAGAGATTTCATCACCACCAGGCCTGCTTTATAAGAGTTTCTGAAAGAAGCACTATACACAGAAAGGAACAACGAGTATCAGTCTTCCCAAAAACTTACCAAAAGGTAAAGAGTATCTCCATAATGAAGAATCTATATCAACTAATGGGAAAAATAGCCAGCTAGCATTAAATGACAATATTAAACTCACAAATATCAATATTAATCCTAAATTTAAATGGATTAAATGCCCCAATCAAAGACACAGATAGGCAAATTGAATAAAAAGTCAAAACCCATTGGTATTCTGTATCCAGATCCATTTCATAAGCAAGGACACACAAAGACTCAAAACAAAGCATTGGTGGAAGACTTACCAATCAAATGGAGGGCAAAAACAAAACAAAACAATACAAAACAAAACAAAAAACAGGAGTTGTAACTTTCGTCTCTGACAAATAGACTTCAGTAGTAACAAAGTCTAAAAGAAACAAAGAAAAACATTACATATTGGTAAAAGGATCAATGCAACAATAGGAGTCAATGATCATAAATATATATGCACCCAATATAGGATCACCCAGATACATAAGACAAGTTCTTAATGACTTATAAAGAGACTTGGACTCCTGCACAGTAATAGTGGGAGACTTTGACACTGTATGGTTGATATTTGATGAATCAACAAGATAGAAAATTAACGGGGACATCTATGATTTGAACTCAGACCTGGAACAAGTAAACTCAGTGAATATCTATAGAATTCTTCACCCCAGGTCCACAGAACATACATTTTGCTCAGTATCACATTATACCTATTTTGAAAGTGACCATGTAATTGGAGGTAAATCACTCTTTAGCGTTTGCATAGCATTTTATAGACTTAAATGAAATATTGGTTGGCTGTTTGTTATTTTCTTCCTTTATTCCTTCCTGTCTCCTCTGTTAAGCACAACTATTGGCATAAAAGAGGGTTTTAATACCTATTTTTAGATTGCATTCCAGTCTAGGCAATAGAGCAAGACTTCTGTTCTCTGTCCCCCTTTCTCTTTCTCTTTCTAAAAAAATAAAAGAAAGAAAAAAGAAAAAAATTCAGAGCATGTGGCATTGATTTTCTGTTCCTGCATTAATTCCCTTAGGATTATGACCTCCAGATCCATCTTATGTTGCTACAGAGGACATTATTTCATGCTTTTCTATGGCTGCATACTACTGCATAGTGTATATGTACTACATTTTCTTTAATCCACCATTGATGGGCCGCTAGGTTGATTCCATGTCTTCGCTGCTGTGAATGGTGCCGTGATAAACATAGGAATGCATCTATCTTTTTTTGCTTGATGATTTATTATTCTTTGTGTATATACCCATTAGTAGGATTGCTGGGTCAATAGTAACTCTGTTTTAAGTTCTTCAAGAGACCTCCAAACTGCTTTCCACATTGGCTGAAACCATATTCCCACTAACAATGTACAAGTATTCTTTTTCTCCACAGCTTGGTCAGCATTTACCATCTTTTAACTTTTTAACAATAACCATTCTTCCCATTGTGGTTTTGACTTGCATTTCTTTGATGATTGGTGATACTGAACATTTTTTCATGTGATTTTTGGCTACGCTTATGTCTTCTTTTGAGAAGAGTCTGTTCAGGACATTTCTGTATTCTTTGTGACACTACTAGCCTTTATTTCTTTCATGTGTGTGTGTGTGTGTATGTTTAAGACAGAGGAAGAGAGAGACAGAAAAAGACTGAGAGAGAGAGAAAGAGAGAGAGAGAGAGAGAGAGAGAGAGAGAGAGAGATAAAATTCCATTGTGAATATGTCCCCAAAAGGTTGTATGCAAAATGTATCAGCAATTATCTTTTATTCGAACAAAGCCTAAATATTAATGGTGGCTTTTGGCTAATCATGGCAAAGCAATTCTAAATAAAGATTTCTCTTTTTTTTTTTTTTCAATCTTTTGACAAATAATTTAACTTTCCCCATATTTTGTGTTAGGTGAACTTCATTTTAGTGAGGTTTTGAATTGAAAGCTGATTTCATTTCTCTGTTTTTTGAATATTTCATAATTTTCATAATCCAACTGAACAAACATATTTTAGCAGTATTTCCTTAAGCTGTAATAACTTAAATAATTTCATTAATGCTTAAAAAAAAGAAAAATTCCATGTAAAAGACAATTGTAACAAGACAATAGGCCACATGTTTTAAGAATTATTTTTCTAAAATCCTACTGGCATTTAATTAGATGAAGAAGAAAACCCAACAGTAAAGAACTTGATAGCATTATTCTTTACCTGTGATACTGCATATCATAAGTGTAAGCAGTTTTCTGAAAATACATTAATGTAGTTTTCCATTTTCTTTAAAGCAACATAAAAATATATTGTATGTATTTATATTGTACACCATAAATATATAATAATTTCATCAATTTTTTAAAAATTTTAAAAATTTAAAAAAGTTTTCTATATTTGAAGATCATTTGACCTAGTTATAGTTTATGAATATCCTTTTAAAATACTATAAAAGGCCAGGTGTAGTGACTCAGGTCTATAATCCCAGCACTTTGAGAAGCCAAGGCAGAAGGATTGCTTGATGGCAGGAGGATTGCTTTATCCCAGGAGTTCGAGACCAGCCTGGGCAATGTAGCAAGACCTTGTCTCCACAAAAGAATAAAAAGTTATCCAGGCATTGTGGTGTGCACCTGTAGCCCCAGCTTCTCAGGATGCTAAGGCAGGAGCATCACTTGAGCACAGGTGGTTGAGGCTGCAGTGAGACACGGTCACAACAATGCACTCCAGAATGGGCAACAGAAAAAGGCCTTGTTTCCAATAATAATAATGATGATGATAATAATAATAATAAAGTACATTAATATATTTTTTATGCAAACATTTCATCTTTTTATAATTTTATGTTAGAAAATAAAGTGTCCTATATATATTACTGAGTATGTGTTTATATCAAGTCCTTGCATACAAAATAACTACTTTAAATCTTTTATAATTATCATGTTGTTGGAGTTTTAAAATGTAATAGGATATATATCCTCTCTACCACTCTTGAGGCTACAGATTGCATGAGGGCAGAGCAGATACAATTGCAGACCAACAAGAGTCAGACTTAACTTTTAGCATTCCCAAGAATCTTTTGATTGAGAAAATTTACTTCTCAAAATAATGTAACATTCTTCTTTTATTCAAGGCAAAGTTACATTGTAATGATGGTTTTCAGTTATTGATGCCAAAGCAATTAAACCTTATTTGTTAAAGAAATATTTCAGCTTAGGAAATATCCATTCCATTTTTTACTAAGAAATGCTGAAGATACATTGCTCTGCTTAAAAATTTCCATGGATTCTCTAGGAAATTAATATGCAAGTTCAAATTTTCATTGGCAAGGGATTTCTCACTTTTCCTTTTAAATGTAATTAATTATTACCATGTATACGGTGTTAATAATACAGCATTTGGTGTTCCCTACTGAAGAGACACTTCACTGTTGGACTTTTTTATATTTGCTTTTGATCTTTATCTTAAAGATCTCCTTGTAGCTGAGGCATAATGATTTAGAGTCACAACCTTGACAAAAATCAAGAAGAAAACAAAATTAAAAGAGAAGATAAAAGGGTGAAAATAAATAACAGGTAGAAACATATATTTTCTTAAATAATAAGCTCTCAAGAGTTCTTGGTTGAAAAAATTAAGCTGGGAGTAGTAACAGAATTGTAGATGATGTTTCTGCTGCTATAAACTTCACAGGAAGCAGAAGCAGCCTACTTTAGAATTGGGCCACAGATGCCAATGCGTAGATGTGGGAAGTGCAGATAATGAGGACTAGAAAGAGGGTAAGACAACATTTCAAGAATGCTGAACTCTTCAAATTCTTTCTGACAACTTCTCTTCAACAATTTCCAAACTGAAATCCCACTTGCTCTTATCTACAATGGGCAAGTAGGAGATATTGGCAGTAAAGAGACAGACAGATAGAGGAAATCATCCAAACCATGAGGTGAGGTCTGGATAGCTGCTCCAAGGTAATTTTTTTGGAATTCCAGGGAATAATCTTTCAACTCAAACCTCAAAGAGAAAAAGTTAACTCAGCCTTTAACATGGAGCCTAAAATAAAGATTTGTATTTTTCTATCCTACAAAGATTGTTTTAAAATAATGAATAAAATAGGGGTAAAAAAACAGAAAAGATAGAAAGAGAAAAGGCAATAGTATGTATGTAGAGAAAATAATTTTTGCAATCAATTATTCAGTAGTATGATGTCTATATTTCTTACAATGGCAACAATGAGGAAAATATTCTTTATTTTCTAAAATATTTTAATTATTATTTTTGGTATTCTCATGGATAGCTTTGATTTTAAAAAAATATAGCATCTATAGCAAATTATTTCTCCATGATATTTTAAGCTTTTTGAGTTTACAATCTAAGCTTTGTATTTAAATTTATACTGAGAATCCACATTCTTTCAATAATGTACATGAGTTAATATATTCATGCTTTCTAGGAATTTATTCTTAATACCTAAAAAATATGATGAGATTAAAATAGAATTCATAGCATCGTAAGTCCTATCACATACTGAAAAGATTATATAAAACTAGGACATGAGGAAATTTCTTAAAATTATATTCTGTCAACAAATAATTTTTAAGCACTGATTTTATGCAAGGCAGTTTGTTAGGTGCTATGTAATATTAAAAAATGAAGCTCCTACTCTTAAAGGATACAGCCACTGAGCTATTTCTAAATTCTATGTTTTCTTAGTTTATTACAATAATTTACAATAATTATCTAACTTGTTTTTCTTCATTCAGCTCTTTCCCCTTTAAAGCCACTCGAGTTCTTGTTTTGAATCTATTTGAATTGTTGTTTATTATTTTTTTCATTATAAATGCCTGCCATTGGCCGGGCGCAGTGGCTCAAGCCTGTAATCTCAGCACTTTGGGAGGCCGAGGCGGGTGGATCACGAGGTCAAGAGATCGGGACCATCCTGGTCAACATGGTGAAACCCCATCTCTACTAAAAATACAAAAAATTAGCTGGGCATGGTGGTGCGTGCCTGTAATCCCAGCTACTCAGGAGGCTGGGCAGGAGAATTGCCTGAACCCAGGAGGCGGAGGTTGCGGTGAGCCGAGATCGCGCCATTGCACTCCAGCCTGGGTAACGAGAGCGAAACTCCGTCTCAAAAATAAATAAATAAATAAATAAATAAATAAATAAATAAATGCCATTGAACACCACTGTAAATTTGTTTTTTGGGGTAAAAATAACATGTCAATGAATGAATGTCTTCCCCTCTAGGTTGTACATTAATAAATTCAGAGATTGTATTGTAATTACATTTTCCTTAATCAGTAAATATATGCCAGTTGAATTAAAGGTAATATAAATTGAATTGTATTCAACACCAAATAAATGGAAAATATTTTTATTTTTAAATTCTATTTATTATACTTTAAGTTCTAGGATACATGTGCAGGTTATGCAGGATTGTCACATAGGTATACACATGCCATGTGGTTTGCTGCCTCCATCCCCCTGTCACCTATATTAGGTATTTCATTTAATGTTATCCCTCCCCAATACCCCCACCTGCTATCCCTTCCCTAGGTCCCCACTCCCCAACAGGCCCCAGTGTGTGATGTTCCCCTCCCTGAGTCCATCTGTTTCCACTATTCAACTCCCATTTATGAGTGAGAATGTGCAGTGTTTGGTTTTCTGTTTTTGTGTCAGTTTGCTGAGAATGATGGTTTCCAGTTTCATCTGGGTCCCTGCAAAGGACGTGAACTCAGACTTTTTTATGGCTCCATACGATTCCATGGTGTATATATGCCACACTTTCTTTATGCAGTCTATCACTGATGTGCATTTGGGATGATTCCAAGTCCTTGCTATTTTGAACAGTGCTGCTGTAAACATACATGTGTATGTGTCTTTATAATAGGACGATTTATAATCCTTTGGGTATATACCTAGTAATGGGATTGCTGGGTCAAATGGTATTTCTGGTTCTAGATACTTGAGGAATCACCACACTGTCTTTCACAATGATAGAACTAATTTACACTCCCACCAACAGTGTAAGAACGTTCATATTTCTCCACATCCTCTCCAGCATCTGTTGTCTCCACATTTTACGATTGCCATTCTAACTTGCATGAGATGGTATCTCAATGTGGTTTTGATTTGCATTTTTCTTACGACTAGTGATGATGAGCATTACTTTATATGTTGTTGGCTGCATAAATGTCTTCTTCTGAAAAGTGTCTGTTCATATTCTTTGCTCAATTTCTGATGGGATTGTTGTTTCTTTTTTCTTGTAAATTTGTTTAAGTTCTTGGTAAATTCTGGTTATTAGCCCTTTGCCAGATGAGTAGATTGCAGAAGTTTTTTTCCCATTCTGTTGGTTGCCGGTTCACTCTAATGATTGTTTCTTTTGCAGTGCAGAAGCTCTTAAGTTTAATTAGTTCCCATTTGTCTGTTTTGGCTTTTGTTGCCATTGCTTTTGATGTTTTATCTTGAAGTCCTTGCTTGGGAAAACTGGCTAGCCATGTGGAGAAAGCTGAAACTGGACCGTATCCTTATACCTTATACAAAAATTAACTCCAGTTGTATTAAAAATTTAAATGTAAGACCTAACACTATAAAAACCCTAGAAGAAAACCTAGGGATTACCATTCATAGAAAATATTTTCAAAAGAATTTTTTTTTAATTTGTGTATTTATTTAATTAAATTTATTGCATTTTAGGTTTTGGGGTACATGTGCAGAACGTGCAAGATACTTGCATAGGTACACACATGGCAGTGTGTTTGGCTGCCTTCCTCCCCTTAGCCCACATTTGGCATTTCTCTCCAGGCTATCCCTCCCCAGCTCCCACCCCCCCGCTGTCCCTCCCCTATTCCTCCCAATAGACCCCAGTGTGTAGTACCCCCTCCCTGTGTCCATGTGTTCTCATTTTTCTCACCCACCTATGAGTGAGTATATGTGGTATTTCTTTTTCTGTTCTTGTGTCAGTTTGCTGAGAATGATGTTCTCCAGATTCATCCATGTCCCTACAAAGGACACAAACTCATCATTTTTGATTGCTGCATAATATTCCATGGTGTATATGTGCTACATTTTCCCAGTCCAGTCTATCATCGTTGGGCATTTGGGTTGGTTCCAGGTCTTTGCTATTGTAAACAGTGCTGCAATGAACATTCATGTGCATGTGTCCTTATAGTAGAACGATTTGTAGTCCTTTGGATATATACCCAGTAATGGGATTGCTGGGTCAATGGAATTTCTATTTCTAGGTCATTGAGGAATCACCACACTGTCTTCCACAATGGTTGAACTAATTTGCACTCCCACCAACAGTGTAAGAGTGTTCCTATTTCTCCACATCCTCTCCAGCATCTGTTGTCTCCCAATTTTTTAATGATCACCATTCTAACTGGCGTGAGATGGTACCTCAATGTGGTTTTGATTTGCATCTCTCTAATTATCAGTGATGATGAGCATGTTTTCATGTGTTTGTTGGCCTCATGTATGTCTTCTTTCATAAAGTGTCTGTTCATATCCTTTGCCCATTTTTGAATGGGCTTGTTTGTTTTTCTTCTGTAAATCTGTTTGAGTTCTTTGTAAATTCTAGATATCAGCCCTTTGTCAGATGGGTAAACTGCAAAGATTTTTTTCCCATTCTGTTGGTTTCTGATTCACTCTAGTGACTGTTTCTTTTGCTGTGCAGAAGCTGTGGAGTTTGATTAGGTCCCATTGTCTATTTTGGCTTTTGTTGCCAATGCTTTTGGTGTTTTGGTCATGAAGTCCTTGCCTACTCCTATGTCCTGAATGGTTTTGCCTAGAATTTCTTCTAGGGTTTTTATGGTGCCAGGTCTTATGATTAAGTCTTTAATCCATTTGGAGTTAATTTTAGTGTAAGGTGTCAGGAAGGGGTCCAGTTTCTGCTTTCTGCACATGGCTAACCAGTTTTTCCAACACCATTTATTAAACAAGGAATACTTTCCCCATTGCTTGTTTTTGTCTGGTTTATCAAAGATTATATGGTTGTAGATATGTTGTGTTGCCTCCGATGCCTCTGTTCTGTTCCATTGGTCGATATCTCTGTTTTGGTACCAGTACCATGCTATTTTGATTACTGTAGCCTTGTAGTATAGTTTGAAGTCTGGTAGTGTGATGCCCCACTCTGTGTTCTTTTTGCTTAAAATTGACTTGGCTATGTGGGCTCTCTTTTGGTTTTATATGAAGTTCATGGTGGTTTTCTCCAGTTCTGTGAAGAAAATCAATGGTAGCTTGATGGGGATAGCATTGATTCTATAAATTATTTTGGGCAGTATAGCCATTTTCATGATATTGATTCTTCCTAACAATGAACATGGAATGTTTCTCCATTTGTTTGTGTCCTCTCTTATTTCATTGAGCAGTGGTTTGTAGTTTTCCTTGAAGAGGTCCCTTACATTCCTTGTAAGGTGTATGCCTAGGTATTTTATTCTCTTTGTAGCAATTGTGATTGGCAGTTCATTCTTGATTTGGTTCTCTTTAGTCTCTTATTGGTGTATAGGAATGCTTGTAATTTTTGCATATTGATTTTATATCCTGAGACTTTGTTGAAGTTGCTTATCAGTTTCAGGAGTTTTTGGTCTGAGGCAATGGGGTCTTCTAGGTATACTATCATGTCGTCTGCAAAGAGAGACAATTTGGCTTCATCCTTTCCTATTTGAATACTCTTTCTTTTTTTTTGCCTGATTGCTCTGGCTAGAACTTTCAGTACTATGCTGAATAGGAGTGGTGAGAGAGGGCATCCTTGTCTAGTGCCGAATTTCAAAGGGAATGCTTCCAGTTTTTGCCCATTAAGTATGATATTGGCTGTTGGTTTGTCATAAATAGCTTTTATTACTTTGAGATATGTTCCATCAATACCAAGTTTATTGAGGGTTTTTAGCATAAGGGCTGTTGAATTTTGTCAAATGCCTTCTCTGCTTCAATTGAGATAATCATGTGGTTTTTGTTTTTGCTTCTGTTTATGTGGTGAATTACATTTATAGACTTGTGTATGTTGAACCAGCCTTGCATCCCCAGGATGAATCCTACTTGATCATGATGGATAAGTTTTTTAATGTGCTGTTGCAATCGGTTTGCCAGTATTTTATTGAAGATTTTTGCATCTATGTTCATCATGGATATTGGCCTGAAGTTTCTTTTCTTGTTGAGTCTCTTCCGGGTTTTGGTATCAGGATGATGTTGGTCTCATAAAATGATTTGGGAAGGGTTCCCTCTTTTTGAATTATTTGGAATAGTTTCAGAAGGAATGGCACCAGCTCCTCTTTGTGTGTCTGGTAGAATTTGGCTGTGAACCCATCTGGACCTGGGATTTTTTTGTGTGGTAGGCTCTTAATTGCTGCCTCAACTTCAGACCTTGTTATTGGTCTATTCATAGTTTTGGCTTCCTCCTGGTTTAGGCTTGGGAGGACACAGGTGTCCAGGAATTTATCCATTTTTTTCTGGTTTACTAGTTTATGTGCATAGAGTTGTTTGTAGTATTTTCTGATGATGGTTTGAATTTCTGTGGAATCTGTGGTGATTTCCCCATTATCGTTTTTTATTGCATCTATTTGGTTGTTCTCTCTTTTCTTTTTTATCAGTCTGTCTATTTTGTTGATCTTTTCAAAAAACCAGCTCTTGGATTTATTGATTTTTTGAAGGGTTTTTCGTGTCTCTATCTCCTTCAGTTCTGCTCTGATCTTAGTTATTTCTTGTCTTCTGCTAGGTTTTGTGTTTTTTTTATCTTGCTCCTCTAGCTCTTTCAATTTTGATGATAGTGTGTCAAATTTGGATCTCTCCACTCTTCTCATGTGGGCACTTACTGCTATATATTTTCCTCTACAGACTGCTTTAAATGTGTCCCAGAGATTCTGGTATGTTGTGTCTTCATTCTTGTTGGTTTCCAAGAACTTCTTTATTTCTGCCTTCATTTCATAGTTTATCCAATCAACATTCAAGAGCCATTTGTTCAGTCTCCATGAAGCTGTGTGGTTTGGAGTTAGTTTCTGAATTCTGAGTTCTAACTTGATTGCACTATGGTCCGAGAGACTGTTTGTTATGATTTCAGTTGTTTTGCATTTGCTGAGGAGTGCTTTACTTCCAATTATGTGGTCAATTTTGGAGTAGGTGTGATGTGGTGCTGAGAAGAATGTATATTCTGTGGATTTTGGGTGGAGAGTTCTGTAAATGTCTATCATGTTTGCTTGTTCCAGGTCTGGGTTCAAGCCCTGGATATCCTTGTTAATTTTCTGTCTGGTTGATCTGTCTGCTATTGACAGTGGAGTGTTAAAGTCTCCCACTATTATTGTGTGGGAGTCTAAGTCTCTTTGTAAGTTGTTAAGAACTTGCCTTATATATCTGGGTGCTCCTGTATTGGGTCCATATATATTTAGGATTGTTAGCTCTTCTTGTTGTATCGATCCTTTTACCATTATGTAATGACCTTCTTTGTCTCTTTTGATCTTTGTTGCTTTAAATTCTATTTGGTCAGAGATGAGAATTGCAACTCCTGCTTCTTTTTGCTCTCTATTTGCTTGATAAATCTTCCTCCATCCCTTTACTTTGAGCCTTTGTGTATCCTTGCATGTGAGATGCATTTCCTGGATACAGCACACCAATGGGTTTTGGTTTTTTATCTAATTTGTCAGTCTGTGTCTTTTGATTGGTGCATTTAGCCCATTTACATTTAGGGTTAATATTGTTATGTGTGAATTTGATACTGCCATTTTGATGCTAGCTGGCTGTTTTGCTCATTTGTTGATGCAGATTCTTCATTTTGTTGATGCTCTTTAGCATTTGGTAGGTTTTTAGAATGGCTGGTACTGGTTGTTTTTTTCTATGTGTAGTGCCTTTTTCAGGAGCTCTTGTAAAACAGGCCTGATGGTGACAAAATCTCTGAGTACTTGCTTGATGGCAAATGATTTTATTCTTCCTTCACTTATGAAGCTCATTTTGGCTGGATATGAAATTCTGGGTTGAAAGTTCTTTTCTTTAAGGATGTTGAATATTGGCCCCCACTCTCTTCTGGCTTGTAGAGTCTCTGCTGAGAGATCTGCTGTGAGTCTGATGGGCTTCCCTTTGTGGGTGACCCGACCTTTCTTTCTGGCTGCCCTTAGTATTTCTCCCTCATTTCAACCCTCATGAATCTGAAGATTATGTGCCTTGGGGTTGCTCTTCTTGCAGAATATCTTTGTGGTGTTCTCTGTATTTCCTGGAGTTGAGTATTGACCTGCCTTGCTAGGTTGGGGAAATTTTCCTGGATAATATCCTGAGGAGTGTTTTCCAGCTTGGATTCATTCTCTTTGTCACATTCTGGTACACCTATCAAACATAGGTTAGGTCTCTTCACATAGTCCCACATTTCTTGGAGATTTTTTTCATTCCTTTTGTGCTTTTTTTTTTTCTAATCTTGGTTTCTCATTCTATTTCATTGAGTTGATCTTCGACTTCTGATATTCTTTGTTCTGCTTGGTCAATTCGGCTGTTGAAACTTGTGCATGCTTTGCGAAGTTCTCGTGTTGTGTTTTTCAGCTCTTTCAGTTCATTGATATTCCTCTCTAAGTTGTCCATTCTTGTATCATTTCCTCGAATCTTTTTTTCAAATCTTTTTTCAAGGTTCTTAGTTTCTTTGCATTGATTTAGAACATGTTCTTTTAGCTCTCTGAAGTTTCTCATTATCCACCTTCTGAAGTCTGATTCTGTCATTTTGTCACACTCATTCTCCATCCAGCTTTGTTCCCTTGCTGGTGAGGAGTTTTGGTCCTTTGTAGGAGGTGAGGTGTTTTGGTTTCGGCTGTTTTCCTCCTTTTTGCGCTGGTTTCTTCCCATCTTTGTGGATTTATCCACCTGTCGTCTTAGTAAGTTGATGACTTTTCAATTGGGTCTCTGAGTGGATGCCCAGATTGTTGATGATGAAGTATTTCTGTTAGTTAGTTTTCCTTCTAACAGTCTAGCCCCTCTGCTGTATGACTGCTGAGGTCCACTCCAGGCCCTGCTTGTCTGGGGTACACCTGTAGCAGCTGCAGGACAGTGAGCAGTGCTGCCAGTTTCTTCTTCTGCTATCTTTGTCCCAGAATGATGCCCGCCAAATGTCAGTCTGATTAGTTTTTTTTTCTTTGAGGTGACTCTTTGGGTATACAGGGGTCAGGGAGCTGCTTGAGGAGACAGTCTGTACTTTATAGGAGCTCCAGTGCTGAGCTGTGAGCTCCGTTGTTCATTCAGGGTTGTTGGGTGGATGTGTTTAGGTCGCTGCAGCAGAACTTATAGAAACCCCCCTTTTTTTCCCTCAGATGCTCTGTCTCAGAAAGTTGGGGCTTTCTTTATGAGTATCTGTTGCACTGTCCTGCCCAGCTAGGAGGCAGTCTAGTCACTTTTTGCCTGCCAAAGCTCTGCTCTGCTGCTGTAGGGTTCCGCCCTACTGCCATGGGGCTCTGCCCTACTGTGTTGGGCTCCACCCTGTTGGCGGAGTCTCTCTGTTATGGTGGGTTGCCTTGGCAACATCAGGCTGCTTCTGCAGTAGGCGTGTACCTCAGTAGGGGTGGTATGCATCCGTAGTGGCAGACATCCCTCCCCCATGGAGCTGCACCATCCTGGATTCAGCTGAGCCTGCAGTAAAACTATCAACCCTGAGAGTTTCAAATTGCTGTTTTGTTTGTCCCTATGGGGGTGGGACCCACCAAGCCTGATCACCTGGCTTCCTGCCTCAGAGTCCCTTCTCTCTCTCTTTCTCTTTTTTCCCTTTTAAGTTGAACGGTTGACTCTCTCACAGGTGCCTCAGTCGCCTGCTGACAGGCCACCAGGATCTGCGTGATATTTCATGCCATAGCCCACTGCACCAGCTCAAATCACACTTCCCAGGAATCTCCCAGTCTGGCTCACTGTCCAAGTCCCACTCAATCAGATGGATATGTTAATCTGCCCTCCCAAATCTCAGACTGCTGGTTTAACAGGGCACCCAGACCAGTGAGCTTTGTGCAGGCTGCCACTGCGCCGTGGCACCTGGCTGCGCAATCTGAAAGTGCTGCGCTGGTTTCCTGAGTCTCTCCTGCACCTGTGAATTTCCCCGTTCTGTGGGCAACAAATGTCCATCTGAAAATGCAGCTAGGACTCATCCTCTGTGCATTCACTGACAGCTGCAATCCCGAGTTGTTCAAAAGAATTTTTGTAAAGAAAGAAAAAAACCTGCAGTTTGCTATTTGAGTTAGTACTAAAAATGCAAATTATTTGAGGAGTAAGTCACTTCGTAAGTTTCATATTTTGTTGGACATAATTTATATTTAAAATTATTTAAGGATTGAAAGTTGTAAGAGCAAGAATAATTTCTTATACAATTAAAGATTGTCAGTGCAAACATTTATTTTACAAATAATCAAGGGATTATTTAATTCTAAGTACATTTATTTAAATATTACTGCTTTCAGCTACTGAATGAGAAATTAATAGAGAGTAAAGAAAAAATAAGTATAAACCAGAACTTAGGAAATACCAGAATTAAAGTGACCCATGGTTTATTTAATTAAATATTTCAAATCCACTGATGGCAGGGACATTTGCCTAGAGGACAGTGTTCTCCGTGATAATCATCTTTAAGTATATCTATATTACTTTATCCACTTCCTGTTAGTCCTTCACCTATGTATTTTTCAAATACTTCTTGAACTTATTAATAGTTTCAACATGTATCACAGATTTAACAGATTCTACATACTGATTTACATCAATTAAATCCAAGTAATATTTACCAAGTACTTATGATAATGCAGCCTCTATTCTAACAATGAGATACAAAGGCACAACAGCACCTTCTGTTTTTAAGAAAGTTGCCTAAGATAAACATTATTATGAAAGAGTGATAAAACTAGTTACATTACACAAAAAGCATTATAGGATCCCTATGGGGGAACACTTAACTAGTGCTAGTGGTGCTATACAGCTTTTTAAGTTTGTCAGAAAACTCGAGGTAAAGCTAGGCAGTTCAAAGTGATGGCAGATAAAGGAAGAAATGGAAATCTCAAGCTGAGGAAAAATATGATTAAAATCAGAGAGAAGCGTGAATCAGCAGTGCCGGAAACTACAGACAGCTCAAGGTTGCTGAGAGATAAACCTCTCAAAGGAATATTAAGAGAATGATCACTATTTTTAATGTCTTAGAATTTTGGGAATAAAACTGTATTTGGTTGTCTTTTGATTTAGATGCCTTAAAAAAAAAGAACTCTGACCTTTTAGAACAATTATAATAAGAATACTAATAGTAACTTTCCTTTGTTACAGGTTTATATACCAGACATTGTGCTAAGTACTTTGCATCTGTCATATAACTTTATCCTCACAAAATGATTGGAAAAAGCTTATAATGCAAGCTATATTTTACAGAATTAGGAAAAAAAGGATATAAATTTACCCATTTAAGTTCTTCTTTTTTCCGTGTATAAGAATCCAAATAATTTTAGATGCTTTCTCCAAGCACTTTAAGTTTCTCTGTATCATTTTGAGGTAATAATTAGTCTTACTAATTGCTATTTCAAGCAAAGAACTTTTTAAGTGATGTTTTTTAGTGCTAAGAAATTGCTTATTATTTTCTCTGTTCTCCAGAATAATGTAGAATTTTCTATGAAAAATAACCCTATTTGTCACTGATTTTGAGAAATAATTATCTTTGCTCCCCAAAGCTCTTTAACTCCATACCTCATTTTTTAATCACTTTCTAAATTACCATTATTTATTCAGTCATTCAGGATTAAATCATGGTTATTATGTTTTTATATCGGTTCTCTTTTCCTTCTTTGAACTGGCAAGTTTCTCTGCAAAAATGGATGTACTCTCCCTGCCTTTTGAAGCAGATGATGTATCTAGTATTACAACAACATCACTATTGTGACCTCTTAATCTTGATTAAACTAATTTCCTATTTTGAAACCACCCATTATCATATTTCTCCCTTGAGCTCAGACAAAAATTAGTATTTATTTTGATCATCATTAACTTGTTTTTCTGCATTTAGAATACTTTTATTACATTTCTGAAATTTAAGAAAGGAACTATGTCAATAACTTAAACAACTTCCATTTGGCATATTATAATTGAATTCAGTCCCACCCAAAATTCCTTTCTTCCTTTTAATGGTATTTCCTTTGTTGAATCAAAGTATTTATTTTGTGCTAGGCCTTTACCTTATTTTATAGACCTATTTTATAAAATATTTTGGTTCTGAAACTTGAAAGGAATTTATTTCTATTTATATGAAATGATTTATGATTTTCTTTATGTTTGACACAATAATAGCATCATTCTGTAAAAATGAAATACTAGTTAAGCTTAAAAATATTCAACTCTCCATCTATTCCTAACCCAAATCCTCAGTGTACTATATTGTTAACCCAGATTACCTATCTCTTTTGACCAACTGTTCTCAAATGTTAGTGTGAAAACTAATTACTTCAATAACTCATTAAAATGAAGATTATGTGGCTCCAATGTAGGATGGTAGGATGAGATACAAGAATTTTTATCTGTAACAAAGTTCATTATAGAATTATAAAATAGAGGGGTTCTCAGGTAGACTTAAGAATTACTGCATTTGACTACTCTAGAACATACAGGGCTGTCCTTTTGCTTGGGAAGGTCCTAGAAACATATTCCCTGAAAGCTCACATAATTAATTTATTTAAAAATAATTTTGTTGAAGCATAATTTACATACTATGAAATATACTCATAATAATATGATTTGAGGCTTTTGGTAAATTTATTCATTCATGTAATCATCATCACAATCAAATTCTAGGATATGCCCATTATTTCAAAAAATTTCCATATGACTTTTTGCTGTCTTCATTTTACTTTCTGCCTTTTCTGGAGAGTTTATGTAAATGGAATCATGCACTATGGTCTTTTTTTGTCTGGCTTTTTCACTTAGCATAGTGATTTGAGATAAATCCATGTTACTTTGAATCAGTGGTTCATTTGCTTTCATTGATGAATAGATTCCATTGTTGAATTTACCATATTTTTAAAATATCACACTAGCTGATAGACCTTTGGATTGTTCCCAGTTTTTATCTATTATGAATAATATTGTAGATTTATATATGAGTCTTTTTACATGCAATATATATGTATATATTGAGATGGAGTTCCACTCTTGTTGCCCAGGCTGGAGTGCAATGGTGTGATCTCAGCTCACTGCACCCTCCACTCCCGGGTTCAAGTGATTCTTCTGCCTCAGCCTTCTGAGTAGTTGGGATTACAGGCATGTGCTGCCACACCCAGCTAATTTTGTGTTTTTAGTAGAGACAGAGTTTCTCCATGTTGGTCAGTCTGGTCTTTATCTCCCGACCTCAGATGATCCACCCACCTACCTCAGCCTCCCAAAGTGCTGGGATAACAGGAGTGAGCCACCACACATGGCCTATATTTTTATTGGGTAACTTTATATAACTGATTCTTAAAACCATATGTCCAATATTAAAATATTTTATTTCCATAATCAAAATGGCATTATAAAAATAATTTTTATTTCTCAAAGGGTTTATTTACATATATTGCTTATGTTGCATTAAAGATATGATTTATAGACCATGTGACAGAAATCACTAGTTGTCTAAACCAACTTTTATGCTCCATTTCTCTTTAAGAAACATAATTTTGACTTTCACTTGATGTGTTGTTACCTGAATGAAAATACTTCCCAAATTCCTTTGCAGTTAAGTGTGGCCATGTGATTAAGTCTCAGCCAGAGTTGTAACTAAATATGATGTTTAGAATTTCTAGGAAGGCTGCTTTGGGTCAGTGAAGGTATGTACTTCTCCTTCTCCTCTCTGTTAGGGGTGAATGAAGTTAAAAATAGATCCTCCTATTAAAGGATAGGAGGATCTAGTTCTAGACAGAGTGATTTGAAATGACCAAAACATGTTAGAGTCTCTCTAAGATGTGTGCAGAAAAGACATGATCTCATTTTTCTTGTCTCATTTTATGTCTGCATACACCATTCCATGGTGTATCTGTACCACATTTTTTTAGCCATTCTGTCATTGATGGGCATTTTGCTTGATTCCATGTCTTTGCTATTATGATTAGTGCTGTGGTGAACATTTATGTGCATGCCTCTTTATGACAGAATGATTTATATTCCTCTGCGTATACACCCAGTAATGGGACTGCTGGGTTGAATGGTAGTTATGCTTTTAGCTTTTTGAGAAATTGCCCATACTGCTTTCCACATGGCTGAACTAATTTACACTCCCAACAACACTGCATAAGTATTCCCTTTTCTCTGCAACCTTGCCACCATTCATTTTGTTTGTTTGTTTTTGACTTTTTAGTAATAGCCATTCTGACTGTTGTGAGATGGTATCTCATTGTGGTTTTGATTTGCATTTCTCTAATCATGAAGATATTGAGCTTTTTAAAAATATGCTTGTTGGTGCAGGTTTATCTTCTTTTTAAAAGTGTCTGTTCATGTCCTTTGCCCACTTTTAATGGGGTTGTTTTTCTACTGTAGGTTTAAATTGCTTATGGATGCTAGATATGAGATCTTTGTCAGATGCAAAGTTTGCAAATGTTTTCTCCCATTCTGTGTGTATACTCTGTTGATAGGTTCTGTTGCTGTGATGAAACTCTTAAAGTTCCCACTTATCAAATGTGCTTTTGTTGTGACTGCTTTTGGCATCTTTGTCATGAAATCTTTGCCTGTTCCTGTGTCCCAGATGGTATTGCCTAGGTTTTCTTATATGGTTTTTACAGTTTGTGTCTTACATTTTAAGTCTTTAATTCATCTTGAGTTGATTTTTGTATATGGTGTAAAAAAGGAGTCTACCTTCAATCTGCATATGGCTGGCCAGTTATTCCAGCACCAATTATTGAATAGGGAGTCTTTTCTCCAATACTTGTTTTTGTCAGCTTTGTCGAAGGTCAGATAGTCGTAAGTGAGAAGCCTTATTTCTGGGCTCTATATTCTGTCCCATTTCTAGATTATTGTTTTAGTAGCAGTACCATGCTATTTTTATTTTTGTAGCCCTCTGGTATAAAGGCAGGTAGTGTGATGTCTCCAGTTTTGTTCTTTTTTACATAGGATTGCCTTGGCTATTTTGGTTCTTTTGTGGTTCCATATAAAGTTTTAAATAGTTTTTTCTATTCTGTAAAGAAAGTAGCTAGATAGAAATAGCATTGAATATGTTAATTGCTTTGAGCAGTATGGATATTTGAATGATATTAATTCTTCCTATCCATGAGCATGGGATATTTTTCCATTTTTTGGTGTCATCTATTATTTCTTTGAGCAATGTTTTGTAATTCTCATTGTAGAGATCTTTTGCATTTACCTCCCAGGATAGCTGTATTCCTAGGGATTTTATTGGCTTTTTTTTTTTTTTTTTTGGCAATTGTGAATGGGATTGTCCTTGATTTGGCTTTCATCTTGGCTGTTGTTGATGTATAGCAATGGTGGTGATTTTTGTACATTGACTTTGTATTCTGAAATTTGCTGAAGTTCTTTATCAGATTAAGGAGCTTTAGGGATGAGACTATAAGATTTTCTAGATATAGTTGTCTGCAAACAGAACTTGTTTGACTCACTCCTTTAATTGACAGTAAGTCAATTATGCCCTTCATTTCTTTCTCATGCCCGATTGCTCTGGCTAAGACTTCCAATACTATTTTGAATAGAAATGGTGAGACAGGGCATCCTTTTGCCAGTTTCCAAGGGAAACACTTCTGGCTTTTAACCATTCAGTATGATGATGACTGTGGGTTTGTAATAGATGGCTCGTATAATTTTAAGGTATGTTCCTTTAATGTTTAGTTTATTGACAGTTTTTAACACAAAGGAGTGTTAAATTTTATTGAAGCCTTTTTCTGTGTCTACTTTGATTATCATGTTTTTTGTCTTTAATTCTTTTTATGTGATGAATCACATTTATTGATTTGCTTATGTTGAAGCAATCTTATACTCCAGGGATGAAGCCTGCTTGATTGTAGTAGATTAGTTTTTCAATATGCTGCCTAATTGGTTTGCAAGTATTTTGTTGAGGTTTTTTGCATAGATGTTTATCAAAAATATAGGCCTTGAGTTTTTGTTGTTTTTGTTGTTGTTGTGTCTCTGCCATGTTTTGGTTTCAGGGTGATACTGGCCTCATTGAATGAGTTGCAGAAGTGTGCCCCTCTTCAATTGTTCATAAAAGTTTCAGTAGAAATGATTCTGAATCCATCAGGTCCTGGGCTGTTTTGCTTGGTAGGCTATTTATTACTGATTCAATTTTGGAGCTTGTTATTGGTCTGTTTAGGGAATCAACACCTTCCTGGTTTAATCTTGGGAGGGTGTATGTATCCAGGAATTTATTCATCTCTCCTGTGTTTTGTAGTTTGTGTGCATACAGGTGTGTGTAGTAATTTCTGAAGGTTATTTTTATTTCTGTGATGTCAATAGTAACATTCCCTTTGTCATTTATGATTATGTTTATTTGGATCTTCTCTTTTTTCTTCTTTATTACTCTAGCTAGAAGCCTATCTATCTTTTTAATTTTTATGTAAAAACAACTACTGTATTTGTAGCTCTTTTGAATGGCTGTTTCTCAATTTCCTTCAGTTCCACTCTCATTATGGTTATTTATTTCTTATGCTAGCTTTGGTTTTGATTTGTTCTTGATTCTCTAATTCTTTCAGTTGAGATACTAGGTTGCTAATTTGAGGTCTTTTTAACTTTTTCACATGAACATTTACTGGTCACACAAATTTCCTGCTTAACATTGGCTTAGTGGTGTCTCAGAGATGCTGGTATGTTGTATTTTTGTTCTCATTAGTTTCAAATAATGTCTTGATTTCTGCCTTAATAATTTACCCAAAAGTCATTCAGGAGCATGTTAATTTCCATGTAATTGCATGGTTTTAAGTTATTTTCTCAGTCTTGACTTCTTTTTTTATTGTGCTGTGGTCTGAGAGTGTGCTTGGTATAATTTTTGTTCTTTTGCATTTGCTGCAGATTGTTTTATGTCTAAATATGTGGTCAATTTTAGACTATATGCTATGTGGTAATGAGAAAGTATATTCTGTTTTTTTTAGGCTGAAGAGTTCTGTAGAGATCTATCAGATTCATTCAGTACAATGTTGAGTTAAGGTTCTAAATATCTTTATTAATTTTATGCCTTGATGGTCTAATACTGTCAGTGGAGTGTTGAAGTCTCCCACCAATATTATGTGGGAGTCTATATCTCTTAGTATATCTAGTTGTCTCTAACAACTTGCTTTATAAATCTGGGTTCTTCTATGTTGGATACATATATATTTAGGATTGTTACATTTTCTTATTGAATTTAACCCTTTACCATTATGTGATGCCCTTATATATCTTTTTTGATCTTTGTTGGTTTCAAGTCTGTTTTTTTCTGAAATAAGGATTGCAATCTCTGCTTTTTTCTGTTTTCCATTTGCTTGGTAGATTTTCCTCCATCCTTTTATTTTAAGTCCATGGATGTCATTAGATTTGAAGTGGGTCTCTTAAAAACAGTGTACCATTGGGTCTTGCTTTTTGTATCTAACTTACCCACTCTGAGCCATTTAAGTGGACCATTTATCATGTTTACATTCAAGGTTATTATTGATATGTATGCTTTTGATTCTGTCATTGTGTTGTTAGCTTGTTATTATGCTGTCTTATTTCTCTGGTTGTTTTATAGTGTCACTGGTCCATGTGTTTAAGTATGTTTTTATATCAGCTGGTAGCAGTCTTTTCTTTCTATATTTAGTGCTCCTTTCAAGATCTTTTGTAAGACAGGTCTGGTGGTAATAAACTCCCTCAATATTTGCTTATTTGAAAAAGATATTATGTCTCCTTTGCTTAGGAAGCTTAATTTGGATGGATATAAAATGCTTGTTGAAGTTTTTTCTTTAAGCCTACAATCTCTTCTGGCTTCTAGGGTTTCAGCTGAGAGATCTGCTGTTCCCGTTTTAAGTGACCTGCCTTTTCTTTCTAGCTGCCTTTAACACTCATTTTTTAGACCTTGGGAAATCTGACAATTATGTGTCTTGGGGATGATCTTCTATAGAATCTTGCAGAAGTTCTCTGTATTTCTTGAATTTGTCTGTTGGCCTCTCTAGCAAGGTTGGAGAATTTTTCTTGAACAATAACCTGAAATATATTTTCCAAGTTGTCTTCTTTTTTCTTTATTTTTATCTGACTGTTTTATTTCAGAGAACCATTCTTCAAGCTGTGTTTCCTGAATTTGTCTGTTGGCCTTTCTAGCAATGGTGAAGAAGTTTGTTTCTACGGTCTTCTGAACTATGTTTCCCAAGTTTTCTTTTTTAAATTTATTTTTGTCTGACTGTCTTTTTTTAGAGAGCCAGTCTTCAAGTTCTGAGATTTTTTTCTCAACTTGGTTTATTTTGCTGTTAATACTCATGATTGCATCATGAAATTCTGTCAAATTCACTAGGTCGCTTTTTATATCACGTATTTCATCCTTCAGCTCCTATATTGTTTCATTGTGACTCTTTGTTTCCTTGGCTTGGGTTTGCCATTCTGCTGTATCTTGATGTTCATTCCCATGCACATTCTGAATTAAATTTCTGTCATTTCAGCAAGATGAGCCTGGTTAAGAACTCTTGTTGAGAACAGCTGTGGTTGTTTGGAGGGCATATGACAATGGCCATTTGAATTACTGATATTCCTGCATTTAGTTTTTCTCAATTCTGCATATGGGCATTTCTTTAACTGCAGTTTAGATTGGGTACAGTCAATAGATTTATTTTCTGGTTGTTTTCACAGGGCTGAGGCTTTGTGCAGGTCTTTATTTGAAGCTGACATCTTGTCTTTGGTTTCAGACATAGCAAGGTGTTTTTGGTTTGAACCTTTAAGAAATAAGTCAATAGGTGACACTTAGGTGTATTGATCAGTTGGTAGACTCTTTCTCGGTTTTGTGGCTCTCCTATGTTTCTTAAAAGTTGCAGCCGTGTTCCCTCTTAACTCTCTAAAATAGTGGGTTTTCTTCACCTTGAGTGCTGGTTGTAGATCACAGCTTGTCACTCCTGGGATGTCCACTGCAGCTCTGGGGTAATCTCAGTATTATGTTCCTTCTCCAATGTGGAGGTAGTAGAGGAAGAAACCTTGGTAGTGGTTGTGGCCAAGTTTTTTTTGCTTGTCACCTAGGGGCTCCCCCTTAGAGAGATGCAGGTCAGCAATCACTCATTGCAATGAGCCCAGGATGAAGGATTTGTGCTGTGAGCCCAAGCCAAAAGTTCCATGTCTGGTGACAAGTGGTGGGGTAGGGTTGGGACCCGTAGGAGATGGACTGGCATCCTCTACTTGGGTTGACTGCAGCTTATTATAGATGTGGATAAGACCCTAATAATCTTTCATTCTTTGTCAGTCTGAGGGTAGCAACTGCAGAGGCAGTGGCAGAGAGGCTTTCAGTTGCCCCTGGGGGCCCTGTCCAGGAAGCTGACAAGCTGCTCCTGCCTCTATAGCTCTGGCAGGAGGAAGCTAGAGGCCCAAGCTTGGAGGACCTGCTCAGTGAAGAGATATGGGAACAGGCATCCATGTAACAGTCTGAGGTTTTTATCATAAGGAATGCTGGATTGTATTGAAAGCTTTCTCTGTATCTACTGAGATGATCATATGGTTTTCTTAATTCTGCTTGTGTGATGAATCACATTATTGATTTGTGTATGTTGACCAGCTTTACATCCCCATCCCAGAAATAAAGCCACTTGATCATAGTGTATTAGCTTTTCGATGTGGTACTGGATTGTTTGATAGTATCTTCTTAAAAATTGTTTGTGTCTACATTTAGGCTATTGGCCTGAAGTTTTCTTTATTTCATTCATTTTGTTGTTGTTGTGTTTCTTCCAGATCTTGGTATTAGGCTGATGCTGGCTTTATACAATGCGTTCTGCTGGCACCCCACCTCATCAATTTTTGGAACAGTTTCATAGGATTGATACCAGTTTTTCTTTGCATGTCTGGTAGACTTGAGCTGTGACTCCATCTGGTCTAGGAAACTTTTTGGCTGGTAGGATTTTTTTTTTAATAGCACATGTGATTTTATGAAAACTTAAATACAATATTAAAAACTCCCCAATAAATAAGACAAAAATAAAAGAAAACTTGGGAGATAATGTTTTTGATGAAGCTTGACAGTCCAGATCATAAAGGAGCAAGGATACATTTATATCTGGAACACTGTTGAGCCTGTTTTTAGATTAGGTTTTTCTTTTAAGCTGATCACAGCCTAAAGTGATTTCACAACACTCAACTAATAGGTCATTTTCTATTATTTGAAATACAGTATTCTGGAATAATGCTCCCATGCCTCTTCTTCTAATGTCATGCAAAATGTGGTTAAGCAGTCTGCAGAGTAAGTGTTCCACAGGCAATAAATGTAGAAAATGGTGCATATGCATTACCTTCTTAGAAATTGACAATGCACATTACCATATTACTATCTCTGAAAAATCCTGTAGTGAAAAGAAATATATTATCCAATCTTTATCAAGCATTAGCATATAATCCTTCTGATGTATTTATTGGGTCAAAGAGAAAATACATCCCTAGTATGTGGATATTTTAAAAGAATAAAAACAACAGTACCGTATTTTTGATTTTATAAAATGGAGTCAAAATTATTTTCAGATAAAAAGTCATAGCTTTACTAGATTTTGTTGTCTTAAAACATTATTTATATATATGAATATATAATATATATAATTGCTTTTTAGGTTCTGGGACACATGTGAAGAACACGGAGGATTGTTGCATAGGTTATAGACATGGCAATGTGGTTTGCTGCCTACATTCCCATCAACTATATCTGGCATTTCTCCCCATGTTATCCCTCCCCAAATCTCTACCCCTCACTGTTCCTCCCCTAGATCCCCCCCCCCACAAACCTCAGTGTGTGATGCTCCCCTCCCTGGGTCCATGGGTTGGTAGGACTTTTTTTTATTACTGATTTAATTTCAGATCTTGATATTCTATTCAGGGTTTTGATCTCTTCCTGATTCATTGAGATATTGTATATTTCTAAAAATTTATCATTTTTTTTTCTAGATTTTCTAATTTGTGCACATACAGTTGTTAATAGTTTTCTCTGAGGATCTTTTGTATTTCTGTGGGACTGGTTGTAATGTCATATTTCTCATTTTTGGTTGTACATATTTTTATCTTCTATTTTTTTGTTGTTAATCTATCTAACAGTTGTTAAATTTTATTTACTTTTTCAAAAAACAAACTGTTAGTTTCATTAATCTTTTGTATGACTCTTCACCTATCAATTTCATTAAACTTTTTTCTAATTTTAGTTATTATTTTTTCTTCTGCTGCTAGTTTTGAATTATTTTTTCTGGTTCCCATAGGTGAAAAGTTATATTATTAACTTGAGGTCTTTCTAACCTTTTGATGAAGGCATTTAACCTTATAAACTTTCCTCTTAACACTGCTTTACTGGATTCCAGAGATTTTGGTTGGTTGTATCCCTATTTTCATCAATTTCAAATATATATTTAAATTTCTGCCTTAATTTAGATGTTCATCCATGAGTTATTCAGGAGAAAATAGTTTAATTTACATGAATTTGTGCAGATTGAGACAGTCTCTTGATAGTGGTTTCTATTTTTATTGTACTGTGGTCCAAGAGTGTGCTAGGCATGATTTTGAATTTTTTTGAATTTATTGAGGCTTACTTTATGACTGAGAATCTGGTCAGTTTTCGAATATGTTCTATGCATAGCTTTCAATAATGAATATTCTTGGTTGTTGGGTGGGATTTTCTGTATAAGTCTATTAGGTTCAATTGGTTAAGTGCCTAATTTAAATTCAGAATTTGTTATTCAGAATTTATTTTCAGAACTTTCTGCCTCAATTATCAATCTAACACCATAGTGAAGTGCTGAGGTCTCTGACTATTATTTTGTCATTATCAAAGTCATTTTTTTATGCCAATAAGAACTTGTTTTATGAATCTGTGTGCTACAATGTTTGGTGCATATATATTTAAAATAGTTGTATTCTTTTTTGACTGTACCCTTTGTCATTATGTAGTATGCTTTTTAATATTGATTTAAAGTTTATTTTATCTGCTGTGAGAGTAGCAACTCCTCTTTTTTAGTTTCACATTTGCATGGTAGATCTTACTCCATCCCTTTACTTTAAGTCTGAATATGTCCTAACACTGAGATGAGTCTGTTGAAGAAGTCAGAGGGTTGGATCATGGATTTTTATCCAGATTGCCACTATGTATTTTAAATGGGGTGTTTAGCCCATTACATTCAGGATTCACATTTATATGTGAGTTTGACCCTGTTTTCATGTTGTTAGCTGGTTGTTATATAGACTCGATTTTGTGATTGCTCTATAGTACCTGTTGGCTATGTGCTTCAGTGTGTCATTATGGTAGCAAGTGTCATTGTTTTGATTCCATGTTTAGTACTTTCTCATGGATCTGCTTTAAAGCTGGCATAGTTGAAATATATTCCCTCAGGATTTGCTTGTCTGAGAGGAATTTTGTTTTTCCTTCACTTATGAAGTTTACTTTGGCAAGATATGAATTCTTGGTTGGAATTTCATTTCTTTAAAGGTGCTGAAAATAAGCACCCAATTTATTCTGGCTTGCAGTGATCTTCTGAGAGGTGTGCTGCTAACCTGATAGTGTTCCCTCTGTACATGACTTGATCCTTAATTCTAGCTGCCTTTAAGATGTTTTTCTTTTGTGTTGATCTTGATGAATCTAATGACTATGTGCCTTGAGAATGGTTGTCTTTTATAATATCTCACCAGGGTTTTCTATATTTCTTGGATTTATATGTCAACACCTCTAGTGACAGTAGATAAATTTTCATGAATGGTATCTTCAAATATATTTTCCAAGTTTTTTATTCTCTGTCTTTCTCTCTCAGGAATGTAATGAGTTGTAGAATTGATTTTTTTACATAATCTTATATTTCTCAGAGGTTTTGTTTATTGTTTTAAATATTTTTTTCTTTTGTGAGTTGCTTTGAAGAATTGTTCTTCAACTTCAGAGATTATTTCCTCAATTTAGTCTATTCCATTGTAAAGACTTCTGATTGCATTATGACATTATTTTAGTGACATTTTAGCTCTAGAAGGTCAGTTTTGTTCATTCTTAAGATGAATATTTCATCATTCAGCTCTTGAACAATTTTCCTGGATTTGGGATTTCACCTTTTTCTTGACCTTCAATCAGTTTTCCTGCCATCCAGATTATGAATTGTATGTCTGTTGTTTTGGTCATTTCTGACTATCTAAGAACCATTACTAGGAAGTTAGTGGACTCATTTGAAGGTAAGAGGATACTGAATTTTTTCATTGCCACAGTTGTACTGGTTCTTTTTCACATGTGAAGAGTGGTGTTCTTTTAACTGTGGTGTAATATGGGTATAGTCAGTTGACTTTATTTTTGGATGTTTTCAGAGGACCAAGGACCTGTACAGTGTCTTTATTTGTTGCTTAATTTTTACCCTTGGTTTCACAAGGGAATATATCAGCAAGATATTTTTGGTGTTGCAGTTTGGGCTGGGATCCATTATATGGTGCTTAAGAGTAATAGTTGGTAGATAGGCTGTTACTCATCCACACTGCTCCTCTGTATTTTCTTATGTTTGCCACAGTGCTCTGAGGTGACAGGCAGAGAGCAGTGTCCCCTCACTAGGTCCACTCCTGCTCTTGGGGAAGCCCACTTCTATCACTAGCACTGCACCTATGTTTCTTTTGTTAGGTGTTCCAGGCTGTGGGCCTCTCTGGGGCAGAGGCCACAGCAAGGAGTCTAAGAGTGTAAGCTTCTCTTGCTCGAGTGCTGACCACAGATCTTACCTTGACACTCCTGAACCATGCACTGTAGCCCCAGTGCCAGGTCAGGCTTTTTATTCTCTCCCCAGCTTGAGGCATCAGGGGCAAGGGACTTTAGTAACAATGACAGAATATCTTTTACTTGTCTTTGGGAGCTTCACTGCAGAGGAACACAGAGCTGCTTGCTGCCAATTGGAACAATCAGCTGATGATGGGGTGGCTGCCTGCTGGCCCAAGCTGAACTTGCTTTGCCTGGTAAAGAGCAGGTGGAAGAGTAGAGGGGCTCTCAGGAAAGACAATCTGGCCTCCTCTCTATAGGGTGGCTGTGGTGTTCTATAGGTGCAAGTAAAGCACAGGCTTTTTGCTCCCTTCCCAGCCTGAAGTCAGCAGAAGCAGGTACAGCAGCAGACAGTAGCAGAAAGGCTATTAGTTGCCTCTGAAATCACCACCCAAAAGATGCACAAAGCCATTGCCAATGGGAATGTTCAGCTGAGGGTGGAACAGCTAGGTTGTGGGCCCACTGCAAAGGTTGGTGGGGTTTTCTTGGTGAGGAGCAGGGAGGCAGAAGTTTGTGGGGAAGACAGTCTGGCCTTCTCCCCATAGGGTGGCTGTGGCTACTGGGGGTGCCAGTAAAGCAATAAGGGAATCAGGGTCTTTGTTTCTTCACTAGCCTGATGGCAGCAAAAGTGAGTCCCACTGTGGCAGCAATGGCAGAAAGACTGTTGGTTGGCTCTCAGCGTTCCACCCCCAAAAAAACGCAGGGCCACCACCACTGAAGTGATGAGGCAGGGATAGGGCAGCTGCACTGGGGGCATAGGCCACCCCTGATGTCAAGTGAGGAGTAGCAGGGATGAGGACCCCAGTGGAAAATGGCCCTGAAGCTTTTCTGTACAGAGGCCTGGGACAGTTCTCAGGCTCTCTGCTCCCTCTCTAGCCTGTGAGCAGTAGGTGTTGAGTGGTGGCAACAGGCTATCCTGGTGGGCCTGTTGGTTACTTCTGGATGCTCCTTCAGAGAAATGGAGAACTAGATGGAGTGCGCAGCCAGGGTTCGGGTGGTTGTGTGGCAACCTAACTTGGGCTAGCCTGACTGACTCCATTTTAGCTGAAAACTCCAGCCTCACTTCCCCCTCTCTGCCTTGGCCCCTCAGGTTCATAACTGGGTCATGCTGTACTCAGAGTTGTGAAGCATTGAGGTTTGAAGCACGCTGTTCTCAGCACCTGTAACTATCGTAATCTCATCCTTCTTGGCAAGACCTCTGCTATTATGGAAAAATCCCCTTTGATTATTGTGTAGAAAGTACCTGAACACCCCCCTTAGTGATTGTATGGAAAGTTCCCCCTGCTACCCTTCTTAACGCCTCCTACTAACTTGCTTTTTCTGCTTCTGTAAAATTCTGCTTCAGCTAGGTACCCCCTCCCCTACCTAAATCAAGATATAAAAGATAATCAAGCCCCTTCCTCCAGGGCCTAGAGAACTTTGAATGTTAGCTGTCTTTTGGTTACTGGCTAATAAAAAAACTCTTAATTTGGAACTCAGAGTGTGGTGCGTTCCTTCTAACTCACTTGGATACAACAGTTGCCCTGGGGGCCCAGGCGAGTGGGGGTTTGCCTGGTGATATGGTTTGGCTGTGCCCCTACCCAAATCTCATCTTGAATTACCACATGTTGTGAGAGGGACCTGGTGGGAGATAATTGAATCATGGGGGCAGGTCTTTCCCATGCCATTTTCATGATAGTTAATAAGTCTCACAACAACTGATGGTTTGGAAAAGAGGCATTTCCCTGCACAGTCTCTCTCTCTTTGACTGCTGCCATCCATGTAAGACATGACCTGCTCTTCCCTGTGTTCTGCCATGATTATGAAGCTTCCCTAGGCATGTGGAAATGTGAGTCCAATTAAACCTCTTTCTTTTGTAAATTGCCCAGTCTTGGGTATGTCTTTATCAGCAGTGTGAAAATAGACTAATAGGTCTGGTGAGATACAGCAGAGACAAAGCCTGTAGGCTATCTCCTACTCAGCACTGTGGATGTGATCCCTATGATGGGGGTATGCAAGAGTGTAGCCTCCCTTGTTGGTCTATAGCAGCTGGCTCCAGGTTGCTCATGGACCCAAGGCTCATGGGCTCCATGTGGGCCTGAGTAGGGGCTCTGCCCTGAGCTGCTCTCCATGTTGGTCTGGAGGTCTTAAGTGGGTCAGGGGGATCTCCTGTGTTTGGGATTGCAAAGATCAGTGACAGAAGTCTGGCTCCTGAGGGCAGTCACTCACTCACCTCACCCTTCCCTCTGCTGGGCACCTCTCCTGGCTTTACACCAATCCCGGTAAAGCAGCTGTCCTGCCTCACTCCTCTCTGCTCTTTATGGATTGCCATTGCTTCCTTGATGAATCCCGATGTGGCCTCCTGGATGATGCACTTAAAGAGCTAGTGTTTACTCACCACTCTGTCTCCTCTCTGTGAGAGCCTCTCACCCTCATGCTTCTAGTCAGCCATCTAGTTTCTGCTTTTAAAGGCTTTCAATTGATTGGATGATCCCCACCCACATTATCCAAAGTAATCTCTTTTACTTGAAGACTGCTGATTGTAGATGTTAACTATATCTACAAAATAACATTCACAGCAACACCTAGATTGGTGCTTGGTTGTATTACTGGGTTGTTACAGCCTAGCCAAGTGGACTCATAAAACTGACCTTTACACATGGGCTATGGATTAAATCTGTCTTGACACAAGGAAAGACAGTGGTGCTAGTTTTGAGAGGTTTTTTTTTTCTATCTAATATAAACTTAAATTTATTGTCTTTCATTTGCATTTTAAAATAAACACACAGAATAATCAATCAAATGAAATGTGTAGAACTATATGGTAACTGGAGCAAAAACTAACTTTGATTATTTTCTGAAACGAATAAAAATGAAAAACAATTATATAAAAGGCAGAAGTAATTGTTCTGTCTTTGCCTAGGTTCCCTTGAAGTAGAGGCTGAGATGGAGCCTTGTGTTTAATTCATTTGGGAATGTAAACCTAGGATGCAAGAGTGAGGGACATGTGAGTACATAGGGTAAAAATAAGAACAAAATCTTGTGTCTATCACAGGAGCCAATGAGTAAAGAGCATGAGTACTTCACTTCTGAGGAATCATATAAAATGCATTTCAGAATTGGCTTCAATTTTCTATTGGTCTAAGGTAGCCACCCTGGCCAACACCCCACACTTCTGCATGTGAGTGCCAAATAGATTTCTAAGATACTGGGGCAAAAAGTGTGCAGGCTCAGGGGAGGGTCTGTTAGATTACAGCTGTGAGAAGCTGGTCATGTCTTGGGAAACTGGCATCTGGAGTGGTAGCTGGGCTAAGAGGTGGGCCAGGGTAAGAGGTGGGGTTATGAAGATAGAAGAGATGCATAAGTGGTGCCCAGACATGTTCCTAATATGTACAATGATGTTCAATAAAACCATCCTCTGTATCTGTCTGTTTCACTGTCAGTAGAACATCTGTGTCATTAAAAATATTCCCTTAAATTTCTCACAAGCAAATGCAGCCATTTCTTTATTAGCTTTGGTATACCCTGATGGCTAGAATAGACACTGAATGGCTGAAGAGATGCATTTTTCAAATGTTATAAAAATGAAATAATTTTCTCCTAGACTTGAGGATTCATTATTTCAACATGGAATATGGCTTCTTGATTGAGGCTCCAGGGTCTCTTTCAGGGACTCTTCCATCCAATACCTCCTGAATTGTTTTGTCAGACAAATCTTTTTATTCTGTTCCTTTTGAACAAATTGAGGCATCTTGCTCCAGTGTTTCTGATAACATTAAAACTAATTTTGAATTTTAAAACACTGCTTTCAGCATTTGAATAATTCCCAGAACATATTCATCAACTTACAGTATTCTTCTCTCTGAGAGAGAAACTATTATTTTATTTTCCTGATATTCTTGTTGGTAAATCTTATGGTCTATTGAATCAGAGTACCTCAACATGATACTATTTTAAAACTTTTTTCTTTAAAAATTAACTCTTCTTTCTTTGCTTGATGCGTTGTAAATGAGCCACTGGTCACAAATATAACTTGCATATGTATATATTTTTTTAACTCAAGAAGTTTAGAATTTCACTAACAAATATTTTCTCTGAAAAAGAATACTGTAAATGAAAGGTTCCTATATATATAATTACCATATAATGTTAATCAGGATAAACATCATTTAGTCAGTTTAAACCATTACTGCAAAAATATAAATTTACATGTTCCTTTCTTATTTGTTTATCTCTTGTTTGGGAGATCTTCTCCCTGATACATTTTTAATTATGATTACTGGATTCCTCCAGGTCTCATCAAAATAACTGCAATATTTCCGGAAATAATTGACTGATGAATAATGATAGCAAAATTCATTGTGTCCCTACCATGTGCCAAACATTGTGCTAAGTACTTCACATACATTACTTCATTAAGTTCTCAAAAAGACCCAATCAACAGATGAGGACACTGAAGCGTTTTTAGTGACCTAGTTTGTCAAGCACTGCAGAGTCAGTAAAATGCAGGTCAGTCTGTCTCTATGATCAGTATGACAAACCTAATTTTAAAGACGCTGCAGAAGCTGGCACTACACTAAAACATTTTTAATTTCTGCTTGATACACATCATTGTCTCCACATTAATCCTTTGTGCAGCTCTCATATAAAGTCTTCTGAAAGGTACAGCTTTGACAAGAGTTTCTGTAATTTTTTTCCTCACAATCTCAATTTCACTCTTAATTAAAACACAGTCTTTCTTCTTTTTACCACAGTGGAAAATGTATTTTTCCTCTCTATCACTATTAAATACCACCATCACTATTACTCTGCCATTTCTTTATTGCTTCTGTCTCCTCTAATACATTGTGCATGGAATCATTCTTTCTTGCCTGTAAGTTTAATTGCTCTCTCGCCTCTACTTCCTCCTCTTGTATATAAAAACATGCTTAACTATATTCTATTTTGTAAAGCCATTTAAAAACTGATAGAATTCCTTTGAAAACTTTTTGAGTCTTGTTAATACTGGATTGTTGGTTGGAAAGAGACTCCGCCTTTACATTAAGACATCTGTGGTTCTAGCTGTGCAGAGCACGTAGAGCAGGGACAGGAAAAATAAGACCTAAATTGTCAAATGCCATAAAAAAAGTAATATTTAGATTAAGAGGGGAAATAGAGAGGTGTTCTAGATTGATAAGAAAGAATGGGCAAAGGAAGAATAATTCTGGCAAGTCCAACAGATAGCAAAGACTTAACCACAACAAGCAGAGTGACAGAAATTTGGCCTAGTTCACCAAGAGCTTGAAATTCTAGCCTGGGAGTGGATTTCAATTAAAATACCTGGAAGAGCTTTGCTAGGTCCTTGATTAGGAAGTAAAGAAATGAACTACTGTTTCTGAAAGATATTTCCGGTGAGAATGAGAAAAAGAGACTGCAGTGGAAAGTATCTAGAAACAGAAATATTAGTTGAAAGATATTTCAACCAAATATTAGTTGAAAGATATTTCAACCAAATATTGGTTGAAAGACCTAGGCTTGTAGGTGACTCTGAAAAATATTGTGGTAGAAACATCAGTAAACTATAATGTCTAAATTGATAGTGAATGGAACGGTGTACAGTCAGAATGTAATACAAGACAATATCAAAATTTTAAGAATAATGGACCTAGAGATTGATAGTTCCTATAGTATAGTATAATTTTGTATGAGGAGACCTAAGAAAAGCATTTTTACTCCTATTGTTGAAAGCCAGAAAATTTTGCAAGTTCTCAGAAAAAAAAAAAAGGATTTGGTATTCAAAGAACTGAGTTTCATCATCATTTATTTTTAATTAATTTTTAAGGGACTATGTACTATAATGTGGAAATTACTTCAGGTTGTAATGCATTTACTTTGTGTAAATCACTTGTGTATTTACAGAGTTGACCTTTTGTGGCTAGATCAATAGTTTCAAAGTGATCTTTAAATATCAGCCTTATTTTCTATATCCTGATCTGTGCTAGTAACATATCTTTTTTTCTCTCTAAACTTCTGTTTTGGATTCTGTCTTACTTTGATATTTGAATATAGGCAGGGCACAACTTTTAAATATCTGCTTAATAGACAAATATATTAATACAAGCCATATATTCACCTACTAACATTAGGTTCATCAGGAATTCCCTCCTGTCTGTGACCTAGAACCCCGCATGAGTTTTCTTTCTGTCCCTCTTCATTTATTAATGTGTATTATTTATTGGACATTTAAGAAGTGCTAGCACTAAGAAGCCATGTGTAACATAGCACTTTGGGAAATTATATTCTAATAGGTAGGAAGTGACAAAAAGTAAGTAAATAAACAGTATATTTCTGATTGTGGAAACTGCTTGAAAGGAAATAATTATGGTATTGTAATAAAAATATATGGAAAGAAAACTCAAAATTAGACAGAATGATCAGCAAAGACCTTTCTGAAGACATGACTTTTGAGAGAATACCTGAAAAATGAGAACACTAACCACACTAAGTGCCAGATGAAAAGTATCTGCAGCAAAGAAAATACCAGTTAAAGGCTAGGACTGTAAACTCTTAGAGGAAAACACTGAGATAAATTTTTGTGACCTTGTATTTAGTAAAAATTCCCTAGAAAATTTCAGAAGCACAAGATCAACAAAAGATAAAAATAGATAAATCGGGCTTTTTCAAAATTAAAAGTGATTGTGCTTAAAGGGAACCATCAAGTGAGTGAAAAGACAATATATAGAATGAGGGAAAATACTTGCAAATCACATATCTGTCTAGAACATATAAACAATTCTAACAACTCAGTGATGAAAAGGCAACCGAATTAAAAATGGAGAAAGAATTTGAATAGGTATGTCTCCAAAGACAATATGTAAATGGCCTATAAGTACATAAAAATATGCTTAACATCATGAGTAATCAAGGAAAAGTAAATGAAAACATCAATGAGATACCATTTCTCATCCAGTAGGATATTTTAGTCCATTTGAGATGCTCTAACAAAACTGCCTTAAGCTGGGTGGCTTGCAAACAACAGAAATTTATGTCCCTCAGTTCTGGAGGATGGGAAGTCTAAGATCATGGCATGAACAAATTTGAAGTATGCTGAGGCCGTGCTTCCTCATAGACAGAACCTCCTCTTTGTGTCCTCGTTTGGTAGAAAGGCTGAGCTAGCTTTCTGGGATCTCTTTTATAGGGGCACTAATCCCATTCATGATGGCTGTGTTCTCACAATCTATTTGCATCTCAAAGGTCCTACTTCCTAATACTATCACCTTTAGATCTAAAATTTAGAGATATGAATCTTTGAGGAACATAAACATTTAGTTCATTGCAGATGCTATAATTAAAAAGTCAGATAACAACCAGTCTTGGCAAAGATATGGAGAGATTAGAATTGTCATACACTGTGGATAGGAATGTAAAATGGTACAACTGCTTTGGAAAACAGATTGATAGTTTCTAAAACAATTAAACATATAGATATCATATGACCCAGCAAGTCTACTACTAGAAGTGTATTAAAGAGATATGGAAATATATGTCCACATAAAAACTTGTTCATGGATGTTTATAACAGCATTATTCATGATAGTCAAAAGGTAGAAACAACCCAAATGTACATTAACAGACAGATTTATAAATAATATAGGGTATATCAATACAATGGAATACCATTTGACCATAATAAAAAAGGAATTACTGACTGACACATGCTATGATATAAATAAAACTTTAAAACATTATGGTGAAAGAAGACAGTCACAAAAGAAAACATATTACATTATTTAATTCATGTAAAAATCTAGAATAAGAAAGTATAGAGATGTAAAGTAAATTAGTGGTTGCTTAGGGATGGAGGTGGGGGATAGCAGGATAGGTAACTGATAGTAGCTAAAGGGTGTGCCGTTTTTTGAGGTGATAAAAATATTCTAAAATTGACTGTGGTATGCCTATACATATCTGTGAATATACTAAAAACCATTAAATTGTACATATTATATGAATTAATTATATGGTATGTGAATTACATCTCAATAAAGTTAGGGTTTTTTTGTCTGTTTTATAAAAAGTTTCTATAGAACACAGCCTGCATGGCTGAATTAGAATGATATGAATTGAGGTTGGAGACATGACAAGGCCAGATCTCAGAAAGTCTAGGATGTCCTCTGGAAGCTAACCTGTGAGCTTCCCCTCCTTTCCTACCAACTCTCACCTCAGTAGCTTCTGCCTGACATCTGGGATTACTAGCAGGTACCAAGTAGCTGTTGAAATTACCTTCACAGCCATCTCCATAACTTTTCTCTACTGGCAAAACCAAATCTCAGGTTTCCTAGGAAAATGAGTGATAAAAATGGGAGTCCCACATCTCAGGGTGAATGTAATTGTTTCCTTCTCCTATTTAAAAAGTTATCCACATACACACCTTGAGACTTGGTTATTATCCCTGTTCCCTTTTGTATTTTCTCTCTTGTCTACTTTTCAGGAAAAGTAGATCAGTGTCTGGGAAATTAGGGGAGAAAAGTATGAGTTTCCATATGGATCTGCACATGAAGTTTACTTATTTATTTATTATTGTACTTTAGATTCTAGGGTACATGTGCAGTAATGCAGGATTGTTGTATAAGTACATACATGGCAATGTAGTTTGTTGCCTCCAACCCCCCATCACCTATATCTGGCATTTCTCCCCATGTTATCCCTCCCCAACCTCCCCACCCTCCTGCAGTGCCTACCCTGCCTCCCCCAAAAGACCCCAGGATGTGATGCTCCCCTCCCTGTGTCCAGGTGTTCTCACTGTTCAACACCCACGTATGAGTGAGAACATGTGGTGTTTGATTTTCTGTTCCTGTGTCAGTTTGCTTAGAATGATGGTTTCCAGATTCATTGATGTCCCTACAAAAGACACAAACTCATCATTTTTTATAGCTGCATAATATTCCATGGTGTATATGTGCCACATTTTCCTTGTCCAGTCTATCATTGATGTGCATTTGTGTTGGTTCTGGGTCTTTGCTATTGTAAACAGTGCTGCAATGAACATATGTGTGCATGTGTCTTTATAACAGAACAATTTATAATCCTTTGGATATATACCCAGGAATGGGATTGCTGGGTCAAATGGAATTTCTATTTCTAGGTCCTTGAGGAAGCACGACAGTGTCTTCCATAATGGTTGAACTAATTTACACTCCCACCAGCAGTGTAAAAGTGTTCCCATTTCTCCACATCCTCTCCAGCATCTGTTGTCTCCAGATTTTTTAATGATTGCCATAGTTTTTAATTAATTTTAAAAGGTATTCTGTACTTGGACATGCAGTATTTTCATTGTAGCATGCCTGACACAAAAGGGGCAGGATATCACATGTGATCTGAAACCCATTCTTTGTCCATGTTTCCATTTCTTCAATTGTGACAGAGAATAATAATAATACATGAGAAGGGAAAATTACATGAAATGAGGGAAACAACCATTTATTGAGAGCCTACTGTGTACAAAACCCAATGCTCCAAACACATTTTATAATATAAGTCTCTGGACAATTCTATCTTATACATAATATGGATTTAATATTATACCTAAATCACCTGAGGTTCAAATGTATTGTTCTTTTCCAAAATGGCCACACACATGTTGGGGGGAGCCTCTGAAATTTGAGACAGAGTTAGGAGGTGACAAGAAGGTGGGTTGCAGTGCAGTATGGAAAGGCTGACGCTCTGCAAACTGCCACAGTGAATTCTGAAATGTCCAAGAATTTTAAATTTGAACATGAGCTTCAAGAGTGTTCTGAGAGTAGGAAAATGGAACATACTTGTTGAATATTATTACTTTAATTTCTAAGTAAATTTAGACCTATGGTATGTGAGCTCCCTTTGTCCTGTTGTCTCAGGCCCTTCAGTTTTGAATGTAGGCTCATGTCTATGTATGTGAGCATGCAGGGGTTGCAATGTAGACATAGGGGTGGGCACAGCCCAGGGTAGATTAAGGAACTGACATTGCATTTACAGAATATAATACATGAAGACCAAATAATTTACAGAGCTTGATATATGAAGGCAAAGTAACATGATACATGAAAACTGAATATTTATTGAGCACAGTATTGAAGAAACTATTTGGTTCCATGGAGGATGATGTTCCTACTAGATACCCCTCTATAAAGGAAGAAGCAATCGATTTGCATGGCAATCTAAAGATGAGAGCCTTTATGAAGCTACCTCAGGCTGGGAGACATGGTCACAGTTGAGAGGGTGTCTGTTGCTGACCAGCAGTAGAAACTCCTCAGTGTCATCTTAGACATTTACTTTTGAAACAATTCACAGCAGTACAAGACTTCGATCAACTTCCTTTGTTCTTTTCATTTTCTCAGAAACAGTAGGGATTCCTGTGGGAATAAGAAAAGCAACCCAACCCTACCTCTGACTGAAACAGAGTAGAGGATGGTAGTTGGTTGGGAATATAACTGAACACTTAAAAACACTCACTTCCACTTTGAGGGCGTCAGGGTACTCCCAGTGAAGCAAGAATTCTCTTTTCTTTCTTTCTTTCTTTCTTTTTTTTTTTTTTTTGGAGATGGAGTTTCGCTCTTGTTATCCAGACTGGAGTGCAATGGCATGATCTCGGCTCACTGCAACCTCTGCCTCCCAGGTTCAAGCAATTCTCCTGCCTCAGCCTCCCGAGTAGCTGGGAATACAGGCTGTGCCACCATGCCCAGCTAATTTTTGTATTTTCAGTAGAAACAGGGTTTCACCATGTTGACCAGGATGGCCTCGATCTCTTGACCTCGTGATCCACCTGCCTTGGCCTCCCAAAGTGCTGAGATTACAGGTGTGAGCCACTGCGCCCGGCCAAGAATTCTCTCTTATTCTGTCCACAGATCAAAGGGTATGGAGTTGAAAGGAGTGCAGGGTGACAGGTAAAGAAAGAGAAATAACAGAAATTATTATTATAGTAGCTGCAAAATCCATTGGGAATATAGTAGTTTTACCAATCATGGGTTAGTTAGGAAGATATTTATCTTCCATCTAATGTGCTTAGATCAAGGGTCACAAACGAATATAGACAGGATGAGTTCAGCCTGCTGACACTTTGCATTCTGGCACATGACATTTGAGTTTGTTTGATATATTTAGATAAGCAAACATACATACAGTTCTCCACTTCCTAAAGATTCGCATTATTTTTCATTTTATGTTTACATTACCTTTCTGACTCTGGCAGCATTCTAGTTTGTGGCCGGCCTGGAGCTTAGAACATGTTGTCTCTGAAAATTAATACTTATTCTTGGAAGGTGTGTGCGTGTGTGTGTGTGTGTGTGTGTGTGTGTGTGTGTGTGTGTGTGTGTGAGAGAGAGAGAGAGAGAGAAAGAGAGAGAGAGAGAGAGAGAGAGAGAGAGAGTGGAAAAAGAGAGGCAGAGAAAGAGACACAGAAAGAAAAGAATGACAGGACAGGGAAGCAACAACAGAATGCAAGTACTGAGCAGAAAACATCAGATAAATGTACGCAGCCATTAGCTGCAGCATTCACTGATATAGCAGCCTCTTAGTGGCCTTGATGTTGGGTGTTCACCAACTCCCTGACACCACTAGGAGATTGGAACTCACTAGATCGAACACATTAGTAGAAACATATTGCTATAGATTGAACTGTATTTCCCCCAAATTCTTATTTTGAAACCTTATCCTCCTATGTGACTATATTTGAAGAAGGTTTTTTAGGTGGTAATTAAGGTTAAATGAGGTCATAAGGCTGAGGTACCAATTCAACAGGATTGGTATCCTCATTAACATAGAAAAAGAGAGAGTGATCTCTCTCTGCTCAAGTGCATGCACTAAAAACAGGCCTTGTGAGGACACAGCAAGGAGGCCATCTGTAAGCCAAGAAGAGAGCCATCACAAGAAACCAAACCCTGCTGGAATTCTCATCAAAATTTCAGCTCCCAGAACAGTAAGAAAATAGATTTTTGTTTAAGTTACCCAGTCTATGGTATTTTGTTATGACAGCCTTAGCTGATTAATACTCATATTAAAAAGAAAGAAACATGGATTTCACAGTGAGGCAACCTCTGCAGTAATAAGGTTTCCTCCCAGGTGATCAGAAAAAGGAGGTACCAGAGAGTTGTGTATTGAGAATAGGATAGTAAGAACAGAAAATGGGATATCTAAATGGAGTTTAACTTTGGGATGCTTTTCTTTTATGCTCTAGGAAAGTCATATTTAGAGCAGTGATTGAAATTTCTCTATCCCCTTTTATGAAGAAATTATCTGTAGTGACCTTACCCCTTAAGAAAAATCTGATAGACTTCTTTGGTGTTGTTTGTTGTTATGGGAAATAAAGACGTAAATGTTTTGCCAACTTTTCTTCAGAGAGAGATGTAGACTATCAAAAAAGAAAGGAAATCAGAGAGAGAGGGAGTGATGGAGAGAGAGAGAGAAAGAGAGAGAGAGAGAGAGACATAATACACACTGACTGCCTGGCAAAATTTGGGGTGGTAGGGAGAGCATAAGTTACTGAGTAGCCACTGCCTGGTGGACAAAAGTAAAATGAATATGAAATAGCCCTTTGTTTCTCAAGCTAAGAATAGAGAGGTAACCTTAATGAGTCCTAAAAGGCTTGCTAAAACTGGAATTTGAGTAACTCATGTAGCATTATATGAAGTAACTAGACTCAACATTACTTTGCAATCCTAAATCCTCAGCCTCTAATTCCAAAAGAGAGATAATACACAGGAATACCTGGAGTGAATTTTCTTCTACCATATACTTGTGGACTGATAATGGGTCATACCAAGAGAATAGAAGGGATTCAAAGACAAATCATCACACAGTCTTTTGCAATGGCTGACCCTATAGAGGGTGTGGAGATGAGAATGTGGTCAGGGCATTTGAAAAGTACATCTACCTCAGCCCCAATGTTTCTGGCATATATACGTGCAAAGTATGACTCAGCGTATATGTTAGAAGATTTTACTGTATTTCCAGGCCCCTATACTCAATGTATACTGTACATTGTATGAGGAATGAAAATAAGTATAATGTCATTTTGTTTTGTAAAAGATCTGCTTTTATGTCTGTAGAGCATGTACTGAAAATATAGATAATAAAATATTGAGTCAGCATTAGCTATAAGACTATGATAAGGTTTCCATGAGAAATGAAACAATAATGTCTTGCATGTGTATTGCACTTGATAAATTATCACAGATGATCACATTTAATCTTGACAATAGCCCTTTAATCTTGGTAAAATAAATATTATACTGTTTCTGCAAGTCCATCTAATTTGTAGATTAAAGTTTACAAAGTAAATCAACAAGAACTTGGTGAGTACAAGTCCGGTGCTCCATCCACCACTCCACAGCTGTTCTGCTAGAGGAATTTTCTAAATCTGTTATTGAAATATTTATATTAAATTAACTTTTTATAATTTACCAGTACAGGTCCTTTAACTTTGCTCACAAATTTAATTATAACAAAGAATATGAACTTACTATTTTCACTGGGTCATTAGATATTACAACTTTTAGAATTGTATTTTAGGATTAGTCAAATATTTATTTTTGAAACCAAGAATACTTAGAGACGTTTACAAGGCCATGTGTGTATTATTTGATAGTTCCTTACAAGTGAAATCCTTGTCTTTGGTATATTTTTAGTCTTAGCACAGAATACAATGCCTGGCACATAGTAAGCATTGAATAAGCATTTAGTTAATTGAATAGAAGGCCATAAATTACAACATTCAAGAAGTTAAAGGCATGACTTCAGATTGTAAGCATTATAGTATTCAAGATAAAAATAAATTCAAAAACAATACCAGAGAATACATAATCATTAAGCTATACATTTGTAAACATCTTTTCCTTTCCTTTAAAGTCTCAAGTTGAAAATCCTCTACATGATAAAATCCTATTGAAAATCTAGGTTGGGTTTGACTTCAGTTGCGTATTGTTTTCCAGTGGACAGTGAGTTTCTTAATACAGAGAACTGTGACTTATCTGTAAGTACAGATTGGGCATCCCTGCACTGTACTCCCACAGCAAAATTGACTTCCCCCCACACATTACTCTATAGACTAATTGCACATATGAATTTCCCACTGGACTGCAATTCCAAAAGACAGGTGCTGACAGTTGATGTGTCATTATTGTCTACCCAATTTCTTGTATATATCTTGCAAATAATAGACATTTAATAAATATTTATTTACTATCAAAATTATAAAAATAGTAATACAGAAAATTTGCAGTTTATATAATCTCATAAATAGTACATACCAAAAGTAAATCAGTACCTTACAACATTTATTGAACCATTATTCTGTGTAGAAAATTGAGTCGTATATTTGGAGACAAAAAATATTTTATAATGAAGTTAAAATAAAGCATACGAAATTACTTAAAAGGTTTATTTGATCAGATGTTTTGGCATCTGCTAAACATAATGTGAATATATTTTTTATCCACTTTCAACAGAACTGGCTAGAGAAAAAAAAATGTCTCAAATAAATTATTTTCAGCTTCTAGAGCTGTATTTGTGTTTATGTCCAGTTACATGCTGCGATTCACTCAGTTATTCCTGGGGCATTCTTTACTCAGAATCTGAAAATACTTCTTCCTTGTTCTTATTCCTTTTTCCTTCCCCTTAAATCTCAAGACAAGAAAACAGAATGCAAAAGAAAAAACCTATATTGAGGCACAGAGTTTCACTTTTGTAAGGAAAGTAAGCAAAATACTGGCAATAGGTGAGTCATATCTCCCTATTTATAGTTTGATTGGAGCTCTAGGCTCTGTAAACCCAAGGAAGAGAAGTCCATTGGGGTCTCCTCCTTATGTTGGGCATGACCCCTACCTCAGGCATATCAACAATGTCCAATGTGAGAGTTGAACCTATGTTATCCATTGATTAAATGTCTCATTTGAAGGCTGGAAGAAAATAAATTAAATCGGGGTTTAGAGATAGAAAAATAAATCCATGATGGTCAATATACTAACATCCCTGTATCACACAATGCTCTTTAGAATTTTACAGAAGAAAAGTAAAAAATTTACTAAATACAAGAAAAAGTCTTAACCATAATTGTTACACAGTTATCTGAAGCAGATACTAACATTTGTAAAATCTGTAGATTTTTGGTAATTTTGACTTAAATAGCTAAAGAAATCTCTTTGAATGACCAAACCTCAAAATATTTGTAATTTTTTTTTCTTTGTTGTTCGTTAGAATTTTCAGTCTTATATTCCTGTTTTGGCCTCTCACTGAAGCTACTAAGATAGTTTCCCAGCTGGTCTCCATGTTTCTCGTTTCTCAATTACCAAATGTCTCAAATAAAGTTTACAGAATAATTCAACATCAAATTTAAGAAAAAATATTTGTTCCAGTTCTAGGATAGTGAGAGGAAAATTGTAGTGCTGGACAGCCTAAAGTTCTAAGGATACATCTTTGAGGACATGAAAAGAAAAGGCATGAGCAGCTAAAATGTAGAAATGCATCTGTGGAAGTTGTCTAAGTGCTCATTCTTAGAGTAAAGATAAAGCAATAGGAAACAGAAAATACTGTAAAAGTTCTCTTTGTCACAGGAGGGCTGTCTGAAATGATAGAATATGAATTAGAACATGGAATAAAGAATCCCCTGAGAAAATATTTGTCATTCAAAAAAGTTTCTGAATATAGCATAATGACTATATTGTGAATTATTTTCCTGACTGTCTCTTTTGGATTTGGTCTGACTGTGAGGGTGAGAATAAGCATACCACAAAAGAGCTATTTCACTGACACAACATGAAGGGGTATGAAAGAGAATGATTTCTGCAATTCCTTGAATTGCTTTGTGCAAACACAGGAGCAGGTGGCTGGATTTTTGGCCGAAAGAGAAAAATGAGCTTTGAGTGAATAAACAAAAGTAGATGTGGCAGAAAATGGTGACACTATTACAGGAAAACCAAGAGTATTCACTTACAAAACCTATGTAAGAAGTACCATTCAAAAGAAAGACTTGGGGGCAATTGAGGTGTGGGGATTTCTTCATTTCTGAAACTATAATTTATTTTGTAAGAGGTTTCATTCCCCCTCTAGCAGTGCAATCTGTTCATGCGACTCTAGATTTATAGTTCTATCCCTGATTCGTAAGATGCATTTTCAATTGTGTAGTAACTACTCTACTTGGATAACCTACATGGACCTTGAGCAAACCCAAATTTATTACTTTGGCTCCAAAATCAGCAACACTTGTTGACTTGCATGTTTTGATTAATGACACTTGTGGTCTCTCACTTACACAGAATTAAACCTTTGAGATATGTTTGACTTTTTTTCATATCTACCTGATACATTGAAAAATCCTCAGTGACTTTTAACTGCCATATTCTGCTTTCCATGTTTACATCTACAACCATTTTATTAGTTACCTTTATTGATCATGACAATAGCTATTAGTATTTGGTGAGTGCTTACTAGGTGCTTACTAAAGCATGAAGAGCCTTTCATGACTACTCTTAGGTAATCCTCATAACAAATATAAAAAAAGAGTTAAAATTATAGTCACTGATATCCAGAATAGTGGAAAATAGTACTCAAAAAGAATTAATTATTTGCTTGAAGTCACTACGACAATAAAAAATCAAGCCAGGAGTTGACCAACAACAGTGCAGCCACAGAGCCCAAAGTCTTACACATGCACTCATCTGACTTCCACAGAGACGTTGTTATTATATAGAAGAACAATTTATTAGACTCCAATGTGAATCCTGCCCTCCAACAGACAGTCACTCATAACACTAGTTTATCCTAAACATTGCTGTAAGAAATATCTTGCAAAACCTGGGCCAGGCGTGGTGGCTCAAGCCTGTAATCCCAGCACTTTGGGAGGCCGAGGCGGGTGGATCACAAGGTCAAGAGATCGAGACCATCCTGGTCAACATGGTGAAACCCCGTCTCTACTAAAAATACAAAAAAAATTAGCTGGGCACGGTGGCGCGTGCCTGTAATCCCAGCTACTCAGGAGGCTGAGGCGGGAGAATTGCCTGAACCCAGCAGGTGGAGGTTGCAGTGAGCCGAGATCGCGCCATTGCACTCCAGCCTGGGTAACAAGAGCGAAACTCCGTCTCAAAAAAAAAAAAAATATTTTGCAAAACCTCAATTATATCAGCTTCACAGTAAACTTTAATAGCTGCTCATTGCCTTCTCAATTAAGCAAAACTGCCCCCTTTGCAATTTCAGACCTTTTGTTTTTTACACACTATCTATAGTATTCACCCTATTTCATTCTATTTTTTATATGCAATAATTCCTAAGCAATTTCTGTTGTCTGATACCATAGTTTGTATCAACATAAGAGTAGTTCTTATGTTAAATTATGTAGAAAAGAATGGATTATGTAGACAAGAATCCAAGATGGCTGATCGCTAACAGCTCGGGATTGTAGCTCCCAGTGAAAGCTCAGAAAACATGAGGACGCCACACTTTCAGACAAATTTTTGTCGCTCACGAACCAGAAGATTTCCAGTAGAGGAGCCCCGCGGGTCACCAGCGCTACTCTTGTGGCTGGCGCAGCGGTTTTGCCATTGCCTCGGCGCAGCAGCTCTTCGTGCACAGTAAACGGGACTGGTTCCCCTACTGACTGGTGTTTGGAGCTCCGGGAAGGCAGAGCCGCTTGTGGCGGACTCAAGAAGGAAGCCAGACCGGAGATTCCCAGGCAGAAGAGCACCATCAATCTTATCACTGCTGTTTTGGCTGGCGCAGTGGGTTGCTTGGATTCCAGCACTGGGAATCAATAAATTGGACGTCCACTCAGAAACCTAATTAGAAAGGCAGTAATTGTAAAGACAACAAATGGATAAATTCACAATAAAGGGAAAAAAACAGCCTAAAAAGGCCGAAAATACCGAAAATCAGAACCCCTCTCCCTCTACAGGGGATTGTAATTCCTCGTCAGCAACGGAACAAGCCCTGATGGAAAAGGACTGTGTTGCATTATCTGAAGTAGGCTTCAGAGGGTGGATGATAAGAAATTTTTGGGAGTTGAAAAAACTTGTTCTAACCCAATGTAAAGAAACTAAGAACTTTGAAAAAAGGTTTGATGAAATGTTAAAAAGAATTGACAATATAGAGAGGAATATAAATGAACTAATGGAGTTGAAAAATACAACATGAGAACTTAGTGAAATATGCACAAGTTTGAATAGCCGAATTGATCAAGCAGAAGAAAGGATATCAGAGGTTGAAGACCAACTTAATAAAATAAAATGAGAAGACAAGAATAGAGAAAAAAGGATAAAAAGGAATGAGCAAAGTCTCCAAGAATTATGGGACTATGTGAAAAGACCTAATCTACGTTTGATAGGTGTACCTGAATGTGATGGAGAGAATGAATCCAAGCTGGAAAATACTCTTCAGGATATTATCCAGGAGAATTTTCCCAATCTAGCAAAGCAGGACACTATTCAACCCCAGGTAATACAGAGAACACCACAAAGACATTCCTCAAGAAGAGCAACCCCAAGGCACATAATCGTTAGATTCACCAGGGTTGAAACAAAGGAGAAAATACTAAGGGCAGCCAGAGAGAAAGGTCAGGTTACCCACAAAGAGAAGCCTATTAGACTTATAGCAGATCTCTCAGCAGAAACCCTACAAGCCAGAAGAGAGTGGGGGCCAAAATTCAACATCCTTAAAGAACAGAACTTTCAGCCCAGAATTTCATATCCTGCCAAACTAAGCTTCACAATTGAAGGAAAAATAAAATCTTTTATGAACAAGCAAGTACTCAGAGATTTTATTACCACCAGGCCTGCTTTACAAAAACTTCTGAAAGAAGCATTACACACAGAAAGGAATAACCAGTATTAGCCTTTCTAAAAATATACCAAAAAATAAAGAGCATCAACATAAAGAAGAATTTACATCAACGAATGGATAAAATAGCCAGTTAACATCAAATGGCAGTAATCCTAAATTTAAATCAACTAAATCCCCCAATCAAAAGATATAGCCAAAACCTAACCGTATACTACATCCAGACCCATTTTATATCCAAAGATACACAAAGACTCAAAACAAAGGGTTGGAGAAAGATTTACCAACCAAATGGAGAGCAAAAATAAATAAATAAACAAAAAGCAGGAGTTGCAATTCATGCATTTAATAAAACAGATTTCAAAGCAACAAAGATAGAGTGGTAAAAGGATCAATGCATTCTAATACCCAGATACATAAGACCCATAAAGAGATTTAGACTCAATGAGACAGAAAATTAATAAGGATATCCAGAACTTGAACTCAGATCTGGAACAAGTAAACTTAATAAGTATAGAGCTCTCCACTTTAAATTCACAAAATATACATTCTCCACTTTAAATACACAAAATATTGTTCAGCCATTATTAATACCCATTCATAGAATAAAGCAATATTCCTGTTCTCTCTCCCTCTTTTTCTTCCTCTCTTTTCCTCTCCTTCTTTCCTTTTTTTCAAAACAAAAAAGGAGTCTATTACAAATAACGTGCTCATGCGAGCACATTACATGACCAATATAGGAACAGTAATATAGCAATAACCACTCAGCTTTCGATTTAACTGCAGAATCAGGAGGAGAAATCAACCAAATTTATACAAAAATCCACAGGCAGGTATTAAGAAATATCTGCTAGCAAGCTTAAGGAAACATTATACCCTACCAGAACAGATCCAAGAAAAGGTTCAGATAGAAGCCTGCCATGAAAATGTAACAATTGTGGGAAAATATAAGTAATTTACAAATTTCAAAGGGCCCTACTGTTTTCTGGCCAGCAACACACATGTCCATATATATATATATATATATATATATATATATATATGAGTAGTTATTTTTACCTTGATTGCCATCGTATTGATTTACTACTTTGTCTTTAAAAATTATTTGAAACAGTGTCTTCATCATTAACATATTTCCAAGCAAACCCTTGTAGTGGGGCATTAGGTCTCTTGGTCTCCAATCGTACTTGGTCTATAAATCACTAAAAACCCTTATCTTACTCTCATCATAGTTAAACTACATATGGGTACAATTACATTTATCAGAGAAGAAATTTCCCTAACATTGGAACTTAGTTCCACTAATACTACTCATTTTTCCCACAATGATTAATTAATTGGCTATGTATTAACTGTGTATTCAATTGGGCTGAAGTAGGGACAAAAGGGGTAAGGAAAAGTGTTCAATGTGGAAAATAACTAAGCAGAGGGAAGAGCAAAGGCCCAAAGGAAACAGTAAAATTTAAAGGAATGGGGAGTGTAAGTCACATATAAACTCCAAATTCAGGCATGAGAAGACCACAGATGCAGTCCTATCCTGGAAGGGTCAAGGGCAATATCATATGTAGTCTGCAAGAAAATTGGAAATAAATAGAATTTCTAGGCTGTTTCATGGCAGTACAGAAAGTGTTAGGGCACAGATATTTTAAAGAGAGCAAAGACCAACCATGTATGTGAAAAATCACATGGGATAGCCAAATTTCATAAATTGGCAACAAAGCCATCATCTGGGACTAAAGAAGAAAGAGCAAGCTGATGCTTGTAGAACAACAATGTCTTCTATGGGGCCGAAGACAAGAATCCAACAAAAATAAATGAAAATATTTACCGGCATCACTAAGACTCCAGTGAAAGAGCAGTAATATGAATTCTAATGAGCATAGTGAGTATGACTTTCTTACTTTTATCCACAAAGCTTAGACAGATGTCTAGGTAATTAAAAAACAGTAAGTTCTCATACAGCACCATGAAAAACATTGCATAGAAACAATTAAAATTAAATATAGATTTTTTTCATTTTTTTATTAAAGAAAAACTTTTCCAGCAGTTTTAGGTTCAGTGCAAAACAGTGGCAAGTACACAAGGTTCATATGCATGGCTTCATCCGGGATCGATATCCTGTATCTCAGTGGTACATTTGTTACAACCAGCGAACCTGCATCCTGACATAGTGTTGTCCCTAAAGACCATAGTTTACATTAGGTGCATTCTTGATGTTTACCTTCTGTGGGATTTGACAAATGTATAATGAAATGTATCCACCATTATAGTACCATATAGAATAGTTTCACTGCACTAAAAATCATCTGTACTCCACCTACTCATACCTTCCACCTTCCTTCCAGTCGCTGGGTAACCAGTGACCTATTTACTATCTCGGCAGTTTTGCCTTTTCCCAACATCATATAATGGTTGAAATTATATAATATGTAGCCTTTTCGGATTGGCTTATTTCACCTATTAATGTGCTATGAAGGTTCCTCCATGCCTGTTCATGGCTTGTTAGCTCATTTATTTATAGTGCTGAGTAATATTTCATTGTATGAATATACCACAGTTTATTTGCCCATTTTACTGAGAGGCAACTTGGCTGCTTTCAGGTTTCGACAATTATGAATAAATCCACTCTAAAATTCCCTCTGCACTTTTTTATGTGGACATAAGTTTTTCAAATCATTTGGGTCAATACCAAGGAGAACAATAGCTGGATCATGCAGTAAGTGTGTGATTAGGCTTTAAGAAAACGAACCTATAAAATAGCTGTATTATTTTGCATTCCACCAACAATGGATGGGAGTTCCCATTACTCTACATCTTTGCTAGCATTTGATGTTAGTGTCTTAGATTTTCCCCATTCGAATAGTTGTGTAGTGACATCTTATTGCTGTATTAATTCCATTTTGCTAATGACGTGATGTTTGAATACAAATTTTTAACACATAATCTGTATGTGTATGTGCATGTATATGTATATACAATCAATTTTGGCACCATATAGTTCTTAGTTCTAAAAGGAGCAGTATTTTATAGAGTGAAGGCACATGTGTATATAAATGTATATTAATTGAACATAAAATTCAGATTTTAATTCAACATAATATATGCCTAATACTCTACATATATTAATTAAATACTAAGTACAGATGAGAGGAGAAAGTAATGAATAAAGTGACACTTTTTCTTTAAACAGTCATATGTTAATATTCAACTGCAGCTAATTTTAGTAAAACTAAATATATTTGACTAAGAAGATAACTTCAAATCAATTAAAATGTTATAATTTTTCTGGAATATCAGCTAGATTAATGACAATTTCCATCTTAATGTGGATCCCATTGTTTTCTTCTATTTTATTTTTATAACACTATAAATATCTGTACTTTTTATAAAACCATTTTTCTGTATGACATGGTTATCTCTTTTCCTAAATAATCCTCACCCGTGCATATAACAAATGCCATTCATAGAGTACTATTAAAGTCTTATCATCATCAAATATACATTTGTAAGTGGTTATCTATATTTGAAATGATCACTCAGACTCTAAAGTCTCGTTCTCTTCTTTATCATGGCTCTAATTGGATATACCTGGATTGAATATTAGGATTTGTCTTAGGTTAAGCTACTCAGAAGCAGTACCTTGACAATAAATAATGTGCAAGTTATTACATACTAAGTCAATGGTAGAAGCAGAATAAAAAAGATGGGGCAGGCAAGGGTGCAGTTTTAAGAAAAATCTGGCCAAGCCTTTTTCTTTTGGGTTAAATCATTTCTATTCCATCCTCTTACTTCTATATTTCCCTGTCTGCCTCTTATTTTTCCTTGTCTGTCTCTTTAACTTTACATTTTTGAGCATTCAGCTTTTGCAATCTAGCTTATAGGGATACAACTGCAAGATAAACTTTTTCTTTTTTTTTTACTACCATATCATTTCATAACCTTGCCTCTCAATCCTGCACTGGCTTGGAATCCCAGTACCTTTCCAATCCTAGCACATTTGAGACTCATCTCTTCAAGTCTGATTTGCTTAGAAAATGATGAGGTTCCCAGATTTTACTCTGACAGTGTTTATGCAAGAACACACAGACATCATTAAATAATTAACTTAGCAATTGGTTATTATTTTCACTTTTCCTTTTAATGATGAATAAAACTGGATGAAATATTAGGATTTGTCTTAAGTTAAGCTATTCAGAAGCAGTACATTAACAAGAATTATGGTACAAGTTATTAAACATTAAGTGAATGGTAGAAGCAGAATAAAAAGATGAAGCAGGCCATGGTGCAATTTCAAGTGAAATCCTGCCAAACCTTTTCTTTTTGGGTTAAATCATTTTCATGCCATCCTCTTACATCTATGTTGCCCTGTCTGCCTCTTCTTTTTTCTTGTCCTTTCCTTTAACTTGAAATTTTACATTTTTGAGTGTTCAGCTTTTACAATCTAGCCTATAGGGATACAATTGTAAGACCAACATTTTTTTTTTTTCAAATAGAGTAAAACACAGACAAAAATAAAGTTTTTAAAAGTTTAAAATTTCAGATGGTTTTAGGTTATTTCTGAGAAGGGAGGCTAACAGAGATCAGGTAGACTAAAAATTCCTAACTTGGAATATCTTTGAGTGGGATGTAATGGCAAAGAAATGGGATATGGAATAGGGTCTTTCATGCAGAAGACACTAAGCAAATGCCCAAGATGAAAACAAATTTGCTTTATTTAAGGAGGAGAAAGTAGACCTATTTAGCTGTGGCAAGGGAAAGAGGTCTCAGATATTTATGAAAGCAAATTCCTATATAGTCTTATAGCCATAGCAAAAAAATTAAAGGTGTTCACTTTTGTTTTTTAATCTTGTTATGTTTGTTGTATGGAAAATAAACTGTATAAGGCAAGTGTAGCTGCAGGGAGGATCATATTTTGGATAATGTAAGGAAGAAATATTGATGACTTAGATTTGAGTGTTAGTTGCAGCTGTAAAAGTTTCTCACAAAGAAACCTTTTCAACTTGATTTTCTTCTTTCTGTCAAGGCTTATAACCCTGTGTTTTTTACTGTATAACTATTTTAAACAGTTGTTCTACAATATAAAATATGTAGCTTGAATAATTATTTAGCACGGAAGCTTTCCAATACCAGTAGACCTGTTCTGGCAATAAATAGATTCTCTATTTTTCAAAAAATAGTTATTTGCTTTTTTCAGGGTTTGTGTCACGCTCATTTATTCAAGTCCCTATGAGGATTTCTAACCCTTTATTCCATACTAAGTACCAAGGCAGTGTATTAGTTTTCTACAGCTGCCATAGCAAAATACTAGAGACTGGGTGGCTTAAGCAATAGAAATTTATGTTCTCATGGTTCTGGAATCTGGAAGTCCAAGAGAAAAGTGTTGTCAGATTTGGCTTCTTCTCAGGTTTCTCTCCTTGGCTTGCACATAGCCAGCTTCCTGCTGTGTCCTCACATGGCCATTTCTCTGTGCATACATGCTCCTGGTGATTCTTTGTATGTTCAAAATTAATCTTCTCATAAGGATGCCAGTCATATTAGATTAAGACCTATCCCCAACAGCCTCGTTTTGACTTAATCACCTCTTTAAAGGCCCTATCTCCAAATAGAGTCACATTCTGACGTACTGTGAATAGAGATTCAACATATGCATTTTGGGGGGACACAATTCAGTCCATAATAGGGAGCCTGTTCTTATACTAACTACCTGGATCTGTCCCCATTGCCTAATGCCAGATCTTTTAATGCCAAACATTATCTAGATTTTTTTTCTCCAATAAATCTATGTCTTACCTGTACATTGACTTTTTTACTGTTTATTCTTTTCACACTGTCATTCCACAGCCTATCCAAGGTAGGTATCTAAGCATCAAATCCTTTTTGCTGTTAAGGTCTGAAATACATTATTAATTATTTTTATATGATATCTGCTCTATGTAGAAACTTTTTGATACTTTGGAACTTAATTTAGTAAAAAGGATGACTTTGCCTCATTTAAAGTTGAAGTTAATAGAAAAAAATGCATAGACGTTTCTATTACATCAATGATGCAACATATAAATTTATTTTCCAAGAGTCACTTAAGTGAAATAGAGGGAATGGAGGTCAACTTGCTGAGCAATGAGAAATGACTGGGAAATAAAAGTTTAAAACAGAGAATTCTTTGTAGATGCTGCTCTTTGAAGCAAGAGATGTTAGTAGCTGGAGCATTTGGGCCTTCTAAGGATGTTTGTTAATTTTTTTCTTATAGTCCTTAATTTAATCAATATTCATTGAGTGTCTGCTACATGTCAGACACTGGAATACTGTGGTGAATGTAACAGAATGGCTTATGGGCTTCCCGTCATGGAATTTAGTCAGAGTGGAAGATGAGACAGAATAAACAGGTAGGCAAAATGTAAGATGGTCATAAGTGCTGTGGAGAAAAATAAAGTAAGAAAGCAGAAAAGAAGGTAGAAAGGGTTGGTGCAATTTTCAACAAAGTGATCAGAGACAGCTTCTCTAATAAAGTGACTTTGAAGCAAAGACTTAAATGAAGTGAGGGCATAAGTCATATTGAGATCTTGAAGAAGTGTGTTTCCAGCTGAATAAATATTCAGATGTTTAAATGCTGATGAAAAAGAGCCAGTGCCAAGTGAGAAGTGGAAGATCCAGAAAAGTAAAATAATTGAGAGAGCAAGGTACCTGATAAGGTGAAAATTGACGGGGAACTGTAACAGTAATCAGATGGACTGACTGGCCTCAGAGAAAAGACACAGAATAAGAGCTTAGATTGAATTTCATTATAATAACAAGTAACTCTTGTGGATTGCTTCCCATGTTTCAAACACTGCTCTAAATATTTGACATATTTACTCATATATCTCATAACGACACCCTAAGGTACTAGTTATTCCCATGTTACTGATCGGGAAACTGAGTTCCCATGAGAAATTTGCCACAGGTCACAAGCTAATAAATGGTGGAATTATGTAAATACCCAAACATTCTAGAAATGATTAAACTTTTGAGAAAATGCAATGAAAAGATGGAAGTAGTGTTGTAAGGGATTAGATGTCAGTGAAGAGGGAACTAGAATGGGAAAGGGTAACAAGAATCTGGGCTTTGTGAGTAAATAAAATTTTTTATAATTATTGTTTTTCTACTCCAGACAAAGGGATACTGTGATGAATTAAAAAAAAAAACTGTCATAAGAACTTGTCATCATACAATTTATTCAAAGTGGAGAGAGAGCTAACAAGTAAATAAGCAAAACTTCACCTATTTTCTATTCCGTTCTTTTTTTTTTTTCTATAAGTTATTGAGGTACAGGTGGTATATGGTTACATGGTTAAGTTCTTTAGTGGTGATTTGTGAGATCCTGGTGGACCCATCATCTGAACAGCATACACTCCACCATATTTGTTGTCTTTTATCCTTTTCCTCTCTCCTGCTCTTCCTTACAAGTCCCCAAATCCATTGTATTATTCTTACGCCTTTGCATCCTCATAGCTTAGCACCCATGTATCAGTGAGAACATTCAATGTTTGGTTTTCCATTCCTGAGTTACTTCACCTTGCATAATAGTCTCTGATCTCATCTAGGTCATTGCAAATGCTATTGATTCATTCCTTTTTATTTCTGAGTAGTATTTCATTATATATATATATATATATATATATGTATATATCTGTGTGTGTGTGTGTGTATATATATATATATATATATATAGTTATTGTTTTCTATTCCAAAGGAAATAGTATTTAATCATATATATATATACATATATATATATATATATATCATATATACATATAATAAACATATACATTTCACAGTTTCTTTATCCACTCACTAATCAATGGGCATTTGGGTTGGTTCCACCCTTTGCAGTTGTGAATTGTGCTTCTGTAAACATGTGTGTGCAAGTATCTTTTTTGAATAATGACCTCTTTTTTTCTGGGTAGACATCCAGTACTCAGATTGCTGGATCAAATGGTAGTTCTACTTTTAGTTCTTTAAGGAATCTCCACACTGTTTTTCACAGTGGCTGTGCTAGTTTACATTCCAACCAGCAGTATAGAAGTGTTCCCTGATGGCCGTATGTGTGCCAACATCTCCTGTTTTATGATTTTTTGACTACGGCCACACTTACAGGAGAAAGGTATTATTGCGTGTGGTTTTGATTTGCATTTCCCTGATCATTAGTGATGTTGAGCATTTTTTCATATGTTTGTTGGCCATTTGTATATCTTCTTTTCAGAATTGTCTATGCATGTCCTTAGCCCACTTTTTGTGGGGATTGTTTGTTGTTTTCCTTACTGATTTGTTTGAGTTTGTTGTAGATTGTGGATATTAGTCCTGTGTCAGATCTATAGATTGTAAATATCTTCTCCCATTCTGTGGGTTGTCTGATTACTCTGCTGACTATTCGTTTTGCCTTGCAAAAGCTCTTTAGTTTAATTAGGTCCCAGCTATTTATCTTTGCTTTTATTGCACTTGTTTTGGGGTTTTTGGTCATGAAATCCTTGCTTAAGCCAATGTCTAGCATGGTTTTTTCCAATGTTATCTTCCAGAATTTGTATACTTTCATGTTTTAGGTTTAAGTCCCTAATACATCTTAAGTTGATTTTTGTATAAGGTGAGAGATGAGGATCCAGTTTCATTCTCCTACATGTGGCTAGCCAATTATCCCAGCACCATTTGTTGAAAAGGGTGCCCTTTTCCCACTGTATGTTTTTTATTTCTTTGTCAAAGATCAGTTGACTATAAGAATTTCGGTTTATTTTTGGGTTCTCTATTCTGTTCCATTGGTCTATGCGGCTATTTTTATACCAGTGCCATGCTGTTTTGGGAACTATGGCCTTAAAGTATGGTTTGAAATCAGATAGTGTGATGCCTCCAGATTTGTTCTTTTTACTTAGTCTTGCTTTGGCTATGCAGGCTGTTTTTTGGTTCCACATGAATTTTAGAATGTTTTTTTCTAATTCTGTGAAGAATGGTGGTGGTATTTTGATGGGGATTGTGTTGAATTTGTAGATTGCTTTTGGCAGTATGTTTACTTTCACAATATTCATTCTACCGATTCATGAGCATGGGATGTTTTTCCAATTGATTGTGTTGGTGAGGATTTTTTTAATCAGAGCAGAACTAAATAAAATTGAAACAAAAAAAATACGAAAAAAAACCAAAAAGCTTATTTGAAAAGATGAATAAAATTGATAGATCATTAGCAAGATTAACCAAAAAAAGAAGAGAGAAAATTCAAATTATCTCACTGAGAAATGAAACAGGAGATATTACAACTGACACCACTGAAATACAAAAGATCATTCAAGGCTACTATGAATACTTTTATGCACATAAACTAGAAAACCTAGAAGAGATGAACAAATTCCTGGAAAAATAATATCCTCCTAGCTTAAATCAGGAAGAATGCAGCAAGATTGGAATGGCAATTTAAAAATTACCAACAACAAAAGAAAGTCCAGAACCAGGCAGATTCACCGAAGAATTATATCAGACATTCGAAGAGTAATTGGTACCAATCCTTTTGACACTATTCCACAAGGTAAAGAGGAAGCACTCCTTAACTCATTCTGTAAAGCCAGCATCATCCTAACACCAAAACCAGGAAAGGATACAACCAAAAAAGAAAACTACAGAGCAGAAAATAAATGCTAAAATCCTTACCAAAATACTACCTAACCGAATCCAACAATATATCAAAAAGATAATCTACCATAATCAAGTGGTTTTCATACCAGGGATGATTTCACATACCCAAGTCAATAAATGTGATGTACCACATAAACAGAATCAAAAACAAAATCACATGATCATCTCAATAGGTGCAGAAAAAGCACTGACAAAATCCAGCATCCCTTTATAATTAACACCTTCAGCAAAACTGGCATACAAAGGACATACCTGAATGTAGTAAAAGCCATCTGTTCTATTTTAAACACAGTAAAGGACTTCTGTAGTCATTGACTGATTTAAATAAGTAACGTGTCATTTGAACAATATTTCTTGGGTTTTGCAGTATTTAAGATATCAAAAACTGGCCTAAATATATTCTCTGCAATTTATATTTTAAAATGTTAAGATACTATATAACGTGTTTCATTGTTCACATACAGTAAATATTGAATTAGAAACAAATTAATTGATAGTTTACTAAGCAATAAAGTGAAGTAAGTATTTACCTTAAATTTTTTAAGAGTGGAAAACTAACATCTAAATTTGATACTGGGTAGGCCCTTCATAGAAAGAAGCCTTTTCTTAAAAGAAATAATACAAATATTAATAGAAGTAATTTCTAGTTTAATGAGCATTAAAGAAGCATTACTTGGTTGATGTAGTAAGCTAGTACAATAGTATGTAGAAAAGTTAGCCTAGAATTAACAATGCAAAGATTGATGACATATGAAACACTAGGGGATCAGAAGGTGTCAAGAGATATTTATCAAAAACAACTGGCTTTATAGGTCATATTTTATTATAGCTGCCTCTTGTTTAAGATGGTAACAATGATAGAAGCCAGAAAATGAATAGTCTTAAGTTCACACTGAAAAGTTTTTGAACAATTCAAAAACACAAAGGTGGGAAATAGTGTAATCAGATTTGAATTTTTTTAAATCAAACTGTCTTTAAACGATGTGTGAACTGAAGAGAGAGAGCAAACCTGGGAGACCAGGCAAGTATTTAAGAAGTTATAGCAAAGTCTATGGAACAGTGATAATGACATTTAAGCAGATAGTGGCAGGAGTAAAGTTGGAGAAGAAGCAATAAATATGTAACATATTAAGAAATAGACCCTACAGAATTAGAGGCCAATTGAATGTAAGGAGATGAAGAACAGGAAAGAATCAGATATGATTAGGTCATTGATTTGTGCAACTGAGCAGGTAGAAGAATGCCAAGGAACTTACTGTGTTGGAATATCTTCCATTTTCCTTGCAAATCCACCTGCTCTGTATTCTAGAAAGGTGGCCCCTAACAACTGTTGCAGATGTCGTCCTGTTTTGTGGCTTCTAGGTTGGAGTTAGCTTATAGGTAAAAGAAAAGAAGGAAGGAAGCAAATAAGGTGAGTGTTTTTCCCCAGCGTCTCTCCTCAGAGTCATCTCAGCTTGTGGATCCTTTCAAAGGAGCTCCTTTGACCCTCTTTCTTAGAGTTTTATTAAACATTTTTGGTCCTAGACTCAAAAGACTAGGGTTAATAACTGCTCTGCTGCAAAAAAACTGGAATTTTTATACTTTTTTTTTTTTTTTTTTAGTGTGTGGGTTTCCCTATAGACCACTAAACTTCTCTAAATATCTCTCCCCCTTGGATATAACCACTCTTCACATTTTTTAGATATGATTTTGCCATCCATTTCCTGTTGAAACTCTGACTAAAATAAGTATGCTCAATTTTTACTCCAAACTGTATTTGTAGATTTCAACTTTACATCCAGATAAGAAACAGGTACTGAATGTCCTCTTTTGCCTGAAACAATAAAAAATAGTGCATATAAGTTAATAATGGACAATGAATCTGGAAAGTAGAAAATAAAAACGATAAGCTCTATGATTACTATAGGTCTTTGAATGCCATGAGAAAAATTCTAAGCCAAGATACCAAAAGGAATATCCATATGGAAACAGAGGTGAGAGTGCAGAGAGATCAAGGAAGTTACTGTTCACAAGATGGAGTACCAAAGAGAGCTACATACAGAGAGAATTCCAGACATCTACAGAAGGTCCCCGTCAATTATTTAAGAAAAAGCTGATCAGCTAATGAGTGTGAGGAAAATATCCAGAGCTGGGAGAAAGAACCATCTGGAAGGATGAAAGGAAGCAGTGCCCAACACTTAAGAAAGCCAGGAATATTACCTGTTCCAACCAGCCAGACTGAGAAAAATTCTTAATTTATAGAATATTAGGTAGAATATTCAAGAAGGCTTACTGAAATAGCGGATAAAAAGCAGTCCTAGACTTGACAATGCTTCAGACTTACCTAACAAATGGTTTTATTAAATAGCAGGAGATAGTGAAAAAAATAATATGGACAAATAGAAAAGTCCCATGAAGAAGGTAGATTTAAATCCAAATATATTTGGTGTTTCCAATTACCCTGATTTGACTATAGCACATTTTATACATGTAGCAAAATATCACATGTAGCTGCAAAATATGCACAGCTCTTACATATCAAGACAATGTTTTAAAAATATGTAAATAGTATAGTCATTCCTGTTAAAAGATACTATCAGAGAGACTAAAAACATATGACTCAATTTTATGCTGTTTATAAGTACACCAATTTTATATGAATAAAAGTAAAGTCTAAAATGGAAATAATGAAAAATCATAAGGTATGAATACCTTAATCATAAAAAATATATAGTGCCAATAATTGTGTAATATCCAAGAATATTAGAGATAAAGTCAGTCATTTCATAATGACAAAGGAGTCAACTTATCTAGAGGATCATAAAAATCCTAAAGGTACATGCACTTAACTGAGCTTCAACATGCCTGAAGAAAAATTTATAGAACTGAAACAATAAATAGAAAAATGATCCCATAATTTCAGTTCGATAACTTCTGTAAAACATTGATTGGTTGGGTGAGGTGGCTCACGCCTGTAATCCCAGCACTTTGGGAGGCTGAGACAAGAGGATCACAAGGTCAGGAGATTGAGACCATCCTGGCCAACATGGTGAAACACCGCCTCAACTAAATACAAAAAAATAAGCTGGGCATGGTGGCATATGCCTGTAGTCCCAGCTACTCAGGTGGCTGAGGCAGGAGAATTGCTTGAACCTGGGAGGCAAAGGTTGCAGTGAGCTGAGATCATGCCACTGCACTCCAGTTGGGCTACAGAGCAAGACTCTGTCTCAAAAAAAAAAAATTGATATAAAATATTGAGAGAAAAATCAGATAAGTCTGTTGGAGATTTCTCTGATTAATTGATAGATAGTTGCATAGATAGGTAGATAGATAATCACATTCTACCCAACAAGAATCCATGGAAGATTAACAGAGATGGGCCTTGTACTGAAAATTAAAATTTGTCTCAAAAAATTTAAGGTGATTTACATCGAAGTATGTTCTCTACCAAAACAAAATTAAATAAGAAATCATTAACAGGAAAATATCCAGATAATCTTCAAGTGTTTAGAATGTAAACAATATTTTTCATATAATGAAGGTAGAAGACTTTTAAAGTAAATTAGAAATCATTGGAATTAAATGAAGAAGACTGACAGTATCAAGTATTGATGAGGGTTAGGAGTAACCAGAACTCTCATACTTAGCTAGCAAGAATTGTAAAACAAAGAAACAAACTAAAAACAAACTCTTTACAAGTTTGCCACTTCTTATAAAATTAAATATTTACTTACGATTACACTAAGAAATTATATGCCTAAGAATTTTCCCTATAGAAATGAAAATATATGACTACACAAAGACTTGTACATGGATCTCATACTAGCTTTAAAAATAATAAAAAATACTGAGTAACCCAGGTGTTCAACAACAAATAAATGGATGACCAATTTGTGGTATAACAAGAGCAATAAATAAATATATAAATAAGTATACTACTAATACATGCTACCATGTATTATAGCAGAACCTCAGAAATTATTTGTTAACCAAGAGAAGCCAAATACAATGGATTATATAATGTGTGATTTTAAGTATATGAAATTTTAGAAAAAACAAAAACCAATTTATGATGACAGAAACGTGTTCTGTGGTATCTGAAGCCAAGGACTTGGGAGTGAGTAGCTGTGAAAGACAATAAGGGAAACTTCTATGGTGTTGGATATATTATATATCTTGATTAGAGTAGTGGTTACATGGGTATGTGAGTTGGTCAAAATTCACTAAACTGTGCCTTCAAAATGTGTAAATTTTATTATATGTAAATTGCATTTTAATAAACTTGATTTAAAACAAGAACAAACACATTGAAATGACATATTTGAAGTGCTGTGAAAAAAAATTGTTACTGTAGAGTACCAAGTTTACTAAAAATACCTTTTAAGAATAAAGGCAATAAATACACTGTCAAATAAACACATACCAAAGACCTGCATTAAAAGAAATATTGCCGGAATTTTCAACTAGAGGAAAAATTGTTTCAGGCAGAAATATCGAGAGGAAATTTGAGATTGGATAAAGGAGTCAATCAAGCTGGAAGATATATAATCCTAAATTCGTATTTAGAAAATAAAATAGATTCAAACATATAAAGCAAAAATGGACATAACTAAAAAGATAAACATAATTATCCACAAGCACAGTGAAAATTTTGAACATAACACAAGAGCTGGTCGAACAAATATTAAAATCTACTAAGTGTACAAATGACTTAAACAACTTTGACATATCAATACCTGTCTGTATAATGAAGCTAAGAGTTAGAATTCACAAACTTTCTAACAGCACATGAAATTTTACCAAAACTAACCATAAGTGATGGGATAAAGAAAGCCTAAACAAATCTCACATGATTAAATTAATTCAGAGTGAGCCTTATGATCTCTGTGGAAATAAAGGTCAATAACTAACTCAGTGGAATTAAATTAAAGGTCAATAATTTGAATCTTATATGATGCATATGCATATTACTTAATTTTCAGCCAAACATACTCATATGTATTATATATGGTTCAAATACAAATAAAAGTTAAATTAGAAAATATTTTATACTGAATGATAATAAAAACATAACTCGAGGGATGCAGATAAAAAGTGATCAGAGGAGAAATGTAATCTTAAATGCAGGTACAATGGCTCATGCCTGTAATCCCAGCACTTTGGGAGGCTGAGGTGAGAAAATCTACAAAGCCAAATGATGGTTCTTTGAAATAACTATTTAAAATGACAAACACAGAAAGGTTGGTCAATAAATTCCAGTCCCAACCAAATAAGTTTATTTCAGAAATGTAAGGGGTTTTACTATTTGACAATTATTTAAATTAATTCATTACACTAATATTAAAATGAAAATATATAGTTGATCTTTAAATAAACTGTAGAAAAAGTATTTGATAATAATCAACACCACTTCATGATAAACACTTGCAGAAAACAAAGATAGAGTGAAACTTTTAATTGAAAAAATTTCAACAGAATCCCTATAACAAATATAGATAATCGTGAAATATTGAGACATTTGTCCCTGAGAAAAGTACGGCAGTGTACTACCACATCTATTCAATAACGTACTAGAAAAAGTAACCAGTGGGGGGGAAAAAAAGAAAACAAGAAAGATAAGTTTAGAAGGTCCTGTTATCCCAACACTTTGGGAGGCCACGGCAGGAGGATTAAGGCCTGGAATTCAAGACCAGTGTGGGCAACAAAGCTAGACACCCATCTCTACATAAAATTGAAAAAAATTAGTCGAGTGTGTTGGTGTATGCCTGTAGTCCCAGCTACTCTGGAGGCTGATCCTACTCTGGAGGACCTCTTGGGTTAAGGTATTTGAGGTTACAGAGGTTGCAGTGAGCTAAGATTGCACCTGGCCGGGTGCAGTGGCTCACACCTATAATCCCAGCACTTTGGGAGGCCGAGGTGGGTGGATCACGAGGTCAAGAGATCGAGACCATCCTGGTCAACATGGTGAAACCCTGTGTCTACTAAAAATACAAAAATTAGCTGGGCATGGTGGTGCGTGCCTGTAGTCCCAGCTACTCGGGAGGCTGAGGCAGGAGAATTGCCTGAACCCAGGAGGCAGAGGTTGCGGTGAGCTGAGATCGTGCCATTGCACTCCAGTCTGGGTAATAACAGCGAAACTCTGTCTCAAAAAAAAAAGAAAAAAAAAATTGCACCTTTGCACTTCAGCCTAGGTGACAGAGTGAAACCATCTCCCCTAGTAAAAAAATGAGTAAAATCAAAAGGACTGAAAAATAAGTAATAAAATTTTCTTAATGCAGTAATATCATATGTAGGAAGAAAATTCAAAATAATCTAAAGACAGCTATTAGCATTCAAGTTAATTCAACAAATTTAATGACCAATAGTTAGTCAAGATAAAACAAAAAGTCAAGAACCAATAATTAATTGCACTTGCATATACAGCAAATAACAAATAGAACTTGAAATCTAAAAAGACTTGATAACCAACCAACCAAAAAAATCAAGCATATATTTAATATGCTATTCAAGATCTCCATATTATAAAAAATACATTATAATTGAGGGAAATTTTTTAAAAAGCTAAGAGAAAGAATATACAATCTTCATAGGTCAAAAGATTCAATATTTTTAGTCTATTCATTCTCCCTAAATTGATCTATAGATATAATGGATTTAATCAAATTTCAAAGGGGCTTTTTCTATGGGAATTGGCAAGCTATTTCTAAAATTCATTTGAAAAAATCAAAATGGTCACAAATAGTCACAATAATCTTAAATAATACAACATTGAAGGGCTTACATCATGTATCAACCTGATTATAAAACCATAATATATGTATACTGTAATAGTATGTACATGTGAAACTGATTCATAAGTTACACAAATAGACCTATGGACTGGAATCCAGTTTAAAGAATAGAAAGTGTTACTAAGGTAGTCTTTTCAATAAATGGTGCTGGGTCAGTTGGGAATTTATATGTAAAATATATATGTATTTGAGCCTATCTCACATGTACACAAAATTCAATTCCAGATGGATTTCAGATCTAAATTTAAAAAGTAAAATAAAATCTTAGGGAGAAAACAGGTGTCCACCTGTAGTTTCAAATAGTCTGAAGCCTAGAGAGAAAGATGCCTGAGGCTAAGTTTTTCAGGCTGTCATGAAAAATGACTTTTATGGTTCCTGTGACTAACCACTACCCCAGAATGGGCAACATAGCAAGACCCCTGCCTAGAGAAAGTTAAATAAACAAGAAAACTAATGAACCTTTTGATGACCATAGAAAAATCACAGATTTATTGAGCAGGACATGAAAGACAAATTGTAAAGGAGAAAATAACTGTATGTACCACACTGAGGTTAAGAATTTCTGCTCATTTAAAATTACTATTAAAAGTGAAAATGAAATTGATGGAGACAGAAAAAAATATTCATAGTACGTATATTACAACCAAGGACTCACATTGAGAATTTATAGATTTCAAATAAATCCATATGAAAATAAGACAACCAAGAAGAAAAATGGTCAAAAGTCTTAAATGAGAGAAGAATTAAATGTTAAAATATCAATAAAAACCAATAAACATCTGAAGAGTTATTAACCAAGGGAATGCAAATTTTCAATAACATATCATTACATACTCAACAAAACAACTACAATTTAAAATTTTAACAATGTCCATTTTATTGAAAGAGAATAACTATTGTGCCTGATAAGTCATAATATAAAAATGTAAAATCACATAGTGGAACTTTTTGGCAATTTCTAATAATATGATTTAAAATATATATACTCTATGTCATAGTAATTTATATAATGGAATATTATACAGTAATAATAATAATTAATTGCCATACAAAATCTCATGGAAGAATATTTAAAATAATACTACATATATAATATTGCAAATGTAATATTATGAGATACCAAAGATATAAAAATTATATATTGACTGATTCAAAGTTGGTAAATTTTAAAAACTTGCAAAATAAATATATGATATGTAAAATATAGACTATTATAGTTATCTCTGGAAAGTGAGTAGAGAATGCAAGGTGAGTAAAAGTGGGTTAGGAGATTCTCCTACAGTTCTGTTTCTTGTTTTGGATGCTAGCTTTACATGTGTGTTCTGTTTGTACATACTTACTCACCTGCACACTAAGATTTGTAGACTTTTCTCTATTTAAAGTATACATCAATAAAAAGGTAACATATAATATTTATTAACAACTGGGAAAGTATTGCATTTCCTAATATGAAGGGCATTTTCTAATGCATAAAGTGCACCTGTGGATACATAAGAAAAATATCATCAACACCTTTTTACCATATACAATGGCATAAACAAAGTTTATAGAAAAGGAAATAAAAATAAAAAATATCTTACACATTCTAAGATGCTCAATCTCCTTTATAATAAAAGATATACAAATTTAATAGAACTGATATAATGTGCTATACCAATTTATCAATTAGCAAAGATCCAGAAATTTAACAACAAACTGTGATGACAAAATTATGAAGCAAAATAAATTTGATAAAATACTCTTGAGACCATAATTTTGTTTAAAAAAACAGAGGCTAATTTAGAGATAAATATTTAAAAAATTTTTGTTCTGCTTCTAGGATATTATCTTAGAAATATTTTCTCATACATGAAAAAAATGACATAATTTACACTCTTGGTGATATTAACAAAATTGTAAAGAAACCTGAACGTGCATCAGTGGGTGGATATCATAGACACTCATTAGTGATCACTAACATTTTACTAGTTTCTTTCATCACATTACATTTATTATTCTCCATGTTTTTAGGTGAGATCAGGTAGCTGAGTTCTGTGGGTCAAAGGAATGTGGACGAAGAGATGTGACAAGCTACTTTTTTTGCATACATTTGACATTATTATTATTATTTTATTATTGTACTTTAAGTTCTGGGATACATATGCAGAACGTGCAGGTTTATTACATAGGTATACACGTGTCATAGTGGTTTGTTGCTCCTGTCAACCAATTAACTACTTTAGGTATTTATCCTAATGCTATCCCTCCCCTAACCCCCTACCCCCAAGCAGACCCTAGTGTGTGATGTTCCCCTCCCTGAGTCCAACTGTTCCCTTATGAGTGAGAACATGTGGTGTTTGGTTTTCTGTTCTACGTCAGTTTGCTGAGAATGATGATTTCCAGCTTCATCCATGTCCCTGCAAAGGACATGTATCCTTTTTTATGGCAGCATAGTATTCCATGGTATATATATGCCACATTTTCTTTATCCAGTCTATCACTGATGGGCATTTGGGATGGTTTCAAGTGTTTGCTATTGTGAACAATGCTGCAGTAAAGATACGTGTGCATGTGCCTTTATAATATAATGATGTGTAATACTTTGGAAATACACCCAGTAATTGGATTGTTAGGTCAAATGGTATTTCTAGTTCTAGATCCTTGAGGAATCACCACACTATCTTCCACAATGATTGAACTAATTTACACTCCCACCAACCGTTTAAAAGTGTTCCTATTTCTCCACATCCTCTGCAGCATCTGTTGTTTCCTGACTTTTTAATGATTGTCCTTCTAACTGGCATGAGATGGTATCTCATTGTGGTTTTGATTTGTATTTCTCTAATGACCAGTAATAATGAGCTTTTTAAAATATGTTTGTTGGCTGCATAAATGTCTTCCTTTGAGAAGTGTCTGTTCATGTCCTTAGCCCACTTTTTGATGGGGTTGTTGTTTTTTGTTTCATTTTGTAAATTTGTTTAAGTTCTTTGTAGATTCTGGATAAATTTGTCACATAGATAGCTTGCAAAAATTTTCTCCCATTGTGTGGGTTGCCTGTTCACTCTGATGATAGTTCCTTTTGCTGTAGAGAAGCTCTTTAGTTTAATTAGATCTCATTTGTCAATGTTGGCTTTTGTTGCCATTTCTTTTGGTGTTTTAGTCATGAATTATTTGTCCATGCCTATGTCCTGAATGGTATTGCCTAGGTTTTCTTTTAGGGTTTTTATGGTTTTAGGTCTTACATTTAAGTCTTTAGTCTCTCTTGTTAATTTTTGTATACAGTGAAATGAAGGGATCCAGTTTCAGTTTTCTGCATATGGCTAGCCAGTTTTTTTACCACTGTATATTAAACAGGAAATCCTTTCCTTGTTGCTTGTTTTTCTCAGGTTTGTCAAAGATCAGATGGTTGTAGATGTATGGTTTTATTTCTGAGGTCTCTGTTCTGTTCCATTAGTCTATATATCTGTTTTGGTATCAGTATTATGCTGTTTTTGTTATTATAGCCATGTAGTATAGTTTGAAGTCAGGTAGTGTGATGCCTCCAGCCTTTTCTTTTTGCTTAGGATTGTCTTGCAGGCTTATTTTTGGTTTCATATGAAACTTAAAGTTGTTTTTTTCCAATTCTGTGAAGAAAGTCAATGGTAGCTTGATGGAAATAGCATTAAATCTATAAATTACTTTGAGCAGTATGGCCATTTTCATGATATTGATTCTTCCTATCCATGAGCATGGAATGTTTTTTCATTCATTTGTGTCCTCTCTTATTTCCTTGAGCAGTGGTTTGTAGTTATCCTTGAAGAGGTCTTTCACATCGTTTGTAAGTTATATCACTAGGTATTTTATCCTCTTTGTAGCAATCATGAATGGGAGTTCACTGAAAATTTGGCTTTTTGTCTGTTATTGGTGTACGGAAATGCTTGTGATTTACAATACATTGATTTTGTATACTGAGACTTTGCTGAAATTGCTTCTCAGATTGAGGAGATTTGGGGCTGAGATGATGGGGTTCTAAACTGTTCTTCACCATCCTCCCTTCCTCTGTGTATATATGGATATTTAAAATATATTGCCCTATGGACAGGAGAATTGCATGAATGGGGAAGTTGAAATAAAGAATAATAAGTATATTTTAGCAATAATGTACTATAGATGATTAGTTTCAGCTTTATAATCTGTATCAATATAAATAAACTTATATTTTTATTGTTTTCATATGTATATTACATTTTATGTAATGCCTTTCCAGCTCATATTGTCTATACTTCTCCAAGAATATATTAATATGTTGAATTTTTAAAAACATTTTTTCAATAAATAAAATAACTGCAAAAATTAATGCTAGTTCAAATTATAGGTAAGAAATTATGAACTCCTACAATTTTCTTGGCACTGTTGTAAATGTTTAAGTAGTATTTTCCAACCTAAATCTTCATAAAATTTATCTGAGATAGGTAATATTAGCCTGATAATATGGATTTAAAAAGTGAGGCATGGCACATTTCATTAACTTGACAAGGTTAAACATCCAAGATGTAGTTGAGCTAGTCTTCAAACCCTCCCTTATATACAGATTGGATGTTTACAATTTACATTTATTTTTAAATTAGCCTTGCATTTCTGAAATTAATGTCACTTGATTACAAGGAATTATTTTAATGTACTAATGAACATATTTTCTTAATATTTAACTTATAATTTTTTTATAGACAAACATACAGAGAGACACAGAGAGATAGATAGATATGGAAAGGAATTGGCTTACATGATAGTGAGAATTGCCTAGACAAGTTCAACATTTATATGACAGGTAATTACCATGGATAAGATAGAGACACTTGGGGAGGAGGTGAGACTGTTAACCACTTATGGAATTCCTTCTTTCTCAGGGAAGCATCAGTTCTGCAAATAAGGCTTCCTTTGAGGAGGACCAAGACAACTAGACACAGTCACCAGCCTCAGAAAAGCTTATCTTCCAAGGGGGATACAGCAAAGGACTCAATAATTATAACAGAATGTGGTGAGTGTCATGGCAGAGATTAGTCTGGCATGCCACAGAAACACTGAGAATGGATAACTAAATTTGACTGAGTCTGTACTTCTTGGAGGAATCCATACACAGTATCTGCACCCCCACCCCCACCCTTCTGTTGGTTCAGTCTGAGTTGCTAAAAAGCATCATTGGCACTGGGTAATTTATAAAGAGGCTTATTTTGACTCATGGTTCTATAGAGTATATAAGAAGCCTGGTGCCAGCAAATGCTCAGCTTCTGGTGAAGCCTTCAGGAAGCTTACAGTCATGCTGGAGGGCAGAAGGGCACATCACCTGCTGAGAGAGGGAGGAAGAGAGAGAGGGGAGGAGGTACCAGCCTTTTTTTTTTTTTTTTTTTTTTTTTTCGGAAAAAAGAGAGAAAAAAAGAAAAAGAAAAAAAAAGAAAGAATGAAAAAGAGAAAGAAAGGAAGAGAAAGAGGAAGAGAGAACAGGAGTCTTGCTTTATTGCCCAGGCTAGAATGCAGTCTAAAAATGGGTATTGAAAACCTCTTTTATGCCAGTAATTATGCTTAACAATGGAGACAGGAAGGAATATGGGAGGAAAATAACAAACAAGCAGCCAACCAATATTTCATTTACACCTGTGAAATGCTATGCAATTACTGAGGAGTGATTTACTTCCAATTATGTGGTCACTTTTAGAGTAGGTGTGATGTGGTACTGGTAAGAATGTATGTTTTGTGGTGGAGAGTTCTATAAATGTTTTTTAAGTTTACTTGTTCTGGGTCTAGGTTCAAGTTGTGGATATCCTTGTTAATTTTCTTATAATTTTTTGCATTTTAGTTTATAGTAGAAATCGGGGAGGTTAAAAATAAAGTTTTGGTTCACTTACATTAGCTTTTGAAAATTTTGTTGATGCCTTATTTCTTACTCAGAATTATACAGTATAGGATGTGAATAAGGCAGCTTTAGGAAAGTTAGATTGAACTCATCCATCTAACATTCAGGCTGGAGATTTCAAAGGCATTTTCTTTCCAATATTTTCATTCTCTTCCCTAATTATCTTCTATTCTGATTGTTTATTTTTTAAGCCAAGTCTGGTAAAATGGTATATTTTCCCTTAGAATTATTCTGGACCTATATTCTTGTAACTAGAAAAAGTAGAATTTGTTTGCCGATATTCTAGAAACTCTCTCTGTAAAATGACAATTTTTTATCTGACTTGTAATTTGATCATTACTTATTTGAATGGATATCTAGTGTGAGACTGGAATTTCCTCTTTCAATAAATCCTTGTGCAATATGGCCATTTTCACAATATTGATTCTTCCTAACCATGAGCAGGAAATGTTTTTCCAGCTGTTTGTGTCCTCTCTTATTTCCTTGAGTAGTAGTTGGTAGTTCTCCTTAAAGAAGTCCTTCATGTCCTTTGTTAGTTGTATTACTAGGTATTTTGTTCTCTTTGTAGCAATTGTGAATGGGAGTTTGGCTCTTTTTTCTCTGTTATTAGTGTATAGGAATGCTTGTGATTTTTGCACGTGATTTTGTATCCTGAGACTTTGCTGAAGTTGCTTATCATTAAGGAGATTTTGGGCTGAGATGATGGGTTCATCTAAATATACAATCATGTCATTTGCAAATATAGACAATTTGACTTCCTCTTTTGCTATCCCCCATCAAGCTACCATTGATTTCCTTCACAGAACTGGAAAAAACACCTTAAACTTCATTTGGAACCAAAAAAGAGCCTGCATAGCCAAAACAATCCTAAGCAAAAAGAACAAAGCTCAAGGCATCATGCTACCTGACTTTAAACTATACTACAAGTCTACAGTATTCAAAACAGCATGGTACTAGTACCAAAACAGAGACATAGAACAGTAGAACAGAACAGAGTCCTTGGAAGTAATGCCACACATCTACAACCATCTGATCTTTGACAAACCTGATGAAAACAAGCAACGGGGAAAGGAGTTTAATAAATGGTGTTAGGAAAGCTGGCTAGCTGTGTGCAGAAAGCTGAAACTGGACCCCTTCCTTACACGTTATACAAAAATTAATTCCAGATGGATTAAATATTTAAACATAAGACCTAAAACCGTGAAAATCCTAGAAGGAAATCTAGGCAGTACCATTCAAGACATAGGCCTGGGCAAGGACTTCATGACTAAAACACCAAAAACAATGGCCACAAAAGCCAAAATAGACAAATGGGATCTAATTAAATTTAAAAGCCTCTGCACAGTGAAAGAAACAATCATTAGAGTAAACTGGCAACCAAGAGAATGGGAAAAAATTTTTGCAAGCTACCCATCTGACAAATGGCTAATATCCAGAATCCACAAAAACAAAAACAAATTTACAAGAAAAAAAAAAACCATCAAAAAGTGGGCTAAGGATATGAACGGACACTTTTCAAAAGATGACATTTATACAGCCAACAAACATGAAAAAATGTTCATCATCACTGATCATTAGAGAAATGCAAATCAAAACCACATTGAGATACCATCTCACGCCAGTTAGAATGATGATCATTAAAAAATCAGGAGACAACGGATGCTGGAGAGGATGTGGAAAAATAGGAATGCTTTTACGTGGTTGGTGGGAGTGTCAATTAGTTCAGTCATTGTGGAAGACGTGGTAATTCCTCAAGGATCTAGAAATAGAAATACCATTTGACCCAGCAATTCCATTACTTGGTATATACCCAGAGGATTATACATCATTCTGTTATAAAGACACATGCACATGTATGTTCACTGTGGCACTGTTTACAATAACAAAGACTGGGAACCAACCAAAATGACCATCAATGACAGACTGGATGAAGAAAATGTGGCACATATACACTGTGGAATACTATGCAGCCACAAAAAAGGATGAGTTCATGTCCTTCACAGGGATATGGATGAACCTGGAAACCATCATTCTCAGCAAACTGACACGAGAATAGAAAACTAAACACTGCATGTTCTCCCTTATGAGTCAGTGTTGAACAATGAGAACACATGGACATAGGGAGGGGAACATCATACACTAGGGTCTCTTGGGGGATGGGGGCTAGGGGAGGGATAGCAGTGGGTGGGGAGATTGGGGAAGGATAACATTGAGAGAAATACCTAATGTAGTTGACAGGGGATGGAGGCAGCAAACCACCCTGGCATGTGTATACCTATGTAACAATCCTGCAAGATCTGCACATGTACCCCAGAACTTAAAGTATAATTAAAAACAAACAAATAAATAAATAATTAAAGAAAAGAAGAAAAAAAAGAACTGTTTCACTCCTTCATATATTAAAAGTAATATGTTTATATATTTAAGCCTTCCAGAAGTCTTGCAGAATATATCTACTTTGTTCTATATATGAACATATCAGAAAATATTACTGTGGTCCACTATATTAAAATTTTGCCTTTAAAACTACCTATATGCAAAAAACCTTTCATTGAGTTTTTAAAAGCATTTCTATATTTCCAAGTAGAAGTATTTTCTTTAGCATTAAAATGAAAATCAATTTGACAATTGACTGACAATTTAGACAATTTTCTTTTTAAAACATCTATCAAAATTAAGCAGTCGTAATGCTTAAAATGCCTTATTATGTCCATCAATTTCCTTTTTTACAGGTGTCTCTCAAGGTTTGTTTTGTTTCTTAATGTAATAAAATATACTGAAGATACCAGTGAACCTTATTCTACTTGGTAAATATAATTTCTGATTTGATGAAAATAATAATTTCCAGTAAGATTTACTTCTTTTTAAAAAGTATGTAAGTAATTTAAAAAAAAAAAACAGAGAAAAATTTTGTCTTAAGGGGGAAAAATATAAGGACCACATATTTTTTCATGTGAAAGTGTCATCAAATAGAAATGAGGTAACTTCAAATATACAAAATGATATAATTTTATCTGGAAATTTTGGGGTCAAGATTGCACAAGGCAAGGATAAAATTTGGGAGAGGGCAAGGATGCTAACTCACGTTCAAGAAGGAAATGTAGCAACTTCAGAGTGTAGGCCATTGGCCAGCTACTTATATTTCCTCAACGCCAGAGGAAGGAAGCTCAGTCAAGTACTCACTTTTTATGTTATATGGGCACAGCAAGGAAATCTTTAGGTTAAAAGATATTTGTACATCACTGAGAGTGTGTATGTTCCTGATTCAAAAGAGAGGATGAAGTAGGAGGGGGATAGCTTTATGAAAACCCCAAATGCATTAGGAAACATCAATGGGAAGGAAATGAACTGTGAGGGCGTGGTGTATAAATAATAGCTGTTGTCCTAATTGTTCAACAGTCAGCTTAAAAGTCTTAATTTGGATTGGCAATATACAATGTTTAAATATGCCAATTAAATGTAAATTAAAAGTTACTTAAAAAGACACAATTTATGTATGGATCAAATTATTGTTTACTTATTTGACATAACCATTAGCAATGATTGATACACTAAATAAGTTCATGAGGAGTTAAGCTTGTTTTTGTAGACTGAGAAATGTAGCATAAACATAATGACAGGCTTAATTTGAACACAGTTATTTGTGTATATATGTGTTATTTCAGTGGAATGTGAACTCCTTCAGACAAGAAACTCATCATTTCTCTTTTGTATCTACTCATCACCTAGTACAAATCCTTTTATATAATGGGTACTCAATGACTGTAAGCATGATATGTTTTTTTTTTTAAATATAACGTCTTTACGTTTCAATATAATACTAAGAAAAAGCAATTTGCATGATGGTTTACTCTGTATAGATAGTCAAATAGTTGAATTTTAGGATATTATGCAATGATATACTAAAGAAAAGTAGGACATTAAAAAAAGAATCTAGGGAAAAGAACTCTCTATATAGCTAAATTATAATTTTCTATGAAAATATATTGTAGCCTTTTCCCTACTGGATGCACTGTGATTTCCCTGGCTAGAATTGGCAGTATTCTTTAATTTACTCCCTTCACTTCTCATTTAAATATCATGCACTAGATGACCATTCTTGATTTTACTACTTTTTACTGCCTTTGGGCTTTTTTTTCCCAACTCATTTAAAAGGCATTATGCTTTGATAATGGACTGTCTGAAGATGGAACTGAATTATAATTTTTTAAACTTCAATTTAATCAATGCCAGAGGCTACCCAAAGATACAAGTTTGCTCACAAAAAGTTCTACTGTAGTTCAACTCTTTATATATTGTTCTTATTGGAAACATTTTAGAGTGTATACACATGAATATTTGTGGATAAACATGTAAATATATTTGCAAAAGTAATTTTCATAATTATAACAAATTAAGGTATCCTAGAACTAAGCACTAAGATATCTTAGAATTTTTATGGCTTTATTTATTTATTTTGTATTACTAAACATACAAGAAAGAAACAATGTTTAGTAATTAGAACACAGGCCTTGGGATTTGGCAGGCGTAGCTTTAAGTTCTTGTTCTGCATTTTTCTAGCTATGTTACATAACTTCTCTGAGTCTAGAAAATGATAATGACAAGCTCTATTGCTAAGGTCCAAATTAAATAGCATTGTAAATCACCAGCATGGTAGAAAGCCTCCAAAAACATTGGTATTCCCCTTAAGAAAAATTAGAGAATCTACTGGTCTGAATCTAGGTGGTGGTGTTGGCTTTTTTTTCTTTTGCTCTGGAATACATAATAACCAAAAGACAGGAAATTGCATTTTTGCACAGAAACTTAATCTACTTATGAGTAACATAAAGCAAACAGCAGCCAGATCTACTTTTGAGTAACATAAAGGAAAAATAAACTAAGTTCAGTGAGACTTCCTAACCTGGCTGTAGGTCTTCTGGTATAATTATAATTAACTATGAATATTAGAAGAAATTTTGCAGATGTGTTCAGTTTTGCCTGATGGATTTAGGATGTATTTAAAACAAATATAAAGAATTGAAGTATTTAAAAATATATCACAAAAATGAAGTCTTTATTTTGCCTCAAATTTGTGCCTCTTTAATTTTTCCCTATTTAGTCATGATAACACCATCTCCACAAAATGGTTGCTCAAGCCACATATCTTGGATTAATTTTTGATATTTTATTTCCCTTGCTCTTCCATATCCAATCTGTTAAGTCCTTTATGCTCTACTTCCAAAACATATCTTTAACTTGTCCTCTTCTCTTTATACCAACCATTATTATAGCACAAGCCACTGCCACCTTTCATTTGAGCTACATCGGTCTCCTGAATTAAGTATTACTTGTGATCATAGAAACATCCAAAATAACCACAACTTCAAAAGTTAGTTGTTTTCTCTGTAACATAAAATAAAGAAAAGTTAAGTAATCCAGAGCTGGTATGATAGATTTATGAAGATGTCAGAAAGAATTCAGCTAGCGTTCACTATGTAGGTGTGATCCTCAAGCCTATGTCATAATCCATGAAGACTGATAGAGCTCCAACTATCACAAACAGCAGTATGGAGGAAGTAGAGCAGAAGACTGTGCTCCTCCCATTAAAGAGACCACTAGAAGTACATATGACACTTCAATTTTCAGTACATTAGCCAGAAATTAGGCATATGTTTCAATGAGCTGCAAAGGAGCCTCGAAAGTACTTCTAGGTTAATGTGATTCGCTAACAACTGGGCTTCTGTTTTTATCTGCTTCTTGTCTACCTCTCTAAGTTATGAGGCAGTATGCTTCCATTACACTTCAGTTATCTAAGCGTATACTAAGCTTTCTCCCACTTTGTGAGCTTAACACACACTATGTTTTCCACCTAGGAGGTTCCAACTTCCATCTCCTACCTCCCTTCCCTGCTGGCTAACTGCCTCTCTTTCAGGTTTTGCTTTAATGCAGCTTCTTCAGATAGATCTTCCCTGATAACCCAATCAAAACTTGCTACCTCTCATCAACTATCTGTTTCTCTTTCTCAGAGGCCCATTTTTATTTTTCATATAAACCATTGTTTATTTGTCCATTTTCTTATTTGATTTAAATCTTATTCTCTAGTCTAAAAAAAAAAATCTGTGAGAGGACTGTGTTTCTTTTTTCTCAGTGTGTAAAGCCTGGTATTAGAAAGAAAAAAGGAAAGAAATGAAGTAAGGGAGGGAGGAGAAAAGAGAGAGAAATAAAAAGAGAATAGAAAATAGAAATTTATTTGAAAACTCAGGTATGTTTTATCTTTATAGACTAACTGATTGTTTGGCTTTCACATGCCTTTTGGACACTTTCCATGTTCCTTACCTTACAGTTATAGTTTAGAAAAAGATATATCTAATTCAACAAACATTCACTGAGTGAGTAATTTGATCTTAAATGGAAAAACAATCAGCACTGATTTTTCAGTGCTGTTTTGCTGTTTCAAAATAATATTATGAAAGCAATACCCACTGAATTTAACTCTCCAAGTGAAAATGGAACAGGGTGAATCTAAGAGTTTTAAATCATATTTAGACAATGCTTCCTAAGAAAATGCCTTGAATACATTCTGGAATAATGTATGTGAATAAAGGCTAACAGGCCTCTCTGCAAGTACAGGAGCAAAAATATAGGAATTAAATTTGTGAATGCTTTATAAAGTACATTGTCTGCTGCTATAATTGTATATAAGGAAGTAAAAATACTTTAAAAGGTCTTTTGCCTGTGTGGTAATGAGTATGGAAGTGTTCTATTACATACAAGATCATTTATTTCCCCTAAAAAATCAATCCAACTGGATTGTTTCTGACTAGCTTATGAAAGTTTGTCAATCTTAAACGTCACTCTTAAACTTGGTTTGTGTTCAATTGTCAATGGTAGTATCTTGTTTTGCCTTTCCCTGAATGGCAGTTTAACTTTCAGTAATGAATGTAAAAAAAATTTAAACCAACATTTATCTTGACTAGCATGAGATTATTCTCAATGCTCTTAGCCATTCCAGTCTGTACTTTGATTAGTTTTATTAAATAGTTTTTCTGTTACACAGTGTTAGTGTGCCATTTGGATTTTCCTTTCTCTCTTTTTTTTTATTGATTTGGTTTTACTTCTTTTGGTTGGCTTTGTAGGAAATATAAATTTCCCTTCATTTTACTTTGTACAGGCCATCTTCGAAACTTTAGTACCTTTTTTAAACTTGTGTCAATGAGAGCTTCATAAACATTTGTGAAACAGTGTACTGCCAATACTTTTAGCTGAGCTATATTTTATTTTTAATAAAAGCATGTATTAGTATTCATGGGAGAATATTATATATTTTGAGCTCAGTCACATTTCCATTTGGCTGCTGTGTAGAAATAATTTTTCTTTTTATGTGAACTTATCAGAGAATTTTTAAAAAGGAAAAGAGCATTTGAAAGCCATTACCCTGCCACTGGCAAATGATTCAATGGTCATCATCATATATGAAAATTATTTTCACCTAAGTAGAAGATGATTCCTCATTGACAAATACAATAACAAGCATTCATACTTAGGAACTCATTTACCTAAAAATATAGACGTTGTGGAAGGCAGAATAATGGCCTCCCCAAAGATATTCACATCCTAATGCTAGGAACCTGTCAACATGGGGAGATTGTATTTGTGAGTTTCTTCTGGCTACTGTAAGAGATTATCACACACTTAGTAGCTCAAAATGGAATTATTGTATTGTTTTATAGTTCTGGAGGTCAGAAGAGTAACATGGGTTGGCAGAGCTGTGTTCCTTCTGAATTCTCTGGGGGAAAGTGTGTTTCCTTTCCATTTTTAATTTCTGGAGGTCACATATTTTTTTTGGCTGATGGCTCTTTTCTCCTTCTTCAAAACCAGCAAAGTAACACCTTCAAGTCGATCTCTCTCCTCCACCACTACCTCTCTCTCTCTGTTTCTCTCCTTAATCCTTCTGCTTCCATTTTATAAGACCTGTGATGACATTAGACCCTCACCTCTATTAATCTTGAAACATCTTTAATTTCTAAGGTCCTTTACTTAATCATATCTGCAAAATCCCTTTTTACCACTTACGGTAACTTATTCACAGATTCTGTGGATTAGAATGTGAACCCTGGGGCATTATTCAGATTACTGCAGTCGCAGATAGTTTAGATTGGCAATCCTCTGACCTTAAAATAAGAAGATTATTCTGGATTATACAGATGACCCCAATGAAATCACAAAGGTCTTTCAAAATGGAAGGAGGCAGAAGAGGAAATCAGAGTGATGCAATGCGGAAAGGCATAACCCATTGTGGCTGGCTTTGAAGGTGAAGAAAGGGGAGCATGAGCCAAGGGATGCAGCAGCCCCTAAAAGCTAAAGGGCAAATGCCACATTACCAGAATAAAAAATAGCTCTGACAACTCATCAGTTTTAACTTAAAGATTCCCATTTAAAACTTCTGGACTACAGAACTGAAAAATAACAATGTTTTATTGTTTTAAGATGCTAAATTTCTGGTAATTTGTCACAGCAGCAACAGAAAACTAATAGGGGTACCCATTTTAGACAACCCAGCAAACTAGTTAGCAAATGATCTCATCAAATTTTTCTTACACTTAAAAAAGTTTCATTCACTTAAAAAAGTCTTAAATAAAATAATATATTTGATGAAATAATCCAGATCATGGGAAATGTGTGCTTACATGGGACATAGTAAAAATATGTTTGTGGCTTCACTTCACTATTCTTTAGACCATTTGGGCTGCTTTGGCATCTGGAAAAAAATTATTGAGTTGAGTGATTTGTGTGTAATCACTGCCTTGCTGTTGTTAACATTCAAGGAAATTATAGTAACTACTGTGACATTTAATACATTTTATATGTTTTCAGAAACATTTAATGAGAAATTTATAATCTTTGAATTAATATCTACAAGTCCCAGACAAGAAGAGAAAATTTCTGTTTCTATAATCCAGTGTTATCCTGAAAGAGTTAAAATTAGTTAAAGCAATAGCCTGTAAGCCACAAAAATATATATGTTGATTTTATATTCTACATTTTGAATATTCTTCTTGAAAGGTATAGCTTTTGTGGTTTTTGACTAATACTAGTGCTTAACAACAAGTCCTAGGAAGAGGATAACATGTTTTATTTTGAAGACAGATATCCACAAAGAGATGACCTTTAAAGCAACATGGATTACAAGTAATGTAAGAACTGTTTGCATTTCCCAGAAGTGCTGGGAAATTCTCTCTGTGCTATCATCACTAGCCACATTTAGTTAGGTCATTTTTTAACATCATGTGGTTCTCAGACGAACAGACCCTTGGGCCCAACCACCTGTTTTTGAATATTAATTCTGTTACTTGTTAGCTTAGATGCTTTGGCCAACTTGACTTCCTCATATCTCAGTTGTTTTCATTGTAAAATGAAGAGAATGGTAATAATACCCACTTCAAAGGGAATTAAATGCAGACTTTCTATATTTGTGGATTCCATCCAAATTCTCTCTGTGGAGAGACCCCTGTAATGACAAACTGATGGTTCTGGCTAGCAGATATGTTGGAGAAGTTCTATATTTCAGTCAAGGTTTCAGATGACTGTAACACTAGCCAAAACCTTGACTGCAACTTCATGAGAGACCCTAAACCAGAACCACCCAACTAAGTTGGTTCAGATTTCCGACTCCCAGAAATTGTCTTATATATTAAATGTTTGTTCTTAAAAGCTGCTAAATACCATGTTTATTTGTTGAATAGTAGATAAATAATGCAAGAATTGAAATAAGCTTGGCAAATTGTCAGCATTATATAAGTGACAAGTATTGCTTTTCTCTTCTTTTAAGGATAAATATTACTATTCTCATATATATATATACACACATATATACATATATACATAGTATACACATATGATACACATATACACATTTACATATTTACATGCATACATACATATATACACACATGTATATATGCACACATACATATATACACACATAAATACACACATATATATACACATATATATATATATATACACACACACACACACACATACACACATATATAAACACACGTGTATATATGTGTATATATATACATTCCCATTTACTTCATTTCAAAGGGAATTCCTAAAGTCAGAAAAGATGAGTAGTCAACCTAGTCACTTTGTGGAGTAAGCCTTCCTGCTTCACATGCTTGTTTGTGTCTCTGGTATTTCTTTGGGGCTCTGCTCATGTCTGTTTCTTAGCAGGCTTAGGATCACAGGACTAGTCATGACCTCTTCTGCCTTCAGTGTTAGATTATGATCATTTAAGTTTAGTTTGATAGAATGTGGACACATGAGCCCAACAGAGTTGGATGCAAGAACTCAAATTGGAATAAGTGAGAAGGATAAGCAAGTGTGTGTGTGTGAAGTGAATGTATTAAGGATTCAATATTTTGTAATGAATTGCATTATTTAACTGGCCTTAGGGGAAAAAGATTTTGAGAACCTATTAATGAAATAGGAAAACAAGTTTATGTCTAAACAAAACTCATAGCGTGTTATTGTAGTGAAGCTTACATAAAAAATTCTTAATTGTTGACTTGCCAAATAAATAACTTTTGATGAGGTTGGTTTCTAAGGACCTAATATTTAATGAATGTTATAGGTGTATATTATTTGTCTACTTTCAACTTAGAGCAAGTGAGGATTAAATTTGAAAGTGCTGATTGCCATTTTATTTATGTTTATTTTTATTTAAATAACAAATGCCTCCTAAGAGTAGTGAATTATTGAATCAGAATAAATATGAGATTGATTTGATTTCTTTAAATTTCCAAAATCTCTGGTTAGTTTAACAAGTTTATGCTGCCATCCTGCTGTCTTTATATTACATAATCCAAGAAATACCTGAATTTTTTTTCAAGATCTTTCATGCAATTACTAAGCATAGTTTGATGTCATATGTGGACAAAGTTAAGGTTTTAATTCCCAGTGTGTGTGTGTGTCTCTGTGTGTGGGTGTTTGCTTGCATGCACATAAGCATAAATACCCTTCAACTAAATAGGCCAATTCTGCTCTGTTATTAGTGACTTTGAGAAAATAATCTGAATGAAAGAAAGGGACGGCAGCTTAACTTGAAAATAAAATGAATAGAATGAGAGACTCCTTAGCACTGGAATCCCCTTGAATAAGTAGAATAAACAAAGATGCATTCTGAATATTCCCAAGCTTGAGATCCTATAGCAGCATTTTCCTGTTCCTAAACACTTAACAAAATTCATCTTGCTTTATAAATGTTATTGAAATGTGAATTAATGTAACACAAAAATAATAATTTTAAAGAAAAAAATCAGTCAGATTTAGTTGATTCACAGTATTATATAGCCATTACCTCTATCTAGTTTACAAACATTTTATCACTCCAAAAGGAAATCCTATATCCTGTCACTCACCATTTTCTTTTCTCCTAGTCCCTGGTAACCATCAATCTACATTTTGTCTCTGTGCATTTACCTATTCTAAATATTTGATATAAATTGAGTCATACAATATGTGATTTTTTTGGATCTGTTTTTTTGCTTAGCATAGTGTTTTTAAGGTTCATCTACATAATACATATTGATATTGTATTTCTTTATATGACTGAATAATATCTTATTGTATGGATACTCCACATTTTCTTTATTGATCCAATGGATGATGAACATTTGGGATGTTCTCTATTGTGCATTGTATTGCTATGAATATGTGACTACATGTATTAATTTGAGTACCAGTTTTCTTTTTTGTTATATACATATGTAGGATAGGAATTGCTGGATCATATGGTAATTTTATGCATTTTGGCGAGCTACCAAACTGTGTTGCATAACTTCTGCACCATTAGCCTCTGCATTGTACACTCCCATTGGCAAAGTATGAGGATTCCAATTTCTTAATATCCTTGTCAAAAATTGTTACTTTCCTTGTTTTTATAAAAATTATAGCAGTGCCAGTGGAAATGAACTGGTGCCTCATTATTGTTTTAGTTTGCATTTCCTTACTGATTAATAATTAATGATATTGAGCACTATTCTGGATACAAGATATTTATCATCTATCAAAATCTACAAATATTTCTCCTATTATGTAGGTCTTTTTTATTTTACTTGTAATTGAGGAACAAAACGTTTTTAGATTGAGCCCAGTTTATCTATTTTTTATTTTGATTCACATGCTTGTGGTAGCATATCCAAGCATTCATTGCCAAGCCAAGGTCATGAAGATTTACTCCTATGTTTTCTTTTAAAAGTTTATGGTTTTAGATCTTATATTTAAGTTGTGGATCCATTTTTTGAGGAAATTTTTGTGTATGGTATGAAGCAGGAGTGTAACTTCATTCTTTTGATTGTAGGTATCTAGTTGCCCCAACACCATTTATCAGAAATTATTCTTCCCCCATGGAATGACATTGGTACCACTGTTGAAAATTAATTGTGATATATAAGTTTGCTTCCAGACTCTCATTTCTATTTCTTATTCCATTACCACAATGTTTTGATTACTGTAGCTTTATAGTAAGTACTTAAGAAGTCTGAGTACTCCAACTTTGCTCCAACTTTGGTGTACGTTGCAACTGCACAGGAATTTGAGAATCAGCTTTTATATTTCTACAAAATGTGTTATTGGAGTATTGTCAGGAATTACATGGATTCTATAGATTGCTCTAGGGAGTTAAGATACTAATACATCTTAACAATATTAATCCTTTCAATCAATAAACATGGGATGTCTTTCCATGTATTTAAGTCTTCTTTAATTTCTTTCAGTAATGTTTTGTAGTTTTCAGTGTATGACTTTCATCTTCTTGGTTAAATGTATTCCTAGGTATTTTGTTATTTTAGATGCTATTGTGAATAGAATTTTTCTTATTTTTCTTTCCAGATTTTTTATTGCAGATGTATAGTAACACTGTTTTATGTGTGTAACCTTGTGATTGCAAATTTGCTGAATTTATTACCTCTAGTAGTTTTTTGTGGATTCTTTGGGATTTTGCACTTACAAGAGTAGGTCTCTGAATAGACAGAGATTTACTTCTTCTTTCACAATCTGGATGCCACTAATTTCTTGTTTTCTAAGTGTTCTGGCTAGTCCTTCCAACATTATGTTGTATGAGAGTGGTGAAAGTAGGCAGGCTGGTCATATTTCTGATTTTAGGGGGAAAACTGCCTTTCTCTGCTGAGTATGCTCTTACTGGGCTTTACATAAATGCCCTTTACTATATTGAGAAAGTTTCTATCTATTCCTAGTTATATATACATAATAGTTATATATAATCATAATATATATATGTGTGTAATACATATATATGTGTGTGACATATATTTATATGATTATATATTTAATTATAAAGGGTGACTGCTCCCAAACTTTGGTCACAATAATACAGCAGTATTTACTGCTCCTAAACATTTGCCACAATGATAAACTTTTGTCACAGTAAGACAGCAATAACTTGTTACTTTGCTCCATTACTTCCACTCCTCCACTTAGGTTCTGAGCTAGCCCACTGAATGCATTCAAGGACATATAGAGTACATTATGATAGAAAAAAAAAACAAAACATACATTTTGCCTATGGCAGCTAACAAATGGAATGAAAGCATTTAGAAGATAGAGTAAAATCAGAAATGCAAGGATATAACACACTCAAAGCCCAAGATCATATATAAGAAGCCTGTAGCTTTCTTCCCATGTTTGTACCTATCATTAAAATAGAACTGTAGTTACTTCTAATTTTTTTTTTTTTGATACAGAATTTTGCTCTTGTTGCCTAGGCTGGAGTGCAATGGCATGATCTCGGCTCATTGAAACCCCCACCTCCCGGGTTCAAGTGATTCTGCTGCTTCAGCCTCTCATATATCTGGGATTGCGGGCACCCACCACCATGCCCAGCTAATTTTTGTATTTTCAATAGAGATAGAGTTTCACCATGTTGGCCGGACCGTTCTCAAACTTCCAACCTCAGGTGATCCACCCACTTTGGCCTCCCAAAGTGCTGGGATTACAGGAATGTGCCACCATGCCCAGTCAGAACTATATTTACTTCTAATATCTATTAAAATTAAATGGTTTATTGTTTGATTAATTGATGCCATTGTGATTTTGAAAAGAAATAATTAATCCAACTTAATTATTTGTACTATTATAAAGAATAGTACTTGTACTATTCTTTTTATATATATATATGTATATATACTATTCTTTATATATGTATATATACTATTATATATATATATATATATATATATATATATATATATATATATATATAAAGACATATAGGTAATTTACACACATGTGCTTGGTATTTTCAATGAGATTTGTAAAGTTAGTTTTTTCAAAAAAATTGGTCATTTTTTGTGGCCAAATTTGTGAACTCAATTCACACTATAACAAAGGTTGTGTAATATAAATATGGACTTACAAACTCCATGGCTGGCTAGTAAAATATGATACTTAAACTGGGGTGTGGATAAGACATTTTGAAGTTATTTTTGTTAATAACTAGCTAATTTAAAAAATATGTTTATATTTTGAACTAACTTCAGATTTACAAAAAAGTTGCAAAAAAATACAGAAAGTTTAAATATACTCCTTATCAAATTTCAAGTGTTAATATTTTATCATACTTACTTTGTTAGTTGTCATTTTTTTCTTTCTGTCTTTTTATATCCCACTTCCTTCCATTCCCTTTATGTGGATTCATAAACAATTTATTTTTTCTTAATTATTTGTAAGTGGCTGATCTGATGCCCGTTTACCCATTGAACACTTTGTTGTATATTTCTAAAAACTCATACATTCATTTATATAATCGTAATACATTAGCAAAATCAGTAAATTTAAACAATAGAACTTTTTTACATTTAGCCAGTTATCCCATCAATGCTTTTTCTCACACAAAAAATAAAAATGAAAACACAATCTGGTCCAGGATCAAATCCAGTATTACACTTGTATTTTTTTATGTATTACAATAATTTTCATTACATTTATTAGCTCTATGCTGGTTGGATGGTCACAACAGTCTGTCACTGAGCATGACATATAATGTCTGTGTGTTTGATTTTACTATTTTACTTTCTTCTCCCAGTACTGATAAATTCTTAAATTTGCAAGTGTATATTCTAATTTATTATCATTCTCTTAAAATGCCCGGCACTTGCTTTGTAAGAACTATTTAATACAGTAGATTTCATAGTGATTGTCATATGCATGATGTCTTTTAATATGAAAGAGCAGAATGACAAAACCTTATATCAAACAAGTGTCTGTAATAATATAAAAACCTGAATGGGATGGTATTCTCTTAAAATACTATTTCAGTATTAATAATCCTTTTCAATTGTGTTTTTTATTAATCTTCAAATTAAATAGACATTTAATCTACTCTTCCTTTTTTGTATTATTCATGATATAAAACAATTGCTTATACATCTGCCTCCCTGGCAAAAGTTTTAATGTACTCTATACTGTTTTATTAAATCGTTTCCTAGCCTTCATATTTTTATTTCTTACTGAATACAACAGAAATTAGATCTTCATTTGATATGTATGAAAAATGTATTTTACTGATGTGATTTTTACCTTAATATATTGATCTCCCTAAATAATCAATAGTTGAGCTACGATTCAACAATTCAAGGATTTAATTTTAAGAATGTAGTCAATAACTTTCACCTTGGAACAACAGCTTCATCCCCCTTTTCTGTAATGAATTACTGCTCCTCAGCTGCTATCAGTGCCACCTGAAATGTGTCAGTGCAACAATTGTCCATAGAGATACAAGGACATCCACTCTGTCAGTTTTCCAAACACAGATACTTTAAACCTCAGAAATTGTTTCTCTGGGCTGTTAGGTCACATTAGAATTAAGAACAGTTTCTTCCTTGGCTTTCCTTCCTTTCTTCCTCCCACCTGCTTGTGAGGATTCAGAACAGCAGTGTTCTAGCAGCAGCAGACCCTCAACAGATGTCAATTATTTTCTTTCTGTCTCTATTCTGTTGTTCTTTAATTATACAGTTGTGTCAATTTAAATATAATATGCTACTAAATAACTAGAATACTTTTCACTCAGAAAACACACACACACACACACACACACACACGGCAACTTTAAATGATGAATATTTATGTGGTACTAATGATATATTAGCATATAGCATAAATTTTGGCTATGAGCACATTACATATTAGAAATTCGTCACTACACATGCTATTACCACTATTGGTAAACAGCAGGGCCAAGTCCTCATTTCCCTGTCCCTTCTTACAATCCTAAAGTATAACATAGAAGTTCTAAAAGAAATTGGAACTGATTTCACTTGTGTAGTTAATGAAATTAGGAGAAATTAAGATACTAAAATAGCACCTTTTATATAATGAGCTCTGTCGGGCTTTTCAGTAAATGTAAGACAGTCCTTTATTATACTTTATTATACTCTGTTCTAGGCACCAAAGCATTTGATTGCTAAATGAATATTATACACCTTCATTCTCCATTGTCATTATGTAAATTATTAGTCCAGAACAACTTGGTAAACATATGGTTCTTATTGTGAGTTGGGTTTACTGAGTTCTTAGAGTAACTAGCCAAGAGTTAGTTAATCAAGAGTAGCTAGTGAGGTATCCATAAAGTTAGTGAGAACTCTAAAAGCAACAGAAACCATGTTCTATTTGATAATGCATCCTGGATATTCTTTATTAGTTTGCAAGGATTCATCTGATTAAATGCCCTTTAGCATGACCTTTCTTACAGGGTATGTGAAAGTACTGAATACACAGTTTGTGCTTTAACCACAGAACATATTCTATGGTACATTCTTCAAAACCAAATTTGGTTGGGGCAAAATTTTCTATAATATCCCATTTTAAGTATAATGGTTCAGTTACTAGAACACCATTAAAAATGCTTGGGACTAGAACTCATGTTTAAAATAAGATAAATCTCTATTTAACTTAGATGAATCAATTCGGTGATGATTTAGGTTGTTATTTATATCATTAGAAGAGGTGGGCTAAACAGCAGTTATAATTTATTCAAGGATGGATACAACATATTCTATATTCAACAATCATTTAAAAAATTTTTCTCTTTACATTTCTGTTTATAAAATGTTTGCATTTTCAAGGTTTCTCTGAGAATATTAAATGATAATTTGGTACCTATAAAATATTTGCCTGTGAAATTAATGGAGAACATGCAGTAACACAGAGCCATCTATTGAAAACACGTGGATCTGATGCTGGATGAGTGTATACGTAGGGCACTTGGAGTTTGTCTTTATGTAGTCATATTCTGTGTAAAAATAGGCAATATTTTGTGAGTTAATTCTGAAGCATATTGATTTTGAAGGGTTAATATATCTTTATTTTACAATGTCCATCATGTACTAAGTACACAAACTTTTCTAAAGATTAGATTTTATTTTCTTTTGATTCTTTAAGTTACATAAATATATTGCTTTTGTTAGAATGCATTTTAAGTATTTGGTGGGGGATTACATGAGACACTACAAATAATAAATCTTTCATTTTGATAATAACTAGAAAAAATTAACTTGACCATGTTTATAATGACTTGAAGACATTATATGATAAAGTCAGCACTTGGACAGCTCTCTGTGGTAGCTTCTTATTAACCCTTTAATCATAGAAAAGATGGCTGGGAATAATAATGTAATTGTTGTTGCTGGACATTATAAGAGTTACTAAACCTTTTCATTCATGAAAATGGGTTTCTGCACATCCCTATCAGCACCATATGCTTTTAATCACTTGATATGCTGCCAAGAAAAATGTTATTGTAATTATTGTAAAATATTTTTGTTCTAATTTACATTTATTCAAAAACATTTACAGTTTTTTGGCTGTGGTTGCCATCGTATTTACCCTTTACTACTATGGCAAATCATAGCCACCTCTTTGAAGTTTGGCGGCACATTTTCCCTTTGTATCTCTATTGCAGATCAGGTGCAGGATGCATGACCCTTCAACTACTAAACATGCTGCAAACAGATAAAATAGCAAGAACTTTCTATATATATTCTCAATTCTAAATAACAACTTCTTTGAAAGTAACATAAGAATCAGAAAGAGATTAAGAAGCACATGAAGAGAGATACCAATACTTTATGGTTTTCTGTTACCTTAGAATAAAATCTAAATAATTTTGATGCATCGAATCCTGGGTGTTTGTACACATCATTCCTTCACCCTTGTTGATCCATCCTTTCCCAGATCACAGTAGTCACATTGACTCCAGTCAATTCTAAAAGTCGGGACAGCTCTTGCCCATCACAAGGCTTTTTTCAGGGGCAAGTTCTCCTGCTTAGAATGCCTTTCTTTGCATTTTTTACACACTTGGTTCATTCTTTTCCATTAGTTTTCACCTTAAATATCAGCTACTTAGCAAGACTGTATGTTTATCCAAATCAAAAATAAAGAAACTATTTCTTCCCTGTTTTCTCTTTCTTAATCCTTGGTCCTTTCTTATGCTTTATAGCAGCCAACGGTTACTATTTCTCTTGTGTGCTTGGTTTTATTTATCGTCTCCCATTAGAAAACACCTTTGTGATGACAGGGAATTAATATGTGTGCATCTTGTTCACCAGTGTTTCTCCACTTTTCAATACTGTCCCTAGACTCTTTTCAGTATCCAATAAACATTTATTGAATGCATATATGCACAAATAAATATTTAAGATACAGAAAAGTAGCTTGAAGCAGCATAATCTGGTGCTAATATAGAGTTGAACTTAAATAGAACCATAAATGGTGCTAATATGGAATTGAACTTAAATCTCAACTTCAGCATTAACTAGACATGAGACAAGTTCTGTTTTGCCTCAGTTCCCACATATAAAAACAGAGAAAGTAATACTTGGCCCACATCTTTCTGAGTGCTTCTGTGAGGACAAATTGAAATAGTGGATGCGAGGCACGTTAAATTTTTTTAAACATTACACAAATGAAAGATAATCTCCTGAATTTATCTAAAAATCAAATAAAAAGGAAAATATTTAAATACAATAAGATAACTTGGAAAAACTTCACCGTATCTTATTTGTAGCAAAGTTGGCCTTCATTCATACACACCAAAAATAATGGGGAAAGAATGGGGAAATGACTGCTTATGAAAAGAGAACCCAAGACTTGGGGAAAGATTGTTTCCTATCATTTGAGGTATTCAAGTTAATTTTTATGGCCGCGTTGTAAGAGGAGGATGGACTTTGCCTCGACGGTTGGTGGTATCATGAGGGTTTAAATTTCCTTTAAATAGAGGTGTAATACACAATACAAAGTAGCTCAGCAAAAGTACCTCGTGAAAGTGACTGGCACATCTAAAGTGAGGAGAAACGGGAGAATTAGAGCAAACATAGTTACCTATTTTCTTGTCTCTTCTTTCTTCTACATGTCTTCCCAATTCCTTCACAAAGAGTGACTAATTGATCATACACACACACACGTGTGTGTGTGTGTGTGTGTTTAAATTCAGCCCTCTCAACCTCCCTTCCACAAATAGGGTCTGGGGAAAGGAGGCCAGGATAGGTTATCAGAACTAATTCAATATCCCAATGATTGTACACCGGAAGCATGTTTCTGTACAATATTGCTCCGAGACGCCTTATTTGTTTATCAATGAACATCCTACTGCATCCCTGAGATGTAGGTCATCGGAAATACCAGCTGCCGATCACATGCAATCTTCATTATATTTCCAGACCCAGTGCGCTGCTGATTCCTGCGCAACTGGAGTGCGTCTGAGCTTTGTGAGGGAAAGCAGACACCTGTGCCTTGGGGACGCAGGTGAAGTCTCAGCTGCCATCCTGAGACTTTCCCTGGCGCTTTTCCACCCTCTCGGCGGCTCACTTCTCATTTCCATCTCCCCTGTCCACTTGGACTCAGGCCTCTCTGTTTAACCTGCGCTTTTCCCTCCCTCTCTCTCCTCCGCACCTTAGATGAAGACACAGAGAGCCCCACAGAACTGGGCATGCCTAATAGCTAGGGAAGGCTTGGGCTGCGAGAAGAAAGCGTTTGCACCTTCCAAGCTCCCCTCCCCTCTGCAGCTGCCTCATGCCAGTCAGGCGACCCGACGTGCTCCACGGCCCAATGAAGGCCCGCGGCCCTCGCGAGCGCTCCGCCTCTTCTGGCACCACCACCAATGAGTGGCTGGCGGAGGTGGGCCACGTCCTGTTCCCGCCTCTCCAGTTAAGGCCGCTGGTGTGAGCCGGGGCTCGGCGCGAGCGAGAGACGACGGAAGGGACGGGCAGGTGTGGGCGCGGGGCCACGCAGCCCGACGGCGGGAGTCGCAGGCGCTGGGTGCATGGGCCAGTGAGGACGCGCAGAGATCCCCTCGCCGCGCGGAGGAGGAGCAGCGCGGGAGCCAGGCTGTGCCCCGCGACCCTGCATCCGAGCGAGCGGAACCTCGCGCTTCACCCGGGGACAGTCCGAAGTCCGCGCTATGGAAGAGGAGAAATATTTGCCTGAGCTGATGGCAGAGAAAGATAGCCTGGATCCATCTTTTGTGCATGCATCGCGCCTTTTGGCAGAAGGTAGGACTTGCCCCCACCGATGGGCACTAACCGCCGGCTGCCCATCTGGCCCGCGGCTTGATTAGGGGAGTGAAGTTGGGGAGGGACTCCTGTCGCCACCTTCGCAGAAACTGTCCCCTGAAAATGCTCTTCTCGGAGCTCGGGCGGACAGACCCGGCTCTTGGTTCTTGGGGAGCACAGCTGTACTCTTTCTCCACGTCTTAATTTGGAGAAGACCAAAGCTACGGAGATCCAATGGCAGTAGCGATGTGACCTGTTAGGATCATAGATAGAGATACCATGAAGTGTAACGCGGTCCACAGGGACATTTTCACTTTGCAGAGGGAGGGGAAAGCAGTTTGGAAGTAAATGGTGATAAATGTAGTGTTCTAAGAGCTTCTTAGCTACAGAAAAGCATTTTTTTTTTGATTGTTATTGTTTGTTGTTTTCTTTTTTTTCTTTTCTTTTTTTTTTTTTTTTTTTTTACTGTATTTAGGAAGTGATGTTTGATACCCTTTAATCAAAGTCTTTCCTATGGAAAGTGTTAGAATTAAACTATGCATGTTCTTATATATATTTGAATGTGGAAAGCAGAGGCTAAAGTGCTTACACATTTATTTGAAGTGTGATGATTGGGTACTCTGTGAGATACTGGTCCCTGGGAACACTCCATAATTGATCAACTGTTTTACTAAGTGTGCATTTTCTTTTGTGTACCTTCAATGTTAAAGGAGATTTCATTCCCAGAGGAACATATATGTCTTGTCTTTTACATTGCCTTGAAAGGTTTTCTTTAAAAAAAAAAAAAAAGGCATACGAACTTAACCAAATTACTCCATTTTTGTTATAATTATGCCATCTAACTACTAAAGACACCTGTGAGGTCTGTAGTTATTTACACATGCCTTTTTAAAACATCTGCAGATTTTTTTGGATGAATGCTTCATTAATAATGAATTGCTTCATCATCAAATTGTTCACAATGTAATTTTGGAGCTGAGGTTGTTCTGGACTCACCTACAGCAAAAACCTAAAAGGGATAAATTCCTCTACCCAAGCTCCTCAGTATTAAAATATTTTTTGAGACTTAGTTGTACCATGTAAGAATAAATTCTGCTCCTCAGTATATGATTCAAATATGCATTAGCTATATATTTTTAATTAATGGATTGTTATTTATAATAATGAAGTGTAAGATACATTTCTATATTTAAGTGCTAAACAATTAGGATAAGATTTATAGTCAAAACATGGAATATGTGAAATAACTAAATTGTTTTCAGGGGAAAAGCAGATTTTATAGATAAGTAGGAAGTTGAAATACAATTATGCTTACTACTTTCTTGGTTATTGAATAAAAAATAGAAATTAAAGTGGAAACGTAAGTCAATAAAAATGAACTTTTGAAAATTTCTTTAAGAAGATAACTACATAAAAAATAATAGAAAAACCATGAGTTAATAGATGTTTAAGGTTTTTTGATATGATTTAAAAGGCAATTCTGATCAGTATTCAGTAGTCTTTAATATTTTTTGAACAGTTTTCAATGTATTTTCTGGAATTTTCTTCATGTAACTGATAATTTCTTTAAAGTGAAAAAAAAAAAGTTACAAATTGATCATTTTCTCTGACCTGCTAATTGGAGTTCTATTTGAGACAGGTAGCTCAAAGATTAATCAGTTGTTAATGTGAGTTACTGTACTTGAGGACTGTCAAGGTGAATAAAGGCATACAAGAAACTGTTAAAAGAGTGCATAAGTATTTCTGTAGCTGGTAAAACAGTCAGTGAAGGCTATGCACTTGGTTCCTTAACATTTTATCTTTCCTAGGAACTTGATTTCTTGATACAATACTTAAGAACGTTCGAATGTACCTTGTAATTTGATTTTTTCCCAGCAGGGGGAAGCATGCCCTGCTTTTGTAAAGAATTAGAAGGAAAAGCTCCTAAATAGAGAAAAGCTAAGTAAGAAACAAAGAGGGTGCCCAAATTTCAGAGAAATCAGAATGAGGAAGAGAGAATGGAGGAGGTTATAATAATCTTGGGGTATATGAAGAGTTATGCAAAAGGATGCATAGATTTTAGATTACTTCTCTAATTGAACCTGGGGCTGTTTATGTGTGCTTATTAAAGAGTGTAAGATAATTGTTCTTGGAATCTCAATAATGTTAATGTATATTTTATGGTATAGATCTTTCGTTATCTTTCCAAAGGCCACTTGCCAAGATGTCCATGCTTTGTTTCAGATCGCTATAGAAGAGTATCATTGGGATGATTTTATTTCTCATACCTAAGAATGCATTGATTGAAGGCAGTGGCTATAAATAAACCTGACATAGATATTCATTTAGAAAGAAGGTGCATACTGAAGTACATTTCAGTCAGTACTGTGCAGACAGTGTCAAGCCTGAGTGAGTAATAAAAATGATACAGATGATTCAGTTCTTCAGAATGATTTTCCGGAAGCTAATATATATAAAGGCAGTAATATAAACCAATGAGCTTTCACGGTGATTTATTTTGCGTTTTGATTGGTGATAGATGAAAATCAGTGCTTAATTGCCACTGTTTCATGTAGAATTGAAGGGTGTGGGGTTGAAAGTACTAGCTGGATGGTTATTTGGGGTTTTGGTTGGGGAGGTGTCCATTGTAGTTTATTTCACCTGTTTCTGCTGTGTGTTTTCCGTGGAGGTGATTTCAGTTGATTGTTACTAAAAAGGTATCTTGAATACTATAGTTTGAAGTTTGTTTATGACATGCTTAAATAATCAAAATAATGTTCATTCTGTGATTATAATGTTGTTTAGTTATCCACTTGTTATGGTAGGTGCTTTTCAGTATGATAAAACAGCAAACTCAGCACCATCCTTTAAGTTCTACTCAGCCTCTGAATTTGGTTGCCAGATGAAATTCCACGAGGTTATTTATATCTATGCTACTTCTGGGAAGTGCATTAAACTGTCAATATAGATACCTGGATTTGAATTCCACTTTTACTTCAAGTGAATCTGTGTAAAGTTTCTTTCCCTGGTCCCTGTTTCCTTGTCTCTCAAATTAGGGAGTTAGACTAGGTGATTTATATGTTTCTTTGCTTTGTAATTAAGCCTCAGACTACTGATGATACAACGAAGTGATGTTTGTATATTTGGAACAAAAAAACAATGGCTGCACATTTTTAAAACTTTTTTCATTCTTTCCGAGTTTAATGATTAATAATATATTTATGGCACTAAAATGTAATTTCAGGCATATACTTTATTTTGGGTACTGAAGACAGATTTATGTTCTTAAGTCTGTTGAAATACTATTAATACTTGAGGCCAAAAATGTATATACATGAAAATATTGTTTGGAAATATTCTATGTCTGCTGATAGACATAGATCTGTTCAGATTTATAGATTCATTTATGGCAATTCCATAATCTTAGGAGCATGATACATTTTTTTTTGCCCAATTGAGAGTGCTTTGGACAAGATTTTCCAGCCTGAAATCTTTGCAAGCACTGGAAGATTCGTAAGCATTGGTTGACTCATCATATGACATGTCAAATATTGCCAAATACTCCAGGAGTTCGAATGGTTTTTGAAAAACTGTAGGTACTATTTTCAAACTTTAGTGAAAAGTTTGACCTGCCATTTGGAATTGGCATTTATTTTTGCAAATATAAATAGGTTCTTGAAAATATTAAGAGAACAGGGATTAATATTTATCACAAATGCAAACTTGTGGCGAGTTAACTACATTTAGATTATCAATAAGAATCCTTTTTTAGTTAGATTGAATTTCTTACATATTTTTTGTAAAGCTTGATAAGCTTATAAATTAAGGAAAGTTAGTAGTATAATGTCTAAAACAGCTTCTGATTAAAAAATAGTGTCCATATGACTCTTTTAAGTGACTTTTCTTTTGATTAATGTAATCTCTTCTCCCTGTAGATTTGGGATAATCTTACTTATGTTTCTTAAATACAAAACAAACATGGGCAAAAAATTAAATTCAAGTTATCTTTGATCTTCTATTAAAACAATTTATGACATAGTGGAAGAATTCTACTTTGACAAGAAAAACACTTGGGAGTGAGTATTGACACTTCTACCTACTGGAAAATACAGGATGTGTCATTTTTCTCCCTCTCAGATACTCAGTTTCTTCATCTCTATAGCGGGAAAGGTAATACCTACCAGTCAGGGTTCTTTTAAGGTGAAAAAGAAAAAGCTTTTGCTTTTGATAACATAAGGGGTATTTTTTAAATTAAAAAAAAATTTTTTTGAAACAGAGCCTTGCTCTGTCATGCAGGCTGGAGTGCAGTGGTGCAGTCTCTGCTCACTGCAACCTCCACCTCCCAGGTTCAAGCAATTCTCCTGCCTCAGCCTCCCCCGTAGCTGGGACTACAGCTGTGTACCACCACATCTGGCTAATTTTTGTATTTAGTAGAAACAGGGTTTCACCATGTTGACCAGGCTGGTCTCAAACTCCTGACCTTGTGATTCATCTGCCTTGTCCTCCCAAAGTACTAGGATTACAGGCATGAGCCACGATGCCCCGCCAGTATTTTTTATGTGTATAACAAAATACATAAGCAAAAATTAAACAAATACAAGATGATGCTTGGGAGATTTCACCCATTGAGGACTTCACCTCAATTTGAGAAAATAAGGAAAATAAACACTGCCTTACTTCAGATCACTGTTGAGTTAAATTTCAACTCATAAAGCAAATTATAAAATAAATTACCTTATGAAAAAGAATTACATTGAGAGTTTTAAAAATATCATGTTTAGTAAATGATCACTTGCCGGTCCTTAACCATGAGACTGATTAGCCCTGGTCCTATTTATTTCAAGAGTAATTTCAAACCTATTCAGGCTTGTTTTTAAACCTACATGTTCTTTACTCTCAGCAGGTGATTTTAATATCCATTTTATTGGGGAAATAGATATATCTCTTCTGCTATTCCTCAACCTCCTACTGCCTAAAAATTTCCATAGCTGTTGTCATTGCCTTTCATTCTCAGAAAACCAAATGTTTCTTTTCTTCAAGGTTGACTTGCCACCCTAAATGCTCTTCATTTCTGGATGCATTCTGTAGTTAAATTCCTTCTTCCGTCCCTCCTGTTCTTTCTCCCAGTTGAATCTTTCCTTATAGCAGCCTGTCACATGATTCAGTCTGAATAATTTGAAAAAGTAGAATACTTCTTTCACTTGCCACCAGTATTAAAAAGTAATCTCTCTTGACATTTATCCTCCCTAGTTTCCTTCAACTTCTGATAACAGTGGTATATACTAGCTGCCTCATTTTCTTACTTTACCTCTTTAAATTTATTCAGTTTGGCTTCTGTCCTCATCACTGCCCTGAAACTGATGACCCTAGTGACAGAATAATCTAATAATTGGCAAATCAAATACATTTTTTCTGACCCCTCATCAAGTCTCTTGGCTTCACTTTCCACTATTGATCTTCTTCTGATTTCTTTCCATCTTCCTTGTCTTCTGGGCATTATACTGGTTTTACTTTCTTCTTTGACCATTTCTTGCCCTCTTCGTCCTTCATTTTCCTCCTTCCCACACCAACACACATAATGCTGTTACAGTGATTCATTTAAAGTCTCACCATGTCACATTTCTTAATAATTTCCATTGCCTGCAAGGTGTCGTCCATACCCCTGGACGTTCTTATAACACGCTTACCTCTTCAGAAGCATGTCTTCAGCCTTTCTGCTTCATTTCTCTCAGGTATATCAAACTGCTTATAGTTCACTTTATATACTCCCTTACCGCTCCCGTACCTATTCACAGAAAGCTGGATATTGTTCCCCCATTCCCATAATGAACACTTCTAGATCACTGTTCAAACTGTTATTTTCTAATGATCAGATTATGCCTGTCTCTCTCACCTGTCAAACAGCTTCTCTCTGTGTTCTCTTGGGGAGCAGAATTACGTCTTTTTCATTATTATATTAGCAGGATTTTTCACAGTGCCAGGTATGTGGTGGTGCCAGGTAGAGGCCAAACAGGCTTTTCTCCATCAGACTTCAAAACCCGTCTTCTGTTGGCCCCTCTGCTACCTCTTCTGCATGTGAATCACACTTGCCCTTCTCTCTGTCCTCTCCTATCTCTAAAGTGTTATGCTTGCTGGGACCTAGCTTTAGAATGCCCTTTCCAGCTTCTCTCCGTGATTTAAATTTATCTTCATTGAATAAAACTGAGTCCTGCTCTGCTATTTCTTATTCTAGGAAGCCTTTCATAATGGCTTCTCCTTCTATTCATTATAAATTAAGTGCACTTCCGGCTTTCTTTTCACCCTATCCACTACTACTACTTTGCAACATGCAGTTCTGTTTGATCTTGGCTGTCTTCCCCTCTAAACTTAAGGGCAATACTATGACTTCTGTCTTTGAATTCTTAATGCCTGCCTTCAGTCTCATGTGAGAAGGCCTCAATAAATGTTTATTAACTGAATAATGCTGACCTCATATCTTCTTTTTTCTCCCACTTTTTGTTTAGAAGTTATCTCCGGAAACAATTCTTAGTAATTATATCATTTTAGAATAATTCTAATTGTTATATTTTATCTTTGTGTAATTCAAAACCTCAGGAGGCCATTTTGAAAGTTTCCATTTGTTTTTTTAAGTCAATTTTGAAAAATTATTCAATTGCAGAAAGTTGGAAAGGCAGTACAAAGAGGTCCTGCTTTACTCTGTGAGGTCTCTGAGAATCTGCCCATTTGTTTCTTTATTGTCTGGATTGAGGCTTAGTGTGTATGTATCTGCTTTTAATATGTCTGAATTGCCAGCTTTTCTAGCACTCAGTCTGGCACATATGGGGCACAAAAGAAAATCTGGGAAAACCATTGACATGTTATTCCCGAGTCTTGTGGTACTCAGACAATTGGCCTCCTTTTTTTCCAGTTTCTAGAAAAGGAAGTCTTCTTATGATTATCTGTAATGTCTAGTCCCCATTCATTTATGTGTTTTAATTTATATCTTTATAAAATTTTCTTTTGAATGAATATTAGGCCTTTTACTTTAATATCAATATTTCACTAACTAGTTATATAAGAATGAGCATGACCAGGATAAATTCATCTGCATAATGGACATAGTCATATTCTCTTTATTTATCTCATTTTAAGTTTTTTTTTAATGGCATGGTACCTGAGAGTGGGAACATAACTGATCATTATTGCCAGTTTATCTTTATGTACACAGTCTAGAGTGAAGCTCTTTGTTCCTACAGCAGCTGTAGAAGTAGAGGAAGTGAGGTTTAGAGGTATTTTTTAGAAACCATTAGAAATAACTATGTAGTATCATCAGCTTTCCTTCTGAACTTACTTGAACATTGAATTTAATCTTCCTTTTTGGTTTGGCTATAAGAAATATATCTTCATTGGAATTATATTCTGACACCAGTTTGTTTTTTTAAAGCTATAAGCAATGTAATATTTAATGTATCCATAGTTGAAATATGATACATTTCTCCACAAGCTGGTGAATTCAATACATTAAACATGATTTGGAAATTTTTTTAGAGATGGAATACCCACTAATAGCTGATATTATACATTAATGCTAGCAAATATCCATATTATATGGTTTCCTCTTTTTCTCAAGTGCAGACTTCTGTAATGATTGCCTTTTATTTGCCAAATACTTGAGAGGTCATGGCCAAGCATCCTCTTGCTCAATGGTTATTAAATTTTTTTGGGGGAAAGAAGTTATTTTTAGCACATTCTCCATTTGACTCATGGACAGTACTTCCAAAAGATTTTGCAGTATAGAGAGATAATAAATCATCATAAAAGCATTAGGCTGTTTAACTTATATTTTAGCTATAGTTTGGGGGATGAATTCCTTCAGACAAGTACTCTACTGCATTTGACCACACAATCACACATGCCCTTGAACGTGTGTTGGTAAAAACTGTAGATGATATGTGCTATTTATAAATGAAGTATCAAATGTTTAATTTATGGGGTTTATAATCTATAGGGAATTCAATTACATGTGTATGTGTATATATACATATATATATATATATACACACACACATATATACGTGTGTGTGTGTGTATATATATATATGTATATATACACAAATATATTATATAAATAAGTATATAGAAATTCTGGTAGGTATTACATGAATTTTAGAGACCACTGATACAGGAATTCAGAGAAAGTCTTATCTCCTGTTGTTTATAATAATGAGAGATTTATTATTTTAGCCATTATCATCATCTCAACATTTACTGGGAGTTTACTTTTGCCAGACAATGTACTAGAAGGTTTGCATGCATTACCACAAATAATCTACCCACCAATCTTATTATATTGTTTATAGTTAATAATTGTTTATAGTTAATATTGTATTAGTTAATAACTAATGTTATTAACATTAGTTTTACAAATTAGAAAAATTAAGGCTTAGAGAAATTAATTTACATCAGGTCTCAGAGCAAAGAAATTGTAAAGTTGAAACCCAGGCCTTTTCACCTAGATACCATGTGTAACCATTACACCACATTGTCTCCTATGATGGAGACCCAATATTTGGCTTTGAAAGAAGGCCAAATATTAGTATGCAAATTTTATCTAGAAGACCAATGTTGCTGTTGACATTAACTTCTGAAATATGTTTCTGAATGCATATATTGAATGAATTATTACATGATATCATAAAATATAAGTATAGCTTATAAAAGTCAAATAAATTTATAAATGGAGGAATTTACCTTTGTATGGAATTGAATTAAGCATCATCAAGACAGCCTATGTTTTCTGAATGACATATATTAACTGCTTCTTAGAGAAATTAGTGATGTGGTGGTAGAGCAGAGGGAACATTTCAAACTTTTTTTGACCAAAAAGTGATTGGATAATTTTGTATGGTTTGCTGAGGCATTTTTTCCCTACGTTTTTTAGAGAACTGCTTACATTTGCTGAATTCTTCCAGAAACAAAGAACAACTGTAGGTCCTCTCTTGTGTCTTGAGGAGGCCAGGGTTTTGTTTAACATTTAGAAGTGAACAAATTTTACATTTCATCAGAAAGAGAAAACTTGATAGTATGACTTGATTTAAATGTTATCTATAGATTCTGAGTTATTAGGATATAACAACTTTGAAACAGATTGGCTGGTGTTATTGTACTGTTATCAGAAATGACACAATTGATGTCTGTTTCCTTTAAAACATTAAAGATTAGATTTTACTACTCTTAGAAAAAAAGTAGAATAAGTGTGTTTTTTCTAGAGTGTGGATATTTTTAGCAGTTCATAGAATTGAATGCTCGATAATGATGAGTCCTGACTGCAGTTCAGGAGAGGGAGCTTCTGTGATGGAAACACAATAAAGAGGTTGAATGAGAAGAAATTTGTTTAATTTTGAGAAGAAAGGGTGACTCAAATAATAGCTGCTTTTATTGAACATACACAGTGGCTTAGGTCTTTACATTATATTCTGAGAGGCAGGTAATATTGTCCCTATTTTATAGGAAAAGATAAAAAGGAAGATTACAAGGTAGCACAATCAATTTGGATTTCTAAGAAAGCAATAAATCAGAGGTTAGGCAAATGTCCAAAAAAGCATGAAAGTGTGTCAAAAAGCAGCCATTATACATTGAAACCTTAAACAGTATTAAAGAACATAACTTATTTAAGGGAATAGCACCATCTTTCTTTGATAAACTTTTATAAGAGTGAACTAACTAGATTACTGTATAATTAATTGTTTCCTTTAAAATAATTTTTGCCAGGAAATGTATAGAATGTTCTTTTTTTTCAGGAATTTGATTTCCATGCACCAGTACATTCATTTTATAAAAGAATACTATAAAATGCAAACAGTAGATGAATGACTAAATAATAGAATACATTTACCATGATGTTTATTCCTGTAAATGATAAATAGGAAGATTTAAGTAAGTATAAAATTGGATTAAGAATCATCCTTGTCTCCAGATAGTTTAAGTTTCTTTTTCTGGGGAAAAGTAGAAACTGCCTTTTTATCCATCCAAGACCTGGCGGAAAAGGGGGCCTTTAAGGAATTGTGTGAAGATGAAAGAACATTTGGTATGTGGAGGCAGTTGGCATTTTATTATATGATATTGCTTTGGAATGGACTTCAGTATGATAGATGGTTATACATTAAGCTAGTCTTTTGAAATTAGTGAAAAATTGGATATTATGTCATCTCCACGTAGGAAAAATCTGTTAGAATAAAACATTATGATAATTAAAAGCAGTTTAATAAAGTCAGATGAAGTGATAAGTATTTGAAACAAGTTTCAATAAACCAAATGGTTTCCCTTTGAGTAAAATGAATGAAATATATATACATATATATATATATATATATATGTATATATATTCAACAAGAGATATAAATACGTATTGTGTGTTAAGCATACATTAGATGTAGGGAATCAAAGAGAAGCAATATAGACTTGGCCCAATTGGTTCTTATTGTTTGTGCTTTACATTATTATCTGAGACTTACATTTAGGTTGAGGAGGGTGTAGGGAATACGTAAAATCTACATAAAACAATGATAAGTGAAGTAGATAATGCTTTAGAAGCTCAAGACAGGACACCTAAACAAGCCTACAGTGATGAAAGGCTTCCATAGGAAGGGGCATATTAGTTGAGAGTCTACAAACAAATAGAATATGACCAGGATTCAGTGATGAAGAAGCTATAATTTGGAGAGAATTGTGCATGAATATAGTAAACAACAACTCTAAAATCTGATAAGAAAGAGAATATTTATTCAAATATGTTGAAGTCAAGCATTGCTAGAGACATAGTAAAGGGGAAAGAATAAAGAGAAATGTGTCCGAAGTGTGGTAGAGGCTTATCATTACATAGCTTATAAAATATGTTAAGAAGTTTGGACTTTACGCTACAAGCAATGGTAAATCATTGAAAGGTATTAGAAGGGGGCAAGTGTGATAGAGTTTTATTTAAAGCATAATGTAGCTGCATTGCTGGAGATGGGATTGGATAGGTACAAGACATGGGCAGGCCATTAGGTCGCTAGAGCAATTCAAGAGAGAACTTAGAGTGGCCTGGATTCAAATAATGAGATCACAGTCAGGGAAAAGTAGACAGATGTAGGGAGGCCGAGGTGGGTGGATCACAAGGTCAGGAGTTCAAGACCAGCCTGATCAATATCGCGAAACGTCATCTCTCCTAAAAATACAAAAATTAGCTGGGCATGGTGACATGCACCTGTAGTCGCAGCTACTCAGGAGGCTGAGGCAGAAGAATTGCTTGAACCCAGGAGGCAGAGGTTGTAGTGAGCCAAGATCATGCCACTGCACTGCACTCCAGCCTGGGTGACAGAGCAAGACTACATAAAAAAGAAAAAAAAGAAAAAAAAGGAAAATTTCAAGTAAAATGTAAAATATTCTGTTGGTTAGGGTGGCTGAAAAATAAAGGGTAGTCAAGTTGGCTATCTGGATTGCTCCTTGGCAATTAGTTGATGATAGTGTCAATTACTGAGATATTTATTTAAAGAAGGTTAGTGCTGAATTCAGTTGGATACACATTGAAGGGACTGTGAAGTGTTGAAGTAAAAATGCAAGTAGAGAGCTGGGTCTGGAGAAAGATCTGTGCTGCAGGTAATGGTTTCCCTTTTTTTAGCATCTTGGTGATCATTGACCTTGGGAGTAGAAGAGATCACCCTAGGAGAGCATATGAAGTGCAATAGAAAGGAGACTAAGGATAAAACTCTGAGAAACATCAGTATTTAAGGGAAAGACAGAAGAAAACTCGTCTGCTAAGCTGACTAAAAGCTCTTGCCTAGAGTGTAGGTAAGAAAGACCGAGTAAGTTCAATATCGGGTAAATAGGGTATTTGAAGAATGAAGGATTTGGTTAGTATTTTCAAATGTTGCCATAGATCAAGTAAGACAAGGATTGAAAGCCTCTAATGGATTTGGCAACAAAAGACAGACTGAGAGAAAGGTTGGAGAAAATCCCTTATTTCTGAAGGTTTAAAAGTGAATAGACAGTGATGGTATGAGTGAAGGAGGTTAGAGAACTCGCTCAAGGACTTTGTCTTCATAGAGGAGGAGAGCTAGTAGTAAGTAATATGTTAAACTGTATGAAATTGATAATATTTCATCATTTTGACCTGAAAAAATAGCAATTTTTGTGTGATTTAACTTATAGACAGGGATAGTAGAATAAGAGAGGCAGTTGAAGGTAGTGGCTGAAAGCATAGATGCTGAAGCTAGATCCCCAAGTCCATGACTTCATCCTAGACTTAAAGACCCATATTATTTTGGGTGAGGTGCTTTAACTTCTATATCCCTTTTTTCCTCATGTGCAAGCTGTGTACACTCTTAGTTCTAAACTGAAAAGATAATGACGGCTGCATATTGTTTCTTTTGGTCACTGTAAACTACAACACAACTCCTGTAGTCTCCTGTTCTCTACATCTCTGTCTGCTTCCACCTTTCTAACTTGCTCAGTGTAATGAGGAACATTCTTTTACAAAACTACGTGATATTATAAAATTGTAATATTAATTCTGACTCCTTTTGTAGGACTGTTCTTGGAATCCTGATTATTTTCCTCTCTCAAATCCATCGTATACATCTGCTTTTTCCTTTTTTTGACAATTCTTACTGACATCTTGGCATATGTGATTTTGCTGACCACTCACTGCCAACATCTTGATACTTTTTTCACTTGCATTTGTGCTCTTATACACAATACAGAAGTTTACTGCCTCTATTGTGGTCAGCGAAGCTCTGATCCACGGTAAGCATGAGATGGAATGCCTTAGTGGGCATACCGTTGGATCCTTACTGCTTCTTGTAGTATGACCATTTCTCTTACTGACCGAGAATATAGTAGGAAAGATAAATGTATTGTCTTTCAATGCAGTCTGCTACATAGTTTTGCTTCAGTATTGGAGGAAATTATGGCTATGTTGGACCTACGAAAAAGGATGTGCTTATGTATCATTTCAAATAAAGTCATTTGTTGCTCAGTGCCAATGATCTATTCTGAAAAATGTGTCATTAGGCAATTTTATTATTGTGTGAATATCAGAAAGTTTATAAATGGTGTAGTTACCACACATCCAGGCTATATGATACAGCTGTTGTTACTAGGCTCCAAAGCTGTGCAGCCTGTTACTGTACTAATTATTGCAAGAAATTTTTTTATACCTAAACATAGAAAAAAGTACAGTAAATATACAATACAAAAGATACACAGTGGTACACCTGTATAGGGCATTTACCATGAATGGAGCTTGTGGGACTGGAATTTCCTCTGGGTGAGTCAGTCAGTAGTGGTAAGGAGTGAAGGTGAAGGTTGAGGACATACTGTATACTATTGTAGACTTTATAAACACTGTAACTTAGGCTGTACTAAATTTACTTTAAAAAATTTATTTCTTCAATAATAAATTAATGGCTGACTGTAACTTTAAATTTACAAGCTTTTTAATTTTTAAAAAATGACTCTTTGTAATTAGCGATACAAATATCTTTATATCCTTATTCTGTAGTTTTTTTTATTTTTAAATTTATTTTATTTTTTCACTCTTTAAACTTCTCTGTTAAATAAGACCCAGTCACATACGTTAGCCTAGGACTATACAGGGTCAGGATCATCAGTTTCACTGTTATTGACCTCCTCACATCTTGTCCTACTGGGAGGTCTTCAGAGGCAATAACACATAGGAAACTGTCATCATCTATGATATGTCCTTCTGAAATATCTCCTGATAGACCTGCCTGAGGCTGTTTAGCAGATGACTTTTGAAATATGTAAGTTGAGGACCGTGTTCTAAAATAATAATAAAAAGAGTTGTATAATACATACATAAAATAGTAACATTTATTATCATTATCAAATATGAACTATACATAATTGTGTGTGCTATACTTTTATACTACTGCAAGCACAGTAGGTTTGCTTACACAAGCATCACCACAAAACACATGAGTAATGCATTGTGCTTGATGTTAGGATGTCTAGACCTTAGGAATTTTTGACTCCATCATAATGCTATGAGACCACCGTGATGTTATATGTGGTTTATTGTTGATTTAAACATCATTATGTGGCATGTGACTAAATATACAACACACACATATATATGTATTTATATATACATATGTATATACATGTGTATATATGTATATATACATATATATTTAGGGGTAAACATAACTTTATGAAACATTTATTATAGTTTATGTGTGTATATGAAATTCATTTGTGAATTTACCAGGTCATTATATAAAATGCATTTCTTACCCTGGAATATGGTAAAAAATGCTAAAAGCTACTGTTACAGTAGAAAGAACATGGTAGGTAAAGTCAAAATATTATTGCTTGAGTGCCAGATTTGCTAATCTGGTAGCTTTGTGACAGTGGGCTAAGTTCTAAATCTCCTTGAGCCTTTATTTCATCATTTATGACATAGGTTCTTACCAATGATCTCATAGGTCACCCAGTCATCTCATGAATCCTATGCAGGTGTATATACAGTATTTATCCAATAGCAGAAATAATAAAGAATTTTTTCTTATCTACTTTGCTTTGTCTAGTTTTCTTACTTTAAAAAAGTTTAGGTAAACTATATGAACAGTGAAATGTAGTTTCTACATATAAAACTTAATGAATTTTGGTAATTATATACTCTTGTGTGAACAATGCCCTTGGCAAAGTAGAGAACATTTCTATCAGGCCAGAGACTTACTTGTGCCCCCTTTCTGTAACCTACTGTCTCAGTCTTTTTTTGTATAATTATAAAGGAATACCTGAGGATGGGTGATTTATAAAGAAAATAGGTTTATTTGGCTTATGGTTCTGCAGGCTGCACAGGAAGCATGTTACCAATATCTGCTTCCGGTGAGGACCTCAGGGAACTTCCAATCATGGCAGAAAGGGAAGAGGAGATGATGTGTCACATGGCGAGAGAGAGAGAGAGAGAGAGAGAGAGAGAGAGAGAGAGAGAGAGAGAGACGGGGAGAGAGACAAAGGGTCCTAAAACCTTTTAAACAACCAGCTCTTGTGTGAACTAACAGAGTGAGAACTCTCTCTTTAGTGTAGGGAAGGCACCAAGCCATTAATGATGGATCCCCTTCATGGATCCAAACACCTCCCAGCAGGCTCCACCTCCAACATTGTGGATCAAATTGTAACAGAAGATTTGGAGGGGACAAATATTCAAACATTATAACCTTTATTTTCTTTAGGAACCACCTATTCTGATTTCTGTTATTATAGAAAACAGTTCTTCGACTTTATATGAATGGAATAATGTAGTATATACTCTTCCTTTTTCTTTTTTTTTATGTCCAATTATTAATTGTTTATTTTATAGTTAGTGCTTTTTATGTCTTGTCACAAAATATTTGGCTACCATAAGTTACTATTTTCATTTTGGAAATTTAAAAAGACAGCATTTATTTATTTATTATTATTATTATTTTTATTGCATTTTAGGTTTTGGGGTACATGTGCAGAATGTGCAAGATAGCTGCTTAGGTACTCATATGGCAGTGTGTTTTGCTGCCTTCCTCCCCTTCACCCACATTTGGCATTTCTCCCCAGGCTATCCCTCCCCGGCTCCCCCGCCGCTGTCCCTCCCCTATTCCCCACAATAGACCCCAGTGTGTAGTATACACCATGAAATATTACGCAGCAATCAAAAATGATGAGTTCGTGTCCTTTGTAGGGACATGGATGAATCTGGAGAACACAGAAAATGAAATACCGCATATTCTCACTCATATGCGGGTGATGAAAAATGAGAACACATGGACACAGGGAAGGGAGTACACTCTTCCTTTTTCTTAAGTTCAGTGTATTTTTGACAGTCATCCATGTTCTCGTATTAATAATTTCTCTTATGGTTGAGAAGTACAGCATTTTACAAATATGTCCCATTTTGTTTATTCAATATCGTGAATATACATATGGTCTCCTTTCAGTGTTAGCTGATTTTAGATAAGCTGTTGTAAAAGTTCACCTACAGGATTTTTATACACATGCTTTCTTTGCATGGAGTGTAATTACTGGATCTTAGAGCTTATATATGCTTAACCTTTTACTATAATATATGGAAGTGTCAAACAGTTTTCTAGAATGCTTATACTATCTTACTCTCTTACCAGTGATCTATAAAAATTCTGGTTGTTGCACTTCCCTGCCAGCATTTGAAGTTCTCAGTCTTTTTAACAACAGCTACATTAGTGGTTTGCAGTGGTAACTTATGGCGGTTTTGATTTGCATCTCTTTGAACATTACTATTGATGAGCATGTGCTTTTGTGGGCTTTTTTCAGGCCATTTATATGTATTCTTACTTGAAATGAGTGCCTAGAATGTTGACAAATTTTTCGTTGGATTGTAGGTCTTTTATTGTTGTAGGAGTTATTTGTGTTCTGGGTTTGCATCATTTGTTACAAATATGTTTTGTGAATATTTTCCCTAATATGTGGCTCACCTTTTAATATTCTCATCTTTCAAAGAGCAGAAGATACTAATTTTGCTGAACCCAGTTTATTATTTTTTCATACTTAGTCCTGTGAGTGTCCTCTCTAATAAATATTTGCCTATATCAAGGTCACAGAGTTATTCTCAATGTTTCCTTCTAGAAGCTTTATGGTTTTAGCTTTGAAGTATAGGTTTATGTCCCATCTAGAAATAATTTTTGTATATGGTGTCAAGGTAGTCAAAGTATTTTTTAATTGGAATATCTGTTTCTAACAGAATCATTTGCTGAAAAGATTTTTCTCTGCCCAGTGCTGTGTTTAAAGTGTTCAGAAATATCATATAAACACAATGAAGGCATCTGTTTAAATATATAAAATATGGCAAAATAATTTTTATAGTGTTTTAAGAATATTTGAATTCTTTCATTATTGACCCTCTAAATATGTCTGTTTCAATTCAGAAGGAGACAACAACTGTGTTGAGATTATTAAGCATATTTGTTTATAATATACTTTAAATTTATACAAAGTCATGTAATCATACCTAGTAAATCCTAAGCACTGCACTGTCCTGAGTAGCAAAGTAGGCTCTAGTGTGAAAAAAATTAGAGGAAACATTTTTCCCTCTATTAACACATTAAATATTTCCTTTAAAAAGGACCATGTAAATTTAGACAGTATGTTATATGCTTTTTATAGTTTTTTTTTTTCAAGAAAACAATATACTTTATACAAACAGAATTGGCATACCCACCCTTGGTAGAGTAGATGTACTTGTAGACTAATAACTGAGACCTACATCTGCATCCACAATGATAGCCCATCTTTATATCTTTATCTTCAGGGGCATATTAGCTGCCAGCATTACTGTCACTCTGAAATGTGAAGTAAAGTTCTTGAAATTGCTTAGCAGCATAAGTGACTGGTAACTTTCTGCTTATCCTTCAAATACCAAACCACTATCATTTAGTAAACATGTATGTACTCATCATGTCAACACTAATAACCAAAATGAAGATTTAGCAATGATCTAGACTGACAGAATATATCAGTGCTGGCATTTGATGAGGTACTTCTCAGAGAAATATGCTTTTACGGGTCCAAAAGCTATGCACCCCAAAAGCAAATGAACTTGTATAATGGGATTTAGGATAGTGTTGCAGTGGAAAATTTTTGTTTGCATTTAGGACAAGAAGACAAATAGATTTAGATGCTATAAAGTGATATAAAATTATAAAATACTGAAATGTGTTCTTATAGAAGTATTTAATATCCCTTATAGAAAGTTATGAGAAAAGAAAAATATTTTTTTTTCTTAAAAAGCTATGTATTGATACTTTCTGGAAAATGGAACTTAGATGACATATAAATATCTATTTTATCTTATGGTTTTTTTTTTTTTTTTGCAATTTCATAGTATCGAACAATAATTTCTTATAAAAGCAAAACAATTTGGAAATTTAAGCCCAAAATAAATTTTGTGTATTAATGTAAGATTTGATGTTAAATAATAGTTGATAGATATAAATCCCTGAAAGCATCTTTTTATACTTTTATCAAACTTTTTCAATAGTAGTCAGTGTAAGATTCGCATAGGGGGACTAGGACAGTGTAAAATCTCTGGTGCATTTCCACATTTGTCATTAGTTTGTAGCTCATTTTGACTAATCCCAGTTACAAACAAAAAAAAATACAGTTTTTTTATGTGCAATTCACTTTTTATTCCCTAGAAACTTTTATTATTATATAATTGATGTTTCATGAAATTTTTAAGGAGATTGTCCAAGTTTATTTTGACCCCTCTTAGAATGCCTCCCCCCTTTTCTGAGCACTTATATTATGGACCCTTGTTCACCTGGCTGCAGCCAAATGTCTCAGAGTAGCTAAAAGATTCTTTCTGATGAGAACTTGGCATTAAATCTGAGAGGAAGCAAAACAGGTTGGGCTGATTCCTAATATAGAGGGTATGTAAACTTTGGAGCTGTAGTTCTCATTTTCAGACAGAAAACAGATGTACTGAGTGAGGTAGAGATGAAAGAGAATTTCCTTGGTTTGCTGTGGCCTTCCAAGCAAGTCTTTGAAGGGTCCCAGCTGATCTTGGTCTCTTGAGAAACCCCACAATTTTTCCATGATAGGTCCTTTTCTGATTATTGTTTAAGATGGCTTCAATTAGTTTATGCTACTTGAAACCGAAAGGGTTGCAAAGGAGAACAGGACTGGTCATAGAATAATAGCAATCTCTTACAATGTTTCAGTTTGGGTTCCCACAGAAGCAGACATTGAAATTAGGACTTGTGTAGAAACTTACTTGCACTACTACTAATTCCCAGCACTGAAACTAGTGACAATGCCAAAGGAACTTTATTAATTTCTAAAGAAAAAGTATTTTTTATTTGAATGTATGTGTCTAATTATAATTATGTATAAATTTAAAACATGTATATATGTTGTACAGCATTCTTTAAAATATTTCCTTTTCAAACTCTACTAATCCTTGAAGATAAAAATAAGGACAAAGTATACAGTTATTCTCCGTTGACATCTGTATTTTTGCTAGCATGTTAGGGTAAATATGTATCTCAGATTTGCCCTTCATTCAATTAGGCTGAAACTTATTTAGTAAGAGGTGCACAGTGTCTTACAAATTCCTTCAGAAATAATAGACTTTGAGACAAATCATTTGAAATGCAGGTAATTTATTTTTGAGGTGATCTCAGGAAATGAGGAAACTAGACCTGTAAAAAAAGCACCCCCATACGATTTGTTTTCAAGCAAGTTACTGCTACCGGCAACTGGTGCTTAATCACACAGGGACATTTTAGAAGGTAAGCATACACAAGAGGAGCAGTGAGGGAGCTAAGATATTTACCTGAATTTCATCAGCCATAGATTGAGAGCAGCTCCTAGGAGACATTAATTCACTGATATTTCATGCTTGTCATGTAGGGGCAAATAAGTAGGTTCTGACAGCCAGATACAGCCCTCAAGCAAGAAATGGATAGACCCTGACTCTTAGAAGCTGGACAGTTACGCACTGAAGCCAAAAGGACAAGTGATGGTAGTCAAATGCAGACACTGCAATGCATAGGATGCTATAATGTAATGATTTTTAATCCTTTTTGGCTGTGTAATACAGATAAAACCTGCCAGAGTCCTTTGAGAGTTGAAAATCAGTCACCTAAGTAAGGAGGAAGATGGCTTGTCAGCCCAGTCTCCTTCTTCCCTCCAAATCAAGAAATGAATAAACATGAACTAGGTTTGGAAAATACCTCCGCTGAAATGTTTCTGTATGAATGAACTTTAGAATAATGCGGCTCTTTATTGAGCTGAGGTAAAATATTGCAGTTGCCTGATAACAGCCTGCCACATTACAAATCACCACTTGCAAGGTTATGCAAGGTGCTTTTAGAAAAAGCTAAATGAATTACTTCAAATAGTATGTTTGTATTCAAAAGGGAAATTGCTGGTAGTTTGGGAGTGACAATCTTTTCTTTCTGTTTCAAAAGACCCATTGCCATGTTCTGCCTTTGCATTTGCTGCTGGGAGCTAAAAGCCTGCAATGAACAGATGAATATAAGATATTCCTAATTGAGAAAGAAAATAAGAAAAGAGTTTTTGTGAAATAGTCACAAGGTCTCTCATTTTACTATTGTAATATTTCTGGGCTTTTGGGTTGGTTAAACTAAATGTAATTGAAAATATTACAATTAGCTGATTCATTTTCTTAATCCTTCCTCAATTAACTTTATTTTTTAAAAATGTTCCATCTTTTTAAATCCATCTTTATGTGTTAAATTTGGAGGAGTTCATTTAATTTCACTACTAAGGATATGTCTCAAATACACGCGCACACGTGTGCGTGCATACACACATACGCACACACACACATACCCTCACTGTAATGCTGTTATTTCTGCCTATCAAGGTGGAAGCTAATTAATTAGCAAATTTGGTTTGTAATTGAAAGGAACTAGCTGCTCTTTTAGCAACGGTGGCATGCTGGAGAGTCTTTTCAGTGGTCTATTATATCTTTTCCCCTTATCATTTAATTACTTTTTGTATGAACAAGATCAAATAAACTCATTTTCTATATAAATAATATTTTAGCATATATTGCAACGCCAGTATTTTCAGGGTCCCCATTGCATCCTTTAGTTAAATTTTAAGTAAAACTTTAAGCTTAATAGTTTTCTGATAGTTTGTGAACCTAAGTTTATTTAAATAATCAATCTCTTTTAACAAAAATGTGAATTTCCTGTGATTACTGCTCTAGATCTATTTGTGTTTTAGAACTTACCTTCAGGCCGGGTGTGGTGGCTCACACCTGTAATCCCAGCACTTTGGGAGGCCGAGGCGGGTGGATCACTAGGTCAAGAGATTGAGACCATCCTGGTCAACATGGTGAAACCCATCTCTACTAAAAATACAAAAAATTAGCTGGGCATGGTGGTGTGTGCCTGTAATCCCAGCTACTCAGGAGGCTGAGGCAGGAGAATTGCCTGAACTCAGGAGGCTGAGGTTGCGGTGAGCCGAGATCACCATTGCACTCCAGCCTGGGAAACAAGAGCGAAACTCCGTGTCAAAAAAAAAAAAAAAAAAAAAGAACTTACCTTCATATTAGATAGTTGCAATTGTTAATCTCATGAGTTCTAGTGGGTAAGGGCAGGGACGTAAAACAAAATACTAGCTATTCAATTGTTAGTCAAATGAAGTTGTATTTGTGGGACTCCTAGGAAGACAGCAGGACCTTTAATGCCACTTACTTTTTAAGCTTCATATCAGCTTTTAGATTCAATGATTATAATAAGAAACAGGAAAAAGGCCTAATAAATTGGATAATAAATATGTGTTTTTCATATATATGATTAAAATATATATTTCAAAAAAACAAAAAGGCAGTTGGAATGATGTGATAATAAATCCCTGCTATATATATCTCAGTAAGTGTAAAACCAGTCAATTGTTTCATGTCACAATAAGAATTAGATCATTTAAAACTGTTAACTGTCTTTTGTGAGTTCTTGCAAAGAGAGGCCTGTTGGGATAAGAAAGGATAAGGCTATAGTAAAGGAAAAGAAAATAGTCAACCCATGCTCTTTTGTAGATTCAAAAAGTCACCAAGTTGAATTTGAAAATCACTACGAGATCACCAAGTTGAATTTTAAAACCGCTGTGAGAAAAAATAAACTGGCATTCTGTTTAAGTGGGAATGTAACTGCTCTATTAGAGTACATAGAATAAAAAAATGGTTGTGGACATATTCGTTTTGGTCTTAGAGTTTTCGATGATGGGAATGAGTAATAAGCATTTTTGATATTACATGTCACAAGAAAGAGAGCCCTTTGGCAGATCCCTGAAACACTGATAGTTATTACTTTTAAACTAGCATTAGGAACATAAAGAAAGCATAGTAAAATGATCAGCTAGTATTTTTTCAAAAAATGTTATGGCTCAAACATTTCCTATATTTGCTGACTTTGGGACACAATTTTAGGTGCTTATAAAGAATGTATATATTATTTACATCTTTATTCTGTGTATTTGGCTGGATACCCAATTTACTTGTCATATAAAGGCAGGTTGATTTTAAATGAGAAATAATATCTGGTTGGTGTTTTCAGATTGCATTTTGTGCAAAACTGTGTATCTGACTCTGTGTTTTGAAAATCAAAACTTCCTCTAGCGCTTTTATTTGGTAACAGTAAGGACAAGGATGTCCTGTGGCTTTTATCCTGCATGTTGAAATGATATCTCTGAAATTAAAGGATTTTCTGATTTGTGCAAAATATGCACATTCATTTAGGTGGAAGGATCAATTGTAAATGTTACTCTGTGTTAAGAATATAAAACCAATGTGTCACAACCGTTCTACCTCAAGGTTTGATGCAAAGTTTTATAAATTGTTGAATATGAAGTAGTAACTAAGAGAGTTCGGTAGACAAACATTAGTATTTAAAGTAACTTCATTTTATAAGAAACACAAAGGATTCATTATATTATGTACACTTGTGAAGAGATTCTCAGATTTTCCTGTTATAAAGTTGAAAAAAATATTGTTATATTTTCAGTAATTTTTGTGGATGGTAAAATATGAAAACAGTTGCTACTTATTATTCTAGTTGGAATTAACAGATTATGACTGTTAACAAAATAGTTTATTGTTTTCATTACAGTAAACATTAATCATGCATTACTAAATTTGGTTGAGACAATATGCAGCGACTCTTAGTTTTTAAATATTTTCAAAAAATATAGTTGATATCTGAAGTAATGGAAAAAAGAATTGATATTACATTAGCTGCTAGATCCCAAACATGCTAAAAATACTGTTGTGTTTTTAAGTGTTAAAATGTTCCACATTATTACCCCAGAAAGTAAATGGTATTTTTTTGTGAAAATTTCATAACACTGAATGCGTTTTTAAAAATTAGGCTGAATAAAGCACACTTACTGCAAATGGTTAGAAAATACAAATATAAAATTCTAAATTACTAATGAGTCTTTCCTTTGAGTTTTCTTGGCAAACACGATATATGGCAGTGTATGAAAATCAGGTTTGTTTCATGTAATTTTAATGTTTACATTCAAATTTTGATTTCTTGCTTTTTGCTTGCTTGCCTGTAAGGCATGATTAAATGTCAGTATGACACAGGTGAAGCTGACCAGGGTATCAGTTTTACACATATTTGTTTTTAGAGAGAATGGTTTCTCTCTAGAGAAAAAAATTAAACATATTTTCTATAGATTTGTAATTTATTTTTTTTGAAATTTGGTTTATTTTTGACAATGATGGACAAATACTTGTGGATACTTTCATGTATTAAACATATTCTAATAATCCAGTTTAGCCAATACTAATTGAGTATAACCATGTTTTAAGCCCTGTGCTAGATGCTAAAAATCAAAGATAATAAATCAATACTTGTTAAAAATAAGTCCCCTAGGACCCCCAAAATTTATTAGAATTTCAGATAGTATTAGGGTCAGATTCCAGTTGAGATCTGATGGATTTCAATAAATGTTTGTTGAAACCTTTATTTCAAATTATTGAGATTTTTTTTAGTGTTCAACTTTGTCTTCTATTATTTCATGGTGTGCATTGATATGAATACTTGATTTTGCTGACAGTGACAGAAATGGTTAATTCTGTGATATAACCTCACACGGTTTGACTGACCAATGGTTTTTAATGTAATTTTACTTGAGGTTAATTTCACCTGGTGATAAACAAAATAGGAATCTTTTTATAAAGTGAAGTTAAGTGCTGGAAATGCACAATAGATTCCTGAGTCCTCATTTCTGTGGTTTTGTACTAAGTGAGTATTTCCAGAGTTATCTAGATACTTGAATCCAAATACTGGGGTATGTGTCCTGCCATGTCTTGATAAAATAAACAAAATAAATCTATAGAAGTTCAAAGGTAAGTAGAAAAAAATGGACTGAGAGCAGCTACAGAATGTGAAATTTTGTTGCACTAAATTCACACCACAGGATTGGTGACCTTAATGAACTTCTAATGCACTGTACATTCTACATAAACCTAAATCCAAAAAAAATAAATAACTCAATGGAAATTATCTTACGGTTTTAAGAGTAATCTAGAACTTTGGCCAAATTCGTCAGTTCTGAAACACATCAAAGCCACAAATGAAAACTGCTAGATATATGCTCATATGTTTCCACAACTGATATTTATGGGGACTTTGGAATGAGAAAAATCTTACTATTTTGTAAGTGTTGTCAGAGTTATCATCAAATTTATGAGCTGTTTAGTATACTAAATACAAGACTGTGATCATGAGCTTTACAATAAATATTTATTATGCTAAAATTAATGAATTCCAAAAATTTCTTTTATGATCAGCCAAATGCCTCTGAAGCAGAGAGGTAATATACGATTTAGAAAGCTAATTTCTAGCCTGGGTCTAATTTGGTTTACCTAACATGATAACAAAAACCATTGTTTCTTGCTTCAGTAGAACTCGATGTCTAATGCTGCCACTAATGGGAAATGGTTCATTTGTCTCTTATTTAGAGGGCTATTTACTTTTATACTACATAAATAAGATTAGAAAGAGCGTATACACATCTCTTTAGTCATTATATAATGCTTTTTGGTATTATTTTAGCAGAGAGTAATGCATTGCTCGTATTATAAAATGGGACTATCTAATTAGTTACAACTCATTGAGACAGGTGGGCTTTTGTCAAAATTAAAGATACTGCTAATGATAATGATAATTCTAATCTTTCAGTGCAGAACTGTTAAGTAATTCCATGGAGCTAAAACATAGGCACATGTGGAATGAGGAGTTTGCAGAAATTGGCAAGAAGAAAATCATGAAGAAATGTATGCCCTAATGAGCTGAGTACTTATCTTTTTGGTAATAAGGAACAATTGTAGATCTTAAGTAAAGGAGTAAAATTACTGTATTTGCTTAATGCTACTTAACTAAACAACTTTAGCACATTCATTTGGGATCCCTTCAGTTTTTCACATTAAAAGCTATCGTTATGGAATAAAAGTGAATATGTCTGTTGGGAGTCTACAATTTGATATATTGCCAGTGACTAGATTTTAGGAGGAGAGAATTAGGCTCTGAGAAATGAAAATATCTCAGATATCCTTGAAAAAAGGATACTGAAAGACAAAAGCTCCACTAACACTATTATTAATTGTTATTAAATTGTTATTTTCTTATTAATAAGTAATTCTTAATTTTGCCTGGTTCTTAAATTTTTATTTAGGTATTATGCATACTCGTTATACTTAAAAACAATAGGAATGGAAATACTCAGACCTAAAATTTCCCACAATCAGCTTTAGTTAAACTTAACCACAGGGAGATTGAGACTATTTCAGAAGTTATTTTCCTCTAAAATGTAGCTTGGAAGTTAGATATATTTATCTACAAATATAATTCGTGAAAGAGATCACCAGGAATTCCAGGTTAAAAAAAAAAAAGCGAGATTAATCAGGTTTGCTTTAAAAAAAAAGAGTCTGAATACCAGTTCATTGGCGAGATCAGATCTATATCTAACATGGCTTTTTCTTGGACAAAAGAGAAGTGGAGATCAAAGACTTGTTGGTAACTGCTTAGAAATAGTGTGGAATTGTTAAATCCAAGGGTGGCTGCCACTGCGTTCCATTTAGTCTAAACATACAGCTTAGGCTGGACTTCTCTGACAATGAGGTTTAGATAATAGAACTAAGAATTGTATTGACAAAAGTTCATTCTGCCCTTCCATCAAGAGCCACAATCTACATTACTCTGTAAGGTTCTGTAAAAGGAAGTTACCTGGCACTTATTACTTCATTTGAGACTCATTCTGCCCTTTTATTGATAAGCACAATCTACATTAATTTATAAGATTTTTTAAAAGGCAGCTAACAAATGCTTATTACTTCATTTGAGCCTGAAAGCTTTTTGAGATAAATATTAGTATTACCTTCTCATTAATGGCAGAGCCAAGGTCCATGCAGCTAGGGAGTGCCCTATCTCAGCTAGGACCCCAGCTCTGACTGGCAGCAATGTCTGGGTTCTAAGTACAGCACTACGTGGTCTTCCTGACAGGAGTAGGAGATCCTCGTTATATGCCCACACCTACATGTAACAGACTCTATCTACCCTGTATAATGTTGACCACATAAAACTGCCTTGTTAATTAGACTTCTAGAACTGTGCAAGGTATTTGAACGTATTTTCCCTATCAGAGTATAGGCAAAAACACATTTTAAAAACTAATTCTTATTTAAACTTTTTACTTATGCTTTATTCATACAAATAATAATATTTTAAGGGTTAAGTGGCAATGAATATGATGTGTAAAAAATTGCTTTGGAGTGGCATTTACCTTTCTGTGGTTCATGATTTACCATCATAAAAATTATCATAAAATATGAGGCTGATTATTTAATCAGGTGATCAGAGCAAGATTTATTATTTTCGATCAAGAAATGCTTTCTGTCATCTGATTTTTATTTTAATTAATCCAAACCATTCCCCTCTATTCACTTGACTACATTAACAAAATAAAACATTGAGAAACTATTATTATTTATGCACAAGGGTGTTTATTCATCATAGAAATATATAATGAAGTAATGAGTAATGAAATTGTACATTGAAAGATGGAATGAGACAATAGAGTGATAAAAAATGATAAGTTTTAAAACTAAATTCCCAGTCAGTTGTCTTGTGAGGTACCTTTTAATGAAATACCACATAAAAACAAAATATAATATTTGAAGAAAATTTAAGGACTAAATGATAAGAAAAATCATGGAAGAAAAATTATATGTATAATCTGATCATCACATAAATATTAGAATATATATACCTAAAATTCTGAATTCTGGAATTATCCATGATTATTTTCATTATAGTTTTGGTAATTTCCATTTTTCTTACAATGACCATACATTTCATTTAGAATCAGTAAAATATTATTAAAAATGAACTCTTACTATTTTGACCTATGCCTCTAATAGACATAACTCTTTATCTTTTGAAATACATCCTTTTTGCCTTCCTTATCTATTAGATCACAAGACTGGTTTATCTCCTGGGCTGTGCCTTGGTAAGTGAAAACCTGGGAGAGGAATAATTTCCCTTTTCCTAGTTTTCTTCTCCTTGAAGTGAAGTCATTGTACCTGATCACCTGAGGTCTATTTCTGTACCATCACTGGGTATGTTCCAGAATGCTGTCATGGCTGAGAGGTCACCCTGATGGCAACATGTGCAGTGCTGAAGACACCTCCCAAGGGTTACCAACAGGGACACTACTTATCTTCATGTACAGGTTGAGTAACCCATATCTGAAATGCAGAAGAGTTTCGGATTTCTGTTTTTTTAAGATTTTGGAATATTTATATATACATAATGAGTTATCTTAGGGCTCAGACTCAACTCTAATCATGAAATTCATTTCCATTTCATATGTATCTTATACACATAACCTGAAGGTGATTTTATACAATATCTTAATAATTTTCTGAATGAGACAAAGTTGATGTTCATATCAGAAAGCAAAGGTGTCACTCTCTCAGCCACCCATGTGGACAATGTTTGATTTGTCTGGCAACACTGTCATTTCTGACTCTGAACTTGCATGCCACTAATCCTCAGTCATTTCCTTACATCTGTTCATACATAAGTACTTAACAGTAAGAAGTGTGACGTACCATTAATACAATGAAAAAGGTAATCTGTTCCGGGTAACTAAGCAGTACAGAAGCATCACCAGAATATCTGTATTAACCATTAAACCACAGCAACAAAAAACAGTGCCAGGCTTTCAGTCTATCTATGACACTGTGTTTTGATTAAAAGGTCACTATAGACTGGAGGAAACATTTAAAAAACCCATCCAGCAGAGTGCCTCTTTATCCTTTGAGGATCCACTTGGTGGTCCCTCAAGTGCTTCTGATGTTTCTTATTCTGGTCTGTGGCATCATGTCGGCACTCAAAAAGCTTCAGATTTTGGAGCATTTCAGATTTTGGATTTTTGGGTTAGGGATACCAAAACTCTATTGGTAACTAGTTAAATGTGCTTCAGGCTTGAACACAAGCTGGGTCATCCTAGAGAGCAAAGGGAGCAAAAACTTGGTAATTAGGTAAAGACCAGATGATGGATGTGAGTTTATGCTCCCAGAAAAAAAGCAAGGTATTTGCTCCATGGCTTTAGTGTTTCACAAAGAAAATCTTACTGGGAAGCAGGTTGAGTGAGAGGTTTGAAACTTTAAAGTAGGTCACGAAAAGAGGGAAATATGTGGCTGAAGGTAGCTTTGCAAAATGTGGATTTTTCTCATGTAGCTGCAGGGGCCACCTCTGCCCAGATATCAGAGGAAAATAAATGGCTTGAAGATTTTCAAGCAGTAACTTAATATTCACAGTAACTTTTGAAAATAAATATGAGTTGTTAGAGGGCAAGTAAAAATTAGCAATAAATTAATGCCTGTTGTAGGAGGCTTCATTGCCTCATGCTGCTGTGAAGAATAATCTGCTGTTATTTATTTCAAGTATTTTTGAGTTTGACAGTTTTAACAGAGTCAAACAGATAATACACAGCTTATAGAAAAGAAGGAATCAGTGTGTATAGCATCGGTTATGTGCTATTCAATATTCTTGTGTTTTACACTTCCTTAAATCCATTTAACAACTTAGTAATAGAGTTGATAATAGGGATGGCAACAAAAATCATAACCATGCATTTTATTGCAAATTATATGTCTAGGAGAATGCTGCAAGATTAGAGCTGAAGGTCTACGCTGCTAGTGTTCAAATCCCAGTGTTAGTACTTACAACCTGATTTACCTTGGAAAAAGTTCTTATCATTCTGCAAATCTCAGTTTCCTATTTGAAAGATGGAAATTACATTTCACCTAATATGAATGGCAGTTTGAGGACTGATCTATATAAAGCATTAATGAAGTACATGACATAGGATGTATTGAGTGAGATAGCCGAGGCTGCTTTTCCTCCACCACTACCTTGTTAATCATCTGCACAACCAACTCATGGTGCACATATGGTTTTAATCCTACATGATTAAAACAGGGTTTTTACAGGGAGACAGGATTAAGCAATACAGGCAACTAGCTCAAAATCACACAGTTTATATGGATCCAAGAGTTTCTGTTTCCATATCCATGTAGTATATCTTCTGTGCAACCTGCATTTACAAAAATAACTACTGCAGTCTCCTTCCCTTGGCTACTGGGGTAACAATGCTGCCCCCCTGGCAGTTTTTGAGAGGAATAATTTAAATTCTTCAAAAGTAGATACAAGTGTGTATTAGTCCGTTTTCATGCTGCTGATAAAGATGTACCCAAGACTGGGAAATTTACAAAAGAGAGTTTTAATGGACTCACAGAGTTCCACATGGCTGGGGAAGTCTCACAATCATGGTGGAAGGTAAAATGTGTGTCTTATGTGGCCACAGACAAGAAAAGAGAGTCTGCAGGGAAACTCCACTTTATAAAACCATCAGACAGGCAGACTTATTCACTATCATGAGAATAGCATGGGAAAGACCTGCCCTCCATGATTCAGTTACCTCCCACTGGGTACCTCAACAGCATATGGGAATTGTGGAAGCTACAATTCAACATCAGATTTGGGTGGGGACACAGCTAAACCATATCAAAGTAAGAAACTGGGAAAAATGCTAACAGGTTACAAGGTTCTTTGGGTTTATTCAGCTTGGAGTGTGATGTCAGGGCAGACGTGGCCCCTGTAGCTGGGGCTTAAAATCTAAAAATCTTTCTTTAACACTGAGATGAAGATTATTTTTTTAGGTTTTTATTTGTTTGATTGTTTTTCTGTTTGTTTATTTTTGGGATGGAGTCTCACACTGTCACCTAGGTTGGAGTACAGTAGTGTGAGTCTTGGCTCACTGCAACCTCTGCCTCCTAGGTTCAAGTGATTCACCTGCCTCAGTCTCTCAAGTAGCTGAGATTATAGACATGCATCACCTCGCCCAGCTAATTTTTGTAGTTTTTTAGTTAAGATAGGGTTTCACCATGGTGGCCAGGCTGGTCTAGAACTCCTGACCTCAAGTGATCTGCACACATCGGCCTCCCAAAGTGCTGGGATTACAAGTGTGAGCCACCCCGTCTGGCCTTCTTTCGAGTTTTTTTTTTAAAAATTGTGTCAATATAGCTTACCAACTTAGTTCATGTAAAAGCATATAGGATGGTTTTACCTGGGATAGTATAGTAGTATATGTAGTATTCTGAGATGGAGTAGCAGGATATAGCATTAAATTCCAAAAGGGTTTGGTAAGGACTCACAGGCAAACAGCAACCATTTCTACATTGTGCGTGTGTGTTCACAGTATTTACAGAAATGGTTGCTTCCTTTGAACTGTGAGAGTTTAACTCCCTGACCTGTCGCTAGTGCATGGGCTAGTTTTTCACCTGTGTTTCTTATTGTTTCATCCGTAAGATGGAGATAGCAATAGTACCTACCTCATGAAGTTGCAACAGGCTTCAATTAATTAGTGCTTATATATGTTGGCACTCATTTAGCATTCAGTCAATAGTGGCAGTTGTTATTTTCCTCTGAGATATCATGTGGACTTCTAACTCCAAAAACTAGTGTTAGTAACATGTTATAGATTATAGAATTCTCCAGGATACCCTAAAAATATAGCTAACATGTTTTGTTTCTATAAGAAAATATGTTTTGGATTTCCAAGGACACATGTGTAAGGAGATTTTGGAAAGATGATCTACTTGTAAATTAAAAGCTGCCTGTTTATTTTTCTCATATTAAAAGTGCCACTATCTACATTGATTACATTTGCATGACCTTGAGAAAAGTTTATCTTAGAGTAACTCTCATGTAAGGTCTTGACTCGCAGCACCTATTTCAGAAAACATGGGAGAAACAACAGCAATACATTGTTATCATTAAAATTTATTTTGGATATACATTGTGTTTTGTACTCTATTAATATTTTACATGTGTTACCAATTTAGTTGAACAATTGTTTTATGATAGTATTCTTTCTTTTTAACTTTTTAAATTGTACTTTAGGTTCTGGGTACATGTGCAGATTATGCAGGATTGTTGCATAGGTATATACATGGCAAGGTGGTTTGCTGCCTTCATTCCCCCCATCATCTATATCTGGTGTTTCTCCCCATGTTATCTCCCCTCACCCCCCATCCCCCACTGTCCCTCCCCTGGCCCCCCCAACTGACCACAGTGTGTGATGCTCCCCTCCCTGTGTCCATGTGTTCTCATTGTTCAGCACCCGCCTGTGAGTGAGAACATGTGGTGTTTGGTTTTCTGTTCTTGTGTCAGTTTGCTGAGAATGATGGTTTCCAGATTCATCCACATCCCCATGAAGGACACAAACTAATCATTTTTTATGGCTGTGTACTATTCCATGGTGTATATGAGGCACATTTTCTTTATCCAGTCTATTGTTGAAGGACATTTGGGTTCAATCCAGGTCTTTGCTATTGTAAACAGTGCCACAATGAAGATACATGTACATTTGTCTTTATAATAGAACAATTTATAATTCTTTGGGTATATACCCAGTAATGGGATTGCTGGGTCAAATGGTGTTTCTATTTCTAGGTCCTTGAGGAAGTACGACACTATTCCACAATGGTTGAACTAATTTGCACTCCCACCAACAGTATAAATGTGTTGCTATTTCTCCACATCCTCTCCAGCACCTCTTGTCTCCTCATTTTTTGATGATTGCCATTCTAACTGGTGTGATGTGGTATCTCAATGTGGTTTTGATTTACATTTCTCTAATGATCAGTGATAATGAGCATTTTTCATACGTTTGTTGGCCTCATATATGTCTTATTTTGAAAAGTATCTGTTCGTATCCTTCCCCCATTTTCGAATGGGTTTGTTTTTTTCTTGTAAATCTGTTTTACTTCTTTGTAGATTCTGGGTATTAGCCCTTTGTCATATGGGTAGATTGCAAAAATTTTTTCCCATTCTATTGGTTGCTGGTTTGCTCTAATGATTGTTTCCTTGCTGTACAGAAGCTCTGGAGTTTAATTAGATCCCATTTGTCTATTTTGGCTTTTGTTGCCATTGCTTTTGGTGTTTTAGCAATGAAGTCCTTGCCTATGCCTATGTCCTGAATGGTATTGCCTAGGTTTTCTTCTAGGGTTTTACAGTGTTAGGTTTTATGTTTAAATCTTTAATCCATCTGGAGTTAATTTTAGTGTAAGGTATCAGGAAGGCATCCAGTTTCTGCTTTCTACACATTGCTAGCCAGTTTTCCCAACACCATTTATTAAACAGGGAATCCTTTCCCCGTTGCTTGTTTTTGTCAGGTTTGTCAAAGATCAGATGATTATACACGTGTGGTTTTGCTTCTGAAGCCTCTATTCTGTCCCGTTTGTCTATGTCTCTGTTTTGGTACCAGTACCATGCTGTTTTGATTACTGTAGCCTTGCAGTATAGTTTGAAGTCAGACTGTATGATGCCTCCAGCTTTGTTCTCTTTGCTTAGGATTATTTCAGCTATGCAGGTTCTCTTTCGATTTCATATGAAGTTTGAAGTCGTTTTTTCCAGTTCTGTGAAGAAGGTCATTGGTAGCTTGGTGGGGATAGCATTGAATTTGTAAATTACTATGGGCAGTATGGCCATTTTCACAATATTGATTTTCCTAACCATGAACATGGAATGTTTTTCCATCTGTTTGTGTCTTCTCTTATCTCCTTTAGCAGTGGTTTGTAGTTCTCCTTGAAGAGGTCCTTTATGTCCTTTGTTAGTTGTATTTCTAGGTATTTTATTCTCTTTGTAGCAGTTGTGAATGGGAGTTCACTCATGATTTGGCTCTCTGTCTGTCTGTTATTGGTGTATAGGAATGCTTGTGATTTGTGCACATTGATTTTATATGCTGAGACTTTGCTGAAGTTACTTATCAGTTTCAGGAGATTTTGGGCTGAGATGATGGGATCTTGTAAATATGCAATCATGTCATCTGCAAATAGAGACAATTTGGCTTCCTCTTTTCCTAATTGAATACACTTTATTTCTTTTATTGCCTGATTGCTCTGGCTAGAACTTCTAATACTATATTGAATAGGAGTGATGAGAGAGGGCATCCTAATCTTATGCCAGATTTCAAAGGGAATGCTTCCAGTTTTTGCCCATTGAGTATGATGTTGGCTGTGGGTTTGTTGTAAATAGCTTTTATTATTTTGTGGTATGTTCCATTGATACCTAGTTTATTGAGGGTTTTTAGCATAAATGCTGTTGAATTTTGTCAAAGACCTTCTCTGCATCTATTGAGATAATCATGTGGTTTTTGCCTTTGTTTCTGTTTATGTGATGGATTACATTATAAACTTGCATATGTTGAACCAGCCTTGTATCACTGGAATGAAGCCTACTTGATCATGATGAAATAAGCTTATTGATTTGATGTTGCATTCTGTTTGCCAGTAATTTATTGAAGATTTTCGCATTGATGTTCATCATGGATATTGGCCTGAAGTTTTCTTTTTTACTTGTATCGCTGCCAGGTTTTGGTATTAGGATTATGGTGGTCTCATAAAATGAATTGGGGAGGATTCCCTCTTTTTGTATTATTTGGAATAGTTTCAGAAGGAATGGTAACAGATCCTCTTTGTATGTCTGGTAGAATTTGGCTGTATACCCATATGGACCTGGGCTTTTTTTAGTTGGTAGGCTGGTAATTGCTGCTTCAGCTTCAACCCTTGTTTTGGTCTATTCAGGGTTTCAACTTCTTCCTGGTTTAGTCTTGGAAGAGTGCAAGTGTCCAGGAATTTATCCATTTCTTCCAGATTTACTGGTTTGTGTGCAAAGAGTTGTTTGTAGTAATCTCTGATGGTAGTTTGTATTTCTGTGGAATCCGTGGTGATATCCCCTTTAGCATTTTTTTATTGCATCTATTTGATTCTTCTCCCTTTTCTTTTTTATTAGTCTGCCTAGCAGTCTATCTGTTTTGTTGATCTTTTCAGAAAACCAGCTCCTGGATTTGTTGATTTTTTGAAGTGTTCTTTGTGTCTCTATCTCCTTCAGTTCTGCTCTGATCTTAGTTATTTCTTGTCTTCTGCTAGCTTTTGAGTTTTTTTGATCTTGATCCTCTAGCTATTTCAATTTTGATGATAGGGGGTTGATTGTAGACCTTTCCTTGCTCCTTATATGGGCATTTATTGCTATAAATTTTCCTCTAGACACAGCTTTTTTTTTAATTGCATTTTAGGTTTTGGTGTACACGTGCAGAACATCAAGATAGTTGCATAGGTACACACGTAGCAGTGTGATTTGCTGCCTTCCTCCCCTTCACCCACATCTGTCATTTCTCCCCATGCTATTTCTCCCCAGCTCTCCCCTGCTGTCCCTCCCCTATTCCCCCCAATAGACCCCAGTGTGTAGTGCTCCCCTCCCTGTGTCCATGTATTCTCATTGTTCATCACCCGCCTATGAGTGAGAACATGCAGTGTTTCATTTTCTGTTCTTGTCAGTTTGCTGAGAATGATGTTCTCCAGATTCATCCATGTCCCCACAAAGGACATGAACTCATCATTTTTGATTGCTGCATAATATTCCATGTTGTATATGTGCCACATTTTCCCAATCCAGTCTATCATCGATGGGCATTTGGGTTGGTTCCAGGTCTTTGCTATTGTAAACAGTGCTGCAATGAACATTCGTGTGCATGTGTCCTTATAGTAGAACGATTTATAGTCCTTTGGATATATACCCAGTAATGGGATTGCTGGATCAAATGGAATTTCTATTTCTAGGTCCTTGAGGAATCGCCACACTGTCTTCCACAATGGTTGAACTAATTTACACTCCCACCAGCAGTGTAAAAGTGTTTCTATTTCTCCACATCCTCTCCAGCATTTGTTGTCTCCAGATTTTTTAATGATCGCCATTCTAACTGGCATGAGATGGTATCTCAATATAGTTTTGATTTGCATCTCTCTGATGATGAGTGATGATGAGCATTTTTTCTTATGTTTGTTGGCTTCATGTATGTCTTCTTTTGTAAAGTGTCTGTTCATGTCCTTTGCCCATTTTTGAATGGGCTTGTTTGTTTTTTTTCTCTTGTAAATCTGTTTGAGTTCTTTGTAAATTCTGGACATCAGCCCTTTGTCAGATGGGTAAACTGCAAAAATTTTTTCCCATTCTGTTGGTTGCCGATTCACTCTAGTGACTGTTTCTTTTGCCATGCAGAAGCTGTGGAGTTTGATTAGGTCCCATTTGTCTATTTTGGCTTTTGTTGCCAATGCTTTTGGTGTTTTGCTCATGAAGTCCTTGCCTACTCCTATGTCCTGAATGGTGTTGCCTAGATATTCTTCTAGGGTTTTTATGGTGCCAGGTCTTATGTTTAAGTCTTTAATCCATCTGGAGTTAATTTTAGTGTTAGGTGTCAGGAAGGAGTCCAGTTTCTTCTTTCTGCACATGGCTAGCCAGTTTTCCCAACACCATTTATTAAACAGGGAACCGTTTTCCCATTGCTTGTTTTTGTCAGGTTTATCAAAGATTGTATGGTAGTAGATACGTTGTGTTGCCTCCAATGCCTCTGTTCTGTTCCATTGGTCTATATCTCTGTTTTGGTACCAGTACCATGCTGTTTTGATTACTGTAGCCATGTAGTATAGTTTGAAGTTCGGTAGTATGATGCCTCCTGCTGCGTTCTTTTTGCTTAGAATTGAGTTGGCTATGCAGGCTCTCTTTTGGTTCCATATGAAGTTTAAGGTGTTTTTTTTCCAGTTCTGTGAAGAAGTTCATTGGTAGCTTAATGTGGATAGCATTGAGTCTGTAAATTACTTTGGGCAGTATGGCCATTTTCACGATATTGATTCTTCCTAATTATGAACATGGAATGTTTCTCCATCTGTTTGTGTCCTCTCTTATTTCGTTGAGCAGTGGTTTGTAGTTTTCCTTGAAGAGGTCCTTTACGTTCCTTGTTAGTTGTATTCCTAGGTATTTTATTCTCTTTGTAGCAATTGTGAATGGCAGTTTGTTCTTGATTTGGCTCTCTTTAATCTGTTATTGGTGTATAGGAATGCTTGTGATATTTGCACATGATTTTGTATCCCGAGACCTTGCTGAAGTTGTTTACCATTTTTAGGAGTTTTGGGGCTGAGGTGATGGGGTCTTCTAGGTATACTATTATGTCATCTGCAAATAGAGACAATTTGGCTTCCTCCTTTCCTATTTGAATACCCTTTATTTCTTTTTCTTGCCTGATTGCTCTGGCTAGAACTTCCAGTACTATATTGAATAGGAGTGGTGAGAGAGGGCATCCTTGTCTAGTGCCGAATTTCAAAGGGAATGCTTCCAGTTTTTGCCCATTCAATATGATATTGGCTGTTGGTTTGTCATAAATAGCTTTTATTATTTTGAGATACGTTCCATTAATGCCGAGTTTATTGAGGGTTTTTAGCCAAAAGGGCTGTTGAATTTTGTCAAAGGCCTTCTCTATGTCAATTGAGATAATCATGTGGTTTTTGTTTTTGGTTCTGTTTATGTGGTGAATTACGTTTATAGACTTGCGTATGTTGAACCAACCTTGCATCCCCGGGATGAATCCTACTTGATCGTGCTGTACAAGCTTTTTGATGTGCTGTTGCAATCAGCTTACCAATATTTTATTGAAGATTTTTGCGTCTGTGTCCATCATGGATATTGGCCTGAAGTTTTCTATTCTTGTTGAGTCTCTGCCAGGTTTTGGTATCAGGATGATGCTGGTCTCATAAAATGATTTGGAAAATATATAGCAATAAGTACCCACCTGAGAAGAGTGGAGAGATCCAAAATTGACACCCTATCATCAAAATTGAAAGAACTAGAGGAGCAAGATCAAAAAGACTGAAAACCTAGCAGAAGACAAGAAATAACTAAGATCAGAGCAGAACTGAAGGAGTTAGAGTCACGAAAAATCCTTCAAAAAATCAATAAGTCCAAGAGCCGATTTTTTGAAAAGATCAACAAAATAGACAAACCACTAGCCAGACTGATAAAAAGGAAAGAGAAAATAACGAAATAGATGCTATAAAAAAACGATAAAGGGGGAATCACCACAAATTCCACAGAAATTCAAACAATCATCAGAGAATATTACAAACAACTCTATGCACATAAACTAGTAAACCTGGAAGAAATTGATAAATTGCTGGACACTTGTGTCCTCCCAAGCCTAAACCAGGAGGAAGCCGAAACTATGAATAAACCAATAACAAGGTCTGAAGTTGAGGCAGCAATTAAGAGCCTACCACACAAAAAAAGCCCAGGTCCAGATGGGTTCACAGCCGAATTCTACCAGACACACAAAGAGGAGCTGGTACCATTCCTTCTGAAACTATTCCAAATAATCCAAAAAGAGGGAATCCTTCTAGACACTGCTTTAAATGTGTCCCAGCGATTCTGGTATGTTGTGTCTTCGTTTGCATTGGTTTAGAAGAACATCGTTATTTCTGCCTTTATTTCATTGTTTATACAGTCGACATTCAGGCCAGTTGTTCATTTTCCATGAAGTTGTGTGGTATGAGTTAGTTTCTTAATCCTGAGTTCTAATTTAATTGCACTGTGGTCGGAGAGACTGTTGGTTATGATTTCTGTTCTTTTTCATTTGCTGAGGAGTTATTTATTTCCAATTATGTGGTCGATTATAGAGTAAGTGTGATGTGGTGCTAGCATTATTCTTAGGCTTTTATAATCCTTCCATAATTCATTCCTTCATTGCCTTCAGAGGTTTCAGAAGTTAGAGTATATTGTCGATCTTCTCCAAACTTGAACTGCTGTTGCAGTTAGAATGAAATCCAGTATCCTACTCTACTCCCCCATCTGGCTGCTGTCTAGTTTATGACCTGATTTCACACCACAGTCATTCTACTGCTTATTTTATGCCAGCAGTGCAGATTTCCTTTCTCACTAGACTGGATATTGTTTTTTTCCTATCTTAGGGCCATTATAGTAACTGCTTACTTTTCTGATAATGATATGCTTACTTTTCAAAGATTAACCCCAGATCTTTGCATGACTGATTCCATCTTATCATTCTTGCCTCAGCACAGAGTGATTTTCTGTGGATAGTATAAATCAAGTAACCTCCTCACACTTCTCTGTCCCATCATCATCTTTCTCTTATTGAAACCATTTGTCATTAACTTAAATGTGTTAATGTGTATATATCTTATTGCTTGTCTCCTTTTGATTATATTGAAAATTATGACAGCAGGATTCTTTCCTTTATTTTTGTGGTTCACTGTACCTAGAAGTATACTTGGAATATACCAAATATTCAAATATTTGTTGAATGAAAGAGTGGGTGCAGTTTAGCATGGTTACAAATGTCTCCTTTATCTAGAGCATAATAAAGTGGCCGGACACGGTAGCATTTTAATCTAAAGGCTTCTGTGCTGTGAGCTGGTGAACATATAAAATGCAGGAGCAGCAACTGAAAGAACTATAAAAACATGTTATGTAATAATTTTTTGACATTTATTTTTCAGTACTCTACCATGCTTTACTTCCCGTTGCACCTTTACTTCCCATGTGAATGAGTTTCTGTCCACAGTGATGTTGTGGATCAGTCATTTCAGTCTTTGTTAAAAGTTAGGATTCTTGCTTGTGTTATTCCCCATGGCTGCTAATGGAATAATTTCTCAAATAAGAGAAGAACTCGGTCCTCAGCGCTATGCAAATGAAGTAAAAATATTCCCCACAGTTACACCAGAAATAGCAACATTTTATGATTTTGCAATAATAATGCTAATTGCAATACATTGTAAGTTCAATCAATTAATTTAAGGTCATTTAAGGAATGGTGAGAATGCATTTGTGCCTCAAGGTCAGATGGAAATATTGACTTCAGGGACACTGGCTGTTATTGTAATAATTGTTACAGCAAAATTCATTACAAATGTATTTCAAAAATAATAGGAATTTTTTCTTTCTCTTCTTTCTCCTCCTCCTCCTCCTTCCATGTGTCAGTTTTATTCACTGATAGATTTTTTTTTTTTTTTAGAGGAAAGGAAACCTGGATTTCAAACAAACAGCATTCCAACTGTACAGCTTGCATTTTAACTAAGATAAAGAGAGGGAACGAAGGAAAGGCCAAAGATGGGGAGGCAGGGTTGCACACAGAATAGAGAGAGAGAGAGATTGCCTTAATGAATTTTCTGATCCTAAATACAAAAATCCTAGAGATGGGTCTCATTGACCCAGATTTGGCTCAACTAGCTCTTTTCAGGGGAGGACCACATAGAGGACAGTCTGTGAGTGTCTATAATTTTGTATGAGTATGTATAAATTGTTTGTAATTCATATATACACATATAAAAAGCAAAAAACCTTTCCTCATTAAAATGTGAGACAATCTTGATACTTGACAATATTACTGTATACCAGAGTCCTGGAAATGATGTTGGAGAAATAAAAGATATTCACTGGCTTCAAAAGTCTGATAACGACATTTGGAATGTATTAAACAAACAATAGTTATAAAGCCCACTTTGTTTTTTTTTAAGAACATAGTGTTGTATATGCTGTTTATAGAAATTTGAAGGGGGGAGGTGATCCATGCACAAGAGATAAACCACCCAGTGTTCCACTCTAAGGCTATTTCTGATAGTATCTTTATGTATGCCATTATAGTTGCTTTAGTTGCTTTATAATGTAACTTGTTTTTTCTTTCTCTTTATCTTAGTTATGATCATAATTTACATGCAGTTTCTATTTTATGAGTTTTACTTAAGGTTTTACAAATCTGTGATTCAGATTCACATTATCAATAGACTGACTTGAATAAGAAGAAGAGGAACTGGATAATTCTGTGAAAGTATATTCATTTGAATAGGAGTTTTAGAAATAGAATATTTCGAACAGAAAAAAGGAAGGGCATTCATACCATTTGTTTTATTTTTTAAAAAAATAATCAAAAGATTGAAAGTTATTTTCACTTTCCTTGTGAAACTTTGATACAGATAAAAATAAAATCAGTAAATAAGTATTGAGTTGACTCATCTAGAGGCTAGTAGGCATTATGATTAATGAAAAGAAATCTGATACAGTCCTTAGCTCAAGGAATGCATCATCTGTTTGGTTGGAAATGACAGAATTGGTAAAAAAAAAAAAAAAAAAATCCAGCATCTATAGTAAGATTTGCATAGCTGTTTAAAATAATAATTAGAAGACATAATAGAAAATGATATTTATTGCTAAACAATGAAAACAATTGAGTCTGAAATAGGAAAGGTATTATTCAAATAGATAAGATAAAATTGATCTTAATGGATGAATGGAGACCAGCAGTGACGTGATGCTGGCTGGCATGTTGATAGAATGAAAGCATAGAGACCCCAAAAGTATGAAGTATTGCTGCAAGTAAGTCTACCATGAAATGCTCTTCTTTAGTAAATCTAGTACTGATTATATTGAGTGGTATCATCAAGCAATGAATATTATCTTTATATTAAAAATTTTAAAATCTGAGGGACACAAAACATTTCCAAAAAATGTATTATACCTCTCTTCGTAAATTTAGTCAATAAATATTGTTATGTGAAATGCTTTGCCAAGAATTTTCTCCTCTTCCTTGGAAGCTATTCATTTATGTTCACAAATGCCCCACTTTGACGTATTATAAATGGTTGTGGAAATGTATTTTTAAATATTTTAACATTTAGCAGGATATTTATTATCCTCATAACTTTAAATATCATTTATATTTTATCTTTCATACTACATTTGCTATTTTTTCTTAATAATTGTGAATTTTTGGTAAATATGTGAGGCTTTGCATGTCTGCAGAAAACAATCTATTTTTGGTTGATTTTGAAAATTATTTCTGTATGTGTGATTACATCAAACATAGTGTTAGGTATATATCCAGGTTAGAGTTTTAGTACCTGGAATTGTTATTAAGTAAGCATCCTCTAACCCATCTCTGGGGATAATTTACTACTTTAATGCCATTTATTAAAATTCCCCAGCTCCCTTTGTTATGTATACCAAGCTAATATTCTATTATTTAACAAAACAGAATTGTCCTAGGAGTAGGTTTAAATGTCACCTCTGTATGATATGGATTAGGTTGTTAACCTCTCTGTGCCACATTTTAATATTTCATTATAAAGTAATTGCAAACTTACATGGAAATTACAAAAATAAAAAATATTTTATGAGTACCAATATACCCTTTACCCAAATTTATATATTTTAACATATTTGTGTTTTTTTATGAACCATTTGAAGATAAGTTGCATATATCATGACTCTTTGCTGTTAAGTAGGTCAGTGGGTATTATCTACAAGTAGAGATATTTGCTTATATAGCTTCAGTTTAGTTATCAACCTCAGTGATTTAACTTTGATGCGATACTTTAACCTACCATTCTTAATAGAATTGTCTCATTAACATGATAATATTCTTCTTCTTCGTAGTATTTCTTCCTTTATTCAGTACAGCATCTAGCTTGGGACCAAATGATCTGTTGAGGAGTCTTTTCAGCCTCCTCTATCTGTAACATTTCTATAGCTTGTCTTTGTCTTCGATGACTGATATTTTTGAAGAATACATTTTATCCCCCCTTTTTAAATTAAAAGAAACTTCCTTTTTTGTAATTAATATTTTTCCCTTGAAACTTGTGAGCTTATAATGAGAAACTTCAACACCATGAAAATATCTAGTTTCTCCTACATTTAGCATCCATTGGTAATTCCTGTGTTATCTAGTCTTTACTATGAATTTTTAAAATGATGGTTTTCCAACTATAGCACTCCTTCCACATATGCCAACCAGCCTTCAACATTCTGTTGAAAGCCAGGGTTCTCCCTTTTCTTCCCTCCCTCCCTCTCCCCGTCCCTCCCTTCTTCTCTTCTTCCCATCCGTCCTATCTTGTCTCCTTCCTTCTTATTTCCTTCTTTCCTTCATGCCTTTCTTTCTTTGATATGAGCTCTGTTTTTCTATATATGAAATATATTTCCTAAATTATGTTATGGAATTCCTCATAGAAGTTACCTTTTTAAGTATGTGAAACAAATTGATAGTAACAGTTTTATTAGAATTATAAGACACCTGTCTGATTACACTTTAACTTGGATCAATCAAAGCTAGTTGTGTACTAAAGCTTGTCATTTTATGGTATTATTTACAGGAAATATCAAGAGATAATATATATGTGGAGAAGTATGTCTAAACAATAATTTATAATTACAGTATTTCCTTAACAACAGCTGATCTAGAGGATGTCATTTTTCCTCTGCTATAACTGAACTTTTATTCATTTGTCATGATAGTCAATGTGTACTTTTTATTCCTTAGGACTGACTTTTGAAAGTTTTCTAGATAGCAGACCATTGCCCGGGGAACTATTTCCATTTATCTTCTTAAACCATACAAAAGTATTTTTCGCTAATTTAAGTCTAGTACTCAATGCAAGAAAGAGTGCTACAGTTAATAAAGAAGATAATTAAGAGACAGCATGGGGATAAAATTGGCGCTTTAGTAGATCTTCAGAACATCCTAGGAAGCTGCCTTTTTAAACGTGAACTTTAATTATATAAATTCATATTACTTATTTGAAGCAAGGGTTTTTTTTATGGCAGTGTTTATCATGAATTTAATCATATGTTAGAGTGGAAGAGCATGTTCTTTTCCTAAATATGAAAGCAACTTTTCTGAATAATTCCACATAGAAAATAGGCCTTTTATAGAGAAATAGAACACAGTAATGCATTGGTTTTCATAGGGACAGCAAGCTGGTGGGTTTTCAATTATAGTTAAATGGCCGCCTGTATTCCACGAAGTATGGGAAGTAAACATTTTTGATGAATTTTATATATTTCCTAAGTTACTTAATATTTATGTGTTAAGGGAATAGAAAATTATACAAATTAATGTTTTTCAAATACTGTATTTAAAAAAAAAAACTTAAGTAGACTTTATACAATTATCTAGATAAGATATTGGTACATTAATATGTGTGATTTATGACAAATATCCTTTATAGTGTTCAATAATTTTCCTTAGAAACTAACATTTAAAAATCACTTTCGAGCATCAATATGCTGTTATTATTTTGTAAAGTGTGCCTTACCAAATACTTTACAAAATCTATTGAAGGAAGCTTATTGAGTCAGACATTCATTAAGGACTTACTGATTTTCTGTACTTTTGATTACTGTGACTATAAATATGGTGAAATGACATATATATATATATATATATATATATATATATATATATATATATATATCTCCATAATTATGGCATTTAAGCAGTTGTGGAGCCCCTTTATGAGAATTTTTACACATTTGACCTATAAATTACTTCAAAGAATTTATATAGAAATGGCTGAATGGACATCTTTTTTTTTTTTTTAATTATACTTTAGGTTCTGGGGTACATGTTCAGATCATGCAGGATTGTTGCATAGTTACATACATGATGATGTGGTTTGTTGCCTCCAACCCCCCATCACCTATATCTGGCATTTCTCCCCATGTTATCCCTCTTCTGGCCCCTGCAACAGATCCCAGTGTGTGATGCTCCCCTCCCTGTGTCCAGGTGTTCTTATTGTTCAACACCCAACTATGAGTAGGAACATGTGGTGTTTGATTTTCTTTTCTTGTGTCAGTGTGCTGAGAATGATGGTTTCCAGATTCATCCATGTCCCTACAAAAGACACAAACTCATCATTTTTTATGGCTGCGTAGTATTCCATGGTATATTTGTGCCACATTTTTCTTGTCCAGTCTATCATCTGTGGGCATTTGGGTTCATTCTAGGTCTTTGCTATTGTAAACAGTGCCACAACATATGTGTGCATATGTCTTTATAATAGAACAATTTATAATTCTTTGAGTATATACACAGTAATGGAATTGCTGGGTCAAATGGAATTTCTATTTGTAGGTCCTCCACACTGTCTTCCACAATGATTGAAATAATTTACACTCCCACCAACAGTGTAAAAGTGTTCCTATTTCTCCACATCCTCTCCAGCGTCTGTTGTCTCCAGATTTTTTAATGATCGCCATTGTAACTGGTGTGAGATGGTATCTCAATGTGGTTTTGATTTGCATCTCTCTAATGATCAGTGATGATGAGCATTTTTTTCATGTTTGTTGGCCTCATATATGTCTTCTTTTGAAATGTGTCTGTTCATATCCTTCCCCCACTTTTGGATGGGTTTGTTTGTTTTTTTCTTATAAATCTGTTTTATTTCTCTGTAGATTCTGGATATTAGCCCTTTGTCAGATGGGTAGATTGCAAAAAAATTTTTCCCATTGAATAGACATCTTTAAAGCGTCTTTTGAAACATATTCTTCAGCACTGAGTTGTGAAAACATTGATTAGCCTCATTACTATTCCACCAACATTTTGCTGAATGTACATGGTCAAAATATAAAGAATTATTTATCCAAAAATATTACATTTAATTTAATAACATTTATGCTAGGTTTGTTTTTCTTCTCTCTCTATCCCAGGTCCTTAAATTTAAATGCTCTCATTGGGTTTTGAGCACAGTTTTTTACTATCTATGTTGATAGATTTCACTTCCTGTGTGGTTTTGCCCTGTTTGCAGTGGCAATGGTATAGCATGTTTACTTTGTTTTGTAATATAACTTTTGCCCTTTAGCATTTTTCTCAATGCAAAAACAGGCAACTCAACTGAGCTCCCCCTGAGTCTTTTGAAGATGAAAATATAATGTCATCTTTAATATCTTCAATATTAATATCTTTGATAATTTGAGGTGGCTTATGCCTATAATTCCAGCACTTTGGGAGGCTGAGGTAGGCAGATCACTTGAGGCCAGGAGTTAGAGACTAGCCTGGCTAACATGGTGAAACCCCATCTCTACTAAAAACAGAAAAATTAGGTAGGTGTGGTGGCACATGCTTATAATCCCAATTAGTCTGGAGGGTAAGGTGGGAGAATCTCTTGAACCCAGGAGGCAGAAATTGCAGTGAGCAGAGATTGCACTACTGCGACTACAGCCTGGGTAACAGAGTGAGATTTTGTCTCAGAAAAAAAATGGAAAAAAAAATAAATAAAACTAAAGTAATATTAAAACTGTATTAGATGTTTTGCTGGGCCCCAGTTTAAAAAAAAAAAAAAAAAACTACAAGCTGTCCTTTATTGTACTAGTAATTTTATCTAATTCACTTAATTACCCATGCTCTTGTGTTAGTAACTGTCTCTTTCTTTCCTTCTATTTTTATTTTTGGAATTATAGAGGTTATGAAAGCTAGAATACTCACAACCTTAGTTTATGCTAATTTAATTAAATTTATCTTGTGACTACAACTACGTATGAAGTAGAGCTAACAACTCTAAAGTAGGCTAATAACTGAGAATTATTAATTTATGGGTAACATTTCTGGTTTAGTAATCCTATCTAAAAATAATTTAGAGGCTGAGATTTGAAATGCTTTATTTGCTTTAGAATACTATTTCATTTAAGGAAAGATAAAACTCATCTTACGGCTTTCTAGGAAAACTCCTTTTAATCGCTACTGAAACTTTATGGATTTAAAAAATGGACATATTCTCTGGAGAGTTCCTTGAATAGAAAATTAATACCTACCTATGGCCTTGTCTTTGACATGCGGAGTGATAGTATTGGTTCCTTGGTATTCTAATCTTTTACAGTTATTAGTAGAATTAACCGAAATATAATTGTTATTGTGCAAAACACTTATAGGTTTATCTCCTTTCATAGTGATGATTTCCCTAGGAAGTATGAGCTATAATTTGCTCTCTTTTACAAATGAAGGATATGATGCCTAGAGAACCTAAGACAACACAGTGAGTAAGTAGAGCAGCAAGGTCTGGAATCCAAGTTTGCTGGGCCAAAAAGCCTACATATTAATTAACTTGGATAAGCATGATACATTTGTAAAACATTTACTGTAGTTGGTTTCTCTATTTAAGAAATACCATTATTACTTTAGGACAATTCTGAAAAATCTCCCTTTTCTCTTTGAAAGCTAAACATTTCTTGTTTGTGTTAAATAACATGAGATATAAGTATATAGTCTCTCTGGTGTTAGGTTGGTGCAAAAGTGATGTGGTTTAATGGAAAAACCACAGTATATTATGTAGCATATAGTATATAGTATACAGTATGTAGTATATACTTATATTATAGTATATACTCTCTTTGGTGTTAATAATAATGTGGTTTATCCATTAAACCACATTACTTTTGCACCAACCTAACACCAAAGAGAGTATATACTTATACTACATGTTATTTACTTTTTAAAATTATACTTTAAGTTCTGGGGTATATGTGCAGAACATACAGCCTTGTTACATAGGTATACACGTGCCATGGTGGTTTGCAGTTATTTACTTTTAATGGCAAAAAATGCAATTACTTTTGCACCATCCTAATAACTTATACTATAATATCTTTGGATGTAGAACTTAAACTTTATACTAGAGCTGTGGTCCTGGTGGGTAGTTTTCTAAATGCCCAGAAATGTTAAGTGTAGTACTACTGGTAACCCAGAGTGAGAACAAAGAGAATTACTATTTCTCTGTACTTTTAGAGGAAATTTCCTTTCTTTCTCCCCCAGGAGACAGTTTGTGTGAATATATTTTGGAATTGAACAAATCTTGATAGTGAATTGTTGGTAAAATTATTTCAAACATATCTTTTTGCCTAGTATTTAGCAGTCAACACGTTTTATAAATAAAACTTAAAGTAATTTGCCATCAGGTAATTATTCAGTGTTACCACTTTTTATGATTTACTTGCTAAATTTTTATTTCCTTTATTTAAAAAATTATAACCTTTATCTATAATTGGCTTATTTGATTGAATTTGAAATCATTATTACTCATGATAGAGTAATATTTTGACTTACCAAATTAGGAAAAATATCTTAATATCAGAAATCACTAAGATATGTGTGGATATATTTCTCTGAAATCTTCATTAAAGATACGTGGGGGTCAATTTTTCTATTCCTACTTTGTCAGCATTTGAAAATGGCTCTATGTCTTTCTTCCTAAAGCTGACTTTGATTAAATGTCTTATGTACTATACACCAAAAAGTACTTGTTTCTTTAATTTTGCAGTGCAGAATGTAAGTGTGGCAGTAGAAAAGAAAGAAGGAGTGAATGGTTTTCTTAACAGAGGTATCTCAGATATATTTTATCAGAGAAAATAAGTTTTCTGAGATACAAAATCATATAAGTCCAGCTAGCCTATATAATTTGCTGACTAATTCAAAAAGACCTTGTCTGTATCCCCTTTTGTAGATACTTCACTATGATAAGAACCCCTTATTTTAATATACATTCTTCTGCTTTATCCACTCTTTTACACATACAACACGGTTAGTAGTAGTTTATCTGGGTAGCTTTAATGTTGATTATATATATGTATATATGTACATACACATATACACACACACATAACACACACACACACACATAACACACATATATATATGTAATAGATTACATTAATGTTTCTATGCTGTAGAAATCGTAAAATAATATATTCTCCTTTTCAGCAGAAAGTCACCTTTACCTTTTTGGTGTGAGCAAGGTTTGCACATGCTACTGCATGGCCCAGGGTACCACAGCCCTGAGGTTGTGAGGTCCAGATGTTTATTTGGCTGACCCTGCCCATTCTTGTATTTAAAGTCACAAACCTCCACAGATACAATGTGAAAATATGGTGGGACTAATGCAAACTGCTCTGTTACCTAGAGGTGACGTTCTAAAGACCTGAGAGTAGGTACAAAAAGGCTTACTTCACAGATCTGTGATAAAGATTTATTGAAACAGATTAAATTTAGTGCTTAATGTATTTCTATTTATCTAATGTTTAATTACAGCATAGTATTATTTGCCACATAAGTTCATATATGATGTATATGTAAATAGTATGACACTCTTATTCCTATAAACTGTCTTCAACAGACTGGGATTGGCACATGATTTCTCCTATTCTATATTTACAATATAGATTGAATCTTTTAAAGATATAAACAAACATTGCTTGGGATGATCCTTGCCAATAGTTATTTCAGTAATTGCATTTATTTAGGCCCAAAATTTATGGTCACCTAAACTTCTTGAAGTAGAAACAGAAAGAAAATCAAATTTAATTATTTGATGTCAAGTTTTCAAAAGATTTCAACCACCGTTTGGAATTTAGGGGAACGACGTAATCCACAAAGTTTTTTTTTTTTTTTTTTTTTTAGAGTAGTGAAGCCAGGATTTTCTTTGCATGAGCTGCATAGGGTTAAAACATTCAATTAAAATTTTTTTTTTTAATATATGTGGGCAACAGAGATGACATTCATGAAATTAAAATATTAGAAAGACAACCAGAAAATATGCTGAAAAGTAACAGGGAGACTACTAGCAGGAACAAAGAGAATGCAGCAAATCTTCTAGGAAGCATTAACATGTTGGAGAACATTTCTGATTTGCATTTTTCACCTTGTGTTTAGTTATTCAGTAATGAGTCTCCAAAAACTCTTCTAGCTGCATGAGAATATTGGTTCTGTTTTCAGTTTTCTAATATATAGGGATCTGGGGAATACACTGTAGAACTCATAAAATACTGTATTCTCCTTCTCAGCAGAAAGTCACCTTTACTTTATTGATGTGAGCAAGGTTTCCACTTGCTGTTGCATGGCCCAGGGTACCACAGCCCTGAGGTTTGTGAGGTTCAGATGTTTGTTTGTGTGGTCCTGCCCGTTCTTTTTATTTAACTCACAAACCACTGAAGATACAATGTGGAAACATGGTGGGACAAATGCAAACTGCTCAGTTCCCTGGAGGTGACGTTCTGAAGACCTGAGAGTAGATACAAAAAGGCTTACTTTGAAGATCTCTGATAGAGATTTGTTAAAACAGGTTAAATCTATTGCTTAATCTGTTTCTATTTCTCAGCCTATAGTAGGACCCTGGATTGGTACTATGGTGACTCAATTCACCTGCCTACAAAGAAGATGTTGAAAAATGAAAAAATAAATAAATAAATATCTGAGCTATGCTTCCCCAAAGATCTAGCCCATTGTCTTTAATCTCCGGATATTATTTTAATTACTACTTAACAATACCCATGAGCTTTCTTTGTTATGTCATAATGTTGACACTTGTTACTCCTCTCTTACTTCTCTCTATTCTCTTTGTTTTTTTAAAGCAGAACTAGGACCATGGAGAGATGTTATAGGCAGATGAATTTAAATTTCTTTTACATTCTTTTAAAAAAGGATAATCATTTAACAATGGGAAGAGTCATTTAAAAATAGGCAAGTTTCATCCAATTTTCATGGAACTTATGATATTTATGATATATAAATACTTTTTCTAAGTATAGAGAAATACAGAAATATCTCAGCTTTTATTTATGATAGCTAGCAAAACCTAACAAACTAATAAAGCAAACAAAGCAAAAGTCTAATAGTTTCATGTGTATATTTAGATACAAAAACCCTACATAAACTATTAGCAAACTCAGCAATGTTTTTAAAAGTAGCGGATGACAGGAGCAGGCAATGTTTTGTTTTGTTTTTGTTTCGTTCTAAGACTGACCGCATGCCTCAATATTGGAAATATGATTCGTAAAATTTATCACACTAATTGATTAATGAGGAAAATAATACTTGAGTTTCTCTAGGAAATTCCAAAAAAGACCCGAAAATCGAATGGATGTTTAGTACCCTGTGTATAGGATGCTTCCTTAATCTGTTAAAGGTTCACAGCCTCCATTTAGTGAGTATCTGCTGTCTCAGGCTCTTGGGTTGGCATTTGGCATACCTCGTAACACATCCTCTCAGCAGCTCTGCAGTGTTGGTGATGACACCTTCACTTTGTAGATGAAGTCCCCAAGGATTATAAACTGAGAACTCGTTTTTGAACCCTCATGATCTGACTAAAACCACATGCTTTTCCTAGTTACAGCTTTTCCTTATTACAGCAATTCTCTTTTCTTGCAGTTATTTACAGTTTTTCCTAGTATAATGAGTTGTGTTTTTTATATAGGTATGATACATTATTTTTGAGTCTACTTCATGCTATCATTTTTGTTCAGACTTCAGAGTAAATGTGATATATAAAGTATTCATCCTTGAGGGTGAGCATCTTAACACATCACATGTCTGTAATTGGCTTAAAAGCCAGACTAGCAATGTGATCATTTCGATTTTAGATTTCTATTTTGAGGCTAATGACTCTTAGGGTGTCTACTGTATAATAATATTTACATTATACATTTGAAATTGACCCATGATTACCTATAAACTGCACCCTGTCAATATTTATCAAGAGGTTCACAGACCATTATAGAAGCATATAGAAATACTATTTACTCCCTGGAAAACATTAGCATTTTCACAACAAATATTCTATTAATTTGTATATATTGTATTTCTAGAGCAACTTACATTGTGCCCAAACAGCTAACACTGAGCCTTGTAGTTAGGCCACTGTGTGACTTCCTTTAAACTTTAGACACAGAGGTAAACTGATGCAAAGCTCACCGAATGGGAAAGTGTTGCTGAAAAAAAATGATCTCAGTATACACACTGTTACTTTCATACCTTCTGTGAATGTTATGGTTGTGGCACCTGACAAAGTATATAATAGCAAAAAGGCATGTCCTGCAGGCATAACATGTGGGCCAGATTTGGATTGGATTTTAAATTGTGTCAGTGCCATAAGGGCAGATGTCTTTAAAGAAACAAGAAAAACATCAGTTTTGAAAGAGATTACCTTGTTCGGTTCTCCACTTGTAAGGATGTAATTTTTAGAAGAAAGTATTTTTCTTTTTTCTTCAGTGCAACTGAAGACTATTTTAGAATAAAATTTAGTTAACTCCTAGGGGAAAAAGAACCACCTTTTTTTTAAAAAAAAATTAAGTCTTTTCTTGTTTGCTGTATTACCAATGGTTCTCCTTTTCAAATTCAATATATACCATTCATCTAAAGTATTGGTTTTCATCCTGGGTAATATTGTCCCCAGGGGGCATTTGGCAATGTCTGAAGACTATTTTGCTTGTCACAACAGGGGAGGGTTACTGATGTCAGTGAGTGGATGCCAGGGATGCTGCTAAATATCCTGTAATGTGCAGAATAGCCACCGTGACAAAAATTACCTGTCCTGAAATGTCAGTAGTTGAGAAACCTTCCTCAAAAATGTATCCTTTCTTTTTAGTAAGTGGAAGAAAAGGTGTCGTCAAGAAAAATGAATAATCTGACTTGAAGATTTTGATAGTCATGGCTGCTTTAGGCTGATATGGATAGAATGTTCTCTAAATTAAAACTCCTGCAGAATGGCTTACATGTTTGAATGGGGTTCTTAAGCCTGTAAACATGGTTGTATCCTCTTTACCTGTGGTGGTCTTTCTCTTGGATTGCCAGGTCCAGTGTAAATTTTAATAATAAGATGTTAAATACCTGTTTTTCTTGTTTGAAGTAAACTGAAAAGAGTATAAAGTCATTTGATAAAGATGACAAAGTAGAAGTCTTCAAAAAGTCTGTAAGTTAGGACAATCTAAACTATCCGATGTTGAAATGCTACAAGATGGCATTTGGGAGATCTTTCCCAACCATCTTCCAAAAAAGGAACACCACTCCTGGAGATCAAAAGACCAATACAGCAGAACTTTATTTTCAGAGCCAGACTATATGCTTATTATATGTATAATACCCATTTGCCCTTGTACTGTACTTGACTCACAAATCTTGAATCCTGAATAACCATGATAATTATTGCTAACATTTTCTGAGCAATAACTATGTTCCAGGCATTATGCCAAATGCTTTATTATCCCTGTGTTCAAGTAAAACTTAAACCTAAAGTATTTCAGTAATTTATTTAAAGTTACTCTTTTAGTTAATGGTGGAACTGAGAGTCAAACCATCTGGTTCTAGACCTGAATTCTTATCGACGATGCTGTGCTGTGCTATCAACACACTTATCCAGGATAACTGAGCATTGCTGGGAGAAAAAAAATCATCTAAAACTATGTGGAATAGTAAAAGTGCAAATGTATTTTTTAACCTCAGCTGGTTTCCTTAGCAATCAATTTATTTTATTATTTTCTTCTATTTCGAATGAGCTATTTAGTGCTTTAAACACTTTCTTCAAGTTTATCTTGGGATTCTTACTTCAAATTAATGACCTCATATCTTTTCTCATAGAGAAAAAGAAGAGAATAAGACATTTATTGTTGTTTTTAAAGTTAATTCTTACAGAGAACCTTATTCTGCATTCTTAAATGGTGTGTAGTTTCACTGTCATTTCAGTTTTCCTCATTAAGTTACCACAAATATACTGAGAAGCTAATATAGCTTAAGGTTCAGTCTCTTTTGCATGCTTCTTTTAAGAGACACTAGGAGAGCCCCTAGTGATGTGTTTGCACAACTTTATGATTTTATAAATTTTTCAAAATATGTTTTACTCTATTCTTTTCAGATTTAAAAAATCTTGAAACACTTCAAATGGACAAATAGTTAGTAACAAAACACCCATATAAAGGGAAGAGGTGCTGATCTAATTTTCTTTGGAAATGAGTGCAGTCTGTAAGATTAAAGGCAGAAGGAACTGCAAATTAGCATTGTGCTCTGTTGATAAAGTTGTGTCCTATGGAGATATAGGTCAACAGTTATGAAACTACTCTCTATGTATACTGAAGCTGAAAAATGAATTAAATCTATGATGGATGGTAGAGTTGAAAAGGGAAGTTACAGACAACAGAGGGGAAACAACTAGAATAATTTCCGTGGTAAAGGTTTTGAGTTAAAGACATTCATATGAGCTCACGTTTAGCAATATATCTATATAAAGACACATATATGTGTGTGTGCACATATGTATATGTGTAGATATATGTGTGTATATGTATTACATCTATGTGTATACATAGTCACAGATATTTATAAATATTATATATCCAATTGTATATATGCAGTTAGTGTATACCTACTTATTTCCTTGTTCTTTCAGCTCAACTAGCCTGCAAGGAATGACACCCCAAGAGCACCAAGCATACCCATTACCCACATCTTAATTTTTGCTAAACTTCTCTAGAAAAGGATTCAGGGTGTTTTGTAAAATGGCTGAGGTTGGACTGGGTAGAATGTATACAAGGTGAGTCTGAACATTCTTTAGTACTAGCAATTAAGGAATTTCCCAAAACAAAACACCCACAGTGATGGGGTGTGTCAGAAGTACACAGGAGCCTACTGAGAGAACTCCCAGTGGCAAATCTGGAGCAACTTGAGTAAGAAAACAAATAAAGCAATATTGGATTATAACCCAAAATATAATGTATCAGTGATGGTTCATTAATTGTGACAAATGTATCATACTGTGAGATGTTAATAATAGGAGCAACTGGTGTGTGATATATGGGAATTCTCTGTACCGTCTTTACAACTATTCTGTACTGTGTATTCTGAAATAATTTTTTTTTTTAAGTTTAAGACCTGGCATGGTGGCTCAGGCCTGTAATTCCAGCACTTTGGGAGGCCAAGGTGGGCAAAACACCTGAGGTTAGGAGTTCAAGACCAGCCAGGCCAACATGGTAAAACCCCATCTCTACTAAAAATACAAAAATTAGCCAGGCATGGTGGCAGGTGCCTGTAATCCCAGCTGCTCAGAAGACTGAGGCACAAGAATTGCTTGAACCCAGGAGACGGTGGTCGAAGTGAGCTGAGATCCTGTTACTGAGCAAGGCCCACAGAGCAAGACTCAGTTTCCTCCCACCTCCATAAAAAAAAAAAAAAAAAAAAAAAAAAAAAAAAACAACTTCAAGACACATCCCCCTTCTAGGGTTTTTGTGGTGTTAGTTCTTATGTTTAAGTCTTTAATCCATCTGGAATTAATTTTAGTGTAAGGTGTCAGGAAGGTGTCCAGTTTCTGCTTTCTGCACATGGCTAGCCAGTTTTCCTAACACCATTTCTTAAATGAGGAATCCTCTCCCTATTGCTTGTTTTTGTCAGGTTTGTCAAAGATCAGATGGTTGCAGATGTGTGACATTGCCTCCCAGGCCTCTGTTCTGTTCCATTGTCCTATATCTCGGTTTTGGTACCAGTACCATGCTGTTTTGATTACTATAGCCTTGTAGTATAGTTTGAAGTCAGGTAGCATGATGCATCTGGCTTTATTCTTTTTGATTAGGATTGTCTTGGCTATGCGGGCTCTCTTTTGGTTACATATGAAATTTAAGCTGATTTTTTTTTTCCAGTTCTGTGAAGAAGGTCATTGAAAGCTTGATGGGAGTAGCGTTGAATCTATAAATTACTTTGGGCAGTATGGCCATTTTCACAACATTGATTCTTCCTATCCATGAGCATAGAATATTTTTCCAACTGTTTGTGTCCTCTCTTATTTCTTTGAGCTGTGGTTTATAGTTCTCCTTGCAGAGGTCCTTTATATCCTTTGTTAGTTGTATTCCTAGCAATTGTAAATGGAGTTCACTCTTGATTTGGCTCTCTGTCTGTCTGTTATTGGTATATAGGAATGCTTGTGATTTTTGCACATTGATTTTGTATCCTGAGACATTGCTGAAGTTGCTTATCAGTTTCAGGAGATTTTGGGCTGAGATGATGGAGTCTTCTAAATATACAATCATGTCATCTGCAAATAGACACAATTTGACTTCCTCCTTTCCTAATTTGATACCCTTTATTCTTTTTCTTGCCTGATTGCTCTGGCTAGAACTTTCAATATTATATTCAATAGGAGTGGTGAAAGAGGGCATCCTTGTCTAGTGCCAGATTTCAAAGAAAATGCTTCCAGTTTTTGCCCATTCAGTATGATATTGGCTGTAGGTTTGTCTTAAATAGCTTTTATTATTTTGAGGTATGTTCCATCGATATCTAGTATATTGCGAGTTTTTAGCATAAAAACCTGTTGAATTTTGTTAAAGGCCTTCTCTACATCTATTGAGATAATTATGTGATTTTTGTCTTTGGTTCTGTTTATATGGTGGATTATGTTTATAGAATTGCATATGTTGAACCAACCTTGTATCCCCAGGATGAAGCCTATTTGATTGTGATGGATAAGTTTTTTGAGTTGCTGTTGCAATCGATCTGCCAGTATTTTATAAAAAATTTTTGCATCGATGTTCATCATGGATATAGGCCTGAAGTTTTCTTTATTTGTTGAGTCCCTGCCAGGTTTGGTATCAGGATGATGTTGATTTCATAAAATGATTTGGGAAGGATTCCCTCTCTTGGGATTGTTTAGAATAGTTTCAGAAGGAGTGGTACCAGCTCCTCTTTGTACATCTGGTAGAATTAGGCTGTGAACCCTTCTGGACCTGGATGATTTTTGGTTGGCAGGCTATTAATTGCTGCCTCAACTTCAACCTTTGTTATTGGTCTTTTCCTGGTTTACTCATGGGTGGGTGTGAGTGTCCAGGAATGTATCCATTTCTTCCAGGTTTACTGGTTTATGTACATAGAGTTGTTTGTAGAAATCTCTGATGGTGGTTTGTATTTCTATGGAATCAGTGGTGATATCCCCTTTATCATTTTTTATTGCATCTATTTGATTCTTCTCTCTTTTCTTTTTTATTAATCTGGCTAGCAGTCTGTCTATTTTGTGGATCTTTTCAAAAAAAAAATAGCTCCTGGATTTACTGATTTTTTTTGAGGGCTTTTTGTTTCTCTATCTCCTTCAGTTCTGCTCTGATCTTAATTATTTGTTGTCTTCTGTTGGCTTTTGAGGTTTTTTTGATCTTGCTCCTCTAGCTCTTTCAATTTTGATGATAGGGTGTCAGTTTTAGATCTTTCCTCGCTTCTCATATGGACATTTAGTGCTATAAATTTCCCTCTAGGCACTGCTTTAAATGTGTCCCAGAGATTCTGGTATGTTGTATCTTTGTTCTCATTGGTTTCGAAGAACATCTTTTTTTTCTGCCTTCATTTCATTGTTTATCCAGTTGACATTCAGGAGCCAGTTGTTCAGTTTTCATGAAGTTGTGTGGTTTTGAGTGAGTTTCTTAATCCTGAGATCTAATTTCATTGCACTGTGGTCTGAGAGACTATTTGTTATGATTTCCGTTCACATATGCTGAGGAGTGATTTACTTCCAATTATGTGGTCAATTTTAGAGTAGGTGTTGTGTTGCTGAGAAAAATGTATATTCTGTGGATTTGGGTAGAGAATTCTGTAGATGTCTATTAGGTGTGCTTGGTCCACATCTGAGTTCAAGTCCTGGTTATCCTTGCTAATATTCTGTTTCATTGATCTATCTAAGAAAACCTAGGCACAACTATTCAGGACATAGGCATAGGCAAAAGCTTTATGACTAAAACACCGCAAGCATTGACAACAAAAGTCAAAATTGACAAATGGGATCTAATTAAGCTTAGAGCTTCTGTGCAGCAAAAAAAAAAAAAAAAAAAAAAAAAAAAAAAAAAATCATTAGAGTGAACTGACAACCAACAGAATGGGAAAAAATTTTTGCAACCTACCCATCTGACAAAGGGCTAATATCCAGAATCTACAAAGAACTAAAATAGATTTACAAAAAAAAAAAAACCCCATTTGAAAGTGGGAGAAGGATATGAATAAACAGTTTTCAAAAGAAGACATATATGATACCAACAACCATATGAAAAAATGCTCATCATCACTGGTCATCAGCGAAATGCAAATCAAAACCACATTGAGCTACCACTTCACGCCAATTAGAATGGTGATTATTAAGAAATCTGGAGACAACAGATGCTGGAGAGGATGTGGGGAAATAGGAACACTTTTACACTGTTGGTGAAAGTGTAAATTAGTTCAGCCATTGTTGAAGATAGTGTGGCGATTCCTCAAGGATCTAGAACTAGAAATACCATTTGACCCAGCAATCCCATTGCTGGGTATATATCCAAAGGATTATAAATTGTTCTATTATAAAGACACATGCACACATATGTTCATTACAGCACTGTTTACAATAGCAAAGACCTGGGACCAATCCAAATGCCCATCAATGATAGACTGCATAAGGAAAATGTGGCACATATACACCATGAAATACTGTGCAGCCATAAAAAAAATGATGAATTCGTGTTCTTTTTAGTGACAGGGATGAATCTGGAAACCATCATTCTGGTGTCAGTAGACTGACACCAGAACAGAAAATCAATCACTGCATGTCTCACTCACAGGCGGTTGTTGAACAGTGAGAACACGTGGACACGTGGAGGGGAGCATCACACACTGGGGTCTGTTGAGGTGGCTAAGGGAAGGATAGTGGGGGATGGGGAGGATGGGGAGGGATAGCATGGGGAGAAATGCCAGATATAGGTGACAGGGAGAAGGATGCAGCAAACCAGATTGCCATGTATGTACCCATGCAACAATCCTGATCTGCATATGTACCCTAGAACCTAAAGTACAATAAAAAAAAAGAAAAAAGGAAATATTCACTTCCTGTCATCTAAATTGACAGTATGCCACTTTTTTTTTTTTTTTTTGCCACAAGCACACTTCTGTTTTATTTTTATTTTTTATTTTTTATCTTTTTATTGATATGGGAGTCTCACTCTGTCACCCAGGCTGGAGTGTAGCAGTGCGATCTTGGCTCACGGCAACCTCTACCTCCCAGGTTCAGGCAATTCTCTTGCCTCAGCCTCCTGAGATTCTGGGATTACAGGCATGTGCCACCACTCCTGGCTAAGTTTTGTATTTTTAGCAGATATGGGGTTTCACCATGTTGGCAAGGCTTGTCTTGAACTCCTGACCTCAAGTGATCGCCTGCCTCAGCCTCCGAATCTCAGCCTCTGGGATTACAGATATGAGCCACCATGCTCAGCCACACTCGTGTTTTCAATGTGTGTAAATGTTTTTGCAAACCACTTGAAACTAGGCAAGGACTTCATGAATAAAACACCAAAAGCATTGGCAACAAAAGCCAAAATAGACAAATGGGACCTAATCAAACTCCACAGCTTTTGCACGGCAAAAGAAACAGTCACTAGAGTGAATCGGCAACCATCAGAATGGGAAAAAATCTTTGCAGTTTACGCATCTGACAAAGGGCTGATATCCAGAATTTACAAAGAACTCAAACAGATTTACAGGAAAAAAACAAGCCCATTCAAAAATGGGCAAAGGATATGAACAGACACTTTACAAAAGAAGACATACATGAGGCCAACAAACACATGAAAAAATGCTCATCATCACTGGTCATTAGAGAGATGCAAATCAAAACCACATTGAGATACCATCTCTCACGCCAGTTAGAATGGCGATCATTAAAAAATCTGGAGACAACAGATGCTGGAGAGGATGTGGAGAAATAGGAACACTCTTACATTGTTGGTGGGAGTGTAAATTAGTACAACCATTGTGGAAGACAATGTGGTGATTCCTCAAGGACCTAGAAATAGAAATTCCATTTGACCCAGCAATCCCATTACTGGGTATATATCCAAAGGACTATAAATCGTTCTACTATAAGGACACATGCACACGAATGTTCATTGCAGCACTGTTTACAATAGCAAAGACCTGGAACCAACCCAAATGCCCATCGATGATAGACTGGACTGGGAAAATGTGGCACATATACACCATGGAATATTATGCAGCAATCAAAAATGATGAGTTTGTGTCCTTTGTAAGGACATGGATGAATCTGGAGAACATCATTCTCAGCAAACTGACACAAGAACAGAAAAGGAAATACCACATATTCTCACTCATAGGCGGGTGAGAAAAATGAGAACACATGGACACAGGGAGGGGGTCTACTACACACTGGGGTCTATTTGGGGGAACAGGGAGGGACAGCATGGGGGGAGCTGGGGAGGGATAGCCTGGGGAGAAATGCCAAGTGTGGGTGAAGGGGAGGAAGGCTGCAAAACACACTGCCATGTGTGTACCTATGCAACACTGCCATGTGTGTACCTATGCAACTATCTTGCACGTTCTGCACATGTACCCCAAAACTTAAAATGCAATGAAAATTAAAAAAAAAAAGAAACTAGGTTACAGACATCAAGACAATTTCACCCCTACTCTAAGCATTTCATTATGTACTTCTGAGAACAAGGACATTCTCATATATAGCAATCTACTCTAATAGCCAAGAAATTCAACATTGATTAATAATACTTAATTTATATAGTCCATTTTTAAGAATCAGGTTTGACAGAAGATTCACATATTACATTGGGATGTCATGTCTCTTTAGTCCCATTCATTGTATTAGTTCCATAACTTATTTGTCTTTCATAACATTGAATTCTTTCTAATAGTTCTGTCTAGTTATATTACAGCATCACTGCACTGCTTAGATTGTTTTCTCATTATTAGATTCAGGTTAAACATTTTTGGATAATGTATTATAGAAGACGCATAAATCTCCTATGACATCACATGAGAAGGTGCATTATTTCCATGTGGCCCATTATTGCTCCTGCTAAGTTGGTTTACTTGGTTATGGTGGTACAGACATATCAATTTAAAAAAAATTTAAAAACTTTCCCACTGTAATAAATAAATAATCTGTAGACTCTAGTTTGAAACTGTACTCAAATATATATATACTTAAATATATATGTAACTTTCCTTAAGAGCCTTTCACCCAGTGTTCTTAGCATCCATCAATGGTGATTGCCTGAGTTATTATTTTAAGGTTTGAATATGGGAACTTACTAATTATATCATATATTTTCACATTTAGGATCTTGAATTATTGTCTAAACAAGAGTTTTTCCTTCCCTCCAAAACTGACTTTAGTCATTATATATTTTCTCAGAAAATATACTTTTATTTTATAAATAGGTATTCTGTTAAACATAATATGATTAGGTCATGTCCTAAGAAAGGGAAAAGGGAATAATATGTTTGAATTACAAAAAACAAACAAACAAACAAAAAATCTTTTCTGAAAACAGTTTGGGAGTTTCTTATAAAGTTAAAAATATGCTTATGTAAGACACAGTCATCACACTCTGATCGCACTCTGTCTCCTCAGGCTTCCTGTGGGAGAATAATAGGCAGCACTAACTGACAATCTTGTACACAAAGATGCATATTTTTTCATACATAATATTAATAAACTACTCTGAATATAATGTATGCTAGACTATGTGGGCATATAAATTAATATATGCCAAATTAAACTTACATCTAAAAAACTAGATAACTTTTCAAAATATATTTTTTATTGTACTTTAGGTTCTGGGATACATGTGCAGAACATGCAGATTGTTGCATAGGTACATGCATGGCAATCTGGTTTGCTGCCTACATCCCCCCTGTCACCTATAGCTGGCATTTCTCCCCATGTTATCCCTCCCTGACCTCCCTGCCCGCACTGTCCCTCCACTAGTCCCCCACAACAGACCCCAATGTGTCATGCTTCTCTCCCTGTGTCCATGTGTTCTCATTGTTCATCACCCACCAATGAGTGAGAATATGCGGTGTTTGATTTTCTGTTCTGGTATCAGCTTGCTGAGAATGATGGTTTCCAAATTCATCCATGTTTCTACAAAGGACATGAACTCACTGTATTTTATGGTTGCGTAGTATTCCATAGTATATATGTGCCACATTTCTTTGCTCTTACCAAGAAACTCTATCAATATTTTTCTTGATGTGAGACACAGCAATGATGGCACAAGGTTGATTTCCAGATGTGGTGTACATTTTCCCTCTAGTGGAAAGGACTGGTATATTTTCTCACTCCTTTTCATTGCCCTGTGCATATTATAAAATACTTCCATAATATCAGTCTAATATTTTTATATTTAGGCAAAACACCTGATTTCCAAAGTGGTCAGACAATTATTGTGTTTCACTCATCATATTTCTACCTTTTGATATCATTATACAAATGAAATTCAAACCAGAACTCTTTTAGACACCTGCATATCCAATTATGCATTTGGATCCTGATAAGGATTAGGAGTTTCAGTAGGTGATTTATTAAAATTAATTCTTTTTGAGACTAAGGAGTAGTTGTTGGACTTATTTTGTTCCTGACTTGTCTAAAACTATGTAAAACAACAGAACACTCACACAGGTCACTTGCCTTTATATAATACAACCTATAATTGTGATTTAGTAAATCCACTGCACAGCCATTATGAATTTTTTTTAAATACAGATTGTGAAATTCAAAGAAATACATCTCTTAGAGTCTCTATCTTTTTAACACTTTCTTTAAAAATAATTATGCTTATGTAATTGTATAGTTTTTTTTGCATCTAAAAAAGCACATGTAATGCAGTGGCAATCGGGAAAACAAACAAAGTGAGCCACCTTGCGCCATTTAGAGAGGAAGTAAGCCATCATATGAAAGTCATAGGCTCCAAGTATAACACTATAATTCAGGACAAGATAGTTATCGAAGCTCAAAAATGGATCCTGAGTCATCAGATAATCTCTATTGATAGTGAGAAACTGCTAAAATTGTTCTTTTGTATTAAAAAAAGAAGATAATTATAAATGATGAATTTCTTGAGGATTTACCAAATAAGCTTATTTGTTAACTTACATTTCTATAAATCTTTTCGCACTGTCAGTTATGCTAAGCACTTATTTAGCATCATGCCATCTTATCAATGTGGTAATATACCTAACAATTTATTTGATACTTATTCTGTGTCAATTTTTAAGCATTTTACATGTATTTTCTTTTTTTAATTATTCGAATAAGCATTTGAAAAATGTACTATTACTGTCCCCATATTATTGAAGAGCAAACTGAGGCACAGAGAACAAAAGCTAATGTGATAAGGCTACTGTTAGAACTCATATTTACAGTATTTTCATATGAAATTGCCTTATTCTTTTAAGTACTTGTTGATGAGTTTCTGTGGAGGTCCTGATGCTCCCCATTCTCAAAAATATATAAAATTATTCTGCTAAATAGATTATTTTTAATATTATAATTATATGTATATATACCTAAAACCTTCTTATTCTCTGGTAAAATTATGTTGTAAATCCTGAAAATCAGAAAAATAGAACTTTTTCATTAATTCATTTAATTTCTCATTTTAGTATACTGCTAGATAAGACTTTGAGATCAAAGTATTAATGTTTGTGGATTAATCTGAGGAGTTTTTCTCCACTAAAGCTATGTGCATAGAACATGATATTAATGAAACTTTCAAAAGAATGAAAAATCCCTCCTCTATTGTTAAAATACAGAGAGTGTTATCAGCTCCTCTTTGTAGCTTTGGTAGAATTTGGCTGTGAACCTGTCTGGTCTCAGACTTTTTTTTTTTTTTTTTTTGGTAGGCTATCAATTGCTGCCTCACCTTCAGACCTTGTTTATTGGTCTGTTCAGGAATTCAGCTTCTTCCTGGTTTAGTCTCGGGAGGGTGTAACTGTCCAGAAATTGGTCCATTTCTTCTAGATTTACTGGATTAAAAGCGTAAAGGTATTTGTAGTAATCTCTGATGGTAGTCTGTATTTCTGTGGAATTGGTGGTGATATTCCCCTTATCATTTTTTATTGCATTTATTTGATTGTTTGCCCTTTTGTTCTTTCTTATTCTGAGTAGAGGTCTATCTATTTTGTTGATCTTTTCAAAAAATCAGCTCCTGAATTCAATGATGTTTTTTGATGGAATTTTTGTGTCTCTGTGTCCTTGAATTCTGCTCTGGTCTCATGTTCTCACTCATAAGTGGGTGTTGAACAATGAGGATACATGGACACAGGGAGGGGAGCATCACCTACTGGGGCCTGTTGGGGGTGCAGGGGGGGGATTAGGGGAGGGATGGGAGGGAGTTGGGGGATTGGGGAAGGATAGCATTAGGAGAAATACCTAATGTAGATGATAGGGAATGGATGCAACAAAACACCAAGGCACGTGTATACCTATGTAACAAACTTGCACATTGTGAACATGTGCCCCAGAACTTAAAGTATAATTTTAAAAGAAAAACAAGCTTACAAAAAATACTAGAGGCGGTGCTAAATAATAAGCAGTTTATAAAGAACTCTAATATATAATGTGATATATTTATGGTATGTCACAAATAATTAGCAATCAAGAAAATTATTTTGAAAATGAATTAGTGGCCTGTGCCAAGACCATGAACAATTTTGATTTTGATTTTCATTAAGCAAATTCCATAAACATAAATAGACTATTGAAAGATATTAGAGTTGATCTAATTTTCTTCCTCCCGAATAAAATATTGTATTTGAGACAGAAAATGTGATTTACTTGAGACTATAATGCCAGTTAATGTTAAATTAAAATGTATAATCTGTCACTTCTGTAGATTCATAAATTATTTTCAATGTAATTAACATGGACTTTATATTTTGTAAATCTCCAAATTATACTATTGAAGAGTTGTGATGTGTTCTTTATTTTGGAGAAGCAAATGGTGACAAGGAAGGGAAATACTTTAATATCCCCATTTATTTTATTACATTTTAAATGGACTCAGAATTTTTTTTATTTTCATATTTTAAATGGATGTCACTGAAAATATTGTAGTATTACATCAGGTTGTTGGGAAATTCTGATTTTTCCACTGCCTTTTTGGGACAGACTTTAAAAATTTTCGGTGAGAAAGCACAAGATAAATGCACATAATATCTGATCCCAGAGGGAATAAATATAATTCTGGGACCAGAAGATAAAATTAAAAGCAGACAAAATTATCTGTAATAATTAAACTCAGAAAGATATGAAAAGATAATTTGAGTTTTGGTTTCAAGTTTGCCAAAATAGATACAGAATGCAGGCTGGCAAATGGTGGGTTGAAAAACTAATGTGTAGGAGAAGAAAGTATCTATCTGGCAGCATTGGGAAGGTTGTGGTACCAGTCAATCGAAGATTAAGATCTAACGGTGTATCTCTAGAGGCAATGGAGAGATAAACATAAAACAGAGTTCAGAGTATAAAGAAAACAGTCTTTCTTTCTTATTTTCTTTCTTTCTTTCTTTCTTTCTTTTTTTTTTTTTTTAATTTTGACACAGAGTCTTGCTTTGTCACCAGGCTTAAGTGCAGTGGCACAATCTCGGCTCACTGCAACCTCCACTGCCTGGATTCAAGGGATTCTTCTGCCTCAGCCTCCCAAGTAGCTGGGACCACGGTCATGCGCCACCGTGCCTGGCTAATTTTTGTATTTTTAGTAGAGATGGGGTTTCACCATGTTGGCCAGGATGGTCTTGATCTCTTGACCACGTGATCTGCCCATCTCGGCCTCCCAAACTGCTGGGATTACAGGCGTGAGCCACCACGCCTGGCTGAAACAGAATTTCTTAAACAATTTACCATCCCATGTATCAAGTGTTTGGTCAACTTTAAACTGAAAACCTAAAATAGAAATAAATCAGGTAAACCTTAGTCCAATGTTTCCTTAATTTTAGCTGGCTCAAAAAAAGCCTAAAGTAAATGGAAACATCTCAGTTTGTAAAAATGTGTTCTATCATTTCACATAATAATTTTTGTAATGTTTATTTATTATAAACAAAATCACTTAAAAATAAGATATACTAACATTTTAAATATTATAATTTTAGATAAAATTTTGTTTTAGTTGAGTTTTGGTGAAGAAGGGGCACCTCATGGAATTTACTCTGACTTAGAAGCTCAGTTTTAATCTTTGTAAAATATACTTTAGCTGTAGAGATAGCACTGTAAAATTATAGATAATGATTGTGTGGTGGTGTCAGAAGTGCTTCTGGATGATTTCTTTTTAAGTACTCCTAGGAGCTGGCCACCATTCACTGCCCAAGACAAGTAATGAGGTAGTCAGTGTTAAATGGACATTAGGTATTTGGTGACGTTAAGGCCTGTTCTCTCTATCAAACTTGCTCAGACTACTCTGAGGCTATTGAGTTAGAAACTTTTCAAACTAGCATTCTTCACCTTATTACAACATTTTAATATTTTTAAAACAGTATTTTAAAAAGCATTGTTTTTTTTTATGTTCCAGGTTGAAGTATGATGAAAAATATTGGATATAATGAAATGATATTTGTCATTTTCATCATTGTGTGTGCATTTTCTGGCATATAAAAAGTTCTCATTAAATATTTCTGATTGACTGAATAAATTATTTTCATCTGAATTGACCTTTCATACGCAGATTGCTTAATTTTTATAACAGAATTATGCTGAAGTTAGTAATAAACCTACATTGCACACAGGGAGAGAAAGATTAGATTACTTTTCCAAGGTGACCCAACTAGTATGTAGTAAACTAGAACTCAAATTTGTTTTCTTCCAACCATAGATGCTAGTTTGGGAGATGTTTTTACCTTGATCATTTCAAAGCATTGAAGGGTGCTACTTTTGGAGAATCCTGGAAAGATCCCAAGGGGATTTTATTTCATTATTATTTCTAGGCAGTTATCAGTCTGGAATTTATTTTCTGAATATATTGCTTTTATTGGCCAGTTTTTTAAACAGAAATACTATTTGACACAGCAACCCCATTACTGCATATGTACTCAAAAAATATAAATCATTGTATCACCAAGACACATTGCACACATATGTTCCTTGTAGCACTATTCACAATAGCAAAGACATGGAATCAACCTGAATTCCCATCAGTGGTAGACTGGATGAAGAAAATATGGTACATATACACCATGGAATATTATGCAGCCATAAAAATGAGATCATGTCCTTTGCAGGAACATTGATGGAGCTAGAGGCCATTATGCTTACAAAACTAACATAGGAAGAGAAAACCAAATACTACATGTTCTCGCTTATAAATGGAAGATAAAGGATGAGAACACATGAACACATAGAAGGGAACAACATATACTGGGTCTATCAGAGGGTGGAGGGTGGGAGAAAGGAAAGGATCAGGAAAAATAACTAATGTGTACCAGGCTTAAAAATAACTAATGTGTACCTGGGTGATGAAATAATCTGTACAACAAACCCCTATAACACAAGTTTATCTATATAACAAACCTGCACATGTACCCCTGAACTCAAAAGTTAAATTTTAAAAAGATCAGTTTTTGTTAACTATGCTATGCGTGAAACAACTTATATTAAATCTTCTTTAAATGTTAAAAGCTTAACATTTAACTATATTGATTAGATATGAGAAGTTAAACCTTTGGTTTCTGTGAAATGAATGTGATATTGACAGCTTCTAATGAGAACCATTAAATTTCCATTTTACACCTTCAAGAGTTAGAAACATTTAGACAATCACGGTGTGAGGTCTAGGAGAAGGAGACTATTTGTTGAATGTGTATTTTACCCACTTACTCATTATGCCTTCATTCCTTCCAATGGAAGCCAGATTTTCCTCTGGCGTCTGAGCCTCCTTCACACAGCTTTGTGGTTCTGAGTAAGCTACCCTCTTCCTAGCTTCAAGGGTGGATCACAATTAGTCTAAGTTAATCATCATATGACAATTTTTAAGCAACTATGGGAAACTTAATATTGTCCATTGAAACTGAATAGAAGGACTTATGGCTATAGTTCAAAGATTGATTTCTTTCTCCTTGGGCAAGATGTGACAGAGGGCTATAACAGTACATGCTACTCTTTGGTTGGGTATCAGAGCAAGGAGAATCAAGGTCTCTTTGACCTTGTTCTACTTTGTTGGTGGCTTTTAGTTCCCTAGTGCTTTGCCTCAATTCTAGACTTCTTAAAATGTCAAATAATTAATTACAATTTTGAAGCCATTTTGAGCTTGTTTTTTGTTACTTGCAGTTAGAACCAACTTAACTGTCCCCTTCAAAGACATTTTGAGAGAGTTTCACAATAGAAAAAAAATAGACAAAAGAAGATAATAATTTGTTTACTTGGCTATCTATAGGGATAGGTGTAATAAAGTATTAGGCACAACATAGTCACTGGGTTTCAGGTATGTGTATTTCAGGTACATTTGCCTAATTTAAATAGCATGTGTGTGTATTTCAGGTGTATTGTTTTTTGCATTGGGGAAGTGACTGGTACCTTTTCCTGTTTTGAACTTGCTTCCTTAGAATTATTCCATAATTGAGCAATGGTATGGTCAAAAATATAATGTTCATTCTATACATAATGGGATTAGGTAGGATGAAAATCATTCTCAATTACATGAGGAGAGGACAATTAAACTTATTTTCTGACATTTGTTCGTTCAATAGTTATTTGTTAAGTGACTATTAGATACCAGGCAATATTTTGAGCAATGGGAATATAGATCTCAGCAAAACAGAGTTCTTTCTTTCATGGGGCTTATAAGTTTGTATATCTAAGATATTGTCATATTACAGTGTTATTATATCTGTACTGTTCATGTAGGTTTGAAATTTGTATAAATAAAAAGAAAAAAATTTCTCTCCTTCCTAAGAATAATTACCTTTTCCAATAATTTGCTTTTTCATCAATAAAAATGACCGTGTAACTCAGGTTTAATACTGCCCTCAATGAATACAGCAAATGAGTAACATTAGATAGGCACATTATTTCATAACATATTAAACCAGGAAACTCTGTTTAGATTTATTTCTATGAAATATGGCAAATTAATGTTTATAAGAAATATTTTAACAGGGATTCATAAGAATTCATCAGGAGGCAATCAAGACAGATTGGTATCTTGAGCAGTGCATCATGAATAGAGTATTTATTCTACTTCATCTCAAATAAGCACTGAGAGTAAATGCTTCCAGAGAAAGAAAATTCTTCATGAAGAATAAACAAAGGGAAAAAATGAAAGATATTAAAGATCTTCTTTGGAAATTAAACTGTAGTGCAAACAATATTCTATAAATTTTACCAATTTATTTCCAGTTGCACCTGATATGCACAATTTGGGCTTTATGTAAAATACTCTTGATGATTTTATTGTTCTCATTGTTGAATAATCTTGGGATGTTTTATATTGCAGGGTAATATGGTTTGGCTCTATGTCCTCACCGAAATCTTATCTCAAATTTTAATCCCCCTGTGTTGAGGGAGGGACCTCTAATCCCCAAGTGTAGAGGTAGGTAGGTGACTGGATCATAAATATATCATAAATATATTCTTTCTATAAATTACCCAGCTTTGGGTTTTTCTTTATAGAAGTGTGAAAACACGCTAATACATTTGTGTGTACATTTGGGACAATTTACATTTGTGTGTATATTTGGATCTCTCAAAAAGTGATTCACTATGAGACAGTTACAAGTAAAAACAAGGTATTTTTAATATTATATTAACTGAAAATTACTTTTTTGTTAATCTTCTCTGAATGAGCTTAAAGCAAATTTGAAGGTGCAATAATTCATGTGTTTAAAAACACAAATGTGTACTTAACTAAAGTTAAAACTTAGTACTTAACCAAATAAATATAGCACATACTCATTTTGTGTTATAATATTTTTTAAATTACCTAGGATAGCATTTGGAATTTGTTTTGATACAACTCCTAGTGAATTCTGATCATGAGATTATCACAGGTTATTAAGTAAAATCAAAATAATCAAAGTAATAAACTTCTAACATTTATGATTATTAAATTCCTGATAGTAACAGCATAGTCTGATTTAATCAAGCTAAAATACCATAGTTGTAGTTTTCAATTGCCCTCTGAAACCCCAAATTGATTATTCCCCCTAACTTTCAAAAGGTTATAGAGGGTAGCAAATTGGAGATAGTAATAATTAAACATTAAATGAAATATATAACAATGATTAGAAATTTGCTTCTAAGTGCTAGGAGCTGTTGTAATCACTTTCCACATATTACAACCTCTTAACTTCCTCTAAAGAAGCAAAGCCAGAAATTGATCAATGGGAAAATGGCTCAATTCTGTGATGGCCACCATTATTTATATTGCTATAGTCTGTTCAAAACAGTGTTTAAAAGATGAAAGATTATTGCCCTGTTATTAAATGGATGTCCAAGATGAAACTTGGAGTTTTAATTTTCTAGCAATTTACTTACATTTAAATTCTACCAACTTTCCATCAATTTAGAAAGCCTATGAGTCATGTAATGGTGGAAGAACACTGCATATATTTCATTTTTTAGCTACTTCTGTCATATTTTTCATTTAATTTCCTGCTAAATATGACTCAAAATTAACCCAACCCTATTTTATAAGATTTTATGAAACATTTCTAGTTTTAGTGTTTTATAAACCTTAAATAATAAAAAAGAAAAGGAATTGAGATACATTATATACATGAAGCCTTTTCCAGGTGTGTGTATACATATTAAAAGACATATTACATTCAGATTTTCAGCAAGGAAGGTGCTTGTCCACCACTGCTATACCAATTTCAGAATTATGATCTCTAGACACATAAAAAGAATGTCCAGGTTTAGGGAGGACCATTATGTTTCTAATGCCAATGTATAAAATATAAATAAACTGGAAGCTGGGGCGAAGATGGACCACTAGAAGTAGCAGCGATTGGAGGCTCCCATAGAAAAGAACCATCACAGCATGAGAATGCTGCATTGGCAATCCAGGTATCCAGGCTCTGTCATCAGGACGGACTAGGAGGCTGGTGTGACCAATGAAGAGGAAGGCAGAGCAGTGGGGTATGGCAACCAACCTCAGAGTAACAAGGGGCAGGGGAGCTCCTACCCCCCAGCCAAGCGAGGTGGCGAGTGAGCATGCTACTCAGCCTGGGAAAACATGCTTTTCCACAAAACTGAAACCCATGGATTGGAAGTGTCACTTGTGAGCCCACGCCTCTGGGGCCTAGGGCCCCGACCATGGAGTTGCACAAATTCTCAACGGCAACTAAGCTAGAATCTGCTTAAGCCTGCTAAGCTCCCATGGGGAGGGGCAACAGGCACTACAGCTGTAGAGGCCTGTTGTCTAAGCTATCTGAATTACTTGGGAGATGGCTGATGGCCAATACTGGGACTGATAGCTGCCTAAAACACTAAGCTCCCAGAGCAGTGGAAGGGCAGCACCCACCTCTTTAGCTCCAGGCCACACTTTTCTCCTGCTGGAACCTGGGAGACTAGATGGCTTGGTTCCAAGAGATATCCCCCACAGCCTAACACAGCAGCTGTGGCAGACCGTGGACAGAGTGTCTCTTCAGGCCTGAGCTTGACCTGTCTTTCCTCACTGGGCAGGACCTCCCTGAAGGAAGTCTGACAACTTCTGCCAGGGGCTCAGTACAGAGCTCTGATCTCTCTGGCATGAGCCCCTAGGGGAAGGGATGACCACAATCTCCGCAGATCAGCTGACTTAACCTTTCCACCTGCTAGTTCTGAAGAATGCCGGCAGCCTAGATGATTGGGATTCCCCCCAGCGAACCACACCTCCTCCACCAAGGGACAGTCAAAGTGCTTTGTTAAACAGGTCCTGCTCCCTGTGCACCCAACTGGGTGAGATCCTCCAACAAGGGTTGTCAGACACCCTATATAGGAATGTTCCTACTGGCATCAGGTCAGTGCCCCTCAAGGTCAGAGATCCCAGAAGAAAGAGCAGGAACACATCTTTAATGTTCTCCAGCCTCCTTGAGTAACAGTTCCAAGCACGGGAGCAAACCAGATGAACAGGGCCTGAAGTGAACCCCCAGCAAACTGCAGCAGTCCTACAGAAGAGGGATCTGACCATTGCAAGAAAAATAAACAGAAAGCAACAACATCATCAACAAAAAAAATCCCCACAAAAACCCCATTCAAGGGTCAGCATCTTCAAAAATTGATACTAGACAGATTCATGAAGATGAGAAAGAATCAATGAAAAAACACTGAAAACCCAGAAGGCTAGAATGCCTCTTCTCCAAATGATCACAACACCTCTCCACCAAGGGAGCAAAACTGGACAGAAGAAGAGACGGGTAAATTCACAGAATTAGGCTGCAGAAAGTGAGTAATAACAAACTTTGCAGAGCTAAAAGGAGTATATTCTAACCCAATGCAAGGAAGTTAAGAACCTTGATAAAATGTTACAGGAGCTGCTAACTAGAATAGCCAGTTTAGAGAGGAGCATTAATACCTGATGGTGCTGAAAAACACAGCACGAGAACTTCGTTAAACATATACAAGTATCAATAGCCAAATCAACAAGGCAGAAGAAAGGATATCAGAATTTGAAGACCAGATTGCTGAAATAAGGCATGCAGACAAGATTAGAGAATAAAGAATGAAAAGGAACAAAGAGAACCTTCAAGAAATATGGGACTATGTCAAAAGACCGAACCTACAGTTGATTGGAGTGTATACAAGAGAAAGGGAAAATAGACCCAAGTTGGGTAACACGCTTCAGGATAGTATCCGGGAGAACTTCTCCAACTTAGAAAGACAAGCGAACATTCAAATTCAGGAAATACAGAGAACACTACTAAGTTACTTCATGAGAAGATTAACCCCAAGAAACATAATCTTCAGATTCTCCAAGGTTATAATGAAGGAAAAAATGTTAAGGGCAGCCAGAGAGAAAGGCCAGGACACCTACAAAGGGAAGCCCATCAGACTAAAAGCAGACCTCTCAGCAGAAACCCTACAAGCCAGAAGAGTCTGGGGCCCAATATTCAACATTCTTAGGGAACAGAATTTTCAACCCAGAATTTCATATCCAGCCAAACTAATCTTCTTAAGAGGAGGAGAAATCAAATCCTTTCCAGATAAGCAAATGCAAGGAGAAAAAGGATTTTGTCACCACCAGGCTTGCCTTTCTAGAGCTCCTAAAGAAAGCACTAAATATGGAAACTGCTTTCCATATTTAGTGGTATAAGCCACTACAAAAACACACCAAAATACAAAGTCCAATGAAAATCTGAAGAAACCGCATCAACTACTGTGCAAAATAACCAGATAACATCATGATGACAGGATCAAATTTACATATAACAATATTAATCTTAAGTGTAAATTGGCTAAATGCCCCAAATAAAGACACAGACTGGCAAACTGGATAGAATCAAGACCCATCAGTGTGCTATATTCAGGAGACCCATCTGATGTGCAAAGTCACACATAGGCTGAAAATAAGGGGTTGAGGAAAATTTACCAAGCAAATGGAAAGAAAAAAAGAAAAAAACAGGGGTTGCAATTCTAGTCTCTAACAAACAGACTTTAAACAAATAAAGCTCCAACAATACAAAGAAGGTCATTACATAATGGTAAAGGGATCAATTCAACAAGAAAAGCTAACTATCCCAAATATATATGCATCCAATACAGGAGCACCCAGATTCATCAAATAAGTTCTTAGAGACCTACAAAGAGACTTAGATTCTCACACAATAATAGTGGGAGATTATAATACCCCACTGTCAATATTAGATCAACGAGACAGAAAATTAACAAAGATATTCAAGACTTGAATTTACCTCTGGATCAAGCAGACCTAGTAGACATCTACAGAGCTTTCTACCCCAAGTTAAAAGAATATACATTCTTTTTAGTGCCACATGGCACTAATTCTAAAATTGGCCACATAATTGGAAGTAAAACACTCCTCAGCAAATGGAAAAAAAAAAACTGAAATTATAACAGTCTCTCAGGCCACAGTGCAATCACATTAGAACTCAGGATTAAGAAACTTCCTCAAAACCATGCAATGACATGGAAATTAAACAAGCTGCTGCTGGATGACTCCTGGGTAAATAATGGAAATTAAGGCAAAAGTCAAGAAGTTCTTTGAAACTAATGAGAACAGAGAGACAATATACCAGAATCTTTGAGACACAGCTAAAGCAGTGTTAAAAGGGAAATTAACAGCACTAAATGCCCACATAAGAAAGATAGAAAGATCTCCAATCAACACCCTAATATCACTATTAAAAGAGCTAACGAAACAAGAGCAAACAAATCAAAAAGCTAGAAGATTAGAAATAACCAAGATCAGATCAGAACTAAAGGAGATAAAGACACAAAAAACTCTCCAAAATATCAATGAATCCAGAGAGTGGTTTTTTTGAAAAAAATAAAAAAATACAGAGACTGCTAGCTAAACTAGTAGAGAAGAAAAGAGAGAAGAATCAAGTAGACACATTAAAATGATGAAGGGGCTCTCAGAAATACAAGCTATCATCAGAGAATACTTTAACGACCTCTATGCAAATCAACTAGAAAGTCAAGAAGAAATAGATAAACTCCTGGACACATTCACCCTCCCAAGACTTAATTAGGAAAAAGTTGAATCCCTGAATAGACCAATAAAACGTTCTGAAATTGAGTCAGTAATTAGTAGCCTACCAACCAAATAAAGCCCAGGACCAGATGGATTCACAGAGGAATTCTACAGACATACAAAGAGAAGGTGATACCGTTTTTTTCTGAAACTATTTCAAACAATGGAAAAGGAGGGACTCCTCCCTCATTTAATGAGGCCAGTATTATCCTGATACCAAAACCTGGCAGAGATACAACAAAAACAGAAAGTCAATGGTAGCTGGATGGGGATAGCATTGAACCTAAATTACTTTGGGCAGTACGGCCATTTTCACGATTTTGATTCTTCCTAACCATGAGCATGGAATGTTCATCCGTTTGTACCCTCTCATTTCTTTGAGCAGTGATTTGTAGTTCTCCTTGAAGAGTGCCTTTACATCCTTTGTTAGTTGTATTCCTAGGTATTTAATTCTCTTTGTAGCAATTGTGAATGGGAGTTCACTGGTGATTTGGCTGTTTGTCTGTTCTTGGTGTATAGGAATGCTTGTGATTTTTGCACATTGATTTTGTATCTTATCTGTCTCCTTCCTTCTACAGCAAGCTACTGTCCCATAGGAAAGTTGTATTTCGCTCTACACCTTCATGATCTGGATTGTAATGGGCAGCACTCTCCATGCAAGTTAGGAAATATAGCACAGCATGTATGTAGGTGAGGAGGGACCTATATCGAATTCTAGAGTTCAGAACTGGAAAACTCTCTTGTGTATATAAGTTATATTTTTGAGTTTTTACTTTTATAGTAATGATGTGATATTTTGGTCTAATGCTTCACTTTTATTTTTTCAGCTAGTTCTGACTTAGCATAGGGAAAAGGTATGCTACTTGTTAGACAGACTCCTGTTAACTTTTTAAGGAAACAATAGACAATTCAACAAAACTGGTGAGGTTTTGGATTTTTAAAATTTTCTTTATCTTATGTCTTGATTTGTATGTATATCTCTGTCCTTAGTTATCTGAATGAATTAAAAAAATGTGAATATCATATGAAGAAGAACATATGGTTGGAATTGTTGATAGAAGAGAATAAAGCTTTCACCCCCTCAACTTTGGAAGAAATAAGGGAAAATTGATTATTGTGATATGTTACAGAAAGAAGAAAAGTATATGTGTGACGTACTTAGCATCCTGCTAATTTTGCTGCTCTGGGTAAACTCTGTATGTGACAGAGACTTGCTGGAGCTACTCAGACAGTTTGCTCTTTTGAGCACTCAGAAAAATCTACCTTCGTAAGTATCCCTTTCAGATGAGTTGTAGTCATGTGGATGAGTTCTGGTCACAGTGATGTGAGTAAAAATATTGTCGACCACTTCCAGTCTTGCTTCCGTTTCTTTTTCACTGCCCTCAGGTAGTTGTTTTTCTTGGTTATGTCTTCAGCTTACTGTTGTTATCCATGGGAGGACTGGTCTGGTAAGGTTGTAGCCATTAACAACAGTCAACTCTTAGATGGGTGCATAATATTTGAAAGTTACTATTTCTAGGAAATTTTATCCTCTGAAATTTCCTATTAATTCAGTTTTCTAGGGTCATGATTCTTAGTATTTAAAAAAAAAACCTCATAATATATTACAATTTCATACTTACCTGCATTGATATAATCATTAATGGCTGTTCTAATTTGATATATAATATTTTCCTGCATATGGAAGAATGGTATAAAATTTCTATACTGTGGTTGAAAAAGTAAAGGGTATATCAGCAGTCACAACATCAGTATACTTTGCACAAGGAAATTTTGCCAGGGATGTATTTTCAGCAATATAAATTAAATCTCAAAAGTAAACAAGTGAAGCATCAAAAAGATTTGAACCTACAGAGATAGAAGATAAAGCTGTCAATTTGCCATGGACAAAATATTACAGCTTGTTAGCTATTTTCTAAATATGTTTTATACTCAAATGTCTAAATATTTTATCATCATGTATTTCTCTCGCTAGAAAATCTATTTGAGAAAACAAACGCACATGCATGAGAAGTTGTTTAAGATACTTCATTCTTTATTTAATAAGGATAGCATGCCCCAGACTTGATCTATCTCTTATATATGACTGCAGTTTGGTTTCTTCTTTCCCCATGACTCTGCTAAGTCTATTTTATCAAAGTCATCTCTTCCAACATTCTATCCCTGCTGAAAGTCTTTCTTACTTTTTACTTTTCTGCTTTTCCTTTGATTTCTAAGACTTTTATCTTTTCATTAACCTTCATGATCCCTCTTCTTCTGCTGGCTCTCTAAAAAAGGTAGAGTTCCACAAACCCCTATTCTGAGATAAATTGTTTTTCATATTCTGTTGTATTTGCAACAGCAAACTCAATCTCAGGACATAAAAAACACTTTGGCATCTTCTCCCCCAAACTTGCTTCTACTCTTGAGTTTTCTCTCTCAATAGACATCTCACTGAAAGGCAAAAAAAAGATTGAAACTGAGAAGGTACTTATCTTATGATCATGTTATCAATGCCCCAGCATTATACTGATAGCCATTATAAAAGGATTAAAATTCCCCCTTCTGCTTATCTCTGGAATCCTACACTTGCTACTTCTGCTGCCTTGGATGAGCCAGGTAACGATATTTCTTTTTTCTGAACCAATCTATGAAAAGCCTTTTTTATAGTCTCCTCTGTCTTTAAGTGTTCCATATTCTACAAAAAATATTTAATTACTTTATTTATATACCTAAATCTTTTAGTAAGTGATTTTCTAGCACAGATCATCGTACATATTATGTACCCCCTTCCCTCTATGCCCTGTTCCCATCTTCCTGTAATTAGTTTTCTAGGGCTGCCTTACTAATTACCAAAAACTGTGTAGTTTAAAATGACAGAGATTTACTGTCTTATAGTTCTGGAGGCCAGAAGTCCAAAATTGAGGTGCTGGCAGGGCTGTGCTCTCTCTGAAGGCATTAGGGAAGAATCTGTTGCTCTGTGCCTCTCTCCTAGCTTTTGGTAGTCTCAGGTATTCTTTGACATGTAGTTGCATCATTTGAATCCTCTGTCTTCACATGCCATTCTCTCTTTGTCTGTCCTCTTTTTATAAGGACACCAGTCATATTGGATTAAACATCCACCCTACTCCAATATGCCCTTATCGTTTTAACTTTGCTAACTACATCTGCAACAATACTATTTCCAGAAAGGTTATATTCTGAGGTACTTAGAGGGTTAGAGCTTTAACATATTAATATCTTTCAAGGGAACACAATTCAGTCCATAACATTTTCTTTTTTCCCCTTTCCTCATTATCTCTCTTTCATCTCTCTTATATCATTTTTCTCTCTCTTTCTCTAACTCTCTCTCTGTATGTATATACATGCATGATATATTTCACATGTATATGATTGAATATTTTTTAGTTTGTAGTGAATTTTACGTTTACTATGTATAGCATTTACCTACCTATGTATATAGCATATATAGGAAATGAAAGTTCTACATTGCATTTGACTTAACTTTTCTCTAGAGCAAATCAGCACGCAGAGCACAGAGTTTAGAGTTGTTTGTTCTCATCATTTAACTCCTACTTATAAATAAGAACATGTGGTATTTGCTTTTCTGTTCCTGTGTTAGTATGCTGAGGATGGATAATGGCCTCCAGCTCCATCCATTTCACTGAAAAGGACATGATCTCATTTTTTTTTATGGTGGCATAGTCTTCTATGGTGTATATGTACTACATTTTCTTTATCCAGTCTACCATTGTTGGACATTTAGGTTGATTCCATGTCTTTACTATTATGAGTAGTTTGTGATGAACATACTTTTGCATGTGTCTTTATAATAGAATGATTTATAATCCTTTGGCTATATACCCAAAAATATGATTGCTTAGTTAAATGGTATTTTTGTGTTTAGGTCCATGAGGAATCGCTCCACTGTCTTCCACAATGGTTGAACTGATTTACATTTCCACTAACAGTATATAAGAGTTCCTTTTCCTTCACAACCTTGCAAGTGCTGTGTAACAAACCTGCACATGTACCCCTGAACTTAAAATAAATATTTTTAAAAGACTTATTTTAACCAGTATTCAAAAATACCATGACAAGTAATTAGTCTAAAGTTTAGTATCTCTATCACCCATTAATCCTTGTGTAATATTAGCATGATGCAACTGATAATATAATACAAATAATTTTTATTTTTGTAAAGTAAAATATCTCATTTTTTATCAACCAGAAATTATGTTATCAAATAAAATGTGGTTCCACATGATGTTGCAATGTTTATTTTCCAAATAATTGTGAATTTATAAATATTAGTTAACGCATTATTAGTCTATATGACAATAATATTTCTGCTTCAACTATTTCTGTGTATCTCTGAAAATTAAAAACTAAATTTAGGCAAATTTCTAAACCTTAGATTTGATAATTGTATTCATATAATATTCTGTTTGCAGAATAATTTAATAACCCAAGATGATTTTTTTAAGGAGTACACATCTGTTTTGGTAGAGACTAGCTTATAATTACAGCAATTTAGATGCTTAATTTATGATGTAGCTTTGTTTTAGTATAAACTAAAAGGGATAATTTGGAACTGTGTATGGTTGTTTGAACATATATATATTTAGAAAGAAAAAAAGAGAAAGGAATTAGGCTGGGTTTGACATTTTGATAGCTTTATTTCATTTTTTAGTATTTATTAAAAATGGAACCTAATAGTATATTAGGCAATTATTAAGAAAAAAATTACTTTTTTTTTGTCTGTACTCAGCCTCACTTTGTCATGTTTATTTTATGGAGTAACTCTGTGAGAACTGACTTACCTCCTCTTTCATATGAATGCATAAAATTAATGATATGTTGTTATTTATTGAATTAGAATGTTAATTTAACTGTTAATATTTGGGGTTCTCTGTTAAGATAATTTGTTCTGTGAATAACTCTTAATTGGAAATATGTGAAGAAATAAGATATTTCTAGAAAAAGCATATTCTATTTACTAGTGTTTTTAAGAATGATAGAATAATATGACTTTTGTTTTCCTTTAGTAGCTAGTGTGTGCTAAAATAGGATCTCCATTTTAAAGGTGAAAAACAACAGTAAAATATTATTGTATATTTACACATATTACCAAATTTTCTTTATCTATTTGTGCACTGACGGACACTTAGGTCGTTTTAGTATCTAGGCTAGTGTGAATAATGCTGCAGTGAACATGGGAATTCAGATATCTTTTCGAGGTGGCAATTTCACCTCCTTGGGATGTATATTCAGAAAACTGATTGCTGGTTAGTCTGGTGACTCTATTTTTAATTTATTTAAAAACCTCCATACTGTTTTCCATAATGACTGTGCTATTCTACATTTATACCAATAGTATACTTGATTTCACTGTTATCCACACCCTTGCCAACATTTGTTATCACCTAACGGGTGTTAGGTGGTATGTCATAGTGGTTTCAATTTGCGTTTCTCTGATGATTAGTGATGTTGAGCACCGCTTCATAGATATTAGTCATCTGCATGTCTTCATTGGAGAAATATCTGTTCAGGTATTTTGTCCATAGAAGAAAAGCCCCTTGATATGGGCCTTGGCAATGATTTTTTGTGTATCACACCAAAAGCTCAGGCTACAAAAGCAAAAATAAATAGGACTACCTCAAACTAAAAAGCTTCTACACAATGAAGGAAACAATCAACAAAATAAAAAGACAGCTTACAGACTGAGAAACATACTTCTTAGACACATATCTGATAAAGTTTAATATTCAAAATGTATAAAGAGCTTGAACAACTCAATAGCAGAAATACAAATAACCCGATTAAAGGGAACTATACAGTTTTAACAGTAGTAAATAATTCCTTAGAAAATCTATGGTAGGAAAAATAGAAACATGGTTTTCAACACGTTATGTTTGAAATGATCGTATCTGGCAAGGTGGTGCACCCTGTAGTCCAAGCTACTTGGGAGGCTGAAGCATGAGGATCAGTTGAGGCCAGGAGTTCAGGACTCTAGTGCACTATGATTGTGCTTGTGAGTGACACTGCATTCAAGCCTTGTCTCTAAAAAACAAGAAAAAAAAACTGTAGCTTTTGCCATTTGTTATAACATGGATGAACATGGAGGACATTACGCTAATTAAATAAGCCAGATATGGAAAAAACATATTACCTGATCTCACTTATTTATAGAATATAGCTCAACCAAACAGAGATAGAGAATGAAACATTTATTATGGGTGAAAGGGAGCAGAGGAAATGAGAGATGTAGGTCAAATGATATAAAACAGCAGATGTGTAGGTTGAACACATTTAGAGATCTAATATAAAACAGATGACTAATAAAATTGTATTGGAAATTTTTGTCAAATAAGATTTTAGCTGCTCTTGTCACAAAAATAAGTATGTGAGATGATGTGTATGTCATTCAGCTTCACTATAGGAACTATCTTACTATCTATGTGTATTGCATAACATCATATTGTAAACATCATATATGGACAATATAAATTAGTTTTTTAAAAATCCAATATCATTTTAATCTTTGTATGAAATGCTTCTCAAAATATAGAGATATTAGGTTTAGCCATATGACAATTAATGGGGTTGACAGATGTCAAAGGCAACTTATCCTGTTTTGATAATACTTAGTTAACAGTAAAGAGCTTTGTGGATTCCTGTTAAATTTTATTGTTTTATTATGTGTATCTTTTATTAGTTATAAGTTTTTTTAACTTAAAATTCACATGGATTTTTACTTTGGCTTTAAGCTGTCTGTAAGATAAATTGGTATAGTTTTTACATACTTACCTTCAGGGCTAAGTAGGTATCAGGTTTTGTAATGTAATGGTTTTCATTGCTTTTATAGTTTATAAACTTAAACTCAGAGATCCAGGAGTCTTGTTTATCATGTAAACCACATCAGCCTTGGCATTTGTGGATAAAACAGACGTTGATAATACATACTGAATTGTATCTGTGGATAGCGAAGTAGATCCTTTCAAATCATTCATTTTCATATTATTAGTGTATTTATATATATATGTATGTGATTTTCTGATTTTTACGTAATGCCTTATCATTTACAGAATCTTTACACTTTTATCCTCTGATTTTCGTAACATAGACATGATTCTGTTTTATAGCTTAGAAAATCAGATGTTGAACAAGTTTAAAAGAAAAATGCAACTCACAGATAGGAAGTATCACAGGTAGGATAGCTACTTAACCCTACAAAATTAAAGTTTTACAGGATTAAAGTCCATTGCTTTTTTCATACATTATATTGTGATGTGTTTATGTATACAGCACTTGCAAACATGTATATGTACCTGTACCTGTAAGTTTGAAGAGAGAAGATATGGACATTTTTATTCTTGGGAATGAATCAAGGATTGAAATTTTAAGTTAAAACAAATTAAGGGATTTTTATTGAAGTCAAACTTTATTCTATATCACAAGCACTGAAAAACAAAATATTCTTTAGCTTATGTCCCCAGTTCTTATCCTCATATACTGTCCAGGTGAGAGTCATTATTGCCACACATACATGTGACATGTAGAGGAACAAACTAAAGCAGAAATTTCAGACAGGAAAACAGATAAATAATTATAAAGAATTGAAACCTACTTTGAAAAGAGTAATTAATTAAGGAAGCATTATCAAAATTATTCCTGACTTAAAAATCTTAGTATAGTTTTATTTCTGTATATATAAAGAATATCCGTATCACTGTTTTCGTTTTATTGAAGGTATTTAAACACATAGCATATGAATGAATAGTGAAATATATGAAAATATTCACTAAAAAATAGGACTTAACATAAGTGGCCTTATTAATAACAAGGCGTCTGAGAATGCCATTCATTGACAGTCAATTGATTCAATCAATATATGTTTGAGTTTCTTTTTACCAAAGAACATTGTAGAGAAAAGCTACACAGAGATGTCTTTTGTGGGCATTTGCTAGATTTATTGTGACATGTTTGTGCATAAACATTTAGGTTGAAAAATGACACCTAAGTAGATTTGCTCAATGAACTCGACTTGTTATGTTAATGATTTTCTAAATTTATATATAGTTTTAAAAATTAAATGGAGATTCTATTGAAGTTAATTTTAGTTTGGGTCTCAGTTGTATATGGACTCTTTAGTCTCCAACAAGTATTAGTTTCCAACAAGGATTTTAAATAGAACGAATGGATGTTTACTTCTAATATGTAAATATATTAGATATATACGTATACTATGTATATGTATACTACGGTTTACATATTAGAAGTAAACATCCATTATTATTCACCATTAAGCATTTGACCATTTTTTCTTAAGCTCCTTTAGTCAGTTGACTTTTGTTCTCTTTATCTAAAATTCATCAATTCCCAATTTTTTGCTATTCATTCTTTTTTGCTTTTGCCAAACTTCTTGGATGCTCAGAGTCCCAAAGCCAAATTCCAAATCCCACCAAACCTGCTCTTTTGCTTTCATTTCCTGTCACAGTTAAAAATAATCACAAGTATTTGGTAATCCATGATAGACAGTTTAATATGTTTCTACACACAGTCTTGTCTGCCATTCCCTAAATTCTAAGATGTGCAGATTTTATTCAAGGCATGGGAGGAGGAAACTTGCTAAGAAAGGAAACCTTTCTTCATCCTGCCTTCTTTATTTTTCATTAATTTTTGCCTTACCATGCATCTCTATTCTTTTCTTTTCTCTCTAATGCACAGATTCTATCTTTCCTGTTTGCTAACCCTCTTGCAGTCAGCTGGTCCTGAAATTAAATCTGGGCTTATTAGAAGGGAAGGAGACCCTTAGTAGGTTTTAACCTGTGATTTCTGCCTAGTTCAGGAAGCTGAGTTGTTATTTGGGTCACAAACACAGCCAATAATAAAGAAGACCTTACTTTGTGTTATCATTGCATCTTATAAATTTGGGGATCTAATAGGAAAGATATGGATGCTGAGTAAGGCTAGATTCAAATATTTCTGGGTCCCTTAACCATAGTATTGCCAAGAACTATAAATATATTAGATGTAGCCCCACTTGTATACTAACAAGTTAGCCTGCCACATTTTTATGGACACTGGCAGAATACATAAAGCTCCTGGGTCATTTATGGAAGACTTTACTATTCATAGTAATAGCAGTAGCCAGAGTCTCAGCATTTGTGTCAATTCCCTAAATTCCAGATCCCACACCGTATTTTGAAATGGGCCACATGATTCCTCACCATGCAGTGGGTTATGTTACAGAAGGTGAATGTTAAGTTTAGGCAACTTGAATGTTTTAAAATTGGCAGTAAGCTGATTAGCTTTGCCCAGCAAAAAAGATATGATCTTCATTATAGTAATTAATTAACAAACATTCCCTTTGCTCCAGAGGGAGACACTATTTCTGTCCTCTGAGGCTGTTTTCTACCTACTATTAACCGTTGAATAACATGGGCTTGAACTATATGGGCCCATTTATACATGTATCTTTTTTAACAAAATATACATGGAAAATACAGTACTTGCAGGATGTGAAACCTGCATATACTGAGGACTGACTTTTTGTATATGTGGATTCTTCACAGTCATGGGTTGACTAACCATGGGTTTTTGTATACATTGGAGTTCTGGAAGCCACCCCTGATTTGCACCAAACGACCACAGTAAACTTCTTCAAAAAATTTTTCTGGTATCAAAGCAGTCAATGCCTTTTCTCCTAAGTACAGAAACATGAGAGAATATCTAGCATTCTAATAAAGGTTGGGGCATCCAAAATCTGAAATGCTCCAAAATGGATTACTTTTTGAGTGTTGACATGGTGCTTAACGAAAAAGCTCACTGAAGTATTTTGGACTTCAGATTTTTAGATTTGGGATGCTCACCTGTTAAGTATAATGCAAATATTTCTAAACCAAAAAAGTCCAAAGTCCAAAACTCCTCTGGGTCCCAACCAGTTTGGACAAGGGATAGTCCACTTATAATATCCAGTTTGCCTCATTCCATAAAGCTACTTTCCAAAGATTTCATGAGTCAGTTCTTTGGTAAGCAAACTCATTGCTGCAGTCTTAGTTTTAGTACTGACATTACAGTGCATTTCAACTGATCTTTGATACCGCTTCAACCTCTTTGAGTAAGTTCCCAATAATTTTGTATTGCCTAGTATCATAAGTCATTTGTGTTGCTATGAAGGAATGCCTGAGGCAGGATAATGTGTAAACAAAATAGGTTTATTTGGCTCACAGTTCTGCAGGCTGTACAAGGAACACCAACTGCATTTGGTAAGGGCCTCAAGCTGCTTCCACTCATGGCGGAAGGGAATAGGAGCTAGGATTTGCAAATCACATGGGAGAAGCAAGCGGGGCAGAGGGGAAGGCAGGCACTTTTTAACAACCAGCTGTCATGTGAATTAATAGAGTGAGAACTTATTTGTTGCCATGAGGAAGACACCAAGCCATTCTTATGACATCTGCCCCCATAATCCAACCATCTGCCATTAGGACCCCCAAAATCTGGGACTAAACTTTAATATAATGTTTGGTGGGTTAAACATCAAAAGTATGTTTGATGTTGGTATCTAGGAAGTACCAGATAAATGCTAGTTATAGCTATTTCTCAGTTAAAAATCTGATCTTGCCAGTTCCCTCTAGTATTCTGCCACAAACTTACCTTTTATATAAAATCCTTTATGATTCAGCTATGGCTACCTGTTAGGTACTCCTACATTGGATAGTCTCATGTGGATGCTTCAAACATCTCAAGCTCAAAATATCTTATACAAATCTCCTGGTTCTTTTGCCTCCTTTCCCCCACCCACAACATGCACTCATTCTCTCACAGTTCTCCTGATGTGAGTGAATTTTATGCAACTACCAGTGGTGCAAATAAAAAACTTAAAAGTCTTTTATTGTACATTCCTCTATTCTGCCCACATCCCTGATCTATTAATAAGTATTTTGAAATTTATCTTCTAAATAAATACCAAGTTATTTTACTTCTCTTCATTACTACCCTAATCTAATCTATCATTAGCTCCTCTCTTTCCTGAAACATTGCACTGGCCTCCTATGTGTCTTATCCCTCCCCTCTCACTACCCCCACATGTATTTCAGTTTTTCTAGGTAAATATGCTCATGTTAACGTCTTTAAAATTTTTCCTAACATCTCATTGTCATGAGGATGAAGACAAACTCCTTCCACATCCTAAAAAATACCTGCAAGATGTTTTTCCTGTCTACCTCTCCAATCTCATCCCACGCTTGCTCCACCTGGCTCCTTCTACTGCAGATTCACATCATTGGTCCTTCAACAGATATTACTGAACAATAATTTTATTTCAAGTGCTGGGGTTATAGCAGTAAACAAAGAAAATATTCATGTCCTCAGAAATTGCATTCTGTTGAGGAAAGACAGATAAGAAATAATAAAATACAATCAGTTATAGTTGCCGTGAACTCTTCTGCCATGAGTTGATCATACATGCTATTTTTACCTCCTGGAATGAATTCTCAAACCCTTTTCACACAGTAATCTTATCCCTCATTTCTCAGATCAGGGTCCCTTGCTTGGGATTGCCTCCTCTGGAATCATAGACTGAACCCATTCTACTGTAAACTCTCATAGAACCATGTACTTTTTTTAGTGGCACTTGTCATGATCATGACTTTGTATTGAGCTATATGATTAATAGATTGATATTTGTCTTAACAAGCAAGCTGTAAGCAACTACTTTGGGGGGCCCAAAGTGGCTCCGGCCGGATGTCGTGGCGCTTGTGAAGGCAAGGCCAAGAGTTCAAGGCCAACCAACCTCAGCAACCTTACAAGCTCTCAATGATTGGCAAAAAAAAAAAAAAAAAAAAAAAAAAAAAAAAAAAGCAACTACTTTGGTTTTCCCTTTCCATAATCTATCTTGGGTCTAGAATGAATACGACATAACAGTAGACTACCCAATGCTAGAGGCTTTGTTCTGTTTTGTTCACTGATGTGTCCCAATCAGCTAGTCAGTAGTGAAAAAAAAAAAAAACTCTCTCTTTCTCTCAAATCTCTCTCTCTCTAAAATCTGTCTCGCTCTGTCTCTATTATATAGCATAATACTTTGGTCTCTTGATTGAATATGATGTATTGTGTGAGTATACGAAAATATTTTAAAAGGAGACTGGGGAAACTGAGCAATGTATTAGATATATAAAGATAAAAACTTTTGAGATTAAGGATGTTGCACAGTTTCTATGTTTTAGGTTACCAACAGATGATGAGTTGGATTGGAAGGTCAATTGTTAGTCACAGTTGGTGCAGGAGTCTCTAAGAACACAGTTTCTAAAGAATTCATTTCAAAAATCTTATTTACTGATTACACATATTTGAGAATGGTATAATCTGTTTTAAACTATGATTTTCAACTAAACTAGAATTTGTATACTTTTTTGAAGTGCATAGTCAGAAATAAAATTTATACACAATTCCAATTTCTCTTTAAGATGATCTTTGCATATTTCTTGAAAACCTCATCTTAAGAACATGAATATTTATTTTTTGTGCATTTAAGTAATTACATAAAGTTTTTGACCCTAAAAGTTGTTTAAAGATAATTTTTAGATATCCATAAGAGGCCGGGTGTGGTGGCTCAAGCCTCTAATCCCAGCACTTTGGGAAGCCGAGGCGGGTGGATCACGAGGTCAAGAGATCGAGACCATCCAGGTCAACATGGTGAAACCCCGTCTCTACTAAAGATACAAAAAATTAGCTGGGCATGGTGGTGCATGCCTGTAGTCCCAGCTACTCAGGAGGCTGAGGCAGGAGAATTGCCTGAACCCAGGAGGCGGTGGTTACGGTGAGCCGAGATCGCGCCATTGCACTCCAGCCTGGGTAACAAGAGCAAAACTCCATCTGAAAAAAAAAAAAAAAAAAATATATATATATATATATATATATATATATATATCCATAAGAATAAATATTTCTGGAAAAAGAAATAAAGGGTATTCAAATAGGAAAGGTGGAAGCCAAATTGTCTCTATTTGCAGACGACATGATAGTATACCTAGAAGTCCCCATCACCTCAGCCCAAAAGCTCCTGAAACTGATAAGCAACTTCAGCAAAGTCTCAGGATATAAAATCAATGTGCAAAAATCACAAGCATTCCTATACACCAATAACAGACTTAAAGAGAACCAAATCAAGAACGAACTGCCATTCACAATTTCTACAAAGAAAATAAAATACCTAGGACTACAACTCACAAGGAACGTAAGGGACCTCTTTAAGGAAAACTACAAACCACTGCTCAACGAAATAAGAGAGGACAAAAACAGATGGAGAAACATTCCATGTTCATGGTTAGGAAGAATCAATATCGTGAAAATGGCTATACTGCCCAAAGTAATTTACACAATCAATGCTATCCCCATCAAACTACCATTGAATTTCTTCACAGAACTGGAAAAAAAAACACCATGAATTTCATATGGAACCAAAAGAGAGCCCGCATAGCCAAGTCAATTCTAAGCAAAAAGAACACAGCGGGAGGCATCACACTACCAGACTTCAAACTATACTACAAGGCTACAGTAATCAAAACAGCATGGTACTGGTACCAAAACAGCGATATAGACCGATGGAACAGAACAGAGGCATCGGAGGCAACACAACATAGCTACAACCATATAATCTTTGATAAACCAGACAAAAACAAGCAATGGGGAAAGGATTCCCTGTTTAATAAATGGTGTTGGGAAAACTGGCTAGCCATGTGCAGAAAGCAGAAACTGGACCCCTTCCTGACACCTTACACTAAAATTAACTCCAGATGGATTAAAGACTTAAACATAAGACCTGATGCCATAAAAACCCTAGAAGAAAATCTAGGCAAAACCATTCAGGACATAGGAGTAGGCAAGGACTTCATGACCAAAACACCAAAAGCATTGGCAACAAAAGCCAAAATAGACAAATGGGACCTAATCAAACTCCACAGCTTCTGCACGGCAAAAGAAACAGTCACTAGAGTGAATTGGCAACCATCAGAATGGGAAAAAAATCTTTGCATTTTACGCATCTGACAAAGGGCTGATATCCAGAATTCACAAATAACTCAAACAGATTTACAGGAAAAAAACAAACAAGCCCATTCAAAAATGGGCAAAGGATATGAACAGACACTTTACAAAAGAAGACATACATGAGGCCAACAAACACATGAAAAAATGCTCATCATCACTGGTCATTAGAGAGATGCAAATCAAAACCACATTGAGATACCATCTCATGCCAGTTAGAATGGCGATCATTAAAAAATCTGGAGACAGCAGATGCTGGAGAGGATGTGGAGAAATAGGAACACTCTTACACTGTTAGTGGGAGTGTAAATTGGTTCAACCATTGTGGAGGACAGTGTGGTGATTCCTCAAGGACCTAGAAATAGAAATTCCATTTGACCCAGAAATCCCATTACTGGGTATATATCCAAAGGACTATAAATCGTTCTACTATAAGGACACATGCACACGAATGTTCATTGCAGCACTGTTTACAATAGCAAAGGCCTGGAACCAACCCAAATGCCTATCGATGATAGACTGGACTGGGAAAATGTGGCACATATACACCATGGAATATTATGCAGCAATCAAAAATGATGAGTTTGTGTCCTTTGTAAGGACATGGATGAATCTGGAGAACATCATTCTCAGCAAACTGACACAAGAACAGAAAAAGAAATACCACATATTCTCACTCATAGGCGGGTGAGAAAAATGAGAACACATGGACACAGGGAGGGGGTCTACTACACACTGGGGTCTATTGGGGGGAATGGGGGAGGGACAGTGAGGGGTGCTGGGGAGGGATAGCCTGGGTAGAAATGCCAAGTGTGGGTGAAGGGGAGGAAGGCAGCAAAACACACTGCCATGTGTATACGTATGCAACTATCTTGCACGTTCTGCACATGTACCCCAAAACCTATAATGCAATAAAAATTAAAAAAAAAAAAGAATAAATATTTCTGAAATTCAGGAGATATACTTCAATGTGCCTTAAACATATATGTCTTTACTTTTAGAAATATGTGTAACTTTGAAGTGTGTAAACATTGACATGTCTAGTCTCATGTCTATAGTCTGTTGACTATGATAAATTTTAAATAAAAATGAATATTACCTATTTTTAATAAAAACGATTTATGAACAGGCACTTTTCAAAAGAAGACATTTATGCAGCTAACAAGCATATGAAAAAATGCTCCTCACTGGTCACTAGAGAAATACAAATCAAAACCACATTGAGATACCATCTCATGCCAGTTAGAATGGTGATCATTAAAAAATTTGGGAGAACAGATGCTGGAGAAGATGCAGAGAAATAGGAACAATTTTATGCTGTTGGGAGTGTAAATTAGTTCAACCATTGTGGAAGACAGTGTGGCAATACCTCAAGGATCTAGAACTAGAAATACCATTTGAACCAGCAATCCCATTACTGGGTATATACCCAAAGGATTATAAATCATTCTGTTATGAAGACACATGCACACATATGTTCATTGTGGCACTGTTTACAATAGTAAAGACTTGGAACCAACCCAAATGTCCATCAATGACATACTGGATAAAGAAAATGTGGCACATATACACCATAGAATGCAGCCATTAAAAAAGGATGAGTTCATGTCCTTTGGAGGGACATAGATGTATCTGGAAACCATCATTCTCAGCAAACTGACACAAGAACAGAAAACCACACACCACATATTCTCACTCATAGGTGGGTGTTGAACAATGAAAACACATGGACACAGGGAGGGGAATATCATACACTGGGATATGTTAGGGGCTGAGGGGCTAGGGAAGCGATAGTAGGGGGTGGGGAGGTTGGGGAGGGATAACATTAGGAGAAATACCTAATGTAGGTGAAGGGGAGATGGAGGCATGTGTATACCTAGGTAACAATCCTTCATGGTCTACACGTTTCCAAACTTAAAGTATAATTTTTAAAAAAATAGAAAAAAATGACTTATTTGCCCTACTAGCTTAAGGTATTAGGATCAAATGACTTTCTAATGGTTTCTGATGTTTTAAGGTGGTGGAACAAATTATTTTATCCTTCTAACCAATTTTTTGAAAGCAAAAATGAAAGTTTAAATTTTCAAATTAACTTAGTTTTGTTAGAAGCATCTATTTTTCTATGTATAGCTCATTGTCTTCTATTATTTATATACTAGGTAGATTTCATTTATGAAATTTGTTAGAAGCTATATTTCTATGCATAGCTCATTGTCTTCTATTTATATACTAGGTAGATTTCATTTATATACAGTCTTAAAGTATTTTGGGTATTTTAATAAAAACAGCACACTAATGTTTTAAGCATGTCAAATGATTCACAGTCCCTTCCTACGACTTTCAAAATGCCTTTCAAAGTCTGCCACATCTGCCACATTTTAATTATACCTTTTCTGTTCTAATTTTGTGTAAGCTTTCCTTCATCTGTTTATATAAGCATTAGAATTCTTGTCCCTACTCTAAAATCTGTATTTATAAATTCATGGACTTTGTCTCTACTAGCCACACTAGAGGGATTTCATGTTTATTAATCTGAAAAACTGGGCTCAGGAAAGCTCATTTTTAATGCTTAGTGTGATAAATACCTGAATTGGCAAATAACATGTCTTACAAGCAGGGCAAACTCCTTCAAGACCCATTATCCCTAGAAGCAGTGTTCTTAGAGTAATCTTAAGGAACGGTTTCTGTAGATGATTGGTGATATATTGTATATAATACCAGTCAGAATTCATGCTGATTTGATTGTAACCCTAGGTTTTCTCAGTAAAATACAGGTTTCCACAAATATTGTTTGAAATTGAGTTTGCAAGTTTTAACTTGATATCACAGTACATATCTTTATCCCATTTGTGTCAGCTTGTGAAGGAATTTTAGGGACTATGTAAGACTGTTAAATTTACTATGTATGACAAATTCATTTACTATAATTTAATGTCCATTTTTGAAGGGAAATCTTCATGTTCTATATTTTTGTTATGAAATTTTTCCAGAAGATTAAAAGGTTAAATAGTTGCTCTACTTACTGTGCAACCTCTTTGGTCAGTGTGATTTTACTCATGTTTCTACTCATGTTTGTCAGTGTGATATACTAATGTTAATACTGCAGTGTGATTTTTATATTACAGTGCTAGAGGACAAAGTAGATTATAGAATGACCAACATAGTACTGACCCTATTATAGCCGGATTGGAGGGGCCATCTGTGCTTTATGGGAGCTTCCTATGGTTCTCTTCCAGTGGTACCCACACCATAAGGCAAGGAGTGTCATAGGGCCCAGGTGTGAGCATGTGGAGCCAGTGTTCCCCTCGTCATACTCTAGTACCTATTCTGAGCACCTGAAACCCCCAAGTCCTTGCCTATTTGGTCCCAAACCCAACTCCATTACCTATTTCAGTCTGTTCCTTCAATTTGTCTACCTGCGAACAGACCTCATTGTTAGTGAATGAACTTCTAGGTCTGCAGGGCTTCCAAGAAGTGGATATATGCAGCAGATGTGTGATGGAAGCTGGCAGTGTGGGTTTAGTGTCCATCTTCTCAAGGGTAGACCATAGTACAAATGTACATACCTCAGACTAAAGGATTCCAGGACATGAGTCTATACAGAGGGCTCAGTGGTATGGGAGTGGATGACCATGCAAATGTGAGCATAACCTTTTGTAGTACTGTACATAACTAAGAGTGTGTCTAGGCCTTCCCTTACCGATCTTTTCTGGCACAGGTGGAGTTCTAGAAATCTAAATTCTATAAGGCTCTTTGCCTAATTAGAAGTATACTGATAGGGAAGTAATTAATGTGAAGCCAATATGAATAAGAAGGTCTAACTGTCATGGTAGATGTATAGAATTTATTTTATTTTATTGTTAACTTGGCTTATAACTCTAAATATTTTAACTTATGCTGTAGGAGCTTCCATTTGCACTACTATCCTAGGCTCAACAAATGTTAGAAGTCTATACAGGGATTTCAAATTCTGTTTTCTAAAATTAGTATTAATGAATTTATTAGAAAATTTGACTCTTTTTATAAAGCTTTTGATCCTAAAGGGAACCTTGAGGTATTTGGGTCCACTCACTCACAATGGGAAATCAGTTTCTAGAATCCATAAAAGATGCTTATTCTGCTTCTGTTTTCATATTTTTAGAAACAGATAACTCAATATTAAAGGCAAATGTTTCTAATTTTTAAATAAATTTACATTTTAAAACATTGTTTTTAATGTTTAGTTCTGTTCTTTTTTCTTCATTTATTTATGTGAAACAGGGCTCAGTGTTCTCCCTGTCCAGCCTAAGCCAAAAATTAGTAGCAGGATGTTTTTCCACACTGACACCTTTATTTGAGGATAAGAATTCACTGACTATTCTTAATTAGATTGTGAATACTTTATGTATTTTTGTACATGCCATTCACTTTTACATTCATTCACTGAAAATTTATCAAGTACCTAATGCCCTAGGGCTTTTTATTCATTCCTTAGCTCAGAAAAGAGTCTCTGAGTGCTGTCATTATTCCCAGTATTAATTTTAATTTTGCTAGAATAAAAAATAATAAGCCATACTTTATAACAAATGTGTTTATTTCTCTAAGGGAGAACTTTTGTTTGATGACTAAAAAATTTCTCATTCAGGCATTGCTTCTTGCTTGAGTTTATTTTATTAAAAATTTTTGCTGATTGGAAGAACAATGCGATGACATTTCTTTCAAAAATATGTTGTGGGAAACAAGGAATATAGATTGCTAAGAGAATATAATTATGCAAATATAATTCATGTAGAAATGCCTGAAGTATCCACACAAAAAAATTAGAACTAATAAGTAAGTTTAGCAAGGATGCAGGACACAAGCACATACAAAAATAAATTGTATTTCTATTCAACAACAAAAAAGGGTCTGAAAATGAAGTTTTAAAATTCCATTTACAATAGTAACAAAGGAGAAAATACTTAGGAATGAATTTAACAAATAAGTGCAAGGCTTGTTTGGTGAAAATTTAAAACCTTGTTGAAAGATATTCAAGGAGCACTAATTAAATGTAAATGTATCCCATGTTCACCATTTGAAAGACTAAATATTGCTAAGATGATAATATCCCTTATTGATCTACAGATTCAGTAAAATCCCTATCAAAATTTTAGGTGCTTTCTTATATAACTGACTAAATAATCTAAAAATTCATATAGAAATCCAAGGGACCTAAAACCACAAAAAGAACTTTGAAAAGGATTAACACATGCGGAGAACTCATCCTTTGTGATTTAAAAATTTACTACAAAGATACAGTAATAAAAAAATTGTAGGCCAGGTGCAGTGGCTCACATGCCTGTAATCCCAGCACTTTGGAAGACCACGATGGGTGGAACACTGAGGTCAGGAGTTCAAGAGCAGCCTGGGCAACATGGTGAAGCCCTGTCTCTACTAGATATGCAAAAATTAGCTAGGTGTGGTGGTGGACATCTGTAATCCCAGCTACTTGAGAGCCTGAAGCAGAGAATCACTTGAATCAGGAGGAAGAGGTTGCAGTGAGCTGAGATTGTGCCTCTGCACTCCAGCCTGGACAACAGAGAGACACTCCATCTCAAAAAAAAAAAAAAAAAAGGAAGGAAGGAAGTGAAGTGAAGTGTGAACATAAGGACAAACATGTAGTTCAATAGAATTGATTAGAAAGTCCAAAAATAGACCCTTAGACATTCATAGTTAATTGATTTTTTTACAAGGATTCCAAGACCATCTAATGCTGAAAAACAATGGTCATTTCAACAACTGGTGGTAGAACAGCTGGTTATCCATATGCAAAGGAATGAAGTTGGACTCTTACCTTGTTTATAAAAATTTAGCTCAATATGGATCAAGTAATTAAATGTAAGAAGTTATAAAAATTCCTGGAAAATAAATAGGACCATATTTACCACTATGGGTTAGGCAGTTGTTTCTTAGATATAACACAAAAGTTAAGTGGCGAATAAAAAAACAAAATAAATTGAACAACATCGACATTATAACTTCCATGGTGCAAATGATATCAAGGAGTGATAAGAAAACATGCAGAATAGGAAAAATATTTGGAAATTATTTTTTCTGATAAGGGAAGTGTATCCAAGAGTATAAAGAACTTTTATGACTCAGTAATAAAATGAGAATTCATTTAAAAATTGACAGCAAACTTGAGTGTTTATTTATAGAAGATACCAAATTTACAGTTATCATATTAATATACGTCCAACATCATTGGTTATTAAAGAACTGTGAATCAAATTCTCAATGTAATACCACTGCATAATTAAAACAAACAATAGCAGGTGTCAGTGAAGATGAGGAGATCCTGGAATCCTCCTGCGTTGCTGGCATGATTGCAAAATGGTACGGTCACTTTGGAAAACATTTTAGCATTTTTTTAATGTTAAATGTATGACTTATTCCAATCCCAGGAATTTACCCAAGATAATGCATTAGAGTAGCTTTCTCCTTTGGAGTTGGGTGAAGGGGTTATTGTTAAAGGGAAATGATGTATAATCTTTTCCTGGAGATTGAAAATCATCACAAACATTGACCCTTAAATTATATGTATTAGCGCTAATTTTTAAAACAATTCAACAAGTCAAGATGTGGTTTCACAATTTTATATGAGATCTATATACATTTCTGAGGCCCATAAAAATTAGGACATATTTTTGATTAGTCTGACTTCAAAAATTGTGGCTGTTTTATCTTTCATCTCCAGCCACAGAATTAGTTTACAAAATGCTGACCTATTTACCTAAAACAAAGGGACCATATCAGATTTCAGATACACCTTAAATTTAACAGAACAATCTCTAATGAAGTATTTATCCCCAGGAATACATATATAAATATATATGCATATGTGTATATAGGTATGGGTATATCTATACATATATAAATATATACATTAAATACATATATATTCATTTTAAATATATTTAAAGAGAATATCTTAACTTCTTTGATAGTGTTAGTATTTATTATATTCAGCCAAAATATTAATGCTAAGGGAGATGGCCTTCCAATTTATATTTAAGCCATTCATAAATACTAGAAATGTATTTAATAAACTTTTCAATTTGCTTTGTGTAAGTTTGGCTTCTCGAAATATACAGATAATAAATTGGGAATAGTATGAGCAACAAAAAGTAATGACTGTTTTATTGTGACCCTTGCGATGAATGATCATGGGATAACCAGGAGTTTAAAAAAATGTGTAACATCACCTTTTTCTACTTCCCAATAATTTATACACAGTAAGATACTCTTTATAACATGTGCTGAGTGAATGAAATTATTTGATGAAGAAACTGTGCCCTGGGGCATGATGGATGTGAAGCAGGTCACATTCAGTTCTATTTAAATACCTCGTGCTATTGACATAGCTGGAATTTTTACCTCTAATGAATAATGGCTCGCCTCTATACATTCAGGAAAATTGAGTTTTAAACGCAAGGAATGCCTAATGTAATTAGAGTTCTGAACATCTTGAAAATAAATTAATACAAATTCAAGCACATCTGCTTGTAGCATTTCTGTAAATTGAGTCTAAATGGTGAATGTCATTTTATATAATTATCACAGTAAAAGTAGGATCAGGGAAAAAACTCTTTTAGTTTGGACCAAATGAATGCAGCTTGAGTTGCTGATTTTAAATGTGTTGTTTTCTTTTCATTAAGATAGTAGATCTCAAGATATCTTTGGCAACAGTAAAGCCTCTTATTTTTTCACACACACATAGGACATATGTTCTACTCATGCTCTGGAAATAAATGCAATTGAATATGAATCTGAGAAAATCAGAAATAACTTAGTAGTAAGTATAGGTTGTTCCCAATTAATAATTCATTTTAAAAAATCAGATGTGTTGATTTTTATATCAATATCATATCTGTTGATTTATGAGATATATCGAATAAAAATAAGCTCTCTTAGAGCTTATTTTCCAATTTTTATATGAAAAAAATTACAGTGCATGTCATGTCAACTCAAAACCTTCAAACAATTTTTTAAAATATAACCAAAATTGTACTTAGCCATTAACATATAAGTAACAAGAGATTATGCTAGGTTGTAAAATGCTTAAAATGTCATTTTCTAATCATTGATCAATAAGGTTGTTAAAGTTTTTTGAATTCCTATCACCTCTCTTAGATGTCACCCTTTCGTTATGGTTTCCAAGATGTGTACATGATATTAAAACCTATCCAGATTATAAAAATGTATTGCATTTTGTGGAAACAACTAAGAATTTTAAAGTATAGTACCATGTTTTATGGAAAAAATGTAAGTTTTCTTGTGTAAATAACAGTCTAAAAGTAATTGTATTGAGAGCTGCATATGTTTTATGAAATATTCATATTAAAAACCAAGTGATATTCTTCTAGAAAGATTTATTCAGAGGGACAGGCTGATGAGTGACGTGACTGAGTTTAAATTTTAAGTTATCTATTGTAATGAGTGCTGGGAGTGAAAAATAATAGATGTGATATGGTCTTTGGCTTCAAGTAAGTCACAGTGTAATAAGGAAAACACTTTCAGATAGCACATTAAAATGTGATAAAAGTGCAGCGTTTAGAGTACAAAGTGCTAAGGGAGACCTGAGATGAGGCAATAATGCAATATGAGTATTAAACTTGGGCCTGCCTTAAAGATGGAGTAATATCCTACTGTTCAGAGGAAGAAGGGAAGATTATCACCAAAAGCCTAAGGACTCTGAGAGTACCGTTTGCTTAGACTATATATGAGGATAGAATACAGCGTGCCTGTTTCAAGGTGGCAAGAAAGAAAACTAGAAAGTGGTGAGAAACAAGACTAGAATGGTTGATCCATTTTTAGTGACCAGAGAAAAATTAGAGGTTAACCTTCAGACAGTGAGAAGCAGGTACATGACAGAGTAGTGACATTCATACATTCAACAAAGATTTGAATGCTTAGTGCAGCCAGGGAATAAACACAGTTTATATACCATATTCTAACAGAAGAGAGATATGTGGAATGCTCAGATCTGTATTTTAGAAAAACAGCTTGATTATGGACAATAAGTTTTACATGGATTTTCAGGGAAATTGAAATACCTGACGTACCTCTTGCATGCCAAGATATATCCAGCAAGGGAAAAAAATTTCATTGATTTATATCTAACTCTTCATGAAACAACAGAAAATACACATTTCTTTAATGAAATATTAATGAGCAATGTCTAAAAATATAGTTACTAAGAAATCCTCCTTTGAATTCCAAAATATAGAAATAATAAAGAAGACACAAAATTAAAAAGAAATTAATATAAAAATAAAATGACAGGTTCTAACACCTGGACATTTATTTAAATGCTCCTAAACAATATTTTGGGAATAACAAAATAAAATTTCAGAAATTCTACAAATAAATTTCAACAAAAAGACAAATCAGAATCTATAGGTACAGATAAAAAAGTTTTTTAAAGGAAAACTCATAGCATTAAGTGTTTTTACCAGTAAAAAATGTAAAACTAAAAGGAATTAAATAGGCAACTAAAAATCTTTGAAAAGAAAACTAAGAGAAAGCATAATTCAGAAAATAATATTCACAAAGAAAATGAGGGAGTGGTGAGGCAGGAGCAAAACTAAACATTTTATACAAAATAGCTCTACCTTCTTACTGTAACCTCTGTTTGACTTAAACCAATGGGTTAAGTGGTGCAAGTGGATGCAGACATGATCTAACTTGGCTCTTGTAATCTTCACATAATCTTAGTACTGTGATGATAACCACATCAAATACAGTCAATGAAGGCTAAAATAAAGTTTTGGACGAATATATACATTAATAAACTGAAAGATCAGAAAACACTAAACTCTCTTTAGTCTAACACTTTTTTCAACTAAAGGTAAGTGGGCTCTAATATATTGAGTACATTTTCCCAACAAAATGACAGGTAAATTTAAATAGACACTATATTATCAAGTATGGAAAAAGGATTCAGTGCTACTAAACAACACTATCTAGTTACTGAAGAGTGATAATACTATGGACATCTTTAAATTTTTATGAATACCTGTATTGTCTAAATGTTCACAGATTAGACACAAAGAACAACATTAATTATTAAATTAAAAACAGCTATTTTTAATTGAAAATAAAATAATAAAGGTGCTGTTTAAATTAGCTTTCTTTGGTTTTAAACCCAGGCAAGTTTGGCATATACCCTTTTGTTACTTATGCATTTGACAAATGCAAGTATTGAGCTATTACTCATGGAAATATGCCAAAGAAGACAAGATAACTCCCTGAAAGTATTAGGAGGGCAAAATAATACCCCCAAAATTCAAAAGAAAATTGTAGAATTGAACAGAAATAGCAGTGGAAATGCTATTTCATGTAACTCTGTTTCTTGATGGGAAGGTTATTAGAATTAATTATGGCCTGATCAAATTGCAAATGTCTAAAAAAAAAGCCTAAGGTAGTAGTTTGTGGATAGCAAATAATGTCAGACAAATTCAATTTACTTTTATGAAAAAGTAACAAGGGAGAAGCCATATGTGTTATACATCAGGAACTGAGACAGCTTCTTCAGTGTGTTCCACATTACAATTGCCTCAGCAAGCTACAAAGTATGACATTATGTAGGTGCATGCACCCATAGGGCAGTGATCAAAAGTTTATTCTTAGTAACAGAAGACATAATGAATAGATTTTCTTTGCAGTTTTCATAGTTCTGGTTGTAATAACTATATAGGGATTCAAAGATTGGAATAAAGATTGATTTTCAGTTTGAAGAGGCAGTTAGTTAAAGTGACTTGTTAACACTTCCATGTAGGAACATAGGAATCTGATGTTATCATACTAAATAGAAATTATGGACATATAACTTATTTTCAAACAGTTCAGTTTAGTTCAAGATACTTGTCTTTAGGGAAATTGTACCATGTAACTGATAAGATGATTATAAATGACTCTGTAAAATTTATGCAGTTTAGATTTCATGCCAGTACTACCTTGGTAAGTAATGTAATATTACTTCAAAATAATTGTTTTAAATTTCACACAACCTGGATAATTAATATGTAAAAAAATTACTAAGTGGAATGTGTTAGGGATTTTTCTTTAAGTCATTTGAAAATGTGGGGGACAAATTTTGGTTAACTGTAGAATAACAAAGAAAAAAACTGTTAGATTAAATGTATATTCCACTTACCTTTGGAAGTAGTCAGACCTTTAAAAAATAATTGTTTTAATATGCAGTATAAATAAATGTATATGAAAAATGTTCATACTTAGTAACTATCATCACCTTTTCTCTACTCCAAAATAACAAAAAATAGAATGTTTTGTTCTACCCATAACAAAAGTAAAACACTGTCACATTCATATCTTAAGTTAGCTAGTATTTTAGTATATTGACCAAGAGCAAAGAAAAAAAAATATTTACTGATTATGTTATGGTTAAAATAACTATGTAAAAAAATAAAGGCAATTTGTAAAATGAATTTTTAACAGTTATGGTTAAAATAACTATGTAAAAAAATAAAGGCAATTTGTAAAATGAATTTTTAACAGTTCTTCAAAACACTTATTTTACATGAGATGACTCTAGCTGTAGCTATACAGTCTTCTAATATCTCATTCCTACCTTGTCAGCCTTGTTTCTCAGCTTGACAAATGTAAGTTGGTTTCCTTGTTTGCTTGCCTTCTGCTATGATTGGTTTTAAATATTACATATGATGTTTTCCTTAAAAATACAATGTGGCTGCCTTCCTTTGTTCTTCAGTGGTCCAGAGGCTTACCATTACAGTCACAATAAAAAGCAGAAAACATTATGTATTCTACAATTCTTACATGATCTGTTCTATAATCACCTAGCAAGTCTTTTTTCTACATTCACTATTCTTCAGCCACACAGGCTTTCTTGCTTCTTGCTATTTCAAGAGCAAGTAAACATGTTTTTCATAGAACTGTTAAGTTCTTCTTCTCAGTCTTCTCATGGCTTACTCTTCTCTGTCATTCAGGGCTTTGTTCAAATATCACCCTGCAAATCTGAAGTAATAGCCACCGTGTGACTCTCCTTGGTATTCTTAACAGCTACATCGTGTTTATTCTTTGCTCTCACCCATAACCATATTTGTGCCCCTGTATTCTTTTTCTCATTGTTCGTTTTCCATATTAGAATATACAGTCTATAAAAGAAGATATATTTTATTTTTTTCTGTTGTATTTATGGTGCCTAGTAGAGGTTTAACATTTTTCATGAAATAAATTAATTCAAAAATGAAAGGGTGGATAAGAATGCTTCAAAATGTCAAATCTATTCTAAAGTTTTTCTTAAACATCTAGATAAATAATGTCATGTTGATGAATACCAGTGTTACCATTTATAGATTTGATGTCATCCTTTATATGACTTTTCTATAACCCTTGTAAAATATCATGCAGTTTTTCTTTACTACGTATTTTAGCTAACTTAATAATTACCACTTTAATTATTTTTATTTTCTTAGGAATAATTCTGAGTAAAAATAAAGCATATATTCTTAAAATGTATTTTGTTCTATTTATTGCTGCTGGAAAAAATTATGTTTGCTAAAATAGTTTAAATAATCAAAGGACATATTTTACCTTTTTATTGTGTTTGAAGATGTTAAAAATTAATTACATTCATCAATTGTTTCACAGATGACACAGTTACATCTTCAATTATCGCTTTTTAGTTTGAGTTGACAGAGGTTCTCTTAAATACAGTAGCAGCATTCACATATCTGTTTGTGAGATGCTGTTTCAGGCCTTTTATTCATCAAAATGTTGAGAAGAGAAGTAATATGAACGATCAGCATATTTATGATAATATTTTTCCTCATTTCACTTGTCTTCTTCTTGTGATTTTTTTTTCCAGAAATTGAAAAATTTCAAGGTTCTGATGGAAAAAAGGAAGACGAAGAAAAGAAATATCTTGATGTCATCAGCAACAAAAACATAAAGCTCTCAGAAAGAGTACTGATTCCTGTCAAGCAATATCCAAAGGTACCACCAAATATACTTTGCTCTCATAGAATTGAGGGGAAAAAATGATAAAATAAGATGATATTTTATTTGTTAACTTTTATAAAATAAATACTTGAAGCTTTATTAGGTAAGTATATGCAAGCACATGATATTGACATAAGGGAAGGAAAATTTTTGAAAGTGCAACAGTGAGGGTAATTTTCAGCTGAAGGCTACTGCATTTTTGTTCTGTGAATGTAGGAGGCAAAATCAGATATTTTATTCATTTATTCAAAATATAAATGATTCATCAATTTGTCCAAATATGAACATCCATTTGACTATGTTTGGTTCATGTTAAAATGTATATCCTTATTATAAAAGGGAGTAGAGTTAATGATACTAAATATGTAACATTAGAAAATCAGCAAGGAATCATTATTATTATATGTAAGAAAATTGCATGGTGGTTATTAGACTCAGATTACAACCTATAGTCTTCCAGATTCAAGGTTCATTCATAAAATAATTATGATATGGTTCTTAGTGTTACATCTTTTTTAAACTATTTTTTCACTGGTAGATCGTTGATTATGAAAGATAGCATTCAGTGGCATGGTTTCATCAGTTACGTTCATAAATGTCAGTGGGTAAAAGGAGGGATTTTTTTGGTGAAATGAACGGAGGAAGCTAAAATGTAAATTCAACGATTCAAGCTGATAATTTACTTTCTGAAGAGTGAATGTGAAGCAAGGACCATGTAATTATGCTAATAGTAATGATTACAGAAATAAATGCTCTAGTTTACCAATTGTCTTCTAATATAATAAACTTTAGTAAATATAATTAACTAGATGCTTTGTCTGTAATTATTTCAAACAGGGATACAATTGTTAAAGCCCAGCAAACCATGAAATTTATCTTTCAGATGAAATATTTTGGGCGTGCAATTTTGTTTAGTTTTGTTGTTGTGTTGTGTTTGTTTTGTTTTTGAACTAGACTCTTGCAAGAAAGCTGTGTTAAATAGGTATATGTTTTTAAAAATAAACTTTATTAGCTTTGCTTTATAATAATGTTCTCTTGAATATTAAATTGGGCAGTCTTAAATTTTAATACATGAAAAATTTGCGTAGTAGTAAAATAAGGTAGAAATATGTTGGAGTATAAAGAATAATATGTCCTCTTTCACTTGATCAATTAACAGTATAATCTTGAATACAAGATTCTTTTCTTAAATCATATATTTAAATATGGCATAACTTGATGGTGTTTCTTGGATTAACATTTTTGTATTCTCTGGATATGGGAAAGTCAATGACAGTTTAATACTTGCCTCTAAATAAAAAGGCAGTTCTGTAGTATCTGATCAAATTAATCTGGCAAGATATATAAGGCATTAAAGTCTTGGCTCTTCAAGTGGTTTGATACTGATTATTACCAGAGTCTGTGCTTGATTCAGAATGATGAATACCAAAATAAGAATATTCTATGGTGTCGAATTTTTGTGTTTAGTTTAATTTCATAATGTATAAGAAAATGCTCAAACAATAAAACTGCTTATTCTTAACTGCCGTGAACCACAGATCACCAGCGAACTGTTTTATCTCTTACAATTTTTAAAATCATGGAATGCATAGGCTGGAACTAATCTTAGAAGTCACAGAATATATAAAACTTTTATTTTACGGATGAGGTAACTGAAAAATTATGAATTGCTTAGGGTCGTGCTTTTGTTATACATGGAAATCTTTAGTACAGTTACTATTATTTTAGATTCTTCAATTTTGGTGAACATTACATTTTTAACTTGACTAATCAAGCCCACATATTAGCATTACATTTTCATGTTAAATGTGGAAGATGTGAAAAATGATAGCACCTGATGGTTAATATAGTAGTTGTATGGAACAGTCTCAAATAACAAGTCATGCTTGAGAAAATTTATCATTTCTTTAAATGAGTAATAGCCTGCCAAATGTCTTTAATTTATTTTTAAAGGAATATTCATTTCATTTAATTATCACACAAAAGAGACCTTTAGAGCTCTCTTACAGAGAAAGAGTGAAATTCTGAGAAGCAGACTGTACTCATTTATCAAAGTTGACCTACCTTGTTTTTTTTTGTTTTCATACTACAACAATCAATCATAATATTTTGGAAACAAATTATATCTTATATTTAATAGTCTTTTGAAAACAAACCATATTTTATTATAAAAGTTGTGATATTTTCCTGCTGTTTATTGTCCACTTTTTAGAAAAATATCAGTGAGGTAGAGTTAAAATTATGATCACTAAACTTGAGCTGTGTTTGATGTACATTTATGAGCTGTAAAATGTGTGATGTGGTGTGATACTATGAGCTGTTGACAGAGTACAACAGTATTTATGGATTTAAAGTTTAATCTTTTATAATAAAAAAAGTGATTTATCCTTCAGGGGGCCACACTGGTGAAAAACTTGCTTTATACAGCTTTCTCTCAGAACCCTTTCTGCCCTTGATGCCTGCTGCCTGTTTGTACCAGTAATTTATGTGGTGATGATACATTCTTCTCAAAGAGCAATTAACGATTATGGGAATTCTTGAGGAAATGGCCTTCTCGAGACTTGACTACATGACTTTTTTTGGATAGATTGTGTTTCAGGTAGTCTGCAATTTCAAATAAATTTGCTTAGTTGAATACTACAAGCAATTAAATGAAGTTTAAAATTTAAATTATAAAAATGCTCTTTAAGAATCATTTCTCTAGCTCTGGTGCTTTATATTTAATAATTTAACCTGAGAAAATATGCCATATTATAATAATAAATTATTTTAATTAGCAGTTTTTCTTTTTTTTTTTTTTTTTTTTTTTTTTTTTTTTTTTGAGACGGTGTTTCGCCCTTGTTACCCAGACTGGAGTGCAATGGCGCGATCTCGGCTCACCGCAACCTCCGCCTCCTGGGTTCAGGCAATTCTCCTGCCTCAGCCTCCTGAGTAGCTGGGATTACAGGAATGCGCCACCATGCCCAGCTGATTTTTCTGTATTTTTAGTAGAGACGGGGTTTCACCATGTTGACCAGGATGGTCTCGATCTCTTGACCTCGTGATCCACCCGCCTCGGCCTCCCAAAGTGCTGGGATTACCGGCTTGAGCCACCGCGCCCGGCCCAGCAGTTTTTCTTAATTGGCTTTATATATTTGTAATGAAATTAATAGATGTGTATTTGGGATTCATGTTAAATGAGTAGACTTTAACTGCTCTTCCCTACAAAAATGAATAAAACAAATGGGCAACTATTCAGATGGTGAGTATATTACTTTGCTTCACTGCAATAACGTTTTTACTTTGTGTATGTATTTCATAATATAATTTTGTGAGCCTTAAAAATATACAATAATATTTATTTGCAAAAGAGATTAATAGAGAAATAGATGTTGCACATCTGTTTGTATTTGCAAATGTTTCAGAATCACAGCAATTACTTCTTTTTGATTTTTGTTTTAGTTTCAAGGGTACATGCATATTATATAGGTAAATTATGTGTCATGGGGGCTTGGTGTACAGATTATTTCCTCACCTAGGTAATAAGCATAGTACCTCATAGGTAGTTTTTCCATTCTCACCTTCCTCCCACCCTCAACCCTCAAGTAGGTCCTAGTGTCTATTGTTTCCCTCTTTGTGTCCATGTGTACTGAATGTTTAGCTCCCACTTACAAGTAAGAACATGCAGATTTGGTTTTCTGTTCCTGCATTAGCTCACTTAAGATAATGGCCTCCCGCTCCATCCGTATTGCTGCAAATGACATGGTAACTTCTTTTATGGCTGCATAGTATTCCATGGTTTATATGTACCACATTTTTTAAAAAATCTAGTCTACCATTGATGGGCATCTAGGTTGATTCCGTGTCTTTGCTGTTATGAATAGTGCTGTGATGGGCATATGTGTGCATGTGTCTTTATGGTAGAATGATTTATATTCCTTTAAGTATATATACTGTAATGGAAATTGCTGGGTCAGATAATAGTTTTAAGTTCCTGGAGAATTTGCAAAGCTGCTTCCCACATTGGCTGATAAAATTTACAATCTCATCAGCAGTGTATAAGCATTTCCTTTCCTTGGCAACCTCACCAGCATGTGGAATTTTTGGACTTTTTAAGAATAGCCATTCCAACTGGTGCGAGATGGTATCTCATTGTGCTTTTGATTTGCGTTTTTCTAATGATTAGAGATGATAAGCATTTTTTCACATACTTGTTGACCACATGTATGTTTTTTGAAAAGCGACTGTTCATCTACTTTGCCCACTGTTTAATGGGGTTATTTTTTCCTTGTTAATATTTTTATGTTCCCTATAGATGCTGCATATTAGAACATTGTCAGATGCATAGTTTGCAAATATTTTCTTCCATTCTGTAGGCTGTATATTTACTCTATTGATAGTTTATTTTGCTGTGCAGAAGTTCTTTAGTTTACAACCTATTTGTCAATTTTTGTTTTTGTCCCAATTGCATCTAGTATCTTTGTCATGAAATCTTTGTCAGAGCCTATTTCCAGAATGGTATTTCCTACATTATCATCCAAAGTTTTTATAGTTTTGGATTTTACTTTTAAGTCTATAATACATCTTGAGTTTATTTTTGTAAGTAGTGTAAAGAAAGTATCAGTTTCAATATTCAACATATGGCTGCCAGTTATCCTCATTGTCTGCTTTTTGTTTGTTTGTTTGACTTTGTAGAAGATCAGGGGGTTTTAGGTGTGTGACTTTATTTTTGGGTTCTGTATTCTGGTGCATTCGTCTACGTAGTTGTTTTTGTACCAGTACCATGCTGTTTTGGGTATTGTAGACTTGTATAGTTTGAAATTAGGTAATGTGTTGCTTCTATCTTTTTCCTTTTTGCTTAGGATTGCTTTGGCTATTTGGACTCTTTTTTCATTCTATATGAATTTTAGAATAGTTTTTCCTAATTCTGTAAAGAATATCTTTGGTAGTTTTAGAGGGATAGCATTGAATCTGTAAATTGCTTCAAACAGTATGACTATTTTAATAATATTGATTCTTTCTTTAGCCATACACATGGAATGTTTTTTCATTTGTTTATGTCTTGTCTGATTTCTTTCAGGCAATGTTTTGTAATTCTCATTATAAAAATCTTTCACCTTCCTGCTTAACTGTATTTCTATGCTTTTCTGTGTGTCTATTGTGAATGGGATTGTATTTTTTGATATGATTCTCAGCTTTAATGTTGTTGGGGTATAGAAATGCTACTTCTGATTTTTGTACATTGATTTTTGTACCCGAAACTTTGTTGAAGTTCCTTATCAGATCTGGGAGCTTTTGAGAAGACACTGTGGGATATTATAGGTACAAAATCATATCACCCGAAAATAAGGATAGTTCAGCTTTCTCCTTTTCTATTTGCATGCCTTTTATTTCTTCCTCCTGCCTGATTTATCTGACCAGGATTTCCAGTACTCTATTGACTATGAGTAGTGAGAGAGGGCATCATTGTCTGTTATGGTTTTGAAGGAGAATGCTTCCAGCTTTTGCCCTTTCAGTATGTTGTTGGCAGTAGGGTTTTCATAGATGGCTCTTATTATTTTGAAGTATGTTCCTTCAATGCTTAGTTTGTTCAGGGTTTTTAACATGAAGGGATATTGAATATTACTGAAATAATTTTGTGCATCTGTTGAAAAGATCATGTTGTTTTTGATTTTAGTTTATATGATGAATCATATTTATCGATTTGCATCTGTTAAACCAACCTTACATCTCCAGGATAAAGCCTGCTTGATTGTGGTAGATTAGCTTTTTAATCTGCTGCTGGATTTGGTTTGCTAGTATTTTGTTGAGGACTGTTGCATCTATGTTTTTCAAGGATATTGGCCTGGAGTTTTAATATTTTTGTTTTGGGTCTTCCAGGTTTTAGTATCAGGATAATGGTGGCCTCATCATCCTGGTGAATTAGAGAAGAAGGACTCCTCCCCTATTTTTTGGAATAGTTCCAGTAGGAATGGGATCAGGTCTTCTTATACAGCTGATAAAATCTAGCTATGAATCCAACTGGTCCTGGGTTTTTTCTGATTGGTCATCTATTTATTACTGATTCAATTTTGGACTTAATTATTGGTCTGTTCAGGGATTCAGTCTCTTCCTGGTTTAATCTCGGGAGGTTGTATGTGTCCAGAAATTTACCAGTTTCTTCCAAGTTTTCTAGCATGTGTATATGGAGGTGTTTTTAACAGTTTCTGAAAGCTTTTGCATTTCTGTGGGATCCGCGCACTGGTAACGTCCCCTTTGTAATTTCTTGGTGTTTACTTAGATCATGTCTTTATTTTTCCTTTGTTAGTCTAGCTAGTGGTCTATCTATCTTATTTATTCTTCAACGAACCAACACCTGGATGTGAACTTTTGTGTTTTTTTCATGTTACAACTTCCTTCTGTTCAGGTCTGGTTTTGTTTATTTCTCGTCTTCTGCTAGCTTTGATGTTGCTTTGCTCTTGTTTCTCTAGTTCCTCTAGGTGTCATGTTAGGTTGTTAATTTGAGATCTTTCTAGTTACTTTGTGTGGGCATTTTACACTATAAACTTTCTTATTAATTAGGCTTTAGTTCCATCCCAGAGATTCTTGTATGTTGTATCTTTGTTCTCAGTAGTTTCAAAGAATTTCTTGATTTCTGCCGTAATTTTATTGTTCACTCAAAAGTCATTCAGGAGCAGGTTAATTTCCATGTAATTCTGTGGTTTTGAGGAATCTTGTAAGCATTGATTTATATTTTTATTGTGCAGTGGTCCAAGAGTGTGCTTGGTATGATTTCAATTTTTTCCAATTTGCCGGGGGATTGTTTTATGGCCAATTGTTTTATGGTCGATTTTAAAGTACCATGTGCATAGAGAAATATAAATTCTGAAGTTTAGGGGTAGAGAGTTCTTTAGATGTCTACTTGGATTATTTAGGCAAGTGTTAAGTTCTGGTTCTGAATATCTTTGTTAGTTTTCTGCCACGATGATCTGTCTAGTACTGTCAGTGGTGTGTTAAAGTTCTCCCACTATTGTTGTGTGGTTATCTAAGTTTCTTTGTAGGCCTCTAAGAATTTGTTCTATGAATTTGGGTACTCCTATGATATGTGCATGTATGCTTAGGATAGTTAAGTTTTTTTGTTGAATCAAACTCTTCTATTATGTAATGTGCTTCTTTTCTCTTTTGTTTTTTGTTTGCTTAAAGCCTGTTTATCTAAAATTAGAGTAGCAAGCCCTCAATTTTTGGTTTTCTTGTTTGTTTGTTTTCCATTTGCCTGGTAGATTTTTCTCAATCCCATTACCTTTTGTCTTCATCCCATTATTTTTAGATTTTTTTCCATCCCATGACTTTGGATGTCATTGCATGCGAGATGGGTCTCTTCAAGGAACATATAGTCAGGTCTTGCTTCTTTATTTATTCTACTATTCTGTGCCTATTATTTGGGGTATTTCACCCATTTATATTCAAGGTTAGTTTGTATATGTGTGGATTTGATCCTGTTGTCATGTTATTAAGTGGTTATTATGCAGACTTGATTGTTTGATAATGTGAATGGTCTATATACCTAAGTGTGTTTCTGTGGTGGTGCATAATAGTCATTTGTTTCCATATTTAGCACTCCATTAAGGTCCTCTTGTAAGGCAGGTCTTGTATTAATGGATTCCCTTAGCATTTGCTTGCCTCAAAAGAATCTTATTTCTCCTTTGCTTATGAAGCTCACTTTGGTAAGATATAAAATTATTGGTTGTAGTTTCCTTTCTTTAGGAATGCTGAATATAGACCCTCAGTCTCTTCTGGCTTACAGGGTTACTGCTGATAGGACTGTTGTTAGCTTCATTGGGTTTTCTTTGTAGATGACCTGCCCCTTCTCTCTAACTGCCTTTAATGTTTCTTCTTTCATTTTGACTGAAAATCTGATGACTATGTGTCTTGGGGATGGTCATCTCTTATAGCATCTTACAGGGATTCTCTGCATTTCCTGAATTTGGACGTTGGCCTCTCTCACAAGATGCCATTTTCCAAGTTCCTTGCTTTCTGTCCTTCTCTTTTGTGAGTTGTTTTCACCTCTTTACATAATTCCATATTATCAGAGATTTTGTTCATTCTTGTTTATTCCTTTTTCTTTAAATTGTCTGACTGACTGGATTTTAGAACCAGAGTTTGAGCTTTAAGATTCCTTCCTCAGCTTGGTCTGTTCTGTTATTAATACCTGTGATTGTATTATTAAATTCTTTAGTCCATTTTTCAGCTCTATCAGATTACTTTGGTTCTTTCTTAAGATGGTCACTTCATCTTTTATTCTCTGTATTAGTTTATTGCATTCCTTAGATTACTTGAATTGGATTTTGACTTTCTCCTGAATCTCGATGGTCTTCATTTCTATCCATATCCTGAATTCTGTATCTGCCATTGCAGCCACTTCAACCTAGTTAAGGACCATTGTTGAGAAACTAATATAGCTGTTTAAAGATAGTAAGACACTCTGGTTTTTTGAGTTGCCGGTGTTCTCACTGGTTCTTTCTCTCTGTGTGGACTGACGGTCCTTTAATATTTGAAGTTGCTGTCCTTTGGTTTTTTTTGCATTTATTTCCTTTGATGCCCTTGGCAGTTTGACTCTGGTATAAGGTGGATTTGGTCAACTGGCTTTGATTCCGGAATATTTCAGGGGGCCATGGCTCAGTTCTGCTCTCCTGGGCTACATGCTCTTACCTGAGTGGGCTGGTACCAGGTCCCCAGCTTTGTTCTCTGACCCCCTGAGGTTAGGAAACTGCTATGCTGGGGAGGCTAACGTGTTCCTGGTTTGTGGCCATAACTGTTTGATGGGGAATGCCAGCCAAAGTGCTTCATCAGTACATTTTGGTAGTGGGACCCATGGTTGTTCTCATGTGCCAGCAGCCATGGTGGTATAGCTGGGTGCATATGTGTTGGCTGAGATATCCTGGGAAAATACTTTAGTCTTGTATTTTTGGCCACAGTCCAGTAGATGGCACTTAAGAGTGCTAGCCAGCCCTTGGCCTCTTACTCAGCTGCATGGCTGTTTTGTTTTTTGGTACATTTGGCAGTAGTTCTCTGTGATGCTTCAGAGGACAATGACCAACTCGCACAGTCTGCTTTTGGGCCTTGGAGGAGCCCCTTCAATCAGGTTCCATGTCCACATTTCTTTTGTTGGATGTTTGATCCACAGGGCTTCTCAGGTAGAGGTGGTGGTCTGCAGACAGGCTTTACTTGGCCCCGGGGAGGGAGGCACACCCTGATCCTTCACCAGTCTGTGAACACAGGTTTCTCACTTCTTTCAGTGAGGACTCCTCCCTGCTTAGTCACCACCCAAGCCATCAAGTCCCACTCAGCTAGGTGCTGCAGCAGTGGTTGGGTCAGATGACTGTCTAGGTGCTTCCCTGTGGAACACATGGTTGTGCCTGTCCATAGAGTTCAGACAGAAGTAGGATACAGGGCTCAAAGACCTAGCAGGCGTGGTGCACATTGCTTACCAGTGTTGGGGGTAGGTGAAGTCACCTGCCGTGCTATATGAGTATTTTCTAAGACAACACAAGACTGTACCCACCAGCTGAGTTCAAGCAGCAGTGGTTCCACTGGGCCTGAAGCTGGCTTCAAGCTTTGTCTGGTGAGAGTGGATGGATCAATCTTACTGCTCCCATGCATTGTGACTGTGTCTTCTGTCAGGGCTATGTCACTGGTACAAGTCTGTTCCAGGGTCCAAGGCTTGAGAGGTCTCTGTGGACTTGAGAGTTACCTTTGCCAAAACTACTGGTAGCTCCCTGCCTCCATTTAGAAGTGTGTGGTGTAGTGCAGCAGGGCTGGGGGCATTTTCCCATCCCCAGTCCTGCCCCAGGTCCCTGTCAAGAGAGTGTGAATCTCTCATGGGACTCCTACTCACTTAACCTTTCCCATGTGGGGAGCTTCTCCTGTCTACACACTGATTCCAGATGGGCTACTGCCCAGCTTTGCTCTTCCCTGCTGTGTGAACTTCCTGCCTTGATGGATCCCAAAGCAGTTTCTTAGGTGATCAACTTATTGGGTCGGTGTTCACTAACCCTTTTATTTCCTCTCCAAGAGAGCAGTACACATGAGTTTCTTGCTTCTAGTCCACCATTTTTACACAATACCCAATTATTTCTTGATAGTTAAGCCTCTACAAAGGCAAGTATGTCAATGTGTTCCTCCATATTCCTAAGAGATTCATGTAGAAGACTCGGGAGGCTGACTCTCAGTGCACTGTCTATGAGTTAGCCCTGCTTTGCAAGGAGTAGCTAATATATATGAGTGTCTGTCTCTCTCTGTGTGTGTGTGTGTGTGTGTGTGTGTGTGTGTGTGTGTGTGTGTAGAGAGAATGAGAGAGAAAGAGAGACTGGAGAACAAACACTATTCTTAACATTAGCTATTTCTCATCCACATATACTGTACTTCATAGTTCAATACACCATTTCTTTAACATTTTAACATCTCCATCTATTGTGGAGATGTTAAATTCTTACAGTCAGAGTCATACTACAATATCTTTCCAGCAAGCAGTGGCCATAGCTCACAGTTTTGCCTGTTCATGTGTAAGCATGATACTGGCTTTTTATAGTAAGTTGTTTGTAGGGTAGGAACTTTGTGTATTGAGTTTACTTGCAGTTTGAAATGTCTTCAACACAATTACATGATGAGGTAGTGGTGAAATGCAAAGCTATTACAATACAAAAAGAATAAAAGTATAGCTTGGGGTATAAATTTGATATTAATAAAGACAATTATTATCCTTGGAGAAATGATAAAAATTCCATATCATATTTTCTTGTGCCACAACAAACAGGTGCCTTTTAGGATCTAATAAACCAACATATATGTAAGTGGCACAAGCTGTGCTGTATTTTGTTACTGCTTAGACATGCAAAAGGAATGTTCGGCACGTGTCTGGGTAAACTGAGAGACCATTAGAGGACTGGAAAGTGCAGCTTCCTCTTGTGAAAGGGTATCTACTTGTTGCTTGCTGGTGTACCTGTTTGTTCACCTAGGCAATTCAGCCTCTCAATGCCTTTTAACAGTATCTTTTTGTTGTACCTTTAGAATTCCATGAAATACATTGGACCTTTCCTTCATTTAAATTTGCCCCAAGGCCCACTTTATATTTCTTGAGTTACTGCCAACTCTTTAAAGCAATATATTGCCAGGAGTATAAATCTGCCCCAAATTTGGTCTTTTTAAAGATCAAACACAGCCACATTCCACTCTGATGGTGTTCAAATCAATTTCTTATGTAGATTAATACAGAAAATTAAAGTTCTAGAATATGTTTAAAACCATTTTACTTGCTCACTACTTTTTAATCTGTTCAGTCCCAGAAAGAGGGTCAGCCTTCTGTGCCTGGTTAGAACAAGTCCCATCTAAGGTTGCAACTTGCCTTGTCTTCCTATGGAGTGTGTGCTTCCTTCTTTATACTTCAGAAGATGAAATACTGAAGTCCGAATACTTGATGAGTGTGATTTTCCTGACTTTTAAGAATAAAGATCACTTAAGAATAGTTGCTAAATGTGGAAACTACGACTACATTTCAAAGCCAAATATAAACACTTATAATCTTGGAAATATGTCTTTATTTTTGTAAGCAATATGGTTTTCCAGAAGCCACTCTGTAGCTTGCAGCTTAAACCTGTTTTATTTTTACCACAGACCACTGCACAGCATTGCTTTTTGTTTCTCTAAAGCAAATGGAAGAATGGATTTGATGGGCTTTGTGATTTCAGTTTCATTCGTATCAGTTTCCCAACTCCTCATTTGTGAATCTAAATTTTAATTGAGAAAATGATGTGACACTGATTCACATTTTTGTGAGGGAAAAAAACTTCAGTGTTGTAGACCGTATTTTCTCCAATAGAATGGCATGTGAAATAATCCTGTTTTCTAGAAAAATTTAGAAATTTTCAGTGGTACTATGTCTAGAATTTGTCTTTTCTGATTACCCCTCCTTTTAATTAATGCCTATCCCATGTACTTCAGATATTATTTTTCCATTTTATATTTTTAATTTTTTTTTGTTTCCATCTCACATTGACTCATGCATTTCTAATTCTGAATTAGTTGAATTAGTTGTGCTTCTACTCACGTCATGTTTTATGACCCTTTGCAAATATGTCCTTGATCTTCCAGAAATCATGCCAGTCTCTCCTTCTTATCTAGGTCCAGTGAATATTCAGCCTGTTTTAACTAGTTGTTTTCATTCTGTCCCAAAGCCCCTACCCCTTTCCTTCTCACACCTCAGGCTAATATTTTCTATCTCGTTTGGGAGGGTTGCTTCTTATTTTCACATTTACCCTCAGCTGGAAAACTGAAAAATACTTCAAAAGGACCATTAAAATGTAAGCACTTTTTGAAAAGTGTCCAAACCCGTATTCTTACTTTAGGGTCCCATGACAACCAAAATATCTTTTATCTCATATCCTTCTCTACAATCCTGCCATTCTTCATTTGCTTGTTTGTTCATTTGTTTGTTTAACTCACTAAGCCTTTAGTAAGCTTCTCTATACTCATTACAGCACAGATGAATCTTCCACTATTTCTTTTGTTGCTGCAGTAAGAGTGACTTTTTATATAGACAGATGTTTAAGAGATCAGAAAAGAAATGTCACCATTAAAATCGAGACTTTACGTCATCAAGGGATTATTAATACCTTTCTGAAGTTAGGACCTGAAGTCAAGCAACTTGTTGAAAGACATTTAAATCCATGTAGAAAATTATGAGTAACTTTAATTTTCATTTTTAATGTAAATAATTATGAAAAACTTGTGTAATATGTAATTTTTTATTTTTGTCATTTTATAAACAACTTTCTTAAAAGTATATGAGTTTCACAAGGATGTCACAAAAATAAAACTGTAGAACAACCTCACTTGTGAATACCAATTGGAAAACTGTAAAAGATTACTAAGTGTGGAGCACTATGTTCATAGAAGTATTATTCACAATAGCCAAAAGATAGAAATGGCCCAAATATCCTCAACAAATTAGTGGATAAATAAAATGTGACATACACACAGAATGGAATAGTGTTCAGCCTTAAAAAATAATGAAATTCTATTACTTTCTACAATATAAATGAACATTGAAATGTTATGCTAAATAAAATAAACCAGTCAAAAAGAACAAATATTTGACTCCACTTTTATGAGGTTCCTAGAACAGGCAAATTTATAGAGATGGAAAGTATAATAGAGGTTACTGAGCACTGTGGGGTGGAAGGAATGAAAGTTTTGTTTGGAATGATGAAAAAGTTACAGAATTGGACAGTTGCACAACAATGTAAATGTACTTAATGCCACATATTTGTGCACTTAAAATTAGTTACAGTGGGCTGGGTATAGTGGTGTACAGCTACCTCCCAGCTACTGGGTAGGCCAAGATTGGAGAATCGCTTGAACTCAGAAGTTTAAATCCAACCCAGGTAACATAGACCATGTCTCTGAAAATAATAATGACAATGATGCATATTTAATATAGTTAAAATGGTAAATTTTATGCTATGTCTATTTTAAAATAATAAGAAATATTACAAAAATATTAGCAAATGTATTTTAGTAGCACATATCCATCAGCATAGAAAATTATACTTAAATGTAGTTTTTTTTCAGGAATGCAACGTTGATTTAGTTTTTAAACATGCTTAAGCAAATTCACTAGTTTTATTAGATCAAAAAGTGATTTAATAAAACCAATTTTCTATTCCTTATGAAATAAACATGGACATATATAATTAGTAGATATTAACAAGGACATGGAGAAATAATTTATTGAATAAGTGTTAGAGAGATAACCAGTAAGATAATTTGAGACAAAAGAAAAGGAAGACCAGATCCCTATCTTATCTCATACACCAAAATAAATTCTAACTGTGTCTCACTAAAATTAAGTGCCAATAAATAAATAAATAAACATACTAGAATGAGTTATGGGCAATTTTATTTCATAAAGTTTAATTAGGGGAAATAATTTTTAAAAGATGCAAATTACTGATGCCAAAAGTAAATGAATAAATTCTTTTACAACATAAATTTAAAACTTCTGTACAAGCAAAGTCATGTTGCTAATTACTAAAATCAAAAAGAGGATTCTAAGTTCATATGAATATATGAAACATGACAGAAAAACTATGCCTCTCTATATGGAGAAATCTATATTTCTAATTGAAGAAGCAGCTAATGTTCCTATCACACACGTATAGTTTATGGAAAGTTTCAAAAAAATTTGAACCTTACTTCTTAGAAAAATACAAGTTATGATTAATTTGAGATGCTTCTGTTATTTATCAAACTGACAAATATGTTTTGATTATAATCAATAATGATTTTAGGGCATGTGGAAAATTTCATTCTATAATATCTTAAAGAGTACAGACTCAAGTATTTTAGAGAGCAGTTTTGCAAAATTAATATCACAAAAACACAGACTTTTGAAAGCATTTGCATATCTAGCAGTTTACGTTAGAATTCTATATTTGCAAAAATACATATTATTAAGTGAAACAAATGAGTTTGTTCTTGAGTATGAGGTATACATGTATGTATATATACATGCATACATTTACATATAAATAAATGTAAGACAGATAAACAGACACTTTTGTGCCATTTGATTATTATATTTTATTTTTCTAATAATAAAGACATTTTGAAAATAGTTTGGGCTAATGTAAAGTAATTAATGAAAAAAAAGATTGGTCCTATATAGAAGCTTTTTTCATATAGCGGAGGAACAAATAATTATTTGAATTATTATTATTATTATGAATATTATTCATACTAGGAATTATGTGTTTTCTATATGCCAAATATCATATAGTTTTTACATATACTGACTCATTTGATAGTCACAAAATCCTAATAATACTATCCTGCACATTTTATATATAAGATAACTCTCATAGGAACTGACTTGCTAAAATAACATCATTAGTAAGTTTACAGTTTGTCACCTTTACCTCATTACATTGTATAGTTCATTGTTATAATTTAAGCAAATTGTATCTTAAGACATGCAGTAGAAAAGTTAACCCCAAACATGACTCCAAAACCCATCAAAATCTATTATAAATTTAAAAAACAGATTCAAATATTGCCTTTATGGAAAAACAATACACGTTTTATTTCTGGTTTATGAATAGTTATGGTGCTTAAATTAAGAGTATAGTCTAAAACTCAAGCTTAGAGGAATGACTAACTTTAAAACATCGTAAAATAGTCCTTAAACCTGAGACCTCACACATGAATTACAGTTTTTATGACTACCCTGTATATATCAGACACTGAGAAAAGCACAATGAACTGCTATTTTATTTTCTCAAGTATATTGTGAGTGTTCTAAACAAAACAGTAAGGTTTAAAAATATATAAGTCACTTTTCTAAAGCCCCACAATATATTAATGATAGTGTTAACATTTCCTAGGTCTGTCTGCACTGAAGACTCTTTGCATTAAACTATTGTATTATTCACTTTCTTTTATCTTAGGAGGCATTGAGATAATTCTGGGCCAGACTGCCAAGACTTCCAAGTCCTATAGATGGAAAAGCAGATGTATTTCTCCTCTGTTGTTAGTGAGGCAGAAATAATCTACTCATTAGTTGGGAGTATGTCCCATAGATAATATGGCTGAATCTTCTACCCCAATTTAGGAATCATTTCTACAGTATTTGTGCTACTCATCAGTCTGTATATAATTATTTCTAGAATTAAAAAGAAAGTTCAATGCCTCATAAGCCAGTTGGATCTAATACTGAGTAGACATCACTGTTCAGTTTTTTCATTTCCTTATTGAAATATTATTCTTTTTTTTCTTTCTTTTTTTTTTTTTTTGAGACGGAGTTTCGCTCTTGTTACCCAGGCTGGAGTGCAATGGCGGGATCTCGGATCACGGCAACCTCTGCCTCCTGGGATCAAGCAATTCTTCTGCCTCAGCCTCCCGAGTAGTTGGAACTGCAGGTGTACGCTACCATGCCCAGCTAATATTTTTGTATTTTTAGTAGAGACAGGGTTTCACCATGTTGACCAGTATGGTCTCGATCTCTTGACCTCGTGATCCACCCGACTCGGTCTCCCAAAGTGCTGGGATTATAGGCATGAGCCACCACGCCCGGCCTGAAATATGATTCTTATTCCTGTAAGTTTCCACTGGTGCTGATTTTGCCTCTGCAGCAATAAAGAAATCATAGGAATTAAAGTCTGTCTTTAACTGTTATTGATATATTGTCTTCATTGGCTTCCAGGACAAGACTATTTTTTATCTCCTATTGCAAAACTGCTTGTATTTTCCAGCCTGGTTTGCTGGTTTCTACCCTTCCACACAACTTAATAATACTGAAGTTCCCTAGGGATTATCCATGGTGCTCTTCTGTATCTACACCCACACTGCCTTTGTGATGTCCCATGTGCCATGCCCTTACATAATGCATAAGTCTCTCCAAGACTTACTTGAAGCTGTCCACCTGACATCACTATATGGATATCTAGACATTTCAGATTCAAGCAGTATTCTTCTCACCCCATTTCTACTCTGTCATCTCACTGTCTCAGCTGGTGACAACACCTTATCCTTCTACTTGGTCATGTCAGAAACTATGGATATCCCCTTCACTCCTCTCTCCTGCACATTCTGACCAACCTGCCAGGCAAACTTAGTAGTTTTATGTTTAAAATATATCATGAATTTGCGAAGGGACTGTGGGAAGTTGTTGAAGTAGGAAGCAACAGAAATCTGTCTTCCTACCTAGACAACAATTCCAATTGCAGAATCTGTCTGATGTAACTATCCCAGAACTGCTGAAGTCTATTAAAGTATTGCAAAATATAGGGAAGGCCATGAGAAGTAAATTGCCATTAATTTGGGTCCATTTCAACTGTTAACACAGTATTAGCTATTCATCTCCCAGCATTATCCCCTGGCAGAATCTTGAAAACAGCAAGAGAGAAGCAGCTTGCTACACACAGGTATACTTAATAAGACTATCAGTAGATTTCTTACCAGAGATTATAGAGACCAGAAGGCAATGGAAAAATATATCTCAAGTGTTAAAACAAAAATACTGTACATCAAGAATCTTATATCTGCCAAAACTATTCTTTAAAGGTGAGAAATAAATTGAGACATTCCCTGTCACACAAAAGCTCAGAGAGTTCATTGCCACCAGACCTTCCCTCCAAGATTGCCACCAGCCCTTCCCTGCAAGAAAGGCTTCAGGGAGTCCTTCAGGGTGAAATTAAAAGACACTAGACAGTAACTTGAAGCCACATGAAGATATAAAGATCTTAATAAAGGTAAATAAATGGCAGTAATAAAAGTTAGTGTTATCTTAAAAATGGTTTGTAGCTCCATTTTTATTTCCTACAGATTTAAGAGATTACTACATTTTTTAAATGATCTAAAAGCTGGTAAAATTGTAACTTCACTTTTTTTTACAACATAATTAGAAGAGATTAATGAACTTAAATAATTATTGGTTTATGTTTTTTGACATGTAATGCATAATGTATGTATTACATGTATTTTGTGTACATGTATTTTGTGACATCAACAATGGAAACAGTTATAAAGCCATGAAGATGAGAGTTTTTTTGTGTCACTGAAGTTAAGTTGGTATAAATTCAAATTAGAGTGTTATAATTTTGGGATATTAAATATAATGCCCATGGTAGTCACAAAGAAAAATGCTGTAGAATATCTACAAAAGGAAATGTGAAAGGAATTTAAATATTTCACTACAAAAAAAATGAAGTAAACATAAATTAAGACAATAATGCAAGAGAGACAAAACAGATATAAAGCATGTAGAAGACAAGTAGCAAATGACAGAAATACATTTCTCCTTATCAGTACAGTTTTTAATTAAAATCTTCAAAGGATTTGTTCTAGGATCCCTTGCAAATACCAAAATTCTCAGATGCTCAAGTTCCTTATTTAAAATGGCCTAGTATTTGCATACAACCTATGCAATTCTCACATATACTTTAAGTGATCTCTATGTTACTCATAATAAATAATACCATGTATATCACCTATAATATTTAATACTATGTAAATTGTTGTTATACAGTATTGGTTTTTTATTTGTATTGTTTTATTATATTGATATCTTTTATTTTTTTCATTTCTTTTAAATTCATCGTTTACCATTTGAATAGATGTGGAATTATGAGTATGCAGGGCTAAACTGTAATTACCTTAAATGTAAAACAGTTTAAACTCTTCAGTCAAAAGTGATTGACAAAACAGATGTTTAAAAGTGACTCAAATATATGCTATTTATAAGAGACTCACATTATATCCAAAGACACAAGTAGATGGAAAGTGAAAAGAAGGAAATCCTGGCATGTGCTACAGCATGGATGAACCAAGAGGACATTATCCCATTCATAAAAGGAGAAATACTGCATGATTACATTTATCTATGATGCATTTAAGTAGTCAAAGCCATAAAGATGGAACATAGAAGGGTAGTTGCCAGGGCCTTGGCAGAGGGAGGAATGGAGAGTTACTGCTCAGTGGATACAGTTTCAGTTTCAAGGATAAAAGAGTTATGAAGATGGGTGGTAGTGATGATTGTATAACATTGTGAATGGGTTTAACACCACTGAACTGTATACTTAAAAATTGTAAAGATGGTAATATTTTATGTGTATTTCCCCCAAATTTTAAAAAATTAGAGGAAATAACATTTGCTACCCAGGACTATGTCATCACCTTTTCTCAACTGGGCTCTTACTAGTTGAGATATTTTTTAATTTTAATTTTTTAATTTTAAAAAATTAAAGCAAATAACATTTGCTACCCAGGCCGAAGTCATCATTTTTCTCACCTGGGTTATTCCCTGGCCTAGGTCACTATCTGCTCTCAACCTAGCTATCTGCTCCTATACATGCAGCTTTACAATCTATCCTTCACATAGTAGCCATGGTCATCTTAGGTCATACAGATCATGTGACTCCTAAAAAAGTTCCAGTGGTCCTCCATTTTACTCAAAGTAAAAGACAGGGATTTGCAGTTGCCTACAAGAGCTGGCTGCCCATTGTCATCCTGACCTCATCTCCTAAATTGCCTTGTTTATTCATTGTGCAGCAACCCTGGCTGGCTAGCTTTCCTAACACTTAGCAATAACTTTATGGTAGGCTTTCCCCAACCAAGAGTGTATTTCCCTCGTATATTTACAAAACTAACTTCCTCACGTGAAAGCCACTCTTTGTTTTGATAACACTTTCTTAGTGAGATCTTAGACAATCTGTTTAATACAGTAGCCTTCAACCCTCCCTACCCAAGTATTCACAGTCCCCTTGCCTTTTTCTAGTTTTTCTTTTTCCCATAGCATGCATTGTCTTTTAATGTTGCTTGTAATTTGGTTGTTTGTTAGGTTTTGATCTCTTTCTGTCAGAATGTAAGTAAGCTGCAAAATGGCAAGTTCAGCTCTCTTGATCACTCATCTATTCCACTCACTTAGAACAATGTCTAGCACATAGTAGGTGGTCAATAAATATTTTATGAAAGGATATACAATGCAAATGACCCTTGAACAATGGAAGTTGGAACTACTTGGTCCACTTTTGCATGGATTTTCTTTCACCTCTGCCACCTCTAATACCCCAAGATCAACTCCACCTCTTCCTTCTTTTCCTCAGCCTATTCGATGTGAAGACAGTGAGGATGAAGACTTCATGGTGATCCACTTCCACTTTAAGACTAGTAAATACATTTTTTCTTCCTTATGATTTTATTAATTGCATTTTTCGTATCTAGCTTTCTTTTTGTACAAATACGGTATTTAATACATATAACATACAAAATATGCATTAACTGACTGTGATCAATAAGGTTTGTGGTCAACAGTAGGCTATTAGTAGTTAAGTTTTGGGGGCATCGAAAGTTATATGTGGATTTTCAACTTTATGAGGAGTAGATGCTCCAACTTATTGTTTAGGGATCAACTTTAATAACATAGTCTCTTCTCTAAGATACTTCCACTTAAGGAAGCACAGTTGCTGTAGAATGGATTCAGAACAGGGATAACCTGATCACCCCTTTCCTGATCTTACAGAATTTACAAGGGACCTATCACAATTGCCACAGTGACATCATGGGTACTCTGGAAGAGGCTCAATATTGCGGTCTTCATTGCTGCCTCAATGCTACTCTAATCTTGGCAGAGAGAGTTAAAGTATAAGAATAAAGCATGACTGGCAGGGTGGCTTATACCTGTAATCCCTGCACTTTGGGAGGCCAAGGTGGGTGGATCACCAGATCAGAGATCAAGACCATCCTGGCTAACACAGTGAAAACCCCATCTCTACAAAAAAATACAAAAAATTAGCTGGGTGTGGTGACAGGTACCTGTAGTCCCAGCTACTGGTAGGCTGAGGCAGGAGAATTGCTTGAACCTGGGAGACAGAGGTTGCAGTGAGCCGAGATCATGCCATTGGACTCCAGCTTGGGCCACAGAGTGAGACTCCATCTCAAAAATAAATAAATAAATAAATAAAGCAATTACAGTGTAAATTTTACTCATCTCTAATGCCTAACTAATCGGTTGCTTTACTTAACCACATTTTCTTGTTAAAATGAAATGAAAAAGTTAACTCAGGGATCACTTTCAAGTTGTTACTGAAAATTATGTTTTCGTTATTTAATTATCTATTTTTACTAAACGCAGCATATTGAACATTATTTGACTTTTTACAAATAAACCTACACATCCTCCACATAATAATTTTGAATATTAATTCCAATTAATTCAGTCTTTCAAAAGATATTTATTGGCTCTGTATGACAGACACATACCATTTAACTAATAGACATGAAAATACAGAAGATGCTATCACTGCTCTAAATAAGTCCTATAGTACATTTGAACAGTTTCCTAATTTTACCTCACAGTAGGGTGGCTTGAGAAACTTTGAGATTGTATTAGTTTGCATAGAAACTTGACATCAGATTGTTTTTAATCATTTTCCTTAAAATTTAGAGGCTAAGGTTTGAAAAAAAAAAAAGGCAGAATGCAAAAAAATAGATCATTATTTTTAAAACATAGAGAAAAGAGAGATAAGGTATTGTTTGGAATATAGTGTTGAGAAGAACAGAGACGTAAGATCAGGGTAATGTTTATACTCTCCTCTCAAGTCCTCTCAATAAGAGAAACCTTAATTTATGTGGATGTTTTTGTCACATGGTAATTTTTATGTATGGCCTCTTTCCTTGCCTGTAAAGTTTCTCTCTGGAAAGAAATCTTTAAGAATATTTTAAGATATAGTTTTTGAGATGCTAATGAGATCTGTGGAGATAGCACATAATATAATGGGAAAATAAAATTTTGAACCAGATAGACCTGAGTTTCAACCATACCTGCACTTTCGTTTAACTATGACCAGTGGGAAGCTTCATAAACCCTTTCATCTTAACTGTTTTTCAGCTGCAACCTGAATATAATGACATGCCATGAGATTTCATCAGAAATACATGAGAATTATGTACATACCTGGCATAGTGTCAGCACATGGTGTAAGCTGACACAAGTATAATTATCAAGTAAATATTAGCTTCTTCTGTATTTTTTTTTTTTTTTATTTAATGACAGTCTTTTTGAAGGGATCACCTACTCTGTGCCAAATTCTCTCTGTGTGTAATAAAACAGATAGTTGGAATTATTTCTCTAAGAGTTCTGTAATGCCATTCCTGAATAAGAGAATGATTAAGACACTAATAAGAATAGGAATAAAATGAATGAAAGGAGATAATGATTATATTACAGGAGATGATGATATATAAAAGTTGTTATTTGCTGACTGCTTACCATGTATCAAGCCCTTTTCTTTGTGATTTATATTGTTGTCTGATTAAATCCATTTAATATCTGTGGAATAAATACTATACAGAAGAGAAGAAGATTGAGGCACATATAATTAAATTGTCGAAACTCACATAGACATTTGAAAATGCAACAAGATTGAAAAAAAGGGGGAAGCCATGCATAAATCTTACATTGATATCTGCATTGCTTACTTACAAACTAAATTAAATTTTTCAGCCATATTCGTTTAAATACAATTCTAAAACATTATTTATCTTTATACTGCTTCTTTGTTCAAATGTTTGGAAGTTGTGATTGATATTTGTGTAATGTCATAAATTGGAAAAAGAATAGTCTACGTAAATTATGAAATGATAAAAATTATATAAACATGCTATTATTATTGTATATTATTTATTAGACCTCTGACTCATATGCCACTTTGAATTAAAATAAATGAATACATACTTCAATAGTGTATTTCCTGTATTCCCATCTGAAAATACACGTCAGAGCAAAACTTGATGCTGTTGCTCATTATTCCATAAACTAGTTTAATTTTAATTGTACATACTAACTAAAGGAGAGCAAACTGTTCTGCATTTCAGTTAGTTGGATAAATGTTGAATAGTTCCAGAACTATAAAAGAAATAATGAAGCTTCACAAGCATGAATTAAATTATACCCGTATTGGGCTTAACCTACTTCATCCTTATTTTCTTCTTTTAGAATAAGTTATTATATTTAACTTAAAAGAAAAAGTATTAATTTCGTGTGTCATAAAAAGCTACAAAATTAACTTTTTAGAAGAAAAACTCTAAAAAAATCTAGTAACACATTTTTATGACTTTATTAGCAAATGAAATCTTACAAAATGTGAAGAATATTTCCCGGTGGTACGCTTTTTTAGTCTTAAAATAGTTTTAATTTAGAGTTTTATACTAATATTGCAGTTGTCTTGATTACCAACATATGATCATGTATCCCATTACTTCATCATACTTTTAGTTCCATATAAGTGTACCGAACTGGTCAAATAAATATTTTATTGTAAGATTTAATGTAGTCTTTAAAAGCTTTCTCAGAAATTAACTATAAGCATATAACTTTTTAGTTAATAAAAAAATAGGCAGTACAAAATACATTAAAAAGTACATAGTTTAGTAGAATCTGAGAAACATTTTTCACATGTTTATCATTTTTATATTTGCCACAGAATATTTGAAATTATTAAGAGTTTTTTACACACAATGATTCTGTACCTGAGCTATCAGGTATAATTGGATTGATGGCGTGGCTAAGATCCTTTTATTTTTTCGTATATAAAGAATTTTTTTCTGACTATACCCTGGAAAATGTATGGGGAAATGCCTTAAATTAACATACAAAATTTTGCTGCCAAACAATATGTTGTCTAACTAGACAGAGAAATTGCTGCAATCTTATTTGACATGTGTGAGAAAAAGAATGAGTCCATTATGTACTCTGAAATTATGATGGGATTTTTCCCCTAAAATACACCAGCAGGATAGCACACTTCAATCTTCACAAAAATGGAAGGATTATGCAGAAACACTCACTTTTTAAATTTTTACCCCATTTTCATTTTTCTTGTAAATGACTTACGTGAACTCTTGCATATTTGTAAACTGGAAAACAGATATAGGAATAGCTTCTACTGTTCATTTTAAAAACTACATGGGGGAATTGTTTTAGATTATATAAATAGTATTCATGAGTTACAGATACGATAGCTTAGCAATGAAGTTGAATACAATGACGCTTGCATACTTTGCTATGTCTTGGGCAGTGTTGGGGGCAGAGCCAAACCTTAGTAATCTTAAATAAGACTGCATGCAAATCAGGAGGCATATGCACAGATATTGGCCTAGTTCCTTTATATCAGTCTATACCAATCCCAAGCAATCTCGTCTTTTGCCATGATCTTCAGATCCATGTATTTGCTAATGACTCCTAAACCTGTATCTTTTCCCGAAAGCAGATACCTTTCCTTGGCCTCCACATTTATATATTCAGTAACTTAGTTGATATCTTCACCTGAATCTTTCTAAGATGATGCAAACTCAACACATTCAAACCCAATTAACTTTATTTTATTAATAATCTTTGCTGGTACTCTTTTATCTCTATTCCAATGAATTTATTCTGTTTGTTACACAGTCAGAATTTGGTTTCATCTTTAACTCTTGCTTTGACTCTGCAATTACTAATTCCTGTTCATTTTTTTTCTCTAAACTCAGCTCAAATCCAGTCACATTTCTTCAACCCCACTGCCACCCTCATCGTCCAGACTACCATCTCCCAGACTACCATTATAAATGCTATATATATTTCTGCTACAGTCTTCTGACTGGTTTGGAAGAATTCAGTCTTTCTCTTTCTGATTTATTTTTCAAAAATGATCTTAGTGAGGATTTTAAAATAATGTCATTCTCTGGTGTAAGACACTTCAATATTTCTCCAATGTCTACATGATGCTTCTTGTATGACTTGAAGGGTCCCCCCTCCCTTGAATCGTGTCATTAGTCACTTAGCTGTTTTGGTTTATTTGTGGTATGAATAATTCTCAAAAATAAAAGATTTTGGTGTCATTTTGTAACCAGAATCTAAATAAAATAAAGTTATGTGGTAGTATTTCTAATATGGTGTTCCTTCAGTTGGCTTCTCCTCAATATCGTTTGTGACACCCTCATTGTTTAATCATTTTTGCTCCCATTGTTTTTTAACCCCTTTATCCATGAATCACTCATTCCCTTTTCTGTTTTCCTGTAGGTCTTAACTCTTAACATGAATAGGAGAAACTAAGGAAATTTTAAGAAGCGATCTTTCACACAGAGAAAATGAGCAGAGATTGAGACAGCATACAAATGCAAACCCTACTTCTTTTTTAAAATAGATAAAAAACAGGGCTTATATTGCTTACTATTTTTGTAAATTAAAATTTGATATATTCTAGAAATAATCTGACTAGAAGTCCTATGAAATCACTTTGGTGAAGTAATTTTAGGGAATTTCCTTTTCTTTTCTTCTACACAAATCCAGACGAGGAGGTAATACAGCAGATGAAATAGGCACAAGAAAATCCATATGGGAGAAGGGTCTATCAAGAATGGATACAGTCAGAATCTTCATGACACCTGAGTGGTGGTGTGTCCCTGGAGCCCAGGCATTTTATTTCACCTCTATGCCCACCTTTCCTAACCTGGCACTTGGTTGTTCAATGTTTTCCACAAAGTCTTCTGTGATACTTTGTCATACAGCATCTCTCTTGGTACTCTCCTTAGCTTACCCCTTTTTGTCTTGTCTGGGAAGAACTGTGGTGATTTACTACCAAGATAATTAACTCAATGATAAAAGAAAGAAACTCTTCTACTAGCGAAATGAAGAAACCAAACACCCAGAACTCTAGAACCTCAAATTTCTTCAGAGAGGCCTATTTTGTGACTTCAGGAATGGCAGGTGGTGGATGACATAGTGGGATGCTATGTGAGAAATACCTGAGACTGTTGCTGTTAAAATCATACTGTGAATGCTTTAGGCAAAGTCTGCGTGGAGAGTTTATGAGAGCACCAGAAGAATCTCCCTTAGACTATATACATGGTTCAAAAGAACTAAGTATTCTTTATGCCAGACACTGTTTTAAAAGGCACTAGGATTGAGTGAGTCTGATAGTAGCGGTAGGGACTCCTAGATCATGACGTAAGTAAGCTTGACCCTAGTAAATAGTAATGATCATTTTTGGCAGTTTTTATCCTCATGCCTTAAAAATCAACAAAAATAATTATCAGAGTTAATGTGTATATAATTTATTTTTAAATGCATACTCTTTTAAAGGCGGGAATCATTGTACTTATTTTTTCGTGCTTAAAAAAAAGCATAAAGGCTGAAAAGTTTTTTAAGAGCCAAGTATTGACTATTTTTGTCATAATATCAATCTCAGTACAAGGAAATAGAATGTTTCCATTTGCTATTTGGGATGAAATATACTTGGACTCCAAGAATTTGATTCTCTACTCACATTTTTTTCCTTTATTACTAATTGGATTTTATTTTACAATAAACAGACATTAAGGAATTTTATCCTTTGCTCAGTATTAGAGTTGTACAAGCAAATTTGGATTTTGAATTTGACTCTGCAGCATGTTCTGTTTAAGATACTAAGCAGGTTATTCCCTAATGTTCAATTCATTCATAGTTTATGGTAATTAATTTAAGTCTTGGAAGAGAGTGAAACTAATCCTTGAGATATGACCTTAAAATGTGCAATTAATATTTTTCCCATTGAGCAAGCTATAAATTTGAAATAATGTTTCAAAATCCTGGATTTCCCCTCGAGCCGTTCATTCAAATACATAATCACCAGTGAGCCACATGTGGGCCAAAGCCCCGATGCTATCAGGTGGATCTGGGATGCTGTATCTTTACCCTGCTGTGTTCATAGAATCCAAATATGTGATTTAAAGAGCCTGTAATAGGCTGGAGATATTAATTTGTTTATTTCAGATCTGAGTTATGGTCCCGGAGGTTGTTGTCATGCACAAGTTACTTCTCAGTCATTGCTGAGGATAGTGTGTGTATGTGAATGACAGCCACAGAGCAGCCTGCACCAGTTTGTACTAAGCATCTATGTGGAACAATCAGGTGGCAAAGGGATAAATGAATCTCAAAGAGGATTTAGTCAGGTCAAGATTTGAATATGTATTTCTCATCATGATGTTCAATAATATTTTAGACAGTCTTCTATGCAAATTTGACCTCTTCAACTTTTAAAATAATCTGATAGATTAAATGAGTAGTGTATATCACACTAAGAAGATTTTTTTGTCATTTATTTTCTTTCTTGAGAGTGAATAGATTATTAAGTAAATAAAACAATGCCTTCTCTAAAGCAAGACTGTCAATCTCATATGTCTTAATATGCATAAGAACTAACATTTAGTGAATTCTTATGAAGTTCAAGACCCTGTGCACTGGTTTTGTTTTAGGGTTTTTTTTGTTGTTGGTTTTTTTTTTTTTTTTTTTGGTTTGTTTTGGTCTTGGTTTTTTGGGGGTTTTTTTTGTTTTTTGTTTTTTTTGAGAGAGAGTTTTGCTCTTGTTGCCCAGGTTGGAGTGCAATGGCGCAATTTCGGCTTACTGCAACCACCACCTCCTGGGTTCAAGTGATTCTCCTGCCTCAGCCTCTGGAGTAGCTGGGATTACAGGCATGCGGCACCACATCTGGCTAATTTTGTATTTTTAGAAGAGACAGAGTTTCTCCATGTTGGTAAGGCTGGTCTCGAACTCCTTACCTCAGGTGATCCTCCATCCTGGGTCTCCCAAAGTGCTGGGATTCCAGGTGTGAGCCACCGCACCTGGCTAGTAAATATTATTATTTCCGTATAGCAGATGAAAACACTAAGGCATGGAGAAATAAAATATTGCCCATCACATACCTATTAAGATATGGATGTGGTTCTTATATGCACGTAATCTAACTCCAGATGACATACTTATATTAGCTGCTCTATAAAGTAGATGGGCAGATGTTACTTCTCATCTTTTTTTCTCCATGTAATTGATATTTGTTGCATTACACTCTACCTTTATTTGAATTTATTAGTGCTAATTCTTTGCTAGGACAATCTACTGACATTTTTCATTTATGTTGCATTATTTGAAGTTTTGTGTGTGTGTGTAAATACCACATTCTTCTTACTGTGATAATAAGGACTTCTGTTCACCACCTAACAGATGGAGCATGTCGCTGCCACTTCCTTCAGAGGTTGTTGAGATAATCTGTATTTCCAAGATGTGTGCCAGTATCTGTTTCAGATTATACAGGACTGGAGAAGATTAAATTGTGGTGGGTTTTTTTGGATAGCTTTAGAAATATTTCTTCTTTTACTTAAGATAAATTTTAAAGATGCCCTACTTATCACTAAAGAGGAATATCTTAACTCTAGAATCCGCTTTATTGTTTAATAGATTTTTGAAAAGTAGAATATCAGGAATATTCCCAGACAGGAAGAGATTAATTCTGGGACTGTGATTGTGAATTGTACAAATAGATGGATTGTGTGTGACTGTATTTGAATCTAATATGTGCTTCTGTGCTAGAGGAAGGGAGAGCAACTATCAGCACCTATCTATTTGCCACTTAATAAGGGGCAAGTTTTAGCCTGGTGTTCTTATGTTCAGTTTAGAAATGAGGAAACTGAGGCTAAGGGAAATTCATTAAATATATTGGCATTTTATCAATAGTATGTGATCAATAGTGTATGGCTAAGCCAGAATTTGGTAGTTTTGAGTCCAGAGTCCATATATGCTTCCACTCTGACCCTACTATCTTGTAGCAAAATGTGCAGGTAGAAGTACGGAGTAGGGAGGGGTGAGGTGATGGGATGAGGAGGGAGGAAAACTTACAAAGTAAAGCTAAAAGATGGTCCTGGGAGAATTGAGATTAAATTAAGATCAAACATGAATTATAAATAAGGATTACCTTTGACTCTTAAGTGGATGTAAGAATGAGACAGAGATCTGTTGATTGCCTACAGAAGTATAAATTAAAATTGTTAACACAATGAATTGATGTCTTCTTTATCAATATTCAGTGGGTTGTGGGAATGTAAAGATTTCTGTAACACAAAGCTGAGATATCAAAGGACAAACTACTTTTGGAAAAACAACATATATATTAAGAGAAAATACCCAAATAAGTGAAGGGGAAGGAATCAGCTTTTTTTTTTTTTTTTTTTTTTTTTTGCCAATCAATGAGAGCTTGTAAGGTTGCTGAGGTTGGTTGGCCTTGAACTCTTGGCCTCGCCTTCGCAAGCGCCACGACATCCGGCCGGAGCCACTTTGGGCCCGCTTTTTTTTTTTTTTTTTGGATGCTTTCAAAGTTGTACAGTTGGTTCAAGTATTTTTTTTTTAATAATTCGGATTTCAATCTTCAGTGGAGCACGCTTAGAAAGAAAGGAAAACATTATGATTTGGCATTTAGGCCCTGAAATGGGACTGCTCTGAATTCAAATACTGTACAACTCTATTACTTACTAGTTGCATAGACATAGGCAAGGTACTCTCCCCTCCTAACCTCCGTGATCTGGTGGCCGCCTACAAAATGAAGATATAAGCACCAACTTTGCATTCTTTCTTTTTTTAATTAAATAAGATAGTAAATGTCAAACACTTAACACATCTTTTAGAACACGGTAAGCAAGACTATGTATGCTACAATTTCTAAAACCCTTTTTTTTTTTTCACAATTTCTTAAACATGATCCCTGCATCAACTGTCACCAGCCACATGGTGGCAGCAAAAATACTGTCAGGGCCATTAGTGAAAAGAGACAGTACTCCCTCACATGATGAAACTGGATGTGGCAATGAATGAACCAGCCCAACATAGCTGGATTGAATCTAGTAATTCCATTGGCTAGGTGACTTTCTAAGACTCCTTTAATGCTGATTGGTTTTTACCATGAATGAAAATGAAGAAGGGTAGATTAGCCTGAATTCAGGATGTTCTCTGTACTAGCAACAGAACTATATGTTTTACATTTGTTATCTCATTTCATTGTTTTAATAGTTTATGATCTAGACATTGAAACTTCACACAGAAAAAAAAAAGTTCACTTTAATTAAATAGCTTCTTACGATCCACTGTGAGTGCATTTTAAATGTAAAAGGCTGGAACACATGTTTTCTAACTTAAGCCTATTCTGATGAAATGCTGATAAAAGACAGCATGGATCACCGTGTTTCTGGTATACCTTTAAAGAAAGCTGATTTTCAAAAAACCTTTCTCTTTTTGGCTGTGACTTAGGTTCTTAAATCACTGCACCCTATTATACTTAGCTATAAAATGACTGTCAAATTCTTATAAGGTTTTCGCTTGTATCAGTTAATTCTCATGTATTTATAAGTTAACTTATTTAATATTTGTTAAGAGAAGTGCAACCACAGACACCAGTGGTAATACTTGCTTTTTAAAGGCTTACATTTTCTTAAAAGACATTGTAGTTTGGGGAATGGACAAATAAGCAGACCACTAAGTACAGCATGGATGGACCCTGAGAGGTGAACTGCAGGGTGATTTGGTAACACAAGAGATAGCTGTCGCTCTAGACTTCAGAATAAGGAAAGGCTCCTCAGAGGATCTCAAGGACATCTGAGATGTTTAGGAATTAACACATAAAGGAGGAAGGAAAGGAAAAGGGAAAGGGTGGGGGATAGGATTTGCCAGTATGTTAAAAGTGAATATGTAAAAGCCTTTCTGTTGTGACTGTGATGTTATAAGCAACTTCGAGTGCAATTGAAAGAATTATGGGTATTTTTTAAGTCAATTAAAAAAATGACTGAAGTGAGTCATTTTAGGAGGTTTATTTTCCAAGGTGAAGGATGCGTATGGGAAAGAACACAGATTCACAGGAAAAAATGTGGTCCATTCTTTTTTCAGAGGCGGTCTGGGGACCTCAATATTTAAGGAAATAGGGGAGGTATTAGGGAAAGAGGATTACATTTTTAAAAGGATGTAGGTAGATAAGAGGCAAACGGTTGCATTCTTTTGAGTCTTTGATTAGCCATTCACATTTGAGGAGGGTGGAGGAAGAGGTACTTAGGCATTCTCCTAACTCAGTGAATCTGCATTTTTATGTAAGAGGAAATAAACATAGGGCAGAGGAAACAGATATATTTGTCTCAGGTGAGCAGAAGAATGACTTTGAGTTCTGCCCTTTGTTCAATACTTGTGAAGATAGGCTATCAATTTACATTGTCAGGGTGAAATTTAACAGAGCTGTTTTAAGGTAAAGTTCTTGGGGCCCTCAGGGAAATTTTTTTGTAGGCAAATGGTGAGATAGGTCTGTGGCTTTTTTTTTTGTTTTCTTTAAAAAAAATTTTTTTAATTGTATATTGCTATCTTATTTAGGAACAAAATGGGAGACATATTTGTGTGACCCAGTTCTCCGCGTCACTTTTTCCTGTGATTTGGGGATTCTGAGATTTATTTTCCTTTCACAGTGGTTATGATGGACTCTGTGTTTAGCCATATAATGCTTACATATTGCACTCTAATTCTCTGTTCATTCATTGTCCTTGTCTCCAGGACTCACCAGCTTCTTAAGGTTAATGACTGTCTTTAATCATATTATTCTTACTGTTGAGTAGAGTGCCAAGCTCATAAAGTGAACTTACCAAACGCCTGGGTATATTAGCTAATTTGTATCCATATTATGGGCCTTGTTCTTTATGTCAGTAAATACTAAGAACTAGCGGTTTGGTCTATGGTCAGAGAATAGCTTTTGTCAAAATGAGGGCACTATGATTTTTGTTTTAATTTGTCTTTTTTGCTCTAATCAATTAAATAATATCACCAAAGATAATCCAGTTATACCAACTTTGTGTTAATTTCCAAAGTCAATTCACTAAGTTAATCTGCTCTGCAAATGTTAACATAAAAATATTTCTTAACCCATTTGCTATGAATGGCATTTCTTTTTTTCAATTTGCTTGCTTTACAATATTTAACATTTTTTTCTATGTCCTGTGTAATGTATCTGTCTATGTTTATTTATTCTTAGTTCTGAAATGGATAAAATTTGTAAGAGCTTTGTGTTACCCTTGCATATGCAAACGTTTTAGTGCTGAAATGAATTAGTTAGTCATTAGCTATCTGACCTTCTCAGGCAACAGTGCCAGGTATAGAGAAGAGCAAAGAAACTTTGGTGTAATGAAGAAAAGATAATGCTATCACTATTATCACACACATACACAGCCCTTGTTAGCAAGGCACTATAAGTGGTTTAATGATTACATTCATTATCTCTCCAGCCACTGGACTTTCCAGATTATTCAAGGGCACACTTTCAGAAATGTTGGCAATTTCTAGGATTTTAAGAATTACTTGAATTCTTTGTTACATCACATTCCTCTTGTAACACATAATTACTCTAAAGGGCCTTTGAGTCGAAGCTTCTGATGTAGTATCCAAGAAGTTACAGCTGCAGCCTCTCTGCACAGAAAAAAGAAACATACTGAGGAAATGGAACAAAAGGAAATGAAGCAATGCCTAGTGACTTTGGGAAATTGTATGCTTTCTCTTTCTCTGTCTCTTTAAAGATACTGATAATGTAATTTATAAAATAAGAGAACACTAGCTTACTAAACATATTGCTATTATTTGGCAGATTTAAGGAAGCTCTTCTGCTTAGTAGATTATTTCTGGGAAGGGATAGAAAAAAAGACTTTTGCTTACTTCAGTTTGGGCCATCTCCAAAGTCTTTGAAGCCCTAGATTGATCATCCTAGGAAACTGAGGCAACATAGTGCAAACTTGTAAACTGGAGCTAGGATACTGTATACATAAGAATGACTAATAGAAACCCAAAGTGCAATTTCTGAATAGAATCCAATTGTAGGGCTGAATAAATGTGCATAAGATCATCTGACTATTATTTTGTATATCTTATAAGCATTTTTATCAGTAAAAAAATCTAAACAACTGAATGTAAATATAACTGCTGGGGATGTGGATTTGGGCATAAAAATGTAGCCTTTTACAGTGGGAACTGTTCATATCCAAATTCACTGGATCACAGATTGGGCTCCTTTACAAGTAGAAAAGCCTATGCTCACATCATTATGCAAAAATATTTTTGAGTGTGTTTGTTGACATATCAAAAGTTAGCATAGCCATAAACGTATAGATTTATCATTTTTTCTTAATCTTTGTGTCGATGTTGGAGCAGAAGAGAAAAATCTTGCCTCTGCTCTTTAAGGGACAGCTTTCTTTTGGTCTCTTTACACATTTTGGCACATAAATGGAGTTTATGTGCATATGCCTTCCTTTATTTTTATTTTACTAAGTTATTACTCTGTGGATAACAGACCTTGGCAGTCAGATAAAAAGCATTGTAGTAGAGAATATATTTTACAGGAACATATTTTACAGAAATCAAATCTGTAGAAGCTTATATAAAAGCTATCCTTCCAAGTTGACGAGTATGGAAGGGAATTTTTAACCCTTTTTATTTTTTTTCTTTTAAAATTCATCTATAAAGTAGCCACTTAAAGTAAGATTTAATGAGGTAAGGAATAGTAGAAAAAAGAGACAATAGTGAATTTTAAAATACTTTTCTTTGCTTAGGTGACTTTGGAAACTGGTCATCCAATATACAACCTTGGATGGAATGCCACCTTGGAGAGAGATTATGGAAACAGGTAGTGAGGAAAGTTCAAAAGCTATAGAGGAGTTTCATTTGTTTGTTTCCGGGAGGTATTAATTTATAATATTTGATGATACTCTGAGGGTAGTAGCCAAATACTTTTGCCCTTTCAGTAGAATAGAAAAGAAATTACACTATAATTCTCAAGGGGAGATGTATGCATATGGAATCTCTGAGAGCAGAGATAAGGAAGAGACTTACCCAAAACAGACAGTGGTCTCATTATTTCATTAACGTAATTGCCAAACCTTCTAAGATTCTAAGCTGACCTACAAGTAGAGAAACTGAAGGGAAGATATATTTTGAAATATTTGCATATACATAATGAAATCTCTTGGTGGTGGGGCTCAAGTGTAAACACAAAATTCATTTATGTTCCATACATACCTTATACATATAACTTAAAGGTAACTTTATACAATATTTTAAATGATTTTATGCATGAAACAAAGTTTGAGTGCTTATGTGTAGAATTTTCCATTTGTGGTATAATGCCAGCAGTCAAAAGTTTTACATTTCAGAGCATTTCAGAATTCAGATTTTCAGATTAGGGATGCTCCATCTGTGTTAGATTACAATGAAAAGTTTGATTAAGCTTCTACAGTAGACATGATACAGCTCACATTGATGTTGTTAAAATATGATTAAACTAGGATTAATAGGTAAAGCTAACCCCAACTCCTAATTACTTGGAAGTAAACCTAAAAATGAAAGAAAGAAAAAGAACTTTAGTATCACATTGGTTCAAGAGTAAAGTAAAACTGAAATTCTTGTCTGGAAAATAATTTCACAGAAAACACTGTGCATAGAAAAAGATATGATACTGGCAAAATTTTTCTCATACAAAGTCAGTGTCATAAATTACTTTTCTTAAGAATGGAAGTTATTAGAAATATATTAAAAAGTGAAAAAACAATGTAAACTTAAATATAAATTAAATGCTAAATTAGAAAACTGTAAATTTATTAATTCATGAATTGATATTTTGAAAATATCTAGCCTACCAACAAAAATGAAAAAAAGAAAGCATTAGGAATGATGTATTGGATGTAATCATTATTTCAACAAATAATTCTTGAGAACTGAAAACGTAAAAATTATAAAGACATTTATACAACTGTCTTAGTCTTATTATATTACTGTAAAGGAATACCTGAAGCTGGGTAATTTATAAAGAAAAGAGTTTTATTTGGCTCATGAATGCAAGCTGTACAAAAATCACGGTGATAGAATATGCTTCTGGTGAGACCCTCATACTGCTTCTGCCCAAGGCAGAATTGAAAGGAGACCAGCAGTGGGGGATCTTTTAAAGATATAAATTGAATTATGAATCCTGCTTAAAACAATTGGTGGCTCCCTAATGCACTAAAGACATATCTTTAATGTTTAACAAGGTCTATTACATGACCTTCCTTCCTAAATTTGTAGGCATGCTACTGTCTTCATTACTCTTTATTATTCCTCATCCATGGCAGCACCTGACATGCATAATCTTATCTCAGATCTTTCACATACCTTGCATGTTCATGCTGGGATGTTCTTTGCACTGTGCTTATTATTTTTATTTTATTTATTTTTTTGTGGTTCACAAATGCAGTTTTTTTTTTTATTATACTTAGGTTCTGGGGCACATGTACAGATCATGCAGGATTGTTGCACAGGTACATACATGGCAATGTGGTTTGCTGCCTCCATCCCCCGTCATCTATTGTTAACTAAAAACTGGTTTTCTTTGAGCTGTTAGGTTAGATGTTATTTTTGCAAAGGAGACTTTCTTAAAAAACTAAATTAAATAGTGCCTATTACTGCAAATGTTAGAGTAAATATAGATTGGTAAGTTTAAAGTGAGATTCAAATCATTGAGTATAATTTGTGAAGAGCATGTAGCTGTTTCACCTGAACTCCAGACTTCTAGAACTTAGAATTTACATACAGAGGTGTTAGAGGAAATTGCAGACAAGATTATTTAGCCACTGTCAATGTTTGTTAAGGAAAAACAAACCATGAGGTTAGAGAGAGTTTTGAAGGACTAAATATAGGAAACTGCCTATTATTTTAAAAATATGTTAGTCAAGTTTACAAATTATTAACTGGGTACTTGTTATCAATGCTGAATGCATTTTTAAAAATACATATTTTGTTAACATCTAAAGCAGGAAAAATGTGTGATTATGAGTAATTAGTTTGGGTTTCAAAATGCAAATTCTGTCAAATTAGCTTTTTAGATAAGAAAATATGGACAGCACTTCTTGTCTTTATTAAGATATTTTCACTAATTTCTTTACGATATAATAAATAGAGAAATGTGAAATGGTAAAATTAAGAAGATGGTAACTGGTTGAAATACTGTGCTTGATTTTAATAGTCGATTTTGAAAGATGTTTTTGGTATGCTACAGAATTTATTATCACTGGCTTAGATGAGATAGAGAGTGGGCTTATCAGATTTTGTTGTTTCAAGCTGCAAAGGATGGCTGTTACATTGAATATCTGAATTAAGAGATAAGTTTTATATCTTAAAAAGCATACATTTTGAAAGGATAAATATAAGACCGTGTAATTTGCTCCCAACACTTATGTCAGAAGTACTGTCAACATGAATCCATAATACAGAACAGTTTTAGGAGTAGCATACCATTCAGAATAAGTGAGTTAGTAATACTACTCTGCACTATTCAGACTCTTTTTCTTTTTTGAGATGGAGTTTCGCTCTTGTTACCCAGGCTGGAGTGCAATGGCGTGATCTCGGCACACCGCAACCTCCACCTCCTGGGTTCAGGCAATTCTCCTGCCTCAGCCTCCTGAACAGACTCTTAAATATTACATTCTGTTATAAGACTAACATTCTGAAATAGAGAAAAATAATAATCATCTGAGACTTAGCCGGGAGAGAATAGCCATTATGATTGGAGACTTACAAAATCATCTCCTATAGAGAAGAATGCATGAAAGTGGAAATTTACCATGAAAAAGAGAAGACTCCAGAGGAAAATAAATGTAGCAGTCTTCAAACACTTGAGAGTGATACCTGGTCATGGAATAGATGTGAACTGTGAGGTCCATATTACTAATGAGTGATAAATAACAGAGGCATTGTAGCCCGATGCAAAATTATGTGAATGAAATAGATTACTGTCTCTGACTATTCAATATATACATTAAAATTAATTTTTATCCATGATAAAATAGTTTATCTACTATAATATAAAAGCCAAAGCCTGTATTCATTTCCGAGTTCAGAACAATACAAAATATGTGTAATCATTCATAAAAGGAAAGCTTTTGTGGGAGGTGCAGATGAGTTGGGAATTATACTTTTCAGTTTAGTCACAGTAAGTTTGTATCATACTGGTATTATATAAATTTTATTGTCAGAAGATTGAAACATCAAGTATATGCAGAAACATTACTGTAGTTTTTGGTGTATTTTCCCATAGTTTTTAAACCATAATAAGTCACTTACGTTATAATTAGCTTTAAGGTAACTCTGTTATTAAGCTTAAGATTTCACAGACACAGAAATGAAAGTGATTTTATAACTCAATACTTTATACAAACTTAAAACTTATGTTTTCCAGTAAATATGATATCTTTGTTATATGGATGTTGATTAATTAAAATAAATTATTTGTTACTAATCATTGAAACATAAGTCAATTCAATTATTTAAGAGTGGGAGGGCATATACTATTATTATAAACCATATATATTTTTCCCTTTTTGTCTCTCTCAATATATATAATAATAATGTTTTTCTGGATATATTTTACCACCTGTTTGTTTGAAATATGAAGACAATTTTTAGAACTTCAAAATACATTTTTTATAAAAAGTATGCACGTATAGCTGATAGATGCTTCAGTAGTTATCCAGGCCTTCCCAATTTATAGACATATTCAACTGGATTTAAAGTAGTCCTATATCCTCTTTATCATGAAATTTCTTCAAATATTCATGCTGAGTATTTCATTGTGGTGTTCTAGATCTAGGAACAGTGCTACTGATGTTTACTTAAGAATAATTACTTTGATTAGAGTTTTAGAAGGAAAATAAACTCACATTTGCATGTAAAACAAACACAATGGTTTGGTACTTAGAAGAGCTAATCATGTTATGGATGACACCCAAAGATTCTCATTGAAATCTGTATGTAAATTTATCCAGAGAGATGCAAGGTTGCACAGTTGTACACTTCAGGAATATTAATCAGCAATCTTTCAGGCTGCAAGACACATTTATACCCATCAAAACACAAATAGGGACCTAAAACAAGACAGCAATCAGAAAGGATGAAGGCAGAAGTTTTTTATCTTGTTCCAGTTGTATATCCTCTTCACCTAGACCCCGGCCTTTGGCAACCAGGACCTTGCTACAGTTTACCCACTGTTATTTTAAAATATCTTGGCAGATTAACCACAATTGCTTGCCCTTTATTAGTACTCTTCTCTCTATATTTCCCACAAACTCAGTATAATCAGAGAAAAGTGTAGAGATGCTACTGGAGCAGAGCTCGTATAGTATGCAAAGACCTCTAGGACTGGTAGTTAAATTTTGTTCCTCTACTTTTGGTGTTTTTGTATGGACTCCTTAAAATTACTCAGCGATATTTTTGCCTCCATGTAGTGTTTGATAAAGCTTAGGAAAGGCATATTTTTAAGCCCAGGAAAATCACACAAGATAATATGTTGTAGATGTGATACATTTGACTAAAAGCTTTGCAGATCAACTTTTCTTCTAACTCAAGATCTGAGGGTAAAATTGTATTAGCACTCATGTACAAGAAAATGAACAAAGAATATCCACTTACCCTTTATATTAGTAAGGGCCAGAGTAATACCTAGGATAGAGTAAGTGCTCAGAAAAAGAAGAAATGTTTACTCTATAGAGGGATTGCATATGTATATCAAGACTGGCTGTAAAAATATGATCACGTGCCTAAGATACATTTTTTCAAACAGCTGCAAATGTAGTATCTTATTCATTAAGCACAGGAAGAAGATTTTCTTTAATGCACGGCTGTAAACAGATGAAAAATTAGAAATCATCTGCTTCACTAACACTCAACTATATTTTAGGGAGATAATTCATAATACCCAAGGGCATCTCCTTCCCCTGTCATTTAGGATGAGGTTTTTTCTCTCCTCTATAAGGTCAGATCATTTGTATTTTTGCTAGTTCTTACATCATTCAGAGAACTTCTCCAGAGCCTTGGTCTACGATATTATTTTTCGATATCACTTTCTCTTCAGATTTTTTACTTCTTAGACAACATATATGTTTAAATCTTACCTATTCTACAAAGAAAGTATACATCTAGCTGCTCTCTAATATCTTTTCTTTCTTTCTCATTTTAGCTTTACAATATGCATTCTACTCTCAATGTCTTCACTTTTACATTGCCATTAGTTGCCAGATCTGCTCTATTCTGACTTTCATGCTTATGTCTTCATTGTTCAAGATACTTGCACATATTTTGAAAATGTTTAGCATCTCTTAATCCTCTGAATTAAATTTCAGTCTTTATAACAATCTGAAAACTATCATACATTTCCAAACACCCTTGATGGGATGGAATCATCCTGATGATTAAATTATTGTTCTTTCAAAAACTGTTCTTTTTAAGGTCCTCAGTGACACTCTAATTTTGAACACCAATTGAAGTTTCTTTGCATGCAGGACTTCCATGCTGCATTGTACACAGTTAAACTCATTCTCCTTTTTAAAAGCTTATATTTCCTTTGATTGTAAAGCAGCACACTCACCAATTTCTCTTTATACTTCTGTGATTTTTCTCTTTGCTCTTTTCCCTTGATCTACCCCTTAAATAACAGTGTTACTCAGAGTTACATTCTTAATCCACTGCATGTAACACTCTACAACAGAGGTTCTTAATACTTCTGGGCTTTTTTGAGGATCTCCTTTAGAATCCATCCCAAAAGGGTGGATGGTAATATGTATCTCAAACAAGGATAGACAGTTATATGTACATTTCAGAAAGCTTATGAATTATTTGAGACTCATTAATGAACATTTGATTAAGAACCCCTAATCGTCTATTCTCTTTAACTGGGTTAATTTTGATAATTTTATATAATTATCTCCATGTTCACTAAAAAAGTCTCCCAACTGTCCCTGCCTCTAATCTTGCCTCAACAAATCCATCTTCTATTTGGCTGTCAGAATCATTTATCTAATATTAAAATCTGATTGCCAAACCTAAGGTCCACATTATCTGCTTCTCATTATCTGTCTGTACCTAGCTCTTCTGCCTCATCTCTTGTCATCTCCAGTATAGAAATACTTTTCATGGGGTGCTTGCAATGAACCAGATGTTGTATTAATGATTTACTTTGCCTGTTTCAAAAATATTGTGTCTCTTTTTAAGATATTGCTAAGAAATTTGGAATTTTTAGTAGAAACTATAGTAATCTAGGAGCTTAAGCAAAATATGGAAGGAAGGTAATAGTGAAGGAAAATATTTCCTGGGAATCATGGAACAAGATTAATAAACCACAGGGTTTAGGCTTTTACATTTATAATGTTTTAATTGAATATTTGAAAGTAAATAAAACGGGTTGAGTAAACGAATAGTGATTCTAAGGTCTCCAGACAAAAGGGAAAGGTGGAACTGACATGGGCGGGGGCAGTAGCAGAATATATTTTATCTGTAAAAAATCTAGGTTAATTACCTACAGCTAAAGCAACCCTTACATGATTGCCATTTAATAAATGGTTGACTTATCTCAAGTTAGTACAATAGTTAAAAGTCAATGACCTTCTCATTCTTCTCATCAGTACTGTGTAGCTCAGATGAAGTGTATATTGTACTAGACGGGGTGTTATATATTCTGAAATACATATATTGAATCAATATTTGGGCGATGGGGACAATAAACAGTAGTCACAGGATATATTTTATTTTCTCTGAATTTGTCATTGCATATACATAGTTTTTTAATTTTTAACTCTAATTAATAGTTCCTTTTGCATAGTAATATATATATTTATTCTCTTGTCTTTCCGTTGCCATCTAGGGAAGATTTTTTTTTCTGAAAATTTTTGTCAATGGCTTTTTGAAAAGTAATAAAATCTGAAACTAAAGGTTTCAAAAATGCTATGTTCTCAAATTGCTTTCCATCTAAAAAACATCAAGCAATTTGTTTTCAACACTACCCATTTCATGATGAAAAGAACAGCATTTTATTTGCTAAGGGAAAAGTGGACTGCAAACAATTACTTATTTGTCCATGGACATTTGTATATACCGCCTTGGGGGAATAATTAAAAATTACCAATTTTACACTCTTCCTGTAAAAACATGCAGGCACGTTGATAAGATAAAACACTAAAGATTCAAGTTTGTGTATATTTAACCTTATATTTTGTTGTAATAGCAACACATATAGTTTTTGGTAACATATCTTTACTTTTCTTAAATTTTTCTTGAGGGATTAACCTATATAAGTCATATCTGCAAAGTATAATGGGTTCATAAAATCTAGTTCACAGTCAATTTCACAGGGAACCATTTCTAGGTTTAATCAACTCCTAGATGGTTTTGACAAGCTTCAGTTATTCTGTTATTTCTATTGTTTGGCAACAGACTGCTATTTTAGGATTAAATGAAAATGCAAGAGGGGTGACTCACTGTAGAATCACTTTTTTTAATCAACCTTTGAGTTGGTCACAGTAATAAAAGACAACATTTTTAGTTAAATTTTTCATAAGTAGAAATTTAGAGACCCAGTTGCTTTAACACAATTTCACATAAATTACAGTGGATGGTATAATTTTCTCCTGAAATATGGATCCTTTAAAATACCAAATGACTTTTACCAATATTGGCTTTATTGCAGAAGTGGCACTGCATCCTCAAGTTAACTGATTAGTCAAAAGAGCAAATGCATTTCAAGGGCACAACTGTTGAAAAACAGTGGCAATTACCAAATAATTGAAACATGTCAAGATAACCTAGATAGCTGAAGAGGAGTATATGATAACCTTTATGTATACGAATACAGTATTTGGAATCAAGAAGACAGGAGGTTATTGAGTGCCCTTTGCATAGGATTACTTGAATGCCACATCTTATTCAGAATACAGTCATTAATTGTGGTTGTGCTCCTACAGCAGAGTCAGCCCACCAGTCAGTTAAAATCCATCAGCTGGGGACCTAGACAGTGAGGAAATGGGAAATGCCTAAGTGAACATTGCAACAAAGCAACCATGCAGAACAGTAGACATAGAAAGACAGCACATTGTGAATTTTTTGATGTGATATCAAGATCACAGCTAAATCTCACTGTATAATAATTAAATCACTTAGAAGAAACTTTGTTCATATAACTTTGGGAACACTAAAATATGAACTTGGATATTTTAAATAATGTATAGAAACTCAAAGTTTCTCAAGTGGTAGTCTATGAGCAGTCAGTCCTTTTATATTTTTCTAAAAAAACTTTGTATACTGCTTTGAGGGAATTAGTAGACAATATTTAAGATTTCAGTCTGAAAAAACTGGAAAAGAGAGTACCCTGGGATTTTATAGTCTAAGATTGGTAGAAAGCAGTGACTGTTTCCTTTCTATAAAACATGTCTGTTCCAGTTTGCCCAAGTCTCCACCACTCCCTATTGTTCACTGACACTAAGGTCAACTATCAGTTGTCACTTAATGTAAATGTTGCTATGCTTTTTTGATTTATAGCTAGCATTTATAATTATTATTGTTTGTTTCATTGCCTCTGAAGACCTTGTCTTTATAATTCTGCTCTAAATAAAACTGATTTGAAATTTTATGTCTAAAATGAGTTATCCCAGAAGTGTCTACTTTACATGCCAGAAATCCAAAAGAACAGGCACAGAATCTGAGAATTACATTGATTTATGAAAAAAAGATGAAAGTCAGTCACGTGAGGTTTAGCATCCAGGGATTGGACCTAATAATAGGAAAAGGGGAGGAACACATTTCAAATAGAGAGACAAAGCCAAGTTTGCAGATATTATCACCTTGAGCAAGTTCTTACTTATGTCATCAAAGAGCAAAGTACTTTGCTTCAGGGAAAAGGATGGATGGCTGTGTGTCTAAATAGCTATGCTTTTAAAATGGTTGGCAAGTGTTTGCCAGGCAGAAGCCAATTATCTCATGTGATAGTGGCTATTCATTGTGATAAAGGCCAACCTCTCACTGACATTTTAGCATTAGTAATATTCTTATGTTATAATTGATTTTCTAGTGTTATTGTGATGGAAAATAAAAACACGAAACCATAACATTATAAAACATAATTTCAAAAACAAAACCTATCATCTAAAGGAAAAGCAAACACCATTTCTTTTGTGACAGTCATATAAAATTAAGAGAATCTAGAATAGAATATAATGAATAAAATGTATTAATGGTGATGAATGATGCTGAACTTTAGCTATACTGCATTTTAAAGGAGCATATCACCTGATTGAGAATCAGTTAGTGAAACTGCCTCATGTTCAACTATATGATTTGTACAAAATTATTCACCTGTCTTAGTGCTACTTTTCTTATGTAAAGTGTTATCATTAGAATATAAGATTCCTTAGACCAAGAGTAGACAAACTGTGGCCTGTGGGCCAAATTCCATGAGTTGTTTCAATAAATATAATTTTTCAAATGTACACTTTAAAAATATTTTATTGTATATATTTAAGGTATACAACATGATATATTGATATACATACGCATAGTGAAACGATTACTACAGTCAAGTAAATTAATACATCTATCATCTCACATAGTTACCTTTCTTTGTGTGAGTGTGGTGAGAATACCTAAATCTACTCTCTTACCAAATTTCCAGTGTATGATACAATATTAACTATAGTCCTTCGCTATACCTTAGGTCTCTAAACTTATTCATCTGAGATAACTATATCCTTGTGCCCTTTGATCCATATTTCTTATTCTTCCCCACCCCACTTTTCAACTCTGTTCTTATAGTTATTTCTTTTGTTTTGTTTTTACTTTCCATATGTGAAATAGACTATGAAGTATTTTTCTTTGTCTGGTTTACTTTACCTAGCATAACATCCTCTAGGTAATCCACTTTGTGGCAAATGGCAGGATCTCTTTCCTTTTTAAGGTTGTATAATGTTCTATTATGTGTGTATGTGTATATTTGTACAGATGAACATATATATATATATCACTATTTCTTTACCCATTCATTTATCCATGGATGCTTAGGTTGTTTCTATATCTTAGCTGTTGTGAATAATGTTGCAATAAACACGAGTACAGATATCTTTTGGAGGTGATGATTTTATTTTCTTTGGGTTTGTACACAGAATAGGCATACCTGGGTAATATAGTATCTCTATTTTGAATACCTTTTAGGAGTATCCATACTGTTTTCCACAATGGATGCACCAATTGCATTAGTCTGTTTTCATGTTGCTGATAAAGACATACCTGAGACTGGGTGGTTCATAAAGGAAAAGAGGTTTAATGGACTCACAGTTTCATGTGGCTGGGGAGGCCTTACAATCATGGCAGAAGGCAAAAGGCATGTCTTACATGGCAGCAGACAAAGAGAGAATGGAAGCCAAGCAAAAAAGTATTCCCCTTATACAACTATCATACCTCATGAGACTTATTAACTTCCACAAGAACAGTGTGGGGAAAACTGCACCCCTGATTCAGTTATCTCCCACCAGGTCCCTCTCACAACATGTGGAAATTATGGGAGCTACAATTCAAGATGAGAGTTGGGAGAAGACACAGCCAAACTGAATCATTCGGCACCTGGTACCTCCCAAATCTCATGTCCTCGCTTTTCAAAACCAGTCATGCCTTCTCCCACTAGTCTTCCAAGTCTTAACTCATTTCAGCATTAACTCAAAAGTCCATGGTCCAAAATCTCGTCTGAGACAAGGAAAGTTCCTTCTGCCTGAGCCTGTAAAATCAAAAGCAAGTTAGTTACTTCCTGGATACAATGGAGGTACAGACATTGTATAAATACACCCATTTCAAATGGGAGAAATTGGCCAAAATGAAGGGGCTAAAGGCCCTATGCAAGTTGGAATCCAGTAGGGTAGTCAAATCTTAAAGCACTTTTGTCCTTTGACTACATGTCTTACATCCAGGTCACACTGATACATGAGGTGGGTTTCCATGGTCTTGGGGAGCTCTGCCTCTGTAGCTTTGCAGGGTATATCCTTCCTCCTGACTGCTTTCACAGGCTGGCATTGAGTGTCTGTGGCTTTTCCAGGTGCATGGTGCAAGCTGTTGGAGGATCTACCATTCTGGGGTCTGGAGGATGATGGCCCTCATCTCACCACTCTGCTAGGAAGTGCCCCAGTGGGGACTCTGTCAGGACCTCAATACCACATTTCCCTTTCCCAATGCCCTGGCAGAGGTTCTCTATGAGGGCTGCCACCCTTCAGAAAGCTTCTGCCTGGACGCCAGGTATTTTTACACATCCTCTGAAATCTAGGCAGAGGTTCCCAAGCCTTAATTCTTGACTCTGTGCACCCACAAGCTCAACACCACATGGAAGCTGCCAAGGCTTGGGGCTTGCAGCCTCTGAAGCCATGATCTGAGCTGTACCTTAGCCTCTTTTAGCCACGGTTATAGCACTGGGGACACAAGACACCAAGTCCCTAGGGTGCACGCAGCAGGAAGGCCCTGGGCCCAGCCCACAAAACCATTTTTTTTCCTCTTGGCCTCTGGGTCTGTAATAAGAGGGGCCACTGCAAAGGTCTCTGTGTGACCCTGGACACATTTTCTTCATTGGTTTGGCCTTTAACATTTGGCTTCTCACTACTTATGCAAATTTATACAGCTGGCTTGAATTTCTCCTTAGAAAATGGGATTTTCTTTTCTGTTGCATCACCAGGCTGCAGATTTTCCAAACTTTTATGCTCTGTTTTCCTTTTAAACCTGAATGATTTAACAGCACCCAAGTCATATCTTTAATACTTTGCTGCTTAGAAATTACTTCTACAAGATACCCTAAATCACCTCCATTAAGTTCAAAATTCCACAAATCTCTCGATCAGGGTCAAAATGCTACCAGTCTCTTTGCTAAAACATAGCGAGTCCCCTTTGCTCCAGTTTCCAACAAGTTCCTCATCTCCATCTGAGACTACTTCAGTCTACATTTTCTTATCCATATCACTATCAACATTTTGGTCAAAGCCATTTAACATGTCTCTAGGAAGCTCCAAACTTTCCCACATTTTCCTATCTTTTTCTGAACCCTCCAAAATATTTCAACCTCTGCCTATTACCCGGTTCCAAAGTCACTTCCACATTTTTGGGTACCTTTATGAAAGCACCCTACTCTACTAGTACCAACTTACTGTATTGTTTCATTTTCATGCTGCTAATAAATACACACCTGAGACTGGATAATTTATATAGGAAAGTGGTTTGTTTAATGGACTCACAATTTCACTCAGCTGGAGAGGCCTCACAATCATGGCAGAAGGTAAAAAACACACCTTACATGACAGCAGGCAAAGAGAGAATGAGAGCTAAATGAAAGGAGTTTTCCCTTACAAAACCATCCAATCTCATGAGACTTATTTACTACTATGAAAGCAACATGGGGAAAACTGCCCCCGTGATTCAGTTATTTTCCATCAGGTCCCTCCCACAACACATGGGAATTATGGGACCTATAATTCAAGATGGGATTTGAGTGGGGACACAGCCAAACCATATCACCAATCTGCATTCCCACTATAAATGTAGAAGGGCTTCCTTTCTCCCACACCCTCACTAACATTTGTTATCTCTTGTCTTTTTAATAACAGACATACTTTTTTAAAAAAATAAAAGCCCATTCGTATAGGTGTTGTCTATGGCTGCTTTGTGTTATGGCAGAGTTGAATAGTTTCAAGAGACAATACGGTGTGAAAATACCAAAATATTTACTATGTGGCACTTTATGGAAAAACATTTTTGACTCATACCTTAGATCCTCAACTAATTTTTATGAGCAAATTAGATCAACGCAAGCCATGTTGATCTGAGTTAAACTATTTGGTTCTGTGTTATAATATATGATTTCTGGGCTTGATGTTAGAATTTAAGGGAATTTCATAAAATCCATTAGAGGGAAGAGAATAAGAAACCTGATAGCTTTTAAACATATTAAATCATGTAATGAAAATAATAATACCATGATTTATGTTTCTACTAAGCATCTTTCTGGAAACAGAAATATAATGGTCAGTAGGTTTCTATGGAGACAGATTTATTTTTAAATCAGCCTAAAACCCTAGAAAAATCCTCATCAGTATATTTTGGGTCTTTCCAGACACTCAGGTTTCAACCATGGTAACTGCCTGTAGTTGATTAAAGGTCATCCATTAAAGGAGTGGTTCTCAAATTTCAGGGGCATCAAAATCATCAGAGGGCTTAGAAAGAGACAGGTTCCTGGTCTTCACCCTTAGAATTTCTGGTTCAAGGGGCTAGGAGAGGCAAAACTATGAATTTATTATAAGTTCCCAGCCAGTAATGATTGGAGTGCTTGGTCAAGGAACCACACTTTGAGAATCACAATCTTAAGGTATTTGCTCAGCAATGAAAAAGCAAATGGTATCCTATATGACATCTTCATGTGTACATTTTGTTATAAGAATGACTTAGATGACAGAGTAATCATTTAAGCAAAATAAGTGAAGTTTAAAGCAACAATAAAGGTGTGAATCTCAGTCCTGTTTCTTCCATGTTTTCATCAAATCAAGTAAAATTTCAGAATTCTCATAATTAAATAGAGGATGGAGATGAATTTTGCCTTTCTTACATGGTTATTTGGGAGTGTTTTTTATTATTTAGTAATGTGAAAAATTACTAAAGTGTAAGATATTTATGAAAATGTTAAGATTATCAAGTTTATAGAGATGTAGTTCATCAAAATACACTGTAAGATTTCACTGATTTCTATCCAGATTGTCGACTTCATCTTATCCTCAATATATTTTTAATGAACACAGGTGTTATTTATATTGTTGGAACCTTTCATGTACTCTTTCAGAACACATTCCAACATAAAAATAATAAACCGTTTATTGAAAATGAGACAATGTGCTAGAAACCTTAAATGTATAACATATATTTCTCACTTACTTCTCTCCATATCTACTTTTTACTTGTCTTCCTCCTGTTTTCTGCTATGGGAGACTGATATACATCAACAGGTTTCTGTGGCCTCTGGCCTATTGTTGAGTTTAGACATTTAAGACCCTGACAGGAAACCAGATGATGAGAAGAAAATGAAAAGTAAGGGAGGATATCTATTCCCCTGGTTCTTCATTGTGAAATTCCCTTAGAATGTCTAGGTTTCATCAGTGTCTCTGTTGCTCTCATAGTAGCCTGCTCTATACAACTCCCACTCCTTCTGCTAACCTTGGCTCCCTCCTTCCTTCAGACTTGATAAAGGCACAGCTTGATGCTGCCAGCTTTACAGGGGGATTTGTTTGTACTACCCCTATACACTACTCTAATCTTCATAAGTAGCCCTTTTGTAAATTAGCCTGTTTAAATTATTGCAAGTTCAATGGAATTTGTTGAGATGCTTGCTAGTAATAGCATCCTTGTAATAGTTTAATGAAGGAAATATTTTTTCATTTAACAAATGAGAAAACTAAGGCTTCAGGAGATGTGTTAGTGTCGAGATTCAAAATCAGTCTCCATTCTCAAATGTACTGCCAAAGGTTGTACTACCAAAAGTTCTCTAGTGTGGACAAATATAAGATTGCTTGGGGACTTTGTAAAACATATTGATTAGTAAGCTTCAACCTAAAAAAATTCTGATTACAAGATATTTCATAAATTTTAAAAATCTGTATTTTAATAGTAGCCCAGGTTTTTCTTAAAATAATACTGTTAACAATATTAATTCTTATAACATGATTATAATAATTATGAAATCATACCAGTACAGGTCTTTCTTAACTTGAAATTGTTTGACTTACTTCAACTTTAACATGGTATGAAAATGATATGCATTCTGTAGAAACTGTACTTCCAGTGCCCATACAACCATTGTGTTTTATACTTTCAGTACAGTATTTAATACATTGTATGAGATATTTGACACTTTATTATAAAATAGGCTTTTTGTTAGATCATTTTTGACCAATTATAGTTTAATGTAAGTATTCTGAGTATGTTTAATCTAGGTTAGGCTAAGCTATGATGTTCTGCATATTAGGTGTTTTAAACACACTTTCTACTTAACAATATTTTCAACTGACAGTGGGTTTATTGGGACATAACCTTATCATTAGATGAGGAGCATCTGTATATTATTAATTAAATATGAATCATCAGTATATCAATATATTATAGTAAATGACAATTATAGTAAAATGACAATTATATTAATAAAAGTTCCTTTATAATACCACTGCTCATTAACATTTGTTATCTTCCCTACCAGTTATCTTCATAACAATTGTAATGAAAAACATAGTATTTTTATCTTCTTCTACAGATGAAGAAACTAATGAATCAAGAATTTTAGTGGCCGGGCGCGGTGGCTCAAGCCTGTAATCCCAGCACTTTGGGAGGCCGAGGCGGGTGGATCACAAGGTCAAGAGATCGAGACCATCTGGTCAACATGGTGAAACCCCGTCTCTACTAAAGATACAAAAAATTAGCTGGGCATGGTGGTGCATGCCTGTAATCCCAGCTACTCAGGAGGCTGAGACAGGAGAATTGCCTGAACCCAGGAGGCGGAGGTTGCGGTGAGCCGAGATCGCGCCATTGCACTCCAGCCTGGGTAACAAGAGCGAAACTCCGTCTCAAAAAAAAAAAAAAAAAAAAAAAAAAAAAGAAAGAATTTTAGTAACTTGACTAAGATTATATAATGTAGTTCAGTGGCACAGATATCTGATTACAGAGCCCATGCTCTTGAATCCTCACTATGCAGCTGGCCTCTGGATGATTTTTGGTGAGCTGCAACAATCTATCACTAGGTCCCCAGTTTTGCTGCCTCAATTTTCTCACCTTATCTTGTATCGCTACTTACTCATTAAAGTGGATGATTCTACCACAATTACTGCCCTAATTTTAAATTTATCTTCTCATGTGAAGGGCTGTGAAATAAATGAGTCCACCTGTTTTTTTCTATATTCATTAGTTTTAATAGACATAGTTGTATCTCTTCTGAGCATTTTAGAATTAAAAAAGATAACCATAAGCAATGAAGCTAGTTTTTAAAAAGTTATCTGGATTTAGTAGTTATGCACAAATATATGTCCAGTAGAAAATGCACAGGTGTTCTTTCAACTAATTATATACAAATAATCTCAGCTAATTTTCCTCAGTTTTTAAATATCATTTTAAATGTCTAGAACATTGCTTTCAGGTGCTAATCACAATTTAATTATATAGTATTTTCTAGAATACCATTCTCCAGTAAAACTGTGCTGATTAAAATGATCTGTCTGCGCTACCTATACAGCAGTCACTAGCCACATATGGCTATAGAGTATGTGAAATATGGCTAGTAAAAGTGAAAAAATGATTTTGAATGCTACTTCAATTCAACTGATTTAAATAGTCTCTTGAGTGGTAGCCATCTTTTGGGACAGCACAGTTCAGCAAAATACCTTAAGGAGCATTCTTTTGTTCCTGTTGTCTTTATTTGACATATTTTGAGAATATTTTAAATCTGTGTTCTTTTTAAACTTGGAAGTGGTTAAGATATTTAAATCATTTAAAAGATTTTGGTCTTCTTAAGTTCTCTTTTATTGCCATTTTAATTTCACCCCTTGTATGAAAAATATAGTTGCATTTATGTATTTTGAATCTAATGACTTATTCCTTTTGTTCTTGTGTTATATTTTTCATGACTGCAATTTTTTCACCTTGGAACTTGCCTCTCTGTAGCTGTGATGGATGTTGTCAGAGTGCTTCAGTGTTTGAACAGTTCCTCATGAATGACATTTACCTGTAAGATTGCAATCCAGTGTGTCTTCTATAAATCTTTAATCAAATATATAACGTGTTGTGAGGTTTTAATAAACTTGTAAACACAGGAAATTTAAAGCCATCATTTCACACTGTTTTAATCCATAAAACATAGAAAAGTGGTTGTTATTTTATCCATCTGCAGCGAGATGGAGTAATTTTAACAAGCCTTGAAATAAATATGTTGAATATGATACACATTTGTCAGTTGAGTCTGACATCCAACTTCATGAATATAAAAGGTCCTATTTATCATGCAGTGGTAGTCACACATATTACATTTATCATGTCTATACAGGAATGAGTTATTTTCTGAAGCTGTCTTATGTTACGATATAGGAAATATCTAAAACAAAGTAATTATAATCATGTTAAGCATACAAGCAGAATGTAACTGCTTCAAATTTGCATTTAATTTTATATTAATCTGTATGTTGGCTGGGATATGATTTTTATTGATATTTTTATTGTGTTCTTATAATTGTTTTCATCTGGAAGAAGGAAAGATTAATTCTATCATGCTTGTAAATATCTGTATTAAAATGTATTTAGAAATGTATGTCTTTAATTTATTAAGCTGAACAAAAACCAAAATTAAAGCAGTTGACTTTTCTAACAGATATAAAAGGAGATTTTTATTTTAAGAGACAGTGTTACTTCTACATTCTCCATAAAAGAGAATATTCAAGGAAGAATGAAAGAGAGATATCATTAAAAGAAATTTAGAGACATCATTACATTTTGACTTAAATGGTGTCTCATTCTTAAAAGTCACTTCTTGTATATTTCCAGTAAAATACCTATTAAGACACATTCTTAAAGAGAAAAAGCTCACATAATGAATAGTTGGGCTGTCAGTTGATCTTTTAGAGGAAGACAGAAACCTTTTCACCACCTGCATGGCCAATGAAAGTAGATTAAAATATGTAATCGCAGAAACTCTCACAACAACCTTATAAGGTAGCTATTGATTACATCCCTATTTTTCAGGTGGGAAAATGAGCTCAGAGTCATATGCCCATAGTTCTATAGGGAGTAGCACAGAGTCAAGATTTGAACCTAGTCCTGCTCATTAGTTCATGCTCTTAGCTATAATTATATAATCACCTAATAAGATGAGACACTAATAAGATGAGAAAAATTTGTAAACATTTAGATACAAGGAAGCAACTGTTTCTGCATTAGAATCATGTAAATGGACATAAAACAATGAAAGTTGCTAATTCTATACAAGATGGAAAAAATATAAGACAGAGGCTGTTATCAGTAGCTTCTCAGCACAACCCATGGTCCCTGGCAGATGTTAATTAATTGATAATGCATGATTGAATAAATGAATCAATTAGTTGATCAATGAATTGATCATCCATGAGTGAGAGACTTTACAGAAAATCATAATTAGAATGTTGAAAGAATCTTGAAGTATTATATAGAAACTATAAATATTAAACTTGAAAGACAAATACAGCCTTCTTACAAGTAAAAATCTTTCAAATAATTGAAGACAGGGTGGATTTATTCTGTGTGGCTCCAGAGAGCAAAATTAGGACAAATTAGTAGAAATTACAACCCAGCAAATTCTAATACAAAATAAAAAAGTATTATATAAGAGTCATTTTGATTTGAATTTTAATTTATAAAATGTAAAATAAAACATTAGTGTCGTAAAAACCAATTTTCAAATTACATGTATTTTAGATTATCAGTTTGTAACCTCTCAATATATTATTGATATTATAAATAAGGGTTATTTTATTTGACCAACTCAGAGATAAGATTGACCAATTTTAAGTTTTAAGCTTAATTTGTCTCTCAAGTGCTTGGCTATATATATATTTAGGCTTATGTTTAAGAGGGAGTTTAATAATGGTCAAGGTTTGTTTATTATTTCTTTTGAAAGCACATTCTCCTAAATAGGGCTCAATACTTAAATTGAAGCAATATTGGCAACATGTAATTATGAATATCTCTATCTTAAAAACACTTTCAGTGTACACATGACAATTATGTATGATTGTATTTCAATACCTTAGGTTTTGAATCTGAAGTTGTATTTAAAGTAAGGAGACTCACTTTCCACTAAGTCCTCCTACTCTAAACCCTGCCAAATTCAATTCTTTTTAGGAGTTGGAAGAGTAAGACAATAACTCCCTAATTACCATCTATTTACTTAGCTAATTGTGAAAGATGGTGCATTCATGACTTATTCAGCAATGCATAGGAAGCCTGATTTGATAAGTGAAAAAGATAGAAGTAAAGAACTCAAGCTAATAAAATGTTTACATGTTTCATTGTTGATCAGTCATGGAAACCTATACATAAAGTTAAATAAATCATGGTTCTAAAGCTAAACTGAGGATGGGAAGTTTCTCTCTGAATAAAGAACTATTAAATCAGTAGTTTCAGGAATCCCAAATAAAATAAGAGAAGAAGGTAACTCTTTAGCTCCATGAAGAATGGAAAACTTTGAGATGCGGAAAAAGTTTTTTATAGAAATATATTCTTCTTAGGAAGGAGGCCAAATATAACAGAAATCTGTAAATAGTGACTGATTTCTTTAAAATATGCATTTACATTTGATTGTTATTGTAAAGGGTAGGGTAATAATAAATACTCTTTAACTATAAATATGAAGTTTGTGGATCAGAGAGGAGAAGCATGAAAATGAAAGACAAGTGCATATGCATTTACTGTTGACCCTTGAACAACATGAATTTGAATTGTTCAAGTCCATATAAATATGTAGATTTTTTTAAACCAAACATACATTGAAAATACAACACTTCCTTATTCAAAAAATGGTGATGGAAAAAATGTATAGCCATATGCAGAAGAATGAAATTGGACCCATCTCTCTCACCATAAACCAAAATTATAATGGATTAAAGACTTTGTTTTTTAAAGACATATTTTGTGACTTAACATATGGTCTGTCCTTGAGAATGATTGATGTGCTGAGGAGAATAATGTGCATTCTGTAGCTTTTGGATGAAATGTTCTAAAAATATCTATTAGGTCCATTTGTTCTATGGTTCAGGTTAAGTGTGATGTTTCTTTGTCGATTTTCTATCGATGACTTTTCCAATGTTGAAAATGGGTTGCTGAAATCTCCCACTATCATTTTATTGGAGTCTATCTCTCTCATTGGCTCTAATAATATTTGCTTTATATATCTGGGTGCTCTAGTGTTGGGCACACATATATGTATAATTGTTATAGGCTGTTGCTGAATGGATCCTTTTATCTTTATATAATGACCTTCTTTGTCATTTTTTATAGTTTTTTTCTTGAAATCTATTTTATTTGATATAAGTGTAGCTACTCTAGCTCCTCATTGGTTTTCATTGGCATGGGATCTCTTTATTTATTTATTTATTTATTTATTTATTTATTTATTTATTTGATTTCAGTCTATCTAGACCTAGCTAGGTAAAGTATATTTATTCTAGGCAACAGATATTTGGGTCTTTATGTTTTTAAATCTATTCACTCATTTTATGTCTTTTTATTGGAGAGTTTAGTCCATTTGCAAATAATGTTATTATTGATAAGTAAGGACTTACTCTTGCCATTTTGATGTTTTCTGGTTGTTCTGTGGTCTTCTATTCCTACCTTCCTTCCATCCTTCCTTTGTTTCATTAGTGAAGGTGATTTTCCCTGGTGGTAAGTTTTAATTTCTTGCTTTTTATTTTTTGTGTATGTGTTGTAATGATTTTGTATTTGAGTTTACCATGAAGCTTGCCAATAATATCTATAATCCATTATTTTAAACTGATGATAACCTAACACTCATTGCTTAAACAAACTGGCAAATATAAAACCAATTAAAATTCTATACTTTAACTTTGTCCCACTACATTTTTAACTGTTTTTTCTACCTATATATTACCGTACTGTGTTGTGAAAAGTTGTTGTAGTTATTTTTTTATTAGTTCATCTTTTAGTCTTTCTACTTAAAAAATGAGTAATTTACACATCAATATTACAATGTTGTAATATTCTGTGTCTTTCTGTGTACTTAGTATTACCAGTAAGTTTTGTACTCTGATGATTTCTCATTACTGCTCATTAGTGTACTTTTCTTTCAGATTGAAGGACTCCTTTCAGTGAAATGAAGTTAAAACCTTACTAATAAGTGGGTAAAGATGAATGTTTTTCAAAAAAAGACAGGTGGCCAAGAAACATATGAAAAAAATGTTCAATATCTCTAATTATCAGAGAAATTCAAATTTAAACCACAATGTGATATAACCTTACACCAGTCAGAATAGCTATTATTAAAACTCAAAATAACCATAAATGTTGACAAGGTGTCAGGGAAAAGGAACAGTTATACATGGTTGGTGTGAATGTAAATTTGTATAACCTCTATGAAAGACAGTATGGCGATTTATAAAATAAAAATTGAAGTACCATTTAATTCAGCAATCCCAGTACTGGGTGTCTACCCAAAGGAAAATAAATCATTTATACCTGCACTTGTGTATTTATCATGTTATTATTTACAATAGCAAAGTCATGGAATCAACCGAAGTGTCCATCAACAGGTAATTGAATAAAGATGGGGTGTCTGTGAGTGAGAGAGAGAAAGAGAGAGTTCAGAAAAGGTGCCATGTTAGAGCTGACTCTTAAATTGAGCAAGTTTCTATTGAATTAAGTAGAGGACATTCCAGGAAAAGGGAAATATGTTAATAAGATACAAAACAGGAATTGGGGAGAGATACCATGCGGAGAAATGCCAGATATAGGTGATGGGGAGGAAGGCAGCAAATCACACTGCCACGTGTGTACCTATGCAACAATCTTGCATGTTCTTCACATGTACCCCCAAACCACATTCTGCACATGTACCCCAAAACCCAAAGTGCAATAAAAAATAAAAATAAATAAATAAATAAATAAATAAGAATTTCTACATGTTTTTGTAAGCCCACAGCACATGGTTTAAAGTGGTGTCTGTTGAGGGGAGCTCTCCAGAGAATGATTTTTAGAAATAAGTTCACACAAGAACCATGTATTCATCTAAAAAAAACCTTGGACTTTATCTTACAGGCATTACAGAACTATGAGCAACTTCTATCTTTTAGGAAGTTATAAATTACTTAAAATTGGTACTCAGGATTGAGGTTCTAAGTAAACATTTACGACTTGAAGCCAAAGAGATGAACAAGGTCACTCAGGCAAGGTTAAGAGGCTGTACTGAGACCCCTGGGGAAAATGATATTTAGAGTCCCCATGTCCTTACAAAGCAGTCAAGTAAGATGAGAGCAGAAAATTGTCCATCAAATTTAGCAACTTTGAAGTTACTTGTAATCTTTGCCAGAGCAGTCTAAACATATACAATAAAAAGGGCAAGTACAAAGGGAAAATAAATCAATGACTCAGTGTGATAGGATTTTATGTACTCTGCATGTTACCAAGTTTCAAAAGATGAGTTGTTTCATAAGGAATATGTCTCATTCGTTTATATTTTAATTGATAAATGCAAATTTCCCAACAAAACTACATAACAACAAAAGAAGCAATATTCATTAATGTCCATAGGCCCTAGACTGCCTGATGTCAAATAGCACTGTAGGATTTCCATGTCTAAAGTACTAATAGAAAATGCATCTCATCAAGTGGAGCTATCAATGGTAAAGTTCAAATGTTCTGATATTTACAGCCTAATGCTCTCTGAAAAATTAAACACAAATTTGAACAAATGTAGTTTGTTGAGTGGTGTAAATTATTTAAAAAATTGTGAATCTCAATATAGCTTAGATATTAAGAGTCTGGCTGTACCATTACAAAACAGTAGGCAGGATTTCAGGGTACAGGATACATTTTGTGGTGTGTTTTATAAAACCTAATTAAAAAGAAAATAAGAGTTTGTTCTCAAGTACTCTGATGATGTTTATGTAACTGGCCTTGTTTAAAACTGGCCTCTACACACCCAAATGGACACTGGTTAAAAGGGGGCTGTAGCTCTACGGCTGTCCACTTTCAGGTAGTGTTTCCATGTAGTTCAAAACCATGGTATGCAGACACCACTTGTAAACCAGGCCCATTCTTCTCTTCCTCTCTCAGCTGATCACGGGGAACTCCCAATGAGGCCATCAGTGCAGGCTGAGGGAGAGAAGGCAGGGTAGGAGGAGTGAGGACCATGGTCATTTGAACCATTTCATCATGAAACCCACTTGTTTCACAAGACCAGCTTGAGCCCAATCACATATTTACCGCTTACATTTGATGATGGAATGGAATGCTGCTGTGTAAGCCCAACTTTATGGTTAGATGGGTCAGAAAGCAATTTATGATAGGCAGTTCAGGTCGCATGGTGACTTGATGACCCATAGTCAAACATTCAGTTTCTACCAAAGCCCAGTAACAAGCCAAAAGCTGTCTGTCAAAAGGAGGGTGATTATCTGCAGAAGGTGGCAGGGCCTCGCTCCAAAATCCTAGAGACTTCCTCTGTGATTCACCTATGGGGGGTCTACCAAAGGCTCCAGATAGCGTTCCTGTCTGCCACTGACACCTCAAGCACCATTGGATCTGCTGGGTCATATGTTCTAAGTAGCAGAGCAGCTTGCACAGCAGCCTGGACCCGTTACAGAGCCTTCTCCTGTTCTAAACCCACTCAAAACTGGCAGTCTTTTGGGTCACTAGATAAATTGGCTAGAATAGCACACCCAAATGAAGAGTGTGTTTCCTCTAAAATCCAAATAGGCCCACTAGGCGTTGTGCCTCTTTCTTGGATGTAGGAGGGGCAAAATGCAACAACTTATCCTTCACCTTAAAAGGAATATCTTGGCAGGCCCCACACCACTGGACTCCTAAAAATTTTACTGAGGTAGAAGTTCCCTGAATTTTAGTCAGATTTTTTTCCCATCCCCTGGCACACAAATGTCTCACCAATAAGTCCAGTGTGTTTGCTATGTCTTATTCACTGGATCCAATCAGTATAATGTAATCAACATAATGGACCCTTGTGATATCCTGTAGAAAGGAAAAGTGATCAAGATCTCTGCAAACAAGATTCTGACACAAAGCCAGAGATATGATATACCCCTGAGGTAGGACAGTGAAGGTATATTGCTGGCCTTGCCAGCTGAAGCCAGATTGCTTCTGATGAGCCTTATGGACAGGAATGGAGTAAAAGCATTTGCCAAATCAATGGCTGCATACCAGGTACCAGGAGATGTGTTAATTTGCTCAATTAATGAAACTACATCTGGTACAGTAGCTGCATTTGGAGTCACCACTTGGTTAAGCTTATGACAATGTACTGTCATTATCCAAGATCCATCTGTCTTATACACAGGCCAAATAGGAGAGTTGAACAGGGAGGGATGTAGTGGGAATCACCACCCCTGGGTCTTTCAAGTCCTTGATGGTGGCATTAATATTTGCAGTCCCTCCAGGGATGCAATATCATTTCTGGTTTACTATTTTTCTAAGTAGAGGCAGCTCTAAAGCTTCCATTTGGCTGTTCACGCCATAATGGCCCTCACCCTGCCATTCAGGGAGCCAGTGTGGGGATTCTGCCAGCTGCTAAGTATGTCTGTGCCACATATGCATTCTGGCACTTGGGAAATGACCACAGGATAAGTCCAGAGACCCACTGGACCCACTAAGTCAGACCTGAGCTAAAACTCCATTAATTACCTGACCTCCATAAGTCCCTGCTTTAACTGGAGGACAACAATGACATTTTGGGTCCCCTGGAATGAACATTAACTCAGATCCAGTGCACAGTAGTCCCCGAAGAGTCTGAAAATTTCTGTCTCCCTAGTGCACAGTTACTCTGGTAAAAGGTTGGAGATCTTGTTGGAGAAGGATGGGAGAAAGATTAGTAGCATGAATTATTAGTAATATAGTGGGGTCCCTTTTCAAAGGGACCTGGCTTCCCCTTCATTCAAGAGGTTCTAGGTCTGCAAACTGGTTAAAGTCTTAAATTGATTGAGGTGCCATGATTCTATATTTTTATAATTTAAATTACTCATTTGTCCTTTTGACCTGGAGGTGTTCTGTGTATACAAATTAAATAAGAATGCAGTAGGCTTTCTATCAGTTTCACTTCTAGGAATACTGTGATTAATTGGATAATGCCAGAGCTCTACATGAGTCAGACTACTCTGATTGCTGCTTTGCCTCTGCTGTCCATTACAGTAGCTACACCCACCTTGCCTTTGACAGTTGAATGCTGCTATTTGGCCCCTGCCACTTTGGGATTCAATTATTCCAGTTGCATTTAAATATTCTAATTGAGTGACTGTGGTTCCACTGTAAGATCTGGCATACAAAGAAAAGCAATCACAGAGCTCTTCAAGGATACAGATGCTCCCCTTACAAATCTGTTTCACAAAGTATTGGTGAAAGGCATGTGTTCTGGACCCTTCCAGCTGGGATGAGTAGATCTAAAGTGACTAATGCACTCTAGCATCCCAATCTTCCTAAGCCTTTGGATCTCTTCTTCTACATTAAACTAAGGAGGATCAGGCATTTTCAGCTCATTCACAGTGGGCTGCCTTTTTATTTATATTTCAGCTAACCATGCAAATAAACTATTAGAACCTTTTTCAATTCCGTGAGCTGCAACATTAAATGCAGAATCCCTGCTTAGTGGCCCCAAATCAATAAATTCAGCCTGATCCAACTTTGTGTTTCTTCCACCATTATTTTTTATTCCACACCTGTAATATCCATTCCCATGTCTATTCTACAAATTTCTGCTTATATAAATTAGAAAAGGCAACTATTTATTTCTTTTTTTTTTTTTTTTTTTGGATTGGATCCTCCTTTTTTTTTTTTTTTAATTTTTATTGCATTATAGGTTTTGGGGTACATGTGCAGAACGTGCAAGATAGTTGCATAGGTACACACATGGCAGTGTGTTTTGCTGCCTTCCTCCCCTTCACCCACACTTGGCATTCATCCCCAGGCTATCCCTCCCCAGCCCCCCCCGCTGTCCCTCCCCCATTCCCCCCAATAGACCCCAGTGTATAGTAGACCGCCTCTCTGTGTCCATGTGTTCTCATTTTTCTCACCCACCTATGAGTGAATATATGCAGTATTTCTTTTTCTGTTCTTGTATCAGTTTGCTGAGAATGATGTTCTCCAGATTCATCCATGTCCTTACAAAGGACACAAACTCATCATTTTTGATTGCTGTATAATATGCCATGGTGTATATGTGCCACATTTTCCCAGTCCAGTCTATCATCGTTGCGCATTTGGGTTGGTTCCAGTTCTTCTCTATTGTAAACAGTGCTGCAATGAACATTCATGTGCATGTGTCCTTATAGTAGAACAATTTATAGTCCTTTGGATATATACCCAGTAATGGGATTGCTGGGTCAAATGGAATTTCTATTTCTAGGTCCCTGAGGAATCGCCACACTGTCTTCCACAATGGTTGAACCAATTTACACTCCCACCAACAGTGTAAGAGTGTTCCTATTTCTCCACATCCTCTCCAGCATCTGCTGTCTCCAGATTTTTTAATGATCGCCATTCTAACTGACGTGAGATGGTATCTCAATGTGGTTTTGATTTGCATCTCTCTAATGACCAGTGATGATGAGCATTTTTTCATATGTTTGTTGGCCTCATGTATGTCTTCTTTGGTAAAGTGTCTGTTCATTTCCTTTGCCCATTTTTGAATGGGCTTGTTTGTTTTTTTCCTGTAAATCTGTTTGAGTTCTTTGTAAATTCTGGATATCAGCCCTTTGTCAGATGTATAAACTGCAAAGATTTTTTCCCATTCTGATGGTTGCCAATTCACTCTAGTGACTGTTTCTTTTGCCGTGCAGAAGCTGTGGAGTTTGATTAGGTCCCATTTGTCTATTTTGGCTTTTGTTGCCAATGCTTTTGGTGTTTTGTTCATGAAGTCCTTGCCTACTCCTATGTCCTGAATGGTTTTGCCTAGATTTTCTTCTAGGGTTTTTATGGTGTCAGGTCTTACGTTTAAGTCTTTAATCCATCTGGAGTTAATTTTAGTGTAAGGTGTCAGGAAGGGGTCCAGTTTCTGCTTTCTGCACATGGCTAGCCAGTTTTCCCAACACCATTTATTAAATAGGGAATCCTTTCCCCATTGCTTGTTTTTGTCTGGTTTATCAAAGATAATATGGTTGTAGGTATGTTGTGTTGCCTCCGATGCTTCTGTTCTGTTCCATTGGTCCATATCTCTGTTTTGGTACCAGTACCATGGTGTTTTGATTACTGTAGCCTTGTAGTGTAGTTTGAAGTCTGGTAGTGTGATGCCTCCCGCTGTGTTCTTTTTGCTTAGAATTGACTTGGCTATGCGGGCTCTTTTTTGGTTCTATATGAAATTCATGGTAGTTTTTTCCAGTTCTGTGAAGAAATTCAATGGTAGTTTGATAGGGATAGCATTGATTGTGTAAGTAACTTTGGGCAGTATAGCCATTTTCACGATATTGATTCTTCCTAACCACGAACATGGAATGTTTCTCCATCTGTTTGTGTCCTCTCTTATTTCGTTGAGCAGTGATTTGTAGTTTTCCTTAAAGAGGTCCCTTACATTCCTTGTGAGTTGTATTCCTAGATATTTTATTTTCTTTGTAGCAATTGTGAATGGCAGTTCATTCTTGATTTGGTTCTCTTTAAGTCTGTTATTGGTGAGAAAAGGCAACTATTTCTTTTGGGAAGTAGTGCATTGCCTTGTAGTCACACTCTGAACCTCACCTCTAGGGGCCTGCTAGGAATTTAGTTACAGGTCTAGAAGCAAAAGGGGTGTTAGGGGTAGGTCCTGAGGAGAATTGGCATTGTCTTGCCTGGCAACTGCCTTAAGAGAGGCCATCACTGTTGCCTCAGGCAGTGCATGGTTAATCTCCTCAGTCTAAGGTGGAAAGGCTGATGGCAGTGTGAGTGGAAGAGGGGATGTTGCCATCACTGAGGGTGGGGAGGCTGTTTCCTCTGGCAAGAAAGGCTTATCAGGGTTTACAAGCTTAGTCTCCCCAGCTTCATCAGGGTCCTCCCACATGTCCTCATTCCAAGTTGCAGGGTCCCATTCTTTTCCAGTCAGTGCCCTCACTTTAACAGTAGACAGCTGGTGAAGCTAAGCATACACCTTTTGTTGCAGGTCAGCCACCTCCATAAGAGCTTGTGTCTGATTTCCCACATTTTCAGCCCTTTGTCTACAGGAGATAAGACTCTCACTTAGGGCAGTCTTTGGAACTGGCTAACAGACAGAGGCTCAGCAAGTGCTTCTGGAGCCATGAGTTGGAATCCCTGAGCTCATCATTTTCTTTCTTCACTTTCTCCAGTGAACTTAGGAGCAACCAACCAACTTTATTATATTTCTTTGTTACCCACATATGGTTGAAGGTATTATGTATAGCTACTAAACTTCTTGCCTCTCAAAAGTAGTGAATCTGGAATATCAATTGCATTTATTTTGCATAACCCTCTAAACAGTTTACACCAAGGACTATTAGTGTTCTCCATATATTAGAGTCCTAGTATTTTGGGTTAAATTATATTTAGCAGCCAACTCCAGTAACCCCAAAACCATCTTTAAATTCTGTATCTCTAGAACCACTTTGGGTATTATAAAAATTAATTGTGCTTCATATTCAAACCAGTTCTCTTTTGAGGTAAAACTGTTTTGAAAAAAATGAGACAACTATGAAAATATTAATTTTGAAATGAGAATTTACATTTCTTTGTTGATATTTTTAAAGAAAATTCAGAATGATTTTAATACTCCAACTTAGTCACTCCTAAATTGAATGAGTACAAATAGATTAATTGATAAATAGTTTCAAAAATCAGATAAGAATTTCTTATGTTAAATATTTATGCCAACAAAAACCATAGATTTAAAAATTATTAATAAATATTAAAGATCTTGTTTTCTCAACAGAATTATTTTTTCAATTTTTAACATAAATTTCTAAAAAGTTAAATTATTACATATTGCAGTCAACATCCATTTATTGCATGGCTTTGTTTATTAAATTAGGATAATAAAACTGGAGTGCCTGAGAGTTCAGATTCTGTAGCCAACGTTTATCAATGTAATGCCTTTGATTCCTTGTCTGTAAAATGGACATAATAGAACTGTTACTATGTTAATATATTTAGTATATGTAAAGTACTTGGGACAAAACTTAGTGAAAGGCAATGCATATTACATGTAAGCTATTCTTGTCATTGTTTATAATACTAAGATTTCTGCCTTCCATCACTTAGTTCACAATATACTTAGATGATGAATATTATTTGTACAAGGAATCTTTTAAAATAATTTTACCTATTTTATTCTATTTAATACTATTTCTAATTGATATCATTGCTATTCCATTTCTCAAATAAGAAAAATATAGGCTCAGAAAAGTTCAGTGACCTGATCAATGTCACAAAATTATTACATTTTAGAAGCAGTTCCTTAAAATATGCTGTTTCTTCTTTTATTCAACTAACAACTCACAGCCCTATTAAATCCTATTTATTTTCCCTTATGCAAATAAATGTTTTATGCATGTGACACCAGATTTTGTTACTGAAGCGTCATAAGATGCCCCATAAGGGCCTTGGTTAATTCCACAGGATAGGAACTGATATGGTTTGTCTGTGTCCCCACCCACATCTCATCTTCAATTGTAGTTCCCATAATCCCCATGTCATGAGAGGGACCCTGTCGGAGGTAAAGGAATTATGGGCACAGTGATTCTCAGAATGTTCTCGTGATCCTGAGTGACTTCTCATGAGATCTGATGGCTTTATAAGGGACTTTTCCCCCATTACTCAGCACTTATCTCTCCTGCCACCTTGTGAAAGAGAATGTGTTTGCTTCTCCTTCTGCTCTGATTGTAAGTTTCCTGAGGTCTTCCAGCTATGAGGAACTGTGAATCAATTAAACCTCCTTCCTTTATAAATTAACTAGTCTTGGGTATTTCTTTATACCAGTGTGAGAAGGGAATAATACAGTAATGTTGCCATCTTGTCAGCTCCTGAGATTCATTCCCAAGTGTGTCAATTGTTGTAATGTTAGAATTTGGAATTTGTAAATTTCCTGTTAATAAATACATTTTGTCAAATCTCTGATCCTTCCTGCTGATTTCTCAGGTAATTTTCCTCTTGTGATAAACAGCAAATATGCAAGGTATTTTACACATTTAAAAAAGGCTCTAGAGAGAGCCAGATAATCATAATATTACTCAGTTAAGAACATGGAGGCCGTGTGAGTGTATTAAAAATAGCATTTGGAAAATATGAAAGGGGAATAAGGTTTGTTATTTCAACATAAACATCACTTGTCATGTTTCTCTGAGGGAGTTCAGACCAAAACACAGCAAGGTTTTGTTTGTTTGTTTGTTTGTTGTTTTGTTTTTCTATATTTTGTATACTGAACCTAAATACCTGGCTCTAAAATGATTTCTTCAAATTAACATTTGGTAATGTTGGGTTTTCAGGGATTAATAAGATATTTTAATTACATTAAGAATTATGTTCTCAACTGTCAGTAGCAATTCAAATATACTGTGACACTGTTTTTCCTCCTCTCCTAATTTTAGATCTTGTTTGCCTGAATTTAGGTAGAAGTCAGTATATTTAATGAATCATATGTTCAGCCAAAGCCTGAATATGTTGACATAATATGTGCTTAAAGAATGTCAACTCTTAATGGGAGGTTTGTTCTAGGCTTCAGTATCTAATATACTGCTTTTATAGTGACACAATCTCCTTGGCTTAAGTTTCAAATGAGATATTTCAGGTAATCTATCCACTGGGCAGCTTTATTGGTTTTAACCAAATAACCTCATATCATTTTGGATGCCATGTATTATGGTACTTTTAAAAAGTTATATCTAGCTATATAGATATGTAGGTGAGAGGATGGGGATTGATGAGGAGAACCATCAAAATTTTGAAGTGTATTTCCTTTTTCAGTGAAATCTTTTCACCTACATAGGAATTCCAGGGAAGATCACTAGCTAAAGGTAATTTTGATGCACCAGGTGCTCTGTTATTCTAACAATATTTGTATTGCACTATGTTGCTAAAGATATGGAATCCACTGAACACTTTGGTGGACAGTATTCCTGTTTGTTACTGCAAAATAGTTTATTTCAGTGAGATAAAAATCAGAGGAAAGTTACCAAATAATTCACCATCTTTATTAGATTTTGCTACCACCCTTTCATCATATAACTGTTTTCATTTGTGAAAAGGATTCTCATACTGTATAGTTTACTTTATTACCTTTCTTTAAGTTCCAGTCATCTATTTTATTCTCCTCATGGGAACTCAGTGATACTATTTGCTGGTGTATAAAACCCAGTGGAGATGCCCTATTTATTGAGTGTTAACCTGAATGTTTTATGCCCAAAGGGTTTCATCTAGTCCTGTTGCTTCACCGTGATATTTTAATATTCTTAGAGTAGAGATATAAATGGCTTAAGCCACAAGGATGCTAAAACATACAGTAATCATTTCCCCCATCAAAGCTGCTTTAATATGGCTCTTCCATTAACTGGGGAAATAAGATTTGAGGGTTATAGAAATTTTCTTCCAGTCTTGTAAAGGAAATTTTGCAAGTATAAATGCCAACGTTAGTAGTACTGGCTTACTTTAACTACAGACTTTCACATTTGTGATCCACATACATTATGAGAGGTGAGATTTAAGATGAATAATAGGTGTTTCCTAGGTAATATTTATTTTTTTTTCCATTGAGGAACCTTGCCTTTACACTTAGAATTATGAACGGTGTTCTCAATTTTTCACATACTAGTTAAAAATAATTTCTAGTAAATGAATGGTTCTCAAAATATGGTTCATAGACTAGCAGCATCAGCTTCACCAGGAAACTTAGAAATGCATATTCCCAAGACCCAACTCAGACATCCTGAATCAGAAACTGTGATTGGGGCCCAGCAATCTGATTTTTGTTTGCTTGCTTGTCTTTTATAGAGACAGGGTCTCAATCTGTCACCCAGGCTGGGGTTCAGTGGTATGATCACAGCTTATCGCAGCCTCAAACTCCTGGGTTCCAGTGATCCTTTCACCTCAGCCTCCCACATAGCTAGAACTACAGATGTTTGCCACCTTACTCGGCTAATTTTCTAATTTTTTGTTGAGATGGGGTCTTACTATATTTCTCAGGTTGATCTCTAACTCCTGGCTTCAAGTGATCCTCCAAAGAGCTAGGATTACAAATGTGAGCTGCTGCATCTAGCCTGCAGTCTGTTTTTAAACAAACTGTCTAGTTAACTTTGATGATGCTGAAGTTTGAGAACCACTTTAGCAAATCATCTAACTTACCAAAGAACAATTGGGTGTGAGACTTAACATGACTAAATTGCCTAAATGTACTGTCCAGTTCCACAAAATACTTGTTAGACCTCACCATCAAATAATTTTATGTAAGATATTATACCATGATAGAGGCCACATACAGAATAGATATTCAAAAATACTTGTTGAGTGACTGAATGACTTCTGTGCAGACTTAGTTCCTTTAGGCTTTATAGTGGTACAATAATTTCAGTATTTTAAAAATGATCTAATAATATGCAGCATATCTGAATGTCGTTATCCATGTTTAAGCGAAGTGTTAATACACTACAAATTTGTTAATGTTAATAAATTTAAATCTATCTTGTAAATTCAAGATATGTGGATATTTTAGCTTCTAAAAGATGCATAAAATATCTACAAAGCATATAGTGTGAAAAATACAGTTAAATTGCAGTAACTGATCTTGTTCTGAAATTGGTTGTTAAAAGTTGTAAGCAGTTTCTCTAGATCCTTAGCTAACCAAGAAAATAAAATACTAACTTTGTATATTTAATTGCATTATTATAAAGGTCTATTATATTTAAAAGCAAGTTCTAAATTTTAACAAGAGTACTGGTTTAGTTGGCCATTAAAATGTCACTACCTTTTTAAAAAAAATATAACAACTTTATTGAGGTAAAATTGCACTTGTAAAGTGTACACAATTTGGTAAGATTTTACATATTTTTACATCAGTGAAATTATAACTACAATCAAAATAATCACTAAAACCTTCAACCTATAGCTTTTCTTGTTGAAAAGTTTGCTTTGTAATCCCTCACTCCTTAGCCTCTTCTACCCAATGTAGTCCCCAGGAAACTGTTTTGATTTTCGGTACTATACATAAATTTGCATATCCTCAAAATTTTATATAAATAGAATCATGAAGTATGTGGGGTCTTTTTTGTTTATTTTTTGTTGGAGATGGGACTCTGGAGGACTCTGGCTTCTTTCATGCAGCATAATTATTTGAATATTCATCCATCTCCTATATGTATAAATAGGTCATTTCTTTTTATTGCAAAGTAATATTCCATTGTATGGCTATATTACAGGTTCTTCGTTCATTGATGTGATGAACATCTGAGTTGTTCCCAGGTTTAGCTTGTTTCCAGGTTTGGCTCTTACAAATAAAACTGCTGCAAACGTTAGTGTGAAAATCTTTGTATGGATACAGGTATTTCTTTCTCTTGAGTAATTATCATTTGAATGGCTGAATCATATGACAGATATATGTTGGCATCTTAAGAAATGATGAGCTTGTTTTCCAAAGTAGTTGTATCATTTTATATTTCCATCAACAATGTATTGAAGTTCCTTCACATTTGCACCAGTATTTGATATATTCATTCTTTTGAATTTAAATAATTCCATTAGGTAGGTAGCAGTATCATTTATGAGATATATGCTTTGGAAATATTTTCTTCCTTCTTGAGACTTGTCTTTTTATTCACTTGAGAAGAGCAGAAATTTTAATTTTGATGAAGATCAATTTGTCAGTGTTTTAGTGTTTCCTTTCATGACCTTGCTTTTGGTTTCATGTCTAAGAAACATTTTCCTAACACAAGGTCGGGAAAATTTCCTCTTACATCTTCTTTTAGAAGTTTTTTAGTTTTAGGTTTTACATTAAAGTGCACCATCTATGATTAGTTAATTTTTTTGTGTAATGTGATTTAGTTTGAAATTATTTTTTTTTCTTTCCTTCTCGTCTTCTTTTTCTTTCTTCCTTTTCTTTCTTCCTTATCTTCCTTTTATATCTTCTCCTTCTTCTTCTCACTCTTTTGCATATAGATATAAAATGTTTCTAAAACCTTTTTTTAAAAAGTACTATTAACATTTTTAGATGCTATTGTAAATGGTAATTTAATTTTCAATTGTTCATTGCCACTATATGAATATATTTTATATAGTGATTTTTTATCCTTTGCCCTTGCCAAACTTTTCTATTAGTAGCTTTTATATAGATTCCATTGGATTTTCTACGCAATCATCTGTGAATAAAGATAATTTTACTTACATTCTAATCTGAATGGCTTTTTTCTTTTTCTTACCTGAGTTCACTGGTAATGTTGATTAAAAGTGTTAAAAGCAAACATCTTTGGCCAGGCGCGGTGGCTCACGCCTATAATCCTGGTACTTTGGGAGGCAGAGGCGGGTGGATCACAAGGTCAAGAGATTGAGACCATCCTGGTCAACAAGGTGAAACCCCGTCTCTACTAAAAATACAAAAATTAGCTGGGCATGGTGGTGCGTGCCTGTAGTCCCAGCTACTCGGGAGGCTGAGGCAGGAGAATTGCTTGAACCCAGAAAGCGGAAGTTGTGGTGAGCCGAGATCGTGCCATTGCACTCCAGTCTGGGTAACAACAGTGAAACTCTGTCTCAAAAAATAAAAAAAGCAAACATCTTTATATAATCTCTTATTCCACTAAGTATGATATTAGCTATAGAATTTTTAAACAGCCCTTGAAAAAAATAAGGAATTTTCTTTTTTTTCTAGTTTGGTGAGTACTTTTAAAAAAAAAAGTCTGGATATTTTCAAATGTTTCATTAGCATCTTGAGTGGATGATCAGAATGTTCATATGGTTTCTATTATTTAGATTGTTGATATGATGAGTTACATTGCCTAATTTTCAAATTTTAAACACCTTTGCATTTCTAGGACAAGCAGCCCTTGTTCAACCTTTTTATACAACTGTTGGTTTCTATTAACTAAAATTTGGTTTTGAAATGTGAAATTTATGTTCATGAGGGATGTTAGTCTGAATTTTCTTTTTCTGTTTATGGTACTTGGGTAATGCCAGCCTGTTAGAATGACATGGGTATTTCTTGTCCTACTTCAACTTTTTGGAAGAATTGATGTAGAATAATGTTCAGTAGAATTCACTATTGAAGCCATCCTGACTTGTTTTATTTGTGAGAAAATTTTTAACTAAAAGAACAATTTTTTAAATTGATATAGAACTGTACAAATGATCAGTTTCTTACTGTTAGGAATGAATTTGCTTTTCAATGAATTATTTTTTCTGTGTTTTCAAGTTATAGACACAGCATTATTTATGATATTCTCTTATTTTCCTTTATCTCTAGAATCTATAATGACATCATTTCTTTCATTTCTGTTACGGGTAGTTTTTACCTTTCCTCTTCTTTTTTGACAAGTATCACCAAAGGCTTATCAATTTTACTGACCTTCACTAAGGTCGATACTGTTTTGTTTTGTTTTCTACTACGGTTCACTACTGTTTTGTTTTGTTAATTTTATTCTATTATTACGTGTTATCTATTTCATTTATTATAGTTGTGAATTTTTTATGTCATTTTATAACATATTTAATTTTTTCTTTGTTTTCATCTTCTTAATTTGGAACCTGAGGTCATTGATTTGAGAACTTTCTGATGGAATGTTTTGGTGAGATGCCACACATTCTGATTTTTTTAGATTTTGATTTTCCTTCAGTTTAGAATACATTTTTATTTCTCCTTTGATTGCGTTTTGACTCACATGCTACTTAGAAATGTATAATATACTTTTCAAATATTTGAGAATAATCAAGATTCTTAAAATTACTGATACCCAGTTTTATTCTATTATGGTAATAGGACAAAACCATGAATGACTTGAATTATTTCAAATTTAAAAAGACTTATTTAATAGTAAAAAGATAGTCTAGTTTGTGTAAATATTCTAGGTAAACTGGAAAGAATGTGTATGTGCTGTTGTTGAATAGAGTGTTCTAAAGATGTCAATAAGGTAAACATAACTGAAAGTTTTAAGTCTTTTATATATTACTGATAGCCCACATTGTTAGTGTATTTGTTTAAACAGCAATCATTTAAAAATTTAAACAATAAAAATTCTATTTTTTATTAGGTTATTATTTCCAGTGTTCTTCGGTCCTTTTTTTAGATCTGTATCTTCCTCTGGTATCATTTTTCTTTTCCATGGTCATCCTTTATGTTTCTTATGGTAAAGATCTATTGTTGATGAATATGTTCTGCTTTTGTGTCTAAAATGACTTTATTTCACATATACTTTTAGTGCTATTACAATTTTAATAGAATTGTAGGTTGACAGCTTTAATTCTTTCAATATTAAGTATCAGTCTTGTTTCATTGTTTCTGATGAGAAAAGTGTTTTTGATGGTGGCAGCAGTCCCCTTCGAGGTCGCTAGCTGCAGTGGGAGAGATGCAGCTGGGGCTTGCTCTTTCTGCCAAGCCAGAGGGGCCAGGAATAAGTATTCCCAGAGGGGGCCCCGTTATGGGGTTGGAAGCCTGTGCTCCTCGGTGCAGCTGCATCTGCATGATTGTGTGGGGCAGAGGGCTGGAAGTCCCTGTCTTTGCAAGCTCGGAAGTATCTCTTCCCACTCCCTGGCCTTTCTCCGCTCCTGGCACTCACTCCAGTGGGGAACAAAGTTTTGACCAAGCCCAGGCATGTGACAACCCAGCCAGGTGTGCGGCTGGTGGCAGTGATGACATGCCAGCCCTTCTGTTCCCTCCCCCTCTGGACTTTAGGCACTGATGAGCGTGAGAGGCAGGCCAGAGGGCTGAGGGCAGTTCGGTGGGGCCTGCAGGTGCCACTTAGTATGGATAACCTAGCAGACGACATGTTGATGGCAGTAGGAGGCAGACAGGTTTCCAGGTGGGAGGGATCGGGTTCTGGTGAAACCCCATCTTCAAGCCAGGGCTGGCCGGAAGTCTGAGGGCTGGACTACAAGTTCTGGGTGGAGTCTGCGACCTGGAGTAAAAACTTCATTTTTGCTTTTTGGCCAGTTGGATGATACTTTTTCCAGGCCTGCCCATGGCTGCCCATCGACCAATCAGCATGCTCCATTCTGAGCTCCATTTGCTCCATTCTGAGCACATTAAAAACTCAGACTCAGCCAGACTCAGGCACTCAGGGGGACAACTGCCTGTGGAAAGGAGCTATCCACTTCAGATCTCCTGAGAGCTGTGTTGCCCAATAAAGTTCTTGTCTGCCATGATCACCCTCCGGTTGTCCACATAACCTCTTTCTTCCTGGATGTGGGACAGAAAACTCGGGACCCTGAAAACATAGGGAGCAAAATGAGCTATAACACATTCCTGGCTGGCTGGTCAACCTGCAATGCAGGTAGTGACACACTCACAGAATGCAGGAGTGAAGAGTGGCAACCCTTCTGGGGGCCCAGATCTTTGAGTTTTCCAAGCCGGAGATGCTGTAGCACTATAGTCCTCCTAGCCTCTGCTGGTACCCAGCAGTCACCCCATCTGACAGGGCCATGGCAGCCCAGAAGCTGTGAGCCAGAGTGGGGCAGCAGGGGTATGTTACAGCAAAAGAGCTGTAACAAAAATGGGCTGAAACACACATTCCTTGCCACCCCACTTACCATGCTGTGGCAGCAAGGAGAAAAGAGCTTCAGCCTTCTGGGGACCCAGACCTCGGGGCTCCCCAACCCTGAGCTGTGACATGCTGTAACACTCTCTTTGATGCTCTGTTGTGCCTGGCGTCTGCAAGAGTTTGGGTACTATTGCATTCCACAATGCCCTCAGTGGAAGCCACTTGCAGTATGCCTAATCCAGCCACAACCTCACATGGAGCTAGCGCCTCTGCCAGCACCTTGGGCTGCCCTCTCCACTGTGGCCTGTGTGCCTAGCTCTGCGCCGTGGACAGATCCTGTGCTTGTTCAATCACATACCCCTCGCCACTCTGCCTGGCTCACTCCTGGCAGGCATGGGATCTGGACTAGTAGCATGAGTCCAGCACAGCATGCCAGACCAGGCAGGCAGAACGAGCCCAGCAGGTGCAAGCAAAACCAAAGCACAGGTACTACTGGCTACAGAGGTTTCCAGCTGGTGAAGCAACACCCTAAGGATCCTGTGATGCTGCTATCCTCATTGTTTGTCTCAATGTGTCTTTATTCTCTGGCTCCATTAAAAATTTTCCTTTATCACTGGTTTGATCAATGTCAATATGTTGTGCCTTGGGGTAGTTTTCTTTATGTTTATGGTACTTGGTAGGCAATGACTTGAATCTTTTTGTTTATAGTTTTCAAGGATTTGGAAAATTTTCAGTCAGATCTTCATATTTTTTTCTGTTCACTTTTGGTATTCAAATTACATAAATATTTGAGCTCTTGAAGTTGTCCCACAGTTCACTGATAATCTTTTTATTTATTTTTAATTTTTTCTTGCTGTTTCATCTCAGACAGTATCTATTGCTCTTTCTTCAAGTTTAGTAATGTTTTGTTCTGCAGTGTTTAATCCATCTCTTACTACATTTAGTATTCTTTATCCTTGATATTTTAGCTTTCATATCTAGAAGTTATTGGGATCTTTAAAAAATCTTATATTCATCTCTAATTTTTTGAACATATGGAAAACAATATGATGATTGTTTTTATATCCTGGTCTATTGATTACATTATCTATATTAGTTTTGGGTCTACATCATTACTTGATAATTCTCATAACATATCAGGATTTCTTGCTTCACATGCTTGGTAAATTTTTGGTTGTATGCTAGATTATGAATTTAAACTTGTTGGACACTGGATACATTTGTATTGCGATAGATATACTTGAGCTTTTTCTAAGCTATAGCTGAGTTATTTTGAGATAGTTTAATTCTGTCAGGTCTCACTTTAATGATATGTTAAGCAGTTTCAGAGCAATGCTCAGTCAAGGCTTAATTATTCTTCACTGCTGAGCCACAGCCTTCTTGGATATTGTATTCAGTGCTTGTGAAGTTTTACTTTTTCAAACTGACTGATGGGAACAAGCACCATTCCCAGCCCCATGGGAGTGCAGACAGTGTTCCCTTTAATTCTTTCAAGTGGTTCTATTACTGACCTCAGATAATTTTCTCACATTTATCTGCTAATTGGTAATATGCTGAATACTTGAGGGAAACTCTGTATATCTCTGGTGTTCTCTCTTGATAAAACCCTCTCTTCTCTAATACTCAAGTGAATTCTCTCCAACTCTTTGTTTCTCAACTCAGGGAGTGTATAGCTGTCTGCCTGGGAACCCCTCATCTACCTCATTGCCTAGAAACTATGGCAAACAAACTGGTATAGACTTAGGCTTCACCTAATTTGTTTCTTTCCTGTCTCTTGGGGAATGGTTCTTCACTACTCGATAAGCAGTATATTATAAAGTGCTTTTCTTTTTTTCCTCATATTTTTTTAAATTTATTTTTTGGTTGTTTCATGCAGGAGGTTAAATTTAATCCCAGTTTTTTTAAATCTTACCTAGAAGCTGAGAAGCTATGTATCTTTAACTGGCTTTTCCGCTAGGCTTTATTCTCCCACATTATTTTGTTCAGAATGTAATAAAACCTGCTGAGACACCCATACATGTATATCATTTTTATGTTTTTGCTTGCATAACAGTATTTAGTGTACCTTACATTGTGTAATGCTCAGTGTTCTTCCAGTGTTATGGCTTAAGTTGGTTTCAAGTGGCGCATCTCAAAATTCTATTTTTTTCAAACATACGCAGTAGAGAGTTTAAGTTTTGTTTACAGAAAAATAAAATATTGTTGCAAGTTTATCTCTGTGCAGAACCTTGTTAAATTATACTGGAAAAGTTAATATTAGCTGGATAAACTTTGTACAAATGAACAAATATTATTTTACATTTATGTTAATCTATGCCTTTGTGCTTTATTGTTTTCTATTAACTAACATTGTTAGTTTATCATTTGTTTCAATTATTATTTCTCATGGTTACTGATTATTTTGGAAAAGTTTGAGTAAACAAAATTAATATATATTTATATTTGAAAATCATCTGGCTGGGCATGGTGGCTCATACCCATAATCCCAGCAATTTGGGAGACTGAGGCAGATGGATCACCTGAGATCACCTGAGTTAGAGACCATTCTGGCAAACATGGGAGACCCCATCTCTACTAAAAATATAAAAATTAGCCTGCTGTGGTGGCACACACCTGTAATCCCAGCTACTCATGAGGCTGAGGCGGGAGGATGGCTTGAACCCAGGAGGCGGAGGTTGCAGTGAGCCAAGAACATACCACAGTTATCCAGCCTGGGTGACAGAGTAAGACTCTGTCTCAATTTTTAAAAAAAGTATTCATTGTTTAATAATATAAATTTCACAATTAGAAATAGGAACATATCTGATATGATTTGGCTGTATCCCCATCCAAAATCTCATCTTGAATTATAAACGCCATAATCCCCACGTGTCAAGGTGGGATCAGGTGAAGGTAGTTGAATCATGGGGTGGTTTCCCCAATGCCGTTCTCATGACAGTGAGTGAGTCTCACAAGATATGATGGTTTTACAAGCATCTGGTATTTCCTCTGCTTGCACTCACTCCGTCTGGACACCCTGTAAAGAAGGTTCTTGCTTCTCCTTTGCCTTCTGCCATACCTCTAAGTTTCCTGAGGCCTCCCCGGCAATGTGGAACTATAAGTCAGTTGACACTGTTTTCTTTATCAATTACCCGGTGTTGGGTTTTTCTTCATGGCAATGTAAGAACAGACTAATACAATATGTAATAAATTAACAACTCAAATATTGTAAGAAATCCTCTAATTATATTCAAAATTTATAGGTTTATTAATTTATAAAGTTAAAGCATCCCACATTTTCAATGCCTATTAAATAATTACCATTAAAATATAGCTTATTATTTTATAAATATAATTGGAAAAAAGACATAGGAAAATATGGTTTAGTTATTGTAATCTAAGTATGTTGCTTATTACCTGAAACAATGACATAACTAGTGTATTTGCTTACATGTAAAGTTTTATAGACTCAAGGAAAAAGATTCATAAATATGAGTAAACTTCATGTTAGAGTTATAATACTTCTTTGTGCATTTTAAAGACTTAGGACAAGACCATGCTAGGTTAATATAATTGTTTCTTTAAATTTTTGAAGATGTATGCAATAAAAGGATGATGCAGAAATAAAGAAGAAAGTCATATGGTATTTGCATTGAATTTTAGGTTCTTAAGAATAAATGTTCATCATCATTCTCAGCAAACTGACACAAGAACAGAAAATGAAACACCACATATTCTCACTCATAGGCGGGTGATGAACAATGAGAACACATGGACGCAGGGAAGGGAGTACTACACACTGGGGTCTATTGGGGGGAATAGGGGAGGGACAGCGAGGAGGGGAGTTGGGGAGGGATAGCATGGGGAGAAATGCCAAATGTGGGTGAAGGGGTGGAAGGCAGCAAAACACACTGCCATGTGTGTACCTATGCAACTATCTTGCATGTTCTGCACATGTACCCCAAAACCCAAAATGCAATAAAAAAAAGAATAAATATTCATATACAAAAATTAACATTCCTACAGCTAATATGTCCAAAACTGAATTACTGATCGTCTATCCATTCTCTAATTTCCTTTACTTATGTTTCTTTCATTTGTTTGGACTAAAACATCTTTGGTACTTGTTTCTCTCATATTCCATATCCATCACTCACTACATCCAGCCAGCTCCACTTAGTACCTATCCAGAATCCTACTATTCTTCCCTGGATGACACTATTGTCTGATCCTCTGTCATCTCTTGCCAAGATTATTTCAGTGACCCAACCCATCTCCTTGCTTTCCTTCTTTTACCCTGATGAGTATTCACAACACACAGTCAAAGTGATCTGTTAAAGTGGAGTTTTCCTATCCCTGCATAAGTCCTGTGGAGGTTCTCATTTTGCCCCATGAAACTCAAGACCCTGCAATTACTTAGAAATCCCTACCCACTCACCTCCTTTGAGGTCATTGCTGCAAAACTGTGGTTGTTCCTATCTATCTTGTAGTATAAACCTGAGATTGGCCGTAGCATCTAGGTAGGAAAAAACATTTTAGGACAAGTTTATCATAGGTATAAATTTGGAGATTTCGATTGTGCAAGCCTAGATTTTCATACCTGATATGTTTTATTCTCTTCACATTTTAAATAAGAAACAACTGCCTGAACATTTTAAGGCCACATTATGAATGAGCTATAGTACTTGTCTTACTGTAAAAAAGGAGTTTAAAATTCATGCTCTTTCAGATACTAGAGATAGATTTTCTGCCTATAAAACTATTGGAGGACTGTTCTGAGTGATGAATATTTATTCTCATCAATTTGTTAGTTTTTGTAAAAATCTATTGCTGTAATTCAATAACCTTCATCTCTTCCTTTTAGTCTACAAGTGTAGGCATACCTTAGAAATGTTACGGGCTTGGTTCCAGACCACTGCAATAAAACAAATATTGCACTAAAGTCACACAAATTATTTGATTTCCCAGTTCATATAAAAGTTATGTTTACACTATACTATAGTCTATTAAGTGTATAATATCATTATGTCTAAAAATGTACAAATGTTAATTACAAAATAAATTATTGATAAAAATGCCAGTGATTGCCTGAAGCTTCAATGAGTCAATCTTTTTGCTCATGAGGATCTTGACTTGATCTTGATTACTGCTGACTGATCATGGTAGTGGTTGCTGAAGGTTAGAGTGGCTGTGGTAATTGCATAAAAGACAACACAATAATGTTTGCCCCATCAATTGCCTTTTCTTCTTATGAAATGTTTCTCTGTAGCATGTGATGCTGTTTGATAGCACTTTTTCCCACAAGTTTATGTAATATTCTGAATCCTTTGTTGTTATTTCAACAGTGTTTATAGCATCTTCACCAATAGTAGATTTCAACTCAAAAAAATGACTTCATTTGCTAATTTATAAAAAGCAATTCCTCATCCATTTAAGTTTTATCATAAAATTGTGACAATTCAGTCACATCTTCAAGCTTCACTTCTTATTCTGATTCTCTTGCTATTTCCATTACATGTGCAGTTACATCCTCCACTAAAGTCTTGAAACCTTCAAGGCCATCTATGATGGTTGGAATCAACTCTTCAAAACTCATTGATGTTGATAGTTTTACCTTTCCCATGAAACATAAATGTTCTTAATGACATCTAGAATGGCAAATCCTTTCCAGAAGGTTTTCAATTTTCTTTGCTCAGATTCACAGAGAAATTTCTATCTGTGGCAGCTATGTACCTATAAAATGTATCTCTTTAAGTAATAGGACTTAAAAGTTGAAATTATTTTTTAATCCATGAACTGAGGAATGTATGTTGTATTAGCAGGCATAACAACAACGTTAACATTCCTGCATATCTTCATCAGAGCTCTTGGGTGACTAGGTGTGTCGTCAATGAGTATTGGCCTTGAGCCAATAAACCTCAGCAGCAGGCAGATCTAGTGCAGTGTGGTCCTTGAATATACCCCTCTGCTGTGCTTTGTGACTGTGGGGCAAGCATGAAGAGAGGCATCATTTGCTTGAGAGAAGGAGGCAGTAGTGGACACAAGATGTTGCCTTGGAGGCCAATGCTGGCCCTCCACAGGGAGTCCCAGCATGGGTCACAGCCCCACAGTGCGTGATCCAGGTGGGTTATCATGGACAATACATCTGGACCTGCCCTAGCCCCAGGTAGAAATTCACAGACCCAACAGGATATATTGCCATCTTTAGGGCCTCCCCTAGGGAATAATACACCAACTGGGGATATGGGATATACCTGAGCTTAGGACACCTCTACTGTTGAAAAAGTGGCAACATACTAACAGCAGATGTTTAGCAAACCTGTGATTTGGGCACTAAATACAGGTAAAACTGTGGTGATAATCACACTCCGAGAACGTAGTAACTAGCCTGTTTAGAATCTGCAGAAGGACTGGCATCAACAAAGCTGTGTTATGAAGACTAAAATAAATATCAAGTTATAGAAGGTGCAGAAATCATTGTATGCTCATAAGCATTAAGAACATTTAGGGAACCATGACCTCACCCCAAAGATCTAATAAGGTGCCAGAGACTGACCCTAAAACAATGAAGTTGTAATTTCTAAGACAACAGATAATTTAATATGGCTGTTCAGTGAAACTCAATAAACTTTAAGAATAGAGAAACAATTGAATAATTTACCAGAAAAAACTTAACAAAGAGATTAAAATAATTTTTTTAAAAAACCAGCAGAAATCCTGGAGGTGAAAAATACAATGAACTAAATAAAAAATATATAATAGTATCAAAAGCAGAATAGATCAATTAGGAAAAAAAAAATTAGTGAGCCCAAAGACAGGCTATTTGAAAATACACAGAGAAGAAAAAAGGATGCAAAGGAATGAAGAAAGCCTGCAGGAACTATAGGGCAGCATCAAAATAGCAACTCTTCATGTTATGTAACCCACATAAGTGGGATTTGAGAATGCCAAATGGATAGAAGAATATTCAAAGAAATTATAGCAGACAACTTCCCAAACCCAGAGAAAGATACAAAATCCAGATACAGAAAGGCCAAAAGACACTGATTAAATTCAAATGAGTATACTGCAAGACATATTATAACCAGCCTCTCAAAGGTCAAAGACAAAGGTAGGATTCTAAAAGTAACAAGTGAAAAGAAGCAAATATTTAATAAGGAAGTTCCAGTTTTCCTGGCAGCAGACTTTTCAGCAGAAATCTTACAGGCCAGGAGGAAGTGTGATGATATAGTCAAAGTGCTCAAGGAAAATCAAAGCAAACTGTCAACAGAAAATGCTGTAGCCAACAAAGTTATCCTTCAGAAACAAGAGAGAAATACTTTCCCAGACAAACAAAAGCTGAGAGAATATATCACCACCAGATCTGTCCTATAAGAAATTCTAAAAAGAGTTTTTTATACTGAAAGAGATTCTAACTTATAACAAGAAAGTGTTTGAATCTATAAAACTCACTGTTAAGAGTAAGTATACAAACAAATTCATAATATTCCTATAGACATTGTATGTAAACTAGACATACTTTAGAATGAAGATAAAATTGTTAAAAAATAAATTAATTTGTGAAATGATAGGCAATATAAAAAGATGTAAAATTGGACATCAAAATTCTTAATGTGGGGAGAATTGATGTATAGTATAAGGTATTTTTGTTTTATTTCCTATCTTTGTGATAAAAGTAAAATTGCTATCAGCATAAAATAACTTGTTATAAATCCAAGATGTTTTGATAAAACTTATGATAACTACAAAGCAAAAACCTATAACAGATACACTAAAAATAAAGAGCAAACACATCACTGGAGAAAATCACCTAACCACAAAGGAAGACAGAAAGAGACGAAGAAAGAACTACACATGAACGCATGCACACACAAACAAGAAAACAAATAACAAAATAGTAGTAAGGCCTTATTTAATGGTAATTACCTTAAATATAAATGGATTAAATATCCCAATTAAAAGATGTAATTACAGAATAGATTTTTTAAAAGATCCAATATATGCTACTTACAAGAAACTCACTATACCTGTAAGGACACACATAAACTAAAAGTGAAATGATAGAAAAATATATCCATGCAAATGGAAACTGAAAAAGAGCTGGATTTGCTATGCTTATATTAGATAAAATAGACTCTAAATAAAAAGCTGTAAAAAGAGACAAAGAATGTCATTCTATGAAGATAAAAGTGTCAATTAACTAAAAAGATGTATGTGTACCCAACATAAAAGCACCTAAATATATAAAGCAAATATTACTGAACTTAAAGGGAGAGAAAGTTTCAATTGCAGTAATAGTAGGGGACTTTAATACCCTACTTTTAGCAATGGACAGGTCATCCGGATAGGAAATCAACAAGGAAAGTGTGGACTTAAACAGTATGCTAGACCAAATGAACCTAACATACCTGTGCAGAACATTCTACTCAACAGCTTCAGAATACACATTCTTTTAAACAGCCAATGAAACATGCTACAGGTTAGATCATGTGGCAAATCATAAAATAAGTCTCAACAATTTAGAAAAAAAAAAAAAAAGAGTATATCAGGTGTCTTTTCTGACCACAATACAATAAACCTAGAAATCAATAAGAGCTTAGGAAACTATACCAATACATAGAAATTTAAAAACATGCTTCTGAACAACAAATAGGTAAAGGAAGAAATTAGAGGAATAATTAAAACACTTACTGAGATAAATAAAAATGGAAACACAGCATTCCCAAACCTATAGCATTCCTAAACCTTTAGCATTCACATAGTTGTTATAAACTTCCCTCTTGGCACTATTTTTGTTGTAATGTCTATATCAGAAAAAATAAAATAAAATAAACAACCTGATGTTTCAGCTCAAGGAAATAAAAAAACACGGATGTAGCAAACTCAAGTAAACAGAAAGATATAATAAAGATAAGAGCAGAGATAAGTGAAATAGAGATATTAAATCTGTACAAAATATCAATAAAATGAAAATCTGGCTTTTTTGAAAAGATAAACACAATTGACTAACCTTTAGCAAGTCTAACTAAGAAAAGAATGAGAAGGCTCAGATAAATACAATCAGAGATAAAAAAGAAATCATTGAAAGGGACACCTTAGAAATATAATGAATCATTAGAGACTATTGTGAACAATTATCCAACAAATTGAAAAATCTAGAAGAAATGTATAAGTTCCTGGACACATACAGCTAACAAAGATTGAATCATGAAGAATTAGATAAGCTTATGAGACCAAAATTGAGTAACAAAATTGAATAAGGAATAAAAAGTCTCCCATCAAAGAAAATTCTAGAACCAGACGCCTTTACTGCTGAATGCTACCAAACTTTTAAAGAAGAACTGACATCAATTTCTCCAATTATTTTCAAAGCAACAACAAAAAAAACTGAAGCAAAGGGAATTCTTCTAAATTTATTGCAGCACTATTGACAATAACCAGGATATGGAATGGACATAAATGTTTATCAATGGATGAATTGTTAAAGAAAATGTGATATATATATATATGACATATATATGTATATACACACACACATACGCAATGAAATACTATTTACCATTACAAAGAATAAAAACATATCATTTACAGCAACATGGATGAATCTGAAGAACATTATGTTAAGTGAAATAAGTCAGGCTCAGAAAGACAAATGCTGCATGATCTTATTATATGAAAATCTAAAACATTGTTTTTATAGACATAGAGAGTAGAATAGTGGTTACCATAGGATCTGGAGGGTGTAAAGGACTGAAGTGTTGGGAGATTGATCAACAAGCCCAAAGCTATAGTTAAATAGGAATAAATTCTGGTGTTCCATTGTATAGTAGGATGATTAGATTTAACAATAATGTATTGTTAAATATACTGTATATTTCAAAGTTTTACCTGGAAGAAAACATTTTTTAATGCTCTCAATACAAAGAAATGATAAATGTTTAAAGTGATGGACATACCAATTACTCTAATTTTGATCATTACATAACTTATACATCTATGCATATGTCACATTCTACTCTGCAAATATGTATGATTATTATGTGTCCATCATAAAATAAAGCTTAGCTTGGAAAGTAATATCTATAGAGAATTTCCTGCAGCTTATCCATTCAAGTTGAAACTATAAATTTTACTCTTGTGAACAATTATCAAGATGTTCACAAGATGGCTTTATTTGGTAAAGCCATCTGAGACTTGTGTTTTGCATATTTTTTCTTTTAAATTATTCTTACTTTATCTAAGGTCAGCACAATTTCTCCATTTCCTTATTTTTATCCTATTTTATTGTATGTATTGTTGAAATTTTCTTTAGGATTTTTAATTAGTTTGTCCCTAATAAATTAAAAGTAGAGGATCTCACTTGCCAAATGTTCATAGTTGAATAAGACATACAAATATGTATTAATAAAGGTACTTAAACAAAATATGTAACATAAAATTATCCTTCCATTGATTTCCCAGTATTAAATAAACCAATAATATAAAACTCATTCAATATTGCTATCAACCCTTTAAAACATAACCTGTCTGATGATTCTTGATGGTTTTATCTAAATTAATATCTCAGTGAAAGCTAGAGGAGGGACTATGGGCGGATGTTTTTTATTTCATGTTTAACCAGGGTTCATATGGCTCACATATTAATTGCTAATTAAACCTAAATGTAGAATTTCTTTTTCTATAATGAAAATTAAGTAATTACCTTGCCCTTTCATTGTTAAATGCCTTTTGTACTTTGCCTGTAAATTAAAGTCACAGAAGACTGATGAAAACAAAGGTCATTTATAAATTCATACCTATTTCAAGGAGAAATGTTTTATGAAAACATGTAATAGAAGAGGCAGAGTTACAACGAAATATTATTTTTACTTAAGTCAGGTAGGCAATTATGATTAGCATGAAATATCCACTTTGCCCACAGGCAGAGGCCAGAGGGGAAATAAAATAACTTAGACATTACTTCTTACCATGCCAACTTTATAGGAAACTTTTAAAGAATCTTATTTTCCAACTTTATAGGAAACTTTTAAAGAATCTGGTAAAATGCTTCTTTGTAACATTTTGATTCAGTTGTATCTATACTTTTTGATGTCAATGAGAAAACATTTTCATCTGATTACCTCTTTGGAGATGTTTCGGTAATTATCTATTTTTAGGTATTTCTATTCACAAGAATATGATTTGATAGATCTCTTTGTGGTACTGTAGCCTAGTAAATGTCATTTGAGTGAGTTATGCAGGGGGGTTGCAAGTGTCAAACGCCAATTTCACTATCTGACATGAAGGGGAATGAACAAGAGAGTCTCAGGTTCCTGGAAATGGTAAAGAGCTAGTGGAAGTTGACCAGAAGATTAAAAAAAAAACTGGAGATATCAAGCAAAACTCTAGGAAATGTGTAATTGGATGTGAATAGAGAATAGTAACAATAGGCCTAACTATCAAGCAGGAGTAATTTTATATTATCTTTGCAGCGTGCTCACTAAAAAAAAAACAATTTGGCACATCCACTTAGAGGCTGTTTGATTTACTGAAGTCTCTTTCACCCAAAACCTGGATGATAATTGTAGTTGATAATTAATAATTAGTATGTAATTAGAATTGTGGGTCACTGTTCTGAATGCGTTACGTGACAAACCATAGTGTTACTATCAACCTTGCTTTATAGTTCAAGAAACAACAGTATTCCATTAAGTATTTTGTCATGGAACAGATCAAGGATGGACCACGTGATCTGGCTCCAGCATGTGTACTTTTTTCTTCTGTACTCTACTTTTTGATGATCTGTATATTTTCATACTTTTTCAAAGTGAAATTTTTAAAAAATTGAATCGTTTCAAATTTGGTGAAAATTAGGTACCTATTATTAATTGGTAATTCTGACAGCCAACTTGAAACAACAGATTGCACACATATGGACTTTTAAGTAACTGTAGAAAAATACAGTTTATTAAATGAAAATGAAAAATGTCAACAACTACAATCACTGTGGAATGAGTGCCCTATTTAAGTAAATTAATTTGGTAGCTTTCTATTAAATGCCAAGGGATTTGTAGCTTCAAACAAATTGCTATTACCTCAGATTTCCTTATGAATAGCAACAGGGTAATTAAGTACAGTTTGATATTTTATACTAAGAATTATTAGAAAATTAGAAATCTGTATGTATGTTACATAATCTAACTAAAAAATAAAAAAATGCTGTGGTACAACTATTATCAGCAGCTATATGTATGGACTCAGTGACCTTTGGGCTTCATTCTAGGGTTAAGATTGTATGATCATCCTTATAAGGCTCCCACCCTGATAGGATAATTTAAAAGCACTGTCCAGTGGGATCAGGAATGTGGCAGTTCTTGTTCTATAAACCTCCTTTTAGAGAGGTGTTGTGCTCCACAGTCATTCAAACAGCCACCTAGATAGCATTTCTGCTCTCCTCCAGCTGGCAGAATGGCAGCTAGGTTGCAATAAACATTATGATAGGTCCTGACATTTCCAATTACAGTGTCACTGATAGGTTGTGGGAATGAGATTATGCCACTGGTAACTTCATTTTTCATAAAATGCTCTGCCCATTCTAACCCTGCTGAGTGGTTCTTAAACTGGTTGTTGGTCAATACTCCTAGTGACACTTGCTAAAATTGTGTACCTAAATGTACCTCAGTAATATAATAATGTTTCTCCTCCATTTAGGAGAGTTTGAAACAAAATTTAAATCAGTAACATAGAATGTTGAGTTCATTGGAAAAAAATTGTCACTTAACTGAAGGGTAATATTTGTCATATGTACTTCATTTTAGCAACTTCTGTTTTTTTTTAAATCAGACTCTTGAGTAATATAAACGTACCTCTGTTCTCTCTAGCACTTAAGCATTTTCAGTTCTCTTTAGAGAATCATGCATGACCGGTTCTAAGGAAATGTTAAAAAAATTAAATAAGTAAAATTTTTTTTAAAAAAAACCAGCTTTTCTGTACTCACTGGATGTTATTGGGAGATAAAACATTACATTGGTGTTAACAAACATAGCCCTGTTCTTATACATTTTGTGCACCAAAAGGGAATTTGCTTTGACACCAAATTATCTGACAGTGTAATGCACTTACAATGCAAGGCAAAGAATTATTGACTAATACATACTAGTTGATAATGAGTATTAATTTATTCTGTTTTCTTGAGATAAACATTGTTCATCTTTAGAGCCAACTATTTTTGGGGCCTTAAAACTAGCAACTGTGAATTAAAATATATAATTCCATTAAAAATTTCTAACCTTTTCAAGGACCAATCCCTTGAGTATGGTGAAGGAGCCATTTCCTTAAATAGTTCTTGTTAATATCCACACAAGCCTCAGATTACTTTTGAAATAATTTTTGGCATCTTTTATTTTTGTTATTATCTTTGTTCTACTGTTATTTCTTCACCTCTCTCACCATCATATACCAACCCTGAGCAACTTCCACACATTTATTAATGCTTTTTCTACCTTGAGCAGTTTTATTCTGCCACCATCATCGGAGAGTCATTTTAACCTGAGTGGATGCTCCACTCACCATGCAGACATCACATTTCTTTGATATTCACTATTTACTCTACATCACGCCCCTTATCTGTGGCTTTATTCTAAGATTTTCTTAAACCTAGAGTGGTTCTACCTCTTTTTATTCTGAGCTTTTCTTAAGCCTAGAATGCCCTGATATCTTTATTCAGCCCTTACACCCACATTACACAAACAATAGTCTGCACAAAACATAATTACTTCCGAGTAAATTAAATTTTAGATACAGAAAATGCAAAACAAATGTGTATCTTAATGAATAATTATAAGACAGAAAACTTATACTTACTACTCAGTTTAGAGATACAACTTTACAGGATTACTGGACAAGATGCGTAAATAGGAACAGCTCCAGTCTGCAGCTCCCAGTGAGAACAATGCAGAAGGTGGGTGATTTCTGCATTTTCAACTGAAGTACCCGGTTCATCTCATTGAGACTGGTTAGACAGTGGGTGCAGCCCATGGAGGATAAACAGAAGCAGAATGGGGTGTCACCTCACCCAGGAAGCATAAGGGGTTGGGGAACTCCCTCCCCTAGCCAAAGGAAGCCTTGAGGGACTATGCCCTGAGGGGCGGTGCTATCCAGCCCAAATACTATACTTTTTTCAGAATCTTTGCAACCCACAGACCAGGAGATTCTTTCAGGTGCCTACACCACAGGAGCCCTGGGTTTCAAGTAAAAAACTAGGCGATCCTTTGGGCAGGCACCCAGCTAGCTGCAGGAGTTTTTTTGGTAACCCATTAGTACCTGAAACCCCAATGAGACAGAACCATTCACTCCCCTGGGGAGGGGGCTGAAGCCAAGGAGCCAAGGGGTCTTGCTTACTGAATCCCCGCCCCCCACTCAGAGCCTAGCAAGCTAAGATCCACTGGCTTGAAATCTCACTGCCAGCATAGCAGTCTGAAGTCAACCTGGTACATTCAGGTTTGGTAGGGGAGGGGCATCCATCATTACTGAGGCTTGAGCAGACTGTTTTCTGCTCACAGTGTAAACAAACCTATAGGGAAGTTCAAACTGGGCAGAGCCCACTGCAGCTTGGCAAAGCCACTCTAGTCAGACTGCCTCTCTAGATTCTTCTCTCTGAGCAGGGCATCTGTAAAAGAGAGGCAGAAACCCCACTTAGAGGCTTATAGATAAAACTCCCATTTCCCTGGGACAGAGCACCTGGGGGAAGGGGCGGCTGTGGGCACAGCTTCAGCAGACTTAAATGTTCCTTCCTGCTGACTCTGAAGAGAGCAGTAGATCTCTCAGCACAGTGCTTGAGCTCTGCTAAGGGACAGAATTCCTCCTCAAGTGGGTCTCTGACCCTTGTGCCTTCTGACAGGGAGACACTTCCCAGCATGGTCGACAGACACCTCATACAGGAGAGCTCCAGCTGGCATCTGGTGGCTGCCCCTCTGTGATGAAACTTCCAGAGGAAGGAGCAGGCAGCAATCTTTGCTGATCTCAACCCTCCACTAGTGATACCCAGGCAAACATGGTCTAGAGGGTAACCACAGCAAACTCCAGCAGACCTGCAGAAGAGGAGCCTGACTGTTAGAAGGAAAATTAACAAACAGAAAGAAACATCAACATCAACAAAAAGAAGGACCACGCAAAAACTCCATCTGAACTTCACCAAAAGGAAAGATGAAATATAGATAAATTCATGAATATAAGGAAAAAACATTGTAACATGCTGAAAATGCCAAAAACCAGAGTGTCTCTTCTCCTCTGAAGGATCACAACTCCTCACCAGCAAAACAACAAAATTGGTTGGAGAATGAGTTTAGTGAATGAACAGAAATAGTCTTTAAAAGGTGGCTAATAACAAACTCCTCCAAGCTAAAGGAGCATATTCTAACCCAATGCAAGGACGCTAAGAGTGTTGATAAGTGGTTAGAGGAATTGCTAACTAAAATAACCAGTTTAGAGAAGAACACAAATGACCTGATGGAGCTGAAAAACACAGTATGAGAACTTCATGAATCATACAAAAGTATCAATAGTCAAATCAATCAAGTGGAAGAAACGACATCAGAGATTGAAGATCAACTTAATGAAATAAAGTGTGAAGACAAGATTAGAGAAAAAAAAGAATTAAAAGGAAGAAACAAAGCCTCCATGAAATATGAAACTATGGGAAAAGACCAAACTTATGTTTGATTGGTATACCTGAATGTGATGGGGAGAATGGAACCAAGTTAGAAAACACACTTCAAGATATTTTTCAGGAGAACTTCCCCAACCTAGCAAGACAGGCCAACATTCAAATTCAGGAAGTACAGAGGACACCAGAAATATATTCCTTGAGAAGAGCAACCCCAAGATACATAATCGTCAGATTCACCAGGATTGAAATGAAGGAAAACATGCTAAGGGCAGCCTGAGAGAAAGGTCAGGTTACTTACAAGGGGAAGCCCATCAGATTAACAGGGGATGTCTCAGCAGAAACCCTACAAGCCAGAAGGGTGGGGGCTAATGTTCAACATCCTTAAAAATTTTCAATGCAGAATTTCATATCCAGCCAAACTAAGTTTCATAAGCAAAGGAGAAATAAAATCCTTTACAGACAAGCAAATGCTGAGGGATTTTATCACAATCAGGCCTGCGTTACAAGAGTTCCTGAAGAAAGCACTAAATATGGAAAGGAAAAACTGGTGCCAGCCACTGCAAAAACAAATCAAAATGTAAAGACCATTGATATTATGAAGAAACTGCATCAAATAACAGGCAAAATAACTAGCTAGCATCATAATTACAGGGTCAAATTCACACATAACAATATTAACTTGAAATGTCAATGGGTTAAATGCCCGAATTAAAAGTCACAGATTGGCAAATTGAATAAAGAGTAAAGACTCATTGATATGCTGTATTCAGGAGACTTACCTCACATGCAAAGATACACCTATAATCAAAATAAAGGGATGGAGGAAGATTTACCAAGCAACAAAATAAAGCAAGGATTGCAATCCTAGTCTCTGATTAAAACAAACAAACAACAAAAATTTAAATCAATAAAGATTAAAAAAAGACAAAGAAGGGCATTACATAATGGTTAACATAATGGTCAGGGAACCACCACAAGAAGAGCTAACTATCCTAAATATATATGCACTCAGTACAAGAACACCCAGACTCATAAAGCAAGTTCTTAGAGACCTACAAAGAGACTTAGACTCTCACACAATAATAATGGAAGACTTTAACAGCCCACTGTTAGTATTAGACAAATCAATGAGACAGAGAATTAACAAGGATATTCAGGACTTGAACTCAGCTCTAGACCAAGCAGACCTAATAGACATCTACAGAACTCTCTACCCAAAACCAACAAAGTATACATTCTTCACAGTACCACATCGCACTTATTCTAAAATCAACCACATAATCGGAAGTAAAACATTCCTAAGCAAATGCAAAAGACAGTAAATTATAACAAACAGTCTCTTAGACCACAGTGTAATCACATTAGAACTCAGGATTAAGAAACTCATTCAAACTGTGCAACTACATGGAAACTGAACAACCTGCTCCTAAATGACTATTGGGTAAATAACAAAATTAAGGCAAAAATAAATTCTTTGAAACAGATAAGAACAAAGACATAATGTACCAGAATCTGCTGGACACATTTAAAGCAGTATTTAGAGGGAAATTTATAGCACTAAATGCTCACAAGAGAAATGAGAAAAGATCTAAAATTGACACTCTAACGTCACAATTAAAAGAACTAGATAAGCAAGAACAAACAAATTCAAAAGCTAGCAGAAGAAAGAAATAACTAAGATCAGTGCAGAACTGAAGGAGACAGACACATACAAAAAAAAAAAAAAACCCTTCAAAAATCAATGAAACCAGGAGCAGTTTTTTTTTTGAAAAGATTAACAAATAGACCACTAGCCAGATAATAAAAAAGAAAAGAGAGGAAAATCAAATTGACACAATAAAAATTTATAAAGGGAAGATCATCACTGACTCCACAGAAATACAAACTACCATCAGAAAATACTATAAACACTTCTACACAAATAAACTAGAAAATCTAGGAGAAATGAATAAATTCCTGAACACATACACTCTCCCAGGAATAAAACAGGAATAAGTTGAATACCTGAATAGACCAATAACAAGTTGTAAAATTGAGGCAGTGATTAATAGCCTACAAAAAAAATAAAGCCCAGGACCAGACGGATATACAGCCAAATTCTACCAGGGGTGCAAAGAGAAGCTGGTACCATCCCTTCTGAAACTATTCCAAGCAATAGAAAAAGAGAGATTCCTCCATAATTCATTGTTTTATGAGGCCAGCATCATCCTGATATCATCCTAATACTTAGCAGAGACACAACACAAAAGAAAATTTTAGGTCAATTGAGGATGTGAAAATCCTCAATAAAATATTGGCAAACCAAATCCAGCAGCACATCAAAAGCTTATCCACCATGGTCATGTCAACTTCATCCCTACAATGCAAGACTGGTTCAACATATGCAAATCAATAAACATAATCCATCACCTAAACAGAACCAATGACAAAAACCATGTGAGGATCTTAATAGATGCAGAAAAGGCCTTCTATAAAATTCAACACCCCTTCATGCTAAAAATTCTCAATAAATTCGCTATCGATGGAACATATCTCAAAATAAAAGAGCTATGTATGAAAATCCCACAGCCAATATTATACTGAATGGGCAAAAGCTAGAAGCAGTCCCTTTGAAAACCAGCACAAGACAAGGATGCCCTCTCTTACCATCCTATTCAACATAGTATTGGAAGTTCTGGCCAGAGCAATCAAGCAAGAAAAAGAAATAAAGGGTATTCAAATAGAAAGAAAGGAAGTCAAATTATTTCTGTTGCAGATGGCATTTTTGTATATTTAGAAAACCCCATTGTCTCAGCCCAAAGACTCCTTAAGCTGATAAGTAACTTCAACAAAGTCTCAGGATACAAAATCAATGTGCAAAAATCACAAGCATTCCTATATGCCAATAACAGACAAACAGAGAGCCAAATCGTGGCAAACTTTCATTCACAATTGCTACAAATAGAATATAATACCTAGGAGTACAACTTAAAAGGGATGTAAAGGACCTCTTCAAAGAGAACTACAAACCACTTCTCAAGGAAATAAGAGGAAACAAACAAATGGAAAAATGTTCCATACTCATGGATAGGAAGAATGAGTATTGTGAAAATGGCCATACTGATCAAAGTAATTTATAGATTTAATGCTATATCCATCAAGCTACCATTGACTTTCTTCACAGAATTAGAAAAAAACTATTTTAAATTTCATATGGAACTGAAAAAGAGTCTATATAGCCAAGACAATCCTAAGCAAAAAAACAACACTGGAGGCATTATGCTACCTAACTTTAAAGTGTACTACAAGGGTACAGTAACCAAAACAGCATGGTATTGGTACCAAAACAGCATGGTATTGGTACCAAAACAGATATATAAACCAATGGAACAGAAGAAAGGCCTCAGAAATAATACCACACATCTACAATCATCTGATCCTTGACAACATTGACAAAAACAAGATATGGGGAAACAATTCCCTATTTAATAAATGATGTTGGGAAAACTGGCTCACCATATGTAGAATACTGAAACTGGACCCTTGTCTTAAAACTAGTAGAAAAATTAACTTAAGGTGGATTAATCATTTAAACCTAAGACCCAAACCCATAAAAACCCTAGAAGAAAACCTACACAATACCAATCAGGACATAGGCATGGGCAAGGACTTCGTGACTAAAACAGCAAAAGCCAAATTGACTAATTAGATCTAATTAAACTAAAGAGCTTCTGCACAGCAAAACTATCATCAGAGTGAACAGGCAACTTACACATGGGAGAAAATTTTTGCAATCTACAAAGGGCTAATATCCAGAATCATAAGGTACTTAAACAAATTTACAAGAAAAAAACCCCACCAGAAAGTGTGCAAAGGACAGACACTTGTCAAAAGAAGACATTTATGTGGCCAACAAACATACTAAAAAGAGCTCATCATCACAGGTCATTTGAGAAATGCAAATCAAAACCATAATGAGATACCATCTCATGCTAGTTAGAATGGCGATCATTAAAAGGTCAGGAAACAACAGATGCTGAAGAGGATGTGGAGAAATGGGAATGCTATTACACTGTTGGTTGGGGTGTAAATTAGTTCAACTACTATGGAAAACAGTGTGGCAATTCCTCAAGGATCTAGAACTAGAAATATCATTTGACCCAGCAATCCCATTATTGGGTATATACACAAAGGATTATAAATCATTCTACTATAAAGATACATGTACACGTATGTTTATTGCAGCACTATTCACAATAGCAAAGACTTGGAACTAATGGAAATGCCTGTCAATGGTAGACTGAATGAAGAAAATGTGGCACATATGCACCATGGAATACTATGCAGCCATAAAAAGGAATGAGTTAATGTCCTTTGCAAGGACATGGATGAAGCTGGAAATCATCATTCTCAGCAAACTAACACAGGAACAGAAAACCAAACACCACATGATCTCACTCATAGGTGGGAGTTGAACAATGAGAACACATGGACACAGGGAGGTGAATATCACACACCAGGGCCTATTCTGGGGTGGGGGACAAAAGGAGGGATAGCATTAGGAGAAATACCTAATGTAGATGACAGGTTGATGGGTGCAGCAAAACACCATGACAGATGTATACCTATTTAATAAACCTGCATGTTCTGCACATATATCCCAGAACTTAAAGTATAATTAAAAAAAAAGATGCTCTAATAGACCAACTATTTAAAATTTAAAAAAAAAATAGAACTTTGTTGGAATCTCTCCACATGATCGGAATAAAACTACCTCTCTCCCACCAAAATTAGCCACTATTTTGACATTTATAGAAATTTGATTTATTATCATCTTTCAATTATTTGTAGTTGTATCATTCAAATATTAAATGTTAAGCACTGTAGTTTCGACTTGCCCATTTTTGATTTCATTTGCCTCCCCTTTCCTTATAGTTTACTTGTTGAAGAATTCATATTTTCTGTAGACTTCTTCATAGTTTTTTCATTGCATGTTTCTGAGATAGTTCAACATATTCCTCCAACCCTTTTATTCCTTCTATTTTTGCACATTGGCAGTTAAATTCAGAAACTTGATCAGACTCCGGTTTAAGCCCTTTAGCAGAGCCATACTATTTTTTTCTTCTTTCTCTTTTGGAGATGGAGTCTTACTCTGTCATACAGGATAGAGTGCAGTGGCATCATCTTGGTTCAAGTGATTTTCCTGTCTTAACCTTCCCAATAGCTGGTATTATAGGCATGTGCCACTACACACAGCTAATTTTTGTGTTTTTAGTAGAGAGGGGCTTTCACCGTGTCAGCCAGACTGGTCGCGAACTTCTGACCTCAAGAGGTCTGCTCACAAAGTTCTGGGATATCAGGTGTGAACCACTACGGCAGGCCTGGACCACACTTTCTGTGTAGTTGTGTGGCTTTCTGTGTGTATCATGACAGCAATTGTTGATGCCCAGTGCCTGAATCTACTTACTCATTGAGGGATATGCAAATTAATAATTTGTCAAAGCTATCGTTACTTTTTATACAAACTTTACTTTTCAGCAAACATTTCTTTTTATGTATGAACTAGAATCACAAAATCCTTCCACCTATCTGCTATTTATTTGTCAGAATGAATACATTCACTTTATGTAAGCTTTCAAGATAATGAATTGACTCTTATCATTCATCAGAGTTAGAAATTATTTATTTTAAAGTATCTTTATAAACTCTGAGATGAAAATACATTTTTAGGGTTTAATACATTACAATTTTCATCCTTGTTGAGCTCAGATTATTCTATTTTAGGCCAGTGGGTGTTTTATTCACATTTTTAAGTTGGTTTTTGGAGTTTTCTTTTGACATGGCCTTAGTAATCTTTAATGGCTTCCTCACTATCTGCTATTGCAAGAATTCCGGTGTTCTCTATACTCATCTTGTTGATTGCCTACCCAAGAATATGTTATTTATCTAAGAAGCTCTGATTTATTTTAGTGGAAGATGGTGTACAAGACCACAGTCTAGGTGCCAGGACTGTGGCATCATTAGGCCATATGTTCATTATTCTTTGGGGGACTTTTTAGTAGACAGAGCACCAAAGACTAGAGGGAGCACAGAGTACTTAGGTGTAAACTTCTCATAAGTACCCATTGATACTCTCAATTCAAACCAAGACCACGTGATTCTCACTTAACTTCTTCAAATTTATATGTATACGACAAGCACATCACACACCCTGGTTCTCCAGGAGTATCCCATATGGTAGACAGATTCTAATGTGACCCCCAGTGACCTCACTTTCTGTTATTCATCCTTTTGTAGTCTTCTTTCCTTGACTGAGAGACTTGCTTGTAAATCAATGGAATATAGCAAAGCTGACCAGTTATCACTGCTGTGATTTTCATATAAGATTCTATCTTGCTAGCAGACATATTTTAAAGACTGTCTTGCTGGATTGATCAACTAAGCGACCATGTTGAGGAAACCGCATGGCAAGGCATTCCAGCTGATTTTTCCGAAGTGTAGGTCGCCTCTAGAAGCTGAAGTTGTCTTCAAGCCAACAGCCAGCAGAAAAACAAAAACAGAAAACTACCAGTGTTACAGCTGCAAAGAAGTGGGTGCCACTGGCAAGGATGTGAGTAGATAAGAGGCTCCTTCCTTATCAAGGCTTTAGAATCAGAATCCAGTCCTGGTCAACCTGTTTTTATAGGCTAAAACAGAGGATTCTGTTGGCAATTGCTTATGCATCAATAGATAAAGAGTAATCTTGTATTCAAGTGCTTGTTGTATACCAAATTACACATATAATAGCATAATAGTCTTAGAGTAACAATTTTAGTACTATCCACCAGAAAAATTACTATAAACAGTATAAATAATAAAGAAATAAAATGTTTTCTCACTTACCTACACATTAAAAAGTAATTGTATAATACCAACATTGTCAGAGCATATAGCTATTATTCAATACACTTTCCACCTTTTAACTCTTGTGGAGACCAAGTACTGTATGTAGTGATCTATTTAATACTACCAATTCATATTTAAATGATGCAGTTATTTTTGTTATCCAAACTACTTCTTCATAGGATTCCTCAGAACATATTTCTGAGCACAATATTTTCTGAGTTCTTACATGTTAATAACAATTGATTGTGGCCTTTGTGCTTCAAATTTTGCTGGATACAAAATCCCTAGTTATGTTTTCTTCTCTTGAATATCTTAAGTATGTTAGTACATTGTCTTCTTGAATAAAGTGTTACTGTTGAAAAGTCTGATAATAATCTCATTTTGTCTTTTATTAGGTCATTTTTGACTAGATGGTCAAATGATATTTTTTCCTTTTACTTAAAGTTCTGTAATTTTATCTGACAAATACTTGAAATTGTTTTTGGTCAGTATTCTCAGATAAGTGATATGCATATTCCGTATGAAGCATCTGTTTTTTTCTTTTTAATTTCAGGAAGTTTTCATGAATTATAATAGTATTCATTCTGTTCTATTGCATTGGTTTTCTTCTTCAGGGAACCATCTAATTCTGTTTGGAACTATTTTACTGACCTTCAGTATTTCACTTTCTGTTAAATTTTATTCGATATCTTTTTAATTTTTTAAATGTTCACTTGTACCTTTTTTCATAATTTTTATTTTTGTATCTTCTAGATTAGCCTCAATTTATGAAATAGTCTCATTTCTAATCTTTGTCTTAGTTTTAAAATCCAATTTTTAGATTCTAAAACATTATTCTTCCAAATTCTGATTTCTTTTTAACTCCAGTACCATTTTCTTAATGTCTTTTAGGTTGTTCGGTGTCATGTATTTTGTGACCACAAGCGTTTGATATGCTTTCACTGTTTGTGGGAATGTTACGTGGATCAATATTCTAAGTTATAACAACATCATGAGATAGGATTTCATCCTTTCTTTTGCTCATTTTTATGTGAATTTGTATTTTTCTAAATCTTCCAGAAGGTCACATGAATCATACATGTCTTATAAATGTACACAGTTCCTTCTTTTGTTGTTGTTGTGTTGAGTTAAACAATATAGTGGATTGTTTTTGTGATTTCCTGGCTCTCATCCTGTCTCTCACCTATATCTTTTCCTTTCCTTTTTTAGTTATTGCCACCATTCTGTTCCAATTTTGACTTTACTCTTGGTAATTTTTGTTCAGTGTGATGTTCTGCCCTGAAATGGATCCCTGCCTGTCAATTTGGAGAGGTTACAGAGGCTGAACTGCTCTTTAGAACTTAAAGTGGATGCCCTGTACCCACCTGCTAATCTATTGGGAAAAACCCTCATGTTCAACTGCTGATCTCAAATTGACCAACTGTATTTTCCAGTGAATGCAAAAAATTTAACAATTTGGGGATTCTTCTATTCTCAGGTTTGTCAGACAACTTGCTTCTCTCTCCTTTATACTGAATAGATGCTAGTAACAAACAGTTTACCATCATTCGTGTTGTGTGGTTCAAGGGGAATCTTTGTCACCTTGTTTTGTTATGGATTTGCTATCTAGTTGCTCAGTTTGTATTATGAAAGCGTTCCAGGAGATTTCAATGCTATACTACCACGACTGCCTCCACTTTCCCAATATTCTCAGATTTCTTATATCTAAAACCCAAATTTCTAATTTTCGACTACATTCTCTATAATTTTAGCTCTCCCACTGTTTTGTTTAATTAAATATTTCTATGACTATACCAAATCTTCTAGTCTTTCAACCCCGTCCTATTTTTTCAGCCTTTGAATCTTTTCCTATTCGGTCAGAATGCTGGGATTAATCAGCAACTTTTAAGTACTCCTAGTTGTTTCCCTAGTCTTTTCCATTTTGAGAACAATTCCTGTCTGTCAAAGTCCCATTGTATTTTAAGCCAACTTTCATGCCTCTTTACCCTTATATATATATCTATCAAGCATCACTGAAAATTGACAAATGAAATTGCTAGACACAATTAGACATTATTTTCAAACTCTTTCAAACTTCCAGTTGAATTTTTGATGTACATTGGTAATTCTTTTGTTTATTTCCACTCAGCAACCTTGCTTATTTTTCATAGCAAATTCCTAAATCATCACCAGTCTTCAGAAGCCCTTTAGCCACTCTTCTTAACTATTAGCAGATCACATTTTTGATAACTCCCAAAGAAAAATCCACTTCATCAGATACTCTTTCCCCCAATCTTAACCGTAACTTTATTCAAGGAAATTATTTTCCCCTCTTATTCCTCTCTTTCAGTGCCCCTTTTTCATGAATTTTCAACATGTAATAATATTCTGTGATTCTGAAGTCTTCTAATTAACCCTAACCTTAACTCTAACATTAACACTTATTTTCTATTTGTTTGTCAGTGCATTGCCAAAGACCTTTGTCCTTCATTATCCGGTAAAAATACATTCCTCAGTACTTCCCCTAATTTTCCAAGAGTTAAGATTCATGCACTTGATTTCTCAACAGCATTTTGTTTATGTTTAATATAACATTTATGTCATTTATACATTAAACTCTTGACTTCTATAAATGTAGTCATTTTTATGGCATATTAAAGATCTTGGATTTTCCATAACATGTTTTCATATTGACTTTTCCTTTTTTTCCTGAAACTTTGCTTCTTTAACACTAATCTTTCCTATTATTTTCAGTTACTTTTGATAATAATTTTCTACTGCTTTCACTCCCATCTATATTTTAATGATTCTCAGCCTTATTTCCTATGCTTTTTATATCTCACTCCACAAATTTTAATGTGTCAGCCATTGAATTTATGCCTTCTTTTCAATCCACATTCTCCATTGCCTAAATTCAGAATTTCATCTAATTTTGCCAACACAGTTTCATCTAGCTAGCTTCACCACGTTTTGTGTCTCAAATAATGTAATCATCATTGATAATAATATAATTATTTATTAATTGATAAGATAATTATCAATTGATAATGTAATTTATTTATAATTTATTGATACCAGTTTATTGTTAGATGCTTGAGTTTTGATAAATAATGTAATTATTTATCAGTAAATATTTTTATGATACTAGTTTGTTGTTAGGTGCTTGAATTTTGATAAATAATGCAATTATTTATCAATAAATAAATAATGTAAGTTCTAAAGAGCAATACTGTCTCTATAACCTCTCCCAATTGACAGGCAGGGATCCATTTCAGGGCAGAACATCACACTGAGCAAAAATTACCAAAACTAAAGTCAAAATTGGAGCAGAGCAGTGGCAATAACTAAAAGAGGAAAGGAAAAAATATAGGTGAGAGAAGGGATGAGAGCCAGGAAATCACAAAAGCAATCCACTATATTGTTTAACTCATACAAAAACAACAAAAGAAAGAACTATGTAAATTTATATGACATGTATGAACCATGTCACCATCTAGAAGATTCAGAAAAATATAAATTTACATGAAAATGAGCAAAAGACAAGGATGAAATTCAATATCATGTAGTTATTATAACTTAAAAAGAGAATATTGATCCATATAACATTTCCACAAATAGTGAAAGCATATCAGAAGGATACGGTCACAAAATATATGAAAATTGTTTTTCATGATAATAATGTCTTACACATAATGAGTTCTTAATATCAGAAGGAGTAGGTTCTAAATAACACTCCTTTAGAATTCTAAGAGACCAATATTTAAAATTAATTTCTTGGAAATATACTATGATGCAGATAATTTTATGATACCAGTTTATTGCAAGATGCTTGAGTTTTGCCTGCACACATTTAAATGTTTTGTTAGAATTATTTTTGTAGGCACTAGTATTCATTTACATGTGCCATAAGAATTCTGAATTCACTAAATCACTTATCTTTCTTGAAAGCAAAGGAAAATAGTCGTAAGTTAATTTGTCATGAAAATTGTATTTCTGTAATGGGTGAAATACATTTAATGAACTATGTAATGGGAATACTTTTCTCAGCCGAAGCATATTTTGAGAAATGTGAGAAACCATGATTATAAATCCACATAATACTTCATTAAGACAATATACAGAAAATACATTTTTCATTTTTAATGATGCAACATTAATAATTTTATACTTTTAAAAACATGTTTGTGATCAGTTCAGAATAATTTTATTTCAGAGAAAAACTCATCATTTTATTCATGCCTTGAGATAGCCCCATAAACATTTTTCATATGTCTGTACTGTAACTCTGATTTCTGATTCCTTCTTTTTAATGAAATGGAGTCTTGTTCTGTCACCCAGACTGGAGTGCAGTGGTGTGGTCTCAACTCACTACAACCTCTGCCCCCAGGTTCAAGCAATTCTCCTATATCAGCCTACCAAGTAGCTGGGACTGCAGACACACACCACTGCATATGGCTAATTTCTGTATTTTTAGTAGAGATGGGGTTTCACCGTGTTGGTCAGGCTGGTCTCAAACTCCTGACCTCAAGTGATTCACCCGCCTTGGCCTCCCAAAGTGCTGGGATTACAGGTGTGAGCCACTGCTCATGGCCTCAAACTCTGATTTCTCTGTCTACCTATTGTTCCTCTGGGAAAATGCTGATCTTCACAAGAGTCTCTCTCTCTCTCTCCAGGGTACACACAGCTGAGTGCCGTACCTTTATTATTATTATTATGCTTTAAGTTCTGGGATACATGTGCAGAACATGTGAGAGTGTTACATTAAGTATACAAGTGCCATAGTGGTTGGCTGCATCCATCAACCCGTCATCTACATTAGGTATTTCTCCTAATGCTATCACTCCCCTAGCCCCCTGCCCACAACAGGACCTGGTGTGTTTGTTCCCCTCCCTGTGTCCATGTGTTCTCATTGTTCAACACCCACTTATGAGTGAGAACATGCAATGTTTGGTTTTCTGTTCTTGTGTCAGTTTGCTGAAAATGATGGCTTCCAGATTCATCTGTGTTGCTGGAAAGGACATGAACTCATTCTTTTTAATGGCTGCATAGTATTCCATGGTGTTTATGTGCCACATTTTCTTTATCCAGTCTATCATTGATGGGCATTTGGGTTGGTGCCAAGTCTTTGCTATTGGGAACAGTGCTGCAATAAACATATTTTGGCATGTATCTTTATAATAGAATGATTTATAATCCTTTGGGTATATACCCAGTAATAGGAGTGCTGGGTCAAATGGTATTTCTAGTTCTAGATCCTTGAGGAATTGCTGCATTGTCTTCCACAATGGCTGAACTAATTTATACTCCCACCAACAGTGTAAAAGCATTCCCATTTCACCACATCCTCTCCAGCATCTGTTGTCTCCTTACTTTTTAATGATTGCCATTCTAATTGGTGTGAAATGGTATCCTATTGTTTTGATTTGCATTTCTCTAATGACCCATGATGATGAGCTTTTTTTCATATGTTTGTTGGATGCATAAATGTCTTCTTTTGAGAAATGTCTGTTCATATCTTTTACTCACTTTTTGATGGGGTTGTTCGTTTTTTTCTTGTAAATTTGCTTAAGTTCCTTATAGATTCTAGATATTAGCCCTCTGTCAGATGGATAGATAGCAAATTTTTTCTCTCATTTGGTTGGTTGCCAGTTCACTCTAATGATAGTTTCTTCTGCTGTGCTGAAGCTCTTTAGTTTAATTAGATCCCATTTGTCAATTTTGGCTTTTGTTGCCATTGTTTTTGCTCTTTTAGTCATGAAGTCCTTGCCCATGCCCCTGTCCTGGAATGTATGGTATTGCCTAGGTTTTCTTCTAGGGTTTTTATGGTTCTGGGTCTTAGGTTTAAATGCTTAATCCATCTTAAGTTAATTTTTGTATAAGGTGTAACTTAAGGATCTGGTTTCAGCTTTCTGCATATGGCTAGCCAGTTTTTCCAGCACCATTTATTAAATTATGGAATCCTTTCCCCATTATTTGTTTTTGTCAGGTTTGTCAAAGATCAGATAGTTGTAGATGTTTGGTGTTATTTCTGAGGCCTCTGTTCTGTTCTGTTCATCTATATCTGTGTTTTGGTACCAGTACCATGCTGTTTTTATTACTGTAGCCTTGTAATGTAGTTTGTAATCAGGTAGTATGATGCCTCCAGCTTTGTTTTTTGTTGTTGTTGTTGTTGTGTTTTGTTTTGTTTTGCTTGTTTGTCTGTTTGCTTAGAATTGTCTTAGCTATGTGGGCTCTTCTTTGGTTCCATATGAAATTTAAGGTGTTTTTTCCAATTCTGTGAAGAAAGTCAATGATAGCTTCATGGGGATAGCAATGAATCTATAAATTACTTTGGGCAGTATTGCCATTTTCATGATATTGATTATTCCTAACCATGAGCATGGAGTGTCCATCTGTTTGTGTCCTCTCATATTTGTTTGAGCAGTGAATTATAGTTCTTCTTAAAGAGGTCCTTCGTATTCTTTGTTAGTTTTATTCCTAGGTATTTGATTCTATTTGTAGCAATTGTGAATGGGAGTTCACTCATGATTTGACTCTCTGCCTGTTATTGGTGTATAGGATTGCTTTTAATTTTTGCACATTAATTTAGTATCCTGAGACTTTGCTAACGTTGCTTATCAGCTTAAGGAGATTTTGGGCTGAGATGATGGGATCTTCTAAATATACAATCATGTCATCTACAAACAGACAATTGCACTTCCTCTTTACCTGTTTGAATACCCTTTATTTCTTTCTCTTGCCTGATTGCTCTGGCCAGAACTTCCAATACTATGTTGAATAGGAGTGGTGAGCTCGGGCATCCTTCTCTTGTGCCATTTTTCAAACGGAATGCTTCCAGTTTTCGCCCATTCAGTATGATATTGACTGTGGGTTTGTCATAAGTAGTCTTCTCTCCATCTATGGAGATAATCATATGTTTCTTGTCTTTGGTTCTGTTCATGTGATTGATTACATTTGTGGATTTCCATGTATTGAACCAGCCTTTCATCCCAGGGATGAAGCCAACTTAATCATGATCAATAAGCTTTTTAATATGCTGTTGGATTTCATTTGCCAGTACTTTATTGAGGACTTTTGCATCAATGTTCATCATGGATATTGGCCTGAAATTTTCTTTTTTATTTGTGTCTCTGCCAGGTTTTGGTATCAGGATGATGTTGGTCTCAAAAAATAAGTTAGAGAGGATTCTCTCTTTTTCTCTTATTTGGAATAGTTTCAGAAGGAATGGTACCAGCTCCTCTGTGTACCTCTGGTAAAATTTGGCTGTAAACCCGTCTGGTCCCCTTGTTATTGGTCTATTCAGGAATTCAACTTCTTCCAGGTTTAGTCTTAGGAGGTTGTAAGTATCCATGAATTTACCCATTTCTTCTAGATTTTCTGGTTTATTTGCATAGAGGTGTTTATAGTATTCTCTGATGGTAGTTTGTATTTCTGTAAGATCAGTGGTAATATGCCCTTTATCATTTTTTGTTGCATCTATTTGATTCTTCTCTCTTTTCTTCTTTATTAATCTGGCTAGCAGTCTATCTGTTTTGTTAATCTTTTCAAAAAAATAAGCCCCTGGATTTATGGATTTTTTGAGTGTTTTTGTGTCTCTATCTCCTTCAGTTCTGGCCTGATCTTAGTTATTTCTTGTCTTCTGCTAGCTTTTGAATTTGTTTGTTCTTGCTTCCCTAGTTCTGTTAATTGTGACATTAGGGTGTTGATTATATATCCTTCCTTGTTTCTCTTTTGTGAATATAGTGCTTTAATTTTCCTTTATACATTGCTTTAAATGTGTCCCAGAAATTCTGGTATGTTATGTCTTTGTTCTCATTGGTTTCAAAGAACATCTTTATTTCTGCCTTCATTTCATTATTTATCCAGTATTCATTCAGGAGCAGGTTGTTCAGTTTTCATGTAGTTGTGTGGTTTGGAGTGAGTTTCTTAATCCTGAGGTTTAATTTGATTATACTGTGGCCTGAGAGACTGTTTCTGTCATAATTTTTTTATATACTGATTTCCTCATGGGAGCTCTTCTTTATTCCACTCAGAAATGGGGAAAATACCAACTTTGGAGAGTTTTGTCACCAGAACTCCCCAACATTATTGGATAATGTTGAATCTTTAAAAATTTCTTTGGATTTTGTGTGTAATCTCTTATTATTCAGTAGCTAAAAGCCAATCTATGAAGTTGAGAACAGGAAGAAATTAAACCATCTCCTTTATTTTTCTCCTCTTTTCCAAAATTCATCTCTCATTTTTCAATCCAATATTACGTAGAGATACCAAAGGTGGACAAGAAGCATATGCAATCCCCATTATTTAATATCTTGTTAGGGATCATACCTTGTAGGACTATATGGCCACATAAAAATTTGTACTAATTGGAGGAGTACAAGAAAGGAATAACAAAATATCTGATAATATCCTTTTCTAACATATGAAAATTAGAAATATATTTTATTTATCAAGGTATTTTGTTCATAATTACATTTAGCATTTCTACTTCTTTCTTGATGATATCCATTATTGTTTACTTAATTGTTTCCAATGGGACAATAATAAATTTGAAAAACAACTAATATAGTGAAGCACTGTTGTGATAAACAGCTTGTCACAAGCCTATGAAATACAAAAATATGTATAGTAGTTAGCTACTGATGCTGCATTTTTCAGAAATATTTTTTTAAATGGACTAGTTCCCTTGATTCCTTTGTGGGACTTGTGAAGGGATTAGCTAGTTACTCAGCCCACAGCTCTCAAGGTCTTGTGAAATGTGGAACATGCAGGTAAATGGGTGAAGAGGCAGGGATGAGTGCTTCTGGGCAACTGGCAGGAGCAGAACTCCCTATGGGCCTGCAACAGCGTCTAGGGGTTGCCTGCAACAGCGTCTAGGGGTTGCCTGCAACAGCGTCTAGGGGTTGCCTGCAACAGCGTCTAGGGGTTGCCTGCAACCCCTGGAGTCTCAGAGGGTATGTGTTACAATGTGTTCTTTTAGTTTTGACATCCATGAATGGCTTAAGTGTTAAATAGCTCAGTGGATGGTAAGTGTAACAACCTCTTGAACCTGTACCTGAGTCCTTGTCTGGCATCCAGGAGGAATCTAATTGCACAAATGAGTTGAAGATGGTAAATGCAGAAGATTTTATTGCCAATGAAAGTTGCTCTCTGTGGGATCGGGAGCTAGAAAGTGGATGGAGTAAGAAGATGGTTTTTTCCTGGATCTGGCTGTCTCTGGCTGAATTCTTCACCGAGTTCCCACCATCAAGCCATCTCTGTGGAGTCAAGCTGCTTCTCACTGATATCAAGCTGCTGCTTCTCTTCTCTCCTTCTCTGCTGTGCTGCTCTTCCCTCTGCCAGTGAAGGCTAGCATTTTTTTTTTATGGGTACAGAATAGGGGACAAGGTGGGCCAGGATCATTTTGGAAAAGGCAACATTTGGATGGGAAAACAGGAATGCATGTTCTTGCTTTGGGCCACAGGTCTAGGCTTGAGGGTAGAAACCTCACCATGAACCCTGCCCTTTCTACCTAGTATTTCTTTGCCTTCTATCTATGTCATTGCAATTGCAAGTGATGGGAATTCAACTTAGAATATCTTTATCATAGGGGGAATTAATAGTGGATTCTGGGGATATCTTGCATACTTGAAGGAAGGATTGAACATTTAAATTCTGAAACATGGAGGTCTTCAGCTAAGCCTCAGGTGCAACTAGTAAGCAGGATTCCAAAGACAATAAAAGCTTATTCTTCATCTCTAATCTCTGTTTTTAATCTAAGTTGTGTCTTTATTTTCCTCCATTTTATACCTATTTCCTACACAGGACAGAAAACATGGCTACACTTAGCTCTGAATTTCATATTTAGAACTCATGTCAGAAGGAGGTTCTTTGTCCAGTTTTTAAAAATCCCAAGGAAGGGCCCTTGTTGATCTGGTCACATGTCTATCTTTGTACCATTCAAATGTTAGAAGACAGATGTTGTAATAAAAGTATGAAATAGTTTCCATAAAAGGGGAAGTCTAGCACATAATATGGAGGGAGAAGAGTATCCCCTGGATGGCCTTAAGATATATTCATTATTTTCCCTGGCCTTCACCTCAAACCAGGAGAAAAAAAAAAAAAAAAACTTTTTATCATAAATATGGAAAATATTCCTAGGAACTCTTCTATGATATATACTAAAGTTGGGTTTTTCATACACACACACGCGTGCGCGCACACAGACACACACACACACGTGTGCTTTTGTTCTCTTTTTAAACTGAGAATTTCTTTTTGGCCCTTTTTCTTGTCAGAAGATGGATTTTAATAATCTTTAATCGTTTTGTTTCATAATTTTTCTTAGTCTGTAAGTCAGATTCACTAGGCAGTAATCCAGCCCCAATCCTACACTTCCAGTAGCTCCATTTTAATAGATGAGTCTTATCCATGGCCTCCTAAAGTAGCTGTTTTAATAGTAAATTATCAATTCCCATTGGACATACAACTGTTTTCTTTATTCTAAATTCTCAGATCAACACCTTCTTATGTTTGTGATATATTTCAATATTGCAATTAATTTCTTTAGTTATTTCCAACAATGGAAGCAATATTATGTGTATACCAGACACTTAAATCTGTCTATTCAGAAATAATAGAAAGAAGAGTAGGTAACTTTAATATATGTATCTTTTTCTCCTTTTTCTCCCAAAAAGTGTCAGAAAATTTATGAGCATCTACAAAATTTTTGCTAACAAACCATGCTAATAACTGCAAATATGAGAGGATAGATGAAAAAAAAAAAACAAAGGAACAATTTATTTGCATAGTTTTATACTCTAGTAATTAAGATATTTACATAAAAATATGTTCTGGTTTGAATAACTCTTTCAAATGTACTACAATTGAGTACATTCTGTTAACTTTGGAATATCCTTCTTTTTCCTGATCTGCTTAAAGAAAACTTGGTCTTATTCTTTTGTCTTACTGAATTCTAATTTTGCATGATTCCATTTATTCAACTTCAGTAAATTATTACTGCCCCAAATTTAAATCTTTGACAGTATATGTTATTCAGAATTTTCAAACTCACTCTCTGTTTAAGCACAACTTTAATATACACGAAATTTAATTTTCCCTTTGGAAAGTATTAGGGAAACATTTAAATCCTCTCTCTCCTTCAAGTATAACATTTTATTTTCTTTAGAAGTCTTCCCAAGTCTCTCCAACTACATTTGATCTCATTTAAGAACTCATTTAATCCCAGGAAACTTTATTATTACATTCTTTTTGCAATTATTTTACTGTATCTTTTAGCATTTATGTATAAATGTGACATGTCCATCTATTACATACATAAGACTTTTTAAGGTATCCTCATTGCTAAAAATGCATCAATATTACCTTTGTCCTTCCTAGATATATTCAGAATCCCAAAAGAAAATAGGACACATTCAAAGATGGTGATTTACAGGAGTTTAATGAAGAGGATATCTATAAAGTATGGTCAGTATTAAAGGAGCTAAAAAGAAATGATGATGTGCATCAGGGATAATAACAGTGGGGAGACTTATGGTTCCTAGCCCTAGAGGGACAAGGAAAGAGAGAGAGACCATAAGCTATAGAAGAAGGTGGCCAGACAGGAGCTGTATACTGTAATAGAGCCTGGTATTGCCAAACTAAGATGCAGCAAAGTGGGAGCAAAGTTATAAGCATTCTAGTTTATCTGTTCTACACTCTAGATGCTTGAATTGTCTCCAATTGGCCAAGCTCAACAAGAAGCGAAAGGGAAGGAGCATGGACAAATCAGAATCCACAGACTTCACAGAGAAGCTCAGAACACAGAGCAAGACACAGAAGGGTAGTCAATGGGGTCTGAATGGACAAATGGAGACTATCCAGAACAATAAATAACATACATAATCCTCAATCCAGTGTGTTGCCACAAAATATAACCACAAACATTCACGTCACTGCTCAGATCTTATCACATACTTTATTGGGAAGGAAGAGTATAATGGATTCTCTGTTATAAGACTTTGAGCTCATTTATGCACGTACAAAGTCTATATGTTATCTCTAAATTGATCCCCATAGTTAAAGAGGCTATATATATTTTTTCTCAATTATCATGTCTAATGGAAAAAAATGCCTTTGAACTGTTTTTGGTATTATTCCTGAAAACTTGGGTACATAAATCAACACCTCCATGTTGGCACCACGCAAAACAGTTTTGTCTTTTAGAGATTTATCCATCATAGGTTTGTCTTAAGAACTAAGTAAAATAATGAATGTATACTATTTAGTATTGTGCTTGGCACATCACAAACACTTAATAGGTATTGTTATCATGTTTTTAGCTTACTTTGAGGAATGCGACAAGAGACTGCCTTTTGTAACATGTATATATGTTACATGTTACACGTAACATGTATATATACATGTAAATATATATATATTTCATCAGGAACATTGTACATTTTATAACTTATCATCTTTTATTTTGTTTTAACCACAAGAAAACTCATGGTCAAATGTGCTCCCTTGCAGTACCTTTATGCTCGAATGTCTGTAGGAATTAATTTTTAAACTACTATATTGTATGATTGTATTTGGAAGAGTTCTGATAAAGTAAGAGAACTGAAAACATAAATAAATACATCTTCCTAAGTCTTGGATTTAATTATGTGGAAACTTGGGATATGTCTGTCCTTGCATCCTCCCTCTTAGCAGAGACATTAGGAATACAATTAATATTTGTCGAAGTAAATTAGATATCACTCTGTTTGTGAGAATAATTCTGTATTTTCAAAGTTTTATGGGATTAAGTAATTAGAAACAAATATTTGAAGCAGGCTGGGTTAAATTTTCAATTTTACTTTGTCAATGAAATTCCTTTTTGTTGTTTGAAATTCAACAACTGAATCCAGTACCATTACGAAGATCCTCAAATGTTGTATAGTGTTTTTCTATAACCTCCTGTGCAGCATTAAATTTGTCTTAGAATTCTCTGCAGTGACAAATGTAAAACATATTTTAATTGTTAAAAGCTTGCTAAATGCTGAAACCTGATTCCAGGGTGTACAATAATGCTACATACATAGTTGCTGCCTACAGGATTTCTGACTTGTGTTCTGGTGACCATTATGTTAAATGCCACCATTTTTCTTTGTTATATTTCACAAGAATAACTAATATGTAAATAAGTAAATAATTGTGTATCAGATTAAAAGAAAAGGCACTTTCCATTTAAAATAAGAGACAAAAACAGCATGCTAAATAAAAATATAATGAAATGCATATCCTTACACAGAAACCCCCAAGATGACTTTATTCACAGTGGGCAGACAGTTATGGATCATGGTGAATTATTCTTTGTGCTTAGTTCATGATTTAAAGCAATTTTTTTCAGATATGCCACACCAAATTTTTCTAGTGAACTGTGCTGCATTGATTATCATCCCTTTGCAAGTCAGTCAGAAATGCAGCTTGCATTTGGAAAAGTTAGGTATTATGAGAAAATTTTTGTAAAGATATAGCTTAAAAATATAGCTGACTTCTCTAAGAGCAAGTCTTCCAACAGTGACACACAAAAAATGTTCCCTTTTAGTAGCAAATGAAAAACTTATTGATTGTCTCTAAAGTATGTCATTTGCCATTTTGCGTCAAACCACTTTAAAACCTTTTAACATCATGGAAGTAGAAAATAAAGTACATTAAATGTACTTTCTGTGGTAATTTTCTTCAGACTATTAGATCTTAGGTATAGAATAATTATTACATTTCATGCACACTTTTATGAATTTACTAAATTTTCCTTTCAATTTCTGTCATGACCTCAATGCTATAAATAATTACAAAGAGTAGTCCTTTCTCAGTTCCCCTAATAAAGATTAAATTATAAATTAAAGTATTTTACACTTAGAAGTCAAGTAGTCCATTTTTTTCTTTGTTTTAAGGAAATTAGTCATAAAAATTCTTCCCTTACCTAGACGTAAAATTATAACATTTTGGATTATGAAATTTGATTCTTTAAACAATCTAAAATACTTTACATATTTGACAATATACCTGTTATCATCTCTGATAAAGCCAGGTAACTAATAAATTTATGAGAACTTTGGTAAGACTATACATACACACCAAAGAAACACAATTATTTTATAACATCATCTATTACTTGCATATTGTTTTAAGATATTGATAAAAAATATCCTAGAGCATAGACATTTCTGAATTTCTCAATCACTTGGAATTTACATTTGGGGAGTTTTATATTCATAAATTATGTCAAGGTGTTACATCATTAGAGTGAATTGCAAAGCTATGGAGACCAGGTGATTTTACAAGCAAGATGTTATGCAAATACTCTTAGTCAGCAACATTTATTAAGTCACTTTGCTGAAAACAACAAAAAAAATGCCATTGTAATGATGCTATGTGTGCATTTTCAAATGTGTGGTAAGATGCTCTTTCCCTTGTGCATTTTCAAATGTGTGGTAAGATGCTCTTTCCCTTGTGTTGTAAAGGTACTTAGAAAGATAAACATTGTATTTCTTAATGAGTGTTTTTTTTTTTTTTTTTTTGAGACAGAGTCTTGCTCTGTCACCAGGGAGTCCAGCTCTGTCACGCTGGAGTGCAGTGACGATCTCAGCTCACTGCAACCTCTGCCTCCCAGGTTCAAGCAATTCTCCTGCCTCAGCCCCCCAAGTAGGTGGGACTACAGGCGCACACCACCACGCCCAGCTAATTTTTTTTGTATTTTTAGTAGAGACGGGGTTTCACCATGTTGGCCATGATGGTCTTGATCTCTTGACCTCGTGATCCGTCCGCCTTGGCCTCCCAAAGTGCTGGGATTACAGGCTTGAGCCACCACATCCGGCCAATGAGTGCTTTAAATCAGAGGAGATGCTATGGCCATTGGCACTGTACATTTCTGATGAATTTATGTGTTCCTCTGTTTATTGTCTGTGACATGTCTTTCTTATTCATTTATTAATTAATTTTTCCTTCAGTTTAATTAATAGAGCAACTACTATGTATCCAGCTGCCAGGTGCCAAGGTTGTCTATTAGAACAGTGATCATAACTGAAGGTAATAATCAAGCCCTCATTCAGTTGCTGTGCTAGTGCAATCAAAAGGCAAAAAGGTGATGGGGGCCATTTTTCTCCAAGGGTTGGCACCAGGTGTACATCAGATGGATACAGCACAGATGAGGCACACTCTCTCACTGACAAGGAGCCCCAACTAAAGGCTTCTGTCTTATTGGACTGAGTGTTGAATCAGACCTGGGAAAATTGCCTCATTCAAAATCCCAGATAAAGAAGTTTTCATGGAGGTGCCTGGAACTAGGAATGCAGACATGCATATGAGTATGGCTAGCCTGAAGTTCTGAGTCCTTGACTGTAACTCTTTTCAGAAAACTGCAGTGTACTAGCTGCAAAACAAGGCTGGTGTGGGAAGGGCAGCTTCCTTCCCACCCCCATAAGTCCTGGCAGACAGTTTCATAATTGCTTCTAGTAGGTCTGAAAGATCATACATAGGATCTAAGCCTGGAGTCAGCCTTCTTAAAATGTGATGTGCACTAGTAAGAATAAAAGAGCATACTTAATATTATGGTCCTTGCTCTTCAGTAAATGAAGTTTTGTCAAATGCAGCAGTTTTCTTCAAAATAAAAAATATATTCTGCAATGATAAATTCAACAAATAATCCTACAGTTCTGCAAGATCTTTGAGTGAATTTCTTTTTATTTCTTTTATTTATTTTTATTTTTTTAGACATAGGGTCTTGCTCTGTTGCCCACCCTGGATCCCAGTGAGGCAATCAGAGTTCACTGCAGCCTTCAAGTCCTGGGCTCATGTGATTCTCCCACGTCAGCCTCCTGAGTAGCTAGGATTACAGGTGTACCACCACCACACCTGGGTAATTTTTAAATTTTTTATAGAGGTGAGGCCTCACTATATTGCACAAGCTGGTCTCAAACACCTAACTTTAAGCAATCGTACTGACGTGGTGTTTTCCCAAAGTGTTGGCATTACACATGTGAGCCACAGTTTTTATTATTTATTTGCTCATTCAGCAAATACTATTGAGCATCCCTTCTATTCTCATCAGTGTCAGGACCTGAAAACATGAGGACGAACTAACAGACTTGCATCCTAGGCAAACACTTTTAAAGCCTCTGTTATTTGTTAAATGACATCAAGACCCTTTTACGTGGCATTTGAATCATTTAATTAAATTACCCCAACTAACTTTCTAGCCAAAAAGGCTTCATAGTGAATTCCTGAAAGAAGACCCTTTCCCCACATTTTATTATAACCAACATTATCTACTGATTTACACCAATTACAGATCCACTTAATGTACCTTGACTTCTTTGAAGCTTTCATGAATATCTACCTAATTCTTAACATCACAGTCTCTTCGTCTTCACACAACGCTTTTAGCATTTATTGTAATGCACTTTGTGTTAATTATAATTTAATCATGTCACTATATGAAATCATAGCTGTCAAGATGAGATGGGTTCTCCTTTTGTGTAATCCACAATAGCATGTTTGCTGGCACAGAGTGATAACGCAATATGAATTTGTGTAATTCAATTCAATATAGTGTTTTAATCCATATTTAATGTCTAAGAGAAAAACTCTTTAAATCAAAAATCAGTTGGTACTACACTAGGGCTGACAGAAATATAGGGGGGTGAGGAGAAATAAGCATAGGCATTTGAGTTAATTTCATTAACAAGAAATATTGAGATGTGTGGATAAGATCCATTCCCTGCCCCATATTCAAACACATGCATAACGCATGCACATAGAAATTAGAGTAAAAGCATGAAAGCAACAAAAATCTATATACAAATTGACCAAAAGGAAATTCCTTGGTGCCATTAAAATTGAACAGAGAGAAAGAGAGAGATTGCCAGGCCACCAGCAGGGTGTACACAGAGATTAGATCACAGACAGGCTTTTGAGTCTGGAGACTAAAAACAGAGGCTCTGTTACTTACAGAGGCAGAGTGTTACCTTAATTAAGATTGTCGTAATATGCCCACAATGTCAAAGTGAAATTGTGCTCACGGCATAAAGCTTTGGATGATAGAGTTACTTATCTATAAAAAAGGGACCCAAAAAAAATTATGCCAACTACACAAAGAAAGCAGGAGGAAAAAATTGATGCTGATAGAAGCTAGGAATCGGAAAAAAAGTTACTTATAGAATGAAACTCCAATCCACTGCCAAAGGCAAATGAGAATCTGTGTACATCTTCCCACATGGTATTTTACACTCAAGCAATTAAAATTCACGTAAAATTTAACCAGGATCATTGGTATACCAGGATGTTTTAGTCTTTTCAGCCTACTTTAACAAAATACCTAGAACTAGGTAATTTATAAACAACAAACATTTATTTCTCACAGTTCTGTTGGCTTGGGGGTCCAGAATCAAACACCAGCAAATTCCCTGTCAAGCTTTCTCTCTGCTTCATAAATGGCCTATTCTTGCTGTGTTCTCACTTGGTGGAATAGGGTAAACAAGCTTCCTCAGGCCTGTTTTATAAGAAAGTCTTATTTATGACAGTGTGGGCCTCATAACCCGATCACCTCCCAAAGGCCCTACTTCTTAATACCATCACCTTGGAGGTTAGGTTTCAACATACGAATTTAGAGAGGACACAAACATTCGGACCATAACACAAGAGTTCAAACATAAGCAAAGGTTTAACTACTCTGTATTTATAAAATCTAAGTGTTACTCTCAGTTTTTCTCAGTATCTCTTTCACATATACCCACATACAAATTTGTTTTAACTAATGAAAGAGAATAAGTAATCAAAATCATATTTTAATTTTTTTGTATTTTTAGTAGAGACGGGGTTCCACCATGTTGACCAGGATGGTCTTGATCTGTTGACCTCGTGATCCACCCGTCTCGGCCTCCCAAAGTGCTGGGATTACATGCTTGAGCCACCGCGCCCGGCGCGTGCCTGTAATCCCAGCTACTGAGGAGGCTGAGGCAGGAGAATTGCCTGAACCCAGGAGGCGGAGGTTGCGGTGAGCCGAGATTGTGCCATTGCACTCCAGCCTGGGTAACAAGAGCAAAACTCCATCTCAAAAAAAAAAAAAATCATAATTTAAAAAGTATTAGAAAAATGATCCTAAAGATGAAATTCAAAACTTGAAGGGATGTTAAGCAGCAAAATTTCATAGATTGCATAATACATTTACTGAGCAATCTGATAATATTTTCTAGGATGTAGTTCAGAGAAGCAAAATATTGAAACTATAATAAAATATTTAAGGTCCTAGAGAATATAATGAGAACATTTAGATGATTTCTCTTTTATGTTTATTGTACTTTAAGTTCTGGGGTACATATGCAGAACATGCAGGTGTGTTACATAGCTATACATGTGCCATGGTGGTTGGCTGCATGCATCACACTGTCATCTACATTAGGTATTTCTCCCAATGCTGTCCCTCCCCTAAACCCCACCCCAACAGTCCCCTGTGTGTGATGTTTCCTATACCATGTTCATGTATTCTTATTGTTCAACTCCCACTTATGAGTGAGAACATGCGGTGTTTGATTTTCTGTTCTTCTGTTAGTTTGCTGAGAATGGTGGTTTCCAGCTTCATCCAAGTCCCTGCAAAGGACACAAACTCGTCATTTTTTATGGCTGCATAGTATTCTATGGTGTATATGTGCCCCGTTTACTTTATCCAGTCTATCATTGATGGGCATTTGGGTTGGTTCCAAGTCTTTGCTATTGTGAACAGTGCTGCAATAAACATATGTGTGCATGTGTCTTTATAATAGAACAATTTATAGTTCTTTGTGTATACACTTAATAATGGGATTGCTTGGTCAAATGGTATTTCTATTTCTAGATCCTTGAGGATTCACCACACTGTCTTCCACAATTGTTGAACTAATTTACACTCCCACTGACAGTGTAAAAGTGTTCCCATTTCTCCACATCCTCTCCAGCATCTGTTGTTTCCTTACTTTTTAATGATTGCCATTCTAACTGGTATGAGATGGTATTTAAATGTGTTTTTGATTTGCATTTCTCTAATGACCAGTGATGATGAGCAGTTTTTCATATGTTTGTTGGCTGCATAAATGTCTCCTTTTGAGAAGTGTCTTTTCATATCCTTCCCCCACTTTTTGATGGGTTATTTGTTTTTATCTGTAAATTTGTTTAAGTTCTTTGTAGATTCTGAATATTAGCCCTTTGTCAGATGGGTGGACTGCAAAAATTTTCTCCCATTCTTTGGAATGCCCATTCACTCTGATGTAGTTTCTTTTGCTGTGCAGAAGCTTTTTAGTTTAATTAGATCCCATTTGTCAATTTTGGATTCTGTTGCCATTGCTTTTGGTGTTTTAGTAATGAAGTCTTTGCCCATGCCTATGTCCTAGGTCTTCTTCTCAGAATTTTATGGTTTTAGGTCTTACATTTAAATCTTTAATCCATTGAGTTAATTTTTGTATAAGGTGTAAGGAAGGGATCCAGTTTTGGCTTTCTGCATATGGCTAGCCAGTTCTCCCAACACCATTTATTAAATAAGGAATCATTTCCTCATATCTTGTTTTTGTCAGGTTTGTGAAAGATCAGATGGTTGTATGTGTGCGCCATTATTTCTGAGGCCTCTGTTCTGTTCCATTGATCTATATATTTGTTTTGTTACCAGTACTATGCTGTTTTGATTACTGTAGCCTTGTAGTATAGTTTGAAGTCAGGTAACATGCCTCTAGCTTTGTATTTTTTTATTTTTTTATTTTTTTTGGTTTTTGGTTTTAGTTTTTTTTGTTTGTTTGTTTGTCTTGTATTTATTTATTTATTGCTTAGAATTTTCTTGGCTATGTGGGCTCCTTTTAGGTTCCCTACAAAATTTAAAGTGTTTTTCTTTCCCCAATTTTGTGAAAAAGTCAATGATATCTTGATGTCAATAGCATTAAGTCTATAGATTACTTTGGCCAGTATGGCCATTTTCACAATATTGATTCTTCCTAAAAATGAGCATGAAATGCTTTTCCATTTGTTTGTGTCCTCTCTTATTTCATCTACAAGCCAGAAGAGAGTGGGGGCCAATATTCAATGTTCTTAAAGAAAATAATTTTCAACCCAAAATTTTGTATTCAGCCAAACTAAGCTTTATAAGCAAAGAAAAAATAAAATCCTTTGGACAAGCAAATGCTGAGAGATTCTGTCACCAGTGGTCCTGCCTTACAAGAGCTCCTGAAGAAAGCACTAAACTTGGAAAGGAACAACTGGGACCAGCCACTGCAAAAACATGGCAAATTGTAAAGACCATTGATGCTAGGAAGAAACTGCACCAACTAATGGGCAAGATAAGCAGCTAGCATCAAAATGGCAGGATCAAATTCACACAGAACAATATTAACCTTAAATGTAAATGGGCTAAATATACCAGTTAAAAGACACAGACTGGAAAATTGCATAAAGAGTCAAGATCCATTGATGTGCTATATTCAGGAGACCCATCTCATGCTAAGACATGCATAGGCTCAAAATAAAGGGAAGGTGGAATATTTACCAAGGAAATGGAAAGAAAAAAAAAAGGAGAGGTTGCTATCCAGGTCTCTGATAAAATAGATTTTAAACCATCAAAGATCAAAAGAGACAAAGAAGCACATTACAGAATGATAAAGGGATCAATGCAACAAGAAGATCTAACTATCTTAAATATAAATGCACCCAATTCAGGACCACCCAGATTCATAAAGGAAGTTCTTAGAGACCTACAAAGAGAATTAGACTCCCATACTATAATAGTGGGAGACTTTAACATCCCACTGTCAATATTAGACAGATTAACAAAACAGAAAATTAACAAGGATACCTAGGACTTGAACTCAGCTGTGGACCAACTGGACCTAATACAGAACCCTCCACATGTACAGAATCCTCCACCTTAAAAATGACAGAGCATACTTCCTTCTTAGCACCACATCGCACTTATTCTAAAACTGACCACATAATTGGAAGTAAAACACTCCTCAGCAAATGGAAAAGAATGGAATAATAATGAACAGTTTCTCAGACCACAGCACAATCAAATTAAAACTCAAGAATAAGAAACTCCCTTAAAACTGCACAACTACATGGAAACTGAACAACTTGCTCCTAAATGACAACTGGATAAATAAAAAAGTGAAGCCATAAGTAAAGATGTTCTTTGAAACCAATGAGAATGAAGACACAATGTACCAGAATCTCTGGGACACATTTAAAGCAGTTTCTAGAGGGAAATTTATAGCACTAAATGCCCAATAGAGAAAGCAGGAAAGATCTAAAATCAACACCCTAATGTCTAGAAAAGTAAAAACTAAAGAAGCAAGAACAAATTCAAAAGCCAGCAGAAGACAAGAAATAACTAAGATCAGAACAGAACTGAAAGAGAAAGAGACACACACACAAAAAATCCTCCAAAAAAATCAATGAATGCAAGAGCTAGTTTTTTGAAAAGATCAACAAAATAAATAGACCGCTAGCCAGACCAATGAAGAATAAAAGAGAAAAGAATCAAATAGATGCAATAAAAAATGATAAAGGTGATATCACCGCTGATCCCATAGAAATACAAACTACCATCAGAGAATACTATAAACACCTCTATGCAATTAAAACAGAAAATCCAAAAGAAACGGATAAATTCCTGGACACTTACAGCCTCCCAAGACTAAATCAGGAAGAAGTCAAATTTCTGAATAAACCCATAACAAGGTCTGAAGTTGAGGCAGAAATTAATAGCCTACCAACCAAAAAATGTTCGGGATGAGACACATTCACAGCCGAATTCTACTAGAGGTACAAAGAGGAGCTGGTACCATTCCTTCTGAAAGTATTCCAAACTATACAAAAAAAGGGAATCCTCCCTAACTCAGTTTATGAGGCCAACATCATTGAAACCTGGCAGAGGCACAACTGAAAAAGAACATTTCAGGCCAATATCCCTGATGATTATCAGTGCAAAAATCCTCAGTAAAATGCTAGCAAACCAAAACCAATAGCACATCAAGAAGCTTATGCATCACTATCGAGTTGGCTTCATTTCTACCATGCAAGGTAGGTTCAATGTATGCAAATTAATAAATGTAATTCATCACATAATCAGAACTAATGACAAAAACCACATGATAATCTCAATAGATGCAGAAAAACACTCAACAAAATTCAACAACCTTTCATGCTAAAAAACTCTCAATAAACTAGGTATCGATGGACCTTATCTCAAAATAATAAGAACAATTTATCACAAACCCACAACCAATATCATACTGAATGGGGAAAAACTGGAAGCATCCCCTTTGAAAACTGGCACAAGACAAGGATGGCCTCTTTCACCACTCCTATTCAACATAATATTGGAAGTTCTGGCCAGGGGAATCAGGCAAGAAAGAAATAAAGCGTATTCAAATAGAAATAGAGGAAGTCAGATTGTCTGTAACTGCAGACTATGTGATTGTATATTTAGAAGACCCTATCATCTCAGCCCAAAATCTCCTTAAGCTGACAAGCAACTTCAGCAAAGTCTCAAGATACAAATTCAAAGTGCAAAAATCACAAGCATTCCTATGTACCAATAACAAACAGAGAGCCAAATCATAAGTGAACTCCCATTCACAATTGCTACAAAGAGAATTAAATACCTAGAAATACAACTTACAAGTGATGTGAAGGACATCTTCAAGGAGCACTGCATTTAGCTCCTTTCTTATAGCAGTTGTAGAAGGTAAAAGAGCATATTTGAATACCTGACTAACAATATGTGATAAAACTTCAGCTGGACATATTTAGCTATGATAATACATTTTAAAAAATTGGAAGTTTTTGAAACATTGATCTAGTTGAATATCTAGATCAAAGAAAATAGAAAATAAAAGTTAGTATAAATAAGTAGACACGCAATTAATTTGTGACCAAAAACTGTAATGAACCCAGATTTGGCTGCTTACCAGTCAAAAGCCAGACATGAGAGTTGAGGATTGGTGGGAGGAAAATCATGTTTATTCGGAAAGCCAGCAAAACCAATAACATGGTGGACTATATCACAAAGACCATCTTAAATTTTCACACTTCCATCGAGTTTTTAAAGGGAAACTTGTTATGGGAGACGTGCAGGAATGGTGCAGGGTGCAGGATCTGTGTGTCTTTGACTACAGATCAAAGATGATCTGTAGTTCCAATGACTATCTTGGCTAATCACTCATCTGGAGGTCTGGTTGGCATTTTCTTGACTTTGGCCTGATGGTGGTAGAATAATTGTTTTGAATTCCCTTAAGTGAAAGAATTTCAGAAAAGCTCCAAGCCTGGTTTATTTCAAGATGTGCCTCTAGAAGTTTTTAAGTAAGAACATAATTAATTAAGCATTCATTGCTAGAGAAATGTGTCTGCAGTGAGAAGGAATGAAGGAATGAAAGGGGTGAAAAGGAAGGAAAAGTGAATGATTAAAATATATTTTTAAAACTGAGAACCCCATTTACAAAATTAACATAATAAACAGAAAGAAGCAATAGAGTGCATCAATAGTACCAAATGGAATTTATGTTGGAGAAAAGTAATAGAAAGTACCTTTAGTGATACAGTTCAATAAATACTAGTCACCAATATAAAATATTATCAATGAAAATCGTACATAAGTGCAAATAGAGTTGTTTCAAGAACTTTGAAGGGTCTGCCTTATACTGCATTCACTTAATGTGTTAGCCTGCCAATTTTATGGAGGCTGACAGAAAATACATGACTCTTGATTCACGGACGAAGGACTTTATTACTCATGGCACAGCATACAGCATAAGCATTAGCCTATTTTCATCAGTTCCCCTTGTCCTTAAATTTCAAGAGGTGACAGCAAAGGGACCATATGTATGCCTGCACATTCAGTGGGTCACATTACAGGATGGTAACCCTAGGATCACAAAATGTGAGGATAAGAGAGAGAGAGAGCATATGATTTTTAAGAAAAACTATTTGCAGTTATCATACTGATGACACGGTAATAAAACTGTTATTCTAAGATTATTGGGTTTGTGATATAGGATAAAATAATTGTGTATATATGGTATATAACAGTTTTTATTTTATAGAACCAACTGCCATAAATGTAGTGGTTTAACATAACATAAATTTATTATCTCACAATTTCTATGGTTCAAAAATCCAGGCATAGCTTAACTGGATCCTAACTTATTTAATTTGTATTTGGTTAGAGATTGTGTTTAGGCTCCTTGTGTCAGTGGAGATTTAGCTTCATGCTGTTGGCTCTGTGTCTGGTTTGGGGAATGCTCTCAAGTCTGCCACATTTTTCTTTCTGCTCCGATCACTCCTAAATGGGCACAGTTTAGCACAGTTTGACAGCGTTACCAACTCTCGGAGTTGATTGTGATTCATACTTACAGAGCACGTATATTACTATAGAAAGAGTGGGTCCCACACCCGGTTCTTGTGCAGTAGTGTGGGAGTTCCACTTAGGGGAAAAATCAGGGCATAATTCCAAAGGATCTGCAGTTCTTCTTTTGAGGATAGATATTATTTGTAATAGAGAGTGGAGAAATACTTGATTCCAGCTGTTGACAGCTAATGCCAATCTTGGTGGAGAGCTATTAGGAGGAAGCTGAGAGCTGCATGATTAAAAACAAATCAAATAGCAACCAGAAATTTAATAAAGAGTTACAGGAAATAGTAGCCAAGAAGTGCTCTTCTGAGATCATAATAAATGCCTATATTAAAAAGAAGAAAGGTCTAACATCAGTAAACTAAACTTCTACCTTAATAAACTAGAAAAAATAAACTAGAACCAAGGCAAGCAAATAGAAAGAAATAATATTAGAATAGAAGTAAGGGAAAGGGCAAATAAAAAAAAATAGAAAAAATCACCAAACCAAAAGCTGGCTCTTTGTAAAGATCAGCAAAATTGGCAAACAATTAAATAGACTGAAGGGAAAAAGAGACAAATCAAAGCTACTAAAATAAAAAATGAAACTGGGACATTACTAGTGACCTTTGAGAGGTAAAAAAGTTATGAAAGAATATTATAAACAAGGGTATGCCAACATAGTAAATAATGTAAATAAGATGAAAAATTCTTAAAAATATACAAATTATCAAAACTGACTGAAGAAGAAATAGAAAATGTGAATAAAACTATGACATGTACAGATAAAATTAGTAATTTTAAAACTCCCACAATGAAAATTCCAGGTTCAGATTTTTCACTAATGAGTTCTACCATTCAAAGAAAGAATAAAATAAAATGTTCTAATCCTTTCAAAGATTAGAAGTGAACGCTTTCGAACTTATTTTACAAGGGCAGTATTTTTCTAATGCTAAAATTAGACCAGACAAAGACAGAAAAAGAAAACTATATATCAATACCCCTTATGAATATATGTGTAAGTATTCATCAAAATACTACAAACCAAATCCAGCACCTATAAAATGGATTATGCGCTATTACGAAGAGGGACCTCACAGGGATACAAATTGGTTTAACATTTATAGATCAATTAATGTAATATACCATAGTAATTAAATAAAGGGCAAAAACCATATGCATCTCAATAGATGGAAAAAAAGCCTCTGACAAAATTTAACACCTTTCCATGATAAGATGCAATAACAAAATGAACTAAAAATCCTAGGAATAGAAAGGAATGTCCTTATTAAGAGAACACGTATCTATGAACTATCCACAGTTAATATTATACTCAACTGTAAAAGCCTTGACTGCTTTCATCCTGAGACCAGAAATAGGACAAGGAAGGCAAGTTTTATCATTTCTATTTGACATTGTACTGGATGTTCCATCTGACACAATTAGGCAAGAAACATAAATGAAAAACATCCAAATTAGAAAGAAAGAACTGAAACAATATTTATTTGCAGATGATATAATCTTATATATAGGAAATCCAGAGAATACACTAAAAATGCTATTATTAGATTGGTGCAAAAGTAATCATGGTTTTTGCCATTAGGAGTAACCTAAAACAAACAAAAAGTTTACCAAGATTGTGACACAATACATTGTGTCACAATATACAAAAAAAGATTTTATTACTATATAATAGCAATGAATAATCCAAAAATTAAATTATGAAACTATTTTATTTATAATAGTATCAGTAATAAGAATAACATTCCTAGGAATAAATTCAACAAGAGAAGTATAAGGCATGTGCATTGAAAACTAAAGAATATTGCTTAAAAATTTTTTAAATATATAAATAGTGACATAACATGTTTGTACATTAGAATATTAATACACTTGACTTTTGAATAACATAGGTTTGAACTGTATGGGTTCACTTACATGCTGAGTTTTTCAATAAATACATTAGAAAATTTTTGAGTTTTGCAACAATTTGTCGAAACTCTAGATAAACTATATAACCTAGAAATATCAAAAAAGTTAGACATGTCATCAATGCACAAAATACATGTAGATACTAGTCTATTTTACCATTTACTACCATAAAATATATTCAAGTTTATTATAAAAAGTTAAAATTTATCAAAATTTACTCACATAAATGGTACCATTCTCAGTTGAGAGAAATGTAAACAAACATAAAATCAGAACTGCATAAAATGAACAGTAGTACATGCTGTCCTACTGTAATAATTTTATAGCCATCCCCTTGTTGCTATTGCAGTGAACTCAAGTATTGAAGGTATCCACTTTAAATGTTGTGTAATGTTAATCATCTCTGTATGAGCCATTTATCTCTCCAGTAAATTGTGTATTCCATGAAACGTGATCTCTCACAATTCTGTTGTATTTTTCATTGTGTTAAATGCTGTATCATAAACCTTAAATAACACCATGAGACCTATGTGAAGTATCACTAGTGATGCTAGAAGCACTCTCAGAAAGCAAAGTCATGATATTATAAGAAGAATATTAATAACTTGATATGTACTATAGATTGAGGGCTGTAGCTGGAGTTGTCTTCCATTTCACACAGACCATTCACCTTCTAAACAGATGACATATACATATGGGTCAATACATTTAGCAAATTACTACAAATGTATTTTCTGTTCCTTATGATTTTCTTAGTAACATCTTCAGCTTAATTTATTGTAAGAATACAGAATATAACACATATGCAAAGTATGAGTTAATCAACTCTCTGTTATCAATAAAGCTTCCAGTCAACAGTAGATTATTAGTGGTTAAGTCTTTGGGGAGTCCAAAGTTATATGCAGATTTTTAACTGCACAAGGGGTCAGTTCCCCTAACCCACATGTTGTTCAAGGACCAACTGTATTGCTAAGATGACAATTTCATCGCAATCTCTATCAAAATCCCTAGTATCTATTTTCCAGAAATTTATAAACCAATCATAACATTTAAGATGAAAATATAAATAGCCAAAACAGTCATGAAAGTGAAAAACAAAGTTAAAGAATTTAAACGATAAATTACCAAATATATTACAAAGCTACAATAATCAAGATGGTTTGGTATTAGCATAAAGATAAAAACAAAGTCTAATGGAATAGAATTGGGATTCCAAAACTAAATCCATGAGTCTGTGGTCAATTTTTTTTTTATAATAATGCCAAGATAGTGTTTCAACAAATGGTACTGGGATAACTGATTAGTCACATGTAAAGCAATAAAGTTAGAGTACTACCTCACACCATACTAATTCAAAATGAATCACAGATCTCAATATATGCATTAAAACTGTATGATTCTTGTAGGAAATCATAGGAGTAAATCTAGGTTAGGCAGTGGTGTTTTAGATATGACACCAAAATCACAAGCAACAAAATAAAAAATAAGTTAGATTATTACAATTTTAAAAAGTTTCTGCTATAAATTACAGCCATCAAGAAAATGAAAACACAGCACCAAGAATGGAAGAGAAAATTTGCAAATCATACATCTGATGAAAGTCTTGGAGCCAGAATATGTAGATAACTTACATCTCAATAATAAAAAATAATTAAAACTGGATATATCATCTACATAGACATTTATTCAAGGAAGTTATGTAAGTGGTCAATAAACATATGAAAAGATGTTCAATATCATAATCCATCATTCAATTTCAAATCATAACAACTTCACACCCACTAGGATGACTACAATCCAAAAAACAAATAATAGCAAGTGCTGACCAGAATGTGGAAAAATGAACCCACGTGCATTACAGGTAGGATTGGTAAATGTTGCAGCCACTTTGGAAAACAATTTGATGGTTCAATAAAACATTAAACTTAGAGTTCCCATATATCTATCAATTCCAGTCCTAAACATAAGAGATAAAAGCATTAAACTCACACAAAAATATGTACACAAAATTTTCTAACAGCATTATTATAATAGCCACAATGTGGACACAAATTAAGTGTCCACTGTTAAATGGATAGACAAAATAAAATGTACCCACATTATTGAATATTTTTAGAAATAAAGTCCCAACACATGTGTGAACCTGAAAGACAGTAAGTTAAAGGAAAGACCACATGTTGTATGACCCTATTTAAGTAAAATGTGCAGACTATGTAAAATTAGGCAAATATATAGAAATCAAAGTAGATTAATGGATGTTTAAGTGTAGGGGTGCAACTGGTACTAAGTAGTATTAAGTATGGGATTTTTTTTTTTTTTTTTTTTTTGAGATGGAGTTTCGCTCTTGTTACCCAGGCTGGAGTGCAATGGCGCAATCTCGGCTCACCGCAACCTCTGCCTCCTGGGTTCAGGCAATTCTCCTGCCTCAGCCTCCTGAGTAGCTGGGACCACAGGCACGCGCCACCATGCCCAGCTAATTTTTTGTATTTTTAGTAGAGACGGGGTTTCACCATGTTGACCAGGATGGTCTCCATCTCTTGACCTCGTGATCCACCCTCCTCGGCCTCCCAAAGTGCTGGGATTACAGGCTTGAGCCACCGCGCCCGGCCTAAGTATGGGATTTTTTTTTACAAAAGACTTAAACATTATAAACTTAGATTTTGGCAATGGTTATATAACCCTGTGAACTTAAAAACTGAATTTTACACTTTTAATGAATTTACTTTATGCTATGTAAACAGTGTATCAATAAATATGTTGAAAATATTCAAACCAATAGCTGAGACATTCTGAAGGGGATATAATGTAATGATGAATTAGCAGACCTGACAATTTTAAATTTATCAGCCGAGTTCTTAAGACAGTTTTTAGTTTGGACAGAGCCTCTTGTCTTATTAGAATTACGTACAAGCATGGGACACATTGAGTTTAATAAAGAGTGTTTTTGTTTCTGGTATAAGAAACTTCCTTTAAAATATATATTACCTTTACTATTTTCTAATACCACTAAATGAGTACTAAGAAGAATTTAGGGCCAGGCGCAGTGGCTCACGCCTGTAATCCCAGCACTTTGGGAGGCCGAGGCGGGTGGATCACGAGGTCAAGAGATCGAGACCATCCTGGTCAACATGGTGAAACCCCGTCTCTACTAAAAATACAGAAAATTAGCTGGGCACGGTGGCGCGTGCCTGTAATCCCAGCTACTGAGGAGGCTGAGACAGGAAAATTGCCTGAACCCAGGAGGCGGAGGTTGCGGTGAGCCGAGATCGCGCCATTGCACTCCAGCCTGGGTAACAAGAGCGAAACTCCATTTCGAAACAAAACAAAAAAGAACTTAATGGGTAAGAAGAAATTTGGATTCTCTTTTTCTTTTTCTAATAGATCCGTATCAGTTTCAGTTGAGGATCTCAGAAAAACAGATAAGAATACTAAATGGACTTGGGTAAAAAGTAACCTAAGTAATCTGCTCAGAGTCCTTAATCCTCTATCTACTTGGACAGATTGACAGTATTTAAGTGACATTCTAAACAATTTGGCTGTTATTCTTCAAAATGTTAAAGTTAAGTTAAAACTTAAGACTTAAGTTTAAAAAATTAACTTTTTTTACTCCACTACTGAATTAATATTTAACCTTAGGCAATTAAGGCATATCTTTTTTAAATCGTTAGAACTATTTGTATGGTATGCAATAAAATAGTAAACAATAGAGTAGTTGATTTTTAAGCAGCCCAAACTTTGAATAATCTAGATATTATCCGGGAAGAAAAAACAATTACTTATTTTAAAATATTTTGGTTGGAAAATGAATTTATATCCAGAATATAAATTCCATAGAGTCAAAGATTTTTGTTTCATTTGCTTCTATTTACCCTAGAACAGTGCCTAGCACATAATGTATGCTCAATAAGCCCCTCTTGATGAATTAATTTGTTCTTATCAAACATAAGCATATATATTTATTTCATAAAATTATGTAAGGATTGAAAACTTCTTTAAAGAACAGACATCTGTAATTTGCACATGTAAGTACAGCATATAAGAGATTTGTTATGTGACATTTAAATAAGAGATTTACTTAGAAAGCCAAGATTTCATCTGATGCAGTAGTAAAAAATCTGAAAGCTCTATTATGGCTCATTTAAAGAAAGTCAAAATTCTAAAATATAAGAATACAGTTGACATTAAGATGTTACTTTTATGACTATTTAAAAGGCTAAAGAAATATCTCTTAAGTACTAAAAGGGCAAAGATTTAGATAAAAATAGAATTGTTAAGCCATATTTCACTGTACTGAGTGTACATTCAGTCATCTACCTCTACACATGATCTTATGGACTGCATACAACTCTAGAAACATTTGTATTCCAGCAATTGTATATGTTGAAGAAATTAAGGTTTGGTTTTGAGCTGTATTTATAATTAAGATTAGGGCTGTTTGTTGATGTTAATAGTTTTTACTTAACAATAATTGTTTAAATGAATCTTTTTAAATAAAAAGTTGAGTTTAGAGAATGTAACCCTAATACATTTGTATAAATATAGCAAAGATGTGTCTTGGAACACATTTAGGGATTCTCCACACAAAATAGAAAACATTTAAAATATGACCAAAGGCTCTTTAGATGTCTCTATGAAAGAAATACATGATTAACACACACAACAAGGCAGAAGCATAGTAAATAATTATCTATAGGAGAATTAACGGTACATGAATTGTATATGTGTTGACATTATTAAAATTCATGTTGAATCATTTTTATCAGCATGTTCTTGTTTCTTTGTTATTTCTGTAAAACATGGATCATTCTGTAAACTATAATATGATTTTAACATAGATTATGTCATTTTGAAACATCTGGGACATGTATCCATTAAGCACATGGTATGTATAATCAACAGATTTGAAAGGACCTACATTTTATACTTAGTATAAATGGAGTCTATTCTCCAACTAAGTGTGCTTTCTTCAGATTCAAGTGTTTTCTTCAATAGAGCAATGCCAAGTGAGATTTTTGTTTTTTTTGGCAAACAAGAGTAGTTGCTTTTTATATTTGTGGAAGATATTTCTCTTTTAAATTCCTTTTAGTTCATATATATACAGAGACCCTCACTGTTTCACTTTGTAATGTTATATAAATTATGAGATTAAGTATAATGTAAGGTTGGTATCTTTTCCTAGAATCATCATTTTTTCCTGATTGCCAAATCCAATGAATTATTTCAGTTTTTCCTCAAATTCTAAATTACTCCCATCTGTAGGCTTTGGTGTCATGAATGTTTCCAGATTTCGGTAGCCCTTTCTGTACTACTTTCAATCCTCACAGAGCAGTCAGCAAGATGCTTTAAAGGTAAATGTTAATTATACCACAGCCTACTTCCCACGCACCCCCAGCCCATCTCTCAGTTCAACCCTTCAACTGAACTACATTGCTTTCACCTGAAGACCAGAATATTCAAGAAATATTCTGAATATTGCGCGGTGGCTCAAGCCTGCAATCCCAGCACTTTGGGAGGCTGAGGAAGGTGGATCACGAGGTCAACAGATCGAGACCATCCTGGTCAACATGGTGAAGCCCATTCTCTACTAAAAATACAAAAAAAAAAAAAAAAAAATTAGCTGGCCGTAGTGGCGCGTGCCTGTAATCCCAGCCAGTCAGGAAGCTGAGGCAGGAGAATTGCCTGAACCCAGGAGGCAGATGTTGAGGAGAGCCGAGATAGCGCCACTGCACTCCAGCCTGGGTAACAAGAGCGAAACTCCGTCTCAAAAAAATTAATTAATTAATTAATTAGTGCCTGAATATTGTTTTCTATATCACCTCTTCAAAGTGAATTACTTTCCATTTATCAAATTTGTCATGCTCTTGGAGTTTTCTCACGTTTTTCCCTCTGCCAGGAAATTTCCCGTCATCGCCTTTCTCTCATGTTCCTGTCCCAACTTCTCATACATCACATCTCAGCTTAAATATTAGAGAAATGCATCCTTTCCAGGCAAGGTTTCCTGCTGATTCCGGTTCCAGTTATACATTCCCATAGAATTCTAGACTTTACTTTGCACTTAGCTAGCCACATAATTGTCATGTGATACATATTTGCTGATTAACAGATTTATAAAAAGTTTTTCCTTCTGTTTTGTTTGTTTGTTTTTCCCTGAAATGGAGTCTCACTCTGTCACCCAGGAGGGAGGGCATTGGCACGATCTCTGCTCACTGCAACTTCGGCCTCCCAGATTCAAGGGATTCTCCTGCCTCAGGGCACCTGGCACCACGCCCAGCTAATTTTTATATTTTTAGTAGAGATGGGGTTTCACCATGTTGATCAGGCTGGTTTCGAACTCCAGACCTTGTGATCCACTTGCCTCGGCGTCCCAAAGTGCTGGGATTACAAACGTGAACCAGTGCGCCCTGATGTTTTTGTTTTTTAAATATTTTGTATTCTTCCAGAAATTATTCACCCTCCTTTCTTATTTTTTTCTTCTAAATAAAAGTATTCTTCAAGTTTCCCTCCTGTGCCATCCCTCTCCCTTAGCAATTTCATGACTTGAAATAGTACCCCTGTATAGAAAATTACTAGGTATATATTTTCATCTTAAATTTCTCTCTAGGGTCTAACCATACATGGTTGCTAGGTTTCTCCATTTGGAAGGCATCTCAAATTGAATATACTCCAATTTTTTCTCTAACATTTTTGTTCCTGTATTCCATAATTTTATTAATGATATACTACCTATCCAATAATTTGTGATTATAATATATTTTATTTACTACTTCATCCTACTCTCCTCACATACCCCCCAATTTAATATAATAAATTGCCATGTCTTATTGAGGGTATTGCTTCAGTCTCATCTTATCTCCTTTTCTTTCTTCTGTGGTCTTCATTCTGCTTTATGTTTCCATAATCATTTATCAGCTTACACCAAACAACTTCTAGAGCGCTCCACCATCTTTAGCTATTTCCCGCTCCACTGACTGCATCTTTCCCAAATTTTTTTTTCTGAGCTTGTTTCTGTTGCTACCTTTTTCCATGCCCAGCTTCAAGCTCCCTATTCAGTACTCAGTGCTCAGCACACAAAAAACTTCCTACCTTTTCCATGTGGAAATCATTTTTTCTTCCTTTTAATCCTCATAGCATTTAATCTGTGCTTCTTGTATGGCACTATTAGTTTTTTGTTTAAACTACAGTGTAATTGTTTATGTACAGCCCCTGTCACCTCAGTGGAGTTTTTCCTTTTTTTTTTTTGAGACGAATTCTTACTCTGTAGCTCACGCTGGAGTGCAGTGGCGCGATCTCCATTCGCCGCGACCTCCGCCTCCCGGGTCCAAGCAATTCTCTTACCTCAGCCTCCCAAGTAGCTGGGACCACAGGCGCGTGCCACTACACCCGGCTAATTTTTTGTATTTTTAGAAGAGGCGAGGTTTCACAGCTTTAGCCAGGATGATCTCGATCTGCCGACCTCGTGATCTGCCCGCCTCGGCCTCCCAAAGTGCTGGGATTACAGGCATGAGCCACCGCGCCCGGCCCGAGTTCTAAGTTTTCTAAAAGAAATATTTATGTCTGGTTATTTCAAACATTTTCTAAGTTTCAGGTGCTAAGCAAATGCGGTTATTTGTGAGTGACTGAATTGATTCCATCTTTTATTTTATATAAATATATCCATTGAATAAAATTGTTTGTGGTAACATATTGATATTCACTTCAGTAGTTAATTCTAAATCATTCTGTTTTATTCTCTGATTTCCTCAATACTCATCATTGTCTATTTTGTTACATTGGAAGTGGTTTTCTTTGGTAGAAACCTCTGTAAATTCCAAATGAAATTAATTTTACAGACATAGCTTGATATTTTTGCAATAGAATGAAACAATATTCTACTCTATTCTAATAAAACTTTATTTCCTTGCTCACCAATGTTCTTTGATGATTGCTACTATGAATGCCTGAAGTGTTGTCATTTCCTCTCTATTAATACAAGCGTATTTTTTATCTGTGGCTATGGTTCCACTTAGTACAATCTGCCCCAAATTGCTTTAATTTGTTTTAATGACAAAAAACACAAGGATAGAGTACTACAGTATGATTTAATGTTGAGTTTTCAAGGCATGTAACAGTCGCTTTGTGGATTCCTATTGATTAAAAAGGGGATTCATTTTCGATTCAGGAATATGAAGGACATGAAAATTGCATTCAAATATTTTCAAGTGTTAGGGAAGAAGTTTGAGTATCAAGGAATTAAGGAATTCAAGACCAGCTGTATTATATGAAAAGCAATGCCTTCTCTCTGCACGCTCTGTACTGCAGAGAAGTCATAGGATACAGCTGGCAGTTCAGGAATTCTTCACAGGTGATGCCAGTGAGCAACACTGACCTTCCATCACTTGGCAGATACAGTTTCAGTGCCCATGAAAAGTGAAATAAGAGTAAGTGGATTGCGTATCTTATTTGAGAAAGGACAGAACTGATGGAATTAGTTTATATACACGTGACCAGAAAAATGCCACGTGTAAAAAAAAAAAAGTTTCTTCTTTTTTTTTTTTTGAGACAGCCTTGCTCTTTCACCCAAACTAGAGTGCAGTGGCAGAATCTCAGCTCACTGCAACCTCTGCCTCCCAGGTTCAAGCAATTCTCCTGTCCCAGCCTCCCTAGTAACTGGGGTTACAGGCATGCGCCACCAAGCCCCGCTAATGTTTGTATTTTTAGTAGAGATGGAGTTTCGCCATATTGTCTAGGACAGTGTCTATCTCTTGACCTCGTGATCCGCCTGCCTCAGCCTTCCAAACTGCTGGGATTACCGGTGTGAGCCACAGCGCCCGGCCAGAAAAGGTTTTTTTTTTTTTTTTTTTTTTTTTTTTTTTTTTTTTTTTTAATGTGAGTATTAACGAAATAATATTAATCAAGAAGAATTTCAAATATATATGCCCAATATTATTGATGTTTGTTTTGACCTAATTTTAAACTGTTGTTGGATAAACTATGTTAAAAAATGCCCCTAAAATATTTTTCTTAAAACGGCCTGACACTTATGATAAGCACCCGTTTTACCAGTAATTATGTTTTGTTGGTTTTCAAATTCATTGAAATATATTATTTTGGTTTATTTTACTTGTAACATAATTTAAATACTTGCTTTTAGAAAAAAGTCAAAAATGATTAAAATTGCCTCATTTTTTTAATAGACATGTTATTACAAAATGACTGTTCAATGACAGGCACACATGAATTTGACTTTTATATGACTTATACAGTTGTCCTAAAACACATGTGAATAAAATACCTTAAAATTATTTGAAGATATTAATATACTGAAAACATAGCTGTGTTCACTCTGTTAAGCCTAAGAATCTTAGACATTCCTAAGTTACTAAATTATGGTTAAGTATTAAAGACACTGGTGTGTAGTGTTTGATTTATTTTGTGTCTTCAAAAAGAGGTTTGCTTTAAAGAAAAGGTTCGAAACCAATTTGCTGACTAAGAACTGATAATTCACCTGTCGTGATTATGTCAATCAGCTTTGTTTGAAAAGGAACTGAGTATAGGGTGAAAGTAGATGGAAAAAATCTTATTAGAACAACTTTTGTGTTGATTAGTTTCAGTTTATCTTAAAATAGATTTCCAAGAACTAAGAACAGCATCAGAAATACGTAACCAACTTCATGACTACTTCTAATGCTTTAAATTTCCAATAGAAATGGTATCTGATCTTTCATAAAAACAAACAAACAAAAAACCTTCTGAGCCTTTCCAGAGTGTTGTCTTCAGAAACTCCAGATAGTGTAGAAGGGATAGAATCACATAAATAGACTTAAACTGTGACAAGTAAAAGCTTTTGAACAAGAGCAAATAGTAGATTGTAGTTTTATAAATTTTAAAATATGCACATTAAAAGAAAGATTGCTTGATTAAAATAGTTTTATATAGTCAATGTTGCTCATAAAAGCTCATTTACTCTCACTTTGTGAAATTCACCCTCTGATTATACAACATCTTCATTCTACTGGCTCTTTGTGTTCTATTTGAATAGGTAGAGTGTGTAAAAGAATTTAAGGGCATGTTTCTCTTACACCTTCACAGTTTGGTTTCAAATTGATTATTGGTTAGAAATAAAATGACTATTGAAATAGAAGTATTAGGAAACGTGTCACAAGAATCAAGACAAAAAACAGAAAATTCTGAAAGTAGGTACCACATATATATTCTGTCAATAACCTGTCCTCAGCCAGGATTGTGTGAAATTTTCTCTCTTCATAGTCTTAAGCATTCCTGGTGGAGACATCACTTTGGATGCTTTGGTACTTCTGAATTTGATGTTTTGCTGTCATCAATAAAAGGAAAAGAAGGTTTTGTAGCAGAATATGAAAGAGAAGTTCAGTGAGATTCGGCTAAACTTGAATTGTTTTTAATTTTTTAAAAGTTATATAACATTTAATACATCCAAAAGAATATGTGTAACTTTCATGTGGCATATAAAATAAAATAAAATGAATGCTCTTGAACCCATAAGTTAAACCAAAATCTAAATTTTGACCTGTTGCTTTGCGCTACCTGTATGTCTTTCTTCAATCATATCCCATATTCCCCATTCCCAGAGATTACCAAGATTATAGATTTTGTGTTATTATCCCTGTCATTTAAGAAATACATTTATGGGGAAAGGATTCCCTGTTTAATAAATGGTGTTGGGAAAACTGGCTAGCCATGTGCAGAAAGCAGAAACTGGACCCCTTCCTGACACCTTACACTAAAATTAACTCCAGATGGATTAAAGACTTAAATGTAAGACCTGACACCATAAAAACCCTAGAAGAAAATCTAGGCAAAACCATTCAGGACATAGGAGTAGGCAAGGACTTCATGAACAAAACACCAAAAGCATTGGCAACAAAAGCCAAAATAGACATATGGGACCTAATCAAACTCCACAGCTTCTGCATGGCAAAAGAAACAGTCACTAGAGTGAATCGGCAACCATCAGAATGGGAAAAAATCTTTGCAGTTTACGCATCTGACAAAGGGCTGATATCCAGAATTTACAAAGAACTCAAACAGATTTACAGGAAAAAAACAAACAAGCCCATTCAAAAATGGGCAAAGGATATGAACAGACACTTTACAAAAGAAGACATACATGAGGCCAACAAACACATGAAAAAATGCTCATCATCACTGGTCATTAGAGAGATGCAAATCAAAACCACATTGAGATACCATCTCACGCCAGTTAGAATGGCGATCATTAAAAAATCTGGAGACAGCAGATGCTGGAGAGGATGTGGACAAATAGGAACACTCTTACACTGTTGGTGGGAGTGTAAATTAGTTCAACCATTGTGGAAGACAGTGTGGCGATTCCTCAAGGACCTAGAAATAGAAATTCCATTTGACCCAGCAATCCCATTACTGGGTATATATCCAAAGGACTATAAATCGTTCTACTATAAGGACACATGCACATGAATGTTCATTGCAGCACTGTTTACAATAGCAAAGACCTGGAACCAACCCAAATGCCCATCGATGATAGACTGGACTGGGAAAATGTGGCACATATACACCATGGAATATTATGCAGCAATCAAAAATGATGAGTTTGTGTCCTTTGTAAGGACATGGATGAATCTGGAGAACATTATTCTCAGCAAACTGACACAAGAACAGAAAAAGAAATACCACATATTCTCACTCATAGGCGGGTGAGAAAAATGAGAACACATGGACACAGGGAGGGGGTCTACTACACACTGGGGTCTATTGGGGGGAATGGGGGAGGGACAGCAGGGGGGCTGGGGAGGGATAGCCTTGGGATAAATGCCCAGTGTGGGTGAAGGGGAGGAAGGCAGCAAAACACACTGTCTTGTGTGTACCTATGCAACTACCTTGCACGTTCTGCACATGTACCCCAAAACCTATAATGCAATAAAAATTTTAAAAATTAAAAAAAAAGAAATACATTTACTACAAAGGGATTTAGTCATAGTAGAATATTATTTAATTTTATTTGTTTATGAGTTTTATAAAAAGTGTTATATGTGTAAATGAATTTTCATTCAAATTTTTATTTCTAGGATTTATTAATGAAATTTTATATAGTTATGAGTAATTCATATTTACTGCTCTATATTTCACTGCTAATATATCATAATTTATTTATTCATTTGTTCCAGTCAGGATTATGACAGGCAAACAGAAGCCACTCTGTATTTAACAGTTATAACCTACAATTCAACGCTAATATAACTGTGTGAAGAGATGAGGGAAGGGTCTATAGGAAAGTTCCACCCACAGTAGTAGAATGAAGCCTAATGTTTCAAAGCACAGGGGAGAACCCAGAGCTCCAGGATATTCCGTGAAGCCTGTCATGATCACAGAGTGAAAGTTTTGGGAAAGATTTGCAAAACTTGCCAAGACCAAGAACTGGGAATTTGTGGACAGGTCTGTGAGGCTGCTGCATCTACGGAGTGAGCACTCACATAGAAGTTAGCAGAGCATCACGTCTGACCTCCATGGCTTGCCAAGAATAACACCCCAATTCATGTCCACCTTCCAAATTTGATGCAACTTCTCAATATTGACAAAACCTACCACAACAGGGAACATACATCAAATGGGATCTGAAAAATTGTTTTGAGACACAGAAATGCTGGTTATGGTGCTGAGTTGACAACACACCATTCTTGAATTGATCATTTTCCCTCATTATTTTGGCTATTGCAAGGATTGAGACTGAATACCCTTGCACATATGCCAAGCCTTATGTAGATGATCTATCTAGGAATGAGATTGCTGAGGCATAAGGTAAATTGATTGACAGATTGACAAGACACTGCCACTATGGTTGTATCCATTTACACTTTCACAGGTGGGTATATAAGTAGATGTTTCTCCACACTCTGGCCAATGCTTGGTGTCTGACCTCTTCATAGTCATGGACCTCTTATATAGTGTCTGTAAAATTATATCTCATCATGATCTTAAATTTTATTTGTTTAAATTATGAGGTTGAATTTCTCATAAGATTTTTCCATTCCCATTCTCTCTTTAATAACTTTATAAAGTCATTCCGCTTATGACTTTATCTATTAACTCATTTTCATTTTTCTTAGTTTTGTGTTTGTTTCTGGAAACGACTGCTTTATTGGTAATATGTAATGTCAATCATCTATATTTGTGATTTATGTTTTTGCCTACTTTGTGGTGTATTTTCATGAGCAGATATTCTTAATTTTAATCAAACTTTTATTTTACAGTTATTATATTTTTATCTTTAAAAAAATACTTGCAAAACTTGCCAAAATGTTTTCTGGAAGAAAACTAGACAGTTTTCTTCTAGAAGTTCTAAAGTTTTACCTTTCACATCTAAGTCTATAAACCATCTAGAATTTAGTTTTTTTTTGTTATGATGTAGGAATTAATTTTATTTCTCTTTCTATGGAGAGTGTATTATGCTGTATATTGGGTAGTTCCTTCTTTCATTTGTATTTTAGTTTCCTGCTGCTTCTGTAACAATCACCACAATCTTCATGGCTTAAAACAAAATAAATTTATTAGTTTACAGCTGTGAAGGTCAGAAGTCTGAAATGATTTCTTTGAAGCTAAAATCCAGCTGTTTGCAAGGTTGCATTCCTTCCGGAGGGTTTAGGGGAGAATTTGCACCCTGTATTTTCCACCTAATAAACAGTGCCTTCATTCTTTGGCTCATGGCCTGCTTCCACCTTCAAAGCCAGCAATTGCATCACTCGAGCCTGTGCTATTGCCATAATATCTCCTTCTCTGACCCTGCAGCCTCCCTCTTTCATTTAAAAGACATCAGGAACAGATGGATTATCAAAGATAATCCTCCATCTCAAGAGCTCTAATTTAATCACAGCTATATAGTTTCTTGTGTAGGATGACATATTTACAGGTTCTTGGTATTGGGATGTGGACATCTTTAGGGGACAATTATTCACTCAATGATCTTTAACACGACCTGTGTCAAATGTCATTTTATCATACACAGGAGTCTATTTTTGGATTCTGGATTCCGTTGCTCTATTTGTGTCTGAGCCCCAGGACTGCATGCTTCATACTATAATAATTAACACAGCTTTATTGATATATAAAAGAATAACTCTTGACTTTTTCTTTTGCTTCTGAATGGTTTTGACTGTTCTTGGGCTTCACTTTTTCAAACAAATTTTAAAACCAATGAATAAGTTGATCCAAACCCTATAGTGATTGTAATTAGAATTGCATTGGATCTGCAGATGAAATTTAGAAGACTCAAAATCTTATATTCATTGAGAGTTCCTATTTAGAACATAATATATCTCTCAATAAAATGTATTTTATACATGCTCTGTAAAGGTTTGAAAATCTGTGGCTAAATTTATTTCTAGAAAATCTAATTTTTAAAATCCCTGTTATAAATAATATCTTGTTTCTTAAAAAAAATCTAATTATATGCTGCTGGCATGTAAAAATGCAATTAACTTTTTTTTGTATAAAAGCACCTTGTTAATGTCTGTTACAAATTCTAAGAGTTTTAATGAAAATACTTTGTTTTCTATGTACATAATTATGTAAGTGGCAAATAATTTTTCTTTCCGATATTTTTAACATTTATCTTGTCTTAGTAGATAATTTGAGTCATTGATGCTGAATAAAGTTCCAAGAATGTGCATCTTTACCTTGTTTATGATTTTTTAAGTTAGTAAGTCTACTATTCCTACGAATTTTGGGTAGAAGCCTTGTGTTGACTGATGATGTTTCATTTATTTTTTAGATGATGTGAGTTTTGATAATGATTAAATTTAAATTCTATTAAATCATTTTTCCAAACAATAAATGTTAGCCTTTTTCTCCATTAATTTATTAATAAGTAAATTACAATTAGAGGTTATAAATCTTAAAATACTTGTATACCTATGATAAATGCAACTCAATCATGATTTATTAGGTGCATACAACAGGGCTTGGCTATGCTACTCTTTTGCCAAGTGAGTTTTTTCATGTTATTTTTTTTCTTTCCTGGGTGGCTTTGGTCTATACATTTCCTTTCCTGATTTGGTTTTGATATGATACTTATATTCTCCTGCTGAGTTCTTGGATATTTCTCCATTTCTTTCTCTGGAATATTATGCATAGATTGGAATAATATATTTCCTATAAGTCTAGAGAGATCTCCTTGTGCATCTCATGAGACTGGTATTTATAGTACATTTAATTATGATTTTATTTTTTACTACATTTTATTGTATGCATTTGAGGTATATAACATGATGTTATAGGATACATATAGATAGCACAATGTTTACTGTTGTTAAGCAAAAGGACATATCCATCATCTCGCAGCTATCCTTTTTTTTCCTTAGTTTTTGTGGCAAGAGCAGCCAAAATCTACTTATTTAGGATGAAATCCAAATACAGAGCAGTTTTAGTACCTATACTCTACATGGTGTACCCCAGGGGTCCCCAGTCTTTAGGCTGGAGAACTGTACTGGTCTGTGATCTGTTAGGAACTGGCATACATAGCAGGTAGTGAGCAACCGGCAAGCCAGCATTACCACCTGAGCTCCACCTCCTATCAGATAAGCCCTGGCTTTAGATTCTCACAGGAGAGGAACCCTATTGTGAACTGCACATGCAAGGGACCTCGATTACACGTTCTTTATGAGAATCTAATGCCAGATGATCTGAGGCGGAAAGTTTTATCTAAAAACACCGCATCCTCCTCCACCGAACCCCACCAGTGGAAAAATTGTCTTCCATGGAACTAGTCCCTGGTACCAAAAAAATTGAGTACTGCCAGTGTACACTCTGTCTCTAGACAAGTTCATCCTACATATCTCCTACATTGTATCCTCTTAACATCTCCTTATTTCTACCCCAACCCTGGTAAACACTGTTTCATATTCTCAGTATATATTTTTTTTTCAGATTCCATACATAAATGAGATCATCCGTATTTTTCTTTTTGTGTCTGGCTTATTTCACTTAACATATTGTCCTCCAAGTTCATCCACATTGTGACAAAAATTGTTTCTTTATCCATTTGCCTGTCAATGGACACTTAAAACATTATTTCTATGTCTTTGTTATCATGAATAATGCTGCAATGAACATTAAAGTATAGGTATCTTTACAAGGTGATTTTTATTTCCTTTGGATATATGCCCAGGAGAGGGATTGTTGGGTCGTATAGTAGTTCTATTTTTAATTTGTTTAGAAACTTTCATATCGTTTTCTATAACAGCTACACCAATCTACATTTCCACAGGCAGTCTACAAAAAGTAGCATTTTCTGCTCCCTCATGTCAAAATTTGTTATCTTTTCACTTTTGGGTAATACTTAATGAGTGTGAGGTGGTATCTCATAGTGATTTTGATTTGCATTTTCCTGATGATTAATGATGTTGAGCATCTTTTCATATACCTGTTGCTTATTTTTATGACTTCTTTTAATAAGTGTCTATTAAGTATTTTGCCTATTTTCAAATCAGGTTATTGGTTTTTCTGCTATTGAGTTGTCTTAATTCATTATAAATTTTGAATAATAACCCCTTAGTGGTTGTGTGCTTTGCAAATATTTTCTTCCCAATCCAGAGGCTATTGTTTCAGTTTGGCGATTGTTTCCTTTGCTGTGAAGGAGCTTTTCAGTTTAATGTAGTCCCATTTATTTGTTTTTCCTTTTGTGGCTTGAATTTTTGGTATGACATCTAAAAATTATTTACCAATGCCAACCTCCAGAGGTTTGAACCTTTGTTTTCTCATAAATAAATCTAAATATATACGGTCAAGTAATTTTTACAAGGGCACCAAAGGAGCACATTGAAGAAAGGATAATCTTTGCAATAAATTGTGCTAAGACAACTGGATTTCTATATGCAAAAGAATGAAACTGGACCTTCATCATATATCATATGCAAAAATTAACCCAAAATGGATGAGACCTAAATGTAAGAACAGAAACCATAATGTTATTTCAAAAATATTTTTACGTGAGTTTTCATCCATTTTGGTTTGCACATTCTTAATTGAAGTGCTACTCCCTTCCATACAATGAAATAATAGTTCTTAAGAGTGCAGCTTGATCAATTTTAATAAAAGTCTACCTATACCTCCAACAGATATAGAACAATTCTGTCAACCCAGATACTTTCTTCATGCCACTTTCCAGCCAGTCCAATTCCAGGCTCTGTTCTCAACAGATAACCACTCTTATGGACTCTAACACCATATTTTATTTTTTTCTGCTAGAATTGTGTAATAGTGGAAGCTAACATGATGTATTCTTTTATATCTTTTATATTCTGGCTTCTAAAATGTCTATTAGATACATCCAAGTTGTTGTGTCAATCAGTGGCTAGTTCCTTTCTGTTTATGTGTAAACTTGTTTGTCCGTTCTAGGATAAGCATTAGTTTACATTTGACTTAATGGTGATTGTGAACAAAATGTCATGAACACTCATGTGCAAGTTGTTTTATGAACATATTTTTAATTCCCTTGGATAAATACTTGGCAGTTGAATTACTGGATTGTAGTAGAACTTTATGTTTGAATTTATGAATAACTGCCAATCTTAAAGTGATACTACTGTATCTTAAAAAGTAATACTACTGTCACCTGCCAACAACAATTGCTCTAATAATTCCACATCTTCATCAACATTTGCTATGAGTTTTCTTTTCAGCCGTTCTGGGATGTGTGTATATGTGTGTGTGTGATTTATCATTGATTTGATAAAGTTATTTATAGATTATAGGTATTAGTCATTTTTCAGAAGTAAAGAGTGTTTTCGTTGAATCTGTAAATTACTTTGGGCAGTATGGCCATTTTCACAATACTGATTCTTCCTAATCATGAACATGGAATGTTTTTCCATCTGTTTGTGTCCTCTCTTATTTCATTGAGCAGTGGATCATAGTTCTCATTGAAGAGTTCCTTTACATCCTATGTTAGTTGTATTGCTAGGTATTTTATTCTTTTTAGCAATTGTGAATGGGAGTTTGCTCTAGATTTGGCTCTCTTTTAGTCTATTACTGGTGTATAGGAATGCTTGTGATTTCTGCACATTGACTTTGTATCCTGAGACTTTGCTGAAGTCATTACTTATCAGTTTCAGGAGATTTTGGGCTGGGACAATGGGTCTTCTAAATGTACAGTCATGTCATCTGCAAATAGAGACAATCTGACTTCCTCCTTTCCCAATTGAATGCGCTTTATTTATTTCTCTTGCCTGATTGCTCTGGCTAGAGCTTTCATTACTATATTGAATAGGAGTGGTGAGAGAGGGCATCCTTGTCTAGTGCCAGATTTGAAAGGGAATGCTTCCAGTTTCTGTCCATTCAGTAGGATGATTGGCTGTGGGTTTGTTGTAAATAGCTTCTATTATTTTGAGATATATTCCATCAATACCTAGCTTATTGAGAGTTTTTAGCATGAAGGGCTGTCGAATTTTGTCAAAGGCCTTCTCTGCATCTATGGAGATAATCATGTGGTTTTTGTCTTTGGTTCTGTTTATGTGGTGGATTACATTTACAGACTTGCATATGTTGAACTGGCCTTGCATCCCTATGATGAAGCCTACTTGATTGTAATTGATAAGCTTTTTGATGTGCTGTTGCAATCGGTTTGCCACTATTTTATTGAAGATTTTTGCATCTATGTTCATCATGGATATTGGCCTGAATTTTTCCTTTTTTGTTGAGTCTCTGCTGGGTTTTTGGTATCAGGATGATGTTGGTCTCATAAAATAATATGGGAAGGATGCCCTTTTTTTGTATTGTTTGGAATAGTTTCAGAAGGAGTGGTACCAGCTCCTCTTTGTACATCTGGTAGAATGCAGCTGTGAACTCATCTGGTCCTGGACTTTTCTTGGTTGGTAGGGTATTAACTACTGCCTTAACTTCAGCCCTGGTTATTAGTCTATTCAGGGTTTCAACTTATTCCTGGTTTAGGCTTGGGAGGGTGCAAGTGTCCAGGAATTTATCCATTTCTTCCAGGTTTACTCGTTTACATGCATAGAGTTGTTTGCAGTAATTTCTGATGGTAGTTCGTATGTCTGTGGAATCGGTGGTGATATCCCCTATATCATTTTTTATTGCATCTGTTTGATTCTTCTCTTACTTTTTTTTATTAATCTGGCTTGTGGTCTATTTTGTTGATCTTTTCAAAAAACCCACTCCTGGATTTACTGATTTTTTTTGAAGGGGTTTTTTGTGTCTCTATCTCCTTCAGTTCTGCTCTGATCTTAGTTATTTCTTGTCCTCTGCTAGCATTTGAGTTGTTTTCTTAACTTTCTCCCTCTAGCTCTTTCTGGTACCAAAACTAATATATAGACCAATGGAACAGAACAGAGGCCTCAGAGGCAATGCCACACATCTACAACCATCTGATCTTTGACAAACCTGTCAAAAACAAGCAATGGGGAAAGGATTCCCTGTTTAATAAATGGCATTGGGAAAACTGGCTAGCCATGTGCAGAAAGCAGAAACTGGACGCCTTCCTGACACCTTACACTAAAATTAACTCCAGATGGACTAAAGACTTAAACATAAGACCTAACACCATAAAAACCCTAGAAGAAAATCTAGGCAAAACCATTCTGGACATAGGCATAGGCAAGGACTTCATGACTAAAACACCAAAAGCATTGGCAAGAAAAGCCAAAATAGACAAATGGGATTTAATGAAGCTCTAGAGCTTCTGCAGAGCAAAAGAAACAATCATTAGAGTGAACCAGCAACCAACAGAATGGGAAAAAAATGTTGCAATCTATCCATCTGATAAAGAGCTAATATCCAGAATCTACAAAGAACTAAAAACAGATTTACAAGAAAAAAAAGCAAAGAAACCCATTCAAAAGTGGGCAAAGGACATGAACAGACTCTTTACAAAAGAAGACATCGATGAGGCCAACAAACATAAGAAAAAATGCTCATTATCACTGGTCATTAGAGAAATGCAAATCGAAACCACATTGAGATACCATCTCATGCCAGTTATAATAGCAATCATTAAAAAATCTGGAGACAACAGATGCTGTAGAGGATGTGGAGAAATAGGAACACTTTTACACTGTTGGTGGGAGTTTAATTTAGTTCAACCATTGTGGAAGACAGTGTGGCGATTCCTGAAGGACCTAGAAATAGAAATTCCATTTGACCCAGCAATCCCATTACTGGGTATATATCTAAAGATTGCAAATTGTTCTGTTATAAAGACATGTGCACACCTATGTTCATTGCAGCACTGTTTACAATAGCAAAGACCTGGAACCAACACAAATGTCCATCAGTGATAGACTGGAAAGGAAAATGTGGCACATAACACCATGGAATACCATGCAGTCATAAAAAATGATGAGTTTGTGTCCTTTGTAGAGACATGGATGAATCTGGAAACATTATTCTCAGCAAGCTGTCACAAGAACAGAAAATTGAATACTGCATGTTCTCACTCATAGGTGGATGTTGAACAATATAACACATGGTCACACGGAGGGGAGCATCACACACTGGGGTCTGTTGAGGAGGACTAGGGGAGGGATAGTGGGGGATAGAGAAGTTGGGAAGGGTTAACACCAAGAGAAATGCCAGATATATGTGACAGAGGGCTGGAGGCAGCAAACCACATTGCCATGTATGTACCTATGCAACAATCCTGTGTACTCTGCACATGTACTCCAGAATCTAAAGTAATATATATATATATATATATATATATATATATATATATATATATATATAATTAAAAAAGAAACACTCTCCTCACATTAGGTTCTGTTTAGTATTCTCCCAGTTTTTCATCCCCAAACCACAAAACAGATCATCATGTCCTCCTTACTGCTAAATTCACTTATCACTGCATTCATATTAAATTTCCTTGAGGAATATCTCCAAAGGAAAAAAAGAAGAGGACACGAGGTGGCTCACGCCTGTAATCCCAGCACTTTGGGAGGCTGAGGCGGGAGAATCACGAGGTCAAGAGATCGAGACCATCCTGGCCAACACGGTGAAACCCTGTCTCTACTAAAATCCAAAATTAGCTGGGCGTGGTGGCGCACACCTGTAGTCTGAGCTACTCAGGAGGCTGAGGCAGGAGAAATGCTTGAACCTGGGAGGCGGAGGTTGCATAATCTGAAATTGGACCACAGCACTCCAGCCTGGCACCTGGTGACATAGCAAGACTCTGTCTGAAAAAAAAAAAAAAAAAAAAAGAGTGTTTTCTCCTACCCTATGGCTTATCTATTCAATTTGTTATTTATTTATTTATTTTTTAACTTTAAATTCTGGGATACATGTGCAGAATGTGCAGGTTTCCTTTATTATTATTATTATATTTTAAGTTCTGGTGTACCTGTGCAGATCATGCAGGTTTGTTACATAGGTGCCATGGTGGTGGTTTGCTGCAGCCATTGCCCCATTATCTACATTAGGTATTTCTCCTAATGCTATCCCTCCCCAATCCTCCCATCCCCTACTGTTCCTCCTCTAGCCCCCAACCCTCCAGGCCCTGGTATGTGATGTTCCCTTCTCTGTATCTGTGTGTTCTCATTGTTCAACACCAACTTATGAGTGAGAACATGCAGTGATTGGTTTTCTGTTCCTGTGTCAGTTTGCTGAGAATGATGGTTTCCAGTGTCATCCGTGTCCCTGCAGAGGACATGAACTCATCATTTTATATGGCTGCATAGTATTTTGTGGTATATATGTTCCACATTTTCTTCATCCAGTCTATCATTGATGGGCATTTGGGTTGGTGCCAAGTCTTTGCTATTGTGACCTGTGCCACAATAAATATACATGTGCATGTGTCTTTATAATAGAATGATTTATAATCCTTTGGGTATATACCCAGTAATGGGATTGCTAGGTCAAATGTTATTTCTAGTTCTAGATCCTTGAGGAATTGCCACACTATCTTCTATAATGGCTGAATTAATTTACACTCCCACCATTGGTGTAAAAGCATTCTTATTTCTCCACATCTTCTCCAGCATCTGTTGTCTCTTGATTTTTTTTAATGATCGCCATTCTAAACTGGTGTGAGATGGTATCTCAATGTTGTTTTGATTTGCATTTCTCTAATGACCAGTAATGATGAGCTTTTTGTTTTATGTGTGTTGGCTGCATAAATGTCTTCTTTAGAAAAGTGTCTGTTCATATCCTTTGCCTAATTTTGATGGGGTTATTTGTTTTTTACTTATAAATTTGTTTAAGTTCTCTGTAGATTCTGGATATTAACCTTTTGGCAGAAGGGTAGATTACAAAAATTTTTTCCCATTTTTTTGGTTGCTGGTTCACTGTATTGATAGTTTTTGCTGTGCAGAAGCTCTTAAGTTTGATTAGATCCCATTTGTCTACTTTAGCTTTTGTTGCATAGGTATACATGTGCCATGGTGATTTGCTGCACCCATCAACCCATCATTAAGGTTTTAAGCCCTGCATGCATTAAGTGTTTGTTCTAATGTTCTCCCTCCCCTTGCACCTCATACCCCGACAGGCTCCCATGTGTGATGTTCCCCTCCCTGTGTTCATGTGTTCTCATTTTTTGACTCTCACTTATGACTAGGAACATGTAGTATTTGGTTTTCTGTTCCTGTGTGTTAGTTTGTTGAGGACGGTGGTTTCCAGCTTCATCCATGTCCCTGCAAAGAACATGAACTCATCCGTTTTTATGGCTACATTGTATTCCATGGTGAATATGTGCCATATTTTCTTCAACCAATGTATCATTGCTGGGTGTTTGGGTTGATTCCAAGTCTTTGCTGTTGTAAATAGTGCTGCAATAAACATACGTGTGCATGTGTCTCTATAGTAGAATGACTTACAGTCAGTCCTTTGGGTATATATCCAGAAAAAGGATTGCTGGGTCAAATGGTGTATCTGGTTCTAGATCCTTGAGGAATTGATACACTGTCTTCTACAATGGTTGAACTAATTTGTACTCCTACCGACAGTGTAAAAGCGTTTCTATTTCTTCACAGCCTCACCAACATCTGTTGTTTCCTGACGTTTTAATAATTGCTATTCTGAGGTGAGCTAGTACTATCATTAGATAACAGGCAATCTACAGAATGGGAGAAAATTTTGGCAATCTACTCATCTCTCAAAGGTCTGATATCTAGAATCTACAAAGACCATAAAAATACAAATTTACAAGAAAAAAACCACCATCAAAAATGGGCTAAAAATATGAGTAGACACATCTCAAAAGAAGACATTTATGAAGCCAAAAAAAGTATGAAAGAAAAGCTCATCCTCACTGGTCATTAGGGATTTTTCTAGTGCTCTTTGCTTCTTAATTAAGTAATTTCTTCCTAACCTAGATTCACAAAAATTTTTTTAAAATTTTTTCTTCTTAATTAAGTAATTTCTTCCTAACCTAGATTTACAAACATTTTTTTTAAATTTTTTCTTCTTTTCTTCTTAAAAATTTATGAGACTTTAAAATAGTCTTATAAAGACTATTTATAATTTTAGATATCACATATGCTTCTATGATCAGTCTCAAAATAAGGTTTGCTTACGTGTGAAAGAGATCATAAAGGTTTTTTTTGTTGTTTGTTTGCTTTTGTTTTGTTCAGTTCTTTTTCATATAGATATTAAATTGTTTCAGTACCATTTATTGAAAACACTACTTTTCAAATTTGGTTGATTTGGCACTTTTCTGGAAAATAAATCGACCATCTATGTATAGACTTTTTGGGCATTATACTGTCTCATATCTCTTTACCGATATGTACAATGATCCATACTCCAGTACAAAATTGAATAAATGTGGTAAGAGCAGACATCCTTCATTTTATCCTGGACTTGGGGAAAATACTGAGTTTTATACCATTAACTGTGGCATATTTCTTACTGTGGGACTATGGCAAAAAAAAAAAAAAAGAAAATCTCTCATGTAGAAAGCAATTTTACTTAGTCATACTTATCATTGTTCTTCATGTGCCCAACATAGTTTTTGATGCATTCTGTGCTCTTTGTATTTTTAATTTAATCAATGGATTGTGGCACAAATTATTACCTCATCATTCAGTTTGATAATGTTCCTTTTAGTAGCTAATAAATACTTTCATCACTGCTCTTAGTTCACTTGTTCTTATTCATGTTTCAAGATGATTAAATAGATTGTATGGACTCCCAGAATTTTTTATTTAGACAAAGTGTTTTGTGTATATGTTTTATAAATACTCTTTTTAAACTTTTATATGCTCGCATCTTTTATTTACTAATCCTGGGATAACTCTTTAACATAGAGAATGTAAGATTGAAGAATAATTGAGTCCCTTTATTCCTGATTATGAAAGTGGCAATAGAAATTTATGGGTACCAGACAGTGCTTAACAAACTTGAATATCAAATTTTATTTTAGAAGTTGATTTAAAACATCAATTTTAAAATATTGATTGCAAACTTTTACAATTTTGATGGTCTGTAGACTTACATTAAAAATCATCTTTTATTTCAATAATCTAGTGTGAGAGAAAAAGCCTTTAAAATTCTGTAAACCAGCATGATTCTACCTAATAAGTGATTTATTTTATTATATATGTAAAATGATATTTTCAACATACTTTTGACTTTGACATTTCTTTAGGAAGAGATGTAGCCTTTATAATGAGATGTAGCCTTTAAGATTCGTTATCTGAAATGGTTTGTGTGGTGTGTGTGTGTGTGTGTGTGTGTGTGTGTGTGTGTGTGTGTGTATGTTTATGGCATGACTGTCTTCTCCATGGTAAAGTTTCAAAAACCTGTAACCCATCAATTATTCTTGGTGCAAATCATCACTTTACTGTACCTTAAAAAATACGTTCTATTGATTTTGTTTCCTAGTTCAATTTTGTGGGGAAATTGCTTGGACCAAGAGGAAACTCCTTGAAGAGGCTACAGGAAGAAACAGGTGCTAAAATGTCTATCCTGGGCAAAGGATCAATGAGAGATAAAGCAAAGGTACTGAACTTTGAATTTGATATTTAACACATACAGGAGGTTACCTATAACACTGATGGCTAAATTTCCAAGCACACCTGAACAGCTCTTTCACCATTTCCTATGATTTTCATCTCCTGCAGTCACCCTGTGTCACTTTCTGCTAGCTCCTCTGTCTTCCTAAAAAGCAGTTATTGCCTCCTCTTCTTTTTCTTTTCAGAATGTATATTCTGGTATTTTCATTTTCTTTAGTGCTTTGTGTAGGTTGCTTTCAACTCTTTTCACTTTTTCTGTGTCCTCTGCAGGATGTTTCTATAAGTCTGTGTTCATTTTCTTTAATTCCCTCGCTGTTTCCTTTTTCTTTCTTCAGTCATATCACCTAATCTCATCCGTTATATCGTTCTCTCATTTTCTCTCTGCTCTATTTCACTTTGATCCTCTTACCTGAAGCAATTTCAAATACTTATCTGCAAATCTAAGAGAATCCTGCTTATTTCTTGAAATGTTTCAATGTTATTAAACAACTCACCTGATCCCCAAAAGAACAATAAGCTAAAAATATATCAAGTTTGATGTTTGAAACAATTTATTTCACATATGAACCACATTATTTCTTATTTTATAAAGTGTTAGCAGTTTTCTTTGTGTTAGAATTCAGTGTTTGGGAGAAATAACAATTTGTAGAGATTTATTCAAAAAGAATCTTTGAAAATTCACTGTGAAAGGCTGGATATGTTTGGTAGTATCATTGACCAGGCCATACTTTTAATATTTGGTAATGTTATTATGGAGAATGAAATGTTTAAATATTTATTTCTGACTATGAGTATCCTTAGAAAATTACTCAGGAGTTCTGTATTTGTGTTAATGAAACATATTAATTGAGAAAATTTATAGTGTGGAATGTCACTGAACTGGTGAATATATCATACATAAAATATCTTTACTGTAATGAGTCTACATTTGGAATTTGAGCAAGCACCTCTCTTTGGGTGCTTTCTTAGAATGGTTGAATAGTCAACTGTAGAAAGTCACAGAAGGAATGATTTTTACTAGGCTTTTCTTTGGGATGACTTTTGATCATTCTGTACTGTGTACAATTTCAGCAACAACTACATTCTTGCCAATCTTCCTGCCTCTAGGTTCTCTGACTACATTTAAAATATGTATTACAAGTATTTAAGAGATGAGAACACCAGCATCTAGACACTAGATAAGTTTTTGTCCCTGCCACAAATTTAGATTTTCTTTATGTAGGAGGAGAAAATGACACATAATAATCTATGCCTGTACTTTAATGTATTCTTTAATATTATTTTCATTATGAATTTCCCAAATGCTTCATACCGTTATAAACTACATACACTGTGTGTTTCTATGCTCTCACACATTCTTTAAGATTTAAGTCTGGTATTGTCACCCCAGCAGGGCTTCCCAGAACTCCTATAATAGGCTAAGTCCTCTTCGGTCACTTAACATACTTTACTGTATCTGTTTCTCTCCAGGATGGGGAACTGTTCCAGTTAGCTTTGCACATGTAGAATCTTCATGTAGTATTTCTATATCTTTTAAAACAGATGGATGTGTATTTTTTATTCTCAAATATTTTGATTTTTTCCTGTTCATAAAGTTTTTAAACTAGATTTCTTTTTTCCTGTGAGCATGTTAGGTACCAGCAAAAGTATTAGAAAACCCAATAGGAAACAAATTTGCTTCTATTAAGTTTCCATTAGGTTTAATTTACTCATATTACCTGTTACTTACAATTCAGTTTCTTATTACTCTTTTCGTGATCCATCATGTTTGGCTATGATTTGAATGTTTTCACTTTTTACCAAGTTAAATAAAATAAACATATTTAATAATACTGTATTGAATTATAAAATATTTTTTAGAATCTAGATAAGGCCTTTTCTTTCACTCATTTTATTTTTGGCCCCACTTGCTGGCTTTTGAATGATAAGGTCTTAACTTTCTAGAGTATTGGACACCTAGCTGAAATAAAACCACAGGCATGGGTATGAAAAATTTACCTTAGGCCAGGTGCAGTGGCTCACACCTGTAGTCCCAGCACTTTGGGAGGCTGAGGCAGGTGGATCATCAGGTCAAGAGATCGAGACCATCCTGGCCAAGGTGGTGGAACCCCATCTCTACTAAAAATACAAAAAATTAGCTGGATATGGTGGCACATGCCTGTAATCCCAGCTATTTGGGAGGCTGAGACAGGAGAATCACTTGTACCCAGGAGGCAGAGGATGCCATGAACCGAGAATGTGCCATTGCACCCCAGCCTGGGCTGCAAGAGCAAAATTCCATCTCAAAAAAAAAGAGAAAGAAAAAAAGAAAAATTTACCTTAGTTAACACTTGATTAAAATAAGAAATAAATCCTTGGTAAACTGTTGATTGTGATGCTGTTATTTTGCCTCTCTTCATCATGACATGAACAGGAGAAAAGATTTTACATGATTGTATTTTTTCTAATTATTAAATAAATCACATGTCATTGTACAATAAAAGTGTGTACGTAGGCTGGGCACAGTGACTCACGCCTGTAATTCCACCACTTTGGGAGGCCAAGGCAGGCGGATCATGAGTTCAGAAGTTCAAGACCAGACTGGACAAGATGGTGAAACCCCATCTCTACTAAAAACACACAAAAAATTAGCCAGGCATGGTGGCAGGTGCCTGTAGTCCCAGCTACTCTGGAGTCTGAGGCAGAAGAATCACCTGAACCCAGGAAGTGGAGGTTGCAGTGAGCCAAGATTGTGCCACTGCACTCCAGCCCGGGCAAAAGAGTGAGACTACATCTAAAAAAAAAAAAGTGTGTACATGTGGTTGTGTGCATGTGTGTGCACACAACCATCCAAACAGTCATAAATTCATGCATTAATTATTTATTGAGCACCCTTTGTGCAATTCACAGTTCTAGTTTATAGTAATGAATATGACAGGTTTTCCTCTCTTCGAGTTTACATTCCAATGGGAAAGACAGATGATAAGTACATGAATAAATTTTATACAGTTAGGCATTGATACTTTTATGGATTTAAATAAAACAGATGCGGGGAAAAGAGGTTAGTGGTGATGGGAGCAAATTTTGGTACAGTGATCAGGTAGAACACTGGATGATGAGAATGAGCCAAACATAGAAAGATCAGAAAGGAGAGAGCATGCCAAGTGTGAAGGCCCTGAGGGAGAATCTGTACTTTATGTATAACCATATATATAACTAATATGACAACTACAGCCATATATTCTTATTCGCCTTTGGCTACCATCTGATTTCTTAGCACATCTTTATAGTAAAACTCTTGAAAAGTTATTTGCAATCACTGGCTCATTCTTTATAGTTCTCCTCCGCAGTCTCTGTGACTGGATCGTCTTCTTCCAGACTTCCAAGCCCAGACTTAGTCATCAAATTTCCTTTTTTCTTTCATATCATAGCACCAATGTGCTCTGAATCTCAAATTTATGTCTAACCCCCAATCTCCTCCTTAACATTATTTTAAATGTTCTAGATTCTAAATTTATATATTGACATACTCAGCATGTCAATGTGGATGTAACAGGCATTGAAATGTAGTATGTCTAAGGACACACACATACATACACACAAATATGTATAGACATGCATGTTGACAAAGACTCTCCTTGACCAAACTTTAGTAAGACCTCTCAGAACCCTCTTCTCAACTGTGCCTGACTTTACCAAGATTAGCTGTGTTTAAAATTTAGATCAGCAAGTATTAAGAAGTTCAACATGCAACTACCAATCTTTTTTTACATTTTATCCAATAGAAAAACTAAGTAACTAAATCCATATGAGGGGCTCCTTGTGTGCTTTACAAAGCCTGGGCCAGCACTTTCCTCTGTGGTTTCATAGATAGACCACTTTACAGAACATAGTGTTTAATAAACATGTTTTCTTCACCTTTATATGACATGATGATACAGATTGCTTTTCTATGTAGGGTATGCTGCTAAGTTAGTTCACAATGTATGTTCATTCATTCGTTATTTCTTTCTTTCTTTTCTTTCTTCTCTTTTCCTTCCTTTCTTTTTTTCCTTTCTTTTCTTCCTTTCCTTTCCCTCCCTCCCTTCCTCCCTCCCTCCCTCTCTTCCTTTCTTCCTTCTCTCTTTCTCTTTCTGTTCCTTTCTCTCTTTCTTTTCGTTCTCTTTTTTCTCTTCTTCTTTATCTTTCTTTGTTTCTTTCTTTCTTGACAGTGTCTCACTCTGTTTCCCAGGCTGGAGAGCAGTGGCACTATTGTGGTGCGATCACTGCTCACTGCAGCTTTTACCCCTCTGCCGGGCTCAGGCCTCAGGCAGCCTTTCACCTCAGCCTCTCAGGAAGATAGGACTACAGGAGCACACTACCGCATTCTGCTAATTACAAAATTTTTCTTGTAGAGATGGGGTCTCATTTTGTTGCCCAAGCTGGTCCTGAACTCCTGGATTCAAGTGTCCCCCCTGCCTCAGCCTCCCAAAGTGCTGGGATTATAGGTGTGAGGCACCTTGCCTGGTCCAATACAAATTATGTCTTAAACTTGATCTTTACTTCATTACAAAAGAAGATATTTGGTTGTGTAAGTCAGGGAAAAAAAAACAAAATATTTATTCTGTAGCTACTATTAGTTCAAGAGTAGATTCAATATTATGCTGTGTAAAAAGTATTAGACATGACTCAAGTCCTCACAAAGCTTGATATTTAATTAAATATATTACCAATGTAACAGTTTTTTAAAATTATATTTTAAGTTCTGGGGTACATGTGCAGATCATGCAGGATTGTTACATAGGTTTACACATGCCATGGTGACTTGCTGCATCCATCCCCCCGTCATCTACATTAGATATTTCTCCTAATGTTATCCAGCCCTCTCACCCCCCAACAGGACCTGGTGTGTGATGTTCACCTCCCTGTGTCCATATGTTCTCATTGTTCAACACCCACTTACGAGTGAGAACATGCGACGTTTATTTAAGTTAAGAAAATAGTCATTTGGATTAATAGGTTGATAGAATAACAAACTGATTTTGTTTTGTTTTGTTTTTATAGATCTAATAATACTTCTTCATCCTTACATAAGAAAATATGAAGTATTAAGATTTGTTTCCAGATCATTATAAAGATAGCTGCATCAAATAGAAAGTAATTCTAGTGGTATCTAATAAGAAGATTCACATTTAATGTTTTTCTTTGTGTTATTTTGTTCTGGGGAAAGCATTGCCTTTTTTTCAGTTATACCTAGCCAATAACTCTGTAGGCAGAAAATGAAAACAAAAACAAAATAAAATATAGTAATATTCAAGGTAACACCAGTAGCAAAATCTTACCATACAGTCATGATTTCTTTCCCATATTGTTCAGATTCCACAATATATGAACTCACATCCTACTTAAGACCAACCAGGCATGCTTGCACAGAAGCTATATTTTAAATTGTGAAAAGAAAAAGTATTCTTAGAGAAATCTAGAAAGGAAAATATACAGTATGTATGCAATATTTCCAAATGCCTTAGGAAATTAACTAGCAGTTTAGAAAGTTCTTTTAATTCTAAGTCCTTCATATACCATATGGCCAGCTAGTTCTAAACAATGGCACAGCTGCCAGTTTCGCTGGCAATTGCTTCTGAGCAATCTTCAAGGTAACTTACTGTAGCTTCAGATAGAGTGTTGCTATTTTTGGTGGTGTTGATGGCAAAGACTGGTGAGGGAAAATAGAGGAAGCAGTAGTTCTACTTTAATAGCTTAATAAATAAAAATGTTTTTCAATATGGTGGGAGAGACCCTGATTCTGTGATTCTCTCATTTCACTCTTCTTGGGAAATATGGGTACAACACACATAATTAGTGACAAGTGACCATCAGGAAAAGCTACTACACAAATAGCATTAATAAAATATTTTCTGTATGTGAAACTTGGTTTATGGCTGTGACGTTAGGTCCCTGAAAGTTTCCAAAGAGCAAGTCTTAATTATAAAAATTAAAAGGAATTTGTGAAAGCTTATTTTTGAAAAAGGTGACAAACAAACATATTATCTCTAAGAAAAAAAGGTTAGGGGGATTAGAGAAAAATCAGACAGTAGCTGAAGGCACCCAAGAGAAGAGTGAGGAAAATAGGAACGTTTGAAAGCAACTTTCGTACAGATTCACCCATTGTCTGTCTTTAAATGAAATGTCCATGTTGCAAATAAATTATGTTGTAATGAAAGGTATTTTGGCATTTCTGTTCATAAGCTTGGTTGAAATTATGAAATAGAGTATTAGAGCTGTCTCATGATTATATGTTAAAAGTACAGTGCTGTTTGGTGGATTTTTATTTGAAAACTGTAATACTTCTCGAAGCAAGCTTTTCTGTCTTTGATGCAGTAACAACATGTAGTTTCTATTCTAGAATATATCTTCTGCACTGGGTGATAACTATAGTAAATTCTTTGTGATTTCATGGCAAATTGATTTTCATCAACAATAAAATCAACAACAAACCTTCAAAGAGTTGTGGCTACCTAGTGGGCAATATGGGTGTGAACCTAGCACCAGCCATCTCTCATTTGGCTTCTGGGCTCTGCCTAACATCAAACACCATGATAGTCTCGTAAATCCTGAAGGGGTGAAGTCACAGTCATTGCTTGTCAGTCAGGCTGCGACTGGTTACATAGACTCCTGTTTTAACTCTTTAGTATCTTGAACATCAAAGTAGTTTATAATCAGTATATAATCCTGACGTTCATTTTAGCTGTGCCTCTAACAAACTGCACAGTAGATCAACGTTTCTTTCTCAGCTTTCCTTCTGCAGAAAAGAATGCCTAACTCATTTTGACTTCCAGCAGAGTTCAAGGAATAAGCATAAAAATTTGCTTAAATATCATTTATGTTTGTGAAAGATAAGCAGAAAATTATAAAATACAGATATGTAGAATTTTATTTATGTTTGATTCATTCAACTTTTCTGTTTGTCTGATCTGAATTTTAGAGTGGGAGTAACAGACTGAAAGGTCCACCTGAACCACAGCTCTTGTGATAAGAAACATTGAGTTAAAAATATATATTTGTGGGACCACAAGGAAACTTAAATGTTGCAATTTTAAACCAATATATTATTTCAGTCTGTTTAGTTACACCTAGCCCATAACTCTCTAAGAAGAAAAAGAAAACAAAAACTAAATAAAATATAGTACTATTCAAGGCAACACCAGTAGCAAAGTCCCACTATGCAGTTCATTTGGATTATATGTGACCAAATAATTAAACTAATTAAGTTTGAGTTGAAGAGTGAAATAGATTATCATATTTGTGAGTCATTTTTTCAAATTAGCACCTTCATTTTTTGTGTGTATAAATAATTTATCATTTACTGTAGTGTTCCTGTGACCTTCGAATGATAAAAAAAAAAAAGCCATGAAGCTACCTAGGTTGAGTATCTTCATAAGCTTCAGTGATGGAGTATGAGGTAGTTTTAGAATTTTGAATCAAAGTTATATAATATCTTAAATTATTGATTTTCTCCCATCTGATTTTATTCACATCTAGACAAGTTCCTTTTAATTTTTGTAATTAACACCTGCTCCTTGGAAACTTTCAGGGACCCAAAGTCACAGCCATAAACCAAGTTCTATATACTTAAAATATTTAATTAATGCTTCTTGTATCGTATTTTGTCCTGATTGTCACTTGTCACTCATTATTTATACTGTACCCTTATTTATCAAGAAGAGTGAAATGAGAGAATCACAGAAGTAGGGTCTCTCCCACCATATTGAAGACATTTTTATTTATTAAGCTATTAACAAAGAATGTATGAAAATAGAAATTTTTAGACATTTTACATTTTATAAACCAAAAGTATAATGATGTAGCTCCTTTTTACCACTGAGGATGGTCTATTATAATTGGTCATAAGCTTTACTGACCATCTAAAAAATTTTTTTTCTCTCTCTTTTTTTTTTAGACAGAATCTCGTTCTTGTTGCCTAGGCTGGAGTGCAGTGACATGATCTTGGCTCACTGCAGCCTCCACCTCCTGGGTTCAAGCCATGCTCCTGCCTCAGACTCCCAAGTAGTTAGGGTTACAGGCACCTGTAACCACGCCTGGCTAATTTTTGCTTATTTAGTAGAAACGGGGTTTTTCCATGTTGGCCAGGCTGGTTTTGAATTCCTGATCTCAGATTATCTGCCTGCCTTGGCCCACAAAAGTGCTGAGATTACTGGTGTGAGCCACTGTGCCTGGTCTAAAAATATTGTAGTAAAAGTAAAAATGTGATATAACCAATATAGAAAGGGGCCAGATTATATATCTGGAGAATATGTTAAATTTCACATTCTGTGAAACTTTTGAAAAAGACTGCAAATTATTTTATATTTCTTACAGAGAGAGATGAGTAGAGTCCAGTTGTCTTCCCTTTGAATCTAGATAGTTTCAGTGACTTGCTTGTTACCAATAGAATGCAGATTAATGTTGGTTCATGATTTTTGCAGCTATATTGGAAGAAGCGTGTACCTTCTTTCTCATTTGCAGAAACACTATCTCTTGGAGCTTACAGCTTCCTTGCAAGGATTGTGAAAATCCTGATGCTGCTTTCTGTGAAGAAAGCCAAATTATGTGGAGAGGCCCTGTATAGGTGCCAGTGGGCAGTTCTACTTGAGTCCAGTCTTTGAGTCACCTTAGTGCAGGCTTTACACATGTGATTAAAGAGTTCAGGAAATGATTCCAGCCCTTAGCCATCTGAGCAATCAGCTACTCAAGTCTTCATACCTATGGCCCAAAAAATCCTGGAGCAGATGCAAGCTATATCCATGGTACACTATATAAATTTCTGACCCACAGAAACCATGTACATAATAATAATATTAAAATCATTATTTTAGAGCCCTAAATTTGGCATGGTAATTTATACAACAATAAATAAGTGGAACACATTACTACTTTATATATATATATAACATTACATTCTCTTCTTTCATTTCTGCTGTCCCCTAATGGCGATCAGTGCAGACTGATCATTTCTAGAGGGGTGTGTGTGTGCGTGTATGTGTGTTGGGTATTTGTCTTTAGTTTTGTTGTGTTGTATTGTTTTGTATTGTATTTGCAACTTATTTTGAATTTGCCTCTCCCACCATCAAATAATTGACACACATGTCAACATCTTATTTCAAACTTGTCAAAGAAAACACTGCCAAGAGAGGCAATTCAAACATTTCTTCTCAGTAGAGATGTTTTACAAGATAGTAGACATCAAAAATAGAAAGCTCTAGTTTAAAAAGCATTAGATTAGTCATAAACCTGGTTTAAAGTCTTTCCGCTTTTGGATATCTGATTTAATGTCACAAAACTCAAGGTTAATTGGGCAGGTGATTCCAATTTCTCTGTAAGTCTTCTTAATTTTACTACAGCTTGAAAAAGCTAATGTTCTGACATTTTATCAGGGATGCTAGATGGAGCCCAGAAGGGAAAGTAAATGGCACCACACACACACACAAAAAAAAAAAAAGACTGGGAGAGTTTTTTTTCTCTTAGTTCCTTCATTTAAACATTTTAGATTTTTGAAGATTTGTCTTGGTCAACACAGTGTTCGATATGATATTTTTGTGGAGAGACCATTAACTGAGTTTCTTACGTCATTAGTCATTTCTCACATTTTACAGAAGAATTTAGATACCTAGAGATCAATTTATTCAATACCTAGACCAAGATTACTGGGAATATATGTACCCATTGACATGATGTATTTTGACCAGTTCACTATATTACAGAAAAATGAGCAGAATCCCAAGTCAATTAAGTTTAGAAATATATACTTGGATTATGTATATATATTTATTTAGTACCATATACCTATTATTTGGTGAATAATCTCTCTCTCCATACATAAATATATGTGAATTTTGAATGAAATTCAACATTATATGAAGTTCAAAATAAATATATATTTCTGCTGTCCTCTAATGGTGATCAGTGCAGACTGATAATTTCTAGAGGGGTGTGTGTATGTGTGTTTGTATGTATATGTGTGTATGTGTATCTGTATAGATAATGCATAGCTATATAGACATATACTTGTATATCTATGTAGATATATACATGCTATTTTATTTAATAGAAAGCATGATTAACACATAAAACACCCACAGTTGTATAGCCAACAAATCTAGAGCATGTGTAATTTGTCAAGTTCTGTATTACATATATTACTTTTTAAAATATTAAGATTTGCTTAATTTTTTTATACTCGATCCTATCTTTGCTTTGCCCACAAACTCAGTAACCAAAGTAAAGGCCCATATTAACAGGTTATTGTTCTAATAAGGTTGAATATTAAAAGAAAGTTTAATTAAATAGCTTTATTTTGCTTGTTGTACGATATAATACATTATTAATTAATGGGTAATTTTAATGTCAACCCCAGTGGAAATGGTTATTAAAAAAGCAAAATAATGATGTTTAATCTTTTAGAAAAATCTTTGATGAAAAGATTGTTGTTATTATTTGTATGTTTTTAGAAAGATCCCATTAAATGTTTATTTTCATAGTTGAAATGACCCCAATAAGCCATATTTTTAAGGAGACACTTGAACAACTTGTTCTAGCACAGCCTGGGGAATTTGGAGGTACAGTTAAGAGCATAATGGGACCAGAGTGGGAATGTTAATGAGAAAAAATCTGCACTTAACTCAAGTACATCATCAGCACTAATTTAGATTCTGAATTTCATTAGTTGCATTGATGTTTATTTGACAGTATTCTGTTTTCTTTTCAGTTTTTTAAATTCACAAGTCATTCAAAAGTTGAATAGTAATCTATTTTTATCAGTCATAAATATCTGAATCATTCCTTAGTTGAATAGAGTTGTCATGAGGCTTGAAAATTTGTTTGGGCTCTTGACAATCATTGTTAAACAGCAGAAACTGTGTTTTCTGGCTTTAGTTAATGACACTGAACAGCTCAAAGAAAGACTAAAAAACAAAAAATCACCAGCTTCTCAATCTAATGAATAACAACACTGCAGAGTTTACTTTTAATTGTTTTCTGGATGTATGGGTTCACCAAGAGTAAAGTTGAAAACACTAAGGAAAATGAAATGCCAGGCAAACAAATAAAAATTTTCATATTTTGCTATAAACACAATGGATTGCACCCCTTCATTTTTTGCAGCAGGATGGTGTTTTATGCACTTCCAGGGATGCTGTTCATGAGGCATTTCATGTGAATGGTGCCTCTGAGTTGTTCCACTGTGGCAGTTAAGCAAGCCATAGGAACAAGCATACCAAATGCCAATAAAGGAAACACATTTATGTATTTTTGCTTAATATCTAAATATTAAAAATCATTGGCACCCATTGTGAATAGATTTACTTTTAAAATGTTATATGCAAAGTACTTTACTATTTGCATATTTTTGTGCAAACTTAGCATCTTGTTTTAATTTTGAAAAATACTAACATTAAATTTATTTGCTTTTTGAGGTTAGAGTTTTGAGATGGACAGTAAAACTATGCTAGTATTCTTACATATTCTTTTTCCAGATAAGGAATCCCTTAGCTATAGGCATATAATTGCTATCATCTACAATTTTAACACCACTATGGGATTAAAAAACAAACAAAAAAAACAGGCAAACAATATATGAGCCTGAACTTAAAGAATTTGGAACATCTCCAGAAGCTTTTATTTATTTATTTATTTATTTTTAATTGCAGTTTAGGTTTTCGGGTACATGTGCAGAACATCCAAGATAGTTGCATACATACATACATGGCAGTGTGTTTTGCTGCCTTCCTCCCCTCCACCCACATTTGGCATTTCTCCCCAGGCTATCCCTCCCCAGCTCCCCCACACACTGACCCTCCCCTATTCCCCCCAATAGACCCCAGTGTGTAGTACCCCCTTCCCTGTGTCCATGTGTTCTCATTTTTCCTCACCTGCCTATGAGAGAATATGTGGCATTTCATTTTCTATTCTTGTGTCAGTTTGCTGAGAATGATGTTCTCCAGATTCATCCATATCCTTACAAAGGACACGAACTCATCATTTTTAATTGCTGCATAACATTCCCTGGTGTATATGTGCCACATTTTCCCAGTCCAATCTATCATCGATGGACATTTGGGTTGGTTCCAGGTCTTTGCTATTGTAAACAGTGCTGCAATGAACATTTGTGTGCATGTGTCCTTATAGTAGAACGATTTATAGTCCTTTGGATATATACCCAGTAATGGGATTGCTGGGTCAAATGAAAACCTAGCAAAAGACAAGGAATAACTAAGATCAGAGCAGAACTGAAGGAGATAGAGACACGAAAAACCCTTCAAAAAATCAGTAAATCCAAGAGCTGGCTTTTTGAAAAGATCAACAAAGTAGACAGACCACTAGCCAGACTGATAAAAAAGAACAGAGAGAACAACCAAATAGATGCAATAAAAAACGATAAAGGGGAAATCACCACAGATTCCACAGAAATTCAAACCATCATCAGAGAATATTACAAACAACTCTATGCACATAAACTAGTAAACCTGGAAGAAATGGATAAATTCCTGGACACTTGTGTCCTCCCAAGCCTAAACCAGGAGGAAGCCGAAACTATGAATAGACCCATAACAAGGTCTGAAGTCGAGGCAGCAATTAAGAGCCTACCACACAAAAGAAGCCCAGGTCCAGATGGGCTCACAGCCAAATTCTACCAGACACACAAAGAGGATCTGGTACCATTCCTTCTGAAACTATTCCAAATAATTCAAAAAGAGGGAATCCTTCCCAAATCATTTTATGAGACCAACATCATCCTGATACCAAAACCCGGCAGAGACTCAACAAGAAAAGAAAACTTCAGGCCAATATCCATGATAAACATAGATGCAAAAATCTTCAATAAAATACTGGCAAAACGATTGCAACAGCACATTACAAAACTTATCCATCATGATCAAGTAGGATTCATCCCGGGGATGCAAGGCTGGTTCAACATACGCAAGTCTATAAATGTAATTCACCACATAAACAGAACCAAAAACAAAAACCACATGATTATCTCAATTGATGCAGAGAAGGCATTTGACAAAATTTAACAGCCCTTTATGCTAAAAACCCTCAATAAACTCGGTATTGACAGAACATATCTCAAAGTAATAAAAGCTATTTATGACAAACCAACAGCCAATATCATACCTAATGGGCAAAAACTGGAAGCATTCCCTTTGAAATCGGGCACTAGACAAGGATGCCCTCTCTCACCACTCCTATTCAATATAGTCCTGGAAGTTCTAGCCAGAGCAATCAGGCAAGAAAAAGAAATAAAGTGTATTCAAATAAGAAAAGTGGAAGCCAAATTGTCTCTATTTGCAGACGACATTATAGTATACCTAGAAGACCCCATCACCTCAGCCCAAAAACTCCTGAAACTGATAAGCAACTTCAACAAAGTCTCAGGATATAAAATCAATGTGCAAAAATCACAAGCATTCATATACACCAATAACAGACTTAAACAGAAGCTGTAACGTTTACATTTCTAAGCTTGTAATGCCATCTATTTGCTACTTTCTCTTCATCAATAGTGAGCTTATTGTTTTCTCTTTGTTTTGAGTATCTTGCAGTATTTTATTTCGGTTACTTCACACTCTTATGGAATGTTTTTCCCAGTCTTAATTTTTTTTTTTCACCTAAAAATTTAAAACTAAATAATTATCAAAATAATTTTTTTCAGAATTTGCAACACCAAATGACTCTCATTTTTATTTTCTTGAATGTGTGAGAGATGTTTATTTTCTCAGCAACACCACCAATATCAGATTCACCTAAATCAGGTTGTTTTAGAGAAGTCACTCCTACTAGTCCAGAAATATAAATTATGCAAGCCATTTTTTTAATGGCTTTTGTAATGGCAAGCCATGAAAAAACAGACATATTCTACCAGTGCTGAATTAATATTTTCAGGATTCCAATTCTATAAATTTTAGGTTTAAAAGTTCTATCTACATTTTATTTTATACTACTAATCTAAATAAACTATGTAAAAACTTTTGATTATTAAAATTTGTTTTAAGAAGTGTTTTATAAGAGTAAGGCAAGGCTATGCTTTGTTGGCTACTCTATAGCTTTAACATAATAATCTGGGGCATAAGAATTAAACTTGAGCAACATTTAATTTCAGAATATTATGAGGATGACTGTGGGTTGTGTTAGTTTCATTCATCTAGTCTGAAGAATAACGTATGTGGTTTAGTGTCATAATACTCATAGTAAATTGGTTTATGCAATCTTAAAGCTGGCTGAAAACTTAAAGATACTGATTTAATTCTTTGATTTGTATAGCTATGATATATTATTGCCCATGAAACAGTAATTTACCTGAGGTTACTGGGCACTTACTAGGACATACTTAATTATTGACTGTAAAAAAATGCCTGAAACATAAACATGTATGTCATTTTATGAAATCAGCTTGCTTTAACTAGTAAAGTAACATCAGGGAACCAAAACATTGGAAGAAATATACTTTTCCAAGCCTTCTCTTGATGTTTCTTTAACTATTGCAACCTAAGGTAAATAAATAGAAAATTCATCCAAATTACTTTTTTTTCCTTTCCAACTATAATCTTAGGCTCAGGGAATAAAAGTGCAAGTTTGCTACATTGGTAAGTTGCATGTTATGGGAGTATGGTGTACAGATTATTTTGTTAGCCAGGTAATGAACATAGTACCCAATAAGTAGTTTTCTGATCTTCAACATCCTCCAACCCGCCACCCTGTATCTATTGTTCCCTTTCAGATTACTTTAAATATTGTAAAATTATTGAGAGTACACAGAAGATTTAGTTGACTGGTTCTTCATTATAATATGGTCTATATAAAATTGAGTGGTGCAGATATGACTTATTTACAAAATGTTGCTATTCATCCTTTCTTCGGTTTGCCACAGATGATTTGCACCCTGTGCTCAGGGTACCTGACTCAACAGTTTATACATTGGGATTTGACAGCTCTCTGCAAAGAGTGAGGCAAAGGCAGTGAAACTAGTTCACCACTTCTCTGCAACTGTAGTCCCACCCTTAGGAGAAGACTAGGAGCAACATGGTCTCTTCTGGGAAATCTTCATGTCTAGAGCCCAGAATAACCTTTTTAGGAGGAGAGAGTTTCCCTATATAGTTTTGTAGGTTAGAAAATTGATCAAAGTATATTTAACTGCACATCTAATGAACAATTTCTTATCACATTGCTATAAATTATAAAGCTGTAAACCAAAAATGCTACTTTACTGCAGATGTTCCCTCTTTAACCATTAGTTTTATTAAAATGGCCAGAGTCACTACATTTTTAGAAATGTTTTTAGTTTAATTGTTGTGGGTACAGAGTAGGTGTATTTATTTATGAGGTACATAAGCTGTTTTGATACAGGGATGCAATGCATAATAATCACATCATATAAAATGGGGTATCCATCCCCTCAAGCATTTATTCTTATAAACAATTTATTGATATTCTTTTAGTTATGTTTAAATGTACAATTAATTTATTATTGACTATAGTTACCCTGCTGTGTTATCAAATACTAGGTTTTATTCATTATTTCTATTTGTTTTGTACCCATTAACCATGCCCACCTCCTGCCACATCTGTTCACCCCTTCCCAACTTCTGGTGACCATTTTTCTACTTTCTGTCTCCACGAGTTAAGTTGTTTTCATTTTTAGACCCCACAAATACATGACAACATACAATATTTATGTTTCTATACCTGGCTTATTTCACTTGGCATAATCACCTCCATTTCCATCCATGTTGTTACAAGTGACAGAATCTCATCCATTTTATTATGGCTGAACAGTACTCTATTGTGTGTAAGTACCACATTTTCTTTATCGATTCATCTGGTGGTGTACACTTAGGTTGCTTCTAAATCTTGGCAATTGTGAACATGGAAATGCAGATATTTCTTTGATATATTGATTTCCTTTCATTAGGGCATGTTCTCACTGCTGGGGATATGCCCTAATGAAAGGAAATCAATATTTAAAGGCAATAATTAATAAATGGTAGCAAGGATATGGAGAAAAGGGAAGCTTTTTATTGCCTTAAATCAATACTGCCTTAAAAGGGAAACTTTTCTCCACATCCTTGCTACCATTTATTAATTCTTGCCTGACTACTGGATATAAGCCATTTTAACTAGAGTCAAATGATATCTCATTGTATTTTGATTTGTATTACTCTGATGACCAATGATGTGGAGCACCTTTTAATATATTTGCTTGCTATTTACATATGTTCTTTTGAGAAATACTTATTCCAATCTTTTGCACATTTTTAATCAGATTATGATTGTTTTTTCTTCCAGTACTGTATTAAATAACAATGGTGAAAGTGGGCATCCTTGTTGTGTTGTGTTCAGGATTTGAGGGGAGTGGTTTTTCCTTTTTGTTTGTTTGTTTTCTGCTCAGTATGATACTAGCTGTGGGTCTGTCATAGCTTTTATTATGTTGAGATATGTTCCTTCTATACACAATTTTTTTAGTGATTTTATTATGAAGAGCTGTTTAATGTTATCAAATTCATGTATCATGTTGATTTATTTGCATATGTTGGACCATCCTTGCATGATGAATAATCTTTTTAATGTGTTATTGAACTCAGTTTGCTAGTATTATGTTGAGAATTTTTGCATCAATATTCATTAGAGATATTGTCCTGTGGTTTTCTTTTTTTGGTGTGTCTTTGTCTGGTTTTGATATCCGGGTATTGGCCTTATAGAATGATTCTCTTACTATTCCTTTCTTCTCTGTCTGTTGGAATACTTTCAATACGATTGCTATTAGTTCTTTAAGTGTTTGGTAGAATTCAACAGTAAAGCCATCAGGTTCTGATCTTTCTTATTTAGTTATTTATTTTTTACTGATACAGCTTTTATTATGGCTTTGATCTCATTACTTCTTGGTCTTTTCAGGTTTGAAATTTCTTCCTGATTCAATGTTAGTAGGTTGTTTTTGTCTAGGAATTTGTTCATTTCTTCTGTATTTTCCAAAATAATGGCATATAGTTTTTCTTAATAGCCAATAATAATTCTTTGAATTTCTGTGGTATAATGGTATCAGTATAATGTCTCCTTTTTCTTCTCTGATTTTATTTATTTGGACCTCCTCCCCCACTGCCCCTCACCCTCCTTTATTTCTCTTTCTCTCTTTCTCTCTTATTTATTTTTTTACTTACTCTGGCTAAGGGTTTGTCATTTTTTTTTAACTTTTCAAAATAACAACTTCTTATTTCATTGATATTTTGTATAATTGCCTTTATTTCAGTTTCAGTTATTACTGCTTTCATGATGATGTGTTCAAGCAATTCTACCTCAGCCTCACTTTTATTTATCTTAGAAAGTCATTATTTCTCCTTCATGTTTGAAGGATTTTTTTTTTTTTGCTAGATACACTATTCTAGGGTAAAAGTGTTTTTCCTTTAACACTTCAAATATATTATGCCAATCTCTTCTGACCTATTTGATTCCCACTGAAAAGTCTGCTGCCAGATGCATGTGAGCTCCATTGTCTGCTATTTGTTTCTTTTTCTTTTTTTCTGACAGAGTCTCACTGTCATCAGGCTGGAGTGCTGTGGCATGATGTCAGCTAACTGCAACCTCTGCCTCCCAGGTTCAAGTGATTCCCCTGACTCAGCCTTCTGAGGGCTGGGACTACAGGCATGCCCCCTGATAATTTTTTGTTTTTGGTAGAGACGAGGTTTCACCATGTTGTCCAGGATGATCTCAATCTCTTGACCTCATGATCCCCCCCACTTCGGCCTCCCAAAGTGCTGGGATTACAGCTGTGAGACATTGGTTATTTGTTTCTTTTATCTTGCTGCTTCAGTAGCTTTTCTTTATTCTTGATCTTTGGGAATTTTTGCATCAATATTCATTAGAGATATTGTCCTGTGGTTTTCTTTTTTTGATGTGTCTTTGTCTGGTTTTTAATTATTAAATGCCTTCAGGTAGTCTTCTTTTGCTTAAATCTGTTTGGTGGTCTATAACCTTCTTGGAATTGAATATTAATATCTTTCTCTAGGTTTAGGAAGTTCTCTGTTATAATGTCTTTGAATAAACTATGTCCTTATTGCCTTCTCTACCTCCATTTAAGAACAATAACATTTTACCTTCTTGATGATATTTTCTAAAACCTATAGTTGTGCTTCTTTGTTTTAATTCTATTTTCTTTTGTCTCCTCTGTCTGGGTATTTTCAAATAACCTGTCCTCAAACTCACTAATTATTTCTTCAGCTTTATCTATTTTGCTATTAGAAGACTCTAATGTATTTTTAGTATGATAGTTGCATTTTTCAACTCCAGAATTCTGCTTGATTCATTTTCATTATTTCAGTCTCTTTGTTAAATTCGTCTTATACAATTCTGAATTCTTTTTCTGTGTTACCCTGAATTTCACTGAGTTTCCTTAGCACCACTATTTTGAAATCTCTGTCACATATCTCTGTCTCTCCAGGATTGGTCTCTAGTTCCCTATTTAGTTCATTAGGTAAGGTCATATTTTCCTAAATAGTATTGATGATAGTAGATATTCTTTGGTGTCTGGGCATTAAAGAGTTAGGTATATACTATAGTCTTCACTACCTGAGTTGATTTGTATCTGTCCTTCCTGGAAATGCTTTCCAGATATTTGAAGATACTTGGGTTTTGTGATCTAAGGTTTTTCAGATTCTGTGGGTACGTACCCCAAGCCCTATAATACTGTGGTTCTTGCAGACTCATAGAGGTACCACCTTGATGGTTGTATTAGTCAGGGTGTTCTAGAGGGACAGAACTAATGAAATTTATATATAATTATAATATGTATAATATGTACATATTATTTATATATAGGAGTTTATTAAGTATTAACTCACATGATCACAAGGTCCCACAATAGGCAATCTACAGGCTGAGGAGCAAGGAGAGCCAGTCTGAGTTTCAAAACTGAAGAACTTGAAGTCTGATATAAGAGGACAGGAAGCATCCAGCATGGGAAAATGATGTAGGCTGGGAGGCTGGGCAAGTCCTCTTTTCTCTTTTTTTTTTTTTTTTTTTTTTTTTTTTTTTTTTTTTGCCTGCTTGTATTCTAGCTGCAATGGCAGCTGATTAGATTGTACCTACCCATACTAAGTGTGGGTCTGCCTTTCCCAACCCACTGATTCCAACTTTAATCTCATTTTGGAGCACCCTCACAGACACACCTAGGATCGATACTTGGTATCCTTCAATCCAATCAAGTTGACAGTATTAACCATCACAGTGGTCTTGGACCACAACTGGGAAAATTCTCAGGATTACCTGGCAGAGACTTTTGTTTTCTTCCCTTACTTTCTCCCAAATATGCAGAGTCTCTGTCTCTCTTCTCAGCCAACTAAAGATGGGGTTGGAGTGACCACCACTATGACTATTTTGGGTCAGCTCCAAAGCCAGCAGAATGCTTGGTCTTTGGCTACTGCCTATGTTTGCTCAAGGCTCTGGAGCTCTACAATCAGCAGGTGGCAAAGCTCACCAGGTCTGTGTCCCTCTCTTCTGGGTGGCAATGATCCCCAAGCCCTAAATGGGTACAAAAGTAACCACTGGTAGCCTAGGACTAGAGTTAAAAACCTTGTAAGTCTACTTGATGTTCTCTTGTACAGTGAATGAGCTGACATTCAAACCACAAGACACATTTCTTCTTACTCTTCCCTCCTCTTTCCAAAGGCAGATGAGCCTTGCCCATAGCCACTGCTACCACTGGAGCATGGTGTGTACTGTCAGACTATCATTGATAGTTTATTAAGGCCCAAGGCACTTCATTCACCTTGTGGTGAATGCTTCCTCACCTGGGACTTACCCTTAGGCTTTTTTCTAGCCTAGGGAAGGTTAAGAAACGCCATGTTAACATTTGAATCCTGGAGTTAGGGACCTCAATAGTTCACCTGGTCCTGTATTTCACTGTGGCGGAGCTAGTACCTAAGGTACAGGACAAATTCTACCTTACTTTTCCTTCCACTTTTTTTCAAGTGGAAGGAGAATTGCTCCATAGTTGCCACAACTGATAATGTGCTGAGTTGCTCCTGGAACCAGCAGTTCTTACAATCCTACCCAGTTTTCACAACATTTTATCTGAGTATCATTACTGGTTATTCTGGACCCAAGGGTTTGTTTTTTTTTTTTTTATACTTTCAGTTCTGGGGTACATGTGCAGATCTTGCAGGATTGTTACATAGGTATACACATGCCATGTGGTTTGCTGCATTCATCTCCCTGTCATCTACATTGGGTATTTCTCCTAATGTTATCCCTCTCCAATCCCCCTACCCCCTGCTGTCCCTCCCCTAGACCCCTAACCCCTCAACAGATCCTGGTGTGTGATGTTTCCCTCCCTGTGTCCATGTGTTCTCACTGTTCAACATTCACTTGTGAGTGAGAACATGTGGTGTTTGGCTTTCTGTTCTTGTGCCAGTTTGCTGAAAACAATGGTTTCCAGCTTCAACCATGTCTCTGCAAAGGACATGAATTCATCCTTTTATATGGGTGCATAGTATTCCATGGTTTATATGTGCCACACTTTCTTTATCCAGTTTATCATTGATGGGCATTTGGGTTGGTTCCCAGTCTTTGCTATTGTAAACAGTACTGCAATAAATATACATGTGCATGTATCTTTATAATAGAATGATTTATAATTCTTTGGGTATATACCCAGTAATGGGATTGCTGGGTCAAATGGTATTTCTAGTTCTAGATCCTTGAGGAATCACTACACTATCTTCCATAGTGGTTGAATTAATTTACACTCCCACCAACAGTGTAAAAGCATTCCTATTTCTCCACATCCTCTCCAGCATTTGTTGTCTCCAGATTTTTTAATGATCATTATTCTAACCTGCGTGAGATGGTATCTCAATGTGGTTTTGATTTGCATTTCTCTAATGACCAGTGATGACAAGCCATTTTTTATATGTAATTGGCTGCATAAATGACTTCTTTTGAAAAGTGTCTGTTCATATCCTTTGGCCACTTTTTGATGGGGTTGTTTGTTTTTTTCTTGTAAATTTATTTAAGTTATTTGTAGATTCTGAATATTAGCTCTTTGTCAAATGGGTAGATTGCAAATTCTTTTCCTATTCTGTTGGTTGCCAGTTTAATGACAGGTTTTTTTGTTTGTTTGTTTTTGCTGTGCAGAAGCTCTTAAGTTTAATTAGATCCCATTTTTCTAATTATTTCAGCTTTTGTTGCCCTTGCTTTTGGTGTTTTAGTCATGAAGTCCTTGCCTATGCCTATGTCCTGAATGGCATTGCATGGGTTTTCTTGTAGGATTTCTTTTGGTGTTAGGTCTTATGTTTAAATCTTTAATCCATCTGGAGTTAATTTTTGCACAAGTTGGAAGGAAGGGACCCAGTTTCAGCTTTCTGCATATGACTATCCAGTTTTCCCAACACCATTTATTAAATATGGAATCCTTTCCCCATTGCTTGTTTTTGTCAGGTTTATCAAAGATCAGATAGTTGTGGCATTACTTCCGAGGCCTCTGTTCTGTTCCATTGGTCTATGTCTCTGTTTTGGTACCAGTACCATGCTGTTTCGATTACTGCAGCTGTATAGCATAGTTTGAAATCAGGTAGTGTGTTGCCTTCAGCTTTGTTTTCAGTTTTTTGTTTTTTGCTTAGGATGGTTTTGGCTATGTGGGCTCTTCTTTTCTTCCATATGTAGTTTATGGTGTGTTTTTTTTTTTTTTTCAGTTCTGTGAAGAAGGTCAATGGTAGCTTGATGTAAATAGCATTGACTCTATAAATTACTTTGGGAAATATGGCCATTTTCACAATATTGATTCTTCCTAACCAGGAGCATGGAATGTTTTTCCCTTTGTTTGTGTCCTCTCTTATTTCCTTGTGCAGTGGTTTCTAGCTTTCCCTGATGAGGTCTTTCACGTCCCTTTTTAGTTGTATTCCTAGGTATTTTATTCTTTTTTCTATTTTTTATTTTTTTGAGACAGCGTTTCGCTCTTGTTGCCCAGGTTGAAGTGCAGTGGCACGATCTCAGCTCACCACAACCTCCACCTCCTGAGTTCAAGCGATTCTCCTGTCTCAGACTCCTGAGTAGCTGGGATTACAGGCATCTGCTACCATGCTGGGCTAATTTTATATTTTTTTCTAGAGACAGAGTTTCTCCATTTTGGCCATGCTGGTCTCGAACTCCCAACCTCAGGTGATCCACCACCTTGGCCTTTCAAAGTGCTGGGATTACAGGTTTAAGCCACCACACCCAGCCTATTTTATTCTCTCTGCAGCAATTGTGAATTGGAGTTTGCTCATGATTTGGCTCTGTTTGTCTGTTACTGGTGTATAGGAATGCTTGTGATTTTTTTCACATTGATTTTGTATCTTGAGACTTTGATGAAGTTGCTTATCAGCTTAAGGAGATTTGGGGCTGAGTTGATGGGGTCTTCTAAATATACAATCATGTCATCTGCAAATAGAGACAATTTGAATTCCTCTTTTACTAATCGAATACACTTTATTTTCTTTTCTTGCCTGATAGCTCTGGCCAGAACTTCCAATACTATGTTGAATAGGAGTGGTAAGAGAGGGCTCCCCAAGGGCTCTTTAGTTAGCAGGTGATAAATCATGCTAGGAGTTGCACCTGCCCTTTTAGGTAGTAGGTTCCCATCTGGCCCCAAAAATTTATTTGAGCCTCCCTCCTCTCCTGGTCTCTGCTAAGCAGTAATCTGCTTTGTGTTACTATCATCTATTTTTATCTCAAAATAATGCTTTCCAGGGTCCTCCCTGTTGTGTATATCAGTAGTTCATTGTTTTAAGTCACTGAGAATTTCTTCTTCATGTGGTTCTTCCACCATTTATTTACTAATTCTCCTTTTGATGGTATTTTAAGTTGTTTCCAATTTGGCTATTATGTGTAAGGCCACTATGACGATTTATATATGCCTTTATGTGGGCGTATGTTTTCACAGCAGAGTATTTAGAAATTATTCATCAAAAGTTAAAGTGTGGCACATATACACCATGGAATACCACACAGCCATAAAAAAAAAAATGATGAATTTGTTCTCAGCAAACTGACACAAGAACAAAAAATCAAACACCACATGTTCTCACTCGTAGGTGGGTGTTGAACAATGAGAACACGTGGACACAGGGAGGGGAGCATCACACACTGGGGTCTGTTGGGAGGGCTAGGGGAGAGACAGTGGTGGGGAGGGGGGAAGGGATAACATGGGGAAAAATGCCAGGTATAGGTGATGGGGGATGGAGGCAGCAAACCACTTTGCTGTGTATGTACCTATGCAACAATTCTCCATGATATGCACATGTACCCCAGAACCTAAAGTACAATTTTAAAAATTTAAAGCACATTATAAATTTTTTAGAAAGAAAGTGCTAATATATTGGCTGAATATTTACTCTGATTTTTGGTTTAGTTTATTTGATGTTGGTAACATCTGTTAACTCTGGGAAAGACTTCTTAATTATTCATTTTTTATTCTGCAAATTGTCATTTTAAATTAAGGTTAAGGAGAATTTTTTTTTCAGAAGTACCCTAAATGAAGGTACCAATATTCAGAAGTTAATTTGAGATTGTGATTCCCTAGGAAGAGAGACTAGATTTGCTAGAAAAATGAAGCCATCTGCATCAATTTAGACAGTTTTACCAAATTGATTCATGAAATGTCTAATATTTCTATGTAATTAGCTGTGGCATTTTCAAACTCTATAACCAAGAGGAAAATTTAACCTTCTCTGAAGAATTGCACACTCTAGGGCTGATACTTTAGAAAATTATATTGTTCTAAGGGAGTACTCACCAAAGAATTATATCAGACTTTGAACAGATGCTGCAAGATCCTTGTCTTATTACTGTGCACCAGAGTGGTAATATTAGAAATCTTCATCTCCTCCCTCGCATCTGATGTTAAAGCAGATTTCCTATTTCTCATCTCTGACAGTTTATTGGTGAATCTCCTGTGGTTGCCAGAAAAGTTCTGTTTTCTCTTATATTTTCTACTGTACTGTAAAATTAAATTCTAGTCATTAAGTCCAGTGTATGTCTTTTGTTGGAATTCAAAAGGGTCTTCTCCTCTACTGGAAAAAAAGGGCTTATTTCAGATGATAAAATCTGTTTGTTTTTGTTTTTTGTTTTTTGTTTTTTTTTTTTTGAGAGGGAGTTTCGCTCTTGTTACCCAGGCTGGAGTGCAATGGGGCGATCTCGGCTCACCGCAACCTCCGCCTCCTGGGTTCAGGCAATTCTCCTGCCTCAGCCTTCTGAGTAGCTGGGATTACAGGCACACGCCACCATGCCCAGCTAATTTTTTGTATTTTTAATAGAGACGGGGTTTCACCATGTTGACCAGGATGCTCTCGATATCTTGACCTCGTGATCCACCCGCCTAGGCCTCCCAAAGTGCTGGGATTACAGGCTTGAGCCACCGCGCCTGGCCAAATCTGTTTTTTTTTTTAATTAAAAATTTATTTCTTAGTAAAAGAGCTTATATCTACATGTGTACATTCACTTAAGGTAAATAAAAATGCAGTATCTATGTATAATATTAGGGGAATTTTATCTGTAACATTAAAATCCATGCATTGAATGTCTTCTATAAATGCTTTACTTGCAGAAATCTTAGAGATTGATTTATTATGAAAATCCACAAGTCTCCTAATATGCCACACTCACTTCTGTTTTATCTTTGAAGCTTACATTTTTTATCTTTTTCTCCTTTGTTCTGTGTTTCTGGTACTGAATGGAGATTAATCACTCAGCTATTTTATGTAATGGGGGATAGATATGCTTGGATTGTTAATCTGGAGAATGTTTGTCTCCATGCCCTATTGCATAGGAATTAAAAATGAATTCATAAACCAAGCTATGTTTCTCGATAATATTACTTATTCATACATTTCTTTCACAGTATAATAGATGCTAGATTTAGCTTATTCAGTTAGAAAATATTTGATACATTTTATGAAAGTTTCATAAACAAATGTTAGATAAATTGAGCATATTTTAAAAGTCATTTGAAGGTTTGGTTTAACTATACATAATTCAGGTTAAAAAACAATTCCCTTCCAAATGTCAAGCAGTACATGTCAGTTGGTCCTATTAATGTTGAAAAATGTTTTGTTACTGTATTTCTAATATTTTCTTGAAACAGTTACTAAAATTTTGTCACAAATTTCTGATAATTTAACATTATTATAGTATATGCAATCCAAAATTATGTTTAGATAATTATTACACAAAAATTTAAAATATAAAGAACCATTACTTATACTTAGGTAAATTATAATGTAATTCATAACTACAGTTAACTTTCACAAGTCTTTTCTAACTAAGTTTGAAGAATGTAATTTGCCAGACACATGTGTTCATAAACATGTTACTGTTGTTACTGTTTCTTTGAATAATTGAATAGAATTCTTGTTGCAGATTGGAGAAAAATCCTTCAAGTCACAAGAAAAAAAAATATCACTTCTCAGTCTTAGTCATTTTGAAGCTTTTTTATACACTAAGACAAAGAGGTCTTGTGAATTCTCCCATGTGTTGACAAGTAAATTTTCACTTTCTATGAAATTGTCTAGTTGAAAGTTGAGCATTACTTTTTTAAAGCAGGTTATTTGCTAATGTCTTTAAGAAAACAAACTACCAATGAGTACTACTAGTCTGTGATATTTCACACACATATCCTCATGCACACATAGCTGTTCTTGTATAAAAAGTAAACATGGAGACAACATTTCTCGAAGATACAAGATGGCCATATAGGAACAGCTCTGGAGTGCAGTTCCCAGCTAGAACAATGCAGAGGGTGAGGGATCACTGCATTTCCAAATTAGTTTTCACTGCCCACAGACCAAGAGATTCCCAGGCCAAAAGGCACCACAAGTTTTCAGCATGGCTTTTTCAGCCAGTGCTGTGGGTTGGTGCATAGAAACTCACATTTATCTGGGCAGCCATTTCAGCTGGCACCTAGAATGCCTGGGAGACAGAGCTACCCATTCAACTGAAAGGAAGGGGGCTGAGAGAGGGAGCCAGATGATCTGGCTCAGAGGGTACAACCCTTGCAAAACAAACAATCTGAAATGCTCTGGATTGAGGGTTTCACAGCAAGTGCAGCTTGACCCAGGATGGTCCAGCTCAGTGCAGGGAAGGGTGTCACCACTACTGAGGCAATCCGCCAATACTGAGGCAGTTCTAACTGTACCTCTATAAACAACATCTCAAGGAAGTTCACACAGCAGATGGGCAGAGCCCGCAGCAGCTCAGCAATACCTCTGCTGGCAGACTGTGACTAGACAACTCCATGCTGGGCAGGGCATCTCTGAAAAGAGGCAGCAGCACATAAGGGACTTAAAAATAGAGCCCGACCTTCCTAGGACAGAGCACCTGGGAAAAGAGGCATTTATGAGTTCCTCTGCAGCAGACTTAAATATACCTGCCCAGCAGCTCTGCATGGAACAACGGAGCTCCCAAGAGAGCACTTGAGCTCCTGTAAGGAACAGACTGTCTCCTCAATCAGCTCCCAGACCCCTGTATACCCAAAGAGACACCCCATGAAGGAGAACTCAGGCTGACATCTGGCGGGTACACTTCTGGGACGAAGATAACAGAAGAAGAGACTGGCAGCAACCCTTACTGTCCTACAGCCCCTGCGGGTGATCCCCAAGTAAGCAGGGTCTGGAGGGGACCTCCAGCAGTCCTACAGCAGAGAGGCATGACTGTTATAAGGAAAACTAAGAAACAGAAAGAAATAGCTTCAACATCAAAAAAGGAGGTCCACTCAGAGACCCCATCCAAAAGTCACCAACTACAAAGACCACATGTAAAAAAAGCCATGAAGATGGGAAGAAACCATTACAAAAAGGATGAAAACATGAAAATAAGAATGTATCTCCTCCTCCAAGGGATCATGACTCCTCACCAGCTAGGAAACAAAGCTGGATGGAGAGTGAATCTATGAATTGACAGAAATAGGCTTTAGAAGGTGGGTAATAACAAACTTCGCTGAGCTAAAACAACGTGTGCTAACCCAATGCAAAGAAACCAAGAACCTTGAAAAAGGTTCGATGAAATGCTAACTAGAATAAACAGCTTAGAGAGGAATATAAATGACTTGATGGAGCTGAAAGCACAACATGTGAACTTTGAGAAGCATACACAAGTTTAAATAGCCAAATCGACCAAGAAGAAGAAAGGATATCAGAGATTGGAGATCAACCTAATCAAGTAAAAGGAGAAGACAAGATTAGAAAAAAAAAGAGTGAAAAGAAATGAACAAAGCCTCCAAGAAATATGGCATTATGTGAAGAGACCTAATCTACATTTGATAGGTGTAACTGAATGTGATGGAGAGAATGAATCCAAGCTGGAAAAGACTCTTCAGGATATTATCCATGAGAACTTCCCCAACCCAGCAAAGTAGGCCAACATTCAAGTCCAGGAAATACAGAGAACACCACAAAGATATTCCTCAAGAAGAGCAACCCCAAGGCACATAATTGTCAGATTCACCAGGGCTGAAATAAAGGAAACAATGCCAAGGGCAGCCAGAAAGAAAGATGCAGTTACCCACAAAGAGAAGCCCATAAGATTCACAGCAGATCTTTCAGGAGAAACCCTACCAGCCAGATGAGAGTGGGGGCCAATATCCTGAAAGAAAAAAGCTTTCAACCTAGAATTTTATTTCCAGCCAAACTAAGCTTCATAAGCAAAAGAGATATAAAATCCTTTATGGACAAGCAATTGCTGAGAGATTTCATCACCACCAGGCCTGTCTTGCAAAAGCTCCTGAAAGAAGCACTAAACAAGGAAAGGAACAACCAGTCCCAGCTACTTCAAAAGTATACCAAATGGTAAAGAGTGTTGACACAATGAAGAAAATGTGTCAACTAACAGGCAAAACATTCAGCTAACATCAAAATGGCAGGATCAAATTCACACATAACAATATTAACCATAAAAGTAAATGGGCTAAATGCACCAATCAAAAGACACAGACTGGCAAATTGGATAAAAAGCCAAAACCCATTGGTGTGCTATATTTAGGAAACTCATGTCATGTGCAAGGACACACACAGGCTCAAAATAAAGGGATGGAGGAAGATTTATCAAGTAACTGGAGAGCAAAAAAAGCATGAGTTGCAGTCCTAGTATTTTATAAAATGGACTTTAACCCAACAAAGACCAAAGGAGACAAAGAAGGGCATTACATAATGGTTAAAGGATCAATGCAAAAAGAAGAATTAATGATCCTAAATATATACGCACACAATACAGGAGCATCCAGGTACATAAAGCCAGTTCTTAATGACCTACAAAGAGACTTAGACTCCCACACAATAATAGTGGGTGACTTTAACACTCCACTGTCACTAGTAGACAGATCAATGAGACAGAAAATTAACAAGGATATCAAGGACCTGAAATCAGACCTGAACCAAGAGGACTTAATAGACATCTACAGAACTCTCCACCCCAAATCAACAGAATATACATTCTTCTCAGCACCACATTGCACCTACTCCAAAATTGACAACATAATTGGAAGTAAAGCACTCCTCAGCAAATGCAAAAGAATGGAGATCATAACAAACAGCCTCTCAGAACACAGGGAAATCATATTAGAACTCAGAATTAAGAAATTAACTCAGAACTGCACAACGTTATGGAAATTGAACAACTGGCTGCTGAATGTCTGCTGGATAAACAGTGAAATAAAAGCAGAAATAAAAATGTTCTTTGAAACCAATGAGAATGAAGACACAACATACCAGAATCTCTGGGACACATTTAAAGCAGTGTCTAGAGGGAAATTTATAGCAATATGTGCCCACATGAGAAGAGAGGAAAGATTTAAAATCGACACCCCATCATCAAAATTGAAAGTGCTAGAGAAGCAAGATCAAAAATACTCAAAACCTAGCAGAAGACAAAAATAACTAAGATCAGAGCATTGATGGGCATTTGAGTTAGTTTCAGGTCTTTGCTATTGTAAACAGTGCTGCAACGAACATACATGTGCATGTGTCCTTATAATAGAATGATTTATCATCCTTTGGGGATATACCCAGTAATGGGATTGCTGGGTCAAATGGAATTTCTATTTCTAGGTCCTTGAGCAATCACTGAAGGAGATAGAGATAGAAAAAAAAAAAAAAAAAACCTTCAAAAAAATCAATAAATCCAGGAGCTGGTTTTTTGAAAAGATCAACAAAATAGACAGACCACTAGCCAGATTAATAAAAAAGAAAAGGAAGAAGAATCCAATAGATGCAATAAGAAATGATAAAGGGGATATCACCACTGATTCTACGGAAATACAAACTACCATTAAAGATTACTACCAAAAACTCTATGCACATAAACCAGTAAACTTGAAAGAAATTGATAAATTCCTGGACATTTGCACCCTCCCAAGCCTAAACCAGGAAGAAGTTGAAACCTTGAACAGACCAATAACAAGGGCTGAAGTTGAGGCAGCAATTAATAGCCTAACAACCAAAAAAAGTCCAGGTCCAGATGGGTTCACAGCTGAATTCTACCAGATGTACAAAGAGGAGCTAGTATCACTCCTTCTGAAACTACTCCAAACAATCCAAAAAGAGGGAATACTTCCCGAATTATTTTATGAGACCAACATTATCCTAATACCAAAACCCGGCAGAGACTCAACAATAAAAGAGAACTTCAGGTCAATATCCATGATGAACATAGATGCAAAAATCTTCAATAAAATACTGGCAAACTGATTGCAACAGCACATCAAAAAGCTTATCTATCACAATCAGGTAGACTTCATCCTGGGGATACAAGGCTCTATCTCAAAACTAATAAAATCTATTTATGACAAACCCACAGCCAATATCATACTGAATGGGCAAAAACTGGAAGCATTCCCTTTGAAATGTGGCATGACACAAGGATGCCCTCTCTCGCTATATTGAATACTATTCAATATAGTATTGGAAGTTCTAGCCAGAGCAATCAGGCAAGAAAAAAATAAAGGATATTCAATTAGGAAAGGAGGAAGTAAAATTGTCTCTATTTGTAGACAACATGATTGTATGTTAGAAGTCCCTATCATCTCAGCCCAAAATCTCCTGAAACTGATAAGCAACTTCAGCAAAGTCTCAGGATACATAATCAATGTGCAGAAATCACAAGCATTCCTATACACCAGTAAAAGACTAACAGAGAGCCACATTAAGAGAAAACTCCTATTTGCAATTGCCATGAGGAGAATAAAATACCTAGCAATACAACTAACAAAGGATGTAAAGGACCTCTTCAAGGAGAACTACAAACCACTGCTCAAGGAAATAAGAGAGGACACAAAAAGATGGAGAAAGATTCCATGCTCATGGAGAGAAAGTATCAATGTCATGAAAATGGCCATACTGCCCAAAGTAATTTATAGATTCAATGCTATCCCCATCAGGCTACCAATGGCCTTCTTCATAGAACTGGAAAAAAAAAACACTTTAAACTTCATATGGATCCAAAAGAGAGCCCGCATAGCAAAGAGAATTCTAAGCAAAAAGAACAAAGCTGGAGGCATCACGCTTCCTGACTTCAAAAATACTACAAGGCTACAGTAATGGAGAAAGCACAGTATGGTACCAAAAGAGAGATATAGGTCAATGGAACACAACAGAGGCCTTGGAGGCAATGCCACACATCTACAACCATCTGATCTTTGACAAATCAAACAAAAGCAAGCAATGGGGAAAGGACTCCCTGTTTAATAAATGGTGTTGGGAAAACTGGCTAGCCATATGCAGAAAGCAGAAACTGGACCCCTGCCTGACATTTTCCACTCAAATTAACTCCAGATGGATTAATAACTTAAACATAAGACCTAACACCATAAAAATCCTAGGGGGAAACCTAGGTAAAACCATTCAGGACATAGGCATAGGCAAGGACTTCATGACTAAAACACCAAAAGTACTCGCAACAAAAGCCAAAATAGTTGAAAGAGACCTAATTAAAATCCAGAGCTTCTGCACAGCAAAAGAAAAAATCATTAGAGTGAACCAGCAAGCAACAGAATGGGAAAAAATTTTTTGCCATCTACCCATCTGACAAAGGTCTAATATCCAGAATCTACAAAGAAGTAAAACAAATTTACTAGAAAAAAAACTAAGAAACCCATCCAAAAGTGGGCAAAGGATATGAACAGACACTTTTTGAAAGAAGATATACATAAGGACAATAAACATGTGAAGAAATGCTCATATCACTGGTCACTAGAGAAATGCAAATCAAAATCACATTGAGATACCATCTCACGCCAGTTAGAATGGCAATCATTAAAATATCTGGAGACAACAGATGCTGAAGTGGAGAAATAGGAACACTTTTACACTGCTGGCGGGAGTGTAAATTAGTTCAACCATTATGGAAGACAGTGTGGTGATTGCTCAAGGACCTAGAAATAGAAATGCCATTTGACCCAGCAATCCCATTACTGGGTATATACCCAAAGGATGATAAATCGTTCTATTATAAGGACACATGCACACGTATGTTCATTGCAGCACTGTTAACAATAGCAAAGACCTGAAACCAACCCAAATGCCCATCAATGATAGATTGGACAAGGAAAATGTGGCACATATACACCATGGAATACTATGCAGCCATAAAAAATGATGAGTTTGTGTCCTTTGTAGGGACATGGATGAATCTGGAAACCATCATTCTCAGAAAACTGACACAAGAACAGAAAATCAACACTGTGTGGTCTCACTCATTGGCAAGTGTTGAACAATGAGAACATGTGGACACAGGGAGGGGAGCATGACACACTGCGGTCTCTTGGAGGGGTCAGCAGAGGGACAGTGGTGGGGGTGGGGAGGTTGGGGAGGGATAACATGGGAAGAAATGCCAGATATAGGTGACAGGGGGATGGAGGCAACAAACCACATTGCCATGTATGTACCTGTGCAACAATCCTGCATGATCTGCACATGTACCCCAGAACCTAAAGTACAGTAATTTAAAAAAATAAATATGATTTTAAAACACACGACTCTAAAGTCTTTATAAAGTACATGGGAGACATAAGTGTATATGGAAACTAGTGGCTTTAGAGTAAATATAGATTTTTACATTGCATATCTAATCATATACTAGCAGTAAGAATATTACATTTACTGTATATAAGCACAAAAATTGATATGAAATAAGTAGCTCATTTTCAGGTTCACCAGACAATCAACACAGAAATCTGACAACATACATACAGAAGACGTTTTAAAGTATTGAGTTCTCAAATATTTTCATCACAGCACACTGCACAGAAAAGGATTAATAATAACCTTAAGTCTTATTCAGATTTTATTCTGCTGATCCGAATATTTTATGAAATTGGTAGTTTTCTATAGTGTTTTTAAAAAATAAAATATACATTGCATTTTCAAAGAAAGACACTCCCATTTCTTCTGTACTCTGCTACTATTCTCAAGATTTTATTTCTGACTGCAGATATGTGGCATTTTTTTCCAGTACCAACTTGATTCTCTGACACCAGCTGGATGTCCTGCAATTCAGCTCAGTTCTGATACTAACTGCCTGAAGTCAGGACAGATCTCACAGGTTAAGGGTTCTGCCTGCCTCATGTCAGAGGCTAGTCAGAAGCGGTTTAAGTCCCCATGTTATCTATAATTTGTGACTGACTTAGCTACAAACTGGAGGTTCCTACAGCTATCTCCCCTGGTTCACTAATTTGCTAGACTGGCTCACAGAAGTCAGGCAAACAATTTACTTAACTAGATTATTGGTTTCTTATAAAATTTTATAGCTCAGAAACAGCAAGATGCAAGAAATGCATAGTGCAGGTTATGGGGAAAAGGCAGACCTTCCATGCCCTCCCTAGGCACGGCACCCTTCCTCTACCTCTGTGTGTTCAACAACATGAAAGCTCTCCAGACTGTCCTTTCGGGTTATCATGATGGCTGCATTTCATAAGCATGATTTATAAAACCATTGACCATGTATGGTTAAGTCAGTCTTTAAGCCCTTGCACCTCCCACTCCTAGAAGTTTAGGGGAGTAAGGCTGAAAGAGCCAACCCTCTAATCTCATGATAAATTACCCTGACAACCAGCCCCTCTTCCTTGGGGACTTTCCAAAAGTCATCCCATCAACATAAACACAGATGTAAAGAAAAGAGATGGGATCTGTTATGAATAACAAAGGATATTTCTTTCACCTTTATTGCTTTTACTGCTTAAAAAATTTTAAGGTTTCTAAGAGCTCTATGCTAGAAACCAGGGACAGGGAAGATCAAATACATATTTCTTATTATATCACAGTCCTACATATTTGTCTTCATATTTTTAATTAATTTTTAAATACTAAATGCTGTTGGCACTAAGAAAATAAAGGTTACATTTTAGCTATGATTTTATAAACTTTATAATGATAATATTTCTCAACACACTCTCCCTACAAAAACTACTACAATGCAGTTTTATTCTCTAACTTTCTTCTAACTACAGTAGAAAAAAAATTGTATTTAGTGGGCTGCTTATTTCTAATGTGAATAGTTATTTATTTTTTTTTTTTTCATCTTTCTGTGCCTGGTTTATTTCACTTAACACAATGATCTTCAGTTCCATCCATGCTGTTGCAAATGACTGCCACGTTTGTACCTATGCAACTAACTTGCATGTTTTGCACATGTACCCCAAAACCTAAAATGCAATTTAAAAAGAGTCACATATATACACAATGGAGTATTATTCAACCACAAAAATACTGAGATCCTGTGAATAGTTATTTCTTAAGTTCCAGAGATAGATCTAAAATACAGGCAAAGACATCCACCACGTGTACAATAAGAGTTCTCAAAATGAAAAAAAAAAAAAAAAAAAAAAAAAAAGGAAATAAGAATTAAAAGCCATAATGGAATAAAATTTTCTTGTACAAAAAGCAAATCTTGAAACTACATCCAAAGTATTCACTATGTATCTAGCTAAATTGGGCAATAAGTATGAGACACTAATAAAAAAAACTTAGACTGAAAAAAGAGGATTTATGCATGCAGTCACAAATCAGGCTATCTCACCAATGACTTTTGCCAGAGTCATGCAAGTAACTTTTAAAATATACTTAAGAATGGTGATCATTAAAAAGTCAGGAAACAGCAGACGCTGGAGAGGATTTGGAGAGATAAGGAACACTTTTACACTGTTGGTGGTGAGGGAATGTGTTCTCTTTCCGGGTCCACAAAAGGGCGTGGTTTCAAGGGCAAGAACTTCCCAGCACCATGCCCCCCTCCTCTCTCTCTTCATCCGGGAGATTTAATTGTCTCTGTTTTAAATTTTTGCACACGCAGGGCGGGAGGAACCAAAGGTCAAGCAAACTCCTTTCATTGGTCAAGGGACTTTGGAGAAGGAGGGAATTCCTCCCAGGTTAAAAGTCCCTGTGTCTCTCATCTGGGCGGATTTCCCCTCTGGGGTCCCCTTCTACCCAGTGTGGAAGCTGTTTTTCTCTTTCCTGAATTTTCTCCCTCTGGAGTCCCCTTCCACCCTCATGGAAGCTGCTTTTTCTCTCCTAAATTCCATCTCTCTCTCTCAGTCCCCTTCAACTCAGTGTAGAAGCTGCTTTCCTCTCCTGGATTCCATCTTTCTGGATTCTCTCACCCAGTGAGAGAGGAGCTTGCTTTCTCTGGTTTTCTCCTTCTGGGAACTGTTCTCACTCAGTGTCAGAGCAGCTTTTCTTTCTCTCACTCAGTGTGAGAGCTAGCTGTTTCTTTCTCTCTCCTCCTTTTTCTCTTTCTCTACCTAAGTAAATCACTTTATGCAAAATTTTTTGGGGTCCGATATTTACTTTACAAGTGCACCTGCCATGGTCCCTTCTCTCATTCTTGAGATAGCAGGAGACCAAGATCCTACAACATTCTCTCTGGGGAGCTATCCCCTGCACTCAAAATCTGGTCACAGTGGGACTGTAAATTAGTTAAACCATTGTGGAAGACAGTGTGGCAATTCCTTAAGGATCTAGAACCAGAAATACCATTTGACCCAGCAATCTTATTATTGGGTATATACCCAAAGGATTATAAATCATTCTATGATAAAGACATATGCACACATATGATTTTTACAGCACTGTTCACGATAGCAAAGACTTGGAACCAACCCAAATGGTCATCCATGATAGACTGGATAAAGATAATGTGGAACCTATACACTTTGGAATACTATGCAACCACAAAAAAGAATGAGTTCATGTGCTTTGCAGAGACATGGATGAAGCTGGAAACCATCTTACTCAGCAAACTAACACAGGAATAGAAAACCAAATGCTGCATATTCTCACTCAAAAGTGAGAGTTGAACAGTGAGAACACATGGACACGGAGAGGTGAACATTACACACTGGGGCCTGCCAAGGGATGGGGGACTAGGGGAGAGATAGCATTAGGAGAAATACCTAATGTAGATGATGGGTTGATGGGTGCAGCAAACCACCATGGCACATGTATACCTACGTAACAAACCTGCATGTTCTGCACATGTATACCAGAACTTAGAGTGGAAAGAAAATTTAAAAAAGGAAAAAGAAACTTAGGAAAAAAATACTTAAGAAAAGATAATGTGAACCAGTAATTTTTAATTCAGTCATACAAACTTTTATGCAGGAAAACACTGCGCATGGTGGCTCATGCCTATGATCCCAACAACATAAGAGGCGAGGCAGGTTGATTGCTTGAGCCTAGGAGTTCAAGACCAGCTGGGACAACATAATTATAATGAGATTCCATCTCTGAAAAAGAAAAGTTAGCCAAGCACAGTGGTGCACGCCTGTGGTTACTTAGGAGGCTGAGGTAGGAGGACTGCTTGAGCCTGCGAGGTTGAGACTACAGTATGCTAATATTGTGCCACTGCAGTCCAGCCTCAACAACAGAGTGATAGCTTTTCTCGAAAAATAAGTAAATAAATAATAATAATAAATTAAATTAATTAAAGAAGTAAAGAAAGAAAACCCTCATATGCGGGGTAGCATGAAAGAACTAAGGGAATATGGTACAGTTCTTATGGACTTTTTATGAGTAATTTACTACAGAAATCAAGTATAATTGGCTTACTGTGTCACCTCCGTTGCATATTGCCAAGTGGGGAAAGTATTATAGAATTCTGTCATTTATGTAAGTAAATGGATACTTAGAGCTTGAAATACCTCATCATAACTTCCAAGTTAAGAATATGATTAAGTCTGTAGGTCTCAGGAACCAACTTGAAGTAACTCGTTTTGTTCAAAATAATGGGAGAGTTTGAATATCAGTAATAATCCATTGAATTAAAGTAATAAATCTATTGAATTGAAGCACAATTTTTTTTCATTCTGTGATAAAAACATACAATGGTACTTAAGAGAAATACTTTCTAAAAAGCTGAATCTGTTTATCAAACCTTTAGATGTAATTAAAATTTATATCTAAAGAAGGAAGAATATGTTAACAATGTAACAGTGAAATTATAAGCAAAAGTTGGATGATCATGACCCTACAGGAAAAAATGTCTGGGTGTCTTCCATAAGGAAAAGACATGTGAGAAAATAAGCAATACTGAGGACCAACATAGAAATTAAAAGAATCTTAAGCAACTTATGAACCAACAACAGTCCATGCACTGAATTTCAACCCTGATACCATCAAAAAAAAGTATAAAATATTATAATTGGATAAATCAATAGTAACTTGTTAGTTGTTGAATCAAAAAGAATTGTTGTAAATTCTTACATGTGATAATGGTATTGAGGCATTATATTTTTCAAAAAAAATTCTCCTTTAGTAACACATACTGAAATAGAGTTATACTTTTTAATAATCTACATGTGTAGAATAATTTTATATGAAAATAGATTAACAGTGCATATTCCAATTTAAAAAAATAAGATATTTCTTTCAGAGGTAGAAAGACACCAATATCTTTAAAGTTTCTCTAGTAAAATAATTAGGAAGAAGAACGTAGTAAGCAACCAACGGTATTAATTTTGAAAAAATAGTGATAAAGAAAACATGCAAAATTGAAAACTTATGTTCTAAGACAATAAAATATAAATCACCATTAACCTAATATTTTTATGAGAATAATATGCCAAATTGAGACTATCTCTTTAGCTGGGAAAGGGATAAGCATCTATCAAAATTAAATATCAGTTCTATTAAGTATATCATTGAGAACACTGACAAATTTAAAGAAATTTGCTATTCAATAATGTGATTTTTTCCTGATTTTTAAATGTAAACATATTTAGTAATTTCAATACTTTGTCGATTTTTATAAAATTAGTTTTAATTTTACTCTTTAGTTTAATGGCTATAGTTTTGACTTACTTACATGTAGAGAAATAAAGACCTATTATTGTGAATTATTTGTAGTGATTGTATATCCCAGGTTTCTATTTGTTGTATTAGTAGTACTGATAAGGACCAATGATAAATACTTTTAATATACTTTAATGGTTTACTGTTACGAGAAATTTTGTAATGCCTTGATAGAGACAGCATTTTCATTAAATTACAGATTATAATTAAATAGAATGATGAAAACATAAAAACTAAAAGCAGCAATGTTTTAGAGCTCAGATAAATTGGATTCCTTGACAAACAATTCAAGAAGATGATAAACAGAATTTAGATAACTAAACCAAATAATTTAGTTTGTAATAACACCATTAAGGATTAATGATCTATTTTAGGAAGTTTGATAAGTCAATAACATTATTTTATTTTGATAAATTGGTATCACAATGTTTTGCTTTCATATGTATCCATGATGAATTATTTTAATTTAAAAGTTATGACTTTAAATAGGATGACATATGACAAAACTTTAGTAATTAATGGTTTTCAAAATATATATGTTTAATGAAAATTTTGCAGTGTGTGCTTCAGTTACTATGCACATGCTTGGCAATAGAATGAAGAATAATGTTACACAAAAACCTTGAAATATATATTTACCAAGTAAATGTTTTAAAAATAGTGTGAATTAATCATTAAATGTATTTATTTTGTCATTCTCATCCTCTTTTGATCTCTACATTTAGGTTTATTATTTTTGAACAGTACAGTGACAAATTATTACTTACCTATTATAGTTATATTCTGTTAGGTATACAGGCCTAAGACTTATTCAAGATGGTAAATAAATTGATGAAAAAAATATTACAAATAGTTTGTAATTTTTATGATAAAGATATTCAAATTTCTTAAAATAATATATTAACTCCTATTATATACATATTTAACATATGAACATATGTATTTTCTTATATTTCACACCTGTAATCCCAGCACTTTGGGAGGCCGAGGCAGGTGGATCACGAGGTCAAGAGATCGAGACCATCCTGGTCAACATGGTGAAACCGCATCTCTACTAAAAAAATACAAAAAATAGCTGGGCATGGTGGTGCATGCCTGTAGACCCAGCTACTCGGGAGGCTGAGGCAGGAGAATTGTTTGAACCCAGGAGGCGGAGGTTGCGGTGAGCTGAGATCGCACCATTGCACTCCAGCCTGGGTAACAAGAGCGAAACTCCGTCTCAAAAAAAAAAAAAAGATTGAATGTTTAACAGATTATTTTGGTAGAGACTCTTGGTCAAAAAAATTATAGAACACAATGATCTAATGCCATGAAGATGCACATAACTATATAAATGTTAAAAATAAAGCTATAGTTTAAAATAATATTGATTATTAGGTGAAAAAAGCCTCTGTTTTTTAGCGATATTTATATTTTACATAGCTTTCATATCTAAGTAATTTTAGAAATAATGATTTTATAAATATTCTCAAATTTACTGTGGTTACGGTCTTACTTTAACTTCATTCACATTATATATAAGTTGCTGACTGAAAATTTAGTTCATATAATTGAAAAAGTTATGAAAACCATAAATTTGTTTTCTTTTATGTTTTTTATTATTACTTTATATTAAAAATAAATGTATTCATTAAATACAATTTCTCTTTAATATCTAAAAACATTAGATAGTGCTTATTTAGGCATTTAAAAAACAATAGTCACAAAATTATTTTTAATAAAATACTTTCCACACAAAGTATTGCTTGGGGTTATTTTTTCTTAGCTAAACAAAAAAGAAGAAAGGGGGAAATGTTAATTTATTATGAAAAATAAGGGCTAGAAAGCAAAATTGTATGATTGATTACAATGCTTTAGAGAATATTTATGCTGGAAACCAACATTAATGAAGTCCATTTGACCATGGAATCCATTATAAGTGTTCAGCATCAGGCCTTTTTATTTTGTAATGAATCACAAAGGTACGTAAGCACACACCCAGATTGTTTCTTGAGGTACACAGTCGTTACTTATAAATTAATATTGTTTAAAAATCTGGAAACACATTTTAATAAGCCGAGCTTTTACGGATCTTTCTTATACATAGATTAGTATATAATTCTCTTAATCTTACTCTTAGCTTTTGATGCGATTTAAGACACTCATTTTTAAGGTATTGCTTTTTTTCTTTTCCACATTCTAAGCTACACATCCTTCAATATTTCTAAGGTCATACAAGTCTGCCCTTTTGTTGGAGCTTTTAAAAGTTTAATATCCTTGTTTTTCTTAATTTTGATGATAACTTCTTGCTACTTCAATTTAAAAGCTGCTGCCAGTTTCCTGAGAGCTCTTAATATGTTTTTACTGCTTTGTGACATAGCATATTAACAGAAAAACAACAAAAATTAAAGAAATTTACTATTGCAATAAAGCAAATATTAACTCATAAGAGAAAAAACATATGCTGTGCATATGTTATGGGATGATTACATTGATAAAATGAGAATTCAGAAATTTCTTAAAGTTGAAATTCTATTGAACTTTGAATGTTTTTTATGGTAAGTTAAAAATTAAAAGCTGACATAATAGCCCAAAGAGCGAGCTCATGAATTCCATCAGGACGAAATGAACAATAGAAAATAATTCTAATAAAAAGCATTAAGCATTAAGCAACATACAAACAATTACCTCAATTGTCATTATGAACATAGTTGTCTTTTTTGGATACAGTACACAAATAATTTGCCCAGAATTTATCTGCCTATTACGATGGCCAGTACAGCATGGTAACTTGTGGTTACTGAGAGATTGAAACACAGAAAACATATACAGATACAGGTTGGTTAATGCATACAGGCCTACAGGCTTTGGGAATCTTCAGGGTGCTTCATAATATGATTCATGCCTGATAAATACTTGGTAAAATCCAAGAACCATTTCTAATAAAAATATTTTCAGTAAAATTGGAATAGAAGTAAGCTTCTGCAAACTTATAACAGCATCTATGCAAAACCTGCCATTAATATTATACTTAATCTTATTGGTACTTACTAATACTACTAATACTAATTTTATTAGTACTTATTAATCCTAAAAATGAACCTAACTAAAATTCTAGTGCTCCTTCAACAGGAAACTTCAGTTATTGCAATGAAAATAAATGCTATTTCAGATCAGCACCTTTAACAACTGTAATTCACCTTACAATGAATTATTTGTTACTATCTATTTAACATAAATTAGCTTATTGTGTCTTCATTTTTAAAGTTCACTAGTGTCGGAGATAAAATCCTCTTTAATTTTAGAAAATAATGTATGTATAACTAACAACATTAGAAAAATGATGCACACGTGGCCAAAATATAACTTAGCAGCCCAATGAAGTATATTATTAAAACAATTGTTAGATAATAGCAAAGTGACTGAATTCTAATTTTTTTAAATCTGTACTATTTAATGGAAAATCAGTAAATAATACAAAAACATTTTAGTAATGAGAGGGTTTTAATCTCAAATTATAACTTAATTAATTCTATTGTCTACTCAGTCTTATGTCCATGAGTCTACTGTTGATATACTAAGATATTTTGGCTTGCTCCTTAGTAGTAATCTTTACAGTAGAAATAATAATGGTAATGTGTATGTAAGTGCTATCTATTACTATTCCTTTATTACCATTGTAAGTACTAAAATTGTATTAGTACTTAAGAATACAACTAAGAGTAATTTTAGTAATATTCATACTAATACTAGCTGTACTAGTGTTTATTAATTCTAAAAATGTAAATCCTAGTAAGTACTAATGACAAATGTTTAATAAAATCATATGTCTTCAGTAACTTGCAGTGGGGAATAAAGTTTTTATATCACATTTATCAGAGGCAAATTGATGTATTAAAAATCGCTCTTTGTTCTCTATGATTATATAATTCAAATCAAAGTAATAACCAAACATTCTTACACTTGGGATCTGTTCGCTATTTTGCCACCTATTTAATCTTTTAGAAAGCAAAAGATTACAATCTAAGTTGTTATCCAAAATTACAGTTCTAAATTAAATTGAGAGCAGTTTAGTTCTATATCTCTGAACACTACAGTAGTGCAGATTTCAATACTAACTTCTATGGGTTTTTATTTTGGTAATAGGGAAAAAAGATAATTTCATTTTGTTCTTTAATTTAGGCCACTCATGAAGATAGTAGTAGATATCATCTTTTTCTAAGAGTTTTTCATAGAATGTTTCTTTTTCAGAGTTTTGAATAGTTAGTTCAAAGACAATAAATGGGTAGCATTATTTTTTTCTCATATAACAATCCTATTAGTTTGTAGTTTGAGGATTGATTTCTAAAGAGATAATTATTTCAGGTTCATATTTTGACCATGAAGTTTTGTGTTTGTTATTATTATTTAAGATATATTTTTTATTACTCCTCTTACTGAATTTTATTATGTTCTGGTGGCAAGTCTGATTATTCTGTCTAAAGCAATGTTTACCTTCTTACAGTGACACCAGAATGCTACTGAAACCACCATGTCATGTGACCCTAGGCACAGCTTCTTATAGGTATGGTCCATCAATCTGAAGATTAGGAAGAAAGAACATACTATATATTATTGAGTTTTGCATTTTTGTGTCTGTTTGGTTTATTTCATATACCTTATAAAACAAAGTCAGCGATGAGGAAGTGAGAAGAGATAAGAGAAAGAAAATTCTTTAATAGAAAAAGCAGATTAATTCTACCAATATAAGGCATTTCTTTTCACTTGATTATTTTGTTTCAATTTGCTGAATATTTTTTAGTATGTATTCCATTATTTTAAATGGTAAAATTTGAGCAAAAGAAACAAAGGGTTTATTGAATTTATATAATGTTGAGATGAGAAACACTGTTTTAGAAGTAGGAAGGTTATCGTTACTGACATTTAACTGGAGCTTAGTTATGGCCACTGTTTATGACCAGCATCTCTTTGGATTGCTCAGTGTCCAGGGATGTTTGGTCTGTACACATTGCTAATTGATCATAACCCATCTTTACCAGTTCTTAAATACTTTAAATGTCGTTCTTGATCAGACTGTATATAAAATCAGATTACATATATTAATATCAAATTATATATACTATACTTACGTGTAGTACATATTATATAAATGTTTACTTATATGCAAATATTTTTACGTTTATATAAATATACGTCTAAATGTATAGACATATATGTATATATATGCACTATATATATACACACACATATATATACACGTATGTGTATATATATATATACATATATATATATATATACCTATGTGTATATATATATGTATATATGTATATATACGTTCCTTATTTCCTTCTCACCCAAATACTTTACTAGACCTTTCCCAAAGTCATCAAGTATTTTCTGAACACTTATTTATAGTCAGTGATATACTGAATGTTCTTGTATTTCTGCTAGTATGACTAGTACTAAATTTTCTACACTAGCATGAGAATACAAGCAATTCAGTCTCACAAATTATTTCTAAAAATTATTACATGTGTTGAAACTTTTGAGATTGGTTTATTTTGATCCTACTTCATTCTATATACTGGGGTCTCAAGTTGAAATACCCAAGTAAAAGCTCATAGAACCACTAGAAACCAAAATATCTATGGGGAAAAGAAGTGAAAGAAAAATGAAAGAGCCTTTCTGAGAAAGACTCTTCAGTTTTTTTTGAGGTGGAGTCTTGTTCCGTTGGCAGGCTGTAGTGCAGTGGCGCAATCTCGGCTCACGGCAAACTCGGCCTCCTGTGTTCAAGCGATTCTTCTGCCTCAGCCTCCTGGGTAGCTGGGACCACAGGCGCGTGCCACCATGCCCGGCTAATTTTTCTTTGTATTTTTAGTAGAGATGGGGTTTCATCATGTTGGCCAGGATGGTCTCGATCTCTTGACCTCGTTATCCACCTTTAGTTTTTATAATTTTTGTTCTTTCTTTCTGTGTCTAATTAATGCTTAATTTAGAAACATACTTGAAAGTCTACACCTGGATGAACCAGCTTGAATGTTCAGAAGGAAGGCTAATGACCACAACCATAAACGGCACCATCTCTCTTTGCTGACACTGGAATAAAAGTATTGAAATTATCAGAGCAGGAAGGAAAATCTTCAAACACTTTAAGCTTTGTGATTCAAGAGGGAATGCTAATTGGACTTACTCTAAGAGAAATGCAGAAGTGACATGAAATTTGTCTAATTTTCTGTTCTGTGGATAAAAATTCTGGCTTTCATCAGTAGGATTTGAAAATGTAAAGGCTTTCTTATCTTTTCGACATTTTATACCTATATGGAGCTGTTGTTTTTGCCATCTCTGCAGATTCTTTGTGTATCTCTGAGTACCTAACTATGGAACTAAAGGTGGAGTTAGTGAGTAGAAACAAAGCTTTTCATTTTTTGTCTGGAGCTCTGGAAATTGTCAGTGCACTAAAAGAAGGATCAGGGGACTTTTACATGGAGTGCTGATCATGAACTAGGCCATTTTTGGTTAAGATGTTTTTACTAGAGGAATATAGACTGCATGGTCCTGCCTAAGACAAAGAGTGGCAGGGTTTGAGAATACTGCAACAGACAGAAACCATGCCCCTGAGTCTCTACCACCTTTCCCTTACGTCTTGTAAAGGCAAGTGCAGCAGGATGTGGGTTCTGGGCAGGGCTCCAGCTGTTTCAAGCAATGCGACCTTTAATAAAACTTTTAATACTATTAAACTTCAGTGTCTTTATCTGTAAAAATCAAATTTATAAATAGAAAATTCCTCTAATTCTGTAATGTCATATGTACTCTATGTGTGTATTAATCTTAAAATATCATTGAATTAGTGATATAATGATTATTCAATTATGTAAGTTTTTTTATTATTATACTTTAAGTTCTGGGGTTACATGTGCAGAACGTTCAGGTTTGTTACATAGGTACACACTTGCCATAGTGATTCGCTGCATCCATCACCCCGTCATCTACATTAGGTATTTCTCCTAATTCTATCCCTCCCCTATTCCCCCAACCCCCTGCTATCCCTCCCCTAGCTCCCCACCCCATGACAGGCCCCTGTGTGTGACGTTTCCCTCCCTGTGTCCATGTGTTCTCATAGCTCAACACCCACTTAAGAGTGAGAACATGCGGTGTTTGGTTTTCTGTTCTTATGTCAGTTTGCTGAGAATGATGGTTTCCAGTTTCATCCATGTCTCTGAAAAGGACATGAACTCATTCTTTTATATGACTGCATAGTATTCCATGGTGTGTATGTATCACATTTTCTTTATCCAGTCTATCATTAATGGGCATTTGGCCAAAATGCCCATCAATTATGTCAGTTTTAAAGATGAAAAAAAGAGGCAAGAATTACTTTTGAATGTGTCCCTTGTTGCATTAACATTCAGACAATCAACATCTCATCTACTGATTATAAATTGTCCTCATATGGTTCTAGCCTTTTCATGAATACCTTCTAGGTATGATTTGCCAAGGCAAAAAGCCCACATAAGAAAACCAAAGCTTGGAAACTAAAGGATAACATATTTGCACATAATCTTTATGTATTAAGAATCTTCCTAAATGAAACCACATTCTTATTCCTTTCTTAAGTAATGTAATTTATATATTTTATTAATTATATGACAAGCTGTCAAAATGGTAACATTCACTTGAAAATATTTCATGTGTTATTTAACTAGACAGAAGTAAAAAATACAGAATGTTCCATTTAGAAAAAAATAACTAGAATCTAAATTAAGTTTTGAATATTTTTTAAGAATAAGAAAAATATTCAGTTAATCTTCATTTTGTTAGTAAAATTACTTGGATTTCATGTCACTTAAATAATAATTTTAGGTATTTCATTACCATGTGAATTGAATTATTATTTTCTCATTTATTCTGACACTTGTACTGTATCTAGCCAGTCTGGTTATACAGTGTTCAAAAGAAATCAGAGACATCAAATTGTTATGTTTATACTTTCAGGAAACTTACCTGTTTCTTACTTATTCATAAAAAAATTTTAATGAGAATTTCAACATATCATATGAGTCCTTTGATAAACTAAATCCTCAGTCCAAAAATTGGATTTTAAAAAACAGAAAGAAAACACTTTTCTATCCCTAAGAGGGATAAAGCAAGATCTCAGAACATTTATCCTTTATTTATGAGAAAGTATAAGAAAGAACATTTAAATGTAATTTATTTTTGTCAAAGATATTTGAAACTAATATATTGTAGACTGAAAAAATGTAGAGGAACTCACTGAGAGTAGATACACCACCAAGAATTAGATGGAGAATAACTAATACTTATTTTATTAAACTATGTTTGCAATTAGTGCATACACTACGCATTTAATCTTATGTTTAACAATATTTTCATAGAAACATTAATCAGTGTCATTCATACTCACTGCAACAATCCACTTAGTTTTCAGATCTGTCAATCAAAACTCTGTAGTGAGACTCCCGTCACACATAACTGCTTTGTAACCTAGGAAACGAACATGGTGCAGAACTGTGGAGTAGGAAACACCTCTTTCCTTCCTGTGGTTGCTGGCACCTCTTTGACTTAATTCTGCTGTTTAAACTCTTCTGACATTTGCCACATCAATGATCTTTACTGAAGTGTTTATATCACTGGCTTCAGAAGCCCAGAGGTATATTAACATTATGGTGATACTGTGGGAATGGTGTCTGGTGTGAGGCAACCCACTGCCAAAGGATAGTAGCAACCTCACCGAGTTACTTCAAGGACTGATGCTAATGTAGAGTTTCTAAAATTACATACAACAGTATCTGACTGAGTGTTAGTTCATAATAACCTCAACCTGCCTCATTTTTATAGCAATAATAGTAATTTAAATAAAATTGATTTTGCTATGGTTTTACATTGTACTAAACACATCAGTTTTGGATAATATAATCATTAAAATTTTGATTAAATTATAATCAAATGATAAAATTCTATTATTTTAAAGAGGCCAAAATGTTGAGTATGTAAAATAAAATTTTCTTTCCATTTCAGTTTGATCAAATTATATTAGTAAATTTTAATTAATACATTTAGTGTCTAAGGTATTTGAAATAATTTAAGTATCTTATCAATTATTATTTTTTGAATAGACTCAAAAGTAGGAATTTTTTTATTAATAAATTCTATTCATGTTTATAACTAGGTATACATCATATTTTCTAGCTTTGGTTTGTGCCTTATAGCTTTACATACTGTTATCTAGAGGTATGAATAAAATGCTCATAACTTTCCAACGATTAAAGTTTCATAGAAATCTTGTCTATTAACATGGCTCCATAGGCTCTAATTTGAATTCCAAAGAAATCAAGTCCTCCTCTTAGTTTTGCAACCAGACTATATTTTTACAGTGAAGAAGCTGTTCAACTGCTAGGAGCACAGTGCATGACGTGATCCTCCCTCTCAGTGTCATTGCAGTTCCCAATCCTTCTTCCACAACACCATCTGTTCATTTTCTAGATGCTAGTGATATTGCCTGAACAAGACAAACATCTCTGCTTTCACTGAACTTAAATCCTTTTGGGGAGTGCAGTAGGAAGTGAAAGAAAACAGATGAGCAAGCAAACAGCAAAATGCCTCAGGTAGTTAGTAGTGCTACTGCCATCATGTGATAGGAATGCCTGGTTAGCTGCTCTTTAGAGTAGTCAGGAAAGATCTCTCTGAGATAGTGGCAGTGAAGCTGAGATACTAAGCTGAATTACAAAAAGGCAGCCACGTGAGGGTCAAAGAGCATTCTAGGTCATGGGAAGAGTTAATGCAAAGACCAGAAGGAAGACACTTGCTTGGTGTGTTTGGAGGACTTTAAGTTTCCTTGAATATAAAGGGCAAATAGGAAAGTGTCACAGATGAGGTCGGTGATATCTAGATAAAAATAGGGCATTGAAGCCAGAAAGAAGAGTTTGGATTTTCCTCCAAGTGAAAGAGAAAGGACTTGAAATGATTCTGATTTATATTTTAAAAACACAATTTAATCTGTGTAGTTAAAAAGGATTGTGGATGAATAAGAGTGAATACTGGGTAACTTAGGAAATTGTTACAATGGACAAGCAAGATGATGCTGGCGACTTGGACTAGAAACCTAGAACTCTAAAAGAGAGAAGTGCATGATTTTGGAATGTGTTTTGAGATCAGAATCTGCAGGACATACTGATAGATGTGGTATAGTTAGTGAAGAAGAGTAAATAATCAAGATTACTCTTGGACTCTGGAGGGAATGTGAACAATTGCTGTCAGGTAGGTTTGCAGTGGTAAAGTTTAGTTTTAGATGTCTTGCTGACATCCACGTGGACTCGTCAGGAATGGAATTGTTACATAATCTAAAGATCTGGAGAGAAGTCAGTACCCAAGTTCAAATCAAGAAACGTTTGTAAGATAACATTTTTTTATTTGCTTACTTTGTGTGAATACCCTTACCACTTTTCTTTGTTTGTGTAAATATTCCTAAGTCACTTAAAATCTGTGCTATTCTTAGAAACAGTTTTAACGCCTTTAACCTATTTGCCGAACTTGTTTTCCGGTAATACATTTGAGAAAGTTTGTAATAAAGTGAATGTGAATAAGAAACTAAAATAATAATAATGATACATAACTTACATTGAGCACTTAGTATATGTCAAGAATTTCTACAAATACTTTCAGATGTCTGTTATCAAAATTAATAATCACAACAATCATAAAAAATAACTATTAATGAGAATAAGAAATCAAGACCTTAGAGATAAGGAGCAAATGGGCTAGCAAGGAGTATTAATGGTATCACTGTCATTGATCCCAATGTGAAAGTGGGTTCCCTTTAATGCATTTGACATAAATCTTGTGGCTAATATGGAGAAAACATAATAATTTTTCAAAGGAGACAAGTATTGTCCTAATACTATTAACATGATGATTTTCCCAGCAAGCATGTTATTTAGACAGTATTGAGTTATAGAATTTACCTGTATCGCTATATTTGGTTCATTGTAATCTGCATACTTTTTTCACATTTCTACATCTCAAGAATTAGTATGACTATTACAATCATGAGAAACTAAGCAACAGTCAGGCAATCATAGTTGTCATTGGGCTTCAGAATTTGCTGAATATACATTTGGAAGAAAGACGTGGGGACGTTAGTGAAGTAATCTTTCAAGAAATATTGATTCAGCAAATATTCCTGATGATACAGCCATCAAGTTGAATAGTGGGGTACACTGACTTGATGATCCTAGGTCTTCACTCCATATGCAGTGTAATTTTGCAGTTCCCGCTAGGAATGAGTGAATTGGTCAATCCCACATCTTGGTACTGTGCTCTTGTTTTGGCCAGTGAGAAATTAGTAGGCATCACATAAGCAGAGGCTTGAAAAGACCTTGTTCTCTTGCACATATGCCATCAACATAAGGATATTCTTCCACCATCTTGCTGTAATATGAGACATAAGTGGAGATGAGATCACAAGCCTCCATGGGCCAATAGCCATTGAGCCACGACAGGTAAGTAAACCTAAACCAATTTCAGCAAAGCCATGTAGCCAACATCCAGACAACTACAGATGCATGGGCAATAACTGTTTATTGTTTTATGCCTCTGAAGTTTGGGCAGTTGGTTACTCAACAAAAGCTAACTGATACTTGTAGAAAAAAAACAGGCATCAACCAACTCAGAAATGAAAATGATTCAGAAGATTTATACTCTGAGTATGAAAACATTTTAGAAACTACTAAACCTATTTATTTTGCTAATATGTTCACTTTTTACGTAGGCACAACAGAGGCATACAATTTTAGAAATCTGCCTACATATGTCTAAAACGACTCTATCCGTAATATAAAATGAAAATGCTGAGGTAGAAAAAGAAGCAGTACTTTGTAGTTAAATTGCACCATGTTGTTTCTTAGGGGTACACTCAATCTAAGAGTGTCTTAAAGTCGATTGAGCCCCTATAATACATGTAAGTAAATGATTATATCATTTCAATGTCCATTTCTTCCCTTGAAAGGCAGGGACCATCTCAAAAAGTCACCAGATTAATCATAAGCCATGTTGCTTTTATAATTAATGAATATTGTTCGATCTGTGTCTATAGGGCAAAAACTTTAATAAATAATTAACATGCCCTTTTGACCATCACCATCCTTTTTCACATAGTCCTATGGACTTCAGTATTCAAATAAAAGGATACCAATTACTTTATCTGCTTTTTATTTATTTACTTATTTGATGTGGAGTCTCTCACTCTGTCACCCAAGCTGGAGTGCAGTGGCATGATGTCGGCTGACTGCAACCTCCACCTCCAGGGTTGAAGTGATTCTCCTGCCTCAGCCTTCCAAGTAGCTGGGATTATAGGTGCCTGCCACAACTCTGGACTAATTTTTGTATTTTCAGTAGAGACAGAATTTCACCATATTGGCCAGGCTGATCTCAAACTCTTGACCTGAGGTGATCTACCTGCCTTGGCTTCCCATAGTGCTGGAGTTACAGGTGTGAGCCACCATGCCTAGCCTTCATCTGCTTTTAATATAGCATGATGGCATGACAAAATGGGAAGATACTGGAAGTTATCTGAGAAATTTAATTATTTCAAAATATTGTTATTTGAATATTAAGTTTTCATGAGAATAGAAATCACTAGTTAAAATGCATTCTCTCATAAAATGTTTGTCATTGGTTGAATGTCACCAGGCTGCATAATTGTTTACTTTTACTTTTTATTTTCATGTGCAATGTGTTATTGCTTTCTAATGTTGGTTCATAGTAGAATTTATGTTTCTAAATACTGTCACTTGACTTTTCATGCAAGTTTTGTTAACACTACCAAAGAAATGATAGAACTCATTTCTACCCAATCCATTCCAAATTTTAGGTGCTCCTTGAGTTTCAGCATGTGTGATTCTGAATGGATGGTAAACTTTCAAGATGAATTCTAAAATTTCTTTCACACTAATCTGATTGTACATTGTTAGAGGGATATGTAAGTCATCAACATGTTTCTGACATTATATGCCTATTATTTTATAATAACCTTTTGGTTAGAAACCACAAAATGAAGATCTGTGCAGGTAAATTTAAAAAAATCTTTAAAGTAAGGATCTGAAATAAGAGGGACGTATGTTTAGTTTTTTTAAATACAGGAGGTGGAATGTTTAGGCCCTAATTTTCCGTGCTGATAGGTTTCCCTGCATTATTTTTAGAAAAGTTAATTTTTAAAAAGTAAACATTTTGGATAGGCATTAGGTAATTAACAGATTTTTAAAAAATCATCTGTTAAGTACATTAATGAAAACTAGTAAAAATTATTGGTCTTGCACATTTGTCATCGATTCCTAAATATCTTGTTTTACAATTATCAATCAAATTTTAAATGTGCATCTTTCTGAAACTTTTTTATTTTGCATAAGCCTCATACTTATATTAGAAATATTGTTTTAATTTTTAAGACAGACTTTGATTACTTTCTATAAGGGGTTAAGGGACTGTTAAATTTTATTTAAATTAATTATACACAAGGTTAACAACCCTCCACTTTCTTACCATATGAAGACATGCCTTTTATTTCAAAGCACAATGATTTATATAAATTATGTAGATTATTCTGGAGAAAAGTTTATGTGGAGTTAACAGTCTTCAAAAGAATATGCTTACAGGTGACAGTTTATAAATTGATGTCTCTTGCTTTCTGGCTCTTTCTCTTTGGTTCCACTCTACACCTTACCAGTCCCCTAGGAGCACTACAGTTCCTGATGTCTCCATTAAGCTTTGTCCATCATTCTACCTACTTTGATTCTTTTTTGTTTTTTGCAACAGGCTGGAGTGCAGTGGGGCGATCGCCCAGTGCAGTCACCCAGGCTAGAGTACAATGGGGCAATCTTGTCTCACTGCAACCTCCACCTCCCAAGTTCAAGTGATTCTCCTGCCTCACCCTCCTGAATAGCTGGGATTACAGGTACAGGTACAGGCATGTGTCACCATGCCTAGCAATTTTTTTTAATTATTTTTAGTAGAGACAGCGTTTCACCCTGTTGGCCAGGCTGGTTTCAGACTCTTGACCTCAGGTGATCCACCTGCCTCGGCCTCCCAAAGTGCTGGAATTACAGACGTTAGCCACTGTGCCCAGTCCCCACTTTTTAAATCTTCTATAAATTTTCCATCACCTGTAGACACTGTCACATAGCAGTTTTCTTATTACAATTTTTGTCTCTTATAAATTTTTAGTGAAGCCATAAGCATCTAGATGACAAAAATAATATCTTAAACCTGTATGTTCCATAGCAATTAGCCTCAAACAAGAAGCTGTAATTAATGTGTGGAAGAAGAGAGACAGAAAGATTCTCTATTTCAACCTTGAGGTCAGTGGCTGTTAAAAAACGTTAAGTCTGCAGTTTTATTACAGAGGTCTACCCTATTGATGTGTTTTCCCAAGTTATGAATAACAATGATGAAATCAAGAAGAATAATAACTGCTGTTTTTAATACCAACTGTGAACTAAATTGCACTAAAGTAATTGTGTAGTTCATGACCTTTAATCCTTACAAGAAGGCTGTGAGGGAAGAATTACTGCCCTATTGCAAAGGTAAAGAATTTGAGGATTTTGAAATGTTAGATGACTTAACAAATATCAACTTATAACTACCAGGTGGCAGATTTGGGCCTTAGAATCACATGGGTTTAACTTCAGAGCTTGTGCTCTTAACCCACTAGCATGCCCTCAGTAGAGCATTCTCTTCTGATACACAAAGCTTAATAAATCAGAATGGTGATTCATTATCTTAAACTGGGAAATTAAAATTTTCAAGTGAGTATTTTCTGATGAACTGTTGTAATTTATAAACCTATGCTTCTGTTTGTATTAATCACTAATGTGGTTTTCACTGTTGCATTTTATGTGGAATGTCCCTTTTTTGAATCTGAGGGTAAAGGAAAGTTCTCAGCAAAACACTATAAAATGTAGGCTCATTGTTATCAGTTAACTTTAGGGGTCTATTAGTCCATTTTTACACTACTGATAAAGACATATCCAAGACTGAGTAATTTACAAAAGAAAGAGAGTTATTGGATTTACAGTTTCACATGGCTGGGGAGGCTTAACAATCATGTTGGAAGGCAAGGAGGAGCAAGTCATATCTTATATGGAACGGCAGCAGACAAAGAAAGCTTGTGCTAGGCAACTTCCGTTTTTAAAATCATCAGATCTCTTGAGACCCATTCATTATCCGAAGTACAGAATGGGAAAGACACACCCCCATAATTCAGTCATCTCCCACTGGGTCCCTCCTACAATATATGGGAATTATGGGAGCTAGAAGATGAGATTTAGGTGGGAACACAGAGCCTAACCATATTATTCTGCACCTGGCGCCTCCCAAATCTCATGTCCTCACATTTAAAAATCAATCATGCCTTCCCAACAGTCCCCCAAAGTCTCAACTCATTTCGGCATTAACTCAAAAGTCCACAGTCCAAAGTTTCATCCAAGACATCTTAGGCATTCTGCCTAAGAGCCTATAAATTCAAAAGCAAGTTATTTACATAATAGATACAGTTGGGATACAGGCATTCCAAATGGGAGAAACTGGCCAAAACAAAGGGGCTCCAGGCTGCATGCAAGTCTGAAATCTAGCAGGGCTGTCAAATAATTAAGCTCCAAAATGATTTCCTTTGACTGATTCCATGTCTTACATCTAGGGCACGCTGAAGCAAGAGGTAGACTCCTATAGTCTTGGGCAGCTCCACCTCTGTGGCATTGCAGAGTACAGCCTCCCTCCAGGCTGCCTTCATGAGCTGGTGTTGAGTGTCTGCCACTTTTCTGGGCACACAATGCAAGCTGTCAGTGGATTTAACATTCTGGATCTGGAGGACAGTGGCGCCTCTTCTCACAGCTCCACTAGGTGGTGCCCCAGTGGGGACACTGTGTTGGGGCTCCCACTCACCATTTCCCTTCTATACTGCCCTAGCAGAGGTTCTATGTGAGAACCCTGCCCTTAGAGCAAACAACTGCCTGGATATCAAGGCATTTTCATATATCTTCTGAAATCTAGGTAGAGGTTCCTGAAGCTCATTTCTTGACTTCTGTGTACTTACAGGCTCAGCACCACATGGAAAATGCCAAGGCTTGAGACTTGCACCCTCTGAAACCTGAGCTCTATGTTGGCCCCTCTCAGCCACAACTGGAGCAGCAGGGACACAGGGCACCAAGTCCCTAGACTGCTCACAGCATGGGGACACTGAGCCTGGCCCACAAAACCTATTTTTCCTCCTAGGCCTCCTGGCCTGTGATGGGAGGGGCTGCCATGAAGACCTCAGGCATGCCCTAGAAACATTTTCCTCATTGTCTTGGTGATTAACATTTGTCTCCTCATTACTTATGCATATTTCTGCAGCAGGCTTGAGTTTCTCCTCAGAAAATGGGATTTTCTTTCTGTCACATTGTCAGTCTCCAAATATTCCAAACTTTTATGTTTTGTTTATCTTTTGAAACTGAATGTCTTTAACAGCACCCAAGTAACATCTTGAATGCTTTGTTGATTAGAAATTTCTTCCACCAGATACCCTAAATTATTTCTCACAAGTTCAAAGTTCCACAAATCTCTAGGGCAAGGGCAAAATGCTGCCAGTCTCTTTGCTAAAACATAACAAGAGTCACCTTTGCTCTAGTTCCCAACAAATTCCTCATCTCTATCTGAGACCAACATCAACTTGGATTTCATTGTCCATATTTTTATTGCCATTTTGGTCAAAATCATTCAACTCTCTAAGGAGTTCCAAACTCTCCCACATTTTCCTGTCTCCTTCTGAACCGTCCAAACTGTTCCAAACTCTGCCTGTTACCCAGTTCCAAAGTCACTTCCACATTTTTGAGTATCTTTTCAGCAGCACCCCACTCTATGGGTACGAATTAACTCTATCAGCCCATTTCCACACTGCTGATAAAGACATACCTGAGATTGGGCAATTTACAAAACAAAGAAGTTTATTGGACTTACATATCCACGTGGCTGGAGAGGCTTCACAATAATGTTGAAAGGCAAGGAGGAGCAAGTCACATCTTATGTGGATGGCAGCAGACAAAGAGAGCTTGTGAAGGGCAACTCATGTTTTTAAAACCATCAGATCTTGTGAGACCTATTCAATATCATGAGAATAACATGGGAAAGACCTGCCCCATAATTCAGTCATCTTCCACAGGGTCCCTCCCACAATGCATGGGAATTATGGGAGCTACAAGATGAGATTTGCATGGGGACACAGAGCCAAACCATATCAAGGGGATCACTGTTTGATATTCCCATCCCTCAAACCTCAAATCAGCTTGTATATACTACTAAGGAGTTGAATCCTTCTTTGTATTGATTATACTTAAAATTTGTAGACTTATGATAAAGATAGTCATAGCCATCATAGTTAACTATTGAGCATTATTCTGAATGCTTTGTACTTATATATTTTATTCCTCACAAAATTTCAATGAGATATTTACTGTTACTGTCCTCATTTTCATAGAGACATTAGAATAAAATATGTAAGATAAATTACTGATTGTCACATGACTAGAAAAAGAGAGTATTTTCTTTATCTTTAGGTTTATAAAAATTTCTCTCATGTGACAAAACCCAAAATACTTGTTACTTTTTAAAAATACCTTACTGAGGCAGGTTATATCTGGCTTCAAATCTGTGTTTTATTTGCTTAAGTGACCCTGAATGCAAGCATTATTTCTTCTTTAATGAGAACTTTTGTGATTCAGCCAACAGTAAAATTGTGTGGTATTTTAATCAGCAATATGTTACTTTTTCCACTCTTTAATTTGTGAAGCTCCATTTATACATATAGTCAATGCTCAGCATTTTTAACATATGAAATTCATTTTGTATGTCATTTTGTATATTTATGTTGTATACTCAGAAATCAATTTGTATGTGGTATTTTCTCTACTTTTGCAGGTTCTCTCTACTGGATTTTGCCATTTTACAGTAGAGAGCACAACATATGTATTCTCATTTATTGTTTCTACAGTATCAAATATGCCTTTAGAAATATATCAAAGATATGAAAACAAAAAACAGCAGATTTGGTTTTTTTTTTAACTTATGGTATTGAAGATTTGATTTTAAGAAAAGCCTCTTCATTGACTGTATGTCTGTTTTGCAGCTGTTAAACTTCTTGTGAATTTTAGTTCATATTCCCTAAAGAGGTATATGTATAATACATATTTATTCTTTATTGACAAAGCTGTGTGTTTTAATGGTTTTCTTCAGAATGTTAATTATACATTTAGTTTCACTTTACATTTTAATAAGCAATAATTAATTCAACAGATTAAATTTTGCATGATAATTAAGCATAAATAAAAATGTGGTCTGTGTCATCAGTTCTCATACTCCCAACTCGGCAGGCAGAGAGGTAAATTTATTCATTTTATAAAAAACAATTAAAGCCTATGTATGACAAAATTTTAAAAAATCAAAATGTGAAAGAACTGTAGCCAACAAAGTAATCTCTCACAGCCACTTTAAATAATTATGGCAGAGTAAAGGTCCTCAGAACTGTCCCACAGATATTAAAGTTGGAGAAAATATTTAAACAGAAAACTCATTTAAAGGAGATGAGAAAAGTAAATAAAGGTTAAGCAGAAGATGGAACTTCTGCTTAATGGAAGAGTCTGGAGAAATGGAAGATGCTTAATTTTTGAAAAAGCACGACTGGATTGGGAAATACTTGTTTTTTTAGCTTATTGTCTAAGGAGGCTTCCCAACCTTTGTGGTTATAATGGCAGCAGAAACATGGAAGGGCCTGTCTGCCAGTCTGATCGCGAAAGCAATATCCAGTTTACCTTACATGTAGATATATATACAGACACACACATGAATACTGGTTTTATTTTGGTTAATATTGCCTGTCATGACTTTTACATTTTTTAACTTTCAGTATATTTGAGTTTTGGAACACTAAGCTGGAGTTTTAAAAATTTAATAATGTCTACCTTATACTTTGGGGCTTTATTTATGTTTGTTGATATATTTTGATGATTCCACCATCATTCTTAGATAGCTTTTGCTTTATTATTTTTTCGTGTTTCATATTCTTTTAAATTAACAGAAATTTACTATTTAATTTTTCTGTATATATGTTTGAAAGTTATACATTTTGTATTATACTTTATTCGTTAGCTTTAAAACATTTACTCTGGACTCATAAAGGATAAAGTAGATCAGTATTTTAATTTCACCCATGAGCAGTGGAAGAATTAAAGATACTTATTATTGTCTGCTGAATTACAAATGATATGACATTCAGTATTTTAGCAGTATGTGTGTGTATGTGTTCTAAGCCATGTTTAGTTGTTATTGTATTTTTATATAGTCTTTGATTAGATGTATCTCTGTGCTTATGAATTTCTTTGCTCATTCCACCTTCAGCTCTGATCTTCATTTTTAGTTGATTTATTCCTTCTTGAAATATATATATTTTTTTAGCAATTTCTTTGGAGAAAATGAAACTTAGTTTTATTTACTGGAAATGTTTGTCTTGCTCTCTGTCTTACAAGATTCATTTTTGCATGTATAACTTTAGATTGGCAGTGTTTTACTCTCAGGATTTCTAATTTATTACTATATTTCTTTTTGTTTTCCATTGTTGCCTTTAAGAAGTCTGTGTCAGTATCTGTAGTTCATGCATAATCTATCACTTTTAGATTTATTTTTGCTGTTCTACAGTTTCATTACTGTATAGTCTAGAGTAAACTATTAAAAATTTATCCTGCATGAGATTTATTCTTGACTCATTTTTTAAAAAATCTTAGCCTATAGAATATTTCTTTTTCCCAATTCTGTTTTCTACATTGGAGGCTGCTATAGAATATATGTTAAACAGTCTTATTGCATACTCCATTTCTTAATATTGCTTTCAAATTTTTTATCTCTTTGTGTCTTCTGTTGTATTTGGTATAATTTCTTCAGTGTTTAGTAATCTCTTAAGCTGTGTATTATCTCAAGATTGGTTCATCTATTGAATTTTATATTTTACCAATCTTGTTATTTTCATTTCAGGAAGTTCTATTTAGTGGTTTTTACATCTGCTTTATCATTGTTTATGTTTTCTTTCACAACTATAGGTTTTTCATTTGCATGATTTACAGTTAAAACCTTATAAATATATTGTTATTATATATTCTTTGTTGATGATTTCAAGATCTAAAGGTTTCAGTTTTTATACATATTTTTTTTTTTTTTTTTTCACATGCACTTGGAAAAGCTTATATTTTTAGTGTTACCAGTATTTCAGTGAATTTGATTTTTGGTCTCTAAAGACTTTCCTTCCTCTCTTGTAAGTCTATAAATGTACTGAAAGATATATTTGTTGTAATTTTCTACAAGGAAAAATTGTATTTTAGGAGATAGCTCTTCAAAATATTTTATTTTTTCTATTGTTAAAGCACATTGGAATAATTTGATTTTATTTTCTTATAGGACAGATAAATTGTAATTGTTTTTAATTGGAGAGTATTGCAGTGGCTTCAAGAAAATGATGACAAAAATAGAAATAGCAAACAACAAAAATTAACAAGTTAATAACAATGATATCTTTACATGTCAGTTATATTTTAGTTATAAATAAAATCAGTTCTATAACTGAATTTTTTCTTTTAAGTAGCTAGTTTGCAAATGTTACTTTGTTGGTGAGGTAGATGAGTGGATTGAAAAATCACTTATTATATTGGCAGACATAACCCTACTAATCAATGACCATTAATATGATATATACAGTAACAACACCAAGAGATTGTCATCAGACCTTCAGACCTCTTAAATTAACTTTAAAAATGAATGTGTGTTGCTTTTGTTTAAATTAAAGGAAAAGACAGCTAGGATTCTCAATCATAAAGTTGAAAGATTTTCTGCTCTCAATAAATAACTTGAGAGTTTAGCTAACAAGAATTACATTTTAGTTGAATAAATGATTTTGTTCTAAAATATAGAATCCATCTATGTGGGTGCAAATGTTATTTTATATTATTTTATTTTATTGAAAGACAGGGTCTCACTCTGTCACCCGGGCTGAAGTGCAGTGGCGCAATAGGAGTTCTCTGCAGCCTTGAACTCCCAAGCTCAAGTCATCCTTCCACTTCCGTGGGACTATAGGCAAGTGCCACTATGTCTGGCATTTTAAAAATTTTTTATAGAAATGAGGTTTTACTGTATTTCCCAGGCTGGTCTTGAACTCCTGAGCTCAAGCAATTCTATCTTTTACAAATGTAGAAAACCATCAATTGGAAACAGTGTTATTAAGAAAGATAAGGACTATTGTCTTAATTGGAAATATGTTTACATGCAAAGAAAACTGAGTTAGATAATCAGTTGGAAAAAAATATGTAATTTTGCCAAAAAGAAAAGTGATTCATTTTTATATACAGTAGGTTTTAACTATGAAATTTTTACAGATGAGTGAATAGTATCTGCTGAATCCTAGAATGGTTTGATAAAATAGAAGAATTCGGAAATTTTAACTGTCTCAATTTTCTAAATCACATGTGATTATTTTAAAATTGTGTTAGAGAATATCATATTTTAACTTAATGTGTAGGCAATAACAATAATAAAAATAATTAAGAAAATTAAATTATAAGAAATCTAACCTATACTATATTTTTTCTTTGTGTTATGACACTTGTGACTAAAATGTAATTATAGAAAAAGAACATGAAATAGATGAGACTTTGTTGATAATGCCATTTTATTACCTTCTTTGTAATTTTTATTGAATCACTGACATTTTAAAATAATTATAATGATTTTTGCCTTGCTCTATTACACATTACAATCGAAATTTTCACGTAATTTATTTTTCAAAAGAATATAAAGTATTTAAAATACTATATTTAGAGTGTATACATTAAATACTGTTATTTAGAATGACATGTTTATAAAGGAGGAAAATAAATAATTTTATAAGTTATTAATGTAGAAATTGTTATAGATAGCAAAAATGATAGAAAAGACAGTTAATTTTGATGTTTAATGAACATATTTGAAAATACATTTTTATCAAAAAAGTATCCCAAAAAACAGCTGATGCACAGATATATAATAAATTTTAAAAACCTTACTTTTTATTTTATTATTTCAAGCAATAGCAATGTACTGAGAAAAAGACTTATCCAACCAATATTATCATCTTACTTCACTCATTATTTATTTTTAATAATACAAAATTTTAGAGACCCATAAATATCAAACACCTTTGGTGAATTTTTTTTAATCAGTGTGGTGATTATGCTTCTTAATGCCCAGAAAGGAAGTTTAAAATGTCAAAATTGAATGATTTCAAATGTGTGCACTTTGATTACTCAGGGTAATCAAAAAACTTGCTCTAACTATTCAGTAAAAGCTTTACAGATATCAGGGAACATTACACTTTCTATGCTTCAGCTAAAGTGAGTACAGTGTCATAATGTGCTAAAATTTAATTTTCCCTTTGATCTACTTTGCAAGTTCACTTGCTTCTTTCAAATAATTTCTCAAATAACCTCCTTTCAGTAAAAGCCATGCAAGATAATCCTCCTCTTTTCAACCTAAAGATGAAATAGATATGTCATTAGTAAGCACAAAGAAAATTGAAACAAAAATTCAATAACTTTCACCTCTGAGATTTGTTCACCTGTGTATTATATTAGTTCAATTTCTGTATGTGTCATTAATGTTTGCACAGACCTTCTATGTGGTATTTCATAGAAAGACCAAATAAGTCTGTTCATATTCAACAAATTCTGGAAATAATACCAGCAGAGTCTATGAATGACTTGCATTAACATTGAAATGTGAATATATTTACCAGATATTAAAATGTATTTTTATTACATTAAGAATATGGACCATGCTAAGTATCACTTTGTTGTCCTAGTTTTCTGTAAATTTTTTCTACCCTGGACAGTTTCAAGTTAGCAGTTTTATCCTATTTTTCCTAAAAATGTCTATTATTTTGAAAAATATTTTTATTTTTTCAATATATTCCATGTTTTTAATGCAGTGTCTCAGTAAGAAGTACATTTTAAAAAATGAATGGTTTTAAGGATTTCAATTTTACGTCATACACCCATGAAATAAACTTTCTTGGTAATACTATATTCATAAAAAGTAGTGTGTCACCTTCTTTTTTTGATGAAACTCTGTATAGTTGATGGTTTTTAAACTTTAACCCTGAGACTGCTGACCCACTAATGCCACTAATTAGGCTAAAGTCTAATTTACATGTTCTTTAAGGACTTTGTTCTTAAGTTGCTTATCTATTTTACATTTCACTAATTATTTAAATTGTCCTCAAGTAAGGTGACCAGAACACAGGAAGCTTCTCCAAGAATGACTTAATGAGGCCAGGAAGGGCTGCTTCTCAAACCCACACATTATTGCTCAAGCACAATTGGTGGCTCTTGTCAAAGTCACTTTGTGTTAATTTTTCAGCATCTTCCTATTCTTAATGTTTCTGTTGAACCATTTGTATGTCAACTAAACATATTTCTGCTGAATTTTTGACTGATTTAATAGTACCAGTTTTTCATAATAGCCAACTTTGGTTTTATTTTTGCTATCGAAAGGCCATACTTTTCCAATTTTGAATTGTTTGAAAATTCATAATGTTTTGAACATGTGACACTGACTAAGACCATGAAGCACTGCTATTCTAGAAGAACCTCACAAGACCGCCTCTCCGCTGAGGTGCTCTACCTTCCTCCCACCTGTATAAATCTTGCCAAGTGCCACTTGCTGTAGGAAGCCGTCCCAAAGCTGAACCCTTAGCATCTTTTTGTCTGATTCCCTATACTCTTTTACTGGACATCTGTAAAGCTTATATTTGACCATTTACATGAACACTGATTCAACTCTCACAATCTTTATGGTGCTTGATTTGATACTTTTTTCTAATTTTCCTATCATTTCTTTGGCAAATACCAAATTTTCAGTTTAATTGTAGAGCTCATTGTTGCTTATTCTTTCAACAATAATGCAATTAGGAGAGACAGTAAAAAGTGAAAACTTACATTCCAAACCCAGACAACTAATATTTTGTTAGAATCTGTGTTGAGAAGGATTCTCAGGTTGCATTTAAGTTTAGCGGCAGGAAAAAAAATGAGATCAATTAGTGAAATTTACAAGGCTGTATGACTTGGGAAATGGTATAACTTTTGCTGCATATTTGCTTATCACTGGATCTAAATGAGTATTTCAGACCTTTTTAAACCAGAACTCATGGTACGAAGTATGTTTTATATCATGATACAGAATGCACATGTGTGCACATGCTCACACACACACGCACACACCCACACAATTGTGGTAGTCTATATAAGGCCCCTAAAGATGTCCATATCATCCTAATCCTGAAAACCCTAAAGAAGTTATCTGACATAGTAAGAGAGACTTGCAGATATAATTGTTAAGGATCTTGAGATGAGAATACATATAAAGGAATAGTTTTTGTTTTGTCTTTATAGTAGTAGAAAAATAACTGTAATGTCCTTTGATTTTTCACTGTAATATATCTAATATCTAACTTTAATTTTGTTTCTCATTTTAATAATAAAGATAACTTTCTATAATTTAACAGCTTTTTACTGGCTTTAAAATTCATTTTGTTCTAATATTACCAAAACTCACTTGGTCAAATAATTTTTTATCTGAGTTGGTAGACTTAAATTTATGCAACTTTTGGGATATTAAAAATATTTGTAATTTTAAGCACTGCAGAAACTAATTGTGAAATTTAAGAAGGATCATAGCTTTGGATCCATAAAATCCAAGGGTATGTGCCATAACACATCCAAAGGTATGTGTTTTTGGTATACCCAAAAATGTGTGCCACAGCATATAAGGGAAGGAAGTATACTGAAAACAACTTTAAGTTATATCAGCATTAGTACTCATAATAATGATACTTGGCCAGGTATGAATTTATAGAAATGGTTCTCCATACATATGTAGCATAATAAATATCCATTTCAGTAACTATGAAAACCTTAATTAGAATTTTTACTTATAGGATTGCTTGTTTGCTAATACAGAAAGAAAAGTTAGCATTTCTTTGGGCACTTAAATAAAACCACTTAAGGATGCTTTTATTTAGGTTGGAGGTTAGAAATTGGTGACCAGATTTGTATCCTAAAGTAAATGAGTCAGGTCATTTGTTAGGTCAGATTATAAGTGTAGTTTTGTTTCTTTCATCCCAATTACTAAATATTTTCAACTTGATCTATACTTTGTCTTCATGCAAGAAAGAATTTTAGTCAACTTGTAAGCATGTAAAGATAAGAAGCTTTAAAACAAAAAAAATGAGATAATGTAAGCATATAAAACATAAATTTTAGAAATATAGCTAAGCCTAAAGCTTATAAGATATAGTTAAAAACATATCTGCACACATATTTGTGTATATGTGTGATGTGTACCTGTTCATATATGAGATAAAATTATACTAAGATGAATAGGCAGTATTTTGTATGAGTTTGAGGTCAATGTTTGAAGCAAGAAAGTTCAAGAGAAGCAGAAAGCCATTTTGTCTTGGAGTTTTTCTGATTAATTCAAATGGATTAAAGTTTTATTTTCTTTCTGGCCAAGGTGACCTTTTTAATAATTGGCATGAATTTGGAAATCACAGAACAAAAGAGAAAACACACACAAAAACATATTAAAATGATATGCCAGAAAGAAAGACTAAAACAATATTTTCTGGAACTTGTATCTGTGTATTTTGGTTTAAAGTGACCTTGAAAAATAAAGATCAAGAAAAAAAATGAGGTTTCCATTTTGGGGAAAAAGTCACATCAAATTTGGCAAGTTTGGCCATTTAGTTTTGTTCATAAGATAGAGATTGAGTATTACTTAAAACAAAAATGTAGATCTTATGACAAAAAGAGAACCTTATTTTGTTAGAGAGAATTGAATGTCTTCCAGACACCTTTGACAAAGTTTTCAAGAGTGTAAGAAATAGCAACTTATTATCATATGAGTAAAATATCGTCAACGAAGTATGATTACAAGATGGTTGACTGAAATAGGTGTTCAGTGAATTAATTCAATTGCTTTTCACTCTTTAAAATTGCCTTTATTGAACTGCATTAAAGATTTTTTATTTTACTCATGATTTTTGAGACTGCTTTGAAGTTTTCAATAAGTCTTCCTCATTCAGGTTCTTAACTAAATGTATTTAAAAGTAAATGTATTTCATTTTCAATACCACTGTGTGCACAATAAGTAAATTATGTAATGTTAATTTATACCTACAATTCAGTTTTAAAATTAATTACAGTTGCTTTATCTCCAAACTTTAGAGAACATTAGTAAATGAAGACTATTAATTCCAGTTGATTTTAGGCTCCAACCTCTTTGTTCTAAGCATTTTTCTTAGACATATTTTGGAATAGCTAACTCTTTCTGAATGTGCAGTAGTTATTTCTCTCCTCTGTAGTACTGTGCATTTCTTAGAGAATGATATCACTGATCTTTGCAGCATGGCAACAGAATGCCATTGGAGCTTAGAAAACTAACGTGTAACCTGGGCTGGGAGTTAGTAGGAAGGAAAGCCTTGAGAGAAGATTCTCTGGAGTCAGTGTACATGATGCTGCTCACTATTCCCTCAAGGGATTTGTTGAGGATTAGGAGGATTCATACCTAAAAATGCTCATTTAAATGGATTAGTATCAAATTAGAAGAAGGTCCTAAATGTAGGTAAGGTCATTTTTTCCATGGGCTTTGATGGGAATGGCAATCACATCCTCACCAAATTTGCAAGAGAAGAGACCTGGAGGGAGATGTTTGGGACAAACTGGTATAAATAAACTTAAATAATGGGTTGCTTTAGTTCTTTCAATTAAAAAATTTGAGAGCTAATTTCAGAATATGAGTGATATTACTTATAAGCATTTAGCAATACATGTGACATAGTCCTAGAGGTCTCCATTGACTATAAGTCTAAGAGGAGTCAAGTGTGGGGACAATCCTATCTTATCAAGTATTTATGTATCTTTGCACTCAGAACCAATGGGATGATAATGATTTTATCTTTTTCATGACAAAATTATTCTTTTAAACTTGCAGGCAGTTAAAAGCTACACTTTAAGAAGAATATTAAATTAGAATTTATCAGAATGAGAGAGTCCATGATGGTAAAAAATGCAAAGTATGCTTTAACACAGAAAACAAATAATGGAAAATGTTTTAGTTTAAAAATATGTGCGGATGGGCCAGGTGTGGTGGCTCATGCCTTTAATCCCAGCACTTTGGGAGGCCAAGGCAGGTAGATCATGAAGTCAGGAGTTTGAGACCAACCTGGCCAACATGGTGAAACCCTGTCTCTACTAAAAATACAAAAATTAGCTGGCCATGGTGGCGAGTGCCTGTAATCCTAGCCACTCCTTCCTGAGGCTGAAGCAGGAGAATTGCTTAAACTCTCGGCAGGGAGGTTGCAGTGAGCTGAGATCACACCACTGCACTCCAGTCTGGGTGACAGACCAAGACTCAGTCTCAGCCAAAAAAAAAAAATGTATGGATGTTTATTTAGTATTTAAATAATATTTAAAAGGCTATCACAATGAAAAGATATTAAAGTTACATGTGATTCAAAAAGAGCAATAGGTAAAAGTAAAACTTTCAATTGGGTTCAATTTCCAAGTTAGAGAACATTATAAGAAATAGGAGTGCCCTGCATTGGAAGAAGTTGCCTTTTCAGAGGAGGAGAATTTCCACTTTGCCCTCTACTAACCATTCCTTGATATAACACAATCCAAAATGCAAAGTGAATACCTAACTTGCCAATAAAAAGGCCCAGAAAACAAAAACAAACAAACCATTTAGCGAACTTGATTATCAAGACATGTAGGAATATAAATAAACTAGCAAATATCCACCTAGGATATTAACTAAATTGGATAGAGAGATATTTAAATAGGCTTTTTTTTTCCTATTTGTCTCATGTATTTAATGTCTTCAAACTCTTGACATCAGTATCTTACTTGGCTAATCTTTGGGTCATTTAAAAGCTTTCCTTAGCACATCGTTTTCATTTTCATGTAAGTACTTTTTGAAACTCTATGTGATGCTCTAATTGGAGATTTCATTCCAAGTCACAGATACCCTTTTATAAGTAGTAAAACATTTTTAACATTTGCCCTAGAGGTAGATTAAACATGATAATATTGCTTTTAAAAGTTATCTTTGAAAGACAGTTCACATAGCTAGTCATGAGGTCATGTTTCCAGAAATAGTTATACTTGTGTTCTATTTCTTTGTCTCCTTTCCTTTTTAACTAGTGTTATTAGATGATCTGTAAGTTTCTCAAGCTAGCATGCATTGATGGAAGTCTAGACAAATGTATTTTTCACAAACAGTTATTTGCCATTTCATATTAAGCAACTGATAAAGATCCTTGTAAGATGATACTTAAAAAACATGAATTTAAGGCATCTATTTACAAATAGATAATTGGTGGGGAGAAAAGTGGTGAATCAACTTAAAAGTAGGCAGATGCATTTTATAAATTGCTAGCTGATTCTTTTTTCTCTGAAACATAGTACTAATTACCCTCCTCAGATATCTTCAATATTCTTCTGCACTCTCTGGTAAAATAATTAAAGTCCAACCCCTCAGTTATAACTAGAGTCCACACTCTCAGACTCACCTGACTTTTGCACATGAGATCACTTGCACCCCTTGCTTGCATGCCTTTTGAGTGGCTTCTGAGAGTGAAAGGAAGTACCATTAACTATCGGACAAAGACAGTGTTATAAGCCCGGACTTCCCAAAGCAAACAGACAGGTGAGAATACATTCTTGTTGTTCCTTCCTGACTTCTTCCTTGCCCCCTGTTCATTTTTAATCCCATTCTTCAAAGCCTAGCTGAGCCAATACCTCTTCTATCGTACACTGTATGTTAGAAAAGTAGACATTAGTAGCCCTCTTAGCACAGTGGGCAGTGCATCAGTCTCATAATCTGAAAAGTAGACATTAAATATGTTAAAAAGTAAAAATAGTCACTTGAAGAAAAAAGTCTTGTTTTTCTAATCCTTTGATATATTAGCAATTTTATCACTTGACCATTGAGCACTTCTTACCATTTACCTCTTCTTAATTAATTGCACCTTTTATGATATACTTAGCTCAAAATTCATCATCAAAGCTCCCATCTTCCCTAATAAGCAACATATAGATACTCTATATATTATTCATGATATAGTACTTTGTAGGCCACGATAAAAGGTTCAAAAGCAAGAAAAATGCTTTTGAACCCTAGATGGTGGCCTTACAAAGCCCTGTATTAGTTGTCCACATCTTCTACTTCAGACCTTATTTGCTTCCATTTTCTATTTTATTCTCTATGCTCAAGCCACACAGGCTTTCTTTCTGTTCCTCAGACATGCCAGGTTTTTTTCCTGCCTGCCTTAGAATATGTATTTTCTCTTCTTCTCCTCTGTGCCTGCAGTACTGCCTCACCCACTCACCCCTGGTATCCTTGGAGGTGCGCACCTTCTCATTACTCACCGCTAAGACCCACACACATTCTGTGCAAATAGTATACCATTTTACCAGGATCCTCCCACTCCCTTTTGTTTCTTTTATTGCACTTACAATAAATATTTTGCATCCTTACTTAGTAAACTTTGCTGAATGAGTATATAAGCTCATGAATCAACTTCCCATAACTTTGCTTCTGACCTTTATCTCTTACCAGAATCCATTATGTGTAGCTGCCTTATCTCTCTGTGTAAACTGGGAGCTCTCTCAGGTCAGAGTCCATCCCTAAAAACTCCTAACACAGAGTCTTCACAAGAAGGTGCATTTTACATTAACCTATGTTAGTGACTATTGAGAGCAGAACCATCAAGGCCATTTTTCCAGATACTTATTTTTCAGACAGATTTAGGCGTTCGCAAAAGGGGAATGGTAGAGGATTCTTAAGTGATTAGTTTCTTCTTACCAGTCTTCCTCTGGAATAAAAGTAATCTGTTGTCAATTCATGCTGGTCCTGAAAGACATTCTTTTAGAGGTGAGTTCCATGCCTATTCTGGTCAATGGGAGTCTTTGAATTTAGAAGACTGAGGTCACTATATCCTTGAATTATTCCTCCTTGCAGAAATCCTCCCTTGAGAGTTAAAGCTTTGTTAGAATTCCTGAGACCACTGAGATCAAGAAAATAGTAATTTATTTGGTACCTTACATTTAGCTCACTAAAGGGAGCTCCTTGTGCACCAATAACAGCTGCATTCCTGTCTGTCAGTTCCTTGAGCAGCAGGCAGCAAGGTAAACAGCAAAATACCCTGTAGATCAGAATCCAGCCTCAGGCTTGACTTGACTTTCTATTTTGTTACGAGATAAAATATGACTATCAAGTGTGAGTTTGACAGTTATCATTGAGCTGAACATTTGAGTCAATCCATTTCCTAAAGTTTAGTCCGGCATAGTCAAAAAATCTTTTGTTTCCTTAAGAGTCAAAATGTAGATCATATTAGCCTATTACAAGGTTTATATAAGTTCGTAGGTGAGAAAACCTCTAGTGTTGTAAAACATTGTGGATAGCCAATGTACGTTCATTTCTTTCTCAGAGCATTAGCAATGTTAGCACCAGGGGCAAGCAGTTGAATATATAAATAAGCTCACATAAAAAAAAACAGGTATATGGTTTTATGGGGCTGAAGAGGAGAGGGCAATTGTAGCCCTCCTGTCCATGATCTTGGTTCTCTAGATATGTTATTAGACATTACTTCTGACTGCCACAGCTGTAGGCACACTGGCTTTTGAGGCTAGCAGTAGTGGGGTGGGGAATATACTGAGAAGAGATTAGATTAAAACTATATTTTTTGTATCTCTTCTTTAATTATTAGTTCTATAGGACAAATACTTATTTTAGGCTATTATTTTCCTTTCTATTTATGTAGCATCTCAATATACTTGCTGACCTGGAATGAAGAAAGAGTGAGTCTAAGCCCTATGTAAACATAGATAGGTGGTGATGAAAGATTTCAAGTGATACTATGAAGAAAACATCTAACGTGGCTAGTGGGGAAGAGTTTCTCTCCTGGCAAACATTTTCTGGGCCATGTGAAACAAGGTGTGTGCCAACAAGTATAAAGTATAATGGGGAGCCCATATCCAAGCCTTAGGTCTTTATCCCATACTCTGCCCTTACACTTTTCCAAAAACACCAATTTTGCACACTTTGAGAAAACATTCTGCAAAAGGGCTTTTCAGGCCCAAGAGAAATTTTGTAGCAGCCTCCATATCATATCAGTTTCCTGGTAAGTGACTGCGCTTGAAGCTTAATTACAGAAGGGCACCAGTATACCCTTCCCGCCATATACTCTACCTCTTACAGGTATACAGGCATCTCTGGTGCTGGGATTGTACTTCCCAGTATTGGTAAAACATTCAGTAAGTTGACAAAAATATGGGCAGAAAGGGAATAAAGATCGTTTAATAAGACGTTGCAATATTCAAAGGTCAAATTCCTGTGTCCCTCATTTCTTCTGGAAAATACTTGCTTTCCAAGTAACAGAAAGCTTAACTGTTTCTTTGATTAAAATGATGAATACAAATGTATATAGTGATTAGAGATTATACATCTTATTAACCATTTAAATATGATTTTAAAAGCCTCACTTAACTATACTCTTCCCACTCTGGTTATACATATAAGCACATGCACACGTGCACACACACACACACACACACTGTAAGTCAGATCCCTACAGAAAAACATACTCCATGTTTCAAAGGACCCATGGAGCCAAAAATTCTCAGGCACGATAAAATTGATATTAGTAATATATCAAATAGTTATTATCTAATATTGTTTAGAAGATATTACATGGAAGACACTATGAAGCAATCACTTGTGCATTGTTGAGTCTGTGGAGTCTAGCTAAATACATTCACCTTGCAAGAAGAAATGTCCATAGAGGTTTGAAGGAGGATGGTAGTTTCAAAGAAAGGTGATTGAAAAATGGTGTTCACATAGGAGATGGCAGAAGATGAAACAGGTAAACTAAGCCAGAGTCAAATTAAAAAGGTCTGAAATGCCAGGATAAAATTATAGAAGTTTATGTAAACTAGATGTTAGTAAAGACTTATAAGCAGGAACTAATATGATTGAGTTTGAGTTTCAAAAACTAAAAGTGGCAGCTGTGTATATTTTCTGTCCCTGGCATTTATTACAGAAGGGCACCTTGAGTCCATTCTATAAATCTGGATGCCCTTTCACACTGATACTGGTTATATTCTACCTCGTAAGTGGTTAGCCACTTTATAGGTCCTAATGGTGCTTACTTCTCAGTATGTTTGCCTGATAAATAGCATAATGCATCCTTCCTAAGTAAAATCACATTGTGTAGGGCTGTATCGATCAGTCTGCAACCATAGCCTTCCCAGTGGGCAGCCTCTATACAATTCTACAAGAGCTTCTTCAGCAGCCTTGGTAGCCTTTTGTTGTGTTCTTGTTTTCCCCTATCTGGCTTAGTCACTCCATTCAGTGCCCTGGGTCAAAGCTGTTTTGGCATCCTACTGCTGGTCCCTCCACAAACGAGATGTCCTCTCAGAAATTGATATTCCACCTTGAAAATATCTTTTAAAAACAGGCATTTGGCCTATTGCTCACTGCCAACTGGGACTCACTTGTGTTTGCTTTTCCATTATTGGTTGGCAGTGACAAGTCACCCTTTCAACATCATAAGGCTCAGAAGTGATTCTGGCAATATCTACAGAGGAAAGATTACTTTATTGAGATCCTCTTAACCAGCTCACTAGCTGTCTTCACTTTTTAATTGGTTTCATAGGTTTCTTTTCAGCCCATCTTTCTTCCTGGGCCCTATTCCAAACTCAAAACATGCCTGTCTCAGACTTCATTAAGCCTTTTCTTCACAAAGATGCATCTTCTTGAAATAGAAAACAGGACCCAGCTACCCTAAGACTTTGAATGCTACATAATGTGATTTCAAAATGCTATCCACAAAGATGTTCTTGACAAACAGCTTTTGATTTGCTTATTGCTTTCTTTGGCATATACTCAGAGCATTTTAAGTTTTTATTAATTTTAGGCTACCAAGCCTTCTTAGAAATAAACTTTTCCTGTTTGTGTTAGTGAAAATGTTTTAATGGACTTAATTCCAGATGATCTAAACGTTGTATTTCCTGGAAGAATATTGTATTTTATAGTGGAAAAGTCAAAATGATGACACATCGCCTTATTATACTATAATCATCCATGGCCCATTGAACTCAGGAGTCACATAGTTCTCAATGCTAAAAAGGGCTATCAAACGCTAGATACTATTTCTGAAGTACAAAATAAAATTACGTGTGTAAAGTACTCAGCACAGAGCTTGCTGTTCAGAAGATGTTATTTATTATTCGAATAAAATTCGAATTTTCGTAGATGAGAAGTTTGATGCCAATTGAATTTTTTATTTGTATTTCTAGTTCTAGAAGCCTGTGTGAGCTTTTGTTTGTTTTTATTTTCCTTCAAGTTCAGAGATTTTACTATGATATACCCTGTGAGTCTTTTCAATTAAGTGTGGAATTAAATAAGCCAGTGTAATCAACAGATTCATTATTCATTTTTGTTATTTCTTATGTTTGCTCTTTTTAGAATTTATATAAGTAGAATTTTTGAAAATTATTATTATTTCCATATTAACTTTCCAGGATCCACCCTCCACTTCCCTCATGTTTCTTTCATGATCTTTGTTAATTCATGACTTTATTTTACATTTAATCTTTCTGGACAAAAATTCTGATTTCAGCTATCTTGTTCTTAATTTAATCTACTGAATTACTTTGGTTTGAGTTCCCTCAGCAAAGGTGCTGTGGCAAAATTTACTTATGTGAGGTTTGTTTGGAAGATCTCTTGTGGTCCAGGTAGAGGCATGAGCAAGTAAAATAAGAAAATGAATGACACCCAGAGAGGGTGCATTCTCAAGCAAGTTAAAATTGGGGCAACTTGTTCTTATCACACTACCAAACTCTGAGAAAGAACATACAAGCTAGCACATGCAAGGGTTGAACAACCTCAGCTACTTATACACCACCTCCTCCCCCATCCCCGCCCCAGTCACTAGTTGAGACTTAGAAAGAGGATTTCGTCCCTGCTCTATGCCTGGGTGGAGCTATCCACAGGCCAGAGCAAGCCCTCAGGCAAGCAGACAAATAAATGCCGACTGCAGGGAGATAGTAAGGTAGAGGGATATGGGCAGAGTATCAACAGCATCTGTTACCATTTGTTTCAATGGGTGATGGGGAAATACAATTAAAAACAAAAATCTCTCAACCCAGAAAAACTCTCCTTTTTCCAGAGAAAGTAAACACTTTTGTTAGTGTATGAGCATTAAATCTGAATATGATGCACATCACAGGCAATCTTGCATTCAGCCAAGCAGATAGAACGCATTACATATGTGTTTTCAACATAAACGGTAGGTAGGCCTCAAGTAAGAGAATGTGAGGGCACCATTTGTCAAACATAATTCACCCTAACTTTACCTGGTAATTGGGGTGAGCCTCTGAATTAGCTAATTGGCTTTATCCAAAGGAAAAACAAACAAACGTCTTGAATCTTTAACAAGAAATCCACCAAAGTTAGGTTCCTATCCTTTGACAAAAACTGGGAGACAGGGATATTTTCTCCACTTATGTTTACATTTTGAAGAGATGGTTTCCTGAGCCCTTGGGAAAGACATTACTAGGTCATAAACCTGACAAAAGGCCCATCTAGTCTTCAAAAGGATTTATATACATTTCAAAGGGAGGAGAAAGTACTTATAATTACAAGTTTTCTAACATAAATGCTCTGAAAAAAGGAGAGTGGGGAAATCTATTTTCAACAGGGAGAATTTAGCCTCTTGATTTTTAATTTATATTTGTCCTTACATGGTAAATCACGTCTTTTAACACCGTAATTTTTTGTGTGTCTGCATTTTGTCTCCTCAACTGCTTTTAAAAATGTTTTTGTTCAAGTGTTCATCTTTTTCTTCCAGCAATTCAATTGACATGTGTTCAAATGGCATGTGTTCAAATGTTCTTTCTGATTTTCCTCTTTACAACTGCTAGTTTTGGTTGTTGTTTTTATTTGTGAGTGTAAATATAGCTGTTGAAATACAATAGTGTTGGAATCCTTCAAACAGTGGAAACCAAAGTGATTCTCACCCTCATGGGCCTGTGATGCCTCTCCTGATACCTTTGCTCTTCAGTTTTTCTCGTTTTTCCCAGTCTCAAAGGCAAAATATACTCAACACATTTCTTGGTGAGGTCAGAGAGAATTAGTTCACTATTATGCACTTCCCCTGTGAGTCCAGAGATCTCTGAGTGCCAGTTTCTTCCCAGGACCCACTCCCCACTTTCTGTGTCTTGTCATTAGATTTCAGCACTGATTTCCAAGTACCTTTGTAGTCTTAGACAAGTTTCTTTTACTGAACCGTAAAAAAGCCCATTTGTGTCCAGTTGGAATTGAGAAAGGAAAGATAAGAGAAGCTCATTGAGGTAAGTGTGCTCCCATATTTCCCTGTTCCCATAAAATAAGTATTTCTGAGTATCCTAATTAATAGGCAACTGAAATGTAGGAACACATGTCTCTCATATGTTAATTCAGAGTGAAGACCTATAAACTTTTCTGTAGACTCCATTTGGTCAAGATTAATTGTCTTCTTTTCCTTGATTAATGAAACAGATGTTCTTATTATATGAAGACACTCACTGTGTGGACAATGCCCTTTTATTATTTGAGGAATTAACCATCCTTGATATAGCTTAGAGTGTATGATTTAAGGGTCACAGACCACAAACATAAGATAAGTAAACTTGTGTTTGGCAATAATCACTTGTGTCTGGCACTAATCCCTTCTCTGTATTCAAAATCCTGGGCTACGCTTAAAATATCACCCTTGGTTCTATTCATGTTTCTAGTACTTACTGTGCCCTTCATGAATCTAGTGAGTATTGGATGGATGTACAGTTGTGAAAAGATTTCCCTTCTCATAGATGTCCATTTGGAATATGGATGGCCTAATCCTGGAAGAATTCTTTCAACATTTAATTCAAAGAGAGCAGGCATTTGGAAATGAAGTGACAAGAGTTTGAGGTGCTCTTTAGGATCTAGCTATTGCTACTCTATCATGCACTTATGTGCATCCATTTGTGCAAAAATCCTTTCCTTGTGTGTGTAAATTTGGGGCAACTAGTTTGTACTGGCATGAAAGAATTTTCACATATGTCCATTTAAAAATGTCTTTAAATTGGGGATTCAGACAAATCCCACTCAGACCAAGGTATAAATAATAAATGTATGTTTATTTGAATTTCTTGATGGTAAAAGTGGTACAGACAATAGAATTATTTATTTTGGAAGAAGATTTATATTAAAAGAAACTTCCCTGGGGCATCAAGAATAAAAAGCCTGCAAAAAGCACTTTAGTAAGTTATAACTCTGAGGGTAAAATATGATAATAATAATTGCTAAAGCAAAAATACAAGTGTAAAACTTGCATATACTGCATATCATGTGTTTTCAACTATTTTATATTTGGTTTATTTCTGTCACTGGAAGAGCTACTCTTGTGAGATTAATTGGGATTTTAGAAGTTTAATTCTTTTGGTTTATATATAATTTAGCGTATAGTATTAAAACTAAGATTTTTTAATGATACTATTTAGTAAGAGTAATATTTGGTTTGGTCTTGAGTTATTACTGTTATAACTACCCACATTTTATAGGTGAGGGATTAGAAGGATGAAATAGTGAAGTCACTTGCCCAAGTTTACACACTATTAAGTGGAAAAGCTGGAATTTTTAATTCTGGTCATCATGAAATAGAAACTGTACTGTTAACAGCCGTGATATGCGGTCTGTGTTATTTGATCCATGTAACATAGTGTAGACAATAACCTTACAGTTTGTTTGAAAGGTACAAATTCAGGAAAGTACACATGATTCTGTGGACTAAATGTTTATGTCCCTCAGAATTCATATGTTGAATCCTTAATCCCTGATGTGACAGTATTTGGAGGTGGGGTCTTTAGGGGTAATTAAGTTGAGATGAGATCATAGGGATGGAGCCCGCCCATGGTAGGATTAGCACCCTTGGAAGAAGAGGTTCCAGAGCCTTCTCTTTTCTGCTATGTGTGGGAGGATACAAAAATAAGGTGACATTTCTGCATGCCAAGAAAAGACCCATCACCAGGAACAGAATCTGCTGGCATCTTGATTTTGATTTCCCAGGCTTCCGAACTATGAAAAATAAATGTCTGTTGATTAAGCCACTCAGTTTATGGTATTTTGTAATAGCAGCCTGACCAGACTAAGAAACATAGTGATGTTTATTTTTCCTTATCTTTCTGAAACACTTGAGCTTTTTGGTTAAGAATAATTTTCAAGTATATGTTTCCTTTAAGTTATACATTCAAATTAACTTAATAACTAAACCAACATCAAACTGATATACTCTTCCTTACACCAAAGCAACATTTAATTGGAAACTTTTGTAATTATATTATTTCAAGTGAATTTTATGTACAGAATAAACATTTATTAACATAAAAGTGTGGCTTGAGCATAGAGCAGAACACTCTCAAACCCCTTACTAACTGAATAACTACAACCAAGTTACTTAGCTTCTCTGAGAGAAAAACTTTAACTTTCCTTGAGTGTTTATAGTATGCCAGGCACTGTACTTGCAATTGATGTGTGTTACCTCATTTCATTTTTACATGAGATGTCCACAGGCTTCATATATTACAGATTCAAAAGCTAAAGCTTAAAAATTAAACAGCTTTCTTCAAACAACACAGATAATAAATATCAGACCTGTTAATTCAAATCTCCATTTCTCTGACTCCCAAATTCATTTTTTTAAAACCACTATACTCCAGTGCTTCCAAAATCCACCCAATGTTTCTATGGTTCTGTAAAGATTAAATTATATATGTACATGAAACATGCAGAAATTTCTATATTATAGATGCTTAAATATTAATAGAAAAGTAGTCATTTATTTTTAATTTTGCTGGTCATCTATCATAGAAGACACTGTATTTGGATCATAGTATACTCTAATACTGAAGTTCTAAGTATCAGGATGCCTGTAAAGGAAATTCACATGAAAGTCGTAAACTCCTGAGGCTGTGAGAAACCTGAGACATCGTCATGTCTAATGTTGCCTTTTGTTTTTGGTTTATTGGACTTGCAGAACATTATCGTCTCATCTGAAACTTTTCTGTTTAACGAGGTTCAACTTGAGCTGATGTTGTTGAATGCATAGGGAAGGATCCTCATTTTGATCCATGGTGATCCCTGAAGTGCCTTCCGGAACCTCTGTGGCTCCCTATAACAACATTTGAAAATTTTCTCTTGGGTTACCTCCTCTTGTTTTGCACATGAAGTTAACAGAGAACCACAAGAGCAAACTTGCTGCAGTTTTACAGTTAGTAGTTCTAAGGCAGCTTTTAAATTCTGGTCCAAGGTTCTTCCTGGACCCAGGGCTACATAAGAATCTCTACAGGAAAGGTTGATATTTGAAATATTAAAATTGAGTTTTTAAATATTTGTTTTTATACATAGAGATAAATAAATTTTATACACACACACACACACACACATACACCCTATTCTTTGGACTCTAAAGAATTCATAAGGTTGATTTCAGGGTGAGAAAGAGTAAGCATTGTACTTATACAGCTGTTGATTCTCCTAAAGTTGGAATATCCTAATTAGAACCTATGCAACTACCCATACCATTGTCCAATAAGGTAACAAGCCATAGGAGGGACTAGGTGGGAGAGCCCGTTGTTGAAAAAATTACTGAATGCTAATTTTTTTATGAGCACCACAATAGTCTTTTGGATTACAACCTTCTATTTTTTCTTTACTTACACAGCCTCTGTTTATGCTTGTAATTTCAGAACAAATGTGATGTGGTACATACTTTAATTGCATAGTTTTTTTAATCATAAAATGAATTATACCTGAATATGCATATTTAATGTTGGCAGAAAACTTCCTATTCTAACTTGGGTCCAGTTGGTTGGAGGCTTGCAAGTTAACAGCAATAGATTAACAAAGGAAAAGACAACAGTTCACTTACACAGGCATGGGACAGTTGCTCAGTACTGAGTAGTTCACTGAATAGCCAGCGATAAAGTTTATATACGAAACTTTAGGAAAGGGAAGTTTTCAGGTTTTAATGAATGGATGGTTCAGATAAGGCTGTTTATACAATATTTTAGAATGTCCTAGTGCCTAAGGTCAGCACCTCCTTGACTGGAGACCACTCCAGAAGGTAGGGGTTATGGTAACTGACTTCAGTAAACATCTGTTTAGTAAGATTAGGGACGTTCAGATCATATTTTTTTCTCTGCTTCTTTAGCTCAACTGTTTTCACTTTAAAATAACATTTGTAAGAACCCTGGGGCTCCAAATGGGTCTGTACATTTCTCCCATCTGAAACTTCTCTAGAAATTTCACACACACACACACACACACACACACACACACACACACACACACACACAAAGCTAGGTTGATTGCTCTGGGAGAAATTTTAGGTTAAAAATTATGAAGTATGATATCTGTGAAAGGGAAACAAAAGCAAAGATGAATGGTTGGAGCAGACTAGGTAAATCCAGTTTTTAAATTAATAATATAGCCCACTGGGAAGAGTTCTTGACATTGGACTCTATCTTAAGTGAGAACAGAAGTGGTGTGATTGTAGTTATGGTTAATTTCTGGAACACAGCATAGATGGTGCAGGTGTTCTAGTGAACTTTTTGAGTGGCCCAAACTGTTTCAGCAATAAATCTTTTGGTGTTTATGTGAAGTCAGCAAGCTTTTGTTACAGGATTTTGGTGAAGTGGCAGTTTTAGTTCTCAGTGATGCCAAGTTAAGTGGTTGAGAGAGAAAGTGGAACTGTTAATTACTGACAAAATTAACAAGATGGTAGGACCCAGTTTACAAAGAGATGCAAGTAGCTAAAAGACAATAAAGATTAGAATCTAATAACCCACAAGAGTTGTTTATAGATTTTTATTGAAACATAAACCTTGTCTTTACAGTCAGCCTCATTTTTAATCAATGATAATCAAAGGAAAATAATTCTTGTTTGCAAAACAAGTCTGATTACATTTGATTTAGCCTGATTATAACTGAAGGGAAGCAATAATGACAACTGACCACATGGATCTTTTTGAGTTTCCTCTGCTGGAGTTTTTTTATTAACATAAGGAGTTTCAGATTGGACTTTTAAGTCTTCTCAATGCTGTGAAACCAAGCCGAAAACTAACCACCTTACTTCACCTGTGGTACCTATAAAATTTGGTAAATTCCTCTCTTCTCAGGATTCCCAGAATATCCCAAGTATTCAAGGCCCATCCAGAAGTAACCTCTGTTGTTCATCTTAAAGGCTAGAAACCCTGTAATCTAGGTATCAAGCCAGTGTTTCCAAGAGGGTAAGCCGCGGCTCCACAAAGTCAATCTTAGTTATGGCCATGCCATGTGTGGTAGCTCACACCTGTAATCCCAGCACTTTGGGAGGCCAAACGGAGAGGATGACTTGAGCCCAGGAGTTTGAGACCAGCATGGGCAACATAGTGAGATTTAAGTCACTATAAGAAAAACATAAAGAAAAATACCTTAAGTACTCAAACTGCCTGAGTGCACCTGATCCGATGCACATAATTCTCAAACATGACATTCCAATCCAAGCTATGGTTATATAATCAATGTTAACAATCATGACTTTTTTTTCAGGGACAGATTCCTCTTGAACTTATGCAACTATATTGCCATGAAAATAAGAATATTCAATAAGAGTTTTCCAATTCCAAAGGAATTAGACAAAGAAAAAGATATATATTTCATTTCTGTTTATAAAAATATCATCAATTCAAACAGTATGAATTCTAGATAGCTTGAGAAAAAAGAGTTCCTTAAATTCAGAAAACGGAACATTGAAGAACCAATACTGTTTTAAACAAAGGCTGTAAAAATTATGATCACCCTTTCTTAATCTACTGTGGCGGACGTAATTACTTCTTGTTCTGCTTAATTCTATGAGGGGTCCTATGAATTCCTCAGCGTCTCTGCTAGAGTTCTAAAAATCCTTACTTAGTCTAGTGGTATGTTCTTAAAAGTGTTTAATAACATCAGAAGGTTGCATCCCAGAGTACTTGTCATAGTACTTTCTGTGGGTCTCAGAGGGAGTCCCTTTTTGTGAAGTCAAGGCACGCTAGCTAGTAGCTGCTTGCAAGAGCTTTCTTGAAAGCATCAGATTAAGATATTAATAGTAACTGCCTATGGCTGAAAAAAAAGCTTAAAATGACAATGTTAAAGATCTGATGAGACTTCATTATAGCACAGTTGACAAGGGATTTTGGTGGTTTCTGTGGAATACAATATTTAATTTATGGAATTTAAATCATAGAATTATGACTAACTGTATTATACCAGGACATATCAGGGAGATCAACGTTATTGACCAATGCCTGGGAACTTCATAAAATTTCTGAAACAATAAAATCTACCCATATAAATATAATGTCAGGAAATTTAAGTATCTCTTCTTATTTGACAATGCTTCCCATGCAATTTAATGTATCAAATGAACCTAATTAGTTTAACACCTCGCTTTTTACAAAGTGAGAGAACATGAATCCTTAGAGATTTTCCAGGGGCTCTCTGAAAAATCTAAATCCATTTGAGGTCAAGCAGACTTCATTTAGAATCTGATTTTTACAAATTGTCAAACATGTCAAAAGACTGAACACTTCATTAAATAGGATCACAGGTCACTGTGAAACAATACTTAGTTATCCACTTACCTAAGTGACGATACAAGATTTCAAAAGTATATATAGGAGGTAACACATTTGTGGGGAGAAAAGAAACAACAATAAACAAACAAATAAAAAAAAAACAACTCAGTTCTTTTTTTAAGTGAGAGGACTTGGTTGTCTTAAATAATTGAAGGTGATAAATGTTAACATAAAGCATAAGAAATTATTCTGATAAGACACAGAATTTTTTCTAGGCAGATTACTTAACAGGTAAAGAAAAGCTTTTATAATTTCTTAAGAGCAGACCAATAATCCAAGAAAACATTATTGTTTTAACAAAGAAAAACCAAACTGTAGTTTTGAATCAGTGATCTATTGACATAAAAGTTGTCATTTGAAAGACCACCAGGATGGCTAAATAGTAGATAAGAGAGCGTTATTGACAATATCAGCTTGCAAATTGAGAAGAGAAACTCTCCAGTGAGAATCAAAGGTGCTCTTTCTTTAGAGAAGGGAAGGACACAGAGAGGGAGCATCACACACTGGGGTCCATTGCGGGGGCTAGGGGAGGGATAGTGGGAGGGAGGGTGGGAAGGGATAATGTGAGGAGAAATATCAGGTGTAGGTGATTGGGGGATGGAGGCAGCAAACCACCTTGCCATGAACATACCTATGCAACAATCTTGCATGATCTGCACAGGTACCCCAGAATGTAAAGTACAATAAAAATAAAAATAAATATAAAAGAAAGGAAGGACAGAATAGGTTTTTATGCCTCACAGGGCCTATATTATACATATTCAGCAGGTTTGGGGGAAAAGCTATACCTATTTATGAGAGAACAGAGGGCATGCCCAATGGGTAAACATGTGTATAACATACATCCCATGTTCATTTTGAGGTGAGGTTTTAGCATTAAAATAACATGGAATTCAGCTCTTTATGTCAAAAAGTGTATTGTAGTACACAAAGACAGTTTGTATGCAGCCTCTATAAGCTGGCTGAAACTGGCTTAAGTTTTTGCAATAGCTAATCAGAAAAGAATATTGTAAAGTCAATCCTCTGTCCAGTCAGAGTTGTGGTGGGTTGGGTTTTAAGTCAGCCTGGTAGCTCTATTGGTAGGAAGTTTAGCTAAGGTGTAGTTTTCCTTATAGTGGTAGGAATTTGGAAATTTGCCATGCCATCTGGGTCCTGAACACTGGACTCACAAGTAACTTCTGTTTTCTTAGCCTTAGGCCCATCTTAGTTGATTAATGGGCATCAATTTGATCCCTTAGATCACAAGTCCATTAAAATCTGGCTGGGCTCGATGGCTCATGCTTGTAATCCCAGCACTTTGGGAGAAGGTGGTGGATCTCCTGAGGTCAGGAGTTTGAGACCAGCTTGGCCAACATGGTGAAACCTTGTCTTTACTACAAATAGAAAAATTAGCCGGGCATGGTGATGTGTGCCTGTAGTCCCAGCTACTCATGAGGCTGAGGCAGCAGAATTGCTTGAACCGGGAGGCAGAGGCTGCAGTAAGCTGAGATGGCATGCCACTGGACTCCTGCCTGGGAAACAAAGCAAGACCCTGTCTCAAAAAATAATAATAATAAAATAATAATCTTTGTAAAGGAACCCAGTCAAATGTATCGAGCTTTGACCAGGCAAGATAAGACTTATTTTCTATACAACTTCTGCAGTTTTTCATATCAATGTAATATGAGTTATTTTCCACTAACATTCTAAAAATGTTTCATATCCATTCAGGTTTTCTTTTATTGTTTCCCACCTCTGTGCTTTTTCAAAAAAAAAAAAAAAAAAAACTGAGTCTGTTAGCACCAGATTAATGATATTTTGCCTTAATAAAAACATACCATTCATGCTTCATACCATCTATGGTTTTTCTTGGAAACAACACTTCCTACTTTCTTGCATATTTCACAAGTAGAGTTGTTTACCTTCAGCTTTATTATTTCTGGATAGTCATGTGTGCTTAATAATGAAAATAAGTTCTTAGAAATGTGTTGTTAGGCAATTTCATGATGATTGTTTTGAAAGGAAAAATATAAAAATACAGTAAAATACCATAACAAAGCATACAATACAAATACTACTAGTAGTATAAATAGGTTTGCAAACACATGATGCTGACTCTTGTTTATACAATTTAAGAGATGGGAGCTGATTGATTTGGGTGTACTAGAGAGGAATCTACTACCCTGAGCAGTCAAACTGTCTAAGATATTAATTTTAAAACCTCATGTGGGGGGTGAATATTTAGTTAATTTGATGGGGCAGTTTAGTGGATAGTAGTAAAGATTTATTCTCTAATTGGACATGTGAGAAAAGACTACATATATATTGTGTGTATGATATGCACATAGGTGTTCAAAAGTCATCACCTCAGTTACTCAGGAGTTCTTTTTGGTGGTGGTGGTGATGGTGATGCCTCAGAGGAGAATCTGGAAGGACAAAATACCAGCACCTGGAGTGGAACAAAGGAGGCATACATGATCCACATTAGATTATGAACAATTTATGATATATTATTCATAAAAATACAAAAAGCAGGTAGCTACTATTTTTGACAATGTGGAAACATTTTCCTGCATGATAGTCTCCCTATAAAGAACCCTATGCCTTTGTAAAATTCTTGGACACACTGCTTATGGAAGATGTGATTACAAAGCATCATTCCAAGTAGCAAATGGTAATCATCACTGTATCTTCAAAGGATAGTAGGGTCAATTAACTGCTGTTTTCTTTATTTTGTTGAGCTCTGTCATGAACTGGACATGTCACTTTAGGAAATACCTCTCAATGACCATATTATTTTGCTTAATAGAGACGAAAATTATTTGAATTCCCTAGGAAATTCTGGGTGTAAGGAGAGAGTAACACAAAAATAACCGGATGGGAATCGATACAGGAAGTAATAGAAAGAGACAGTGTCAAGAAATCTCTGATTTAATTACTTCAGTATCAAACAAGCTGGCCTCAGAACAGACAAGCAGCTTGCATCTTAGCAGGACCCAAAGAGAAAAGAAATGTTTGCTATACCTCATGGGTTAGCAAACCCATGCTAGACTGAATGGGTTTTCATTCAGTCTAGTCTGCTTCTCCTCCTCAAACTGATAATTGGTCACTAAGAAAAGCTCTTAAGTTAAAAAGTCCTAGTTAGGCTTGTTAGAGATCAGATGGTTGTAGATGTGTTATGTTACTTCTGAGGTCTCTGTTCTGTTCCATTGGTCTATATCTCTGTTTTGGTACCAGTACCATATACATCATGGAATACTATGCAGTCATAAAAAAGGATGATTTTATGTCCTTTGCAGGGACATGAGTGGAGCTGGAAACCAACATTTTCAGTAAACTGACACAAGAACAGAAAACCAAACACCACATGTTCTCACTAATAAGTGGGTATTGAACAATGAGAATACATGGACACAGGGAGGAGAACATCACACACCAGGGCTTTTCGGGGTTTTGAGGGGTTAGGGGAGGGATAGCAGCGGGTAGGGGATTGGGGAGGGCTAACATTAGAAGAAATACCTAATGTAGATGATGGGGGGATGGATGCAGCAAACTGCCACGCCACGTGTTGACCTAGGTAACAAACCTGCACATTCTGCATATGTACCGCAGAACTCAAAGTATAATTATATTACATATATGTATCTCCTAGTTATAGTTTTAAAGTATCCTTAGAGAAGTGAACAGTGGATTTCCAGGCTGCAAGGTGGTATTATCAGAAGGATTTGAGTAGCTGAAGAGTAAATATACAGGAAAGAAGGGATGCCTTCCCATCTCTTTTATAGATCCATCATCTTTTAAAACTCTGAGTATTTCTAAACAGTTAAATACAGACATTATCATGGGTTATACAGTTAACTCCCATGACATCAACAATAAATTTGTTCTGTTTTAAGCCCAGGTTAGGTCTATTCATGTCATGTTTCTAATCTCTCCATAAAACTAAGAATTACATGTTTAGTTTTATTTTTTGGAATTTAGTGTAGTAACTGCTAGTTGTTTCTGTGAGGGGCAAGAAAGGTAATATAATTAATGTTATTTATGTTAACTTTTCCACAAAATTTTACATATTGAAATTCTAAAAAATACAAATCTGCTGCAAAATGAACTGAGTTTGGATCCTAATTTGGCTGAAGCTACTTAAGTCTTCTAACCTCAGTTTTATAATCTGAAACATGTGACTGTGTACAAAATGATTGTGATTAGAGATCATATGTATAAAATACTTAGCATACATTAACAAAATATATATATGATAGGTTGTTTTGCTCTGCACGTGTACTGAACTAGCCAGGTTTCAATAATGGCTTGCACACAATACTAGGAAAAGTCTATTCCAATAGAAATGTATTAGGTTGGTGCAAAAGCAATTGTGGTTTTTGTCATTTAAAGTAATGCCATTAAAAGGTTTTGCCATTACTTTTAATGGGAAAAATTACAATTGCTTTTGCACCAGCCTAGTATCATTGGTTAAGTAGAAGTTATGTAGCCCATTCAGAATCAATACCAGCAAAGTGTTAAACAACCATCCCTTTAATATACCGTTATTGACCAAAAGAAAGAAAAAAAGGCAACAAGTGATAGAAAAGATGTGGGTATGAAGCTTGCTGATAATCTGAGCTGGTGGAAACATAGGTGTGGAAATAGCCTTTATTTGTATAGTTAGCCTACCTTTTATCACAGTCAAATAACCTTTTCCTAACTTCTCAAAAAGTAGCTAGAAAGTTCTAATTTTTTTGAAAAACACAGTGACAATCTTTCACTTACTATCTGCAAAATGCTAAACCTCAAGCACAAAACAATTCTTTCCTTCCAGAATGTAGTCATGTATACTACAGCGTTAATGGCATTTCTGTGACTTATTTTCAGGAGTTTAGCATTTTCATTTAGCTGATTAAAATCTGTTGTGGATGATGGTTATGCCAGTTTTTTAAATCATTCAAACACTCAAAAATGATTTTAAAATCTTTAAATGGCTTATAGCAGATTTTTATTTCTCAAAGGTTTTCTTTCCACTTATGGAAAAATTTGCTTAAATTATGCCCCTTTGTCATATTCTCAGTAAATGTTAAATCAATGTAAAATGAGTGGATTTGTATTTCTAAAAATAACCTTTTTTTGCAGGAAGAAGAACTAAGGAAGAGTGGGGAAGCCAAGTATGCCCACTTGAGTGATGAACTTCATGTATTAATTGAAGTGTTTGCTCCACCTGGGGAAGCTTATTCACGTATGAGTCATGCATTGGAAGAGATTAAGAAATTCCTGGTTCCTGTAAGTGTCTTTCATTTTTTACAAAGATGTTTCTCATCAGCTTCTATTTTAAAATGCATCTTTGATCTTCACTGACTTTTTAAAGGAAATTTGTATTGCAAACCAATGATCTCCCCCTAAGATCAATGCAAAGCTATAATAAAATAGGTACCAAAAGCATTTAACACAGGACCTGGTATGTTGTCACATAGTGATGGTTTAACAGCATTATTTGTCATGCTGATGTCATGCCATGCACCGGTTCATAGTCCTGAAGAAAAAGACAAGTTTATAAACAGACATATATAATTAAAGTTGTATACCTTTTTATTGCATCTTAATCACTTGAAAGGTTATCATTTGCAATTTTTGATTAATAGGGAAAGAATTTCCTGTTATAGTATAAAGGGAAAAAGATCAGATATGTAATATTTGAAAGAAGACAATGGTATCATTTAAACATATCAAATGTATTTTCATGTGGTGGCATGCCAGGTGTTGGCACATTATAAAACATAATATAAAATAATCAATATTAGTAAAGCCAGACATTTGTTGACTTTAAGCAAAAATTGGAGAAATAAACTCACTCTACTATGAGAGAGCAACAGAGAATGTTCATTTAGTAGGGCAACAAATTCAGGGTTGCATACTGAGTAGAATTCTCTACTGATTTTCTAAGGAATAGAGGAAGGTAAAATGAATGAAGCTTTCCTAAAGGTTGAAGATTTAGCATTCTAGGAAGAAGTCATTCAAATAGAAATCTTGGCATCAGGATTAGAGCTGGGAATAAGACAATTAGAAGAGGATGCTGAGTAAAGTTTTCTGGAGTGTCTGGCAGAGTCTTCAACAGAAGAAAGCTAAGATACATCTGTACAATGAAGAAACTGTAGATTTTTAAATAAGCTATAAACTAAGAGGAAATGGTGGGTAAGATTCATTGATTGGCAGTGATTTTGAGAATAGGAAAAGAAAAATAAAACCAGAGAACTTCAAGAATTTAAAAGCATCAAGATGGACAGAACAGAGAACTCCTTGTGAACTGTCTGAATATTGTAAAATATTGGAAAACAACCCAGTTTTAGCATTTTAAGTGGATTGTTGAAGATAAAAGAATTATTGTTGGCCTGGGGAAAATTTCCAGCCTGTTGGTCTCCATTCACACACTGTAGTCTTATAAAAACAAGTAGAGTGCCAAGAGTCAATAAAATACCTTTAATTTGAGTACTGCTGATTTTAAATCTCTAGTACTTTGGGGAGGTAAAATATTAAAGTTTTCATTATATATGATTATTTATCTTAAAAGAATTTTAAAATAATTTATTTGATGAGTAAAGAAAAATGGGATATGAACTTCTAAACTAATATATGCTTCAATTATGTTGATGCATTCCTCTTCCCTTTATATTCTATGAAGAGGTAAGCAAATATTGCCACTATTATATTTTATACTATTTCTTTCTTTTATAGTCAGACATCAGGATTGCCACATATGATTGTGAGAGTTGTGTCTTGTACAACTCTAGGGGGTGACATTTACACCATAGTTTGAATGGTACTCCCTAAGACCATGAATACAACTTCCCTTTTTCTAATCCTTCTCAGTAGGTTACTTCAAAATAATGACACTGTTTTATTTTCCTAAATTGGTTTATTCTTACCTTCAATTAAATTCAATTAATAAGTTTTACTAATGCTTAATTATTAACTCCTGATTGAAACATAATACATTGTCTTATAGTTAGAAATTATGAAATGTTCAATGAAATTCTGCACACTGAATGTATGTTTATATATTCTTTCATTAAAAAGACGAAAGGAGGAGTTTTTGCACAGATAATTTTATTAAGTCATGGATAACAAATAGATTGCTTTTTTAACCTTTTCCAATAACTATATTACAGACATAGTTTAAGAGACTGTAATGCTCTTTTATACCTTGGCCCATTATGGCCTAGAATCTTCCCAACACAGCATTCTGCACAGCGTATTAGCAGAACTGACAGAACTTGATAAATGTTTGTCATACCAGGCTTAATTTTTTAATGATTATCACTATGGGTCTGTAAAATTTAAAGAAAAGATATGTATAATGTTTATACTTGTGTAAAAATGTGTATATGTGTGTAGTGTGTATCTGTTACCAGATTCACATACAAGACTTTAAGTCAATTTAACAAAGAAAAAAATATATAGATCATTCCAGGTTCTTTCTTTCCTGTGTTAGTTAGATTTGTGTTTTGGTGACAGCTGTGATTCTTGAAATGGAACAATTAGGGCCTATTATCTCATTTCGAGTTTGAGATACTGGTAGCACATCTAGAAAACGTACCAAGAGTCTGACTATGGAGGAAAAGTAAAATCTCTTTCTTCTTATGGCAAAAGCAAATGGGGAATTTTCTTGCCTCCCTTCTTCAAACACTGTAATCCTAGACCTGAAATTGGAAAATGACACTGATTACTAAGAGCAATCACAGTGGAAAGTAAGTAGATATAAAGAAAAATAGAAAAGGGAAGCAGGGTATTTTCAGTCTAGGAGATAGATCTCAACTTTTGTGGACTAAAAATTTTTTATAAAGTTTTAGAATATGATAAATATAAAATTTGTCCCTGAAATTGATGCTGTAATTTGAGGAAAAAGTGAAAATCTGATGAGTCTATTTTTTTTTTTTTGAGATGGAGTCTCACTCTCACCTAGGCTGGAGTGCAGTAGCGCGATCTCAGCTCCCTGCAACCTCCTCCTCCTAGGTTCAAGTGATTCTCCTGCTTCAGCCTCCAGAGTAGCTGAGATTACAGGCGCATGCCACCATGCATAGCCAATTCTTGTATTTTTAGTAGAGACGGGCTTTTGCCATATTGGCCAGGCTGGTCTTGAACTCCTGACTTCAGATGATCTAACCTGCCTCAGCCTCCTAAAGTGCTGGAATAACAGGCATTAGCCACCATATCCAGCTGATCAGTCTTCTATGCAGGTGAATATATATAGGGAAAACAATGTATTCAACTAAACCCCATGAGCCAGCAAAAGTAACATTAATAAATTGCAGGATCTGAAAGGTGAGAGATGGAAGATATAGTTTGGCTGGCTGGCGGCAGGAGTTCATCATTTATAACAATAATATCCTACAAACAAGAGAGCAATTGGTTACAGAATTTAGAAACAAAGTTCAGTACAGAGAGGGAAGCAGAATCCATAACCCAGATTTCATTCCTTCACTGTTGTGGTTGTTAAAATGTTGTCAAGAGTTCCCTCATATTGCTATCTCAAAAACAATTAATCCCTTTTCTTTCTTATAATTAATCAGATTTTAACAGTGTGGTAGCTAATGGCAGTAAGCACAAAGCCACATGTATTTATGTAATTATTACTTGCTCAGAAATATTTCCTGTATTGCTATAGTGCTATAGCACTATAATAGTAATCTGATTTTATTGGAAGACATTTGTAATCATCTCCTATGGAGTATTTCTTCTTATCTGATAAGATGTAATAGATAATATAGGCTTTCAACTTAGAACAAAACTAAAATTCTTATTAGTTCTTAGAACAGAATAATAGTAAGGATGATGTTTATTATTACTGAAATCTAGGACTACTGTGGCATTGCTAATCAATTGACATAACCTGGAAGACAGATAAAAGAAGCAGTTGGCATAATAAGCATATGTCAACACTGACCTACAAATAGCTTTTAGATGAATGCAACTCAGAAAGACTCATTATTACTGGAGATTCATTCGAAAAGGGAATCAAGGACAGAAAACAGGCTCAGTAATCAGAATCTGTTAAATAAGGTTTATAATTTTTATCTGAGAAAACAATTGGAAATAAGTGAAATAAATCATACTACTTAACAAATATTTCTGGACACCAAACATATGCCAGACACAATTCTAGAAATTTGTGTTACATGAGCCACTGACTTAGTAGAATTTAAGAATCAGAAAACTATTTCCAAAATGTAAAAGACAAAGATTATAAAGACTTATTTGACAGCTACTAGAAACGGGAAACCAGATTGGATAGTAATGTGTTTAAGGAAGGATGGCGGCAGCAACAGAGCAGGAAGCACTGATCAAACAGAAAGTGATACTCCTAGAGTCAAAGAAAATCAATTGCTGGCAAAGACCACCACCGTACAAACAAGGGTAATTTATTTACTAAGACAGAGAAAAAGAGAGAAAGTGGAAGGGGGAGAGGAAGAGAGAGAGAAGGAGAGTCTGATTAGCCTCTTGAAGACATGGATGACCCACAACCAAAGATTCTGTTTCACAGTGAGAAATTTAAAATATACCAAGAAACACTTACAGAGAATAGCACATTAAAAAACTGATTTTTTAAACAAAATTGTGTATTTCTGAAATGTATCTTCAACTTGTAGCAATTAGTTCTTACTTTTTAAAGAGCTCATTTTACAGCTAAATAACATAAAACATTTTTTGAATTGCCCTTTCTTGATTAACTGATCTCATTTTACTACTTTGAAACTCAACAAGCTACAGTGAAAAATGTATTGATGCCTTCAGACAGTATTTAAACTAGATAGCCAGGAAACTTTGAAGAATCCCTATGCTACCAAAAATGTAAAACTGCTATGTCATCGTTAGTATTTTTGCTGCTGTTGTTGTTCCCTTCCCATTCATTCCAAGCCAGTCTCTCTACATAGTGTATATAAAGAGGCACATAAAACAATGCCTTAAAATACAAGTACAGATGGCTTACTGGATGGTCTGTACTCATTGTGTTACAAATAGGACTTGGCTTTATTCTTAACAACTGTCATTCTCCTTTTCTTATTCTTTTTTGCAGCTTGAACAAATAACATACTTTTCTACTCATTCTTTTAATAGAAGAATCTTAGTTTAGGCAATTGAGGTTTTAAGAAGCCCAGTTATTTTCAATTTATAATTGCCATTTTAAATCTAGTGCAAAACTTCTCCTCCCACAGGTTTAGAACAAATTTATGGCTTGGAGAGTAGCAGTGAGAAGAGGGCGTGGTATACTCATTCATCTCCTTGTACTATCTGTCTCCAGCTTTTAGTGCTCCCAGACCTTTGTGAAAGGTCAGGGAGAATGAGACTGGGAGGTGATGTGAAAGTAGAGCAAGAGGACGGCACGGTGGCTCACGCCTGTAATCCCAGCTCTTTGGGAGGCCAAGGCAGGCAGATCACGAGGTCAGGAGATCGACACCAGCCTAACCAACATGGCGAAACCCTGTCTCTACTAAAATACAAAAATAAGCTAGGCGTAGTGGCGGAGGCCTGTAATCCCAGCTACTCAGGAAGCTGAGGCAGGAGAATCGCTTGAATCTGGGAGGCTGAGGTTTCAGTGAGCCGAGACCGTGCCATTGCACTCCAGCCTGGGTGACAGAGGGAGATTCTGTTGAAAAGAAAAAAAAGGAAAGGAAAAAGTAAAGCAAGAGAGGCATATCACTGTTCTGGTAATAATCTGGTTAGCCTGGTTAGTTTGAGTCTTAATTTCAAATATTTTCCCCTGATGGGATATGTGAATGATAGACCAGTAGAATTGTTGGAAATCCTCAAATGACTTTCTTCCTGTTAGCTCAGTGAACTCTTGGAAGGGTTCAGGGTTCTCACAGTGAAGCGTTCTCTCTCAATAATCTCTAAATGCTGGGCTATCATTTTCCTCTGTCCAGTGTTCCAGATGAGCTTGGTTTTATATACTTAACTTGGTCTTTCTGTCTGAGAGCTGTAAGATTATTTTACCTTATCCTTAGAGTTCAAGCATGTTGCTAAGATATGCTCAGGTTTTGCTCTTTTCTCATCAGCCCATCCTAGATATAAAATAATGGATTTTTTTTTTTTGAGATGGAGTCTTACTCTGTTGCCCAGGCTGGAGTGTAATGGCGCAATCTCAGCTCACTGCAACCTCCACCTCCAGAGTTCAAGTGATTCTCCTGCCTCAGTCTCCTGAGTAGCTTGGACTACAGGTGTGAGCCGCCACTCCCGGCTAATTGTTGTATTTTTAGTAGAGATGGGGTTTCACCATATTGGTCAGGCTGACCTTGGGATCATCTCCTGACCTTGTGATCCACCCACCTTGACATCCTAGAGTGCTGGGATTACAGGCGTGAGCCACTGTGCTTAGCAAAATGGAATTTTTTTAAAATGCATGTGAAAGAGTCTGAAAATATGGAGTTATTTTGAACTAATCAGCTCTTTATTCATGTAAACAAAAAACTTTTTAAAAAATGACCCAATCAAGTAACATGGGAGTTCAATAATGAATTATTGATGTATGATGGTGGCAGTAATAGCACCATTTTTTAATTATCAATCACCAGGATTCTGTGCTAATATATATATATATATATATATATATATATATATATATATATATGTATGTATATATTCACACAGACACATATATATATCATACATATATATGATATGTATGATGTTGTATATATATACATATATATAAACACACACACACATAGAAGACAATCATTTATGTTATTTTTAGCTACTTAATGAGTCAATTGTAATTTTCCAAAACCTGTTTCCTTTTCTATTACTACCATTTCTCAGATATCCTTTGTTCCCTTTCTTTATTTTCTCTGTTCTGAACTTCATAATTTTAAGGCTTGGCTTCCATAACACAGAAATTTTAGTTGTTCTTGTATACCAAGAATAACAACATCTTAAAATTTTAAGAGATTTTATATGGTTTGTTTCAACCACACCTCTCATTTAGAATTCTGTATCCTCCAACTAGTATTTGTCTTCATTTAGATCAAAATAAAGTTTGAACACACAGATTCATATAATAATTTCACCCAGTTTCACTGGTCTTGTCTGTGAACCATAGCACAGAAGGGAGAGAAAACACCATCTGATGAAATTAGGACATTTTTCAAAGATAAATTACATTCTAACCCTCTTCTGTTTTTTTCTTCTTATTGCTAATCTACTTCTTATTTGAGGAATTCGAAGCTTTAGAAAGACAATTTATAAGCCAGCATAGATATCAGAATCTGTAGAAAATTCTTTTACAAGTGAAAAAAGAATGTTTTACAAATAGAGTGTTTGTGACTACTCTTCTCAGACCCATAAATAGACAAGTTACAGTTAGGATAAGATTTCGGTTAAAACTAGTCCTCATACAAAGTAGGGACATCTTTTTAGACCAGGCATGTTTTTACAGCAAAAGAAATCCACTGCATAGAACATATTTTATAATATTCTTTTTTTAGAGAAGTATATTAATGGTTGTGATTAACAATTTGCTAGTAACTGTACATGTTAGTGATACAAGGAGAGTAACCTTTTCTCTAGAACCTAGATGATGTCCTCACCAAAGTGTGGCAAAACACAAGTCACTTCTTGTAAGAATTACATTATCAACCTGAGGTTCTGTGAGCAACGATAATCTGCTACCCCAAAATTATTATTATTATTATTATTATTATTATTATTATTATTATTATTTTGAGACGGAGTTTTGCTCTTGTTTACCCAGGCTGGAGTGCAATGACGCGATCTCGGCTCACCACAACCTCTGCCTCCTGGGTTCAGGCAATTCCCCTGCCTCAGCCTCCTGAGTAGCTGGGATTACAGGCACGCGCCACCATGCCCAACTAATTTTTTTGTATTTTTAGTAGAGACGGGGTTTCACCATGTTGACGAGGAGGGTCTCGATCTCTTGACCTTGTGATTCACCCACCTCGGCCTCCCAAAGTGCTGGGATTACAGGCTTGAGCCACCGTGCCGGGCCCCAAAATTATTTACTTTTATAACTGTGCTACCCTTGCATTAAGTCCAGTTCACTTTGTTACAGAACACATCTATGTAAAAGCTTTTATCTCAATACCAATGTGGATTGATTCCTATACTTGTAGAACTAGAAGGGATACTTAAGCTCAGAACAATTAACATGTTTCTAAGGCAATTTAAATATTAACGTTTGGAAGAGAGTACTTGAAATTCATTCATATTTTTTTTGTCAATTTTCTAAAGAATTTTCAGAAGTCATAGAGCTCCAAAGAGGGTTGTTTGAAAACACAGGTGGAATTTAACCCTCATTTTAAGTCATGATACTAAAATTAAGGCCAGCACGGTTACTTAAACTGCCTGAGGTCAGGTAACAAAAAAGGGACTGATCAGATGCCTGCTCATCAAGGATAGTATCAAAATATGCAGGCCCAGATGCTATAAGTTTTCTCATACTGTATTGAAGAGTACCAAACAAGTAACTTGCAGTGGGAATGGTTTGTGTAATTAGAGTTAGGCTTCTCTGTATTTAGAGCGTCATATAATGCCTATTTCTGGTCACATAGACAACTCTGGACTGATTATCCTTCAGTAAGCACTTGCCAATAATATTTTTAGTGGTAACACAGGTGCAGTTTTTCTTGCACATTCTTAGATTCTCATTAATTCAATAATATCTTCATAAGACTGTTCTGTTTGGGGACCTCTTCCTTGTTTTCACTTTCTTATTTTCACGGCAGAAACATATTATACCCGTTGGTGAAATCAATTTGCAGTTCTTTTAAACACAGGCAAGGAGTATGTGACAGAACTGTGGTAGGAGTAGGGGCATGAACATACCATATGTTGGAATTATGCATAGCCTAACATTTTAAGGAATACTTTCTCATCTCTAGAAGCAAGATGATAACTTTCTACATTATAATGTGGTCATTCTCACAGTTAGTAAGAGTGGTTATTAGTGCAGTGTACTGAAATACATTTAGAAAGTAGACTTCAGAAGGAAAAGAGGGACCGGCACAGTAATATGTATTTATCATCTGTTAGTCTCAGGAATAAAAGAAAATACTATCTACTTAAATTACAGTAACATTCTAAAGCTTCAGGATCCTATTCTCTGAGTACCAAAGTTATAGATTTAACTAGTTATGCCATACACTATGAGGAGAGCAGAGGGAGGGGGTATATTTTCAGTATGTATATGTGTGTGTATGTATGTATTGAGAGACAGAAAAAAAGAGAGAGATAGAGAAAGAGAGAAGGTAGATTCTCACAGAAATTTTAAGAGCAGGCAAAATAATATAGAGCTTCACAGAGAACAGAGCTGTGAGGTCCTAGGCAGTTCTCAGTTCAACATTAAAATAATCCACCTCTGTGTGCCTATTCACTATTCAGCCTCTTCCCAACCAGCTTCCTTGACTTCACAGCTTTTACTCACTCCTGATTTGGAACTTCTCTGAATCTGAGTTTGTTATAATAGCTCTTGCCCTCTCCTTTCCCCACTGGCCCTTTATAACTCTCAGCAATAGCGCCCACTGCTGCCTATTCTCGTTCATATCTATCTGTATCTACGTGTATCCATGTATCTATCTATCTGTCATTTTTCTTTCTATCTATGTATCTATATTCACTACATGCATCTTGAAAAATAGCTTATATTTCAAAGAACTTTGAAATAAATTATTTTATCTCTCAAATTTCACAGATATGCTATGTTTACTCTTATAAAGTATTTCAATTTTTTTACTCTGTTTTATTCCTTCCTTTTATGTCTGTAAGTTCAATGGGCTCATTTTTCCATTTTTATTTTTGTAAACATAGTGGAAAGAAATCCTACTCCAATCTAATAATTTAAACCTGGCACACAATTGTAATTTCATGTGTCTTGTTATATTTGTCTGTCTTTAGATGAACAGGATAATTTTAAAATTGTAAAAGAAACTACCATAATTCTATTTTTCTTTAAAATTTAGCTCAACTAAAAATATACATAATTATATAGAGTTCAGTATATAACACTATCCCATTCATTTATTAAACATAATTAGGAGTTGTTTAATATATTGAACAAATGTTTTTAGTTTAAGTTAGCTTCATTTTTATAATTATAAATCTATGAATGAATGAGCATTTCTGACTATTCTACTGTTTAAGGAGAGGTTTTCTTTAAATGCATGATAGGGATGGGCAAAAAAATAATAATAAAATAAAAAGAAATATCTGAGCCAGGAAACTAATCTTATTCTAGTGGTTTCATGGAAGCTTAAGGCTCAAAACCCATATTCCAAATAATAATAATAGTAGTAAAGTTAATGTTATAGGTTAGAATAGTTATGGGGTACTGTGGAATGCCACGTGACTAGTGACAGCATGAAGAATTGGGCTGCTGAATTTTAGCTTCTTAAGATACTGTGTAATTTGTATTTTCTGTGGTCAGGTAGATCACTGATCACTTTGAGATCACCTTCAAAATGAGAAGAAACCTCTGGATTCTCTGCCCAGAAAAATGCACATGCATATTATGATGTCCCCTGGACAACAGACGTGCAGGGAATTCACATTCATGGATCAAAGATGAAGGAGACTTACACTAGAAGCATCACAGTCATATTATGGGAGAAAGAAATATTAAAATGCATGACTAAAATCATATTAAAATGCTAAATTTATTTCATATTAGAAAATTAAATGATCTATATTGAAAAGTACAGGTCATTTTGCCTAAAACTACCCGAGGATAGTTATAATATAAAAGTACATCTTTTTACAGTTATTTTCTAAAATGAATGAATATTTTATCTTACAATGAGATAATTTTACTACCAAACTGTAATTCACTACCTTTCAGTATAATTCTCATTTTCAAGTTTCATTTTAAACGTGAAACAAATTCGATGTCAATTATAGTAGTTAGAATGCATTGCATCCCCCGTTATCGATCATAACACTTGGTCTGCAGTAGCAAGAATGAGTCTGTATACTGTGAATAGTAGGAGGCTTGTCTGTCTATTGCTGACTGACCCTAAACTTCTTATCTAAGTATTAAAATCAGGAAATGTAGCTCATTATAAAGAATATACACAAAGGTGAAGAAACTTGACTATGGAATGTCTATTATATTTTAGATTAACTTATGGCAGTCACTCAAACATCTCTTTCCTCTTTAAGTGACTTTCTAAACATCATTCATCAAAACATCAGTAGTCCCTTTGCTCTCTACTTTCCTCTGCAAGAAATTGCCTTAACTTATCCTCTAAAGTAGGAAAACTTTACCATAGTCCAAAATATCCATATCTATAAATTGTACATAGAATTTTTTTTCTGATTCTTTAGAAATAAAATATAACTGTAAAATATTATAACAGAAGAAATACTAGCATGTATTGGTAACCAGAGTGACTCTTCTTAGGATATCAGATTTTTCACTACCTGACCCCCAACCAATCTGGAAATATCTACCCTCTCTTGCATTTTTTACTCCCAATTTGCCTTCACTGATCATGCAGTCTTAGGAGATAACCACCTGTAATCCCAGAACTTTGTGAGGCCGAGGCAGGTGGATCACAAGGTCGGGCTATTGAGACCATCCTGGTTAACAGGGTGAAACCCTGTCTCTACTAAAAATACAAAAAGTTAGCCAGGCGTGGGGGCGCCTGCCTGTAGTCCCAGCAACTTGGGAGGCTGTAGCAAGAGAATTGCTTGAACATGGGAGGCCGAGGTTGTCGTGAGCCAAGATCCTGCCACTGCACTCCCACCTGGGCAACAGAGTGACATTCTGTCTCAAAAAAAAAAAAAAAGAAAAAGAAAGAAAGAAAAAGAAAGAAAGAAAGAAAAACAGAAAGAAAGAAAGAAAGAAAGAAAAAGAAAAGAAAGAAAGAAAAAGCAAGAAAGAAAGAAAGAAAGAAAGAAAAACTTAAAGAAATAATCTTGACCTGAAAACTGCACATCTCTCCAAACCCCCTTTACTTTTGTCATCTGGTAAATACTTAGAGATTAGAAAAGAGTGGGATGCCTAATATCTGCCTGTCTCCTTCCTAGGCCTAGTGCTGGGCTGTGCCTGCAGCAGTCTACACTGGGTCCTCTTGCCTCTTTACAAGTCCTTCAAGTTTCCAGATGTATAAAGGCTATGACTGATTTGTAAGTAGGGGGAGCAGATGTTTCAAGTACCCTAAACTGATCCCTGGCATGTGGCAAACTCTAAGCCCTCGCAGAGCGGAGTGGAAAAACTGTCTGGACTGTTGTCACTGGATTTTAGCATTTCCCCTTTAATTTTCTGCATCTCAACCCTAGAAAGTCAACGTCAAACTCCCCTTTTCCAAAAAGCAACAGAACTTCTTTTACGTTCCCCAAAGTGCAAAGATTAACAAATTCTGCACGACATAACGTCAATATTCATGAATATACATATATACTGAAATATAAAGTGAAACGTTAAAATATCTAAATATTTCTGGGTATCCAGATGTTTACACATGTATAGAACAAAATGTACGGATATTTGACTAAAGTATTTTTTATCCTGTTGGCAGACTCTAGTTTTGCCTAAACACCTGTGTGGAAATCTGTTTAAGTGCTTTTCCTTTGAAGCACATTTCTGCCACTGCTGTTTGGCTCATTCATCTGTTATTTATGTTACAACTCAAATGTTAGAATCACTTGAAAGCTAGACCAAGACAGTGATTCCTTAATTTATTCTTTTAGATAACTCAGTATCTGTAAATCACACTGGCTAATTAAATTCATCAAGTGTTACTTTAAAATAATTCAAAAATCAAATCACAAGTAATAACAGGCCTTTAATTTTCAAGGAGGAAAAAAGCTTATTTTTTAGAAATAGTCAATTTGCTTTTATAAATTAAAAATTTGATTGGTAAATACACTAGTGAGCATCTAATATGCTGGGGAGACAGATAAGTTGACAGTGGATATGCTATTTGCAAATGTGTCTGTCTTCTCTCCCTCATGAGATGCAGCTTCATGAAGTCAGAAATCAGAGCTGAATTATACTTTATAAGTCCCATGCTGCCTGATGAGATTGCATGTGCTGCCATTCTCAATAAATATTGATTGATGAAAGTAGCCTCTTACAATGTGAACAGGTTAAAAATGTTTAATTGAACTTTTTCATTAACCAGAGGTTCTTCTACAACCTATATATGTTTGGGCTCCTAAAGAGAAGCATTATTTCTCCATAGCACCAAGAGATACAACAAACTGTAAGTGATAAATCTTGGCTTCATGCTCAATTTTTTTCTGTAAGCGAACTTGTGGTAAGGAGCTGCAGTGCAAGGGGGTTCAATATTTTGTATTGTGGTCTATTCGAAGGGAAAGAAGCACATGCTTTTAGAGGTCATTACATTTCATAAAGACAACTGGAAAACAGAATTAAAATTGGTCATTCCTTTGGGCATAAGATGAGAATCTTAAAAGTTGTCTTTTTGTTATGAGAAACCTCCTTTAAACCTTAGGTATAAGGGAAGAAACAATATTTTCCTCAGCTTACTTTCTAAAGTAGGACTAAGAAATTATTCTAATTTGTAGATTACGGAAGTTATCTCCTTCAGTTATCAAGAAGAAACTTTCACTTGGATTTATTGGGCCCACATATAGGACTGCATATCAAAATGTGGGGGATGAGGAGAAACTCTTGTGAGATTCTGCAGCCCCTGTGTTCCAATTAGACTGTGTTAGAGAACTTTCCTTAATTTAGATTGGGTTAGGACATCATTTCCCAAAATATCATGTGGAACATTTATTTCTCACAGTGGTCTATTGGAAAAGAAAAAGCGAGAAGGGCCCTGTACTCAATTAAGTTTAGAAAATGCTGTCTTCAGTATTCCCCTTTCATAGAGTCACAGCTCTAAATACAATTTAAAGGCTCAGAAGAGTCCTGCGATGAACAAGCTAAACTTTTCAATCCAGTGTTTGCATATTTATTTGGCCAAGTAGTCCTTGGTCTGGAACTTACCTAATTTTTTGTCAAAATACTTGAGAGGTGGTTATATTAGAGCAATGTTTCAGCTTTTGTAAAGTGAGTTCTTAAAACAGTAGCATTTCCCTCATTCTGGAATTTCTGTGTGCTCACGTATTTTCTTAGACTGCTAAAATGTAATCGTTCATGTTTTCGTAGCATTTTCTGCATCACTAAATGCCATAATTTGTAATTACGTTAAACCAAGAATTTATCTCATCCTTAGAACATAGCCTCAGGTAACCAAACTGATTTGAAATATTATCTGCTTTGCATATATTTGTGATGGCACCTTTACTCCCTGTAATCATGTTAACTGCCATGTTTTATTTCACTACTAAATAGTAACCAGCTTAAGTGGTGATCAGTAGTGAACAAGTCTACTGCTGTCAGTGTGAGAAATATGAACAGAATGGTCAACATGTATACTTAGCATTGAGACTCATTTCCTTTTAAGAATACATGCTCAGCAGGGAAGATCTATTCACACATTGGCTATGACACTTAAAATATAAATGTTTCCCTTTTTATTAACTGAAAATCTGAGCTTCCAGAGCCAAAATTCCACATTGAGGGTTGGTAGAACAAAGGTTCTAAATCTGATTTGTATAAAATTGGCATGATATTTTATTGTCACGACCTAGGAGTGACCTGGCCCAGACTACAGTCATGACTATCTAATTTTTGTCAGAAAGCAGAGATGAAAATTGATAATAAAATGATCATTTTTGACAGATATCCTCCAAATTTATCATAATTTATTGATTGTGAGCATCTTCTACCTATAAAAAGAACTCTCCAAATTTTGCAAGTTTAAAGTTGAAAAAGTTATTGGATCTTCTACAGTGTAGTAGTTGTACTTTGTATTAGTTGAAAGTTCACATGCAAATATAGTATAAAAAGATACCTTTGCAAAACCTTGACCCCTCCCACCAAAAAAAAAAAAAAAAACACCATCTAAACACTTATACTGAAATGGAGCACAGATCTACAGGCCACACATACGAATTTGTTCATGTGTTAGAGCAGCAAGTTTTTGAGAATATTCTTGGTTGTGCCCACAGTTACTGCTGCATCACAAGCTGATGAAGAAGAGAAGTCATGTTTCTTTTTACTCAAGCAGGTAGCCTAGGGAGACCAGCTTTTTAGAACCTAACCATTAACTTTCAAAGCATATGGTTATACTTTTGATTGGCAACATGACAGGACTGCCATTCAGCTTCTGCCAGAGATTATAAACTCAGATACTCAGCTGCCTAATTCCTATCAAAGCTTACTTCTGAGACATAGTGTTTATTGAAGATTGCCTGTAAGATATTCTTGCCTTTTGAACATGAATTCATCCATGCATTACCTTTCTTAGAGTATTTTTCATGGAACACAGGTTCTGGTTGATTTTCTGTAAAGAACACATGCATATACATATATATGCATATAAACAATATGTTATTATATTTATTATCTGGTCCCCACATAGTCTATTTTAAACACAGCTGCCAGAATGATCCCTTTTACACTATAACCCAGATCATGTCAGTCCTGTTCTTAAAGCTGCACACTGGCTGTCTGCCTCATGCAGAGTGAAAGTTATAGAATGTATAATGGCCTCCAAGGCCCTGTATGATTTTCCCCACCCAACAATTTCTCTTTAACCTCATGTCCCATGGTCTTCCCTTTGTTCCCTCTGGTCACTGTAACCTTTTCACTGTGCCCTCAGCAACTCAGGTTTGCTCTCTCCTTAGGGTCTTTGAAAGAACCCTCTGTATGAAAGCCTCCCCACAAGTCTCCAGTTCAGCACCTCAGCTTTTTCAAATCTTTGTTCACATGTCATTCTTTCCAATGAGGCCTTTCCAACAACCCTACTTAAAACATCTTGCTCCCCCTGACAGCATTCCTGATTCCCCTTGCCCTGGTGTATTCTCTTTTCTTTCTTTTCATTTTCTTTTTCTTTTTTTTTTTCTTTCTTCTTTTTCTCTTTCTTCCACTCCCTCCCTCCCGTCCTTTCTTCCTTTCTTCCTTTTTTCTTTCTTTTGTACTCGTTACCTTCTAAACCACCCTTACAAGGAGCTCAACTATTAGATCTGTTTTTTACTATCTGTCTCCCCTACTAGAATGTACAATCCATCTGTTTGTTGGATGTTTTATTCATTGTCTATCATTAAAGATAAGAAAGATCCCTGGCCACAGCATGCACTCAGTAAATCAGCTGGCTGATTCAATGAATGAAAGTTTATTGTAGGGCTATTGTTGCAACATAGTATAATGCTCACTTTCTCAGAGTCTCATAAGGAAAATTTCTCTCAGGTTTCTCTTTATCCATACAAGGCTCACTTCTAGACTGCAGACTGACTTCAGTCTGGTCCAGAGAAAAAAGGAAGGGAAAAAAGTGGTCAACTGAACACCACTTCAATGTTATTATAAATTGTGGTTTCTATTCCCCAATCTGCATGATGCCCTTTGCTTTTTAGTATTTTCAAATAACTGCTTCGTGCACTTAGTGGGTGAAACATTGTGAAGTATGCTTATTTCGTCTTACCCAGAGCAAGCTACCTTAATGGAATTCTTCTACCCTTTACCTCATGAAGATTAGGCCTTTAATCTCAAAATTTGCTCTCAATGTACATAATGTCTGTCAAAAATAAATTCATGTATAAGAAAAACATTGGTAATTTTCATGCAGCAAATTTGTTAAAATGCTTAGAATAATTTATCTGTAACTGAAATTTCAAGTTTTGTTAATGGAGACATTCTGCTTTTTGCTGAATTTTTTACAAATATGACCTTTTGTGCTTATGTTATAAAACCCATCCCTATAAGCAAGTCATGTTTTTATTGATCTAAGGATCAATATGTTTATTGCCGCTGAAATATCTCACTTTATTTCACTATAGTATTGTGGTCATACATAATTTTGATAGTTAATAACTCGTTAGTTGAATGTAAAAATTCCCCTGCATCAATTAGATGCAGTTTTCTTCTATGTTGCTTCAAAAATATAAATTAGAAAAATATTTAACACTCTTATTTGTAACTGCTCCAAAAGGATCAAGACTGATGATTTTTTAAAAAATAAATCTTTACTGAAAGTAGGCAGTTTTTGCTACTTTTCTCAACGTCAATAGAAAGAGACAGATTACTAGATTAAGGACAAACTAAGAAGTACTATAAACCCAGGTGGAGAAGCAGGTTGCATGGTACAGATTAGCTCAGACAGAAAATGCTCTTTCTGAGCCCTGGGGATCATCACAGAGAGCCATGAAGCCAAGCAAGTTGCCTGAAAAGTACAGGGAACTATTTGGCAAGAAGGGACAAGCTATTAAGCACACACTCCAACCTTTACATGTCATCAACCAGTCTTGATAGTGATGCAGTATTTTCTGAAACAGGTGATCCTTATTTATTTATTTTTCCAAATGAAATCACAACCAAGTCTTGACTCCACTGAAAAGGAAAAACATGCCTAGCTAGAATTTAGGAGCACAGAGGCAGGGAGCCAAGAATTTCTAACAGAAGCATTTAAGCATATTTAATATCTTATTGTAGAGCCAAAATTGACTTTGTTATTAGAATTTTTCTATGAATATGACTGCCATCGAATGCAGACATAACTTTGTTGTGAATCTAATATTGTATTGCATTTTACCTAACCCATAACTGTCTTCATATTTTGCTTGTACTTGGCAGAGTCTACTTCCTATTACATTTTATATTTTGTTCTTGGTCTTGTTGTATAATTAAGAATAGTAGAAGTATCAAGAAACAAGACTATATAATCTCATGAAACCCTTAATTGACTTACCTATTAACTTTTCCAATTTCCCTGCAGAAATTGTTTCTATCGATATTTTAATTTCATGTAAGCGGATGACAGGCAGTAAAGAGATTATAGCAGATGGTTGCCACAAACAACATACTACATTTCAGAATTGGTCTACAAAATTCTGCAGCTTGGCAGTGTGCGGTGGATCATATACTGCCTGGTAATGCCAAAAGAACTCTGGCAGAAACGTGTGTGTTGTCCCATTTTAATTTATTCTCTGACTTTATTAAGAGCTACCAGACTTGATTTCCTTGTGTCTGATACATCCATAAAATTTAAATTCAAGAAGTTTCACAAGTCCATTGTTTCCCTTCCCTTAAATGAAATTTCATGGCATCTAAGATTCAATCTTCAAAGAAACTACTGATAGCTTTAAATATTATTCTCAATAGGAAGTCTATAAATACAGGTGGCAAGTGATGTATGTGGTAACTAAGAGAATGCCCTTATATTTTCAACCTAAATCAATATTTTCTATTCTTAACAATCTCATTCAGTAACTCCCTGTGAAGTAAAAGTCAGTGCTATCTGCTAATTGTGAAGGCGGAGAAGCTGGGCTGGAAACCAGGAAAGACGTATAAAATGTTTAAACATTGTGGACATTAGAAGACACTAGGGAAACACGAAAACGTTTGAAGAATAGACGTCATTGAAGTGACACCAGTTGAGGTTGTAGTGGCACTACTGATACTGGAATGTATTGCTCTGCAGCATTGTCTGTCTCTCTCACTGACCACAGCAATCTAGGTACGGATACTAAGCCACAGAGATGTGGACTGACCCAGAGCTGGGTTTGTGTCAGGCTGGTTTGATGTAGGAACAAGGAGCCCAGAGAATTGAAGGCATTGTCAGGGGCATAGACTGAATCGTAGATCAGAGGGTCGAAGCTCAACAGAGCAGAGAATAAAGACAGAAGCCAGGAGGACTACAACAAAAGAAGGCATTAGGTGAAATAGGGTGTTTTCTGTAAGAACAGGTTGTGTAAAGTAAGAATATTTAAGACAGAGTTGGCACAATTCTGTAAATAAGGCTCATGGTGTTCAAAGTAATATTTAAGAAGTGAAACAATCCCATGTGATGCAAATTCTAGGGTGTGATGATTATGATGGATCACTGAAGTGGAATACAGAGAAATATCACTGTTGGTGAGAGGAAAATTATTATATCAATGAATAGTTTCTTAGAATAAACAAAAATTTAAAATCATGAATGAATGAAATTACATGTAGGCAGCTAACAGAAAATAGCATGAAGGGTGGCCAAATGGCCTTCTTTTCAAGGGTGTGGGCATTTTTACCCCCAAACAGGAAAGTAATTATATGGAAGTAACATTGATGAGGAGAGGGTAACCTACTCCTTCTTCTTGACCCTAACAGATACAGGATGTGCAGAAACAGCCTGTACTAACTAGACTGCAGAGAATCCAGGCTTCAGTTAAGAAAATGGAAATTGTGTCTAACAAGAAATTAAGAATATAAGGGATATTGTTGTGTGTGTGTCTTCTGTTAAACCATAAAATGGAGTACAGGGAACAGAGGGAAATTGTTTAGATGTGAATAGAGAAATCAGATGCTGAATTAGGGACTAGGTCCATCAGAACTTTATGAGAAGAGAGGATAAAAGTGAATTATAATAATGATGCTCATGATGATGATGAAAACCAACAACTATGGAATGTTTGCTATGTGGAAGGTACTGTTCTAAGCAACTTAACTCAGACCTGAAAGTTCAAATGAGATATTAGTATTTTAAATTTTAAAATGTGTTTAAGGCACAGAGACTTTTAGTGTTTTGGGTCACGTAGCTTGTTATGAGGAGAAGCTGGAAAGACTGGTGGACTTTAACTTTGTTCAGTGGCCAAGAGTATAGGGATGTATAGAGAATGAAGAATTTACCTGGTCTCATTTTCTAAACACTAGACTCTTTAATCGCTCATGGGTTTTCTCTGTGTATATGCGACGAGGGAGGGAAGGGAGATTGGTGGTTTGTTTTCTAAGTGCTCACTATGGCTCTGACAGTGGTTGTAACGGTTAGTACCCTGAAGAAGTAACAAAAGATGAACTGGCTGAAGGAGTTTGAGGTGATCAAGTGAAACACCACAACTGTGTACCATGAAATCAAGGAGAAAAAGAGGTTTTGACTTCAATTTTGTCCGTGAATCATAAGCTGTTTATAAGTTTACCCTCTACGATGTCTTTTAACTATACTAGTTCATGATGCACAGTAAATCCAAGTAGATAACATTGGTTTATGAGAATTACATATGCTAGAAAAAAATTACATATATTGGTATGCTATGCTTTGTACATAAGAGTGTCTTTTTGTTTTTGAGACGGAGTCTCCTTCTGTTGCCAGGTTGGAGTGCAGTGGCCTGATCTCAGCTCACTGCAACCTCCACCCCCCAGGTTCAAGTGATTCTCCTGCCTCAGCCTCCTGAGTATCTGGGACTATAGTCACACACCACCATGCCCAGCATATTTTTGTATTTTTAGCAGAGACAGGGTTTCACCATTTTGGCCAGGATGGTCTTGATACATATGAAATATATAGCTACAATTCCTGCTTTCAAATTCTTGCTCCTTTGCTTAGTAGCTGTAGCTATGGGCAAAGTTAACTCTTTTGTGTCTCAGCTTCATCTATAATTGAATAAGAAGATAATTAGATAATTATAATGCTGACCTCATAGGATCTTTCTGAGCATTGAGATGGATGACTGGGACTTAAAAATACTCAGTAAATGCTAGTGGTTATATTCTGTCTCTATTCATATATATATGTATATGTATATACATACACACATTTCTATGCAAGCATACCCACAGAGAAACCTACACATTCACACACCCATGCACACACATTTACACACACTCCCATGGACTGAATTATCAGACTGTAGAAAAAAAAAAAAAAGACAGTTCCAGACCTTGGCAGGTGTTTCTGGAAACAATGACATACCACTGAAGCATATTTCTCAGTGTTATGCCTGGTGGCACTCTGAGATGCCTGTGGAGTCTCCCTCTGCCAGAATATTTCTCTGTTGCTATTTGACAGACCTTGATTTTGTGGCAACATTGTCCTGATGTCTTGTTTATTCACTCGTCATATTTCGATCACCATCTGTTTCCTTTCCTGGTCTCTTTTTTCAGTCTAGAAATTTGTCATAGGTCTTCTTACAGCTTACAGCTTTCTTTCCTCTCCGCTAGCTGCAAAATTAACTGCGATATCTTGCTTAGGTTTATTTGCCTGTGGCCCATGCCCTTCCCCTCACTCTTTCTGAGTCTGCCTTAAATTTGTTCTCTCTCAAGCTGCACTTGTATCTTCTAAGTAGGCAGAGAGGTTGTGGCACTCTCTCTCTCCAACAGTATCAGCAAATTGTGTTGATTTCTAAAGCATGGGTGGATCATGTGCTTTTTATTTTCCTGCAGAAAAATGAATTTCATGAACATGAAAAGAGAGCTTCACTTTTTAATTTTGTGTACAACTTTGTGGCTGAGAGCTATACTTCATTGTTCTAGTAGCCTGCGTTTTCAGTTTGTGGCTGGAGGGTGTTGCCATCAGGTACAAAAGCAGCTATGTCAAAATGCTAGCGATATTAAGTAAAATTCTGCATTTTCTGTCAAAGCTGAGCTGGCATAATGAGTTTTTCTTAGACGATGTTAAAATTGTAATGATATTCCTAAATTTCAATTTACCTTATTCAGTTTACATGGTTCTAAATCAGCATGCATATCACTGCATGTAACAAGCACAGATAGGGAAAACTGCAAAAATACTGACCATTCCAATCTTTACTTTTCTAGTACTTATCAAAGATTAACTATAATTTTTACAACTCTTGTGTTTTTGAAAGCTCACATAAGACACTTTGGGGTGAGACTATATAAAGTCATGGAGGGCATCATTTAAGCCACAGTTTCTTCATATTTAAAACAGAAATGATAATAGCTTCCCTACTTTTCACTGGGTCATTATGAACCTCTGGTTATCTAATATATAAAAAAAGTAATTTGAAAACACTAGATAAATGTAATATTTAATTATAAATAAAGTACATAACATTTTGGGGAATTTTCTAAGTTCGGTCAAATATGAAGAGGTGTTTTTTTAAAAAAACTTAGTTATTTTAACTTTGAATAAGCATCATTAATATATTAAAAGTTTTTATAAATATAACAAGTAAGTATGTTTCAGAGTATACACAGAAACCATATTGCAGCAATACAGCTCCCCAAGACAGACTGTGAATGGAGAAGACAACAGAATATGCACACAGGTGTTATATGTTGCGAGTTGAAGTGTGGTAAAATGATTAGCAGGAAAACTAAACCGTTTTACACATTTGTTTTGTTTAGCTTTATTAATGGCAATTTGAAGTCATGGCAATGCTTTCTATCATGTGTAAGGCACTTGACACATTAGGCTATGAGAATCGTTATACAATTGTCATAGTTCTATTTCTAGTATGCAATGATATCGCGGTGGAAAATTGTACTTGGCTTGAAGCTATAGTGAGTAAAATAAGGGAAGATAGATGTAAATCATGGGATAATCCATGAGCTTATATTAGGTTTGTGCAAATGTAATTGTGGTTTTTGCCATTGAAAATAATTGCAAAAACCACAATTACACTTGCACCAACCTAATAAAAACATGTTTATATGGTACTTATAGTTTTGAATTTATGTTCAGTACATGCATGGAAGAGTTCTAAATGTCCAAACTGGGAAATGAAAAACTTATTTTGACAAGATTATAGAAAAAAGATCAGGTAGAAGATCCAAAAATGTTGTGTGATTCTGGTGTTCAATGTGTCAGTGGTGTATTGACACCACGGCCATTGTACCCAGCTAAATTGTCCTTATTGTGATGCTTCTGACTTGGGTAGGTCTGAGTCTGCCTTTTTCAATGTGTGTTTTTTTTAATTTTTTATATTAATTTTTTTTAAATTGTAATTTAAGTTCTGGGGTACATGTGCAGATCATGCAGGATTGTTGCATAGGTACATACACGGCAAAGTGGTTTGCTGCCTTCATCCCCCTGATCACCTGTATCTGTTATTTCTCCCCTCATTATCCCTCCACACCCTCCCCACCCCGGCTGTCCCTCCCTTAGCTCCCCACCACTGACCACAGTGTGTGATGCTCTCCTCCCTGTGTCCATGTGTTCTAATTGTTCAACACCCACCTATAAGTGATAACGTACGGTGTTTGGTTTTCTGTTCTTGTGTCAGTTTGCTGAGAATGCTGGTTTCCAGATTCATCCATGTCCCTAAGAAGGACACGAACTCATCATTTTTTATGGCTGTGTAGTATTCCATGGTGTATATGTGCCACATTTTTTTTTATCCAGTCTATCAATGATGGACATTTGAATGGTTCCAGGTCTTTGCTATTGTAAACAGTGCTGCAATGAACTGAAAAGTTCTCATAACCCACCCTTTAAAAACAGTTTTATATCATTGCTTGAAAGTAAAAAATGGAAGAAAGTGTTCTGCTAGTTATGCTTATTCTTAGTTTTAAATAAAAATGAATTGGAAAATATTTATGGAATATTACAAATTTTGCCTTAGTCATTATCATCAAATAAATACAGTATACTGATGGAAGTTACATCATTATTCTCCAGTGTAAAGTATTTAGTATAATTACAGAATTTTGATTAACAGTTTAGTTCTTGGTCTAAGGAGTGCCTTTCTTTGGTTGAACGGATAATGTTTTGTTGCACTTTACTGTAGTTATTTAAACTGAAAAAGTTATAATTACAGAACCTCTCTAATGTGTTTTTTGAACTTGTCTGACACTATGCCTACTTAAAAATCTCAACAAGAGAGTGAGGAAGGGTTTGCTTATGGAGACAGTGATGTGATAAATACCTTTTATTCACTTAAAGTTAAATTATGCACTCTAAATATGGCCATAAATAGCTGTATCAAGATCACTTTATGGCTACTAACCAAGATCAGTGGCTCCTATGAGTGTTCAGTAATTTATACTGTACACTGATTTTTCTAATTCTGTCTTAGAATTCATTAAAGTACCTTTATTGTGTGGCTAATACATTTAAAGGAACTGGATGAGTGAGAAATCACACGTTAGTATGCCAAGGTGTTATCCAAATGCCTTAAATTATTGACCATATGTTAGGAGGCATAATCGTAAGCATCTTCCTTAAAAATGCTTATGATGATAAAGAAGGTAGCAATGGTACTAGTCTTTCTAGTATAATACTAGCAGAGAAAGAAAGTTTTTAATAACTAAAATGTACTTGTTGCATGTCAATTTAAAATGACTAGTAGGTTGATAGGTATAAAATGTCCACTTGCTTTCCTATGCCCAGTATATTTTAGAGCCACTTTGAAGTCACATGAAGAATTTATTCTCCAAAGAAAATGTACTCCCTGGCCGGGTGTGGTGGCTCACGCCTGTAATCCCAGCACTTTGGGAGGCCGAGGCGGGCGGATCACAAGGTCAAGAGATCGAGACCATCCTGGCCATGGTGAAACCCCATCTCTACTAAAAATACAAAAATAAGCCAGGCGTGGTGTCACGCGCCTGTGGTCCCAGCTACTCGGGAGGCTGAGGCAGAAGAATCGCTTGAACACAGGAGGCGGAGGTTGCAGTGAGCCGAGATTGCGCCTCTGCACTACAGCCTGGCGACAGAGCAAGACTCCATCTCAAAAAAAAAAAAAAAAGAAAAGAAACAAAAAGGTACTTTGTTTGCACATGGAGCCATTTGTCAATCTCAAGTCTATCTTTCTAGAGCAGCAAAGACACCTTTTCTCTAGTTGTCTTAGTGTGAGAAACCCCCTCATACAGATTCAGTGACATCATACAAAGTTTCTCTCTTACTTATTCTTCCCCATTTTTGAAATACTGAAAGTATTTATAAAACCATAGAATTTTCTATCTATTTCTGTATAGAACAGAACAGATACAACATGAAATTTGCAGCCAATCTCCATTCCACCTTATGCTTCTTCGGAAGGAAAAATGTAAAAGACATAATAGCTTTCAGCATTTATGTATGCCTGTGATATTTGTTACTTCAGTCACCCCAAATTTGTACATATATTTCCTAATTATGAAAATACTAGTAGTGAAATACTTATTACTGTAAACATTGCAGAATTTAGTACATTGCATATTTAAGTGTATAATATGTATAAATGAAGAAGTACAACCACGCAAAAGAAATTGCAATGGAACTCAGATTCTTATCCTTCTCTGACTCGGCATTCAGCTCAGCCTCACCTCAAGGAAAATCAGCTTCAAGGAAATATCACTTAAAGTCCTCAGGAGATATCTTGTTTTACACATTCTAAGTCTTGTAAAGACAAATAATCTTATTCCAGGAAAGGCAATAACTCAAAAACTAGCATAGTTTAAATGAATACATCAAGATAAGAGAATTACATAGTAAATATACATTTTCATAGCACTCAAAATGAAGTATTTTAACACAAAATCCAGAATCATATCAACATCATTGATTGATCAGGGAAACAGAAGGAAGCTCTATATGAAAAAAAAAAATCTGAATTAAAAATCTTGGAACATCTGGAATGTTAACTTTTAGTGAGCATTTCAACACTCTACTATCTTAATTGAGGAAATTCATTTCCTGGCATCTGTTTCAGAAGGAAGTTGGTGATATCAGTAGTCATTACTATACAATCATTTACACCAAAGTAATATATTGAATTTTCAACATCAGCACTTACTGTTAAATAGAAGCCATTCAAGTCTTGGAGCTGTACTGTATCCAAGGAAAGAAAATTAAGATGCAACAAAATAGCATTTTCACACAGAGTCTTTTCCTACAGTATATCAGCTGTCACCCGATAAACTTGCCAAAGACTGCTATTCCCAAACATACAGGAATTTTTAGTCATGCAATTACCCATCTTCCTGTTGGTTCTGTTATTAGGTTTTTTTTGAAAAAAATAACAACAACCAGCTTTTAGAACTATCAGCTGTAATGAAACACCACATTTGGATTTTAAATATTGTACTAATAAACTTTTTACTGACTCAAGAAAAATATTTTATTTTCAAACAGTTGAACTAGTGATGCCTAATATTGCCAATTTCTATTTCAGGTTTAAAACATGAGGTAAAAGAATGATAGATAAAATAATTTATGGGTGTTTTTGTATTTAGGAAGACATAAGTAAATCTATAAAATACTTATTCTTGAGAATATAAATTGTTGATATGCATTATTCTTTTAATATTTTATCCAGATACTTTCACATAAATACACAATACTACCTATAAACATAAATCTATAAATAACAGTACAATTGAGAGTAAATTTAATGGATTTAGATAAAATTTCTAGTATTTGTCATGTATAAAGATATTACCAACATATTTTCCAATGTGAGAGATGACAGGAATTTTTGGACAAAACTTTTTTTTAAAATAGTATATTGTTCCTATAAACAGAGATGGATATCCTTTAAGTTGTAGAATATATATAGAAGCGTATAATTGTGAAATATGCCCTATAGCTGAAGATAAGACTGATTTTTAACTCTCTTAAGACAATGTCTCTCATAGAGGAAGGTCGTTCTGTTTGTTCACCATAAAAATCATGCAACATGTAATCAAACAAGTACAGAACTATTAATCACCATGAGTTTAGAATGCAGGAGGCTAATAAACCACCCAATTTTTTCCTTCTAAGCTCAAAACAGATTGAGGATCAAGTCACAAGTCAAAATAATTTAAGATAAGTTGAGTAGCTTTAAATATTCAGTCAAAAGAGGTTAATAATTCTCACCCCTACTTAAACAGAATTACCAGCATTTAGTGGGGCAGGAAGACAGTCACAGCCCCTTCCAAGGGGCTTGGTGCTGGATGTTTATAGGATGGAGAAGATGAATGATCTCTTGGAGGAAGCTTGGCTCCCAAAAGAGGGAAGGAAGAAGAGATTGAGCTGAATAGTCGAGTTTCCCCTTGCATATCAGCTAAGCTGCAGGTTGCTCCCATGGGTGGATGGAGAGATCTGGAGTATTCTACTCACTTAAATACTTACCCGTGGAAATCTGAAAAGTGGGGCATAAATGCTTTATCACATTGTTATTCTCACCATCAACACTATCACCAAAGCCACTGATTTGTAAGGGTTTAGAATATATAAGGTATTTAGGTGAAGAGGCATGTGCCTGTAGTTCCAACTACATGGGAGGCCGAGGTGGAAGGATCACTTGAGGCCGGGAGTTCAAGGCCAGCTTGGGCAACATAGCAAGACCTCATCTCTAAAATAATAATAATAGTAATAATAATAATGAAATGTGAGGAATAAACTGGTTATCGCACATTATTTTTTAACAACCCTCACAGTGATGCTTTATGGAAAGAATTACAGTCTCATGTTATAAGAAAGAAAATTGATGACAGAAAATGTAGGTAACTTGCTCAGAGATACAGAGATGGTTGGCTATGCCAAACTCATTCTTTTCATTCTTGACTGATGAGGGTATCCTTGCTGTAATTTAAATAAATATCTACCCAATGGCAAAAGTATGCATATTTAAACATACTGAAAAACAAGTTTTTCTTTAGCTAAAAAAGAGAACTCTGGATTTTAAATCACATTTTCAATGCAATTATTATAGCTTATAAAATGCAATTATATAAATCACATGGATAAAATAATGAACAAATATTAAAGCAAATGGAAAGTTACACTCAAAGGCCACTTACTTACCTACATTCATGATTTATCTGTACAAATTGTTCTGATTTTGCTTCATAATAGCATAAATTTTATATAATTTGCATTTCTTATTATCATGTGCTTTCCCAGAATGTTTTCTTTCCAAGTATCTGCTTTGCAGTATAAAATTTAACTAAAATGCCAGCATTCGTAGGCTTTGGTTTCTAATATACCGTTCTTAGGTGGATTATTAGCAAATGACTTTCCCTTTACATACTGTTATAATATTTATGTTCTCTTTCTGAAGCTATCCTAGACTTCATGTTCTCATGATTTGTCATTCGTCTGTTTTATTTTATTTTATATTTTAGTGTGTGTGTGTGTGTGTGTGTGTGTGTGTGTGTGTGTGTGTGTTTCATGCTTCTGGGTTTTGTTCCTAACTGAAATCAAGGAGGTCCTGTCAAGCTTCCATGTGCCAGTGGTTTTCAAAATTTTGAAATGAGAGCACAATACAACATGCATTTCACATGATGACTCAGTGTATTCATGCATATACATATGAAGCAAACATTTCACTTTACTACTTACATTGTGTGCTGAAAATTCACAGTACATTTTTTCTGTGTATTTCTTTATTTAAAACCCATCTAAAACTCACTAACTTTATTCTGTGATATATTAGGACCCACACTGTCCTAGAATAAAATTTTTAATTCCTCTGTCAGGGATTCTTAGCTGCAGAGCCTAATACTGCATTTCCCCTTAGCCTTTCCATTTCTGTTTTTCTCCTTTTCACCAAACAACTAATTTCTTCCTTAGCAATATCTCTGTCTCATACTACAAAACTTAATCCTACAAATATTTAGTGGGCTTTTAATATTTGTGGCTACTCTGTCAGGAACTGGATCTATGAAAATACACATCATTGTCTGTGCACTGGAACTGAGTAATGAATCGGGCAGTATCGTTAATAGTGAAATTGGATCATCTTGTGCAATCTTTTCCAAATTATTATTTAGAGACTGTTGTGTTCTATTGAAATTCTCCGTTGCCAGTTCACATTAACTGACTGATGAGAACTAACCTCCATTTTGTAGATGTCTTATAATAGTGGTTACAAGTAGGAAATGGATGATTGTCAGCTGTCTAATGTCAATGGATAAGATGTAAAAGACAAAGTTGACATACAATTTTAGATAAGTGCTTTGGTCAAATCGTCCTTCTTAATTATTGATCTCTTTAATTGGCTGAATATATGATTCTAGATTGAAACAATAACACAATTTTAAAAAATGTTATCTCCGTTGGATTTTTATCCATTTGCCTACCCAAGATCCATTCTTTCTTTTCTTCTATAAAACCGGGAAGGCTGACCCCTGAATCATGTACTCCCCTAATTCCTAGCCTGCTGGTTTAAGTGTAGTATCTGAGTAGGCCAATGAAAGACAGTAACAGATGGTCAGAAGAAAGAGAGAGATCTGGATATTTCATATGTATGTTCTCTTTGCTTCAGATCAACATCCTTAGCAGCAGCTACATCTCCCTAGGACTAACTTCCACTGGGCAACTCCTCCTCCATAATGCCAGCAATCCAACAGCTATTTCCTCCCCTCATTTCCTCAGTACCAGTGATGGTCACAGCTTGCCATTTTGTTAGATTCAGTATGGCTTATCCTCTCTAGCCCACACTTCTTCAAATAGCTCCCTAATTAAAATATGTTCATATGAGTCATCTGAGGGAAGTTTTTATTCTTGCCAGGATTTGACTGATACAGTACTTTTTTTAACTTAAAAAGTAGGTTTGAAACACTTTAGGCTAGGCTTGACTTTAGGACAATATTCTGCGCTGTTTGAAAACAATTGTAAAAGAGCACTGTCCTGTACATACAGAAGAATGTGTAGCTTCAGTTGTTGAGTAAAATTTTCTACACATTTCTGTTAGGTTCATTTGGTCTAAAGTCCATTATAAGTCAAATATTTCTTTGCTAATTTTATGTCTAGATGATTTATCTAATGCTGAGAATGGGATGTTGAAGTCCCTCATTATTATTGCATTGGAGTCTATCTCTCTTTAGATCTAATAATGTTTGCTTTATGAATCTGGGTGTTTTAGCGTTGGGTGTATATATATTTAGAATTGTTATTTCCTCTTGCTGAATCGATTGCTTTATTATTATATAATGACTTTCTTTGTCTTTTTCTTTTACTTAGTCTTTTACTTGTTTTTAACTTAGTCTGTCTTATCTGGTATAAGTATAGCTACTCCTGCTCACTTTTGGTTTTCATTTGTGCAGAATATTTTTTCCATCCCTTTAATTCAGTCTGTATGTGTCTTTAAGGTAAAGTGCATTTCTTGTAGACAGACTATGGTTGGAACATGAGTTTTGTTTTGTTTTGTTGTGTGTGTGTGTGTGTGTGTGTGTGTGTGTGTGTGTGTGTATGGTCTTTTAATCTTTTATTCATTCAGCCAGTCTGTAACCTTTAAGTGGAGAATTTAAATCATTTACATTCAAAGTTATTGATATGTGAGGCTTTGTTTTTGTCATGATACCTCACATGAACAATACCTCACATGACATGATATGTGGGGTATTGTTCATTGTTTTCTGGTTGTTTCATATAGTCTTTGTTCCTTTTTCCCCCCCCACTTTCATTGTTTATCACTTTGGCTTGGTGGGTTTTTTAGTGGTGTCATTTGAGTCCATTCTCTTCTGCATTTGTGTGTTTGCTTTACCATACTTTCATATGCTTCCATGATGGTAAACATTGTTTTCTTTCAGGTTTGGGACTACCTTAAGCATTTCTTCTAGGTTTGCTCTAGGATGATGAATTCCCTGGGAAAGACTATTTCTTGTTAATTTATAAAGGATAATTTTGCTGGACACATTATCCTTTGCTGTCAGGTTTCCTCCCCTCCCTTCCCCTCCCTACCTTTCCTTCTCCTCCCATTCTTTTATGGCCTATACAGTTTCTTGTGAAAAATCCAGTTAGTCTGATTGGGGTTTCCTTATGGGTAACTAAATACTTTTATCTTTCTATTTTATAATTCACACTTTAGGAAGTTTGATTTTAAGGTGCTGTATAGAGGACCTCTTTACACATTTCTGGTGATTTCAGAGCCTCCTGTGTATGGATTTCTAAATATCTTGCTAGACTTTGGAATTCCTCATGTATTATTTTGTTAAATAGGTTTTCTTCCCCTTTTGTTCTCTCCTTGCATTCTGGGACTTTGATAATTCAATTGTTGGGTTGCTTCATTGTGTCCCATATATTATGAAGGCTTTGCTCTTTCTTGTTTATTCTTCATTTTTGCCTCATCCTGTTATTTCAAAAGACCTGTCTTCAAGTTCTGACATTTCATTTTCTGCTTCATCTAGTGTATTATTGAAGTTTTTGAAAGTAATTTTTTTCATTCATTTTATTCTTCAGTTGCAAATTTTTTGTGTGTGTGTGTGATACGTATCATTTGGTACATTTCTTATTCATATCTAAAGTTATTTTTCTGATTTCTTTGTATGGATATTCAAAATTTTCTTATATCTAGCTGAGCTCATCTAGAACCTTTAGTGTGAATTCTGGCCAACTATGATGGCTCTCAACTAAAATCTCAGCACTTTTGGAGTGCTGAGGCAATAGAATCACTTGAGTTCAAGATGTGCCTGGTGTGTGTGGCACACCAGTGTGGCAGTAGCCACACTGCTTCCCTGCCAATGGGAAAGGCAGTGCTGTTTTTAGTGTTGAGCATCCTAGGCCAGCAGATGGGGAGCATGACCCGTCTCTACAAAACTCAGTCTCTACAATTATTTTTAAGTAGGTGGGTGTGATGGTGTGTGCTTATAGTCCTAGCTACTCAGGAGAATGAGGTGGAAGGACTGCTTGAGCCCAGGAGTTCAAGGCTACAGAATGCTATTACATACCATGGCACTCCAGCCTGTGTCACAGAACAAGTCCTCATCTCAATAATAGTAATAGTAATAATAATAATTTGAATTCTTTTTCTGGAATTTTTAAAATTTCTTTATCAGGGATCTTTTGCTGAAGTATTATGTTCCTTTGGAGGTGTCATATTCCCTAACTTTTTCATGTTTTCTTTACAGTTATGTTGATATCTGCACATCTGATAATAACAGTTGCTTCTTCCAGTTTTTAAATTTGTTTTAAATTTGCTTTCATAGGAGAACACTTTTTCCTAATGATGTTATCTATGGTGTTGTGTAGAAAGAACACTTTGGCTTTGATTCTGTATCCATCTAGTAATATAGTGTCTCTATGATTCCTTCAGCTGTGAACAGTCCACGGTTTCTGATCTGCTTGGTGGCTTAGGGTGCAGTTATTGGTGGGGGCTGTGGTAAAGTTTTACTGCAGACTGCAACACCAGGTTAGGTCAGTCTTCAGGCCCTAGTGGTGGAGGTGGTGGACTCAGCATGTCTGTCTCTGGGCCACAGGTTAGTGTCTGCTGGTACTGGCATTTGTGGGTCCAGCTGGGCCAAATCTTAGGCCTCTGGGTGGCTTACTCAGATGTTAATAGTGGTAGTAGTATGGTAGGTGGGTGGACAGCTTCTTGGGGCCCCAGGAAACTGACAAGGAAGTAGCAATGTTATTGTCAGTGACAAGATAGCCCTCTGAATTCTTAGTGGTGTGTGCTGGTGTTGGTGGTGACTATAATGTGATGGGCAGGCCAGTCTCCATGCCAACAGGTGGCATGTGCAGGTAGGTCCAGCTATGGTGGTAGTGACCAGATGCAAATGCCCAACCTCAGGTCCCCCTGGAGAACCTAAGGTGCCAATGGTTATTGACTGGGCTGGGCAATCCCCTTGTCCCCGGACTGAGTGCCCTGACACAGGGCTATGGCAAAGCCAAGCTGGGCAGACTTATTCTCAGGCCCCTAGTTGTGAATGCACATGCCAGGCCACTAGTGGAATGTTTAGGATGAGAGTGGCAGCAGCCACACTGCTTCCCTGCCAATGGTAAAGGCAGTGCTGTTTTTAGTGTTGAGCATCCTAAGCCAGCAGATGAGGAGCATGACCCCTCTCACACTCAGCCTGGCGGTGCTCAAGCCTCAGGCCCTGCTGCAGCAACTGGGAGTTCACTCATGCCTAAGCCTCAACAGCAGTAGTCCATGCTTGGATCACATCTCAGCCCCTCACAACTGGGGGCCTGAGAACAAGCTCACCCATCTTGGTCTTGCCATACCTTGTGCCAGGGCACTGAGTCTTGGGACAAGGAGATTGCCCAGCTAGTCATAACATTCTCCAGGAGGAATTAGCCCATGATCACTTGGCACCTAAGTTTCAGGATGTGACCTTGGAAGCAGAAGCCAGTCTTATCTTCCTTCTCAGACTTGGCACCACTGGGCTCCAGGGCAGTGTGTGGTCCACTGGGTCTGGGGCTCCAAAATGGTACCTCGCTATAGCTGATTGAGCTTCTTTAAAATCAGTAATTTGAATTCTGGCCAGGAGTAGTGGCTCACACCTGTAATTTAAACACTTTGAGAGGCCAAGTCAGGAAGATAGATTGAGGCCAGGTCTCATGGAGCATGTGGGACCCAGTATAAATACCCTCCACTCCCTGGAATAGTACCATTGCACAATCTCCTGGCAACTCCCTCTGTTAAATGTGGGGCCTGCAAGGATTGCAGTCCTCTCCCATGGCTAGGACTGGAGCAATCCATGGTGGAAATATGGACCACTGACTTACCATTTCCCCATACTGGGAAGAGCCTCTTGGCTTCCAGCTGATCTCCCTGTTCCATATAGGTTTTTAATGTGGGTAATATATTCATTTTAATGAACTTTCATTTATCACTACATTATTTTCAAAGACCTTTCAACTGCAATTCCTATATCTAATATCAAACATTTTGTTATTCCATTAAACGTATTTTAATTAAGTTATTTTTATCTTTGATAAATAATAAATGTAACGTTATTTATCTTAAAATCTTATACGTTTGAATATGTGAATGGAGATTTTCCCAATAATGAATTTTTATGTTTCTCTTTTTACTTATTGTCATCATGAGCAGTATCATTTATGGTTAATAATATGGGTTTAGAAAAAGTAACAAGAAAAAAAGTGGAAGGTTTATTTTGTGGATTGAATATCAGAAGAACAAAACATTCTGCTGTAATGTGTCTACTAGGAAAAGTATTAGAATATTTCTGAATTGATTGTTAGGAAATGTATAATTTCACAGCTCCGCAGGCTTCAACTGCTGTTGTCTTCCTTTTAATATCTAATGAACCAGTATGTCCTTTGGTTTCTTCCCAACGTTTTATAATCCACATTGAATAACTTTATCACATTGATTCTTCAAAGAAAATCTGCTCTTGGAGTCTAAAATTCAGCATCATTTAAAAGGCTAAAAGCAGGAAATAATCTGTAAGGAGGATAATTTAGAGTCATACCTACTCCCTCTTCCTCCACGTTTCTTAATTTCCAAATTTCTGTGACATTAGGTAACAAGAAATCTGTGTATTTTTTATCATTATTCATTCATACAAATAGCATTCTTTAAGATTCTATTCTTGCCAAGCACTAATGATGCAAAATATCTGCGAAAAAACTTTCAAAGATCCTTGGGCTGATGGAGCCTACGTTCAAACAGTTACAGAGGGTAAGCAGCAAATTAAAAATAAGAATAAAAATAATTAATGAAGAATTTGAAATAAGAGTAAGCAATTGTGATGTTGATAAGTACAATGGTAAAAATGGAGCAGGTTACAGTGGATATTTAATGTCTCAAATCAACTGAATCCATGAATGTGCCTATGCATACTAGCCACATTAAGCATATATTTTATTTCCTTAAGAAACATTTGCAAGAGCAAAGTCCATTACATCAGTGTATGTTAGATTTCACAATCTCAGCATAATTAACATTTTGGGCCAGACAATTCTTCTTTGTGGGGCCACCCAGTGCATCGCAGGCTATGTTAGCAGCATCTTTTACCTCTAGCCACTAAGTACCAGTAGCACACCCTCCTCATACCCAGTGTGACAAAAATGTCTCTGGATGATGATATATATCTACAAGGAGGCAAATAGCCTCCACTGAAAAACCACCAATGAACATGAATAGGAGAGCTCTTTTCAGAATTTGTGTCTCGAAAAAAATTGTACTGCCCTTGAGGAGCACACTTGCAGCATATTTATATTTTCACTGCCAGCTAGAAACCATAGAAGCATGAGATCAACGATTTTGCTTTCTTCTCCTTATAGAATTCCCTCTTCATATTTTCATTTTATCCCTCTGTCTTTTCTCAAAGAGACAGTAGGCCTTTTGTAGACAAAGGGACATGTGAGAACATTGAACTGCCTCTGTTATTTTTCTTTCTTTTCCACTCCCCTTAGCAATCTACTAGTCTGAGCCTTTTACAACTGAGTGATTGCCATGCCTTCCTTTCACTGTTCTCTCATGCCATGATTTAGAACACTGCCAGAGTAACCTTCTCAGAGTAATTATTTTACCCTAAGACATTCTTACATAAAATATTCTCAGTAAACAAAGTTCAAAAATCTGAAAAACAAAGTTCTTTAGAATTTATTTTCCAATATGTTTGATCTGCTCAAGGCCAGTAACATAATCATTATTGTCTCAAAATACTTTGCTCACCCTCATCTTTATAGCATATCCTGTTTCTAACTGGAAACACTTTTCCTAACTCTATGGCTTTCGTAAATCTGTATGTTTTTTCTAGCAAGTTAGGATTTCTAACTATTCCACGAAACCTTTTTGTGCTGTTGTCATTTGCAGCTCTCCTGAATACACACTGACCTTATGTCAGCACATTTTTATATTTTTGAAAAATATAAGTGTTTTATCTCATTTAGATCACTAACAGATTTTAAACCCTTTGTAGGGAGATATTGAGACTTATATTTATGCCAAGACTCCAGTGATATAAACTCAAAAGGCACACAATAAATCATTAGTGATTTGAATTGATTGCTTGGGGTTGCAGACGGTTTCCTGGGAGCTTCCGGTTAAGATGGTGAAATTAGCTGACATGGACCTGAGAAACAACCCTAATTACCCAGTTCACATACAAATACTAGACTGAAAAATTTGAGGTAATAAAAATGGACAGTAAGACAATGAGATCTTCATGTACCAGAAATTATGAGGAAGTTTACAGCAGTGCCTAGGAGTGGACCCATGTAACTCATGGGTTTAAAGCTGTCCTTATATAAGCCTTAAAGGATGGAGTTTAATTCTGTGTAGAGGTCAGAAAAAAGACTGTAGGCTTCTTGTATCTAAGAGTTACTTATGCAGATCTTCCTTTATAAATCTAATTATAGGATAAAGGAAATCCTAATGAAATAGTTCAGACTGCTGGTGCAAGGCTCTAAGTACAGAATCAAAGGAAATAACTGTGATTTCCAGCCTTATAACATAAATCAGTGTGTTACCTAAGTTCTTGCCCTATACTCATACAGTAGAAACTCTCAAAGAAGAAATTAGTAAAATCACCCAAGGAGTTCAATAAACATAAGACACATCAGTCCAAAGATGAGTCAACAATAAAATATTACAAAACACATGAGGTAATAGGAAGCCTAATGTCATTGGTAGTAGTTAAAAATAACGACTAGAAGAGTAATAGAAGTATCTTCTATATACTAGAAGAATTAAAAGAAAGTTTAACATAAGAATGTCTGATGTGGTTCAATAAATGAAAGAAGAACTAAGATTCACAAGACAAGGGAAGACTGTATAAGAAAAAAAAGGATGCATTACAAAAAACCCAAATGTAGGTTTTAGAAAACAAAACATTAATTGAAATAAAAGACACAATAGGATGGGTAAAGGGAGAGTAGACAAAGTTTAGGATAATATTCATGTACCAAAAGATGTATCTGAGGAGATGACCAGAATTTCACATCACGAGATGAAGAACAAGTCATGAAGGAAGGAATAAGACGGTCCTTCACATGCCAAGTAGCAAGTCAGGGAGAGAATAAAGAAAATGTGGCAAATGTACTGTTTGAAAACATATTTGATAAAAAATTTTCAAAACTAAAAACACATTAAGTCCTGAAAATAAAGTCTTCAAATGGATAAATTAGATACATGTTTGTTATGCTATAGAACAACAAAAACTGAAATTTTTAATAAATTCAAATTACTGACAGATTTCTCACCAATGAACTTTTCATCAGCAAAACTAAAAGAAGGTGGAATACTACTTCCAAAGCACTGACAGGAAATAATTATCGACTCGACTTCAGTTCAATATCAGACTAAATTGTCCTTCAAGTTAGAAAACAATAATTATATTTTTCAAGCCTATAAACAATGGTTTATCTATTATAGAACTTCATTGAAAGAACTTCACAAGATAAGCTGAAGTCCAAAGATAAAATATAAATTATTTATCTTATATAAATATAAGATAAAATAATTGAATATAAAATAAAGATGAGTCCAAAATTGAGAAAGCACAATGTTCAAATCTAAAAAAAAAAAAAAAAAAAAAAAATCTAACTTAAAAAGAATAATGAGACTAGATAGGAGTATGGTTAAAATAATATAGAGGGACACAGGATAACACCAAATGAAAAAATAAAAATGCATGACAGTTCTAAATAAAGTATAAGCTGATTTAGGAAGAGAGAGAATGTGGAGCAGTCTCTATGGGTAGACTAAAGATATTAATGTTATATTTTGTTGGAATATTTTGAAGCCAGTTTGCCTGTTTAAAGTATAAAATAAAACATATATTTCCCACGTTATTACAGGGAATAAAAGGTAAAGAAAGAAAATGTGATCAGTCTAGTGGAAAATAAAAAATAGGAGTGGGGAGGAAGCAAAGAATAAAAGGTAAAATGTATATACGTAACATATTTATATGTCTCAGTATAGATAGAGCTTTAAGAACAGTTTTGACTAAAAACTGAAAAAGCACACTGCTAAAAGATTTCAGAGTATACATGGTTTCTCGTTTATGGGTGCATAGACAGAAGATAAAATAGAGATAAATTTAAAATTTAAAATCATGATTTAGAAGGATGTAAATCCAGTTTACATCTAGAAAAGGAAGACATAAAATGATATGAAGAACCAGAAATTTCCATTTTAACATTATTATTGTTTGAACTATTCTGATACCAATGATGAGATTGTTACTCTCTGATGGTATCTGAAGTTAAATTCTGTTTCCAAAAGTAAAGATGTGGTGAAGATCCATTCAATTTATCTCCATATTTGGCCTTAAATAAATAGCTTTTACTTTACTGTTTTTCAAATTTCACTAACTTTAAAATGAATAGATTGCAATGAATTGTTTCACAACACTCATTTAATCCCAAAACACTATGTAGAATATAAATAATCAAGATTTAGCAGCACTGAGCAAAGCAATGTCACTCAAGGGAATTCATTTCCCATTTGCAGAATAATGTGCATAATTTCTATGATAGTATTGTAAAACCTCAGATAATTAACTGTGACTGTAATTGTTTAGGTAATAAGCTGTTAAGCATTCGTACATGTTCTGACCTCTGCCAACACAAAGTATTGTTAATGAATGATCCCTGAAGAATAACCTGGGTTTTCTTTCACCACCAGTTATGATCAGTTACACTGATTCATCCCTTTGCTATCTGGATACTCCTTAACCATTGTCTCTTTTTCTCTTGTCCTGTTGTTAGTCTAGGACAGACTTGACAGAGGTCATACTGGCAATGGCCATGGGAAACAGAAGGATCAATGAGCTTTAAACAACTCTCATTCAAAATCACTGCTACTTTCCTACATTCCAGGCATGCTATCTCTCAAGCAACATTTACTACCTCATGTTCTCTACTCTTTTGGATGTATGTATAAAAATTTAAATTCCCTCTTTTAGATGTCTGTATAAAAATCCTAATCCTCAAGACTCTCTAAATTTTCTTAGTGAAAAATGAGGGGTTTTAGAAATAGAAAGAGGGCTGATACAAATTTGACTCCCCTCCACTCTTAATTCTTCTTCCTTTGTTGCTAGAACTCTAAAAATTCAGAGCACCTCAAATGGCAAGGTGTTTGTGGAGAGAAAGAGAATGGAAGAAACTGATTGTGAGAGACAGACAAAACTGTTAGAAGTCATACTGGGTAGCAATGATGAAGGTCTTGAGATCAGTCTTCAGTGTCTCTAAAGAAATCCCATGAGTTTGCTCAGTCTTCTGTGTTTTTCCTAAATGCCTAGGTCTCTATTTTCACATCCCTGTAAATCCTCACTCCTGAATTGTTTTTCCAGTGACTCTGTGAGAATTCCTAAAGTCCAAGTTGCCATTATCCTAATTTGGGATTCTGAGTGCATTCTTCCATCCATTAAGTAATAATAATACAACCACAACATGAAGTTTATTTCTTTTAGTTTCTAATATAGCAAAATCTGACATTCTTAACTATTTCTCTTAATCAAGAAATTTGACCTATTAATGTAAAAACTAAATTTAATAAATAAAAAGGCTTATGTTACACTGGATGATACAATTTATAGTGAGAAGATAATCTACTTCTTTGAATAGATGTTGTTTATTGGATATGTTTGTAAGTATCCTAGATGATGACAATGCATATACTTTATTATGGCTTGTACCAGTGTGATATCTCACTTTTCTGTTAGATTTAAGAATTTGCTAGTCTCCTAGGAGAAATACTTCATGACATTGGTCTGAGCAAAGATTTTTTGGATAAGACCTCAAAAGCACAAGCAATAAAAGCAAAAATAGACAAATGGAGTTACATTAAACCAAAAAGTTTCTGCACAGCAAGGGAAATAATCAACAGAGTAAAGAGACAAGCTACGGAATAAAAGAAAATATCTGCAAAATATGTATCTGACAAGGGGTTAGTATTAAAAATATATAAGAAACTCAAACAATTCAACTGCAAAGAATGCACAAATAACTCAAATTTTAAAATGGGCAAAAGACCTGAATAGACATTTCTCAAAAGAAGATATGCAAATGGAAAACAAGTACATGAAAGAAAGCTTCAACATGACTATGCAAATCAAAATCACAAATCACATCACCCTAGTTAGAATGTCCAGTGTGAAAAATTATGAAAGAAAGCAAGTTTTGATGAGGATATGGAGAACACTGTTGGTGGGAACGTAAATTAGTACAACCGTATGGCAAGTAATATGGAAAATCCTTAAAAACTGAACTACCAAATGATCCAGCAATCCACATTATTGGTTATACAGCAATATGCTGCATAACAATATTTTAGTCAATTATAGATTGCATATACACGTTAGTCTTATAACATTATAATACTGTGTTTTTACTATAACTTTCTGATTAGATACACAAATACTTACCATTGTGTTACAGTTGCCTACAGTTTTCAGTACAGTGAGCTGCTGAACATGTTTAAAGCCTAGGAACAATAGGCTATACCATTTATGCTAGGTGTGTGGTAGACTATACCATCTAGATTGGTGTAAATTCCTTCTGTAATGTTTGGACGATGATGAAACCACCTAATGGCATAGTTCTTAGAATGTATCTCCATCGTTAAGCAGCACGTAACTGTACATCCAAAGGAATTGAAATCAGTACATCAAAGAAATATCTGCACTATTATGTTTTTTGCAGCACTAGCCACAATTGCCAAAATATAGAATCAACCTAAGTATCTCATATGGCTTGGATTTGTGTTCTCACCCAACTCTTATGTCCAATTGCAATCCCCAGTATTGGAGAAGGGGCTTCATAGGAGGTGATTGGAACAAAGGTGCAGATTTCCCCCTGGCTGTTCTCATGACAGTGAGTTCTCATGAGATCTGGTTGTTGGAAAGTGTGTGGGACCACCCTCCCTCTGTCTTTTCCTCCTGCTCCAGCCATGTGAGATGTGACTTCTTCCCTTTTGCCTTCTGCCATATTTGAAACTTTCCTGAGGCCTCCCCACCCATGCTTTCTGTACAGCCTGTGAAAATGTGAGCCAGTTAAGCCTCTTTTCTTTGTAAATTGCCCAGTTTCAGGTATTTGTTTATAGCAGTGTGATTAATACAGTGTCCATCAATAGATTAATGGATTAAAAAATGTAATCTGTATACATAATAAAATACAATTCATCCATAAAAAGAATGAAATCCTACCATTTTCAACAACATAGATGAACCTGTAGGACATTATGTTAATGGAAATAAACCAAGTACAGAAAGACAAATACAGTGTGATTTCCTTTTATGTGGAATCTAAAAATGGTGATTTCACGGAAGTACAGATTAGAATGATGTTTACAAGAGACTGGAGTAGTTAGTGGAGAGAGAGATGTTGGTCAAAAAATACATAATTACAGTTAGATAAGAGGAATAAATCTCAAGAGATTTGTTGTACAGCCAGGCAACTCTAGTTAATGAGGATGTATTCTTGAAAAACATCGGAAGTGAATGTTATATTTTTTTCACTACTAAAAGTAGAACTACGTAAAACAACACATTTGTTAATTAGCTAGATTTAACCATTCCACAATGTATATCCCCTATAGTTGACCCTTGACCAAAATGGGAGCTTTGGGTAGCTACCTCCTGCACAGTTGAAAATCAGTGTATAATTTTGACTTTACAAAAACTTAACTACTAATAGCCTACTGTTTGCTGGAAGCCTTACCAATAACATAAACAGTCAATTAACACATGTTTTTTTGTCTTATATGTATTAAATACTGTATTCTTACAATAAAGTAAGCAAGCAAAACTGCATTACATTTGACTTCCTGTAGATTGATATTGTACTTTCTTACCTAATTTGGATGTTTTTTTGTCAGCCATCTTTAGGGGAAGGAAATTTGCTTGTAGCAGACTTGTAATTTTTATGTAACTGTTAAAATATCATATTGTGTAATAATGAGTATTACTCTTCGCTTTCAGATTGCACTACCAGAAAGCTGCCAGTAGTCTTAAAAAATAATGATAACAATGGAAAAGGGAGTCAGAAAGAAAATAAATTTTATAGCATAACAAACAATCCTAGTTTTACAGTATCTTTTTAAAGCATCGTAAAATCTAATTTTCAGCCATAAATATGAGATATATTATAAATTATCTTTGCTTTAAACATATAAGTAGAAAACACAAGCATGATAAAACCCAAGAAAATGTATATGCCCTACATGAATAATTGTTCTATTTATATTGCTAAAATGTAGTGGCTTGCATATAATCCTCTTTTAAATCCATTGCATACAGTGCCACTCCATTAAAATGAATATTGTTATGATTATATCATTTCAAAATATGCAGAAAAATACATTGTGAGTAGAGTCAGAGTAAATAAAATGAAGTAATTACATGATATTTGATCATTGTGAATAACAATGTGAATAATTTAGTACTTAAAATGCTCATGCCTCAACAGAATGAGAATTATACAAATAATAGACTCATAATTCCTCTTTACTAACCTATTTCCACACAGTGATTTTATAATTTTATCATGAAAATAGTGTTTTTCTCCTCTGAGGATTGGAGAGTTGTAAATAAGAAGGAATAAGGAGTTATTTCCTCGTGAATTCATTCAGCTTTGCTTAGCAGCTTATACCAAATAAGTTCCAGGGACCACAATTACTAAGCAAGCCTAAATTTGAATATAGAAGCCAACAAGAATTGTTGCATTAAATACTGCATTTGAATAGGCAATCAAAACGTGAGTTGATAACAATCACATTGTTTTCTGTTCCATTTGTCCTGTGAACGTTTTTAGCATTCTACATAATAAGATAAACACAAGAACATGATTTGCATGACTTGTCAACGCAAGCAGTAAGTAGAACCTAGCAGGTATTATCTCTGACCACCAGAAAGATACTTACATGTCTTTCAAAGATACAGTGTGTTTAAACAGTATCCAAGACTGGGCAGAGCTCAGTGAGGTCAGTGTATCAATCTTTGTATCTGCATAACAGATTTCAATAATTATCTGCTTGCATAGCCTACTTAATTTGTAGATACGGAACTATCACATGCCACAGTTTTATAGCTAACTGAAAATCTCAGCTGTAAGAATTAAGACAAATTTGTCATCCTTGTGTTTTCCCATTTTCTGTGCAACAGATGGGCATTATATGGTATTATGCATTACAGCATACTTTCATGCACTTATTGTGAATGGAATCAACCTGTGTTTTCAAAATGATTATTTTGAATGTGATCATAGACTCCCTTGGGCTACCGAATTGTTAGGTTATTCAGCAGTCCGTAGATTGGGAGTTTGGATAATCAGTTCTTTACTTTAGACAATTAAGGGAATTTTACTTTCAAGATTGCAGCATGTTATTTTATATATATATAAATGAGTAATAGCCTTAAGATAGTTGGCTTGGATACTCTGTAGAAGGTTTCCATAGCAACACGTTAGGTAACAAGCACCAATTTTTTCAGATAGTCAGTACCTAGTTGAGAGTACTTCTGAAATTTTGATGACTAATGTTGATGTGACTGTATGTCTTATAGGACAATTTATTACTTAGATTTTATGCTTCTTGAGAGTAAAGATACTTAGCTGTTCATAATAACATTACCAATATTTAGCTTATAATAGTTATACCATATGGTTTTTGAAAATAAGTCTATAAATCTATTACGTTCCAATGTTATATTTTCCATTGATTATCATGTATTCTCCTAAGGACTCTAAAGTTGAATATTATATTATTATTGTTGTTGTTACTGTTGCCTCTGCAAAGTTAAGGAAATTTTCCTATTTACCCAGCTTTTCATTGACAAAGTTAGTAACCTGAAACTGGCCATAATTCTAATCTTAAGCAGTTTCTTCTTAGTGGCATAGGGTCAACCAGACACTGCACTTGGATAAGCACTAGATGATGATTGCTAAGGATGATGGAAGCGGTGAATAAAATCAGTATATGAGAGATTTGTTTGAAATTTTCCCCATAGTTTTTCATCATACGCACGCATGAGAATAAAACCCTGAGGAAAAAAAACAACAATAACAACTAAGAAATCCAGGAAAATGGTGTTTAGTCTGTGGCTCCTTTGTCTCTTTCTCGTTGAAGCTTTTGTTTCTGGATGACATCCTCTGCTCTATTGACTGTCACCCTTACCATCTTGCTGATGACACCAAAAACTCTTGCTTCAAATTATCTCCTGAGTTTCAAACCCTCAGACTCAATACTTAACCCAATTCTACTTGATACCACGAATTTCTGTGACCAATAATCCTAAATCCCTGCTGCTCACTTAGACCCTTAAGGGTGATTACTGGCCCAACTCTATTCCAGTTTGCTCCAGCCCCTTGAGTGCTGTGATTTTGACTTGAACACCTGCCTGGGAGTGCTGTTCTTTCCTTGTTTAATATCTTCAAAATTTTGTTTTTCATCTTCTAGCATATTATATACAGTTATTAGTTTGGAGATAATTCTACTCCTTTTCAATTATTGTCTTTCTAAAGCACTCTACCTAAAAAACCTTTGTAACCCACCTGCCTACATAGGTTTAATTTCAAACTCCAAAAATCCTTACTTTCACTGTCAGGTTTAATTTCAAACTCCAAAAAATCTTCCAAACCACCTTACAAAGCTAATTCTCTTTCCCTTCTAAACTCAACACACCCTATATACCATCGAGCTAAGAGTAACACTTCCTATACAGTTCTTTTAAAAAAATACATTGTCCCTTTACACATGTGGTTCTTCCTATTATGCTTTGCCTCTTTTCTGTCACCCTGATTCTACCCACGTTTCCTCTACTATGGTTCCTACATGCCCTCGGACTTTCTTCTATAAACCCCCAGCACTTTTACATAACAATAAAACACTATAATTATTTCTGTAAAAATACTTAAGTTTACATAATTATACTACTTGTATAATTACAGACATGCATTTTATCTCAGTGTCGGCTTCCTCATTATTAAAATGTTAGTTAAATTACTATCTACCTACTTTAGATATATGTACATTGGAGATATAAAACATGTAAAACAAAATACCTAGTACATAGTAAGTACTCAGTAAATGTTCATAGTAAGTACTCAGTAAATGCAGTGTGCTAACCACTTTTTATTATCACAGCACAACATTGGGAACTATCTTCAATGAAAGTTCTATGTAATACTTATGTGTTAATCTTTATTAGAAATTTTTTTATTGCCCCCCAAAGTTACAAATTATTTTTTTTAGAGAGGGCCTCACTCTTGCCCAGGCTAGAGTGCGGTGGTGCAATCAAGTCTCACTGCAGCCTCAACCTCCCAGGTTCAATTGATCCTACCACCTCAGCCTCCCCAGTAACTGGGACTACACAGGTGTACAGGTGCATACCACTATACCTGGATTTTTTTTTAATTTTTGGTAGAGATGAGGTCTCACTATGTTGCTGAGGCTGGCCTTGAACTCCTGGGCTCAAGCAATTCTCCCACCTTGACCTCCCAAAGTCCTGGAATTCGATACATGAGCCACTGTGTCTGATCAAACTATAAATTGCATGATGAAAACATAACATCTTATTTCTCTTTGGAACTGTAAGAGATCCAGTGAATTAATTATTTACTCCTTAACATCTCTCTGTTGGTAATTCTGAATCTTACTTTTTTATTTCAAAAAGTGTGCGTTGTACATATAACAATGTAAATTTAATAATATAACCACATGTTGCCAACTGCAGCACACAGTACATACCTGTGAAACAGAGCATCCATTTAACTCTTCTGTCTTTTGTTGGAAACCTTAGTCATCACTCTTACAGAAAGCTAATTTTCTAAGAATTAATATCAACCAATTGAATTACAAGACTACATGCTATTTGAGGCACTACAGTATAAAAAAAGATGCTTATTAATGTGAAATAATTAAATGGCTTAACATTAGTATTAACAGTTTTAAATGCAAGCCCATATTATGCCTTTAGTTTTAATGAATTCGACCTATGAATGTATGTCGGCCCTACCCAATTACAAATGTAGAGCAAAAGAGAGTGAGCTAATTCCAAATAGATAGGAAGAAACACGTGGTTATTGGATATACAAAAAAAGTTTCTTTTCCTTGTTTGGCTTTATTCCTATGTCTCTGACTTATCTGGGTACCATGCTGCTATGCCATAGTAAACAGGTTATTGCAACTGATCCACCATGGACCTCCCTGCTGCCCACACCCTGTTCTCAGCACAGCAGCCTTGATACTTTTAAAGAGCACATATCATGTTAGTGCTCTGTTCAAAAATTTCTAATGAATCCTAGTTCATCTGGGATAAGAATCAAAGGCTTCCCCCAGCCATGCTGGCCTCATGAAAGTCTCATAAATGTGGTATGCATATTCCTACCACAAATCCTCCACTTGTGTTGTTTCTGCTTCCCATAAAGCTCTTCACTTAGATATCAACATTCAGCCCTTTAAAGTTGAGCTCATAAATCATTCCTGGGCTGACCCTACTTAAAGTCACTACCACCATCTCCAGCATTTAGTGTTTTCTTCCTTATCCTTTTAAATATAACATATATCATCACCTGATATTTATTTTACTTTTTAATATATCTATTACTCTTCCACTAAAATTCTAGCTCAAGTCAGGCAAGAAGTTTTGTCAATTCACTCATTCCTGTACACCATTCATCTAAGCGTATCTCAAGTCAGGCAATAATTTTTGTCAATTCATCCAATCCTATACACCATCCATCTAAGAGTAATACTTCCTACACAGTTCTTCATCTAGATCTTGACATTCAGCCTGAGCTCACAAGACATCTCAGGAGGCCATTCCTGGGCTGACCCTACTTAAAGTCACTCCTGTGCTGATATATTACAGGCACTCAATAAATACCAAATGCATTATCTAATAACTCAATAAAAAATGAAATGCAAGGATAATTAAGCTTACCTATGAAGTTTCTTGGTTTAAGTTATCATGTAATTTTGTATAACTCCTTGCAATAATAATCCATGTATAATAATTAATACATAGTTACTGGAAATAATAAATTAATGAATAAATTCTAAATTGAATAAAGTTTAAAATAAAATATTAAATAGAACATAAGAAAATATTTATATGACCTTAGTTTTTGCCAGTATTGTAATCTAAAATCCCAGATTGTATAAATAAATTACTAGATAAATGTATTTGATGAGATGTATTTATCTATACTATAATAAAAACAAACAGTAAAAGATACAATTAATAAAATTATAACCATTGTTAGACTTTTAAAAATTGTAGTGTTCATCACAGTTTAAAGATTAATATTCATAATATAAAAGAAGTACCTAAAATTAATTTTTTAATATGACATTATGATCTGATTAGAAATTTTAGCCTTTAAGAGAGAATTTGATGTTTGATGTATGCATCTGTAAAACAGTCACTACTATCAAAATAATGAATCTCTTCATCCCCGCTAAAATTTCCTTATGGCCCTTGGAAAAAAAAGCATCTTTCTCCTCGCTATCTCCATGGCCCGCTTACTGTTTCAGGAAGGGACGATGGATTAGATTGAATTAAATGGGTGAATCAATTTCAGGAGAATAGATAATTTATCAATACTGAATTTTTCCTGCATCCACGAACATAGTATACATCTGTTTTTATTTAGTCTTCTTGAGTTTTTCTCAGCAAGACTTTCTAATTTTCAGTGTATAGGTCTTTAATGCTGTTGGCAGATTATATCTAATTATGTCATTTCTTATTGTAAAGGGTATGATTTTGTAATTTCAATCCCTAATTCTTCATTATTAATCAGTAAAATACAATTTTCTCTATATATTTTAATTAATTTCATTAGTGAATTTATTTACTAATGGCTCCTATTTACTTTTTAGTAGATTCCATTAGATGATTTACATAAACCAATGTCATATCCTGATACAGTTTAACTTCTTTCTAATTTGAATGTCTTTTATCTTTTTCTTGCCTTGTTCGATTAGCCAGAACCTTCAGTGCAATATTGACTAAAAGTGGTGAGAGCACACTTGCCTTTATGGCACAGAGAGAAATAATCTAGACAAGATCATTCTGAGCAGTCTACCTGATGTCCATGTGAATGATGGCATTTCTACTCTAGCTGGTCCTCCTCTACCCCTGGTTCCCTGTGAGTGAAGTGAGCTATTCCTTCTAGTCTTTTCCCGTGGTTCTTTTCCTGGCCCTAAATAGTTTTCTTCTAAAGAGGCACCGAATTGTTGAATAGTCCAAAAAAGATCCTCTTCAGGTTTCCAGAGTTGTCTGTTTTTGGAGCTCTTTGTTCTTTCAGGGAGTCTAATCACCCTGACTTCCCTGGAATTTCAACAGTGTATCTGCCACTCAGGGTATCTGTTGGACTCTGCCTAGATTATTCCTCTCTCTGCCATAATTTGGAGACTTTCTCAAGGTAGTAAGTCACAGGGTTTAACTCAGTTGTTCCTTATAGTTCAGGGATCACTATCCTTAGTTGTCTAATGTCTAGTGCTTTGAAAAAAAAATTTTAAACATATTTTATCCAACTTTTTGCTTGGTTCAGAGGGGAAGATAAATGTGGTCCAAGTGACTGTATCCTGATTGCAAGCTTAAGTCTCTAAAACTAGACTTTTAGAAATTATAAATATCTCAATACAGATAAGCAATTCAAAAAGGAGAAAATCCAAATCGTTAATACATATAAAGTGATATTACTATGAGATACAATTTTTTAACTATACGGATGTCAAAGAAAAAGAAGGATGGCTTGCCATTCTAAACAAAGTACCTGAATTTTTGAAGAAACAAGCACCTTCATATTCTGTTGATAGTCGTATAATATGATCATTATGGAAAGTCTGGCAATGTGCATTAAAATTTAAAAGTACTAACACATCATTCAACACAATAATTCCCTTTCAGATAATCTAATCTCAGAATATAAAGGAAGCATGTAATAAAATGATAATTATAGAATTATAGTGGTAAAATGGTGGAAAACTCTCAAACATCCATAAATAAATAATTGAATGTATTAGTGAACTACAGGTATGCTGTGGAAAGCTATTTAGCTACTGAAAACAATGAGTTCTGTCTTATTGGCTTGGAACAATGGTCGTGATGTATTGTTCAGTTGAGTGTGTTGGAGTGTGTTGGAGATGTGTCATAAAAAGATAATATTAACTTCTAAAAAATTATATTTGACTCACATTGTATTGCTTTCATGATTTCTTATAAAAAGTGTAATAATTAAAAAATTCCAGGAAAGTTGCCAACCAGAGTTTATTATAATTTGCTGAAATATTCACCCACATATTGACAAAATGTCAATAAAGAGGGTTGCTTTAATGTGTGCATAATTAAATTTGGGAGTTAGTATAATATCCTGTTCATCTAGAATTGCAAGAAATTACTCAGTAGATGAATAATATAAGAAAACTTGCAGATCAAGTCAATTTAGCATTTATTCTGAAAACAAGACAGAGGACATAACAGGAGCTTTTTAAAATGCTTTGGCATGTCCTGTAACTTTGACTTCTATGGCTCTTTGCCCAAGGATATTACCAGGCAATTTAAGATGGGATTACTAGTTTTCATTAATTAATTCACAATGTACATTATCTTTGTTTATATATATCTCCAAAGTGATTGAATTTAAAAGTTTTATCTTTAGCATTTTTGTTCTTTAAAACTTTTCTTCGCCTTTTTAGATTTGTTTTTCATTTAACAGATTTCGAAATATGTAATTTGCCTGCCTCCTTTCCCTGAATAACCCTATGTTGCCATCTTATTAATTTTTTCCTTTATGTAAGGACTTGCTTCAGTCTCTTAATTTATTATAAGTGTTTTACTTTGCTATCTTTCCATCTATATTTCTACAAAATCTACACTTGAGTCAGTATTTTGTTTCATTTATCTTCCTTAGACCTTCATTTCTACCAGTGATACTAGAAGCACTATGTCTAAATGTACTCTGACTGCAGACTTTTTTAGGATTGAATTCTTTCCAACTACTCAGTCAAGAACAGCTTCTGACTCAACTGTTTGCCTGTAAAATGTTCTCACCCTAGGCCATAATCTTCCAAGGATAAATAGCCAAAAAACATTTTTTTATATTTCATAATTCATTGTAGTTCAAAGATTCTCTACAACTTAAAAAAAATGCATTCACATATACTTAGCACTTCACAAGTTCTTTTTTGACTAAAATTCTTCAAAGAAATAAAGTAAGGTAGATGTAACAGACTTACCTTATTGTTTCATGTAGGTGGTATAGGAGAGTAGGCAATTCTATAATCCCCCTGGGGAGCATAAGTGCTAAAATTTATCAGGTACTCAGTGTGTGCTAGATACCATTTTGAGCAATTTACATGTTTGCTTAATCCTCCCAACATCCATATTATGTCGCTTATTACTATTATTGATCTATTTAATGATATGTAAATTTAGACCCGAGAAAGACTAGCATTTTACACTAAGCCACAAAGTGTCACTGTCTCTCACCCAGGCAAGGGGAACACAGAGTGATATTGATAATTGCTGCATGAAACAACCTCTCCAGAATCTAATACACATAATTTTAGCTCACAATTTTAAAACTTAACTTCTGAAAATTTGCAGGGTGCAAATAAATTTTATCATGAAATTAAGCAACTTAAATTTTAGCACTGTATAGTAACATGCTAATCATGAGTTTCATCTACTTTAAGCTCTTGGAGCCATGTATCTTATTTTTTTAATAAAAATTCATTTTTGTTCCAACTCAAAATACATAAAAATAGATTTTCCCAAACCATTCATAGAATCTAAAAGGGGAAAAAGGGACTAAAATGATATTTCACCCCATGTGCCTTTGAAACATTTAGTGTTAATAGTACCACATATAGAATACTACATGTTACATTACAGCTTCCCAAAAAGAGAAAGCAGATCTTCTCTTATTATTGCTTATTTATGCAAACCAATGGTTTTCAAAATGAGAAAGGTGTGATGGTTTGGTGGGTTGTTTTTTTGTTGTTGTTGTTGTTTAGGCTTTTACAATTTTATGTCACAGTGAACATGGCCAGAAATAACTTAAAATGAAGAAATTAAACAAGATAATGCTTTTTAGAAGGAAGACACTAAATGAAAGATCATGTTGTAGTCATATTTCTACAAATAGAAGTTATACAAAAATGTAGTCAATAATCAGAGTTGAGAAAAATAAATGGTCTTCTGAGCCAACTGGTTTACACAAATGATTTTGACATTACAGTTTCATCTAATCACACTGTAGAATTGAGACCTCATCAAGCTCTGCACAGTCGATTTCCAATGTGCTTACAAATGACTATGATGTCATTTACTGTCCATTTTGCTATAATGTGAGCTACCTAACCCCATTGTTCTCATGCCCTTAGCCACATTTATATTGCTCTTACTGACCCTGTTTTGAATTCTTCAGATGTTTTCCTTTTGTATTTTTTGAAAATATATTTACTTAATCACATATTTTATATAAACCCATTCTGCTGTGTATTTGATGTTTCTATTCATCTAATCCTTGCCCTCAGTTTTTATTTCCTTTCCAATTTTATGCTGTCTGGTACCCATAAATGTGTTCTACCTAGACACACATAAATGTAAATGAACATGTGTGAGAATGATACGTGATTACCTAGAATCTCTCCTTATAGTTTGAATTGTCTTCAAGTCTCCAGAGGTGGGTTCACGTTTTATTTAACTCTATTTAGAAATTAAAAAAAAAAAAAAAAAAAAAAAAACAGGTGGTAGAGAGAAGAAAGCTGATTTCTGTAATGCCACATAAACTATAAACTAGAGCTCAGAATTCCCGTGTTCAGGCCTAAAAAGTAGCCTGTCTGATTTTTCTATGTAATTTGCCTACTTAGTCTCAATTTATTAAACAGCTAAAATGCACACATTTTACATGCATGTCAAATACACACATACATGACCATCACCAACAACAATGGTAGCAGCAATAATACCAGTTTCACAGCAAGGGCAATATTTTATTCTTTGATTACCTTTTCTTTCCTCAGAAAGAGCACACCAATTCAGAATAGCACCATAGTCAGCTCAGGCTGCCCTAACAGAACACTATAGACTGGGTGGCTTAAACAACACTCAGATCTGAAGGTTGGAGGTCCAAGATCAGAATCCCAGCATATTTTGGTTCTGGTGAGGGATCTCTTCCTAGCTTGCAGGTGGCCACCTTCTCGCTGTGATTTTACATGGTGGAGAGAGAGGGGGAAAGAGAGAGTATGTTTTGGTGACTCTCCTTGTAAGGGCAATACTCTCATCATAAGGGTCCCACCGTCCTAACCACATCGAAACCTGATTTCCTCCCAAAGGCCTCACCTCCAAATACTATCACATGTGTGGTTAGGGCTTTAACATATGAATTTGGGAGAAAGACCTAATTCAGCCAATACTATCGTCCCTTATAATGTATGTGTAGTAAAGAACTTAGAGCTCTGATTTAGGCATCTATGAGCTATTGATTTCAGCATTCTTAATTCCGAATAGGTCTTGGCTGACAGAATGTCAGAACAAGAAGAAAATTTTAAAAAAAAAGAATAACTTAACTGGTATAAAGATGAGAAATGTAAGGCATTTAAAATGTTTTCTACCACAAAATCCTGGCTTGTGATTTGCCTCATATTCATCACTTAACCTCTGAGTCCATAAATGGGGTAATAATCTTCCAACACTTCATCATTCACCAGGGTGCCCTAAAGATGAATTCGGTCTGTTTTATGTATGCACTTAGGGCTCCTTGGAGATCAGAAATTAATATGGAGGAGGCTTCAGAGTCCTCCCATCCCTGATGGGAGTAAAAAGTACTGAGTACAAAGTACTTTTTTAGCAATTTAATTTTTTAAGCTTGAATAGAGTGTTTCAACTTGATGCAATGGTCTATATTTCATAACATCATGCTATTGAAATAATATTCTTATCAATCAAATAAAATTAATTGATCTTCTATTTTAAGAGTAGTTTCACATTCACAGCAAAGTTGAAAAGAAAGTAAAGAGATTTCTGATATACCCCCTTTCCCTCAGCCTTTCATACCATCAACACTGCACCACAGTGGTACAGTTGTTACAATCAATGACGTACATTGATAGCTCATTGTCACTCAAAGTTTACAGCTTACATTAAGGCTTACTGTTAATGTACAGTCTTTGGGTTTTGGCAAAGGCATGGCATGTATCTGCAATTATAATATCATATGGAATAGTTTCACTATGTAAAATTTTTCCGTGCTTCACCTGTTCATTCCATCCTTCCCTTAACCCCCGTCAATCACTGATGCATTACTGTCTCCATCATTTGGCCTTTTCTAGAATGTCATATATTTTGAATCATATAGTATATACCCTTTTCAGATGGGATTCTTTTACTTGATAATATACATTTAAGCATTTTCCATGTCTTTCCATGGCTTCATACAAACTCTTTTCTTTTTATTGCTGAATTACATTTCATTTTCTAGATGCACCACAGTTTACTTATCCATTCACCTACTGAAGAACATGTTGGTTGCTTCCAAGTTTTGGCAACTATGAGTTAAGCTGCCTATAAACATTTGTGTGCGGGTTATTGTGTGCATGTAAGGTTTCAACTCATTTGGATAGATAACAAGGAGCACGATTGCTGGATCATATGATAAGGGTATGTTTAGTTCTCTAAGAAACTGTCAAACTGTCATTCAAAGTTGCCATACCTTTTTGAATTCCCACCAGCAAAAATGAAAGAGTTCCTGTTGCTCCACATTCTCATCGGCATTTGGTGTTATCAGCGTTCTGGATTTTCCAAATTCTAACAGAAACATAGTGGTATCTCACTGTTGTTTTAATTTGCAGTTCTCTAATGCCATATGATGTTGAGCATCTTTTCTTACACTTAAGACTTGTCTGACCTACTTGTCTGACCTAATACCACCTTCAACCTTGCTTACTAATTTCTGTACATCTGTACATCTTTGATGAAGTGTATGTTTAGATATGCTCATTTTTAAGTTATTTGTTTTTTTTTTTCTTGTTGATATGTAATGAGTTTTTTGTATATTTAGGATGACAGTTCTTAATCAGATACGTCTTTTGCAATTATATTTTTTCCATGTCTGTGGCTTGCCTTCTCATTCTCTCAATATCCAGATACATTTTAAAATTTATCCTGCATAATTTTTCACTTTTTTTACTAAGTCAGTGTTTGCATTGATAACAATGATTAACATAATAGTTCTTTTATAATACTGAGGCAGAACTTAAAATTTTTTCTGATATGATATATAGAAATATACCACAGTTATATTCTAAACATGAATAAAACAAAGGTTGTGATATCTGGAAAGTTTGGGTAGAGTCCCCAAATTCCAGTTGTGTGGCAAATAATTTAAGGGAATAGCAAGAGTAATTTTTTAGGAAAAGAATTCTTTGTCTTTCCATGTATAATTTGCCTGTATAAAAACCAATAACTTAAAACGATACAGGTTTGTAGGCCAACAACATTTTACAAATATCTTTTAGCTTTTCATAGCAAGGCCATATGAAAATCTCTCAAACTGAATTCTAAGGCTCTGATGGCTGATTTGCAGACATCAGGAGAATTGGGTTTAGAATTAACTGTTTTGGAAACCTATGGAAGTCAAATCTCTTGGAAAATGTTTTTGACCATTACAAAATAAGAATCTGGGTATGTCTATTTAATCTACAGATTATCTGTATGGTGAGAAAGGGAAGAGATCACAGACCTGCTCTGTACTTACTGATGCTTTGGAAGCAATATCCATGACAAGGCAGAAGACAGCCTATTAATGGCTTTTGTGGTTTGCTAAATGCCTGAATAAAATTGAGGTGTTTAATAACCACAGAAGACCTTAGCTGCCACTGTAGTCCTAAGACTTCAATCACAATTCATAGTCTATGTCAACATTAAAGCTGATACAACAAACAAAATCATAAAACTCTTTTTATAACATTCTCTTTCTCCTCAAGAGAGTTTGCTGATAGTATTTTTAAAATTTGGTTTTTAAAAATAATCCTTTTTGTTTCCCTCATTGACTTTGTAGCAAAGGCATGCATAAAATGAGATGCCATGGAAAGCAAATTGTTATTTGAGTAGGAGTTTTATGAATAAATTGTTATATAAATAGGCATTCAGCCACAATTCCAGGTATACATAGCACCCTGATCATTTGTATTTTGAGTCTACCATAGGACAGGAAAAATTCAGTAGCCTCCATTCCTTTTACTGTCACAGAAAGTTCCTTCATGAGAAGATCTTATGGAGACATCTTGAGAAATACTTAGTTGAGTCATTATGACCAACTTCGTATTTTCCAGATATGGAAATGAGGGCAGATATGACTTGTTCGCAGGAACAAAACTAGTTAACAGGAAAAATTGAATTCTGCCCTCATTCCAGCATCCATTGCCTTTTGCCTGGATTGTTGTAATAGCTTCTGTAGTAATTGATTTTCTGAAGGACCATTTGACATCCTTCCAACTCTAGTTCCTCATCCATATTTCTAAGAGTGATTATTCCAAAGGCCATCCACAGTGATATACCTTCTTGTGAGGACTCATTACCTTAAGAACACAAGGCTCCAATCTTCCAGCCTGTGTTCCATCTACATACACTTCTGCTGTCCACCCCTGACATAATACTTAGGAAAATTTGATTATTACTTTAGATTAGTGGTGTTATGACTGTTGTTGTAACTATTTTCTAACTCTTACTCTTCTGCTGTGGCTTCGCATGTGGATCTACCTGAATTGCTCTTTTTCATCTCTTAACTAAGATCCCAACTCTATTTTTGATCATTGGATATCTTCATATAAAAGTATTTATTTCCTTTTTTATGATTAAGAAACTATGTATTTCATTTTTAAATTTTTTTCTAAGCAAGATTATTGATGATTTTTCTGTCTACTCAGAAGATAGGCGATCTACAGAAGAGAGAAACCACACCACACTGAAAGATTCACAATTTGAAAAGGCTCTTTGTTTAGAAATGTTATTTGCTTCCCTATTTAAAATTAGAAATAGACAAGAGGGAAATCCACTTTCAGTAGGTTTTCCATCTCAGTGATGGCACTACAACTGAATCAGTTGCACAAACCAAATATATAGAAGACAGCTTTAAATTTCATTTTTAAAAATTATTTCTCATGTCTTGTCCATTAACAATGATCTAATGGCTCTTGCTCTCCACCACTTACAATGGTACTGGTAAAGATGACTATAGTACCTAATGCATGTACTGCTTTCCACTCTAGTCCTACTTTAATCCATTTTCCTCATGGCAGCCAGAATACTCTTTTTGAGATATAAAAGTGGTTATTTCACTGTCCATCTTAAATACTCCTTAGGCCTTCTGTTAAACTTACAATAAAGCCAAGAAGCACACCATGATACAGAGACTACCTACTTGTCTGACCAAATACCACTTTCACCCTTGCTCACTGAATCCTTGATAAATATGCACTGGCATTCTCCATGTTCCTTAGAGATGCTCATCGCTTTCCTGGCCTTTGCATTCCATTTACCTGGAAGACTGGTGAACCAGATCCTCGCATGACAGACTCCTTTTCATTTGGGTCTCAGTTCGTATATTACGTCTTTGAGTAGGGCACTGCTAACTTCCCATATAAACCAGCTTGCCCAGTTCCTCAATTCTGTTGTTCTGTTTCTTTTTTTTCCTGGTATTATTACTCTTTGAACAAAGATTACTTATTTCTTTGTTTATTTTTTAGTCTTTCCCTACATTAGAATATAAGGTTAATGAGGGCTATCTTGTTTGCTGTATTCTCATTATCTAGAACATATATATATATATATGTTTATATATATATATATATTACAAATATATATATATATATTTGTTTATATATATATATAAACAAACAAGCATATTTTTTTTATTTACTACATATAATGTTCATATATTTAATAATAACTTATTTCGTCACTGAGGAAAGCAATAAATGCTCCCTTCCTGCCCTTCGGAATGCATGCCTGGTTATGTTTGCACAGGTTCAACAGAAACCCAGTTTTCTGTCCCCAGTGTGCTAAGCAGTATGAGCTTGTTCCAGTACACCACATCTTAGAACAATATAAAAATCCCACCTTCAGGCAAAGGACAGGAACATTGTGGGTAGTAACCAGATACTGCTTGAAACTGAATTTCCTTTAGCTGATCTTCACTTCTTGAGATCCTGTCATTTCTTATTGGATGAAAAAGAATCAAAGTGTAACCTTAATCATAGAGCACATAAATGGCCTTATACAGCTAAATGGTTACCTTCTCTCAATCAGAGTTTGCAGAATGAATTTTAAAAATAAGTAAGGAAAGAGGGTGGGAAAGATTATGACTTACATTCTGACTGTTGATACCATGGTCTGTGATGAAGGCACTTGATAGATATCAGCAGCTTAGCAGTGTGGCTAAATGGTCTTTAAGTATCTGATATTGAGAGTGATTCCAAGAAAACAGGCATTTTTGTGTGTGTGGTTGCTTTTTAAGATATGGGGTTGGAGAGGGAAGAGATCCAAGAACAGAAAGGAGCCTTAGAAAACAATTATCTTTCCCATGGTTGCTGAGAATATCTAGTGACTTCTTTGCCATAAAATCTTTGTGCCACATACAGAATAGGATTGATTCTGACCGCTTGGTATGTATGTCTATTTTGCAGAGGACAGAAAGTGGGCTCCCCGATTCAGCTGACTGTATTTTTTTTTCAGAGAGCTATATAGATGGGCTGTGGAATTAGCAGATCTTGGGGGAAGTCCGAGAGCAGAGAGATGTTGTATCACCCTTCAGAGGAGAACCTAGTCGTACCAGTTACTCTATCATGGGCCCACTAAAGCAAAGAACCCAGGTCTCCCTTACTTAGGTCTGCTCCTGCTAGAAAGGTTTGGACACAAGACCCATTTGGAAGCTGAGCAAATTCACCACAAAGATGGGCAAATACAATTTGCAACCATTGAAAGGACTCAGGTAATTGAGGACAAGAAGCCCAGCTGAACAATTCAACAGATGTTTCCTGTTGAGGCTGAACCAACAGAAGCAAGGAAAGGAATAAATTACGTGTATCTAGGTCTTCTAAATATAAATCTATGTTCTTTTCATTTTACAATTCTGATTTATCTTATGTTGTTTCTTGAGAACCTTGACGTCATATTTGACACATCTTTTGGATTTTTTTTTCAAGTACTTTTTCACTGTATTGTACTGTATTGCATTTCACAATACATTTGTGCATTTCTTGTTTACTGTATTCTTATTATCTAGAACATATATATAAACAAACAAGTATATTTGTTTTATTTAGTATATATAACATTCATATATTTAATAATATTTCTTCACTGAGGAAATTCTTCAGTTACCGACAATGGCCGTAAAGTTTTTCATCATCTTTTCCTTTATTTTGTGAGCATTTATCAGCTAGAATGCTTCACTTAACATTCTTAACTCTTGCCTGCTCTCTTTCCCTCTTGCTTGGCTGTGCTCATTTTCTGTGTTGATTCACTTTTACCCCTCTGGAAATTGGTGTTGGTTTATGCTGGTTGGAAAAAGTGGCACAATAATTGTTTTTTAGGACTATTATAGTATAATATGATTAAATATCCAGAAAGAATAGTATGCAGAGTGTTTTTTACAAGATTAAATTTTGGAGGAGGTAGAAACTGCAAGTCAAAAGGATAACTTGTTTTGAAAAGGCATGCGCAGTGATATTGTATACTCTCTACAAAGAGCTTCAAGAAAATTACTAAGACAGAGTAGCTTGTTAAAAAATTCAGTTGGAATCATCACAGCATTTTCGTTTGGGGGAAAAAAATAGAACTTGTAGATGCGATTTTCTCACAAGGAAATATAGCAAATGTCTTTCTTTCTAAAAGAAAACTCTAGAATTCAACATTTTTAAAATAAAAACAAAATGCAGCAGCCACTAAATAATTGGCATATTTTGAATAAACTAAATATTTTAAATCCACAAAAGGATCAAAATTGAATTGAGCATGTGCTAATTCAGAGCATATTAAAGAAGACTTCTATCCTTGCCTACTGTTTCATTGAAGCATTTCTTTAGTTGTTGTTTACCATTACTTTACATGAACAAGTGTAGGAATTTAGTCATTTACACTCACTTTAACTCCCCTGAATCAGAACTTTCCTCCACTGTCTCCTCAGATCCTCCATTAGTGTCTGCTGCTTACTTGCTGCTCAGAAATGAACTGACTACATAAAAGGATGATTATGTTAGCAAAATTCCTTCAGGCACTTAAAAATATCTAACAGGTTAAATGCATACCTATCTTGAATATATACATTTTCCATGTCCAGAGGAAGGCCTGAAATTGTTAGGTTTTTGGTAAAATATCACCCACAGGTCCTATATCCTATCAACCCTTTTTGTGCACAGAATGTGCACACTTTTCTCCCGGTGATTAAGATTTTGGGCACATTAGACCATACCAAGAATCATCAATTATGTGTTAACCAAGAGTTCATTTTATGTACTTTTAAATATAGGTGGATAACTTGCTGAAGTACTAAATCAATGCCTATTTTAACTTTAAATGAAATAAAGCTCCTATATTATGTGCACAATAAATTGCCAAGAAAATTTATCGAATAGTTACTATACATAGACAAATGGAACTTGTTAGAATTACAAATCAAATCTTTCATTTAATATTATCTAAATATCTACTATCCTGAATTTACCCTGAAGAGTGGTTGATTTTCTAGGTGAGGATGGGTGAAAGTATAACAGCAAATATGTAAGTTATTTGTTGCTTGTTCACAAGGTCTGGGCTCTTAAAACCTGGTGTATCAGTGGTCAAAGTTTAATAAAGTCAAATAAAACAAGATAAAAAATAAGCCTTTCCAATACTCCTGCCAAATGTCTACATAATATCTGTATCCATATTATCTTACGCTCTGATGATCTTTGCGTAGTGGACAATATGACTTTAGTAATGGGAAAACAAGAGAAAACATTGTTTAGTTACAGAAATTTACAATCTTAAACTCAGAGTTTAAGATACAAAGCCCACAACATTTTGACTTTGTGTTTATTCAATTTTCTTTGATGAGTAAGCTTTATAAAGCCTTTATATAAAACTTATGCAGAGTCATGCACCAAGCAGATGCTTAATAAATCTTAATTGACTGCTCTTTGCCTACATTTTGATAATGAGTTTTTTCTGGTTCTAAGCCTGGGCTGATTAAAACTCACCCTGTGTTGGCTAAGAGATGTTATCTAATAGCATGTTTTGTTTTGCTAAATAATATCCACCACAGCACTAATTGTTTTCTAAAATAGTTTCCTACCCATTCCAACTTAGTTGCAGGTCTGATATGGGACAGGACCCAACACTTCCCACACCTTTTTATTTACTCCTCCAGTAAAAGTGCCCTAATCTGTTTGCAGGAGCTGAGAAGATTCCAGTTCTCTTTGTGATGGCCCAGAAAGGCTACAGACTACACATCATTTCCCCCTGATGTTTTCTGAAGGTCTTGGCATTTCCAGAGCTGAGTATACATTCACATGTTACCAGTGGCTATAATCAGTTTTAAATGTGCAGCACCAGTGCCTGCTGGAGCCTCAGAGGAAGGAATTTGGCAGAAAATGGTCCCTCACTGCACCACCAGATAGCCTGTCTACACCTGCCATTACCTGGCATCTATAAGCAAGTGAAATAATCTTCCCAATTTGTATTTGGGCAAAATGCCATCATAACAGATGGACTTGAGTGTGCGTAACTGAGAAATTATGCATATACATTAAATATGCAGACTATGAGCATAAGTCCTTTCTAGGAACATCTAAACATCTATCTGCTCTGAGCTTTTGAGTATACTGTTTACACCATATGGCGTCACAGTGGGAGGGTCTTGTCGGAGAGGCAAAAAGCAGCACTCATGAATTTCATGGAAATTATTTCATAGGGGTACTTTGCCTCATCTTGGACAAAAGGAACATGTAAAATTATTTTGTATATCTTTGCTATTATTTCAAATAACAAAGTTTTAAAATTATTTATTTATTTATTTATTTATTTATTTATTTATTTATTTAAAGATGGGGTTTCACCATGATGGCCAGGCTGGTCTTGAACTCCTGACCTCAGGTGATCCACCCACCTCGGCCTCCCAAAGTGCTAGGATTACAGGCGTGAACCACCACACCTGGCTATTATCACAAAGTTTTAAAACTTATTTTGGTAGCAAAAAAAGCAAGTTATTTGGATATTATAGGAAAATAAATTTAACATTCATTTCAGTTATAAAAATAATATCTAAGAGGCCAGGCACAGTGTCTCATGCCTGTAATCCCAGCATTTCGTGAGGCTGAGGTGGTCATTTCTCTTGAGCTCAGGCGTTAGAGACCAGCTTGGCCAACATGGCAAAACCCTGTCTGTACCAAAAATACAAAAATTTAGCCAGACATGGTGGCCTGTGCCTGTGATCCCAGCTACACAGGGGACCAGGGTGGGAGAATCTCTTGAGCCTGGGAGGTGGAGTTTGTAGTGAGCTGTGACCATGCTACTGCACTCCAGCCTGGGCAACACAGAGAGACTCCATCTCAAAATAATTTAAAAACAAATTGTGTATGATACGCATGTGCTATTTAAGCCGCAGTAGATTCTTTAAATGTTGACTATAACTTGAGTCCTTTCTGTCTGAAATCAAAGCCACGGATCAAACTAATCATCATTTTTAAAGCAACTCTATAATCCATCTTGCAAGGGGAATTTTTGTAGAGTGTGTATATTTTATTTACTGCAGGTATATGCCAGAACAGTCAAGCATTCTTTACTTTTTGAAGTGTGGAATTCCAGTAATTTGTAATCTTAACTAACATACCATTAAGATTTATCCCTAGATATAGCTTACTTTTGTTTTTTTTTTACAAGTGGAGAATTATCTTCATAATATGAGTAGGCCTAGGGATTATTGATTATTTAAATTTTGTAATAGTCTAGTTTTCCAGACAAATGAAATACATATATTAATTTTTTCTTTTATTATGTATTGATTTTTAAAGACTGGAAATTAATATTTTCACTTCATTCATTCTGAGTGGCCATAACTTTATTTTGTCTCTTGTATCCTTATTTACATACCTAGGTAAATATTTGTCTATCTCTAACTCTTTATTACTACAGGGTGTTTTAATACTAAAGTAATAAATAAAACAATACTAAAATAATATTATATAAGCATAAATTGTCATCTTTATCATTTATAAACTCATATTTTTACTTTTTACTGGATACCTATGTTAGCAAATTAAACGTAACCATTATAAATGCTACAAAACTATAACCACTCAGTTATAGGTATTTTATGACTCCTAAATCTTAGAACTCAGTGCTACCTCTAGTGAACTAATGTATATTTCTGTTGATTGGAATATTTTGTTTACTCAGATCTTTAAGGTGTTGTATAACTGAAGCATCAGTAGCACATGCAACAGATAAACATCAACAGGATGTCCTAGCTTCATCTAGACTCATGTGCTAGTGAATGAAGGTTAATTCAAAGTTAGACTTATGTTTAAGAAAGGATTGGAAAAAGGCGCTATAATATAGAACTTTGAGAGTCTAGAAAATTATATATGTTATAAGAATAATGCACAGGAACTCATTTTGGACAAAGGTACCAAGAACATACATTAGGGAAAAGACAGTGTCTTTAATAAACGGTGCTGGAAAAACTGGCTATCCATATTAGGAAGAATGAATCTGGACTCCTATCTCTCACCACATACAAAAATAAAATCAAAATAGAAGACTTAACTGTAAGACCTCAAACTATGAAACTACTAAAAGAAGACATTGAGGAAACTGTCTGTGACATTGGTTTGAGCAAAGATTTGTTGAGTAATACTTCAAAAAGCCCTGGCAACTAAAACAAAAAATGGATAAATGAGATCACAGTAAGCTAAAAGGCCTCTGCACAGCAAAGGAGAGAAGCAACCAAGTGAAGAGATAATACACAAAATAGAAGAAAATATTTGCAAATTACCTGACAAGGGATTAATTACCAGAATATATAAGGAGCTCAAACAACTCAATAGGAAAAAAGCAAATAATCTGGGTTTAAAATGGTCAAAAGATCTGAACAGACATTTCTCAAAAGAAGACATACAAATTGCCAACTGGTGTATGAAAAAAAGTTCAACATTATTAATCATCAGAGAAATGCAACTCAAAACTACAATGAGATATCAACTCACCCCAGTCAAAATGGCCTTTATCCAAAAGACAAGCAATAACAAATGCTGGCAAGGAATTGCAGAAAAGGGAACCCTCGTATACTGTTTGGTAAGAATGTAAATTTGTACAACCACTAGGGAGTACAGTATGGAGGTTCCTCAAAACACTAAAAATGGAACTACCATATGATCTAGCAGTTCCACTGTTAGGTAACGATATCCAAAAGAAAAAAATAAGCCAATCAGTATATCAAAGAGATATCTGCACTCCCATGTTTGGAATTAGCCTAAGCTTCATCAATGGATAAATGAATAAAGAAAATGTGGTTGGAATACACAATGGAATATTATTTGGCCAGGAAAAGAATAAAATCTTGTCATTTGCAACAATGTAGATGGAACAAGTCATTCAGTTAAGCACAGAAACACATATTTTACATGTCCTCACTTACACGTGAGAGCTAAAAATTAAAACAATTGAACTGATGGAGATAGAGTAGAACAATGGTTACCGGAGACCAGGAAGAATTGTGGAAGGGAGACAGGAAAGCTGGGGATAGTTAATGGGTGCAAAAATACACTTAGATAGAATAAATAAGATCTAGTATTTGATAGCACAACAGAGTGAATATAGTCAATAATAGTTTGTTATATATTATAAAATCTCTAAAAGAGTAGAATTTGAATGTTTCTAACACAAAGAATGACAAATGCTTAAGGTGATTGATACCCCAATTATCCTGATGTGATTATTAAAAATCATATGCCTATATCAAAACATCACATTTAATCCATATATATATACACACACACATATTACACACCCATAATAATTAAAAATAAAATTTTAACAGCAAAAAATATAATGTACAGAATATGTTCAGTCTAGAAAATATTTAAGAGTTCAACTATCCCTAGATTTGGACATTTTAAAAAATGTTTTCATCCAGGCACAGTGGCTCATGCTCGTAATCCCAGCACCTTGTGATCCACCCACCTCAGCCTAACAGATAGGCTGAGGTGGGTGGATCACAAGGTAAGGAGTTGAAGACCAGCCTGGCCAAGATGGTGAAACCCAGACTGTACTAAAAATACAAAAATTATCCAGATGCAGTAGCAGGCACCTGTAATCCCAGCTACTTGAGAGGCTGAGGCAGAATTGCTTGAACCCAGGTGGCAAAGATTGCAGTCAACCAAGATTGTGCCGCTGCACCCCAGCCTGGGAGATAGAGTGAAACTCCATCTCAAAAGATAAAATAAAATAATGTTTTCTTCTGTATTTATTTGAAGTATTTTGGTGCCTCATTGCTACAAATCGTGTGGTACTTATATTTTGATTATTTAATCGGGAAAACCAACATTTCTTAAAAATCTGGGTAATTTAACATTTAATGATACAAATATTTTAATTGATAAATCAACTAATTATCTTCTGTGATAAAAATCTGCATTAAAATTATGAGAAAATTTCTGTCTCTATGCATAATTTTACTGTTTTCTTACATAGTCTTCATCCTTTAGTTATCACAAGTATGTGTAGTTGACACTCAAATGTCCTCCCTCAACCCAGATATGAATTTCTAAGATAAGTCTGAAGATCTCCCTGACATTTTAAACTTAAGATTATCTAAATCAAATATAAATTCTCCACCGTCAATTTTTTTTTTCATTCCTCCCTTTCTCTGACTAATGAGTCATTATCCTTCTAGCCATTTCTGCGCCTAGAAACTCCAGTTGTTTCTACCTTTCTCATTCATACCTATTCATTTTCTACTAGAGCACTCTTAAACAGCCTGTGGTTACCCATATTCTCTCTCTCATACCCTACTACACACATGCACGCACTAGCCTTTTCATTATTGCCACAATTTCTCTGTGTTAACCAATTTCTTCCAGTCTCTGGCTCAAAATATGATTTGTGTTTGCCCATCTCCATGAGTCTTTGTTATTTTCTCATTAAGCAAAGTGTTGAAAAAATTGGGCAACATATAATTTATTTTCTTAAAAATACTCATTGCTACCCTTTTTGGTCATCAGTAATCGGTTACATGTTTATTCTCTAACCACTTAAAAATAAAAGAATGACAAGCAGTCCAATTTAATCATACATAGTATAAAGTATGTTGAATGGGATAGGCTCAACTAGCATTACCATAAATGGATTTACCAAAGCTCTCAGCGTTGTGATCTTAGGAAGTTGATTTTACCAGCACTCTCTATATTAGTTTGGGTCCTCCAAGAAGCAGATTTAATAATGGGATTGAACATGCAAGAATTATATTAGGAAAATCTTCTCGTAACAAACAAAAGAGGGAGCCAAGGAAGGCTAGAGAGCCCTCAACCTACAATGTCTGACCTCAAGGAAAGAGAGGTAGAAGCCTTCTGGATTGCCCTGGTGGAATGAATTTATAAGGTAAGTTCAGCAGTGCTATTAAGGAATCCCCAGAGGCCAAGTTAGAGGAATCCTCTGTGGCCAGGAGTGGATCTGTGTTAGCATTTAACTTCCTTTGGTTATCAGCTAGGAGAAGCTTTTGGGTAGCATAAGCTTGGAAGCAATAGGACTTTAGAGCACAGCAACTGGAGTCTCTGGTCAATTACATCTGTAGTTGCTGGTCTGTATTGTCTTGGCCACCACAACTCTGGAAGGTGATTTATTTCTTAAAGCATAGCTCTCTAGCTAAACTCATAAGAAAATTGGTTATATTATATTAGTTGCTTTGCTTACACTAAGAATGAACATAACCTGCAGTGTCAAATGTTCATATTAATAAGAATAACGAATCCCCTCCATGTTAGTAGATTTCTGTCCAGAAGCTGATTTCCAATGCAGTTGAATTGGTGAGCATGAACTCTGAACAAAGATTTAAGTGGACAATTCAAACTGTGATGACACCAGGATATGACATTCAGATATATTCACCTCCGACTAAGGCTACATCTGCTCCAAAAAACATTCAGTTCACACATGGACCCAAGAACTCTTCTTCTGGGCAGGGCTGGAGAGAGGGTGCTGAAGTATGTTCCTGAAGTGTCTCTCTCATGTACCTTGCTGACCGGTCCCCTCTGCATTTGTTAGCTTTTGCACAAAACAAACCACCACAATACTTACTGGCATAAAGCACCGATTTATTATCTATTTCTCCAGATTCTGGGGTTGGCTAGGTGATTTTTCTCACTGCACCAGCTTGACTGGGACATTGTGGCTTAGGATGTCTGGAGTCTAACTCCTCACTCTCATGTTTGGGTATTGGAATAGGATGACAGGCAGAACAGAGATGACTGGAGCCTTTCTCCATGTGGTCTCTCATCTTCCAGAAAGCTAGCCTAGGCTTCTCCACCAGGTGGCATAAGGGTTTCCAGTGAGAAGAAAATAAAAATTTGAATATACAACCACTTTTCGAATCTCTGCTTTGGTCATGGTACTTTAGCTAAGACAAATCACATGGCAAATCCCAGAGTCAGTGTGGTAGAAACTATTTAAGGATATGGATGCAGGGAATCCTGAACAAATGGGCTTAGTCTATGACAGCATCTGATTAGTATGTTGCTCTTCCTCTCTCTCCTCGTCAGCCTCCTTGACTTCATCCTTTTCCTCACTCTCCTTCTTCATCTTCTTTATTATTATAAAATGAATAGGTCACATCTACATTCTTACATTTTCTGATTCTGGCATAAAAAATTGATGCTTAAAGTACACTTCTATATATGTTGAATTAAATTGCAATGTTAATTTTTATTCTAACCTTCAGTCTTGCCAGCAATGACAATCCATCTCTTTATACAACTCAAAAGCACCCAAGTATCCTTGGGTTTTCCTCAGAGAAGAAACTACAAAGATCCCCTTTGTAACTGGTAAACATTACATTGAAAAATTATGGGATTAATGTTTCATTTTGATGGTTCCTGGTGAGTTCACTCCGTAGTGGCAATTCATTATATTTCCTGATTCCAGTAAAATAATAGACATGTTTATTTTTAAGTTTAGTTGTTTCAATGAGAAAATTAGGAGGTATAAATTGAATAATAGGTGGCTTGCCAGAAACCATAATTTTCTACTCTATGGCTCTTCTGTCAGCTAACTGTGTTGAGCCTATTATCACTATAATCAGGTGCCGAAGAATATAAACATGAAAGCAACATGCTAAAAATAAAAATAAATAAGTGAAATGCTTCGGGCTTTTTTCTTGTAATCTAGGCACTTACTAGAGCAGGAGCTGAAGCTGTGCCACAGAAATTCTTGCACGCTGAATGCTTCTCTGCCGTTTTCTCGACAGAGGTGTGTGAGTGACCTACCCAGTCTTCATTCATAGCACACATATGCAGAGCTACATCGGCATCGTTTGGTGCAGATGATACTCTTAATTTTTAGTCTCACTGCTAGGACTCAAATATCATTTCTGTTAGCCAAACCTTTGCAAACATTTCTAGTCTTAATTCCTGGACCCTTCTCCCCCCCACTAGAAAAGCCACTAGATTGATGTCACTTAAACATATGTTTACAGAAAAATAATTGATCAGATTGGCTATTTGGCACAAATAACCAGTTACTCAATTTTGTACTATTCAGCCAGGGTGTCTGTGTATGTGAGAGAGAGAGAGAGAGAGAGAGAGAGAGAGAGAGGGAGAGGGAGAGAGAGAGTGTGTATGTGTGTGTGTGTGGATTAGTAATATCAGAAACAGCTGAGACTGGCACTTGCTTTTTGAAAGTAGCATTTACCTTTAATGATTCAGCTCCACTCTTTGGTCCTCTTGAATTGACTGGTATATTTCTGCCCTGATAAAGGAGAAAGTCCTTTTGACTTTGTCTGAATCTCTGGTTGTTATTGTGAGATTTACCTTTTACCTTACCTCTCGCTTTCCGTTTGCCCAATACTGGAACCCATGGAAAATTTGTGGTGTTTAAATATTTCACATTGCAGCCAGACATGGTGGCTCATACCTATAATCCCAGGACTTTGGGAGGCCGAGGTGGCTGGATCACTTGAGGCCAGGAGTTCAAGACCAGCCTGACCAACATGACAAAACCGTGTCTCTACCAAAAATAGAAAAAATTATCCAGGCATGGTGGCGTAGTTCCAGCTACTCTGGAGACTGAGACAGGAGAATCGCTTTAACCCAGGAGGCGGAGGCTGCAGTGAGCCAAGATCATGTCACTGTACTCCAGCCTGAATGACAGAGAATTTTCTTTTATTTCACTTACTTTGCAAAGAAATTGGAATCTTTTTTGTATTAGAATGTGTTTTGCAGGATCCTGAACTGTTGAAGCTTTTAATTGAAGGCATTGGTTTGAAAAGAGGTAAAGTAAAAAATACTCATAGCCTTCACAGAACAACTGTATGATTAAATCATTATCTTCCCTTTGTTATAATTGGCCTTTAAATCTCTAAAGGACAGAGATCTAAAATATTATTTCATATATTACATAAAAATTAGCTTAAGATATGCTAAGATATTTTTCAGATTCAGTTTGTTTATTGAAATTATACCTCAAATACTTTCAACCATCACTGTCAACATAGCCACTGTTTGTAACACTTAAATTAAAAATATCTCAAAAAAGAAAATTAATAAAAAATGGAAGTAAATAAATAAATATTTCACATCAAGCTGTTTAGTTGGATTCCACAGCTGCTGGTTGTCTAAAGCAGGGACATATTATTGTACTTCTTTATGGTTGTAATACATGCTCAGTATCTACTCTGGGCCCTTGGGATTGCTGTTTTTTGTTTTTGCATCAGAAGCTATTTGAATATCATGTAGTCATTCATAGTCTACACACATTCATGCAAATAAAGTTATTTTTTGGTAATCATCTGTTAACAACCACAACTTTAATACATTCCAAGTTCTTGTTTGATGTTGCTATCTTCCCTTTTCTAGCTAACACATCAAGTGTTATCTCAGCAAATCTAATGTGATGTCCTGCTGAGTGCTTTCTTGATAAAAGAAGCAGTTTCAATTTCCCTACATAAAAACAGGAATTTAAAGTATGTATACTTTTTAATATCAATTTAGATTTTTGTATATAAGGTACCAGGAAACAAAAGAAAAAAAAAATGATATGCTATTGTGTTTCATTCTGTTTCTTTTTTTTATTTCCAGCTCTGTGAACAGTATGTCCCATTTTTAACTCATCACATCATTTTTTTTTTCCAGGACTATAATGATGAAATTCGTCAGGAACAACTACGTGAATTATCTTACTTAAATGGCTCAGAAGAATCTGGTCGTGGCAGAGGTATTAGAGGCAGAGGGATCAGAATAGCTCCCACAGCTCCTTCAAGGTACATTCACTCTTACCTTAAATAAATTAAGGATGATGGCAGGCCTTTGTTGTCCTTTATGTCATGATTATCACTAGCAGTAAACAACAACATTAGCCACAATCACTACCACCACAGCAAAAACAATAATGATGAAAGCTTATCAGGCACAGAAGAGCTTTACACATAACTCACCAAATTCTTCATATTAGGAGATAAATAGCATCTGCAGGTGAGAAATTGAAGTAGAGAAATATGTTTGAAATTTACCTAGGGTCACATAGACAGTCTGACTCCAGAATTCACATTTTATACTCTTTAACAACTACCCCTAGAAAATGGGGCAGCAAACCTGAGATTTTCTGCTTTCTTGTTCTGTCCCCTGAATTAGGGCACACAGAAGATACAACTATTCACCAGTTCAAACCAAGATAACCTTGCACTAAGAGAAAACCATAAACTTTTCTGTGCTTTAAATGGTCCTTGAATGGAATATAGTCTTGCTAGATAAGTAAGCAGGTAGATAGAGTTACAGAGATAGATATAGATAATATATATGCCGTCAGCCCGGAAAGCCGGAAGAATACTTCTTGCATGGGTGATGGTAAGGGTATTTAAAGTTCAGAGAGTATTTATAGTTCCTCTTGGTGATCAGAAAGGATTTTATTTGATTTTTCTTTCTTTGCAAAGAAATTGGAATCTTTTTGTATTAGAATGTGTTTTGCAGGATTCTGAATTGTTCAAGCTTTTAATTGAAGGCATTGATTTGAAAAGGGGCAAAGTATAAAGTACTCATAGCCTTCACAGAACAACTGTATGATTAAATCATTCTCTTCACCTTGTTATAATTGGCCTTTAAATCTCTAAAGGACAGAGATCTAAAATATTATTTCATATATTACATAAAAATTATAATGAGATATGCTAAGATATTTTTCAGATTCAGTTTGTTTACTTAAATTACACCTCAAATACTTTCAACCACCACTGTCAACATAGCCACTGTTTGTAACACTTAAATAAAAAATATCTCAAAACGTTTCACACTGGTCAGAAAAAAAAGTTAAGAATGATAAATTCACAAATAAAATATCAAGGAATACTATTTACTAGAGGTAAAATGTGGCAATTCTGGAAATTCTATTTCACTAAACGCAAAACTTCTGAATGTGTTCTAGAGTTTATTTGTATTTTATCTTTAAAAAAATCAAAAATATGCTCTTTAATGCTGTTCAGAATCATGTGCTTATTGCTTAGGATTAATGTGACATAATACAATACTGTACTTTTTTATGGGATGAGTGTTTTATAAAACCTTGTACATTTCTAACCTCATCTTGATAAGGCAGAAAAGACATCATTGCTAGTCATCCTTAATGGATTTAGTCATGTGTTAAAGCATATGAAATTGCAACTTTCGTAGTTCAACAAATGATAATTTATAGTTTTATGTGGTCAAACCTAAGTATATAATTAGGATGCCTAGAGAGAGCATCAACTTTTCTGTTTTCATGACTAAAACACCAAAAGCAGTGGCAACAAAAGCCAAAATAGACAAATGGGATCTAATTCAACTTCAGAGCTTCTGCACAGCAAAAGAAACAATCATTAGAGTGAACCAGCAACCAACAGAATGGGAAAATTTTTTTGCAATCTACCCATCTGACAAAGGTCTAATATCCAGAATCTACAAAGAACTAAAACAGATTTATAAGAAAAAACAAACAAACCTATTCAAAAGCGGGCAAAGTATATTAACAGACACTTTTCAAAATAAGATGTATATGAGGCCAACAAACATGAAAAAATGCTCATCATCACTGATCATAAGAGAAATGCAAATAAAAACCACATTGAGATACCATCTCATGCCAGTTAGAATGGCAATCATTAAAAAATCTGGAGACAACTGATGCTGGAGAGGATGTGGAGAAATAGGAACACTTTTACACTGCTGGTGGGAGTGTAAATTAGTTCAACCATTGTGGAAGACAGTGTGGCAATTCCTCAAGGACCTAGAAACAGAAATTCCATTTGACCCAGCAATCCCATCACTGGGTATATATCCACAGGATTATAAATCGTTCTGTTATGAAGACATATGCACACATATGTTCATTGTGGCACTGTTTACAATAGCAAAGACCTGGAACTAACCCAAATGCCCATCGATGATAGACTGGACAAGGAAAATGTGGCACATATACACCATGGAATACTATGCAGCCATAAAAAGCAATGAGTTTGTGTCCTTTGTAGGGACATGGATGAATCTGGAAACCATCATTCTCGGCAAACTGACACAAGAACAGAAAATCAAACACCGCATGTTCTCACTCATAGGCGGGTGTTGAACAATGAGAACACACACATGGACACAGGGAGGGAACATCACACACTGGGGTCTCTTGGAGGGGACTAGGGGAAGGTCAGTGGGGTATAGGGAGTTGGGGAGGGATAACATGGGGAGAAATGCCAGATATAGATGATGGAGATGGAGGCAGCAAACCACCTTGCCATGTATGTACCTATGCAACAATCCTGCATGTTCTGCATGTGTACCCCAGAACTTAAAGTGCAATAATTTTATATATATATTTATTTATATTTATATATATTTATTTATTTATATAAATATATATATATAAATAAATATATATATATATTTATATATATATATTTACATATATATATACATATATACGTGTGTATATATATATATAAAATGGGGGCCATTAAAAAAAACAATGAATTTTTATGCATTTGATTGTATGAAATCACCATAGAAATAGATTTTGCTTTGTTATTGATATCCCTTAGTAGAATTTCGCATCTGCCATTTTTGAGTGGAGCATATAAGATTTTAATTTAAGAAAAACCTTATTCTAAGATTTTAATCCATTTAATAATTGAATATAGGATAGTGCATTATGGTCTGAATTTTAACATATCTTCTTAGAAGAAAAATTTGATTGAAAGATTTTAGTATCTAATCCCATATAACATACAGATCTGATACTATATACATAAAAAGAAAATAAAATTAACATTAAAAATTAAATTTCACATCCAATGCGGTATTGACATCACTGGTGGTATGAGCATTAATGAAAGAAAATGAAACAATTTTGTTGTCTTCTATTTCAAACAATATGATGAACTGTATCTACAATGTAAAATGATTAAGAAAATAGCTTTATAAAATAGAAAATCATATTAACAAGAGAACTTTGCATAACATGAGTTAACAGTTGCCAATTTGAATGAACAGTTATGAAATTATTAGTTTATGAGATTATTTAATTGCACAAATTCAAAAAGATGATGCCTAGAATATTTTTAAATTCTGTAATTTGTTGAAAATGTATCTAATTAAAGCAATTTACATTTCAATAATCCTATCTGTAATAACTCTAATTTTCCAATAATGTGTACCAGAGAATAAAGCATTACATCTATATATTGTAATAATAATTTACTTTGCATAATTGATGAATGAAAATATATGACATCTCTAACACACATTATCACTACATGTTGCAGTGAGTGCAATCACTGGAAAATGAAACATTAGGGGTAAATTTTGAAGGCTTTTGTTTACCACAGTGAGAACTAACACATAGAACTAATGGAGTTTGTTAAAGAGGAGAATAATCATACTTGTTTCTAGGAAAGACTACTCAGTCATCACTGTGGATGATGCAGATGAGTTAGAGTGATCGAAAGAGACAGAGATAGAGACAGAGAAATTATCTTACTGCAGGGGAGCCAATGAGAAGACAAGTCCCTCATTCCAGGCAGATAAAAATGAGCAGCATTTGGAGTGTATAGAGAGAGGGCCAGATGAGAGATTAACATTTATATAATGTCAATTAGATGTTGGATAAGAAGTCTTGCCCAAGACAAAGATAAATTGTTGGTGTCTAGCCTGGTAAGAAATTGGTGATTATTATTAACTAAGATTAGCTGAAGGATCAAATTAAATGAAGAATATAATTATTCCTGTAAATAATCTGAGCTCTGTGGATTGCTGGTGTGACCTCAGGCAGGTGACTTGTACGCTCCATGTCTTGGTATCTCAACTTATTGTTAAAATAGATTAGAACTGCTCACATGACAAGTTTGTCAAGATGCTTAAATTAGAGAATTCGACCAGGCGCGGTGTCTCATGACTGTAATCCCAGCACTTTGGGAGGCCGAGGCGGGCGGATCATGAGGTCAAGAGATCAAGACCATCCTGAACAACATGGTGAAACCCGTCTCTACTAAAAATACAAAAATTAGCTGGGGGTGGTGGCGCGTGCCTATAGTCCCAGCTACTCAGGAGGCTGAGTCAGGAGAATTGCTTGAACCTGGGAGGCGAAGGTTGCAGTGAGCCGAGATTGCATTACTGCACTCCAGCTTGGCACCTGATGACAGAGTGAGACTCTGTCTCAAAAAAAATAAACAAAAAGTTAGAGAATTCATATAAGGCAGTGCTTCCCAAATTGGCCTGTACTTTGGAATCACTGGGAGCTTCCTGTCTCCAGAAAATGTGGTTTAATTGCCCTAGGGTATGGCCTGGAATCTGGAATTTTCAAAAGATCCTCAGGTAACTAACATGCAGGCAAGTTAAGAAACTTTTGGCATCACGCTACCAGACTTCAAACTGTACTACAAGGCTACAGTAATCAAAACAGCATGGTACTGGTACCAAAACAGAGATATAGACCAATGGAACAGAACAGAAGCATCGGAGGCAACACAAAATATCTACAACCATATTATCTTTGATAAACCAGACAAAAACAGGCAATGGGGAAAGGATTCCCTATTTAACAAATGGTGTTGGGAAAACTGGCTAGCCATGTGCAGAAAGCAGAAACTGGACCCCTCCTGACACCTTACACTAAAATTAACTCCAGATGGATTAAATACTTAAACGTAAGACCTGACACAATAAAAACCCTAGAAGAAAATGTGGGCAAAACTATTCAGGACATAGGAGTAGGCAAGGACTTCATGACCAAAACACCAAAAGCATTGGCAACAAAAGCCAAAATAGACAAATGGGACCTAATCAAACTCCACAGCTTCTGCACGGCAAAAGAAACAGTCACTAGAGTGAATCGGCAACCATCAGAATGGGAAGAAATCTTTGCAGTTTACACATCTGACAAAGGGCTGATATCTAGAATTTACAAAGAACTCAAACAGATTTACAGGAAAAAAACAAACAAGCCCATTCAAAAATGGGCAAAGGATATGAACAGAAACTTTACAAAAGAAGACATACATGAGGCCAACAAACATATGAAAAAGTGCTCATCATCATTGGTCATTAGAGAGATGCAAATCAAAACCACATTGAGATACCATCTCACGCCAGTTAGAATGGCGATCATTAAAAAATCTGGAGACAGCAGATGCTGGAGAGGATGTGGAGAAATAGGAACACTCTTACACTGTTGGTGGGAGTGTAAATTAGTTCAACCATTGTGGAAGACAGTGTGGCGATTCCTCAGGGACCTAGAAATAGAAATTCCATTTGACCCAGCAATCCCATTACTGGGTATCTATCCAAAGGACTATAAATCGTTCTACTATAAGGACACATGCACACGAATGTTCATTGCAGTACTGTTTACAATAGCAAGGACCTGGAACCAACCCAAATGCCCAACGATGATAGACTGGACTGGGAAAATGTGGCACTTATACACCATGGAATATTATGCAGCAATCAAAAATGATTAGTTTGTGTCCTTTGTAGGGACATGGATGAATCTGGAGAACATCATTCTCAGCAAACTGACACAAGAACAGAAAAAGAAATACCGCATATACTCACTCATAGGTGGGTGAGAAAAATGAGAACACATGGACACAGAGAGGCAGTCTACTATACACTGGGGACTGTTGGGGGGAATGGGGGAGGGACAGCAGGGGGGGCTGGGGGGCATGGCCTGGGGATAAATACCAAGTGTGGGTGAAGGGGAGGAAGGAAGCAAAGCACACTGCCATGTGTGTACCTATGCAACTATCTTGCACGTTCTGCACATGTACCCCCAAACCTACAATGCAATAAAAATTAAAAAAAATTAAAAATAAAAAATAAAACATAAAAAAAAAAAAAGAAACTTTTGATACAAGGAACACAAGCCAAGATATAGCATTATGTCAGGAAGAAATCAGATAATAGCCATCATCAGAGTTAGGGACTGCTGGATACAACCATGAGATTGAGGACAGAACTTGGGGACATCCAGATTCAAAAGTGGATCCAGGAATAGAAGCCAGTGAAGGAGGATGAGGAGTAAGAAGGAAGGAGGAAAAGTAGAGAAAAGCAGTCATAAAAGCCTGAAGAAACATTTTCCAGATAATAGTCCACAATCTGAAAAATAACAGGAATGTGCTGTGGCATGGAGACTGTAAAAGAATCTAGTGGATTTGGAAATCAGCAGGCTACTGGTCATCTGAGCCAAGAGCATGTTCAGCAGAGGGGTGAAAGCAAGAACTAGACTGACAACATTCAGTTCAGGAATGTGGAGGAAGTAAAGAATTAAACATGGAAAATGTTGTTTCAGCACGTCAGCCAATAAAGGAAAGGATACTTTATTTTATTTGTGGTTTTAGCCAGGAGAGGTATCTTAAAAAAAGTGATGTGAATTAAATTGGAGGAGAGAACAATGAGGTTAATATCCCAGGGAGAGGACATAGTGGATAAGAGGTAATGAGTCAGGTTCAGGAGATGGATTTGCTAGAGCTATGTCTGGTAGTCAGCTGATGAAGGAAGAAAATGGAAAATTAGTTTTGATGTATCATATAATATTAGAGCAGAAGGAAGTACTATAAATTTAGAAATCTGCATTTTACTCATTCAAAAAAAAAATCTACCTCAAGCCTAGGTAGTTATAATACATACCCATGACTATTCAATGGTATAGCCAAGACTTGTGAATATAGTTTAGAGTAGGGTGACCATATAGTTTATTAGCCACACATGGACACTTTTGGGAGTGTTAAAATGCTAAACTGAACAGGAAGCTAGAACAACAGTTATAAAACCTGGACATATGCTCATCTTGTTTATGAGGAAGAAGAAATGTGCTTAGAGGACTAGTGAAGGCAAAATTGGTCTTTACATCCCTTTTTAATAGGTGCATTTGTATATCATCATGATAATACAGAATACTGTATTCTCAGCCATGTTGTACTTGAAGCCAGCACTGGGCCTCTGGATCTTTGTGTTTCACCTTCTCCCTATCTAGGAGAGTATTCTTTATACATTAGACTCACAATAAGTTCTCTGATCATTTCTTTATTCATCACCTCTATAATTATTTAAAAATTGTAAAAGCTTTACCAGCATTCTGACTTTTCACTCATAAAAGCTCATTTTATTTTAAGCAAGGAAGAGCCATCTGAGTGCTATTCATAGCAGACAGCATAACTTACATCCCCATATGTGGGTACAGCCAAATACTGATTGTTGACATCCCAGTGATCATCATTTTTCCCAGAGCTTTAGTGTTCCTGCTGAAAGCAGTGCTCTCTAGAGGCCAACATTTCAGATATAATAAAAAGTGAAATAGCCGTGCTTTTGCTCAAAGATTTCAGAAAAACACTTAGCCTTTCTAAAGGCTTCAAAATACCATAAAAATTGGCTACAACCATTTGATCTTACTCTTGGAGTGCAAGTTAGTCTTGTATGAAGAACTGCGATACAGAGTATTTAGTCCATTATTTTCATTACAGATACTAAACTATTCCTCTAGCATCATAGATACCGTAAGAAAACCTATTCTGTCAGGGACTGCACCCGCTCATGGGGTTACATGCATGATGATAAATCAGGGACAAGCAGTTGTGATTTCAAGTGACCTCAAACTTAGGCTGCTATAATAAACAGAATGATATCACCACGGTTAGAGTTCCACAGTTTATTAAAGTACAGAAAACTTTTCTTTTTTTTTTTTTTTTGTAAATGACAGCATTGTCCATCACTGTCAGTAATCCTCAGCGTAGAGGACACATAGACATCTAGCCACTCAGTTTCAGAGATGGTCCAGTGAGTCATACATAGACGATGCTCTGATTTGTGTCTTCTTGGAGAATTTGGAATACAATGGGGTTATATTCAGAGTGGGTTTTTGTTTTGCTTTGGTTTTTAATTTTATAAAAGATAATAACAGTATTTTACATGTTTTTCCTAAGAACTAAGTCATAGTCAGTATTTAAAATTACTGTCTTCTATAGAGGTCAGCACACTTTAAATCTTATGTAATTTATAATAAGCACATATACATGCACATAGAGAGAGAGAGAGACAGTGAGAGAGACAGACAGAGAGAGAAAGTGAGAGAGACAGACAGAGAGAGAAATCTGTATTTATTTCACTGTATGGAGGCTGTGAGAGGAAAGCTTTTTCTGTGATAGGCCCTTTTCTCCCATCACCTGTTTCTCATCTATCATGACTTGTTTATCTAGGGGCCGTGGAGGTGCCGTTCCTCCTCCCCCACCACCTGGACGAGGTGTTCTCACGCCTCGGGGAAGCACTGTAACGCGTGGAGCCCTTCCAGTGCCGCCTGTAGCAAGAGGTGTCCCCACTCCTCGAGCCCGGGGGGCACCAGCAGTGCCAGGATACAGGGCACCTCCTCCTCCAGCCCACGAAGCTTATGAAGAATATGTAAGTACTCTCAAGAAATAAGTTGTAAGGATGAGTTAAAGTGATTAGTTAACAATGCTATGTCTCAAACCATTCATATACCATGAATATATCAGTTAATGTTTGCTGCAAAAAACAAATGTCATTTGTAAGAGAGTTTAAGCAGTGCATTTAAATGAGAACATTTTGAGAAAAGGTTTCATTTTACAGGTGTCCTCAATGTTGGTGCTAGTTAAAGAGCTTGTATTTTAATAACCAAACTATCTTGAGGTTTTTTATCCTTAGGAAGTTTGATCAGATTTCAAATGAGAAATAATTATAAACAAAAGATGAATTGCCATATATTCAGCAATTTCTAGAACTTCATAAAGATTAGCATAAAACTCAGAAATATTTGAAAAATGTAATATGATTATATTATAAACTTTGGTAATAATGTAGCCCATGTGGCTGGTCTTTCGTTTATATATCCTGCTTCTTTCTTTCACCATATTAAAGATGTGGATTGGTTTAAAGAATTCAAAAAAATATACAATGAACAGATAAAATGCAGTGTTTCCAAGCATCCTCCTCCCTTCCTATCTACAGTATCTTTTGTGAGCTTTAGTTATAATTGCTAGTATTCCACTAATTACATTGTGGTCCTTGTGTCCATTTCTCCAACTAGTTTGTGAAACTTGAAAAGGGAAAATTTACTAATAGTATAACCGTAGGAAGTCTTCTGCAAATGTTTAATTGAGGCAAGCCAGATTATTCTACTTAGGAAAAAGATTTCTTTTGCCTTTAACCTCTCCAGCATGTCCATCTCCTGATCTAGGTGTTTGTTTTATTCAACTGCCCATAAACATGCTGTCCTCTTCAATGTCTTATGTAAATTATTGCTCATTAAATATGAACTCTTCAAGTACAGTTACTGTCACATACTGGGCACTCAAAACATGGACTGGTTAATAATCAAAACTTAATTGTAAGATAAAGTGAACATAGTTTATTGTAGTTCTAAGAATATGTTAATTCTTAGCATATATTCATTTTTAAGAATAATGTTAATGCTTAAATATGAAACATTGACAAATATCTGTAAGAGTGAAGAAAAATTAACTAAAAATTCACTTCTACTGAAACAGATAAAACGTGTTCATCTAAAGCATCTTTACTACATCAAGTATCAATATTTAAAACCTGAGACAATCTTAAAATTGCAAAACCAGAAACAGAAAACATATTCTACTCTTCAAACAAACCCACAAGTTAAAAAAACTCAGGGACTATCCCTGGTTCTGCCATCTCTTGCCAGAGACATAGTATGTGCAAAATAAGTGCTTGTTTAATTAAAAATCCACAAGAAGGGTGGTAGGATCACTTTTTTATCTTAAAGGAACTATTTAGCTCCACAATCTTTATGTATATTGTCACTATTGTGTTTTCATCCCCCAAATAGAGGCTTAAACAGATCAATTTTTAAAAATTAAGAAGCGAGAAAACTTTTCAGGTAACGGTAGTTAACATTGTTATTGATAGAAGAATTTACACAGCATATATGGGACTATGAAAGAGAAGTTTGCCAAACAGTTTTAGCCTTTCATATGCATTTCAGTCTTATGGTGATTACATCACTAGAATATGAATCAAATCAACAAAAGCATAGTTTATGGAAATGTGAGTGAGACGGTTATATTCTTAATGGGAAAATTTAAGAGGTAAGGATGTTCCTTAGAAAAGATAACAGAAAATAGTACAACATTAAATATTAAGTAACCTGAAAATTTTACTTAGAATTTAAAGTACCCACTTGATTTTATTTATTCACTCAGTCATTCATTGAGCTTCCATCTTATTTTAGGCATGTTGTTAAGGTCCTGGAGACGTATCTGTGAAGAAATCAAACCACATGTCTGCTTTCGTAAAGCTTACATTGTAGTGGGAAAAGACCGAAAACAAACATATGTAAATAAATAAATACAAATTAGTGAGGAAGAGGTAAGTGCTCTGGAGAGAGATGAGGAAAGTCCACTAATGGTCAGTTAGGGAAGGTCTCCCTGAAGTGGAGACGTTTGAGCAAATGCCTAAATGAACTGAGGGTCTTGGCCAAGTGGCTGCCTCTGTAAACAACATCCCTAGTAGAGGAAACTGAAAGCATAAATGCCCTTGAGTGAAACCTGTTTGAAATATTTGGGGATCAGCACGGAGGATATTAAAGCTGGAGCAGAATGTATGAGAGGGAGGTAGCAAATAAAATTGGGGCAGTCGACAGGCCAATTTCATGGTGCTGTTGGAGGGTGTGGAGGAGGAAAATGGCATGATTAGATTTATATTTTAAAAGATTTATTCTGCCTACATCATGGATAATAGAACATGAAGGTGGACATAGGCACACAGGTGGAAACAGGAAGACTATTAACTGGTTATATTGCCCCCCCACCCACCCCATGAAAGGATGATGGAAGCGATGAGAGGAGGGTCGGTTCTAAGTGTATTGCAAAAATCACCTGTAAAGATTTGATGATGGAAAATATGTGGACATGTGAAAGAGAGAAGAGTAAAGGAATGCTTTTATGAAGTGAAGGTGATTAGACTGAACGAATGGGTTAAATTGAGACACTGTTTCTTGAAATGAAGATACCACAGGGAAGTCGAAGGGTTCAGTCTGAGATTCCTGAGTGTCACTGGGTGGACGGGATGTGGCATTTTGAAAGAGACAACAGCATCTCAAGGTTTGAACTCTAGCTGTGTTCAAACCCTGTGTGATTTTATAAGCACTCTGAGGTTTGGTTTTCTCTTCTATATGATGGAAATAATCATTTCAGCCTCTCAAGATTCTATTGAAGATTAAAAAAAAATTTATAATCACTTATAAGCATGCATAAATACCTAGAATATTGTTGATATTCAGTAAGAGGTAACTATTACATAAATTTTATCATATATAATATTTAATTTTTTGCTTGGGATAAATTATGGACCCTTTGAGGTTATAGACATTTATAATCTGATTTTTGTGAATCAGGCATTATTGATTGCAAAAAGGCAGAAGCACTTTGAACTTCATTTAGTAGAATTACTAAATGGGGGAAATATCCTATGAATATAGGTTCATAAAATCCTGCAGTAGGAATGGCATCTGGGCTTAGGAAAGGTCTATACCAAGGAACTAGAAAATCATAAGGAATCTTTCCTCTTATCTCATCTCTGTTTTCTCTGCATATGTGTTTCCATTCCATTTAATCTACATACTGATTTTTTTGGCTTCTTTGACAATGTGGCTTACATATAGTAAAATATCTCCTCCTGTGGCTGCCATGTTTTTATGTCCAGCTCTAGTCACCAGCAGATACCAGCCTCTCAGTTCTGTTCCATATCCGCAGGTGAGAAAATGGTATTCAGCCAGGCTTGTCAGGTGTCTAGCACTAGTCAGTCACTTCTGACTATAGGGAGAAATTCACTTGAAATTAGGTCTGGATCTACCACTCTTCAACCACCAATGGCAAGGGGAGGGGAGGAGAGGGGAGAAATTCGAATAATATAAACATAGTTCTTGGGGACCCAGCCCAAGGACAATATGGGGAGACACTAATTTTCAAAGAGGAAAAAGTATTAAGAGCTTGGCAGACATCCCAAAATATACCTAGGGGAACATACTATTGATCAGAGTAAAAAGTATATGGATATATCTTTGAAAAACTTTTTATAGCATATTATATTAAAACCTGTCCTGTATTATATTTTCCTTAATTTTTTTTCTAAAAACAATCTAATGAGTAAATTTAATACATGGCTGACAGGCTGCTGACTGCAATCTTTGAAATCCTTAGTACCCAACCCAGATTAGCACTCAAAAGCTGCTACTCTCTGCTCTAATTTTAAACTATTGATTCCTCTGTAAGGGGTAAGAAAAACAAGTTTAAGTGTCTCAATAACAAAATAATAGCACTATGCTGAGTTGATGGTGAAAATCTCAAAGGAGTTCTTAACTTTCAGATAAAATTTCTTAGAAAAGCCTCCTTTTATTATAAATCACACTGTGGGTCGATTTGCTCTTCAGTCTTCTTTCTCCCCTGCTGTGCCTCAGCGTTAAATTTCTGACCACATTGAATGTATTTAGGTAATCAAATCCACTCCTTGCAGCTGGCCTGACAAGAAACAGCTTACTGTAATTGAGATTGCTGTTTAAAACCATCATTAGTGTTAGCTGAGTCTAAAAAAATTTGAATTTTAGTTTGTTACACATTCTAACCCAGACTTTAAATATTTTAAAGCTTTTTTCATTGACCTTCTGCTAAGACAAGTACCTTTGCGTTTTATAGATCCATCATTATGATTGAAGTAGATTTAGAGAATCAAAAAGAATATTTCAACAAAAACTCCCATATGACAAAATATTGAGCATTATCAGCTCTACCAGTGGAGAATATGTTAAAAGACAATAAACTAAAACTTTTGAATACCGCCTAGGTTCTAGTCACTGTATATTAACTCAATCTCACGATAATACTATCAACTAGTTTTAGATTTTACTTTCTTAGTAGGTGAAGAAACTGAAGCCTGGAATTGAGAGTTGCATCCACTTTTCGTCTACAGCCTCTCTATCTGATACATTGTGTTTCCTCTTAGTAAAGAACCATAGTATCCTATACAGTACTTATCTCGCAGAGAACTCAAAACACTCTCACACAGACCATTTGAACTTCATACTCCCATCTAGACCACTAGCCAGTGTTTTAGTCACCTCAGCAATACTTAGGATATCTCCCCGTGTTTATACCTGCATGAATACCTCCAACTATGGAGAACTCAATACCTCCAGAAACTAAGTGCTAGAAATATAAAACTAAGTGGTTAAAGAGAAACTGTTCCTACTCTAAAAACCTGTGCCATCTAGTGGTAGAGACAGCATTAGTCCAACAATTAACATAGATCTATTTGCTATACAGGGCTCTTATCTTACTCTTAGAAATCATTTTCTATTATCTTCTCTCACAAGACTTTATACATTCTAAAGGCAGTGCTTCTTTAAATTTGCCTTATTTTTTCAGTTCTAAGTAAAGTGCTTTGAACTGAACCTACTTATGATATTTTGGAAAAAAGGTTATACCTATGTACACTGACACATATATAAACATATAAATAATGCAAGTAGAACACAGCATATATTAAGTACCGAATAGAAACTCTACATGCTCCTGTAAAGGGAATTATCACTAATGGCTAGATGGCTGTTTTAGAAAAACTCTAAGAGGGTAAGAAAAACAACTGCAAGCAGACCACAAGGAAAATAGGTATAACAATTAGAAGTAGAGAGAACAGGGAGAAAACTCCATGCAGAAGGAATGCTAAGACCAAAGGCAAGATAAGGAACCTTTCAGAGCAAGTCTAAAGAATCTGGAAGAACAATTTGGTGAAGTAGAGTTTCTTTAAGATAGCAGGGAAATAATGGAGAGAAAATAGAGAAGAGTTACATATAACCTAAAGGCTGAGGTTGTAACTTCACTTATAATAAAATGCCACCTGAAGATTCATAGCAGAAGGTAACCTGAAGTTTTGGGGAATTTTCTAACTCTCAGTTGTCTGGGGAGGATTAAAGAAGATGATGGAGAAAGGAGAAGATTTAGGGAATTAACAATAGTGAGACTTAATGAGATGTGGCCCTAGCTATCAGGACAGGGATGGGATTGGAAGAATTCAGGCCAAAGGTAAAGCTAAGGTAAAAACCATAGGGTTTGATGGCAAATGGATTTGGAAGGAGTAAGATGAAGCGGCAAGCCTAGCTCAACGGTATTTTTGTATGTGGGAGTGGGTAAAGGAAGAGGCAAAGGAAGGAAGGCTGTAGTGAAGAGAAGTGAAGAAGTGACTTTGACGCTAAAGAAGCTCGCTCTTGTTGGCTGGGTGTGGTGGCTCACGCCTATAATCCCAGCACTTTGGGAGGCCAAGGCTGGTGGATCACGAGGTCAAGAGATCAAGACCATCCTTGTCAACATGGTGAAACCCCGTCTCCACTAAAAATACAAAAATTAGCTGAGCATGTTGGCATGCGCCTGTAGTCCCAGCTACTCGGGAGGTCGAGGCAGGAGAATTGCTTGTACCCAGGAGGCGGAGGTTGCAGTGAGCCGAGATCGCACCACTGCACTCCAGCCTGGGTAACAAGAGTGAAACTCCGTCTCAAAAAAAAAAAAAGAAGCCCTTCTTTAGTGCAATGGGAGGGGCTTACAAATGTGTTTACATGGCCATCTCTCTTTGTTGCAAAAGTAAGGTATTTTACCTGTAATCCATTGAAATCACATCCTCCCCTGTCACACTGCCGTTTGGTTCAAATAGTGATAGAGTGAGCATGACTATCTGTGAAGAAGTGTTCATTAGAAATGTATTTAGTTGGATTTAGAGGAATATTTTGTTTGCATTATTTAGATACTGCTGCTGTTCTGTTATAGAAATATTTCCAGGAATACTCCTACTATCTCACATGGTATGGTGACACAGGTATTCACAGACAGAGATGTTACTGCTGTTTGATGGTGAACTACAGCACTGATATGGAAAGGATGTGGTCAGTGGAGGAGAAATAAGGTTTGAATTGTATTGGGCCAGATTATGCTCTACGGAAAACTCTTATGTATCGTTCACCTCAGCTATGAAAGAATTGACTGAAGTGTCCGCAAATGTCAGAACAATGCTAATGGCTGTAACATAACCAGCAATGAGTTGTGAAAAAGAAATGCACTTTTTATTTTATTTTAGTATACTTTAAGTTCTGGGGTACAAGTGCAGGACGTGCAGGTTTGTTACATAGTTATGCACGTGCTGTGGTGGTTTGCTGCACCCATAACCCGTCATCTACATTAGTTAGTTCTCCTAATGCTGTCCCTCCCCTAGCCCCCCACCCCCAACAGGCCTCGGTGTGTGACATTCCCCTCCCTGTGTCCATGTGTTCTCATTGTTCAACTCTCACTTATGAGTGAGAACATGGGGTGTTTGCTTTTCTGTTCTTGTGATAGTTTGCTGAGAATGATGGTTTCCAGCTTCATCCATGTCCCTGCAAAGGACAGGAACTCATCCTTTTTTAGAAAATACAATTTTTAAAACTGTTGATAACAACTCTTTTTTTTCCTGTCAACCAGCTAGAGAAAAAAATCCTTAATTTTCTTTCCTTTCTATAGAAAATATTTTCAAAATCATTGTCATATTAGAAGATGATCAAAACTTAGACCTCCAAAAAGCATAGGGATTTGTTCACTAACAAAACAGAAATTCTGTATTGTTTTCTAGATTTTGTGATGTTGATAATATTTTCAAGTTTAGAAAATCTATGGTTATTTGTTATTGCTTTTCTCATTCCAAATAAATATTCACTTTCTTGCCAACTATGTATTTGTGTTTTTTAAACCTTTTTCTTAAAGAAGGAATGCAAAATTATATAATTTTGAGGCCCCACAAACTTTTCATTTCACCCTGAAGAGGAAAATAATGGCAACATTTATAGGAAAATACATATCTGTATGAGGGACAGGGCAGGGAGAGATTGTTTAAAGAAAAACTTGGGGCCCAAAGTGGCTCCAGCCAGATGTTGTGGCGCTTGCGAAGGCGAGGCCATGAGTTCAACGCCAACCTGAGCAGCCTTACAAGCTCTCATTGATTGGCAAAAAGAAAAAAAAAAGAAAGAAAAACTTGACTGTGTAACCTTAGTTTCTTTCTGATACTGAAAGTCTGTTCTGTGCTTAGCTAGAACCAAGTTAGTGATGTTAATAAGTATGCTATTCCTTGTGTAACTGCTGTCCTTTTAACAAAGGTTACATGGAAGAATTAAATGTGCAGGTAAAGACGCATAGCTTCTGGAAGTGTCTGTCAGAACATTGCACTCTACGGAAACACACTGACAACATAAAAATCTGCTTATATAAGTACTCCCTTGTAACTCATATGTTGGTGTAACATTTTGAAAAAGCAGACCAAAAACAAAGACACTGCAGGTACACAAAACAGTTTCTAGTTTCCAAAGACATACGTTTAATTTATTTTTAAATTACTTCATATTTTCTCTAAGGGTTAATGGCTTGACATCAAGGAGGTGCATCAGCACAGCAAAGCAAGAAGAGATGTAGTTAAAACTCAGTTCAGCACTACATGAGAAATTCTGACTCTATGTAATCAATCATGCTAACCTAATTTATAAAATGCATTTTGACAAATTTTTGAGAAGTTTCTCTTTTCATCAGCCTTAAGTAAGCCTATCGGCATTCCAGCCTATCCTGTCATCTGATTCAGGCTCTGAGGCATCCTTCCAGTAACAATGAGAGAACTAGAAAATTCACTGGTAAATCAATAGTCCTTAAAAGTTCCATAAATGAGTTCAGGCTGCCAACCCGAAGTTTCATGTGTAAGGAACATTTTTTTGACAAGAGAGGGAAATAGGTATTAAATGATAATTGAAATCAATTCTTGTGCCATTTTTGGGCAAGGAAAGATTATGAGCCTGATCTATGATGCATTTTGAGGGGAGCCATGTGTGGTTTTTTTGTGTGTGTAATAGCCAAGAGCCTTTACCCAAAGAGGGGAGATTGTTATTAGAGGTTTTAGACCTGATATTTGTATTCCATTAAACATTCTTTTGAGTTTCATGCTCTAGTCCCCTCATATTAGAGACTAATTTACCAAGATACATTGCAGGGTTTTGTTTTTTGAAATGTAACTAATATTTAAAATAACCAAAATATGCAAGGTTAGTGAAATGTATTGTGAAACTATAGGATAGATGTAATACTACTATGGTTCAAATATTCATAGAAAGGATAAAGGTACTGGTATGTAAATACTATTAAAATATTACGTTTATTTCCCATAGTTATGTAAGATGTCACCTTTTAAAATTGTGAGTATTCTTCTGCAGTTGAAGTTTAAATAAGCCATCCTTCTTCTAGGCTTATAATTTTAAGTCATTTTAGAACAGATGCAGATTCTTCTATTGGCTACAATATGCAGAATTATATCCAAACCTGTACTTTATAATAACATGATGACTAATGTCTTTTGTAACACTTACAAGGATGAAAATAGGTTTCCTCTCTGTGCTGTTTTGAGATGGCTTCTAAAAGTAAAGTATTATATCATAAAGTATTTTAAAGTTTCCTCTAGGCTCTGTAGGAGTAAAAAATGCCATGATCTTTATGCAGTTTCTGCTCTAGACACGGAGAGGACAGCAGTGGCAAAAAATGACAAACTGCCTTATCGGCCTTACGGAGTTCAACCATTTTGGTTTTTTTTTTTTTTTTTTTTTTTTTTTGGCAACATTATTTGTATATTTTAGGCTATATTGTTTTCTATCTTTTGATCATACACACGGGCTAAAGATTAAAAATGAAATTGAATTGAGCCTTGATTTATTTCTATAGGTATATGCCTAAAAAGATATGTTGGGTACAAATTAATAATTTTAAATCATTTTTTTCTTCTGAGTTCATTATAGCTTTGACAATTATACTCCTACTAAAAAATTAACAGCCTATACTGGGTTACAAGTCATACCTCAGAATCCCAGAATTCACTTTAGATTTTGTTGGTTGAAAACATTAATGACTGTATTTTGACAACACCACTCATAATTTTCTGGCAAGGAAAATGTAAATACAAATTGCTTAGTTAGTAAGATTGTCACTGGTTTTGCAGAAAGCCTTATAGGCATGGTTAATTAGGATTCAGTTCTTTTCCACATTTTGGACCCTTTCTGTTATGGATTCCCTATTTAGTGGAAAATAGAGGCTGCTAAATCTTTCTATCAGAAACAGATCTGTGTGATTATTTTCTATAATATCTTATGATCCAAAGGCTTTTACTAGGGAAGCTGCAGACGTTCTTTGCAATAACTTGTAATAATCTCAAGATTTGGGTTAAGAATATTTCTCCTCACTGTTGAAGATGGAAAATCATATTTTCCCTTTATATGAAAGGGATCCCTTTATATGATTATGGATCAATTTGGCAGAGGAAGGACACAGAAAGGACCCTCATTTATTCCTTCTGCTTCGTATTTCTTTTTTTTTTTTTTTTGAGACAGAGTTTCACTGTTGTTACCCAGGCTAGAGTGCAGTGGCACGATCTCGGCTTACTGCAACCTCCGCCTTCTGGGTTCAAGCAATTCTCCTGCTTCAGCCTCCCGAGTAGCTGGGACTACAGGCATGCACCACCATGCCCAGCTATTTTTTGTATTTTTAGTAGAGACAGGGTTTCACCTTGTTGACCAGAATGGTCTCGATCTCTTGACCTTGTGATCCACCCGCCTCAGCCTCCCAAAGTGCTGGGATTATAGGCGTGAGCCGACCTACTTCTTAGACACCAAATGGAGAATATACTATGTAGCTTAGAAATCAAATAGAGAATATACTGGTGGGCTTTTTATTTTTTCATCTTACTTTAAATGTTGACATTTAAACAGTACCTCTGACTTATAAACATCCATATAAAGTGAGTTCTTTATTTTATACTGCCGTGTATACTAACAGAATTGGAGAGCTGCAAATACAACTGGTGTGAGTGTCAAGAAGGTTCAGGTTGCTGGAGAATGAGTAATTTGTTATTTTAAGTGATCTTTTCTTTCTCCTTCTCCATATCTACAAATAAGTCTGAAACCTTTCCTACTTTTTTCTGTTCTGGTTATAGGGGTAGAAAACCTCACATGTTAAAAATCACAGAGATTGTGTATCAAAGAGAACAAGAAGCATTTTACTTTTACTATTCTCACTTTCTTCCTCCTGTGCAGCAGTACTGGATGTTGTAAACTTTTTGAAAATAAAATGTGATGCCCTTTGTTGTAATTTAGCCCCTGTTGTAACTTCTGGAGGTCACTTCTATTGCAATATTTGGGATGAAATAATATAGCTACAACGTATGTTGTTTATTACAGAATAATAACCAACCAAAATGGTAATTGGTGCCCACAGCCAGTATGATTTTGCTGTTCTGCACAGGTGCAGAGCTCCAGTTATTGTCAGACCTCTGATTAAATTTGTTGGTGCCTGAGCCATACTGACTATGAATATTGTAACACTTTCATACTGGCGAATTGTAGAAATCCAGCATTACAGGTGTTCCCAACTAGACAAATTAAGCTAACTAAATCAGAGATTAGGAGGATTCCCTATTCAAGCCCTTGAAGCAAATGTCTATTGGTTGCACTGCACCAGAACCTCTTATGGTCACAATTAGTGCTGATGGCACTTGTGACTTCAGAAATCCCAGTACTCTGCCTGTCAAGATGTTGAACTTTCTCTTTCTTCATCTTTCAGTGTGTCCCACATCTGTAAAGAGAGTTGAACATAATCTAATGGACCTCACTACCTCTCTCCAGCATTTCTGTAGAATCTCCTGAATGCAAAAGGCTATCATGCATTTTGAATGTTATAAAAAGTCTTATCGAGTTCACTATTTTAATTTCATGTTGGAGAAATTAAGGTTAAGAGAGTAACTGACAAAAGTGACACAACTGGCAATGCCAGGTTTGCTGACTTTTCCTACCACCCTTTTTCCCATGGATATTACAAGGAGATAAGAAAAGGTACAAATACACTTACTCATAGGTCTTCCAGTTGAGTCATTTGGCACCTTTGTGGGTCTGAGGTTCAAGTTTTTCTAAAATTACAGGGGTTAGTCTGAGAGCATGGTATATGAGAATGTTTGAGCCTTTATACCAAGTACATCCACCCACGAGGTTTATAAGCCCCAAATTTCTCCTCTTGTCTTTCCTCCTCAGAAACCTAATAGCTTTTTAGAAGCTGCACACAACCCCCACCACATCCTCTTTTTTATTTGTTAGCTAATGACACTTCCAAGGAAGCAAATGTTTGTCAGCAGCATAAACAAAGTGATGTTTTCCTTCATTTATCAGGGTAGTTTCTTCTTGGAAACAGGATTAATAAAATAAGAATATTCTTTACCCCACATTCTTTCACTTCTTTCTAAGACTTCACCCAAAAGTAAGAAGTTACAGTTGTCAAGACAGAAGTATAGTTTACTATAGGACAGAAAACACACTTGGAGGCAGGAAAAGATTTTAGGAGATATTTCTGGGGATTTAGTCAGTTAAAGAATAGCTCCTTACTCATTAAGCAGGAACTGATCCCTTATATGTTTGAAACCAGATCTTTAGAAAATGTGTCTGTTTTATAGTCCAAATAAATAAAAATGTTTAAAGCAATATATCTGGTACAGAAAAGAATTACACACATAGATCTCTAAATATAATAAAGCAAAAATATATTTTATTTTCTATATAGATTTTGAGATTTTCTTTTACATAAAATATACACTTAAGATCTAGACAACAGAATGATTGTTTCATATGTAATGTAGGCAACTGATATTACCCCCAAAACAGATTTACCAAATCCTCTCCCTTCCAGAATGCAATCTCCTCCATTAAAATTTGCTCCCAAATTAACAATTTTCCTCCAGCTACATTCCCCATTTTTTTCTACTATAAGTTGGACAGGGCTATTATAACATCACAATTTCAGCTTTCATCTCCAAAACAATGTTAAATCCTGACTGTCTCTATTGTCGTATTTGTTTGACAGTCTTCAATTTTGTGTGTACTTTCCCATTCGGAGTACCTCTCTTCTTATATTCATGCATCTGAACCTGATTTAATCAAACAGTCCCAGTTTAGAATTCCTCCTGATCTGCCTGCTTCTACTTAGTTAAGCCCTAAAAATCTAACAATCACTTTTTGAATCTTTCTTTGCTTTGTCTCTAATACTACATCAGATTAATTTTCCTAAAATGCTGAATTCATCTTATCACTTCTTTGTTTAAAAACATCAATCTCTCCCTGTTACCTAAAGGTTAAAATTTCAATTTTTTACATATATAAATATAAAATATTATGAGACGATAGAGATAAGTAGTTTTCTGAACTTACTTGTTAACTAATTTTTTTCAAATAAGGTTTTGACCAAAAATAATTTAAAATAGATGAACAAGAGACAAAACTCCTAAATTTATATAGTACATACAGTTAGCAACAACTTGAAGGTCTTAGTATGATAAAGGATACTGTGCTATTTGACTCAATTTACTTTAATGTTCATGGACTCCCCATTCTATATTATGCTAATTTCCACAGGCCGAGGCAATGAAGGATAAAAAAGGTGGTCACCTTTATTAGATTTCTATTATATGTTACGGCTTTATGTATTTAATATCACAATAATAAAATTAAGAGGTATAATTCTTGTTTTTTCCATTAAGGAGTTTTAGAGTCTGATAATTAGATAAATATATCAGGCACAGGCCTGATAACAGAGCCAGACAGGTCTGTCTTCAGAGCCAACAGTGTGTAAAGATGTGAAAGGCAGAGTCACTGGCTTTAAAAAGGAAACAGGTAAGATAGCTGGATAAAAACAAAGCTCACAGATACAGGGCAGAGTGTAATTTGTGAGGGTGAATTTCAGACTTCATTGTTAAACATATGCTGATATTTTCCTGACTTACCTCATTAAGTGAGTATGAAGTAGTACCAGCTGGAATCTCAATAAACTAAAAATATCTGTAAGGTTTGTTATTAGCCTTGCTTTTCCTCAGAAAGCCTGAATAAATAAGCAGGTATACTGCGTTCTATTTGATACAGTAAATCCATAGGAATTTGGCAGAGGGGAAGCAACCAATGATCTTCAACTTTGGGGTAGTCAGAATAGGAAAGACTACGGCAGTTAGAGGTATAATCAAATTCTTTGGAAGTCTACAATATTAATAGTAGCAACAAAAACAGTAGGAATAATGAAAATTATAATAGAAGCAACTAATATACTTGAGTAGTTATTATGATCTACAGACTAGGCAAAGTTCTTTACCTTCAGCACTTAATTTTACAGAAACCATGTTTTATTGGTATTATGCGCATTTTACAAACATTTGAAGAGGTTAAGTAATGTACTCAAAGTTGCCTCGCCAGTAAGTGGCAGAGCCGGTGTTCATAAGTTTGATTAGAAGGGTGGTATTCATAGCCTCTAACCTATAACAGTGTAGTATTTAACACATGGCAGATGCTTGTCTAAATGCTGTATACATGTAGGCTCAGGTTATTTTCTTGGCACCTGTGTAAGTATTATTCCTGTACATGCAGAGAAATTGAATAACTCAACGAACATCATCTGGGCAACCAGCAGCAGAATAGCAAATTCAAAAGCAGCAGTCTAGCTCCAGTTCATGCTGCTCTGCTATCCCTGGGGAACCAGCAAAAGTCTCATTTAGACAGTCAGCTGCAGATAATATCAAAGAAAAAGAAATGAGTGAAATATTTCAAGGAACTGCTTGGTCAATCTACCTGGACTATAAGTGAATATATAAAAACAAGTTCTTGTTGGGAGAAAAAGCTTGAAAAATAAGTTGGGGCGAAAGTAGTAAATGAATTGTGAAAAAAGTTACCTAGAAGAAAATTTAATAATTAAGTTGGCTATTAGTGGGGGATTGTTCAGTGTTTCTGAGACTTCTGAGAAAAGCTACACTTCATGAAGATTAATGTGGCTGTGCAGAGCAGCAGGGTGGAGCAGGTAGATGAGCAGAGACAGGAAGTGTCATTGAAAGTTATGTAATGACTTAAATAAGAGTGGAATAGAAAAGAGGGAACTGTGGGAAAAACTATAGAACATATAGTAAATTAATTGGACCTAGCTCTGGAAATAATTCCAAAATTTTAGTCATTACATAAGACGTTTTAGGTAATGTAAAAATGGAATGCTATTTAATATTAACTTTACCATACTTGTTTTTTCTATAAATCATGTTTTTTCATTCATCTACAAAATGATAAAAGCTTCAACTATTAAATATTTTAGATAATTTATATAAAAATTCTTCATGAGATTTAAAAAGTATTAAGAAAAGAAAAACAATATCTGTATTTTCACTATAAGTAAAATAACGTAATCATGTAATGACTACAGATTTTTTAGCCAAATGCTTGAACCATTTTCTAAAGAGATGTTTTAAACATAATATCACAGAAACACAGTGGTTTTTTTTTACACCGTTTTTTTTAGAGGTACCCGTCTGTCAAAGGTAATTTTAGCCCTTGCTCCAGTTGCATAATGTTTTTTTTTTTTAAGTAGTTTGTATCCTTATTATTTGTCAAAAATTACTTCTTTGTTTGCAGAGCCTCTGCAGCTCCTCAGGGGAGCAGTGTAGGTTTGTGTGTGCTGTGACCCTCCAACTCAGCCGAGTTAAAGGAGGGAAGCAATGTGGGTAAGGCAGAGGGAAAGGCAAAACAAAACTTTGATTACCGAGAAAGTTTGTCTTCCTTTTCCGTAAATCCTCCACTGAATTTTCTATTTTCCCTCCCAGGAAAGCATTTAAAAGACACTGTATAGGAAGTGTGTAATTATCTTTTTCCTAATGTATTTTCTAGGCATTTCTGTTTCTTATGGCTTCCTATGTTTCTTTCTGTTCCTTTGGGTCTTTTAGCTATACCAGAACCAGGGAATTTAGAGAGTATGCTAGACTGGAGTTCCAGTGCAGGGGTCAACAATCTTTGCCTATAAATAAAGGGCCAGATAGTAAATGTTTTTAGCTCTGTGGGCAATGCAGTCTCTATCATAACTACTTAACTCTGCCATTGTGGCACAAAAGTGCCATATACAATATGCAAATGAATAGAGTAATTATATTCCGGTAAAACTTTATTTATGAAAGCAGGTGGCATGGCTGGATTTAGCCCATCAGTCATAGTTTGCCAACCCCTGGTCTAATGTATACTGCTTACTGTATTTGGGTCTCATGACAGATATCAGAATCAAATTTACAAGGAACATGTTTCTGCAATGGTGGGAAAAAGAAGTCCCTGGAGTTTTAAGTTGGTTAAATTACCCAAGACCACTTATTTCCTTTTCTCATAGGGGCTGCATGACAAAGAGACAGGATGTAACATTACATAAAACCAGGTCAAATTTACTCTCTCAGTTCTCAGAGATGGCAGTTTGCATATACTTCTGATTGCAAGCTCCTCCCATCCTTTTAATTTAAAGATACGTAAGTGATGCAGTACATTGCCAGATTGCTCACTGCAACAACTGAATGGCATTAAAGAAAAAAAAAATCTGATTTTCAACAGAGCTTCTGAAGGCTAGGTGATAAAGGCACCAGGCAGGTGAGTATCTTGCTACGTGATAAATGAGCTTGGATCCTCATATTTTTTAGAAGAATGTAGGTACACTAATATCAATATTCTATAAAACTACCTACTTCTGATGATAAATTCTTCTGTGTCACCTCACTGGTAGTGCTATGTCCCTGCCATTTGTAATAATCTAGTACTGTAAGCTACTGTCAGATAAATATTCACATAAGCTCACTACTTGTTTTCTTCTGAAAGAACCTGTTAGCCATCATGCTTTAGACAGACTCAAATTTAATGCATCCTTTAAAAAATGTATTTGGCAGTAAAAATGTTGTGAAAATTGATCTTGTTATAAAATTTAGCACCTTAGATTTGACATTAAGGCCACTTAGAGACTTCAGCAATCAGTAAGGCATACAGGGAACAACTGAATTTCAAGGTAATGATTTGGAGGGCATGTAGTGAGAAATTGCAAGATGCTGCAAAACCTAATCTTTTAAGTTGGTCCTTTATTTGTCAGCTGTTTCTGTTCCAGGATACTCCACATTTACAAACAAATAAATAATATTTTTTCTCTGACATTGTTTTAAATCTGAGAGGAATATACCTGAATCTTTTAAGGTTACCCCAACTTCACAAATCAGCAGGGAAAGAAAAACCCAAATCATACAGAAAATGACAAAAAAGAATATAAAGTAATAATAAATAAATACAATAAGGTAATTATAACATGTAAAGTTGGATGGTTATAACCAAATCTGCTAGTTTGACATCAAAAATAGAGTACTATAAAATTAACTATTATGCACAAGGAGAATAAAATAATTATCACATTAGCAGCAGAGGGTGAAAAGTCTTATTTGTATTTGGTGCCTGTAAGAAGGTTGATTTTAATGACATGTGTTGTAGTCATGACACAATTCAGTGGAAGAATAAATACAGTACTTTGTGGAAATGTGGAAAGTACCTTGTTCAAGGCTTCCTTTGGTCTGTGAAGGACAGGCAGTAATACAGATATAATGGAACGTATTTCTCTGAGTTAAGCCTGAATCAGTCCTGACAGAGTGTGGGTTGTATAATTTCTGAAAAGTGTCATCTTCAGGCAAGAGTGGGGTCTGAGTAAAGCAGATTGAAAGAATTTCACTTATTGGCACGTGTAACATACTTAGAGGGCTTTTTTGTTTACTCTGGAACTGGGCTTTTACGGACAAGCTGGACTTCTTGCTCCATCTCATAAGCCTGGCTTCGGCCTGACCTATTTGCAGTGCACAGAATATTATATGGGTTTCCACACCTCCCTGATTTTAATATGCATGGAATTCTTTCTGCTTTTCAACCCCTTTCTTTCTCTCCCTGCCCCCACCATGTCTACCCACACACACACTCACACATTTACCTGTGATGGGATCTGTTCAACCCATCAGGTCCCTAAATCAAAGTTCACATTACCATTCCTTAGCTAACACCTTAAAAAACAGTGCTTGGTCCAGTCAGCCTTTAATGTAGTAGTTACATACTGGCCTATCTCTTCTGCTAGGTGGTAGGCCTGCCGAGGGCATTCCACGGTTTATTCTCATTTATTTTCTATATTGTTTTGCAAATAAGAGCTCAATAAAAAAAAAAATCAATTAAATGACTGACTTTTTTCAGCTAGATAGCTAGTTCTGAAGAGATGTGAAATCCCTGCCAGGAGTTGGACAGGTTTAAGAAATACCAGGAGGCTTTGACATCACGGCATCAGTTCTGACTAGACTCCAGTACTGACACTGGGATGGGAGTCCAGAGGAGGGAGGTGGTGCCACATGCTTCTAAGCTAACCTCTACTCAGTTTCCTTGGCTTTTCAGACTTGGTTGTTCAGATTTGTTTGACTCTCGTGAAGATCTTTGAGACACATTTAGATGAGGTGCTTTTCTCATTACCTATGTTGAGCTCTGCATTCTTGTAAGACACGGCTTGCTCCACCTGGGTCAACATTGCTGTAGATATTTTTAAAAAGGCATCTAAACAGATACTGTCTAGTTACTAATAGGGAAAATAAAGTATATGTGTAGTAGTGATTACTGGTGTTGAAGGGGAAAAAAAGCAGACATATTTAGGAAGGAGGGAGCTAAAAAACATTAATTCCTGATATACATTAGAGACAAGTTTTGTGCTTGTTCTGCTAGCTATTCTGTTGAATCAGCATGAATTCTTATTCAATTTGACAAATGTTTTAAATGAGGTACATTTTGAAAAAGATGTCAAATACTGTATTTCATTAAAATTAATTTTCATTTATTTTTGGTAAAGACATTTACTATTAAAGCTATTGTTGTGTATATGTGTAATAAATGTTAGTTACTATTTCTTATGTTTAAAAAGTCTTCAAATGAATAAATTCCTCTAGCATTTCACATAAAAACAATATTAGATAATCATAGGCCATTATAAAAATAAAAATGCATTAATCCCATTAACCAAACAGTCACTTTCATTATTATGACTGAAGAAATATATATATATGAGTTAATATCATTAATGTGTAGTTTAAAAATAATACTTATAAAGTAAGCATACATGAGGTATACAGATTAGAAAACAAAACAAGTCTGACCGTCCCCCATGCATCTTTGTCCAATTATATCCCCAATTATTCTCTTAAGATATATTGTCTTGAACTGAATTATAATTATCACCTTGCTTTTCTGTTATTGTATATACGTATCTCTTAACAATTATTTTGTTTAGTTTGTTTCTTTTTAAACTTTAAAAAGAAGAGACTCATACTGGGCATATTTTAGGTTTTAAGGTTTATTCATATTGATGCATGTAGCATAGCTTCTGCAATGGCACTGATGAAAATACCAGAATTAAAAAAAAAAAAAAAAAAAACCATTTGGTTGTATATACACATTTGGATAGTTTTTTTTCTTTTGCTTTTATGAACAAAACTTCCATGAGCATTCTTGTGCTTGCTTCTTGGTGCTAGTTCATAAAGAATGAGAATGTTCAACCCTTGAGATAAATTGTTCTTCTATATACTAAATTACCTAGTATATTATTATTATTATTACTGTCCTTAGATCGCCATGTTTTGCCAACTAATCAAGTATAAAATCAAATTTTATTGTAGTTTTAATTAGCACTTTTATTACAAATGAAGTTTGTTATATTTTCATGAACGTATTGGCTGTTGCTACCTCCCCGTTTTGGAAATGCTTGCATAACTACTGCCTGTTTTTCTACTGTATTGCTTATTTTTGCATTTATTTGTAAGACTTCTTTATATATTCTAGATACTAACATTTGCCATTTATATATTTTTAAAAAATTATTCACTGATTTGTGATTCTATCTTTTCACTCTCTTTATGATGTTTAGCAAATACATTATTTAAATGTGGTAGAACATTTAAGTTTTTTTATAGACTATGATTTTTATGTCTTCTTTAAGAAATTATTTTCTATTCCAAGGTCATAAAAGTCTTCTCCTGTGTTATCTTTTTGGAATGATACTGTTTTCCCTCCAGATTAATTAAACAGGAACAGATTTTACAAATGGTGTGTGAAGGTATTTAGGTTTTATTTTTCCCCCTTCATGGATTACCAGTTTTATCAGTGCAATGCATTTATTCTATTCCTTCACCCATAAATGGGCAAAACCATCTTTTACATATCAGGTTTATAGATGTGCCGATCAGATTCCAAGTTCTCTGGATCTGTTTTTCTTTCTATAGGCCAATATAATACCAACTTAATTTTGGTAGCTTTTTAATTGAATCTTGGCATTGATCACACAGGATGTCTTGGTTCATTTTTCTCCTCAGGACCATCTTCACTTCTCTTGTTCTTGTTTTCCTGCATAAAAATAAAATTGATACATTATTTTGGGAAGAATCAACATCTTTATGATATCAAGTTATTGTCTTGTACATGGCCTATATCTCTATTTACTTAGCTCTTCTTTAATTACCGTCAATAAAGTTTAATATATTTCTACATATCTTTCACATCTTTTAGGCCTAGGTTTCTTATATTCTTGTTACTTTCATACCTAATAACTTAAAAAAAAATATTCTGTTTAAATTTATTATATACCACCTTATATTTTTGATATTCATATCACATCCAGAAATTTTTCTTATATTATGAATTTTATTATATCCAGAAATATTTCAAAAATTTATTATATATTATAATAATCTGAAGATTCTTTGGGCTTATAATTTTGGATTCACATGCGTTATTATAACAACATATACAATCTACCAGTTTTTTAACTGCCTCTTGAATAACATAGGGAACTAAGATTGCTTTAATTTTAATGTCTCTCTTAAATTATATACTGTTACTCAGTAATTTTTCAATTTATTCCTGAATTAAGATACTGAATTTATTGTTTTGTATGCCATTATGGCTTTATTTTATTTTTTTTTAATTTTTTGTATTTTTATTTGCCAGTATGGCTTTAGATTTGCCCATTTGTTCTCTATTTTCTTATTTCATCATGTCTTCTTGTAAACCTTCTTTGGATAAATTTTCTTCTGCCTAAAGTACATTATGTAGAAGTTCATGTTGTCTGTCAGTCTGTTAATAGTAAGTCTCTCAGTTTTTATTTGCCTAAAATATTTTTATTTTGCCTTGTTACTAAAAGATACTGGTTATATAATTCTATGTCATCAAATATTTTCTCTCATTATATTGATGATATTCCACTTGATTCTATCATTGCCATTAAGAAATTAGCAAAAGCAATAGAAACTTTTGTGATTAAGTAGCTACAGTGCATGGCATCCACAGAGAGGAATGAAAGGCTTGAACAAACACATCACCTTCAACCGAAACATCCAGGTACTCACATCGAGACTGATCAGGAAAACAACTTGACCCATGGAGTAATATGTATAATATGAATAATATGAGAAGAACCATCTATCTCAAACATATTATACATATTACTCCGTGGGTCAAGAAAAGCAGGGGAGGGCGATGGCCCACCTGGGAGCAACGTGGAGCCAAGGAAACCCTCATCCCCAGCCAAGGGAAGTAGTGAGTGAATGTGTAACCCCTGGGAAACCAAGCTTCTCCCATGGATCTTTGCACCAGGGCCTTGGATCCAACACACAGAACTATGTGGAGTCTCAGCAGAGCAGCTGCTCAGGCACACCCAGAGACCCAGGACTTTTATATATTCTGGTCCCCGGATCCTCTGCAAAGGTGACTGCAACTCAGGCAAGGCAGGAGGTCCATAATACCTCTTGGAAAGGGGCTGACTCCAGGGGGCTGAATAACATCAGTCTGCAGGCCCCACATTCATCGCACCTCACAAGATGAGACCCACTGGCTTGGAATTTCAGCTAGCCACTGGCAACAGGGTAGCGACCACCTGAGACTGGACCAAACTCCTGGGGCAGGGAGGGGTGGGCGGCCATCTTTGCTATTGGAAGGATTCAGTCAAACAGCCTGCAGGCTTTGGAGAGTCCACATGGTCTGGGCAAGGAAGGATCCCTCCTCCCACAGCACAGCACAGCTGTTTTACCAAAATGTCACTAGACTGCTTCTTTAAGTGGGACCCCAATCAGTTCCTTCTCATTGAAGAGGACCTCCCAACTGGGGCCTCCAGCCACCCTTGCCCAAATTCTATGGACAGAGTTCTTATTTCTCCTTGGGACCTCTAAGTGGGACCCTGATTCATTCCTCCTCACTGGACAGGATCTCACAACTGGGGCCTACAGCCACCCTCGCTGGTACTTTAGGCTGACAGAGTTCTTGTTTGTTTCTGGGATAGAGTGCCTGGTAGGAAGGGGCAGACTGCCACCTTTGCTGTTTAGGTGACTTTGTCATTCCAGCCAGTGGGCTTTAGAGAGTCCAAGACGATGGGGGTGAAGGCAGTTCCCAAGCATGGGATGGCTGCTTTACTGAGGTGTGGTAGACTGCTTTAGATGAGAACTTATGCCATGCTTCCTCCCTGGACGGGTCATCCCAGCCACATCTATTCAAGTTCTGCCTCCTACAGAGTTTGAATTTCTTGCTAGAAAGAGTACCTGGGTGTTGGGGTGGGCTGCCACCTTTGCTGTTTGGGCATCTCTGCTGGTCCAGCCTGCAAGCCTTCGAGAGCCCAAACTGATCAGGACTGACAGGATCCCCCAGCATAGCACAGCTGCTCTACCAGAACCCTGCCAGATTGCTTCTTTAAGCTGATCCCTGATTCCATTTCTTCTGACTGGGGAGACCTCCCAACCCCAGCGGGGGTCTCCAACCATCTCCTACATGGTAGGCAAAGGACCTCAATATTTACACTTCTCAAAAGAAGACATACATGCAGTGTCCAAGTCGTGGCACCAAAAAAAAAAAAAAAAAAGGCTCAACGTCACTGATCATTAGAGAAATGCAAATCAAAGCCATGATGAGATACCATCTCACACCAGTCAGAATGTCTATTATTAAAAGGTCAAAAAAAGAACAGAGGCCGGAGAGATTGTGGAGAAAAAGAATGCTTTTACACTGTTGGTGGGAGTGTAAATTAGCACAACCCTTGTTAAAGACAGTGTGGTGATTACTCAAAGACGTAGGGACAAAATGCCATTCGACCCAGCAATTCCATTACTGGGTATCTACCCAAAGGAATAGAAACTATTCTATTTTAAAGACACATGCATGCATGTGTCCACTGCAGTATTATTCACAATAGCAAAGATATGGAATCAACCTAAATGCCCATCAATGATAGACTGGATAAGGAAAATGTGGTACATATATACCATGGAGTACTATGCAGCCATAAAAAGGAACAAAATCGTATCTTTTACAGGGATATGGATGCAGCTGGAGGCTATTATCCTTGGCAAACTAATGGAGGAACAGAAAACCAGACACTGAATACTCTTACTTATAAGTGGGAGCTAAATTATGTGAGCACATGGAGGTATAGAGGGAAACAACACACACTGGAGCTTATTGGGGGCAGAGGGTGGGAGGAGGAATAGGATCAGGAAAAATAACTAATGAATACTAGGCTTAATATCTGGGTGATAAACTAATCTATACAACAAACTCCTATGGCACACACACACACACACACACACAAATTAACCATGAGTCTATCTCTTGTTGTGGGGAATTTGTGTCTCTGGTTGCTTTTAAAACTTCTTCGTCTTTGATGTCCTACTGCTTTTACCGTGAGGTGTCTAAATGTGCATTTATTGTTACTTACTCTGCTTTGGATTTTAAGATTTACTAGATCTGTGGGTTAACATTTTTTTTAATCCATTCTAGAAGCTCTTGTAATTGTAAAAATTCTCTCTTCTCAATTCTTCTATTTTCTCATTTTCAAACATTGATTATGATACACTGAACTTTCACACTCTGTTCTCTATGTCTCAGATAATGTCCTGTTTTCCTCTCATTTGCAGACTTCTGGTAATCTCTCATATCTTTCTTCCAATTTACTTATTTTAATATGATATTTGAATTCCTTTTTATAATTATTATATCTATAACTTCTAAAAGTTCTATATTCCAGTTCAGTCAAATTTTATTGCCTCATGTTTTTTCTGCTTAATTACCCTTTTCTATTTATATACATATGTTAAATATACATATATCACTTCTGTCATTCTGATACACACACTTACATGTTTATGTTGATTTATATTCATGATGACTTATTCTCTCATGTGATCAGTGAAGTGCCAGCTGAGAATCCTTGGAACTCCTTTGAGGCCTAGGTTTGAAGTCCAAAGGCATACACACTTACACCTCCCAGGTTTCTAGGATCACTGACAAAGAGGCTGTTTAACCAACTGTTTTACTTGCAGGGATTTGTGTCAATTAGTATTATGAATATATGCCTAAACCCCATATAAAAGGGAGAAATTTTTTTTTCTGTTTGACTCAGAGGTAAGAAACTTTCAGGAAAATATTTCCATTGTGTGTATCTGATAAACAGTATGTTTCCTACTTACTCACTAATGTGTTACTTTAAAAGGGATTCTAACATTTTTGTGAGTTTCTTTTTTTTAAGTGATTTTTACCTTTCTTGTGTAAGTGTACATCTCCTGCTTCAAGTAGATGTAGCCTGCTAAAAATTAAACATTTGGCAGCATGGGAAAGTAGAGACTCTGAGGAAACACTTGGAGTTGTTAACATACTTCTCAGAATCATACCTTCTAATCATTTGAAGCTCATGAGGAATTCCTTCATATCTGCCCACCTATATAATTTTAAATATATATATTTTAATATAGTACCTGTATAATTTTAAATGCATGTATTTTAATATAGTGTTTTTTCCCTCATTTTTAAGTCTAACACAACATAAAAAAGCTTCTGCTGAATTGCCCATCAGTGGTATTGCTGAGAATAACTTCTACGTGTTCCATATTTTCCAGTCTTTATCCATATCTAGACATAATTTTAAATGTATTAATTGCAATGTATAAATAACTATATAATCAGTTAGATGTTAAATAATTTATATTACTTGTATAAGTTTCTCAAGAATCTGGCCAATATACACCTGTTATGTACAAACTAGCTATTATATATTAATTGTAAAGTTAGAATCTTAGAGAAGATACATCTTTGAATATGAAAATTTAACTCAATTTTTCAATTATACTGATTTCCATAGTTACAGGCAAAAGATAGCAGAAAATTTGATTTCTTTATAGACATCAGTAAAAGTTAAGCAAAATGTCAACCTTTAATAGAATTTGTATGGCCCTGGCTATGCTTGAAAATTGATGCAGTGACACTATTGTTTGTAAAGTAACTCATTCATATTTCAGTAAATTAGTGTAAATACATGCCTTTTCACAAAATTTCACCGTATGTCTTTACAAGGGTCAAAATTTCAGTTAAATTTTAAAATTATAGGGATGGTGTTAATGGTACTGTACAGGAAAAACTAATATTGAGCAATAAAAAATCTTATGCCAGATTTTAAATTGGTCTCTTGGTAAAAGTAGAAAATGGAATAATAAGGTTATTTCTCTAGTATTATATCCCTTCAAGGGTAAATTTACCCTTTTTGAGTAATATAGAAAAATGTTGAATTGCATTATTTTATTTTTTATTTTCTTAAATTGCATGAGACATTCTTAAAATTAAGGTATTAATTCTCTTAGATACAAATAGAAATTAAAGAGAATGTAAAATGGGAAACAGGAGTAAGTGCTTCTGAGGTGCTCATTTGGTTGTATCAAAGGTAGAAAAAGAAGTCGAGCTGCTTGACAGCAGGACTAATATAAATCTATGCCGTGATTGTCAGTCTTGAATGCATTTTATTCTTCACACTGAGTCCATGTTACTTAGCCTATAACATTTCTTAGATGTCATACAAATATATGATACAGTATGAAAGTGTACCATAATAGACATGTTATAACAATATAAATTTTAAATAATTCATTTGTCAAGTTGAATAGATTTATCTTATATATAGAATTCATACATATCATTTAATGTCTGAAAAATCCCCATCATGTTGTACTCTATGTTTTAATAGAGGAGGTTATTGGATACCAGGAATTTCAAGGTATTGCAGAGAACCGGAGTTGACATGAATGATTTACAGTCACCTTGGCATTACCCTGCTTGAGGTTTATGAGATCATACTGTTCAATGTGTATATAAGTTACTGAGGTTCACTTCTGCAACAAAATCAGTATGTTGCTAACATGGCTTTTTCTTGAAAGTGTTATGAAAATTTTATTTTTTGTTTATTTTTTTTAACACTGATAACATGGCAGATATTAGAGAACATGATCATATACTCCTAGGCACGTAAAACTGAATATAGATGAAAGATGCATTTAAAAATCATAGTAACTTCCCAGTTTACCAAGAACCCATTTACTGAACATTCATATATATGCTAGTTGGGAACTAGGATTGCATTTTCCTAAATATAAGAGCTAAAATTATAAAATTCTTAGAAAAATTATAGAAATCGAATGCCCAGGCTGATCTTACAGAAGTTTGTTAATGATTTGTCTGTTGAAATGTAGTGTGTAAAATACTGGGGTATTTTCTGCTGGTTTTTACAGCAAATATACAAAGTAAACAAACAGCTTTATTAAGGCAGATTTTGTGAGCTACTGTGGAATGTAATGCCGTTTATGACATTGTTTGTACAGGAAGAGGCAGCCCCAGGAGGTTGCATAGAAAGGAGTGTATTGGCAGCTCAGAGGCAGGTCATCTTTTTCTTGGCCAAGTTACTGGAGTTGGGCAAGTTTAAGAGAAAAGCTGTGAAAGGAAAATAAACCTTGGGAGCCCCAAATCACTAAGCTAAAAGCAAAAGTCAAGCTGAGAATGGCTTAGGGCAAACCCGCCTCCCATTCTATTCAAATTCACCTCTCCGCTCTCTACGATAAATGAATATCTGATTGCCTCTCTTGGAGAGGCTAACTGGAAACTCAGAAGAATGCAGCCACTTGTCTCTTATCTACCTGTAACCTGGAAGCCCCCTCCCGGTTTTAGTCCCATCTTTCCTGCCGAACCAAAGTTCATCTTACATATGTTGATTGATGTCTCATGTCTCCCTAAAATGTGTAAAACCAAACTGCTCTGACCACCTTGGGCACGTGTCCTCAGGACCTCCTGAGGCTGTGTCATGGTCTTGAGTCTTCAACCTTGGCAAAATAAACTTTGTTTGTTTTGTTTGTTTGTTTGCTTTTTTGAAGGAGAGAAAGAAAGAAAGGAAAAAAAGGAATGAAGGAGAGGAAGACAGAGGAAGAAAAAGAGGGAGAGAGAACAGGAATATTGTTTTATTTTAAAAATGGGTATTGAAAACTTTTTTTATGCCAATAATTGTGCTTAATGATGGCCGATCAATATTTCATTTTAATCTATAGTAGGTATGATGTGGTATTGACAAGAATGTATATTTTATGTATTTAAAGTGGAGAGTTCTATAAATGTTTATTAAGTTTACTTTTTCCGGATCTGAGTTCAAGTCTTGAATATCCTTATTAATTTTCTGTCTCATTGATATATCTATTATTGATGTTGAAGTCTCCCACTATTATTGTGTAGGAGTCTAGAGAGTCTAAGTCTCTTCATAGGTCTTATGTATCTGGGTGTCCTATATTGGGTGCATATATATTTAGGATCATTAGCTCTTCTTATTGCAGTGATCCTTTTAAACTTATATCTTATTAGTTTAAAATCTATTTTATCAGAGGCGAGAATTGCAACTCCTGCTTTTTATTTATTTATTTATTTTTGCTCTCCATTTGGTTGGTAAATCTTTCTCCATCCCTTTGTTTTGAGTCTTGGTGTATCCTTGCATGTGAAATGGGTCTGGCTGTATCTTTTGATTAAGGGATTTAGTCAATTTAAATTTAGGATTACTGCCATTTGATGTTAGCTGGCTGTTTTGTCCATTCGTTGATGTAAATTCTTCATTATGTTGATGCTCTTTACTTTTTGGTATATTTTTGGAAAGGCTAATACTGGTTGTTCCTTTCTATGTGTAATGCTTCTTTCAGAAGCTCTTGTAAAGCAGGCCTGGTGGTAATAAAATCTCTGAGTACTTGCTTGTTCATAAAAAAACGTATTTTTCCTTCAGTTGTGAAGCTTAGTTTGGCTGGATATGAAATTCTGGGCTGAAAGTTCTTTTCTTTAAGGATGTTGAATATTGGCCCCCACTCTCTTCTGGCTTGTAGGGTTTCTGCTGAGAAATCTGCTGTAAGTCTGACAGGCTTCCCTTTGTGGGTAACCTGACCTTTCTCTCTGGCTGCCCTTAGTATTTTCTCCTTCATTTCAACCCTGGTGAATCTAGCAATTATGTGCCTTGGGGTTACTCTTCTTAAGGAATATCTTTATGGTGTTCTCTGTATTACTTGGAGTTGAGTATTGTCCTGCCTTGCTAGGTTGGGAAAGTTTTCCTGAATAATATCCTGAAGAGTATTTTCCGGCTTGGATTCATTCTCTTCATCATATTCAGGTACACCTATCAAACATAGATTAGGTCTTTTCACATAGTCCCATGTTTCTTGAAGACTTTGCTCATTCCTTTTTATCCTTTTTTCTCTATTCTTGTCTTCTCATTTTATTTCATTAAGTTGGTCTTCCAGCTCTGATACCCTTTCTTCTGCTTGATCAATTCGGCTATTAAAACTTGTGCATGTTTCGCAAAGTTCTCGTGTTGTGTTTTTCAACTCCGTTGATTCATTTATATTCCTCTCTATATTGTCTATTCTTGTTAGCATTTCGTCAAACCTTTTTTCAAATTACTTAGTTTCTGGTTATAGTTAAGTGGATGATTGATATAAAAAGGAACATCATTAGAAAGTCATGAAAATTTAAGAGAGATGTTTAATCATTCATCAACTTTTGTGGTGAAAGTTATATTTTGAAATATTTTAGTTATATGCAGTTATATCCAGGATTTACTCAACAGAAAATTTTCCCATTTACTGCTGAAATATGTAGTTCATAAAATTACTGAAATCCATGAATCTTAAATAGAAAAGAAAAGGACCTCCAGGAAGCCTAGTTACTTAATAAAAGTCTATTTGGCACTATTATCATTACTGGAATTACTATTAATATACGATTACCAGATTAAGTATGCCCTAAAGCAAGAATCCATTTTTTAGACCCATTTTTCACATTGCTGCTATGCACTTGGGCACAGGATGTGAAGAAGGCCAGAGTTTTTACTCTTACAACTGTTCTCATTTTCTGGACAAAGAAACAGTTTTTTCCCAATGTTCTACCAGTACTACATGTAAAATGAAAGGATTAATAAAACTGCATATATCTGGCCCCATTCTACCTCCAGTAATCCCAGGGGTATGCCTTGACCTCTAAAAAATCTTCCAGAAACGGTATTGTGAAGCTTGTTTAACAACTGACTGTCCTGGCTCTTAAGTGCCTGACAGTCTTAAAAGCCACTGCAGTTGGAGTTTAGCATGAAAATGCACCTGTGCACCTAGGGGAACGCAGAGGACAGGCTAGGACAGTTTTACAAATCAATGTAATGTTGGGGTTCAGGGAAGCCCTCAGCTTCCCTGAGAGGACGTTTCTCCAGGTTATTGGTCTATCTCTCACCAAAGAATGGGAGAGGAGACCATGGTGCAGTATGCTCATAAAGTAAATGCCAGACCCTAAAACAGTGTTTGCAGAAAGTGATTTATTTAGGTAGAGAAAGAGAAAAAGAAGAGAGAAAGCTTTCACGAGAGAGAGAGTGTGGAAGGGGACCCCAGAGGGGAAATCCAGCTGGATGTGGGGACAAGGACTTTTAACGTAGGAGAAATTCCCACCTTCTCCAAGTTCCCTGGCCAATGAAAAGAGTTCCCTTAAATTCCCGCTGGAGTGATTGACTTTTGACCCTTTCCTGCACCCGTGAAAATTAAAACAAAAACTATTAAATCTCCTGGATGGAGAGGCGGGGTGGTTGGTGGAGGTATGGGCACTGGGAAGTTCTTGCCCTTAGAACTACGCCCCCCTTGTGGACCCAGAAAGAGAACACCTTCCCTCATTCTCCGCTCTGAACAGGAAAGTTCAACTTCTTTTGGAACACGGTCATGGATCGCTCTTTAACTACTTCCTGCTGAAATGGGGTGTAGAAGGGGCCCTGCAGTTGAGGTTTTCTCCAGAGGGGAGCATTTCAGGGGTGCAGGTTGATCCTCAGGTCCATGATAGAGCTCACGAGCCAAGGACATCCAGGATTCCAGTGGCAGGATTATTTGTAACCTTATGGTTTTAGAAGAAATGAATGTGACAAGGTGGTTAAAGATGAGAGGTTCAGAGGCCAACAAATATAGAATGGTAATAAATGAGCCTAGGAGAGAATAGAGCCAGGACAGTCAGTTGTTAAACAAGCTTCATAATACTCTTTCTGGAAGATTTTTAGCCCTGTGTTTGATTGATTCTTGAGTTCTAAGTTTAAAACAACACTTAAGTGGTTTACAAAATAGCAGCATTTTTCCTAGAAAGAGACAGGTTCCCTTCTCACTATGGAAAGGATAATCAGAGTTTGAGAGTTATTTTGGTTGGGCCAACTTCTCCTCCTACTGCCTGTAGGGGGCAGAGTCTGGGCATCCAGGTAGCCTGAGATGCCCTGGCCATTTTGGCCCTCCCTGGCTCCTGCTGGGGTACAGGAGCCAAGGAGCCCTGCTTGGCACTGGTGGAGGTAGTTGCCACATGGAGTTCCACATGTAGGAGGTAGTCCTGAGGAGGGCTGAATCAGGTATGGGGTACAGGCCTGACAGAGCTGAGGCTTCTTCCTTAGGGAAAAGAAAAGCTGCACATACGGGACCTCAAACCATTTACCCTTGCTTTTATAATACAGTCTAATTGTAGAAGTGTCATAATCTATACTTCCCTTTGGAGGCCAGGTTTTTCCACTCGGCAGGGGGTAATTTGGCGATGCTGTTCCGCAGAGAAAGGTGAGCTGCTGCTTCTTCAAAGGTAGTGTGTTAAATTTGTCCCAATTTTCCAGTATACACTTTACTGGGGATGTGATCTTGGGAAGACAGGCACCCATCTGAAATAGAACATAAGGAATGCCAGCATTCCTGGTTAATAATTACAGCCACTGGACCTGAGGCATCCCTCAGGTAAGTTATTGGTAATGAAGCATCCTCCAGTCAGTGTCTCGAAATTTCGGTGCCCAAAATGTGTGATCATCTTTCTCAGGGGACCTCCCATGTACTAGATTCGAATCACGCTACCAGCATTATGGGACACTAATGCTTACTGTTTGCATGCCTCCAGTGACCACTATAGAGTCACGAAGGCCTGCTGGGTTGAGTGGTTCATACTAACGAGTCCTTGTTGACGAGGCCAGTAAGGCTCAGGAGATGGGTACCAATATTCCCCAGTAAAAGTCCAATTTACACAGGCCAATTTATAAATGCCCTAGAAGGGTAAACTTCTAGGAAGTGGCCATTAGAGCGCACAATTCAAAGAAGGCAGGCCACACCGCTGAGGCTGGAACAATACCCTCAGGACCTGGGCCTCCTTTCCCAACCCATTTTCCACTGCAGGAAAAATGTCTTAGGGATGAGACCTGCCATTAACTATTTAGGTCCTGGACTTGGTTTAACTATGATCTAGCTCCAACGGGGATTTGAACCAGTAACCTCATAGGTGAAGGCCGTATGCTGTAACCCCTTTACCATTTGACCACTTGTGTTAAAGCAACGGAGAAAGTTTTCTTTTTCTTTTCTTTTTTTTTTTTTTTGAAACGGAGTTTTGCTCTTGTTACCCAGGCTGGAGTGCAATGGCGGGATCTTGGCTCACCGCAACCTCTGCCTCCTGGTTTCAGGCAATTCTCCTGCCTCAGCCTCCTGAGTAGCTGGGGTTACAGGCACGCACCACGATGCCCAGCTAATTTTTTGTGTGTTTAGTAGAGACAGGGTTTCACCATGTTGACCAGGATGGTCTCCATCTCTTGACCTCGTGATCCACCCGCCTCAGCCTCCCAAAATGCTGGGATTACAGGCATGAGCCACCGAGCCTGGCCAGCAGAAAGTTTTCTTATGCCATGTTTGAATGAGAATGCTGCACCCTGAGGCAGTGCAGCCACCCAAAATCCAGTCAAGGTTAACAGCCAGTAGCCAATTTTCCCTTTCCAGCTGGCACGCCCAGAGAAAAAAAATATGCTTGCTGCTGTGAGTTTACAAGCCGGTTGTGAGTTTCGGGAACCATGCCCTGACCCCTCGCTTTTGTTTTGCCATGTTGATCCTGCCAGAACCACATGCACACTTGGGCCACTCCCAGAGCCGCTGCCCACACAGGGACCCATGGCTGTCAGGCACACAAGCCTTTTTACACTCCTGCCTGCGACGGGGGAAGCCAGAGAGGCCTGCCAGAACCATGCGTCAGGCTGCCATGCTTTCTGGTCCCATGCAGGCTCCAGTTTCACACAGGCTCAGGCTATACCCCGCCCCTTTCCTGATGCTTTTCTCTGGCCTGACTGTGGTTTGCTGTGTGGGCCTTGGCCCACCCCTCTGGGGCGGGGCTGCAGCTGGCAAGGAGTGAAAGGCCAGGAGGGAAGTGCTCGCCCTCTACCCACAGACTTCTGCGGGCTTTTGGCCCAGGGATAACAGCTGAAGGATAGAGAAGGAGCAGAAAGCAGAGAGAGAGAGAGAGTTTAGAGGAAAAAACTGCACCTTTAATTCTGGCTGGCCCACTCTGCTTAAGACAGGCTGGGCGGTGCCTCTCCGGCTTGGCCACGCCACTCCGGTGTTCTTAAAGAGACAGTACAGAACAGGGCCATTTTTACTTACAGTTTGAAGTCTTACTCTCCTCGCTGGCTCAACAAATATAATGTTGGGGTTCAGGAGAGCCTGCAGCTCCCCTGAGAGGACGTTTTCCAGGTTCTTGGTCTATCACTCACCCAAAAATGGGAGAGGAGACCACAGTGCACTGCGCTCATAAAGTAAATACCAGGCCCCAAAACAATGTTTGCAGAAAGTGATTTATTTAGGTAGAGAAAGAGAAAAAGGAGAGGAAGAAAGAAAGCTTCCACGAGGTAGGGAGGGAGAGAGAGAGTGTGTTTTTGTGGAAGGGGACCCCAGAGGGGAAACCTGGCGGGATGTAGGGACAAGGACTTTTAAACTGGGAGGAATTCCCACCTTCTCCAAGTTCCCTGGCCAATGAAAAGAGTTCCCTTAAATTTCCTCTGGCGTGAATGACTTTTGAGCCTTTCCCACACCCCAGATAATTAGGAACTGTTAAGCCTCCTGGATGGAGAGGCGTGGGAGGGGGGTATGTTGCTGGGAAGTTCTTTCCCTTAAAACTATGCCCCCTTGTGTACCCAGAAGGAGAACACTTTCCCTCAACAACATACTAACTCAGTAACTTGGGAAGGGACCTTCTAAATCTACTTTCTAAATCTCCTTCCAAAACTTAAAAGCACAAGAAACTCTGTAAACTAAAACTTACCTTGAAAATAAGAAATACTTCACAATTCTTTTTTTTTTTTTTTTAAGAAAGCAGTAATACTACAAACATTTTTATTGTTATATCCGATAGTTTTCTTCTATTTTCAAGTAAAATAAAAACAGGAGACATTTAAACAGTTTATGAAGGTTTGGGAAAATTTCTTCAGACCCCACCATCTGCTCTGAGTAAAAATAAGTAAGTGACTATTGCAAAGAAGTAAAAATAAAGGAGGCTTTTTTTCTGTTATTAACAGGATAATGAAATAGTCAGCGGGTTTCAGGCAAATCAAGGTTACTTGTTCTCCATTACACTAGCAGTGAAACTTAGACACTAAATGTGAAGCCACAAGACTGAGATCCCAGTGTTGACACAGTGTAATACAAGGGGCAGGAAAGAGGAGGCATAGACAAATTAAAATACTAAATGGAGTATGAAAGCACATAGTGAAATTTTAACATCAAATACCTGAGAGATAGAAAAAAACTACATGAAAACTATACCTAGCAACGAAAAAGGTAAAGGCAGTGAGACTAGGAAGTATTGGATGAAAATCACGGATGTGTCTCAAACAGGACATAATGGTAATATCTGTCTGTTTTGATTATGACAAAAGCAGAGCCCGAAGCAAAGATTTGAGTGCAAGTAATTTATTAAAAGGAGATCCCATTAACCAAAATGAAGGAGTGGGCTGAGTGAGAGAAAGGGAAAAAGGCAACGAAGGGTGTGCTAATGAGCCAGCTACTATTTGGGGAAGATGAGCTCGTTTTCACAGGGGACTCCCTAAAGAACCATGTTGAAGGTACGTCAGAATTGTCCCACCAAAGGAAAGGGACCCTGAGACATTTATCTATAGACTGCTGTTCCCCAGGACAATGAGTACCCTGGAATCTCTGGGTTATGTCTGTGTGGACTGAGTGCCTTAGACTTCAGGGGAAAACAAAACAACATGAGAAAAAAAACAGGCACATACTTGATGTTGAACCCAGCAGTGTGCCTAGAATCATCAATTTCAGCCAGGTTGAAGTAAGACGTACCAAAAAGATGTAGTTCTAATATCCCATGAGGGTCTAATATGCACATACATACATATACACCCAGATATAAAATCACTTTATTCTCAAAGAAACCCTGGGAGGCATGTATTATTATTTTTACCATTTTACAGATGGAAAAGCTAAGGCAAATAAGTAAATTACCAAAAGTAAAACAACTAGTAGTGGTCAGAGCTGGGATTTGGACTAAAATACAGTTTCAAAAGTCTATGTACTTTTTACATAATAATTGTTCCTAAAAATTTACAAAAATCAAATGATCCTCATATCCTGTAGCATTATAATGTTTAAAATTTAGAGTATAGAGCTAGGTATAGGATTAATCTTTATTTACAGATGACATGGCATGTCTCATAATAATGCCTGCCTATGGTATCAATAAAAGAACAGCTCTTCCTCCCCGCAAAATTGAGACAGTCATTGTATGGAAAAATTGAGGTTTCAGTTTGTTCAAACTGGTTAATAAATACAAATGCTTTAATCCTTGTATACCTTGAATATTAGGGAAGATGAAATTTATTGTCATTGCTTTGGGGACTTTAGACAGTCCTACATGTGGATACAGGTGTGTTTATATGGGGAGCCATGGCATATGCAGCACAGAAAATATGTGGTCTTTCAAGAAGTTTTCTTGCACTATTAAATCCAAAAGCCACCACATGCGTCAGTTAGTTCAAATTTCTCTAAGATAATGGTCTTCAAAGACTTGGTGAATATTTTTTACCTTTTTAAATTATCAGGACAAAATATTTTCCTCTGTAAATATTCTCATACCCCATTTTATTCTGGTTCATCTTCAAAACCAATCAATTCTCTAAATAACTTTGGTATTTGACTATGTAATCGTCTTAGGCTCAAAGTTCTTAAAATGATAAAGATCAAGTTTTGATTATAACAAGTTGTAGGTGTAAAATAGTGAATGAGATATGGATGAGCTACAAGAAGGAAATTATAATTTTGTTTCATAAAGCTCGATTTTGCTTAAATCGTGCCTTTTAAAGATATTTTATAATGATTTCATAGTATTAAAGTCTCACGCCTCCTGGTTCAAGAGTATTGGCAAGGGAATCACAATATTATAAGAAAAAGTATCTACATGAAATTTTAAACTGGGTATTTATATATTTAGTTCTTTAAAACAATGAATATATAAAAATTGTGCTCTACTCTGAGAAAATATAGTTAAGTCATAAAAGACATCATACATTAAAGACAGAAGAAAGGACAAATTTGAAATAAGAAATTTAAAATCAAGATTATACAAGTCAAATATGTTGTCAAAACAAAGAGGTAGAAGAAAAAATTAGAGTGTTATAATAAAATTGTCATGGAGAAAACAAAATTTCAGAACTTGAATTCTACAACTATTTTTAAAAATATTCAGAATTCTTGAGAGAGTGCCAGAAATTGTGAGTTTTTTTCTTTATTAACTTTGTTCTTTATTTTTCATGTGAATAAATATGTAACTGTCACCAAGGAAATCCCAAATAGGGACTAGATGTCCCAGACTCCCTTGCGGCTAGGTAAATAGAGACGTGACCAAGATCTGGCCAATGTAAAATATTCTGTGGCAGGATCTAAAATCCATTCTTAAGACAGTATGAAAGGTTCTTTATCTCTTGTTCTCTTTTCCTTCAGCCAGATGCAAATAAAAAAGCTGCTACTTTCACAGACCTTTAATATCAAAGTCATGCAGCATAGAGCAACAAATAGGAGCTGATGTATGAAAAACTTCATCAGCCCAAACACCATCTACCTTGACTTTTATGTGAAAGAGCAATAAAAGTTCATCTTGTTCAGCTTATCTTTGTTTGTGGTTTTATGTTTTCTGCCCCTGAACCTAATCCTAGTGGATATAGTGACAAAATCTCGCAATTACTAAATATTGTTGCTCTTGCTACAGATGACGTATCAAATGGCAAATGTTGGCTTAAGCCACCTTTCCTTTTCAATCCATTTTTACATTGAGGAGATTCCACAATGTCAACATGGTACAAGAAGGGAGGAAACAAAAGTCCTCCTTAAGATTTTAGTACATTTCCTTCTAGTCTTTTTTTTTTTTTTGGCCTAGGTTTTTGATCACATAAATGTAATTATGTTTATGCAACTTTTTATTATAATCATTTTTCTACAGTATGACACAGGCTTAATAAAAATTTTCATGGCTATAAATTGTTAAATTGTGTGGTAAATACATTTAATGGTGATATAGTGTGAAATTAAAAACTAAAAATAGCCTTAATAACCAGCTCAGTGAGCAGACTTGGAGATAGACTCTAGACAGTTGTAGCTTAAGCAAGAACTCACTGAAACACATAAGGCCCAAGAAGCAGAGAAAAGGAAAGCTGAATCCATAGAGGTGGGCTGAATTTAAGGTCAAGGAAAATATAGGTACCAGATGCCAAATTAGTAAAGTCCAAAGACAAAATAATCTGTGTCCATAGCCAGGAGCTCAAAATTCAGAGGCAAGATCCAATGGCAACAGATCAGTGTCTCAAAAATACATGTATGAGTGTGTGAAGATGGAGGAAACAGGGTCATAGCCTTTAGAAGATTGTTCTAGCTTAAATGATTAGGTCTGGTGGATAGAGTTAAGATCTTTAATATACTGTTGTTATATATGTAGGTGGTTTTTAATTTTTCATTGTAAATTACATTTCAATAAAAGTAAACAGAACACCCTACATATACACACACACACTTACACTCAATTTTTTAAGATTATTTTAATAAGTTATTTAAGTAGAATTGCTAAGTCATAGTATAGTTTATGTTTTCGTTAAATCTGTTTACAGATTTTCTTATTAAAAAACATAGCCTTACAAAAACTTTCCATAAATGTTGTAGCAAACAGGACTGTCGGCAGTAATGGATTTGACCTCTTTTAATCATACTGGATATTAGTAGAATAATTAAAACAGGGAAATCTTTATTTGATAAATGATAAGGTCAATATTATTCTGGTTTACTTTTTTAATATACGTGAAGTTCTGGAGTACATGTGCAGAACATGCAGGTTCGTTGTGATAGGTATACATGTGCCATGGTTGCATTTGTATAAACAAACTATATATATTTGCTCATTTTTTCAACAGAGGCTTTTGGGCAAGGAAGTGGAATAATCATATTTATTTGGGGATACTTGATCCTAGCAGCATTGTAGAGGGCAGAGTCTATAACGAGAAAATGAAGATGAGTGGCCAACTGTGAGGGTACTGCTACAGTTTAGGAAGAAGTCCTTGAGGTCCTCAACCATGCTGAGGCAAAGGTACTGGGTGAGGTAGTCATTCATGGGGTGTCTTCTATTGCTTAGACAAGTAATCTGCAGTTTTCTCCCAACTAGAGCAAACCTGGAGGATGTAACAAAATCCCTTTAGTTGTGGTGGCTTGTGACAGCAACGATTTGGGAGGGGGGCTGAGATTCTAAAGGCCCCCTGTTTCCCTGTTGGTTCTCTTAGGCTCACTCCACCCCTAGATCCCATGACCACGCCGTTCACAGGTATTGCCTCAGCCTCCCCTCAACGTTATCTCAGCTGGATTAACATGAGCTCAATCCTAGGTAGCTGACAGTTTGAAATCAGACTAGTGCCTGAAATTAGAATAACTCAATTTTAATAGAAAAAATTATCTGGGTCTTTTACATAAATTTTGTGTCAAATGACTCTGATGATTGACCTTTTCTGAAGTGTGATTGATACAAATTATAAATGAGTTATTTTAAATAGCCTCTTCAAATACTATAGCAACATCACATGAGTAGATAAAGTTGGAAATACCAGCAGTAGCCTTAAGGCTGGGATACACTAATTTTACAAGAGTAATTTTCTCTTTGCTAATTATTTGCTTATAATAAATGCAAATGTATTTCCCAATGGTGCAAGAAAAATGACTATATATTTTCCCCAAACACTACCTGTCTGTGATTAGTTAGAATTGATTTAGGGCTGGTCAAAAAGCAGATGCCAAAGGAGTTTGTTAAAATTATAGTTGATTCTGATTTATGTTACCAGGTCTTGATCTAGCTAAATGCCTAGTCCAAGAAAACACATATAAATATATTAGTTTTCTCAGTTTATCCTCCCAATATTAAAATCAAGATTTCAAATCTCCATTATACATCATAAGAGATTGAAGCTCTGAAAAGTTTCCCAAAGATGGAGAGCTAGCCTTGGGTGACAAGGCCTAATTTACTGCTCTGAGGAGCTTGGATTTTAGAAAACATTTGTGGGTGTCAGGCTTGTTATCTAAAAATATTTTTGTTTATCAAAATTCTGACAGATTAAGTTAATTGAGATGCTAGTAAATTAATTTAAATTAAAATAATTTTGGATACTGGCATTTCCATTCAGTAAGCCATGGGATTCATCCACAGGACAGCTGGGCAGTATGCTATTTCCTGTTTCTACCATAAGGTTAAGTTTAGTTCTAATAAACCTTGAACCACAAGGGAGATCTTAAGAGATCTTTAGCTGCTATAAAATTCAAAAGAGGCTTAATCATGGTCTATGATTCATATTAATAGCTTTTTATGAATCTCATTGAAAGCTCCTTCTGGCTCTTTGGGAAAGATTTAGTTTAGAAAAAAAAAAAAAAACACTTTGTTTCTGTGAAGGACATTATTCATCAGGCCATGGAAATCCAAAGTCAATGCTAAGAACAGATACATTGTCTCATACTTAACAAGTTAATAGTTAAACAGGTTCATATTGATAATCCAAATAAATATGTTAAACTTCCTATTTTGGAACACATTAAATAGATTTTCAATTGGAATAGAACTTAAGTTATGTACCTTATTGTTTCTATTTAATAATGTAGATGTTTCAAAACAGCATAACTTTTAGTACATGTAAGCATCTTCTAAGTGATATTTGAAAACTTAGATAGCTCTTATAATAAGGAAAATATTCATGTGAAGGAGTAATTTCCAAAGAGGTAAAACCATTACACTCAGACAAATGTCACAGGAACCTGTGTCAAAGATTCTATTTAACTAATTAATTAGTTAGGGAACTAGTGATAGTATAATCAGTTCATTTGAGCATTTAAGGAGCTAGGGTTATAGTCAATTTAACAAGAAATGTTAGGATAAAATACAAACTGGTTCATTTCTAACAGGCTCTCAATCTCTGTAGTTGGTTTTCTGTTCCACTAGACAGGAAATATTTGCGTCTCTGCTAGAGAAAATCTACTTGCGAACAAGCAAACTCAGGAGAAAACAGTGAAATTAACCACATACATCCCTAGAAAAACTAGGTGGCTGTTGTCCCAGTGTGATATATAATGATGCCCATCTTTTTGCTTTCTTTCAATGATTTGGATAATTTTCCTGGCAACAAAATGCTTACATTTAAGTTTATGTAAAAATACATTGATTTAACTATTCAAAATTATACATTTTATGTCTGCTTTGCAACTTATCACAGGTGAAAATATAAATTAAAAATTAACCCTGCCTTCAAATAGATTACACTATAGAAAGGAAATTAAAAAGTATACAAATTATTATTATAAACATCATAAAAGAGATAGAAATACGTGATTGTAGGATTTTGAGTTAGGCCAGTGATTTAAGGTTTCAGTGACCAGGAAAAGTGCTTCAGAGAGATCAGTTGAGCTATAGTTCATTGAAGAACAGATAGCACATATGAAAGAAGCCTGGAATTGAGTATAAAATATATATAGACCTCCATTTCTGTCACAATATAACCTTTGGAGCATTTCCTTCTATCTTCATTTCTGGATGGGGATTGTTATACATGTTTGTACTGGACATGCAACATTGCGACCTGCTTGTTTACTTACAAAAGCACTTTTCCACAGATACGTCAAGCTCTAGGATTTTGATGTGGAATGAAATAGAAGCAAGGTAGTCAATTTCATAAACTGTGATTTATAAAATGTGGGCTAGAGGCTACTTGCATCAGAATTAAAAATCTTGTTAAAAAGAGAGTTTCCTGAAACCACTTCCCCAAAGTACTATCTTGCTTTGTCATGTACCCCAAGTACCTGAATATAGCATGGCACATTATGATACCAAAGCAATTGTTTACTAAATGGAACTGCAGGAGCTGGTATGGTAACAGAAGTTGGGCTGGAAGTAGTGATTATTGAGAGTGTGCTGCCAGTCAGTAAACAAGTAGAAGAGAAATGCAAAAGTATCTAATGAATACCAGTAATGGAAAGGCAGTGACTTTTCAGTTTAGCAACAATAAAATTAGCTTATAACATTAAGCTGAATCATTTTTAAAGACTATTAAATATGTTCTGACCTCTAAAGTATAATTGATTGATTTACATTCATTGCTCTGAAGTAACATCCCTATATATGTTAGTAACTTACAAATCATTGAATAAATATAGTTAAAATAAAATATTCCCCTAACCCAGAAACTCTCCCTGTGAAGTAGAGAAAGCAAACACTTTTATTATTGAATAATCACTAACCCAAAATATGATGCAGACCACAGGCAGTCCACTAGAAGATTATAAAGACAGAAAGAAAACTCCCTCTTTTATATAGCCAAGCAGATATATCCTGGTTCATACATGTTTTCAAAAATAAACAATAGCTAGTCCTCAAGTAAGAGAATGTAATAACAACCTTTGTCACACATACATAGCTCATTGTAACTTTACATGGTGATTGGGTTGACCATCTGTGATAGCTAATTGACTAAACCAGATGAAAAACAAACTTCTTATATCTTTATGGCAGGAGGTAGTTCTGCAACTTGGAGAGAAATGCCCACCAAAGTTAGCTCCCAGGTCCATGAGAAAGACAGTCCTAGGTCATAAAGCTGACAGTAGGCCTACTTAGTCTTCAAAAGAATTTTTAGACATTTCAAGGAGTGGAGAAAGTATTTACAAACATAACATTTTTAAAATAAAGTTCTGAGAAAAAGGAGAAGAAAGAAGTATCTTCCCTTGTTTTCAACACTGAGAATTTAGCCTCTTATTTTTATTGTATTTGTCCTTACCCTATACAAAGAAAACGTTATGAGAAACATGCTGAAAACTTACAAAAGAGAAGATAAAATTAGAATCACTTCTTCACCTAGGTTTGTATAAAATGTCCACAATGTATATTATGTAAAATAAAAATTTTTCTTAATAATTGTTTGCATCAGGGTACATTTCTCAGGAAAAATTATGATAGTTGTAATTTACTTACATTCTTTCCCCACAGCACTAAAAACTATTATGCACAAATTGGATAGCCATCATATTATTAGAAAAAAGTAGCATCATTTTTTCTAAAAGTAATTGAAGGAAACATTACTGTAAGTGTAATTTTTAAGATGTTTTACACCTATAAAACAACGTATTAATCAACAATGTCTTACACTTATCAGGTATACATAACATATATATGTCTCTTTACAGGGGCTATATTATATTTAGAACCATGAAATTTCACAGTATTTCTTTTATGGAGTTCTTACCTGTGCAATTATTTAACACTTACAAGGAAAGTCTGGTAGTTTTGACAACAATGAATTATAAATATGTATAATTATTATTAGACTTCTTAGTGGATAGAGAAAATTATATTTGAAAATAATTTATTAGTAGTATTTTTAAAATTGAACTCTTCTTTCTTGCTGGAAATATTTTCCAATAGGATGAGTTAGATGGCAAAATCCATCCCAGGCCAGACTTTTCTGAGCTCATTCTCAACGAATAGACACTAGCCATGCACTAGGTGACCGATCAAGAAGGTAGTAACACATGAATGAAACACGTTTATATGATTCATTTTATGGAATTTGTAGCCACTTTGGGGTAAACAAAGGTAGCAACTGTGGTTAGATTTTCTATTACATGACAGATTTACTTATATATTCACATATAAAATATTTCCCATGGAGCATGCAATTTAATCAGTAGTCATAATTTAGTCTATTTTACTCTGGCCTAGTGTATTAGTCTATTCTCACATTCCTATAAAGAAATACCTGAGACTGGGAAATGTATAAGGAAAGGGGTTTAACTGACTCACGGTTCTACAGTTTGTACAGATGAAGCACAGAATCATCTGCTCCTTTGGAGGCCTCATGGAGCTTTCACTCACGGTGGAGGGCCAAGTGGGAGCAGGCACTTCACATGGTGAAAGCAGGAGCTAAAGAGGAGGGAGAGAGGTGCCACACACTTAAATGACAAGATCTCATAAGAACTCACTAGAATGAGGACAGCACCTAGCCGATGAAGCTGAAGGGTTCATGAGAAATCTGCCCCCATGATCTAGTCACCTCCCACCCAACACCACTTCCAACATTCAGGATGAGATTTGGGTGGGGAAAAGTATTCAAATAATATCACCTAGAAATGATAGTTACAGTAATAGGAAATGAGCGATGTGCAGCAACTATGAAAACACTACTATTCTTTGGAAACAATGATGTATAGAGAAGCTTTCTCAAATTAATTCTTTCCTTATACACCACCAACAACCTAACTGGCCAGTAGTAGTTTAGTGAAGAAATGTTTTAAAATTCCATTGGCACCAACTCTGATCTTAAAGTTGACATGAAGAACTGTATCCGTCATTTTGAATCAGAATTGGATAGTGAGAGCCTCTGCCATCACTGACTATTGGCAAAATGGGTAAATACTTAAATATGTTTGCCTTCAAAAGCTACACATTTTAAAATTATTTTTACTAGTGTTAAATCATATGTCAATCATATTTATTTTTAATAGGCACATTCCATATGATTTAACAATTCCCAAACAAAATATGTCATGGCATACCATTTTAAGTAAAAACTGAATAATGAAAATACTTAAGAGTTTATTTTGTCAAGTAGTTTTTCTCTTTCTAAGCATGTAATATTTATGTAAATCAGCCTGCAGCAAAAACAATGCAAAGCAGATACAGTTTCCAAAGTGAGGATATTGGGCTCTGATGATTAATTTAATTCAGCCAATATTAACTGAACAGAGACCAAGTGTAAGGTGCTATATTATAAAATTCAGGAAATAAGAAATGAACAATTACAAGGAAAATAAATTAAGTAGTCAAATAACTAAAATATACAGCTGAATATGAGTATAATAAAAAGGTAGCTTTACATAATTTCAGGAGAAGGATCGTGAACAGGAGTATCAAGAATGTATGGATGCTATTAGCTCCTTCATTTAACTATAACTTAATGTTGATAGATTGATTGAATTTCTACTTTGTGCCAGGCACTGTTCTGGTCATTGGGGTTAAACTAGGGAATAAGGCAAAGTTCTTGCTTTCATGAGATTTTGTATTACCTGTGATTTACATGAGCCATAAGAAATGAATAAAATATCAATAAGAGTACTAGAAGGGAAGTCATTTGAGGCAGTAGGATGTCACAAGGATAGTGATAAGAATGTGTTAGAATGGGAAAAATAAAGAACCTATTTATCTGATTTATAAGATAGATACAGGAATTGGTAAAATATGGGATGGGAAGGTCAGAAAAGCTGAAATATGCTCAAAATTATGCTAATTTTAATAAGAAAGTTTGTGAGAAGTATATTATAAAGGAATGTACTTTAGTGAAGATTAAAAGTATAGGATAAATTAGAGGGGTGGGGCCAGTGGTTGGATGATGCCAGTTGTTAGCTTATTTTTATAGTCTCAGGGAAAGATAATGATAGATTTTGGGAAATATGATAATTTGAGGTCTTTAAAATATATTCATTTTTGCCTGGGAGGTAGAACTTTATTTCCAGTAGTCTTCTAGAAACATAATTAGAAAGTAGAAACAGCATTCTTCTCCTTCGTACCTGTGCCCCAAAAGCAATAGGATAAATTTTAAAACAGCTCAGATTTTAAACCAACGTGAATATGAGCAATGTAGAATTCTTGTTATCTGAAACATAAAAGATTGACACTTAAACATATTCAAGAAAATCAAAGAGAATTAAGGATTCATTCAATAAAAAGAGGTGAGAAATACCAAATATAATAGATTGAATGATAATTAGAAACATATTTTAAAAACTAAATCTTGGGATGTTTGATAAAAATGTAGACTAGTGGTTAATATAATTTAAGTGGTTCTTAAAAGAAGTTAATCTAAATAAGCTTTCTCTGTGTGTGAAAAGAAAATAAAGGCCAAACAATTACTAATGCAAATATGCATAGAACATGAAGACACCAATAATATTATAAGAGGTCTGATGTGGTGGCTCACAGCTGTAATCCCAGCACTTTGGGAGACTGAGGTGGGCAGATCACTTGAGGTTAGGAGTTCGAGACCAGCCTGGGCACCATGGCAAAACTCCATCTCTACTAAAAAAAAAAAAAAAAAAATACAAAAATTAGCCAGGTGTGGTGGTGTGCGGCTATAATCTAGCTACTCTGGAGGGTGAAGCAGATGAATTGCTTGAACCAACCTGGAAGGTGGAGGTTGCAGTTAGCTGAGATCACCCCACTGCACTCTATGAGGTGACGGGGTGAGACTGTGTCTAAAAATATGATAGTAATAATAATAATAATAATGATAAAATAGATATAATTCACATACCATGCCATTTGTCTTTTTTAAAAAATTGGTAAATTTTAGTATATTCACATAGTTGTGCAACCATCACCATATTCTAATTTCAGAACATTTTTATCACTTCAAAAAGATACTCTGTACTCATTAGCAGTCACTTCCCATTTACCCCCGAGCCCTTGGTATGTAGCCATTTACTTTCTGTCTTTGTGAACCTACCTATTCTGGACATTTCATATAAATGAAATTGTATAATTTATGGCTCTGTGTATGGCTTCTTTCACTCCGAATAATGTTTTCAAGGCTCATTCGTGTTTTAACATATATCAGAACTTTGTTATTTTTTATGGCTAAACAATATAAAATTGAGAAACTGCCTGATTTTTTTTTCATAAAGCAGCTGCACCATTTCATATTATCAACAGCAATTCATGAGTTTTCCAATTACTCCATATCCTTGCCAGCACTTGTTATTGTCTATCTGATGTGTGTATTTGGCCAGAAAATTTAGAAGCATACTAATGCCATTTCATACTGTGTCGTTTGCAGCTTTTTAGACAATTATGTCACAGCTAGCAGGTCAGCCCCAGGAAGCATTCAAAATCATTCCCTTCTTTAGTATAAAATTTGGGTCACACATACACAGTTAATATAGACTGTCATTATTCAAAACATGTTTCGAATATGAGTGTTTGTGTCTCATTGAATAATGAAAACGTGTCTCTCACAGCCGGGATGCCAGGTCCTGTCAGTCTACACAGCAGCAACCAATTTTGCTCTTCAATATGTATGTCACCAGAAAACTGCATAAGTAATAGCTATTAGATTCCCATACTAAACTGATGTTCTGACCTTGTTTTGTCATAGGTGGCAGCACAAAGAACCTTAGCAGCTTTCGGATTGGGTAGTTAGATAAACATTGCTTTCAGTTAAGATCCAGCAGGAAAGTAATAAAGCGGCAATTTCAGATGTCATAGAAGCCGAGAACACATAGAGTGAGGTGCATTTTCTTTATGCAGCTAAGAATATAAAGGACAGACATTCTTCATCTGTCAGTTCACTGAGGAAGGAACAAAAGTGGTTTAGCATTGTTTAAAGCTCATAAACTGCATCCATAAATCAGAGAATTAGCTGATGATTGCCTCTGGGTAGTGATTCATGATAAAAAAACAAATGAGGAAAGGTACTCAAGCATTGCACTTGGTAGCTACTGAAAAAATTAAAGTTCCATCTTCATAAAAAACCTCTTTAAGGGATGTTATAAAGGGTTGTGCCCTGGTAGCAGAACAATTACTGCTTGAAATGAGTATGTTTTATAATAAATGCTACCACATCAACTGTGCTTTTCAATGCTAAGTGTTGTAAATGATTCATACCGTGCCCAGGAAGATGCAATTGTGGGACTCATTTAGGAAGATGTAGTCAATGCTGTTTTAACAAAGTATATGGAAATAGCAAGAGTATAATGCACAGTACCAAGACTAGGGCCATGTCATTAGTAAGGATCTAATAAATATTCATTAATGAGGTTGCTATGAAAATCAGAGAGTAACATTAATCTCTGTAAAGCTAAATTAATCTTCTGGATCTTGTTTACTTTCTATTTTATCACTTTATTTTAAACAATGATTTTTTTTAAGTTGAATCATTTTCTCTTATAAATGTATTCACGAAGTATGTACTGAACATTTCCCATGTGGAAAGCACGATTATAGGAAAGGACGTAAATTTAAAGACATGGAGCCTGCCCTCAAAGAGTTTAGGATCTAGTAGACCATGCAAAGCAATGCTTAGTGCATTTATTACACATTTTCAAAGTATTTAAGTAGCAGTAAAGAAGAGTAACTTGAAAATGAATGTTTAAACTGAGACTGATTGATTCCAGTTACAGCTTGTTACTTAGTTTGCCTTAAAAATAAGAAAGCTGTTTTTTTTTTTTTTTTAATTAGTACTAGAGGAGCTAAAATGCATTGATTATATAAACTTAAGTGGTTGTAAAGGCCACTATAGACTACAAATTCAGGTTGATTTTGATAAAAAATGTAACTCTCAAATTTAATTCAAGAATGTTAATAAAAACACATGAAACAGATGGCTACCAGTGGTCACTGAGGTCTGTTGTTTGGACTGTATGTCTCCATTTCCATTTATGAACATTATTTTCTCCATGTTTAGGGAATGAAAATTGGGGGCTTAGACAGAATTGGTGACCTATTTTTTTCTACTGCCATGTAAAAACAGGATAAGAATTTTGTTTCTTCTTGGTTCAAATGTCTGAGCTTAATGAGCTCAGCTGGGATGCAACATTGAGGATTCACCATGGAATGCAGCTGGAGCAGAAGTCACCAATTGTGCCAGAATTAGCATGTGCCATCACACATGCCACTTGAATGAGAAATATGACTGCCCCTCTCTCTCAGTAGATACTATTGTTGCTCTTGTATAGGCTAGTTAGAATCAGCTACTCTGATACTCTAGTGGCATCTTGGTTGTAGAGGATTTCAAGCTTCAGATTTCCCCCACTTACTTGTATTTGATTATTAAAGGAGGTGTTGTTTTAGGTAGCACTTGTCCAAGGAACTTAAAGTAGCTTTAGTCATTATTTATGTTATATTGATTATCAACAGAAAGACGCTGTTTTATAAAGGTGCTAAATTATATGCCGAATCTTGAAATATATGAACTGAGATGTTATAAGCAACCAAAGTCATTTTTATATTATCTGCTTTTTAATGAAAAAGTTTTTATTTATAATGATGTGAAAAAAAGATTCCTTGCTACTAGCTTGACGTTGGCAAAATTATATATTTTAAATGCATGCAATTTTAATATTAGTTTACAGTGTGAATCCTGGTACATTTTTATTCAAGTCTCTACCCATTTGAATTGAAAATGATGTTGTGACACTGTTTTGAAAATCCTTTGGATGTGACCCTTCCTTTTACTCATGCAAAACATTTTTTGTTCTAGTAATAATTGAAGACAAATATTATAAAAGGTGCAAAAAACTGGATAGATTATTTTACTGAAAACATTTTGCTTAATCATTAATGCATAAATAATGTGCACTATTTTCATTCTAAGATAAGTATTCACTCTAATGGGGAAGGGAATGGCAAAACTAGAAGCCATCAGTCATGAACTGGAAAGAAGAAATACTTCCTATTTTCTCCTTCATATTTCTTTCTCACCTATTCCTACTTCTTTCTTTCAATATCCATACAATATTCTTTCTTTGTTCAGGTGGTGTTTCTGCTTTATTCTTTCTAAGGATATCGAAACACCTGGGTTCTTGATCTTTCACCCGATTTCAATGACTTGTTAACACCACGGATTCCCTACATTCTCTTCAATTTTTATCATTTTTTTTCTTTTTTTTTTTTCTGACTCTCCTATCCCCCAAGTCATTGCATTTTTTTTTATTATGGTAAAGCCAAAAACATAAAGTACATTAGAAGACTAAGAAAGTTTATTAACTTGTCCAAATTCACCCAGAAAATAAATAGCCAAGTTATATTTTAACTTAACCAACAATGAATCCTTTACCATTGACTATTAAACACATTTGCCTATTTTGATATTAGTTTTAACTCTATCCATTTATCTTCCAATCCATTTTCTCAGTCATTTATTCACACTCTTACAAGGCACAGAGTATTTAATGCAAAGTAATAGAAACAGTCATGGAGTGGGTGGGGGTGATAGAGAAATAATACAAATAATCAGAAATAAATACATAATTACAAATTATAATCTTTCTATAAGAGAGAAGACATCACAATGAGATAATATAAGATGAACAATTATTTAAGATTGGAGACACAGAAGCTCCTTTTGGATGAAGAAGTTTTTTGATGGTTCCCCCTACCCCATTTCTATAAGATGAGATCTAGAAGATGTGAAAAAAGTATCCAGTTGTAGCAGAGGGAAGCACATTCCAGCCAAAAGAAAGGTATCTGCAAAACCCCCGAGGTGAGCAAAGAGTTGCTGGAGCATTGTGATACTGAAGGAGGGCGGTGAGTATTGACTCTGGAGAGGTAGACAGGAATGAATTATTCAGAAACTCTTAGCTCATATTGAGTTACTTTTTAATCTCATGCAAGGGAAATCTTTAAACTTTTAAAACAAGTGAATATATGAATGCATTTGGATTTTAGAAGATCACCCTAATTGTAGCATAGAAAGTAAATTGGAGGTAAGCAAGTGAAGAAATAGGGTCCAGTTAGAAATCCATTATATTTAGTCTATGTGAAGGATGATAGCAGGTTGGTGTGTTGTGGTGATACTGGGACTGGGGAAAATAGATGGATTCCAGTATGTTCATATTTATTATCCTTCACTGAATCCTGGATAAATCACAGATTCATTCTGAGCTCTAGTGTCTCTTTCATGTCATTCATGAATTCAACACTATAAATAGGTTGACGAAGACAAAATAAGTTAAGGAACTTTGATTTCTTAGAAGAAACAATAAGGTGTTTTGTTATTGTATTATTACAATATATATATTAATATTTTGAGATAAATTATACACAGAAGAAACAGTCACAGGGTTCAAGAAATAATGTAAACATTAGCATGCCCTTCATTTTTATATGGGTCAGTGTTATGAGAGTATGTTATCTTTAATTTTCTTGTATCTTTGGTATTAGGCATTACTCAAATATAAATATAACTTAATGATGTTTTAATTAGGACATCTCAAAAATTGAGATTTACAAAACATGTTTGACAACACGTTTTAAACAAAATGGACTTGCATTCCCACCTTTTAGCTTCACAATACTTGTAACCTATACGTGTGAGAAGTATTCCATATGAACACTGTACTAAGACAATCTTCGATTGATTCCTACAGAAAAATCCACAGCAAAGTAGAAAGAATTTGATTAAATTAGTGCCCCTCATTTTTCTGGAATGTCTTCCTTTCCAGTTTATTAGTCCTGAAGGAAAGTTTGCTGTGTTTAGATTCTTTCTGACTCTCATACTGGTACCAGAAGAGGATCTTTGTGTCGACTGCTAAGATTCAAGGTAGTTCTCAGTTACATATTTTTCCTCTTTGATCAGCTGATAGAGCATCTACCTCATACTGTTCTCATAGATGTCCAGGTTCTTGTTCTCATAGGTGTCCAGATTCTTTGATAGTATTTCTGGTTTGGAGGGTATGCAGGTGCCATAGGTTTCCTCAGTGGTTGTGGAATGAGGGTTGTTCCCAGAAGCTGGTTGGAATGAGCATTGCTGTACATAGGCAGTAGTCTGCTGCATGCTGCTAATTGTTTGTTCCTACCAGACAACAACAAAAGTGGTCAACGGCCCTACAGCTTTTGATGCATGTACTGTTTGAATCAGGTGCTACTTTTGCCAGTGTGGTCACTCATCACCTGTTTCCACCCATTATGACCATAATTAGGACATTAGAGGAAAAGGAAAGTAGGGAAGCATTATTAACTCAGAAAGTAAATGTTTGAATGTTCTGACTCATGGTAAGCCTGGCTGCTTTTTTACTTCATAGTATAAATTCTTCTTAACTTCAATTTGAAGTTTTATTGTGATGCTCTCCTCCAGTAAAACAATAGCTGACTCCCGTCTAGCTGTGGGTGCATAAAGAAGATATGTCTTCAGAGTTGAAGTTTTATGATAACAGATGGAGAAAAGCATCCAAAATCATTCATATTCATGATTATTTCAGTAGCTACTAAAACATGAAATAATGAACATTTCAAATAGTTATGTGATGCTCAAATAGTAATTCTTTGTCTGAAACATTAGATAGATAGAATTAGATCTGTCCTGATTTGTGAATTATATTTTCTTCCTGCTTTTTAGAAGTTACAATAGTATTAGCCTAACATCATTTAGGGTTAAACCCAGAATGTTGCTCCACATCTAAGTTTTCCAGAGTATACTTTATCATATGTTTGAGATCTTTTTATGACCCCTTAGATCTTTGGTCTAGAAGGATTCTGTTATAGATAAATAAATTCTGTCAGTACTGCACAATAGAAAAAATTTCATATTTCCAGCAATTTATTTTCCAACATATAACTGTTTTAAAACATAGCATTCTATCGCATAATATGATAGCATTTTAAGCCTCTTGTCAACACCAAGTAATTGAAGTATAAATACTTTGGCCTCCTAAAGTAATATGATGACTTTGGATTGCTCAGCCTTGAGTGTTATTAATGTATTGTATATATGTGTGTACGTGTATGTATCCTATCTTGAATTTCTATCTAATAGGTATAACGCTAAGTACAGCCATGGTGTTATTACTTTTAGCCAATTGACACTTCATCCTTACTAAATAATTGAAGAGAGGTCATAGACATCCTTTTTATTTCTCTAGTTAGTTATAGCACTGATGTCTGAATACAAATTAGATTCATCTGTTGCAAATAACACAAGGCAGTCAAAGGATTTTTCATGCTGCAGGCACATTTTTCTTATTTATTGGAAGCATTAAAAATGTGTCCCACCTAATTTTATCTGAGTAGATAGAAAATAAAACATGAAAAATTTCATGAAGTTAGAAACAGACAGCCTGCCTGATCTTCCTATCATTTTGCCGTCTTCAGATCTATCCAATAGTAAATGTATCTTTCACAATGAAAAAATATGAAACTTGTTTAACATGGAGTCTGTCCTTAAGGGAAACCTGGGTGTGTTTATGGAATACATTAACTAACATTCCTTCATTGGCTGATGAGACAGGGTTTTAGAGTAGTTTGAATAGCCATTTTTTTGTTGAACAAAGTGGTGGCAAAGATGAGATGATGTTGTTAATATTGTTGTCCAGACGCATAAATCCGCAAGACAATTCTGACTCCATGTGGTCCATGGTGAAAAGAAACCTAGATTGAAAATTAGAGGGTATTACCATTTCAGCTCTGCTCCTCCTAAGTCAGATAACTTTGAGTGTAGTACTTAATTTTTCTTGAACCTCATTTTGTCACTTTAAAATTTAAGGAGACCAGGGACCGGGCACTATGGCTCACGCCTGTAATCCCAGTGCTTTGGGAGGCCAAGGTGGGTGGATTGCCTGAGCTCAGGAGTTTGAGAACAGCATGGACAACACGGTGAAACCCTGTCTCTACTAAAATACAAAAAATTAGCCGGGCATGGCGGCGTGCACCTGTAGTCCCAGCTACTCGCGAGGCTGAGGCAAGAGAATTGCAAGAACCTGGGAGGCAGAGGTTGCAATGAGCCAAGATCACGCCACTGCACTCCAGCCTGGGTGACAGAATGAGACTCTGTCCCCCCCCCAAAAAAAATAATAAGGAGACCAAGTTGACATAGATGGTGTATTAAGTTGCTCACAAAGTTTGTTATCCTGGGAAATATTCTCAAGTTTAAAAATAGTACAATAAAAGCAAGTGCAGCAAGTGTCCTATATGTGGATGAAGGAAGAGGAAGTAAATGATGATCACCAGATTTTCAACACTGGTTAGGTCATTCATTAATAAGACTACAGCATATTGTTAATTTTCTTAGTACCTTAACTGCTCCTGTTGAAATTTGTATTAGACGTCTCTCTGTCTCTGTCTCTCCATCTGTCTCTGTCTCTGTCTCTCTCATTCTCATGTATACACACAGAGACACACACACATATGCATACATAAACATTAGCTGCATTGATGCAGTATATTTATATTTTTGGAATCTGGAAATTATGTCAGTGAAATATTGTTTTATTGTAAGGGCATAAGCCAGATCCCTCAAGGGTTTAGGAAAGCATCATGTACAATTTGTGTGAAAATAATAAGTCCTTGTCTTTCTATACTACCTTGCACTATTCAAAGCTATTTCATATCCATTATCTCAGTAGATCTTGGCAATGGCACTGTGAAATGGCTGTAGCTGATGGCAATATCCCTGTGCTATGGAAGAAAGAAATGAAATGCTATGATTAATGAGCTGTATCCAGGGATCACACAACACAACTGATTAGTAAGAGACCCTCTGACACTTACTCATATACTCTTTTCATGCCTCATTGCCATTGCAGTTAAGATACATTAATAAGAAACATTTCATGTAGAATTGCAACGTAGACATGAGAAGGGTGATTTTCAGGAACTTTCTGCAGCTGATAACTAGTCTAAAGTTGTCATCTCCATCTGCATTAGTTAAAATGTCAGCAGTGCATTTTGGCTGCATCACTACAAGATTAAAAGCTCCAAAATTCAAATAATAAACCCCAAGCATTTCTTACTTTCCTAATCAAATTGGCAAACTTAAGAACCTGATGAAAGTAAAATCTGCAATAAGTGAAGGTATCATTCTGGCAGAAAAATATCCAGTTAGAGACCCTGACAAGTGTACTTTGCATCTCTTTGCTTTTCTCATTGAGGGCATTTCATGTTTGAAAGGAAGGATAAAAATGAATTAAGTAACATGACATTTCTTTCAAGAAATTATAAATCTTATTGGTATTCAAGACATTCACAACACCAAGTTTTTAAATAAATCTGTATTAAGTAAAATTGACTGAAAACTGTAAGTACACGTAGACTTGTACTTTTTCTATTAAATTATCCATTTTACAAAAGACTCCTATGCATTAAGATTGCATTGATTTTATATTAGTCTTAGAAAAGGAGACTTATTTTTAGTGCACCCTTTGTAATGAGAAGAATTAAATGATGAACCATACAAATAACCAGGAGAAGGTAGCCAAGTCTCTATTTTGTGATTCCCATCAGCTAAGAAATTTGGCATAGTGACATCTTTGCATTTGCTTCCAGAGGAACAAACATAAAAAATACAAGCACAATAGATGCCCTTAAACTAAAAGAAATTAGCTTTTGAGAGTATTCTTTACTTCAATTATGATAAAGAAAATTAAACCAGAAGCAGAGCTGTCAAAGGTGAAAGAACTCATCTTCTCTGCTGTTAATTAGTTTTACAATGCTAAGTGATTACATTTACATGTCGACTCCATAATGTAGTTTCATTGTATGTTTCATATGCTGATTAAATACATATTTTTATTTTTAAATAACAATATTGAAGAAAGTAAGGAAACGGCCTTTTGTGACTTTGGGTTCCAAAAATTAGGAGAACTCATTTGGCACCTCCGAATAGCTCTCTTTATTTGATTAATTCTACCCTGAGAGAATTTTTTGAAGCTATTAATGTTTAGTAATACATACAGAAACAATATGTAGGGTTTAAAAAGTAAAACAAATACTCCTGAGGTTAATGGAACTATAGGTGAAGGCTATGTTTGCACAGAAAGTGAAAGTGAAATGATTTTTTCATTTAGAAAAATGTACCAACAGATGTAGATCAAGTCATCAATATTTATCGAATGTTTGTCCATTTCTCTTTGATACCCACATGTAGCCTTCAGCCAAATTCTGGCTATTATATAGAAACACTTGCAGTACAATTCTTTGAAAAAGATTCCAATGAAGGGTAGAGGAAGAAGGGAGGCAAACAGAGAGGTGTATATATATATTTAATTTTAATTTTAAAGAAATTAAAATTTGCTCAGGGATATTACGTTCCTTCAACAGGTTTTCTTAAAGAGTTTCAGAAATATAATTTACAAAAGAGAATCTGGGCACAAGTTCAGTGTAACCATAGTATTTTTTCCTCCAAAATGTCTGGAAATGCATTTGCCCTTGGAAGAGCTTTTCAAGCCATTAAAGCCTGTCTTGTCTAACTACCTCGAATGATGAATGATGAAGAACTATGTGCTGGGGTTTCATTTAATTTGTATCTGGAAGGAGTGTTATAGCTCATGACCAAATGTCTTCCAAATAAACACCTTGTTGATTGATGTGATGCATTATAAGACAGAAGGTTTTTTGAACTGGGAATATATGATAGAAGCTGAACATATGGTATTATATAGGAAAAGAAACTCTTCCAGAATGTGTGAATGAAATAGCAGTTTCAAAGCAATTTCAAAAATACTACATTTTGGAGATGTTAGCAATTGCCTGGGCTAGAATTTAATCAACAGTAAGAGCTTTGAAAAGACTCCAGGACAAAGAATGTAGGTAATGTGAAAAATGTCACTCAGGCCAGAAAGCATTACTAACAGATTGTCATGTCTCTGTGCTATAGACATCATTCATACCAATGTCAATAATAGCTCCACAAACTATAATTTCATAGATACACCGAGATAGGTAATGTAAAGAACCTGCCTGTTTTGTCTTTTAAGCACTTACCTGGTAAATCCACTGGAATATGAAAAAAGTCATGGTGTTTTATAGGAAAGTTGTAACAAAACTAAATTGATAAATTACGACTTGTGCATATAAGTAAGGATCATCACAATTACATATGCCAAGCCCCAAATGTATTTGTTTTCTATTAAGGTTTTAATAAAAATTTAATTTTAATCAATTTGTTAAGTTTATGAAGATAAAAATATGGAACCTAAATATAATCTTCAAAACATTTAGAAATTATGTTTTTTTTGCTATAGACTTAAAACCAAAAAGTCATGGTTCAATCACACAATCCATTTGGATACAAAAAGACTTGAGACTCCCATCTCACAGGTATCTTAGTTTCCAGAAACACCACAGGACATCAGCAACTAGATTATAACTGGGCTTATATCATTGTATCTTTCTCCATTTGGACTGTTCTTAAGGAGTTTGGTAATCAGCCAGTTGTCTATAAGCCATAAAAAACAAAGTGCTAGTTGCCTAACCTGGCACTTCTCAGTTTCAAATACAGTCTTACAGTTTTCTTTTCTCATGCCCTTCCCAGAAATCCTTTTAGTTAAGTATTTGCATCATTTCCTTTGAGGAAAATGAAGCCAGCACTTTCCCAAGGCAGAAATGGCAGCTGAATTCAAATTTTTGATGTCAGGTTGTAGCTTTTATTTACCTTATCACCTTATTAACACTTCTGAAGTTACTTGAAGCTTTTGAGACACCCACAAGACAAGAAGGAAGAGACCTATAAACAAGAAGGTATATAGGCCATACTCCAAACCATGATTAGGTGGCCTTATTTCTAAAGCCAATTCTTAAGCATGTATTTATTGTGATATTTAACAATAATTTAGACCATTCAGTGCTTTCCTTTTTTTCTTTTCTTTTGAGATAGTGTCTTGCTCTATTGCCCAGGCTGGAATGCAGTAACCCAAATGTGACTCACTGCAACCTCAACCTGCTGGGCTCAGGTGAGCTTCCTGCCTCAGCCCCCTATGTATCTGGGACCACAGGTGGGTGCCAGCACAGCAGCCTAATTTATTTTAGAGATGGGAGTCTCACTTAACTGCCCAGGCTGGTCTCAAACTCCTGGACTCAAGTGATCCTCCTACCTCAGTCTCCTAAAGTTCCTGGATTACAGGCATAAGCCATCACACCAGGTCAAAAACTTCTCTATTTTATTAATGTACAAATATCTTCACATCATATAATGACTTATCCCTAATTATGCTCAGAATGGGCTCCCAGTTTACTATTGTTAAGATTGCCTTTGGACATTGTTGTGAAAATTACTATGTAATTAAATTGTTCCTTAAGTTATTCTATAGTGGCATATTTCGAATAGCTAATTTCATTTGTCTTTGCCAAAAAGGAAGTGTTTCCTTAATATAATTGTACTTTTACTATTTAGGAAGATACTTTGAGAAATTTTAGATAAATCTATTTATCATATTATATACATTTTATGTGCATTGAGCATATTATACTCATTAAGATACAGAAGTATGTTTTTAATTGGGTTATACTATGAAGGTTCATGTATGAATCATTTTCTCAGAATTCAATTTTTCTCAGGAAAATAATGTTGTAAACAATGACTAAATCAGAATAACTTTCAAAAGTCCCTTTAAGTCATGATACAGATGAAGGAATCACAGAAATAATGAAAGTATTGATAGAAACATTTTATTAATTAAAAGTATGTATACATTATAAACTTAATGCTAAAATGCCACACACAAACACACACATACACACTCTCTCTCTCTCATTTTTCTTATCTTCAGGAGTTGGACAACTGGTAATGCTTTAAGGGTAAATAGGTATTTAACCTTTTTATTATTTGTGGTTTTTTAGTCCATAATATAATAAGACATTAACAATAAGCCAGTCATTTAAAATGTCCTTTAAAGCTCTGAGTTCCTTTGGTATAGAAATTACTGAACATGTCTTAAAAAGGCTTAAGGGGCCTCAATGCTAATCACAAAGATTTACCAACTTCAAAAAGAAAACACTAATCCTCTGACCTGTCATTATGTTCAGTGCATTTTTAAGTATGCTAAGAGAAGTACATTTGATCTGATTGCCGTTTTTCTCAAATGTTCAGACTTTTTTTTAATATCTTAATGTATCTGAAAAAGAAGTATACTTAAAAAATTATTTAGGAACTTTTTCCCTTTCTTAATGGCATGTAAAGTAATAGCCTATCTTATCACCATTTTATATTTTGCAAAATAAAATGTTACAGATGTCTAAATTATCTACATCACTAGTATTATTTTTACCTTATTATCATGATGAATAACAAGCTTTAGGGTATATTATTACCAATAAACTCACGCATGTATTCCAACTTCTACTTCACCATTTGGCTCAAAGGTAGAATGGCAAGCTAGCCTTAACCTGGACCCAGGCCATGACATTAGACCTACAAATGGGAATGCAAAGACACAAGTGCCAAGTTAAAGCAAACAAGCTAACGAGAAAAGGTTGGCCTGCCAGCTTCTTTGTCAACTATAAGAGAGAGGAATGGGCATTAAAAACTTCGGAACTAAATTCTGTATGGTGAATGCAGAATTGTAGAATTCAGTCATCAGTAGAGTAATATTCATCTCTCTTGATCACTTTACAGAAAGTTGAAGACAAGTTGCCAAAATTTTCTATGGTTTACCAGTTATTTTTTCCAATTTTCTTTCTTAGACAGTGAGTTGTATAAGGACACATTTAGAGAAGAGTTGGATAGGTATCAGAGAAGACCTCTAACAACTTCTGAATGTATAGCTGTCAACTTATCATTCTTGAAGTTCACTCCAGACTTACCCCAAATAGGAAAAGACAAAACCGTTCAAAACTTGGCTAGGCTGAGTATGAGTCCACAGTCCTTTACCCCGAGAATAAGCTCTACTCATGTCAATATACCCTCCACTTTCCAGAACTGTCTGCTTGGAGAATTGAATTAGAGAGGGCATGGAAATTGTGGTTTCACATTATATCTCATCTTTTTTTTCCTTTAGGCTTTTCAGGATATCATCCATATGCAGCAAGCGCTTATCTATTTTTTAACTTAGAATAGATTCAGAGTAGTAGACAACTTGAATAGAAATAGTAAATAGTTAATTCCCTTGAAATTTTTCTGAAACATCTATGAGCAGGCGTATGGAAGATGGAAAAAAGTAGAGCCTTAAATGTGTCTCTTATCTGCATGTTGCTTTGCAGTTGGAATCATCTGGCCATGACACCATTTGTTCTCTCACTCTGATAAGTTCTCTCTGGTCCCAGACTATGGATCCAGCCTTTGTCCAGACCACTGTTACTGCACCAAAGGTTTATACTATGTGTGACTCCAGTTTTACGTTCATGTATCACTGTTAGCTTGCATGAAAATGATTTCATAGATGAGTTTATGGGCACCATTTTCTGCTTTACTTCTCGTCTTACGTGTAATCTGACTATAAAACTGTGTTTCTCACAGTGCTTAATTGACCTGCTGATAAATAGTTTTAATTAATAGAGTACTATATTATCTTTTATTAGTTTTTTTTTTTTTTTTTTTTTTTTACCTTCTAAGCTTTTTAGGGTTATCTCTTGCTGAATTCAGTTTATTTTTCTAAGTCAATAAAACAAAGCAAACTCCTTAAAATTTTCAATCCCACATGCACACAATCTCAGCTATATACACCCAAAAAAGTACATCTCTGTTAAATTAATAGATACTAGAAAATTAGTGTGAATAGAAAGTAGCCCTATATAACTCTCTGGAGTTAAAGACTGGATAAATTGTTAAACAATGGTTTTACTTGTACTTAATTGTTTCCAGAGTAAATTAATAATCCTAACCCACTGTAAACTAATGAAGAGAAATGCTTTCAATACAACTTAAGGTTCATTTGACAAACTAATGTGAAGCATCACCTATGTGTCATGTATACAAAGATAAATAAAAGTATATTAGGACAAATGAAAGATAGCAAAAATATACAAAGATAAATAAAATGTTGTATCTGCCAACGAGGGTCTCATAGATGGTCAGTGTAAAATCTTGTGATAAATGTTAAGTGCAATAAATGCTTTAAGAAGCACATTAAAGGCCAGGAATGGAGGTTCATGCCAATAATCCCAGCACTTTGGGAGACCAAGGCGGGCAGATCACAAAGTCAAGAAATAAAGACCATTTTGGCCAAATAGTGAAACTTTGTCTCTACTAAAAATATAAAAATTGGCTGGGTGTGGTGGCATGTGCCTACATTCCAAGCTACTCGAGAGACTGAGGCAGGAGAATCACTTGAACCCAGGAGGCAGGGGTTGCAGTAAGCCAAGATCGTGCCACTGCACTCCAGCCTGGTGACAGAGCGAGACACACACACACACACACACACACACACACAGCACAGCACATCAAAGAACAGGGCAAGGGCAGAGAAGAATGAGGGAACTTGCTGAAATGCAGAAATGGTTACCTCTCAGCAGCCTGAGGGATACCCACAAGGTATACGGAGGAAAGGACCTTTGAGCTAAGACTTAAAGAACACATAATATATTTTAATGACTTATTCATTGGTTATGATAAACTCTTGATGTTTATCATAACTGATAAAAACTAACCATACAAAGAATAATAAAGGGGAGCTATAACCCTTCACCCCCACCTGCAACCTGTAGCTTTCTTTGCTAATCTGAACCTTTCAGGCCTTACTTCTGAAGTTACCTTTTCAGAAATCCTTCTTTGACACCCAAATCTAAATTTGATCCTCTTTTATACTCTCTTAAGATACCAGCACCTTTTCTTTATAGACTTTATCAAAATTGGTAAACAGATGCAATCTCTGCTTATCTGTGCATTGAAACCTCATGAGACTGTTGAGCTAATATGCAGGATCAGATTGTCACATCAAAAACATTGATCAGAGATTATACCCAGCATGAATATCTGTTAAGAATATCAAGGATTCAGGAAATCCAGAAGGCTTGGGCAAAGGACAGAGAGATCTGAACATCATAGGTATCTCCCAGCTCCTTCTTCCTCAGGTCAGACATGCATGTCAGTGCCAGAATGATCAGTGATGTATGCAGATGAGGTCCACAGGGTTATCTCACAGAACAGGGAGGATTTAAATTATGCAGTATCTCTACTTTATACCTGCTGTGGACCTAATCGTGCCCTCCCCACAACCCACAAAGTCCTATGTTGAACTCCTATCCTCCAATATGATGGTATTTGGGGATAAGGCCTTTGGGAGATAACTGGGTTAAAATGATGTTGTGAGGGTGAGATCTTCATGATGGGTTAGTGCTCTTTTAAGAAGAAACTCTAGAGTGCTTGCTGTCTCTTTTTCTTAGCCATATGAGGACACAGGAAGAGGGTGTGACCTGCAAGCCAGAGAGTCCTCACCAGAGTCAGACCACACTGGTAAGCTTATCTCAGACTACCAGCTTTTAGAAACTGTGAGAAAATAAATTTATGTTGTTTAAGCCACCCAGACTATGGTATTTTGTTAAGGCAATCTAAGTGGACATATACATACCCCAGAGAGCTGTCCAAGTTACTTTTATTATCCAAGGAACTATGCCTTAAAAAGCCATAGATTCTAGATTTATTGACTATAAGGAATCTTTTAGCAGGAACATCCTGCCTAACACTTTCAATATAAAAAATTCCTTCATCCTAACAGGCATCATGTCAGTTACCTGGAGGTCCAATGGATAAGAAAATAGGTGAAGTTTTTTTGCTTCTTGTCTTTCTCAACAGAGCAACACTCACACCCCTGTAAAGTTAGTGGGGGGATCACAAGCAGGCTGTATTAACATCCTCCTCCCAGCTGTAACTAGAAGAGGGGAGGGACTTTGTGCATGTTGAACACCACTGTGAATCCTGGGCTATGCAACTCATCTAGTGCAGAGTTATTTAAAGAACGAATGACCTAATGATGTTTTTTTACCTAACTTGCGTTTGTTTCTTCTGAATATTCTCTCCTGAAGCCCCAAAAGGTACACTTCCAGCACAAGGTGATTGAAATAATCATTGAAGTGACTGTCCCATAGTTTCTAATGAAGTAAACAGTTGATATAATTTTATGTGGTCTCAGTTATTTCCTTGCTAAAATTATGTTGTGGTAGATAAAAATAATTGAGGAAAAGAACACAGACCTTGGTACCTTCTAGCTCACTATGTTGTGTGAGGATGGATTCACTTTTAATATTGTTTTGGGTTAGATGACTCACACTGAAAAAAATTATGAAAGTAATCTGCTTTTAAAAAACTTGGTAAGGGTTTGTGAGTAGAAATCTCTTGCAAAGAGCCACTGCATTTTATACAAATAAGTGTTTTAAGGGCAGATAGGAAATAGTGAATCAACCTATTATTTTAAACATTCAACATAATTTCTTTAGAGGCTAGAAAGGTCAAATTTATAACTAATTAATGTTTACTACCTGTGTGGGACAGATTGCTAGCATTAACCGGATGGTATACTCACTGGGGTAATCAAAAAGAGCTCAAAAAAGGGGCCATTTCAACTAGGGATGGTAAAACAGCCAGAAACCAGTAACAGCAGGAAGCTTTAAAACCCCTATTTGAAGGGGAAAGGAGGAGGCAACGTTAAGCAGTCTGTAAAAGCGGCCACCATGGGAGAGTGGCTGTCCCACAGGAGCCACTATCAAATCTTGTCCCAGCAGAAGACAGCAGATGTGGCAGTGGGAGATATACATCCTCATCTTTTTCCCCTCCTTTCCTTTGATTTCTTGCCCCTGGCTTAAGGTAGGAGAAAGCCAGGTGTCAAGACACCTTGGGGGATGCAGCCTAAAGAGGTCTCCTGGTATACAGAGAAGAGTGAATGAGACAAATAATAACTATGGAAAGCAAAACCTAAAATAAGCCCATAAAACCCCTAAAAAATGCCACAATTTTTAAATGAAGACCAGAACCAAGGAGTAAAAATAAATTAGGGGAAAAAGAAAATATTGGAAAACTCCTTTAATTATTTGCAACTCGGAAGTATTTTTTATCTACTTGTAACATTAAGAATGTCTATCTCCTATTTTTGCAAGAGAGAGAAATCATCCAAGTGGTATTATCCGAATCTAGCACTGCTTCTTACAAAGTTATTTAACTGTCAATTTTACAGTTCTTAGTATATGGCAGGTACTGCCCTAAAATTTTTCTGAATATTGACTTATTTAATTTAATCCTCAAATAGTGATGTGAACTAGGTTCTATTCTCATCATCCTCATTGAGTACACAAGGACACAAAAACCCAAAGAGGTGAAGTAGCTTTCCCTTATCTACACAGACAATAGGAGGCAGAGCCACCATCTGAATCCAGGTTCTTTGGGCTTCAGTGTCTGTGTTCTTAGCCACTACAACATGCTACCTCCTTTATGGGGGACTTGTTGCGTGACCACAAGCACAGAAAATTTTGTTTTTTGTTTTTTGAGATGGAATCTCACTTTGTCTACAGGCTGTAGTGCAGTGGTGTGATCTCGGCTCACTGCAACCTTCTCGTCCCGGGTTAAAGCAATTCTCCTGCCTCAGCCTCCTGAGTAGCTAGGACTACAGGTGCACACCACCATGCCCAGACAATTTTTTTATTTTTACTAGAGACAGGGTTTCACCAGTTTAGCCAAGATAGTCTCCGTCTCCTGACCTCGTGATCCATCTGCCTTGTCCTCCCAAAGTGCTGGGAGTACAGGCATGAACCACCTCGCTTGGCAAGCACACATAAATTTTGAACTGTCACTGTGTCAGCAAATCAAAGAGAATGATTTTTCTTAGATGAATGTTTACAACCGTCTTAACTGTGTTCATTTATTTGAAAGACCTTTGAAGAAGAGATGCATTTTCTACTTAAAATCAAAGGAACTACAAAAAATACTCAGGATAATTTTGGTGTAAGTACACATAGGTTGGGGTGCTATTTGTCAGAGCTAGTAATTTAGAGGTACATTAGAGGATTAACTGTGATTAGAGGCAGAATTATGGCAGCTATTTATATGAGTGAATCCAGCATTTACACTGTCAATCCCAAAGACTCAGAACATGTTTTCACTGTGGAAACACTATTTTAAATTGATAATTTTATTTCACAAGAAAGAAAATGTGCACTTTGTCATATGACAATTCTTTGATAAACATAATTTTTAAAGACTGCAATGACATTTTATAGAAATACCCTTTTAGCATAAATTAGTTCTATTTTCAGACTCTCTATTCCTTTTTCTACATGCTTTTGTCTGATGAAATAATTTCCTTTTTGATGTCAACTAAAATAATATAAATATTAAAGTGAAGATTAATTTTGTAATACAAAGATGTGTGTCTCTGAAAATTTTCCAGATAAGAATTGTGAAATAATGAATAATGAATATTCACAATGTCAGTACTGCTGAGTATTTGGCAATGTGGACAATCAGCCATTTGAATGACCTGACTATGATTATTGTGCTACTTACTCTCATTTTTTAAATGTGTAGTACATTTGAATTTTAGAAAGCTTAGATTTCTGATAAATATCTAAATATTTTACATAAACAGGTATTTGCAGGCTATTTAACAACTGAATTTGGCCACATTACACTATTATCCAAAACAAACAAATGATTTAATATCATATTAATAAAACTTAAAACCTCCCTAATTATGTACATTATGTGGAATTTTCAAAGTATCTTAAATTTTCTAGGGAATTTGAAAGTGGAAATTCTAAAATGTGTGTTTTTTCAGTGCTCCAATTTTAGTACAAAGTAGAATCCTGCATATTCAATAGATGTTGATATCTTAGTCCGTTCTCATACTGCTGTAAAGAACTACCGGAGACCAGGTAGATTAGGAAGAAAAGAGGTTTAACTGATTCACAATTCCACAGGCTTAACAGTAGGCATGGCTGCGAGGCCCCAGGAAACTTATAATCATGGCAGGAGGCTAAGGGGAAGCAAGCACATCTTCATATGGCAGCAGGAGAGAGAGAACATGAAGTGGGAGTGCTACACTCTTTTACACAACCAGATTTTGTGAGAACTCTGTCACCATATAGCACGAAGGCAATGGTTCGAAACCATTAGAAAACACCTTCATGGTCCAATCACCTTCTACTAGGCCTTCCAGCACTCAGGATCACAATTCGGCCTGAGATTTGATTGGGGACATAGAGCCAAACCTCCCCAACCCAATATCAATTGACTAGACAAGATGAATAAAAATGGGAGCATAAGCTTTACCAGATTCAGGGCTTTGTTTATTATAAACACAATTGCCTGGTGCTCTTAAAATACACTTTGAACTTTTAAAGTCATGCTTATCTTGTATTATTAAGATTAAAAAAATTACAGGAAAACTATGAAGATTAAATATTTTCTGTTTGTTTTTTGTGTCACACATTAAAAAAGAATTGATAGTTAATATTTCTGCATGATTTAACTTGGATCTTATGTTTTGGAGCATGTTATTTCAGACAGTATTTCTTCATTAAGAGACTCATACATGTTTTACTGGTCCTTGATTTTTCAGTTTTAATTTTATACTCTCCAAATTTTGAGTAGCCATACATTTTTGAGAAATGTAAAATTGAACAACCTATACTTCCAGTACAGAGTCACCTAAAATGCACATACTCAAAAGATAAACTGTATAAGGAAGCAACAATTCATCAGTACCTGCCAACATTTGGAAAAAGCAATAGATAATGGAAAACCATTTTGAAGCAATTACTTCATTGATGAGGATAATTATAAAATTAACTGGTTCGTTATAATGTGTATCATGTTCTGAGAGAAATATCCCATACCAAGACAATATCCTGGAAGAAATATTCTATTTCTGAGTTTGTTCACTTGGCACATTGGACTGCTATTGTTAACGATCAGATAAATTCTCCCCAATCTCTGCAATCTCTTTATTTAAAGAGAGGACTTCTTTACATAAAAAATGTATAGAGAGTAGCAATGATATTCTGCACATACTTTATCAGAAAATGTATTTAATTTTAGCTTAATATCCACAATTATATACAATTTTTTTTTAGATGGAGTCTGGCTCTGTCACCCAGGCTGGAGTGCAGTGGCTCCATCTTGACCCACTGCAACCTCTGCCTATCGAGTTCAAGTGATTCTCCCGCCTCAGCCTCCTGAGTAGCTGGGCTACAGGCACACGCCACCACTTTCACCTAATTTTTTTTTTTATTTTTAGTAGAGACGGGGTTTCACCACACTGGTCAGGCAGGTCTGGAACTCCTGACCTTGTGATCTGCCCACCTCAGCCTCTCAAAGTGCTGGAATTATATACAACTTTCTGTAGGGTTCCAATATATATTGAATTTTTCCTCACTGATGATCTGGGGAAAACCTTGTGAGAACTAAGAGATGCCAGCAATATGGCATGGATGTCTCCCCAGTCCTCCTTCATTGGCTGTGGCAGAAAATTAAAGCATTCTCATGGCCCCTTTGCTACTGAGTCTAGTCAGAGACATAGAATTTACTTTAACTCAGTAAAACCCAGCAACCAACACCGATCAGTAGAATTACCACATCTTGTATCATTGCATATATATGTTAACCTAGGCATTGCACCAGACATTGGAGTTTAATAGTAGAAAAACAAACACTCACATAGGAATGGTTGCCTGTCCTTATGGAGAGGACCGACTGGTGGAATACACAGTTACAAAAACAGATAGCTAATTATAATAGACTGTTTCAAGCATTGTAATAGAAATAATAAGAGCTGTCATGGGTATGGAGAAAACAGACACTGATCTCTTCTGAGGGGATGTGAGAGAGTATTTAGTTGAGGTTTTAGTGCATGTCACAGCTTAGAGAGTGAAGATAGAGTCTGAGGAGAGAGCTTGTTTGTAAGATTTCATTGCTGACCTAGTGCACTCAGATAACTGAGCAGAAAAGCATAGAGTATGGAGTAGAAATAGGTTTGCTGGATAGTTAATCTAGGGCCACATAAACAAATAAGAAAAAGATCTAGGGTGTTTTAACAAGTTAGACCCTATCCTAAGAATCACGAAAAACCATGAGAAGATTTTTAAGTATGCTAGAAGGAGACCTGAGTTTTGTGGAGAATTTTAGAGAGGAGTAGAAAACATGAAGGGAAAACACATTAGAAAATTGAAGCACAGATCAAGATGATAGAAAATGGTAATCTAATACAAGGCCCAAAGTACTGGGGTTGAGGAAAAGTCAAGAGATTAATGAAATATTTGGAGAATAAAGTTGACAGGACTCAGTGATGAACTCAGTGATACAGAAAGGACGGAGGACAGGGTTCATGGATGATGCCTAGCTTCCTGGCTTGGGAAACTGGGTAAATGTTGACATTATTCACTGAGATAGGCTATAATAGGATGAAGAACAAATTTGGTAAAAGAAGATGAACTTCGTTTTGGATACACTGATTTGGAGGTACCTACAGGTAGCCTAGAAAAAATAACTAATTGGCAATGGGCAGTAAGGGTCTAAAGTTTATCAGAACAGTTGGTTTGGAACCATACACCTGGCATTTATCTCTAGAGATGGCTATGGATATCACTGAAATTTATCAGGTAATTTTGGTTCTGAGAGTATTTTAAGGAAGGAGAAAATGAAAGAATCTCAAATAAAAACATTCAAATGAATTTATGAAAATCCTTTAGAAAATTTTACACAATTTGTCAACTATGTCTTCTGACTACATAAATGAAGACATTCTCATCTGGAGCGTGCATACTAGTAGGTTCAAGCCTTAGACTACATCAGATACCTGTAAAATCTGTACCATGTTGAATTCTTACTCTAACAGAAATCCCAATCATTGGTCCCTAAGAGAATAAAAAAACCTTAGCAATGTGACACCCACTAATAATGGAAGCAGTCCAAAGAACATCTAAAATCTAACTAAAATAAATTCATAGCTTCTAAGGCTTTTAAGTGGAAAAAAATCTTTATTGTAGCAGTAAAATGAGTCTCAACACTCATCACTCTAGCAAACTGCAGATGCATAGTGGGAACATAGTCAAGGAAAGATAGAGCTTGCCAAAGAAACTTTTACCTTCAATTCAGATAGTTGATCTCAGAAGTGTCATCTTACCCTTTATATGCTCTCAGCATTTTAGGTCATTGATACCTGTGCATTAGCATTAAAATGTTTCCAGATACATCCACCTGAGTCCTCACTCATATCCTGTGTCCTTTAATGACACAATAGAGTTACACAAGTTCTACAGAGTACATTAAAGCCATCCTCAAATTTTAGGAAATATAAAAATCCTCCTGAGAGGTTATTAAAAATGCAACATTTAAAACCCTAATCTACACTTTCTGATTTAAGATATCTTGCCATTAGGGGCCAGGTTTTTATATTGTTTGAATAGAACCCCAGTAGATTGTAACAGAGGTGGTGCAATTTGAAAACCTCTGAAATAAGAGAAAGTTGAAAGTCAAGTATTTAGGTTACTGACAGGTGCACTTGTTTAATTGATGAGGAAACATAGATTAATAATGCTTAATCTTATGAAACCAAGTGAAAAATTCATAGACAAACAGGTTTAGATCCTGACTCAGGCAGTTTACACAGTCCTTCGATATAGATTTCCCAATTCTGAGTGAAATTCTTCTCTCACAGTCTGTAGGAATCTAATCAGCACCGTTAGATTAGACGTTAGAAACTCAGAAGGAAGGGGTACCACACATATATGACTGTCCAGGTAGCAAGTTCAGTTATCTGTTGTTTACTGCCATTCAGTTTATCTCTAAAATAACCTGTTATTAAAAACCACAGACCTAATAGTTTGACTAAATGTGTTCCACATGCACAGAGAAGACTGTAAGAGATATGCCAGCAAATGAGATCCCTTCTGCATAAATGGATTATGTAAGTCTGTAGTCTGCAAATTTCCATTAAACAGGAATACAAATGTGACTTCCAGAAATCACCTATGAGCAAAAATGTTTTTGACAGAAAGTAGGGATAGGTTTGACCTACTTAGTTTATCTTTCATCAATTTTAAATTGACTTTCTAGAAGTAAATTCTAAGATCTGAATTTGTTAATCTAACTGCTTAAAATAGCCAAAACATAATTTCTATTCTGTAACCTCAGGCCCTGTCAACCCATTTTTTTTTAATATTCTTCATTTCTATATAGTATCTCCATTCACCCATTGCTCAAGCTCCAAATCTTATATTTCATCCTATGTTTCTCCATTTTCTCACTTCTTATATCAAATCCATTTTGGTTACACTTACAAAACACATCCTGAACATCCGCATCCATGGTGTGGTCTGATCTGAGCCATCATCATCCCTCGACTAGAATCCCATGAAAGTCTTCTAAAGGCTTTCAGTCTTAACATCCTACCAGATTATAAATCAGATATCACTCAAGTGCCAATGGATCTTTAATATCATCCCAAGATAATCTGAAAAAGTTAATCGCACCCAACCAAGGTCACTGGCTACCATCTCCATTAACTTTCTTTCTGGCTCAGACAAGTGGCTGTATGCGTATTGAGAGCAAGTTTCTCCAAACAGACTGCCCAAGCTTGCATCTTGGCTTTACCACTATCTAGCTTGCACGAGTTAATGAAACTCCCTGAGCCTCACCTGAAAATAAAGGATAAAATGCTATGAATTTCAGAGGGTGTTTGATAGTGCTTTTTATTTTTGAGAACTTCACATTTGATTGTTACTCGGGACTTTGGCACCTGCTAGTTCCCTTAATCAGACTGCTTGTTCCCAGCTATTGGCTTGGCCATTTTATTATTATCAGTTGGTTTCAGTTGGAAGTCAGCTGTTCAGACCTACCTTCCCTCATCTGACTGCTTACTTCTTACAAATCTCTTAACATCATCAGTTATCATGTTCATTTGTTTATTTTCCTTTATGTCTTCACCTAAGGGTTAGGAAATGGAAACTTTTATTTCTCTAGTACTGAAAACAATATTTCTAAACATGAATCAAATTTAAAGTAAGGCCCTATTTGGGAAGAGCAAGATGGTTTGTGGACCTCATTTAATCTCAGAACAGTGCCCTCAGTTACTAATCGATAAAACAACAAAATGTCAAAAACACAGTGTTGATATTATTTATAGATATATCTTTATACAGTATTAAAATTAGAGAAGATATGTATCATCTTGAGAATAATGTATGCCTCTCAGGAAAAAGGAAGAAAGTCACAGTAGGGACAATGTGAGCTCCAGTATTTTGCACCATTTCCTTAGGTTATATTATATTTGACAATTTTTGAAGAAAGAAAGAAATATTAAAATTTTTTCATTCAAATTATCAATTAACACTGGGTGGAAAAATTCTTTCCTGAATCCTTATTCTCTTAAGCCTTCATTTGGCCTCATTTGAATATTCATTTCCCCAAGATCATTTGTATGAATGAAATCATTTTATATTTTACACATTAAATACCTCCTGCCTTTCAAAAGGGCTAAAGATTTCTCAATGGTTAAAACATATTATGATATTATAATTAAAATAAGCATCTTTAGAAGAAAAAGATATTGAAAAAAAGAGCAAAGAGAGAAATTAGAGGAATTAGTTAATTCAATTATGTACCAAACTTACTACTGAGGATATTACAGATTTTCCCAAACCTTTTGGGCTTCAAAAAAGCGATTCCTTGTAATATACATAAGAATATATATTTTCTTTGACCTAATAATTTTGAGGACATTATTCTGAGGGAGAACAATCTCTCAAAGTAACAAGGAAAAACATTGTTAGGGGGAGATTAGACTGATGGTATAGTCTTTTATGCTTATTTGATTCACTTTGGAGATCTGGAAATCCAGTTTTAATATCCTTCAGGACTTAGAAGATTCTGGAAAAATGGCTTACAGTAATCAAACCTACAGGAAATGGATGAGTGTAATAAAATATTCATTTCACAGTTTACAAAAAGAGACACATATTTTCTATGACCTTTTGTCATTTTCATTGTTCAGTATCAAAAATGTGTGGTGAGCATGGAACAACAACATGATCTTGAAATGCATGTCTTCTAGATCCTGGTAAAACCATATGAATTCACTCTAGCCAAAACGCAGTATGCAGAAACCAGGATTCTTCACTCCCTGGATGCTGCTTCATTAAGTCTCTGAGAGATAGTGCAGAATTAACACTCCCAGTTTTTTAATGTTGGAGCTTCCACTTCTCTTTTTAATCATTATTTCTTCTTTTCATCTTAGTATACTATGCCAAATTTCAATAACTTCTTAAGATTCCCTAATATCTTTTTTCATCATTTTCTATTCCCTCATCCCCATATTGTCTGTTCTCCCTTTCTTTTACTTAGAGATGTTTTCTCTACCTAATATTCTGATTTTAACAATTGAAAGGTCTTTTTAAAAATGCAAGGCAGCAAATGTTCTTTCTGAATGGAACTGATGTGAAGAACAGTAGAGTTGCATCTTACTTATCATAGAGATATTATCTTGGCAAGTTGAATATGAAATAGTAAGTGAAATTCCCGTGTAAATTTTGTGGCACTTTTAGGAATGTTTCCCTGTGATTCAAGCCTCTGGGTTTTAAGATGGGAGATGTGGACAATGTGCTAAAAAAAAATTTAATGACTTTAATCTATGGGAGTTGTCAATCAAAATACAAAACTACAGATAGACAGCCTTAGGCATATCAGCACCCTAATTACAGAAAGTCTGGACCGTCACCAATGTTTTAACACTTGATTTATTTCCTGTTCAATTTGTTCAATAGAGCCAGAGTTAATTGGTTTTCTGAATGAGTGTTAAAAATATAAAGATCTAGCTTTATTAAGTGGAAGCTATACTTATTATGCACCAGTGACTTGTAAGTCCATGTAAAGGTTAGTAGGGTGAAATTTCAGGTCATTGTATACGAAACAACAGCTTTGAGTTGGCACTAATATGGCTAATAACTAATAAATAACCAAAGCCATAATGGCTGGCAAAAATAGAGAAAGTTTCGTGAACTGAAAATTCCTCCCAGAACCAAACGTATGTAAACAGACTGTTAAAACATAGCATTTTATTTTTCAAATCTAATGAATTTTATTTTCTTTAGAAAGAGTTGTTTAGGTTTTTCTGATAGCAAAGGAACAAAAAAGTCTAATATACCAGTGGATATGTAGCACACTGTGAGTATTTTTATATAGTGCTTAGTATTTCTATAACTGCCATTCTTCTATGGTATAGCCGTGCATTTAATGTGCTATTTTGACAGCACAGGTGACAAATGGGGCACTAAATAAAGAAAGCTAATGTGTATTGGGATAGTTTGGGGCTCCTACACGGACACAAAAAAATCATAAAGTGGTGATTTTCATCTTATCGTTTTCCACAATTAGTGCTTTTTTAAAAAAAACTTGAACACCATCATTAGTAATGTACTGTCAAATGTAATTCTCAAGAAATGCAGTCATCCCCTTGCATTTGAGTCATTATTCAGGGGACAGCATTTATATTCTTTGTAGAAAAACTGGAGAAATCTGATTGCTTTGGGGGAAGTTTTTTAGAAAACCTGAATATTATCCACAAGTATAGAACTCGTACCTCCATACCTCTCCTTAATGTTTCAACCATCATTACCACTTTCCTTGTTTTTTGATTTGGTGAAAAATATCACCAGGTAAGTTGTCTCAAGTAGAAATGCTAAAAATCAGAACTGACTAACTTTTAGCTACTGCATAAATTGCAAAAGTGTGTGGTTTAAATTAGGACAACACTCAGATTTAAGAGGAATATTTTGCACAAAAAATATTAATTTCAAATGTATGTGGGAGAGTTATAAATGTCACCTTGAATGGATGTGGTGAGTTAATTTTGTTTCATTACATAACAACGCATTCTACATTTTAGTACACTGGGGGCTGTTGGGGGAAATGGGGGAGGGATAGCCGGGGGGGGCTGGGGGGGATAGCCTGGGGATGAATACCAAGTGTGGGTGAAGGGGAGGAAGGCAGCAAAACACACTGCCATGTGTGTACCTATGCAACTATCTTGCACGTTCTGCACATGTACCCCAAAACCTATAATGCAATAAAAATTAAAAAAAAAGAATAAACTAGTCTGCATTTGCAAAACTGGATTTTCAAAACAGTTAACACTTGTATTTGTTTCATAAGGTTGTGATAACTAAATGTCACAAACTGGGTGAGTTAAAACAAAAGACATTTTTTCTCATAGTTCTGGAGGCTAGAAATCTGAAATTAAGATGTCAGCAGGGTCATGCTTCTTTTAAGACTCAGGGTAGAATCTCTCCTTGCCTCTCCCTGGCTTCTGCTTTTAGCCATCAGTTCTTGGCATTCCTTAGCTTACAGCTGCATCACTCCAGTATCTTCCTTTGTCTACATGTGTTTTCCCTGTATGTCTCCATCTTCATACTGGCATCTTCCTTCTTCATATTAGGACACCAGCCACATAGGATTAGGATCTACCCTAATGAATGCCTCCAAATTTGATTATATCTACAAAGACCCTGTTTTCAAATAAGGTCACATTCACAGTTTTCAAGGGTTAGTATTTAAAATACATTTTTGGGGAAAAAAATGTATCTGTTTTGTGGAAGTGTTTTATATGTCATAAGCACTATGTAATATTTAATTCAAATTTAGTTATTGGTTTAACGAATAATTAGAAGTCTAAGAGATATATTATTCCATCTCAAAACAGTGTGCTTTTAGATTTGGTAGAGAGTTTTGGCTCACTATGGAAGTGTTGATATTTATGAGTGCTCTGTTATCTAAGCAGCATGGTTGAAAGTCCTTCCTATAATAAAATACTGTGTTTTGTTTATTGATTCAGCTTTAATATAAATATACATTATAGCAGTGCATGTTTTAAAAATGCATTTGCTGGGGCTTTTCAATGCAAATGTTATTGTCAACATATGGTGTTATAGAAGTACTAGAGACAAGTTATATGAAGCCTAGTCAAGGATACATAAGCCACTCAAAGTGAAAGCAGTGTCCAGGACTCATTTACTTGGTTGAGTACATTAATTTCACATACTTCATTAAAAGCAAGAACAAAAATATTTTCTTCCTTAATAATTACTTCAAGGATAGAAGTGTTTACAGAGGCCATATTTCCAAGGTCATGAAATTATACACTCTGTGGACCATTCTTTCCCTCTTGTTCATTGCCATTGATCCTAGAGATAATCCCAGCTTCTTGTAAATGCAAAGTCACCAGATCATTTTAAATATATGAATAGATTGGCAAGAACTCATTACTTTTGTTAAAACAGTAAAATATATACCTAGTACTTGTGAGCAAAAACAATGGCATTTGGAAAGATAAAATATTACAGTAGTTCCTCCGTATTTGTGGATTTGCTTACTGCAGTTTCAGTTACCTGCTGTCAACTATGGTCTGAGAATATTAAATGGAAAAAATCTTTTATTTTCAGAAATAAAAGATTCATAAGTTTTAAATGACATGTCATTCTGAGTAGTGTGATGCCTTAGCACTCTGTTCCTCCTGGGACATGAATCATCACTATGTCTAGCTATACATACTGTATATGCCACCTGCTTGCTACTGTGAAGGAGAAAACATAGTACACTTAGCCCTCTGTATCCATGGGTTCTGCATCCATGGATTCAACCAAGCTTGGGTGAAAAATATTTCAAGAAAAAATGGATGATTACATCTGTGCTAAACATGTACAGACTATTTTCTTGTCATTATTTACTAAACAGCTCAGTACAAGAACTATTTACATAGCATTTACATTGTATCAGGTATTATAAATAATCCAGAGATGTTTTAAAGTATACAGGAGGATTTTGTAGGATATATATACAAATACTATACCATTTTATATAAGGAACTTGAGCTGCTTCTGTGCTCAAGTTTAGTTATCTGCAGAGTCCTTAAATGAATCCCCGACAGATGCTGAGGAACAACTGTATAAGTGGGGTTCAGTACTATCCACAGGTTTAGATATCTGCTGGGGATCTTGTATCAATCCCCAGCAGCTAAGAGGAGACTACTGTATTTTCATTGTGTTATGTATGCCACCCCTTACCACACTCACTTGAACCCAAACAAATTCACACAATTCTAATCTTTAGGAAAGTGAAACCATATTAACCTTGCATATATTTTTTAATGTGACTAATTAGCTCTTCGATTGGGGTATGTTCATTTATTTTAATTTCAGTCATAATGAATTATAACATTAAAGTAGAAGACAGCAGCAGCTCAAAGTTTGATGCTTATTGAATAAGCAAACACCATTTCACCCTGAAGAATTCACCTGATGTATCTTTGCTATAAAATTCAAAGAAGCATGAAATCACTCATTTGAGTGGACTTAAAAGTCAGCTAGTATAAATTTTTAGCCATAGCATTATAAATAAATGAATAAATTTGTTGCTTTATTTCATTCATCTTGTTGGAGTTCACCCAGACTAAATCCAGGACAAAACCCTTTATTACAGGCTTGGGGATGGGAGTTGTTCATCAGGATTCTGATCAATGATGAGAAGTAAGTAAAAGCAAAAAGCAGTAATGGAGGCAAAGTGCCTACTGTGTGTCATACTACTACTTCTATGCACTGGAAGGTCACCAAGGAGGAAAATATAATCTTTCTTTGTTATTATTAACTACTATTTAGTTCATTCCAGACAATCAGTTAATTTCATTTAACTCTTATGAGATTTCACTATGTTAATATTGATAAAGTAAAAGCAGTTGTGCTGGTAGCTAGGAACTGAGCAGGGAGCTGAGAATTCAAATGGAAACCACACCCTGAAAGACTGTACTATAGTTTATAAAACAGATGAACTGTACCAAGTAATGACATGCATGACTATCTTGCCAATGACATGCAAAAACTGTCTAAACACAAACTCTTCTAATATTAGATAACTTAGATCTATATACACCATCTCAAAACTACAGACAATACTAACTCCTCACAGATTAATGCAGTTCCAGCAGTTCCTAGGTTTGCAAACCCTATCTGATCCCTGCCAATTCAATGGCCTCAGTGTGTTGTGGTCTCCTTGCAGCAGGATGCTATTAAACCCAGTTTATCCAATTGTATAGTTTAGTTCCAATGGCCAGTGAGCTTTAGTAGTCTCATATCAAAAATAATTCAAAACACACTATTGTCACATTACAGAAAAAAAGATGGTCTTCCATCTGAGTAGTCAATCCCTCATTATCTGAACCAACCCTAACTTTCTCATCTTGGATCATCTTACTTTTCTTCCTGTATGTCCTTTTCATAATACCAGAATACTTTTTCCATTCTAATTCCTATGTATATTCTTAGATTTGATTTTCTTAAAATTATTACTTTGATTTTCTTCTCGATTAAATTTTGATAATATATATAATTTACACATACACATTCACTTGTGTACATTATATATAATGGTAGGAGCAAAATCTTTTATTTGTTGCAAACTATGTTAGAGTTTGATAGGCTTCCAAAATAAAATAATAAGTATCTTCAAGTAACTTAAATTCTCATGATCTTAATCTACATGTGAAAAGACATAACTATATACATATAAATGTGAAAATATGCTGAAGCCAAGGTACTGAGGCCGAGGATATTAGAAAAATATATAAATGATTATATCTCAACTCTCAAACTATTGTTTATTACCAATATGTTTTATTCTTGTTTCCTTGTAAGGAATTTTAGCACATCAAACATGCATTTATTCTGTTTCACAGAGTAGTAGTTTGTTTTATATTTTATCTTTTTATTGGCAAAGTTGACTATATGAAATGTATTATGGGCCTTTCTGATGTTACAGTTTCCTTAATATGAAATTCAAAGTTATTAGCCATTAAAAGTTATAAACTAGCTGATTTATGGGCCTTATTTTTTTGAATAAAAATAACTTTTTATTCAAAGTTATTAGCCATTAAAAGTTATAAACTAGCTGATTAATGGGCCTTTTTATATATTATAATTATATATATAATATAGATAGATATTTGGTTCACTTTGGTACACTTATGTAATGCTTATAAGCTATAGTTTCCTCCTAGGTTGTTGGAAAGATTAAATCAGATCATTCATGTAAAGCTCTTCATGAGACGTCTGGCATTTAGTAAGCATTGCCTTTGGAGTTATTTATCATGCATTTATTGAGCACCTACCATGTGACAAGCACTCTTCACAGTATTAGGAAGTATAGGTGTGTAGTACACTCTTTATTAATAAACAGTTCAAGGTTTAATTATCTGGAGAATGAAAAATCATATGGGTAATTTTAGAGAGTGCTGAAAGGCTGTCTTGATGGTTGGAAGGAGATAAGAGAAGGATGTAAAAGTAAGTGAAATTAGTCACTGTGGTTTTAAAGGAAGGTAAATTCGAAAATTAGCATGACACCCAATAGTATCAATGTAGAATAAAAAAGAAAATGTATACAGAATCCTAAAAAATACAAAGATTTTTCCATATGCTATAAGATAAAGATAAAAACTTTATTGACTTTATAAAAAACTTTATAGTGTACTACACACCTATACTTACTAATACTGTGAAGAGTGCTTGTCACATGGTAGGTGCTCAATAAATGCATGATAAATAATAACTCCAAAGGCAATGCTTACTAAATGTTATTATTATTTTAGAATAATAATTAAAGGAGATAATTTTAACAGAAAATATATAAAGGCTGTGCTATACTCATTTTCATCTAGAAGTTAAAAGACTTGATTAAATCACACTGGAACTGGAATAAGTGTAAACTGAATTGTACGTGAAGAAACCTCAGGTTTTATTGTGGGTTGACTGTAAGTCTCAAAGGAGTAAAAGAAGGAATTTTGTGACATTTAGGTTTCTGATTTGATAATATATAAAAGCTAACAAGAAAAATGTTAAATGTGTTTAAGCTTGGGAATAAAAATATCCAAGAAGAGAGGAACTAGATTGAGCATATGATATTGAAGCTGAGATATAGAAACATGTTGGTTCACTCACATAGTCAGAATGGCTATTAGAAAGTCAAGAAATAACAGATGTTGGCAAGACCGCAAGGCCAAAAAAAAAAAAAAAACACTTACACACTGTTGGTGATAATGAAATTAGTTCAGCCACTGTAGAAAGCAGTTTGGAATTTTCTCAAAGAACTAAAAATAGAATTATCATTGGACCCAAAAATTCTATTACTGCATTTATACCCAAAGGAAAATTAATCATTCTGCCCAAAAGACACATTAACTTGAATGTTCGTTGCAGCACTATGCACAATAGCAAAGACATGAAATCAACCTAGGTGCCCATCAGTGGTGGACTAGATAAAGTACATATACATCATGGAATACTATGCAGTCACAAAAAAGGAATAATCGTGTTTTCTGCAGCAACATAGATGCATCTGGAGGCCAATATTCTAAGCAAATTAATGCAAAAACAGAAAACCAAATATCACATGTTCTCACTTATAAATGAAAGCCAAATCTTGAGTACACAAGGACATAAAGAGGGAAACAATAGACAGTGGAGACTACAAAAGAAGGGAGGGAGGGGGAAAGGGCTGAAACACTAATTATTGGGTACTATATTAGCTATCTGAATGATAGGATAAATAGAAGCCCAAGTCTCAGCACGACACAATATACCCACATAACAAACCTGCATATGTACCTCCTGGAATCTAAAATAAAAATGGAAATTCAAACTTAATAAAATGGTTTTTCATGGGGAGAACAAGAGTAGGGAATAAGAACAAAAATGCATTTAAAAAACATATTAATCCTAAATCTCCCTTTCCTTTATATGTTCCAAAAACCCACTCATTCATTGAACTGTAGATCACAATGCATTATTTTATCCTATTCTTATTTATTAAGGATGTAGTTTATTTTATTCAATTCTCAGATTCTATCTAAATGTTCTAGGAGATTTTTTGTACCTGAAGTCTATATTTTTGCTATGTCTTTATTTTCTTTTTAAATATGTAATAAGCAGTATATATTTAATAATCTATCCAAAGTCTCTTATGTATGATAGTATTCTTTTTTCATTCTATTATATATTTTTATTAAACTTTTATATTATTTACAAATTTGTGTGCTTCATTATAATAACAAAGCATGTATTTCTGATTAGAACATACAAGTATGCTGTGACCTGATGGCTGGAAAGCACTGCTCTGGAGAAATGAACACTGGTTAGGCAGGTGAGAAGAGGTGTAGGAAGCCCAAGGCTTATCTACATACACTGAGGCCCTGTGAGTCTGACTGCTCTACCGCTCTCTTCCAGCCTGTTACTGAATTGGTCACCTCTCAACACCACACATCAACCTTGGGCCTGACCTCAGCAATGTCACTTTGATCATCTTCCTTCAGGGCATAGTCTAAAGGCAACTGGGCTAGTTAGTAACCTGACCCTGCTCCCAGTATTCCATAGTCATCAATATTATCACACAGAGGCCATTGCAGGACACTCGCTGGTGACCCACTGGCTTAGATCCCAGTCACACTAAGAAACAGAGGTGTGGATGGAGAATGCTTTACCTCAAAGCCATCTGCCTCCTACGAATATCCAATCTAGTGATTATGGATCTAGTGAGATAGTTAGAATCACCAGTAGCTTTTTTTTTATTAAGTTGCTGATAAGAATCTTTTAGTATAGAGTTCAGAGATAATATGCTTTCAAATCTCCCCACATTGATGGTAACAGAGAGCTAGGTTTGAGAACCACAGTTCCCAGCCCAACTGTCTTATCTATCATAGTCTACCTTATTTGAGACCCTGTGGGACCTCCAGTTTCTCAATCCTTACTTATATAGTATTCTTTTTAACATTCATTTTCTTGAGATACTGCCACAAGCTATATATTTTTCTCTTATACTTTACAAAAATTTTCTTTACATTATGAATCTTCACAATGATAAAAATATTCCATGACTGATGCTCCAGGATCTCACCCACGATTTATACAGCTAAATCCTTGTTACAGTATAAACACTGCAATATTTATTCATAGGCTTGAAGTGATTGAAAAGAAGGGGTTGTCAAGTAGTGTCTTGATCAGAATGTGTCTAAGAAGCTCCATCATATTTGTCAGATAAGTTTTTGAGGCTGACATTTTCTGGGCACAGCAGTTTAACCTGACATTGGTTTGCAAAGCTTAATAAAAAGACTTTGTAAACCACATTAGTTCAAGTATCAATAAAACATTGGCTTTAGGGTTTTTTCATTGATTTGACATCAGCTCAGAAGAAAACAGTAGTATGAAGGTCAATTTTTTTCTTGATATTTTGTAGAGACCTGTTCTAATAACAGCTGAGACATTAGAATAGCTCAGCATTTCAGGCTTGTGTGTGGCAATATCCTTTTGCCTGAAAAGTTGCCCAAGTTTCTAGCTAACAAAATGTCAAAGCATGTACTCAGGCTGTAAACTAATTGGTAGCAAAACTCATTAAGAATTCTGGTTGCAGTAATAGCTTTTCTTCTATTGCCATTGCCTTTAATGAGAAGCAGAACAACAGAAGCCACATTACTGGTCTGACAATTTGTTCTATTGATTTATTATGCCTGCTCTGCTGCCATCTACATGAAGGGACTACAAAACATTAGTCTGGTATTAGCACGTTTGACTTCTACAAATATAATAAAGAGAGGCTAATACTTAGATGGGATACCATTGCATGACAGTTTACCTTCTTTTTTTCCCCCTAGTGGAGTTCACTGGCTAAAACATAGATAAGAAATATGTATTCAGAAAACCATTACCATAGAAAATTTTTATTTCAATCATAGAAATAAAGAAATAGATGCTGCACTTAACAAATTTCCGAAACACATTTTATGTCAAATTTAATTTAATTTCATTTAATGTTCTGTTTTTTCTTCCCTTTATTCCTTTTATAGAATTTTTTTGTATTTTGTTTTAATACCTATAAAATTAAAGAAAAAAAGAAAATTTGAATTAAATTTAAAAATAACAGGTAAGATATGTGACATATCAATACATATATATATTTTTACATTCCTATAATATCTTATTTCAAATCCTAAAATGTTCAGTTTCTCATTTAGTTACAATTGTAGTCATTGAAATACAGAATTTCAGACTGTTATCCAACTCTAAACTAAATCATACATTTCTAATTTATCTATTTTTTTGATGTTTTATTCTTAATGAGCATACAATCCAAAGATACGACTCTGGCAATCACCACTTTACAGAGTTATATTTAGGAGAAACTTGATCATCTCACTGAGAAATCACATTTACTCTTTGGTCAATACTTCTTCAGAAACCTAATGCTAAAGCTCAGTTTCATTGTAATTACACTGACTTCTGTAATAAATGTATTTAATGGAACTAGAACTAGAATTCTGGATAGAGTTTCATGTTTATAACCTAACATATAAAATATGTTTTATATTTTGTTTCAGGGTACATTTGAATTTACCAACTTCATATTAATGAATTAGTATCAATTTCTATCTCTCTCTAGTGGACATATATAGGAATTAGGTACTGAATGTGATTGTCCCCTGAAAATGAATTCTACCTTCAAATATTTAAGATCAATCAATTTAATAAATTTAAACTACTAATAATAGTTGAGCTTACACTCTCGCATTTTACTTGACATAATGTATTTAAAATTATTTTAAATGAAGCTTAAGTAAGTAGATAAGTTTGCAAGTGGAAACATTACTTCTCAAATAAGACGCCCACTGAGTGGTAAGATGTAGCTTACTGGATGAACATCCAAGCAGTAACTTTATTTAAGTGACTGAAAAAGCATTTAATTTGTTCTTCAGATCTCTCCCTAACATGACAATTGATTTAATATTGTTATCCAGTACAAGTCTTATGGCTAGATTGTTTATACTGCCATATGGTTTATTATTATTATTTTTACTTTAATTTTTACTTTTAATTTTAATTTTTAGCTGCACAGGGGGACATGTGCAGCTTTGTTGTATAGGGAAATGGTGTGCTATGAGGGTTTAGCCTACAGATAATTTAGTCACCCATTTAATAAGCATAATATCCAATGGGTATTTTGTTCTGATCCTCTCCCTCCTCCCACTCTACACCTTCAAGGAGACCCTAGGATCTGTAGTTTCCCTCCTAGCGTTCATGTGTTTTTGTTGTTTGTCTCCCACTTGTGAGACACATGCAGTATTTGGTTTTCTGTTTCTGAATTAGCTTGCTTAGGATAATGGCCTCCAGCTCCAGCCACGTTGCTGCAAAGGGAATAACCTTGTTCTTTTTATGGATGCATAGTATTCCATAATGTAGATGTAACACATTTTCTTACCCAGTCCACCATTAATGGGCATTTAGGTTGATTCCAAGTCTTTGCTATTGTTGAGTAGTGCTAAAATGAACACATTCATGCCTGTGTCTTTATGGAAGAATGATTAATATTTCTTTGGGTATATACCCAATAATGGGATTGCTGGGCCAAACGGTAATTCTTTTTAAAATCCTTTGAAGAATTGTCACACTGCTTTCTACAATGGCTCAAGTAATTTGTACCTCTATGAGCAGTGTGTAAGCTTTCCCTTTTCTCTACAACCTCACCTGCATCTATTATTTTTTGACTTTTAGTAATAGCCATTCTGACTGGTGTGATATGGTATATCATTGTGGTTTTGATTTGCATTTCTCTAGCGATTAGCAATCTTGAGCATAATTTCCTATGCTTGTTGGCCACGTGTATGTCTTCTTTGATTTCTTATTCACAAAGTAGAATATGGTTCATCACAAGAAGGGGATATTTTGCAGTAATGTGGACTTTTCATCCTGAAAAGTCATTTGACATAATTAATGACAGTGAGTAAAATAAAAGCTTAATTTAGCTGCCAGTGTATACATATGTGTATCAAAATGTTATGTTGTATATAATTAATATATACATTTTTTATTTAATTATAAAATAAAAATTAAAAACTGAATTTTTAATTCAGTACAATTTTTAAAATTTAGCTAGTATCTATACAAATTAGGCTTTTCTTTGAAATAACAGAAGGCAAAACAAAGCTAGTAACTAGATTACCTCAACACTTAAAATTCAAATGTGATAATATCATAATAAGAATATTTGTATTTGAGAAATCAGACCCATATACCAATAGAATAACATAATTAAAAGACATTTTAAATATACTAATTATATTGCTTTATTTTAAACTAAGTCCACCTATCTCCTGTATAAAGGGTATTCAAATCATCCATTTGCATTTGGGAATGGGTTAGCAAAGCAATTCTGATTCAAATCTTTCATGTGGTTGAAGTTAAATTGTGACTGGTGCTGAAATGGGATTCTGTAGCAGCTGGTAGCTTCCCGGGCATCTCTCCATTTTTATGTAGTCTCAGGACCTCACCACGTAGGCCTTTCTTATGGGCCACTTTCGGCTTTTTATGCCATGGTGGTCGAGTTCTCACTTTGGAACTTTCAAGGCTAGATAATAAAAGGAGATACAGCTTGCACCTGTTTCCCAACGATGGTGGTCCCAAGGATGTCAGGCTGCTTTATGGTAGCTCAGTCTGCAAGTATGAGTACCCCAACAGAGAATCAGGTGAAAGCTCTATCTCATTTTATTTTCTAGCCTTGAAAGTTCCAAAGTCATTTCTAGCTTAGTCCCAGATGTTATCAGATTTAAGAAAAAGGAGAATGTAGACCTCACTTCCTGAGGGGAAAATGTGTCACAATCACATTGTAAGAAAAAGAAGTTGGATATGAAATACTGTTGTTGATATCTTTGGAAAGTAAAATTTGCCACAGCATCAGTGAATAGAGCATAGACTCTGAAGCCTATCTTCCTGGGTTCATATCCCACCTCTACCACTAACTACCAACTAATTGTTTGACTGTGCACAAATTACTTATCCATACTGCCCCTATGTTCTTCTCTCTGAAACAGCAGTATAGTGTTTACTACCTGATATGGTATGGCTCTGTGTTCCTGCCAAAATCTCATCTCGAATTGTTATCTGAATTGTAATCCCCATGTGTTGGGCAAGGGACCTCATGGTAGGTGATTAGATTGTAGAGGCAGTTTTCACATGCTGTTCTCGTGATAGTGTGTGAGTTCTCATGAGATCTGATGTTTTATAAGGGGCTTTTGCCCTCTTCATTGCACACTTCTCTCTCTGCTCCCCTGTGAAGAGGTGACTTCTGCCTTGATTGTAAATATCCTGAGGCCTCCCTGGCCATGCAGAACTGTGAGTCAATGAAACCTCTTTCTATGTAAATTACCCAGTCTCAGGTATTCCTTCATGTCAGCATGAGAACAGACTAATACAGTAAATTGGTACTGCAGAAAGTGAAGTGCTTCTATGAAGATAACCTGAAAATATGGAAGCAGCTTTGGAACTGAGTAACAGGCAGAGGTTAAAACAGTTAGGAGGTCTCAGAAAAAAATCAGGAAGATGTGGGAAAGTTTGGAACTTCCTGGTGGCTTGTTGAATGACTTTGACCAGTTGCTGATATTGATATAAGCAAAGAGTTTAGGCTGAAGTAGTGTCAGATGGAGATGAGGAACTTGGGAACTGGAAAAAAGGTGATTCTAGCTATGCTTCAGCAAAGTGACTGGTGGTATTTTGCCCCTGCCTTAATGATCTGTGGACCTTTGAATTTGAGAGTGATGATTTAGGGTATCTGGTGGAAGAAATTTCTAAGTAGCAAAGCATTCAAGAGATAACCTGGATGCTCTTAAAAGCGCATTCAGTTTTATGTATTCACAAAGAGAGGGTTTGGAATTGGAACTCATGTTTAAAAGGGAAGCAGAGCATAAAGTTTTGGAAAATTTGCAACCTAATGATGTGATAGAAAAGGAAAACCAATTTTCTGAGGAGAAATTTAAGGCAGCTTTAGAAATTTGCATACAGAATGAGGAGCCAAAAGTCACCAAGATAGTGGGGAAGATGTCTCCAGGGCATGTCAGAGGTCTTCATGGCTGTTCTTCCCATCACAGTCCAGAGACCTAAGAGGAAAAATAAAATGGTTTCATGGGTCAGGCCCAGGGCCTTGCTGCTTTGTGCAGTCTTGAAACTTGATATCCTGCATCCCAGCCATGGCTAAAAGGGGCCAACACACAGCACAGGCTGTTGCTTCAGAGGGTGCAAGCCCTAAGTTTTGGCAGCTTACACATCTGGGACCTGCAGGGGCACAAAAGTCAGGAATTATCAATGTTTGGAAACTTCCACCTACATTTCAGAGGATATATGGAATTGCTTGGATATCCAGGCAGAATTTTGCTGCCAGGGCAGAGCCTGTATGTACAACCTGTGCTAAGTCAGTGCAGAAGTAAGATGTGGGGTTGGAGCCCCCAGACAGAGGCCCCACTGGGACACTGCTTAGTTGAGTTGTGAGAAGAGGGCCACTGTCCTCAAGACCCCAGAATGGTAGATCCATCAATGACTTGCACTGTGCACCTGGAAAAGCCACAGACATTCAATGCCAGCCCATGAACGCAGCTGGGAGGGGAGTTGTACCTTGCAAAGCCACATGGGTGGGGCTGTCTAAGGCCATGGGAACCCACCTATTGTGTCAGCCTGACCTGGATGTGAGACATGGAGTCAAAAGATTATTTTGGAGCTTTCAGATTTAATTATTGCCTTGTTGAATAGATTTTCAAGGGGCCTGTAGCCCCTTTGTTTTTGGCCAATTTCTCCTATTTGGAATTGGTGTATTTACCCATTGCCTGTACCTTCATTGTATCTAGAAAGTAACTAACTTGCTTTTGATTTTACAGGCTCATAGGTGGAAGGGACTTGCCTTGTCTCAGATGAGACCATGGACTTGAACTTTTGGGCTAATCCTGAAATGAGTTATGACTTTGGGGGGCTGTTGAGAAGGCATAACTTTGTTTTGAAATGTGAGTAAGATGAGATTTGGGAGGGGCAAGGGGCACAATGATATGGACTGGCTCTGCGTATGCACCCAAATCTCATCTTGAATTGTAATCCCAATGTGTTGAAGCAGGGAACTCGTGGGAGGTGATTAGATCATGGAGGTTGTATCCCCATGCTGTTCTTGTGATGGTGAGTGAGTTCTCATGAGAACTGATGGTTTTAGAAGGCGTTTTCCCCACTTCACTCTGCACTTCTCTTTCCTGCCACCTTTGAAGAAGTGCCATCAACATGATTGTAAGTTTCACGAGGCCTCCAAAGTCATGCAGAACTGTGAGACAACCAAACCTCTCTTCTTCATAAATTCCCCAGTCTTGAGTATTTCTTCATGGCGTAAGTAATGAGGAGCCAAATGTTAATCACCAAGATTGTGGGGCAAATATCTCCAGGGCATGAGAATGGACTAAGACACTACCTAATAGTATTGTTTTGAAGATTACATGAGATGTTATGTGTAAAAATGCCATGAATCATACCTGACACATAGTATGATTTAGTGCTGGCTATTATTATTATTATGAAGGTTGAAAGTATACAAATATATTAGTACATGGACTTCTTGGTAATAGGTAATGTTATCAACACACAGCTGCAGGATCAGCAGGCTTTTAATATCTTTTCTTCAAAGAATGCCCATAACCATTCAACCCCCTCTCTGAAAAGTGTGCTGGGAACCACCTTGATTCTTACACTTCTTAGTAATCATTGTTTACACAAGCAACAATGCTGACTGCAAAAGAATTGTGTCTTTGATTCTGAAACCAATTGACATGTTATTTTGCTCCCAATTCATACTTACTCAAGCAACAACCAGAGAATTGATTATGAGGAGTAGGAGGAAGCAAGGCATCATGATTTAGTCTGTGACTCAGAAAATACATTTTGGATCTGTGAAAACAAAGTCATGATTTAAATGAAATCCATGTGGTTATCAAAATGCTCAGACCAATAAACCTTTCTTATTTTCCTGCTTTTATCGCCATGAATTTTTGAGATAATTGCCTTAAATCTTCCTATCTGCTCTTTATTAGGATGTGGAGAGCCGTAACTGTCTTTTGGTTAATTACCATTCTCTATCTCTGTGTCTCTGTCTGTCTCTCTCTCTCTACACACACACACAATCTTCACACACACCCCTTATTCTTACTCTTAATTCACTCTTCTACCCCTTTTACTCATTCCTCTGTCATTCTGGGATGGGAAGGATAGACCCGTGAATGTAGCACTCCTTGTTTCTCCTCTGTGACCCTTTCAGGCCTTAGCTAAGGTGAGAGATGAAAACAAAGCATCTGTGAGGCCCGAGGCCACAAATTGTACCTAGAGAAATGTGTGAAATTGTAAGGAAAATACTGAAGAAAGATTTATAACTCCCTACCTTACCCCTAATGAAATTTGGAGCATTTTATAAATACTGCCTTAGTTACTTATCAGACATGAGAGCCATTTTAAGCTTTTGTGTCTATGTTTGAAACCAGAACTTAGGTGAAAATAATATATAATTTATTGTGAACAGATTAGGAGGTAAAGTCCTTAGTTGTAACATCAAAAGCAAAACTGCTATAATATGAAAGCATTGCCTTCACAGTTGTGCTGTGTTTTACATTGTCAACCATACTGATGTATGGTAAATAAGAGCAAAAGCCCTTAATGTTCACTTTCCTTATTTTAAAATAATGTTACCGATTTACATGATTAAGAGCATTTTATTAGTTTTCTATTGTTGCATGACAAATTACCACAATTAATAGCTCAAAACAGTGTTGTCTTATCACACATTTCTGTAAGTCAGAAGTCCAATGATCCTTAATGAATTTTTCTGTTCAGGGTTTCTCAAGACTAAAACCAAGGTGTCAGCTAGGCTGTGATCAGGAGCTCATTATCCTCTTTCAAGCTCATGTGGTACTGAATTCATTTTCTCAGTTGAAATTGATTCTGAGGCCCCCTTACTTTGTTTCCTTGCTGGTTTTCAGCTAGGGGGCGCTCTCAATCCTATAGGCTACCCATATTCTTCTCATGTGGCCCTCTCCATCTTTAAAGCCACCAATAATGCATTGATCCTTCCCATGCTCTGGATCTGTGTGACTCCAGTGTCTCTGACCTAGATTTAAAGGATTCATATGATTAGTTCAGGCCTACCTAGATAATCCTCTGTCTTAAAGTCAACTGATTTGAGGTCTTAATTACATCTGCACAATCCTTTCACAGCTGTAGCAAGATTAGTATTTGATTGAATAACTAGGAGAAGTTGTATGTACAGAAATGGCCAGAAGTATTGAGGGCTGTCTTAATATTATCCCTATTATGTGAACCAAATTGGATAAAGCCATAAGGCAATAACGCCATTGTAACAAACCTCCAGGAATATGTAAATAGGAGGTATTGTTTGTGATCATCATCACCAAAGTCGTTACAGTTACCATCATCACTACAAGACAGGAAGCGGTGGCTCCTTCAGTCTACTTTGGCTGAAATGCAGCAAAATTGAATAAGACAACTGAGCTATTCATTGGTGTTCTTTCTTCATAAAATATTATTTCTATAAACTATCAGTTTAAGTAGAGATATATGGAAGCAGATACAAATCCATGGCACATTTTCTTAAATTGTACTCATTAATGCTCAGCTTAAGTGTAAGCACCTTCTCTAGAAAGCTCTATCTCATACTACTTTTCTTTTTTCCTTAATTAGGGAATCCTTGTATGCTTTTAGCACCATTTGATTTCACTATATTCCATTCTCCAAGTAGTATTTAGACCCCTTAAGGATAGAAATCAATGTCTTTATTTTCTAGGAAATGCCCTGGCAAAACTAAGGTGCTCTGGGATTATTTGTTCAATTAAAAAAAAGTCAATGGAAATGTGAGAAAAACGTATGCTTTCATGTTATGTTATCTAAAATTAAAGCAAATAATGAACACTACTAATGTAGTGTAATACACAAAAGTATGTTGAAAAATTAGAATTGTAGTAGAAATTGCAATAACTCTTGTTATTGCTCCTGTTATCATCCTTACACAGGTGCAAATGCAAGCATCTATTTGGCCTAAAGGAAATCCAATATATGCACCCAGGATGTGCTGCAAGGCAGGCGAGTGGGCTATGGCAACACAGCATATAGGAACTGATAATATTTAGATACCCATGAAAGCAGTCTGCATTAGGAAGTAGGGCCTTAGTCATAGATGTTTGGAAGCTGTCCAGGTGCAAGGGATTGACAAGAACAAGAAGGTGTCCTAATCCTAAAAACAGAGGAGACTAACAAATGGATTCCAGCAAAGATAAATGAGTTAAACTTCCATACTAGGATATGGGAATGAGATGCCCAGGTCAGAAATAAGGATGGACACATGAAGGCGATGTCCCCTACCTGCAAGTAGAATAGATTCCATATCTGGAGAAAGAAATAGATTCAGCTATTAAGTTGAAAAAACGCCAGTCAGGAAATTCGTAAAACAACACATCAGAGTTAAGATTTTCCCCCATTAGAATATATAAAAGAAAGTAAATGAACTGTTGTACTACAAAATTATGCCCCAGTGTAGAACCAGGCAAATTTTGGACATGATAACTGCGAGACACAAGCAGTGTTTTTGCTTTGCAGTTTATGGGGAGGAACTGGGGAAGCCAAGACACATATGCAGAAAGGAGCATTTATGATCATTTCTTAAAGCTCCTCATGTTAATTAAACAGGAACTGCCATTCAAATATATTTTTAGACTGGACCACCTGACTTCCTATTTTAACAATATACTATGTAGCAACGTGAAGTTTTATCAGTATGTAATTTGAATAACAAAAATATAAAATTAAGTTCTTAATCATTCCCTTTGAAAAAGTTTTTCACCCAGATTAATTAAGGACCAAGAACTTTGATTCTTAGCTTAAACGTAAGGAAAACTTCTAGACACTAGAACAAGTCCAAGTGGCCTATTACAATTCATAATTAAATCTTACCATATATACAAAATGTTGTAGCAATCATTCTTACAGGCCTATTATAGAGGATATCTTGTTACTTAAAAATGTGTGTATATACACTTATACACACACACAGAGACATATATGTGTGTGTATATGAATACTAGCATGCATATAACTTAGATACGTGTTTTGATACCCATAACTTCCTTCTTTATCACTTTTATACATAATAGTGCTTAAAACTATTATTTTCATAGTGTTTATTGAACCACAGAATTATTATAATAGTGTTGACAGTGGAAGAATGTGGGATATAGAAGGGTTAATAAATTAAGGATTATCCTTCAATCTCCTCTTTACTGTCTATTCAGCTGCTTTTTTGTCTTCTAAGCATTATCTTAATACATTCTAACCCTGAATTATTATAACATTATGGAGAGAATAGGGGTTATGGTAGTGTTGATGGCAGGTTTTGTTTTTATATGTGAAAGGCTTTATTTGAGAAACTCTAGTTGGAAGGAAACTAACTGAAAAGTAATTTGCCAAAAGGGGCAGATCTGTGATTATGTGTTTTAAAAAATTTTGGTTCCTATTAGAAACTCTAAGATATTACTTTGTTTCATTAAGATGTCATAATGATGGTAATATTTACTGATCATTCTATTGCAGATATACGTTATTAACAAAATCACAAACTATGTAAAACAGAAAAAGGCTTGGTAATATGAATACATTTTTATAGGTCAGAACAGTAGGCATCTGCAGTGAAAAGCCCTTGGGATATTCAAAATTATGAAAAGAAACAGAAAGGCACTTAGGTAGCTTATATCTCTGCCTACTTACATCTCTGACTGCCTATTTAATGATTTTTTTTAAAAAAAAAAAGCATAATGTTTTGTAACAGATAGCTTGGGGACAAAGAACTGCAGCATTAAGTAATTCATGACTGACGCCTCACAGCCCAGTAAAAGACTAGCAAGCCTTATGGAAGATGGGTCAAGTCTAGACTTGTTTTTCACTGTTCCTTTGGCTCCTTTTTTGATGGATATCAAATACCCACAAAATTCAAGGCTGTCTTCATCATCATCATCATCATCAGTTATTTTAGTTTTCCTTTCATTTTTAGTAAATTTTAACAACTTGCCATTATAAATATATAACTATTTACTTAAAGTGTTAAATATTTCAAATAGCTTTTTTTGGCTTTATATATACTAAAGGTATGTACAACTATAAAAAATATGCAGCATTTCTTTTTAAAAAGAGAAAAGTACTTTTGAGAGTAATAGCACTGAAAAACATAAAAAGTGTGGTTTCCAATTTTATCTTTTAAATAATAAATAAGCTAAAATCCCTCCTTACCCAAAATATAAATGTAATAAGAAAATGATAATTACTTGCTTTTATGATGATTGTTGTGGCCAAGTAGAATAATATTTACATTTAGAAATTATTCTAATGTCATAAATTATCTTTTTTAGATTACTGTAGTAGAGGGCATAAAATGCATTTGTACTGCAAAACATTTATGTTTCATACTTACCAACTAACCATAGTATTCTTTAACCAAACCGTTACTACTCCTCTCTCATGGTGTTCATAACTTTAAACAATTTTTATTGGAAAAATGTGGTCTTATATTCTTTTTACTGCCTTGTCAGGATGAACACAGATTAAGGACCTTCAGCCTTTTGAGCATGGATGTGAAATAATTCACCTTGCAGAAGGTTCTTTGATTCTGCATTTAAATGTTGCTAGTCATATGTAGAATGAACTACAAACATAGGATAATAGTATGATATGGGTACATCAAAAGGACCACTCTTCATTGAGATATTTTTACTAATTGTAGCATGAGATATGTCTCCTGAGAACCAAAAGACTGCAAATTAATGCAGGAACAGAAAATCAAATAGCACACTTTCTCAGTTATAAGTGAGTGCTAAACAACAGGAATACATGGACACAAAGATGGGAACAAGAGATATCTGGGCTGACATGAGAGGAGAAGGTGGGAGGAGGGTGAGGCTTGAAAAACTACCTATCAGGTAGTGTTCTCATTACCTGAGTGACAAAATCATTTGTATACTAAACCCCAATGACATGCAACTTATCCATGTAACAAAACTACACATATACCTCCTGAACCTAAAATAAAAGTTGAAAAACAGGAAAATAAAATGGCTGAAGTCCCCTGTAAAAATGCATGTATTTTTATCTGAAAAAAATAGATCAAAATAATATATAAATTATATATGCATATATTACACACACACACACACCCCACCATACTGACTCAATATCAGTTATCATCAGGCTATTTTTTTTTTGCTCTTTCTTAGGCACAATTATGTTACAATGTGGTGTGTTGGGTTAATGCATATGGGGTACAATCAGTGAAAGTGGAACTTGGCATTTGGCATTTTCCAGGGAGACTCTCAGAGTTCAGAGACCATCAGTAAAAAGGAAATTACACATATATTTGGGAGAGGCCTGGTACTTGCTAATTGCTTTAAAAAATGTTTTTGGGATGGAAAGGGTTGAATCTTGATGATCAGTTATTTTTTTTGTATAGCCACACTTACTTAAGCTTCTCTCACCTCTTGCCAGTTAAAGACTTTATGTGATCTTTGGTGGAAAGATGGAGATATAAATACTTACCTTACTGGGTTGTGATGAAAATTAATTGAAATAAGATATATCTCAAATATGCCCAATAAGCTATTAGAATGCTATTTTGCAGAGGTGGGAAATTGTGTAGCATTATTTTTGGCAAACTGTGTCATATCTTCAACAAAGACTTCCCCTTCACTCCATTTCTTTCTTACTGCCCCAAACTGCTATGTGAAACAGAAACTCCATTTTCCTCCTTTTTTTTGTGGTCAAAAAATACAGGTTCAGCTACGTATCCTCAGGGATATTTAGTATTTTTTAATTTTTTTCTTTATTTGCAAGAAATTTATTTAAGAATACATCTGAAAATTCTGTATTAAGCCAAAAGCTTATTTCTATAAAGACCAAACTACTTTATTTTATTCCGTATTATCACGTATTTAGAAAATTGAGGTGATATTTGTTTTGTATATTTTACATGAAAACATAAAACCTAGATAACTTGGAAATTCAAGTGCACTACCAGGATTTCTTAGAGTTACAAATAGCTCTCATTAAATACTGGGCAGTCTTCAGAAGACATGATATATTTTCAGACCATCTTATGAACCATTGCTGTGGCATACAACATGTGGGTAAAATTGCATACTTTGAAAGTCTGTCAAAATCAAATATATAGCCTCTTTCAGAAATAGTCAAAAGTTTTAAGTATAGAGGGCATTTTGTATATCACCAAAATTATACCCAAGCTAGGTATTAAATACTTCTTTCAAACTTCTTAAACATTTGTGTAGATTGTTTTGTCATTATGCACTGCATTATTCTTCTAATTACATAATATTTATTTATATAAAATCATTTACTAATAGTTTTTAATGTACCCCTTAAGAAGAATAGACTCAAAAGTGAGGTTTGTAAATGGAAGAATATGCCTTCTAGGATTAAGAGCAAATTGTGATAATGTAAATCATGCTTGGCAAATAATGGATATTCTGTTAATATTTTTAGATAACTACATTACTGAAAGATATATGTTGAATGCTATAGGGCACCTATTAAAATTATTACATATTTTTATAATTATATAAAAAGATTATGCTGATTACATAATATTATTATATAATCTTCAGGCCCTACCAAGAAAGCCAACTCCTAATTACATGTTTCAAGCTTATTTATTTGTCTTACATTTACATAAAAATAATAATGAAGCCAAAACATGATGATCTCATTAAGTGAAACTACATAAGACTAGTTATTTTCTATTTTCTAGGAAATGGAATTTTAAATCCTATTTAATCTTAGAGAACACTATTCATATTTTCATTTCACAAATGAGGAAACACAATTGATTGGGGTCAGATTACTCAGTTGAAAGTGACAAAACTGGGACTCATACCCATTCTTTCCTATTCCACCCTTATGCTCTTAACTACTGGGCTTTATTACTTGTTCTTTGTTCTTTTTTTCTTCACATTTTTGGGGGATCCTAGGATATTAGAAAGATAATTCCTACATTTCGGCAAAAAAAGTACTCAGGTGTACTGAAAAATAAAATGATTGAACTGGAACAGACAAAGTAAACAAGCCAAAGAATATAGCATATTATCTATTGCTCAGATACATACTCTGAAGCAAGAAGAAAGAGGCAAAATGTAGAAATGATTTTCAAGGGAAGAACAAATTATAAGTTGCATTGATCTGCAGCAGACATACACACATGAGAAAACTGTGGCAAGTAAAACCTGCCATGAAACTGAAGGAAGAGAAATAAAACTGGAACAAAAGTGGCATCAAAACCATCTTTTTCTTCTTACATTAGTGAGCATTGATTTTCTTAAAATATAATTTATATCAGTGGCTTCAATAAGCCTGCCTCAACTAAAGCAGTTTTTTTTAAGATGTGCAAGTACTTGCGTATGACAAATTCAGCTCTGAGTGTATAGAGTCCCCATCAAGTTATTGGCTGAGAAATGTTTTACAGCAGGAGATTTAATTGTGGGTATAAGTTGACACGCCTCCCTTTTAGTGCTTTTTGTGTTGAGTTTTTGCTGAATTGTAAGCCATATACAATAAATCATTACTTTTTACTCAATGTTTCTTAATAGTGTGACTTTCAATACTGTGGATTCAACATTGCTGTTACATGGTTGAGACCTATGTACATAATTAGAAGGTAGCGTAAAAAAGATGCAAAGAAAAACTAAATCATGTTCTTCTTTTCTTTTTCTATCTTCCTTTTTTCTTTTCTTTTCTCTCTCTCTTTTTTTTTTTTTTTTTTTTTTTAGGGAGCATCTCGCTCTGTCACCCAGGCTGGAGTGCAGTCTATCTTGGCTCACTGCAACCTCCACCTCTCGGGTTCAAGTGATTCTCCTGCCTCAGCCTCCCAAGTAGCTGGGATTACAGGCACTGGCCACCATGCCCAACTAATTTTTGTATTTTTCGTAGAGACAGGGTTTCACCATGTTGGCCAGGATTGTCTCAAACCCCTGATCCGCTCACCTCAGCTTCTCAAAGTGCTGGAATTACAGGCATTAGCCACCACTCCCAGACTAAATATGTTTTTCTTAATTTCTAGCAGAATTTGTCAGATTTACCAAAACTCACTGACGAAGCAGCCTTGAGGGATATACTGTGTTGAAAAAACAACATCATGTATTCGTGTCTATCTAAAACTTGTTAAGAACCACTTTGGTTGGTACTCTATGATGTCATCTTGCCCATATTTCAAATTGCTAATGGTCTGCCAATTTGCAGAGCTTCTACTATTCTAATTCTGTGTTTTTTATAGCATTTGATGAAATTTCAAATAAAAAAAAATTAAGAAAATGTTTGATCTATTATCATCCAGTCAGGCAAAAATCTATTACTTTAAAAATTTTGCACTAGATAAAAATTGTTCACTAAAATGTGCAGATGCTTCAGTAGCTTAAAATACAGCTGGCTAACATGCCATAGAAAACATCATTTTTCTTCTGGAAATAAACCAGTTATTTAATCATTATAAAGTTGTTCCTAATGGCCAACACTTTGGAGCTTGGCTGGGCTGCATTTGCTTGGTTCTGCCACCTGTTGTGACATCATGCAGGTATTAGAACACTTAATCTTGGTTTCCCCATCCGTGAAATGGGTATATTGTACTACCCCTGGTTATTGTGAAAATCAAATGAGATAATGTCTATAGAATTCTTGACTGTCTATCATATAGTGAGGGCTCCATAAGCTGAGCTTTATTAATGTTGTACTATAAAGATTTCAGTCTTAGTATTATCAAAACTCCCTAGACTTTAATTATTACTGTTTTATAATTTTGTTTTAGTATTCTATATATTTAACGCCTTTTTAGGCAAAGAAATACTGTTTGTTCCTAGCTTGGTAGCATGCTGAATATGAATCGTAACACAGTACTGAAATTGTCATCATGTAGGTAAACTGCCATAGCCCATTGCCATCTGAACTGTTCTTATTATAATACATGGCATTAACGCCCCTATAATTCAAAGATAACATTACATTCGTTGATGATTATCTTTTTTTTTTTAATGAGGTAACATTTGGAAAAATCAGTGTGTGTGCACCAGGAACAAAAATACTGTCTTCATATAACCATTTAAAAAAATAAGTGTTTGATTTGGTTTGTGGCATCTGGTGCAATTTGCAAAGCAGGTTTATATTTCTGAATTAACTTTTTTAAATTATGAAAAAATGGTAACCAATTGAAAAATATGCAGAATAATATAACATACCCCCATAGCCTCCCCAACTACATTTACTTAATATTAAAATTTTATTTGGAAAAAATAAAAGATTACAGTTTTGTTGAAACTTCGTTTTCACATCTCCTTATCCTGATTGCCCTCCTTAGAAGTAATGAGTTTACCTAAGTTGCTAAGTTCCTGTTTATATTTGTATTCTTTTACTGCATTTGCAGGCATTTCTAAATGTAGTCTTTCTTAATCATTGAGGTATTTGTGTCTTACTTATATCACATGCACCCCCTAAATATATACACATAGTACGTATCAACAGATAAAACCTGACCCTACACAATGACATATGTATTCCTACATTTACTTGTTCATTTTATAAGTTTTACTTTTTGGATTTAGATTTTTATCTGAAATCTGTTTATAAATAGTGTGAAGTAGGTTTCAGATATTACTTTTTTTCCTCAATAAGCTTACTGTCCCAACATAGCACATTGCTTCACCACTGGTTTCTACACTGCTGTACAGCAAGTTCCCATGTAGGCATGAATCTGTTTCTGAGCATTCTCTTCTTTTGTGTTTATCCCTAAATAAAATTAAAGATATTAATTATCAAAGCTTTACAATACCTTGATATTGAGTGGAAGAAACTCTGTATTACTGGTTTTAATCTTAACTGTTTCCTTAGACCCTCTAAGGCTCTTCATACCTGTCTATGAATTTCAGTATGGATATACACAGGTAAAGACAAACCACAAACCTTTTAGAATTTTAATTGAAATTGCATTGTATTCACAAATTAGTTTGGAAAAGGCTGATATCTTTCTGATACTGAGTCTTCTTATTCAGGACCATGCTATATTTCTTCATTCAAAATATACTATATTAAGTTAATTTATATTATTACAACTCCTAGCTAACCTACAGATTTGGAGAAGAGGGGCTTGAAAGTTTTTTGGTTTGTTTTGTTTTCTAATTCATAGTTGTCATTGTGACTTTTCAGCAGCAACAATGAAAGTAAGGTGATAGGAATGATATTTTCAAAGTTTCAAAAGTAAAAAACCTGTCACTCTACAATGATACACTCTATATTTCTTATACAATTTCAAATTCAGTCTTTTAAAAATGAGAGCCAACTTATTAAAGGAAAACTAATTGATGTATCTACCACCAGTTACTCATTAAAGAAAATTTTGAAATGATGTGGAAAAAAAAGTGATTTCAGGTGGAAATTATGAATTTCAAGGATAAATAAGAGGACTGAAATATGCTTTTAAAAGACAAATTTTATTATGTAGAAAAACTAATATATGTTTTAACATAATATAGAATTAAATATGAATATAAATTAATATAAAAATCAGTAGCATATGCATCAAAAGAGAGGAGCAGTGGATTGAAACAAAATATTCTAATGTTATAATCTCTTATCTTTTTAATGAAGTAGGTACAGATTTCAACTTTAGACTTCAGACTTTGATGAATTAATTATACTAATTAAAATTTAATTGCCACATTAAGATTTTAGTAAGCTAGAGAGACAAGGAATAGAAACAGAGTATAATTTCTAAACTAGCAGAAAGCAAAACCTTGAAAGAGAAGAAAAGAAATATTTAGCAAATTTAAGAAAGAGTGAAGAAACAGACCATGAAGGAGAAATTTAAAAAAAAAAAACAAGTTAGGATGATAGGAATTAAATTGAAACATACCAACAATTATAGTAGTTATAAATGGACTAAATTGAAAGGTATTATAAAGTAAAAGGAAATATACATATATATCAAATATGTATATATCAGGGGAAATTTTTAAAACAAAAACACAATTCATTATGGTAATATCTGAGCAGTATGAGAATAAGGCCCAAAAAAAAAAACAAAAAACTCTGCTAGAGACAGATTTTTTTCATAATGATGAAAGTTTCAGTACACCTGTAAGTTGTAATAATTTTCATTTTTGTTTTTGATCTGCACCCAGCAACTGCAGAATCACATTCTTTTCAAGTGCATGAAATCACTTAGGAAAATTTATCATAAGAACTCTAAAAGAAATACATCTTATTTAAAAAAACTGTAAAATATCAATTTTGACCTCAATTTATTTAATCTACAAAGCAATAAGATACAGCTTGTATATAACAGAAATTCAAATGGGTATTAGAAACATATTTGTAGTTTAATGATAATAAAACTCTTACATGTTAAAACTTGAGGGGTTAAAGCAATACTTGGAAATAAACTTAACACCTATTAGTAAAGAAGATAGGCTAAAATTTAAGGAGCCAAGGATGTGTTTTTTTAAAAAAGATAAAGAAAAGCAAACCAGTCCCAAAGAAAATAGTAAAAGGAAAGAAGAATAGTGGAAATGATGAAATAGAAACATTCCAGAGTAAGGCAGGAAAAAAACAAAAAAGACCCAGAAGTTGATTCTTTAAATAATGGCAATAAATTTAGCAAGCCTCTGATTTAAATAATTAAAAAATGGGAAAACTCATATACTAAGAGAATTCACTAAGGAGATCAAACTATGGACATTAAAATAATGAGTATATTACAAGCAACTTCATTCCAATAAATATGAACATTTAGATTAAATGGACAAATTTCTAGAATAATATAACATGGCAAAATTGGCTAAAGAAGAACTGAAAATCCAAGTGACCCTATAGCCATTAATGAGTTGTTGCAAATCATTATGTCTCTTTTCTATTGAGAAAATTCTAGACCATAATGACTTCATTTCATATGTTACGTTATGCATTCAAAGAAAAAAATACCAATAATTACTTAAGCTACAGAAAAGGGGTAAGCCATTCAAGGGTTCATTTTATTGAAGCTATACAAAGTGGATGTCAAAACCTGAGGAACAGTGCATGAAAGGTAAATTACTGAACACTACCATGCATAAACACAGATGAAAAAATTCCTAAACAATGGGTAACAAAAATTTTAAAAAGAAAATATATAGTGGAAAAGTTAGGTTTATCCCAAGAACACTAGGTAATTTAATTTAAAAATCGATGAGTGACCTCATGACAAGGACAGATTAAAGAAGAAAGTGATTTTTCTTTAACTTAGAGTTATCTCGAGGACTATGTGAAACCATGCAGGTGAAGACCTGTTCAGTTGAACTGTCATTAAAGAATTATTCTTGTTGGTTCAGGCTGCTGTCTGCTTCTGCTGTTGTTTTAAAAAAAAAATCCCAAGTAAGGTGTACTGGGAGAGCTTTGATTAACTTCTTTAGCAATTACTGCTTTAAATTGCATTCACTTAAGCATCTTTCAAATCTAACAGATTAAAAATCTTGATCAAATGAAAGGACAAATTCGTCCAAATAATGAGAGAAAAAGTTAGAAGAGTGCTCTGGTGAGCATCCAATGAGGAAATTTTACATGGATTTCTCTTTTATTTCTTATAAAGACATCTTTTGAAAAGCATCCCTAAATGGAAAACACATTTCTCATTTTGGTCAGTACAATCTATAATCTTGCTCTGGATATAAAATGTCATTGATTTTACAGGGGTTTTATATGTCTGAGTTAATTCACTAGCACCCAAACCAACATAAATAATAGGTGATCATTTATACTCCATCTTTATAAAACATTTTTTTCACAAGAATTTTAATTAGCATAATAATCTCATGGGATTTTGTAATTCCCAATTAATAATGGAGTCTTACTTTATTTCCCTGACAATAAAGTAAGCATAGTGATGCCTTCACTGGATCTTTGTGAGGATTAGGTGAGATAAATGTACTTCAGCAGCTTTTCACTAGTTACCAGTATAGATGTGGTTATGTATCCATTAAAGTTATTTTATTTACAAACCAAAGTCTGAAACTCTAGATTCAAAGAAATAACTTGAAAATTATTCTCCTATTCACAAATTATTTAGGAATAAATAAATTATGACCAGTGCCTCTCCTATAAGAGTCACTCCAAAGCCTGGTTTTGTGTGTCAAAGACAAGATATTGAAACACATACCTTACAAGGTCTCTAATTTATTTGGTGACATTTTCTTGAGGCTAACCTCTATATATACATTTCCAAACATATTACTTGCCTATACAAATAGTTCTTTTTGAAACACTGATGCTATAAGTTTCTTCTTTCCAGGCTTGTGTGCTTAGCAATTTCACTGTTTAAATTTGTTTCTTTATTCTTTCATATTTATTAAATCTATTACATAATATTGATTTTTGCTTTTACTACCAATTATTCTAATAACTTCGTTTAGTTTCTTGTTATGCTCAAATTTTTCTCCTACTACCTTTCTATTTTAAATACTCAAGATTTGCTGTTTCAATTTGTTTTTTCAAATTGCTAATGTCTATTAAATGCTGTTCTGCTAATATTGGATTTTCCAGGAATATTAACTAATGAGTGGATATGTAACTTTTCAAAGTAAGGTACTATGAATGTGGTATTAATATTTTGAAGATTATTAAATGCCAACCACTATTCTGTTTTATATAAATTACAAAATAACTATTCTTTTTTTTTTTTTTTTTAACAACTATTTTGCAGATGAGAAAACTGAGGCATAGAGAGATAACTTGCCAAGTAACTAAGTGATTAAAACACAAGAATTTTCAGTTTGGAAATTTTACTATTAACAGCTTCACCCTATTGTATCTCTAATTTATCTTCACTATTTTTACATGTATCTTGGGTTAAATATATTTTAAAAATTTAATCAAGTTCAGGCATCATGATACATAATATCTATAAAATAATCTGAACATTAGCTTCCTAGGAATGGCATATTCTTTATAAACTTCAGTCAGTTTGGTTTCTGTAATCCTTGTAAAATTATTCTCTTAGAATTAGCATTCTAGTTTAAAAAACAAAAACAGAAAACTTGGGAGTTTCCCATTTAAATAAAATTAGCCTACCTGAATTTACTCTGTAATGGAGATTAACTTAATTAGATATGTGGTATCTATCTTTAAAAGTAAGGGGAATATTACATTCACATAAAATATGCAAAACTCTTTTACAAAAACCAAATAGGAATACGTGCAAGATACTACATAAATATCTCACAATAACATTTCAGATGTATACCAACAAATTGTTATCATACATATTTTTCATGGTAAAAGAACATTAGAACCCCAGCTGGAAGAAAATCTATTCTCTCTCTCATTAAAATACAATGTTGTTAAGCAAATGATTTGTTTGAAATGACAATAAGTGTAGAAATAATCACCACTGAAACCTTATTTAAAAGCTATAAGTAGTAAAATTCTTTAGTAAATTTTCTTCCTCATTATTTTTTTTGTTAGCCAATGATGACATAGGCCAAAATCATCAATGACTAACAAAAGAAGTCAAAGATCATGCAAGTGACTAGGTTTTCTTTGCCAATATATCTAATAGAATATTTTGTTCTGTAACAATGTATAGGATCACTATTTTGTCTATATTTGTAAATTGAAAACTACTCAAATTGTTGGCCAACATTAATTTAGGATGCACTTAAAAAATTATTCCCAACAAATGTATGAATTCAGTTTCACTAAAATATAGTACTTCTCTAATGCATTAGAATGTCTCTAACAATGATGTATTATGTGGTGCACACCTACATGTTGTTCTTCAGAACGACACATAAAGTAACCTTAGAGGTGTACAGTTTAAGGGAACAGACATTTTGTAAGTTTCCTGAGCTGAGCTGAGATTATGATAAATTTGTACTGTTAAAATGCAGTCTGCTTATAAAAACTCATCTATAAAAGAAACATTACACTGTCATTTCCAAGAAAAAAAGATAATAACTTTTCTAAATGAATCTGATTGGAAGAAAGCAGGAAATTTGCAATTACTCAAATTGGCACTGGGCTGGAACACAGGTTAAGACCTTGGTATTCGTGAAGAATACCAGGGCTTTTTAGATTCATAATGGGTCAGAGCAATTTACAAAGTAAAAAAGCCAAAACAAAACCAGCAAAAAAGTTAATAAGAGGAAGGATGAAGTGCCTAATATGAAACCGTTGACGTTTGTTTATTAAAAGGCATAGGTAAGGCTGAGTAATCAGGTTCTAAAGAAATGGTTTTCATTTGTGATGAAAAACCACAAAATATAACATGTGTAAATTTTTCACATTCTAGAATAGTATCTGTCACATAATAGCCTCAAAATTGCAAGAAGGTTGAAACTGTGATCATAGTGAAGTCATAAATAATTTCACTCAGTTTTATATTACATAGAGATGGACACCCTTTGGCAGTTAATTTTATTTATAAAAATCTATACTAAAGAGGTAATAAGAAATGAGGTCAAAGATTTATGTGCACAGATGTTCATTACAGCATTATTTATAATAGCCAAATGTTTTAAACAAACTAAATATCTGATTTAAAAAAAAGCCCTGGTAAAAATAAATCACTGTACATTTCTAACAACACCATAACTCTATACACCAATATAGCATGCTTTTAAGAATATTTAATAAAAAAATAACTTGCTTAACATAATATCATATATATAACTATATTATATATAATATAATACTGACAATTATGTAAAATGTACAAAGATATTTATGTGAAGGAAATTATGGGAAATGAAAATTTTTTTAAATTGTTACTGGGATTCTTTTTGGATTATGGGATTAAAAGAAACTAAGATAATTTCTTATCCCTGTGCTAAACACTTCTATGACAAAGCACATATTCCTCTTTCAAAGTGTGCGAGTATTTGCTGGGCAATACTGAAAACCAGCAAAAAGATATAAACTGTTGTACCTGCTTCTTGAACTTCACACTAGACGAACTAAAAAGTTTACTCACCAAGACTATCTGATTACTCATAAAAGCAGAGTTTAGGACCTCCACCTTTTTCTACCCACCAATCTAGAATTACTATGTCATAAATTCTCCTGATAACAACTAATTCCCTTGCTTGCAAGGCTCACCTCACAATTACTCAGCTCATCACCTCAGATTCTCTAGATACCTTTAACTTTTCATTTACAATAACAAATACATTTAGCTTTGTTTCATTTAGTAGATTCTTTGATCTTTGCTTTTCTAGCAATCTCTTGACAAAATTATGGATATTTTAATTTTCAGAGCATTTTACAAATTTCTCCAATGAATATGTGAGTTTTATCATAATTGTTTATTAAGCAAATAAAATATTATAGTCAATGATTAAATATGACCCCAATCATGAAAATGACTGTCTCATAAGTGATTCACTTAAATAAACTAATAATGTTTCAGGGGGTATGAGATACTTTTCAGAACATGTGTTTTGATTCATAGCAAATTTTTCCACTTTATGCTCCATTTTCCTTTATCCTCTGTTCTCTCTCTCTCTGTCTCCCTTTTCCTTTCATTATTGGATTATAGAAATTAAAAATGCAATTTAAAGACTAGCATTATTTACACTTTTCAAACTCTTACAGGAGCACTGGTACCTATTACATCAGGTATCAGGGAGCTGTGAGTATGTGTGTATGAATGAGACAGAGAGAGAATAAGAGAGACTCTGTGCCTGTGTGTGTATGTGTTTTGATTTGATATTAGCCAAGGATATAGTCAGAAGAAAAACAGATGTAAGTAATTTGTGACTATATTTGCCTGAATAAGTTAAACTGAGTACAATTGGAAGAAAAAAAGCAGCATAGTTTTACCACATTGGACAATGGAAGCTCATTTCACACTACTGCTATTATTACATAGACAAAAAAAATGTATATACATTTTTTTCTCTTTCTGTTTAGAGGTGAGGGATAGATAACTTTTAAAGCATTATATTTTAAATGTAGACAACGTTTTTTAAACACACAGAAAACAAATGTAAGATCAAAGTAATACCAATACTTCATCTTTCTATTGCGGTTGGAACATATAATTTAAAAAGAGAATCCTTCCACTATTCAATCCCATAGACAGTTACTTTCAACAGTTTTTATGTCTGTCCACTTTTCAGATGCATATACACAGACACACATTTTATTTTTCAGGAAAAGGGTCCAAATGTACTTCACCTTAGGATATTTGTGAAATTAAATCCTAAAAATATATCACTAGGCTATAAGGTATGCACATAGTAAATTTTCATACCTATTGTCCAATTAGTCTTCAAAATGTTTATACAAATTTGTACTCTCACAAAGAATAGGAATATTACTGCTTTTCCTACATTGTGAATACTAATGGTTATTGGCCATGTTTTTTGAGATAAGAGGCCAAAATAACATGTTATCTCATTTTATAAAATTTGCACTTCTCTAAATATTAGATTCTGAGTAGCATGTCTGTACTCTTCCTTTGTTTTTGATTTCTTTGATTGCCTATTCATGTCTTTTTTTTTTGAGACAAGGTCTCTCATTCTCTTGCCCGGGCTGGAGTATAGTGGTATTATCATGACTCATCGCAGTCTCCATCTTTCCAGGCTCAGGTGATCATCCCACCTGAGCATCTTAAGTAGCTGGGACTACAGATGTGTGCCAAAGCAAACTGCTCATCTGAACCTCCCAAAGTTCTAGTGTTATAGGAGTGAGCCATTGTGCCCAGCCTACATATTATATTTTTAAAAGTTTGTATAATGTGTACTCACTTTAAAATCCTAATATGGATAACAATTAAAAATGGAACACTAACATTACTAAATGGATACACATAGATTTAGGATGTTTTTTAATAAACATTTTAAATTAAGTTGAACTGTGTGAAATTATCATTTGTAGGTAAAAATTTCAGTAGATAGTGTCAATTTCATTTTTATGTGGTTCCACCTAATGTATTTACCAGAAATTATGTGAACAGCGTTAAGGTGAAACAGTTTATGCATTTAATTGTATCAAATATTCATTTTATACCATATACATTTCCAGATTAAACTGATTCAAAAACAAAATTGGTAAGCAATGATAAAAATTCTATTCTGAAACAAAGCACTCTTACTCCTATTTTGAGTTATTTCACATACTAGATTTGTATAGAATTTTTTAGCTTACCATTTCAAAATAATCAAAAGGAAATAATCTTCATAGAATTATTAAATGACAAAATACACCTCTCCACAGAGTCAATAATAAAGTAGATAATTTTTTAAACTTATCCAACTACTACAGTTATTAGAGTAATAAATACTTTTCATATGCTTAATGAGAAGCTAAACCTTAGAACATGAGGCTAAGATTCCTAAAATACTAAAAATTTTTAGGAATATGCATGTGTTTTCAAATTAAATAACATATTTTTGATAAATCTCTCAATCCCAATATTAAAGTAATTCAGGCTTGGAAAACTATTTTTTAAAATATTCCTAGCTGGGACGCCTATTCTTATTGCTAGATTTAATTTTAGGGTTTATTTTTTAACTGAATTAAAGAAAACTTACTTGACAGACTCATTCTAAGGTTTCTTTTTATACTTCTTTAATGAGAAATGAATGCTGTAATCCAATTGCTTCAATGATTCACACTTTATAATTTAGTAGAATGATGCCTGATATTATCAAGTAATCATTTACAACCATTCACAATAATTAAATGCTGTATTTTCCTCCTAGTATAGCAGTCAGTAGTTTATATATTGATTAACAACAAAGTCCAAGTTCATATAGGTAATGACTAAATGACTACTGTTATTAATCACCTATACATATTATAGTTTTATATAAAATAAAAATTTAATTAGTTTTAGAAAATAAATACATTTCACTTTTTTAAAGGTGACAGTAGGATTCTAAATGTTTTCATGGATAATTATTCACTTATATGATTGTTTCAGCAAGAAAATCAATTTGATTTTTTTTTTTTTTTTTTTTTTTTTTTTTTTTTTTTTTGAGACAGAGTTTCTCTCTGTCGCCAGGCGCCAGGCTGGAGTGCAGTGGCGCAATCTCGGCTCACTGCAGTCTCCGCCTCCCAGGTTCAAGCAATTTTCCTGCTTCAGCCTCCAAAGTAGCTGGGACTACAGACGCGTGCCACCACGCCCAGCTAATTTTTAAGTTTTTGGGTAGAGACAGGGTTTCACCATGTTGGCCAGGAAGGTCTCGATCTATTTGATTTTATAATTCAGATTCACTGTACAAAACTGTTGAGACAATGTATTTTTAGAGCACAGAGCATGAATTTTGAAGGCAGGGACTATACCTTTTTTTATCTTTCTTCTTTTGTTTTTATTAATTTTCTTTGATAAGTATATAATGAGTGCTTACTACATTCTAGATGCAGTGCTAGGAACAAAATATTCAAAGGAGTTCTCAGCCTTCTGGGGAAACTGACAAATAGATCATGACAATGCAACATGGAAAGTGCTGGGCTGCAGGACTTGTCCCTCTTATAGAAAGTGATACGTGTGCTGACATTAAAGGATGAGTAAAGAGGTATCAGGCTAAGAAGAGGAGCAAGACATTTAGGATAAGGAGCAATCTATGAGAATGTACAGGCAATGAATGGTAGGAAGCAGTTGATTACAAATAAATTATATATAGATGAAAGCTGAATATCATTATTCTTGCTAAGAAAATTATTTGCATTTCATAAAGTAAATTATTTTCTCTTGCAAGTGTGGTAGTTTCAAGTATTGTACTCAATTATCAATTCCCCTGTAATAACATTACACATCCATACCTTTGCATGGCCTCATGGTGGGCAGTATATGTCCTCACCTCTTGAGTATGGACCTGGCCATATAAATCATTTTGGCCAATGTAATGTGGTATAAATTAAGAAAAAGCATAAAATAAAATGTGCTTGTTGTGTCCCATCTGTTTCTGCCATTGTCATAAAAAGAATATGGCTGAGTAGCCATCTATTTCAAGAAGAATGAGAGACATGAGGACCCAATCATGAGCTTGAAGTAAGTCCAGCCTTGTCCAACCTAGATCAGCCCGACTATATATATATAGTCATGTGTGTGTGTGTGTGTGTGTGTGTGTGTGTGTGTGTGTGTGTGTGTATGGTGTATGTGTATATATGTGCACACACAACCTTTATACACAGGTGTAAAAAATGCATGCTTATTGTTATATGCTACTAAACTTTTGTGGTCTTTGTTATGCAATAATACACAACCTTGAGCATAAATGTTGCTGTATTGGTAATCTATACAAATCTTCTGAAGAAGAAAGTACTTTAATTCATCTGTGATAGTATTTTGAGATTTAGATATATCTATATTTATATAAATCATATTAAAGTTTCACATAATTTTCCTGAAACTGCACAAATAAACTAAGGGTTCCTGGTGCAAAAGGCTCTTTTTGAGCCCTTCAGAAATGGTATTTCAGTCTTTAACAGGAGCACAAAACTAGCAATTCAGGCGGCAGCAGTGACTCAGGCCTGTAATCCCAGAACTTTGAGAGTACAAGGCGGGCTGACCACAAGGTCAAGAGAATGAAACCATCCTGGGCAACATGGTGAAACCCCTTCTCTACTAAAAAATACAAAAAATAGCTGGGCATGGTGGCGCCCGCCTGTAGTCCCAGCTACTCGGGAGGTTGAGGCAGGAGAATTGCTTGGACCCGGGAGGCGGAGGTTGCAGTGAGCCGAGATCGCACCACTGCACTCCAGCCTGGCGCCTGGCAACAGAGCAAGATTCTGTCTCAAAAAAAAAAAAAAGAAAGAAAAGAAAACTAGCAATTCAAACGAGTTGATTGATCTTAAACCCATGACGTGATATATCTTGGCATTGGCATCCCACCTATGACAGAGATTCAAATCTGAATCCTGGTAAGAATTAAAATAACTTCTTCCTCATTTATTCATTAAAACCTCTTCCTGGAAGAAAAAAAAAAAAAAAGGAAAGAGAGTTCATTGCCTACACAGCACCTAATCAATTTAGTTCAGATATCCCCAGTTACTCAACACAATTCATTGCTAGACTTCGATTTGCTAATAGCTAACAGAGAACAGATTTTCATCTCTAACCCACCCTGCCCCCACCCCCGTACCCTTGCCAAAAAAATCCAACAAACTAAAAAGCACTTTCAACTTTCCCTTCCTGGAGTTCCTTAAAGGTGTCTCCTTCCCGACATTTGTACAAAATTCTTAATTTGGCCTACAAGCATCATTATAGGTGCTCACTATCATGTTTCCATTCCCTAGACACAATTAATTTCTCTTCCTGTCATGCAAAAGTTCTCAGAGTGAGGGGGAACAAAGTCAGATCATAACAGGTTTCTTCTCTATCTCCCTGGAGCTTTATTTATTGATAATTTCTACCCTCCAGAGCCAAAAGGTTTGGGGAGGGATGAAGTGGATGATGAAAAATCAGTTAATGGTTACAATGTACATTATTCTATTTGGGTGATGGATATCCTAAAAGCCCTGACTAGACCACTACACAAAATAGGCATGCAAGAAAATTGTATATGTATCCCATAAATTTGTAAAAATAAAATACATAAATAAGCAGGAAGAAAAGGTTATAAAAAATTAAAGTTTGGGAAAAGCAGAAACTTTGCAAATTTCTAATGGGGAAATGCTAGTTTTACTCATAATTTATTTTGTTTTATTTGCTTGTCTTGAATCATAGATCTTATTTATGGCATCGAGTTGTCTACATAATGTGATTTTCAAAAACAAATTTCAAGAAAAGGGTTACCCTGGGTTTTTAAGATTGGATTTCTTAAAGTTTATTTTTAAGGGGACATTCCATTTATATTGTGAATATTATTCACATTTTACCAGTTTTTACTTTATCAGTTATTTTGAAAAAACATTACATATGAATATGGATTTGAGAGTTACTGGGAGAATAAGTTATATACAAACCTGTCTTAAAATGATTAATATAATTGTGGCATTTGGAGATAAAATGGAAGGGATGCTAGAATGTAAATCAAATGAAATTTCTGTCTTTGTGTTATTGCATTCTGTGAAAATGATTAGATGTATTTTCCTCAAATTTAGAACATATGTTAGGGATGTTGTTTTAAAATATTGGCTTGTGGCTTACATAACTGTCACATTAAGAACTTTATCAGAAACTTCAAAGGGTAAGCCGATTTTCTTTTTTAACAGATGAAACTGATAGATAGGGAAAGACCTGTACACCTGCTGATTGGGATGCCTCATATGCATAAAGATGCTGCTGAGAAAATACAAACTGCTTTCAGATAGGCCTGCCCAAGAAACACTCACAAGGGGCAGACACCTTGATCACAAGAAGGTTGCTTCACACTTGGGCAGTAGTGGGTAGCAAGAGGTATATATTTATTATAAATGGTTTACTGTTTTGTCAGACAGCTACAATCTAGGTTTCAGAAAGAAGATCCATAATTAGATTTAAATGAATGTTTGTTATAAAGAAATTATATAAAGCCACAACTAGGTTTGTTTTGTGGGTAAAAATAATCATGAATAGCTTCAGTGTTTTCCATAAGTTGAAATGTTAGTCACATGTGGTAGAATACAGTGTTACATATTTTCCAAAATCAACACGGGTATTTTTGCTTTTTTTTTTTTTTTTTTTTTCCTGAGACAGAGTCTGGCTCTGACTCCCAGGCTGAAGTGCACTGGTGTGATCTATAATCTCTGCCTCCCAGGCTCAAGCCATCCTCCCACCTCAGCCTCCCAAGTAGTTGGGACTACAGGCACACACCACCACACCTGGCTATTTTTTGTGTTTTATGTAGAGATGGGGTTTCACCCTGTTGCCCAGACTGGTCTGAAATTCTGAGCTCAAGTGATCCACCTGCCGTGGTTTCCCAAAGTGCTGAGATTACAGGCATGAGCCACTGCACCTAGCCTTAAACAAGTGTTTTACAGTCTGGTTATGAAGGTATATTTTTAAAATTTTTAAATTAAAAAGAATATTCTAAGTATAACTGAATATAATTATTCAGACCACTATTCTTAAGTCATTGGTTAAAATAAGTTCTCAATTTCATGGACAAAAATGTACTGAGGGTATACTATGTACTTCAAAATACTTCTTACGTGTCTGTTTTTATGAGATGCACAGAAGAGTAGTGTACTGAAACTTAGCTCAGGAGAGGAAACAAATTACTGCAATTTAGTAAGTTTTTTTTTTTCAGTAATTTGAAATTGGGTGCCATCTATGAATGCTAAGCTTCAGATTCAGACAGACTTGGACTTGATTGCCGGCTTAGACACATTCTGTCTATGCAGTATTGGACTTTATTCCTCAGTTTTATCATCTGTAAAATGGGGATGAATAGGCCCTCCCTCTTGGGGTTATAATTAGAACAAATGGCAATTGTTAATATAAAAAATGTAGCACAGTTCCTGAAACATCACACTCATTGAATATTAGTTGTTATTAGTATTAATATAAAATTTACTTATAACAGACATCATTTTTGCAGTGTCATATTTTCTAATTGAGTTTTTTTTTGGTTGGGTGGTTCAAAAAGTAAAGAATTTTATACACTTTTTGGTCAAATATTGTTCTCAGTCATTCTTTAACTTCTTTTCCAATTTAATGCACTTAAGAAAAGCATATTGTTTGTTACTATATTCTACAGATTACCATAGCTTTTTTTCTTCTTGTAATGCTAATTAAATTTTTTTAACAACTTACACATCTAAAAATCAGCTCTCTTAATCCAGTGGTTCCCATACTATTTTCATCCTTATATTAGTACTACATTTATTAAAACAAATATCTAGCTTTTACTATTATATTCTCTCACATCATAGAAACTCCATGCATCATTTCTTATGGCCCCCATGGGAGGATATTTCTGAGTTGAGTGACTTCAGATGGTAGGAAGTAGATCCCAGAAAGATTATATAAATTTTTTAGTGCCAATAAAATTAAAAAAAGGTATACTACATTACATTTATATATTTAATGAAATATTTCTAAATAGAGGAATTTGTATCTCACTCTTGTTAATGGATGGCATGATGGGAGGATATTTGGTTTATATGTCTACCAATATCCCAAATCACCAAGTAAACTAAATGCCCCCATTTCTTTCCTTAAAGCAGTTAGAAACTTGAGTATATTTGTGCCGTGAATATAATAGAGAGAAAGGAAATGCCAGTGTGGAGATGGGTCTGATGCCCATGTCCCAGTTAGGCAGGCAATGAGTAGTAAATTGTCAGTTGGCAAAGCAATGGAAGATAAGGTTACAGAAGTAATAAGAATCAAATTGCTAAGGGTCTGAAATCAAGACAGAATGGTTTGGCTTCTGGTCAATAGCCAGTCCATTATTTCGGGCATTTATCCTTTAAACTAGCTGAGCAAAGAGATTAAAAATATAATCTACTGCCTCTTGGCACTAAGTGTTTGGCATATGCCATTTAGAACTGATAGGAGGAGTGAAAGAAGAAGCAAAAAAATCAGCTTGGGGCATGGTGGCTCTATGTTCCAGCAAAGAGGAATCATCTATGGTTTTTTGTGACTTTAGAAAACTGTCTATTATGCTATCACATGGCACCTGTATCATTAGAATTTGTCTTTTCATCTTTTTCTTTTAACTGCCCATTTTATTTTCGATTATTCTCCTCCGTAAGTCATGTTTACTGTGCCTTCTGTTTGGAGGGTTACATGGTACCTGAATTTGTTGTGAAATGTTGGGCACATTATAATCACCTCTGTAAGTTTATGCAGCTATAATTTAGATGAAAAATAATTGTTTCACTGAGTTACGGTAAAGATTTATAACTGAGATCAAGAAAGAGAATGTGTCGTGCACAGTCCCAGCTATGTGATATTTTTATTTTATACCCTTAACATAAGAGTGCTGGAATTTTGGAAATATATCAAAAACAAGCTTTTATGCTTTTTCCCAAACTAAGGAGCATATTTCCTTTGAGGTTTCTATCACCAGACAATATCGATGTCCTATATAATTCTTTTTCTCCTCTAACCATGGATCTCTCTGGAGGCTCCCATTTTTGTGTCTGTTGAAAATTCTACTCTATACTTTCCCAAATGAGAAATAGAATGGTTTTAAAAAATTTTTTTCCAGAGGTTTTGGCATTATCTGCCTTCATGTTTATTTGCAAAGGGGAAGCAAAATAAGTTTATTATTCTTTGTCTGTGTTGGCAACCTCCTCTAGCATTGCTGAGTCTTCCTCAATGAGTTGGTAGCACAGCATGGCAAACTGCACTGTTTTCCTCCTTAATTCAGGCCCTCCTCTAAAAGTACAAATGTGTATTTTGTTAGAACCAGTGGAATTTTTAAATCATAAATATTTTAGATTTCTTTCATTTGCTATCAGTCTAAAATTCAACATATTAAACTGTAAAAATGGTTTCAAAGACCATTCTCTCTATCTGAGAATTTAAATTTCATTATAAATAAAATTTACCAAAGACACTGAATAAAGGCTGGAAATCAGAAAGAACTGGCAATGTAATTCTTTCACATACAGAGTTAAATGATACAGATATAATTTGAATTAATAAGAAGGTAAGGGGAGGGGACAAAGCCAGGTGGCTGAATAGAACCCTCCAGCAATTGTTCTGTATGCAGGAACACCAAACTGAGCAACTGTTTACACAAGAAAGCACTTTCATGAGAACCAAAAATCCCGTAAATGATCATAGTTCCTGGTTGCAACATCAAATCAAGGGAAGTGAAAAGGGTAGGAAAGACCACCTTGAACTGTGTACACTACTCCTCCCTCAAATCCTGGCAACAGCCATGTGGTTTAGCTAAAAAAAATGCGATTGACATACTGAAAAATGCATCAGTCTCCTATCAGCAGGATTGACCAAGCAGAAGAAAGAATTCATGAACTTGAAGACAGACTATTTGAAAATACACAATCGTGGAGATAGGAGAAAAAGAATAAAGGGTGAAGCATGCACACAAGATCTAGAAATAGCCACCAAAAGGCAAATCTGAGGGATATTGGCTTACAAATGAGGTAGAGAAAGATATGGGGGTTTTAAGTTTGTTCAAAGGGATGATAACAGAGAATTTCTAAATTCTGGAGAAAAATCAATATTCAGGTACAAGAAGGTAATACCAAGCAGATTTAACCCAAAGAAGATGACCTCAAGACACTTAAAAATCAAACTCCCAAAGATCAAGGATAAAGAAAATTTCTAAGCACTGAGAGAAAAGAGACACAACATGCAAAGTAGATCTAATATGTCTGGCAGTGGATTTTTCAGTGGAAACCTTACAGGCCAGGAGAAAGTGACCTGACATTTTTAAAGTACTGAAGGAAGAATACTTTTATCCTAGAATAGGATATCCAGTAAAACATTCTTCAAACAAGAAGGAAAAATAAAGACTTTTCCAGACCTGGCCTATAAGAAATGCTAAAGGAAGTTCTTCAATCTGAAAGAAAAGGACATTAACAAACAATAAGAAATCATCTGAAGATACAATATTCTTAGGTAATAGCAAGCACACAGAAAAACATAGAATATTATAAAATTGTAACTGTGGTATGTAAATCATTCAAATCTTGAATAGAAAGATGAAAAGGTGAACCTATCAAAAATAGCTACAACAACTTTTAAGACACAGACAGTACAATAAGAGAAATGTTAAAAACTTTAAAAGTAGGGGATGAAGTTAAACTGTAGTTATTAGTTTTCTCTTTGCTTGTTTGTTTATGAAATCAGTGTTAAGTCGTCATCAGCACCCTACTGTCAGCACTGGACAGATCATTCAGACAGAAAATAAAGAAACATTGGACTTAATCTGCACCATAGGCCCCAGTAGCCCAAATAGTTATTTACAGAACATTTCATCCAATGGGTTCAAGATATACATTCTACTCCTCAGCACATGGATTAAAGACAGGCTATATATTAGTCCACAAAAGAAGTTTTAAAAATTAAAAAAAAATGACATCATTCAAGTATCTTCTCTGACCACAATGGAATAAAACTAAAAATTGGTAACAAGAGGAATTTTGAAAACTATATGTGCACATGGAAATTAACAACATATTCCTGAATGACCAATGGCTCAATGAAGAAATTAGGAAGGAAATTTGAAAGTTTCTCAAAACAAATTAAAATTGATGTATAACATTCCAAAACCTGAGAGATACAGCAAAGCAGTACTAAGAGTAAAGTTCATAGCTATATGTGCCTACATCAAATAAAGTAGAAAAACTTCAAATAAGTACCCTCACAATGCATCTTAAGTAAAACAGCAAAAGCAAACCAAACTGCAAATTAGTAGAAGAAAAGAAAGAAAGATCAGAGCATAAATAAATGAAATTTAAACAAAAAAATACAAAATATCAATAAAACAAAAATGATGTTTTTTTTGGAAAAGATACAATTGGCAAGCCTTTACCAAGACTAAGTAAAAAGAAGACCCAAATAAATAAAATGAGAAATGAAAAATGACACATAACTACTGATACAGTAGAAATTCAAAGGATCATTAGAGAGTACTGTGAATAACTATATGTGAATTAATTGGAAAACCTAGAAGAAATGTATAAATTCCTGGACATAAAGACCTACCAAGATTGAATCATGAAGAAATTTAAAACGTGACCAGACTAGTAACTGGTAACAAGATTGAAGCTGTAATGAAAAGTCTCCCCACAAAGAAAAGCCTGGGACACAATGGCTTCACTGCTGAATTTTACTAAACGTTTAAAAAAGAGCTAAGACCAATCCTACTCAAATTTGAAAATAGAAAAATAGAGGAGGGAAGAGTTGCAAATTCATCCTATTACACTGATACCAAAACTAGACAAAGGAATATCCAAATAAAAGAAAACTCCAGGCCAATATACCTGATAAATGTTGCTGAAAATATCCTCAACAAAATACTAGCAAACTCAAAGACATACTAAAAAGATCATTCATTGTGACTCAGTGGGATTGCAAAGATGATTCAATGTATGCAAATCAATCAATGTGATACATTATGTGAAAAGAATGAAGGACAAAAACTATATGATCTCTTCAATCAGTGCTGAAAAAGCATTTGATAAAATTCAGCAACCCTTTATGATAAAAAAATACCCTCAGAAAAACTAGGTATAGAAGGAACATACCGCAACACAATAAAGGCCATATATGACAGACTCACAGCTAGTATCATTCTGAACAGGGAAAAACTAACAGTCTTTAAGATTCATACCCCATAAATAGACATACCTATTATGTACCCATAAAAATTAACAATTAAAAAAAGAATGTAGGATCATTGATTGATTGATTGATTGATTTTACCAAGTCTTGCTTTGTTGACCAGGTTGGAGTGCAGTGACACAGTCAGAGTTCACTGTAATCTCAAACTCCTGGGCTCAAGCTCTCCTCCTATCTCAATCTCCCAGGTAGCTAAAACTGGAGACACATGCCACCACACTCAGTTAATTTTAACTTTTTTGTGTTGAGATAGAGTCTCCCTGTTTTGCCCAGACTGGTCTCAAACTCCTGGCCTCAAGCGATCCTGTAACCTTAGCCTCCCAGAATGCTGGGATTATAGAAATGAGCTAGCATGCCTGGCCAGTTTCTTCTAAATTCCCTTTAAGTTGAACCAAATTTTAAAACCCATGAGTTCACCATTTTAAATTCTGTTGACAACTGAGAAATGACTTTTGTAATTAAAAGTTCTATTGAAGAATAGTTCTATTATTATTAATCTTGATTTCAATGTAAGTTTAATCTAATTTTTTGAAAATGTAATGTAGCTATTAAGTTTTTGAATTTTTTTAAAAGTACAACAATGTACACCTGAAATGTGACCTACTAACATGAGCTCGCAGATAGTCTATCAGCTTCTGCACAGCAGAAGAAACTATCATCAAAGTGAACAGATACCCTATGGAAAGGGAGAAAATTTTTGTAATCTATCTGTCAAAGGTCTAATATCCAGAATCTACAAGGAACTTAAATTTACAAGAAAAAAAAAACCCATTGAAAAGTGGGCAAAGGACATGAAATACACTTCCCAAAGGAAGACATGTATATGGCCAACAAACATATTAAAAAAGTTTGACATCACTGATCATTACAGAAATGCAAATTGAAACCACAATGACATACCATCTTATACAAGTCAGAATGGCAGATACTAAAAAGTCAGGAAGCAACAGATGCTTGCTCTGTTGTGGATAAAGAAGAATGCTTTTACACTGTTGGTGGGAATGTAAATTATTAAAAGTAATGGTAAAACTGCAATTACTGTTTCACCAAGCTACTAATTCAACTATTGTGAAAGCAGTGTGATCATTCTTCAAATACCTAGAACTAGAAAATACCATTTGATACAGCAATCCTATTATTGGTATATACCCAAAGGAACATAAATCATTCTATTATAAAGATACATGCATGAATATGTTCATTGCAACACTATTTACAATAGCGAAGATATGGAATCAACCCAAATGCCCATCGATTATAGACTGGATAAAGAAAATATGGTACATATACATCATAGAATATTATACAACCATAAAAAGGAATGAGATCATGTTTTCGCAGGGACATGGATGGAACTGGAAGCCATTATCTTCAGCAAACTAACACAGGAAAAGAAAACCACCAAACACCACATGTTCTCACTTATAAGTGGGAACTGAACAGTAAAAACACATGGACACACACTGGAACCTGTCACAGCAGGAGAAGAAGGGAAATCATCAGGATAAACAGCTAATGCATGTGGGGATTAATAAGTAGGTGACGGGTTGATAGGTAGAGCAAACCACCATGGCATACATTTGCATATGTCCTGCACCTGCATATTAAAATTTATTTTAAAAAAAACAACATAGTTTTTATCAACCCACTTATGCAGAGAAATTCAAAATTGGCCGTTGTGGAAGGACAATCATAAAATGACTTAAGGTTTCCATATGTCTAAAGTGGTAAGGTGTCACCTCTAGTTTAAAAAAAAAAAAAGTAGTTCCCTATTATTATTGGTTCGATTTCAATATTGCATGCCTCATGTGTACTTTCATTGTATAAAATATGATACCTGCAAAGGTTTTATTCTGGACACTTGCCCTTTTTCAACTCTGAAAGGGCTCCTAATGATCTCTTATTTGATTCCTAATGCTCTTTATTCATTTTAGAACTTGGTTAGAAATTCACATTTACTACTGCTCAACAGAATCTCTCAGGGACATTTGGCCTCTCATTTTACCCTGTCCCTTCCATCTACATTCAGACAACGTTCCGTATTCTTCACAATAAAATCTGAGAGGCCTACACATACTGCCTCCACAGTATACAAGTTAGAGCTACAACAGCATTAGGAATTAGAATGCTAATATATAAATATTGTTTGTTTATCCAATTATGTATTTATTCCATGATATTTATTAAGCCCATTTTGAATGCAATCATGTATACATAAATACAATTATGTATTTATTCCATAATATTTACTAAGCCAAGTTCTCCCAAGGTGGAACAACACTCCAGTGATCAAACAAACACCTTCACTGTCTTGGAGTCTCCAAGTATCTTTTCCACTCCCCACTTCTAGCAGATTTCCTGGGTTTCTCTGCTCAGCTCCTCGACTTTCCCTTGTTCTGACTGAGACCATATATGTTGGGAAATGGGCAACTGGAAGGAGGTTATGTTAATATTTATTAGCAAGATCATGGAGCTACTCATTGAAGAGTAGACAGAATACATCCTAAAAGCAGGACGCAAAGTGAGGAAGGGAGAGTAAAAGCCAAGGAGGAGGCAGAAGAGCTACCTTCTCCCTACCCCTCATCCCTGCTGCTGGCTTGCTTGAGTGGGGAAGGCAAAAGAAAAAAAGGATTTTGAGAGAGATGGGTAAATAAAATTTCAGTAGAACCTTCTGGTTTGTGATATAGGCTTTGTTGCTACCTGTTTCAGAGACTTTCAATGCTGATTGTTTTTCTGTGATACCAACGTTGTCTTTGAGCTTCTTTCTGTGTGAAACTATGCTGTTACTGGCTGTCTTAGCTCACTTGTGTTGCTAAGGTTATTTATAAAGGAAAGGTTATTGGGTTGACAATTCTGTTGGCTGGAAAACTGGGCATCTGGTGAAAGCCTCAGGCTGCTTCCAATCATGGTACAAGGTGAAGGGGAGCCAGCATGTGCAGAGATCACATGGAAAGTCAGAGAGGCGAGAGAGAGCGGAGGGAAGTGCAAGATCCAAGCAACCAGCTCTAGAAGAACTAATAGAGCAAGAACTCACTCATTACCATAAGGACAGCACCAAGCCATTCACAAGGGATCTGCCCCTGTGACTCAGACACTTCCCATTAGGCCCTATCTCCAACATTGTGGATCAAATTTTAACATGTGTTTTGAAGGCTCAAGTATCCAAATTCTATTAATGACTAAGAGCCAGCCCTGTTGTTTGGGATATACAAGTTCCGAGTAGACTCTTCCCAGGACAAAAAACTAGGGAGGAAAATGTATCCAGTTTATCCATACCCATATCTGAGAATTAATTATGGAAAATTGTGCAGAATTTTACCTTTCTAGTGAATTTCTCCCAATTCTCAATTTATTTTATTCTCATAGAATACTGCATCCTTGACTTATGCTAAGCTGATAACTGAAATGTATGAAAATAACCAAATGAAAATTATCCCTTTTGCTAGTTTAAATCATTGTGTATTAGTATCTAAAGAGTGCTCATTTGCAATGAAAAACAGCAAGAATTTTCATTCTTGTTTATTACCCTTTAGACCAAGGGGAATACATGATATTTTGATTTATGTTTCCATTATTTATTATTAGAGCTGAACTTACATTTTTTGTTAGTAATAACAGACATTATAGAATATTACTTTTTAAAGCCTAAAAGGACAAATTAGATCCTGTGTGATTTTATGGTGCCAGGGCATTCATATTTAGCTGTGCAGATTAACTCAAATTCTCCTCCACCACCCCAAATACAATGTATATATAAGTATAACCATTTTGCAAAATAGAATGGTGTTAAAGCCAAAATTCAAATAAGAATCTTATTTCAATATCTTTAGTTCTCTACTGCATCATATTATAATAGCAGTTTTATTTAGTACATAAGTATATATTTAAAATAATTTCCATCAGTAGATTTAAAGAACCTGTGCTAGGTGATATTTATTTGACGTTTATGGCGTTAGTCCTCAGAAAAATGGTACCAGATTCCTTATGCAATGATCTGCAATTCCATTTTGTAAATATTCAGGAGCATATTAGTTGGTGTGTCTAAATCTCCCAAATTAAAATGAACCATTAGAATTTTATAAGCTGATATCGCCAGCATATTATTAAAATAGAAACTATAAACAAATACTGTGTGTCACTGGCACCAAATCAATAGGCGTTTATAGGAACAGCTTAGCAGATATGTACTTGTTTTCTAAAACATGTAATAGTCAAAAGTGTCAGTTAAATTGAAACCCAGCCACCCTGATTAATTCCAAAAGAAGACAGCTTCTGTGACTGACAACATCTTTCTCTGATCTGCATCCTGATTTGCATTGGACAGGCATTAATCTCTTCACTGACCACATATTGTAAGCTTAAAGACAATTTCTCTGGAAAACCTTAGCTCAAAGACAACAGAAATAGCTGTTCCCTATAGCATATGAAGCTCGTCCCAAAAATGTTGCTGTGGAAGATACTCAGCGGGCAAAGCTGCTGCAATTTCATTTTCAATACCTTTCAATCCTGACTATTTGCCTGAATCTTACCACTAAAAGTAGCTTTATATTAATAATAAGCAACATATAATATAAAAAGCAATCATCTTTGCCTCTCAATTATATAAGAATGTTTTGAAACTGTTTAAGCATTTCTTCATGGCATTTCCAAATATGTCGTTGAATAAACCTATTAGTGTTATACCTGTCAATATATTTAAATTTTATGCTTAATATGAAGGTGGTTTGCAAATTATTGGTTTTCTATCAATTTCTGTGGTTCTATGTTTTCATTTCAAATAAGCTAAAACCAGGAATATCATAAAATATTTCTAAAATATATGATATTCTATTCTGTTGGTAATGGCTTTTCTTTTTTTCTTTTTCCTTGTATTCTGCTTGAGGTTGGGTCTTACTCTGTTGCCCAGGCTGGAGTGCATTGGCATGATCAAGGTTCACTGCAGCTTCCACCTCCCTAGGTTAGGGTGATCATCCCACTCAGCCTCCCAAGTAGCTGGGACTATAGGCACATGCCACCACACTCAGCTAATATTTGTATTTTTTGTAGAGATGAGGGTTTGTCACATTGCTAAGGCTGGTGTCGAACTCCTGTGCTCAAGCGACCCACTGGCCTTGGCTTCCCAAAGTACTGGGATTACAGGCATGAGCCACTGCAGTCAGCCCAGTAATGGCTTTTCTTTTAGAAATCATCCTCTCCAAAGTCCTAATTGGTTTACTAGTATCAATAACAATTTGGAGGCTTGTTCTTTTCTTTCTATACTTGCTTGCAAATCTTCTCTATGAGAACAATACAAATGCTTTTACAGAAACAATTACAAATTTATTGAATTTATCTTACCTAAAAAGTCTTTAGGATGTTTATTTAGCACAATATATAATTGAATTACCTCATTTAAAAAATACAGCATTCTTTTTAAATAGCTCATTTTTTAGATGAGGTTCAACATTAAGGAAAAAGTATTTAAGTGCACATTATTTTTTCAAGATTATTTTGTGAATAAGTAAACAAATACAAGAAAGTTGAATTCGTTTACAGTAAGTCAAGTTTGCCGGAAGCCTCAGACATTTGAGAAAGTCTTGCCAGGCTTAAAATACAGCATGTTCTGGGCAAAGACAACAGTTAAAGCGGAAAGAGACAATCCTTTTCACACATTCTGGCTCCTTTAGGCTGCTCGTGTTCATTTAATTTTTGTTGATTAGTCAAATCCTACTATTATGATGCTCATCATTGTATCAGAGGGCCTGCCTGTTTAGCATGACCTGAGGCTGAATCGTGCTAACAAGGGAAATGAAAGAGATCAAACATTTTTCCAAATAGTTTCTGGTGTTTAACCAAGAAATAAACTACCTACTGGAAAGCATATGGCTTAGTGAGTTAGACTGCATCTTCAAAGAGACCTGGTTAACTTTAGGAGTACTCCAAAAACCTAACAAACTAAACAAAATTCCTATATCTTAAAAAAAAACTTCAAAAAGAATTAAGGTCAGTAAGTCTATTTTAATAGTATCTTTATAATGTTTTACCTTTGAGAGGTAAGAAAGTTTGAATTGCTATTAAAACTGCTTTCTTCATTGCATTTAGCAATGTATTGTACAAGAGGACTGGGCACTGCATTTTAACTTGCATGTTTTTAAGAAGCACATAAAGGACAGGATCACAAAGAATAGACAAATGCAAAACCATAAAATACAACTACATGGAAATATAAATACTTTTGGCGTACATTGTTAGGTAAGTCATGGATCAGTATCCATCATAGTAACAGAAAGCGGATCAGTAGTTGCCTGAGGAAAGAGGCTAGAGTGGAGAGGGAAAGGAGAGAGGAATTACAAAATGGCATGAGAAAACATTGGGGATGACGAATATGTTCATCATCTTGATTGTGGTGATAAGTGCACTGCTGCATAGCTGTGTCTGTACACTAGTTTGCACCTATGTCAAACTGTACACTTGAAAAATGTTTGTGAAATTACTCTAAGTTAAACTATTTTCAAGTATAACCATTTAGTAAAATGTACAGTTGTTTATTTCCTAAAGATTTCTACAAATTGAGAATGAATGGTGTTCAAGATTAGTCATATGTAAACTCTAAAACACTAAAATTCATAATGAGGCTGGGCATGGTTGCTCACGCCTGTAATTTCAGCTCTTTGGGAGGCTGAGGCAGGTGGATCACTTGAGGTCAGGAGTTGGAGACCAGCCAGGCCAACATGGTGAAACCTGGTATCTACTGAACACATAAAAATTACCCCAAATCAGTTGAACCTGGGAGGTAGTGTTTTCAGTGAGCCAACATCAAACCACTACATTCGAGCCTGGGCAACAGAGCAAGATTCCATTTCGAAATAAGTAAATATTCATAATGAACTTGACATAGAGTAAGCACTCCATAAATATGTATGAATAAAAATTAGTTTGTAATTCAATTATTATATCTATAAGTCTATTAGACTTGTCAAAACTATGTGTCTGGTTTAGAGAATGTCTCGATGCATAAACTTTCCCTGCCAGAAGCCACTGTAATATGCTAGTCAATAATGATGTTGATATACTAAGCACAGTAATAATATGTGTTACTCTTAACAACACCCACTACTTTCCTTAAAAGCAGTACATGAACTAGAAGATGTTGCTTAATCATTGAAAAGTGAAACACCACAGAACAAGTAGTTTTCAAATCACAGCATTGGTGGTCTCTAACTCCACCTACTGGCCCAGTAAGTCTTTATTGGACCCTCACCCCATTCAATTATTATAGTACATTTCCAAAATAATCTACTGAATTTTATACACATATTCAAGTTGACCTCAGGAACTGCTTAGGTTCTCATGGCAATTAAATTTTATGGGCTCTGTTTTTCTGAAGACTAGTTTTGATGAACTTTTAGCCTCATTAGGAGGTTTTCTTCATAGTTCAGGACTAATAAGCCTCTAAGGCAATGGTTTTCCAAACTGTCTATATATCTCCATAACCTGAAGAACTTTAAGAACTCACCAATGCTCAGTACCTAAAACAGATCAATTCAATCATAATGTTGGGGTGGGGCCCAGATAAAATAGCAAGATATTCTATTAAATAATTATTTTAATACCTAATTTTGAAAGCATTTCTTTAAAAATACTTTATAGGTAATCCCTAAAGATACTCCATTTTCACACATTCTTGAACTCAAATATAATATCCTGCGTGGAGGATAACATGTATGTTATCCCCCAAGCTGTTCAGAGAAGAAACTTCCTGAAGGTCTAGCCTTTGCAAAATCCCTTGAAATACTGATTTATTAGACATAAAATAGATGAATATATAATTTTAGCTCAAATAGACATTATGTTATACTAGATTCTATTATAAATTTAGTATTGACATCAAAATTGCAATGAAAATTGCTGGAGGATGTTGAAAGTGTTCTATCCACTAATGCTAGGAGCTGAAAAACACTGCTATTATTTTTATTTTAGCATAGCAACGCCTTACAATAGCCTTCAAAGTTATAATTTTATAAAGACATCACTAAATGTGTGCTTCTTGGTTACTGATTGTGTAACTGGGTTTTTTTACTTGGGTGCTGGTGAGGCACAGCTCCCCCAGGAGAATGCTGTGGGTTCTTGGTCTCCAACCTCTTAAAGAATAAGCAATGGGACCACTGCAGATGTGCCGTATGCCCGTAAAAGTAAATATCAGACCCAAGAAGTGTTGCAGAAAGGTGATTTTGTTTAGGTAGAGAAAAGATAAAGAAAAGGAGAAGAGAAAGACTTCCACTAAGAGTGTGGAAGGGGATTCCAGTGGGGAAATCCCAGAGGGGAAAGGGAGTTCCCACCACGTGGGAGGGGATTCCAGAGAGCAGGAATCCAGCATGAGTGAAGGAGCAGGGGCGTTTATCCTGGGAGACATTCCCACCTTCCCAAGTTCCTCTGGCCAATGAAAGGAGTTCCTTTAAACTTCCGCTGGGGTGATTGACGCTTTGTTTCTTTCCGTGCCCTTGAAATTCAAACATAGACCATTAAATCTCCCGGATGGAGAGAGATGGGAGTGGGGCATGGCGCTGAGAAATTCTTGCCCTTAAAACTATGCCCCCTCGTGGACCCGGAAAGAGAACCCATTCCCTCAATTTCTCTATGCATTCCTATTTTTTTTTTTTTTTTTTTTTTTCATTTTTTTCTATTGCATCCATTTCTTGGTTTATATCCAGTCCACAGGAAGTAAGTAGCCTCCATACACAATACTGCATTTTTTCCAATAATCAATTAGATTTGTAAAATACCATGAGCAAAGTCCTGTGTAAGGTGAAACATCAAGGGGAAAGCCAATACAAAAACATAAAGCATAGTTCAGATCCTTCAAGACAGTCACTTCCATAAGCCCATGAAATCCTGTCTTTGTGTGACAGGATTTGTTGTCCAGGTTTGTAACCCCGGATTCTCAAACGTACCTCAGTTTAGAGAGAATCAGAATTTGGGGGATGTAATACTAGGCTCACTTGCTCACTTACTGAGTGTTAAGTGCAGCACACATGGAACTGAAGACTGGTGAGCTCTCAAACCTATAATGTTCGCTTGCCCCACTCATGAATAATGGGTCTGGTCGTTATTCCGTTTTTGTGTTCCTTCACTAGATGCCTTGGCTACGTTGTTTTGTTTTAACACAGGTGGCTTTTTACCTCTCAGCTTGCCAAGAACTCCAGATATATTGGCTTTTTACCCATCCATATCTGTATTAGTTACCTAATGCTGCTGTAACAAACCACACAAACTTAATGGCTTAAAACCACAAACATATATTCTCTCACAGTTCTCTGGAGGCCAGAAGTTCAAAATAAATGTATCATGAGAAAGTGTTTCCTTTCTAGGATCTGTGGAAGAATCCTTTCTTTCTTCCAGCTTCTGGGGCTGTTAGCATTTCTTGGCTGTGGCTGCATCACACTTCAAATTCTAGCTCCATCTTTTTTGCCCATGTCTAATCTCGCTCTGCTTCCCACTTATAAGACACTTGTGATGATAGTTAAAGCGATGATAGTTAATAAGCCTACCTGTGTAGTACAGGAGAATCTCCTCATCTCAAGATTCTTAATTATACATGCAAAAACACTTCTTACAAATACGGTAACATTTAGAGATTCCTGGGATTGGGATGTGGATATAACCATTCATGCCATTATCAAGTCTACCACACCACTGTACTACACACCTTCATTGTAGATAGCAGAGTTGAAGGGTTATAGGAATGGCTGCCATATCCCCACTTTTCCTCTTACCCTCATGCTTTCTTCTTTTTCTATTTTTTTTCCCAAGGAAGAAAATAAAAATTCTAACACTACACACTAAGAGCAAAACATCCTATTGATTAAGTCAGCAGAACTATGAATTGCAATCCTCTCTCTGTTGAAAAACAATGTTTATGTCCATTCTACTAAACAGTTACTTTTATCTGTCCAGAATATCATCCTCTTTTATCTGAGAAATGTTCATACGGTTTGGTGGTCGTGCCACCACTGGTCAAGTCCTGTGACCTAAGCTAATTAGGGTCCTCTTTGTCAGTTTGGAAAACTGAGACCAAGGAAGAAGCTTTCTTCTCTCATTGGTTAGCCACTAAATAATGTGACAGCATCCCCCTGTCACCTACAGCTGGCATTTCTCCCCATGTTATCCCTCCCCAACATCCCCACCCCACCGCTGTCCCTTCCTTGGCCTCCACCAACAGACCCCAGTGTGTGATGCTCCCCTCCCTGTGTCCATGTGTTCTCACTGTTCAAACACCTGTCTAAGAGAGAACATGCAGTGTTTGATTTTCTGTTCTTGTGTCAGTTTGCTGAGAATTGTGGTTTCCAGATTCATCCATGTCCCTACAAAGGACTGTACATGTACCCTAGAACCTAAAGTACAACAACAACAAAAAATAAAATAATAAAGTGACTGCAAAGCAGCTACAGGGAGGGCTGTGTTTTCTGCTGAGTGGAGGTGGCTGATAGACAAAGAAGGATGATAGAGAATGTAGGGGAAAGAGGAAAAGTGAGGGAGAAAGAGCAATAAGAACGGTGAGTTTATTGTTCCTGGTGCTGCCTTTCCTTCCATTCTGTGAATTAAGTCCAATGTAATTCTAGCTGGTTGTGTGATACAGAGTGATGAACAAAATAGTTATGAATAAAGTACCCAATGAAAGATAACTAAGAGGTTGGGTTCCCATAGAATTCTACAAGTGTGCTTTTAAAATTATTATTCTGTTAATCTGGAACACATCCTCTCATTCAGACAATGTGTTCAGCCTCTCAGGAAAGCCTGCTCTGACTACATTAATCACAATTTACATACCGACCCTCACCTCAAAAAATTGGCTTTCTTTTCTCTATAGTATCTGTCTCCATATAGTATAATATATACTCAGTTTAATCTTTTTGTTTATTCTCTGTCTTCATCTTAAACCATCAACTAGAATATGACCTAAATAGCATGCAGATTTTTTTTAATACCACAATCTCTAGAATAGTGCCTAGCACATTTCAAGGCCTCAAAACATATAGGTCAAGTGAAATAATATTTTTAAGCTTATTAAAGTCTATAATCAAGATTAAAATACTAGAAGGAGCTAATGGAATGCAAATTTAAGAATAATGTGACCGAGTAACATACCTATTTGTATTTTAGCTATAATTATGCTGTATGTTTGAGCTTACAGAAAAGCAGATTTAGCGGCAAAATTTAATGATTTAATGGAAAGAGACTAGGATTTAGAATCAGATAAAGCTAGATCAAATTCTGTGTCTGCTATTTATGCATCTATGAGACCTTGAACAAGTTACTAAACTCTGTGAGCCTTATTCTTCTCACCTTTGAAATAGAAAAAGGGATCCTTATCTTGCAGACTAGTCCAGATGTCATCTAACTGTTGCATAGGACTGATTCATGGCAATCTGATGAGACGTGGTCCAAACCCCATCTCCGGGCCCATGATATCTCAGTGCCTTTCCACCACTTCCTGTGATTTATGGTGACTTACTTCCTTATGGGCTCAATTGTGTCTTCCTCCCACAAATTCATATGTTGAGGCTGTAATACTCGGTACCTCAGAATGTGACTGTTTTCAGGATAGGACCTTTAAAGAGGTAATTAATTAAGAAAAATGGGGACATTAGGGAGGACTGTAATTGAATATGATTTTGTCCTTGCAAGAAGAGGAGATGAGAACACACACACACACACACACACACAGAGAGAGAGAGAGAGAGAGAGAGAGAGAGAGAGAGTGCGTACACAGAGGAAAGACCAAGTGAAGATACAATGATAAGGCAGGCATTTGCAAGCTGAGGAGAGAGGTCTCAGAAGAAGTCAAACAAGCTGACACGTTTGACACCTTGATCTTAGACTTGTAACCTCTAGAACTATGAGAAAACGAATGTCTGTTGTTTAAAACACCCAGTCTGTGGTATTTTCTGATGACAGCTTTAGGGAATTAATACACTGTCTCAAGCTTTTTCTGTTAACAGGCCATTCCATCAATCAGACTGTGCCAATTTGGGTAATCCCTAAAATTAAAATAGCAGCTCCTTCCTACTTTTCCAGATAAAATATAGCACCATGCAACATTTAGGTGCTATGTTTATTCTGTGGAAATGTGAAGGCCTCTAAAGCTGAATTGCAGCATGGACAGTTCAGCTGATGGCCTTCTCCCCTTTTCTCTGCACAACTTTCTTGTGTTTAACATTATGAAATCTGCACTCCTGCAGTAGGGCACCTTGTTCTGTGTGTGACTCCTGAGGAAGTTTATCTCATACCCAATTCTTACTGTTTCTGCCATGGACGGACCCCTTTTGCAGATTAGCCGATTATCATCAGAAGCCCCTGGAATTCAGATGATTACAAATGTGAAGATATTACCCCTTATGTAGGAATCAACATTGAGAAGCCATTAGTAGTTGCAGCAGTTAGAAAACTGAGTATAAATTTTGAAAAAGAACAATGGAAAATGTAGGGTATAGTCAAAAACATCAGAAATTGAGCCACTGTTCCTTTAGACAGTTACAGTTTTACTTTAGAAATCATACAAGGTTATCCTCAATTGTAAAATGGGTATAAGTAGTAGCTTCTTAACAATAAATTGAATAATTTATGTAAGTATTTAGTACCAGTCTTAGGATATGTCAATCCTAAGACTGTTATTCCCCTTGTTTCCTTCTTTATCCGTCTTTGTACAAGCACCATCACAATTACTCTGCTCATTTTATTTCAATTTCCATTTGCCACTGGAATTTAAGGAAGCCTGTATTCATGAGCATCCCTCAGATTTAAGTATGTCAGAGACTTTTAAAAGAATGACCTTTTGTCTCTTTTGATGCTTTTGTCAATCCCTGTTTTCTTCTTTCTATATTTCAGATATTCCTCATGGTAAGAATGTTATCTTGTTGGTGCTGTGGCCTTTTAAAAATAGATATCACATATAAGGTATTTCTCATGTCCTCCCTTTTTCACACACTGATCCTTTATATTCTTCAAAGTAACTCCTCATTATTATTTTTATGAGTGCTGAAAGCCTCCTTAAGCATGAAATTCAGAGGTCATTCTAATAGTTTATTATAAAACAATAACAAATATAGACTGACAACATAAGAGTCTTCTTTTAAAATAAAAGTATTTTAATAATCAAAGACTTGGACATATGGGTCTGATTTTTTCCCTGTTGTTAATTCTTTCAAATATTTATAAAAAGATACGTGCAGAGTCAAGAAGTGTTTTTCATGATCCCCATGCTCATTGCTCTTTGATATTGCTCAGTGTTTGTATACTGAAACGTTCCCCAGAACTCTCAGAGATTATGATGTCATTAATATTTTCTTCATTTTATTGTTGAGTGTTACCAAAGAAGTAGATCATGTAGAAAATACTATCCAAGCTACTAGTTATCTCATCTTTTGAAAAGCTGAATCATATAAAATCACAGAAGAGAAAATCAAAGGTAATTTAAACAGTGGGACAGGAAAAAATGAATGAGATATGAAGAGTAGATTCAAAAAGTATAATTTTGCTACCAAACTGACATCATTTATCATTCTAAGTTCTTTGGCTTTTTATGGTTTTTACTAAGTTAAGTTTTACAAACTACAGGTGAGTTTGAACTGAAGAAGCAAACAGATATTTAAAACATTTCTGATCAGCGATTTTCATAGCCATCTATTTACTAGCTATTCTATGTCCAACAAGGTTGCCAGTAGCCACCTGCGGCTACTTAAATTAAAAATTAAATTAAAATTAAACAAAATTTAAAATTCAGTTCCTTGGTCACACTTGCTACATTTGAGTGCCCATTAGCCACACTGACTGGTGAGTATCATATTCAATAGCACAGGGCATAGAAACTTTCCATTAGCACAGAAAGAGCTCTCAGACAGCACTATACTAACATATATGAAGTCGCCAAGTGTGATAGTATAACAGGAGTTTTAACATTATAAACCAACACAATGCTAAATTTGAAAAGAAATGAACCACTACCCAGACAATAAATAGTTAATAGAATAATATAGCAGTTTGAATTGTCCTTTCATGGAAATTTTGGTTTCTATAAGGCAAACTGATATTTTTAGCTCATATAGCTTACATTTGGTAATTACAATAGAATATAGAAAAATGCTTAATACAGCAGAATGTTGTAGGCCAACATATTTGAAACCATTTCCGATAGAATTATGCAAAGACAGCTCATGCGGAACTTAATATAGAGCTGGTCAGTTTGCAGTGTTGATGGAGGGCCTCTTCCTGCTCACATGGTAGGCCTCCAGGACTTCTGGTTTCCAGGTAGCCCTAAGTCACTGCCCTAAGCAAAGCTTGAGGTATCAAAAATAAATGAACAAATAAATAAATACTCTTACCAGAGCAGGAGAGAGCAGTTTAAAAAATAAAATATTGAAGATCAGAACTAAACCTAAGATAGCAGTGAGGCCCCACCCTATTCAAATAGTATCAGAATACTTTATTATTATTAACTTAGCTAACCTGAACATTTACATTTTATCTGTTAATCAGCACTGTTAGAATAGAAAACAACATTCTGGGAAAATAAAATTGGTAATTCTGTCATGACTAAGAACATGATTAAATTTTAGAAGGCAATTCATGCTTTTCACTCTTAGGTACTAGAGGTTAAAGATGACTACTAGGGCATTGTTAATATACTTTTAATCCTAAGAATCCCAAAACAATTAGAAATACCTTCCTCTCAGGATAACAAAGGCATTTTTGTTACATTTGGTACCATATAATAGAAAAATAGCCACCATGAAAATGAAAATTACTTAACTGGCTTATGCAAAATTAATTACTTCATTTTGATATGTATTTGTCATGCATAATTTATTAGAAAGTGATGGTTGTGTGAAATAATGTGTAAAAATTGCTTTATATTTATCAATGTAAGTGATAGGTTCTTAAATTCCTTCTAGTTGAAAAAAAATTACTAAAGATCAGAACTGAAGTATTTCGGGGCAAAAATTTGGGAAAATATTAAATAGGTACATCATATCATCATGCTGTTATTTAAAGCTATAAAATTCTTTTTCAACAACCAACATATCACCAAGAAATGTGGCAGGAATCATTACGGGATGTTGATTCCTTATGTTGTTTTTTGTTGTTGTTTTCCTAATTCATTCTCTGCCTAACACAGGTTGAATTAGATAAATTGAATGAGGTCAGCCACGATGATGCCAACATTTTAAGCTTTGGTTTCTTATGTCCTAAAATAGCAACATAAAACACATAGAAATGATGAGCTTTTTTTCGTATATTTGTTGGCCACATAAATTCTTCTTAGAGATGTCTGTTCGTATTGTTTGCCCACTTTTTGATGGGGTTGTTTTTTCTTGTACATTTGTTTAAATTTCTTGTAGATTCTGGATATTAAACCTTTGTCAGATGGGTAGATTGCAAAAATTTTCTCCTATTCTGTAGGTTGCCTGTTCACTCAGAAGCTAGTTTCTTTCGTTATGCAGAAGCTCTTTAGTTTAATTAGATCCCATTTGTCTATTTTGGCTTTCGTACTATTGCTTTTGGTGTTTCAGTTATATGAAGTCTTTGCCCATGCCTATGTCCTGAATGGTATTGCCTAGGTTTTCTTCTAGGGTTTTTATGGTTTAGGGTTTTAGATTTAAGTCTTTAATCCATCTTGAGTATTATCATTTGAGAAATAGCATTCAGAAATACTGTTTGACCCAACAATCCCGTTACTGGGTATATACCCAAAGGAATATAAATTCTACTATAAAGACACATGCACATGTATGTTTATTGCAGCACTATTACAACAGCAAAAACATGGAACCAACCCAAATACCCATCAATGATAGACTGGATAAAGAAAATGTGGCAGCTGGGCTCAGTGGCTCATGCCTGTAATCCCAGCACTTTGGGAGGCTGAGGGTGGATAACCTGAGGTCAGGAGTTCGAGACTAGCCTGGCCAACATAGTGAAACCCTATCTCTATGAAAAATACAAAAATTAGCTGGTGTGATGACATGTTCCTATAATCCCAGCTACTCAGGAGGCTGAGGCAGGAACCTGGGAGGCAGAGGTTGCAGTGAGCTGAGACTGTGCATTGCACCCCACCCTGGCTACAAAAGGGAAACTCCGTTTCCAGAAAAAATGTGGCACAGATACACCAGGGAATACTGTGTACTCATAAAAAAGAATGAGTTCATGTCCTTTGCAGGGACATGGATAAAGCTGGAAGCCATCATCCTCAGCAAATTAATATAGGAACAGAAAAGCAAACGCCTCATGTTCTCACTCATAAGTGAGAGTTGAACAATGAGAACACATGGACATGGGGAGGAGAATATCATATATTGGGACCTGTCAGGGATGGGAGCAAGGGGAGGGACAGCATTGGGACAAATGCTTAATGCTTGTGGGGCTTAAAACCTAAATGAGTTTTCTAAAACTTGATCCTGTTCTTAGTCTTAACAGCATTAACAGTTTTATCTGTGTCCTTCTGGTTGATTGGAGCAGAAAACCACCATAGCACATGTATTCCTATGTAGCAAACCTTCACATTCTGCACATGTATCCCAGAACTTAAAGTAAAATAAAAATAAAATAAAATATTTTTAGAGAAAAAAAAAACATTAAGTCTAAGTCTAAGGGACTGGTGGGACAATGGAAAGAGGGCAATTTCTAAAGGAATATAAGACATTCACTCTTTGCCCTTAAGGACAATCTAGTTAAGCAGAAAACAATTATCAAGTATTTTTAACCCCACTTAAAGGTGTGAACAAATAAAATAAAATAAAAATCACACAGCAGCCACCTCAAGTCACTATATAGATAAATGGCAATAAAAACCCTTTAAGAAATAACAACCACAGCTCTCTTGTATGGCCAGTCTATTGGATTTCTATTAGAAATATGGTAAGATACACCTCTGCCCTTGTATTCATCTTTAACCTTTTGGTACTTAGAAGTGAAAAACATGAGATGTCTTCTAAAACTAATCCTGTTCTTAGTCATGACAGTATTAACAATTGTATCTGTCTCTTTCTGGTGAAAGCATTAGAAGGCGTTAGAAACTTATGCCACTGACTTTAAAGCATTTGCTTTGGGCTCTCTTCTGAAGCAGTAAGGATGCCTACAATATGAAGTATGTAAAGTATCAACACATTTAAAATAGATCCATTAGGAAACTAGCACTTCATTACTCTAAACTCCACTTTCATTAGTCATAGTTCTCTTCATTAACTGGGTTGAACAGATTGCTGTCTAATTTCTAAGGTGGTAAAAGGAATTTATAAAAATGGGAGTAGAGGGAAACATACTGACAACTGAATATTTTCAAAAATTACAAAGTCAACATCCTTTTATGTCATACTAGAGAAAAATAACTAAAATATTTCAGCATATCTCATTTTAAGTATAGCCTAGAAGCAATCTCTAAATAGCCAAATTTTAGTTTGTCCCCACCAGGCACCAAATTTTATTATTTTTTCATCTAGCATTTACATTGTACTTGTGTTTATTATATCACTTCCTTTTTTAACAGGAAATTAGTGCAGCTGTCTATGATTACTAGTCACCTACTTAGAAACGTAAAACACATTAAATAGTGTTCATCACCAAAAATGGTTAGATGAGCTTTGAAACTTGAGAAACTATGGAAATCAACTTTTAGTAATTCTTTCCCAAAAAAGGGAAACAGATTTGAAACTTATGGCAGAAAATGTTAACATTCTGTAGGAACTGGGTAATCTTACTGAAGTAGCTATGTTTTTCAGGAGATAGTATCTCACGACTGACCATGTTTGTTTCTCCTAGTAAGAAAGGATTACTGGCTGGTACTCCCCTTGGGTAAAACATTATATAGAACTCTAGAAGAAAAAGGAATACAGAATAAAAAGGATAAAACAGTAAATTTTGCTGAAAAGATAAAAGTAAAGGACATATTTTCATCTGTTTACCTAGCCTTCAAATATCAAATAAATAAGGATACAGTATACTCATCTGCCCTTCCCTCCTCAATACAGCAAATCACTTTTGAAGGACTCCCAGATTTCATATGTTTTGCTCATCTCTTGGTAGGAAACACAATTTGCTATGGACTCTGAGCATCCTTGCACTTTCTGGCTGGTTATGCCAGGCATACAAGTCCCTAATTGCTCTTTACCTCGGTGATTTATCAAGACTGTTCTTGAAGCTAGCATCGTAAGAAACAGATTAGCATCCGTCTCCAAAGTAAGAGCAGGTTTGCTTCCACTTACTTTGAATATTCTATGAGCTCACTGTTCCTGCCTTGCAATACAACCCACTGAGTGTACAGGCATCTAACTGGACCCACTTGCATTGCTCCATGGGATGTAGGGTAAGCCAATATGAAGCTCTGACTTTAACTTTATTGTAAGTAATAAATTCCCTTCTTTCTGACCCAAGAGTTATGTTTTCTGTCAGCATCCGTGACAAGTTACAAACTAGCTTGTTAACTTAAAGTACACTAAAATCCCAGATATGCACAGTTCTTCATTTTATATTCTTATAAAATTGCATATCAATTTAAAGATAAAACATTGATTTTATGAATATAATACAAAATTACTAACCCCAAATGTTTTTTTCATTTTTCTTCAGTACATGTTTCAACAAGTAAAATCTCGAATTGAGTTTTTGCTACCATTGTCAACTTACTGAAATGATTTAAAATGAGAATTATATTTTGCCATTAATGATATTAGGCCTTTAGTAAGGCAACTAGAGATTCGATACTAGACAGTGCCAGAGAACTGAGTTTACATTGTAGCCAAGACACTTCCTAGTGGGCTATGGTCTCATGAAATATCTCTCATTTTCCTAATCTGTTAAGTAGGTGTAAAGATACAGATCATGTCATCTTACAAATCAAGCCTATAGGCTTGATTTTGGTTTTTAACAAAATAGCTGTGTAACTAAGTGCTTTACATACTGGCACTTACTCGTCTTCCAATGTATGCTTGTTATATACGATTATGAATGGTGTTCCCTTGAATGGGATGTTATTAATTTTATTTTTAAATATATACAACTTCCACATGTGTCTCTTGAGGTTTGTTATTTGATTTTACTTGGCTGATTGAAAAGTTAGCATTAGCCTCCCCAGAGATTAATTCGTTAATGTAGAATACTGGTTTGCATATGCATAGCTGTCAGAGGATGTCTTGTAGTTTCCTGAGAGCCTTTAATTTCCAAAGAATCTAGATTTCAGAAATATGCCATTTCCAGCGTTCATAGTGAGTGTACATACATAAGTGAAAATTGTTTAGCAGCCACAATCTACATAGGAAAGGAAGGTGCAGAGTAACTTCCTTTTATTAAAGACTTATTTACTGATTTCTATAGAAAACTTCAAAGGTTGAAGTATATTGCCTAATTGTAGAGCTTAACTGTTAGGTGTAATGACCTCATTGATGACATGGACCTTTATGCTCTTGTAGGATTTTGAACACCTAATGACTTCCCATGTTGCATCAGAAACAAAAGCTACATATTGGGAAGGAACGATTGCCATATTCTCCCAAGCCAGTAACCGAGTCATTCTTTCAGTGGGAAAAAAGAGATGAAAGATAACATTAAAATATTTCCTATTTTATACAAAACTCATCTATATAATATCAGAGATAGAATGTAACAGTTTTAAGAAAAAAAGACAAGGAAAAGTATAAGTAACCTATGGTCAGAGGATATACAAGCACGAATAATTTCCATCCTAAAGAAGTATTAACTATCAAAACATTGGCATTTTACATTTAGTTTTTGTTTTAGTAATATTTTATGTTTTAAATTTTTAATCATTACCATGATGTGTTTTTGTAGTAACAAGAAATCATATATGAAGTAGACATGCTATGCATTTTATGGTTTAAATAAGTTAAGACAGGGGCATGTTTTTAAGAATTAGCCATATTTCATAAACTAAGTTAAATGTTAAGTTCCTATCTGACCTGTTAATTACATTCAATAATATTAAAGGACAGCATTTGCAAATTACTTTTGTGCCTAGCATTTTAGTTTTCAGTGACAATTTATGATCTTGACCCTCATAATTAAATTACTTAATTATAGAATCTTTTATGGTTCTTGATTATTATTGCTTCCTTCACTTTATTTTTCTCTCAATTGTATAAGAATATTCCACATTATTTCCCTTTATATATTTTATTTTAATACCTGCTGACCTTTTATAGAAAATAAAATCCAAAGTGAAAATAAAGAACAGATCCTAAATCTGTCACAAAGACCTGTTAATTTTCAGAGTCTTCACAGAAAATATGAGTATATAACATAGTCAGGGTGACATTTCATATCATTACATTTCTAAATGATTTTCTTCTAGAAGCCATAATAACTTAATGGTATCACAGGACACTTTTGTTCTCTTTAGTTGACGAAAACATGTCAATTTCACTGTTTCTAATATTAGCATTAGGTTGAACCTTAGGAAATTGCCAATATTTGACAATTTTTGACTTACAAAATGGCAATTTCCTGCGGTCCTACTTCACTTTTTAAATAGGTAAAGAAAAACTACCTATTGAGTCCTATACTCACTACCTGGGTGATAGGACTGTTAATACCTCAAACCTCAGCATGATGCAGTAAATTCATGTAACAAACCTGCACATGTACCCCCGAATCTAAAATCAAAGTTGAAATTATTTTTTAAAATTAGTTGAACTGTCAGTGATGTAATATAATATTTTCAAAACATTTATTTTCTAAAATACGTGGTGAGTTGTTTCTAAACTATTTTTGTGTGACGATTCCCTTTTCTGAATTACAAGCAATCTTCAAAAACCTTAGCCTCCATAAACTACTGCTGACTAGAAAAGCTCTATCTAGAGGTAATTTAACATATATTCTGTTTACATTTCCTTGTTTTGCAGCGGGGGGTATTTTTGATTCTGTATCTATGAGGTAGTAATGCACATAAGAGTAGAGCCAGAAATTTTCACAGGTCTCTGTTAAAACAAAAAACATTGGCATGGGAATTTAATAAGGCCTTTCAGTAAATAGTATCTTTTGGGTAAATTCAAGACTGATTTTTTTTTTATAAAGTGGGGTCTTTCTGTACAAAATATATTTACTACAGGTGACCTTGTGCCCTTATCTCCTAGAGGGGAAATAGTGCTTGGAATATTGTGTTCACATAGAGCTTTGAGTAGATTAAGTTTCTCCTCTCAGAGTACACTGCGCACAATGGTGGCAACTATGGTTACCATGCATATGTTGATGGCTACTGGAGCCATATATCTAGCTCAAACTGTCTAAGCTTCAAACCCATATATCCAGGTGCCTGAAACCAACTCTAAATGATATCAAGGTTACCTGTTGCTATCCTAATGACCTGCCAAGAAAACACTTAGTGCTTCTTGAAAGAAAATACTATCTGCCAAAGCTTTCAGAAATTACCTTACACAATATCAGAGTCAGTAAGAAACCCTAAGACGTGTTAAAAACAATAACAAATCAATAAAAATTAAGAGAAAAAATACTCATGGGTATTTCAGATGTTAGAGTTATTCAGGGACTTTACAGTAACTGTGATAACATGTTCAGGACAAAGGTAGGAAAATGTTGCCTACTCTAAAAAGCCCTGGTAATTTCTATTTTTGAGTCAAATAAAATATATGTTTATTTAAATTTTGTCATTCTACCACCTGGAAACCTTAAATGGCTTCCTTGCTTACTAGACATAGATAAATCCTTTACCATGTTATAGGAAAGACTTCAGACCCGACTCCTTCTGCTCTTTAGCCCAACTCCCTACTGTTTCTTGGACATTTTGTGCTTTAGTTAGATCCAGCTACTAGCAGCTCACAAAACGTAAGTTATTTTCATAATGCCATGCATTCACACTTGGTGCACCTGGAAATGGAATGCTCTCAATTTAACTGCTTGGCCACCTGAAAAACACTTATTTATCATGAAATACCAATCTCAAATAACAAATTTTCTGAGAAATTCCTCTTGAAATCCTCAGACCTATTTAGGCATTCCTCCAGTGCACTTCCATAGTACCTGTTACGTACCCTTAGAGTGCTTTCTTTGACATTTCAATTGCATATACATTTGTTGATATTCTTTAGTAACCAAGAGCAGTGATGTACTAGAGGTGATTTATACTGACTTTTGGAAATTTTGTAAATTGATTGTTAAGCACAGCCGTTATTAAACAATTGAATTACATAAATTTAAAATTTAATAGATTGTATTGAAAATAAATATTTACAAACTCATCAGTATCTGTTTTATTAGAATCTGTGCCCTTTCAGTTAGTTATGTCTAGTGTATCTGTTTGGTGGAAATAACATATAATGGTGTGTTAATGTTCATCTCTTCCCAAATCTGTTTTCAACGGTAACATGGTGATAGCTTAAAATCACCTGTGGTAAGAGTATTTTTGTTTTTATTTTTAATATGGAACACTTTGTGAATAGCTTTTGGCAAATGCTAAAAGCCAGGACTTCATTTTTTGTTTTATTCATTATCTAGATATTAGAAAGCTATAGAGAAAATGTTAATAATGCAGATTTTATTTAAAAGTTTGTTATGCTGATAGCTTTTACATTGTAAATGGAACACAAAATTGAGGAAATATTCTTCTAGTATGTCAAAAACCACTATCTAATTCCAAACATTTTATTTATTTAAAAGTGTGTTATGCCTATAGCCTTTACATTATAAATGGAACACGAAATGAAGGAAATATTCTTCCAGTATGTCAAAACTGTTGTCTAATTCAGAACAAAGTTGCTCCTATCACTAAGAAACAAGTAAAATTCTGACATAGATATTTGAGATTTCATTTTCATTTTACTGGTCAACATAAATAAAAATGTCAAGTAACAGTCATGTCAGAACCATGCATGTTTATCAATAACTTTGACATTGCTGAATAAGATAATAAGCATTTATCTGTGCTGTGATATATTGGAATTCTATTGTGACAATACAATTATGAAAACTTATACTGGATTTTTCAAAAAAAATTTGCAAGTCACACTAAAGTTATATGTTTATAGAATTTATAACAAATTCTATATTTTATTTGTAAATCATGTGCTTTATGTCAGTAAAAGATTTAATGATTTGTATGTTTGTGTGTGTATACGCACACATACATACAATTTTTTAGAGAGGCAATTATTAAACATTTACCAGAACCCCATTGGATAAGAACCTTTCAAAGATAGGATTTATGTCTTAGTCTTCCCTTACGTTTAACACCTGGATAATATGTAATTCAATGATTAATATAACATCTGGTGAATTGCTATTATTTTAAGCTCATATGCAGAGCCAGTATTAGATTTGACAACCCAAAATTGGTATAGAAATCATAGTTCAACAATAAATGTTTAAGTCAATGACCTCATTAATTTGAGAAATTTGTAGACATATTAAAGACAAAAAAATGCATTTTCCAGGGTTGATTTGAAAAGGGCTAGTTTTGTAAAGCTATGTGTTTACAGTTATATGTGTTTGTCCTGTAGGCTGATTTGCCCAATTCTCTAATGCATAAAGTGATCTATAATTCATAGCAAGCTACAAAGAAATTGCCTTCTTTTATTATAGCTCAGGCTTTCGTTTTAGACCCATACCACACACTGTACCTTAAGTATATTGTAGAGGACTTAGCAAAGACTCAGAAAGTAGCCAAGATTGTATTTTGTAAGGATCCTATAAGGACTTGTTTTGTTTGACTCAAAGAATAGAAAACTAAAGAATTTATAACTTCACAGATGGAAAGAAATCTTAGAAGAGATACTTTTTATGACCATGTTCCAGAGAGGAATGAATCATAACTCCTTGAGTATTTTCTTTTTTGTGGGAGATACCAAATCATCTGTCCACTGCTAGAAGAAAGTAAAGGTAAAATTGTTAGTGTATTTAGAAGGTTTTCTTTTACAGAAGACATCAAGTATGCTCTTTGAACTTGAGCAAATTCTACTTTGAGACTCTGATAAGTACTATAAAGTAGTATTTTTTAGTTAGAAATATACTAATAAGCCAGGACATAATAATATAGTAATTTCTTCAAACAGTGAAAACAATAAAGCAAACATGGAAAAAGTATCATTTTCAGAATTTTTGATCTTTTATGTTTTGATTTCTTAAGTATTCATATTCAACTTTAATCTCATGCAGATACTGACTGACTTTTTAGGGATCATGTCTATTTTAGTGATTTATCTTAGACCATCATCAACACAATGCATATTTTTGGTTGTCTTAAGAAAACCACATAAATATGGTTTCATAGAACTGTGTTTCTCTTTTTTTCTAGAACTTTCTTGGTCTTAATAAAAACTGTATTATGTAAAACATTTCATGTTCTACCTTTACTCTTCCCTAAGCCTTATGAGTTTCCTCATCTGTGAATCTTACTGGGATTCAGGATTTGAATGCACACAGAATAAAGTGGGACTCCATGCCTTTTATGGCTCTGCTGTTGATGCCCTAGATGCTAGAACACTCTTGCTTTCTTCCCACTTGTTGAGAAATCCACCTGCTACTTCCTTAGTGCTAGCATTAGGAAAATGATCTGATTTATGCAAAAAGGATATACCAATGAATAACTTAAGGTTTGTTTTTAAAATTTAGAATGCAAATGTTGGCGTCTTAAACATTGTGATGCTTTCATTTTGTGACTGTGGTCTAATGATAGTTTACTGTTTTGTAGTAATATACGTTTACAAACATTTACACATACACATATATATTTACAAATATTTATGTGTATACATATTTCTTAATCAAAAGATGGTTTTAAAAATACATCAAGGATTAGAAATATATCCTCATTTACTGTCCCTTTTACAGTAAGTACAGCTATGTGAGGATCATTGCACTATATGTTTTATCAAATTTTAGGTTAACAGGAAAGATTTCCATCTACTCTGGATTTTCCATGTAACACTTAAAGAAATAAAAGAGTAAGTGAGGGAGTAAAATGAAATAATCTTCCTACACCAAATTGTAAAGATATTCTTCATAAATAGAGACAATAGCTCTATATATTTATCATTTGAAACATTTATCTTTTAGTGTTGATTAATTTGTGTTAATCCATTTCTACAGTGGATAAGAATAGTCTTCTTTGGCTAATTTTAACAATTCAATGTTATTTATTAAATGACTACTCTATGGAATACAGTATGCTAAGTGCTACAATACATCAAAAAAGTTATAAACTATAATATACTCCTTGCTTTTCAGAAGCTTAAATAGAGAGAAAAAATTACAGAAAAATTAACACAGTATATATTTAGGTATTTTAAGAACAATGAAAGAAAACAACAGGCTTTGGAATTCAGAGGACTAAGGGTCGATATATGGTTGGTAGAAAGAGGTTAAGATTTCTAAGGATGATAGCATGTAAAATGGCCTTAAGGAATTGGTAGCATGTCAACAGATGGAAATGGGGGAAACAGGGATTTCAGGAGCCCAGGAACCCTGAAGACAAGTACCTACTTAAATTCCTGGGTCTTGTACCTCCCTGCTCAGAAACAGAAACACAAAAATAAAGTGTGGCAAAACAAACAAATTAAAACTTCCTTGCATCCTGTTGGAAGCTAGAGATCTTGAGTCATGAAAAGAAATGAAGGTGAGTGAAGCCATACTTCTATAATCTTGGTGAAGGGTCAAAAATCCAATTCCTAAAAAGAAGTTTGCATCCCTTGGAGCACCTGTGAATGTCCTCATTACTGACCAGGTGGATCCTCAAGACAGTGCTGGACTGTCCTGACTCTAGCAGCTCAAGGAAGTTCCAATTATTATATTAACCATTCTCCCATCAAAAAGGAGATGAGAACTTGGACTAAGAATAGGATGCTTAAACTATACCCAAGAACACAAAACATCCACTCCATATCCTAACAGTTGTTAGTGTATGTGTGTATGTATGTGTGTGTGTGTGTAATTGAAATTAAAATTTCATAGAAGAAAAGATAAACTTACAGAATTCTCCCATTAAGTAAAGTAAAAAGAATAAGTGATATCATATAGGACAAAAAGGTAAATTTACTGTGTCAACCCAGAAGACTCAATCTCACTAGTAAGGGTTCTCAAAAATAAAAAAAGAGAAAGAAAGAAGTAGAGAAACATTTTCCACATCTGAAGAATATAAGCCTCTGGATTGAAAGAGCTCATTGAGTACCCAACACAATGAATGAAAAGAAACACACACACACAAAGGCATTGCATTCTGAAATTTCAGAACGCCAGAGATAAAAATTGTAAAAGCATACAGAAGAAATAAAAAAGAGACAAAACAGGTCTAGGTCATGTGTAAGAGGAATTCTCAACTTTAACATGGAATGGTAAACAACATTGGACCAAAGCTCTCAAAATTCTGATTGAAAGTCATTTTTTCAGCCTCCAATTCTCTACCCAACCAATTAAGTATGAGACAACAGTTTAAAATTTTCCAGTAACATAAATGTCCAATACAATAACACATATGTAATATTCTTTCAAAAACTTTAAATCTGAATATAATTATGAGAATAATCAGACAATACAATAATTCAGAATGTAGCATGACATACAAAACAGTTGGTTTGAACTACTTGAAAAAGTTAACATTAAGGGAAGCAATAAAACGTCGGAGAATTGTGCTAGCTCTAAAAACACTAAACAGATATAATCATTGAATGCAATTCAAAATTTTTTATTGAATTCTGATTTTCAAAATATAGCTATGCAAGATTAAAATAGCTGCAACATTCATAAATGCTTGGGACAACTGTAGAAATTTGACTAGGGACTTCACAGTATTGTGAAATTCTTGTGATTTTTAAGGAGTAATAATATATTTATGTAGAAGAATGTCCCTACCCTCCAGAGATTCAAGCTGAAGTATTTAGGGATAAAATATCATGTTTCTGGTACTAATTTACAAATAGTTTCTTAAAAGATGTATATATAAGATAACACAAATCAGACAAAGTGTCAGTATTTGTTGAATCTAGGTGAAGGCTAGATGAGTTTCCATTGACCTCTTATTCCAATTTTTGTATAATTAAAATTTATCACCAAAAAAATAGAAAAGCTGCAGTGAGTAGGGGGTAGTGTAAAGCTAAGCAAGAGAGAATCAAAATATTTTTCTATCTCTTAATAGAGGTTATTGAAAGAGATGTTCGGCAAGAAATTAAAGCAAGGAAAAGATGGAATCTGGCCAAAGGGAATTAACTACGAATAACAGTGAAAGAGGCCTTAGGAAATCACCTTGGTCTTCAGGCCTAGAAATTCATTAGTATGAACCAAAGCACAATGACACAGTTCTTCAGGAGATAGTCTCCATGTTACACACAAAAACATTATGAATGAGCTGATGTCTCTGAATCTTAGAAATATTACTGCTAGTTTAATATGGCCATTGGGACAGTTGATGAAGACATTTCTAAATATTTGGAAAACCAAGAAAATAATAACATGAATGAACAATTATTAACTTTGGGAGAAAGGAAAAGATGTATAAGAATAAAAACAGAATTATATTAATTTATGTTTTAAGAGAATACTATTTCTATATTATTAATATTGATATTGACTAATAAAAATTATGATGAAACTGTATTGGAAAGATAATTATAAAGGGAATAATAAAAGTAAATGTAACAACCTGAATGGCCAACCAATAGAAAATGACAACATTTATAAATGAATAACTTATCTTATTACAATAACAATAACTTAGCTATATTACTTAACACAAAAATAAATTATAAAATAATAGATAAAATACTAAAAGAGTGCTGAAGGTTAAAGGACAACAAGACAAGGAACTACTGTTTTGGGAACATAAGCTTGTTTTTACTATTTGTAAATAATCTGCCTGTAATTATTTTATAATTACTAAAATTAGCTTTAGAATCTATAAGAACTAATTAGAGTATCCAAGGATCAAATGGAGAAACTATTTCATACTGCAGAACAAAAATATAATGAAATACAAGAAATGGAAGTTAGATTTAGAAAACTTTATATGTAAATAATAGCATGACATAAGGTTAAACCACATGAAAATAAATAAATACAATTTTTTTAAAGTTTCTTAAGTTAATAAATGTATTAGTCTTCTGATTAAATGGGCTTAAATGTGTTAGTCAAGATTAATGTCAAAGATTGCACATGTAGGTATTTTCTATTGGAACTCTTGAACAAAATAAAGAGAGATTTGTAAGCCTCTAGACTGAAAAGAAGTTATGAATTGGTAGAGAGGGGTGGAAGTTTATTCCAGGGAAAGAGAGCCACCAGCACCAGGCACAAAAACCTGAAGTTTTTTCCAGAAGTAGGGAATAATCGAGATGGATGACTTCTGTTTAAAATTAATGACCACAAAGAGAAACAAAACCAAATCATTCAAGGTGATTGATAACTAAAGTGTATAATTACTAGCTTATTTGCACATGCTGCTGAGACAAATCTGTGTTAGCTTTTTTAGTGTAATTTACTCGAGTAATAAATCTCATCACACATTATTTTACTTATGAGATTTAAAAATTATATAAAGTACAAAAAGTGTTTTTCTTTTCTTTCTTTCTTTCTTTTTTTTTTTTTGGTAAGACGAGTTTTGCTCTAGTCATCAGGCTGGAGTGCAATGGTGTGATCTCGGCTCACTGCAACATCCGCCTCCCAGGTTCAAGTGATTCTCCTGCCTCAACCTCCTAAGGAGCTAGAATTTCAGGCACACACCAATATGACAAGCTAATTTTATTTTTATTTCTTCATAGAGATGGGGTTTCTCTGTGTTGGCCAGGCAGGACTCAAACTCCCAACCTCAGGTGGGAGTTTGAGGCCTACCTTGGCCTCCCAAAGTGCTGGGATTACAGGTGTGAGCCACCGAGCCCAGTCACAAAGTCTTTATTTCACTCATTCTTTTCACTTTGCTTTTATTTATTTAATCAGTAATGATTCCATAAGTTTTACCAAAAGTTAACCACAAGTTAAGAGTCATGCACCTTATAATTTCTATCTTAATTGTGATTATTAAAAGGAGAAGAAAACTCCCAGTGGAGTAGTAACAAACATGTTAGCACCCCATTAGGTAATCACAGTTGTTCTTATCTAACCAAATAGAAAAACTTATTTTGAATTTCTATATTTTTATTGTACTTTTAAGTTCAGAGGTACATGTACGGAACATGCAGGTTTGTTATATAGGTATACATGTGCCATGGTGTTTGGCTGCATCTATCACCCCATCATCTACATTAGGTATTCCTCCTGTTATCCTTCCCCTAGCCCCCCACCTGCCAACAAGTCCTGGTGTGTGATGTTCCCCTCTGTGTCCATGTGTTCTCATTGTTCAACTCCAACTTATGAGTGAGAACATGCATGTTTGGTTTTCTGTTCTTGTGCTACCTTACTGAGAATGATGGTTTCCAGCTTCATCCATGTCACTGCAAAGGACATTAAATAATTCTTTTTTATGCTGCATTGTATTCCACAGTGTACATATGCTACATTTTCTTTACTCTATCATTGATGGGCATTTGGGTTGATTCCAAGTCTTTGCTATTGTGAACAGTGCTGCAATAAACATACATGTATATGTGTCTTTATAAGAAAATGATCTATATTTCTTTGGGTATATAGCCAGTAATAGGATTGCTGGATCAAATGGTATTTCTAGTTCTAGATCCTTGAGGAATCTCCATACTGTCTTCCACAATGACTGAATCAATTTACACTCCCACCAATGGTGTAAAAGTGTTCCTATTTCTCCACATCCCCTCCAGCATCTGTTGTCTCCAGATTTTTAAATAATAGCCATTCTAACTGGCGTAAGATGGTATCTCAATGTGATTTTGATTTGCAATTCTATAATGACCATTGATAATGAGGTTTTTTTTTTTTTTTTTTTCTGAGACGGAGTTTCGCTCTTGTTACCCAGGCTGGAGTGCAATGGCACGATCTCGGCTCACCGCAACCTCCGCCTCCTGGGTTCAGGCAATTCTCCTGCCTCAGCCTCCTGAGTAGATGGGATTACAGGCACGCACCACCATGCCCAGCTAATTTTGTGTATCTTTAGTAGAGACGGAGTTTCACCATTTTGACCAGGATGGTCTCGATCTCTTGACCTCGTGATCCCCCCGCCTCGGCCTCCCAAAGTGCTGGGATTACAGGCTTGAGCCACCGCACCCGGCTGATAATGAGGTTTTTTTTTTTTTTTTTTTTTTTTTCCATATATTTGCTGACTGCATAAATGTCTTCTTTTGAGAAGCATCTGTTTATATTCTTCCCCCACTTTTTGATGGGGTTGTTTTTTGTTTTTTGTTTTTTGTTTTTTGTTTTTTTCTTGGTTTGTTTGTTTTTTGTAAAATTGCTTAAGTTCTTTGTAGATTCTGAATATAAGCCCTTTGACAGATTGGTACATTGCAAAAATTCTCTCCCATTCTGTAAGTTGCATTTTCACTCTGATGATAGTATCTTTTGCTACGCAGAAGTTCTTTAGTTTACTTAGATCCCATTTGTCTATTTTGGCTTTTGTTGTCATTGCTTTTGCTGTTTGAGGCATGAAGTCTTTGCTCATGCCTATGTCTTAGATGGTATTGCCTAGGTTTTCTTCTAGAGTTTTTATGGTTTTAGGTCTTACATTTAAATCTTTAATCCATCTTGAGTTAATTTTTGTATAAGGTGTAAGGAAGGGATCCAGTTTCAGCTTTCTGCAAATAGCTAACCAGTTTTCCCAATACCATTTATTAAATAGGGAATCATTTTCCCATTGCTTGTTTTTGTCAGGTTTGTTGAAAATCAGATGGTTGAAGATCAACAGCCTTGCATCCCAGGAATGAAGCTGACTTGATCATAATGGATAAGCTTCTGGATGTGCTGTTGGATTCTGTTTGCCACTGTTTTATTGAGGATTTTCACATTGATGTCCATCAGGGCTATTATCCTGAAATGTTCTTATTTAGTTGTGTTTCTGCCAGGTTTTAGTATCAGGATGATGATGGCCTCATAAAATGAGTTACGGAGGGTCCCCTCTTTTTCTATTGTTTGGAGTAGTTTCAGAAGGAATGGTACCAGTTCCTCTTTGTACCTTTGGTATAATTCAGCTGTGAAACCATCTGGTCCTGGACATTTTTGATTCATAGGCTATTAATTGCTGCTTCATTTTCAGACCTTGTTATTGTTCTGTGCAGGGATTTAACTTCTTCCTTGTTTAGTCTTACAAGGGTTTAAATGTCCAGGAATTTATCCATTTCTTCTAGATTTTCTGTTTTATTTGCATAAAGGTCTTCATAGTATCCTCTGAAGGTAGTTTGTATTTCTATGGGATTGGAAGTGATATTGCCTTTATCATTTTTTTATTGAATCTATTTGATTCTCTCTTTTCTTCTTTATTAGTCTGGCTAGTGTTCTATCTGTTTTGGTGATGTTTTCAAAAAAAAACAGCTTTTGGATTCATTGATTTTTTTGAAGGTTTTTTTTGTGTGTGTATCTATCTCTAGTCCTGTTCCAAAGTTAGTTATTTCTCATCTTCTGCTGGTTTTAGAATTTGTTTGTTGTTCTTCACTAGTTCTTTTAATTCTAACATTAGGGTGTCAATTTTAGATCTCTCCTGCTTTCTCCTTTGGGCATTTAGTGTTATAAATTTCCCTCTATACACTGCTTTAAATGTGTCTCAGAGATTCTGGTATATTGTGTCTTCGTTGTCATTGATTTCAAAGAACATCTTTATTTCTGCCTTCATTTTGTTGTTTATCCAGTTGTCAATCAGGAGCAGGTTGCTCAGTTTCCATGTAGTTGTGCGGCTTTGAGTGTGTCTCTTAACAGTGTGTTCTAATTTGGTTACACTGTGGTCTGAGAGACTGCTTAGTATGATTTCTATCCTTTGCATTTGCTGAGGAGTGTTTTACTTCCAATTATGTGGTCAGTATTAGAATAAGTGTAGTGTGGTGCTAAGAGGAATGTATATTCTGTGGATTTGGGGTGGAGGGTTCTGTAGAGGTCTGTTAGGTCTGCTTGGTCTGGATATGAGTTCAAGTCCTGTTTATCCTTATTAGTTTTCTGTTTTGTTGATCTAATATTGACAGTAGGGTTAAAGTCTCCTACTATTACTGTGTGGAAGTCTAAGTCTTTTTGTAGTTCTCTAAGAACTTGCTCTATGAATCTGCATCCTCTTGCATTGGGTGCATATATATTTAGGAAAGTTAGCCCTTCTTGTTGCATTGATCCCTTTACCATTATGTAATGCCTTTTCTTGTCTCTTTTGATCTTTTATTGTTTAAAATCTGTTTTATCAGAGACTAGGATTACAACCCCTGCTTTTTTTTTTGCTTTCCATTTGCTTGGTAAATCTTCCTCCATCTCTTTACTTTGAGACTATATGTGTCTTTGCATGTGAGATGGGTCTCCTGAATACAGTATGCTGATGGGTCTTGACTCGTTATTCATTTGCCAGTCTGTGTTTTTTAATTAGGGCATTTAGCTCATTTACATTTAAGGTTAATATTGTTATGTGTGAATTTGATCCTGCCATTATGATGCTAGATGGCATTATTTTGCCCATTAGTTTACGCAGTTTCTTCCTAGCATTGATGGTACTTACAGTTTGGTATGTTTTTGTAGTAGCTGAACCAGTTGTTCCTTTCCATGTTTGGTGCTTCTTCTTTCAGGAGCTCTTGTAAGACAGGCCTATGGTGACAAAATCTCAACACTTGTTTGTCTGTAAAGAATTCTATTTCTCCTTTGCTTATGAAGCTTAGTTTGGCTGCATATGAAATTCTTGGTTGAAAATTCTTTTTTTTTTTAAGCATGTTGAATATTGGCTCCCAGTCTCTTCTGGCTTATAGGGTTTCTGCAGAGAGATCCGCAGTGAGTCTGATGGCCTTCCCTTTGTGGGTATCCTGACCTTTCTCTCTGGCTACCCTTAGCATTTTTTCCTTCATTCAACCTTGGTGAATCTGATGATTATGTATCTTGGGGTTGCTCTTCTCAAGTAGTATCTTTGTTGTTCTCTGTAATTCCTTAATTTGAATGTTGCCCTGCCTTTCTATGTGGGGGAAGTTCTCCTGGATAAAATCCTGAAGACTGTTTTTAACGTGGTTTCATTCTCCCCTTCACTTTCAGGTATACCAATCAAACATAGATTTGGTATTTTAACATAATCCCATATTTCTTGGAGTCTGTTTTATTTCTTTTCACTTTTTTGTCTCTAATCTTTTCTTCTTTATTTCATTGAGTTGATCTTCAATTTCTGATATCATTTCTTCCTCCTGATCAATTCAGGTTATTAAAACTTGTATATACGTCACAGAGTTCTCTTGCTGTGTTTTTAAGCTCCATCAGGTCATTTATGTTCTTCTCTAAACTGGTTATTCTAGTTAGCAATTCATCTAACTTTTTTTCAAGGTTCTTAGCTTCCTTGCATTGGGTTAGAACATGCTCCTTTAGCTTGGAGGAGTTTGTTTTATCCACCTTCTGAAGCCTGCTTCTGTTAGTTCATCAAACACATTCTCCACCTAGTTTTGTTCTCTTGCTGGTGAGGAGCTGTGATCCCTTAAGGAAGAGGTGTTCTGATTTTTGGAGTTTCCAGCCTTTTTGTGCTGGTTTCTTCCCATCTTCATGGATTTGTCTTCCTTTGGTCTGTGAGGTCAGTGAACTTTGGATCAGGTCTCTGAGTGTTCATCCTTTTTGTTTATGTTGAAACTATTTCTTTCTGTTTGTTACTTTTCCTTCTAATAGGCCGCTCTGCTTCAGGTCTACTGGAGTTTGATGGAGGTCTACTAGAGACCCTGCTTGCCCGGTTATCACTGGTGGAGTCTGCAAAACAGCAAATATTGCTGCCTATTCCTTCCTCTGCTGGCTTCGTCCCACAGGAGTATCTTCCAGATGCCAGTCAGAGCTCTCCTGTATGTGGTGTCTGTCAGCCCCTACTGGGAGCTGACTTCCAGTCAGGATATACAGGGGTCAGGGAGTGACTTGAGGAGACAGTCTGTCCCTTATCAGCACTCAAATGCAGTGTTGGAAAATCTCCTGCTCTCTTCAGACCTGCCAGGAAGGGACGTTTAGGTCTGCTGAAGCTGTACCCACCACAGTCCCTTTTCCTAGGTGTTCCATCCCAGGAAGGTGGGGGCTTTGTTTATAAGTCCCTGATAAGCTGCTGCCTTTTTTCAGAAATGCCCTGCCCAGCAAGGACATCTAATGAGACAGTGCCTGCAGCTTCTGGGCTGTGTTGGGCTCTGTCAGTTTTCCCAGCAGCTTTGCTTACACTGTGGGGATGAAACCACCTACTCCAACCTCAGATATGGCAGACACTTCTCCCCCAACCAAGTGCAAAGGTCCCAGGTCGAGTTCAGACTGCTGTGCTGGCTAAAAGAATTTCAAGCCAATGGAGCTTAACTTGCTGGTCTCAGTGGAGGTGGGGCCTGCCAAGCCAGACCACTTGACTCCCTGGCTTCAGCCTCCTTTCAACAAGAGTGAAGAGTTCTGTCTCGCTGGTGTTTCATTTGTCATGGGGGTATTAAAAAAAAACTGCAGCTAGCTTGGTTTGCTCATACTGCCACCCAGTTTTGTGCTAGAAACCCAGGGCCCTGGTGGTTGTGTATGTACTAGAGGGAAGCTCCCGGTCTGTGGGTTGTGAAGACAATGTGAAAAATGCAGTATCTATGCTGGAGTGCAGGAAATTGTCTCTAATTACTTTCCTTGGCTAGGAGAGTGAGTTCCCTTGACCCTTGTGCTTCTCAGGTGAGGCAACACCCCACCCTGCTTCGGACCACCCTCCTTGGGCTGCACTCACTGTTCAACCAGTCCCAGTGAGATGAACCAGGTACCTCAGTTGTAAATGTGTACATCACCCACCTCCTGCATCCATCTTGCTGGGAGCTGCACAGCAGAGCTGTTCCTGTTTGACCAACTTGCCCAGGGACTCCAAGCTTGAATTTCTTAAATAGTCATTATTATTGATGAAAATGCTAAATAAGCCTTAGAGTAGGTATTGCTGCTTTAATGATATGCTGAGTTTAATTAATAAACAGTAATACCTGATCAATGAAATATTATTTAAGGTTATGTGAGAATTGTTAATCTAATAAAATTTGGTACATGGATACTTACCAAACATAAAAATTAAACCAAGATCACATTGTATAAAATTGTGCTAACCAAAATCAGAACAAAGTTAATCAAATTAATTTCTAAAAGGTGTTTCAACCATTTTGTGTCTCAGGCTTATGATGATGGCTACGGGGGTGAATATGATGACCAAACCTATGAGGCTTATGATAACAGCTATGCGACCCAAACACAAAGGTAAGGCATTTGCTGTCTAAAGCATCTTTCTCAGGATTATCTCTAATCAATTTTGTTTCTTGAATCTGAATGTCAGTTATATCATGTAAGAATTTCTAGTAGTGCTTTTTCTCCGTTATCACTCTGAATTATTAAGTTGCTTACCAGACTGTGAGAGGTAAAGTATAATGATCTTGCAACTGCAAACAATGAAATACTGTGTTATTCTGAGACTGGATGATTATGGTAACCAATCAACTCATTAAATAAGCTTGTATTTAACTAAATAATGTTATTTTTAGATTTTTTTAAAAAGATGATAATAAAAGTAAGGTGCTTGTTCAATTTGGCTTTTTTTCCTAAAATGTCTTATTTATTTGTAAAAGGTAATAAAATGTCCTTGTTGCTCTGGAAAGAGGGAAATTCTTGAAATGTCTTAGGGAATCAAGAATTCCTTTGCTTCTTTGATAGATCTTTTATTGATTGTTGAATATATCTCTATAGATTAACGCAAAATTTGTGATATAAATAATTTTTTACTTCTTTAAAATCAGATTTATTGAAATGTTATTTATATGTAATAAGATTTACCCATTTAGAATACAGCTGTATACATTTGGCAGATGCAAACTATGTAATGACCACCAAAATTAAGATATAGAGCATTTTCACCATCCAGAAATGCTTCTTCATGGCCCTTTGTAGTCAACTTCTCCCTGGTCCTCAGGCCCTGGAAACCAACTATCTGTTTTTCACTAACATAGTTTTTACCTTCTCTAGAATGGCTTGTAAATAGAAGCAAAACAATAAGGTAACATTTTGAGTCTGCCTTTTATTTTTTGTTAATATGAATAAAATTGGTGTAAAACAAATGCATTTTTAGAAAACTCAATCATTCAAGTTATTTTTTTTATATAAAAAGTGACATAGGAAAATACAAGCGGTCTATGTGATAGTTAAGTGAGTCTCTCATTTATGTGACTGACAGAAGCCAATGGATCTTATTGTTATAAAATCATTATAGCATTCATCATTTATTGACCAACTTTATTGGCACCCAAGGAGACTTAATAAGCCTCCTTTAGGACTTAAATAATATTTGAGTGAGGAGAAGTGGCAAAAAGAACTTTAAGGTCATTATAGATTAGAAGAAATCTACATGTATTGCAGAAATTTGGATTTTCCATGGCCTGAGTGACAGCACAGTAAAAGAATTGAAGGAAAATTTTATTTAGGGAGAATACTGTAGGCAATTAGAAAAAAGATGACTGTGAGTTGATACCCTGAAAGCTAAGCATGACTTAAGTTATCACTATGGAAATGGCCATCGTTGACACTGAATAATTAGTTAATTTGTAATAGGTTAATTAGAGAAGCCATCATGAGCCAAGAGTTTCTGGGACAATATCTTAATTGTCCCAATTGTATATTGGAAAACAGCACAGTTATTTAGGCTTTGGGTAAGTTTTGCATCACATTACAGATACTGAACAGAGTATTGTTTGCAAATTGGCTGCATATTTAGACCATCTGCTAATATTTTCAATCAAATTGTTAGTTTATCATTATATATTAGCACATGAAATTGTTGATAACAAAGTTCCATAACCAGTTTCAGAAACCCTTGATAGAAAGTGTAGTTACCACACACTACAAACACAATTAGAAGAGACTAAAATAATTCCTTGATGGAGCTCTGTAGAGCTACATTTAAATAGGAGAAAATTTGGAATAATTTTGTGAAAATGAGGGACTTTTTCTTCTGATCAGATTTAAATGGGCTTAAATGACCCTAAGAAAAGAAAAGAAAAATATAGGATTAAGATAATTTAGCTTTTAATATTTAAAAAGTGAATATTAGAATTATTGAACACACACCTATATACATAAAGTAACGGCTATAAACAATAATTTTATAATCAAATTTGCTTTAAAAATAATTTATATGTAAAGGGACATTTTCTAAACACTTCTGCTGCCTTCCCTGGCTCCTTTCCTATCTACTCAATTTTTATAGCTAAATTCTTCCCATCCTTCCAGCCCCAGCTCAAAAGCCAACTCTTCTGAAAAGTCTTATCTTTATTATATTTGGGGGAATCATCTGTTACTGCTCTGAATTCCAGTAGCATCACGTATTTACTTTTCTATAGCATTTATTTATGTGCCTTACATTGGGATTAATTATACATATGTCCCTTAGCATTTTCGTTATTTGTTCAAAATCCTTTTCTAATACAGCCTCTTGTCCTTCAGAATACCAGGTACGAGGTCTTTCATGGGGTGTGAATTGAAGGGATAATTGTTGAGTACAAGAATCTTGAGCATAATATTTTCTACACTATGGGGATACAAAATAAAAGCCTCATTCTTCAAAGAGTACAAAATTCAGAATTACATAAATCACATTTACTGACATAATATTTATGTGCTTCTCTGATACTTTACTGTTAAATCAGCGGGACAAAGTAGGTGATGAAATTAGTTGCAGTGATATTAATGCTGTATATTACAATAATGATAAAATGCCTATTTTGGTCAAAATTATATCCTCAATACTAGTATAGTATCTGGCACACTAGAGGTTCTCAATAAAGATTCACTGAATAAATAAGTGAAAAATGAGTAAATGCATTGAGTGAAATACTTTTTAAAAAAACTCTGTGATAAAGAATTTTTTAAATATGCCAATTTCTAATAGAAATGGATACACACTAGAACACTTTTAGATAAGGTGTTTAATGCCTGCCTTTAGATTATTTATTTTTTAAATCAATTGGATTTGATCAAAATTAAATTTTGTTCTCTAAAAGACACGGTTATTTAATAAAATACCGCATATACTCACTCATAGGTGGGTGAGAAAAATGAGAACACATGGACACAGAGAGGCAGTCTACTATACACTGGGGACTGTTGGGGGAAATGGGGGAGGGACAGCAGGGGGGGCTGGGGAGGGATAGCCTGGGGATGAATACCAAGTGTGGGTGAAGGGGAGGAAGGCAGCAAAACACACTGCCATGTGTGTACCTATGCAACTATCTTGCACGTTCTGCACATGTACCCCAAAATCTATAATGCAATAAAAATTAAAAAAAAAAAATGGCAAGCCACAAACTGTGAATCCATATTAGCAAAACATATATTTCTAAAGAATATCTTTGTATATCTTTGATTGTATCCAAAATATGCAAAAACAACTAAAACTTTAGAATAGAAAAAATAAACTGACTTTTAAAAATGGGCAAAAAACTTGAGCAAACATTTCACCAAATAAGATATACAAATTGCAAATAAGAGTAAAAAAATATGTTCAACATCATTATTCAGTAGGAAAATTGAAATTAAAACCACAATTAGATACTAGTACACAGATTGTAGAATGGCTAACATTAACCAGATTGAATTATCAGATGTTAGTGAGGATGTAGAGCAACTGCAACCCTCATATACTGCTGATAGGGATGTAAAACTGTAAACCAGTTTAGAAAAGAATTAGGCAGTTGCTTATAAAGTTGACCTACATTTACCATATGACCTGGCATTTCTTCTCTTTGGTATTTGCCCAAGTGAAATGAAAACATGTATCTATCAGGGAGGTTGTTGTACAGATTACTTCATTACTCAGGTATTAAGCCTTGTACTGTCAGTTATCTTTCCTGATCCTCTCCCTCCTCCCGAAGCCCAAAAGGCCCCAGTGTGTGTTGCTCCCCTCTGTGTGTCCATATGTTCTCCCACTTACAAGTGGGAATGTGTGGTATTTTGTTTTCTGTTTCTATGTTAGTTTGCTAAGGATAATGGCCTCCAGCTCCATCCATGTCCCTACAAAGACATGATCTTGTTCTTTTTTATGACTTCATAGTATTCCATAGTGTGTGTGTGTGTGTGTGTGTGTGTGTGTGTGTGTGATGGGCATTTTCTTTATCCAGCCTATCAGTGATGGGCATTTAGGTTGATGCCATGTCTTTGCTATTGTGACTAGTGCTGCAGTGAACATACACGTGCATGTGTCTTTATAATAGAATGATTTATATTCCTTTGGGTATATGCCCAGTAATTGGATTGCTGGGTAGAATGGTATCTATGCTTTAGGTCTTTGAGGAATCACTACATTGTCTTTCCACAATGGCTACACTAACTTAATAACAAACCTGCACTTGTACCCCTGAACTTAAAAAGTTAATATATATACATATATGTCTATATATACATATATATATATATATACACACACATATATATATGTATATATAGTAAAAAAGGAGATAAAGTCACCCAAAAATAGCATTGTGAATATATTTATCAACGTATCATCTTTTAATCTATCTTTCATGTGTGTTAATACATCTGCCTATATTTGAAATCATATATTGCAAACTGTTTGGAAATTTAACTCTCGAGCACATAAGAACATCTTTGTATGTTAATAAATGCATATCTACAACATAATCTTTAATGGCTATAGATTGTTTCATTGTATGATTGGATCACAATTTAATCATTCTAGTACAGTTAACTGTTTATTTTCAGTTTTCTGTAACTCTAAACAGATATGTGATTCATATCTTTGTAGCTAAGTATCTTTTTTTCTTCAACTTTTATTTTAAATTCAGGGGTACCTGTGCAGGATGTTCAGGTGTATTACACAGGTAAACAAGTGCCATGGTGGTTTGCTGAACAGATCATACCATCACCTAGCTATAAAGCCCAGCATCCATTAGCTTTTCTTCTTGAAGCCCTCCCTCCCTCCATCCCAGTATGATATTGGCTGTGAGTTTGTAGTTCTGTGGGGTCAGTGGTGATATCCCCCGTATCATTTCTGATTGTGTTCACTTGATTGTTTTTTCTTCTTTGTTAGTGTAGCTGCAGTCTATTTTACTAATTATTTCAAAAAACCAGCTCCTGGATTCACGGATTTTCTGAAGGGCTTTTCATGTCTCTGTTTCTATCAGTTCCACCTTCGCCTTGGTTATTCCTGTCTCCTACTAGCTTTGGGGTTGGTTTGCTCTTGGTTCTCTAATTCTTTTAGTTGAAATTTTAGACTGTTAATTTGAGATCTTTCTAGCTTTTTACAATGGGCATTTAGTACTATAAATTTCCCATTTAACAGTGCTTTAGCTGTGTCCCAGAGATTCTGGTACATTGTCTCTTTGTTCTTATTAGTTTCCAAAAACTTCTTGATTTCTACCTTATTTACCCAAAAGTAATTCAGGATCAGTTGTTCATTTTCCACGTAGTTGTGTGATTTTTAGGGAATTTCTTAATCTTGAGATCAAGTTTGATTGCAGTGTGCTCTGAGACACGGTTAGGGTTTCCATTCTTTTGCACCTGCTGAGGAATATTTTATTTCTGATCATGTGCTCAATTTTAGAATAACTGTCATGTCATAATGAGAAGAATGTATATTCTTTTGTTTTGGGGTGGAGAGTTCTGTCTGTATCAACTAAGTCAACTTGATACAGAGCTGAGTTCCTGAATATCTTTATTTTCTGTTTTGATGATCTGTTTAGTATTGTCAGTTCAATGTTAATGTCTCCCACTACTATTGTGTGGTAGTCCTAAGTCTCCTTGTAGGTCTCTAAGAACTTGCATGATGAATCTGGATGCTACTGTATTGGGTGCATATATATTTATGATAGCACTTCTTGTTGAGTTGAACCCTTTACTATTATGTAATGCCTTTCTTGTCAGTTTTGATTTTTGTTGGTTTAAAATCTATTTTGTCAGAAACTAGGATTATAACCCATTTTTTTCTGTTTTCCATTTTCTTTTCCTCCTTCCCTTTATTTTGAGCCCATGTGTGTCTCTACACATGAGATGGGTCTTAGCTGTTTATCCTGCTTGCCATTCTGTATCTTTTAATTGGGACAATTCATCCATTTACATTTAAAGTTAGTATTGTTATACATGAATTTATCCTGTCATCATTATGCTAGCTGATTATTTTGCAGATTTGTTCACATGGTTGCTTCATAGTGTCACTGGTCTGTACTTCAGTGTATTTTTGCAGTGGCTCGTAATGGTTTTTTTCTTTCCATATTTAGTGTATTTTTAGGAGCTCTTGCAATGCAGACCTGGTGGTGACAAATTCCCTCCACATTTCCTTGTTGGAGAGGATATTATTTCCCCATCACTTATGAAGCTTAGTTTGACCAGGTGTGAAATTCTGGGTTGAAAGTTCTTTTCTTTAACAATGTTGAATATTGGCCCCTGATCTCTTCAGGCTTATAGGGTTTCCACTAAGAGGTTCTCCATTAGTCTGATAGGCTTGGCTTTTCAGGTGACCTGCCCTTTCTCTCTGGCTGCCCTTAAATTCTTTTTCTTTCACTTCAACCTTGGAAAATCTGATGATTATGTGTCTTGGGGTTGATCTTCTCATGGAGTATCTTACTGGGGTTCTCTACATTTCCTATATTTGAATGTTGGCCTGTGTTGCTAGGTTGGGGAAGTTCTTCTGGATAATATCATAGTTTTCCAACTTGGTTCCTTTCTCCCTCTCTTTCATGTAACCCCATCAGTCATAGGTTTGCTCTCTTTAAATAATCCCTTATTTCTCCGAGGTTTTGTTCAGTCTTTTTCATTTTTTTCCTCTGGTCTTGTATGCCTCTCTTGTTTCAAAAGATAGTCTTCAAGCTCTGAGATTCTTTCATCCACTCGATCTGTTCTGCTATTTATACTTGTGACTGCATTGTGAAGTTCTGGTATTGGGTTTTTCAGCTTCATCAGGTCAGTAATGTTCATCTCTGAAGTGGCTATTCTGCCTATCAGCTTCTGTATTGTTTTCCTTTAATTCTTAGCTTCTTTGAAATTGGTTTACAGCTTGCTCCTTTAGCTCAACAAAATGTGTTGAGGGGACTCCTCCTTGTCCAGTTTGTATTCTCCAAAGCTGGCAGGCTGGAACAGCTAAGTCTACTAAACTATAGAGATGGCAGCTGCCCTTCCCAGGGAGTTCCGTCCTAAGGAGAGATCAGATCTCTAGAGAACCCTTGCTGGAGTGGCTGAAGCCTCCACAGGGAGATCCCACCTAGTGAGGAGGAATGAATCAGGGTCCTGCTTAAAGAAATAGTCTGTCCACAGTCCAGTAAGGTAGCTATGCTGCATTGTGGGTAACCCTTCCTCATCTAGACTGTATTCTCCAAATCCACAAGCTGGAGCAGCTAAGTCTACCAAACTACGAGGCTACCACTCCCCTCAGCAGCTTGGTTCTGATTCAGGCCAACTCCAGCCTCTTGCCATTGGCTGGCTGGAATTCCAAGCCAGTGGGTCTTAACTTGTGAGGGGCTGTGGAAGTGGTGTTTGCAGAATGCTGCTGCTCAGCTTCCTGGATCCAGCCCCCTTTCTAAGGATGTGTACTGATGGAGCCCTGCCTTGCCAGGGATCCTAGGGCTGGAGTATATAAAACTCCTGGGTCTCACAGAATTCCTTGAAACCGGAAAATGGAAGTTGCAGTAAGCCGGGATTGCACCACTGCACTCCAGCCTGACAATAAAGGGAGACTCTGTCTCAAAAACAACAGCAACAACAACAAAAACAACTCCTGCATCTCTGGGTGTATCTGAGTGGCTGCTTTGCCAAGACTCCACACAACTCTGTGTATCACACCCATGGGTCTGGTTGCATGAGCTCACAAGGGGATCTCCTGATCAACTGGTTGCAAAGATCCATGGGAGAAGCTGGTTGCTCCGGTGGGGTTTCACAATCACTCAACACTTCCCTTTGCTAGAGGTAGGGGTTTCTTGGGCTCTGTGCTGCCATTGTCCCAGCCATCATCCCACCCTGCTTTCCTTCATTTTCCATGGGTTGAGTTTTTTGCATAGTTAGTCCCAATGTGAGAACCTGGATATATCAGTAAAGGTACTGAATTCATTCACTGCTTTCATTCCTCTCTTGAGTACCATGGAGTGTAGCTGCTTTTAACTGGCCATATTCTCTGGTCTCCTTAGATTATTTGTTTTGGTCCAAATACACCAGCAGAAAGTAAGATTAGTGGTTCAGTTAAAGAAGCACTTATTATATTATTGTATCTGTCAGATAATGTACTAACCATATAGTAACAATTCTTATTTTTAATGTTTTAAATACATTTTAATGTTTCCTCCTAAAAATACAAACATATATATACACATAAATACCTAAACAAATATAAGTCAAATAACAAGAGAGCAAGTTTGGGAATTAGGAGTGGAGAGAGTTCTTTTTCTACAAGAATCAGTGTAGAATTCTCTTTCTTTTCAAGCTGTGGCTTTTTTGATGGACTTTGAAATGTAAGATTTGGATTGCTAGAGGAAAATGTTTCCAAAGCAGTAAAATAAAGAGAAATATATAATTATAATCTTCATCCAGCATTTACAAACAATCAATATTATTTTAGCATTGTTACAGTCTAAATCAGAAGAAATGCTGATTCTGAATTGTGAAAATAAAACAGTAGAATATGTGTGACTTAGAAGAATCAAGATAAAAATCTTTAGAGAAAATGGTCTTTAATTGACTATAACATAGATGAACAGAAAATTTATGAGATTATAAAATAGAATCTGGCAGATGCTTAAATGGAATAATTATATCATCCTCAGTAGAGATTCCAGAGGAGGTTCACAAGGTAACAACCCTACACAGGTTCACCTGAAGTTCAGCAGCTATAACAACTTTAATTAATCCCCAGTTATCTTGCAAGGTATTGTTAGTTCAGGAAAATTTCAAATGGATCATAAAAGGTGCTTCACCAAAGAATCCTCAGGAGGCAGCTTAACTGAATGGCATTAATGACTGGTAAAGATGACACTGATAGAAGGGTCTCTGATCATCATCTTTTTCTCTTGTCTGTGTCTATGAGAAGAAAAAGTAAAGAAAAAAATTGATGAGTTTATTATGCACGCTTCAAATTACTGCTAGTATTGCAGTTTCCAGGGGAACTCTCATACTCGAAGTCTTGGCTTAAGACAAGTTACATCCTGGGATTAACACCTTTAATTGGACCAAACATTCAAATTCTGTTCATGTTCAGATATGTTGTTTTTTACATACTCCTCAAATACATTAGCATTTTCAAAGATCAACCTTTTGAAATCATGGAAATTCACAAGATTCTGTAAACATTTCTGAATGTCCAAATTTAAAAAAAAACTATACAAAACCAAATTATACATGTAAAAAAAAAGTTATTTTCATTTACTTAGATACAAGTGGTAATATTGCAAACAAAAACCAAAAGACCAATTCAGATCTTTGATTCTAATTAATTTGGATGTGAAATGCTAAAAATTTATAATCTTCCACTGTAAAATTTTAACTGTAGATTGGTATAATAGGCAAAATATCAAAATAGAAACCTTTGCTTTTCTTAAATAATGAACCAGGTGAGAAACTCACACAACCTAGGAAAAGAAGCCTCCCTTCTGTGGGGATGTGCTAGGAGAGCAAAGATGTCTAGATATAGATAGATATATAGATATAGATTGGATATAGATAGATACCTTCCTCTGAAATTAAGGCAGTAGTTACAAAGTTTTCTAGAATGATAGCCCTTTCTGAATATCTGTCAAGGCTGAAACAGTAGGGGGAAAAATTAGACTCCTAAATTAGGAAAATTTGTGGAGAATTTAATCGGGGAACTATTTTTAGTGGAAGAGTACCACAATGGACAATTTAGTACCCTGAAGACAGTATCCTAAGGTGAGGTGCTCCACTGCCAAAAATAGGAATAAAAGGGAGACGGAGGAAGCTGCAGGAGAAGCCACCTGACAGGAACTTAGACCTCTGCTTCAGAATGGCAACCACCATCATCCCACAGGAGGAAATACATGGAGTTTGGACCCTGAGCTCACTCTCCTTCCTCCTACCAGTTTGCTCTCATTGCTCCTACTAGATGGACCCATTAGAAAGCAGAGGAAAACAGATCCAATAGACGGTGCTACCATTAGTCATCCCCTAGGTAGAGAACAGGATGGAGGCGGGAATGAAAGTGGGAAGGCAAAGCAAAAAAATCCAGGACATCTAAAAGTTTTATCACACTTCAATAAGTTGTAACTGTATATACTGGTGTCAGTTGCTTGAACTTATAAATGATGATATGAAATTGTTATGGAAACCGTAATGCTTTTAAATACAATTTGTATTTTATTTACAAGAAAGCAAAAGAAAGAATATACAGTGAATATACATAGGTACATTTGGTGGAAAAATAGGTTCTCAGACCTCTTGCACAAACTTCTTAGCTTCTAAAGGGTCAGAGCCTATAGGATGGGATGCACTGCTTTTTTTTGCAAAAGGTTACTTGTAGCTATTGGCTTACAATAGCTAACAATCATTTTGTGCTGCTAAGCTGTGTTTGGAGGTGCTTTATCTCATTTAATCCCTGCAACAACATATGAGGCAGGCATTTTTTTCTCCATTTTATATAGAAGAAAAACTTAAATTTTAGAAAAGCTAAGTGATTTTTACAAGTAGAATACATTTTAATAGTAAATGTTGGATTCAAACCCAAATATACCAACTCCACAGTCTGAGTCATAAAGACCACCAAATACTACCTGAAAACCTAAATCAATTCAGACTTCTATTATGTACCTCAAAAGGCCAGAGAGAATATGCATTTAATATAAGAAAATGAAGAATATGGATTTATCTGCATGCTTTGCAAAAAGTTCTAACCAAAAGACACTTTGAGCAAGAAAAAAGAAGAAATTATGTACTGTTTTTAGGCTGTAAGTTTAATGTAAGCCCTTACATTTGATACTGAGTCTATAGAAATCCCTCTAATGAAAACTAAAGTGTGAGGCACTGCAGTTACCCAGTAACTTAATAAAAGTTATAATATTAAGTATATAACAGCTTGTCATATTCATTTAAGTGGCACTGTTCACTCTAAAGTCATTCACCCTCATTTTGTAATTTAATTCCCTTATGTCTCAGTGCTATAGTCTATGAGATTGAATTTACGGAAGGTTATTGGATTTAAATATTTTCCCACAGTTATTCTACAATTTAGTTGTATTTTCCTGCCATCTACAGACCTCTGTATGCATAAACAGTAGATTTGATGTTGTTTGAATTTACCTTAGCAGGATGAGAATTCAGGTGTGGATAAACACTGTTTTTTTCTCTTTTTTAGTTTTTATTTGACATATTTATTTTAGGCACTTTAGAAAACTACTGTTAGTTTTAGGAAAGAAATAATGTGTTTCCTCAAATTATCATTAAGTATGCATTGGATTTGTTGAGTTTTTAATTAATTTAAGGTTAATTTTGCTAATAACTAAACTGCTGGCCTAAGTAGTTTAAATACAGTCAGTCTGTATTTAAAAATAGACCATTAACATACTTTTTATGAAACTCTAATAAGAGTTAGAAAAACCATTTTCTCTACTCACATGAATGACAAGCCTCTCAAGAAAATCTAAGGAAGTATTTTTGATAGTAACTAAAACCTGCTTAATCATTTATTGAGATCAAGACATGTCAACATGTCAGTCATTTCCCCTCACCAGGTTAATTTAGAATTGGAAACACTCCTCAGGAGGAAACAAGAAGGTATTGGGGTAAACCATACACAATCAGTGCTTCAAAAATACGAAGCGTTAGATCATCTTAAATACTGAAAGAACCTGATGTGTTGCAAAAAGCCCAGCATTAAGGACAGGTAAAGAGTCTAAGGTAACATTCTGGTTCACTGGTAGGTGAAGAGAAGCCTAGCTTCCCCCCCGACACACACACACACACACACACAAAATAAATAAGTTTAACATATGAGTAACATATTTAAGGGATCAGAAATGTTTATGAATGCATATGACTGTCAAAGTATGCAATAAAAATTGGTGGAGACTGTGGCTGACTGGAACGTATGTGCCCTATCTAAAGTGACTATCATTTTTTCAGTCTTAGGATATTGTGGCCACGTATTTTATGTTTGAAAAAAAAAAAAAAAAATGGAGGTCAGTAGTTTTTGTTATGTTTTCCTCCCCAAGAAGTCCAGCTCTTCTTGGGGAGGGAAAAATAACAAGCAGTTACTATTCCTGCATTAAGAAACTGCCCGCAAACCTAGTAATAAAGAATAACCATCTTTACTATGCTCAGGGATTTTGTGGGCATCTGGAGTCTAAACAAGATACAACAAGAGTGGCTTGTTTCTGCTCCACTATGTCTGGGGCTTCTCAATGACTAGAATGTGAAATCACCTGGGAATGCTTCTCACATGATATGTGGCAGTTGGTGCTGGCTGTCAGCTTGTCCCTTAATTAGCACTGTTGCATGGAACACCCATACAGTCCTCTCCATGTCACTTAGGCTTCCTCACAGCATGGCAGCTCAGGCTACCAGATATGAGTATCCCAAAAAGCAAAAGAGAAGTTGCATTATTTTTTATGATTTGGTCTCATTCCATTAGTTGCAAGCACCTCACAAGTTCAGCCAGATTCAAGAGAAGAGATAACAGCCTTTACCTGTCAGTGGGTGACAGCATAGTTCAGGAATAGAAAAAAAAGGTTGTAGCGATTTTTAAAAAATGTAACCTGCTGCTTCAGGTTTTCTGTGCAGTACTCTGAGTTTTAGATGCTGGCAACTAATTTAAAGAAATTAAACACTTTAAGGATTCAGACATATCTACAGATAACCAAGGTCCTGAATTTCTAAATTCTGTTCAAAACAAAATAATCAAGATAGAGAAAAAAAATCAGTATACAGGAAATGCTTCCAAGGGCACAGTAGGAAGGAGGTACTAAAATACAGGAGATTATTTGCAAACAATTAAAGACAGAATTCAAATAAACAGATAACATGTGATCAGTGCTGTGTTAGGAGGATGTGTTAGAGGATATGAGAGAACATGCGAGGTCATGCAGGTAGAGGGTTAAGAGAAAATATCACAAGGCTTCCCAGAAGAGCTGATGCCAGGCGGGAATTGTAATGGTAAGTAAAACTTGGGTAAGGACCTCATCACATGCAAAGACAAAGAAATGAGAAAATGATTCATTACTAAAGAACTACATTTCCTTTAGGTAGATAAGACATTTGGAAGTATTGGGGCATATAGCTGAGGCAATAGGAAGGAAACAAGAAAGGTTAAATATACCAATAAAAAATAAGAAAAATGGTGGTATTTGGATGGAGTTTGAGGTTCTCATCAAATCTAGAATTTAGCAAGACCAAATTCATCTTTGGAGAATATTATGATCATCTTTTTTCTGCACCAGGCCAATGTAGTTATCTGAGCCTATTGTTCTTCATTGGTTGTCATTCCATTCCTTTTCTGAGAAACCTTTCTGTACTTTCATTGTTTTCTTTGGTTTCTTACTCAATTTGCATGTTAAAATAATTGCCTCCAGGTCTTGTTATTTTGCAATTGTTATTTTGCACTGGTAATGAGGGAAGAGAGATATTTTTACATTTTTGTGTAAATGTTAGGAGCACAGGTGTAATTTGCTGCATGCATAGATTGCAGAGTAGTGATGTCTGGGCTTTTAGGGTAACCACCACCCACATACCGTACATTCAACCTATTAAGTACTTTCTCATTACCCACTTCCCATCTCTTCTGAGTCTCCATTGTCTGTCATTCCACACTCTATGTCCATGTGTACATATTATTTAGCTCCACCTATAAGGGAGAAATGCAGTATTTGTCTTTCTGGGTTTAAGTTGTTTTAAGATAGTAGCCTCCAGTTCCATCCATGTTGTGGCAAAATATATGATTTTATTTCTTTTATGGATGAGTAGTATTCCATTATGTGCATATACCAGGTTTTCTTTATCCAGTCATCGACTGATGAACATTTAGGTTGATTGCATATCTTCGCTATTGTGAATAGTGTTGTGATAAACATGAGTGAAGGTATTTATATATGTATGACTTATTTTCCTTTGGGTAGTTACTCAGTAGTGGGATCACTGTATCAAATGGTAGTTCTGTTTTTACTTATTTGAGAAATCTACTACATACTGGTTTCCATAGAGGTTGTACTAGTTTATATTTCCACCAGCAGTTTATAAACATTTCCTTTTCTCCACATCTTAGCCAACATCAATTTTTTTGACTTTTTAATAACAGCCATTTGAACTGATATGAGATGGCATCTGACATCAGTTTTGTGGTTTTAATCTGCATTTTTCTAATGATTGGTGATGTTGATGGTGGCCATTTGTATGTCTTCTTTTGAAAAAAATTCTATTTATGTGTTTGCTTTTTAATGGGATTAGTTGAGGGTTTTTGCTGTTGCTGTTGTTACGTTGAGTTGTTTGTGTTCCTTGTAGATTCTGGATATTAGTCCTTTGTCAAATGCATGGTTTTTAAATATTTTCTTCCATTCTGCAGTTGTCTTCTCACTCTGTTAATTATTCATTTTGCTGTGAAGAAGATTTTTAATTTATTGTAGTCCATTTTATCTATTTTTCCTTTTGTTACCTGTGCTTCTGTGCTCTTAGTCATGGATTATTTGTTTAGACAAAAATATAGGAGTTTTTCCTAAGTTTTCTTCTAGTGTTCTTATAGTTTCAGATCTTATATTTAAGACTTTAATACATCTTGAGTTGACTTTTGTACATGGTAAAAGACAGGGATCTAATTTTATTCTTCTGTGTATTGCCATCCAATTTTTCTAGCATCCTTTATTGAAGAAGGTATGTTCTTTCCCCACTGCATATTTTTGTCAATTTTGTCAGTGATTAGTTGGCTGTAAATATGTGGTTTTATTTCTGGGTTCTCTATTCTGTTTTATTGATCTATTTGTATATTGCATATAGGTATAATACTGTTTTGGTTACTATAGGCTTAAGATCCATATGGAACCAAAAAAAAGAACCTGAAAAGCCAAAGCAATTCTAAGAAAAAAACAAATAACAACAACAACAACAAAAATCCAAAACCAAGGGTTTCAGGCCACTCAACTTCAAATTGTACTACAAAGATATAAATAAGAATGATATTTATCTAACACTGCAGTCCACATGGGAAAAGATAGATCTTTGTGGTCTTAAATCATAGAATTGGAGAACCAGTAACAACACACTATATCTGTGGAAGGCCTCAGTAATGAATCAGATTTACCTGGGAAAAATGTGGGACAGAGTCAAAAGAAGATATAGATATTATTTATTTTTCATAATTAGAATTTTAAATTTCATGAACATCATTTAATGTATCATGAAATTCATGTTTATTAAGGGTTTATTTTCCTAGGTGCTAAAAATAGAATGGTTAACAAATAGGGTACATCAAAGTATGGGTTCACAATCCTCCAGTTGCAATACTGTATACCAGATGTTTCATATTCAGAATTGTTTGTATTTTAGAAAGACACTACAATGCATATATTGTATATTGCATATCACTACTTGTGAAATCTGGGCCAAAACCTGTATTAATATAATTGTATTGAGTATATGAATAAGTATACTAAGCAAGATATAAATCATTATAAATAGCTTTTTATCACTTTTCGTCAGAATTTTGTTGCATAATTCTTTTAGACACCCTATTTAAGAAGAAACTTTTGGTTTTATAGCTTTTGGATTTGGAATTTGAGGATGCATAATTGTGAAGTTGCATTATATAATATTCAGTAATATTAAATTATAGGAGACATGAAAGAAGCAAAAGAGAAGTATAAAAGGCTAGGCTGCGGACATACCCATTTCCAAAGGTAGTACGTTACTACTGCTAATAATAATAATAGCTACAATACTAAGCATTTGATATGTGCCAGAGGCCCGTATTAGGTACTTTGTAAACATTATGTAATGAAATAGATCATTTTATTTTCATGTTACAGATAAAGATACTAGGATCCAAAATGTTTACCATGTCCAGGACTTGATAGCTTCATAAATTAGAAGTCCAAACTTTGAACTGGTTTCTGTCCAATTCCAAAGAGTGGACTCTCTGCCCTAATATCATATTGCTTCCCAAATACTTCATTCCATTTATTAAATACCCCAAACTATTGGGAAACTAAAATGAAGCAAGATCTACCTCCTTGTAATATCCATTTATATACATTGGTCTCTAATGTGTCCTGTGAACCTATATGTAAATAAATCTAGGTTTTTTTTTATGCACGTCAGCCTTTCTTAAAGAATATATCCCTCTGTCAATATCCAACCCTATATGTGGTAGAGTATTCTTGGCTATAGTTCTTTACCCCATCCTATGTTCATGATCTTTGCTGTATGATTTTTCAGTACCTCTCATGAAGTGGCAGAGTATGTTTTTCTTAAGTTTTTCTGTAAGTTTTGACTTTTTGCTATAATGTATATTGCCTCAACTGATACAGTAAGGTCACCTCTAAAGCTAGGTCTTAGGAGGTCTATGTGTTTCCCACTTGTCTTCTTGCCATTGCCATGAGAAGAGCTTCCTCATGTGCCTGCTTTTCTCTTACTCTGAGCTTTAGAATGAACACATGTGGAGTTCAGACCTCAGGGATTGCCAAGCCCAGCTCTGTGCATAGCTAGAACAGAGCGCAGCAAGCCCAGCCTACATCATCCAACTTCCAGCCAAACCAAAAGCACATGAACTAAGTAATTTCTTATTGTTGTATGATGTTGATATTTTGGAGTTGTTGGTTATGCAGCATTATTATACCAGTAACAAATTGGTATCTAGCATAAATGCCCATATAGACATGATTTTCTTCAACTGTTCTTGGTATATCACAATTCCCATTTCACCAAATATCTTAGATGTTTTCTTCTGAAACCATTCCAGTGTTTCTAGTGTCCATCTTAAAGTTGGGCTCAGTGATCTTGGGATATATCAGATGATAGTTGACTGGCGCCTTTAAAGAAATGACTCTACGACGTCCTGTGCTTCTTTCTTCAAAAGTACTTCAACATAATCTGACTTTGTGGTTTTAAGTGGCTATGTCACATTATTGGGTTTTATTAAACTTGTTATAAACTGAAAAATGAGATTCTTCTAAATTAACTGCTGTCAAACCAGTTCTAACATTATCTTGAGTTTTCACAATTGATATTTTTAACCTAAACCTAGAAAAGGACATTTATCTCTGTGATATTTCACCTTGTTGTTTAAGCTCCTCATTATTGGTTTTGAACTATCTTTTGAATACTATTTCTTAAAACAAGGATTCTGGTTATACTTCCAAGCACATCTCATATTTATTATTTTTATTCAAGTACTATTCAAGAAAAATTTTAGGAAAAAAGAATACCAAGAATTAACTTCAGTAGCAACCCTTAAATTGACATTGACCACTAATAACTGTTCCATAAGAACACTTAGAAACATAGCCACAAATCTGTGTGTACTGTCAGTCAGCTTACAAATTATTCACAGAGAAATTATTTAGTATTTTTAAATTATTCATTTATTCAACAAATATTTATTGAATAAATATTTATTGATATTTATTGAATATCACTATTCTGGACTTAGGTATAAAGAAACAAATAAGATATTGCTCAGGCTTTCATTAATTCACAATTACTATAGGTTTTTAAAAAGCATGATCTCAGACTTCTGCATCAGGAATATTATAAATGAAACTCCAGATTTCTGGGCCCCTGCTGAGTCCAGTTGCATAAAAATCTGAAGAATGAGCCTCAAAACTCTGTAGTTTTAACACAGCATTCTTGTAATGCTTATGCATATTAGATATTAAGAATCATTGTGATAAAGGGTGAGATCAAGATTTTAAAATAAAGCTCAGGTACAATGAGAGCTGATCTAGCTGAAGGTATGAGCAGAGTCTTACACAAGTGTTAAAGGGTAAATCTTGCCTGGAAGCGTGGGTAAATCCATAATATAAAGCTGACCACTGAGCTGGATCTCAGAAGGATGATGAATACCTTCCCAAATGAATAAGTAGAAGGAGTTTCATGTAGACAAAAATTACCATAGTCTGGGACATAGAGTCATAAAAAAACTTAGGTTTTTAAGAGACACTGCACCATGTGTCGATACAGAGCATGTTAAGAGGGAAGTGACAAGGAAGAGCCTGGATAGAATTAAAACATAGAAAATGAACTTGTCCTTGGTGCTAAGGAATAATCACTCATAGTCTGAGACCAAAAGAAGGCATGAAAATACATAATTAAAATTGAGTTCAAAGTATGCCACAGTGGTGCTAAACAAAGACAAACAGAATTCTGATTTCCTTTCTCTTTGCAGTTCTAATTATTATTAATGTTTTGTATAATAATTATTCCTAATGTTCTGTAGTAAGCAGGCTTCATAATGTTTCTAATCACAAAACAGTAAAAACTTTACCTGACTTCAGGTACATGCCAAGAGTTTCTGGATGAATGTGACTTTTTTATTTTTTACACAAAGAAAAACTGTCAAAATGAAATCATTGTTGTCAATTGACATATTCTTTCCCCAGAGGCTGGTCATTTAAATTTCTAAAGTCTGATGCATAAAAATAACCTTTTACTTAATAAGTAACAAGTGATCTGTGTACAAAATGCAGCACATATGAGATTCTATTTGGGACCTGAATGAGGAAAAATATAAATCATTATTAACACATAGCTGTAGTGCTTGAACTAGTGAATTCAGTTTCAAAGTCTACTAAAGTACTGAAATAATTATAAACTATACTGATGTTTACAGCATTGAAATCCTACAGATACTCATGAATTGTGACAGCCAAAGAGAAATGTGATATAGTTAAAATTATATCCATTTCAAACTAGGGTTCAATAGCTTCTATGTACTTGTACCAAAGGCAGTAACAGTTCATTTAATAATGTCATGTACCGCTGAGCCTCATTAATCAGTCAGTGGAAAGCATTATTTATAGAAAATTATTACTATGTTCTAATAATAATTCTACACAATAAAAGATGAATGTTTTGTTATAAAATTGCTCACCCTCATTTATGTAATAAAGGGGCCAAATAAGCCAAAAATGGAAGCTAAATTGAAAAAATATTAAAGAGTGTTTATAAAGGGCGACAATTTGCAGTGTTGTATTGCAAATATATGTGTTTAATGTTACGTTAAAAAAACGAAAGCATATATAAATATATTTCCTTCTCGTTTGAGGCATGAGTTTGCCTCGAATGAGGCAAAATACCCGTTTTTTAAATAAAACGAATCTTTGCAAAGCTGATCATTATTCTACACTAGATGCCTTATATATATCATCTATCTTGATCCTTAATCTATGAGTAGAGCAAATATGTCACTTTCCTCATGAATAATTAGGCTATATTTCATCTTGTGAACATTAAATAGCATCAACTAAAACTTTAGAAGGCATATATGGTTATTTCATGTTTCAGAATATTTCAAGAAGATGAAATCTCTCCAGCGCTGCAATCTTTATGAATATTAAAAAGAGAAGCTTTGTGTCTATGCTTTTATTGATTGGACAAACACCAATTATTAATAGTTATTGAGTACCTGATATGTAGTAGACACTTATAATAGCGGTATCACAGGTTATCTCATTAATATGTCAAGTAGACGTCATTATTGCCCATATTAAAAATGAGGAAACTGGGAGTTGGTGAGATTAAATGTTTTGTCCAAAATGACACACAGCAATTCTCAATTTTAATTTCAGATACATTTTTTTTGGATTATGTATACCATTTTTAGAAAAAATATTGATTGTATTCCAAAGGGATCATAGAATGGAAACCTCACTATTCTCCATCATGAGACTATGGTCTTTTCTTGTCTCACAGTAAGTTGGCTGTGAGTGGAAGATTTACTTCTCTGACTTTCTCAAAACAAACCAGTCAGAAAAATAACTGCAGGAAGTTACCCTGCTTTTTATCTGTCTGTCAACATACCTATACATCTATTTATGTTTAATGTATTTTGTGTACTCTCTAATTTTGGAAGACAAAAACTTACATTTATATACAAATATGGCCGCCCTGTAGCATAATGCTTTCTGTGTAACATTATTCATTAAATGCATTGAATAAGTAAATAATACAATAAAATTTCAAACATATTTTTAAATTATTCAAGTTTAATGGAATTTCAAAGATAATTTATAAATACAGTAATAAAACCCATGACTTTTGCTTTGTTCATTTGTCTGTTAGAACCAGTGATATTTGAGCACAGAACAAGGTATTTGCATTTTGATTGAAACATATACATGCAAAAAGACTATCTACTTTTGTAATATTTTTCAGTAAACAAAATCATCTATTTTTCAATTTTTGAGTAAAATTTGAGATATTTCTACTTACTTAAAATATATTTTAATTACTCCTATACTTAAAATGTGTAAAATAAATCTTATTTAGGGAATTTAAAAGGTAGATGTGGTTTATTTTCATACCAATGTGAATGTAAGGATATTAAATTCTCAGCAAAGGAAATGATCACACATATGAACATTAATTTCTAATATCAGAGAGATTAACTTGTATGTTATAATTCTCTTGCCATTTTTAAAGGCCAGTTTCTAAGGGGGAAACATCTTGAATGAAAAGTGAACTGTCTAAAATATGTACACAGAATGCTGGCTAAATAAGTTAAATATTTTATATTTATATTTAAATATATTGTCCCTTCCAATGTTATAGGCACCCATGATTTTATTCTACAAAGATGAGATTAATAATTTTTAACTCTGTCAGAATTAACTCAATAGTAGTTACATGTAGTATGTATTATCTTTCTCATGCTTTTCCATTATGACTGGATGTATCATACTTGCATTTTATAACTATGTATTTTAATGACTCAGAGCATTTCATTTCTAAACCCTTGAAATTAACAGCAGCCTGATAAATAGTATATATCTTCATTTCTATTTACTTATAGTATTAGTATTAATAGTGTTAATTATGACTGGATTCAGAGACTACTGCTCATTTATTTAATTTAATTATCAAACTTCAAGCTTACTTGAAATGTAGATGCTTTAAATAAATTACTGTTTTCCCAAATTACTGTAATTTTGCATTTTTTTTTTTTTTTTTGAGATGGAGTTTCGCTCTTGTTGCCCAGGCTGGAATGAAGTGGCATGATCTTGGCTCACTACAACCTCTGCCTCCTAGGTTCAAGCGATTCTCCTGTCTCAGCCTCCCGAGTAGCTGGGATTACAGGCATGCACCACCATGCCCAGCTAATTTTGTATTTTTAGTAGAGATGGGGATTTGCCATGTTGGACAGGCTGGTTTCAAACTCCTGACCTCAAGTGATCCACCCACCTCAGCCTCCCAAAGTGCTGGGATTACAGGCGTGAGCCACCACGCCCAGCCCTTGTAATTTTGCATTTAACTAAAATAATTGGCTTTTAACATTTGAATGAAAAATGTATATTTTTTAACCTTAACAGTATTACAGCCAATATTTTGAAACAGTCATGCCACTTTGATTTTAATGGGCATATTTGCATAATTGCTATTTCATATTGGAAATTTCTTTATAGACCTTGTGGTTCTTTTTTTCAATTAATTTAGAAAGTTTATTTTGCCAAGGTTGAAGAACTTGTGGTTCTAGAACCACAAACAGAGTTTGTGTTCAGTGGAGGCTTAGGAATGGATCTGATGGCAAAGATGAAGGTATAGAGAGAGAGCCAAGTGAGTTCAAGATACAACTTGAGTAAAGACTGCACGTAGGGGTGGATGTGGAGTAGAATTCTCGATCCTTCCCTCATCTCCTGTAACTCTCCCTTGCTTCCTCAGCCCTGACACTCTGGCTTTCCTGCCATTCCTTGACTACACTAAGTACACTCCTACCTCAATGCCTTTATGTTTTCTATTCCTTTTGTCTAGATCACTCTTTCTCTATATTTCCAAGGATTGCTGCTCTAAGCCCTTCAGGTCATTTTTCAGTGTAAGGTCATCGGTAAGGACTTTCCCAACCACTTTAACTATAATTTTACTGTTTTCCCAAAACTTAATGTTCCCCCTTCCATATTTAGTCTTTTCACCTCAGCACTTATAACTGTTTATTTTACTTGTGTAATACTTTGCTTGTGAACTCCATGAGGGCAAATGTCTTTGTCTATTTTGTTCACTGCTATATATTTCCTAACACTCTGAATAGTGTTTGGCTCTCCATTTGGTTGGTATGGAGAGCATAAATAATGCTCTACCAACCAAATGGAGAGCAAAAATAAATAAACGAAAAGCAGGAGTTGCAATTCTCACATTTGATAAAACAGATTTCAAAGCAACAAAGATACAGTGGTAAAAGGATCAATGCTAAGGATCCTAACACCTAGATACTAAGACCCATAAAGAGATTCAGACTCAACGAGAAAGAAAATTAATAAGGATATCCAGAACTCGAACTCAGATCCGGAACAAGTAAACTTAAGAAGTATTTATAGAGCTCTCCACTTTAAATACACAAAATATACATTCACCACTTTAAATACACAAAATATTGATCGGCCATTATTAATACCCATTTTTGGAATAAAGCAATATTCCTGTTCTCTCTCCCTCTTTTTCTTCCTCTTTCTTCCTCTCCAAAAAAAAAAAAAAAAAAAAAAAAAGTACTGCACAGCACAACACAAAGCTCAAACTGCTAAATCCAGTGAGCATTTTTTTGGGCTTTTCTTATTTATTACTCTGCAGTATTTGACAGTATTGGTCATGCCCTTCTTTTTGGAAATGCTCTTTTCCCACGTATCTCTCTGGTAGGTCCTTTTTTTGTGTGTGGAAAAAGTCTTTAATCCGTCTTGAATTAATGTTTGCATTAGGTATAAGGAAGGGGTCCAGTTTCCAAAAAAAAAAAATAAATAAATAGTGTTTGGCATGTAATAAGTTATAAATTTTGTCACATAAACTCAGACAAAATAGGTTGAAAATATTCACAATATTATTCTGCTCATGTATACCTTGCAACATTTATATATTTTATTCCAATATATCTAAGTGGTATGTTAATATATCTTTTCCTCTTTGTACTCACAGAATAGTATTGGTACTCCAAATACTTATTGAATTATGTAATAGTTTTTATGTGATCACAATTGTCTAGGTAAATAGAAGGCAGATTTTGGTCCTCGATTCATGAGAAGTAGTAAAGGAGAATCATATCAAATTTGCATACTTTTTTTTTTTGAGACGGAGTTTCGCTCTTGTTACCCAGGCTGGAGTACAATGGCGCGATCTCGGCTCACTGCAACCTCCACCTCCTGGGTTCAGGCAATTCTCCTGCCTCAGCCTCCTGAGTAGCTGGAATTACAGGCATGCGCCACCATGCCCAGCTAAACTTTTTGTATTTTTAGTAGAGACGGGGTTTCACCATGTTGACCAGGATGGTCTCGATGTCTTCACCTCGTGATCCACCTGCCTTGGCCTCCCAAAGTGCTGGGATTACAGGCTTGAGCCACCATGCCAGGCCCAAATTTGCATGCTTTAAACCCAAGCCTCAGATTACCTGGCATAGTTTCAAGGCTTCTTATCTAAATCTCCCAGCCCATGTCTTCTCTAGGTGATGTAGTATCTTTTCCCTATCATTTAGGAGCCGTCTAATAGCCATATCTACTTTTCTGGATACAAACTTCTCAAAACCTTTAGGTTTCCCCATATGTTTTTTTAAATATAGTCAGTTGACTTTTATTGAAGTTAGGCCATGGAAGAGTCAAGGAAAGGGGTAATGGAAATTGCCTAGCTTGTTCCAAATAGAACTGAATGCTAAGGTGTTCGATCAGTGTCATAAGATAGCATGAGGGTCCCAAAATAGAAGGGATAGTGAAAGGGAGAGTTCACAGGAAGGGCTGGGTGGTAATTAATGGTGATGCAATGAATTGCTGGATAACGATTGCAGGTTAGAAGGTAGCTCTTTAGAGTTGGAGTGAATATAAAGCACTGCAGTTCCAAGACTTCAGTTTATTCATTTGGCCAGTATTCCGTTTACTATGTGTCAGGCACTAGGTTGCCCCCTGGGAATACAATGATGATGCAAATAGCCCTGACCTCATGAAAATCACATTTTAGTAGAGAAGACAGACAAGCACATAATCACACATAGAAAGATGGGGTTTCAACAACACCGTGCCATGTTTGGGTAATGTATAGCTTTATAGGGTTTTGAGTATCTCAGAAAGCTTCCCAGAGGAGGAAATAATTGAAAGGGATTGAGAGGGTGTTGAGAAGCATGTGTGCTTGGGGCAGGTCCTTGTTCTAGATGGTAGCTGTGATTTTTCTGAGAAGGAAGAGCAGGACAGGTAAATAGAGAGGGGAGATCACAGCTCATCTAATATTCCTAATCACAATCAGCTCAAGATCATACTGTAAATAGTTACCCATTTTTGTCTGGTTTTATGCAAATAAACATGAGAATGACTATTTTGGATGCATATAATGAATGGACTGGATGAATTGCAAAGCTGGATTCGTTTAAGACAAGTAACTTAATTAGCTAAAAATAAATTTTCTCTTCTGCTCTTGGGCTAATACTGTCACTCAAACATTGTAGCAAATAACAAAGGTTATTATGTAAAGCTCTTAGCAGTGTTTGGTGTGTACTAAGTGCCATAGAAGAGTTAAATATATATTTTTATGGTTTTTGTTGTTTCTTGGAGGGGAGAAGAGGTAGAAGAATGTTAAAGAGACAGATTACTTAATTTGTTGTTTAAGGCACCTTCTCATTTTAAAATTTTTTACTCTGGAAATCAGATAGTAAAGGGGTAAGGGAGTAGGAAAGATTTAAATCAATTAGGAATTAGCATTTAATGGATGTAGGTTCTATCTTTTACTACGGCTGTTATTAAAATTTTGGAAAAAAGATAATTAAGCAAATCCTGCTTCTCAATAAACTATGCATTTGAGTGTGGGCCTCCAAAATATCAGATTTTACAAAACTTTCAAAATGCTCTTAAATTGCTGATTGAAGTTAGCCCAGAATTATCCTGCAAAGTTGTGAAAAAAAAAAAAAAATTACATTTAGCAGTTTAAAGTATGGATCCTGAATGTAGCATCTAATGACTTGAGTATTATAACTTGTGTTCACAAATCACTTAATATGTCAAGATTCTCACATTTTAATTTTAAAAAGCCAAAGTTCATGGATACAAAGGAAATACAGGTATAAAAACACAAGGCAGAGATCAATTGTGGAAGTTATTCATACTACAGTGACTTGCTTCTCCATTTATTTATACATTAAATATTTGTAGAGCATCTATCACGTGTTGAATAATGTGCCAGGTGTTGATGATACAGCAGCAAAAAAGAAAGACACCACCCGAAGAGTGACCCATTTAAGCAAAAACATAATCATGCTTCCCTCTTAAATCCTTCATTGTCTTCAGTGGCTCCTAATATAAAATCCAAACCGCTTCCCATGTTAAGACAAAGTCCTTCAAGATCTGATACCTATATTTGTCTCGAGATTGAATATGGAGCCTCTGTCTCTAATACTAATATGCAGCCACTCTAGCAAAGTAGCTGCTGATGGCACACTTTTTCTTGCCTCTGGGCCTTGGCTGGTGCTGACCCCCTGCCTGTAAGGCTGCTTTATTCCAACTTACCCAGGTAATTCCTACTTATTTTTAGGGTTTTCATATATGATGAACAACAGCAACAACAAAAATTGAATGAATCACTCCTTAACACGTGTTTGTTGGCTTTCCTATTAGATTGTAATTTTCATGAAGGCTTTTCCAGCCCCATTTATTTCAGGTTTAATGTTTTTCAAAATTGACTGAATGTATCTATATGTAGCTACTAAGCCTTACAGTCATTATACTATTACTTTGTATAGTTAGGGATAATGAAAATGAAAGAATGTGTTGGGATAGGTAAAGGAGGGAGAGACACATACAGCTAGTTGCTATGGGAAGGAAGGATTTTCTCTAGAATGGATAGACAAATGAAAATCATCTTAGAAACCTATTTTCAAATAGGTTTTCCAACATGAGTATTGTTCCATAGGTATAGGTTTCCCACCATATACATAAAGTTGAACTGTTGGTTAACTTCACCTTCAGTACCGGAAAAAACAGATGTTCTCCTTCAGGGGAAGATTCAGGATAACCATCAGAATTAGCAGCTAATACAACAGTAATGAGATGTGGATGGAAGTTGTGGAGTCTTGAGCTATTTGGTGGAGTTTCCCATTCCTTCAATCTAGCAGTGTTTAGTGAATACCCTGAATGATATTAAGAGGGGATTGTCATTGGTGCTAAGAGCTGATATAGCTATATGCATGTTATACTCATTTATCTACAGAGTAGCTTTAATGTTTTTTAAATAGCATTTTCATGGAGCTTTATGAAACTTAATGGAAGAATTTGATCGATGTGTAAGTGGTTATAGAATTCAAGGCACTACCAATTTACAATTTGAGGATAGGAACCTGGCTGAAAATTTACCTTTGACTAATATCTCCATCGATGTAATGTAAATGTGCAGTATAATAAGGTTTCAGTGTAAATGCTGATAAGAAGAAAATTTAAGAATATCCCCTTAAATGGTAAGAATAGTTGGATAGTTATATATCCTTCCCATGTGATTTTTATATTGTTGTTTTCTATTATTTTTAACATAGGTTAATTGGCTTGATTATAGTAACCATTTCACCACGTATATCAAAAGATCATGTTTATACCATAAATATGTGCAGTAAAGCAATAACATTTTAAAATATGTGACATTGACTAGAAAAAGTCAGTTCTGTACTTCTCATTATTTCAAAAAGCTATTTATTATTTTTATTACATTTGTTTCATTTATCATGTTCTTTAATCATGTTTAAATAGGAATAAATGTGGACAAATGAATTCTATATAAATACAACCTTGTTATTTTTTAGTTCACTAATATTCTACTTTATATTCTAGAAATATAGTGATTAAAGTTTCTAAACACACTTATAATTATGGAGGTGTTAATTAAAATTATGGCAATTATCAGTGATTTGGAATTTAATTACTTTGGTGGTTATAGCAGATATAATTTTTTAGGAAATGACACATACATAAAATTAAGATATATCATGTTAGCTGCATTGACTCAAAATATATCTAATTATTAATAAGATTCTACACACCATATTGGCTTTTTGACTTCTATATCTTAAACACTAAACATAATGAAATGAATTAATGTGTAAATAAGTTAAAAAGGCAGTAGTCAACAGCAGATTAATACATAAAATAAGTGGAGTCAAGGAGGCAAGAGTCAACAAGAGATTAATACATAACTTTTTAAAAATTATATTGCAGGTTCTGAGGTACCTGTGCAGAACGTGCAGTTTTGTAACCTAGGTATACATGTGCCATGGTGGTTTGCTGCATTCATAACCCTATCATCTACATTAGGTATTTCTTCTAATGCTATCCGTCCTCTAGCCCCCCAACCCCTCACAGTCCCCCTGTGGACCCGCAACCCAGACAGGCCCCAGTATGTGATGTTTCCTTCTCTGTGCCCCTGTGTTCTCATTGTTCAGCTCCCACTTATGAGTGAGAACATGCAGTGTCTGGTTTTCTGTTCTGTGTCAGGTTGCCGAGAATGATGGTTTCCAGCTTTGTCCATGTTCTTACAAAGGACATGAGCTCATCCTTTTTTATGGCTGCATAGTATTCCATGGTGTATATGTGCTATATTTTCATTGTCCAGTCTATCATTGATGGGATTTGGGTTAGTTCCAAGTCTTTGCTATTGTGAATAGTGCCACAATAAACATACATGTGCATGTGTCTTTATGATAGAATGACTTATAATCCTTCAGGTATATACCCAGTAATGGGATTGCTGGGTCAAATGGTATTTATATTTCTAGATCCTTGAGGAATAACCACACTGTCTTCCACAATGGTTGAACTAATTTACACTCCCATCAACAGTGTAAAAGCGTTCCTATTTCTCCATATCCTTTCCAGCATCTGTCGTCTCCTGATTTTTTAGTGATTGCCATTCCAACTGGCATGAGATGGTATCTCAGTGTGGTTTTGAGTTGCATTTCTCTAATGGTGAGTGATGACGAGATTTTTTTTCATATGTTTGTTGGGTGCATAAATGCCTTCTTTTGAGAAGTGTCTGTTCATATCCTTCACCCACTTTTTGATGGTGTTTTTTTCTTATGTTGCCACTGCTTTTGGTGTTTTAGACATGAAGTCCTTGCTCATGCCTATGTCCTGAATGGTATTGCCTAGGTTTTCTTCTAGGGTTTTTATGATTCTAGGTCTTACATTTAAATTTTTAATCCATCTTTAGTTAATTTTTGTATAAGGTATAAGGAAGGGATTCAGTTTCAGCTTTCTGCATATGGCTAGCTAGCTTTCCCAACATCATTTATTAAATAGAAAATACTTTCCCCATTGCTTGTTTTTGTCAGGTTTGTCAAAGTATCACATGGTTGTAGATGTGTGACATTACTTCTGAGGACATCATTCTGTTCCATTTGTCTATATCTCTATTTTAGTACAAGTACAATGCTGTTTTGATTACTGTAGCCCTGTAGTATAGGTTGAAGTCAGGTAGTGTGATGCCTCCAGCTTTTTTTTTTCTTAGGATTGTCTTGGGTGTGCAGGCTCTTTTTTTGTTCCATCTGAAATTTAAGGTGTTTTTTTCCCAATTTTGTGAAGAAAGTCAATGGCAGCTTGATGGAGATAGCACAAAATCTATAAATTACTTTGGGCAGTATGGCCATTTTCACGATACCAATTCTTCCTAACCATGAGCATGGAATGTTTTTTCATCTGTTTGTATCCTCTCTCATTTCCTTGAACGGTGGTTTGTAGTTCTCCTTGAAGAGGTCCTTCACATCCCTTGTTAGTTGTATTCCTAGGTATTTTATTCTCTTTGTAGCAATGATGAATGGGAGTTCACTCATTATTTGACTCTTTGTTTGTCTGCTATTGGTGTATAGGAATGCTTGTGATTTTTGCACATTGATTTTGTGTCCTGAAACTTTGCTGAAGTTGCTTATCACCTTAAGGATATTTTGGGCTGAGACAATGGGGTCTTCTAAATATACAATCATGTCGTCAGAAAGAGAGACAATTTGAATTCCTCTTTTCCTAATTGGGTACCCTTTATTCCTTTTTCTTAACCAATTGTCCTAGTAAGAACTTTTAATACTGTGTTCAATAGGAGTGGTGAGAGAGGGCATACTTGTCTTGTGCTGGCTTTGAAAGGGAATGCTTCCAGTTTTGCCTGTTCAGCATAGTATTGGCTGTGGGTTTCTCATAAATAGTTATTATTATTATTATGAGATATGTTCCATCAATACCTACTTTATTGAGAGTTTTTGGCATAAAGGTCTATTGAACTTTGTCAAAGGCCATGTCTGAAACTATTGAGATAATCATGTGGTTTTTGTCTTTGGTTCTGTTTATGTGATAGATTACTCTTATGGATTTGCATATGTTGAACCAGCCTTGCATCTGAGGGATAAAGCCAACTTGATCATGATGGATAAGCTTTTTGATATGCTGGTGGATTTGGTTTGCTAGTATTTTATTGAGGATTTTCACATCGTTGTTCATCATGGCTACTGTCCTGAGATCTTCTTTTGCTGTTGTGTGTCTGCCAGGTTTTGGTGTCCAGATGATGTTGGTATCATAAAATGAGTTAAGGAGGATTCCCTCTTTTTCTGTTGCTAGGAATAGTTTCAGAAGCAATGGTACCATGTCCTGTTTGTAACCCTGGTCGAATTTGGCTGTGAACCCATCTGGTCCTGGACTTTTTTTGGTTGGTGGGCTATTAATTGCTGCCTCAATTTCAGAACATGATTAAAGAACATGATAAATGAAACAAATGTAATAAAAATAATAAATAGCTTTCTGAAATAATGAGAAGTACAGAACTGACTTTTTCTAGTCAATGTCACATATTTTAAAATATTATTGCTTACTGCACATATTTATGGTATAAACATGATTTTTTTATATACGTGGTGAAATGGTTACAATAATCAAGCCAATTAACCTATGTTCATGTCCTTTGCCCACTTTTGAATGGGCTTGTTCATTTTTTTCTTGTAAATCTGTTTTAGTTCCTTGTAGATTCTGGATATCAGCCCTTTGTCAGATGTGTAGACTGCAAAAAATTTTCCCATTCTGTTGGTTGCCGATTCACTCTATTGACTGTTTCTTTTGCCATGCAGAAGCTGTGGAGTTTGATTAGGTCCCATTTGTCTATTTTGGCTTTTGCTGCCAATGCTTTTGGTGTTTTGGTCATGAAATCCTTGCCTACTCCTATGTCCTGAATGCTTTTGCCTAGATTTTCTTCTAGGGTTTTTATGGTGCCAGGTCTTATGTTTAAGTCTTTAATCCATCTGGAGTTAATTTTAGTGTAAGGTGCCAGGAAAGGTTCCACTTTCTGCTTTCTGCACATAGCCACTTATCCCAACACCATTTATTAAACAGGTAATCCTTTCCCCATTTCTTGTTTTTGTCAGGTTTATCAAAGATCATACGCTTGTTGATACGTTGTGTTGCCTCCGAGGCCTCTGTTCTGTTCCATTGGTCTATATCTCTGTTTTGGTACCAGTACCATGCTGTTTTGATTACTGTAGACTTGTAGCATAGTTTGAAGTTCGGTAGTGTGATGCCTCCCTCTGTGTTCTTTTTGCTTAGAATTGGCTTGGCTATGCAGGTTATCTTTTGGTTCCATATGAAGTTTAAGTTGTTTTTTTCCAATTCTGGGAAGAAGGTCATTGGTAGCTTGATGGGGATAGCGTTGAACCTGTAAATTACTTTGGGCAGTATGGCCATTTTCACGATATTGATTCTTCCTAACCATGAACATAGAATGTTTCTCCATCTGTTTGTGTCCTCTCTTATTTCGTTAGGCAGTGGTTTGTAGTTCTCCTTGAAGAGGTCCTTTATGTTACTTGTTAGTTGTATTCCTAGGAATTTTATTCTCTTTGTAGCAATTGTGAATGGCAGTTCGTTCTTGATTTGGTTCTCTTTAAGTCTGTTATTGGTGTATAGGAAAGCTTGTGATTTTTGCACATTGATTTTGTATCCTGAGACTTTGCTGAAGTTGCATATCAGTTTCAGGAGATTTTGGGCTGAGACAATGGGGTCTTCTAGATACACTATCTTGTGGTCTGCAAATAGTGACAATTTGGCTTCCTCCTTTCCTATTTGAATACCCTTTATTTCTTTTTCTTGCCTGATTCCTCTGGCTAGAACTTCCAGTACTATGTTGAATAGGAGTGGTGAGAGAGGCATCCTTTTCTAGTGCCAAATTTCAAAGGGAATGCTTCCACTTTTAGCCCATTCAGTATGATATTGCCTGTTGGTTTGTCATAAATAGCTGTTATTATTTGAAATACATTCCATCAATACCAAGTTTATTGAGGGTTTTTAGCATAAAGGGCTGTTGAATTTTGTCAAAGGCCTTCTCTGAATCAATTAAGATAATCATGTGGTTTTTGTCTTTGGTTCTGTTTATGTGGTGAATTACATTTATAGACTTGTGTATGTTGAACCAGCCTTGCATCCCCGGGATGAATCCTACTTGATCATGGTGGATAATCTTTTTGATGTGCTGCTGCAATCAGCTTGCCACCATTTTATTGAAGATTTTTGCATCTATGTTCCTCATGGATATTGGCCTGAAGTTTTCTTTTTTGTTGAGTCTCTGCCAGGTTTTGGTATCAGGATGATGTTGGTCTCATAAAATGATTTGGGAAGGATTCCCTCTTTTTGGATTATTTGGAATAGTTTCAAAATGAATGGTAACAGTTCCTCTTTGTGTGTCTGGTAGAATTAAGGTGTGAACCCATCTGGACCTGGGCTTTTTCTGTGTAGTTGGCTCTTAATTGCTGCCTCAACTTCAGATCTTGTTATTGGTCTATTCATGGTTTTGACTTCTTCCTGGTTTAGTCTTGGGAGGAGTCAAGTGTCCAGGAATATATCCATTTCTTCCAGGTTTACTAGTTTATGTGCATAGAGTTGTTTGTAATATTCTCTGATGATGGTTTGAATTTCTGTGGTATCTGTGGTGATTTCCCCTTTATTGTTTCTTATTACACCTATTTGGTTATTCTCTCTTTTCTTTTTTATTAATCTAGCTAGTGGTCTGTCTATTTCATTGATCTGTTTGAAAAAACAGCTCCTGGATTTATTGATTTTTTGAAGGGTTTTTTTGTGTTTATATCTCCTTTAGGAGTTCTGCTCTGATCTTAGTTATTTCTTGTCTTCTGCTAGGTTTTGAGTTTTTTTGATCTTGCTCCTCTAGCTCTTTCAATTTTACGAGAGGGTGTCAATTTTGGATCTCTCAACTCTTCTCATGTGGGCACTTATTGCTATATATTTTCCTCTAGAGACTGCTTTAAATGTGTCCCAGAGATTCTGGTATGTTGTGTCTTCATTCTCATTGGTTTCGAAGAACTTCTTTATTTCTGCTTTCATTTCATTGCTTATCCAGTCGACATTCAAGAGTCAGTTGTTCAGCTTCCATGAAGCTGTGCAGTTCTGAGTTAGTTTCTGAATTCTGAGTTCTAACTTGATTGCACTGTGGTCTGAGAGACTGTTTGTTATGATTTCAGTTCTTTTGCATTTGCTGAGGAGTGATTTACTTCCAATTATGTGGTCAATTTTAGAGTAGGTGTGATGTGCTGCTGAGATGAATGTATATTCTGTGGATTTGGGGTGGAGAGTTCTGTAAATGTCTATCAGGTTTGCTTGTTCCAGGTCTGAGTTCAAGTCCTGGATATCCTTGTTAATTTTCTGTCTGGTTGATCTGTCTGATATTGACAGTGGAGTGTTAAAGTCTCCCACTGTTATTGTTTGGGAGTCTAAGTCTCTTTGTAGGTCATTAAGAACTTGCTTTATATATCTGGGTGCTCCTGTATTGGGTCCATATGTATTTAGGATCATTAGCTCTTCTTGTTGTATCGATCCTTTTACCATTGTGTAATGTCCTTCTTTGTCTCTTTTGATCTTTGTTGCTTTAAAGTCTATTTTATCAGAGACGAGAATTGCAACTCCTGCTTTTTTTGCTTTCCATTTGCTTGGCAAATCTTCCTCCATCCTGTTACTTTGAGCCTTTGTGTATCCTTGCATGCGAGATGGGTTTCCTGGATACAGCACACCAATGGGTTTTTGCTTTTTATCCAATTTGCCAGTCTGTGTCTTTTGATTGGTGCATTTAGCCCATTTACATTTGGTATTAATATTGTTATGTGTGAATGTGATACTGCCATTTTGATGCTAGCTGGCTGTTTTGCCCATTAGTTGATGCAGATGCTTCATTTTGTTGATGCTCTTTACCATCTGGTATGTTTTTGGAGTGGCTGGAACTGGTTGTTCCTTTCTTTGTGTAGTGCCTCTTTCAGAAGCTCTTGTAAAGCAGGCCTGGTGGTGACAAAATCTCTGAGTACTTGCTTTTTCACAAAGGATTTTACTTTTCCTTCACTTATGAAGCTCAGTTTGGCTGGATATGAAATTCTGGGTTGAAAGTTCTTTTCTTTAAACATGTTGAATATTGGCCCCACTCTCTTCTGGCATGTAGGGTTTCTGCTGAGAGATCTGCTGTGAGTCTGATGGGCTTCCCTTTGTGGGTAACCCAACCTTTCTCTCTAGCTGCCCTTAGCATTTTCTCCTTGATTTCAACCCTGGTGAATCTGATGATTATATGCCTTGGGGTTGCTCTTCTTGAGGAATATCTTTGTGGTGTTCTCTGTATTTCCTGGACTTGAATATTGGCCTGCTAGGTTGGGGAATTTTTCCTGGATAATATCCTGAAGAGTATTTTCCAGCTTGGATTCATTCTCTTTGTCACATTCAGGTACACCTATCAAACGTAGATTAGGTCTTTTCACATAGTCCCATATTTCTTGGAGACTTTGTTCATTCCTTTTTGTGCTTTTTTTCCTCTAATCTTGCCTTCTCATTTTATTTTACTGAGTTAATCTTCAACCTCTGATATCCTTTCTTCTGCTTGGTCAATTCAGCTGTTGAAACTTGTTCATGCTTCATAAAGTTCTCATCTGGTGTTTTTCAGCTCCATCAATTCACTCATATTCCTGTCTAAGTTGTCCATTCTTGTTATCATTTTGTCAAATCTTTTTTCAAGTTTCTTAGTTTCTTTGCATTGAGTTAGAACATGTTCTTTTAGCTCACAGAAGTTTCTCATGACCCACCTTCTAAAGTCTGATTCTGTCATTTCATCACACTCATTCTCCATCCTGCTTTGTTCCCTTGCTATTGAGGAATTGTGATTACTTGTAGGAGGAGAGGTGTTCTGGTTTCAGGTGTTTTCCTCCTTTTTGCGCTGGTTTCTTCCCATTTTTGTGGATTTATCTACCTGTCATCTGTGTAGTTGCTGATTTTCAGATTGGGTCTCTGAGTAGATGTCCAGATTATTGATGATAAAGTTATTTCTGTTTCTTAGTTTTCCTTCTAACAGTCTGGCCCCTCTGCTGTAGGACAGCTGAGGTCCACTCCAGGCTCTGTTTGCCTAGGGGTCACCTGTGGCAGCTCCATAACAGTAAGGGTTGCTACCAGTTTCTTCTTCTGCTATCTTTGTCCCAGAATGATGCCTGCCAAATGTCAGTCTGATTAGTCCTTTGTGAGGTGACTCTTTGGATATATAGGGGTCAGGGAGCTGCTTGAGGAGACAGTCTGTCCTTTATAGAAGCTCAAGTGCTGAGCTGTGAGCTCCATTGTTCCTTCAGAGCTGCTAGGCAGGTATGTTTAAGTCTGCTGCAGCAGAACTACTATATCGCCTTTTTTTATCCCCAGCTGCTCTGTCCTGGGGAGTTAGGGCTTTATGAGTTTCCGTTGTGCTGCTTCCTTTTTTTTTCAGGGCTGCCCTACCCAGCAAGGAGGCAGCCTAGTGACTGTCTGCCTGCAGAGGCTTTGCTGAGCTGTTGTGGGCTCCTCCCTGCTGCCATGTGAACTTCCCTGCCATCCTGTTTACATGGGTGTGGTTAGAACTGCCTCAGCAATGGTGGCCCACCTCTGTAATGGTGGACTCTCTCTGTTATGACAGGTTGCCTTGCCAATGGCGGGCTGCCTCAGCAATGGTGGACTACCTCCATAAGGATGGAGTGCCTCTTTATTGGTCGACGCCCCTCCCCCTCTGCACCATCCTGGGTTCAGCTGTGCTTGCCGTGAAACTCTCAACCCAGGGCATTTCCAATTGCTGTTTTTGTTTTTGTAGTGGTGGGACCTGCTGAGACTGATCACCTGGCTCCCTGACTCAGAGCCTTTTTTTTTTTTTTTTTTTTTAAGTTAAACGGTTGACTCTCTCCCAAGTGTTCCAGTCGCCTGCTGATAAAGGCACTGGGATCTGTGTGATTTCCCATGTGGCAACCAACTGCACCGGCTGAAACAATGGTGCTGAGATTTGCGGTGCTTTTTTGCATGGGAATCTCCTGGCCTGGCTCCGTATTTGAGTCCCTTGTCTAATCAGATGAATGGGCAAATCTGCCTTCCCGGAGCTCCAATTGCCAGCTTAAAAGGGCAACCAGACCAGTGTGTTTTGTACAGAGAACTGCCACACCAGGGCACTGGCAAAATAGCCATGCCAGCCAAAACAGCCACGCTGGTGACCCGTGGGGCTCCTCCACCTGGGAATCTCCTGGTCTGTAGCCAATAAAGATCCATCTGGAAATGCAGCATCCACTCACCCTCTGCACTTTCACTGGGAGCTGCAATCCTGAGCTGTTCCTAAACTGCCATCTTGCTCCACCCCCCACCCAAATAGTATTTTTACATGTATTTTTCTCTTAAAAATCCCTGAGGCAAGCAGTAGTGTAAAGTAAGTGTGCTCCATGTGATCATTTAGAGGAAGAGGTATCTCCCGTGTTGCAACTTATGACATCTTAAGGCATTGTCTTTATTTGCATGGTAGACACTAGATCATCACACTGAATGCCTTGTACCAACTGAGAAAATAAAGGTGCACAAGCCCAGGATGAGGAGATTATTCTTAAATGGGAAAGGATCTTGATTTCCACTCCTATCTCTGCAGACATCACATATGATCTAATTTAGTCACAAAGGCACATGTAGCTGAAGGAGTGGCACAGTTAGATGAAAAGGTATATTTACTATTAGTGCAGCCATTTGTCCAAGTAAACATTTATCTGTGGAAGAAATGAGAAGCTATATTTTAATAATCTAAGGTATAGACGCTAGCAGAGTCCATTTTGATGATTATACATCATTTTCCATTCTCTTCCATTATGCATTCATTATTTTACAAATATCTTGTATGTTCTCTTCTCCCTTTTTATAGAATTCTGTTAAAATTCCCTCTTGGTGTGTATGTATCACTTATGATAGACAATAACCATGCTTCTCTATCATATTCTCTCCCAATACTGTTCTTTTTCTCTCTCTTAATTAAAAAAAATTGAGAAATATATTAATGCCACTAGATGCTGTTACAGAGCTACTGGTCTTCACACAGCACACTTTGGAGAACATGATCAGAGGCTTACTCACAAAAAATGTATTGATGATGACAAAGGCAAGGATAAGCTTCCCTTAATGCCCGCATTTTCCTCTACATTGCTGTAAGTGGGAATGCTGCTTATTAAATTATTTTCTCATGATGGCCACTTCTTAATCATTTAAGAAATCAATATAACAACTCTCAGGAGTTGGCTATACCTATAAGAGGATTCTGAGTTGGGTTGCATCATTTCTATCATGACAAGTATGTAAAAGAAGAGATACACATCCAGATTTCAGCCAATCACATTAGCTCTCTACAATCTCAAATCATTAGAAGGATGGGGAAAACACATCACCATATGTTTTTCAAACACTTTGAATGTAAACACGTTGAGCAGTGTGAGCTGAGCTAGGCAAATTTTCTTTAGCTTCTTCACACTTAAAGTTCATGCATTATAAATTGCCTTCAAGGGAGATAAGGACGACCAAAGTCCTCTCTACCTCTCTTCTTATCTCTAATGTATAGACTTTTCTTTTGTTGTTTCTCTTCCTTTACTATCAATAAAATCGAAAGTACTTAATGAGACCCTTGGAATCACTTTGAGAGATAATGACATCCACATTTGGAGAACATGTAATTTTAGGCCCTTCTGTCCTTCCTTGCATCCTAACCCTCTGGCATCTATCTCCTACCCTCAGCCCTTAGAGAATTTGGTATTTGATATTCAGCCATTGTTTTGATATACTTTGATATACTTAAAATGAATTACTGACCTTGAGATAACTTATAAATTAAGACTGATATAGGGGGACAATGATTGATATCTAACTTTAAACCAAGAAGTGGATTTGAAGGAAAATACAATGTATCATCAATACTTATATATCCCTCAGTAAGATTAAAAATATATGAATTAGCCCAATACAAATTAAATTACAATAATTTTTACTTTTGCATGTTATTTTTTTAAATTGTGACTTGCTTTTATTAGGCTACTCATTTAAATGGTGTCTGATCTTCCTATGAGCAATTTATTCTATTGCCCTATAAATACCCACTGAGCAGCTGTTATGTGCCAAACATTGCTCTAAAGAATCTGCTTGGAACAATGAGAGCAAGTAAATAAATGAGAGCCCAATTTTCTATACCAAGAACTTTATATTTTAGAAGTGGGCAATACCCAATAAATGAAGAAGCAAATGGGTGTTTGTGTGTTTGTTTATATAATATGTATGGTGGTGATCAATGAATGCTAAGATGGGCAAAGCAGGGTAGGGGTGGGTGGGTCCTAGTCTAAACAGATTGATCAGTGGACTCTAAATAGATTGATCAGGAAAACCTCTCGTAAGTGACATTTGAGTGAGCTCTGCAGGAATCAGAAAAGGGACAATTGGATATTTAGAAAAAGCATGTTTCAGGGAGGAGAAATAGCAAGTGAAACAGTTTTGAGACAGTAATGTGTTTGTCAAGTTCAGAGAACATCTAGGAGCCCAGTGAACCCTAAGTAGGGTGGGTGCGCAGGGAGAAAGACAGCATGAGGTCTGAGAAATACTAAGGCAGGGTGGGGGCAAATGGTATAGGGAAAATAAGAATTTTTTTCTTTTTCTCCTAAAGAATATGGGAAGCTATTGATGAATTTTGAGTAGAGAGCTAATATGATCTAACTTACTTCTATAGGAACAACTTTGCTACATAGATAATAGAAACAGAGCAATCATTACATAGAGACCACTTAGAAGGATAGTGTACTCATTTAAATAAGAGATAGCAATAACTAACTCAGTAACAGCTGTAGATATGTTTAGACATGTTCAGATTCTAGATATATTTTGCAAGTAGAAGTGAATTTGCTCTTAGAACATTCAGACCAGATGAGACTGTCTAGGGAGTAAGTATGAATAGAAGAGAGAAGCTTTCTAATAACTGAGCCCTAGGGGTCACCAGGATTAAGTGATGGGAAAAATGAGAAGGTACCCATAGAGAAGAATGAAGAAATAAAGTTCATTAGAAGACCCATGAAAGAGGAGATCTCAGAAGCAAGTGAAGTGTTTGCAGAATCATGAAATAATCAGCTGTGTTAAATGGTGCTAAAGTAAAATGAACCCTAAGTCTTGACCACTGAATGTGAAAATGTTGAGATCTTGTCAAAAGCTGTTTTAGTGGAACAGTGGAATGACAGCCTGATTGAGCATCTTCAAATGCATATGGAGGAAGAGTCAGTGAAAAGAGTGAATAGAGTCACTTCTTTTCAAGAAATGGAATAGTTAGTTGCTAGAAGGAGATATGTGGGTAAGGGAGAGCTTTTTAAGGATAAGAAACACATAAGACTCTGGGATGCTAGTAGGTATTATGCCTTAAAGGGGGAAGCTGATGCTGCAGGAAACAGTGAGGACAATTGTAAAGGGGTAGGAGAATGGGTCAGGGGGAGAGTGTGCTTTGAGTAAGAAATGAAGGAAGAACATATTTTTGACAGTTATTGAAGTGTGGAAGCATCTAGCAAAATATTGGGTGAAACAAAATAGCTTATGTATTTGGGGAGTGCACACACATGACGTGAAAGATATGAAGGGGAGTATAAATACAGTTTAGTGTTTCAAAGTGAAAAAATGATACATATTTCTTAAGCCAACAGCATTAAAAGTCATACATGATTGACCAGATTGTCATCCTAGAGAGCACTTTTTCTTGGAAAGAGACCTTTTATAACTCTCCTCGTGACAAATTCTGAAGTGTTACACTTGTGTTTTAGGGGAGGTCTGATTTAACAAATTGGAGGATAGAGATAAAGAAATACTAAGGTGGCATTTAAAAAAATCATAGCACTCCTTGTCAATAACCTGTGTTTTTGTTACTGAAGATTTATTAAGGATTGTGTTTTATGCCTTGAGGTTCCTGAAATATTATCTCAGCACGCATTCTGCCTGCAAAGTCCATATAAGTTTCTGGGTTGATTCTTCCTAATTATAGTAACATTGATTGCTGTCTAAATTTGTTGCAGTGTGCCTGAGTACTATGACTATGGTCATGGAGTAAGTGAGGATGCCTATGACAGCTACGGTAAGACCTTTTCTTTACTAAAACTGTGAAATCAGAACATCCATCAGTCACTGACAACTCGAAAATTATTTCCATCTTTCTCCCCCTGGTTTTTCCAGAAGTCTAGACTAAATTGATCTATGTAATTCCAGGGTGAGATTTGACTTACACAGCTAGTACCAGAAAATTAGACAGATCAATTTTGATCAAAATTGTAAAAGCAATTAATCACAATCATAAATCATTTTCAACAGCAAAAGTGATCATTCTGAATAGTCTTATATGTTTAACTATGTTCATTGTCTGACTCATTGATTTGGCAACAGTATTGTCTTTTCTGCTGTCAAAAGATCTCAGAGTCATATATATTTGAAATATTTATAAATTTAAAGGCAGAAATAGTTATTATAAAGTAACTCTCAAATGATTTTTCTAGCATGCATAGCCAAATGATGCTTGGCTCATAAGAACTGATAGTCAATAAGGATGCCAGTCTATAAAATTAATTCATTTAAAAAGACATTCCTTAATTAAAATACCAATTAAATACAGTACATCATTTTCGAGACATAGTTTGTGATTCCTTAAAATACATACATGCATCACCAAATGACCACTTTGAAAAATGACACTCATTTAAATATTTATAGTCTTGAATTTTTATTAAAATAATACCAAGGCTGCTGGGCATTGGTGCATGCCCATAGTCCCAGCTACTCCAGAGGCTTAGGCAGGAGGATTGCTTCAGCCCAGGTTTGAAGCTATAATTGTGCAATGATCGTGCCTGTGACTAGCCACTGCACTCCAGCCTAGGCAACAGAGTGAGACTCTGTCTCTAACAAAAATAAATAAATTAAATAATACCAATTTCATTGTGTTCCTCTCTATGGGGAAGAGTAAAGGAGACTATGTTTGGGGCTTCACAGGATGCTGCATCAGGATGGTGAAGGGCATGCCCTGATGTGGAGAGGAAAGGAGGAAGAATACCTTCCCCTAAACCAGTCATAAACTAACACAAGGTGAAGCCCAGAAGTAGGAAGAGAAAAAGAAGCCACCACCATAATTATTGCCAAGCATAAGCTGATTACAGACATTTTGTATTTATTTCTTTATAACACATTGAAATATTCAGTATTTTAATCTCCATTTTTATGAGGAAACTGAACAAAAAAGTTCAAGTCAATGTGAGAGTTGGCTATGAGGCTCAGCTCTGTTCTTATATTCTCATCAGTGGTTGGAATACCTATTAATTGATGCTACCACACATGGAGTACCTATTATGGCTCTGTATTAAGCATTTATGATGCGGATTAGTAATTGCAGAAGTAATCCTTATAGGAATTTACATCTATCTATTTGAATACTCTAACCCCATTAGAATCCTCTAGAGTAGGATGGAAAACAGATAAGACTTTGCAATGCATACTTAGTTTCTCACCTGAAAAATGCAGATGACCATATAAGACTCAGAGCATTAAGTAACTTGCCTTAGTTCAACAATGTGCCAGTGACAGAGCAAGAATGTGAATTCAAGTGTGTTTTATTTATTTATTTGGTTGGTTGGTTGGTTGTTTATTTTGTCAGGAGGCAAGAGTAGGGTTCAGTAAACTTGGTAAAATATTAGGATGTGGTACTTTAAACCTGAGTTTGTTTAGAGGAAGGATGTTTAGCTTCTTTTTTTACATTCTGAATCTTCCTTCCTAAATTTGAATTTCTTAAAATGCTATCACTTGCTATTTCACTATTTTAAGAGAAAGGAGGTCTTTTATACTATTTTACAGGAAAAAATAAATAATTAATCCAAAATGAGCACCAGGCTTACTCTCTACCAAATTCAGGGTTCTCTAGCACTAGCCAAATTAACCTAATCTTTTGCTGCTATAGGAGATAGAACTATTTTCCAAAACAAATTAACATACTTTTCAGAAATTATTTCACAGAAATATAAGTGATGAACAAGTCTCACATATCTGGCTCAGTTGGTAAGCTGCTTTAGGAAGTATAGCTTTAATTTTGTTCCTTATGTATTTTCCATTCATTGAAAGGAAGAAGTCAGAGGCATCAGATGGTATTTCATAAAAACGCTATCCCCTAAAACCCAGGATGTCTCCAAAGCCACACCAGGCAGCCAGCCAGGCTGAGATGTGAGATTTCCTAGGATCTTAGAGTATCTACACATGTCTGTGCAGCACTCTTTGAGTTCAACACAGTAATAACTATATTTCTCTTGTTCCATGCACATTCTTAATCATGTAGGGATCAGGCCAGAGCCTTGTACAACTGGTTACTCAGGATGCTCCATGAATAAGACACAAACTCGACCTTTAATTCACTGAAAATTTGCATACAGGTATTGATGCACATTTGTACAAGGTAGACATTTAGTGTTGAGGAACTTACACCTACATATGAAAAATATTGCGCCAGATTTTAAATCATGTTATGTAATAATTTATACAAGTCCCGAGAACATTACTCATTTAACAAATATTTACTGAATGGCTAACACATGTAAGCCATTGTTCTCAGTCTCAGAGATACTGTTGTGAACAATATCTCCAAGTTTACAAGATATTGTAGTGAATAATATGAAAAGGCATATTATTATTTGTAAGTAGTGACTTTTTGAAAAATTGTATTTTTACTTGCAAAATACAGTCATTTTTTTTTACATTTTGATACATCAGTTTGAGGAAACTCACGTTCATGGGCTTTACAGAATTACATGCACTGAAATCAATGGAAAGGATAAATTTCATTATAATTGGCAGGATAGTTGGTGATAAGAGATGAGATTTCTATTTCTGAATTATTTACATTTTGAAATGTCAATACCATATAATGCTATTGAAAAAAGTGTGTAAATACAAACTATTTCTGCTAAAGCCTTTTAATGGAGATGCAGGGGCTGTGGTCAGGAGGGCCAGGACTCACCTCTATAATCCCATGAGTCTTACATTGTACTTTTTGTAGTCTGGTTCTCTAGCTGTAGCAAAGTCTACAGAGAAATGATCCACTTTAGGAGCTCTACCTGCCCATAAGCACTAAGTTTCATTCATGGCCAAATTACCATTTACCAACAAGAAATTTTCTGCACATAAAAAGTAGTCAATAAATTCTTCATAACAAAGAAATAAGGAAAATATAGAAAGCAATTTGACTGAACAAAATAAGAAAGATATTTAGACAGCAATTATCACCTAATCCCTTTTATTTACCTATTTTACTAAGTTTTATTCCTCTTTTCACATAACCAAAGAATAAAGTACTTGCTGTAGATCCATATCATCATAAAATTTGAATTTTAAGAATCCTCATGCTCTCACATCCTATGCAGGCAACATAGCAAGAACAAAGTCAGAGGACAAAGAATAGTAAGAGCTCAGCACCATAACCTTGCAGCCCAATTAATATTGCACTATGTGCACTCAGATTGTGGTATTAGGTATTATGTAGTATATTAGATACTAGGTAGGCAGTGATAAGTTGCTCATAATAAAATACACAAATGGGCAGATGATAAAAGGTAAATACATACACTGAGCAGTAATTTGAGGACCCACAAAAGTCAAATATCGATTTTCATTAACTGTCCATACTTCACATGTTAACTATTACCCATTTATAGCTCATCTTTAATCAATGGTATACAATTTTTAAATCAATAATGGTTATTCAAAAATGTAAATCTCATATCTCCAGTTATTAATTCACTTCCATTCTAGATCACTAGCTCCTCTCTGTTACACTGTGGTTGTATCATGGGTGCAGGTACAAAATTCCAATGGAATGTCTGTATTTTTACAAAACTAATAGCCTCAATTTTCACCTGGCAACCTCCCAACCACCAACCAAGACTTGGAGAGTTATGTGAGGAGTCTTACAGTCACCTGTCTCAGACACATTCCTTTCCAGCTCACACTGGCTGGAAGAACTATGGGGGCAAGTGAAGGACTGGGAAGGAAGAAGGAAGGCTCTCCTGAATGACAGGGTCTTGCATTCAAAAGACTCATGTTTGGAACTCCTCATTTAGACTTCCTCCAGAAATGATTTAAAATAAGTTAGCAGAAATAAAAATGAAGTCCTTCAGTAGGACACTTCATTCTGAATCTTCATACTTTATGATGTTTTGTGTATAAAAACTGAAATTGTATTTGTCTTTTTTGGGCCTATATTTTATCACTGAAATAATAAATATGTTGACTTTGAGAAAATGATATATTATTTTAGGTTTTATCACAGTTAAATTATTCAGGATATTTGCAGATAATTTATTATTAAATATTAAACTATCTTGCTGATAACATAAATATAAAATTTAAATGTTAAAATTGCAAATGGATTTTATTAAAATATAATTATCTTGATTATAAAAATTAATGTTTAATGCATTGGTATTTATTAAATATTTAATTGATTTTAAATTGGCTATAAATTAATATTTAAATATTACATTTCTGATAACTTGAATTTGTTTTTGGAGCATGAATATTTGACTTACAGGAATTCCAAATCAGTTTCTTCATTTTAAAAATATTTTCTAATTTATCAGAATCACTATAATTATTTCAGATGAGTCTGAATAGCTTATAATTCAGTAAGGCTGCATTTTAAATACAGTGCCTACATTGGCTTAGCTAAGCAATACTTCACCTAAAAATACACTCCAAGTTCTCTTTGAGATTGATAGCTAAGAATGGACAGCAATATTCTCTTCTTGAGAAAAGAGCTATTTATTAATATGTATTTAATGTATGAACTGAAGAGCTAATTATGCATCCATTCTTTAGTGGCATTTTAGATGACAGCTGTGTGGAAGCAAAGAGGATAATATTAATACACTATCTTGAAATGACTGAAAGCAAAAAGAAATTTGTGCCATATTCTAGGGCATTGGAGTGCCTCACTTCAAGTCAATTGCAGAACACAAATGTATTCATTTTGTGTTAAGGAGCTGGAATGATTATTTTCCCAGTGTGAAAATAAGCCCTGCATTGATTAATCTGTGAAATCAGCAAAGAAAAATGAAGCCAACTGGCAGTTGGGTCAGACATTTAATTCAAGAACAAAGACTGTCTATTTTTAATAGTAAATAGAAATATAAATTTGGGAAAATTGACTTACAAATGGAAATGAGATTTCTTGATATTTTCAATAATTTATCACTAATTTTTCCTGAGATTATAGGTCATGGGGGAAAATATCACTGTGCTTTACTTTTTATATAGATTTTTAAACTTTATTTGTAATTGAAAGTAAGAAGGTCTAGTGAAACAGGGCTTCTAAAGTATTTTAAAATTCATTTGTGAAATTAATTTTAAAATTAGCTTTCTCTTTTTGCTACTTCAGAGGTTGCCATTAGATGAACATCTCATCATCTTAGACTTGGTAATAAATGCAGAGCATGTTACTAGGCAAGAAACAATAAAAAACAGTAATGCACTACTACATAACTGCTTGTATTGCTTATTTTAGGTTCAAAGTATTTACAGTTTCAGTTTTGTTTTGAATAATGCACTCCTTAATCCAACAGTTTTAGGTGAGACAGAAACCTGCTTTTGAGTGTTTCAGAGATTATTAACCATGATTACACATTTTAGGATCACTTGTTGAAAAAAAAAAATCAATGTTCCGTTTCCACCCTAGACTGGATCTATCACAACCTATGGAGATGAGAACTAGCCATTGGAATTATTTAAAAGCAGGGATTTCTGCCAAGACCGCTGAATAGGAACAGCTCCAGTCTGCAGTTCCCAGCTAGAGTGATGCACAAATCTTCACATTTCCAATGGAGTTCTGAAGGAAGCAATGGATCTCCCGGTACAGTGCTCCAGCTCTGATAAGGGATAGACTGCCTCCTCAACTGACTCCCTGACCCATGTGTATCCTGACTGGGAGACACCCCAGACAGGAGAGCTCTGGCTGGCATCTGGTGGGTACCCCTCTCGGATGAAGCACCCAGAGGAAAGAACAGGCAGCAGTCTTTGCTGTTCTGCAGCCACTATGGGTGATTCTGAGACAAGCAGGGTCTGGAGTGAACCTCCGGCAAACTCCAACAGACCTATAGCAGAGGGGCTTAACTGTTAGAAGGAAAATTAACAAACAGAAAGAAATAGTTTCAACATCAACAGAAATGTGATCCACTCAGAGAATTCATCCGAAAGTCACCAACTTCAAAGACCAAAGGTAGATAAATCCACAGAAATGAAAAAGAATGAGGTAAAAAGGCTGAAATCTCCAAAAATCAGAATGCCTCTTCTACATCAGGAATCACAGCTCCTCACCAGCAAGGGAACAAAACTGGATGGAGAATGAGTTTGATGAACTGACAGAATCAGTCTTCACCAACTTCTCTGATCTTAAGGAGCATGTTATAACACAATTCAAGGAAGCTAAAAACCACGAAAAAAGGTTAAATGAAATACTAACTAGAATAATCAGCATAGAGAAGAAATGACTTGAAGGAGCTGAAACACATAGCATGAGAACTGGGTGAAACATACACAAGTTTCAGTAGCCAAACTGAGCAAGCAGAAGAAAGTATATGAGATTGGAGATCAACTCGTGAAATAATGCAAGAAGGAAAGATTAGAGAAAAAAGAGTGAAAAGAAAAAAAATGAACAAAGCCTCCAATAAATATGGGATTATGTGAAAGATCAAATCTACGATTTATCAGTGTACCTGAAAGTGACAGGGAGAATGAAACCAAATTGGAAAACATTCTTCAGGATATCATCCAGGAGAACTTCCCCAACCTAGCAAGGCAGGGCAACATTCAAATTCAGGAAAGACAGAGAGCACCATAAAGATACTCCTCGAGAAGAGCAACCCCAGACACATAATCATTAGACTCACAAGGGTTGAAATAAAGGAAAAAATGCTAAGGGTAGCTAGAGAGAAAGGTCGGGTTACCCACAAAGGGAAGCCCCTCAGACTCACAGCAGACCTCTTGGCAGAAACCCTACAAGCCAAAAGAGAGTAGGGGCCAATATTCAACATCCTTAAAGAAAAGAACTTTCAACCTAGAATTTCATATCCAGCCAAACTAAGCTTCATAAGTGAAAGAGAAATAAAATCCTTTAAAGAGAAGCAACTACTGAGAGATTTTGTCACCACCAGGCCTGCCTTAGAAGAGCTTCTGAAGGAAGCACTAAGCATGGAAGGAACAACTGGTACAGCTACTGCAAAAACATACCAAATTGTAATGACCATTGACACTATGAAGAAACTACATTAACTAAGAGGTAAAACAACCAGCTAGCATCAAAATGGCAGGCTGAAATTCACACATAATAATATTAATCACAAATGTAAATAGATTAAATGCCCCAATCAAAAGACACACTGGCAAATTGGATAAAGACTAAAGACCCAGTGGTGTGATGTATTCGGGACACCCATCTCACATGCAAAGACACACATAGGTTCCAAATAACAGGATGGAGGAAGATTTACTGAGCAAATGGAAAGCAAAAAAAAAAAGCAGGGGTTGCAATCCTAGTCTCTGATAAAACATACTTTAAACCAACACAGATCAAAAGAAACAAACAAGGGCATTACCAAATGGTAAAGGGATAAATGCAGCAAGAAGAGCTAACTATCCTAAATATATATGCACCCAATACAGAAGCACCAAGATAGATAAAGCAATTTCCTAATGACCTGCAAAAAGACTTACACTCCCACACAATAATAATGGGAGACCTTAACAACCCACTGTCAATATTAGATGAGAGAGAAAATTAACGAGGATATCCAGGACTTGAACTCATATCTGGACCAAGCAGACCTAATAGAAATCTACAGAACTCTTCATGCCAAATCCACAGAATATACATTCTTTTCAGTGACACATTGCATCTATTCTAAAATTGACCACATAATTGGAAGTACAACACTCATCAGCAAGTGCAAAAGAACCAAAATTATAACAGTCTCTCCATCCACAGTGCAATCAAATTAGAACTGAGGATTAAGAAACCCACTCAAAACCACACAACTACATGAAAACTGAGCACCTGCTCCTGAATGACTGACTACTGGATAAATAATGAAATGAAGGCAGAAATAAAGATGTTCTTTGAAACCAATGAGAATGAAGACACAATATACCAGAATCTCTGGGACACATCTAAAGCAGTGTGTAGAGAAAAATTGATAGCACTAAATGTTTTTTGAAAAGATCAACAAAATAGGTATACTGCTAGCCAGACTAATAAAGAAGAAAAGAGAGAAGAATCAAATAGATCCAATGAAAAATGATAAAGTGGATATCACCACTGATCCCACAGAAATACAAGCTACCACCAGAGTTTACTACAAACACCTCTATGCAAATAAATTAGTAAATCTAGAAGAAATGAATACATTCCTGGACACTTATACACACTCCCAAGACTGAACCAGGAAGAAGTCAAATCCCTGAATAGATCAATAACAAGGTCTGAAATTGAGGCAGCAATTAATAACCTACCAACCAAAAAAAGTCCAGGACCAGACAGGTTCACAGCCAAATTTGACAAGAGGTACAAAGAGGAGCTAGCACCATGACTTCTGAAACTATTCCAAACAATGCAAAAATCCTAACTCATTTTATGAGACCAATATCATACCAAAAACTGGCAGAGACACAACTACAAAGGAAAACTTCAGGCCAATATCCATGATGAATATTTATGCAAAAATCCTCAATAAAATACTGGCAAACCAAATCCAACAGCATATCAAAAGCTTATCCATCACAATCAAGTCAGCTTCATCCGTGGGATGCAAGGCTGGTTCAACATATGCAAATCTATAAACATAATCCATCACATAAACAGTACAAGTGACAAAAACCACATGATTATCTCAATAGATGCAGAGAAGGCCTTGACAAAATTCAATAGTTCTTTATGCTGAAAACTCTCAATAAAGTAGGTATCAATGGAATGTATCTCAAACTAATAAGAGCTATTTAAGACAAACCCACAGCCAAAATCATACTAGTTGGGCAAAAACTGGAAGCATTCCCTTTGAAAAGCAGCACAAGACAAGGATGCCCTCTCTCACCACTCCTATTCAACCTAATATTGGAAGTTCTGACCAGGGTAATCAGACAAGAAAAAGAAATAAATAGTATGCAATTAGAAAGAGAGGAAGTCAACTTGTCTCTGTTTGCAGATGACATGATTGTATATTTAGAGGGCCCCATTATCTTAGCCAAAAATCTCCTTAAGCTCATAAGAAACTTCAGCAAAGTCTCAGGACACAAAATCAATGTGCAAAGATCACAAGCATTCCTATACACCAATAACACCAATAAGTTTACTCAAATCATGAGTGAACTTCCATTCACAATTGCTACAAAGAGAATAAAATACATAGAATACAACTAACAAGGGATGTGAAGAACCTCTTCAAGGAAAACTACAAACCACTGCTCAAGGAAATAAGAGAGGACACAAACAGATGGAAAAACATTCTATGCTCATGGTTAAGAAGAATAAATATGAAAATGGCCATACTGCTCAAAGTAATTTATAGATTCAATGCTATCCCCATCAAGCTACCATTGATTTTCTTCACAGAACTGGGAAAAAAACCACCTTAAACTTCATATGGAATTGAAAGAGAGTTCATATAGCCAAGATGATCCTAAGCAAAGAAAAAAAAAAAGCTGGAGGCATCACGCTACCCAACTTCAAACTACACTACAAGGCTACAGTAATCAAAACAGCATGATACTGGTACCAAAACAGAGATATAGACCAATGGAAAAGAACAAAGGCCTCAGAAATGATGTCACACATCTACAACCATCTGATCTTTTTCAAACCTGACAAAAACAAGCAATGGGGAAAGGAATCCTTATTTAATAAATGATGTTGGGAAAACTGGCTAGCCGTATGCAGAAAGCTGAAACTGGATCCCTTCTTTACTCCTTATATGAAAACTATCTCCAGATGGATTAAAGATTTAAATGTAAGACCTGACACCATAAAAACCCTAGAAGAAAACCTAGGCAATACCATTTATGCCATAGGCATGGGCAAGGAGTTCATGACTGAAACACCAAAAGTAATGGCAAGAAAATCCAAAATGGACAAATGGAATTAATTAAACTAAAGAGCATAGCACAGTAAAAGGAACTATCATTAGAGTGAACCGGCAACCAACAGAATGAGAAAACATTTTTGCCATATACCCATCTGACAAAGGGCTAATAACTAGAATCTACATAGAACTTAAACAAATTTACAAGGAAAAAAAATTCATTAAAAAGTGGGTGAAGGACATGAACAGACACTTCTCAAAAGAAGACATTTATGGAGCCAACAAACAAATGGAAAAAAGCTCATCATCAGTGGTCATTAGAGAAATGAAATCAAAACTACATTGAGAAACCATCTTGTGCCAGTTAGAATGGTGATTATTAAAAAATCAGGAGACACAGATGCTGTAGAGGATGGGGAGAAATAGGAACGTTTTTACACTGTTGGTGGGAGTGTCAATTAGTTCAGCCATTGTGGAAGACAATGTGGCAATTCCTCAAGGATTTAGAACCAGAAATACATTTTGATCCAGCAATTCCATTACTGGGTATATACTCAAAGGATTATAAATCATTCTGTTATAAAGACACATGTACACATATGTTCACGGCAGCACTGTTCACAATACCAAAGACTTGGAACCAACCCAAATGCCCATCAGTGATAGACTGGTTAAAGAAAATGTGGCACATATACACCATGGAATGCTATGCAGCCATAAAAAAGGATGAGTTCATGTTCTTTTCAGGGACATGGATGAATCTGGAAACCATCATTCTCAGCAAACTGACACAAGAACAGAAAACCAAACCTCATATTCTCACTCATAAGTGGGTGTTGAACAATCAGAACACATGGACACAGGGAGGGGAACATCACATGCCAGGGCCTATCAGCGTTGGGGTCTATGGGAGGAATAGCAGGGTGTTGGTGGACAGGGAGGGATAGCATTAGGAGAAATACCTAATGTAGATGACAGGGTAATAGATGTAGCAAACCACCGTGGCACATGTTTACCTATGTAACAAACCTGCACATTCTGCACAGGTACCCCAGATCTTAAAGTATAATAATAAAAAAAGGAATTACTTTAAAGCCTTATGGATAGTTCTACACTAAGCTAAGGTTGAGAATAAGTTTTAGATAGCCACAAGCTTGGGGGCACATTAAAAGGAACCTATGAGCTTAATTTGTAATATCCAACCTTTGATAATTATCTTTATAATTTCTTTCACAGTAATAAGACCAAATTATACTTAAAGCCCATTTTTTTTTCCTGTCAGTATCTGCTTCTCATAACTACTGAAAAGATCAATGGTCAAATATGCGAGTCATTTGCATTCTTTAAGGTGATATATAATTTATGTGCAGGCTACTTTTATAACACTGCATATTTTGTTAGAAAACATTGTGTTACAGAACCCAGTATTTTAAGTCCACTTTACAAAAACTGTAAGTTTAAGTAGTAATAAACATAATTAACTACCTTTTTGAACAATTATGTGTTGAAGAGTTAAATCTCAACCTTGACTTAAAGGAAAAAAATCTGGTAAAAATTATGCATAACATGCAAAACTACCTGGAATATTGTTCTTGGTGCAGCCTGAAGTTTGTCAGGCATTTTTTTTAACCATCCTTGAGTTCACAATTAGGATATAACAGTAATTAAATTTCATATGGAATCAAAAAGGAGCCCACATAGCTAAGAAAATTCTAAGGAAAAATAAAAAAGGTGGAGGCATCACACTACCTGATTTCAAACTACTCTACAAGGCTACAGTAACCAAAATAGCATGGTACTGGTACCAAAACGGAGATATAGACCAATGGAACTGAACAGAGGCCTCAGAAATGACTCCACACACCTACAACCATCTGATCTTTGACAAACCTGACAAAAGCAATGGGGAAAGAATTTCCTATTTAATAAGTGGTATTGGGAAAACTGGCTAGCCATATGCAGAAAGCTGAAACTGGATCCCCTTCTTACTCCTTCTATAAAAATTAACTCCAGATGGATTAAAGATTTAAATGTAAGACCTAAAATCATAAAAACCCTAGAAGAAAACCTAGGCAGTACCATTCAAGAAATAGACATGGGCAAAGACTTCATAACTGAAACACCAAAAGCAATGACAACAAAAGCCAAAATAGATAAATGAGATTTAATTAAACCAAAGAGCTTCTGCAGAGCAAATGAAACTATCATCAGAGTGAACATGCAACCTACAGAATGGGAGAAGATTTTTGCAGTCTTCCTGTCTGACAAAGGGCTAATATCCAAAATCTACAAAGAACTTAAACAAATTTATAGGAAAAAAACAACCCCATCCGAAAAGGAAACGAACAGACACGTCTCAAAAGCAACATTTATGCAGCCAATGAACATATGCAAGAAGGCTCATCATCACTGGTCATTAGAGAAATGCAAGTCAAATTCACATTGAGATACCATCTCACACAAGTTAGAATGGCAATCACTAAAAAGTCAGGAGACAACAGATGCTGGGGAGGATGTGGAGAAATTGGAATGCTTTTACACTGTTGATCGAAGTATAAATTCGTTCAGCCATTGTGGAAGACAGTATGGCAATTCCTCAAGGATCTTGAACTAGAAACACCATTTGATCTGGCAATCCCATTACTGGGTATATACCCAAAGAATTATAAATCCTTCTGTTATAAAGACACATGCACACATATGTTTATTGCAGCACTGTTCACAATAGCAAAGACTTGGCACCAACCCAAATGCCCATCAATGATAGACTGGATAAAGAAAATGTGGCACATATACACCGTGGAACACTATGCAGCTATAAAAAGGATGAAGTCATGTCTTTTGCAGGGACATGAATGAATCTGGAAACCATCATTCTCAGCAAACTAACACAAGAACAGAAAACCAAACACCACATGTTCTCACTTATGAGTGGGAGTTGAACAATGGACCACATGGACACAAGGAGGGGAACATCATACATCGGGAACTCTTGGGCAATGTGGGACTATAGAAGGGATAGTATTAGGAGAAATACCTAATGTAGATGACAGGGTGACGGATGCAGCCAACCACCATGGCACATGTATACCTGTGTAACTAGCCTGCAAGTTCTGCACATGTACCCCAGCACTTAAAGTACAATAAAAAATATTACAATCTACTTGTCTACTAAGAGACCCAGGAAGACAGATAAATTCTGAGTTCATTCATGGGTCTTTCTAACTTCAAAATTTCAGAGAAATTCCATCATGTGTGACCCAGTCATGGTTTGTCTCTCCCTATGTTTGGGTCTCTTCCATGCTCAAGAATCCATGGGACTCAGGTTAGAATCCCTTCTATCTATGGCACTTACAATAAAGAAATCAGAGGCCTAAATATCACTGGTGAGCAATGAGAGAATTGGCTGACCATATAAAGTTCAATGACACACTATATGGTAGCACCGGAAAATCATTCATAGGATCATTACTCTCAGCGCAATCTAAAGAACTTATTTTCACCAAGAAAAACTGGCATGCATTATCATGTGGCAACTGTAAATGTGTAACTATATATAAACATTCTGGTATTAGGCAATATATAGATGGATATAAATAAAAATAATACTTTTCCTGATCTTTCTTTACTGTTGTTATCAAGAACATGTAAACAATGGAAACAAAGTCTGAATTAAGTGAAATAAGTCCTTAATTTCTTCTGCTAATGGTGTTGAATCTTGGAAAATCAGTAACCTATTTTGCTGGGTAGGAATTCACTTTGGCTGGCGTTTTACCTTCCCAGTTACAAGTATCATGAACTAACAGTAATTTCCATTTCGTAGCCTTGAGCAAGGAAGAAAGCATAGTATTAATCTACATAAAGGCAGAGAGTTATAAAAGAACACATTTTTGTGCCATGAAACATGATGTTTTTGTAGTTTTTAATAATGGGATCCCACTACAATTTCTTCACTGAATTCAGTAGTGAAATATTTTTGATAGATAACTAACCCTTTTGAGTAAGAAGTATGATTTTTAATCTATAACAAGTATATAAGATTTCTAGTTAAAGAGCTTTTAAAATAAATGTTAAATTTCCGTCGCTCAACTATATCTGTTTTTTGCTTTATTACTGGAACTTTCTGCATAATTCCTTTGTTCATGCATCCATCCTTTCTTTCATGTAATCTTTCACTGCATTCAGCCCTAACTAGGCATTGCTTTTCTCCCAGGCTCTGGGGAAACAACAGTGAATAGGGACAATCCCTGTTCTAATGCTGGCTAACAGTTAGGAAACGAAGAGTTAGTTCATCAATTAACTGCCCTAGAGATTTAGAAAAAGTCAACTGAAGCCATGTCACTGCGTACTTATTAAATACATAGGTCCTCTGTAGCAAGTCCAGGGGTTTATGTCAATTTACAATTCTGAAAAAATCTAGCAGTGTATGTGACAAGTATTCTGTGACTCTGCTCATGGTTGTTCAGGTTTTGCAGAACATTCAGAATCTGAGAAAGAACCTAGGACTTCTAATTCCTGGGAAAACCTGAAACCTCTATGATCTCAGCTCTTAAATGCTGTAGACTGAAACCTAGTGATTTCTAATTCTCTAGGAAAATTGGAGCAAAAAGTAGTACATTGGTTTTGTTAAAAATTGTAATAAATAGGGATACATTTTACCATCAGAGGATAAGAACAATGATTTAGTATTGACTGTCTCATAAATATGGTATAAATGTTCATTTTACATAAGGGTTGCACATGCTAAGTGTGTGTTCTCTTTGAGTACACCAAACCGGTATTATTTAATTCCAATCAAGCAAATGCATGGAACTCTTCTCATTTTTATTAGAAAAATACAAATGGTTTGGGGATAAATTCCTGCTCTCAAAAGATTACAGCAGAAAGATTTCACCAACACCAACATTTGCATTTTCCCACCAAAAACAACATGGTCTAGAACCGGGATCTATAAACCTTTTCTGTTAAAGCCCAGAGTATAAATATTTTTAGGCTTTTTAAGCAGCATAATATCTGTCACAGTTACTCAACTTTTCCTTCGTATCGTGAAAGCAGCAATAGAAAATATGTAAATAAGCAGCATGCCTGGGTTCCAGTAAAACTATTTACGAAACAAACAGCTGGCCAAATTTGGTTCACAGGCCAGAGTATGACAACCTCTGATACAGGTAAACCTATATTTTGAGCAATGGCAACATTTTTCATATTCATTTAGTTTCTTACTCCTATTTTATATCCTATCACATACTGAAATAAAATACTAAATAGATATAATTTTTTCTTTATTATCAGGTAGTAGTTGTAATAGTAACACCCTGGTGAGGATATTCTCAGAAAACTCATGTTTGTCCATTTAAGTGCCATTTTTCCCAATACCGATAAACTTTTGATCATTTTTCTACATAGTAGATTGTTTTCATTTGCTCTATATTATAATGAGTACAACTGAATTTTTTTATGCTTTTCTTGTAATCTTTCTGAACTAATTCTTATGAACAGATGAACTGTCTAGGGGTAAACACTCTACATTTGTTTTCCTCAGTCTGCACTTATTTCCTTGTTAATATGTCCATTACTTTATGTATCAGTTATCAATATCTATGTAGTAATCTTCTTCCCTCTGTCCACACCTCCTTTTACCCACCCATGCATGAAATATGCACTTGATGAGGAACTAAATTCTGACTGAGAGACCAAAATAACCTAGTTGTTGGAATTACATAAAATGTCACCATAAACCCAACATTAAATTCTTTTAAAGAAGAATTTCTTTTCTGGGGACACAGACATGACAATAGCTAGTTTCCACAATACTCAAAAGCTTGGTTGCTTGTTTCTTGCTTTTTGGCTTGATTTCAAAATATTTAGGGTAATAGAAATATGATTAGCAGGTAAATGGAGCTTTCCTAGTGTACTAATACTTCTTTATTTACTGAGTTTTTACTCAGAAGAACTGATGTCTTTCGGGTTTTTGTTGTTCATTTTGTTTTGTTTGCTGATTTTCCTGCTTAAAGTTTTTTCTACTCTGTAGAAATTACAGATTACTCTGTAATCTGCTTATCTAACACTTTCTCTATACATGTTAGCACAAGGGACTTCAACCCATATAAAAAATTATATCTATTTAGTATTTTATTTCATCTGGGAAGTATTTGAAAAATATCAAACCCTAGGTCCCAGCCTGTAGAGTTTTCTAATCAGTAGATTTGGGGAACAGAGAACAGTCATTAGTTATCTTTTATTTTGATTGTTTAATATTCCCAGGTGATTCTCAAGTTATTCAAGAGCTAAGGACTACTGGTTTACTATATCCAATTTTTTTTTTTAAGAATTCTGTGTAAAAAGATTTTATGGGCAGGGGTTCACACTGATACTCTTTCTGTTTTGTGGTATTGAAATCTAACACATAATACAGAATACACATTTACATACTCATACTTTTTGGATGGTCTCATGATGTAGAAAAAATAGGCTTTACCGTTCAGTTTTGAGATCTTTTATTTTCTTTTTCTTGGTCAACTATTGTGTCTTAAATGACTATTTTTGGTAACTGTGAAGTCATATGTGTGTTACTGTCTTTCTCTTTTTCATAGCAACAGAAGAATGGGCCACAACCCGCTCTAGCTTGAAGGCACCACCTCCGAGGTCAGCCAGAGGGGGATACAGGGAACACCCCTATGGTAGATATTGAAGGTCCTTCCCACCTGTGACCTCACCTCAAAGACAATTCATAGCCTGTGGTCTCCACATAAACAGCAACAAGACAAGTAATAGTCCTTTTTTTGTTTGTTTTTTTCTATTCTAGGGATAACTGCTCATGATTACTCCCATATATTTCTTGTATTTCCCTCTATACTGTTGGCGTGACATTGACACTAGTATTATTTTACAAAACGGACTGAAACACACATTGGCAAGCATAGTCTAGAAACCTTTCAGTAGAATGATATTCTCTTAGTTGTTTTCATTGTTGTGTGTAATCTTTTTTTTTTTTTGAGAAAGAGCATGAATCTGTTAACAGATTTTGAGTCTCAACCAACTAGCAGAAACTTTGTTTAGAGTTGCTAAAAGACTGTACTATGATTTTTTGAACTAGCTGATAATAAAGTTGTAGATAAGATGCTTTAACCTGTCTTTTAATATCTGTTAGTTAGGCAAAGATGTTCGATATTAAGTTTGTAAATTTAATTTTAAATGCTGTTTTAATGGGGTTGAAAACAAGCAGCTACTGTATGTATGTAGCTAACTGAATTTGTTCAGTGTTTTAACCTGTATTTGTTAAAAAAGAAAAAAAACACACACATAAAGTTCCATGTGTAAGTTTCTCTAAATAGGAAACCACAATTTGTCAAATATGTTTGCCATAATTTGTCAATAAAGCTGAAAACTTTTGTAAAAACTAAATTTGGAATTACTTGTTTTCTAGCTTTAAATGCCTGCTTTATTTCTTCTTCAAGAGATGCCTAAAATGTTTTCTATTTAAAAATTACAAAAATGAACCCAAGCCTGTTTTAAGATTTTTGTGTAATACTTAAAAATGTATTAATAACTTATGGTTGTTAAATAATTTAAAAGTTAACAAACTAAACTGTTACATGAATCATGGTTAGTAAACACTAATGTATAACATGTTAATGGAAAAAAATGGATTTAGAATAATAAATGGATTTTAAACTATCCTCTAAGCTTTATCTTGCTAAACACAAATTCTGATTGACTTGTTTGCATTAGCATGTCTCTCGTGAGAAAGAGTAATGGAGTATAAAGAGGTAAGATTACCACTTACCACTGTCTAAATGCCTAGTTCTTCAACCTTTGAGTTTCCCCGCACATTAAATACCCATCCAACATGTAAGCATTGCGTAGATTCACTTTATTGTTTTCACTCAAAGGAGTGTGTGGACTTCATTTGCGTAGTTTCTAACAATTTGTTTCGACAAACAAATCATCAGTGTCACTGGCCAGTTGTTGCTATTCAACCTCAAAAACTTTATTTGTAATTTTCAGTGCTAAATATCACCGCCCTTGAAGGCAGTTTAGAGGGCTGATATTTCTTTTGAGACTATCAGACTTGATGGCTGATGATTATTAAGGAAATATGTCGCAGGACTCAAAGGATGACTAAACGTTAAACAGGTAACACTAATAGTAACTCTGTAATTTTGCCTATGCAACAGTAATGTTAAATATTCTCAGTTATTAAGTTCCTGATAGTTAAAAAAGTAAACCTACAAAAATATAACAAATAGGTCTATAGGCTATTAAAACAACTAATTAACATTAACTAGAGGCACCAAAATTATTTTACAATATATAACCCTCAAGGCAATAAACAGAACTAAAATTAACAATAATAGTAATGCAACTCTTGCTAACTTCAAAAGTAAGCTAAATTTTGATGGAAAAAAAAGAAACTGAAAGACTTGATGGTAGGGATGAATGCCAAAACTGTTAATCTTTTAAATACAGTTTTTTTGTTTATGGTGGCTTTTTGTCGATGTGATTGGTTTACTTTTTTGCTGCTAACCAGCTTAGGCATATTGCTGTTCAGTTTTTGCAGCTGGAGTTGCATGCTAATAGTATTATGAAGTGTGTGTCTGTCATCAATTAAAATTGTAAATATTTGCCTTTTACAAAATGCTGTTGAGTTATATTTAATTTTCTTTTTCTATTCCTTCTCCTTATTACAGGTAGCCACAAGCACAGAACACATAATTGAGTAATGGATGTGATTTACAAAGAAGGATGAAGGTAAGCTTATTTTTTGTCTCTTTGAAATAATCTCACCAGCGTGAACACATAATAAAACATGAAGCTATAGTGGTGAGCTAAAACACCTAATGCCACTTGTTGAACTACTGAAAAGGCTTAGATTGTTGTTAAGAAATGGAAGTATTTTTATCCTCTTTGAAATAAAGTGGTATGACTTAGTATTTACCTGGCAAGACTTTGTGAATTTAATCAGAAGCTTGTCAAGTGAATTGTGAATTAGTAGTTAATTTTCAGCCCTTTTCTTTGCTATAAATTACTATATTCTACTTCTCCTTAGTTTTACAAAGAAAGAGTGTTAAAACTTGGTTATAAAAGAAGTAACTCACAATCATTGCTAAAACAAAGGGAAGGGAAAGGCTGGTCTGTGACCAACTCCTTACCTACCCCTTCACAGTGAGAGTAAAATAACTAAACCTTACCATTATTTGCCCCAGTTATCCCATGAGACTGATCAGTAAGTTTTCTATTAGATTTAGCATATCGTTACTGAGTAAAATCACTATATGAAATTGAGACTTGATTTCTGTACACCAGGAGTTGAAAACTTTAGCCAATAAACTTCAGACTGAAAATAGTGCAGGGTTAGTTACAAAATCCACATGCTGAGCCGATGGTCAAAGAACTGAAATGACTTGGTGAGATTTAGAGCAGGGTTTTAAACCCCAAGTTTTAATCTTCTGTATCTAGTCCTGTTTTTACTCAAATATCCATAAGACATGTTAACTTTGATGATCGGCATAGGAGAGCTATGAGAGAGCCTGGAGATTGCTTATGATGGGGGGAAAGGGGGCAGCAGCAGAAACTGAGGGAGATACGAGGTGGAATGGAAGGACAGGAGCAGCTCGTCCACTGTAAGGAGGCAGCACCTCCTGGTGAGGGGAATAGGCTGTCTCAGTCTGTGCAACTGGAAAAGTTCAATGTATCTGAGAAGAAAGCAGAGCTCAGTGAGCCCTGAGGGGCAGACTTATGAAAGCACACAGAGAAAAGGCAAAGCCTGGAAATACTACTGGTTCGAGTCAGGTCCCAGTTGTCACTAAGTGCTGTATTGAATTTTTTTAAATTTATAAGGAAAAGAAAAAAGAAGCCACTACAGGTTTGAAGTAAAGAATGAGTGCTGTTCTTAAGAAAAGTACCCCAATAATACAAGATAAACCTCACATTTAGTCTATTTTATCATTACAGCCTCTTTATCTGAGATAGCTTTTCTAAAAGTCAAACTGTTAAAACAATTATTTAATATTGTATTGCTTCAACTAAAGTTGTTTCTCTGCAGAATTGAACACCAAAATTACACAGCTAAATTCTGAAAGTATAATTTTCAATTTCACATATGTGTAAATATTAAAAATTATTACTGTTTTTATAAAGCAAGAGGAAAAAGAATCTCTCATCCAGACATCCTGCTCATTATTCTCCTTTATCCTTTTCAAACAATGGGCTTGATCTGGTAAAGTGATGAAAGAACCAACCAGTCATAGGCTGTTACTCTTTTGATGTATTAATCAATATGACTCTTTATTCATTCTAATTATTTGATTGTTGTGGTGGTCTTAGAAACCTATGACCCTCTTACCGTTCAGATTACATTTTTATATGCATTAACTCACGGCAGAAAATCAGTGTTGAACATGAAAAGAGAACGTTGTTTTTAAGTACAAAAGCAATCATTTGCAAGAAAGGGAATTTTGATTTTCAGATACCTTCATTTTGAGTAACATAAGCCTGATTAACTTTGAACATAAAGTTTATGTGTTAAAAAGAAAATTTAAAAGATTTCTATCTAGGTACCTACATATAGCTGCAAGATAAAGATGGTCCAGGCTGAGAAGAGAGCTTAAACGGCAGCAATATCTAAAATATTAGTATGGCCTTGAATGTGGGCTCTATACACTGTGTCACTTATCCAATAAAAGCCTCAGATCGATTTGGAACACAGAGAGAACCTCTAACTCAGTGGGAGTCTGGGAGGCAGCAAGCCTCACAGGGTTCTCCACACCAGTGTATGTCAGGTGCAGTCCTGTAGAAGTCTCTATAGAATGTTCCACCACACTGGCAAGAGTGAATTGGGTACAGCACAGAAAACTGCACACCCAATTGCTTTCACAGAAAGGCAGGGAAGATGCAGTAGCTTCAACGTAGACCAGTGCTGTCCTGGAAGCAGATGTGGACACAATATCATTGGATACAGTAACATGGAAAGGCGAGAAGATAAGCTCCTCCCGGCATGCAGTGCCTTCAGAACTTAAATCCAAGCCAGGAAAAAGAGAAGGGGAAACATAAATCCCTGAGTTGACAGAGGAACTTCTGTTCAAAATTAATCTGAATTGGCTGGGATGATCTTTCTCCACCCAGCAGAATGGGGACTGAAGTTTGAAATCAAGTCGAGGTTTAGAAAAATATAATTATATATAGCATAGACTTGCTGACTCTTAATATAATCATATTATAACTTCCCTGACTCTTAATATAATCATAAATGAATATGCTAGGTTTCTCTAGCAACAGAGGATGAAAATTTCTTTAAGTTAGTAGCCTTTTAGTGGAAACTTTTATTTGAACGAAAACCATTCAGCAAGTTGTCCTAAGTGGCAAACATGCACAATCAGAGGATGCCTTCTCTTGTCAGTATCAGAAAACAATGTCGGTCCCATTTGGGTTCATGGCATCAAGTCTGCTCTCACGATCTTCAATGTGATGGCTCCCAAAGTTGGCAAACATCATGTCTGACATCCACTCACACAAGTGATACAAACTTGCATGGCAAATTAAGGTTTTAGATTATAGTGCAGTCTGTCTAAGCATATTTTAAAGTCATCTGTATGCATGTTCTATGTATTTTTTCAGATAATGCTCTAACTCTTGGTACACTGATGATCCTATTATAACTGGGAACTCACTGAAAAAATCAGATCAACTAAAAACTAGACAATTGGACTAAACGAAGTATTTTAAATAGTAATAATAAAATTAAGAATAAATTATTTGTGCCTACTAATATTTAGCAACAAAAAGTATTACTGCACTCAAATATGATTAAATCAGAATCAATTTGATGCCATGTAAGAAACTGAATAGTGCATTGAGGTCTTACTTGTAATATTTAGATAATTTTCACTTTTAGTTTACAGTATTAATGGAATTGTGACCATTTAGCTTCATAACAAAGCATTAACAGTTTTTAAATCAGGTTATCACAGAATGACATATGAAAGGTTATCAAGAATTCTTTGAAAGGAAATTATTTTTAAAAGTATGTTATTAAAATATTACTCTTGTTCTTTTAGGTCTTTACATGAAAATGTATAGACTAGTACTTTTAAAACTACAAATGCCTTTTAAAAATGTAACATTTTAAGGTTGATTAATGGGTACAAATATTCAGTTAGAAGAAATAAGACCTAGTGTTTGATAGATCAGCAGGGTGACTATCGTTCATAATAATCTATTGTATGTTTCAAAATAGCTGGAAGAGAATAATTCAGATGTTTCTTGCATAAAGACAGACAAATATTTAAGGTGGTGGACATCCCAATTACACTGATTTGATCTTTACAAATTATACAAATGTATTAGATTAGCACCTGTACCTCAAATATATGTACTCTATCAAACAAAAGTAAATAAAATTTTAAAATGTACTCCTTATATCATTCTCTCTATATTTTATTTCATGTAATACAGAAGTTTGTAGGGTTGTTTTATTTTATTTTGTTTCTAAAGGGAATAGAGAACAATGATCAGGAATCAGCTGGCTGAGTATCAAGTATTAAGTTTCGGTATCAAAAGCCCTGTTGCTAAAAAAGATGTTTAACTTTTACTGCAAAAAAAAAAAAAATCACATAGTAAGTAAATGAAGATATTGAATTGTATGGTAGTTGTTAAAATTGCTTACATGATTTATGATTGATATAAGGGTATATAGCATTAATAACAATAATGATAGTGGAATCCTCTGGTTTTTTGAGCATATGTGCTGGACAAGTTACTAGAATTTTCACATGAAAACTTACAGGAAGCATCTGTAATTCTTTGAACAAGCATGCACATGAAGCCTAATTAACCTCATCTTACAGAAGAGGAAGTAATGTCACACTGCTAATATGTATAGCAAAGCCAATATTTAAAACAAAGTTTAATAACCCATACATTTTTCAAAATACTATCGAATTTCCTGACTGAATAAATGTGATTGAAAAGAGGATAAAGAATTCCAGGTAGCCTTAACATAATTTCTGTTCTGTAGTAATATGATGAATATTGACTTAAAAATGGATAAGACAAAATATCTTCACTTGCAGTCTTTACTTTGATCTTTCCCCATTTTTCATTCTGATTTCATCATAGAAAAACATAGATGAAAGTATTCCACACTTGCCACAAAGCATGACTACAGTCATTGGTAGAACAAATGAATTCATTTATAATCTAAATTCCATTTTGACATTTAGGAAAACCACTCACATGATTAAATAAGCATGAAAGCAATTTCAAGCTTCTATTTGTCAATCTATGGATCAAAACTCTGCTTTAAAGAATAAGGGTCGATTTCAAACCAGAAATATCTTTGTATAAGCCATTCAGTCATGTGTTAAGAACACAAGTGAAGATACCAATTCAATGTTAAATATTTTTAAAAGACATTTCCTGTTGTCAATATAATGTGTAACATTTGGCTGAACACTCTAGTTTCCAGTTAAATATCTGAGGTAGTAATAAAATAGCTGGTTTTGGTGACAGGCACAGTTGACCAAATCCATCATTAAGATTGATTTTTGAGTCTCTTTATGTAGAATATATCAATTGTTATCAAAGAATATTTACAGTGTGCATTGGGGAAGGTCACTCTACCTGATATTTTGTTTTACATCTCAGTCTCTTACACTATGATGAGAGGAACTGAGAGAACAGGATAGACCACTGGCGGCCCTGACAGCAGTTGGCTTATCTTCCTTTATACCCATACACACAAAAATACAGAATGAACCAACTTAAAAATTGGCAACTAGTTACTGAACACTAATCTTATGTTCCTGTTCTACTGTGCTTCATACTTCACCATGGGATATAGTGAAGGATCTATTTCGAGGAGAAAACTGGAGATGCTTGGATCTCACGGTTTTTTTTCTTTCTTTCTTTCTTTTTTGAGACAGGGTCTCGCTCTGCCACCCAGGCTGGAGTTCAGTGGCGCCATCTCAGCTCACTGCAACCTGTCTCCCTGGTTAAAGCAATTCCCCTGCCTCAGCAACCTGAGTAGCTGGGATTACAGGCACCTGCCATCCCGTCCAGCTAATTTTTTTGTATTTTTAGTAGAGACAGGGTTTTACCATGTTTGCCAGACTGCTCTCGAACTCCTGACCTCAGACAATCTGCCCACCTCAGCCTCCCAAAGTGCTGGGATTACAGGCATGAGCCACCACGACCGGCCAGTTTTCTATCATCTTAGTGCATCTCAGGATGACTTACATCATTAGGAACATGTTACCTCTCCTCTGTCTCATTTGTCCATTCTCAAAACTGTAAACCATATTTCCTATCCTCTAGATTCAGTCTGCCTTTTTAGACATCATGACATTTTTCAACTTCTCTAATGTCATCGTGCTCCTACATTCTCAGTATCTTGTGTCATTTTCCCAATAGCATATGGGAAAATGAGAAGACAAAGTGAAAGACAATTGACAGCTATGTGGGAAAGAGCAATACCCAATCCATTGAACAGAGCTCCTACAATGAGAAATGTAATTGGTGTCCATTGTAAACTAGAAATTGTAAAAGGAAAGACAAATACAATAAATGAAAATGGAAAAAAAGACAACAGTTAACATTAATATATAATCTACTGTTCAAAAATCTTGATTTCTATAAAGTATAAGAGGATATGTTAGGTAAGCAAACATCTCTGATTTGTCCAACTTCTACAAATATTTTAAAATACAGACTTTAAAATTAGAAATGAACACTTATATGTGAAATTTACAAAGATCATCAAATAAAGTCTGTGACTGGAATTAAGACAATTTTAAATGTCTTTAAACAGGGAAAATCATAATTATAATGTGCCTAAAGATATTCTTTAAAATGAAATTAATGTCGAATTTTTAAACTGCGTCTTTTAACTTTCCTGTTAGGGGTTTAGGAGTATAAATTACTTTGTTGACCAATAAATAATTATTTTGAATTTATTTAGATATGCTGCTTTATGCTTTCTTGTAAGGTAATAATTTGTAAAATAAGCAATATCATATTTCATCAGAAAAACTTCTCTGGAATCCTTTTATTACTGATAACCTTTAGTAAAGCAAAAAATGGCATAATTTTTTAAAGATCATTTTTGTTTCTAGTGAGTAATTCAGGTACAAATAATGATTGTCTTAGAATATGACAGAATTCACAGGAAATTAGCATTTTTGGAGGGGTTCTTTTTTTTACATTGTCATTTTATGATTACAAAGTAATCCACTTTCAATGTAAGGAAAAATAGTGTATAATGTAATATGTAATTTAAAAACAAGAAATGTATACTCTTACTCCTCAGAGATAGCTGTTCATAGATTGGTTTACGGTTCTTTTCAGTTTTTTTTGTCTTACTGTCCTTCAGTTCCTCCTCCATTCTTCAGCTCTTTGTTACTTATTTATTTGAAATGGGATTCTGGTGTGTAAATATATGCAATTTTAATTTTCAGAAGTGAGCTGAATTTTGTTTCTTTCTGAAAAATAAGCTGATATCTATTTCCAATAGGTGGATTTGTGTGGGGGGGATTAAAGTTGTGTCATGTATTATGAACTAATCCATAGTACACACTCTAGAGTGTGAGCAAAACTTTTTTTTATATTTTCAAGCTTAAATTTCTTACAGGTAAAATGGTGATAATAACAGTACCTACTTGTGGAACTGTGAGCTATGTTAACTAAAAGCATTCAGGTTTGTGTTTTTCTCCCCAAGTTTTGTAAATATCCTCCCCAAGTTACTTACTTTATTCTTGGGCAAAAAAAATTAATGTTAAAATATCTATGGTACATATCAAACATGTAAATAAAAATTTATTCTATAAACATATTTATATATTTGAATATATTTAAACATTTAAAAAGCTTAAATATTTTTTAAATGTTCTCTATAAAATATTCAGCTAATGTAGCCTTTAGAACAGTTGTTAAGAAATACTCATTATATTTATAAGCAAATATATATTGGATTTATAATAGATATTATAAGGTATAAGAATCATTGCAATAATGTTGCATATGTATTGTTTACAATGAAACAGTCTGGGGTAAAAATGGAAGTGAGACTAACAGTTGTTTCAATAATAATAATAATCTGAAGAAAAAGACATTTGCCATAACTGAGTGCATACTACCTGTCAAGCACTGTTGTGTTTTTAAGAATTATTTCATTTATTTTCTCAACAGCCCTATGTATAAAGTTAATACTGGCGCAAGATACTGAGTCTTGTACAGTAACCCTAATCATCATGGATATTATGCCTATGTGTTTGCCTACTTACCATTGATTAAATAGAAGCTTTGTTTTTCTAAGTATAGAATTTAGCCTTCGTAGAGGTTAAGATATCCTAAACAATATAATAACATAAAATCTCAATGAAAAATGAAAATAAATGAGAAATTATCCTTCTAAAATAATAGTCATGGTTGCTTGTTTACTAACAACATGCTTTATTGTATTGATTTGTCCCAGTCTCTGTGACTGCAAAAATAAAATGGAGTTTTCAATTTATCTCTTTTTCAGTCAGATGATACCCACTACTGAAATATAGTTTATACCTTATTATACTTAGTAATAGGATATCAAAGTGAAGGGGAATATGAAAATAAGGAAAAATATTTAGAAAGAAAAAGAATGTAGCTAGAAAGGTGATAAATGTTCATTAGAAGTGCTAACATTAAACAGATAATAATATGAAAAAGAAAGATAGACCTCTCCTTAATTCCTTTAGGGAATGTAATGTCCTGAGATCTAATATTTCTCATAAATTGCCATCTTATACAGTTTATCACATAAATCAATAATGTTAGAAATTTACAATATGCATTCCCTTTACAGCAAGAAAAGAAACATTCAACTACTGAATACATCTGGAGCTTCTGTTTTCTTTCTCAGAATAATTATTTTCTTAGATCATTACACCTTCCCTTTACGTATACTAGCAAATTTTTTTTTATCACTTTGGAAAATTTCTGTGTCCAGTGTTGAGTAAGAATAAAAATTTATACCAGCCTTTCATTTGCTGTTAATTAAAATTTGTACTTTTAGAAAATTATAAATACTGCATGTCATGTACTTACAGATTTGTTCAGAGATATTAAAAAAGAGGAGTACTACATCTATGCGTGCCAAAGGTATGCCAAAGTAATTTTACCAAACCACTTTCTAAAGATATTGATGTTTGAGAGATATTGTTTCTGAACCGATATTTTACGAGTTCTGTAGTTTGGTATATAATACTATATATTGTAAGTACAAAATAGACCCTGTTGCAAGCTCCAACACTATAAAGGTTCTGAATAAAAATGCATTTTTTATTTGGTGTATTTAGATTAATAGGAAATATCTAGAGTATTTTAAAGTTAAGTACTCATAAGTAAAACTTAGTGATAAGTTCATCTGATTTCCCAGAAGTAGGAAAGAACCACTAATTAATTTTCTTAGGATTTAATTCTAAGGTGTTTGCATATTTTAAGTGATATCAAGGTGATTTACTGAATCCACATAAATTTCCATCACTAATTCTACCATTTCATTGTATCACCCAATAAAACAGTTTACCCTGCAAATGACACTAGTAATGATAGGCTGTGACTAAATGAATAAGTACAAAAGAAAGTGGCCTCATCACAATTTAGTTAAAAAATATTCAGTGAATGCCAAAAAGTCTGCTGTGGTAAATATACTGCTAGCTGTCACATAAGGAAAAATGTTATCAACTGTAGTACCTTGGTTTAAAGATAAGGAAGAAATATTTTATAGAAAAGCAGCCACAATTTACCTTTCTAATGCAAGAACTGGATCCCTCTTAGGAAAAGGCTTAATGATTTTTTCTTAACTAGTATATTCGTCCAGCTTCAAGGGAGACTATTGTCAAATTTAACTAAATGAATACATATCAATATGCTTTCCTCTTTTCTGGTCATATAATATTTCTTATGTTCTGTTTATAATTTATGCAAATTATTCCTATTGATTTGTATGCAAAAATGCTAATATTCTATATGCTATTACACATACATACATTAATGTATGAATTGCTAGTTTTAACAACTTTTAAGAATATTATTTATTATTATTATTTATATGGTATTTAATTATCACAACAGTTCCCAGAAGAAAACAAGGCAATTTTTCTTATTTTAAGGATAAGGAAACAAAATTTCACAGGTTCAAAAAATTTATCCAAAAATTACATGAATTCTTCATGGTGGAGTTGAGCTGAAACATTATCCTCTGCAAAATAATTTAAGCTTCCCATTTTGTAAATGAGAGTGTTCAATGGTACAAGAGAGAACAATCAAGATTGTATGAGAGAGAAAGCTGTTCATGTGCAGGAATTATTAATATCTTTTTATAACCCATTCCAACTTAACTACAAGTATTGGGATTTTTTTAATATGGGATTTACTCATAGCCTTATTTATATGCTTACTGCAGGCATGCCATAATATTTAATACTTTGTAAAATAGCATACTAGGAACAGACGCATGTGAAATTACAATTGATAACCTAATGATCACAAAGTATACAGTGAATTTGTAATAGCTAAATTAAGTAATAATGTAAGGAGCAATGTTTTCTGACTTTAGCTGTTAAAGAATAGAATTGAAATTAATTGAAAGTGTGAAACATTAATAACTGGAAACATTTTAATTTATATTCAAAATATATCCAAATTGTACTTTCATTTCTTTAGCATCGACTATTACAAGAGCTTCAAAAAAGAAAGAATTAGGTTGTTATTCTACCATTAGATAAGAATTAACATAACTTTTGTTATTCTTTTTTAAATACTTACTTAACATCCTTTCCTCTAAAAGAAAAAAAAAAAGGAAGTACTTTGCAGCTATTGGATAATGGACATTTTTTCATGAGTTTAAAGGTCTAGTTTTGGTTTGGTTTGCAAAAGCCAAAACATTCACAGAAGTTTTCTAATTTTCAATCGAGAATCCTGCTTTTGAGAAAAAAAAAAAAAAATTCCAGAAGGTTTGTGTCTAAAATGAACAGGTCAGCAGTTGATCCTATTTTAATTTACTAAACAATTTCATTAAGCAGTTCAGAGACTTGGGCTTCTTCCATCAAAGCGTACTCATGTGGAAGATTCTACTATTTGGTCTAATTTATCTTTGTCCACCTTTATTGCTAAAGTGCATTGCATGGACTCAGAAATACCTGTTTGTCACAAACACACTAGGGAAACACTACATGGCAAATCAGTACAGAGTACAGTGTTTTACAATTAATTTCTTATATTATGTTGTCCAAAAAAAGGCTTTTTCAATATAAAACCAACATATTTCAAAGTCTGAGGCTTACTCATTTCCAGGTCAAACTATTTTCAAATTCAACACAAATTTCTGCACTTTTATTCCTGTGGCCTGATAGTTCCCCTGTGCTGTACACTTCAGGGTCTGGTGTGCTCAGAAGCACACAGATTTCTAGTTAACTGCAAGGAGCAGTAAATGCACTTTTGTATTAGGAAGTGATACTAAGTTGCAAATCGTGAAACAAATACATATATCTGGTAATAAAATTTTCTCCACCACATATTCCCACCCTGCAATGTAGAAGGAAGGGTCTAGAAACACATGTAAATGAAAAATAACTTTAAGTATGTCTACAATGTCCACAGCAAAAATAATATTTTAACATGCTACAGAATGTTTCTAGAATGCATATTTATTTATAAAGTTAAATTATTTGAAATATTTGGTAAACATTCAGGCATTATTTTATTATCTGGATACGTTTTTAGAAATGGGAAGATATAAGTGCTCTATTGTATTTACTTTTTAAGTAGACTTTATTTTATTGCAATAGAAGTATACTTTATTTCTCAAAATAATGCTATGATAAACATTAAGTTTTACAGCTGCATTGAGTCAATTCATAGACTTACCAAGTAATAGAAACAACACATATCTCAGTTCTCAAATGATTTGTATATATGACTAATAATTGTGTTTTTAATAAGATGATAGACATCAAAAAATAATTATTCAACTTGTTAGACTATTGGTTCCTAAGTATAATAGTTTTTTTTTTATTTTTAATTATTTTCAATGTACAAATACATATGAAAATATAACTTGAGAATACAAATTTCAGAACTAAGAACAGTCTAAATTTGGTAACTATTTGTTATGATGAATTAAATTTTAAAATCAAATTTTTAGAGTTAAATAATCTATAATATTTATAATTAAAAATTAAAATAAGGTATTCTTTATATTACACAGAACATAAGTTTTATAATGTATTTAATTCTGGATATATTTTTTCCTTCAAAAGATATTCAGATTTTACCAGTACTTACTTTCATAAATGAGTAAGATCATATTTCAGACTTTAATGGAGCATTATTTGTGTAATTTTTCTATTTTTCCATATCATATACTTACCCATCTTCTAATTTTATTGATTACACAGTTTTGAAAGCTTAATTCTTTTCTACATTAAGACAGTAAAGTTTAGAAATAAGTGTTATCTACTAACTCAGCCAACAACATGTTAACTCTGTCTTCTCAGTTTTTGTGAGAATGTGTTACTATAAGTGATGCAATTCCTCTTTCACTTAAAAATATACCCTTATATTGTAGTGAGTAGAAAAAGACTTATAAAACACTTAAATATTTCCCAATAGTTCTGGCAACATTTAACAGCAGTGATTTATTTCCTATATTAACATGATAATACCTAAACCTTATTCCCAAGCGTCTATTTCCTAAAATATTTTCTTCTACTTCAATTTTTGTGATATGAAAATCGGCTATAAAATAAATGGAGAAACATAATATATTGATTTTTAATTGGAAGTAAAATTAAAACTCCTTTATGAAATGTATATCAAACACATTCAAATTTTTATGTAACACATTATTTGCTCAGAAGCATCAAAAATAGATGACAGGAATTAAAATATGAATTATTAGCTAGCAATATGTAGAATTAGAAAAAGTATATCTGTTAAATTACAAATAAATTGTTTTAATATCAAAGAGTTATATATTTAAAAATTAGAAGTAAATTAGTTGCTCAGCTAAAATATTTTATGTGCTATAACACCACAAACCTTTATTTATTACAGATAATAAAACTATAGTGCTAATCAAATTCAAATCAATTTAACCAAGTATGTTTCAGTGAAACAGTGTTTAAGAAATGCAAAATAAACTAAAAAATGAAAAACTCATTGCCTTATCATCAAAAGCAATTGGCGGGGCTTGGTGGCTCACACCTGTAATCCCTGCACTTTGGGAGGCTGAGGCGTGTGAATCACGAGGTCAAGAGATTGAGACCATCCTGGCCAACATGGTGAAGTAAAACCCTGTCTCTGCTAAAAATACAAAAATTAACTGGGCGTGGTGGCACATGCCTGTAGTCCCAGCTACTCGGGAGGCTGAGGCAGGAGAATCACTTGAACCCAGGAGGCAGCAGTTACAGTGAGCCAAGATCGCACCCCTGCACTCCAGCCTGGGCAACAGAGTGAGACTCCATCTCAAAAAAGAAAGCAATCAGTTTACAACTTCTACCCACCAGGTATATAATACATTTGTCATTTCTTAGCAGGAAATTGTCAAGAACCTTTGGCATCTCCTAAACTTGCATCTAATTTGTCCGTGTTTGAACGTACTGTTCATATGTAAAGCCACAGTACCGGAAGAAGAGGATGGCTACGATTCTGTTAAAATATGTATACATTGAGATTTGCAAATATCATGCATAGTGTGAAAGATGCTTATTTTCCTAAAGGAAATGGGCATTCTCTTTTCCTCAGTTCTTGTTTTTTTCTGTGTTGAATGAATCCCCACTAAAGTCGGGACAGTAAGGGGCATTATTAACTAATTTTCCCAGTATTGGATATATTAGAATGAATAACAATGGATGGATATAATACTGCTATATCCAAACTGCTACAAAATTCAGAAATCATTTTTTTCTCATAAATCCAAAAATGTCAACCTTCTATTGACACAATATTTTCAGTAATTTTATAACTTCCACTCAAGGAAGGGTGTTGAAATAAAACATCAAATCTGCTTGTACTATAAAAATGCTAACTTTTATGTAAGAAAAGTAGAAAGATCAGTAAGTGTGGTGTTACAAGTTCAGAAAGCAGTTGAGATACAAAGGTTAAGTCTTGCTGGTATAATAAACCAAGTTTCACCTTTGAATGGTTTGACCCGACTCTTTCTATTTTAACCCTGTTTTGATCTTCAATTTCAAGGCAGCAAGAGTCAAGCCACATAGATCAATTCTTTCCAAACTTTTGATTTTTATTTCATTTTTACACAAATGTAGATTTTTGAATATCAATGTATGCGCTTTACTCCCTAGCTCACAGTATGAGATATTTTAAGAATCCCAGGAATTTTTAGTAATAGTTGAGGTTTCATTAAACTTAGTTCTCAAGTGACTTCTTAAAGTTTATTCATCAAATAATTCAGGGTGTAAAAGTAGCACATAAACGTTAATTGAACAGCCATTAAGCAGTGTAACTGTTTGTTTTCAGTTGATAGAGGACATTAAGCTCCATACCCTGTGGTGGAAAACAATTAGGTCTTATGATACACATACCATTAAGGATACTGCTACCAGATTTGACCAGTTTCACTTTGCAAAATAGCAGTCAGCTGCAGTCAGAAGTTTGCCCAAGTCATAGGAAATCATATTTTTACTGCCATGTCCTAGCTACTTATAAATATTGTTATGTGCTCCATGCCTTATGCTAATTGCAATGACTAATGTTTGTCAATATCTTCACTCAATCTTATTTTAAAAACCTCTTCAGGACAGACTGATCCTAGCTAGAATGCTACTTAAAGTGAGAATGTTTTTCTAAAACAAATAATATAAAAATCACTTAAATCGAAAAGGTTAGATGATATTTTATTTTAAGTATGCCTGACAACTGCTACTGTTATTAAATTTGCCGTGAGACTGACTAACCAACATCCTATATGAGAATGCCTTATAGATGCCTGTATGTGTCACTGCACAATGCTTTAAAGTTGTTCTGCTCATCTGGGACTCTAGGTGAATATGTATGACAGAAAAACAAAAAGCTGGAAAAAACCCAAGACTGGCTGTTTGGAGGTTTACTGTTTTTAACAATGGAGGTGAGTCCCTTCATCCATTTGTGATTTCATTTATGAACCCTACTTACAAGACAGGTACAGAACACTTCATTACGGGCCCAAACAAGTATGTTTAAATGGATAAAGAAGCTCTTCGCATCTGATGGAAGCTAAGTGAGACATTAAATTAATGTCAAACAAGTGAGAAACACTTTTAGTTTTAATCTGCATGTAGCAGCATAGTGGAATTTGTTGATTTTCATATGCACACAATTTCTAGTCTTATATCACCAGAATGTGAGTTTATAAATTCCTGTATTACAAAGTAAAAACAAAAGCAAGAAATCAACTAATAAGGAAATAAATTTTGTTGAGAGAATGTGACGAATGTTCACACTGTTATTCAGAATGAGGAAGGTGGGGGACAAAAAGTTTCTGTGGAGAAGAAATATCATCCACCATACACGATGGCTCTTTATCGAGCCTTTGTCTAAAGTATTACTGTAGTTATTCTGCCAAATAAATCACCTTTTTTATTATAGGAAAAGTTCCATTTCACTGAAGAGGGCCAAGATATAGGGACTTCCAATACATCTTTGCAGAATGAAATGGAATGGAACAGTGTAGAGTAGAACAGAACCCAATAGAAAAGGACTACAGTTATTTGTTCCTTCCTTTAATTCTAATTTGTTCTGAAACAAAAAGAGAAACAACTGTATGGCTGGATGATGAGAGATATAGATGATTCAGAAGATAAGTTTCTGTTTTCTTCCTTATATATTCTTGTATTTTAAAGTAATTATTTAGGGAGAATAAGTTAGTTACATGTTTGTTTAAAGAGATAGGGAATTGTGTGAGATATTTCAGAACTTAAGTCATTTATTTAATGAAAATATGTTTCCTAGGACTTGATATTCAGAAAGACCCTCGGGAAGAGCTGAGATCAGTTATGGTTACTATAGAAACATCACGCTTCCTTCTATTTTGTCTCAGAGGAGTTTGGAAGAAAACAGAAATCTTATCTTTATGACCATCTTGAATCTCATCTTTCCAAACTCTTTCCAGAGTCCCATGTAAATTCTCCTGTACAACGTAACACTCTCTTTGGAATTCACTGTCAGTTACAAACTACACTGTAGATAAAGTGACCATATGTCCTGGTTTATGCCTTTTGTTTTAGGGTCATTATCATTAGCACTACCTTTCACTCTGATATGTGTCCCAGTAGGGATGACAAATTACGGTAGCCTTATCTATAAATAATGATACCATGTCAATAATAATAACCAATAACCTTACTGGAAGCTTGCTATTTATCAAAGGCTTTGAATGCTTTTATGTGTAATGAATTCTTCATCATAATCCAATAAGGCAAGTATTTTATTTCCCCCATTTTACAGTAGAAGAAACAAAGAGTTAGAGAGGGTAAACAGCAAGACCTACTCACATAGTGGGCCCAACCTGAATGCAGACGAAGGTCTAACTTTATAAAATTGTATGCCAGAAGATGGTTATGCTATCTTCTTATTGGCTGGCTGAAAGAATTAGCTTTGGTTTTTCTTTTTTAATCTATTCAAAGATTATCAGTAGTTCTTACTATTCTTCCTAGATGTTATAACTTTATTTTTATAAGGACTGTGGATTTTAAGAGGCAAGAAAAGAGCACCAAAGTGAACTAAAATTCATCTGGGTTTTAGTTCATGTTATTAATTTTACTATTAATAAAAATAACTGATTTGTTGAGTGACTAGTTTTTGTCAGATTGGGACTTACCCTGTGTTACATCACTGACCCTTAACACAGCACTGCAAGGCAGAATATTTGAACCCCATGAATGTATTTGATTGCTTTAGCTATTAGCCCTAAATTGGTTCATAGGTTACAAATGAAGCTTGGGGCATTAAATCATTTCAGTAGGCCCCTCCAGCTCTGACATTGTCATCCCTAGCTGTCTCTAGGAGTATTTGATTATGAGGGTATAAGACACAGAATCTGGATGCAAGAAGAAATTCTTGGGGACAAAGGGACTTCCCCAGCACCTCATGTTTATATTAACTGTTGTGCATTGAGTGCTTAATAAGGGCATGCACTTTACATATTTTTGTAAACATATGTTCTTCTATTTTTCTCCTTACCATAGGCCGAAAAAGAAGATAATTTGGATTTGAACCAATGTAAGTTTAGCTCTGTTAATGCTAGAGAGATCTATCTCTGGTACTCTCTACAGATCACCATAATTTAGAAACTTTTCTGAAAAGCAGTATTAAAGCTGAATAAATATTTGCTCATGATCAAATTTGTTCCACCACTGTATAAAGAATATAAATATAAAAACGTATAGAGATCGTTGAAAGAAAATTCCTTGTCATATTTTCAGATAAAAAGTGTGAAAATGTTTACTAGTGCAGAGTAAGTTCTGTATACTGCAGAAAACAAGGTAAATATAAATTTGTGCTTATACTCAAAAGATGATTACAGTTCACTTGGGAATACAATATCAATGCACAAATGTGGATTCTGTACTATTATAAAATGCCAAATTATACAGTATAATTTGAACAGTGGTTCTTAACCACGTATGCATAGCAGCAGCATGTATGGTGTTTTAAAACGACAGATGCCAGGACCCTACTGCATTGACTAAGTACATTTCTGAGATCAGAACATTTTAAAATTCCACGGGTGATTTTGAGGTGTGCTATGGATAACAACCACTGGATTAAAATATATGTGTAATATACTAATATGTTAAATATGCAGATTTTAAAAGTTAATTCTGGCCAGGATGTAAAAAGATGGCTTTATAGAAGAGAAATTATTTGAATGGAAGGTCAGATGTGGACAGAAGGTAAAAGAAACATTTTTTTATTCTTTTTCTTATTTAGCCCAAAATAAAATTTTATCTTTAAGGTTTTTATCTGCATTTCAGATTCCTAGTTGGATTGAGCTGGAATGGATGATAAAACATAAAACAATAAATACCTGAAAATGTTCAATTATTTTCTAACCTGTATATGATCTGGCTTTATGAGAATCCGGTTTGAAAGCTTGCCTGAAAACTTATATATTATTATATTTATAATATATATATATTTTTTCATGTTTTAAAAAAGTGACATTGTTTTATTGCTATCTGTCGGTGGGACCTGCATGAGGTGGCTGGTGTGCTGGGCTCAAGGGGTTATGTGTGGGCTGTGGAGATGATGCCACAAAGGCTGGAAGGAAATGGGGTGGATTTGAAGGCCAGGCCTAAGGGGTCCTCAGGTCTGCTTCTGGGAAGGGGCAGCCTTGAGGAAGGAGTCATGACAAGCCATAGCTAGGCCACCAATCAGATTAGGAAATTCTGAGAAATCTAGCTGCCCATCACTGTTCGTGTCCAGTTTCTTCATCATGCGGTCAAGGACACCGGGGTCCTTCTGGTTCTTTGTGAAGGCAGGCAGTTCTGTATTCATAAAGCTCAGGAACTCCATCTTGGAGAGAGTGTAGTTATAACCATCTTTTCCAGCATACTTCTGGAAAACAGCAATCAGGGACTTGATGCACCGCTCAGTCTCTGTAGGGCTGGAGATTTCTACCATGTTGGAGCTGAGTGAGGCACATGGGAGGCTGTGGCTGGGAGCGGCGCTGAGAGCTCTCTATATTTATATTTTAATAAGGAAATCTAATCAGAGCTAATAAATGCAATTTAGGCTGCAAACTACCAAAGGACAGGATTCATGTTTTATTCAAATTTGGATTCTTAAGATATTTAGTATAGTGGACTAGCTTATGCCTAATATATATTTGTTTGTTGAATGAATTAGACATTTGGATTTATTTGCTTTATTTATTCTACCTTGGGGGGCAAATTTCACTAGTCTCCATTTGAAGGCTTAAGAACTTTTGCTATGAAGGTTTTGGTTTGTTCATCTATTTTTTTCTTGACCCAGAACCAATGTCCTGGAAAAGAATCATTAGCTTATAGGAGTAAGCTTTTAGGCTTTTTCTTTCCAAGAAAAAGATGGAAGGGAAGGGAATACAGGTGGAAAAGGCAAATGAGAATTGCAGGAGAGTTCCTTTTTAATACCAGGAGACTTCTCTTTCCAAGTTTATGCCCAGAACAGCTGGTAAACCACTCTCCTCAGACCAGCCCTTCCACAGGGAGCACTGAAACCACCAAACTGTCTATGATCAGGAGAAAGGCTTCCAAAGTTTTCCCAAGCTCTACCCACTGACCAGTTTTTTTGTAGGACACATGCTCTTTTTGTCATTGGTTTTGCTTTGGGGTGATAATGCAGCTTTAAAGACAAAGTCAAAAAGATCACGAAGACTCTTTATCTTGCTTTGCATTATGTCTTTCCAGCACCAGGCAAGCCAGGGTTCTTTTGCTTTTTGTTGTTATTGTGAGAATGATGTCAGATGTTCATATTTTCCCAGTGGAATTTTATAATACTTTGGGAAACAGTTTCGTAGGGTGGAAATAAGAAGAAAGAATGAAAAGAAAGCAAAACACAGATGGGAAAAAAGTACAGTGAGCTGATGACAGAAAGCTTTGATTTTCATTATTCTACTTTTGAAAATAAGGGGAAAAGTAAAGGGCATCATACAGTGCTTAACTGTGGACATCCATGTGTAAAACAGTTTCAGTGTGAGACAACGTTGATAATGATGACAGCCACTTATTTTTGTATTAGGAAAGAGGCAGGTAAGATCTAGAGGATGGAGTGTGGGCAGAAGCTATTGTTACAGGACAGGATTCCTGTAAGTTACCATCTCTATGCACCTTCTTTTGAGTCATTGCACTTTTTCGGCCTCCCTACTTCTTTCTCCAGGTGCTACATGATTTCTTCACCCTAGACAAACCTGATTATCCTCAAGGGAAAACCAACCCAAAATAAACATGATTACATAATTTTTTTTTTTTTTTTTTTTTTTTTTTTTTTTTTTTTTTTTTTTTTTTGAGATGAAGTCTTGCTCTGTTGCCAGGCTGAAGTGCAGCGGTGCAATCTCAGCTCACTACAACCTCCACTTTCTGGGTTCAAGCGATTCTTCCACCTCAGCCGCCCGAGTAGCTGGGACCACAGGAGCGTGCCACCATGCCTGGCTAATTTTTGTATTTTTAGTAGAGATGGGGTTTCACTATGGCCAGGATAGTCTCGATCTCTTGACCTCGTGAACCACCCGCCTCAGCCTCCCAAAGTGCTGGGATTACAGGCATGAGCGACCACGTGAGCCCGGCCTACATAAGCAGTGATTGAACAAGAGCATATCCAAAACAGTTTAATTCATATTGGGTGGCATAAAACAGCTGAAAATCAAACGAATTTCTGTTTTAGGAATGTTTCAAGAGTGGGCTATCACGTGCATGGTATATACGTCATCTTGAATACAATAGTAATTTTAATCAGTCATTGATGTGCTGGCACGGGTGCATACAAACTCATAATATCCAAAAGCGAGCATCTCTTCTCAGCTAGACTTCAGTGACTTCATTTTGGTAGCTTGAAGGAGACCCTGGTGTGTCCACTTATACCATAGAAATTCAGGAATGTTACACATCAGGGCTTTTTAATTATTTTGCAGAGAGCCAGTTTACCAGCACACCTCTGAGCGACATACACATTTTAGAAGTAAAAAGAGACCCAATATAAACATATGTCTTTGTAATTAGGAATGTTACTTGCTGAGTAAATATTTAAAGAAGACACTGCTTAAGAGACACAGTATTTTGTTAGACTGCCTAGGCCCAAATCTTTTATTAGTTGTGCCTTAACTTGTCCTTTGTCTTCTTATCCTTAAAATGACAACTTCATACAATTACTCTGATGATGAAATGAGTTCATTTATGTGATGTGCTCGAAAAAGTGCCTGCCACAGAGAAGGTTCTCAGTAAGTATATTCTATTAGTAGCAACGAGATGAGGGTATATGGTTTTTTACAATCTTCTCTTAGAAGACTGCCTAAATTCAGTGTTATTTTCCTTGTTGAGCTTTTATATCTCAGAAGCCCATACTCAATTTCCACAAGTTTTGTAAAGATCCGTTAAATGAAAGCACATCAAATCACTTTGAAATGCAGAGAGCACTATGTAAATGAAAGGTGGAACAATTACGTTAAAGGCATCATCCCGAATTTTGTTTATACTGCATCTCTGAAATGAGCATCAGATTTTTCTCTAGGCAGTTACTGCTCCTACAGAAACAAACACAGATGGCGCCCAAACTTCCCACTGAATAGTTTGAGGCAATGGCATTTATCAAAATACCTCTGGTCACTAAATGTACAAAAACTTCAAATAAACTCTATATCTCAGTGTCAGGCCAACATAGTTATTGAGGTAAAAAGCCTTTGTTGGATAATTCAAGGATTTTCTGATGTGTGGAATGGACTAATATAACAGATAAAAAAAAGTCTTACGTGTAGGCTCAGTTTTATAAAATAGGCTATTAACATAGGTAATTTCTCTTAGAGAAAAACACTATTTTTTAATAATTAAAAAAAGAAAAGAAACAGGCAATTTATGTTAGAGAAAAAATATCAATTTCTCTTCTGTGATGAACATTTCTCGCCAAATTAAAATTTTTGGGTTGTGGATGAGCACGTTTTCTTTTCCTATTGACCTCCTGGCCATATAAAGCAGAGAAAAGGTATGTCTTAAAAATAAGTATTTAGGCCTGGCATGGTGGCTCATATCTACAATCCCAGCACTTTGAGAGGCTAAGGTGGGTGGATCACCCGAGGTCAAAAGTTCGAGACCAGCCTGACCAACATGGTGAAACCTCATCTCTACTAAAAATACAAAAAATTAGCTGAGTGTGGTGGCGCATGTCTGTAAACCCAGATACTTGGAAGGCTGAGGCAGGAGACTTGCTTGAACCTGGGAGGAAGAGGTTGCAGTGAGCCGAGATTTCTCCATTGTACTCCAGCCTGGGTGACAGTGAAAAACTCCATCTCAAAATAAATAAATAAATATATATATATATGTATATGTGTGTGTGTATGTGCATGTATGAATACACACATCTATATTCCAAAGACTAGGTTCTTAGAATAGACAGATAGATAGATAGATAGATAGATAGATAGATAGATAGATAGATAGATATGTATATAGATATATGTATATAAATATAGGTTCTTAGAATATAGAATATATATACATATATATATATGTATAGTGTGTGTGTGTGTGTGTGTGTGTGTGTGTGTATTCTAAGAACCTAGTCTTTGGAATATAGACCTTCTTATTCCAGAGGATAGTCCTGGGATTTCTATAACCTAAACTCTCCTTACTGGCTTTTGTGCTGTTTCTGGACATGATTGCCCTTGAATCCACTCCTTGCCCTTCCTGTGGCTCAGTTAGCGGGTGGGAGATCTGACACCTGAGGTTTCATTTCCCAGAGACCTGTCTCAGCTGGTTTGCAGCTGGCTTCTGCCAATGGGAGTTTGGGGATAAGGCCTCTGGCAGGAGCCTGGGAGACTGTGCAGAAGGTAGAAGTCAGGTTATTTTCCCATCATTCACTTTGCCTCCTGCACCCTCCCCAGCATCAACTGTGTCTCTTCCCCACTCTGCCTCTTATCACTCAAGTTTGCCACAGTTCCAGTTCCAAGCAGGTAATACAAGACTTCTGTGTTAGTTATGTAGCAACTCCCTGTCCTGTCCTGTGTCCCTTCAGCCTAGCGTTAGTTATGGCTTGCTCCTGTTACTAATTTCTCAGTTGCCCACTTTTCTCTGTTGATTTCTTGTCTCTTTCATTACCCACTTCTTGCTTTAATTAAACCCCTACATTATAGTCCTTTAATTACTCCAAGTGAACCCTGTATTCCTAACTGAACCCTGATTGACCCAAGATCTAATACAGGCCATCTGCTCATACTGGATTCTTGAACAAACAACAGTGTTAGAAGTGCAGTTCTCTTGTTCCCATCATGAAGGTTCCAGGGATTTCTGGTTCATGAACACTAGCAATCATGGTTCCCTTTACAGCTCTCCTCCTTTAGTTAAATGATGATTCTATCTTGAGTCTACGCCATGTTCCTGAGACGTTGGCAGAAAGAAAGTATTTTTCTGTGTTTCTGCTAACATTACTGTCACAAGACATTCAAAAATTATACTTCATTATTAACCTTCTTCAGACCACACCCCTCAAACTCACCATAAGAAACCGATTTATAGGTGGTGAGTCTATCAAATGTTAATGCCCTTTCTAGTAAGTCACAAAGAATGACAGGGTCTCCAGATCTATTTCCACATATGAGAATAGCAGGATTGGAATATGGACCTGTTCATTATTATCATTCTAAAATTCTATTCCTTATGCTTTCTTTTGAGGAAGGAAACTGTATCACAAAGCAATGCCATATCATAAAAGCTTAAATTAATCCTATAAATATACTCTTAATCCAAAGCTGCCAAACTAGGGTTGTGGGTTACATGAATTTGTTAAACTTATTTTGGACTTTGAATGTTGAAATATACAATCTTGCCAAGTTTCTAAAAATAAAGTTTTATAAATTTTTTCACCATTTTTCTGTATACCCATCCTATTACACTATTCCTTCTTCAGCAAATGATTTTTTTATTATTATTTTACTTTCTTTTGCTGTGTTATAAATTCTAAACCAAATAACTATCCTTGCAGGAGTATTCTGTGAACTCTCCCAGTCACTGTCTAGGGACTGTGGCTTGTAGCCTCAATTTATGCCTCCATAGCATGTTTTATGAAATGATTTATTTTTTCTCTCTCTCTTTCACTGTTTCACATTAGACTTGAAGTTCCATAAAGAAAGGACTTTATCTTTGCATTCTTAGTGTTAACTAACTTCCTTGGCACCTAAAAATCATTCAATTAAGATTTATTAAGCACATTCTCAACAACATTGAAAGTCTCAAAGCCTCTCATGCTAGACAAATTTTAGTATTAGGATGTTCAAATAGAAGGTTTTTAATTTTTAAATACTTTTAGAACTAGATATATTTCACTAACAAACATATAACAGACTGTTTATTTCAGAAGATGCCTAGTTTTTATACCCTCTCCATAAAAGTAGTTATATCTTTGTTGAACATTGATATGTAAGGTAAATAGGCACTTCAGAGAACCAGTAGCACTTTAACACGTTTAAGACAAAGCTTTTCAACTCATTATCTTGTTTACATTCTTCTTCACTAGAAGTTGCATCCTCTCTCTCTGTCTGTCTTTCTAAATTTAAGCCCTTATTTTCATTGTCCATGTAAATATATTCTCACTGACTCCACCATCAATTAAGTAAATGCTATGTCTCTAACTCATTTCCTTTAAAAAGGATGAGTTCAGCCATGCTCTGTTTATTCCATTTATAATGGCTCTCTTTGCACATTTTGGTCCATTGCCTCCGGTGTCATTTCTCATGCATCTGTTTATTCTACCCAATTAGACTCAAAGCTTTGCAGTCAAAGGTACTTTTTATTTTATATCTCCTCACAGCATGTTCATAATATAGGCTTGTAAACTCAGTGTCTTCTAGATTTCACCAATATGTGCTGGTATGTTTAGTTCCTTGAAAATAAACACACTGACGTGCTCACTCTGTGGCTACATCCGTGGGCATTTTGGCCACCCACACAGGACACAGCTCTGGGTGGTTCCTTTATTCCAGACCAGGGATTCTGGGAGCCAGGATGTGAAGCATGGGGACCTCAAGTCCCCTTTGCCACTTTTCTTTAAATCAAGAAATATCCCTAACCTAGCTCTCCCCAGGGACTCATTATTGCCCTTCTAGTAGTTCCCATCATTAATAATTTGTTATCTACCAAATATCCTGTTCATTTCCTTCATAGCACTTATAATTTGTAACTATATACACATGTAAAATTTGTATGGAATAAGCACATAAACTGAACAAGTTTAAATTATATATAAGTATGTAAAGTATATGGAAAACATAAAGTAGATGCGTGTATAAATAATATATACAAAAATCACATCATACGTATGAGTGTACATATGTGTGTGTTTCATGTTTTCATCTTTTTTCCTCCACAGAGTTTCTTCATCTCAACTCACCTCACCACTACAGATCCAAGCCTAACACAGAGCCTAACAGAAGTAGGTACCATAAATATTTGTTAAAGAAGTAAAACGTGAATCAATGTATCTACAACGGTGATGATTTCTTTCCAGTCATTAATTATATCAGATCTTAAGTTTTACTCAACAAAAAGCATAGAGAGGAGAGAAATAGGGGGAAAAAAGAGCCAATTTTATCCTCTCCACTCCAAAATCTCATAGGTTTATAAGCTATCTTATCCCAGAAAGAGGCTCCCAGACCTCTCAGTTTGTTTTTACCTGGAGAAGGGAAAGGGGAAGACAAGAAAATCTCTGCTGTCCACGGTTGGTGCTACCCACAGATAAAATCTGTAACTATTACAATTAAAAAGCTAATGATTTCCAAGAAGTATAGCAAAAAATACTAATTGAGCATTCCTACATTTACTGTTACAGCCTCCTACTTCTTCTTTACCAGCACAATCTGTATATCTTTAGAACATACTTATAGCATATGCACTTCTTTCTCCTAAATAAAAAATTCTGATGACTAAACAACAAGAGTGGGACATAATTACAGGAGTAAGTATTGACTGTGCTGATTAATGAAAAGGATTGAGCCAGAAGGCCTGGTTTCACATCCTGGCTCTACAATTTTCTAGCTGTGAGATTGTGGATGAGATATGTAATCTTACTTTGCCTCTGTGAACATCATAATAGTTCAGACCGAGTGTACCTAATCCAAAAATCCAAAGTCCAAAATGCTCCAAAATCTGAAAACTTTTGAGCATCATAAGATGCCACAAGCGGAATATTTCACACCTGACCTCAGGTGATGAGTTGCACTCAAAATGCAAGTGGAAAACACACAGTTTATTCAGCACCTCCCAGAGGAAAATAAAATTACTTTCAGGCTATGTATAGAAGATACACATAAAACATAAATAAATTTCCTGTTTAGACTTGTGTTCCATCCCCAAGATATCTCATTATGAAGTAAATATCTATTATAGCAAATATTACAAAATCTGAAAAAAAAATTCAAGTTCAAAATACCTCCGGTCCTATGCATTTCAAATAAGGAATACTCACCCTGTACCTAAGTCATAGGCTTTGTTTTAGCATTATATCAGTTAGAGCATCTAAAGCCCTTAGAATAATGTCTAGCACATAAGAAGCACTCAGTAAATGTTTACCAATCATCTTATTATTATTTGTATTATTATTTCTGTCACCATCTCCAAATTAAGACAGTTTTACTTCTAATACAGAGTGATTGAATTTCTATTAAGACTAAGTAAGGGAAACAGAGAGAATGTACACACTGGAGATAGTAAGAAGGAAAAGGGAATATAGCCAGAGATGCTTTCGAAATGTAAAACAACACTGTAGAAAGTCAGGATCCTACAATATTGTTATGTCTTCTTAATAAAGTTTTTCTTTTTAATTCTTTCCCCCAATAGAAAACCTTTCCTCCTAAATCTCCTAGACACCTAATGATGATCATTACTCTTATTTTATCATCTTTGGTCTAAAAAATTCGGAGAACAACTGATCACAGTGTACTTTTTAGTACCCCATCCTTGCTAAGGAATTGTAATTCATTTAATTCTATGATTTTCATATGCGTTCATTCGAGCACTAGTCATAGTCTCCATAGCTGTTGAATCTCCATAGATGTTGAAACCTTTCCCATCTGACTGTGCTTATTCACTTATTTTTTATGAATATATGTTTGTATTTCAATTAACAAATATTTAGTTAGATTCAATTATGTGCCAGCACCGCACTAGATATCTGGTTAAAAGAAAAAAAAAATGTTTAAACAGTAAACAAGGCATGGTAGACAAAGTATTTGCTTGTATAAAGCCTAATAAAAACTTTAAAAAAGTCATTTTTAAGTTTTTCATCTATTTGACTGTGTGGCATAAGAAAATAACATCATTAACCCTTAAAAAGAAAGACCTTTCCCATCTGACTGTGCTTATTCACTTATTTTTTATGAATATATGTTTGTATTTCAATTAACAAATATTTAGTTAGATTCAATTATGTGCCAGCACCGCACTAGATATCTGGTTAAAAGAAAAAAAAATGTTTCAACAGTAAACAAGGCATGGTAGACAAAGTATTTGCTTGTCTGAAGCCTAGAGTCTAGAGAGTTTGGAGCAGTCAACCAAACACCTACTATTTAAGTTACAAACTGACATGACTGTTGCACCAGAAATAAATGGAAAGCACGAGAGAAAATAATGGGGATGGGAGGTGGGGGTTGAGGGAAATGTTAGGCCAATTACGTAAGGCCTCTCTGAGGAAGTGACATTTAAGCAACACCTGAAGGAAGAAAAGGAACCAGCTATTCAAATTGCTGAAAGAGCTGCATATTGCAGGCAGAAAGAATAGCAGTGAAGAGGCACTGCTATGTAAGAGAACGTGGATGAGTCACTGGGCCTGTAGCTGGACACCGGTGAGCAACAGGGAGGGTTTGGAGGGAGAGTTACCCGTCTGATGATGCAAGGTTTTCTCATTTGGATAGTCTCAGTGTGGAACAGGGTACTGTTACAAGGTATTTAAGCAAAGAGTTAGTATGATCAATATATGTTTCAAAAGATAACCCTGGTTGCCGCATGAAGAACCTATGGAAAGGAGATATGAGTGAAATAAGAGAAGAACCTAGCAGAACATTAAAGTAATCCAAACAAGAGATACATGTAGCTTAGTCTTGAGTGTTGGTAATGTAGCTATCGATAACTGGATATGAGAGACAGTGAGGAGGTAGAAATGATAGAATTTCTTGATGGTTTGGATTGGAAATGGAAGAACCATGTATGATCCTTAAGTTTCTGCCTCAAGTCTTAGATGATAGTCCTATTTACTAAGAAAGAAAAATTGTGGAAGTACTAGTTTTGTCTTTGATAGGTTAATTTCATGTTATTTATGTGACACCCCAGTGGAGATGATACATAGGCATTTGATTATACTGATTTATACTGATGTGAAACTGTTATGTCAATGAGCCAAAGATGGCCCGTGTGTACTGATCAGCAGGTTGTTATTTCCTCAATATAGGCTGACATCCACTAGCCTGAAAGCCCACCAGGGGATCAAATCAAATGTTTCCACATGCATTCATTTTTTAAATAGGCTACATAAGCAGATTTTGCACCATTTAAAATCTGGCTGTTTTGCCTATCCAACAAAACCTCACCCCACGGCTGCTAGCAATAGATAAATCCCTTGAGTCATAAAGACCCAAGCCACTACTGCCCTTTGGAGCTCTTTGACCCAGACTCCCCACCATGCCACTGAGCAACACAGTCTTGACACATAAGCCCCCTCTCTCCTAGGAGTTCCCTTGCCCTCCTTCCCTTCTGAATAGTGACCCTCTGACCTTTAGCTTCTAGACTGTCTTCTGCTTTGAGGGACTTCCTGGACCTGAGAAACTGTCAAAGTAGCCCCCAGTAAAGCTGTTGCCACCTTGTGATGATATTATTTTCCCTTGATTAACCACACAATCCCTCAAATGCCCTACAAAAGCTCGGAAAGATCTACCACGGAGATACCTGTCTGGATGGAAATACTTAGCACAGAGATGGAATTAAGGCCAAAAGAATCAATGATACTACTTCAGGAAGAGTGCCTAAAAATAAGGCAGGAGGGCCCCTACTAAATCTGATGAGTTACAAAATTTGAGATCCAGTAAAGAGGAAAAACATGCAAATATTACCACTTGGCCAGTATCTACTCATATTATTTTACTCAGGCCACACCTTAACTTCTTTAAGATAAACCTTTATCTCCTCCTTCCCTCCCCAATCAGGATGGTTAGGATGACAGCCTTGTTCTCGGCTTCTGTGGTTTTTCTATATAACTGCTTTTGCCACATACTATTAAAAGTGTCTGATTATTTGCCTATCTTCATATGGTACTGTCCTTAAAGGCAGAATATGTGTTCATCTCTAAATTCCAGGAATCTAGCACAGTACCTGACTCACGGTGCAAAATAAATATTTTCTAAATGAATAGGCCATCCAAACATATTAGAATGGCTGTGGAAAAGCTTATGATGATAATGTGGTGATAGAGGGTTTCAGATGACTGGGGAAGGTTAGGACACTTTTCATGATGATGGTATTACTATCCATTCTCTGTTCTCAATCTGAAGTTAGATTCTAGCCTTATCCTAAGCAAAGGCATTAAGATATTGAGCTCAGATGTATTGTACCACAGGAATAATATAGGGAGATAATGAAATAATTTAAAAGTATTTCAAGCAAATAGGTAGCTAGTTCCATAAAAACTCAAGATGGCATAACTGAGGGCATAATTGAATTTTATCTTAAAATATTATTACATTAATTTGGTTTTGCTTTTTTAAAAGAAATTTAACATAAAAATTAGAATTTTAGGACAATTTATGTAAGATCTGAATCTGAGATGATTTTCTGTTCCTAATTAGAACCCCCCTTTGTTATTTCAGTGCTTTTTTTTTTACTTTTATTTAAGAGAGCAAGGCTGGTCCAAGCATGTTATGACTGAGGTAATTGCTTCTCCATATTTTTTACTAAGACACTTCTTCATAGTTCACAATTTTGCCATTGAAAACGAAAACTAACAAATATCAGGAAGTCTATGACCTCTACATCATGGCATTTACTGATTAAGATAGAATAATAGTTATTATATTTCATAGCAAAAATAAATAATTGGAATGCATAAAAGATCATGGAGGCTAATGGAGTGTTATAAACATATCCACAAAAGATCTTTAGACACATGATGATACAATATCCTCTGCTTCAACTATGAAACAAAGTTGGTTGCAAGACATGTCATACATTAAAGGGAAACTTTTTGTATAAAATATAATCTGCAATTTTTTAACACTGATGAGAAGCACCTGATTTCAGAATTTAAAAACTAAGTGTATCTTATCTATTTTTTAATCCTGTGCATCACAACTAATAACTGAACAGAATTCATTTGTATGGTTAACAAACATTGGAGTTCTGTATTCATGTTATATAATTATCTGCAATTATAGATAATTGTAGATAATTACACATTAGCTTACATAAACATCATGTTTTATTGACTTATCGATATCTATTTGTGAAAGTACTAAGGTCCCTCCTTTGAAATATAAAACAACTGATATTATAAACCTAAGCATGAAAATCTCCACAAATTTGTTACTATTGCTATCAGTAAATATATTTTCAGAGTGATTTACCATATAGAAAATACTTTCACCATCATTACACATTTATCCTCAGAATCATAAGAGTAAAGGTTGTAAAGATGATAAAGATCAATTGCATATTTAAATTTGTAGCGTACAGGCCCAGTGTGGTGGCTCACACCTATAATCCCAGCACTTTGGGAGGCCAAGGCGGGTGGATCACCTGAGGTCAGGAATAAAAGACCAGCCTGGCCAACAGGGTAAAACTACATCTCTACAAAAATACAAAAATTAGCCGGGCAGGATGCAGGCACCTGTAACCTCAACTACTTAGGAAGCTGAGATGGGAGAATTGCTTGAAGCCAGGAGTAGGAGGTTGCAGTGAGCCAAGATCACATCACTGCACTCTAGCGTGGGCAACTGAGCAAGACTCCCTCTCAAAAAAAATTGTAGCATACGTATTCATTTTCTGCTTGTTCTTTTCCAATAAAAAGTAAGATGCAAAAGAGCTCAATTATGTAATAAACTTTTCTGGTTGCATAGATAGATGAGTGAAATATGTTTCTCTGGAAGGTAAAGATGAAATGGGAACTGAGGAACTTCAAGGACTTTTCTGAACATATGCGACATCAAATTACAGAAACTATGTTCTTCACAACTTTATAAATTCAACAAACCAGAATAATCATTTTCTTAATAATGGACAAATGAGTAACATGTATTGACATGTCTCTCCATAATTACCAAATGCCTTTTTTTTTTGGATACCACAAATAATATTTTTATACTTTTAATTGACAAAAAAGTAACACAGAAGAAAAGGTAGTTGTCCTTGGAGGAAAAGACATACGTTGTGCAATATGGCCCTGAAAGCATCTGCCTACTCCTCTGAATCTGGGAGCAAAGGGATCTGGACACAAACTATGTTTAGAGACTTGGTACTCTGGGAACTGATTTAGAGTTCATTGTAGAAAACAATACCTTTGTTTATAGCATTGTGTGCTCATTTACACAACATTCCTATAAATAAAAAGTGCCAGAAGGAAAGGTTGCCATTGTGTGGAAATTTTAATGTTTTCTAGCTAGCCACAGGAATTCTTTCAAAACGTTATGAATAGCTATTAGGTTATCTTGATTTTACAAATAAAAGGACAGAAACTCAGAGATTAAATAACTTGCCACAGTTATATAACTGATAAATGATAAGATGGATCCGAGTGCAGGAAACTGTTCAAGGAACAAAAATATGTGTGTTTACTAACAGGAATATGAGTAATGCTGCCACACCATCATCCGTACCACCAAGGCAATCATCAGCCAAAATGTTATGGTTCTACTTAAGGTAGAACCATGAGATATTGGGGATGTTATGAAAGGCTATGTTTTAAAAAATGTGATTTATTATCAAACATATCAGAAACATGATGTTAAAGATTTTTCTTAACAAATGCTTCTAAGCCTTTAATGTGTTATTACGCTCCATAAGTCTCTCAGAGATGTGTTTCACCAACACATTAAGCTACCAATTTCTTTTCCCAACTTCCACGCACAGTTACATCTTTTGGGGATAGCATTCCAGCAAACACTGTGAAAATACTAACCTGAAATACCCTTAGGTTATCCATCTGCTAATTCAACGCTCCACTGACTACTCAAATACCTTTTTTTTTTGGGATGCAAAAGTATATTTTGGTTTTGTTTTTACTTTTTAATTTTTATTTTAGGTTTAAATATACATATGCAGGTTTCTTATGTAGGTTAAACTCATCTCACAGGGGTTTGTTGTACAGGTTTTTTTTAATCATTCAGGTGCTAAGCCTAGTACCCAATAGTTATGTTTTCTGATCCTCTTCCTTCTCCTACCTCCCCAACCTCTGATAGGCCCCATGTGTGTTTTTCCCATTCTTTGTGTCCATGTGTTCTCATCGTTTAGCTCCCACGTATAAGTGAGAACACGCAATAGTTTATTTACCATTTCTGTGTTAGTTTGCTAAGTATGGTGGCCTCCAGCTCCATCCATGTTCCTACATATAACATGATCTCATTCTTTTTTATGGCTGCGTAGTATTCCATGGTGTGTATGTTCCACATTTTTATTCAGTCTGCCACTGATGGACATTTAGGTTGATTCCATGTTTTTGCTATTGTGAATAGTGCTGCAAAGAACATGCAGAGAATGCTATGCATTAGTCTTTATGGTATAAGAGTTTTTACTCCTTTGAGTATATACCCAGTAATGAGATTGCTGGGCCAAACAGTAATTCTGTTTTTAGCTCTTTGAGAAATCACCACACTGCTTTCCACAGTGGTTAAACTAATTTACACTCCCACCAGCAGTGTGTAAGCATTCCCTCTCCTCCACAATCTTGCCAGCACAGGTTATTTTTTGACTTTTCAATAATAGCCATTCTAACTGGTATGAGATGGTATCTCATTGTTGTTTTGATTTGCACTTCTCTAATGATTAGTGATACTGAACTTTTCTTCATATGCTTGTTGGCCACATGCATGTCTTCTTTAGAAAAGTGTCTGTTCATGGCTTTTGCCTTCTTTTTCATGGAGTTGTTTTTTGTTTTTTGTAAATTTTCTTAAAGTTCCTTGTAGTTTTTTGATATAAGAACTATGTCAGATGTACAGTTTGTAAATACTTTTTTCCATTCCATAAGTGGTGTTTACTTTGTTGATAGTTTCTTTGCTGTACAGAAGCTCTTAAGTTTAATTAGATCCTATTTGTCATTTTTTGCTTTTATTGCTCTTGCTTTTAGGGTGGTTGTCATGAAATGTTTGCCAATTTCTGTGTCCACAATGATACTGCCTAAGTTGTCTTCCAGGGTTTTTATAAATTGGAGTTTTACATTTAAGTCTTTAATCCACTGTTAGTTGATTTTTTATATGGTGTAAGAAAGGGGTCCAGTTTCAGTCTTCTGCATATGACTAGCCAGTAATCCCAGCACCACTTATTGAATCGAGATTCCTTTTCTCATTGCTTGTTCTTGTTGGTTTTGTCAAAGATCAGATGGTTTTAGGTATGTGGCCCTATTTGTAGTCTCTCTATTCTGGGCCATTGTGACCTATGTGTCTGTTTTGAAACCATTACCATGCTGCTTTGGTTACTATAGCCCTGTAGTATAGTTTAAAATTAGGTAACATGATGCCTCCAGTTTTGTTATTTTTGTTTAAGATTGCCTTGGCTATCTGGACTCTTTTGTGGTTCCGTATGAATTTTAAAATAATTTTACTTGTTCTATGAAGAATGTCATTGTTAGTTTGATAGGAATAGCATTGAATCTGTAAATTGCTTTCAGCAGTATGACCATTTTAATGATATTGATATTGATTCTTCCTAACTATAATGATGGAATGTTTTTTCATTTGCTTGTGTCATCTCTGATTTCTCTGAGCAGTGTTTTGTAATTCTCATTGTAGAGATCTTTCCCCTCCCCAATGAGCTGTATTCCTAGTTATATTATTCTTTTTGTGGCAATTATGAATGGAATTGTGTTCTTGATTTGGCTCTTGGCTTGGCTGTTATTAGGGTATATAGTACTTGATTTCTGTGCAATGATTTTGCATCCTGAAACTTTGTCAAAATTTTTTATCAGATCAAGGAGATTTGAGACTGAGGTTGGGGGCTTTTCTAGATGTAGAGTTATGTTGTCTGCAAATACGGATAGTCTGACTTCCTCTCTTCCTATTTGGATGTGCCCTTTCTTTCTTTTTGTTTCCTTATTGCTCTGGCCAGGGTTTCCAATACTGTGTTGAATAGGAGTGGTGAGAGAGTATATCCTTGTCTTATGCCTGTTTTAAGAGTGAATGCTTCCATCTTTTTTCCATTCTGTATGATGTTGGCTGTGGGTTTGTCATAGATGGCTCTTGTTATTCTGAGGTATGTTCATTTAATACTTAGTTTATTGAGAGAACATGAAAAGTTGCTAAATTTTATCATAAAAACTTTCCTTTCTCATTGCCAGGAGAAATTTTTCATTTCAAAACTTTTTGAATTGTTTTATATATAGAAGTTGCTTGATATTTCTGATATAAGGTACAACTAGGGAAATAGGAATATACAGTGTGTGTGTGTGTGTGTGTGTGTGTGTGTGTGTGTGTGTGTGTACACATATATCAGAATATATGTCAGTATACATATCTGAAAATATATTCATACATATGCACACATTGAGACATATCAGTATTTGCACACTCAAGCTCTCTTTTAAGTGGCTACCTTTGTGAGCCATGCATCTCCCAAATAATTTTTAAAAGTCATTTTTAGAGTTGAATTTAAATCTACATTTTAAGTATCCTCACAATGGTTTCATCCTTTTGGGGTAGAAAACACTTCTTTAAATAATGAAAACTATTTGGGACATGGAGGAATTTAGACTATAAAGTAATAAAATGTATTTTCTTATGAGACATACATTGATTCTGAGAACAGTTACAGAGTGGATTAGAACATATTTTTTGGAACACAATGGCATTATTTATATAGGCACATAGGCTCATGACATGCCTGCTTTGTGGAAGTAATGCAACTTATATACTTATATATTTTATTTAAAATTTTTTTTTTTTTTTTTTTTTTTTTGGTGGAGTCTCACTCTGTCACCCAGGCTGGAGTACACTGGTGTGACCTCAGCTCACTGCAACCTCTGCCTCCCAGGCTCAAGCCATCCCCTCACCTCAGCCTCCTCAGTATCTGGGACCACAGGCACACTCCACCATGCCTGGCTAACTATTTTTTTAATAATTTTTATAATGATGGAGTTTTACCATGTTGCCCAGACTTGTCTTGAACTCCTGAGCTCAAGTGATCCACCTGCCTCAGACTCCCAAAGTGCTGGGATTACAGGTGTGAGCCATGACACCCAGCCTAAAAATTATTCTTAGTACATTAAATGAAGAGTTATATATTTCAGTGCATTCAAGTAAATAATTTAAATATGTCAACTTATCAGGTATAAGACAAAGGTAATAGAGAATATACTGGCAAAAAGAAAAGTGAATGCCCTACTTTCCAGGTATTTTAGGTAAAAATAAAAAATTTCACTACACAAAACAAAGAAAACAGAAATTTTTCTGTCACAAAAGCAGGGAAGTGGAAGTGGGATTATCATCTATTTTAGTTAGAGGTTCCCCTCGTGATATGTCATCAAAACCTAGAGCTCCATAGACATGTTAATAGTATAATTAGAAAGGAAATCTCAGATAGACCACATATAGACAAGCCACCTTATCTCTCCAAATCTCAGTTCCCTCATCTCTAAAATTACAGAAATTAGAGGACTAAATGTGACAATACAAAGAATGCACTTAATCCAATGTCCAGCACTGCCCTAATTGAATGATAATAATTTATTTCATTACCAGAATTTAAATATCATGATGTTTCAGTTTGTCAAAGCACTGCTTGGCCTTTATCTCTACCTTTGCATAGAACTTTTAACATGCTTTCTATCAGCCCTTTATCCAATGTTTACTAAACATATCCTAAGTACAGACTACTGTGCCAGAGACTAGGGATACAAAGATGAAATGAATTAGTTGTGTTTTCAAAGAGCTTATGGTTGACCAAAGAAATGAAGCTCCTAACGTGTTATAATACCAGTGAGAGAAATATCTAAGACACACATAAAGAGCTGTAGATTCTTACAGAGTAAGCAGCTAATTCTGACAAGGCTACCTGCTAAGGGATGATGAAATGAAAAATTGGAGGGAGTGGAAATATTTAAAAAGAAATGCTTTAACAGGAAGAAAGAACGAATACCCAAAGGTACAGAGAATTTTTAGGGACCTGCAATTAGTTCAGTTGGTTTAAAGTTTCAAATACTTAAAGAAAGGCAAGATTAGAGTATGGACTCTAGACAGATTTGTGAGTTCTGAAATACTGAGTGAACAGGAATGTGATTTATTTAATAACAGGAATATGCTTTATTTAACATTTCACTGGCAATGATGAGCCAGTAAAACCTTTTGAATATGAGAGTGGCATGGTAAGTGCTGTATTTTAGGAAGCTTAATCTAAAAGCACCCTGTAGTGTGTGTTGCAGAGAGAAAATACTGGAAGCAAGAAACCAATAGAGAAGTTATTGAAATAATCCATAGAAAAATGGAGGTGCATCTCTGACAATGGAGGGAAAGCTTAATGGTGATTGAAAACTCGGAAGGCAGAGCAGTTCTTTGGAGGTTGTGTTCCCATAGCATCCACAGGAATATAACTTAGATTTTATACTTTTTGTAGGGGTGGTTTTGAGAACGCTCATAGATAACCGAGATTACAGGCTTCAAATTAATGGAAGGAGTAGTAAAGAGGAGTTTGTCTAAGAAAGTGACGACAAAACTGAAAGACTTTGTAAGTCTAAATTTCAAATCACCAATTCTGTCTTCTGCCTTTGAATGACATCTTTCTTTACTGTTTGCTACCTGACCATTTCCAAAATTTCTGTGTCAACTTAGCTGATCCCTGGTATGTCTGTTAAAGAAAGATTTTCATCCCATCATTTTTCTTCTATGATTTTGAGGATGAATGGATCCAGCCCAGCTAGCAAAGAAAAAGAAATGCTCTGCCTTTTACAAGGCTGTTGGTCATTCTCAGGATAAGAGAGTAAATCATTTTGGGTCAGCAACTATCTGTTATGTTGACTCCAGTCTCCTTTAAGCCAGACAGTTATGAGCAATGATGATGGGTCCTTAGAGAACAGTGAAAAGCCAGACTCACTAAGCATTCAGTAGCCTTGTGTGGTATACAAGGGAGTAGGACATTAAGCAACCAGTAGAACGTGTTTGTATTTGAATTGGTCTTCAGTGTTGGATTACACACTGTAAAATAAAAATGTATTCTAATAATAGAATCTTTTATGGTCAGTGTCTTAAATAACTGAAAAAAAAATTACTTTCCTACTATATGAATGACTGAAAGATTATTCTACCGCATTTCACTTTATGTATATTTAAACTTTTTATGGAAATATTTAGACCTACACTAAATTAGAGAGGTATAGTGTAACGTATACCATATACCCTTTACTCTGCTTTGATAATTATCAATATTATGCCAAATGCTGCCAAGTTTTTATTATTCCTCATATTTTTTATGTAATATTTTAAAGCAAATATCAAACTGGTTATTTCAAATGCATCTCTAATTGATAACTGTTTTGACATAATGAGCATGCCTTTCTCATACCACAGATTCTTAATATCATCTATTACGCATTTCACCAACTGTGCCAAAAATGCTCATTTACATTTAGTTTGTTCAAATAAAAATCTAAGCAAGATCCACATACCACTTTTGGTTACTATGTCTGTACATATTATGGTTTGATTATTTGATTATTATAACAGTCTCTTCTTTATTTTTTCTTGACACTTATCAGAAAAACACTTTATATTTTATAACAAGGTTGTCACACCGTTTTCTGCTTCTAAAGCAAAATTATAACTCATTCACATTTATTTAACTCCTGTATAATGAACAATTACTATGTACAGGACAGTGTACTACTAGCTGCTGAGTGAGATTCAAAGATGTGTGTAAATCATGGTCCCTACCCCCAAGACTTCACCATCTGAGGAAAAGGAAAAATAAAAGTGCACAAGTATAATGACAACAACATTGTATCAGGACTTAATTAACTAGTATAGCGACTATCATTTCCAAAACAGAAGTATGGTTTGGAAGATGAGGGATGGCCATTTTGGAAGAGTTAGCATGTGAGATGGATGAGTTACAGCGATTAGCCATTCAAGAGGAAGTTGGATTGGGAGAAGGGTAAAAAGAGAAAGCTCAACTTGTGACTGAAAAAATTTCATTCTATAGATTTTAGGAGGGAAAAAGACAAAAATAATAGAGGTGGGTAAAGTGAGAGATATATTCAAGATATTATAAGTAGAATGGTTATGAAAGAGATATGCCTAAAAGATAAGTAGGGGACAGCTTTCAGAGAATATCAAATGGCAAGCTAAATAACTTTAACATTGTCCTCTAAAGCAGGCAGCCACTAAGTTATATTCATTTTTCTGTATATCAGAAAATGTTGGACATTATATAAACATAGATTTGATTAGTAAGCAAAATGTATCAGTTCATTTCATAAGGGAACTTAAAAAAATGTTTATTTCCGTAGCAATCATTTTCAAATATTTATAGCAAATTGGCAAGATATGTTAATGTTTTATTTTGCCCAACAGCTAGATGTTCCACTTAGAGGAATGCAAACAAATTGGAGCTGATTTAACCAGCACCTACTGTACAGCTGCTGAGAGACCTTCATAAAGCTAGGATTATGTGTTTGTAGCTCAGTAAGACAACAACAATTCAACGTATTTAACACAGGAGAGACAGAAGATAACCCTATTAAAGACAGGTATATTAGATCTGCAAACCTCAAACTCTAAACTTTTCATCTATTATAAACATACAGTGAAGTTTATAATATAATGTTTTTCTGCTTATCAACTATAAATATATGTATAGAACTATAAATTCTCTCTTTACTGGAATAATGCTTACTGATTTTTACTGTTAAAAGATCCTCAAATGACAGCTGACAGCTGAATTATCAAAGTGATCAAAGAAAGTATATGTTGAATTTAACGTAGCTTTATTGGTATTTCCTTGTTACATATTTATTCAATAAATGGCAATCCAGATATTCTAGGTCATATAGGTGTTTTACTATTTTTGAGTCTCCAAACATATACCAGCCTTTGTGCCGTGCCTTTTGAAGAAATAAAATTGTACATGGGATGTGGTCCTAGTAGTTCAAAGGCTTATATTCTAGTACAGATGATTAAACACATACATGTAGAAGTAAAACTATAGGCAGGATTAAAATAGAGGTGTAAGAGTGAATTAGGTTAGGATTTTCAACAGCAACACTATTGACATTTTGAATCAGATACTTCTTGGTGGTGAAGAGCCATCCTATATACTGTGGAATATTTAGCAGCATCTCTGATCTGTATCTACTAGATAGCATCTCCCCAGCGGTGACAACCAAAATGTGTCCAGACATTGCCAAATATCGCCTGGGAAACGAATGCAAAATCACATGCAGCATTGGGCCACAAGATTAGATGGAAAGTCCTCTATATATTTTGTTAATGCAAACAATTTCCATTTGAGGAATCAAGGAAAGTCCATAAAGGTATGAGAAGTAATATGAGTAGGTTGAGAAGAGGAGAGCATTTCAAGAACAGAGAAGGTGGTTAAACTCCAGATCGGGAGACAAATTAATAAGTATAAATTATGTTCAGAACTCATAGGATTCAGTGTTTTAGAGGTGATTAGCAAACAAAAAATTACATGGTAAATAGGAATCATATTATGGAGGTTCTGAACATCAAAAGGAAATGAATAAAGCATCATTTTCATAATGTTATCATGGAAGTTCCAAGCAGAATGATTTAACTGTACAAAAAAAGTTCATTTTAGGTGTGGGATTCCATTAAAAACATAATTTGGAAGAAACTGGGGAATACTGTGGGATATATATTTCCCAGCATAGGATAAGAAAGGAAAACAGAAAAAGTTAACTCTATAATTTTCTTCTATGTGTGATCTTGGAAATTGTTATTGATTGTTTTCTCATAATACAGTTGATACTTGATATTAGAGCTGATTGACAGATGAACTCAGATTCTCTGGGTCTCCATGAAGTGGAAGTTGTAACTGATGTATTAGAATGGTAAACGAAAAGATGATATTATTCTCATTAATAACTCTCCAGTGACCTAGAAACTATCAATCAAGGCTTTTAAATAATTACTTTTCCTAGATAAGTTTTGAAAGTTTGCTTGTAGGAACCTCAACATGGAAAGTAGGTATGTAAAGAGCACCTTTTCTGTCCCAGGTCTTGAGATTTAAATTGAATTATCTTGCTGAAGACAAATAATTATTTAAAAGCCTAGATTTATTCATTCATTTTAGTTTAGCTTCATTTCCCCATTGGCAACATGAAATACTAGGGCAGGACAAAATTCAATTTTGAATGATATGCAACCATTTTACTACAACCCCTGAGAACTCCCTAAATGTACACTTACATCAATTTACACTTGATCAGTAACTATACTGTTCATTCCCTCTAAAAAGATGTATTATCCCTTTGAACACTAAATTCTCTTATGTACAGACACTGTGGTTTTAAAATTAGGGAGAAAAGATGAAACTGACAAAGAGACAGACCAGACATCACTTCCCTTTTACCCTCACATCTTCTCCCATTCTTGTCCAAGACATTCTGACTTGGATATGAGAAAGGGGCATTTTCTGAAATCATAGAGACCTTCTAGTCTTTGTTTACCAATGGGCTGGTATACTTATTTCGGAAATTCTTAAACTGCATTTTTAAGATGATGACTGTATCTGGTAGTCACCAAAAAATTAAAATGTACTATTTGAAAAATGCTGATGCAATGAAGTAATGAGATTAATTGGATAGTAAGAAATGAAAACCTAGGAAAATTAACAGAGAAAATTTCATCTAAAGCACAGGATGTTGGTTTTGTTAAAAAAGAAAACTAGTTTCAAAAACAAGAAATTACCTATGGCGGAAAATTATGGGAAGGTTTTTTATTTGGCAGTTAGCTATAAAATAGATAATAATTGGAAGGAACTTAAATAAAGTGAGACAAGTTAAGAGGCTGCTGCAATAATCTAGATGTTGTTCATTTATCAAAAGCAATTTTTAAGTATCCACAGTATTAATAACACTTTATTAGATACAAATTAATGCTTACTTGAACTAGGGCAGTGACTACAAAAATGGAAATTATCCTATTGAATATTAATACACTGATTAAATCAGTTCTGAGCCCATTTTTTCTTGAGACCTTTATGCCTACATTTATAGATTTTACATATTTGAAACTGATCTACAGTTTATAGATGCTTTCCAAAAATAAACTGAATCAAGAATCATGGGGAGAATTTAGCTAATAGTTACAATCAACTGCTTGTCAGTCTGTACCAAGATGGCAATTTTCGGAGTTAAACAACACAATTGTCTATTAGGACAGGGGAAGAGAATGAAGAGCAACACAACCCCACAGGTTTTGTCAAAGGCTCTTATTTTTGTCTCTTATTTTTATTCTCACCAGAGAATTGAAATCCATCCCAGTCTAGTAAGAATGCTTTTAGTGAGTTGTGAGCATGTTCATTAAAAGAAATGAGTGGAACCAAATGGTCACCATTATTGATTATTTCTGCCCTTGTGGCTTTAGACTGGAAGTGGTTTCCAAGGGTCCCAAAAGCCATTCCCAATTTTTTTTTTTTTAATTTGATCTACATCATTGTGGACACAAGTCATTCTAGCCACATATAATCTGTCTGACCAGGCCATAATGTCAATGAATAAAGGAACTGCATTTGAGAGCCTTTTAAATCCTTCAATATATTAAGTTTATACCGAACTAAATAAAGAAAAGAACAATTTTAGTCCCAACTATGACTTAAAGCATAGCTCAGTGTAAAATCTAAAAATGTGGCTAAGAAATGACATCTCTGTCATTGTCCTAGTTTATCAACATAATGTTCACCACTTAGAATTTTTAAAGTAACATTAATTACAGTATTAATTACAATGACATGCTATTTTAGTACTTTATAAAACTTATATGAGTTTTATGTAAGTCCTTTTTGAAAGGAATTCTGGAAGATTTAAACATAATCAGTAAACATATGGGTCTATTTTCAACACTTGAGTAATGTAAAGGTATCTCAATTAAAAGTGTATATTAATATATACTCTTTTTAATTAAAAAAAAATGCCCTTGGGCTCCAGTGTTTGTTTACTCATTCTTGTATTTGGCAAACATTTATGGATACATCTATTAGGTGTTATGTGCAATATAAAGGACTGGGCACATGAGGATGTGCAAGACAGAGTTCCCCATTTTTAAGGAGTTGATGGTCTCATAAAGGAGAAAAAGTTAAAATGGCACATGGAGAAAAATAGAAAAAGTACTACTATAGACATGAGCACTTAGGAGAATACCTAAGCCAGATTGAAGATTTTGTATTTTAATTTTGTTTCTTCTTTTCCAGTATATTTTAAATTCTGACAAAAATCTTAGAAATTAACCATGAAAAAATGGTAGTGTGACCACGTGGCATCTGTAAACTGCTCAATATCGTCAGTGTGTGAAAAAGGATCTATAGGCATCTATAGCAATGACTAAATGACTATTTTTTAAATGAGTTCATCAAATATTTCCCATATTTTGACATTCTTATGAAACCTTTGAAAGCCCTCCACATCATATTTTGAGAGTATCTTTCTGAGTCAAAATTCTTGTATTGTTTCCCCCCGTGTTTCTCCATTTTTCTCTAAACAAGTAAGTTTGGAAACAGTTCTTTTCTTTGGCTGGTAAATATGATTTATCTGCTTTTGGAAGGAAAATAAGAAACAGTAAAGAATCTGTGGTGCATTTTCTGCTTCCATAAATGGGTCACACTTTGTCAGATTCTGAATATATTAAGCCTTTGTGGAGTTCTGTTTTTCTCAAATACTAGGTTGCTGCACTGGATATCAAAGGGTAATTTACTTTGTTATAAGTAGACTTTTACTCGGTTACTTTTTTTAACCTCACAATATAAGTACTTCAAAAAATATGACTGAGAGATTAATTAGAATGTTTAATCAAAAAGAATATCAATTTTCTTTTTTTTTTTTTTTTTTTTTAAATTTTTATTGCATTATAGGTTTGGGGGTACATGTGCAGAACGAGCAAGATAGTTGCATAGGTACATGTGTGCTTTGCTGCTTTCCTCCCCTTCACCCACACTTGGTAGTCATCCCCAGGCTATCCCCCCCAGCCCCCCGCTGCTGTCCCTCCCCCATTCCCCCCAACAGTCCCCAGTGTATAGTAGACCGCCTCTCTGTGTCCACGTGTTCTCATTTTTCTCACCCACCTATGAGTGAGTATATGCGGTATTTCTTTTTCTGTTCTTGTGTCAGTTTGCTGAGAATGATGTTCTCCAGATTCATCCATGTCCCTACAAAGGACACAAACTCATCATTTTTGATTGCTGCATAATATTCCATGGTGTATATGTGCCACATTTTCCCAGTCCAGTCTATCATCGATAGGCATTTGGGTTGGTTCCAGGTCTTTGCTATTGTAAACAGTGCTGCAATGAACATTCGTGTGCATGTGTCCTTATAGTAGAATGATTTATAGTCCATTTTCATTTACATTTGTGTAACTGTACACTGCCCTTCATGTATGGGAAAACTATTATTGTGACCTGTAATCTGTAGGAGATCTGCTTTGTTAATTTTCCTGTAGTGGCGATGAATTTGAGGTGAACCATCCCTGAGAAAATATACAGTGGCCCTGCCAGAAGAAGTAGCTTCAACAGGGAGATGAAAATTAACCATCTTTGTAGGGACTGAACGAAAGCATAGGCAACCACAGAATTACATAGAAACAATGGTAGAAAATATATATAATCAAGAATATGCCATTCACAATCAATTGCCTAAAAGTTTTAAATTTTATCTGAACTTTTAGTTTTTGATTTCTAAATTATTTTTCAAAATTGTTTATGCTGTAATCTTATTTGCTAGGATGAACTAATGTATTCTGCTAAACTTCTCAACCAAGATGGTAAAATATGATCTGTGCACATTCTAATTCATGAAGTATTTTTATTCTAGTAAAACACCTAGCATAATGCATGAAATATAAAGGCTCCATACATGTTTCTTCCTTCATTACTGCACTGGTATTTATCATGATAACTTATTTTGAGTTTGCTAGATTCTCATACTAGGATTTTCTTTTAAGTGTCACATATCACTTTCTTCTAAAGATCATTTGGTATCAAAATAACATTTAGGTATATCAAAATTTATTTTGACTCAACACGTTTCTATTGGCCATATTCATAATATTTGGTGCCAATCCTTTCACAGTCATTCCTATCTGCTTTTAAGAAATTTTCATAATGATGAAGAAACAGTAGCAGAAGCAATGTTAAACAAAAGGATAAAGAGCATGTAAGTGGACACTAGTACCTTAATCTAGGAACCAACTTTTACCTTCTTCTCTGTTATGTTTATTCCCATGTCTCCTTTAAAATCTGTATTTAGAGCTCAAAAGAGTTTCACAGTCTTTGAACTAATTATCAATTATCAGTTGGATGCTCTTGCTGATTGGTTTATAGTTTTCTTCTCTCCTGTAGTTTGGATCAAATGACCATTCCCATGTACAAACCACTGGAGACAAACTCAGAATCCAGACTCACATTCAGATGATTTGTGCTTTCCCCGTAACCACTGTCCTAGATTCAGGTTTCCACTGCCCTACACTCAAGTTGTTGAACAAAATAACTTATCTCTCCACCTCCAATCCCCTTTCCATCTGATTGATCTATGAACCGAAAGCTTTAGGAGAATTTCTGCCTTATTATTGCTCCCAGCTTAAAAATTTTAATGACCTCCTATTTCTACCAAGTTACAGTTCTCTGGTTGACATTCAAGACCCAACGTTAACTCATCTCTGAATACCACTGCTATAATTATTTGTCACAATTCAACAGATAGCCCTTTATGCAAACACAAAGATATATTTGATATTTAGACTTGCTTCAGCCACTGCTTCTTTGAAATATTTTCTAACCCTTCCCCCTTTCTCCTGAAGTGGATTAGGTATTCCCCTTGCAGAGTAGCTTTGGCAAACTTATCAGAAAATGTAACACAATGTATTGTCTTTTTTTTTTTTTTTTTTTTGCTTATTCATCTGTGTCCTCTATAAAGATATAAGTTTCCTTAGGGCAGAAGGAAACATTTGTCTTTATAGCTCCAGTATCTAACATTATATTATCACATAAGGGGTACTTATAAATGATTGTTTAAAATGATGGCATGTCCTGAATAAGTATTGTGTTTCTGATGCTGATGCCAAAAACAGTGATGTGTGTCTTCTAGATAAATAGCTGCCTTTCCCTTTTATCTTTCTTTATGTTTCTTCCCACTTCCAAAATTTGGATCAAATTTAACTTCCTTGGAATTGGTCAGATGTTCTTCAAAGAAAGGCAGAGGTGCTACTTGAGAATCCTAAGCTGAGACAAAACAATTGTTTCCAAATCAATCCTGCCTCTTACTGAATAGTCTAAAAAACCACAGAATACAAGACAGACAGTGTATGCAGAATCCTGATAGGAGAATTCACTATTCAACTCAGCGCTAAAAATATGCACCCAACTCCAAAATGTCGTCCTCAGGCCAGTTTATATCCCCCGTGTTTGGGGCCTAGGCTCCCCTCAATTGGCAACGTGATGAAATTTGTCCCCTACTCAATACTCTTGCCACTTTTTCCAGGACTCCACTCTTCTCTGGCTCAATGTCTGAGGACCCCTGAGAAACCTCTCTTTATTGGTAGCTATTCTGTAACTCCTTGTTTCAGACATCATTTGGGAATTTCTGTTCCATAAGCATACAACTCACTGTTGCCATAACACAATGCTTGATTGCATTTGACAAATTTCCCAGGAAGCCTTTCTCAATCCATGTATGTCTGGTTTGGTTACAGATACTTTCCCCCCAAATACAATCCTGTTCACCATGGAAGACGTGAAAAGCTTCAATGGTTGCTGCTGGGGCCTTCACCATAAAACAGCCATTCACCTTTGTTTTTGCTCTATCTACAAAAAATGTTCACTGGCACACCCCAGAAGTCAACTTGGATTCAACTATAGTCTTCAGTTACCAGACCTTATCACACATCTGTAAAATTGAGAAATAAACAAGTGTTTAAAATATGTCTTTTTTTTAAATTTATTTATTTCTACTAGTGTCGTTTCTTATTAGCTTGATATAAAGCTTAACTAAAGAGGCAAGAGTAAGAAAGTAAAAATAATTGAACTTTTCAGTCACCATGTCATTTCATAGAGTATTATATCAGCATATAGTTTTGCTATCCCTTTGAGTTGATAGAAATTAATTTAAAAATTTCCTACTGGACACTTTAAAATGTGTATTGACCCACAAATCTGTAAATGGCTGAAAGAAATCATTATTATTTGAGAGAAATCATTAACTCAGGTGTAGGAACATAGAAATACAAGATTATATTTCACAAAGCAGGATCTGTAAAAATGTATTTACACTGACAGTAAGTAAAAATCATATGGACTCTTATAAAGAAATTTGAAATTTGTCAGAGAAAGCTTTGCAGAGAAGTAAATTTTCACTATTCACTTCATCTTTATTTTCAAACACATTTATCTCTATTGACAGGTTAGATGTGCTACACTTTAAAATTAGGCTTTATAACATCATAGTTTTCCAGTATTATTATTGATCAGTCAGCTTCAGAACATACAAACCTCTTTAAAACAAATGTAGACCTAATGCTGCAGAACCCATTTGCCCAAAAAGTTTAGTAAATTCCCTGCAGTCACTTCTAGGATTTTATCTTTCTTTAAAAAGTTGTGTTTTCTCAAACTAGGGCTATTTCTGCACAAGGTATGTCTCTATTAAATGAATGCTGAATTGTGTATCTTTTTTGATTAGTGAGACTGAGTCTTATTTTTTTCTATTTAGCACAAAATGAGAAAGTTAAAGAATGCTAATACTTAGTCTTCAAATATATATGGGCATATGGTAGTGTAAGAAGATATGCCAAATTATGGATGCAAAGCTGCCTGAAAATGTTATATTCCTTAAATGATATTTGGGACAGTATTCCTTGTCTGTTGAGAAAGAGAAGGGGCCACCTTATTATACTTTAAAGTGCAGCTTTGCCTGGTTCTATGGTCAAAGAAATAAGCCTTTGTTATCTGGACAATCAAGTGAGAAAACTTTGGATTTTTACTTACTGTCAAGTAAATGAAAAATCCACACATGCCCTATTGATGAACAGCAAATAAATATCAGCAAATGAATTTCTCTGTAACTGTGGCTATCAACTGGACAGTATGGACAATGCTATCTCTACCATTTCAAGGGCATTTAAATTATTGGCTTAGAATATATTAAGAATTAGGAGGTAAAACATTTTTCTTACCTTCATTGTTTTTGCAGATCAGACTTGACTGATTGTACTAATTAGACAAAAGAAGAGAAACTCTATAGCAAAACTAAAAAACTTGGAAAAACCCAGCTACTCAGGAGGCTGAGGGAGGAGAATTGCCTGAACCCAGAAGGTGGAGGTTGCGGTGAGCCGAGATTGCGCCATTGTACTCCAGCCTGGGTAACAAGAGCGAAACTCCTTCTCAAAGAAAAAAAAAAAAACTTATACACCTATTACACCTATTTGAGATCACAAAAAACTTCTATTTGCCTGTTTTCCTAAGTCCATGGTATAGTTTTACAAAAGAGCCTGCAATAATAGATAATAACCCAAATCCCATGCAGTATAGACTAGAAGCCAATTGATAACCACATACAACACATACAGTATGGAAGTATGCTACCATAAGTGCTACAAAAATTCAGAAGTGAGAGCTTTCCCTAAGGAGTAGAGACATCTAAAAAGACTCACAGCATAGATGGAACTTAGTACAAAGGGAGACAGAGCCTTTTAGACAGGCAGTTCGGTCAGCTGAATGGGAATGAATCCATAGTGTTTAAGAGTAAGCAAATCCGTGAGTAAAGTAATTGGTTTGAAACACAGGATTCATTTATAGACGCAAGAGAGGACGAGGTTGAAGAGGTATGTAGGAGACAATTGCAGGGTCCTCCAGAGCCATGAAGTTTGGACAGCAGGAAGACATTTATTCAGCATCTACAAGTGTGCCTGTTATTTGAGAGATGCTGCAGTGGGTTCTACTTAGACACCTCTGAAAAAGATATTTGAGTTTGAAGAGAGTGTCAGGAAGATGAACTTCACTGGGAAATACAGGATAGGTTACAATGAAGACAGGCCAGTTTAAGTAGTATTGAAACAGACCAGGCAAAAAACAAAAACAAAAACAAAAAACGTTATATATGTGACAGTGGACATGAACTGAAGGCAAGGTTTACGGAGAAGAAATTAGACCTGATAATGTGGAACGAGAAACAAAGTTCACCAGGTAAGCTTGTTGGCTCTGGAAAAGAATTATGCTTCAGGATTTAAAGAATATGCAATGCAGTCTGACACTAACAAACCAAGTTAAGTCAAACTACAAAGGTTAAGGGTACAGAGCCCAAAAGACTGCCCTCACTTGACATTCTAGTCATAGGGTCTGGAGTTCCCAGGCCACCCACACTGGGGACCAACTGGTTATAATTTTCGAAGTTCTCACTAACCTCTCAGGTTTGAAAATTCACTAGAACAACTTATAGTGTTCAATAAATTATATTAATACTTCTTAAAAATTCAGAATTAGTTTTGTTAGAAGGGATGAAAATCAGGACCAGCCAAATAAAGAAATGCATATGGAAAGATCTGAGAGGCTCCCAAATATGAATCACCCATGTCCCCAGAATGTATCACCCACTTGGCACATGTACCACCAACCAGAAAACTGAACTGAGCTTCATTGTATCAAGTTTTTATTGGGGCTTCATTATATAGGCATGATTGATAGATTCACTGGCCATAAATTTGAACTCAAAATTCAGCCTCCTCCTTCCCCCAAGCCAGAAATCAGGCCAAGATCACCTGGCTCAAAGCCCCAAACCTATAATCACATGATAGGTCTTTCTGGCATGGCCAGCCCCAACCTTTACTCATCTAATCAGCATAAACCATCTAGAGGCTCTCCATTAATCATCTCATTAGCATAAACTTAGGTGTTTATGCTAATAAACCATAAATAATGAATGCTCCTATCACTTGGGAAATCTAAGGGTTTGAAGGCTTCCTCCCAAGGACCAGAGATAAAAACCAGCCAAATTTTTCATCACATAACAGAATGAATTTGAGGTAACTATTGGCTCTTCCAGGTGGAAACTCCAGCAGGCAGATGAAACTCCAAAAACAAACTGAAATAAAAGAAAAATGAAGACTAAAGATGTGGCTTCAGCCACAGAGTGAAAGACCACATGGTATGTAATTCATTGTTCATAGCTACTCAGCAAGGGCTGCAGCTGAGGGCAGAATCCTTGGCAAGACATTATGCATAGGAAAAGCCACCCAAACAGAATATTTTTCTAAAGAAATCAACTCTTAACCTGATACAGACTTCATCTTGAACAGAAAGAACTGTTCTTGCATCTCCTTTTTTAACCAAATATCCAGAATATATATCTCTTATGAGCAGATAAAACAATCTCTAAAAAAAGGTATGATTTTAAAAAATATGCAAATCCAAAGTTAACACAGCAGTGACTTAAATACTTCATTCTTGTTAGACAAATATAAAAGTAATGAGGTCAAGATTATTAATGCTCCCTGTATTTTCTGCACAGCATACCAGGGGAAACTTAGCTGTAATTACCTTACTTGGCATGTCCTCATTTTAATTAACAGTCACAGAATACTGTAGTTTATAGCTAAGAAACAGTAGAATAGCAACCAGCCTACCCTCTGTACCTGCAACAATACCCACATGTGTCTACCGCTGAAGAGGATTTCATCCAAATTAAAACTACTACTTTTTCTTTTGTTCTGCAACAGTGGCACAATTAAAAACTATATAAAAAATATATTTCTATTTAGGCTATTTATCATTCAATCTTTGAATGATTGGGGTGGATTCCAGAAGAAATATAACTTCCTTTAAAGTGTATCTATAAGTAGAAAAGGAATATATTGTTCGACAAATTATAATACACTACATTGGAATTTTGCTTCTCTCTATTTCTGTAATAGATTATGGACATCTGACAAATACAGATGAACACTGTTATTTCAAATTCATAAATGCAATGTTATATCCATTTGTTCACATAATCAAAATTTATATGCATGCAAATTATTCAGCTCCATGGTTAGAAGTTATGAGAAAGTTGCTTAAGAAATCAACCATTTCTGAGCCGGGCACAGTGGCTCAAGCCTGTAATCCCAGCACTTTGGGAGGCCGAGGCGGGTGGATCATGAGGTCAAGAGATCGAGACCATCCTGGTCAACATGGTGAAACCCCGTCTCTACTAAAAATACAAAAAATTAGTTGGGCATGGTGGTGTGCCTGTAATCCCAGCTACTCAGGAGGCTGAGGCAGGAGAATTGCCTGAACCCAGGAGGTAGAGGTTGCGGTGAGCCAAGATCATGCCATTGCACTCCAGCCTGGGTAACAAGAGCGAAACTCCGTCTCAAAAAAAAAAAAAAGAAAGAAAGAAATCAACCATTTCTATAATATATTAGAGTGCTTAGTTTTAATCACAGTGAGAACTTTCATAGGCATTATCTGATGTGTCAGTTTGAATCCTGTGAGAAGCAGATTTCAAGACAGAATTAGATGTGTAAGTGATTCACTGGGAGAAATACCTGCACAGAATAAAAACAGGAGTAAGGGCAGGAGAAGCCTCCCATTTCTGATGCAAGTCTGACATCTGTAAAAGGAGAGAAGAAAAAAGCTTGGGTAGGGCGAACAGTACAATCCCAAGGCAAAGATGGGCCATCAGCTAAGGGCTGTGTCATGCAGGAATTGCCGGGCCCTAGTCGCTCGGCTATCCTCAGGCTGTTCCTGGGCTAGGGGCAGCCCAAGAAGAGCATGAAGTTTACATGAACACTGCGATGCATCCACAAATGTAGCAGACGGAGGCTGTTTGCCAACTATTCTTGCAGTAGATTCTTTTAAAGGGGATATCTGCTTGGTACACTTCCATGGCCACCATAGTCCATCTCGAATGTCTCAGAGTCTCCACACACCAATTTTCAGTTCACCCCCATATATCAAACTGACCTATTAATAAGATAGACAGGCTATTTTCCCTTCTTCAGCTGGTCATAGGGGACAACCTCTATCAGGCCGTATGTGCAAGTTGGAGCACAGGCACTGAAGCAATTGTGGTGGGTAACATGAACCCTCAAAGGGTTACCTCCTTATGTTTCCTACTCCTGCCCTCTGGTTCTGCTCAAGCTCAATCTGTGATGTATTATTTCCATCTTAAAATGAATGAAATGCTAATGGACCCATTCAACTTTATGATTTCTAGTTCCAACAGAATCCAGTTTATAATGAGTAATACTGAGTGGAAGGTCACTTGTTACTCCATGGACAACAGTGTGTCTCTGTCAGGGCTCAGCAACATAGCAGGAGTTGTTTCTCAGGAGGCATATATTCTGCTGCTGCAGATGGCATGGCCTTGCTCCAGAACTCCGGAGACCTGTGTTATAATTTTCCCACTAGAGCTTATAAACTCCACTCTGCATAATTATCCACTACTGACATTTCCAACACTGTAGGATTTGCCACAGAACAAGGGGAACCTTCCAGTCTATTCTTGCTGCGTTGTTGTAACATCCTTCCTCCTGGAACCCACATCTCTCATTCAATGGGCGTTATACCAGAAAATTTGTTCAGATCCAGGAATTCAGCAAGGGATCATGACTTTTAATAAGGGAAACTGCATTTAGACTCATGTTCCTTTATTTTTGCCTTCTTCTATTTGTAAATATGAAAGAGCTCCCTCATTTCTGTCCATCTAATTTTATCCTAGAGACGCCATAATCATCCCCATAGCTTCTTGCAAGTCAAGTACTCATGGCTGCCCTTCCAATCCTGCCAGTGATTACAGTAACTGTGATCCCCCAGCTTCAGGCAATCAAACATCTCCAAAGTGGCTCTATTTCTTTAGGTCCCATTATTCCCTTTGCTACTCACAAAGCCAGCTCTGTGAACACTTATCCCACTATCAGCCCTTGCAGAGGAGAGCTACCACTGACGTTCTTGGTGATGCAGATGCCCCTATCACATTGTCATTCTTGAACTTAATGAATGGTGTATGTTGTGGGCTCTTCCATGCAATATAATCCTCTGTTTTGGTCTTCTGGGCTTACATAATACAGCCATTCAAGCATCCTCACTTCCCTACCTTTTTTTTTTTTTAAAACCACATCCTCTATTGCCTGCCAGGGAAACTGAGGCATTTCCACTTTGCTTAGCATGGATCATCACTTTCTCCAGGCTTCTTGCCCCTCTAACACTGAATTTGCCTTATCCCCTATGGTCCTTGCTGTAGTGTTAAATCTTTTGATTCAATAAAAGACACCCCAGTCAATGAAGACACCTTTCATAGTTAGACTTACATTCTGGCTTACTTGATCAAGCAACCTCAATATCCAATCTTACTGGCACTCTCTTGAATCCATCTGGTACATTTTAAGGAAATTTTGCAGTTCCTTTGGGTATAGTCTCTTTCCTCCATCGTCAGGATCAGCACGCTTCTAGCCAGGTTATACTGAAATTTAATGCTACTTTTTGACCCAACACCCAAAGGGGAGGTGAAGCAAGTACTGGAGGGGTGTCTGTTGCCTTACAGAGGAGAGAACTTCATAGTATCCTTACAGATGGGGGAAGCCCCTAATAGAGAGATGTGAACATCTTTGTAAGCAGTTAAGGTTTAAAGAAGTTACCAGGCTACATTAGTTTTTATTTCTGTCTAATAAATTATCACAAACTTAGCAGCTTAATGCACATTTATTATCTTAAAGTTCCTGTAGGTCAAAAGTGTAACCTTAGAGAGATCTTCTGCCCAAGTTCTCAGTTCTCACAAGCTACAATCAAAATGTTGCTGGGGGAAAAAAACCTACTTCCAAACTCATTCAGGCCATAATGAATTATATTCTGGCTGTATAACTGAGGTCGAAGCTTCTTACTAGCTCTGTGGTGAAGATTTTTTTCAGGTGGTAAAAAATACATAAATTCCTGTTCATGGGATTCCCTCTATAGTCAGTTCATTGATGGCTGTTTGTTTCTTCAAGACTAGCAAGAGAAACTCTCTTTCCAATCTGTTAAAATTAGAGTCTTAGATAAATGAAACATATTCGAGGCCGGTTAGCTCAGTCGGCTAGAGCGTGGTGCTGATAAATGAAACATATTCACAGGAGTGACATCTTATCACCTTTGCCATGTTCTATTATGATTAGAAGCAAGTCAGAGCTTCTACCCACGCTAAAAGAGAAGGAATTATACAAGAACATGGATCATTGGGGGTTACTTTAGAGTGTATTCACAAGTATAAAAATATTTCAGAGCATCCACCCAGATGTCTCATCCAATGTTTCAGAGGGCCAGATTTTCCCTTATTGGAACAGACCTACTTTGGCTGTGTATTTAAATGTCTCTGGAGCTCTTAATTAAGAGCTATTAGCTGTGGGATCTTTAGCCTGCTACTCAGCTGTGTCAGCTCTTTTACTGAATGAGATAAGGGGCTCTTTCTAGGCTACCAAAAGTTCGTCTGGCTTCACATCTATCTATTAACTACTTGTTATTCACAAATGGTTTTCACAATTTTCCCTTTACAGGAGTCAATACAACGTAGCAATAAATGTATGACTCCACCATCCTTGCAGGCACTGTTCTTCCTTATGTATTTCATGTGACTGGATCATTGTATTGGCAAGGGATTCCCCTCCACTGGGATGATTTTCTAGGTTATTACTGGATGCTTTTTCAGCAATTAGGCTTCCATCTTGTACCAGGGATTATCTGTGCCCCACATTCTATTCAGGGTGGTGTCTTTCATGGCAGCTGGGCAGTAAGCAATGTAGTCACCAGCCCCATCATACTGCATAATTTTCTTGAATTGCTTCTGTATCAACTGGGTTACTTTGAGTCTTATGAGAAGCAGATTCCAAGAAAGAGGCGGACCAGCAAGAGAATTATTGGAGATAAATATTAGGAATAAAAGAGAGGTGTAGGAATAGGGGAGGAGACTTCAGATTGCAATGCAGGTCGAACAGATATAAAGGGAGTGAAGCAAGGAAGGAAGAATGGGTAGCAGGAGCATCAGATAATAATTTTAGCTTTCACTATGGAAAGCCCAAAGCAAAGACTGCCAATTAGCAAACTCCTGTATCAGGTAGGAGCAGCCCAGATCTAATGTCCCTTCTGATTTCAGCTATCAGCTGGGAGTAGCCTAGAGAAATAGAGCCTCTAGGTGAATGCTTAGTTGGAAGGAGCAGCTTGCAGCAGTTTCTCCTGAAGCGATATCTAAGGGTCACAACTCCACAGCTACATTTCACTTATCTCTGGAAATGTTATTGTTTCCTTTTTGCAATGGTGAAATTTAACTTAGCAACTCTGAGTAACTTCACAGAATCATACATCTTGTAAGCTGCAGAGACAGAACTTTCATTCAAATTAATCTGGATCCAGAAACCATGCTGACTCTCCAATAACACGCTGTAATTACTAACTGTATACCCTCTGACTCAGCAAAGGAACCTTGGAAAGAATAGAAAATTATTTTAAATACATAATATATAAATATGTAAAAGTCCCAATTAAAAGGATTAATAATACTAATGCAATAGGATCCTTGAGTCTATTTGCTTAAAGGGTCACTGGTAGATTAAATTAGAAATCTTTTTAAATGATTACCAAAGTCAGTGAAAAGGAATTAAGGAGGTGGGAGTGAAAGTAAGCTTCAAAATGTTTATAGTTTTATTTTTTTAATTCACTTTATATTGCATATTTTAAAAAATATAATTTTTAGTTAAAAATTATTTAGGCAAATAAAAACTACACATGGAGTTTTAGGGGGAAATAGCTAGTAGCAATGGAATAATTATTATGTGGCAAGCATTTTTCTAAGTGATCCATAACTATTATATTTTTATCTTCCTAACAAATCTTAATAGATCCAAGATGGCTGATTGCTAACAGCTCGGGATTGTAGCTCCCAGTGAAAGCCCAGAAAACGAGAGGACGCCACACTTTCAGACGAATTTTCATCGCTCATGGACCAGAAGATTTCCAGTGGAGGAGCCCCACGGGTCGCCAGTGCGACTCTTGTGGCTGGTGTAGCGGTTTTGCCGTCGCCTTGGCGCGGCAGCTCTTTGTGCAGAATAAACGGGACTGGTTCCCCTACTGACCAGTGTTTGGAGCTCTGGGAAGGCAGAGCCGCTTGTTACTGACCCAAGAAGGAAGCCAGACTGGAGATTACCAGGCAGAAGAGCACCATCAGTCTTATCGCTGCTGTTTTGGCCAGTGCAGTGGGTTGCTCGGATTCCAGCTCTGGGAATCAATAAATTGGACATCCACTCAGAAGCCTAATTAGAAAGGTGGTAATTGTAAAGACAACAGATGGATAAATTCATAATAAAGGGAAGAAACCAGCCTAAAAAGGCCGAGAATACCCAAAATCAGAACCCCTCTCCCTCTACTGGGGATTGCAATTCCTCATCAGCAACGGAACAAGCCCTGATGGAATAGGACTGTGTTCTATTATCTGAAGTAGGCTTCAGAAGGTGGATGATAAGAAACTTTTGGGAGTTGAAAGAACTTGTTCTAACCCAATGTAAAGAAACTAAGAACTTTGAAAAAAGGTTTAATGAAATGCTAAAAAGAATAGACAATATAGAGAGGAATATAAATGAACTAACGGAGTTGAAAAATACAACACGAGAACTTAGTGAAATATGCATAAGTTTGAATAGCCGAATTGATCAAGCAGAAGAAAGGATATCAGAGGTCGAAGACCAACTTAATGAAATAAAACGAGAAGACAAGAATAGAGAAAAAAGGATAAAAAGGAATGAGCAAAGTCTCCAAGAATTATGGGACTATGTGAAAAGACCTACGTTTGATAGGTGTACCTGAATGTGATGGAGAGAATGAATCCAAGCTGGAAAATACTCTTCAGGATATTATCCAGAAGAATTTTCCCAATCTAGCAAAGCAGGACACTATTCAACCCCAGATAATACAGAGAGCACCACAAAGACATTCCTCAAGAAGTGTAACCCCAAGGCACATAATCGTTAGATTCACCAGGGTTGAAACGAAGGAGAAAATACTAAGGGCAGCCAGAGAGAAAGGTCAGGTTACCCACAAAGGGAAGCCTATTAGACTTACAGCAGATCTCTCAGCAGAAACCCTACAAGCCAGAAGAGAGTGGGGGCCGATATTTAACATCCTTAAAGAACAGAACTTTCAGCCCAGAATTTCATATCCTGCCAAACTAAGCTTCACAATTGAAGGAAAAATAAGATCTTTTATGAACAAGCAAGTACTCAGAGATTTTATTACCATAAGGCCTGCTTTACAAGAGCTTCTGAAAGAAGCATTATACATAGAAAGGAATAACCAGTATTAGCCTTTCTAAAAATATACCAAAAAGTAAAGAGCATCAGCATAAAGAAGAATTTACATCAACGAATGGATAAAATAGCCAGTTAACATCAAATGGCAGTAACCCTAAATTTAAATTGACTAAATCCCCCAATCAAAAGATACAGCCAAAACCTAATGGTATACTACATCCAGACCCATTTTATATCCAAAGATACACAAAGACTCAAAACAAAGGGTTGGAGAAAGATTTACCAACCAAATGGAGAGCAAAAATAAATAAACAAAAAGCAGGAGTTGCAATTCACACATTTGATAAAACAGATTTCAAAGCAACAAAGATACAGTGGTAAACGGATCAATGCAATAATAAGAGCTAAGGATCCTAACACCCAGATACATAAGACCCATAAAGAGATTTAGACTCAACGAGACAGAAAATTAATAAGGATATGCAGAACTTGAACTCAGATCTGGAACAAGTAAACTTAATAAGTATTTATACAGCTCTCCACTTTAAATACACAAAATATACATTCTCCACTTTAAATACACAAAATATTGATCAGCCATTATTAATACCCATTTTTAGAATAAAACAATATTCCTGTTCTCTCTCCCTCTTTTTCTTCCTCTTTCTTCCTCTCTTTTTCTCCTTTTTCTAAAAAACAAACAAACAAACAAACAACTCTTACACAAGTAATCTAAACAAAAGATTAGAGACTGGAGTTCTTAATGCATAATAACATACTTTGACTGAAATTTAGTCATTTTCTCATTATATGAAAAAGATACCTGTACATATATGTTTGTAGAGGCACAATTCGCAACTGCAAAGATGTGGGACCAATCTAAGTACCCACTGACTAATGAGTGGATAAAGAAAGAGTCATATATACATATCATGGCATACTACTCAGCCATTAGAAAAATAATAATAATTTATTTTCCAGTAACTTGGATGGAAGTAGAGGACATTCTTCTAAGTGAGGTAACACAGGAATAGAAAACCAAAAACTGTATGTTCTCACATATAAGTGGGAGCTAAGCTGTGAGTACACAGAAGCATACGGGGTGATATATTGGACTTCAGAGACTCAGAAGGGGGAGGGGACGGAGGGAGGTATGGATGAAAAACTCCACATTAGGTACAATGTACACTACTTGCGTGATAGGTACACTAAAATCTCAGAATTCACTGCTGTATAATTCATCCGTATAACAAAAACCACTTGTATCCCAAAAGCCATTAAAAACAATTTTTTAATTAGACTTTTTTTTAAATATTCAACTTCACTAAGCTCACTTACTCTTCAGTATTATTTCTTAAAATGACCCAGTTTCACAAAGACAGGGAAAAATGTTTTGTTCAATGTGCTGCTAAGGAACATACCATAACAGAAAAGAGGCAAAAAAAAAAAAAAAAAAAAAAAACCTGCCCTCATAGAGCTCACATTCCTGTAGGAAAACCAGCAATAACCAAAGAAACAGATAAATATAAATAAATAAGGCATTTGAGAAAGAGCTATACCTGGGAAAACAATTAAGATCAGATATATAGATATCAACTGAAAGGCTGATTAGCTTCCTTTGCAGGGACATGCATAGAGTTGGAGGCCATTATCAACACAGGAACAGAAAAGCGAATACCGCATGTTCTCACGTATGAGTGGGAGGTAAATGATGAGAACACATGGACACATGGAAGGGAACAATGCACACTGGGGCCTATCAGAGGGTGAAGTGTGTTAAGAGGGTGAGGAACAAGAAAAATAATTAATGGGGACTAGGTATAATACGTGGGAGATGAAATAATCTGTACAATGAACCCCATGACACAAGTATACCTATGTAACAAATGTACACTTGTACCCCTGAACTTAAAAGTTAAAATAAATGCATAAATAAGTAAAGGCCACTAATTGTCTAACAGCAAAATGTAATGTAAAAATTAAAATCTGTTCAAAATGTCTTTAAAAACCATCCTTTAAAATCAGTTTAAAAATTGGCCATGTCATGCATGGGACCTAAAGAATGTTCCATGTATAGTGGTAGACTGGATTCTGGAATTTCTAGGTAACTAGATCATCATGAAAAGACAGCCATTTCCCAAAGACACAGTCCTTGGTACACAACTGGACTCAAAATAATACCCCACAAATGGTAGAGTCTACATTTGTTGATTAACGGATTCAGGTATCCAGACTGATTCTGCTTCAAAACTGTTATTGCTAGAAAAAAAAAAAAAATTGCTTATAATTTTGACTTTCTGCTTAGATTCAAATTCCTAAATTTAAAAAATCTGTATCAATGTGGAAAAAATGGAAAGATGGAAAGAATAAAGAAATAAATAGCAAATTATTCTAAAATAGTGCAAATTTTCTTGGAAAAAATAGCAATTTGGGGAAAAAGGAACTTACTGCTTTAAAAAATTTTAATGTCATATAGTATTCTTGAAATCCAAAGGTTAAGTAAAACTTGATGAAATTCTCTAATTATTTCTAGGGAATGTGGAGTAATTAATTACCTAGTGTCTAGACATAAGCCAAATACTTCTTCACACAAATTCAATTTTATTTGTGCTTTTACAAGTTATTAGCATTCACTTGGACACAATTTTTTGTTAAATTACTTTACTTAATGAGGTATGCGATGAACATGCTATTGCTGACATTAGATATTCAAAATAGATAAAAATTCATAGTGTTGTTCAATTAATTAGCTTTCAGAATAAAATAAATTAACATTCTTCTTAATTTGTATTTTAATATTTAATTCTAATCACATACTATCACTGCCTAACATGTAAAAATAAATCTGGTTTACCAGATATTAGAATGTTATAAAGTACTCCTGGAACAAAATAATCACAAGTCATTATTTTAATAATAGCCAGTGCTTTGAAAAGAAGATAATCAAAATAAGATGATAACTAGGACAATGAAACTGATCATCTAGATCAAAGCATAGCTATCATTCAAAATAGATACCCAGAATGCATGCAGACAGCCACACTGATCATTTGGAAGTCTAAAATGAAAAGTTTTTTTATGAATCAATCTTTAAACTCCAGGTTTACAGAACTATAGAGACAGAATAGTTTAAAATGTGATATAGAACTACTAGATTAGTGCTTCCAAATTTAAGGTAAAAAACAACAATTGCATATATCAAAGTAGATCAATTATATTTTTAAATCCCAATAGTCCAATTATTTTTGCTAAAAATGCTTTGCATCTGCATCTACATCCTCATTTCTCTTGTTCTAAAAGTGGCCCCTATGTTCTCCATTTTGTGGTCAATGGATAAGAATTACTGAGAACAAATATGAGAGTTCTGGTTATCACATAAAGGGATCTAAAAGAGACTTCTAGTGACTGTGAGACCTCTTGAGGAAGACAATCAAGGGGCCACTGGCCATTTCCGGGGTCTCCTGTTTACCTCACAGAGCCCTAAGGGTCAGGAGTTGGTTTAGCCCTATTCATTAATGTGCTCCACCTTGAATTGCATATCCAATTAAAACACAGAATCTAAATTAAAGTCACCTACTAACTAAATTGGTCCCCAAGGTACAACTTTCTGACATTTGGCTATTTTTAAACTTTTTGTAAAAGAAATCTGCATCTATAAAGAAAATCTTTATTTGAAAAGACATCTTCCTCTTTAGATCGAAGTCATCAGAAACTTTTACAATGAGAAAGGTATTGACTCAAACATTTACATTAAAAATCTATCTTACCTTTGTTTAGGATACTTTTCTTGCCTATCATGCCTTAACTAGGCCTTTACCTATGCCTTTCATTATCTTGGCAAAGAAAAAAAAATGATATTCAGATCTAAGTTCTGTGTCTTTGAGATATAAATTTCTACTTTGTTTCACCTAAGAGTCATCCCTTTAGAAGTACAAACATACAGCTGCCTAGTAAACAACTACTTACAGCAATAAAACAAGTAATCAGAAAATTTATGGTCTAAACAAGGGAAAGAAAAACTGTTTGGAACCTGGCGATTAAAGAATCTTATCCAAAGCTAGAAGATCTGCTTCTGTCTGTGTATCTATATGACTACGTGTCTATGTATATTAAGCATACGTGATATTGCTAAGTAACTTGAGACAATATTTGGTAAAAACAGCTAATTTTAGAATTGTTGATAAAATAAAGTGTCTTCAGACTTTTCAGTACGACAAATAATTTAACTATTTTTGCATTGATCAGATTTTAGCTTCCTGTGTTAGCAGTCTTAATACCATAAAACTGTTGTTTTTGTAATGTTTTTGATATCTGCTTGATTATTCTGTAAACTGAAGCTGTAAGGGCAGGCTGCTGGGCTTCCCTGAGGCCTTGCACACATCTTGCCGTGAGCTTCTGTCTTTGTTTTTGAGCCTCTGAATTCTGAGGTCTGGACAGGTGGCCATGGTGAGGTGTGTCTATAGCACCTGGGCCACCAGCTGCCATCTTCACAGCTCTGTCCTCTGTTCTGAGCTCCACACCTGGTGTGTGAATTCAGAACCCAGATGGACCCTGCCTTTCACTGCCATCCTGTATGCCATTGGGTACTCGAAACCCAAGATGACTAGAAAAAATATTAGGGAGGGTAACTGTGTCATAGTTTCAAAATTCTTTTCAGTAATTAGGAATATTAAAGTATGTTACGTTCAATTAAGAAATAATCGTAAATGTCTGAATCATTTATAATTTAAAATGCTAAAACATTATTAAACATGTTTGTATACTTTGACTTCTTTTTATATCATAAAGCTAACCTTAGATCTGTTAATTAACGAAAAATAGAAAAACCAGTTTTGTAAAAAATTATGAAATGTTTTTCATTTGACAATACTGATATAAAGTAGCTCAAAATTACTTTCTAGGTATTCACTAGAAATTAGAGCTACCACAGTCAAAATTTAAATTATTATACATAATTGAGAATATTAAAATAAGAGAAATAACTTTACATGCAAAGTGTAGGAGAGAAGCAAGATATGCTTTTGGTGAGGTAAATTATAAAGGCATGAAGATGTGTGTTTGTTGATAAAAACAGCTTTGTTTCTAAGTGAAGAAAAATATGACACAGATTTTTACCTTGGAAAGTTGGGGAAATGGATATAGAAAGGTAGGGAAAGGGAATTTCAAAATAATGTGTGATTAAATATCCATTAACATTAAATCTTCATTCATCTGTTAATGCACACTTAAGTGGTTTCTAAATCTTGGCTTTGTGAGCAGTACTGCAATAAACATGGGATGGCAGATATTTCTTTGACATGCTAATTTCCTTTTTTTTAGGGGGGTACATACCTAGCAATGGGATTGCTTTATTATAAGGGTTTTTAAGTTGAGCTTTAATATCAAAAATACGCTATCAAAAACCTAGAGTTTGATTTTTAACAATAATGTTATATATTATTAAAAAGAAATAGCAAAAGATGTTGGTTCACCCTTTAAGTAAACAGAAAAAAAAAAGGAGAGAGAGAGAAAAAGAAACAGCGGCTGTATGTCTGATGTGGACTTCATTAGGTCTTTTGATTATTTGGAAATTGAGTCTCTTGTTTTGATGAAGATTTTAGCTTTCCAAAATCTTTTAATTATCACTTTGACTAAATGAATGACTGTTATTTTACAGTAATTTGTGATACTATTTTGGTCAAGTATATTTTAAAACTTTGACATATTTGATAGACTTCTAAAAATCAAATTTCCATAATCAAAATTAAATATTTTTGACCTCAAACTTACTTTCAGATGTTACAGACAGCCCCTGAGCTATCTGAAAGAGAGATAATAAACAGATTTATTTGATATGTTAAGTTATATGGGAAGCATTGTTCAAAAAGAAATAATGTTTAATCTTCTTTGCATTATATTTGTATAAACGTGTTCCAAAATTGTATGAGATTCTCAAAAAATCTGATATATTAAATTGTAGGCCACAGAAAATAACTAAAGGTATTTGTCAATTGCATCTCTAACCATGGCCATTTTAAGCCTTTTGTCTGCAGTAAATTGCTTTTTTTCCTAAAAGCTCTTTGCAAATCCTAAAGTATTGTGTCTTCAAGGAGCTTTATGGAAAAGACTACAATGAGTACCACAAAATACAGGTTTCTGACAACTAATATTATACAATTAGACTAGGTAAGAATTTTGAGAACTCCAATTAGAAAACTGGACTCCCCAGCACTTTGGGAGGCCGAGGTGGGTGGATCATGAGGTCTAGAGATCGAGACCATCCTGGTCAACAAGGTGAAACCCCGTCTCTACTAAAAATACAGTAATTAGCTGGGCATGGTGGTGCACGCCTGTAGTCCCAGCTACTCGGGAGGCTGAGGCAGGAGAATTGCTTGAACCCAGAAGGCGGAGGTTGCGGTGAGCCGAGATCGTGCCATTGCACTCCAGTCTGGGTAACAACAGTGAAACTCCGTCTCAAAAAAAAAAAAAAAAAAAAGAAAACTGGACTCACAAAATTACCAACCCAGCATCAAGCATAACAATAATTAAATACATGGAACTGAACTAATGAAGTAATAAAATGACTTTTGTATTTTTTTTTGTTTCTTTAAAATATTGCTTATTTTTTAATGTTTTGCTTTCCAGAGTTAAGAAAACTTTTTTTCCTTTATTAAATGTGCAGCTTACAGGAATTGGATGAATCATACTTTTGTGAGTAAAATTGAAATGTTTACCTTTTTCACTACCTAATCCCTCCGGAATTTATGTATTGTTTGGGAGTATTCTTATTTAATGGCAGTATATATATTTGTATGTGTTCAATAAAGTTATTATTATTATTATTTTTTTAATTACATGTCACAAATGGAAAGACTGTATTTTGCCAAAGCTTTGACTGGAATGTCATTATTTTCAAGTGTGACCAGACTGCTTTGAGGTGTTCAGCTTGACTTTACAAAGCCAGTAGACTTGGAAAAAGATCAACCTGGTACTTTGTTTACATAGTTTATTTACATGGTTTCTGACCTTGCGGTAAGTTAAGAATGTGACAGGCCCAGGAAATTCAAGAAGAATTCACCCAATTCACACAGATATTATAGACACAGTCTTTGGTTTGGCTCCTAAGTCTTTAGAATTTTTCAAAGTCTAATCCAAAAGTCCTTATGAAAACGTTTCTGTAAAGCTAACTTACAAATAATCTATATGCCAACTACTATTCTTGCTGCACTTTATGCAAATAACCAGGCCAAGTATAATAAGACTAACATTTATTTTGCAAATAAATTAGTCTTACTATAAGTTATCTTTGGTAGCAATGAGGGACTTAAGAGAGAAAAACCACGTGTCAATTAAAAAAAAAACCTATAGTACACTTATAATGAGATTCCAGCCCATTTTGGCTTTTTAAATGAGATTTTATTATTTAGCTGAAATCTAGACTAAAACCAAATTTTTATTTTCCTCCAGTATCTGGTTGTAACTCTCCAGATTAACATTTCTAACTTTTCTCCTACCCTTCTGACTTATAATCACTAGAGATTAAAACTGCTTTTCTTAAAGACCAACAAACTGAAACTAGACAACTTGACGTAAATAGGAGAAGTTGCTATAGCAACTTACAAACAGCTTTCATGCCTGTTGACTTAGGAACTATGCAGAAAGTTTACTAAAACACGACGGAAATTACAACCTAGGAACATCTGTCAGTTTGCTACTTCCTGCCCAAGCCAACTAAAGATGCTTCAGAGACTCTAGAACTAGTTTATAGACTACTTTAGACATTAACCTTTTTTCTTTCTTCTATTTCTGTAGGAATTCCTCTTTAAGATCTGTTTGCATAAATCATATATAGATGCCTAGCTTTGCATTCCCATCTGCAAATGCCACCTCCTGGAATGGGACTCAACAGTTTAACTCCTAGAATGAGATTCAACTATTTAACTGACTACACAGATTGTCATATTCACATGATTATGACATTGATTCAAGAAGATATGGCTGCTTGTCCTAATCTATGCTTTTATTTTTCTTCACCAATCTCTTATCTCACAATCTCTAAGCCAAATCTCTATGAAACTTTCTGAAAATAAACGTTCAACTGGGGGACTAAAAGAAACCAAAAATATTTTGCCCCAAAATACACTTCTTTGACATACTTTGAGTTAGCTATTCAGAAAGCCTGCAGATAAGAATAGCCTTGAAAAGCTGCCTTTTGTGGAGAATATTTGCATTTGTAGAGAAAAATCTACTGCAGTGAAATAAACTGCCAAGCTTTCTGAGAGGTCCACCCCTTTACCCAGATCTAGGAAAGATTAACTCCACCATAGGCTTCCATTTATTCTTTCTGATGTCTGCTAACTGTGAGGCTTCGTCTGCATAACAAGACTATCTTTGCTGGCCTTACCTTTCTTTCTCCTTCTCTCCCATAATCTGTCTCGCCATGCTTCAAGCCCTTATTTTTACTGTAACCTCAAGATGATATAAAAGGATAAACCATCTGGCTTCTTTTAATTTTTCTATTTTGTGTGACTTCCATACACACTTGTGCACTTAAAAAAATCTGTATGCCTTTTCTCCTTTTTATTTATTTTTTAAGGCAGGGTCTTGCTCTGTCACACAGGCTGGAGTGCAGTGACACAATAATGCCTCACTGCATGCCTCTCCTGGCTCAAGCCATCCTTCCACCACAGCCTCCAGAGTCACTGGGACTACAGGCCTCAGACACCACCCTGGGCTACTTTTTTCTGTTGTCTGTAGAGATGGGGTCTCTCTATGTTGCCCAGGCTGGTCTTGAATTTCTAGACTCACTCAATCCTCCCTTGCCTGTCCCAAAGCACTGGGATTATAGCTGTGAGCAACCACACCTCGCCCCTTTTCTCCTTTTAATCTGCCCTTTGTCAATTGATTTTCGGCAAACTTCCAGAAGGTGAAGAGGAAGTTTTCCCTTGACCCCTTCTCTGCTTTGATGATTACTGCTTGTCTCTGATGTTTTTTGAAAAAGAAAGAGCGGGCGCGGTGGTTCACGCCTGTAATCCCAGCACTTTGGGAAGCCAAGGCGGGTGGATCATGAGGTCAAGAGATTGAAACCATCCTGGTCAACACAGTGAAACCCTGTCTCTACTAAAAATACAAAAAATTAGCTGGGCATGGTGGCGCGTGCCTGTAATCCCAGCTACTCAGGAGGCTGAGGCAGGAGAATTGCCTGAACCCAGGAGGCGGAGGTTGCAGTGAGCTGAGATCATGCCATTGCACTCCAGCCTGGGTAATAAGAGCGAAACTCCATCTCAAAAAAAAAAAAAAAAAGAAAGAAAAGAAAGAAAGAAAGAAAAAGAAAGAGCAGGGTTGTGGTAAATTTGGGATGTGACTTAAATTGTTTTATGGGTAGAGACAACTTTGTCTTTCTTGGAAATTAATAACTCCTTGGTATCTTGTCTTGATTTTACAGTTCTGTTCTGTGGACCATGATTTGGCTTCTGGCTTCATCCTGTGACCAAGTACTACATTAACAACTGCTTGATCAAGTAAGGGAAGAGGGAGTTATTAGAGTTTAGTTCCTTCAGGTGCACGAGATGTAGCTCACCAGTGAAATCTTCCAGAATGGATGTCACATGTTCTCTCCAACAGGAAATACCAGTACCTCGGAAATATTCTGATCATGTTTTATATTTTGTTTTCCTATTGTTTTTACTTTTCATTTATCCATGTATGTTGGCATATTAGATTTCAGAAATTTCATAATGGTTTTGGTTTTCTAATGGCATTCTATATAGCTTCTCCATAATTAGGGAATAATTCATTGAATAAGTTAATTTTTATATATTTTCATTGGCTTTTAGAAGGAAAAGTCTTACTTTTCCATTTTGGTGCAATATCCCTGCTACTGATGATGGTCCTGTGGGAAACTTGACACTATTCTAATGATGAAGGAATTCCAATACACATTATTTCCTCACAAGTACAAGTCTCTGAATCACAGTATGAGAAACAGTGATTGAATCAGCTCCTATTCTTGTGATTTAATTCTCATCCTGTAACATTTTCAATGTGATCTGGCTTCCCATATTTCTCTACCTATAGAAAGAATGTAAATAAGTCCCTTTGAGTGTTCTAATCTGTATGGTGGCAATTTCTTATTGTAAATTATAAAGTACTCATTCTGGTTTGAAACATTAGTCTATGGATTTTGTCTCATGTTCCTCCAAGCCTAAAGAAGAAGCATCCCATGACCATGAACAGAATTAAATTTCTTAAAATTCACAGTTGAAAATTAGACCTGGATATGTAATCATCAAACGTCTGGACTTTGGTACCAAATTTTCAGAGTATGAATTCCAGCTTTGTCACTTAGTAACTATACCATATTGTTAGCTCAGTCTCCTCATCATAAAAAGTAGTTTGGCTTTTTATGAAGTATTGACAAAAGATACCAGAATGAAAATTCACATAAGCCCTATTTCCCAAAGTAAACTCACAGGATAGTAAATGTTTCAGAGAGAAGTGCTACTGTGTGAAACAAATGTAAAAAGGCTTATTTAATGTATATATTCTTAGATCCCATAATAAATGTTATATATAACACGTTTGAGTCTCTAATAGCGAGATATGATATGTAAACTTACTTAACTCTAAAATTCTTTTTTATCTCAGAGTAACTCACAGAATTTATTTTCTCAGATAAGACTTGAGATGCACCAGGGTCAAAGTCACCTTGATGGTCTCTTGGGAGACCACAGAGCTGTTATATGTCCAAGAGACAACACCCACGACATCTCCATGTGTCTGGCAGTGAATGAATTTTTAGCATTGGTAGCTTTCTGGAGTGCAAACTCAATACCAAGAAATTCTGCATCACAAAACTGCTTCATACTTTTAATAGTCCTTATCTTTTTTCATTATTACAACTTATTTTTCAAGATCCCCGTCCTCCAGGTCTGTTGACCAGAACGACTAATCCAGGAATGCATATAATGGGTAATAACACACACTGAGTAGGCTAAACTATTGAGCTTCCACATCTACTATTTGTTTCTATTTGGCTGCTATTTTGTTGATCTGCAGATACTTCTTGGAACTATAACACTTAACCACATCCAAGAGTCCCATGCAGTAGTCGGTTTTTCTGTTACCATGGGGGGACTATTTTTGAGCAGCTGAACATTTGGGAATTTGAAAAGATATCATAAAGTTGCCTCTTTCCTCTGTTGGTGATCGGGATTGACTGTAAGCTTCATTGGGAATGTGAGAGAGATTATTTATAGTCTTCCCTGAGGAAAACAAAATTCCAGGTGTAATGTCACCAGTAAGATTATTTTCCAATATCCACCAACATCTCTTTTTGGCAAATGAATTTCTCTTCTTCTATTGCCAAATACTTGGGGAATAGAAACAGAATATCATCCATTGCTGGGATTGGAGGTCCTTGCCCCCTTAAATTTTTCCTATCCACCTCATAGTTTGCTCAAATTATATCCAAATAGTAAAAAGGAGTATTTTGAATACATTTGAGTGATGTAGCTAGTTCATAATGTTTTCAGGTCAAATTATCCTGAGAAACTTGTAAGTAAGAAAAGAAAACATTACTCAAACTTAGAAAATCTTACTCAAACAAAAAAGAACAAAGTTACTTGAACTCAGTTGCTGAAATACATACTTACTCTCAACTGTAGGAAAACATTTAGGTGTTGTCCTGAATAGGCAAGCTGTCTCCTAAGAGGTCTCCCTGGTGACTTTCATTCTTTTCTGAAAATCTAAAAGGTCAAAGCTAGAATTATCTGAATCATCTAACTGCAATCAAGAAATTAACTTGATATCTATAAAATCTTGATACCTATTTTATTGTTTTATTTTACTTTAAGTTCTGGGAGACACATGCTGAACATGCAGATTTGTTACAAAGATATGCAATATGCCATGTGGTTTGCTGCCCCTATCAACCTAATGTCTATATTTTAAGCCTCATGTGCATTAGGTATTCGTCCTAATCCTCTCCTTCTGATTGCCCCCCAACCCCCTACAGGCCCTGGTGTGTAATGCTGCCCTCCCTTTGTCCATGTGTTTTCATTGTATGACTCCCACTCATGAGTGACAATAAAAAATGTTTGGTTTTCTGTTCCTGTATTAGTTTGCTGACGATGATGGTTTCCAGCTTCATCCATGTCCCTGCAAAAGACACGAATTCATTCTTTTTCATGGCTGCATAGTATTCCATGGTTTATATGTGCCACATTTTCTTTATTCAGTCTATCGTTGATGGGCATTTGGGGTTGGTTCCAAGTCATTTTTTTTCAATACAGGCTCTTACCCTGTTACCCACACTGCAGTACAGTGGTGCAGTCATGGCTCACTGCAACCTTGACCTCCCAAGTTCAAGTGAGCCTGTCACCTCAGCTTCCCAAGCCACTGGGACTACAGGCATGTGCCATCAAGTCCAGTTAACTTTTTTTTTTTTTTTTTTGTAGAGATGGGGGTCTCACTATGTTGCCCACGTTGGTCTCAAACTCCTGGACTCAAACAATCCTCCCACCTCAGCCTTGCAAAATGCTGCAATTCTACTTTTTAATAAAATAATATGTGTAGGAAGCCAGCCCTACATCACCCGTGGGTACCCCACGTTCAGTGGTGACAAAAGAATGAGAGGAAGACACGTTAAGAGAAAAAGTGGACTGGGGGCCACCACTTTATTACTCTGGAGGTGACAGTGAAGGCCCCGAGCTCTGATCATCCATAATATTTATTGATTACAGTCACTTTGATCTATAGGGTAGGGGTGGAGTCATGGTGGAGTGAATCAGTGAGCCTGAACTGGTGTGTCATCCTAAGGATTGATAACAGTGGCGGTTTGGGAGTTTCACAAAACAAGAACACGTGGTTATCTTTAGCTTATTATCTATGTACAGGTAACGGAACATGGACCTTACAAGGAGCCTACAAGTCTGGCTACGTCATAGTGCTATGAAGTGGTTTTACGTCCTTGAGCACAATGTTTAGGGTAACAGAGCCTAGATCACCCTCCACAGGAAGGTGTGGAGAGGCCTTCCTCCCCAGAGGCCTCCTGCGGCCTTCCGCAGTTTGTTGTTCTTTGTTTATATGTTACTCATAACCAATTTATTTAGGCACTCTGTAAGTCCTTTCTCCTTTGCAGCTTTTCCCAACAAATATGTCTGGTATAACTGTGAATCCTCCTAATTTAAATTATATGATCCTTACTCATAAGTTTAAGGCATATTAAATTATATGATCCATAAAGAATCACTCTCACATTCTCAGGCAATGCAACAATAATCATAGTCAACATAATGGAGGCAAAGAAACCAATATTCCTTACATTTGTACAACCTCAAAACAAGAGAAGGTAGAGAAAGAGAGAAATGAATACAAAGCAAACAGCAGCAGCTGCAACAAATGTCCTCTTTATCTTACTGTTGCTTTTAGAGTTACTGACACAATCACTCATATTTGCATGCAGCTTTATAAATTTACAAAGTGAATAAGCAGTAGTTATATGAATCATAATTAGGATAATGCATAACAACCCTAATAAATAGACATTTAACTAAATGGAAATGGAACTAAGGGCTCTCAACTCATCTTTTATCAACTGGTTTGATGATGATAGGGTGTGGCCTTCTCTTGCTTGCCATGGTGTCTGGCTTAAAATATGCACTTCATAAATATCTGTCAATTAAGTGAACTAGAAATTGATGACAAAGGATGAAGCAGTCTATTGCCTGCAAATGCAGTTTCTTAAGCACAGATTTGAATGCAAGAATGGGAAAGTTGTCTACAGTTAGTTTTCTAAGCATCTATAATTAGACAATAATACCAGTCTCCGGAAGGGAGAGACGATTGGTCATTTAAAGTAATGTGTATGCATGGGCCAGTGTAAGGGCATTTGAGAGAAAGATGAAATTGGAGAAAGATAGTTTAGTATAAAGGTACATTCTGTAACCAATGACATTCTGAAATTTAACCATTCCATTTGTCTTATAGCAAAAAGAATCACAATCTGTCAAATCAAAAATACCATTTTTTTTTTTTTTTGGCCTCAACTCTGGGGCCAAAACTAGTACTAGTACTATATTAGACTGACCCCACGTGGAGGAAGATTAGGACATCCATGCCAACCTTCGTGTTATTTCTGAATGTCTGAAAATGAGAAACATAAGTTTTCTATTGAAATACAACAAAAATCAGGGTAAAATGCAATATTAAGCTAGTATTATGCAAGGTGAGGGCAGGTGTTCCTGTTGGTCTGGGCATGTGTTCTCAGAGCTGGTTCTTTCCCCAGAAACCTGTTTGCAGAGAGAGAGACTAAAATGCTATCTCTTCATCGTCTCCCTAGCACCAGCTGACTATCCCTAGACACATGGTCAGCAAAATGATGGTGAGATTTCAGTTACAACACAATTCATACATATGCTAGTATGTTTTATTTGACGGCTCCAAAAGAAGTATCTGCTAAGTCTAGTTGATATAAGGCCCAAGCTGTGACTCAAAAAGCCAGCCATCGCTGCTTCCTCATTAGGAGGCTATCAGGAGAGTGATAAGCAGTGTTGGTGGGGGAGTAGGAAGGCTATCAGTTTTCCCAACTCATGACAGCATCAAATGCTGAAAACAGGAAATAAAAATGGCAAGGAGAAAGTGAAATGAACAGGTGTGTAGCTAAATTAGTCAGAAGGTATCTTTATGCACAAAGAAATCTGAACACGTTTTCTTATGTATTATTAGTCAAGACTTGAGAAGTGCAAAAACCCTATTTATATTAGATTAACCTCAAAAGGGAATTTAATGAACTGAAGAACAGAGAAGTTCAAGGATGAAGCTGGCTTCAGTCATGTAAAGAATATTGGTTTTGAATGCAATCTTCAGGGCCCTCTCTTGCCCCCATTCCTGCTTTCTTCTTCTTCTGGGCTGGCTTTCTTCTTTCCTATTGCATATATATTTTCTTTCAAGTGACTGGACACATGCCCACTGGGATCCATCAACTCAAATCATCCCAGACTAGAACTTCAAGTAGAAAAAAAAAATCATCTTTCCAAACATCACAGATTGAGAACTTCTAATTCCTCTATAGAGTCCTATGTCCAGCCTTATACTAGTCACCCTGCTGAGAATGTTGGATTCTTTGACTGGCCTGAGCTAACAAAAAGTCTTGGACATTGTCATTACAGGCACCTTTAGAGCAACTTAGAGAGAGCTAGGGAGTTCCCTTAGAGAAAGTGAAAGTGAAAGGTGGTCCCAGAAGAAGTGAGGTGGAAAACATGGAAGATATTCTTCCCAAAAATGAATCTATTTCATAAACAAGCAGGGTGGGAAAATGTACTGAACAGAAAGAGAAATCACCATTAAAGGGTCAATGTTCTGATACTGAGACAAATATACATGTCAGGAGACACATGCTCCTTGAAGCTTGTGTAGCTGTATCTTAAATCAAAGCATTTTCCCAATTAAAATCTGCAAGATTTTTATTTTTATTATAAGTAACAAATATCCAAACCCAACTGGCTTAGCAAATAAAGGATTTAAGTAACTAAAAAATCCAAAGGTTCTGGTGTCTTATGGCAAGGCTTTATTTAGAAGTTCGAACAAACTGATTCCGATCTCCATTCTGGTTCTTCGTTTTTCAGTGTTATCTCACTGTTGACTCCACCATCAACAGCTTCCCCATTCATAGCCTGGAGATGGCTATTAGTCTGGAGATAGTTTTCAGATTAACATGTTTTCTCATTCATGATAAGCACAGAAATTCATTGTTCTCTAATTTCTAAATAAGAGATCTGGGGTTGAGTCTAACTGAATCAATTGGATATCAATTAGATACCCAGTGAACTACTAAAACTAGAGAAATTGAATTATGCCAACTATTATAAGCTTGAGGCCTGATATCAACCCTGAAGCAATGTACTATGTGAGGGAAGAGTGAATATCAAGAAATATTTGAGTAGTGTTGCCAAGAGATAGAATAGATGCTGAGTGCGCAAAAACAGTAAATGTTCAAAATAAAAAGTTTGACTATAACTTCTTTGATGACTCAAGCACATTCCAGGAGTTTATAATGCTTCAGAGTCATCACAATGATTATTAGTTACTTATAAAGTGTTCTGGTACATCAATATCCAGAAAAGATCTTGCAAATCATATTTTCTAAGCGTCTTATCTTAGAGATTAGGAAAGAGGTTCAGAAAGGTGAAATGGCTTCTCAAAAGCTATAGTTGTTAGCGTGTACTATAATTATAATTTTACACAAACTTTCCTTGTATTTCCTTCTCATGATCTTGATGGTAGCCAGCACCACTGAATTATTATTGCATGAGTTTTGGAACACTGTAAAATGCTTTCATCACTGGATGAAGGCTTATAAATGATGAAGTACCACTTTTCTCTATTTTATGTTTTTTTTTTTTTTTTGAGGACTTTTTAAAAACCACAGCTCTGTCTGATGGTTTCTCTAAGTTTTACTGTACATTTTTTATCATTCTTTTATGCACTGAATGAAAGATGGTCCTAGGAAGAAATCCACAATGGGTTGTAAGTAGAAATAATTTGTTCTGTACAAAATAACATTGCATTCAAGTTGTTTTCTTGCAGCTCTTTTCTACGTCCCATAAAAATCACATAATTTCTATATTATATTACATATTTTTCCATGAAAGGGATACAAAAATAATTTCAAAGAAAATTTATAATTTTGGTCTAAATTTACACAGCTACATAGAAAAAATTTCAACTCTCAATATGAAAAGAAAATTTGCAACAGGATTATAAAATTTACTTTAAAGCAAAAATCCAAATGTTCTGGTGTCTATGGCAAGGCTTTAAAGCAAATTTTATGCTTTCGAAAAATTATGCTTTAAAAAAATTTTCTTGCTTGTTTTCATTTAAAAAAAAAAGACGTAAGACTCAGAATAAGTTGTTATATTGTGATTTCTGATACCACTGCATGTTCCCAATGTCTACTTTGGATTTTGTTTGCTAAGAGTCAATAAACAAGCCTAGAGGAGGCATTATATAAGATGGCTAAAGAAGAATGCACTCACACTGATACTGTATTTTTATTCTAGTGATCTTAAATGTCTTATTAGATAGTATGTTTGTTAAGTCATCCTCTTAATATCCCTAAAATTACAGATACCTATGTCCTTTAAAAAAGCAAATTAAACCCATCGATTACAAAAAAATGATAAACTCTGTACCAAATGAGGTTTATCCCACAAATGCAAAGTTAGCTTACCATATGTAAATCAGCCAATATCATTCATCACTTCAGCAGATTGAGGAAGGTCATATAATAATACATCTAGATGTTTTTCATAAATACCCATTTATATTAACTACTAAAAGCAGAGAAATTGAATTATACCAATTATTATAAGCTTGAGTCCTGATATCAACCCTGAAGCAATGTACTATGTGAGGGAAGAGTGAATATCAAGAAATATTTGAGTAGTGTTCCCAAGAGATGGAATAGATGCTGAGTGCGCAAAAACAGTAAATGTTCAAAATAAAACTCCACAAACAAGAAAAGACAACTCTTCAAGCTATAAGAGCATCCATGAAAGACTTAGAGCTAATGTAATGCTTCACAGTGAAATGTTAAACACTTTCTTTCTAAGATCAGAAACAAAACAAAGTTGACTACTTTCATCACTTCTATTCAACACTGTGCTAGAGTGAATGCAATAAGACAAGAAGAGATAGGAACAGACATGCAAATTGGAAAAGAAGTACTAAGACTCTTTATCTCTTTCATGCAGATAACATGATAATGCTATCTAGAAAGTTCTAAGGAAATCTATGAGAAAAGTATTAAAGCTAAACTAAATATAGCAATGACACAGCATACAAATAATATAAATATCAATCGTGTTTATGTATACTAGCAAGGAAAAATTAGAGAGTGAGATTTAAAAATGTCATCTATAATACCATTCAAAACATTAAACAGTTAGGCAAAAATTTAATAAAAGATATACATATATATGACATCTACCTTAAAAACTGTGAAACATTTTAGAGTTCAATTAAAGAGGACTTAATGAGAGATATACATTGTGTGTATAGCTTGGAATACTCAATATTGTTGATATTAATTTTCCACAAATTAATCGATATATTCAGTACAGCCTCAATAAAAATACTAGCAAGATTCTTTATAGAATTTTAAAAGATAATTTAAAAATTTATTTTAAGAACAAAGACATAGAGTAGTCTAAATAATCTAGAACACAAAAACAAAACTGAAGGACTTATTCTACCTGACTCCAGATTTGCTGTAAGCCTACAATAGTCAAGTTAAGTGTGGCAAAGAATGAACAAATAGGTCAATGGAACAAAATAAAGAATTAGACTTACACATATATGGTCAAATGATTTTTGACAATGATGTGAAAGTAATTCACTGAGGTAAATAAAGATCTCTTAAATAAATGACATTTATATAAAAAAGAATCTTGTTCAATTCATAATAAATAGTTTTATTCATATTGGCCCTAAACTGTAAATAGACCAGAGGTCCATCAAAGAATAAATAAACTGTGTTATTTTACACAATAGTGTTCTATTCAGCAATAAAGAGAAACAAACAACTTATATATGCAACAATGTGGATGAATCTCAAAAATATTTTGCTGAATGAAAAAAGCTAGAAACAAAAAAGGTGGCTACTGTTTGGCTCAGTGAAACTTCAGAATAAGTAAAATTAACCAATTGTGATACAAATCAGATCATACTTCTCAGGATACCAGTTCATTGAAAAAGGGCATGATGGAATTTTGCAGAATGGTAAAAGATTTCTTATTCTTGATATGCAACCTATTTTTCTATGAGAGTGAAGAAGAGTGAAAACATGACTACATGTTAACAATCAGTGAATACAGATCAAGAACATAGGAAGTTGATATTACTATTTTTGTTGCTTTTCTGTGGGCTTGGAATTTGCTTTACATAAAATGTTTTTTAAAGAAAGTAATTAATTTTGTCCAATTCTTGTTCTGAAAAGATTTGAGGACTTGCAGCAAGAATACACATGAAATTATAATTATACAAGAATGCAGAAAATAAATTATACATTAAAATGTAAAATGAGGTCTAGAGAAAAACAGGACCAAGAAAAGATTATTACACATCTGCAACCATATATATCTTTAAGCTTTAAATTTATCTTTGTGCTTCTAAAATAAAAACCAGTAAAAAAAAAAAAAAAAAAGTTACATAATAATTACAAAAGGAATATGATGATTTATTTTCATCAGATCCTGAATATTATGCTAGCTTTTTAAAATTATTTAAATAAAGCTGTTTTTCACCTTAAGTTCTGGAACATTTTATATGATATAGAACTTTTGTTCTTTATACTTTTAAGAAATTTATCTCTTAAAATCACCTCTTCTCTGAATCATTTTTATTAGTGGTATTTTGAACACTATTTTAGTCATCTGCCTAATGGTCTATTCAGGCATTATACTTTATTTTGAGTAAATTTAGGTATTTGTATAGCTTTCTGGCAGTATATAATTCTATTTTTAACATCTATATCATTTGTATATTATTGTTTCAAATTTCTTCTCTTGTATGGGCCTTCTAGGTTTTTTTCATGTATTATTTTCTAAAATAAAATGACTTCATTGTTCATTCTAAATAACTATTTTCTGCTTCTTATTTTCTTCTATTTATTGTTTTTATGTTTGGTTATTACTTTTGTCTAATTCTTTAAGCTAAATGCTTAGCTCATTTATTACCACTCTATTTTCACTTTTGCTTTTAATATAAAACCTTTTTAGACCATAAATTTGCCACTATTCCAAAAGAGGTTCACTTCTTTTAACTTAAATAATTATACGTTGTAGTATTCTTTTTTTAAAAAAAAAATTCCTGTTTCTTTAAAATCTCTAAGTTTAGAGACATTTTCCCTTTACATTTTTGTTAACGACTAGAATTAAAATTGGAGAATGTGGTTGCTATTATTTCTAATTTTTCTTAGTTTTTAAAGGATAAATTTTTCATGAGCATTTCATACACTCTTTTTGATCTTGTGCATAAAGCTGTCCACATGTCTCTTTAACCAGCCACCTGAATGTTATTCAGATTCTCCATTTCATTTCTGCGGTCAGAAACATAGATTTGAACAAAATAACTAAAAAGAAAAAGTTTGTTAGAAGATATTGAGGTTTTTCAGAAGAATTATACCACCAAACCACAGGAAAAAAGAACACAAGCATCCCGTTTTTGAGGTTTGGAAAGAATGACCTATGGTTTGGAAAGAATGTGCTCTACAGCCTGAGTGAAGCAGAGAGTTTGCATTGGGGATGAGGAGAAAAGGGGAACTCCTATGGATTTCTAAATGCTTGATGTCTCCTCTCCCTCTTTGTAAAACCCAATGTGATAATGTACATTTAAAGTGCCTACCTTCTATATTATGTTTCATTATTTGTACTAAATTAGTACATAGTAGTAGTATTTCTTGATTATATGCCTTATAAGTCAGGTTTGTACTTTTACTCCTGGCTGGGAATTCTTAAATAAAATAAAAAGTGATTAGTTGTCAAAGTTTTACTTCAATCATAGCTGGAAGAATTGATCCATAGATCTTCTCTTCTGTTGCTATAAGATTTGTGTTTTCACTTATCAAGAAGAAGCCTTTCTCATTTTCAATCTTTGGAGTCGTGCTTGGGGATTAAGAAGAACAGTCAATGTCCCTATTCAAGAGAAATTCTCAGGGTTAAGTCAAATTCTCACAACTCAGTGGTTAATGACACAATTTTTGCATTTTCTTATATAAATGTTTACTCTGTCAACTTTGCAAGTAGTTTCAACCAACCTTTGGTCACTGGCTATCATCAGTCCAGTCATGATTTGCTATGGTAATTTATTCCTGTACCCTATCTCTTCTGCATTGCTGAGTAGACAATGAGTAACCTAAAGCATGTGGAAAACAAAGTAAATAGAGACTGAACACCAAACCAAAGCAAACGAAACAAAACAAAATGGGAACTGTGAGATCAGTCTTTCAATTTCAGGCTCAGGCAACCTTTCTAAGGAGTTTGCTTTGGTTCCGAATATCTCTACTTGAACCACACATATTTACTGCTAGTCGTAATACGGTACTAACAATTTGTCCTGGAGGAAGATACCAGGATTTCCAGACATGGAGCCCCAATAGTTTATTCTTCATTACCAAAAAGAAGTTGAGCAGAACTCAGAGTTCTGTGAGCAGAACTGAGCTGGGCACAGTTAAGAGCCCAAAAGATGTTCTGAAGACAGTGGAGCAAAGGAGGGAGGTTTCTATGAATAGCTAATGTGTTCTTTTTACTAGTGGTCATCTCGAGCCTACGCGTGTGCTTATTCTGCATTTAAACTTAGCAATGGAGCCCACCTCCCTCTCTTCCTGCTGCAGGGGCTGGAAAAAAAAACTAATATTTTGTGACAAGCTGTCACTTTGCGCTTGTTTAAATAGGGATAAAGCTATTACCAACCTTCCTCCTGGGCCGAGAGAGGAAATTACCAATAACATGTAAATCCCATGGAAATAAAAGATACTAGAGACAAAAGGAAGGTGCCAGACAAATGTTAAAGAAGACAATGAAGAAAGAAAAGGAAAATCCTCTTCTCATTGCCCTCAATAAATTGGAATCTGCTTTATTTAATTGGCAAAGATAGTTTCATCGTCCAAGCATCTGACTATAATCGCTTTACTAGCGACAAATCTGTAAAAAGATAATTTTATCGCATTAAAAATATCTTATCACTATGACTATGACACGAACGCAATGGGGCAGCCACAGTTCTTATTTGATGAATCCAATTTGGTTTTTATAAGGCAAATTTTTACTGGCAGATAAAAGCACTTTAAGATGAACTGTAGCATACAAGGGCAATGATATCTGGAACACTTTACCCGACAGAAAGCTTTACTGCTGTGGAGATACAAGCGGCTGACCTAATAAACTAGAGGCTTACAAAATCATTCTATAAAAGTCCAAGATTTTACAGCTACATTTTCAATTCCAAATGCAATCATGACACATAATTGTCACTAAAATCTCTCCCACACACACTTTGGACTACTGTACAGTTTTTCAGAATCATCACTCAGACTTCCTAAGTGAAAATAAGCAACTAATATCACAAACACTTGACAAAACGTTGATGCAATGTGCCATTAATGAGCTATTAGGTTGGTGCAAAAGCAATTGCGGTTTTTGCCTTTTCAAGTAACAGCAAACGCTGCAATTACTTTTGCACCAACCTAGCCTGTTCCTCTTGTGATCTGATCTCCCCACTATCCATGCCACAACCCTTCACCCCTTTCACCTTCTCCTGGTCTTACTGCTTTAACCAAGCTGAGGACATTTAACATTCAGCATTTTTTCTGGGAGTCAGTCCAGTGTCTTCTACCTTCAACACTTGAGGCTTCTTTATGTATCAGAAAAATAATGAGTGAAGTTTTATTAATGAAAAGAGACTTTTATAAAGTAAGCAGTTCTCAAGTATCTGCTTATAATGTTTGAAATTAATTTTGCTGTCAAGTTTAACTTTTGTGAAATCATCACTGAATTAAAAACTGGAAGGAAAATACTCTCATTTCTTGACTAAAATTTTTACAACTCTCATGTTCGACATGTCAGGATAATAAAAACAAAATGAGTGTAATATTTTACCGGCCCCAAAACAGTTACAATAAAATGTTAATAATAAATATTTTACTGTAAGAATACTATTTCTATACTCTGTTCCTAATTCTATGAAAAACATATATTGTATAAAGAGCATTTCAGTTATTAGTATGTTTCTGAGTTAGGATTAATTCTCATGGTATATTTTGGTTAAAAAGTCATAATTTGGAAAAGATGCCTTTAAATATATGATTTCCCATAAATGTTCATATCAATCATATATAAACATTCAAAGTCCTCTAAGCAATGTATTAATGCTTTCTCTTCTCTATATCAAAAGTCTGAGGTTGGGGAGGGTGCAGTTTGCTGGTATTGGATCAGTGACCCTAAAATAGGATTGCAAATGTCTCTGACATGCTCTAGGCCTTTCCCTCATGTTCACAGGATTGCTGCTACGCATCTATGTTTCTTTCTCCAGTTGAAGATGAGATTTCAAGTACTTTGTGCAACCTTACACAGGCGTGGAAGAAGACGGTTTGAATGAGGTAGCTGGGGCTGGGGACACCAACTTGCAGCATTTGCAAAGTAAAGAGTAGTGATTCTGGCTCTACATTTCATATTTTACTCCAAAATAAATTTCAGTAAGACAATTCAAAAAGTACTAAAAGAAAACTTGATGGTTACAAAAAACAAAACAAAACAAAACAAAACACAAAAACTGAGTGTTAGAGACCTTGCTAAATGAAACACAACTACCAGCCACCGTAAGAGAAAAGATTGTTAAATTTAATTGCATAATATTTTACCCACAATAGAATAAGAGGGGCTGGACTTATCCTCCCACCTGAAAAACTAGACATGATCTATAAATCAACACTTTCCTGAACACTAGAATCAGGCAACAAGGTATAGTGATTCTGAGAAATAGGAAACAAAGTAATCAAGCGAAGTTTCTCTGAAGGTGAAATTAGAAAGTATTTTAACTGCATGAAAATAAAAATAAAACATAATAGAATTTGTAGGAGGCTGCTAAATCAGTACTTCATGGGATTACAAAGGAGGATGATAAAATTTTTATAATATATTTCCTATTGTGACATAAGTAATGGTATCACAGGTATAGTCTTGTGTTAAAATTGATCAAAGCACACAGATTATATACAGTTTATTTTGTGTCAATTATATCTCAACAAAACTATTTCTCAAAAGCTCAAAATTTTGAGTAAAGGTGTTAATTATGCATAAATTTGTGAACATAACATATTTTAATTACATCAGACAAAAGAAAGAAATAAAAGACATCCTAATTGAAAAAGAAGTTAAATTCTATGCTGATGATAAAATCTTATACTTAGAAAATGTTAAAGACTCTTCCAAAAGGCTCCTAGATTTGATAAATGAATTCAGTAAAGTTTCAGGATACAAAATCTGTAGCATTTCTATGCACCAATAACAATCAAGCTGAGAAAAAAATCAGGAAGTCAATCCCATATACAATAGCTACCAAAAAATATATACCCAGGCATACAATTAATCAATAAGGTGAATGATCTATACAAGAAAACACTACAAAACACTGATAAAAGAACTGTTAGATGACACAAATAAATGAACTAACATCCCACACTCATAGATTGGAAGAATAAATATTATTAAAATGATTATACTGCCCAAGACAATCTCCAGATTCAATGCAATCCCAATCAAAGTGTCAGTGTCACTTACTTGCTTATTTTTGTTTTGTTCTGGGGAAACAAGTGTTTTCGGGTTACATGGATAAGATCTTTAGTGGCAATTTCCAAGATTTTGGTGCACCCATCATCTAAGCAGTGTACATAGTACCCAATGTGTAGTCTTTGATCCCTCACCCCTCTCTCAATCTTTCCCCAAGGTCGTCAAAGTTCATTATATCATTCTTATGCCTTTGTGTCCTCCTAGCTTAGCTCCCACTTAGAAGTAAGAACATATGCTATTTGGTCTTTTTTTCCTGCGTCAATTACTTCACTTAGAATAATGGTCTTCAACTCCATCCAAGTTGCTGCAAATGCCATTGTTTTGTTCCTTTTAATAGCTGAGTAGTATCCTATGGTGTATATATACCACACATTGTCTTTATCCACTCATTGGTTGATGGTCATTTAGGCTGGTTTCATGTTTTTGCAATTGTGAATTGTGTTGCTATAAACATGTGTGGAAGGCTTTTTTTCATATAATGACTTCTTTTCCTCTGGGTAGATACCCAGTAGAGGGACTTTTGGATCAAATGGTTGTTCCCTACTTTTAGTTCTTAAAGAAATCTCCATACTGTTTTCTATAGTGGTTGTTATAGTTTGCATTCTCAATTTTTACCACATCCATCCAACATATATCATTTTTTGGTTTTTAAATTATGGCCATTCTTGCAGAAGTAAGGTGTTATCTCATTGATATGCATTTCCTTCATAATCAGTGATGTTAGAGGTTTCTTCATATTTTTTTGTTATCTGTATATTTTCTTTTAAGAATTGTCTTTTCATGTCCTTTGCCCCACTTTTTGATGGGATTGTTTTTTTCTTGCTGATTTGTTTGAGTTCCTTGTAGATTCTGGACATTATTCCTTTGTCATATACAGAGTTTGCAAATGTTCTCTCCCACTCTGTGGGTTGTCTGTTTACTCTGTTGATTATTTCTTTTTCTGTGCAGAAGCTTTTTAGTTTAAGTAGGTCTCATCTATTTAATTTTGTTTTTGTTGCATTTGCTTTTGGGTTCTTGGTCAAAAACCCTTTGTGTAAGCCAATGTCTAGAAGAGTTTTTCTGATGTTATCTTTTAATTTTTTATAATTTCAGGTCTTATATTTAAATTTTTGATCCATCTTGAGTTGATGTTTGCATAAGATGAGAGATTGAGGATCCAGTTTCATTCTTTTTTTTTTTTTTAACCAAGTTTTGCTTGTTGCCCAGGCTGGAATGCACTGGCACTCTCAGCTCGTTGCAACCTCCACCTCCCAGGTTCAAGTGATTCGCCTGCCTCAGCCCCCGAAGTAGCTGGGATTACAAGCATGCACCACCACACCCAGTAAATTTTTCTATTTTTAGTAGAGATGGGGTTTGACCATGTTGGCCAGGCTGGTCTCAAACTTCTGACCCCAGGTGATCTGCCTGCCTCGGCTTCCCAAAGTGCTGGGATTACAGGTATCAGCCACCATTACTAGCAGTTTCATTCTTTTACATATAGCTTGCTAATTTTCCCAGCATCACTTGTTGAATAGGGAGTCCTTTCCCCACTTTATGTTTCTGTTTGCTTTGTCAAAAATCAGTTGGCTATAGGTATTAGCCCTTATTTCTGGGTTCTCTATTGTTCTATTGTGTTCCATTGGTTTACGTGTCTTTTTAAATACCAGCACCATTCTGTTTTGTTAACTATAGCCTTCTAGTATAGTTTGAAGCTGGGTAATGTGATACTTCCAGGTTTGTTCTTCTTGCTTTGACTTTGCAGCACTTTTTTTACTCCATATGAATTTTAAGGTTTTTTTTTTTTTTTTCTAGTTCTGTTAAGAATGACAATGAGAATACTTTGATGGTATTGCATTGAATCTGTATATTGCTTTTGGCAATATGGTCATTTTCACAATATTGATTCTACCCATCCATGAACATGGAATGCGTTTCCATTTGTGTCATCTCTGCTTTCTTTCAGCAGTGTTGTGAGTCTTTCTTATAGAGTTCTTTTACCTCTTTAGTTAAGTATATTTCTAAGTATTTTATTTTATTTTATTTTTTGCAGCTGTTTTAAGAGGGATTGAGTTCTTGACTTGTTTCTCAGCTTTATCGTTGTTGGTATATAGCAGCGCTACTAAGTTGTGTACATTGATATTGTATCCAGAAACCTTACCAAATTAATTTATGAGATCTAGGAGCTTTTTGGATGAGTCTTTTAGGGTTTCCAGGTATACAATCACATAATTGGAAATCAATGACAGTTTAACTTCCTCTTTACCAATCTGAATGCCCTTTATTTCTTCCTCTTGTCTGATTATTCTGGCTAGGCCTTCCAGTACTATGTTGAACAGAAATGGTCAAAGTGGGCATCCTTGTTTTTTTCCAGTTCTCATGGGGAATGCTTTCAACTTTTCCCTGTTCAGTGTAATACTGGCTGTGGGTTTGTCAAAAATAGCTTTTATTACCTTGAGGTATGTCCCTTCTATGTCAATTTTCCTGAGGGCTTTAATCCTAAAGGGATATTGGATTTTGTCAAATACTTATTCTGTATCTACTGAAATGATTATTTTTATAGTTAATTTTGTGTGCTATATCACATTTATTGATTTGCATATATTAAGCCATCCCTGTACCCCTGTTATGAAATTCACTTGATTGTGATACATTATCTTTTTGATATGCTTAAATTTGGTTAGATTTTTTTTTTTTTTTTTTTTTAGGATTTTTGTATCTATGTCCATCTGGGATATAGATCTGTAGTTTTCTTTTTTCTGTTATGTCTTTTTCTGGTTTTGTATTAGGGTGATCCTGGCTTTATAGAATTGTTTAGGGGAGATTCCCTCTTTCTCTAGCTTTGGAAATAATTTCAGTAAGATTGGTACCAATTCTTCTTTGAATGGCCGATCGAATTTTATTTGCATCTATCTGGTCCTGAACTTTTTTTTGTTGGCAACTGTTTTTATTACTGTTATAATCTCACTACTTATTGGTTTCTTCAGATTTTTTATTTCTTTCTTAATCTATAAGAGTTGGCTATTTTCAGGAATCTATCCACCTCTTCTAGATTTTCTAGTTTGTGTGCATAAAGGTATTTATAGTAGTCTTGGATAATCTCTTGTATTTCTGTGGTATCAGTTACAATATCTCCCATTTCATTTCAAATTGAGCTTATTTTGATCTTCTCTCTTCTTTTCTTGATTAATCTTGCTGATGATTTATCAATCTTGTTTATCTTTTCAAAGAAGTAGTTTTTTGTTTCATTTATCTTTTATATTTTTTGTTTGTTTCAATGTCATTTAATTCTGAACTGATCTTCATTACATTTTTTCTTCTGCTGGTTTGGGTTTGGATTGTTTCTGTTTCTCTAGTACCTTGAGGTGTGGACTTATGCTGTCTATTTATACTCTTTCAGCTTTTTGATGTAAGCATGTAATGTTATTAACTTTCTTCTTAGTACTGCTTTTGCTGTATCCCAGAGATTCTGATAAGTTGTTTCACTATTATCATTCAGTTCAAATAATTTTTTAATTTCTATCTTTATTTCATTGTTGACCCAAAGATAATTCAAGAGTAGATTATTTAATTTCCATGTATTCGTATATTTTGAGGGTTCTTTTTGGAGTTAATTTTCAGTTTTATTCCACTGTGCTTTGAGAGAATACTTGATACAATTTCAATTTTCTTAAATTTATTGAGACATGCTTTGTGACCTATTAGATTGTCTATCTTGGAGAATGCTCCATGTGTTGAAGAAGAGGATGTATATTTGCAGTTGTTAGGTTGAGTGTTCTGTAAATATCTGTTAATACCATTTGTTCCAGGTATATTTATGTCCATTGTTTCTTTGACTTTCTGTCTAGATAAACTGTCTATTGTTGGCAGTGGAAATCAAAGTCCTCTATTATTACTGTGTTGCCATCTATTTCATTAGGTCCAGTAGTAATTGTTTTATTAATTTTGACACTCCAGTGTTAGGTGCATTGATATTTAGATTGTGATGTTTTCCTGTTGGGCTAATCCTTTTATCATTATATAATATCCTCTTTGTCTTTTTTACAGTTGTTGCTTTAAAGTCTGTTTTGTCTGATATAAGAATAGCTACTCTTGCATGCTTTTGGTTTCCATTTGCATGGAATATCTTTTTCCACCCCCATAGATAAGTCTCTTGGAGACAGCAGGTACTTGGTTGATGGTTTTTTAATCTATTCTTCCATTCTGTATCTTTTAAGTGGTACATTTAGACCATTTATATTCAATATTAATGTTGAGATATGAGGTACTGTTGTGTTCATCATGCTGGTTGTTGTTTTAATAACTTGTGTTTTCTTTAATTTTGTTATTGTTTTATAGGTCCTGTGATATGTATGCTTTAAGGAGGTTCTATTTTGAGGTTTTGTTTCAAGATTTAGAACTCCTATTAGCAGTTCTTGTATGCTCAGTAGTGGTGAACTCTGTCAGCATTTGTTTGTGTGAAAAAGATTTTACCTCTTTTTGTTTTTTTGTTTCTTTGTTTGTTTTGTTTTTGAGACAGAGTCTCACTCTGTTGGCAGGCACCAGGCTGAAGTGCAGTGGCATGATATCAGCTCACTGCAACCTCCGCCTTCCAGTTTCAAGCAATTCGCCTGCCTCAGCCTTCTAACTAGCTGGGATTGTAAGTAAGCACATGCCACCATGCCTGACTAATTTTTGTATTTTTAATAGAGATGGGGTTTCACCATGTTGGTCAGGCTGGTCTTGAATTCTGACCTCGTGATCTGCCTGCCTCAGCCTCCCAAAGAATTGGGATTACAGATGTGAGCCACTGTGACAGCTATCACTCCTTTATTTACAATGCTTAGTTTTGCTGGATACAAAATTCTTGGATGAAAATTATTTTGTTTCGGGAAGCTAAAGATGAGACCCTAATCCCTTCTGACTTACAAGGTTTTTGCTGAGAAATTTGCTGTTTATCTGACAGGTTTTCCTTTATACGTTATCTGATGCTTTTGCCTCACAGCTCTTAAATTCTTTCCTTCATCTTGACTTTAGATAACTTGACTATGTGCCTAGGTGATGTCTTTTTCTGATGAATTTCCTAGGTGTTCTTTAAGCTTCATGTATTAAGATGTCTAGATTTCCAACAATGTCAGAAAAGTTTTCCTCAATCATTCCCTCAAATAAGTTTTTCAAACTTAGAGATTTCTCTTCTTTTTCAGAAACAATTATTCTTAGGTTTTGCCAGTTAGCATAATCCCAAATTTCTTGGAGGCTTTGTTTTATTTAATTGTTTTTTTTTTGTTGTTATTGTTCGTTTTTGTTTGACTAGGTTAATTTAAAAGCCTTGTCTTTGAGCTCCTAATTTCTTTATTCTACTGTCTCTAGTCTATTGTTGAAACTTTACACTGTAATTTGTATTTCTCTAAATGTGTCTTTCATTTCCAGAAGTTGCTATTGTTTTTCTTTTCTAGTTATCTAGAGAATTTTCATCCATATCCTACACTAACTTTTAAATTTCATTAAGTTGGTTTTCACCTTTCTCTGGTATCTCCTTGAGTACCTTATTAATCAACTTTCTGAATTATTTATCTAGAACTATAGAGATTTCTTCTTGGTTGGAACCATTGCTGGGGATCTAGTGTGATCTTTCGGTGTGTTATAGAACCCTGTTTTATCATATTATCAGAATTACTTTTCTAAATCCTTCTCATTTGGGTAGACTGTTTCAGTGGAAAGGTATGGAACTCAAGGCCTGCTGTTCATATTTGTTTGTCCCATGGGTTGATTCCTTGACATGATGTTCTCCCGATTTCCCTAAAGATGGGTCTTCCTAAGAGCCAGACTGCAGTGATTGTTACTGTTCTTCTTAGTCTAGCCACCCTGTCAGGCTACCAGCCTCTGGGATAATGCTGGAGAATGTCTGCAAAGAGTTCTGTGATGAGATCCATCTTCAGGTCTTCCAGCTGTAGATACTAGCACCTGCTCTAGTGGAGGTGGCAGGAGAGTTCAGGGGACTCTGTGGAAGTCATTAATTGTAGATATGTTTAGTGTGCTGGCTTTCTTGAATGCTGGTTATGCTAGCTGTGAAGTTGTCACATGGACACACTCAGAACCTTTGGTTAGCCAGGATGTTGCAGACAGTGGAATTAGCTGTTGATTTCTCCTTTGTGGGATCAGGATTAGTCTGTCATGAGTTGCTATAATGTCCTCAATTGATTGGACTCCAGCCAGGAGGTGGCGTTTTAAAAACAGCTCCAGCTGCAGCAGAAGTAGAGGGACCTAAGCTTGCTCTGGGTTGTCCAGGGTAAGTATTTTGATTTCTCAGGTGATGGGCAGGGCCATAAAGCCCCTAAGAGTTTCTATCTTTTGTGTTTGGCTACCAAAGTGGGTAGAGAACTACCATTAGGTGGGGGCAAGGTTCAGACTATCCTTATGCAGAGCTTGTTGTTGCCACTCTGGAGGACGGCAGGGTGGTTCTCAGACCAATGGAATTATATTCCAGAGAAATTTGGGCTGCCTTTGCTGGGCCAGGGAAGAGAGATAGCCAGTAGCGAGAGGCCTTATGCAGCTCCCATGCCGTTAGTGAGGCTGGTCTCCCACAGTGCCCAACTCAGAACTTGTCCCATGCCATGAGCTTCCCTGCTAAGAAAGCAAGCATGGCTTTTGGACCCCACCCTTCCCCATATGCCCACTGTCAGCAGCAGCTTCTGTCCTTTTATCTGCAGCAGTTCCCATTTTCTTCCCAGATTCTGCTCAAGAAAATTCACACCCAGTCAAAATTATTACTAATTTCAGTTGGAAAATTCTTTTGTCCTGTGACCCCTTTCTAATTACTCTTGCTGACTTCCCTGAGGGCCCCTGTGAGATATAATAAGGGACGGCTTCCCTGGGCTTGAGATGGAGACTAGGAGTGCCTATAAGGTACTTCCCACTGCTTCTTCTACTTTTATGTTTCACACAGCTCCCTAAATCTGTTTCAGTTCTAGGTAAGGTAAAAAATCCTTCTCCTGTGATCTGGATCTTTAGATTCCCCAGTGGAAATATGTGTTCAGAGGCAGGTTTCCCACTCTCACACTTTGGGAAGTCACAGTTTTTCACCTATTTGGCAGAACTTACAGTAGCATTAAAAGGATCTCTGAATTTTTTCTGTTATTCTCATATGTTCTTGGCATGGTTCTCGGAGCAAAAGTTTACACTGTGAGTCTCCACATGCTGTTCTGTTCATCCAAGTGGGAGCTGCATAATAGCCCTGTCTCTTTTCTGCCATGTTAACACATCCTCTCACTAATGTCATTATTCACAGTTAGAAAAAACAATCCTAAAATTCATATGGAACTTAAAAACAGCCTAAGTAGTCAAATAAATCTTAAACAAAAGGAACAAAGCTGAATGCATCACATCACTTGTCTTCAAATTGTACTCCTAGGCCATAGTAACCAAATCAACAAAGTACTGGTATAAGAATACACTCATAAATCAACAGAACATACTACAGAACCCAGAAATAAAGCCACATATCTATAACCAACTAATGTTTGATAAAGTCAACAAAAACATATACTGGGGAGGGGACCCCTCATTCAGTAAATAGTGCTGGGAATATTGGATAGCCGCAGGCAGAAGAATGACATTAGACCTGTATCTATCTACATATATATATATATATATATATGTATATATATTTTGTGTGTGTGTGTGTGTATATGTATATATGTATATATATATATATATACATATACACACACACACACACAAAATATATATACATATATATATATATATATATATGTAGATAGATACAGGTCTATATATTTTGTGTGTGTGTGTGTGTATATATACATATACACACACACACACACAAAATATATATACATATATATATATACACACACCAAAAAAAGATTAACTCAAGATGAATTAAAGACATATTTAAGACATGAAACTACAAAATGATAAAAGAAAACCTGGAAAAAAACTCTTTTGTTCATAGACCTAGGAAAAGAATTTATTACTAACAACCTCAAAAGCAAATGCAACAGAAGCAAAAACAGACCAATGGGACTTAATTAAACTAAAAAGCTCCTGCACTGCAAAAAATGTAACCAACAGAGTAAAAAGACAACCTACAGAATGAGAGAAAATATTTGCAAATTGTGCATCCAACAAAGGACTAATATCCAGAATCTATAAGAAAATTAAACAACTCAACAACAAAAAAGCCCCATTAAAGTGTAGGCAAAGGACGTAAAAATACATTTTTCACAAGAAAAAATACAGGAGACCAATAAGCATATAAAAAAATAACATCACTAATCCTCAGAGAAATACAAATTAAAACCACAGTGAGATACCCCCTTATACTAGTCAAAATGGTTATTATTGTTATTATCAAAAATAACAATTATTTTAAAATTATTATTATAAAAAAAACCAAGACAGGTTATTATTTAAAAAAAAAAAAAAAAACACATGTTGGTGAGGATACAGAGAAAGGGGAATGCATTCACAATGTTGATAGGAATGTCAATTAGTAAAACCATATAGAGAACAGTATGGGGATTTCTCAAAGAACTAAAAATAGAAATATCATTCAGTCCAGCTATTCCACTACTGGATATCCAGAAGAAAAGAAATACATTAAAAATATACATGCACTCATCTGTTTATGTCACAGCACTATATATAGCACTATATGTACTATATTTTCTTTCTACACAGAACAAATATATTTAAAAATCTATAAGCACTCATATGTTTACCTCATAGCACTATATACAATAGCAAAGATATGGAATTAACCTAACTGTTCATCAATGGATGATTGTATAAAGAAAATATTATATATATATATGTATGTATTCAATAGAATACTACTCAGCAATAAAATAAATAAAATCATGTCTTTTGTCGCAACATGAATAAAACTGGAGCCCATTATCTTAGGTAAAATCACTCAGAAATAAAAAGTCAAATACTGCATGTTCTCACTTCTAAGTGGGAATGAAATAATCCATAGACATGGGCATAGCGAGTGGAATAATAGACAGTAGAGACTCAGAAAGGTAGAAGGCTGGGGGAGGAATGAAAAATGAGAAATTACCTAATAGCCATAATGTATAATATTTGGGTGGTGGTTACACTAAAAGGTCAGATTTCACCACTACACAAAATGTCCATGTAAAAACACTGTGTTTGTAACCTTTAAATCTCTATTTTTAAAGGTTTATTTAAATGACTCTAGAAAAAGCTACTATAAAGTCAGAAAAATTTCAAGATTCAAAACAGTGTCTGTAACTCATATCACAATAATGGTATAATTTCCATAATATATAAAGAACTGTTATACATTAATAGAAAAAGTAAAGCAGTAGAGGATGAACAAAGTATATGGGCAGATGGTTTAAATTATTAGATATACATACAGTTATTAAGTAATGAAAATATGCTCATCATTCATAATACAATATAAAAATCCAAGTTAATAGCACAAAGCAAGACCAATTGAAAAATTTGATAGTAAATTGTGTTATTGAGGATATTAAAAAAAATAGAGGTCTTCATATGTTATTTTATTGTGGGAGTGTCACTGATAAACTTTTTGAAGATCAATTTTCCAATTTAACAAATTCCCAAATTCATTTAAGAATTCCAATTCTGGTAATTTAATGTATAATGTTAACATGAAAGTATTTCCAGAATATATTTTTAATAAAAAATTCTGTGTGCAGGTAATTTTATCTTTTTATTTTGGTGGTTTATCTACCAGCTAATGTGGCAAAAAATACGGAGAAGGATGTTTAATCTAGGGTCAATTTAGTAGAAATATGTGAAAGAAATATTTGTGTAATTTGTAGAACCAGGATTCATTTTCCCTTAAGTACATTCAATCATTATTGACTTCTGAAGCCTTTAAAAATTTTTAAACAAAATATTTCTACCAAGTCTCCTATTATTCAGTTCCTGGAAGTCGGGTTTATTCTGGCTTACATGCTATTACATACGTCTCCTAAACGCTCTTTCCACTATCATACGCCTATTAAAATCCTGTCTACCTTCAGCAATCATCTTTGAGCACTTACTTTTCACGTTGCTCTGAAGCAGGTATTGACTAACAAGGCAATTTAAAGCCAAGAGATCATCACGAAGGGTGATAATAGCTATCATGTATTTTTAATTTTTCAGGCTTTCTCCCAAAAATATGGCATTTATTATAGGTGTGAGATTTTAATAGTTATAAATATTAACTATAATGCTTAATACAATATGACAAATAAAATTATTTTTCTTACTGTAAAATGTATGTATTCATCAGTAAAATGTAGCTTGCAATACTCACAGTAGAATGGGCTTTTTAAAACAATCATAATGTGCTTTCTAGGAATTGAGAGAGGGAAAGCAAAGTACAAGGTTTAAGAGTATAGACATCGTCTTACAGGCAATGGGGACAAAAGGTAATGAAATCTTAATTTAAACAAGTATAGTATACGGAAATACTTATATCAAATATCTAACTGTCCCCTAAATTCTCTGAAAACCAATTTTCTATAGGGGTAGCTTCACTTAACATTTGTAAACCAAGGCTAAAACACCTTTATTTTGTTGCAATGACTAAATTGGCAAAATGCAGTCATACAGAGAATGTGCTAGGCAAAGTATGTAAAGCTCACATGGTTAAAATGATTAGGAAAAAAAATCCCTGGCAATCAATACAGGAGCAGATATCAGAACCATATGAGGTCTTGAATTTTCTTTCTTGTAATGTCCAGATTCCAACATAAAATAAAAACTTAAAATAACACATCTGTGGAAATGAGTCTTATATGGAAGAGACATAATAAAAAATATTAATTTAGTATTTGTGCATGTATAAACACATTCTGCATTAAGTAATTACTTCAACAAAATTTATTAAGCATCTATTATATGCTAGGCACAATGTCAGGAACTGGGAAGATTTCAGCAAAATTCCGATGTTAAGATGATTCCTTTGTCCTGTTACTTGTGTCACTGTCATCATTATATTTGAAGCTGACCTACTCCTTTAGCCTGGCAGCTGCTGAATCCATCTAGGCTCCCATTTAGAGAATGGAATGCCATTCCCTGAAGAGGAGACTTGGAGTACACCATTTAACATAATTGGAAGTGAGAGAACAACACCCATTTTCTGGGGACACTAGCAAATAACATATTCCTTATGCCTATTTCCCCATGTGCGTATATCACAGGGTGGAAGAATTTGAACGGCCATAATTTCTTCAGGCCAAGAAATACATTGTATAGCCCATAATGTCCTGAAGTGGGAAAAGAGATATCCTTCTCAGAGTAATATCCTTCTCTGATAGAGAAGTAGAACGGGCAAATAAAATACTGGTTATGTGAACGTGGGAGAAGGGTGAAAATAAAGGCATTCTGAAGGAGTGGCTTACACATTTTCCATGAGTAGGTCCTCATAGTCAATATGAGTGGGGCTAGAGGAGTGTCCCAACTAAATTTTCCTCTCTTTTTCTGGTTGATTTGAGGAAGAGGGGGTGGGGAAGGACGATAGTGTAACAATGCAATTCTTGCCAAGTGAGGAGTACGCTGATATAATGGTTATACCTTTTTTCTTTTTCACATCACCCCAATTTCTTTTCTGCACCTGATGCAGTAATCACAGGACCAGGCACAGCTGCCACTTCACGAGTGCTGGAAACAAAGATGATTCCTAACCAAGCAAATTCAACTATGTTTTTAAACTTTGTTGGAATTATTATTATTATTTTTTTTGAGACGAAGTGTCACTCTGTCACCCAGGCTAGAGTGCAGTGGCACGATCTTGGCTCACTGCAACCTCCGCCTCCCAGGTTCAGGCAATTCTCCTACCTCAGCCTCCTGAGTAGCTGGGATTACAGGCATATGCCATCACGCCCAGCTAACTTTTGTATTTTTATTAGCCAGGAGGTTTCACCATGTTGTTCAGGCTGGTCTCAAACTCCTGACCTTGTGATCCACCCAGCTCGGCCTCCCAAAGTGCTGGGATTACAGGCGTCAGCCACCACACCTGGCCTATGTTGGAATTATTAAGGGTCTAATGGGGATGGATTTTGCCTTTACCTCATCCGGCAAAAATGAGGTTAACAGTGAATGCAGCTGAGTTGCTGGTGGTAAAAATAGTTCACTAGTTCTGCACCTATGTAACCTTGCCCTGTCTGAATTGGAGTACACTAAGTAGGGGAGGGTGTTTGCTAGACTAGTACTGCTGCCTGCAGTCTAGGCCAGCACAGTGGTTGATCTAGAAGCTAATGTCCCTTCCAAAGATAAAACAGTTTGGCTCTTAATGGAGGGGAAGAGGAATAGGAGCTAAGGGGAAACATATAAATAAGTGGGTCATGTAATCCATGGATTTTCATTGGTTGAAAATCCAATATTGTGTTAATACCTCAAGAGAGGCTCAGTGCAAGAGATTCTCTTGGCTCTTAGCTCAATTATACCAGATGCCTGAGAGAGTGTAGATATATGTTTGTTAAAAACACTCTTGTTTTTGGAACCTGACAATATTGCGGAGGACTGCAAACCAGAGTGACTTTACCCAGAGAGATATATTCATACAATATGATGATGAACTGGACTAATCATTAATGTGACTGAGTGGGATTCTAGTAATGTGAAGTATTCTTTGAGCTGTATCTTCTTTTCACGTAAGAGATCCAGTTCAAAGATCAGTGGTAAACTGTAATAATGTAAAATATGTATCTGATTTTTCATCTCATTTCCTTGTATACAACTCCTAAAATTCTCAGAATTAGTCTTTTTCTATGCTGAGTTAACCCGCAGACCCTGAATAGCTCCAAGATGGAGGCTGGTCACCTAAAGGTGATTAGAGGGTTGGGACTTTAAGTCCCACCTCACCTGACCAATGGTTTAATCAACTATACCTATGTAATGGAAACCTCAATAAAATCCCAAAGTACAGAGTTCTGAGAGGTTTATGAATAGCTGAGCAAGTGGAAGTTTCTGGAGGGCGGCATGCCTGGGGAAGGAACAGAAGCCCAGTGCCCCTTCCACTATACCTCCCCATTAGCATCTCTTTATGTGCATCCTCGGTAAACCAAAGCTAAAGTGCTAATCTCTCCCAGCCAACTGAATGGACCCTTTCTCTCAGCTAAGGGCATTCCATGGTTAATCTGAAAAACAGTTTAAGTCATGATGAGAAGGGGAAGTCAGACATGCCTCCTTATACCCTCTCCCCTTTTGGAATTACTAATACAACAGACTGTTTAAGTCTGATAAGAAACATTTATAATCTATTCTCTCTGAAGCCTGCTACTGGAAGCTTCATCTGCATGATAAAACCTTGGTTTCCACAACCCCTTATCAAAACCCAGACATTTCTTTCTACTGATAATAACTCTTTTACCTAATAGCCAATCTGAAAATATTTAAATCTACCTCTGACCTAGAAGCCCCCACTTTGAGTTGTCCCGCCTTTCTGGACTGAAGCAATGTATGTCTTACATGTATTGATTCATGTCTCATGTCTTCCTAAAATGTGTAATACCAAGCTGTATCCCAACCACATTGGGCACATGTCATCAGGCCCTCCTGCAGCTGTATCGGGGTACCTCCTTAACCTTATAAAATAAACTTTCTAAACTGATTGAGATCTGTCTCAGCGACTTTTGGTGTGCACCTTTATTACAAACCAGTAAACTTGGAGGGGGGAAAAAAAAAGCATATCAGGGGTACCTCCTTAACCTTATAAAATAAACTTTCTAAACTGATTAAGATCTGTCTCAGCGACTTTTGGTGTGCACCTTTATTACAAACCAGTAAACTTGGAGGGGAAAAAAAAAAGCAATCTATCTACCTCTCCCCTCTGCTTTCCCAATAATCTAGATGCTATTTTTATGATGAGACAGAATAACGTACATTTTAGGCTGGAGATTTTGGCAATCTTTTAATCTGTGCTATTCGGAAGGGATCAATGAAGAAAAAATGAGGAAGTCACTTCTCAAAACTTGCTTTGTGAAGTAAAGCAGGGTGGTAAAAAATAGATTTCCTTCTAAACTTCCGGCCTCATATGCTGAGAAATTTAAATAGAATTGTGGGCAGTGGTCCTGTTCATGGAATTCGAGTGTGCATTTGGCCTGACCATCACTTTTATTATTTCTTATAAAACACATTTGGGCCAAGGTCACAGATCATCAAATACTAGCCCTGTCTTTTCATTATCCATTTCTTTTCTTCAGGATCTATATTGTGCTTTACTGTCTCTATATGTAAGTACCTAGCTAAAAGTTAGCTGTACACTTTAAAAGTTTCATGTGGAACACAGTAAGCTCTTAGGAGGGGAGGTGCTATATCAATTCAATAATAAGTAAATATTTGATGATCCACATGAAGTTTGTCAGCAGCACTCCCATCAGCATGAATAAAATAAACAGGTTCAGAAAACAACAGACCCAAAGGGAGTCACTACCAGTCACAACATAAATATGTGCAACTCAAGTCAGCAATAATTATATCATCCCCTATCATATCCATGTCTTCACCATTACTCTTTATTAAAGCAGTACTTTGGAGCAAAAGGATGCACACTTTGATCATTAGTCTGTGTGTTCTAAACTCTGTATTCAGTGCAATCACTGTATAGCAATTCACACAAGAAGAAAGAACATTCATCTTCTCTTCTTTCTGATAGAAGAAAAGTTTTATTATGCTCCATGTTTCCATGGAAAGTCAAGACTACAATTTATATACTTGATGCTTCCAATTCTCTTGCCTTTCCCCCTCCCTATTGGCACATTAAATTCTCCAAGATGGAAAAAAAGTAAGTTATGGCTGAATTTCTACTAGCAATACAAGAAACTTTTTTCTACTCCCAGGTTTGCAGAGTATATATGTGAAAATGTAAGTGTGGCCACTGCTACAGCTTGAGTGTGTACCCTTTAAAACTCATGCTGAAATTTGACCCCCAATTTATCAATGCTGGGAGATGGGACATAGTGGAAGTTATCTGGATCTTGGGGACACCATCCTTATGAATAGATTGATGCCATCTCAAAAGAGTCACATTTCACCCTCTCAGGTATACATTAGTTCCTGAATTATTGTAAAGCAAACCTAGCCTCTCCTACATATCACTTTGACCAAGGCTGCTCATTTTTCCACTTCACCACGTTGGCAAGCAGCACATGGTCCTCACCAGAAGCCAAGCAGATGCTGTAGCTATGCTCTTGGATTTTCTATTCACCAGAATTGTGAGCCAGATATACCTCTTTCTGATAAATTATCCAGCTTCCAATAGTTTGTTATGAAACACTAAATGGTCTGAGACAGCTACAGTGTAGAATAATACAGACGTCCACATGTAGAAAATAATAAAGAAATACTCCTTATATTCCCCTGTGCCAGAATTAGGTTATTGTAATAGGAAAAGGGTCTTAAAACATGCCATTTTATTAAGTAACTACACATTTCTGAAGGGAAGAGGAATTCCACGTTACTATCACAACTCTATGATTACAGTGGTTACTTAGAAAGGCCACAGCTATGAGCAGCTGGGACACGGTGCGGGAGCACAAGAAATCCAGTACAGTGTGATCTAGTCCAGAGGCCAGAAGTACATCAACACTCAACATTAAAGTCAACCACGAATCAGAAACTAGTGTGGCAAAGAGAAACCATGGTGATACAAAAGCATTAAGCAAAGTGCGACGTTAAAACTTCAGACAGATAATCAATGGCCAGCACATTTACAAGACTGAAAAAAATAAGGCAAAGCAGGGAGGAAACCAAATATGAAGAATGTTATAAAAGATGCAGCACTTGAAATTGTCAAAGGAACTGTTTGGTCCTTCATGCAAAAGTTGAAGCAGATTTCCAGACATAGTTAACTTCAGAGATTCACGTAAAAGTCTATACATAGAATGATTACAACAAACCCAAAAAATAAGCTAACACAAAGAAGACCTGGCATTTACTGAATGCTTATTATATGCTAGTCATAGTTCTAACTGCTTTAAATTTATAATTTTTCTATTGAACAAGCTTGAATCCCAGTATATAAGAAGAATGTAAGTTCAGTTTTAATTCCCTCTGCCTGTGAAATGTACTCAAAGGAGGAATTGTTTCCTTCCATCTGGAAGAAAACTTGGCCCTATGAGTTCTCTGTCGCTGGTAATTGGAAAGTCCTGCCATCTGTTTACATTATAAACACATTCTCAGTTTAGCAAATTAAAAGTTCCCTGGTTCCATTTAATCAAATTGCTCAACTTGATAGAGGAGGAATATGGTGCAGAAAGGTATGGAGGGCAGAAAAATTCCCCCATCTAATAAAATGACGTCCTAATCTCTGTTCCTGGTAGGGTCCCCTAACTGATCTTTCTCCCAGAGGCCCGCAATCTTGGTCACTCTGTCACAGTTCCCTGGTTTCTGGGATAATGAACTCCATCGGGTCACTTTCTCTACTCAGCTCCTGGAAACCCTGTGTTCCATATTGAGCTTCTCTCATGTTAAGTCCTGATGGTCCTCCAAGTCACCCCTTTGGACACATCTATCAGCACACATCTAGTCTACATCCGGTCCATAGGTAACACTCATGCTTTTGTTTCTAGAACAAGCTCAATAAGTGCAAGAGTATAGGGCAAAGCCAAGGAGCTCTATTTGACTTCACTCTGCCACAGAAGTTTATCATATTTCTACTAGGGTAGGAATTAGATAGCAGCCTCCTCCATCCCTCAAGCTTGAGAACATATAGCAAGCCCCTCTAACTGATGCGACAGAAGCCCTCTCCCCTGACCCCAGGCGGAAATATGAAGACATCCTCACTCTTATACTTTGGCATGGTGGTAAAAGACAGATAAAGAACAGCAGCTATCCTCTTCAAGGAGATTCTGTTTAAAAATCTAAACTCCAAGAAATTTGACTCTTTTACACTAGCAATGTGTCTTCATCTAACCTACTTTGTTATTTCTACAGAATGGGCTATCTTACAAAACCACTTTAGCACTTATTTTCTTTTGTGTCTCAGTTGAAATTTCCAATTTGACATCCTTTTACATGGTTATTACTGTTTGCTCTTCAAACGATCTCTGTCCTGTGAGTGGTTTTATCTTCATTTAGAGAGATAAAGGAACTAAAGTTAAGTACTTACACAGGTATAATTTATAAAATATCCAAAGCATCTACCTCCAGGATGCAGTGCAGATTTTAATTCTGGTTATTTACAGCGACTGAGTGAAAGCTGTCATGCAGTACGTAGTAGGGCAGTCTGTATTCAAAGCCTACGTGCTTCATATATGTCATATTATATCATCTCTCAAATATCAAAATGAAAGACCAAATTGGGGAGCAAAAGTATAAGTCTCCCCGATATCATTTTTGAAAAATGAGCTATATTACATCACTCTTAGCATTGGCCCAAGGCACTATTTTAAGAAAGTGAGAGAGACCCAGAGGAGAGTTGGCATGCCTTGTGCTGTCACCAATAGGTGACAGAAGTGAATACTGGCTCACTAAATTTAGGGCTTGTTATACCAGCAGCTATACTTACTCTATTGCCTAATGTCATTATTACCATTTTTTAAATTCTGGAATTTTATTATTTCAATAGGTTTTGGGGTAACAGGTGGTGTTTGGCTACATTAACAGAGTTCTTTAGTGGTGATTTCTAGGATTTTGGTGCACCCATCACCCAAGCAGTATATATGGTACCCAATGTGTAGTCCTTTATACCTCACCACCCCCAACCCTTTCTTCCAAGTCCCCAGAGTCCATTGTATCATTCTTAAACCTTTGCATCCTCATAGCTTATTTCCCACTGATGCGTGAGAACATACAATGTTTGGCTTTCTGTTCCTGAGTTACTTCACTTAGAATAATAGTCTCCAATTCCATCCAGGTTGCTGCAGATGCCATTTGTAGATCCTGAATATTAATTATTTGTTGCATGTAAAGATTGTGAAGATTTACTCCTACTCTGTGGGTTCTCTGTTTACTCTGCTGATTATTTCCTTTGTTGTGCAGGTTTTTAGGTTAATTAATTCCCGGCTATTTGTCTTTGTTTTTATTGTGTTGGCTTTTGGTTTCTCTTTTTAAAATCTGCAACTGTTCATTTATTCTTTTCACTCTTTTTAAGTAAAATTACTTACCTGGCTTTTGACCATAGCACTTCCCTGTTTGGACTCCCACTAGTTAAAACTTTACTAATAGGTAATAAATAACCCAATACTGGCTCTGTAAGAACCATTATATAACCATTTCCAATCAGCTTGTGTCTGCCAGCCCCAGGAACTAGAATAAATTAACAACCACATTGGTCCTGGCTAATTATGGATTATTACATCTTTCAATTATGAAGATCAGTAGAAGCAAGAAATTTTTCTAAATGAAAAAGTCATATTCTTTCAAAATGAACAACTGGATTTGAATGAGCAAATCAAGCAATAAAATAAATTGGATGAAAGCTTATGATGGATATTTTGGGGTTTAGTTTATTGAAACATTGCTTTGACATTAATTATTGTTAGGAATCTTAATCATATTTTTATACCTTCAAACACTATTTTTTAGTCTTTTATATTAACAGTAATAAAGAAAATGTCAAATATTTTATATAACATTTAGGAAAACAGACCTGTTTCCACAATATTGTTTATAAATTATGTTACCAAAATTAAAAACTATCTTTCACATTTTATTCTATACCATCAATATTATTAAATAACCAAATATTTTTAATACATGTAATGGTGATTTTACTTCATCCCACAAAACATTTCAAATAGTTTACGAATGGTTAGTTCAATCATATTTAAAGTTGTGATAAATACATTTCATGATATTCTAATTGATTACTGCCAAGTCTATTATTAATATGGTAATTTGCTTCTGATGCAAATGTCCACTATCAGAGCACGGTTAAAAAATGTTAATATATTATGAGAGCTTGTTTGGAGGTTCTAGCAGAGGAGAACAGTTACTCTTGTACCCTTGACCCTTAACTGAAGACCAAAGACTGAAGATCAGACGGTTGTCCTCTTTGAACAAGCACACAGCTTTGGGAGCAATGCACCTGGAGCGGTGAGGGAGCAAGGGGACACCCACCTAGCCAGCCAGATTAGCCGAATCAACCATAGCATTCACAGCCAGATCGCCCTCACCTCCAAAAAGGTTAATATGTTAATGCATTAGATGTACTAAGGCTTGGCTTCATAGATTAAAAAAGAAAAGATGAAGAAAAAAAGAGGTAGAAAGAAAAAGAGAGAGTATTGTGTTAGGAAGGAGCAGGAAAGAGAAGGAGGCAGAGAAGGAGAAGAAAGAGGAAGGGAGGGAGAGAAATATCCTTTTTTCTTTTTATTGTTTGGTTTTAAGGCAAGGACTTCCTTTGTTGCCCAGGCTAGAGTGCAGTGGCATAAACAACTCTCACTGCAGGCTCAAACTCCCAGGCTCAGCCTCCTGAGTAGGTAAGACCACAGGTGGACACCACCACGCCCAGTTAATTTTTTATTTTTTCTAAAGACAAGGTTTTGCCTTGTTGCTGAGGCTGGTCTCAAATGAATGGGCTGAAGCAATCCTCCTGCTTCGACAACCCAAACAGTCTTAGATGTATTTTACATTTATCTTTGTGACCAAGATAGCCAAATATTCCCCCTCACCTTGACTAAGTTTTAGATCTAGGCCCCTGCCTGAGTAAAGGCCCTTAGCCTCCCTTTTCTTAGCACATTTACTTAGAAAACCTGAAGCTTTAACAGCTTTAAGTCTTTTTTTTTTCTTTTGCCCCCTTGAGATATAAATCTTCTACAACCCAGAAATGTCTTTCTCAAGAACATGGGAGCCATCCTTTTGAAATGTAATCATTGAAGGAGATAGCATCCTTGTCTCTCAGTCTCTATGGCAAAGTAGGAGCTAATTTCAATAAGAGATAACTAGCAAACACAGATGGCCAAATAACATTCACCAGCCTTCTCCCTCAAGTCCTCTAGTAATATCCCATTAGCTCATTTCAGCATTTAAAAATCTTGCTGCCTTTTATTTCAGTAGAGTTGGGTTCGGTCTTTCTTCCCTATTGCATTAGTCTTGAATAAAGTCTTTCTTGCCTGTTTAAGTGGTTTTATATATTTTTTTCTTTTACATTACCATTACTCTAACATAGTTTAGTACATTTTTAATGCATACTCTAAGAAGTGAGAGTCAGCACTTATCTCCTTCCCTTGGAGCTGTGGCTCCTAGATCCCTGAATAAATTACTGAAAACATACTTTGGTTGGCTAAAAATAAAACATTTTTTAAAAAGTTACTGAAACCACCTTTGCAAAATTTCTAACTGAGGAAATTATGAGAGTGAAAGAGATCAGACCTAACCAGTTCCATCTTGCTTCTAACCTTTAAGCTGTCCTTGTTCATTCCTGGCCATAGGCCAAACTAACCTCGGGAGAAATTCAGTTTACGGTTTGACTCTAACAAAATTGATAATAACCCTTTCCCAAAAAGACTCTCTTCTTGCCTGGGGACCAGTCTGCCTTTGTAGGACTATCAAATTAGCTACGAGATTAGAAATTAAGGTTTAGGAGTCATGCAGTCTCTGGCTGAAAAAGTCTGAATCTCTCCAAATCGTTCCAGGGGATAACATCACCATTGTAAAACCTAAGCTCAGTGCTTGAGATATTTTGCGGACTCTGCACTCCATGGATCAGCTGACACCACCCAGAATGATATATAACTCCATCTCCAACCTGACCAGGCATACTTCCCACTTCCTGAGCCCCTACCCACCAAATTATCTTCAAAAACTCTGATCCTGAGCCCTCTAGAGACTGATTTGAGTAATAATAAAACTTGGGTCTCCCACACAGTTGGCTCTGAATGAATTACTCTTTCTCCAATTCATTTCCCCTGTCTTGATAAACTGACTCTGTTTAGGCAGTGAGCAAGGTGCAGTCATTGGGTAATTACATAATGATTACATAATAATTAAAAAGCTTTATGGGGTACATGTGACATTTAGATACAAGCATACAATGTGTAATGATTAAATCAGGGTAACTGGGATATCCAATACTTTAGACATTTATCATTTCTTTGTGTTGGGAACATTCCAAATCTATTCCTTCAGTTCCTTAAAAATATACAATACATATTGTTAATTATAACGACCCTATTGTGCTTCTGAACACTAGTTCTTACTCCTACTATCTAACTGTAATTTTGTACACATTAACCAACTCTTCCTTAGCTCCCTGCCTCTGGTAACCACCATTCAAGATCAAGTTTTTTAGCTCCCACATGTTAGTGAGAACATGAGATATTTGTCTTTCTATGTCTGGCTTATCTTGCAACATCACCTCCTTTAGTTCCATCCATGGCATTGCAAATGACGGGATTTTTTTTATATGGTTGAATAATATTCCATTGCATATATATACATACACACCACATTTTCTTTATATATATATATATATATATTTTTTTTTTATTGCATTTTAGGTTTTGGGGTACATGTGAAGAACATGCAAGATTGTTGCATAGGCACATACATAGCAGTGTGGTTTGCTGCCTTCCTCCCCATCACCTATATCTGGCATTTCTCCCCATGTTATCCCTACCCAACTCCACACCCCCCACTGTCCCTCCCCTAGATCCCCCCAACAGACCCCAGGGTGTGATGCTCCCCTCCCTGTGTCCGTGTCTTCTCATTGTTCAACACCCGCCTATGGGTGAGAACATGTCGTGTTTGATTTTCTGTTCTTGTGTCAGTTTGCAGAGAATGATGGTTTCCAGGTTCATCCATATCCCTACAAAGGACAGGAACTCATCGTTTCTTATGGCTGCATAGCATTCCATGGTACACACCACATTTTCTTTATCCATTCATCTGTTGGTGGATACAGGTTTATTTCATATTATGGCTGTTGTGAATAGTGCTGTGATAAACATGAGAGTGCAGAAGTCTCTTCGATATACTGATTTCCTTGCTTTTGAATATATATACAGCAGTGAAATTTCTTAATCATGTAATAGTTCTATCTTCAGTTTTCTGAGGAAACCTCATACTGTTTTCCATAAAACTTCATATTGTTTTCCATAGCAGCTGTGTTATAAAAATGTATATAAACATTTTATACAATAGTCTTTCATATTTGCATTCCTACCAACAGTGTACAAGCATTCTCCTTTCTTTACATCCTCACCAACATGAATTATTTTTTTATAAAGGCCATTAACTGCATTTTTCTGATTATTAGTGATGTTGAGCATTTTTGCATATACCCACTGGCCATTTGTATGTCTTCTTTTGAGAAACATCTATTCAGAACTTTTGCCCATTTTAAAATTGAATTACTTCATTTCTTGCTATTGAGTTGAGTTCTTTACATATCCTGGTTATTATTATCCTTTGTCAGTTGAACACTTTCCAAATATCTTCTTCCATTTTGTAGGTTGTCTTTCCAGTTTATTGATTGTTTTCTTTGATGTTCAGAAGCTTTATATAGCTCGATGTAATCTCATTTGTTCATTTTTGCTTTGGTTGCCTGTGTTTTTGCAGTCTTAAGAAATCCATTGCCACCAATGTCCTGAGCATTTCCCCAATGTTTTCTTCTCATAGTTGTCTAGTTTCAGGTCTTACATTTACGGCTTTAATCCATTTGATTTTATATTTGTTTGTGTTGAGAAATAGGGGTCCAGTTTCATTCTTCGGCATTTGGATATTCAGTTTTCCTAGCATCATTTGTTGAAAACACTGTCCTTTCCCTTAAAGTATGTTCTAGGCACCTTCATTGAAAACAAATTTACTGTGTATCTGTGAATTTATTTCTGGGTTCTTTATTCTGCTACATTGGTCTACATGTCTATTTTAATGCCAGCACCATGCTATTTTGTAGTATATATTTCTGCAGTATAATCTGAAGTCTGATAATACAATGTCTCCGCCTTTGTTCTTTTTGCTGAGGATTCCTTTGGCTATTAAGAATGGGACTTTTTTTTTTTTTTGTCTACATAGCATCTATAAGAGGGAAGCCTGACCTAGAAAGGGAAAATGTCAGTGCCAATTGAGAGCCACTGTTCAACACTGAGACATTTTATACAATAGTCTCCTCATTTTGCCAGGTTCGTCTTTGGCTCCACAGCCTCCCTTTTCCTTAATAAACAGAGCAAAAGAGGCAGGAGTGGATATTTCTTCCTTCTGTTTTGTAGTTCTGTTTGTTTTTTTATTCTCTTGAATACTGATACTATGCCTTGGAAGATACCAGATCACCTACATTTTACATAAAGGAGGCCGGTACTCACCAGAGAACCATAAAATGCTGTAGACAAACCATGACATAGGACAACAAAAGCAGCAAAAGGAAAATCATCATGTAAATGTAGGCCATGTAAAGCTGGCCCCACATGAGGAGCTAACATTGTTTTATATGGCAGAAAAAGTTGAAAAATTATTTCTGGATTTCTGCCCAGTTTATTCTAATTCTGTTTGAGTATGGAGGGTTTTGAAGGACAGAAACATTATCTTCTACTCCCTTTATAGTATTCAGAGCACTTCATGAACACCTGTGGTAGATGCTCAATAAAATGCACATTAAATTGAACTTAAATGAATTGCCATGCTTATTAAAGCTACAGACGACAAGTAGCTGATTGGTGCTTTTAAGATTTTGAGAAGGATTTGTTTTGTGCTTAGCTGAGGTATTTAACAGAGACAACTACTTGTTTTCTCCAAGCTGGTGATCTCGTGACAGTAATCACAGAGATACAGAAAATCCTACTTGACCTGAATATGATGACCATTACATGAAAAGTGAGACAGACTACTGGCACTAATAAACTGTCCAAGGGCATAAGCAGACTCTCATCCCTCTATTGCTGCATGTTTTAAAACTTTAACTGGTGGAGTGGAGAAGCAAACTTTATTTATGTGCAAATGACCTCCAAAATTCTTTTTCATACGCTGCAGTGAGCTTCTTTTTCACACGCTGCAGTAAGCTTCTTTTTCATACGCTGCAGTGAGCTTTGTCACACACTGCAGTGAGCTTCTTTTTCACACGCTGCAGTGAGCTTCTTTCTCACACGCTGCAGTGAGCTGTTTTGGTTAACTATCTCATCCTCTCTTCGACTCTAAGTCACTGTATAACGTGTTTTTTATGACTAGATCTCAAAAATAGTATCTTTAGAATTTATTTTAATAAACATTTTTGTCCATACATATTTTGTCTGAAAAGTACAGCTGCAAGACTGATTAAAAGAATGCCTTTCAGGAGGTTCAAAAGGCTGTAACTAAAATTACCTTTGATTCCTCTAAATCCAAATTCTATCAACCATGACTCTTATTTGTAATATCTGAACCTTGTTTCCATTTGTTAATAAGTTAAATTGCTCCTATCAATATTACCATTAGTAGAGTAAAGGTCAGCAATCAGTAAAAATTCAACATAAGATTAGGAATTAATGTTTACCTCTTAAACCAGAAATCTCTGAAAGACAATAATTAGAAAACTTTAGAAGTTATTCTTTTTATACCTAAAATTAAGGTGGTTTAAAAATACCCTGTAACTTAGGAGTATAGATAAGATGTGATTTCATAGATGGAATTTCCAAATACATTCTTACTGAAAGAAGAACTTCCCAAGGACCTCATATTTGCATACTAGAGCAAGGAAGCTAACGTGGGCAAAAGCAATCAAATGTAGTTGAAAAAGTGGTATTTTTAAGACTTCATTTTGAGCGATTTCAGAAAACCTGAAAACGCTAAATACTTATTAGTATTGATACAAGAAAGTGGCTAGTCTTACAAAACCTGGTGGAGGAGAAAGACGGTTGGGGAACCAGTGTTGGGGAAATACAATTTTAAAAATGTCTTCTCCTAACCTGGAAGTCTTCTTGACAAAGGTGGTGATAGAAAACACTTTTATTGTTGAATAACCATTAAGCCAGTATGTAATATACAGCACAGGTAATCCACTAAAATGCAAAGACAGAAGGAAATCTTTCCTTTTTAAATAGCCAAACAGATACAACCTATTATATACATGTTTTTAAGATAGGTAACAACTCATCCTCACGCAAGAGGACTTGGCAGCATTTGTCAAAAATAATTTATAAAAACTTTAACACATAACTGGGGTGACTGTCAGTGTTAACTATTTGGCTTCATCCAGGATTAAAAAATGTCACACATTTACTACAGGAGGTACTTTTGTGTTTTGGACCAACGTACCCACTAAAGTTAGGTTTCTGCTCTCCCACAGAGACTGGGAGATGGGGGTTCTATCTTGATGTTTGCATTGCAAAGACTTGACTCTGGGGTCCCTAAGAAAGACACTTCTAGGCCATAGTGCTGCCAAAAGACCTATCTAATCTCTTAAAGGATTTATACACATTTCAAAGAGAGAAGAAAGTACTTACGAAGTTTTAAAAAGCAAAAACTCTAAGAAAAAGAGGGAAAGGAAAATATTTTCAACAGGGAGAATTTAGCCACTTATTTTTAATTTGAATTAATCTTCATACAAAAAGTAAATCCATAAACTAGGTAACAGTAGAGAACCACCCTGTGAGAAGATTCCTAAAGGATAATAACAGAAATATCCCCTTAATTACTCTTGGCTGTATGACTTACCAAAGTCTAAATTAGATACAATTGAGTTACCCCCCTGATTTTGCCTCTCAGGTTAGAGTAGTATCTCATCTTGCTTGGAATTAGGATAAACCTGTCACATCTTCACAGACTACCAATTTTAATACAGAATTTGAGAAAAGTTTTAAGTTTTTACAATATTTTTGCTCTATATATATGCAAGAAAAATTAACTAAATATATGGTATAAAGTGATATTATCAGAATTTTATGTTATAAGGTCAAAAGTCTGAACATTTCCCTAGAGTTGGTTAAACATGGTCATTTGGCCATTTTGTTTTGTTTATAGTGATTACACCTGTGAAGGCATATGTAAACAAATAACTAGAAGTATTGTTTTCATAAGAGAAGTGACTAGGAAATATCTTGGTGTTTAAGGAGCTAGAGGATAGGCTGTTGGGAGTGGGGTGGGAAGAGATAAAGGTATGCATACAGTGAAGACCGAATCTGTGGTAGGCAAAATTGTAGATTGGCGGCCTGAATCAAAACTATGATTCTGTCTTTCTGAACCTATCCTTGGCCAGAGAGGAGCCTACTTCCCTGAGGGTAAGTACCAAGTCTGGCGGCATTCATCACAAGCTGAGTGAAGAGCCTTTTGGCCCTAATTGAACCTTAGTGATACCATGGCAATATTCCCATTTGCCTGTGGTGGTCATGGCTATGGGGAGGGGCTCCTCTGGTTGTGGAAAGGAGAGGAAAGAGTGGGAAGAAATTCGCCTTGTGGTTTGGGTGCCAGCTAAGCTGCAGTAGAACAGAATACCAGGTAGGTACCTAAGGTTTCTGACTATAGGTCCTGGCTCCCTGACAGCCTCTCTGAACTTGCCTGTGACCCAGGAAAACTGACTGCCCTTAATGGAAGGACCTACTGATTGTCAAGCCATAGGGTTTTGAGAGAACACAGGCAGGTAGTAGATATAGGGGTATTTGGGTGAGACCCAGTACTGTGATGGCTTCAGGTTTGACCCAGTGGAGTCACGGTGATGGTAACCACAGGGGTGCTTGTGTCATTTCTCCCTTAGTTTTGGGCAGCTCAGGAGAGAGAAAAAGAGAGAGACTGACTGACAGAGGGCCAGACGCCATTTGTATGAAAGAAAGGAAAGAGAAGACAACTGGTAATCCAGAAAATTCTTCCAGATCTTATTCAAGACTGCCATGGTGGGACCTCTATGAGTCTGCAAGAGACACATCAGTACTGGATTTGGGGTGCCCACCTAATACAGATAAGTCTGCAGTGCTCAAAAACTTAGATCACAACTCCCAAGTACCTGTGAATATCTGAAATGCTTTCCCAAGAAGGAGAGGTACAAATAAGCCCAGACTCCAAAGACTAAATAAATACCTAACTCTTCAATGTCCAGACACTGAAGAATATGTACTAGCATCAACACTATCCAGGAAAACATGATCTCCCAAAATAAACTAAATAAAGCACCAGGGATAGTCTGAGACAGACAGAAATAAATGGCTTTTTAGGCAGAAAATTCAAAATAGCTGTGTTGAGGAAACTTAATGAAATTCTAGATAGTACCAGAGAAGGAATTTAGAATTCTATCAGATAAATGTAACAAAGAGACTGAAAACTTTAAAAAGAATCAAGTAGAAATTCTGAAGCTGAAAAATGCAATTGGAATACTGAAGAATGCATCAGAATCCTTTATCAGCAGAATGGATCAAGAAGAAGAAAGAATTAGTGAGCTTGAGAACAGGATTATTTGAAAATACATGGTCAGAGGAAATAAAAGTAAAAAGAATTAAAAAAAAATAAAGTATGCCTACAAGATATAGAAAATAGCCTCAAAAAAGTAAATCTAAGAGTTATTGGACTTGAGGAGGAGGTAAAGAGATAAGGGGAGTAAGTTTATTCAAAGGGGTAATAACAGAACTTCCCAAACCTAGAAGAAGATATCAATATGTATTCCAGTACAGGGGAGCTGACTGGACACTAATCAGACTATACCCAAAGAAGACTATTTCAAGGAATTTAATTATTAATCTTCCAAAGGTCAAGGTTAAAGAAATTATTGTAAAATCAGCATGAATAAAAAATAAATAACATACAATGGAGCTCCAATATGTCTAGCAGCAAACTTTTTAGTGGAAACCTTCCAGGCTACAAGAAAGTGGCATAACATACTTAAATGTTGAAGGCAAAAAAATCACCCTAAAATAGCCTATTTAGTAAAAATATGCTTCAAACAAGAAGGGAAAATAAAAATTTGCCCAAACACAAGCTGAGGAATTTTATTAACTCCAGACATGTCCTACAAGAAATGCTAAAGGGAGTTATTTAATCTGAAAAACAATGGATGTTAATGAGCAATAAGAAATCATCTGAAGAGGCCAGGCATGGTGGCTCATGCCTGTATTTCCAGCACTTTGGGAGACTGAGGCAGGTGGATCACGAGGTCAGAAGTTCAAGACCAGCCTAGCCAATATGGTGAAACCTCATCTCTAATAAAAATACAAAAGAAAAAAAAAATAGCCAGGCACAATGGTGGGCACCTGCAATCTCAGCTACTTGGGAACTGCTTGAACCTTGGAGGTAGAGGTTGCAGTGAGCTGAGATTGTGTCACTGCACTCCAGCCTGGGCAACAGAATGAGACTCCATCTCAAAAAAATAAATAAATAAAATAAATAAAAAATAAAGAAATCATCTGAAGATACAAAACTCAATGTTAACTGAAAACACAGAAAAACAGAGAATGTTATAATACTGAAATTGTGGTGTGTAAACTTCTCATATGTTAAGCAGAAAGACTAAAAGATGAACCAATAGAAAATAATAACTACAATTTTTAAAGGCATAGTACAATAAGATATTTGTAGGAACAACAAAAAGTTTAAAAAGTGGGACTTAAAATGTAGTTTTGTAAGTTGTCTCTTTGCTTATTTATTTATTTATGCAATCAGTGTTACGTTGTCATGAGTTTAAAATAATGGGTTATAGGATAGTTGCAAGCTTCATGGTTACTTCAAATGAAAAAAACATGCAATGAATACACAACAAGTAACAAGCAAGAAATTGAAACATACCATCAGAGAAAATTACCTTCATTAAAATGAAGACAGGAAAGAAAACCACACAATAACCAGAAAACAAATAATCAAATGGCAAATGTAGGTCTTAACTTATTAATAATAACACTGAATGTAAATGGACTAAACTCTCCAATTAAAAGACATAGATTGGCTGAATAGATTTAGAAAAAAAAAACCAACAATCTGCTGCCTACAAGGAATACATTTCACCATAAAAATATGCATATACTGATAAGAAAGGGATGGAAAAAGACATTCCATGACAATGGAAACTCAGTAAGAGCAGGAGTAGCTATACTTATATCAGGCAAAATAGATTTCAAGACAAAAACCTTAAGAAGAGACAAAAGAGTTTATTATATAATGATAAAAAATCAATTCAATATATGGATATGATTGTAAATATATATGCACCCTACACTGCAGCACCCAGATACATAAAGCAAATATTACTAGAGCTAAAGAGAGAGACCCCATCACAATAAGAGCAGGGGAATTCAGCATTCCATGTTTAGCACTGGACAGATTCTCCAAACAAAAATCAACAAAAGCATCACACTTAATCTACATTATAGATGAAATGGACCTAATAGATATTTACAGAATGTTTCAAACACTGGCTGCAGAACACATATTCCTTTCCTCAGCATAGGGATCATCTTCAAAGATAGGCTGTATGTTAGGCCACAAAGCCAAGCCTTAAAAAAATTCAAAAATAATGAAATTTTGTCAAGTAACTTCTCTGACAACAATGTAATCATAGTACAAATCAGCATTAACAGAAATTTTGGAAATTATACAAACACAGGGAAATTTTACAAAAAGTATATTCCTGAATAACCAGTAGGACAAGGAAGAAATTAAGAAGGAACTTGAAAATTTTCTTGAAATAAATAATAATAGAAACACAACATACTAAAATCTATGGGTTACAGCAAAAACAGGTTTCTCTGTTTGTTTTATTTGTTTGTTGAGACAGGCTCCTGCTGACATCCAGGCTGCAGTGCGATGGTACAATCACTACAATCATGGCTCACTGCAGCCTCAACATCCTGAGCTCGAGCTATCCTTTTTATCTCAATCTCCCAAGTGGCTGTAATAATAGGCACATACCACCATGCCCAGTTAATTATTTTGTAGTTTGTAGAGACAGGGTTTTGCGATGTTGCTCAGGCTGGTATCAAGCTCTTGGACTCAAGCAATCCACCTGGCTTGCCATCCCAAAGTGCTGGAATTACATTTTGCGCCACTGCACCCAGACAACGAAGTTTATGGCTATAAGTGCCTACATCAAAAAGTAGAAAACTTCAAATAAACAACAAAATGATGCCTCTTAAAGACCTAGAAAAACAAGAGCAAATCACACCCAAAAACAGTAGAATAAAATAAATAATAAAGATCATTGCATAAATAAATGAAATTGAAATTAAGGAAGCAACACAAAAGGTCAGTAAAATATAAGGTTGTTTAAAAAAAATTTTTTTAATTGATAAGCCTTCAGCCAGACTATGAAAGAGAGAAGACCCAAACATATAAAATCAGAAATGAAAAAGGAAACATTACAACTAACAGAGCAGAAATTCAAAGGATCATTAGAGGGTACTTGGAGCAACTATACGACAATAAACTGGAAAATCTAGAAGAAATGGTAAAATTCTCGGACACATTCAACCCAACGAGTTTAAACCATGAGGACAGTGAATGCCCTTCTTCAAGAAATAGAAAGAACCATCTTCAAGTAAATATAGAACCACAAGACCCAGAACTGACAAAGATATCCTCATCAAAATAAACAACAGAAATCACATTACCTGACTTTAAGTTAAACTATAGAACTACAGTAACCAAAACAGCATGGTACTATCATAAAATCAGACACATAGGCCAATGAAATATAATAGTGAATCCAGAAACAAATCCATCCATTTGAAGTGCACTCATTTTCAACAAAGGCATCAAGAACATACACTGGGGAAAGGATAATTTCTTATATAAACAGTGCTGGAAAAACTAGATATCAATATGCAAAAGGATGGAAATATACTACTATCTCCTGCCATATACAAAAATCAAATAAAAATGTATGAAGGACTTAAATCTAAGACCTCAAGGCTATAAAACTCCTAAAAGAAACACCAGGAAACTGTCTAGAACATTGGTCTGGGGAAAGATTTCTTGAGTAATACCCCTCAAGCACAGGCAACCAACCAAAAATGGACAAATGGGATTACATCATGTTAAAAAGCTTCTGCACAGCAAAGGAAACAATCTACAAAATGAACAGACAACCCAAAGAATGGAAGAAAATATCTGCCAACTATCCATCTGACAAGGGATTAATAATCAAAGTATGTAAGGATCTCAAAAAACTGCATAGGAAAAAAATCTAATAATGTATTTTTTAAATGAGCAAAAGATATGAATAGACATTTATCAGAAGAAGGCATACAAATGGAAAACAGATTTATAAAGAAGTGCTAATTATTGATCATTAGAGAAATGCAGATCCAAACTACAATGAAATGGAATCTCACCCCAGTTAAAACAGTTTTATCCAAAAGACAGGAAATAACAAATGTTGACAAGGATGTGGAGAAAGGGGAACCCTCATGTGCTGTTGGTGGGATTCTCAATTAGTACAACCACTATGGAGTACAGTTTGAAGGCTCCTCAAAAAACTAAAAATTGAGCTACCATATGATCTTATTCACCAATCCCACTGCTAGGTATATACCCAAAAGAAAGGAAATCAATACATAAAAGAGATATCTGCACTCCCATGTTTACTGAGCACTATTCAAATAGCCAAGATTTGAAGGTGACCTAATTGTCCATCAGCAGATGAATGGATAACAAATGTGTAGTACATACACATAGTGGAGTACTATTCAGCTGTAAGAAAGCATGAGATACTGTCATATGCAATACCACAGATGGAGTTGGAAGCCATTATGTTAAGTGAAATACGCCAGGCACAGAAATAAACTTTCCATGTTCTCTTATTTGTGGGAGCTAAAAATTTAAACACTTGAACTCATGGAGAGAGAGAGTAGAATTGATCCTTACCAGAGGCTGGGAAGGGTAGTGGGGTTGTAGGGGTAAGTATGGATTTTTCGTGGGTAAAATGTAGTTGGAAATAATGAATAAGATGAAGTATTTGATAGCACAATAATGTAACTACAGTCAATAATGAGTCAAGCGGACATTTAAAAATTACTAAAAGAATATAATTGTATTCTTTGTAATACAAAGGATAAATACTTGAGGTGGTGGATATGCCATTTTACCTGATATGGTTATTATGTATTGTATGCCTATATCAAAATATCTATGTACTTCATAAACATATAATCCTACTGTATTTCCACAAAAATTTAAAAATTTAAATAAAAAGTATAATGAGATTTTTAAAAAGTATTATTCTTACCAAATGAATGAGTAGCTTCAGGAGATTTTATAATCAGCACCTTAACTCAGAGTCTTATGGAACTTTAAAGCTCATAAACAAAAGTTGAGGGTTTTTTGTATTTAAATTTTTTTTTTTATTTTCAAGAATTTAAAAGTAAAAGGCACATTGCCTCTGAGATAAAATAGCAAATAAATAATAAAGGGCAAACTCCCTTGTATAAAATGCTTATTCTTCTCCCAACTAGGTTTAACTGGGAAAAGTGGTGGGAAGAGAAAATCTTGAAATCATTCTTTTACTTCTCAACTCTCAGGTGTGGTTGAATGAATGACTTTCCAAAAGATTTCCTGGACACTACGTTAGGTGAGAGGCTAAGTAAGGAGTTCACAAAAATTTAAGTTGGAAGCTGCTCCATGACTAGCTCAATGTTTTTAGGTCCTTACTAGAGACCTAAGTCTGGCTTAGGAAGTGATAGTTGGGCCTGGGCATGGTGACTCATGCCTGTAATCCCAGCACTTTGGGTGGCAGGGGTGGAAGGAGCAATTGAGGCCAGGAATTTGAAACCATCTTGGGCAACAAAGTGAGACCCCATCGTTATTTAAAAAAATAGAAAATGATGTGATAGTTAGGCACTAGGCCATCATCCCCAGTTGCTTCTTCCTTTCCCAAGATAGATTTACTCTTCTGAATTTTCCCAAAGGACCCTCTCAGCCTTAGTCTTGTTATGTGGATCCTCTGCTTCAGCATGTGCTTTTGACATGGTTTTTTTTTTCTTGTCAGTATTATAATAGAAAGCAATGTTGAATCAAACAACATTATTTGAGGAACTGCTGTATTTGTATTCTGCCTCTTCTTGGAAGATAGGTTTGAGGAGGTTGCCATACACATTCACCCTTACATTCTATTTAGTGTAGATGCAGATTTAACTTAAAATTTGCTATTTATTAAAGTTTTTATAACTTATTCCATAGTGTAACATCATTTTCTTCAGTATTTTTGCTATTTTCATAAAAGCAGATTAAAAACAAACACTTGAGTAATTCTAACAGATATGTAGCTAAATCTGATGAACCCAGCTGACAAATTTAATCATGATATATACTAGTACCGAGGATAAGTAGACCCCTTAATGAAAGAGACTCCTGTTACAGGGTGGCTAACCGAGACATGTTTATTTTTGGCTTCACTCTTTGGTAGAGCAGTGACTCTCAATCCATAGTTCGTATCACTTTGAGAGTTTTAAAAAGAATACAGACACATGAAAACAATGCCGGACCAATTAAGCCAATGTGTCTAAGAGAAGGGAGCAGTACTAGGGCTTCTTAAAATCTTCTCAAATAATTCTGCATTGCAGCCAGGGTGAGATTGGCTGCCTTAGAGGGACTTATTTAAACTCCTATAAATTTGTGAATACATTTTATACACATTCTTCTTCCCCAAAAAGTCCAATTTCTCTGTCAGGCTCTTGAACTATATGATAGTAAATTATGCTGGCCTTTATAGCCAAGGGCTGGGAATGATTCACAGAAATCAAAGGTACAGCATTTTAACACTTTACTAATTTAGTAACACATAAAAGTGAATCTCCAAATCAAGAGGGAAGAAAAATATGCACCAACTCTGACTGATCATTCCACAGAGCAAAGAATTTACACATCAATATTTTCAAGGAGACAAAAATCTAATAGGAACTGAAGTGATTAATCTGAAGCTTCAAAAGAGAATAGAAAATCTGTTTTAAAGCAAGTGGATTCTGAAAATATGTAGAAACATTTCAGTATTTGGAAACAGACTTAACTTCAACTATGGGAAAATAACATTGAGAACAAACTAAGGAACAAGCCAAAACATGACATATTTTGGCAAAACATAACACATTTTATGAGGGCTATATTTATATAGCAACAATTTTCCAATTATAAGGCAGCAAGCTGAAATCATTAGAGCTCAAATTACCCTAAGCCCATGCTCACAAACATGGTTTTCATAAGAATCACCTAGGGATCTTGTTAAAATGCAGATTGGATTAAATCTAGGGTGAGGCCTAAGAGTCTGCATTTCTACCAAGCTCTCAGGGGATATGGAAGTTGTTGTCCAAGAACTATAATCTGAGCACTAGCAAAACAAACTATTAATCTTTAAAGTCCTTGCAAATTATGTTATTCAGAAGATAGCCAAATTTAAAATGTAAAGTGCATAATGTGAACTTATGCTTCAAAAACAAAGAATATTTGATTCGTTTTACACTTTTGTCTTTGTAACACACTAAGGGTCCAAATGGGTGACTGCTAGATAGAGATTCAATAACAGAAAACAGACTGACTCTGATTTTTGGTTAGTGATACAATACCATTGCCACAGGTAAATTCTAGTTGAAAATAGGAAAATGAATTATCTTTTCTCCAAAAACACAAATTATTGGCCATTAATATAGACCTAGACCAGGGTATGTTGGAGCTGGCCACTACCACTCAGGACAGTAGGCTGTGTACATCTCTTCCCAATTCCAACGTCATCCACAGTTATATCAGGTTGGCAGCTTAACAATCGCAGCTTAAAGATGGCAGCAAACACTTTAAATGGGGCCTTAAAAAAAATTTTCCCCCAGAATGGATTTGCAAACATAGCATGACATGTAGCTTCTGGCTTAACATGATTCTGAACAAAAAGAAATATAAACATAATATGAAATACAGTGAATAATGCAATGACCTAGGGAATGTCAAAATTAGAACACAGGGAGCTTATGGAGGCCATCTTCTTATCTAAACAATGAAAAAAGATATTAGGGAAAACACCAAGTATGAGACATAAGAAGAAAACACCAAAATAACAAATGGATCCATCTAAATAGCATTAAACAGTGGTATAATCTTAAACAATGTGTTTTAGTTGTTTATTCGTGGTATTGGTTCAAAGACATTGGTCTAAGGACTCCTTTACAGTCTTAAAACTTTTCAATACTTAAAAGAACATGTATTCATATTATTATGCCAATTGTTTATTATATTCAAAATTAAAAGAGAGAAATTTTAAACTTGGGTATTAAGCTACTTACAAAAAGCAGCATTAAGCCCAGCATTGCAGGTTAATATGCTATTTATGAGAAATAATTCTATTTTCCAAGACAAATAAAATGTAATGAGAAGACTTAGCTCTAATAACAACAGTAGGATCCTATTTGGTTCTGCCTTCATTCTATTGCTATGTGTTTTGGTGGAAGTGTATCAAGAAAATCAGTCCATACAGAGGTAAGTATTAGTTGGAAGAGGGAGAAGTATTAATTTTTTCAGATGATTGTGAATAGTTTTCTTTGATTGTATACCAAAACTTCACAAGTAGCCTTTTCAGATAACTGTGATTATTTTTCTTTGATTCTACATCAAAACAACGATAGTTTTAGATTCAAACTAGCAACTAATCTTTAAGAAACCAAACCAATGAACTTTTTGTATTATTACCTGAAAATTTATTAGTTTATATTCTAGGTTAAATGATTCCTTTTGGTCATTTGAAAAAATTGTTTCAGAGTTATGCAGAGCTTCCAAAGATTGACATGTTTTATGATGTACTATTAAAAAAACACATTCTTTTTTTATTTAAAAAGACATAGATATTTCTTTAATCCCCCCAAGCACACAGTTTCTAAGTTGAAATTTTTTTTGAATATTTCTTTTAGGGTCAGTGGTACATATGTAGGTTTGCTGTATGAGTAAATTGCATGTCATGGGAATGTGGTGTACAGATTATTTTGTCCCTCAGGTAATAAGCATAGTACCCAACTGGCAGTTTTTCAATCCTCCCCTTCCTTCGACCCTCCTTCCTCAGGTCCCAGTGTCTATTTTTCCCTTCTTTGAGTCCATATGTACTCAATGTTCACTCCCATTTAGCAGTGAGAACATGTGGTACATGCTTTCTTCAGCTTAGTCAATTCTGCTGTTAATACTTGCATTGTATTCTGAAATTCTTGAAGTGAGTTTTTCATCTATCTCAGTTTAGTTTTTTTTTTTTTTTATTAAAATGGCCATTTCATCTTTCATCTTCTGTATCATTTATTGTATTCTTTAGAATCCTTGGATTGGGTTTCACCTTTCTTTTGATTGTTCATGATCGTGATTCCTATCTTCTGAATTCTATTTTTGCCATTTTAATCATTTCAGCCTGGTTAAAAGAAATTGCTGGGAAACTAGTGTGGTCATTTGGAGGTAAGGAGACACTTTTGCTTTTTGAGATGCCAGAGTTCTTGTGCTAATTCTTTTACATCTGTATGGGCTCATGTTCCTTCAGTTTTTGAAGTTGCTGTCCTCTGGATGTTTGTTTCTTTTGCTTGCTTGTATCTTCTTTTATGTCTTTAGGGGTTTGATTGTTTTATAAGATGTGCTCTGTTGACTGGCTTCATTTCTGGTAGACATTGGGGGGTTGGGGCAAGGATCAGATCAACATTCCTGGACTGTATGCTTTAACTTGGAGGCCTGTTTTCTGACCTCCAGCTTTCTTCTCTGGCCCACTAAGGTTGGGAACCTGCTACACTGGAGAGGCCAACATTTTCCTAGACCATTCACCACAAAACTCCAAAGGGTGGTGCCAGCCAAAGCAATTCATTGGGCAGTGGCAGTGGGGCCCATGTTCATTTGCACATGCCAGCAGTGGCAGCATGATAGGGTGAACTCTTGTCATCTGGAGCCACTGGTGGTCCCGGGGCTGCCTGCCTCCATGTGGGCATTGGCAGTGGAAACCATGGTGCAAGGTGGAGGAGGGAGATGGAGCTACAGGGGTCTGTGTGTATTTGCTCCTGCAGTGGTGGAAGTGAAGTGGTGCTGGCCACCTTTGGGTGCACATTCACACCAGTGATGACAGCAGCATAGCGGAGGCGGCGGGGCTACTGGTGGCCACATGTGCATTCACACCGGCAGCAGTGGCAGCGCAGGGAAAGGTGGCAGGGTTGCCAGTTTCCATGCTAGAAAAATCATATTATTTTAAGCACTCCTGATCTCATCAAAAAAAAAATCAGTATGAATGGAAAGGAAGTCAAGATTATGGTGGCAAATGCAAGTTTTTCACAATTCTAATTTTTACCCCAAAATTCAAATACATTCATTGGCAAAGACATTCTAAGTTGTTTTCTTTGAAGTAATAGGCTCACTTCATTCATTTTGAGAAAATGCCTAACAAATACCCAAGTCTCAAAAACCATAGTTTGTCAGTTTTTTCTTTCAAGAAATTATAGAGCTTAACCAAAAAAGAAATGATTTCAGCTTACAGCACAGTGTTTTTCTTCAAGAAGTTCTGGGAACTTTGGTGTCTGGTATAAGTGCTTTAAGCATTTGCCACCCCCATTTTCTCATATAGAATATTCAAAGGGCATGTAGCAAAATGTCTTGAAATAAACTCACAATATTGTGAAATATTTTGTGTCTTCAGTTGTATAAAATTAAGAGAAAAGATAGTGTCTTTGATTTTTCACCATTACTTTATTTTATATGTGTGTGTGTGTGTGTAAGTTGTAAATATTCTCTGTAAATAATATGTAGGCCTATACACATAGATGACTAAATGTTTTTACTATACGTGTTAATACAGCACCTATGTGTATGAATGAGTGCATATGTATGTTATTTTTGTATTGCTCTTGGAATTTTCAAAATTTTATGGCAGAAATGGCTAACTAGCTAAGCTTAAGTTTTGTACACTTCTTAGTTTTTAAAAATATTTTACTTGCTTATGATCATTTGAAATTTTTCAAGTCATTTTACACTTGCACTCTCATCTGATTCCCTCAACAACCCTGAGAGGTAAGAAGATGTAGCAGTTATTTTCTCCTCCTTTACTATCAGGAACTATACTTTTATTCACAGAAGAATATGTTTAAAAATGTTATTTCCCAACCTCCTTTGAAGGTTGATGAGGCCATGTGATGTGAATATGGTTGTGTAGCCAATTAGCTGTAAGTTGAAGTTTAGAAACCTCTATTTCTAATAGAGGTTTGCCCCATTTTCCTAATTCTTTCTTTTCCTCCTCTTGTTCTTGATAAACTGATGTTATAACAGAAGGGCCAGCAATTATTTTTAAACATGAGGGAAATGCCATGAAATCACAGTGATCTTAGCCTAAATGTTCTTGAGCCACTCTATCTGTTCTGGCCTGTTACCATAGTTTTTATGTGACTAAAAATCTTAAACCATTTTTTTTTGTTACATGTTGCCAAATATATTTCCAAAATGGCATAGAAGTATAATATTATTAATTTATTTGTATACATCAGAAAATGGAGGCTGATTTGTTGTACAGCCAAATAATTGGTACAGGGCAAATCTCAACTGGGAGAAATTAAGAAAAGAGAAACATCAGCCCCATACACTTAGAAGACAAAAGAGACTCATTTCTTAATATGTGAGACAAGGAATTTGTTAACTTTAAATCTGCTGTGTTTATAAAACAAAACTCTGATTTACACCACTTTCCTGTGCTTCTTTCACTTGCTTTTTTAAAAGTAGAATTATAGACCAGGAACTCCTGACATATCCAGTAATTGAAGAATACTTCATTGGTGATGTATAAGGCCCTCACTTTCTCAACAATATGTCTGAGCATCCTTCCCTTGCACCATTTATCCTTCTTCAAACTCACCAAAAGCTTGTATGTTACAGAGAATGTTCTTATACAGGTCTTTCTTGTGCTTCAAAATCCTATTATTCATCATCATGACCTCGTTTAAGCATTACTTCCTTGGAAAAACCTTTTCAGATCTACCCCAGTTTATACATGTCTCTTATGGGAGCTATTACCATATGTTTCCTTTAGATTAGTTGTGAAGGTGTTAACCCTGGACTTCTTAAATGTCTAATTCAAGTCCTACTAATTATTTCATGACATCAATACTAACACAACTAGTATACAGAAGATGTTCAATTAATGTTTCCTATGTTTCCATGGGGGGGGAAACACAGAATCAAGGATTGAAAATAATACTGCTTTTATATTCTTACTTTTTTTTTTTTTTTTTTTGAAAGAAAAAAAGAGAAAGAGAAAAGGGAGAGAGAGAACAGGAGTCTTGCTCTACTGCCCAGGCTGGAATGCAACCTAAAAGTAGGTATTAAAAACCATTTTTATGCCTATAATTGTGCTTAACAGTGGAGACAGGAAGGAATAAGGGAAGAAAATAACAAACAGCCAACCAAAATTTCGTTTAAATCTGTGAAATGCTATGCAAATGCTGAAGAGTGATTTGCTTCCATTTATGTGGTCACTTTCAAAATAGGTGTAATGTGATACTAAAAAAAAATGTATGTTCTGTGGACCTGGGGTGAAGAATTCTATAAATATTCACTGCGTTTACTTGTTCCAGGTCTGAGTTCAAATCATAAATGTCCCTGTTAATTTTCTATCTCATTGATCTGTCAAATATTAACAATGTGTTGTCAAAGCCTCCGGCTATTATTGTGTGGTAGTCCAAGTCTCTTTATAAGTCATTGAAAACTTGTCTTATGTATCTGGGTGCTCTTATATTGGGTGCATATATATTTATGATCATTGACTCTTATTGTTGCATTGATCCTTTTATCATTATGTAATTAATGTTTTTAAATTGTAGTTACATTTAAATTTGTTAATCAATGTTTCTAAATTGTAGCTAATGAAATTAATTTAGTGAGTCATGATTAGCACTTTACAAAAGTGAAATAGACTATAATACAAAAGAATACAAGAGCTTAGAAATATCAGAGTGTATCATATGATATTTTGTTGGTTAATATAGTCATTCATGTAACCATTTAACAAATATTTATTGTGCATGTACTATGTTCCCTGCACTGGTGTGTGTGTGTGTATCTGTATTGGGATATGGGGTCATATGAAATGTGTTTTTAATTGTGGGTATAGTCTTATTTATTTGAAATAATCTGGGATTTCTGTCTGTCAAGCCACTCCTTGTAGGAGATTTATATTCCCTGTCTATTGACATTTGGTTTGGGTTGATGACTTGATCTGGCCAATTAAAAAGAGAAAAATGATATGTACTACTCCTGAGCAGAAGATTTAGAAGTCATCTTATGGTTCCACCTTTGCTCTTTTTTTCTGTGCCATAAATCTGATGATAGCTTAGATAGAATCTAATCCTTAAGCCTGAGTCTTGGAATAAAAATGACATAGAGTAGGACTGTACTCAATCCCCAATGGACATATTTTAGATGCAAGAAACCATCTGAGAGAGAGGGAAAAAAGGAGAGAGAGAAATTTGAGACTCATCTGCGGCAACAGCCTGCCTTGGGCCAGATACTAAACAAGAATTCCTTGGTTTCAGGGTAAAATCATATGAATGTGAGTGCATGAAAGAAAAAATGATATTGGGAAAGTCATTTTTCTTATACAGGTCTTTCTAACATTTCAAAATTCTGTTATTCATGACCTAGTTTAAGCATCACTTTCTTGGGAAAACATGTCAGAGGTACCCCAGTTTATATACTTCTCTTATGGGAGCAATCAACATGTTTCTCTTAGATTAGTTGTGAAAATATTAAACCTGAGCTTTTAAAATGTCTAATTCAAGTCCTTATAATTACTTCATGATACCTACAGTAACACAAGTGGCACACAGAAAATGTTCAATTAATGTTTACTATACTTTCATGAAAAAAATATACAAACATTTTCTTAATATACAAATATTTTCTTAATATGTAAATGTTCCCAATATTGTCTTTGGACAAAGTATCCCAAGCAAAGAATCCCCAGTTAGACAAACTATGGTATAAATAAACATAAATGTGTGTGTGAGAATGTGACAAATGTGTATTTTCATGATGTTCACGGTCTTTGGGAATACTGTCATTGTCATTGTTAATTAAGGATATGTGCAAATAAACAAAGTGAGAAAAAATCCTAAAAGTGACATCTGTCTGCATATAAATATTCAAAATAAAGTTGTTTATGTAAACATTTTGTCATCTTTCCGTACAACTATTATATATATCATTAGAAATATATCAGAATAGCTTTGTTGTTTTATTTCCAAAATAAACTCTAAACATGTACAACCAGTTTTCATGGTTTCAGGCTTATGCTGCATGTTCTTACGGCCACAAAATAAGAAAAAAATATTATAAGGCAAAATTGTCAGTCCTAAAGATTTCCTTTTAATATATAAAAGCATATACTTCTTTTTCTCCTTTGAAACTAGAATAATAATACATGTCTACTTAAAATGTTTACTGGGCCAACTTATTCTGCCTGACAGGTCTCCAAATTTGGCCTGATATAAGAATTCAGTTAATGAAATTTAAAGAAGCCTCATTTTCATCCTTTTTTAAAACACAAATATGTATTAGAAATCTGGCAAAGTCTTCTGTCAAATTGAACTATTGAACTCAGGGCAGTAAAAGTCCCTCCCCAGGCAAGAGATTTAAATCATTTTCAAAGTTAATTTCCTGCTCCCAGATGGAGAACAAATCTAATCGGGTTTACTTCATTCTTAGGATGAACAGAAAAATGTCACTTGCATACTCAAAAAAGGAAAAAGAAAATCTTAGGGAAGGCAGCCTCCAATCCACATCACAGCAGACAAAGAAAGTAATCCTGAAATGGAATGTATGGAGTCATTTTGAATCTGAAAGCAGATCTAAATTTAATCTAGACAAACCTCTAATCTTACTTCTAACCTAGTTCTGTTCAGAGATGATGTCTGTTTACAGCTGAAATACACGTTTTAAAAACTGTTCGCTGTAAAGGGGAAAAACACTTTCTAGTCCTAAGAAGGGATCTGAGTAAACTGCCTGAGCTTAATATGTGAAACGAGGTTAGAACCCTTCAAAGCCCTATGGACAGAAAATTTTTCTCCTTATCAGCTATAGCTTAAATATAAGACAGGGTGAGTTAACATTTGAATCACAGAATAATAGTACTATAGAAATAGTGAAGTAAATATTCTTGTTCTTGATTTAACAGCTGCTGAATTCTATTTAAAGCTGCGTTGCTATGTACCTGTTGAGAAAGATTCCCATCTGCTGTTGGCAGACATTGAGTGCCTACATCCCTCAATGGTGTTCTTTCTTGGTAACCAAAGCATCCTCAGCAAAGAAGCAGGTGTATCATTAGATCTTCCCGAAGCAGGTTGACACTGGCTGGGCTTCTCTCAATCTACCCTACCACATATGGCTTTTCATGGCCTCCAATGAAAAGAAAAGTAGTAGGTTACAATCCAACATGGAGACATTTTCCTAAGTAACTTACATAACTTTATCTCTTCTCGAAGGACAAATTACCCCTGAAGTCAGCAATACAATAAAACTCTTTTCAGAAAGAGCTACAATGGACTTCATAATATTAAAGTCTGTATTTTCTTATGAATACGAAGTAGGAAAACAAGCAGAAGCCTCTATAGTTTGAAGTAGGATTTCATCCATCCTTTGTTTTATGTATCAGTTCAGGTTGTAAAGCAGAAGATGTTAAAAAGAAAAGAGAAAAGAAAAATTTGTCTTTTTTGAACCTTTCCCCAGGACATCCCCTTTTCTTTCACCATTGCTCTTTGTTCTGTTCTCATCACTATTTTTGCAAGTTTTGTAAGTTCCTGTTTTCTCATCTGAGCAGCACAGTGAAGGTCACAAGATATGCCTGAATTGTAAACCTGTCACCATTTGATAAACTGCCTTTGTTCTGACTCTGTAAGCCTTCTTGCCTGCCTTGCACGTTTCACGCCACTAAACTAGCCAACCCCTTTTGGTTGTGCGTATAAAAGTCTAGTCCTGTCTTTGCTCGGGTCTCAGCCTTTGGATGCTAATCCACTGAGCTGGTGTGCACCTTAATAAAAATCTTCCAGTCTCAACCATTATTCTCTCTTGTCCCTTGATTCCTAAAACATTTCTGGTGACCCAGATGGGACTGGAGATGAAAGCTTTGCTGTCTCCTTTGCCTGTGGGTCTGGGCAGACCTGTGACCTCAGGTGCCACTGGGGGAATTTAAACCTGGAGGAGGGTTCAGCTCTCCCAAAACCCAGTGCCCTTCCCTGGCAGTGCAATGGAACCTAAGGGGCTACAGGACAATTCCAGGACTAGCGGGCTACAAGACTGCCGTAAGGTTTGGGGCTCAAGGCAGGACCCATCCCATAAGAATGGAAGGAGAGTCTGATCAACTCCCAGGTTGTACCAAGTAGACTCACCCAGGATATAGGAAGGCTCACAAAGTCAGATGAAACCTATGCCCCAGCCTCAGAAGGGGAACTGGGAGTGGGGAAGTATGTGAATGTGTGCGTAAGAGTGCAGTGGAGTGTGTAGGACTGCAAGTCTCCTTAGTGTGAGACTGTACTTCCCGAGCAAGTGTGGGACCGACTGGGGCTAGTAGTGAACCACATAAGGCTTATTGAGGCCCCCACAATTTAGCAATTGTGGGGTCGTGGTTCAGGATTTATATGAACCTTCCAATGTCAAGCGCATCTGAAATACTCCCGTGAAGGAGGCAGTCTAATCAGTCTGTGAAAGTAACTAAAGTGAAGAGAGTGAGTTGTGCTGTAACTGGGAGGAGACGGGAGGAAAGCCATAGAAATCCACCCCATTAGAAAGTATGTTAAAGAGCTTTAAGAAAGGTTATGAGGGATATTATAAGATCAAGTTAACCACCCAGAAGTTAAGAACTCTGTGAAATAGAATGGCCCTCTTTTAATGTTGGATGGCTGGCCGAAAGAATAAATACATAAAGGAACAATTGTGTGTCAAGTGGTGACTAGGGTGGAAGGACAACCAGGGTATCCAGACCAATTTCCTTATATTGAATCATGGCTGAATATAGTCCAAACCCAACTTGCATGGCTACAGCCCTGCCTGGCAGCTTACTGAAAATTGCTAGTAGCCTGATATGAGCCTAAAATGAGAGAAAAAAATCAGCTTTGCTGGGAGCTTCGGAGACAAAGGAAAAGCCACAGGAAAGAAGAAAAACCAGTTTTGCAAGAACCATAAGAGGAGATAGAAATCCCTCCTCTCTCTATCACTCTCTACTAACCTCTACCAAGGCCAGCCTCCAAGGAGTCAATTTCAGATGATGAGACTCAGGTTTCAACCCAAAAGGAAAAATCAGAACCACCGCCCCAGGAGAACAGTAAGGAAAGTCAGAATGATCAAGCAAGGCACCTCCGGTCTGGCCGCACTCAGGCTTTGCAGATGCCTCTCTGGGAAACTCCAGGACTCCTCTATTATGATCAACATGGCCATTTCCAAAGCGGGCAACAGACCGTCACCTATCAGTCCTTCTCAACCACTGACCTCCTTAACAGGAAACACCATATTCCCTACTACACAGAGAAGCCTCAGGCCCTTATAAATCTAATGCAGTCCATTTTTCAGACACATAACCCAACATGGCCAGGTTGCAAACAGCTCCTTCTGACACTGTTTAACACCGAGGAGCACCGAAGGGTGACCCAGGTAGCCCTCCGCAAGCTAAAAAACAATGCACCAGAAGGCACACTTAATGTCCAGGCATACACTCAGGGCCAATTCCCAGAAGCAGACCCATACAAGGACCCAAATGATGCAACCCAATTACAGCACCTGCAGAAGTTCCGAGAGGCACTCCTGCAAGGACTGAGGGAGGGCACAAAGACAGCAGTCAATATAAGAACAATATCAGAAGTATTTCAGAGAACTGATGAAAGCCCTTGCCAGTTTTATGCGAGACTCTGTGACTCTGTGAGGCATTCCGGCTCTACAGGTTGTTTGATCCTGAGGCTACTGAGAACCAGTGCATGAAGAACACAGCATCTGTAGGACAAGCCCACGGAGACATCAGGCAGAAACAACAGAAGCTAGAAGGTTTTGCAGGCATGAATGCCTCCCAAATTTTGGAAGTGGCCAAGGTGAACATTAACGGTGACCAGAAGGCAAAAACGGAAGCAGATCAAAGACTCGGGAAGAAAGCCAATCTGCTGGTGGCAGCACTCACGGAAAACGGAGCAAATGTCACAAGAGGATGTGGATGTAAGCATGGACAAGGAAGGGGCCAGACCAGGAAAAGACCCAAGCATCAGCCAAGACTGAATAAGGACCAATGTGCATGAGGCAAGAAGAAAGGACACTAGAAGAATGAATGTCCAGGCAACAATGAAGGAAATGACAAAAGCCATAAAGCTACAAGACCACCAGCCAATGGCTACTGAACAGAAGGAGCCAAACATTGACCTTAGCAGGCTAGGAAGAACCAAAAGGTATGAAGACTAGGAAGGACCAGGCTCCATCTCCTTAGGCCCCCAGGAGCCCATGGTCACATTGGAAATAGGTCAACTGAAAGACTTTACAGTAGACACAGGGAGTGAACACTCAGTAGTGACACAGCCCATAGGCCACTATCCAAAAATCATGCGACTACTATTAATGCTAAAGGGGTCCCAGAGAAAACGCCATTCTGCCATCCTAGGACGTGGTTCATAGGGGGACGAAAGATCCCAAATTGCCCAGTTCCCTTCCTAAGAAGAGACCTGCTCCAAAAACTGCAAGCCCAGATTGATTTTAGGCTACAAAAGAACATGCCTTTGAATCTGACTCACCCAGGGGCCATGGTGTTAACTCTTACCATCCTGCAAGCTGAGAAATAAAGACTGTACTGAGAGGGGTTGCCAACCAGGCCTAGATGAACTGTACAGGCTGTCTTGTAAAACTCCTGGAATACAGGCCAAAAAGAACCCACATGGGATGGCTGTAAACCAGGTGCTGGTGATGGTGGAACTAAAACCGGAAGTAACTCTGGTTCAGGTTCATCAATACCCACTTCCCTGAGAAGCCAAACAAGGCATCCAAGGATATTTGAAGTAGTTCTTAAAACACAGAATCTTAGCCTGATGTCAGTCATCTTGGAACACTCCACTTTTGCCAGACCAAGGACTAATAAATACAGGCCAGTGCAGGACTTTCATGCTGTAAATCAGGCTACCATAACCACCCATCTGAGTATACCAAACTTGTACACATTGATGAGACTCAGTCTGGCTAGTGCTGCCTGGTTTACTTGCCTGGACTTAAAAGATGCTTTCTCCTGTCCCTGCCTGGCACCAATCAGTCAGCCCATCTTTGCCTTTCAATGGGAGGATCTAGTCACAGGCATAAAGGAACAGCTCACCTGGACTAGATTGCCACAAGGATTCAAAAATTCTCTAATGATCTTTGGAGAGGCATTGGTCACTGCACCTACACCTCACCAAAGAACAACTGCACCTTGCTGCAATATGTGGATGACCTTCTTTTGATGGTCCCAACTCATGAGGACAGCTACCAAGGAAGCCAAGACTTTCTCCTCCTCCTCTGGAAGGCTGGACATAAGGTGTCCAAGAAAAAGGCTTAAATTTGCTGACAGAATGTCAGATATTTAGGCTTAAAACTGACCCGAGGGGAAGGCCAGCTAGGCATTGAATGAAAACAGGCTGTTTGTGCACTCCAAATCCCAAACACTAGGCTCCAGATAAGAGAGTTCTTCGGGGCAGCAGGGTTCTGTCACATCTAGATCTCAAATTTCTCATTTATGGCCAGGCCATTATACGAAGCCAGAAAACGGGGTGAAAGGGAGCCCTTCCTCTGAAAGGCTGACCAGGTAAAGGCATTTAAACAAATCAAAGAAGCCCTAACTCAGGCCCTGGCCCCAGGACTGCCCGATATAACTAAACCTTTCTTTCTGTATGTCCATGAACAAAAGGGAATGACTGGTAGGAGTCCTGACTCAAGTCATAGGATCATGGCATCACCAGGTGGCATACTTATCCAAACAACTGGACTCCATGGCACAAAGATGGCCTCCTTGCCTTAAGGCACTGGCTGCCACTGCCATGCTGCCACAAGAGGCTGACAAACTGACTTTAAGGCAACAACTGACTGTCCAAGTTCCACATTCAGTTATAACTTTAATGGATCAGAGAGGGCTCCATTAGTTATCAGATCCAAGGAGGAGCCGGTACTGGGGGTTCCTGTGCAAAAATCCCCACATAACTTTAGAAACAGTAAACACCCTTAACCTGGCCACCTTGCTCCCAATCAAATGGGGAGCCCTGCTTCATGACTGTGTGGAAACAGCCAATGAAGTTTTTTCAAGGTGGGGAGATCTCATGGATCACCCCCTTAAAGACCCAGATGTTGAATACTTCACAGACAGGAGCAGTTTCATACTGGAAGGGCTCCACCAGGTAAGGTATTCAGTGGTAACACTAGACTCAAGGGTGGAGACTCAGCCTCTGCCCACCAGGAAATCAGCCTAGAAGGCAGAGCTACTAGCCCTGATGAAAACTGCTTTGCTGGCAAGAGGCCAAAGGGGGTCAATGTCTACATTGATTCCAAATATGCCACTGCCACATCACATGTTCATGGAGCTATATACGAAAAGAGAGGACTGCTAATTCCTGAAGACAAAGAAAGTACAAGGAAGAAATTCTACAGCTCTTAGATGCTGTACAGGCCTCCAAGAAGGTAACTTTTATACACTGCAGGGGGCACCAAAGGTCAGGAACACTGGAGGACAAAGGAAACAAAATGGCAGACAGAGGAGCAAAATGGGCAGCTATGACTACTCTGCCTCCTAGAAAAGAAGCCCTGGCTATGGCCCTCCTCCCAGGGCCTCTGCTCCCTAAAGTCCCAAGTTACTCTCCAGATGAGAAGGTATGGTTTGCCTGACAATCTAGAAAATACATTGAGGGACAATGGTAGAAATTCTCCAATAGGAGGCTAGCCATCCCTGAAATGATGGCCCCCAAATTTGTAAGACAATTCCACCAGTAAACTCATAGGAGTAAAATGGGACTAGAAGCACTACTGGGACACCATTTCTATGCACCACTGCTCACTGCCATCACATGAGCCGTTGCAAACAATGCCTAACTTGTGCCCAGAACAACCCACCCATGACAAAGGCCCACTTGACCCCTGGGGATTCAGGAAATGAAGGGCACACCCTGTGAAAACCTGCTTACAGACTTTACCAAGTTGCCTGGTCGGGGCGGGGGCTGTCGGTACATGCTGGTAATCATCTGCACCCTTTCTGGACGGGTCGAGGCTTTCTCCACCTATACAGAGAAAGCACCAGAAATGACTAAAGTACTGTTAAAAGACATCATCCCCAGATTTGGATTGACTCTAAGGTCAGACAACAGACCAGCATTTGCAGCCGAAATAGTCCAGGATCTATCACAGCCGTTAAAATGGAAATTACAAACAGTCTACCAACCACAGAGTTCGAGAAAAGTGGAACACATGAACCAGACACTCAAACAGCTACTAAAGAAATACTGCCAGGAAACCCATCTGAGATAAGAACAAGTCCTGCCCATTGTCAGGTATAAGTGAAGTGCACCCCCACCAAACCAAGTATTCACCCTATGAAATCTTCTTTGGCCAGCCACCCCTAATCATAGGTCAAATTAAAGGTAATCTTTATGAAGCAAAATAATTGACCTTGAGAAGGCAAATGCAGGCTTTAAGGATAGTTATGCAAGGTGTCCATGGCTGGGTACAGGAAAGAATGCCTATAAGCGTCACAGACCCAATACATCCTTTAAACCCAAAGACTCTGTTTAGGTCAAAAAATAGAGTCCAGCCACTCTAAGACCCACATAAGATAGGCCCCGTACTGTAATCTTGTCTACCTATCCCCACTGCTATTAAAGTTACGGGAATCGTGCCTTGGATCCACCACAGTCAGCTAAAACCGGTGATCTAAGACAAGTAGACCAGCCAACAAGACCAGACCCCCCGAGCCTGCTCATCCTACGACAGGATCCAGTTGCCATCGTGGACGACAACAGTCCTGCTCTGATTCCCACAACAGTTGCAGGACTGTAATTTTGTTTAAAGTAAATTTGTTTCTTTTACTCTACTGCTTAATCCAAAGCATGTCTTCATAATTAAAACTGTATATGTCTAATGTGCAGAATACTCAAATCAATAACATAAAAATTTATAGATTAAAAAGAGGACCTCAGGAGTCTATTCTTTTTCAAAATATAGACATTGCTCAGTCAAAACAAGGTAAATTTTAAGATAAGACTATAGGCCATGATTTTTCATGTCAGGGGTGTGGTGTAGAGATTATTTTATCACCCAGGTATTAAGCCTAGTACCCATTAGTTATTTTTCTGACCCTCTCTCTCATCCCAGCCTGTTAGTTCCCAATTGTAATGAGGTATTTGGTTTTCTTTTCCTGTGTTAGCTTGCTAATGATAATGGCCTCCAGCTCCATCCATGTTCCTGCAATGAACATGATTTCATTCTTTTGTATGGTTGCATAGTATTCCATGGTGTATATATATCACATCTGTATCTAGCCTACCACTGATAAGTATTTAGGTTGATTCCATGTCTTTGCTATATAAATAGTGCTGAAATGAACATACACATGCATGTATCTTTATAATAGAATGATTTATATTCCTTTGGGTATATACACAGCAATGATATTGCAGGGTTGAATAGTGGTTCTGTTCTTATGTCTTTGAGAAATCAGCACACTGCTTTTCACTATGATTGAACAAATTTTCACTTCCACCAAACAGTGTATAAATGTTCCTGTTTACTCCAAAATCTCACCAGCATCTGTTTTTTGACTTTCTAATAATGGCCATTCTGACTGGAGTGAGATGGTATCTCATCATAGATTCGATTTGCATGTTTCTAATGCTCAGTGATGTTAACCTTTTTTTCATATGCTTGTTGGCCACATGTATATTTTCTGTTGAAAAGTGTCTGTTCATGTCGTTTGCCCACTTTTTAATTAGGTTGTTTGAGTTTTTTCTTATAAATTTACTTAAGTTCTTTGTAGATGTTGGAAATTAGAACTTTGTCAGATGCACAGTTTGAAAACCTCTTCTCCCATCCTGTATGTTGTCTTTTGACTCTGTTGATCATTTCTTTTGCTGTGCAGAAGCTCTTTAGTTTAATTAGGTCCCATTTGTCAATTTTTGCTTTTGTTGCAATTGCTTTTGGAGTCTGTGTCATCAAATCTTTACCCATTTCTATGTCCAGAATGGTTTTGCCTAGTTGTCTACCCAACATTTTTATCATTTTGGGTTTTACATTTAGGTCTTTAATTCATTTTGAGTTGATTTTTGTATATAGTGTGTGATGTTTAATACTGAGTGACAACTTGATTGAAGGATGCAAAGTATTGTTCCCCAGTATGTCTGTGAAGGTTAAAAAGACTAACATTTGAGTAAGTGGACTGGGAGAGACAGACCCACTGTCAGTCTGGGTAGGAACCATTTAACTGGCTGCCAGTGCAGACAGAATAAAGGGGCAGAAAAGGATGGAAACAGCCGACTTGCCGAGTGTTCCAGCCTTCATCTTTCTCCCATACTGGATGCTTCCTGCCCTTGAACATCAGACTCCAAGTCCTTCAGCTTTTGGACGCTTGGACTTACACCAGTGTTTTGCCAGAGGCTCTCAGGCCTTCCAGGACAGACTGAAGACTGCACTGTCAGCTTCCCTACTTAAGAAGCTTTGATACTCAGACTAGCTTTCTTGCTCTTCAGCTTGTATATGGTATATTGTGGGACTTCATCTCATGATTGAAGGAGGCAGTACTCCTTAATAAATTCCTCTTTTTATATACATCTATCCTATTAGTTCTTTCTAGAGAACCCTGACTGATATATGAAGTAAGGAAGGGGTCCAGTTTCAATTCTCTGTATGGCTAGTCAGTTACCCCAGAACCACTTATTGAATAAGGAGTCCTTACATCAATGCTTGTTTTTGTCAACTTTGTCAAAGATCAGATGGTCATAGATGTGCAGCCTTATTTCTGGGCTCTCTATTCTGTTCCATGGGTCTATGTGTCTATTTCGGTACCAGTATCATGCTGTTTTGGTTAACATAGCCCAGTAGTACAGTTTAAAGTTGGGTAGTGTGATGTCTCTTGCTTTGTTCTTTTTGCTTAGAATGGCTTTGGCTATTCAGGCTCTTTTTTTTGGTTCCATATGAATTTTAAATAGTTTCTTTCTAGTTTTGTGAAGAATGTCATTGGGAGTTTGATAAGATTAGCCTTGAATCCGTAAACTGCTTTGAGCATTATGGCCATTTTAACAATATCAATTCTCCCATCCATGAGCATGGAATGGTTTTTCATTTGTTTGGAGTCACTGGCTTTCAATGACTATCAGACAAAGTTTGCTTTTAATTTCAACATTTTTTTCATGGGTTGATTATGTAATAGTTCTATATTGACTAAATGTTTAAAAAAACTTTCCAAACCTGAAACATCAAATTGTACAACCTACCAGGGAAATTTTACCTGATTTCATCTACACACCTGGTCTTGCCCACTGGAAATTTAAAACTAGTAAGGGCAATAAAACACATTCATGAATTAAAGTAATATATTGCAGATGCTCTAGGAATTGCAGATAAAATAAGTAAGGATTCCTGGGAAGGGTCATTTTGTTTCAGAAACAGGCAAGGATGAGTTCATGAAAAAAATACACTGGAGATGGATTTTTAAGGTTGGGGTGAGATTTACACAGGTAAAATAAGTTTTACGGATAAAACAATACCTACCACACAGATATAAAGATATAAACAGAAGTATGAAAGGAAGAACTAAAGAAAATAACAATAACATAAACAATAATTGTCATTTATTGAGTTCCTACAATGTGCCAGAAATTAAGCTGAGATTTTATACATACTATATTTAATATTCCTACAGGAGGAGTACTGTTATCCTCATAAAAATGTAAAAAATTGAGGTGAGGTTCATAATTTCAGAGACATCAGTAACTATAATAAGGAAAAGTCAGAATTTATGTTTACATCTGCCTGACTTTAAGATTTGTGGTATTTTTAGTGTGTTCATACTGTTCAGGCCAATAAAGCAAGGTCCATAACAGGGAGTGCTTAGCCATGTTCAGTGCTGCTGAGAAGTTGAATAAGGGAACTGAGAACTGACCTTTGGCTATGACCACAAGAAGGTCACTTCTGGCTTTGAAAGGAACAGTTTTAAAGTTTCATTGAGGCTAAATTCCTAATTACAGTGGATTACACAGAGAATGCGACGTGAGAAAGTAGACATTGATGGTAGACAAATCTTTAGAGAATTTGACTGTGTAGAGGAGGAAAAAAAAATGATTTTCTATCTATCCTTCACAGTTCTTAGTTAAAAAAAGACAGATTAGTAAGGGAAAACAAACAGAAAGAGATATACCATGTAGATCTCATGTACACATGGGAAATACTCAGGGAAAAGGAATAAATCTCAACAAGGTGACCTAGAACCCGAACTATTACATAGCATCTTCAACTCAAAGAAAGAAAGAAGGATGTTGGGGAGGCAAGGTATAGGAGATTTATGGTAGATTAAAGTTAGTGAAGTTGGTTATATAGACTCCTCTGATACCATATCCAGTTTATAAGGGTCTAAAGTAATCTCTAGTGATCAGTCTTTGTCTTTCCTGGTAGAGAGGGAGTAGAGGGACACCTTTTAAATGTATGTCCTGCTTTTAGGTTAATAGAGTGTGGGTACCAACAGGGAACTTCCCCTTCTGAAGGTTCTCTGAAAAATCAGCTTGCAAAAGGCAGATTAATATGAGAAGAGGCATAAAAGTTTTTTAACATGTATACAAAGGAGCCTTCAGAATGAAGACCCAAAGATACAGGGGAAATTGTTCATTTTTATGCTGATATTCAACAAAATATAGACAGCCTTGTAGAAATATCAGTGGTCAAGGAAGCTTGCAGTGAAACAATGCCAGTCAGAAAATTTCTTCATGACTGGTTTTTACACAGGTAGGAAAAGGGAAAGTTAGAGTAATATTTTTAGGTTTTATCACTGGCTTTAGGAAAAAAGGGTTCTGGTTTCTATAACTCTACTCAAGAAAGAGGAATTCTAGTTTTTAATGGCTAGCCTTGGCAGAGAATGGGAGTGAAATACAGGAGAGTTGGAAAAGTTCAAAGAAAAACTTTTGCTTCTGAGGGCTTTATTTTGGGGACACAAAGTGAGTCCCAACAGAAAAGAGGCAGATAACTTTTCTTGCAGCTGCTTCTAATTGCCTTCAGTTCAAAATTATTCTTAAGCCAAAGTGGCATATTCTGCTGTTTTTCAGTTATCAAGAAAATAGGCAAGTAAGGCCATAACTGGACAATGATTTGAGGTCTAGGAAGTTTTTTGGCTTTGTATTTTGTTTGTTGGTAAACGTGATCTAATAGAGAGAAAGAAGATGATGATATAAGAAGAGAGATCATTATAGGATCCAAGTCCTCAAGAAGGTGGCACTGCCTGGGAAGCAGAGGAAGAAAGGGCTGTCTGGAACCAGTGGGAGGGCAAGAGTGGTGATAACTTATGGTGACAGAAGAAGGAGGAGAAGACCTCGGCACAGATCCAGGCAGGCTGTTTGTTTTGGTTCCGGGGGGAAAAAAAGGCGTTCTCTGATTTTTTGTTGTCAATAAAAAAGGAAGCAAGATTGTCATCTGAGAAGTAGGGTAAGGGGACATAATGAAGAGTATAGTAGTGAGTTGTACTGAATCTATTGCATTCTTTTTCTGAAAAATCACAGAATGAAGTCCAAGGCTGCTTGCTTTATGGAGGAAGCAAAGCACACCTGGAACAGAGGAAAAAGACTGAAGTCAGCAGTGCTGAAATAAGAAAATCCTACAAAAGCCTGGAGACAATTTTTATAGACACGGATCTGAGTAGCCCAAAGTGAAATGATAAATAGATGCCAAAGTATATAAAGCATCTTAGATACTGACAGTAAAGCATCCACAGAGTATTAGGCAGAAGGAGTGGAACCTGCCGACCATGTGAGAGTAACAGCAGTGTGATTCTCAATCTTGTGTTTCCATATAGGAAACATAGATATGTTCCATACATGAAACATTTGTTGCATTAAGTGACAAGTTCTGTAATGGTCTTGGAGAAGCAGATGGGAGGTAAAGCAGCACAGGTATGGGGCTTCTAGTGATACCTGAGAAAATGTACCTTTATCCAAATGAAGCAACAAAATAAGAAAATTCAAAGGAATTTCCTTATTTTTAGCTATGGAATAAAGTTTTGATGAACTATCAGGTTAAAAGAATTTGAACACAAGTGTGTATTTATCATCTATTTAAGGTGGTATTCTTTAAATATGTCACTAGTTAGGTATTTGCTTATTTTTTATTCATTCATACATTTTAAAAATCGTATTACACAAATGTGTTGTATAAAATTAGTTTATATATAACAGTCACTTATATAGATACTACAATGTGTGTGGTGCAAACAGCTTTACATACATGAACTCGTTTAATGGAAACAACAACTCTTTGACATATATACTGTTATTACACCCATTTTATAGATAAGGGAATTGAAGCAAGAGTCCTGCAAGGATTTCATCCTTAGCAACAGGCGAAGCTAAGGCTATACATGCAGACTGACTCTAGCTGCTCTTACCCTCTACCATAGTGTTTTATCTTCTAATTACAGACATTGAGTGCAATAAGTACATTAAAATAATAAAACTAGAGAACAAACTAGATATAAGTAGAGAAAAATTATTGTACCAGGACACAAGTGCAAGAACCACTAAATAGAATTCTAAGTTTTTTAGTGTTCGGGGTAAAAATAGAAACATAATTTGTAAATCTGCAGATTTGGCATGACTCCTGCCTATAGATAAATTATAATAGGTAACAATCTCCAATGATAAATTTTGAGTGTTATGGGCTGAATTATGTCTCCTCAAATTTTATATGTTGAAGACCTAAACCCCAGTACCTAACAATGTGACTGTGTTTTGAAGATGGATCGGTTAGGTTATGAGGCCCTCCCTCAGGATGGGCCCATATGAAGCCATTAGAATGGTCTCTTACAGGTTCTTACAAGAAGAGGAAATCTGGACACAGAGAAAGACACCAGGGATATGCACAGAGAGGAAATGTCATGTGGAATGAACACAACTAAAAGGCAGCTGTCTGTAAGCCAAGGAGAGACTCCAGGAGAAACCAAACCTGACAATAAGATCTTGGACTTTGAGTCTCTAGAACTTTGATATTATAAATTCCCTGTGTTTAAGCCACCCAGTGTGTGGTATTTGTTTATGGCAGCTGGAGCAAACCAGTACAATGGGGCTTGTACAACAAAACAGTTTAAATGGACCTCAGGACAGAAGCGGAAATTTTGACCAAGATTATTCATCAGTGGAGTAGGAATGAAGAAGGCTTTAGGCCACATTATAACCCCTGTAGAACCAGATAACCTTACCCACTATCCAAGAACAATAGTTGAAATCCAATGGTAATTATATTAACTAAAATCTATGTACTGGCCATTTCTCCTGCACATTTCAGGGAAATGGGGGAAAAAAGCAAAAGACACTTTCACAGTAAAGAATGACCCTTCATTACATGATTTTCTTTGCCAAAAAAAATATTATTTTCTCCCATTTCTTTTATTCTAGCCACACATTTTTATAGAAGCTACTTGCAGAAACATGATCTGAAAACTGACATTTTCAAGCAGGTCCAGGCACTGCGCAGGGCACCGAGACAACCCTCTCAGCATGTTGACCTCTGCCTTTCCCTGAGCCAAGTTCTGATCACAGTGGGAGATTTGAACTCATTATGAAACAGAATTCAGCTTCCAGAACTGGGTACCATATGTCTTCCTTGGTGATAAGGTTGACATTTGCATCCATTGAAAATACATAAGTCAAGTCATTCTTGTGCTAATGCTCAAGGGAAGAAACTGTTGCTGACTTAAACCCAAGCACTGACAGATAGCAGCCCTGGGATCTGCAGGTTTTCACATCAGCACATCTTCCAGAAGGTGCAACTGTAAAGCAGTCATGCCTTAGAATTTTGAAACAGACAATAGATACAGAGGTAAAGGAAGTTAGGATTTTTGCTTTCTCTTCTGTCTCTATAGCTTACACTGCTCATTGACTTTCCTCTCATGCAGTTTCCAGTTGTTTCTTTTTTACAGGCAATTAGTTTCTCAATAGAAAATTTTAATAGTCTGTTTGTGCTCTGTTTTAATTGGAAAATGTGAATATTACCTTGCATCAGCATAGAGTAGAGAAAAATTCATTTACTGAGGTTTCTTATTGTTCACTACATTCTATTGGTGATCCATTATGACCTTTGAGTAATATTATGTAGCAGAACCAGAATAAAAAGTATGCAGAAATAACCATTTACAGTGTTCTCATATTGAGGGACTGTGTTAAGAAAGAAAACTTCTCTTCCTGGGTCCATGAGAAGCGTGGTTTCAAAGGCAGGAGTTTAGGAGTTTCCCAGTGCCATGCCTCTATCCACAACCCATCTGGGAGCACAGAGTTCTTCGGGTTTCCCCAGCCCAGGCTAGGTAGACAAATCCAGGTGGGCTTCTTTGTCCAAAAAGCCTCCGGAAAGCTCTGGGAGGATGGGGCTCTGTTGTGGACCAAGCAGACCATCTGGTATCAGAGTTAAAGTTCAATCACTCCAGAGGAAGTCTGAAAGAACTCCTCTTATTGGATGATAACATGAATGAGGAGGGAATAACTCCAGGGTTAAAACTCGCTGTTCCTTACCTATATGGATTCCTTCTTTGGATCCCGTCCCAGGACAGCGTGAGAGCTGTCTCTCCTTCTCTCTCTTTCCCTCTCTCTCTTTGACTAATAAATTGCTGTTTGCAAATCTCTTTGGGTCCACAACATTCATTCCAAAGGTAAGCTCACCACACCTCTGGGGCTCCTTACCCCATTCTTTGGGGTAAGAGAAGCCAAGGACCTCAGATCAGGGAACTAGAAACATATTTGGGAGGACCCTGCTCCCTCCCCCAGTTACAATATGGCCTTGATAAACAAAAAACTCTAAGATGCAATAATGACTGTTAACTTACACTCATTTTCTAATTTATTTTTAAACCTTAAATGTATTCAAGTTCTTGCTTTGTTATTTATGCTACTTTAGTCAAACCATCTTAAATCACCACAATTACTTAATAATGTCTATCGTTCTACAAACAGTAGACATAATGTTATTTAATTATTTCATGACCAAATACTCATCTTGAATCTTGGGGAAAATGTGGGGTTGGTTAACATTCCACTAGAGAACAAGAAGAGGAAGAAAGATTTAATAAAACTTGAATTCACTGTCTTTATGGTAATTGTATATTTGAATACCTAAGACTTCTCTTTAAATCACTGAAGTAATAGGGAACAATTTAACTTTTAGTTGGTTATTTTGCTACGTTCTTGCAATGCAACCAGGCTGAAGATATTACAGAGGTCAAAAACATAAGCAGTGTTAGGAGTGTGTAGCAAAAGCAATGCTCAGGTAGCTAAGAAGGCCTGGCTTTCTGCCTTGCCTATGCCCCTGATTTTCTAAGTGATCTGTCACATTCACAAGATCTGTTACATTTTCCTCATCTATAAACAGCAGTAGTGAGACCTTATCTAATATGGTTTGGATTGTGTGCCCTCTAGATCTCATCGGATATGTAATTCCCAGCGTCAGAGGTGGGGCCTGGTCGAAGTGTTTGGATCACGGGATGGATCCCTCATGGCTTAGTGCTGTCCTCTTAATAGTGAGCTCTCACAAGATATGGTGGTTTAAGGGTACATGTCATTTCTGTCCCCACTCTCATTTTCCTGCTGCTGCTTTTGCCATGAGACATTCTGGTTCCTGCTTGAGGTTTCCCTAGAAGCTGAGCCAATGCCAGTTGGATGCTTGTACAGCAAGCAGAACTGTGAGCCAATTAAACCTCTTTTCTTTATAAATTACCCAGGTTCAGGTATTCCTTTATAGCAATGAAGAATGACCTAACATGTTGTGTATCTAATGTTTCTTGAGATTAAATTAGGTGATGCATAAAATGTAGTTAGGAAATTATAAGTATAAAGTATTCTATTAATTGGAAGCTTATCTATTGGTTAACTTGGTTAACTTGAATGGTAACTTAGTCTAAGCATGAAAAGCTTCATTTATAAGTGTTACTCCTCAGAACTGGTACTGGATTGTGCCTGTCATATACCTTTTATTTAAATAACATTCTTACAGATTTTAAAAATATATCTACATAGTCTCATTTAGTTTTGTGTACATCTTATAGACTCCATGACATTAGGCAAGGTATCTTGGTATGACAGGTATTTGGCAGATAATGAAATGGATTTTGACTAAATGAATCATCTACTAAATTTAAGTATGTTCAAGGCATTTGGTGGTTACAAAAAAAGAAAAAGAAAATTAGATGATAAAGTATTGTAAAGTTTACACATCATTTAAAGACGTTGAGTGATTTCCAGTAATTATATAAAGAAGAAACTGTCTCCCTTAAATTATTATTTTGCATTATTATTTCAGGTAGTATAAATTTCTTATCATTAAAAAATTATTTTTCGGCTGGGTGCGGTGGCTCAAGCCTGTAATCCCAGCACTTTGGGAGGCCGAGGCGGGTGGATCACGAGGTCAAAAGATTGAGACCATCCTGGTCAACATGGTGAAACCCCGTCTCTACTAAAAATACAAAAAACTAGCTGGGCATGGTAGCGCATGCCTGTAATCCCAGCTACTCAGGAGGCTGAGGTGGGAGAATTGCCTGAACCCAGGAGGCGGGGTTGCGGTGAGCTGAGATCGCGCCATTGCACTCCAGCCTGGGTAACAAGAGCGAAACTCCGTCTCAAAAAAAAAAAAAAAAAAATTATTTTTCTCTTGTCAAGGAGACCAGGGATGAAAGTTTAGCCTGCTTTATTACCCTGGATGCACTGGTGGAGTTTGGTGGGCAACCGCTGTAAGTTAAACTTCTGGGAAATGCAACCTAACCTAGCAGCATTCAGGAGGTCAGGAAAGGCAAAGGGGTGAATATTTAAGATAATAAACATCAACCTAAAATGAAATGACTCTATCTTGGTCAGGTTTAAAATTCAAAAATGGAGTCTTCCATTGAGATGTAACTGAAAATTTAGGAGATGCATCCAACTCCTTCCCTTTCTCCTTCCCTCCCTTTCTACCTTCCTGTCTCCTTTTCCTTCAATTTTACTTTCCATCAGCTCTTGGAGTCTTTTTATTCCCCATCTAGGTTTATAAATGATTCTACTTTTGTTATTCCACAGTTACTGCCTTTTGCTTTCAAATAAGTAATTTTCTCTGCTTTTGAAGATGAAACCATAGAGACTGGCCTTGTCCACTATTTCCTTTAGTAATCTTCTCACCATTGATATTACTACAATTTATCAATGCTTCACAGGCCATTTCTTTAAATTCCTGTGTTTTTTTTTAATACTTAGGTCCTTAACTAAGTATAACTAGTATCATTACCTACATAATATAGAGTTTTCCAAATAGAAAACAAAGGTAAGTAGCTATCCATGTAACAAAAATGGCTTATCTGTTTTTTCCATGGTAAGTTGATGAGAAAATCCAGCTATGTACCTAAAAGCACACTTTGCTTGTAATATATATTTTATTTCAGTGGGAAGGTAACTGGAGCTTTGAAAATTGAAATACTTGATAGTTAAAAAGTATTACAGATAATGCCATAAAGTTCAAACATTTTATGAGAAAACATATCAGACTCATATATACACTGATTTTTAGCCCCAGTTTCAAGATTCTCTTCTATTTTCATCATAAATATAGTGTTTAGATTGTATTTCTCAATTTTATCTCTGTAACATATTACTTACATAATTTGCATTTGAAAGAGTGTTATGGCATTACTTTTACAAAAAAATTACTTATAAAACTTTGAAAAATGACTGCATGAAGATACCTCATGATAATTATATTGAAAGTGGGAGTTGTCTAACATTAATTTTACTATAGCTTAAAAATAAAACCTAATAGTATTTTATTCAAGCCTGATATTAGAATATTTTCTGCATATCAGATTTTTTAATTATTTTATTCTAGTTGTACTAAGCTACACTTATCTGAATTTTTATCCATTTCTCCTACATATATGTATGAAACAGTTCTCTTATTTATCAATGTATTATAATCTCAATGTAATAAAATTTTTAATTAACCTCTCATATTTGAAACCATGACTTCAATTTTCTTGCATCATAAGATGACATATTTTCTCCAAACACAAGTATTTCTAGGAATTTAACTGTTAGAAATATCCCTACATTTTAAACCTATGACTGAAACATGAATTATTTCCCAACTATTGTCCATGTGTACTATGGCATATAAATCAAGAATATAGTTTTCTCAAAGCACATGTAAACAATCAGTAAACAGAAAATTTGTAACATAACTATATATGCAAATTGATATATTATGAGGGCTAATACTTTGAAAAGCCTTTTAAAATTATTTAAGTTAATAGTTGTGTGTGCTGATTTCTCTGAGACAATTAGTTTTACCCATCTAATTTGTATTTTCTTATCCTGACTATTAATCAAATGTAAAGCTTAGTTAATGTAAATACAAATTCACTGAGTGAGCAAAATAAGAATATTAACTCGGATTGTACTTCTTTGTGGCTCTGTGCAAATCACTTAAGTTATTTTACCCTTTTTGGCTGTTCAACATTTACATCACACTCTTCTGGAAGCCATGCTTTATTTCCCTAACAGCAATTGATTCTTTTCTCTACATTTTCACAGCCCAGTGTTTGACCATAGAACATACCACATTTTTCTTCTTATGTTTCAATTTAAGTTCATTTCCCTCACTAGATTTTAAACCCTTAGTGGTCAAGAGGGTCTTTTCCTATAATATACCTCAGGACATTTTGAATTAATGACATTTGCTTAATGACAAAGTTTTAAGTCTGGAACTCTGATGGATCAGTGATGTTACCCTGCTCGCAAACTAAACAGTTATCATTCTGTAGAAACCTGAGACCTCTAGCTCAGAGGAAAGAACATTTACCCATAGAACATGTTGGACAAGTATCCCATGTCCTAAATCCTGCAAGCCATGCAATGAGAGCTAAATTTGCAACACAGGAGAGGAATTTTGAAATATAAAAGTTGGAGCTTATATAGGATACTGCAAAGTCTTACCATTCTCTACTTGGAAAAAGAAAAAGAAACTTTGCTTTGGAATGTAGACAAATCCTCTCTAGGAAAAAAAGGATAAAATTACTAAGTCACTATTCTGAAATGAAAACAAATAGCTCTGAGAGATACATCTTTGGTCATTCTGGTGGCTCTATTTGTAGGTGTGTTATACAATCATCCTTTAATTCAAGTGCCAGTGCTCTCTTGCTCAAAGTACTCTGATCCTGAAGAATATTCATGGAACATTATCTCCAATCACACATAAATAAGGTGATATTTATTGTCCAAACTAGAAAGCTTTTGGGAGTGAAAGGGGTGCCATTAAAATTTTTGACAGAACAATATTATGAAAGACAAAGGAAGACTGACAAACTATTGCAGATTATAAAAAGAGGTGCACGTGCACAGACATCATCACCCTGCCCCCACCAGTGTGCATGCACCCCACTGCACCACTGCCACCAGCACTCACACATGCATGGTCCCTGCCACCCCACTGCCACTGGTGTGTATGTGTAGAACCGACCATATTACTGCCACTGGCGTTGTATGCATGTACAAATCCTGCCATGTCACTGCCCTGCTGCTGCTAGCGCACATGTATGAATGCAGACCCTGCTGGCACCACTCCTATAAAGTACTTTTTTGCCAGAACTCCCCATCAGAGTAATGCTTCCAGTGAACTGGGAACACCTCAGCCCCTCCAACACAGCAGGTGCTTAACCTCAAGTAGCCAGAGAACAAAGCTATAGGCCTGGTACCAGCCCCTAGTGTTAGAGCATGCAGCCCAGGAGTGGTGAGATGAGCCTTGGATCCCTGATATAACCATAAACAAAGCCACTTGTCTAAAGCCAACTCATATTACAGTTGAACCCTCAAGGACATCACATAATGTAAAAGCAAAAAACCCCATCCAAAAAACAATAACTTCAAAAATTAAAGGCACATCAGCCCATACAGAAGATAAGGAACCAGTACAAGAACTCTGGCAACTCAAACAGCCAGACTGTCTTCTTACCTGCAAATATTCACACTACCTCCCATCAGTGGTTCTTAGCCACATAGAAATGACAGAAACAACAGACATAGAATTCAGAATATGGATAGCAACAAAAATCATTGAGATTCAGGACAAAGTAAAAACTCAATATAACGAATTGAAGTTATCCAAAAAATGATCTAAAAGCTAAAAGATGAAATAGCAATTTTAAGAGGGTACAAAATTGATCTGATAGAGCTAAAAAACCACAAAAATGTCATAATACAATCAGAATATTTTTTGTTTGTTTGTTTTGAGACAGAGTCGCACTCCATCACACAGAGTTCAAGTGATTCTTGTGCCTCAGCCTTCTGAGCTAGAAAATACAGAAAATGTATGAAGGAAAAGGCTACTAAGTAAAGGAAAATAAAAAAGAGCAGAGATTGCTATTTTTATTTCAGAAGAAAAAGACTTTAAGTCAACAATGATCAAAAAAGGCATTACATAATGATAAAAGGCTCAATTCAACAAGAAGGCTCATCTATCCTAAATATATATGCACCCAACTCTGGAGCACCTAGATTTAGAGACCTATGAAGAGACGTAGTTAACCACATAATATCAAAAGAAGACCTCAACAAAGGAAGACAACCCACTGACAGTATGAGACAGATCATCAAGGCAGAAAAGTAACAAAGATATTAGAGATCTAATCTCAACACTTGACCAAATGAACCTAGCAGGCATTTAGGGAACATTCCATCCAGCAACTACAGGACATACATTCTTCTCATCTGTGTACAGCATGTACTCTAAATAGGCCACATACTCAGCCATAAAACAATTCTCAACAAATTCAAAACAAAAACCAAATCATACCAAGCATACTCTTAGTCCACAACACAGCCAAAGTAGAAATTAATACTAAAAAGATATGACCAAATGATACCATGACATGGAAATTATGTAACCGGCCCCTAAATAACTTTTGAGTGAACAATGAAATTAAGGCAAAAATCAAGAAAATTTCTGAAACTAATGAAAACAAAGATACAACCTACCAGAATCTCTGGAACTCAACTAAAGCTGTAATAAGAGTAAAGTTTATACCACTAAAGCACCCACACTGAAGTTAGAAAGATCTCAAATTAATAACCTAACATCACATTTAGAGGGAACTGGAAAACAAAACCAAAGAAACCCCAAAGCTAGCAGGAGAAAAGAAATAAACAAAATCAGAGCTGAACTCAATGAAATTGACATGCAAAAAACTATGCAAAGGATCAATGAAACTAGAAGTTAGTTATTTGAAAGAACAAATAAGACTGATAGACCATTAGCTAGACTAATAAAAAGATAGAAGATCCCAATAAACACAATCAGAACAGATGAAGGTGACATTACAAATACCCCACAGAAATTAAAAGAAAAAAAAACCAAAACCCTCAAAGATTATTAAAAACACCTCTTCGCACATAAACTAGAAAATACAGAAGAAAGGGATAAATTCCTGGAAATACAGAACTTCCCAAGAATGAACCAGGAAGAAACTAAACAGACCAATAAGTTCTGAAACTGAATGAGTAATAAAAAACTTACCAATGAGAAAGAAACCTGGACCAGATGGATTCATAAGCAAATTCCACCAGACTTACAGAGAACTGTATTAATCCTACTGAAATTCTTCCAAAAATTTGAGGAGAGACTTTTCCCTAACTCATTTTATTAGGCCAGCACCATTCTAATAGCAAAATCTATCAGAAATACAAGAAAAAAAAACACTTCAGGCCAAGAGCTCTAATGAACACAGATGTAAAAATCCTCAATAAAATACTAGCTCACTGAATTCAACAGCACTCAAAAAGTTAATCCACCGTGATCAAGTAGTCTTTATTCCTGAGGTGCAAAATTGGCTCACCACATGCAAATCAATGAATGTAATTCATCACATAAATGAAACTAAAAATAAAAACAACATGATCATTTCAATAGACCTACAAAATTTTTCAATAAAATTTAACATCACTTCATGTTAAAAACTCTCAATAAACTAGACATTTAAGGAACATACCTCAAAATGAAAAGAGCCATCTATGACAAACCCACAGCCAATATCATACTGAATGCACAGAAGCTTGAATCATTCCCTTTGAGAATCGAAACAAGACAAATATCACCACTCTCACCACTCCTATTCAGCACAATACTAACCCAGAGTAATCAGGCAAAAGATAGAAATAAAAAGCATCTAAATAAGAAGTGAAACTATCTTTCTGTCCAGGTCATATGATTTTATATGTGGAAAACTTCATAGTCTGTGCCCCAAAACTCCTAGATCTGACAAACAACTTCAGCAGTTTTAGGATACGAAATCAATGTACAAAAATCAGTAGCATATCTATACTCCAACAATGTCCAAGCTGAGAGCCCAATCAAGAACATGAAACAGCTCTACAATAAGAATTATAAAACACTGCTGGAAGAAATCAGAGATGACACAAACAAATGGAAAAACATTCCATACTCATGTATGGGAAGAACTAATATTATTTAAATGGCTATATTGCCCAAACCAATTTACATTTTTAATGCTATTTCTATCAAACTACCAATCACATTCCTCACAGAATTAGAAAAAAACTATTCTCAAATTCATATGGATTCAAAAAAGAGCACAAAATGCCAAAGCAATCTTAAGCAGAAAAAAACAAACCTGGAGGCATCACATCTCCCGACTTCAAATTATACTTCGAGGCTACGGTAACCCAGACAGCATGGTAGTGGTACAAATAAATAGACACAGAGACCAAGGAAACAGCATAGGGAACCCAGAAATAAAGCCACACACTCGCATTTACCAGATCTTTGGCAAAGTTGACAAAAACAAGCAATGGGTAAAGAACTCCCTATCTGACAGATGATGCTGGACCCTAACCTTTCACCACATAAAAAATTACTCAAGGTGGTTTAAATGTAAAGCTTAAAACTACAAAAACCTAAAAAACAAACCTATAAAATATTATTCTGGATGTCAGCCATGGCAAAGATTTCATGACAAAGGCTCCAAAGCAATTGCAATATAAACAAAAACAGGACCTAATTAAACTAAACAGCTTCTGCGTAGCAAAAGAAACTACTAACAGAATAAACAGACTACTCTGCAGAATGGGAGAAAATATTTGCAAACTATGCATCTGTCAAAGTTCTAATATACAGAATTGTTATTAACAAGCAAAACCAAATAACCTCATTAAGAAATGGGCAAAGGCAGGAGGTGGAGGTTGCAGTGAGCCAAGATTGTGCCACTGCACTCCAGCCTGGGTGACAGAGCAAGAAATGGGCAAAAGACATAAACAGCAGACAATTCTCAAAATAAGACACACATGCAGCCAAACAAGCATATGAAAAAATGCTCAGTACCACTTATCATTAGAGAAATGCAAATCAAAAGCACAGTGAGATAATCATCTCACACCAGTCAGAGTAGCTATTATTAAAAGGTCAAAAAACAACACAAGCTGGTGAGGTTGCTTATCCACTGTTGGTGGGAATATAAATGAGTTCAACCACTGTGAAAAGCAGTTTGGACATTCTCAGAGGACTTAGAACTATACTACCATTCAAGCCATCAATTCCATTACTGGGTATATACCCAAAGGAATATAAATTGTTATACTATAAAGGACTCTATGTTCATCATAGCACTATTCAATATTCATTCATAGTACTATTAATATTCAAAGGAATATAAATTGTTATACTATAAAGGACTCATATGTTCATCATAGCACTATTCAATATTCATTCATAGTACTATTAATATTCAAAGGAATATAAATTGTTCTACTATAAAGGACTCATATGTTCATTCATAGAACTATTCAATAGCAAATATATACAATCAACCTAAGTGTCCATCACCATTGGACTGGAAAAAGAAAAGATGGTACATGTACACCATGGAATACTATGCAGCCATAAAAATATACAGAATCTTATTCTTTGCAGCAACATAGATGGATCTGGAGCCCTTTATTCTAAGCAAATTAACATAGGGACAGAAAATTAAATACATCTTCTGACTTAAGTGGGAGCTAATCATCAAGTACACATAGACACAGAGAAGGGAACAACAGACACCAGGGCCTACCTGAGGCTGGAGAGTGGGAGGAGGGTGAATATTTAAAAACCACCTGTCAGGTACTACGCTTATTATCTAGTTGAAGAAATAATCTGTTTATCAAACCCCCATGACACATAATCTATCCACGGGAAAAACCTGCACATGTATCCACTGAACCTAAGATAGAAGTTGGGAGGAAAAACTAAATAAACAAAAGAAATAAAAATTTGAAAAAAAGACATATGTCACCTAAATTCAATGTGTGATCTGAATTGGACCCTGAGTTTGAAGTATATAAAGAGATTGCAATAAAAGATACTATTGGGTGATTGAAAAAACTTAGGATATATTATATTATTAGATAACATACATTACATATACATATATTACCGCAAGTTTAAATTTCTTGAATGTAATAATTTTACTGAGAAGGTAAAAGAAAATGTTTTCATTCTTGGGATACAAGTGCTAAAGTATTCAAAGCCGAATTGCTATAATGTCTAAAATGTATCTAAAGTGCTTCAAAGAAAACTATTTTTTGTATGTGCATATATAGACACATGTATATACAGATATACATAGAGTGATAGATATATAGACATGTATATATATATATACTACATATATATGCTACATATATATGTTCATACATATATATACTATATATATATGCTACATACATATTTGTACTCTCTCTCTATATATATATATATACACACACACACACACAGAATCATATATATACATATATATATATATATATAGAGAGAGAGAGAGAGAGAGAGAGAGCGTGTGTGAGAGAGAGAGCAAGGGAAGCAAGACAATAAACATGACTTAATTGGAAAACTTGGTGAAGAGTAATATGTGGGTGTTCAATATATTATTTATGCAACTTATCTAAAGATTTAAACTTTTGCAAAACTAACAGAAACTGAAAACAGGTTTAAACTGAAAAAAAGGGTAACTTGGGGTTGTGCCAGGCAAAGCAGAAAATAAGACTACCCTATCTAAAAAAATATGCTATGTGCCAATTATTACTCTAGGTTCTAAATACACGATAGTAAGCCACTTCTTCCTTTTAAGCAGCTCATCACGCAGAGGAAAAAACAGATAGGTTAACAAATCTGAAATTTCTTGGAGAAAAAATATTTGTTGTGTCCCTGTGCATTTTGGTCAATCTGAACAAAATTTGAGGAAATTTGAGAACCATGCTAAAAGATCAAACTATGGAAAGAAATTTAGAACTGTATACCTAGTGAGAGTTCCTAAGGGAATTACTTAGCTCCAGAGGTTTGTGTTTACATTAGAAGAGTAGATTAAACCAAGGACCTTGGAGTCATCCCTGGGTTGTGAAGCTGGGGACACTGGGCTATCTGCCTACTAGACAGCTCTACTGACGTATTAAAAGTTAGAGTTAGAATCTCAGATCCCTTGCACATTGCATTTTTCAGATTCTCTCATTAGAAAAGGATATCTTTTGTTTTTTTCTACTTTAGTTTCTGGGGTCCATGTACAGATCATGCAGGATTGTTGCATAGGTACACACATGGCAATGTGGTTTGTTTCTGCCATCCCCCCCGTCACCTACATCTGGCATTTCTCCCCATGTTATCCCTCCCTGACCTCCCCACTCCCCCCAACAGACTCCAGTGTGTGATGCTCCCCTCCCTGTGTCTACGTGTTCTCATTGTTCAACACCCACCTATGAGTGAGAACATGTAGTGTTTGATTTTCTGTTCTTGTGTCAGTTTGCTGAGAATTATAGTTTCCAGAGTCATCCATGTCCCTACAAGCACTACAAATTTGTTTTGGACTGTTCTTGCCTATGATACAGTCTCCATATATCTAGAACATTTGATCTGGCTTTCATTACCTTGACCCACAGATCAGAATTGTACCAGCACTACTTGCTACAAGCAAATAGAAATTTGTCTCTGATCCAAAAAGAAATCTAGTATGTGCATTAAGAACAAAAATCAGTGATGATGAATATTAAACACCCAAAAGAAATACATTAGAGGTTCTGTGTAGTACAAACCCAGAGAATGGAGCTGCTACTATCCTTCAGAATTTGGTCTGGTTCTTGAAGACTTACTACCTCTACAGAGATGAAGGAAAAAGGGTTCCCATAACAGTTTTCAATAAATGTACCTTTGAGTTGGAACATATACCATATTTCCCTTTTGTGTGTGTGTGAGAGAGACAAGGTCTTCCTCTGTTGCCCAGGCTGTCTGACAGTGGTGCATTCTCAGCCCACTACTAGGCTTGACCACTCAGGCTCAAGCGATCCTGCCACCTCAGCCCCCCAAGTAGCTAGGACCACAGGCGTGTGTCACCATGCCTGGCTGATTTTGTTTATTTTTTGTAGTGATGAGGTCTCACTATGTTGCTCAGGCTGGTCACAAACTCTGGGGTGCAAACAATCCTCCTGCCTTAGCCTACCAAAGTGCTGTATGAACCACCATGCCCAGCCTACAATTTAAATTTATGAAGTAATTCCTGTTCTTATCTCTCCTCATCTTGAAAGATTGTGTGATGAGAACAACATAATGGTGGATTTCATTTGGCAGACATTTAGGGAGGCAGCAAATACAGCAGAGAAGGCAATCAGGTTTCAGAGCCGGTCAGTACTGAATTTGAATCTCAACCACAGAGCCTAAACCTTTTAATTCAACCCACAGTAGTATCTTAAAAATTGAATATTAATGTTTAATTCAAATAATTGCAAGGAGTAAATGAAACAGCCTATGCCAAATGCCTAATGTAACATTCAGAAATAATTGGTGCTAAATGAGTATTTGTTCTTTCTTTCCCTTTACCACTTTGTAAAAGGCCATGACATAGAAAGATGTTGTATTCAACATCTTTGTAGTACATTATTTCTACTATTTACCCATCTCTGAAAATATTTTATTTTTGAAATGGCGTTTTGTACACATACATCTTATGTTGGTGATTGAGTATCTGTTATTAACATGTAAAGAATGACTCTGCTTGAGTGGGTGGAGTCAGACTTCTGAGAAATCTTAAAAGAACCACAGGACTTGGAGGCATATTTTATCAGTTATCTATATTCGTTACTGCAAGAGAGATGAGTATATTAGCCACATTTTAAACTATTTTATGTCAAAACAAATTAATAGGAGAGAAATGCCATTTTTATTTTCTTCATTTATAGCTTTATATATTTCACTGGAATTATATAGATATTGCAGTGAAACGTTTGTCTTTGAATTTCTTAGATGCTCAGTCTGAGAAAGAGATATATGAATTTCTCCAACTATGTGCTTTGATTTTTCAAAACTATGTGCTTTGAAAGATATATATATTTTATATTTATATATGTTTTAATATATATTTTATATAGTTTACATATATATTTATGCATAAAAAGCTATATATATATATTTATATATATATGACTTTATATATATAGCCACCAGGATGATCAGAACGGCCTTAGTGAAAATAAAGTATTGTTTGAAACTGAGGCCATCTCAGAGGAACTGTGAAACTCAGACTTCAGGCATTCCCTATTTCTAAAGCTAAGAACTCCTTGGCTTTCTGAGTGAATTTAGTTTACTCACGTTTGGTTGGCATTAACAGGAGCTGAAAGTTATTCATAATCTGCTGATTACATAGGCTGATCTTTGTTTCTTCTCCCATCACTGGTTATGGTGTAACACCCAGAGACAGAAAATTCTTTTGAATAGAAAATAAAGTCATGTGCACATATCAAGGGAAGAATAGAAGGACATATAACTGTTCTAAATAATTTATTTATATAAGACCAATGAAAATGAACATAAAATGAAAAAAATGTTATTGCCAATATATTCATCACCTTTTCTCTATACTATTAATTTAAAGTTTTCTGAGGTAGTAAAGCAGTTTGATTTTCCGTAAATATATTGTATTAGCTGGATTAGCCAGCACCTTCTACTTCCATTTGAGATCATAACCAACCAAACGGAGTTTTGTAGGTGATGTTTGACTTGCTGTGAATGTCAAAATTACTTGAAGGAGTGTTCAGTTCACTTCCCAGAGCAGAAAAACAACAGGTTAATGTAACATTATGAAGAGTAGTCAATAATTTTCAACCCAGTGACCCCATATTATTCTTTTTTGATCTGTCTTTCCTCATTGTCTCCCTGTCAGAAACCTTTTTCTCTATCACAGTAATGAAATTCAATGAGAGGAGGAAGGCTGGAACATTTTGAATTAGTTCTACTTCAACCCTAGATCTTTTTACTGTGACAGAGCCAAGAAATCTGTCCCTCCTTCTGTTACATCTCTAAAAATTTCAGAATGGTAGAATTAATCTATCACATAAATCATTTGACAGAAAGATTCTTAAGTATCTAGAGCCAATGATTTCCAGATGCTTAAGGATCTTCCTGAAGTTGAGGTGAGGACATAATCCAGCTGCTGGATCCCTCCCTTAAAACATGTACACCTGAATAACCTTTCTGTAATTTCTCCTTAATTTATCTTCCTTGTTAAAGATTTTCTATTAAGATATTTTAAAATATTTCAGTATGTCAGAAAATTCTGCATCTTTGTGGTGACCAACACGGCTCTAGTAAATTTTTATTTTCATGATATTATTTGTTCTTTCAATAAATATTTATTGAGGAATTACTATATGGTTAACACCATCTTTTCCTTCAAGAAACTTACAAACTAGTGAAAGAGACAAAGAAAAAACAATTTACTGTGCATTACATGCTATGATAGAGGTAAGAGAACACATGCAGGGGACATTCAATTTAGTTTTGAGGGGGTTGAGGAGGGCTTTTTGGTGCAATTGATGTCTCAGAAGGTATCTGAAGGACAAGGCAAGTTTATCTAGCAAAAAGTGGGAAGAGTATTTCAAGTAAAGGGAACAATATGTGCTAGTTGAGCCAGTTAATTAAGAACTTTTTTTTAGTCTAGGCAATGTAGCAAGACATCATTTACTCTCTCTCTCTCCTTTTTAAGTTCCAGGATACATGTGCAGGATGTGCAGGTTTGTTGCACAGTAAACGTATATCATGGTGGTTTGCTGCACACATCAACCCATCACCTAGGTATTAAGCCCCACATCCATTAGCTATTCTTCCTGATGCTCTCCCTCCCCAACTCAATAAGTTCCAATGTGTTGTTCCCTCCCATATGTCCATATGTTCTCATTGTCTAGTTCCCTCTTATTAATGAGAACATGTGGTGTTTGGTTTTATGTTCCTGCTTTAGTTTGCTGAGGATAACAGCTTCCACTTCCATCCATGTCCCTGCAAAGGATATGATCTCATTCCTCTTTATGGCTGCACAGTATTTCATTTCTTTATCCAATGTATCACTGATGGGCATTTGGGTTGATTCCATGGCTCTGCTATTGTGAATAGTGCTGAAATGAGCATACACAATCATGTACCTTTATAATAGGATAATTTATATTTCTTCAGGTATATACCCCGTAATAGGATTGCTGGGTCAGATGGTATTTCCGCCCCTAGGTCTTCAAGAAATCACCACACTATCTTCAACAATTGTTGAATTTTTGAAATAATTTACACCCCCACTAACAGTGTAAAAGTGTTTTTCTCCACAACCTTGCCAGCATCTGTTGTTTTTGACTTTTTAGTAATCACCATTCTGTCAGGAGATGATATCTCATTGTGATTTTGATTTGCATTTCTCTGATAATTAGTGATGTTGAGGTTTTTCCTTTTTTCATATGCTTACTGACGGCATGAATGTCCTTTTTGGAGACGTGTCTGTTCATATCCTTTGCCAACTTTTTTTTATTATTAGAAAGAAAGAGAAAGAGAAAGGGGGAGAGAGAACAGGAGTCTTGCTCTATTGCCCAGGCTGGAATGCAATCCAAAAATAAGTATTAAAAACGTCTTTTATGCCAATAATTGTGCTTAACGGTGGAGACAGGAAGGAATAAGGGAAGAAAATAACAAACAAACAGCCAACCAATATTTCATTTAAGTCTGTGAAATGCTATGCAAATGCTGAAGAGATTTACTTCCAATTATGTAGTCACTTTCAAAATAGGTATAATGTGATACTGAGAAAAATGTATATTCTGTGGACCTGGGGTGAAGAATTCTATAAATATTCGCTGAGTTTACTTGTTCCAGGTCTGAGTTCAAATCATAGATGTCCCTGTTAATTTTCTATCTCATTGATCCAACGAATATTAACAATATGGTGTCAAAGTCTCCTGCTATTATTGTGTGGGAGTCCAAGTCTCTTTATAAGTCATTAAGAACTTGTCTTATGTATCTGGGTGCTCCTATATTGGGTGCATATATATTTATGATAATTGACTCCTGTTGTTGCATTGATCCTTTTACCATTATGTAATGTCCTTCTTTCTTTCTTTTAATCTTTGTTACTATTAAAGTTTATTTTGTCAGAGATGAAAGTTACAACACCTGTTTTTTTGCTGTTGTTGTTCTCCATTTGATTGGCGACTCCTCCACCAATCCTTTGTTTCAAGTCTGTGTGTCCTTGCTTATGAGATGGATCTGGATACAGAGAACCGATGGGTTTTGACTTTTTATTCAATTTGCCTGTCTGTGTCTTTGATTGAGGCATTTAATCCATTTAAATTTAGGATTATATTGATATTTGTGAGTTTAATATTGTCATTAAATGCTAGCTGGCTATTTTGCCCATTAGTTGATATAGATTCTTCATTATGGAGATACTCTTTACCTTTTGGTAAGTTTTTGGGATGACTGATACTGGTTAGTCCTTTCTGTGTATAGTGCTTCTTTCAGAAGCTCTTGTAAAGCAGGCCTGGTGGTGATAAAATCTCTGAGTGCTTGCTTGCTCACAGAAAAATTTATTTTTCCTTCATTTATAAAGCTTAGTTTGGCTGGATATGAGATTCTGGGTTGAAAATTCTTTTCTTTGAGGATATTGAATATTCACCCCCACTCTCTTCTAGTTTGTAGGGTTTCTGCTGAGGGATCTGCTGTGAGTCTGATAGGCTTCCCTTTGTGGGTAACCTGACCTTTCTCTCTGGCTGCCCTTAGTATTTTCTCCTTCATTTCAACTCTAGTGAATCTAATGATTATGTGTCTTGGGGTTGCTCTTCTTGAGGAATATCTTTGTTGTGTTCTCTGTATTACCTGGAGTTGAGTATTGTCCTGCCTTACTAGGTTAGGAAAGTTTTCCTGAATAATATCCTGAAGAATATTTTCCAGCTTAAATTCATTCTCTTCATGACATTCAGGTACACCTATCAAATGTAAATTAGGTCTTTTCACATAGTCCCTATTTCTTGGAGACTTTGCTCATTTCTTTTTACTCTTTCTTCTCTAATCTTGTCTTCTCATTTCATTTCATTAAGTTGGTCTTCGACCTCTGATATCCTTTCTTCTGCTTGATCAATTCAACTGTTAAAACCTGTGCATACTTTGTGGAGTTCTCATATTGTATTCTTCAGTTTCATTAATTCACTTATATTCCTCTCTAGATTGTCTATTCTCATTAGAATTTCATCAAACCTTTTCTCAAGGTTTTTAGTTTCTTTACATTAGGCTAGAACATGTTCTTTTAACTCACAGAAGTTTCTTATCATTGACCTTCTGAAGCCTAATTCTGTTAACTTAACGTACTCATTCTCCATCATTCCTTGTTTCTTTGTTGATGAGAAACTGTGATTCCCTGTAGAGGGAGAGGCATTCTGATTTTGGGTATTCTCAGCCTTTTTATGCTGGTTTCTTCCCATCATTGTAAATTTATCCACCTGTCATCTTTGTAATTACTGACTTTCAAATTAGGTCTCTGAGTGGACGTCCAACTTGTTGATTCCCAGCACTGGAATTTAAGCAACCCACTGCACTGGCTAAGACAGCAGCATTAAGATTCATGGTGCTTTTCTGCCCAGGAATCTCCAGTCTGGCTTCCTTCTTGAGTCCCTTTTTCAGTCAGCTGAATAGGTGACTCTGCCTTCCTGGAGCTCTAAACGTTGACCAAAAGGGGACCCAGTCCTGTTTACTCTGCACCAAGAACTGCCGCACTGGGACGCCAGCAAAACCACCGTGCCGGCCACAAGAGTCGCGCTGGAGATCTGTGGGTCTCCTCTGCTGGGAATCTCCTGGTCTGTGAGCCACAAAAATTCATCTGAAAATGTGGCATCCTCTTGTTCTTTGTGCTTTCACTGGGAGCTACAATCCTGAACTGCTAGTAATCAACCATCTTGGATCTCTCCCCTTTGCCCACTTTTTAATGGATTGTTTGGTATTTTTCTCATACATTTGTTTAAGCTGCTTGTAGACTCTGGATGTTAGACCTTTGAAAGATGGATAGATTGTGATAATTTTCTATCACTCTGTAGGTTGTCAGTTTACTCTGATAGTTTCTTTTGCTATGCAGAAGCTCTTCAGTTTACTTGGGTTCCATTTGTCAATTTTTGCTTTTCTCTCAATTGCTTTTAAAATTTTCATCATGATATCTTTGTCCATGCCTATGTCCTGAATGGTATTGCCTAGATTTTCTTCTTTTTTTTTAATATAGTTTTGGGTTTTACATTTAAGATTTTAATCCATCTTGTGTTTATTCTTGTGTAGGGTGTAAAGAAGGGGTCCAGTTTCAGTTTTTCTGTATGTGGCTAATCAGTTCTCCCAGCAGCATTTTTAAACAAGAAATCCTTCCCCTATTGTTGGTATTTGTCAGATTTCTCAAAGACCAGATGGTTGTAGTTTGTCGTCTTACTTCTGAGTTCTCTGATCTGTCTGATTTTGTGCCAGTACCATGCTGTTTTGGTTACTGTAGCTTTGTAGGATAGTTTGAAGTTGGGTAGCATGATACCACCTCCAGGTTTGTTCTTTTTGCTTAGGATTGTCTTGGCTATAGGCTTTTTTGGCTCCATATGAATTTTGAAATAGTTTTTCTAATTCTGTGAAGAATGTCAATGTTAGTTTAATGAGAATATCATTCAATCTATAAGTTACTTTGGGTAGTATGGACATTTTCACAATACTGATTCTTTCTATCGATGGGCATGGAATGTTTTTCCATATGTTCATGTCCTCTCTGATTTCCTTAAGCAGTGTTTTGCAGTTCCCCTTGAAGAGGTCTTTCACTTCCCTTGTTATCTGTATTGTTAGGTATTTTATTCTATTTGTAGCAATTATGAATGTAGCAAATAACTTCATTCATGATTTCACTCTCTGCTTGCATGCTGTTGGTGAACAGGAATACTAGAGATTCTTTGCACATTGATTTTGTGTCCTGAGACTTTGCTGAAGTTGTTCATCAGCTTAAGAAGTTTTGGGTCTCAGATGATAAGATTTTCCAGACATTTAATCATGTAATCTGCAAACAAAGATAATTTGACTTTCTCTTCCTATTTGAATATCCTTTATTTCTTTCTCTTGCCTAATTGCCCTGACCAGAACGTCCAGTACTATATTGAATAGCAGTGGTGAGAGAGGGCATTCTTGTTTTTTATTCAAGGGGAATACTTCTAGCATTTGCTCATTCAATATGATACTGGCTGTGGGTTTGTCATAGATGGTATGTTCATAAAGGTATATTCCTTCAGTACCATTTATTGATAATTTTTAACATGAAGAGATGTTGAATTTCACTGGAAATTGGTTGAATTTCACTGGAAATCATATGGTTATGATTATGTCATAATCATTAGTTTTATGTGATGAATCATATTTACTGACTTTGTGTATGTTGAACAAACCTCACATCCTGGAGATGAAGCCAACTTGACTGTGGTGGATGAGCTTTTTGATGTGCTGCTGGATTGAGGATTTGTGCATCGATATTCATCGGGAATATTGGCCTGAAGTTTTTTTTGTTGTTGTACATCTGTCATGTTTTGGTATCAGGATGATTCTGGCTTCATAAAATGAGTTAGGGAGGAGTCCCTCTTTTCAATTGTTTGGAATTGTTTCAGTAGAAATGGTACCAGCTCCTCTTTGTACCTCTGGTAGGATTCAGCTGTAAATCTGTCTGGTCCTGGGCTTTTTTTGATTAGTCAGTTATTTATTAATGACTCAATTGCAGAACTTGTTATTGGTCTATTCAGGAATTCAATTTCTTCATGGTTCAGTGTTGACAATGTGTATGTGTCCAGGAATTTATTCATATCATCTACATTTTCTAGTTTATATGCAGAGGTGTATATGGCATTCCCTGATGGTTGTTTGTATGTCTGTGGGTCAGTGGTGATATCCCTCTTATTAGTTTTGAGTGTTTTCTATTTGATTTTTCTCTTTTTCCTTCTTTATTAGTCTAACTGTCTGTTTTACTATTTTTTTCCTCAAAAACCAGCTTGTGGATTTGATTTTTTAAATGTTTTTTTTTTTTTTTTTTTTGTGCCTCTCTCTTTCAGTTCTGCTCTGATCTTGGTTATTTCTTGTCTTCTGGTAGCTTTGGGGTTTGTTTGCTCTTTTTTTATTGCATTTTAGGTTTTGGGGTACATGTGAAGAACATGCAAGATTGTTGCTTAGGTACACACGTAGCAGTGTGACTTGCTGCCTTCCTCCCATCACTTATATCTGGCATTTCTCCCCATGCTATCTCTCCCCAACTCCCCACCCCCTGCTGTCGCTCCCCTATTTCCCCATAACAGACCCCAGTGTGTAGTGCTCCCCTTCCTGTGTTTATGTGTTCTCATTGTTCAACACCCACCTATGAGTGAGAACATGCAGTGTTTGATTTTCTGCTTCTGTGTCAGTTTGCTGAGAATGATGGTTTACAAGATCATCCATGTCCCTACAAAGGACACGAATTCATTGTTTTTGATGGCTGCATAATATTTCATGGTGTATATGTGCCACATTTTCCCTGTCCAGTCTATCATTGATGAGCATTTGGGTTGGTTCCAGTTCTTTGCTATTGTAAACAGTGCTGCAATGAACATTCGTGTGCATGTGTCCTTATAGTAGAACGATTTATAGTCCTTTGGATATATACCCAGTAATGGGATTGCTGGGTCAAATGGAATTTCTATTTCTAGGTCCTTGAGGAATCGCCACACTGTCTTCCACAATGGTTGAACTAATTTACACTCCCACCAACAGTGTAAGAGTGTTCCTATTTCTCCACATCCTCTCCAGCATCTGCTCTCTCCAGATTTTTTAATGATCGCCATTCTAACTGGCGTGAGATGGTATCTCAATGTGGTTTTGATTTGCATTTCTCTAATGACAGTGATGATGAGCATTTTTTCATTTGTTTGTTGGCCTCATGTATGTCTTCTTTTGTAAAGTGTCTGTTCATATCCTTTGCCCACTTTTGAATGGGCTTTTTTCTTGTAAATCTGTTTTAAGCTTTTTGTAAATTCTGGATATCACCCTTTGTCAGATGGGTAAACTGCAAAAATTTTTTCCCATTCTGTTGGTTTCCGATTAACTCTAACGACTGTTTCTTTTGCTGTGCAGAAGCTGTGGAGTTTGATTAGGTCCCATTTGTCTATTTTGGCTTTTGTTGCCAATGCTTTTGGTGTTTTGGTCATGAAGTCCTTGCCTACGCCTATGTCCTGAATGGTTTTGCCTAGATTTTGTGAGACCTTATTTCTACCAAAAAAAATTAGGTTGGCATAGTGGCACACACTGGTAGTTTCAGCTACTTGGAATGGGGCTGAGGTTAAAAGATAACATGAGCCAAGGTGGCAGTGACCTGATTCTTCTTAGAACTTTTACAATAATTATCTTTGTAGACTATTTCATATGTATGGTACTAATTTATTCATATGAGCAAATGAATCCCAACCAAAGATTTTACGGTTAGCAGTTTTTCATAATTTACTGTTCACATTTTTCATAATTTAAAGTACAAACTATAAATCATCTTTATTCTAATAACATTCAATTTTAAAATTCTGATATAAATTAATACAGCTGTCAGTATATGCCAGAATATACACAAAATACATAGGTAAGTGGGTGCCTTTATATTGTTTTTCTTCCTAAAAAATAATTTAGCTTAATTTTGAAAGCTGAAAATATTAGATAACATTTCTGAATAGCTGCATGGGAATTTTCTTCACTTTGTTTTGCATGCATACACTCTAAATCAGATCATTCTATAGTAGTTGACACAAATCTGCATACGCAATTGGTATATCATTGCTTGTAAACCTTGTATGTCCCTAATTGTAATGACTGTTCTGCCTATTATCAACCATATTTGTAAAGTTCCTATAATGAATCCAATACAATCTCTAACCATAAAATTTATTAGGTATAGTCCTGATTATCCAACTGAAAGAACAAACAGTTTGGGGAAAGGAATTAACTAATGAACATAGACATACCCATTAATTACAGAATGAATCTACTCTTTCAACGCTTTGTCAAAGCAATGTTACAAGCCAGCTCTTTCAAGGGAATTGCCCCATACAGAAAGGTAATGTTTTGCCTCCACCAATGTTTCCACATTTAGAAGTCTATTCCACCTCCTCTTAAATTAGTTTGCATAAACAAACTGCTAAATATATTAAAACAGTAGATGAACTAGAGCATTTAAGGACAAGAAACACTGTATTTCACTGGGTTTGTTTCTCAAGGTAAAATTTGTTTAATGTAAATTTTGTCTTTGTTCTGTAAATTTAATATATTTTGAGTTACTTTTATGCAATACTTAGAAATTTTGCCATTATTTTTTTCCATTGCTTTTCTTATCCTCATCTATGCTCTAAATATTTCGTGCAGTTAGCTGACCATGTACTCCCAGAAACTCTCCTAAAACCTTATTATATGCTCTATTGTAGTGGTCCAAAAAGGGGTATTTACCCCAAGATTCTTAACATAATATTGACATAACTATGTGAATATCAAAGGACGAATTTCTATGATATTCCAAAAGTTCCTATATACAGGCACACACACTATAATGAATTTTCAGGTAACAATGAACCACATACAATTGTAACGGGTTTTTTCTTGAATGTTGTGGGTTCTTGGCCTTCAACCTCTTAAAGAATAAGCGGTGGGGCCACATCAGCTGCACTGTACGCTCACAAAGTAAAATTTTAGACCCAAAACAGTGTTGCAGAAAGGTAATTTTATTTAGGTAGAGAAAAGAGAAGGAAAGGAGAAGAGAAAGGCTTCCACAAAGAGTGTAGACTGGGATTCCAGAGGGGAAATCCCAGAGGGAGCTCCCACCATGTGGGAGGGGATTCCAGAAAGTTGGAAATTTGGCGTAGTTGAGGGAGCATGGACTTTCATCCTGGAAGAAACCCCCACCTTCTCCAAGACCCTGGGCCAATGAAAGAAGTTCCTTAGAACTTCCGCTGGAGTGATTGGCTTTTAGTTTCTTCCTGTGCCCACGAAATTCAAACATAAACTGTTGACTCTCCCAGATGGAGAGAGACGGGAGGTGGGTATGGCGCTGGGAAATTCTTGCCCTTAAAGCTATGCCCCCTCATGGACCCGGAAAGAGAACACATTCCCTCACAATGATGGTCCCATAGATTATAATGGAGGTGAAAATTTTCTGTCACCTAGTGACATTATAGCTCTCATAAAGTTCTAGCAAAATGCATTACCTTTTCTATATTTAGATATGTTTACATACATGAATACCTTGCGTTACAGTTGCCTACAGTACTTAGTACAGTAGCATGCTATACAGATTTATAGCCTCAGAGCCTACATGCCATATAGCCTAGGAGTGTAGTAGGCTACACCATCTAGGTTTGTGTAAGTACACCCTATGATGATTACACAATGATGAAATTGCCAGATGCATTTCTCAGACTCTATCCCCACTGTTAAGTAACCCATGACTATTTAAGTGAGATACTGTTGTAGAAATCCAGCAAAGTGTAAGAAAAATCAATTCACAGAAAATTTAAAATCTTACTGCAAAAGATTCAATATAATATATAAATAAGTGCAAATTAGAACAACAGTATACTTTTTTTAACCCACTGGATTAGCAAATACTCAAAAAGTTTAATATCTAATATTGATGAATGTGTAGAAATGATTATTCTCATAAACTGTTGGTGAACATATAAACTAATGGCACATTGTTTTGGCAATATGACAGTATTCTTCACATTTTTTAGATGTTTGCAATCTTTAATTCAACAATTCTACTTTTAGAATTCTTTTTTTTTTTTTTCTTGAGACGGAGTTTCGCTCTTGTTACCCGGGCTGGAGTGCAATGGCACGATCTCGGCTCACTGCAACCTCCGCCTCCTGGGTTCAGGCAATTCTCCTGCCTCAGCCTCCTGAGTAGCTCAGATTACAGGCACGTGCCACCATGCCCAGCTAATTTTTTGTATTTTTAGTAGAGACAGGGTTTCACCATGTTGACCAGGATCGTCTCGATCTCTTGGCCTCGTGATCCACCCGCCTCGTCCTCCCAAAGTGCTGGGATTACAGGTGTGAGCCACCGCGCCTGGCTGAGAATTTAATTCTTTATATAAATTCACACAGTATAATTTGTAACCAACAAAGCAAGAAAAAAAAAAACCCAGAAGTAATATAAACTGTAGAACATCCATTTAATTGAATACTAGAAAGCAATTAGAAAGATCTCTCTATAAATTAAATACATATGTATCTATAAATATGTGTGTCTGTATATATATATATAAAATGAAATATTTATGACATACTATTTTGGGAAGGTAAGTGCAATACATGTGGCAGGAACTGTGCCAAAATTCTTTGAATTTAGAGCATTGGGCTAGACCTTCTCTAGGAGTGGATGTAGATCAAACTCAGGCTAAGGAGACGTAACAGAAAAAATATAGAGGGATCCCAGAAAACTTTCCACTACTCAATAAAAGGAGAGACCAGTCTGAGCAGAAGATCTCTACTCGTTCCATCCTGTACCCTTCTTCTGGCTTTGTTACAGTGAGGGATTAATAGCTAAGCTACAGCTCCCTTCTTGTGACCATGAAGCCGTAAGGCTGAAGATTAAAAAACTATAATGTAGAAGTTGTCAGAACAAAAAGAATGAGGAATCTGGATCTTTGATGTCATTGATCAGCTGCTGTCTGTCCTGTAATGCCTACCCCATACTTCTTATTCAGTAAACAATAAACGTCATTGTGATTCATGTTCTTTGTTATTTAGACCCAAAATCATTGTTCCTTGATAACATATGGATAGTGTGATTGCATTTGTGTAAGTGTATGTGTGTTTGTGGTTCTGTTCATTAATTTATGACTTTAATGAAGGTTTTTGAGTTCATTCTTTAAAAGAGGCTACTTGGAATATATGCTGAGTATAAACTGTTAAAAAAAATTAGACATGATTACTATCCTCATGTGTAGTCCAGTAAGGAAAAATGATAATCAGCAAACAAATCACAAATTACAGGGGCCCTCTGGAGTAAAGGAACATGTATTATTCTTTAGGTTGTGCTTGTCCATGTACCCTGTTTTGGCCTATGATATGTTAGCAAATGTCCCTTAAGAAACGGTCTTATGTTTTCTTGTATGGTTTGGTTTGGCTTAGCTTTTGTTCTGCCATTTACTCTAAGATGATCATGCTTTGGATAGCTACTGGTCCTGGGGCAGTAAGAGTCACATGGGGAGGACCTGAATGCCTCTAGGGCCTGGACCAAAAAAGCCTAAAGTCTAGCTTTGTCCAGTTGAAGCCAACACACAAATATATGAGTAAGAAATAAATCATTATTATTATAAGCCACTGAGTTTTGGGGTGGTTTGTTACAGACCATCCATCATTGTGACAATAGCTAACTGATCTATGAGCAATACTTTCATGTGTTCTTATATAACTTTCTTATGTTCAATAAGTTCGAGTCTCCTGAAAGCCTCATCCTTTGTATTTAACTTTTCTTCCTTGAACTTATATTGCTTTTGTGTTATTTCTATGCAGATAACTTCCAATTCTGTATCTCAACCCCTAACTCTCTTACTTACTAAAACATAAGCAATACCTGACAATAGAATTGTACTTATAGTGGGGTTTTATATAACTCACTCTCAGAAAGAAGGGACGTGACTATGGAGTTATGTTGGAATGCAGTGAGTGAGGATGAGCACCTGCCTTTCTTAAGAAGCAAAGTCAGCAGTACATAGTAGTAACCAAAGAGTCAGTGAAATGAACTGTGCCCTCAAAAGGTGAAGCTGTGGGATACTTGCAGGGCACAGCACCAGAGCAATTCCCACAGCATAAAGAATTCAAGGGAAGTACAATTAGATGCATATCTTAGAGCATTAAATGATGTCTATTACAGAAACTATACATTTAATTCCCAGTTTTGGAGCAGAAAGCCGATTACCATATGATTCTGCTACAGGGTATATTTCCTCCAGCAACCAGTACTTTGAGCTTGTGTGTGTGTGTGTGTTTGTGTGTGTGTCTGTGTGTATGTGTGTGTCTGTGTGTGTGTATGCACACACGCTGAATTAAAACATCTGCTAATTTCTAGTTCACTTTTCACTTTTGTGATGAAAGTTTATCTCTCAACTATCAAAAATGAGATGAATATCTTTAGATTAGAAGCAGAGGATTGTGAACACCCAGTCCAGTAAAAAATACTTCCTCTATGTATCATCCTAAACATCTATCCCACTCTGAGGTGTATCCAGTCATGAGATATCCCTTAGGCCTTAGAGGAATTGGAAAACTTAGAGTAGAAAAATAATAAAATACGACCTATGCTTTCATAAAAGATTATATATAAACAAATAAAATGATTATATAAATAAAGGCTGCAGTAGAAAACTATACATACTACTACTACTGCATACAGCAGTGTTTTCAAAATCTTCCTTATTAGAATCATTTGGAAATTTTATTAACACACAGATTTTTGTCCTAGTGCAAACTAACTGAATCAGACTCTCTAGAAGAGGGTAATTAATATGTTTAAGACACACCCCAAGTGAATCAAATAATATGGTCAGACCAATAAATGCTGGTAAAATTGGTCTTATTCTATAGCAGTGGTTCTCAACATGTGATTACTGGGCCAGAAGCATAGCATTTTCTGGAAACTTACTAGAAATGCAAAGTCTCAAGCTCTATACCAGACCTACTGCCACAGAAATTCTTGGGGTAGGGCCCAGCAATCTGTCAGTTCAGGCCCTCCAGCTGATTTCAATTAAAGTTAACATTCATGAACCATTGTTCTACAACTTTCAAAAGGGTGACAAATACAAAAAAATTTAAAGTAAAAAGTAAATGCCCAGATATTTTAAACTCTAAGACACATGAACAGGTTTTTATTTTAAAAAATGTTTTTTTTTTTTCTTGGAAACAGAGTCTCACCATGTCAGCCAAGCTAGTCTCGAACTCCTGGCCTCAAGTGATCCTCCTGTTTCTGCTTCCCAAAATGCTGGGATTACAGGCATTAGCCACCATGCCCAGCTAATAAACATATTTTTAAAAATGGACTTTGACATTGCCTCTGTAAATAGTATACAAACCTACAACTTTTGGATTTTTTCCTACTTGGAAGAGGATGCTGTTCTACTTACAGTTGAAAAGGTTCCATGAGCCCAGCATGGATTAAGTACCTTTAATATATCTTTGTAATCATTAAACCACATTTCTAGGTAAGCACTTCAAGAAGAAGCTGACATTTTGGTGAGATCTTGGAAATTTAAAGCAGTGTTTTCACAGGTAAATTGTAGAAAAACTTAAATTTAATTTAGGGTACAGAAAAGATAATTAAGAAAAGCATGAACAAAGAAAAGTTAGTTGTATTAGGACAAGAGTGAATGCAGTAGGGTAGTGAGTTTTAAACATGATCTGCATCAGAGACATGTAGTGTTTTATTATTATTAATATACTTTAAGTACTGGAATACATGTGCAGAATGTGTAGGCTTGTTCCATAGGTATGCATGTGCCATGGTGGTTTGCTGCACCCATCAACCCATCATCTAGGTTTTAGACCCCACATGCATTAGGTATTTGTAGGACACGTAGTGTTTTTTAAACACTGGCTACAGTCCCAGAGTCTCTGATTCAGTGCATCTTGGGTGACAACCAAGAATGTGAAATTCTAGAATGTTCCCAGGTTGTGCTGAAGCTGCTAGTCTGGGAGCGACACTTTGTAAATTGTTGGTATAGTAGTATAACAGAAGATGATAGTAAACAAATATCTAGAAATATTGATATATGACGCATTATTGCAGAAGACATGAATTCTTATCAAAAAGTAGTGACTTCTTTTATGTATATATGTATTTATTCATTTATTTAAGGTTTCATTTAAATGAGGACCTTTGACATGGCCAGAGGCATTCAGGACAATTCTGATATGATATGCTACGTTGGGTCAAAGAAGGAAAGACTGAGGCATGTTCTAAATTACTCAACCCCAATTTTCCTACCCTACTGCTGCTACTCCCATTCTTCAGTCCTTTATCCTTATCAAATGACATATCAAGTTATTTCTATTTTGAACACAAACAAATTAGACTACAGTGTGAGTGACTGATAATTATTTAACATGTTTTAATTATTTACATTTTGAAGTTGGTGCATATTAACCTTATTAAATTTCAATTCTGAGACTCTAGCTACCATAAAAGTGAAAAGAAAAATGTCAACCAGTGCACATGTGACAGGAAAGGAAATACACCTTTTTGTGTAAGGGCTTCCTTGCAGGTTGCACCCAAGGTCAGTTCTCCCAAGCTATTTTTGTTTGTGGGACACTACCAGCTTCCCTTTCTTAACCCACAGGCTTAAAACAATGTCAAGTTTCTTTGTGGTACATTTGTCCCTGACTGCAGTTGTATTCTGATTCATTGCTAACCAATTGGCTGTGCCAACTATGTGTAGTGACTTATTCTAGTTGAAATTTGTGCTTTCAGAATCTATTTAGTTGGAGTATTCATGTTTCTGTAGATGATAAAGCTTAAGGATATGGCATACCAATTTTTAGCTTGCATGTGAAAACATTCCCATAACTATAGAGTTTTGGTCTTTCATTCTTATTTTAAATGCCCGGTGCAAATTCTGCTTTTATCGTGAGTTTCATAAAATCCCTTTTGAAGTTGGTGGACACCATAAATAAGTAAAACATGGGAGTATCATCATAACGGTTATGTCTTTTATTTGCTCTGGTCCCAGTTATCATTTCAATTCCATATTAAAGACACATGTAAAAAAGAAAAAGAATTTGCTTATGTAAGAAAATGTTATTTTCTCAGCAAACAATTCAATAAAGAGAAGTCTCCCAGCAGAATAACCTAGCAGAGGTATTATTTGGCTCACTAATGAACAGCTACCCTGTCTGCAGCCACATTCCTTTCACTGTTGTCATTTCAAGAAAACCAGAGAACATTTTACTAGACAAAAAAGGGCCATAAACAGAGGAACACTGGATGCTCATCTGGGAAAAAAATATCACAGCAGACTCTAACAACCACCAGTGATAGGGGATAATACTTTGACAAGGAAATACATGAATTTACCAAGAATAGTGACAGGTAGATGAACATCAATAGCTGATTGTTTGAAAAATAGAGATAACTAGAATAAGATAGAAATTTTAGGCAAAATGAGTAACCCGGAAATTAAAATAATACACATGCATTTGAAAAATAAACTTAGGAATGAAGTGGGCAATTTATATCACCCAAGTGTGTTGAGATTTGGGCTATATAGCTAAATTGTAATACCATCCTTCTTGCCTTATGGTAATAAATAGCAAAGTCACAAAAATTATTATTTTATTTTTTCAACAATCAGTTGCAAATTGTTGAAAAATACAAGTATCTGCATACATAAAACACATCCAATGTAGTATTTCACATTATAGAGAAAGAACAACAATGAAATCAGCAGGATCCATTTTCTGAATGGTCACATATTTTGAAATGAATCAGAAATGGTGATGATGATTTTTTTATTTTACTATCTCAGAAAAATAATATATGAGTTTTCAGCAATACTATCAGGCTGATTATGGTAGTGATGAATTAGACTTGATTGAGATTTGAGTGCTTTAAATGGTATTTTACACATACCATTCTTCCTGAAATAAAATGTCATTGGTGATACTTCTCGTGTCCTCTTATCTTTCAGTATGGAGCAAATATAGAAAAGCAAAGCACAAATAATAGTTGAGGCAAGGTCAGTGTTTAAATCAGGATATAAATTTCAAGATACTTCATATCCAATATCATTTTTTTCTGTTGACATCAAGGGAAAGGTTAAAATCCCTACTTTCAGATTATTGGGATTTGTTACCCTTTTGTTTATGCTGAAAACTGAGAATGGTGACAGTGTCCCAGCAGACTGATGAAAAAAAACTTTTTAAAAATATGCTATTGAAATTGCCACTAAATATTTAAATATAACAACGTGTGTTTCTATCCTTCCTTTTATATGGTGAGCATATTAATAATATAAGTGGTGTCTAAAATGTTTCTTAACATTTATATCTGTCATGGTATTAATTACTCAGTGACTATTTGATGAGATTCAAAACATATTACAAAGCACAAAAAATAATATATTTGCATAATTTCAGAGATGAATGGAAAAGACTTAGAGATCATCTGGGGTGGTGCAGCATAAAACATGGGACTTATAGCAGACTAAATTCATAATAATGGCTCCATCACTTATTGGCCACATGAGTTTGGACTGTGTCTCAGTTTCCTTATTTACAAAACAAAATTTTTCAAATCTACTATCTTAGAACATGTTCCCCCAAAGATAAAGTCTGAGGAAGGAAGTTGGATGCTGGTAGGTTATTTAGGACATGATCCCAGAATGCAAGAGTAGAAAAGCAGGGAAAATGAAACTGAGAAGGAGACAAAGCCAATAGCATAAGGATTAATTATTGGGTTTGCTACTTAGATGACAGACTCTTATGTCTTTTTTTTTTTTTTTTTTTTGGACAGAGTTTCACTCTTACTGCCCAAGCTGGAGCCCTATCTCGCCTCACAGCAACCTCTGCCTCCCAGGTTCAACGGACTCTCTGCCTTCAGCCTCCCAAGTAACTGAGACTACAGACACCTGCCACCACACCCGGCTAATTTTTTTTATTTTTAGTAAAGATGGGGTCTTGCCATGTTGGCCAGGCTGGTCTCGAACTCCTGACCTCAGGTGATCTGCCTGCCTCAGCCTCCCAAAGTGCTGGAATTACAGACTGAGCCACCACACTAGCCCTTTTTATTTCATTTTAAATCAACCTTAGAATAAGTGCTAAACATTTTATTCATAATGATTTGAAATTTCTACATACATCCTTTTGAAGAAGAAACAATAAGAAGGGTAGTATTCCCATAAGTTTGATCTTATAATAGCATGATTAATCATACTGCTTTAATTATGAAGAAAATGTATGTTTAGATAATCTTTTGAAAAATCTTTTGCCATCTTTTGAACTTATTGTACCACTGTCCCCAACAACCCACCTCCACTTTAGTGGTGAAAAAACATCAACTCTTGGCAAAGAAAAACACTGTTATTTATTTTTTTCTTTCTTTCATAGTGTGTCTTATAGTTTTGATTCTCAGATTTTAGTTTACTTTTTGAAGTCCACTGCTTTTGCCTTTACTTATTAACTGCTTCCATTATGCTATTTCTCTATGTCTAACTTTTAAAAAACTTGTTGCAAAAGCTCTCCTCTATCCTACAGGCTGGTCCACAGGATTCCTATATACTTCTCATCTTCTTTCCCCCTACCCTACTACCAATCTGCTTACCAAAAGTTCGTAGAAAACTCCTTCCAATTCCTTTCTTAGAATTCCATTTTTATACTCTATCAGAGCCAAACTATATAGCAGGCAGTTACCTCTTAGTTTCCAAACAATTTATTCATATTCATTTTGTCTCACTCTCTAAATTGACTTGAATGTAAATTTAGTGACTGTATACAAAGGGGAATAAACTAAACGATCAGGGAAATAGAACGCTTTCATATTGTGGGGCTAACATATTATCAAAACAACTCCTCTTCTTCCTAGACATGGAAAAACTACATTTCCCAGCTTCCCTTTCAGTTAGGTGTGGCCATGTGACTGAGTTCTAACCAGTGGAAGCCAGAAGACATAACATATGTAAGACCTTCCTGGGCATGTTCCATAAAAAACTCCCTTATGATCCTCAGGGTTCATTTCACATTTGTCAGTGAAATGCCAATACCTAGGAAGCCACTTCTTGATAGAAGAACCTGCAGCAACCTGTGCCATTGAGTTTCAATTGTGTGGAGCAGCAGACCCTTCCATCCATTCCAAACTCAACCAAGTCTAGTATCTTACATAAATAAGCAATAAACTTGTATGGTTTTAAGTCAATCAAATATTGGAGTTAGTTTATTATAGCAGTTATTCTACCTTAGCTAATATAGAAATCTTTCCTTATAACTGAAGACATTTTACAAACATATTAACGTACTCACTTGACTATTACAATATTGTATGATGTATTTTTTATAGCCATTTTCAAATAAAGGATTTGAATTAAGTAATGTTATCAAGGGTTTGGGGTCAAGTTCAAGATATATTTATGGAATTTTAAAGATTAGAAATACACTGGTGTTGCTGAGAGGGCAAGAGGCTGAGTGAAAGCAGTAAGCTAAGACACAGGTAAAATATAAAGCCTGATTCTGGGCCAAAGATGGAGGATTTTCTTCTGTGTTTTGGAACTGCAAGAGTTTTCAACAACGTGGGAATGCATAGCTGAAGGGAACAAAGCATCCCTAGAGATGCAGCTCATTCCTGATTAAATTAGGTTAGAAGGCTAGGCCTTCTGGGAGTTGCTTACACCAAACAGAAACTATGCTAACACATATTACATTCCTGGCCACTAGACAATACTCAGCCCTCCATAATTATATCCTTCCTAGGTACTGCAGAGGAATCCCTGTAAAATTTTCAATGGGACGAGTGAGGTTCAAAAGTTTTAAAAGTATAAAATATGGGGCCGTATTATTGTGAAAGTAATAAAATCTGTAGGACCCTGTACAGCTAGTGGGCAGGGAGTTGAATGTCCTATTGCATAACCCAAGCATCCTTTTCCATTTATAGTTTTGCATCTCCTATTTGCAGTTGTCTCCTTCACTTACTTACAGGATGTATAAACAATGCCAGACCATGTGGGGGCATGCAACAATGCCAGGCCCTGACTGGGGCCCCCTGCAATAGTGTCAGACCTAGTTGTCTACATAGTTGTCAATACTACAATGTCTTGATTGCTTTAATTTTATACATATCTTTATGTTTAGTAAAATATGACTACCTTCTTTGTTCTACTTCCAGAATTTTTATTTTTTCTTGAACTTATACACTTCCATATAAATTTTAGAATAAGCCTGTAATTGATTGGCATTGCATTTAATCCACAGAAACATTTGAGGAACATTTACTTATGTTCAATAGGTAGTTTTTCAGTCAATGAATGTATCTAATTTTTCTCAATAGCATACTATAGTCTCCCATGCAGATTTTTAAATGACAACTTTCTCGACATATAATTCATGTACCACAGAGTTCTACCCTTTAAAACACAGAATTCAGAGTTTTGCTTTTAGCATATTCATATATTCATCTATTAACACTATCTAAATTCAGAATGCTTCATCTCTTAGAAAAAAGCTTCATATTTATTATCAGTCGCTCCAAATATTCCTTTCTGCTAGCTCCTGGCAACCATTGGTATACTTTCTGTTACTGTGGATTTACATAATCTGGACATTTTCACATAACTTGAATTATACAACATGTGGTCTTTTGTGATCTGACTCACTTAGCATGATATTTTCCACATTCATCTCTATTGTTGCATGTATCAGTTTTTCATTCTGTTTTATGGCCCCAAAAATCATATAGATAATACCATATTTTGTTTTTCCATTCATCCTTTGGTAAATAGTTGTTTCCACTTTTTAGCTACTATGAGAAATGCTTTCATGAGCATTTGTTTACAACATTTTTGATGGACATATGTTTTTAGCTTTTGGGGGAATATATCTAGGAGTTTAGTTGTCTAAATATGAGTCATGTGACTTTCTATTCCCCACAATTCCTACTGTGGTTACTCTCATAGAGCTGAAAGCCACAGTCCTTATTCCAGCTTGTGCACAGCAATGAAACACCAATGGGAAGTCTCCCTCCAAATTTCATACAGCTTGTTTGATATTACAGAGTGCTATAACCAACTACTCATAGGAATTGGCTCTTGATACTATAATAAATAACTTTGAGCAACTTAGTTTACTAGTCAGAACATTATCGTTTCCTATATGCTGCAAGCCATTTCCTCACTGAGCTCAAGAGTTTGATATTAAGAGGCCTGTGGATGCTATATCTGTTTACTGCAAGTAAAACACTATTGTTTGCTAACATTCCCCAAAAGGCACCTGCATGTTTGATGATTTCCTGATATATTCAACTTAGTAGAAGTGGCTTTCTGAAGAAAATACAATGGTCTTTGAATCATATGTTCAAGACATAATTTTTGAGCTTTATATAATTACACAGAGAAGACACTGAAGAATTGAGGTCTACACAGAGTGTTCCATTCTGCAAGGAAAAAAAATCACTGCTGCCTATGGATCCATTTCTAATATGGCCTGCATGTATGTGCAGAAGCACTCCTTCCCTGTAATATTTAAATGATTTTTGCTGGACATAAAAGTCTTGGTTGACAGTCTACTTGTTAAAGCATTTTACATACATTATACCACTGCCTTCTGGCCTCTTGTTTCTGATGAGAGTTCAGCTATTAATTTTTATCAAGGGTCCCTGGTAGTGATGAGTCTTATTTTTCTTGCAGATTTTAATATACTCTCTGTCTTTGCTTCTTGACAATTTGCATAGGATGTATCAAGCTGTGAATTGCTTTCAGTTTATTCCACTTGGAATTTGTTGATAGACTATTCTCACATAAAAGTTATTTTTCCTTAGCACTTTAAATACGTCTCACCACTATCTCCCATCCTGTAAGATTCCCACTGAAAAGTCTGCTGCCAGACATATTGAAACTCCACTGCATGCTATTTCTTTTCTCTTGATACTTTTTGGATTCTTTCTTTATCCTTGACCTTTGGGAGTTTGATTATTAAGGTCTTCAGGCAATTTTTTTGGGAGGGCTTGTTAAATCTGCTTGGTGTTCTATCACCTTCTTATACTTGGATATTGACGTCTTTCAATATTTCTATTGGGAAGGTTTGGGAAGTTCTCTGCTATTATATTTTTGAAAAAACTTTCTACCTCAATCTCTTTCTCTGCCTCATTTTTAAGCCAGTAACTCTTAGATTTGCCTTTTTGAGGCTGTATCTAGATCCTGTACATGTGCTTTACTGTTTTTGATTGTTTTTTCTTTTGGCTCCTCTGTGTATTTTCAAATAGCTTGTCTTCAAGCTCACTAATTCTTTCTTCTGCTTGATCCATTCTATTAAAGGACTCTGACAAATTCTTCAGTATTCCAATTGCATTTTTCAGATTCAAAATTTTTGCCTGATTCTTGATAGAATTCTTAATTCTTTCTCTGTGTTATCTTGAATTTATCTAAGTTTTTTCAACACAGCTATTTTGAATTATCTTTTTGAAAAGCCATATGTCTCTGCTTCTCTATGATTGGTACCTAGTGCCTTATTTACTGTATTTGGTGATGTCATGTTTTCCTGGATGGTGTTGATGCTAGTATGTGTTCTTCAGTGTCTGGGCACTGCAGTGAGATATTTAACATAGCCTTCACTGTCTGGGCTTATTTGTAGCCATCCTTTTTGGGAAGCTTTCCAAATATTTGAAAAGACTTGAATGTGATCTAAGCTATTTCTGCTTTAGGGGCTATCCAAGCCTAGTAATGTTTTGGTTCTTGGAGACTCTTAGAAGTACCACCTCAGTTATCTTGAAGAAGTTCTGGGAGAATTCTCTGGAATATCAGCCAGAGACTCTTGTTCTCTTCCTTTACTTTCTCCCAAATATATAGTCTCTGTCTCTGTTCTAAACTATCTAAAGCTGGGGGTGAAGCTACACAAGTGCCCCTATGTCTGTACCACAATGACTGTACTGGGTCAGAGCAAAAGCCTGCTATGTCTTGCCCAGGGCCTATGTTTTTTTAAGGCCCTGGGGCTCTGAAATCAGCAGACAGCAAAGCCAACCAGGCCTGTATTTTTCCCTTCAGGGCAGTGAAGTCTCCCAGGCTCTGGGGGAATCCAGAAGTGCCATTCAGGAGTCAGGTACTAGTCAAAAACTTTAGAAGTCTACCTGGATTTCTACTGTATTACAGCCAAGCTGGCACTCAAATCACAAGATGCAGTCCTTCCCACCACTCCCTCTCCTTTCAAAAAGCAGTGGTGTCTCATTCTGTAGCCACTGACACTTCTGGTGATAAGGAGTACTTTCAGACTGTTACTGATGTTCTCTTATTGCCCAAGGTCTCTTAAGTCAGTTTGTGGTGAACATTGTATGGCCTGGGACTCACCCTTCAGAGCAGTGGGCTCCCCTCTGGCCAGTGGCAGGTCTAGAAACATTATTCATGAGTCAAGTCTTGGAACCAGGGACCCTAAGTGGGTCCCTAAGTGGACTGGGCGGGGGGCACATGACATCTTAAGACACCAGCTGGGACAGCCAAGGGAGTGCTGACATCAGCCCTCCCTTAACCCCAGGCTGCATAGCTCATGGCTTCAAAAAGACATGGTGCAAAGAGCACTTGGTGCTCTGCCCACTGTGGCAGTGTTGTTACCTAAGGTGCAAGACAAAGACCCTTTACTTTTCCTCTGTGTTTCTCAAACAAAGTAGTTTTGCTCTGTAGCCACCACAACTGGTAATGTGTGGAGTCTCACTTGAAGCCAGCAAATCTCAGAGGGTCACCAAGGCATTCAATGTATATCTGAATATGCCTGCTATTGAGGGAGCAAGGGCTCTTCAGTTAGTAGGTGATCAATGCTGGCAGGAATGAGCCCTTTCCTTCAAGTCAGTGCTTCCCTTCTGGCCCAGGGTGTGTCTAGAAATGTCATTTGGGAAAACAGGTCTGGAGCGGGGGCCTCATGATTCTGACAAGTGCCCTATCCTGCTGCGGCTGAGCTGGTATCCTAGAGGCAAGACAAAGTCCTCCCTACTCCTCCCACTTCCCTCCTCAAGCAGAAGAAAAGGGTCTTGAAGCCATGAGCTATGCAACCTGGGTTTAAAGGAGGGGTGATGCTCACACTCTCTTGGCTGTCCCAGTTGGTGTCTTAATGTCACCTGCCTTCCCCCTGCCCACCCGCCCAGACCACTGTCTCTGGGCCTAGTTGAGCCCCAGGACTTGCCTGTGAGTTGCAGTTCTTATGGCCTAGACTTCCTTTCAAGTTTACTTAAAGACAGGGAGCACGTTAGACCCAGGTGGTGAAGTTTGAGAGCACTCAAGTTCAGACAACTGAAATCAGCAGTTTCCCTCTGGCTAGGGCTTATTTAGATGCTCCCTCTGTGGGCAGGCAACAGCTGAGTGAGTTTGGTCTGGGTTTTATTTCTATTCGAACAGAACAGCACCATGTTCAGTGCCTCACAATTGCTGTGTTCTCCCACTCCCAGTGCCCAAAGACACTGGCAGCAACATGCCACTACTGACTGGGGTGGGGGAGGGGTGGTTTCAGTGATTCAGGATTGTTTCTCTTATCTCTTCAGTGCCCCTTTCAGCGACATGAAGTTAAAATTAGGTACTGTAAGTGCTCACCTTATTTTTGGTTCTTATGAAGGTATTTTTTATATGCAGACAGTTGTTACCTTGGTTTACTTGAGGGGTTGGGGGGAGGACGATCTCTAGAGTTTTCTATTCTGCCATCTTGCTCGGCTTCTCTCAATGCTGTATTTTTGCATGACCTTCTAGATTTCCAGATACATGTTGGAATTTATCAAAGTCCCCTATGGGCATATTATTTTCAAGTTTTCCTTTTGATTTTTTAATCAGCCACTTGTTAGCCCCAAGTCATAATGCTATCTCAGTCAGCTGTGTTTTTAAACAGTTGTTCTTGATTTTTTTGACAAGTTCACTGGAGATAACATTATTTTCACAGCTCGGAGTCAGGTAAGATAAACACAAGCTCTGAAAATGGAGCTTTACAGTGAATTCCCAAAACAGTTAACAGAGGCAACTGCCTGGAATGGGGCTTCTGAGGATCTCCCAGATCTGTTCTCTTCCAGTGCCAGTGAGGCTACTGGTTTTCCCAGCTACTATAGTTGCAAAGCTGATGATTTTCAAGCCTACCACAGTGTTGGGGAGACAGGAATGTTAGACTTTTTTGTTTGTTTGTTTACGTAAGTTTTATTATGGTATTTCCAGGCAGTTTTTTGATGTCGTTACTGCTGATATTTTTTTTGTTTATCCTAAGATTCATAAAGCTTATTGCTTGATGTCATTTGTCCATTTTGGAACAGTATTGGCACTTTCTCTTCAGTTATTGCTTATACCTAATTTCCTTTATTTTTTTCTCATACATGGCTTTAAATAAATATATATTATGCCTTTATATCATGTCTCACATTTCTCTTATGCCCCCTCTTTACATTTTCCATTCTTTTCAAGCTGTGTTTTAATCAGAATGTCTTTTCTGATTTTCCAGCTTATTAATTTCTCTTCAACTGTAACTCATTCATTGAATTCTTAATTTTTTCTGTTGTATTTTTCAGTTCTATAATTTTCACTTTTCCTTCAAATTCTCAATTTTGTCCTTTAACCATTTGAATATAGCAATCATAATTTTTATAAAATCTGTTTCTGGCATTTTTATTATTTGAATTTCCCATGAGATATAATCTGTATTTCTAAAGTTTTGATCACATCATCTTATATCCTTGTAATTCTGCTTATTTTGAATAAGTTCTAGGTAGTATATGTGATAAATAATAGAGAAAATTTGGGGTTCTGGAAGATCTATTCTTCCAGAGAAGATTTAGTTTGTTTTTGGCAGAAAACTAGGTTAGGGGCATTCATAATTCCAGATAACTTCAATTAACTCACATATTCATACAGATGAAATCTGGGCTTTCATTCGTTCTTGTGAAGGTTGATCCATTTCTGGTTTACCCTTATTCTTAGCAATGTCACCGTTTATTAAAGTTTCCCAGGGAAACTTTGGAGTGTTTGCTAGGAAACCTCCTCTTTGGTGTTATGAAAATTCCAATTCTTCTTCTCTCACACCTCTGAGTCTGACTGAGCTCAATTCAGTTTCTCATATATTAATAACACTGTTATCATTAATGAACTATTCTAGGAAAAAAATAACCCAAATGCTTGATTCACTTCTCTGGTCATATCTATTTTTCTTTCTGCCTGCGTAGGTGTTCAATATTTTTAAGTAGATGTTTCTTTTTTATTTTACCCCACTGGTCTTTCTAGTTGTTTTAAGAGAGGAGATTTTTTTCCCTTTTCTTTTAATATGTAGTTGCAAGAAAATATTCAGATCAAATTTTTGACAAAACACTAACCTTTGAGGAAAATCTTGCTATCTTGCTTTTAAGCGCAGTTCATTACTATACCAGATGCCATGGCAACATATTTACTTATCTGTTGTAGAACTTTCCACATGACATTTTGAGTGTTATAGGAATTCATTTAAAGGGAAAAGGAAAAAAAAGAGAGAGATAAAGTAAGAATGAAAGAAGGAAGACAGGCAGGAAGGAAGGAGAGAAATAGAAGAAGAAATTTAAAAAATTAATTGGGACAATAATTTTCTGCTTAAAACTGGGCATCTGATAAGTGCCAATATTTCTACATTTTCTAAATGACATATTATTATGAAATAAAATCTCAGTTGTTCTTATTTTATCTTTCCTTAGTATGGCATAAACTCTAGAGAAATTGCATCCAATGGAACTTTCTGTGATAATGGAATTGACCTATTCTGTGATTTAGTGAGTTAACCATAGCCATATCTTACCCCTGAGCAGGTAAAATGTGGTTAGTGTGAATGAAGAATTAAATAGTATCTTATTTTAATACATTTATGTCCAAATTTAAATAGCTTTGGGTGGGTAGTGATTTTTATTTTAGGCAGTGTATCTCCAGTGGACTCGGTCTGCTTTCCTTCTTTGCTCAGTTTCTCCAATCCATTTGAAACTAAGTTTCTCTGATGGCAACATCTACTTTCCCCTTGTTTAATTTTGACACAGGGCTTTCTCCATGATTCCAGAACATCACGCTTCACATAGGCATACACACACTCACATTGTTTGAAGGCTCTTTACTTCTGGAGTACTGCATCAAGAGTTAAATGTTAATGGTTTTAACATTTGACATCTCCTCAGGGTGACTTCTTCCACTCTTTTAACACTAAATACCTTTAGCCTCCCCTATGCAAAAACAGCATCTTCTGAGTCAAAGTCTGCTGTGGGTAACGGAAACCCAGATCACTAAGACCCAAAGCCCTGGCTCCTCACTTTGAGGTAAAAGGAGTGGAAAAACCGGTTGCTTTTGTTTCCCGTGCTGATTTCACAATAGGGAAAAGAACACAATGAATTTCTCAGTCAAACTATCCTCCAATTTGCAGCTTATTGCGACAAAAAAAAAAAAGAGGGAAAACTAGCAAATGAAGGAAATCATGTGTATTCAACATTAGTGCTCCTATTTATAAATGTTGGCAATGTTTTTACTACATTATCAAGCACATGGTAAATGAGAAAAAAATGTTTAGAAATATTCTTTACAGGCATGAATTTTGCATTTCTGGGAACCAAATGCAAGGTAATAACTGTGTAATAATTTGTGAATTATTTTAGCACTCAAGCTTAAACATTTCTATATAAGCAAATTTGAAACATAGGGAGATAGTAACATAAATGGTCGTAAAGATTCAATGATGACTACCTTAAAATCCCTGTTTCCATGGCAATTTTAGAGTAATTATCTAATCTCCCAGAAAACATATGCATTCTGGTTTAGTTACAGAATATTCTGATTATCTGTGCATGTCTTGTTATAATAAATACAATCTACCTCTTTTTTTATGTTAGTAAATACATTCATGTAATTATTATGGCTTACCTTGAACATCTGGCTAAATAACTTTCGCAAATTAACCAAGTAAAATTTATTCTAAAAGCTGTGTATGACTTACAAATTTTAGTAAGAAAGAAAAAGTCAACATTATCCACAGTAATTCTTTTTATTAAAATGACAGTTTATTAATGGTGTAAAAATGAATTTTCCCATTTCTGTAAATCAGTTGAAAACAGTTGTTTTCAACTGATTTACAGAAATGGGAAAATTCACAAAATTGGCTTGGCTACAAACATAAAAAATAATATGACTTCATCTTTCATAACCATTCAGGGTGTAGATTAAGTTGAAATACGTGATTTCTTTGCTGTTACAGAGATGATGCCTGATGACATATATTTAAAACTCCACTACAAGTTTGAAAATAAACATGACACAGTGAGAATGAAAAAATAACATATGAGGTACTTAAAGTAATGGGACTTAAAAGAATTTGGAAATCATCATGTGTTAAAATCCAAGACTTTAAAAAATATTCCACATGGATCCTTATCATATATAGATGCATTATATTAAATAGTAGACCTACGGAGCAGAAGACAAAAACAGTATTTTCTAATCCTAATTCTGTATCTCACCAACAAGAGACCACAAAAAATTTTTTTGCTATCTCTTTTCACGGTTTATCTAATTACTAAATTGCATTAATTTCTAAACTGTTCACCTTATAACCACATAGTGATGATCAAATGATAAAATTAGGATATAGGAAATTTACAACACTGTTGACTAGTAGACGGTGAGTTACTGAATAGTCAAAGCTCATCTGACTTCAAGGCACAAGATAGGTATTCTAGTTAGGAGATGATTTGGGATAGTGATTACATATAAGGGTACACTTACTATGACTGATCTACTGGGTTCAGAAACTGTGTAAGCCTATATAACTGTATAAAAGTTATAAAGGCTACTTAGTATGAAGATCCAGATGCTATATTTCGGAACATAATTCCTTCCCAACAATATTATGAGTAACACAACATGGAAAGAATAAATGCGCAGTAAAACGACATGCTGCAAGATGTTACGGGAATGATAGTAATGGAGATGGATGTGAGAAGTCTTTAGAAATCAGTTAAGAAGAGACTAGCTTGCATGCATATAACAGCAAACCCAAAAATATCTGCTACACAAGAAGAGTTTCATTTATCTCCCACAAACAAGAAGTCCAGAGGAGGCAGTCCTCAACTAGTATAGCAGCTAAATAATCATTCAGAACCAAGGTCCCTTCCATCTTTGACACTGCTATCCTTAGTTAGTGACACCACTTCTCAAGGTTACCACATGGTCCAACATAGCCACAAGTTTTTGTTTTAGGGAAGCTGGGAAAGAATATTCAGAAACTGTTTGTAGTATATTTTGCAAGATTTTATAAACCCGAATTAATTACAAAATGAAAAGTTATAATTTTTTCTTAAATACAAAGGAAAGAAGAGGTTCTTAACTGGAGAAATGAGAACCATTTTAATTTGACATATATTATTATAATGGGGAAAAGAATATACTGAGTTTATAAAGCATTATGGTTATATAAAAAATAGTTACTATTTAATATGATGGAGAGATTCATGAGAAAATGTATAATTCTGTTTATCTGTGCATTTAGTAGTTGGGGGAACAAAATACTACATTATTTTCATTAAAATTTTAGTAGACTGTATCAGAATAAATGGGTTAGTTTTAAATTTTGTACCTAAATATTCTCTTTTTATCAATAAATTCTATTCTTAAATTTGAGTCCAAACAAAATCCATGAGTTCATAATATTACATGAAAATGAGAAAACTGGGCCAGGCACAGTGACTCACGCCTGTAATCCCAGCACTTTGGGAGGCCGAGGCGGGTGGATCACGAGGTCAGCAGATCGAGACCATCCTGGTCAATATGGAGAAACCCCGTCTCTACTAAAAATACAAAAAATTAGCTGGGCATAGTGGTGCACGCCTGTAATCCCAGCTACTCAGGAGACTGAGGCAGGAGAATTGCCTGAACCCAGGAGGCAGAGGTTGCGGTGAGCCGAGATCATGCCATTGCACTCCAGCCTGGGTAACAAGAGTGAAACTCCGTCTCAAAAAAAAAAAAAAAAGAAAAGAAAGAAAATGAGAAAACTAAAAGCAACAAAGCAACATAAATAAAACACAAAATAAAACCTATAAACTCACTAGTCATAGAAAGTAAGTAGGACACAACTCCTTATGAAAATTAGCACTATGCAGGAAAATAGTAAGGCATTTATTCATTTATTTATTTATTTCCTTTTTCCTGTAGGACTTCTTTGTAAGTAAGTTAACCAAGTAATTCATATTGATAAGAGAAAGATATTTTTGTTGTTGTTGTTGTTTCCTTATTTCCAGTGGGGTTGGAGAGAAAGCTATTCTTTACAGAATATACCATGCTAATAAATGTAGAAGAAATTACAGAATTATAAAATCATGACGTTGTGATTCTTAGTAATTTAATAGTCATTGTTGCTAAAAATCATTGAATAAAACACTGATGGGTGATATGGTTTGGCTATTCCCCACCCAAAATCTCATCTTGAATTGTAATCTCCATAATCCCCCAAATACCCACATGTCAAGGGAGAGACCAGTTAGACATAACTGAATCATGGGTGTTGTTCCCACATGGTGTTCTCTCTTGCTGCCTTGGGAAGAAGGTGCCTGCCTCCCCTTCACCTTCCACCATAATTATAAGTTTCTGAATCCTCCCCACCCATATAAAATTATGAGTCAATTAAAATTCTTTCCTTTATAAATTACCCAGTCTTGGGAAGTTTTATGCAGCAGTGCCAAAATGGCCTATTACAACGGGTAATCTTCATCTCCTAACACACAGATGCAATATGAAATTCAACCACATTTATGAAGTATTTTTGCTAAAACTGCTGAAACTTAATCTAATCAAGACTTCTCAGATAATGTCCAGTTTATCAGACATATAGAGGATACCAAAGAAAGAACACAACAAGCAAGGGAAACAAACGCATGCAGGATGTAGGCTATTCTACAGAATCCTCAATATAGTTCTTGCAGTAAGTCAGTAGAACGAAGAAAGAGAGAGACTCAACAAAACAACTGTGGCAGACACAGAGATGTGCCTCTCAGATCCTCCATTTAAAAAAAAACACTTCTTGCCTAGCTGACAGCTTCCAGATGTGAGTTCCTGCAGGCTGTCCTCAGCTTTTTGTTCTCTGCTGTCCCTACTGAGTTAACAAGTATGTAGTATATAGGTCTTGTCATTTCTGGCCAAGATGGGACATCTCCAATAAGCTCCAGAGTTTCCTGTTGCACTGGCAGAAATTTTATTACAATTACATGGTGGTGTTATGGTTTCCCCATGCCCAATCTTGCTTTCTCTTTTTCATACTCCTAACAAAACTCTTGCACTCTTAATACCATCTTACTGCTTACTGCTTTCTTGGAAACATAACTGGTACAACATCCAAATGGCAATGTGAGAGTAGCCTGACACAGATTGTAAGACACAAAGCCAACTGTGAAACATATTTTTCAGGCAATCAAAAAATTTTAAATACAACTTGAATGTTATTCTTACTAAGGTATTTTGTTAATTTTATTGTGTGTGACAATGATATTAGAGTTATATGATAAAACATTTATATATTTTGGAGATGTTTACTAAAATAAGTGGTGAAATAGCATGACATTTGAGATTTTCTTTTATTATTATTATTATTATACTTTAAGTTCTGGGATACATGTTTAAGTTCCGTGTAGCTTCCAGGTATTAGCCCTTTTTCAGATTGCTATGCGGGCTCTTTTTTGGTTCCATATGAAATTTAAAGTTTTTTTCTACTTTGTGAAGAAAGCCAATGGTAGCTTAATGGAGATAGCACTGAATCTATAAATTACTTTGGGGAGTATGACTATTCTTTAAAATATTTTAGCTACGAATAAGGGATAGATGAAACAGGTAGAGCAATAATCTTGATAATGTTGTGATTAAGATTATTATAGTCTGTGATATGCTGATTATAAAACACTAGAACTCATTTATTTAGGCATCTAATATGTGACCTCAGATGAATTTACAATGAGGAAGCTTCAAGCACTTTTTGAGGGGAGTGCATGACATGAAAAAATGAAATAGGAGATGGATAGTTTATAAAAATAGAAGAATGGATAGGATGCACTTTGAAACTACAAAAAATAAAGATAGTATTCAATTAATCACATCTCATTTTAAGATAGATGTTTTCAACTAATAATTTTAAAAGATAAATGGCTATAAGATCAAGTCCGTTTTCATTTAAATCAGATGATCTAGACCTTATTATTTCCAGCACTTGCAAATTATTTTAGAATAAATTATTTAAATATACAGAGCTTCAATTTCCAAAACTATAAAATGGGAACAATAATCTCTATTCTTATAGTTGATTATTGATGTTTATACCATAATAAATGGACACAAATGCAAGACACAACAATGTATACTAAATGACATTGCCGTTTTGGGGAGTCTAAAATTTGAGCATTGCCATCTCATGGATTTTAACCTACAATCTCAATGAGGTGAAAATGGATACAGGGCCTGGGTGTTGTGAATCATGCCTGTAATTCTAGCACTTTGGGAGTCTGAGGCAGGAGGATTGCTTGAGCCCAGGAGTGGAAGACCAGCCCTGGCAACATAGCAAGACTCTCTCTGTAGAAAAAAACTGCCAGGTATGGTGACACATGACAGTTAAGTCCCAGCTACTTGAGAAGCTGAGGTGGAAAGATCACCTGAGCCCAGGAGGTGGAGATTTCAGTGAGCTGGGATTGCACCACTGCACTGCAACCTGGGCGACAGAGTGAGACTGTTTCAAAAAATAAAAATAAAAAAATATATATCTACAAGAAGTAATAAAAGACAGAAAATGCATGGAAAAAATTAAATGTTTGTCTTCAGGAGTTTTGGGTGGTTTGATTTTCCTCATATTTTATTCCTTCATATTTATTTTTTGATATGTTATTCTTTATTATATTTCTAGGTAGAGAGAATAAACATTAAATATTTTGGTAATTAGAAGAGAACCTTTAGAGAAAAAGAACTTGCTGTTTAAAGTCATTGCATAATATAAAATGATTTTTCAAATGTAAAGTACTATACATAATGAGAGTTAACATTTGTTTAATGCTAATTATGTGTAAGTGCTTTACATGTTTTACCTCAGTTAATCTCAAAAACACTGTGATTTTGAAATGATACATGAAAGGTGAGGTACAGTGAGGTAAACCACATTGTTCAAATTTACCCAGCTAAGGGCAAAGTTAGAATTTGAACCCAGACATTCTCAAGTCCAAACCTTTACTTTTAATTACATATAGTCTAGCATCCTATTATTAGGACACAGGAATGTGATAGCAGAATGATATCTCTTTGAATTTCCTTACATTGTTTTAGAAACCACATTGTGATATTCTTCACTTTGTATTGAAATAAAATCAGCATTTAAATTATATTTTTAAGCAGAAAAGAAAAGAATAAATGCAAGAAAATGAAATTCCACTGCTTTCCAGGACTTCCTGAAACCTCCCACTTACTTCACTGGTGTATGTCAAAACCTTATACCTTTCATGTAGTCAACAAGATGCATGGAGTAGCCATATTCACACTGTACACACTAGAAGCTGGATTTTTCTATTTGTATACAATCAAGATGTTCTATCCCAATCCTCCTCACCATTTCTCTCACTGTGAGAAATAAGCAGAGCAATTAAGAGTCATGATTGACTGACATAAATTTCACCTTCTCTTTTTCTTGCCAGCTCTCAGGGGTGAGTGCTAACGAGCACTGGAATGAATGCAGAGGGGAAGGTAAGCAAGACGAAGTCCAGAAACGCAAGCTAAGTAATCCGCTCCTAAAAATCCTGAGAATTGGCAGGATTTCTTGAAAACTTAATTACTAGAGTTATAGATGGCCAGTCATCTATATTTTATTTAATGCCATTTATAGCATTTTCTCCATTCTACCACTTGAAAAAAAAAACAGAAACAGAGAGGATATCTAGATGGTCTGAAGCCACAAAATGAAATTAGAATAGAATTCAGGTGTTTCTGACAATTATTTCTGTATTTAGAGTATGAAGGTCATTACCGGTATCCTTTTAGTGTTCTCCTCTGTATATACATTTCACTATTTTTCCTGAAAATGTTCAGTAAAAAATTTACTTGACAATGTTCAGTAAACCTGCAGATGTGCTTGATACATATGATAAAACTCATTTATAAAGCATCAGTTGTAGTATGGGTCAAGTCATGTTTTCCAAGAATCTGTCTATAATTATATATCTATATATATAAAACTTAGGGTGTATTAAAATCATCTGAAATGCTTATTCAAAAGCATATTTTAAAACTCCATCCTTGAAGATACCCTATAATCAGTAGACAAAAGAGGAGAGATTGGGGCTTGGTTTAGAGGTGGTTTTGCATGATACGCAGGCACCACCTGAGAGTGGACAACTGTAGCATTACATCCTTTTTAGGGGACATTCCTGAAGGACAGTGGTGAAGGGAAATCTTCCCAGTGGATAAAATTTTGGGCAATGCACCTGGTTGTGCACTTTGCTTGGAAGGAGAAATAGCTAGATATGTGATTATATTTCCACTCTTGGGATATATGTATGTCATATATGTTAATTGTATGGCTGAATGGTGAGGGACTTGGAAAGAAAATGACTAAAAAAGTGGTGACAAAGAAATCTGGGGAAGAGATATGTGGAAAGAACCTCTCAGAATAGTCAAAAGACATGAAGATATTTGTGTGCCATGTGAAAGTTCATCGAAGAGTGACCTCAGCAGAGGAAGACTCATAATCAAGTGGACTGTTTCCTTTCTCTCGGGGATTATTGACTTTGCTGCCTGTAAACTATTGCTTTATATATTTTGCCAATTTTTCAGTGGTTTCAAGTATGAGAATATATCTGGTTCCCATGTTTTCATCATGTCTAGAAATTTACTCATTTTCATTAAAAATCTTACTGAACACCTTTACATAATTGCCTTCCTGCTATTCATCCTATTTATACCTACATACGCTTCCATAATCAATGCTCTGTAACCCACCCCAAACATTCTAACATGTTAATATAATAAGACTTTACCTTGTATCTATCTACAAGATACAGAGTAATTTCGCAGGAATGACACAATTTTTTTTTTTTTTTATGTATTCACATTTTCTGTCTGTGAATAACTTCATCCACAGTTGTTAAGACAACACATACCATGTAGAAACAACTTTGGAATAAAGATATATCTAGTGATTATAACCCGTATGCAAAAATATGTTCATGGCATGAAGTATACAAATGATTTTATGTATATTTATATTTCTCTTGCTTGCAAACCACACACACTAAATAGAAGAAACACACCTGCTGGACAACCAAGTCCTTTTCTTTCAAAGTCAAAATCAATTCATAAAATATCTTTTGATAACAAAGATCAGCAACATTTTCTGTGGCCCTGAAAGTAGTAGTACACTGTCCTCCCATCACAGATGTTTGAGAACCTCCAAGTGCAGCGATAGCCAGTGCTAGGCTTCGTTTCTTTTCATTAAGAAATCTCTCTTCACTTGGTTTACTTCTACTTTTTATTTAGCCAGTACCATCAGTATGTTAATAATTACTATAAATACTAAGCTGATGTTTTAAAGGCTATATATGCATGGTTTATTTACTCCTCGTAAATGCTATTTGAGAAAACAGACTCAGAGAGGATAAATGACTTACCCAAAGTCACACATAGTGGATAAAAACTAAAACTTAAGTTTATTTGATTCTGAAGTGTTTATTTAGAGCAGCTCTAAGAAGCTACCCTTAGTTGCTCTAAGAAATAACAATAAACAGTTAACACTTACATGGTCACTACATGTCAGTGTTAATTTTAATAGTATTATAAATATTAACTCATTTAATTCTTAAAACCATATTATGAAAACTAGATAGGTTTTATTTTCCTTATTTTACAGACTATAAAACAGAGGCACAGAGAGGTCACATACCTAATAACTGGCAGAGCTGAGATCTGAACCCTGACACTCTGCTTTTGGAGTTCATCATCTTAACCTCTAACCCATGCTGACCATGTGCTGCCACATTATCTGCTGGTTTTCATTCTAGCTTTCATTTGCCTTCTCTGTCTTTTTCTGATTACCCTGACACCCATAACTGGCAAAGGAAATACAGTCTTCACATGTTTATAGTCTTTAAATCTTATCTCATGCTGTATTGATTTATTTGGGAAATGTCAGATGGCTGTAAGGTCATCTCAGTTAAGGTTACCTCCGACTCACTTTAGCTTTGTGTAGTTGAGGAAATCAGATTGTTCTTTCCTATGTGTGCTTTTACCTATTTAAGTTGACCTTAATTACTGCCAAAAGTTCCTGGGACATGTATTCCAAATGAAACACCCACATGCAACATACAAATATGGGCCTACAACAAACCAAAATGGGATATATTAACAAAGGGTATAAATTATAAATGTGTATCAAAGTGTATGTGTATGTGTGGTGTGGACTTATTTCCTCCTCTCAGATGATAGGTATACTAGCACTTTCCATGATCATTATATTTATTCAGTTTTTCCTTGCCTCTCTCATTAGACAGTAAGCCTATGAAGACATGGAACTTTTAAATTAGTACAATAATACAACTTAAAAACAATCTTAAATATGATTTACTTCCTGAAGTCTAGGGAACTTTCATGTTTGTGGGACTATGACTTTGATCTATTTGCACATAAATTTCTAACAACACATTCTCCCCGTACACCACTCCCCTACTTCTGCTACAATTCTTTCCTATAACATTCTCCTTGCCCACTATTTTATTTTCTCTTAGTGATGTGTTTGGAGCTTATGGGCCATCAACTATTTTAAATTAGACGTTCCATCTGTGTCATAGGCCTTTCCATGTAAAAATGGTATTAAAATCCAGAAATTATTCCTAAAATCAGTAAAAAGTAAAAGTAAAGACAATACAGAAAAATCCAAACACTCATGTTATGGGGTTCCAATTAGTTCTCAACTTTAAGATATGTATTTCGTATCATCCATCAATTTCTTTACAATGAAGAGATTGCACTTACGCAGCTCCTATGAACAAGAGTGAATAAATATAGAGTGGGAGTTTGAAATTTCAGAGTTGAAAAGGATTTTGAAATCTCTCTCTAAATTCCTTCTCTCCAGGCAAAAACTAGTTCTTACTAGACAGGTGGGCATATGTCTTATTTTTTGAGGATACACAACTCTTCCAACACATACTAATGTTTACTAACTATTCAGCTACAACCTTTAGAGTAGAGAAAGCTGACAAACACTACCACAGCCAGATAATCAAAGTCTACAACGATGATGGTGAGTCATATTGATTGCATGTATCCTTGTCTTGATATGACATATTGAGAAGGCACCTTACCTGTGTGGTCTTCCTCCCCACAGTCTATAGCCCTAAGGGAAAAATATCAGATAAACACGAATAAACATTTTACAAAATACCTAAAATTTTCATACTAGTACTACCCACAACTGTCAAGGACATCAAAAACAAGAAAGTCTGAGAAACTGTCACAGCCCAGACAAGTCTAAGGAGACATGACAACTAAATGTTGTATGTTGCTTCAAATGGGATTCTGGAACCAAAAATGGTCATTAGGGAGGAAGTACCAAAATCTGAATGAAGTCCAGATTTCAGCTATAACAATGTAGCAATATTGGTTCACTGACTGTGACAAATGTACCATACTCTATGTTAATAATAGTAAAAACTGAGTACAGTATATGAGAACTCACTGAACTGCCCTTGCAACTTTTCTGTAAAAAAGATTTTTTAATAAAAAATTTATTTAGACATTAAAAAATTATGCAATGACAGAAAGGTTTCTTTTCATTTAGACAGGAGAATAACTTGCTGTAAACAAAGATGCATGTTTCTCCTGTTTTACTCTAATGACTAAAGCTGTTACATGATTGTAGATTATGATAAATGATGGTATTGGGGTTGGTTATCTGTACAGATATTTGAAACTCCAGAGGATTTCATCAGCATTCCAGCCTTTTAAAACTAAACCAATGGCTTCTTACCCTTCAGCCAGTTCCATTAAATTGAGAGTCCAGTTACAGTGAAAAATTTCTTGTTCATGCTCAATTTATTTCAGAAAGAGTTAATATCAATAGGAAGGATAATTACTTCCAAAAATTTAGGAAACAATATTGGTATGGTCATTCAACATAGGCCAGGGATCCTGACACTTCTTGAAGTGGTATCCTAAAAATAGCACACCAATTTTTTGTATAAGCAGAGCCATGGTTGTATTTTATTTTACATTCTAAACTCCCCCTTTAGGAATCTTGCCATTGTATTTTTAAGTCTTATATAGAAGAAACATCTCCTATTTTGAGCATTTCTTATTCCAAGAATTCATATAGTTTATGCCAGCCTGGGTCATCATTCTTTCTTTGAACAAACAATGCAAAGATAACAATAGTTACATTTTATGTGTCTATAACTATTTTATTTAATTTCTGGATTATCTTTAAAATTTATAACTCTAACAAATGAGACAGAAGCACTTTCAACGCTTTATCTAAAATTTTCTGCTACTCAGAAGTACATAAATCCATTTATTTGACCTTCACAATGAGGTGGAGTTGATATTGTAAGGTTAATGAGGCAATTATTCTTAAACAGAACATCAGTCATAAAGGCACAGTTTCTTCCTCCCTTTATTATGCACATTAATTAAAATAATTCTTTCTTTGCGATTTGCATTGATAAGTAATCATCAATGAGGTAAGGAATAATTAACATTCTAAGTATCTCCTATGCAATTTGGGGCCTTAAGTTTCATGGTATAAAACTTTTTCTGGAATAAAATGTACTTTCAGACATTTCTTATATTATTTTCTGTACTTCTCTTTCTATTTGTTACAGATGCAGAAAAACTGGGTTTTGCTGTGACTATCAGTTATTTTGGAAGAACGTACACTAAAAGTGTTCTCAGAATCAGACCTTAACTACTACCCCAAGTACAACTCCATTGATTAGCCATGACATTTAATCAGAAACTCATAGTTCAAAATTATTTACTGCATTTTCCTTTAGGTTGGTCAATAGAATCTATTTTAGGACACAGAAAAAATTACTATTTATTTATAGGTATTGTAAGGCCAGTTGCCTTGACGGGAGTCAAACGGACACATTCATCACTCTCCACACCTGATAACTGCGTCATCACCTGAGCTCATTATCTGGCTTCCCCACAAAGCTTCCCCGCACCTGCCTCTGCATACCATGCCGAAGCCCACACTCAGCACTAAATTATGCATCCAACCTCCAGCCCACTGTTAAAAAACCCTGCAGAGAAATTTTTTTAAAGAAGCCCCACCATTCCCTGCCCAGCAACAGCCTAACCCGTATGCCCCTGATAGGCCCGTGTACCCAAGGTCCTGCCCACCTACCAATGGCAGCTAGTCTCATGTACTTCCTACTTTAACTCCATGTACTTCCTACTTTAACTCCATGTACTTCCTACTCCTCAACAGCCAATAGAAATGTTTTCTCTTTGTTTCCCCAGTAACCAATCAATTGCCTGTACTCCCCATTAAACCCCATGACCTGAACAGCTGGTTGTGACTTCTCTGGCCCCTCTTGGCCCACTGAAGGTCGCCTGGGAGCTGAATAAATTGGCTTCTCACTTTTTTTTATACCTGCCTCAGTTTCCTCATTTTACCTCGGCAATAAATCTTACAGGTATACTTACCAGAACACAGATTTTTAATTTTTTTTTTTTTACGCACACACAAGATAAATCTACTGTAAGAATCAGCCATTCTGATCTATGAGTATGTAAAACTATTTTCTTTAAAAATAGAAAAATAAATAAAACCAGAGCTACTCAATGAAGGCTTTCCTTTTTTTTTTTTTTTTTTTAAGGTTTTTTTGTTTTGTGTTGTTTTAATTTTTAGACAGAGTTTCACATTGTTGCCCAGGCAAACACTGCAGTGGAGAGCCGTAGTGTAATCTTGTCTCACTGCAACCTCCACCACTCAGGTTTAAGTGATTCTTCTGTCTCAACCTCTTGAGTATCTGGGATTACAAGTGTACACCCCATCAAGCCTGGCTAATTTTTGTATTTTTAGTTTAACTATATTGTCCAGGTTGGTCTCCAATGCCTGATTTCAAGTGATCTACCCACCTTAGCCTCCCAAACTGATAGGATTACAGGTGTGAGCCACTGTGCGTGGCCTTCAGTGTTGAATTAAATATTACTTGGCTCATGCACAGTAACTTTCCATGGTATATATAAATTAAATTTAATTATAGTTAAATATACATATCTGTTTTGCAGCTACATTTAAAAACAGATACTTATACACACTTTTGGGGAGAAAATAGAGTTGCATTTTGTAAAGCTAATAATGTATCTGCCTCTAACTTACAAAAATACAGTAATTTTTCTCAGGTTGCCTTGTTTTTCATGTGAAAGGAAAATAAAAACTAGGGATTCCAATTCACTATGCTAAAAAAATAAAAAGTTATGATGAAAGCTGAGTCATGAAAGAAACTACCTTTCCTTTTGTTCCCAAGCAGAGAGCTACAGTTAAAAGGTAGCTCCACTCTATCTTCACCTTATCTTATACAAAGTACAGATTTACTGCACATAACATGAATATGTAATTGACTACCCCCCTTCCTGCTCTGTTTCCCTTGTAACATGTGGATTATGATAACCTCCCTCTTTCCTCTTCACCCAGCCTTTTCTCTTTAAACATGGAAGCCCTCAAAATCAATTTTGGAGAAAGGCACAGATCTCAGACTTTCTGTGATTTCACGACATTTTTTTCTTCTGGGCATGGGCTTAACCTTGACAAAATAAATTTCTAAATTTATTTAGACTTTCACAGAGCCTTTTTGGTTTTCAAACTGGTGGCCAGTGGAAGAAACTCTGAGTGGAGGTGGCCCTGAGAGGTCCCATAGGCACCTCTCCTATGGGAGCTTAGTGCCCTCCTGGGCTACCTTTAAGGCTCAAACCAATAGGACAATTTACTGAGGCCCAGGAGTTTCCCCTCAAGGGAATCCCTAATCTCCTAAACTTTGGTTGAGATCTAAGGTTTATTTTGCTGTACAACTCTTTTTCTGCAGTTTTCCCGACTTCCATCACAGAGGGCAGGTTTTTCCGGCTTCCATGATGATGGAGGGCAGACAATTTCATTCTGGAGTTTCAGCTGGCTTCCGACAGGGAAGGCAAATTTGAGTTTTCTCTGGCTTCTGAGGTGGTAGAGAACAGTCTTCAGCCTGGACCCCATTCCTAGGTAAGTAGCTAAACTGGAATTTTGTCTTAAAAATTTTCCTTAGTAACTAAAAGTTAAGATTAATTACCAAATGATCTTAATTTCACTTTACCATAAGAGTGCTCAGTAATTGTATTATTTGGATTTTGTTGTTGTTTTCTTGGGCTTTTCTCCCATCAGATTTGATCCACTCTACCTGGCTTTGTCAAATCCAAATGAGAATTCAAAATTATGGGGAGCAAGGCCTTAGAACTAAATAAAATCCCCCGCAGTTGGAAAAAGAAAGAAAAAATCATTCACTTGATTTCTCTGTTCATTTTCTTTCTTAAAAACTGTTCTTTCATTTATTTCTGTCAACCACCCTATTTCTCCTCTCCTTTTGCTATCTTCCGTACTGAGTGAGAAAAAAGAAACAAAAAACCCTAGAGAAGACTTCTAATGACTCAGACCCCTTAAAAATCTCAGAATAAAGGTACCACGCATCTCTTTTGGAGATGCTCCGCTTTCTTTGTGGAATTTCAAGTGTCATATCAATATCAAATTACCTGATTTATTTGGTTTTGGTGGTACCAGAGAATACTTTGTACTGTGAGACCCTCTGACTTTGGTGTGTGAAATGGTGAATGAAATCTACAACGTTAGGGAGTGACTGCAAAGAGTTTGCTGGAAATGGTCACTACTACAGGGGCCTATTTGTTTGTTTGCACATTTGAATAAGAATATTACAGTTCAATCCCTAGAAACTACATGTTTTCTAGGCCCTATTCCTTAAAATGCTCCACCCTAAAGCCAGTAATCTAATTAAGCCAAGGTTGTTTTTTTTTTTAATCACCTATGAAAATAAATCACTTTAATTAAGTACTTTGTAAAGGAAATTTACATCTTTAAAGGAAATCTCATTTTGTAAGGGCATCTGGATCTCTCCCCCAAACCACTAGCAACTTTAGGGGAAAGACAATGGATTAAAGATTACATAAAAGACCTTACCTTTGTTCAGCTCTATCTGTCTGTGTCTTTGAGATGTGCATTTTCTACCTTATTGCACCTAAGTCATGTTTTTGGAGATGCAAAGCAATGGTTGCCTAGTTAACAGTTGTTTAGGACATGGAACATATAATCAAGAGATTAATAAAGTAGGGAAGAGAAAATTTTTGAAAACAGGTAAGTAAAGAAATCATAAATCTAAAAATTCTGCCTCTGTCTGTGTCTGTTATGCCTATATGATTATATATGTCATGTGGAGGTGATTTTACTGCCAAATTATATGAAAGAACTGTAAATAATTTGATCAAAGAAAAGTAAGCATTTATCAAACTAATAGAAACTAGCTTAGAGGCTTTTTAGTTCACAGGACTTTAGTAATCTTTGCTAAGATTAATTTGATAAATTTAGTCTCAAAATTCTCTCCAGTAATTTAAAATCTTAAAGCCATGTTATGTTGAATTAAATTAAACAATTCTAGGCTTTCAACTGAGAAACAGGCTTACTAAGAATTTGAATAGCAGCAGAGTAAGATGTGTTTTGGATGAAGTTTATTTAAAAAAATGAGTGTATGGTTTTTGCCTAAGAAAAATGTATTTTTTTTAGTTTAGAGGACTTTTCTACTTGTGCTGAAATAAAACCCACTGTTTGCATCCAGCCCTTTTTTTGTAAAGTAGTGAGTTTTGATATCTCACAGCTAAAGTTCCAAAATAAAAGCTATAGGATCTTTCTTTGCATAAGTGTGTATGCATGCTTAGATGTGTTTACATGTATGTGTGTGTGTTTTGTTGTGTGTTATGGCCACAAGGAACCAACTGGCTTAAAACTAAAGGAGCATTGATCAAATTAAACAAATAAACCCAGATGCTTTTCAAGTTCATGTGGCTTAAAAAAATCCTTAAAAAGTAAGCTTGCTTTAATATTTCTAGTAAAATAAAAGTAGAGATGTTTTCATATTTGTCAGCATGCTTTATTGTTTAGATGTTTTGAACAAATGATTTTATAATTAACATTTCTGCAAATTATTATAAGGTGTCAAAATCTGGCATAAACCCAGCCCAAAACAGAATGATCTTATTGTAATTTTTTGATAAATATGTTTTCTAATAATGTTGGTTCATTGAAAACATTAAATCCTGAGTTACTGGCACACACAAAAAAATCCAAAACATTTATTTACCCTTAAGATTCTTACTCCAGTAAATACCTGAAATTTGCAGGGTATAAAAATTTTTAGTAAGAAAATAATTAATACAATAGTTTTCTTAATAATCTAACTATTAAAATTAATAAGTACATGTAAGGAAATAAACATTTATAAAAAACTTGTCATATAATTTAGAATCCAAAGTTATATTAAATTAAATAATACATAGTGACTAAATATCTGGGCCATTTCCAATTTTAAAAAACTTATAGGAAAATAATATTCTAAAAATGTTTTTACTAAAAGGAAGTAATTTTGTCTAATTAAAAGCCTTTCTATGAAACAAGGCAAAAAGATCCAGTAAATAAGAGAGATGTAAAAAAAAAAAGTTCTAGACATAAAGAGGTATTTTTGGTAAGAAGTTTAAAAGGAAAATAATTTTATATAAAAAAGAATCTCATATGGTAACTTTTGTCATAAAATTAAATGACTGGTTCGTTAAGAAAGAGAGATGTCAGATTGCTGGCAAGATGGCCAAATAGGAACAACTCCAGTGTGCAACTCCCAGCAAGATCAACACAGAAGGCAGGTGATTTCTGCATTTCCAACTGAGGTACCTGGTTCATCTCATTGAAACTGGTTGGAGAGTGGGTGCAGCCCAAGAAGGGTGAGCCAAAGGAGGTAAGCACAAAGGGTCTGGGAATACACTCTCCTAGAAGAAAAGTCATTAGAGTCTGTACCCTGCATTCTGGCCTGGATAACACCCTCTTCCCACAGTCTTTGCAACATGCAGACCAGGAGATTCCTTCTGGGACCTATAGCACCACCAGGACCCTGGGTTTCCAGCACAAAACTGGGTGGCCATTTGGCAGACACCAGCAAGCCCCAGCAGTTTTTTGTTTTTTTCATACCCCAGTGGTGCCTGGAATGCCAGAAACACAATGTTTACTACCCTGGAAAAAGGGCTGAAGGCAGGAAACCAAGTGGTCTTGTTTAGCGGGTTCCATCCCCATGGAGATCAACAAGCTAAGGCCCGCTGGCTTGAAATTCTTGCAGCCAGCCACAACAGTCTGAACTTGACCTGGGAAGGGCAAGCTTGATGGAGGGAAGGGCTTGAGTAGGCAGTTTTAACCTTACAGTGTAAACAAAGCTGCCAGAAAGTTCAAATTGGGTGGAGCCCACCACAGCTCAACAAGGCCACTGCAGGCAGACTGTCTCATTAGGTTTCTACGTCGTTGGGCAGGGCATCTCTGATAAAAGGCATCAGCCCATCAGGGACTTATACATAAAGACCCCAACTCCCTGGGACATAGCACCTGGGAAAAGGGGCAGTTGTGGGCACGACTTTAGCAGACTTAAATGTCCCTGCCCAACAGCTCTGAAAAGAGCAGCAGCTCTCCCAGCACAGTGTTCAAGCTCTGATAAGGGACAGACTGCCTCCTCAAATGGATCCCTGACCCTCATGTATCCTGACTGGGAGACACTTCCCAGTAGGGGCCAAGAGACACCTCATACAGGAGAGCTGTGGCTGGCATCTGGTGGGTACCCCTCTGGGACAAAGCTACAAAAGAAAGGATCAGACAGCAATATTTGCTGTATTGCAGCCTACACTGCTGATGCCCAGGCAAGGAGGGTCTGGAGTGGACCTCCAGCAAATTCCAGCAGCCCTCAGCAGAGAGGCCTGACTGTTGGAAGAAAAACAAACAAACAGAAACAAATAGATCCAACATCAACAAAAAGAATGTCCACTAAGAGACCCCATCCAAAGGTCACTGAATTCAGAGACCAAAGGTAGATAAATCAACAAAGATGGGGAGAAACCAGCACGAAATGGCTAAAAATTCCAAAAGTCCGAATGCCTCTTTTCCTCCAAGGGATCAAAACTCCTCACCAGCAAGGGAACAAAACTGGACAGAGAAGGAATTTAATGAATTGACAGAAGAAGGCTTCAGAAGGTGGGTAATAACAAACTCCTGTGAGCTAAATGAGTATATTCTAACCCAATGCAAGGAAGCTAAGAACCTTGAGAAAAGGTTAGACAACTAACTAGAATAAGCAGTTTAGAGAAGAACAACCTGATAGAGCTGAAAAACACAACACAAGAACTTTGTGAAGCATACACAGTTTTAATAACTGAATTGAGCAAGTGGAAGAACAGATAACAGAGACTGAAGTTCAACTCAATGAAATAAAGCAAGAAGACAAGATTAAAGAAAAAAGAGTGAGAAGAAATAAACAAGGCCTCCAAGAAACATGGGATTATGTGAAAAGACCAAATCTATGTTTGACCAGTGTACCTGAAAGTGATGGGGAGAATAAAACCATGTTGGAAAATACTCATCAGGATATTATCCAGGAGAACTTCCACAATATAGCTAGGCAAGCCAACATTCAAAATTCAGGAAATATGGAGAACACCACAAAGATACTCCCTGAGAAAAGCAACCCCAAGACACATAATTGTCAGATTCACCAGGGTTGAAATGAAGAAAAATGCTGAGGGCAGCCAGAAAGAAAGGCCGGCTTGCCCACAAAGGAAAGACCATCAGACTAACAGCAGATCTCTCGGCAAAAACCCAACAAGCTGGTAGAGCATGAAGGCCAATATTCAACATTCTTAATAAAAAAAAATTTCAACACAAAATTTCATATCCAGCCAAACTAAACTTTTAAGCAAAGGAGAATTGAAATCCTTTATGGATAAGCAAATGCTGAGATATTTTTGTCATCAGCAGGCCTGCCTTACAAGAGCTCCTGAAGGAAGCAAAATATGGAAAAGAACAACTGGTACCAGCCACTGCAAAAACATACCAAATTGTAAAGACTAACAATGATATAAAGAAACTGCATCAAGTAATGGACAAAATAATCAGCTAGCATTAAATGACAGGATCAAATTCACACATAACAATATTAACTTTATATGTAAATGGGCTAAATACCCCAATTAAATGACACAGACTGGCAGATTGGATAAAGAGTCAAGACCCATTGATATGCTGTATTCAGGAGACTCATCTCACATGAAAAGGCAAACACAGGCTCAGAATAAAAGGTTGAAGATTTACCAAGCAAATGAAAAGAAAATAAAAAGCAGGAGCTGTAATCCTAGTCTCTGATAAACCAGACTTTAAACAAATAAAGACCAAAAGAGACAAAGAAGGGTATTACACAATGAAAAAAGATCAATGCAACAAAAAGAGCTAACTATTCTAAATACATATGCATCTAATACAGGAGCATGTGGATTCATAAAGCAAGTTCTTAGAGACCTACCAAGTGACTTAGACTCCCACAATATAATAGTGGGAGACTTTAAAACTCCACTGTCAATATTAGATCAATGAGACAGAAAATTAACAAGGATATCTAAAAATTGAACTCAGCTCTAAACCAAGAAGACCTAATAAACATCTAGAGAACTCTCTACCCCATATCAATATACTATACATTCTTCTAAGTGCCACATCACACTTACTCTAAAATTGACCACCTAATTGGAAGTAAAACACTCCTTAGCAAATGCAAAAGAAATGACATGATAACAGTCTCTCAGACCACAGTGCAATCAAATTAGAACTCAGGATCTAAAAACTCACTAAAAATCACATAGTGACATGGAAACTGAACAACCTGCTCCTGTATAACTACTGGATAAATTTTAAAATGTAAGCACAAAAAAAAGATGTTCTTCAAAACAAATGAGAAGGAAGACACAATGTACCAGAATCTCTGGGACACATTTAAAGCAGTCTGTATAGGGAAATTTATAGCACAAAGTGTCCACAAGAGAAAGCAGAAAAAAAATCTGAAATTGACACCCTGATGTCATAATTAAAAGAACTAGATAAGCAAGAGCAAACAAATTCAAAAGCTAGCAGAAGATGAGAAATAACTAAGATCAGAGCAGAACTGAAGGAGATAAAGGCACACAAAAAAAATTCTTCAAAAAAATCAATGAGGATACTGAAGAAGATGGTGCTGCAGGAGCAGCTCATATTGCAGCTACCAGTGAAAGCGCAGAGGGTGAGTGGATGCCACATTTCCAGATGGATCTTTATTGCCCACAGACCAGGAGATTTCCAGGTGGAGGAGCCCCATGGGTCACCAGTGCGGCTATTTTGGCCAGTGCGGCTGTTTCGGCCGGCGCCACAGCACAGCGGCTCTCCGTACAAAATACACTGATCTAGTTGCCCTGTTAAACTGGCAATTGGAGATCCAGGAAGCAGATTAGCCCATTCATCTGATTAAATGGGACTGAAACATAAAGCCAGGCCAGGAGATTCCCGGGCAGCGATGTTGTTTCAGTCGGCGCAGTGGGTCGCCGCACAGGAAATCACACAGATACCAGTGCCCTTTCAGCAGGTGACTGGAACACCTGGGAGAGAGTCAACCATTCAACTTTTTAAAAAAAAGGTTCTGAGGCAGGGAGCCAGGTGATCAGGCTCAGTGGGTCCCATGCCCACAAAAACAAACAAACAAAAAAAAACAGCAATTGGAAACACTCAGGGTTCAGAGTTTCATGGCAAACACACCTAAAACCGGGATGGCCCAGCTCTGTGGGGGAGGGGCATCTACCATTACTGAGGCACTCCACCCCTACGAAGTAGTCTGCCATTGCTGATGCAGCCTGACGTTGCCGAGGCCACCTGCCATAACAAAGAGAGTCCGCCATTACAGAGGTGGGCCAACATTGCCAAGGCAGTTCTAACCACACCCATACAAACAGGACTGCAGGGAAATACACATGGCAGCAGGGTAGAGCCAGCAGCAGGGCAAAACAAACAAAGCCTCTGCAGAGCTTCAGCAAAGCCTCTGCAGGCAGTGACTAGGCTGCCTCCTTGCTGGGCAGGACAGCCCTGAAAAAAAAAAAGGCAGAAATGCAAAGGATGCTCATAATTAAAGCCCTAAGTCCCCAGGACAGAACACCTGGGGAATAAAAGGGGATTTATGAGTTCTGCTGCAACAGACTTAAACGTACCTGCCTAGCAGCTCTGAATGAACAATGGAGCTCAGAGCTCAGCACTTGAGCTCCTATAAAGAACAGACTGTCTCCTCAAGCAGCTCCCTGACCCCTGTACATCCAACGAGTCACCTCACAAAGGACTGATCAGACTGACATCTGGTGGGCATAATTCTGGGGAAAAGATAGCAGAAGAAGAAACTGGTAGCAACCCTTACTGTTCTGCAGCTGCTGCAGGTGACCCCCAGGCAAGCAGGACCTGGAGTGGACCTCAGCAGTCCTAAAGCAGAGGGGCCAAACTGTTAGAAGGAAAACTAAGAAACAGAAATAACTTCATCATCAACAATCTGGACCTCCACTCAGAGACCCAATCTGAAAATCAGCAACTACACAGACGAGAGGTAAATAAATCCACAAAGATGGGAAGAAACCAGCTCAAAAAGGAGGAAAACACCTGAAACCAGAACACCTCACCTCCTACAAGGGATCACAACTCCTCACCAGCAAGGGAACAAAGCTGGACGGAGAATGTGTGTGATGAAATGATGGAATCAGACTTTAGAAGGTGGGTAATGAGAAACTTCTGTGAGCTAAAAGAACATGTTCTAACTCAATGCAAAGAAACTAAGAACCTTGAAAAAAGATTTGATGCAATGATAACAAGAATGGATAACTTAGAGAGGAATATGAGTGAACTGCTGGAGCTTTCAATAGCTGAATTGACCAAGCAGAAGAAAGAATATCAGAGGTCGAAGATCAACTCAATGAAATAAAACAAGAAGGCAAGATTAGAGAAAAAAGTGCAAAAAGGAATGAACAAAGTCTCCAAGAAATGTGGGACTATGTGAAGAGACCTAATCTATGTTTGATAGGTGTACCAGAATGTGACGAAGAAAATGAATCCAAGCTGGAAAATACTCTTCAGGATATTATCCAGGAAAACTTCCCCAACCTAGCAAGGCAGACCAATATTCAAATCCAGGAAATACAGAGAACACCACAAAGATATTCCTCAAAAAGAGCAACCCCAAGGCATATAATGGTCAGATTCACCAGGGTTGAAATGAAGGAGAAAATACTAAGGGCAGCCAGAGAGAAAGGTCGGGTTACCCACAAAGGGAAGCCCATCAGACTCACAGCAGATCTCTCAGCAGAAACCCTACAAGCCAGAAGAGAATGGGGGCCATTATTCAACATCCTTAAAGAAAACAACTTCCGACCTAGAATTTCATATCCAGCCAAACTAAGCTTCATAAGTGAAGGAAAAGTAAAATCCTTCATGAACAAGCAAGTACTCAGAGATTTTGTCACCACCAGGCCTGCTTTACAAGAGCTTCTGAAAGAGGCACTACACATAGAAAGAAACAACCAGTACCAGCCACTCCAAAAGCAAACCAAATGCTAAAGAGCATCAACAAAATGAAGCATCTGCATCAACTAATGAGAAAAACAGCCAGCTAGAATCTAAATGGCAGTATCAAATTGACACATAACAATATTAACCCTAAATGTAAATGGGCTAAATGCACCAATCAAAAGACACAGACTGGCAAATTGGATAAAAAACAAAACCCATCGGTATGCTGTATCCAGGAAACTCATTTCTCATGCAAGGATACACAAAGGCTCAAAATAAAGGGATGGAGGAAGATTTACCAAGCAAATGGAGAGCAAAAAAAAAAAGAAGGAGTTGCAATTCTCATCTCTGATAAAATAGACTTTAAAGCAACAAAGATCAAAAGAGACAAAGAAGGACATTACATAACGGTAAAAGGATTGATACAACAAGAAGACCTAATGATCCTAAATATATATGGACCCAATACAGGAGCACCCAGATATATAAGGCAAGTTCTTAATGACTTACAAAGAGACTTAGACTCCCACACAATAGTGGGAGACTTTAACACTCCACTGTCAATATCAGACAGATCAACCAGACAGAAAATTAACAAGGATATCCAGGACCTGAACTCAGACCTGGAACAAGCAAACCTGATAGACATTTACAGAACTCTTCACCCCAAATCCACAGAATATACATTCTTCTCAGCACATCACACCTACTCTAAAATTGACCACATAATTGGAAGTAAATCACTCCTCAGCAAATGCAAAAGAACTGAAATCATAACAGTCTCTCAGACCACAGTGCAATCAGGTTAGAACTTAGAATTCAGAAACGAACTCAGAACCACACAGCTTTATGGAAACTGAACAACTGGCTCTTGAATGTTGATTGGATAAACAATGAAATGAAGGCAAAAATAAAGAAGTTCTTTGAAACCAACAAGAACGAAGACACAACATACCAGAATCTCTGGGACACATTTAAGGCAGTCTGTAGAGAAAAATATATAGCAATAAGTGCCCACATGAGAAGAGTGGAGAGATCCAAAATTAACAGCCTATCGTCAAAATTGAAAAAGCTAGAGGATCAAGATAAAAAAAACTCAAAACCTAGCAGAAGACAAGAAATAACTAAGATCAGAGCAGAACTGAAGGAGATAGAGACACAAAAAACCCTTCAAAAAATCAATAAATCCAAGAGCTGGTTTTTTGAAAAGAACAACAAAATAGATCACTAGCCAGATTAATAAAAAAGAAAAGAGAGAATAACCAAATAGATGCAATAAAAAAACTGTAAAGGAGAAATCACCACAGATTCCACAGAAATTCAAACCATCATCAGAGAATATTACAAACAACTCTATGCACATAAACTAATAAACCTGGAAGAAATGGATAAATTCTTGGACACTTGTGTCCTCCCAAGCCTAAACCAGGAAGAAGTTGAAATTATGAATAGATCAATAACAAGATCTGAAGTTGAGGCAGCAATTAAGAGCCTACCACACAAAAAAAGCCCAGGTCCAGATGGGTTCACAGCCGAATTCTACCAGACACACAAAGAGGAACTGTGACCATTCCTTCTGAAACTATTCCAAATAATTCAAAAAGAGGGAATCCTTCCCAAATCATTTTATGAGACCAACATCATCCTGATACTAAAACCCGGCAGAGACTCAACAAGAAAAGATAACTTCAGGCCAATATCCATGATGAATATAGATGCAAAAATCTTCAATAAAATACTGGCAAGTCGATTGCAACAGGACATCAAAAAGTTCATCCACACTGATCAAGTAGGATTCATCCCGGGGATGCAAGGCTGGTTCAACATACGCAAGTCTATAACATAATTCACCACATAAACAGAACCAAAAACAAAAACCACATGATTATCTCAATTGATGCAGAGAAGGCCTTTGACAAAATTCAAGAGCCCTTTATGCTAAAAACCCTCAATAAACTCGGTATTGATGGAATGTATCTCAAAACAATAAAAGCTATTTATGACAAACCAACAGGCAAGATCATACTGAATGGGCAAAAACTGGAAGCATTCCCTTTGAAATCTGGCACTAGACAAGGATGCCCTCTCCCACCACTCCTATTCAGTACAGTACTGGAAGTTCTAGCCAGAGCAATCAGGCAAGAAAAAGAAATAAAGGGTATTCTATTAGGAAAGGAGGAAGCCAAATTGTTTCTATTTGCAGACGATATGATAGTATATCTAGAAGACCCCATTGTTTCAGCCCCAAAACTCCTGAAACTGATAAGCAACTTCAGCAAAGTCTCAGGATACAAAATCAATGTGCAGAAATCACAAGCATTCCTATACACCAATAACAGACTTAAAGAGAGCCAAATCAAGAACGAACTGCCATTCACAACTGCTACTAAGAGAATAAAATACCTAGCAATACAACTAACAAGGAACATAAAGGACCTCTTCAAGGAGAACTACAAACCACTGCTCAACGAAATAAGAGAGAACACAAACAGATTGAGAAACATTCCATGTTCATGGTTAGGAAGAATCAATATCATGAAAATGGCCATACTGCCCAAAGTAATTTACAGATTCAATGCTATCCCCATCAAGCTACCATTGAATTTCTTCACAGAACTGGAAAACACCACCTTAAACTTCATATGGAACCAAAAGAGAGCCCGCATAGCCAAGTCACTTCTAAGCAAAAAGAACACAGCAAGAGGCATCACACTACCAGACTTCAAACTATACTACAAGGCTACAGTAATCAAAACAGCATGGTACTGGTACCAAAACAGAGATATAGACCAATGGAACAGAACAGAGGTATCAGAAGCAACACAACATATCTACAACCATACAATCTTTGATAAACCTGACAAAAACAAGCAATGGGGAAAGGATTCCCTGTTTAATAAATGGTGTTGGGAAAACTGGCTAGCCATGTGCAGAAAGCAGAAACTGGACCCCTTCCTGACACCTTACACTAAAATTAACTCCAGATGGATTAAAAACTTAAACATAAGACCTGGCACCATAAAAACCCTAGAAGAAAATCTAGGCAAAACCATTCAGGACATAGGAGTAGGCAAGGACTTCATGACCAAAACACCAAAAGCATTGGCAACAAAAGCCAAAATAGACAAATGGGACCTAATCAAAGTCCACAGCTTCTGCATGGCAAAAGAAACAGTCATTAGAGTGAATTGGCAACCAAAAGAATGGGAAAAAATTTTTGCAGTTTACCCATCTGACAAAGGGCTGATATACAGAATTTACAAAGAGCTAAAACAGATTTACAAGTAAAAAAACAAACAAGCCCATTCAAAAAATGGGCAAAGGACATGAACAGACACTTTTCAAAAGAAGACATACATGAGGCCAAAAAACATATGAAAAAATGCTCATCATCACTGGTCATTAGACATATGCAAATCAAAACTACATTGAGATACCATCTCATGCCAGTTAGAATGGCGATCATTAAAAAATCTGGAGACAGCAGATGCTGGAGAGGATGTGGAGAAATAGGAACACTTTTACACTGCTGGTGGGAGTGTAAATTAGTTCAACCATTGTGGAAGACAGTGTGGCAATTCCTCAAGGACCTAGAAATAGAAATTCCATTTGACCCAGCAATCCCATTACTGGATATATATCCAAAGGACTATAAATCATCCTACTATAAGGACACAGGCACACGAATGTTCATTGCAGAACTGTTTACAATAGCAAAGACCTGGAACCAACCCAAATGCTCATCGATGATAGACTGGTCTGGGAAAATGTGGCACATATACACCATGGAACATTATGTAGCAATCAAAAATGAATCATGAGTTTGTGTCCTTTTTAGGGACATGGATGAATCTGGAGAACATCATTCTCAGCAAACTGACACAAGAACAGAAAATGAAATACCGCATGTTCTCACTCATAGGCAGGTGATGAACAATGCAAACACATGGACACAGGGAGGGGAGCACTACACACTGGGGTCTATTGGGGGGAATACGGGAGGGACAGCGGAGGGGGGAGTTGGGGAGGGATAGCATGGGGAGAAATGCCAGATGTGGGTGAAGAGGAGGAAGGCAGCAAATCACACTGCCACGTGTGTACCTGTGCAACTATCTTGCATGTTCTTCACATGTACTGCAAAACCTAAAATGCAATTAAAAAAAAAAAAATCAATGAATCCAGGTGCTGGTTTTTTGGAAAGGTCAACAAAATAGACCATTAGCCAGACTAATAAAGAAGAAAAAAGAGAAGAATCAAATAGATGCAATAAAAAATGATAAAGGGAATATCACCACCAATCCCACAAAAATACAAACTACCATCAGAGAATACTATAAACACCTCTAGCAAATAAAGCAGAAAATCTAGAAAAAATGGACAAATTTCTGGACACTTATAGCCTGCCAAACTAAACAAGGAAGAAGTCAAACCCCTGTATAGAACAATAACAAGTTCTGAAGTTGAGGCAACAATTAATAGCCTACCAACCAAAAAAACTCCAGAATCAGACAGTTTCACAGCTGAATTCTACCAGAAATTTAAAGAGGAGTTGGTACCATTTCTTCTGAAACTAGTCCAAATAACAGAAAAAGAGGGACTCCTCCCTCACTCATTTTAAGAGGCTAACATTATCCTGATAACAAAACCTGGCTGAGACATAACAAAGAATGAAAATTTCAGGTCAATATTCCTGATGAACACTGATGCAAAATATCCTCAATGAAATACTCACAAAATGAATCCAGAAGCACATCAAAAAGCTTACCCATCATGATCAAGTCAACTGCATCCCTGGGATGCAAGGCTTTTTCAACATATGCAAATAAATAAACATAATTTATCACACTAATAGAACCAATGACAAAACCCACGATTATCTCAATAGATACAGAGAAAAGGCCTTCGACAAAATTCAACAGCCCTTCAAACCAAAAACTATCAATAAACTAGGTATTGATGGAACATATCACAAAATAATATGAGCTATTTACAACAAACCCACGGCCAATATCATAATGAATGGGCAAAAACTGGAAGCATTCCCTTTGAAAACTGGAATAAGACAAGGATGTCCACTCTCACCACTCCTATTCAATACAGTATCGAAAGTTCTGGCCAGGGCAATCAGGCAAGAGAAAAAAATAAAAGATATTCAATTAGGAAAGGAGGAACTCAAATTGTCTCTATTTGCAGATGACATGACTGTATATTTAAAAGACCCCATCATCTCAGCACAAAACTCCCTTAAGCTGATAAGCAACTTCAGCAAAGTCTCAGGATACAAAATCAATGTGCAGAAATCACAAGCATTCCTTTACACCAATAACAGAAAAACAAAGAGCCAGATCATGACTGAACTCCCATTCACAACTGCTACAAAGAGAATAAAATTCCTAGGAATAAAACCTACAAGAGATGTGAAAAACCTCAAGGAGAACTAAAAACCACTGCTCAACCAAATATGACGACACAAGCAAGTGGAAAAACATTCCATGCTCATGAATAGCAAGAATCGATATAGTGAAAATGGATATACTGCCCAAGTAATTTATACATTCAGTGCTATCACCATCAAGCTACCATGAACTATTTTCACATAATCAGAAAAAACTACTTTAAATTTCCTATGGACCAAAAAATAAGAGCCCATATGGCCAAGATAATCTTAAGCAAAATGAACACTGGAGGCACCATGCTGCCTGGCTTCAAACTATACTATAAGGCTGCAGTAATTAAAACAGCATGATTCTGGTACCAAAACAGACAAATAGCCCAATGGAACAAAACAGAGGCCTCAAAAACAACACCACACATCTACAACCATCCGATCATTGACAAACCTGACAAAAGCAATTGGGAAAGGATTCTCTATTTAACAAATGGTGTTGGGAAAACTGGCTAGCCACATGCAGAAAGCTGAAACTGGATCCCTTCCTTACACCTTATACAAACATTAATGCAAGATGGATTAAAGACTCAAATGTAAGACTTAAGACCATACAAACCCTAAAAGAAAACTTAGGCAATACCATTCAGGACATAGGCATGGGCAAAGATTTCATGACTGAAACATCAAAAGCAATGACAACAAAAGCCAAACCTGACAAATCGGATCTAATTAAACTAAGGAGCTTCAGCACAGCAAAAGAAACTATCATCTGGGTGAATAGGCATTCTACATAATAGGAGAAAATGTTTGCAATCTCTCTATTCAACAAAGGGCTAATATTCAGAATCTATAAAGAACATAAACAAATTTTTAAGAAAAAAACCTCACAGCTTCACCTGCTTATGACAGGGAAACAAAAGAAGGGCTGCCCCACCAGTTGCTGGCAGCAGTTTGGTGAGGGCCACTTGGGACTTAATGAGTCCATATACCCTCCTGAAGCAATTCTAAGCTTTGGGATGAAACCCTAGAAGGGAAAACTTGTCATGCAGGTTAGCATGACTAATTTCCGCCAATTAGGCCCTCTTGCTTCATGAATGGAGGTCATGCTCATATCCATGGCATAGATAACTTCTAGGGAACTCAAGGTTCCTCACAGTAGGAGGCCTAGGCACTGCCTGGGTGACCGAGGATATTCCTGCTGGCTATGCCTCCCTGCTTCACAGGTGAAGGTGGCACTTGCACCCATGTTCAGCACCTGCAAAGGTCATCGGGACTTAGGGATAGAAGTTCAGAAGAAAATACCTCCGATATTCACTGGATAAAGAAACAAAGGTGCCTTTTCCCCCTCTTTCCAGATGGGAAACTGACAGTCTTCAGCCTGCACTCTTGAGTGCATCCTGAATCACGGGACGTCTTGGACCCTCAGATTCTGGAGAGAGAAAAACATGGCTTTTTCCTCCTCTGTCCTCTCTTTTAGATGGGTAACCAATCATCCTCATCCTACACTCCTCTAGAGTGTATCCTGAATTACTGAGACTCCTTTGACCCTTCAACTCTGTAGAAAATGCACCTCATATTACTTTGAGCAAAGGTGTGCCTAAATTATGTTCTTCAGAAAAGAGAAGCATGGCAGAAGGAAAAAAGCAGTGATTTCAAATAGCATCCTGCAGCTGCATCTTTTCTTTAAATGTGAAGGCAAATGTCTGAGGTTTTATATGTGCAGGCTTTCTTTGCCTTGCAGGGTACTCTGGACCTTTGCCAACATTGGAGGATTGATTCAGTCCTTCTGTTGGCCATCTCAGGAGAGGCTGCAAGGGGCAATCCCAGGAAACTAGGAAAGCAAACCCCAGAGGCATCTCCAGCAGGGGAATACATTTCCTCCCTTCCTCCCAATCCAGGTTTTCTCTTGGGTTTTCCCCATACTGGAAATTCTCATTTTAGGCAGGCACCCATCTCACTCCTGACCCTAAAACAGACTTCTGGTAAATGTGGCTCCATTAAGGTCCAAGTCTCCTTTTCTCTACAGGACTTAAGGCAAATTAAAAGGGATCTTGGCAAGTTTCCAGACAACCCTGACAGGTATATAGAGGCTTTCCAGAATTTCAAGTATTTGAATTCTTCTGGAAGGATATTGTGTCAGTTTTGAATCTAACCCTGACTACTGAAGAAAAGCAGTCCACCCTGCAAGCAGCAGAGAATTTTGGGGATGAGCTTTGTATCTCATATAGTGCCAGGGAAGAAGAGAAGCTTTACCCAACTGGAAGAATATCAGTACCATTGGAGGACTTTAAATGGAACCCCAATGATGAAATGGGAGAAGGGAAAAGAAAACACTATCAGGCTTGCAAACTAGAGGGCTTACAAATGACTGGAATTAAGCCTGTCAACTACTACAAGCTATGCATGGCAGACCAGGGATTAGAGGAGAACCCCACTGCCTTCCTGGAAAGGATAAGTGTGGCCTTGGCAAAGCATACCTCTCTATTTCCTGATCCAGTCAAGGGACAACTGATCCTGAAGCATCGGTTTACTACTTGGGTAGACTGTGATATCAGGAGCTGCAAGAACAGGCTACAGGACCAGAGAGTACTTTAGAGAAACTCCTGAAGGTGGCCAACTTGGTCTTCCACAATAGGAACTGGGAAGAAGTCCAAAAAAGAGGAAGGAAATTCAAGAAAAAGGTAGAGGCTCTAAAGGCAGTGTAACAAGCTCACAAACCTCAGAGTCCCCAAGATATACATGTCACCTGCTACAAATTGTGCAAGCCAGGGCAATTTAGGAAGGACTTCCCAGGCAACACGAGGAAGCCACCTCGACCCTGTCCAATTTTTAACGGGGACCACTGCAGGGCAGACTGTCTCCAGAGACACCGGGTCTAGAGCAAGTCTCCTAAATGGTCCAGCAGGACTGATGTGTTCCGGTGCTCCTATCCCTGGCTCTGGTGGCCCAGACTACCATTGCCATCCTGGGGCCCAGGGGGATTTTGGAAGTTGAAGGGAGGAAGGTAGACCTTTTCCTGGTCACCAGAGCAGGCCTATCTGTTCTCATCTCCAGTCCAGGCCCCTCTCCTCTCTTAGCACAACCATGAGGGATGTCTCAAGAAAGCCTTTAACGGATGTTTTCCCCAACCCCTTAGTTGTAGTTGGGGAAACTCATGACTTTTAAATAATGCCTGAAAGCCCAACTCCTCTGTTGAGTAGAGTTATTTTGGCTCATATGGGAACCAACAGCCTTATGGTTCCAGGACAGAGTCTTTATCTCCCCCTAGTGGAGACCAATATTCACCCAGAAGTTTGGGCACCACAAGGGAAAATTGGCCAAGCCACAACTACCACACTGGTCTACATCCACCTTAAGGATCCTACCTCCTTCCCTAACCAGAGACAATATCCCCTAAAACAAGAAGTTAGAAAAAGACTAAAAGCCATCATTGATAACTTGAGGATGGAGGCAAGACCTCCTCAAACCCATCAACAGCCCTCCCACAACACCTGGGGATTATTGGAACTACAATTCCAGGTGAGATTTATGTGGGAACACAGCCAAATCATATCATTCTACCCCAACCCCTCCCAAATCTCGGGACTTCACAATTCAAAATACAACCATACCTTTCCCACAGTCCCCCAAAATCTTAACTCACTCCAGCATTAACTAAGAAGTCCAAGTCTAAAGTCTCATCTGAGACTAAGCAAAAGCAAGTTAGTTACTTCCTAGATACAATGAAGTTACAGGCATTGGATAAACACACCCACTCCAAATGGGAGAAATTGGCCAAAATGAAGGGGTTATAGGGCTCATGAAAGTCCAAAATACAATAGGGTAGTCACCAAACTTTAAATTTCCAAAGTGATCTCCTTTGACTCCACGTCTCACATCCAGGTTACACAGATGCAAGAAGTAGGCTCCTACAGCCTTGGTAAGCTCTGCCCTTGTGGCTTTGCATGGTACAGTTCTCCTCCTGGCTGCTTTCATGGGCTGGCATTGAGTCTGCTGATTTTCCAGGTGCACAGTACAAGATATCAGTGAATTTACCATTTTCTGGGATCTGGAAGATGGTGGCCCTCTTCTCACCGCCACACTGCCCTAGCAGAGGCTCTCTATGAGGACTCTGGCCCGGCAGCAAACTTCTGCCAGGACCTCCAGGAATTTCCATACACCCTTTGAAATCTAGGCAGAGGTTCCCAAACCTCAGTTCACCCATAGGCCCAACACCATGTGAAAGCCACCAATGCTTGGGGCTTGTACCCTCTAAAGCAATGGCCTCAGGTGTACGTTGACCCCATTTAGCTAAGGCTAAAGCAGAACCAACAGGGACGCAGGGGAACATGTCCTGAGGCTGCACAGAACTAGGGGAGCCGAGCCTTGCCTATGAAACCATTTTTCCCTCATAGGCTTCCAGGCCTTTGTTGAGAGGGTCTGCCAGGAAAATCTCTGACATGCCTTGGAGACATTTACCCCATTGTCTTGTTGATTAACATTCGGTTTCCCATTATTTATGTGCATTTCTGCAATGGGCTTGAATATCTCCCCACAAAGTGGGTTTTTCTTTCTTATCACATCTTCAAGCTACAAATTTTGCAAACTTTTATCCTTGGCTTCCTCTTGAATGCTTTGCCACTTGTAAATTTCTTACAGCATATACTCTAAATTACCTCTCTCAAGTTCAAAGTTCAACAGATCTCTACGGCAGGGACAAAATGCCACCAGTCCCTTTGCATAGCAAGAATAACCTTTACTCTAGTTCCTCACAAGTCCCTCACCTTCATCTTAGACCACTTCAGCCTGGACTTTAATGTCCATATCACTATCAGTATTTTGGTCAAAGCCATTCAACAAGTTTCTAGGAAATTCCACTTTCCCACATCTTCCTGTCTTCTGAGCCCTCGAGTCAGGAAGTTCCAAATTTTCCCACATTTTTCTGTCTTCTGAGCCCTCCAAACTGTCCTACCCTCTGACTGTTACCTCATCTGACTGCTCACCTTTGACAGTTACAAAGCTGCTTCCACATTTTTGTAATCATTATAGCAGTGTCCCACCACCTGGTTCCAATTTACTGTATTACTTCATTCTTACACTGATAATAAAGGACTTCCCCAGACTGGGTAATGTGTAAAAGACAGAGGTTTAATTGCCTCACAGTTCCAAATGTCTAGCGACTCGTCAGGAAACTTGCAATCATGGCAGAAAGCAACCCTTCACAGGGCGGCAGGAGAGAGAATGAACGCCCAGCAAAAGGGTAAGTGCATTATAAAACCATCAGATTTTTTGAGAACTCACTCTGAGGAAAACAGGATGGGGAAACCACTGCCATCATTCAATTTTCTCCACCTAGTCCCTTCTACGACACAAGGGGATCATGGGACCTATAATTCAAGACGAGTTTTGGGCAGGAACACAGCCAAACCGTATCACACCCTGACTCCCAGTATTTGTTTGCATTTGAGAATCCCCCCACCCAAGATGCCCAGTTAATCTGGACTATGTTATCTCAGGGATTCTAAGATGGACTGCACCTATTTGGAAAGGCATCATCAAATGATCTCTCTGAGTCTCTCAATCCTCAGATTAAAGTTTCACAGTATGTAGATGACATTCTCCTTTGTGTCCCAACTGAAAATCTAAGGCTCAGTTCTGTCTGATATCAGTGGAGTGCCTAGGTCTAGTCTTAATAGAGGGGACCATGGAACTTGGTGCAGAAAGACTCAAGTCTATTTCCTCCTTTTCCCTCCCCTAAACCCTCCAGCAACTGAGGGGATCCTGGGACATTACAGGATTCTACAGGCTATGGATACCTGGAAACAGTGAAATGTTCATTCCTTATATCATCTAATAAAAGCAACTCGGGCAGCTAAAATCCATTCCCTAACTTGGAAACCAGATGCTAAAAGGGGCTTTCACCAATTAAAATAGTTATTGCTTGATAAGCCAACCTTATTCTTCCCGATGGGGAGATGTTCAATTTTTTATGTCTCAGAAAAGAAGGGAATCACCCTGGGAGTTCTAACCCACTCCTGAGGTCCAGCTCTACAGCCTACAGGCTACCTAAGCAAGGAGCTTCACTTGGTAGCTAAAGGATGGCCAGCACCAGGCAGCTGCAGCAGTAGCTTTGTTAGTACCAGAGGCTGTAAGTTAACCATGGGGAATAATTTAATCATTTATATCCCTAACAATGTGACAGAACTGCTGTCTTCTTAGGGGAGTCTCTGGCTGATAGACAACTGCCTCCTCAAATATCAAGATTTGCTATTAGAGGGATCTGCAGTCAAGAACCTGTCCCTCACTAAATCCAGCCACCTTCCTCCAAGAGAAAGCTGGGGTGCTTGAGCATGACTGCAAACAGAAGTGCAAACCTATATTGCCAGAGAGGACCTCAAAGAAACCCCCTTGGAGAACACAGACTGGATTTTTCTTATGGACAGAAGTTCCTTTGTAGAGCAAGAGGTCTATAAGGCAGATCATGCAATGGCCACCCTAAGTAACATTATTGAGAGCTCAACCCATCTCCTTGGGCAGAAATGCTCAACTAGCTGAGCTAATTGCCTTCATTAGGGTACTTGAATTAAGCAAAGGGAAAGCAGTTAAAATTTCTACTCATTCTAAGTATGCTTTTCTAGTCCTCCATGCCCACGCCACTATCTGGAAAGAGGAACTTCCTCACAGCCAATGGGTTTCCTATTAAATACCATCAGGAAATTGACAGACTATTATCCTTGGTCTTCCTTCCACAGGAAGTGAAAGTAACACACTGTAAAGGCCACCAAAAGGGACAGATGAAAAAGCTGAGGAAAATAAGTTGGCAGACCAGACAGCTAAAGCAGCAACAAGAGGGCCCTAGATTTATGATTCATTTGAGGCCCTTCTGATCTTGGATGGCTCCACGAAAGAAATAAAACCTCAACATTCCTCTGCAGAGACAGAATGGACCACCTCTCAGGGATACACACTTCAGGCCTCAGGATGGCTGCAACTGGAGGATGGCAAGCTTTCTCCACCAGCTACCAGCCAACATAAAGTTCTCGAAATTCTCCACCAAGCCTTCCACCTAGGTAAAGAGAAAACTTATCAAGTGGCCCCAAGGCTGTTCTCAGGTAAAAATCTACTAAAAACGGTCAAACAGGTCATTAACAGTTGTGAGACAGGCCTTAAAAATAATCTCCTCAATTGACAGCTTCTCCCCACCAAAACCTAAGGAATGGGAAGCTACCCAGGGGAAGACTGGCAGGTGGATTTCAACCATATGCCAAGGAGAGACAAGAGGCATCTAGTACCTCCTAGTGTGGGTAGATACCTTCACTAACAAAATAGAAGCATTTACGCGTTGAACAGAGAAAGCCTCTGAGGTGATAAAAACACTAATTAATGAAGTAATTCTTCACTTCGGACTTCATAAGTACCTCCAGAGTGATAATGCTCCTCATTCAAGAGAGTTGTCAAAGGACGTCTCAAAGGCACTAGGCATAGAATACCATCATCACTGTGCTTGGATACCGCAATCCTCAAGAAAGGCAGAAGAGATAAATGATATTATTAAAAGGCACCTCAGAAAGCTGCCTGAAGAGATTCATCTCCTTTGGATTACTCCTCTCTCCATAGCCCTACATGTTAGAAACACCCTTTCAAATTTGGGTTTAGGTCCCCTTGAAACGATGTATGGATGCCCGTTTCTCACCAATTATTTCTTGCTACACCAAGAAACCTCTGATTTATTTAAATATGTACATTCTTTGGTCCCTTTCCAACCTGAACTGAAACAACTTTCGGAGGCCCAGTACCATGAACTAGGGCCACCTCTATTGAACCCCGGGGACTTAGTCCTGGTAAAGGCACTTCCTTCCCTTTTTCTTCTCTAGGCCCAGAATGGAAGGGACCTTACACTGTACTTCTTTCTACTCCTACAGCAGTAAATGTCACGGGAATAAATTCTTGGATTCATTATACTAGTGTTAGGGCCTGGGAAACTAATGAAATTACCTCTGTTGACCCAGGAGAGCACCCAAAGTACCAGAGCAAATAAATCAGGGACCTCAAGTTAACAATCACAAAAGGTAAGTGCTAACAATCAACCCTCCATGAATATCCTACGCTTGCTGTTCTTGCTTTTGTTCCTCACCATTTCATCTTCATCAAGGATCCCTTAATCCGGAATTCCCAAGGGATCATCTGCTCCTGTAAACAGTTATTTCTCTTTTAAATTTTAAATGCTGCCATACAAGTTTTAATTTCTTTTAGGGTGAAACAGCTCTAGCCACAACATTGTTTTCAGAATGATTAATCTATTTTACTTCTTATTTCTGTTATCTTTGGCATTATATTTTTTCCTTTGCATACTTAACCTCCTTGTAAAAGTTGTTTCTTTGAAGAAAGAAAGAATAGGAATAGTAATAAAACAAAATCTTATAATTTGTAGTTGTTATATAATAGTTGCTATATAATCAAGTAAATGTTGCTGTGTTGCATGCTGTTGAATATAATACCTCCCCAGCTGTTTCAGGCTGAATAACTGCCTTCCTGCAAACCACTGAACCTTATCTATCCTCCTCACATTCTTAGCAAAGTTCCCAGGCCTCTAGAAATTCCTGTGTTTCGTGCTGACCAGCTACAAGATCACAAAGCAGATAAACTCAAAACTGCAAAATGTGTTTTTGAAGATGTTACTTTTCAAATGTAAAGTTTATCACAAGACATGTTACAAGTCAATTAACTGCTCTTTGTTCTGGCTTCTGTAAATCTAACCTACTTCCTGCTTCATCATCCTGTACCACCGAGGTACATAAAAGGCACCCCATTTTCTTTGTCCTTTGCTCAGAATTAGAAAGCAATTCTGGCTTAGTCCACAATCACATTAAATAGAATCCTTCTGCAACCCCATTGGTCTCTCCAGATCTCTGATTTCCTGCTACATTTTCCGGCACCCAAACAGGTATTGGAGACGGGAGGCTTACTGTCTCCTTTGCGTGCAAGACCAAGGCCCCAGGCCACAGGAGACCCACGACCCTAGGCGCCACCAGGAGAACTTCAGCTTGAAGAGGAGACTGCTTCTCCTGCACCCCAGCACCCACTCCCAGACAGTATATCTGAACCTTGGAAGGGGCTGCAGGATGATCTCCAGGTCCAATGTACTTCAGGAATTACGGTAAGGCATTTTAGGAAAAAGAGAAAAAAGCCCGTCCCAAGAGGGTGTACAGGGAGTCTGATCAACTCCGGGGAAGTGACTATTAATCTAACCCAGGAAGGCTGGGGGAAGCAAGATCAGCTAGCTGATTTGAATAAAACTCACATTCCCACCAACACACCAAACAGGCCTGACTCATTAAGCAGGTTTGTAGAGGAAAATAGGAAAGGGGGAGTACTGTGGACGTGTATAAAAGAGACGGTTCCAGGAGGAGCCAATGTGGGGGTGAAGTGGGTAGGCGTAGATCCCGTAATGTAGACTGCATGCTCTGAAGTGAGTGAGGGCTGATCTACTAGTGGCTGACTGCATATGGCTGACAGGAGCTGCCCCACAGTTGCAGCTGACTGTGGCAGAAATAAGGTACTCTCCTAGCTAAGCAGCAGTCTTAAAATTCCCATAGAAGGAGACAGTGATCATCTGAAGTGACAGTCTGTGAGAGTTCACGTCGTGTGGGAGAATGGGAGGAAAAGAGTCAAAACCCACACCAATGGAGTACATGTTAAAGAACTTTAAGAAAGGCTTCTCCAGAGACGATGGAGGTAAGATGTCCCCTCAGAAGTTAAGGACCTGTGTGAGTTAGAATGGCCTTCCTTTGAAGCTGGATGGCCAGCAGAAGAAATGATAGACAAATAAACAATTGGCCAAGTGTTTAGGGTGGTGACCGGAGTTGGAGGACAGCCAGGGCAACTGGGTCAGTTTTCATAGATGTAGTCCAGACACATGCCCTAAGTGGTTGCAACCTTGCCTAGCCACCCACTGCAAATCCTTAGTGGCACAGGCAGGGCCAAAAGAGGCCAAGGAACCTATAGACCTTGGCTCACAAGAGAAGAGAAGAAAGGGCAAGAGACACTAGAGAAACAAATTTTAAGACTCTCCCTGAAGAAAGAGAAGTTACACCCCCTTACGTTCCAATATATCCATCCTTCACACATCTGAGGCAAGGTGAAGAGCAAGGAGCAGGAGCTCATGCTGTGCCAGGCCTAAGTGCAGGGGCTCAAGTAGAGTCAGACTCAGAGGAGAGTGAGAGCTCAATGTCTCCCCCTCATAAGGAAAGAAGAGAGAAAGAGAAAGAGAGGGATGTGGCCAGTCATCTCTGATTTGGCTGTACTCGGGCTTTACAGATGCCTCTCCATGAAACACAAGCACTAGCCTGTCTAGATGAGCAGGGGCAGGTTCGTGATGGGCAAAGAATCTTTATCCATCAGCCCTTTCCCACTACTGGCATTCTAAATTGTAAACAACACAACCGCTCGTTCATGGAGAAGCCTCAAGCTTCAGATACAGTCTATCTTTGCTACTCATAACCCTAACTGGCTGGACTGCCAGCAACCACTGTTAACGTTGTTTAATACAGAGGAGTGTGGTAGAATAAACCAAGCAGCTCTCCAATGGTTGGGAAATAATGCACCAGCAGGCACTAATGATGCCCTGCAATATGCAGTGCAACATTTCCCTCAGAGGGACTCCAGGTAGGACCCCAATGGAGAAGAGGGGCTGCAAAACCTACAGACATATAGGGGTGCACTTTTAAATGGGGTAAAGGCAGGTAGGAAGAAGATAATCAATACAGATCTGCCAAAAACCTGATAAAAGCCCAAGTGAATTTTATGAGAGGCTCTATGAAGCATACCAGCTTTATACCCCATTTGACCCAGAAGCCCCTGACAACCAATGTATGGCAAATGCAGCTTTCATCAGCCAGGCACAAGGAGATATTAGGCAGAATCTGCAGAAGCTAGAAGGATTTCAGAGCAAAAATGCTCCTGAACTCACACAGGTGGCTAAAAATGTGTTTTACAATCAGGAGGAATAGATTTAAAGAAAGTCAAGACAAAGGGCAAAAGAAAAGGCAGACTTGATAGTGACTGCCTTAGTTGAGGGTGTGCTGGTGTAATGAGAGGACATGGAAGAGGATGTGGAAGAGGGCATGGGAAAGGTGTAGTCAGACTAGAGTCTGAAATTTGGCGCAGATTAGAGAGATCAATGTGTGGTGTGCAAGAAAGGACACTGGAAAGATGAGTGCCCAGAAAGAGTAGTATATGAAGATTAGGTACTCCCGGACAGCCACCAGTTTTACCACCGCGCAATACCTAGACTAGCAGTAGCAAGCCAGCAGGCTGACACACCAGCCTGCTGCCAATCATTCAGTAAAGGTAAGAAGGCGCTCTTAAGGACTTTCCTTAAAAGGCCCTAATGACACACTTGATTGATCCTTCCACCCTGACATTCAGCTACAACGTCATAGATATATTTAAATAAATCTAGTAAATAAGCTCATAGAAACACCAATCAGGTAAAACCAAGAAAGAGAAAAAGAAGAAAGGAAAAAGGAGAGAAAAAAAAAAACAAAAATGACATACCTCTAAAGGTAACAGTAAGTAGGATGCTTAGAGTAGTGGTGTTGCTTTCTATTAAAGTTATTTATAAAAAGCAACAAAGGGGAGAAAACGAAGAGGGAAATTAAATAACAGCAATAACAGTAAAACAAAACCTTGTAATTTGTAGCTGCTGTATTATCACTGCTATATAATAAATTTGCTGAGTTGTGTGCTGTTTAATATACTACCTCCCCACCTCTGTTTCAAGCACAACTGCCTTCCTGCAAACCACTGAACCTTACCTATCCTCCCCACGTTCTTAGCAAAGTGACCAGGCATCCAGAAATTCCTGTTTTTTTTTTTTTTTTGCTGACCAGCTACAAGGTCACAAAGCAGATAAACTCCAAACTGCTTAATGTGTTTCTCAAGATGTTACTTTTCAAATGTAAAGTACATCACAAGACAGGTTACAAGTTAACTAACTGTTCTTTGTTCTGGCGTCTGTAAACCTAATTCCTGCTTCATCATCCTGTATCACCAAGTGCATAAAAGGCACCCCATTTTCTTTGTCCTTTACTCAGAATTAGGAAGCGATTCTGGCTTAGCCTGTGATCATGTTAAATAAAATCCTCCTGCAATCCCATCAGTCTCTCCAGAGCTCTGATTTTCCACTACATCTTCTCACCTAGAAGCCATCAAACTCCAAGCAGTCATGCAGCTGGAGCTTCAGAAAATGGATCTCTTTTTACCAGGGACCCTTAGATAGGCCTCTGAGAGAGATCTGTCTGCCATTTTTCCCCAAAATAATACCCCCTGTCAACATGCAGGAGTTAAGAGCAGTCAATTGTCTCTATCCTAATGGCAGTTGGATGTACCTCTTCAGAGGTGGGGGTTGATGGCAGTGGTGGACTGTCTTGAGCAGGTGCTGCAAAAACACCAACTACAGCAAGGCAGGCATGGCCAGGGCTGCATGTGCCCTGGAGCTGGTGGGAGCTGAGAACAGGTGGGAGCCCCACCCACTTCCATGTCGTTGGGACTGGAACTCCACCCTCCAAGGTGCAGCTACAGAAGCCCAGCCATGACTGTGGATCCAGGTATCTCTTCATTCTTGGGGGCCCAGGAAGCCCCCCTTCCCCTGCAGGCTTGGAATTACCTACTCCCACTGCCTGGCCTCTGCCCACTCCTGGCACCCACTCCAATTCTGGAATGAAGTTGTGGCCAAGCCTGGGTGCCATCATGACTGAGCCAGGTGTTCTCATGAGCAGGGCAGTGCTGAAACATCAGCCCCCCAATGCCTCGACCCCCTCTGAACTTTGAGCACTGATGAGCACGCAAGAGAGGGTGAAGGGCGGCTAAGGGTGGCTTGGATGGGTCTGTGGGAACCACATGACATGGACAGCCTGGGCACTGTAGGCAACATGGATGGCAGGTTAAGGTTGCAGGAAGAAGACAGGTTCCTGGGTGGAAAGGGATGGGTCCCCAGTGAAGCTTCCCCTTTAGGCCTGGGATGGCCTGAAGCCTGGGGGCCAGGTGGCCAATTCCATGGACCAGAGTGAGAACATAATGCGCTTTTTCTGGGCCTGCCAATGGCTGCCTATGGACCAATAAGAACACACTTCTTCCCCTCTGAAGGCCACAAAAGCCGGGACTCAGCCTTACTTAGGCAGACATCAGAATGACCTGTCTTCAAAGAGGAGCTACCCACTGCAGGTCTCCTCTCTGCTGAGAGCTGAGTAGACATTGAGATGACCTGCCTGCAGAGCACAGCTACCCACTGCAGATCTCTTCTGAGCTGGTCTGTTGCTCAGTAAAACACCTCTTCCTTGCTAACCCTCCAGTTGTCTGCATACCTTGTTCTTCCTGGATGTAGGACAAGAGTCAGGGCCTGCTGAATGGCAGGGCTGAAACTGAAAGAGCTGTAACACAAACAGGGCTGAAATATGCCACCCACTTGCCAGATTATGGGTGATAAGGAGAGAAGTGCATCCCTTTGGGGACCCTAGACCCAGGAGCTCCCTGTGCCAGGGCTGTGACACCCTCTGGGCTCTGTGGTTTCTGGTGACTCCAAGTTTCTGAGCACCACCACATTCCCAGGGCCTGCAGTGGAAGCCACTTGCAGTATTCCCAGACCAGATGCAGCCTCTCAAGGAGTCAGTGCCCATGCCAGCACCTACAGCTGCCCACCCTGCTGCAATCAGCATGCCTGACTGTGCACAGTGGCTGGACCCCACGCTCGCCCACTCTTGCACCACTAACCACTATGCCCTTGGCTCACCCCTTGCAGGTATGGGATCCAGGCCAGTAACATGAGCCGGGCTCAGTCTGCTCAGCCAAGCTGAGTGGGTGAAATAAGCCCAGTGGGCCCAAGCAAAACTCAGGCAAAGGCACTACCAGCCACAGAAGTTTCCAGCTGGTGAAGCAACATGCGAAGTATCCCCATGACGATGCAAGAAAACTGCCTTTTCTTTCGTTCCTAAGCAGATTGCTACAGATAAAATGTTAAACAACTCCACAGGTAGCTACTCTCTATCCACCTTATCTTATATAAAGTACTGATTTACTGCGTACAGCATGAATACATAATTGAGTATTCCCCTACCTGCTTCTTTTCTTTTGCAACATGTGGATTACCATACTCTCCCTCTTTCCCCTCCAGCCCACATTTTTTTCTTTAAATACGAAGCCCTCAAAATCATTTTTGGAGAAAGGCACAGACCGCAGACTGTTTCTGTGATTTGGTGTTTTGTTCTTCTGGGCGCATCCTTAACCTTGGCAAGATAAACTTCAAAACTGATCGAGACATATCTCAGATACTTTTTGGTTTACACTTGTTTAGCAAAACGCTTTCCTAAAACATGGAAAATGAGGCTTAGACATAGCTATGAAGGCTGAGGAGATAAACCAACATTACATTGCTGTTAATACATTATAAAATAAGACTTTTTGAATTTCCTGACTACAACTTGAGAAATGGAAAGTGGAAGTAGAGTCACTAGAAGGAAGAAGAAGAAGGCCAACAATCCAGGGAAAGCCAAATGCTACACCCTGTGATGGCAAATGAGGATGGCTGAAGGAGCGTTTATAAACAGGAGGGTTTCATTTCCCATAATCAGCTCTTGGTCATGCAGAATCCTCTTCTCCACCCCACCATTATATCTTAACTCCTGATACTTCAGTGACACTTGAGCAGGGGGGCATGTCTACTTGGGGAATGGATATGTAATTTATTTTTTTTCAGGATTAAGAAGACCCAAAGCAGCATAGCAGTAGCTTTCCTTGAAAAGAGAAAGGATCCGCAGACTGATCCACCCGGGCAGAGCAGGAACTCAGAGCTAGCAGGTTTCAGAAACCGGAAGAATAAATTCCCTCTCATGTTTGATTTGAGTGGTCAAGGTGCCAGTGCCTCGCCAATATCCAGGTTACACACACAATGTGTGTCATACTTTGTGTACACGATCTGCCAGACCTAGATCACTAATAGCATCAATGGTGTGAGATGTTCCCCAACACCATTATCTCCAGATTCACCAGTATCAGATGATACCCAATAAGAAAGGAAGTCAGATTTCTAGTGGGAAAATGTCACACACAGTAAAAGCTCAAACCATTTCTCTCATATACTATCACAGTGTCATATTAAAGGGACACATTTCTCTAAGGTCACAGAATCTACTTGACAAATCTGGGAGGGAGGGTGTGTTATATTTCACGGCCTCTCAAACTAAAGGAAGGAAAGTTTGGGGCTCGATTTAGATTTTTCCACTTAAGGAAGATGTAAGTAGCCGAAAAAGTTAGCATTTCTTAAGATATGGAACGTAAGAAGTGACTTGGGGTCATAATTGAAAGTTAGTCCGTTAAAATGATGTTAAGTTCTTGCCGTATATGGCTGGCAATCAACCCAAACAGCTGTTAATATAGTTAAGAGATATATTTTCTTGGTTGTGCATTTTGAACAAAAAAAAATAACTTCTGAAAAGCTAAGGTTATTATACTGATATGGCTGAGTAATTGTCCCCCTTATTAGATCAGGAAGAAAATTTCATTTTAGTCTCTCCTATCCATATTGATTTCACAATTTAGAAACTCCATTTGGTTAATAAGTGACTCTTTTAAAGGGGAAATGCATGGGAGCCACAAGTCACTCATACTTTAGTATGAATGGTTTATATGCTGACCTTTCTCACACACACACACACACACACACACACACACACACAATCATTTACAATGAAATTGAAAATGTTAATAGAGTCACAGAAAGATATTTAATTTTAAGTGAGGGTCAGTGACAATATGTCCCTGACAGTGACCATGTGGATGTTTCAGAAAATGAAAAAGATGAAAGTGAAAAAAGAAAGCCTCAAGGAAGCTTTTCTACTTTTCGTATAGTAACTCATACATCTATAATACTCAGACATTAAAGTAAACATACGGATTTAAGATAGCCAGAAAATATGTGGAGAAAAACATCCTTTTTTTCCTAATGGGTCAAAAATTTTAAAGTCTATTTATGTCCTACATTGTAAAAAATGCGCGATTTCTGTGTATCTTCCTTCTAGGCTCCTGCATCTACTAACAGTAAATCATTAGCAACCTTATGAAATGCCACAGAGAATGGGTTTTGTGGTAGAAAGATGAACATGAAAGGAGAAGCTGAGAGCAATCAAACATCCACTTAGGAAGCAGTTTTACCTATGGGAATCTTCATTGGGTGCCTTTATTTCATTGTGATTACTAGCTTTAGTGTTTCCTGGAGAACAAAGCCCTGATTTCTAGAAGTATGCTTTCTCTCCTGAGCACATAATTTCTGAGCCTAGGGGTATCTTACAGACAGTAACTATACTGATTCAGTAGACTTAGACAATTTCACATTTTCTGATTTTTTTCCTTGGGTAGATTCCAAATATTTAGGATAGCTTTTTTTTTTCCCAAAAAACACATACAGCACAGTGTAAAATTAATTTCCATTGCTATGACTATCTCATGGGATATCTTTCTTTCAAGATGCTCAACAAATTTTTGGCATGAGTCAATTTCGTTTGGGGCCTCAATTACTGAGTAGACACAATATGTAAGTTAAATCTTATTTTAGGGCCCCTAAACAGTAGCTACTCTCCATAGGACTATGGAAAGAATCGTTTATGAGATAAGATATGTAAAAATGACATAAACTGCAAAGTACTTATAATTGCTATTATTCTTACAGTCCATTCTTATCACTTGATAAAACACATACCTTATACTAGTATACCAAAATATATATACTTGATATAATACATAATACCTTATACTATTATAACACATAATACCTTATGCTATTATAACACATAATACCTTATGCGTTATAATAGCATAAGGTATTATGTGTTATAATAGTACCTTATGTTTTCAAGGTATAGAAAACATGCTAATATAAAGAAAGTATGTAAGCATTGTGTATGTTAAGGTAGAAACTATTTTTGATAGTAAATTAGGCAAGCCATTTATCTTCTTAACTTTTATTAATTACATTTGAAAACCTAGACTTGAGTATAGGTTATCATTTAAGTTTTCTAAATTTTAGTTACCTTTTCTGCCATACAAGGTCAGGGATATGAGCAAGAACAATTAGAGTAGATGACCTCTAAGATTCCTTTCAGCTCTAATGTTTTATCATTTGTGGAATAACACATATTCCACGGTAAGCAGTAAGCTTCCAAACTAAAGTGCAGTTAGGTTTCAAGGAAACTTCCCTTATTATTTTAAATATGTTGACATAATTGTTACATAATATGGATAACTATTTTTAGTTTAAGACATGTCTACATAGAAACTAGGTGCACAGTTTGCTCATGGCTATACAGAAACAAATCACAGGTGAAATTTCTTTCTTTTACCAGGCTGGAGCACAGTGGTGTGATCATAACTCACTGCAGCCTCAAAGTCCTGGGCTCTAGTGATCCTCTTGCCTCAGTCTCCCAAGTATCTAGGACTACAGGCACACACCACCATATCAAGCTAATTTTTTAATGTATTTTTTGTTTGTTTGTTTTTGTGGAGATCGTGTCTTGCTATGTTTCCCGGACTGGTCTTTTAACTCTTGGCCTCAACTGATCCTCCCACCTTAGCCTCTCAAAGTGCTGGGATTACAGGCATGAGCCACTGAGGTCAGTTAAAATTTCTTGATTTTGAACATTTTCTTAACATCTTTTTGTATTCTATTGGATCTGGAGTTTTTAGAGAAAAGAGAAACTACTGTGGGTATCTGATGCAGAATGACAGGAAGAAGCAGGAATTATGCTGTGCTTCCAAGCGTGATCCCCCAAACACAAGGAACTGACCCACCAAAGAAACTACCAGCCCTACCACAGTCAGAAGATGATTCTGGAGGCCACTGTGATAATCTCATTGCTGAAGCTGTGCTCCAAGAAACAGGAAGCTGAAGTCAGGCCACAGGCCACCTCTTTTGATACTGCTACTGCCACTGCCACCAGAGAGGCCTCTTAGTCCTCATGAGTCTTACACTTGACAAGGTAATGCCATGTCCAGTTGCCTCCTTTGCTGGAAGCTGGACAAAAGAATGCTACTGTAGAAAACCCCCAGTTCTCTATACGCTTCTTTGCCACAGACAGTAACAGCAAAGATCGTGAAACTAGTTTTTGTCTTTTAGTCATTCTCCAAAACACAGGTGTGAGCATTTAATTAATGGAACCAGATTCACATGTGGATCCCTAGCTTCAAGGGAATCTGGAAAATGTAGTTTTTGCTTTCTAGTCTCTGCAGTTCAATAAAGTAGTGATACTCAAAATGTGATCCTAGGATCAATAGCATCAACATCTCCTGGGAATTTCTGGAAAAGAAAATTTTTGGCCCACCCCACCCCTACTGAATCAGAAACTCTGGGGATGTGTCCGGCAGTTGGTTTAACAAGCCCTCCAAGTGATTCTGATGCATGCTGAAGTTTAAAAACACTGTGGTAAGTCAGACTTCAAACAACTGAAAAATAATGCTGATTATGTTCAACCATATTCAAGAAATATTCTCAAAACTGCATACCATGACACATAGGTGGTTCAAATAGGAATAAAAACATAAATTAATTACAAAAATGTGTTCCAATCACAGTCCTGTTTATGTTAAATTATTAATTATTAAAAGTGCAAGGATTTAAATTCTTACTCATGAAACTGAATACTTCCCCCATGATTTTCATAGGCACCTGCTACTCAAAAAAGTGATTTTTATGCTTTTTCTTTCTAGTACAGCAATACCATCCTTAATATACCACTAGGTGACACATGCTGGTGTGAAGTTCTAAGAGGTTAGTTCTCAAAAACCGGTGGAATAATCAATCAACATTTATCAGCTTTTATGTGCTTTTTTTTTCTAAAATTTTAAACAAAAAAATGTAAGAATATTTGCATTTACTGTTTTTTTTTAAGCCAAATCAATAACACTTCTTGAACATGTACAATTCTGTTCATACTGAGAAGGCATACATTTGTTTGATAGATTTTTTTTTTCAAAGAAAATGAACTTACTATGAGTGACTTATATTTGTTTTCGGAATAGAAAAATTAACAAAAAGTGAATCTCTTCATAATCTTACTACTAAAAGGTAATACAAAGTCAACTCCCAATCCCATCCTTCCAATCCTTCCAATCCTCTTTCAGAAGGAATCAGGAAACAAAAGTTTTAAGAATTTCGATGCTTATACAAAGACACACCTACACATAAGATAGTAACTGAGCTAACAGTCATTCATTTGAAAAAAGTATTTTTATGAACTCACTTTTTTCAATTACCAGTTCTATCATGGGTTTATGAATCAGCAGTTCATTATTTATGATGGCTGTATGATATCTTGATTGAATAAATGCACCCAATGTAGTTAACTATTCTATCATTATATATTTCTATTTCTTCAGTTTTTTTACATTTAAAACAAAAAATATATGGTCTACCCTTGTACACACATGCTGTGTATTGTCCTTCTTTTAGGCTGGATCTTAAAGTGTATTTACTGAGCATCACATCTTAAAATGTCTTCCAAAGTGTATATTCTCATTTACACTTTCAATAATAGTGCATCTTTTGAAATGTTTATTAATAAATATTAAATGAATTTTATATGTTCTTTCAACTTTCAAATCCTTAACTAGATATAAAGATAAACAGTTTTAAAAATTCCTGGTCATTACTATCTTTCTTATGAATTATCTATTTCTACCCATGACTCATTCTTCTTTTACTACAGTTTTATTCCTTTTTGTGAGGAGATTTTTACATATTTGTATTAGCTAATTTTTAAAGGTATTGCAGGTATTTTCCCTCAGTATATTGCTTTAAAAAGTTTTATTTTAGGCCGGCATGGTGGCTCATAGCTGTAATCCCAGCACTTTGGGAGGCAAAGGCGGGCAGATTTCCTGAGGTCAGGAGTTTGAGACTAGCCTGGCCAACATAGTGAAACCCCATCTTACTAAAAATTTAAAAACTTAGCAGGGCGTGATAGCAGGTGCCTGCGATCCCAGCTGCTCGGGAGGCTGATGCAGGAGAATCACATGAACCTGGGAGGCAGAGGTTGCAATGAGCTGAGATTGTGCCATTACACTCTAGCCTGGGGAATAAGTGCAAGACTCTGTCTCCGGGGGGAAAAAAAAAAAAAAAAAAAAAAAAAAAAAGTTTTATTTTATTTTACTTTTTACCAAGAGTTAGTTTTAAGTTTTAGAAAGTCAAGTTTTTCAAAATATGTAATGGCTTTTGGGCTTCACGCCTTGCTTAGAAAAATGTTTCCACCTCAGAATTATTTTTAAATGACTTAATATTTAGTTAATTATAATTATTCATCGTTACTTTTATATATTATAACTTAACATTCCATTATTATATTTTATAGCATACATTTCCTTATATAGGGAAAGACAACGTCACTTATTGGGTAATCGGTCTCCCGTTACTTTGAAAATCCACCTTCAGGGTATGTTAAATTTTCATATACCGTTGTCCCTGTATCTTAGTGTTGCAGTCTCTTCTACCCACCTCATGTTTATTCTGTCAGTATCTTACTGTTTTAATGACAGTGGTGTTTTATGTGTTAAATTTTGTCTCCTTGTGATGACTTTTAAACTGGCATACTAGAGGAGCCATCTCATTTTCCTTATCTTACAATAATCTTTAAGAATTATACATATACGGAAATTTCTAGTGCATCTGAATTGTCATTTTTTTAGTCACCAATCACTGCATTTGCAGGGTTCGATATAAATATTAATTAACCTTTAATCAGATACAGCATTAAAACCCTGTATAACCCTGTATTAAAACTTGTTTATAAATTCCTAGGAGTGTTTCTATGATAATGTTTTCAATTTAACATTGCTTATATATAAAGAATATTTTGTCATGTATCCTTTTAAGTAAAATCTAAAAAAATCAATACAATTTCAACTACCTAAGAATATGAAGTTGTCCTTGTTAAACTCTACGTTGTTATTTAGTGCTGTTCGCTCTTATTAAGAACTAGTCAATAAGAGTAACTTGTAACAAATGTATATCAAGCACCCACTGGATATGTGTACATTGCAGGAACTCTCTGGAAGACAAAGTAATTCTCTAAAGAATTCTCTGGCTTTATAAGTATTCAATAAGATCATCACTTATCTCTGAAAAGCTCAGCGTAAAACAATATTACCACAGATTTTTTGGGAAAGGAGGCTGGGGATGGAATGGGGGTTCCAGGACTGGAAGTCCTTTCTTGAGATAAAGATTCTTCTGCCTACTGAAATAGGCAGGTCTTAGATCTAACCCATACTGAAATTTATCATAAACCTGCTCATGAAACAATATTTCAAAAGTTCCAAATCTATGGACGTGTTCACTTTATGGGTTAGCAATCAATTAGTTTACAGCTGTGTTTCTAATGAATTGATATTGAAACTCCTAATTTTTTAGCAGTCAGATGTTTAGTGCTGCTGACTTCTGAATGATTATTTGCAGTAAATTGTTTCTTTCTAATATGTATATCACTTAGATTGAGAGTGTCATTATTACTTCAGCAAGCAGTAAGCATACTCTTCTTGCTTTATTTTGTGAAAGACAGAAAATGAGATAAATATTTTACTCAATGGTTAAATACAACTATCTCACTGTAAAGGAAGTTTTTTTTTATAGTTTTTGAATAACAATATGGCCTAACAAGATCTTTCGTTAACTTTTCACCTAGAAAAAAATATAAATAGTGAAATTGTAATATATCACAAAAAAACACTATTTTTGTTATTTATTCTTTAATCAGAATGCTTGATTTATAAACACTAATAGATAAACAAGTTAATTCTAACCATGATGTGTTCAATATACAGGAACTATCTTTAATTTCCATGTCTGGAGATGCTAGTATGAATCACAATACTTTTCAACTTCTATGTTTAATCAGATGGGTTTTTCTTTTAGTAACATATAATCACACTTTCTTTCCCTTTGTTTACATGTGTCTTTCTCTATGCTTTCCATCTAGTATAAAACCTCATTAAAATGCTGCTTTACAAAGTCAGATATACTGCAACTCAAATCATGTCTTCTAAAACATAACTACATACAGTGAAATGTTGATATAAGACAGCTTAAACAAATGAATGTTTTTATTGTCCTCTGACAGCACAATAAAGAATTTCTGTGCATACCCATGTATAATGCAAGGGTGGGGAGGCAGCATAGATTAATATTTTGTAAACAACAGAAATGCTTTAAGAATCAATTCTTTCTTTGTTGTGTAGCCTGAATAATACTTGATGAGGTCAGGACCTAGGGTAGGTGGTAATAGTCTGTGGCCTTATATTTAAAGGGCTTGTACTATTTCCCAACTAGACACTGTGGTGTTGTGCTAGAGGAAATTTTGATCAAAGATTAAGGGAGACCTTCCCTTTGTCCTACCAAAATTGATTATTTTGTAAACTTTCCTTAAAAATGATTCAGAATTCAAAGAGACAAGTTAAAAAAAGTACTTCTCAGATAGTAATGTGCACAAAAATCATTTGGGGAACTTGCTAAAATGAAAATTTCAATACAGTATGTTTGGGGCAGGGTTTACATTCTGATTTCTAATAACCATTTAAGAGTAGTAAAGACTTACTGCTTGTTTCATCAGTTTAAAAAAAATTTATACTCAAAATAAGAGGTAACAATCACATATTGTCGTCACTGGTGTCTCAGCCCTCTGCTGGTCACATTACTACTTGCGTAAAAGCAATGCTAGCAAATCCCACCCTTCCTCACACCACTTTTTTAGTAAGGGTGGCTAAAGAGTTTTAGAGATGCTCTGGTCACTACTTCCAAAGATTTCCAGGATATATGGAAATGAAAAAACAAACTAACATATAGAAGTAATGATCCTAGCTGAGAAATTTATAATTTGTTACTTTTATTTTAGCTATATGATAAAATATTTTTATATAAGCTATTAAGTGTCTTAGTGAAAGTACACAGCATACCATACCTATTTACATTTGAATGCACAGAAAATTTGTCTAATCATTTCCAAAATGAGACTTGAAATTTATCTTTAGTCCCTGGCTTGTGATTTGCTTAAAAATTGAAAAGAAAATTGTTGTTTTGTCAAATCTAACAAAGGCTAAAATTTCCCAGTCATTTGGTGAGAAAAGAAAAATGACATTCCTTAATAGTATATTTTTTACCCACAATTTTTTCTCTCATCCATCCTAACTTTTCTCTATTAATCACATAAATAAATTTCTTTCCAATATCTCCTGCTCTGTGCCCTCATAATGCTTAGCACTGGACTCTCTTTTAATCTGTCTCAGTCGTAGTAATTACCCTCCTCCATATAGTATCTATCAGCCATGCTCCCCTCCATCTCACAAGTGCCCAGATCTTACCTCCTTCCCTCCCGTATACATCTCCTTTTCATCCAATTTTAGTATTTCATCAATCATATGAGCTCCAGCTCCTTATATTTTTCACCAAGTATTCAGGCTTTTTTTCTAGAAATAGCACATCATTCCACTTCATATATTTTTTTACTTGCATTTTTATGGTGCCTGTTTTACCTTTTGTTGTTGTTGTTAACATTTCCATTTGTTTCTGTAATATCACATTCTAGCATCACATTAATGTTGTGACTATTATGCCCTGAAATTTAGTGAATGACCTCTTAGAAAATACCTTACCTACGGCCTTGTTAGAAACTCATCTCAAATACCATAAAGGAATTATCAGATTTTCAGCTAGAGGTTTTATTTTCCAGTAGGTTATATCACAGTTTCTGCAATCAAGATTGGCAGAAACCCTAGCACCAACTTCTGTCTTCCAGGCAAACTGAATTCTTCTCATTGGTAAAATCTTTAAACATTCTTACCACTGTGGACAGCTTATAAACTGGCCTTAATACAATAAGAAACATTTCTGCATTTTCAGTCCTTTCATATGTGAAACTTCCTTGAGAATCAGCATTTATGTCTAATGTGTGTATGTATAATTATAATTCACACCTCATAGTCTTCCTTAAATATTGAGTCAGTTTTTAATAAAAGAGACACATAAATGAGATTATTAAAATCTGCAGTCAGAAGTTAATGAAACAAACAAGTACAGAAAATATAGAGGAATTAAATCAATATTCCATTCATTTATTCATTAAACACTATCTAATACTCAGTGTATGACAGGTATTAATTAGGCATTAGATTTTTAAAAATAGGATATAATATAGGTCCCAATTTTAAGAAGATCACAATCTAGTAAAAAGAGACAGACTAATGAAAATAAACTAAATGTTAATATGTTGAGTACCAGTGTCAGATATATGTGATAATTGCAGTTCACAGGGCTGGAGGATTTGACTCATGATTCTTTTAAAGCGTGAGTCAATTTTCCTTGATTTTCCAATGGTACCATTTTGACTTCACTATATGTAAAGATGAGGCACAGCAAGCTCTTTTAATGATAAAATGAAGGATACTTTTCTGCATCTTATAAAAACATTTCTAGTTTTTCTTTTGGAACCTCTTTGTTCCAGTGTATCAATACATATATCCCTTAGGTGAGTTTAAAAAAACAGAAAAGGGACTCTGGGAGACCGAGGCAGGTGGCTCACGAGGTCAAGAGATCGAGACCATCCTGGCCAACATGGTGAAACCCCGTCTCTACTAAAAGTACAAAAAATTAGCTGGGCACAGTGGTGCGTGCCTGTAGTCCCAGCTACTCAGGAGGCTGAGGCAGGAGAATTGCCTGAACCCAGGAGGTGGAGGTTGCGATGAGCCGAGATTGCGCCATTGCACTCTCCAGCCTGGGTAACAAGAGTGAAACTCCGTCTCAAAAAAAAAAACCACAAAAGGGAAGCAAAGTTCAGGCATCTTGTGCTCTTAGACACTTGTGAAAATTGCCTGAGTCAGAATCAAAAATAATCTATCCCTATTGCACATCCTGAAGAAGTTAGTTGTTTTTTTGAGGGGGCGGGGGCAGGGGTGGATGGGTGGAATTGCATCAGATTTGAACAAAACTTTTAGCAACCCTTATTCTACACTAAATTGAGTTGTGGGTAGGCTGATGCATTGCAGTGTGAGGTCTGGATTAAGTTGAAAGTCTATAAAAATCCCTACTGTTGGAAACAAAATTGCCACATTATTTCTACAGGGGAAAAACTAGAGGTTAAAACATGTGACTACAGAGTATCAGGGGATACGAATCAGATGGATAATGTATACTCATCTGCGGGCACCAGCTGTTTTGAATTCTGGGAGTGGTCTGTAATAGCACTAGAGTTTTCTTTCCATCAGAGATGACCAAGACATCGACAGATGCATAGAATTTACAAATTCAACTACTTATTATTATCCCTGGCACCAGCTTTGCAAAAATGACCTAACTTGTTTTTTTTATTTTTGCTTTTCTTTTTTCCATCCTGATTCATGCATTCAACTGACATCACTTATGTTCCCTAAGACCAGCTCTGGCTATCCGTTTAGTGCTTTCCTTCTAAAAGTCCAAGCCCTAAGGGCAGTCCTTGATGACTCCCAGTGAGCTGTCTTTCCAAAACTTGACTCCTTCTATCCCTTGTCACCCACTGGATGTTTAAATGTACCCACTCACCACTTGCCCTTGACACCCAGCATATTCACGTTTTCACATTTGTCTTTGCTCATGTGCAGCTGAAGGGAAAACTCCCTTTTTGCCCTCAGAAGTTTCACTGGAAAATTAACTCACCAAAGGAAGATTAATAAGAGAAAATGCATACAAACTTATTAGTATGAATGGGGGTGGGGAATCACAGTGATTAAGCCAACTCCCAGTGTGGTACAGAAGCTTAAATACAATTTTGAGGTTACAGAAAGAAAGGGTGGCCTCAAAGCACAGCCAAAAACAGGTTATGGTGGTCAATCACGTTATTAAGAGGGGAGAAGACCTGGCTAGCAAGGGTGGTCTTGGTGCATAGATGAAACCTCACAGGTAGCCCTCAGAGAAAATAGATGGTAAATGTTTCTTTCAGACTTTTAAAGATGTCATACTCTCAGTTAATCTTTCCTAGAATGGACAAGAAACTGCCTCAGGGAAAGCCTGGCTGCATCAATGCAATTTCTCTGCAGGTGCTGATGTTCCCCACAAAGGACAGCCTTGCAGGGCTCTTTCTGTTTGCAGGGTCTCTAAAGAGGTGTCTCAAAATATGTCACAGTAGTCTATCACAGGGTAAAATATTTTGATTTCCTCCATTCACATGATCCTCTCTGTACCTCTACATGTATATCCAAATCCTACCACTCTTTCAAACTTCAGTGCAAACCCCCCGGCTTGTGCAGGCTTCCCTGGTACCTCAAGTTGGAAACAAATGTTCTGTCTTCTAATTAGCATACACCAAAAGCATGAAGCATGACATCTGTATAGACTTACTACATTCTGCATAACATTATAATTGAGTTTAAGTCCTATTCCCTTTAAAATTCTCTGGAAAAGAGTCTGTGTCTTATTGGTCATTTGAATTGTAATAATAATAGTTAATATTTATTGATGACTCACTCTCCATTATTTTAATATGTTTAATACAACTGGGCAGTAAAGATTACTGAATAAAAAGAGCTCACTTAAGAAATACAACTAAAGAATGACTAAATTAACTGCTCCATTAATGTGAGACCCAAATGATTGAACTTAGTACTCTAACCGCCTTATGAGGCAAATATTATGACCCCAATTTAAGTGAGAGAAGACCAGGACACAGAGTTTAGAATCTTCCCCCACATCACAAAGGGAGTAAGTAGTGGGCTACAATTCTAACCCATGTGTATCTGATTTCACATCTGAATTCCTGGTCACTATTCTGTTTCACTGCTCATACAGCTCCCACTCACATTTTTGTTCCCTTTTGCCTCTCATGTTACATATATGCATTTTTTTGTTGTTTTTAGAATACAGAAAGAGCTCATAAAGTTCTGTTGGATAAATGAATGACTCGATATTTAAGCAATCTATCAATATTTAAGAATTGTGTGTGTGTGTGTGTGTGTGTATTTCTATCCAAGCTTCAAGAAAATTTAATTCTTTGTATATAGAAAATAATTGACATAAGATTTTTTTCCCCTGACACATAAACTCTAAGATTTATGCAAGAGTTCTGATTTGTACTTTTTAATCACACAAAATGGAAGAGTTATATGAGTTTTAAAAATCAGTTAACTCATTTGAAATTTTTAAGAGCTTCAGACAAAAAACAAAACTTCACTAATCAGGAGGAAGATACTACACAATTCCAAATCTTTATACTACAGGCATTCCTCGGGGAAATGGTGGGTTCAGTTCTAGACCACTGGAAAAAAGCAAATGTCACAATAAAGGAAGTCAAACAGATTAGTTGGTTTCTCAGTGCTTGTAAGAGTTATGTTTATACTATACTGTAGTCTATTAAGTGTGTAACAGCATTCTGTCAAAGAAACAATGCACAGAACTTCATTAAAAATACTTTATTACTAAAAAATGCTAATGATCATTTGAGCCTTCAATGAGTTGTAACCTTTTAGCTGGTGGAGGGTTTTGCTTTGTTGCTGTTGGTCGCTGGTTGATAGCATTTTACCTATTGCAGAACTTCCTTCAAAACCAAAGTCAATCCTCTCAAACACTGCCACTGCTTTAATCAACTAAGTCTATGTGCTAGTCTAAGTTTCTGTTGTCATTTCAACATTGCTCACAGCATCTTCAACAAGGCTAAATTTCTTTGCTCTTTAAGAAACCATTTTTCTTTGCTCCTTCACAGGTAACTCCTCATCCATCCAAAATTTATCATGAGATTGCAGCAATTCAGCCCCATCTTGAGGATGCACTTCTAAATATCTGGCTGTTTCTACCACATCTGTAGTCACTTTGTCCACTCAAGTCTTGAACTCCTCAAAGTTATTCACAGGGTTAGAATCAACTTCTTCCAAAATGCTGTTAGTATTCATATTGTGACCTCTTCTCATGAATCACAAACGTTCTTAATGGCATCTAATATAGGAATCCTTTTCAGAAGGTTTTCTATGTATTTTACCAAGATCCACTAGAGGAATCCCTACCAATGGCAGCTATAGCCTTATAAAACATGTATTTTTCATTTTTATTATAGGCATGGGATCTCACTCTGTCACCCAGGGTAGAATGCAATGGCATAATCATAGCTCTCTGTAGCCTCAAACTCCTAGACTCAAGTAATCCTCCTTCTTCAGCCTCTCAAGTAGCTGGAACTATAGGCACTGGCTACCACATCTGGCTTTTTCTTTTATTTTGTTAGAGACAAGGTCTCAATATGTTCCTCAGGCTGGCCTCAAACTTTTAGCCTCAAGCAATCCTCCCACCTTAGCCTCCTGAGTAGCTAGGCTTACAGGTGCAAGCCACTGCACCCAGCCCAATGCAAAAGCTAAAATTACCTGATCCATGGGCTTCAGAATGGATACTATGTTAGCAGGGATGAGAACAACATTAATCTCCTTGTGCATCTCCAACAGAGCTCTTGTAAACGGATGCATTGTCAATGAGCAGTAATACTTTGAAAGAAATCTTTTTTTCTGATCAGTACGTATCAACATTGGGCTTAAAATATTCCATAAACCATGCTACAAGCAGATGTGTTGTCATCCAGTCTTTGTTGTTCCATTCATAGAGCATTTGCAGAGTGCATTTTGTGTAATTCTTAAGGTCCCTAGGATTTTCAGAACAGTAAATGAGCATTGGCTTCCACTTTAAAGTCACCAGCTGCAAATATTAACCTCCAACAAGAGAGTCAGCCTGTGTTCTGAACCTTTGAAACCAGGCATTGACCTCACCCTCTCTCTCAAGTTTTAGATAGCATCTTCATTCAATAAAGGGCTACTTTATCTGCTTGAAAATATGTTGTTTGCTGTAGCCACCTTCATCAATGATCTTAGTAAGCTCTTCTGGATAACTTGCTGCAGTTTCTACATCAGCGCTTTGCCTCATCCGCCATATTCTCCTGACCTCTTGCCAACTGACTGCCACTTCTTCAAGAATCTTAACAACTTTTTTCAGTTTGCAGGGAAAACACTTTCACCACCAGTAGGATGCAGAAAATGCTTTCCAACACTTCGTCAAATCCTGAAGAACAGATTTTTATGCTATAGGAATAAACAAACTTTTTCCCATTGGCAGAAATGTGTTGATTGTAATGGATCCTATTTTGGTTAATAAAGATGTGCTTGAACCTAGTTATAATGATTTAAAATTCACGGTTCAAAACTGCAATTACTTTTTGCAGCAAGCTTTTTGCACCAGCTTTTTTATTTAAAGTCAAAGATGTGTGTCTCTTCCTTTTACTTGAACACCTAGAGGCCATTGTAAGGTTATTCATTGGCTTAATATCTCAAGGAATAAGAAGGTTCAAGGAGAGGAAGAGAGTTGGGGAACCGCCAGTCTGTGGAGCAGTCAGAACACACACAACATTTATTAATTAAGTTCACTATCTTACATAGGTGTGGTTTCTGGCACACCATTACATTACAATAGTAATATAAAAGATCACTCATCACAGATCACCATAACAGACAAAATAATAATGGAGAAGTTTGAGATATTACGAGAATTACCAAAATGTAACACAGAGACCCAAAGGGAGCACAGGCTTTAGCACTGGTAGACTTGCTCAATGCAGGGTTGCTACAAACCTTCAATTGTGAAAAGCACAGTATTTGCAAATTGCAATAAAGCTAAGCACAGTAAAATGAGGTATGCCTGCAGATACCTGCATTTAAAGGAAATAAACATGTCACCCTGGATATACTTACTTGGCATCATTTGAGATGGCTGTTCAAAGGGTCTGCAGACAGGAACAACCCTACAAAGCTGCCTAATGAAGAGATTTGCATCTGTAGAAAAGAATCGCATTGATAACACAAACAGGCTTTCTCTGAAGCCATCTTCTTGTTTGCATCTAGGAAAGATCAACTTAATCGCAGGTTCCCATCTATGCTTTCAAGGGGTAGCTCCAAAATTTCCTGAGATATTTTCATCCGCAGAACAGGACACCTTTTGCTTGACATAATTTCCTACCTTCATTCCTCTAACCTATGACGCCACCTCCCTCAGAGTTCAGAGAAACTTGGTCCTACTTCATTGTTCTTGGGCTCATTCATTTCCCCTAAAACTCATTAACTCCAAGCACCTGTCATCCCCCCATATCTCCAATAAAAAGGATATTTGAGCATCAACTATCTTGCCTTTCTTTTTCATTTCTCTATGACTCCTGTGAACACATGTACAAGGTAATAAATTTGTATGTCTTTCTTCCCATTTCCCGCCACATTTAATGTCTGCTCCAAGTCTTGATCTGTTTGCCCTTTAATCAGTTTCTTCCTGTGGTCTAGATCATGGAGCTGATTCCTGGAAACCATGTTTCCCAGCCTTTCCTGTCACTGGTTTCCAACTCTGGACAATGAGAGAGACTTGAAGAAACACGGCAGGAGGGAGGGAGAAGCTAGAGTGTTTCCTGCCCTTTCTGTCTGTCTCAAGTAGCATCATCTATACTAGCTACATCTCCTCTTTGGCTCTGCCTTCCCCCAGACAGGCGCATTGTGCTTCCACCAGGTGACTGACCCTGGCCTCTGTCAATATCCCCAGTTTCTTTTCATCACCAATTTAGAAATGGTTTCATCTTTGTTTAATTGCTAATCTCGGGGTTGCTTCACTATTCCTGGTTAGCTTCTCAGCAACTCTATCATCTATGTACCAATTCCTGGTACTAAATTTTTTTGGTTTCAAATACTAATTGTGGTTTGTCTTTTTCTAGTTTGATCCTGACTGATGAAATATCCTATGAAATTACTGGTGATATGTGCAAAGTAGGAAATTTTTTCAATTTAATATTGAGAATATTTAAAAATATTTATATATGCTCTTCTTCATACATGAAAATAAACAACACAAACATTGGCTATGTTATTTTCTTTTTGTTACAAGAGATGTATTGTTAGTTTCATTTTCACTTTCTTACATTTTAACCAATAGTTGAGGATCCTGGGGTAGCTGGCCATAGTTGGTGATGGAGTCCATGGGCATAAATGGAACGGAGTTAACTGGATGATATGGCAATCGAAAGTATTACCTCAAGTCTACCAACATTTGAATCAAATGAACTGATTAACTACAAAGACTCCAATAAGACATATTGTACTAGTATACATTTGACAGTGAATGGCTAAGAAGCAACTTACGGAGCAATCACCTATTTTAAAATCACAGTGTAAAATCTCAATGAGAAGAGCTATCTGTTGAACTTATTATGTCATGTAGCACATCAGCTAACTTTTATTTTGCTCCCTGTTGCTTAATTCAGCAAGACTTTAAACAGACAGACAAACCAGAAGAAACTCAACTAGCATTTTATTTGCTGTACAAACTACTCATTCGGTGCTGGGAAATACTTATATATGTGTGGTTCTTAATCTTGCCACTAAAATGGCAAAAACACTGAAAGGTGATAACTTTAGTTGAAAAAGGGATTATGTGAGGGTCTTATTTTTCATATTTAGACTTTAATTTTTAAACAAAAGTGCAGAGCACTGTAAGCTGTCAGGGATCCCTATTTACATATTATGGCAATGTTTTCAGTAGAACTAGATGGTGTAGGGAATTTTAAATTTCTTCCTTAAAGTTTTGATAATTTGATTCCATATAACAAACTGATAAGAGATAGATCTAAGAGAAAAGGGACATACATATTTTATTACAAGCATGTGTGTTCACAGGAGTCATACAAAATAGAAAAACTCAAATAAATGCAATATAGTTGATGTTGTTTCTATACCATCTTGAGGTTACTGAAAGAATGGGGACTCAGAACATGACAGGTTATGGTGATCAGACAGGCTATGGGAAGGAGAGAAGAGAAAGGGTCTGGCTAGCAAAGCAGTCTTGTTATATAGATGAAATCTCACAGGTAGCAGCCCTCAGAAAGAATAGATGGTAGACAGTGGTAAATGTTTTTGTCAGACATTTAAAGGTGTCATACTCTCAGTTAAAACATGTCATACTCTCAGTTAATCTTTCCTAGGTCCAGACAACTGGGGATTGAGGGGGTGGTGTTCAGATAAAGCCTGTTTGCATCTGCTGTTTACTTCACTTTATTTCCTCTGCAGAGGCAAATATCCTTTACTAACATCAACTTTTCAGTTATTCTTATATTTCAAGTTCTCCTGAACAGTCATATTAAAATATGTCCAAGATGTATATTTTGGGGTTAAATATTTTGATTAACTTTCATCTCCTCTTTGAAACTTTACTTTTGGAAAAAATCATATATTAAAAGCCAAGTAGATAGATTTGGAGAGATTTGGGTTAGAGGTTTTAGGTAAGAGATTAAATGAAAGCGGAAGAAAACATAAAATTAGTAGAAAGAATACATTTAAGTATATTATATCTCATGTCTTCTTGAATCAGTCTCTTAGTACTGAAAATAGATCTGTTTTGTTAAACAGTTGTATCTTATTTCAGGAGGTACTGTTATATACAGGTTCTCATCAAGGTTAAGACTATACCTAATGCAGTTCTTTAATATGAGGCATTTCTATGGAAACAGAATGAAAAACAGCAAAGGTTTACATCTGTAGTACTCTAGGAGCTACTCCAGAAAAACTATTCTAGAGTGTCTGAAGCACCTTCGGTTAAAGTGACAATTACAGAGTTTTTTGGATTGTAGTTTGAATTAGGTATTCAAGTGAATTTTCAGAGTTGTCCATACACCAACTAGAATTACAACATTCCGTATATAAGTTGCTGTAGTGATTTATCCCAACCTTTACAAGTTGCCTAGCCTCAGTTTGCAGTGCTTCAAGAAGAATAGAGTCTTAATTTCTAGTGATTTTAAGTCAGAATGGTAGGAGAAAAAAAAATGTTAGTCTGAAGAGTCACAGACAGATATTAGAGGAACTAAAAGTTAAGCATGCAGTCCAGATTACAGATAAACAACAAAATCTCAAAAGCCTTGTCTAGGACTAGAATTTAATAACAAATGTACTAGGGTTTTCTTCTGAAACTTCTCTCTCTAGCTCCCTGTGTCTAATAAAAAAAAAATCATAATGAGATCAATTTATTTGTAAAATGTTTTGGTCTTTTTACACTTGGGCTGATTTTTGCATAAAGTACAGCAAGAATAGTAACTGACCATATAGCCTCCTTTTAACTTGGCTTAATGGGAACTTTTTTCATAACGATTTCAGATTAGATTTTTAAAAACCCCTGAAGTTTTAGGAGCCAACCTAAAGACTATGTCTGTAATATCTGTACAAATTGGATGAGTTATTCCCTTCCCAAGAACCCCAAAATATTTAGAGGCTCCTCAGCCTATTAGAAAATGACATTTTTAACTTACTACAAGATCAGGAACCCTGTCAGGAAACTGTGTAGACAAGGTTATCAGACCAGCCTTTATCCAAATCTACTGACTTCAAAGTCAACTTCAGTTTCTTAAAATGGTGGGGCCATATCTGAATACGACATTCCAGTCAAAGCTGGGATATATCTAATTTTTTTCCCATTGGAGTTTTTGAAATTTTTACCCAGTAAAGTTGAATAATTTCAAGGTTATAAGCAGAGGTCTGTATTTGAGAGTACCTTTCAGGGTTGTTTATCCTTTCCATGAATCGCCTTGAAGACACAACACTGTTGGATTTGCAAAGTGCTTTTAGAAAAATAGCATTCAAATAAAGCTATTTAATGTGGTCAAAAAAACTAAAAATGGTCACAGTTAGAGATAAAATTGACAAAGAAATTTGGTTATTTTCTGTGGCCTAGAAAAAATTTTAACATATTATTATAACTAGTAATACATATCAAGATATGTCATACATTTTGGAAATCATATAATTTGGAACTTATTAATAACTTTCTTACAAGTATAACCAAAAATGTAAACATTATTTCTTAATTGACAATTCTTTCCATATATTTATAACATACCAAGTAATCTAAACATGTTTCTCTTGGACTTTCAGGGTCCCAATTCTTTGTTTGAATGGTTTGAATGCCCAGAGTTAGTATGATATAAGCAAGATTGAATTTTAGAAAATTGAAATTTTATTTTTGAGGTTTGTCAGATATGGAAGGTTTAAAACTTTTATTCCAAATAAGATCACATATCATAAAATAGTTACTCATTTAGCCAAAGTAATAATTAAAAGATTTTAGAAGGTGAAACCCCTTAATTTATGATAGATAGAAGGCTCAGTTTTTCAAGCAAAAGACATAATAAAGACAGCATGGTGCAAACTCTCCCCCTCCCTTTATTTTTTGCAATTTACTCAAATGGTAAACCAAAGTTATTTATTATCTCTTTTTAATACTGTATGAAAATCTTGTTCAAAAGAGAAAACCAAATTCTACTTTTGTGTTGGTACAATGTTCTAAATCTAATTTTAACAAAACCTTGTAAGCAAATGTATCAAATCTCAATCAGCTTTAACCACACAAGATGAAACTTACCTAAACTGTTTATAACCTCTTAAACATTTTTTACTGTTTTTAGCTTTCTATATCCATTTAGTTTTACCTATATGATTTTTAAAATTTCTTAAATTTGAAGTAAGTTTTAAATAACCTCTAGACAAAATTACTTTTTAAAACGAAATCACATTCTCATGTCTTTTTGTATAAACTTCCTTCCCAGAAACACATCCTACTTCTCTTGTATACTTCACATACAAAATTGTTTTCTATACTTCTAGTATTTTTAATTACATATATTAATCACAATATTTACTCTTAGTCATCCTAATTTCCAGTACAAAAAAAAAAATCTAGGAATTAAGCCATTTTAATTGTTTCAGATGCAGAGCCCAGGACAAAGGATAGAACCATGGAAACAATGCCTGTAGGATTCAGCTCCTCACAGTATAGCCAGGAGGCAGAGCTGGGTCCAGAAAGACAGGCTTGACTCTGTCCTATAGTTGATGGCCCAGGCTTGGTGAATATACACATGCCCCCAGGCCTCAATATGGCCACTTGTCTAGATATCAGAATCTAAGAGCCCAAAACAAAAGACATAAGCTCACAGAGAAATCAGGCAAGTGTCACAAAATTACAGAAGCAATGGTGTTAGGACCTTAATAAATCTAGCAGAGAAAAATGCTAACTTTTCTGACCAGTAGACCTAGGCAAAATTGTCTAATTCAATTCCGAAGACATTATTATTTCTATTTCATTTTAACCAACAATTTGAACACCAGCTTTACAAACCAAAAATTAATAAAATCAGGTGAATCTGAAGAGATTTGAAATACTTATTTTTATGAGCACTCATTTATTTTTGTCAATTTGGTATCATGCAGACAATATGCAAGCATAGACACCTATACATGTACACATAACAATACAGACAAATATAAATAAAAATTCTGTAGAGTTAATTTTGAAATTTTAGCCATGATCCAGGTAAAACTCATTCTTTTAAAAGGACAGTTGGATTATACTGTGCCTCTGTAACTAGAACAAGTAAAACAGTTTATGTGTCCCACATGGCCAAAGACCTTACTGATTCCTAGAGAAAGCAGAAGAGTATATTTATGTCTCAAAGCGCATAAAGAAGAATTTAAGATTTTTCAAGAAGGAGTTGAGATGTGTTACTTAGAGGAAAGTTGAAAATGAATGCCAAGGTAACATAAGATTACAGGAATTCATCCAGGATTTTATAGTTGAGCCTAGGAAAAAAAAAATCAGAAACATATTCACAATATCAGCTGAATGTCAAAAGGTTGCATTTTGGAGGCCAATTTAATTGACATGTGGCTTTTTTATTTTGTTTCTGTTTCTTAACTGGATTACTAATTCAGGATGGACCCATCAGTAAATAGGGCCAATTAAACGTTTGCCGTTTTCAGGGAAAATACTTCTATATGTGAAAAGCAGGTGCAGCTGGAAGGCAGAGCATCTAAATCTCCAGAAATCTAGGATCCCATTTTTATACTGAATCATGGGTCTCACCAAAAGAGGAAAACATCATGGGACAAGCCTACAAAACACTTCCACAATGCGCCTTGCTGCCGGAACATTCCCCAAGGCTTGTGAGAGACCCAGCGCCAATCAGCCCACTCTGTAATTAGCTCATTCCCATAGAAGTCTTATCCCTTGATGAGATGATTAGTGTTCTCACAACTTCGAAGTGTTCAAACTGCATCTTTCTACTTAAACATGCAATAAAATGAGTAACATTCTGTAGTAACAGCCATTCACTGCAAAAAAACTGCTGTCAGATACTTTCAAACCTGCAGCCCTCCACAGTGATTTGTCAGCCACTGCACACTTAAAGGTCAAGTGCTCTTTACAGAACAAAATAGTCTTTGATATCTCCCAAAGCCAAAGAGATCAGAGAACTCAATGCAAAAGAGAATAGAGCTTTAGATCTGATGAAAACCCGCCCATGACTCTTGGGGCTCCATAAGAAAGATAGAAGACCCCAAAAAGGCAATGTGTAAAGTCTTTTCTGTGTTTGTCAAGGGGTTTCAGAGCTACTAGAAGTCCCCTCTAGATCTCTTCATGTGATAGCAAAGGTGGCAAAAAAGGAAGAGGAGTAGACATAAATGGAAGAGCAAGTCACAGAGAAGCTAATTTGGAGAGATTTTTAATCTTCCCAATGAAGGTCAATGAAGTATTGCATTTCCTCAGCAAAAATCATACCAACAAAAAAGAAAATTAACAAAGGAAACAAACATAAAATAAAAATGGGTTTTAGTGAACTGAAAGATATTCTCACAAACAGAATCCAAAAGAGAAAGAGCAGAAACCTCCCCACTTTTCTTTTTTCAAAATAAAATTACAGCTTGAATATCACCTCTTTATTAAGCTGACTTTTGACCATAGAACTCTATAAAATATATATCCTTCCAGATTTCATATTAGATTTTAGCCAGGACAAACAGCCAATATTCCTGAACTTTCAACCTTTTTTCCCTTTCTTTTAAACCAAAGCAACCTTCAAAGTGACTCACCAAAACTGGCAGTCTTAACCAAGGTTATGACTTAACCAAGGATGCATGAGACAATCTCCAAACAGGTGCAGAGAATCAGTCTTCATAAGACCAAGAACCATCCCAAAGACAGTTTAAACAAAGAAAAGTTTTGCTAGCCACAAATGGAGCACAAACCACATTTCTATCTGGCCATATTCTCCATGGTCTCAGCTTCTTAGCTGATGTTCTGCACATAAACGCCAACCATCTCATGTGTTTCACTGCCAGAAACAGTTGGTAAGACAGAAAATCAAAGCTGACTATGGAACAGAAAAAATCAATAGTGAATGGGTACCCTAAAAAGTCAATAGTCTCACAAATATCAAATCAATTTTTATAAATGTTTCTTCTCCAGAGTTAAAAGACTTTTTTCCAAGGGACTGGTTCCCTGACCAGGAATTGAACACCAGGCCATAGTGGTGAATGCATGGAATTTTAACTTCTTGACTAGAAGACAAAATGGCCTTCATTGCAAATCCCACAGGGGATCCAAAGCAGGCAGTTTGAGAGTACAAATAATTTTAGCTTCCTTTTAAATCTGATTTCTGCTCTCTTTTAAAAACTAACTGTCAAGGGAGTTTTAAGGCCATTTTTTTTAAGTCTTTTGATTGGTACCATTAAGATAGTTAAGATAAGAGCTCTCTAAAAAGCTTTCTTTTAAATATAGCCAATTCATTCATTTACTAAGTGAACTAGTTCACATATTTTTTCCTGTTAATCCAATTTAGGGAAATTAAAAAAGGCAAGACTCTTACCACCCTCATTTGACCTGGGGTCAAAGGCAGAGATCTGGGAGAACTGATTTGGTAAAAAAAAAAAAAAAAAAAAAAATCGTATTTTCTTCGTTGGCTTTGTGTCAGTTATCCTGACACAAAGATTGTGTCTGCAGGCTCCAGAACAAAGAGATTTGTTAACCTCTTCAGTGCACCAAATTGTAGGGAAGTTTAAATTTCCCCCCTGAAGATTCAATAATTTGAGTCGATAAAACAAACTTTTAATAGAAAGGAGAAAAAAGATATACAAATTTTACTACATGTACATGTAGGCAAAAGGTAACATGGCTGATGCTTTTATACCATCTTGAAGTTATAGAAAGAACAGGGATTTGGAGCATGACAGATTATGGTGACAAATGGATTATGAAAGAGAGAGAAAATAAACACTTGCCCAGCAAAGATGATCTTAACATGCAGTCAAAACTTTGAAGGTAGAAACCATTAGAGAGAATAGATGCCAAATGTTTTTGTCAGGCCTTTAAAGGCATCAGACTCTGTTAATCTTTCCTAGATTCAGACTAGGGTGGTGTGGTTCAGAGAGAGCCTGTTTGCATCTGTTGTTTATTTCACTTTATTTCCTTTACAGACGCAAATCTCCACCAAAGTCAGCTTTTCAATTATTCTTGTAATTCTATCTTCTCTGAAATGCCATCTTGAAATACATCAAAGAAGTATATTATGGGGTTTAATATTTTGGTTTCCTACAGTGAGTAATAAGTAGTTTATAGGAGAGATATTCATTAAAAAATGGTAAGTATATGACTACAAAATTAGAAACAGGTGCTCTTCCTAAATTAAAACATTCAGAGAAAGTGGTAGGAAGAGTATGGGATCATAGTCAGAAGATGTGGTTTTGAGTCTTAATTCTGCTTTACTAGCTACGTGAGTTGGGCAAAACCTTTTGGAATAGTGCCAACATCACCAAGCCAACAAGATCTTTATAGAAAGGCAGAGAAGCAATGTAAATAAATGTTTTATAAGCATAAATAATAATAGTGATATTTCTATAAACATTCAATGTCTCTAAGCAGATCCAAAGATTTGCTGAGTTTTAATGAGATGGAATGTGGGTTGTTCTATCTTAATGTATAATATGTCACAGTAGATGTGTTGAAGCTTAAGGCTTTATCCATCATTTTCTTTTATATTCTGAAGATCACTCTTCATGAGAATGAATGGAACCCATGAACATGTCTACTTTCATTACCTTACCTTATACCATTTTAAAACATTTATGAAAGTGACTTTGCAAGAAGAATATAATGAATTTTATATTTGGGAGATAATCCACTGTGGTGAAAAATTATCAAAATCAGAAAATAATGTTTATTTTCTCCCTGTGACAATCTGAGAATTAAGTGAGAAGATTTCTTCTTTTACTTCTTTGTATTTGTTTCTATCCTTTAGTAAACATAATGATATTGAGGATATTTTCATAATTTATTGGGTATATTATTTATTTATTTTGGAAGCCTCAGAGCTGAATTCAGGCTTTTTTAAAATGGCATATATATAAATGCAAAATTTTCACCCTTTTAAACAGTATGCAGTACATCTGAAAATATGGGTTATTCTTCTTTCAATATACTTTCAACAAAAACAGTCAATTTGCAGCCTTGCTATTGCGTATATTTAAATATATTCATAAGCTTTCATAAGCACTCTTGAAAAATGGTTTACTTTTTTATAACATTGATAATTTTGTTAGTATTGCTGGTATACACATTGAATTATATTTTTATTAAAGTAAAATAGTTATAGTTGGAATTACTCTTATTTCTAAATGCTATTTCTTTTTTAACGGTATTCAGCATATTTTTTCACAAGCTAAATGACACAAAAAAGCTCAAAACCAAAATCATTTCCAAATAATTCATTTATTTTGGGGAGGGGGATCAGAGGTGGTGGGTCTTTCCTAGTGGGGGCCACTTTCAATATTCATATTTCTAAGCCATATACTGACACTCTAATGTCTACTATCTCCATTCTATACATTGTTTGTTGTGTTCCAGTGTGAAACCTGAGGATTTTGTTTCTTTGTATTATACTGTAATGCCTTTGCATCTCTCCCTAGTACCGTGATTTGTGTTTAATTGAATTTTTGTACTGTTGATTGGGACTATATACATATTGCTAACTGCTGAGCCAAACAGTGTACTATTTGTATTAAATATTATTCTTTATATACTTTTTCTGGGAATTTACCTCTTTTTTATATTCCCAATGTTTTGTGTACTCAATTTTAATTTAATTTGTACTTTTCCATTAGAGTCTTAATACAGTTTTCTACGGGGTTTAACGAATTATCAGTCAGAGTTGTTCATTTTCCTGATGGCCATGCTCCTGGATTCCTTCAGTACTAATCTAGACCAACTGCTCTCTAAACCTGTTTTACAACTTTGCTTTGCTTTTCATGTTCTTGGGAATTCCCTTTGCCTTGCTCTTACATTGAGTCCCTAGTTTCTTGGATTCCATGATAACTCTTTCTTGGTTTTATCTCTAGGTTTCACGGTGGATTCTCCGGTAGCTTCCACTGAAAAGGTGAGGAGAGGTAAATGTTTAGAGGCAGTTCATGCACCCAAATATTTTTATCTTTGCATTTGCTTAATGGTTTGTCTGTAAAAATTTGGGCTAAGTATCACTTCCTGTTGGAGTTTTCTTTATCCCTAGTGCTCTGAAATTTCAGGAGAATATGCTGTAATCTCAGTTTATTTCTACTGATACTAAAAATATCCTTTCAATTTGTAGACACAGATCCTTCAGCAGAGGGTAATTTCTTGTATAATTTTTTGTTCATTTTTCTACATTTCTGCCCCTGTATTTTCTTTCAGTAACTCCTGTTATATAACTGTTAAATCTCTTGAAAAAATTATCTTTATTTGTGTAGGCTTTTGTTTCTGATTTTTTTCATTTATTTTTATTCTACTTTTTTTGGGAGATTTTTCTCAAAATGGTCTAAGCCTTTGTCTTCTAATTCTTCCATTGAGTTTTAAAGATATTTTCATCTATTTTTTAAAAATGTTTCATTTTGAATAACATCCCATGTTTGCTGCATAAACGTAGTATTTTATGTTTTGGGAAGTTAATTTCAATTTTTGATAAATTTCTCCTGTTTAATGTTTCAATTGTCTCATATTTCTGCACTTTTTGTTACTTTTTGTGTCTGTCTCATTCAGGCATTTTCTCAAATGTTTAGTATATTTGGGTGTCTGTGAGTCAACACTGAGATGCTGGTTTGAGGCTGTGTGCTTGGGAAAGGCTATGTTTTAGAACCTTCATGAAATTGATGTTCATGAAATTTGCCAGATTTTACCCTATTAAAAATTATCAAATGTCAGTGTCTATGTTTTTTTCTCCAGGATATTTTGGTTTGTTCAGAATGTGCTTCTTCATTCTTCTGTTTTAGGGTAAGCCTAGCTACGGGCTAGGAGAGGTGGTGGGGTCTCAGTATTAGGTGTATAGTTATCTATTGAACCTCGTGTTTTTAGGTTTGAGCCTTGCACCTGTCTCTGCTATGCGTAGTATCCAAGGCTGTCACCTATCTTCAATTCATGTGGGAAGAATCCACCAGGTCCCCTTTGTACAGGGAAGAAATGACCACCTGCTTAGCGGGGTCAGGCAGATAACTGGGAAGGCGAGATGATTTCTGCTCTTTTTAGCTCTGTAGCTTACTTTCTTCAGTGGCATCTAACACTGCCAGCAGCTTTGCCTATTCTGGGTTCTGAATCGTCACTGGTGTGCCTCTTTCTTCAGCTACTGGATTTACACTTCCCTTTGCTCTGCTACTGAAGTTCTCTCTTAGTTTTTCATCTTCCAAATTTTTCCTGAACATCTCATGTTGACTCCTCTCCTATTCACTCACCCTTGAGGGTTTACATATATTTTAGTCATTTACTTTAATCTTTGTGCTATGGGGGTGAGAAAGATGGATGTTTGCTGCATTCCATAAAATGTCTACTTTTACATTTATAAAATGTAAATTTTATAAATGTAAAAGTAGACATTTTATGGAATGCAGCAAACATCCATAAATTTATAAAACTCCAATTTAAAATTTTAAACCACAAAAAGGGAGATAAATAATCTCCTCAAACACATAAAAATCTTTAAAAACTTCATTTTAAGCTTCTTTCCTAGTTCAAAATATTTTAAACATGCATATGTGAACATGTTTATTTCAAAATGTGGCCTGCTAGTTTATCCTGAGGTGTTGAAATAAGGCTATGGGTCAAAACATACTAATGGAAGTTGATAACCAATGACTATAGCCATAGTTTACATTTTTAAAAATATGGATCACTAAAGCATTGATTCTAAAAAGTCAAATTGTTTCTCAGCAAAGGTTGTAGCTTCTTCTTCAGAGGATAAAATATTTTGTGAACTTTAGTCTTCTGATGTCAAAATCAGTGTTAAATTGTGCCAACTTGGTTCAATAACAGCATTTAGTCTTGGGTGATTTTATCTAGCTCTCACTGTGAATTGGCTTTCTGAGTCTCTGACTTGGTTTCTTTTGGCCTTATCACTCAGTTTAGGTAGTACAAAGGCTTCATTTCAGTGCTGAAGTGTGAAGGTATGAGATAAAGATCAAATTACCTGTACAAGAAAGAGAAATGGATGACTTATCATGTTTTCACATTCTAAAGCTTTCTAGGTGAAACTTCCTTCCCATAAATGTCAGTTAAATCAACGTCTGAAACTGCATGACTTTCTTTTGCTAAAAATGGCATTAGAATTGCTATGACTTATTTTGCCTGTGGGACTAAATTACAGACAAATCCCCAGAATTTTTTCTGCTTTTACCTTTCTACTTTTAGAAGTGAGATTTAGTTAATTAAAATTATTGGGAAAGGTTCACAGACAGTAACCACATAAATAGGATGTTATAAATAGTCTCTTCTAGAAAGATTTTATTTCCTGAACCAATCATTCAATTTTTTAAATGGCTTTCTCACCTTGCCATGTAGAAATGGCTTCTATAATTTTCTGTGATGAGTTTTAAGGCAATGTTAAAAAAAAAAAAAGGAGGTATCAGTCATATATTATTGTTTCTCTGAAAAATAATTTCACAGCAAGTGAAGGCCAGTACATCTTAACAGATAAGAAATACCATGTAAAAGAAAATACACATTTAAAAAATTTAAAAACCAAATCCTACATTTATAGTTTTAAACATGAATTCTCAGAGTACATATTTTGTACCTGTAAAAAATATATTTGTCTGCAAATGTTTTCATCTGTGTCAGAGAAGTGAATACTGTTAATACAAGAAAAACACTCTGCGTGACTATGGGCTAAAATATCTACTCATATTCTCCAAATGCATTTCATGTGGCTCATTACACCAACAATGAAAGGAGCATATCTAGGTGCACCCCACACCTTGACTCACATCACACCAAGATTCTGAAATGGGATAATCTTGAGACCATGTCCAAAACACAGATGTTTTATTTTCCTGGATCTCTCACTGATGAATCATAATCATTCCTGGGCTGTCCTTAAGACCAAGGAAATGATACAGTGTTCTTGATCTTAAACTGCATCCAGTAGTCTCAGGGTTTGTAAATCAGAGAATCTGCTGTTCCACAGTATCTACTGATAAATTCTGATCTTGGCACAGTGGGCTGTGCTCTAGCAATGTTTACCTGCTATTTAAACCTGTCATGAAAAGCTGACAGTACTGACTCACATGCCTAAGGCCCAGAATAAATTAGAACAGGCCCTCAAAAGGGTGAGACAGCAAAACTAATGAAGACTAGGCAGGGAGCCCACAAAAAAAGAAAAAAGGGTAATATACTCGACTTCCTCTTCATACTCTCTTTTGATTAGTTTTTTATCAGGCTCTCAGGAGCAAATTCTGGAGTATATGTGCAACCAGAGGACGCTTGTGCTCTGCAGTCCAGTATTATAGGAGCAATAGCTGGGGTTTGTTAAATGTGGATGGGAACAATACAAACTTTGTAAGCTGTATAAAAACTTTGTAAGTTTGCAGAGTTTTGAAGACTCTGTATAGCATTATCACAGCAGGAGTATATTATTATAGCCTAGAAATCTAAGTTAGACTAAATAACCTCTGAAGTTAAGGTCAACATTTTGAATTTGTTGTTTGTTTTCTTCGTTGACATCTATCTTAAAGGTAACCCAGTTGGCATTTTTGAAAGGGTTTTCTATAAGACATAATTTCTTTATCTAATTGTATAATGTAAACAAAGATGCAAACATTTTGGCTTTCTCCAAATTTCTAACAATTTTCAGTTTATGTCAAATAATATTAGTTTTGAATGAAAATAAGGCATCAGCAGACAGTGCTGAACTGCATAAAATTAATTACTTCATATACAAGTTTTCAGTAATTAATTCCAGTGAGGCCTGTAAAAATCCATTGTGAGCAGAACTACATGCTTCCTACCCTCTTCTCTTCCAACCTGAATTTTTTTTTTTTTTTGAACAGGTTAAAGTGACATGGAATAGTCAAGGTCATTTAGGGGAATGCATTATGCTCTTGGGATGTAAAAGAACCAAGCTCTTAGATTATGTTGAGTTCCTACAGTTCTCACGCCTTGTAGGTTTTGATTTAAAGGGTGATTCTCTCTCAGGGATGGGATGGGAAAGTCAACATTGGCAGTGCCAGTGCTGTTGCCTTGCATATGTGGTCCAGTCATGCCTGTACATAGACTGACAGTGGGGTTTGTCCAAAGTCTTGGTCCTTGGCCTCAGCACTGCAATGGGATGTCCATTTTCCTCTCATTTTCTGGTGGTCTTTATAAAGGAATGTTTGCAATACAAAAATTTAATTCATGCAATTGAATATTTTGACTGTAGTATTAAAGATATTTCGTCAAAACCAGTAAAGTGTCTGCACTCATCAGGAGGCTACTACTGCTGGAGGATGAATAAACAGTAGAATTTCAGACTTTTAATTCAGACTAAAAATATTTAATAGTGAGAACTTTTACTAGGCATGTAGGTTCTACTTTGACTCATATGCCTTCAAATCTTTATGAAGTAAGGGATTTGTGAAAACTTCTAAGCCACTCTCCTTTCAGCCACATGGGATAAGGCTATCTCTGTTATGAAATCTGATGCTAGATTTGAATATTGTTTAAATTAAGGCATTTGGTTTGGTCATCACTTATTTATGTGAAGAAAATTAAGAACTGTCTTAATAGATAAAATAATTTTAAATATAAGCTTGGAAGACCCTTAAAGACAAACTGCTCTTCATAGGATACAATGCACTACCATTTAAGCATCAATATTCTATTTCTTTACACATGCATACAGCAGTGACTCTCCATCTTGGCCATATAACAAATCAACTATGGGCTTTTAAAATAAAGTTGATGCTTGGGCATCATCCTAGACAAAGGGCAAGACACAAACATGTACATGCTCACTTAACCACTCACACGGTTGTCACTAAGCTGTCTCTTGGCTGGCTGGCTGGCTTACAGAAACCTAAGCCAAAGTTTGGGGAAAAGGTTCTTACTTCTATTGCTTTGTAAGTATATAAACTTCATCCCATGGCTGGGGACAGATTAGAATAAATTACAGAAAGAATTCAAATATTACCATTAAGTAATACTCAGTTTCTTACTTTCAAAAAATAGAACTTATCAATAAAATAAATCATCATATGCAAAACTCTTATACTGAGTAAGGATTCTCTAAATTACTTTAACTCCATTTAAGGGACAGTTGTGGAAGTTGACACCTTAGAGTTTTAGATACAATAGTTACAGATGAGCAAAAGAAGGAAAAGTGCTCGCTTTATGACCCTAAAAAAATTGTGAGCAGAGGAGTGTTATTAGCAGTGCAAAATGAGCCAATTTCTAACATTTTGTTTCTCCAAGCTTTCTTCCTCAAAGAAAGGTAATTTCTGTCCTCATATTTCCTGTTTTGGACGCTAAGAGAGGCCACTTTGCAATTCAACAATATGGACCACAACCACATCAAATAAAGTCCCACAAAGGTTGGAAACATGGAAGCCTTAAAGAGCAGCTTTCCTGAGCTTCTCTTGTTTTCCAAGTGACCTTCAGCAGACTCAGAAGTCACCGCAGTCTGACTGGCAAACTGGTCAGAGGAGGGAACATGTTGGTGCAGAGTAAACTTACAGTGTGGCATAGGAGACACCTTGTGCTTAGAGTGAATGGGAGTCAAAACTAGAGGACAAAAACCAAGGTGAAGTCAAGTTCAACAGGAAGCACCACCGGAAATCTTGCTGGTCCAAGAGAAGAACCATGATTAATCGGATGAAGACTTCCACATAGGAGGCCAAGTGGGCACCCAGTCACCTGCCCAATTATAATTGCTCTGCTCAATTATAATTTATGTGTATAAACATAATAGGCATTGCTTCAGTGACCAGTGTATGCCAGCCAGCACGCCCTCAGAAGCCATGAAAAGCTAGATTCCTTCAACTCCATGAGGACATTAATGCCACCCTCCTCTCCTCATATATACCTAGATATACTCAGAAGAGGCATTGGGAAAAAAGAGGGGTGATCATCAGAGAGACACTACTAAAATTATATCAAACTAAGCAATTAACCTTGAAGCCTGTTCAGACTAATTGGGCTTGTTTATTGTTTATATATTTATTTCTTTTAGCCATCAGATCAGGACTTTGGAGAAAGATCATATTAGTCCTATAGAAATTTATGGCCCACAACTGGAGTTGTAACATAAGGTTAATACAATACATAATCTTAGAAAAAATAGCTGGCAAATAAGAGTCATGTACATATTTCCACTTATATCACATATTAACTTTAGAGTAATTTGAAAGCATTCATTGAAATGGACAATTTTTTTAAATTTGAGTTTTAACCAACTAAATATCTAACTGCCTATCTCAAATAAAAATCTGATTTTTTTTTTTTTTTTTTTTTCTGACACAGAGTCTTGCTCTATCGCCCGGGTTAAAGTGAAGTGTTGCAATCTCAACTCACTGTAACCTCTGCCTCCTGGGGTTCAGGGATTCTCCTGTCTCATCCTCCTGGAATATAGGCACGTGCCACCATATCCAGCTAATTTTTGTATTTTTAATTGAGACGGGATTTTCACCACATTGGCGAGGCTGGTCTCAAACTCCTGACCTCAAGTGATCTGCCTACCTCAGCCTCTCAAAGCGTTGGGATTACAGGCATGAGCCACTGCACCTGGCAAAAATCTCAATTTTTATTTGAGATAGGAAATTTGACATTTAAAGACTTTTGAAATTTTTACTAGATGCAGTGAAAAGTAAGATTTCATTGATTCAGAATCCAATTAGCACCCTATTAGTCTTCTCAGACTACCAGGCTGAGTGACTTAAACAACAGAAATTTATTTTCTCACAGTTACAGAGACTGAATGTCCCAAATCAAGGTGCCAAGAAGGTTGACAGCTGGTGAGGGTGCTTTCTTTGGGTTGCTAACAGCACTTTCTTGCTGTGTACTCACATAACTTCTTGTGTGCACTTGGAGACAAGGAAGCAAGAGAGAGAACTGCTTCCTCTTTTTCTTCTTATAAGGCCACCAATCCAACTGGATGAGGGCCCAACCTTGTGACTTCATTTAACCTTAATTACATCCTAAACATCCTATTTCCAAATAGTTACTTTGTGAGTTAAGGCTTCGACATACAAATTTGTAGAGAACAGAATTCAGTTTGTAGCAGGCTTAAAACTCAAAGATAGTATTTTTAGCATAGTTCTGCCCAATTGTAATTTAAGTGTATAAACATGACTTTTGGCAACCTAAAATACTGCCATAACTTCTGAATTAAAATCAATAAACTCTATCAGTATACCTCTTGTGTTAAATGGCTTTTTAAACTGGTCATCCATGTAGAGAGCATATGCTAACATTTGATAACTGGCATGATAAACTGGCCACCCATTCCATTCTTTATTAATTCTGGGAAAAACAGAACTCATCTCATTATATTTTTTCAGTTGTGGAACTGATATAATTTAAAAGATATTTAGGAAAGATGTAAAATCGACACCCTATCATCAAAATTTAAAGAGCTACAGGAGCAAGATCAAAAAAACTTAAAAGCTAGCAGAAGATAAGACATAACTAAGAGTAGAGCAAAGCTGAAGGAAATAGAGACCCAAAAACTCTTCAAAAAAATCAGTAAATCCAGGATCTGTTTTTTTTTAAAAGATCAGCAAAATAGACAGACTACTAGCCAGATTAATATAAAAAGAAAAGACAGAAGAATCAAATAGTTGCAATAAAAAACGATAAAAGGGATATCACCACCGATTCCACAGAAATACAAACTACCATCAGAAATTACTACAAGCAACTCTATGCACAGAAACCAGTAAACATGGAAGAAATTGATAAATTCCTGAACACTTACACTCTCCCAAGCCTAAAACAGGAAGAAGTTGAAACCATGAATAGACCAATAATAGGGGCTGAAGTTGAGGCAGCAATTAATAGCCTACCAACCAAGAAAAGTCCAGGTCCAGATGGGTTTACAGCTGATTTCTACCAGACATATAAGGAGAAGCTGGTACCACTGCTTCTGAAACTATTCCAAACAATACACAAAGAGGGAATCATTCCCAGGTGATTTTATGAGACCAATATCATCCTGATACCAAAACCCGGCAGAGACTCAACAAAAAAAGAAAACTTCAGGCCAATATCCATGATGAACATGGATGCAAAAATCTTCAATAAAATACTGGCAAACTGATTGCAACAGCACATCAAAAAGCTTATCCATCACAATCAAGGAGGCATCATCCTGGGGATGCAAAGCTGGTTAAACATTTGCAAATCTATAAACATAATCCAACCACATACATAGAACCAAAGACAAAAACCACATGATTATCTCACTAGATGAAGAGAAGGCCTTTGATAAAATTCAACACCCCTTTATGCTAAAAAGTCTCAATAAAATAGGTATCGATGGAATGTATCTGAAAATAATAAAAGTTAATTATGACAAACCCACCGCCAACATCATACTAAATGGGCAAAAACTGGAAGCATTCCCTTTGAAATCTGGCACTAGACAAGGATGCCCTCTCTTACCACTCCTATTCAATATAGTACTGGAAGTTCTAGCCAGAGCAATCAGGCAAGAAAAAGAAATAAAGGGTATTCAGTTAGGAAAGGAGGAAGTCAAATTGTCTCTATTTGCAGACGACATGATTGTGTATTTAGAAGACCCCATTGTCTCAGCCCAAAATCTCCTAAAACTGATAAGCAACTTCAGCAAAGTCTCAGGATACAAAATCAATGTGCTAAGAAATCACAAGCATTCCTATAAATCAGTAACAGACTAAAAACCAAACCAAGAGCAAACTCCCATTCATAATTGCTACAAAGAGAATAAAACACCTAGGAATACAACTAACAAAGGATATAAAGGACCTCTTCAAGGAGAACTACAAACCACTGCTCAAGGAAATAAGAGAGGACACAAACAGATGTAAAATCATTCCATGCTCATGGTTAGGAAGAATCAATATTGTGAAAATGGCCACACTGCCCAAAGGAATTTATAGATTCAACCTTATCCCAATCAAGCTACCTATTACCCTCTTCACAGAACTGGAAAAAAATCACCTTAAACTTCATATGGAACCAAAAGAGACCCCACATAGCCAAGACAACCCTAAGCAAAAAGAACAAAGCTGGAGGCATCACACTACCTGACTTCAAACTACACTACAAGGCTACAGTAATCTAAACAGCATGGTACTGGTACCAAAACAGAGATATAGACCAATGGAACAGAACAGAGGCCTCGGTGGCAATGCCATACATCTATAACCGTCTGATCTTTGACAAACCTGACAAAAACAAGCAATGGGGAAAGGATTCCCTATTTAATAAATGGTTCTGTGAAAACTGGCTAACCATGTGCAGAAAGAAGGAACTGGACCCCTTCCTGACACCTTACACTAAGATTAACTACAGATGGATTAAAGACAAACGTAAGACCTAACACCATAAAAACCCTAGAAGAAAACCTAGGCAATACTATTCAGGACATAGCCATAGGCAAGGACTTCATGACTAAAATACCAAACACATTGGAAACAAAAGCCAAAACAAACAAATGGGATCTAACTAAACTTAAGAGTTTCTGCACAGCAAAAGAAACAATCATTCGAGTAAACTGGCAGCCAACAGAAAGGGCAAAAAAAAATTGCAATCTACCCATCTGACAAAGGAATAATATCCAAAATCTACAAATAACTAAAACAGATTTACAAGAAAAAAACAAACCCATTCAGAAGTGGGCAAAGGACATGAACAGATCAAAAGAAGACATATATGAGGCCAACAAACATATGAAAAAATGCTCATCATCACTGGTCATTAGAGAAATACAAATCAAAACCACACTGAGATACCAACTCACTCCAGTTAGAATGGTGATCATTAAAAATTCTGGAGACAACAGAAGTTGGAGAGGATGTGGAGAAATAGGAACACTTTTACACTGTAGGTGGGAGGGTAAATTAGTTCAACCATTGTGGAAGACAGTGTGGTGATTCCTCAATGACCTAGAAATAGAAATTCCATTTGACCCAGCAATCCCATTACTGGGTACGTACCCAAAAGACTATAAATTTTTCTATTACAAAGACACATGCACATGAATGTTCACTGCAGCACTGTTTACAATAGCAAAGACCTGGAACCAACCCAAATATCTATCGATGACAGACTGGACACAGGAAAATGTGGCACATATACACCATGGAATACTATGCAGCATAAAAAATGATGAGTTTGTGTCCTTTGTAGGGACATGGATGAATCTGGAAACCATCATTATCTGCAAACTGACACAAGAACAGAAAATCAAATACCACATGTTCTCATTCAAAGGAGGGTGTTGAACAATGAGAATGAGTGGACCCAGGGAGGGGAGCATCACACACTGGGGTCTGTTAGTGGGGACTAGGAGAGGGACAGTGCGGGGTAGAGAGGTTGAGGAGGGATAACATGGGGAGAAATGCCAGATATTGGTGATAGGGAGATAGAGGCAGCCAACCACATTGCTATATATGTACCTATGCAACAATCGTTCATGATCTGTACATGTACCCCAGAACCTAACGTACAATAAAAATGATAGATAGATAGATAGATAGATAGATAGATAGATAGATAGATATTTAAATGTGGTGAAGTACAAGCATTCACTTAAGCTAAAGCTTTTATAATGTTAAGAGTGGATACTGAGTATGAAGTTACTTTATTTAGCCATGCCCAGGGTCATAGTGAATAATTTAATTAGACATATATAATTGGCATATTTTGAAACCACTATAATGATATGCTTTTCGTTCCTTGTTCTTATAAGTTACATTTCCCAGCACTCAACCACTATTGCTACCACAGCAACAAGAAGAAATAAAGTGCTTTTTGGAGGCAATAGTCTTTACTTCAGGGCTGCCACATACAGCTACACCAGTTGTGTGCTGCGTGAGATTGTCACATCTAGTAAGGATCCATTCACATTACAGACATCATACTTTGAATATTTAACAAAAATTTTCCAGTAGATGGCAGCGAAATGTCTTACTCTAAGAAAATCAGGATAAAGCAACAATTTTCTAACAGATGAAAACAATGTCTTTGGAAGAAGAACCATCTTCTTCTAATTTGCAAAAAGACACTGAACCAGTTAGCTCACGGGGGACATACCTCATCGGACCTACTTCATGGGGACATACCTCAAGGATTTAATGAGATGTAATAGTTTCTGGCTCACAGAAAGCTCTGAATAAGTGTTAGTTTCTAACAAGATCACTACAATTAAAACTACTGCCACCATTATCATTATCTCCACAAAGACAAGCAGAGTCCTCACATATACAGGGAATATCATCTGAGAAAAGAAAAATGGTATGGGATTTTTTTTTAACCTAGAAAAGCAGAATCTTCTATATTATCTAAATATGTCCAATGGAGACTTCAGCTTTAAATAAAATGAATATTAAAAATGGAATAGACTTGAATTTTCTTCTAATGTGGTGGGAATTGAGAGTCAAGGACTTAAGACTACTTGAATCCTAGAAAAGCTGCTATTTTCTTCCACTTGTGAGTGAGGTGGTTTGTCAGTTCAAGTCCTCTGAGAAGAAGACTCTAAGACAGGATTCCAGCACAGGAAATTTATTGAGCGTAAACACCTATAAAAGATAAAGTTAGAGCAGAAGCGGGCACAGAAAACCTTCAGACTGTGATATTGGTTGAATATCTATGAAAGGAGAGACAGAAGGAGAATTGGGAAGGAATGGTTTCAGATCATAGCATGCTTCTGAGAAAGCCTTGGTCAAGTCAAAGGCAATTCCCAAGCAAAAACTGCCCACTGAAGGTGTTCCAAATTGAACAAGAATAGCTCAGCTCCAGAATTCTGGCCATGCTCAGTTATCGGCTGGGAACAGCCCAAAGAACTCTGTTCTCTGACTGTGTACAATGGTAGCTCCAAAGGTATAACAACTGGGGGTGTCAGTCAACTATGTTCCCTACAGGAGATTGCTTCAAGGGACATCTGGGTGAGCTACCTACATGGTCACCATACATGTGAATGAACTTTCTGATCCTGCTTCATGGTGATTTAAAGCATCAATACAATTGCATCCACACCCTTAAAAATACACAATGGTATGAAGCAAACAAATATTTACATAATTGAAAAGAGAAATGGATAGCTCTAATAATAGTGGGAGACTTCCATATTTTCAATAATCTATAGAATGATCAGACAAAAGATTGATAAGGAAATAGAGGACTTAAACAACAGTACAGACAAATGGAATCTAACAGACACATAGAACATTCTACGTTGCAGAAGAATATTAATTTTTCTCAAGTGTGCACAGAACACTATCTAGGATAGACCATATATTAGACAGCAAACAATTCTTAATAAATTTTAAAAGATTGAAATTTTACAAAGTATCTTTTGTGACCAAAATAGAATAGAAAACAATTATGTGGGGAAAAAATGGAAAATCTACGAATGTGTGAAAATTAAACACACTCCTTAAAAACAAATGCATCAAAGAAGGAATGGGAAATTAGAAAATATTCTAAAAAAATGGAAATGAAAGCACAATATACCAAAATATATGGAATACAGCAAAAGCAGTACTAAAAAATTTCTATGTATAAATACTTAAATTAAAAAAGAAGAAAGATCTCAAATCAACAGCCTAATCTGACAAATTTAGGAACTACAAAAAGAACATAATATGGTTTGGCTGTGTCCCCACACAAAATCTCATCTTGAATTGTAATCCAAATTGTAATCCCCATGTGTTGGGGGAGGGATCTCATGGGAGGTGATTAGATCTTGGGGGTGCTTCCTCCATGCTGTTCCTGTGATTGTGAGTTCTCATGAGATCTGATGGCTTTAAAAGTGGCTTTTCTACTGCTTCACTCTGCACTTCTCTTTCCTACCACAATATGAAGAAGAATATGTTTACTTCTCTTTCCATTATAGTTGTAACTTTCCTGAAGCCTCCCTGGCCATGCTGAGCTGTAAGTCAATTAAACCCCTTTCCTTTATAAACTACTCAGTGTTGGGCAGTTCTTTATAGCAGCATGAGAGTGGACTAATACAGTAAACTGGTACTGCAGAGAGTGGGGCACTGCTATAGATACCTGAAAATGTGGAAGCAACTTTGTCACTGGGTAACAGTCAGAGGTTGGAACAGTTTGGAGGGCTCAGAAGACAGGAAAATGTGGGTAAGTTTGGAACTTCCTAGAGACTTGGAAAGCTCAGAAGACAGAAAGATGTGGGAACGTTTGCAGCTTTCTAGGAACTTGTTGAATAGCTTTGACCAAAATGTTCATGGTGATATGGAGAATGAAGTCCAGGCTGAGGTGGTCTCAGATGGAGATAAAGAACCTGTTGGGAACTGGAGTAAATGTCACCCTTGCTGTTCTTTAGTAAAGAGACTGGCTGTATCTTGTCCTTGCCCTGGAGATCTCTGGAACTTTGAACTTGAGAGACATGATCTGTAATTGGAACTTACGTTTAAAAGAGAAGCAGACTACAAAAGTTTGGAAAATTTGCAGCCTGACAATGCAATAGAAAAGAAAAATCCATTTTTGGCGGGGAAATTCAAGACAGTTGAAGATATTTGCATAAGTTAACTATGAATGTTAATCACCAAGACAATGGAGAAAATGTCTCTAGGGCATGTCAGAGACCTTTGTGGCCACCCCTTCCATCACAGGCACTGAGGCCTAGGAGAAAAAAAAATGGTTTTCCGGGCTGGGCCTAGGGCCCTTCTCACTCTATGCAGCCTTGGGACATGGTGCCCTGCATCCTAGCTGCTTCAGCTCCAAACATGGCGAAAAGGGACCAATGTACAGTTCAGGTTGCTTCAGAGGGTTCAAGCCCCAAGCCTTGGAAACTTCCAGTGATGTTGGTCCTGCAGGTGCACAAAATAAAAGAATTAAGGTTTGGGAACCTTCACCTAGATTTCAGAGGATGTATGGAAATGCCTCATAGGTTCCCTATGAGGGTTCCACCCCTACAGCAGACTTCTAGGCAGAGGACTGCTATAGGGGTGGAACCCTCATAGAGAAACTCTGCTAGGGCAGTACAGAAGGGAAACGTAAAGTCAGAGGAGCCCACACACAGAGTCCCCACAGTGGTACTGCCTCGTGGAGCTGTTAGAAGAATGCCACCATCTTCCAGACCCCAGAATGGTGGATTCCACCAACAGCTTACACCATGTGTCTGGAAAAGCTACAGACATTCCATGACAGCCTGTGAAAGCAGCCATGAGTGGGGCTGTACCCTGCAAAGCCTCAGGGATGTAGCTTCCCAAGGCCATGGGAGCCTACCTCTTGCATTAGTGTCACCTGGATGTGAGACATGGAGTCAAAAGAGATCGTTTTGGAGCTTTAAGGCTTAATGACTGCCTTGAATTTCTGACCTTCATGGAGCCTTGTAGCTCCCTTGTTTTGGACAGCATCTCCTATTTGGAATGGGTGTATTTACCTAATGCTTATAGCCCCACTGTATATAGTGGGTAACTAACTTGCTTTTGATTTTAGAGGCGCATAGACAGAAGAGACTTTCCTTGTCTCAGATGAGACTTTGGACATGGACTTTTGAGTTAATGCTGGAATGAGTTAAGATTTTGGGGGAGTTTTGTAAAGGCATAATTATGTTTTGAAATGTGAGGACATAAGATTTGGAGGGGTCAGGAGTAGAATAATATGATTTGGGTTTGTCCGCACTCCAGATCTAATACTGAATTTTAATCTGAATTGGAATTCCCATGAGTTGGAGGAGAGACCTCATGGGTGATTAGATCATTAGGGGTGTTTCCTCCATGCTGTTCTCATAATAGTGAGTTCACATGAAATCTAATGGTTGTATAAGAGGCTCCTCCTACTTTCTCTTCAATTCTCTTTTCTGCTGCCATATAAAGAAGGATGTGTTTGCTTCTCCGTCTGCCATGATTGTTAAGATTCCTGAAGCCTTCCCAGTCATGCTGAACTGTGAGTCAATTAAGCCATTTTCCTTTATAAATTACCCAATCATAGGCAGTTCTTTATAACACCATGAGAACAGACTTATAAAATACTGTACCTAAAGATAGCCGAAGAAAGAAAATTGTAAAGATGAAAGCAGAGATAAACAAAAAACAGAAAACAATAAAGTTAATGAAACCAAGTGTTAAGTCTTAAATGATAAACAAAATAGATAAAACTTTAGTTCAATTAATGAAAAAGTAGAAGATCCAACTAAAATCAGAAATGAAAGACGGTACATTAATAAAAATTTTAGAGATATAAAAATATATGAGAGTATTACAAAGGTGTGTTAACAAATTAGATAACCTAGACAAAATGGACAATTGCCTAGAAACATGCAACCAACCAGACTGAATCATGAAGAAATAGAGAAACCTGAGTTAGACCCGTATCAAATAGGGAGATAAAAATCAGCTAGTTAAAAAAAAAAGCCCATAACAAAGGAAAACCTGGGACTGGGACTAGAGGGCTTGACTTGTGAATTCTACTAAACACTTAAGGAAGAAATAACAGTAATCCTCCTTAAACTCTTCCAGAAAATTTAACAGAAAGGAATACTTCCAAACTCATTGTATTAGGCCCTCATTATTCTGATACCCAAACCAGACAAAAAAAACTTCAAGAAAACAAAACTAAAGATCAATACCTCTTATGATTATTTATTCAAAACTTCTCAAATAGTACCAAGATAGTACCAAGACAAATTCAACATTAAGTTCAAAGTCTTATACATATAACCAAGTGGGATTTATCCCTGGAATGCAAGGATGTTTCAACATACAAAAATTGATCAATATTATACACCACATTAACAGAATGAAGGAAAAAATCAACATGATCATCTCAATTGATGAAGAAAAAGCACTTGACAAAATATAACACCTTTTCAATATGAAAACTGTTAACCAAGAATAAAAGGAAATTACCTTAACATAATACATACCATATATTCAAGGGTGAAAGATGAAAAGCTTTTCCTCTAAGATAAGGAACAAGGCAAGGAAGGCTGTATCTGGCTTCTGTTCTTTTACATAGCACTGAAAGTCCTTGCCAGAAAAATTTATGCAAGAAAAAGAAATAAAAGGCATCCACATTGAAAAGGAAGTAGTGAAACTGTCTGTGTTTGTAGGTATCATGAACAATTGTAGAAAACCCTAAATATTTCACAAAAAACTTTTATGACTATAAATAAATTTAGCAAAGCTGTTGAATATAAATTCAACAATCAAAAGTCAATTACACTCCTATATACTAACAATGAACTTTCTGAAATTAAAATTAAGAAAACAATTTTATTTACAATAACATTACAAAAAATAGTTAAGAATAAACTAAGAAGGCAAAATGTTTGTTCCCTGAAAACTGTAAACCGTTGCTGAAATAAATTAAAGAAGACACAAACAAATAGAAAGATATTCCATTTTCATGGATTGAAAGACTTAATATTGTTAAGATACTAATACTACCCAAAATGGTTTACAGAATCAGTGCAATCCCAAACAGCATTATCTGTAGAATAGAAAAATTCATCCTAAAACTCATACAGAATGTCAAGGAGCCATGTATAGCAAAAATATTCTTGAAAAATAGAAAGTTGGAATTCTCACACTTGATTTCAAAGAGTACAAAAATGCTGCAGTATTCAAAAGAATGTGGTATTTGCATAAAGACAAACATATATACTAGTGGCAAAGAACAGAAAACCTCTACATAAACCTTATTTTATATGGTCAAATGATTTTTGGCAAGGCTGCTAAGACTATTAAATGGAGAAAGGACAGTCTTTTCAACAAATGGTGTTGGGAAACCTGGATATCCACATGTTAAATAATGAAGTTGGACATTTACCTTAACTACTCAAGCTGGATCAAAGACCTATACATATGAGTTAACACTACAAAACCCTTAGAAGAAAACATGGAGAAAAATCTTTATAACACTGAATTTGGAAATGATTTATTACACATGACATCAAATACTCAGGCATCAGAAGAAAAAAAATAGACAAATTATAATATATCGAAATTTAAAACTTTTGTGAATTGCAGTATACTATGAATGGAGTGAAAGGCAACCCAATGGACTGGGGGAAAATATTTACAAATCATATATGAGAAGAGGTGAATATCCAAAATATAAAAAGAACACCTACAACTCAACAACCAATAACCAAACTTAATTAAAACATGGCCAAAGACCTGAATAGACATCTCTCCCCAGATATATCAGTGACTAAGGAGCTCATGAATGGATGTCCAATATCATTAATTATTACAGACATGGAAATCAAAACTTCAATGAGCTACTAATTCACACCCATTTGAATGCTAGTGTCAAAAAAAATAACAAATGCTGCAGATGTGAATAAATTGGAACCCTTGTGCACGGCTAGTGAGAACGTAAAATGGAGCTGCTGCAGTGGAAAACACTACAGTCATTCCTCAAAAAATGAAAAATTACTATATAATCCAGCAATTCGACACTTCTCAGCCTTTTGACTAAGATCAAGGGTATAATGCAGCATTTCCACTTCTATGTACATACTTAACACCTAGAAAAACTGAAAGCAGGGACTCTAACAAAGTTTGTTTACCCATGTTCTTCTTAGCATTATCTACAATAACCAAAAGCTGGAGGCAACCCTTTCGCATTTCTGTATCTTTCTGTTTCCATCTCTATTTCTGCCTCCTTTTGTTTATTTCTCTGTCTCTATTTTATTTCTTATTCTGTCTCTCCTCCTCTCCCAATTCTTCCTTCCTTTCCCTCTTTCTCCTCTCTCTGTGTTTCTGTTTATTCCTTTGATATTCCATTGATGTTTTTATCCCTGTCCTGTCCATCAGTGAACAGAGAAACAAACTGTATTATGTATAATAGAGAAATATGAAAAGTAAGAACAAAATACATTTTCTATACCCGGGGTCATTAGGTTGCGACTCAGTGACCTTTACTATATGTGCAAGACCAAGTGTGTATATACTTTCTGAATGTTTTCCATAAACTTATAAACCGGATTTCACTGCATAAATATCCAGTAAGTCCTTATCTGGTTTCCACTTGAAAAAAGGCAGTAAACCAGAAGGCTAAGCCAATTTACATTTCTATTATTCTATAGTTGTGCTTTTATTTCAACCAAGGAATTACTGATTTGATTCTCAAGTTTTTCTTAGGTTATCAGGTGGAAAACTGTGTTCTGCAGAAACCCAGATGTATGCGCCCTGTGAGTTTTCTGGAAAGAGCAGCAATATATGCAAAGTGAGTGGGCTTTGGAAAGGGAAGAGATGGTATGCAGAGAAGAGGTGGTAGTAGAGGAGAGATTAAGAATGAAGGAATAATGCTAAAGGGAGAGAAGGAGAGAGAGATCAGTTGATTCAGAGAAAGACAGAGATACAACATGGATATCCATCATCGGAAACAGAGAAATTTGTTTGGCAGCTTTGATGGGTTCAGAAATTTCAGGAAAAGAGTACTAGCAAACAAAGATAAGAAATCACGTGCACTGGGCGCAGTGGCTCACGCCTGTAATCCCAGCATGTTGGGAGGCCGAGGTGGGTGGATCACAAGGTCAAGAGATCGAGACCATCCTGGTCAGCATGACGAAACCCCGTCTCTACTAAAAAAAAAATACAAAAAATTAGCTGGGCACAGTAGCGTGTGCCTGTAATCCCAGCTACTCAGGAGGCTGAGGCAGGAGAATTGCCTGAATCCAGGAGGTGGAGGTCGCAGTGAGCTGAGATCACGCCATTGCACTCCAGCCTGGGTAACAAGCGTGAAACTCCGTCTCAAAAAAAAAAAAGAAAAGAAATCACGTGCAGTGTTAGGTGATATGTATCTTTCTTCCGTTTCTTAAAGATTTTTCCAAGTCTTCACATGGACTAAAATTTCTGCAACGAAATGCTTTTGGAGTTTCCTTTCTTAAGTGCAGCAGTTGGGTATGGAAATGGCCCCAGAGGTCACCAAAAAAGCAAAATTGTGTTTGGGTTACACTTATATACCCTGAATTTAACAGCATGCAGAAAACTGGGGTCATTGTTGAAGAGTAATAAAATAATGTTTCCTGTAGCATTGTTATTTTTACTTACTTGGCTCCATCCAATTAAAAGTATTTAAAATCAACCTTAGAGTTCTGTGTGCCCCTTTCCATGTTCCATACAGTCCAATTTATGCTTGACTGTCACCATTAACCCAAAAATGCCAGCTTTGTCCTTTTAATAATTGTATGCACTTTCAGCAAAGAGCAGGCAAATTTAAATAACTTCACAGTCCCTTTACCTTTAATAATTAATAAGAAATTCTGACACCAATCTATAATTACCTAAATCGACAAGCGAACCAGATTCATAAAACAGAGTTATTTTTAAGATATGGACTATCTAATGACAGACATAAAAATTTTGAAATATGAGTGTGAGAGCAATAATAGCCTAGGAGCCAAGAGACTGGGGCTCCAGACACGAGCTGCCTCAATTAGTCACGTGACCTTGGCCACCCATTTAAACTCTTTTGGTTTCTGTTTTCTTATCACTTATATGAGAAATTTTATCTAGATGACCTTTTAAATCTCTTCCAACTCTAAACCTTTATGTGTATTCTGAGGGTTGCTCACTCAGAAAACCAGGGTCAAAGGGTACAATGCCAGGGTTTTCAGGGAGAAATGGTGTTTATGATTTGTTGTGACTTCGATATTTAACTGTAAAGTAGCTAATATCCTACAGTACAGCCTGTTTAATGAATTATTTTCAAAAGCAGTATGAACTATCACTCTCTTCATACACTAAAGTATTTTCTGGAGAGTTTCATATAATTTTTGTGTTCCTATAGGCTAAAAGTTTGATGGAAGTAGAGGAAACTCTTCCATATATTTTTTTCAAGTGATGCTTTTTATTTTGAGGTAATTGTAGATTCACATACAGTTGTAAGAAATAATACAAAGAAATCCTGTGTATCCTTTAACCAGTTTTTCTACCTGATTATACCTTGCAATACTGTAGTGCAATACCACAACCAGGATTAGATTTTGACATTGATAACTCAAGATGTAGAACACTGCCATCACTACTACAAGGACCCTACAACAAGCCACCCACATTTCCCTTCCACCCTCACCTCCACCTTAACTCCTGGCAACCACTATTCCGTTCTCCATTACTGTAATTCTTCATTTCAAGAATGTTATAGAAATGGGGACCATAAAGTATTTAACCTTTTGAATTTTATTATTTAGCATAATATTCTGTAGATGCGTACAGGTTGATGCATGTATCAACGGTTCATTTCTTGTTATTGCTAAGTAGTGTTCCATGGTATAGGTGTGTCATAGCTTGATCAATAATTCTACCATGTAAAGACATTAGGTTTTTACCAGCTTTTGGCTATTTTGAATAAAGCAGCTATAAAGCTTTGTGTATGCGTTTTTGTGTTGAACACCGATTTTCACTTCCGTGGGATTAATGCCCAAGAGTGCAATTTCTGAGATGTAGTCTAGTTGCTTGTTTCTGTTATTTAAAAAACTATACTAAACTGTTTTCCAGAGTGGCTGTACCGTGTTACATTCACATCAGCAGTGGGAGTGATCATGTTTACCCACAATATTGTCAGCAATTGGTGTTATCACTAGTGTTTTCACAGGCTTTCCTTCTTTTTTTTTTTGAGACAGAGTCTCACTCTTGTTGCGCAGGCTGGAGTGCAATGGCACAATCTTGGCTCACCACAACCTCAGCCTCCCCTGGGTTCAAGTGATTCTCTCCTGGCTTAGCCTCCTGAGTAGCTGGGATTACAGGCATGCACCACCATGCCCAGCTAATTTTGTATTTTTAGTAGAGATGGGGTTTCTCCATGTTGATCAGGCTGATCTCGAACTCCCAACCTCAAGTGATCCGGCCACCGTGCCTGGCCAAGGCTTTACTTTTTAGAATAGTCTTAGATTTATATAAAAATTGAGCAGGTAGTACAGAGTTCCCATATATTCCCACACACAGTTCCCCTATAATTAACCTTTTAGATTACATGATACATTTGTTATAATTAATAAAGCAGTGTTAGTACGTTAGCTAAAGCTAGTAGTTTGTTCAGATTTCAGTTTGAAACATAACGATCTTTTTAATTCTAGAATCCCATTTAGGTTACCACATTACATTTAGTTGCCATGCCTCCTTAGGGTTGTGTTTTGTTTTGTTTTCAGCTATGACAGTTGCTCAGAATTTCCTTTATCTTGATAACATGATACTATAATTTCACCAGTTGAAGTGTGGTGCAGAAACCTTCCCTTACATCCCATTATCCATTCTCATTTATAATTTCCTGAAACATTTCTTCTGCACACATTAAGAATAACACCAGTCAGTGATACAATTTTTGCTTTAATTTTCAAACAATTAAAGGGAGAAAATTCTCAAGGAGAGAGAGAAAGTCTATTTAATCTATTCACATTTTACTAAGTTCTTTCTTTCTTCCCTAGTATGCCAGGAATTTTTCTTCATTGTTTCCTTTATGTTTAAAGAGCTCCCTTCACCCATTATTTTATAGTAAGTCTGCTGATGACAATTTTTCTTCATCTGGGCAAATTTTGATTTCATCTTAACTCTTGAAGCATATTGTGCCTGGATATGGGATCTAAAGCTCAAAATTATTTTCTTTTAGCCTTAACAAATAAAGCTCTAATTTTTCATTCCACCATGGTTTTTGATGAGAAATCCCCTATCATTCAAGTTGTCTTCCACTATGGTTGAGGTACTCTCTCATTGCTTCCAGATACTTTTGTCTAGTTTTGAGAATTTGTGTTTTGTCTTGCTGTACATTTATTTAGTTTATCCTGTATGGGATTTGCTTACCTTCTTAAATCTCTAGGTTTATGTCTTTAGCCAAATATGAGAGGTTTTCAGCTATTGTTTATTGAATAGTTTTTCAACTCTGCCCTCATTCTTCTCTCCTTCTGGGAGGGAGTCTGATAACATAGGTTCCTGACATTCTATCCCTTTTTGTTAAGTATATTTTCTCTCTGTTGTCCAGATGGACTAATTTCTCTGTCTTCAAGTTTACTATTTCTTTCCCCTGTCTCTTGCATTCTTCTTTTGAGTTCATTTCTTGAACTTTTTATTTCAAGTTTATATGTTATAGCTCTAAATTTCCACTTAGTTCTTTGTTATGTCTTCTATTAGTTTAGACTTTATATTTGTTTCATTAATTTTAAGCATGTTCATACTTAGTGAAACATTTTTATGCTGGATGCTTTTAAATCTTTGCCAAATAATTCTATCATCTCTCATCTTGTATTAGCAACTAATAATAGTATTTTTTCTATACCTGGAGATCTTCCCAATTTCTAGTGTGATAAGAAATTTTGATTTTGGCTGGACATTTATTTTGATGTTAAGAGACTCTGGGTCTTATTTAAACCTTCTGTTTGGTCTGGCTTCCTGCAATGTCATTCTGACAGGGGAACAAGGTGTATCCTGCCTTTGTTATTGCAAGGTGGGGATAGAGGTCCATCTTCCCCACTTGTCATCTGGTGGGGGTGCTTATTATTTCTGAGTGTAGGCAGGAGTCCCAGTTTCCCACTAGCCTCCACTTGGAGATACAAGAATGTCTTATTATTGCTTGTAAATGGTCCTCATGACAACAAGATCAAGGGGTAGGGTGAAGGATGGTCTTGTTGTGAATGAGTGGTGGTAAAAGTCCTGACTTTTCATTAAGTCTCTTCTGACTCCACCACGATGGAAACAGGGAGATGTATCTCTTCACTGCTGTGTGAGGGTAGAAGTCTGGGCAACCCACTTGGGCTCCAGGTCTCATTACTGCCTGGTAGGAATCAAAGTTCTTCCTCTCTTCTCAGTCTCTTCTGGTGCCACCAGAAAGAGGACAAAGCACCCTATTATCATCTAGATGTGTGAATATGTAGGCTCCCTACTCGGACGTTGCTGGCATTAGTGAACGTTGGTCACAGTTTTCTTTCTGTGGTTTTTGTCTGAATTAGAGTAGTTACTAAGAATTTACTGTCTTTCTAGATTGCCCCTTTCTTGATTATTTGGCTAAAAGAGCAGGCTATTTTACTTTATTCATTATTTATTTTATTATATCCCAGATTTATTATATCTGCAGTCATTGGCGTTTCTGGTTTTCTAGCTTTCAGTGCCAAATCTGAGACATATGAGGCAAAAAGAAAACCTACAGAACTCATTGCCATGTTGTTCCTTGGGTTCTGGGGTCCCTAGCAGTTCTTCTCTCACCCTCTCAGAGTCCGGACTGGAGTGCAATGGTGCAATCTCAGTTGACTGCAGCTTCCGCCTCCCAGGTTCAAGTGATTCTCATGTCTTGGCCCCCCAAGTAGCTGGGATTACAGGTAGATGCAAGCATGCCTGGCTAATTTTTGTATTTTTAGTAGAGATGGGGTTTTGCCATTTTGCTCAGCCTGATCTCCACCTCCTGGCCTCAGGCGATCCACCTGCCGTGGCCTGCCAAAGTGCAGGGATTACAGGCATGAGCCACCAGGCCCAGCCCCCCTCTCAGAGTCTTCTAATGTTTGTTTTCCTTATAAAGTCTGGGGGGTTTTCTTAAAAGGATAGGAAAAATTATGGTCTACTCCAATGATTCAGAAGTGCAATTCTAATCTTTTCTGTATATACTTACTGATTTATTTTAGAATTTCAAAAAGTAAGTTAAACTTGATGGCATTTGTTTGCCCGTTCCAACTAAAGCAAGAATATTCCTTCCTGGTAAGAATCTTCACAATACCTGTTTCATCTGTGGCTACTCTACTTTTAGGCATTTACACCACCCTATCTTGCCATAATTTCTGAACTGCCACTAGTGTTGGCATTCCCAAATGACACCATTAACCGCCCCAGAAAGTTAATAGTTCCAGAACCTAAACTGAGTCAATGAGGGTGATTTTGCTTAATTGATTAATTGAATAAGCTAATATGCATTTAGTCACTACTACCACTTTTCTCCTAAGACTGAAAATTTGAAGTTAATTTTTTTCTCCTAAGACTGAAAATTTGAAGTTAATTTATCTCTTTTTGAACTAGGACTATTTTATTTTTCTGTTCATTACAGAACCCCTTGATAGTGATAACCAACAGTGAAAATTAATAAAAATATACATCTTTGCTTTGGTGAGTCTCAAACAGAAACCTCTTTCGTAGGATCTCATGTCTCTCCTTTCTGATGTTTGCTAGAAAGCTGGGGACTCATAAAATTTGAGTTCTAAATGATCTCAATTAGAAACTCTGTGTGCTTCTATAACCTCTGTTTACAGATTGGGAAGAAAAAAGAGACTCAGAAAAGTTAATAAATTTACCCACATTTGTAAGTAATTTCTGACTCCAAAACCAGAAATCTTTTTATACATTCCCTTTTTCTGAGACTGGTGATGTTCTAGAGAGGGGAGAGTGAGAGAGCATGTGTTTCTGTGCAGCTTCTCTGAACTTCAGTGTGGAAACCCATCAACACACACTCACTAAGCACCTACTATGTGCAGAATATAATACTAGGCTCTGAGTATGGATGTGTCAAGAAAGAAGTGGACTGAAGAAATGATTGAGCTACCCAGAAGCATTGAGCTGCCATGTTTTAGAATTTAAAAATTTGGCTAGATGCAGTAGCTCATGCCTGTAAGCCTAGCACTTTGGGAGGCTGAGACAGGAAGATCATTTGAGCCCAGGAGTTCAAGACAAGTCTGGGCCACCTGGAGAAACTGTGTTTCCACAAAAAAATACAAAAATTAGCTGGGAGTGGTGATGGGCACCTGTAATCTCAGCTACTTTTCTGCATGGAGTCATGATCATGCCACTGCTGTCCAGCTTGGGTGACAAAGCAAGAGTCTGTCTCAAAAAATAAAATAAAATAAAATAATTCTATGAACATTTTATAACTTTAGCCTAGTGCAATATAAAATTGAGTCCCCTATTCAACAAGCAGAGAAGGGGTCACTAAAGATATTAAAATATAAAGCTTTTTCTTTTCTTTCAACATTGCTCTCTTGGCTTGTCACAGTGTTTTTTATTTGTGACTTAATGTTGTTTTAAGTAGAAAAAAATTTAAATTCTGAATTGTCAGCATAAAATTTGCCAACTTTATATTCATATCAGTTTTAATGTAATATAGAACCACTTAACTCCTATGTAGACTCACGGAAAGTAATTACCAAAAGTTACAAAAATTTTTGTGCATACATGTGAATTTTGTTCTTACCGGAACAGTGGAAAAGCCACACAATACTAAGTCAACTGTTGTTATTTCACTTTTTGATACGTACACTATTCTATCAATGCTTTATCTTTAGCCCACTGGTAAGTACAGAAGGACTAAAAGGAACGGGGACTATGGATTGCTCTGTATTTCCCTTTTCTTTGATGTCATCTTTAGCTTAATTGGTTAGCTTTAACTGGGAAGTGACATAAGGAAGAAAAGATCCAATTGTGTTCCCTGACCATTTGTGTTTCTTAGAACTCTGCTGCATTCTTTTTGCATTTGAAGCAAGTTCTGGCTAAAATGGAATGCCTGGCCTCAGGTCTGTCGGTGCCCCTGCTTACTCAGTTGCACATGTCACAGGCTTATCTTGTACTTGCTTTGAATCTCACTGAAGTCCCTTGGGTTGTGAGTTCACCAGAATTTTGTGTGCATGGGGCATCAGGAGCTCTGTATTTAAACACTCAGCAACAAATGGTGGGCAAGTATATTGCATGTATATATCTCCTCTGCTCACAGGTATGCTCCATTGTCCCACTGGACTTCACTTACAAACATATTCACAGGAAAAAATTATTTTGTCAATTCCAAAAAAAAACGACAGTAAAGTATTAAACCAAGCACAATTCTGAACACGGAGCCCTGGGCAACTGCACAGATCATATGGCATATAGCCTAATCTTATGGATCAGAAATAAGTTTTCCTGTATTTTTAGTGCCACACATCTAAATTCTCCTAGTCTCTGTGATTTGGCCACCTAAGTACTGTTCTTTCCTATATGCTTTGAAATCTGGCATCTCAGTTTCCTATCACCTACAGGATTTATACTTGAGCTCAATTTTACTTAATTTTTGTTTGACTGTTTACTTAGTTTCTAACCTGCCACACTGCCCTGTGCTGTCTATGTAAGAATATATCTTTGTTTCTCATGTTTCAAACTTTCTACTCTAATTGTGGTACATGGTTACTTCAGCCTGTCTGTTCACTGGAATAATCACTGTCTAGGTTGGAACTCAGGCCTTCTAGCTGTACCCAAACTCACTTGATTCCTGGTTTGTTTGTTTTTTTATTGTTGTTTTTGTTTGCTTGTTTTTGTTTCATTTTGTTTTGATCTGCACTCCACTAATTCCTAGAGCATAATTCTGATGTGGTCTAGAGCAGTTTTTTTTCGGATTTTTTTTTCAAACTGTGGCAACACATACATGTAAATGTTTTTCAATATACACACATACCCAAAGTTGTTTATTGGTTCACATGTTTAAAAGTATTTCTTAATGTGGGCCACGGTGAAAATGTATGAAATCTGATCTACTGTAAGCCCCAATTATTTTCACATCAAAAGTAAGCTTAAGTAATTATAGAAATTACAATGTTTTACAAACTCAGTACATGCTATGCCAAAGAAACACTACGTAAAGAGTGAACACTGTGCCAGAGGATGAGGGCTACTTCCTGTTATCATATACTTCAATGTGGATTACAAACACACAGGAAGAGGTAGGGGCCAAGAGGGTGAGAAAGACATAGAGGAAGGATAAGAGATGAAATGTGCAGATTAGCTTGAATGTAGGAGTCAAGGCTTTAAGGAAGCAGAGAACAGTGGGATTTCTGTTCAGGAACTATAAGGCCACTTTTTGTTAGAGGATGTTGAGTGCGTGGATTATGAATTTGATAGAATAATTTGATTTGAAGGACACTGGAGATTACTGAGCAAAAGAGTGATGCTATAAAGATAGGACTTGAGGATGATTATCTTGATAATCTATAGCTTGGATTAGAGAGGAGAAAGGTTAAACTTCGAGATCAGCTAGAACTGTGCTACCCATCCATATGGTAGACTGACTGGCCACATGCCACTACTGAACACTTGAAATGTGTCTAATGTGAATGAAGAAGTGGATTTTAAATTTCATTTTAATTAATTTGAATGTAAATTGAAAACTGGAGCAGTGTAAAATACTTTCCATTAAAAACAACTATTGTTTTCTTAGAACTGCATTTCACTTAAACCATTGAAAATGTATTATCTGAATTGAGGTTTGTAATAGATATAAAATACTCCCTTACTACAAAAAAGTAATATCTTTTAGCAATAATATTATACGATTACAGGTAGAAATGGTATTATTTTCAATATATGGAATAAATTAAAATATTAAAAAGTTAACTTTGGTGGTTTCTTTTTATTTTTTAGTTTGTTTATGTGGCTCCTAGAAAATTTAAAATTACATATGTAGACTATGTTAAACTTCTACTAAACACTAATCTAAATGGCTGTTACTCTGAGGATTGAGAGTATTTCATATTCAGAAAGCACTTACATAAAGGAGATAACCCCACTTTTTAAGTCACGTTTTCTTATCTATATCAACACATATGGATTAACTAAAAACCAATTTAAGATTACTGAATAAAAGTAACTGATCCAATTGTTTTAAACCATTTAAATTAGTAGGTTTTTCTTTTCTTTTCTTTTTTAAGACAGGGTCTCATTATGTTACCTAGGCTGGACTTGAACTCCTGGGCTCAAGGGATCCTCTGGCCTCAGCCTCCCAAGTAGCTGGGACTATAGGAACACACTACTTCCTTCAGGTTTGGAAGTAGATCTTTTTGACCAAAAGCAAGAAGTCTGGTAAAAAGTGAGTTATTAAGATAAATGTGTCCATTAGCCAACTTCTAGAGTAATTAGAATATGCAGAAGCTTGATGATAACAGCATTTTTCTTAAATCTGTGTTTTCCCCTTGATTAAATAATCTTATAAATAATATATTGTGATAATCAAGTAGAGAATATATTTTATACCAAACTTAAAATATGGCTCGGGTTACAGGAAAACATCCTTCATAGCATGGTTGTCAAGAACACGGATGTTGGAACCAGCCTCTTTACAACAGTTGTATAATCCTAGCCAATTTTCTTAACTTCGCTATGCTTTGATTTCCTTCCCCATCTGTAAAAAAAGAATGATAGTAATAGCACTCACCTTACAGAGCTGCATAAGGCTTAAATGACTCATCCATGCAAAGCTCTTAGAAGAACACCAGGCATGTAGTAAGTAACTAATTAATATCGACTCTTGTTTATAATGTTCACAAAAATACCCTGTATTTGAATAAGTGCCCACATACATGACAGTCCCAGAAATGTTTGGCATGAACAAGCGAAGACATTCTAAGTATCCTTTAAAAACCTTTATACATTGCCATCAGATTATTTCTTAACCTATGTTGAGATAGAATAACTGTATATTTATGAGTCAAATCTCAGAAGTCAGATATGGCTGGTCAGGTTTGTGACTGAAGGCAAATTACTGAACCTCAGCAAGTTTCTGTTTCCTTATCTCTGGAATGAGCATTAAAATGCTATCTCAGCCTATGTGTCCACTGTTAGGAAATGATGAATGGAAAGAGTCAAGCACAGTGCCTGACATGTGATTTTAGATCTACTTCCAAACCTGGATGAAGTAGTGTGTTCCTAGTTCCAGCTACTTGGGAGGCTGAGGCAGGAGGATCCTTTGAGCCCAGGAGTTTGAGTCCAACCTGGGCAACATAACTCAAAAAAAAAAAAAAAAAAAAAAATCACATGTTAGGCACAGTGCTTGACTCTTCATTCATCATGTCAGGCACTGACATGACGTGATTTTGTGTTTATTGCTACTTTATCTAGAAGAACTATTTGCAGTCCTGTAAGTCTAGAACATTTTATTTTTAATGTCATTACAATAATACATTTTTAATTATGGTCTTCAGATTTGAAAGACAGACAATTCAAATTTTCTTTTTATTTTCTCTTTTATTATTTAAAGCTGAATTACAAATATACTATTACTATTAGTTTTTTAACCTCTCCACTGGCTTATAAAACTGTTAATTAGTTATGGAAAACAGATATCTGCCAAGTCTACTGTATAGCTCAATACCTTTATTTTATTCTTCTTTCTAGTCTAAGCATCTTGTAATTTATGCTTCTTTTACATCTTTTTCTCTAGATATAGTGACTTCTTTCTGAACCTCTGTTTCTGTTGCCTTGACCATGAAGACCTTGCTTTGGAGATTTGGAACCAAGTAATTTAAAGGAAACCATTACGAATAACAAACTCGTTTAAGACTTACTGCTCCTTTAGATGAGAATACATAGTTTCCTTCTAATCAAACACCAACACTCTAGAAAAGGGGGCTCTTTTTACAAGTTCATCTCTGGAATGAACAGTTACTTTGTGTGTGTGAATGAGAGGAGATATTTTTAAAGAAACACTTTTTGTCTCATCGACTAAATACCTAGTTCTAGCTGCCCAGTTATACCATAGGATTCTAAAGGATATGCTCAGGGAATCTGGTGTGTGTGTTCTCTCACCAGCAATCTGACCAACACAAACGCAGGGAGCTTGAAATAGTACTAGACTGGTACTCTTGGTAGAAGGCATTCTAGAGCTTTGTTGAAAAAAGATTAAATTATTTGACTTAGCTAATGACAGATTTTTAAGTTATTCATTAATCTTTCTACATATGACCTAAATGGGACCACATATTTATTATAAGATTTCTTTATCTCTTCTGTGCTCTTCAGTGTTTCCTTGATAGATCTGTGTATTTGTTTACATAGACTGTGACCTGAGGTACAGGGATAGCTTTGAAAACAAAGAACATAAGTTATACTTTACGTGTTATGATATGCATAACTAGGAAAGACTTCTTAATTTATGTATCTCTTCATTTGAACTGATAACTTCCCATTCTTCAAATTGGCATTAGCTTGAGAATTATCTGTTGCAAGATTAAGCTAATGGTAGATCTTAGGACAACGTATTTACTCTTGTAATAGGCCTTGGGAGGCAATAAAGGTTGCCAGGAGATAAGGAAAAAAGTAGGAACTAGATCCAGGATTCAGAAAATCTTCTAAATTTAGAAAAAATTTATATATCTAACAGGAGTAAGGCCAAGGATAAAAACATGAGTGTGTATGAGCACAGAAGGAACTGTGAAACAGAAGGTCAGTTGGATGAAAATCAAAGAAGTTCCTTCACATCTAAATGCAGCTAGGAAGTAGTATTATCATGCTCTTCATTTTTGAGTATCATAGTATAATTTATTAATGCTTTTAATATTGCCTGGCATGCAGAAATGATCAGTCATGACAGGCACCATCATCATCATCATCACTATCATCATTGTCACTTTTATTTGAATTGAGGAAGCTGATCTGGATATTTGCCAATTATGAAAATTTATATACACTTTCTTGTATCCTTTTCTAAACTTAAAAATGTAAATGGGTATTTGTGCATGCTATTCAACTTTAATGCCGCTGCCGCTCATGTCACATGCTCCTTCATCTTTATTTTTATCGCAGAGGGATGCAGTCTCTCCCATCTATGCATGATGAGTTCAGTGATTTAGAAATCAAGCCCTGCAGCTACATTACCTATTCAGTTGCTGAACTGTGACACACTGTTTCATTAGTCATACCAGGTTGTTTTGGAAATATGTCCCATCAACATATAAATTATGGAGCTGCTCTTATAAATTCATAACACAACTATATGGAAAGTTTTACATTAAGCTCATATCTCTTTGCCTGAATTAAAATTTGAATGAGCTACTTTGCATCCCAGACTTTGGTTCACTGAAAGTCTGAAGTGGGAGGATGATCTTAGAAAAAACATATATGAGAACACAGTATTATTTGAAGTCCATATCCAACCTGTCATTTTGACAGATGCATGTTCTTGGCTTATTTTAATACTTAGACTGAAAAAATTTTAAGAATTCTAGTTCAGTCTTCTAAAGGCTTTTTAAATCTATAAAGATTTTTACTTCCAAGGGACAGAGAGGATTATGAGAAACTCTAAAGAATAGGAGGAAATGTTATGCCTGATCATGATTATTAATCCAGCATGTTGTTTATGGCCCTACTAATGCATTGCCTTATTCTGCTAAGTCCTTAATCCAATCAAGCAACAAATATATGGTGAATGCTAGGTTACACTGTTACTATGCCTTACACCAGCCTTCAAATGGAATGTGACACAGATAAACCAAAAGGCAACAGTGGTGTGGGGTCTATTGTATTGTTAAACAAATGACACTGGTAACAAGTGCTATTAAACTTTAGAGTAATGTCTTTCACTCTGAAAATGGTACAGATATTTTGTTCTTAGGCTGGAGGTAGGATCTCTTTGTAAAAAAAAAAAAATCTCCAGCTTTGCCTCCATCTTTGACCCATGTACCACACTGGGGTTATTCATCTCTCATTGCCTATAAGCTAGAGTAAGATTTAACCATATGAAGAGAATCATATAGTGAGTCTAAATATATAGACTGTTTACAACATCTTATCTAGTTTTAAACCTACACTTTCCCCTCCAAATTTGTTGTCCAGTGATGTCACATTCCCCGTTTGTAGTGATAGTGCTTAACAATAGTGCTTGGCTCAAAGTAGAAACTTAACAGATGCTTATATAATCAGTGGTTTCTAAAGTTGATTTAACCCGTATTTGAATGTCACTATTTATACATTTTAAAAATACAGTTACTACATTGAATTTTTGGAGAAGCTCCATGACCACATACCAGGTTTATGCCACTAGTCATCAACATCTTTGTACATTCTTCATATACCTCATACTCTATGTATGTCCCTTAGATGGGATTTTTGTGTGTACTTTAGTTTCTACATTTATCTATTCAATTTTTCTTTCAATGCATACATTTATTGAATACCTATAATTCCAGGCACCAGAGATACAGAAATGAACAAGAAATGCAAAGCTTCTGCTCTTGCATTCTGTTGGGAATGAACAATAAACAGAGACATAACATATCTGTAATTATGAAGGCTAAGAAGAATAACAAATCAGGGTAAGAAGATGCAGAGCGATTTTAAGGTGAGGGTTGGTCAAAGTAGTCCTCTCTAAAATGATTCTATTTGAACAGAGATTTTAATATAGCAAGGGGGTAAGCTGTGAGCACTGAGGCAGAAACAGCAAGATAGGTCCTGAAGCTAGAAAGTGACTGGCATGTTCAAGTAAGACCAAGGAGGCCACAGGACTGGTTGGGGTTAAGGGAGGCAGGTAGTAATAAGGTATGAAGTTGCATAGTTAGTAGGACTTTATTGGAGAAAGATTTTTAGACTACTAGAAAGCTTCGAATTTACCCTGTATAAGATAGGGAGGAGAAACAACAAGTTCTGACTTGTGCTATAAATCAAAACTCTGACATGTTGAGACTAGAATTTAGGAAGTCAAGCTATAAGAAGGGTGAACATTTAAAAAGCTTTTGCAATGACCCAGTGGGAAATGACGGAAGCTCCAGCAGGAGTGGTAGTGTTAAGTGGGAGAAGCAATGAGCTTTCTTGATATATTTCAAGGGTAGTTCTACAATATTTGTTAATATATAGATGCCGGTGTGATCAAATAGAGACAAGGTGTCTCCAAGATTTTTGGAAGCCTAGAATTCTACTTCCTGAGATAGAGGTCACTGCGAGAGTAGCAGGTATGTTTGTGTTTAGGGACCAAAAAAAATTTCATTTTTGGATATATTAATTTTGAGACAGCTAACAGATATGAAAGTAGAGAGGCTGAATTGACAATTGAATATATGAGCTTAGAGTCGGAGGAGTAGTGAAGCCTGAAACACAATATTGAAAATCTTTTGCATGTAGATGGTGTTCAAAGCATGCAGCTAGATGAGATACTCTGAGAGCAAATGCTTATAAGGAAATGAATGAGCCAGAGGACTGGCGTTAGGGCACCCCAAATATCAAGGTAAGGAGGTGAGGAGGGATAATTTGTTAGGGCAGGAGAAGCAATGAGTGAGGAAGGAAGAGTACCAGATAGAATGTCATCAGAGTCAAGACCAAAAGATGTTTCAGGAAGAAGAAAATTATTATGAGATTTATTAAATGCTGCTGAGAGATTTATTAAAATGAGAATTAAGAACTGACAAGATCATTGGTAACTCTTTTCCTGAAATACCGTTTCCCCACCTTTTCATCTAGGTCAGTGGTCCCCAACCTTTTTGGCACCAGGGACCAGTTTTGTAAAAGACAGTTCTTCCACAGACTGGGGTTTGGGCATGGTTTCAGGGTAATTCAAGTATATTACATTTATTGTGCACTTTATTTGTATTATTATTATACTGTAATATATAATGAAATAATTATAAAACTCACCATAATGTAGAATCGGTGGGAACCATAAACTTGTTTTCCTGCAACTAGATGGTCCCATCTTGGGGTGACAGGAGACAGTGACAGATCATCAGGCATTAGATTCTTATAAGGAGAGCACACCCTGGATCACTCGCATGTGCAGTTCACAATAGGGTTTGTGCTCCTATGAGAATCTAATACTGCCTCTGATCTGACAGGAGGCGGAGCTCAGGTGGTAAAGCAAGTGATGGGGAGTGGCCATAAATACAGGTGAAGCTTCACTCACTCAACTGCCACTCACCTCCTGCTGTGTGGTCAAGTTCCTAAAAGGCCATGGGCCAGTACCCATTGGTTTCCCAGGGCTGGGAACCCCTGATTGAGCTGATTCCTACTAAATTTTTAAGTCCCTAGTACAAAAATATTTATCCAAAAACAGAACAAACAAAAACAAATAGTGACAGACAGAGGATGGAAAGCAGGAGAGAACAGAGGACAAAAACACATATAACTGATGGTTATATGTAAAATATTAAAAAAAAAAAACACTAAATAGGGGTGAATTCTAGAAAGAGGTCTAGACTAAATGACAGCACTGACAGGTACTATGTTGTGGAGGTGAGTCATTGGCTAAACATGCCTGCTAACCAGTGATATGGGAGAATATATCTATGACGTTTTGAGAGCTTGCTAGGATAGAAAATGAACTAACAACACATAGAAGACTGTTAAAACAGAGCTTTGCTTTCTTTACATCATCACCTAATCTGATGACAAATGAAAGTCCATTTTCAGACACTGTGTCCACACTATCCCAAGAACACAAGGTGTTAATATCATCGTATAAGGAGATTTTTTTCCCCACAAATATTCTGAGAAATAATAAAAAAAAATGTATCCTGGGAAATAGTTTTTGAAAGTACAATAGATATTCCTATTGGATTAGAAAATAAAACATTTGAGATACAGTGCTGCCTTCTTAAAATAATCTTTAATAAGAAAACTAGTACAAATGAATAAAAAGGCAAGTGATTGGAGCCCTTCCAATAAAGAGACATCACACTGGTGATACGCCAGATAAATAAGTGTATTAAGTAAAATCTAGTTATCAGTGGAATGGCTCCACAGTCTATCAAGATACTTAAAGGAATTGTGTAATGGATTAAGCTAAGCCATTCGACAATTGTTTTCTTAAGTCTCGTGGTATCAGAAGAAAACATAATTGAGATTTAAAAATTCTCTTACATCAATATAAAGCTAAGGGAAGGCAGATGCACAGTTAACAACTGGAGCACGTACACACAGCACGAGAGAAAACAGGGCTAATAGAAACAGGATATTAAATTGTAAAAACAGTCATTCATTTTAATCCCAGCTCCTTCCCAGGCTAAAGCAGGAGAATCCCTTGAGCACAGGAGTTGTACATCAGCCTGGCCAACATAGCAAGATGCCATCTCAAAAAAGAGAGTAGTCATCTGTTTTTATTAGTTTCTTGAGATGCTATCACTCATCAAATGAAGAACGTTGACTGGCTGTTCCAGGAAGACATTTATTTACTCCCACGCATAACAACCCAACAATTCTAGAGATGTTATGATAGATGTACGAGTTGATGCTACGAATTTTGGGGTCTAACCCAGTACTTCTCAAACTTGAATATGCAAACGTATCAACCAGGGAATTTTGATAAATTCAGATTCTATTCCAGTAGGTCTGGAATGGGATTTCGATTCTGCATTTCTAACCAACTCCCAGTGAAGTCAATGCTGCTGACTGACGCATGACATTTTGAGTCAGAATATAGAGAGGAATAGCGGCGAGGCTGATTAGAGGTAAGTTGTACTCGGTTCTTTATCACAATGAATGACTTTGAAGTCGACTTCACTTTATCTGCTAGTATCCTTCGAATTTGCATTGTTTCTATAGATGAAGGTGGCTAATAGTTTGGCCAATAACTGGGCATGCTTCCAGTAGATGCGATAGATTTGCAATTGTCTGTTCCTGCTCAGTATGCAGGCTTTTATGGCAAGGGGAAAGACTTTGAGTGTTGAAGAACATCCTGTGCCCATAAGATGGAATAAAATCAGTGGTCTTGTGTAAAATTTGTGATCATGGCCTCATTAGCACTGCATTAAAAGTTATTTTTTATTCATTTTTGTCAAGCAGTCTGACTGTTTTATCTAATGAGGCCAAAGGTCAGGCCAAAGATCTATATCTTGTTTCATGACTGCAGACGGCATGCCAAAACTAAGCTAGCTACTTCAGAAGTATGGGCTATGGTTGTTTGAAGAGGGGGTGTGTTTAATGAATAGAAAAACACATACCAATACTGATAAAAGGTACTCCCACACACATACACCTCAAAAGGCATTAACAAATTACTTTGATTGCATTAAGCAACTAATCTTTAATATCATGTATTTACTTTAGTGAATTTTTGCTTCCAAAGGCAGTTTTTTTCTGAATTCATCATCAAATTCTGGAATGCGATACTTTTTCTTTTATGGAGCAGCCACATCATTTAATTAAAAAGGACATAAGTTGACTCTGAAAAAAAGAATGTGATGGCAGTGACATTTAACAAATGGATCCCCTTTCAATTAGGTTTATATTAGTCCATTCTCACACTGTTATAAAAAACTATATGAGACTGGATAATTTCTGAAGAAAAGAGGTTTCATTAACTCACAGTTCCACAGGCTGTACAGTAAGCATGGTGGGAAGCCTCAGGAAACTTATGATCATCACAGAAGGGAACTGGGAAGCTGGCATGCCTTCACACAGCCAGAGCAGGAGGAAGAGAGAAATGGGGGATGTGCTACACACTTTTGTTTAAAGACCAGATCTCATGAAAACTCACACACTGTCATGAGAACAGCAAGGGGTAAGTCCGTCCCCATGACCCAATCACCTCCAACCAGGCCCCTCCTCCAACACTGAGGATTACAATTCAACATGAGATTTGGGTGGAGATACACATCAGTTAGTAAAAGCCAAAGCTCACACATGGTATGTTCAACAAAGCATGATGACCAGAATTGCCACACTCTTCAGAATACAGGGAGATGTAGCCAGCACTCAACCCAGGAGGCTAGGAAAATAAGAACCAGTGAAACAAAATTCTTCACAGATTGTAAACTGCAGATGAGAGGGCAAAGCAGTAGGAATCACATGCAGTGGGACACAGCCTAAGCCTTAACAATCTCAAAGCATTCAATGAAATCTTGGTTTTAGAAGGATAGAGAAAAAACTAAAGAAATTTTTTTTTCTTTTTTTCTGAGATGGAGTCTAGCTCTGTCACCCAGGCTGGCTGGAGTGCAGTGATGCAATCTTGGCTCACTGTAACCATTGTGCCTCCCAGGTTCAAGCAATTCTTCTGCCTCAGTCTCCTGAGTAGCTGGGACTACAGGTGTGCACCACCACACCCCACTAATTTTTGTATCTTTAGTAGAGACAGGGTTTCACCATATTTGTCAGGCTGGTCTTGAACTCCTGACCTTGTGATCTGCCCTCTTTAGCCTCTCAAAGTGCTGGGATTACAAGCATGAGCCACTGCACCCAGCCAAAAAGACTATTGAGAACAGAATCTACAATAAGCAAACCACTGGGGAAGGGACTAGCAGAGAAAGACCTCAGAATATACCATAAACACAAAATACAATTTTTGAAGGTAAGAGGACTACTGCAGAAGTTCACAAAGCTGTGAATGTTTCTGAGGTAGAGGCAGGACAACTTTCTGAATCAAGCTAAGCCTCAAAAACCAAAAAGACACGTTATTTCTGAACATATCATGGTAATAACAGAGGAAGGAGCTCTTGAGCCATGAATGTGTGAAAGCAACTTTGGCTTTTCTCTGCTCTTCATGTAGAAACATTCTCTGAATAGTTAAAAGAAACTTAACTTTATTTAAACACAGAAATAAAAATTAAAACCAAAAACCAAATAAATAAGTTGTAAAACAATATATAAACAAACCAAATAATGTTTCAACAAATAATGAAAACACACCCAATAAACACAGCCATGAACAAGATAAAACCAATGCTCTCAGATTTTTAGATAGTCTAGAAAATTTTTAAATCGTCAAAGCTTTGCAAGAAAAGCATAAACCAGTAACAGAACAGCTCTAAAGAGAGGTAACTAAACAATAATCAAATCTGTAAAGAGAATAGAAAGGAATTAGTAATGAACTAGACAAATGTAAAAGACATACATTTGAGAAACCGACTTTAATATAGAATACAAGAAAAAATAGTTGCACACGAGAAAAAAATGTAGTGTAGGAATTAAGGCACACAATAGAGGAATGCACATTTAATGAACAAGAATAAGAACAACAACAACAAAATAAGGTAAAAATATTTCAAGAGAAAGTTACAAATATAGAATATAAAACAATAAACCAGTAATTTCCATAAATACAAATTAACTCACTTATAAAAAGAGAATTTCAGTTTGACTAACGAAGCAATAATTTTATTGCTGCAGCAAGAGACATAAATAAATGATTGTTAAATTTCAAAAACAAAAGGGATGGCCAGAGATAGACATCAAAATGAATAATGTTTGCAAGCTATTTTAAATAGGTTGCATATATTTTAAAGTCACAAATAATGATATTAAAACAAAACAATAAAAGAGAGAGAGAGAGATAAAAGACATTGTAACTCATGGAAAATTGCCGGAGCACCCACTTATTACCCTGAAAACTGATCATTAACAAAAACAAATGGTATTCGTCCTACCCTTTCAGTGTAATCTGTATTTCAAGATAATTAAATAACCTTAGTAGATACATTTTTCAATACCTATGCTCTCCAGCTAATTACCACAAAAAAATAATAGAATTATAAAAATAACAATTTTGTGATAACTAATACAGTTTGAGTCAGTGTCCCTACCCAAATCTCATGTCAAATTATAATCCCCATGTTCAAGGGAGGGACCTGGTGAAAGGTAACAGGTTCCTGGGGACAGTTTCCCCCATGCTGTTCTCATGACAGTGATTGAGTACTTATGACAGTTGATGGTGGTAAGAGTATTTGGCAGTTCCGCCTTTGCTCTCTCTCTCTCTCCTGCTGCCCTGTGAAGAGTGTGCCTATTTTCCCTTCACCTGCTTCCATGACTGTAAGTTTCCTGCAGCCTCCCCAGCCATGTGGAACTGTGAGTGAATTAAACCAGTCCTGTTTATAAATTACCCAGTTTCAGGTAGTATCTTCATAGCAGTGTGAACACAAGCTAATACAATTACTAATAAAATAAATGATTCAGAAAATGATCATTAATAGATAATGAGGCTGCTAGTAAAAGTTGATCGGAAACTTTTCAGTGAAGAAATCATGCTGTCACTGTTGATCAAATTTGTATCACTGAGAATGAAGTTCTTAGACATTATGTGTTTTTTATATAACGAAGCAACAGGAAGAACACAGAATGACCCATAAATTATTCCTCTCTCTCTCTTGCATACACACTCCTAGGTACACACAAAGAACTTTAATCAAATCTTTAGATCTAATTTGCAGTCTACTGAAAATACAGGAGATAGAGAAACAAATGATATCAACAAGAAACATTCAGCCACATCTAGAATAAAGGTATTTTATAGGAAAAACTGAACCATTTCTCCAATTGCATTAAGAAAAGGTGACAACAGATCACAAGTAATCTTAACGAGACTTAAGTATAGGAGAGTATATTCACCAGTTGGCTGACAGTCATGATTTATTCTTGTTACCATAATGTAATTATTATTTATTCTCCCTTAAGTTCAAGAGCATTTAGGGTAGGATAACAGATTATAAGACCACTTTACTTAAAAGACCTAAGACCATAATATATTGAGAAGACTTCATTTGGATATAACCTCAAAAGCCTAAACAACAAACTAAAATCCATGATGTTTCAGTTTATATTCATACATACATTTTTTAAGAATTGAGAGAATTTGAATATGAATTTGCATTTAGGTCATATTATGCAATTTCTGTTAGGGAATTCTGTGTGACAACAGAATTACAGTTATATAAGAATATATTATTTAAAGAACAGCTCAGTATCTTGGTAGCTGGGATTTGCAATAAAATATTCAAGCAAAAAAGGAGACAGTGCATCCAGTATGGAAACAAATATGACAATAGGTATGGAAACTACAAATGCAATGCTATCCCCATCAAGCTACCATTGACTTTCTTCACAGAACTGGAAAAAAAAAAAAAACCCACCTTAAATTTTATATGGAACTAAAAAAGAGCCCACATAGCCAAGACAATTCTAAGGAAAAAAAAAAAAAAAAACGCTGAAGGCATCATGCTACCTGACCTCAAACTACACTACAAGGCTACAGTAATCAAAACAGCATGATACTGGTACCAAAACAGAGAGATAGACCGATGGAACAGAACAGAGGCCTCAGAAGTAACACCACACATTCACAACCATCCAATCTTTGACAAACCTGACAAAAACAAGCAATGGGGAAAGGATTCCCTATTTAATAAATAGTGTTGGTAAAACTGACTAGTCATATGCAGAAAGCTGAAACCGGATCTCATCCTTACACCTTATACAAAAATTAACTGAAGATGGATTAAAGATTTAAACATAAGACCTAAAACCACAAAAATCCTAGAAGAAAACCTAGGTAATACCATTCAGGACATAGGCATGGGCAAGGACTTCATGACTAAAACAACAAAAGCAATGGCAACAGAAGCCAAAATTGACAAATGAGATCTAATTAAACTTAAGAACTTCTGCACAGCAAAAGAAACTATCATCATAGTGAACAGGGAATCTACAGAATGGGAGAAAATTTTTGCAATCTACCCATCTGACAAAGGTTTAATATCCAGAGTCTACAAAAAACTTAAATTAACAGGAAAAAAACAAACAATCCCATCAAAAAGTGGGCAAAGGATATAAACAGACACTTCTCAAAAGGAAACATTTATGCAGCCAAGAAATATGAAAAAAAAACTCATCATCACTGGTCATTAATGAAATGCAAATCAAAAGCACAATGAGATACCATCTCATGCCAGTTAGAATGGCAATCATTAAAAACTCAGGAGACAGCAGATGCTGGAAAGGATGTGGAGAAATAAGAAGTCTTTTACACTGTTGGTGGGAGTGTAAATTAGTTCCACCATTGTGGAAGACAGATTCCTCAAGGACCTAAAACTAGAAATACCATTTGACCCAGCAATTCCATTACTGGGTATATACTCAAAGGATTATAAATCATTCTATTACAAAGACACATGCACCTGTATGTTTACTGAGGCACTATTCACAGTAGCAAAAACTTGGAATCAACCCAAAAGCCCATCAATGATAGACTAGATAAAGAAAATGTGGCAGATATACATCATGGAATACTATGACATCATAAAAAAGGATGAGTTCATGTCCTTTGCAAGGACATGGATGAAGCTGGAAACCATCATTCTCAGCAAACTGACATAAGAACAGAAACCCAAACACTGCATGTTCACACTCCTAAGTAGGAGATCAACAATGAGAACACATGAACACAGGGAGGGGAACGTCATGCACTGGGACCTGTTGGGGAGGTGGGGGGTTGGGGAGGGATAGCATTGGGAGAAATACCTAATATAGATGATGGGATGATGGATGCAGCCAACCACCACAGCACATGTATACCTATGTAACAAACCTGCACGTTCTGCACATGTATCCCAGAACTTAAGGTATAATTGAAGATAAATAAATAATAGTTACGGAAACTAAGACATGGGTACATAACATTCCTTTCCTCTCTGCTTTTGTGTATACTTGCAAATTTACAAAATGAGAAATTAAAACAAAACAATTGATTTTATAAAAGAAGAACTGTAGTAACTGATCAAGCTTGAGATCAGCTTATTATGGACATAAATTGTAAATGCTTATGCATCTAATAACAGCTTCGAAATGAAGAAAGAACAGACAGAATTGCAAGGGGAAATTAAAAACACAGTATTAGTGATTTCCAAACAAAACCCTCTAAAAATTGATAGAACACATAGACATAAATTAGTAAGAATATAGACGATTTGAACTATACTATTAACCAACTTCACTTAACATTTATAGAATATTCTACCCAACAAAAGCAGAACATTCTTTTCCAGTACACATAGAACATTTGCAAAGATAGACCATATTTTGCACCATATAACAAGTGTCAATACATTTAAAATAATTTAAGTCAATTATTAATGACTTAAAATTATTTAAGTCATATATAATTATTAATTTCCTAGAGATCTTTCTGTTATACATTTCTTATTTAATCTAAGCAATTAAATTAGAAATTTGTAACAGAAAAATCTCTAGGAAATTCTTCCAAATATTTGGAAATGATATAATGCATTCTAAATAATCCATGGGTCAAAGAGATCAAAGAAAATTTAGGGAGCATTTTGAACTATTCAGTTCAAAGAAAATACTACCTATCAAAACTTGTGCCATGTTGCTAAAAAAGTATTTGGGGAACATTTATAGCACAAAATACTTGTATTGGAAAGGAAGAAAAGTTTCAAGGCAATGACCTCAGCTCCTACCTAAATAAATTGGAAAAGATAGGAAAGAAATATCTCTGAAATATGCAGAAGGGAAATGATAAAGATTAGAGTCTGGAAATTAATGAAATAGGAAAAAGTAAAATATAGACAATCAATTGAACCAATATCTGGCTATTTGATAATATTAAGAAAGGATAAACTTTTAGCCAGACTTACCAAGAAAAAAAATGATGTTACAAATTGCCGACTGCAGGAATGAGAGAAACTTCTCTTCCTGTGTCCATGTGTTCTCTTACTACAGATTCTACATCTATTAAAGAGATAATAAAGAAGTATTATGGAACACTTTATGGTAATAAAAGCAACAATTTAGATGAAATGGACAAATTCCTTGAAGAGAAAAAAAATCTCATTTAAGAAGACATACCTATTTAAAACCCTGTATTTTAAAATGTTCATTTTTAGTAAAAACCTTACAGAGAAAAATGCAAAGTCCAGATGCCTTTCCTTGTGGATTCTAAGAAACACTTAGGGAAGAAATAATGCCAAACCGATATACACTTTTTTAGGAATTTTTAAAGAGGGAATACTTCATACTCATTCTATGAAGCCAGAATTACCTTGGTTCCAAAATCAAACATTACATAAGACAATTACGGACCAATATCCCTTATAAACACGGGGCAAAAATGCTGAACAAGTTTTCTAAAATTGAATACAAATGGACTTTATTCCAGGAATCAAGTATTGGTTGATTTAAAAATCAATCAGTGCAATTTACCATACAAACAAACTTAAAAAAAAAACAGATTATAAATTCAGTATCTATTCCTGTTAAAAACTCTCAGAAAGGTAGGAATAGAAGGCATATTATTTTCCTTTGGCTGCCATAACAAATCACCACAAATTCGGTGGCAGAGAACAACAGACCTTTATTATTTCATAAATCTGGTGGCCAAAAATACAAAATCAAGGTGTCAGCAGGTCCACTAGCCCCAGAGGTTCTGAAGACCATTCCTCTCTGCCTCTTCCAGGTTTTGGTGACCCTTGGCATTCCTCGGCTTTTTTAGCTTGTCGCCAAATCACTCAAATATCTGTCTCCATCTTCACATCACCTTCTGTGTGTGTCTACAACTTCTCCTTTCTGTCTCATATAGATACTCGTCATTGAATTTAAGACCCACCCGGGTAATCCATAATGATGTCATTTCAAGATCTTTAACCTAATTACTTCAAAATTACTTTTTTTTTTTTTCCAAATAAGATACCATCCACAGGTTCCAGAGATCTAAGCGTGGGCAAATCTTTTGGGGGTCGCTATTCAAGGCATAACAGCAGGAAGTTCCACATCCTTACAAAGGGCACCTGCAGAAAAGCTACAGCGAGTACCGCACTTAGATGAAAGACTGAATGCTTTTTTCCTAAGAACTAGATCAAAACAAGGATATCCACTCCCACTACTTCTATTCAACATTGTACTGAAGGTTCTGGCCAGGATAGTAAGGCAAGAAAAAGAAATCAAAAGCATCCAATTTGGAAAACAAGGAAACCCATTTTTGGTAAAGGTTTAATGGTCATTTATATTTAAAAAATATGATAGAACATACCAGAAAACTATTAGGACTAATGAATGAGTTTAGAATGGTTATATGATATAAGATCAATATATAAAAAGCAACTGTTATTCTATCTGCCAGCAACAAACAACTGGAAAATGAAACTGCACAAAAATAATCTCAGTGAGACTTCATTAGCGACCAGAATTATTATTTGTTGCTGTAATAATAGTAATGTTTGCTCTAAATGACACTTTTGAAACAGTAGCACAATAGAAAGAATGTCAGTCAATTATGTAATAGTATTATATCAATAATGATTTTCTGATTTTGCTAACTGGACCATGGTTATGTAAAAAACTAATCTTTGTTTTTGGAGATACATACTGAAATACTTAGATGTTAAGGGCCATCTCAAATTGTTATGCAAATGCATAAAATGTACATATTTGAGAGAAAGAGAAACAACCAAGTAAATGTTAATTAGGAGACAATTATGGAATCTGAATGAAAGGTATACAAGATGTTTTCACACTATTCTTCTATCTTTTCTGTACGTAAGCCTGACAGTACTTAAGAGTAAAATCTTATAAAACAGAATGTGAGGAAAGGAATTGAAAATGATGTATCTAAATCATTCTTGAGGAATTGTGCTGCAAATAAAGCCATAGTTGATTGGACAAAGAGGGTCAGGAGGTATGAAACTTTATTATAACCCCTGGCACAGAGCGGTGTTAAACTATGAGAGGCAGGTCAGGAGGATAAAACTCAAAGAATGCCATGTCCTGATCATTCTGTGGCCAGAAGACAGGTCAGCAATGTTATTTTTTCTGTTTTCATTCTCTCTTTTCTCTGATCCACACAGTTGGGTTTGTGTAAGGTGAGTGCCTCCATTATACACTTAACATTTATTTATCAATTCTCATACTCAAGATCAGATTTTGCAATGTATAGCTATATGACTTAAAAAGCCAAACATCACAAATAACTTTTGTATTTTTACCAAGTCTTCTAAACTGGAATGAAGCAAATACCATCAAGCTTTATCATAACAGCATCTATAGAAACAGAAGGAGGGGAGAGACACAAACACTTTTCTAGAACTGAATTAGTCATCTATGAGGATGTTTCCCTACCTACTAAACTGTCCTCCAAGAAGGGTAGAATAAATGAATGTGGAATCATAGTTCTTTTGTAAAGGATCCAGATACTTTCTCAGGCTGAGAGGTGCTGCTGTAATGCTCTCAGATCATTCTGGGGAACAAGGCACATCAGGTCTTGCCTCTCGTGTTCTTTCCCACTGCTGTGCAAGGAGGTTAATTGGAGAGACTGGGAAAAGGGTGGTGGGAATCCTTGCTCTATGAAGGCTGTAGTCAATGTTTCAATTTAAGTTACATATTGGAGAAAAAAGTACTCACTACCTGGTAGTTTTCTCACACTTACATCAGATTATTGTCCTTCAGTTATGAACACACATTTATCTTTGACACCTTACAATATTATTATTAAGTGTCTTCTCTCTTGAGCCTGGGAGGTGGAAGTTGCAGTGAGCCTAGATTTCGTCACTGCACTGGAGCCTGGGAGACAGAGCTACGAGACTATCATCTCAAATGTGTGTGTGGGGGGTGGGTGAGTGGGTGAGTGTGTGTGTGTGTGTGTGTGTGTGTGTACATATAATTTAGGGGAAGAATACGTAAAGAATACCAACTTTAAAAGCCTATATTGGGAGAAAAGATGGTTGAGAGAGGGCTGTCTGATTAAAAATAAATTGGAATGGTAATAGCCAGTATGAGATTAATTCAATTTTTTCATTCAAAATAAGGTAACACTATTTTCTGTGCTTGTCTGGACAAACCATCCTTCATGAATGGTAGTCTTTTGACTATTTTAGTAACAGCCAGCAGCAAAGGAATTTCGAGAATATCAAGTAAGTAAACTAAAAACAAGAAAGTTTGACTTCCAGTAGAAGCAAAGAACAAAAATTATTCATTTAGCAAAGCTTGGCCAAATTGAAATGGCCCTAGACAAGAATCTGTAGGGTATAAAGGAGAAAGAAAAATTGTTTAGAATGTAGTAATGGGATGCAATTAAGGAAAAGAAAATGTAGGCTGAATATCAGAAACGATTTCCTAACAGTCTATTAGACTGTACATTAGTTTCCCAGGGGAAGAAATAGAAGCCTCATTGCCTAAGTCATTTAGAGCTAGTCTGATTCCCAGAGGGTGTGGCAACTCAGAAGGAAATGAAAAATGTAGAGTCATGAAAGTCAGTCTAAGTTAATTTTACAGCGCTGTGAACTGCTGCCGTAGGTATGGAGAGGGGTGTAAAACCACTGTGAAGACATATTCTATCACTTTAAAATGAATGGTTCACCTAGCTATGTAGCATCACCAACATCAGATTATGCTGTCAGGTAAATCCAGGACTGCCCCAGGCTGAGTGCTAGCACAACACAGTAACAGATGAGATTAAAATGTGAAAGGAATCTTAACACGGCTGCAACTTCCGCCACACTGAAAGACACACGGCTGATTTAGACCATCTAGCTGCCTGAGTATATGCTTACCTCTCCCGTCTTTGCCTTACGTGTTTCCTCAAAAGCTCCACTGAAGAGCATGGACTTTGTAAAACAGCCTGTTCTGACTAAACTTCTAACCTGAAAGCGCTTTGGGGATCAGCTTGTACTGTTTATTTAACCAAATTAATGACAGCGATCTTGTTTTAGATTGCATGGAACATTTCTTTTAAATGTCTTTTATTCTTTTCTAATTCCTCCATCTTTCTTCTCCTTACCACGAAGGTGAGATTCTACAGTTTCGAAGCACGCTTATTTTCCCAGGCCAAAAACAATTTTCCAGATACTTCGGGATCCAGCTAGCATTAATATAAATCAGAATCTAAGGACTATTAATGTAAGACATTTTTATGACTCCCAAAGAAAGGAAAAAAAATGCTGCCCTTAAAACTGTGACACAATGCTTTTTCTAATTTTTATCTTATGCATATTGGAAGAGCTTTTTAAAGCGTTTTTGTTATAGATGATTTACCATCATCAAATTTGTATATATTTTTAAATTGGTGAAATACATTTCTTAATATATTCCTAAACAATTCCACATTTAGACTGTAACTTTTCTGCATCCCTTTCAAACCCAGGGGTTTATCTGTGTTTCATCACTAAAAATGGTCCCCTATGCCATAAAGAGCATTAGCAATGCAGCATTTCCTTTCAAAGTACCCTGCTATAGTCTCTGGGATTTTCTCACAAGCTGATGACACCTGTTCTGCAAAATTTGCTGCTGGCACTTTCTTGCTTGGCATGTAATAGTCAATAGAAGCAAAAGATAACACATCTTTTTCTCCCTGTAGAATCTTTCTTTCTTAACTCCAACAAATCATTTTGCTTTGGATTTCCAAGAAAATTTTAAGATTTCTTTCATTGCTTTTAGGATGGATATTTGTTTCTGGACAATTAAATATATGTCCTACTGCATGGTTTCTGTTTCTTTCTTTACATACAATAATTTTTCACTTTAGTATAGAATCATAATGTAATTTTTAAAGACATTTTTAAAGGCAATTAAGCGTAATGATTGTAGTACATGCATAATTCATTTAAAATGGCAATATGAATAACTATGACCAAATTTGCGTATGTGCAGTCAGTGATGTCTATGTCATAACTGCCACCTGGTTGACAATGACAGAGGATGTCAAAACTGTATTTTCCAGAAAGACTTTAAATCCCTTCTTCTTTGAACATTTTCCTCAGGCCTTATTCATCCCAGCTGGAAAATTTTACTAGCTCCTAGGTTAAAGTTAAGTTATTGAGAAATAACCACTGGTGTCTTTCTTAAGAAAAACTACAGGACTTTTTTTTTTAAGTTGCTCATGGCAAACATCCTGCTTGAGGAAAACACACAAATTAGAGTGCTTGAAACTTTGCCTGCCATTCTAAGCATTTTTGTTGCATATTATCATAAGGGCTGTGTTCCTTCCAATAAGCTAGAACATTACTTCCTTGAAAAGGTATTTGAAGAAGTTTCTGCAAAGGCATTCTTCCATGCTGTACTCAGCTAATAAGGAGTAACTTTTTATTCCTTCAGATCTCCTCATTGATTTCAATAATTACTAATTTTAATATGAATTATTCTTCTTGATAGGTTAAACTATGGGGAAAGATGTATCTTAAAATTGACACAATAAAGCATCTGTCATTATATGGCCTTTTTTCCTATTCATTTTTACTCCAGCTCAAGTCAGCTACCATGTGTATACTCGGATTCTATTGCCACTGAATGCTATCTGGATATCACTTCCTTCCTATGAACCATCCCTCATTACTGCAGGATTAGTACAACATAGTCTATGTCTGTGTGTGTGTGAATACCATATCCCTTATTGTTCAAAGTATCTTTAGCAGCTACTACTATTACTAGGGAGTAATGTATACACTTAACCCTATATACTCATGACCTATTTCCCAGTGTACAAATGTATATTGAGTACCAACCATGTACTAAATTTAGTGCAAAGCATGAGAAATAACAATGAACAAAACAAGCTTGATTTCTGAGCTTTCCGCATCTACAGTCTCGTTCTATACAAAGTCTTTATGGAATAATAAGGAGCTGTTAGGTGATCCAGATAGCTTCAGATTCCTAAGATATGCCCTTGAAATTATTAAGAAAGTTCCAGAACAAAAGCATTGGAATAAGTGTGATCTACATCATGGCCGCTTTGGAATTGTGTGAATGCGTGTGTGTGTGTGTGTGTGTGTGTGTGTGTGTGTGTGTGTATTTACATTAAAGGATTTAGAATACTCCCAGAATTCTGGTTGGAAGGCAGATGACCCAAAGCATTCTGAAAGAAAGCATAGGAAATGGTGTGTTTTTATGTGGGGGCTTCTCAAAATATTATGCAAAGCCTCTTCTTGAAGTTAAAGAGCCAAAAACTGAGGTCAGTAGAATCATTTTGCTAATCTCTGTACACTTTAAGGAAATTAAATGTTAACAATAGTATGTTTTAGAGTTTCAATAGCTAGAGGAGAATACCGGACATTTTCAACACAAAGAAAAAATGCTAAACAGCTGAAATGATGGATATGCTAATTACCCTGCTCTGATCATCCTGCGTTATATATATCACAGTATCACATGGACCCCATAAATGTGTGCAATCATTATGTACCAATTTAAAACATTTTTAAAATAAAAATTAAAAAACTAAAGGCAAAACAAAAGTAAAGTATACGAGGGGATGTGCATAATTTCTATGCAAAAAAAAGAGATAAAGAAATTAAATGGAGAGAAAAAAGTATCTATTTAAATTTACCAGGAAAGTGCTTTTAAGAGACTCAAATAATCCCCTTCAAACCATTCGAAGTTTCAAAAGGGCAAGAAAGTTGTTACTCGAATGTTTAATTAACATGTATTGCTTGCATATTAGTTTTACATGACTCACATTTCGTAACACAGTAGAGTTGTGTTCTTGCTATCCTATGTGCACTTTATAGCATTTTCAGCCCCCATATATAATCAACACATATGGTTCATTTATACCCATTTTGTAACACTTGGAATATAATTTCCCTATTTCAAATGATTATAGGGGTTTATAGTTCTTTCACTGCTTCCACTGAATTCAGCAAGAATTTATTGAGCAAACTAAGTGTAAAGTAATTTGCAAACAATGCTGTGAGAGGCATAAAGATGAAATAGGTATGCTTTCTATGCTTAAGGAATGTGGCATCTGAAGGGCAGAGTGGGCACAATTATGCACCTGTATGTGCCTTGTGTTGTGCTGGGCAAACAGGTACAGAAAAGAGTATGGGTGGTTGCTATCTTTCAGCAGTTTAACTTTAGTGGGGTATCGGAAATAAATACTAGGGTGTTGAAAGGTTCAGAGGCAAAAGAGACAAGGCAAAGTTGCAGAAATGGAAGTGTGTTCAACATGTATTAAGAAAAGAATGCAAAAGGTGAGGGAAATGACCAGGAATGAAACCATGAAGTAGGCCGGGATCTGACAGCTATAGATGTCACATGTTATGAAATATGGAAAATACTTATGGAGAGTCATTGGTGAGTTTTAAACTAGGGGATGATATGGGTACCCCTTCATTGTAGAATTATTATTCTGGTAGGGGTAGAGGGAATAGAGAGAAAGACTTGAGGAAGGTTATGCCACGCTTCTGAATCTCATGCGTAGAAAAGGTGAGGGAATGGAGGGGTTAGGATTATGAATTCCTACTAATAGCGCCTCAATTCTAACCTTTTCTTATATACCCCTCTCCAAAACCCCAACCCAGATAACATCGGCATTCCTTCTATATGTACGTCTGCTCCGTTATTCCCTCATTGTAACATAATTATCCTTTCCATATTTCACACTTTGCAGTCCAAATCATAGACGAAGCTGTTCCAACTGATTTAATTAACATCTTGGTAGCAGCTCTAGAGCCCTACATCCAGCTGCTTATTATTGCCTGGATATTTCAAGGGCTTCCCAGGACTTAAACCAGTTAAATGCTAATTCTTATTTTTTGGCAATTACTAAATTCCAGGCAATGTGCAAAGCAATTGATATTCACTGTATTACTGAAAGATCATGCTGAATTTGGAAAAGATCTAGGAATAAAGAGGCACTCTAGTCCTGCCTTGCTTCCTGCAGCTATGCTATCACAATCCAGTGCTAGTTATCATTGTTATAAACCATAAACTCCTTTCACTGAAGTTGGTGTGATGTTTCATTTTATGTGTCAACATAAGCATTAGTACCCAGTGACTTAATCAAACACTAATCTAGGTATTGCTACGAAGCTATTTTGTAGATGTGGTTAACATATATAGTCAGTTGACTTAAGTAAAGCAGATTAACCTCAATCATTTTGGGGGGACTTATCCAACCAGTTGAAGCCCTTAAGAGCAAAAACTGAATTTTCCTGAAAAAAAAGAATTACGCATCAAGATTTTAAGGTGGATATCCTGCCCATGTTTCCAGTCTGCCAGCCTGCCCTACAAACTTCAAACTCAAGACAGCAAGAAGAATTCCTGCCTGTATTTTTCAGCCTGCTGATCTGCCCTACAGATTCTGAAATTACCAGATCAGCCCACACAATTGCATGAGCCAATTTCTTTAAATAAATCATGTATATTTGAAATATATGTGTGTGTGGTGTGTATATATGTACATACATACATATATACACACATATATATGTGTGTGTGTGTGTGTGTGTGTGCATAGAGCAAAACAATTGCTCTATGTACACCTATTGCTATTTGTTCTGTTTCCCTTAGGAACCCTGACTGATCGAGTTGGCTTAGCTGCCTGACCTAATGATTCTTTCCCAAAGGGGCAAAGTGGGGAGGAATAATGGGGAAAATACGGCATCTATTCTAAGCAAAATGTGATATGGGACCCAAAGACTGAAAACGTTTGGAATTAATTTATCCTGACAGTGGTTCCTATTCTTTTCAATTTCTGGATCTACTCATTCCTTTTATTACGTAACCTATCTCAGATTCTTCCATTGGATCTAACTCTCCATGAGAAATACTAATCAATGTTTATGTGTTATTACACCATATATTTTCATGAGATATGTGTAGCAGTTGTCTTTATTTAAATGTATAATAAAATGATTTTAGATATTAGTGTAGAAATCAAGTAGCTTTTTCTCTCTTTCACATTTATATACTATTTACACTCTAAATGATAGATATTAAGTGTTCCAATTTCCCTAGGTGACTTTTGTTTTTAAGATGGAGTCTCACTCTTTTGCCTAGGCTAGAGTGCAGTGGCACCGTCTTGGGTCACTGCAAACTCTGCCTTCCAGATTCAAGCGATTCTCCTGCCTCAGCCTCCTGAGTAGCTGGGACTCCAGGTGTGCGCCACCACACCCAGCTAATTTTTGCATTTTTAGTAGAGATGGGTTGGCAAGGCTGATCTCCATATGAGACTTTTTTATTAGTGTTTTATTTGCAGGATAGAAGGTTCACCACCGTTCCTAAATATAAAACACAGAGGCACTATGTTTTTTTTCCTCAATGACTTCCATCTTAATGCTACTTTCAGCAGCAGGAAAAACTTTTTATATACATTTAAACACTGTGGGTAATGATCCTAAAAACATTTTAGCCATGCTCTCTAACCAGTGCCTCCCCAGGGAAGAAGTGGTGAAAGCAGGGGGAAATAACTGATTATATATTCTATAGATTAATACTGCTACAATAAAAGCAGGTAACAGGAAGATAATTTTTAAATTACTAAATTAGTTGATTATTTGGCTATAGATGAGGGCAAAACATTAAACAATAATTACACACAGTAGAAATCTGAGATAAAGCACATAGTGAGACCATCTGAGGTTCTAAAGGGATTCCACTCAGCCAACTATTGAAGAACTTTCGTCATTATATCTGTAACCTCAGCCCTTCAAAATTTTATGTTTCTGATGCAGTAATAAAAGTTTAGAAGTTAAAAATCTTTTCTTACACTTTGATTGTATCTATTGTCATACATACATTGTATTAATTAGATGAGTAGTAACAGTTTATATTGCAGCCAAAAATTAGAGGAGCTACCATAATCTAACACAGGAACAGAATTGGAATCCCAGGTATGGAGTGGATCAAATTTGCTAGGTAATTTATAGTACTAACAAAGATAAACATATTTAGGCACACATTTTTTATTATTTAATTTTTCAACATCTTACTATTTCTGCACTTCTGGCTCTTCTGGAACAGCAAATTATTCTATTTCTGTTTTTCTAAAAAAAATGTAAGATACCATACACAGTATAACTGCTTTCTATTAAGGAGTTAAGGTACATTCACCATTCATCATTTTGTGACCCTAGAACCTCTCTCTTAGAATTTTGTACAATAGAGAATATAAGGATCAAATGAGATGATGCAGGCAAAAAAGTGTTCATTTTCTACTTGACACAGAATGAGGTTCTCAATAATACTAAGTTACTTATCTCTCTGCTTTGGCATTCTTGCTCCAGTAGAAGTGCTTGCAATAATTCATGGTTCGGCCAGGCACAGTGGCTCATACTAATCCTAGTACTTTTGGAGGCATGGCAGGTGAATCACCTGAGGTCAGGAGTTCCAGATCAGCCTGGCCAACATAGTGAAATCCTGTCTCTATTAAAAATACAAAAATTAGCCAGGCATAGTGGTGTGTGCTTATAATTTCAGCTACTCCAGAGGTTGAGGCAGGAGAATCACTTGAATCTGAAAGGTGGAGGCTGCAGTGAGCTGAGATCTTGCCACTGCTCTCCAGCCTGGGCATCAGAGTGAGACTTCATCAAAAAACACACAAAAAAAATACAAGCGACAGAGGAGTGGCTAGCAAGATGGTCAAATAAGAACAGCTCCAATCTTCAGCTCCCAGTGAGATTAACAGAGAAGGCGAGTGATATCTGCATTTCCAACTGAGGTACCTGACTCATCTCATTGGAGCTGGTTAGAGTGTGGATGCAGCCCATGGAGGATGAGCTGAAGGTGGGTGGAACATTGCCTCACCAGAGAAATGCAAGGGAATCTCCCTCCCCTAGCCAAGGGAAGCTGTGAGGGACCCTGCCATGAGGAATGGTGCATTCTGGCCCAGATACTATGCTTTTCCCACAGTACAACTCGTACACCAGGAGATTTCCTCAGATGCCTACACCACCGGGCCTTAGGTTTCAAACACCAAACTGCGTGACCATTGGGAAGACATCAAGCTAGCATCAGGAGTTTTTTGTTTTCATACCCCAGTGGTGCCAGCGAGACAGAAATGTTGACTCCCCTGAAAAACGGGCTGAAGCCACAAAGCCAATTAATTGGTCTAGCTCAGCAGATCCCACCCCTATGGAGCCCAGCACACTAAGATTCACTCGCTTGAAATTCTCATTGCCAGCACAGCAGGCTGAAGTCGACCTGGGACACTCAAGCTTGGTCAGAGGAGGGGCGTCCACCATTACTGAGGGATGAGTAGCTGGGTTTCCCCTCACACTAAAAACAAAGCCACCAGGAAGTTCAAACTGGGTGAAGCCCACCACAGCTCCGCAAGGCCACTGTAGCCAGACTGCCTTTCTAAATTCCTCTTCTATGGGCAGGGCATCACTGAAAGAAAAGCAGCAGCCCCAGTAAGGGACTTATAGATAAAACTCCCACCTCCCGGAAACAGAACATGTGGGGGAAGGGGCACCTGTAGGCTCAACTTCAGTGAACTTAAAGATTCCTGCCTGCCAGGCTCTGAAGAGAGCAGCGGATCACCCAGCACAGCATGCAAGCTCTGCTAAGGAATGGACTGCCTCCTCAAGTAGGTCCCTAACACCTGTGCCTCCTGACTAGGTGACACCTCCCAACAGGGGTTGAGAGACACCTCATACACGACAGCTCCAGGTGGCATCTAGCAGGTGACCCTTTGGGATGAAGCTTCCAGAGGAAAAAACAGGCAGCAATCTTTGCTGCTCTGCAGCCTCCACTGGTGATCCCAAGGCAAACAGAGTCTGGGGTGGACCTCCAACAACTCCAGCAAACCTGCAGCAAAGAAGCCCAACAGAAGGAAAACTAGCAAACAGAAATGAAGTATCAACATGAACAAAAAGGACAGCTACACAGAAACCCCACACAAAGGTCACTAACATCAAAGACCAAACATAGCTAAATCTAAAAAGATAAGTAAAGACCAGTGCAAAAAGGCAAAAATCACAAGTATTCCTATGCACCAATAATAGAGAGCCAAATCATGAGTAAACTCGCAATCACAATTGCTACAAAGAGAATAAAATACCTAGGAATACAACTAACAAGGAATGTGAAGGACCTTTTCAAGGAGAACTACAAACCACTGCTCAAGGAAATAAGAGAGGACACAAACAGATGGAAAAATATTCCATGCTCATGGTTAGGAAGAATCAATATTGTAAAAATGGCCATACTGCCCAATTTATAGACTCCATGCTATTGCCATCAAGCAACCATTGACTTTCCTCACAGAATCGGAAAAAGTCACTTTAAACTTATATGGAACCAAAAGAGAGCCCACAGAGCAAAGACAATCCTAAGAAAAAAAAAAAAGCTGAGGGCATCATACTACCTGACTTCAAACTACACTACAAGGCTATAGTAATCAAAACAGCATGGTACTGGTATCATAACAGAGATACAGACCAATGGAACAGAACAGAAGCCTCAGAATTAACACCACATATCTACAATCATCCGATCTTTGACAAACCTGACAAAAACAGGCAATGAGGAAAGGATTCCATATTTAATAAATGGTGTTGGTAAAACTGACTAGCTATGTGCAGAAAGCTGAAACTGGATCCCTTCCTTACACCTTATATAAAAATTGACTCCAGATGGATTGAAGATTTAAAAGAAGACCTAACACCATAAAAACCCTAGAAAAAACAAAGGCAATACCTTTCAGGACATAGGCATAGGCAAGGACTTCATGACTAAAACACCAAAAGCAATGTCAACAAAAGCCAAAATAGACAAATGGGATCTAATTAAACTTAAGAACTTCTGCACAACAAAAGCAACTATCATGAGAGCAAACCAGCAAACAACAGAATGGGAAAAAAATTTTGCCATCTACCCATCTGACAAAGAGCTAATAATCATAATCTACAAAGAAATTAAACAAATTTACAAGAAAAAAAAACAAAAAGTAGGCAAAGGATATGAGCAGACACTTTTCAAAAGAAAAGATTTATGCAGCCAACAAACACATGAATAAAAGCTCGTCATCACTGGACACTAGAGAAATGTGAATCAAAACCACATTAAGATACCATCTCACACAAGTTAGAATGGCGATTATTAAAGAATCAGGAGACAACAGATGCTAGAGAGGATGTGGAAAAATAGGAACACTTTTACACTCTTGGTGGAAGTGTACATTAGTTTAAACATTGTGGAAGAATGAGGCAATTTCTCAAGGATGTAAAACTAGAAATACCATTTGGCACAGAAATCCCATTACTGGGTATATACCCAAAGGATTATAAATCATTCTACTATAAAAACACATGCACACCTATGTTTATTGCAACACTGTTCACAGTAGCAAAAACTTGGAACCAACCCAAATGCCCATCAATGATAGACTGGATAAAGAAAATGTGGCACATATATACCATGGAATACTATGTAATCATATAAAATGATGAGTTCATATCCTTTGCAGGGACATGAATGAAGCAGAAACCATCATTCTCAGCAAACTGACACAAGAACAGAAAACCAAACACCACATGTTCTCATTCATAAGTGGGTGTTGAACAATGAGAATAGATGGACATAGGGAGGGGAACATCACACACTGAGGCCTGTCGGTGGGTGGGGAAGCTATGGGAGGGACAGCAGGGGGTAGGGATATTGGGGAGGGATAACATTAGGAGAAATACCTAATGTAGATGACAGGGGGGATATGCAGCAAACCACCATGGCATATGCATACCTATGTAACAGTCCTGCACAATCTGCACATGTACCCCAGAAGTTAAAGTATAATAATAAAAAAAAATCAACACCATTTCATGCTAAAAACTCTCAATAACCTAGGTTTTAATGGAACATATCTCAAAATAGTAAGAGCATTTTATGAAAAACCCACAGCCAATGTCATACTGAATGGGCAAAAACTGGAAGGATTCCCTTTGAAAACCAGCATAAGACAAGGATGCCCTCTCTCACCACTCCTATTCAACATAGTATTGAAAGCTCTGGCCAGGGCAATCAGGCAAGAAAAAGAAATGAAGGTATTCAAACAAGAAGAGAGGAAGTCAAATTGTCTTTGTTTGCAGATGACATGACTGTATATTTAGAAAATCAAATAGTCTCAACCCCAAATCTCCTTAAGCTTATAGGGAACTTCAGCAAAGTCTCAAGATACAAAAATCAATGTGCAAAAATTACAAGCATTCCTATACACCAATAATAGATAAACAGAGAGCCAAATCATGAGTAAACTCCCATTCACAATTGCTACAAAGAAAATTAAATACCTAGGAATACAACTAACAAAGGATATGAAGGACCTCTTTATATCCTGCTCAAGGAAATAAGAGAGGACACAAACAGATGGAAAACCATTCCATGCTCATGGATTGGAAGAATCAGTATCATAAAAATGGCCATACTTCCATAAGTAATTTAGATTTAGATTCAACGTTATCCCATCAAGCTACCATTGACTTTCTTCAGAGAATTAGAAGAAAACTACTTTAAATTTCATATGGAACCAAAAAAGAGCCCATATAGCCATGTCAATTGTAGGCAAAAATAACAAAGCTGGAGGCATTATGCTACCTGACTTCAAACTATACTACAAAGCTACAGTAACTAAAACAGGATAGTACTAGTACTAAAACAGAGATATATATATACCAATGGAAGAGAACAGAGGCCTCAGAAATAATGTCACACATTGTGGGGACTCAGTCAGAGTGGTGGGAAAAACTATAGGGAAAGGACACAAACTTTCTGAAAGGTCTGAAGGTTCTGCAGAGACCCTGAGGAGCTGAAGGCAGCTATTCAATAACCCTGAGGCAGAGGAGTAGGTATAAGGGAGTGTGGGGGAATTTATGTTCAACAGGCTTGTTTAGTTATGTTGACCAGAAACTGACCTTTAATCATCTGTGCACATGACATTCCCTGAACAGGGAACAATAAATGTTAATCATCTACAGGTTGTATTGGCTCCAGGTTTTCAGCATTGTGCCTGTAATGAATAAAAGTAAGCAGCTCCAGCTTTTCAGGGCTGCTGTCTGGCCACTAGAGCCCGGGAGTCACCTGGCTGCTCTTACACTGCATACCTGCGTCTGAGTACTCATTTCATCTGTTGGCCTGGGTCTGTGGGGCAGACTTGGCAGGTGGTGAAGAACACTGCCACGGATCCCGATGGAAGCCTCGAAAACGAAAGCGAAGTGACTACGCAGTAAGTAATTGATGCCCACTGGAGATTTTCAAGTTCAAGGGGATTTTTAAGCTAGGGTTTCACCACGGGACAACAGTTATTGGCCCAAAAGCAACAGTACATAAAAGTATTCAAACAGCTGCTTCAAGCTAGCAGAATGTACATCTCAGAGGCCCAATTAAGGGCCCAATACAAACTGTTGTTTTCCATAACCCAGGGTTCTTGGAAGAAGACACGCTTCTAGAGCTCTAGAAGAAATCTTAAACGACATCATGTCCAAGGGCAACATGTCCTAGTAACATCTTCAACATTATGGGCCTTAGTTAGGGCTACTTTGGCACTGTCTACACAGAAGAGTCTAAAAAAGAGAAGGGAGCAAGAACCATCATCTACCCTACTGCCTCCTCCTCCTCCCTCAGCCTCACCGTTACCAGGTAAAGGTGCCGCAGCGGAGACACAGATTTTCCCTGAGCCCCCTCCCCCAGTTAAATTGGAAAAAAGACAAGGGATACACAGCTATGGGACCCTGTTTTAGTCAAACAGCATTAGAAGGGGAGTTCTTGGCCTGCCTGGTGATGCAAGATCAACAAGGCAATTGGATATATGAACCCATTACGTTCAATACTTATAAATAAGAAAAAGCATTAGAGAAACAGAGCTGCTAACCCATTTACAAAAGGATTAACTGAGGCCATACCAGACAACTTTCATTTGACCCCATGGGACTGGTCAGTGCTAGCTAAAACAACTGTAGTGGCCAGTCAATACTTCCTCTGGAGGGCAGAATACGATGAGTTGTGCGAACAACAAGCCAACCAGAATCAACTGGCCAGGCAAAACATAACAGCTGCTATGCTCCAGGGGAGGGGTCCCTATGTCAATGTACAACAGCAATTAAATTTTGTCCCCCAAGCCTATGTACAAATGTCCTTATGTGTTCACAGGGCTTGGAGCCAGATCCCCAAAGCAGGAGTTCAACAGGGATCTTTTGTAAATGGTCGACAAGGGCTTCGGGAGCCATTTGTTGAATTTACCAATAGGTTAACCCAGGCAATTAAGAGACAAATTAGTCATGCCCAGGCCACTGTTATCTTACTGTCGTAACTGGCTTATGAAAATGCCACAGTACACCATCAGCAGGCAATGCAGGCAATCAGAGGAAAGGCAGCTACAGTCGAGGAACTTACACAAGCATGTCAGCTGGTGGGGACTGAAACACACAAAGCCAGAATATTGGCTATGGCATTAAAGCCTCCAAAAATAAAAAGGGAAAAACCCAAATTGTTTTCTATGCAGAGAGCCAGGTCATATGAAGCAGGAATGCCCAAATAGTAAAGACCAAAGCAACTGAGGAAAAGAACACCCCTCTATCTGCCCCCAAAGTATAAAGGAAAATTGAGGAAATAGAGCAAGCTATTTCTCAGAAGCAAGTAGATTGCACAGACCCACAATATTCAGTCCAATTATCTGTATTACCTACTAAACATTCCCCAACAGGATTAATAGGACAGATGGCCCCAGGGCTACACTTACCTAATCAGTTATGGCAAACAGATATTACCCATACCCCTGAATTTGGAAAACTAAGATATGTACATGTATCCATTGATACCAATTCTCACCTAATTAGCACTCATGCTCTTTCTAGACAGTCTGCCTGATACGGTATTAGACATTTTCTCTTAACCTTTGCATTCATGGGGCAGCCCACAAAGATTAAACCTGGTAATGGTCCAGCTTACACCAGCTCACAATTCCAACAATTTTGTCACACATGGAATGGCCAACATTCCAGGGGTATCCCATATAACCCCCAAGGCAATAGCAGAATGTGCCCACTCCACCCTTAAAAATATGTTCAGAAAGGGCTGGGTGCAGTGGCTCAAGCCTGTAATCCCAGCACTTTGGGAGGCCGAGGCGGGTGGATCACGAGGTCAAGAGATCGAGACCATCCTGGTCAACATGGTGAAACCCCGTCTCTACTAAAAATATAAAAAATTAGCTTGGCACGGTGGCGCGCACCTGTAATCCCAGCTACTCGGGAGGCTGAGGCAGGAGAATTGCCTGAACCCAGGAGGCGGAGGTTGTGGTAAGCCAAGGTCGTGCCATTGCACTCCAGCCTGGGTAACGAGCGAAACTCCGTCTCAAAAAATAAAAATAAATAAATATATATATATATGTTCAGAAAACAAAAAATGGGGAATATGAGAAAGGTCCCTGCAACACTATTAGCACAAGGCTAATTTAGCCCTAATTTCTTAAACTTAGAAGATAAATTTCAATCAGCTCTAGAAAAGCAACTGGCAAAAATCACTCAAGATACAAAACCTTCAGTTTTATGGAAAGATGTAAATAGTAATATATGGTGTGATCCAAATGATTTGCTAACATGGGGAAGAGGTTATGCTTGTGTTCACACCCTCTCAGGTCCTCTTTTGATTCCAGCACAACTGCATCAAACCTCATCATGGTGTGGCTAGGACCCAGCCGAGTACCAGAAATGAAGAAAATGGCACACAGAACCTGCAGCCCTGGACGATGTGACTTCCTCATATGACACAGGCTCCAGACATTGCCTGGGGGATGCTGAAGAAGACAACTCAGGAGACTGAGTGAATCCTTCTCCAGACACAAACACCATTCACTCCAGAATACTTGTTTCTTGCTATGCTGTCTGTTGTACATTGCAATTTTGTAGTGTATTAATCTTTTTTATTCTCTCACTTTGCTTGCTAACTGTACCTGCTACACTCTATTTGGACCATCTTCTAGGTCCGCTTTTTTTTGCCTTGTTACTTGAGCAGACACCCCCTTCCCAGCCTCTAACAATGTGACCGATTGGCTGGGAGAGACTGACATACCCCTGCTGCGGACCCTCAGTAATGGCACACATTGGACTGAGATGCCAAGTAGTACTACATATCACTCATTGATTGGAAAAGAATAGTACTGATTATACTCATGTTTATGTTATTTACTAGTTCTAGGATGCTAAGCTGGAACATGAGTTGGAACGGCTACACCAGCCAAACCGGTCACTGTGGATATCTGCACACTTCAATCAACAAAACCTGATGCAAAAGTAAATAAATAAATAAATAAATAAATAAATAAATAAATAAATAAATAACAAAAAAGGGGAAGATGTGGGAGATCGGTCAGAGTGGTAGGAAAAACAACAAGGAAAGAGCGCAAACCTTCTGGAAGGTAGGAAGATTCTGCAGATCCCTGCGGGAGAATAGCTGAAGGCAGCTGTTCTATAACCATTGCATTTATGGGGCAGCCCACAAAGATTAAAAATGATAATGGTCCAGCTTACACCAGCTTCCGATTTCAACAATTCTGTCACACATGGAATGTCCAACATTCCATGTCCAACATTCCCTGAGGCAGAGGGCAAGGAGTAGGTATAAGGGAGTATGGTAGAATTTATCTAAAAACAGGCTTGTTTACTTATGTTGACCAGGAACTGACCTTTGATCATCCACACACATAACTTTCCCTGAAAGGGGAACAATAAATGTTAATTACCTACAGGTTGTATTGGCTCCAGGTTTTCTGTATTGTACCTGCACTGAATAAAAGCAATTAGCTCCAGCTTCACCAGGCTGCTCTCTGGTCAGTAGAAGCAGACAGTCACCTAGCTGTTCTTATACTGCATACCTTTGTCTGAGTACTCATTTCATCTGTCAGCCAGGGTCTGTGAAACAGACCTTGCAACACTGCTACAACCAGCTGACCTTTGACAAACCTGACAAAAGCAAGCAATGGGGAAAGGATTCCCTAGCTAATAAATGGTGTTGGGTAAACTAGCTGGCCACATGCAGAAAACTGAAACTGGATCCCTTACTCACAACTTATACAAAAATTAACTCAAGATGAATTAAAGACTTAAATCTAAGACCTAAAACCATAAAAACCACAGAAGAAAACCTAGGCAATACCATTCAGGACACAGGCATGGGCAGACGTTATGACTAAAACACCAAAAACAAATTGCAACAAAAACCAAAAAGGACAAATATGATCTAATTAAACTAAAGAGCTTCTGCACAAGAAAATAAACTATCATCAGAGTGAAAAGACATCCTACAGAATGGAAGAAAATTTCTGCAATCTACCCATCAGACAAAGGGCTAATATCCAAAATCTACAAAAGACTTAAACAAATTTACAAGAAAAAAAAAAACAGAAAAACAACCACACCAAAAAGTAGGCGAGGGATATGAACAGACAATTCTCAAAAGACGACATTTATGTGGCCAACAAATACATGAAAAAAAATCTCATCACTGGTTACTAAAGAAATGTAAATCAAAACCACAATGAGATACCATCTCATGCCAATTAGAATGGCGATCCTTAACAAGTCAGGAAACAACAGATTCTGAAGAAATAGAAACGCTTTTACTCTGTTGGTAGAAGTGTAAATTAGTTCAACCATTGTGGAAGGCAGTGTGGTGACTACTCAAGAATGTAGAACTAGAAATACCATTTGACCCAGCAATCCCATTACCAGGTATATACCCAAAGGATTATAAATGATTCTGTTACAAAGACACATGCACACATGTTTACTGTGGCCCTATTCACAATAGCAAAGACTTGGAAACAACCCAAATGCCCATCAATAATAGACTGGATAAAGAAAGTGTGGGACATATACACCACAGAATACTATGCGACCATATAAAAGGATGAGATAATGTTCTTTGCAGGGACATGGATGAATCTGGAAACCATCATTCTCAGGAAACTGACACAATTAAAGAAAACCAAACACTTCATGTTCTCACTCATAAGTGGGAGTTGAACAATGAGGACACATGGACACAGGGAGGGGAACATCACATACCGGGGCCTGTTGGGGGATGAAGGATTAGGTGAGGGATAACATTAGGAGAAATACCTAATGTAGGTGATGGCCTGAAGGGTACAGCAAATCACCATGGCACATGTATACCTATGTAAGAAAACTACACGTTCCACACATGTATCCCAGAACTTAAAGTATAATTTTAAAAAAAGACTTTCTAAAAAAAAAAAAGGATATGTAAAGTATTTTTTAAAAAGCCAGTGTTTCTAAAAACAAAACCAAAAAAAAAATCACATACTTGAAAGTTTCAAATATGCCTATCAAGTTGTTTATATCTCTTCTCTGCACTATCCCGTTGTAATTTACACACTTGTGCAAGTTAAAGGATGAAAAGGAGGAGAATGCATACCTCAGAGAGGAGGAGCTGCATGAGAAGGCAAACCAGGGAAATCACTGGAATGGGCCTGCCCTCTTTGAGGCATTTCCATCCCTCTTTATGGTAATAGAGGGCTTTGTGAATTCTCAAACACTATCTCTAGTAGTGGTACCATAAAAACTTTTTATCAACAGTAAAGGTCTGTCAAGTTTTAGCCTTGATAGCTACACACTGTTTACTTATCATCTTTGTTTCACCACGGTCATCTCTTATACTCCAGTTGTCTCCACAAGCATATGTTTGATCCTTGTGAAATACAAAATGAAGAGTTTGCTTGATCATTAAAATAATTTTCGTTAGTGACTTCCCTGTTTGGAAAGGCAGTTGTTTCTGAATGTGCTGATATTATGCAATCTCCACAATATGGTATTTAATGAAAAAAGAAATAGACATAAAAATCTATTGTATATGCCCTCATGTGCATACAAATGGGGTATATGTGTATCTATGTATACATATTTGGATATCTATCTTCTTGGCCACACACAGATTATCTTTTTGAAGGATTCAGGAAAAATTGATGGTGATCACCTTTGAGTAAGGCTTAAAGCTCTGAGAATGAGGTTCATTTTTCCAACATGCCATTTATTCTATTTGAATTTGTGACAACATAAATGAACTATTTTCCCATTAATAAAAAGGTGGTTAAGAATAAAACATATTTCATTACTTTAGTTGAGATATGAGTATTTTTTAAACAAATTAGAAATTTACACTAATTATCTAAATTATTTTTAGGTAGTACCACTAATACAATGGAAATTCATAACAAATATTACCCTTTGTTTTGTCACTTTGTAAAGCTGTACATATTTTACTTAAAAACGTTTACAGTTAATATAATAGAATTCTATAGGCCATATTTTTTAACATTTACTTTGCCTTGATGTATTTTTACCTCTTCTATTCCCCTTTATTTCCCACATTAACCCCTTCTAACCTTCCAAAATATTCTCCATGCCCAAAGATTCATGTTAAACACCCATACACATAAAGGTGAAATATTTGGAGTAGTTTTAAAAGAGAAGGAATCATGCCATGGCCTTTTCTCTGCAACTTACTTTTCTTACAGTATATTCTGAAAGTCCCTTCAAGTCAATTAGTGTATTGCTGACTCATTCTTTTTAATCTGGGTATAATGTTCCATAGCATTAATATATCACAGTTTTATCAACCATTCTTAAGTTAGTGGCCATTAAGGTCATTATCATATTTAGCCACCACAAACCATGTTGTAATAAGTATTCTCATCCTAGTGTGATAAACTGGTGCTGATATTCCTTAGAATAGATCTATAGGTGTGAAATTGCTGGGTAAGAGTGTAGGCATGCTTTAAATTTAACAGATACCACCAAAGTCTATTCTAAAATATGAATTGTAATATATATTGATACATAGCAGTAACTTTTTCTTGACATACTTACCAGGTAGAGCAGTTTAAATGACTTTTACTTTTAATTCACACAATATTTTAAAAGTATGATATTATTAGTTTAATTCTTAGTTATTTCTATTATTGATGAATGAATGTTGATTCATCATTCTATTTGCCACATAATTTGTCTCTTCTGTGACTTTTCCATGAATTTCCTTCATTCAGTTTCCAACTTGGTTGTTTTACTTTTGTTATTATTTATAGGAAGATTTTGTTTGCCCAGTTTTATTGCAAATCACAACACAGAACAAAAAAGTTGAAAATTTGCCAAATAAAGATGAACTCTCAAAAATATCCCAGCAAGCCTAGAGTCTAAAATTCCAATCCTTACTTTGTTAAAAACAGCAGGAATGAAAATGTGACTGAATTATTATTGTCAAACAGATGTTTGATTATTGACATAAAATTTCTGGATATCTGTAGAATTATTCTAAATTCCCCTTAATGCCTTATGTTCTGATTAATGCAGTAGTGTCCTACTACATGACACATTTTATTACAAACTTTAACCCTATAGAGGCTATTTATTGGGTACCATAAGCCTGTAAGACCAATGTCACAAAAGGTTTCCTCCACAGGCCAAGCTGATCTTCTCCTTTAATGACCTATGAATCATCAGTTTTTCTGATGATTTGGAGGGTGATACTGGCTTAAATCTTTCTTTTGCTTGTGCAAGAATATTCTTCTGCCTCTAATCTGTTTTTCTTTTTTAACATACTTCCAGTTCTATAGTGAGCATATATAGGCACACCTAAAGCCAGTGGATACCAGAAATGGGCATGACGAGGCTGTGCATGAATTTTTATGAGGAACATTAAGAAATTCCTCAGCTATAGACCAGTCTCCAGAATCTAATTTCAATCAGCATTTACATTCTGGGCTCAAAAAAAAAAAAAAATTCAGCAATTTTTTTTTCCATATACTTTCCTACTTCTAACTTTTGCTTAATTTCTTCCAACTAGTATATTATTTCTTTACATTTCCATATGCCTCGATTTTACAGATTTTATCAAGGCCAACGTGGTAGATGATTTCCAAAGATAGCCACCAACAATTCTTCCCACAACTGTATACACATGCTACGTTCCCCTCCTTTTGAATATGATCCACTCTTGTGATTTGCTTTAAACATCAGAATGTGGCAGGGGTAACATTTTGCCAGGTCTGGGCCTAGACTTTGCTGGGCCTGCAGCTTCTACTTTCACCCTCTTTGAAACCAGCAACCATGTAAAGAAGTCTGATCATCCTCCTAGAAAAACAGCCTCTGGAGGATGAGAGAGCATGAAGGGCAGCAACGAACAGACCAGCCAACCCAGGTACGATACCAAGTCAAGACATCTCGGATCCTCCAGTTTTAGTCAAACGATCCTAGTAAGTACGACTTGAAGCAGAGATAAGCTACCCCTATTTGGCCTTACTAAAATGCAGAATTATGAGCAAATTAATGGTGGTTGTTGTTAGACCCTTAAGTTTTAGGCATGGTATTCTCATACGGATGCGATGTGAACTCTACCCCTCTGTGAAATCTGATGACATTTTATTTCTCACTTTTTTGTGGTATATCACTATCTACACTGTATCAAATAAAATCTCTCTCAGACTGAACTCTGTGTAAGATTCTTGAGAGTAATTTACTATGTTATATTTACTTTGCATTTCCAAACGAGGGCAATATTTTCTTGTATGGGACTCAACAAACACATTTATACATGAGTGACTGTACGTGTGTGTTCATATATGCTATTCACACATATGAACTCTACACAATAAAATTAAGTAGGAAAGATTCCCACCTCACCTAAAGGAATCAATGTTTTCTTTAGAACCTAAGGATAATACTATATCAGTTAGATCAGCCCAAGGTTGATACCGAGGTATTCTTAACAGTATCAGTGTTTTCTGCTAACAGCTTGAAATACTGAGATAAAATTAACCATTAGAATGCATTTGTTTTGTGTGTACCTTCCTGCAGGTAAATTTTAAAGTCGAGTCACCATCCTAAGGTCCATTTTCCAGTTTTTTACACATGCTTTATCATTTTCCTGTGGATTTTTCAAGTGTTTCATGGTGAAATAGATGCTTTTCTTCCAAAAATATTCATTCACAACACTGATCACAGTAGCTCATGGTGGCTCCCAGGAAAGGTTTAGTATACCTGACAGCATGTCATTGGCCTTATGGCATAGAGACTAGACAGTAGTGAGGAAACAAGCAAAATATGGAGCAAACATCAGCAGCAAGGACACATCCAGCAGGAAGTCCCAACGTAGTCTGTGGGCACCTGTCAGTAACAACGAGTCAAAAATAAACAAGAGCAGGGGCATAGCTTGGGGAATGTGATCAGAGGAGAAATGCACAGAGCCACAGAGAATGTGGCATTAACTGAGTATGTCGGTTACAAGTGAGGGGAGAGAGGTGGAAAGCAGATGCAAAGAGTTCTCAGGCTCCTTTAAGTGAGGGCAGGTCAACACAGCCTACATGGGTCACAGACCTCTATTTTTCATAAAGGCCAAGGATTCTAGGTGGTGGGATAATTGACAGCCTGCTCTCCTCTCTGAAAAAAGGAGTAAGAAGTCAGAGCAAACTAGATTTTTAGGAGTACCTCTAAAATGGCAAGTTTTGGCAACAAACTCCAGGATCCCTCAGCCTTTCTAGCATGGAAGAGGAGAACAATATTCTTGAATATCACATATGTAATGATAGTTACCACTTATTCCTATCAACCCAATAAGGTAGATCACATACATAATGATAATATATAGCCACCACTTATTACTATTATGTCAACCCAGTAAGGTAGACACTATTTTCTAGATAAGGAAACTGAGGTTATGAAAGGAGGAGTTACTAGCCCAGGATTCAAACATAGGTCTACTGGCACAAAGCCCAGGCTCACCCTGCCTATCCCTGCCTCTATCCCTGCCTACCCCACTTTGGAGAACTACAGTTGCTCCCCAAGATTAGGTTCCAAGGTGTTAGAACAGTAAAGCCTACAGACGGAGGGGCCTGAGACTAGCAGAGTTTTGTTAAACCTAGGGCAGAAACTGACACCTTTGTCAATATGGCATATTTATTCCAGAACAGCCTGAGAGGTATCACGCCCAAAACAATGTACTCTGGATTTAAGGGATGAGGGGCAAAACTGTTAACACTGTGGATTCAAAAGACATCTTCCAAAGAAACATGCTTATTGAAAAACACACAAATGCATACACACCTACAAACTGCTTTTTATATTTCATTAAGACTAGTGCTGGGTAGATAACTAGAAATTATTCTTCATGTTCCAGAGCAGGAGGAAACTGAAAGAACTTGTTCAATGAACACAAAGTCTCCTTGTGTTCAGCAAACCATGAATTTTCAAATTCCTGTTTTGGATTTGGCTTGAAATAACATGGATGAATGTCTTTAAAATATATATGTTCTTTCTCCAATTGGCATGATGTGGCATCCTGAGCCTTCAAAAAGTACTTTAAAAATGAAGTACTCATCTTGATTTTTTTAGACGTATTCCTGCTCCTTTAGGAACCAACTTTATAGTAACTTCTTTCAGTATTCAAAAGCTTGAGCTTTGCAACGAGATAACCCTGAGTTCTAATCATGACTCTGTCACCACTAGCATTGAGAAAACTCCTTAACTACGTTCTCTGAGAATTGATGTCCCTGTATTTTAAAAGGGGCTAATAATACTGATAGGGTTTGGATCTGTGTCTTCACCCAAGTCCCATATTGAAACGTAATCCCCAATGCTGGAGGCGGGGCCTGGTGGGAGGTGATTGGATTATGGGAACGGATTTCCCCATTGGTGCTGTTTCTGTGATAGTGATTGAGTTCTCGTAAGATCCGATTATTTAAAAGTGTGTAGCATCTACCCTCTCTCTCTCTCCTTCTCCTTCTCTGGCCAGGTGAAGTGCTGGCTCCCCCTTTCCCTTCCACCATGATTCTAAGTTTCCTCAGGCCTCCCTAGAAGCCAAGCAGACAGCCAGCATCATGCTTTCTGTACAGTCTGCAGAACTGTGAGCCAATTAAACCTCTTTTCCTTATGAATCACCCGGTCTGAGGTATTTCTTTATAGCAGTACAAGAGCAGACTAAAACAGATACCAATCTCATATATGTGTCCTGCCAGCACTCCTCCTACAGCAGTTACTCCTATTACTGCCCCTATTGCTCTAACAAGAACAACCATAGAATGCACTATATATTCAGTGTTTACTATGTGCTAGGCAGTAATTACTTTATATACATTCTGGCTAATGCCCATGCCAACTTTTCAGAGAGGCAGGGAGTTTATCCCTTCTTCGTGGCTGAAAAGACTTAAAGACTAAGTATCTTAATACCATTAGCTACTTCTGAGAAACTGGGATGAAAATCCATGTTTATAGGGTTTAGAATGGGTACGTATAACCAGCAGGCCATACTCCCTGTGATAATGAAATGAGCTACTATAAGTGAAGTATTTGGCACCACCCTAGGAGTAAGTGGGTCCTCCACAGAGACTTGCTGAAACTCTTCCCCAGAGTGAGGCCTTTCTCACCTTCCAGAAACCATCATTCTTCTGTGCTCTCAAAGTACGTATTTTTATATATGTACATATCTTTATCTTTCTGTGTATATCTTTACTGAAGCATCTTTCTTTCTAAAATTAAGTATATATCTGCATCCCCACCAGCCCATAGGTTACTACAGAACGAGAACCCTTACACAACCCTCTTTTACACTCCCCACATCTTCCCTGCCTCCCTCCCATGCCCAGACAACATTGTAATGTTTTCTTTTTAAGATCCTACACTGCTATAAACTACATTTTAACACTGCTCATATCACAATCACTCACTTTGATACCAGTCATTGCACAAAGGCAAGAATTTATATTCCCCTATACTTCAAGTACCTTGCACATGGCCGGAACATAACAGATGTTGAATGAATAAATGAGGTGATAAATGAATATATTTAGACTTCCTTCCAGTTTCCCTTTCTTTTATATTTATTTAATAGCAACAAGTTATAAAAGCCTTAATCAGAAATACATACCCATTGATTAATTCCTAAGCTGGAATGAGATCAATCAGTATGAAACATCATTTCCACAGCTGTAGCAAATTTTGCTTTAAGTCATCTTACATGAGCTAGCAAATCCCAGAGGATACAACAAAAAAGCCTCTCATTTGTATTGTGCTTTGAATTTTTAAATGATGTGGAGGAAAACAATCTCTCGTTTTCCTTTGGTCCATGAGTAAACTAAGGCTAAGAGACAGATGAAGTAATTTGACATACATTCCAGGGCTAAGACACAGTTTGTCCTCAAGTTCAATCTTCTGATATGAAGTATGGTTTTCTATATAAACTAGAGCTACCTCTCTTGATATTTTATATCTAAGAAAAATTCGGAGATATATGGCCACTAAAATAAAACTCAATTAAGCTGAAAAGCTATATGACTGAAGGAAAAAAAGAGAAAAAAAGGATTGTTTTTCAGTTAAGTTGTCCAGGCAAAATTTTCAAAGTATTAATTGCATGAATGGCAGTTTTGCAAATAGAGCAGCTTTTTTTCCTTCCATTTGTAAGTTTGAGAGATGTACATCTCATGTCTTTATTGGCTAACTCTGGGAAAATCAGACACTTCCTCAGGCACACAGGCTGTGGCTGGACATACTGTGTCCAGGGCTAAGTCAGCAGCCACACACAACTAGTTATTCTTTAACCTGTATGGTGGTTACTTAACAGTGAAAAAAATTACCAAAAACTAGTCTCTAGTTGCAAAAACAACAAAAAAAAAAAAAAAAAAAAAAAAAAAAACAAGAGAACCTTTGGATCTACGCAAAACACTGATCTAATTTCGCATTCATAATACTTCTAAAACAGCAATATAGTTAAACTTATACCACGGAAGAATAAGCAATTCCCAAAGGCATTATTTTTTATTGAGTAGTAAACCTCATCATGTAAACCATTATAGAGAGAAACCATTCTGGAATAAGGTACCTGAAAACAAAGTATTTCATAATTCCTAAAGACTAGCTAATGCAGCTGTTCTGACAATGTCATGTGAATATTTGAAAATTCATTATGGAGAACAATAACTCATCTCCCCATAAACTGTTTCCAAACAAATTAACCCAAAAGCCATTAATGCAACAGCTGCTGCAATTAACCAATTCTTCCAACTGGCTGATTTGTCCATTTGGAATAGAGGAGGAACACAGGGAAGCTGAGAATATTTAACAATTTTCATGTAAAGAAAAAGCTCAGTTTCAAAATCCTTGAACGTAGAAAAAAGAAACCCTTAACCACTATGTAAGCAAACACAGAGCACACATACTTCCAGAATGCCTGGCCATGTTTACACTTATTGCTCAGAATCGCTGAAACCTGAAGATGTGCATGGAGTCCATGCTCATCACATAAAATCACGTTTACCATGTTAATTCCTGAAGGGGACTGTAATCTTTTATTCCATAATATTTCAGACCATAAATTTGCTGCACAGAAACACATTGCCACCTCTGCTACAGTTTTTATCTTGGATCTCGCTCTAATGGGCTGCTCCCAACCTGTATCTCTTATGTAAAACAATCTGTTTAGCACTCTTGGGTTTCTAAACCCCACTAAGCATGTTTTTGATTTGTTGGTGGTGGTGGTTATTGCATTTCTCCCCTTTGACCTCACGCTCTGCTAAGAACTGCAGCTAAACCTACACATATAAAGATTAAAGGCAAGTCTACTGTGGCTTTTGAACATCAAACAGCCAGAGTTGTACATGACTCAAGTAAATTGCATGGAGCTGGCTCTATTTTTGTCCTTCATGCTAGAAAATTCTTCATTATCATTCTTGTTGTGACTGCTCTTATCCACTCTCTTGGTGATGTTAGATATCCATAAGAAGTGATAAACACCCTCTACCAAGAGAAAATACGTTCTAATCCACAGCACAGGGGTAGGCAAGAAGCAAAGAGGGGAGGGGAAAGATAGAGGCAGGACTGGTAGGAGAAGAAGAGAGGGGAAATTTGAACTGACCAACTAAAGCTTTTTTTAGAAAAAGCCACATGCATTTCCTGAAAGAAAATATATTGTTTGCAGAATATGTGCTGCTTTTACTCTCAATATCTGATTACAAGTATGATCTGAATTTGATACAATTTATTCATATTAAAGAAAACCTCCTGTGGCGAATAAGCCTTTGTTGGAGAGAAGAAACCGATGCTAAAATGCACCTGCTTCAGTTGGGTATGATTTATCACTTATCTTCAAGAAGAGGAAGCCCTAGTAATCAAAAATGTAAAGAAGCCTCATTCTGACATAATCTTTAGAACCTTGAAGCTCAACCACGGGATCAGGAGGCTGTATCCTAATGTAGCTCCTGATGTTTCTAAACTTGAACCTACGTCTCTTCTCAGAGAATTTCATATTTAGTTTTTCAGACAAAATGTAGTGGAGGATATATTGTTTTCTGTACAATTAATAGTCAATAAACGCTTTAGACTATGTAAAACAATCTGTTTAGTGCTTCTCGGCTGCTAAGCTCCTTTCTAAACATCAGTAGAACAAAAAATTGCTTCCTGTGAGTCCCACAGGTAGTCTAGAAATGTGAAAAGGTAATTTCCTGTTGTAGAAATTCCCACAATTTAAACTCTTCCAATTAGCACCTTATTGGCAGGACGTAATTTGAAAACACTGAATTAAACTGTGGAAAGAAATCCGTTGTTTTGTTAATATTTCAGAGAACTTCTTTATGTGCTCTGGGTTTTCTCTCATCCTGGTTTAGTCTTTCTAGTTCATATCATTGAGGGAGCTCAGAGAATCGTAACTTCATGGGCTTATCTACCCACTGCTCTTAGTCACTTACTTTGTGTCCATTTCTACCCCAGAAGGTGAGAGAGCCGGTGCTGTTCATCTGGTCTAGCCTCCTCCTCTCCTGTGCACCCCGACTCTGTCTCCTCTTTTACTGCTTCTGCATTTGCTGTAGACATCTCATAAATGCACAGGAGCCTCAGAACTGGTTTGCTCCTTTATGCAAACACATAGTTCTGATATGCTTAGAACAAAATTCCAGAGGCCTTCCTGGAATTGCAAGGCTGCAAGTATACACTAACACGATTTGAAAATACAGCTGCTGCCTCACTTTTCCTTAGAAAGTTAGTTTCTTGGAGACAAAAACCAACTTGAAGAGACCGATGAAGTTTAAGGCAAACAAAAATATATAGTCGTTTATTAGCTTCTCCCTATGCATATCCACCTAACTAAAGCTGATTCCAACCACCGCCCCAATCAAAGAACAATGACCTACATAACAGGTCTTCCAGTGTATCCTTGAGAACCCTGAGAAATGGTCCAGCCTTATTTCTCAGAGGTGCACATTTAGCATATTCTTTATGGCCTTATCTCAGGTTTCCCCAAAGCAATTAAGATTATAGCAACAGACTGGAACTGTGGTACTCTGTCAAGTGGTGGTTTCCTAGCTTGACTAAGGAAAGCCAGTTATCCATCCTGGGACCCTTGCCCTCCTCTGCCAATCATAACAAGCATTTGTCCCAGGCCCTGTCTTTGCAGCAGTCAGTACATACAGCTGCTGTAACCGAGCAAGTGCAAAATCACCACTAAGACAAAGACTAGGCCAAATTACAGGGTCTTTATTGCCGGCGGCCGCGGAGGACTCGTGTCTCTCTAACCAATGGCCCCAAAAGGAGGATGTCAAGACCTTTTATGCCCGTAAATCGCCTCCTGGGCGGGGGTGGGGGCAAGGGGCTTCGGACATTACGAGGGCCAGGGGACTTTGGACATTCCGATTGTTACCTAAGTGGTTCCCAGAAGTCAAGATAAGCATTAGTTTACACGTTGTCTGGGTAGGGTGGAAATTACAGACGTTAGTTACTTATTACAAGTCGCAGGAGCCAAGACGGCGTGGGTTTGGACTGCTTGCCTGTCACGTTAGGGTTACAGAGAGCAGTTTCAACAGAAAGCCGAGGTATGGCTGAAGTATGCAGTTTACGGGGCTTTTACCATGTCACACAGCTGTATTCAATCTATGGGAAAAAATCACAAGAGCATAATGCCCAGAAACATAACAGTGTAAGAAATGCTAATGAAACAATTTTCTTTTTTTTTTTTTTTTTTTTTTTTTTGCCAATCATTGAGAGCTTGTAAGCTTGCTGAGGTTGGTTGGCCTTGAACTCTTGGCCTCGCCTTCGCAAGCGCCACGACATCCGGCCGGAGCCACTTTGGGCCCCGAAACAATTTTCTTGTTGAAATCCTATTTTTATGATAATTAAACATAAATTCTAATTAATTAAGGCTAAGAATCAAGAAGTTTCCTTAAACTGCAGTAGCACTACTACACAAACTATTATGTGGGCCTGCTGGTAAATCACAAATTTCAGCTATTATAGGAAGAGTACTCTATTAAAGTCAGGGTATTTTCTCCATTCATCTTTTTTAAAAATTGTACAATACATTAGTCTATACAAGGATTCATTTTTAAGCCTAACAGAAGCTGTAAGATACCACTTACAGTACCATTTAAGTGCTCACTGCTGAATCTGTAGCCTTTGAACATATACTGAAATATGGGTCTGTCAGACTACGCACATCCCAGCCAAAGGGTAGTCAGGGGAGGGAGCCGGGGGAAAAGCAGTGAAGTAAACCCCCATCTATATTCATTTGTTTGTCTCTGCTTAAGTTGATTGTAATGTCAGAGTTTGCTTACACTTTTTAAACTGTGTAACATATTTCAAAGAGACATGTTCAATTTTCAAGTCAAACAGCAGATAATGGCATCAGGGATGCCTGTAACCACAAAGGAAATATACATAAAGAGGGCAAAATGCAAGTTAAACGTTTGCATAAGCAGCCAGATGGAAATGAGATTTCAAATGGTCCCCTCACTACCTGGAGCTTTCTCAGCACTGTGTGTTTTTAGTACACTTTCTAGTCACTAAAATTGCACAGAATTACTATTATCTCTATTATACATGCTCATCAGTTAGTAAAAAACCAATAAATTAAGTAATTTTTAGTGGCTATATTTAGCAAGACAGTGACAACAATATGAATGGCACTATTCAGAGGACAACTAAAATATTCTGCTCACTTTAGGGACACAGAATTCATTAAATACCCAGGATTTTAAGATTTATGTTCAGAAAGCCTAAAGGAAGTTTCGTTTCGAATTAAACCTGTATGTGACAAAAGAATAGTCTACCTTATTTACTGCTACCTAGTGCAATGTCGGTTCATCGAATGAAAAACAAACAAATGATTGAATTAAACATCAATCACAAATTAAGATTTCTGACCTATAGAAACTTGATGAGTATACCCAGTTAAAGAAAGAATTTAAGAAATCAGAAGAGCATGTCCTCTAATTTGGATTTTCCCTACCCAGTATATTTTTGTTTTGTATCTGTATTGAAAGAGGAGCAGAGGGGGAATGTCCCTGAAAGAACAGCATATGTGGGAAAAATTACACGTTCATATAGATTGAAAGTCATGAGACTGTAATCAGGCTTTGCTGTGTAATCTCTGACAAGGGGTGACTTTTCTGAGTTTCAGGGGCTTGAAGACAGGGCAACCATCATACTTTAAGGTGACTAAAAAGAGTGAAGAGCAATTGGGAGAAGGTGAACTTGAAACCACCGAACTCTTTCAGGCCACTCTGTGGTTGAAGTTTGGGCCTTTTTGTAAGTCAAAAGAATGGTGAGTTCATTTCAAAGGTGACCCAATTGCCTTTACTATCAGCTCTCATGGCTGTGGGTAAAGGAGAGAACGTAGAGAACCTGGTCCTATGAGGCGGTAGGCTAGGGGTTAAAAAGGGAAAGAAGTGAGGATGAAAATAGATGAGTTCAAGGAGACAACATGGCATGGAGGAGAAGGAAGAAGAGAAGAATTATCGGAAGACATACAGATTAGATTTTTAATATTTGTGGGTTGCAAAACTCTTTGAGAAGCTGATTAAAACAATAAATTTTCAATTCAGAAAAGTGTACCTACAAAACACATTGTTTCCAGAGTTTCAAGCATCTTTTTTAAACACATGCTTGCAGGGAATCAGGACAACATACCAGATGTCTACAAAGACACCTCTATCTCTGATAATGATGATCTCATAGAAATATATTTTTAGGCTCACGCAGGAGAATCGCTTGAACCAGGGAGGCAGAAGTTGCAGTGAGCCGAGACCGTGCCACTGCAATTTACCCTGGGTGACAGAGTGAGACTATGTCTCAAAAAAATACTTATTTTTTTACCTGGTGACATTCCTGAAATGTACTGAAGAAATGGGAAGTTTTATTCCTTTTAACATGACAGCACAAAATTTTCTATCTCTAGTTCGCTTTTTAAAGCAAAGTTTGAGGTTTCCCAAATATAGTTTAAGTTATAGAAATAAAGAGCCAAATATGTCAAATTTCCTAAATTACGAAATTGTGATTGAGAGCGAAGAAACTATCATCACACTGCATGAGACTGAATCCCAGGGGACCCATTTTGTGACCACACAAAATGTGCCTCATTCTCCTTATCCATAAAGTAGAAATAATAACACAACCTATTTCAAAGACTAAATGAGTTTGGATTGCTAAATGTGTTTATACATGGAAAACATTAAGAGCAATGTCTAATATATCTTGAATTCTCAGTACACGTCAGACGGGGCATCATCACCATTATTCTCTTGGGAACTTGCTGCATTTGGAATTGCCTTCGCCCCGTATTCAGAGAAAGATACTTTCTTAGGAGCCCTGGTTCACCACTCAGACAACATCTTCTGAGGATTAAGCATGGTAGTACCCACAAAGTTACTTCAAAATTCTCTAAATTGAATTCTGGCCATAAATCTCTGATCTCTCTGTCCAAAGATTGGGGTCTGATTACCACACCCACTGCCCCCCATCTTTATGCTATTATAAAGCCTACTTGGAATAAGCCGCAATTGCAATAATTGTGTCCTTGTCTGTGCGGTCCTATGGTATCACCCATGAGTCTAATTAGCATCAGCATAGCTACCCTATGTATCACTTTAAAAACACAGGGTAAATGAGCTTGGTACATTTTTAAGTGTGTGCAGTAATTACTGCTTTGCTACCTACTTCTTTACATTAGAGCAGTTTTAGTTACTTAGTGGGATTTGAGGACAGCCCAGAATTCATTTCACAGTTGGAAGGATAACATAATGTCGAACACTCAGAAGGTGTAAGACACTGAATACTGTCTTCACTCTAACAGCCCCAGCCCCTGGAACTGAAGCCCATGACCAAAGCATTAAGTCATTTTCTGAAATCCTGCTGCTGCTAGCTGACTCCACAAACATGCACTTAGCCATATTCTCCTGGGGCTTGCCACTCTGCGGTAGTAAATAGACACCAATTGAAGCCACATTAACTCTTTCAGCTGCACTTCCACTCCCACCACTGAATAGAAGGCATAAAAGCAGCAATTTACTATATGATTTTGAATCATTCTCAACACAATTCTTAGAAAATGATGGTGAGCCTTAAGGGATTTCAAAGGTTGTAAAATCAAAGAGAAGTAGTAAGAAAAAAACATATAACATTGAGAATTTCTCGTAACTATAAGAACAGATACTAATTCTATGCAAACTGTGAAGCAAAACATGCATGTTTTCTACTATTAAAATAACCACCTAAGAAAGTTCATGGTGGAAGTGTAAAACAGCTCTAGCTGGATAATTAATTTGCTCAGTGACACCGTCCTCAAACCAAAACTGTCATGTCCTTTTTTTATTATTTTTAAATATAAGGAATTAACCATGACAGTAGATTCCAAATGACAGAGATGGCTCATGGCAATTGTGAAAATTATCAGAAAATAGCCAAACACTCAACAAGCATATATAAGCTACCAAGTGAATTAGGAACGCAAGATGAGACAAATATTCTCACAGGAATCAAAAATTGCCCTCGTGGTTGTCATTACCTCTTCCTGAATGTTACCACTTAAATCCTGGAAATAATTACATCCCAGGTTCCTAATTCCCAGCTACATAATATGACCAATTTTGTGGTGCTCAAAAAGCATTCATTTAGCATCTTTGAAATTTCATTTGAATGCTTTTACAATCTCTCCCAGATCATTAATTAAGGCATTCTAAGAGGCCAGTCATCTGGTCTCACAATAACCACTTCCTTCAGACTCAATAGAGGGTTATTTATCAGCAATCTTTGCGATCATCCAACCCTTTTTTAGAGAAGTTTTTAATCCTTAGCAACCTCTAAACACAATGAAACCTATAAAAACTTCAAATTTTATGTCCATTTAAAACAGACTGTTTTAAATTGCCAAATTTTGTGGTTTAATTGATCTTTTTCATCTTTCCTCAAAATATCTCTATAAAACAAGAACGAGTATTCTGTTACTATCACACTATGCATCTAATGACAACAGAAGAGAATTTTAGGCTATCGCTCCTTAGACTGAAAGGTTTAAAATTTAACCGGTATCCCAAGGTCAAGTTATTCAAATTGCTCACAAATAAAATGTTTCTTTTCAGACTTTATTTATCCTAAGATATTATCATACTTTAATGATCTCTATGGTAAACATATGTTTTTAAGACGACATAATACATGAGTTAAAAATAATTTTACTTGCAAGAAAACAAAATGTTAAAATACTTCCCTATCTCAGTGCTTGACAAATAGTAGTTATTCAACGAGGTTTGTTAAACCAAGAGGGTCTTTTTCATATGGTTGTATCTAGGTACACACAAAGCACACCCTGTACTTACATACTGCATTAGTTAAGAAAAGGACATTATTCTGACTTGGAAAAACTATGCAGGTTTGAAGGCACAGTCTCCACAAGACTACCCTCACTTCAGAAATCAGCTATAAGCTTCAGGGATCCCAAGCCACCCTCACTTCATACCAGCTGGCTATAGTTTCAGGGTTTCCATGAGCACTGTCACGTTGGATAATTCACTAGAAAATCTCAAAGAATTCAAGAAAACACTCTACTCGTGACTGAAGTTTTATGACAGTGAAAAGATACAAATTAGAATCAGCCAAACTCGAAGAGATGCCTGGATGCCAGAATCTCAGAGAGGTCCAAATGTGGAGTTTCAGGTCATCTTCTGTGGCATCATGGGTGATGGATATAGTGTGTGACAAGAGTGAGTATTGCCAACCAAGGAAGTTCACTTTTGAAGTCTAGAGTTTTTACTGGGGATTTATCACACTGCCCAAGTGGCTGACCTTTAGTCACCAGCCTCCCCGATAGTTCAATTTAATACTTTTAGTCACCAATTTTTCAGGAAGTGGGAATTCATTGCATATTATGGCAATCCCATTGTTAGATTTTCCAATGGCAAAAGTCCCTAAATAAAAAAAAAGGAAAAAGAAAGAAAAAACCTTCTGTCAGCCAAGACATTCCAGAGAGGTAGAGATCACCTCCCAGTAGCCAAGAATGGAAGCCAGATCTCTATACGGTGACAGTTGATTGTTTACTATGTAGACATCATCGTTTCCTAATGGATTATCGAATATTAGATAGGAAAAGGACATTAGAATAAGGACTTACAAGCAAATCTTCCCCTATAGTCAAGAAGAATTATACGCATAAGTATATCATATCCAATTTTAGCCAACAAGTTCACAGTAGCTGCTTTTATGTAGTATAGAATATGGCAAGTAATAATTTTTCCTTTTAGGAAAAATAAATTGCCATCCTGTAACTCAATTTGTAGGACCCATTCTTTCCTCATTAATTTACAGGGCAAAATTTCAATAAGAATGTGGGGTTTTTTTTCCGAAAGAATCTTCTTTTAGGGTTTTAATTCTAACATCAATTCATGTTTATTACAGAAAGATATCATGCAATATATAATTTTATAAAGTAGAAACTAGAGTCTATTACTGTAACTTTATGGTGCCATTGATTTGCTATCAATATGGGTCATCCCTTTCCTCATAATTCCTATTTTTCTGGAATTTCCCAGTTCCTATAGAAGAATTTATAAATTATTTCACTATGTTTATAAAAACTTCAAATGAGATTTTAGATTAAATTAGTTATACTTAATTTGTAGATTATAGAGAATTGTCAGCTTCATAATACCGAGTCTTTCTAGGAACATGGTATATCTTTCCTTTTATTCATCATTATTAACCTTTTAAAACTTAATTGAGCCTCTTCGGGAGGATGGGATGGAGAGAAGTAGAAGGTTCAGCTTAAGCAGAACAGATTGTATTGCAGACTTTGAATCTTTCTTTGTAGTTCATTCAGTGTAGAAGTAAGCTCATAAAATGATAGGGAGCTTCTAAATACTATAAGACCAGAGGGAGCACTTACCATTGAAAAATATCTTTAAGCCATGAAAAAAATTTGTTAAATTTAGTTATTGACATTTTTAGGTTGATTTTACCTAGGCTGTGAAATCTAACTCTGAAAGCTTTCTTGGATAAATTTAAGAAAAAGTTGAAAAATACATGGTTAAATTATTTGATTGCTTATACTTTTAACAAAAGATAATTGTTAGTTAGGCTACTTAACGAATGTTGTAATTTTAAAACATCACTTCAACATTTATTTTGTTTAATATTATTTGGTTTATCTAAGAGTAACCCAAAGTTTTTTTTATAAAACTTTATTTAAAAAGCGAATGTTTGTCTCAAAAAAAAGTGAATGTTATAAATTAAATGTTTCTTAATATTGCTCTTAAAAAATAAAATTTGTCACAGAGGTTTTAGTTTATTTTAGACAGTTTATTTAACATTAACTTTATAATGAAAGAATTTTCCTTTTGCTTTTGTTTTATTTAGAAACTTGTAGAATTGTATACTGTCAAGGTGTCCAGAATGTTATATGGTTCGAATTTATGACCAAATGTCATTTTGTTCTTATTAAAAAAATCTTTTTTATTGATTCCATTTAAAAAGCTTTCTATGTGTTGAGATTGTGTTGTATGTTTTAGGGCTGTCCAAATGTTGAGTCATCCTTTCACTTCAGGACTATACTAATTTCTAAATACATTTTCTTTTGCTAGCTATACATTTTTCATTTTCTAAAGGTCACTTGGTTGAAATGTCCAGCAAAAGTCATAGTCTTAATTCTTGCATGAGCCAATTTGCTTTTCCCTACTCAGAGTCCTGAAACTTCATTTCTAATTGTTGTGACTATTAGAAATACCTTCCAAAGTATGTGATCTGCACAGGTCCATTAACAACTGCTAGGTAAAATTAATTTTGCTTTAAGAGTTTTGACTTCACTTAGTTTTACTTTTCAGGACCAGTTTTCTTTAACTCTTTTCAAACTCATCTAAAGCCTTCCTTCTCTATAAAATTTTGATATTCTCCTCACATTGTGCAGAAATGGCCACTCTCTTCTAATTTATCCCAGTAAATTTCTTATATAGTATTTATTACTGTTACTGATGGTACAGGAAAATATACATTTTAATTGATGGTGAGAATGTACATTATGTCTGTCCTTTTGGAAACATCTATTATCATTTTAAATTTTGTGGCAACGATATCACTTTAGTTTAGACATCTGACATGCCTAGTATATACTTTATATATTCAAGGATGCTGAATATCGTCCTTGAATTATTCAGCAAAAAAATTAAATTCCCAACTGAATAAAAGTTTAATAAAGTTTTATGTGAATTTTATATTGTTCCACATGGAATATTATACAACTACTAGAATAATAATTGCCGTAATTGCCTAGAGAGGTTTCCATGAGGCTTTGGTAAGTAAAAAAAAAAATGTGAGGAGAAACAAATATAATATAATCTTATTTTTACAAAGCAAAGAAATGACAAAAATATATTCTCTCTCTCTCTCTCTCTCTCTCTCTCTCTCTCTCTCCCTCCCTCTGTATAATGAATATGTAAATTCTGGAAAAAATTACTGAAAACTACGCATCTCATTAACCTATGTTAATACCTGGGAAAGAGAAAAAGTTATGTGATAAGGATAAAACCAGACAAACAAACATAATGATTACATAAACTTTAATCTATTAATGCGGTGGACTGCATTAATAATTTTTTTATAATTCAACCATCTTTGAATACCTATAATAAGCAATAATAATTTATTATTGGACAGTGCTAAATCCAACTTACTAGTATTTTGTTATATATCTTTTTTCATAAGATTGGTTCATAACACTGAAGACCAATGAAAATACAATGCAAGCCAAGCCACATATATGAAGTGTTCTAGTAACCACTTAAGAAAAATAAAAAATAGATGAATAAATTTTAATATAAAATCAACCTAATATAGCAAATATAATATAAATATATCAATATAAAATTACTGCGATATTTCATACTTTATTCTAAGTCTTCTAAATCTGTATGTATTTTACACTAGAGTATATCTCAGTTTAGCTGTTAATATTTGATGATTTAATAATTTGGGGAAGAATTTGGCCTGAAACATATCAATAGGAGAAGCAGCTTATGCTGACCAAGAGGCAGCAAACAAGTTCCTAGATGCCATTAACCAAATCATTGAAGAGAAAGGATACCTGCCTGAATAGATTTTTAACACAGGTAAAAGTGCCCTATAGGACATTTATTAGTAAGGAAGAGAACCAAGTACTAGTATTTAAGGCAGGATTTAAGGCTAACTACTGTTTTGCAAATGCAGTCAAGTTTATGATCAGGTCTGCCCTTATCTACAAAGCTGCTAACCTTCACACATTAAAGGGAAAAGATAAACACCAGCTGCCAGTCTTTTGATTGTACAACAAGAAGGCCTGGACAAGAGGCATTCTTCTGGACTGGCTCCATTAATGCTTTGTCCCTGAAGTCAGAAGTAGACTCCCAGTAAGAGACTACCTTTTGAAGGCCTTCTGATATTAATGCCTCCTGGACACCCAGAGTGCCATGAGTTCAACAACTAAGCCATCAAAGTGGTCTACTTGCCTGCAAACAAAATGTCTCTTGTTCAACCTCTAGAACAGGGAATTGTAGGGCCTTTAAGGCTCATTATACGTGGTTCCCTATGAAAAGGATTATCAACACTATAAAAGAGAACCTCAACAGAGAGAACATCATGAAAATCTGGAAGAAATGTGCCACTGAAAATGCACCATCATTTTTTCAGAAAAAGCTATGAAAGTCATAAATCCCGAAATAATTTTTTTTTTTACTGGAGAATACCATGTCCAGATGTTGTGCACAACTTCATAGGATTTTTCAAACAGCCAATCAAGGAGATCAAGAAAGAGATAGCAGATACAGCAAAAAAAAAAAGGCGGGGGGTGGTAAGGTGAACAATTCTTAGATAAGGATCTTGGAGATCTTCAAGAGCTAATTGACACCACAACAGAGGAATTCACAAAAGATGACTTGATGAAGATGAGTGCTTCTGAGACAGTGTCAGACGTAAGGAAGAAGAGGTAAAAGAAGCATTACCTGAAAACACATTGACACTAGGTAATCTGGCAGAAGGATTCTAATTATTTAAAACTACTTTTGATTTATTTTATAACATGGACCCTTCTAAATATGGACATCAAAACTGAAGCAAATGGTGGAACAAAGATTTATATTGTATAGAAACATTTTTCAGGAGAAATGAAAAAGCTTAAGTCAGGCATAAATTAATGGTGTTTTTCCATAGAGTTACACTCAGTGTCCCTGACCTTCATGCCTTCTATTCTACCTCCTCCACCTCTTCTGCCTCTGCTACTCCTGAGACAAGGCCAACCCCACCTCTTTCTCCTCTTCCTATTCCACATAAAGGCAACAAAGAGGAAGACTTTTATGATGATCGCTTCCACTTAAAGACTAGTAAATACCTTTTTTCTTATTCTTTTCTCCATAACATTTTCTTTTCTCTGGCTTACTTTATTGTAGGAAAACAGTATTTAATAAACATAACTGAAAAAATATGTGTTAATCAACAGGTTATGTTATAGGTAAGGCTTCCAATCTACAGTAGGCTGTTAGTAGTTAAGATTTGGGGGAATCAAAAGTTATATGTAAATTTTTGACTGCCAGGGAAGTCAGTCCCCCTAACCCCTGTGTTATTCAAGGGTCAACCATATTACCAAAAGTCATTTCTTTTTCCTCCTGGACAAACAGCTAGATTATATTTTCCAGCTTCCCCTGCAGTTAGATTAGATTTGTGACTAAACTCTGGCCAAAGGAAAGTGCTCTTAAAACCTCCTACACAATCCTCCATGTTCTGTGTCTTCCATTGCCTGCCTGATAGAGGTAGCAGAATCAGATGAGGACTCCTAGGCTTTATAAAATAGATATAAAATGGTGACTGGATGGAAGTAGGCTAGCTCCATGAATGACTGAAACACACTCTCTTTGTCCTGACTTACTTGTATTAGACTGTGAAACAAGATGACATATATTGATATGGTTTGCCTATGTGTCCCTGTCCCATCCTATGTTGAATTACACTCCTCAATGTTGGAGGAGGGGCCTGGTGGGAGGTGACTGGATCATGGGGGCAGATTTTCCCCTTACTGTGCTCATGATAGTGAGTGAGTTCTCACAAGATCTAGTTGTTTAGAAGTGTGTGGCACCTCCTCCCTTTCTCTTTTCCTCCTGCTCCAGCCATATAAGATGTACCTGCTTCCTCTTTGCCTTCTGCCATGACTGAAGTTTCCTGAGCCTTCCCCAGTCACACTTCCTGTAGAGCCTACAGAATCATGAGTCAATTAAACCTATTCTCTTTCAGTTTCAGGTAGTTCTTTTTTTTTTTTTTTTTGAGATGGAGTTTCGCTCTTGTTACCCAGGCTGGAGTGCAATGGCGCCATCTCAGCTCACTGCAACCTCCGCCTCCTGGGTTCAGGCAATTCTCCTGCCTCAGCCTCCTGAGTAGCTGGGACTGTAGGCATGCGCCACCATGCCCAGCTAATTTTTTGTATTTTTAGTAGAGACGGGTTTCACCATGTTGACCAGGATGGTCTCGATCTCTTGACCTCGTGATCCACCTGCCTCGGCCACCCAAAGTGCTGGGATTACAGGCTTGAGCCACCGTGCCCGGCCTCAGGTAGTTCTTTATAGCAATCAGAAATTACTCAGTTTCAGGTAGTTCTTTATAGCAATCAGAGAATGGATTAATTCAGAATGCTGGTACCAGGAGTAGGATATTGCTATAAAAAATACCTGAAAATGTGGAAGCAACTTTGGAACTGCGTAATGGGAAGAGGTTTGAAGAGTCTGGAGGGCTCAGAAAAAGACAGGAAGGAAAGGGAAAGTTTGAAATTTCCTAGACGCTTGTTTAATTGTTGTGAACAAAATGCTGATAGTGATATGGATAATGAAGTTCAGGCTGAGGAGGTCTCAGATGGAAATAAGGAACTTACTGGGAACTGGAGCAAAGAACAAACTAATATATATACCTTTTATCCATTGCTAAGTAACTGGGATTTGGAGGGTTTTTTTTAAATTAGCACTTAGCCTACCTTGACAATCCACTCTTTGTAGTTCAACTAATCATAGAAAACTGCATCAAAAAACAATGTTCAAAGCTAAACACTAAATAAATACATCAAGTGTATTGCATAAATAATGTAAATTTCATACTTTTAGAAAGTGTACAGCATAGGTAGCAATTTGAGAAATAATGGTGAATATGAATCATTCAGACTTATTGCATATTGTTAACAAAAACATACAAAAAATACTCAATTCTTTCTACTAATTACATCCAAGTGAAAGCAAAAGTCATTTCTCACACTTTCTTTTAAGTGAAGAGTTAAAAGGAGAAGAAAGAAAGAAATGAATCAGCATTTTATAAAAATAAGTTTGTAGCCAACATAAATTACAGTAATTCTATACTTGGATGAAATGAAGAGCTGTCTGGAAGCCTTCCACCACTCCTTCTCACCACCTACCACTGCCAACTACTGTTAATTAGGAGAATACTTTTGCTCTTTCTGCTATATTGGACTAAGATTTTTTTTCCCTAGTTTCTAGTAGTGATGGTAAATCCTCTGCTACTTTCTTCTAATTTTCACCAATTCTTATTTTACCATTAAATATTCTCAATGCATCCATTTCTTTCCATGTACATTGACTACAACCTTGTTTACGGTATCATTTCTTACCTGGGCTGCCTCAATGGCCCCTGATGGGTCTGCTAGAGCCTCTAAAGTCCCTTCCAATCCATTATTATATTATAGTCAGAATGGGCTTTTCAAACTGGGTATCAGATCATGCTACCCTCATTTCCCCATGTGTCCTCCCCAACGCTTGCCAAGCTTCCTACTGCTCCTTAGCTAAAACTCTTCACATGGGTCATCTTTGCATGAACAAATTTTTTGTTTCTTCAGTTTGGATTTTTACCAGCTTTCCCTCCTGATCGGAATGTACTTCTCTTTTTATTTAAGAGCTAACTCCTTTGGCTATAAATCTAATCATCACTTTCTGCAGAAAACCTCTCCTGACTTCCTTCGACTAGTTCAAATTCCCTGATAGTCAGTCAATACAGCATAGGTAACAGTTGTTATTTTACATATGCTTACAGACTGTTTGATCTGTCTCTGTAAGCTCATTAGAATGTAAGCTTTATGACGAAAGAGATTATTTTTTTCAAGGGGTGTGGGAGGTTACGTTTTTGCAAGAGATGCCTGACAGTTGGTAATTAAGGAATAAATGATGATTGGATAAATGAGTGAGCCCTAATTCCTAATTCTGAAATTACCCAGAGATTGACTAGGATCCTGAATGTGGTCTGTGATATGAGACTGCAAGTGACACAAAGAAAAAAGGAAAGAAAACACTCTTGGGCAAGTTAGAACTTTGCTTGGGTCTCATGATCAGGATTCCAAATCGTCCCACCATTTTACCACCCAGCATTATCAAAGAGACTCAGTTCTCTTAGCTTCTATCTGATGCCCAGTTAACATTTATTATTTAAAAGCCCTTGATGAGCAACCTTTCAAATGTATTCAATACTTCAGTTCTTTGTCTACATAAAGAAGAATCATCTGCACAACTCTGCCTTTTGCTGCAAGTTTTAAGTAAAACATAGTGCAAAATACAGCAAAATAATCAACCTTATTATGCCTACACTATTAGCTAGATCCAGAATAGTTTCAATTCTAGGTTTTGCTTTATATCCATCCACTACTTACTTCTCAAAGCATCACAAGATATACATCATGATCACTGTTTTAAGGTAGAACCAAAGCCAAATACTTTATATAAACTGCACAGTCATTCAAATGATAAGAGATAACTTCTCTTTCCTCCAAAGACTTACAGAACTGCTGTTATACAATCTCTGGAGTCCACAAAAAAAAACTGTTGAAGAACGTTGTGTTTGCTTAGCATATGCAATGATAGAGGAAAAGCCAAGCAACTGTTTTTGGTAGTCTGGTTAAGGTAAAGAAGATTAAATTATTCACTGCAGAAATAGTTAATGGCAGAAATAGAAAGCAAGGAGGATTTCTGAGACCAGGGCCTGCATAGAATCGAATTCCCTCCATTTATTTCCCTACAGTCACCTTCCTGGAGATCACAGAAGTTACCCATGGTAGCTTGGATCTCTTGGCAGGTGTAGAGTGAAGAAGGTATATTAGTTCCTGCTATCTCAGGGGAGAACTCCAAACATACTTTCCTTTGGAAATGTCATTATTCAGTGATTAAAATCTCATACTATTTAGACAGATCATTAGGAATTTGGAGTTTAAAAGATTTTGTTCATTAGTCTTGAAATATAATCATAACTTAAAATATTTTAATTTTTGGAAAATACACAATATTTTAAACAACTTAATTTTTTTTAGGAACACAACTCATTAGGAATTTAATTATGTGCAGAAGTCCTGAAAATTTGTAAAATCAGGGGCAGAATTCTTAGTTAAGGGATCGGCCCTCCCATTTGCTTATAACAAATTTTCTAATTGGAAAAAAAACAGAAATTACTAGCTTATTTTGTAGCTTCAAGAAACGGATCTGAACGCTGAACCTACAATTTATTTTCTTATTAATTTAATTTTTAAAAACAGTTTGCAAGGTTTAAGTACATTCAGCATAATAAAACAAATGTAATATTCATGCCAAAGACATGTTGCTGTTAAGAATTGGTGTTCTAAAATCAATTATATTCAAATACATACATTAGCTTCAGATACTTTAAATTTTGATAGTTTGTTATTATGTTCAAAATAGAACTAAATTAGACCAATTTTAAAATTAGATTGAAGGTATTTCTCTGTGATTATTTTCTCTCCCTTTACCAGTGATATAGTCACACCTAAGGATTCTACTCATTTAGTCTTGTGAATGAAGTATCTAAAAACTTTTCCCAAGAGCTTTGAAGTATTTATGTATTATAGTCCATGTGCATTTTCTTTTTTACAAAAGAAAGATGCTGTGCACAATTTGAGATTTTCTTGAATCTTATGTATAAATATATTTTTATTTATTTTATGTCACTTAATTTTCCTTCCTACATTGTGATTTCTGGGTGATTGTACAGACTGAGAAGAGACAGACAAAATGTCATGTCTACCTAATTCTTTGTCTCTTCAGGATTTGGCAAAATGCATTTCATAGTATCAACTCACATTTTTTTATTTAAAATCTTGAGTTATAAACCACTTCTGAAGAATTCTTGCTGCCAAATCCCTATAACCTATTGTCATTTTTCCTTTTTCCTTGGTGTTTTGATCAACAATTTACATTCTTAGATCTTAGTAATTCCATTAGTAACAATGCTATCACTTTTTGGGGAATTTTGACTTGGAAAATTTTCATAGTAATTCAAATACCCTAACTTCTCATAATCTTCAAAACTCTCTATTTTCTAAAATTTATTCACTGATCAAAATGCAAAAAGTAGAAAGTTTTGAATGCATCTTAAGGACATAAAAATAAAATTAACCAAACATACACTTAATTTTGTGCCCCTGATTTTTCCTATAATACAGTTAAACCACAGAGGGTATAAAATATTTTTCCATAGCCTCCCTCAGTGATTTTTAAAGTCCTTTTTGAAAAGTGAGAGCAAAGACAAAGCAGCTGCTCCATTTCTGGCCAGCTGAGCAGCGATAACCAGAGGATGGTCATTAATCATCAACAAATTACAAAGAAATCACTACACCAAGTCAAAGGTAAAATCAATTACAGTACAATTAAAGTACTCAAACATCAAGCTCAAAGCCCCTGTGGTTAACAGACAACCTAATATGACTTTATAGGGAACTCAAGCATAGAAGTTTCTATAATGGTGAAATACAAAACTAGATTTAATGAAAGGGAATAGAGCAATAATTTATATTGTAAGTTGAGAAAAGGGCCTCCTATGGCAATAAAATTGACAGTGATATAACCCACTGTTTTGTCAATCAATTATTAATATTATGGAAAGTAAAGGTAAGTATATATTGATTATAGTGCTTTTGCTGCAGTCACATCTCTGTGAGGAAAATTCCATGCGATCTGCCTTGATGTTGGCATCTAGCACCAAGATTCAACAAAGTAAGTTTGCAAAGAGTTATGAGACTAAAAGGACAATTTTACCACTTTATGCTGCCAACTGTATTTTTGAACTCTTTGTTGACCTTCAGATGAAATCATCCAAGTGAGTAAGTCCAGAGAAATGCAGAGCTTTACAGATCGGCACTTTTCCCAGATGAGTTATATTATTATTCACATTTCTGCTACAGTAAACCCACATGAATATTTCTTCCAAAATTCTGAAATAAGGAAAAGCTTCCCCCGGGAGGCCAAGAGAGAAAATAGACACTTGCTCTGCTGTCTCTAGTTGATCAGCATCAGGTTAGGAACATTCAGATTCAGTTTATTACAGCTGAAAAATGCTACCACATTTCTTCCACTTAATCTGGTCTGTATAAGCATTTTCCAAAAAGAAACAAAGTTCCAATAGTATTCTGAGATATGCACACACCGGACACAGATCTGGTAAGAAAATCAAAATATATCTCTTTTAATTCCAGTATTATTACTAATTGAATCACTGAGCCCGGATTAGCTATTTAACCTACGTTCTTGTAAATTTTTTAAATCTCTAAAATGGAAAAAAAATATCATTTTTAAGTATCATACAGGGAAATTGAGTAAATACCTGATTATAGAAATGATCTTAAGATATAAATTAGTAATTATTGGATAAATCAAATGTACAGTACATGTAAACTTGCTTGATTATATGTGATATAACACTAAATTTCCAAATTATCAACAACCATTTACATGACTCCAAAAATCGTTTTCAGTTTACTTGAAAGAGTTATTTTTGTTTTTTGTTTTAATGTATGTTTATACCATGGAAAGTCATTTTATCAATAAATTTCCCTCTAAAGACAAACCTATTCTTAGATTTGGTTAACTGATACTCTGCCAAGAACGCCAGTATTTTCAGTTTATCACTGAATCACAGACTCAATGATCTATCTAGTACGTTCCCGAAAATGTTCACACTCCCTCAGCTCTATTCACTCAGTAATATTAGTTTCACTGTCTCAGTGATGAATCTTCCTTACTTTGTAATAGTCTTCATCTCTCTCTCTCTTTTTTTTTTTTTTTTTTTTTTTTTTGAGACAGTGTCTCGTTGTGTCACCCAGGCTGGAGTGCAGTGGACCGATCTCGGCTCACTGCAACCTCTGCTTCCTGGGTTCAAGCAATTCTCCTGCCTCAGCCTCCTGAGTAGTGGAGATTACAGGCATCCACCAAGATGCCCAGCTAATTTTTGTATTTTTAGTAGAGACGGGATTTCACCATGTTGGCCAGGCTAGTCTCGAACTTCTGACCTCAGATGATCCACCAGCCTCAGCCTCCCAAAGTGCTAGGGGATTATAGGCATGAGCCACTGCATCTGGCCTTATCTCTTTTTTAACTATCATAAGGACAGAATGAGTTTGAAAAATCTATCAAATAGCAGCAGAAATAAAGATCAAGTTAATCTTTGTCCTTATGGAAAAGAAACCCAATCAGCCACACTCAGAATCAAGTGCACTGGATAGGAATTTGGTTGCATTCCACAGTTGTACTGGGCTAGTACTTTATATATACTAACTCAGTGATTTTTAACCCTAGGAGGTAGGTGACATTGTTATCATCATTTCACAGATAACACCACCAAGGCTCAGAGAGGTTTTGTTCAAGGTTACTCACCTTGTAAGTATCAGGGGCACGTGCAGAACCCAAGTTTGACTAACTCTAAAATTCCTTTTCTTTTTTTCTACATGAACACTCGTCGTAACTAAAATCAGAAATAATGACTTTTAGGTTCCTGCTAGGAAGAATTAACTCTGAATGTTTTAAAGTAATTCTCAAACTCTTTCTATACTTAGAAAAGACCTAGTACCTATGTAAAGCTTGTTTTATCAATTTGAAAATAGATTGGGCATGAAATTACCTCTCTAGAGAGCCCTTCAAATAGACAGTTTTTAAAAAGGGGAGTACACAGCAAACTATTCAATCACTTAACAAGTATTGACTAGCTACTACAGAGCAGGCACTATTTTAGGCACAGGGCTAAATCAGCTAACAAAAAGGAGAAAGTTCCCTGCTCTTAGGAGGCTTACATTCTAGCTATGAAAGGCAGACAGTAAATAAGTACATTACACTGTGTATTAAAAAGTGGTAGGTGCTTTGGAATAAGGAAAAACAGAACAAGGTAAAGAGTATGGTGAATGGAAGGGAGGGGAGTAGGAAAAGGGCATAATTCAGTGTATTTGATCAGTCGTAAGGGGCAGAGGTAGTAGGAAATGGTCAAAGTAGACAGTCAGATAACACAAGGCCTCATAAACTTTGGCTTTTACTCTGTATGCAGTAGGAAGTCATTTCAGGGTTTTCAGCAGAAAAGCGGCATAACCTGACTTATATTTCTTGCTGTTGTGTTGAGAATCAATAGGGGGAAAGCAAAGGCAATGCAGGGAGAACAGATATGAAAACAGGTAAGAGGCCACTGCCATAGTCCAGGAGACAGGTGCTGGTGGCTTAAACCAGGGGAGCAGAAGTAGAGGTGGCAAAAGGTATTTGGATTTTGAGGCATATATTAATAGGAATTCCTAACAGATTGGATATGAGATCTGAGGGAAAAAAGAAAAATAGTAAGGATGACTCCAGTATTTGACTTGATCAACTGGAGCACCATTAATTCAGGTAGATAAGGATGTATGTAAGCCAATTCTGGAGCACAGATCAGGAGCTGAATTCTAGGGGTTAAATTTAACATCCAAGGAGAGATATTAAGTTGGACTATGTAAGCAAGTTACATTCTGAAGAGAAATGGAAATGTGCGAGTTATCACCATGTAGAGATACTTAAACCACAGCCTGAGTAAAATCAGAAAGGAAGTGAGGATATATAAGAAAAACGAGGCCGACGCAGGTGGATCACGAGGTCAAGAGATCGAGACCATCCTGGTCAACATGGTGAACCCTCGTCTCTACTAAAAATAAAAAAACTTAGCTGGGAGTGGTCGTGCATGCCTGTAATCCCAGCTACTCAGGAGGCTGAGGCAGGAGAATTGCCTGAACTCAGGAGGCGGAGTTTGCGGTGAGCCGAGATCGTGCCATTGTACTCCAGCCTGGGTAACAAGAATGAACCTCTGTCTCAAAAAAAAAAAAAAAAGAAAAAGAAAAGAAAAATGAATTTATCTTTTATTATGATTTATAAGTATCTTAACCCTTTCAACAGATTTCTTTCTTTTCTCAGTCCATTTTCTGTTGCTATGGACAGAGATTTAAAGCAGGATAGTGTTTTCTTTTTGCATAAAATAAAATGCAAGTTTAGTGACTGAAGCTCTACATGTGATTATTTTTCATTTTCCTTTGGGCTAAAAATCTTTAGTTACTCTTGTTCTATAATATATCACCTCCTAATTGAAAACCCTAGCCCTCATATACACTTTAAATCAACACCAATGAGCCAATGCATTAGTACCACTCTGAGAGTGAAAACACAAAATGTCCATTTTCAAAATTTGAATCCCTCAATCCCTCTTTTATAGATGCTATTAATACCCAATTGAACTATTTCTAGCAGTTTGGCTTCTCTGCCTTTAAAGAAAAATTCTGTAACAGGTATTTAAAACATAATAAAATTGAACTTTAAGGAATATCTTTTCTATTTTCCAGTGATGAATAAAAAATAATGGAGTGATTTAAACAACTTAATATAAAAAACAGAACCTTTAAACATATAAATTGAAAGTGAAATGTAGAGTAAATGCTAACACCTCACTCAGGTGTTAGCACTTTCTCTCATATTCATTTTTAATGTCGGAGAATTCACAGAACTAATATCTTTATTCTAAACCTCCAGAGCTTGCTTCAGAAAGTAATCGTGTAAGTATTTGTCAGAAACTCACTAACAGGCTTAGGAATTTAAAGTCATATGCAGAGTACAGTTACAAAGATATCTACCACAACTCTACTCCCCTCCCCTCCCTTCTTTCCCATAGTCAGGCATCACTCCAAACCAATTCTGGGCACATTTTCCTTTAAGAATCAGAGAGGGGCATGGGGCATTATAAGACCTAGTAATAGTAAAGATTCAGTGACACAAGCATGCAAGTATATAGATGATAGGCATGTAAGCTGATTCAGCCTTTGTGGCGAAGACATTAGCAGCAAGGTCCTGGAGCTAATTTCCTTTGGTCCCTTCATGCGAAACTCAGCATTCCTTGTTTTTCCCCAGCCAGCTCCTACCCCACTGTTCAGAGCTGATTTCCACTCATAAAATCAGAAGATGTGTAGGTAATTGTATATGTCAGTGAGGGTCCCTTCAGGGAACAGCTGGCTCATTCAAACTGGATAATTTAAGGAAAATTTGATAAAAGAACTATTTAGAAACATATGGACAAGATTTAAGGAGAACCACAATGCCAGTCAAGTAGTGGGGTGACAATCATGGGGAGACACCTTGAAGAAGAGGAAGGTAGAAAGCAGTTTCCAAAACTCAGAAAAGGCAGCGATATAAGAAGGGCTCAACATGGACTGTACCTTTTGTGGAGCAATTAATCCTTCACCCTACTGTCTTCCCACCCCTTTATCTCTTGCCAGCATCTCTCTTTGGCTAGATCAACCTAAAACCAGGGAGAAGGGAACCCACGGATGCTAAGCAAATGGGTTAGCTACCCCAACAAGACTGGCTATGCATTTTTTAGGATTCAGTACGGAATTAAAACACAGGGCTACTTTATTTTTAAATAATTTTTTTTAGGAATTTCAAGATAGTAACAGCAAAGCAATAAATCAAGTGTAAGATCTACTGAGTGTGGAACCCTGTGCATCTGTGTAGGTCTCATGAAGCCAACCTGCTCCCAGGACACACAGAAGAATGAATAGAGATACAGAAGGATATGAACAACATAAAGGTATACAGCACCACTGTGTTACCTTGGACAAGTTACCTAGGTATTCTTTATCATACTTCACAGGTCTGTTAACTGGAGATGATGATAGTTATTCTGCGGATTAATAGAAATGATACAGGCAATTTTCTCAAGTCAGTGGCTCCAAGGAAGAAGTGTAAACTACTACTACTAACTTCAACACTACTGACTTAATATCAGTACATAGAGAAATATATTCATATGTAATGGCACTTGTGTAAGTTATGCAATTTTTATCATTTTGAAAAAATTCTAAATTTACTGTTTTTCAGGGAAATTTTTATATTTACATATTTTTGAAGAATCCTTGGATGTATGGTGAATATGTACTCTGTAAAAATGAAAATGTTTTCCTGATATTACTGCCATCTTCTTAAAACTGAGGATATTATCCTTTCATATAAGGATCAGTACAGTTATATTATAATACTTGGTGACCAAAATGTGAATAAATTGCCCCTCCTCCTCCTCTTATCAAGATGTGTGTGTCTGTGTGTGTTTGTGTGTGATCTATAATGACTTCTCTTTTCTAATGACACTTTTTCTTAACCACCCAGCCCCACTGATCTCCTCCTTTGACTATTACTGAGGTCTTGTTTTTGTTTCATGTATTTTCTACCATGCATGTTCCTGGATATCATGGAGGAGAGAAGAAAAGAGCAGGACTTTGAAGCCAGACAGGCCTTAGTTAGGATTCTAGTTTTGCTAATTACTGGTTGTTCAAATACTGACTGAGTTTCATGTTATTATCTGTAACAGGAATTCTTGAGAATCAAATTCTTTGATTATATTGAACACAAAGCCTAACATACATGAGGTACTCAATAGTTCTTTTCTTCATTCCTCCTTCCTTTATTTTAGTCTTAGTTTCTAACTACATTTTAAACTCCTAGAGGCAGCAGTAATTTGTCTTGCCTAATGTCTTTATTTCATTCAACTGCTTCTCAAAACATGTTTTTTTTTTTTTTACAAAGTTAACATTTTAAAAATGTAAATAGAATCACTTTCTTATTTAATAAACATGCCGAATAGAATCAGAAATGATATAATGTCAAACTGGTAATCGTGCAATAAGGTCAGAGTTTTATTTCTACCACAGACTAATTCTGGGGCATATGACAAATCTAGCAATATTCTTATGAATTACATGATACTGACATAGAAGTCAGTTTTATGAAGTGACTTTTACCTAGAAATTTGGAGGCCCTATTTAGCTATTTTTCCCAATAAAAATTTAAAACGATCAATAAGAAATGATCATTTTTCTTTTCTAATACAGTTGTCACACAAAGGAATACACTGGTCATTGCAAATCTTGGCTTACAAGTTAACTCAAACCACTGAAAAATCATAGTTATTTCGAGTCATTAAGAAATAAGTCTGCATAGGTAAATTCTCCAAGGACAAAACAGCTTGGGCTCTTCAGACAAGAGTTAAAGTAATTTTTATTGTACTTTCTAAAAATGCATTTGTTACTCTACATTACTTAAATATTTTCTAGATCATTCAGGTTGTAGCGTTAAACATCAATGAAGGCAGTGTGCTGTAAGCGCTTGTAAGAGGGGAGACCCCCTCTCCTCCTCCCACTTCCTGGCCTCCACCTCCTTCTCCCCTCCCAATGGGAAGGAGGGTGAAGAAAAGAAATAAAATGCCAAATAGCTGGGAAAATGACTCCCTTTTTGCTTCCCAGCTTCTCTGTTATCTGTAAGCCTTGAAAGAGTTGCAAATCAATGTTATCCCTACTGGGTGGAGCCTGGCACTGGGTCACGCCCCTGACATCTGCACAGCCCAGGCTCCCTCCTGAAAACACCTCTGCCAACTAATAATTTATTGCCTTTGTCTTATCTCTGTAAGCCCCCTCCCCTGTCTGTTCCCATTCCTACTGCATACGAACTAGCAAATCAATGAAGCCAAAAAGTTGTAAGGTTGGGCTGCCAGCCAATGGACAATGACATATTTTCACCTCAGTTTTCCCTTTAGCATTGTAAGTCTATAAAAGGGGAAAAAAGCTGCTTCTTGGAGAACTTAGTAAATGAGGCTGTAGCCCTTCCGCAGCTCCCAGCTGAATAAAAAGCCACTTCCTTCCTCAGTTCAGTATTCGGTGTTCAAGAGGTTTGTTTCTTCTTGTTTCTGCTTCACTTGTACATTTAATTATTTTAGTCATGTATACCAAAGCTCCTGTTTTAGTTTAAAAATTCAAGTAAAGCAAAGGAATGTCTCAAGTTAAAATTTCTGAAAAGCTTAAAGTCTGCTTGGTCATTAACTTAGTATCGACACACTGCTTCTCACTTCAACTTAGGTCTCTGAAAAATAAATAACATGGTTTTCAAAAGACAATGCAGAAAAATGTTGATGATTACAAAGCAAAAATATATACCCATGTACGGAATTTATGTATCACTTTACTTTTACTATATTCTATGCAGTAACTAAGATTACTCCAGTAATTCTAGTTGAAACAGGGACATTTTCTCATTATTGGAAGCTCTCTAATATACTATCATAAAATATCTGATTTTGAAAATGGTGGATTACAAGAATTTTACATTATAAGGATTCTTTATTTTTTCTTTTTCATAGCAGACTTAAAGTAGTTCTCATATATTACACCTGATTCTTTTCACTTTCATAATTCAAGGTCACTGTATAAAATTTTTTTGCATTGCTGGCATACAAAAAGTTGAAGGTGGTTGCTGTCACCTTGAATAATTTTGCACATTTCTCTTTCTTTTCTTAAAAAAACTGGAGTAGCAGTGACTTTATTTTGTACTAGTCTACTGAAGATTAATACTACACTTTAGAATTCTTGAGAAAACCTATTTTCTAAAATGATTTTGCCTTGTTACAGCAAAGAATAAAAATCTTCACATTACATGGTAGTGCAGATGGATAGACCTAGGAAAGGAGCACTCGACCTTGGCAGGAAAGCCTTAGAGCTTCCACAGGGAGGTCGAAAAGACAGGTGGTTAGTTCAGCTTCATGTCTAAGAAACATGTGCTGTGTTGAGTTAAGTAGGGGGCCTTCTGTGAGAGGCCACTTTTGTTGCTGGGCACTTCAAATTCTTCTCAAACTTAACAATTTACACAGCCATTTTTATTTTATCTTCCACTCTTCACTTACGATGGCATTTTTACTAACAGAAAATAAACTCAACTGTTTCATGCTCCACCCAAAATCTTTGTGTGCACTGATCTTTCTTCAGAGCTCAGTTTACATACGTTATCATTTAATGTCAACCCTACTACCATGCTTTATTAGGAATGCATATTTTCACCATATGTGAAATGTAGCACATTCTGGGCCATTTTTACTCACTTCCAGAATCACTATGCTGACTCAGCCCCTAATCAGTTTGTTTCTGCATGAAACCTTTTCATTTGCACTTCCTGTCTCCAATCTAAATAAGCCCTGATTACCAGGAAAATGGCAACAAAAATTATTTTCCTTAAATATTAGTTTAATTTATCTGTCCAAAGCTGTGTATCCAATTCAGAAAAGTTCAAGGAACAACTGTATGTTCCAGGGACTATGTTAAGCATATAAACATTATAATACAGCTGTTAAGTGTATTAAGTAAGAGCCCTTTGTATGAAGTAGCAATGAGAGCATAGTGGTAAGGACCTAATACAACCTGGAGGAAAGGGTAGGTGTCAGTGAGAGATTTCTGAACTTGGCAAACACTTGAGTTTTAACAAGGGGAGAAGTATGAGCTAAAACCATCAAGACTTGATCATGTCTGCTTTTCCAGTTGCCTCCCTCTAGCCTCTTTTAGAGGTACTCCATACTTAGAAAATAAAAGCTATTTTCAGTTTTCTGTACATATCATACTGTTTCATACCTCCATTTCCTTGTGCAGGGGCTCCTCCTTTGACTTTTAACATTCTTCCCTGCCCACCCTCCTTTATTCTTTTTCAAGCCTACTTTTCCTTGATTTTAGTCTGTTTTCTGTGCTATAACTGAATATTGAGACTGGGAAATTTATAAAGAAAAAAGGTTTACTTAGCTCATGGTTCTGGAGGCTGAGAAGTTCAAGACTGATGGCCACATCTGGTCAGCTTTAGTGAGGGCCTTGCACTGCACCAAAACATCGTGGAAGGCATCACAGGGCAAAGAGGTACATAAGAAAGAGCCAAATTGGCTTTTATAATGAATTCACTCTCATGATAACCCATCAGTCCATTAATCCATGAATGGATTAATCCATTCATGAGGGCAGAATCCTCATGACTCAATCACCTCTTAAAGGCTCTACCTCACACCTGTAATCCCAGCACTTTGGGAGGCCAAGGCGGGTGGATCACGAGGTCAAGAGATTGAGACCATCCTGGTCAACATGGTGAAACCCCGTCTCTACTAAAAATACAAAAAATTAGCTGGGCATGGTGGCGCATACCTGTAATCCCAGCTACTCAGGAGGCTGAGGCAGGAGAATTGCCTGAACCCAGGAGGTGGAGGTTGCGGTGAGCTGAGATCATGCCATTGCACTCCAGCCTGGGTAACAAGAGCAAAACTCTGTCTCAAAAAAAAAAAAAAAAAGGCTCTACCTCTTAATACTATTATATTGGGTATCAAGTTTCAACACGAGTTTTAGAGGGACAAACATTCAAACCAGTGCACCTTTCAAGGTTCCACTAAGATGTAACTTCCCAGATTATATGTGTATCTCAAGTTAGGGTACAAATGATTGCTCTTATGTTCTCCAGTAATACCCTGTGATAACTTCCTTTAGGACATGTATTACAACGCATTGTCCCCATCTTTAATATAAACTGAAGATGGGATCCATATGATGTTCTATTTCAAATCCAGAGTACTGCTTATGTTCAATAAATACTGCTTACTAGTAATAGTCAACCCTATTGAAGCATCAAAACAATAAAACACTTAAGAATAAGAATAAACTTGGATCAAGTGAATAATTTGTCCTAGCAGATCAAAGTTAGTTGTGGCAAGTCAAATTTCTCAATTGTGATCAAACCATGTGGATAAAATTCAAATTGTTTTATTTACTAGTTTTATTTATTTTTTTTTAATTTTCATTTCACCTCTCGCGATGGAGAAGCATTTATTTCAAGATACACTGCCACCTATTGTCAATGTGTCAACCTACTGAGTTATTAAAGCAATGTAATTTGTTATCTGTGTCTGCTGGACATTCATCGTGTCACCAACCCTTATGGTATGACATCAATGCAAAGATGGCGATTTTTCAACATACATTTACCATAATTGCCAATCTTTATGGGTCTTGCTTCAAAAGGTATCTTTGCTTTGCTTTCCTGAAATTCTAACATTTCTCTGAAAATGTGGCTTTTTTATTCTTACAGTCTCTGAAAGTCATAGAGAAAACAACTACTATTATGAAATTTCAGCCAATACTATAGATGACATCTACAACTTCTGTCACTAAGTATGCAAGCATTACTTTGAACTGCATCTGACATACATTAGAAGCCCAGGTCATTATCTGCAAATCGACGAGTCCTGTTTTAGCCACAAAATCCAGTATCAGCATGGCTGTGCTCCAAAGAGAGAAACCTGAGTTTTTGGTTTTACTGATACTATCAATCAGCTATTGGTTACTTAGAAATTGGTGACCATTCTACCCATAATTTCCAGCCTATTTTGTAAGGTGTCAGTCGCCCTAGTTCACAGGCTACATTTAACATTCAGCCTCCTCTCAGTTTCCAGCATGCTCAGGTGTTCTCCTAACTTCCATTTCATGTCATCTCTTGGCATGGTCACCCAAAACATTGGGTCCTATTGGAACGAATGTAAAGTGAAGTGCAAGACTGTGAGAAAAGTTTGTGGCGATATGTTGGACACATACTTGGTTGAATGTATGTGGCATAATTTGGAAATAATGCTTTCAATTCCCTTCTAATTCATAAATTGGAATAATATCTTATTAACTAATATGATGTTTCCTTTTATTACATATATCACAACAATTTCTTATTAACTTATCTTCACTTTTGGTTTCAGTATGTTTCAATACAAATATCCAGGGACAAATTATTTAACTGAATATATCTGAGAATCAAATTGTTCAAATTATCCATAAATTTAACCAATGATGCAGAAAACCTGTACACTGAAAAGTACAACTATTGCTGAAAGAAATTAAGGATGAAAATAAATAAAAAGCATCTCATGTTCATTAACTGGAAGGCTTAATATTGTTAAGATGTCAATACTTCCCAAAGTGATCTATTAATTCAATGCAATTTGTATCAAAATATCAATTACCATTTTTTTGCAGAAATAGAAAAACCTATACTAAACTGTATATGAAATCTCAAGGCATCCAGAATAATTAATACAATCTTGAAAAAGAGGAACAAAGCTAGAGAACTCATACTTTCTGATTTCAAAACTCATTCCAAAGCTACATTAATGAAAATAGTATAATACTGGCATAGAAAATGACATACAGACTAATGGAATAGAATGGAGAGCCCAAAAATAAACTCTCACATAGATGGTCAAATGATTTTTTTTTTTTTAAGACAGAGTCTTGCTCTGTCCCCCAAGGTGGAGTGCAGTGGACCAATCTCAGCTCATTGCAACCTCCATCTCCTAAGTTCAGACAATTCTTCTCCCTTAGCCTCCCAAGTAGCAGGTATTACAGGTACCCATCACCACACTCAGATTATTTTTCTATTTTTAGTAGAGATGGGATTTCACTGTGTTGGTCAGGCTGATCTCGAACCCCTGACCTCAAGTGATCTGCCTGCTTCAGTCTCCCTAAACTCTGGGATTATAGGCATGAACCACTGCACCCACCCATCAGATAATTTTTAACAAAGGTGCCAGGATCATTTACTGGAGAAAGAACAATCTTTTCAATAAATGGTACTGGAAACATTGCATGTCCACATATAAAAGAATAGAATCAGACCCAGACCTTCTAATACATGCAAAAATGAACTCATAAAGACCTAAACGTAAGATCTAAAACTATAAAATTCTTAGAAGAAAATAGAGGAAAATCTCTGTGATACTGGATTTGGCAACATTTTCTTGAATATAACACCAAAAGCACAGGCAGCAAAAGAAAAAAACTGATAAGCTGGACTACATCGAAATGTAAAATGTTTGCACATCAAAGGACACAACTGGAAAAAAGTAGTTAACCCTACTGAACAAACATTATTGGATATGTTCAGACCAACAGTTCTCAAACTTTTTGGTATTAGGACCCCTTTACTCTCCTAAAAATTAACAAGGACTGTAAAGAACTTTTGTTTATGTGGATTGTATCTATTGCAGCTTACTATATTAGAAATTAAAATATTTAATTTAAAACACTTAAAATATTTAATTTAAATATTTTATTGTATAATTTCTTCAGAGATATTTACATTAAAACATAGTAAAAACAAAAGTGAAAACATAATGTTAATAGAAAATTGTTTTGATAAATGAAGTATTATTTTAAATATTGGTTAGTTAACATTTAAAATATGCATTTCTTCATTTAAAATTATAAAAAAATCATTACATGTTAAATTAAACAACATATTTTATGAAATTTAACATCTTTTTCCAATATACAAGTAATTTTAGTGAAAAAAGTAGCAGTTTTACATTTTTGAAATATCTTTAATATCTAGCTAAATAGAAGACAGTTGCTTTCTCATATCGGCTTCTACATTCGATTTGTTATAATACGTGATTTTGGTTGAAGTATGTAAAGAAAATCCAGCCTCACACAGTTATGTAGTTGAAAGGAGACAGTAACTTGAATATACATTTTAAAATAACTTAAAAAATGTAACTGGAATGTTTGCAATTCAATGGATAAGTGCTTGAGTATATGGATACCCATTTCATGATGGGCTTATTTCATATTACATACCTATATCAAAATATCACCCATACCCCATAAACATATATACCTACTGTGTACCCCAAAAATTAAAAATTAAAAGGTAAAAAGAATTTTAAAATCTTTTGAGATAAACGTGGATGTTGTTCTTTGATAGTATACTCAAATTCAACAAGTAGTACTGTTTTAAATGTTACTGCAATTTGGAATCTGAAATCGTGTCTGTGAACTTTTTATGCTGTTTTATGAAGTCAATTGCTCTATTTTATATTTAGAGTATATCTTTTATGCAAGAATTGTAATATGATTTTTCATTTAGAAAATATTGGTTCACTAAGTAATCACTGAGATCTTTCAGATGTTGACATATTTCATTATTCAATATTTAAAAACATTCATTAATATAACATTTCTCTCATTAAAAAGTCTTTAAGTGTTGGGGAGGTTTATACAAATTTTAAAAACTCAAATTTTCACTTGAAAGCTCATTTTATTTTTGGCAACAATACTGTCAGCAGGATTTTCTGAATTGGCAGGTTTGCCTTGCTCAAATTTTGAAATAGGTCTGCCAAATACCCATGTCTGAATAACCATGGTTGGTCTGACATTCTTTTATGTAAAATAAATTGTATTTTATAAAACAGTGGCTGGTTTCACTTGCAACTCAAACACACAGTTATTTTCCTCTGGACAACCACCATAATTTGATACTTCAGTATGCAGCAAAACTGTTTTATACCAGCTTCCAATTTTTTCATACTGAGTATTAAAAAGATGTGTACTCTGATCAAGATTTTTAATATTTAATTTTTTTTACTGCTTTATTAAAATATTCTTAGGTAAAACATATTTTTATATGAATACATTTCTTTTCCAGTGTCCTGAAGAATACAATAATTTTGTTTACGGTTTAGTGCCACTGCCTTGATTTGTGCTAAGGTTCCAGTAGTTTCAGTCTTTGTATTATCAGTGTAAATGTCAACATACTGAAAAGGAAAAATAAATCTTAATTTTTTTTTTTTTTTTTGAGATGGAGTTTTTCTCTTGTTGCCCAGGCTGGAGTGTAATGGTGTGATCTCAGCTCACTGCAATCTCCACCTCCCAGGTTCAAGTGATTCTCCTGCCTCAGCCTCCTGAGTAGCTGGGATTACAGGCATGCACCACCACGCCCAGCTAATTTTGTATTTTTAGTAGAGATGGGGTTTCTCCGTGTTGGTCAAGGCTCCTCTCGAACTCCTGACTTCAAGTGATTCTCACCCACTTTGACCTCCCAAAGTGCTGGGATTACAGGCACGAGCCACTGTGCCCAGCCAAATCTTATTATTTTTAAAAAGTACTTTTCACCTCACAAGCCCTCTAAAAGGGTCTTGGGAACCTACAGGGACATGCTGACCACACTTTAAAAACTGCTGGTTTAAAGAGATTAGAAATTTTAGAACTTCCTACTATCAAGCTGACTTCAGAACTCTAAACCATTGACCTTTGCAGTAAAACACAAACAGAAATTAAATGGTCCAACTCCCTTGTTTTATGTGAGAAGAAATGGAAAGCTGAGGGAAAGATGCAATGACTTTCTAATCGCCAACTAGTATTAAAACCTGGACTTTCCACTAATATTTTTACTCTTGCAGCTCAATGAGGATGACCCTACCATTACAGATAAAATTATTTAAGAAACTATTCCTTTCTGAAGCCACTTGGGGCAGGTTTCTAAAAACTGACCAAATTCACTTTTATATGTCTACTTACTAGTAAGGTCAGATATGCCTCAAAAGTACAATCTTTAAATCATTCTCTGTCATCTATATAGGAAGGGACATAAGGATTAATGCCATGAAAATACTTAAATGGATGATTATTGCCAAGGAGAGTGATGAGCAGACATCTCAAAAATGGTCAGGGAAGGCATTTTTGAGAAGATGGCATTTTATTTGAACCTAAATAACAAAACAGAGTCAGGCATAGTCAGATCATGACAAGAATGTCTGATGAAGAGGGAAGAAAAAGTCTAAAGGACTTGAGGCATAATAAAGTTCAGTTGAAAAACCAAAGGGTGAGTAATTTTGTTGGACAAAGATAATAATGAGGGGAATGGAATAAAAGAGGGTGAGATTAGAGTGGTAATTAGAGTCCATCTCTTGAACCATGGGAGTTTAAATTCTAAGTACAGAACACTATTATTGTATTTTAATTAATTTAAGCAAGACAATGAAATATGTAGTTTCTAGAAGCAAATAGACATATTGAAATATGATGTATATTACTCCTGAAGAGTAAAAATCTTTAATCTAGAATGTGCTTTAATCTAGGCTCAGGATTAGAAGGCATTAGGAAATACAATCACCCTCTTTAACGTCAATAGTGGAATGTATAATGGCCCCCTATTGACGTCAGTGTCCCAAGCTCTGAAACCTGTTAATATGTTATGTTAAATGGCAAAAGAGACTTTCACCGATGTAAGCGAGTTTAAGGACTTTTAAATAAATTGTTCTGGACTATCTGGGTGACTACAATGTAATTGCATGAGACATTGGAAGCGGAGTTCTTTGCTGGTGGCAGAACAAACAGGATAGAAGAGAAGTCAGAGAGATTAAAAGTGTAAGATGACTCCACACGATTGCTGATTTGGAGATGGAAGGGGCAATGTAATGAGAAATTTAAAAGACCTCAAGGAGCTGTGAGGGAATCTTCCAGTTGACAGCTAACAAAAAACAGGACTTCTGCTTTACCAAAAAGAGAAACTGACCTCTGCCAACAGCCTGAGTGACCTTGAAAATTGATTCTCCCCATGAGTCTTGAAACTCTCAAGCAGAAAATTCAGTTAAAGTCATTAATGCTTCCAACCTACAGAACAGTTAGATAATGAATGTTTGTTGTTTTAAGCTACTATGTTTCTGGTAATTTTTATGGGGTAACAGAAAACTAATGAAAATGGTTTGATAAGTAGAGGGGGGTGTAAAACAAAATGCCTTGGTGCTTTTTTATCATAACAGTAAAGAAAAAGTGTGTTAGGCTGTCCTGGAGGGTTATATTAACAATTTTTTTAATCAAGAATCTCAGAATGTTAAGATAAAAATTGGCCAAAAGATAATAAGAGAACAAGTCTATGTGGATTCTATTCTATTCCACAGGGTGAAAATCTAAGCCCACGCCAAGATTAAAGGATTAATCATTGCACTTGTGCTCAAGTCCTACAATAGCAACATTAACAACATGAAAATGAGAAAAATAAAGCAAATAAAATACAAAAATTTCGCATCAAAAGTAGAACTCAAAAGCAATTTTGAGAAAAATCATTTATAATGTTTAAAAATAGAACAAATGGGACACAAGAGATTTAAAAATAGAAGAAACCATCAACAGCAATACAAAGTTACCCAGTAGAACTTATGAAAGAGATAGATGGTAACAATAAATCCACACAGAAATAAAAGGCATGCGAATTTAATACAGAATTATATTGAAAAATCTACATTGTAATATAGATTCAATGCTGATAAAAACAGAGGTCATAACACTAGTGAAAATTACACAAAGTTAAATAGAAAGTAGAGAGAATATGATAAAATAAGGGCAACAGAAAAAGACACATAATTGGTATTTCTAAAGAAGAAATCTCAGAAGAAGGGTTAGAGCAAGATAGCAGAATAGGACTCTCCAACAATCATCCCATTCCAGAAATATCAATTTCAACAACTATCTATGTACAAGAATACTTTTACAAGAGCATAGGAAACCAGGTGAGAAATTATAGTACCCAGCTGTAGCACAATAATAAGAAAAGATGTATTGAAGAGGGTAGGAAGGACCCTTTACATATCCATGTTCCCTGCACCTCCAACCCCAGATAGCATAGTGAGGAGGGAGATATCATCCATTTGAAGGAAAGAGTGAGCAGAAGATTTGGACCACAAAACTAGGCCCACCATAGTAAAACACAGCCCCAAGCAGGTCCCCAGAACTCCAGACTTCAGGCCAGTACCCATGGACTATAACTCCTGACTTGCTCTGGTGCCAAGTAGAATCTAGGAGCTCCAGGCTTTAGGGTTCCGACTTAGTCTTCAGTTTGCACTCAGTGGCCTCGGGCCTCAGACTTACAGCCTGCCTCAATGCTGTGTCTACCACAGACAGCCCAATCTTCTGGTAGAGCCCAATACAAGCTTCAGTGGCCCTGGGCTTTGGAACCACACCACAGGGCTTGCCTGTTGACTGTTGAAGGGCTTTCTCGGATAAAGCCAGTATTCAAATGCTGTAATAAGTACCTACTTCTTCAAATATGCAAACGTTGATGAATAGCCACAAAAATAAAGGACAATCAGAGAAATATGGCATCACTAAAAAGACAAAATTACCACTGACTGATTCTAAAGAAATGGAGATATATAAACTGCCTGACAAATAATTTAAAAACCCAGGTTAAGGAAACTCGGTCAACTTCAAAAAATATAGAAAAACAACTCAACAAGATGAGGAAACAATAAACAGAATGAGAAATTTAACAGCAGATTGAAATAATTAAAAGAGACAATCAAATGCACATTTTGGGGATGGAACTATACAATAAAGGAAAGTACTGATAAATGAAATGGAAAGCATCAACAGCAGCTTTCATTAAGTACAAGAATCTGTGAACTCAAAATCAAGTTATTTAAAAATATACACTCTGAGGGAAAAAAAGAATGAAAAGCTTACAGGATTTAAGGAACAGTATCCAAAGAGTAAATTTTTGAGCCATAGGAGCTAAAAGAGAAGAGAAAGTTGAAACAATAGAAAGATTTTTAGAGAAATAATAGCAAAAACTTTCAAAACCTGAAGAAAGATTTCAAAATTCAGGTATAAAAAGGTCAAAGGTCTTCAAACAGATTCAAACCAAACAAGACTACCTCCTCATGTTATAATCAGAATGTCAAAAAGCAGAACAAAGAGAGGATCCAGAAAATATCAAGAGGAAAGAAGCAAATAACTTACAAGGAAGTTCCAACGTAGCTAGCAGCAAATTTCTCAACAGAAACCTTATAGGCTAGGAGAGAGTAAGATGAAATATTTCAAGTTACAGAGAAAAGTGCAAGCCAATAATACTGTACCACTTAAAACTGTCCCTCAGAAAATAAGGAGAGAGAAATACTTCTCCAGACAAACCCAAAAGCTGAGTGAGTTCATTCCCATCAGATCTGTCTTACAGGAAATGCTTAAGAGAGTTCTTCAGACTGAAACAAAAAGGTGCTATAAGTAATGCAAAAATACCTGAAAGTATGAAACTCACTGTTAAAGGTATGTACACAGTCAAATTTAGAATACTCTCATACTGTAACGGCGACAAATAAATCACTTATATCTTTAATATGAAAGTTAAAAGATAAAACTATTAAAATAATAAGAGCAACAATAATTTGATAAGGCTGTGTGCAGTATAAAGTTTTAAATTATGACATCAGAAATTCAAAATGTAAGGGGAGTGGAGTAAAAGTGTTATTTTAATTATCAAAGTTAAGTTATTATAAGCTAAAAATAATTTGCTATAACTGTAAGATGATTTTATAAACCTCATTGTAACCACAAAGCAAAATCCTAGAGTAGATGCACAAAAAATAATGGGCAAGGAATCAAAATACTTAAGCAGAGAAAGTCACTTAACCACAAAGACAGACAAAAAGAGAGAAAAATAAAAAATGGATCTACAGAACAATTAGAAAGCAATTCACAAAACAGCAGTAATAAGTCCTTACCTATCAATCATTAACTTGAATGTAAATAGATCAAAATCTTCAACCAAAAAATGTAATGACTTCAGCCGGGCGCAGTGGCTCACGCCTGTAATCCCAGCACTTTGGGAGGCCGAGGCAGGTGGATCATGAGATCAAGAGATCGAAACCATCCTGGTCAACACGGTGAAACCCCGTCTCTACTAAAAATACAAAAATTAGCTGGGCATGGTGGTGCGCACTTTAGTCCCAGCTACTCGGGAGGCTGAGGCAGGAGAATTGCCCGAACCCAGGAGGCGGAGGTTGCGGTGAGCCGAGATCGCGCCATTGCACTCCACCCTGGGTAACCAGACGAAACTCCGTCTCAAAACAAAAAAAAAAAAAATGTAATGACTAAATAGATTAAAAAAGAAGAAAGACCATCAATATCCTGTCTATGAGAGACTCACTTCACCTTTAAAAATACATGTAAATGGACCGCCAAGAAATATAAAAAGAGATACCATGCAAACAAAAATCAAGAGAGATGAGAAGTAGCTATAAATACACTTTATAAGTTAAAAACTATAAGAGGACACAAGGAAGTCTTTATAAAATTATAAAGGGATCAAGTCAGGAAGAGGATATAACACTTGTAAATAAATATGCACCCAACATCAAAGGACCTAACTATATAAAGCAAATCTTAACACATTTGAAGAGAAAGATAGACTGCAATGCAACCATAATAGGAGACTTTAACATTCAATTTTCAGCAACAGACAGATTATCTCAATGGATAATCAATAAAGAAACCTGAACTTAGACTACAGTCCTCACCATATGACCATATGGCCCTAACAGACACAAACAGAACATCCAATAGTTGAAGAATACACAGTCTTCTCAACTGTGCATCTAACATTTTCAAGTAAAGGTCATGTTAGGCCACAAAACAAGTCTTAAGAAATTTAAGAACTATATCAAGTATCTTTTCTAACCACAATGGTGTAAAATGAGAAACAATAACAGAAAAAAACTTTATAGAATTCACAAGTACAAGGAAATTAGGTAACCTGCTGTTGAAGAAACAGGAGACATTTAAGTTAAAAGGGAAATTTTAAAATTTTTTCCAGAAAAACAAATATAGAAACACAACACACCAAAACTTATGGAATACAGCAAAAACCATTCTAGTTTATGTCTGTAAAGAGAAGAGTAACAGATAAAGTGACAGAAAACTGAGTTTATGTCTATAAACTAGAACTACTTCTATACACTATAAACTTGCTACATATAAACTATAAACTAATACTTTATAGCAATAAACTCCTACAGAATAAAAAGAAAGCTCTCAAATAAACAATCTAATGTTGCACCTCAAGGAACTAGAAAAACAAGAGCAAACTAAGCTCAAAATTACCAGAAGGAAGAAAATAGTAAAGATCAGAGCACAAATAAATGAAATAGAGATCAGAAAATACAAAAAAAAAAAAAAAAACAGAAGAGTTAGTTTTTTGAGAAGATAAAAAGAATTGACAAATCTTTAGCTAGAAAAAAGAGAGAGAGAGAAGGGTCAAACAAGTAAAATCAGAAAGGAAATGTTCAACTGACAGAATGGAAATACAAACAATCATAGAGAATATTATGAACAATAAATATGTCAATACATTGAGTAACCTAGGAAACTGATCAATTCTTGGGCTTATACAACCTACAAAGATTGAACCAAGAAAAAATAAAAACCTGAACAGAACAATTATAAATAACAAGACTGAAACAGTAATAAAGTCTCCCAAAAGGGAAAACCTAAGACTAGACAGTTTCACTGCTAAAATATATCCAAATTTGAAAGAAGAAACCATACCAATTAATGTCAAACCCTTTCAAAAACTAAACAGGAAAAATACTTCCAATTTCATTTTACAATGGTAGCATTTCCCTCATACCAAAGACAGAAAGGATATGAAAGACAAGAAAAGCAAAGCATAGGCCAAGGCTGGTTGCAGTGGTTCTGACCTGTAATCCCAACACTTTGGGAGGCTGAGACAAGCAGATCACTTGAGCCCAGTAGACCAGCCTGGGCAACATGGCAAAACCCCATCTCTGCAAAACAAAAACAAAAACAAAAGCAAAACTTAGCTGGGTGTGCTGGTGGTATGCACCTGCTGTCCCAGCTACTTGGGAGGCTGAGGAAAAAGGGAAAGCTTGGGCCCAGGAGGTCAAGGCAGTACTGAGCCATGATCACACCACCACACTCAAGCCTTTGTGACCAAGAAAGACTCTGTCTCAAAAAGATAAAAGAAAAAAATAAAATTATAGGCCAAATCCCTGAAAAACAACATGCAAAAATCCTCAATAAAATGCTAGCAAACCAAATTGCAACAGCTTATTAAAAAGATCATGCTTCCTGATCAAGTGGAAAGTATCCCAGGGATACAAGACAGGTTTAATATATGCAAATCAATAAATGCGATTGTATTAGTTCATTTTCATATTGCTGATTAGGACATACCTGTGACTGCGTAACTTATAAAGAAAAAGAGGTTTAATGGACTTACAGTTCCATGTGGCTGGGGAGGCCTCAAAATCATGGCAAAAGACAAAAAGCATATCTTACATGGTGCTAGGCAAGAAAAAATGAGCCAAGTGAAAGGGAAACCCCTTATAAGATCATCAGCTCTCATGAGACTTATTCACTCCCATGAGAACAGTACAGGGAAAACCACCTCTATGATTCAGTTCTCTCTCCCTGGTCCCTCCCACAATACATGGGCATTTTGGGATCTACGATTCAAGATGAGATTTGGGTTGAGACACAGCCAAACAGTATCAGTGATATATCACATGAACAGAATAAGAACAAAAACCATATAATCATTTCAATAGATGAAAAAAAAGCATCTGACAAAATTCAACATTTTAAATAAAACTCTTAAGAAATTAGGTCTAGAAGGAATTTACCTCAAAACATTAAAGGCTATAAATGACAAACCTACAAATAACAGCATACTCGACAAGAAAAAGTTAAAAGGTTTTGCTCAAAAATCAGGAATAACACAAGGCTGGCCACTCTTTTTTTTGGGGGGAGGGGGGGAGGAAGGCAGGAAGGGAGGAAAGGAGGAAGGAAGGGAGGAAGGAAGGAAGGAAGGAAGGAAGGGAGGGAGGGAGGGAGGGAGGGAGGGAGGGAGGGAGGGAGAGAAGGAAAGGAAGAAAATCAGGCAATGAGAGAGACATTGCCGACCTGGATCTAGAGGTCTACAAGTTGATTTCTTTTTTCTTTTTCTTTTTCTTTTTTTTTTGAGAGAAGGAAAAAAAAAAGGAGTGAGGAGAGGAAGAAAGAGGAAGAAAGGGAGAGAGAACAGAAATGTTGCTTTGTTCTAAAATAAATGGATATTAATAATGGCCAATCAATATTTCATTTAAACCTATGAGTAGGTGTGATGTGGTATTGACAAGAATGTATATTTTGTGTATTTAAAGTGGAGAGCTCTATAAATATTTATTAAGTTTACTTGTTCCGGATCTGAGTTCGAGTCCTTGATATCCTTATTAATTTTCTGTCTCACTGAGTCTAAGTCTCTATGTATCTGGGTGTTAGGATCATTAGCTCTTATTGCTGCATTGATCCTTTTACCACTATATCTTTGTTGCTTTAAAATCTATTTTATCAGATACAAGAATTGCAACTCCTGATATTTATTTATTTATTTTTGCTTTCCATTTGGTTGGTAAATCTTTCTCCATCCCTTTGTTTTGAGTCTTTGTGTATCCTTGCATGTGAAATGGATCTGGATGTAGCATACCGTTGGGTTTTGGCTGTATCTTTTGATTGGGGGATTTAGTCGATTTAAATTTAGGATTACTGCCATTTGATGTTAACTGGCTGTTTTATCGATTCGTTGATGTAAATTCTTCTTTATGTTGATGCTCTTTACTTTTTGGTATATTTTTAGAAAGGCTAATACTGGTTGTTTCTTTCTATGTGTAATGCTTCTTTCAGAAGCTCTTGTAAAGCAGGCCTGGTGGTAATAAAATCGCTGAGTACTTGCTTGTTCATAAAACATTTTATTTTTCCTTCAGTTGTAAAGCTTAGTTTGGCAGGATATGAAATTCTGGGCTGAAAGTTCTGTTCTTTAAGGATGTTGAATATTGGCCCCCACTCTCTTCTGGCTTGTAGAGTTTCTGCTGAGAGATCTGCTGTAAGTCTGATAGGCTTCCCTTTGTGGGTAACCTGACCTTTCTCTCTGGCTGCCCTTAGTATTTTCTCCTTCATTTCAACCCTGGTGAATCTAATGATTATGTGCCTTGGGGTTGCTCTTCTTGAGGAATATCTTTGTGGTGTTCTTTGAATTACCTGGGGTTGAATATTGTCCTGCTTTGCTAGATTAGGAAAATTTTCCTGAATAATATCCTGAAGAATATTTTCCAGCTTGGATTCATTCTCTCTGTCACATTCAGGTAAACCTGTCAAATGTAAATTTGGTCTTTTCACATAGTCCCACATTTCTTGGAGACTTTGCTCATTCCTTTTTATCCTTTTTTCTCTATTCTTGTCTTCTCATTTTATTTCATTAAGTTGGACTTCGACCTCTGATATCCTTTCTTCTGCTTGAACAATTCGAGTGTTTAAACCTGTGAATACTTCTTGGAGTTCCCGTATTGTATTCTTCAGTTCCATTAATTCACTTATATTCCTCTCTAAATTGTCTATTCTCATTAGGATTTTGTCAAACCTTTTTTCAAAGTTCTTGGTTTCTTTATATTGGGCTACAACGTCTTCCTTTAACTCACAGAAGTTTCTTATTATCCATGTTCTGAAGCCTGATTCTGTTATTGGGATGCACTCGTTCTCCATCAAGCCTTGTTCCCTTGTTGATGAGAGACTGTGATCCTCTTTAGAGGGAGAGGTATTCTGATTTTGAGTATTCTCAGCCTTTTTATGCTGGTTTCTTCCCATCATTGTAAGTTTATCCACCTGTCAGCTTTGTAATTACCACCTTTCAAATTAGGTCTCTGAGTAGACGTCCACGTTGTTAATTCCCAGGGCCGAAATATGAGCAACCCACTGCACCGGCCTAAGTAGCTAAGACTGATGGTGCTTTTCTGCCTGGGAATCTCCAGTCTGACTTCCTTCTTGAGTCCATAATAGGCAACTCTGCTTTCCTGGGGCTCCAAACCTCGGTCAGAAGGGGAACCAGTCCCGTTTACTCTGCTCCAAGAGCTGCCACGCTGAGGTGCCAGCAAAACCGCTGCACCGGCCACAAGAGTCGCGCTGGTGACCCGTGCAGCTCCTCCACTGGGAATCTTCTGCTCCATGAGCGACCAAAATTTGTCTGAAAGTATGGCCTCCTCTCATTTTCTGTGCTTTCACTGGGAGCTGCAATCTTGAGATGTTAGCAGTTAGCCATCTTGGATCGTTTGTAAGGCTGGCCACTCTTACGACTCCTATTCAATGCAGTAATAGAAGTTCGAGACAGATCAATTAAGCAAGAGAAAAAAGGAAAGAAAAGGCACTGGAAGCTTAATTGTCCCTGTTTACATGACATGATCTTATATGATTTATTAAAACTTGAAGACTCCACCAAAGGAAAAATTTAAAAAAAAAACACCTGTTAGAATAAATGAATTCAGTAAAGATGCAGGATATAAAATCAACTACAAAATCGTAGCATTTGTACACACTAACATTGAACAATCTGAAAAAGAAATTTTGAAAAATCCCATTAAAAATAACTACAAAACATAAAATGCTTAGGAATAAATTTAACCAAGGAGGTGCAAGATCACTACACAAAGAGTTTAAACACTGAGGAATGAAATGGAAGAAGAAACCAATAAATGGAAAGATATCCCATGTTTACATATTAGAAGAATTAACATTCTTAAAATGTTCATACTACCCAAAGCAATCTACGAATTCAGCACAATCCCCAACAAAATATCAATGTTGTTCTTCATAGAAACATTTACAACAAAAAAATTTGTAGGGAACCACAATAAACCCCTAAATAGCCAAAACAATCTTGAGCAAAAAAAGCAAAGCCAGAGGCATCTTATTTTGAAATACATTTGAACCTTGAACAACACAGGGATTAGGTCCACCAACCACCCATACAATCAAAAATGCATATATAATATTTGACTCCCCTAAAACTTAACTACTAATAACCTACTGTTGACTGGAAGCCTCAGCAACACCACCACCAAAAAAAAAACATGTTAACTAACACTTATTATCTATGCTATATGTATAATACACTGTATTCTTACAGTAAAGCAAACTAGAGAAAACATTTTAAAAAAGAAAAATTTATTTGCTACTCATTAAGTGGAAGCAGATCATCATAAAGTTCTTCGTTGTGTTTATGTTGAGTAGGCTCAAGAGGAGGAGGAGGAAGATGAACAGGGGTTTGTCTTGCTGTCTCAGGGGTGGCAAAGGTGGAAGAAAATCTGAGTGTAAGTGGACCAGCGCAGCGTCAATCTGTGCTGTACAACGGTCAACTGCGTAATACAAAGCTAAAGACGCCGAAAGAGCACGGTACTGGAATATACACGAAAACACAGAAAAACTAAAAACAAAAAAACAAAAAACAAAAAACAGAAAGCCCAGAAATTACTACTTCACACATTTACAGCCAGCTGATTTTTGAAAACAGTGCCAAGAACGTGTAATGGGGAAAGGACAGTCTCTTCCTGAAAAGGTGTTGGGAAAGCCGGATAGCCCCATGCAAAAGAATAAAAGTAGACCTTTACTTCATATCACATACAAAAATAAAAGACTCATACCACAAAAAAAAAAAACTCAAAATGGATTAGAGACTTAAATGTAAGAACTGAAACTATGAGACTACTAAAAGAAAACATAGGAAAAATTTCCGTGACAGAGGTTTAGACCAAGATTTTCAGGGTATGACACCAAAAGCATAGCCACAAGAACCACAAATGTGTGAGTGGAACATCAAACTAAAAAATGCACAGCAAAAGTAACAATCAACAGAGTGAAGAAGCAACCTACATAACGGGAGAAAATATTTCCAAACTATGTGTTTCAGCCTATTTCTGTTGCTATCAAGAAATACCTGAGCCTAGCTAATTGATATTTTTTTTTGAGTTTATTTGTCTCATGGTTCTGCGGGCTGTGCGAGAAGCATAGTGTTAACATTGGCTTCTAATGAGGTACTCAGGCTGCTTCCACTCATGGTGGAAGGTGAAGGGGGTGCCCGTGTGTACTCAGGTCACATGAGAGAAAACAAGCAAGAGACAGAGGAGGGAGGTGTCAGACTCTTTTAAATAACCAGCTCTCACAGGAGCTAATCAAGCAAGCCTTGAAGATAACACCAAGACATTCAAGAGGTATCCACTTACATGAACAAAACACCTCCCATTAGGCCTCACCTCCAATATTGGGGATCAAATTTTAACATGAGACTTGGAGATGGCAAATTTCTAAATCATTGCATTCTATACCTGGCCCCTGAAACCTCATGTCCTTCTCACATACAAAATACTGTGGTTTCATCCCAATAGTCTCTGAAGTCTTAACCTGTTCCAGCATCAACTCAAAAGTCTAATATACAAAGCCTCATTTGAGACTCAAGGCAAGTTCCTTACAGCTACAAGCCTGTAAAATCAGTCAAGTTATTTACTTCCAACATACACTGATGGAACAGACATTACGTAAACACTCCAATTTCAAAAGGGAGAAACTGGCTAAAAGATAGGGGTAACAGACCTCATGCAATTCTGAAACCCAGAAGGGCAGATATTCAATCTTAAAGCTCCAAAATAATCTTTGACTCCATGTTCCAACCCTGGGTGCACTGGTGCAAGGTGTTGGCTCCTAAAAGTTCATGTAGACCTGCCCCCATGGCTATGCGGGGTGCAGCCCATGTGGCTGCTTGCATATATTGGAGTTGAATGCCTTTGACTTTTCCAGACTGAGCAGGCACACTGCTGGTAGTTCTGTAATTCTGGGGTCTCCAAAGTAAGGGCCCTCTTCCCAAGGCTCCAATAGTCACCACCCTAGTAAATACTCTCTGCAGTGGCTCCACCCCATGGCAGGCCTGCACACCCAGTCTTTCCAATACATCCTCTGAAATCTTGGTACAAGCTGCCAAGCCTCTACTGTTCTTGCATTCTGTGCATCTGCATACTTAACACCACATGGATGCAACAAAGGCTTTATGGCTTGCACCCTCCAGAGTGATGGCCCACGTAGTACTTGGGTCTCTTGGAGTCATGGCTAGAGGTAGAATTGAAGTGGCCAGAAGATAGGGAGCAGCATCCTGATGTAGTGCAGGGCAGCGGTGCCCCAGGTCTTGAAAGTTTCTGAAATGCTTTCAGGACCCATTTCCTATTTGTCTCAACTATTAACATCTGGCTCCCTTTTATCTATGCTAATCTCTCGTGTAAATGTTTGATCCCTAGCATCCTTGAATTTCTCTCCTGTAAACACTCTTTCCTTTTCTGCCACATGGCCAGGCTGCAAAATTTTCAAACTTTTATACTCTCCTTCCCTGTAATTATAAATGTCAACTTTAGGTCATTCCTTTGTTCCCATATCTGATTGTAGCTGCTGTAGCCACATCACTTCTTCCATGCTTTGCTTCATAGAAATTTCTTCTTCCAGGTGCCCTAAGTCATCAGTCTTAAATTAATCCTTCCACAAAACCCTAGGTTATGCATATAACGCAGCTAAGTTATTTGCTAAGGTGTAACAAGGGTACCCTTTTCTCCAATTACCAGTAAATTTCTCATTTCCACCAGATACGTCATCAGCATGGCCTTTACTGTCTATATTTCAATCAGCATTTTGGTCTCAACCATTTAGCCAATCTCTATAAAGTTCCACATTTCCTCATCTTGTTGCCTTCTGAGCCCTCCACACTCTCCCACTACCTAGTGACAAAGCCAAATTTCCACATTTTCAAGTATCTTTATGGCAACACCTCACTCCTTAGTACCAATTTTTCTGTCTTAGTTTATGTGTGTTGCTATAAAGAAATCAATGAGTCTGGCAAATTTATAAAGAAGTTTATTTGGTTCATAGTTCCACAGGCTGTGCAAGAAGCATGGTGCCAGCATCCACTTCTGGTCAGGGCTTGAGGCTGCTTCCACTCATGTTGGAAGTTGAAGGGAAGCCACATGTGCAGAGATCACATGTGAGAGAGAATGCAAGAGAGAGAAGGGGAGGTTCCAGATTCTTTTAAGTATCCAGCTCTCATAGGAACCAAATGAGCAAGAATTCATTCAATACCACAAGGACAGAACCAAGATATTTATAAGAGATCTGTCTCACAATTGAAATGCCTCCCATTAGGCCCCACCTCGAAGACTGACAATCAAATTACAACGTGAGATTTGAAGAAGACAAACACCCAAGCCATAGCATCACATACCTGACAGGAAGTTAACATCCAAAGTTTTTAAACAACTGAAACAACAAGAGCAAATAAACAAATGCTGAAATTTGAACACTGGCAAAGAAGCTAAATATATGTTTCTCAAAAAAAAAGATATATGAATGGCCCACAGGTAATGGAAAACTACTCAACACTCCTCATCATCAGAGAAATGCAAATTAAAACCGCTATGAGATATTGCCTTATACTTGTTAGAATGACGATCATCAGAAAGAAAAAAGGTAAGCATTAGTAAGGATGTGGAAAAAAGGGAACTGTGCACATTATTTACAGAAATGTAAATTACTATAGCTATTATGGAAAACAATTACAAAGAGAACTACCAAGCCTGAAAAAATTAAAAAAAATAGAACTGCCAGATAATTCAGTAATTCTACTACTGGGTATATTTCCAAAAGAAATGAAATCAGTATGTCAAAGAGATATTTGCAGGATATTCACAATAGTTAAGATATGAAATAAACCTACATGTTAATCAATAGATGAATGTATAAAGAAAAATGGCATGCACACACAATGGAATACTATTCAACCATATGTAGGAAGAAAACTGTGCCAATTGCAACAATATGAACAATATGAATAAACCTGGAGAACATTACACTAAGTGAAATAAGCCAGTCACAAAAAGATAATTACTATATGATCTCACTCATACATGGAATCTTAAAAAGTTGATCTCATAGAACTAGAGAGTAGAATGTTAGTATTTACATAGTTTTGGAAAAAGCAAGAGTGATCCCTATTTTCAATACCCAATTTGTCATTTGTTTATAAAGGCAATAGAAACAATTACAATAAACAAAATTTCTGGAATTATAGTACTCATGAAGTTGTTTTTTAAATCTACTCAATGAAAAAATTGAATTAATCAAAGATGATCAAATAAAGAATTCCGAAACTGGAGAACTATATGGTAAAAAGATTGAAGATGAACTCTGAATACATTTCAACACAAAAATACGAAGGATCAATATTGGAATTACAGTAGCTGAATATAATAAAAATGTTGTAAGCCTAAATTGAAAACCCAATGGATAAGTAACAACAAAAATTAAGAAGTAGAATATAGGCAAAATATAAAGAAGTACAAACTTATGATTTTATTATATGTCATAGAAGGAAATCAGTTGGTAATACTAAAGTTTAATCAAACTATTAAAAAACAAGAAGAGGCTATAAACATTCCAAATAAAGGACAATGCAAATACATGCATATGCACACAAACATACAAGCATGCAAAGGCAAATAAAATGCTGATTTGACTATACAACTGTCAACAATTTAGTAGCATAGGCATTCTGAAAAGGTTAATATAAAGTTTATAGATGCCAATAGAAATTGTGACAGATTTTACTCTAAATTATAACTAAGTTTATATGAAAATAAAGTAACACTCCAATGGCTCAAAAAAGCTGAAGCCAGAATGGTAAACTGGCTCTGGAGACATTCTGGATGTTTATGAATAAAAGAAACTTAGAGCCTGGGTACTAACATCCATGTCAAGAAGGAAGCTTGGACCTATGCCTCTTGGAAGGATGGACTCAGACTCCACAGAGCCAGTACCCTCAAAATCCACACTTTCAGTGAAAGATAAGCTACAATTCAAACTGCCCACCAGCAAAGGGGAAGTACAAGTCTGTTTCAGCTTCAGCCATTAGGAAAAGAAGGTCCAGAGAGAATTCAGAATCAAAGGTCTAGACAAGGAGGAGTCCTCTACAGTACAATCCATCCTTCCTCACTGTGTGGGGCCTCCCTGTGGGGATTTCAGCAACTACAGTCAGGGATGTAGGAACTCTGATCTCTCCCTTGGATGGAGCCCCAGGGAGTAGGAGTAGCCCAATGTCTCTGTGAGTCCTTGCTCTCAGTCAACTGCTCTGCTGACTCTGTGGTTGAGTTGCCTCCACTGTTGTCATGTGTTGGCTCCAGGGAGTCCAGGTGGTCCTGATGAGGAGGAGTCTCCCACAACAGAGCACATCTGCTCTACCAAAAAACAACCAGACTGCTGCTTTAAGTGGGTCCCTGATCCTGTCCCTCCTGAGTGGATGAGACCTCCCAAAGGGGGTCTTCCAGACACCTTCTACAGGTGCATCTAGACAAGCAACATGTGAGTATCACACTGGAACAGAGCTCCCGGATAAAGAAGCAGGCTACTAACTTAGCTGTTTCACTGGCTTCACTGGTGATATCTCAAGGTAAGGGAAGAACTGAATCAGCTAGGGTCTGGAGTGATCTCCAAGCAAACCACAGCAGTCCTACAGAAGAGTAGTCTGACTGTCAGAAGAAAAACAAATGAAAGCAACATCATCAACAAAAAAGACCCCACAAAAACCCCATTCAGCAACCTCAAAAAAATGAAGGCCATTATCTCATCAAAGATGAGAAAGCATCAATGCTAAAATGCTGAAAATTCAAAAAGCCAGAGTGCCTTTTCTCTTCCAAATGACCACAACACTTCTCTATCAAGGGCACAGAACTAGGCTGAGGCTGAGATGGCTGAATTGATAGAAGTAGGCTTTGGAAAGTGGATAAGAACAAATTTTGCTGAGAGATAGGAGCATGTTGTAACTCAACGCAAAGAAGCTAAGAAACATGATAAAACAATACAGGAGCTAATAACTAGAACAGTCAGTTTAGAGTGAAGCATAACTGACCTGATAGAGCTGAAAAACACAACACAGGAGAATCACAATGCCATTACAAGTATCAGCGGCAGAATATACCAAGCAGAGAAAAGAATATCATAGCTTGAAGACTATGTTTCTCAAACAAGAAAAGCAGACTAGAGAAAAGAGAATGAAAAGGGCTGGGTGCAATGAATCATGTCTGTAATCCCAACATTTTGGGAGGCCGAGGCAGGGAGATCACTTGAGATCAGAAGTTTGAGACCAGCCTGGCCAACATGGTGAAAACCCTGTCTCTACTGAAAATACAAAAACTAGCTTGTGTGGTGGCAGGTGCCTGTAATCCCAGCTACTTGGGAGGCAGAGGCTGGAGAATCACTTGAACCTGGGAAGCAAGGGTTGCAGTGAGCAAAGATTGGGCCACTGCAATCTAGCCTGGGCAACAGAATGAGACTCCATCTTAAAAAAAAAAAAAAAAAAAAAAAAGAAAAAAAAAGAATAAAAAGAAATGAATAAAACCTCTGAGAAATATGGCACTATGTAAAAACATCAAACTTACAACTGACTAGGGTACCCAAAAGCGATAGGGAGAATGGAACCAAGTTGAAAAACATACTTCAGGACAACATCTAGGAAAACTTCCCCAACCTAGCAATACAGGCTAACTAACATTCAAATTCAGAAAATCCAGAGAACTCCAATAAGACAATGCACAAGAAGATCAACCCCAAGACAAATCATCATCAGATTCTCCAAGGTTGAAATACAAAAAAAAAAAAAAAAAGTTAAGGTCAGGCAGAGAGAAAGGCCAGGTTATCTACAAAGAGAAGCCCATCACACTAACAGCAGACCTCTCAGCAGAAACTGTATAAGCAAGAATAGAATAGGGGCTAATATTCAACATTCTTAAAGGAAAGAATTTCCAACCCAGAATTTCTTATTTGGCCAAAGTAAGCGTCATACATAATGGAGAAATAAGACTTTTATCAGACAAGCAAATGCTGAGGAAATTCAACACCACCAGACCTGCCTTGGAAGAACTCCTGAAGGAAGCACAAAATATAGTTAAAAAAAAATTACCAGCCACTACAAAAACACACTGAAGTACACAGTGACACTATGAAGCAACCACATAAACAAATCTGCAAAATAACCAGCTAGAATCATGACAACTGAATCAAATCAACCCATATCAATACTAACCTTAAATGCAAATGTGTTAAATGCCCCAGTTAAAATACAGAGAATGGCAAGCTGGATAAAGAGCCAAAATCTGTCAGTATTCTGTCTTCAAGAGACCCAACTCATATGCAAAGACACATATAGGCTCAAAATAAATAGATGGAAAACAACTTAGCAAGCAAATGAAAAACAGAAAAAAGCAGGAGTCACAATCATAGCTTCTGACAAAACAGACTTTAAACCAATAAAGATTTTTGAAAGGGCAAAGAAGGACATTACATATTGGTAAAGGGTTTTACTGAAATACTTTTCTCATTTCATCTGTGGAGAATAATGCAACTTCATTTTGAATGCTAATCAGCCATATTGACTTCTGATTAACCCCTGTTCTGGGAATATCTCTAAGATTTCTGTTTTATCATCCTGTGAAAAATGACATTGGTGGTTTAATAGAAGTAGTGTTGAATCTGTAGATTGCTTTGGGGAGTGTGGCCATTTTAACAAAATTGATTCTTTCAATCTTTGAGCAACAAATGTTTTTTCATTTGTTTTTGTTTTCTATTATTTCTTTAAGCACTGTTTTGTAGATCTCCTTGTAGAGATCCTTCATCTCCTTGGTTAGATGTATTCCTAGGTTTTTCATTCATTTTGTGGCTATCCTAAATATGACTGCATTCTTTATTCGGATCTCACCTTGAATGTTACCAGTGTATAAAAATGTTACTAATTTTTGTACATTGATTTTGTATCAAGAAATTTCGCCATTATCAGTTCCAGAAGACTTTTGTCAGAGTTTTTAGGTTTTCTAGGTATAGCATCCTACTATAAGCAAATACAGATAGTTTGACTTTTGCTTTTCCTATTTGGATACCTTTTATTTCTTTATCTTGCCTGATTGTTCTGGCTAGGATTTCAAATTAGAAAATACTTTTCTAAAATTCCTATGGAACCAAAAAAGAGCCCAGAGAGCCAAAGCAATCCTAAGCAAAAAGAACAAAATTCACATTACCTGAATTCAAATTATACTATAAGGACAGAAAAAAACAAAACAGCATGGTATTAGTACAAAAACAGATACATAGAACAATGGAACAGAACAGAGAACCCAGAAATAAAGTTGCACACCTACAGCTATTTGATGTTTTCACAAAGTCAACAAAAATAAGCAATGTGGAAAGAATTTCCCATTCAATAAATGGCACTGGGATAGCTGGCTAACCACATGCAGAGGAATGAAATTGGACTTACACCTTTCACCATATTAAAAAAATAACTCAAGCTTGATCAAAGATTTACATGTAAAACCTCAAACTATAAGAATCTTATATTTTTTAAAAAAGAAAATATTCTGGAAATAAGCCTTTGGAGAAATAATTTATGACTAAATTCTCAAAAGCAATTGCAACAAAAACACAAGTTGACACATGCAACCTAATTAAAGAGCTTCTGCACAGAAAAAGCAACTATCAACAGAGTAAGCAGATAAACTACAGATTGAGAGAGGATATTTGGAAACTATGCATCTGAAAAAGGCCTAAAATCCAGAAACAATAAGGAATTTAAATAAACAAAAAACAAATAACCCCATTTTAAAAAATGGGCAAAAGACATCAACAGACACCTCAAAAGAAGACATACACGTGGCCAACCAACATATGAAAAAATGCTTCAACATCATTAATCATCAAAGACATACAAATCAAAACCACAATGAGATACCATCTCATAATGGTCAGGAAGGTTTTTGTAAAAATTCAAAAAATAACAGACGTTGGTGAAGCTACGAAGAAGAGAACACTTACACACTGTTGGTGGAGATGAACATTAGTTCAGCCACTGTGGAAAGCAGTCTGGCAATTTCTCAAAGAACTTAAAACAGAACTACCATTTGATCCAGCAATCACATCACTGGGTATACATCCATAAGAGAAATAAACCATTCTATCAAATGCACATGCACTTGTATGTTCATTGCAGCACTATATACAATAGCAAAGACATCCTATCAATCTAGATGCCCATCAATGGTGTATTGGATTAAGAAACCACAGTACATATTCACCATGGAATAGTACATGGTCATCCAAAACTGAAGTCATGTCCTTTGCAGCAATATGAAAGAAGCTGGAGGCCACTGTTCTAAGTGAATTAACACAGGAACAGAAAACCAAATAACATACGTTTTTACTTATAAGTGGGAGCTACACGTTGGATATTCATAAGCATAAATATGGGAAAAACAGACACTGGAAACTACTAGAAGGGAAGAAGATGGTGGCAGGCAAGTACTGAAAACTAACCATTGAGTACTATGCTCACTACCTGGGTAATGGGATCATTCATACCCCAAACTTCAGCATCATGCAGTATACCCATGTAACAAACCTTCAGGTGTACCCCCTGAATCTGAAATAAAAGTTGGAAAAACAGGATTTGTTTTATCTGCTACATTATAAATCTTGACTTAAGTCAAAACAATCTAGGCCATAGCTCCTTCCATTACGCAGAATCACAAAGCATTCTTGCCTTTCCCTGAGAGGTTGACTTCAATTCTCATACACATTCCTTCTCGGCAGAATATAAGCCCTGGGTCTGAGAATAATCATCTGGGGATCCACCACCTTGTCTTGCCACAGCCCAAGGGGTGGCTTCTGTTTCTAGGTCATCATTAAATGTTTCTTTCTGAAAAACTGGGTTTGTCAGCCTCTTTATTCAGCCTCTCAGCATCCTCAGCCTTTAGGGACATGTTTGCATAGATCTGCTCATTGTAAAACAGCTTCAATCTACCCCTTCTTCTAATCCTTTCTTTTTCAACATGTTTCTCCTGTTTCATAGAAAACATTCTTCTTTCACTCTACAGAGAATGGCAAACAGTTTTCATCAAGGTTGCTTTAACTTCTGAAATAAATCCAGGGCTAACATTCACCCTTCTTCTGCCTCTTCAAGATAATGTTCCCTTTCCCTAAATTTAAAGTACTTTTTCTAAAGTCTCCTTGTTGATTACTTTCTGTTTACTGCTTATGAAGGGAAAAAGCTCTCACCACCTTGTATTTTTCAAACTTATAATCTTGGCATAATTTATGTCCATGCAGTACACAATCCTTGTTCAAAACCCTTCTTAAATCTAAGCTAAGTAACAGGATGCTGTTCTCACCTATTAGCCCAACCCCCAATGTCTAGTGGGCTTCCTTTCAGTATGACTTTGCTACCCTGTGATGAGTTCTTTCCTAATCCTAGTGTCCTACTCTCTGATATGCTAGAAAGATGTAACTGAGGATCCATAATACATAACACCTGTCCCTGCCCACCCCATAGAACTCTGTTTATGAGAACTTCACAAACTAAGATGTGTGCTCCATGGTCCAGTCATGTTCTTCAAGGGACTAGAAAAGACTTCTGAGGATCGGGCGGCCACATTAGAGACAGTAATCCTGTGCCTGACATTTAACTTGGGAAATATCTTTAGACCAGAGTGGGGTTGTCTCCGTTTCCAACTGCTGCTGCTTCTTAGGTTCTTTTCTCTCCAGCTCTTGTCCAACTGGATTATGTTCCAAGCCAGAGGTTTTAATTCCTATTGGAAAGGCCTCTTACCTGGGACAGGCACAGTGGCTCACACCTGTAATCCTAGCATTTTGGGAGGCCAAGGCAGGTGGATCATGAAGTCAGGAGATCAAGACCATCCTGGCTGACACAGTGATACCCCGTCTTTACTAAAAATACAAAAATTAGCTGAGTGTGGTTGTACATGCCTGTAATCACAGCTACTGGGGAGGCTGAGGCAGGAGAATTGCTTGAACCAGAGACTCAGAGGTTGCCATAAGCCGAGACTGCACCATTGCACTTCAGCCTGCTGACACAGTGAGACTCTGTCTCAAAGAAAAAAAAAAAAAGTAAGGCCTCTTACCTTTATTTATCATCAGTGCTTCTGTCACAAATGTTGCCAGAACTGGCTTTGAAAATATCTGCTGTCTCTCTTCATCACTTATCACTCATCATCCTAAATTGTAGGCTTTAGAGAAGAATAAAATAATGGATATTTGAAAACATTAGCCTGGTAGTATATAGGAGGGGCTGGGATCAGTGAGGTCAGCCAATGAGATCTGTAGTAAGTTAAGCACTGATGAGAATAGAAAGAGCAAGATATTTTTAAAGTAAAAACCAAAATCTCATAATAAAAATAAATAGGAGATGAGTCTATCATTTAACCAAGTGAATAAAACAAAATAGAAAGACTATTAAGGGGAGATTGTCTTCATAAAATTCAAAATGCACTCTAGAAAATGGAATCAGTGGCAAAACAAATGAGCAAACCCAGAATATCTAAGATGTACTGAAGTTTAAGATAGCAGTCCACTTAAGAACAAATAGCATTCCTGTCACCAAAAACTGATCGACAGCACAATTCTGCTAAAGAATGTGAAGAACAGGAGGAATGAATCAGTCTAGAGCAGATGGCATAGTCACATATAGTGAAACCTATGAAATATGATCAACAGAATTGGTTTCTATATCACATTCAAGATGACCCATTTTTTAACCTTAGCCAAGTCATTTAATCTCTCTAAGTTTCAGTTTTCCCTTTTCTGTAAAGTGAGGTTAAGAGTACTAAGGAGTAATCTGGGACAGTGACTCTAGAGGCCAGGGTTGAAAAACTGAACAAGGGCAAATACAGTGCTATAAAGGGAAAGAAACAACTAACTTCTGAAAGGAAATCCCACTGATTCCCTCACTGAATTAAACCCTAGTCTTCCAGAGTTGACAAAATTGACAGCATATCCTCCTGGAAAAGCACAGCTGGTTCACAAATCCCTGACTGTTGTTCCCTGGAGCCAGGATGGTGGAGGATTTAGCAAGAAATAACGGTCTCCATGGTAAGGGTCAAAGGTATCCTTTCCCACCTAGGTACACCCTTTTCATTACTAATCTCAGAGTTTTGTAATCTGACTGTATTAAGGAAATCTGCAGTTTTTCTTACAGTTCTGCTCCCTCCCTCTGAGCTATCACCATCTTGAAATCAATCACTTGAATATTACAGAACGGTGTTGTAGGTACTACACAAGTAAGAGTGAAGAGCCATTTTCCCTGCCGTCCAGAGGCTTGGACCCAAATAGAGAAGATAATGACTCCCATTCTGAGTCAGAACAACAACAACAAAGAAGAACACATAAGCTCTTTGAAGAGAACATTGAAGTAGATATGAAAATGTGACTGAGAGTTGAAGTAGAAAATTGGTGGCACATTGTATCTACCATTTGTTTAAAAATGTTTCTTTTTGCCACCCCAAGCTACTTTGAGTTTCATCTTCCCAATCATGGCCTCTTAGTTTACTAACAATAATGCTAAAACAAGACTATTTATACAATGAGCAACTGCCACAGTACACATTTGGAGAACAGTGTTTTCAGATAGACCCATGAACCTCCTTTTCAGGGAAATTCATTATACACAAAGTTACAACATTTTAAATTCTCCAGAAACAATTATTACATGTTACCTGAGTTCATTGTTTTTCTATTATTACTCCACTTCTTAAATAAAACCTAGATAGCAAAAAAAAAAAAAAAACTGAAAGGAAAGTAACCGTATTTTCTTTAGTTTTGTGAAGATAATTCTATAAATTTCACTGTTTAAAATGAGGACATTAAGTCACATCACTCATTTTATCTGGGAAAACATGACTTAGTTCTTCAAAAAGTAATGATACACTGATAAGGTAAGTATAAATAACTAAAACAGAATTAACAGGTAATAAAGTCACTGATATTTTAATTGAAAATAAAATATGCTAGATACTCCTAATACAGCCTAAGTACACTGAAGCATTTTCAGAAGGGAAGTGACTTAATGAATTATTCCACAAATATTAAATATTTCTATTAAAAAATAATTAGTTTAAATTAATTATGCGGTTTCCACACATCTTCAAATAATTTACATGTACAGAAAAACTCTTAGATGGAAGAATATGAAAGCTAATATTTATTAACTCTTGAGAAATAAGGGCATTGCTATTTTAGAAGCAATGGAATAAAAATTATGAAAGGACTGAAAGATGTGCCAACATTAAAACCATCCAACAAAATAAGCATGCTTGAAATTAAAAAGTGAGCAGAAAATTAGGAAAGTTATTTGCAGAATACGGCATGTCCTAAAATAACTTTGTTTAGTTCAGTATCATTTCATTATAATATTGATGGAGGAAACAAAATCTCAATTCTTGACTAGGGCCACTGCCTGTGTAATTTGCATGTCCTCACCATATTGGCACAGGTTTCTTCCAGGTGCTCTGGTTTCCTTCCACATCCCAAAGATGTTCATGTTAGGTGAACTGATGGGTCAATGGTTTCTGGTTCTGGTGAACATGTTTGTGGAGGGGCAAGGGTGACCGGTGAGTGTGCACCCTGCAACGGGAGGGCATCGGTTCAGGGTTGGCTCCCACCTTGTGCCCTGAGCTGCCTAGATGGGGTCTGACCACTTGCAACCCTAAACTGAAATAATTGGGTAAATAATTATCTTACTTATTATTATTTTTCTTTCTTTAGTATAGCTCACATTTATTTTGGCGTTTAATAATAAAAGTGCTTTGGTCTTTATTTAAAAGTTTGGTGATGTTTTTGTGAACAGAAATATAAGAGTTGAACTCTAGTTTATATCAATTAATCTATCATCAAATTGGTCTTGTTCTATGTCATTTCATATAACAAGGAACTTATCTTGGTTCAGTTTCCAAGAACCTATTGACAATGTTAAGTGGGAACTTACTGTTCATTTACGGAAAACATAGAAATGCCAGGATTCAAGATAGCTGACTAGGAGTATTTCATACTCATTTCCTCCACTAAAAAGAACCAAATAGTGAGTGAATAAACATAGTTTGAATAGATAATCCAAGAGGAAACACTGGAATTCAACAAAAAATTGACAGGCAACCACCCTGCCCCAACTTGATCACCACAATGAGAGGAAGCCCAACATTTCTTCAAGGAAGAAATTCCAGAGTCAACCTTAACCCCTCCACCACTACAGCTCAAGTGCTACAGTCCTAACATCCCACAGACTGGGAAGGAACAAAGGACCTAGCCATTATGCTGGTACCTCCAGCACACTGCAGCCACCATACACAGGGAACTCCAGCTCCTCTACCCTGGGAAACCCCCTCCCTCACTATTCACTAGGCAAAACTCCAGCTCATGAACACAGTCATCACACCCTCAGTTGAGTATACCCATTGGTAGTTGCATAGAGTTTCCCCAAGGATAGTTTTTGAGAGGCATCCAACAGCCCCTCTGCCACTGCCACAGTAAAAGTTCTATTCCTGCTGTCCTTGGTCTAGGGAAGAAACAAAGAGCCTGAGGCATACACTCAAACATACAGCATGCCACAGCCACCATACAGAGACCATGTTCTCCTCTCTGTGAGCCTTTGACCCCCTGCTTCCCAACAACTGGAACCCAAAGTTCATACTTGCAATGCTGCTGCCCCAGCAGCTCCATATTTTTTGGAAATGGAGTTCCCAAGGGCAACTACAAGCCTCTCTGCTACTGTCCATGCAGTGGAACTGCCTTCGCTATCTTCAAACTAATGGATAAGTAAAGACTCTAAGTGCCTTATCCAAACCTGCAACAAACTGCAGTCGACCCAAAGAGAAAAGTCCAGTCCATCTCCCGTAACCTCCACCCACCCCTAATGCTCATCTCAAACACTGGCTGGGCCCAAAAGCAAAGACCTTCCATTATGGGCTGACTTCAATGAGAAACTGTGAACCTGTATCTTTCTGAAGTGGTGCCTTCAGGAGACCAGTAAAAGACTCTTGACCACAGCTACTACTAAGATCCCTTCTTCTGCTGTCTCCAAGTTGGAAAAGGAACATAAACCCTGAGATCACCCTAGAACTATGGTGAGCAGCTGAAGAGTACAAAGCCACCATCTACAGCCAGTACTCAAGTGTGTGAGGAACCCACACTTTCAGTGCATTAAGGGGGGCACAGCTGCAACCATACGGTGCAAGTGCCTACCAACTGCCAAAAGCTTAAGCACTGCCTACTGGACCACACCCTAAAGCTTCAACACCAAAAATATCTCACTAACATACTACTCTGGGTAGCCAAAGACAAGAAGTCAGCTACAAACAAAGACCCCGGATGAAGCTTCAGCCTGGTGAAAACATCCAGAAAAGATATTGATTGACTGTACTCAATCTACACAGCAGATAAATGAACACTCACACAAAGATGAGAACAAACCAACAGAAGAACTCCAGTAACTCAAATGGCCAGAGTGTCAGATATCCTCCAGAAGACTGTACAAGTTCTCCAAAAAGGGTTCTTAACCAGGCTGAGGTCACTGAAATGACAGAAATAAAATTCAGAACAGGGATAGAAATGAAGATCACTGAGATTAGAATAAAGGCAAAATGCAATGCAAGGAAAGTAAACATTACAATAAAATGATATGGGAGCTGAAGGACAAAGGAACTGGTATAAAAAAGAATCTTACAAATCTGACAAAACAAAAAGCACAATAATTTCACAATGCAATCACATGTATTAAGAGCAGAATAGACAACATTGATGAGGAATCTCAGAACCTCAAGACTGGCTCTCTGAAATAAGTCAGACAAAAATGAAGAAATAAGAATGAAAAGGAATTCACAAAACCTCTGAGAATTATGGGATCATGTAAAGAGGCCAAATCTATGAATCACTCACATTCATGTTAAAGATGGGGAGAAAGCAAACAACTTGGAAAACATATTTTAGGATATCATCCATGACAACTTCCCCAACTTTGCTAGAGAGGCCAATCATCAAATTGAGGAAATACAGAGAACCACTGAAAGATTCTACACAAGAAGATTAACCCCAAGACACACGATCATCAGATTTTCCCAAGATCAAAATGAAAGAAAGAATGTCAAAGGCAGCTAGAGAGAGAAAGGGCATGTGACCTACAAGGGGAACCCAATCAGGCTAACAGCAGACCTCTCAGCTGAAACCCTACAAGCCAGAAGAGATTTGGGGCCTATATTCAACATTTTTAAGGGAAAAAAATATATTCAATCAAGAATTTCATAACCAGCCAAGCTATGCTGCCTAAGCAAAGGAGAAATATGATCTTTTTCAGATAAGATAATGTTGAGGGAGCTCATTACCACCAGATCTGTCTTACAAGAGATCTTGAAAGGGGCACTAAATATGGAAGGGAAAAACTGCGACTAGCTAACAAAAAAAAAAACAACACACACTTAAATACACAAACCAATACCACTATAAAACAATCACACAAACAAGCCAGCATAATAATTAGCTAACAGTGAAATGATAGAATCAAAAGCACATATATCAATACTAATCTTTAATGTAAAAGGGCTAAATGCCCCCACTTAAAAGACACAGAGTGGCAAGTGGGATAAAAAAGCAAGACCCAATGGTATGCTATCTTCAAGACACATCTCACATAAAATGACACATACATGCTCAAAACAAAGGAATGGAGGAAAACCTACCAAGTAAATGGAAATCAGATAAAAAGCAGGAGTTGCAATCCTAGTTTCAGACAAAACAGACTTTAAACAAGGATTTTAAAAAGACAAAGGCATTGCATAATGTTAAAGGGTTCAGTTCAACAAGCAGAGCTATCTATTCTAAATATATGTGTACTTAACACAAGAGCACCCAGATTCATAAAGCAAGTTCCTAGAGACCTACAAAGAGACGTCGACTCCCACACAATAATACTGGGATATTTCAAGACTCCACTGACAGCACTGGACAGATCATCAAGGCATAAAATTAACAAATATATTTAGTCTGAAGTCAATATTGAACCAAACTAATCTTACAGACTTCTACAGAACTCTCCAGCAAAAAACAGAATATGCATACATTTTCTACTGCCACATGGTATATACTCTGATATCAACTACATAACTTAAAACAATTCTCAGCAAATGCAAAAAAAAAAAAAAAAACCCAAAATCATGCCAAACACACATTTGAACCACAGCATAATAAAATTAGAAGTCAAGACTGGAAAAGTCACTCAAAACCATGCAATTACACAGAAATTAAACAACATGCTTATAAATACTTTTAGAATAAATAATGAAATTAAGGCAGAAATCAAGAAGTTATTTAAAATGAATGAGGTCAAAGATACAATATACCAGAATCTCTAGGAGACAGTTAAGGCAGTGTTAAAAGGGAAATTCATAGCACTAAAAACACACATCACAAAGTCAGAAAGGTATCAAGTTAACAATCTAACATCACAACTGAAAGAATTATGGAAGTGAGAACAAATCAACCCCAAAGCTAGCAGAAGAAAAACATAACCAAAATCAGAGCTGAAATGAAGGAAATTGAGACACTGAAAACCCATTCAAAAGATAAAAATATAAAGCAGTTGCTTTTTTTTAAAAAAAAGTATTTAGATAGGTCACTACCTAGGCTAATTAAGAAAAGAGAAAATCCAAGAAATCAGTTAGATATGACAAAGCAGATGTTACCGCTAACCCCACAGAAATAAAAATAACCATCAGAAACTACTATGAGCACGTCTATGCACACAAGCCAAGAAAAATCCAAAAGAGATGAGTTACATTCCTGGGAACATATACCCTCCAAATACTGAACCAGGAAACAACTGACTCCCTGAACAGACTGACCATTAGCTCTAAAACTGAATTATTAATAAACAGCCTACTAACCAAAAAAGTCCAGCCACAGATGAATTCACAGCCAAATTCTACCAGATTTACCAAGAAGAGCTGGTACCATTCCTAGTGAAACTATTCCAAAACATTAAGAAAGAGAGACTCCTCCCCAGCTCATCCTATGAGGCCAGCACAACGATAGAAGAAAATTTCAGGCCGATAACCTTGATGAACGTTGATGCAAAGGTCCTCAACAAAATACCTGAAAACCAAATCCAGCAGCACATCAAAAAGCTTTTTTACCATAATCAAGTGGGCTTCATCCCCAAAATGCAAGATTGGTGCAACATATACAAATCAATAAATGTGATTCATCACAAAAACAGAACCAAAGACAAAAACCCCATGTTTATCTCAATAGATGCAGAAAAGGCATTCAATAAAATTCAACATCACTTCATGTTAAAAACTCTCAATAAACTAGGTACTAAAGGACCATACATAAGATCCATTTATGACAAACACACAACCAACATCATACTGAATGGGGAAAAGCTGGAAGAATTCCCCCTGAAAACTGGCAGAAGACAGAATGCCCTCTCTCACCACTCCTATTCAACACAGTATTAGAAGTCCTGGCCACAGTAATCAGGCAGGAGGAATAAATAAAAGGCGTTCAAATAGGAAGAGAGGAAGTCAAACCATCCTGTTTGCAGGTGACATGATTGTATTCTAGAAAACATAACAGTCTCAGCCTAAAAGGTCCTTCCACCTTCAGCAAAGTTTCAGAATACAAAATCAATGTACAAAAATCACTGACATTCCTGTACACCAACAACAGCCAAAATCAAGAGCCAACTGAAGAAAGAAATGATACAAATGTGCCACAAAAAGAATAAAATACCCAGAATACAGCTTACCAGGGAGGTAATGAGATTTACAAAGCATTGCTCAAAGAAATCAGAGATGACACAAACAAATGGAAAAACATCCCATGCTCACAAATAGGAAGAATTGGTTTCATTAAAATGGCCATATTGTCCAAAGCAATTTACAGACTGAATGCTATTTCTATCAAACTATCAGTGACATTCTTCACATAACTAAAGAAAAACTATTTTAAAATTCACATGGAACCAAAAAAAGCTCAAATAGCCACAGGAATCCTAATCAAAAAGAACGAAGCTGGAGTCATCACGTTACCTAACATCAAACTGTACTACAGGGCTACAATAACCAGAACAGCACGGTACTGGTACAAAAAAAAAAAAATGAGCAGATAAACCAATAGTACAAAATAGAGCCCAGAAACAAGGCTGCACCCTACAACCACCAAAGCTGACAAAAACAAGCAATAATTAAGAAACCCTTATTCAATAAATGATGCTGGAATAACTAGCTAAGCATATGCAGAAGATTAAAATTGGACCCTTTCCATACACCATATATAAATATCAATTCAAGATGGATTAAAGACTTAAATGTAAAATCCAAAACAATGAAATCCTAGAAGACAGCCTAGGCAATACTATTCTGGACATAGAAACCAGCGAAGATTTCATCACAAAGACCACAAAAGCAATTACAATCAAAGCAAAAAATTGACCAAGGGGATCTAATTAAACTTAACGGCTTTTCCATAGCAAAAGAAACTATTAGCAGAGTGAAAAGACCTACAAAATGGTAAAAAAAAAAAAAAAAAAAAAAAAAAATTGAAACCTATGTAGTGGACAAAGTTCTAATATTTAGCATTTATAAGGAATTTAAATTTAAGAGAAAAAAAGACATTAATAAGTGAGCAAAGGACATGAACACACTTTTCAAAAGAAGAAATACATGTGGCCTACAAACATACAAAAAAAAAACAACCTAAATATTACCGATCATTTGAGAAATGTAATTCCACAATGAGAATTACCTTATACCAGTCAGAATGGCTACCACTAAAAAGTTAAAAAATAGTTGATGCTGGCAAGGTTATGGAGAAAAGGGAACACTTACATACTGTTGGTGGGAATGAAAATTCATTTAATCATCATGGAAAGCAGTATGATGATCCCTCAAAGAGCTAATAACAGAACTACCATTCAACCCAGCAATCTCATTACTAGTTATATACCCAGAGGAATATAAAGCATTCTACCATACAGACAGCATGCATGCAAATGTTCAATGGAGTACTATTCACAATAGCAAAGACACAGAATCAACCCAAGTGCTCATCAATGACTGTTTGGATAAATGATATGTGGTACATATACACCATGGAATATCATGCAGCCATAAAAAAAGAATGAGATCATGTCTTTGGTGGGAACATGAATGAAGCTGGAGACGATTATCCTTAGCAAACTAACAAAGGAACAGAAAACCAAATACCATATATTCTAACTTGTAAGTGGGAGCTAAATGATGAGAATTCATAAACACAAAGAAGAGAACAACAGACACTGGGGCCTATTTGAGTGTGTAGGGTGGGAGGAAGGAGAAGAGCAGAAAAAGTAACTATTGGGCAGTAAGCTTGGTACTTGGGAGATGAAATAATCTGTACAACAAAGTCCCATGACACAAGTTTACTTATGTAACAAACTGGCACATGTACCCTGAACTTAAAATAACATTTTTTAAATAGCCTGGATGGATGGATTAAAAAACATGGTATGACTATATGTGGCCTACAAGAAATACACTGTACCCATAAAGACAGATACAGACTGAAAGTAAAGGGATAGAAAAAGACATTGCATGCAGACACAAACCAAAGTAAGCAGGATTAGCTATAAAAAGACAGAGAAGGTCATTATATAACAATAAAGGGAAAAATCCAGCAAGAGAAAATAACAACTCTAAAAATACATGCACCCAACACTGGAGCATCCATATTCAGAAAGCAAATATTACTAGATCTAAAAAGAGAGAAAGAATAAAATACAGTAATAGTGGGAGTACTATAACCCTCCGCTCTCAGCATTAGACAGATCACCTAGACAGATAAGTAACAAGGAAACACTCCATTTAAATAGGACTTCAGACCAAATGGAACTAACAGACACTTAAAGAACGTTTTATCCAACAATGGCAGAATACACATTATTCTCATGAGTACATGGGCCACCTAGTCAGATAGACCATATATTAGACCACAAAACAAGTCTCACCAATGTTTTAAAATCCAAATTATATCAAGTGTCTTCTCATGCTACAATGAAATAAAACTATAAATCAGCAACAAGAGGAACTATGGAATGTAAAGAATTAAACAATATGGTCTTCATTGGGTCGATTAAGAAATTAAGATGTAGGGGAAAGAGGAGATGCAAGCCCCAAGATTTTCTAGAAACTTCCACCAAGATGGCCAAATAGGAACAGCTCCAGAGTGTAGTTCCTAGTGAGAGTGATGCTGAAGGTGAGTGATCCCCACATTTCCAACTGAGGTACCAAGTTCATCTCAATGGGACTGGTTGGACAGTGGGTGTAGCCCAGGAGGGCAAACCGAGACAGGGTGAGGTGTTGCCTTGCCTGGGAAATGCAAGGGGCCTGAGAACTCCCCCTCCTACCTAAAGAAGGCCATTGGGGACTTTTCAGGACACTCTGGCACTCCAGCTCAGATAATGTGCTTTTCCCATGGTCTTTATGCCCCCAGACCAGGAGATTCTTGCCTGTGCCAAAACGCCAGTGCCGTGAGATTCCAGCACAAAACTAGGCCGCTGTTTTAGCTGGTACCTAGAACACCAGCAAGACAGAACTGCTCATTCCCCTGAAAAAAAGGGAGCTGAAGGCAGGGAGCCAAGTGATCTGGCTTTGTGGGTCCCAACCCCACAAAGACCAGCAACCTGAGATCCATTAGGCTTGAAATTCTCACAGCCAGCATAGCACTTTGAGCTCCATCTGGGAAGGTTGAGTTCCGTGCGGGGAGGGATGTTCGCCATTACTGAGGCAGTTCTAACCTTGCCTGTGTAAACAAAATCCCAGGGAAGTTAAAACAGCAGCTGGGCAGAGCCCACAGCAGCTCAGCAAGGCCTCTACTGGCAGACTGTGACCAGACTCCTTTCTTGCTGGGCAGGGCATCTCTGAAAAAAGGCAGCAGGTCTTAAGGGACTTATAAATAAAGCCCCACCTTCCTAGGACAGAGCACCTTGGAAAAGGGGCAGTGGTGAGTTCCACTTCAGCAAACTTAAACATCCCTGCCAAGCAGCTCTGAAGGCAGCAATGGAGCTCCCAGCACAGCACTTGAGCTCTGATAAGGGACAGACTGCCTCCTCAAGTGGGTCCCTGACCCCCACATATCCTAAGAGATACCTCATACAGGAGACCTCTGGCTGACATACAGTGGGTATCCTTCTGGAAGGAAGCTACCAGAGGAAGGAACAGGCAGCAATCTTTGCTGTTCTGCAGCCCTTGCCGAGTGATTCCCAGGCAAGCAGGGTCTGAAGTGAACCTCCATCAGTCTTGCAGCAGAGGGGCCTGACTTTTAGAAGGAAGATTTAAAAACATAAAGAAATAGCTTCAACATCAACAGAAAGGACATCCACACAGAGACCCCATCCAAAAGTCACCAACTTCAAAGACCAAAGGTAGATAAATCCACCAAGATGGGAAGAAACCAGTGCAAAAAAGTTGAAACTGCCTCTTCTCCTGCAAGGGATCACAGCGCCTCACCAGCAAAGGATCAAAACTGGATGGAGAATGAGTTTAATGAATTGAAGGAAGGCGGCTTCAGCAGGTGGATAATAACAGACTTCTCTGAGCTAAAGGAACATGTTCTGACCCAATGCAAGAAACTAAGAACCTTGAAAAAATGTGAGATGAAATGCTAACTGGAATAACCAGCTTACAGAGCACATAAATGACTTGGTGGAGCTGAGAAACACAGCACAAGAACTTCGTGACGTATACACAAGTTCAATAGCCAAATTGATAAAGCAGAAGAAAGGATATCAGATGTTTTAAAATGCACAAATCAAAAACCATGATACATCACATCAACAGAATGAAGGACAAAAACTTGCGATCATTGCTATAGATGCAGAAAAGACATTTGGTAAGATTCCACACTCCTTTATAATAAATACTTTCAACTTACGAAGCATAGAAGAATATTACTCAAAATAATACATGCTATTACACAACAATCCCACAGCTAACAGTATACTCAGTGGGGAAAAGTTGACCACATTTCCTCTGAGAACTGGAACAAGACAAGGATGTCCACTTTCACCACTACTACTCAACATATTCTATCATTTTTCATGGAAAAAAAAAAGATTTTAATCCTAAATTCTATAAACAAAAATAGTCAAAATACCAATGTCATTTTTCACAGAAAAGTTATTTTAGTCCTAAAATTCACATGGAACCAAAAAAATGAGCCAGAATAGCCAGAGCAATCCTGAGCAAAAATAACAATGCTGCACACATCACATTACCATACTGCAAAATATATTAAAAGGCTTACAGTAGTGATATTGGTATAAAACAGCATGGTATTAGAATAAAAATGGACACATAAACCCAAGGAACAGAATACAGAACACAGAAATAAGTCCACACATTTACAGTAAACTGATTTCAACAAAGAGGCAAAGAATGTATACTGGGGGAAAGGATACCCTCTTCAGTAAAAGGCGCTGGGAAAATTGGATATCCACATGCAGGAAAATGAACTCAACCCCTATCTCTTACCATACACAAAATTCACTCAAGAAGATAAAAGACTTAAGCGTTAAGACCTGAAACTGTAAAAGTACTAGAAGAAAACATAGGGAACACACTTTAGGACATTGGTCTAGGCAGATTTTATGGCTAAGACTGCAAAAATACAGACAGATAAAACAAATATAGACAAAAGGAAATACATTAAACTAAAATGCTTCTGCAAAGACAATCAAGAGAGTGAAGTGATGCCCTGTTGAGTAGAGAAATATTTACACACTATTCGTCTGGCAAGAGATTAAGATCTGGAGCATATGAGGAACTCAAAACAACTCACTGATTTAAAAAAAAAAAAATGTTAAAAATGGGCAAAGGAAATAAATAGGCAATTCTCATAAAAAGACATACAAATGGATTAGGAGTATATGAAAAAAAAAAAACACTCAGCATCGCCAGTCATCAAGGAAATGGAAACTAAAACCAAACCTAATGAGATATCATCTTACATCAGTTAGAATGGCTATATTGTTACAAAGATAAAAAGATCAGATGCCAGAGAGGATATGGACAAAAGTCAACATTTATACAGTATTAGCAGGAATGTAAACTAGTACAATCACTATGGAAAAACAGTGTGAAAATTTCTTGAAAGACTAAAACTAGAATTATATCATCCAGCAATCTCACTATTGGGAAAAAAGAAGAGAGAGAGAGAGAGAGAGAGAGAGAGAGAGAGAGAGAGAGAGAGAGAGAGAGAGAGAGAGAGAGAGAAGGAAAGGAAAGAGAAAGAAAAAGAAAAAGGAAAGAAGAGGGAAAAGAAATGAAGAGAAAGAACAAATAAGAGAGAAAGAAAAGGAAAGGAAAGGAAGAAAGGAAAAGAAAAGGAAAGGAAGGAAAGAAAGAAAGATGGATGGTTGGTTGGTTTACAGGTTCATCCACGTCCCTACAAAGGACACAATCTCGTCATTTTTTATGACTGCATAGTATTCCATGGTGTATATGTGCCACAACCATCATTCTCAGCAAACTCACACAAGAACAGAAAATCAAACACCGCATGTTCTCACTCATAGGCAGGTGTTGAACAATGAGAACACATGGACACAGGGAGGGGAGCATCACACACTGGGGTCTGTGGTGGGGGGAACTAGGGGAGGGACAGCAGGGGGTGGGGAGTTGGAGAGGGATGGTATGAGGAGAAATGCCAGATATAGGTGACGGTGAGGAAGGCAGCAAACCACATTGCCGTGTGTGTACCTATGCAACAATCTTGCATGGTCTTCACATGTACCCCAAAACCTAAAATGCAATAAAATATACATTTTAAAAAAATAAAAAGAAAGAAAGAAAGAGAAATTCGTCTATCAAAGGGATACCTGAAATAGCCATGTTTATTGCAGCACTATTCACAATAGCAAAGATAGGCAAAACCTAAGTGTCCATCAATGGACCAAGAACTAAAGAACATGTGGTATATATACATGGATGGAATAGGAGGTCATTATATGAAGTGAAATAACCCAGGCACCGAAAGACAAATACTGCATATTCTCCCACAGATACTCAAGTGACAGATACTTCAAATACCCTGACTTGATCATTACACATTCTATGCACGTAACAAAATATCACATGTACCCCAATAAATATGTAAAATATTATAGACCAATTAAAAATAAATAAAGCTACTATCTTTCTGTTAATGGTTCTTAATCTTCATTTTCATGAGCTCTTGTATGAGAGTTAGTTAAAAGCTATGGCCTCTCAACAGTAAAACAAAAGGCACATATAAACACTCATTAAAAAATGACCATGGTCATATTGCAAAGGATGTGAAATTGCTGAAGTTCCATGGACTGCATTCACTAGAACCTGGTCTCTGTAGCATGTAATCATATACATTTTTGAAATGCTAAGACTTCAAATAAATGATCAAAAGTTGTAAACAGATAATTTTAAAACTAGCTATGTAACAGATACATGGGGAAATGCTCAATCACATGTAATAAAACCATGTAAATATAAATAGTGAAAACTAAGGAAGGTTACAAAAGAAACTCTCTTACATTGCGATGGCAGTGAAAATTAGAACAAATCTATAAAGCACAATTAGAAGCTATTTAAATTTTCCGGTAGAAAAGAATTTGGCAAATTTTAGAACATTCACATGAAAATATATTCTACCTTCAATTAAAATGATATGTTTGTCCAGGCACAGTGACTCACACCTGTAATCCCAGCATTTTGGGAGACCAAGGTGGGCAGATCACTTGAGCCAGGAGCTCAAGACCACCCTGCTCAATACAGGGAAACCCTGTCTCTACTGAAAATATGAAAAATTAGCTGGGCATGGTGGCACTAGCCTTTAATCCCAGCAATGGAGGCTGAGGCATTAGAATTGCTTGAACTCAGGAGGTAGAGGTCATAGTGAGCCAAGATCAGGCCACTGTACTCCAGCCTGGATGACAGAGCAAGACTCTGTCTCAAAAAAAGCAAAAAAAAAAAAAAAAAGAAATTATATGTTCAAATAATTAGCAGCATCATGAAAAGTATGTTCCTTATGATGATAGTTAGGAATCTAGAAAACAAAAAATATAAACCTTACTATACAGAATTATCATTAAAACTATGTAATAGAAAATCTATACGCAGGTAGTTCCTGGAAATGGTTCTCTTCGAGTGGTAGGAATATATAGTTTAAGGAATTTCTCTTTCCTGTTTTTTGCTTTTTAAACTTTATAACTTTGCTATTAGAAATTTATAAAGGAAATGTATATATTTATAGAGTCATATTATCTTAACATCATGAGGAAATTCAGAAAAATTTCAATCAGTAAGTCTTCCAGTGCCATTTATAATCTTTTTGAAAAGTGACAATTAACTCCAGTTGAATATTTTCAGTGACAAAGATTGCAAAACCCATAGGGAAGAACAATTTGTCACTAGCTTGCCATAACTGTTAGAAAGCTGAAATACTCTTTTCTGAAACTTTTCTTCTAAAGTGACAAAGATAGAGTCTATTTCATGTTAACTTCAAAATATTAACAGCACTATCCTGTCTTTAAAGTTCTCTAGACTAAATACCGAAATTCAACTCAACTCTTTTCAGATACTTTGTAAGCCTAATCATACTCAGTGGGAAATTTTCAAGTGGGTAATACTCTGTAATACAAAGCAACATGTAATCCAGGTGTGATCTGATCAATACTATAAGCTCTTGTAATCTATATTCATATACTATGACTCACAGGCTGGTCATTAACTAACATTCATTCTTAGTTTCATAGTTTGGTTTTGGAAAACACAGAGGATGGACAGAATTGGACTAACAATTCATTAAACAATTGGTAGAAGCATCTGCAGAAGCCAGAGTGGAAATAAGTCAAGGAAACAAAGTAGGTTCTATTACAATTTCTGACATTGTCCTTGATATGTTAGTTTTCATATTTTTATACTAGAATTAACTCAAAAGCTACATCTGCATTCTAATTCTTCAAGTACTTTTTTATATTTCAATTTTTAGTTTAGATATGGGGGTATATGTGCAGATTTGTCATACAGGACTATTATGTGAAGCTGAGGCTTGGAGTATGGATTCCTTCACCCAGTTAGTGAGCATATTACCCAAGAGGTAGTTTTTAAACACACCCCCTCCACCGTCTAGTAGTCTGCAGTGTCTACTGTACCCATATTTATGTTCATGTGTACTCAATGTTTAGCTCCGATTTATAAATGAGAACACGTGGTATTTGGTTTTCTGTTCCTCCACTGATTTGCTTAGGATTGTGACCTCCAGCCATATCCATCTTGCTGCAAAGGACAGGATTTTATTCTTTTTTGAAAGAAAAATAAAAATTGGAGACCTCAATTCACTACGACAAAAGGAAAAACTAAGCTGAAAGCTGAGTCATGCAAGAAACTGCCTTTCTTTTCATTCCTAAGCAGATAGCTACAATAAATGGTTAAATATTTCACAGGTGGCTACTCTACATTCACCTTATTTTACATGAAGCGCTGATTAAGAGAACAAGACAAATATGTAACTGCCCATTCCTCTACCTGATCCCTTCCTCTTGCAACAGCATGTGGATTACCATACCCTCCTTCTTTCCCCTCCAGTCCATTTTTTTCCTTTTAAAACATTCAAGTCTTCAAATTCATCTTTGGAGAAGGTGTAAAAAAAAAACAGAATTACAGAAACAGCCTGTGTTTCTGCAGTTTTGAATATTCAAATCAGATACTTTTTTGATTTATATTTTGTATGGCTGTGTAGTACTCCATGGTGTATGTGTGTGTACACACACACACACACACACACACACAGTATATCACATTTTCTTTATTCAATCTCAATCTACTATTGATGGGTACCTGGGTTAGTTCCATGTCTTTGCTGTTGTGAATAGTGCAGCAATGAACGTATGAGGGCATGTAGAATGACTTATTTTATTTTGGGTATGTACCCAGCATTGAACGGGAGCTCTGTTTTGAGTTCTTTGAGAAATCTACAGACTGCTTTCAACAGGGGCCGGACAAACTTACATTCCCACCAACATGGTATAAATAACTGCTTTTCTCCACAGTCTCACCAGCATCTGTTTTTTGACTTTTTAATAATAGCTATTCTGACTGGTGTGAGATGCTATTTTATTGTAATTATGATTTGGGTTTCTCTGATAATTAGTGATGCTAATCATTTTTTTCTTGTATGTTTGTTGTTTGCATTTCTTCTTTTGAAACGTGTCTAGTCACATCCTCTGCCCATTTTTTAATGGCATTATTTGTTTTTTTGTGTGTTGATTTTTTTAAATTCCTAATAGATTCTGGATATTAGGCCTTGGTCAGATGCATAGTTTGTGAATATCTTCTCCCATTCTGTAGGTTGTCTGTTTACTCTATTGATAGTTTCGTTTGCTGTGCAGAAGCTGTTTGATAAATATTCCTTTCTTAGCGTCCTCCATATCACTGATTAAAGGGGAGACTTACAAACACAAGACTCATTGCAGTTCAGCTTCCAAAATCAACATTTTATTCATCATTTTGAAAACTGGGAAAATGTACCCATATTCCTACAAAAGTACATCTTAATCCCATCAAATATTAATGTAACTGGAAGATGAACAAGCACATGTGGGATGTAATAAAAACACCATTTTATGTTCCTGTCCCCTGCAAATAGCATTCAGTGAGGAAACTTTGTCCTTCATAGAAGGAAAACATGGCTGGCTCTGTGACTTCTCTGCTATTAGATAATAGTCCTAGAATCATTTTAAAACACAGCTTAGTCTCAATTCAGAAAATCAAAGTGCCTAATCCAGAATGTTAAGTAACACATTTATCTTTATTCAAAACTAAGATTTCCTCTTCCTTGGGTAAGGCCTATAGATGGTGTGCCTTATTCTACAGACAAGAAAATAAGAGTATTTCTTCTTCCTTCCTGCTCTTTTTCTTCTATACCTTCTCTGGCACTCATGAGCTACCCATCAAAGAATGTAGAGGAGAGGTATAAATATGGCACAAATAATTCATACTCTCACAAAAGTGATTTTTTTAAAAGCTGACTCTTCCTTTTCTAGGCATTTTCATCCACCTTCTGTCCACGCTTCTCGTAACAAGGGCAATACTGATCTTCAAGTGGCCACACTGTCAGTCTCTGGTCTTCTGGTCATCCTCCCCATAAACAGAATCTCGCCTTTGGGGCTTCTTGCTATCCCAGGTTGGAACTGAAAATATAATGAGCCACTTCTTTTTCCTATATGGTTTACAACTGATTTAAGGTAAACATCCCCACATTTTGTAACCCACCTAATGAAGAATGTACTTTCTACTTCAGTATAAAATACATTTTACCTTTATTTTGCTAAGGAGTCCAAAAGTTGTGAAACTGGTTTGAATACATATTTTTCTTAATATTCTGTATGCTGATCTGGCACATCTCTTAAGTATACATAATTCTATAGTGTTTTACTGGTCTGGTAGAAACTGCAAGGTTTTTGTTTTGTGGTTTTTCAATTGAGGAATAACTTACATACAAAAGAAACATAATTGTTTTGTGGATATCTCAGTAGATTTTTACCTATGCATATACTCATGTAAACACCATGGAAATCATGATGGGAAGCATTTTCATTAACCAGAAAGTTTTCTCATGCCTTTTCTCTGTCTATACCAGCCCCTAACAGTAACCACCATTCTATTCCCATAGATTAGTTTTGTGTGTTCTTAACTTCATATAAATAAGAACACACAAACACACACACATAAACACACACACACACACACACACACACACACACACACACACACACACACACACACATATATATATACTCATTTGCATCTGGCTTCTTTTGCTCGGTAAAATGTTCCAAAGATTTATTCATGTTTTTGCATGCATTAGTATTTTGTTTCTTTTATTGCTGAGTAATATTCCAGACTATGAAGATAACACAACTTACATATCCATTCTCCTATTGATAAATATTTTATTGTTTCCAGTTTACAATATTGCCCTTTAAATTGCTTGGCATTTCTGCTGAAAATCAAGTGACTTTATATGCAACTCTTTCTGAATTTTCTGTTCTGTTTCATGGGATTATTAATTTTTTTCCAAAAAAAACACTCCTGTCTTAATTACTATAACTTCACAGTAAATACTGAAACCTATTGGTGTATGTTCTCTAATTTTGTTCTTTTTCTTCAAGATTGTCTTGCTGTTCTAAGCCATTTGCATTTCCATATTAATTGAGAAGTCATCTTTTCCATTTCTGCAAGACTGCTGGAAATTTATTGTAATAGCATTGAATATACTAATCAATTTGAAGTGAAACATTTTAAGAGTATTGAGTCCTCAATCTCTGAATATACCTTTCCATTTGTTTACATCTTCTTCAATTTCTCTCAGCAATGTTTTGTAATTTTCAGTGTTTCCATGTCATACTTCAAACTTTCTAGATGTGTGGTGGTTTAAATATGCATGCATAAATTTTTGCTACCTCTCCAGCCAAATGGTTGTGATTAATTCCCTTCCCCTTGAGTGTGGACTGGGTTTAATGACTTGCTTGTAATGAACAGAATATGGCAAGAGTGATGGTGTGTAACTTTTGGGTCTAAGTAACATTAAGTATTGCAGCATCCTTTTTGGATTTCCTGGATCACTTGCTTACATTTCCCGCTTACATTTCTTAGGACACCAAAGCTGCCCTATGAAGAGGTCTCATGGCAATGAACAAATATGTACTTGCCAGTAACCAGCAAGGAATTGAGGTCTCTTGCCAGCAGCCATGAAAGTGAGCCATCTTGGAAGTAGATCCTACAACCCTAGTGAAGCCTTCAAATAACTGTTAGGTCTGGCCTACAGCCTGACTGCAACCTCAAGAGACATGCTCGGTCCACACCATCCAGGTAAGCCACTCCTCAACTCTTAACCCACGGAAAATGAGAAATAATAATAGTTTGCTGTTTTAAGCTGCTAACTTTGAAGAGTAATTTGTTACACAATATTAAATATATCATGTATACATGTAACATTTATAATGGGGATGCTTTGGATGTGTTTAAATATTAACAAGGATTAGTTATATGGCCAGTGGAAATATAAACCATGTAAATGTATTTAACATTATGTATACTACAAATTCAAAACAAACAAGATGAAAAAATTTAAAAAGTGACAGACACATAGGCCTAAAAATTCTATTACCATCAATCAAGGAAGTTATTTTGCACGAACCATAAACAATAAACTATTTGCTAATCATCGTACCATTTCTGATAGTGCTGAGACATTATCATTAGGTCACATTTGCATTAAAAAAGACAATAATTGCATGATTTAAATTTCAATTGTCTTTGGTGAACAATCACTCTAATCTTAGATGTTGGCACAAGTGTTATATATATACAGGTTTTTCCTTATTTAGAAAAGAATAAATTTTACTTGTTGAAATTATTGCTCCAAAATACAGGGAAGTGAAATAGGCAAGATACAGTACTTATAACAAAGCATCAGAGGTGCAAAGTTGATATTGTGTGTTAAAGTAACATTCAGTCATATGTTTAGTCGCTTTATATACTTTATTATATTTTAAGTACATATACATCTACATATAGTCTAAAATTGACTTTTAATATCCTATTGTATACATATAAAAATCAAACTAATATTATAAATACATCCAATCCTCATAATACAGTAGGAATTAGAGAAAGGTGGAAGAAAGAAAAAACATTAATGATTGAGAGTGAATTATCTCAGGTTTAGGGAGCTCTTAACAGATGATTTATAAATCAAGATGACCATGTCATTGATCATTTACATCAGGACCCAACTGAGCATGAAGGGGTATTTCATTAATAATTAAGCTAAAATAGGAGGCATAAACCAGGGCTGTGCTGGGCAAAGCAGGATATGTTTTCACCCTATCTATGAATCATGAACAATATCCAGCAAGAAAGAAAATTTCATTTTCATCACTTCTTATCTTAGAACTCCAGGTAACTCTTATCTAAGATGATTTCTACAAATTAGATGAAAGCATTTAGTCCATCATATTTAGATTTGCCAATTGTAATACACTTTTAATGAGATCGATCTTTTTAGTATGGTTATGAACAAGATAACTGTCATCAAAATTAAGTATAACCCATCTTCACAAATGAAACTTCTAAGAGCTCCTCAGCATTTTTGAAAGCTAATATCCTTGCCAGTGAATGTAATACTGAAGATTGGTACAGCACTTGAAAAGTATAATTATAGTTGTTAAATGCCATGAAATCTGAGCTAGGGAAGTGAGTAATCTTGTGAATGTAGATGTTATAAATGTAAGAGAACTCAAATGAGAAGTTAGAAAAATATATGGTACATTAGAAGAAAGTCAAATATGAAGACAGATATAATCCTCACTAATAAATATATACACACACACACACTAACACACACACACACACACACTCATTACTGTTTCTAATGGGAATGGGAAGTGTTGGTTAAAAATGCCACCTGGTTTGGATGAAGTACAATTTCACTTCTATCATTTGAGAAATTTTTTGCTTCTAACAGATTTTTGTACTGTTTAAATGAGTCTCCTGGCTTATCTGGTTTAACACTATGACAAAAAGTCATAGGTCTTTTTTATATTTATCAACTTAAAACATTCTGAAACTATTTTAAGATGACTGTTGGAGTTTCCAATCGGCAATTACATTGAAATACCTTTTAGGTACCATTCAGCTTACTGCTAGCTCCCAGTGGGGCAATGGAATTTGAAAATACAGATTCGATCTGAAAATATTATCACGGCACAGGTACTCTTCAGGAAAGCAATTCTAATCGCCTTCATCAATGGAAAATTAAACAAGAGTTAAAATGGTGACTATTTTAAGCAAATTTGATTGTGTTTAATTATTTTTCTTAATTTATACAAAGTCATGCTAAACATGGAGCTTTCAATTTCAAAAAAATTAACTTCGTATTTCCATAGAATATAAAATGTATTACGAAGTGGCATTCTAGTCACTTCAGTGGCTTCCCTGAAGCTGCTAAGAACAAGAAAATAATTTCTCACTCTTTTTGATGGAAATGGGGTAGAAAACAGAGATGGTAGGCAAGCTTATAAAGCAGTGCTTTCCAAAGTTCCAAAAGATACTGATTGCTTAAGAGACTGAGAAAATGGATGTGCATATTTGGGAAATACTACATTTTCCAAGGTCATCTAAAAGAGTTACACTTCAGATTTACATGGAAATCTCCTCCAAAATACTGCATCAAGAAAATGCATTTCCTTTGGTTATTTCTATGATTACCAAACATATTTGACTAAACCATACTGAATCTAGGTTTCATGGAGCCTGAAACATGCAGTTTGAGAGCCTTCTCTGTGAAAATAATTAATTAATTAATTATGAAGTTAGGAACACAGTATATATTTATTTAGAAATTATCTCAAGGTTCTTGGAGATTCATGTCTCTTTTCTTCTGAGTTCTCTATGGTTAACATAGCAGAAATGCTTCCATACAAATGTTTTCTGCTGGTGTAACCTTTCTTCTACTCCCAACTAGAACACTTTACAACTCTGAGCAACTGCTGACATTCTCACAGGTCTATGTCAGTGAGGGAGGATCCCAAAACCTTAAGCTTCATTGCCTTAATAGTAAATTAATCTCTATGACAAAGTAACCCTTTTAATCTGGCTGAAATAATGGGTTTGGGGCATGCTCTAGAAAATGCTAATTTATAGAATTTGATCTACCTCCATGCCTCAGAGCTGAAACTAAACAATATTTACAATATATCAGATGGTTATAATGCTATGGAGAAAACTAATTTAGGCAAGAGAGATCAGGAGTACCAAGAAGGAGAGGACCAGGTTTTTAAAAGACTGTGGTCAGGGATGTTCCCACTGAGAAAGCGAATTGGATTCAAGGCGTGAAGAATGTGAGGGAGCACCCCAAGCTGATGGAGTACAGAGAGGAGTACTCCACCCTGCTAGAAATTTTGCTCTGATTATGGATCAGAGAAATGGAGCAGTAGACAGAAGAGCATGTAGAGACAAGACAGCAATTTATTTAAATAGAATAAATGATAATGTTTGTATACTCACAGGACTGTTCAAGTACACAGAGGGAAATTGTTCAATGATATTGAGAGAACTGATGTAAGGAGCATGGGTGTTTTAGAACGAAAAGCAGATATATGCACATAGAAGAAGGGGGGCAGAAAGTTTCCATTTGTGGGATCACGAGGAAGGTCTTTTCTGATTACTTATATATCCCAGGAGGCATATTGCTCTACAGGCACAGAACCATGGAGGCAGACTATGTCTTTGTGAGAGGGAAAGAGAGCGTCTTGCTCAAGATACTACTCTGCACTGGGAGAAAGGGTTTGTTGAGCAGAGGAAGCTGTATTTCCAATCCCCACTCACGCATTCAGTGGAATGCATAAGCTGCTTAATCACTGCAATGATCCAGCTTAACTGAAGACATAAACCTTCATTCTTTAGTTTTAGAAACTTTCTAAAGAGTCCTCAGATTGACAAGGAAATAATCAAAGAAAAATCCTCCTGTTTAATATCTGGAAAATATTTATATTTAGATATAATGTTTTCTATAATTAAATGAAAACAATTCTATATACACTGATATTTACATTTTTTTTAAATCAAAGAAAACAAAAGAATAACAATAAAAACAGCAAAGCACACACACAAAAAATAAATAATCATGATTTTAAGATTTATCTCTGTAAATAAAAGAACATTTTGGACAGTAATTTCTTTACATTCTCAAGTAAATTAAAGGAAAAAAAAAAAGTTCTCACTTCCTCAGTGAGAACATCCCTGAGCTCGGTCTTTTAAAATCCTGGTTCCCTCCTTCTTGGTACTCCTTATCTCCCTCCCCTAAATTAGTTTTCTCCATAGCATTATAACAACATTGTATGAAAAAGACAACATACTGAGCAGAATGAGGAGGGCAATGTTTGGAAATAATCTCAATGCTAATATAGTAAGCAGTAAGTAGAAATCACATGAAGACAAATTCATGACGAGCAGAATTTCTGAAAAATGATCAGCATAATGATACATCTTAGTAAAATTACTGGATCACTATTCATTTATGGTTCAAAGACAACTTGGTAGGGTTTTGGGACACTGTAGGGTTTCGAGGCCATTTAAGTTTTATTGCTTGTGAATTTGAAGTGAAATCAATCGGTAGAGTTGTGTGAATTTTCTAAAGCAATTTGTGGCTACAAAGGATCAAACATGAAAATAGAGTCTATTGGGGCTCAACCTAGTACAAGATTTTACCAGATGAGTACAATGAAGGAAGAGGATGTATGAAGGTTGAAGTTATTTTTCAGGATTTACTACAATGGGTCACACAATCTAACTGTAATAAAGAAGGAAATAAAAAGGGAGTGGTTGATGGCTCTGAGAAGATGAAGAACACCACTGGATGAGAGGTGATGATGAGGTCTAAGGAATATAGTAAGGAGGGAACTAGAGCCAGTATTTCAGAGAGATAGAAGATGACTGTCTAAAGAGGGTATCAGAGATGGAGATTCTTAAAGGTTGTCCAAATGCTGGTGATGACAACGATAAGAACAGAGATTCTGGTATGACCTCTCCCCAGCTTTCCACAGGGCCCTGGTCATATTAGGATCATTCTGATCAAGAAAGTATTCCCAATATGGGAGAATATGGGAGACTCCACAGAGTAATAAATCTGGGTAACATACACAAATAAAAACAAATACATAAATCAATGTATCAATATAAGTAAACATTAATGTAAATTGAACTATTGATGGTATAGAGTCTTACAACCTGGGAAAAATCTTTGCAAGACCTAGTTCCACATAACAAACCAGAATATGACAAGATTATAAGGAATTCTGATCAAGGTCAAAAGTATTTGACCTTGATAATTAGAACAGTCTACTTCAGGAAGTACAGATGTAATGACATATGATGATATAATTTCTTAATAATTGGTCAAAGATAACTTAGACATATAGTAAATAATATTTATATAATCTTTATGTTTTAAAAGGTCTTTATTAGTTTTAAATTTAATCCACAGAAAAAATTACAGAGCATATATGAATATCATCTTTCCCAGTCTAAATACAAAAGACAGAAGATGAGCCATAAAGGAAGGGAGGAAAAGATAAAGCCAAATAGAATGTGATAATTTCTTCACCTTAACTAGTGAACTAGTAATATTTTAGGTTAATGCATCAAGGAAGAAAGTTTTATTTTTCTTTTCTTCTTTCTTAAACTATTTATGTGTACATAATCATAGGCTACCTTGTGCTGTTATTTAATTTCTCCTGAGGGTCTACGTTTGTTCCTTATAAGCAAAGGTCATTTTTGACATGACTTTTTTTTTTTTTTTTTTTTTGAGAGTGAATTTTTCTCTTGTTGCCAGGCTGATCCACCCACCTCCACCTCCCAAAGTGCTGGGATTGCAGGTGTGAGACACCATGCCTGGCCTTTTTACATGACTTGTTACTCCCGTCAATATTAAGATCAGACATCAGACACAGGGGCTGGGCACGGTGGCTCATGCCTACAGTCCTAACACTTTGGGAGGACTAAGCGGATGGAGTTAGAGACCAGCCTGGGCAACATCGTGAAACCCTGTCACTTTTTTTTTTTTTTTTTAGGAGAGATCAGAGGCCTGATTTTTCAAGAGCAAACAGAAAGAAAGCAAATTTGCCAGGTATTTGGAAGAAGATATTGCTCAAATGCCCAAACCTGGCATACATAGTCCCCCAAAATAAGCACTGTAATCCAAATCACTTAAAGTAAGTTCTAATGGTTTATAGTACTGTAGGACCACTACAGTTAATAATAATATATTACATAGTTTCAAATAACCAGAAGAAGATATTGAATGTTCCCAACACAAATAAATAATAAATTCTTTGAGTTTTTCAGTAAATTCTTTCTTGAGTTCAGTTTGAGATGATGGATATACTACTTGCCCTGATCTGATGACTATATATTATATTTATCAAAATGTCACTATGTGCCTCATATACATGTATAATTATGTATCAAATAATAAAATGTCAAAAAAATTATATATGGGAGAATCTGAAAGCATTTGTCATGCCAACAGAATAAAGACTTTGAAACAAGTAATTCACTATAACCAAGAATGCTTCATTCTAGGAATTTTAAGGTATTTTAATATTAGAAAATATATGCTTCTAATTCTCCATAATAGCTGAAAGAAAAAAAAAGATAATTTCCATAAATATTGAAAATGGATTTGAACAATTTAACAGTCATTCTTAAAAATAAGCTCCTTGGAAAATGTAATTTATCATGTTTAATAACAAAACCCTTGAATTATTCTAATAGGAGTATGACAAACATGCTTAATATTATTACTAGAATTTAACCTTCTATTCAGAGTGTAATTAATGCAACTTGCCAAGAAAAAAAATAACAATTATAAATAATGAGAAGGATAAACTATTTTTCAATTGTTATACTTTTATGCACAGAAAATTCAAAGTCATCAACTAAAAAGTGGAAATCAAGTGAAGAATTTAAAAGACAGAAATAACTAATATAGGTTTAATTCATTTTATTATGTATCAAAAATAAGCAGTTATGTTATGATAAAAGTATCTATAAATAATCATAAAAACAAAAAATATGAAGAAAGAAACTTTAATATTCAAGAATTCCTGATAAATATAGCAGATCAAACAAAAAATTTACTTTTGTTTCTTCTTAAATATGGGCTCCAAGTAGCTGCAATTCCCCCAAAGAGAATAGTGAAATACAGAGGGGTGAAAATCAGAGAAACAATTCAAAACAGCTGAGAATACGTTCTGTGCCCACAAAGAACGTATTTGTAAAATTTTGGAACATTACAAAGAAGAAAAATATTCTAGAACTCATCAGGAAGAACAAACAAGTTTTATACAAAAATTTTGGAGAGAGAATGGTTTCAGACATCCCAACAACAACCATGAAGAAAAGAGAAACCTTTAACATTCTGAAGAAAAAACTATTTGCAACCCAAATTTCCATATCCAACCAAACTATCAATTATAATCAAGTTGGAATATATAGGCATTTTTATACCAATCCAGTAGTAAAACCTGTGCATGCAGCCTGCACATTCCCTCAAACAAAAACAGATTTCCACATCTGGCCATGGTGGAGCAATCTGCAACAGATGATTGCTCCTCTAATAACATTTAGAATAAAAACGAACAAAATAGAAATGGTATCTATTTCAAGGGATTAGAGAGGAGCCCTAGGCAGCCAAGACTTGATGGGTTGACATCTGAGAAGAAGAAAAAAAACAGCCAGGAAATTTAAAATTTAGACAACATTTGAGAGCTCCTTTTCCCCTCTGACTGCCTGCTAAGTTTTGGAACTGGTTTAAAGGAAGAGGTTGCAAAGGAGCATAAAAGTCAGTAGAACCTTTAGAAGATTCGGGGGGCTGTGGAGCCAAAAACAAAAGGAACCTGGTTCAGTGAAATTCAACCAATAAGAAAAAATAAAAGCAGTTCTGAAAGAATGACTAGCCATCTAGGAGTAAAATAGGTTGGAAAGCACATCAAATAAATATCAACAAATAAAATAAGTATGTAAAAAGAAGAGCAGTGCTATAATAATATCTCAGTATGTATTTTTATGATTCTAGAGTAAGGAGGAGTTGCTAAGTATGAATCTAAATTCAAATGTCCTAAATAAAATGTTTACAGAGTTGTCTGCTTAGAAATTTTAAATAGCATGAGTAAAGTTAAATCCAAATGAATGACAGGAAAGAATTGTAATAGGTATTTTAATTTTTAATACTTGTTATATATAATTCACAATTACAAATTAATAAGACTAACATTCAAATGTCTGCAAGAGTAAGAAAAGGCTGAAATGAAATTAAAGTGGTAATAAAAACAAAAAGAAGGACAACTAAATAGTAAGTAAATCATGTTAATTTAAATAACAATGAAATCAGATGACAAATATGAAAAAGTCTGATAGTAGTAGGCATTGGTAAGAGTCTGGAAACAAAAAAATTCATATATTACTGTAGGCAATAGAAGTCAATAAACCTTTCAGGAGACCAATCTAGCCACAAATCAAAATTTTCAGGCATAGATAACCTTAGATATAGAATTACATTGAAATAATAGATTAATTGCATAAATATTATACTAACTAGGACATTTTTGCAGCTCTGTTTACAATAATCCATAATTAGAAATAATCAGACATCTAACAATAAAGGTGTGCTGTCATAAGTTTTATTCCACAAAGCAGTTACATATTATATCATGTTTGTTTTCTTTTTTGGGTTTTTTTTTTTTTTTTGCCATAGAGAGATGAGATGTTCACAACATATTAGTTTACCTTAGGAGGCCTCAGCTAGTGTGTGTGTGTGTGTGTGTGTGTGTGTAAACATCATCATCATCATTTTTTCTATAATAAACTGATCCATTGTACATACATTTGGTTCTGTTTAAAGCAACCGAATGTGCAAATCTGTAACCCTGGAAAAAGTTCTAACTTAGGAGATACAACAGATGAGTGAAGTCTTAGGAGTGGCTGAAATTGCACAAAGAATTTTACAGTGTGTGAAGTAGACCAAGAGTAGAACCTTGGAGAGTCTCTATTTTAGCAATGATCAGAGAGAACAGAGAAAAAAGAGAGAGAAGAGAACAAAAGGAGAGTAGTAAAAGGAAAGCTCAGGTCTCTTGATTTTAAGACAGTGAGTCCTCAACAGCCAATGATTCAAATATGTCAGAAAACAAAACTAAAAAGAATTCATGAGAGTTGGCTATTAAAAAGTCAATGACTTAGAAACAGATTGTGAGGAAGAGGGAATGGAAGATACACAGGAACAGTCGAAGTAAGCTATGATCTCAAACTTGATAAGTCAGAACAGGAGAGAAATATGTACAGGGCTATTCAAAGTACATTCTTTAAAATACTTTAGAGAATCTCAGATTTTAAAATATTTTATAAAATAAAAAAAACCTAACTGACCTGTTCCATTTTGATTCACTATGGACATGATCTGTAGGCTTCCCATCTTACGAAAATGGCACCTGCACCTTTGCGTTTCCCTGCACCTTTTCTCCACTTTCTCCCTCCCCACTTCTGTCACCTGTACTTTTAGTTTTATTTTATCAAGGATGATAACACGTACAATGTGTTCTGCAACTACAAGATATTATTTTATATTTTATCTTTATTGAAAAACAATAGTGTTTGTATCATTGCAGCTTTAAAATGGCAGGCTCTGCTGTGAACAATCATTCAAAATAATAAAACTAAAAACACGAAATATATTCTTGTTTTTCCTGGAGGAGCTAATTCCCTTTTTTAAAGTACCTGTCTTTTGTTCCCTACACCTTATGCATCCCTATTTTCTTTGGAAATAGCCCTTTATATTATCTCTTTTAGGAACTCCCTTCCCTCCTTTTCCACATAGAATTCCTTGCTGGCATTATTAGTCTCTAAGCTGCTCTCTAAGCCTGACACACTGTGCTCTTCCCGGAAATTCAGGTTCTGCTCTTCTGAATTCCATCACCTTTTCTGAATGTCATGTCTTCTGCTTTCTTATTTATTGAAATATATCTTCAATTCACTTCCTAAGATACTTAGGAAGTAAAGTTTGTGGATCCCTCCATGTATGTAATATTTTATTTGACCCTCACATTTTATTAATTCTTGGGTACATATTTTTCATGGCTTTTTTCCCTCCATAATTTTAAAAGCATTTTCACTGAGAAGCTAAATATACAAATGAACTATGGCCAGACCACATATAAAAACACAACTTTGACCCATAATCGGCAACCACCAGTCTAGGGGAAAAAAATCCCTTATCGACAGTAACCAGACCAGGAAGCCAGGATGCTATCTGACATTTAGACTTATAGGAAGTCAAATGTCAAAAGATCCTTTGATTTCTAGCAAACGGTCACAAAAGACCAAATGGTCAGTTTGGTTTTTGTTAGTTTGTTCCTGAAAAACAAATGGGTCCCAAATGGTCAGAACTTGATTAATAACTGCAGCTTCCCTAATTTTTGTACTTGCTTCCAAGTTAGTACAAGTCAAAGAAAGGCAGATACAGTATAAACCCCTTGTCAACCACATGAGATCCCCCACTTCTAGTTAGCCTACCTACAGCTTCCTTATACCAACAGCTTCCAATCAGAGAGCAAATTCTGACATATGTGAGAAATCATATTGTTTGCTGAGAGCAGCGGCAAGGAAAACCTAGACAGACCCCAAAGGAGAAAACTGCTCAAAGCGTTATAAAACAGTAACCAATGTATGTCTCACACCAGATGAATTAGTTCTCTGAACACAGGACATGTGACTCTTTCCCTTGTTCCCTCATGAAGGGTGCTTTCTAGTTTGCCTTTAACCTATAAGAAACATACACTAGCTCCCTGGTTGGTTAGTTTACCCTTAACCAATGAAAGAATACAGAGCATCCACTTATAAAAGTTGTCACTGGAAATAATAAATATGTGAGTCAGAGTCTGCTCGGGGCTTTCAACTAGAAATGCCATGAGACCCCTGGTGCTCCACTCTGAGCCCACCTTTTGCTTTCTGTCTCTGTGTCTGTTTCTTAATTCCTTCAGCACTGCCTGGGTTGGGGTCTCCATGGCTGCGCTGGTCTTGGTGCTTCCCTTTTTTCCACTATAATGCTTTCCTACATCTCTGCCTCTCTCATTAGTTTCTGCCAAAACCAAGTCATGGTGGTTGACTCCACTGCTATAGAAAGCCCTGAATAGATTGCCTTTGCTTTCTCATCTGGGTGGTCTTTATTGATTGACACATTATACACGGACTTCTAGAATTAATATTGTTTATAAGTAGACTGGTAACAGTGTGACTTTTTTCTAATATCAGTTTTATTGACATATAATTCAGACACCACACCATTCACCCACTTAAAGTATACAATTCAATAATTTTTAGTATATTCACAGACCTGTGCAACCATTCCTACAAGCATTATTTTAAACTCAAAAAAGAAACCCAGATGGTACCTGGGGAAGGGGTGAATGAAGGGACTGGGGGACTGCTCACTTTTGCCACAGACCTGGGGAATCCTAGCTGCAGGGGATCCCACATCCCCTAGGACATGGGAACTGGCAAGGGAATCTCCCCAGAAATTAGACAGAAAAAGAGCTGCAGCAGGCATGGAGCCCAGGACCTTTGAGTGCAGGTCAGCTTTGGTGGAGCCCAGACATATGTGCCCACCCTGCAGGGCTACTTGTTTCCCTCTGAGAGGCTTTGGATCCCACTAGCCAGGGAGAGAACCGGATCTGCTGCCCCCACAGGACTAGGACACATCTGCCTAAAAGCCCACCTGTCTGTCAGCCCATCCCAGAGCCCCAGCCTGGTCATCCCATGGGAATGTGTACACAGTGCAGCCTCTGCTGCCCAGCCTGGAAGCTTTGCTACACCTGAGTGTGTTCCAGCAGCCCGGAAGCCCTTTGGATCCTCCAGTATACCTGGAGGAGGGTCTGGAGGAGGGAGCCATGACCAAGTTCTGGCACCCTAGGGCCACAGTCTCTGGCTTAGGAGTGCTGAGCCATCATCTGTGCTCAGCACCTGAATGAGAGATGAGCCAGCACTCTCAAGAAATTGAGAGAGGTGAGTCACACTGGTGTGGGACCTAGGTTTGCCTCCCTCCACAGGGTTGGTCTGGTAAGGATGTGGCCTATCTCCCTACTAAATCTCTCTTCAGGAAAGCCCCATAGCCCGAAAGACCTATTAACAACTACCAAAACCACACACTCAGTGCCAATGATTGGAGATGGCTCTTCTAAGGCCCAGAGTGGACCCAGTGATGAGATCAACACTCTCCCCCTCAAACCACAGAACATACCTGCAAATGCAAGGTTATACAAAGAAATCATGTGGCTGAGTAAGAGCCTATCCATGGCCCATTGCTCTCAAATGCCATGTACTGGATTGCAGCCCAAACTACAGTAAGAAACATTTTACTAATTCTCCCCACTGCAAAGCCAAGGACAAGAATTCAACAGTAAACAAAGACCAACTATGGAGTCTTGCCCTCTGAAAACTTCTAGGAAGAAAGTCAACTTACTGTACTCAATTTATACCACAGTTAAAAGAATAACAACAATTTCAGATGAGAAACAATTAGCACAAAAACTCTCACAATTCAAAAATTCAGAGTGTCCTCTTACCTCCAAAGAAACCCAACAGTTCACCAGCAATGGTGCTTAACCAATCTGAATTGTCTAAAATGACATACTTGAATTCCTTACCTGGGTTGCAAAGAAGACTATTGAGATCCAGGAGAAAGCTGAAACTCAATCCAAGGAAGCCAAGCAATTCAGTAAAATGACTGAAGACCTGAAAGACAAAACAGTCATTTTAAGAAAGATCCAGATTGAACTTTTTGAGCTTAAAAAAATCACTGCAAGAATTTTATAATACAACTGGAAGTATTAACAGCAGAAGGGACCAAGTTAAGGAAAGAGTCTCAGAGCTGGAAGGCTGCTCTTTCAAATCAACTCAGCCTGACAGAAACAAATAAACAAAAACAAACTTCAAAAAAAGAATCAAAAGGAACAAAAGCTTCAAAATATGGGATTATATAAAGAGGGCAAATTACAACTCAGTGGCATTCCTGCAAGAAAAAGAAAGACGATAAGCAACTTGGACTTGGAATAGACAATAAGCAATTTGAGAATATAGTCCCTGAAAATCTCCCTAATCTCACTAGAGAGGTTGGCAGACAAATCCAAGAAAAACAGAGAACCCCAGCAAGATACTATATAAAACAACGATCTCCAAGGCACATAATCTTCAGATTCACCCTGGTCAATGTGAAAGAAAAAAACCCTCCAAGGAGCTAGAAAGAAGGGGCTGGTGAGTTTCACAGGGAACCCCATCAGGCTGGCACAGGATGGCCCAGCAAAAGCCTTACAAGTCAGAAGAGATCAGGGGCCTATTTCAGCATTCTTAAAGAGAATAAATTCAAACCAAGAATTTCTTATCCTGCCAACTAAGCTTTCTAAGTGAAGGGAAATTAAATTCTTCTCAGATGAGCAAACACTAAGGGAATACATTTTAACTAGACCAGCTTTAAAAGAGGTCCTTAAGGTAAAGCTAAATATGGCTTCAAAGAATGACACCAGCTACCACCAAAACACATTAGGCACATAGCTCACAAGCACTATAAAGCAACTACACAATCAAGCCTGCATACACAACCAGCTAACAACACAATGACAGGATCAAAATCACACATATCAATCCTAAACATGAATGTAAATGTTCTAAATGTCCCCACTTATAAGAGAGAGAGTGGCAGTCTGATAAAAAGAAAAAGACCCACCATACGTTGGATCCATCTTACATGTAACACACAGAAGCTCAAAGTAAAAGGGTGGAGTAAGATATACTATACAAATGGAAAAAAAAAAGAGCAGGAGTCACTACTCTTATATCAGATAAACAAACTTTAACCAATAAAAACTAACAAGGACAAATGAAGGGCATTACATAATGATAATGGGTACAATCCAACAAGAAGCCTTAACTATCCTAAATATATACAGACAATATTTGAGGACAAACATTCATAAAACAAACTATTCTTGACCTACAAAAAGACTCAAACAACCACACAATAACAATAGGTGAGTTCAACGTCCCACCAACAGTGTTAGATCATCAAGGCAGAAAACAAACTCTGAACTTAAACTTGACGTTGAGACCTAATAGACACATACAGAAAACTCCATCCAACAACCATAGACTATACATTCTTCTCATCCGCACACAGAACATATTGTAATATTGACCACATGATAAGTCATAAAGCAAGTCTCAATACTTTAAAAACAATTGAAATCATACCAAGCACACTCTTGGACCACAGTGCAACACAAATAGAACTAAATACCTAAAAGATCTTTCAAAACTATACAAATGCATAAAAACTAAACAATTCAATACAGAATAATTCCTGGGTGAAAACTGAAATTAATGCAGAAATAAAAAAATTCTTTGAAATTAATGAAAACAGGGAAACAGATTACCAAAAGCTCTGGGACGCAGTCCAAAGGAGTGTTAAGAGGAAAGTTTATAGCACTAAATGCCTTCATCAAGAAGTCAGAAAGACCATTAATTAGCAATCTAAATTTACAACTAAAAGCACTAACAGTAAATGCACTCCCCAAAGCAGCAGAAGAAAATTTGAAAAGAAAAATAATTAAAGGACTTAATAAAACTGAGATGCAAATATTTATATGAAAGATTAATGAAACCAAGAGACATGCCTCATTGAAAAAAATAAAATGAAACTAATGGACTGCTAGCTAAATTAACAAAGAAAGAGAAGACTCCAAGAAGCACAATCAGAAACAACAAAGGCAATGTTACCACTGATCCCACAGAAATACAAAAGATGCTCAGAAATACTATGTACAATTCTGTGAACTAAATTAGAAAATCTAGAAGAAATGGATAAATTCCTGGAAGCAGACAATCTACCAAGATTGAATCAAGAGGAGACTGAAACCCTCAATAGACAAATATCAACTTCTGAAATAGAATGAGTAATAACCAACCAACCAAAAAATGCTCTGGACCAGAAACATTCACAATGGAATCGTACCAGACATACGAAGAAGAACTGATACCAATCCTATTGAAATTATTCCAAAAAAGTTGAGGAGTAAAAGCTCCTTCCTTACTCATTCTCTGAAACCACTGTCACCATGATACCAAAATCTGGCATAGACACACACACACAGAAAAACTGGACAAGTATCTCTGATAAACACAGATGCAAAAATCCTCTACAGAACATCAGCAAGCTTAACCCAGCAATACATAAGCAAGTTAACACATCACAATGAAGCAGGCTTTATTCCTGGGATGCAAGGCTTGTTCAACATACAAAGAACAATAAATCCAATTAACCCCATAAACAGAATCAGAAGCAAAAACCACATAATCATCTAATATATAAAGAACAATCTTTCAGTAAAACCCAACATCCCATCATAATAAAAACCCTCAGCAGATGAGTCATTGAAGTAACACACCTTAAAATAATAAAGAGCCATCTATGACAAATTCACAGGTAATATCATACTAAATGGGCAAAAGCTTGAATCATTCTCCTTGAGAACTTGAACAAGAAGGCCCACTCCCACCTCTTCTATTCAAGATAGTACTGGAAGTCCCAGCCAGAGCAGTCAGGCAAGACCAAGACATAAAAGGCATCTAAATAGAAAAAGAAGAAGTCAAAATAGTTCTTTTTGCAGATGATGTAACTCTATATCTAGAAAAATCCTAGATTTTCTGCCAAAGACTCCTAGAACTAATAAATGACTTTATTAAGTTTCAGAATACAAAATCAATGTATAAAAATCACTTGGCATTTCTACATACCAACAACATTCAGGCTCAAAGTGAAATCAAGAACACAATTCAACCCAAAATAGCCACAACGAAAATGAAATATCTAGAAATACAGTTAACCAAGGAGGTGAAAAATCTCTACAGGAGAGCCAAAAAACATTGCTGAAAGAAACTAGAGATGACACAAATAAATGGAAAAACATTTCATGCTCATGGATTGGAAGAATGGTTACTGTTAAAACGGCAACACTGCCCAGAGCAATTTACAGATTCAATGCTATTCCTATCAAACTGTGGCATTATCACAGAATTAGAAAAAACTATTCCCAATTTCATTTGAAACCAAAAAAACCTGAATAGCCAAAGCAATCTAAGTAAAGACAAAAAAAGAAAGGCAGAGGCATCACACTACCCCTACCAAACTTCAATCTATACTATAAAGCCACAGTAATCAAAACATCTTGGTACTTGTATAAAAACAGACACAGAGCAATGGAATAGAATACAAAACTCAAAAATAAAGTTGTACAACTGCAACCATCTTATTTTTAGCAAGGCTGACAAAAACAAGCAATGGGAAAAAGATTCTCTCCTCAATAAATAGTGCTGGGATAACTGGCTATCCACATACAGAAGATCAGAACTACACCCCTACCTTTCACCTTGTGACATACAAAAATTAACTGAAAATGGATCAGATACTTGAATGTAAGATCTCAAACTATAAAAATTCTGGAAGATAACCTAGGTAATACTCTTCTAAACATTAGCCATGGCAAAAAAAAATTTGGCTAAGTCTGCAAAAGCAATCAAAACAAATACAAAAATAAACAAGTCAGACCTAATTAAAGAGTTTCTGCACAGCAAAAGAAACTCAACAGAGCAAAATACAACTTACAGAATAGGAGAAGATATTCCCAAACTATGCACCCAGAAAGTCCTACTATATAGAATCTCTAGGGAACTTAAATCAACAAGCAAAATACAAATAGCACCATTAAAAATGGGCAAAGGACATGAACAGACATGTCCTTTTCAAAAGAAAATACACAAGCAGCCAACAAACATGAGAAAGTGCTCAGCGTCACTAATCATGAGAGTAACACAAATCAAAACCACAATAAGGTAACATCTCATACTAGTCGGGATGGCTGCTATTAAAAAGTCCATGAATAACAGATTCTGGTGAGGCTGCAGAGAAAAGAGAATGTTTATACACTGTGTTGAGAATGTAAATTAGTCCAGTCCCTGTGGAAAGCAGTGTGGAGATTTCTCAAAGAACTTTAAACAGAGCTACAATTTGACCCAGCAATCCCATTACTGGGTATATACCCATAGGAAAACAAATCATTCTACCAAGAAGACATAAGCACTCCTATGTTGCTTGCTGTGCTATTGCCAATGACAGAGACATGGAATCAACCCAGGTGTCCATCAGTGGTGTACTGGATAAATGAAATGTGTATACTATGGAACACTATGTAGCCATAAAAATAATAAAATCATGTCCTTTGCAGCAACATGAATGGAGCTGAAGGCCATAATCCTAAGTGAATTAACACAGGAATAAAAAAAAACAAAATACCACATATTCTCGCTTATAAGTGAGTGCCAAACATTGAGCAAACATGGATATAAACATGGGAATAGATATTGCAGACTACTGAATGTGGGGATTGAAAAAACTACTGATAGGGCACTATGCTCACTACCTGGGATGGGTATCCATACGCCAAACCCCACATCACCCAATAGTCACATGTAACAAACCTGAACTTACACCTCCTGTTATCTAAAATAAAAGTTGAAATTTAAAGGAAAAAAAGAATCCCATACCTAGTAAGCAGTCACTTCCTATTTTCCCTCAAATCCCATATCCCTCAGGAATCACTAATCTGCATTCTATCTTTATATGTTTTCATTGTGATCATAGCTTATAAACGGAATCTTAAATATGTGGGGTTTTGTGACTGTGGGGTTTCTTCCACTTAGCATAACGTTCTTAAAGTTCATCCATGTTGTAGTATGTACTGGGAGTTCATTCCTTTTTATGACCTAATAGTATTTCATTGTCTGTATATACTACATTTTGTTTACCCATTCACCAGTTTATGGACATTTGAGTTGTTTCTATTCTAAGGGTATTATTAATACTCCTATAAACATTTATGCACAAGTTTTCATATGGACACTTGTTTTGATTTCTCTTGATTATATATACCTAGGAGTGGAATTGTTTGGTCGTATGAAACTGACAAGCTGTTTTCCAAAGCAATACACCATTCTATATTCCAAGCAGCATGTAAGAGGGTCTCAATATATCAAATCCTCTTCACCACTTATTATCTGTGTCTTTCATTATAGCCATCTTAGAAAGTGTGAAGTGATACCTCATTGAGGTTTTAATTTCCATTTCTCTGATGGCTATTGACACTGAGCATCTTTTCATATATTTATTGGCTATTAATCTCCACTCTTGGAAGAAATGTCTAATCAGATCCTTTCCTCATTTTTATGTTGGGCTTTTGTTTTTTTCATGGAGTGATAAGACTGTTTTTTTTTTTCTCTTCCTTTTTTATTTTTTAACTGTACTTTAGGTTCCAGGGTACATGTGCAGATCATGCCGTATTGTTGCATAGGTTCACACATGGCAATGTGGTTGGCTGCCTCCATCCCCACGTCACCTACATCAGGCATTTCTCCCTATGTTATCCCTCCCTGAACTCCCCATGCCCCCACTGTCCTTCCCTTGCCCCAACAACAGACCCCAGTGAGTGACACTCTCCTCCCTGTGCTTATGTGTTCTCATTGTGCAACACCCGCCTATGAGTGAGAACATGCGGTGTTTGATTTTCTGTACTTGTGTCAGTTTGCTGAGAATGATGGTTTCCAGGTTCATCCATGTCCCTACAAAGAAAATAAACTCATTGTTTTTTATGGCTGTATAGTATTCCACAATGCTTATGTGCCACATTTTCCTTGTCCATTCTATCGTCGATGGGCATGTGGGTTGGGTTCAGGTCTTTGCTATTGTAAATGGTGCCTCAATAAATATATGTGTGTATGTGTCTTTATAATAGAATGATTTATAATCCTTTTGATATATACCCAGTAATAGGATTGCTGGGTCAAATGGAATTTCTATTTCTAGGTCCCTGAGGAAGTGCCACAGTCTTCCACAACAGTCAAATTAGTTTACACGCCCACCAACAGTGTAAAAGTGTTCCTATTTCTCCACATCCTCTTCAGCATCTGTTGTCTCCAGATTTTTTTAATAATCACCATTCTAACTGGCGTGAGGTGGTATCTCAATGTGGTTTTGACTTGCAGTTCTCTAATAATCAGTGATGAGCATTTTTTCATATGTTTGTTGGCCTCATATATGTCTTCTTTTGAGAAGTGTCTGTTCAGATTCTTCACCCACTACTGGATGGGGTTGTTTTTTTCTTGTAAATGTTTCAGTTCTTTGTAGATTCTGGATATTAGACCTTTGTCAGATGGGTAAATTGCAAAAATTTTCTCCCATTATGTTGGTTGCTGATTCACTCTAATGATTGTTTATTTTGCTGTACAAAAGCTCTGGAGTTTAATTAGGTTCCATTTGTCTAATTTGGCTTTTGTTGCCAATGCTTTTGGTGTTTTAGTCATGAAGTCCTTGTCTATGCCTATGCCCTAAATGGTTTTGCCTAGGTTTTCTTCTAGGGTTTTTATGGTGTCAGGTCTTATTGACATTAAAGTCTTATGTTTAAGTCTTTAATCCAACTGGACTTAATTTTAGTGTAAAGTGTCAGGAAGGGGTCTAGTTTCTGCTTTCTGCACACTGCTAGCCAGTTTTCACAACACCATTTATTAAATAGGGAATCTTTTCCCCATTGCTTGTTTTTGTCAGATTTGTCAAAGATCAGATGGTTGTAGATGTGTGGTGTTGCCTCCGAGGCCTCTGTTCTGTTCCATTGGTCTGTATCTCTGTTTTAGTACCAGTAGCATGCTGTTTTGATTACTGTAGCTTTGTAGTATAATTTGAAATCAGGTAGCATGATGTCTCTGGCCTTGTTCTTTTTGCTTAGGATTGTCTTGGTTATGTGGACTTTCTTTTGGTTCCATATGAAGGTTAAGGTGGTTTTCTCCAGTTCTGTGAAGGTCATTGGTAGCTTGATGGGGATAGCGTTGAATCTATAAATTACCTTGGGCAGTATGGCCATTTTCACAATATTGATTCTTCCTAACCATGAGCATGGAACATTTTTCCATCTGTTTGTGTCCTCTCATTTTCTTGAGTAATGGTTTATAGTTCTCCTTGAAGAGATCCTTTACATCCTTTGTTCATTGTATTCCTAGGTATTTTACTCCCTTCGTAGCAACTGTGAATGGGAGTTCGCTCATGATTTGGTTCTCTATGAGTCTGTTATTGGTGTATAGAAATGCTTATGATTTCTGCACATTGATTTTGTATCCTGAGAGTTTGCTGAACTTACTTATCAGTTTAAGGAGATTTTGGGGCTAAGATGATAGGGTCTTCTAAATATACAATCATGTCATCTGCAAATAGAGACAATTTGACTTCCTCTTTTCCTAACTGAATATTCTTTATTTATTTTTTCTTGCCTAATTCCTCTGGTGAAAACGTCCAATACTATATTGAATAGGAGTGGTGACAGAGGGCATCCGTGTCTAGTGCCAGATTTCAAAGGGAATGCTTCCATTTTTGCCCATTCAGTATGATATTGGCTCTAGGTTTGTCATAAATAGCTTTTAGTATTTTGAGATATGTTCCTTCGATACCTAGTTTATTGAGAGATTTTAGCATAAAGTGTTGTTGAATTTTTTTAAAAGCCTTCTCTGTATCTACTGAGATAATCATGTGGTTTTTGTCTTTGGTTCTGCTTATGTGATGGATTACATTTATAGACTTGTGTATGTTGAACCAGCCTTGCATCCCCAGAATGAAGCCTACTTGATCATGATGGATAAGCTTTTTGATGTGCTGTTGCAATAGGTTTGCCAATATTTTATTTAAGATTTTTGCATCTATGTTCATCATGAACATTGGCCTGAAGTTTTCTTTTTTCATGGAGTCTCTGCCAGGTTTTGGTGTCAGGATGATGTTGGTCTCACAAAATTATTTGGGAAGGATTCCCTCTTTTTATATTGTTTGGAATAGTTTCAGAAGGAATTCTACCAGCTCCTCTTTGTACATCTGGTTGAATTCAGCTGTGAACCCGTCTGGACCTGAACTTTTTTTTTGTTGGTATGCTATTAACAGCTGCCTCAACTTCAGCCCTTGTCATTGGTCTCAAGGTTTCAACTTCTTCCTGGTTTGGGCTTGGGAGGGTACAAGTGTCCAGGAATTTATCCATTTCTTCCACATTTACTTGTTTATGTAGAGTTGTTTGTAGTAATCTCTGATTGTAATTTGTATTTCTGTGGAGTCAGTGGTGATATCCCCTTTATCTTTTTTATTGCATCTGTTTGATTCTTCTCCCCTTCCTTTTTTATTAATCTGGCTAGCAGTCTCTCTATTTTGTTAATCTTTTAAAAAAAACAGGTCCTGCTATTTAATTTTTGAAGGATTTTTTATGTCTCTATCTCCTTCAGTTCTGCTCTGATCTTAGTTAGTTATTGTTTTCTGCTAGCTTTTGCATTTTTATTATCTTGCTTCTCTAGCTTTTTCAATTTTGATGATAGGGTGTTGATTTTAGATCTTTCCTCACTTCTGATGGGAATTTATTGCTATATATTTCCTTCTAGACACTGCTTTAAATATGTCCTAGAGATTCTGGTACGTTGCATCTTTGTTCTTCTTAGTTTCAAAGAACATTTTTTCTCTGCCTTCATTTCATTGTTTATCCAGTTGACATTCAGGAGACAGCTGTTCGGTTTCCATGAAGTTGTGCATTTCTTAGTTTCTTAATTCTAAGTTCTAATTTGACTGCATTGTGGTCTGAGAGACTGTTATAATTTCCATTCTTTTGCATTTTCTGAGGAGTAATTTACTGGCAGTTATGTGGTCAATTTTAGAGTAGGTACCATGTGGTGCTAAGAAGAATGTATATTCTGTGGATTTGGGGTGGAGATTTCTATAGATGTCTATTAGGTCCTCTTGGTCCAGGTCTGAGTTCAAGTCATGGATATCCTTGTTAATTTTCTGTCTTGTTGATCTGTCTAATATTGACAGTGGAGTGTTAAGTCTCCCACTGTTATTGTGTTGGAGTCCAGGTCTCTTTGTAGGTCATTAAAAACTGCTTTATGTACTTGGGTGGTCCTGTATGGGGTGCATATTTATTTAAGAACTTTACTTCTTCTTGATGCATTCATCCTCTTGCCATTTTGAAATGTCCTTCTTTGTCTCTTTTGATCTTTGTTGGTTTAAAGTCCATTTCATCAGAGACTAGGATTGCAACTCCTGCTTTTTTTTGCTCTCCATTTGCTTAATAAATCTTCCTCCATCCCTGTATTTTTAGCCTATGTGTGTCCTTCCATGTGAAATGGGTTTCCTGAATACAGCACACCGATGGATTTTGACTTTTTATCCAATTTGCCAGTCTGTGTCTTTTGATTGGGGCATTTAGTTCATTTACATTTAAGGTTAATATTGTTAAGTGTGAATTTGATCCTACCATTTTGATGCTAGCTGGATGTTTTGCCCGTTAGTTGTATTTTTTTCATTGCGTCAATGGTCCTTACTATTTGGTGCATTTTTGGAGCGGCAGGTATTGGTTGTTTCTTTCCTTGTTTAATGCTACTTTCAGGAGCTCTTGGAAGGCAGGCCTGGTGGTAACAAAATCTCTCAGCAATTGCTTGTCCATAAAGGATTTTATTTCTCCTGCACTTATGAAGCTTCGTTTGGCTGGATATGAAATTCTAGGTTGAAAGTTCTTTTCTTTAAGGATGTCAAATATTGGCCCCACTCTCTTCTCGCTTGTAGGGTTTCTGCCGAGAGATCAGCTCTGAGTCTGATTGGCTTCCCTTTGTGGGTAACCCGACCTTTCTCTCTGGCTGCCCTTAGCATTTTTTTCCTTCATTTCAACCCTGGTGAATCTGACGATTATGTGCCTTGGGGTTGCTCATCTTGAGGAATATCTTTGTGGTGTTCTCTGTATTTTCTGGACTTGAATGTTGGCCTGCCTTGCTAGGCTGGGGAAGTTCTCCTGGATAATATCCTGAAGAGTATTTTCCAGCTTGGATTCATTCTCCCCATCACATTCAGGTCCTATCAAACGTAGGTTAGGTCTTTTCACATAAACCCCTATTTCTTGGAGGCTTTGTTAATTTCTTTTCACTCTTTTTTCGCTATTCCTGCCTTCTCATTTTATTTCATTGAGTTGATATTCAATCTCTGATATCATTTCTTCTGCTTGGTTGATTCAGCTATTGAAACTTGTGTATGCTTCACAAAGTTCTTGTGTTATCAGCTTCATCAATTATCAATTCATTTACAATCCTAAATTGTTTATTCTCATTAGCATATTGTCAAACCTTTTTCCTAGGTTTTTTTTTTTTTCCTAAATATTTCACTATTAAAGAATGATACACCACAAGTAGGAATAGATTGAAAAGTTTTAGCAGCTAAGGTAAAAATGAATTCACCAAAGAAGAGAGGGAAATTACAGTCTCTGGCCAAAAGATTACAGGTTGAAGAATAGAAAGATTTCTTGGGCACTAGTAGCAACCTGTAATTTTTGTTTTTTTTGTTTGTTTGTTTTATGTTTTTTTTTAAAGAAAGAAAGAAAAAAAGGAGTGAAGGAGAGGAAGAAAGAGGAAGAAAAAGAGGGAGAGAAAAGGGGAATGTAGCTTTATTCTAAAAATGGGTATTAATAATGGCCAATCAATATTTTGTGTATTTAAGGTGGAGAATGTATATTTTGTGTATTTAAAATGGAGAGCTCTATAAATATTTATTGAGTTTACTTGTTCCAGATCTGAGTTCAAGTCCTGGATATCCTTATTAATTTTCTGTCTCATTGAGTCTAAATCTCTTTATGAATCTTATGTATCTGGGTTTTAGGATCATTAGCATTGATCCTTTTACCACTATCTTTGTTGCTTTGAAATCTATTTTATCAGATGCAAGAATTGCAACTTCTGCTTTTTATTTATTTATTTATTTTTGCTCTCCATTTGGTTGGTAAATGTTTCTCCATCCTTTTTCCTAGGTTCTTTGTTTCTTTGCCTTGGTTTAGCATATGTTCTTTTAGCTCAGAGAAGTTTGTTATTACCCACCTTCTAAAGCCTGTTTCTGTCAATTCATCAGATTCATTCTCCATCCAGCTTTATTCCCTTGCTGGTGAGGAGTTGTGATCCCTTGGAGGAGGAGAGGCATTCTGGTTTTTGGTGTTTTCATCCTTTTTGCACTGGTTTCTTCCCATCTTAGTGGCTTTATCTACCTGTGGTCTTTGTAGTTGGTGACTTTCACATGGGGTCTCTGGTGAACGTCCTTTTTGGTGATATTAAAGCTATTTCTTTCTACTTCTTCATTTTTCCTTCTAGCAGTCAAGGCCCCTCAGTTGCAGGACCACTGGAGGTCCTCTCCTCCAGCTTGCCTGGGATTCTTCCTCCACTATCATCATCCCAGAAGTGTACCCACCAGATGCCGGCCTGAGCTCTCTCCTTTATGAGGTGTCTCTTTGGATATATGGGGATCAAGGAGCTGCTTGAGGAGATAATCTGTCCCTTACAGGAGCTGAAGTGCTGTGCTGGGAGCTCCACTGTTCCATGCAGAGCTGCTGGGGAGGTACCTTTAAGTCTGCTGTAGCTGAACTCATAACAGTCTCTTTTCTTAGGTGCTCTGTCCTAGGAAGGTCAGCTTTATTTATAAGTTCCTGTGGTGCTGCTGCCTATTTTCATAGATTCCCTGCCCTGGACAGAGTAGTCTAGTCACAGTCTGTCAGCAGAGGCATTGCTAAGCTGCACAGGCTCTGCCCAGCTGCTGTGTGAACTGCCTCGGTAGTGAGGGACACCCTTCCCCCAACTGAGCTGGATGGTCCTGGGTCCAGCTGTGCTTGCTGCCAAACTCTCAATTCAGAGCATTTCAGATTTCTTCTTTTGTGGAGTGTAGTCCCACAAAAGAACCAGATTGCCTGGCTCTTTGTCTCAGCTCCCTCTTTTTCACTTGAATGGGCTGCTCTGTCTCCCAGGTGTTCCAGGCACCAGTCAAAGCAGCCAGCCAGGCTTGTATGAGTTTCTGTGTGCCAGCGCGGCAGCGGTGGTTGAAAACTCATGGCACTTTTCAGCCTCGGAATCTCCTGGTCTGTGAGCAGTGAAAATTTGCTTGGAAATGTGGTAAGCACTCACCCTCTGCACTGTTCTCACTGGGAACTGCACTCTGGAGCTGTTCGTATTTGACTATCTTGGATCTCCCTGCCAGTGTTCTGATTTTTACCTTTGTTGTTTTCTTTCTAAAAACTTCAGCATGTTCTCTTTATCATTTATATTCTGAATTTTCATAGTATGTCTCAGAAAATATCTTTTCTTCACTTTTCTGAGTACACAGTGGGCCTTTTCAACATAAAGACTTATACTTCAGCTCAAGGTTACCTCTTTATTTCTCTGATAATTGCTTGCCCCATTTGCTCTGTTATCTCTTTCAAGAACTTCCATTATTTATATAGCAAACCTTGAATTAATGTTTGTCTTTATTCTCATTTCCCCTTTCTTGCTTTTTTCTTTTATTCTAAGAGATTCTTTACATTTTTCCCATTGGCTACAATTTTATGTGTTTTTTTAGAGCGTAGTTCTATGATTTAATAAATGAAGTATCTCTCTATCATCCCTCTAATAAGACTAATTAGAGAGAATTTTAAAGTACTCTTCTGTTTACTAGATTAACTATTTCCTTATCAGACCACTGTTGCTAATTATTAATCTTGCTCTTTCTCTTTAACAGTCCTCATTTGTCTGGCCATCCTTGATTCCTGGTTTGTAGTTAGGGTTGAGACAACAGAAAATCTAGCTTTGTATTCATGGGCAAGAGTTTATCAACTGGAAGCCTTAACCTTATGTTGAGGCTGTGGCACCAACTCAGCCACGGTGACTCGCTGAAATGCTGAAGGCCTCACACTAGGATAGCAACTCCCATGTTAACTGTCCTGGTTTTACCAGATCATCCTTTTAATTAGTATACGTAAGAAGTCTCTTCACATTTTTGTTGCAGTAATATACCCATAACATAAAATTTACCATTTAAAACATTTCTAAATTCAGTGGCCTTAAATACATTCACACTGTTATGCAACCAACACCATTATCCCTCTCCAGAATTTTTCATTATCCCATACTGAAACTCTGTACCTATTAAATAGTAACTTACCGTTCTTCCTCTCAGCACCTGGTAACCACTGTTCTACCTTCTGTGCCCATTCTTAGCTATATATATACAAATATACACACACACACATACATACACACACACACATATATATGTATGTATTTTTTTGGATGAATTCTTTGGCTTCACGTTGTGCTCAAAGGAAAGGAAGATATGTGAGAAGTGAACATCATGCAGCTACAGGCTTTCCATTATCCTCCACTCCCTTGTATTCAACAAGTTACACATACCTATGAATATTCTGACCTGGAGTTTACAAGTCCCATATGAATTCTTGGTATTTGAGAGGTAAGGCTCTTCTGATATTTGCTCCTTTTTGGATATTTTCTAATCCGTGGTTTCCTTTATCCTTGTTAATCAATCTTTATTCCTTCATCCACTACTTACTTTTCATCAGATTGGATAAATTCTTTCATACCCCATTGACATCCTTCCTCCATTTCTTATTACTACATATGCATTCCTATTAAGATGAGTTTTGAACAAAGCAGTAGACATCAGCATATGCTCAATCTACTACAATGAACCATAAGCCCGTGTTAAATGTTTAACCTCTAATAAATGTTACCAGGTGGATTTAACCAGAGATCTAACAATTTTATATCTGAAATCAGTATCACAATTCAGTGAAATATCTTAAGAATAAGAAAAAGTTCAGAGATGTACTGAAAATATACAAAACATTTTGATGTAATTTTTCATAAATTTGAATCCCAAATTGCTGCACATAGTTCTTTAGAGCCTCAATATAGACTGCTTTAAAATAAACTATTTTTGTGACTAACATATTTAAATTTTTCAGTAATTCTTTGCTATTAAAGTCTCAGCAGAGTAATAACTTGTAATTAAATGGGCATTTGCTATGAGCTTACAAAGGATAAAGTAAGACCAGATTTCCCCTGTTCATGATGATCATTGTATCTAGCAGAGTCAAGAGATCAAATACAGTAGTGATTCAAATACAGTCTGTGAAGTCCAGAAGATGTATTTTTAGTCAAGATTTGGGCATTTATTAATTCTACTTGGACAATTTTCTCAACTTCTTAGTTACTCTTCATCTGTAAAATGGGATATAAAATAACATCTATTCATCAAGCATCTGTGAAGAACTGAAGATGCAAATGTAAGTCTGGACTAACGGCAGATGCTTAATAAATTCTAACAAATATCATCCAGAGTTAGACTCCAGTGTCACTGCATGCGTCAGGATCCCAGCTCGAACACTAGATCCCTGACTTTAGCTATGTTACTCAGTTTATCTGTGTGTTATTCTTTCATCGCTAAAATATTGAAGCCTATATAAAGGGTCATTTTGAAGACTAAATACCACAACATAGGAAAAGAGTTTAAAACAGTGTTCTTAATATCACCACCTGCATTGTCGTCATATGATTGCTTGGCCTCTCTGAAGCCAACTATATCCAAACATAGTTTTGCAATTGTGCCGCCATATTACACCGACTCTTTCCTGGCTCCACTTTACTCCATTCAACTCCAAAGTAACTACAACTATTTTTGTTTTTATGTTTTGAACCACTATTGTATCCAGAATATTCCATATTCAAATCATCACCAGTGATATATTCGTGCAATTCTTATCTTTAAAAGCAACCAAAACCTACAGAGAACTGTTTCACTTTTAACTTCTAGTGTTTCTACATTTCACTGAATTTTAAGCATGCCTTTCCTGAATTACTGCCACATTTTCCCTTTAGTTTGAAATAAGTATGTTAAACATCACTACAATTGCCTTTAAGAGTTATGTAACATTTTCCCTTAAGAACATGATCTGGAAAAAAAAAATCTGTATTCCTACTCTAGGACTTCCCTTACAAGTAGAAACACGGTTCAGTTTAGTAGAAATTGAGTTATCTAGGTTAGGTTACACTGGCTTCCACCAAAATGGACACACAACTCAAATGTTACCCTGACTCAAGATTTTTTCTCAAACTGCCTGTTTAAACATCTACTTTGACTATAATATAAATGCCAGCTATCATACAAGATGATGATATTCTCATGAGGGGTAAGGTAGAGGAGTTGGTAAACAGAAATTAGGGAGGGGCCTGGCTTCTCATTGCTGGATGAGGTGATCTAGTGATTTTCAGTCCCTTTCCTGAGAGTTGACTTCCTGAGGAAGATCCCAGGTAAGACGAATGTAAGTTTCAAGTTTTAAGACCAGAAGGGTCTATTTCTATGTTTATTCAAAAAATCTGTAAATATCAGCTCTACGCAGAAACTGGGCAGGTTTCAGTAACAGGCATCTTTGCAGCCACATAGAGAGCACTTACAGAATGAAGTTAAGACAGAGAAAAAAACTCAGAGTTAAGTGATGGTGCAAGACAAACTTCTGGTGACATTATTTGAACCTCAGCTCCAGACATACCTGAAGTTTACTCCTGTCTTTTCCAGTTATGAGGTTATTGCATTTTCTTTAGAAAGGTTGAGTTTCATTTCTGTAACTGGCAATTTTTAAAAAGTCCTTGTAAACACAATTAACTCTTCAAACAAGAACATTAATTTTTAAGACTATGGAATAAAACATTATCACTGACCACATAGAATACAAGCTTACTTTTGAATTCAGTAGCATGCTGTTGTAAATAAGAAGCTAACCCACTACCAACTATTTTTACAAGAACAAACATAACAGAAAAGAATTTTCCTTCTTTTTGAAATCCTCTGAGGTGATTCCCCTATTGGAAATACATGCTCATATGCAAAAATAAATATATTGAATATACTGTGATTTTATTTTTCAGAAGTTGATGAATGAAAGCAAGTCAATAAACGACATCAAGAAAATTATTTTTAGAGAATAATTATTGATTCTCATCAAGGGTTTTTACCCATAGAAATTAAGAAGAAGAGGTGGGTTTTTGGATATTTGATAACATGAAAATAAAACATGTTTATATATTGAAACCTCAAATCTTGAAGATCTACAGCAAATATTCTTGAACTTTAATATGCTTAAGAATCATGACAGTACTTGTTAAATATTAGGATTCAAAAGGTACCATCCAAAAGATTCTAATTCATTATGCTTGAGTGGGACCAGTAATCTAAATTTTCAAGAAGTACCCCAGGATAGTCTAACTAAATTGTGCTGTGCTTGCACACTGAGAAACTGCTCTCTAAGGTGACCAGGATCATAAAAAGTGATAAACCTTAGAGATGACTCATTCCTCACAAGATGAGAAATGAAAGTAGCTTTCACACACAGACTCTCTCTCTACTATATATGTGTGCATGCATGTGTGCGTGTGTGTGTGTATGTGTGTTTGAGAAAGGTGTTAGACTTCAGACTTTTCTTAGATTCCGTAGAATAAAAGATTTTGGAGGCCTCTTTTGACCAGAAAATTTTACAAAGTCAAGACAATTTTCTTCTCATTGAGAAACTAGTTCTTCATGTTTTACTAAATGGGACATGAGAAATTGCTTAGAAATAATATGGCTTCCTGAATCATATCTAAAGGCATTAACTTTGGTACATTCTAAGAAACATAAAATGTTAGATTTCAGAGAAATCTTACAGGTCATTTAACGCAACCATTATCAGATGTTAGACTCTTTTCTGCACTATTCCTTAAATGTGGTCATTCAGTTTCTACTTGAACACTTCCAATGATCCAGAACTTATTAATTCATAAAAAAAAGCAATTTTTTTCTCTTGTGGTAAAAGTTTATGTTTGTTGGTTGGTTGGTGACTGATTTTTTTTTCTTTCCACTATCCTAAAATCTACCTCTTAATACCAAATATTTGTTAGTCTTAGGACTGCTTCTTTTGGTGAAACAAAAAAGCATAGTTTTCTTATATAAAGGGTCATATTTATTCAAAAAGTTATGATACCTGCTAAATCCTCTTTTCTACATTGAACAACCAGCTTATTTCATTATTTATTTTCTGACCTGGTTCCTAGAGTCTTTCTCTACCTGGTAACTGTCTGTTCCTTCTCCTTCTGTAAACTATCACATAACTTAAGGAATTTAAGGAAAAAGGTAAATAGCTTATTCTAGTTCTCCATCACTAATCCACATAGATTAAAGCTACTCTTCCCCAGCGTAGAATAAATGCCATTTAACTAAGAGTAATAAACAAGGGAAGGGAGTAACCCTAGCTGTTCTTCCTCTAATCTTCAGACTTAGGCCTGAGGGAGACCACAGGATTGGGCGTACACTCATTTCAGCTGATGACGTCTGTGCTCTTGGTGACTTGCTTCCATCCAGAATTTTACTCCTCTAGGGCTCCCATTTCTAGGTTTTTGATTAAGAGCAGAAGCAAAGGCATCAAGCTTGATGTTGACACTTTTGTTATCCCATAGTTCAAGGCTACTCCTCTGGCTCTTCCCTGCCACTGCTGCCTCAAGTCCATCGTGCCCATTCCTTCTTGCCAAAGGCTCACCAAAATGGTAATGCCAGACGTGGAGGCCTATTTTCCAGCAGCTTGTTTATTCTTAACACTTGCTCATTGGTAATGGATTGCTAATTTTTATTAGATCAATTCGTATTTTGCCCAGCAAGATATTTATTAAATACCAGCAAGACAGCAGAGGATTCACAGTAACTGCCTGAAACCAGGTAATTACTTCTGTTTTCTTATCTCAGTACTTGCCATGTTAAGACAAATTTGGAATTTTCTTGTTCTTTTCTCACCCCCTCAAAGGCAAAAGAGTCACAGAGAAGCCCCTGACTCATTTTTATTAATAATTTCTGTGTTAGATTTTCTTTGTAGGATGCAAAGAACTTCCAAGAGCCTGAGAATAAGAGTCAACGAGTCCAAGTTGATGGCATAGAGTGTAAGTATGGAGTTGGGCCTTTGCCCTCTTCCCAAATATGTATATGATATAAAATGTTAAGTGCTAAAAGAAAAATGTAAACATAAATGCTAATATTGGGAATATAGAAAAATAAGAAGTTGTTTTAAGATAAAGTAAGAAAATGATTGAGGTTACAGAGATGGAAAGGCAAGGCGCTCAAGAAAAAGGGAACCTTCGGAGAGGAAATTGGTTGTGGGGGGATCAGTGTCGTAGCTTTATTCATGGCATAATACTGGAGACCAGAATAGGAAGTATTAGAGCTGAAATAGTCAAAAAATAGTCCACAGACACTGATTTTTTGTAATAACTCACTGGCAATGCAGTTAAAAGATAAAATCGATTATCTCTATTCTTTGTGATAAAATCAATAAAACACATTCAAAACACAAATTAATTTTTCAATGGAAGGGGCAAACAAAGGAACACTACTGCACTATTTTTATGGACTGTATACCACCACTGTTAATTCACTCTTACTGAAATAGTCCGATTTTGACTAGACAGATAAGACAAAGTATAATGCAGGAGAAATGAAAACCTCCAAGTACGTATTACACAACTCTAGTAAAGTTTACAAGCACGGGTTTATGGTCTAATTAATATTTCTCAAATCTTATGTAGAAAACTTTTGAGAATACTGCATGGATAATCATTATCACCACTTACTACACAGCTGAATTAGCATCCAAAATATATCTGCCCTTATATGTATATTTCTACATGAGCACATAAAATACATATGGATATTACTGTTTGATAAACTGGTAAAGCATCCTAATGCATAGTGGAATAATTACTAACAAACTAGATTCTGGTTGTCTATGATTTACTCATCTGAAAATAACAATTTTTTCCTTACCACAAGCTCCACTCAAAATTTCTTACATTATAATGAATAAACATCACAAACCTATTTTATCCCGATGTCTTTTCATCTACTCTCTATATTGGCCACGAAATTTACCAACTTGAAATCTAGGACTCATCTAAAATAAACATGAGCTAATGTCATATGAAGAGTTAACATTTATTGAGTGTTGACTATGTGCCAGATAGTGTTTCATATGGTTTAGATCTGTGTCCCCACCCAAGTCTCATGACGAATCGTAATAACAAAAGTTGGAGGTGGGCCTGGTAGGAGGTGATTGGATCATTGCAGGTGGATTTCCCTCTTGGTGTTCTTGTGATAGTAAGTTCTCATAGTATCTGGGGACTTAAAAGTGTGTGGCACCCCTCTGCTGTCTAAGTCCTGCTCCTGTCATGTAAGACTCCTGCTCGCACTTTGCCTTCAGCCATGAGTAAAAGCTCCCTGAGGCCTCCCCAGAAGCATCTGCCATCTGCTTTCTGTGCAGCCTGCAGAAGTGTGGGCCAATTAAACCTCTTTTCCCTACAAATTTCCCAATCTCAGGTATTTCTTTATAGCAATGAAAGAACAGATGAATGCATTGTTAAAGGTAGTTTATGTTTTTACTCACTAGTCTCTTTACAGTATTCAAGGTAGACATCCTGACTGTATTAGTCAGAGTTCTCAGAAACAGAACCAATGGTTTAAGTTATGTACGGATAAAGGAGAGGGGATTTATTGGGATAATTTGCTCATGTGATTATGGAGGCTGAGAAGTCCCATAGCTGGTTAACTATAAGCTGGAAACTCTGGAATCTGAGTACCGTGGCTCAGTCCAAGTCTGAAAGCCTGAGAACCAGGAAAACCAATGGTGTAACTCTTAAGTCTGGGCTAAAGACTTGAAAACCCAGGGGACTGCTGTATAAGTCCTGGAATCCAAAGACTGGAAACCATGAAGTTCAATGGTAAGAGAAGAGTGTTCGAGATCCAGGAGAGGGAGGGGAAAAAAACCCAAAGCACCAGTTTTCTCCCTGCTGTTTTCGTTCTATCTAGGCCCTCAGTCAATTTAATGGCACCCACTCACACTGAGGATAGATCTTCCCCACTCAGTCCACAGATTCACTTGCCATTCTCCTCTGAAAATACTTTCAGGGACACACCCAGAAATAATGTTTTGCTGGTTCTCTAGATATTCCTTAATCCAGTCAAACAGACACCTAAAATTAACCATCACACTTACTATCCCCATTTTTTTCAAGCAAATGGAGATATGGAGAGGTTAGTCAATTTTGCCCAAGGTCATGTAGCTAGTGACAGAGAATTTGGCTACATAACTGAAGCTACTGCACTATGATGCCACATATGTGTATATACATATATATACACACATATACATAATACATACATATATATGTAGTATAAAATAAAATGTTAGAATTGGCAAGCAACTCTAATCAGCGGTATAAATCTGTGAGCAGTACAGTCCAGAAGAAAAATAATAAGGAAAAGTTAAATTTTACTTTTGAGAGGCACCACCATTGCATTCTTCATCACATAGGAGTTGCTAAAGTAAGTTTTTAACTTTTATCACCATTACCACACAGAGAACCTAGTCATATAGGTGGTAATAGGCAAGCATGTATTGCATAAATGACTGATATATCAGATGCAGAGAACTGCCCCCATACTTCAAATGAGGAATACCACTAATTTGTCTTCTTGGTGAAAAGATGCAATGTAATACAGTGTTAAGAACACAGGCTTTTAGAATCAGACTTACAGTTGAAGTCCTTATTTCACCACCTGTTAATACATAATCTTAGATAACCATCTTAGAGTCTTTAAACCACAGTTTATCTTTAAAATTACAATAATTATAATTGACACAAATATGTTGTTTTGAGCATTAAATTTTCATGAAGTACCTAAGAGACTGTTGGATAGAGAAGATTTTCAGTCTAGCCTCACAAAGTTCTATGTTGGCCATGAAATTTATCAACTTGAAATCTAGGACTGGTCTAAATAAGCATGAGCCTATGAAATAAACTGAGAATAGGCAGATTAATAGGATAAAGGGTATACAAATTTACTATGTGCATGGAGGGCACCACAGAAAATTAAGTACCCCAAAACTCAGATTTAGGAGCTTATATACCCTTTACATGGGGAGGGTGAGAGGAGGAGAGATTTAGGTACCTTAAAGGAGACTAACCGGTTTTGGGAAAAATTAAGGAGCCCTAAGAATAGATGATTGTTTATGACAAAGTTATTTGATAATATTTCAGTGCTTTGAGCTCAAAGTAATCTGTATATCAAAGTGACATATTCTGGGGCACCATTTCCTAAACTCCTTCAAGATTCTGGCATATAGTAAACAGTTTAACCAGTAATAGTTTCCATTCTCCACGGACACTCAGCCTCAATGACGAAATCATCTTTGCATTTTCCTTATCTAACTCTACCCCATCTACCCAACCAATATTATCATTTCTAAAGTCTGCCTGTATACACACTGTATCTTGAAAGACTAACCTTCTAAATGATTTTTGGCTATGTCCAGAGCCAACTTCATCAGTATACAACCTATGCAATCATATAAGCCTCCACACTAATAACAGCTCATGCTTTGTTCAATGCTCTACTGTCCCCTGCTTATAATTTGTAATTTATGAACAATGGTCCCCACTTTTATTTTGCACTGAGCTCTTCAAATTATGTAGACAGCACAGCCACACCACTTCCTTGTTTGGAATACAAACAGCACATTTTCATTGTTTATTATAAATAATATTCATTCCAGACCAGCATTCAGGGTCGTACACAGGGACTTAATATGTTTCTCCTGGCTTGTTAACTGTGGCACAGTTCAATAGATCTTTATTTCATTTCTTCATCATTCAATAAATCTTTATTAAATGTTATCATTGCCTACCTACCAAGATGTACATACTATACTTTTCCCTGCCTCTAAAACTTTTTCTGATACTTATCTCCCTTACTTAATTGCTGTAGCCAGCAGAGGCAATATTCACCTCCTGTATCCCTCTCCCCAAATGTCCTGCCTTCTGGCATTTGATCCTACATTCCTTCAGTTCACTCTTTCCCCCATTATATGCATGGCTTAGCATCCTCTCATATTTCAAGTTTATAAATAGTATCTTAGCAGAAAGACCTTTCCTAACCCCTGTATATAAAACAGGGGTCCTTGTTATTCATTGTTACACACTATTTACTTATTAATAATATAACAAAAATTATCACAAAAATTATAATGCCATGGTTCTGAGTGCTTTTCATATGTTAGCACAGGTAATCCACAGAACTCCATGAGATCAGCACTATTCATTCACGGCACTAGCATAATGTGCACTTGTCTTGTGTTTACTCCCCTATTTGGTCTTCTTTACATACGGTGAGTTCAGTACGAGCAGTGACTACGTCATCTTGGTTCACTGTTGCATCCCCCACGCCCTCAGGAATAAATCAGTAACTTCTTATTAAATAAATGATTGCTTACTCTGTGCAGTGCCCTGATGTTTTATGTTGAGCATCTCCCAAATAAAAAAACAAAACCTGGATATTTTTTCTCGTCCCTGAGTATGTTTGTGGTTTCCTAGTGCTTTTACTCATACTCTTCCCTCAGGCGAGAATACATTCCCTTCTGTTAAATTCCTATCCATCTAACAAAACTCACTTCAGACAGCATCTTCCCCAGGAAATCTTTCATAAATCTTCTTCCATTCTCTCTCCCATCTTTCACTGATCCTTGCTTACCTCTCTTCCTGTATTTTCTTAGCATATCATATGTCTCTTATGATACTTATATATTGCTTTCCATTATAACTATTTTTGTTTTTTTAAGACAGAGTTTCACTCGTTACCCAGGCTGGAGTGCAATGGCGCAATCTCTGCTCACCGCAACCTCTGCCTCCTGGGTTCAGGCAATTCTCCTGCCTCAGCCTCCTGAGTAGCTGGGATTACAGGCACGCGCCACCATGCCCAGCTAATTTTTTTGTATTTTTAGTAGAGATGGGGTTTCACCATGTCCAGGATGGTCTTGATCTCTTGACCTTGTGATCCACCCGCCTCGGCCTCCCAAAGTGCTGGGATTACAGGCGTGAGCCACCATGCCCAGCTCCTTTTTATATTTTTAGTAGAGATGGTCCCACCATGTTGGCCAGTCTGGTCTTGAACTTCTGACCTCAAGTGATCCGCCTGAAAAATTAGTGCTGACTTATCTTTTCTATTTTATTTTTCCCCCCCAAGACAGATTCTTGCTCTGTCACCCCGACTGGAGTGCAGTGATGCAATCTTAGCTCACTGCAATATCCGCCTCCCAGCTCAAGCAATTCTCCTTTCTCAGCCTCCTGAGTAGCTGGGACACCAGGTACATGGCACCATGCCCAACTAATTTTTGTGTTTTTAGTAGAGACACTGTTTAACAATGTTGGCCAGGCTGGTCTCGAACTCCTGACCTTGTGATCCACCTACCTCGGCCTCCCAAAGTGCTGGGATTATAGGCATGAGCCACCACACCTGGCCAACGTACATTTTCTCAAGAGTTCCCAGAAGCAAATTGAGTTATCAATATAAAAATAGCATATGAACCAGCAAGGCAGAGTGAATGAGCATGAGCATGGAATCTCGAACAAGATACATGCAGATTTATAAACATCACTCACCAGTACCTGAGAAAAGTTTGGCACATTACATGATCTATATATTCTCGAGTTTTCACATCTAGACATATAAAGAACATACCTCAGGGAGCTGTTGTTAAGAGTTAAAGGCAAAATTATGAACCAATATATTTGTCATTATATATTAAAATTTTTAATTATTTTAAAATATTGAAATATTGAGGGCTGTCATTATATTTATTTCCTCTCTTCTTCCCAAAAATGATAGTCATTTTTTGAGGCTGAAACCCCCAAGAGCAAATGGAATGGGAGTAGTCATCAGCAGATTTGAAATTTCAAGACAGAAAGTAAACAGAAAAGAATTGACTGAAGTTGAGGAGATGAAACCATGGAATAAAATCTTTAAAATATGCATAGAACAGAATTAAGGTCAAGGGGAGAACCAGCTTACTCCACAGATATTTGGAGAAGCTCTAGACTCAGAATGGAAAGGGATGATAGACTACAACCAGGGGCATGACCAATGTGGCAATCCCCGCAAGTTCTGAACAAAGACATTGCTGACCTTTTAAATCCCTTTAGCTGCCAAATCATTGATTTAGTACTCGCTTTGGCTAAAGATACTTTGGGACACACAAGACTCTAACACTTCTTCTTTGGAAGTTACTTGAGAAAGCACCTAGCAAAACAAGGAAGTCAAATATGAGAAGCCAACATAGGATTTAGGAAACAAGACACAAACCAGAATAGCAGTGAAGGAAAGAACCAAGATGACAGCTGGCAGTAACCAGTCTGGACAAGAGGAAAGCAGCATGTTCTGGGAGGAAGATCTGCCAAGAGGGGACCAAGTAGATCATATGGTAAGACTGACAACTTGGAACAACTTGGGGGTATGAAAAAGGTACAAAATAACAGAAGAAAATTCAATTATGAAAACTCAAACACTATAAAATAAAACTGTGTTTGAAATATAAATCCACAGTGAATTCAAATTCTGAGAGGAAATCAAAGAGTTTCAGGAAAAATAGAATGGATTTTAAGCAAGACCCAGAATGAGCAAGAAGCTCAGGGCAGGCTGGGCGCGGTGGCTCAAGCCTGTAATCCCAGCACTTTGGGAGGCCAAGGCGGTGGATCATGAGGTCAAGAGATCAAGACCATCCTGGTCAAAATGGTGAAACCCTGTCTCTACTAAAGATACAAAAAAATTAGCTGGGCATGGTGGCACGTGCCTGTAATCCTAGCTACTCAGGAGGCTGAGGCAGGAGAATTGCCTGAACCCAGGAGGCAGAGGTTGCGGTGAGCCGAGATCGCGCCATTGCACTCCAGCCTGGGTAACAAGAGCGAAACTCCGTCTCAAAAAAAAAAAAAAGAAGAAGTAGCAGCTCAGAGCATTTTTTTTTTTTTTTTTTTTTGGTGGGAGGAAAAAAATAGTTCTTTCCTTAACAAGAAAACAGCAGGAAAACCAGCACATGGTTCCAGGGCAATAGGGACTGTAAAAGTAGACACAGTCTGAACACAGGGCAAATGCTAATGTGAAATGACGAGCAGAAGAAAAGAAAAACCCATTTGAATAATTGTCTTCAAGTGAAACAGAGTTATCAAACCCTAGAAAAAGAGAATAAATCCTAGCACACAGCTTGGCTCTCCAATGAGGAATACTCCCATGGTCATAAAAATATAAATGTTAATTACCATTCATCAACTTTTAAAAATATATAGAAATATTAAATGTGATTACAGAACAGACAGGAAATATTTTCAAACTTGCTAATTTAAAAATAAAACTGGAATGACAGAAGTAGGAGGTAGAAGGAGGAAAGGAGAAGGAAATAAACAGGCAGGGGCCCTAATTTTCTCACTTGATAAACTAAGTAGTCAAGAAATACTGACTATAGGTAATAAAACAAGGTATCAAGGTTGTACAGGTAGGCAACTGAGTAAATAAAACAGTAATATTAAGCAGGGGAGATAAACATGGGGGGAATAGGAAAAGAGTTAAATTGGATACATTATTATAAGAAATTGACAGATAATGTCTGGAATTGATAATAACATAACTAAACTGTATGGTTATTGGAGGTAATCGGTTAGAGCAATCAGCTTTGGAAGCAGGCCTGGATAGGAATAGGTGGGAATGGGTATATTTGGGAACATTTTTTTCATTACCAGCTCTTCTGTGCTACCTAAATTTTCACCTATATGCTTGAGTAACTTCGATAAATTAATACAAATTAATACAAATAGTGAAGACACTAAAATATGCTGTGTAGAACCAAAGTTACTTAGTAACAAAATCAAAATGATTTAAAAAATTGTTTATCTTTTTGAGAATAACAACACACAAGCCAATTTGTTAGTATTTCCGATTTTTTTTGGAAATGTGTTACTTAACTATTACTGTTTCTGCCTTAGGAGCCTGTAATCTGAGTAAAATCCAAAGTGAAATTAATAGTCATAGTTCAGGCAAGGAGGTTGCATCTCACAAGGTTCATGGTTTCTTTTTCTCCCCCGCTGTTGCTCAGTTGTGGCTTAACATCAATCTTCATTATTATTTTTTTTTTGTTTTCTTTTTTATGGGTTGTCATTGCAACAGACTCACAGAATAGCTATGTTTATAAAAGCACTCAAGGGAAGTTAACTGGTTACAAAAAGGAAGGATAACTCTTCTAAACAAGCGATGTACAGAGAAGAATGCACAAAAGAGATTAAGAGTCTCCAAAGGGAAATTTCTGTTGGGTGTCTGGCATAAGCAAGAGTAAAGATGATTTCTGTTAACAAACTGAACAGAGAAACATACCTAAGATTGTTTGAGCATTACAGATTAAGTCTTACTGCTTTTTTATTCTCCTTTGAGGCTAAAGCTACTAAAGCAAAGAGACTTTAGAAGCTTAAAATCTGTTTCTCCTTAGTTACTTAATACAGATTTACATATATATATCATTATATATCATATTATATATATAAGTCATATATAATATATATGATATATAATATATGATATATAATATCACACATCATATATATGTGATATATATCACACATATCATGTGATATATATACAGATTTATATATATAAATATATATATGATATATAATGATATATATATAAATCTGTATTAACTAAGGAAAAACAGATTTTAAGCTTCTAAAGTCTCTTTATATATAATGTATATAATATGATATATGATATATATTATATATTATATATCATATTATATATGATATATATATTAATTATATGATATATCATGATACATATTATATGATATATATATATTATATATGATATATATCATATTATATATATTACATAATATATATATGATATATATTATATTATATATATATATCATTGGACTTTTGCCCCAAAGCACCATTTCATTTATTTCCATAGTAGAGCATACTTTATGTAAAGCCATTATATTATATAATACTCTGTTTTCTGTATATACATACACAATTTAAGCACTGAGGCAAGTATGTAGTAAACCGGCGCTATATACATTCATTCACGTAGATTTACTTCAGTAATTTATTTATTTTCCCCCTCCCACCCCAGTAATTTAATCAAAAGCGTTTGGAGTTCCAATTTTCATGGCATGTAAATTAACTCTTCACTTCATGTGGTGTATATACAGTAAGGTCAGAATCACAGCTGAATTTTAAAATCTATAATTTTCCTCACTAAGTGAAGTTGTCCCAGTTTATCAGAGATAATTTAGCCATTTCTCTGGATTTGAACTTCCTTACTAGTCTTTCTTAACAAAAGCCATTCTATATAAGGATCTAGCCATTCAGTTGGTATGATCAGCAGGTAAGATTGAGCAAGCTGGAGTTCCCACACAGGCCATGAGGAACTCATCAAAACGTAACCAGATGCACTTGTCCTTAACTGCTGCTCATAAAATCTGTAAACTCTCATGGTGTTCAATAGTCCTTATGCTTTTTTTTGCAAGTATTTTTCTGAGCGTAGAGCTTTTTTGTTGACTGTGGTTCCAAGAAAAACAAGTGCACTGAATAAGAAAATGTTATCCACTTTTAGAAAAATTCGCAAAGTACATGTATGAGAAATGAATGAGAATTGACACCTGTCATCATAAATAGAAAAGTGGACTGGCAGAGGCTGAGCAATTATTTCTGTAAAATGGTGCAAAACTCATGTTCTTATGTGGTAATCATTACTTTAACATTTTACAGTTATCATTTTATTCTAAGTTGTATTTTCTATGTCAGCACAATTTGTGATTCTAAATTTGCATCTTAAGCAATTTTTCTTCATAGTATAGTATAGTGACTAGCTGGAAGATAACATTCATTTCATTTTGAAGTTATCTATTCATTTAATTTAGTGATATAAGCACACCTGCCTTAAACAGCATATCTTTGGCAAAGATATCTTTAGTTCAACTCAGCTTAGCAAATATTTATCCTGTAGTTACTGAAAATCAGAGCTGTATTAAGCATGGAAGTTACAAATATAAAGCAAAGAAATGCACGAAAGTTGTGAAATACATTTTCTCACACACTAATGAGAATTTAATAATGAACACTTTCAAGAGAACAATTTGGAGGCTATGTCTTTGAGATCTTAATACTGTTAGATCCAGCAATTCCACACGTTTAGCTTATGATAAATGAGCAAAGTATTTGTTATATGGCACATTTATATTTCCCTTCTAAATGCAAATATCAGTATTCTATTTTTCATTTTGCTCCTCTCTTCTCTTTGAGGTCACATATGTAACATGGCTGTAAAACAAATTTACTGAGGCACAGAGTAGGTCAGAGAGTTAAGAGAGACCCTCACAGGTTTGCTGGGAAGAAATTCTGAAAGACTCTGTAAAGAGAAGAAAAAATGTCATAGGAGAAAGCAGAAAAATAACACTATTATAAGAGAACAAAAAAAATCCCCCTTCCCGCCATAACAGATGAACTGTAGGATTCAGTTTATAAGGATCACATGGCTCTATGGCTTCCATGTCTGCATTGCAGTTAGCAGGTTACTAAATTACATAAAATATAACAGCTCCAAAGATTACAATATAAACATGAAAAAGAAATGCCGTACTTTCCAACAAATCCAAAAGAAAAGACTCTCCAACAAATTCAAGCCTAGTAATCAAGTTTTAAGAAAGGAGTTGGTATCTTTATCTGCCACAGAGCAGGTTTTTTTAATTAGGTATAATAACATGAAACTTCCAAGAGTACTGATCCATGTACTTCAGATATTCGCAGGAGTGTTGGGGGGATTGAAAAGAGTAATTGAATAACAGCAGCAGGAGGGGCAATAAGAGAATCAGGAGACAGAAATAAGTCACTCTGAGAAGCTGATTATGTTTGCCAAGACCCATAGAATTATACAGTAAAAATGGTAGAGTATACTATGTGTAAATTATACTTCAATGAACTTGGCTTAAGAGATAAAAAAGAAATCAATCAACAGAAATTTGGCTAAGAATCTATCAAGTTCCTAAAAATTCTAGTTGTTCAATGGGCTAAGATTAAAGTTAAACTCATATCAAGTATTTTAAACCTTGATTATGTTGAAGTTCAGATATTCTCACCAAAATGTTCTGTATTTGGTATATGGGATATAATCCTTGTCCAGCTAAAGTTAAACTAGGTTATAAATGTCAGTAGCTAAGTGTTATTAAGACAAAGTTGGCCATTAGTGTCTGTTAGTTAACTAATTAGGCATTGCATACAATTAATTTAAACAGGCTTCTAAACTGAAATGCAAGATTAGGAGATCTTTTCTTTCCAAAAATTATATCATAATCAGGAGAAATATTAGACATGATTTTGTTATTATTGATGTTATTTGTTTGCTGATTTCTCAGTGGCATGGAAGCTGCATTTAACCCACTAACTTTTCCTTCTTTCTTGTGAGAAAGACATTAGAGTCTGTCTGGTGGAATAAAATTGAAAAAAAAAAAACCTAGGCAATATCTTTATAAGCAGTAAGAAAGAGATGACCACTAAAATGATTCCTCAGCTGAAAAATCCCAATGCCAGCTAAAGAAAATTCAGCCATTTCAATACTGAGTCCCACAGATCTATACAAAACAATTTTACAAAATAAAATTCCAATAAAATGTTTTCTTGAGTTTAGCATTAAATCTGTAAAAAGTTAAGAATTTGTGAAATTGACAGCTATTTGTATCCTCCAGTTCTTTCCCTTCAAAAACTTTCATAAAGTAACAATTCCTTGACAGGCACAAACTACCAAAACTTACACAAGGTGAAATAGATAACATGAGCAGTCCTGTAACTATTTCAAATTCATATGTATACAATTTAAAACCTTGAATCAAGTACAACTCCAGGCCCAGATGGTTTCACTGGTAAATTCTACCAAGTATTTAATGAAGAAATTATTCCAATTCTACACATTTTTTTCTAGAAAAATAAAAATGGTGGGAACACTTCCCTACTCATTTTCTGAGACCAGTAATACCAGACACATTGTAACAAAGAAAAAATATATGAATGTATAATACACACACACACACACACACACACACACACACACATCACCAATATCCCTCAAAGGCATAAACACATATCATAAACATATTTCAGAATCACTAAATATTCTTCAAAACAACAGTTTTAGTAACTACATACAATCCATGGCACTAGATAAACAGTAATCACTTTTTTTCTGCTACTGGAGGTTGTCCTAAAGAAACCAACCATTTCCTTTTCTTTTCCATTCAAAATTCTGTACCCTTTTTCCTTGTGTAGTAAGGCAGATTCTGAGTTGGTTCTCTCTCCTGGAAATTTATTGATAAACTAAGTTACTTAGCCTTGAGTGGTGAGCCTGTCAAGAATGTGGGAAGCAGCCATTTTGGAACTATATGTGCTAATAAACATAGCTGCAGAGAGAAGCTGAAAAGTAGATCAAAAAAGCTGTTAAGTTTTTACAATCATGTTTTAAGTATTTATTACCTTGCATGCACATACAGCTTTCAGGAACAGAGAAGTTAATTATTGTTTACTTTATAACTGTGTGGTATCCTGTGCCAAAATTTCTTATTGCTGAGGCAATGTGATAAAAGCTAGATACTACACTACAAAGACATATGAAGTCTGCAGACAAAAAAAAATTCATCTGAGCACTGAAATTCTCTTCATATTGCCCCTTATTTTAAACCTTGATTATGTTGAAGGAGAGGAAAAGCCATTGCTCCAAGGGATGAATTCTAGGTTCCTACTGTAATTTTTGAAATGCAAATAAACCTATCACAAGGAAAGATAAAACCATTGTCTTCATCTTTACAACCTAGGGATATATCCTCAAGCAAGGAAAGGGCAGTGAGGCAACCTGAATGGCTAAGATTATCTGGGGACCTTGATAAGCTCCCCAGTGCAAGAAAAATGTGAGAAACCCCTGGCAGTTCATATTCCCACTATGGATTCCTGTAATCCTAGAGATGGGAGAGCCCCTAGACCCTCATGAGCCCCAACACTAACATGGAGCACTGCCTGGAAACCATGTAACATGATGGCATTTTTCCAAAGAAGCTCATGCTGTGTCCCACACATCTGCCTCGTCATAAGCAGCTACAGAGTAGCACTATATTGAGAGGCCACACCCCACAAGACTGTATCCTGCTAGAGGCCCCAACAGCTTCTGTATCTCCATATCCCTGGAGCTGCATTGACATCCCCTGCCCACAGCTACCACCTTGACTGGCTGTTTCCACCATGAATACTGTACAAGCCATTGACAACAACCCAACTACCCTCACCTGCACATGTATATTTTTACACACTCTGTAGACAAACTCTCCTGCCCACAGCTTCTGCAAACTACCACAACTGGACCAAAGCATATATAAAGCATGCCCTTCCCCAGCAGCCTGAATATGGCTGTTGTCACTGAGAGCAACCCTGACCTCCCCAAGTGCAGGGCTACAGTGTGGCCAATGCTATTCTCACCTAAGCATTCCACGGGTGGTCTGTAGGGTTACTCTGCCTACCATAGCCAGCTCCTACTTGCACCACCAAGGGTCCTGAGGACAGACATGCCTAGCCCAACTCTGCCCCCCAACACCCAGTGCCCAGACATACTGAGGGCCTTCAGACTGCCCAGCCTGGTCTACCACCAATGGGACCTGACACTACTTTTGGAGGCCTGAGGTCAGATCCACTCAACCTGCCACCACCGCAGCCACACTTGCCACATTACAGCCTGTGGACTAGACCTACCCAAGCCATTGTAGCCACCACCAACACCAGCATAGATCACTTGGGACCCAGAGGTTCGTTCCACAACTGCTACTGCTATCACCTATGCCACATTCACTGTTCAGGGGTCCATGAACCCATGCACCCAACCCACCAGTGTTGCTACAGCACCCTAGGAAACTGCCTAGAGGCCCAAGAATCAGCCCACTTGGACACACTAACGCCAGGGACATCATATGCCTCCCTGGAGCTCAAGGACTGGCACATGCCATCCACCACAGCCACCACCTAGGCACAAAAACAGGTTCACCTGGCATCACCATCTCCAGAAAAACTTCACCACAGCCTCCACTAACAACAGCACTCTAAACCACTCAGAAAAGTGTTGCTAGCTAAAGAACTCATATGGAGACTACATAATTGCATATATCCAGAATAAAAGCCAAAGTACCCTGCCCAACTAACACCATAGATACATCCTCAGGAAAAAGTCCTTTCCTATGTAAGCTAATTTAAAAACTTGAAGAATAAATACACTGTTACATCAGATGCAAAAATATTAACGTAAGGGCATAAGCCACATGAATGAGCAAGGAAATATGACACCTCCAAAGAAACGTAATAATTCTATAGCAACAGGTTCTAGCAAAAAAAGAAGCTGTTTTATTGGAATCCTAATAAAAATGCAAGATGGAGTTCTGGAATCTTGTTTTATTAGAACTGGGGAAAAAAATTCAAAATAATGATATTAAAGAAGCTTAATGAGATACATAGATAATACAAAGAAAAGAGAAAAACAATTCAGAACATGAATGAGAAATTTACCAAAAAGGCAGCAATAACAAAAATAATAAAATGAAATTCTGGAAATGAAGAATTTATTAAATGACATAGCTTTTGTCAAAAGCTTCAACAGAACACTAGATTAAGCAAAAGAAAGATTTTTACAACTTGAAAACACTTCTTTCAAAATTATCCAGTCATGCAAAAATTTAAAATATATATTTTTAAAATAAGCATATGTCCTATGACATATAGGACATCATAAATGACCAAACAGTCATGTTTTGGTGACCCAGAAGGTAAAAATCGAACAAAATGGATAAAAATTCCATTTCTCAAAATAATAGCTGAAAATATTCCAAGTTCACTAACAGATTAAGATATTCAGATACCAGAAACTCAGAGAACTGCAAATGGATACAATTCAGAAAGTTGTTATCCATAGGATATTATAGTAAAACACTCACAACAGAGAATTATAAAAACAGCAAGAGAAACTGTCCAGTGACTTATAAAAGAATCTCTATCAGACTAATAGTGGAGTTCCCAGCAGACACTTATAAGCCAGGAAAAGGAAAAACATGCCAGCCAAGGATACAGTATCCAGCAAAATTATCTTTCATGTGTGTAGGAAATATAACATGTTTCTTGAACAAATTAAAGCTGAAGGAATTTATCACCATTAGAACAGCCCAGCAAGAAATGTTTAAGGGAGTCCTACATATGAAAACAAAAGGATGATAGCTACCATCATGAAAACACACAAAAGTACGAAAATCATAGAGACAACACACAAATAAAAAAGAGAAGGATTTGAACGTCACCACTGTAGAAAACCAAAATACAATGACAAACAGTAAGAAAAAAAAGGAACGAAGAATATACAAAACAATCAGAAATTAAATTACTAAAATGACAGAAATAAACCTTCACATATCAGTGATAATCCTGAATATGAGTGAATTAAACTTTTTAAAAATATATATATTTTATTGCACTTTAGGTTCTGGGGTACATGTGCAGAACGTGCAGGATTGTTGCATAGGTACCTACATGGTAATATGGTTTGCTGCCTCCATCCCCCATCACCTATATCTGGCATTTCCCCCCATGTTATGCCTCCTCAACCTCCCCACCCTCTGCGATCCCCCCCCACACCTCCCCCAACAGACCCCAGTGTGTGATGCTCCCCTCCTTATGTCCATGTGTTCTCATTGTTCAACACCCACCTATGAGTGAGAGTATGTGGTGTTTGATTTTCTGTTCTTGTGTCAGTTTGCTGAGAATGATGGTTTCCAGATTCATCCTGGTCCCTTCAAAGGACATGAATTCATCATTTTTACGGCTGCATAGTATTCCATGGTGTATATGTGTCATATTTTCCTTGTCCAGTCTATCATCGATGGACATTTGGGTTGGTTCTAGGTCTTTGCTACTGTAAACAGTACCACAATGAACATACATATGTGTGCATGTGTCTTTATAATAGAATGATTTATAATCCTTTAAATATATACCCAATAATGGGATTGCTGGGTCAAATGGAAGATTTAAATGATATAGATTGGCTGGATAGACTTTTTAAAATATAATCCAACTATGCTGCCTACAAGAAGTACACCTTATGCATAAAGACACAAAGACTGAGATTAAAGGGATGAAAAAAGACACTCCATGCAAATGAAAACTGTGAAAGAGCAAGGGTATCTACACATATATTAAACAGTCTTTAGATCATAAATAGTAAAAATGAACAAAGATGGTAATTGTTAACATGTAATAATAAAAGGGTTAATTCAGCAAGAGAATATGATAATTCTAAACTTATATGTAAACAACACCAGGGCACCTATATATGTAAAATACATATAATTAGACCTAAAGGGAAAGACAGACTCCAATACATTCTTTGAAAATTTGGTAGAATTCAGCAATGAAGCCATCCAGTCCTACACTTTTCTTTGTTTGAAGACTTTTTTTTACTGATTCAATCTCATCAACTATTATTGTTCTGTTCAGGTTTTTTTTTTCTCCTGATTAGATCATGTAGAGGATTTTAACATCCCACTTTCAGCATTAGATAGATCATCTAGATGAAAGATTAACAAAGAAACATTGGATCCAAACTGCACATTAGAACAAATGGACCTAAAAAACATTTAGAGAACATTTAATCCAACAATGACAGAATACACACTCTTCTCATCAGCATATGAAACATTTGCTAGGTTACAAAGTAAGTCTCAACAAATTTTAATACACTGAAATCTTATCAAGTACCTTCTCAAACCACAATGGAAAACTGTAAGTCAATAGAAAAGAGGAACTTCGGAAACTATAAATACATGAAAACATGTTCCGAACCACTAGATTATGGAGGAAATTGAAAAATTTATTAAAAATAAATGAAAATAGAAACACAACATACAAACACCTATAAGATACAACAAAAGCAGTGCTAAGAGGGAAGTGTGGAACAATACAGTAAATGCCTACCTCAAAACAGTAGATTTCCAAGAAACAATCTAAAATATACTTCAATGAACTATAAAAGCAAAACCAAAACAAACCCAAATTTCATACAAATAAATAAATAATAAAGATTAAAGCAGAACTAAACAAAATAGAGGTGGAAAAAGAACAATACAAAGAATCAACAAAACAAAAATGTGGTTCTTTGAAATGATAAACAAAATTAATTGCTAGCTAGATACAATGAGAAGATCCAAATAAAATTAAAAATGAAAAAGGAGACTTACAACTGTTATCATAGAAATAACAAAAGGTTATCAGAGTCATTTATGAACTGCTATAAACTAGCAAACTGGAAAACCTAGAGGAAATGAATAAATTCATAGAAACATACAACCTACAAGATTGAATCAGGAAAAAAAATTAACAGAACAATAATAATAAGACTGAATCAGTAACAAAAAGTCCCCAAAGAAAAGTTCATGACTGGATGGTTTCATTGTTGAATGCTACCAAACTTTCAAAGAACTAACACCAATTCTTCTGAAACTGTACGGAAAAAAACAGAAGAGCAGGGAACTTTCCATAACTCATTCAATAAGGCTAGTCTTACCGTGATAACAAATCTAGAGAAGGATGCAACAACAAAAACAAAAAACCACAGGCCAATATCTCTAATTAACACTGAGTGAAAGATCCATAATAAAATGCTAGAAAAACAAATCAAACAGCACATCCAAAAGATCATACACCATGATCAAGTTGGATTTATACCAGGGATGTAAGTTTAACATATGCAAATCAATAAACGTAATACATTACATCAGCAGAATAAAAGACACAAAACTTATCTCAATAGACACTAAAACATTATTTGATAAAATTCAGAATCTCTTCAGGATAAAAACTCTCACCAAACTTGGCATAGAAGGAACATACCTCAAAATAATAACAGATATATAATGACAAAACAACAGCTAACATCATACTGAATGAAGAGAAGATGAAAGCATTTTTTTTAAGAATTGGAACAAGATTGGCCAGGCACGGTGGCTCATGCCTGTAATTCCAGCACTTTGGGAGGCCGAGGTGGGCGGATCACGAGGTCAAGAGATCGAGACCATCCTGGCCAACATGGTGAAATCTCATCTTTACTAAAAATACAAAAATTAGCTGGTCGTGGTGACACACACCTGTAGTCTCAGCTACTTGGGAGGCTGAGGCAGGAGAATCGCTTGAACACAGGAGGCAGAGATTGCAATTAGCTGAGATTGTGCCACTGCACTCCATCCTGGCAGCTGGCAACGGAGTGAGACTCTGTCTCCAAAAAAAAAAAAAAAAAAAGAATTGGAACAAGATGTCCACTTTCACTACTTCTAGTCAACATACCACTGGAAGTCCTAACTAGAGCAATTGGGCAACAGAAATAAATAAAAGGCATCCAAATTGGAAATGTGGGAGTCAAATTATTCCTATTCATTCAAGATATAATCTTATATTTAGCAGAAACAAAAGACTCCACCAAAATCTCTTAGAGCTAATAAATACTTTCACTAAAAATGACAGGATACAAATCAACACACAAAAATTAGTAGATTTCTATACATGAGTAACAAACTAGCTAAATAAAAAAGTCAAGAAGTCAATCCCATTTACAAAAGTTATTTAAAAATTAAAATATCTAGGAAAAAACGAAATCATGGAGGTTCAAAACTTCAACAAGAAAACTACAAAACCCTTATGAAAGAAATTAAAAAGGATACAAACAAATGGAAAGATATCCCATGATCATGAATCAGGGGAATTATTGTTATTAAAATGACACTGCCCAAAGTTATCTACAGTTTTAACACAAGCCCTATCAAAATGCTAATGTCATTTTTCACAAAAATAGGAAAAACAATCCAAAAATTAATAGGGAACCAAAAAAAGAGCCTGAACAGCCAAAGCAATCCTGAGCAAAAAAAAAAAACCAAAACGAAAGCTGGAGGCATCACACTACCTGACTTTAAAATATACTGCAATGCTATACTGACCAAAACAGCATGGTACTCATATAAAAGCAGACACATACACTAATGAAACATAACAGAGAATACAGAAATAAATCCGTATTTACAGCCAACTGATTTTTGACAAAGGCCCCAAGAAAATACTTTGCAATAAATACACCTTCCTCAATAAATGATTCTGGGAAAACTGGATAACCATATGCAGAAGAATGAAACTGGACCCTTATCACTCATCATATACAAAAATCAACTCAAGCTGAATTAAAAACTAAAAAAGAAGACTCAAAACTATAAAATTAAACTAGATGGCAAGAATCACGTCTGTAATCCCAGCACTTTGGGACAAGATTGGCCAGGCTCAAATCACAAAGGGTTCCTCTGAAGTAGGAGGAACCCTTGAGCCCTGGAATCAAGACCTGTTGGGGTCCAATAGGCAGACCCCAACCCCATGACAGATGAATAAATTCACTCAGACACAGAATACAGTGAAAGAGCAGGCTGTGGTGTCCAGGCCATTCACCCAAAGAAGTTAATGGCCACTAGCCTCAATCCCTGGTTTTGCTGGCCTTTATTCAGCACACATTCAATGACAAAAACTTTGAGTCAACACCACTGGAGGGTAAAGATTAAAGGCCAGATTCCAAGGCCTAAAGCAAACACCATATGTTGGTAATGAACTTCTACGGTGCCCCCTTCTCTCCCACCACCAAAGTAGGAGGCAGTCAAGTATGGATGGGCAAAGGTTGATCTTAGGACAATAAGCCATTTAGATAAACTCCTTTACATTCTTTTGTTATTTATTCTTGCTTTTAGCTCAAGGAGTACACTGCCTTCAGCTGTAATTCTTCCTGAGGCTGTTACAAAACCATCCAGCCTTCCAAGAAGGTTAGTGACTATATGCTATAATTTTACAATCTTTCCAACCATCTTGACCGAATCCCCACAAAGACTAGCCTTGACAACATACTGAGACCTCATTTCTACAAAAATCTTAAAAATTAGCCATGTATGGTGGCATGTGCCTATAGTTCTGACTACTGAAAGGCTAAGTTATGTGGACTGTGAGCCTAGGAGTTTGAGGCTGCAGTGAGCTATGATCACACCTCTGCACTCCAGCCTAAGAGACAGAATGAGACTTTGTTTCAAACAACAACAACTAGAAAACTATTAAAAGAAAACATAGGAGATCTTGGCTAGACAAAATTTATGGCTAAAATTTCAAAAGCACAGGCAATTAAAACAAAAATAGACAAATGGGACTATATTAAAGTAAAAAGCCTCTGTACAGCAAAGGAAAACCATCAGTAAAGTGAAGAGACAACTTACTGAATGGAAGAAAATACAACTATTCATCTGACAAGGAACCAATATCCAAAATATACAATGAATTCAAACAATTCAACAGTAAAACACAAATAATTCCATTAAAAAGTGGTCAAAGGACATTAACAGACAAATCTCAAAAGAAGACATACAAATAGCCAACATATATGTAGAAAAAGGCTCAAATCACTAATCATCAAGGAAATGCAAATGAAGACCTCATTGAGATATCATCTTATCTCAGAATGGCCATTATTAAAGAGAGAAAAAAGTAACAGATACTGCTGAGGAGACAGAGAAAAGAAAACTCTTATATACTGTGGGGGAAAAAATGTGAATTTGTAACAGCCACTATGGAAAACAGTAGGGAGATTAAAAAATAAATAAAAATAGAACTACCACATGATCCAGCAATCCCATATGGGATATTTATCCAAAGGAAAAGAAGTCTGTGTATCACTGGGATATGTGCACCCCTATATTTATTGCAGCACAATTCATAATGGCAAAAATAAGGATTTAACATATGCATTCATTAGTGGATGAATGAATAAACACAATGTGGTATAAATACACAATGGCCATTAAAAAGAATAAAATCACATCACTTGCAGCAACATGATGGAGCTAGAGGCATTTGTTACATTAAATAAGCCAGGCACAGAAAAACAAATATCACATGTACTCACATCTATATGGGAGCCAAAAAAGTTGATCTCATGGTGGTAAAGAATACAATTAAGCTATTAGAGTACGGGAAAGATGTATGAGAGTTGGTGGGGGGAATAAGGAGAGGTTTGTTAATGGTTACAAAAAAATAGTTAAACAGAAGAAGTAAATAAGTCCTAACGTTTGGTAGCAGAATAGTGTGATTATACTTAACAGCAATGTGTATTTCAAGATACCTAGAAGGGAGGATTTGATATGTTCCAATCACATAGACATACTTCAGGTGATGGATGTCCCAAATACCCTGACTTGATCATTGTACACGCTATACATGTAATATGTATTCTATATGTAGTACATAAATATGTAAAAAATATTATGTATCAATTTAAAAAATAATTAGTCGAGAAAACAAGAACAAAATAGTATGTTTCAAAGTATATGTTTGCATTTCCGCAACTATATAGTTTGGCTGTGTCCACATCCAAATCTTGTCTTGAATTTTTACTCCCATGATCTCTACATGTTATGGGAGGTAACTGAATCATGGGGGTGGGTTTTTTCCATGCTGTTCTCATGATCTGATGGTTTTATAAAGGGCAGTGTCCCTGCACAGACTCTCTTGCCTGACCCTATGGAAGGTGTGACTTTGATCCTCCTTCACCTTCTGTCTTAATTGTGAGGCCTCCACAGCCATGTGGAACTGTGAGTTTGTTAAACCTCTTTTTCCTTATAAATTACCCAGCCTCAGATATGTCTTTATTAGCAGCATGAGAATTCTCATGCAATGATTTTGTATATATGCTAGAATCCATTCATTGCTTATCTGAGCCATCAATATGTTGATTTTTGTACCTACAGCACACCTTATTTGTAGTCTTACAACACATCTTTATGTATAGTGGTCTGTGCCCCCCTCATGACTTTTGCAAAATTTTGCTGGCTAGTGTTATGATTTTATTTTCCAAGATGAATGTCAGAACACATGCTCTTCAAAAAACATGGTATCTTCAAAAAACATGATAATGTAATTACATTAAACACACAAATTAAATTTGGAATAATTCAGTTGTGCTCTGGAGCCAATTTCTGCCAGCTTGGGAAAGCTGATTATTAAATATTCCAGAATTTTGCCAAGTAGTTTCAGACTCTTGTTATCTTAAAATAGCTATGGTAGGAATTTTCACACCATGGAAATCAGAAATAAAGACATGAAAACTAAATAAATGTGGTATCCTGGATAGGATCCTAAAACAAAAAGAGATATAAATTAGATTCTTATAAAGTTTCAACTTAGTGGTTTGCTAGTTGTGACAAACATACCATGCTAATAGAAGATACTAACAATATAAGAAACTGGGTTTAGGCTGCACAGAAACTCTACTATCTCTTTGCAACCTTTATGTAAATCTAGCATCATTCTCAAGTGAAAAGATTTTACATTTTAAAACATTAAAAGCATGATTTCAAGTAAATATTTAGAAAGAAAACTTAGGAGGAAACTATCAGACCAATCCAGAAAATGATACATTTTACAGGCCTACTAAGCAGATCCCTTCAAGCAACATAATTCCGTAAGAAAACCATTCTATATTTCTACCCTTCTGTGGTAAGGACCATTCTAATAAAAGAAGCTTGCAATATATGACCCATCTGTAAAAGATATTTTGAGAAAAATAGAAAGATTTGTATATATCTTAGATATTAACTGATACTTGGGAATTATTTTAACTGTTGGGTCTGATAATAGTATTGCAGCTCTGAAGAAAAATACCGATTTTTAGAGATTTAACTATTGAGGGTAAAATGTCAGGAAAGCTATAATTTAAAATTATTCAGCATAAATAAACAGATGATGCAAAATTTGAGTATTCATTATGCTGCTTTCTAGTCTTTTCTGTAAGTTGGAAATTCTCCATAATTTCCCACTTTTCAGGAACCACTGCAGACATATGCAAAGATTTTACATATTAAGCAAGGTGTGATCACAGTAGAAAAGTGGCAGCGCTTGTGTTCAGGCAGGTAGAAGACCGGGCTGAGACAGTGTCCCCACGTTTCCCAATATTCATGGCCATCAAGTCTTCCAGATGTTGCTTCCACATGTTGGGGTATCTTTTCAGCAATGCCTACTCTCTCGGTACCAATTTTCTGTATTAGCCTATATTCCTATTGTATATCTCAATGGAAGTATACTTTGCTGATAGACATTCCCAAGACTGGGCAATTTACAAAAGAATACAGTAGTGGGTATGTAAGGTGGCTAAGGATACTGGCTGGTTACTTGGTCTGTGAGATATCCACATGACTCTATAGCAGAGAGCTACAAAGCTGACTTCTAAACCCAGGACCCTGTAAGACCTTGAGGGACAGTTCCAATGAACCCCTGTACCACTGTGGGTCCTAGCATTATGAAAGCTGAGAAACCTGATCCAACTTACACCAGATACAGACATCTGAGCAGTGAGGACAGAATAAAGAAGGGATGACGGGAAAGATGAGCTAGGATAGCATGTGTGACAAAGCGCCCTTTTAAAATCCCCACAAGGCTATGTCAGCTTCCCTTGCATCAAGATCCCATCTTGGGAAGGAAGAGAGAGAAAAGGAAGAAACCTGAAAGGCTTACCATTTATACAGAGAGACTAAGTAAACCCTAAATAAATAGGTTCCTAATATGAAAGTACTGAATTACCATTATTTGAAAAAATATGCAATTGGAATGGCAGAATTCGTAACAAGTCAAAGAGAATGAAGAATCTAACAATTTGTGTATATCTCAATGGAAGTATACAATATTTTGATCTGACTGACCTAAAATTAGAACTTTTATTACAGATAGAGTATACAGAAGTTCTACTTTAAGCAATTGGTGGCTTCTTTCTGCCCAACGTATGATTTTATTAATTTTGATGCTTCTAACAAACACACATTGGTACTTTATTGAGTGGAGATTTTGTCACATATATCTTTTAAATCAATCATTCACAGTCTCTATGTTACTGAGTCTTGCGTGCTTTCTCTGTGAAAGGGGCTAAGAAAAGGGAAAATGCAGTGTACCAAAACTCCAGATTCCACAATCAGATGCACTTGGGTTTGAAATCCACCTCTACTGCTTCCTGATTTGGTCCTTGGCATGTTACTTAAAATCTGTAACACTAAAATTTACTTATTTGTATAGTCAGAAAAATAGTATCTATTTCAGCATCATTGGAGGATACAATACTCCTAGCCTATAGTTTTTAAATTTTTTTATTTTTTAGCAGCCCATGTCAGGCAGGCATGCCTATAGTTTTAGGCTCACTAAACTACATGTTGTTTTCCATAATAATTATGTTTTTTATTTCTCCTTTTATATCTAATAGTTTTGATTTTAGATGCTTAAAATTGTACTTTTTTCTGTGCATTTAAATATGTGCCTGGCTGGGAATGGTGGCTCAACGCCTGTAATCCCAATGCTATAGGAGGCCGAGGCAGGTGGATCACAAGGTCAGGTGATCGAGACTATCCTCGCCAACACAGTGAAACCCTGTCTCTACTAAAAATACAAGTTAGCCAGGCATGGTGGCGGGTGCCTGTAGTCCCAGCTACTCAGGAGGCTGAGGCAGGAGAATCACTTGAACCCAGGAGGCAGAAGTTAGAGTGAGCCGAGATCGCACCACTGCACTCCAGCCTTGTGATAGAGAGAGACCCCGTCTCAAAACAAAAAATTCCTTTCTCATTATGTCACTGTACATAATATTCTTCATAAATATATTAACTTTACTTTGTCTGAAATTCTTTATTGTTTTCTAAAAATATCTTTATCCATCCTTACTTTTATCTTTGCTAATTTATTTTGAGTGTTTTTCTAGCCATCTTTTAACATTTAACCAATAGCTATCCAGAAAGAGGAAGTGGAGAGAATGAAACAAAGAAGTAAGAGTTAAAGAAGTGCTGAACACAAGTCTCAATGTTGTGGGATCCTTGGAATATCGCTTCACCAGCTGGAAACCTTGTGACTAGTGATGCCCTTGCCTATGTTTTGCTCTGGCACAGTGGGTTTGCTTTGCCCACTCAACCTAGCAGGCTGCACTCAGCTTCCACTACCAATTGGATCCCATGCCTGCCAAGGGCAAGCCAGGAGTGGAGTGTAAGAGGTATGTGAGCGAACATGAGGTCCAGCCATGCCACACATCGGCTGCAGCAGGGCAACAGCTCCAGGTACCAGCATGGGTGCCAGATCCCTGGAAGGCTGCAGTTGAACTAGCTGTACCATAAATAAGCAGCAACCACAGCTGACACTGGAGAACACAGTGCCATACACAGAAGCTTGCAGACACCAGGAACTGCAGCGCCCCAAAGAGGTTGTCATTGCCCTGGCTCAGGAAAGGGCCACAGCTCTTCTCTCTCACTTTTCTTGCCACCCACAACATGGTGGGCAAGGGGAGTGTTTAAGCCCTGTTTATATTACCCTGCCATTTGGCAGGTCCTGAGTTAGTATCCTGCAACCAGAAAGAATAAAGGACAGACAACTGGAGAATGAGCAAGATGAAGAGGAGCTTTATTAAGCAATAGAACAGCTCAGAGGAGACCCACAGTGGGTGGCTCCTCTCCATAGCCAGGGTGTCTCAACAAGTATTCGATCTCAGCAGACAGGACAGCTACTCACTGCAGCTGGTGATCCCATCATCTCCTCAGCTCTCAGCACAGAGGAGACCCTAGGGTGAGAAGCTCCTCTCTTCAGCTGGTATGTTCACATCATCTCCTTGAGTCTGGCTGAGTCCAGGACTTTTATAGGCCTCAGAAAGGAGGAAGTACATGCTGATTGGTCCATGGGCAGCTACGAGTGGCTGAGAAAACTCATAAATTCCCACTTCAATCCATGGTGCCAGCAGCCTGGCCCCCAGGCTTCTGGCCCTTCTGGACTTGGAGGCTGGGCTTCACTGACCCATCCCCTTCCACCCAGGAGGAGCCTGTCTGCCTCTTGCCATCATTCATGGCACGCAGCTGTTTGTGCCAAGGGACATCTGCCGACCAGTGCTGAGCTGTCTTCCGCCTGCTTTTGACCTCCCTCCTGTGTTCACTGACACTCAAAGTCTGCAGTGGGCCAAGGTAACAGGGGCTAGTGTGTCAGTGCTGCCCTGAGTATGCACACCAGGCAGGGTTGCAACAGCACCGAAGCTCAGCCTCAACTTTGCTACATGATCGGAGTGGGTACTGATAGTGAGGAGAAGCCAGAGTGTAGAAGCAAACACTTCTGAGCCTGCAAGGGGAGGGAGAACTTCCCAGGCTTCCCCAGTGCAGAGATGCTTGGGTCTGCAGCCACGGCTTGGGCAGCTACAGCTGTGCCTGGGAGGGTGGGAATCCTTCCTGCTCCTGGTTCCCAAGAGCACAGGGGTGCCCAGGTTGCAGCTGTGGTTTGGGCCGCTACAGTTGCACTTGGGGAGCTCCTGCCTTGCACTTGGAAGGCATGGAGCTCCCGCTTATCCCTAGCTCCCAATAGTTCCTTGGACGATGCACCCCTAGTCAGGCCTCCTCTTTGCATTTTCCCTGCAGTAGGAGGGTACAAGGTACAGGTGGTGTAGTGGACTTGGCCAACTCTACACAAACAAACCCAGTGCTCCTGGGGCCAACTCCACGAGTCCTACCTGCACCTTCAGCCAAGTGCTTGTGGGCCCCTGGATGCAGTGGAGAGCAAGGTTGAGGCTGCAGTGGAGAGCAAGGCTGAGGCCACAGCAGAGGCTCCGGGCCTGGTAGCGGGTCCTGCCCAGCCATGTGAGGGTGGGGGTGGTACAATCGGCTGTCTTGGGGTTGTGGGGCACAGAGGACCCACCACCACCACTGCCACTCCCACAACAATTGCTCCTGCCACCACTGTTCGTGCCTCCCTGGTGCAGCCGGTATGATGGCAGCAGCTACTGCAGACAGCCCACTGCTGCCATCATTGAGACCGAAAAATCTCCAGAGCAATGAATGGCAAAAGACCCACACCAGTAATATTCTCATACCATCCTTTGGAACCTCAAGGATAAAGAGAAAAATCCTAGAAGCTACTACAAAGAAGTGTCTTACTTTAACATATCTCATCTGGATCCCAGAAAACAATGGAGCAATAGTTCTCACCTTCTGGGATAAAATAAATTAGGGTTTTAAATTGTATATGTAGACATATTAGTGAAATTAAGTGAAAAATGAAGATATTTCAAGTATGCAAGAACTTAGAATATTGACATTCCACATAGACCCCCATTCTCACCTTTTCTTAGGAAGTTACTTTAAGTAATTTATAAGCAAAAGAAAGGAATAAACCAGGAAAAGCAAGATGTGGATATAGGAAAGAATAGATTCAATCCTAGGAGCAGTGAAGGAAAACTGCTAGATGACAACCAGCAGTCAAGAAGAGTTGAGCAACCAGGGCAGCAGACAGGAGCAGGAGATTAAAAAGCTCTGGAAAAGTTGGGCACGGTGTCTCAGACCTGTAATTCCAGCACTTTGGGAGGTAGAGGGGGTGGATTACTTGAGGTCCGTAGTTTGAGAGTAGCCTGGCCAATGTAGTGAAACCCCATCTCTACTAAAACATACACAATTAGCCAGGCTTGGTGGCGGGTGTGTGTAATCCCAGCTACCTGGGAGGCTGAGGCAGGATAATCACTTGAACCCAGGAAATAGACGTTGTAGTGAGTTGACTTGGTACCACTGCACTCCAGCCTAGGAAACAGAGTGAAACTCCATCTCAAAAAAAAAAAAAAAAAAAAAAAAAAAGCTCTGGAACTACATCTGCAGTAAACAAAAGGGGAATCCTTGAAATTGTTTCATAGAATTGTAAAGATTAAATGAAATACTATGTATAAAGTATCTTTCTAATAATCATTCAAATAATAATTGCTATGTTCTTTTCATTGAATTCCAAGGACAAGAGAAATGTTAAGGAGATCCAGACAAGTACACAAATAAGTGAAATGTGGCAAAAGTGAATGCTATGAAACAGATTCAACATACATAAAGTTGAGAGAAGCTAGTTATGCTCAGAAACATCTAGAAAGATCTCACAAAAGGGATTACATTTCAAAGGAGTCCCCATGGGAACATGGGAGAAGACAGAAATCTAGTAGGTGGCATGAGAGGGGTAAAAATGGGGTAGAATAAAGAAGGTAGTCGTGTTAGGGAAAGAATGGGTAGTTTCATGATACCTTAGTGATAATTTAATATCAGAAAAAAGCCACTTTGTGTCTATTTTATAGTAATGTTAAGCCACCATGGGAGAATTAAAATGCGTAATTCTTTGTTTTCTGTGAACAAGAAATACTTAAATGCGTATCTTCAAAAATAAAAGAAACTTCATACATTTTATAGACTCTGTCCAAAATGTACTTTACTTTATTGTAATTCCTATACATAAAGTTTCACTCTTACCCATTTCCTCCACAAAACATCTCATATTTTTCCTACAAATAGAAGTTTCCTCTTGTTATTCCACAACACATCATCTTCATAGACTTCATCTTTTTTCTTAAGAAATCCTACATATCCTTCCAAGTCTATCCAATCTGTTTTCCATGAAATCTCAGTTCCAATGGAGTGCCTCATTATCTCATACAAGTTCCCTTCATTTTAACCATGTGTTCAGTAAATAATCAGGGACATGATCATTTCAACAGATCACTCTTTATAATGCTATCTCCCCTTACATTTTTTAACTTACTATGCATTTAATAACTTACAGACTACCTTGATTTTCTATTGCTGCTATAATAAATTATCACAAATTCAACAGCTTGAAACAAAACAGAGTTACTATCTTATACTTCTACAGGTCAGAAGAGTGACACAGGTCTCACAGGGAAAAGAATCAAGGTGTTAACAGGGCAGCGTTCCTTTCTGCAGGTTCTTGGAGGAGAACCCATTTCCATGCTCATTTAGTTGTTGACAGAATTGTTTCCTGTGGTGGTCGGAAAATTCCAGCTTTCTTGCTGGCTGTTAACTGACGGACATTCCCAGCTTCTAGTGGCCAGTCACATTATTTGACTCATGGCCCCCTTTAATTTCCAAGCCAGCCGTAAGAAAGTGAATCTCTCTCATGCTTGGAACTCTCTTCCTTCTATTTCATCTCTCTGACTCAGAGAGATTCTCCACTTTTAAAGACCAGTATCATTATATTGGGCTGACACAAATAATCCATGGGGAGAACCTTCATATCTCAAATTCTATACACTTGATCACATCCACAAAGTCACTTTTACAATGTAAAGAAAGGTATTTACAAATTGTGGGAATTAGAGTTTGGCCCTCTTACAGGTATGGAAAAATTATTCTGCCTATCCTATACAATAGACTATATTTAGACACTAAATTATAGACTCAACCCATCTAACCCTTCACACAAGGTCATATAAGTAAAGCATACAATATTTATTATATGCTGCACATAGACTATATTTATAGTCTATGCTATTTTATATTATAGACTCTTTGAGATCCATCCAGTTGTTATATATAATACACATTCTATATGTTCAGCTAACATTTTTGGATTGTTGATATGGTTTGGCTGTGTCCCCAAATCTCATCTTGATGAATTGTAACTTCCACAATTCCCACATCTCGTCGGAGGAACCAGAATGGAGGTGACTGAATTATGAAGACAGGTTTTCTCTGTGTGTTTCTTGAGATAGTGAATAAGTCTCATGAGATCTGATGGTTTTAAAAATAAGGAGTTTCTCTGCATAAACTCTCTTTTTGCCTGCCGCCAGCCACATATGTGACTTGCTCCTCCTTGCGTTCCATCTTGATTATGAGGTCTCTCCTGCCATATGGAACCATAAGTTCATTACATTTCTTTCTTTTGTAAATTGTCCAGTCTCAGCTATGTCTTTATTAGCAGTGTGAAAATGAACTAATACCGAAAATTGGTAACAAGAGACTGAGGCATTGCTAAAAAGATACCTAAAAGTCTGGAAGAGACTGGAACTAGGTAACAGGCAGAGGTTGCAACAGTTTGGAGGGTTCAGAAGAAGACAGGAAACTGTGGGAAAGTTTGGAATTCCCTGGAGATTTGTTGAATGGCTTTGACCAAAATGCTAACAATAATATGGACAATGAAACCCAGGCTGAGGTAGTCTCAGATGGAGATGAGGAACTTGTTGAGAACTGCAGCAAAGGTAACTCTTGTCATGTTTTGGCAAAGAAAATGGTGGCTTTTTGTCTCTGCCCTAGAGATTTATGAGACTTTGAACTTGAAAGAGACAATTTAGGGTATCTGGCAGAAGAAATTTCTAAGCAGAAAAGTATTTAATATGTGAAGTGGGTGCTGTTAAAGGCATTCAGTTTAAAAGCAAAACAGAGCATAAAAGTTTGGAAAAGCTGCAGCCTGACAACGCAACAGAAAAGAAAATCCCATTTTCTAAAGAGAAATTCAAGCCGGATGCAGAAATTTGCACAAGTAATGAGGAGTCAATTGTTAATCCCCCAAACAATGGGGAAAATGTCTGGATCCAAAGTATGTCATAGACCTTTGCTGCAACCCCTCCCATCGCAGGCCTAGAAGTTTAGGAGGAAAAAATTGTTTTGGGAGCTAGTTCAGGGTCCCTCTGCTGCATGCAGTCTAGGGATTTGGTGTCCTGCATTCCAGCTGCTCCAGCTGTGACTAAAAGGGGCCAAGATACAGCTCAGGCTGTTGCTTCAGAGGGTCTAAGTTCCAAGCCTTGGCAGCTTCCATATGGTGCTGAGCCTGCAGGTACACAGAAGTCAAGAATTAAGGTTTGGAAACCTCCACCTTGATTTCAGAGGATGTATAAATATGCCCAGATGCCAAGGAAGAAGTTTGCTGCAGGAGTGGGGCCCTCATGGAGAACCACTGCTAGGGCAGCACATAAGGGAAATGTGGGGTTGGAGCCCCCAAACAGAGTCCTTACTGGGGCACTGCCTGGGGGAGCCTAGGCAGTGAGAAGAGGGTCACCATTCCCCAGTCCCCAAAATGATAGCTCAACTGACAGCTTGTACTGTGCACCTGGAAAAGCCACCAAGACTCAGCACCAGCCCATGAAAGCAGCCTGGAGGGGAATATACCCTGCAAAGCCTTAGGAGCAGAGCTGCTCAAGGCCGTGGAAGCCCACCTCTTGCCTCAATGCATTCTGAATGTGAGTCGTGGAGTCAAAGGAGATCATTTTGAAACTAACTGCCTCACTGGATTTTGAACTTGCATGGGGCCTGTAGCCCCTTTGATTTGGCCAATTTCTCCTATTCAGGATGGCTGTATTTACCCAATGCCTATACCCCAAGGTATCTAGGAAGTAACTAACTTACTTTTGATTTCATAGGTGAAAGGCACTTGCCTTGTCTCAGATGAGACGTTGAATTGTGGACTTCTGAGTTAATGCTGAAACAAGTTAAGACTTTGAGGGACTGCTGGGAAAGCATAATTGGTTCTGAAATATGAAGACCTAAGATTTGGGAGAAGTCAGGGTCAAAATGGTATGGTTTGGCTGTGTCCCCACCCAAATCTCATCTTGAATTGTAACTCCCAGAATTCCCACGTCATGGGAGGAACCTGGTTGGAGATGATTAAATTATTGGGTGGGTCTTCCCTGAGATATTCTCATGATAGCAAATGAGGCTCATTAAAAACAGTAGTTTCCCTGCACAAACTCTCTTTCTGCCTGCCATCATCCACATAAGATGAGACTTGCTCTTCCTTAACTTCTGCTATGATTGTGGGGCCTACCCAGTGAGGTAGAACTGTAAGTCCATTAAATCTGTTTCTTTTATAAATTGCCCAATCTCAGTAATATCTTTATCAGAAGCATGATAATGGACTAATAAAATTACTTAGAATATTATGAGAACTCTTCATCTTTTTTAGTTCAAGTTTTCTCCCTGTTGCTTTCTTCATTGTCTCTGGCAAAAATACTAATACCTTCTTGAGAGAAATTATAAGTAGTCCTGTAATTTTTAAGGCATACATCAGCCTGATGCTGTTATAACTCCTCTATCTCTCTGCAGTTTATCACTTTAAAATCAGTCTTATTTTCTATTTCTTCATTAAGCCATATCTACAGTTTCTTCTTCACTTTCATTTTCTAATAAAAGAATTATTCTTTCCATTCATCCCTCCCCATTACTCTTTGCAACTTATCCTGTGAAATAGAATATTTCAATTCTTTGTAGAAAGCTCATCATGATACCAAAGAGTTAAGAATGAAATGCCATTTGCTGCATCAATTTGATCTGAAACACAAGGATAATGTTCCCAGCTGTAGCATCTGGGTCCTTGGCAATTTCATCAGACAATGCCAGCCATTATTGTAGAGTTCTGGGCTTGTCACAAGGATTAAGCTGTTTTGCAGCTGTTTCTGCCACCTCAATGGACTATAGTACAAGTTGGCTTTCAATTTTTCCTCTGAATAATACCTACTTTTCTCCCTATTTATATTTTGTTAAAATATCTAGGAGATTTGGTTTTAGATAGAGTCTGCATTCCAATACCTCCCTTTGGAGGGATGAAAATATGCACTGTATTTACTTTCAATAGAATATCAATATGAATATAATTTCCTTTCTAAAAAAGTAAAATGAAGTTTCTAGCCCTTGTCTTCTAAGCATTTTTATGTGCAGGTATGATTTTTTAATAAAATTAGTCAAACAAAACCTAAAATGACTTTGGGAGGCTGAGGTGGGTGGATCATGAGGTCAAGAGATCAGGACCATCCTGGTCAACATGGTGAAACCCCGTCTCTACTAAAAATACAAAAAATTAGCTGGGCATGGTGGCGCGTGCCTGTAATCCCAGCTACTCAGGAGGCTGAGGCAGGAGAATTGCCTGAACCCAGGAGGCGGAGGTTGCGGTGAGCAGAGATCATGCCATTGCACTCCAGCCTGGGTAACAAGAGCAAAATTCCATCTCAAAAAAAAAAAAAAAAAAAGACCTAAAATGAGTGCATTCCTCTGTTAAATAATTTTTTTAATGTACAAGTTACTTGTTTAAGTAACTTTTCTAATCTGTTGTTACCGTCAGCACATAAAACAGAAAGCGTTTCTTAATAGAGTATTTGGGGAATGTTCTCTTTATCTCTCATGAATTCATTTGCTCACTACAGTTGTTAAATTGCTAACTAACCATCAGCGTCAAAAGGATTGATCTAGTGCATTCATTCTCAACTTAATTCTAATGTTCTCTAAGAAGCCTCATTCCTTTTAACAGCTCAAAATTAGACATACTATAGCATCATAGATTTTAAAACTGTGATGAAACTTAGAAATTATTTGGTGTTTCCATTTATTTTACACACAATGAAACAGAGCCAGTAAAATTAAATCATATGCCCAAAGTCATCACACAAATCATTAGTGGCAGCACCAAGCCCAGAATGCAATCCTTCTAAGTCCTAGCCTAGTGCACTTTCTACAAGTCTACATTGTCTCACCCTAGTCTAAGTCCATAGTCCAAGATTCTTAGTTCTCCCTCTGCTATCTGAAACCAACCTTTCACCTGGCCCACTTTCTCTTCCTATTTATTACACTGTCAAGACCCTTACCTCACCAGACCTTTCTCTCTCTCTATTCTGTTTCTGCCTCTTAGTTTCCAGTTCTCCTAAATGATTCCTAGAGAACTCTACAGGCACACTGAGCTATCTTGAACCTTCTTTGGAGAGTGATGTCCTGTCATTAAAAAGCTGAAACAACAAAAGATGTTCATCTACTAATGATGAAACAACACTCAGAGCCAGAATATTCAGAAATTATCAGAAAACTTTTTATGACCCTACACATTTTGAGATATAGGATCTCTTAAAACAAAAAAGGATGCTACCTATGTAGAATTTCTCATATCATTCTGCATCCCACCCTAAAAATACAGAGGATTCTGATTATATTCAGCACTTTCCCACGTACAAAATGTTGAATCTGAAGAATTTCCCAGGGTATTCTGCTTTCTACTGAGTCTTCTCTCTAAATGCCAACTTGATTCTTCACTTTTAAACAGATTATTATTATCCACTGCCTATTCAATGGGTTTGACTAGTTCTATACTTCACTCAATTTCCTACTCAGAATGTAGCACCTATAATTTCCATTTCTGCAGTCCTGTTAATTGAAATTTTTGCATTCGATTTGGAAGGTGATTAATTCTTTCATTAGGTAGCTGTTCTCAGAGAACAAGACAAAAATTTTTTCTCTGCAGATTAGGTGTTACTGAAGAAATTGGGTCAGAATCCATCAAAGTGTGGCACAGCCCCACAAACAGAAGATGTACATGCTGATAAATTCATTGTGTCAAGAGATTTGAGAGTGATGATATCCACACTCAGCTCCCTTAGGCATTTTGTTGTGAAGTACAGACTACGTACATTCTGTTCAAGAACAGTATTTCTTGAGATGCTTAAAAACAGGGTAGTTAGCAACCAAAAGGCAACCTGAAAAAGAATCCTGCTGAAAATAACAGAATATTGTCTTTGCTAATGGAAAAAATATTTGTCTCTGCCTAAGAATGGTAAACGAGAGGGCAAATACTGATAAAAGTAAAAATCTCCAAAAAAGTAAGTGCAAAAAAAAAAGTTTTCCTATTGACTCCACTTTAAAGTGTACATAACATAAAGAAATTATATCATTATCCTCGTTTGCTTAAAGTTTACAATCTAAACAATGCCAAAAGCAGAAACGTCAAAGAAAGCCTGATTTGTATAAGGAATATTTCATATTAGTTTTTTCACTTTACTATTGGGAAATATTTTCAAATCATACTTACAGTGCTACTGAATTTCCTCAGGGAAAGAGTGTTTGAGGAAAAACAGAGGACAGGTGAGAACAAATTATGCACTGACAAGGATGCAAAAAAAAGCAGAAATTTAATGCATGATACAGCATCTTTCTTTTAAGGCCTAACAAAATAAATCTAACACATCTAATGGTACAGGTCTCAAGGCCAGTTCAAACCTCTCTCCCTCCTGAATTTCCATCATTACCTTAAAATTTAGTTGAATTTGAGCCCAGTATAGTAGAGTACTCATAAGCCCCCTTAGGTATAAACCAGAAGTGTGACAGCCCAGAATGGCCCATCAACCATCTCAGTCTCCCAGATGTGTTTGAAACATGGGTTCCTTCTGGACCACATCTGTTCTTTGTAATTTAAAACAGATTCAGCCTAACTTTCCAGAGGCAGAAACAGAGGATGGAGTAATTTTTACCTTACAACAAGGTTACTTTATAAAGTAAGTTTCTACAAAAAGACCTGTTCATCCATTTATTAAAATGTCAAGAAAAAATAAATGACAATGAAATTCTGTAGCATGAATATATAGTACAATTGTCTGTTATCTAATGTAATTTTACTAGAAGTTTTAAAAATTGTGAACATCTCATTCTAATCAATACATTTGGATCTATCAGGTGATGATCAGATAGCTGTGTCCTCACCTGCCAGCATGCAGGCTCTGTTTCATAAAATACTCTAAAATTGTATGTGAAAACAAATGAGAAAATGATGTAGGGAATGCTGACCTAGAAATTGTAAATAAATGCAAGCAATATGCTACTGAAACAAAAATGAAGAAAAAGATGAAAAGTATTTTATCTCAAAAGAAAGCCAAGATAAATCACTGTCATGGTTTTTTCTTTCTCGAATGTAAAATAAGTATTAAATATTATTTTTGTTTTGATACTTATTGTTCGAGACTAGCTGCTACTACACTGACCTTTCAGAAATAATGTACAATCCACCCTTATATGTTTTTTCTATCAAACTCAATCCTTTTCATACTAAATAGTCACCCTATTTTATTTCATCTGACAGGCCTACTCACTCAATATAAAACACTCTCAGAATATGAAACACACATAAGATTTGAGTAATGGATTGTCTAGACAACAACTAATAACAGATCCTCTGAGTAATACAAATACCTATCAAAGTAGAAATATACTGTAACTTCTAGTGAGTCACTGGGAGTTACACACATTTCCTAGCCAGTGTTTTTCACAGTCGTGAGACTACAGAAATACTTTCCTGTGATATGAACTGCATAAAATGAATTGTTTTGGTCTGAGAATCAAAGCCATTTGCTTAGGTTGAGCAATACTATTTCATGTGCCAAGTCTACACTTTGCCCAACCATTTTCAGAAGCACATTTAAATGCTCTAATGTCCCTATGGATTTTTTTCCCCTCCAGTGAATTAGATCCAAGTTAATGAGAACCATTAAATCTACTTTAGTTGAGTCTCTTAACTGAGTTTCTTCAAGTTTCTTTCTCAGATGCCTTTTGAGATTTTTCATTTGTTCCATCAGAGTTGCCTTGAATTAAAACCTTTGCTGCTCTATGAAATTCTTGATAAAACAAAGACACCTGGCAGTGTTTAGAGGTTAAGTGAATATGATCTGCCACTGACCATGTACAGCATTGTATGAAAATGCAGTTTGATGCAATGCCTAAGCTGCTGTGACATTTAAGTTTTAAGTGATGCTCAAGGAGATGGAAGGATTGGCTCCACATATATCCCAACGTGCATTAGGGTCTTCTGTCTGTTAACTTGCTAATGAACCATGATTGAGTAAAGTAATGAAGAGTTTACAGAAAGCCCCAGGAAACCAATTTCCAATTTTGCAACCAGCAGGCTTTAACTTCACCGAAGCCTTTGCTAATTTTGTCTGGAGGTAGACTTGGATACAAAATGCCATCTCTGCTTTGTGATTCAGAGAGACTTTTCTAATTCCCATGTATTTGCCCAGTAATGAATGTCTCTTCCTAAGATACATTTTATTTCTCTCTTTGGTTGTTATAAATAGGCTGAGTACCTAAAAACTGCTAAAATGAAAAATAAAATTTTTTAACCACTTTGAAAATTAGAAGTATTGAAAACCACCAATGTCTTATCTGACCTATATGAGGCAAGAAACAAAATGTAAGAGAATGGTCTCAAACTGATTTATGACAAAATTAGGCAAAACTGTGTAAAACAATTATGTATCATTTGTTTCTATGGTTTAAACGAGATATTTTTAATGTAATTCAGTGTACATAATTCACTCATTATAAATTTGAATTATAAGAAACTGAAGTCTAATATTTTTTCAAATATCCTTTATAAATACAATAAACTTAAACCGTTAATTTGCACGAATTGGAGCTGCTGACAGACGAAATGTGAAGCTGACAGTAATACTTTCATGTCGCACAGGAGCCCCTAAAGTAAACCTCAGACACACTGGCATATGCTTGTATGCCACTGACTAGTCAGTTTAAGAAATATTCGTTTTTTACACATACCGATGTGAGTGCATCCCTTTCTAATTCTAAGGAAATTGTCCATTGTTTACTTTTCATTATTAGAGAAGCACTGAAGCACAATTTCTTTTTGTACAGACTCCTTAAAATTGTGTTCTGCTTTAAGAATGAGCAGGGAAAACCCCTTATACATCTGCCTTTAAGGACTCAGAGAAGGAAATGTTCATAAAGATGAAGAAAAAACAAGACACATTCATGCTGGCGTGGTAAAGGCATAGGTCAATATTCAGCAATAATCACTAGGCAGGTAAATGAGGCAGATTTCCTTCAGATGAGTCTAAAAATCTTTTAAATGGAAGTCATAGTAAGGAATAAAAATAATTTCTCCTTTTATCCTCACTTCCATTAACTCCCATCTTTCAAAGTGTTGGTAAATGATCTCTCATTATCAAGAGCCCTTTCTGGTTGAATATATCAAAGAAATGGGAGTCTGTCAATAGCTTTTCAAGATGTGAACTGTGCTACTCAATTAGGAAAAAATAAAAAGAAGAAACAAAGCTTTTCTCTTTTTTTTTTTCCATTTAAAAGGTGAAGAAAGTAAAACATATGCAGATGAAAATGGCTCTAGACATTCTGACTGTAACGTTGTTATCACTGAAATCCTTTCCCACTTGTTCCAGCTTAGTGAAGACTGCAGGCCTCTTGTGGATAAAAATCTAAATGCTTCAATGGCACTGAAAGACCCACATGCCCATCAGCATTAGTAAAGCTGGACATTTCTTTTGCATTTTCTTTGGGTAAGAGGCTTATTTTAAATTATAATATACAAGAAGGTAAGTTATGTAAACGCGAAGCCTATGTATTTTAAATAACCTCAAACAAATTTGCAATTCTTTTTAGCTTTCACAGTTCCATGCTTGTCAGAGTCCAGCTTAATAAATGCTCACACTCCTGGCTCAGTTTAATTAACAATGAGCAAGCTGTATGAAAACACAGTGGGAGCACTGAAGCAGGGCTATGTAGTGCTCCAAGCATTATGCTGTCAATCAAGTACCTAAGTCCAGTCGGAAGCCAGCTTTCAAAGGAGCCCTGGGTGAGATATTCTGGCAAGGTATCTGCTGGCATGGCATTTTCCCTGAAAATACTTTTCATTTGCTCCATACTAATAACTGCCTACACATTTCATAATAATTCTAAATGTCTTAAATTTGGGGACCTCTCCAAAATTTACAAATGCTTTTCATTAATTATCTCACACAAGCCTAAGACAAATATGTTCATCTGCTTCTGACATAAGAGTACTGAGGCTGCAGAAAGAAAATGGATTTAAGCAAAACCATAAAGCTGCCATGAAACACCGCCTAGATTTCAACCCAGTTTTCCAACTCCAAACACATAGCTCTTTCAATTTTACAACAGCTGTCTAGAAAGTTCAAGCACAGATCCACATGATTGTGACCATTACATATGAAGGTGGTAAGCCACAGGGCACACTGTAACCCTGGTAGCCCTAGCCATGTTTTGTCTTCTTGCACAAAATTTAAATGGCACCAAAAAAATGTTATCAATGTTTACTGAAAGCAATAAAAAATAAGCTACAGTTTATGAATACAGCAAATTGCCTTGATATTACATAATAGTCTTTCTCTTATGATGCAATATGAAACTCCAAATAGGTGTCAATAAAAGTATTCCTACTCTTGTTTTCTAACTTGCTTACTTATAATCAAAGATACAGCAAATACAGCTTAGTTCTTCTTAAGAGAGGCAGACTGGATGCTAACGATTAATATCACTTATTAAAACACATTACTGAAATCCAAAAAATGAGAGAGTGACATCTAAATGAAAAGCCACCCAAATAGAGTGCAATAGGCTACTAAGCAATGTTATTCAACAGTATTTCCTGATGAGGACAAGCTTAATTCCCAACTAGAAAATCATACTTCATTTCTATAATTTTACTCTGTAAAACTGAATCTCCATCTTTTATCCATAACACATGGATAAGCAAAAAACATATTCTGAACTAGTTCTGTAACATAAATGGCGATAGAATTTGAGGAATTCTTACATTCATTCTAGAAACAACAGGCACTTTGTGTGATTGGTGCCGTTTTAAACGTTTTGAATACAGACAGGTAAACAGAGTTGAATGTAAGATATAGTATTCAAAAATGCATTTAACAATCATTTAATTAGTATTTCCTATGCGAGACCAGAGAATGAAGATGTATAAAACAGATTATTCTCACCCGAAGATACAAAATTCTACCTGATTCCCAAATCTAAGCAGAGTTTTGCACATGGCAAGATAGGGAATAAAAAAATTAATGGAGAGTATCAACAGAATAAATAGACAACCTACAGAATGGGGAACAATTTTTACAAACTAGGCATCTGACAAAAATCTAATCTCCAGCATCTACAAGCAACAAAAACAAATTTACAAGAAAAACACAACCCCATTAAAAAGTGGGCAAAGGACATGAATAGACATTTTTCAAAAGAAGACATACATGCAGCCAACAATCATATGAAAAAAAAAAAAAACTGAACATCACTTATCATTACAGAAATGCAAATCAAAGCCACAATGAGATACTGTCTCACACCAGTCAGAATGGCTATTATTAAAAAGTCAAAAAAAACAACAGATGTGGTGAGGTTTTGGAGAAAAAGAAATGCCATACACTGTTGGTGGGAGTGTAAATTAGTTCAACCATAGTGAGAAGTAGTGTGGTGATTCCTCAAAGACCTAAAAACAGAGCTACCATTCAACCCAGCAATACCATTACTGGGCATATACCCACATGAATATAAAGTATCATTCTACCAAAAAGACACATGCATGCACATGTTCACTGCAGCACTATTCACAAAAGCGAAGACATGGAATCAACCTAAATGCCCACTGATGATAGAGTAGTAGAGAAAAGGTGGTGCATATATACTGTGGAATATTATACAGCCATAAAAAAGAATGAGATCATGTCCTTAGTAGGGATACAAATAGAGCTGGAGGTCATTAACCTTAACAAACTAACACAGAAACAGAAAACCAAATACCACATGTTCTCACTTGTAAGTCAAAGTTAAATAATGAGAACACATGGACACAGAGAAGGGAACAACAAACACTGGGGTCTTTTGGAAGGTAGAGGATGAGAGGAGGGAAGAGGACAGAAAAAATAACTAGCAGGTACTAGGCTTAATATCTGGGTGATAAAATAATCTGTGCAACAAACCCCCTTGACACAAGTTTACCTATGTAACAAACCTATACTTGTATCCCTGAACTTAAAACTTAAGTAAAAAAAAAAAAAGAGAGAGAGAGAGAGAGACAAAAATAAAAACAAAAGGAAAGAAATGGTGAATGAAGACATGGATCCCTTCCTTCCTGCTCGCCCTACAACAGTTATCTATAAGTTCAGTGCTTGTTTAAAGTAGCAGCATTTTAAGTTACATGCCTCCACACATTCATGGGACAAACATGTCTAAGGCCAGCTATTAAATCCCATTCACTTTTACTTGAGTTAACTAAGGCACCAAAAATACTAGTTCTTGCAAGGGGTTACATGATGATTCAGTCATGGAAACAGAACAGAATCATTGTTCTTTCTTAACTTAGAATATTTACCCCAAGATAATTATGCAAAAATATGGTTATAAAAGTCATTCAACAAATGCCCTCAAATATGCATACATAAAATATCTTTAATCTGTTGGTGAAATTAACAGAAATCATAATTAAAATTTATGCTGTGGCAAGTGAAAGGTCAAGGAGCTGAGGTAGACTGTATTTCTAGGTAAATTCCAAATATTACAAGAAAATAAAGTTTGTAAAAGGAGGTCAACACAATCATTTGACCCAATGAAATTAAACAAAAAGACAAGATACACATATGCATGACTTTAGGTTTTCAGTTTTTTTATGCCATGGTCTATTTTTTATGTAATTTTATAAACAGTATATTTTGTACATAAATCCTCTCCTGCTAATTGAAAATGTATTTTGAAGGAAATGCATCACTGAAACACTTTATTCATTTCCAGCAACAGATTCGATGACATTTGCAGAAATAGCTCTCCATTATCTACATTGTATTACTTGGTAAATTTAGCAGAAAGAAGGATATGAAAAAATCTGAAAACACAAAATGTGAAAATAATGAAACTTTAATGTAGCACAAAAACTGTGACAGATGTAAAGCCACAAAGAGTCATTAAATTCTTCCCAGTCCATCTTGTTTTATCCCTCTCATCCCTTCACTATCAATTATTCCTAATGTTGTTCCTTTTTCCTGCTAGACATCAGAAGTAGTAATAACTTATGAAACTAGCTTGCTATCTCTCCATCTAAACTCATCTCTGGCTCTACAAGTATGATTCCCAAATTGTATGGTATGGAATTTCTCTTAGAGAAAAAATTATAGTAATTCTGTCAGAGCTATTTTAGTCATTATAATAGCGATGATGTCTGTCCTTAGGTCCCTCAAAAAAAACGCTAGTTTTTTTTCTTGCTACAGCTCAGGTAATTTACTCATCCCAAATTTGTTGTTGTTCTTATACTCACAACATACTGCAGTAGGAGCTATACCCGTCTTTTTAGCATGGCTCAATTCATATGGAAACAGCCGTAAGCTGTGCCCATTTGTCAGAGTCAACTATAGACAGCCACCTAAATACATTTCAAAAAATTATGCTGAAATCTCCTGATGCTATCCGATTTAAATAATAAGAAATACTAACTCTCAAGGGCTCAGTTTTTAATTGTGATAGCTGACAAAGGTGGTCATTTACCCACAACAATTCTTAGAGCCGTTAGCTTACGCAGTATACAAACAAGGCTTACACCAGAAGCCTCTATTTTGTCGAAGGTTCTCAATGCCACCATCCTACTTTCTAATATCTCAAATATGACTTCTAGTCCTGCAGAACCATAAGAAAAGTAGAGGAAGGGGCAGTAAAGATAGGTGGTTGGTAGTTACATGCTGCTAAATAATGGTAATGCCCAAGGGTTTTCCTCTGCAGTAGGTGTGGGCCTGGGAAGGAGCAGAAATGGGTAGAAGGTGAATACCAAAAAGGAGCACAGGATATAGATAAGGAGTGTCAGAGATTCCTTTATTTACATCCTTTCTTTGAACAAATAACTAATTGAAAAATGTACATCCTACAAGAGTTAACCTTGGCAACACTCCAAGTTTTTGGATCACCTCAGGAGGCAGAATAAAAAAGTAGCTGAGAAAATGTGTATTGGAATTGATCTCAGTTCCAGCAAACATCTGCTGTGACTTTAGGGACATTACTGAAATTCTCTCTGAGACTATGTGAGACAGGTCACGCCTTACACAAAGGGGTTAGATTCTAAAACCAGAGGCAAAAATTCCTAATTGTAAAAATTACTCTAAGAAATCCCCACACAATTTTCTCTTTCATGCTTTATAAATTACTTCCTTATATTCCTCCTCAAAGGTTGACACAACATTCCTGGTATATAAAGTATCATTTCACTTTTTGTCAATGGTCAGTAGTTCCTAAAATTATGTACACATGCTTTTCATGCCTTTCACTAAAATGCACTGTTTCAGATGCTTTTGAGGGATATATAAATTCCAACTTGCATGATTTCATAGGGAAAAATCCTGCTACCCTTACCACCATTTTTCCCCCCGTATAAGGCCATAGATTCAAATTTCTTCCTTAATACAGGCATTTGGTTGCAAATAGCAGAAACTCACACAAGATAGCTTAAGCAACAAAGACATTTTTTGTACAGATACAAGAAAAGCTCACAGAACTCATGAATACTTGGGTCTCCTGAGGGACTGCAATCCGCAACCCCGAAGTGTAAGGAAATAAAATTATTCTTTTCCTTTTGAGGACTTGACAAAATTCATGTTTGCTTCTCTTTGTGTAATCTGTCTAGTCCTTCTCTCTTTGAAACAAGGTGTCCCCCTTTCTAAGAAGATTTTGAAAGAGGGTTTCCCAAAAAAGAAAAGTCAGCCATTGAAATTGCAATGGATTACTGGCTCAGAAACTCAGTGTTTAAATAATAGACAAAAGGGTCTTAATGAATCAGTCTCAGTTTGGCTCTGGACCAAGCAACAATGGTCAGGTTCAAAGGGCATCATGTGATACAGAAAAGGATGGTAGGTGAGGCAGAGACTCCCAAATATCTGTAATATGGTTCCCTTGAAATACAGTCAACAGCAAATACTTCCGTACGAATGAGGTAAAAATATCTAGAAGATCTTCTCTCAGTTTAATTACCTAAGAAGAGGTAAAGCAGTTAACCTCAAGGGAAACACTGTAAGACATTGTAGAAATAAAGGGATTAAGATTTTAGTTTTATGATTTCAAAAGGATCCTAGGTGCTATCGTCTAAATGTCTGAGTCCACATAAAAATTTCGTATGTCAAAACATAATCACTAATGTGATAGTATTAGGAGGTGGGGCTTATAGAAAGTGGTTAGATCATAAGGACAGAGCCCTCATGAATGGGATTAGTGCCAAAATGAGAGACCGCAGAGAGCTGGTTTGCCTCTCCACCATGTGACAACACAGAATGAAGATATCATCCATGAACAAGAAAGCGGGCCCTCGTGAGACACTGAATTTGCACCTTGATTTTGTACTTTCCATCCTTCAAAACTGTGAGAAATAAATTTCTGATTTTTATGAGCCATCTCATCCATGGTATTCTCTTACAGCAGCCCAGCCAGAACAGACTAAACACAAAGGCAAATAAATTCTTGCATCTATATGTAACATATCAAAACATCAGTGGAAAAAAAAAATTCCTAAATTACCTAAATCACTTCTTGAGAAACTTCCTCTGAGGTGCTGTTCAAATATAGCCTGATCTTGTTTATGCTTTCATAACTCGCTACACTTCTTTGCTAATGACAATATTGGTTTTAAAACCCAAAGCAGTCAATCAGAAATAATAGCCTGTTTCTGAAACAAAATATGAATCTTTGAAAACCCTAAATGTATAATAAGTTGTCTATCATGCCCACAGAAAAATATTTCATTTTTGATAGTCATGAGAACATAAGATTGCATTTTTGGGGGATTTATGACAAGTTTTTTACCATGTAAATGGGCTGCCAAATGTCTAGAAATTACATTTTCATATAAATTGCATTTTTCAAAAGAATCACGTGATTTATCCCATTTAAACAAATTGGGAAAACACTAGGATATTCAATGTATGCATTAGGTTTATTCCCTCCAGTCACTAACTTTGTAGAATTTCTTTCCACAGTTAATATTTTCCCAAGAATAAACTATTTTTGAATATAACAAAAAATACATAACATGCCATTAACACTTTCATAGTCCATGGCTATGAAAAGTGAGGAGAATGTTTTAAATATTTTAGGTCAGACAATTGTTGATATTTATAACAATGCTTTACTTATAAGTTTTAAAATAAAAACTATATAATTGCCTCTGAGAATCTGTTAGTTTCGTAGAATATGCATTATGTTTATATAATTAACATGATTCTCAATGGAAATTTTTCATTATTTTATTTCTCCCTGTGATGAGAACTATACAAAGATTACAAAGATCTGTAAGACTTCCTAATAAAAGCAGTTGCTGCAATTATTTAAGGCTTATTATGCACCATTCACTTATGCTAAATTCTTTATGTTTACGAAGCCATTTCTTCCTCCCAATAATTATATAAAGTAAATAGCATTATTATCCCCAATTTCAAGATGAAAAACTTGGAAAGTTAAGTACCTTGATCATGGCTCATGGCTAATAACTGGTATAGTCAGGATCTGCTCCAAGTATCCAGGACTAAAGCCTACGTAATTATCTACTACACAGTAAGTTTATAGGCCAAGAAATGAATTTTCCTAAGATAAATAATTATCTTTGAATGAACTGAACCCCAGAAATAGTACTCTTGGTGTTATTTGCCAAGTGGCCTCCTTTTTCAATACAGTTAGAAAGATTTTACTGTGAAGCATGGAGTTTATAGAGATGTAAGGCAAAGTGGCTTTTTGATCAGTCATCAGATTATCCTTTCCCTTGAAGCTGTACTTTCAGCCTTCTTTTCGAGAACCTAGAAGCTACTTCTCCAAGTAAATAAACTTGTCAGGGAAGTACAAGTTTATTCCTCTTCTTAAGATCCGACAAAATATTCATACTATATTGTCAACTGACCTAGTTATCTTCTTATCCTGCAAAGATTAATTTCCTGCCAATTTGGATTAAATTTCTATTGCATAATTACCAAGAACCTTGGGAATCTCTATATCCTTTGCGTCTTAATCAGACCTTTAATTTTGCTTAATCACTTACTGGTCTACAAGGGTTGAGATATGTGATGTCTGCCCTATATTCCTGTAACTTTTGTAACTTTTTTTCTTATTGTACCAATTAGTGCTTTGTTTTATTTAGAACAGTTATGTCTCTGTATTTTTAGGATGCTATAGGACTTCTGAGTTTTTCAATATAATATGAATATCAGTAACAAACACCACAGACACTGAAGACACAGAGGATAACTGGTTTGAGTCTCCTGCACCAAGCCATAGCCAGAATTATTCATTCATAAATCTCTCGTTCTTTAAATAAATACATATTCATCCAGGCATAATGCAGAAAGCCAGAAAAACATGAAATCAAGGAATATAAAAATATACAGTTGTTGTAATTTGCCCGGTGGCCTCTTTTTTCAACAAAGTTAGAAGAATTTTAACTTTATTAGAATCCTTTACTAGAATTCTAACTTCATTAGAATTATTTATATTTAATATGAAAAGCAGAATGAATCTATTTTTTTTTTTTTTGAGATGGAGTTTCGCTCTTATTGCCTAGGCTGGAGTGCAATGGCACAATCTCAGCTCACAACAACCTCCGCCACCAGAGTTCAAACAATTCTCCTGCCTCAGCCTCCCGAGTAGCTGGGAATAGAGGCATGAAACACTATGCCTCATTTTTTTATTTTTAGTAGAGATGGAGTTTCTCTCTGTTGGTCACATTGGTCTCAAACTCCAGACCTCAGGTGATCCTCCCACCTCAGCCTCTTAAAGTGCTGAGATTATAGGCATGAGCCACTGCACCCAGACTCATTTTTTAAATATTAATTTTGCAGTAGTCTCCTAACTAGGTGTCCTATGGCCACTCTTGCTTTCGTACAAACTTGTCTCTACACAGTAGAGTGGCCTTTTTTAAACATAACTCTAATCATGGTGTCTCCCCTGTCAGGTAAACAGGAAGATACTAATCAATGAGCAAAAAGTTTAGAGTAAAATAGTTAGCAATCCAATTAATTAAATGATTCATCAAAGTAAAACAAATCTGATCACATGACGCTTCTGCCGAAAGTATTCAATAATTTCCTACGACTCTCTGGCAAGACCAAATTTTTTAAAGACATATAAACTCTAATATAATCTGATTCTTACCTACCTTTTCAGTCTTACTGTGTTACATATTAATTATTCCAATCTCATTGGTCTTATGTCAGTTCCTTCAACATGTCATGCCCCCTCTCACCACAGGATGTTTGTGCATGTGCCTGTTGTATGGAATGCTCTCCACTCACTCCATTCTGCTAATTTCCATTCATTTTTCAAATTCTCATACAGATATTGCCTCTTCAGGGAGACTCTATCTGAATGGTTTTCTCTAACTTTTTCTGTAATAGGTCTTTTATCATTCAAAATTGTAATGTGTAATTTTTTGTGACTCCTATCCAACTCTCCACACTAGCATGTAAACTACAAGAGGGCACAAAGCAAGTACCTTGACAGTTTTATCCCTATCACCTAGCAAAGCTCCTGGAAAATAGAAATACTCTTGTATGTTTAATGAATTAGTAAATGTCTGTGGATTAGTCTTTTCTAAAACACAGGCCAGTAAAACCATTGTTTCTTGTATTCAGTATTTAACATGCCAATATCTAGAACACTATAGCCTGAACAATTCATTTTCATCATTCAGCTAAGGAGAAATAAGACTTTTCAAGCTATTGACCCTACTGTTTTGGTTTCTTCACATGATTATTTTTTACTTTGACAGAATTGAGGATTAGAATTAAGCAAGAAGCATAATCATATTTCAAGATACCTTGGAGTGGCAGGAAATTTAAATGGTGGGAAGGAGTCACTGCCCAGGAATATCTACAGAAAGATGATAAAGAGGTCAGCCACTAGTTTGTGGTGAGCATCAAAATGATGGTGAGAGCAATCCAGGACTGTAAGAACCAAATTACAACCCAAGGCCTCAGAATTGGATAATATGTAATAGAGAATGCATATAATAAAGAACAGGTAGAATCAGGAAGAGAGCTGTAGCTTTAAATAGGAACTCAATGATTATCTCTCTGTATCAGATTCTGGGTCAGATTATCTGACAAGGGGACACTGGGATCCACATACAAACTAAAGGATCAGTTCTAGGTCATCAACATTTTTTTCTAATGATCAAACATATATATGTTCCTTAATATGGAGGGAAAAATCAAAATTTTGGTGTACTGTTTTTTACAGTTTACAGAACATGCCAATATATATATCTACTATATGTATTGATAAGGAAAAACGCCCATTTTAACCTCCTCCTATCAAATGATATCCTCAGAACAGAAAATAGTGACCTAGCAGACAAGCTCTAGATTTCGGAAAACATTCAAAGTTGTAAACAGACCACAGTAACAAATGCCTAATCTAAAATTTACAAAAATTTAAATGTACAATTCCATTTGTACACTTCCAATGTACAACTGCAAATCTATGCAAAGTCTGCAAGTTTCATTTTATTTATTTTTTAATTTTTTATCTTTTTATTTTTATTGCATTTTAGGTTTGGGGGGTACATGTGCAGAACATGCAAGATAGTTGCATAGGTACACACATGGCAGTGTATTTTGTTGCCTTCCTCCCCTTCACCCACATTTGGCATTTCTCCCCAGGCTATCCCACCCTATCTCCCCCCACTGTCCCTCCCCTATTCCCCCCCAATAGACCCCAGTGTGTAGTACCCCCTTCCCTGTGTCCATGTGTTCTCATTTTTCCTCACTTGCCTATGAGTGAGAATATGTGGTATTTCATTTTCTGTTCTTGTGTCAGTTTGCTGAGAATGATGTTCTCCAAATTCATCCATGTCCTTACAAAGGACAAAAATTCATCATTTTGATTGCTGCATAATATTCCATGGTGTATATGTGCCACACTTTCCCAGTCCAGTCTATCATCGATGGGCATTTGGGTTGGTTCCAGGTCTTTGCTATTGTAAACAGCGCTGCAATGAACATTCGTGTGCGTGTGTCCTTATAGTAGAACGATTTATAGTCCTTTGGATATATACCCAGTAATGGGATTTCTGGGTCAAATGGAATTTCTATTTCTAGGTCCTTGAGGAATCGCCACACTGTCTTCCACAATGGTTGAACTAATTTACACTCCCACCAATAGTGTAAGAGTGTTCCTATTTCTCCACATCCTCTCCAGCATCTGTTGTCTCCAGATTTTTTTAATGATCGCCATTCTAACCGGTGTGAGAGATGGTATCTCAATGTGGTTTTGATTTGCATCTCTCTAATGACCAGTGATGATGAGCATTTTTTCATGTGTTTGTTGGCCTCATGTATGTCTTCTTTTGTAAAGTGTCTGTTCATATCCTTTGCCCATTTTTTAATGGGCTTGTTTGTTTTTTCCTGTAAATCTGTTTGAGTTCTTTGTAAATTCTGGATATCAGCCCTTTGTCAGATGCGTAAACTGCAAAGATTTTTTCCCATTCTGTTGGTTGCCGATTCACTCTAATGACTGTTTCTTTTGCCGTGCAAAAGCTGTGGAGTTTGATTAGGTCCCATTTGTCTATTTTGGCTTTTGTTGCCAATGCTTTTTGTGTTTTGGTCATGAAGTCCTTGTCTACTCCTATGTCCTGAATGGTTTTGCCTAGGTTTTCTTCTAGGGTTTTTATGGTGCCAGGTCTTATGTTTAACACTTTTGTAGTGGGCTGAATAACGCATTCCCGAAATCTGCATTCTAATTCCTAGAACCTATGAGCATTACTCTACATGACAAAAAATAAACAGATCTTTACCAATCTGATCAAGTTAAGGATCTTGAGATAAAGAGGTTTTCTGAGATTATCTAGGGTTGGCCGTGAATACAATCACATGTATCCTCTCAGGACTGAAGCAGAGCAAGATTCTACAACAGATAAAAGAGGAGATGGCAATGTGACTGTGGAGGCAGACTGGAGTGATGGGACCATAAGCCAAGAAATGCTGGTAGCTTCCAGAAGCTGGAAGAGGCAAGACATAAACTCTCCTGCAGCTTTGACAGCAAGCAGAGTCTTGATTTGGCCCTGTGACTCTGATTTCCGACTTCTGCCTCCAGAACTGTGAGAGAATAAATTACCCAAACTTCATGGTTATATGTTGTTATAAAAACCACAGAAAACTAATGCAACTTGTGAAAATTGTGATTCTTACTCATAAGGTAGGAATCAACCCAGTTGCACTTAAGCCACCATTTTGTGGACTACAAAGGAAAAGTGCCCTCCCTTTTAGTCACTGAGTCAAGCTCACTCAGAAAACTGAGCCAAGGTACTCAAGAAATCTTTGTGCATTTATATTTTTTGTACTAAATTTCATTAGACAATACAGTATTCCCTCCTTATCCATGGAAAATAAGTCCTAAGACCCCCCCAGTGAATGCCTAAAACTGCTGATAGTACTGAACTCAATATACATACTATGTTTTTTCTATACACACACGGTAGCATGCAGTTTTGTAGTTTGAGGCACACCAGCAAAACTAGCACAAATTTTTCATTCTTCACAATTTCATGGATGATTTATTTTTACCACAGATCTTAGCAACCTCGGCATATAATCTTTCTCCTTATTAAGACAAAACTTACACCTTTTCACTTGAAGCACTTTACAGCTTCTCTTCAAAATATCTGAGTTGCCAGCATCACTACTCTTGTGTGTTGGTACCATTATTAGGTAAAATATGGCTTATCACAATAAGTAGCCATAATAAATAAACCAAGGGTCAAGTCACCACAGGCACTGTGAATACAGTGACAGTTAATCTGATAACCAAAGCAGCTAATAAGTAACTAAGGGGCCAGGAACCTATACGGCATAGATACACTGGAACAAGGAATTATTCATCTCCCAAGTGGGAAGGACTGATACAGCACAAGATTTAACCACACTCTCAGAATAATGCGTAATTTAAAATTTCTGAATTTCTAGGATTTTCTATTTAATATTTTCAGAATGCAGTTGACCGTGGGCAACTCAAACAGCAGAAAGCAAAATTGTGCCTAAGAGGGGGCTACTATAATCATAATCATTTGATGGCTAAAACTATATGTGCAACCCCTTAAGAAAACATTGATATACTAATTTCAAGCAAACTTTTCAAATTGTCTAATAGTTAGTTCATTGTAACACAACCTGCTCATCAGAGCACTGAAAGCCACAACTGCCAATACTATACACTGATTTTAATTCTTTCCACAAACATTTCATGAACAGACATTAGGAGTAAATAGGCCAATTAAAATAAGCCTCCTGACTTCACTTCAAAGTAGCAAAATTGAGAGTGATGGCCCTGTGAGGCACCAGCCTACTGAGGAAATTGGCAGCTGAGGAGAGGCATAATGAAAGGCCTAGCCCTTCTCACAGACGAATGCAGCCGGTGCTGCATTATATCCATCATGTACCTATCATGACTTTAGATTCAACCCTATCCCTATCCTCAGGACAGGAAAAATGGTCCAGAGTCTTGAACAGCACATTCACTGAAAGGTAGACCCATCAGTGGAAATAAAACCTGCACTGAAAGGCATTTTCCCTGGGCCTATGGTTGGACAAAGGGGACTCAACAAATTGCTATCACCTCTTTATTTGCTGATTTTATTATACAGGACAAATATGGCTATTTTCTTTAAATTGCCTGACATACAGTTGGTCGATGTGACTGAAATGTAATGATGTCCTAAGATTGTGATAAAGTGGTCCAGAAACCCACCTGTAACACCGTATCTCACCACCTGAGGTACTTCAGTTGTCTCCAGGACTGACTCCAACGTCACATATCCTCCTCTTCATTATTTCTACTTTGACATACTACTGTTCATCAAAGTAATAGTTGCCATGCATCATAGTTTCTAGAATTTTATGAGAGCTAACACATGCCTCGACTCAGTAGATAAGTAGTGACTATTAAGGTAATTCATAAGTGCTTTATGTATTTTCACCATTAGGAGGAAGTAAAAAGGCTTAGAAATGGAGGGACAACATGTATCTGGGAATGCAGAGAATCGAACATCCAACATAGTTCTTCCCGATACATATTATTTCAGATAAAGCACAGTATAATGAACAGAAAATTCACTTCTTGGTCTCTTCTGCTTCCTCTTTGAACTCCTGGATCTAGTTATTCTGATAGATGACTCTTTTCAAGTTTCATTTTTTGCTCGTTCATGTTAAAACAATAGCCAGGCCATACAAACAGTGAAAATTACAACTTGAATTACTTACAAGTTATCAGAAGGAAAAAAAAATCTTCAAAGCAGCTGAAAACTCTTCTTCAAAGTTTATTTCCACTAAGGCAAGGACATCTTACTACTTACCTGTTCATCTGAATATTCCACTTGTTTAGAAAGGCAATAATAAAACCATTCTTGAACTTGAGAAGTATTTCCAAGGAGAAACATCATAATTCACTGTTATTCTTTATCAAGATTGTAAGAGAATTTATTTACAGAGTTATGACTAGAATCTGTATGTGACAGTCTACATTCAGGTTTAGTGACTTAATAAGGAATTGTTTTAATTCAATTGCCATAGGTCTAACAACTGTGGACCTGCTAAATCTTGTTTGGAAATTCTAGTAGGACAAAGTCTTAACACATATAACCATCTGCAAAGGAGGTCTTCTTCTATAAAGAAAGGAAATCCTTTTTGATTGAGTGAACTGTTTCAGATAAGACACATATGGTATAGAGAAGAAAGAGATACCCACCCCACCAATCAGATGAGTAGAAAGAATAGAATCTGGTAACTGATAAGGTGATAGATGTCAGTTCATCGATCATCTGTTAGCACTTGTAAACATGGTAAGCCTTAAAATTATGGTGATGAAAATTATAGTTACCATTTATTCAGTGTTTACAATGTGTCAGGGACTAGTGGATCAAAAGTATCAAAGAGAAGTAGACCTTTGACTAGAATCTGCTAATAAATGAGTCTGGGGCGCTGATGACCAGACAATGAGGAAGGGCAGAGCTTTCTACTGACTGATGAGGTGTAACTGTGGAAAAGAGAAGGAAACTGAAACTCACCTCTTCATTACTTGCTATTATGGACAAGTAACAAAAGAAAACTAGAAAAATTGACTAAAGTGATTATAAAGAACTAAATTGCCCGGGAGAAGGTTCAGCTAAGGGAAAATCTATTTTCAGCAGTTCTGTCTCTATGTCAAAGATTACCTGCATAAGAAGCATTTGTACAGAGCTATGGAAAGTAGGTATTAAGGAATATGTCACAATGGAACAATCAGACAACTACTTTAGCTTAGATGCTTAGGGCTTAAACAACAGTGAAAAGATCCCGGTAAACTGAAAGGCCAGCTACATGAAAGCTCTTAGGATCTTCCGCCAAAATCAGCTGCACTCCAACCCACCCTCTGCCCACACAACATATTTTGTAGCAGAATGAAAGTCTGAACAGAGGTTTGAATGCCAACAAAAGGCAGAAAGATATGTTTATCCTGGAAGAAAAGCTTCTTAAGTTCTGCTTTATTCATTATGTCATTTACTCCTCCTGACCAGACTATGAGGTCATTACCATCCTCATTTTACCAAGGAAAATGTTAATGACAGGCCAAGATCACCTAGGCAAAAATATGTTGTCAGCAGGATCTGAACCTAGACCTGTGGTACCTCTAACCCATCAGCAAGGATGCATGTTGAGTTTAAGTTCACCCCTCCTTGCGACATTACCGCTGTAGTCTACACAAGCAATGGTAAGAGATTTCACAAAAGTCGTAAATTATCTGTTCTACACTGCCTGAATTCTGGCCTAGGTGTTCTGAGTGTTAAATTGCTAGTAAGAGTTAAATTTAAAATATTAATGTATTTATATGCTTTCAATTATAAATTATATTTATAATATAAATACATTAAATTATAAATTATAAACTGAAAATATTAAGATCTTTTCAATGACTTCAAGTTGAAGGTATCACATTAGTGAGAATTTTTTACTTTGAAGTGATTAAAAAACTCTATCAAATTTAAACCTAAACAAAACACTTTCAGGATGAAAAGAGGAGTGACTCTGGCTTCACACATTGGATCCAGGGACTCAAATGCCATTCAGATGCTGTCTCTTCCTCTGTAGACTTTATCTCTGCTTCTATCTCAGCCTGTGTCACTCAGGTACTGGAAGTACAATCATATTGCTACTAATAAGAAAAATTTAAAAATTAAGAGTTTTTTTCCTCAATTTTGTAAAATTCACAGGAAATACTGAATTGGATGTTATCACCACCTTTTGATTAGTACAATCACTTGTGGGCTGAAAGGAGGCCCTATGACTGGTCTACCCTGTTCAATTGCCGCTAAGGGCGAAATCGGTGACCCACACAGCATATTCATGACCACCTGGAAAGTTACTGCAAGCAAGGCAACCACACCAAGTTAGTTTACTACAAATACTTTTACCAATAGCTTTTTAGTAACAGATTTACTTTAGAAATGTATTCCAGACATGCTTATGAGGGTTGAGAGACCAGTGTAAGTAAACAGATCTAGACTTCATTTGGAAGGACAGCCAAGTGTTGATTAACTTTAAAAAAAGTAGTCACTCAGTCTATGAAAGATTTGTTTGAAAGATGTCTTTTGTAAAGCCACTTTGGTGAAAATAAAAAATTATTACACTAGTGAGACTATTTGGGATACTGCGTGTTTCCAAGTTTAAAGAAAAATTTGCTGAGCAATTATAAACTCAGCTTATGCATTTGTCACAGTTTCAATCTGTTTTAAATTAAGGAATGTAGAATTAACAGGCTGATAAAACAGCTTAGGCACAAACACATCTGCAGAGTTTTCAAATAAAGGTGTCACTGGTAGCAAACTATTTGAAAGGGCAAGTAATTCACTGAACCAATATATTCAGAAAACAGCTATCATACTTTGCATTGCAAAAGGATTAAGAAAATACTATAGTCAGTAGCCATTTAATACCACCTAAATAGATGCTAATCAATCTTATTTTGAAGTTGTAAGAAATCATATAGGAACAGACTAAATGAAACTTTAATATAGTTAATGCTAACATTAGACAAACTGCTCAATTCTATCTAAATATTTTCTTTATTTTTTTAAGAGACAGGGTGTCACTCTGTTACCCAAGCTGAAGTGCAATGGGTCAGTCATAGCTCACCACAGCCTCGAACTCCTGGGCTCAACCCATCCTCCCGCCTCAGCCTCCCAGGTAGCTGCGGCTAGAGGAGCACACTGCCATGCCCAACTACATATTTTCTTAATCACCACAATTGCCCTATGAGGTAGATCCCATTATTGTTCCCCAGTTTTGAGACAACTTAAGTGCAATAAGGCTAACTTATTCAAGATCACACTGTGAGTAAGTATCACAGCCAGGATTTAAAAACAGGCTACTTGACTTTGGAATCTACACTTTCAACACTAACCTATAAAGAAGTATACAGTTAATAAAAATGTAAGGATATCATGAAATAAGAAAAAATACATTACTATTCTTTTTCCACAGAGTGAGAGTCCTCTCACCCTGGACTCTGAAAAGAAGAAAACCTTGTTGAATCTGATACTCTAAGTGATTTCCTCTAGCCTGAAGCAGCACACACCAAAAGTCTAGGCATCAACCTAATTAGTTAGATTACATATTTCTCTGTTCCTGACATATCAAGAGGAGAATCATAATCCCAGTAACAGCTCTCTAAACCAATAATAAGTCATATGGTGATCAGCAGAATCTATTCTAGATGGCTTGAATACTCCTGGCTTCCTTCAACAGCAGCACTTCCTTCCTCAGAGTATCCAGAATCCTTCACCTGCTTATCATCAACACATGTTCTCCCCAAAGTAAATGCAAATTCACGCAAATGTGCAACCAAAAAATAGGCTTATGTTTCCATTTTAAAAACTTGAGTCATGTAAACAATTCTAAATAGAACAATCATACCCATGGGTTGGTAGGAGAGGCATCTGCTAGTTGGTGGGAAAGGAAACATAAGGATAGGGATACAGGGAAGTCAGAGGCCTTCATGATACCTCTGAAATCTATCTTCACAGCTGCCATGAACTACATACACGTGGTTTGCTCCAAAGCTGCAGGTACATAAAAGAACTCAAAGAATTAGGACTGAAGAAATATTTTCGCAGATATCTAAAAAGTATGTAAAAAGTCAAAAACTGAAATATTTCAATAGAACCTATTGTCACATATACACCAATAGAGAAGCCTTGCATTTAAGCACGCATTCAAGTATATTTATTGAATGGAGGAATGAAGACAAACTCACTCTCAGAGATATATTACTACCAAGACCATTGCTAAATAGCAAGGGAATGAAGGGTAACAACTGGTATCCACAATTTCCTAAGCCTCCCCTGGCATACCCAGAGGTCTACCAAGTAAATGTCAACCCCTCTGCAGGGTACAGCACCTTCCTGCAAGGCTCATTGAGATGTAATTCACTGAGGCTCTGACAAATGTGAAATTGTTTGGCTTTATGTACATGTACAAAATGAATTAAATGGCTCTGTAATTACTTTCTGTAGGTATGTAGTGGTGCTCATTCCTAAGCTCTCGCACTAGTGATATATATATAGAGAGAGAGAGAGACGACATCATTTTCTTGTATTTTACTTCATTGCACTTTGAAGATTCTGTGTTTTTCAAAATTAAAGGCTGGTGACAATCCTGCATCAAGCAAGTGTATCGGCTCCAGTTTTCCAACAGCATGAGCTCCCTTTGTGTGTCTGTGTCACATTCTGATAATTCTCACAATGTTTCAAACTTCTTCTTTCTTTTAATATCTGTTAGGGTGATCTGTGATCAGGCATCTTTGAAATTGCTATTGCAATTGTTTTAGGGTGCCAAGAACTGCACCAGTGTAAGACAGTCAACTTAATCAAAAAAGGTTTGTGTTCTGACTGCTCCACGGACTGGGTAATCCCCCATCTCTCTTCGTCTGCTTCGAGTCCCTATTTTTGAGACACAACAATATTAAAATTAGGCCAATTAATAACACTACCATGGCTTCTATGTTTTCAAGTGAAAGGAGGAGACACTTGTCTCACTTTAAATCAAAAGCGAGAAACAATTAAGCTTAGTAAGGAAGGCATGTCAAATGCCAAGACAGGGTGAAAGCTAGGGCTCCTGCACTAAATAGCTAGGGAAGTTGTGAACACAAAGGAAAAACTCTTGAAGGAACTTAAATGTATGACTCCAGTGACCATACAAATAAGAAAGTCAACAGCCTTACTGCAGATATGCTAAAAGTTTGAGTGGTTTGGGTAGAAGATTAAACCACCACAACATTACCTTAAGGCAACACCTAATGCAGGGCCAGGTCCTCTCTTTAATTCTACAAAGTCTGAGAGGTCAGGAAGCTACAGAAGAAAACTTCAAAGTTAGCAGAGGTTGGTTCATGAAGTTTAAAGAAAGAGCCATCTCCATAACATAGAAGTCCAAAGTGAAGCAGCAGGTGCTGACAGAGAAACTACATTACCTAAAAGATCTAGATAAGATCATTGACGAAGGTGGTCACACTAAACCACTAGGCAGATTTACAATGTAAATGAAACTGCCTTCCAATAGAAGAAGATGCAGTCTAGGACTTTCGTAGCTAGAGAGCAGCAGTCAATGACTGGCTTCAAAGGACAGGCTAATTTTCTTTTTTTAGGGGCTAATGCAGCTAGTGATTTTAAGTGGAAATTAAGGGTCATTTACCATTCTGGAAACCCTAGGACCCTCAAAAATTATGCTAAATCTGCTCTTCCCGTGCTCTATAAATAACAAAGCCTGGATGATAACACATGTGTTTATGGCATAATTTATTGATTTTTTTGTTTGTTTGCTTTTTTGAGACAGAGTCTCTCTCTCTCAACAGGCCATAGTGGTACAATCTTGGCTCACCACAACCTCCGCCACCCAGGTTCAAGCAATTCTCCTGCCTCAGCCTCCTGAGTAGCTGGGACTACAGGTATGCACCACAATGCCCAGCTAATTTCTGTATAATTAGCTGATATGTTAAGCCACTGTTGAGGCCTACTGCTCAGAAAAAAATATTTCCTTCAACATATTTCTGCTCATTGAAAATGCAACCAGTCACCCAAAAGCTCTGACAGAGATATATAAGGAGACGAATGTTGCTTTCATTCCTGCTAATAAAATACCCCTGAAGCCCATGGATCAGAGTAATTTTGACTTTCAAGTCTTATTATTTCAGATATACTTTTTTTAAGGCTCTAGCTGCCATGGATGGTGATTCCTCTGATAGATTTGAGCAAAGTAAATTGAAAGCCTCTGAAAAGGATTCACCATTCTAGACACCATTAAGAATTTTGTGATTCATAAGAGAAGGTCAAAGTATCCACATTAAGGAGTTTGGAAGAAACTGATTCCAACCTTCACAGATGACTTTGAAGAATCCAAGGCTTCAGTGGAGAAAGTAACTGCAAATGTGGTCGAAATTGCAAGAGAACCAGAATTAAAAGTAGAGTCTGAAGAGGTTACTGAATTGCTGTAATCTCATGATAAGAGTTTGAAGGGATGAACAAGTTGCTTTTTATGAAAAGAAAAGAGTTTCTTGAAATGAAAACTATTCCTGTGAAGATGCTATGAACACTGCCAAAATGACAACAAAGCATTTAGAACAGCACATAAACTAAGTTTCTAAGTAGTGACGGTGTCTGAGAGGATTGACTCCAGTTTTGAAAGAAGTTCTACAGAAGGTATCGAGCATCTCATGCTACAGAGAAATTTTTCATGAAAGGAAAAGTCAATCAATGCAGCAAACTTTACTGTCTTATTTTTAGGAGCCGCCACAGCCACCTCAACCTTTAACAACCACCACCCTGATCAATCAGCAGCCTTCAACATTGAAGCCAGACTCTCCACCAGCAAAAAGATCACAACTTGTTGAAGGTTCAGATGATCATCAGCATTTTTTGCAATAAAATACTTTCAGTTAAGGTATATACATTTTAATTTTAGATATAGTGTGATTACATACTTAATCTACTATAGTAGAATGGAAATATAACTTTTATATGCATTGAGAAACCAAAAAAAGTATGTGACTCACTTTATTGCGGTGGTCTAGAACCAAAGCTGCATTATCTCTAAGGTTTGCCTGGATATATCACCAGTATATATATATATTACAGTACTAGGTAATACATACGTATGTAGTACTAACATATATTATTAGTATGTATAGATTTATGTATGTGTGTATATATGTATAATATATGTGTAATATGTATCTGCTATATAGATCACTAGCAGATATTAAGAATCTACTAGGTCAGTGGGAAAAAATAAGAAACAGTATAGCTTGCATACAAACTTACCCAGAAAAATCAATAATGATTCACTAATACTAATTCTGAGTACTATCAATAAGGAACAATTAACACTCAACATTTTTGAGAGAGGCATAATAAAAATGCAAATCTGAAGTTACACGGAAAGATCAAATCTTTTATTCCACATGTAAGAGAAGCAGTGGGCAAAGAGCCATCTCAGAAGGCTGTATGATGATGATATCTCAACATTAAAGCTGGAGTAGAGGATATGATTTTAGGTGATGCTGAAGAACAGTGGAGTTGTGAAAGAATTTTTAAAAATGATAATACAACTGAATTTAGAAGCCTGTGTGAATTTCAAAGGAAAAATATATTTGGATACTAAGTTTCCAAACCAATCCCTCATGATTCACCTATGATTGCTTTGAACTATAAGTAGGACTTTCTGATATTTTTCAAATTTGAGGTCTTTGAAGTATTGCTTTGATTCCCCTAAGCTAAAGCAGGGTGAGGTGTTTTCAGACCTTTAAACTCTCAGAAAAACTCTCAACCTACTTCAGAATTTCAGAAAGGAATTTGTATTACTATATTAAAGGGAGTTTTAAAAATAACTAATGGTTTTCAGTTATAAATAGTTTTCAGGTATCCTATGTCATTCAGGGTAAATGTTGATTAACCTAGAAATCAAAATCAGATTTCTTAAGAATTCTTAAAGTTCGGTGGAATAGAGGGTTTGTAGAAGTTAGTAGTAAAAGTTAGGTGGTGAGGGTTCCAACATCATCTCGGCAGATAACCAACTGTATATGTGCACATTTGTGTAACTATCACAACTCCTTGGCTTCATCACTACCCATAAAAATGTGTTGGATCAAGCAACTGAGCAGCAGAGTTCAAAAGGGGCATTACTGTCCCACAAGGTATCTTGGAATCTTGTGGAAGTGTTTTCAGCGTTTATGATGATGTTAAGGTGCTATGGTCAATTTGACAAGCAGGGATAATAGATACCCTTGAATGCTCCTTACAGCTCTATACCATGAAGAATCTCCAAATCCCACAGATTTTCAAATGTCCTACCAAACATTCTCATATAGGTTCAAAACCTGTTTTTGCTTTTTTATGTTTACATTATATTTATGTTCATCTGAGCCTAGAACCTATTTTATATAATACTAATAATATATACATAGACATGTATATGTCTTAATCTGTTCTGATTGCTTTAACGAAATACCTTAGACTGGGTAATTTATAAACAACAGAAATTTTTTCCTATAGTTCTAAAGGTTGGGAAGTCCAAAATCAACATGCCTGCAAATCTTGTGTCTGGTGAGGGCCCATTCCTCATAGATGGTACCTTCTAGCTGTGTTCTCACATGGTAAAAGATGCAAACAAACTCTCTCAAACCCTTTTTTTTTTTTTTTTTTAAGATGGAGTCTCCCTCTGTTGCCAGGCTGGAGCACAGTGTTGTGATCTTGGCTCAGTGCAATTCCGCCTCCCAGGTTCAAGTGATTCTCCTGCCTCAGCCTCCTGAGTAGCTGGGACTACAGGCTCACACCACCACATCCAGCTAATGTTTGTATTTTTAGTAGAAATGGGTTTAATCATGTTGGCCAGGATGGTCTCGATCTCTTGACCTCATGATCCACCCACCTCCGCCTCCCAGTGTGCTGGGATTACAAGCATGAGCCACTGCGCCCAGCCTCAAACCTTTTTTATTGAAGGTCACTAACCTCATTCATGAGGGCACAGCCCTCATGACAATTACCTGGGAAAGGCCCAATCTCTTAATACTATCACCTTGGGGGTCAGATTTAAACAGATTAATTTGTGGGGGCATACAAACATTCACACCAGAGCTCTGTGTCTGTGTGTTTGTGTGTGTGTGTGTGTGTGTGTGTTGGGCCTTATTTTCTGATAAAAATCTACATCTTTTCTTCTATATTTCTTGATCAAATTACTTTTTCTTACTATAGTATGTGTGTCTAATATTTTTATCACTAGTGGGCTTTTTTTCCATTGTCTGTTTTTTCTTGCTATCATTTTTCAGTATTCCTAATAATTTATTGAATGCTTAACATTGTTATTTTTCTCCAAAGATTTGCTTTAGCATTTGGCTAGGATTTAAATTGGATACTGACTTAATTCAAGCCTCACTGTTTAAGATCTGGTCTACTTCTGCTATACCTAGACAACAGGCCTTCAGGGTCCCAAAGGAGATTCTGAGTCCCTTCCTCTTGGCAAATCATATCCCTCTAGCACCATGAAACTTCCAAACTTTTTGCTGTTTCATACCGTGTTGGCAATCAGTTTCTGCTCATCTTTTCAGCCTCTCACTGTTCACTAACTATGACTTGGCCAGTGTTTTAAGGGGAAGATGATAGTGTGTTTCCTTCTCTCCAGGATCATGGCTCCTTCAGTTCTGGCTGCCTTGGTGACTTTAAGATGTTTTTGAATAGTTTTCCCATACCCCTTGGCTTTTGGAAGTCGGTTTCAACTACCACAATTTAGTCTGTTGTATCTGGAAGTAAAAGTCTAGCATGGTTTAAAAATGCAAAGAATTTCCTAGGAATACAACTATTGTGTAAGTTGAGAATTATTACCATTTGTTTTGTTCAAAAACTTATTAAAATGTCAGAAAATCACATTACCCATGACTGTAAGGGTCACTGAGTCACCAATTCAAGATATTTACATTATGCATTTACCATAACGGTATTTATGATGATTCTATGTGTATGTATATATATAAACAGATCATTTTTCTTCCTTAAACACAAATTAATCATTAATTAAAAATAGGTTCAAGTATCTAAACACACTGCTTTACATTCTAGAGTAATTGTGTCTAAACAGCTATGGGTGGAAAAGAAAAGCATAACATCTTAAACCCCCTCTTTTTAACTCCTCTGCCCCCAGGTCCCACACTTATTCAGCTACAGAAACTCATAGGTTACTTTAATGTTAGTACTGAACCTGAATATAGGAAGAATTCTCCTGGAATCTTCAACAGCATTGCCTAGAATTCGGACTGTCATCTGAAAAAGGCATGGGATGGCAAATATCCAAGGAAAGGCTGCAATGGCTCCTGCTGCATGTCCAAGTTCCAGACACAAAAACAAAGGTGCTGAGCTTTCTTTTTGGATAGAACAAGGTATTTGGATTGGAGACATCTGTAAAGTACCCAGGTCAAGAAAACTGGCTTCTAGGGCAAGGATTTGCAAGGTATGCTGTTAGAAGCAATAACTGAGGAGACAATGTCCCTCAGGCAGGCCAGAGAACAAGTCGTCCACCTACAGAAAGGTATAGAGTTAGAGGTCCCTGAGTAGATACGGGGAGGGCAGTGGGAAGGATTCTATAGTGTCCAACAAAGCATCCTTTGAGAGAACAAACCAGCATTTATTAGCACATCTGCCAAACTGATGGCCTCAATACCAGATTCCAACAATGATCAAGTAAAATCTTGGTCTTTTCTTCTAGTTCCTCCTCCTTGCCTGATCTTAAAGGAGCCAGAAGCAACAGCTAACAAGAGGGAGAAGAAATAGGACAAAACCAGCTAAGAAATAAACCATGACTTGGCCTATTTCCCACTGCTGAGGGTTGTAGAACCTGGGTCATGCCTAAGCTGAGTTTGGAGGATACCAGGATGAACACAAGAGGAGAATCTTTAAACTGCATGTAGCATGAATTTTATTTGCATTAGACAAGACTTCTTAATGCCTAAAAGCAAGACTATTCTTTATTTCAAAGTAACTGAAAAAAGTGAAGAAATTTTGCAGAGATCTGATTTAGAACCTAAAAGGGAGACCCAACTATATGGATCTAAAGAGGATGGTAGGGATAACAAGGTTATTTTCCAAATGCAAGCTATTGAGTACAGTCCCTTAAACACACCAGGTAGGAGAATTTGCCAATTTAGAAAAATAACAAGTATTAGCAAATTATCCAATTGCTAATCCTCATGTTATCCAATACACTAGATGGGGGTCAATGAGTTTTGCAGTTGAAATGATCTTAATGATGTAATAATTTTGAAAATAATTGATATAGGATAAAGTTCTTAGAACTAAAGCCTAAGCATTTGGTTAATTATTTATTCTCTCCCCTATTATATTAAAATATAATGATGCATAGGAGTGTTCCAAATTACAAGAATGGATACAAAGCATAAAATTTAACTGTAAGAGAATCATTTTTACAATGCAAAGAAGCAATTATAAGATGAATGTGGAATTTTTCAACTTCCAAAGGAACTAAAACTGTCAATGCCAACTCTTTCGTAAGACGCAAAGTCTTTGTATACATGGAATCTCACAGATGTGTACAAATCAAGTACTGTGATAAAATAACCTCAAAACACTTGTCTTGCTACAAACACCTTACAGAAATTCATTCTTATTGTCTTTCTCAAGTAGTAAGCAAGATAAACACTAGGATTATTTTGCTTATATATTATGTAATAAAACTTAAATTTAAACATTCAGTCAAATGCCAAGTGAACTATAACTTTCATATTAAGAATTCCAATGCATACATCTATCTGTTTAACTGAATGATGACTCAAAGTAACATCCTTTTCATAACAATTTTTGAAAATACAGTAAAATGCAATTAGAAAGTGTCTTGCTATTCCACAGGTTCAGTTTCTCTCCAAATCTGAGCACATCTCCTGTATACTTAAGAATACAGAACACATATCCCAAACATGAAAAACTGTCAGATGTCTCATTAGTCCTAGACTATGACAGCAATGGTGAAACAGTGCATCTCTACAGGAGACTGGATGTAACTGATAACAAAGCATTGACAAGATAAAATGGAAAAAGTATCAAGAAAAGTACCACTAGCACTAATCAACTTACCTAAAATTAAAATAAACAGAAATACGTATGCTCCCTACGTCTTACCAAATAGCAATAACCCTAAATTTTGGGAAAATCTGTCAGATCATGAAAACCTTGGTATGAATAGATTCTGTTAGCATATTGATACTGAAAATCCCATTACACATTCCTCTATTCGAGAAAAAGGGTTTTAAAATTAATTTTTGAACAGTAATAGTATTTGTGCTGAATATTTTAACATTAATAGTTAAAAGTAACAGAAGTGTAAAGCTAAGGAAACAAGCAATAATTATATTCAAAGACATTTTTTATACCTATTTCAAATATACTGTTTTTATACTTATTGAAAATATATGAAGTATCTCTTTATATGAAGACATGGGATGATTTAGAATTAAAACCTTTGTAAGTTGGAGAGAAACACAGATATTAAGCTTCTCCTTCAAACTTGTTATTTTATAAATAAGAACATTTGAGCTAAAAGTGAAATACCCTGGGTCATATAGTTAATAGCATTTACTCATTAACTTGATTTCTTATGTCATCATATATTTGAATGCCTACTAAGTTTAAGGAAGAAGTACCATAAGGACTGTGGAGAATATCAAGATGATATTTGACCCAGCCCAACCCTTATATAAAGACTTATGTACATAAAGTAACTGCACAGGTAACTGTAATACTAATTGTTACAATGTATGATTGACTAGAATATATATAGTATTTTAAAGGAGGCTAGAACTATGAAAAATCAGAGAGAAGAACAAAGACTTCAGAAAGGACAGATTTGGAATTGTGTCCTGGCATTGTTCTAAGCACTTTAATTTTCATAGCTATCTATTATTATTCCAATTTTACAAACTGAAGCTATGGGCAAAAGCTAACCCCTGAGAGCGCTGGACTCATGACCAGAGGCAGCGTGAACTCAAACTCCATGCTCTCAAGCCAATGCGTATGCTGCCTCTCAGAGCCAACCCCAGATGCTACTCACACTCTACTCTAGCCCTCGTACATTCTCTATCGGCCTGAGAAGGTTGTGGTGCTGCTCTCTACTCTCTGGCTAAGATCCAGGAAGTTAGTTATGTTTTTGTCTGTCCTTCTTTCCTTATTCTTCTCCCCAGCCCCCTCTTTCCAGGAAGCCTTCAGACTGTTAACATTTTCAAATGCTGCACACAGAATCAGAGCTTTCCTCAGGCTTGGGGCCAGCACAGACATACAAAGTCATTTCTCACTGGTTTCCCATCGCTGGCTTATTCATTTATTTTATTTCTTTTCAAATCATACACGGAAGAAAGGTGGGGTAATAAGGGGCTAAGTGAATGTGACAATTGTTTCCAGAAATCCTTATCCCTTCAATAATTAGTCTACCATAAACAAACATTTTTTAAATATTTAGTTTGCTTTTATCTTAACATATTCCATTTCCACTGATTCACTTAACTCTATTCCCATATATTTAAGGCAGTAATAGCATTCAGGGTTTACACACTCAACATCACACTGTCTCCTAAGTTCATACTCCTCTTTCCTATCACTATTCCAAAATATCATAACTTAAAACTAATGGTGTCAAGTGCATTCAATTCCAGACCAACTTTGGAGTGAGTGCTTTATATTTAAATTTTGTTATTTCTCTTATGGTTTGCAAAGGAAAGATATTACTACTAAACACAGTAATTTTGTAAACAAATAAATATTATTTAAAATGTATTGGAGACCAGGTGCAGTGGCTCACACCTGTAATCTCAGCACTTTGGGAGGCCAAGGTGGGAGGATTGCTGGACCCCAGGAGTTCAAGACCAGCCTGGAAAAACATAGCGAAACCTTGTCTCTACAAAAAATAAAAAAAAGTTAGCAGGGTGTGGTAGTGTGTGCCTGTGGTCCTGGCTAGTCAGGAGGCTGAGGCAAGAGGAAAGAGGATAGCTTAAATCCAGGAGGTTGAGACTGCAGTTAGCCATGATTATACCACTGCACTCCAGCTTGGGAGACAGAGTAACATCTTGTCTCAAAAAAAACAAAAAAAAATATAAGATCTATTGGAAACCAAACTGACATGATTGGCAGTGAGTTATTCAGTTTTATGAACTGTATATGTCCAGATCGCTTTTTAAATCATGTCTAAAACTGGCTTTAATTCCTTAATGGGCAAGAGCCTGATCTTGCAGGGACAGGAGTAATTACTTCTCTACCTCTCAAATCTCCATGCTACAATAGGAGATTAAATTGAACATTTAGAGCAAGTAGCCAATAAGAGACTTATCAGTAGCTGAGCTTTATTTCTAGGCTTCTTTTTTTCCTTACCCAACACAAACTCATAGTACTTATGTTGGTAAGGTGATATATGATTAATAGCGTGAGCTGTTTGCTGCTAATCTAGCGTTTCTAATCTTCCTTTTCTCCTAAAAAGGTTTCCTTAGCTATCTTGTTCCGTTTTTCTTGGGTACCAAAGTTTGAGAAGTCACATTGTAGATTAAATTTGCAAATGCTGTAAAATGCCAAAACTTATCCATGATATCATTATAAACACTCATGGGGAATGGAGATAAGTGAGAGAGAATATCATCCTGCACCTCATGCCTTGTAATAGTCTCACTGACTATGGATCATCTGGAAAGTAGAACCACAAAGCATAATAATTAGCAGTTTAAAGCACTTCACATTCACTAATTATTTAATCCAATCACCTCCCTATGGAGAATATTTAATAACGTGCTGACCTTAACATAAGATGATTGTCCTGCTGAGCACTCTGCTTCCCCAGTGAGTGCCATGAGTTGTTTTTTTAGTAGCAGGAAGGAAGCTGATCTTCTCTCTTACCAAGCCTCCTATGGCCAACAATAAGCATCATCACTGGTTGATGAAACGGAGGACCACAGAAGCCGGCCTTTGCTAGAGATAAGACCACGACAATGGACAGCCTTAGGAAGGGAGACAAAGCTGTGGGTTTCATTAGCTCCCTGCACTAATCAGCTTAGCTGCTACCACAGGAGATGTGTGGATGTTTTTCTGCAATAAGTAAAGCTATAAAATTAGCATTATACCTTTAAAATCTGGTTAAAACTTATGCGCCTGCTAATCTTAACTTCTGAAACTTCTAGCATTGGTTGAATGTGAGAAACTATAACTGCTATTGACAAGCATGGAGGAAACCAATCCCCTGGCAGCAGACAAGAGTTCACAGAAATTGATTATATATGAGTAGATACATGCAGGGTGAGAGAGTAAAAGGAGACAAAGCCCACAAATACAAACAGAAGAGGGGGCAGGAGCAAAAAACTCAAGAGTAGAGACAACACCACAAGGGTTATGAGAGATATATTAGTATATTTCTCTGGAGAGGAAAGTAAGAAAATTACTTAAATCTAGGCAGTAAAAAATAGCTTAAACTGGAAAAACTCCTTTATAGGTTAGATATCTGTGTCATTTAAACTTTGGAAGAAAAGGAAGACACTATTAATCATTAGTCAAGACAACCAGCACTATAAAATGTATTATTCTGAAACTCAATCAGGGTGAATGGTCATCCTACATATAGTTATGAGCAATAGTTGGGCACAGAGACAAAGAAGCATTTCTCAGAACTGACCATCAGAGAAGCAAATGTCTTAAGTCATTTTTATATGGTTATTCCTTCTACGAAGGCTTTTTTTTCTTTCCATCTGCAGTGGAGGAAACCTTCACTAAAGGCCTGGAACTTAGCTTACAGATACAGAAAAAAATAAAGTCAGATTCTCAAGTTACCACATTCTCATGTATCCTGCTTTCTACTTTGCTAATTATTATGGACTGAATTGTGTTCCCCTAAAATTTATAGTCTGAAGCCCTAAACTTCAATGTGACTCTTTTGGAGATAGAGCCTTTAAAGAAGTGATTATGGTTAAACAGCATCATAAAAGTGAGGCCCTAATCTAATAGGACTGGGTCCTTCTAAGAAGAGGAGAAGCCCCCAGAGATCTCTCTCCATTCACAGAGAAGAGGCCATGTGAGGACACAGGAAGAAGATGCCATCTGCAAGCCAAGGATGGGGCCTGAAAAGAAACCAGACCTGCTGGCACCTTGATCCTGGACCTTCAGCCTCCAGAACTACAAGAAAATCTCTGTCATTTAAGCCACCCAGGGTCTGGCATTTTGTTTTGGCAGCCTGTGCAGACTAAGACGATCACGAAGTGTTAATTTAATCAGTAAGAATAACTAACCAACTTGAAAGCATCTTCCATGCCCTCTATTTCTGTCTTTGCTGTGTCTTAGAACTTCACAATGGTCTCAAGAGACAGGTGAAAGGCAGAGCTGAACCACAGGGGCAAATTCTATACCTGGGTCATCCCAGGAGAGTGAAAACCTGAGGAAACAGAAGAAACATGGAATGTGAAGGAGTTAAAATTCAAAATGAAGGCTTGCTGCCAATCTAAAGGAAGGCCAAGGCTGACGTAAAAGTCAGAATAAATAGCCATGAGTTAGCAATCAAGGCAACTCAGGGAGGCCTGGGCCAGATGAACTGCTTTTGTGAGCCGGTGAAGGAAAGGTGGGTATATAACGTGGCTCTGTGGGAGAGCAGGAACTCTTTCTCCTCTTCCTACCTAAGAGATTTCCTGCAAAGTATCTGCCAGAGACTGGAGGTGACATAGCTTAGTGTTCAAGATCCTGGGAGTTAACTGGATCTAGGTATAAATTCCTGCTCTGCAACTTCCTAACTATGTGACCTTGAGTAAGGAGTTTATTCTACCCTCAATTTCAGGTCTCCAATATGCAAAATGGGTATAATAATATTAGTCACTGTTTGACCTTCTTCGAGAAAAACATTGTGGGCTCTCTTTAAACAGGCCAATATTCCTGGGAGGGGTGAGGAGGAATGGATGCCACTGTGAGTCACTAATTCCATAGGTTTGCTTTAGACTTCTGTTATTGATGTGTATAAGTGTGTGGCAGACGTGGATCAAAAGCAAGGAAAAAGATAAAGAGAGCAATGCTAATGTCAACTATTCCTAGTTTATTTTCCTTAGAGCCAGCCCCAATTGTCAAAACACCTTATAAGCAACAAACACTGACTGACTTGGGTGAAAACCTTTGTGAACAGTCTTTGCTGGAGTTCAGGGCAATGTTTCTGACTAAGAAACAAATAAACCTAATGGTGTACTGCTGACCTTTGGCCTTTATAACTAGGTTTCATTCACACAGTCCTCCAACTCATCACTTTTACATACTGGGCAATCCTTATCAATGGCACAGAGCTTCGTATTGCTCCCAGACCTCCTCCTCTCCAGGAAGCATTTTAATGTAGATTATTATTATTTTATTTTATTATGTGCCAGCAAGAATAGTAAACTTTAAAATCAATTTGCACTTTTTAGTTCTTAATAATGATTTTTATTTACAGTAATATCCTTCAGATTTTTGGCATACTCAGCCCTTTATTGAAAGACCAATATGAATCTACTATTCTATGACCATTAATAGCTTCAGTTCCCTATAGTGGAATTCTGTTTGCTTTAAATGTCGAGTTGAACATGGAAGGTAGTTTAAAAATCTAATTTAAAAGCCTTAGGTAAATGGTCTCTGAAATGAGTTATTTGTATCTTGAACTGTCATTAAAGGCAGCCTGTCATAAGTGGATCCATTATTTCATTTTATATCAAAGTTCCATTAAATTTTCATAAGAAACTCATAAGCACTTCTGATGTCACGTCCCTTTCAAATTTGTATCTAAGCCTCCAGGAAAGGTTATTTTTTTTTTTTTTAGCAGTCTTAAAAGTAGATTTTCTATCAGTGTCCATTATGGAAGCTAGAACTGCTTATGAACCTAAATGCAAAAGTAACAGAAAAATGACTTCACCAGGTAAGGACCTTGGCCCACCCTATTTAATATTTAGTAATTGGTAATAGAGTCAAATGACAGGCAATTCAGGAAGACCTTGCCTGGCTGCCCTAAAAACGCTCACCAAAGGCATAAGCTCCATAAGTTACTCACCAAGTAATTTTTTTTTATTTTCTTGTATTGGTCCTGCATTTTCATTATTAGAATTTCAAAAACTTACTGCAGTACTAACATATTATTTCTCAAATGAGTTTACAACTACCCACCCAACTTTTTAATCATTTCTTCTACCCATCCCCGTCCATCAGTTATATTTTAAAGTATAAGAAGTGAACTACTGATTACATTAAATAACACTTGTATAATAAGCAACTATGCTAACTATTTTTTAAAGAATGTAAGGAAAATAATCTAATCCAATAAAGTGGATCATCTGTCCTCCTATACTGCATGTATAAACTTCCTTTGAAATTTAGTATATTCCTTGTCTCTAACAGTGGTCTGATGCTAGAAAATACCAAATTTGGTCATCCAACTAGGTTCAAAGAAAGTTCGGAGCTACATATACTAACCAAAGAAACTTCTGTAGCCACAATTGGATAAATTGGTTCAAAAAAGGGGATCATCATTCCTGGTTAAGGAGAAAGTATATAGGCTTTGTGAAGACCATGATTTCCTGAAATATCTATGTCCATAAGCAGTTCACTACTTGGGAGATGGCATGTGGATGCTATATACTATATGAACTTCTTAATAAAATCTGAGCTAGAGCACTTGCACCATCTATCACGGGGGAGCACTGCTTGCCACAGAGTCATCAATGTCCCTAAGTACGTGAGAAGCATAAAGGGAGTCCCAGCAAGATGGCTGGCTACACAGAAGCCTATACTGATCTTTCTCCCCACAATAACACTAAATGTAACAACCATCCACACAAAAAAAGCACCTTCATAGGAGCCCAAAATCGGGTGAGCAGTCACACTAACCATTTTATACTTCTTATCATTGAAAGAGGCACTGAGAAAGGTAGGAAAATCTCTTTTTTTCTTCATTTATTTATTTTGAGACAGGGTCTTGCTCTGTTGCCCAGGCTGGAGTACAGTGGCAATTATGGCTCACTGCCACATAGGAGTTAAGAAGTATTTACTTAGGCAGATGGCAATGACATGGGAGTCCTTGCTAAGGCTTTTCTTTTTAATGAAAAGCAGCCCCAAATCACTTTCTATCAAAAAGCAGCCTGCAAGCTGGGAGTTTGCACAGGTGAATACAGGTAGGAATTAAGGACTAGACATTTTCAAAATGGTGGCTCCGTCGTCCCTTTTCTGCCAGCCCATGTGCAGTGTAAGGAGCAGACAAGATGGCACCCACCAATGGGAAAGCCGATTTGCAGAAGAAGACTAGGGTGGAGCAACCAACCTTTCCCAAGTACTATGTAAACGTCATACCTGATTGAACCAATCTGTGAGCCCTACGTAAATCAGACACTGCCCCCTCAAACTGGACTATAAAAATCAGGACATTTAACTCCACCCAGTCCTTTCCCACTCAAAGACCCTTTCCTCTATAGAGGAAACTGTTTCTCTTTCTCTTCTCTTCTATTAAACCTCCACTCCTAAACTCCTCATGTGTGTCCGTGTCCTAAATTTTTCTGGTGTGTGATGACGAACCCTGGGTGTATACCCCAGGAAACATAGTTGCTTCCACTGCAGCATTCAACTCCCAGGCTCAAGCAATCCTTCTGCTGCAGCCTCCCAAGTGGCTGGAACTATAGGTGTGTGCCACCACCCCCAGCTAATTTTTGTACTTTTTCTAGAGATAGGTTTTCAATATGTTTCTCCAGCTGGTCTTGAATTCCAGGACTCAAGTGATCCTCCCACCTCAGCTCCCCAAAGCACTGGGATTACAGGTGTGAGCCACTGCACCCAGGCAAGAAAGTGTTGAACTGTCAGTGCCACTGCTCTCCTATCCCTTGGCAGTGGCCGTGTGGCATAGAGACAAAATCTGCACACTTGGGAGAGGCAGAATGCAGCGATTATGGGATTTTGCATTGGAACTCAGTGCTGCCCTGTCACAGCAGAAAGCAACAATGGGCAGAACCCAGCCAGCACCCATGGAGGGAGCTTTTAGACCAGCGAAAGCCAGAGGAGAATTGCTCAGTCCAGCAGTCAGAACCTGAGTTCCAGCAAGTTTTGCCACCACAGGCTAAAGTTCTCTGGAGACCTAAGTAAACTCAAAAGGGCAATCTAAGCCATAAGGACTATAGCTAAGCAAGTGCTAGTGCTGTGCTGGGCTCAGAGCCAGCACACTGAGGGACAAGCAACCTAGAGAGACACTAGCTAGGTTAGTTAAAGGAGGGCATGCACCACCCCTCACCCATTCCCAGGTAACACAGCTCACAGCTCCTGGAGAGACTGCTTTCCTCAATAAAGGAGAGAATAGGGTAAAGAGAACTTTATTTTGCAAGCTCGATACCAGCTCAGCCACAGTAGAACAGGGCACCAGGCAAAGTCCTGATGCTCCCATTTCAGACCGTAACTCCTGAATAATATTTCTAGACACACATGGGTGAGAAAGGAACCCACTGCCATGAAGAGAAGGAGCCAATCTTAGCAGCATTTATCACTTGCGGACTAAAGATCCCTTGAGCTCTGAATAATGATCAGTGGTAGCCAGTTAGTCCTTGCCATCACCTTTGGGTGAGACTGTGATGTGCTGGATTCAGGTGTGACTCAGCACATTCCCAGCAGGTGGCTGCATAGAGAAATTCTTGCTTTAGATCATGAGAGTGAAGAGTAAACCAGACTTTGTCTTGCAGCTTAAGATACCATCTTGGCCACAGTGGGGTAGAGCACCAAGCTTATTAAAGAGCCCCTGGGCAGTGAGTGAACATTAGCAGTAGCCAGGTAGTCCTGAGGCAGTGGGGGCCATGGGAAGAGACTCCTCTGCTTGTGGGAAAGTGAGGGAAGAGTGGGAATAACTTTGTCTTGTGCTTTGGGTGCCAGCTCAGCCACAGCAGAACAGAGGACCAGGGAGATTCCTGTTTCTGACTCCAGGCTCTGGCTCCCAGATGGTATTGCTGGAAACACTCTAGGAGAATTCGTTGTCCTGAAAACAAGGACACAAGCCTGGCAAGCTTTGCCAGGTTGTGTACACAACTGGCTGGTTGTGTAAACCTTGGGCTTTGAGAGAACACAGCCAATAGCCTGGTAGTAGTTGCTGCAGGTCTTGGGCAAGACCCAGTCAGTGCTGGGCTGGCTTCAAGTCTGACTCAGAATAGTCCCAGTGGTGGTAGCCACAGGGTTAATTTTGACACCCTTCACCCAGCTCCAGGCAGCTAAGCACATAGATAGAGACTCCATTTGTTTAGGACAAAGTAAGGGAAGATAACAAGAGTCTCTGTTTGGTAATCCAGATAATTTTTCTGAACCTTATCCAAGACCACCAAGGCAGTGCCTCTACAAGTCTGCAAGAGCCATAGCATTACTGGGCTTGTGGTGCCCCATAATGCAAATATGGCTTCAGTGACCAAAAACTTATATCACAACACCCAGGCTCTTTGATATCTGGAAAGCCTTCCCAAGAAGAGGAGGTACAAACAGGCCTAGACTGCAAAGACTGTGATAAATACCTAACTCTTCAATACCCAGACATGAATATCCACAAACATCAACACCATCCAGAAAAACATGACCTTACCATATGAACTAAATAAGGCCCCAAGGACTAATGCCGGAGAGACAGAGATGTGTGACATTTTAGACAGATAATCCATGGCTATTGAGGAAACTCAGTGGAATTCAAGATAGCACAAAGAAGGAATTAAGAATTCTATCAGAGAAATTTAACCAAAACAGTGAAATAATTAAAAGAAGCAGAAGCACCCAGATATATAAAACAAATATTAGAGCTAAAGAGAGAGATCCCCAGTAAAGTAATAGCTAGAGATTTCAATACCCCACTTTCAGCATTGGACAGATCATCCAGACAGAAAATCAACAAAGAAACATCTGACTTAATGTGTACTATAAACCAAACAAAACTGATATTTGTAGAACATTTTTTCTTTTAAATTCTGGGATACATCTGCAGAACCTGCAGGTTTGTTACATAGGTATATACATGTGCCATTGTGGTTTGCTGCACCCATCAACCCGTCATCTACACTAGGCATTTCTCCTAATGCTATCCCTCCCCTAGATTCCCACCCTTCAAGGGGCCCCAGTGTGTGATATTCCCCTCCCTGTGTCCATGTGTTCTCATTGTTCAACTCTCATTTATGAGTGAGAACATGCGGCATTTGGTTTTCTGTTCTTGTGTTAGTTTGCTGAGAATAATGGTTTCCAGCTTCATCCATATCCCAGCAAAGGACAGGAACTCATCCTTTTTTATGGCTGCATTGTATTCCACAGTGTGTATGTGCCACATTTTCTTTATCCAGTCTATTATTGCTGGACATTTGGGTTGGTGCCAAGTCTTTGCTATTGTGAACAGTGCTGCAATAAACATATGTGCACATGTCTCTTTATAGAATGATTTATAATCCTTTGAGTACATACCCAGTAATAAGATTGCTGGGTCAAATGGTAATTCTGGTTCTAGATCCTTGAGGAACCTCCACACTGTCTTTCAGAATGGGTGAACTACTTTACACTCCCACCAACAGTGTAAAAGTGTTCATATTTCACCACACCCTCTCTAGCATCTTACAGAACATTTCATTCATCAGCTACAGAATACACATTATTGTCCTCAATGCATGAATCATTCTCAAGGATAGATTATATGTTAGGCTGTCAAATAACTCTTTAAAAGTTCAGAAAAGTAAAAATAGTATAAAGTATTTTCCCTGACCACAATGGAATAAAACTAGAAATCAGTAACAGGAATTTCAGAGACTATACAAACATGTGAAATTTAAACCATATGCTCCTCAATGGCCAGTGGCTCCATGAAGAAATTAAGAAGACATTTCAAAAACTTTAAAACAAATGAAAATGAAAATGCAACATACCAAAACCTACGGGATACAGTAAAAACAGTACTAAAGGGAAGTTTATAGCTATAAACAACTACATTAAAAAGTAGAAAAACTGCAAATAAACAACATAATGATGCATCTTAAATAACTATATAAGCAAGAGCAAACTATACTGAAAATTAGAAATAAAGAAGGCGAGAGTAGACCAAGTACAGTGGCTCGTGCCTGTAATCCTGGCCTTTAGGAGCCCAAGGCAGGAGGACTACTTGAGGCCAGTAGTTCAAAACCAGCCTGGACAACATAATGAGACTCTGTCTCTAAAAAAATAAATAAATTAGCTTGGTGTAGTGGCACACATCTGTACTACCAGCTAGTCAGAAGGCAGAGGTGAGAGGATCACTTGAGTTCCAGAGTTCAAGGCTGCAGTGAGCCATGATTGTGCCACTACACGTCAGCCTGGGTGACAGAGCAAGACCCTGTCTCACACACACACACACACACACACACACACACACACACACACACACACACATATCAGAGTAGAAATAAATGAACTTAAAATAATTTAAAATATCAACAAAATGAAAGGTTATTTTTTTAAAGTTAAAATTGACGAACATTTAGCCAGACTAAGAAAAAAAGAGAGACGACCCAAATAAAATCAGAGATAAAAAAGGAGACATTACAACTGATACTGCAGAAATTCAAAATATCATTAGTGGTTGCTATGAGCAACTATACACCAATAAATTCAAAAACCCAGAAAAAAATGGATAAATTCCTAGACATATACAAACTATCAATATTGAGGCATGAAGAAATCCAAAGCATAAACAGACCAATAATAAGTAACAATATTGAACTAGTAGTAAAAAGTCTCACAGCAAAGAAAGGCCTGGGACCCAATGGCTTCACAACTGAATTTCACCAAACATTTAAAGAACTAAAACCAATCGTACTCAAACTGTTCTGAAAAGTAGAGGAGGAAATACCTCCAACTTATTCTACAAGGCCAATATTACCTTAGTATCAAAACCAAAGACACCTCAAAAAAAGAATACTATAGGCTACTATCCCTGATGGAGACTGATGAAAAAATTCTCAATAAAATACTAGCAAAACAAATTCAACAACACATTAACAAGATCATTCATCATGATCGAGTGCAACTTATCCCAAGAATGTAAGGATGGTTTAACATATTCAAATCAATCAATGTGATACACCTGTCAACAGAATGAAGGGCAAAAACCATATGATTATTTCAACTGATGTTTTAAAAAAAGTATTTGATAAAATTCAACATGCCTTTATAATAAACACCCTCAAAAACCCTGGGTACAAAAGTAACACACGTCAAGATAATTAGAGCCATATATGACAGAACCACAGCTAAGGTAATATCTAATGGAATAAACTGAAAAGACTTTCTTTCAAAATCTGCAACACAATTAGAATGCCCACTTTCACCACTGTTATTTAACATAGTACTAGAAGTCCTGCTATAGCAATCAGACAAGAGAAAGAAAAAAAGAAGAAGAAATACAAATGGCCAACAGATACATGAAAAGTTGCTTAATATCATCGATCATCAGAGAAATGCAAGTCAAAATTACAATGAGATCTCATCTCACCCCAGTTAAAATGGCTTTTATCCAAAAGACAGGCAATGACAAATGCTAGTGAGGACATGGAGAAAAGGGAACTCTTGTACACTGTTGGTAGGAATGTAAGTTGGTACAACCACAATAAAGAACAGCTTGGAAGTTCCACAAAAATCTAAAAACAGAGCTACCGCGTGATCTAGCAATCCTACTGCTAGGTATATACCCCAAAGAAAGGAAATTAGTATAAAGAGATAGTGGCACTCACATGTTTATTGCAACGCTATTCACAACAGCCGAGATTTAGAAGCAAACCAAGGGTCCACCAGCAGACAGATGGAAAATGGGTACATATACACAAAATGTGGTACACATACACATTAAAAAGAATGAGGTCCTGTCATTGGCAAGAACGTGGATGGAACTGGAAGTTATGCTAAGTGAAATAGGCTAGGCACAGAAAGACAAACTTCATACATTCTCACTTTTCTGTGGAAGCTAAAAATTAAAACAATTGTACTCATGGAGACAGAGAGTAAAATGATGGGTACTAGAAACTGGGAAGGGAATTCCTGGGTGGGTCGAGAAGTGGGGCTATAGTTAATGGGTACAAAAAAAATAGTAAGACAGACTCTGTAAGATCTAGTATTTGATAGCAAAACAAAGTGACTCCAGTAATGATAATTTATTGTACATTTAAAAATAACAAAAACAACACGATTGTTTTTAACACAAAGAAAGGATAAATGCTGAGGTGATTAATACCCCTTTTGCCCCAATGTGATTATTATGCATTGTATGCCTGTATCAAATCTCATGTATCTCATAATATATAAACCCACAAAACCTAAAAATGAAAATTTTATATTAAAAAAAGACTAAACTGGACTTTTCATGGCAGCTACATATTTAACCAAATACAGTAAAATTAAAAGTATCTATTTTTCCAAAATGTGAATAGATGGAAATTATTTAAATTTCCTTAACATTTTAGTCCTATTTTTAACATCTCTGATGTGAATTTATTGTAAGAGAGTGGAAGAGAAGGACAGTTTGAAAATGACAAAGAAATGAACAAAATGGAAAGAAATGAAAACAAAGGAGAAAATTAAATAAAGAAAATAGTATGTCAGAACACTGGCAGATGTAACCATTGCCACAGAAAGTGGAAAATACCCTGGATTCTATTGCAGGAAACTTGGTTTTACTCATAATTTTAAAACAGTGGTTAATGGCAACAATAATATATTATTACTGGCCACAAAACATTGGGTGTGAATATGATCAACTTTCAAAATGCCTCCAACTTGAATAAGCTCTGAGATTCTAAAGCTGAGAAACACATCTATGGGGGTATGTATTTATATAGTCATATATACATGTATGTTATAAATAAGAAATATTTTAAAACATTATTATGCTTCATTTTCTTATACATGAAAGCCTCAGAAAAGTTACCATAAAATCATAGCAGAAGGAAACTTATGGGACATATAGCTTCCCACCCCTAACAGCTATTGTTTGATTTCAGTAACCACCAACTGTTCTCAACACAAGCAGACATTTGGACCTAAGAGAGGCCTTAAAAGGGGTCTAAACATCACATAGAACTTAATATTTTAAAGTTCTATTTATAGCAATGCCACCAGTTTGAATTTATCACACACCCTTACGAAGCGTTTTCATTTACTTTCCCATTTTTCTTTCCAACATCCCTGTAATAATTTTAGAGGATATGGTTAAAAATTGTTTCAATAAGTGGGGAAATGGAAGAATTTGATGTAATTTATCTAATCATAACCAACTAGTGCAAAACAAGAATTAGACTTGGCTTCCCAATTTATAGTTCAGTGCTCTACTTTACAGATGGTAATAAAATCTTAATATTTCTCTATGGATTATCATGCAATTAACTATATACAATTTTCAAGGCATTAGCTGAAATGTTTATTTGAAGTGTCTTGAACAAGTTCACACAACTATTAAATGGATAAGATCAAAGCTTGTATTTTTTTTTTCATTTTAAGACTAGTGTTCAATTATTCCTGAAAATATTTTATCTCCATGGTTGAATTGGGTCTAATATATTAGTGTTTCTCTTATGTGTTTATTAAATCCATCTCTCCCAAATCAGTCAGACTCTTTTATATATAGAAGTGGAGTATGGCATAGCAGTTAAAAATGTGGGCTCTAAAATGAGATGGCTTCATCCTTGGTCTAGTAACTTAGCTTAGCTTATTCGTATGTAAGTTTTCTTATCTGTAAGTACAGATAATTTGAATACCTATCTCACAGTAAATAAATTGCTTAAAATCATTTCCATACATACAAACTTTTTGATAAGATAGTAACATCAGTTGCCTATAGGTAAGCAAGAAAAGGCAGTAACTATATCTGCTACCTACATTCATTGCTTATTGTACACTCACCCATATCTGGTACTGTCGTATGTGAAATAGCTACAGATTACCCTCAGAATCAGTTCACTTCTTCCTATACTTACATTTAAGAAAACCGAATAGCTCAGCCTCTAGAGAAGTGTCTCAACGTTTCCTGAAGATAAACAATATTCCTAGTAACTAGCAGAATGTAAACCCTTGAGAAGAATACTGCATCCACATTTCTGCTGGGTCCCAGCAGGAGTTTTCATAACTCCCTAAAGAGATATTGGTGATCCATAATTTAGGGTAAACAACTTATAGTCTGTCCATTGTTACGAGTAATCAAGATTCAAAACTGCCAAACACTGAAAGCCTAAGCCTCTGAGTGGCTTCGACTTTCATGTTAACCACAGAAGATACAGGAAATAAGAATGTTTAAGCAGTGCTCTATTAATAATAGCAAGGGATGGATGTAATAAATACCGACTGAGTGATGTTTAGGTTGTGTATATGCACAGTTATAGCTAAACCTTTGTTATTGAAATATATTGTTGCAAATCTGAAACTAGCTTATAACTATAACCCACTACACTTGCCCTGTTATTTTAAATATGTCATTTGTTATTTCACAGGTTCTCATAAAAGCATAGTTATTAAGTTCTAACAGAACAGCCTATAAAGGATTAAAAGGTTAAAGAGATGGCAGGTACCTAGAAGCCTTGAAAAAAAATTAGTGGAGAAAATGGCTAGATTATTCCTATTAGAATTTGTTATTAAAGGAGAGACAAAGAAAAGGTGAGATAGAGAGAGACAGGAGGGAGGAAGAGAAGGAGGCAAGGAAAGAAGGAGAATATATTAGAACCCTTAAAATTTTTCTAATACTGGTAGAGTTAATATGTAGCTTTTCATTATCTCATTTGAAATATAAACAGCAGAACAATAATTTTAAAAAATAACAGTAAACCCATAGGATGGAATATTAGGAAGCATTAATGTGATGGTTTCAGGGTATATTTAATACATATTCTGATACATATTTTGTGTCATATAAAAAGGCTCATAGCATTATATGCAAAGGCAGAAAAAACTACATATATAGAGAATATAAAGAATATAAATTGTATGAAGTTTTAAATATTACACATACACATAAGAAAGGTAAGAAAGAAACATGCCAAAACATTAATAAATCCTAGGTGACATTACAAATGATGTGTATTTGCTACTTATAATTTTTTTAAATGTCTTTGTAGCTAGAAATAATTTTTTAAATTAAAACAAAAAATTTTCAATTATTAAGTTTATTTAAATGCATGGAAAAAAACTAACACCTCTAAAGGATTACATTTTCCTCCAAAGGTAAAGAAAACATTATTATACAATTTTGTCCTTAAAAAATTTCCATCCAAAATTTTAAATTTTGTCCTTAAAAAGGATAAAATCTTTAAAAGTCCATCCATGCCTCTACAAAAGACACGATCTCATTCCTTATTATGGCTGCATAGTATTCTATGGTGTGTATGTACCACATTTTCTTTTTCTAGTCCATCACTGATGAGCATTTAAGTTGATATCATCCCTTTGCTATTGTCAGTGCTGCAATGAACATACACATGCATGTATCTTTATAATAGAATGATTTGTGTTCCTTTGGTTATATACCTACTAATGGGATTGCTGGGTAAAACGCTATTTCTGATTCTAGATCTTTGAGGAATTACCACACTGTCTTTCACAATGACCGAACTAATTTACATTCGCACCAACAGCGTAAAAGCGTTCCTGTTTCTCCACAGCCTCACCAGCAACTGTTTCTTGACTATTCAATAATCATCATTCTGATTGGCATGAGATGGCATCTCATTGTGGTTTTTTTTTTTTTTGAGATGGAGTTTCGCTCTTGTCACCCAGGCTGGAGTGCAATGGCGCGATCTCGGCTCACCGCAACCTCCGCCTCCTGGGTTCAGACAATTCTCCTGCCTCTCAGCCTCCTGAGTAGCTGGGATTACAGGCACGCGCCACTATGCCCAGCTAATTTTTTCTATTTTTAGTAGAGACGGGGTTTCACCACGTTGACTAGGATGGTCTCGATTTCTTGACCTCATGATCCACCCGCCTCGGCCTCCCAAAGTGCTGGGATTATAGGCGTGAGCCACCGCGCCCGGCCCTCATTGTGGTTTTGATTTGCATTTCTCTAATGATCAGTGATGTTCAGCTTTTTTTCTTGTTTGCAAGCTGCATAGATGTCTTCTTTTGAGAAGTGTCTGTTCATGTCCTTTGCCCACTTTTTGATGGGGTAATTTGTTTTTTTCTTGTACATTTGTTTACATTCCTTGTAGATTCTGGATATTAGACCTTTGCCAGATGAACAGATTGCAAAAATTTTCTCCCATTCTGTAGGTTCTCTCTTCACTCTGACAAGTTTTTCTGTGTGTAAGCTTTTTCATTTAATTAGACCCCATTTGTCTATTTTTGCTTTTGTTGCAATTGCTTTTGATGTTTTTGTCATGAAATCTATGCCCATACCTTCATCCTGAATGATATCTCCTAGGTTTTCTTCTAGGGTTTTTATAGTTTGGGGTTTACATTTAAGTCTTTAATTAATCTTGTTAATTTTTGTATGAAGTGTACAGAAGGGGTTCAGTTTCAACTTTCTGTATACGGCCAGCCAGTTTTCCCAACACCATGTATTAAATAGGCAGTCCTTTCCCCATTGCTTGTTTTTGTCAGGTTTGTTGAAGATCAGTTGGTTTTAGGTACATAGTCTTATATCTGAGTTCTCTATTCTGTTCCATTGGTCTATGTGTCTGCTATTTTACCAGTACCATATTGTTTGTATTACTATAGCCTTGTAGTGTAGTTTGAAGTTAGGTAATGTGATGTCTCCAGCTTTAGTCTTTTTGCTTAAGATGGTCTTGGATATACGGGCTCTCTTTTGGTTTCATATGAATTTTAAAGTAGTTTTTCTAATTCTGTGAAGAATGTCAATGGTAGTTTAATGGGAATAGTACTGAATCCAAAAATTACTTTGGGCAGTATGGCCACTTTCACTATATTGATTCTTCCTGTCCATGAGCATGGACTGTTTTTCCATTTGTTTGTGTCCTCTCTTATTTTCTTGAGCAGTGATTTGTAGTTCTCCTTGAAGACGTCCTTCATGTCTCTTGTTATTTGTAGTCCTAGGTATTTTATTGTCTTTGTAGCAGTTGTGAATGGGAGTTCACTCATGATTTGGTTCTCAGCTTGTCTACCGTTGGTGTATAGAAATACTTGTGAGTTTTGCCCACTGATTTTGTGTACCAAGACGTTGCTGAAGTTGCTTATCATCTTAAGGAGCTTTTGGGCTAAGATGATGAGGTTTTCTAGATGTGGGATCAACTCATCTGCAAACAGAGACAGTTTTACTTCCTGTCTTCCTATTTAAATGCCTTTATTTCTTTCTCTTACCCGATTGCCCTGGCCAGAACTTCCAATACTATGTTGAACAGGAGTGGCGAGAGAGGACATCCTTGTCTTGTACCCGTTTTCCAGGGGAATGCTTCCAGCTTTTGCATATTCATATGATATTGGCTATAGGTTTGCCATAAATGGCACATTCCATATGATATTGGCCATAGTTCTGTCATAAATAATGAATTTCTTATTTCAAGGAAGTCATTATCCTCAGCAAACTAACACAGCAACAGAAAACCAAACACTGCATGTTCTCTATTATAAATGGGAGCTGAACATTGAGAACACATGGACAAAGGGAGGGGAAAAACACACAGTGGGGCCTGCCAGGGATGAGGTGCAGGGAGGGAGAGCATCAGAATAAATAGCTAATGCATGCAGAGCTTAAAACCTAGGTGATGGGTTGATAGGTGCAGCAAACCATCATGGCACACGTTTACCTATGTAACAATCTGCACGCCCTGCACATGCATCCCGAACTTAAATTTTTAAACAAATTTTGAAATGTTTAACCTTTCACATAATTTATTCTTATTAACTATATAATAACATTTGTTTTATGTCTTTAATAAGATAATCTTATTTGCTACCAGAAGGCAAAACCTAAACTAAGCAAACAAAACATTTAAATTTTGGCCACAGCATTTTTTCTAAAGTTTCCAAAATTTTCCAGGACCTGATCAAATGTCTTTATTCTACATCTCTAAATTCAAAATTATCAACACTAAGACATGTCATGTGAGTATGTGTGTTACTATTTGTATTACATTTATTCATTAAACCTTTTCTTAAAGTTTAAAATTAAAGGTAGTTTCAAAAATTGTGCATATCTTTATACATACTTAATAAAAAGATTTTTAAAATTAAGAAAAAATATTTTGTGTAACACAGTGGCTTTCTAAAAATAATATATAAAATATAATTTTCTGCACTTATATACTAAGTGTAGTAACTGTAAGATTGGGATCTTGATTTATGAATTAAAAGGTAAATAAGAGAAAACATGGAAGCAAAATAATTTCAAAAGAAAACATATATTATTTTTAGAATTTTTTGCTTCCACTTTTTTTCTTGTATGTGTTTTTTTCATATAGATGTCTCCTAAAAAAAGTCAAAAATATAATTGGAGTGAACAAGAGACATACTAAGTACAGTAACTGTAAGATGGGATGTTGATTTATAAATGTAAAAGGGTAAACATAAGAGAAAACATAGAAGCAAAACATTTTAAAAGAAAATATAAATATATCTTTCTATACTGTCTCGTCTATTTATTTCTCATGTATATATTATATTTAAGTTAAATGGGGAAAACATGTAAAACGAACCTGGTTGTAAATCACTTATGTGGTCATGCCAAGAAAAGCGGAAAGAAAGACTACCATTGCACTGAAGTTAAGCATAACACCTGAGAAATATAAATGAATTTGAACACTAGCACTTTTACCCTATATTGTCTCTGTGGAGCTAAAGCAAACCACTGTGCTTGAATTATTTTCAAGGGGGTAGGAGAAACAAAAAGCAAAGATGAGGGAATTACAGGGGTTCTACAGTCTACAGTCTGTATCATAGACTGATAAGCAAATACCGTTAATCTCAGAGAACTCATTTGGCAAGCCCTTTGGCCTTGCATGCTATTCTGTACATGAGTTGCTCCCTTTTTTCTCCCCATAAAGAGGTTTAATTTTTCAATTTGAGGCACTATTGGTATAAAACATGCCTCATTAGCTTGTGGGAGGTAGCCGATATTCATTAATTCAATTCTCACTTCATTTGCTTTGCACATAGCTATAATTAGTTTCCAAATAACTTAGGTAACTTCAAAAGATTTATGACTACAATTTTACTCTACATTTTCTTTTTTACTCCTTTTTTTTCCTTTTCTGATATTTTATAGAAGTTAGCATTTAAAAGGACAAAGCTACTTTGGGGAATGATTTAATGTTAAAAATTATGGCATTCAGTTGTCTATATGATTAATGAGCAGAGGTTTTGGCATTTTAGTAATTCACCTTGCAAATTCTGATAAAACAACAAATAATTGATGTTTTTTCACTTGTTGAAAAATATTTTAAACTATAAATTTAAACAAAGAGGATTTTCAAGCCTCATGCAATTTCAGCATTGTGCATTTATTGCTTCAATGTATATAGAATGTTGTTATATTTTTGAAATATCGTTTTCATATGGTAATTATAATACATCAACAAAAATCAAGACCATGAATTAATAGTGATGTTTGTAGTAGATTGAAGACAAAAAAAACCAATCACAGTAGGTTGCAGCTCCTTCCATGTAAAGATAAAATCTATTTCACTTTCTCCTGAATCTGGACTTAGCCATATGACTTCTTTGGCCAAAGGATCCTAGCAGAGAGAAGAACAAAGATGGCACATTGGAGTGTGCCTTTAACTGTTGCTTTTGAAGCTTGTGAAAAAGCCTAGGTGAGCCTGCTAGAGGATGGATATGTGACCCAGTCACTCTGGCCATCTAAGTCAACTGTCACCCTTGGAAAAAGGGACATATGGAACCAACCAGATATCCTAACCACCCTCCAGCTGACTGAAGCCACAAGAGTGAGCACAGGTTAGATTATCAGAACAGCCCAGATGAGCCTAGTCCAAACTATTGACCCACAGAGTTGAAAGCAAATGAGCTAATGATCTTTGTTTTTTTAAAATACTAAGTTTTTGTTTGTTTTAAATACTAAGTTTTGGGAGTTGTAATACAGAAAAGATTAATAATACAGTCAATATTTTTCAAGTATCAAAACAAATCTAAAGGCCTCTTCTTTACAATGACCATCATTTTGTTTTACAAGGAGTTTCCAGAAAAATATAATGACTATGTGTATCTGTCAGTTTCACAGTGCTATAGAGGAATACTTGAGACTGGGTAATTTACAAAGAAAACAGGTTTACTTAGCACGTGATTCTTCAGGCTGTACAGGAAGCATGGCACCTACATCTGCTCAGCTTCTGGAGAGGGCTTCAGTGAGCTTACAAACATAACAGAAGGTGAATGGGGAGCTGGCATCTCACATTGTGGGAGAGGGAGCAACAGAGAGATGGGGCTAAGTCCCAGACTTTTAAACAATCAGATCTCACATGAGCTAACTGAGCTCACTTATCACCAACAGGATGGTGCTAAACCATTCATGAGGGATCCTCTCCCATGACCCCATCACCTCCCACCACGCCCCATCTCCAACACCGGAAATCACATTTCAACGTGAGATTTGGAGATGACTAACATCCAAACTCTATCACTACGATTTTGGAATCAATCAGTCAATGACAAAAACGGATTAAAATAGGCATGGGAGAATGTAGAAACCACCCTGTGATATCACTTGAATGAACCTACCACAAAGCAACTTAATATATGCATTAGATACCCACCAAATATTAAATATGGTAAGTATAGTAAGATGTAGAGGGTAGGTAAATAACTGTGGTCGCTACACTTAAGAAGTTTACACTGCCAAACTTCGCTTCTCTAGAACAAGACCATCAAGAAATCTCCCTTAGCTCTATCAGCAAGAAACAGAAGAAAAGAAAGCAATACAAGTGACACCACAAGCTTCATACAATAAGGCTTTTACTTTTTACCATAGGTGAGTCTTTAAGGCCATTGAAAGTGCTTATTTAGTCTAACTTTATACGTAACTAACAAATTAGATCATTTGGTTTACAAGAAAAAATAATAGGACATCAAGTTAGAAAGAAGATAGCTTATAGACAGGCATGCTATACCAAAAAGAAGAGCTGCTATAAGCATACCAAAAAAATACACAAAACCTAAAAAGAGAATACCCAACAACTCAAGAAGTAATGCATTTGAGACCACAGAAAAGCCCTATCCTCCTCAATGATTCCCACTGCATTATACACATAGTGAATTAGTTCATGTTCCCTGTGATGACTTATGTCTTCAAACACCTATTAAACTGCATGTGTTTAAAAGGCAGGGATTCTTCATCACAATAAACCAAACTAACTCCATTCAAAATTGACAAGGGACTTGAATAGACATTTTTCCAAAGAAGATGTGGCCAAGAAGCATTTTAAAGGATGTTCGACATCACTGTCATTAGGAAACGCAAATCAAAACCCCAATGAGGTATCACTTCACATCCATTAGGATGGCTATTGTTCAAAAAGCAGAAAATAACAACTACTGGCAAGGACATGGAGAAATGGGAACCTCTGTGTTGCTGGTGGGAATGTTAAATGGTGTGGACGCTGTGAAGATATAATGGCTGTTGCTCAAAAACTTTAAACATAGAAACACTTTATGACCCAGAATTCCACTTCTGCATATGTATACAAAAGAACTGAAAGCAGAGGCTTGAACAGATAAGTGTATCCCAATAGTCATAGAAGCATTATGCCAAATAGCCAAAAAGTAGAAACAACACAAAAGTTCCCAGATGAACAGATAAACAAAAGGTGGTCTATACATATCATAGAATGTTATTTAGCCTTTAATAGGAATAGAATTCCCATCACATGCTACAAAATGGGATATGAGAAACCTTGAGAATATTGCGACAAGTGATATGTGGCTAGATACAAAAGGGTAAGTATTATACGGTTTCATTTATACAAGGTACCAAGAATAGTCAAATTTATAGAGAAATTAAAAAGAAAGAGAGAAATAAAGTAGATGGTGGCCACCAGGGTTTTGGGGAGGGGAAAATGGGGAGTAATTGTTTAATGGGTACAAAGGTTCAGTTTGGGATGATAAAAAGTTTCTGGAGATGGATAGTGGTAAGGGTTGCACAACAATGAGAACGTACTTAACGTCACTGAATTGTGCACTCAAAAATGGTAAATAATAAATTTTATGTTACCACAATATTTACCAAAATATTTTACCACAATAAAAAGGTCAGGATCAATTAATTGTTGTATGTATGGAAGTCAATGGTAAAGGAGTACTAAACATAATGACTTGGCGAAGTTTCGTGTAACTTGGGTTGGAAGCATCAAGGGCAAAGAAAAACCAGGATGATCCCTGAAAGATGAGCAGGAAAGGAGAACTGCCAGATGACCTAATCAAAAGCACAGAGGGCAGAACACACACACACTAAAACATCCCCTTCCTGGAGTTTGGACTATGTAGGAAGAGGGATATGGAGAAATGGGAGATAAAAATGCTTTTGTTATAAAGATCCATCAACGCTAGGAAAGAAATTAGGAAGACATAATAAAATTTAAAATTTTATCCATCCACCGAATGCCTTGAAATTGATCAGGGGAATGATATGACTTTTACAGAAAGTAACATTTGCAACATAATATACCTTGAATGGAAGTGGGGAAATCTGTTATCATGGATGTCTGCTAGGTGTTGCTCAGTAATCCCTACATGAGATGATAAGCACCTAAGCTAGAATTATGATGTTAGAAAGGAAAAAGATGACAAATCTAAAAAATATTTCCAAAAAGTATAATGAAATTGGAGACTTACTGATTTAGAAATAAATATACTTTATCCTGCATCACTGAAAGGCCACCTAAGTATGGAATTACTAAATGAAAACAATGTAATTATAAGCCTGGAACATTTGGCAGAATAAAAGATCATGGACCAGAATTTAAAGCCAAGACTTTGCTTTTTATAAGAATTGCATTACAGAAAGGAAAAGTTGGAGAGCGCTCAGCAGTCAGATGCTGGGAATGACTGTATCTCAGTTTCTTAACACGTCAGTATTTCTAGGGCTTCTTTTATCCCCACTTCACAAAACTGTAGTTGAAAAACATAACTTGTTGAATATCTTCCAGTCAGTAAGTAGAGGCGTACACTGCTACTGTAGTAGTGAAATAGTGCAAATAAAATAAATAGTTCTATGTTTTTGTGCTAGAATATAAATTTTTCTGAGCAATCACAGCCCCAAATCACTGCAAAACCAAAGCATGAACTTAAAATATATTAATAGTGACTCAAAACATCCCATAGTATACCTCATACTGTTTTCCAATCTGAAGTATGTTCTAAGTTTCATAAAGTCATATAGCGCAGGGCATATTAAAATTAGTCATTATGCAGCTAACAGGTCTCCAATTTTCAGTATAGTACACTAAAATGAAATATGCTTTCGTTTAATGTGTGTTCTAGTACTAGTTAAATAAAAAGAGAACTGTAATCCTAATTTTACTACTATAATAAGTTATATGATAATTTACTATGTAATTCTTAAATTCTGAAACTGAGAATGTCCTCTTTCTGAATAAACAGATACAACTTACAGATTGTCATATAATTTGGATCTGTGTCCCCACCAAAACTCATGTCAAATTGTAATCCCCAGTGTTAAAGGTGGGGCTTGGTGGGAAGTGCCGGGATCATGGGGGCAGTTTCTCAGGAATGGTTCAACACGGTCCTCTTGGTGATACTCTCATGATAGTGAATGAGTGAGTTCTCATGAAATCTAGTCATTTAGAAATGTGTGGCATCTCCCTTCTCGCTCTCTCTTCCTACTTCGGCCATGTAAAGTACTTCACTCCCCGCTTTGCCTTCCACCACTATTAGAAGCTTTATGAAGCCTCTCCAGAAGCAGAAAAATTATGCTTCCTGAATAGCCTGCAGAACCATGAGCCAATTAAACCTCTTTTGTTGATAAATGACCCAGTCTCAGGTATTTCTTTCACAGCAAAGCAAGAACGGACTAATACAGGTTGTATTCTCACAATCTTGACCACCTGTTTCTGAACTACATTTTCTCCCTCATTCTCATCAAACTGTTAAACTCATTTATATGCACAAAGACAATTCACAAGTTTTCTAATGAGTCCAGACTGTGAAAACAAAACTGCACTTGTGAACACCAGTCAGGTGTAGTTTGTATTTTTTGTCATTAGATGCACCCTTCATTTAAAAAGGCCATCACAGTAATGTTGAAACTCCAGAGATAAAGATAATGTGGATGACTGTAGACATCACCAGCCTGTGGAAAGACAGGAAGCTGCATCAGCAGATGTCCAAAATTCAGTGGTTCACTGTCTTTGCCTCATGGAGGAAGGACTCCAATCCCTGGAAGGGTCCCTTGCCCAGGTATTTCTGGAAGTCTCCAACAGAGGAAGAATAACTCTGCTGTGTTATCTGCTTCCAATTTATCCTTCTGAGGGCTGCCTTCCTGCTGGAAATCTGCTAGTCTCAGCCACAGCTTCCCATAATTTCTATGAAATATCTGTGCCCATGTCAAGATACGGCCTCCATGTCCTCACAGTAGAGTCTGAGAATAGTAGTCTATGCCAATTGTTATCTGAGGTTGGAAAAATGACCCTCTCACATACTCTGTGCAGTCCTTTATCACTGTCCTGGGAGCAGCCCAGCTCATTCCACAAGCATCATGCCATTTCTCATGAAAGCAGCTCCTTCAGCTTTTTCCCCTCCATCATTCTACCCAGGCTCAAAAATCCCAATAGGCTGTATTCATTCTGCTCTCTCCATGGTTATTTCCCATACCCCACCTCCAGGTAGTTATGCAATTTAAAAAAATAATCTGCTTTAACACCTAAAACAAAGTATCTTATGCATAACCAGGTATGCTGATAGATCTTTTGGTCACCAGACCACTAGCTCAGCTAACAGTAAGAGGCTTACTCTCAATTTGATCTCTGCTTGGATCCACTTTAAATGGTCATGGACTGAAATTATTCTTATAATTTAAATGTAACAAAACAAATACTTTAACTATAAATAGAAGCATAGTTATGTGACAGGGTGATATATACCAGCATCAAAGGATTAAATAGGCAGAAATACTTCCTTCTCTATTGCCTGAAAGAAAATGAACTACTGTCTGAAATCACCTGAAGGAGGGCCACTGGCTATTTCAAAAGCATAATCTAGAAATTGATGAGCCAATGTATTTTAATAAACCGTTTTTTTCTCTGAATTTGGAATTCAATCCCTGCTTGGTTAGTTGGTCTCATATAAATCCTCTTTTCTTTGGATTGCTTTCTGAATAAATGCTTGCCGCTTAGTGTTTGAATCCTAAAGCTTTTGGATGTGCTATAGGTATAAAATACAAAAAAAGTCATTATTTCCCTTGTATTCGTTTTTAAAAGGCCAAGGTAATTTATTTAAAAGGGGAAGAGGTATTTTGCTATGAGGAAAATTCTAGAATTACCAAAGTAAGTTGCAATGTAACTATTCATGTCTGCACGTAGAGAAACCACCATGAAAATGCCTAAAATATAAATATGTCAAAAAATATTGACAATTTCCTATATATAGGTGTACATATACATGTGTGTATAGATAGCAGATATACATATACATATGTATACATATTCATGCAGACACTGTAAGAATTTTTTTCTAACACTTACCTGATTTTATTCAAACTTGTGCACACATTTTGGAAACAGTTTAAGTTGTAGTTTTGTCTTAGCCTATTTGTGTTAGTATAAAGGAATAACCTGAGGCTGGGTAACTTATAAAGAAAACAGGTTTATTTGGCCCATGGTTCTGCAGGCTGTAAATCAAGTATGGTACTACCATCTGCTCTTGGTGAGGGCTTTGGGTGTCTTCCACTCAAGGTTGGAAACAAAGGGCATGTGCAGAAATCACATGGTGAGAGAAGCAGCAAGAGAGGAGAACAGGGAGATGGTAGGTTTTTTAACAGCTAGTTCTCATAGGAACTAATAGTGCAAGAAGTCATTCATTACTATGAGGATGAGACCAAATCATTCAAGAGGGATCTGCCCCCATGACTCACTCAAGCACCCATTAGGTCCTACCTCCAACACTGGGGATCAAGTTTCAATATGAGATTTGAAGAGACAAACATCCAAACTATGGCAAGTTCCTAAGAGCACAAGAAGTAACTTCTTTCCAAATTCACATAGCTTAAGAGAAAGTATAATTATTTGTATCTTTCAACACAAGAGTTTACATCCAATTCCAAAATTAAAGATAATTAGTCAATTTTTGTCCTCATTGGGATTAGTAAGCTCAACCTCAATAAATACAAAATAAGCGCTCAGAAGACACTACCAACACTTAAATGCAGTCAATTCCTTGCCCTTCCCTCCTCCATCCCCTTATATGGTTGATGATGTCTGAAATCAAGGTAGGGAACAGAGGTGGAGGCTTTCTTGGCTTCCTTTTGATAATTCAAATGAATGTGCACGTGCCTGTTTTACTGAGGCTGATTCAAGGTCAAGCAGGCAACTAGTATCTTATCACAAAAATCAGAGACTAACCTACTTTTATGGGGTAGGGTGTAAGGGAATGTACACCACGAGAAAGCCTAAGTATGCTGTATACCTAAAAGGAAGAAGCGTATCTACTAAAGGGGGAAGGAATTCAGAAAATGGGTTACTGGAGAGCTGTAACAATCTTTATAGAATTCATAACTCAGTCTAGGAAACTCCCTATTACCTGGAATTTCTCTAGAGAAAAAGAAGCTGTATCAAGATGTTTGTTATGCCCAGCGGGAAATATATACAACTCTATTTGAATGATTTATAAAGATTTTTGTAATTTTTAAACACAGATTTTGTCATAAAGATTTTTTAAAAGAACTTGTTAGTAAGTATCATATACTTATACACGCACAGAGTTTTTTAATCAAGTCTTAATCTCTACAGGCCTGATGTCTAGGGAGATAAGGATGTGATATACAGGCCCAGATGAAAGGATAATGACAATTTGTCAAGAAAGGTTGTATTGCTGTCATACAATCCATCCATAAATTTCAGAGTGACTAAATGAACACAGATGTGCTCTTCTGAATTGTTCAATAAGATGATTTTCTTTAAAATTATTAGTATGCTTGCTTTTTTTCTTGTATGCAAAGCTCATTATTCATTGGTCATTTTAAATATACAGTGTTTAACATGTAGACTATTTAAATAAAACCTAAAACATAATGATTCTCTAAGATTACACCTCAGTAAGGCCAATCTAAATATTTTTTCTAGTATATTGGTTCTCAACTTGGGGTGATTTTGCCCCTCGGGGACATTTGGCCATGTCTGGGGACATCTTTGTTAAGCTTGGAGAATGCTACTGGCATCTGGTGGGTACAACTGTCATCTAGCTGGGGATGCTAGTAAACATCTACAGTGTGCAAAACAGCCTCCTATGACCAGGAATTACAAAAGAAACTTCTCTGCTTCAGAAGGGTTACTCCATTCCTTAAGTTAGTATTTCTAGGAGGGCTGTCCTTCAAATCTGCACCTGAATAAATTATCTTTAGATTATGATCCTTTTGATTATTTAAATATATTTGCTTTTGTATGTCTAGTAGCTAATATAGTACATGGCATGTAGTAAGCTCTCAATAATTGTTTAATGAATGAATAAATTGGGACAATAATGAGACAGAGGCTGAGTCTTAACTTCAGCACAACTTGACTCTCTGACCTGGAGCAATTGAGGTATTCTGCCTTTGTTTCCTCAACTGAAAACACATAGTTAGATATTATGAATAACTTTTAAATGTATTGAGTGATTTCGAATTGGTAATTTCTTTTGCCTCAAACTTTTTCCTTTTTCTTTTAGGTTCAGGAGTACATGTGCAGGTAGGTTATACAGGTAAACTGTGTCAAAAGGGTTTGGTGTACATATTATTTTGCCATGCAGATAATAGGTATAGTATCCAATAGGTAGTTTTCAATCCTTACCTTTCTCCCTCCTTCCAACCTTAGGTAGGTCCTAGTGTGTTAACTTTTGTATGTCCATATGTATTCAATGTTTAGCTCCCATTTATAAGTCAGAACATGTAGTATTTGGTTTTCTGTTGCTGTATTCACTTAGTATAATGGCCTCCAACTCTATCCATGTTGCTGCAAAGGACATGATCTCATTCTTTTTTATGGCTGTATTCTGTGGCATGTATGTACCACATTTTCTTTACTGTTGATTGGCATTTAGGTTGATTTCATGTTTTTGCTATTATGAATACTGCTATGATGAATATACATGTGTGTGTGTCCTTATGGTAGAATAATTTATATTCCTTTAGGTATATACCCAATAATGGAATTGCTGGGTCAAATGGTCATTCTGCTTTGAATTCTTTGAGAAATTCTTTAAGAAAGCCAAATGGCTGTCCAAATGGCTAAACTAACTTTCATTCCCACCAACAAGGTATAAGCATTCTCTTCTCTCCACTTTTCTCCACAATCTCATAAGCATCTGTTGTTTTTTGACTTTTTAGTAACAGCCATTCTGAAATGTTGGATGGTACCTCATTGTGGTTTTCAATGAAATTTCTCTAATGGTTCGTGATGTTGAGCATTTTTTCCTATGTTTGTTGGCCACATAGGTATCTTCTTTTGGAAAATATCTGTTCAAGTTCTTTGCCACTTTTTAATGGGGTTGTTTTCTGCTTGTAGATTTGTTTTTCTTCATCATAGATTCTGGTTACTAGACCCTTGTTGGATGCATCGACTGCAAATATTTTCTCTCATTCTATGGTCGTCTGTTTACTCTGTTGATAGTTTCTTTTGCTGTGCAGCAGCTCTTTATGTTCCATGTGTCAATTTTCATTTTGTTGCAATTGCTTTTGATGACTCTGTCATGAAACATTTGCCAGGTCATATTTCTAGAACAGTATTTCCTAGGTTATCTTCTAGGGTTTTTATAGTTTGAGATGTTATATGTAAGTCTCTAATTCATCTTGAGTTGATTTTTGTATATGGCTTAAGAAAGAGGTCCAGTTTCAATCTTCTGCATATGGCGCGCCAGTTATCACAGCACCATTTATTAAATAGGGAGTCTCTTCCCCATTGCTTTTGACTTTGTCAAAGATCAGATGAATGTAGGTGTACAGCATTATTTCTGGGCAATTTGTTCTGTTCCATCAGTCTGTGTCTGTTTTTGTGAGAGTAGCATGCTATTTGGGTTACTGTAGCCTTGCACTATAGTTCGCAGTCAGATAACATGAAGCCTCCAGATTTGTTCTTTCTGATGAGAGTTGCCTTGGCTATTTGAGCCATTTTTTTTGTTCCATATGAATTTAAGAATAGATTTTTCTAATTCTGTGAGAAATGTCATTGGTAGTTTGATAGGAATAGCCCTGAATCTGGTTATTGCTTTGGACAGTGTGGCCATTTTAACAGTGCTGATTCTATCTATGAGCATGGAAATGTATTCCATTTGTTTGTGTAACCTCTGATTTCTTCCAATGTTTTATAATTCTCAATGTAGAGATCTTTCACCTTCCTGCTTACCTGTATTCCTAGGTATTTTATTCTTTTTGTGGCTACTGTGAATAGGATTGCATTCTTGATCCAACTCTCACCTAATACTACTGATGTTTGGACATTGATTTTATGTCTTGAAACTTTGCAGAAGTTGTTTAACGGATCAAGGAGGTTTTAGTCAGAAACTATGGGGTTTCCTAGGTATAGAATCTTACTGTCTGCAAAGAGGGATAGCTTAAGATCCTTCTTGCTACTTGATGCCTTTTATTTCTTTATCTTACCTGATTGCTCTGGCCAGGATTTCTAGTACTGGGTTGAACAGGACTGTTGAGAAAGAGGAATGTCTTCAAGGGGAATGCTTCTAGCTTTTGCCCATAGAATTGTTAATTATTTTGCAACAGAAATAAAAAATATAGTTACTAATTTCCTTCCTATTCTAATTTGGAATGCTCTAGTCCCACAGAAAAATTTCACATGTAAAATTAAATTAATTTTAATACCATGCCAGGCCAAAACAAAAAGATGGGTTAGAATACACACTGAGAAGATGAGAAAAATCCTGCAAAAGACCAGAGAAACAAAAATACTTTATTAAGCTTTTACTTGTTGCCAGGCACTGTGCTAGGAAGTGAGATAATGAAAAATGAGTCGGACATTATCTCCTTGCTGAACAACTTACCCAGGCAAACCAACAGAAAACCCAAGAATGTCGCAAGCAGGTTTCCTCAGTGAGGAGTTGGGACTGGAAAAGCAGAACAACTCACGGGGCTTTAACACACTCCATACCTCTCCTCTTCACCAAACTTCATTTCTCTGTTAAGTAACTGCCATGCTAAGCCACTTTCGCTGAGAGACCTATATTTCTTAGGAGCCAAGAATGTCTGGTTGGTTAAAGTTTAGAATGATAACTAAATTGAGTTAAAGAAAAAGACAAAGTGAGAAATATCTATTTTATTTAATATTTGTTATTAGCACTTTTTAAGAGACAGGATCTTATTCTATTTCCCAGGCTGGAATGCAGTGCTACAATTATAGCTTATTGTAACCCCAAACACCTGAGCTCCAGCTATCCGCCTACGTCTGGCTCCCAAGTTGCTGGGTCCACAGGTGCACACGACCACATCCAGCCAATATTTTGTTTGTTTGACTTTTTGTAGAGATAGTGGTCTCACTATGTGGCCCAGGTTGATATTGAACTCCTAACCTTAAGCAATTCTCTCACCTCAGCCTCCCAAAATGCTGAGATCACAGGTGTGAGCCACCACACCTGACCATTTTTTTTTATTTTAAAAAGATGCCATTGAAGTAAGGGAATATTTCTCAGGCATTACAAATTTGTCCTATAACAACACATAAATTTCAACTTATTACTGTGGTGTTTTGTAAAATCCTGCTAAAGCTAAAGGGGTTTCTCAAACTTGGGTCAGTCTTAGAATCACCCAGAGGACTAGGTAAAGTACCAAGGACCAGGCTTTCTCCTGTTGTAAAAATGCACTGGACACTTGTTAAAAACAGTAAGACAAGTTTATTCAGGTTACTATAGGAGGGGAGAAAGACTATAGTATAAAGAACTGAGCTAAAATCATCTGATGAAAATAAAGGTAGGAGAATTTTTAAGAACTGGAGTGACTGTCAGTGTCATTAGGTCATCTGTGTTTGCTAATTGTCTCTTATTGAAGTTAGGCTTCTATCCTCTCACAGAGACTGGAAAATAGTGACACTATCGTCCTTTAGTGGTACACCTTTAGTGGTACAATTTTTCCTCTTAACACTGCTTTAGCTGTGTCCCAGAGATTCTAGTACATCATCTCTTTGTTCTCATTGGTTTCAAAGAATTTCGTTATTTCTGCCTTAATTTCATTATTTACCCGGTAGTCATTCAGGAGCAGGTTGTTCAGTTTCCATGTAGTTGTGCGGTTTTGTGTGAGTTTCTTAATCCTGGGTTCTAATCGGATTGCACTGTGATCTAAGAGACTGTTATAATTTACATTATTTTATATTTACTGAGGAGTGTTTTACTTCCAGTTATATGTTGATTTTAGAGTCAGTGCTATGTGGTGCTTAGAAGAATGTATATTCTGTTGATTTTGGGGTGGAGAGTTCTGTAGATGTCTACTGGGTCTGCTTAGACCAGAGCTGAGTTCAAGTCCTAAATATCCTTGTTAATTTTCTGTCTCATTGATCTAATACTGACAGAGGGGTGTTAAAATGTAACTCTAATATCATGTGGGAGTCTAAGTCTCTTTTAGGTCTAAGAACTTGCTTTATGAATCTGGGTACTCCAGTATCAAGTGTTTGTATATTTAGGACAGTTAGCTCTACATATGCAAATCAATAAACATAATCCATCACATAAACAGAACCAATGACATAAACCACATGATTATCTCAATAGATGCAGAAAAGGCCTCAATAAAATTCAACAGCCCTTTATGCTAAAAATTCTAAGTAGTGAGAGTTTTTATGACAAAATCATACCCAGTATCATACTGAATGAGTAAAAGCTAGAAGCAATCTTTCTGAAGACTGGCACAAGACAAAGATGCCCTCTCTTACCACTCTTATTCGATATAGTATTAGAAGTTCTGGCCAGGGCAATCAGGCAAGCAAGAGAAATAAAGTGTATTCAAATAGGAAGAGAAGAAGTCAAATTGTCTCTGCTTGCAGATGACATGATTCTGTATTTAGAAAATGCCACTGTCTCAGCCCAAAAACTTCTTAAGCTAATAATTAACTTCAGCAAAGTCTCAGGATACAAAATAAATGTGCAAAAGTCACAAGCATTCCTATACAATAATAGCCAAATCATGAGTGAACTCCCATTCACAACTGCTATGAAGAAAATAAAATACCTAGGAATACAACTTACAAGGTACATGAAGGACCTCTTCAAGGAGAACTATAAACCACTGCTCAAGGAATTAAGAGAGCACACAAACAAATGGGAAACCATTCCATGCTCATGGATAGGAAGAATTAATATCATAAAAATGGCCATACTACCCAAAGAAACATATAGATTCAATGCTATTCCCTCCAAGCTACCATTGACTTTCTTCACAGAATTAGAAAAAACTACTTAATTTCATATGGAACCAAAAAGAGCCCATATAGCCAAGACAATCCTAGGCAAATAGAACAAAGGTGGACGCATCATGCTACCTGATTTCAAGCTATACTCAAGGCTACAGTAACCAAACAGCATGGTACTGGAAGAAAAACACATCCATAGACTGATGGAACAGAACAGAGGCCTCAGAAATAATGCCACACATCTACAATTAACTGATTTTTGACAAACCTGACAAAAACAAGCAAGGGGGATAAATTCCTTATTTAATAAATGATGCTGGGAAAATTGGCTAGCCATGTGCAGAAAACTGAAACTGGACCCCTTCCTTACACCTTATACAAAAATTAACTCAAGATGGATTAAAGACTTAAACCTAAGACCTAAAACCGTAAATACCCTAGAAGAAAACCTAGGCAATACCAGTCAGTACATAGGCATGAGCAAAGTCTTCAAGGACTAAAACACCAAGAGCAATTGCAACAAAATCCAAAATTGACAAATTTTTGCAGTCTGTCTATCTGACAAAGGTCTAACATCACAATCTACAAGGAACTTAAAAAAATATACAAGAAAAGAAGAAACAACCCCATCAAAAAGTGGTGGAAGGATATAAAAAGACTTCTCAAAAAAAGATATTTATGCAGACAACGAACCTATGAAAAAAAGCTCATCACTGGTTTTGAGTTTTGAGTTTTGAGCTCACAGCTCAAAACCACAATGAGATACTATTTCACACCAGTTAGAACAGTGATCTTTAAAGTCAGGAACCAACAGATGCTAGAGAGGATGTGGAGACATAGGAATGCTTTTGCACTGTTGGTGGGAGTTTAAATTAGTTCAACCCTCTTGGAAGACAGTGTAGGAATTACTCAAGAATCTAGAACCAGAAATAGCATTTGACCGAGAAATCCCATTATTTGGTATATATCCAAAAGACTATAAATCATTCTACTATAAAGACAATATGCACATGTATGTTTATTGCAGCACTGTTTAAAATGGCAAAGACCTGGAACAAACCCAAATGCCCACCAATGATAGACTCAAGAAAGAAAAAGTGGCACATATACACCATGGAATACTATATAGCCCTAGAAAAGGGGGTTCGCGTCCTTTGCAGGGATGTGAATGAAGCTGGAAACCATCATTCTCTGCAAACACACACAGGAACAGAAAACCAAACATTGCATGTTCTCACTTGTGAGTGGGAGTTGAACACTGAGAAAACATGGACACAGGAAAGGGACCACCACATACCAGGGCCTATTGGAGGTGGGGACAAGGGGAGGGAGAGCTTTAGAACAAATACCTAAGGCATGCAGGGCTTAAAATCTAGATGATGGTTTGATGGGTGCAGCAAACCACCATGGCACATGTATACCTACGTAACAAACCTGCACATTATGCACATGTATCCCACAACTTAAGGTATAATTTAAAAAAGAATGAAGAAAGAAAAGGAAGGATCAGGGGCCTATAGTTAAGAAATCTATCTTAACTCTAGACAAACTGAACAGATCATTAAAGGACATCCTGAGCATACAACAATTAGTTTTCTTAGTTCTCTAGATAAGAATCCGATAGGTACATAAGTTTGGAAACCAGCACTGAGATGTTTAGAAAATCTCTTAAAACTGCCTCAAATTCAAGTGTTGACAAAATAACATCATTATATTTCATTTTATTGTGTTCATAAATTCTCCCCTTACTCATTGTATGTGACATTAAAATATGTGTACATTTTGTATGGGAGGAAAAGAAATAAAACTCAAATGTAAAGCTTCCAGATAAAATACAGGACACGTGGTTCACACTTACTTTCTGAAATTCACATTTTACTGGGTGCTGTGTACTTTTATTCACTGTATCTGGCCATCCTAAGGTGGAGATTAAGCTTGTGCTTTCCCTAACGACACACAAACAATTTCTAACTAAAAATCTTAAAAGTACTGCCTTAGTGTTTTTGTGAAAAAGGATGTTTCAAATGAGTCAAGACAGTCAAGAGTCTTAAGCCTTTTAGTATAGTAAACCTTTCAGGAATTGCCTTCTCTTCAACACCCGTGTCCATAATGCACAGGCCTAACAATGTAACCTCTTGATGTGCCTGAGGCCAGGTGTCTCTCTCAGCCATTGTTTGTAAGGCAAACCTTTTCTGCCTGGGGTGTCTTGATTTATGGAAGTCACTTACTCTCTTTTAAATGTTAGGAACTCAGCAGGTTGAAATATAAACATTTTTTCAAACAGGTTCAAAGAAAATGAACAATCTACAAAGGACATAATCAAATACCTTCCAAATTGCAAAGCCACAGGCTCCAGACCCCACCAGATTTCAGTTTCGTGCATATTTTATCAACCATTTGAACAATAAAGAGTGGCTGACCTGCTTGGCTCAGTTATCAAAGGGATCTATTGTTATCCTGTAATGACAAAGTGGGTCTGCATGACAATTTAACAGCAAAAGCCATTTCTTTCCATTTTATACTTTTAAAAACTGCCAAGTAATTAACTTCACAGCAGTTTGGTTGGCAAAGTGATACTATGGATAAAATGAAACATTCATTAATAATTGACCGTGAAAACTGTAGTTAAATACTGTTGAGCTAATATAATCACCGACAGAAAAAGATAGAGCAGAATGACTGCGATGTGGGAAAGTAAAAGCAATCACATGGGATTCTTTAGCTCTGACAGACTGAAAATGAAAGAGAGATTAAAAACAAGAGGTAAAAGCATTATTTACAGTACCTGCATTTTCATATATTTATGAGCCAACCAATTCATTACAGTGCTCAAGTTCAATATGATCTCCCCTTTAAAAAAAAAAAACACTCAAAAAGAGCCATTCATTTGTGTAAAGATTCAAATGGGTAAAAGACACACAAACACAATAAATAACCAAAAGTCCATCACAGCATATTATGAAATACCTATTAAGCCAGCAATAACCATGTACCAAAGCAAGCACTTTATTTCTACTTTAAGGCCTATGTCTTGTCCATCATACTGTCCTTAAACTAAATGCTACTGATAATGACTCTACCATCCTGCCACAAAGTAACTATTGTTTTCTCCCCCATACAAAAATCTTCTAAATGATTTCAGCCCAAAAAGAAAAAAGTCTGTAAGTTCAAAGGTATCCCTGGATAAATAAATCCTTTCATCTGGAAATAGCTGTGTTTCCTTTTATGCAGAAAACAAAACAAAAGGCAAAGGAAATAATTTCCTCTCCCTCAAATGGATGTTCTTTGTAAATCTCCACTTCAGCATCTAGGTTACCCAAAATTTCTGAAAAAAAAAAAAATCACAGAGAGGGGGAAGATGAGCCTCACACTAGGTAATTTCTTAGCTTTTTTGTACTTGTATGTTAAAATGATGCATGTTTAAATTGCTTTGATCTGAGGATCACTAAATCACATCGAATCTTTCCGACTGATAATTAAGTATCTTTTGAGGATAGTTATTAAACTTCTATTTTTTGTAATGGGGAGACCCAGATACTAAGCTTCCTACTAAACTGCTATTAGCAAAGCTCAAAAATAGAGCCTGGAATTTTCCATATTTGTTATCCTGTTCTGTGCAGAAAACCACATTATATCTCTGGGAATTATTTGCAATAGCATTGTTTAAAAGAAAACGCAATAATGGTGCAGGAAAAAAGAATAGAGGATAAGGAAAATCATAAACAAAAATCTCTATTGCAAAAGACTCTCGTTGCACCTGTGGTTAACTTTAGAACATCCGCAATCTGCTTTGAACTGGTCTATAATTTCCAGTGCAATTCAAAAATTATTGCTAATGTGCTTTTTAACTTGCAATTTTCAGACCCATAAACCTAAAATTCACTCTGGAAATGCTGAGGCGCTTTATTTTAAAATGTTAGAAAAGAAATGCCTTATTATGTCTTTTCAGTATGTTCCTATTCAAGGACAAACAGCTCTCTGGATCTGTAAGAGGTAGTTATGATTTGGTTCATAACACAAAGAAACAAGGGAGGGAAAGAAAAAAGGCAAACAGAGACGAGTAAGGCGGCCATGCTTATGAAATTAACACAAAAATTATGCTTTTGTGATTAAAATAGTTTAATTACCTGAGTATGAGGTAGCAATACAGAACTGACCACAATTAATTAATTTTATTCATTGTACTAGTCCAACCCTTGATTTAAGTTCATTACAACCCAGCTATTTGACCTTAAAGTAAGACAAATGATTTCAATTTTTTATTTTTTATTTTTTTAAGACATAAGGTTGGTCTCAATCTGTCTCCAAGGTTGCAGTGCAGTGGCACAATCATAGGTCACTGCAGTCTCAAACTCCTAGGCTTAAGCGATCTTTCAGCCTCAGCTTCCCAAGTAGCTAGGACCTCGGGCATGCACCGCCATATTCAGCTAAGCCTTTAAACTTTTTTTGTAGACACAGGGTCTCATTTTCTCATCCAGGCCGATCTCAAACTCCTGGCTTGTTCACACAGTCCTCCTGCCCCAGCCTCCTAAAGTGCTGAGATTACAGGCATGAGCCCCCAGGCTTGGCCCAACATTATCTCATTCTTTAAAGTACAACATAATTTATTAATTTTTGAAGGAACATTTCAGATGTATAGCGTCATGCTCAAATACTGAAAAATTATTGTATTATGGCTAGTTTTGAGGTTTCTTTTCAAGAACTCATTATACATTGTTGTGCATTCTTTTTTCCTATGTAAAGCTGAAGTCCGTTTCAGAAATCTAAAATAAGTTTGGCTGCACTTGAGCCAATATATATTTAAGTAAGAAAATATTAATTAAAGTGTTACACATAAATAACCAAATAACATGTTTTACAAGTGACTGGACAGTCCATTTTTCAGCCCACTCAATTGTCTTAAATACAAATGGAAAAAGTAAAGCAAACTGTTTCATCTTTGGCCTCAATCACAATCACAAAGCAGTTGCCTCATCAGGGAGTCAAAGATCCTCCTACTCTGGGTTATGAGTCCTAACCTGTAGGTTGATTGATGGCTGAAAGCACGAGGCACTGACCTTCCCACTTCCTGTTCTCATACTACAGCTGCACACCCTGGAACATAAGAAGCACACTGAAAATGTACCTCAAAATGTAAAACACACACACACACACACACACACACACACACACACACACACACATATCCATGTGTTTCTGACCCTCTAGAATTCTCAGAAATACTTCCTACCTGTCCAGCTATCAGCTTTTCACACTGGAATGAAGAATCTTAGGTCTTCAGTTAAATATAATCCCCCAAAAGGCCAGAGTCTGATGAGTCTGGCCTTGCCTCATTGTCCCTTATCACCATAGATCTACCCCAGAAAAGGCTCCCAGTAGGCTCCTTTCTAACTAGATATTTACATGTAGAAAGGTTACATGATCAAGCAGAAGAAAGGATATCAGAGGTCGAAGACCTACTTAATGAAATAAAATGAGAAGACAAGAATAGAGAAAAAAGGATAAAAAGGAATGAGCAAAGTTTCCAAGAAATATGGGACTATGTGAAAAGACCTAATTTACATACAATAGGTGTACCTGAATATGACGAAGAGAATGAATCCAAGCTGGAAAATACTCTTCAGGATATTATTCAGGAAAACTTTCCGAATCTAGCAAAGCAGCACAATATTCAACCCCAGGTAATACAGAGACCACCACAAAGAAAACCTTCAGAGTGGAAAAGAAAAAAATCCTTTCACTCCTACAATGTTTACAAACAAATCATATATGCAAACAGGAACCATGCTGTATTTATTTTTATATCATCAATACCTAAAATATTTATGATGTATCAAGTTACTCAGTGGATGTATGTATACCAAATTAAAATTGAACACATATCAAGAAGTAGACGGTAAGAATGAGAGGAAAAAGAACTATGCTCACAGATCATATGTACTCATACACCAAGCAGTCAAAATATGCAAACAGAAATAGATTTCTATGTACAAGAAGTAAAACATGTTCCTAAAGTTTTCATAAAGCCAAAAGCCAAAATAATACACATTTTTTTCAAACATTCACATAGATGGACTGCTTTAGGGAATATATATAACCTCATTGTGCTCAGGAAAGGAGTAAAATTAGAGGACAGAGCCCAGGGTGCTGATTTACTGCTCTCTAAGGTGCCTTTCCTTGCTGATTTATGGAGGTGCCATAGAAATGCCTTTGGAAGAGGCCTGTTCCCTTTTTCAGGGAATAGTTACTACTCTGACACTCAGCCATGATACACAAAGAGAAAAGTAAAATATAGACATGAATATGATAAAAACATTTTTTAGTAAAATATATATAGGCATACCTCCGAGATATTGTGGGTTTCATTTCAGACTACCACAATAAAGCAAAACAGTAATAAAGTGAGTCATGTGAACTTTTGGTTTCCCAGTGCATATAAAAGTTATGTTTACAATATACAGTAGTCTGTTAAGTGTGCAATAGCATTGTCTAAAATAACCATATGTATATCTTAATTTTTAAATCCTTTATTGCTAAAAAAGAAAAACGCTAACAATCGGGCAAGGCACAGTGGCTCACAGTTGTAATCCGACCACTTTGAGAGGCCAAGACAGGCAGATCACAAGGTCAGGAGTCTGAGACCACCCTGGCCAACATAGTGAAACTCCTCTACTAAAATACAAAAAAAAAAAAAAAAATTAACCAGATGTGGTAACATCTGCCTGTACTCCTAGCCACTCTGGAGGCTGAGGCAGGGGAATTGTTTGAATCTGGGAGGTAGAGGTTGCAGTGAGCAAAGATCATGCTACTGCACTCCAGCATGGTGACAGAGCAAGACTCCATCTCCAAAAAAAAAAATTTTTTTCTAACAATTATCTGAACTTTTATCAAGTCATCTTTTTGCTGGTTAAGGTGACAGACTGTGTTGAGGAAAAAACAAACTCTTCCCAGGTTTACGAGGGGCATGGTTTCAAAGGCAGGAGTTTCCCAGCGCCTCACCTCCATCCATGTCCACATCTGATCTTGGTTTCCTGCTCACATGCTAGGTAGAGGAATCTAGGTGGGCTTCTTTGTCCAAAAATCCCAGGGAAAACTCTGGGAGGAGGGGCCTCTGTTGTGGCCCAAGCAGGCAATTCGGTATCAGAGTCAAAGATCAACCACTCCAGAGGAAGTTTGAAAGAATTCCTCTCATTGGACGAGAACATGAATGAGGAGGAAATTAGTCCAGGGTTAAAACTCTGCTGCTCTTTACCCATATAGATTCCTTCTTTGGACCCCCTCTTGCCACAGAGTGGGAGCTGTCTCTCTGTCTGCCTAATAAATCACTTTTCTGCAAACCTCTTTGGGTTCACGATATTTATTCTAATGGTAAGCTCAGCCATCTCTGGGGCCCCTTTCCCCATTCTTAGGGGTCATAGATGCCAAGGACTTCAGATCAGGGTATTGGGAACATCTTCGGGATGCCCCGTTCTCTCTCCCAGTTACAAAGGGTCTTGCTTCAATGTTGATGGGTACAGACTGATCAGGGTGGGATTGCTGAAGGTTGGGGTAGCTGTGGCCATTTTTGAAAAAAAACAGTGAAGTTTGCTGCATGGATTGATTCTTCCTTTCACGAAAGATTTCTCTGTAGCATGCAATGCTGTTTGACAGCATTTTACCTTATGTAGAACTTCTTTCAAAACTGGAGTCAATCCTCTCAAACTCTGTCACTGCTTTGATAACTAAGGTTATGTAATATTCTAAATCCTTTGTTGTCATTTCTACAAAGTTCACAGGATCTTCACCATGAGATTTCATGTCAAGAAACTACTTTCTTTGCTTATCATAAGCAGCAGCTCCTCATTCAAGTTTTATCATGAGATTGCAGCAGTTCAGTCACATCTTTAGATACCACTCTAACTCCAGGTTTTTTTTGCTGTTTCTATCACAACCTCAATTATAATAGTAACATCAAAGATCACTGAGCATCATAACAGATACAATAATAATAAAGTTTTCAAACTTTATTTGTTCAGCTGTGAGAATGCTGAGGTCCCCTCAAGAGACAGAATAATAAAGTTTGAAAACTTCGTAATTGTATCTGTTATGATGATCTGATAAGAATGAGAGGAAAAAAGAACTATAAAATATTTCAAACTTTATTATTATTGTATCAGTATTAACAAAATGAGACACAGAGAAACGAAGTAAGCACGTGCTGTTGTAGAAACAGCACTGATAGACTTACTCAATGCAGGGTTGCCACAAACCTTCAATTTGTTAAAAAAAAAAAAAAAATCTGTGAAACGCAATGAAGTAAAAAATGATCCATGGCTGATTTTTCCCCATATTTCATTAGTTTTTATATATAATATTTGAACAATAGCAGTTTATTTGGGATTATACTATAAATTTTCATTGTCAAATATAGTAGCTATCTGCAGTTGCAGTGCCACTAGTTTCTCCCATTATTACAGAAAAAAAATTTGCTTGACAAAATCCTCAAAACAACTTAGTAATGATGACAAGAAAGATTTAAAAGGTACCATCAATTTTTTTTTTGCCATTGTTAAGAAAAACATGTAATTTTTCTGATTTGAGGGGTCCACAATTCCTAAAATCTATGAGACTTGTGTTTCTAGTAACAAACAAAAATATCCTATGCGAAGACTATATGAAATTCTGGAAAGGTGGGAACCCCTTGTTCCCTCTCTTGACTCCTATCCAGCTACTAAACATCCCTTAAATGAAGCAGCTGTTACCTTTTCCTCCACCTACCCTCTCCTAGTAATAGGTCCCAGCAGTAAGAAAGAAAATGAACAGACACACCACCTTGTGAAACAGACCTACCAGAGGAAAGAAATGACTACTGAACAAAAAATGTACATGGATTAAGATTTAGTATTACAAAAGATTTTCTAAAAATCAACACCATTTTCAAATTAAAAATTTACTGAATCTCAGGATTAGAAGAATTTGCTTAAAAAATTTTAAATTGGTAAATTAATTTAACAAAAAGATTTTTTTTTTTTTTTTTTGAGACGGAGTTTCGCTCTTGTTACCCAGGCTGGAGTGCAATGGCGCGATCTCGGCTCACTGCAACCTCCGCCTCCTGGGTTCAGGCAATTCTTCTGCCTCAGCCTCCTGAATAGCTGTAACAAAAAGATTTTTAAAATCTCTTAGGTCACTAACTCAGGTCCCCAAAGGGCAAATATCTTAAGGGAAGATATAAGGAGCTTCAAGGGCAGATCACAAAGAGTAGACGGCTGGGGATGGTGGGGTGTAGGAGTAGAATAAAATGTGACAATGATGCAGATAATAGATAAAATTTCCCTGAGCTGAAGAAAACCTTGAGTTCTCTTAATAAAGGAGCTCACTAAATTCAGGAATGTTTGACACACACTTAAGCACATCATGGTAAAATTACTGATTTTTAAGAATGAACACAAAAATATTTTAAAATGTCCTTGATTATTAGTAAATGTTACCTTGCAATATAATGTAAAGAATACCCACATCAGAACAAATACTTCAAGAAAGACAAGGAAAAAATAAAGCAGGGTGTGGAGAGGTTGAGGAGGGATAACATTAGGAGAAATACCTAACATAGATGAAGGGGGGATGGAGGCAGCAAACCACCACAGCATATGTATACCTATGTAACAATCCTGCAAGATCTGCACATGTACCCTAGAATTTAAAGTTTAAAAAAAAACACACACACACAAAACCATAGTCACTGAATTTTAACTGAAGATCTTTAGAAGCAATGAAGATCAGAATTAACACTGCATTAAATCTAATTGGAAAAAACCTTTAGAATTTTACGTACAATGCAGAGAATATAAATAAAAGATAAAAATTCACCATCACAGATAGAGCTACTCAAAAGAAAAAATAAAACCAAAATAGTACGAGAAGTTATAATAAAAATAACTCTCCTGAACTTGAATACAAATCTATATATTTAAAATAACTCACTTTAATTAAAGCACAAAAAATGAAAGTAAGTTGAAATTTGGACATAGCTTGATAAATTTTTTTAATTTTACTAACAGTGATTCATATGTACTCAAGGAAGAAAAATTTATCATATGTTAACATATGCAAATCAAGCCATCTTCATTAAATAGTAAAGTATAATAGATGGATGTCTACAGTATTTTGAGTGAAAAAGGTTGTATCTAAGCAGTTTGTATTTAATCCTGCTGACATTTATACGTGATATCAGCAAATGACTCAGAAAATATACCCTCCACATACAACAAAATCAATTTCCAATATAATAAAAAGTAAAATGTACAGCAATAAATTGAAAAATATTAGAGGAATATGCTAATAACTGATATTCTGGTCTCATGATAAGGAAGACTTTTTTAATCATAAATACAAAGGCAATAAAAACAGAGGAAGAGACTGATGGAGTTCATGTAAAAAATTAACTTGTATACATAAAAATCAAATGCCAAAAGCAAACTGGAAAAATTAAGCCCAAATATAAGACAACTAGAGCACTATTACTTTTACTACATAAGGAAAATTCACACAGCACAGTGAAGAATAACCCAATGAAAAAAGGGCCAAAAACATGATCAGTCAAGTTTCTGAAAGAAAATTTAAAATGCATTAAACTGAAAAAAAATTAAATATCAATGTTGCTTTTAAACAAAGATGGGTAAATTAAGGCTAAAGGCAATTACTTTTTAATTGATCATTGTAACTAGTCCTAGAACGTGAACATTTTCATATATTATTTCATGGAATATAAAACTTTCCTTGAGAGATTTCTGGCAATATATTCTATTATCTTTAAAATACGCATATGCCTTAACATAGCAATTCCAATTTCAAAAAAAAACCACCCAATATGGTTTACAGTGGACCAAGATGTGATAGCCAGAAAAGCTCACCAGTACACCATGTTACTATTTTAAGTCACCTGTATATGTAACATATCCATAGAAAAAGTAACTGAAAGGTGTATGCAAATACATTTATCATGACTATCTTTGCAAGATGAAGTTGTTGATGATTTTTACTTTCTTCAGTATACTTTCATGAAGTTTCCAGAATTATTATAGTATCTACTAATTGATGGCATTAGTCAGGATTCTCCAGAGAATGTATTTGTGTGTGAGTGTGAGAATGAGTTTGTGTGTGTGTGTAGAAAGAGAATATATAATCACATATATTTATGTGTGTGCATGTGTTTTTGTATATATATGTAGGCAACACTGATGCCTATAGATAGAAATAGACATTTATTATAGGTATTTGCTCACACAATTATGGAGGCTGAGAAATCCCACCATCTGCAAGCTGGAGAACCAACAAAAACCAATAGTGTAAATTCATTTTGGTTCAAGTGTGCAGGCCTGAAAACTGTGGTAGTTACAGGTAGGAACTCCAGAGTCCAAAGACCAGAGAACCAGGACATCAAATCTGGATGTCCCAGCTCCAGAAGGGAGAGAGAATTCATCCCTTCTACACCTTTCTGCTCTATTTAGGCTCTCTATGGATTGGATGATGCCTAAGCACATTGCCCAAGCAAAAATGCACACAATGTTTTTTGTTAACTCAGTTCTACTGATTCCAATGTTCATCTCATCTAGAAACACCCTCTCAGGCACACTCAGAAACCATATTTTGCCATCTATTTGGGCATCCCTCTGCCCAGTCAATTGACACATTAAAATTAGCCATCACACTGATGTAATAGGAAATAAGTATAAAAATTTTGTATGAAGCATTTGGCCTAGAGTAAGAGATCCATTAATTGCAGCTATTTTAAAGTATGGCATATATTAAAATGAAGTAATTATTTTCCTCTCTAATCAAAAGTAGCTCAAGTCCAGAAACAAAGACAGCTAATGTAACAATAAATATTTACTGACCATGTATTTGTTATATTAAACCTTGTGTTATTTTACAGTCCTTCTTCTCTTAAATGGAATTATTACATTATATACGAGAATTGTTAGTCCCCAGCATTTGAAACAACCATTCTAGAGTTTCTCAAGGGCTTGAATTCCAGCTCATTTATTGGGTCATTTCAACGGCATAGTACATGACCTCTAGTTCATGACACACAGGAGGGATCAATCAATGTTATTTTAACAAAACTGAGCTGCTGAACTAAATATCATAATTATATGATTGCACAGCAATTGATTTTTGAATAAATTATCACGTTAAATCAAAGAGGTGAGCTTTTCTTGTAAGAATTTTTTAAGATCTCAACTAGATATTAGGAGGGGGCAGAATGAGTAAACTTCCCTACCTTCCATGAACAGATGAACATGCTTGCAACTCAAACTTTCTGTGTACTACAAGCACTTCTTCACTATACACAAACTCTTAATTTTCTAGAAGTAAGATTGCAATTCCATCATTCCTGTATGTTCTGCAAGCTGTAATACAACTTCCTGGCATCAAAATAATTAGTTTTGCAGAGCGAGGAAGATCTAGCATTAAAATTATATGGAAGCAATAATTACAATATAGTGATCACAAAAACAAGCATACATCAGACACAACTTACAACATCACATCAGCCACTACCTTGACAAATTTATCTAAATTTTACAGGCAAGACAAATGAAAAGGAAGAGTAAGGAAAAATTATATAGGAAACTGAATATCCATCAAGGCAAATTATCTGGAAACAGGCTTATGTGGTTAATGTAAGCAGATAAGGCCATTCAGTTCCACAAAAACATCCCTTGCCTCCCTCATTTGTGAGCTTGATGGTACCATCCTAGCCAATATGGTGAAACCCTATCTCTACTAAAACTATGAAAATTAGCTGGGCGTGGTGGTGCACACCTGTACTCCTAGCTACTCAAAGGCCGAGGTAGGAGAATTGCTTGAACCCTAGAGGCGAAGGTTGCAGTTAGCTGAGATCGCACCACTGCACTTCAGTCTGACAACAGAGCAAGACTCTGTTTCAAAAAAAAAAAAAATTATCTGTGTTTTCCCATCCAAGGTTGAAGTCTACACATGCTGTATTGTAAGCATGGAGACACTGAGGAAGTTAAGGAGTATCAGACAAGATGGATGCGTCTGTCAAGAAAAAAAGGAAAATCCCATCTTTGGGAATCCACTTACTTTGAAGCTCCTATCTCCTGAGCTTCAAAGTAAGTGGATTCCTTCATTTATCTGTGCTCGAGACATCATGATTGCACATACTGCATTATCTTGTAATGTGTAAGCTTACAGATGAAAAGTTAGACTAGCATACAGCATCTGATCTGAGCTGATGACATGTAAACACACACACAATTTTTGTAAGTAGCAATCAAAATGGCAATCTATATGGGTGCATCACATAAAAACTGAGAATGTTTACATTGACTTCTCCACTATGAATTGTGAATCTTTTATGAGAATAAAGAATATATTTATGAAAAGCATATTTTAAAATAAAAAATAAAGCTTCTTTAAAGTAGTGACGTGGTTTGTTAAACATATATTATTGCCTATAACTATGACACTTAATTTTTAGAAAATAATGTAATATATCTGTCACATATTATCCTTTTGTTGTATACCCTTAATTAACTGCAGTTTTCAAAATTAGATTCCCCTGTCTAACACAAGAAGTTTTGCATCTAGAAGACATTTTTGCAGTTATAATGTTAAGACCATTAGGAATTCAACAATACAATATGTAAAGCTAAAAGAGGTATGCATTCAATCAAAACTGGAAAACAAGTATTCTCCCAAGTCTCACGGTTAATATGTACGATTAATGAAATTGTAGTTTATTTATCTCCTTTTTGAAATTTGATTTGCTGTCATTTTATTGTTTTGTGAATAACAATAATATTAATAAATCATATAATTTTGGACAACATAGGAGAAATAAAATAGGTGGAGGAGTCAGCAGCACAGTTTAAAATATACCCAAATTCACCTATCTCAAAACAAAAACTTGATGTACAGTTTGAAAAGGTTTTAATCAGTGCAAAAATGCAGGAAACAAATGAATGGTGTAATTATAGAAAAGGTAAATTCTTATTTTACATATTTTAGAAGTTGCAGCCAATGTGACAAAACCGGAAACTGGCTTTTGAATAATATCTATTTTAAAGTATTTTTGTAATTTCATCTGGATAAATATATGAGGATTAAATGAAAGATCACTGGAATTCAGAATAAATTACTTAATCCCAACAAAACAAAATCCAATAGCTTTCATATATATTTTTGCAGTGACCAACTAGAAAACAAAAAAGAAGATCCTCCTACCAGAATGAATTTATTGCTAAAAATTAGCAATAAATCTCTAGGACAAATAAAAAACTTTATACTTTATAGGTAGAGAGAGATAACATGAGCCAATGAACAGATTTAAGTATGTTCTTTAATGAAAATGTAAATATTTCAAATATTTCAAAGCTCCCTAAATTAGTGTATAAACTTAGAACTAAACAAAATAATGTTGAAACTTATCAGAAAGATTATATGACCCAGAAAAAATAGCCAAGAACAATTTGAATATAAAAATGAGAAAAAAAAGGTAATTACCAGATATTAAAATCTAAGATTTAGAGTAAATTAAATAACCTAGCAGATTCTCAATTTCCTATTATGGAAGTATTCAACTGAAAGACGTAACAAAAAGGGTGTAACAGAATCTTCTTATTGGACCATAAATTGTTCTACATCATTTATAAGGTTCCCGAAACTCTAAACTTTGCCTGTATGTGTTAACAAAGATGATGTATCAGACATCCCCTGAAAAACATTGTTTTATAGCGAGACCTTATTTTGCATCAAATCATTATACACAAACACCTGCTAAGCCTGCTAGCCTGTACCTAGGGTACCCCAACATAGCACATAGTGCAAACACACATCCCCAGAGGGTGTGTAGTAGCCTTTCAGTTTATCCCCCAGACTTATATGGGGATTCGAGACAGTACCCAAAGCCTTGGGTCTAGGTACCCTCTAGTATCTTGCATCTAGGGTCTATACAACCTCACTTCCCCTAATTTGCCAGGTAAACCACACTTCACTCCAAGTCTGGAAAGTCCTTTCTCCCAAGACAGTCAGGGTTTCTCCATTTACGTGATTGCAAGGTGTCCTCCAGCCATCATCTTTAAAGAGCCAATGCGCCATAATACTAACAGAATTTCAGGTTCCCAACTTTACTCTGACACACAGGAAGCTTTCCTCACCAAAGAAAATAAAACTAATGTAAAAGTTAATCTCTGGAGGATTTTCACTCCCAAATCTCACCTATTTCAGGGGACCTTTTTATAACTCTCCCAAATCAGATCTCTGAATCAAACGCTTTTGAGAAGGAGTTCAGGGATAGTTGTTTCTTTTAACAAGCTCTCCATGAAACACTTAGATATTAAAGTTTGAGAATCACTGCCCAAGGCGTTCATCACTTTGCCACTGTCTCTTCTCCCATTTCATCAACATAAAACAATATTGCATTATCTCAGTTATGCTTTCTATTTCTGTAGCTTCAGCAAAAAATTCTTATGCAATTTAAAAGAATAGGAAGACAAGCTGCAGAAATCATGGCGTGATGGTGGGGATAGCTATCACAAACAGGAACAACAAATTATGGACTCTTTTGCAAAAAAAAGTAAAGTTCGCAACAAAGAGAAGGAAAAGTGTAGATTCATAAACTGCGAGTAGAGGCAAACTACTCTGTTGACCAGTCCTTTCACCCCTGCAAGCACATATACACAAAAAAGCTTTTTATCTTGCTGCCATTTCCATGCATGCTCTCTTTATCAATTCATTAATTTAGAAGATTATGCCAAGCACTGTGTTAGGTTCTGCATATTCAACAATGAACAAAACACACAGGATCACTATCATTATGGAACTCACTATCTGGTAAGGGAAATAAGCACTAACCAAGCAAACTCTCAAAATTTTAAAAGTGTAACAAGTTCTAAAAGATACCGGTGAGTGATGGGAGAGGATACTGGGGAAGGTGAAAGAGAAGGCCTCAATGAAAAGGCAACACTTAAGCGGACTTGCTAGATTAGCATGAACTAGGTAGAGAGTTTGGAGGGAGGAGCTTAGGGTGCTTGGGAAAAGAGCAGTAGGCACAACATAAAGCAAGTGCAAAGGCCCTGGGGTAGAAACAAGATTAGTGCCTTACTGTCTAAGAGATACAGTAGCTGTAGAAAATGAACAAGTAGAAGGATGAAAAGATATTTGAATATTCAGAGATCAAATCACACAGAATCTTAAGGACACTGTCAAGATTTGGGGTTTTAAGTGTCATGTGAAGTCAATAAAAGGTTTTAAGCCAAGAGAGTTAATCTCTTTTTAAAACAATCACTCTGGGTACTATGTGGAAAATGGATAGAGATAGTCAAGAAAGGAGATAAAGTGAGTATCCTAGGCCAGGGATGTTGTAGTTTACATAGAAGTATTTGCTTGTGTGGCAAGCTTAGTAGAAACAGGACACCAGTGACTAAATGCAAATGGGGTAGAGCAGGCTTGTAGGATCAAACTCAGAAATTTAATCTTGGACACATTATATTTGAGATCTTTTGACAAATATGAAAAATATAGGCATCATAATATAGGTATCAAGTGCAAAGAACTGTGGACTGACCTGGAGGTATGAATCTGAGTTGTTTACCTAAAAGTGCTACTGAAAACTGCGGGACTACATGAGATTATCAAAATGTGGTATGCATCTAAAAAGAAAAAGAAAGCTAAGATGAATCTTTGTTAATTCCAACATTAGAATTTTATGGGAAAAGAAGTCACTTGTATGTAACTAATCTCAAGAAACCTGACATCAGTGAGCTGTGCCAAGCAGTCAATCAACAGATGAGATGACTGGGATTTTCCATTGTAGGACAAACTGTAAACCCTCTAGTTTTGTGTCCCATCATGTCAACAGATATATTTCTATCTCTATGTGCATAACCCAATAAAAGCAGTTCAGGGAAAAGTTACTAGTTATTGACTATTATATCTCAGATACTATATAATGATCTATGTACTTTGCATGTATTAGAAGATACTGGGCTTTGGAGACCAACGGCTAAGCATAGGATCCAAAGTTTCTTTTAGAAAGACCTACAACTGTGGTACCAGGCTGCAGTGGAACACTCCAGCAGCAAGAAACAAGGTCAGCAAGTGTGTCACACTCAGTATCTCTCCATCCAGCATGTAGAAAATTGATTGTTTCCATCTCCCACTTTGCACTAAATAAGATCCCAGGGCTCTTTGCCAATTCTGGGATGGAGAAGCTTCAAGAAGATGATAGGCCTTGTGTAATAGGGCAGAATGGTACTCAAGTGAAATATGATCATAAGTGTATCCAAAGCTGGTAGAATGGTTAATGGGGGTTAAATATGTAACTAGGACATTAAATTAGCATGCTCAGTAGGATACAATCTAAAAATACCATTTTGTTCTTCCTGCCATCTTTCCAGTCTGTTCTACTGTATTTCACATCTCTTAGGTGGGGTGCAATGGGGGCATGCTCCTATTTCACAAACAGTAGACCAAGGGTGTTTCCTAATAACCAGATCTGACTTTTAAAGAGTATGGACAAAACCATTCTAACAGGATTCTCTCCTTCAAAGACTGCGGGGGTGAAGCCATAGCATCAGGAAGAAGCTGTATGGGAAGTTGGAGTCACACCTTCTAGGCTGAAAAATCTCTTCAAGTAAATCGTCCTTCTTATCAGAGTGACTCATGAAAGCTCTATTATATGGCCTTTTATGTCTCAAGTAGCTTTGGCTAGTTAGTAAGTCACTCTATTTACAATGTTTGGGATCTTGTCATCTGTTGTGTTCAGCATTGAGTTTCCATCCAGAACTCTCAGACAACAAGATGGTAGACCATTAAGTAACTCCTTTGTCATAGAAGATACTATCTCCATCTTCCCAAGAAGAAAACCAAGGTCCAGAGAGGATAAGTGGCTTGCTACTGGTACAAGTCCAACAAATAACAGTGAAAGATTTTCACTTCATTCTGTTGAAACTCTAAATAGTTTCAGTTGCACTGCAGCACTGTTTACAATAGCAAAGACCTGGAATCAACCCGAATGTCCATCAATGATAGACTGGACAGGGAAAATGTGGCACATATACACCATGGAATATTATGCCGCCATCAAAAACAATGAGTTCGTGCCCTTTGTAGGGACGTGGATGAACCTGGAGACCATCATTCTCAGCAAACTGACACAAGAACAGAAAAATGAAATACCACATGTTCTCACTCATAGGCGGGTGTTGAACAATGAGAACACATGGACACAGGGAGGGGAGCACTACACACTGGGGTCAGTTGTGGGGAATAGGGGAGGGACAGCGGGGGGTGGGGAGCTGGGGAGAGATAGCATGAGGAGAAATGCCAGATATAGGTGAAGGGGAGGAAGGCAGCAAGTCACACTGCCACGTGTGTACCTATGCAACTATCTTTCATGTTCTTCACATGTACCCCAAATCCTAAAATGCAATTTAAAAAAGATTAGCCACATAACTAATTAATTTGCATGTAACAGATTAAAGCAGTGATTTTTTTTCAACCAGGGGTATAGATCAGAACCACTTTTTAAGACTATAGATGTCAAAACTCCAATCTTGGAATTCTTTTAATTTTTATTTTATTACACTTTAAGTTCTGGGGTACATGTGCAGGTTTGTTACATAGGTATACCTGTGCCATGGTGGTTTGCTGCCTCCAGCCCCTTGTCATCTACATTAGGTATTTCTCCTAATGCTATCCCTCGCCAACCCCCTACCCCCAGCTATTCCTCCTCTAGCCCCATCAACCCCCAGTAACAGGCCCTGAGGATTGATGTTTCTCTCCCTGTGTCCATGTGTTCTCATTGTTTAACACCCACTTATGAGTGAGAATGTGCGGTGTTTGGTTTTCTGTTCTTGTGTCAGTTTGCTGAGAATGACGGTTTCCATCTTCATCCATGTCCCTGCAAAAGACATGAACTCATCCTTTTTTGTGGCTGCATAGTATACCATGGTATATATGTTCCACATTTCCTTTATCCAGTCTATCATTCATGGGCATTTGGGTTGGTTCCAAGTCTTTACTATTGTGAACAGTGCCACAATAAACATACGCGTGCATGTGTCTTTATAATTGAATGTTTTATAATCCTTTGGATATATATCAAGTAATGGAATTGTTAGGTCAAATGGAATTTCTATTTCTAGGTCCTTGAGGAATCGCCACACTGTCTTCCACAATGGTTGAACTAATTTACACTCCCACCAACAGTGTAAAAGCATTCCTATTTCTCCACATCTTCTCCAGCATCTGTTGTCTTCTGATTTTTTAATGATCGCCATTCTACCTGGCATGAGATGGTATCTCAATGTGGCTTTGATTTGCATTTCTCTAATGACCAGTGATGATAAGTTTTTCTTATGTTTGTTGGCGGCATACCGACTTCATGACTAAAACATCAAAAGCATTGGCAACAAAAGCCCAAATCGACAAGCGGGATCTAATAAAACTTAAGAGTGTCTTCACAGCAACAGAAACTCTCATTAGAGTGAACCAGCAACAGAATAGGAAAAAATTTTGGCAATCTACCCCTCTGACAAAGGGTTAATAACTAGAATCTACAAAGAAGTAAAACAAATTTACAAGAAAAAAAGAAACTAACCTTACCTTTGCTTGGATTCTGTCCAAATTTTATCAAAATGTAGCATAGGTACATTCATAGTATACCTTACTCACATCTTCATCACTTCAAAAGCAAATGAAGAGCCAACAAGATTTCTTATTCAAAAAGGCTCTTATTTACATTTCTTCATGTTGCCTTTCCTATCTTTTAACTGAAGTACTTACACAAACATAGGAAAAGATGAAAACACTCCACCACCTAAAATTAAGATCTAGGGACAACTTAGAGCAAACATCTGGAAAGAATCTCCACAAAGCACAAGACAGATTAATTCAGTTTGCCTTCAAATGGAAGCCTGAGTACATTTTTTCTCTCAACCTGACTTCCAAGTATAAATCTGAAAAGTGGATCAGTCATGACTCAAATGGAAACAGAGACTGAAAAAAGACAATCTAACATCTTGCCTATGGAAAAATACAGTTTAGGCAGATAGAATCTCTTTCAAAAATTAGTAAAGGAAAGAGCCAGCATGAAACACATGAAACATTTCTTTCTTATCACTGACAAAGATCAGAAAAATATTTCTTAATAAACTTAAGACTATCAATATTTTTCTGAATACCGCCTCATCTACATCTCACAAGTTTATATGTATATTTTTATTATTGTTCAGCTCTAAAAAGTTTGCAACCCATGAGTTATTTGAGAATGTTTAATTTCAAACATGTTTTTTTCTATATTCATTTCACTGTTATCTAACAATGTTTTACAATAAGTTTGTTTTAAGATAATAAAATTGCTTCTAATAATCTTGTTTTCAAATAAAATTGTTTTAAGATAGGAAAACTGTTCCATACAATGTCTATTTTTTGAAATTACTTGTGAGCTAGTTGATGATCAATGTGTACTTGAAAAGAGTATGTTTTATCTTGTGTGTATGATTTTCATGACTTATCTTTAGATCAGTATTATTATCAACTACAGCCAGCCCAGATATAACATAAAGCAGAAACATAATAAAATCCCACATTATCAAGAGTAAACAGGAAAGTCAGTCTGTGGGACTTGACACATTTTGTTTCAGATTTCAGAGGAAACATGACCCTGTCAACACCTTAATTTCAGACATCTAGCTTCAAAAAACGAGACAACCAATTTTATTGTTCAAAGCCACCTAGTCTGTGGTACTTTGCTATGTCAGCCCTAGAAAATTCACACAAAGATGTTCACAGATATTTCTTAGAAAATCTAAAGAGTTTATAACAGCATCAAAATATAAAAAAATTCCAAGGAATATTTTAAATTAAAAGTGGGATAAAGATCTAGCTGGAAATCCTGAATGAATATCAGAGTAAAATTCTGGAATGAATGAGTGGCATGAAAAACTGGAATTCATTTCAACTCATTGCCAATGCTTAGTCTTGAAAAGTAAAAAATGATACAGGTGGGTATTTTAGCGTTTTTAAATTACTGAGTGAAGAGCCAAAATGGTTGACTAGATACAGCCAGGAAGAGTTTCTCCCACTGAAAGAGACCAGACCATGAAGTAGACCAGCACACTCTAAACAGATCTTCAGAAAAAAGGCATTGAGAATGGATAGAGGGAGGATGCCAATCTTGGGCTGAAAGGGGAAAAAGCTAGGAAGACTGCAGAGGGCTGCAGAGCAACAGAATTCATTCCTTGCCATGAGCACATCCTAGGGAAGGGTGAATGAAATTGGTGTGTAAGAGCCCACTCTTGCTACAGACCTCCAGGATCCTAGCTATGGAGACCGAACACCCCCCATGGACATCTTGAGTTTTGGAGGGAGAATTGACAGTCTGTACAGAGCCCAAAGGGTTTGGTGTGGCAATGGCTATAGTGGAGCATAGCCATTGCTCATCCTCCAAAGTTCACCATATTCCTCTATGTGGCTTTAGCTTTAACTGCCAAACCTGGAGAAGAGCAGGGCTGTCTTGCCCACAAGACACAGCCAATCTAATATGAATGCCCTCTCTATCTGCTGGCCTCTCCCAGGGTCCCTGACTGGATGTACCTGCTTACAGGACAGCCTCAGGTCCCTGTCAAAATGCTTGCCTGTGGTCACCAGCATAGCTCTTTTACTGACAGCCCCCATCATCCCATCGGAGTACTACTACAGATGGGCCCCTGCTAGAGCACACTCACTGGCAACCTCCCCTCATCACCTTGTTGGTGTGCATACACACATATACAGAAACCCCACTGCCCCACTGGTTCACACATACACAGGGTCCCCTGCTACTCCACCAGCATGCACATGTCTGTGGCTCATCTACCACGCTGTTGGTGTACATTCACCCATACTCTGCCTACCCCACCCTTCACTAGTGCACATCTGCCTGCAGCTGCCCACTGGTACACCCTCATCAAGGACCCTCCACTTAAATGCACTCTCACATGGCACACCCACTGTCCTGCCAGAGCACTTATCAACAGCTCCCATCAGAACGTTATTGCCAGTGAACTGGGAACACCTCTTCCCCTCCAGTACCGCTGGTGCTTGGCCTTGAGGAATCAGGGAGCAAACCCAGGGTCCTGGTCCCAGGCGCCAGCATTAGAACACATAGCCCACTGAAGTTTATAGCACTAAATACATCAAGAAGTTAGAAAGATCTCAAATTACCAACCTAACATCATACCTAGAGAAAATAGAAAAATAAGAGCAAATCAACCTCAAAGCTATCAGTAGAAAAGTAACAACCAAATTTAAAGCTGAGCTGAATAAAATTGAGGTACAAAAATCCATACAAAAGATCAATGAAATTAAAAGTTGGATCTTCAAAATGAACAACATTTATAGACTAGAGTAATAAAGAAAAAAAGAGGGAAGATCCAAATAAACACAATCCAAAAAGACAAAGTAGAAACTATAACCAACCCAACCAAAATACCGAAAACCGTCAGAGAGACTTTTACAAACACTTTCATTCATACAACCTAGAAAATGTAGCATAAATAAATTCTTGGAAATATACAACCTCCCGAGATTTAAGCAGGAAGATATGGAAATCCAAAATACACCAATAACAAGTTCCAAAATTGAATCAGTAATTAAAAAAAAAACTATCAAAAACAAACGAACAAAAAACCCACAGGACCAGATAGATTCACAGCTGAATTCTACTAGACATACAAAGAAGAGCTAATATGCTGGTACCAATCCTACCGAAATTACTCAAAAAAAATTCCGGAGGAGAGACTCCACCTAACTCATTCTATGAGGCCAGTATCACCTTGATATCAAATCCTGGCAGACATACTGAAGTAAAGAACACCTCAGACCAATTCCCCTGATGAGCATAGACACAAATATCCTCAACAAAACCCTGGCAAATCCACCAGCACATTAAAAACCAATGCATCACAATCAAGTAGGCTTTGTTCCTGGGATGCAAGGTTGGTTCAACACATGCAAATCAATAAATGGAATTCATCACATAAACGGAATTAAAAATAAAACCATATGATTGTCTCAACAGAAACAGAGAAGGCTTTCAATAAAATTCAACATCCCTTCGTGTTAAAAACTCTCAGCAGACTAGACATTGAAGGAAGTTACCTCAAAATAGTAAGAGTAATCCATGACAAACTCACAGCCAGCATCACACTGAACAGACAAAAGCTGGACGCATTCCCCATCAAAGCTGGAACAAAAGGATGCCCTCTCGTGCCACTCCTATTCAACACAGTACTAGCCAGATCAGTCAAGAAAATGCACTCTCACATGGCACACTCGCTGTCCAAGAAAAGAAATAAAAGGCATCCCAAGAGGAATAAAGGAAGTCAAGTTATCTCTTGTCACAGATGATATAATTCTGTACCTAACACACCCCACAGTCTCTGTCCAAAGGCTCCTGGAATGGATCAACAACTTCGGTAAGGTTTCAGGATTCAAAATCAACATACAAAAATCAGTATCTATACACACCAACAACATCCAAGCTGAGAGCCAAATCAAGAATGCAGTCCCATTCACAATAACGACAAAAAGAATCAGTATATAGGAATACAGCTAATCAGGGAAGTCAAAGATCAATACAAGAATTACAAAACACCACTGAAAGAAATCAGAGATGACACAAACAAAGGGAAAAACATTCCATGTTCATGGATTGGAATAATCAATGTTGTCTAAAATAGCCATACTGCCCCAAACAATGAACTGATTAAATGCTATTATCAAAATACCAACATTGTTTTTCAAAAAAAATAGACAAAAACTATTCTCAAATTCATACGGAACCATGAAAATCTCAAATAGCCATGTGTATTTTGAAAATAGCTCCAAAGACAGCCATGTGTATAAGATTGAAACTGGACTCCTACCTTTCACTATTTACAAAAATCAACTCAAAATGAAATAAAAACTTAAACATCAGAGTAAAGGTATTAAAACCCTAGTAGAAAAACTAGGAAATACCATTCCAGAGATAGGCCTTGGCAAAGATCGCATGTCAAACTCTCCAAAGAAATTGCAACAAAAATAAAAGTAGACACGTGGGACCTAATTAAACTGAAGGGTTTCTACACAGCAAAAGAAACTACCAACAGGGTAAACAGAAAACCTAGAGAATGGGAGAAAATATTCATCAACTGTGCATCCAACAAAGATCTAATATCCAGAATCTACAGGGAACAGAAAAGCTAATACCACCTAGTATCACTAATAAAAGGGAGCTAAACATGGAATACACACCGAAGCCTATTTGGCGAGAATGGCAGAGAGCAAAAGTTTAAAAACTGCCTATCAAGTACTATGGTTGTTACCTGGGTAAAAATCATTCATACAACCAAACTCCAGTGACACATAATTTACCCATGTGAAAAATCTGTACATATACCCCCTGAACCTTAAGTAAAAATTGAAAGAGAAAAATATCCTAAATCAAGCATAACAGAAAACTTAGCAAACAACTGGTCTTTGTCTAATATATGCCTGTCTTGTTTGCTCTTAGAAATTCCTAATAATGCACTAAGTATTTGTAATGCCCTTATTAAATCTTAAATTACCTAGTGAACATATACATACGTATCTAACCACATAAGACTTGGGGAGGGTTAGTCAAGCTTTTCCTTTGGATATCAAGTCTATGGTTTATTTTATTCCACTCAATAATGAGATTGAGCAAGGGATAATTACTTGTGTAGAAGATTTCAGCAATAATTTTTTTTCCAAAGAAGAAAATACAATTTGGAAATAGCAAATGACTGCTATAACCAACTGAGCAATTACATCCCTTTTTAATAGTGCATAAAAACATGCTTTCATTAACCCTTGTTATGGTAGTACGTGAATAAATTGACATCACTTATTTCTCTGGATTACCTGGACATATCTTTTAAGATTAGAGTGGCCATTATCAGCTCAATGGCTTTTTTAAAATGTGTAATTACATATGATAATTACATATAATGACAGAGTTCATATGTTATCAGTCTTACGTTTGCTTTCTTTCCTGCTAAATGATAGGGAAAAATTCTCATTTTCAATAAAACTCTTTAAATGGCACATTTCATTCTTTAGAGTAAATTAATTCATGAATTTAGGCTCTACTCATATTGCTATAAAGAAAGGCCTAAGGCTGGATAATTTACAGAGAAAAGTTTAATTGGCTCATGGTTCTGCAGGTTGTACAGAAAGCAGGATGCTGGCATCTGCTCAGCTTCTGAAAAGATCTCAGGAAGCTTCCAATCATGGCAGAAGATCAAGGGGGAGCAGGTACTTCACATGGCCAGAGCAGGAACAAGAGAGAGAAAGAGGGAGATGAGCAGGGGTGATGCCACACTTTTAAACCACCAGATCTCATGAGAATTCACTCACTATCACTAGGACAGCACAAAGAGGATGGCGCTAAACCATTCATGAGAAGTCCAGTCTCATGATCCAATGACTTCCCACCAGGTCCCACCTCCAACACTGGGGATTACAATTCAATCTCAGATTTGGGCAGAGACATACATCCAAACTATATCATTTACCATAATACAAAAAGAAAGACAAAAATTGCCTGAAGTGTACTTTATAAAATCAGTTGTGTTACCGAATTTTCACTCTAAAAGCTCTGCTCATCATTTGTACACCAATCCTCAGCAACATACAATTCACCCGTGTACAAAACTGCCCATGTACCTCCGAATCTAAAATAAAAATTAATTACGTTAAAAAATAAAGTAACAACAATTTAAATGACTCTTACTTCCAAATATCTGTCCCTTTTTCTTCAGAAATCAGAAAATCAGATTAACATTCGAATTATGAGACTGATATGCCAGGAAATTTGTAGTAGTCCATATCACACATATATGAGTTGAGAAACATTTCTCAGAATTAGAAATTAAAACAGAAGAAATATGTTATTTTCCTCTTCTAATAGCACAAAAATCCTGAATCCTTCAGAAAAAGGAAAAAAAAAAGCTTTGCTATGGTGTAGCTGACCCTGTTTTTTCCTAAAATAATAAATATGTTTTAAAAAATTAATATTTTCTAAAAAAAAACACATCTGTATAACTTTTTTTGAGTTTTCACTTTAAATGGTTACTGTTGTAACAATATATAAAAACTATTGCCATTATTTTAAGAATACAGAGACCTAAACATGTAAGGCTAATTATGCTTCTATACATTAACAAATCATGAATAAGAATAAACTATTAAAACTCCCAAATCCAAAGGAGATTCTGTAGCACATACGAATTAAAATTTTGCTACAGCAAAAACAAATTCAATTCTATCTGTGCTACATATATGTATAATAAAATAAGCAATCAGATAATCTATACACATAAGTGACATATGTAAAAACTAGGCATTGATTAAATTCAGTGATATTTCAAATGCTACCATTTAAACTGACAGGAAATGTATCATTGAATAGAAATCTTATACTAGAATACAGCTATCAAAGTCTTACTAGGTTTTTTGTCTAATTTTAAGTAACCTAACCAATGAAAACACTCAGTAGTTCTCAATTATTTGTGTTTGTGCCACCTACGAAGTAGTCGACACTAATATTGAATTAATTCTGGCATTAAGCACTATAAACAGGGTCATACAAGACAGCAGCATATGCATTCACTTTTGCAGTGTAAGAATGTCTTAGTACATTTAAATTTGTATACATATGAAGTACTTGTCATTGCCATTATTGTACGGATATTTGTTTAAAAGTGGTTATTTTCTTGATGGGGTCTCCAATATATATAATCAGGGGAGATTTTGAAATAACCTAATAAATAGATCACTTTGTTATCAGTTTGATGTCATAAGCCCCTTGCTTCTGATTCACAATGAAGTGTATATTTCCCTCAACACAATAGTACATGGATTGATCCTTTCCTGAATCACCTTTTATTAAATACATCCAGGAGGAAAAATTTGTCCTCTGCCCTCTCAGGTTGAGTGCCCTGTTAAATTTAAAGAAAAAGTCCACTTAACAAGAGAAAAAGTTGATTCACATTCAAAATGGAATTAACAAAAGAAGTGGCTGGCTCATTAAATGAGTAAAGTTACAGACTTATATACGCAAATATTAGGGAAAAAAAGGGAGGTGGAACAAAACGCTTCTATCCTAGGAATAAATAGATTTCTTTAGGATGCCACATGGGTTTTTAGGAGAACAAATGGGAGATGAAAAAGTTTGCAGTAAGTATTATGCAGGTGAGAGTGGTCTTTCGAGCTTCTTAAAGGCCATGAAACTTCCTGCTCCCCGAGGAGATTTATGGTAGGCTTCCTCTTGGTCTTTCTCTAGGGAATAGACGAAGTAATTTATGGCAACCTCATTTCTAGGAAGTTTCCACTTTCCATCAGGTAAGAGAAACTCCTAGAAAACGCCTTTTACAAAACATGACTGGTGTCTTGATATCTGTAAGTAGGTCTGTATCACAGCTTTACTGTAACTCACTTTAACACTTGGGTTATTAAAAACTAATTCCTAGAGTATTTCAATTATGATACTATTCAACAATTTCTATTATTTTCAATGACAAAAACCACAATTACTTTTGCACCAACCCAGTAATATCCCTTTGAAGCTGCATATCAACGTTACTAGTCATTTTATTAATAAGAACTTGAGATTTTAAGTTTCATCCACATCTGTTACATGCTACTGAAAGTTTTCCAAGACACAACTCTAAGCCTTTTTTTATCCTTCGTTTTACAATGTTTACATCTCTCTAAAAAATCTCTACTCACTTCTTTCAGGACGTAACACTGTTATCACGTCCATATAAATTTTCCATGTCTATTTCTTATCCTACATGCCTCCTACTAGGGCAATGAATAAAATAGTCAATTATATAGAGAGGATGGAATATTATATATTCATTAATAACTTGTTTAACATACATCATGAATTAAATTTCAAAATCAATGTTCAAAGTAAAGCAAAACAAGTTTATTAACATAATTTTTAAAAATACCCAACTGGTATTGCTATAAAGAAATGCCTGAGGCTAAGTAATTTATAGAAAAAAGTTTAATTGGCTCATGATTCTGCAGGCTGTACAGAAAACATGATGCCGGCATCTGCTCAGCTTCTGGAAAGGCCTCAGTAAGCTTACAATCATGTCAGAAGACTAAAGGGAAGCAGGTACTTCGCATGGCCAGAGCAGGAATAGAAAGTAGACAGTAGAAAACATGCATAGGAATGATACACATGAACTTAAGAAGTGTGGTAACACCTAGGGAAAAAAATTTAGCTACGGTTGCAAATTTTTTTAAGACAGAGAAAAAGGAGAGGGGGAAAAAGAAAGAGGGAAGGAAGGAGGGAGGGAGGGCGCAAATTGTTAATACAATGATATATACATAAGTGCTTAATGTTTTCTCTACATTTTATTATGATTTAAACATTTTTAAAGTTTTAATTTTAACTTAAAGCTTATATAATTTTAATCACTGTTAAATTTTTGGAGAAAAATGTCTTTATTGGTTCCATCTATCCATATATACTGACAATCAACCCAGCAACCTAGAAACCCCAATCTCTGTCTCATCTAGAAAGAAATCACAATGGGCTGGGCGCAGTGGTTGTGCCTGTAATTCCAGCACTCTGGGAGGCTGAGGTGGGTGGATCATCAGGTCAGGAGTTCCAGACCAGCCTGACCAACAGAGCGAAATCCCACCTCTACTAAAAATACAAAAGTTAGCTGGGCATGGTGGCACTTGGTAGTCCCAGCTACTCAGAAGGCTGAGGCAGGATAATCACTTGAACCCAGGAAATGGAGGTTCCAGTTAGCAGAGGCAGCACCACTGCACTCCAGCCTGGTTGACAGACCAAGAGTCCGTTCTCAAAAAAAAAAAATCAGAGTATCATATTCCCTCAAGAGAGCTGGGCAGTTATGAAAAACTGCTTTCTTCCTTTAGTATTTTCATGTGCCAAAATGGGAAGAAGTAAAATAGTACAAGTATCAAACTGCCTCTAGCTACAGAGGGGAAAAACATGAAATTGGCCTCTTAAGGGGTTGAAGGGCTTGGAGAATTCACACAACAGGTCATAGTTCTTTGATTTCCACTCTCCTCTAAAGGAATGAATCTTAGGACAATAGTAAGTATGTCAAGGTCATGTTTACCTAATTCCGGTGAAGCAAATCATAAATCTCCAATTGTTAACCATCTTCAGGGAACGAGTGAATCTTTTTTTTTTTTTTAGAAGCCAAGTAATTAAAACAGAAAAATGTGGTTAGTGTTAAAAGAAACTGGAGTGTATCTATATTAGATAAGGGAACAGTCCGTGACCACATAATGTCATTAATGTGATAGGAAATTATGTGGTCTTTTAAATTGCTTTATTTCCCTCAGCAGAATATTAATTTCAGGTGAGTAATTTAAATTGCATTAACAGCAGACTTCTTAAGATGACACTTCATTTAGTTTTGAAAGTTGCTGCTGTTTAAGATATCCCCCCAGCCTGCCATTTCACACCAGTGCTAACTTGTGCCAGATTGTATATTTTTTTTTTTCAAAATACCATGGGGGTGTCAAATGCTTTATTGCAACCCTGCTGCTTTATGGGAATATGCAATGTAAATAAAACAGAGAGACACTTCTGTAAATTGCCCTATTTTAGATAGAAAATGTTTCAATTAGATGTATGAAATCAACTGACAGTTTTATGAACCAAACCATTTTGGAAATATCCTTCACATGCACTAGGTATCATATTTACAGAGACCATATGGTATAAAGTATATCCACAGATCTTCAAGGACAGGTGAACTTATATTTCTACCCCAATGCCTATGTCTCCTTCACTAACAAAAACCCAGGTAAGACAACTTTCAAAACTGCAATTTGGTAGAAAGCAAGTATCGAAATTTTTTTTTTAATTATCAGGGTTATTTTCTTTATGTAAACAAGATAAGTGCACATTCCTCTGTAGCAGGAGTGCCTGCAAGAAACAGAGCTCTCGAACACCGAATGGGAAAGGAAGGGGTTTATTATTATTACAGCCGGGATCCGGGCGATGATTTGTCTAAACCCAGCTAGTCTAACAAGGAAAGGTTCTGCCTTTATATAGGCTTACAATGTAGCCTTAGAAATCACGAGTAAAAGCGTATTGGATTTACAGCTTTAGGAATTACATGTGAAAGGTTTCAGGTTTACAGTTTTAGGAATCACATGTGAAAAGGTTTGGGGTTTACAGTTTTAGGAATCACATGTAAAAAGGTTCTGGTCTCTGGATGGAGCAGTGAGGTGGGGATTTGATCTTGTTTAAGTGAAAACAGTGTCTTCCGGAGAGTTTCCCCAATACCAAGCCTGCCATCTACAGGAAGGTGATTCAGGAGGCACCAGTCCGCCAGCCTTTTCTTCTACTGAAATGCAGTGTGGAAGTCAAGGGGACAGGTGATCCCGGATGCCTAGGTCTCCTTCCTGACCTCTACTCTTGCCTGTATCATCAATCCAGTAACCCAAGTAGAGACAGATCATCAGAACCTGGAACAAGGGCTGCAGGGTTAAAGGTATGTTTTTATAAGCAATCTTTGTTAGGAGCCTTTAACACCAATTCATAACATGGGTAATCATTGGCAGGAGAGTAAGGGTTTCATGGCTGACTGAATGAGATTATTAAATGGCTTAAGAAACTTTCTCACTAGTAGCAAATAAATATATTATACAATTTGAATTTACCTTTGATCTTCGAAGCCCTTCTCAAAAGGAAGAATATACTTTTAATTAGATTTGACTATCATTGGTTCAATCCCCTTCAGTTTATCAAATAACCCTGTTTTTCCTTTTTCTGTTCCTTTTTCCTATTATTATAAATGGTTTATAAGCAACTTCAGAGATACATAGTGATCTAATTTTTTTTATTTTTACAATACAAGGTCTTTGCTTTTTCAACCCTAATTCCCTGTGACATGCTTTCCTTTACTCCTCTGCGCTCTCTATTCTAATCTGTGACACTTCTCTCCTGTGACTTGCAGGCTCTCTGAATTTCGCTTCCTGGCAGCTGCTTTTCTGTGCTGCCATTGCTTATTCTTTCAAGCTATTCCCATGGTGTTCAACTCAGCTGCCATGATACTCTGCTGTCCCTCGCTTTTAGCTGCTTCCTGAATCCAGCTCACATATTCCAGAGCCATCTTTCCAGCAAGGAAGTTTCAGGCCACGGACGCTACTCCAGCAAATAACTGATTTGACTGAGTACATCTTTCTCATTAATATAGAATACAACAAATTATTTCTCCAGAAATCCTAAGTTTGAAAAAGAAAAAGTGTGCAACATTCCCAGAAAACCAGCAGCAGGAGCAACATTCCAGAATCCCGAATTTAAAGTGTTACCTGTTTATTTCACTGAATTATCACTGAAACCTCTCACCTGAGGTAGCCAAGCTGTCTGCCATGCAAGGGGCTGCAGGGGATGAGTGTGCATTGCTATAATACCCAAAGAGAGAAATTTGAAAACCCTCGAGAAAATAATGACGAAGGATCTAAATTGCACAGCAGGAGCCCAACAACCTAGCAAAGAACATACAGCAATGTGGGATGTTGAGAATAGGTATTTCTTGAATTACTGGTAATCTAAAGTTAGTCTCTGTTAAGAACATAAGAAAAAGTAACCTAAAAAGAAGAAAACACATTACCGTTTTTATATTAATCACAAATAGAGTGATATGCTTTAACCTTCAACAAAAACTGGCACAATGTTCCAGAAAACTGGTCTGTTTCCTTTTTATTAATGAAATGAAGCCAGAAATAAAAAGAAATGATGAATAAGGAAAAAAATCAAGACAGTCTTCACTATGACAACTTTACTATATTCCTCCTATATGTAAGTTGCTTTCAGGGTGCTTCTATTTTAAAAGATTATAGAGATGGGGCAACTCTAAATGAGAAAGCCTTTAGCCCTAACTCTCGTTAAATATAATCTGGGTCATTTGTCACTCTTCCCTCAATACACTGTGTAGCAAAAAGCAGCAGGACTCTGAAGACTGATGCTGCAGTTAAATGGGCTGAGCAGCCAACAGAAATAGCACCACTTAGTCCCAGGAACTAAAGGCAATTTGTAGGCTTATTTAATTTTAGCCCATCTTCAAATGGCATTGTAAAGTTGTAAGAGAGCAGTTATTGTCATGGTAGCATGAAAAATATAGAAACCAAGATTCCAGAAGAACAGGTGAATGGAGCCATTTGCAGGTCAATGGATTAGGAACTCAGCTATGAACCAGCCAGAACAGTAAGAGCAGGTACTTTTAAGACGTGCCCTAGGCTAGAAAGGCAAACAGCTAGGATAGCTTCCTTTTCAACAGGAATCTCCCTCTCCATTTTTTTTTTAATTTAACATATAATTCATATGCTTCTAGCTTCAGATGATATCTAAAGTGTTCTGTGCCTACCTCTTCAACTATGGTCAGCCTATATAACACAGCCTTTCAGAAAATTCCTTCCCCAGAGGAACACAGCTTGTTTACCACCTTTTTACTTATTACACAACTCCTTTAGTTTAGATACAAACATTTATTTGCCCCATAGGGATTCTATTTGACATATCAGAATACATTTTTAATATTTTTATTGTGGTAAAATATATATAATATAAAATCATTTCAGGCCAGATGAGGTAGCTCATGCCTATAATCCCTGTGGGAGGCAGAGGCAGGCAGATCACTTGAGGTCAGGTGTTCAAGACCAGCCTGGACAATATGGCAAAACTCTGTCTCTACTAAAAATACAAAAATTAGCTGGGTGTGGTGGCGGGCACCTGTAATCCCAGCTACTCAGAAGGCTGAGGCAGGAGAATCATTTGAACCCACAGGGCTAAGATTTCCATGAACAGAGATCCCATCAGCCTGGATGACAGAGGGAGACTCTGTCTTAAAAAAAAAGAATTTTTTTTAATCCTATTAACCAATTTTAGATACACAGTTAAGTGGTATTAAGTACATTCACATAGTTGCGCAACTATCACCATTATTCATCTCCACGAATTTTTCATCTTCCCCCAAAGGAACTCTGCACTTACTACACAGAAATTAACTTTCTGCCCTTCTCTTACTGCCTAAAAGCAAGGCATAAATTTCCCTTCATAAAGGTGACGTAAGTTTCTAGTTGTAAAGGTGAACCCGTGTCCTGTACTAGGAAGACCAAAAACAGCCTTTAGACTGCGTAACAAACCTTACTAAACGTTCTGTATCTACCATACATTTCCTAGTACCTTCCTACAATTTACTATCCTTAGAAACCCAATGCCCTTTTCCTTTCCTAGTCGCTTTTCCACAACTTATCACCCTTTGTTAAAATGGTATGTAAACGCTTTAGTCTAACCACTTCTTTGGGTTTTCACTTCTTTGCAGTGAAGTCCCTGTATATGTAAAAATACTAGAATCTGCATGCCCTTTCTACTGTTATTGTCTTTTTTTCAATTTGATGAGAGTGTCCCAAATAGAGAACGTAAAAGGATAGAGGGAATGTTTTTCTTCTCCTAAACTACTTTCTTTCTCTATAAATTTGACTATTTTTGGCACCTCACAGAAGTACAGTCATATAGCATTTTTCTTCAGTGCCTGTCACATTTACTTAGTATAATATTCTCAAGTTTCAACCATGCTGCAGCAGGCATCAGAATTTCATTCCTTTTAAAAGTTGAATAATATTTCATTTTATGTAGACCACATTTGGTTTATCCATTCATCCTTCAATGAACATTTGGTTTGTTTATATCTTTCGACTATTGTGCAAAATGTTACTATAAATGGTGGTATATAAGTATCTGTTCAATTCCCGGCTTTCAATTCTTTTGTATGTATACCGAGAAGTGGAATTCGTAGATCATATGGTAATCTATGCTTAATTTGTTGAGGAGCTATCATACTGTTTTCCATAGCAGGTGTACCATTTTACATTCCCACCAGCAATGCATAAGGGTTCCAATTTCTCCACATCCTCACTGATACTTCTTGTATTTCATTTTTTAATAATAGCCATCATCCATCTATGGGTATGAAGTGGCATTCCACTGTGGCTTCAATTTGCATTTACCTAATGATTAGTGATAATCATTATATGAATGACTGATATGTCAGATTTACAGCTATTTTCTCTAATTATAGCTGCATTAATTTCTCTCTCTTCAGAACTTATTGGCATAATTTATATACAATAAAATGAATATATTTAAGGTATGCAATTTGATAAATTTTGACAAAAGTATGCATCTTTGAAACTGTCACCACACATTAAGACAATGAACATATCCATCACTCCCTAGAGTTTCTTCTCTTTTTATAACTCCTCTCGGCCATACTTCCTCTCCTTACCTCATCCACTAGCAAGCACTGATCATCTTCTTTCTGTAATTTTAGATTCACTGGCATTTTCTAACTTTTATGCAAATAGTTATATGTACTTTGAGGTCCATCAATGTTTTACATATATCAATAGTTCATTCCTTTTCAGTTCTGAGCAGTTTCTATTATATGGATATATCACATGATATATATAGAATTACCTACTGATGAATATGGATTGCTTTTAGTTTTTACTATTGCAAATAAAACTGCTATCAACACTCCTGTGTAGTGTTTGAATTCAGATAATACTTTCATGTCTCATGAGTAAATATTGAGAAGTGAAATGGCTGGGCCATTATTAATAATTTTATTATTAACTATTTAGGAAACTGCTTCATTTGTATTAGTAAGAGTTCTCCAAAGAACGAGAGAGAGTGAGAAAAATAGATTATGGCAATTCACTCATATGATTATGGTAGCCAAAAAGTCCCACCATCTGTCTTCTGCAGTCTGGAGAGCCAGGAAAGTCAGTGGTATAATTCAGTCCAAGTCCAAAGGCTCAAGAACCAGGAAAGCTAATGGCATATGTCCCAGTCTGAAGCCAAAGGCCTGAGAACCTGGGGGAAGGACAAAGGAGTGCTGCTGCTATGAGACCCAGAGTCCAAAGGACTGAGAAACAGGAAGCTTTGACATCGAAGAGAAGTCATATCCTTGTTCATGCTTCTTCTGCCTTTTATTTCTATTTGAGTCCACAATAGATTGGATGACATCTGCCCACTGTAATGAGGGCACATCTTTTTTACCCAGTCTGCTTATTCAAATGTTAATCTCTTCTGGGAAACCTCATACAGACACACCCAGAAATAATGTTATATCAGCAATCTGGGCATCCTCAGTCCAGTCAAGGTGACGTATAAAATAGCCATTACAACATTACTGCCACTTTAAACTACAGTGGCAATGTATGAAAATGCCAAGTCCTCTAACATTCTTGTCAACACTTGTATGGTCAGTCTTTTTCATTTTAGTCATTCTAATGGGAATGCTGTAATATCTCATTGCGGATTAATTTGTATTTTCCTCATGGAAAGAATACCTTTACATGTGCTCATTTGTCATCAATATATTTTCTTTAGAGAAGTACTTGTTCAGATCTTTTGTCCAATTTTTAATTGAGTTGTCTTATCAAGTTATAATAGTATGCCATTATACAAATTTATCACATATATCACACAAAGGATATATATATTATATTGTGAAACGTATGTTTTGCAAATTTTTCTCCAACTCTGAAGTTTTCCCTTTGATTTTTTTAACAATCTTTTAAAAAGCAAATTATTTAACTATGATAAAGTCCAATTAATTGATTTTTCTTATATAGCTTGTGCTTTTTCTGTCAAATTTAAGAAATCTTTGCTAAACCTAAACTAATATTGTCTCCTAAGTATACCTAGTATCTTATTTCTAAAATAAACTGAAAGTAAATCATGTACACCAAAGAAAGAAGACTGACTATCCAACCCTACTTTGAATTAGTTCCACAGAATCTCTGTTAGTATCTTTAAGCTCTCTGTCCCTGATCGTCCTGCTGGCCCAAAAGAATATTCTTTGAAGAATGCTGAAAACACCATACATAATACAACAAATCCTAAAAACTGGACTTGCATAGGTCAGTGGTAACCACTCAATATCCTCTATAAAGGCACCCGTATAGTGATGCCTAATCTATCCTCCCATCTTTTACTAATTCTGTTTTTCCTTTTCAAAGACTGTAATAAGGCAAAAACAGGCAAGAGACCTGACTAGCTGCAGCCAGATAGTGCTACCCCATGAAGGGAGACTGGGATTTAAACCAACATAATCTGAACATACCTTTGGAGACAAAATGCTGAAAGTGGATGGGGAAAAGATGCAGATGTTGAGGTTGAAGAGGGAGGCAGCTGGGAATCCTGCATGGGGTGCTGAATGATGAAGCTGGTTCATAGCCATGAACTTCTGGGGAAGGGAGCATAGCTGCAAATACCAGCATACACAAAGAAGCCATGAAGTTGAGTAAGAGCTTATCTACAGACCATTGTTTTCAGCTGTCTTCTATTGGATTACAGCCAAAGCTACAACATCCAGAAATCCTTGGCTAGCTCTGCTCCCTGCAAAATCAAGGGCAAGAATTCAACAACAAAGACCCAGTACAGAGGCATAGCCTTCTGAAAACTTCCACAAATGAAGCCAACTGACTATGCTCAATTTAAAACAGTTAAAGAACACCAAACCTCTCAGATTAGAGGGAATCAGTTTAAGAATTTTGGCATTTCAAAAAGCGTGTGTCCCCTTATCTCCAAATCAGCCTACTAGGTCTCCAGCAATGGTTCTTAACCAGTCTGAAATGTCTGAAATGACAGACATGAAATTCAAAATACGAATGGCAAGGAAGCTCATCAAGATCTTGGAGAACGTTAAAAGTCATTCCAAGGAAGCCAAGCAATTCAAGAGTTGAAAGATGAAACAGCAATTTTAAGAAAGACCTAAATTAAACATTTTAAACTGAAAAATTCATCATACAAATTGCATAATATAATCAGAAGTATTAATATTAACAGCAGACCAGTGCAGTGAGTGGCTCACACCTATAATCTCAGCACTTTCAGAGGCGAGGCAGGTAGATCATTTGAAGTCACAAGTTAAAGATGAGTCTGGGCAACATGACAAGACCCTGTACTACAAATACAAAAAATTGCCTGGGCATGGTGGCGCACAGCTGTGGACCCAGCTACTCAGGAGATTGAGATGAGAGGATTGCTTGAGCCCGGGGGTGGGAGGTGGCTTGCAATAAAGCCAAGATCACACCACTGCACTCCAGCCTGGGTGAGAAAGCAAGACCCTGTCTATCCTGTCTCAAAAGAAAAAAAAAAAGTAGTACTAATAGCAGAATAAACTGAATAAATCTAACTGAACAAAGAATCTCAGTGCTCGACCAATTGTTCAAATCAACTCAGTCACACAAAAAAAGAATTTTTTTAAATAAAACATCCAAAAATAGGGGATTATGTAAAGAGAAAAAATCTGTATCACACTGGCATTCCTGAGAAGGAAAGGGAATAAGTAACTTGAAAATATATATTTGAAGATACAGTTCACAAAAATTTTCCTAATTTTGCTAGAAAGGCTGGCAGATAAATCTAAGACATACAGAAACCCCTGGCAAATACAATAAAAGATGACCATCCCCAAGGCACATAATCATCAGATTCACCAACAAGGCCAAAGTAAAAATCTTAAAGACAGCTACAGAGAAGGGACAAGTTATGTACAGCGGGAACCCCATCAGACTGGCAGAAAATCTCTCAGCTGAAAACATATAAGCCATAGATTGGAGGCCTATTTTCATCATCCTCTAAGAAAAGAAATTCCAACCAAGAACTTCTTATCCTCCCAAACACAGCTTCATTAGTGAAGGAGAAATAAAATCTTTCTCAGACAAATGCTGAGAGAATACATTTCAACTAGATCACCCTTAGAAGAGGTCCTTAACGGAATGCTACACAGGCAATTGAAAGAATGACACCTGCTACCACAAAAACACACTTAATAGCCCACAGGCACTATTAGTCAACTACACAATCAAGTCTACATAACAACCAGCTAACAACACCATGACAGGATCAAAATCATACATATCATTACTAACCTTGAATATAAAAGGGCTAAATGCCCCCATTGGGAGTAGCATGCTGGATAAAAAGAGCCAACCATCTGTTATCTTTAAGAGACTCATCTCCCACAATGGTTGAACTAATCTAAACTCCCATCAACAGTATAAAAATCATGAAATTCAGAATCTCCACATCTTCTCCAGCATCTGTTGTTTCTTCACTTTTTAATGATAGCCATTCTAACTGATGTGAGATGGGAGCTCATTGTGGTTTTGATTTGCATTTCTCTATGACCAGTGATGATGAGCTTTTTTCCATGTTTCTTGGCCACATAAATGTCCTCTTTTGAGAAGTGTCTGTTCATATCCTTTGCCCACTTTTTGATGGGGTTGTTTTTTCTTGTAAATTTGCTTAAGTTCTTTGTAGATTCTGGATATTAGCCCTTTGTCAGATGAATAGATTGCAGAAACTTTCTCCCATGGCACATGTATACCTATATAACAAACCTGCTCATTCTGCACATGTATCCCAGAACTTAAAGTATAATAAAATAGACTCATTTCATATAGCAAAACACACATGCTCAAAGTAAAAAGATAGGAAAAAAAATCTACTAAGCAAACAAAACAAATAAGAGTACTAAGTACTATCCTTTTATCAGATAAAACAGACTTCCAACTAATAAAAAATTAAGACAGACAAAGAAGGGCATTACATAATGATAACGGGTACAATCCAACAAGAAGTCTTAACTATTCTAATATATATGTTCCCAACATTAGAGCGATAGGGATCATAAAACAAGTTCTTCTTGATCTACAAAAAAACTTAGATGAACACACAATACTGAGAGATTTCAACATCCCACTGGCAATGTTAGATGGATCATTGAGGCAGAAAACTGACAAACTCTGGACTTAAACTCCACATTTGAATCATTGGACCTAACAGACATCTATAGAACATCACATCAAACAACTATAGAATATTCATTCTTCTCATCTGCATGTGCAACGTATTTTAAGATCAACCACATGCCGAGTCAGAAAGCAAGTCTTAATAAATTAAAAAAAATTGAAATCATATGAAGCACATTCTCAGACCTCAGAGCAACACAAATTATATCAATATTAAGAAGATCTCTCATCGAGACCATCCTGATCAACAAGGTGAAACCCCGTCTCTACTAAAATTACAAAAAATTAGCTGGGCATGGTGGCACACGCCTGTAGTCCCAGCTACTCGAGAGGCTAAGGCAGGAGAATTGCCTGAATCCAGGAGGCGGAAGTTGCGGTGAGCCAAGATCGTGCCATTGCACTCCAGCCTGGGTAACGAGAGCGAAACTAAATCTCAAAAAAAAAAAAAAAAAAAGAAGATCTCTCAAGACTACATAATCACATGGAAAGTAAACAGCTTACTCCTCAGTAACTCCTGGATGAACATTTAAGGCAGAAGTCAAAAAATTCTTTGAAATCTACAAAAATGGGGATACAACTCACAAAATCTCTGGGATATAGTCAATGTCATATTAAGAGATAACTTTATAGTGCTAAATGCCTTTATCAAGAAGTTAGAAAGATCTCTTGTTAACAATCAGACTTTGCACCTAAAAGAACTAAAAAACAAAATGAACATTCCAACCCCAAAGCTAGTAGGAGAAAATAACTAAAATCAGAGAAAATGTTAATGAAAACTGAAATGCAAAAATTCCTATGAAAGATCAATAAAAGCAAGACTTCGCTGTTCAAGTAAACAAATAAGGTAAACTACTAACTAAATTAAGAAAGGTCCAAATAAGCACAATCAGAAATGACAAAGGTGGTATTACAAACAATCCCACAAAAATTTTTGAAAAGACCCTCAGAGACTACTACTAACAACTCTATGCACAAAAATTAGAAACTAGAGGAAATAGATAACTCCATGGAAGCACATCATCTCCCAATATTGAATCATGAAGAAATCAAAACCTTAAACAGATCAGTATCAATTCCTCAAATTAAATTAGTAGAAAATGAACCTACTAATCAAAAAAAAGCCCTGGACCAGATGGACCCACTGCTGGAATTTACCAGACATACAAAGAACTGACACCAATCCTACTGACACTATTCCAAACATATTAAAGGGAAGGGGTTCCTCTTTAACTCATTCTATGAAGCTAGCATCAGCCTGATACCAAAATGTGGCAGACACACACACACACACACACACACACAAACACTCAGGCCAATATCCTTGATGAACATATATGCAAAAATCTTCAACAAGATATTAGCAAACCAAATTCAGCAGCACATCAGGAAGATAATATATCAAAATCAAGTAGGCCTCATTCCTGAGATGCAAGCCTGGTTCAACATACAGAAATCAATAAATGTGAAACACTACATAAACACAATTAAAATCAAAAGCCATAGGATCATCTCGATGCAGAAAAAGCTTTTGATAAAATTCAACATTGCTTTATGTTAAAAACCCTCAAGAGCTATGTTTCTAGGCACTGAGGACTCATACTTCAAAATAAAAAGAGTCATCTATGACAAACCTGGGGTAATATCATGCTGAATAAATAAAAGCTTGAACCATTCCCCTTAAGAACTGAAACAAGACAAAGATGTCCTCCCTCCATCACTCCTATTCAATATAGTACTAAGTCCTAGCCAAAGCAAACGTAATAGTATGAAATAAAAGGCATCCAAACAGGAAAAGAAATCTATCTCTCTTCACTGACAATGTGATTCTATACCTAGTAAAATCCTAAAGACTCTGCCAAAAGGCTGCTAGAGCTGATCAATGACTTTAGGAAAGTTTCGGGATACAAAATCAATATACAAAGATCAGAAGAATTTCCATACATTAACAACGTCCAGGCTAACAGTGAACTTAAGAACACTATCTCACTTAAAATAGCCACAAAGAAATGAAATGTCTAGGAAGAATATAGCTACTCAAAGAGGTGAAAAATCTCTGCAGAGAACTACAAAACACTGCTGAAAGAAATCAGAGATGAAACAAATGGAAAAACATGGTATTTCAAAAATGTTTTCCACTCTCATCATGGATGAGAAGAATCAATATTGTACAACTGTCCATACTGCTCAAATGCTATTTCTATCAAATTACCAATATCATTCTTCACAAAATTAGGTATAACCATTTTAAAATTTATATAGCATGAAAAAATAAGCCAAAAAGGCAAAGAAGTCCTAAGCAAAAAGAACAAACCAGAGGCATCACACTACTTAACTTCTAACTATACTATAAAGCTATACTAGCCAAAACAGCATGGTAATAGTACAAAAACAGCCACATAGAGCAATGGAACAGAATGGAAAACTCAGAAATAAAGCTGTACTCCTATCATCTGACTTTAACAAGGCCAACAAAAACAAGCAATAGGGAACACATTTCCTATTCAATAAATGGTGCTGAGATAATTGGTGAGCCATATGCGGAAGATTGAAGCTGGACCCCTACCTTTCATCATATACAAATATTAACTCAAAATGGATCAAACATCTAAAAGCAAGACCTCAAACTATAAAAATCCTAGAAGACAACCTAAAAAATACTCTTTTCAATATTGGCCTTGGCAAATAATTTCTAGCTAAGTCCCCAGAAGCAACTGCAACAAAAGTGGGACTTAATTAAGAAACTCTCAACAGAGTAAAGAGACAGACCGATAGAATGGGAAAAGATATTCACAAACTATACATTTGACAAAGGCTAAATAACCAAATCTATAAAAAACTTAAGCAAATTGACAAGCAAAAACCAAATAACCCCATTTAAAAAAAAAAAGTGGGCAAGGGACATAAACAGACACTTCTCAAAAGAAGACATAAGTGACCAACACAAATATGAAAAAATTACTCAGCATTATTAATCATCAGAGAAATGCACATCAAATCCACAATGAGATACCATCTCACACCAGTCAGAATGGCTATTATCAAAAGGTCAAAAAAAAATTACATGCTGGCCAGACTGTGAAGAAAAGGGAATGCTTATATGTAGTTAAAGGGAATATAAATTACCCACTGTGGAAAGCAGTCTGCAGATTTCTTGGGGAACTTAAAACAGAGCTACCATGCAATCCAATAGTCCCATTATTGGGTGTATAACCTGAAGAAAATAAATTCTTCCACCATAAATACACATGCACTAGCATGTTCACCACAGCGCTATTCACAATAGCAGAGATGGGATTAACCCAGGTGCCCATATGTGGTAGACTGGATAAATAAAATGTGGTACATATAGACCATGGAATATTACGTAGCCATACAATGAAACTATGTCCTTTGCAACAAAATAGATGAAGTTGGAGGTCATAATCCTAAGTGAATTAACACAGAAACAGAAAACCAAATACTGCATGTTCTTACTTTAAAGGGGGAGCACTCAATATTGAGCACACATGGACATAAATACTGTGAACAACAGACATTGCACACTATTAGAGGGGGGAAGGTGGAGAAGGGAATGGGTTGATCAACTACCTATCAGGTACTATGTTCACTATCTGGGTAAGAGTGATGAGATTCATACACCAAACCCCAGCATCACGCACGACACCCATGTAACCTGCACATGTACCTCCCGTACTTAAAATAAGTACTGAGATTTAAAACTAACTTATTGCATTAAGAATTCAAGGGACCAAAAAATTAGATTTTCTTGAGAGTGTTATAAATAGACACTTGTTTAAAAAAATGCAACCAATATTTTTTGGGATGGCAACTATTTTATATGGGCTTATATTTGAAATTATTTTTAAATAATTATACAAAAGACTGTAATTCTAACATCTGTTTAATGAATTTCTTCTTCAGGAGAGCTTGACCAGAAAGTCCATACACTCCAACTGCAAGGAAGTTTCTCTGGGTAAAGCTCATAATTCAGCAGTTTTGGTCAATAAATCAAAAATATGCAATCCATTAGCTGACAAGATCTTATCAAATTTCTAGAAACAGGAAGTAGACTCAATCATTAAATCCAATAGAATCAAATCCATTTTCCACCTCAATCTTATAAAATTGAATGGAAGTATGGAATATAAAATTCTTACTTATATTTTTGTTCCAAAGGGCCAGAGTTAACAATTAATACAAACATTTCAAGCATGACTGAGTGCCTATGAATTTCTAAAGGCTAATGTTGAAACAAATGTGCAATTCACCACTTTCTAGAAAATTCATTCTGACTCTCATTATCCCTGTGTCTCCAGTAACCTCTGGCTATAAGAAATATACCTCCAGAAAATATACCTCCAGATAGTTTGTGCAACACAGGGAAGTCTGTTATAAAACAAAATAGGAGTATTACTCAGAGCCCAAGACAGAAAGAAGACGCTATGAGGACCCAAAGCTCTCACCCCTCTTTTTCTCTCAGACTGCATGGTCACACATTTACCTTGCAGAATGTCCATTTATTCACCAAATAGCTTTCTTTGATTCAGCAGGTACACAGTTAATGATGACCGCCTGATAACTGTCAAGTTTACTTATCTTTAGGACAAGTGACTAGCCTGCAGAGTCAAGGTGTCTCTCAATTTCAATTCTAAATTTGTAGAAGGAAAAATCCTAACTGGTTCAGCTTCATTCATCCAAAGCACCTATGGGCTGGAAAACAGGGCTGTGAGGTACACACTCGGCTGATAGGATGCTTCCCTGTGTGTTAGGAGTGAGGACAAGAAAGTTCTCATAAAATGGGGTGGGGGTTAAGCTAGGGAGACATTCCATAATGTGTTCGCTACATATATGAATAAATAGGCTTGTAAGGTTAAGATAAGAAGGATGAGGGTTTCTAAGATAAGGATGAGGGTTTCTAGAGATCCGTAATTTGTGAATGCTAAAAAAAATGTTAAGCACTACTCTCACACTCTACTAAGAGGTTTCCACCTTTAATTATACATAAAAATATAACGTATAGGATAGAAATAATATTGACCACACTGTAACCAAGTAAGGATTGGTTCTCCTACCTATTTACTTGCCAAAGTGCCATGCCAGACCCCTATTAACTCCAATAGAAATGACATTTTCAAAAGGCCAAATAAGACACCCAAAGCTAGCAAATGAAACATGGAGTTTTATTTGGGGGAACTTACAGGGACAGTTCAGTAGCAGTGAGCTGAAGAGAAGAACCAGAATTTCTTGTGAAAATCAGTTTATATAGCACCTTTACTTAACATTCTCCCCCCAACAATGTCTACTACAACCCTCATTCCTCAAGTTATTGCTGTCAGGTCCGTCAAATCAGGGTATGCTTAAAGTAATTGCTGTCAAGTTTGTCTACCATACACAAAGACAACAAAAACTTAAAATATCCTAGAAAACGTGGCAAGGGAAGACTTAAAAACAAATTCAACAGGAGTGTCTGGTTGCAGGTCTGGTATGCAAAGAGCTTAGATTTTTTCAACCTCACCTTACAGGAAAAAACTGAACTAACTGAAAATCAGTAACTTTTCCTGGCTCCACCAGAGAAATGAGGACCCAGAGCAAGAAATCACCCTGAAAATCTGGAAAGACAGGTGTATCTGGGCCAATACAAGACTGAAACCTGGTCATGCGAAGCGGAAACCACTGGCGCTATAAACTGGTAGGAACACCTAAGCGGTGATTTTGATAAATTGCTGGAGGCTGAGTGTGAACTAGCATTGGAATAAGAAACTCCTGGAGCTTCCATCTTAGGGGAAGCCCCACACTTTCATGAACTTTCTGTCCAGGAAAAGCGCCAGGATCCTACAGTGAGGATGCAAGAAATACTCCCTGTTGGCTCTGGCAGTGGGAAGGTAAGAGTAACTGTGGTGCTCTCTACATAGAATAGGCCTTACTCAAAATGTATCAGGAACATTTCAGCCAGAGTAGGGAGTAATGGACAAAAGGGAAAAACCTATACACCAAAGAAGTACTGGAAGGCCCCAAGACACTGACCCTCAAAACCTTGAGGCTTAATTGGAAGGTTATGAAATGTTCCCCTCTCACATAGCTTACCCCCATCAAAATAGGGCTCTAGTGTAATGATGTATCACCATTATGCTAGGTGAGAGAGCTAAAACACATAGGACACTAGAGAAATTTGGGCCTCTAGTACCTATAGCTACAGCAAACACTAAACATGGCCCAACTACCATCCAGATTAACATAAAACCACACACCTAAAGGTCTTTTACCTCAGTGGTCTAATCAACCAATACAATATCCAACTTTCATGCAGGTAAAGGGAAATAGGATGAAATATTTAAAATGCTGAAAGAAAACCGTCAATCTAGAATTCTATATCCTGCAAAATCCTTCAAAATCGAAGGAAAAAGACTCCTCTGTATTCCAGCACTTTGGGTAGCCGAGGTGGGCAGATCACTTGAGGCCAGGAGTTTGAGACCAGCCTGGCCAAAATGGTTAAACCCCATCTCTAAGAAAAATACAAAAATTAGCCCAGTGTGGTGGCATGCACCTGTAGGCCCAGACACTCAGGAAGTTCAGTCAGGAGATTTGCTTCAACCCAGGAGGCGGAGGTTGCAGTGAGCCAGGATTGTGCCATTACACTCCAGCCTGGGTGACAGAGCAAGACTCTGGCTCAAAAAAAAAAAAAAAAAAAAGACTTCTTCACACAAACAAAAACAGAGAATTCATCACCAGCAGACTTGCCCTGAAAGAAATGTTAAAACAAGTTATTCAGATAGAGGAAAATGGTACAAGTCAGGGTTTACATCAAAAAAGAAAATGCACTCGGGAAAGAATGAATGAAAGTAAGATAAAATATTTTATTTTTCTTATTTCTAATTGATCTAGAACATCTTTTTAAAGTTATAATCATAACAATACATTGGATGGCTATAACACATAGATAAGCAAAATGAATCACAGCAATGTCACAACAGACTGAAGAAATTCAGGATATTCTGTTATAAGGTAACTCTACCCACATGTGACATGGTATAGTTCAAGTTCTTCAAAGGTGGATTTAGATTAATTAAAAATGTGTACTGTAAACTATAAGTCAACCACTAAGATGTTTTTAAAAGAAGTCATTGATACACTGAGAAAGGAGGTCAAATGGAATCATACAAAATGTTCTATTAAAACCAGAAAAAGATGGGGGACAGGGAGAGAAAACAAAGAACAAATGCAACAATCAGAAAACTAATATAGATATGATAGATATTAATACAACTATATCAATAATCAGTTTAAATATAAATGTATGATTGGGTAAATACTTATTGACTTAATTAGGAATTTTAGATGCAGGTTACATGAGAAGTCTTTACTACCTTTTCCACTTTCCTGTAAATTTAAAAGCAATAAATATTTTAATTATTCTAAAATTAAAAGGTTATTTAAAACAGATATTCAGCTAAAGCCATAGAGTCCGTAACCTTGGTTTTAAGCACTCCTCCCAAAAAGCAATGCATTAATTCCAAGAGGATTTGGTTTATCCGCAAATGCAAATTTAAAGACATTATTGTCTAGAACAGCACTGTCCAATAAAACTTACTGCCATGACAGAAATGGTCTTTATGTGGGCAGATCAATATGGTAGCCACAAACCACATGTGGCTACTGAACATTTCAAATGTGGCTAATGTAGCAAAGAAACTAATTTTTTTATTATATTTTCTATTACTTTTTAAATTTAAATAACCACATTGTAACATGTTAATGCAGGTGTCTTGTGCAAGTTGAATACAAGTCTTCATTTAAGCAATCAACTTGCCCTCCCACCCAGTTCTAGCATTAACTATTATATTAGGTGCTAAAATTTTCATAGTTAGAATTTAATGATATTATGAACTTAGTAAATTTTTTCAGACTTTACCAGATAAACTATGAAAGCATAGTTCTGAAATGTAGTATCAGGAGAGAAATAAGATTAATTCCAATTTTAGAAACATCTCTTTAGCCCAAATTATGGACTTTTATTGTTAGAAACTCACTCCTTTCATCTCAACAAAAGTTGCATATGGACTTCACTGTGCAACTGCAGAATGGATTTCAAGCTATCAACACACACCTTTAAAGCTTCTGTCACAGTCTACTACAAGCTTTCAGTTAAAGCAGAGCGTCGTTAGAAATCCCTGAAATGGAGTAATCCAAATTCCCACTAAAATATCTTTGAAAGCAAAAACAAAGACAATACACAATAGCACTGAAAACTAGAATCAACCTTATGGAGGAATTTTCATTAGTTACTAGGCCAAAGGATCTATGTTGAGAAACGCAGGTTTTTTTCTTCTGTTGGTTTAGCTATAAGACACAAGGATAATTTGTCTGCCTAAAATGAGGCCAAAAGCCATTAGTCCTCCAGAGACTACTTTATACTTCTTAAAACAAGATCTTTATTTACCTGAAAACTGGGTAACTGTTCCTCTACCTCAAAGGAGAGCTTATTGAGGTAGCCCCAGCAAATACTTCTCTTTCTTTGCATATTGAGAAAACAACATTTTTAACAAAAAACTGGACTGCAAATGAAGGCCCCAGAGATGGGTGTTGAATACTTGCTGGCACCATCCCCAAGCAGGACTGTCAGCAGAAGTGGAAGCCAAAATATCTGTAGTGACACATGGTGTATGGTCTTGTCAAATTAAGTCTGAGGTGGTATCAGAAGAAACTGCCTTCATGAGGTACACATATTCGGTGTCATGGGGAACCAATCCAAGGCAGAAATATCCACACACTTGTTTAGAAGAGACACCTGGCATCAAATGGAAACTGAACCGGAAATGCAGAAAACTACAGATTCAATCACAAACTCGATTAAGAGCAAGATGATCTGAAACTCAACAAAAAATACTAAGAGGTTTAAATAATGAAAATTTCACAGATGTGGAGCCCAGGGAATGAAAAAACCATGTTAAGAATTACACTTATTCCCAAAGATGTAACCAGAAACACGTAACAGAGACAATGGTGAGTGACACAATTGAATAAAACTTGTCTAAGCCAGCTAAAAACATCATAATTTAGTTTAAAGGGCCAGCTCAACGATATTCCAAGTAAATCTCCAACAGAGCAAAATCTACGTATTCTATGAAAGTGCCCAAATAACAGGCTAAAATAAAGTCCATAAGACCATAGGCAGAGAAAGCAAGGAAACTGGCCTCTCCCTCAGGAGTAATATTAGGCTGGCCCGCAATTTTTTTCTTTGCAATAAGTAGTAAGCACACAATGAAGTTTCAGGGAGAAAAGGCTATAAACTAAGGATGCAACCCTGCCGAGTTGTCATTCATATGCGAAGATAGCAAAAAAACCACTTTCAACTACACAGGGTTCAGAAAGCACACCACCGTTACACCAGTTTTACTTAAAAGATTAAGTGTACTTACGTAGTGGAACTCTTTTCCTTCACATTTCACATCCCCATCTCAAACTATAAAAACCACATTCCTGCTTCAGCCCAAAGTCTACCTTCCTAGGGAGGCTGAAGACAGTTTTCCAAACTTCTTTCCTCTCTAAGAAGGGAAGAACTGTGGAAAGAACCTACCTCGTATTGGTTCTCACTATTGGGGAACAGTCATCGTGCCTCGAAGGAAGAAATGAACTCCACTGAGTTTCTCTGCTGCCCCTTTTCTGACGCTGTTTTAATTATGTGCTCAGGTGAGCACACTTTCCTCATTTTCTTCTTCCCAGGTGTAGACCATCAGCTCACAGCCTCCAGGCTGGGAGGAAAAAAAGGCCTGCAGCACACCTTTTCTGTTCATGACTGAGTGGAGAAATTCATTTCTGGGTACGTCCTCAGCTTTCTCAGCTTTAATACTGTGGTGGGTAGGAGACGTGGCTCTGGACATCCATTCCATCCTCTTTCTCTAGAATATTCCTTTAAAGCAGAGAATAGAAGACCAAATAATTCAATTCATAGGCTACATGGCACTAAAGTTCCAGGTGTAATTCAGGTTTGACCAATCAAATACATGTGCAGGAGATTTGGAAAAAGCTGCAGTATTGCAGAAGGCACTTTCTCTAGCTGCTGCTCCTATTTCTGCTGGCAGCAGTCATGAAGGACTTAGTTTTTCTGAGACAGCATTCATAGTCCAGTCCCTAGCTTCATAGTTGTCAAAAGGCAGACCATGGGTCATCCATTTTGCCAGCACACTTCCAAACAAGTGGAATGTGGTTGTGTAACCAGGTGCAGAAGCAGCTTCCTAATCATGGCTGTGACAGAAGGACTCTGGAGCTGGACATCTGATTACAGCGGTGGGGGAAGCTCCACAGGTGACCTGGTCCTGGGCTGTAGCTTGGGAGTCAGTCACTCCTATATATTTCATTTTAAAAAGTATTTAATGTCATGTATACACACACACACACACACACACACACGCGTGCGCACACACACACACACACACACATTATTTTTCCTGCTTAGACTAGCAGAAGTGGATTCATTTCTCTGATACTGAATTCTCTGCAGCTGAACTCTGACCAATAGAACCAGAGAGCCATGTACTTGTTCAGGTGTTATTGATCCCACTGGACCCCTGTGTCTGTTATCAATTCTTTAGGACTTGGCAGGTGAAAGAGATGAAGATTGGGCTCTCCTAAACCTCCAAAATCAGTCAGCTAAGAAGGGGATTAAAATTAAAAACTCAACATTTTATACAATGTTGCTATGTAAAAGGACTGGTGGTGAGCACTGAAATCAAATAATAGTTGACTATACAACATTACTGTAAACATAAGACAATAAAAATTAACAAATACACAAAATATATATAACCTAATAGGTACTCATTTCACTACTCATATAGCCTAAAATACAAGACAAAACAAATTAAGTTTAGGAATTTAGAGCTATTATGGGTCACAAATAAAAGTGGCATAAAGAATACTAAAAATATACTATTTAATCCTTACTAAAATGAAGATTTTAAATGTGGCTGGAAAGTTATTTTTTTTAGAGTGAACCTCCAGTATGTCTTAAGCATTAGAAAACAAAGCAAAATATGGGCGATTCGTAGAAAAATTCAGAAAGAAGGAAACAGTAATTATGGCAAGAAAAAGTAAATTATAAAATAAGGTAACAACGTATCATACCCTTCAGATCATAAATGTGAATAGTATAAATTTCCCAATTAAATGATAAGGTTATGATACACTGTTTACAAAGAAACAATAACAGAATGATTACAATGGGTTAAAAATAAAAGCCTTGTAAAAAAGATATCAAACTCAAGCCAAAATAAAAACAATAAACACCAGGGGTAACTATTAATTTTAGACAAAGCCACATTTAAGATAAAAATTATTAAGTGGGCAAAAATTATCATTTAAAAAAATCAAATCCATAAAACAGAGATATACACTTTCATTTGACAAAACATGAAATAAAAATAAGAAGTACAAGGAGAAATATATAGGCACATATCTGCTAGGGAAGCTCATAAATTCAAGCTCTGGCAGACCATATTACTGTTACTACAGGAGAACATAGATATTTTAAATAATATATGGAGGGAGAAATAACATTTGTTCTTTATAAAAAAGAAATAAACTTTCTAAGAATATTCATCTGCTCCTAGTAGAAAGGAAAACAAACACTTTTCTTTGAAAGAAAGTTGAATTTAAACCTGTTAAAATGTTTTTAATTCCAGGTACAAAGATTCATGTACATAACTATTAACAGTAGTTACCATTTTAGTGCTTACCATGTCCCAGACATTATGATAAGAGGTTTACATGTATTTTACATGCAACCATGACATAAATAAGTTAAAAACAGAGAATGAAGAATGTTCACTAACCTAGAACAGTCACATGATGTAATATGAAGTGGGAAGTCAAACTAAATAAGACTACATGTATGTACGTGCCTGTGTGCATACACACAAACAGTATGATCAACCTTTGTAAAGCACAATGAAACAACAGCGTCCCTATAGTAATGGTAGTTTTCTGAGCAGTGCGATTACAAGTGATTTTGCTGTTGTTGTTCTTTATATTTCTCTGTACTTTCCAAACTTTCTTTCTAGAATTCACTATTTCATTATGAAATAAAATGAGTTTTTTTTAAAAAAATACGTAGGGAAAGTTGCTGATGAATAAAATGTCAACTAATTACAATATGAAACAAGGCCCCTTATGTTAAAATTTCACTTTAATAATTTGAAATACCAACCAGCTGAACTAAATAGATGTTCCCCTCACTGTAGCAATGTTGAGGACATAGTTTAGCATATCTACCTAGGAGTTGACTTGAACAAACCTATTAGCTAGCTATAGTAAGGAAAAATTTTAAAATAGCACCTTAGCAGATAATTTGACAAAACCAAAAGACCACCTTGGTATGTGGCAGGCATGTTTTTATGCAAGCCACTTTATTGATTATGGCCAAGGCAATTGTACTTTACAGAATAGGCAAATAAAACACACTGTAGAAATGAAAATCTACAAGATGCTTGTATATACGTAGAGGGGAAAAGTTACTCAAAGAGCTTGATACGGGTTAAAAAATTAAACTATCACACTTTGAAGAAAATTAGTAGCTCACAAGACCAAAATGAATAAAGGCTTACTTGGAGAACATGAAATCCATGAGGCTTATGGTGAGATGGAACACATGTTTTTGTGAAATCCAAAATCAACAGGAATAATCACTAGAAAATTGGGAGTGTAGGAAAGTGGTTTTATGCTTAAGAATTTGCATACAAACTATCATCTAATGTTCTTCCTCATCTCCTCCATAAGATCTGACAACCATTTATGTAGATAAAAGATACATGAATAAATGTGCAATAACAAGTGATGCATGATTATAATTTGCCACTCATTAAGTCCAACATATTTGCTTAATTCTTTCATCAACTCCATATAGTAGACATTATTAGTATCTCCCTTTCACAGATGATGTAACTAAGGCTTAAAGGAAAAAATAGTGTTTTAATTGTCCCACTAGAAAATCAAAAAACCAGGACTTAGATACAATTTCAGCTGACTCCAAACCCCTGCCCTTAACCATTATGCTGTGTTATATAATTTATGTCAGTAGATATTTATATTGGAATGTTAAATGAATTATTTGTATCAACTTTTCCTCATTGTGACTACCTTTTGCACAATACTACAATTACCTTGAATCTAAATTAATCATAAATTTAAATGTTAAGAGCAAATATGGTGACTCAGAATTACACTCCCAAAATGTTTCCAGTTTGTAATTGGTAAGTTGGAATTTTCACGAGAATTAGAAAGTGGAAATGAATGGTCAGCCATGACGCTCAGAAAGTCAGTGTGGGTTGGATGCAGAGATAGACTGGCATGGAGTTGGCAACAGGTTTCAGTTGGTCCTGGTTCTCTCTCTGCATCCACCTCTTAACAACAGCAGTCCCAGGTCCACCCCCAGACTCTTGGTAGTGAATGCACAGAGGCCTTAGCTACCCAGAGTCACAGCTCCCCACGGACTTTTCCATGAACTTTCCCTTCAGTCTCATTTTGGCTGATGGAAATCCTTTGCAAACTTTTCATATCAACTGGTTGATAATTCTGCTTCTGATCCTTCAATTCCTTTTTGGACCTCCTCTTTTCCAACTCCTACCAAACTGTATGAATTCTAATTCCTGCAATAAATCCCTTATAACTCATTACTGATTCTGTTTCTATGATTGAACCCTGACTAATGCAACAAGTATAACCTTTTAAATAAAACCAAAACTTATGAAAATAATGTCAATGAAATTTTTTTGTGTGTTAGAAAGGAAAGAATATCCAAACCAAACAGATATTTTAAAGTGAAGTAGGGGCATTTATTAGTTCATGGAACTTAGTAAAAGGACAAGGATAATTCTGAGCACAGCTTGATCTAAGATCTCAAACCACATCAGCAGGACCATGTTTCCTCATCCAAGTTCTGCTTCCTTCTGTGTTGGTTTTCAGTCTAGGAAGCCACTCCTACAATGGGGACAGAAGAGAGAATGGTGCCAGCAGCCCTAGAATTACATTCTTTTCTTTTCAACCAAAGCAGAAAAGAAGAACTTCTCTCCTCTAACAGGTTCAATGAAAGTTCTGGACCTAGATTCCATTGGTCCAAATTAGATCAAACACCTATCCACATTCAATACCTATGGCCAAGAAAAGGGAAGCTTTATAGATGGGCTCAGGCTGCAAGCCAAGCTCAACGCCAACCAGATGGCATAAGAAAAGGAGAATGGAGGCCTGACAGATCTACCAGAATGTCCACAAGTGTCAGATATCCCTTTTGTAAAACTATATAAGAAATGAACTGAAATGAGGAAATGAACTTAGGGAAGCATCACCCAGGTGTACTTCTTTTATCTCTGCAGTTGCTAAATATTCTGCTTTTCTTGGCCATGTAGCACTCACTATAACTTTACCCTGGTGTCTATGACACTGAGAAACATGGGTATCAAGAAATCTACAATTACCCAAAGAATACTGATTAGATCTGGCCTTGCAGAATGTACTTTAAAAATAAAAATCAGCTTTAAAAAAACACGTTGAGCTAACCATCAAATTTCCAATCATGCTTCCAGACAGATCAGCATTTGTGGTAGGAACTATTCTCAATTTTTATTAAAAATCTCATTTGCCAGTAGGTTCATATATTTTTTAGATGTCTGGCCTAATTTCTTTCAAATCTGTATATATCACATATTTTTCCTGGCTATAATTAGTCACTAAGACTTATTAGCATAGTAGTAGCTCCAAGAAACACTAAACTACAAGTCAGCCTGGATTTTTGCTTTTACGTATTTCTTGACACTCAGGAAAAGTGTTTTGGTTTTTCCCCCTGGAATAAGGCACACATTAGGTTGCCTCTTTTCACCACCCCTTGAGGTTAACTATTATCATTAGAAGGGAGCATTAGAATAATTCTTAAGTAACACATCAAAAGGATTGGGTTGTGTTTAAGCAGTCTCCCAATTCTGTGACTATAGTGTAGCAAAACTTCCAGGCACCAGGAAAAAAAAAAGTTGTAACAAACCCTTTACCAGCTGCTACATGTGGGGGGTGAATCAATAACACTAACTGACAACTTTTCATATGAAATTCAAACAGTCTGAAGTTTCCTTTTTCTATTCCCTGAATATCTGTTCTCTCCACTTCAAAGGACTGTCTGCTGCAGAGCAAGGAGAGGTGTGTTATATACAACGGCACTCCTCCTCTGTTTAAATCCTACCATTCAGCAGTTCTGGGGCTGTCAGGCAATGATAAAAGGGCACATGGCTTTGATTGTTTATTCTTCAATACAAAGGCAGAGAAGCACCATGAACAAGGGCATAAACAAAGGAGACAAGCATGGCTAGGTTCCAACCACTGCTCTGCCACTTATCGGTCTTGTGTGCGACCTTGAACAAATTACCTAACTTCCACATTACTCCTTACCTCATTTTTAAAATTAATATATAGTGGTCTCTTGGCATCCAAGGGAGATTGGTTCCAGAACTTTCCTACCTCCCTATACCAAAATCTGTGGTGCTTAAGTCCCTTACGTAAAATGGTGCTGTATTTGCATATAACTTATACAAATTCTCCTGTATACATATTTTTAAATCATTCTAAATTACTTATAATAGCTAATATAGTTCATATTAGGAAGAGAATGTAAAAAGTATTGGGCAAGACATCAGAGAAATACAAATCAAAACTATAATGAAATATCACTTCACACCGATTAGGATGGTTATATTTAAAAAGACAGATAAAAACAGGTCTTGGTGTGGATGTGGAGAAATTGGAACTCTCCCATACTGATTGTTGGAACTTAAAATGGTACAACTACTTTAGAAAACAGTCCCACAGTTCTTCAAAAGGTTAGACATAGTGTTATCATTGGCCCAGCAGTCTCACTCCTAGATGTATACCCAAGAGAAATGAAAACATGCCCACACAATCAATTGTACACAAATGTTCATAGTAGCATTACTCACACTAGCCAAAAAGTGGAAACAATCCACATGTCCATCAACTGATGAATGGATAAACAAAATGTAGAATATCCATACAATGGAATATTATTCAGATACCAAAAAGGAAGGAAGTATGGATACATGTTACAACATGGATGAACCTCAGAAACATTATACTATGTCAAAGTAGATGGTCACAGAAGACCACATATTATATGTTTGCACTTTACATGAGATGGTCAGAATAGGCAAAGCTACAGAGAAAAGTAGGTTACTCATTGCTAGAAACCGGGGTAAGGAGAAATAGAAAATGACTGCAACTGGGTATAGGGTTTTGGGGGAGGAGGAGAAAATGTTCTAAACTTAAATAGTAGTGATGGTTGCAGAACTCTGTGAATATACTAAAAGTTATTCCATGGTACATTTTAAATGATTAAATTGTGTGATATGTGAATTATATCACCATGAAGCCATTTTAATAAAAATGTTATGCATTGTGTAGGCAGAATAAATTGCCTTTGCCCAAAGTATTTTTCTTTTTGTCACTATTCAGTATTTAATTTCCCCGGTATGATTTCATAGGCTTGGGGAAGGCCTTTAACATATGCCAGAAATATCTCCTGCCCTTAACCTGCTCCTGTTTCACTAGTTTATAAAATTATACCTTATTAATTTTATTCCTTCGGCTGAAGGCTGTGCTTCTAACAACGATTCAAAATAGCTCAAGGAAAGATTTCTCATTGAGCTTTATCAATCATGTGCTATTTAGTGTGAACGAGTTTGTCAGATCTTTTGGTGACATCGGATTTTGGTTGAAGACAAACAAAATGAGGATAAACTGCCAATGGATGAAGGAAGATGGCATTCTAATGAAAAGAGGGTACAGAGAAAAGAAGGTTGGGGACACATACATTTTCATCCCTTCATGTTTTTGTTTGTTTATTTTTGATTTGTTTTGTTTTGTCTTGTTTTTATGAGACGAAGTCTCACTCTCTTGCCAGGTTGTAGTGTAGTGGCAGGATGTCAGCTCACTGCAACTTCTGCCTCCTGGGTTCAAGTGATTATCCTGCCTCAGTCTCCTGAGTAGCTGGGTCTACAGGAGCATGTCACCATGCCCAGCTAATTTTTGTATTTTCAGTAGAGACAGGGTTTCACCATGTTGTCCAGGCTGGTCTCAAACTCCTGACCTCAAGTGATCCACCCGCCTCGGCCTCCCAAAGTGCTGGGATTACAGTCGTGAGCCACCGTGCCTGGCCACTTGTGGATATGTTTTGTTGAGAGGATCAACTCCAGTTTATGATCAGGAGCTACTGAAAAAGATTCTAAACCATTCTATCCTCAGCAAGGAGATACGCTGTGATTGACTAGCTAGATCTACAATTAACATGAGAGAGAGTGGAGAATATGCATGCCACTCTTCACCGTTGTCATTGCTCAGACAGTCCTTTGTTATTTGGTACTTCCCTCTGCCTTATAATCAGACATGAGTTTTACCTACACAGTAGAAAAACTTACTTCATTTTGGCAAACCAGCATAAGCTGCCTTGTTAGTGAGATTATTTGCTAATAATTCTAACACTGTACTCTATAACACCATGTGACACTACAATATTTCATCTGTTATTTCACAACACTACCTATGTGACTTAGATCTTCTAACCTCCATGAATAAGAAAAATATTTTTAAAATATATATACATGACGTATTGCACAGCATACACTGTTGGCTTTCTAACCAACATCCATCCACTCAACCCTCATTCTGAAAACAATTACAATGTTGCTTCATTACCCACCCTTCCCTATGGGTCCAAGTGATTCAGGGGAGGTTGGGATTACTACAAATCAAAGCCTTGAAGCCAAACTTGACAGTTCTATTCCTCTGCCTGAGTTTGGTTTCAGCCAGTAACGTGATGCAACTCTGATGGGAAAGGAGATTGCCGCTGGATTGCAGGGCATCTGGGAAAGTCTCTCTCTCCCTCTTTTCAAGACTCACAGAAATAGATGTTCTCTTCTTTCTCTGGACATTTTTGTGTGTGGATACTATGCCTGGAACAGCTAAAACCTTCATGCTGTGAGTCTAAGAACGATCTGTCCACAGAGGAGAGTGAAACAGAGACAATGACAAAGAGGCAGAGTCAGAGTCATGACAACCTGTACGTGGGCTATGCCAACTTGCCCCATCACTGGGCTTCTTAAGAGAGGTAATAATCCTGGTAATAATGCTGGCACTCCTTAAACCCACTTGATTCCAATTTACTGATTCGTCACCCTAGTGATATATGTGGCAATTCCAAACTATAGTTACACCTATATATTTGACAGCACAGACATAAATATTTATCATTAACTTCAATAACCCAATATGGTTCTACTTTATGTAATAAAGTGATAAGTTATTTCTCAGTTGCCATGGACCCTAAGGTGGCAAGTTACGTAACCTGAGCATACTCAGATGAATCAAGCATGCAACCGTGGGCAGAACCTAAGGGCTCAGAGCAAGGAATGGTGACTGAATTAAGAAGCGAACACCAGATGGCGTGATCCAGGTCCAATCAGATGGAGCCCTATCTTCACCTCATGGCATAGCCCAGTCAATACACACCTCCTGCACCTCCCCATCACAATATCCAATCAGAGCACACTTCATTACCCTCTGACTATAAAACTTGCCCCAACTCCTACCCTGGAAACACAGATTTGAGCTTGACTCAGGTCTCTTTGCTCAGTTGCCTGGTGATAATAAACCTTTCTTCCTACAAAACCCAATGCTTTGGTGTTTGGCTTTCCATTGCATACAGGCAAATAGACACAGTTTAGTTCAGTAACATGTCTCTCTGTCTCTCTCTCTCTGTCTCTCTCTCAATTTCTTTTGTCTCTCTTCCTCCCGCCATGTGTGTGTATATGTGTATAATTTCAGATGTTTCTTATAAAAATTTTATAAAGTAACCATTTTACAGGAATTATCATCTTCAATTAAAATACAAAGAAACTGAGGCCCAGACATGCCAGAGATCACACAATTAGTTAGTGACATTCTTCATTCATTTATTCATTCATTCACGTCTCTAGATCCTCCAAGCCTGGATCTACAGTGGCATTATTGAGCAACACAATTGTTTCATCCAAGAAAAACCAAATGCACTTTTTGGGTCAGGCATTGATCTAAGGACTTTTGACACACCTGAGGGAACTCTGCTGTCATGGAGCTTCTAGTTTGTAGAAAAAAATACTTGTGATAACTATTAGGAGAAAATGTTACACAATTCAGGTCAGGTGCAGTGGCTCACACCTATAAACCCAGCAACTTTGGGAGGCTGAGGTGGGTGCATCACTTGAGGTCAGGAGATCAAGACCAGCCTGGCCAACATGGTGAACCCCTCTAAATCAAAAAATACAAAAATTAGCTGGGTATGGCAGTGGGTACCTGTAGTCCTAGCTACTTGGGAGGTTGAGGTGGAAAAATCACTTAAACCTAAGAGGTGGAAGTTGCAGTGAGCCAAGATCATTTCTCTGCACTACAGCCTGGGTGACAGAGCAAGACTTTGTCTCCAAAAGAAAAAAAAAATTTACACAATTCAAACAGTAAGATGTCTTAAGAAGGAAAAGGTCTTAAGAGTGTTGAAGAGAATACGAAAGTATATTAAAGAGTAACCCAATCTGAACCAGGATGTTAAGAGTTGCCTTCCCTATGGAGCTGAAGATAGGAAGAAGTTCGTTGTGGGAGGAGGAGAAGTTGATTGAAAAGCATTTCAGGGAAGAAGAAACAGTATGTTAACATGAGTAAGGCCTTAAGGCAGGAAGGAGCTCATTCTCTCTAGGAACCAACAGAAGGCCAATCTGCCAAAACATGATGTACATAGCGATGTGGACATACCAAAGACAAGGTTGACATGGGCCAAGAGTGTTAAGAACCAGAAGCCACTGAAGAGTTAATTAAGGAATGGAATTGGATTTACACTTTAAAAGACTTGGAAAGGGGCTAAGAAGAAGGGGTATTTGAGATTATTGAAGAATAGATAAGAAATGATGGTGACTTAGACAAATTAATTAATGTATACTAAATGCTTCTGCCACACAAATCCTCCCTGCTGTCCAAACCCTGTGTAGCTCCTATCCTGGCAATAGCACAATCCATAAACGTTTATGGCATTGGGATTCAACTACCTTTCAATCCAAGAGAATGAACAAGAGTCACAGAGAAGCATTACCCTGGAGCCTGTCACAAAAGCATATGCCTTAACTTACGGGTCACATTGTGTTCTTATAATAATATTTTTCATGAATTTGCAATACTGGTTCTTTCATATACAGGGCTCATGCCAGAGACCCCTCAGACCTGGGTGTAAGGGGTGACCTTGCTGAATAACAAAAGGATTTGTTGTTGGAATTGTTCTATCCAAGATAAACCCATTGCTAAGTGCATGCTATTTCAATGGATTAAGCTGCTATAAAAACAAAATTATTAAATATAAGCCAGTTAAATGTTGAGGAGCCACTATCACAAATGACAGCCTTAGTTTAGAGCAACATACTTGTAGCCCTTCTTTCTGTTAACAATTATGTGGCAGATTCAGTTTTCTATTAAGCATATTGCTAGTTTGTGACATAACAGTCGACATCGGAGGACAGGGTGAGGATGGGAGGTAGGTGGCATCTCTAGAGCCCACGCAGGAGGACTGTGCCGGAGGGAACCCATCTGCACTGCCTGTTACTGGTGGAGGGTGTCCAGGTTCTTGGCTTTTTGAACAAAGAATTGGACAAAATGCACAAAGCAAGGAAAGAATGAAGAAACAAAAGAGCAGGAATTTACAGACAATGCAAGTCCACTCCACAGGGTGGGAGCAGGCCCCAGCAGCCACTCAAAGGCCTGGATACAGAATCTTTTCAGGTCCAAATACCCGCTAGAGGTTTCCCACTAGCTACTTGGTGTTCACTCCATGTAAATGAAGCTGTGGTAATCAGTCTGATCTCTTGTGGTGGTATTCAATCTGATTGGTTGCGGAAAGTAGAGGCTGAAGTAAATTTACAAAGTTACACTCCTATGCCAACGTCTGATTTGTTGCAAAACTTTCAATTTCCCATCTGCCCTGCAGAAAAGGTGGGGGTTTGCAAAGGGAGTAGCCTCTGGTCTTTTTGTCACTTAGGCTGGAAGGTTAGGGTTTTCCTTTCAATTTAGTTCTAGGAAGTCAGTGTGAAATGGTCTTAGGTTTCCTGCCTCCAGAGCCTATTCTCCTGCTTAAGGCCCACGTGGGCTGTAGCAAAAGCGTCCAGGTGCTCAACTGAGTGCACAGTGAGTGGGCCCATGGCCACAGAGGCAGTGGCTGCAGGAGTCAGGATTTGGGGTTGCCTGAGGGTCACAGAGCCATCGCCCCCGTGGTGTGTCCAGTATAGCCATTTCATAGCCCGTGTGAGGGTGTTTGCCTGCACCCTCTTCACCAGACCTTTCTGAGGCTGACATCTAGGGGAAGCTTCTCTGGAGTAAGCACTGGATGGGGTGTCAGGGCAGAGTAGAACCAGGCCTGCAAGGGGCAGTCGCTGTCACTGTTGTTCGCTCCCTGCAGGGCCCCAAAGAGCACCCTAGGCTGCCATTCTCTGCTCCCCACAACTGTGGACAGGCCCGGGAGCTTCTGTCCTGCCTTGGTATAGGACATCTGGACGTGGAAGCACCTGCCTGAGGCCCACAACCCTGTGGCAGCCTCCCTCCTGCGAAGTAGCCCCTCGTCCTGGCCAGCCACTGGCTCTGTGGGCCACAGATTAAGAACTCGAGGCTGCGGGAGAGGATGGAAGATGGCAGCCTGCAGCGCGAGGAAGGTGCTGGGGAAATGGCATCTCTGAACATTAAACTGTAGATCCAAAATTTTTAGCAGTTCTGGTGATTTTGTCTTGAAGTGTAAAATGAAGCAAGGCTGGATGTTTTAAATTTTGGAAGGCACAAAATTGGACTTACCATGTTGAGCAACAGTTAGAAACTAAGTGAAAATACACAAAATGCGTAATTACTTTCTGGACACTTCATTATAGATGTTTTTATCATGCTAAGGCACAGATAAGAATAGAAAAAAACAGCAGCCCAAAGAAAAGAAAACCCATCTCATGTTTAAACAATTGAAATTAACCCTTTAAGATTAAGTTGACCTCAAGGTGTTCAATGCATAATAACAAAAACAAAAGTCTGAACCACAAACTGGACCTTGAAATTCAGAGGAGAATGGAACGAAAGTGTCACTGTAGTACATATTAGTCTACTTCTGAATCTCCTTTGTCTCTTGTTTCAAACATCTGTTGGACTGAAATAATGCAACTAGTGCGTTCAGTGGTAATGATGACGGTAACAATGACCACGATGGCGACAACAGTAACAGGACTAACAGAGAAAGGGTGTCCCTAAACCCAGACATTGTAGCATGTTCTTCCCTAGCACCATTCTCTGGAAAAGTAGAAGTAGAAGCAGCACTAAATGAAAATACCTGCAAAGTAGAACATAAAGCATTCCCACAGATTCATAGTTAAACGTTACGTTTCGTGGGCAAGCAAGAACGAAATGACCAGTCTGGCAATTGTATTGCCAACACGCCTCTAAAATGTCATGAAGTGATTTCTCCAGAAATTTTAGTTGATCCAGAAGTTCATTTGAAGATGTCATTTTAAACTGCGGAAGTATACTAGTAGCAACTTTCTTCTCTTATAAAGTCTATAATTTTTTTGTTTAGACTTTATCAGGATATAGCTAGAAGAACCAAAAACTGATCCTGCAGATATTACTTTAAATGCCTCTGGCCAAACTAAACATGAATGATGTAATGTCTGAAAATTACTGGTAGTATTTCTGCAGATGGTACCAGCAGTTTTTCAAAGGCTGGGAATAAGTCTTCACATGAAAATGATAGATAAATTTTAGAATAATTACAAAGGAATAAATAGGTTAACAATTCAGGAAGAACAAAATATTATTTTAATTTGTCAAACTAGCCTTAATCCTCTAGCAAATACAGTATTTGGAAATATTGCCAACATTAGTATAAGGGATAATATTTCTAATTTTTCTAAGAAAATTCTCTTTGAAGAAGCCAATAGCAGATGCATTTCCTGCGAAGGAACCATCAAAGGAAGGCATATGCAAAACAAAAATTTGAAATGCGTACTTTGAATCTAAAATACCACCTTGAAACAAATGAGATTCCAATGTTTTGATAATGAGAAATCAACGAGAGAGCCAGGCCATTTCCATTAATCCTGTAAAAATATTTAGTAGTATATTTACCATCTCCAGCCAAGAGAGACATCTGTTACTAAAGAGGACCTACACTGCCTGAATGAAGGAACATTTCTTAATGATGTTATCACAGATTTTTATTTGAGGTAAGTTAATTTTCCATTAAGCTCTTAGCAAACAAAGAAAGAAAGAAAGAAAGAAAGAAAGATGGGGCTTCCCTATGTTGCCCAGGCTAGTCTTGAACTCCTGGCCACAAGCAGTCTGCCTGCCTCGGCCTCCCAAAGCGCTAGGATTATAGGTGTGAGTCACCACACCAGGCAGTTAGCAAATCTTTAACCTTCTATCATATTATGTACATTCGCTTTCTGGTATAAAACTGGATTTTGAATTCTAACACTGCCACTTACTACCGTGACATTAGGGAAATTTATCTGTCTCTACCTGTGTTTCCTCATTTTAAAAATGCAGATAAGAATAATAGTATTTACCTCAAAGAGTTATTGTGAGAATTAAATGTGATCATACATGTAAAGTCCTAGGGAAAGTACCTGACACACATCAAGCATTCAAAAATGCTAGCTTATTGTGTTATTGTAGTATTGTAAGACTTTAGACAATTGTCACTACCTAGATTACGTAATGTGTTAACCATGTACAAAAGTATGATTTCGTTGATTTCTTTCAATAAAAAATATTCTAAGTGACAAGAAAAAAAAGTCATATCATCACCACCATCATCATATCTGAAAATATACTTATTATCTTAAGTGGGGGTATGCTTGCAGTCAATCAAAAACATCTATTAAGCCATGGGACAAGTTATAAAAAAGGAGAATCAGAACTCTGTCCTTCTTGCACAAAAGCAATTGTTATTTGATTAATCAAAAGATTGCTAATAACCTCAGCTCTCCCCATAATATTTAAGGCACAATTTAATATACACACGAATAACTTCAGAATGCAAATTTAGTTTTGCTATAATCAAGTTCTGCTTACAAATATAAGGTCAGTCAATTCTTGCCTACACTGTCAAAATTGCAAACAATTTCACACTGCTATGAAGACAGGTTTCTACGAGGTGACAGAGTATGATAAGTCAATAATGGAATAGCTATGCTTAAATCTTGCCTGTTCGGTGTGGGGGGACGTTAACATAAAAAATCAAATTTGCAATTCACCAAGAAGAACATGGCCTGTATTGTGAAAGGAATTTATTATCTAACGATCTAATCGATCTGTAATTTTTCCTTTAAAAAAATTGGACTATATTTTAGGTAAAACGTGGCATTAATTAACAAAAAAATTGGCAGAAATTGTAACATACCATGTGAAGTCTGAAAATTTCAAAAGATAAAACTATCCACAAATATCTCAAACCCTTAAGTCAATGACAGAAGACAAGGAAGCATATAAGCAATTTACTATAAAATTCGTTATAAAATTCCGAGCAAATGATCTTTTTTTGTAAAGCTAGTAAATATAAATATGTAACCAGTCCTCTGACTCACTTTCCAAAATCCTACCTCGAGTAATTATATCTCAAAATCAATTCTAACCAGTTTTTTGGAGCTTTCCACCTAGTTTTATTTTTCTAATTATTTAAAAAACACTGATAGTGTTTTGGGGTGCCTAGGGAATATTTCCCCTTTGCCCTCTAAAGGTTCACTGAAAAATCAACTCACAAAAAGGCTATGATTCATGTTATAAAGAAGGAGATTAATTGGCCTCTCCACCATTTTGTGAGTTGATTTCTCAGTGAAACTTCAGAGGGTGAAGGGGAAATTTTCCATTAGCCCCAGCTGTCAGGCATTGTGGGCAAGATGACCAAAGCTTTGCTCTTCTGGAAGCCTCAGTAAAGAGAAGCCAGGACCCGATAAGTTGGCATAAGGGTAGGAATTTTTTACCAGCCAGGCTCCCACCCTCTCTGTATCATCCAGCTGAGAGTATGGGAAAAATCACCTTTCCTCTGCAAAATTATGATTAATGAGAGAAAAAGATTTGTGTAACTAGTCTTGGTGTAGCGATTCTGGTGTACTTTTTGGTACTTTGCAACGTTAATATTTGCACTGTTTGATCCTTTTCCTCCCAGAAATAGTTATTGTATTTGTTTTTCTGTGTTGCTCTGTCACAAAGAGGGGTACCAAATGAGGCTCCCCCTCATTGTATGTTACATTTTTGAGAGCTTGATTTGTAACCTTGTGGGAGCACTCTCTCTCTTGGTCTTGCCATCCAAGTGGTGTCATTTTCAGGTCACATCAGGTAGCCAGTCTGAGAATAGCCCAGAACCTGAGACTTTTTCTTCTGAGTGTGTCAAGCTCTTAGGAGAGTTTGTCTATCTTAGCTTATTTGGGGGAATCTTTGAAATTGCTTCTTCTCTGAAGAGGCTATTGGATTGAGTCATTATTAGAATAAGTACACTGTTGGAAATTCTAATTAATCAGTGGCCAAAAGATGGCTCCTTTAAATTACACTGCTTCCTGAATTTTAAAAAGAAAAAGAAGAAGAATTTCAGAGATTACTTATTCTAAACAATTGATGGGAAGATTAAATTAGAAGAAAAACACATAATAGTGCAATGGCTAGCCTTAGAAATTCTATTGACTAAATAGCAAAAATCTGACCTAAAACAAAGTTAAAATCCTTTGTATTCTCAAAACACCAGCTTTAGGTTCTCCATGGGAGTAACAGTAAAGGCCACTCCACTTTGGAATGACCTAATAGTTAAAATTCTGTGCTTTCACTGCCATGGCCGGGTTCAATTCTTATTCAGGAAACAATTCCCGTTCAGGAAACAATTCCCTCTTGATTTTAGATATTCGTGTGACTTTTCACTTTCAGGGTACCCATTTGTTATTTATCTTTTTCCCATCCTGGGACAGTTTTTGATTTTATGTCTTTTTATATCTATGGAAGGCACGCAAGGTTTTTGGCCCTTTTTGTGTAGACAGGCAGCTGAGAAGCCGAGACCCTAAAACGTATTCTAGAGAAAGTTTCCTATTTTAGAGCTGCCTTTAGAATGATTCTGGATATTGAGAAGCCTGCTTTACACCTCCTTGAAGACACTTCTTTCATTCTTGGTTAAGCTGTAAGCTTCGTTAAGACTTGACTTTAAAAGACACCTTTGGTTTAAAAATAAAAATTCATAAGCCAGAAATATCAGTAGTTTATTATGGATAAAATCTGACACTAAGAGACTTAAAAGGATTTTTTAAGAGCTCTATGATTAAAAATTATTGAATTAAAACCTGATATTCAGTTTATAGACACACATACACACATATGTATACTCACACATATACATACATACATACACGTATACATACACATATATACATACAAGGCCTTTCTGTTCTTTCTGTTTGAATTGTTTTTAGAAATTTTACTTTCAGTGGACTAAAACCTTTTTTTTATTATTAATTACGTGTTCGGTCCCTCTGTTTGCTTGCTTTCTTAAAAACTGTTCTTCCGCCTCCTGACTCCTCCTTTCTCTTTGCCATCTTTGGTACAAATGAAAAGATACAAGGCAGAATTGTAATGACTCAGACCCCCTAAGGAACTCAGAAAAAAGCACCACCCAGCCTGGGGCTCTTCTACTTTCCTTATAGAGTGTCAGAAGTCACGGACAGTCGATCAGGTCTAAAGCTCTGCTCTTTTGCACTGCATTACCTGATTGTTTTTACTATGGGGAGTACCAGAAAATTACTTTTTACTGTGAAAAAAATAAATTAACTTTGACCTTTGTGTGTGTGGTGGCTGGCAAGTCACTGTTGAGAGCTGCAGTTTACAGTAAATAGTTACTAATACCGGGTTACTCTTATCTTTGCACATTTAGGTAAGAAAGGATGCAGTTTAAATGCTTAGGGAAATGTCTTTGTAGCCAAGTACACTGTGAAAGTGTTGGAAGGCTGGGTCACGTGGCACTTTCCTCTTTGGGGAAATCTGGGATTCAGTGTAAAAGTGAAATTCTTGATTTTTGAAGTTTAGATGTTCTGCCTTCCAATTATGCCTGCTTTTCACATATTTAAATTATTAGGCCCTAAAAACTGCAAATACTTAGTTTGCCCTGCTTCTTACTGGGCTCAGCCCTGAGTTCAGTGGTTCAGTTGGAAAACATTAAATTAAAAGCTACCTATGTACATGAAATTGTTCTCTTCATGCAATCCTTTGGTAAATTCCTATGATTTTGGGTTACTTTGGAATTCATTTTTAATGTTCCTCTAACACGACTAAACACTTTCTTGAAAAAGCTCAAATTCTCTCTCTTTGCTTTGAGATGTAAATGTACTGCCCCTTTTCTCTAAAACTTAATAGGGTCTTCAGCCATAACTTGTTCATTTACAGAGGCACAATTTAATCTCACTGTCCTTTTAAACTGGTGAGTTTTAACTGTCTCAGGCTAAAATTGTAAAAGCAAAACTATAACATCTTTATTAATGTTTGTCTATATCTGTGTGTATATGCATACATGTCTGTCTATAATCTGTATCATATGAAATTAGCTTATAAATAAACAAGTTCTCATAAACTAAGTAAAAGTATAAATTACTTTTCAAGTTCATATGACTTTATTAATCTTTGGTAAATAAAGATAGTTTTTAAGTTGTTGGTAAAATAAAAGCATCTTAAGAAGCTAATAAAGACATTTTTGCCTGAATCTATTGGTTAGACAGGTTTATACTGTCTCTACTAGATATTTTAAGGTAATAGAATTGTTTATATAAACATATACTTTAATCTGTGTGTGTGTGTGTGTGTATATATATATATATATATATATATATATATATTTAATCTGTGAGCTTATATCTTTGGATTTCAACCTTTGAGTCATGATGAGGCCTAGGGACAACACCCAGCCTGTCCTCTGGTATGGCTGTGCTTCTGGACATCCTGGGATAAATTAGATCCCCTGATCATTTTCCTTTGCCTTGGGTTCTCCATCTGATACACATAATTAAAATTGCTTACTTCCTAGATTTTTCAAGGAAAAGAGGGTTACCAAGAGCTAACACTGTAATTCATATATGTAATTAAACCAAATAATTGTTTTTATAAGTGTATTTTCAAAGTTGGATGTGTTTTTGGTAAAACAAAAAGTTATAAGAATACATAAGAATGTAGTTTGGCAAAAGAAAAAAAATTGTCTAATTAAACCATGTTTTCACTGTTTTAAATTAAATAAAAATTGAAAAATAAAACTAAATGTATATTAAAAGTTCAGGAAATTAAAAGTGAGAAAAATAATAAGAGTTTATAAAAGGCTTATAAAAACCTTATTTTATGTGGTCAAAGCTGATTGGGATTAGATAGATTTGTTTTTAAAATTTTATTAAAATTAGTTTAACATTAATAATAAACTGATACAAAATTTTTCTCTTTTGAACAAGATTGTCTTGTAGTATTAATAAGAGGCAGTAAAAGACATTTGTTTACCTTTGAGTAAACTATAACATAAGAGGGGCAAGAAAGAGTGATAGATTCAGTTTGCCTCATGGTATCTTTATTAGGTTTTAATATTGTTTGGAAAACTGAGTCTTCTATCAGAGAGTAAAGATTTCTGTTTTGAAATATTTAAGTTACTGCTTTGGCTAAATCAATACTTTATTTTACAGAGTGACCTGTATATTATAAACCTTTGATATTCAATACTTGGTAAAATCAAAATTTTAATTTCTAAGTACCTCAAGCTAATTTTTTGGATATTAGGGCACCTGGAAGTCCAAGAGAGACATACAAGGTTTATTTGGTATGTTAAATCATATATAGGAATGTCAACTAAGAAATAGTGTCTAACTTTTGGGGAGGTTATATTTGTATAAATATGTTATCAATGTGTGTTCTAAAATTGTATGTGATTCCTAAAGTGCTGATAATATGCCTTAATATATGTTACAAATAATTGATTATTATATTAAATTGTTGTATGCCACAAAAATAACCAAATTTTCTTATCAATTGTGTTTTTAACCATGGCTAAGACTTTTGTCATCCACAGATAATTATTGTTTTATTTGGATTCTCTTCAAAAGTACTTTATAATCAGATACATACCAAAACTTGCTTCTTCTTTAAGGAAATTTATTGAAAGGACTCTTAGAAGTACTCTTGAATACAGCTTTCTGATAATCTTGGAGATCACACTATTGGACTAGCAAAAAACTTCTAGGATTCTAGTAGAAAAGCGAATGCATTCATGAGAACTGCTAATCCAACATCAAGCAGACAAGAGTTAATTATCTGTGACTGAACTGAAAGAGAGCTGAAATAATTTTTTGTGACTTTTTTGATTGAAACATTGCTGATTCTTCCTATGCTTTGTTGAAGAGTCAAGAAAACTCTTTTTTCTCCTTTTGAACTGTTTATAGCTTATAATCAATTTGGCAAAGTACACTTTCATAAGCAAAATCAGAAGAATTTATCTTTCTCTCTACCTTATTTCTCCAGAATTTGGAAACTATTTGTAAATATTCTTAATCTACTGGGTGGGCACATTGGCTCATGCCTGTAATCCCAGTACTTTGGGAGGCCAAGGCGAGTGGGTTACCTGAGGTCAGGAATTCGAGACAAGACTGGGAAACATGGAAAACCCCATCTCTACTGAAAAAATACAAAAATTAGCTGAGCGTGGTGGCAGGCACCTGAAATTCCAGCTACTCAGGAAGCTGAGGTAGGAGAATCACCTCAGGAGGCAAAGGTCGTAGTGAACCAAGATTTACCATTGAACTCCAGCCTGGGCAGCAAGAGAAAAACTCAATCTCAAAAAAAAAAAAAGTATGGCAATATTATTACTTGCATAAGTTCAATAATTATCTGTTTTGTTTCATAACGAGATACAAATGAAGACACTAGTTATTTCACCAGGGCTTAACTAAAATGCCATATTTTCAGATATGCCCAGACTGCTTTGAGAAATTAATGTTGATTTATTGAGCCAATAAAGCTTTCTTTGGAAAGACTATTCTGGTACCTTGTCCACGTGGTTTCTTTACAAGTTTCCTCACCTGTGGTAAGTAAAGAATGTCAATTTCTGACAGGCTCAAGTTATTTTCGGACCTTGACAGAGAGGAATTCAACCAATTTATCTAAGTATTATAGATACAGTCAGGCAAATCTTTGACTTGGCTTTTTAGCCTTGAACCTTATAAAAGACTAATCTGAGATTTCTTTTGAAAAAGTTCTAGATAAGCCAACTTTTAAAAAGCCTATATTGTTTATTCACTATTCTCAGTGAACTTTATGCATATAATCAAGACAAATATATGATTAAAACTTACTTTGCAAATGAATTGGTCCTACTATTTGTCTTTGGTAGAAATGGTGAACTGGAGAGAGAAAAATTATGTTTTCAGCAGCAATCTATGGTACACCCGTTATTAGAGTCTAGCCTTGTCCATTGTTTTTGAATATATATTATTTGCCTATAAATTGGAAGTGGATCTTGAATTCATTCATGTCTGTAAGTATTTGAACTAGTATTACTGACATTTCCAATTTCTTTCCATTTTTCTGACTTGGAATCACTAAAATTAAAAATACTTTTTCCTGAAGCCCTGGAAACTGAAGCCAGAAACCTTTGAAAAAAATCATTGCAGCAACCTAATATATGAACAAGCTCTGTGCCTGTTGATATACAGACTTCTCAGAAAATTCACTGGAACACCTGATACAAACTGCAAACCAGGAAAAATGTGTCAGCTTCCCACTATCTGCTCTCACTTCCTAAAGATTCTTCAAGCCCAACATCTAAAAATCTTCATGATTGGCTGCTATCTGGACTCAAACAATGAGTTTATAATTTGTTCTAACCACTAACATTTGTTTTTATTTTATTTGCATAGAAATATGTCTTAACAAATACCTGATTGCTCAAATCATATAGAGGACTTACTTTGGTGGAAACCCATCTACATCGCTGCCTGAAATGAAGCACAGATGTTAACTGTTTAGTTGGACTGGCCTATTCATGGAATTGAAAGGTTCAGCTGCTTATGAGACAGTCCACCAACTCAATTTCTGGACTGTAAACTTCTTGGAGAAGTTTCAGACTGGGCAATCTTGGGACTCAGAAAGCAATAACCCTAAATGAAAACCTCAGAATCAACCTCAAAAGAAATTACTTTTCTCTGACCTTTCCCTGACCTCCTGCCTCTCAGTCCCATTCTCCCTCAAAGCTAGACGTAGAAATCAGAATCCTTCTTCGCCAAGGTGGGTTACAGCAACCAGAATCTCTTTTTCCCAAAGCCAGCCAGAAAACCTAAAAATATTACTCTAACCTTCCCTCTACCTTTCTTTGTAAAAACCACTCATAAAAATTTATCTGACCTACCTGTTTGACTGTAGGTCATAAGACCCTCCCACTCAAGAGAGATTTACATCTACACCTAGAGGAAAAACTACATGTTTAGAGAGGCCAAGAACAATCTGGACAGACAGGTCTTGCTGGGTTTCCCTACTAAGTATATTAACATTAGATCATCTGCTTTTTGTTCAATAATGTTTCCACATGGATGTCCATACTTTGTTGAACCTAAGTATAAAAATTTTCCCTCTATGTTTGGGTCTTCCTTCTGAAGGCTTCTATGTGTATACATTAAATGAATTTGGATGCCGTTTCTCCAACTGATATGCTTTTTTTAAAGTTGATTTTTCAATGAATCTTCAGAGGGCCAAGGGGAACTTTCCTTTTGGCCCCTATAGTTTAAATTTGATAAAAATCAGAGGTGGAAATGTTTTACTTTTGTTTCATATGCCAAGCACTAACTGGTCTCTTTTGTTTTTTAATACTGTTTTGGTTTGTAGTGTTTTGTTTTATTTGCTACCTGAAAGGCTTTGTCAAAGCAAGCATTAGAAGGTGATTTCTACCTTTTCTAGAATACTGGATGCATCAAACCATTTTTAAGTTATCAAAACTGTTAAGAGGAAATAAGACGTGAAATCTCCTTTTATGCCACCATCATCAGTTGTGACCACAATAGAAAACCAATATATCTTAAAGCTCCTTTGGTCATCATAGTCTTCTCTGTCCTCTAATCTCTTTATTCTAACCATGGGTAGTATTGGCTATGGTTTACTTTTCTTCCAAAGATAAAAATATTTAGTTCAAGGCATCTATCCTGAGATGGCATAAGCAAAGAAGGCTTAATATTCAGTGGTCTAAATTGCTGATCCCCAGAGAAGAAATATGCCTAAAGTCTTCACTAAGGTTAATACATCTTTCTCTAAAGGAGAAGGCTCACAAAGATAGGGCCACTTCAATCACTCCAGAAAATGCCTCCTTGAGATTGAAATCAGTTATGGTCATCAGCGACCAATGATAATAAGCTCAATCACAGTGTGTGTCGAACAATAGAAACTAAAGTAACACTAAAAAGATAACCAACCTGTGGTAGACAGAGTGTACCTTGACTATAATGGCTAATTGTTAAGAAAAATCCTTCTCATGTGAACAAGGAACTCAACAGCAAGCCAAAACCTAACCCCAAGCAATCTTTTTAACCTATAGTCAGGAACAATTAGAAAAAAAAAAAAACAAAAAAAACAAAAACAAAAAAAACACCTAAAACCTGAATATGGCAAAGTGAATATTTTGACTTCTGTTGCAGCTGTATGTATTAAAAAACAAGTAAAGCAACTACATTTGTTTAATGACCCCAACTGGCCACCTTCCATATCATAGGAAAGATAATCGATCTTAAAAGATACAGTCAAAGGTAGCTTTAACCATCAAACTCACTACTCAAAGTGTAGAAACCTGTCACAGATCTTAAAAGCCAAGCACATCCAGTGCAAGCAAGAAGATTACAGGTTTCTAGAGTCTTATAGTATAGATAGTGTTATTAGGGAGAGAGACAAATTAGGAAAATTATCAAGAACTTCCACAATGAAAGACTAGAAGAAACTTAAGAGATTCAAAATATACTATGAATAAAATATAACAAAAATAAAGGCAAAGTGAGTTTTTAAAAACCAAGAAAAAAACTAATTTCTGAATAAGAATTAAATATTAAGTTAAAAATAATGAAATATGAGATGAGATTTAAATTGAAAAATCTCCATACCAATTGAATTTTTAAAACTAAAAACAGGAATACAAAAGATGCAATGAATTTTTTAAAATTTGAGTTTAAAAATGGAAAATTATGTGAGATTAAGGTTTAGAAACAGAATTAAGGACTTCAAAAGAAAAGTGAATAATAGTAAAACAATTAAAAAAGGGGGGAATGGAAGGTTATTTTGAAACAATGAAAATATGTTAGAAAATTAGAAAATGTGAAATAAAAAATTATACAAAATTAAAATAGGAATAAAATATTTAAAATGCTGTTAATAATAACCTACATTTCCTGAGTGCTTTCTGTGGATATACTAAAGTTTCTATTTCTTCTTGTATATACTATAACTTCTACTCTTTGAATGTTATTCTTAAGTAACCTTTGGTTTATTACCTTTATTGTCTCTTCATTTATAGAATGGGGATAATAATGGTATCTCCTTATATGGTTCTCATAAGGCTTGAATGAGTTAATTGCTATAAAGAGCTTAGAATACTGAGCATCCCAGATTCACGAGGAGGAAAAATAGATTCTAACTCTTAATGGGGGAAGTGGCAAAGTCACATTGCAAAAGAGCAGGTGGGATGGGAGATGTTGTGGCCATCTTTGGAAACACAATCTGCCACAGCAAGAACATATAAGAAATGTATAGCTGTGGTTACCAGCAGGAGTGGGTGAACAGAGTGTGAGATGGGGTAAGAGGAAGATAGGGGAAGAAATATGTCAGTTTTTGTGTACTTAATTTTTTTAAGCTAACCTAAAAAACCTGTTTTAAATAAGCCATTTTTTTAAGTACAACAAATGCTGATGGAATTGACAGTTTTCCTTGAGTTCGTTGGCTTTATTTTTTATGCTCCCTAATCTCCATGCCCAGAGAAAACCTCACTTCACCTTCAAGTTTACATTTCCAATACTATAACTAAAATTCCACCAAGATATTCTTGTAAGGTCTGCCAACTCTTTTAAAATTACATCATAGTTCAATTATCAAGATCACAGTGTGTCTTCATCCTGATATGCTTGGCCCATTTCCTATATGTTATAATTTGAGGTGGAAATTCAGGAGTCTTTAATAATCTTCTTTATAAAATAATGTCATATATATTTTATAAATAATATATATAATTTTAAGATACTAAAATACCTGCATGCTTATTCTACAATAAACATATTGCTTCTATATGTTGTTAGTATCTGGGAAGATTGATGCCTATCTTCCCTTTGTTCAGATAAAACTTTGAAAGGAACCCCCTTTTAAGTTTAAAGAGCTCCTAACACATTGTTCATACCTCTAACCTCCAGAACTCAGGGCAATCCTAGTCTTCCTCTGCTCCCAAAACGTATGAAACAAAATATCAAATAGAAAACACAACAGTTCTCACATTCCTTTTATGGTAACAGAGTGGCCGAGCCTTGTTATTACTCCCCAGGTAGTACTAGCTTCTGTCCTCCCAAAGCCACTTAATCCTGCTCAGTTCAAACATCAAGTCCCCTGGGAGAGTGAGCAGAGCCTGTGAGCTCATTCTGAGGCCTGTCATTGTCTTTTCCAGCCCTGCCTCCAACAACCTCTGCCAACTCCATGCATGCGTGGTTGGAGGATATGATACATGTTTTGACAACTGGATCTCTGAGCCATTTTTTTGGTCAGAAATCCTCTTAACAGGCTTCTTAAGGATGTCCTGGAGAAAAATAAGCAAGTAGAAAATCAGGCCAAATAAGCAACTGTTGCATAACAGAGCATGTTCTATGGGATCCATGTCCAGGATTTGGAATGAAATCCCACTTTGACTTTTTAAGTAAGATCTGAAGTCACATATATGCATTCTGACTTTAGTGACATCATGTTATCCTTATTTCAGAACACAATGAACTGGTATATTACATGTTAACATAAACCTCTCAGTTAAAGTAGATGTATAATGTCATTCATATGTATGACATCCATTAGTATGCTGAGGAAAAGTTTTGAGGGCTTGGGCTTTTTTTTTTTTAATGGAATCTCACTCTGTTCCCCAGGCTGGAGTGCAGTGGCACCATCTTGGCTTACTGCAACCTCTGCCTCCTGGGTTCAAGCAATTCTCCTGCCTCTGCCTCCTGAGTAGCTTGGATCACAGTCATGTACCACTATTCCCGGCTAATTTTTGTATTTTTAGTAGAGATGGGGTTTTATCACATTGGCCAGGCTGGTCTCGAACTCTGGACCTCAGCCTCCCAAAGTACTGAGATTACAGGCATGAGCCACTATGTCCGGCCAGGGTTTTTTGTGAAAAACATTAACTCAGCCTAGCACAGTGGCTCACGCCTGTAATCCCAGCACTTTGGGAGGCCAAAACAGGTAGATCTTAAGGTCAGGAGATCAAGACCATCCTGGCCAATATGGTGAAACCCTGACTCCACTAAAAGCATAAAAATTATCTGGGCATGGTGGCGTGCCCCTGTAGTCCCAGCTACTTGGAAGGCTGAGACAGGAGAATTGCTTGAACCCAGGAGGCAGAGGTTGCAGTGGGCCAAGATCGTACCACTGCCCTCCAGCCTGGCAACAGAGTGAGACTCCATCTCAAAAAAAAAAAAGAAAAGAAAAAAAAAATTCATTAACTCATTAAGAATGCTCTCTCAACCTAAAGATGTAAGGAAAACTCATTAACATATGCAAAGTATAATCATTCAGTAAGGAAAATGATCTCCATGTGTGGCCTAAGAAATTCCATGCTTTACTTTGTGGTTGTATCTACCACAACTGAACTGCTATCCCTTCTGTAGTATCTATTCCTTTGAATACTTTTCTTTAAATGAATCTCATTATGTCCAATACCTAGGCCAAATCAATCATTGAAAAATATAATAATTTTCCCATATTTTCTGATTGGTGCATTTTACTGTGACAAATATTACATCCAGTATTCAGTTGCAGCAACCAGTAATGTAACAGTCTTTATACCATGTTCTAAACTAATGAGGATGCTTAATGGCTTTTAAATACATGCTGATACAAGATCATGAAGTCCCAGTAAGTTCATAAAGTAATTTTTTCCTTTGTTCTTCTCTTTTAAAAACTAATACTAACCCTCAAAGTAAAAACAAACAAAATTCTATCAAAGCATTTTCAGAAAAAAGCCAGGTCATCACCCATTTGTTAGGTCTAAATAATATGCCTGTATTATCCTCCCCACCTTGAAAATAGACTCTTCAATAAACACAAGAGGAAAAATAAATAGGTTAACCAGGAGAAAGGTCATGCCTTGTCTGTTGTAATATAGTCTGATCACCCAAGATGATTGATTTCTTAAAGGAATCCATATCCATGACTCTTATAGACATGCTGCCACCCTGCAGCCATCTACAAGGTAGCTTGTGCTTCCAAGGTTATTGAATCCTTGTGGTCCTCAAGGAATCAAGAAGTTCAGTAGTCTCGTTTTTTCTGTAAAGTAAATTTTCTCAGACTCCCTTTTTTAAACAAAAGCTGTAAAATGGAAGTTTTAAGTCAGAAAAATTTAACAATACCACATAGTTTTGCATATCTTCAATACGATTAGCTTCATTCTGGAAATAAAATCAAGAAAAAAATCCTCTACCATATTAAACCAACCTCTTCTCTTTCCCCATCTCCTTCTCTTTAAAAAATATGTGGTGGCAAAAGCTAAACACACTTGACTCTTGATCCAGTCAAAACAGAGCTAATGTGAAGAAACCGCCGGCCTTTTTCAACTGCTTGGTGTGAAAATATGAGCCACTGTGTGACTTCTCCACTCTCATCCAGTGCAGTCTTTCTTCTCTCCCACACCAGATTCTTTGCCAGCCCATGAAACAGAGTAATGTAAGATTCCTAATATTGCCCTAAAATCAGTGAAAGAAATAAGCATTGAGCTTGTACCACACAGTGGCTACTGATTTATCTTCCTTCTCCAATGAAATACTACAAGAAAAATTGACCAGAAATAGAGAAAAGAAAATAATTTCTTCATACTATGCTATAATTTTTTTCTGTCTAACTTGTTCTGACCTTTTTTACAACCACCACCCTCCACCACCATTGTTACTTGCCTCCATTACTATCAGTAATTGTTTAGCAAGGAAAAACTAAATTTTAGTTCAATGCAGTATCTTTAATTTGACCTAATAATTTAAGCTTTAGGTCTTTCTTTAGGTAACTCAGTCTCTGTTTATATGACTTCGATAAATTGTCCAGTTTCATTCCACCCATCCTCTTCTCCTCTTTGAGATGGCTCCAGGTGGAGGGGGTAGGGTTTGACATACAAGCCAGCAGAAGTTGGGAAAAGGGACCTGAATCCACCAGTCATCTCTGCAGAGCAACTGGTCTGGTCTCCTTCTTGTAGTATATTTATAGTAGGTCAATATTTTGTTACATTTATTTTTCTGTTTTTGGTGAGAGGAAGATGTCTTGCTGGTTCTCAAAAGCGAAGCCCTTGAAGTTACTCCTTACCCCTAGTCTTATAGTACAGAATACTGCTGCCTTGTGACTCCAGCACTCTCTGTACCTCCATATCCCTCCCCAGGGCACACAGACATTTCTACATCCCTTTACTCATCAGCCTATCTGGAATAGCCATATTAAACTAACCCAGTGTGATCAAAACACAATTTTTATTTTTGAAATAAAAAATTTTTAAACACTTTTAAGATTAATAAAATCTCTTTCTACCCCCACCCCCCAATAGATGTAAAACTTTCACACACATAAGCAATCCTTCAGTCATTAAAACTCATTACAACAGAGGGAAGACTAAAGTCATGTTTAGAGTTTTATCACAATTTACCAACTCAGAAAGTTGGTAAATTAAGGTAGTCCATGTGATAAAACTCTAAACGTGACTTTAACTAGTCTTCCCTCTGTTCCCCCTTGCTGGAGCCTAAGCAGGCAACTTGCAGTGGGCAAGGTCAGACAGAGTACTCCTCTCTTACTAAGCTAATCCTACCCTTCTATCAGCTTGATCAGCAAGACGCAAAACTGCCCAAGATTGGCCCCACAGGGAGAGAGCATTAAAGGAAAGGGCATGGACAGTGGCAAGTCTGTTGTTGCATGGTAAGGGGGCCTTCTGGGGAGTGTGTTTAATACTGACTCTTCCTCACAGAGGCTTTTATGGGTTCCTTAGAGAGTGCTCTCATTGGAAACATCCATTTCTGGCCACATTGACATGTGGACACCTGCCCTTCCTGAGCCCCTGGCTTTTATAGTGCCCCACTCAATTTTGGACTCTCACTACTAAAAGACTCCTCATACTCCCAACTGTGTGGGAAAGATCTCTCTTCCACATGCTCAACATGGGAAATGCTCATACATCCTTAGTCACAACAAACTCTAGAAGTGTTAGTCTGTTTCCACACTGCCACCTTTACCCTTCTGTTGCAGACAGGCATTGTTCTCTGTGTTACCCAAGTGAAGAGAATACATTTCAAACTGACTGATCCCATTGGAGCCTCCTCCCAAACTGAGCTTGAAGTGAAGGAGGTAGAAACTCTCTTACTCCCCATCCACACATACATACACACATCCCCTTCCCCTTCTCAACAGTCTCTCTAGGTCCATTTTCCCCACCCTTTTACCATCTTGATGTGAATGTGAGACCCCTACATGAGGGGCTCATGAGGTACGCAGTTTGGTATTTTCCATTTCTTTTGTAAATTCTGTATATGGTAACCTAGCACATTACTTTAAAATTTCAGATATAGTATAATAATTTTTACTGGTGTGATTCCCAAAACTTGGATTTTACTCCCTGTTTGTCCTTCTCTATGACTTATGCCATCCCAATTATGTTATGCTAAGCTGTGGCACTGAGCTGAAGGCTGGTTTTCCCCTAAGCATCTGCAATTGTTTCCTTGTAAGTCTAGGGAAGCTGGCCAATAAATCTGGGCTGTTTCCCACAACTATTCACTTGAACCCAAGTAACTTTCTTCCACATCAGAGCTTAATGGGAGGAAGGGAATTAGACATACTGTTGATAACCTCTCCTTTCTGTCCACAATCTACCAGAATCAGAAAGGATTTCTTTCCTCTAGTCCTCTTCCTGAGGGGATGCGACTGTTTCTCATTACACCCTCTCATTAAGTGACTCGGGAACACTCTCATTGTTTCTACCAGAAATACTGCAATAAGCAGCAGACTTATTGAAATAAATGTCCTCTATTACATGTATTGATACTGTGATTGCTTGAAATTCTGCCCTTTTAAAATCGTGAGTTTTTCTTTTCCTTCTAATTGCTGTAATAAGAAATATGACCACTTCAATACTTAAACCAAATCTGATTTATTACCAGAACCACATGGGGAGGTTTTAAAATTCTGATTTCTGCATGTCCCTTTCCTCCATCTGCACCATCTGCCCCCAGATCATTGAATCAATTACAGGGCTGGAGATCTGGTTACCTAACTATCATAATTTTAATGGTTAACTATGTTTGGCAGCCATATTCTTTACCATTAAAATTGAAAAGTTTCTGCAGAGACTACAAGCTAGAAACATAGAGAAATATGAAGTATAGGCAATAAGAATCTGGTATAAGGCTTTTAATTCTCATTTCCTCTACATTTCTAGCAACTTCCAGAATATGAGGATTCATGTTCATCTCTAAAGTTTTGCTACTAATCAATAGTCAATAGAAACCTATTATTTAAGCCTTAATTTTAGGAAAGTCAAATACATGCTCCTATTGCACAGCAGTTCACTCAGAGCTTGTATACTGATAATTTAAATTGATTTTTTAAGAAAAAAATTTTCACCTTGTCTTCATCTATAAAAGGTCATTAATAGATTTCAATACCATTTTTTGTAAAGCTAAAGGAACTAAAGCTGAATGGCACTTTGACAAAAGAAACATATGATACTCACACTACAAGAGAATTCAAAATCTGCTTGATGTCCAAAGGATATATAATATGTGACTGGAATACATCCAACATTTTAAATGTCTAAGCCTCACAACAAAAGTTTGAAAGAAGAAAATGTTATTATCAGGAAGCTTTTGAGGATAAGAAAAGAGTCTTTATTGTACCTATTCCCAAATACACTTGCTGATTTTGCACAACGACACAAAAAGAGACTTAGGATAAAAATTTTAACAGATTTATATCTTAAGAAGTTATGCCTACTGATATTAGACTTTGTATAAATAAACTTGAATAGCTCAGATACATTTTAAAAAATTCATAAATTCTAACCTAAAGATGGTTTTACCATCAATTGCTCCTGCAAATAACATCGGGGGCCCTTTGGTGTCTCTAAAACACACAGCCATGCTTCCACCGTGGCATATGGATATGGCTTCAAAAGTTAGAAAGCAAGTAGAAAACATTTAGAGAAAAGAACTTTCATATTTATTCCTGGATTGGGGGAAACCATTGCTATCTTTCCCAGAGTTAAATATATTGTACCCTAAGGTTTTAAGAAAGTACTTATAAAGAAATTAATTCTAATCCTATAGCTATGTAGAACAGTGATTTCCACATTTATATAATAAACAGTTATTTTTAATTATCTAAAATAAAGGAGAAGTAATAATAAGTTTTATTTTAGATGTTCTCACTCTCCAAAATAATAACATCCCTAACCTCCTTCATGCCCATTTTTCTTGAATCAGTTTTTTTCCGAGATCAATTACATTAGTAAACATTTCCACTTTCCAACAGCCTCAGAGCATTTGTAGCTGTGTCTTCATTAGAACCATCTTGCAGTTCACAAGCTAAGTTCTGAGGTATTTCATCAGAATTCATTAGATCCTCAAGAGACTGAGAGAATTTCTCACAAATATTACCTAATGGGTTTAACACTGTACCTCAGCCAATGCATATTTGAGTTAACCTATACTTTAAACAACTTAATAAGAACTTAATTGCTAGATTTCTCTTCCCTAAAGAGTAGTCCTTAATGGAATTCATACTGAGTAGCAGACTGAAATGAGGTGTTTCTGAAAAGTCACTGAGAATCACAGATACCTTATTTAATGGAACACCGACTAGAATTTCTTGACTATGACACTTTGTCTTTATATCTATTACCATAAAATAAAATAGTACTCACCTTAAATAGATACAAAGATTTTCAGATTATTAACTCATACTGTTAAAAAGGGTTGTCTCCAAGAGGGCATTCTCTCTCTCAGGAGGTACACAAGACAATCCATATGAGTTGAAAATAAAATATTTTAATTTTCATTCAGTTTATTAAAAAAAAAAAGCAAGCTTGATCAATTTTCAGCATTTAACATTCAGATGAGCACTCACATCCTTGTCCATCTGTGTATATCACACGGTCACCATCACATAATGGAGATGAGGTGTACTGGTGAAAAAGTTGCTCCACGGTACAGAGGAGTTAAAAGTCATGCCTCACACCTGCATTTCTTTTTATTGTACTAGACACATTGTACTTGAAATGTGACTGGCTAATCAGATTTATAGATAATTTTCTAATTTTAGCTAAAAGACTCTCCTAAACTAGACAGGTAGTTTAAAAACACTACTGCCCTGCCAACTAATTTTTGACAAAGGCACCAAAAACATTAATTAGGGAAAGGACAGCTGCTTCAATAAATGACACTAGGAAAACTGGCTATTCCTATATAGAAGACTAAAGTAGGCCCCCACTTCTCACCCTATACATAAATCAATGCCAAATTGATTAAAGACCCAAAAGTAAGATGGGAAACTATAAAACTACTAGAAGAAAACACAAAAGAAACTCTTCAGGACATAGGTGTGGGAAAAGGTTTTATGAATAAGACCCAAAAACATAAGCAAAAAAAATGTGTAAACAAATGGGATTTTAAAGCTAAAACATTTCTACACCGCAAAGAAATCAACAGAGTGCAAAGATAACCTAAATAATGGGAGAAAATATTTGAAAACTATTCATTTTACAGGAGATTAATATCCAGAATATAAAGGAACTCAAACATCTCAACAACTCCCCACCTCCACCAAAAAAAGCCAGTTTTAAAACAAGGGCAAATGATCTGAACAAACATTTTTCAAAAGAATACATACACATAGCCAAGAAGTATATGAAAAAAACCTTCAACACCACTAATCATCAGGAAAACAACAAAATCATCAGAAAAAACACCATTAATCATCAAAACCACAATGAGATACCATCTCAACTCAGTTAGAATGACTATTATCAAAAGGACAAAAATAACAAATGCTGGGAAGGATGTAGAGAAAAGGAAATGCTTGTACACTGTTGGTGGGAATGTAAACTGGTATGGAGAACAGTATCGAAGTTCCTCAAAAAACTACAGGTAGAACTACCATTTAATCCAGCAATCCCATTACTGGGCATTTATCCAAAGGAAAAGAAAGAGACATCTATATCCACATGTTTATTGCAGCACTATTCACACTAGCCAAGATAGGAATCAACCCAAGTATGCAACAATAGATGAACAGGTAAAGACTATATGAGGCCAGCCACACTGGCTCACCCTTGTAATCCCAGGACTTCAGGAGGCCAAGGTGGGTAGATCACTTGAGGTCAGGAGTTCGAGACCACCCCGAACAACATGGTAAAACCCTGTCTCTACCAAAAAATATATAAATTAGCTAGGCATGGTGGCATGTGCCTGCAGTCCCACTACTCAGGAGGCTGAGGTAAGAGAATTACAACCTGGGAGGCAGAGGTTTGCAGTGAGCCAAGATCACACCACTGCACTCCAGTCTGGGTGATAGAGTGAGACCCTGGCTCAAAAAAGAAAGAAAGAAAGAAAGAACCTGTGGTGTATATACCCAATGGAATATCATGCAGCCATAAAAAAAATGAAACTGTCATTGGCAGTAACACGGACAGAACTAGAAAACATTATGTTAAGAAAAATAAGTCAAGCAAAGAAAGACAAATATTCTATTATTCTAACTCACATGTGGAAATGTAAAAAGTGAATCTCATGAAGATAATGAAAGATTGGCAGTTATCAGAGTCCAGGAAGGACAGGGGAGAGGAAACTATAAAAAGAGGTTGGTTAAGGAGTACATACAGTTAGCTAGAGGAAATAAGATCTAGTGTTTGGTAGAACAGTAGCATGACTATGGTTAACAACAACCTATGGAACATTTCAAAACAGAAGAGAATCATTTGAATCATTGAATGTTTCTAGCATAAAGCAAAAATAAATATTTCATTTAGATATCAAAAAACTGGATAGCCTGGTAACCCTAATTTGATCTCCACACATTATATGAATGTATAAAATTAGCATATGTACTCAGAAAAAAAGTAAATTATGTATCAATAAAACTTAAAATATATAAAACACTAAACAAGTTGATGTCATAGAGGTAAAAATAGAATATACTAGAGGCTAAGAAGGGTGGGGGGAATAGGGAGAGACTTTTTAAAGATACAAAAATACATGTAGAAAGGAGGACTAAGTTCTAGTGTTCTATAGCACTGTAAGATGACTATAGTTAATAATATATATTTTTAAACAGCTAGAAGATACTGAATGTTTCCAAATCAAAGAAGTAGCAAATGTTTGAGGGGATAAATATGCTAATTATCCTGATGTGATCACTATATATTGTATGTATTGAAGCATCACTATGTACCCCATAAATATGTACAATTATTATGTGTCAGTAACAAACCATTTTTAAAGGAAAAAATAAAATATGAATTTGCATTTACTATGGTTAACAGTTACTGTTGTCTTAACTCTTGTTGTGCCATAAGCTATTAATAAATCATATTATCCATAAATAAATATCATAGCTATTAATAAATGATATATTTGAAACAAGACCAGGTACAGTGGCTCAAATCTCTAATCCCAGTGCTTTGAGGCCAAAGCAGGAGGATCACTTGAGACCAGGAGTGCAAGGCTGCAGTGAGCTATGATTGTGTCACTGCACTCTAGCTTGGATGACAGAGGTAGACTCCATCCCTTAAAAAAAATACACACACATATACATGGGCAAGATATTTAAAATACATTTTTTAGCTTACATTTAAATTATTGTACATATTTTAATGTACATATATTAGTATAATAGTAAGTGTATTTAATGGATAAATATATAAATATATATAAAGATATTTGGGGAGTACAGGATAAAAGTATTTTACCAACCTCTGAGTTAATAAAATAGTTTACAGATCATTAACACAAAAAGGGGCAGAAAGAAGAGCTATGGTAGAAAATATCAAGTAACCCACGAATCAAGTATATATACCACTGAGATGTGTTTTCTTGTTTTCATACTTATTCTGAATACAAGTGTGGTTTATGTTTTGGGAGTATACACAAAGCAAAAAATAATTACAAAATCCCATATTGAAGATTTCATTTAGAGAAAACTTAAAAGTTCTAAATATGTTTTTATCTCTCCTTCTTCAACACATTTCTTCATTGTTCAGTTCAGACTGAAGTAGGAATTGCTCCTGAGATCTAGAAAAAAACAGCAATTTGAGTTGTAATACAATGAAGTTCTTCTGTTTCTGGTCTAAGGGAAGCTAGGGCAATTTATTCCAAATTAAAATATGCCCTGAGAAACTAGGGGTATAATGGAAGGAAAATATCTCTGCGTTGATTTTACTAGCCATGCTTGAAATCACAGCTCTGCCCACAGTGCCTGGGGTGGAGTGAAAGAGTGTTCACTAACATTGGCACCTCAGAGGAAGAGTCAACCGATAGCTGCCATCACCTGTGAGCAGAAAAGAGCGAACTTTCCTCATAAGTTAAAGATGTAACTAAAAGACCAAACACTTTACGGATAACAAAAACGCCTTGTGATTATCATGAAATTCAAAACCAAGACACCTGTGAGCCACCTACCACCTGATTGAATGTCTCATTTTTTTTCAGAAGTTTAAATATTCTGTGAGCTGACCTTTTCATTTCTCTATGAGTTTTCCCTAAGGGTAAATCTTTAGTGGAAATAATTTGATGGAAGGTTCTTACTTCAAGAGTGGCAAAAGCCTCAGAGAACTTCCCTAGCATATGAAAGCTATCTTTTCTTGTCTTCTATAATTTTAGAAGGTATTTTAAAGATGTTCCTGGGATCAGACTTTATGTGCAACATGTCATGAGAGAGTGAATATTGACGATCAAACTGCTCTTCTAAAATGTATCATAAAATCAGGTTTATAGTAAATGTTCTTCAGCCCATTAGCTATCATAATTCTCCAGTCCTTTCCTTAGCTTTTTTATTAATAGTGTACAATTCTCATTACTACTGTTACTTGTTAAAATCAGATCCATCTACCATAAGCCACATCTCCTTCCACTCCCTGTTTTACAGGATACCCTTAAGAAGCCTCAAAACCCATCTGTCTGGGATGCTCAAGGATCCTCCTCTCGCAAGGAAGAAAAAGGAGCTCAATGGCCTCTTCTGGACTTTTCCATTACTAGAGCTTAGTGTGCCTTAAAATGCAGCCTGGATTTATAATTAATTTGGTTGAATTTTTTAAATTAATCCCCTGGTAATGTGCTGTGCAGAAGGAAATTCACATTCAGAAAGAAGAGGTAAAGAGTGGAAGAAAACTCCAGGAAAAAAGAGAAGTCTTTTCTCTCCTTCATGATTACTTTGGAAGCCAATGTCATTTCATAATATCCACTTAGTAAAACTGATGGCAATGAGTATGTTTTGCGTTGAGGCTCTGTCTTGAGCTATCAGAAGTAAATGGAGGTACTTTCTAAAGGTCTCTGACTATCCCAGAGGAAACTTTCGGCTTTCTCTCTGAAGCCCAGTGGGGAAGGCTCATGGCAGTTCAGCTGAACCATATTGCTTATGTGATGAGGATGGACAGCAGGAGGAGAGTGAAGCCACTCTGCAGAGTAGATAGCAAATAGTCAAAGAGAAGGCAGATAGCAGGAACTCTAAGGACTCGAGGGACAACATCTAAGGCAAAGTGACATTGATATCAACATCTAGGAAATGATAGAGGCAGATAAATTGCTCAGGCAAGAAAAAAGAGATGGGATGACCCAGTTTATGCAAAAAGTAATTTGCTAATCACAAAGCAAAGAAATAATGCAATAGGCTTCTCTTTTCACTCATACGCAGCAGGTAGAGCCATTATCCAGACAGAGTAGTGGACAGAAAAGGAGATCAACTGCAATGTGGCTGACTGGTACTCAAACCACAGAGGGCTGCTTCCGAACAAGAGCTCACCCCAAAGAAAAATTGGCAGCCAGTGCCACCTGCAGAGGAAAGATATATCTTCTGCAGGCACTAGCTCTCCAAAGCTGACAGGCTGATATATTCTTCTGAATAAATCGAACTTTCAAGTGGTCTAAAAAAGGTAGTCTGAAGTAGACTGCACTGCAGGGATCCAATCAAGTTAAGAATGTCAGGAGCCTGTGGCAAGATCCACACCAGGAAAAAAGACTCATAACCTCTGAGTTAAGTGCAAATGAGAAAATAGCATGGTGGGTTGTGTTTCTTTGTGTATGTTGTATGTGTGTGCGTGTTTGTGTGTGTGTGCGTATGTGTGCGTGCATGTGCATGTGTAGCTACATATTGTGATTTTTTAAAGGACACAAAACTGCAAAATTGTTCTCTCCATATAAGGAGTAAATCAGGCATGAGAAGCATTTTTTCCTGGAACAGAAATCAAGTGTGTTATTTTCTCCAAGAATTTTTAGGCTTTTTGACTCCACCTGGAACTGACTTTCCCTTCTTTCCAGCTCTGCTCAAGCCCTGCCTCCTCCACAAATCTCTCCCAATGTGTACAGCCCCGATTGTTCATGGCTTTCTCTCAACTGATAACTTACTTATTGCTTGAACCATTCAATGTGTAGCTTAATTGAATATTATCTTACTTTCTGCTTATTGCTTACTATGAGTAAATTTAACCTCCCCAACAAGACTACAAGATCCTTGAGAGCAAGGATTATGTCCAACATGTATATCCTATTTCCCTCAGCTGGTTGAGTATATATATATATATATATATATATATATATATATATATATATATAATTTATCTCTTGTTGTCTTATCTGAGGAGGGTGGAAGAGGCCTCCTGGTGTGCAAAGGTCCCTCTCTCCTTTGTTTATTTTCTTTCACCCAAAGAATTCACTCACTTGGATTAAGAAATTAACCCAGGCAGTATGCGTGGCTGGGGAATCCATGTTGAGGTCACAGTGGAAGCAGGTTGTGAGAGGGTCCCGCAGAAGAAAACATGGCTGCCAGCATGTTTGAGTCCATCAGCAAGTTTGGCCTGGCCTTAGCTGTTGCAGGAGATGTGGTGAACTCTGCTTTATATAATGTGGATGCTAGACACAGAGCTGTCATCTTTGACCAATTCCGTAGAGTACAGGACATTGTGGTAGGGGAAGGGACTCACTTTCTCATTCTCTCATCCCATGTGTACAGAAACCAATTATCTTAGACTGCCGTTCTTGGAAACATAATGTGCCAGTCGCTGGTAGCAAAGACACAGAATGTCAACATTGCACTGCACATCCTCATCCCGCCCATTGCTAGCCAGCTTCCTCGCATCTTCACCAGCATTGAAGAGGACTATGATGAGCGTGTGCTCCCATCCATCACGACCAAAATTTTCAAGTCAGTGGTGGTTCACTCTGATGCTGGAGAACTAATCACCCAGAGAGAGCTGGTCTCCAGGCAGATGACCTTACCAAGTGCACCTTTGGGCTTATCCTGAACAACGTGTCCTTGACACATCTGACCTTCGGGAAGGAGTTCACAGAAGTGGTGGAAGCCAAACAGGTGGCTCAGAAGGAAGCAGCAAGGGCCAGATTTGTGGTGGAAAAGGCTGAGCCACAGGAAAAGATGGCCATCATCTCTGCTGAGGGTAACTCCAAGGCAGCTGAGATGATCACCAACTCACTGACCACCTCAGGGGACGGTGTGATCAAGCTGCACAAGCTGGAAGCTGCGGAGAGCATCGTGTACCAGCTCTCATGCTCTCGGAACATCACCTACCTGCTGGTGGGGCACTCTGTGCTCCTCCAGCTGTCCCAGTGAGAGCGCACCCTGACTGCATCTCTGCAGACTGACTGGGCCACAGCCCCGATGATTCTTAATATCGCCTTCCTTTTGCCCACACCCCAGAAATCATTGTGAAATTTCATAAATGGCTTAAAGTGAAGGAAATAAAGGTAAAATCACTTCAGATCTCTTTAAAAAAAAGGGGGAAATTAATTAACCCAATGATAGCACTAACAGTCCCTGGGATGACATCTCCACGCAGCTATTCTGTAATGATATGCAAAATAATAGTTTGGGACTTCAAGGCCTGGATTTGATACTCAACTCCATCACTTCCTAATGACATGATCTTGTTATTCACATCTCCATAAAATTTGGTCATCTATAAAATGAGGAAATAACATTCTACTCTAATTGTCACATAACATGGTTATGTGACAATTAAAAGAAAAAATACATGTAAAATTTAGCCCATAGTAAGCACCTAATAAATGCTGACTTTTTAAAACAATAATAATAATAGTAATAATATGTACTGAGATACAAACAGAAAAGTGTGAGATTCAACCCTACTTTTAAGCTGACAAAAGAGCCTGTCACAGTATCATGGATGCTAGAAAAAGACACTAGACTATTGCATCAGACAACGGGCTTTGTTAGGGCATAGCCATTAGCATGAACACAGTTCCATTCATCCCCTAAAGTCCCACAAGGGTTGGGTCACAGTTAAGGCACTCTGAGCCCAGGACACTCAAATCTTACATAATGGGCTGCAAGCAAACTTGTCCAACGTCTGTTCTGAAGGTGAATATTATCCTTATTATGCTAGTTAGTAACCATGTATGCTCTCTGCTTCAGAGAAAGACACTATAGCTTCTAGGGCTTATACAAACATCCTTAAAAAAAAATGCCCAGAGGCCAGGCGTGGTAGCTCACGCCTGTAATCCCAGCACTTTGGGAGGCCAAGGCGGGTGGATCACCTGAGGTCAGGAGTTCGAGACCAGCCTGATCAATATGGTGAAACCCCATCTGTTTAAAAAAAAAAAATGTCCAGAACAAAGACTATCAGAGTCTCTGTTCTCAATATGTGCAGGAAACAAGCAATCCAGAGAACTGCCTTCCAACAAAACTTAGCTCCTAGTAGCAAGAACCTTACAATCTGCAGGAAAAGATAGATACTTAAATTTTAAAATAGAGAGATCAGGAAATAATACTATTAATATAACAAATGCATACAATTTTTAAATATCATATAACTATAAAAGATAGTGAATATTTACTAACGTAAAAATCGTTTATGATATATTGTTTGTTGCAGAAATTATGTCTAAAAAATAAGTATAGTATACTTCCATTTATTTGTACAGGTAAATCAGATAAATCATTGATATAGGATACTGCAAATAATCAACAGATAATAAAATGTTAAACTTATGTAATATTTGTAAATAGTGTCCTGGAATGATATAAAGTCCAACATGCTGTGTACTTAAGAACTGTGCACAAAAAGTTATCTTAAAAAGATGAGGAATCCAGGCAGGCTTCCTAGAGAAAGTAGTGATTAAGTGGAATTTCAATGAGATGTAAAAAGTGGGAAGAGAATTCAAAGCAGAAGGCAGTTGTGAATTCACTGAACCTGGATAGCATGACGAATTCATAAAATAGTATAAAACTGCATGTTGTTTGGAGTAACCAGGATAAAAGATAAATACAAAAATAAATAGTAGAAGGTAGGACTAAAAAGGTACACATGAGTCAGATAAAAAGCAGCCAGTAATGTATTTTAAAAGGTAAGGAGGTGGTAAACGGCATCGACCTCAGAGTTCCGCCTGCAGCAGGCTCCACTCTGAGAACCAGATTCAACACTGTGTATATGTAGCTGCTCCTCCATCCCTGAACTACATTCATCCAACAGGTACAGAATGTCTCCACTAGGATTACCCCTGGCACATCAGACTTCTCATGTCCAAAATGGTATACATTAACTCCTCCATCACCCAAATCAAAACCCAAAAGGGTCTTTCTAGAATTCTTCCTAGAACTCCACTACTAGTTCTTCCTATTAGCAAAAGAGCTTTTCTCACCCCTACTCCCTTCCCCTTCCCCACCCCCCACCCCATACACAGGCCAGTCAGACATATTTTATTTCCTCCATATCCACCACCGCCTTAGCTCAGTCTCTCTCCATGCCTCTCTGAATGCTTGCAGTAGCCACGCACCAGGTCTCTCAGCCTCCCTTCCCAATCCCTCTAGTCTATATTCCACACTGCTACCAGAGTGGAAGTGCTAATCTCTGTTTCTCTCTTAAAAATCCTGTAATCATTCACCAACATCTACAAGGTAAAGTCTATCTTCTTTATCATGCCATACAAACTTATTCATAATCTGGCCCTTCCTACCTTTCCAGCCTTGCCCTGACCACCACCCTTAAGCACTCCATAGTCATGGCATTTGAAACTACAGAGGTTCCTTAGAATACACCATGTTCTTCTGATCCTTTTTATCTTCTCACAGGCACAGCCTCTGCCCAGAAAGTCCTATCTTTCCTTACGACACTCCCAGTTCTTTCCTTGGTCATCTAAGAAACTATTCACTTTTCAAGACCCAGATGAAACATCAACCCCTTAGGGATCCTCTCCTGATCAGTTAAGTGCTTCTTCCTGTGCAAGCATCTAGTGTCATAAGCAGCTAATAACTGATTCATTATAAATATGGAAACTGAAACACTGCTTTATGTTTATATGTCTCTTTTATATAAATCTTTATTAGATTGTGAAACCCTTAAAGGTAGGGTAAGATCTTATTCTTTGCATTTTTATTGCTCATCACATAATGAAGAATTTATAAATGTTGGATAACTAATTGGCTAGATAATGGATGAATGGACCGTTTCTAGTTACTTGTCTGTGTTAACACAACTCAAGTTGCTAAAAGAAATTTTACAGAAGAGGCTTTCAAAATGAAAATATACTTTCTTAGTTCTAGCTCCTCAGTGGCTTAATCTCTTCTTTTTAAACACATACACACATATGCATGTGCGCACGCACACGCACACACACACACACACACACATAATAAGTAGCCTTAAAGTGAAGGTCTTGTTAGACAATATGCTTAGCATTCACCAAAGACACTAATCCTCATAAATATCTAAAGAATATTCAGCTAACAACAATTCCATTTATCAAGTGCTTACAATGAGCTTTATGTATCTTATCTTACATATAACAGTACGCTGTGAATTTGATGTTACTCCCATTTTACAGATGAGGCAACTGCCTCTTGAAGCATGTGAAGGACACATAACTAAGGAAAGGACAAACTGAAATCTAAAACCACGAATCCCTGACATGAAGTCAATGCTTTGATCCACTGATAGAATTAAATCGTCAAAAGTTCCATTGTGCCAAACAGATAAGGTGTGACTTTCTCTTTAATAATTATGTAAACTATTACAGTATTTTCTTGGATTTTGCTAAACAAGGAATTTACCCAAAAGCTCTGCCATGAATATAGCAGGAAGCAATAGCCAAATCGGTCAATTGAAAATTCATTTCCATACCACACACAGTTTATGCCCCATTTGTAGTTTGGTCTAAAAAAAAAATGAGTTTGCCAACAATGACCTACAATTATTTCTTCAGTGAATATAAACAAGACAGCAATGTTTCTGTTTTAGGCCATGTTTTCTTAAGTGTTTTCAAGCAATCCAAAAACATTTCTACTAGGTTAGAGAACAGAATTCTCAGTTAATATTGTCATAACAGTTTTTCACCTGTAAGAAATGATTTTTTCCTATTTTCCTATCATAAGAAGGAAACATACATAAAATTGGAGCTTAGCTATACTGTGGAGAACGTTTTATATAGAATTTGGTTTGCTCAGCTTTGCCTCAGATAACTGCTTAGAATATTGAAAAATACTCAAAACTCAAACTAAGAAGAAACATCTACGTGTTACCTTTAAGGAAGCTGTCGTAGGCAGCCCCAGGATGGCCCCCCGCTGCTCCTCGCCTCCTGGTACGTACACTTTTGTATAGTTCCTTCCCAGTCCTCAGGGCTGATCTGTGTGACCAAAGGAATACAGAAGTTATAATATGTGACTTCAAAGGCTAGGTCATTAAACACATTTTGGTTCCTTTCTCTTTTTCTTTCTCTTAGCTCACTCACTCTGGGAGAAACTAGGCTGCCATGGCATGAGGCTAGCTGCCTCTTAAGCAGCCCTACAGAGAGATCACCATGGTAAGGGACTGAGCCTCCTTCCAACAGCCAGTGAGGCACTGAGACTACCTTGGAATTGATCCTCTGGCCCCAATCAACATCTCAGTAACTACAGACTTTCTGGATATCTTGACTGCAATCACATGAGACACTAAATCAAAGTCACCCAGCGTAGATATCACAAACCCCCAAACCCTGACTCTTGAAAACTGTGTGAGAAAATAAAGGTTTTGTTTGTTTGTTTGTTTTAAGCTGCCAGATTTGGCGAAAGTTTGTCCAACAGCAATACATACATAATAAAGACACTATTCGGAAGTCCCATATGACACTTCTGCTTAAATCCTATTCCTCAAAGATGTAGCTTCCCAGCCACAATTTGATAAATGTTACTAATAGAATAGGAAAGGTTTTCTTTATTCTAGATGGCCATGCATCCTGTTAAAAATAAGGACTTTTATTACCAGACAAAAGGGTAGACGCCAACAGAGATTAAGAGAGAAGTAGCAGCCTGTGGCAGATACACTGATAGTCCCCAATTAACCACAAGTCCCAATATTCACACCCAATTAAAGCTCCCTCCCATGTGGACTTGGCCATGTATTTGCCTTGATCCGTGGAATATTTGCAAATATATTACAAGCAGAGGCTTATACATCAGCTCACTTCCTCTTAAGAGTCTTACTGCCATCTGTAAGGAGGTACTAGCTATCCTGCTAAATAAAGAGGACATGTGACAAACCAAGTTGTCCCAACCTAGCTCTCAGCTGAATACAGCTGCATGAGTGATCCCAGTCAACTCCATGTGTGATCAAAGAATCACCACAAATATCAGTGGTGTTTGAAGACCCCAAATTTGGGGATAGCTTGCTAACACAAAGTAGATAACTGAAATGCAACCCTATCACATACAAAATACTTTACTGGAACTTGGAAAACTGAAAAGTGTTTCCAAAATAAAGGGCATTTTTATTCTGTCAGACAATATGGTATCTGCTATCCTTGATTTCAATCATATAGAGCCACTTACATATAATGGAATCATATAATTAATTATTCTTATAATAAAAAGACCAAATCTTACAGATTATGGAAACTGTCATTCTTATACCATGGCTAACTAATGCTTGGACTTCCTCTTAAACATCGTTTCTTAAACCGTAGCAATTTCAAGGGACACATAAAATAGATGCCAAACCATTTTGTCTTTAATTTTTTCTGATTAGTTTAAAACATAACTTTGTGATAAATATTTTATTTAAAAGACAGTAAGTTAAAGTATTGTTAACTCTAGATAACTTAGAATGTCAGCATGCTAATTGTATTATACATGGTTAGTTTTATACAATCCATCATTGTTTCCATGCTAAGATATCTAGACTAATTTTTATTTTAAAACAACTTAAGAGAACCTAAACTGTCATTATATTTATGGACAGATGACTTTTACAAATTTATGTTACAGACCCTTGCTATAAATTGCCAAGAAAAATAAAGCATGATAAAATTTCCATATTCTTAGATTTAACTTACATAGTTGAACATGAATTGAAAAAAATCTTAATCGTTTTGGTGTTGAGAGATTTTTTCTAAAAAAAATATGAAGCCAACAAAATTCAAAGGAGCACCTTATGTATATCCATAACACATTAGAAAATGTGAATCTTTGTGAAAAGACAGCTGGATTTTAAAAGTCTGGATTTTACTCAATCTTGGATTTGCCCCAACACAAAAATCTTGTCTTGAACTATTTGAAAGGTAGCCCACATGACTGAAAAGCTCTCATTGAAATCATGTGTTCTGTTTTGTTACTTGGAGCAGAAAAATGTTAATGAAACAATGTCCTTGTCAAATAATGTCCCTGACTCTATGAAGCAGGTCATGAATTATGGGCAGCTATGCCACTTGCCTACACCCGAATGAAACCATCCAGAAGTTTTAGTGCACAAAAAAACCTTGGTTCCTTACATAATACACACTGATTTGGTAAGATTCTTTTGGATGTTGTAAAGGCTACATTCAAAATAGCAAAGTAGTTTTTTGCCAGGAAATATCCGACTGAAAAAATCATGATAATCTTTCAGAGGCTGAGCCATAATTCTAATTTTCCTCCTTTGTTAAAGAAAGCAGCTTTACCCATTACTGGGATTTGTTGCTTCTAATAGCATCATACCCTGGTATCAAAGACTGCTAAAATCCCTTCTAAAAAACCCTCAGATCTATCTCACTGAAAATCTTTAATATGAACAAATATAAGGCTTCTACTACACAGAAGTTTATTGACATTTAAGAGGATATACTGTAAAGAGGCAACAGAACTGGATTTCAATCCCAAATTGCTCATTTACTAATTGGGTGATCTTGAACAACTTCTCTAATCCTTCTGAGTCTAGAGTTTTCCTATCTTTAAAGTGCTAATTGCATCTACCTAAAAAAATGTATGGTAACAATCAAATATGATGATATACAAATAGATCTAGCAATGTGTTTGGTGTTCAGTAAATGTTGGGTTGCTTTAAACTAAATAAGCCTCTCAACACCTTTCTTGTTCCTTCTTCTAAGGCTCCAACTCTAAATTGTCCCAGTGGACAAAGAGCTTGTTTCCTTAGGCATCATTTCTAGTATCCATGATGCTCCCAGGACTGGCAAAAGAAGTTTCTCTTAGAACTGCCTGCCAAGAAGCTCCCTTTGCTCAAGGTCAGCCTATGGCTTCTGCCTGAAAAACTACTAGTTACCTCTCTCCCCACCCAGAATAGAGCACTATTTCCATTCACTGCCCAGTCTATGCTCTTAACTGCTCCCTCACAGTGTATTAGAAAGCCTATTCACTTAACAAGGCAAAATTTTTCTCTGATTTATGAATAGTTGTCTCTTCTAAGGAGCAGATCTACTCCAACTCTACCTTTATCATTGAATTTTTATTCAGTTAGCATCTGACATCTACTAATCATCCTCTATGCATATAGATATTGGGTTATTACATGTAATAAATGTAATACTCATGTGAACCCTTACTTTAGTAAGTGTTTTAAGGTAATTCATTACTCCATCTGCAGATTTGACAGTTCAATCTAACCATTGAGTAGTTCTGTTGTTTTTAACTAGCATTCATTGAGTGTTTTATACTTTACCAAACACTTTCTAATACCAGTTTGATCTTCACAAAAATCCTCACTTTTTTAGATGAAGGACAGAAGGTTTAAGTCAACTGGCTAAAGCCATGTGGCAAATCATTGACAAAAAAAACAGATCCTACATCTTGTGGCTTAAGACCTGTACCTTTTCCACTGTAATATACTGTCTTCCAGTGTCACTGAGTACTATCTTTTATCCAATTGGCAATAAAAACAGTCAAAACAAAAGGAAGCCTCTGAAGTCAGCATCAGGGTAAGTGTATCAAACCAAATAATTCAGCCAGGTGTGGCAGCTCACATCTGTAATCCCAGCACTTTGGGAAGCCAAGGTGGGAGGATTGCTTGAGACCAGGAGTTTGAGACCAGCCTGGGCAATGCAGTAAGCCCCTGTTTCTACAAAATATAAAAAAATGAAAAAAATTAGCTGGGTGTGGTGGTGCACACCTGTGATCCTAGCTACCCCAAAGACAGAAGTGGGAGGAGAAGTTGAGCCCAGAAGGTCACGGTTGCAGTGAACTATGATAGCATCACTGCACTGTAGCCTGGGAATTAGAGTGAGACTGTTTCAAAAAAAAAAAAAAGTGATCAAAGAAAGCAAAGCTGGGCTGGGCGCAGTGACTCATGCTTGTAATCCCAGCACTTTGAGAGGCTAAGGCGGCCAGATCACAAGGTCAGGAGTTCAAAACCAGCCTGACCAATATGGTGAAACCCTATCTCTACTAAAAATACAAAAATTAAAAGGGCATGGTGGCACACACCTATAGTCTCAGCTACTCAGGAGGCTAAGGCAGAAGAATTGCTTGAACCTGGGAGGCGGAGGTTGCAGTGAGCCAAGATCACACCCCTGCATTCCAGCCTGAGTGACAGAGTAAGAATCTGTCTCAAAACAAAAGAAAAAAGAAAGAAAGCAAAGCTGTACCAAGAAATACTTTTTTAAATTTGGATTTAAAACATTACATCCTTCATAAAAGTAAAAATGTCTTAAAAATTGTTTCTATGTTAAAAAAATATTCATAAGTATAGGAAATTTAAATAAGAAAAATGCAAATCACTTGGGTGTTACTTTGAGTGTATTGGATACTTATTAAGCATTTTGCGTATGCAAAAGATGTAAGGTGATTTATGTTTTTAAACCATCCTGGTGGCTGCACTGTAAAGAATGGTGAGAGGCAGAGAAAACCACTTAGGGGGCTACTAGAGATCTAGGAGAGAAAGTAGGGAGGCTTGGACCAGGTAGGAGCACTATGGGTGCTAAAATATAACATCTGGAACTGGGGTATCCTTTGAAGGTACAGCTGATGAAGCAGCTCTGGGATGTGAGCAAAAGAAAGAAGCCAAGAATGATTTAGGATTTGGGCCTGAGAAAAGGTTGGACGATGGGTATCATTTGGTCCAACAGAGAAGAGAAAGAGAGTCGCAGATTTTTCAGAAAGAAGTTGAGAATTCTGTTTTGAATGTGTTAAGTTTGTGTATTAGTCTGTTTTCACCCTGCTGTTATTAAAGACATACCTGAGTCTGGGCAATTTACAAAAGAAAGAACTTTAACTGAACGCACAGTTCCACCTGGTTGGGAAAGCCTCACACTCATGGCAGAAGGGAAGGAGGAGCAAGTCCCGTCTTAACGTGGATGGCAGCAGGCGAGGAGAGAATGAGGAAGTCGCCAAAGCGGAAACCCCTAATAAAACCATCAGATCTCATGAGATTTATTTACTACCACGAGAACAGGATGGGGGAACTGCCCCCATGATTCAGTTATCTCCCACCGGGTCCCTCCAGCAACACGTGGGAATTAGGGAGTAAATGTGATTTGCCTGAGGGCACAGAGCCAAACCGTATCAGGTGGCTATTCATGTGGACTGTCCAGTGGGCAGTAGGATGTATAAGCAAAGAAGGCAGAGGAGGGTTGGGGCGCAAGACAGCATCGTGGATGTATCGTTATTATATCACACTGTCTCACTGCACTCATACAGCATGAAATTTGTCTCAAACAGTGCATGTGAGATCCACATAGCTGAACAATCAACACAGTTATTTCAGTCACTTAGAAGGTCAGTTTAAATCAACTCATTTAAATTAGCACCCTGTGTGGCTGAAAGTATTAAATTGATAATGCTACACTTGACCAAGCTTGGTAGAACTCATATGAATCCATTTGCCTCCCTAATAACAGTTTTTCCGTTGATTATTGTAGGAAATCCTTCTTGACACTACTTGCTCCCACATGCTTTTTGGATTTTTGTTTTGTTCTCTTTTGTTTTTGATAATTGAGTATATCCCCATAACTTTGTATTTATGAGGCAGAGATAGTTGTTTAGACACATAAAACAATTATGTTCTATTTTTATTTTTAAATTGTTCATTTAAAATAGCAACTGCATAATCATTAGCTCTCTGGTTTGATAACTGAAAAATAATTTCTGAAGAACTAACTACTTTTATCCTCTCAAATCTGCAGCAATGATGGCTAAATCAAGCAACCTGGGGGAGAGGGTATCCTCTTACATTGACTCATAGACTGCCAAGACACTTTCTGATTTAATTTAGCTTCCTGTCTCATGCCTCAAAAGAATACACTGGCCTGCAGGAGCATTATAATCCTCACTGAAAAATATTACACTGATCTTCTGAAATATAATAAATAAATAACCAGACTTTTCACATGAGAAGCCAACATGCAAAAGAGATATAATAAGATTTGGAAGAAACATAATGAAAAGAAAAAACTGAGAGAAGATAGACTCAAATGTGCAGCTTTCACATCATTAATTAGAAAGAAGGACACAGATTCAACAATGGATAGTGATAGCTGAGAAGAACAGCAAGGATGCCTAACACAAGATCAAGATGAAAACAAAATCAAATCACTCTTAAGTCTAAGTGGACACGTTTCCCCACAGACACCTGCACTAAGGTAATGTCTTTGAAGAAGTGCTGCACGGCCATTGTGGGTGAATAGCTATTTCCCTATGCCTTGTTATGTTTTGACAGTATCAGCGTATCAGGAAAAAGGAAAAACAAAGGCATAGTAAAGCAGCAAAAACGGATGCAGAGAGAAGCTGCTATACACAGCTTGTCACTTGTCACAGACTAGTGACAAGCTAGGCTATTCATGATCCAATACTGGGTCCACGACAATATTTTGTGATATGTACTATATGGTAGGTACCATGCTAAGTGCTTTACATGCATATCATCATTCCTCCTCAATCTTTTAGTACCACCACCCCCTTAGGTTAATTTTCTAAATGATGTAGAAAAAGCACACAACAGAGGTGCTTATAGGTACCAATCATAGGCAAAACCAGTTTGAATAAATATGAGGGGAAAACAAAGTATGTTGGATTCATACAAGCAACCTGTGTTCACACTGGGTGATGGTGCAGCTATTTCAGGGCAACTGGAAATAGGACTGGAAAGTTGGAGAACTCTGCCTCTTCTCTCTGCTTTTCTCACTATGTGGGCTCCATTCCCTTTTTCTTCAAAGTGGCTTCCTCCTCATGGTGGGAAACAGGGCTGCCAGCAGCTGCTAGCTCACGTGTTCCAACTTCACCACCTGAGAGATATACTCTCTTCCTAAACCTGGTCCACTTTGCTGGCCAGGGTATGCTGCCCTGATTGGCTTGACCCTTCGGATGTCTCTAACCTCTGTATCCATCGTGACCTGAAGGGCAAGAGAGAAACACAGAGAGCCCCCCTGGGTGACCTTGGTGCTGGAGACCACAGATGGTGTGCAATACACCATCCTAAGAAATGAAATCTCCTTCCAGACAAAGCCAAAGGGAAGAAGCAGAACCTTCAAGGTAAGAAAATAGGACCTCATCACCTCACTGCATAAGTTTAGTTCCAGAATATCCAAAAGAGATTAATTATGGGTTTGTCTGTTCTATATGATACCAGAACCCAAAAAATAAAACAGTTCCGATTTTAATTTACATCACTGTGAGGCTGTACCTCCATGCATCAAACAATCCTTTTCCCCAAATATTGGGAAATAACAAGGTAAAGGTTTTAACCTTTGAGGTCCCAGTTCTCTAAAAATTTGAATGGGCCACTGGGCCAGTGATTAAACTATCTCTGAATTTTCAAACCCCTAGCTTTGTGAGGCTGCAAATCACACTTCTGCTTTACTAGCTGTCACCTGTTTTGGTTCATCAAGAGGCAGCACTTTGGGGTAACGGCAAGACTGGAGGAGGAAGAAGGGTCCTGTTTCTTCCTGTAGGAGAACTGTCTGCTGTGGCTGCTGTACTTCCATCCTCGTAATGCCAGTCTGTTTTGGAAGCTTCATTTGAGTCCAGTGTGAAGAGATTCCAGCACTCAGAACAAGCCCCATCACACCCCCTCAGAGACCCTCAAATGGGGGAGGATCCAAGATGGCTGATCACTAACAGCTCGGGATTGTAGCTTCCAGTGAAAGTGCAGAGAACAAGAGGATGCCACACTTTCAGACCAATTTTCATCGCTCAAGGACCAGAAGATTCCCAGTGGAAGAGCCTCACAGGTCGCCAGCGTGACTCTTGTGGCCGGCACAGCAGCTCTTCGTGCAGAGTAAATGGGACTGGTTCCCCTTCTGATGGATGTTTGGAGCTCTGGGAAGGCAGAGCCGCTTATTATGGACTCAAGAAGGAAGCCAGACTGGAGATTCCTGGGCAGAAGAGCACCATCAGTCTTATCACTGCTGTTTTGGCCAGCGCAGTGGGTTGCTCAGATTCCAGCACTGGGAATCAATAAATTGGATGTCCACTCAGAAACCTAATTAGAAAGGTGGTAATTGTAAAGATGACAGATGGATAAATTTATAACAAAGGGAAGAAACCAGCCTAAAAAGGCTGAGAATATCCAAAATCAGAACCCCTCTCCCTATACAGGGGATTACAGTTCCTCATCAGCAACAGAACAAACCCTGATGGAAAAGAACTGTGTTCCATTAACAGAAGTAGGCTTCAGGAGGTGGATGATAAGAAACTTCTGGGAGTTAAAAGAACTTGTTCTAACCCAATGTAAAGAAATTAAGAACTTTGAAAAAAGATTTGATGAAATGCTAACAAGAATAGACAATATAGAGAGGAATATAAATGAACTAATGGAGTTGAAAAACACAATACAAGAACTTAGCAAAATATGCACAAGTTTGAATAGCTGAATTGATCAAGCAGAAGAAAGGATATCAGAGGTCGAAGACCAACTTAATGAAATAAAATGAGAAGACAAGAATAGAGAAAAATGGATAAAAAGGAATGAGCAAAGTCTCCAAGAAATATGGGACTATGTGAAAAGACCTGATCTACGTTTGATAGGTGTACCTGAATGTGACGGAGAGAATGAATCCAAGTTGGAAAATACTCTTCAGGATATTATTCAGGAAAACTTTCCCAATCTAGCAAAGCAGGACAATATTCAACCCCAGGTAATACAGAGAACACCACAAAGATATTCCTCAAGAAGAGCAACCCCAAGACACATAATCGTTAGATTCACCAGGGTTGAAATGAAAGAGAAAATACTAAGGGCAGCCAGAGAGAAAGGTCAGGTTACCCACAAAGGGAAGCCTATCAGACTCACAGCAGATCTCTCAGCAGAAACTCTACAAGCCAGAAGAGAGTGGGGGCCAATATTCAACATCCTTAAAGAAAAGAACTTTCAGCCCAGAATTTCATATCCTGCCAAACTAAGCTTCACAATTGAGGGAAAAATAAAATCTTTATGAACAAGCAAGTACTCAGAGATTTTATTACCACCAGGCCTGCTTTACAAGAGCTTCTGAAAGAAGCATTACACATAGAAAGAAACAACCAGTATTAGCCTTTCTAAAAATATATCAAAAAGTAAAGAGCATCAACATAAAGAAGAATTTACATCAATGAATGGATAAAATAGCCAGTTAACATCAAATGGCAGTAACCCTAAATTTAAATCGACTAAATCCGCCAATCAAAAGATACAGCCAAAACCTAACAGTATACTACATCCAGACCCATTTTATATCCAAAGATACACAAAGACTCAAAACAAAGGGATGGAGAAAGACTTACCAACCAAATGGAGAGCAAAAATAAATAAATAAATAAAAAGCAGGAGTTGTGATTCTCGGATCTGATAAAATAGATTTCAAAGCAACAAAGATATAGTGGTAAAAGGATCAATGCAACGATAAGAGCTAACGATCCTAACACCCAGATACAAAGACCCATAAAGAGATTTAGACTCAGTGAGCAGATAATTAATAAGGATATCCAGGATTTGAACTCAGATCTGAAACAAGTAAACTTAATAAATATTTATAGAGCTCTCCACTTTAAATACACAAAATATACATTCTCCACTTTAAATACACAAAATATTGATCGGCCATTATTAATACCCATTTTTAGAATAAAGCTACATTTCCATTCTCTCTCCCTCTTTTTCTTCCTCTTTCTTCCTCTCCTTCACTCCTTTTTTTCTTCCTTTCCTTCTCTCCTTATAAAATAAAAAGTACATTTTTGAAAGTTAATAACTATTATTCATTTTCATTAAAAAAAAAAAAAGAATGAAAACATTCATGTCCAGGATTTCCAGTTTCATTTCTCAGTCACTAATTTCAAGGCACCAAATAAAGTGAAAGTGAAACGTATTTTGAGTTACAATAAGTTTATTTTAATTCATTGAGTTTTCAACTGCTCAGATATGTTAAAAAAAAGAGAGAGAGAGAGAGAGAGACCCTCACACCAGCTGCCTGGCATTCTAAGAGGTCTCAGCACCACATGAGCAGGGGGCTCCTTATAGAGCTGGGTTTCAGGTCTGTGGGACCCCTCCCTGCATTTTTAAATTGTAACGATTCTAAACCCCCTTTTTTTGTTTCTTCAACTCTGAGAGTAGCAGAAGCTTCCTGCAAATGCTACCTCTGTGACTACTTAGAAGTCACACTAGCTATTTTTCCAGAAAGAATGTATGTAAAGGATTGCTAACTAAGGTGAAATGTGTTAGCAAGGTAACTGAACAAGCAAAAAGAGAATTGTATCTCCTAAAGAGACATTATGGACATATCCCCAGAAATATGCAACTATTACATGCATATACAGCCGCATAAAAATTGTAATGTGTTTGTTGGTACTCTAAAATTCACCTATAGCCAATTATAAACTCCATGAATATAAAACTGAGAATCTTAGTTTGATGTCTTGCCCTTCAGACCATGATTGATGCAGAGGTTAGAGACATCCAAAGGGTCGAGCCAATCAGGGCAGCATACCCTGGCCAGCGAAGTGGACCAGGTTTAGGAAGAGAGTATCTCTCTCAGGCGGTGAAGTTGGGACATGTGAGCTAGCAGCTGCTGGCAGCCCTGTTTCCCACCATGAGGAAGAAGCCACTTTGAAGAAAGAGGGAATGGAGCCCACGTAGTGAGAAAAGCAGAGAGAAGTGGCAGAGTTCTCCAACTTTCCAGCCCCATTTCCAGTTACCCTCAAATAGCTGCACCATCACCCAGTGTGAACACAGGTCTCTTGAATGAATCAAACGTACTTTCTTTTTCCCTCATGTTTGTTCAAGTTGGTTTTGCCTATGATTAGTATCTAAAAGAGGGCTGCCTAAAGCAGCTCTGTTGTGCGCTCTTTTTCTACAACATTTAGTAAATCAACCTAAAAGGGTGGCGGTACTTAATCTCATAAGATTGGGGAGGAATGAGGAAACGTGTGTAAAACACTTAGCATGATACCTGCCATGCTGGCTCTGATGCAGGGCACTGCAATAATGGTTCTTGGAAAACAATTTGAAAGTGTCCTGAGTCCTAGGTGCTGGTCACTTAACAGTCCGGTTTCATAAGTAAATGCATTTACCTGGATTGTGTGCTATTTCCCAACAGGTGGCGTGGCATTTCAAGTGAGACGTCAAATTAAAAGACTGTATGTTCACCAGCTAAAAAAATGAAATGGTTAATAAATTGTGATCCTGAAGGAGACTTTTATGATCTTGAAGAGTTTATTTTCTGTCATAGTTTATTTTCTGAATAGCTTTGAGAACTAATTATTTAAAGTCTATTCTTGTAATGTTTTTCAACCTTTATTTTGGCAGGTCCAAATGAATCGAATTCCCGTGGGTTTAAGTAGACTCAAGGCAAAGGCTGATATTAAAATCTTCTAGAAAATTGTGGGCCAGTGTCATATGAGAAGTGTCATCTTTTTCCTCCAACAGGGAGAACTCCAAAATGAAATGCAGATTGCCCAAAAAGCAGGCAAGATGATCTGGGGCACAGAAAGAGCTTTTAGAACTTCTGTTTACATTCACATTTCATCTCATGCTTTTTAAAATTTATATTTTTGAGCATGTTTTATAATATACATAATTTATTAGTTTGATAAAAACATGTAATATTTTATACATAAAAATAAACATCTCAATATCTAGGCTGTGAGTAGATTCTCAAAATTTTTTAAATAAGGGGTACACTTTAAAAATGTTTTGGGGCTGGGCACGGTGGCTCACGCCTGTAATCCCAGCACTCTGGGAGGCCGAGGTGGGTGGATCATGAGGTCAAGAAATTGAGACCATCCTGGCCAACATGGTGAAACCCCATCTCTACTAAAATACAAAAATTAGCTGGGCGTGGTGACGCGTGCCTGTAGTCTCAGCTACTCAGGAGGCTGAGGCAGGAGAATTGCTTGAACCCAGGAGGCCAGATGCAGTGAGCCGAGATCATGCCACTACACTCCAGCCTGGTGCCTGGCAACAGAGCAAGACTCTGTTTCAAAAAAAAAAAATGTTTTGGGACCACTGCTCTAATGATAAAGAACTCTGTGCTTTGGAACAAGAGTCAGTGAACTTCGCCTGCAGGCCAAATCTAACCTATATATGTATGGCCCTTCAAGCTGCAAATGAAAAAAAAAAAAGAAGAAGAAGAAGAATATACAACAGAGACTCTATGCAGTCTACAGACTAAAATATTTACTGTCTTCCCTTTATAGAAAATGTTTGCTGAGTTCTGCTTTGGAGTTAAGCCCACACAAAATACATTCAAAATTCTTTGAAAGGATGAGAGAGATTCCCCTTCTACTTTGTTAATGAAATTAGTACAAATGAGAAGGGAAAATGGGTGTAAGTTCATAGGTCAGTACTTGTGACCCAAGTATGGATGTTACAGATACCAAAAATAATATTTAAATGGGGATGAAAAGTCAAGTTCAAGAGCAACAGTGAATGCATTCAAAACTTCTTTAAGAATGATGACGATTCTTGAGGGTGGCCTATTACACTGTCCCAAAGGGTAAATAAAAGCTTGTTTGTGAAGCTTGTCTCACCAACAAGCTTCATTTTATGAGAAAGAAGCAAATAAACAAGGAATAAGTTGACTCTAGGAGTTTTATGTCAATAGCTATGGCTATAAAATTTCATAATAACTGATACTTAAGAGGTGATTCTGAATCACCAAAATTAGGACAAATTGTTTTCAGTTTTCTCCTATTAAGGAATGAGAAATACATTTTAGCAGCATTTATGCCACAGAAAATGGCTGAAATAAACATTCCTAAACTTGCAGTTTAATTCACATCCAAGAAACTAGGCTCCATAGAATGACTTGATACCCAACTGACCAATTGTTGATAATATAAAGATAGAAACAGAAGCTTAAAGCCAAAATGCTGAGAGCCAATTCATTGAAAATGCCCCCATATTACCTGTTAATGAAGAAGAAGAAATTAAAATATGCAGTAATTAGGCTACCTATTTTAGGGGTAATAAGGCTTTCCAGTAGGCCTATTAACTGTGACATGTTAATTCTGTTCTATTTTAGAGTTTACTCAATACGCTATTCACAAAATCTGAAATCTGGAAGCTGAGAATGTATCTGTCCTTTGACCCCTGGATCAAGTAAAATTAACCTCTTTTAGGTTTAAATATAAGTGTCTAATAAAAAGCGAACACCAGCTAGAGTCTGTTACTGCCAGAACAGAAAGTTTTTACTGCTCACGGAAGTACCATATTGGAACATGAACAGCCTGAACACGTATCATGTCTGTGGCAGACACTGCCCTTCAGCCAGCCAGTATCTATTCCACCTTCTTCCTTTCTAGCAGAATTTCAATTTTCTTTGGGGAAACTGTGTACCTAACTAAAATGTCCAATCTCCCAGCTAAGAGTATCTACGTAATCCAGGATTTTCTAGTTAGTATGCAGATGAAGTTCCTGAGAAGGGTTTTCACTCCAGAATAAAAATACAAAGCTTGCAAGTAGAAGGTTTTTGGGTCCTTCCACTCTCCTCCTTCCTGGAAAGTAGATTTAGGCCTGGAGGAACAGCAACCATTTGCAACTATAATGACAAGAGCCACATGTTTAAAAAGCAGAGCAAGCCTATCTCTGGAGCATTAGTAATCAACCAAAGTGGCTCTGGGATATCTATTTCCAGCCCTGTAGTTATGCAACAGGGGAAAAAAGTCTTCTTTTAAGCTACTGGTAGCCACGTTTTCTGGCACTCTCAGCCTAATACCATCCTAATTTTTACAATGTGATTATTCGTGTTCAGTGCTAAGTGCCTGAAGTACACTATCTAACTTAATTATTTCAATAGCTCTACAAAGAGGAAAACATTATTCTCCACTTTACAGGGAATAATAGTTAAGTAACTCATCCAAGATGACCCAATTAGCATGCAGCAAAACTCAAATTCAGATTCAGATCTCATAGTCTCTATCTTTTCTTCCTCAATGTTAAACCCAGTGCATTATACATCGATGATTGCTCAATAACAATTTTGTTCAAGGATATTTGCATAACAGGCAGCCATAGAAGCTAGAGAGACTGTCACTGTCCTAGTCAGAGAGCAGATTTATTTAGTCACTTCAGAATAATAAATTCTCCCTGCCTTCTTCAGGGGAGATTTGCTTATATTCCAAGGTAATAGAGATGTTTTCCTAGAGGGGAAAGATTAGACAGGTTTGCCAGCAGCCCCCTATAAGCTCAGAGGTTTTCTAAACTTGGGGTTCCTCAGCAGTGATGTATATCCAGTGTGTACCATCCCTACCTGGGCCCATGTCTGCACCAACCCCATGTAACTTACAGAGCAAGAGAAACTGATGCAAACATTAAGCTCCTGCATAGACTGTCTAAATACATTTGGGCTAGTTGTCTCTTTTCCAAAGAAATGCATGGAAGTGTTCGAAGTCATACCAGAAGATCGCATTGTCCTTGCTGCTTAAAATCTCCTTGACCGCTGGACCATAGGCAGGAGGCAATCCAATTGACATAGCTCTTTTGACCCAAGAAGATGTTGTTGAATCAACTACCTAATATTCAAATGCCTCAAAGGATTTTTTAAAAGATATAATTATTCCAAAACAGTAATTCTTAACCTTTCAGTATTTGTCACACTTTTTTGAATCCTAGAATTTTGACTATGTACTTGAAGAGACTACCAAAATCATCATCAAAGTCACTAACAGTAACATGAAAATCATGTAACATCTCACAGTTTCCATAAAAGCCACCCTAGTGATAGCTTCATGCATTCCCTTGCAGCCTTTCTGTACTGTGTGGCTGTCTGAATAGAGCTGTCTCCTGCCCTGACCTTAACCACTTAAAATCTCATGGTACAAATGTTCTCACATGTTCCAATAAAGCATACTCTCTTTCTTTAGTGATGGTTTCATATTAACTAAACTGCATCACATAATCCATTAAATATATGTCATATTTTACGGAGTTTTGAGTGACAGTATTCAGTTGGTACAAAGAAAAATCTGTGATATATTGAAAAAAGTTTTGAGTCATATGACTTCGTGAAGAAATATGGCTACACCTCTGTACCCCAGTATACTGGATATGAACTGTATCCTGGGGACCCTGTATAGAACATCGATGTTGACTAATCACTCACTGTGTGCAGAGAGTAATATTCATTATATTCTGGCATAGTGGAGGATTATGACAGATGTTTTTAAGTATTCCCTACTATCAAAGATATATTTTGAAAAATGGGACATATGTATATGAAATATCCAAGAACATATCTAGAAACAATAGTTACAAAAGCCAATTAATGCAATGGGTATAAATCTTAGTCTACAATCCAGGTACACAAAAAATATTGAATTTCTTTCTTACCTTTAAACAAACCTAAATTCAACTCCAAGTGCCCAGCCTACTAAGTTTTCCTTCCCTTAAGAACACACAGAGACTGTGTGTGTTATAGCACCAAAGGTAGAGAAGAACAGCCTCATCCCACCCCACCCCCAATCCAGACTCACTAATCACTGTTGAGAGTCTCATAGTTATGACTGAGATTATTCCTCACGTCCAGGGCTCTGCAGATCCCAGGGCCATGGGAATCTTCGGCAAGACTGAAAAGACCCCATGCCCAAAGAGAAGCCTCCCTCCATGAACCATGCAGTCTTCTTCAACAAAACTCTCCACCCATTTAGAAAGTTCGTTTCCAAACATGAATGCCAAGGAACACGCCAGCTGTCACCATCAACTTCTCTCCCCTTCCTCGTCAGGAAGAAGATCGCACCTCTCTCTCTCTCTCTCTCTCCCCCTCCCTCCCTCCCTCGCTCCCCCCCTCCCCCCTCCCCCCACACACACCTTCTCCTTCTCTCTTACTGCTCTTTATTTGTCTTTTTTTCTTGGACAATTAGCATCATCTCAGTTATAACCACAACATCTAATGTAGTGTTTATTATGTATCTGACACTTCTAGTGCTTTATTGTATTTATTATTTTAATCCTTATACAACTCTGTAAGATATCACTATTAATATTCCCATTTCACAGTTAAGAAAACTAAGGCATGGAAAGGTGATTTTGTTCCACGTCACATAGCTGGTAAAACTAGCTGACTGCTGGTAAAGACGAGAGGAGCCGCTGACCTCAAGAAGCTTCTTATTTTCAATATCCCTTGTTAGCACGATGCTGTGGAAGCTATTTCATAGAATATGAACCATATACAAAGGTAGGACATTAATATGTTCTGGCTTTCCTCTTTTTTTAAACCATAAATTAGGTTCAGCCAAATTTTAAATATCATTCTAAAAACCTTACAGTGTTGGAGTTTTCTTATGATAGCTTTTAAACTTAGAACTGGTTTAGGTTTTGAATAACAGTGCCAGGCATAAAATTTTAAGCTGACTCTTTGAAAACAAAGAAAATTGAACTTTGTGAATTTATTACTCAGTTTCATCTGGATTTGAGGCAGCTGGATAGCAATCCTCTGGTGATGAGTTCTACCAACATTAATTTGCATTTTTTAGGAGGTAGGTCAAGAATGCTTAGATCACAAATTCTTCATCCTGATACTAAGATTTCAGATTCAAAGTCTGCAGGAAATTTCAAGTAACATTCAAGTGAGAAGCAATCTCCTGGCTTCTCACAAAGTACTTCATAGAGGGCGCTTGCCCTCCTGGTACAGAGAAAAGCTGGAAATAATGAAATCTCACTCTTTGTTTTTCCCTCCCTCCCTCCCTCCCTTCCTTCCTCCTTCCTTCCTTCCTTCCTCCCTCCCTCCCTTCCTTCCCTCATTCCTTCCTTCTCTCCCTCCCTTCCTCCTTTTTTTCCTCCCTCCCTCTCTCTCTCTTTCCTTCTTTCTCTTTCTCTCTCTCTCTCCCCACCCCATCTCCTCTCCCCCACCCCCCACCACTACCATGTGTATACGTCTATCTTTCTAAGAAGTTTTAAAAGCTACAGCCAATCAGTATACTCCTAGTCCTATATTTCTAGGAAATGAGATTCCTGAGAAATCTAGAATTTGTTCCCACCTAAATGATCATTGAGAAAAATCAAGGGTTATTTTTCTTCTGACCACTTACCCAATATAATCAAATGTGAAAATGATATCATTTTTCTGTGACATATTTTTCTTTTTCCTGATAGTAACATGAAGCAGCCTTCATTTTTAAAGGGGAATCACAAAGTCTGATGGGTATTTCAAAAAGAAACAATAACAATTGATTCACTCTATCAAAGCCTGTCATGAAACAGCTGAGTCCTGGCACCACCACCAACAAACAACAAAAGTGCCAAAGACAGCAAGATGCATTTGGGAGATATAGCACAGCTTCCTTCATGCCAAAGCACCTACTTGAACAGATGAAGAGAGGGCACGAATACTGCTGGAAGAAGGTGGATGCTGAGGAGTAGTGATGCCCCAGCGCTGGGCGGTCATTGAGAATGTCAGTTTCATTTCAGACCCTCTGAGACAGGGCAACTGCAATGTGTCTTTTGATATTGCCACTTGGAGTCAAGTCATCTTTCTCATTAGGCTTTTAAATGCCACCTGGCCATGCTGAGAAATCTTCTGCCACACAAAGAAGTATCTTAGTGTTCCCTGAAGAAACACGTAGAAAAAGCTAAACAAAGACAACGTTCATTAACACATTGCAAAACTGTAACCAGCCACTGGTGCATTATCCTTCAGTGTTATCACAAATTATGGTAGCTATGTCTAAAAATCTCACTGCAAACCACAGAATCGTTCAGCAGTTTTCTCTTACATCATTGCTGGAAGAATTATTCATGGGCTGAGCCTAACTATGCCTGAAACTTTTACCTGAATGACATCTTTTTATTCAAATCAAGAATTTGATGGCAGGCCTCTCAGTACCCAGATTTGGAGCAGCCAGAATATGTTTCAATCCATCTCCAATCTATTACATAAATCAATCAGGAAGCCTCTAAAAAAAGATATCTAGAGCAACTGTGTGAGCTTCTTAGACCATGGACAGTTACTTACCGCAGAGTCCCTGACTCCATCTTTAACTCCTCGGCCACCTTATTTCACTATTCTAGATAAGAGAGAATCGAATAGAAGACGAAAAAACCATTAAGACCAGAGATAACAAAGGTTGAAATGATTGCTATTAATATATCCACTGACAATGAAAAGCAGAGAAATGCTAATTATTTAACAATTAGCAATGCCTTCCCCTTAATTAGAAGTATACCACATTAAGGAGAAACGTGGCACAGTGACTCACATCTGCAATCCCAGAACTCTGGGAAGTCAAAGCAGCCAGATTGCTTGAGCTCAGGAGTTTGAGACCTACCCGGGCAACATAATGAGAACCTATCTTACAAAAGAACTTTAAAATATGCTGGGCATGGTGACACACTTCTGTATCCCCAGCTACTCGGGAAGCTAAAATGGGAGGATTCCTTGAGCCCCGAGGTTGAGGCTGTGAGTTGTGATTTTACCACTACACTCCAACTTGGATAACAGAGTGAGACTCTATTTTTTTTTAAAAAAAAAAAAAAAGAGAGAGAGAAACTTGACCAAATAATTTCCACCTTGATTGCAATGATTATCAATCCTAAAAGCAAGGATCACTTGGGCAAAACTTAATATCAAATACCAGGGAGATGTGTAAACACATTCTGGACCTTTGTTATAAGGCTTCTGTGATTTTATATCACTTAGGACAGCAGTGCTCGCACTGTGGTCTACAGATCTGCACAGATTTCTTGAGATCGTTTCAGGGGTCAAAACTAATTTCAAGCTAATAAGAAGCTATTTGCCTTCTTCACTAAGGTGATATTACACTTACAGCGCAAAAGCAATAGTGAGGACGCCTGCTGGCACTGAAGCCTGAGTCCGTCATTACCCTCATTCTCCTGTAACACACACTAGCAGTAGCTGGGGCAAAGAAGGACAGGGAGCCAGTGTTAGTTAAAGTATGAATTTCATTAAATCTCAACCCTTCATTTTTAAAAATATTTTATGTGCTATACCTAAATATACTTAAAGCCCTTATCGTCCATATCAAAGTACAACAGTCAACCCAAGGAAAACATGTACGTGAGTGCTTGAGTTGTGAAGTGAACTAGCTGACCAGATGTTTCAGTCAACAGAGTGCAGTAGTCTTGGGAAGATAATAGGCTGTTCACTCATTCAATCAGTATTTCTTGAACTTAATGTTCTTCTTAATCTAGATTCGACATCAGCTCACTTTCAAAGTTGAATGATGCATTGGCTGGTTTTCAATCATTCTTTTTTAATAGCATCTTTATTGACATATAATACGTATACTGTATAATTTACAAATGGTACATAATTTAAAAGGTTTAATATATTCACAGAATTGTACAACCACTACAATAATCAGCTTTATAACATTGTTATCACCTCAAAATAAAACCCCCATACTCAGCAGTCACTCCCCATTTCTTTCCAACTTCCTCAGCTCTGGAAAGTTGCTAATCTATGTTTTCATTTCTCTTGAATACATACATGGAGATGAAATTGCTAGGTCATAGAGTAAGCCCTTTAGGCACAGCGAGCAACCCTCTACGTTTGGCCTTTTGAGGAACCACCAGGCTGTTTTCCAAAGCTGCCATACAATCATTCACTCCTGAAAGCTTTAGGCAGTAATCCATTCACTCCATTTAGAAAATATTTATTGAAAACCTAGTATGCCCAATTTCATGTGCTAGTTATTATTGAAATAAAAGAAAACAAAGCAGAAAAGCAGAGACTCTACCATAGTGGAGAATATAACCTAGTAGAGAGACAGACAAAATCGTAACTTTATGGATGAGTAGAATGATAGGAAAAGTTCAGGTACCAAAATGTAGGTAGTAAAGGGACCTCATCTATTTAGAAGGCTGGTGAGATCTTCCTGATAAAGAAATGTTTATGCTGAGACCAAAGTAAAGGCATAACCAGAATTAACTTGGCAAAGAAAGGGGAAAGTGTTTAATACAAAGGAACAAACTCATGTAAAACCTCAGGGAGCATGTCTGTTTGAGAAACCAAGACAAATTCACAGTGACAGGAAACTGTATAGTGTGCAAGGCGAGAGGGTAGAAATTGAGTCTGGAGAAGCACAGAGACCACCGAAGGGTTTTTAATAGGGAAGTAACACTATTTGGTTTGTTTGTTTCTGCCTGGAGAATGGATTGGAAGGAAGCAAAACTAGAGCTTGAAATGAGCCCAGAAGTTTATAGACAAAGATAGTCAAGAAGTTATTGTGGCCTGAACTACAGGGGCAGTACCGTTGCGAATCCAAAGGAAAAAAAAAAATGCTTAGAGAGTAGAATCAATGGGACTTTGCGATTGATTGGATATGAAGGACAGGAAAAAGGAAGGGACCAAAATAGATTTTCTGTTCAGGTACTGGGTGGATGCTAATGCCATTTGCTAAGCCCAGGCCACAGGGAATATGCCAAATCATGGTCCACAGGAAAATTTCCCATGCACTCACTAAATGCAAGACACTGGGCTAGTGGTGTGAGTATACAAAAACATAAGGACACTGTAGGCAGAATAATGTCTCCCCTTAAAACATGTCTGCACCCTAACCCTTGAAACCTGAAAATAAATTACCTTACATGGTATGAAGAAACAAGTTAACACAGCAGTCTCAAATTGCTATCCTTGAAAAGGCCTACCTCTAGGATTGGCCCTTGGACGGTATCTGGGAATTTAGACTTTAGAGGGTTCTCACTATTAACTGACAAGTGTTGCTCCCTGTGCCTAAAGTGTTTTGGCAAACAATATAGTTTATGCTGAATGCCATCTTTCCTTTCAGGAGTCTGGAATTTCAATACATGATAGGTAGACGTTGCCTATAAGACCAGCCCCAATAAAAACCATGGACACTAAGTCTCTAATGACTTGCTTCAGTTAACAACATTTTACATGTGTTGCACAACCCATTGCTGGGAGAATTCAGCACATCCTTGGTGATTCCACTGAGAGAGGACACTGGAATCCTCGTGCCCAATTTCTTCCAGACTTTGCCCAAAGACCTTTCCCTTGATTGGCTTTGTTTTGGGATTTTTTTTTTTTTTTGCCATAATAAATTATAGCTATGAGCATGACTATATGCTGAATCCTGGGAGTCCTTCTAGCAAAAAGTTAAACTTGGGAGTGGTCTTGGGGATCCCCAACACATATAGCAAAAGGGATTTTGAAGACATGATTAAATGCCTTAAGATAAGGAGATTATCTTGAATTATGTGGGCAGCCCAATGTAATCAAAGTAAATTCAGAGTGATGTGTTGCTGATTTTGAAGATGGAGGGCTATGTCATAAGCCAAGGATTGCAGGTGGCCTCTAAAAGCTGGAAAAGGTAAGGAAATTGATTATTCACTCCAGCCTCCAAGATGAATCCTGCTGACACTGATTATTGCTTAGTGAAACACATTTTGGACTGAGGTAAGCTAGTAAATTTGTAGTATTTTTAAAACACTGGCCAGGCGTGGTGTCTCATGCCTATAATCCCAGCACTTTGGGAAGCCAAGGTGGGTAGATCATGAGGTCAAGAGATTGAGACCATCCTGCTCAACATGGTGAAACCCTGTCTCTACTCAAAATACAAAAATTAGCTGGGCATGGTGGTACACGCTTGTAGTCCCAGCTACTCGGGAGGCTGAGGCAGGAGAATTGCTTGAACCCAGGAGGCAGAGGTTGCGGTGAGCTGAGATCATGCCATTGCCCTCCAGCCTGGATAACAAAAGTGAAATTCCATCTCAAAAAAAAAAAAGAAAAAAAAACAAGTTTGTGGTAATTTCTTTCTTTTTTTTTTTTTTTTTTTTTTTTTTTTTCTTAGCAACAGGATTTTGTTCTATTACTCAGGCTGGAGTGCAGTACAGCAGTACAATAATAGCTCACTGCAACCTCCAACTCCTGGGCTCAGGCAATCCTCCCACCTGAGCCTCCCGAGTAGTTAGGATTACAGATGCATGCCACCACACTCAGCTAATTTTTTTTATTATTTGTAGAGACGAGATCTCACTATGTAGGCCAAGCTGGTCTCAAACTCCTGGGCTCAAATGATCCTCCTGCCTTGGCCTCCCAAAGTGCTAGGACTATGGGCATGAGCCACCACTGCAGCCTGTGATAATTTCTTATAGCAGCAATAGGAAAGTAACATAGGTGACCTTATAAACCATTAATTTTGGGGATGAGACAAATATATAAACATGCAATACTTTCCAAAGATTTCAGCAACAAACTCTGACCATTATGTACTTTGCTTTTGATCACAACTATTCCCTTTTCTAAGGACAGTGACAATACTTCTAAATAATCAGAAAGTAAATTTCAAGGGACAGCTTGTTATAGATTGACAGAAGCTGAATAAAACTGGCTTACTGGACATTTTCCACCTCTTCTCACACATGATAAGCCTGTGTAATATGTTATGACAAAAGGGATTGCCAAATCATGAGCCAGAAAACATAATATACCTCTCCTATGACATCTTCACACATTTTGAGGGAGTAGGAAAAAGTCTAGCTGGCAGTTTATCAGATTAGAAAACTCTGGTAGGTTTTCCTGATATAAACTAAAAGATAACATGATGTTAACTATCATGAGGAAGAGTTAATTAACAGACTGGTCAATAATACATATAAAACAAGGTTTCCACTACCAAGAAAACAGGTGTCTGCTTGATGGAAAGGCAAAGTTAGACAATTCAACCACCTTTAATTTCACAGTCTGTGATTCTTCATAAAACTTTTAAAGATCAATTATGTCCTATCAATGTTAAATCCAAGCCAGACTAAGTGATTTATGTACAAATACCCTCACACATGGAATAATTGTTGATTGAGTAACTTATCTTTGTTAAATATGAACTCAAGGGATTACATTGAAGCAATTTACACTTACGACTTTTCCCTTTCTGTTTTAAAAATATATCCTTTAAGAAACTAGAGGACAAAAGATATTGCATTTATTTTAGAACTAATTTAAACACAGTAACTGAATGCAGTGATTCAGATTGTGTCCACAAAATTTAGGTGATACTATGTTTAATTCAGCTTTCAAATAAGAGTTTTCGATGGTGTTTCACAGCAATGAAAATTCTAGTCCTTGAGAGTTGGCTTCACGTATTCATTCTACAGACACTTGCATAGTATTTACTACTAGAATGAAAACACAATGTGAGACATCAATGACAAAAGAACAACCTCTAACTTCAGGGACTCCATAGTCTAATAGTAGGAACTGACATGAAAACAGGTAATTATAAAAATTTGATGGAAAAATACAGTGATAGGCATATGTAAAAGAGAGGCACCTATCCCAGCCCAAGGGTAACAAGAAAAAAATCCTGCAGTCAGCGTTACCTGCTAAGAGCCTTAACGACTGAGCAGAAGTTATGTAGACTCCAAAAGATGAGACTAAATCAGTAAAGACAGAACCCGAATAAAAACACCTAGTATGTTCAGGGAACCACAGACAGTTGCAAGCTGCTGGAGTGTGGATCATTTATCCAACAGCTATAGATCTGTTTAATTTGACTCACAAATTATGCAATAATTAATGAGTAATAGCTGAAGTGTCATAACAGCACACACCTAATTGGGGAAAAGAGTATTTAAAATTCATTTTTGTTTTAATTGTACCATTTTGGATAGGTCCCTCTATACCTCTGCACCACTCAATTCACTAAAAACAGTTAACGTTTGGAGTCAGTTTAACATTTTCCCCAATTTTTATTTCCATTTTGTACTATATCCTGAGTAGTTTTATATTTAAATGTTTAGTCAAGGAGAATCTTGTCTGTTCTTGCTATGCTTCTTAACAATCTTAGGTGAAAATCACTGAAAAGAAAAATCCCTCAGAAATAACACTAAATCCAAGAAGAATCTGGAAAAATACCCACATGCAGCCAAACGCACCAATAACATTACTAAATGTTTATTATCCTCCTGCTCTCATGCTGTCCTGAGCTGTAAATGAGTTGAAGTGTATCTGCAAAATCCACCCTGTGGAGACAATCAGATTAGTAGGAATGTATTCCTGAAGCACACTGCAGCAGTAAAAAGCTGACTCACATATCACCCTAGAATACCTAGAATTGAAAGGAAAAACCCAAAGATTCACATAATAACTAGACTCCATAATCCTACCATGGAAAATGGTGATAATAGGGATATAACCCATTTATGAATGAATAAATAAATGGAACTAACTATATGCCTTCCTATCATTTATATTTCTACTAATCCATGAAGGAAGAAAAAGAAATCATATTATTATTCAGGACTTTATACTTCATTAAAGTGTAAGGTACAATATTAAGAACAATATAGGCATAGAATCGAAAGCAATTATGCTTTGCAAAATCTCAGAATGCTTTCAGTTCCTTCAAACCACCTGCGGAAAATATGTTAGGCAAAGTGGACTATCTTAATTTTTCAGGTGCAACTTTTCCACCAGAATATATTTTTAAAAAGGAAAGTTAGAGATATGAAAAAAATGAATTCTATTTTTGTACTAAGATGTAATTGTCAGCTAAATGTAAACCTGGCAAATCAAAATTCACATCTCAAAATGACACTTGGGTCAATTAAATATATCTACTGTTCAACAATTCAGTCTTTTACTAAAGGTAAAATAAGTTGTTAAGGATTACATAGAGACAGAACCTTAGATATAAAAGTATGACAAATTTTATTTTGCTTATCCAATAGCCATCAAAAAAAGAAAGAAAAAGAAAAAGAGTTGATCATCTACTCTTCCAGATATGAAACAAGACGTGGAGAATACAAAATACTGTGAGAAAGGGTTATAAAACAAATATAACCAATGACGTGGGAGACGCAAAAGATGTGGAAACAACTCCCTGGGAAATATGGAGACAGCCTCACAGAAGAAGGACCTGAACTAGGCCTTGACCATTGAAGTTTGTCAAGCAAAGATGGGGAGAAAGGGCATCCCAGGCTCAGGGGTCATCAGAGGCACCGAGGCACAGAAAGACACGGGATTGTGCAGGGAATGCTGTATAATTCAATGTTGCTAGGGTACAAGGGCACAAGTGAAAGTGACAGAGAATGAAAGAGTAATTAGGGCAACGTCAGGAAGGGTTATGTGTTATACTGAAAGTAAGCAAAAATCAACATGCAGAAAAGTGTGTGAGTAGAAAGGTAACTCTGGGGCCATGTGATAACCTGCAAGCATAAACAAACACAATTAGGAGGCTGCTGTACCTGTGCCAGCGAGAGCTGATGCGGGCCGATACTAAGACAGCAGAAATGGAGAAAAGGAAATGTACTTGAGAGACATCGCAGGCAAAATAAACCAGAATTAGTAACTGAGTAGATAAGAGAGGATGACAAGCTTACTAATATGGAAGCTTGGGATAATGTTATTTAATAGAGAAAGGGAACACCGAAGAAAGGAGTAGGTTTACAGGGGAAAATAGGACTTTGGTGTTTTTCCGCATTGGAGATGTCCTGCCAATGGGACTTCCAAGAAGAGGGGCTTCATTTGCAATCTGAGTTTGGAAGTGCAGAGGCGAGAAACTGAATAGGAATTATTAATAATATCAAATCTGTGAGAGGCTAATGTCTGAGCCTTGAGGCCAGAGTCTTCCTTTGACCTTCAAGTCTCTGCCTGCCCCTAATGCTTTGTACACTATTTGGCACAGAGTAGGCACTCAATAAACATTTGCTATTTAGTTACCTTTCTGTAGGAATTAGCAAAAACAAAAATAAAGCACTAAAATAGGACCTTATAAATATAATTGGACACAACTATATTTAAAGGACAGGAATGAGGTTCTAAAAAAAAGGAGAATGAGAAAATATCAGAGGTTCTAAAAAAAAGGAGAATGAGAAAATATCAGAGGAGACCAAGGAATGAAAATCAACTTAGAAGCATAGAGAGCACAGTAATATATAGGGAAGAAAATAAGAGAGCTCTAGGTTTGTGCTCAAAGCAAATCACAAAGAAGAAAGCTTATACCAAAATGCAAATTAATTCGTTTTTAGAACGTATAACCTAAGTGGGCATATCATGTGCTATAAACTAACTTTAGAGACTACAAAATTTTAGACCGGTAATTAATTTAACATTTACATTTGCAAATTTCTCAGAAATATTCTTTATATTTAGCACTATAATCATGCAGACATAGTTTCATTTAATTCTAATTAGCTAATAAGATAATGGGACCTAGAGAGACATGTGACATGCCAGAGTTCCCACATAATAGAAATTCCACCAAACTGAAAACACCAAATTGTTACACATCTTTTTATTACAGCATTTTTCAATGGCAAGAGTCTTTTGTCCTAAGGTCTTTTATAAAGCCTATTAGAGGACCTACCCCACCCAATCCCCTGTTAACATAAGTGCTCTCTAACCTGAGGGTTTCCCAATGCCTCCTCATCTGGAAATACACTTAGGATGTTTTCTCTTCATCCCAACAGGGGCTGTAGCATTTGTTTGAAATACTTTTCCAAAACATACCATCTTTGGCCAGAAACTAAACATAAGCAAAGAAGTATCCAGATAAAGTAAAAGACATCTGCAAGGAACTATAACTTCAATACTCGTAGAAACAACAGTTTGAAAATCCTTAAAAGTCATCTAGTCCCACAGGTTCCCACCTTCAGTGTTTATTAGAATCATCTGGAGAGGTATTTGAATATATATCAGCGCTTCCCAACATTTTTCTACCCCACCTGCATCAGACCCTAAAGAACCCCCAAGGAGGCTGTTCATAGCCAAGGTGCCAGGCCTGGGGGCACTGGCCTCCTGAGAACTGATGGGATCAATAACTCCAACCACAACTGTATCTATGTGTACAGTGAAGGGTTAATTCATCAGGTTAGGATTACTCAAACATGGTACTTTCTGGAAAAAAAAAATAAAAGCTGGCCCTTGACAGACACCTGGTGATAACCTTTGAGCCCTCAAAATATTCTGTCTGGTAAGAGTGGTTTTGAATGCCCAAAGCTGTGGGTCACACTATGAATGGCCATGCTGTGTACTCAGCATGATCTCTGGAGTGCTAGAGATTGAATAGCGAAGGTCAGTCACTCAGGTGATGATTGCCTAAGTGACTGACCCCCAGTGAAAACCCTAGACACCAAAGCTTGAGTGAGTTTATCTGGCTGGCAATACTTTACACATATTGTCACACGTTGTTGGAAGAATTAAATTCATTCCCATGCAACTTCAACTGAAAGGGGAGACCTGGAAGCTTGCACCTGATGTCCTTTTTCCTTTGCTGGTGTTAATGTGTATCCTTCCGCAATAAACCACAAGCACAAGTCTAACAGCTTTCCTGAGTTCTGTGGGTCCTCCTAGTCAATCATAAAGCCCAAGGGGGTTTTGAGGACAACTGTAGGAGAGAAAAAGTAATATCTTTCCCTTGCCCATTATTAGGTTCATGGTGGAAGCACATATAATAAAAGTCACATTAACAAGAGAAAAGCATATACATTTATTTACTATAAATTTCACATGACATGACAGCTTTCAGAAATGAAGACCCAAAGGTGGTTCTATGAAACAGAGAAAACTGTGTATTTGCATGCTTACATTTGATGGTGAGTAGGCAGTTATGTAGAAGTATGAATGGACAAAAGGAGGTATGATCTAATGGTAATAAACTGGGAGGAATTTAGCAAAGCCTATCTGTTCAGATTCTTCTTGGCATCTCTGTGTCTTTTTTCATTTCCTCTAAATATGGGCAGGGCACATTTTCATGAGGGTCTTCAGGAGGGAAGGGAAGAAAGTAAGTGAATGACCTTCCAAGATTTTACAACCTGCTTCAGGGAGGAATGGCAGGAGGTCAAAGAGACTTTCCTGCTTTCACTGTTTTCTCAAATGCCAAGGCATCACATTTTGGGGTACAGCATCCTGAGCTCCATCACTCTCACCACTATGCCCATTGGGAAACTCTGACCCACATTATGGGGCTCTCCCAAATCTCACTGGATCAAAATCTCTATCCAGTAATCTTTATATTTTATACACTCCCTGGGTTCATCTAATAGCCAATGAGGCCATAAGTTTCAGAAGAGGCTTTTAGGAGCTTCTGATCTAGATATCAGCTATTTTACCCTTAAAATAACCTAAAAAAAAAAAAAAAAAACCTTTGAGATTTGGTTGATAAATTTCTAGGCATAGTAAATTCACAATCTCCCAAGACAGCCCTCTTCAATATTTAAGTGTTTCGCATTGTTGGAAAAATTTTCCTCCTATGTAAGGAAAATATCTCCACATTACTTCTAGTCTTTGCCCTTAGTTACATAAAATGAGGCCATATAGAGTAAATTTTATCTGCCTTCCATGTAACAGTCCAAATACTCCAGTATTCTTGTTTCTCCCGAGTCTTCTCTTGTCTTACTTGAAGTGTTTCTCTTTAACAGTTTCCCAATGTGGCTGAAGAGAAAGGAGCTTTCCAGCAGTCATCTATATTAAGTCCTTCAAGACAATCACCACAGTGAAATATAAGGATGTAATATATTTTTTCATCTGAGAAAGAGGTCACAATTTTTATATCATATAATCTTTATTCTAAAGCTTTACTCTTATAGTTCCAATACTATATCAAACACCAAAAAACTAGTTTAATAAGAATAAAAAACTAGACAGACATTTTATATATATACACATTGTCATTACAAAAACATAAGGATTTAGAGAAAAATAATGGTGGTGTTTATTTGTTCATTTGGTTTCTTGCACAGATTTCAATTTACAGAGTCAATTAAAAATAGCATAAACTCCAGGCAATCCTAACAGGTAGGCAGATGGGAAGAGGATGTATTTCCAAGGAGGAGAAATGGCTTTTCTGATTGGTGAGCTTTGAAGAAAGTGCTAAGCCAGCATGAAGTCATCTGATGTCCGCCAGACTGTCTGTGTTCACTTTCCTAGATACCTGCCTACAGACAGCGTACACCTGTTCTGCTCTTTGCCACGCAGTAAGGCCCTGTCTTTGTGGAATGACCTGTGGTTGTCCAGCTCTTCCAATGATGAGCTAGATAATTCTGTCCAAGTTAGCAGTAAAGTATTTAAAAATGCATGTGGCCAGCCATCACTAATGCTGTCTTGGCCCCTGTAGACTAGAGAGAATAATCTTCACCTCTTATTTGTTTAGCGCCATCAGCTTACCGCTGCTAAATTTTATTTTCTTTCATGTACCTATGTGTATATTTGGAGGAAATGACCTAGGTTTTATACTTCTTTTTGTCCCTCAGCTGCTTTCACAGTGCTGTACACAGAGGAGGCATCAATAACTGGGGATGGCTGAGCAGTTCTTCCAGGCAGCTTGGACATCCATGATGGAAATCGTTTGCGAGTCACATTAATCTCACAGTCTACAAATAACTAGCCTTTCCCCTTTTCCAATTTGATCCATGGCAGGATACAAGGCTTATTGCTGTTAATTCCTGCCTCTCAACAGGGCTGCTCTGCTACTTTAAGTCAGGTGCCAGTGTGCCCTTGAAGCATTTCTTCTGTCCATTTCACATACAATTACATTCCTTCAATTCACCACACACCAAGGGCCCTGGCATCCTGGTATCATCCATTCTCACTGCATTATTGGCCAAGCAACATGGAATTGTGATAAGCTTGGCATGAATGCCTATGGAAAATTTCTGTTTCCAAACCTCCTAAGTAAAGACCATTTAATGTGAAATAAAGCAAGCAGGTGTGGTGATGAGCTCTTTCCTAAAGCCAATAGAATGTTGGATGTTAAGAGGTCCAAATGTCACACCCATACCATAAAAAGAGCAAATTTTGCTTTGTTGACCTTTGCATTCTTTAAAAGCCAAGCTCTCTTCTTTGCTATAAAATCTCCGTTAGAAAATTTCCTCTTGGAGACAACTATAAAAATCAAATGTTTCTGTGCAGTGTGGAGCCTATGAGGGAAGTGTTAAATAATCCCAACTCTTTTATTTATCCTAATATGTTCCTAATGTTCTCCTTACTTTGTTCAGGAAGGGCAATTGGACATAGAACCTTCCAAATGAGCAGCAAAAGCCTCAGGATACAGTGTATAATTTAAGACATCAAATAAAGCTGACAAGCAAAGACACTAAAGGAGACTTGGGTTAAATTAGCTGACTGGAGTCAGAAACACTGGGATCTGGATATGAAGTCAACATTCAAGATCGGGATGCAGTTCAGGCACAGTGACTCTGGGCTGTAATCCCAGCACTTTGGGAGGGCGAGGTGGGTGGATCATTTGAAGTCAGGAGCATTTGAAGTCAGGAGTTTGAGACCAGCCTGGCCAACATGGTGAGACCCCATCTCTACTAAAAATTTAATTTTTGTATTTAGTCAGGTGTGGTGGCAGGTGCCTATAGCCCTGGCTATTTGGGAGGCTGAGGAAGGAGAATCATTTGAACCCAGGAGATGGAGGTTGCAGTGAGCTGAGGTTGCACCACTGTACTCCAGCCTGGATGACAGAGTGAGACACTGTCTCAAAAAAAAACAAAATTGGGATGCAGGTTGAGGATGACACAGAATGCAAATTTAGAAGCACACAGTTCATTCTCCACCATGATGTCAGGATAATCAGAGACCAGTGTCAGAGAGGACAAAACCTCTCCTTTGAGCTCAGAGCCTGGAAGGAAAATGGATATCAGCAGGGGTGCCTCCCTCACCCTGACAACCTAAGCTAGTTAAAGCCAATCTGAAATAGCAACACCAACATTTATATACCAATGCCTCTCAAATGTTTAATGTCAATAGAAATTTTGCCAAAATTCAGACTCTGATGCAATCAGTCTGGGACAGGGCCTGGAGACTTACTTTTTTTTTTTTTTTTTTGATACGGAGTTTCACTCTTGTTACCCAGGCTGGAGTGCAATGGCGCGATCTCGGCTCACTGCAACCTCTGCCTCCTGGGTTCAGGCAATTCTCCTGCCTCAGCCTCCTGAGTAGCTGGGATTACAGGCACACGCCACCGTGCCCAGCTAATTTTTTGTATTTTTAGTAGAGACCGGGTTTCACCATGTTGACCAGGATGGTCTCAATCTCTTGACCTGGTGATCCACCCGCCTCAGCCTCCCAAAGTGCTGGGATTACAGGTGTGAGCCACCGCACCCGGCGAGACTTACATTTTTAATAAGTTCCTGGATGATGCTGATGCTGCTGATCTACAGACCACACTTTGAGTAGCACCTACTATGCGCCAGATACTGCTTTATATTCTTTGCATAAATTTACTCATTTAATCCTCACTCTAGTTATCATCATCATCATCTTTCTCCTATCAGAGGGCACAGAAAGGTTACAAATGTACAAATTTTCCTCACTGATAAATGGCAGAGCAGGCTTTGAGCCCAGGAAGACTGATCTCAGAGGCTGTGCTGATGTAACCACCAAGCTGTACTGCTTTTCATAGGGTATGTGGTTGGTATTGCTCCTTGGATTTGTGTAATAACTAGTGCTAAGACAAATCTGGATGAGCTGGCAGAGTTAAATCACTGTAACTATCAACGATTGAGTGTTCAACCTAATCCAACAAGAAGAGCCAGTGACTCTAATAATATCTACTCGGAGGAAGAAAACAGTCATATGATCTGCAGTGTGCCGGCTACATTTTCCTTGCACAAAAATGGTTTGTATGTGCATGTACTGTCACTCACCATTTATTTATTGTATCATTTCCTACCTAAATATGTCCTTGAGACGTGAAAATAGACAGCAGATTAGCACAATGAACAACGCACAAAGATTTGCTCTCATAAGAGAATCTGGCTTAACTTCCTCCTCAAGATTTTGTATCTTACCAGCCTCTGTTTGTACAGTTTTCCTTGTCTTTGTTAGGCAGAGAAACGCTGGCATCTCCAGTGGATTAAAATAACTGTAAAAATCCTGATTTGAAAGGGCCTCTGGGCTTGCTGCCTGGCTGCTCTAGGCAGCTAAAGATTTGAATTCTATTGAATTACAATCTACTGTGGTCAGAGGCAGCGGTGGCCAGGGAGGGAGCGCCAGGCTGGCCGCCTGATAGTGCAGCTGCCATGAGTCTTTGCACAAGGTCCCAGCAGCTCTCCAGCCTTTAGCTACAACTACAGCAAGCAGCCAGTCAAGGGCTTCATCTCAGAAATGGCAACCCTCATCAGGGAGGCTCCACTCGCTTCATGCATTCCCAAATGCCCAGAGAGGCCCATCTAAGTCAAACATATGCATGGAGATAGAGGGATAGAGTGGGACTGCAGCAAACAGTGGAATGACTCTGTTTGCATGCTACCCTGGAGAGAGAGTAAGAAATGAATAAAATATTCCTTTATAAACAAGTGGAAACAAAAAGTACTCCCTTCGCCATGAGAGTGCTTCCTCTTTTTAATATGCCCTGAATTGATATGTTTCCATCTTGGGCACAAAGTGATAACACGTAGAATAGGCAGGAAGCTTAAGGGTGGAAAATGGCTTCTGATTTCAGTCAATATTAATGACAGGCAAATGTGTAGTGATTTGCCTTTTTCTGTGATGCTATTAATTGCATAAGAAGAAAAGCAACTTTCCTGTAACAATATATATTTTTAAAAGACATTTGTATCTTTAAGGGAAACTACCATAGTTACATAAAGTCAGCCTCTGAAGTACATTATTCTTTTACAACTTTTTTGAGGTATACTATTATAAAGCTTAGAGTACATCCAATTTTCCTCTCTGCTACATGTTAAGAGAAAGTGCTTTTACTTACTATACTTGATTCTTTCAGGATAAGTGGATGTACTTATATACGTTTAGATAACACAAATATTTTCCAATTAGCTGAGAGTTTGAAACACAAAATTTTACATGATTTTCTTTTTAAATTTTCTTTTAATTTTAATTCATTAACCAATGTAGCAGGATAGCAAATATTTAACTGACAAATTAATTCAGATGTGGTAAGAAAACATAACTTCTCAATTTGTCTAATCAACCTATCTCCTAGAATGGTTAGCAAGAAAAAAGTTACCTAAATGTCCAATGTGTTTGTTTGAGGTCTGATTCTATGCTTTAAATAGTACCTTTAAGTATTACTGAATTTCTCTTACATAAAAGTGCTTCACAGAGATATTCCCTCCCTCTGTTTCTATCCCTGAGTTTGTTTCCAGGTGTCTAAGAGTTAAGGGGAAGACAGGTGAGAAGGAACATGAATTTGGAGCTAAATATGGTCCTTGGATCCTCACTGAGTCTTGGTATGGCATCATTATCTTGGTATCACATCACATCACACCTTAAGTCAATGACAAGTTTAGGTTGTAGTTTGTTTTATCTTGACTAGGTCAAGAGAAACTTTAAAAATACTGTCATCTTGAATTTCAAGACTTACCGAAATATCTCACTCTGCATGTTAAAAGTTGACCATTACCTTATTCATTCTCTTTTCATTTTCTCTGAAACAAAAACACTACACTTCTCACACACACTGTATTAGTCTGTTCTTGCGCCACTATGAAGAAATGCCTGAGACTGGGTAATTTATAAAGGAAAGAGGTTTAATTGACTGACAGTTCCACATAGCTGGTGAGGCCTCAGGAAACTTACAATCATAGCAGAAGAGGAAGCAAACATGTCCTTCCTCACATGGCAGCAGGAGAGAACAGTGACAAGCAGAAGCAGGGAAAGCCCCTTATAAAACCAGGAGATTTTGGAAGAACTCACTATTGTGATAACAGCATGAGGTTAACTGTCCTCATGATTCAATTACCTTCCACCAAGTTCCTCCCACAACACATGAGGATTATAGGAACTAGAATTCAGGATGATATTTGGGTGGGGAGACAGCCAAACCACATCTGACAACTTGGTTTTAGGCTAACTTGGGGAAAGTTCTAGTCCTCAGAAAGGTAAAAGAGCACATTATCAAAACATCCCATTAATGGCTCAAGACAAACTTAGATAGCATTTGAAAACCATTGGGCTTATATTCTATCTGTCTTACTTGATTATTAGCTTACTAGGTTCAATTACTACTCACTTGGTGGAGAATGATGTGGCTAAAAGAAAAATCATAAGAAGAAAAAGTTATTTTCAGAGAAATAAAATGTATTCTTTAGCAGCTTTTCTATTATATGAAATAAAAATAATACAAACAGTAATCTTCCAACCCTGTCCAAAAAGTCACAGGAAAGAAGGCTGCTGAGGACTAACCCCTTTCCTGTAGGCTTTCTTAGGTTGAGTCTCTGCATAATCTAATGGAAGGTTAGGCAACTAAGGGAGGTCTCCTGCTCCACCTTCAGCCAGGGAGGATTAAGGCAGCTCTCATTTACTTTCATTTAACTACAGGCAACTTTCCTCCAGTTCTCTGAAACATCAGTACCAAATCAGAAAAGCAATGAAATTTTCAATGTACCTTGTAAAATAACTTTTTTGGAGCTTTGTCATACTGGTGGTTTATTAGACAAAAACCACAGTAGGAAATAGTACCACTTGAAGTGATCTAACATCCTAACCATAAAGCTGAAATATTAGAAACTTCTGGTTTGCCATGGACAGTCAGTTCACATTAAGCTGTTGAAGAGTGTAGAAGAGATTCCTCGGGCCCATGATACCTTTTATTCTTCTAGACAACCCACTAAACCACATTTTCAGCTCTCTTGCAGTTAGGCTAAAACTGAATGATTGATTTCTTGCCAACAGAATGAGTGGAAGTAATACATGCTATTTCTATGTCTGAATTATAAACATATCCTACACAAAATTAGTCCAGGTGTCAGCAAACTATAGCTGGCAGCTAACTGTAGCCCACTGTATGTTTGTATAAATAAAGTTTTACTAGAACAAAGCTAGAGCTACAGCTGCTCTTGCATTACAGTGGCAGATTTGAGTAATTGCAATAAAACCACAGGGCTCACAAAATTAAAGAAACATTTACTATCTAGCACTTTACGGAAAAATTTTTCCAACCCCTGTTTATTAGAGCAATAAGCAATATCTATTTGAAATAACCTTAGAAGCCTATGTAAAGATGATGTCCTATGTGAAAGAAGCTTGAATTCTTAAATAACAGTATGGAACAAAGCTTCTCCTACCCTCATTTTATGTGAGTAAAAAGAATGATATTTTGTCGTGCAATATCATAGAGATTTTAGAATTGTCTGTTCCAGCAGCTAGGATCACTTTCCCCAGAAGATCCAAAGGCTGTACGAATATGCCTATGTGCTCTTGACTAATCATTCTGATTATTAATTTGCCTGCAAACTGGAAATATGTCTCCTTATTATGGAATCATTCTGAAAATATTCCTTATCAATGGCTATGAAAGCATACATACTCCCATAATCTTTAACTACACAAAACCCAAACTAGCAAGTAACTCTAGAAAAGATAGTCACATCTGTATTCTCTGCTTCTGCAAAGTTCAAAATGTCTACTGGCTTAAGACAGGACTAAAAGAACAAGTGCCTATCAAACTTTCTAATTGTCAGTGTGGATTCATACTTTCTGTACGTTGAACAAGACTGTGAAAGTGAATAGCTTCAAACAGGAACATTTCACACCACATTTCCCAGAAGAGCTGTTGACCTGGTAAAGCCACACAGGAAAGATGTTGATGGCTGTGACCTGGCTGTAACCCAATACTACTTGCACAAAGCTCAGATGTGATAGATAAGGATAGGATCTTTGCCACTGTGCATATGGATTTCCCTATTCAGAAGAACACCTATTCCCCTTCAACAAGGCAGGAATTCCAAGATTGTTAGTCACCTTGGCTGCTGTACACTTTAAAACTGTAATGTGGACCCTAAGGGTAGAGAAGAGCACATTTTAATCACAAGCCAGAGATTCTTGACTTGGGGAATATGGAAGGGTAAGACACATAAAACGACTTGTAAGACCTTCACTACCTCAGTCCTGTGCAGCAACTATAGCAAGAAAAAGCACAGATCACTTTCCATGAAGCCAAGTAACTCTTTTGACAGCGGGGCCCCAATAAGAGACTATCCCTGAGAGTAAGTTCTCAATAGGACCAGTGTATCTTGACGAGAATAAACTTCCTTCTGTAATCTGGTGCCAAGGAAGTTGGAAGGGTGAACCAAAGCAGTGAGGAGGACAAGCACATTTCAGATTCTAAGTTGTCCCTTACTGGGTGGTTTTGGCAAAACAAACAAGATAGAAAAATGGGAAATATGGAAAAATAAACCTGAAATTGTTCAATCCAAAACAGAAGGAAGCAATTCCAGATGCTCCCCAGCCTGTACTATTGAACACTATTAAATTATTTACAAACTCTCTCCAGGCCTAGTTTTCAGTAGTCATGGTATATGTTATGTACACATCGTTATCTTTGAATTGCAGTATAAATGCTAATCCAAGCATATTGGTTTTTAACTAGAATTGTACTTGTTAAAGGACATATGAAATTTTATTCTGTATGCAAGTCTCCTTATAGGAAATCTCTTTAAAATGTATTTTTTTTTTTGTATACAGCACACATAGAGAAAAGTAATATTTTACCTTGACATGGTTTTGTGGTGATTCACATAAGAAATCATTTACAATCTTTTAATCTTACTAAGAGACTGGTAATAAAATCATGGTAACACAGAAAACACACAAATAAACTAGCACTTTGTATCAAAGTATGCCCCCATCATCACCCACCCCCTTGCAAAGATCACTTCCCACTGCTGTACGGGGAAAAGAAGAGGTGGGGTTTCCGTGAGTTCTTCCTGTACTGCCTGCTCTATGGTCTCTACTTACTATCAGGGCTCCTCCTGACAGAGCACCACAGGGGACTGATACCCCTTAGATCCTGAGAGTGAAGTAGCTCCTTTGTCATGTCTCTGGAGAGTGGATCGGGGCCAAGTCACATTCCTCTTTACTCTCAATTTATTCTTAACACTATCACACATGGCTGTACAGGAGAATTTAACGTTACCCAAGGGTTGGAGAAATTGAAAGCAATTATGCATGGGAAAACTAAAACTGTTTTAGTAAACACAACTTTTACCATAATCCAAAGGAAAAACATCCAAAGAAGTAAACCTTCCCAGGACTCCTCACACAGTCACATCCCCCTTGTGACTTTCTCTGCTGCCCTGACACATGCACTTTTCCACCTCCTTCTTTCTGTTATATTGGGGTTCAGGGTGCCCTCAGTTCCTGAGAGGACGTTTCTCCAGGTTCTTGATCTATCGCCCTCTTGAGAATGAGAGAGGAGACCACAACTCAGGGCGCAGTAAATGCCAGACTCAAGAGGTGTTGTAGAAAGTGATGTACTTAAAGCGGAGAGAGAAAAAGGAGAAGGAGAGAGAAACAGCTAACTCTCACACTGCGGGAGTCAAAGAAAAGCCGCTCTCACACCGAGGGAGAAGGGCTCCCAGAGGCGGAAACCCAGAGAAGGAAAGCTCCTCTCGCACTGAGTGAGAGAATCCAGGAAGATGGAATCCAGGAGAGGAAAGCAGCTTCCACGCTGAGTGGAAGGGAATTGAGAGACACAGAGACATGGAGTTTAGGAGAGGAAAAGCAGCTTCCACACTGGGCGGAAGGGGATTCCAGAGGGGAAGTCCAAGAGAGAGAAAGACGGCTTCCACGGAGGGAGTGTTCCTGGAAGGGGACCCAAACACGGAGTCCAAAGCGGTGTGGAAGAAGGGGACTTTTAAGCTGGGAGGAACCCCCACATTCTCTAAGACCCCTGGCCAATGATAGGAGTTCCTTAGAACTTCTGCTGGAGTGGCTGACTTTTGATTCTTCCTGCACCCGCGAAAATTAAAACAGAGACTGTTAAATCTCCCAGATGGAGAGAGGAGGGGAGCATGGCGCTGGGAAGTTCTTGCCCTAGAAACTATACCCCCTCATGGACCCAGTAAGAGAATTCCCTCATTTCCATTCCACTCCCAACCCCACACATGGCTGGAGACCTGCCTGGTGGGAAGGTCTTTCACCGTATGCCCACAGCATTGTTTTCAAACAAGATGAACCTATTTCTCCCAAACAGTGTAGTAATTCAAATCAGATTAACTTGGTCTAGAATAAAGTCTTTGAGGGCCTCAGTTTTATAGTGGGTGGTGATATTTGGCATTCTACATCTGAAGAAAAGGCTTGAGGAATGAAGGACTTGATACAAAGAGGACACTTCAAGTCTGGTGCCCTTCAAAATTTCCCCAGCAAATGCGTTTCAACTACACCTTTTCATTTTTCCACCTATTTAAGCACTTGCTCACCTACACACACAAATATACACACAATCACAAACATACACAGACCTCCTTATAAAACAATCATTCACTCTCTGAAAAAGTACATGCTAAACAGTAGAGTCATTTTTTTCTTTTATTTTTAAAAAATATTTCCCCTTGATGTCAAATCGTGTTTGCTCTGATCTGCTGAGACTATAAAGCAGCCATTGCTCTGCTCTTCTTTTAACAGCTCCTTCCTTAGTAGTGCAGAGACTGGCCCTGGATCAATTTTGATATTTGGCAGCAAAAAGCAGAGTGGGCCTGATCCACCTTCATCTGCCTTCCAGTCAAAAGACCCATGAAAACAGATAAAGACGAAAAGTCGGGACAGAATTTAAATAAATTCTTTACTTCCTAGATCTCAAGTTCTTTTCTTTAATTCATGCCCTCATTTTACTTCATTACCAATGAAGGAATTTCCCAGTTTTGGAAAGAGTTTATATCTAAATACAAAGCAGATGAATAGACCTGAGAAATGATTAGCACCTAAGTCACGTCTACAGCGCTTTCACGTCTAGAGATAAGAGGTGGGAAAAGGCTTCTAGAAACCCCTAATTTGTACAGTTGAAACTACAATTATATTCCACTCAGCCTGAGAGTCACTCCCACTCCCCACCTCCACCTCATTCTACAAAGAAGCTCTTTGCCCAAAGGAGCTTTTATATCCAATCAGGAGACCACAGCCCCAGTAAATACAATATAGGGCAGTGTGCAGCATACCTCAGCTATGATACCAAGAATACAGCTCTAGTGGTCAAGAACTGTCATTCCATCAGTTGACAATTATGATAAAGGCAGTATGATTTAGCGTTAAGACTATAAATACCACAGTCAGAAAGATAGAGTCCTAGTCCTGACTCTTCTACTTAGTAGTTGTGCGACTTGGGGAGATTATCTAAACTTCCAGAGGCCCTAAATTTGTATTTGCAGTACATAGATAATACCTCATATGACTGTTTTGCATATAAAACTATTTAAGAATTTATCACAGTGTCAGCAAATAGTAAACAATCTGTAGTAATCAAGAGCAAGTGGAATAATGAAATAGAGCATAAACTCAGGAGCCAGAGTTACCCTTCCAGTGAGGTATGATTAGGTTTTGGCCAATAGGGTGTGAGCAGAAAAAAATTTGTGAACATTTGGATCACGTCCTCAAAGGGAGGCCCTCCTCTTTCCTTTTTCCCCTTTTGCTGAATGAAATGCAGACATGGTAGTAAACCATTTTGGATCACTCAGATTAGGGTAACACTACAAATAGTGAATCAAAAAGATCGCTATCATTCTACTCCAACGTTGATTGCTCTTTAGACCTGACCCTCAGTTGTCATTATGACACCACCTGCATTTCTCTCCTTAGTTGATTCCTTTATTTCCTAGATCTCAAGTTCTTTTCTTTAATTCATGCCCTCATTCACTTCACTAAAAAAGTGTTTATGGAAGGTAAGCCTTTTGGGAACTTATAATGTCCAAAAAAATATATTTTTTCTTTCTGTCAATGATAATTAAGTATAAAACTCTAGGTCGAAATTACTTTTTTGTCAAATTTTTAATACTATACTGCACTGCTTTCCAGCATTTCATATTTCCATTGAAAAGTCTGAAACATTTATTTAATTGAGCATTTAATAGCCCTCTTTCATTAGAAGATCAACGCCATTCTTTAGCTGTGAAAAACTACATGCTTTTACTCCTTTGTTTTTTGAGATGGAGTCTCACTCTGTTGCCCAGGCTGGTGTTCAGTGGCATAAACTCTGTTCACTGCAACCTCCGCCTCCCAGGTTCAAGCAATTCTACTGCCTCAGCCTCCTAAGCAGCTGGGATTACAGGTACCTACCACCACATCTGGCTAATTTTGTACTTTTAGCAAAACACAGGGTTTCCCTATGTTGGCCAGGCTGATCTTGAATTCCTGACCTCAGGTGATCCACCTGCCTCAGCTTCCCAAAATGCTGGGATTACAGGCACAAGTCACCATGCCCGGCCACTTTTCCTCCTCTTCTAATGTCCTCTGTTGAGTTTCTCTGTTCTCTCTTTCTGAAAGCCTATTATTATAGGAGTTTCTGAAATTATTTTCTTTTTAAAAAAATATACATATATTATTGCACATTAGGTTCTGGGGTACATGTGCAGAGCATGCAGGATTGTTGCATAGGTACACACATGGCAATGTGGTTTGCTGCCTCCATTCCTCTGTCACCTACATCTGGCATTTCTCCCCATGTTATCCCTCCTCAATCTTCCTACCCCCTGCTGCCCCTACCATAGTACCCCACAACAGACCCCAGTGTGTGATGCTCACCTCCCTGTGTCGATGTGTTCTCATTGTTCAACACCTGCCTATGAGTGAGCATATGTAATGTTTGATTTTCTGTTCTTGTGTTAGTTTGCTAAGAATGATGGTTACAAGATTCATCCATGTCCCTACAAAGGACACGAACTCATCGTTTTTGATGGCTGCATAGTATTCCATGGTGTATATGTGCCACATTTTCCTTGTCCAGTCTATTAACGTGGGCATTTGGGTTGGTTCCAGGTCTTTGCTATTGTAAACAGTGCTGCAGTGAACATACGTATGCATGTGTCTTTATAATAAAACGATTTATAGTCCTTTGGATATATACCCGGTAATGGGATTTCGGGGTCAAATGGAATTTCTATTTCTAGATCCTTGAGGAATCGCCACACTGTCTTCCACAATGGTTGAACTAATTTACATTCCCATCAATAGTGTAAAAGTGTTCCTATTTCTCCACATCCTCTCCAGCATCTGTTGTCTCCAGATTTTTAATGATCGCCATTCTAACTGGCGTGAGATGGTATCTAAATGTAGTTTTTACTTGCATTTCCCTAATGACCAGTGATGATGAGAATTTTTTCATATGTTTGTTGGCCTTTTTTTGAGAATTGTCTTTGTTCATATCCTTTGCCCACTTTTGAATAGGTTTGGTTTTTTGTCTTGTAAATTTATTTTAGTTCTTTGCAGATTCTGGATATTAGCCCTTTGTCAGATGGGTAGACTACAAACATTTTTCCCCCTTCTATTGGTTGCTGGTTAACTCTAACGATTGCTTCTTTTGCTGTACAGAAGCTCTGGAGTTTAATTAGATCCCATTTGTCTATTTTGGCTTTTGTTTTTGTTTTTTGTTTTTCTTTTTTTTAATGCATTTTAGGTTTGGGGGTACATGTGCAGAACATGCAAGATAGTTGCATAGGTGCACATGTGGCAGTGTCATTTGCTGTCTTTCTCCCCTTCACCCACATCTGGCATTTCTCCCCATGCTATCCCTCCCCAGCTCCCCCTGCACTGTCCCTCCTCTATGCCCCCCAAGAGACCCCAGTGTGTAGTGCTCCACTCCCTGTGTCCATGTATTCTCATTGTTCATTACCCACCTATGAGTGAGAATATGCAGTATTTCATTTTCTGTTCTCGTGTCAGTTTGCTGAGAATGATGTTCTCCAGATTCATCCATGTCCCTACAAAGGACACGAACTCATCATTTTTGATGGCTGCATAATATTCCATGGTGTATATGTGCCACATTTTTCCAGTTCAGTCTATCATCGATGGGCATTTGTGTTGGTTCCAGGTCTTTGTTATTGTAAACAGTGCTGCAATGAACATTCGTCTGCATGTGTCCTTATAATGAAATGATTTATAGTCCTTTGGATATATACCCAGTAATGGGATTGCTGGGTCAAATGGAATTTCTATTTCTAGGTCCTTGAGGAATCACCACACTGTCTTCCACGATGGTTGAACTAATTTACACTCCCACCAGCAGTGTAAAAGTATTCCTATTTCTCCACATCCTCTCCAGCATCTGTTGTCTCCAGATTTTTTAACGATCGCCATTCTAACTGGTGTGAGATGGTATCTCAAGATAGTTTTGATTTGCATTTCTCTGATGACCAGTGATGATGAGCATTTTTTCCTATGTTTCTTGACCTCATGTATGTCTTCTTTTGTAAAGTGTCTGTTCATATCCTTTGCCCATTTTTGAATGGGCTTGTTTTTTTCTTGTAAATCTGTTTGAGTTCTTTGTAAATTCTGGATATCAGCCCTTTGTCAGATGGGTAAACTGCAAAATTTTTTTCCCATTCTGTTGGTTGCTGATTCACTCTAGTGACTGTTTCTATTGCCATGCAGAAGCTGTGGAGTTTGATGAGGTCCCATTTGTCTATTTTGGCTTTTGTTGCCAATGATTTTGGTGTTTTGGTCATGAAGTCCTTGTCTACTCCTATGTCCTGAATGGTTTTGCCTAGATTTTCCTCCAGGGTTTTTATGGTGCCAAGTCTTATGTTTAAGTCTTTAATCCATCTGGAGTTAATTTTAGTGTAAGATGTCAGGAAGGGGTCCAGTTTTACTTTCTGCACATGGCTAGCCAGTTTTCCCAACACCATTTATTAAAGAGGGAATCCTTTCCCCATTGCTTGTTTTTGTCAGGTTTATCAGAGATTCTATGGTTGTAGATACATTGTGTTGCCTCCGATGCCTCTGTTCTGTTCCATTGGTCTATATCTCTGTTTTGGTACCAGTACCATGCTGTTTTGATTACTGTAGCCTTGTAGTATAGTTTGAAGTCTGGTAGTGTGATGCCTCCTGCTGTGTCCTTTTTGCTTGGAATTGACTTGGCTATGTGGGCTCTCTTTTGGTTCCATATGAAGTTCAAGGTGGTTTTTTCCAGTTCTGTGAAGAAATTCAATGGTAGCTTGATGGGATAGTGTTCAGTCTGTAAATTACTTTCGGCAGTATGGCCATTTTCACAATATTGATTCTTCCCAACCATGAACATGGAATGTTTCTCCATCTCTTTGTGTCCTCTTTTATTTTGTTGAGCAGTGGTTTGTAGTTCTCTTTGAAGAGGTCCCATACATTCCTTGTTAGTTGTCTTCCTAGGTATTTTATTCTCTTTGTAGCAATTCTGAATGGCAGTTCGTTCTTGATTTGGCTCTCTTTAAGTCTATTATTGGTGTATAGGAATGCTTGTGATTTTTGCACATTGATTTTATATCCTGAGACTTTGCTGAAGTTGCTTATCAGTTTCAGGAGTTTTTGGGCTGAGACAATGGGGTCTTCTAGATGTACTATCATGTCATCTGCAAATAGAGACAATTTGGCTTTCTCCTTTCCTATTTGAATACCCTTTTTTTCTTTTTCTTGCCTGATTGCTCTGGCTAGAACTTCCAGTACTATATTTAATAGGAGTGGTGAGAGAAGGCATCCTTGTCTAGTGCCAGATTTCCAAGGGAATGCTTCCAGTTTTTGCCCATTCAGTATGATATTGGCTATTGGTTTGTCATAAATAGCTTTTATTATTTTGAGATACGTTCCATCAATACCCAGTTTATTGAGGGTTTTTAGCATAAAGGGCTGCTGAATTTTGTCAAAAGCCTTTTCTGCGTCAATTGAGATAATCATGCGGTTTTTGTTTTTGCTTCTGTTTATGTGGTGAATTGCCTTTATAAACTTGTGTATGTTGAACCAGCCTTGCATCCCTGGGATGAATCTTACTTGATCATGGTGGATAAGTCTCTTTGTAAGTCATTAAGTCTCATTGGACTTTGTAAGTCTAGGTCTCTTTGTAAGTCATTAAGAACTTGCCTTATATATCTGGGTGCTCCTGTATTGGGTCCATATATATTTAGGATCGTTAGTTCTTCTTGTTGTATCGATCCTTTGACCATTATGTAATGTCCTTCTTTGTCTCTTTTGATCTTTGTTGCTTTAAAGTCTATTTTATCAGAGACAAGAATTGCAACTCCTGCTTTTTTTTTGCTCTCCATTTGTTGGTAAATCTTCCTCCATCCCTTTATTTTGATCCTTTGTGTATCCTTGCATGTGAGATGGGTTTCCTGGATACAGCACACCGATGCGTTTTGGCTTTTTATCCATTTTGCCAGTCTGTGTCTTTTGATTGGTGCATTTAGCCCATTTACATTTAGGGTTAATATTGTTATGCATGAATTTGATACTGCCATTTTGATTCTAGCTGACTGTTTTGCCCATTAGTTGATGCAGATTCTTCATTTTGTTGATGCTCTTTAGCATTTGGCATGTTTTTGGAATGGCTGGTACTGGTTGGTTCCTTTCTATGTGTAGTGCCTCTTTCAGGAGCTCTTGTAAAGCAGGCCTGGTGGTGACAAAATCTCTGCTTACTTGCTTGTTCACGAAGGATTTTATTTTTCCTTCACTTACAAAGCTCAGTTTGGCTGGATATGAAATTCTGGGTTGAAAGTTCTTTTCTTTAAGGATGTTGAATGTTGGCCCCCACTCTCTTCTGTCTTGTAGGGTTTCTGCCCAGAGATCTGCTGTGAGTCTGATGGGCTTCTCTTTGTGGGTGACTCGACCTTTCTCTCTAGCTCCCTTAGCATTTTCTCCTTTATTTCAACCCTGGTGAATCTGACGATTATGTGCCTTGGGGTTGCTCTTCTTAAGGAATATCTTTGTGGTGTTCTCTGTATTTCCTGGACTTGAATATTGGCCTGCCTTGCTAGGTTGGGGAAATTTTCGTGGATAATATCCTGAAGAGTATTTTCCAGCTTGGATTCATTATCTTCGTCACATTCAGGTAAACCTATCAAACGTAGATTAGGTCTCTTCACATTAGGTCTCTCCCACATTTCTTGGAGACTTTGTTCATTCCTTTTTGTGCTTTTTTCTCTAATCTTGGCTTCTCGTTTTATTTCATTGAGTTGATCTTCGACTTCTGATATCCTTTCTTCTGCTTGGTCAATACGGCTGTTAAAACTTGTGCATGTTTCACGAAGTTCTCATGTTGTGTTTTTCAGCTCCTTCAATTCACTCATATTCCTCTCTAAGTTGTCCATTCTTGTTATCATTTTGTCAAATCTTTTTTCAAGGTTCTTAGTTTCTTTGCATTGAGTTAGAACGTGTTCTTTTAGCTCACAGAAGTTTCTCATTACCCACCTTCTGAAGTCTGATTTTGTCATTTCATCACACTCATTCTCCATCCAGCTTTGTTCCCTTGCTGGTGAGGAGTTGTGGTCCCTTGTAGGAGGCGAGGTGTTTTGGTTTCGGGTTTTTTTCCTCCTTTTTGCGCTGGTTTCTTCCCATCTTTGTGGATTTATCCACCTGGCATCTGAGTAGTTGCTGATTTTCCAATTGGGTCTCTGAGTGGACATTCAGATTGTTAATGATGAAGTATTTCTGTTTCTTAGTTTTCCTCTAACAGTCTTGCCCCTCTGCTGTAGGACTACTGAGGTCCACTCCAGGCCCTGCTTGCCTGGGGTACACCTGTAGCAGCTGCAGAACTGTGAGGGTTGCTACCTTTTTCTTCTTCTGCTATCTTTGTCCCTGAATGATGCCCACCAAATGTCAGTCTGATCAGTCCTTTGTGAGGTGACTCTTTGGATATATGGGGGTCAGGGAGCTGCTTGAGGAGACTGTCTGTACTTTATACTTGAGGAGACAGTCTGTACTTTATAGGAGCTCAAGTGCTGAGCTGTGAGCTCTGTTGTTCATTCAGGGCTGCTAGGCAGGCACATTTAAGTCTGCTGCAGCAGAACTCACAAAGCCACTTTTTTCCCCCTCAGGTGCTCTGTCCTTGGGAGTTAGGGCTTTATTTATGAGTATCCATTGCACTGTCCTGCCCAGCAAGGAGGCAGTCTAATCACTGCTTGCCTGAAGTGGCTATGCTGAGCTGCCTTGGGCTCCGCCCTGCTGCCGTGGCCTCCACTCTGCTGTCGTGGGCTCCGCCCTGTTGCTGTGGGCTCTGCCCTGCTGCCCTGTGTAATTCCCTGTAGCTCTGTTTATATGGGTGTGGTTAGAGCTGCCGTGGTGATGATGGCCAGCCTCTGTAGTGGCGGACTCTCTCTGTTATGGCGGGTTGCCTTGGCAATGGCAGGCTGCGTCAGCAATGGCAGTGTACCACCGTAGGGGTCGAGTTCCTTGGTAATGGCGGACACCCCTCCACCTCCAAGCTGCACCATCCTTGGTTTAGCTCTGCTTGCCATGAAACTCTCAACCCCGAGTGTTTCCAATTGCTGTTTTGTTTGTTTCTGTGGGGATGGGACCCGCCGAGCCTGATCACCTGGCTCCCTGCCTCAGAGCCCTTTTTTTTTTTTTAAAGTTGAACGGTTGACTCTCTCCCAGGTGTTCCAGTCACCTGCTGAAAGGGTGCCAGGATCTGTGTGATTTCCTGTGCAGCGACCCACTGTGCCGGCTGGAATCATGTTGCTGCCCAGGAATCTCCTGGCCTGGCTTTCTGTTTAAGTCCCATTTAATCAGACGAATGTGCTAATCTGCCTTCCGAAATCTCCAATTGCTGGTTTAACAGGGCAACCAAACCAATGTACTTTGTACAGAGTGCTGCTGTGCTGTGGCACCAGCCCAAACAGCCGCGCCGGCCCAAACAACCAGGCTGGCGGCCCGTGCAGCTCCTACACCTGGGAATCTCCTGGTCTGTGGGCAATAAAGATCCATCTGAAAATGCGGCGTCCACTCACCCTCTGCGGATTCACTGGGAGCTGCAATCCTGAGTTGGTCCTACAGCGCCATCTTCTCCTTTTGCCTATTTTGGCTTTTGTTGCCAATGCTTTTGACATTTTAGTCATGAAGTCCTTGCCTGTGCCGATGTCCTGAATGGTTTTGCCTAGGTTTTTTCCTAGGATTTTTATGGTGTTAGGTCTTATGTTTAAGTCTTTAATCCATCTGGAGTAATTTTAGTGTAAGGTGTCAGGAAGGGGTCCAGTTTCTGCTTTCTGCACATTGCTAGCCAGTTTTCCCAAAACCATTTATTAAACAGAGAATCCTCTCCCCAATGCTTGTTTTTGTCAGGTTTGTCAAAGATCCAATGGTTGTATATGTGTGGTGTTGCCTCCGAGGCTTCTGTTCTCTTCCATTGGTTTATATCTCTGTTTTGGTACTGGTACCATGCTGTTTTGATTACTGTAGTCTTGTAGTACAGTTTGAATTCAGGTAGCATGATGCCTCCAGCTTTGTTCTTTTTGCTTAGAGTTGTCTTGGCTCTGCAGGCTCCCTTTTGGTTCCATATGAAGTTTAAGGTGGTTGTTCCCAGTTCTGTGAAGGTCATTGGTAACTTGATGGGGATAGTGTTGAATCTATAAATTATTTCAGAGAGTATGGCCATTTTCATGATATTCATTCTCCTAACCATGAATATGGAATGTTTTTCCATCAGTTTGTGTCCTCTTTTATTTCCTTGATTAGTGGTTTGTAGTTCTCCTTGAAGAGGTACTTCACATCCCTTGTTAGGTGTATTCCTAAGTATTTTATTCTCTTTGTAGCAATTGTGGATAGGAGTTCACTCATGATTTGGCTATGTTTAAGTCTGTTATTGGTGTATAGGGATGGTTGTGATTTTTTCTCATTGATTTTGTATCCTGAGACTTCGCAGAACTTGCTTATCAGTTTCAGGAGATTTGGGGCTGAGACGATGGGGTCTTCTAAACATACAATCATGTCGTCTGCAAATAGAGAAAATTTGACTTCCCCCTTTTTTAATTGAATACCCTTTATTTCTTTTTCTTGCCTGATTGCTCTGGCTAGAACTTCCAATACTATATTCCAATACTATAGGAGTGGTGAAAGAGGGCATCCTTGTCTAGTGTCACATTTCAAAGTGGATGCTTCCAGTTTTTGCCCACTCAGTATGATACTGGCTGTAGGTCTGTTATAAATAGCTTTTATTATTTTGAGATATGTTGCATAGATACCTAGTTTATTAAGAGTTTTTAGCATAAAGGGCTGTTGAATTTTTCTAATGCCTTCTCTGCATCAATTGAGATAATCATGTGGTTTTTGTTTTTGGTTCTGTTGATGTGGTGAATTACGTTTATAGAATTGCGTATGTTGAACCAGCCTTGCATCCCCGGGATGAATCCTACTTGATCATGATGGATAAGTTTTGTAATGTGCTGTTGCAATCGGTTTGCCAGTATTTTATTGAAGATTTTTGCATCAATGTTCATCATGGATATTGGCCTGAAGTTTTCTTTTCTTGTTGAGTCTCTGCCAGATTTTGGTAACAGGATGATGTTGGTCTCATAAAATGATTTGGGAAGGGTTCCCTCTTTTTGGATTATTTGGAATAGTTTCAGAAGGAATGGTACCAGCTCCTCTTTGTGTGTCTGGTAGAATTTGGCTGTGATCCCATCTGGACCAGGGCTTTTTTTGTGTGGTAGGCTCTTAATTGCTGTCTCGACTTCAGACCTTGTTATTGGTCTATTCATAGTTTCGGCTTCCTCCTGGTTTAGGCTTGGGAGGACACAGGTGTCCAGGAATTTATTTATTTCTTCCAGGTTTACTTGTTTATGTGCATAGAGTTGTTTGTAGTATTCTCTGATGATGGTTTGAAATTCTGTGGAATCTGTGGTGATTTCCCCTTTATTGTTTTTTATTGTATCTATTTGGTTGTTCTCTCTTTTCTTTTTTATCAGTCTGGCTAGTGGTCTGTCTATTTTGTTGATCTTTTTGAAAAACCAGCTCTTGGATTTATTGATTTTATGAAGGGTTTTTCTTGTCTCTATCTCCTTCAGTTCCGCTCTGATATAGTTATTTCTTGTCTTCTGCTAGGTTTTGAGTTTTTTTGATCTTGCTCCTCTAGCTCTTTCAATTTTGACAATAGGTTGTCAATTTTGGATCTCTCCACTCTTCTCATGTGGGCATTTATTGCTATATATTTTCCTCTTAAAGACTGCTTTAAATGTGTCCCAGAGATTCTGGTATGTTGTGTCTTCGTTCTCGTTGGTTTTGAAGAACTTCTTTATTTCTGCCTTCATTTCACTGTTTATGCAATCAACATTTAAGAGCCAGTTGTTCAGTTTCCATGAAGCTGTGCAGTTCTGAGTTAGTTTCTGAATTCTGAGTTCTAACTTGATTGCACTATGGTCTGAGAGACTGTTTGTTATGATTTCAGTTGTTTTGCATTTGCTGAGGAGTGCTTTACTTCCAATTATGTGGTCAATTTTGGAGTAGGTGTGATGTGGTGCTGAGAAGAATGTATATTCTGTGGATTTTGGGTGGAGAGTTCTGTAAATGTCTATCAGGTTTGCTTGTTCCAGGTCTGAGTTCAAGCCCTGGATATCCTTGTTAATTTTCTGTCTGGTTGATCTGTCTAATATTGAGAGTGGAGTGTTAAAGTCTCCCACTATTATTGTGTGGGAGTCTAGGTCCCTTTGTAAGTCATTAAGAACTTGCCTTATATATCTGGGTTCTCCTGTATTGGGTCCATATATATTTAGGATCGTTAGCTCTCCTTGTAGTATTGATCCTTTTACCATTAAGTAATGACCTTCTTTGTCTCTTTTGATCTTTGTTGCTTTAAAGTCTATTTTATCAGAGACAAGAATTGCAATTCCTGCTTTTTTTTTTTTTGCTCTCCATTTGCTTGGTAAATCTTCCTCCATTTCTTTATTTTGAGCCTTTGTGTATCCTTGCATGTGAGATGGGTTTCCTGGATACAGCACACTGATGAGTTTTGGTTTTTTATCCAATTTGCCAGTCTGTGTCTTTTGATTGGTACCTTTAGCCCATTTACATTTAGGGTTAATATTGTTATGTGTGAATTTGATCCTGCTATTTTGATGCTAGCTGGCTGTTTTGCCTGTTAGTTGATGCAGATTCTTCATTTTGTTGATGCTCTTTAGCATTTGGTACGTTGTTAGAATGGCTGGTACAGGTTGTTCCTTTCTATGTGTAGTGCGTCTTTCAGGAGCTCTTGTAAAGCAGGCCTGGTGGTGACAAAATCTCTGGGTACTTGCTTGTTGGCAAAAGATTTTATTCTTTCTTCACTTATGAAGCTCAGTTTGGCTGGATATGAAATTCTGGGTTGGAAGTTCTTTTCTTTAAGGATGTTGAATATTGGCCCCACTCTCTTCTGGCTTGTAGAGTTTCTGCCAAGAGATCTGCTGTGAGTCTGATGGGCTTCCCTTTGTGGGTGACCTGACCTTTCTCTGTGGCTGCCCTTAGCATTTTCTCCTTCATTTCAACCCTGGTGAATCTGACGATTATGTGACTTGGGGTTGCTATTCTTGCGGAATTTCTTTGTGGTGTTCTCTGTATTTCCTGGAGTTGAGTATTGGCCTGCCTTGCTAGGTTGGGGAAATTTTCCTGGATAATATCCTGAAGAGTATTTTCCAGCTTGGATTCATTCTCTTCTTCACATTCAGATACACCTATCAAACGTAGGTTAGGTCTCTTCACATAGTCCCACATTTCTTGGAGATTTTGTTCATTCCTTTTTGCGCTTTTTTCTCTAATCATAGTTTCTCATTTTATTTCATTGAGTTGATCTTTGATTTCTGATATTCTTTCTTCTGCTTGGTCAATTCTGCTGTTGAAACTTGTGCATGCTTCATGAAGTTTTCATGTTGTGTTTTTCAGCTCCTTCAATTCATTCATATTTCTCTCTAATTTGTCCATTCTTGTTATCATTTCTTCAAATCTTTTTTCAAGGTTCTTAGTTTCTTTGCATTGATTTAGAAAATGTTCTTTTAGCTCACAGAAGTTTCTCATTATCCACCTTCTGAAGTCTGATTCCATCATTTCATCACACTCATTCTCCGTCCAGCTTTGTTCCCTTGCTGGTGAGGAGTTTTGGTCCTTTGTAGGAGGTGAGGTGTTTTAGTTTTGGGTGTTTTCCTTTTTTTGTGCTGGTTTCTTCCCATCTTTGTGGATTTATCTACCTGTCATCTGAGTAGTTGCTGACTTTTCAATTGGGTCTCTGAATGGACGCCCAGATTGTTGTTGAGGAAGTATTTCTGTTACTTAGTTTTCCTTCTAACAATCTAGCCCCTCTGCTATATGACTGCTGAGGTCCACTCCAGGCCCTGCTTGTCTGGGGTACACCTGTAGCAGCTGCAGAACAGTGAGGGATGCTACCAGTTTCTTCTGCTGCTATCTTTGTCCCAGATTGATGCCCACTCAATGTCAGTCTGATTAGTCCTTTTCTGAAGTGCCTCTTTGGATATACAGGGGTCAGGGAACTGCTTGAGGAGATGGTTTGTACTTTATAGGAGCTCAAGTGCTGAACTGTGAGCTCCGTTGTTCATTCAGGGCTGTTAGGTGCATTTAGGTCTGCTGCAGCAGAACTTACAAAACCCCTTTTTTTCCCTCAGATGCTTTGTCTCAGGGAGTTAGGGCTCTCTTTATAAGTATCCATTGCACTGTCCTGCCCAGCTAGGAGGCAGTCTAATCACTATTTGCCTGCTGAGGCTCCGCCCTGCTACCGCGGGGTCCACCCTGCTGCTGTGGGCTCCGCCCTGCTGCCGTGGGTTCTGCCCTGCTGCCATGGGCTCCACCCTGTTGGCGGAGACCCTCTGTTATGGCGGGTTGCCTCGGTAATGGCAGGTTGCTTAAGCAATTGTAGTGTACCTCAGTAGGGGTGGAATGCATCAGTAGTGGTGGACACCCCTCTCCCACCGAGCTGCTCCATACTGGATTCAGCTGAGCCCACAGTGAAACTCTCAACCCCGAGCGTTTTGAATCACTGTTTTGTTTGCCCCCTCTGTGCATTCACTGAGAGCTGCAATCCTGAGTTGTTCCTACCACGCCATCTTGGAAAATCCTCTCAAATGGTTATTCTAATTTTAAAGATTAATATACTTTCCATTAACACAAGAAATCACAAGTGTGAGTAACCGCATATACGTGTACGTAAGTATACTGCTTGAACTTGTTGAGAACAAAAATCATGCTTTATCCCTGCTCTCCTGACAAAATGAGGAGGAGATTGAAAGTGAGAAAAATGCAGGAAAGGAGGAAAAACAGCAGAAAGACAGCAAGATAACATCTAGCATTGGCCTGCCACATGGTGAATGCTCAATAAATATTTAACAACTAAATAATAAGTGAATGAACAAAATTCAGAAAAAAAGTATGGAATGAGCTGGAAATCTATGTACCTGACTATTTAACTATCATAGAAATTCTATTAACTAATAAAAAGCACAACTTTTTAGAATATTGACAGACCAATGTTAACCTATTTTGTTTTTCATGCTTTGCTTTTATAAGGACCTATGAAAGAAACCATTTGGCAATGAATAAAATGCTATTCCAGAAGGGGATGTCTGAGCCTTAAAACACTGGTAAAATAAAATTTTACATTGTTTTAATTAAGACTAAGAAAAAAGATGTCATAAAGATTTTACTTTTGTGTCTCAAAGACAGTCTGCAGGCCTCATAAATTTATGAGATCCCAAATAATGAGTCCTCAGAATTCAAAGATAATTTTCTAAAATTGGAATTTGAAAAATATGTTTCACTATCATGATTCCTTGGAAGGCATTTAAGCAACTTATATTTCTTCCTTTATGTGTGTAGTTCAAATTATAATTGATTTGTGATATGTAAGAGGTGGAGAGAGGACTTGGAGGTGGAGAGGGGACTTTATAAAGATGGTGTTCAGTTCTATTTATTGAAATTATGCTTGTGGTTAATTGGTATGTATAATGTCTGTGTCTACTTGGGCTGCTACAACAAAATGCCTTAGCCTAGGTGGCCTATAAAGAACAGAAATTTATTTCTCACAGTTCTGGATTCTGGGAAGATCAAGATCCAGGTGCCAGCAATCTGATATCTGGTGAGGACTGGTTCTCTGGTTCTTAGATACTATCTTCTCACTCTGTCCTCACATGGTAAAAGGGGCAAACTCCTTTGGGCCTCTTTTATAAGGGCACTAATCTCATTTATGAAAGCTCTACCATCATGACTGAAACACCTCTTGAAAGGCCCACCTCCTAACAACATGTGAATTTGGGAGGGTACACATAGCTTCTCCATATCATGTGTTTAAGTGAACAATTCTATGTAAAGCTACATTAAATAAGATTTAACTTTGACATTAATTTGTTTTATGTGGTTTCAGTATGACACTGGTTATTCTCTCATATTGCTCTTGGAGGTGGGTTAACCAACTAAAAATATATGGACACAGAAAAAATCTAGGCATCCTTCATCACCACTGCACTAAGAATTCAGTATTTACATGCTATAAATCTAAGTGTCTTTAGGTACAAGTGATCGTACTAGATTCTGTTCTCAACATGTCCAACTGAAGACATCTATTTTCTAATTTTTTTCACCAGTTCCAGAGTTGTACAGATAGGCAAACCCAACCGGCTGTTGCTCTCTTCGTAGATCAACTGTCAATTCTATCTCTCGCATCTCTCTGGCTCCTCTCTTCCATCTCCACTTTTTAAATTGTGATACTCCCATCAAATGCAAAGATTTTTGCAACCTCCAATTTGATTTCCCTAATTGCAATCAATCATCAATCTGCTCTTTACAGCCTAAGTAAGTTTTCTAAAATACTTTCCTACTTAAAACTCTTGGTGGCCCTCCCTTGCCAAGACTGGGGTAAGAGAACCCCTAGCCTTGCCATATAAAGCCTAAATTTCCAAGCTCACCTCCTGCCTCCACCCTGCCATAAACCCACTTAACCTTCCTTATAGGCAGATTCTCAGCGTTCTAAACACTACAAACCTTTTCCTACCTGCTTGCCTTGGTTTAGGCAGTTTCCTCTGCTTGGAAGGCTCCTTCTGCCAAATCCGATTTGGCAGAGTTCTGTTTATTATTCAAGCTCCAAATTCAACTCTTATCTTCCCTGTGAAGCCCAGTCAGTCCTCCCTCTGACCCCTCCTGAGTGAGTCTGTCCTTTCTCCACTACAAAATGTCATACATTATTATTTATTAAGTGCCTCACTCTACCCCTCTCCTACGACACTTTAGAATGGATGCTTTTCAAGTACAGAGTGGACCTTACTCTTATTTGTGCTTTGAGGTCCAGCACAAGGCTTAGTATATAAAGGCAGGTCAATAAATATCTGTACTGAATATTGTTAACACATGTTTGTCATGTTTAACGGGCTAGGAAAAGAAGAGTATCTCAAAGTTAGAACGAAACAACCATCTTCTCTGAAATACCTGAGGGTAGATTACCTCTGATTTCTTCAGGCACTCTCTTCCCCAAGGTGGTTTAATATTAAGGTAGTAGCTCATTGGCACAGCTAAGCAGGGGGCAGGGGGAGTCAGAAGGAGAGGAGCAAGTCTTGGAGCCAAACACAGAGGAAGGAAGCAGAAGGCCTGGGGAGGACTCAGCCCTCCCGACTTGTAACAGCAAAAGCTCCTGGAACAAATTACTCCTGTCCTCCCTACCCCCAACCTTCCCAGCAATAATTAAGTGCTGTTTAATCTCTGAGTATCGGTGGGAAGTAAGACTCCCAAATTATTACTAAACTTCACTTCAGTTCCAAATGTTTACATAACATTTGCCAGAGTTGCCAGTGTATGAAATGACAAGTTGTTATCTTCTGAACCTCATTTATTAAAAATTAAAATTAAAAAACCTGTCTCAGTAAAAAAGAAGGAGGCCTAAGATAAGATAAATAGCAGGTATCAACTGGGAGAGACCAGGGTTTACAATTTACTCCTTTTTGAGTTGTAACCCATTATACAATGGGAGATCAAGATGGGTCAACCTCAATATACAATCAGCTATAACATAAGAGAGATTATAAAGGTTTCACTATTAAAACCATTGCACTAGATTCTCCCCTTGCCACGCCAAATGGAACACACACATTCTCTCCGAGCTGCCGTGTTAGTCTTCTTGGGCTGCTGTAACATAATACCCAGACTGAGTTGCTTAAACAACGGAAATTTATTTCTGGCAGTGTTGGAGGCTGGGAAGTCCAAGACCAAGGTGTCAAGAAGGTAGTTTCATTCTGAAGCCTCTTCTCTTGAACTGTAGGTGGCCACCATCTCACTGTGTGCTCACATGACCTCTTCTTTGTGTATGTGGCAGGGAGAGAAAAAGAGCAAGCTCCCTGGTGTCTGTTCTTACAAGGGCACTAATCCTGTCAAAAGGGCCCCACTCTCATGATCTTGGTGAACCCTAATTAACTACCAACGTTTCTGTGTCCTAATGTCACCACACTGGGGTTTAGAATTTCAACATATGAATGTGAGGAAGACAAAAACAGTTCACAATAACCCTCAATCTGCAAACGGCATCTAACATCTTACCTGACTTGAGCACTGTGGATCACACATTCCTCACTGAAGTACTTCCCCTAGTGTATTACTTCCTTGGTTTATGAGTATATAGTAAAAGATTAAAGAAGTATCCATAGTTCTTTTTCTGCCATATATTGTCTTCCCTCTATTTTGTACCGTTTGCTAGGCCTGTCACACTGCTACTAGCACAGATGTTTCCTTCAAATCAAACAAAACCAATTCTGATTCCTAGAGACCAGCACACTCTAAGCACTCTGTTTATTCACAATTATCAGCATGCTGGTTGAACTGGTTCAAATGATACAATAGTGGCTATTTCTACCCTGAAAAAGAGAGGCCAAATATTTGCAAATACTCTACATGTAGCTATATAAAAAAGGTCTACCTGTGGTAGAATGCATCACCTTCCTATCACAAAAATACATAATATTCTTGGCCATCAAAAAGCAAGGTGTCAAAATATTCTTGCAGGAAGCAAAATGGATTGTTAAAGAGATTCTATAGGAATCATATTTTTATTGATATTTTCATGAAAGTTTTAAATTTCTAAAGCAGAAAGGTAATTTATGTTTGGCTTATTTTGGAAAGGAAAAAATATTTTTAGCTCTTGTAACCAGCTTAGAAGAGACAAGATGGAAGGGAAATTGGTGAAAACAGGGATGACCAGAACTGCAGCCCTTTGAACAAAGCAGAGAAATAAATCCTACAGTAGTGCAACATAAAAAGAAAAATCCATCATTGACAAAAGAGAATGTCTGAGGACACTAGTCTCTTTTGAAAGTCTAGAGGAGCAGTTTAGAATAACAATGAGGCCATTGCAATTACTACAATTTGTGCATTATAAATGGTATGTTTTTAATAAGTTCTTACATTGATATATCTCTTTGTTAGAAAGATGTCATTTCTCTCCAGGTCATTTTTCATGTTCTTCTCCCCAACATACCTCTATTCTCTAACAAAACAGCAATACCCATATTAATGGTAAAAATGGATCAGAGTAAAAACCAAATTATATAACATAGCTATAATAGTTCTGTCCCTGTCAACTGAACTGCAATTGACCTTGGAGGGAAAAGGTCAACCCTAAGGACAATCATTCAAGCTGGAAAATGTTCATGGTAGAAGTGGCAACACACTGAGGGAGACAAAAGGAGTAACAGCAGCTCGTTCTACCAGTATAGATGCTGGGTAATTCATGGTTCAAACAGTAACGCCAGCCTCCCAAGACAGCCATGAGACATGGAAAGGCATCCCATTGCAGGATGAGAGTAAACCATCTTTATTTCCAAAAGCTTTGGAACTAGAAGTCACTGTGACTAGTTTTTTAACAAACCCACAACTTATATATCCAAACGTGTGTTGCTTTTCGGAGGAGTCCACTGGGAGCTTTATATGTCTACAGTATTAGAGACATCATTATTCAAATAACTTTGGGATAAAATGGGACAAGGCATTTCAAGTGGAAGGGAAAGCAACTGCAACACAAGTAGGGTTTAAAGAATGCCAAGGCCAATACAAGCAGAGTGAGTAGAGGGAGACTGGTAAAAAAAAAAAAAAAAAGGCATTGTAGCAGCAGCAGCCGCACACCTGTGTGGCCTGTTAGGTTATGAAATAGAGTTTAGAATTTATTTTCACTTTGATGGTAACCCACAAAAAATTTGTAACTAGGGAAGTGATAAGACACATTTAAAAATTACTGTGGCTGCTGAGAAGAGAACAGATGGCAGAAGGGCAAGAGGAGCAGCAGGGAGATCATTTGTCACAAGGCAGGTGAAGTCATGGTAGCTTCAAGAAGGGGAGCAGGGATGGAGGTGGTGGAGAGTGGTGAGACTGAGTTATACTGGGAACAAAAGGAGCAGTAGATATGAAAGAAAGTAAAGTATGTAAAATAACAAATTCATCTTTATTCTTTCAAACACTGAAGACAAGTGGTTAGAAGACTCTGAATGCTGCCTTTTGTAAAACAAATATTTGTCTCTACTTCACTTAAAGAAATATAAAGTCACAATTTTAAAAAACTACTGTTTTATATTTAAAGTTAGTATGCTTAGCTCAAATTCTTCTAAAATTTAGGGTATCCCTTAATTCATTTATTCTACAGTTACTTACTGGCCACTTACTATATCTACAATGCTATGCTGAGTACTAGAAATTCAAAGGATAAGATACAGTACAGTTCCACAACAGTGTTGAAACCACAAAATCGTTATACCGCTCAGAAGTTTAAACATACATAAACTCACAGAGGTCTCTTCATGTCAAATTGTATTCCTCCAAACATATGTGATTTCCATATAATAAATCTATATACTTTGTAGTAAGGAAGATAATCCTGTGAACTACTCGTTCAGGTTCAGTGTGGGCTCATAGCCGTATGAGAAAGGAACAATTAGAGACAGCAGAGCAGTTATGATCAGCTCCACTCGAGGAGCCGGCAGAGGTATGTCTTTGAAGAATCCATTATGTTTCTCCCAAGACTTCAGTGTTCCCATCTTTAAAACTGAGATAATACCTGCCTGATTACCTCAGGAGGTTATTATATGGTGCATGTCATCTTTTCTATTTCTGTATGATCATCCGGTAGTATTCAAATTGTGGAAATTCACCTCATTTATCTCCTCTTATAAATCTCAATAATTATTCCTTTCATTATTACTTTGTAGCTTGACTTCCCATTTAAAGAAAGTTAAAAAGGGAAGATAAAAGTTTCAGCCTAGTGCATTTCCACATTAGCTATCCCTGTTCACTTATATTTTAATTCTACCTTTGAGTATACATACATATATATATATATATATATATATATATATATATATAAAATGCCATCAGATTTCAAGTTCCTCAAGGTAAGAATTTGATTAGTTAAAATAAAGCTATGGAGTTCATATCTAGAAGGCTTAGCATATACTAACAATAATAGAAGGTTAGCATATACTAACAATAATAATTTCTAGATATCTAGAAGGTTAGCATATACTAACAATAATAATTTCAATAGGAGAATAAATTAAAGGGAATTTCAAACTGTTAACATTGTACCTCAGAATATATAAACAGAAATGTTGCACTCACTTTTCTCCTCACTTACATCTTTAAAATATTACTTACTCCCCTTTTTTAGAAAAGAATGTAAATGCTTAAAAAATTAGCCTTTGGAGATCACCACTTCCAGCCAAGATGAAGTAATACTTGGTCTGAAACAATCCCTCTGCCAAAAAAAAAATATCCTAGATAAAATAAATGAAAGAAGATTTTGAAAACACCGGATAGGAAGGAACAAAGGACAGTGATCCCTGAGACAAGAAACAAACCAACCCCTGCAATCCCCTCCAACTTACTGATTGAAAGAGTTTCTAGGCCTCAATAGAAAGAGGGGGAACCCAGGTTGAATCTGATGTACTATGAGTCAGAAAGACATAGTTGAGAGTCCAGGGAGACCAAAAGGAAAGAGTTCATAGGACAGAATACCAGAGAGGAGAGAGCTACATGGAAAGAGAAATGCAGACATCCACAGAGGGTCTCCTGGAGTATTCAGCTGAGTATTGATCAGTACTTGTGTGTGAGAAGACTACCCAAGGATGGGGAAAGAACTATTTGAAATGATTTGAAGAAATATGTCAGATACTAACATAGGACTGGGAATAGTGCCTGTTCACAATGGCCAGATCCCAAAAACTTCATAATTCATGGAATTAGGTAGGATATTCAGAAGGGCCTTGATTCAGTGGTGAGAAATAATCAGCCCCAAGTTGAATGTTAATAAAGATCCATTTAAAAAATCATAAACATAAGACTTCAAAAGACCAAATTATTTCTAAGTAAATTAATTGCATCTCCGAACAATGCTCAATAAAAGTTATAAAAACAAAAAATATATATTCTACATCTAAAAAGATAAAATTTACAAGGTCTGGCATCTAATTCAAGATTATCAGTCATGCAAAGAAGCAGGGAACTACATAACAATGAGAATCAATTGGCCAGAATTGACACAGATGTTAGTATGATTAGATAAGAGCACTAAAATAATTATTATAACTATATTTCCTATGCTCCAAATATTAAAGACATTGAAAATATTATAAAACCAAATCCAAATCAATCTTCTTTCACAGATGAAAAATTACAATGCTAAAGTTGAAAAATATAGTAGAAAGGATTAAAAGAAAATTCAATATTGCAGAAGAAAGGATCAGTGAACATGAAGATATGGAAACAAACTTTAGAAAATAAAACATATAGAAAAAATATTTTTAAAAAGTAAAAAGTAAATCAGTGAACGGGACAACTTCAAGTAGCTTAAAATATATGTAATTGGAGTCACAAAAGAACCTAATAGTGAAGGAAAAACAAAATTTCTTTGAAAAAAATGTTTAAAGTTTTTCTCAATTTTATGAAAATCATAAACTCACAGATTCACAATCTCAACAAGCTTCAAGAACAAGAAACATAAAGAAGATGACAGGCAGATCATAATAAAATTTCTCAAACCCAAGAATAAACACAAAGTCTTATAAGCAGCTGAAAGAAAAATACACATTACTTATAGGGGAACAAAAATAAGGATAACAGCAGGTTTTTCTTCTCATAAAGTCACAGGAGATTGAAAATAGGAACTACAAACCAGGAGAAATTATTTGCAAAGCAGCTCTCTGACAAAGAAGTTATATCCACTATATATCTATATATTTTTTTTAATCTCAACACTCAATAAGGAAGCAAACCCACCTAAAAGGATTTTTACATACACTACATGAAAAAAGATTGATGGATGGCAAATAAGTAAATGTAAAGATGCCCAACATCATTAGTCATAGGAAAATGCAAATTAAAACCACAATTGGAGACTACCACCCACCTATAAAAATGTCTAAAATTTAAAAAAACTTTCATTCCAAGCAATGGCAAACATTTAGAGGAACTGGAACTCTCTATTACCACAGTACTGGCACCATTTTGAAAACAGCTTGGCATTTTATTTAAAAATATACGTATTATACGGTCCAGCCATTTTACTCCTAGGTATTTTTTCAAGAGAATAGAGAGCATATGTCCACACAAAGATTTATACACAATTGTTCATAGCAGCTTCATTTTTAATAGCCAAAACGATCTGGAAAACCCAAATGTCCATCAACAGGTAAACGGGTAAACAGACTGTGGTATAGCTATACAATGAAATACTATTCAGCAATAGAAGAGAAATAAACTATGGTAAAAGCAATGTGGATGACTTTCAAAATAATTATGCTAAGTGAAAGAAGACAAAAAGATTACATACTGTATGATTCCATCTACATACACTCTAGAAAATGCCAACAACTATAGTAATAGTGGTTGTCTAGAGACTGAGATAGGGTGGGGCAGGAGAAGGGATTTCAAGGGGGCATAAGAAAGCTTTGGAAAATAATGAAAATGTTCACTATTTTGATTGTGCTCATACCTCCATGAGGGCACACATATCAAAATGTACCAAAATGTTGACTATAAATATGTGCAGTTTATTATGTATCCACTGTAACTCAAAAAAGCTATTGTTTAATATAAAATAAAAATAAATAAAAGAATGAGATTTTCTTTCACTTCTTTTTTTTTTTTTTTTTTTTTTAATTTTTATTGCATTATAGGTTTGGGGGTACATGTGCAGAACGAGCAAGATAGTTGCATAGGTACACACATGGCAGTGTGCTTTGCTGCTTTCCTCCCCTTCACCCACACTTGGTATTCATCCCCAGGCTATCCCCCCCAGCCCCCCCCTGCTGTCCCTCCCCCATTCCCCCCAACAGTCCCCAGTGTATAGTAGACCGCCTCTCTGTGTCCACGTGTTCTCATTTTTCTCACCCACCTATGAGTGAGTATATGCGGTATTTCTTTTTCTGTTCTTGTGTCAGTTTGCTGAGAATGATGTTCTCCAGATTCATCCATGTCCCTACAAAGGACACAAACTCATCATTTTTGATTGCTGCATAATATTCCATGGTGTATATGTGCCACATTTTCCCAGTCCAGTCTATCATCGTTGGGCATTTGGGTTGGTTCCAGGTCTTTGCTATTGTAAACAGTGCTGCAATGAACATTCGTGTGCATGTGTCCTTATAGTAGAACGATTTATAATCCTTTGGATAGATACCCAGTAATGGGATTGCTGGGTCAAATGGAATTTCTATTTCTAGGTCCCTGAGGAATCGCCACACTGTCTTCCACAATGGTTGAACTAATTTACACTCCCACCAACAGTGTAAGAGTGTTCCTATTTCTCCACATCCTCTCCAGCATCTGCTGTCTCCAGATTTTTTAATGATCGCCATTCTAACTGGTGTGAGATGGTATCTCAATGTGGTTTTGATTTGCATCTCTCTAATGACCAATGACGATGAGCACTTTTTCATATGTTTGCTGGCCTCATGTATGTCTGCTTTCGTAAAGTTTCTGTTCATATCCTTTGCCCATTTTTGAATGGGCTTGTTTGTTTTTTTCCTGTTAATCTGTTTGAGTTCTTTGTAAATTCTGGATATCAGCCCTTTGTCAGATGCGTAAACTGCAAAGATTTTTTCCCATTCTGATGGTTGCCGATTCACTCTAGTGACTGTTTGTTTTGCTGTGCAGAAGCTGTGGAGTTTGATTAGGTCCCATTTGTCTATTTTGGCTTTTGTTGCCAATGCTTTGGGAGTTTTGTTCATGAAGTCCTTGCCTACTCCTATGTCCTGAATGGTTTTGCCTAGATTTTCCTCTAGGGTTTTTATGGTGTCGGGTCTTACGTTTAAGTCTTTAATCCATCTGGAGTTAATTTTAGTGTAAGGTGTCAGGAAGGGGTCCAATTTCTGCTTTCTGCACATGGCTAGCCAGTTTTCCCAACACCATTTATTAAATAGGGAATCCTTTCCCCATTGCCTGTTTTTGTCTGGTTTATCAAAGATAATATGGTTGTAGATGTGTTGTGTTGCCTCCGATGCCTCTGTTCTGTTCCATTGGTCTATATCTCTGTTTTGGTACCAGTACCATGCTGTTTTGATTACTGTAGCCTTGTAGTATAGTTTGAAGTCTGGTAGCGTGATGCCTCCCGCTGTGTTCTTTTTGCTTAGAATTGACTTGGCTATGCGGGCTCTTTTTTGGTTCCATATGAAATTCATGGTGGTTTTTTCCAGTTCTGTGAAGAAATTCAATGGTAGTTTGATGGGGATAGCATTGATTGTGTAAATTACTTTGGGCAGTATAGCCATTTTCACGATATTGATTCTTCCTAACCACGAACATGGAATGTTTCTCCATCTGTTTGTGTCCTCTCTTATTTCATTGAGCAGTTGTTTGTAGTTGATTGGATAAACAATGAAATGAAGGCAGAAATAAAGAAGTTCTTTGAAACCAATGAGAATGAAGACACAACGTACCAGAATCTCTGGGACACATTTAAAGCAGTCTGTAGAGGAAAATATATAGCAATAAGTGCCCACATGAGAAGAGTGGAGAGATCCAAAATTGACACCCTATCCTCAAAATTGAAAGAGCTAGAGGAGCAAGATCAAAAAAGCTCAAAACCTAGCCGAAGACAAGAAATAACTAAGATCAGAGCAGAACTGAAGGAGATAGAGACAAGAAAAACCCTTCAAAAAATCAATAAATCTAAGAGCTGGTTTTTCGAAAAGATCAACAAAATAGACAGACCACTAGCCAGACTGATAAAAAAGAAGAGAGAGAACAACCAAATAGATGCAATAAAAAACGATAAAGGGGAAATCACCACAGATTCCACAGAAATTCAAACCATCATCAGAGAATACTACAAACAACTCTATGCACATAAACCAGTAAATCAGGAAGAAATGGATAAATTCCTGGATGCCTGTGTCCTCCCAAGCCTAAACCAGGAGGAAGCCGAAACTATGAATAGACCAATAACAAGGTCTGAAGTTGAGGCAGCAATTAAGAGCCTACCACACAAAAAAAGCCCAGGTCCAGATGGGTTCACAGCCGAATTCTACCAGACACACAAAGAGGATCTGGTACCATTCCTTCTGAAACTCTTTCACTTCTTTTAATACTTTAATTTTATGTGTACCTTATGTGACAATGATTCTAAAATAATATTTTAATCTTAAGTAACTCAACTCTCATTTGGAAAATAAGTAAATGATTTTATATACATATATAGGTATACTTGAGACATCTATCTTTAAATAACGTAAGCTTAAATATATATTATATATAAAACTTCATATGCAAGAGCTCAGGAGTTTGTGTTTCTTTTTAAGAATTTTGTCCTTGTTTAGGTGATGTCCTGCATGCTTTAGGATTTTTGACTCAGTGTTAAAATTATTCTTGATGTAAAAAGGTTTCCTACCGAGACTCCCTGGTGGACACAATAATGAAGATTGTTTAGTTGATATGTTTATTTTGTCCAACTTTACCACTGCACTGACCCCCCAAGTATTAAATCTCAGCAGGAGGATATTTCTAAGTTATAGTTATACAACGCAGTCATCCATAACACTTCAGGGATTTTATATTATAGTGTCAAGATTATTTTCTCTTAGCCACTGTAGTTTTTCATAATCACTAGGCCCTATCATTATGGTTGCTGCTTATAAAAATTTTCTCATCGAGGTTATATGCAACATGAATATTATTAGTGCAAAATATTTCTTGTAACAATCCTTTGTTACCTCGTCTTTCCTTGATGAGTGAAAACCTATACATGATCTATTTCTAGCTCATAAAATTTCCTAATATAACATTAACAGATTTAAAAATTTCAGCAAGAAATTTTAGAAAAAAATACATCTCTGAACTGTCAGTTATATATTAATCAACATATTACTAACCTTGTTTAAAAATTATATCTGATTAGTATTACTTATGTTTGTTAAACAATGGCTCTTCATAATGCCTCACCTAATAAAAAAAATGAATGAAGGTATTATCTAAAAAACATCATATAAAAATTATAAGCCATATTAAAATTCAGGGGATCTTAGGCAAACACTCAAAAATAGAATATTACATGCCATAATGCATTTTATTTATTGTTAGAAACCAGACAACACAAGTTTTTAGGAGTCCTGAAAATTGATGTCTTTGCCTCAGTGTTTTTATAATAGTTCCATTTTTTAAAGTTTTGGTACAGATTGCAAAAGGTAAATGATTCATGTCTTCTTTCTTTTTGTCAGCAGTTGGGGAGAGTATATAAAAGTACTGGTATGATTAGGGTTACAGTGGCAAGATGTTCCAGTGCTGAAGGTCATCTTTGTGACATTATTTTATTCTTGCTATGAGGATTTGAATTTTTTGCATTTAGATTTCATCTAACAATTCAAATAATTAATTATAACAGGAAATGCCTATTTTACTTTCCAGCAAAACCATGATGGTTCAAACACATGAGTTTAATATATGTAAACATTTTTAAAGGTGAAGTTCAAAGCATTCCTGAATACGATTAACCAGGAAACATCACAATGGGTTGATATGACTTGTTTGCTTATGGCAGAGACCCACTCTGTCACCCAGGCTGGAACGTGTGGAATCTCAACTCACAGCAACTTCTGCCTCCAGGTTCAAGAGATTCTCCTGCCTCAGCCTCCTGAGCAGCTGTGATGACAGGCACACCCCACCATGCCCAGGTAATTTTTGTAATTTTAGAGACGGGATTTCACCATGTTGGCCAGGCTGATCTCAAACTCCTTACCTTAAGTGATCTGCCTACCTCCGCTTCCCAAAGTGCTGGAAATATAGCATGAGCCTGGCCAATATCACTTTTTAAATTAGACCCCATTATATATCAAAGCCTTGGCATTTTTAATTTTTTTATGGTAAGACGTACTACTTGATGCTAATATTCCAGATGGCATAGACTGAGCTCCCAAATATAACCTAGGAGGAGGAGAACATTAAATGTCATAAGGCAAAAGGAGAATTAGATAGATTTCACTGTATAAGAAATCTAGAAATCAAAAGCAACTACCAAAATCCCTGATTTTAGCAGCCAGTGTTCAACACAGGTAAATTACGACTCCTACAAAGTCAAGGAGGGCAGATATTTAGCAACTTCTGGTATAAGAGCATGACTGTCAGGAAGCACTTCGGGTCTTTGAAACTTTGAAAAAGACCAAATGAAAACACTTCATAAATGTTTAGTCATCATAAAAAGCTAAAGAGTTTTGATAGTGTATGTACATCACTCATAATAAAGAAATACAAATTATACCTAAAATGAGATACCATCAGTTCTATCAACTTGGAAAATATTAACAAGTTCGATGCTGGTGAAGGTGTGGGTACACTGTTGATAAAGGTATAAATCTCTACAACTACTAGGGAAAGCTATTTGGCAACATGTGTCAAAATTAAAAATCTCCACACTCTTTAACACAGCAATTCCACTTCCGGTAATTTTTCCTACAAATCTATTCACAAACAGGTAAAATGATCTATCCTTTTAATACTTAGTGAGCACGAACAGCACACCAGCTCTTGTTCTAGACGCTAGGGTTAGAGCAGCAAACACAGTAGAGAGTCTCATAAAGCTTTCATTAGGAGTAAAGAGTAATGAGGAAGGGATGCTGCTTTAAAAAGGTAACATTTAAACTGAAACTTGAAGGAAATAAGGATAGAAGCTACACAGATACCTATGAGAAGAGTATTCTAAATACACCATAATCACAGCATTGTTGGTAAAAGATTGAAAACAATCTAAAATTATCAATAAAGACTTGATTAAATAAATTATATATTATATACATCACATGTACATATAGGGATATAGTATATAACATGATATGTGCATTATGTATATTTATGCATGAACGTAGAAAATAAAATGATCAAATGGTGATGGAGATGCAGTGACTGGGTGGCTGGGGGCCCTGAATAAAGGCTTACTTTTCATTGAATCCTCTTTGTACCTTTCAAACTTTGTATGTCATGCACACTCTGAGTTTCATATACAAAACAGCATCTGGCATGGTTCTTGTTAAATAAATACCTAATATGATTGAGGTAAAAACATGTATCCTGCTTAAAATATTTCTGGGATTTGTGGAAATACCAAATGATAATATTCTGCAACCAAGAAATATCTGGGAAAATTTACATACAAATACATATCACATGTATTACACTAAAAATGTTTCTGGACTTTCTGATAAAGACAGATCCTTAACAAGAAAAAAAATTGTACATTTGGAAAGAGCAATTCAAAAACACATCATCATCAATGCCACTAAAAGATACTGAATCTCACAGATCTGTAGTATTTTGTCAGGTTTTTAAGAATTCATATTGCCACTTTCTCACAAGAAAAAAATGTTTTATATATTTCCTTTTTTCACATTTTAACTTAAAATGCTCACTAAACAAAGGGCGAAAACTGAAAACTAATTCAGTTTGTTTTGTTTCACCATGTGTACCTACATCTGTACAGAAAACAAAAAGACCCAGCACAGCATCAGCTTCCAAATCCTGAAACATTTTGTGATACTCCATGGAAGCAGTGATATTCTTGCAATCAAGCTCGATCTGTTTCTTGTGCTGTCATTTCCAGGAGCAACAAGCAAGACCAGGGCTCCCCTTGTCCTTGCTCCCTCATGTTTAGATCTGCTAACTGCGGTGCAAGCTGGGAAGACATTTTGAGGATGAAAATTTTGAATATATTGTTGATCTCATCATTGAAGCTGTCAGGATAACAAAGGGATGCTTTCAGAAAGCCAAAAAAAAGACAAAAACAAAAACAGCACAACACATCAAAACAAAGACACTGACACTGAAATCAGGCTCCTCATGAAAACCAATGCTAAAATCAACTCAAAACATTCAGCCTCTGAAGTTTAGCCTAAAGGTACCTCCTTACATATTTCATCTTTGGCCTAAAGTTTTTCCATATATAGTGAACTGTAACCTAGTTGGACGTGTAAACAGATTGCAATGCACTCTTGTATCAATCACCACGTTTCTGACAACCAAAGGCAATCTACTATTCAAACCATGTTCACATATGACAAATGCCCAGCTGTAACCAATCCAGCTGTTTCTTTACTTCGCTTTTGTCATTTTCCTTTTTCTGTTCATAAGTTCTCTTCTACCATGAGACAATGCCAGAGTCATTCTGAGCCTCTTCTGGATCATGGGGTTTGCCTGATTTACCAATCATTCTTTGTTCAATTAAATTCTGTTGAATTTAATTTGTGTAAGGTTTTCCTTTTAACAGATTTCTCTGCCTTTTTCTCGATTTTTTTTTTTTTGTAGAAACATGAATTTATAGGGAAATCATGGATTTACTATAGACAGATAAACAACACAACAGAATATAGCTTTAGTTATAGGACAAATTTTCAATATTTAACTGACAGAGCTTGCTCCAGCTGACTTCTCAATGAATGGACAGACCACATCCTGATGGTTATGATCAAGATGGCAACATGATCAGAAGTCCATGACGTGGGAAATGACAGCATTCCCAATAAATGGACCCTAGTGGTGGCTACAAACCAATGGCCTTGGATGCCATTATACTCTCCAGTCCTCTTTACCGGTGTCTGGCTCATAGACCCCCTCCACTGCCAATAAATCCAGCCTGAAGAGACTCTACACTGAACATCTGTAGTAAACAGAATTTCTGAGATTCTATTCATCTTAATTATTTTCATATCTCATGTAAAGAACTATAAAATGTATGAAGGATATCATGGCATGGGAGGTAGTAAGGGGATGATTTTGCCTAACAATGCTATTGCAGTTTGGGGCAGCATTATCCCCAAAGTTATTCCTTGTGATGCTTAAAGGTGATATTAAGTTTAGACTCATGAGACAAGCATTTGGAGGCAACCTGAGAATTTTCTGTCTTTACCACTTTTATGCTGTTGTTATGTCTGTGTTCACCTTTCCTAGTGTTTTAGCAAACAAACCTTCCTACAGAGTCTTCAAATCATATAATGAGACATACGCAGTAGCTACCTTCCCTGTAATCAACAGGAATGTCATTTGTATATTTCTGCTCATCTTAAAACATGTTCACCTTCCTTCAGTTACTGCAAGCCACAGGAAAATAAACCACCAAAATCAGTCTGATATTTAAAACATAGTGTCCCTTACATCTGTTTTTCCAAGAGCAAAGCATAGTCCCGTGATACAATTTTCTATAGCCTGGTAACCAGAGAATATAGTCACATGAGTAATATGCTCTAGTCCAGCTCTAATCCCAAGTCCTTTGCAGATATCAGAAAAATCAGTGAGTCGTGAATGGCACATATCACTGTCAACTTGTACAGATAATTAATGTTACTTCATAATAATACTAGCCAAAACTGCCATAATATTTTTATTTCATTGAATCACTACATAAATGTAGAGTTATGTGGGATTTATACGTGAAGGGAGTGAGGGGGCAGAGAAACTGACAGTAATGAGGGGATACTCCGCCTAGAAACAAATAGCCAAATATTTAAAAGGCTTTCTGAAAGCATGCCTCTGTTATCCTGACAGTTTCTATAATGAAATCAACATTATACTCAAAATTTTCATCCTCAAAATTTCTTCCCAGCTTCCACCGCAGTTAGCAGATCTGAACATGAGGGAGCAAGGACAAGGGGAGCCCTGGTCTTGCTTGTTGCTCCTGGAAATGACAGCACAAAAAACAGATTGAGCTTGATTGCAAGAGCATCACTGCTTCTATGGAGTGTCATAAAATGTTTCAGGATTTGGAAGCTGATGCTGTGCTGGGTCTTTTCATTTTCTGTGCAGATGTTGGTACACATGGTGAATAGTAATAATCCCCATGCTGTAAAACTAAAGTTGTAGCTTTTTCCAGACTGTACTCTGTAAAATTTGTTTCCAAGACAAGTAGAGTTTTATACCTTAAAAGTCAAGAACATATAGTGGAATTTTATGGATGACGATTCATCTTGGGTGTGAACTTTGAGGTCCTAAAAAGCAATTGTAGGATACTAATTAATAAAAGATTAAGATAAGCTTGTTAGATAAAATTGGAATATATTCATATTAGGATCTAAGCGTGCTTACATCCTTATTTTAAATTAGAGACTACCTGGAGGTAAGGGGAATGGTCAAGTCTGGTTGAAAGCTGCTAAATACAATGTCAGTTTTTACTTGATGTCCAAATGCTCAGGTTTTAGGGTAAATTTGTTGAGGGAATGTGGAGAAGAGAAAAGTGGACTCATCTCTTTATTTGAGAATATGAATAGTTTTTTAAAAAGCATTAAGATGTAATAACTAAATGTATCAATAATAATGACTATCATTTAAAATTTGTATGTGCCATGCATGAAAAGATGTTTTATATATTTTATCTCATTGAATTATGCAAGATGTATGTTATTAACCTTATGTTACATGTGAAAAAATGCCTTTTAAATGTTAAATAGCCCAAATCTACGTAACTTCTAAATGAAAGAGGTAGATTTAAACAAGGTCTTCTCTTTCAGTTCTTTGTAAGTTCAATGGGCACAATTATTAGAATGCATGGCACTTGGTAAATGAATCTGGGCACTATTTTGGCTATTTAAAAAATTAGTATTACATCTTGGAGGAAATAAGCCACTTATTAGATATCTGTAACAATCCTATTTCTTCCCAAATAAACAACTTCCAGGACGCATATTAATGTTAGTTTAAGAAGATTCTCTATCTCTTTGAATGACACCACCTGGAAGTCATACTGGCCTCACCTCATGTTTGATTAGGCCATCAGATTCAGTTATTTTCCCATGCAAATAGTTCTTATAATCATCTTTTTATTTCTATCTCACTGACATACATTAGTTCAAATTCTTACCATTCCTCACCTAAATCATTCTTGCCATTCTTTCATCCATTCTTTTCACTGCTGTGAGAAAGTCCTTCTGAAGGCCTAATTTGATTAGTTATTTTTGAAATTTTCCTAAAGTATGTACATAATCTAGCACCTCCACTCATAGAAGTGTGAATACATATGTTCACCAAGTGACAGTAACTAGAATGTGAGTAACAACTCTCTTCATAATAGCTAAACATTACAGACTGTATAAATGCCCAGCCCTAGAATGGATGAAAAAAAAGTGGCAACTTACATAATGGCATATTATATAGCAATGAGAATAAACATATTAAACTACATACAAGCAAAATGTTTGTACACACAAACATTTAAATAAAGTTCAGAAACATGCAAAGCTAAGCTAGGCTCTTAGAAATTAAAACTGTGGTTTTTCTGTGGTAGTTGGGCATAGAATCCAAAGGTGGTGCTGGCAATATTACATTTTTCTATCTGGATCCTGGTTACCTGGGTGTGTTCATTTGAATTTTTACAAAGAGGATTCACATTTATAATACATTCATTTTCCTTTATGCGTGTCATAGGTAAGTAAATAGTAAAATTTAAAAATTTTTTAAATTATTTTTTAAAAAGATCTTAGCTTGCTCTCTTTATATCAAAAAGTTTACAGTGGTGGTACAGGAAAGGACAATTGACAATAAAAAAGGATATGAAACTTACCGACACAAAACAGTGGCTACCGGTGAGAGATCATTAGCTGAGTAACTATGGACACTACCGTGAATGTGGCTACTATGGATATAAAACCCGACACAATAGACAGTGGCTCTCATCAACAATTAACTGTTAAGTGTCTGCAAGGAGCACAGTGAAAAATCACTGTTTTGTGTTCAAATAAATTCTGACCTTATACAAAACAGCCTGCTTTTACAAAGCAGAAATCACATGTGGCCAAACGCAGAGAAGAAAAGTACAAGGATCTGTCAGGACCCAGAGTGCACAATGCCCATCATAAATTCAAAACCCACTTACTGTTCTGTGAAAAAAATATCTTCAGAATTGTTTAATACTCAGGATCCAACTCAAACAATGGTGCTTAGGGATGTGGGTTATAGAACCAGGCGGTTGTTACTTTATTCATAAACCATTACAGAAAAAGCATCAATCTGCTCTTCTAGGTAATATGATACCTGTTTGGTGCCAGACAAACACAAAAATATTTTAAGAGCAATCAAAACAGTTAATGCCAAGTACTTCACTTTTCACCTTCTCAGAGGACGATTTTGACTTCAAAATAAGATTTACCTGCTGTTACTATATCGCAAAAGGCTATTGCCACTTCAAGATTTTTCTGAACAGAGCAGCAAAAGAAAAGCATCCACAGAGCAAGATGTGCCTTATTGTCCTCCCTACGCATTCTCCCGGCTTCTCACTTTCCCATCCATGAGAAGTTTTCATTGATTTGTCATTGAGTGCTCCCTGGAGTCCCATGAAAGCGTCGAAAATGTGACCATATGTTTCAGCCGTGCCCTTGGTAGGGGAGCTGCTGACACCTTCATTGTCCAGCCTTCAAGATTCTTTAGTACACTTTATGTCTTAGAGACAGAAGTTATTTTAACGTGATTGACTGAAGCAGAGCTTCTGGAATTAGAACAGGTGTAATTTGCGTACACATCTGTTTGGTTATAAAATATTGGCAAGTGAGTGGGATATCCAGGTTTGCAGCTGCTTCCCAAAAGCTCTACACTACATTTAGTACCCTTCTAAGACAGCAAGATCAGGGAATGAAATATTCTCCCATTGTAGACAACAAAAATTAAATCATCCACATTCTACTTACAATTTATCCTATATGCTGAATTTTTAATAAGATTAAGTCATCTAAATTCATTGATTCTAATTTATTCATTTCTTTAAAAATGCTCATTCTGTTTTCTTCTGGAACCCATAGGCAGAGATGCAAGCATTTAACAAAATTAACAACTCAAACCACACATAAATGTTCCTATTTGCTTTCATCATTCCCTTAGAATAAGCCTCTGAGGAGTAAGTATAATATTTCTTCTCAAGGAGGAAGAGTATCTCCAGAGAAGGCACACACATGTACACACTTGGAAATAATGAGAAGTCCATTCCATTGATACTTGTTTCTCATCTTTGCTCTTTAGTATAAAGAAATGTTTTAATAAATATTGACCAGTTTTGAGGTGGGGGTTCTAGGAATACTTTAGTATTGTATTCAGACGAGCAGATCTTTGCATTTCAATCGTATTATATTAACACATGCTCAAAGAAAATGCATTTTAGCTCCATTTCTGTAATTTTCCTTACACATTTGCATGCAAATATTTTCTAAGGCCAAGAAACAAATTACCAAAAGAAAAATCATCCTGACTTTTATACCAAGACATAAGTTCTCCTCAGTTTCTCTCTCAATAAGGACAGTATTTCCATTGAGATAGGCTGTTTATGGAAAGACTTCATATTCATTAGAAACTCACTCCTTGGAGGTTAGCTTCATCTTTGGCACCTCCAAGGAAAGTTGACACATAAACCATTTAAGTAGTTTACGGCAAAGAAAACTACCGAGCTATCACCAAATTCCTCAAATGTTATTCTTTCCCTAGACCCACTGTAAATGTTTCTTCCCCAGCTGTCAGTCAAATCCCCTGTGGCTTCAAGATTCTAACTGAAATTACCAGGTGTTTCACATTGTAATTCCCTAGCAGTTTGGAAACATATATAAAGCACTGAACACAGTAACAGATGTAAGTTAAGCCAAGAAAACATTGTGGACCAATGCTCAAACAGAATATTGAAATATCTCAAGGGCAACATTGTACTGTCACCCAAGAGAAAAGGACACCTTCAAAGAATCACAGACAAGAAGGTAGGAATATGAAGTCTAGGGAGAACCTGTTATGCTCAGATCCCCATCTCAGGCTTCAAATAGTGTAAGGATCAAGAAGCCTCTGAAGACTAAGAGTCTCCTCTTTGGCAATTCCCCAGAGGTCCAGTGAGAATTCTGACCAGGACTACATTAAGATGAACTGTCCAGGCTGTCACAAGGACACTAACTGGAGTGTCCTATGGGTCAGGTTGGCTACCAAATCAGGTGACAATCATATCCCTCTCTCCCCAGCCAACTGAGAAGGGTCACCCTTCCCTTTATGTCCCCATTTCCATGTTCCCCTCTGTGGGCGATCATTTGCTTTTCACAAAGCCACTGAGTCATTCCTGTTCACAGCTGCAATACACTTGTGTGAACCAGCCTTGCTCAGTCTTCGGATGGATCCAAGAATGTGTAGCCCTAAGCTTGGATTACAGGGCACTGTGCCTAATGCGTAATTGGCCTTTGAAAATCAAGCTCCTTTATGGTCCACTCTCTCTCCTATACTAACTTTGATATGATCAAAGTTTACCCACAAAAGCTCGCATAATTCTCCACCAAATCTTCTGCTTTTACTATTTTCCCCCATTGACCTCCTGATTAACCCACTTGCCACAGTTAGATTCTGTGGACTTTCCATTGGAATCTAGAATATTCTTCATGATCATAAATTCCCATAAAATTTATTCCAAAGGTTAAAAACAGCATGGTGCAAGGACATTGAACATGAATCTCTGTAAGTTACTTAGGCAGTACATTTAATGCCTTATCAAATGTTTTCCAATCCAGAGTCATCAGGCAAAGCAGATTTTGTTGTAGTCCTTCACAAAACTATGTCTGGCATTTCGGCCCACTAAAACAGTTATATCAGACAGCTTAAAGATGCAAAACCAATCATGCTGTGATCAGTGAAAGCCAAGAACTCTTAACTGGAAGAAATTGTATTGCTGCGTAGAATCTGAACCCAAACATGCTGAGGCCACCCAGCAAGGTAGTAACTAGTCTAACCTCTGCTAACATTAGGGCACAACCTGTTAGGTAGTTTTAGCTTCCTGGGAACATTTGTAACCACTGCTTTCATCTCCTTCAACCTCTCGCCACCTGCTGCTGCTATTTGTCCTTACTTGTGGGCTTCTCCATGCTGCGCCAATGGCTGGCTTTTTCTACACCCTCTCTTGAGTGTAGTTTGGTATTTTGTAATTGAGAGGTCATTTCAAAAGCAGAAAAAGACAACAAATATTAAAGCAAGGGAAAATGTCACTAAAAAAAAAGATGTAAAACACAAGTATATCACTAAGAAAGTTTCACTTTTTAGGATGAAGCTCTCTTAACTTTCAGCACTGTTTGTTTTTTGTTTTGTTTTTGTTTTGAGATGGAGTTTCACTCTCGTTGCCCCAGCTGGAGTGCAATGGGACGATCTCAGCTCACTGCAACCTCCACCTCCCGGGTTCAAGCAATTCTCCTTCCTCAGCCTCACAAGAAGCTGAGATTACAGGAACCCACCACAATGCCCGGCTCATTTTTTGTATTTTTAGTAGAGACAGGGTTTCACCATGTTGGCCAGGCTGGTCTCAAACCCCTGACCTCAGGTGATCCACCCACCTCGGCCTCCCAAAGTGCTGGGATTACAGGCGCAAGCTACTGGGCCCGTGCAAGCCCTCTTTTTTGTTGGTGTTGCCTTTGTTAGCTCCATTCCTTGCCTGAATCAGTCTTAGGTTTTCATCTTTTTAAAGTCTTCAATCACCCTTTGAGTAATAACTCATGCTCTATCTGCAGCCCTGAATTCCCGTGTGTGTTCTACTACTCTGGTAAATGCAACATGTCCAGCATCATCTTCCTTGGGAAAACTAAACGCAGAGGATATTTTTATCAGTTTTTACTGCTTCCAGCTTCTTCTGCTCCATTCTTTTAATTATACCCACACATTTTAAATTTCCATAAAATATCCTTTCATCAAGTTATCCTACTGCTGAATATTCTCTAAAGCTTTCTGTATCCTTCAGGGCAAAATACATGGTATCTCTAGCTAAGATGCTCTGTAATCTCCATGCCATATCTCTAATTTCTCCCAAAAACCTACCCTACACTCTAGATTGCTTAATATTTTATTATTTTGACCACATTTTGAGGTAAGTCTCCATTTTAAGCCTTTGATCATGCAGTTCCCGTCACATAGAATATCTCTCCCTTCTTTTCCAGATGATTCTTGCTCATTCTTTGAAGAGTAACTTGTTTAACATAAGCCTGAGGGGGGTCTTCCTGACCATTTCTGGCTCTTCTGACCTTCGCCCACCTACGTCACTCATTTTGGCCATTTATACATTATCATCCATTCATATATTCGTGTTTATGTGTATAATTTATATTTCTTTCTTTATTTTTTTTTTTTGAGACAGAGTCTCATTCTGTCGCCAGGTGCCAGGCTGGAGTGCAGTGGTGCAATCTTGTCTTACTGCAACCTCTGCCTCAGGAGCTCAAACAATTATCCTGTCTCAGCCTCCCAAGTAGCAGGGACTACAGGTGCATGCCACCATGCCCAGCTATTTTTTTTTATTTTATTTTAGTAGAGGCAGGGTTTCACTATGTTGGCTAGGATGGTCTCCATCTCTTGACCTCATGATCCACCTGTCTCAGCCTCCCAAAGTGCAGGAATTACAGGTGTGAGCTACCGTGCCTGGCTATATTTCTGATTATATTGGTTATTCCTAGAGGTACTGTTCCTTACATTTTTTCCCCTTAACACTGTACATAGCAGCCACTTGACAAATACTTATAGAAGAATGAATAAATTAGTTAATGTGCAGTTTGATTTTATAGGAAATAAAGAAATGGGAAGAGGTCAGATTAATAGTGATTCCTGTTGAACCCTAAATCTGCATTACTGAATGTCCATGTTTAACTCCAAATCCTTAAACATATTGTAAAAGCCAATTAAATATGAAATTAGCCCACAGAAAAAAAATAAGAGAATAAAAGCACTACTGAAGCACCAGTTTCAGTCTAACTGCTTGAAAAAAGCCCCCAATGGCTTATATGTCACAGTATTATTTCCTATATATTATATATAGAAATTAGATTCAAGTAAATATAGAAAATATATAATAAATTTGTATATTAAATTACTGTGAACAAAATATACAAAATGGTGTTGGAACAACTGGATGATTTTGGAAAAAGAAAAAGCAGAGTCCATATTCATAGCATGCATTGTAATAAACTCCAAATGGATCATCTATTTTAATGAACTATGACTTTAATAGATTCTCTATACATATATAAGAGGAAATATATTTATCAAACAGCATGTGACAAAAATAAAAATTCTGGAAGGATGGCAGAGATTATTTTGTTAAATGTATTTTCATGTCAAAAATAAAAAGTTTCTAGTTTTCATGGCAATGATTTCTAGTTAAGTCATCATAATATGTAAATGTAAAAATAAGAAGGTCAAAAGATCTGTAAAACAGAAATCATTTAAAATTTTTTCTAGTCATTTGAGAAATATATAATTACTATAGAGCTTAATAAAGAAAAAACTACATGTTTACTATATACAAGGCCCTGTGCTATGAACATTCTCATTTAATCTTCTCAACAACTCAGTTAGATACAGTTATTTCCATTCAGTTTCCCTAGAAGAAACTGAAGCTAGAGGCTAAGTAACTTGCTCCAAGTCACACAGCCACTAAGAGGCAGAGCAAGAAATGGAGCTAGCACTCCAACTGCACTGCTGGGACAATCAGTGATGTCACAGAGTTTTCTTTGTCCAGGCAGGTGGTAACGATAATGAAGTATGACATCATGATCAGTGACGATCCACGGCTGGAAAGTGAAGCCTTGCTTAACACAGAGAACAGAGGACTATGTACATTTTCAAAATCTTAAGTCTTGACTAGCATCTGTGTTAACATCCTGGCTTTATTGTTCATTTCAGTATCTCTATCACTTTATTCCACAGAGCTAATGGACTTCCAACCGCCTCACCAGTCAATGAAGAACTGGGTTAAGAAACATAAAGCATCCCTACTGATATTTCAATCCCTACCGAAATTTCAATCCCTACTGAAATGTGAGATAAAAATAGCAGCTATAAAAAGAAAAACAAAATCCTCAAAAGGTCTGTTACCTTTGACAAGGTGTAATACAATGAGCTTCTTCAAACCAACAGATTGGAAAGAAAATTTCGAGTATTCAGAGGACCATATTTGATGTTCAGTTGCCATATAAAGCTCAGAGAAATGGAATCTTATACACATTACAGTGTGACCTTAGGGAACATAATTTATTCATGGATCTGTGTCTTCATCTACCAACTACAGAGACAGATGGTTTCCACTTACATCCTTTATTCCTTTATATACTCGTACATTTATTTCTTACATTTGCCTTAATTTATAAAGAATATGACATAATTGTATAATCTATAAATGTTATTTACATATATAAATGGTAATTTAATTATTTGATAATATTATTTATTTTTATTCCTCTACTTTATATTGTGAAGAATTGCAAAGCCATAGGAAATTGAAAGAATAGATCAATGAACAGCATATATCCTAAACTTAGATCCGCCAGTTGTTAACATCGTCTCACATTGGCTTTATCTCTTTGTATCCCTCTCTCTCACAGACACATACACTTCATGACAAAACCATTGAAAGTAAGTAAAGATATTAAAATACCCCACCACTACCTACATTTCATGAAATTCTCAAGAACATCCTTTTACGTAAACACAATACCATTATCATACCCAATAAATTTAACATTGATACAATATTTTCTTTTTTTTTTTTTGCATTTTAGGTTTTGGGCTACATGTGCAGAACATGCAAGATAGTTGCATAGGTACACACGTGGCAGTGTGATTTGCTGCCTTCCTCCCCTTCACCCACATCTGGCATTTCTCCCCATGCTATCCCTCCCCAACTCCCCCCCACACTGTCCCTCCCCTATTCCCCCCAATAGACCCCAGTGTGTAGTGTTCCTCTCCCTGTGTACATGTGTTCTCTTTGTTCATCACCTGCCTATGAGTGAGAACATGTGGTATTTCATTTTCTGTTCTTGTGTCAGTTTGCTGAGAATGATGTTCTCCAGATTCATCCATGTCCCTACAAAGGACACGAACTCATCGTTTTTGATTGCTGCATAATATTCCATGGTGTATATGTGCCACATTTTCCCAGTCCAGTCTATCATCGATGGGCATTTGGGTTGGTTCCAGGTCTTTGCTATTGTAAACAGTGCTGCAATGAACATTCGTGTGCCTGTGTCCTTATAGTAGAACGATTTATAGTCCTTTGGATATATACCCAGTAATGGGATTGCTGGGTCAAATAGAATTTCTATTTCTAGGTCTTTGAGGAATAGCCACACTGTCTTCCATAATGGCTGAACTAGTTTACACTCCCACCAACAGTAAAAGTGTTCCTATTTCTCCACATCCTATTCGGCATCTGCTGTCTCCAGATTTTTTAATGATCCCCATTCTAACTGACGTGAGATGGTATCTCAATGTGGTTTTGATTTGCATTTCTCTAACGGCCAGTGATGATGAGCATTTTTTCATATGTTTGTTGGCCTCATGTATGTCTTCTTTTGTAAAGTGTCTGTTCATATCCTTTGCCCATTTTTGAATGGGCTTGTTTGTTTTTTTCTTGTAAATCTGTTTTAGTTATTTGTAAATTGTGGATATCAGCCCTTTGTCAGATGGGTAAACTGCAAAAATTCTTTCCCATTCCGTTGGTTACCAATTCACTCTAATGACTGTTTCTTTTGCCATGCAGAAGTTGTGGAGTGTGATTAGGTCCCATTTGTCTATTTTGGCTTTTGTTGCCAATGCTTTACCAAAAGCATTGGCAACAAAATGTTTTGGTCATGAAGTCCTTGCCTACTCCTATGTCCTGAATGGTTTTGCCTAGATTTTCTTCTAGGGTTTTTATGGTGCCAGGTCTTATGTTTAAGTCTTTAATCCATCTAGAGTTAATTTTAGTGTAAGGTGTCAGAAAGGGGTCCAGTTTCTGCTTTCTGAAGATGGCTAGCCAGTTTTCCCAACTCCATTTATTAAACAGGGAATCCTTTCCCCATTGCTTGTTTTTGTCTGGTTTATCAGAGATTCTATGGTTGTAGATATGTTGTGTTGCCTCTGATGCCTCTGTTCTGTTCCATTGGTCTGTATCTCTGTTTTGGTACCAGTACCATGCTGTTTTGATTACTATAGCCTTGTAGTATAGTTGGAAGTCTGGTAGTGTGATGCCTCCCTCTGTGTTCTTTTTGCTTAGAATTGACTTGGCTATGCGGGCCCTCTTTTGGTTCCATATGAAGTTTAAGGTGGTTTTTTCCAGTTCTGTGAAGAAGGTCATTGGTAGCTTGATGGGGATAGCATTGAATCTGTAAATTACTTTGGGCAGTATGGCCATTTTCACGATATTGATTCTTCCTAACCATGAACATGGAATGTTTCTCCATCTCTTTGTGTCCTCTCTTATTTCATTGAGCAGTGGTTTGTAGTTCTCCTTGAAGAGGTCCTTTACATTCCTTGTTAGTTGTATTCTTAGGTATTTTATTCTCTTTGTAGCAATTGTGAATGGCAGTTCATTCTTGATTTGGTTCTCTTTAAGTCTGTTATTGGTGTATAGGAATGCTTGTGATTTTTGCACATTGATTTTATATCCTGAGGCTTTGCTGAAGTTGCTTATCAGTTTCAGGAGTTTTTGGGCTGAGACAATGGGGTCTTCTAGATATACTATCATGTCATCTGCAAATAGAGACAATTTGGCTTTCTCCTTTCCTATTTGAATACCCTTTATTTCTTTTTCTTGCCTGATTGCTCTGGCTAGAACTTCCAGTACTATATTGAATAGGAGTGGTGAAAGAGGGCATCCTTGTCTAGTGCCAGATTTCAAAGGGAATGCTTCCAGATTTTGCCCATTCAGTATGATACTGCCTGTTGGTTTGTCATAAATAGCTTTTATTATTTTGAGATACGTTCAATCAATACTGAGTTTATTGAGGGTTTTTAGCATAAAGGGCTGTTGAATTTTGTCAAAGGCCTTCTCTGCATCAATTGAGATAATCATGTGGTTTTAGTTTTTGGTTCTGTTTATGTGGTGAATTACATTTATAGACTTGCATATGTTGAACCAGCCTTGAATCCCCGGGATGAATCCTACGTGATCATGGTGGATAAGCTTTTTGATGTGCTGTTGCAATTGGCTTGCCAGTATTTTATTGAAGATATTTGTGTCTATGTTCATCATGGATATTGGCCTGAAGTTTTCTTTTCTTGTTGAGTCTCTGACGGGTTTTGGTATCAGGATAATGTTGGTCTCATAAAATGATTTGGGAAGGATTCCCTCTTTTTGGATTATTTGGAATAGTTTCAGGAGGAATGGTAACAGTTCCTCTTTGTGTGTCTGGTAGAATTCAGCTGTGAACCCATCTGGACCTGGGCTTTTTTTGTGTGGTAGGCTCTTAATTGCTGCCTCAACTTCAGACCTTGTTATTTGTCTATTCATAGTTTCGACTTCTTCCTGGTTTAGGCTTGGGAGGACACAAGTGTCCAGGAATTTATCCATTTCTTCCAGGTTTACTAGTTTATGTGCATAGAGTTGTTTGTAATATTCTCTGATGATGGTTTGAATTTCTGTGGAATCTGTGGTGATTTCCCCTTTATCATTTTTTATTGCACCTATTTGGTTATTCTCTCTTTTCTTTTTTATTAATCTGCCTGGTGGCCTGTCTATTTTGTTGATCTTTTCAAAAAACCCGCTCTTGGATTTATTGATTTTATGAAGGGTTTTTCTTGTCTCTGTCTCCTTCAGTTCTGGTCTAAACTTAGTTATTTCTTGTCTTCTGCTAGGTTTTGAGTTTTTTTTTATCTTGCTCTGCTAGCTCTTTCAATTTTGATGATAGGGTGTCAATTTTGGATCTCTCCACTCTTCTTATTGTGGGCACTTATTGCTATATATTTTCCTCTGGAGACTGCTTTAAATGTGTCCCAGAGATTCTGGTATGTTGTGTCTTGGTTCTCATTGGTTTTTAAGAATCTCTTTATTTCCACCTTCATTTCATTGTTTATCCAGTCAACATTCAAGAGCCAGTTGTTCAATTTCCATGAAACTGTGCAGTTTTGAGTTAGTTTCTGGATTCTGAGTTCTAACTTGACTGCACTGTGGTCTGAGAGACTGTTTGTTATGATTTCTGTACTTTCACATTTGCTGAGGAGTGATTTACTTCCAATTATGTGGTCAATTTTGTAGTAGATGTGATGTGGTGCTGAGAAGAATGTATATTCTGTGGATTTGGGGTGGAGAGTTCTGTAAATGTCTATCAGGTTTGCTTGTTCCAGGTCTGAGTTCAAGCCCTGGATATCCTTGTTAATTTTCTGTCTGGTTGATCTGTCTGATATTGACAGTGGACTGTTAAAGTCTCCCACTATTATTGTGTGGGAGTCTAAGTCTCTTTGTAAGTCATTAAAAACTTGCCTTATATATCTGGGTGCTCCTGCATTGGGTCAATATATATTCAGGATTGTTAGCTCTTCTTGTTGTATCAATCCTTTTACCACTATGTAATGTCCTTCTTTGTCTCTTTTGATCTTTGTTGCTTTAAAGTCTATTTTATCAGAGATAAGAATTGCAACTCCTGCTTTTTTTTTTTTTTTTTGCTCTCCATTTGCTTGGTAAATCTTCCTCTATCCCTTTATTTTGAGCCTTTATGTAACCTTGCATGTGAGATGGGTTTCCTGGATACAGCACATAGATGGGTTTTGGCTTTTTAGCCAATTTTCCAGTCTGTGTCTTTTGATTGGTGCATTTAGCCCATTTACATTTAGGGCTAATATTGTTATGTGTGAATTTGATACTGCCATTGTGTTTTTAGCTGGCGCTTTGCTCATTAGTTCATGTACATTCTTCATTTTGTTGATGCTCTTTAGCATTTGGTATGCTTTTAGGATGGCTGGTACTGGTTGTTTCTTTCTATGTGTAGTGCCTCTTTCAGGAGCTCTTGTAAAGCAGGCCTGGTGGTGACAAAATCTCTGAGTACTTGCTTGTTCGCGAAGGATTTTATTTTTCCTTCACTTCTGAAGCTCAGTTTGGCTGGATATGAAATTCTGGGTTGAAAGTTCTTTTCTTTAAGGATGTTGAATATTGGCCCCCACTCTCTTCTGGCTTGTAGGGTTTCTGCTGAGAGATATGCTGTGAGTCTGATGGGCTTCCCTTTGTGGGTAACCTAACCTTTCTCTCTGGCTGCCCATAGCATTTTCTCCTACATTTCAACCCTGGTGAATCTGAAGATTATGTGCCTTGGGGTTGCTCTTTTTGAGGAATATCTTTGTGGTATTCTCTGCATTTCCTGGATTTTAATATTGGCCTGCCTTGCTATGTTGGGGAAGTTTTCCTGGATAATATCCTGAAGAGTGTTTTCCAGCTTGGATTCATTCTCTTCATCACATTCAGGTACACCTATCAAGCATAGATTAGGTCTCTTCACATAGTCCCACATTTCTTGGAGACTTTGTTCATTCCTTTTTGTGCATTTTTCTCTAATCTTTTTGCCTTCTTCTTGCCTTCTCATTTTATTTCATTGAGTTGGTCTTTGACCTCTGATATCCTTTCCTCTGCTTGATCAATTCAGCTGTTGAAACTTGTGCATGCTTCGCAAAGTTCTCGTGTTGTGTTTTTCTGCTCCATCAGTTCACTCATATTCCTCTCTAAGTTGTCCATTCTTGTTATCATTTCATCAAATCTTTTTTCAAGGATCTTAGTTTCTTTGCATTGACTTAGAACATGTTCTTTTAGCTCATGGAAGTTTCTCATTACCTACCTTCTAAAGTCTGATTCCGTCATTTCATCAAACTCATTCTCCGTCCAGCTTTGTTTCCTTGCTGGTGAAGAGTTGTGATCCCTTGTAGGTGGTGATGTATTCTGGTTTTGGGTGTTTTCCTTCCTTTTGCACTGGTTTCTTCCCATCTTTGTGGGTTTATCCACCTGTCATCTGTGTCACTGCTGATTTTCAGATTGGGTCTCTGAGTGGATGTCCAGATTGTTGATGATGAAGTTATTTCTGTTTCTTAGTTTTCCTTCTGACAGGCTGGCCCCTCTGCTTTAGGTCTGCTGAGGTCCACTCCAGGCCCTGCTTGCCTGGGGATCACCTGCAGCAGCTGCAGAACAGTAAGGGTTGCTACCAGTTTCTTCTTCTGCTATCCTTTTCCCAGAATGATGCCCACTAAGTATCAGTCTGATCAGTCCTTTGTGAGGTGATTCTTTGGATATACAGGGGTCAGGGAGCTGTGTGAGGAGACCGTCTGTTCTTTATGAACAGCTCAAGTGCTGAGCTGTGAGCTCCGTTGTTCATTCAGAGCTTCTAGGCAGGTACATTTAAGTCTGCTGCAGCAGAACTCATAAACCCCCTTTTTTTCCCCAGATGCTCTGTCCCTGGGGGTTAGGGCTTTATTTATGGTATCTGTTCATTACTGTCTGTTTATCTTTTCCCCCCAGCTGTCCTGCCCAGCAATGGGGCAGCCTAGTCACTTCCTGTAGAGGTTTTGCTGAGCCCCTGCTGTGGGTTCTGTCCTGCTGCTGGCTCCACCCTGCTGCCATTTGTATTTCCCTGCAGTCCTGTTTATATGGGTGTGGTTAGAACTGCCAAGGCAATGTTGGCCCGCCTGTGTAATGGTGGACTCTCTCTGTTATGGCGGGTTGCCTCAGCAATGGCGGTTGCCTCGGCAACAGCAGGCTGCATCAGCAATGGCAGACTACCTCCGTAGGGGTGAAGTGCCTCGGTAATGGCAGACACCCCTCCCCCACAGAGCTGGGTCATCCCAGTTTTAGCTGTGCTTGCCATGAAACTCTCAACCCCAAGTGTTTACAATTGCTGTTTGTTTGTTTTTGTGGCCATGGGATCCACCGAGCGTGATCACCTGGCTTCCTGCCTCAGATCCCCTTTATTTTTAAGTTGAATGGTTGGCTCTCTTCCCAGGTGTTCCAGTCGCCTACTGAAAGGGTGCCAGGATCTGTGTGATTTCCCATCCAGGGACCCACTGCGCCAGCTGAAACAACGTGGCTGCCCAGGAATCTCCTGGCCTGCTTTATGTTTGAGTCCTGTTTAATCAGATGAATGGGCTAATCTGCCTTCCCGGATCTCGAATTGCCAGTTTAACAGGGCAACCAGACCAGTGTATTTTGTATGGAGAGCCACTGCACTGCAGCACCGGCCAAAATTGCCGCACTGGCCAAAACAGCCACTCTGGCGAACCATGGGGCTCCTCTACCTGGAAATCTCCTGGACTGTGGGCAATAAAGATCCATCTGGAAATACGGCATCCACTCACCCTCTGTGCTTTCACTGGTAGCTGCAATCCTGAGCTGCTCCTAACAGCGCCATCTTCAGATCTCCATCACAATATTTTCTAATACACAGTCCATACTCAAATTTTTCCTGATTATCTACAAAGATATCCTTTATAGCTGTGTTTTTAAATCCAAGATCCAATTAAGGTTCATACATGCCATTTAGTTTTTATATCTCTTTAGTCCTCTTTAAGTTAAACAGTGTCCTGCATTTTCGTTCATTTAAGTTTTTAATAACATTGACGTTTTCTGAAGAGTCCAGATTAATTGTCTTAGGAAATGTCCTACAATCTGGATTAGTCTGAGTGTCCTTGTCATTATTTTCTGGATATTCAATGTCGTATAATTTATTATTGCCTTCTTTTTTTATTTTCACATTGTCTCAAATTTAGCCAGTCAGGTTGTCATTCCTATGTTCTTTTGACATGTTCCCATCAGTCTTTCAGCAAGTCCTTGCTTTCTGGCACAAGATGTTTCATGTTTATCTAATGCAAGACATGGAATCATCTATTACTCCAGGAAGTCCTGCCCTTTGGTGGGAATAGTATTTGGAAACCAAGATAACCTTGCTTGCAATGTGTCACTGCATCTTGGCTCTTGCAGTAAACAGAGCTAGGAAGGAGAATCTATTAAAGTGGGTTCATTAAAATTGGTGATCCATTTGGAGTTTATTATAATGCATGCTATGAATATGGACTCTACTTCTCTACTTCTTTTTCTAAAATTATCCAGTTGTTCCAAAACCATTTTATCTATCTTGTTCACAGCAATATATAAATTATATAATTACTTTCTATATCTACTTGAATCTAATTTCTGTATACACTGTGTCTGTTTCTGAACTTTCTATTCTTTACAATGGTCTAGCTATTCATGTGCCAGTATATTCTGTTTTTCAATATAAGTAAATTTACTCAAAAAATATAAAATTACTTATAATTTATACTGTGCTTTTGCTACCAACTTTCAATCTGACATTAACACTGAATTAGTGAAAACTTAAGTTTGTGAATTTGTGAAAATCAGCTATTATGGTAGGAAATACGTATGGTCTCAGTAGTTCAGGGATTCCCAGGATGTGGCCTAGGACTGTCATTATCAAGAGTACCCAGGACTCCATGAGAACTGTAGAATCTTCTGTTCTACCCCAGGACTCCTGCATCAGAAACTACAAGGAGCTGGGGCCAAACAACCTGTGCTTCAACAAAACCTCTAAGTGATTCCAATACACATTCAAATGTGATACCTTTTAGTCTAATTTCTCTTGACTTTTCTCTTCATTCAGTTCTATGCAGTCTTTCAGTCCATGTCTTGGTCTCCCTTTGTGGACACCCTTTATAAAAACAGTCATTTCCTAAGTCAGGATTTAGTTTTTGGCCCTTTCCTCAAAAGGTCTGGTCATCTATATTCTTGATTGACCAGCAAATTTAAACATCTCTTCAATATCTTGGTAGTTTCATATATTGTATGTCCCACCTTCCCAAAGTAGATTTCTAAATACTAGATTTCTCACACTTCTTTTTTCCTACTAAGTGGGCATGTGGCCCAAGTTTCACCAACTAGATGTATTCAAATAACAACTGTACATAGGAAGGGCAGCCTGAAGGAATGACCACTTGGGGTGGCAGGGATGTCCAGGACTTGGGGAGTGGTGGCAGATCTTCTGTAGCCTTGTCAATGCCAAGTGATTTTTAGTCATTTTTAGATTCACTTAAGAATCAAATTTTCAAAACTCCAAAGACTATAAGAATTAATCTGATAACTCAACCAAAATCTAATTAAAATGTCATTCAGAACTTTCACAGCTCAGAGCCACTAAAATATATGAAAGGTCTGAAGCAACTAACTGGAACCACCTTGGTTCCTTGGTTCCAATCACATGGTTGGGCATAGCTCCTGCTTCCATTGTTCCCAACTGAGTAGCAAGCGTCAAGTCTAGTTATTTGCCCCTACTATCATATTCCTTTGATGACGGAAGCTTTAAAATATGTTTTATAATATACTTCAATAATTCTCACTGCTCTTATCTTTTAGAATCTTTACTCCATATTTCCTTTATCCATATGAATATTTTATCATTTTATTTTTAAATTTCAAATTGATATAAAGGTTGCTGAAATAATACAATCTGCCATATATACTTTATCTGTAACAAAAATTACATGTGCTTCAACTTAGCTCCTTCAGACTTTTCACGTATTTTAGTGGCTCTGAGCTGTAAAAGTTCTTAATGACAGATTACTTAGATTTTCATTGAATTATAAAATTAACAGAGTGTTTGGAGGTTTTTATTTGATTCTTAGGTGAATCTAAAAAATGATTAAGAATTGAAAATATATATCAAAATTAACGATACTTTTTAATTATTAATCAGACTACTGTAACAAAAAGATTATTTTCATTTTTTTGCTCAATACCTTGCAACCTTCATCCACATGCACTTGCATTTTTTAATATAGCATAATATACATACCTCTAGTTTGTATTGTTTTCATTAATTGCATCAAAATTTTTTTCCAAGTTGTTATGTAGTCTACATAATTGTTATTTGGAAAGATTGAAAATATTCTGAAATGTGTCAACATTTATTACATTATTACCTATCACTAGTCACTAAATTTTCTTACATGTTGTGTGCCCCACAACACCCTGACCTTCCCATGGCCCCACCCAAGATAACAATTTTTCTAAATGTGGGTCTATCATCCCCATCCATTTCTATTCTTTTTCACACAAATAGAAATGTATGTACTTCTGAGCTGAATTCAGTATTATTTTGCACATTTTTAAACTTTATCCTTATCCAGTATCATTGTGTATGTATTTCTCTGCAACTTAAAACTTTCACTCAAAACTATGTAGTAAGGATCATCTGGGTGCTCCAGTTTTCCTAATTTTCACTGCAATAACCCATCTACTACTTGATTATATCCTAATTTATTTATACATTCTTTTCTTGTTGAATAGTTAAGCTGTTTATATTTTTTGCTATTACAAATGCTATTATTATATTTGTAAATACGTCATGTGCTTGTGTAGAAGTTTCTCTAAGGTAAGAATGTAGAAATGGGTTGCCGATTCATAGGATATTGCGCCTTTAATTTTCTAGTTATTGCCATATTATTGTGAAGGCAGTTATTCCATTTTATTCTCTCACCATAAGTTGTGAGACTCTAATAATAGGTATCCTCTGACTTATAATGGTTTGCCAATCTGGGGAATATTTCATTTTGATTTTACATTGCAATTTCCTAATCACTAGAAGAGTTAACCCTCTTTTGTATATTTATTAACTATTCGTGTTTCCTCCTCTGAAAATTGCATGTATTTTTCTCATTTTTCTGTTGGGCTGTATCAGGATTTTCTGATTAATTTGAAGAACTTTACATATACATGATATCCCCTCTCAGGGTGAATCGGAGACAAACAAGTGTCTTTTTCATCTTCCTTAGCTATCAGATGCAGTTGGTTATCACACTGCTTTACACAGAAGATCTACCACAAGGAATTGCTTCATCCTGAAGCCTCAGGTCCAGCTCCCCATCCCACACAGGCCCAAGAATTTGTCTCCTATTCCCCAACTCCAACTTCCACTCTAAACGAATGTGTTCAGAATATTCTGCGCTTGCTTAACATACTGGTTTACTAATCCATCTTTTTGGCCCCTATGAAAATTCCCTACTTTCTTCCAAGTTCAACTATGCCTTTCAGTGGATAGTTGTATTTTATCTAGCAAAGGGTCTTTCATGACATCTGATTTCCATTTTGCTGGAATTTCAAGTCCTGCCTTTTACCTTTGTAACCGATAGTATGGATTTACCATAATATAATTAACTATTTTCCTGTTAACACACACTTAGATTTTTAATTTTTTAGTGTTAACAGAAATGCCTCAAGAAATCCTGTGACTGTATTATTGTGCCTACATAAAAATCTTCCTATTGCATATATTTCTAGAAGCAGACTGGCTGTTTCAAAGGGTATATGCATTTTTAGCTTTCTGATCAAAAATCAGGATAAATTAACATTTCCAAGAACACTAAATGATAGTGACTGGGTTTTCATAAGCTTATCAATACTAAATCTTACCAATCTTTATCTGAAATTCCTATTAATATTTCTCCTCCTGCCCCTCCTCCCCTCCTCCTCCCCCTCCCTCCTTCTCCTACTCCTCCCCCTCCTCCTCCCATGCTCCCTCCTTCTCCCCCTCCTCCTCCTCCCCCACTCCCTCCTCCCCCTCCTCCTCCCCCTCCTGCCACTCCTTTTCCTCCTCCTCCTTACAAATTTCTATTAATATTTCTCCTCCTCCTCCTTCTTCATTGGCTATTGATATGCTTTACTTGTATTTTTATTGTATTGTATGTGTATGTTTTATTGCTTTGAAAAGGTAGTGTTCTTATCCAGGTATTAATCCTTTTCCATAATCTGATTCAAATATTTTCTTCCAGTCTATTTTTGTCTTTCAATTCTATACATTTTAAACGCCTTTTCCATATAAAAATTTCAAATTCCTGTCACTTCAAATATAACATTTTTACCTTTATTTCCTTTTATTTCCCAAGATAATAGAAACATTACACTATAATTTCTTTTGATTTTTTTAAGTTTTAAAAACCAATCCAGAAGTTGATTTTGTGTGATATAAGGCAAATATCAAAGTGTTTTCAAATCAATAATTAATTATCCCAATATCATTCAACACTCTGTATTTCCTTCACTAGCTTGAAATCATATTCAAGGTCATATATATAAATAGATATATATATGCATATGTATATACACACATACACAAACACATGTATACACACATATATACTCGTGTGTGTGTGTGTGTGTGTGTGTGTATACCTGCATGGGATATGAAATTTTTTCATCTGGTCATTTAATTGATTTACTTTTTCCTAAGCCAATATCATGTTGTTTTGATTTTTGTGACTTTATTATATATTTTGATTTCCTGTGACTGTGTTTTGATTGCGGTAACATCCCAATCAAAAGAGGAGCCTCTCTTCAAAATTCTCTTGACCTTTATTGAGCATGTCCAGGTATATTTTAGAATCATTATCTGGTCAAGATCCTCCAAAAAGGATTTTATTTTCTTATTTTCTAAACAGACACACACTTTCCACCAAATTGGATGCTAGAAGTATCCCTTATGATTCAATTAGAATTCCTAAAAATTGAGTCCTCAGGAAGAAATAAAAGATAATAACAACAAAACACCCACCATGATCATTTTCTTTCAAAGGTTTAATAAACATTATCTAATTTCTTCCTTTAAACAACCCTGCTAGGGATGTTTTAATAAATTCATTTTAAGAGTGAAGAAACTGAACTTGGGGGAGCTTTATCAGCTGAGAGACTACCCAGCTAGAAAGGTAGCAAAGCAGAGATTACAAATGACCCTCAAGCTAAAACACTTAACCTCTAGTTTCTGTTCTCTGCAGAGCAGCAGTTCCCAAAGTGCTGTTCCTGGACCAGCAGCAGCAGGATCACCTGAGAATATGTTAGAAATGCAAATTCCCTGGCCACCTGGACCTACCAAATCAGAAAACCTGGGCATAAGATCCAGCAATCTGTGTTGTACAAGCACTTCAGGTGTTTTGATGAAGCAAAGTTTGAGAACCACTGATCTAGAATCCAAAGTGTGAAGAGTAATAAGAGGGTACAAGAAATCGTGCATGGAAAAAAATAAAAAATAAACACAGAAAAGAAGAGCACTCACTGAAATGTATGAGAAGAAATGCTACAGACATTCAGGGTTTACTAAATGACTACTGTGTTGTCGACAACAGCCACTACACGGCTTTATAAAAAACACAAAACAGAAAGTGCTTAGCTAAAAGGCATGCCTTATTCTTTTCTGATCAGAAACGCTGAGAAACCACTGAACCAGAGTGTATAAAAATCCAAGATCTTTCATCTTATTTCTCTGAGATTTACAATCAAGAAGTGCATTAGCAATCCTTGGCTAATACATAACTGCCTGTCCATATGCACTTTGATCTCCTTCAGAAGCCAGACCATAAACAGGTCTGAGCACCTGAGTGTGGAAGAAGCTTGGAAAACCCCTGAGAAGAAGAAAACATCTTGAGACATAACAGAAAATAAGAGATTGTTGAGAAAGAGCAGCATATGACAGCAATGCAGCTGGAAGGCTGAGGAGACGGGGTGAGGGCCAAGGGAACAAAGAAAGACTGACAGGGTGGACGCCAGGGAGGCTGGGCCAGCAGCACCATCTGGGGTGGCGAGGTAAGCCATATGCCCTGTGCATTTGGGGCCTTCCACAGCCGTCTCGGTGATTAAAAAGGGAACAAAAAATAACTTTTTATTACTATTTTTGAATTGCATACATTTACCATTATTTGCAGTAACATACAGTTTGTCCAAATTTCCATTTAGTGAAATTAGCACATCTAACTAGCTGGATTTGCCCATGCAAAGAGGACTTGGTGGGTTCAGGTGTTGGGCTCTTTGTAGGAATTACCTATTAATTAAGTGATTAAAAATAATTAGCCTTTCGGTTGGGTATCCTGTCAGGATTAGGGATAAATTCTTGGAGAAAACTGACTGTGAAAGGAACAGGCTTGGATAGAACGCATTTAAAATAGTCCCTGGGTCTTTCATTCGGTAGTGAGATGCCTGCTTGTCTTGCAAACAATCAGCCCACAGGATTTTCAAAATCACTCTATGAGTGGGAATACTGTTACTGTCACAGATCTTCGCCATCCTCTTAGAATTTAAAGCAGCGTTTTCAAGGTTTATTATTTGTATTGGTTTTAATAGGATTCTTTTATGAACCTTTTTAATGAGGAGTATTCAATTATTGCTTCCTGAAAACATTGCTATGATATCGGATTCCGTGCTGTGAGGCCTCGTTTGGTTAATGTGTATGTGATCTGAATGGAAAATAAAAGAACTATTAAATAGCCATTTCTTTCCTTCACTGTATCAAGCTTTCTTTCTGCTTATGTTGGTGGATAGTGGATGTATGCAAACACTCCATCTTTCTACTTTGGGAAAGCCACTGGATTTAAAAAGAAAATGTACTTAAATTTCAAAATCCTTATCATGTGATGTTTATCAGATAAGGCCTTTTTCAAACTAAAACCTTCTGTCTTTCTTTTAACAAATCAGAAAGTGTTGAGCAGAAGTTTTCTAAACCTGAGGGATGATTAATTAGAGAGGGCGTCCCTGGCAAAGCTCAAAAATTGGAAAACAAATGTGCATGTTTGATGTGTAAAGCTCAATCTGGAGTTTAAAACTGGATGCAGCAACTTGGAATGTGTCTCAAGGCATGGCTCAAGTACTCTGCTGAAGAATCTAAATGATAACCCTGAAGAAAGAAACTCAATTGTTAATCCACTTTTAATCACCAATCAGGAGAACTTTTGCAAATAGTTGATAAAACAGACCAGCATGTGACTTGAGTTGAAAGTGTTACATGTCTTTTATGCATCTTTAATTACAGCTATGAAAGTTCTCATGAGTTCATGTGCTAGTAGATAATATTATCCTGTCAATATTAGGGATAAATTCCTTTTTTTTTTTTTTTTAGAGATGGGGTCTTGCTATGTTGCCCAGGCTGAAGTGCAGTGGCTATTCACAGGCACAATCCCACTACTGATCAGCACAGGAGTTTCTGACCTGCTCTGTTTCCAACACGGGCTGGTTCACCCTCCTTAGGCAACCTGGTGGTCCCCTGCTCCTGGGAGTTCACCATATTGATGCCGAACTTAGTATGGACACCCAATCAGCATAGCGCACTACAGCCCAGAACTCCTCGACTGAAGCAATCCTCCGACCTCAGCCTCCCAACTAGCTGGGACTACAGGCATGCGCCACCCACACCCGGCAGGGATAAATTCTTAGAGAAAACTGACTGTCAAAGGCACAGGCTCGGATTGAATGCATTTAAAACCATCACTGCTCAGTGAGGATGTGTGTAACAACATCAACAAAAAACCATCACTGGGTCTTTCATTTGGTAGTGAGGTGCCTGCTTGGCTTAGAAAAATTCAGCCCACAAGATTGAGGCAGCTTGATATGTGCTGCCCGCACCCTGATTCCTCACCTCCACTTACCTGGCCCCATCCCCATTCTTTTTTTTTTTTTTTGAGACAGAGTCTTGCTATTGTCGCCCAGGCTGGAGTGCAGTGACTCAATCTTGGCTCACTGCAACCTCCGCCTCCTGGAATCAACTGATACTCTTGCCTCTGCCTCCTGAGTAGCTGGGATTACAGGTGCCTGCAACCATACCCGGCTAATTTTTCATATTTTTAGTAGAGACAGGGTTTCACCACGTTGGCCAGGCACGAGCCACCGGGCCCGGCCCATCCCCATTCTTTTGGTCATCTTCTCAGTGGAAGGTAAGGTGCTATACCAATCCAACCTCAAGGTGTCTCCCGGCCTCACTACCTCATTCTAACCAGAATGCCGCCTCTTTCTTATAGAATTTCTGGCTCTAACATAATATAAATGGCAAGTACTATTGGTTTTTTTGCTATTATTATTGTTATTATGATTATTGCAATTGTTCCCTGATGCGGTTAAAGAACCTCAGTACTTCCCATTGTAGTTCTCTCCCTCCGACTGAGCTGGAAATTACCACCTCATTATACCAACTTTTTATTCATCACCAAAGGGATTCTTTGGTATGGGGATATTGTTATTAAAATATATTTTATAACAGCATAATGATTTGGTTAATATGATTATCCTATTTAAATTGAAGACCAAGAGATGCCATGTAACTTCCTATAGTTAAAACCAAGTTAGAATTTATACACCCTGAGTTTCTTGCCAATAGTCAAGCCAGCTATAAAATAAAAAAAAACAGTGCCAGCCAAAAAAATGCTTATTCTGGAGTAAGGCGAATTTATATCAATAAACTTTCCTTATTAGTTTGACAGAACATTGCACCTTAGCACTCATTCTTCAACTACTAGACAATTCTGTTGCTACTGAAAATCCTCAACAGGAAGGGAAATGCCCCATCGTCAAGAATGTGGCCCAGTTTAACCAGCCTTTATTGAAGGCACACCAGTAAAAAGGTACCCAAGACCATGGATATGCAATTTTTTCAAAATTGAACAAAGCTTGTCCCTGCTCTTAAACACTTTCCAAGATGGCCACATGGTTTCATTTTTCCCAGTATTGGAGCAAGTCCCTCAAATTACTCACCCAGTCTGTAAACAGCTGGTACAAGCACCCTTTCATGTAAATAGGCTAAGGGATACCTATGATCCACCCATCAGCCTTTATCATCTGATCTTTATCATATTCAAATCCCTGAGCTCATCCTTTTCTGTTCCCACTTTGTCTAGTGACAATAGGAGCAACCAACCAATCTCGTTATACTCATTAGTTTGCCAAAAGTGTTACAAAGTATCATATAAACAGTCATTCCGATCTTTACTTCCTATAAGTAGTTAAGGGTATCAAATGGTGCTATTCTGAATATCACTATCACCAGAGCACAACATGTACTATCAATGCTGTCTTCACTACTGGAAATAGAGTTATGAGCATCTGTAAATCCAATTACAATAAAGAGCCAATTCCAGAAACCCCAGAACCAATTCAGAAAGCTCATTCTTAAGATTCTGTTCCTCTAGACTCCATACCAAAATGTGTATTAAGGTTCTCTAGAGAACAGAACCGTGTGTGTGTGTGTGTGTGTGTGTGTGTGTGGTGTGCACATGCACACATGTATGTGTGTAGAGAGAGAGAGATTTACTATAAGGAATTGACTGATGCAATGTGAGGGCTGACAAGCCCCAAGATATGTAAGCTAAGAGAGTCAGCAAGCTCGGAGAGGTGGTGGTATAGCTCCAGTCCAAGTTTGAAGGCCCAAGAAGCAAGAGAGCTGATGGTGTAAGTTTTGGTCTCAGTTCAAGTTCAAAGGCAGGAAGAGACTGACGTCCCAACTCAAAGGAAGGCAAGCAGAGAGAGTGAATTCTTCCTTGCTCAGCCTTCTCTTTTTATTCAGTCTTCAACTGATCGGATGAGGTCTGGGGACATTGTGCAGGGCCATCTGCTATACTTGGTTTACAAATTCAAAGGTTCAGAAATACGCTCACAAACACACAGAAAAAATGTTTAAACAAATATCTGTGCACCCTGTGACACAAAATCAATCATTACAAAACATTTTAGATTCATCCATATTAGTTTAGTTTACCAATTCTACCATCTCTGTGTTCTATTCTCTGAAGAGGAGCTGAGCAGAAATTCTCCAAATATTAATATTACCAAAAAAAGTTCTAGATTGAAAGAAAATCAGATCAAGCAATAGTGTTGGATGCCAAATACGCAAGATGCATGCTCAGCACCAACAGTTCTTCTGTGTTGATGCGATTATTTATCAATCATAAATATAGGTTTTGTGCTCCTCCCATTCTACAGACAGCCACATCTTATGCAGTGCCAGCTGTGTCCTTGAGACACCATGGTTGAAGTGAAGGACAGAGTAAATAGATTTGTCCTTACTGGGTGCCTGGTCACTAGAACTACTTTTAACTCTGGCAAAGTGAATATTGTTACCTTCAATGACCTCTTCATTCGCTTCACCTACATGGTCCCCATTTTCCACTGTGATTCCATCCATGGCAAGTTCCATGCACAATCAAAGCTGAGAATGGGAAGCTTGTCATCAATGGCAATCCCATTACCATCTTCCAGGAGCAAGATCCCATCCAAATCAAACAGGGAGGTGCCAGTGCTGATTATGCTGTAGAATCCACGAGCATCTTCACTACCTTGGAGAAGGTACTGGGGCTCACTTAAAAGGATCACGATTTCTGCCCGTTTTGCTGATGCCTCCATGTTTGTAATGGGTATGAATCATAGGAAAAACAAACAAAAACCTCACAATCATCAGCAATGCTTCCTGTTGCATCAACTGCTTAGCACTCCAGCCAAGATGATCCATGACAACTTTGGCATCATGGAGGGATTCATGACCACAGTCCATGCCATCACTGTCACTCAGAAGATGAAGACAGCCCCTCTGGGAAACTGGCATGACAGCTGTGGAGCTCTACAGAACATCATCCCTGCAATTAACCAGTGCTCCCTCAGCAAGGTCATCCCCACACTAAATGAGAAGCTCACTGGCATGGCCTTCTGTGTCCCCCCTGCCAACATGTTGGTTGTGGACCTGACCTGCCATCTGAAGAAACCTGCCAAATATGGTAACATCAAGAAGGTAATGAAAGAGCTTTGAAGGGCCCCCTCAAGAGCATCGTGGGCTACACTGAGCACTAAGTTGTCTCCTCTAACTTTAACAGTGACACCGACCCTTTCACCTTTGATGCTGGGGCTGGCACTACCCTCAACGACCACTCCGTGAAGCTTATACTCTGGTATGACAATGAATTTGGCTATAGCATCAGGGTGGTAGAGTTTATAGGACACACTGCCTCCACGGAGAAAGAGCCCCCTAGACCACTAGCCCCAATGAGAACACAACAGGAAGACAGAGGCCCTCAGCTGCTGGCAAGTCCCTGCCACACTCTGTTCCTGACCATACTGAGACTCTCCCTTCAATACAGTTTCTACACCTGACCCCCTGAAGAATGGGAGGAGCCTAGGGAACCCCACCTTGTCATGTACCATCAATAAAGTCCCCTGTACTCAACAGAAGAAAAAAAACGTAAATATGATGGCATTTTACCTTCAGCCTGAGGTTTTACATCCTTACTGTTTAACTATATATCTACTCAAGTAACACACTGAGATAGCATAAAGATATGCCTCTTCCAGAAAGTCTTTACTGTCCAGTTTTACTCCAGATGCATTTTCTTATTACTGATTCTCTTCCTCACTGTTCTGTAAACTGAGTTCCTTACTTAATTTTAATCACTTTTGGATAGGTATTCAATATCCAAGCAGAGATGAGCAAACAGTACATGCAAAATTAAATAAATAAGTACTTTTATGTCTTTTATGTATATTAAGAGTGTATAGATATTATTAGTTTTTTACTTCTGGCATGAAACCTCTATCTCATTGCTTTACAGACATGCCTTATATGTACCTGGCCTTATCACTGCCTCCCCAGTTATTTTTATAGATTTCTTGTCTCTAACCAGAGAGTAAATTCCTCAAATGTCAGGGATCATAACCTCCTCTTCTTCTGAATGGTGCTTATAAGCCAAAACTGTAACTGCTTAATAAAAATTAGGTAAATCATACACCTTTGTATTCTTGGTTGAATAAATGAAAGAATGAATGGCTGCCAAACCCTCTAATGTCTCTGTTGAATCTGATCTTCTAAGACAGAGGTGGGATAGGGCATCTCATGTCTAGCAATAAAGAAGTTGCTCTACATATAGAAGCTGAAACAAAAATCTATTTTGAAAAAATTACATTTCAAAACAGTGTAAATAAGAGTGTTCTTGGAAATGGTGTTCTTTAAAATGCTATGTTATTCAAATCAACTCTCAGTTATTCAGGAACTAATTATTCAAGGGTTGTGACCCAAGAATTCAATACTTATCCAAGTGGCCTCCTACTGAAGGTGATCAAATAGGACGTCTCTGGAAAGACACCACCTTTGTATCCCTCTTGAAAAAAATTATTTGAAGACAAACAGAAGAAAAGATATAATTAACACTCAGGAACAGAAAAGTCAGCATAAAAGAATAGGCAGTGAACATGGAGACCAATTAAAATCAGATATCCAAATAATTGCAAATCTAGTTATAAAACTAAAGGTAAATGTCAAAAAGAAAGGTTTCTTAATGAAACAAAGTCTTAGTTATAAAATAGATACAAACTCCAAGATTTTGATTAACAAAGACAAGTAATAAGAGAAGAATACAAGCCCTCTTGAATAAAGAGGTTTCAAAATAAACTATTTTACCCTTGATTTTGATAATTACAGAAAACATTAATGAATGGTTTAGGAAAGTTTACAAATAACCGCATATAAAATAAAATCAAGATGTATAACTTCTAAAAGATTGAAGAAAAGGAAAGGAAGTAGTTGATTTGTGTTTGCTTATCAAATACATTTTGAGCAGCCTCTGTTTATTGACATTGCTCTGATTTGTGTATAAACAGCAGTGACTTACAACCTAGAAACCCAAGGGGTTGATAATGTCTCTTCAAGTGAATCTAAAAATAACTCAGAAAAAAAAATGTTGTTTATAAGAAATAGTCATAAAACAAACAAAGCCAAAAGACTGAAAAGTCAAAAGTTTATGCAAAGACCCACAAGACTTTGAAGGAGGAGCCTGCAACTCTTTGACCTACCTACTGGGTTGTAGACTTTCTGGATGACCCAGCTCTGCCCATTCTTTAGCCTTGTCTTGCATATCTCTTCCAATTAGTCAAAAGGCTCAACTCCAGTGGTTCGTAAGCATGCAGCACATTCCCTGGTAAGTACATTTTTGTTTATCAGAGTGACTGGAGGTCGCTATTAACATTTAATGGGTAGAGCTGGCATGGTAGAAGAACGAAGAAACTTTCTTCATTCCACACAACTTTACAATATCCTACTAAACATTCATGTAACTTAAAACATCTCTTCTAAAAGTATTACCAGAACCTGATTATATTTCTATATTTAACAAATAATTTTTGCAGGGTTTTAATATAAATAACTTCTGTGTTAATGAAGGAAAGTGGTATTTCATTTTATTCAGAAATTTACCAAACAGTGTTCCTCACGTAGGAATATCATGTCACCGATAGCAATCTAACTCATGAAATATGACTTACCAACCAACGTAAGTGAATCAATCTATGCTGTGTTTCCTTCATAATGATTTGATGTTTGGATTACAAACATCTGACAATTTCATTATACCTTCCAGAATATTTGTGGCCAAGAATTCACATATTTAAACTCTTATTAACTTGCAATATATTTATTGACTTTATTTTTTTTTGTATTCCAGTTAAGGCATTATATTGATTCTTTTTGAAATTATGTGTTTAAGTACATGTGAATTTCATTTCAGGATATTAACAGGGATAGTGTACAATATTTGTTATAAATGGATTCTACATTGGCTTCCCTTAAAATATTCCAACATGCCAAAGTTTTTTCCAGCTCAAGTTTTTCATATAGGTAAAGTTCACTGCCCTCCACACTTGATTCAAATCCTAAAGATCTCAAAACCCTCACTTCCTGTCTGGAGGCTGTCTCCTCTGGCTTTTTTCCTCAGCCCTTCCATCATGGACAAAATTTCACCTCTGCTAAGAAGCCTTCCCTGACTCCACAACCATTGTTTTCTCTGTCACCTTCCATATTTCACTTTGTTTCTTTCAGAGCTCCTATCACCAATGCTAATTATTATTATGCTCATTTATATACTTAATATCCATTTCTCCCAATAAGAGCAATACCAAGTCTTTTTCGTTGTTATTGTTCACCACTGTATAGCCGGAGTCTTGTACACGGCCTAAAACACAATGAGAGAGCAATAATAACTGGTCGAATGAATGAAAGCTGATAGAAATTCAAGGAAAAGATGGAAAAAATCTCTCAATTATGTAGGGTAAATTTAAACACAGTTCCCAATCTTGGAGCAAATCAGTAGGCAATAAATAAGTACAAAATCTGGTTAATGTGATTAATAAGATTGCTTTCAGAGACAAACAAACACTAAAGTTTTTAAAATACATTTATTTATTTAATGACTTATTTTACATTCATGGGGTACATGTGCAGGTTTGCTACCTGGGTATTTTGCATGACACTGAGATTTGGGATACAATTGATCCCATCACCCAGGTACTAAGCATAGTACCCAATAGTTAGTTTTACAACACATATATCCCGTCCTCCCTCTAGTAGTCCCAATGTCTATTGTTGCTGTCTTTATGTTCATGAGGGTTTAGCTTCCACTTATAACTGAGAACATGAGGTGTTTGGTTTTCCTTTCCTGCATTGATTCACTTTAGGATAATGGCCTCCAGCTTCATCCATGTTGCAACAAAGGGCATGATTTCCATGTAGTATTCCATGGTATATATGCACCACATTTTCTTTATCCAGTCTTTTATGGGCATTTAGGTTGTCTGCATGTCTTTGCTATCACAGATAGTGCCGTGATGAACATACAAGTGCGTGTGTCTTTTTGGTAGAACAATTTATTTTTCTTTGGCTATATACTCAATAATGGGACTGCTGGGTGAATTAGTAGCTCTGTTTTAAGTTCTTTAAGAAATCTCCAAAGTGCTTTCCACAGTCTTTGAACTAATTTGCAGCTCACCAATAGTATAAGCATTCCCTTGCTGCACACCCTTGCCAGCATCTGTTGTTTCTTTGACATTTTAGTAATTGCAAACCACCATGGCACATGTTTACCTATGTACCAAACCTGCACATCCTGCACATGTATCCTGGAACTGAAAACTTAATTTTAAAAAATTACAAAAATTAAATTAAAGACCACATTATAAATTGCAACAGAAGAAAATAAGAAGTCTCGAGAGGAAGGTGTGGTGTCCATATTGATTTTTAACATTAGCACAATTTCATCATTTGAGAAAAGTCTGGAGGGTTTGAATCTTGGTCTTTATGACTGTAGTGGTGATAAGTAGGAGAAGACATAGCATAGAGAAGCCCTCGTTCCAGTGAAGGACATAAATATTGGCTGACGATGTATTCTTAAGGTCTGTTTTCCTGCAGTGATAGATAAAAAGTTGAGTGCGCTTCTCAGAGACTTTAAGACACAGGTGCAAAGAACCATGAAAATTTGGGGATATAAATAGTATGCTCTTTGAGATTACTGAGTTGGCATTAGAAGAAGCCTTCTAAGTGATCAGTCACTAGCAATGGAGTCAAAGAGTGTGTTGAACTGTCAAAATTTACTTTTGTAATTGGGTGAATATTCTAGTAACTTTTGTTTTTTGATTGCAAATAATAAAACCCACTTAATACAAAAAGGACAAATAACAAGTAAAAGGGACAACATGTTATGAGGGCCTTGAGGTATGCCATGGAATCAAAGGCCTATCAGTGGCATTAGCAAAGACCAGGAACATCAGAGGAAACCCATCTAAAACCAAGACAACTGCTCTTCTGGTCTCTCTTTCACACTCTTGCTCTCATTCTGTCCATCTCTGTGGTCTCCTTACTATATCTATGAGCATGTGTTTTTATAGTAGAATGATTTCCATTCCTTTGGGTATATACCCAGCGTGTTGGCTTCATATTTATCTTTCTTTGAAGCCAATGTGACTCAAAATGGCCAGCACGGTGCAAATTCCTTCCTCTCTTCAGAAATTCATGTTACTCAATTAAGACAACTGAATAAATCAACTAGCATTTCTGAATCTCAATTCCACATTCCTGGTAAAAAGACTAAATTGACCCACCATACTCAGAAGTTTACCTCTAGTCTGATCTGCTATGGCCCAAGAGAAAGAGTTGTATGCATTGTTGTTAGGCCTGCCCATGTGTGTGGGTAGTGACAGTGCAGCTCTAAGGGAAAGCGGGGGGGGGGGGGGGGTTGTGGCTGGCTATATGCCCTAAAAATGCATCTACTAGACTGGAGATATTTTTAAGTAAAAGACTATAAAGTTAGCGAATAGATCAAACTTGTGCTCATTTTGATGAAGAAAGCCTGGGTGTAAAGGAAAAGCTCCCAAGCCATTCCCAGAAAACTCAGAATAGTCAAAAAAGAAAGAAAGAAAGAAAAAGAAAGAAAGAAAGAAAGAAAAAGAATTCTACATCTCCTTTTCTACTATTTGACTTTTTTATAAGTAGTCAGCTAAGTTCAGCTAGAAAACCTTTTGCATTACTCAATGCCTGAAAATAGCATAGAGAAGAACTTTTCAAAATAAGAGACTTCTCCAGTCTCTGAAAAGTATTTCCCAAATAATGTGTTATCAGTTTCTGGTTCTGATGAGCAGTTATACTGTTACCTTGACACTCATTCTGGGCAATTGTGCCAAATTAGATGTCTTTCATATCTTCACATCTACTGCCCACGTATTTTAGGTGAGAATTAATCAGACAAGCTCTTGGAATTAAAATATGGTCCACAGCATGAGAAAAGATTCTTTCCTCATTATATGTGGATGTTATCTCTCCCTCAATAAGTCAGTAGGTCTTCTGAAATAAGATATAGCTTCCAACTTTTGCCTACATTTCTGAAAGCTAAAAAAACACCTTAGTAGCTAAATCACTATGTTAACTGTACAGGTAAGACCAGGAAATAGTGTGGAATAATGTGGCAATTTGTATTAGCTTCAGCCAAAAGTAACTTGTAAAATAAGGTGAGGGGGGAAGAAAAGAACTGATAAGCACTGACAATGAACAAACATTATATAGCATATTTTTGAGTCCTAATTTTTTAGCTATCTCAACTTTTATAATTAAGTCAAACAAAGATCTTCTATTAAAAAACTTTTTTTGAACAATTTTCGTGGTTACAAATGTTTTCTTAGAAATAAGCCTGCATCTTCCACCACCAGGTTCTAACACAAGCATCTGTGAAATCATTGTATTGAGCAAGTTAAGACTCCAAAGGTGCCACAGAAAATAAACGTATTTACTGTCACTGCTATTAAAGCTTGCTCTGAAGAGCTGGTTCTTTTGTTTTCATGCCCCTATAAACACTTGGAAAGTCCCCAGGACTTTTCTCTTAATGCTCATGATCATACATACCTCTCTCCTCTTCCCCGCCTGGCAATTTCCTCCCAGTCACTCACTAGGCTACCTCTGCTGCCTCCAGGTTAAGGATGGAGACAGAGAGGAGACAAAGGTCAAGAAAGATCTCATTTTCATTGGTACTGTCATGGCAATATAATTTTGATGCTGTCGGATCCTGGCAGAAATTGAAAGTTGGACTTTCTCTCAAAAACCACTTTGTGGATTCCTTGGGAGCCCCTTGACATCCCCCCATTGTCAGATTTCTTGCTGGTACTTCTCTTGACATCCCAGTCTCCATCTTCTGTGACACTCCAGAGCAAGATCCAAGACAACTCCTCCTGTGTGACCCTATCCAGCTCAGAGAAAATAACCACGCATCCTTAGCTAGACCAACTCTAAAGGAGCAAGTCATGGTCTGGTGAAATGGCATTAAAGGCCCAATTTCTGAGCAGGTCAGTGCCACTGTAACTACCTCTCTTCTCACCACAGTCACAGCCAGATAACCGTAGTCTCCAGCTACGTAGATATATTTTTGAATAAGTCAGACAGCAACTTTAAGAAAGGCATGTCTAGCTCTCAACAGTGGTTCAGTCCACTAAAACCTCTTTCCCTCAACTAGAAAAGAAAAACAAAGCATCCCCTTTACTCCTACCATACGGAACTGGGAAGAGTCCAAACACCCTAAGGGACCTCTCCAAAAAAAATCATCTTCAGGACTCCAGGTGAACGCTTCTATTCCTTTGAGGAGGAAGAGTTGCTAATGGTTGCCTGACTGGATTTTGAATATCCCCTTGGAAGTCTTTCTTGATGTTTTAATGCCTAACAAATGCAGAGTAGCTGGCTGCCCGCACTTGGAGTGTACAGCGGAAAGTGAAGCAGATTTAGTTTCATTTTAAATTATGCCACCCATGGGACCACAGCCAACATGGATAATGCTTCTTCCACAGGAAAGCCTTTCAAAGGCCCTTCAAAATGAGGCTCAGGGTTCTTTAGAGTTTTCAGGTACTTCACATCCATTATAGTATTTGAAACTCCTCTGTAAAATAGGAAGGATGAGTGCTAAATGAGGCCCTCAAAGAGGCAGAAGTGACTTCTTCAGAGCTCTGTACTATTAAGTTCTGACCATGAATCCGGCGCCCAACCATGAGCTGAAAAAAATTGTAAAGCAAGCAGGTTTGATAAAATAGAATTAAAAACCCAATTTTCGAAGAAGATAATATAGGACTACGAAGAGCCCTTGGAAAAAACAACCACCACCTCTATAGTGATTCCTTTTGGGAAGTCCAGGTATGTATATTTTGAATAAACTGTCCAGGCAATTTTTTTTTTCTGAATATATACTTCTTTTCCTCTATTTCCTTTCTCTCTACCATTTCCACTCCACCACCTCTCCAAGAATCACTACTCTAACAGGTCTAAGAAAATAGTGGTAGTGATTTAAGACAGTTAACCAAAAGCCACTTGACACAAAACAGTATTTGCAACCCAGAAGTAACTACTTGTTTGTATACACAGCCCACACTCACCTGCCAATCTCTCAGCTTTGCTCATCTATTAGGTTGTAGATGTGTAGAGAATTCAGGAATGGTAAACCAATAACAGGGAAAAAAGGGCCAGAGTCCATGCTATGGCCATTTATCATGACACACTTAACTACCAAGCACTTCTTAAATTACTACCTAAACTCATAAACTAAACTACACCAAAGATAAAGGGGTAGCTGCCTAGGACCTTTCTTCTGTCCTTATATTTAATTTCCTTCTGTTTTTCTCTTTCAAATGTTTTTCCTGCCAACTTGCAGCATTAAAAGAGATTGAGGAAAGCAATCCTAGGAGATAATATAGGTGTAAACAATTATATTTGACTTAGGGATTCCTTGACACACAAATCTCAACTCTGTCAGAATATTCCGAACACATAGTCATTGTTGCAAAAGACCTGGAGAAAGAATGAGAAAGAGTAATTTAATTTGGTGTGTGTACAATATTGAGAATATATCAAGTTTTAGGAGAAGAGAGGTAAAAGACAATGATGTCGGTAATTATGCAATAAATATGTAAGAATTCAGTACCTGGAAAAGGAATGATGCCCAAACAAAAAATCTAAAATATGAGCCACTGGTTCTGGGGCTGGGCAACAAGAAGACGCTCAAAGGGCCTAGGGAGGCTGGTGGTGGGAGTTTGAAGAGGGTGAAAAAGATAACTAGTGGAAAGTTTGACGGCACTGACACCTATGGTCATGTGGAAAATGGAAAGGGTGCCTAATGAATTCAGGAATCTGCTCTGGGGAGACTGCCCTGCAGAGGGTAGGGGACAACTTTCTTGTAGATGTCTATGACAATAGACTAGAGAAGACTGGCAGGCTTAAAAAGGAACTATTACGTATTCTATAAGAAGTTAGAGGAAATATGAAGAAGCTAGGAGTTGCTTAGTTTGAAAGTTAAGAAGTATTCCTTATGTCCAGTCTCTCCCAGCAAAATATTCAAGGCAAAGCTCAAATCCAGAGGGCAATCAGTAAAGCATGACTTCAAGTTAAAGATTTCAAGGCACGGGTGTAAGACCATTCAGAAATACTTAAGTCCTAGTAGGATTTCTAAGAATCTCTGGGGTATACTTCATAGACCGTCTTAGTTAAGCAGCTGGACTTTTCCAAATCATCAGGGTATTATCCATAGCAGGTTCACAGCTGCCAAAGGTAGAGAAAGACGTATCTAAGAAAGACATATTGGTGTGGCTTTTGTCTAAATAACTTTTTTATAAAATAATGCCTAACAAATTTATAAAGCTTATAAAACAATTTTATTCACTTTAGCTGAAACAGACAAACCGTTCAGAATGAAAAGACACCACTGGATCCCAACCTTCTTTGCTCAGGAAGCAGGCTGAGAAAACTACTCAGCTCTAAACACAGGTCACAGGGAAAAGGAAGGAAAGTTTTGGCCTAACCAAAACCCCAAAGACTGAGCCACGAGCCATGGAAAAGTCTCCAAGGAGAAGACCAAGGCCATAATCAAGGAACTGGCAAACATGCTTGACTAGACTTTAGAATTGCTAGGGCCTACTGACTACTATGTGCCTACCAATTCTTTTTAAAAGGAAGTGTCCTTTGGGGTTCCCCTATCTCTGAGCAGCACATGTATCATGGAGGTTAGTCTCTTGAGTTCACAGGTCTTCAGACAGAAGGTAACTGTACTCAATGAACTGTGCTTAAGGACCCTCATCTGTACCTTGCCTTAATTTAGAAGATGAGATCCTGGACTTTGAGCTGATAGGAGGTGACCAGATAGTAAATATTTTTTGCAGACCGTAAGGCCTCTGTCACAATTATTCAACTCTGCTGTTACAGCATGAAAGCAGCCACAGGCAACATATAAATTAAAAGGCATGTCTGTGTTCCTGTAAAACTTTTTAATGAAAATAAGTGGAAGACCATAGTCTGCCAATCCCTGATGTAATGGGATGATGTTTTGGTGATCTAGGACAAGACTAGTTTGTATATGAGAGAAATATAAATCATTTCTGACCAAAGGGTAAATTATGGAAGATTAAAGATGGCCACAAATCCTTTGACACTCTTCTCTCACAATTTGGACAGACTCTGGAACTGCTTTGACCAATTAAGCACAGCAGAAGTGACATCATGCTGGTTTCCTCACCCCTAAGACACTGACAGCTTCCTCTTCCTATCTCTTGAAACTCATTGCTCTTGGAGTCCTGAGGCCTGAGTGTAAAGATTCCACCTACCAACTGGAGAGACCATATGGAGAGACCTTCAGTTCATCTGGTGAGGGAGAGGGGCTCAGCAGAGTCATTGTGGTCAAGATACTAGGCAGGTGAGTAAAGCTGCCTTGGACTTTCTAGAGCCAGCTAGCTACCAGTTAAAAACTACCAAGTGACCTCAGTCAACACAACATGGAGTAGAATAATCACCCAACCAAGAACTGTTAAAATTATCCACCCACAATGTCGTAAGAGAAGTGAAAGCAATTGTATTTTAAACCACTAAGTTTGGGAGTGTTTTATGGCAATAAATAGGTCAAACGTACGGATACACATACATATGCATCCACCCCAGTATTAGGAACGGTTTAGGGATTATGGGGAATGTAACTTTGATGTTTTCTCTTGTTTTGTTCTTCATGATTTGCTGTATTTTTCAACTTTTTAAAAACAAGCTTGACAGTTTTCTTCCTGACCAAAAAAAAGGGGAAAAAAGCAATTGGGAGGAAATCTGGACTCAAATAAACAGATATATCATGGTCCAAATGATCCTTGAGAGAGAGCAATTATTTTTCAGCTCCAGTAGAAGAGCCAGGCAAGGAGGCTGACACAGAAATTTTATCAGATCCCAGAAGAAAGTTGATTAGGAAATAGCTGTGAAAATGGAGGAAAAGAGGCAGTTTTTTTAACGTTCCCTAAGAATATGAAACTTGCTACTCTCCCCTTCTGCATTTCATCATAGAGATGTAAAAAGGTCACAAGAATTATACCCAATAGCAGTAAGACTGTTTCTCCATTTTTCTGTCTCCATCCTAAATTTAAGAAAGGAATAAATGTATATAAGATCAGGCACATTTTTGCATTTCATCAGACTCACAGGAACAATATTTGTGTTTTGTTTTTTTTCAAAATTGATTCCTTTGTGTTAATAGTCTTTAAATATTGGAGTATCCCAAAAAGTAGGCCACCTGCTCTTGATCTACAAAAGGCCCCACCTCCTAACCCCAGTTTACCATTGTTTTAAAACACACATGCCAAACCGAAATTTCTTAGGAGACATTAAGTATTTCTGCTATATGTTATCAAAGGTCATAGTCTGCCTCCTAATGGATATTCTAGGAATATGTTGACCATATCCAACATGACTTTTTTGGCAGGAGAGACAAGCTGTTCTCTTCAGCAAAATGTCCAGGCAATCTGTACCCCACTTACTATATTCTAAGAAGCCATCTAGAACACTTGTCAAACAAGTAATTTGTATTCCAAGACATTAAATTTTAAAGGCAAATATTTGACCCAATTTGCAGCACCCCAATTTTTTCAAATGTTGCATCTCTTCTTTTCTCCATCTGTACTTACACAATAACAATATGGAGAATCTGTACAACAGGTGGCTTATTGATATGCCTTGGAAGTTTAAATTTCTGCTTTAATTCTCCAGAAACAGAGAGAGGAGACATCTTAATGAAGGACAGCAGAACACATGAGAAACTAATGAAAAGAACATGATGATGCCCCAGAGGTACCTAATACATTGTGAATGCCATTATAAATAAAATCTGATTATTTTTAGTTTCTTGTCAGATGTATCCTCTAAGCTTATCTTTCATTCCTGCTGCAGGAAATTCTTTACTGACACTGAATTGGACAAATGATTATTTTCCCCAACTCATGGCTTTGTGTTTCTGGAAAAATGATTTTCAGCATGCAAATTGGATGTATCCAAAATCATTCTGATGCAAGACCAGAGCTTCACAACTCTTTTTACAATTTCAAAATGAGTTTGCTGCCCAAAGGAAAACATAAAACACACCAAAGCTAGAGAAAGACAGTAACATCTCTAAATAGCCTAGAAATTTCTCCCTGCCTGATGAACTGATTTTATTAAATAGTTTACTGTTTCTCCTCAAATTTGAACGTATGTTTCTAAAAATGGGAAAATGGTGAAAAGACCCAAGGAAAGAAGTTGACAAACTGTAACCACAATAGCACCCAGCCTCAACCAACAACAATAGAACAATGAACCTGGAAAGATGTTATTTATATAATAATGATAGTAAATAATTACATAGTACTTACTATATGCCAGGTACTACTGTAAACCCTTAGTGTATAGTGATTCATTTAATCTTCACAGCAGGAGTAACTTTTATTTCCATTCTGTAGGTAAGGAAATTGAGCCACAAAAAGGTTTAAAAAATTGCCCAAAGTGTGGAGCCAGGATTTAAACACAGGCAGCTCTGGCTCTAGATTCTAGGCTCTAACAACAATACATCAGTGCCTATAACATCCAGTTTAGGACAACTAAGAATGTCCTTTGGGTCTCAAAGAAATTGCCTGGTCTGTTTTCTTGGAACAGTAAGGCCAGAGAGAGAGACAGACAGATAGAGAGAATAGATATGCCATGCTTTCTCATCTCTTCAAAAGTCTTCACAGTTTCTTAAGAGTAGTGAAAAAAAAATGTTTCTCAGGGGAGGTTGGTGTCAGGGGAATGATAAAAACAGCAACACTGCCCAAAGCTCCATAAATTACTGCTGGGAATTCAACAAGAAAGCATAATAGTCCGGTTTCAACCATCTCTCCTGCTGCTTTAATAGACCAAGATGTTTAGATGTATTTCTTTCAAGTTTTTATAGAAAAACTAGGTTTACAAATGATCTGTTTACAGAAAAAAAATACAATGAAGAACATTCCTGTGTTTTGATGGTAAATGTATTTTTGGTTGACAGGAATTTTTGTCATTGAGAGTCAATAGGGAACCCATGAAAGTTATTCAATGTCCAACAGATCCATTGAGTTAGCATATAAAAGCTGTAACTCATCAAGACAGACTAAATGTGATGAATTGTATACTCTACTCGGGATTTTTGTCAACATGATGAACTTAGGAAGATGTCTGCCTGAATGCATATTGTTTTTGTAGTTAAATAGAAATCACAAGTTACTTCAAAAGGAAAGCATGCCCACATCTGTCTTTTCTCAAGGCAATATTTTTTTCTCATGATTTCATTTGCTTCAATTTATTTTTCTGGAAAGGAGAAATATGAAATCTGATAATGCATTTTTAGAAATAACATTTAATTCATTTTATTTAAAAACTTTCATTTACTTATTTCTCTGCCTGAGGTCTACTTTATTAAAGAATTTTAGAGCGTGATGAATTTTTTTTTTTTGAGACAGAGTCTCACTCTGTTGCCCAGACTGGAGTGCAATGGTGCAATCTTGGTTCACTGCAACCTCTGCCTCCCCAGTTCAAGCAATTCTCCTGCCTTAGCCTCCCGAGTAGCTGGGACTACAGGCACATGCAAACATGCCTGACTAATTTTTTGTATTTTTAGTAGAGACAGGGTTTCACTGTGTTAGCCAGGATGGTCTCAATCTCCTGACTTCGTGATTTTCCTGCCTTGGCCTCCCAAAGTGCTAGGATTAAAGGCATGAGCCACCATGGCTGGCCCTGGTAAAATTTCATATAGATATTATTCATTCACCCAGAACACATGGATTAAGCATTTACTATGTGCCAGGAACACTTCTAAGGGATAGACTCCAATCTCATTTTAGAGATGGGAAAAAGAGAGCCAGAGAAGGAAATTGCCAGCTACAGGTAAGGCCCAAAACTGGCAGAGATGCTTAATTTTGAAGGCAATTTTTCTACCTCCTCTGATACTGCCTTGCAAGGGTTAGACTGTACTAGGTGCCATATGAAACACAGAGCACACAATAAGAAACTTCCTTCCAAAAAATCTTTTAATTGTAGAAAAAGAGGCTTATTAAAACTAAAACCATAATACCAGAGGTAAGTGCCTTTCAAGGCAACAATATAGAGATAAATGGTTGTCTCACAGAGGTTGACATCACTCATTCTACTTACTCTTTCTAGGTCCTTCGGGAAGAAGAGAGTACCTGCTTGGGGGGGTCAGGTATGATACTAGACACATCATTCATAAGATAATTTTGTTTTTACAAGGATACTGAGAGGAAAATATTATTCTCAATATATGTTCAGGAAAATGAGACTCACAAGTAATGATGTTATCTAAGGTCATATAGGTGGTGTAGAACCGGAATTCATCCCATGATTCTCTTACAGACAAGCCCAAGCTCTTTCTATTGCGGGACCCCACATCCCTTTACAACACATGCATGCCAACTGGTAGTCTCCTTTCCTGGTTATAGCAAACAGAAATGGAGGCACAAAGCATGATGGGAAGTGGTAGCTGCAGTGCACAGCATCTTTGGCTTCCTCTAGAAGCCACGGCAGTCTGGGAAATGGCCTTAGGCACCATGGAATACTGTAGCCGGCACTGCTCTTTCTGCATGCTACAATGCGTGAAAAGTAAGTTTTTATATTTGTGGTAATTGGAATTATTGTTCAGCAATTCTAGGTCTCCTCCCTCAACTTCCATAGGAAGAATATCTTCACTTCACTTAGCTTGGGCTTGGTCCTGTGACTCACTTTGGCCAATTCTCATTGCAGATTTGATGGTAGCAGATTTGACACAGATACTTGAAATGTATTTACATGGTCGGGCTTATACCATGTGGCTTCCACCATCCCCATGAGAAGAACATGATCCAGTTAGGGGAAAAGAAAATGGAAACCTGTCACTGGCTCCCCCTTCCCACATCTACATGTAGCCAAGATCAGAAGGGAGCAATGTTATTGGGAGCCACTGTGATGTGGGGTGGTTTTTAAGCTGCAAAAACTGATCAACTCCCTAATTTAAGCCAAGATTCTAACTCAGAGATTTGCCCCTCAATAACTTCTTTAACTTTAGTCATTGTATGAAACTTTGGATGTTGTATCATAATTCGATACTCTAAGGCAGGGGTCTCCAGGACCTGTACCAGTCAGTGGCCTGTTAGGAACTTGGCTGCACAGCAGGAGGTAATCAGTGGGTGAGCCAGCATTACCGCTGAGCTCCACCTCCTGTCAGATCAGCAGCTGCGTTAGATTCTCATAGGAGCGTGAACCCTTTTGTGAACTGTGCATGTGAGGGTACACTACTATGAGAATCTAACTAATGCCTCGTCATCTAAAGTGTAACAGTTTCATCCTGAAACCATCACCCTATGCCCAACGCTTTGTGAGGCCAAGGCAGGAGGACAGCTTGAGTCAAAGAGTTCCATGGAAAAACTGTCTTCCACGAAACCCACCCCGGGTGCCAACTAGGTTGGGGAGCACTGGTTTAAAGTACCTTAGGTTCTGGGACGCTCTTCTCAGATACTAACCTCACCACAAAGGTTGTTTCAAAGTAAATAAAAAAGAGAAAGACAGAGAGGGAGAATAATCAAACTGAAGGTGATGTCAGTGGTGGGTTTTGTGTATACACTTATGCATAGTTTTAACAAAAAAACTACAGCATCTAGACAAATAATGTCTGCCTCATTTTTGTGATGATGCAATTTGACCATCTTAGGAAACAGACTTGCTGATATCTAACCTATTTATTACATTCCTGGGTTGGAAACATTCAACTGATGGAGAGCTTTCTTTGTCTCAGGAACTCTTATATTTCTTGTATTTATAAAACCCATTCCTACCACAGAACTCACTATTTAGTTTTCTCTTGGTTCTTGGGTGGATTTTAAAATAGGAAGTCACTTACTAGTCAACGCATGATGTAGGGATATCCAGGAAACATCTGTGACAATTATTTTCCTGTTTTGCTTCATTTTATTGTTCTTTTCCAAACTGATGTTATTTCTCCAAAATAGCTACAGAAAATTCCATTTCCCTCACATAATGGTAAATAAGCTGAACCACAAAATGCACTCATTTTAATTTTTGCTACAATTCTATTAGATTTGCCTATGTTTTCACTCCATATTCTAATTTTTAAAATTGATGTACACAGAATAAGTCATTACTTGACCCCTCCCCCTCTCTCTTCTGGATGGAGAACTATGTAAGTGCAGTCTTTATGTGACTTTCATGGCTAGAGCTCATGCTTGTCACTACGAATAATTAAAAATATCACTTGGGAACCATCTTTTCCAGTTATAGCTTTGTTAATTCTCAGGTGAGCAAATATTACAAGACAGCAGAAGAATACGCAAAACAATGGAAACAAAAATTTGAGGAAGATATTAATAATGTGGGCCCTCTTTGAAGCCAGCCACCAATTTCTCCTCATCTAACAGTGCACTATTTCCTTTTGTCAGCTATTTCTTGCCATTAATCCTTCTATAATTGCCAATATTTCACTCTAGTCTTTCAACCTTGCCAGGCAACAACTGTAAGTGCTTCAATGCTTGCATTGTGCACAGGCAGCTCAACAGACCAATATCAGCCTGATTTTTACACAGATAGAACTCCATAGGAGTTATGCTACAGCAACTCTGTATTTTCTTAAAAATTATGGGTGTTAAACTATAGGGAAGAAAAAGATTAAGATTTCCAGAATGCTCCCTCCTTATTCTTTACTTTTTCTTCACAGAGAGCAATATTTATGATTTCTAAACTACAGTGACTGGCTCATCATCAAAACATTCTTTAAACCTGAAAGTTATAAAATTTGTATAACATTTTTCAAAAAATTAAAACATATTTTCTTAAAAACCCCAGACTGGGCACAGTAGCTCCCACCTATAATCCCAGCACTTTGGGAGGCCAAGGCAGGAGGATCACTTGAGCCAAGGAGTTTAAGACCAGCCTAGGCAACAAAGCAAGAACTCATGTCTACAAAAAATTTTTTAAATGAGCCGGTGTGGTGGGATGTACCTATAGTCCCAGCTACTTGGGAGGCTGGGGTAGGAAGATCAGTTGAGCCCAGGGGTTTGAGGTCGAAGTGGCCTCTGACTGCACCACTGCATTCCAGCATGGGTGACAGAGTGAGACCCTATCTGGAAAAAACAAAAACAAAGAAACTTTAAAAAGCTCTTTTAAGAAGGCAATTTGTCACAAGGATGAAATGTTAAGAATACTTGCTTATCTATTCTGTTGTATTGGCCTATTAAAAATACACACACACACACACACACACATTGTTTAGAGAATATGTTATAATATATATATATTTGTTTAGAAGTCAAATAATAATATATAGAAAATAAAAAAATACATATGGAAAGGTACATATACGTGTGTGTGTGTGTGTGTGTGTGTGTGTGTGTATTTTTAATACAAATCAAAAGACCTTGGCTGGCAACATGGATCTACTCAAAGTTTTAATCTTGGGCAAAGCGCTTGCCTTTTCTAAACATCAGTTTTCTCATTTATAATATAAAGATAACATCAGTCATGACAAAATCAGATAGTTGCTGGGAATATGAAATCATAGAATGTCAGAATGCACTGGGTGTTTAAATGGTTTCAGAAATTGTTAAAAATCAGTTTAAAATTAGGACAAAAATAAAAAGAATAATGATTAACTTAAATGTAGTGATACTCAGTGCTGAGATACTCCATTATTTTGACTACTTTATACCAGCTTTGAGGATGGTTTAATAAGTGTACTGAGTCTCATTACAGAATCTTAGAGTTCTTTCTCTGAACTATCTTTATAGAATAATGTGGTAGGCTGAGAAACGATACTCAAAAAGATATTCATGTCCTAATCCCTGGAAGCTGTGAATGTTACCTTTATGACCAAAACTGGTCTTTGCGTATATGATTAGGTTAAATATATTAAGATAAGGAGATTATCCTGGATTATCTGGGTGGGCCCTACATGTAATCACAAGTATCCTTATAAGAAGGAGGCAAAGGGAGATTTTACACACAGAGCAGAGGAACAGGCAATGTGACCGTGGAGACCATGGGACTGATGCCTCTACAAGCCAAGGAATGTTGACAGTCACCAGAAGCTAGAAAAGGTAAATAAAGGAATTCTCCTCTAGAATACCCAGATGGAGTGTGGCCCTATTGATGCCTTGATTTCAGCCCTGAGAAAGTGATTACAGACTTCTGACATCCAGTTCTATAAGAGAATAAATATCTGTTCTTTTAAGCCACTAAATTTGTGGTCATTTGTTATAGCAGGCTTAGGAAATTAACATAGGACTTTAGCCTACAGCTACTAGATATCCTTGGATAGGGGGCAAGACTGATACGCTTGATCTAACACTTTGCTTCATAATAAATAAGGTATGTAAAGCAACAAGTGTAGAGTTGCTGCTTATAAAATAGGCATCTTTCTTCTTACATTCTGTTGCAAAGTATGAGCACATGGTACTGTTAAATGGCAATGCTTTATTGAGAATTATCATATGCCAAATAACATCTGGTTGTCTATTTTTGTACATTAACTTTATTTCATCTGTACAATAATCCTCTAATCACATATTTCAGATGAGGATACACCAAGAAGCTGTAGGTCATATAACCTACCCAGGTCGCACAGTAATTGCCAGAGCCAGGACTTCTCCTGCAGGCAGTCTGATCCAGAGTCCCTATTTTATCCATTAAACAACACTGTGTCTCAGTGTAACAGAACAAGACACAAATGTGATTTTCAAGGAACTTATATTCAAGAAGCATCAAGGCAGCAATGTAGATACACTATCAACTTATATAAGATGCTCAGTTTTCTGGAAAAAAAGTTATATGTAGGCACGTTTCTCTTAGAAACTCATTCTGTTCAGAGCAGTGTAACAGTACAGAGATAGCTTCTAGCTACAAGATATACTATGTGTCTGTCCTGCCTCTCCCAGAAAGGATAAAGGCAGAGAGAAATAGAGGATTGTTCAGAACTCCACATGACATATTTTATAGCCCTAATTAGTGAAGCCTGAAGCCTGTCCCTTGTCAGTGTGGTCAACTATATCTTTCACTCATTTCATCAACAAATAATTACTGAGTGTCAATCACATGAAGAGGACAGTCTTAGCATTGCTGCCAGTGCTGCAAAGGTAAACAATACATCCCTCTGACCCTGAAGGAATTCACAATGTAGCAAGAGATCCAGGCTGCCATCTTGGGTTTCCAAAGCACTTCATGACCCAGTACTGTTCCATCTGGGTCTCACTGCTTACCATAAACCATAGTAAGATACATTTTATTTGGTGCTGTTTGAATTATTATTTGTAAGCATTGCTGAAGGTTTTATCTCCATCATAAACAGAGTGTTTCCTTGGAATATTTAGAATGATACTTTAAGGACAGTTGTTCTAGGGGATTCTGTATTTTATAGTCCTATTTTGTCTGCCCTATAGGCACTGAGGTTCTGCCTTATAGGCACTGAGCTATAAAAGTGACCCTGTGAAAATCAAGAATGCATGTCATTCTATTCACACACCAGTCAAAAATTGAGTTCAGAATTCTGTGTTCCTCCTGAAAGACTTGGGGACATTAGAAGAATCTAAAACAGAATTTTTCCTTCACTGTCTGTGAGCCTTCAGACCCTGAGATAATAATGGAAACTTGCTGTATTTTTCCCATGTAAAAGAGAAAAGACTGACATCTCAATTTTTTCCCAGACATTCTGATTCCTCTTTCTCCCAGAGCAATGTCAGAAGACCTTGACCTGTTTTTTGAAACAGACTGCATCAGTCAAGATCTTGTTTCACTTAATATGTAGAAACAGCCCATCCTAAGCCCAGAGAGAAGAAAAACATATTTCACCTCTGTAGGTTATCTTTTATTCAACTTTAGAAACATTAACTAAAAGCTCTAAAACATTAAGTTAAGAATATTATTGCATATAATTTTCATGACATTTAAGAATCTGTTCTCTGAACTATGGGTCTAATCTTCAGAATATTAAAACATCAATTTGTGAACATCAACACAAATGTTTTCACCTCACAAATACTGCACACACAAAAATAAAATTTGTAATTGGGAGACTTTTGTCGTCTACACTGCATTGTAACAAGTTCTAGAAGCAGCAGCCTTTCTTGGTGGACCACTGTGAATTTCTCATATTTAAGGATTAGTATTCACAGTTCCCTATTATATGCCATGAGTGGATATACATAACAAATGAATAAAATGCAATTGTTGTATCCGTCCACAAAAACAATTATGGAACACTATATGCAAGGCATAGCACTCAGTGACTTCCATATATAATAGTTCATTCATGAGAAGAACATATAAACAGATGTAGGCCTTTATTCAAACTCCTACAATGTGTCAGGCATCGTTCTAGGTGCTTTAAACATATTATTTTCAACTCCCCCAAATTAGAGAAGTAGATACTATGATCCCCAGTTTAGAGATGGAATTCTGGAAGGTTACATTGTAAGTATGTAAGTTGTAGAATTAGAACTTGAGTCTATGACTCCAAAGCTCTTGCTTTCTCTCAGTATAAAATTGCAAGCAACATGTGACAAGCAGTGAATGAGTCCCACAATATCTATCTGTAAGTCTCTTCAAAATTCACCAAAGTCCTACCAACCCAAATAAAACTCGTCAAGTGGAAGGGAAGGCAGTGAAAGTGTGCCAATTTCAATGTTTACAGATGATAAACAAGATAGACCAGATGCTATGTATACTCAGGCAACACTAACCTTTTCTAAAACTACTTGGGACTAGTTGTGAGATATTGTGGCCAATGGGCCAGGATACTACAAAACCCGAGTCAATTCAAAGTCTTATATACATAGCCACACATGCCCATACACGGTCTGTACATTGGCACATATACACATATATATTTATAGCCCATCCTTTTCAGAACTAGACTAGGAATAACTAGCAATAGAGATGACAGGAAATACATGAAATAAACCGTCATAATTTATTTCTCCACCTTAGGACCCATAGCTATGTATCCTGGGAGAATCCCTTCGAACCTTGAACACAGAGGTGCAAAAGTCCTAGTCTCCTAGTTCACCACAAACTACCACAGAAATGACACTGGTATTTTTTGGGACCAGTAAGAGAAATACATGTCAACTCTTCTCATGTGAATAGTATGAAAATGAGTTTGTGCACAACTTCTGTGATGTACTCTATTCATACAATCTCCTTCCACCTCATCTGTAAATGAAATCATCTATGTCAGAAGATAAATATAAACATTACTGAGGTACAAATGTATGCAAGAGTAACAAGCCCAGTGTCTTCTGTGTGATAGATGTTTAATAAATTAAAATAAAGATATAGTACCTGCAAATACTTTACAATTCATCAGTGATTCTCAGGATTTGCCTACATTTCAAAGGCCTAATCGGCCTTTTAAGAAAGAAGTAGTATATGGAAATATGATTTTGGAGGTGGTAAAAATGTTACAGGATCTCTGAGGTGTCGATTTTCCTGGCTAGAAAACTCTGTGGTCACAGGGCCTTTGTCCAAGTTCTTGTCCTGTGTCCAGGAAGAATGAGGTATGTAGACAAGTGAAGGGTGAAGAAGAAGAGTTTTATTTAGGGTTAGAGCAGCTCAGAGGAGTGGGTAGCTCCTCTCTACAGGCAGGCTGTCCAGTCCAGTGTTCAGCTCTGAGCAGAGAGGAGGCCCTGGAGAGAGTGGCTTCTCTCCACAGGCAAATCATTCCCACGTCTCAGCAGGTCTCTGAAGGTCTCAGCAGAGAGGGTAACTCCTCTCTGCCTGGCAGGTCCTCTCTGCAGCTGCCAGCAGAGAGCATATTCCTCTCTGCACCTGGTCGTAGCATCATCTCCAGCTCTCAGCAACTGGTCATCAGGTCCCATCATCTCCAGCTCTCTGCAGTTGGTCATCGAGTCCCATGACTTTCTTCCCTCTTCATCCTCTTGCCATCCTTCACCCTGCTCTGGCTGAGCTCAGGACTTTTATAGACCTCAGAGCGGGGGAAATGCATGCTGATTGGTCCATGGGTGGGCCCAGAAGAGGCACCATGAGTCCTCATTCTGGTCTACAGGACCAGCAGCTGGTCCCCCAGCCTTCAGGGCCTCCCTGGTGGGGCCCAAAGGTGGGGCCTTACTGGTGACCCACAGGCCTGTGGTCCCAACTACTTGGGAGGTTGGGGAGAGAGGATCGCTTGAGCCCAGAAGGTCAAGGCTGCATTGAGCCATGATCACCACCACTGCACTCCAGCCTGGGTGACAAAGCAAGGCCCATCTCAAAATATAAAAATTAAAAAAATTACCTACTTTCAGCAGGTATTTTACCCACATCCTCTCAAATTCTAACAGAAACCCTGCAAGCTAATTACTATTATGGCCATATTATAGCTGTTCAAGTTAAGGCTAGAAAAATATAAGTCTAGGTCAGAAGAACTGCTAAGAAACAGAGCCTGAATCTGATTACATATGCAGGTATATTTCAACACACTTCACTGCCTCTCTATAAAAGAAGAGCTCACATTCTCATTATTTGGTAATACTGATCAACTTCACTATTATCATCAGACAAGAATTGAGGGCCTACTGGTCATCAACAAAACAGAGCATGGAGAAGCAGCTCCTTAAAGAACATAAAATAGTTGAACAGCATGAAGAGATGATTAATGCTTCAAGACAACATGTATTACTGCTTAAGGAGTAATATAAACAAGGGTTACCAGAGTTTTTCAGGACTAGAGGACCATCATGATCAGAATAAAGGACATTAGAAAGACACCTTATTAGCACCCATTCTAATGATGTTGCAGAACAGTTTCTTAACCTTGACACTATTGATATTTGGTGTTAATTAGTTCTTTGTTGTAGGGGCTTTACTGTGTACTGTAGCCTTAGCAGTATTCCTAGCCTGTACCTACTAAATTCCAGTGGCACTGCTCATTAATGACTATCAAAACTGTCCCCAGACATTGCCAAAGGTCCCGTGGGAGAGCAAAATCATCCTAGTTGCAAATGTGTTGTAGAAAAATATTTAAAGATATGCAAGGTTTTTATAATATTATTTTAAGTAAAATAAAATTTAAATACTTCAATAAATAATATTATAAAATAATCAAAATATTATTTAAAATAAATATTATTTTAAGTAAAACACAGTCATAAAATGTACTATCTCATCCAATTTCATTTTTTGAAAAAATATACATTTATAAAAAATAGAACTTTAAGAATATCAAAATGTTAAAGTGATCATCAGCCTAGTGGTGGGATCATCAATAATTTTTCTTTCTTCATTGTGTATTTTCTATTTTTTTCCCCATTTACTATAATAAATACAAATTTATTTTGTAGCATATTCTGACAGTCTAGGAGTTCTAGAAAATTATTTATTTTAAAATATGCATAGGAAAACATCAAATTCTAGAAAAAAAATAAATTTTAAAATGAAATTAAAACATTCCCTCATAAATTTAAACTCCAGGTTTGTGAGTCACACAGATTTTTAATCTTAATTTCTTCTATCTTTGTAGTCTGAGAAAGTATTCACACCACAAACATTCATCCTGGATCAGTTGGTGTCCCTAGATCACACATCAAAAAAAATGCCAAACTGCTCTGGAGGGATTCTTTGTAGGCTTTAAGGGAGGGGGATTTTCTACCCAAGGGAAAAAAAGTAACATATCTTCAGAAATGAGTCACAATAACTTGGGGATAAATCATCCCTGAGAAAGAGTCAATGGATACAGACAGGAATGTGAAATAACTGAAAAAGAATATAAATGCAACACATTTAAAGTGATAAGAGAAGGAATTAATTGCACTACCCCGAAAAGCAAGACATTATGAAAATAAGTAATCAGTAACTATCTGGAAATCAATGAAGCTTTGAGAAATGAAACCTACAGTTGAAAAAAAAATTAGACAACTGAAAAATAAATCTGAGAAAATTCCCCTAGCACAGAGACAGAAATCATAAAAACCAAGTTAAAAATCATAGAAAACAAACTGGACACGGTGGTTCACGCCTATAATCCCAGCACTTTGGGAGGCCAAGGCGGGTGGATCACGAGGTCAAGAGATTGAGACCATCCTGGTCAACAAGGTGAAACACTGTCTCTACTAAAAATACAAAAATTAGCTGGGCATGGTGGCGTGCACCTGTAGTCCCAGCTACTTGGGAGGCTGAGGCAGGAGAATTGCTTGAACCCAGGAGGCGTAGGTTGCAGTGATCCGAGATCGCACCATTGCACTCCACCCTGAGTAACAAGAGCTAACAAGAGCGAAAGTCCGTCTCAAAAAAAAATCATAGAAAACCAACTAACAAAGTCCAATATAAGAGTTTTGAAAAGATAACTGAAAGAACAGGGAGAGACAATTTTAAAAAGTAGTAGTAAAAAATTGTCAGAATTGATTATATTCAAGAATTCTCAGCCTTAAAAAACATAAGATAAACAGGTTAAAAATCTATAGCAACACACATTGCAGTGAATTGACAAAACAAGAAATAGACAACTAGATTGATAGCTGATTTCACAAAAGCACAGTGGAAATTGGAAATCAATGGGGAAATAACTTCAAAATGTTATGGAAAATAACTGTCAACCAAGTATTTTATTCTCAGACAAATATTATTCAATAGGGAGCACACATTTTAAAAAACTGATACAGGGGCCCAAAGTGGCTCCGGCCAGATGTCGTGGCGCTTGCGAAGGCGAGGCCAAGAGTTCAAGGCCAACCAACCTCAGCAACCTTACAAGCTCTCAATGATTGGCAAAAAAATAAATAAATAAATAAATAAAAATAAAAATAAACTGATACAAAGAGGATCCACGAGAAGTCATAATTACTTACTTCTGCTGAAAGACTGCTAAAAATGTAGTTTAGGAAGAAGGGAACTAAGCTAAAATGAATGAATGAGATGCAAAATGCAAAGATGAGCAAAAATATGGGTCAATGTGTAGCCAAATCTAAACAGATACTGCAGTGTAGAACAATAATAAAAGTAAATAATCTGAAGGAAAACAAACAAGAGAGATCTAAAACAGTAGATCATTTCTCTCTTAGGAAACATATGCAATTATTTATGCATAAAATAAATGTTTGGAATTTGTTTTAAAATAAAGAAGAAATTATTTCTTTTATTTAAAACAAAGAATACGGAGAATGGATGAGGGAGAATGAAGAGTTACAGATGAAACAGATGGGACTTTACAGTTAGTTATTGAGGCCAAGTGAAGGGTACATAGGGTTTATTACATGTTTCAGTATGCTTTTATGAATAGATGTGACAGTCCATTAGGAAAAGTTGAAAATAAAATATTGAAAGCAATAATATATAAAATAGAAAGGAGTATTCAAGTCCAAGAATTTTCTGTCCAGATATGTTTTTGGAGGAGTAAAGAAGTACTGATTACCTTTAGGCTTTGTTAAATCAAGAATGGTATGTTACATATTTAAGGGCAGTTACTAAGTGAATAAATATAAAATAGATAATTTTCAAAACAATAAAGGGGAAAAAGAGTAAAGAAGACTAATCACTACAGTAGAACTCAGGGGTACAGAGGATAGAAACAAAAGAATATTACATAGAAAGCACAAAATAAGATGCTAGAAATAAAAACCCTAGTAATTACATAAGCAAATAGATTAACCCAGTAAAATTTATAAGATTTGAGTATGGGAGGAGGGGCGAGATGGCACCGTAGAAACAACTCAGGATTGCAGCTCTCAGTGAAGGCACAGAGGATTAGTCCTTGCCGCATTTTCAGACAGACATTTATTGCCCACAGAACGGGGAAATTCCCAGGTGTAGGAGAGACATAGGACAACAGCGCAGCTCCGTCTACTTGCGTGGCCATTTTGGCCGGCACCACAGCACAGTGGCACCGGGCACAAAACTCACTGGTCTGGGTGCCCTGTTAAACCGGCAATCTGAGATTTGGGAGGGCAGATTGACATGTCCATCTGATTGAACGGGACTTGGATGGTGAGCCAGACCAGGAGATTCCTGGGAAGAGCGATTTGAACTGGTGCAGTGGGCTGATGCATGGGAGATCGCACGAATCCCAGTGCCCAATCAGCAGGCGACTGGGGCACCTGCGAGAGAGTCAACCATTCAACTTGGAGAGAAAAAGAGAGAGAGAGAGGAGGGACTCTGAGGCAGGGAGCCAGGTGATTGGGCTCGGCAGGTCCCACCCTCACGGGGACAAGCAGGGTGGCGATTCGAGGTGCTCGGGGTTGAGAGTTTTGCTGCAGGCTCAGCTGAATCCAGGACGGTGCAGCTCGGTGGGGGAGGGGCGTCCACCACTATGAATGCAATCCGCCCCTACTGAGGTACACGCCCATTGCTGATGCAGCCTGCCATTGCCAAGGCAACCAGCCATAACAGAGAGACTCCGCCAACAGGGCGGAGCGCACCACAGTAGAACAGAGCCCCATGGCAGCAGGGCGGACCCACGCTAGCAGGGCGGAGCCCGGGCAGGCAAATAGTGAATAGACTGCCTCCTAGCTGGGCAGGACAGTGCAACAGATACTCATAAAGAAAGCCCCAACTCCCTGAGACAGAACATCTAAGGGAAAAAAAGGGGGGGGGGTTATAAGTTCTGCTGCAGCAGACCTAAACACATCCACCCAACAACCCTGAATGAACAATGGAGCTCACAGCTCAGCATTGGAGCTCCTATAAAGTACAGACCGTCTCCTCAAGCAGCAGCCTGACCCCTGTATATCAAAAAAGTCACCTCAGAAAAGGACTAATCAGACTGACATTTGGCGGGCATCATTCTGGGACAAAGATAGCAGAAGAAGGAACTGGTAGCATCCCTCACTGTTCTGCAGCTGCTACAGGTGTACTCCAGACAAGCAGGGCCTGGAGTGGACCTCAGCAGTCGTACAGCAGAGGGGCTAGACCATTAGAAGGAAAACTAAGTAACAGAAATACTTCATCATCAACAATCTGGGAATCCACTCAGAGACCCAATCGAATAGTCAGCAACTACTAAGATGACAGGTGGATAAATCCACAAAGATGGGAAGAAACCAGCGCAAAAAGGAGGAAAACACCCAAAACCAAAACACCTCACCTCCTACAAAGGACCAAAACTCCTCACCAGCAAGGGAACAAAGCTGGACAGAGAATGAGAGTGACAAAATGACGGAATCAGACTACAGAAGGTGGATAATGAGAAACTTCCGTGAGCTAAAAGAGCATGTTCTAAATCAATGCAAAGAAACTAAGAACCTTGAAAAAAGATTCGAGGAAATAATAACAAGAATGGACAATTTAGAGAGGAATATGAATGAATTGAAGGAGCTGAAAAACACAACACGAGAACTTCGCAAAGCATGCACAAGTATCAACAGCTGAATTGACCAAGCAGAAAAAAGAATATCAGAAGTCGAAGATCAACTCAATGAAATAAAATGAGAAACCAAGATTAGAGAAAAAAGCGCAAAAAGGAATGAACAAAATCTCCAAGAAATGTGGGACTATGTGAAGACACCTAACCTTGATAGGTGTACCAGAATGTGATGAAGAGAATGAATCCAAGCTGGAAAACACTCTTCAGGATATTATCCAGGAAAATTTCCCCAACCTAGCAAGGCAGGCCAATACTCAACTCCAGGAAATACAGAGAACACCACAAAGATATTCTGCAAGAAGAGCAACGCCAAGGCACATAATCGTCAGATTCGCCAGGGTTGAAATGAAGGAGAAAATACTAAGGGCAGCCAGAGAGAAGGGTCAGGTCACCCACAAAGGGAAGCCCATCAGACTCACAACAGATCTCTCGGCAGAAACTCTACAAGCCAGAATAGAGCGGGGGCCAATATTCAACATCCTTAAAGAAAAGAACTTTCAACCCAGAACTTCATATCCAGCCAAACTGAGCTTCATAAGTAAAGGAAGAATAAAATCTTTTGCCAACAAGCAAGTACTCAGAGATTTTGTCACCACCAGGACTGCTTTACAAGAGCTCCTGAAAGAGGCACTACACATAGAAAGGAACAACCAGTACCAGCCATTCTAAAAACATACCAAATGCTAAAGAGCATCAACAAAATGAAGAATCTGCATCAACCAATGGACAAAACAGCCAGTTAGCATCAAAATGGCAGTATCAAATTTACACATAACAATATTAACCCTAAATGTAAATGGGCTAAATGCACTAATCAAAAGACACAGACTGGCAAATTGGATAAAAAACCAAAACCCATCGGTGTGCTGTATCCAGGAAACCCATCTCACATGCAAGGATACACAAAGGCTCAAAATAAAGGGATGGAGGAAGATTTACCAAGCAAATGGAGAGCAAAAAAAAGCAGGAGTTGCAATTCTCGTTCTGATAAAATAGACTTTACAGCAACAAAGGTCAAAAGAGACAAAGAAGGGCATTACATAATGGTAAAAGGATCAATACAACAAGAAGAGCTAATGGTCCTAAATATATATGGACCCAATACAGGAGCACCCAGATATATAGGGCAAGTTCTTAATGACTTACAAAGAGACTTAGACTCCCACACAATAATAGTGGGAGACTTTAACACTCCACTGTCAATATCAGACAGATCAACCAGACAGAAAATTAACAAGGATATCCAGGGCTTGAACTCAGACCTGGAACAAGCAAACCTGATAGACATTTACAGAACTCTCCACCCAAAATCCACAGAATATACATTCTTCTCAGCACCACATCACACCTACTCCAAAATTGACCACATAATTGGAAGTAAAGCACTCCTCAGCAAATGCAAAACAACTGAAATCATAACAAACAGTCTCTCAGACCATAGTGCAATCAAGTTAGAACTCAGAATTCAGAAACTAACTCAGAACCACACAGCTTCATGGAAACTGAACAACTGGCTCTTAAATGTTGATTGCATAAACAGTGAAATGAAGGCAGAAATAAAGAAGTTCTTCAAAACCAACGAGAACGAAGACAAAACATACCAGAATCTCTGGGACACATTTAAAGCAGTCTTTAAGAGGAAAATATATAGCAATAAGTGCCCACATGAGAAGAGTGGGGAGATCCAAAACTGACACTCTATCGTCAAAATTGAAAGAGCTAGAGGAGCAAGATCAAAAAAACTCAAAACCTAGCAGAAGACAAGAAATAACTAAGATCAGAGCAGAACTGAAGGAGATAGAGACACGAAAAACCCTTCAAAAAATCAATAAATCCAAGAGCTAGTTTTTCAAAAAGATCAACAAAATAGACAGACCACTAGCCAGACTGATAAAAAAGAAAAGAGAGAACAACCAAATAGATGCAATAAAAGACGATAAAGGGGAAATCACCACAGATTCCACAGAAATTCAAACCATCATCAGAGAATACTACAAACAACTCTATGCACATAAACTAGTAAACCAGGAAGAAATGGATAAATTCCTGGATGCCTGTGTCCTCCCAAGCCTAAACCAGGAGGAAGCCGAAACTATGAATAGACCAATAACAAGGTCTGAAGTTGAGACAGCAATTAAGAGCCTACCACACAAAAAAAAGCCCAGGTCCAGATCGGTTCACAGCTGAATTCTACCAGACACACAAAGAGGATCTGGTACCATTCCTCCTGAAACTATTCCAAATAATTCAAAAAGAGGGAACCCTTCCCAAATCATTTTATGAGACCAACATCATCCTGATACCAACACCCGGCAGAGACTCAATAAGAAAAGAAAACTTCAGGCCAATATCCATGATGAACATAGATGCAAAAATCATCAATAAAATACTGGCAAACTGATTGCAACAGCACATTAAAAAACTTATCCATCATGATCAAGTAGGATTCATCCCGGGGATGCAAGGCTGGTTCAACATACGCATGTCTATAAACGTCATTCACCACATTAACAGAATCAAAAACAAAAACCACAGGATTATCTCAATTGTCACAGAGAAGGCATTTGACAAAATTCAACAGCCCTTATGCTAAAAACCCTCAATAAACTTGGTATTGATGGAACATATCTCAAAGTAATAAAAGCTATTTACGACAAACCAACAGCCAATATCATACTTAATGGGCAAAAACTGGAAGCATTCCCTTTGAAATCCGGCACTAGACAAGGATGCCCTCTCTCACCACTCCTATTCAACATAGTACTGGAAGTTCTAGCCAGAGCAATCAGGCAAGAAAAAGAAATAAAGGGTATTCAGATAGGAAAGGTGGAAGCTAAATTGTCTCTATTTGCAGACTACATGATAGTATACCTAGAAGATCCCATCACCTCAGCCCAAAAACTCCTGAAACTGATAAGCAACTTCAGCAAAGTCTCAGGATATAAAATCAATGTGCAAAAATCACAAGCATTCCTATACACCAATAACAGACTTAAAGAGAACCAAATCAAGAACAAACTGCCATTCACAATTGCTACAAAGAGAATAAAATAGCTAGGAATACAACTTACAAGGAACATAAGGGACCTCTTCAAAAAAAACTACAAGCCACAGCTCAATGAAATAAGAGAGGACACAAACAGATGGAGAAACATTCCATGCTCATGGTTAGGAAGAATCAATATCGTGAAAATGGCTATACTGCCCAAAGTAATTTACAGAATCAACGCTATCCCCATCAAGCTACCATTGAATTTCTTCACAGAACTGGAAAAAACCACCATGAACTTCATATGGAACCAAAAGAGAGCCCGCATAGCCAAGTCAATTCTAAGCAAAAAGAACACAGCAGGAGGCATCACACTACCAGACTTAAAACTGTACTACAAGGCTACAGTAATCAAAACAGCATGGTACTGGTACCAAAACAGAGATATAGACCAATGGAACAGAACAGAGGCATCGGAGGCAACACAACGTATCTACAACCATATAATCTTTGATAAACCAGACAAAAACAAGCAATGGGGAAAGGATTCCCTATTTAATAAATGGTGTTGGGAAAACTGGTTAGCCATGTGCAGAAAGCAGAAACTGGACCCCTTCCTGACACCTTACACTAAAATTAACTCCAGACAGATTAAAGACTTAAACATAAGACCTGGCACCATAAAAACCCTAGAAGAAAATCTAGGCAAAACCATTCAGGACATAGGAGTAGGCAAGGACTTCATGACCAAAACACCAAAAGCATTGGCAACAAAAGCCAAAATAGACAAATGGGACCTAATCAAACTCTACAGCTTTTGCATGGCAAAAGAAACAGTCACCAGAGTGAATCGGCAACCAACAGATTGGGAAAAAGTCTTTGCAGTTTACCCAACTGACAAAGGGCTGATATCAAGAATTTACAAAGAACTCAAACAGATTTACAGGAAAAAAACAAACAAGCCCATTCAAAAATGGGCAAAGGATATGAACAGACACTTTACAAAAGAAGACATACATGAGGCCAACAAACACATGAAAAAATGCTCATCATCACTGGTCATTAGAGAGATGCAAATCAAAACCACATTAAGATATCATCTCACACCGGTTAGAATGGTGATCATTAAAAAATCTGGAGACAACAGATGCTGGAGAGGATGTGGAGAAAGAGGAACACTCTTACACTGTTGGTGGGAGTGTAAATTAGTTCAACCATTGTGGAAGACAGTGTGGCGATTCCTCAAGGACCTAGAAATAGAAATTCCATTTGACCCAGCAATCCCATTGCTGGGTATATATCCAAAGGACTATAAATCGTTCTACTATAAGGACACATGCACACGAATGTTCACTGCAGCACTGTTTACAATAGCAAAGACCTGGAACCAACCCAAATGCCCATCGATGATAGACTGGACTGGGAAAATGTGGCACATATACACCATGGAATATTATGCAGCAATCAAAAATGACGAGCTTATGTCCTTTGTAAGGACATGGATGAATCTGGAGAACATCATTCTCAGCAAACTGACAAAAGAACAGAAAAGGAAATACCACATATTCTCACTCATAGGCGGGTGAGAAAAATAAGAACACATGGACACGGGGGGGGTACTACACACTGGGGTCTATTGGGGGGAAGAGGGGAGGGACAGTGGCGGGGGGGGAGCTGGGGAGGGATAGCCTGGGGAGAAATGCCAAGTGTGGGTGAAGGGGAGGAAGGCAGCAAAACACACTGCCATGTGTGTACCTATGCAACTATCTTTCACGTTCTGCACATGTACCCCAAAACCTATAATGCAATAAAAATTAAAATAAAAAAAATAAATTTAAAAAAAAAGATTTGAGTATGGATTTTAAAAAGAAAATTCAGCTATGGGCCAGAAAGCCATATAAAGGTTGAAAACAAAAGGCAAATACTTAGCAGCATTAATGTAATTTAGAATAGATTTTAAGGCAAAAACAAATTATTAGAGATATAACAGGACATAACACAGTGAGCAAAAAAGTTGTTTGAGCCAAAAACCTAAAATCATTCTTGACATTTTGTTCTTTTACATTATAAATCCAAACCATCAGCAAATTCTTTTGGCTCTATCTTCAAAAGAAATTTCCAGAGCCAGAGCACTTTTCACTACCTCCAATTCTATCATTTTGGTCCAAGCCATTCCCTTTCCCCTCTATTATGACAATAGCCCCCTAATGGTCACCTACTTTCACCCTTGCTCTCCTTCAATCTGTTCCCATCACAGCAGCCAAAGTGATGCTGTTAAAACAGAAGCTATATCATATCACTCCTCTGCTTAAAACCTCCCAATGGATTCTTATTTCACTCAAAATATGAATCCAACAGCATTCAAATGACTCTCAAGACCCTACTCCGTATGTTTACCCCATTACCTCTATGACTTGTCTCTTACTGTTTCTCTCATACTTACCCAAATCTGACCACACTGGCTCCTTGCTTTTGTTAGAAATGTCATCCAGGGCATTTGCACTTCAGGTGCCCTCTACCTAGAATTTTCTTCCTTCAGGTATCTGCAGGACTAGCACTCTTACCTGCTTCAAGCCTTTGCTGAAACAACTCCTTTTAAGTGTGAGGGCTTCACTGTTCTGCCCATTTAAAATTGCAAGTCATCTCCCTCTAAGATACCCCATCACCATCCCCAGCAAATTTTCTACATTGTACACTTAACCCCAACTAAAAAATACATATACATATAAGTAAACATATATGTACATGTATGTTTGCACGCATACAGACATATATATAGTTGCATGTGCACGTGCATGTATTTATGTATATATGCATATATATATCTTATGTTGTTTGTTATCTTTCTTCAATCAGTAGAATGTAGGGCTCATGTAAACAGTTTTTTCTCTTTTGCTCATTGCTATATCCCTAATCCCTTAAAAATAATGTGATCTCAATAGAATTTATTAAGTGAATGAAGGAATTTGTTCACCTAGAAAATACAATTCTGGCCAGGTGCGGTGGCTCACGCCTGTAATCCCAACACTTTGGGAGGCCAAGGTGGGAGGATCACAAGGTCAAGAGATTGAGACCATCCTGGCCAACATGGTGAAACCCCGTCTCTACTAAAAGAATACAAAAATTAGCTGGTCATGATGGCGCGTGTCTGCAGTCCCAGCTATTCGGGAGGCTGAGTCAGGAGAATTGCTTGAACCCAGGAGGCAGAGGTTTCAGTGAGCTGAGATCACACCACTGCACTCCTGCCTGGTGCCTAGCAATAGAGCGAGACTCTGTCTCAAAAAAAAAAAAAAAAAAAAAAATACAATTCTTTTGAGCTTATATGCACCTAACAATAAACATAGTCATTAAATATTCAAGGTAAAATTAAAAATAATTACAAAGAGGAAATATTTGGATATTTTAAAACATAGCTCAAAGACATCCTAATGGGTTGTAGAAAAATTTAGAGCACCTAAGAGTTAAATAGGGCATATTAAAATTGGTAACAAAAACACAGTCTTCTGATTTATAACAAAGGTGCAAATTCAACTCCGGAATGGTGATATTCCAATAAATGGTGGTGAAGTAATTAAATATAATTATAAATATTATAATATAGATGAAAATTAAATTGGAAATAGTCGTACACCTAAGTGTGGAAGCCAAAATAATCACAGTTCTAAGAGAAATTAAGAGAATATACTCTTGATTTGGAGATAGATAAAATCTTCTTAAGACATAAAACGCACTAATAATAACAGAAAAAATTGATACATTTGACTTCATTAAATAAAGAACATCTGTTCACCAAAAGTTATCATTAAGAAGGTTTAAAAAAGATTAACTTCATACTGAGGAGAATACTTCCATCAAGCAAATGATTTGTATCCTACAAATCAATTATATTTGTACCCATAATGATATTCTCAATTATCTAAAAAGCAGAAAATGCAATTTTAAAACAGGGAAAATATTTCAGTAGACATTCTACTGGAAAGAATATCAATACACTATTTACCCAATAAACATATGAAATGGTACTCAAATACCATTAGTAATCAAAGATGCAAATTAAAATGACAAGGCGATTTCACACACTCACCAAAATGTCTAAAATTTAAAAGACCAACAGCACCCAACATTGGCAAGGATGAAAAACAGCTGTAACCTTTTTGATTTGGGGATGTAATATAAATTGGTATAACAACTTGGAAAAATGGTTTGGCAATATCTCTTATCTGAAACTAAACATTTGTGTACTCTCTGCACCTAGCAATTTTGCTCTTGAGTATATACCCAAGGAAAACAAATAAACAGTGTGGTTGCTCATACAGAAATATCTCTGAAAATCTATTGACAAACTAGCAGAATTAATAATAGAATATGGGATATTTTATGGATTCAAGATCATGATAAAAAAGGAAATATATTTCTATCATGAACAAATCCTTTAAAAATTATTTAAAGGCTACCATTTACAACAAAAACTATCTAAAATATTAGTTTTCATGTATCCAATATAAATACTAATATAGGTACTATAGTTACCTAATAAAACTATTAGGTAACTATAAATCAATCTGAACATGTGAGAAAAGTATAAAAACTTTATTACTGAAGAATGTATATTAGACCTGAATTAATAGAAAAATATGCCATAACAAAAATTACACTTAAAGATGGGCAATCTCTGCCAAATAATCTATAGATTCAATGCTATAAATTCAAAACACTCTTTACCAAAGTCTGGTTACCTATGGCTAAAATTCTTAAGAGGAAAAGGATAAGATGAGGGAAGACAGTTTTGAAGAGAATTAAAAAGCCATCACCCACAACATATTAAAATGTTCCACAATGCTGCATACAGTAAGTTAAACAGTGTGGCATCCGCACAGTAATAACTTGCAGTATACTCATATGTCTGGTTTTAAGCTATTGTTTATAAACATTTTATATAAGATTCATTCATAGCTAAGTAATATCTCAGTAAACATACAATTTCATCAGTCATCAGTAAAATACAAACCAAGGAGAAACTATTTTAAACCCATTTGGTTGGGGAAAATTTGTTAATTCAATAATCCATATCAGTACCAGAGATGTTAGAAAATGTTTTTATTTATACACAAATGCTGAGGTACTAAAATTAATACAATCTGCTTTATAAAGCAATTTGACAATACCTATAAAAGTTCAATATAGGCATATCCTAGCAATCAACAATTCCACTCTTGCACATACCCACAAGAAGAGGAAAACACAGATGTTCACTGGAAGAGTGTTGGCAGAATGTGGAAACAATATAACTGTCCCTTGGCAGAAAAACATTTGAATAATTTAAATGAATACAGTATCTACATGGATAAATCTTTTAAAATAATATTGAGTGAATAAAGGCAAACTGCAAAAAGATACACAACACTGTTTATGTCAACATTTTAAACCTGTAAAATAAAGCATATATTGCTTTGAGATGCATAAATATATGTATTAAATACTAAATAACATTCATAGAAATGCTATACATCAAATTCAGGAGAGAGGTTGACCTAAGAAAAGAAGGTCAAGAAGGCATGGAATAGCTGGGTTTTAGTCATGTAATAAGTTTTTATTTAAAAAATAAGAAATATTAAGCACATTTAGCAAAGTATATAATCTTTGTAATGAATACATGGATAATGATACAATTTTCTATATGTCTGTTATGTTTGAAATCTCTTCTAATTGAAATATTTTGAGTAGTAGCTAGAATAATCTTTGGCTTAAAAAAAATATGGTTCTCATCAGTAGCTATCCCACTGCACAATTACATAACGCTTTGTCAAAATTTCAAAGGGAAACAGTTTATTCTCTTGTCTCTCAAACTAAGGCTTATGTATTTGGATCCTATTTTAGATCCCAGGCATCCGCACCTTCTCTCTGCCTGACCACTCAATCTTCTCCTCTTGTATCAGATTTCTGTGTTTCATTGAAATGCAATGAGAACATGACAAGAGCGGCCAGATCTTAAATTCTCTTAACAACAAAGCAAACTGTGTTGCTTTGTTGTTACACAAAACACATTGTTGTTTTGTTTTCTTAAATAAAGCACTGAATCAATTTAGGACATTAAAGCATGACATGCCATATCTTCACAAACAAGCTAAGTATCTCTATACAAGGCTTCAAATCCAAGCATCCTCCTAAACCCCAATCATTTCACCAGCTGCTATTAAAGATAAACTTCACTTCCTTTTTAACTGGAAATGAAAGGTTAAAAAAAATATAGCACCCAGGTGCTCACTGCTGTCTGCACATAGCATCGCCTAGATCCTAATTCTGTTTTAGCTTAGAAACCAGTCTTTGTAAACTGAGAGTGGTTTAAGATTGTGACAGTCGTTGAGTTAAATATGTAAGCTGTTTGGCACTAAGGAATCGCTACTAATTATAAAAAAAGAAAATTTACTGTTCTTCAAATGAGGCAATAAGGGGTCCAAACTCCAAACCAGAGGATTTGGATTAGGAAAATACTGAATAATGGCCCTGAACCTCATCAGCTACAAGTGACCTACTCAAGAGAAACCAATGTGTATTTAAAATTTCATCATATGTCTATATTTAACAGAAAATCAGTTTAGCAGTGAATATTATCAATGAGGGATATGTGACTAAAGTAAAGAAATAAAACAGGTCCATTTGACTGGGTTTCTTTTTACATCAACTTGAAGCATTTATTTCAATTTTGTCTACCTAGCGTAACCAAATTGATTATTTTAATTAAACAGCTTATTAAAAATTAAAAGTTCACCAAATACTTGAACTAACTTATTGTTTTTGTGGAATTGCTTGAGTTTTGTTTTTCTTTCTTCTTTTAAACACTAACCACCGAATAGAACAAATCAACAGCACAGTAGGTGAACAAAACATTTGACTTTCTTTGTAGCAGGCCAATAGAGTATGATACAGTATGATCTATGTTTGCTTATGTCCTCTACTAGCTTTCCAAATCAGTTCAGGATGTGCATTTCTGGATGAGTGTCCCATATTAAAATTTCTCTTTTTGCATTACATCACTTGCAAAGGGCTTGCACAACCCATCAAATACCAATACCTTTCATAAAAATTCAATTTCATAAAAACAAACAAAAAGGACAAAGCCTTCAGCACTTGCCTCTTAGACTTTGGCCAAATAAAAATTTGGCCTTGAAAGTGTGTTATACAAGTTTTCTACCTAAACCTGACTAATCCACAAATTATACAATACAGTTTTTAGGTTTCTAAAAGAAATTATCCAACTGGTAAATTGAGTAAAAGGCAAGAATTATTATAGCAAGGCCAGAAGCTGCTTTAAAAATAAAGCTTTCTAAGCTAAGTGAAATGATGTTTGTATAATACGTATGGAAAATAATTGTCAGAGAGTAATTATATTTTCTAATAGTTTTGATTTGGATTTACATTTATAAATTAATAATAGCTACTGGATATGTTCCAACATGGTGCTGGTGTGATTTTTTTTATCCTTTCATAATTGCTAGAGGAATTTGTACTTGACAATCCACCTTCATTGCTCTATATTATTAAGCAAAAATCAGTAAGCTTTCTCCAAAAATTTTTTCTTTTTCTTAAATTCCCCAGCTAATACAAACATAGCTTTTTACTCGATAAAGGAGAAGTTAATGAATTTGTTTTTTCTGGCTTTGCAATCCACTGAAATTCCTGCATTTCATTTCATTGTCTAAAATTGTTCACTGCTATGATTTCTGTAAATGGAAAGCAAAGAGCACATTTTGAAAATGTGCTTAACCTTGAATGAAATACTTAAAGCACGTCCTTGATTTTTTTGTATTAAGAGAAATTAGGAGGGGAGAGAGAAAGGAATGAAAACAGCTGCAGTTATTTGAATACCTATATTCTAAACAAATTAAAATAAGGCATTTACCTGAAGTTCACTCACAGGAACTTAATATACTTACTACCTCTATATCTTTATCTCTCTTTTATTTCCTCTGATTTAGAATTGACTTAATTTATAAGAAGATCAGTAAGCATTTGGCCAATAAATTAGGATGCAGGGAAATTTTCTTAGGTCTATAAAAGATTCTTTATGAGTTGTTGGACAGACACACACAACAAGACAACTAGAAAAATAAGACCGTTTATGATAAGACTCAAATGATGAGAGGCATGATGTATAATTAGGATTAAAATATAAATCTTGCGTGTAAAACACTCAATCTTTGTTATAAAGTTAAGTGCCCCATAAATAGCTTAATGGAGTACAAATCAGAGATCAGGCCTAAAAAGGTCAAATAAGGACTTAAATTAAAAAATCTGAACATCTCCTAAATCCTCAACATAGAGTCCATAGAGATTGACATCAGAGGGCTGGGAACAAATCAAGTTTAAACTATATCAAAGAAAAACAGCAAGAAGTCAAGCCAGTGAAGAAAATAGAGAAACAGACAAAAATAATTCTTGCCTTTAATGCCCTTGAATAAAACGGATGTTATGGGACTAATGGGAGACTTTGTTTTTATTTCTGAGAATTAAAATACAATGTGGTGAGAGACTAATGGGCCAGCAATGGAGTTTTAATTGGAAAATATCAAAAGCAACTCAGAATGAATACAGAAATTTAAAGTCCTCAAATGTCCACCTCATGGGTAACTGTATTAAAAATCAAATGGGATAGCCAAGAATACCAAGAACCATGTAGATTTTGGTGAGAAATTTTGGAATAAAGATTAAGAGAAGGAACCAATTAGAGTGAAGATGTCTTATCTTGAGCTGAAATACAGAAGGATATCTGACTTTCCTAGCTAGCCACATAAAACTGAAGAAAAACGAAGACTGCTTTAGGTCCACTTAGTCCATGGAAGCAGGAAGTAGAAATGCATAGGTTTGTAACTTCTCAATTAAAACATGGCACACTGATTAGCCAATTAAATTAGCAATTGTTCCTCCCTATAGAATAGCCGGAAAATTGACTGTGGAAGGAGCCAAGCCTGGTGTGGGGAGAAGGACAGATGACCTCAGGATTACTGTCTCCTTCTTATTCCCTCATCCAACCATTATTGAGGATGATTTAAGTGTTCAAGAAGAACCATAGCCTCACAACTACTTAACCTTCTCAACCTTTACCTCCAGTCATCGTAACTTACCCCGGTAACTCTTCCTTTTGCCTGTGTCACATGTTTAAGAGGTCATCAATAGAAGCAGGCCACCTTTCAGATTCTTAACACCAATTGTTTTCTCAGCCATAAAACTTCCCGCCCTTGCTCTCAGTTAGCTTGTGCACTCCCTCATGCTAGCACTAGCTCTCAATCTCTCCCTCCCTCCCTCCCTCATTCTTTCTTCTCTTCTCTTCTCCCTGCCTCTTTCTCTTTCTGTCTCTTTCTTTTCATCCCAAGATAACTATTCTTCAATGGTATTCAGTTCTTCTAGATCCTTGACCATTCCATTTCATCTATAAACTGGCATTAGACAAAGTGATAGAGAACAGAAGCGGTGATGAAGAACAAGGATCTAAATAGCCAACACTGACCCACAGATACCACAAAGCCAACATGTACAAAATCAAAGTCATCATTTTCTCCCCTAAGTTGCTTCTCTTCTTGGTTTCTCTGTCGGTGCTATGTTCTACCATCAGTTTCATTCTCTATGACAGAAACCTTAATGCAGAGTTTCTCAACCCTGACACCACTGACAGTTTGGTCTGGATAATTTTTACTGTAGGGATTGAACTTGTCTCCTGACCACTAGGTGGTGCCAGTAACACTACCCCCATCCTCTGGTTGTGAGAACCAAGATGTCTCCATTCATTGCCAAATATCCACTGAGATTGTGGGGTAGGAATCATCATCAGCTAAGAATGATTAGCTTAAAACCATCCTTTTTTCTTCTGCCTTTTATATGTGCCATTGCCATCAATGAGCTCCAATTTGTATTTTCTCTAATAATAACAGAAACCATTTATTGAATCAATCCTACATGTTAGGCACCGTGTTGGGTCTTTTAAATACAGTATCTCATAAATTTCTACATTCTAGGAATGTTGGAGTGATTATCGTGCCCATTTTAAATATGCGGAAACAGCTTTGGAGGAGTTCAGTCACTTGCCCAAGGCTACACAGTTAATTTTTAACAAAGAAAGAATTTGAACTCAGGTCTGTTCCACTTTGGAATCTGTGCAGTTTCCCTCTGCACTGCACTGACTCCTTTTTATCTCCCACTCTCTTCCTCTCTCTTCTCACAGCATTGGTTCATGATTTTATTCTCTCTTGCCCAACCAGTATCCACAGAATATTAACCTGGCTCCATATTTCTAGGCACAAAATTGCACAACAATCTTTCCAACCTGCAGGTCAGACCATACCCTTCACTCTCTGGCCCATTTCTCTCACCTCATCTCTTCCACTTTCACCTGTGCCCTTTACTGCAGATGTATAGGTTTTTCTTTTCCTAATAAGTTGGGCTTCTTCCTGTTTCCATACCTTACCCATACTATTCAGAAAGGCTTCCCCCAGGAAGCCTTCTCCCATTATCCTAGCCCATCTGTCTCTCAAATCTCAATTGCTTTGTAAATTAGCAACCAAATATTTATTATACTAGTGGTTCACAGTCTTATTAGAATCCTCCCTGAGAGCTAATCAAGAACACGGACTCACTGAACTAGGGGACATCCTGGTTTTACCAGTTCTCCAGGTGTTTCTGATACTGACCAAATTTTGAGAATCACTGTACTATATCATTTTAAACCATTCACAAGTGGTTTTATAAAAGCAAGTATTTTCTCCAACATTATTTGAAATTCCTAAAGTGGAAAAAACTTACCATTGTTATCTCTCTTCCGATACCAATATACCTTTCTGTCATCAATACTATTTATTAATGACGAAAACAGGAATTCTCTTGTATCAACTCTATGCAATACCCTGATTCTGGATAAATTAGGTTGAGGGAGGATAAAAACTGGGGAGGGGTAAGAGAAGTAACTTACAGTGAGTGATCAGTTACATATCAGCTTATCATTAATTCTATGGTATACTTGCATAATTATGCCATCTTCTGTTTGATACTTTTAAGAGTTTGCTCTTTGGACATTTTGCCTCTGTGTCAATTACAAGGCTAACATATAGATATGCATCAATATTTTTATATGTCACAGGTACTTTATTACACATCTAAAATACATTTTACTCAATACTATAAAGTCAAATTTTAATGTAAAATAAATGTTGCTGTCAAATAAAATCATAACATTTCAAAGAGTTTTTACTTCTCACTCAGCCAGTTAAAATCACAGTGAACTCATAACAAAAAAACGTTACAATATTGGAAATCAAGTGATTTGAAATTAGTCAACAACCTGGTAGAATGCTGTGTACTGTGGGGACACATGAATGTTTATAGAACATTCCCCACAGTCATTTGTAATCTAATCATAGAACTACAGAGAGAGTGATAAAATGTCGGAGGTCATTTAGTTAACCTAACTGCCAGAGAGAGGTTCATCTATTTCTGTCAGACTGTCATATAGCTAATGCATAAATTCTCCAGGGAAGAAGAGTCAACAAGTCCCTTGGTAATCTGTCGCAGTTCCTTACAACACAGCCATTGGTATGTTTCTCCTCTCAGAATCCAGCCCTGGCTACTCCAAGTGTAATCCTTGACCTGGGACCTTGACCAGATGAAGACTCTCAAGCCCCACCCCAGAGCTACTACATCAGAAACTGCATTTTAATAAAATCCCCAGACAGTTTAGTGCACCTTAAAGTTTGAGATGCTCTGCTCTAATGCATTGGGCTAAGAATCTAAAGAGGAAAACAAGTGTTTAAAAGTCATGAACTAGACTTAGTAAGCACTGAACCAAAGTGCAGAACATAATTTATTCTCCTGAATATATTAGAGGCTTTAGGAATAATCAATCAGTCCGTAAGGATTTGTTGCTGTTTCTACTGTACTACTCAAGCACAAGCATTAAATTCTGCCAGACACTCTCCAAGACCAGAGTAAAGTGTGTCCACGGAAGATGAGGTCATGGGGAGGGGGTATTGCCCCAGTTGTTTGCAAAAGGATAAGAAATCAGCTTTTTCAATGCCTGAACATAAATTAAACTAAAGCAGATATTACAACACATGAAATTATTTATGACAGGAAAACCTACTGTAGGCAAATAAAATATTTCTGAGAAAATGTCAAGTTCCTGTGAACTCTATAACAATTCTTAAATTTTTTTAAAAATCACTTCAAGTATTGGTATGAAAGTAACAATTACATTCCAGTGGTCAAAAGCTATAGTATTTTTCCAACACTATAGATTTAAATTTCTTTTCTAAAATATTTTTTCTCTAAGAGTTATTGAAAAATCTATAAACAAGAATATATCTAAGAGCAAGATGACTTACTAGAGGTGCTCTAGTGGTCATCTAGTGGACTTACTGGTTGGTACCCATGCCAACACAGAAAAAAAAAAGAAACAATGAATAAGCAGCTAAAATTCAAATAGAGTGTCTGAAGGAGAGCACCAGAGTTCTGCAAGGCAATGGAGAAATCCCCATGGAGCACAGAAACGTGGTACAGAGAGGAGAAGGAAACATCCTGCCTCTCCCACCCTGTTTCCTCCACTGGGATCAGATCAGAGTCAAGAAGGGCTTTCCCTTGCAAAGAAAAGGTAAGCAAGAGGTCCCCAGCAGCCCCTATTACCACTAAAGACACCTGCACTTCTTGCTGCAAGAGAATCCCACTAGTCCTTACAGCTCCTGAGTCCAGTTTGGGGAGATGGCTGGAATTCACATGGCTATATTGCTGCAGAACAGGAGCACATGTTGCGTACTCCCTGCCTCTATGACCTGAGCTGCTATAGCACAGTGCCATCTTGAAAGCAGAGCCACTGCTAGACTACTCCCTACTTTGGGTGCCAGCAGCCACTGCGTCCCTCTATCCTCAAGGCTTCTCCATCATATTACCATGCTCACACACATGGGTACAGCACCATGATCCAAGATACTAAGAGCCAAGGCTCAGTAGAATGGCCATGACTCTCGCACTTGAACCCCTACTGTACCCTGCTTCTCAAGAAAAAGGCCTCACTGCTTTTCCCAAGGAAAAGACAGTACAACTCTGTGGCCCTACACTTGGTGAGCCTGACCAAAGCTGGCTTAACTGCTATGCATGCACTCCTGGCCTGAGAACTAGCTCGGTGGTTCTGATCCCAGTGAGTCTGCCCCAAGCCAGCTGAACTGCTGCATGTGCATGTCCCCAGCCTAAGAACCAGCCTGGTGCCCACCCCAAACAAAGCCACAGCACTGCCACCACAAACTCCCACAGTCTACGCCACTGAGGCAGTCACAGATGTCACTGAAATAGATTATAGCTGAAGAAACTACACAGACATGACTGGGTGCAGTGGTTCACACCTGTAATTTCAGCACTTTGAGAGGCCAAGGAAGGTGGATTGCCTGAGATTAGGAGTTTGAGAACAACCTGGCCAACATGGTGAACCCCAGTTCAACTAAAAATACAAAAATTTGCCAGGCATGGGCAATAGTACCGTGTAATAGTGCCTATAATCCCATCTACTTGGGGACTAAGGCAGGAGAATCAATTGAATTCGAAAGGCAGAGGTTGCAGTGAGCCCAAACCATGCCATTGCACTCCAGCCTGGGCAGGAAGAGTGAAATTTCACTTAAAAAAAAAAAAAAAAAGTAAGTACACAGACAAGACACTGCCTTACTGCATTCACTCAAAACCCCAAACCAAAACAACCTACCCAGTTGACACCCTAGGATCTATCTATAAGAAAAAGTTTTTCCCCATGAAAGCTACTCCATGAAATTTAAAGGTGATTGTCCAACCAGATATACATAATCAACATCAGAATAGAAGAAACATAGAAAAGCAATTAAAGAAAAAATTCTAAAGGAAAAAAGTAATTCTCCAGTAGTAGACTCCCAAAGAAAAGGAAATTTCTAAAATGCCCAAAACGGAATTTAAAATAATGCTCTTAAGGAAACCCAGTAAGACACAAAAGAATTCAGATAAACCTAACAAAACTAAGAAAAGAATTTATGATTTGAATGAGAAATTCTACTCCAGAGGCTGAGGCAGAGGTTGTGGTGAGCCAAGATCATGCCACTGCACTCCAGCCTGGTCGACAGAGTGTGACTTAAAAAAAAAAAGAACCAAACCGAAATTAGGAATTTTGGATCTGAAGAACTCAATAAAGAAAATTTAAAATACAATTGAGAGCTTCAAGACAGGTTTTCTGAAATAATCCAGGCAGAAAGAAAATAAAGAAAGAAAGAAAGGAGAAAGCCTATGGGGTCTAAAGGACAACACCATTAAGCAAATAAAAATTTATATTAAGGGAGTTCTAGAGGGAGAAGAGATAAAAGACAGGCAAAGAAAAATTATTTAACAAAGTAATAGCAGAATACTTCTCAAGTCTTGGGAGAGATATAGACACTCAGATATAGGAACCTCAAGAGTTCTCAAGTAGATTCAACCCAAAAATTCCTTTCCAAGACACATTTTAATCAAAGTTCCAAAAGTCAAAGACAAGGAGAGTATTCTAAAAGCAGCAATAGAAAAGCATCAAGTCACATATAAGGGAATCTCCATTAGAATTTCAGCAGATTTCTCAGCAGAAATCTTGTAAACCATGAGAGAATGGGATGATATATTTAAAATGCCAAAAGTGGAAGAAAAAAAACCCAGTAGTGAATAATCATATACCCAGTTAAGCTATCCTTCAGAAATGAAGAAGAAATAAACTCCTTCTCAGACAAGCAAAAGCTCATGGAATTCATCAAAACTAGATGGGTCTTACAAGAAATGCCTAAGGGAAGCTAAAGGACACTATCATGAAAACAAGTGAACATATAAAATTCATCAGTAGAGGTAAATTCATAATCAGACTCCAGTACAGGAATGGTGCCTTGTAACACTTTCAAACCTCTTGTATGAAGGCAAAAAGTCAAAATGGCAAAAAGTAACTACAGTTATAATTTATTTTATTTTATTTTTTTATTATACTTTAAGTTCTGGGGTACACATGCTATGGTGGTTGGCTGCATCCATCTCCCCATCACCTGCATTAGGTATTTCTCCTAATGTTACCCTCCCCAATTCTCCCACCCCCTGCTATTCCTCCCCAGCTCCCCCAAACCCCAAAGACCCCAGCATGTGATGTTCCCCTCCCTGTGTCCATGTATTCTCATTGTTCAATGCCCACTTATGAGTGAGAACATGCGGTGTTTGGTTTTCTGTTGTGTCACTTTGCTGAGAATAATGGTTTCCAATTTCATCCATATCCTTGCAAAGGACATTAATTCATCCTTTTTTATGGCTGCATAGTATTCCATGGTGTATATGTGCCACCTTTTCTTTATGGTGGCACCTGGGTACATTCCAAGTCTACCATTGATGGGCACCTGGGTACATTCCAAGTCTTTGCTATAGTGAACAGTGCCACAATAAACATACGTGCACATGTGTCCTTATAATAGGATGATTTACAATCCTTTGGGTATATACTCAGTAATGGGGTTACTGGGCCAAATGGTATTTCCATTTCTAGATCCTTGAGGAATTGCCACTGTTTTCCACAATGGTTGAACTAATTTATACTCCACAATGGTTGAACTATTTACCAACAGTGTAAAAGTATTCCTATTTCTCCACAATGGTTGAATTAATTTACACAATGGTTGAACTAATTTACCAACATTGTAAAAGTGCTCCTATTCTCCACATCCTCTCCAGCATCTGTTTTCTCCTGATTTTTTAATGATTGCCATTCTAACTGACAAGAGATGATATCTCAATATGATTTTGATTTGCATTTATCTAATGACCAGTTATAATGAGCATTTCTTCAAATGTTTGTTGGCTGCATGAATGTCTGCTTTTGAAGAGTGTCTGTTCATACCCTTTGCCCACTTTTTGATGGGGTTGTTTTTTTTCCAGTAAATTTGTTTTAAGTTCCTTCTAGCTTCTGGATATTAGTCCTTTGTCAGATGGGTAGATTGCAAAAACTTTTTCTCTTTCTGTTGGTTGCTGCTTCACTTTAATGATAGTTTATTTTGCTGTGCAGGAGCTCTTAAGTTTAACTAGGTCCCATTTGTCTATTTTGGCTTTTGTGGCTATTGCTTTTGATGTTTTAGTCATGAAGTCCTTGCCTATGCCTATGCCCTGAATGGCTTTGCCTAGGTTTTCTTCTAAGGTTTTTATGGTGTTAGGTCTTACATTTAAATCTTTAATCCATCTGGGGTTAAATTTTGTATAAGGTGTAAGGAAAGGGTCCAGTTTCAGCTTTCTGTATATGGCTATCTTGTTTTCCCAACACCATTTATTAAACAGGGAATCGTTTCCCCATTGCTTTTTTTTGTCAGGTTTGTCAAAGAGCAGATGATTGTAGATGTGTGGCATTGCCTCCGAGGCATCTGTTCTGTTCCATTGGTCTATATCTTTGTTTGGTACCAGTACCATGCTGTTTTGATTACTATAGCCTTGTGTGGTAGTTCAAAGTTAGGTAGTATGGTGCCTCTTTTTTGTTGTTCTTGTTGTCTTTGTTTTATTATTATTATTATTATTATTGTTGTTGTTGTTGTTGTTTGGTACCAGTACCATGCTGTTTTGATTATTATTATTATTGTTTGCTTAGGATTGTCTTGGCTATGTGGGCTCTTTTTTGGTTCCATATGAAGTTTCAGGAGGTTTTTTTCCTGTTCTGGAAGAAGGTCAATGGTAGCTTGATGGGGATAGCATTGAATTACTTTGGGCAGTATGGCCATTTTCATGACATTGATTCTTCCTAACCATGAGCATGGAATGTTTTTCCATCTGTTTGTGTCCTCCCGTATTTCCTTGAACAGTGGTTTGTAGTTCTCCTTGAAGAGGTCCTTCACGTCCCTTGTTAGCTGTATTCCTAGATATTTTATTCTCTTGTAGCAATTGTGAATGGGAGCTAGCTCATGGTTTGGCTCTCTGTCTGTTATTGATGTATAGGAATGCTTGTGATTTTTGCACATTGATTTTGTATCCTAAGACTTTGCTGAAGTTGCTTATCATTTTAAGGAGATTTTGGGCTGAGATGATGGGGTCTTCTAAATATGCAATCATGTCATCTGCAAATACAGACAATTTGATTTCCTCTTTTCCGAATTGAATACCCTTTATTTCTTTTTTTTTGCCCGATTGCTCTGGCCAGCTTTCAATACTATGTTGAATAGAAGTGGTGAGAGAGGGTACCCTTATCTTGTGGCAGTTTTCAAAGTAAATGCTTCCAGTTTTGCCCATTCAGTATGATATTGGCTGTGGGTTTGTCATAAATAGCTTCTATTATTTTGAGATACATTTCATTGCTACCTATTTTATTAAGAGATTTCAGCATAAAGGGCTACAGTATGATATTGGCTGTGGGTTTGTCATAAATAGCTTCTATTATTTTGAGATATGTTTCATTGCTACCTATTTTATTAAGAGATTTTAGCATAAAGGGCTACTGAATTTTGACTAAGGCCTTCTCTGTATCTATTGAGATAATCATGTGGTTTTTGTCTTTGGTTGTGTTTATATGATGGATTATGTTTATAGATTTGCATATGTTGAACCACTCTTGCATCCCAGGAATGAAGTCAACTTGATCGTGATTGATAAGCTTTTGGTGTGCTGTTGGATTTGATTTGTCAGTATTTTTTGTTGTTGTTGTTGTTATTGTTGTGTCAATAGCAGGTTTAGGTATTGGGATGATGTTGGTCTCTTAAAACGAGTTAGGAAGGATTCTCTTTTTTTTGTATTGTTTGGAATAGTTTCAGAAGGAATGATGGTACAGGCTCCTCTTTGTACTTCTGGTAGAATTCGGCTGTGACCGGTCTGGTCCTGGACTTTTTTTGGTTGGTGGTAGGCTATTAATTGCTGCCTCAACTTCAGACCTTGTTACTGGTCTATTCAGGGATTCAATTTCTTCCTGGTTTAGTCTTGGGAGGGTATAAGTGTCCAGGAATTTATCCATTTCTTCTAGATTTACTGGTTTGTGTGCATAGAGGTGTTCATAGTAATCTCTGATGGTAGTTTGTATTTTTATGGAATCAGTAGTGATGGCCCCTTTATCATTTTATTGCATCTATTTGATTCTACTCTCTTTTCTTTTTATTAGTCTGGCTAGCAGTCTATTTATTTTGTTGATCTTTTCAAAAATCCAGCTCCTGGATTCATTTTTTTAAGAGTTTTTTGTGTCTCTATCTCCTTCGGTTCTGCTCTGATCTTAGTTATTTCTTGTCTTCTGCTAGCTTTTGACTTTGTTTGATCTTGCTCCTCTAGTCTTTTAATTGTGACATTAGGGTGTCAATTTTATATCTTTCCTTGCTTCTCATGTGGGCATTTATTGCTATAAATTTCCCTCTAGACACTGCTTTAAATGTGTCCCAGAGATTCTGGTACGTTGTGTCTTCGTTCTCATTGATTTTGAAGAACATCTTTATTCCTGCCTTCATTTCATTATTTATCCAGTAGTCATTCAGGAGCATGTTGTTCAGTTTCCATGTAGTTGTGCAGTTTTGAGCAAGTTTCTTAATCCTTTGTTTTAATTTGATTTCTTGGTGGTCTAAAAGACTGTTTGTTATGATTTCCATATTTTTGCATTTGCTGAGAAGTAATTTACTTACAATTATGTGGTCAGTTTTAGAGTAATTGTGATGTGGTGCAGAGAAGAATGTGTATTCTGTGGATTTGGGGTGGAGAGTTCTCTAGATCTCTATTAAGTCCACTTGGTCCAGATCTAAGTTCAAGTTCTGGATAACTTGTTAATTTTCTGTCTCATTGATCTGTCTAACATTGACAGTGGAGTGTTCAAGTCACCCACCATTATTATGTGGGAGTCTAAGTCTCTTTGTAGGTCATTAAGAACTGCTGTATATATCTGGGTGTTCCTGTGTTGGAAAAACATATATTTAGGATAGTTAGTTCTTCTTGCTGCATTGATCCCTTTACTATTATGTATGCCCTTCTTTGTCACTTTTGATCTTTGTTGGTTTAAAGTCTGTTTTTAGCAGAGACTAGGACTGCAACCCCTGCTTTTTTACAGTCTCAATTTGCTTGGTAAATCTTCCTCCATCCTTTTGAGTTTATGTGTATCTTTGCACATGAGATGGGTCTCCTGAATACAACACACTGACGGGTCTTGACTCTATCTAATTTGCCAGTCTGTGTCTTTTGATTGGGAGGCATTTATCCCATTTACATTTATGGTTAATATTGTTATGTGTGAATTTGATCCTGCCATTTTAATACTAGCTGGTTGTTTTGCACATTAGTTTATGCTGTTTCTTCATTGTGTCAATGGTCTTTACCATTTGGTATATTTTTGCAGTGGCTGCTACTGGTTATTCCTTTCCATGTTTAGTGCTTCCTTCAGGAACTCTGGTAAGGCAGGCCTAGTGGTGACAAAATCTCTCAGCAGTTGCTTGCCCACAAAGGATGTTCTTTCTCTTTCACTTATGAAGCTTATTTTGGCTGGATATATGTAATTCTGGGTTGAAAGTTCTTTTCTTTAAGAATGTTGAATATTGGCCCCCACTCTCTTCTGGCCTGTAGGGTTTCTGCTGAGAGATCCACTGTGAGTCTGATGGGCTTCCCTTTGTGGGTAACCCGTCCTTACACTCTAGCTGCCATTAGCATTTTTTCCTTCATTGCAACCCTGGTGAAGCTGATGATTATGTGCCTTGGGGTTGCTCTTCTTGAGGAATATCTTTGTGGTGTTCTGCGTTTTTCTGAATTTGAATGTTGGCCTGCCCTGCTAGGTTGGGAAAGTTCTCCTGGATAATATCCTGATAATGTTTTCCAACTTGGTTTCATTCTCCCCATCACATTCAGCTACACTCATCAAACTTAAGATTTGGTCTTTGCACATAATTCCATATTTCTTGGAGGCTTGATTTCTTTTCACTCTTTTTTTCTCTTTTCTTGCCCTTTCATTTTATTTCATTGAGTTGATCTTCAATCTCTGATATCCTTTCTTCTGCTTGATTGATTTGGCTATTGAAATTTGTGTATGCTTCATGAAGTTCTCGTGCTGTGTTTTTCAGCTCCATCAAGTTGTTTATATTCTTCTCTAAGCTGATTATTCTAGATAGCATTTCGTGTAATCTTTTTTCAAGGGCCTTATTTTCTTTGCATTGGGTTAGAACAGACTCCTTTAGCTCAGAGAAGTTTGTTATTACCCACCTTCTGAAGCCTGCTTCTGTCAATTGGTCAAACTCATTCTCCATCCAGTTCTGTTCCCTTGCCGGTGAGGAGTTGTGATCCCTTGGAGGAGAAGAGGTGTTCTGTTTTGGTGATTTCAGCCTTTTTTCACTGGTTTCTTCCCATCTTCATGAATTTATCTACCTTAGGTCTTTGAAGTTGGTGACTTTCAGATGGGGTCTCTGAGTGGACACATTCTTTCTGATGATATTGAGGCTATGTCTTTCTGGTTTTTAGCCTTCCATCTAACAGTCAGGCCCCTCTGCTGCAGGACTGCTGGAGGTCTACTCCAGACCCTGCTTGCCTGGGAATCACCTGCAGGGGCTGCAGAACAGCCAGGATTGCTGCCTTTTCCTTCCTCTAGTAGCCTCATCCCAGAAGGGTACCTGCCATATGTCAGCCAGAGCTCTCCTGTATGAGGTGTCTCAGGATGTATGGAAGTCAGGGAGCCATTTGAGGAGGCAGTCTGTCCCTTATCAGAGCTCAAGTGCTGTGCTAGGAGTTCTGTTGCTCCCTTCAGAGCTGATGAGCAGGGACGTTTAAGTCTACTGAAGTGGAACTCACAACCGCCCCTTTTCCCAGGTGCTCTGTCCCGGGAAGGTGGGGCTTTATTTATAAATCCCTGATGGGCTGCTGCCTTTTTTCAGAGATGCCCTGCCCAGCAAGAAGAAAGTCTAGTCACAGTCTGCCTACTGAGGCCTTGCTGAGCTACCACCCAGTTTTGTGCTGGAAACCCATGGTGCCAGTGTTGTAGGCACTGGCAAAAATCTCCTTGTCTGTGGGTTGTAAAGACTGTAGGAAAAGTGCAATATCTGAGCCAGACTGCCAGAGTGTCCAGAAAAGTCCCTAACGGCTTCTCTTGGGTAGGAGGGCGAGTTCTCCAGCCCCTTGCACTTCCCTGTGAGGCAACACCCCACCCTGCTTTGGTTTGCCCTCCTTGGGCTACACCCACTGTCTAACCAGTCCCATTGAGATTAACCTGGTACCTCAATTGCAAATGTGAAAATCACTTGCCTTCTGCATTGGTCATACTGGGAACTGTACTCTGGAGCTGTTCCTATTTGGCCATCTTGGCAGAAGTCTACTATTTGAATTTTCTGCATGTGTGGCACTGCAGGAATTTAAGTACAAGTCTGCTAGACCTCAGAGAATATGCTTTAAATCCCATCGCACACACGCCCACGCCTGTCCATGCATGTGCACTACCGCTGGGTTCCCTCCGTTGCAGCTACAGTTACAATTATTTGTCAAGAAACATACAATATGTAAAGATGTAACTTAAGGCAACAAAACTATAAATGATGGGGAGATGGTAAAAGTCTACAATGTTTGTATGTGAAAATTATATGTTTAAAATAGTTCATTATAACTAAACGATTCTTTCTGTTAGCCTCATGGTAGCTGTAAAGAAATTGCAGCAGATACACAAACAGGAAAAAAAAAGGTGATAAAGCTTAGCGCCACAGAAAACCATCAAACAACAAAGGTAAACAACAACAAAGGTAAACAACAACAAAGGAACACAATCTACAAAACAACCAGAACACAATTAACAAAATGGTAGAAGGAAGTTCTTACCTATGAATAATAACCTTGAATATAAATATATTAGATTCTCCAATGAAGAAATGAAGTGTTTTGATTTTTTTTTTTTTTTTTAGACGGAGTTTTGTTCTTGTTACCCAGGCTGGAGTGCAATGGTGCTATCTCGGCTCACCGCAACCTCCGCCTCCTGGGTTCAGGCAATTCTCCTGCCTCAGCCTCCTGGGTAGCTGGGATTACAGGCACGCGCCACCATGCCCAGCTAATTTTTTGTATCCTTAGTAGAGACGGGGTTTCACCTTGTTGACCAGGATGGTCTCGATCTCTTGACCTCGTGATCCACCTGCCTCGGCCTCCCAAAGTGCTGGGATTACAGGCTTGAGCCACTGCGCCTGGCCTGATTTTTTTTTAAAAGACCCAACTATATCTTACTTACAAAAGATTCACTTCACCTATGAGGACACACATAGACTAAAAGTGAAGGGATGAGAAAAGACACTTCATGCAAACAGAAATCAGAAGTAAGAGTAGGAGTAGCTATACTGCAAAAAGTGACAAAGTTATTAATAATTATAAAAGAATTTATTTAGCAAGAGTATATGACAACTTGTAAATGTATATGCACCCAACACTGAAGCACCCAAGTATATAAAGCAAATATTATTAGATCTAAAGGGAGAGAGAGACTGCAATACAATAATAACAGGGGTTTTCATCACTCCACTTTAAGCAATGGACAGATTATACATACAGAGAACCTATGAAGAAATATCAGATTTCAACCTCACTCCAGACCAAATGGACATAACAGACATTTACCAAACATTCCATGCAACGTTTGCCTCTCAACTGCACATGAAAAATTCTTCAGGATGGATCAATGTTAGGCAACAAAATAAGACAACAAATTTAAGCAGACAGAGATTACATCAAGTATGTTTTTTACAATAATAGAATGAAACATGAAATCAACAACAGAAATAGTTTCACAAACTTTACAAATGCAAATAAAATGAACAACATGTTTCTGACTAACCAATGGGTCAATGAACAAATTAAAAGGGAAATTTTAAAAATTCCTAAGACACATGAACATAATAAGACAACATTAAAAAGTGTATGGAATAGAGCTAAAACAATTTAGAAGGAAAGCTTATACCAATAAATGCTTATTTCAAAAATGTAGAAGGATCTCAAATATAGAAACCTAACGTTACATCTCAAGGAACTAAAAAAACAAGAACTAAATCCCAAATGAGTAGAAAATGGAAAACAATAAAGATGAGAACAGAAATAAATGAATTAGAGACTAAAAACATACAAAAGATAAAATGAGGAGTTTTTTAAAAAGATAAAATCAACACAACTTTAGTTACAGTAACTAAGAACAAAAGAGATGATGCAAATAAATAAATTAGAGATAAAAAGGAAACATTACAACAGATCCTAAAGAAATAGGAAGAATAATTAGAGACTATTATGAATAATTATGCACCAACAAATTACCTAGAAGAAATGGATAAATTTCTGGATACATACAACCTACCAAGAATAAATCATAAAGAAATAAAAAATATAAACACATTAATAACAAGTGAGAAAATTAAATCAGTCAAAAAGAAAAAATTTTTCCATCAAAGAAAAGTCAAGGTCCTGATGGCATCACTGGTGAATTCTACCAAACATTTAAAGAAGAACTAATGTCAATTTTTCTCAAACTATTCAAGAATGCTGAAGAAAAAGGAATACTTTCAAAGTCATTGTATAAGAAAAGCATTACCCTGATACTAAAGCCAACAAGGATATAAGAAATAAATAAATAAATAACTATAGGCCAACATCCCTGAGAAACATAGATGCAAAAACCCTCAACAAAATACTAGCAAACTGAATCCCACAGCACATTAAAAAGAATATTTGACTATGATTAAGTGGCATTCATCTTAGGGATGCAAGAATGATTTAACATGTACAAATCAATTAATGAGATACACCACATTAATAGAAAGAAGAACAAAAAAGGATCATTTCAATAGACGCCAAAAAGGCATTTGACAAAATTCAATATACCTGTATAATAAAAACCCTTAACAAAATAGGTAAGGAAGGAATGTGCCTCAACACAATAAAGATGACATATGACAAACCTACAGCTAACATTATAGTCAATAGGGAAAAGTTGAAAGCTTTCCTTCAAAGATCAGGAATAAAACAAGACTGTCTACTCTCACCACTTCTACTAAGATAGTACTGGAAGTCCTTGCCAGTCCAATTAGGTGAGAGAAAAAAAAGAAAAGGCATCCAAATTTGAAACAAGAAAATAAAAAATTAATCCCTCTTTGCTGATGACATAATCTTATTTTTAGAAAAACCTACATACTCCACAATCAGTTCTGGTAAACAAATTCAATAAAGTTGCAGGATACAAAATCAACATACAACAGTCAGTAGCACTTCAGAATACCAATAATGAAATAACTGAGAAAAAAATTTGAGAAGACCATTCCATTTATAATAGCTACAAAAAGTTAAATACTTAGGCATAAATTTAACCAAGGGAGTGAAAGACCTCTGCAAGAAAAGCTACACAACATTAATGAGAAATTGAAGAGAACACAAGCAAATAAAAAGACATCCCATGCTCATAGATCAGAATTCATATTACTAAAGTGACCATACTATGCAAAGCAACCTACAAATTCCAGATAATCTTATCAAAATACCAATGATATTTTTCATGGAAATATAACAAAAAATTCTAAAATTTATCTAGAACAACAACAAAAAATCCTGAATGGCCAAAGTAATCCTGAACAAAAAGGGCAAAGTAGGCATGTACTACCTGATTTCAAAATATTTTACAGAACTATAGTAATCAAAGCAGCATGCTACTGGTATAAAAACAGACACATAGACCAATGGAAAAGAATCAAAATCACAGAAATTAATCAACGCTCTCTACAAGCCAACTGGTTTTTGACAAAAGTGCCAGGAACACTCACTGAGGAAAGGACACCCTTTTCAATAAATAGTGCTAGGAAAATTGAATATCTATATGTAGGAAAATGAAATTAGATCCCTATATTTAACCATATGCAAAAACCAACTGAAAAAATACTAAAGTCTTAAATGTAAGACCAAAAACTATGAAACTGCTAGATGAAAACATGGGGAATGATTCAGGACATCATCAAAAGACATCAAAAACACAGAAAACATAAACAAAAATAGATGAATGCAACTATATTAAACTAAACAAGCTTTTTTGTGGCAAAAGAACCAATCAACAGAATGAAGAGACAACCTCTTGAACAGGAAAAAAATATTTGCAAACTACTCATCTGACAAGAGGCTAATATTTAGGATATACAAATAACCGAAACAACTCAACAGTAAAAAACTAATCCCATTAAAAGGTGGACAAAGGACACACATAGACATTTCTCAATAGAAGACATACAAATCGCCAACAGGTGTACAACACCACTAATTATTAGGGAAATACAAATCAATACTACAATGTGATATTATCTCACCCCAGTTAAATTGGATTTTATCAAAAAGAAAATAATGGATTCTGATGAGGATGTGGGAAAAGAGAAGCCTTGATATGCTGTTGATCGGAATTTAAACTAGAACAGCCAATCTGGAGAACAGTATGGAAATTCTTCAAAAAACTAAAAATAGAACTACCACTACTAAACATTTATCCAAAGCAAAGGGAATCAGCATATCAAAGAAACATCTGCACCTCCATATTTACTGCAACGCTATTCACAGTAGCCAACATATGAAATCCATCTAGACATTCAACAACAGATGAATAAATAAAATATGGTGTATATACACAAGTGAATACTATTTAGCCAAAGAGAAGAATGAAATCCTGCCATTTGCAACAAACTGGATTTTACTTTACTAGGTAAAGTAAAATAAGCTAGACACAGAAAGGATGTTGGATGACATAACATCCAAAAATGTTGATATCATAAGAGGAGTGAATAAAACAGTAATTACCAGAGACCATGGAGGGGAGCAGGAAGAAGAAAATGGAGAGAAGATAGTCAACAGGAATAAAGCTTTCATTAGAAAGGAAGAATAAATTGTGGCATTCTATTGCCATATGAGAATAAATATTGTTGATATTCTTCTTTTTGTGTATTTTGAGATATACAATACCTTCCATCATAAAGTATTATATATCTCAAAATAGCTAGAAGAAAGGATTTTGACTGTTCCCACTACACACACACACACACACACACACACACACACACACACACACACACACACGAGGTAAATGTTTGGGTGATAGATATGGTAACTATCCTGATTTGATCATTATACAATATATACATGTGCCAAAACATTATATTATACTCTAAATATATGTACAATTATGTCAATTAAAATTAAAATTAAAAAAAGAAAGTAGCCTACAGACAAAAGTATATCTTCCATCAACAGACGACCTTAGCAAATACTAGTCCACAGAATGCTTACTACATACCAAGCACCATTTCAATCAAATAACTTAATTCTTTCAACAAATGTATTAGGCAAGTGCTACCAGTCTCAGCTGTAACTGAGACACGGTTACTATTATTATTGATTAGTTTGTCCAAAGTCACACAGCCAGTAAACAGCAAAGCCAGTTCTGAGCCCATGCACTTAACCACTATGCTTCGCTCCAGTACACAGGTGTGCAATAAATACAATTTGATTTTCTACAGTTCACCTTAATTTCAACCATAAGCTCCCATCCAACCAGGCTCATTCTTGGGGCTTCCCCCCAGAACACTCTCTAGGACTATGTCTATTCTAAGATCAACAGTTCCCAGCATTAAGAAAACCTCTCTTATCATAGGTCATCCCTGCATAGTGGTCACTTACAAATTATCTCACGCCTATACATGAAGTTTTATCACATTCCCTGGGCCAGTGCTTTTATACAAATCAAAAACATGGGAGGTTTGGACATAGCCTCCCAGGTGCTTTATGAGGTCATCTTCCCTGATATTTTATGGCACCATGTTTTCTTGCACTCCACAGTCCACCTCCCTAATTCCTGCCACATCTTTGATGTGGTCAAGATGCAGTGAGTCATCAAATAACCTCCACCTCTGTAGAAATTCCATTTACTCAATAGGTTTATGCTTTTTAGAAACAGTACAGTAAATCTCTGGAAAAAAACCTTCCCTGAGGTGAGGAAGAACAAGGCATATGATCTACTTGTATTAGGAAATAAACCACAAAAAAAAAATTATCAGAAAATATTATACAGCCATACTTAAATCCTAGTCACTAGATAAATAACAACTGACATCATCAAGAAGGGAAGAAGTTTGGCTCCACTGGAATGAAACAGAATCCAGGACAGGTAGATGAACCCTGGCTATGAAAATGCTGAGGTAAGTATGACCTCTTTTGGGGATGGTGTAGGATGGCAGTTGACTAAATAAGAGAAAGCAGTGGTCCTTCTATGTGGGCATTCTGTTCAGTGTCATCAAGAGCAAACCAGTACTTGAACCTGAAGGAGAGAAAACTCTGCTGCTTGTGTGTTTTTGGTCAGCCAACTGGGATGGGAGCCTGCCATTTTGGCTATAGCTACATGGCCTCTCCATCCATATACTCCAGAGCAGCTGGCATACATTCTAGCAAAGGTAGAGAAAACAAGCGCCTGTCCAGATGAGATAATGACCTATGATGACCACATTTCTGACCATAATATATTATAAAAGAGCCACTTTTTATTTGTCTTCGCAAGTCTTTGAAATCAAAGAAAATGCCCATGTTAACCGTAAGTCTCCACACCAACTATAGAATTATTCCCAAAGTCAAAAAGAGATTGAGGTTGAAATGACAGCTGGAAACATGACTGTCTCCCCAACAGAGGACAGAGGTGCTCAGAAATAGGAGAAAGTTATCTGAATATAGCTCAGCTGCTTAGTTTATTGACATACCCCAAGAACCTAAATAGTGCCTGTTTCATAGCAGATAATGGACAAATATCTGATGTCTGAATGAATTAATTAACAGGCCAAATAATGTACTGAGATTCTAACGGGGGCTCTGTATAGAAAAGCATACAAGGATTCTTCCACCCTCCACAGAGTTAAAGACTGATCAGTGTATTGTGCTCACGAGTCTCAGAGAAAAAAAAAAACAGATTTCAGAATCATTATCTCACAGGAATTGGAAGGAAGGCAAGGAGACCCACGTTCATTTCATGTCTTACTAAAAAGTTGTATTGCCTAAGATTAGTTTGGGCCGTGAATAAAACTTCTTAACAACAGTGGCTTGAATAAGACACAAGTTTGTTTCTCCCTGATGTCAAAGTTGGGAAGGAAACAGTCCAGAGTTGTGTGCTGGCTCTGCCCCACAGAGCAGGATTCTAACCTAAGAAGGCCCTGGGAATCCAGGCTCTACCTTTTAACTCTGCCTTGCCTAGCCTTCATTATCATGCTCACTTCATGGGCCAAAATGTCAGCTTCAGGACCAGCCATCATCCCAGCATTCCAACGAAAAGGCGGAAGGAAAGGGAAAAGCACAGCGGGTATGTGCTGGCTTGAAGGACATTCCCAGAACTGCCACAAACGTTATATCATCAACTGGAATTTAATCAAATGGATGCACTTAGGTGCAAAAAATGCTGGTAAATGTAGACTTTTTTCTGGGCAAGTGCATGTCCTCAAAAATCCCATTGTTACAACAGAAGGAGCGAATGGATACTGGAGGACAATAGCAGTCTCTGCCCTGACAGCTAATAGCCTCCTGAATGGAAAAGTCCAAAATACTGGATTTCTAAAGCCCTTTTCCCCAAAGAACTCTTGGTTTATATATAACTCCCTGACAACAGGAAAGACTTAGTGCCATTACTTTATGAGTATAAACAGAGGCCAGGTTAAATGATGATTTACTGTCATTATTCTATCACTTATTGAGAGTTTACCACATACCGGTCACTGTACTGAGTGGTTTTTGTCATTGCTCCAATTAATCTTTACAATAACCCTATGACATTGGTGCCAAAACTGAGGCTCCCAGAGGCTGGGTCACTTACTAATACCCATAGGAGATGGAAGAACTTCTTAGGTATAATCAGTGAAGAGTCTGTGTTATAAAATATCATCAGTATATATCGTCAACCCAAAATTGGATTAACAAGGGAAGGCCCTGCCTATCAGACTCAGTCTGTCCATTACTTCAAACAATCATTTTAAGCACTTATTTCCCAGGAAGTTTACTGGCCTCTGGGGATACAAATGGTGAGAAAAAACCCACAAAGCTTAACAACTGGTGGGGAACCCATGGAGCTTAAGTCATTAATCAACTAATTCCAATAATAATTCTGATGACAACCACAAAAAAAAAATTTATTATACTATGGATGCATAGAATTTAATAATGTGACCTAAATCTGTTGAATCTGGAAGGCTTTTCTAAGGAAGAGACATTTGACTGATATCTGCAAGTTGATGAGAAGTGGTAAAGGCTAAAAGCATTCTGGTCCAAAAGTACAACACATGCAAAGGGCCTGAGGTGGCAGAGCAGATGGCATAACTAAAGAACAGAAACAAGGTTAGGGTGGTAAGAGTGAATGTGACTGCTGACAAAAGGTGAGACTATAGGGATAGAGAGAGACCTGATTATAAAGGACATTGTAAAGATGTTAATCTAAGGGAAGGTTGGGCAGAGAAGGAGCCCAACACTCTTTATTTTACATTTTCATGAGGGAAGAACTATTTCTCATTCCTCACTGTATCCCTTACACATAACAGACACTAAAAATATATGTGAAATTAATTAATACCTGAACAGATAACTTTTGCAAATATTATTCTGGCAATAGTGTGGAGAATACTGATAAGAGAGGAGAGCAAGGGGGTACAATGGAGGCCACTTAAGGGAACTAAATAGAAGGACTCAGTGATGGATTAAATACAGCCAGGGAGAAGATGATATCTGGGTGGTTCCTAGATTTCTGGCATAAGCCACCGGGCAGATGACAGCCCCATTCATTGAGAATGGGAAAAGAGCCAGGTTTGAGAAGGAAGGTCACGTCGTGTCACCAAAAGCAGTTTCCATTTATGTAACCACAATCTGTGAATTCTGTCCACAAAGGTACTAGGAAATGATGAAAACACATCCAAATAAGCCCAAACTGTAAATCTGGAATGAGAAGTAGCCATAGGTCTCTTTATGACCCTGTTCAGTTCCTTTGGTTTTGAGAGTCATAACTAGAAGTTAAAACAAAATCCACCTGTGGACACTTATTTTCAGCATTTGTGCAAAGGTGATACAGGCTCGAATAAATCTGTAAAGTCAGTCTGTGTTGATTGGATATATACAGGAAGTAAAGTTATTGAAAGTAACTTGGTTTGGTAATAACAGAGGTGATGTGGGCTGAAAGTATATGTTAGATTCTCAGGTTTTTTTAAAAAATAAATCACCAACTAATGGACTTACCATCTCAGTGAGCTGGTGGCCTTTCTGGGAAACTGCTGAATTACCAGCGTGGTTACGGTTCATTATACCACTTTCCACCATCCCTCATTCTTCTACAACCACAACTACCAAAAACAGAGTTGACAGAGCACCCAAACAATGGTATTGAACAATTTATTCATTTTGTATTTTTAAAAAGAAAATATGAAACATTTTATTTTGAACTAACAGATTCACAGGAAATTTCAAAAAAAAAAAAAGTGTACAAGGAGATTCTGTATAGCTTTTATTCCATTTCCCCCAAACGTATCAATTTACATTACTATAGAACACTATTAAGACCAGGAAATGGATATCAGTGTAATCCTTACATTTCATTTTTCAACATTGACTTACTTGTGTAACTCCCACAGTCAGTATATTGATCTCTAAGGAACAGATCATTTTTCTTTGCCCTTTTTTTTTTTAACTTTTAATTCAGATTCAGGGATAAGTGTGCAGGCTTATTACCTGCATATATTGCATAATGCTGAGGTTTGGGGTCTGAGTGATCCTATCACCCAGATACCAAGCACAGTACTCAACAGTTTTTCAGTCCCTGCACACCTTTTTCCTTCCTTCCTCTAGCAGTCCCCAGTTTCTACTGTTCCCATCTTTATGTCTACATGTACCCAAAGTTTAGCTCCTACACATAAGCAAGAATATGTGGTATTTTGTTTTCTTGAACAATTTATTATATCTCTTCAGTTTCATTTGGTCTGAGACACCTTGACTGTTAGACTTGATAATATAGTCTATCCCGAGGAGAAAAGTTTATGACCTAGTAATCCAGTAGGCATAAAATGAACTACTTTTATAGGCTTAGAGATTATTTATGTGCTTTAAAATTGTAAGTCTACAATCCATATATCCAGGAATTCATCTAAAGTAAGAGATGATGTTCAAATATCTTTACCACTGGCATCCTGTTTTATCCTTCTATAGGACAGTAATTTTCCAAAACTAAAACCTCATGGTTTCCCTGAGGTAAGAATGATTGACAACATTTTACACCACAGATGGCTGAGCAGATGTGCACATAGGTATGATACCTCACTGCAGACAACCCAGCCAATTGGAGAAGAGTTGAGAATTGCACTCTGAAGCAATTATGAATTCTATCCAGGGAGATCAGAGATCCAACTGGTATGGAATGGTCCCACTTTCAACTACCTTGGAATTCAGAATTAGACCAGTTTTGAGCCTAATCAGGTATTTTCCATATCTACAACGAATATTACCACCATGAATTATACAGGCAACTTCAAAAAATCCTTTGCTCAAACAAAGGGCTTAGGAGCACAGTCCTTGGAGATAAACAGACCTGTTGCTGAATCTCTGCTCTACCTGTGAAAATGTAGGCAAATTGCTTATCCTCTTTAAGACTCAGGCACCTGAACTAGAATAGAATGTAATATTCCCTACATTGTTGGAATACTCTAAGTATATATGAGTCAAAGGGCTAAGCAAAGTGCTTGGCATATACCAAAAACCAAAGGAGAATTGCATACATTAGTGGCCTGCAAATTATGGCATAAAAAAAGACTTCATTGTTTCCCCGGATCAGAAATAAGGCACAATGTAATGAATCTTGAAAATTCCTACCAAAACAGAGGATGTAACTTGATGATTTTACAGATACAGTCTAAAACATGCAGCTGTAAGAATGATGTTTCTTTGAATTCTCCTGTTTTATCTTTTTAAAAGATGACAGATTGTCATATTCCACAATGTATCATGCATATTTTGAGATTTAAACTAATTACCCTGTCCTCCAGAAATACATAATGTAGAAATTCCTATACTCCTTGGTGACATGTTCTGCCTGCTTCTAAGAAGCAGAGTGAAGAAGGAAGAACATGCTATGGCTTGGAGGCTTGAGGTTTGGCTCTGCCTCTCACATGGGTAAGTAACTTACTTCTCTAGGCTTTAGTTTTCCCATATGCAGAATTGGAAAGGGAATATTTCCTACACAGGATTTGCTTCCAATTCCCCTCTCCTACCCATCCCCACCCCCATCTCATCCTACTACTTTCAGCCTTATCACATCCCTAAAGGTGTAATAAAGCTGTTGGCTAGGCGCCGTGGCTCACATCTGTAAACCCAGCACTTTGGGAAGCTGAGGGAGACAAATCACCTGAGGTCAGGAGTTCAAGACTAGCCTGGTCAACATGGTGAAACCACATTTCTACTAAAAACACAGAAATTAGCTGAGCGTGGTGGCGGCAGCCTGTAATCCCATCTACTCCAGAGGCTGAAGCAGGAGAATCACCTGAACCTGGGGGGCAGAGATTACAGTGAGCCAAGATCACATCACTTCACTCCAAAAAAAGTTTGTTGGCAAAAAAGCCAAACTCTTATCTCAAAAAAAAAAAGGATACTGTTTAAAAATTATTTTAAATGTATTTATAGAGTCTAATGCTAGGCACCATGGTAGAGACTGAGCTAATAAAAGATAATTTCATGTCAAAAACTTAAAAGAAAATGTTCATGAGATCTGATCTCTTCTGACCTAGCCTGCAAAATCGTGCAGCATCACTTCTACGGCATTCTATTGGTTAAAACCAAGTTACTAAGGTTAACATAGATTCAAAGGAAGGAGACATAAACCCTACCACTTGGTGGAAGGAGTGTCAAAAATATGTGTACATGTTTTACAACATGCATGTAGGCAACCTACTCTTAAAGGGCTCTAAATAAGTAAATAAGGAAAAGAAAGATGTGCAAGACCTCTACACAGAAAATATAAAACATTTCAAGATTCATGGATTAGAGAACTTCTTTCCATAAAGACATTAATCTTTATTTTTTAAAAGATTTAATAAGATCCTGATCAAAATTTCAACAAATGAAAACCAATATAATTCACCATATTAACAAACTGAAAACAAAAATCTACATGATTATCTTAATAGATATAGCAAAATAATTTAACAAAACCCAGTATCTATTGCTGAGTTTTACAAAATCTCTCAGGAAATTAGGAATAGGAGAGACTCTTCTCTAGGCTTGCAGAGCATCTACAAAATACTTACAGATAAAATTACAGTTAATATTGAAAAGTTAATGCTTTCCTCCTAACACCATTAGCAAAGAAATGATGCTCATTTTCATCATGTCTACTCAAAACAGCACTAGAGAATCTAGGCAGTGCAATAAGGCAAGAAAAACAAATATAACACATCTAGATTGTAAAGGAAGAAGTGAAACTCTTTATATTTATGGACAATATGATTATGCAGAAAATCCCAGAGCATCCTCAGAAAACCTATTACAACTAATAAGTGTTTAAATTATGTTGCAGGATAAAAGATCAATATAAAAATCAATAATCTTTTCATATAATAGTAAAAGCTCAGTGAAATTATAAATAAAACAATACCATTTACAATGGTATTCAATGAATATTACAATGGTAATATTATACCAATTAATACAATGGTATTCAAAACTATGCAAGATTTACATAATAAAAATGATGAAATACTTTAAAGATACATAAATAAATGGAGAAATATATGATATTTATGGATCAGAAGACTCAATTTTGTTGAAATGTCAGTTCTCCCTAAATTGATCTACAAAAATCAATGTAATCAGGTCAAAATTCCAGCAGGTCTTTTTGCTAGAAATTGACAAACTTACTCTAAAATCAGTACAGAAATGCAAATGGCTTAAAATCACCAAAATGACTGAAAATAAGGGAACAAAGTTGAGGGCTAATATTACATTATCTCCAGACTTCTTTAAGAGCTGCAGTAGTAAAAGAATCTGGCATTCATGTCAAGATAGACAAATTGGGTAACCATTTGTAGAAAAAAGTTAACTTTCATCCATACCCATATTATATATAAATATTATTTCAAATGGACCATAGACTTAAATGTAAAACCGAAAACTATCAAACTTCTAGAAGAAAATACAGAAAAAGACTTGGTGACTTTGAATTGGGCAAAGATTTTTTAGATACGAAACCAAAAGCATAATTAATAATAGAAAAAATGCTAAATTAGACTCCTCTGAAAGTAAAAACTTGTGTCCTTCAAAAGATATTCTTATTCCAGTTACCAGGGAAACTGAGGTAGAAGGATCACTTGAGCCCAGGAGATCAAGACTACAGTGAGCTGTGATCATACCATTGCATTCCAGTCTGGGTGACAGAGCAAAACACTTTCTCAAACAAACAAAGATTTTCTTAAGAAAACAAAGTCACAAACAGAGAGGAAATAACTACAAAAGCATATATCTGATAAGATCTTATATCCACAATATAAAAAGAACTCTCAAAACTCAACAATAAGAAAACTAACCACCCAGTAAACTCTGGAAAAAACATTTGGATAAACACTTTACCAAAAAAGACAAACAGATGGCAGGTAAGCACACGAAAAGATGCTTAACATCATTAGTCATTAGAAAAATGCAAATTAAAATCACTTCACATCTATTAGAATGTCTAAAATTAAAAATACTGACCATGCCAAGTTCCTGTTGAAGATGCTGAGCAGTTGGATTTCTCATACCCGGTTGGTGAAATATAATGTTGGGAATGGTAGCCTCATGCACAAAGCCTTTTGACTCACACTTGGCCACACAAGACACCAAGACATAAAGAGCTCACAAGGCCTAGGCTAGTTTAATTCCCTTCTGTAGGAATGGCTTTCCCTTTTGCAAGCTCAATGTGTGATCCTTTGTTATGCTTAAGCATGTGTGTCACATAGCATCTGGCCAATCCCCTTGCTATATTTGTCTTCCTTGGGGGAAGAGACAGGGTCCTTCTACAGTGGCACAAGAGGGGTGCATATCAGAAAATTTCCCTGTATCTGCTGTTGAGAGATACCCACTGGTCATGGGAAACTGACACATACTTCTCAATGTAAGTAAAGTGTTGTTTTATTCAGGGCTTGACTGTGTTTTGTTTTCTTTGCCAACTCTGATACCAAGATACAATGAGTAGATGTTTTTAGAGTTCTCCACTGGGATTAATAACTAATACCAGCATTCTGCCTAACATGTAAAATGGTCAACCGATTTGGAAAACAGTTGGGCAGTTTCCTAAATAGTTAAACATGTATCTACTAATGACCTAACCTTTCCACTCTGAGTAATTACTCCAGAAAAATAAAAGCATATGTCCATAAAATACTCACACATGAACATTCTTAGTTGTATTTACAACAGCCAGAAACAAGCCAACCAACATGTTCATCAACAGGTAAATAAACAAATTCATACAGTGAAATGTTATTCCACAATAAAACAGAATGAACTATTGATAAACAAGAGAATGAATGAATGAATCTTAAATAAGTATGCTGAGTGAAAGAAGTTAGACCAAGAAAAATGTAAATACTGTATGATTCCACTTATATAAAATTCTAGAAAATACAAACAAATTACGTAAACCATAATATCAGCAGTTGTCTGCTGATAAGGGCATTGAGAAGAATAGAATGAAGGAACTATCAAGGGGCACAAGGGAAGTGCTGGTTGATTAATATATTCACTATCTTGATTCTGGTGAGTGTTTCACAGATTATTACATATGCCCACACTTATAAAATTATACTTTAAATAAGTATACTTTATTATATGTGGATTATATATCAATAAAGCTGTTAGAAAACTTCAAAAAGATTTTTTGGTGGAAAATTTAAGGCTTTTTCCAAAATTTATATGAAAAAGGCAAAGTGCCAAGTATAGATCAGACAATTTTGAACAACAAAATTGGAGGACATATGCTACAAGATATCAAGACTTACTATACAGCTCAGTAATTAAGAAAGTGTGATCATGTCATATGGATGGAGAAATAAACCCACAGCATGAATTTGAGAGTTGAGAAACATCCAGTCACTTGATTTATTTTAAAAGTTACACTACAGAACAGTGGGTGAAAATGAACTTTTCAACAAATGGTGCTGGCTCAATCAGATATTCATGGAGAATAAAATAAATTTTGATTCCTAGCTTATGTCATACTCTTAACTCCAGGTAGATTGTGGATCTCAATGTAAAAAATAAAACAATAAAATCTCTATTAATAAAAGCAGAGAAAATACATTTGTTCACCTGGAGGGTGGACAAAGATTTCTTAAAATGGGGCAAAAATAGCACTAACCACAAAGGAAAATATAGATAAATTGGATTACATTAAAATTTAAAACTTCTATTGATTAATAGATACCAAAGGACTGTGTTAACTTCTCTTTCCAGATCCACAAGGGGCATGGTTTCAAAGGCAAGAACTTCCCAGCTCCATGCCTCCATCCACCTCCCCATCCAGGAACCTAGAATTCTTTTTCTAACTTTCCCTTGTGCGGGTTGGTAAAATTCCAGGTGAGCTTCCTTTGTTCAGAAAGCCTGCCAAAAGCCCTAGAAGGAGAGGCTCTGTTGTGGGCCCAAGCAACCAATCTGAAATCCAAGTCAAAGATCAATAATTCCAGAGGAAGTTTGAAAAAACTCCTGTCATTGGACAAAAACATGAATGGGGCAGGAATAATTTTAAAGTTAAAAATCCTACATTGATTTGCCTCTCTGGGATCCCCTCCCACAACAGCGTGGGATTTCTCTCTACTTCTCTCTCTTTCTCTCACTGCCTAATAAATTGCTCTTTACAAAACTCTGGGTCGACTATTTACCTGCCCGGTAAGCTCACCTGCGCCGCCAGGGCCTCTTCCCCATTCCTGGAGCCAGGGAGCTGAGGAATCTCGGGCCCATCAAATTCAGGGGAGCTGAGCCTGGTCCCATCTCACAACCCATCTACTATACCATTAAAACAATGATAAAATAATAAATAGAATAGAGAATGTATATAACACCTATATAATCCCAGCAGGATTTGATCCTACACATTAATAAGAATAAGACAGCCTGGTATGTTTCTAAAATAGGCAAAAAATTTAAACAGAAACTTTACAAGGAAGGATGTCCAAATGGCCAATAAACATCTGGAAAGGTGGTTAATCACTTAAGTCAATAGGAAACTGAAGATTAAAATAAAAGTAAGATACCACAACATACCCACAATAGTGACAAAAATTTTAGCAAATGACAACAAATATTGGCAAGACTGTAGAACAACTGAAACTCTCACATACTGGTGGTGAGAATGTAAACTGGTGCACATCTATAAATTCAAACAAACATATGTATAACCTAGGACCCTACAACTCTCCTCCTGGTAATAAATTCAGCCAAAATTATTATTAATGGGAATATAATTGGTACAGACTCAAAGAGAACAATTTGTCAGTATCAAGTGAATTCTTACAATTCTACTCTTAAGAATCTCACAGAAACATTTACCTAAGTAACAAAACAAATTTTTGTATGTAGATGTTTGTTATAGTATTATTTGTAGTGGGATAAATTAAACATAACCTGAATGTTTACCAATTGGTGAATGGCTAATTACCTAAGAATTAAAAAGGATGAGGCAGATCTATATGTATTGGTTGGAAAGATACTCTACATAGATTGATAAATTTAAAAAATGACAGGGCAGTATACATGGCATGCTTATGAACAGAAAATACAACCATTTAAAATGTTTCAAGTATACATTCATGCAAATGCAGAGAAAGATCTGGAAAGATAGAAACAAATGGTTAACAGTGTTCTCTTTAGGGAGTAGAATTGGATGAGAGCAAGGCATGAAAAGGATATTCAGGTTTTATACTACATAATTTTAACAACAAAAACATTTTCATGAATTGCTTGCATATATTTTAAAAGACTAGTTTTTGTCCTCACAGGGAGACACTCAGTTGAAGAAGCGGTGAAATATAAGCATCATTAGCATTAAAATGAAAGCTGTCTGCCACATGTGGAAGGACATAAGATTATCAACTGTAAGCCTTACATTTCACTTTAAAGAAAACGTCAAAATAACAATGGCTCCACCTCCTCCCACCAAGATGAAAAAAGATCTTTCTATAGATCCAGGAACAGTTACAGGTTTCATAGATTCTAAAACATATGTAATTCTTAAAAAAAAAAAAATTACCGAGGGTGGGATTGCTGACTTCTATGGTAAGGATATGTTCAACTTTATAAGAAAATTTTAAACTGTTTTTCAAGGTGGTCATATCATTTGGCAATCCCACCAGTAGTGTATGAGAATTCTGCTTGGTCCACATCCTTGCAAGCTAACTTGGTATTACGCATTTTTAAAAATATATGTGACTCTCCAAGTAGGCTACTAATGGTATTATATTGTGGCTATAATTTGCATTTCCTGCTTGCATAGTTTATGTGCTTATTTGCTATATACAGAGTTTCTTTGGTGAAGTACCTCTTCAGATCTTTTGCAAAATGTTTATTTGTCTCTTATTATCAAATTTTGAAAGTTATTTATATAGTCTGCATACAAGTCCTTAGTTAGAAATGTGATATGAAAATATTTATCCCAATCTTTGACTTGTCTTTTTATTCTTTCAATGGTTTCTTTGAAGAAGAGAAATTTTTTAATTTTGATAAAGTGCAACTCAACAATTTGTTCTACATTTTGTGGCATTTGTGTCATACCTGAGAAAGTCTTTGCTTGATCCAAGGTCACAAATATCTTCCCTGTTTTCTTCTGCAAGTTTAGTCTTAGGTGCTACATTTAGGTCTGTCATCTATTTTCCGCTCATTTTTGCATAAGGTATGAAGTACCTGTTAGAGTTCATGCCTTGGTGTATGGCAATCCAGTTGTTTCAGCACAATTTGTTGACAAGATTATTCCTTGTACACCGTGGTTGAAAATCAATTAACCATATATGTGTGTGGCATATTTCTGATCTCTACTCTGTTCCATCACTATGGTTGAAAATCAATTGACCATATAAGTGTAGGCATATTTCTGAACTCTAGTCTGTTCCATTTACCTATACATCCATCCATTCACTAATATCATACTTCCACAACAAATCTGGAAGTGCTGAAATCCTGTACTAGAGTCCTCCAAATTAAGAATGCATTTAAAAAATTTGTTTTAGCAATTTTAGCTCATTTGTCTTTCCATATAAATTTTATAATCAACTTGCAAATTTCAGTGGGGGGACATAATTAAATGGAAAGAAGGGAGTAGCAAAGGGCAGGAGAAAAGGAGAACAGGAGTAGATAAGACCCCATGGCATTCAGTTTCTGGCAGAGAACCATTTCCTGGTAGGATGACAACACTTCTACTTTAAGAAGCCTGTAAGCTAAGCAGATCATCAGGGCAGGCCTATATACCAGGAGACCCCTTCCTGCTTCTCTGATTTATTTGGTACCACTCTCCAGCTTGCTTTTCCTTTCAGCCACATTTGTTTACTTTCACTCGTTCCACCGGAAGCCATTTGCAACTAGTGGTCTCTTTGCTTGGGATGCCCTGGCCCTTACCACTTCCACCACCTGTAACTTAGTCAGTCCTGGCATCCTTCAAGACACAGATTAAGACTCTGAGGGAAAGTCAACCCACATCTCCCAGAACTAAGTTCAGATCCTATGATACATTCTCTCAATAATTATAATATTTAAATTGCAGTTAATTATTTTTATGAATAATTTTGGAGCCTGTTTCTAGGGTCAGACTGCTTGGATTTAAATTCTATCTCTGGAACCTAATTGTTAGATGCTGCGTTAGTGAGGTTAGGTCTCAGTATGCAGCAGCACCAAATTGACCGGAAAATCCCAGTGATTAAACAAAAGTTTATTCCTTGCCCATGAGGTCCACTCTCCAAGGCCCACGTTCAGTTTGGTAGCCTGGCAATCCAGAATGCTTTTGTCTCTGGCTCCTCCATATCAGCATTGGCAATCACCATGGCCAAAGAAGCCAGAGAAGACAAGCACAGTGTCTGTACATGACCTCTGCCAAAGGTATTCTCCTCACTTCTGTTCACACTGTATTACCTGGAAATAGCCACATGACTTCCTCTAATCATGAAAGACCTGGGAAGTGCAGTCCTCCATGTGCCTAGATAGAAGGGAAAAATGCAATATGGGCGAGCACTAGTGCCATGAGTTGAAAATTTTCTTCCAAGCTGTCTGCAATGGAAAAAAAAAAAAATTGTGAATGGCAAAGAACATTGGAGGGGGTCTCTGCAGATGTGATTAAAGTAAGGATCTTGAGATGGGAAGATTATCCAGGATTAGCTGAGTGGACCCTAAATGTAATCACATATATCCTTGTAAGAGGGAGAGAAAGGGAGATTTTACACAGAAGAGGAAAAGGCAGAGTGACAAGGAGACAGAGAGAGAAGTGTTGCGGTCAGAGATCAAGGAATGCCAACAGCCACCAGGATCTGGAAGCAGCAAGGAATGGATTCTTCCCGAGAGCCTCTAGAAGGAGAGTGGACCCACTAACACCTTGATTTCAGCCCAGTGATACTGATCTTGAACTACTGGCCTCCAGAATTGTGGGAGTGTAAATTCCTGTTGCTTGAACCCACCAAGTTTATGGTCATTTGTTACAGCAGCCACAGGAATCTAACACCACTGGAAATCTTACAGAAGTAACGAGGGGTGAGTTACTTAACCTGTCTGTCCTCCAGTTTCACATATTTGCTAGAGAGGGATATTAATAGCATTTATCACATAAGGTTGTTATCAGAATTGAATGACTAAAGTACTCAAAACAGTGTTTGGCACCTTGTAGGCCATTCATAAATTACCAGCCATTGTCTGTTTCATTGGCTAGACCATAAGTTTGATGAGAACAAATTATTGTCTTGTTTACAAGAATGCCGGGCTAAGGAGAAAGGCAGAGTTTAGGTATCAGAAGGTGTGCCAATCTGAACAAGAGCAGCTAGCTAACCTGAGTCACTTAAGCTTCCAAGTGTTCTGCCCTGGAGACATACTGCTTCTTAAGTCTCTCCCCTCAGATTCTCCCTCTCTAAGCCCATCTTGGGAAGGACCATTTTCGGTTATTCTGTCTACCCCAACGGCAGTTAAAGTGGTGGGAATTGACTCATGGGTTCATGACACTTGGCTGAAGGCTTGGACACCTCCTCAAGAAAATCACAGGCCCTCCACTCCGCAGCCTGAGTCTAACTCACAACCTGGCATTAACAGGACTATCACTGTTAACTTTGCTATTTGCAACCCGACTCTCAAACTTCAATTATTCCTTTCATAGTTGGGGAGGTGGGGCGGAATAATAGGAGAACTCGGTACCAGCATTAGAAAAGTTACTACCTCTACTCAGTTACTATAAGCTATCTCAGGAGTTAAACAATAACATGGAAAAGGTTGCTAATGCTCTCTGCAGAAGCAGCTTAACTTTTTAGATGCCGTAGCTCTTCCAAATAGAAGGGCCCTGAATCTACCAGCAAAGAGAAAGAAGGAACCTGTCTCTTTCTAGAAAAAGAATGCTTCTACTTTATAAACCAATCAGGTCTTAAACAAAGTTAAAGAACTCAGGGACCAAATCAGCTTCAAGAAATAACTGCAAAACTCGTTTAACAACTAGCTGTCCTGGCTCCACCCTCTCCTAGGCCCGTTTATAACTATTCTATTATTGCTAGCTTTCGGGCCTCTCATCTTTAACCTTCTTGTCACATTCGTTTCTTCTAGAATTAAAGCCTTAAGGCCACAAATAATCCTGCAAATGGAATCCTGGATGTCCTTGGCTTATGAGTTCTATTGTGGACCTCTTGATTAACCTGCACCCCTGGAAGTCTCCCCTCTGGAGGAAATCTCAACTGTGGAGCCCCTTCACTGCCCCAATTCAGCAGGAAGTCACTAAAAAGTGATCGATGCCCGTGTCCCAACAGCCAGTTGGACTTTCCTGTTCAGAGTGGGGACTAAGGGACTGTGTTAAGGAAAAGTGAGTCCACAAGGGGCGTGGTTTCAAAGGCAGGAACTTCCCAGCACCATGCCTCCATCCACGCCCCCAACCGGAACTTAAGGTTCTTTATCTGACTTTCCTGGGCATGGGCTAGGTAGAAATTTCAGGTGTGCTTCTTTGTTCAAAATGTCCGCAAAAAGCTCTGGGAGGAAGGGGCTCTAGTTGCAGACCCAGCAGCCAATCCAGCATCGGAGTCAAAGATCAATCACTCCAGAGGAAGTCTGAAAGAACTCCTCTCATTGGACAAGAACATGAATGGGGTGGGAATAACTCCCAGGTTAAAATTCCACTGCATCTTAGAAGTGTGGATTCATCCCTTGTATCCCCTCTGATGGGAACGTGGGAGCGCGCATGCTCACGCTCTCTCTCTCTCTCTCTCTCTCTCTCTCTTTCTCTCTCTCTCTCTCTCTCTCTCTCTCTCTCTCTGCCTAATAAATTGCTCTTTGCAAAACTTTTTGGGTCCACTCATTCAAACAGTAATCTCACCACACCTCCAGGGCCCCTTTCCCCATTCTTGTGGCAAAGACAGGCCAAGAACTGGGCACACTGGATTGGGGAAACTAGGAGCATCTCTGGGATGCCCCCAAAGCTCTTCTCCCATCCCCCAGTTATAACTTTGGCCATTGACGCAGAGGGAGCTAAGTCCCTGCATCACATGACCCGGTTACACTAGTACATAATCCTTCAGTTTTCCTTAACTGGCCCAGGGCCCAGGACAAAGCTGAGCACATGGGAGAGTCAATGTCTCTAGCTATAGATAATGGGGATCTGCAGTATGGAGCCCTGCATGGGTTCTTACATGGCTGAGACTTTACAGGATGCCAGGGAGAAAATGGATGCTGCTTTCTTCCTCACAAAAGGAAATCTTATAGGCAACAACTTAAAAAATTACTTACATATCAGGTAATCACACACTTTTAAGTGATGCAAAGAACTAAAGAAATTTAACAAAGCTAGACAGACATCCTGAGACAAATGTAGATTGAAGTTAGAAGAGAAGCCATAGAGAATTATATGCAAGCCCATGATTCCTTGTGAGTCTCATAGTTGCAGAGCAGAAAAAACACTAAAGGTAATTTTACTAGTTTGATGTTAACGGCTCTTCACCATTTTATTCTGAGGTTTCTCACAGTGCTGAGGAATCAACCCCAATACAAGATAGTGCTGTGTATTTGGCCACTGACGTGCTTTGGCTCTGTGTCCCCACCGAAATCTCATCTTGTAGCTCCCATAATTCCCACATGTGGAGGAATACAGTGGGAGATAACTCATGGGGCAAGGTTTTCCCATGCTGTTCTCATGATAGTGAACAATTCTCACAAGATCTGATGGTTTTGGAAATGAGAATTTCCCTGCACAAGTTCTCTTCTCTTGTCTGCCACCATGTGAGATGTGCTTTTCACCTCTGCCATGATTGTGAGGCCTCCCCTGCCATGTGAAACTGTAAGTCCATAAACATCTTTCTTTTGTAAATGGCCCAGTCTCAGGTATGTCTTTATCAGCAGCACGAAAATGGACTAATACAGCCACTAGCACAAGAGACTGTCAAAGGGAGAAAAAGCTTGCTCCTTAGCAGGGAGAAGCAGCTTCCTACAAGCCTTGATGGGGTTCTAGAGCCAAATCAAGGAAGCCCTGACATAACAGCCTTGTAATGCAGGGGTGAAAATTAAAAACGTAATAAATGTGAGATCATTTTTTTTAATCTTCTTGCCATTATGGGTGAAAACCTCAAGGAAGGTAAGTTTCATTTCTGCAATCAAAATTCTCATTTTGCTTACTCATAACACATTTTCATGAAGAGGATTTACATTAATTACATTTTAAGTGATATGTCATCAACAAAAAGTAAAATGTAAAATATAAACTCTATGGTCTAAATGTAAGCATTGTGGTGTCACCTCAAGAGTAGGGACAACAAATGTCTCATTTGTCGTCTTGAACCTAGCAAAGCCCCTCATGAGTAGTAAACTGTGACTAAAAGAAAAGAAGGTGGGGGAAGAAGCACAGCAAGTTCTAATTAATCAGGGAAGGCTTCACATGGCTAATTTAATTTAGTATTTTGTTAATGTATGGCAAATCTTCACTGATGTTCCATGCACTTATTCATTCAACAAATACATATTTGCAGAAAGGGGCAAATATTAATGTGCAGAAAAGAGTTAGCATAGCAGCCTGGAGACTGACTGTCCAACCTTAAAAAATTCTGTTTATAAGGTTGGTCTTTGCCTGGCATTTAAGAAGCTGACTGAAAAACATTTCCCTACACTGATATAAAACTTTGTCTACATGAAAAAGTGGCTTACTCTACCTAAATGGTACACACAGTATGTTTTATGCTGAATACCCTCTTCTGGGAGTCTCATTTAGTCACATGCCTGATACAGTTTAGCTCTATGTCCTCATCCACATCTCATCTCAAACTGTAATCCCCATGTATTGAGGGAGGGACCTGGTGGGAGGTAATCAGATCACAGGGGTGGTTTCCCCATGCTGTTATTATGATAGTGAGTGGGTTCTCATGAGATATGATGGTTTTAAAGTGTGGCACTTCTCCTTTGCTCACTCTTTCTCTCCTGATGCCATGTAAAATGTGCCTTGCTTCCCCTTCACCTTCTTCCATGAATGTAAGTTTCCTGAGGCCTCTCCAGCCATAGTGAGTCAATTAAATCTCCTTTCTTCATAAATTACCCAGTCTCAGATAGTATCTTTATAGCAGTGTGAAAATGAACTAATGCAATGCCTCAGTGACCAGCCCAATAGAGACTGTGAACACTAAATCTATAATGAGACTCCCTGGTAGAAGCTCATGTATCTCACCACGAGAAGAACTAAGTGCATCCTGTAGGACTCCATGTGGGGAGGATTCCTGGAAGCTTGCTCTTGCTTTTTTCCAAACTTGGCTCATGTACCTTTTGCCTTAGCTGATTTTGATTTTTATCTTTTTAGCATGATAAATCACAGATGTGAGTATGTTTCTATTCTGAATCTGTCTTTCTAATGAATCACTGAATCTGGTAGTGATCTTGGAAACCCTGAACACAGATGTGAGCTAAGTTCTAGATTTGCAATATCCATGCCTTCCTGGAGTTTACAAGACTATTAATAAAGAGATGTGAATCAGATGATCATGAAAAAAATAAAATACAACTGTAATAGGTGCTCTGAAGAAGGTCATGATGCCATGAGGTATATAATAAGATAGCAAAAAGTTTGGCATAACCAGAGAGAGGTTGGGAAGACATTCCTGAGAAAGGGAAAATGGGCAGATAATCACTCAACAGGGACTAGAACAAGCAACCCAAGAGAGCAGAAATCCTTGGGAATAAGCATCCCAAGGTAGGACAAGGTAGAAGAAATAAGCTATGGAATGGTCCTGGGATTGGCAGTTGCTAGAGCTGAAAAACATGGGTGCAGAATGAGAAAGGAGGATTGGAATGTAGGCAGCAGACAGTCTGTACACAACCTGTGGCTCAGGTTAAAGAATCTGGCCTTTATTCTAATAACATTGGTAATCCATTCAAGAGTTTGTCTGGGGGGGAAGTTGGGGAGGGATAGCCTGGGGAGAAATGCCAAGTGTGGGTGAAGGGGAGGAAGGCAGCAAAACACACTGCCACGTGTGTACCTATGCAACTATCTTGCACGTTCTGCACATGTACCCCAAAACTTAAATGCAATAAAAATTAAAAAAAAAAGAGTTTGTCTGATCACATGTATATGTTTTAAAATATGTATACATATTTTAAATATATATATTACACAGAAAGTACAGAGTCCCCACATACTTCCTACCCCCATTATGTACAGCCTCTCCTATTATTAATACCCCTCACGCCCCTTAGAGTGGTCCATTTGTTACAACTTGTGACTCTACATTGGCACATCATTATTACCAAAAGTCCATGATTTACATTAGCATTCATTCTTGGTGTTGTACATTCTATGGGTTTTGACAAAAACACAATAACAAAGGAATTATAATTTTATACCAAAAAATTAAGGGAAATAAAATTTGATACAAAAAACCTATGGTAAGGCTTGAAATTATGGAAAATTTGACTAGGATGGTATCAGTAGAGATGAAAAGAAATCAATGGATTCAGGAAGCAGGATACACAAGTTTGGGTGATACATTTGATATGAGGCATGAGGGTGATAAAAGTGTTAAGAAGGACTCTGGCCTGCCTATGTAATGGGTATGAGCCTTACTCTACCAATCAGGTGTTTCTCATGCACCCAACTGGTACCTACCTATCGGATGCATAAGAAACATCACATTTATAACTGTCTTAAATTGAACTTCAATTCTAAGACCCAGCTTTCCAGGCTACTCAGACTTCCTTCCTCTGCCTCTCTCCCAGGTCCTTTGAAGTCTCAGACAGCCCCTCTTCTGGTTCAGTGGTTGTCTGCCCTCATCACCATTGAGTTGGCCATGTTCCAGTCCACTTCATCTCCTTGGCTCCTACAGTATTACTACCTGCAAGTTATAGGAACTTTTGATTGGGCTTCATCCAACCTCTCTAGGGACACCATGCAGTGTTGATATAGTCATTTCCCTGAGGGCTAGCCACCTCCTAGGATACAGCCATGGAAGCACCATACAGGTGTCCTGCAGAGACCCTCTTAGATTTTCTCTTCCTTCCTAATTGGGGTATTCTTTCTCGTCTCTCCTGGTCTCAAATGGCTTTCTCCCTCAATCCCTCCCTGTCAGTGGCTTAAGATATTTGTGAATACCAGCCCTAGATTCTAGGCTCAGCCAAGTACATAAGGATTGGAGTCACACAGACAGATGCTCACTGTGTCAGAGTGGCACTATTTTTAAATTAATATGGCAAAGCATGTGGAGAAAAACACAACTTCACATTTCAATACATTATTCTGCCACATTTCACTGGAGAAAGGGTGATACCATTCACAGAGATAAGGAATACCATCAGATGAATAGGTTTGAGGCAAGAGACCACAAGTGTGGTTTCTGGTATGATGAGTTGTGGTGTTTTTGAGGTATCCAAGAGGAAATATTAAAAAGGCAATTGTATATATAAGTCTGGAGCTCTGTGGCTAACATTTTGTAGAGTTCAGTGCAAATGTCACTCATTATTTTCCCACAGTCACTCCCAGTGTGAACAAATAATGAGTTTTCTTACAGTGCAATAGCTCATAGAACCAAGCCTGTTTATTTCCAGCGCTCTATTTGGTTCTCTGGTTTCACCAGTATTCTAAAAACCTCTTACAATTTCATGTTGGAAAAAAAGGTATAAGAAAAGAAATTCAACAAAATGCATTTTCCCCTCAGAATACTTAAATCTCATGAATTTACTTAAAGCCCCTTCAACTGTAAAACAAAGTATTGCAAATAAAGAAAATAATGTCCTTGGAGATGAATGTCTTCTTTTCAACTGAGCACAATCTCTTTTCTGTTTAATCTGAACCCTGCATTATTTTCAGCATTGTTGTACCCCCAAAAAAATAGCTCTTAAAATATTTAAGAAATTATAAGAAACTGTCATTCAAAAAGCTGCTGAGTTGAACCCTACAAAGTGCTGGCTGAAGCCCCAGTCAGGGGTTTAGAGATAAAACTCCCACCTCCCTGGGACAGAGCACCTAGGGGAAGGGGCGGCTGTAGGAGCAACTTTAGCAGACTTAAATGTACCTGCCTGCTGGCTCTGAAAGGAGTGGTGGATCTCCCAGCGCAGCGCTCAAGCTCTGTTAAGGGACAGACTGCCTTCTCAACTGGGTCCCTGACACTGCACTTCCTTATGGGGAGACACCTCCCAGCAAGGGTCGACAGATGCCTCATATAGGAGAGCTGCAGCTGGCATCTGATGGGTGCCCCTCTGGGACGAAGCTTCCAGAGGCAAGAACAGACAGCAATCTTTGCTGTTCTGCAGCATCACTACTGATACCTAGGCAAAAAGGGTCTGGAGTGGATCCCAGGCAAATTCCAGCAGACCTGCAGAAGTGGGGCCTGACTGCTGGAAGGAAAACTAACAAAAGGAAACATTAGCATCAACATCAACAAAAAGGATGACCACATAAACACTTCATCTGAAGATCACCAACAGCAAAGACCAAAGATAGATAAATATATGAAGATGAGAAAAAAGACAGCTCAAAAAGGCTGAAAATGCTGACAACCAGAATGCCTCTTCACCTCCAAATGATCACAAGTCCTCACCAGCAAAACTGGACAGAGAATGAGTTTGACAAGTTGACAGAAGTAGGCTTCAGAAGATAGATAGTAACAAACTTCTCTGAGCTAAAGGAGCATGTTCTAAACCAATGCAAGGAAGCTAAGAACCTTGAAAAAAGGTTAGAGTAATTTCTAACTAGAATAACCAGTTTAAAGAAGAATGTAAATGACTCAATGGAACTGAAAAACACAGCACGAGAACTTTGTGAAACATACATAAGTATCAATAGCTGAATCAATCAAGCAGAAGAAAGGATATCAGAAACTGAAGATCAACTTAGTGAAATAAAGCATGAAGACAAGATTAGAGAAAAAAAGAATGAAAAGGAACAAACAAAGCCTCTAAGAAATATGGGACTATGGGAAAAGACCAAACCTACATTTGATTGGTGCACCTGAAAGTGATGGGGAGAATGGAACCAAGTTGATGAACACACTTTGGGATATTATCCAGGAGAACCTCCCCAACCAATAAGACAGGCCAACATTCAAATTCAGGAGATATAGAGGATACCACAAAGATACTCCTTGAGAAGAGAAACCCCAAGACATATAATTGTCAGATTCACCAAGGTTGAAATGAAGGAAAAACTGTTAAAAGCAGCCAGAGAGAGGAGAGAAAGGTTGGGTTATGCACAAAGGGAAGCCTATCACACTAACAGCAGATCTCTCTGCAGAAACCCTATAAGCCAGAAGAGAGTGGGGGCCAATATTCAACGTTCTTACAGAAGAGAATTTTCAACACAGGATTTCATATCCAGTCAAACTAAGCTTTGTAAGTGAAGGAGAAATAACATCCTTTACAGATAAGCAAATGCTTTAAGATTTCATCACTACCAGGCCTGCCTTACAAGAACTCCTGAAGGAAGCACTAAACATGGAAAGGAATAACTGGTACCAGCCACTGCAAAAACATACCAAATTGTAAAGACCACTGACACTATGAAGAAACTACATCAACTAATGGGCAAAATACCCACCTAGCATCATGACAGGATCAAATTCACACATAACAATATTAATCTTACATGTAAACAGGCTAAATGTCCTAACTAAAAGACACATACTGGCAAATTGGATAAAGAGTCAAGACCCATCGATGTGCTATAGTCAGGAAAACCATCTCATGTGGAAAGGCATACATAAGCTCAAAATAAAGGGATGAAGGAAGATTTACCAAGCAAACAGAAAACCAAAAAAAGCAGGGGTTGTGAATGTAGGTTCTGATAAAACAGACTTTCAACCCATGAAGATCAAAAAAGACAAAGAAGGGCATTACATAATGGTAAAGGGATCAAAGCAACAAGAAGAGCTAATTATCCTAAATATATATGCACCCAATACAGGAGCACCCAGATGTATAAAGCAAGTTCTTAGATACCTACAAAGAGATTTAGACTCCCACAGCATTATAGTGGGAGACTTTAACACACCACTGTCAATTTTAGACAGAGAGATCAACAGGACAGAAAATTAATAAGGGTGATCAGGACTTGAACTCAGCTCTGGACCAAGCAGACTTAATAGAACTCTCCACCCCAAATCAATAAAATATACATTCTTCTCAGCACTACATTGCATTTATTCTAAAACTGACCACATAATTGGAAGTAAAACAATCCTCAGCAAATGCAAAAGAACGAAAATCATAACAAACAGTCTCTCAGACCACAATGAAACCAAATTAGAATTCAGGATTCTAAACTCACTCAAAACCACACAACTACATGGAAACTGAACAATCTGCTCCTGAATGACTTTTGGGTAAATAATAAAATTAAGGCAGAAATAATGAAGTTCTTTGAAATAAATGATAACAAAGACACAACCAAACCAAAATCTCAGAGACACAGCTAAAGCAGTGTTTACAGGAAGATTTATAGCACTAACTGCCCACTTCAGAAAGCTGGGAAGATCCAAAATCAACACCTTAACATCACAATTAAAAGAACTAGAGAAGCAAGAGCAAACACATTCAAAAGCTAGCAGAAGACAAGAAATAAGAGCAGAACTGAAGAAGATAGAGACATGAAAAACACTTCAAAAAAATCAATGACATTGTAACTGCTTTTTTGAAAAGATCAGAAAAATAGATAGACCGCTAGTCAGACTAATAACGAGGAAAATGGAAGAATCAAATAGACACAATAAAAAATGATAAAGAGGATACCACCACTAATCCCACAGAAATAAAAACTACCATCAGAAAATACTATAAAAACTTCTCTGCAAACAAAGTAGAAAATCTAGAAGAAATGGATAAATTTTTGGACACATACCCCCTCCCAAGACTGAACAAGGAAGAAGTCAAATCTTTGAATAGACCCATAACAAGTTCTGAAATTGAGGCAATAATTGATAGCCTACCAACCAAAAAAAGCCCAGGATTAGATGGGATCACAACCTAATTCTACCAGTGGTACAAAGAGGAGCTGGTACATTTCCTTCTAAAACTATTCCAAACAATAAAAAGAGATGGACTCCTCCCTAACTCATTTTATGAGGCCAGCATCATCCTGATACCAAAATCTGGCAGAGACACACACACAAAAAAAAGAAAATTTCAGGCCAATATTCCTGATGAATATCAATGTTAAAATCCTCAATAAAATGCTGGCAAACCAAATCTGGCAGCACATTAAAAAGCTTATCTGCAACAATCAAATGGGCTTCATCCCTGGGATGCAAGACTGGTTCAACATACACAAATCGATAAACATAATTCATCACCAAACAGAACCAAAAACCATGATTATCTCAATAGATGCAGAAAAGGCCTTGGATAAAATTCAACAATGCTTCATGCTAAAAACACTCAATAAACTAGATATTGATGCAACATATTTCAAAATAATAAGAGCAATTTATGACAAACCCATAGCCAATGTCATACTGAACAGGCAAAAGCTGAAAGCATTCCCTTTGAAAACTAGCACAAGACAAGGATGCCCTCTCTCACCACTCCTATTCAACATAGAATTGGAAGTTCTGGTCAGGGAAATCAGGCAAGAGAAATAAATAGAGGGTACTCAAATAGGAAGAGAGGAAGTAAAATTATCTCTGCTTGCAGATGACATGATTGTATATTTAGAAAACCCCATCATCTCAGCCCCAAAATCTCCTTAAGCTGATAAACAACTTCAGCAAAGTCTCGGGATACATAGTCGACGTGCAAGAATCACAAGCATTACCATACACCATAATAATCAGACAGAGAGTCAAATCATGAGTGGGCTCCAATTCACAATTGCTGCAAAGAGAATAAAATACCTAGGAATAAAACTTACAAGGGATGTGAAGGACCTCTTCAAGGAGAACTAAAAAGCACTGCTCAAGGAAATAAGTGAGGATACAAACAAATGGAAAAACATTCCATGCTCATGGATAGAAAGAATTAATATCATAAAAATGGCCATACTGCCCAAAATAATTTATAGATTCAATGCTATGTCCATCAAGCTTCCATTGACTTTCTTCACAGAATTGGAAAAAACTACTTTAAATTTCATAAAGAAGCCGGGCACGGTGGCTCAAGCCTGTAATCCCAGCACTTTGGGAGGCTGAGGCAGGTGGATCACGAGGTCAAGAGATCAAGACCATCCTGGTCAACATGGTGAAACCCTGTCTCTACTAAAAATACAAAAAATTAGCTGGGCATGGTGGCACGTGCCTGTAATCCCAGCTACTCAGGAGGCTGAGGCAGAAGAATTGCCTGAACCCAGGAGGCAGAGATTGCGGTGAGCCGAGATCGCGCCATTGCACTCCAGCCTGGGTAACAAGAATGAAACTCCATCTCAAAAAAAAAAAAAAATTCATAAAGAACCAAAAAAAGAGCCTGTATGGCCAAGACAATCCTAAGCCAAAGAACAAAGCTGGAGGCATCATGCTACCTGATTTCAAACTATACTACAAGGCTACAGTAACAAAAACAGCATGGTACTGGTATAAAAACAGATATATAGACCAATGGAATGGAACAGAGGCCTCAGAAATAACATCCCACATCTACAATCATCTGATCTTTGACAAACCTGACAAAAAAAAACAAAGGGGAAATGATTTCCTATCTAATAAATGCTGTTGGGAAAACTGGCTAGCCATATGGAGAAAACTGAAACTGGACCCCTTCCTTACACCTTATACAAAAATCAACTCAAGATGGATTAAAGATTTAAATGTAAGACCAAAAACCATAAAAACCCTAGAAGAAAACCTAGGCAATACCATTCAGGACATAGGCATGGGCAAGGACTTCATGACAGAAACACCAAAAGCAATTGCAACGAAAGGCAAAATTGACAAATGGGATCTAATTAAATTAAAGAGCTTCTGCACAGCAAAAGAAACTATCATTAGTGTGAATAGACAACCTATCGAATAGGAGAAAATTTTTGCTATCCATCCATTTGACAAAGAGCTAATACCTGGAATCTACAAGGAACTTAAACAAATTTACAAGAAAACAATGCCATCAAAAAGTGGGCAAAGGATATGAACAGACATTTCTTAAAAGAAGACATTTATGCCTAAACAAACACAAAAAGAAGGTCATCATCACTGGTCATTAGAGAAATGCAAATCAAAACCACAATGAGATACCATCTCATACCAGTTAGAATGGTGTTCATTAAAAAGTCAGGAAACAACAGATGCTGGAGAGAATGTGGAAAAAAAGGAACAGTTTTACATTGTTGGTGGGAGTATAAACTAGTTCAGTCATTGTTGAAGACAGTGTGGTGATTCCTCAAGGACCTAGAAATAGAAATACCACTTGACTTAGCAATCCCATTACTGGGTATATACCCAAAGGATTATAAATCATTCTGCTATAAAGAAACATGCACAGGTATATTTATTGCAGCACTCTTCACAATAGCAAAGACTTGGAACCAGCCCAAAGCCCATCCATGTTAGACTAGATAAAGAAAATGTGGTACACATACACCCTGGAATACTATGCAGTCATAAAAAAGAAAGAGTTCATCTCTTTTGGAGGGACATGAATGAAGCTGGAAACCATGATTCTCAGCAAACTAACAGGAACAGAAAACCGAACACTGCATATTCTCACTCATAAGTGAGAGTTGAACAATGAGAACATATGGGCACTGGGAGGGGAACATCACACTGGGGCCTGTTGGGGGTGAGGTGCAAGGGGACGGATGGCATTAGGAGAAATACCTAATGTAGATGACAGGTTGATGGGTGCAGCAAAACACCATGGCACATATATACCTACATAACAAACGTGCATGTTCTGCATATGTATCCCAGAACTTGAAGTACAATAACAATAAAGAGTAAAATACAATAACAACAACAAAAATGAAGTGCTGGCTGGTTAACGTAGTCCCCAGCTTCCATAAGTATTGCCTCCTGTTGAAAGAACAATGTTACAAAGAGGCAAGGATCCTAAGACATGGTTTTGGCTGCAGGGGTGCTTAAAGGAGAGAATACAGTGATGGGTTCTAAGTTTCTGTTTCTGGTTAGGCCAGTAAAGCACCTTTCTCGTCCCTCTTTTCCACCTATCAGTGGAGACAGTAACTAAAAACCATGGCTTCAGGCTGATAAAAGTCTAAAACAGAACAAAATATGACAACAACAACAAATTAAGGCAGGCAGAGTGTAAAATATTTCAGTTGTAAACATTTCAAATATTACAAAACCATGCCATAGGCACTCTATACTTGCATTTTTCTGTGACATTAATAGATTTTTATCCATATTGTTTCTGTCATGATTGGATAAGTTGCAGAACCAGATCACAGCTCCAACAAAAGGGAATATAAGCTGAGAAATAACACAGAGTTTATTGCATACAAGGGGAGTGCATATCAAGTTTGGAAATAGCTGGAAAGGCCACACTGATACCATGTCTGCCAGCTGCAGAGCTGGGTGCAAAACTTGCAGCTCCATTAAGAGTTTCCTCTCATCACTTCAAGGTAAAGCAAACCCACCCCAGTGAGCCCAATCTGCTTTCCTTCATTCCAAAACAGAGGAAGGAAATGCTACCAGAAGAAGTTTGTCATTTGGATCTCCTTTCACTGCACAAATCTCAGTATCTGGCACAAACCTGCCCTGAGGGTCTGGAGCCAGCGAACAGTGCTTCCCACCATCAATACTATGAAATTGGATAATGTTTCATAATGTTCTAAAATTCTAAATAAGTACAGAAAACATAGCTGCCTATATAATAAAAAGAATGATGTCAGCTTTTTATTGTAGCTCTCCTCTGTGATGTTTACGATTTTGGCAAAATTCTGATGGCATGTATCACTTATAGATAGAGACCCAGAAATAATCAGTTCCTCCCTGAGATAATCAGAACTGTGGAAATCATATGTGAAATATAATAGAAGCCTTGGAATTAAAGAGATGCCTTCCTCAGGAAGCCCAATAAATGATCTGACCAATCTGATTAACAACCAAAAAAAAATTCTTCTTTGACTAAACGGAGCCAGGCAAGGACTGGGATGGGGCCTGATGCACAAAGTTGAGTAGAAACACTGCCTTCTTACCAAACAGCTCTTATTACAGGGAAAAGTAAGTAGCCTTTTCAAAACTTTACATTAATTCAAATGAAGTGTTACTGATTACTGCTTATAATCAAAATATGGCTACAAGTGTTCTTTTTTCATAAGTGCTTACCATGTATCATCTTAAATAATTAGGTAATTAAAATATGATAAAATAGGATATTATGTGCAAGATATTGGGCTGGGGGCTGGGAGAATATGGCCATGAATAAACACATGAGCACTATTTTCAAAGGACTTAACAATCTGGAAGGAAAGACAAGATGAGGAATTCGTTCAATAAAGCAATTCATTCACTAATGTAGACAGAATGTGCGAAGCACAGGGGAGGCAATGAGAATTCAGGTTGGGAGTCCCTCTGAAACTGAGAATATCCGGGAAGTCCCCAAGAAGGCAGTTGGATTTGAATGGGACCAAAAATGTTGGCAAAATATTTCAAAATAAATATTGCATATTTTTCTTCCTTTTCTATTTTTTTTTTTTTTTTTTTTTTTTTTTTGACAGAGTCTCCGTCACCAGGCTGGAATGCAGTGGCCCCATCTTGCTTCACTGCAACCTCTACCTCCTGGATTCAAGTGATTATCTTGCCTCTGCCTCCTGAGTAGTTAGGACTACAGGCATGCACCACCACACCCAGCTCATTTTTCTATTTTTAGTAGAGACAGGGTTTCACCATGTTGGCCAGGATGGTCTTGGTCTCGATCTCTTGACCTCGTGATCCACCCACCTCAGCCTCCCAAGTGCTACAGGATTACAGGTGAGAGCTACCACACTGGGCCTATTGCATATTGTTCTATAAAGTAGTGCATACAATGCAAACCTTAGCTATTCCACAGGGCTTAAGTGGGGGCTTTAATGAAGCAAAAGAAAGAAATCATCCATGGTCTCACCAGATCCAAAGTCCTTTGACAGAGTGATAGAAGAAAGGGCACCTCGGGAGACAGGACAGCACACACCAAGCACAGAGGTGGGAAGGTACAAATAGAGGTAAGAAAATGTCAAGAGAGACAGTTTGTATGGGATACAGGGCTTATATACGGGAGAATGGAACAATCTTTGCCTACTCCACAAACCTGAGGTAGGCACTGACATGCCTAAAAGTGCTGAGATGGAGTTGGGTTGAGATGCTGCAAAAAAGAATAGACGGCAACCCTCCTCCCTACTGCCCTAAGCCCCATTTGTCCTTCAGCACTGGATTCCTCTCTGCAGTGTAACTGAGCAGCATCCCTTTTCTTCGAATCTCCTAAGAGGTTAAAAATTCTACTTGAACCAGAGGAAATTCTGATTCCCCTCAAGAGAGGAAGATATGGCAGAATGGATTACAGCCATATTGACCAAGACCAATAACAGGGAGAACTATGAGGACCCTACTCAGAGTTTACCATATTAGCTAGGGGTCTACAAACTCCAAATTCAGGGAGTCTATGAGCTTGCATAGAAAAAACCGCATGTTTATTTTTACTAATCTTTAATAATACTATAATATTTCCTCTATTACAAACTAATGCAGGGTTAGCAATATTTGTGACTTCATCACCAATGTAAAACACAGATATTTTCATCTAATGTTACAGTTACTGCGGTTAATTCAAAATATTATTTGATCACCATTTCAAAATTGGTTATTAGACCTATCACTGGATCTTGTTATCGAATGTGTAAATAAAGAAGCAGTTTAACAAAGAAAAGTTTGGTTAACTGTTTTTTATTTTAATTAGCCCTTTTTATACTTCTATGTATTTGACTATTACTTAAATATATTATCCTGAGAAAGGTCCATGCACTCCAGACTTCCAAAGAGGTTCATAGCTATAAAAAAAAGTAAGAACTTATAGCCACACAGGACTTAGGAATTTGTTCTAAAAGTCAGACTCAGCACCAAACCTGAGAAATAGAGGGAGTTTGTTCTAGATACAGCAAAGTCGTTCAAATGTAACTGTGGTGTTTGGTAAGAAAAGGAAGCAGTTGCCCTCTAAGCATATTCTCCAAAAGTGACGCCACTTTTTAGGGTAACATGCTGATGCAACTTTTTCTAAAATTGTGATGAACAGACATGAAAGGATTCAATAAAAATACAGGATCTTGAGATATAGAGAGAAGTAAGCAGAAACAGAATCTCTTCAATCATCTGCTTCTCTCAACGTCAAAGGTCCTAGCCCTGTCTTTCTGCTCAGCCTATCCTGACTTCACTGGATATGTCTCTAAAGCATGAATACTTGTACTTGCTTCTGTCTGACCATTCTGGACATGTGAGAATGACTGGACAGAAGAGAGATAAATTGCTGTCTTTCCTGGATGGGAAGAAGAGAATGAGGAAATGGGAATTTATGAATTGGAAAAACTGTACTATTAACAATTGTTAACTTTGACACTTATGGGTGCTGACCAAGCATCAATCAGAAAAACATATTCTCTCACCTTATAATGTCATGATCATATGGACAAATTGCTTGAGATTCTCCTTGAAGAGAGTAACATCTTAATTAGAGCTTCCCGCCCAGAAACAAATTGCTAGATAAAGACAGGTAGGAGAGCTATAACATTGGATGAGCCCGTGTACAACTGATGTGGGTACTCAATGTCAAAGGAACGTTGTCCTTTTCCACTTGTATGTGTCCATTTACAGACCTCTGGTTCTACAACTGAGTGGCCACGTGGCATTGGGCTCTTTCGATGCTGGACTTCAGCACTTATTTGAGGCACCAGCAGAACCAGGGAGAGGAGAAAAAAAAATCTCTGAATGTGGCAGAGCTACAGGGCTAAGAATACATGTGAGTTCTGCAGGAGAGATACCATGACATCCTACCTCCTATCTCTGCAAGTAGCAGCAGTGGGCAGTAGCCAAAACTAAACTGTAGAGACATATGAGCCCCTGAGGAGTCTCAGAAATCAGCAGGGAGAAACTGTGGATGAATAAAGCAACTAAATTGTCTTTGGCCAAGGAAATAGAACCTTAAGGGACTGAGATTTGGTTATTACTGTGACTGTGGCCTCATTTAGTAATAGGTGGGAAAAACCTGAGCTTTTGCCATTATACAGTCAATAAGGAAGCAAATGTTCAGATTGTTGACTCTAGGGGACTCATGTCAAAAAAAGGAAAAGATGAGACACTAGATTTCATGTTCAACTTAGTATTACCCATTCCTCCCCTCTCTACTTTTAAAGCAAGTATCTAGCCTGATTTTGGAAATACGGCATAATGAAAAGTCTTACATAATGTAGAGCTGCTTGTTCCCGGTACAGGAAATAATAACAAGGCAAGCAACCCAGATTGTCTGTTTTCACATTCTCTCTTCCTCAAGAAGGAAATGGTTCAGAGAATGGCAGAGTCATGTACTGGGAGTTCTGTGAAATGATGCAGGTATCCCCTCTGCAACTGCCTCCATACTACTAACACTGTTTCATGGATTATCTAGGGGAAAAGTTAGAAAGATGCTAGGTTAGAGCCAAAACAAAGTACTCATGGAGAGAAAACACAACCATTCTCTTAAATCTTTAAATAAATAAAAACACAAAAAATTAAATCCGATATTTTGGTTCTAAAGTTGTTCGGCTAACGCCGTAGCTTTGCAAAGAAAGTCAAAGCAGAGAGGATTTGAAGTGAACTTTTTAAGAAAATTACCCTACAGTGTAGTAAAAGAAGAATGACAAGTTTGGGTTAATAAAAACCAAATTCATTCCTTATTGCTCTTACTAAACGGTCCTCATTTGTAGAAATATCTAGTTAAGTAAAAGCTCTTTTATGGTAATTGGCAGTTCACACCCAGAAGCAATGCAGTGGTAAACAAGAGGACAAGGTCAAGCTTAAAGCTCACAATCAGTCTTTGCAACCGAAAGTCCTGAGTTCGGTCAGAAATCATGAGAAAGTAGAAGATGAAGAGTATGAGAAAGAAAACATGTAAAATAATATAATAGGATTTTTAATGATTGCTTCTGCCTTTTCAAATAGAAGAAAGCCTAGGCCTCAATATTGAAAAACATAGATTTGAGGTCATCTCTTTTTTTCAACAAATTCTCCCTGCATTCATCCAAGTAGCACTGCTTGAAAATTTAATTGAATGTTTGTACACCTAAGAAGCTGTGAATAATGTCAACAGGGACAGTAAATCATAACTCAAGGTCCTTTGGGATTTTTAACTTTCAGGTAAACAGTAACACAATATTTCCAAGTTGAAATAACAAACAAATTTGTCTATTACTTTTACTAAACATTATCTAATATCATATTGTTACTGCATGTGGAGAAGAGAGCTATAGACAAAAAGAGAAGAAGCTCATTCTTTACTGTTTTCCTTTCTTTACTGTTCAAGGGCTAAGGTATGCTAATATTGTCAGGGTCTTATCTATGATAGAAAGAAAGGCTGTGACAGGTTTTCCTTGTGGCTGTAGGGACCCTGACCATCTCAACTTTAGGAGCTCCATCCTACCAGGATAAGCTTCATCCTAGGATGCTGACTTTCATGTTGGATAAGGGAGAGGATTTCAATCATACAGTGCAGTGATAAAGCACTAATTTATAAATCTCGAAGTCATTGATTCCGTCTACATTCTACCTCTAACAGCTGTGTGACCATGGGTGGTAACCAATCTCATCTGTCAAACGAAGAGGATAAACTAGATCAGGAGTCAGCAAACTTGTTCTGTCAAGAGCCAGATAATAAATATTTTGGGCTTTGAGGGCCACCTGGTCTTTATCCAACTACCTTAATCTGCCGTTATAGCTCAAAAGCAAGCACAGATATTATATAAACAAAGAAATGCACCATGTTCCAAGAACATTTTATTTATGAAAACAGGTAGCAGCCAGATTGGGCCCAAGACCCATAGTTTTTCCAACCTTGGATATGTGACCTCTTAGATCCCTTCCAGCTCAGAAATTCCATGAAGCTGTAATTCTAATAATAAGCTAGACACAGTGAGACCTGTTAAGTTGGTATGCAGTATCCAAGAAGATCCTCAGATGGGTCCAGGAAGACTTCAGGGCAACTCAGAATACTCTGGTAGCCTCTGGAGCCTATAAATCAGTTCATATTGTGCCAGTACAAAAAGTAAACGAGTTACAAGAATTGAAAGGGAAAGAATAAAAGTATCCACAATTTGTAGAAGATATGGTTGCATGCATTCAAATACAAATAAAAAGATAGATAGGTAGGAACAATAAATTATCAAAATAAGTAGCAGGTCAGTCAGCTATCTATCCATCTCGGACCTAGACTCCATTTTCCTGTATTCTCCCCTGTATTTCAGCCTCCTTTGCCTCTGATTTCTACGTATATTCAGCCAATGGAAGGTATTTATGTATATTAGCAGGCAGGAAGAAGAAAAAGGCAGTGTATATTTCCCTCTCTCCCGCTGTGTTCTGTAGCATCTCAGGTAACTAGTGATTCTAGCTCCTGCTATACAGGACCCTTGTGGTTCCACTTCTGCAAAGTGATGCTGGGCTCCAGGCTTCAGTAGTACTACCTCATTTCTGTGTCCCTCTATTCTAGAAGTGGAAGCAGCTTATTCCCCTTTCATAACTTTCTGGTTGCCCCATTATTTACCCTCTTCTGATTCTTAGTTCCTCTCTCATCTATGTTATAAATCCCCTATATTAAATTCCCTCTGCATAAAATGCTTAGGACAGTCTCTACTTTCCTACCTGGAAAATAAATTGCTTTGTAAAATTTTATTTCTCTCTAAGAGCATCAACAATTAGAAAATTAAGTTTTAAAAAAATGCTATTTGCAATACTGTAACAAATATAAAATATCTAAGAATAAAAGTAATAAAAGATACATAAAGTTTTTATACATACAACTATAAAACACTATTAAGATTACATCTATCACTAAACACAAACTGGAATCAGAAGAGTCCTTGACTCCGCAGGAGATTTAACTGAGGTCCCAAATTAAGATTCAGAGTCAGGCATTGTTAGTTTACCCTGCACAAACCTCATTCTATTGCCACTCTCTAATGGAATTTTCCTCCTAGGAAATATTTTCTAATTTAAAATTTATTGTATCTAGTGCAGTAATTAAGGTAGGAGTGCTTGATGGCTTGTGGACTTGACTATGTTGTCAAACTTAAATAAAAATTGGTTAACCCTTGTAAAAAAAAAAAAAGAGAGAAATCAGAGGGACTCTAATGGAGAGGGAGTTAGTTTTTATACAGAACACACAAGCACTAACTATAAGATAAATGACTGGTAAATTAGGCAATAATAAATTAAAAAGCTTCTATTCATCAAAATACGTGGTTAAGACAGGACACAAAAACCATAAAGTAGGAAGGTGTGTGTGTGTGTGTATGTGTGTGTGTGTGTGTGTGTGCTTTTATACCCAACAAAGAACTAGTAATTAGGAATACATTTTTAAAATTTCCTACATACAAATAAGGAAAAGAGAGAACATGCAATAGAAACGTGAACAAGAGTGTTGAATATGCAAGTTATCCAAATAGCTAATGAAAATGGACAATGTGTGGCCCTATCCCTGACAAAGAAAATGCAAATTGAGTAATATTACGCTAGTATGGCTAAAAGTAAAAGGACTGACAACATGTAAGATTTGCAAGGCTGTGGAAAACAGAAATCTCATGACTGCAGGTGGCAGTGTAAATCAGCGCAAGGACTCTGGAAATTACTTTGGCATTATTTACTGAAGCTGCATACACACACGCCATATTCTCCAGTAATTCTGCTCCTTGTTATACACCCAAGAGAAAGCACCCCCATGTGTCTCAACAGACATGAATTTATAGCCAAAAACAAGATACAACCCAAATGTCCATCAGCAACAAAAATCTATAAAAAATGATGTTTCCATAATAATGTACTATACAGCAGTGAAAATAACAAAATACAGCCATATACAACAATGCGAAATAAGGGCAAGCAAAAGAAGCCTTTTAGGACATGGTCAATTTGACCCTCCAGATCCACTCTCCACCATTCTCTGTACCTGGGGACCTCACCAGTATGGACTTCAAAGAAGTCACTTGCACTCTGGCTTTTAGTCAGATATAACCAATGAAAGATCAGAGGGCAAGAGGCCAGAATATTTGTTCCTTAGTACTCTCCCTGCCAGTATATAGATGGTTGGGCTGTATTCCTCTATTGAAGCCCACACAGGCTGTTGAGCAGCTTTCCCCCACGGCAGTGGCAAGCACAAGGTTCCCGTAACTGCTTACCCTTTTCCTGAGCCCTTCAGGTCCAGGGGTAGTAAACATCCCCCACTCCCCAGCCGTTACCAGCCCTGGAGTACTGCATCATTCTTTTTCATTTCCTCTAACCCTGCACACAACTTTGTGAAACTTTTAAATCCTCCTTTTAAATATGCTACTTGTTTCCTGACCCATACAAAACCAGACCCAAATACTTACAAATCACACTTACATGAAGTTTAAACATATACACATAACTAAACTACTATTTAAGAAAATGCATACACAGGTGGTGAAATTATAGAGAAAGAAAATAACTACCGTAAAAGTCTGGATAGCAGTTAATTGGTGGGGAGAAAGGGAGGGAGATGCGAGGAAATTTTTAGGTGCCAACAACCTATTTGCCTGTGTGATGGTTAAATACTCTTTTGCTTTAAAATATTAAGTGGTATGTTTATGTTTTATTCAATTTTGCTGTGTGTTTGCTATTTTTCACTATAAAAAGAGCTCAGAAAAAAAATAAAACGAGGAAATTTTACTTGATTGCTGCATCCCATTAAATGTGCTTCTGTTTTAAGAACATTGATGTCAAGTGCATAATTTAATCAGACTCACAGTTTAGAGAGAAAAGCAGAAATCAAGAATGTTGAGAACCTTTCCTCTAATTGCACTGAGTTATAACCAGGGTTATCATTTACAAGCCTCCAGTTCATTTGGTTGGCCCAGAGGAGAAGAGAAGGAAAGGCAAGAAGGCAGAGAAAGAGATGGAGAACTAGAGCAAGAAGGCCCAATGGTAATGAGAAGGAAGGGACTGAAAAAAAAAAAAAAGATCAAAAATGCACAAAACCAAGTTATTTTTAGTATTACAAAGGCAGCTAGATACAAAGAGGGCACACAATAAGTGTATGCTTATATCTGGGCTTGGGTTATTAACATGGAGACAATTTCATTTGGTATGTTTTTAGTTATTAACTTCTTGGCAATCTTAATAGCACAATAAAATAAGTAGAAAATTCAAAATATCTAACCTGCCCAAAACTCTAAAAGAAATTTCTAAACAAAAGTTAACAGAATACAGTCTATGTTAAGTGTGTTTTCTAGCAGTCAAGTTCATTCCTTGTCCAAATTCAAAGTAAAATACAAAATATTAGGAAAATAAATACAAGGTCACAGGATAAACGCAGACTATTTAATGTGCGGTCACATTAATGGCTTATTCAGTAACTGTAATCTACCAGGTGAAAGAATAACAAATTCCAATCTAGTGCCACTATTTGCATGTATTCAAATCACATGAACAGATTACATCAATTACCTATTTGTGCAGTGAGTGACATTCCAATGCTATTGTGCACAGCCTAATAAACCACAAGATAAAACTGTCTCTAAGAGAGTCTAAAAAAGTGCTCATTAACCCAAAACCTCATTATAAAGTCAAAAATACAAAACACAGTTAGGATTTGAAAACCTCTACTGTTGTGGAGAAGATAAGACAAGTTTTACTCAGTGAGCGAATATGGTGTACTTACTTCACAGGTGAGTTAGGGGATATCCTTCTATGGCAGACTGTATTCCAGTATCAGTGCTTATGGCTACAGGATTCAAACGGCTCTAACTAAACCCGGGTTTTAGAGCAATTTGAATCCTGTAGCCATAGCACTCATACTGGAATACAGTCTGCTATAAGAGCAACATCCCCTATACATTTTTTAAATTAATCCAGGATGGTAAAGGAAGTAGTATTTTCTGCATGTAAATATTTTGTCATATTCCTTTGATGCTTCCAAGAAAATCAAACTGTATATAGAGTTTTAAAATTCCACAAAGCAATTTCCTCCACTGGAAATAACCAACTTTTTGTCATTTCTATTTTTAAATATTTTAAATGTTAATTATATCTGTTTTAGAATAGATAGTATTTGTATATGGTATAAAACTCAAATGTACATGAAGTTATGTATTATGTAAAGTTTCCCTTCCATTTCTCTTCCACAGACAGCTGGTTTCCTGTTCATGAACAATCAGTGTTTGGATAGGAGCCATCTCAGAAGATCTACACTTCAGTCTCTTTCTCCCCATGCTGAGATAATAATACTGGAAGGAAGTCCATTTACCTCACCACAAAAACTCTTACAAACAGAATAGTCCAGAGAGGCCCTCTGGGAGAGGAGCCCTAGAGCTAACCTGAGTCCCTAGGCATGTTAGGAAAACATACCAGCACATGCAGACAGCAAAGGTTTAAAGGAACTAACCAGCCCCCGTGTGGTCCCTGGGTCACCCTGGTCATCACTGGCTGACTTACGTAGCATCACACAGAGCTCAGGGGCTTTCCTAGTTCTCGAACTGTGGCTCCCAGCTTAGGAGGGTTTTTCCATCAGCAAAGGGGCTTGCGCCACCCTGCCCTGTGTCATTGAATTGGCAACTGTTATTCTCCTGTACACTGTTGGTTGAGAACCATTTACAAGATATTCTATAAAATTCTGCAACAGCAGTTTGGCGCTCTGGCTGCCCTAGGCATATATATCCACGCTTGAAATTTTATCTGCTTCAGGTGGTACGAAATTACAATTTTGTCATATAACATAAAGTCTATTTCTTATACCAATTTTATTGATCTTCTGTTATAATTGCCTTTATTTTTGCTCAAATAGAGAGAGAGAGAGAAAGGTAATAAAATGAAATGTGGTAAAATTTGACTGAATCTTCAATGATAGTCAATCATTTAACTAATAGTGATTCTTGAAACTGAGAATGCAAAGATAATCCGGAAATCTAGAAGGACATGCACCAAAGCAATTATTTCCTCTGGGTTGGAGGAAGACTGAAGATGTATTTGACATTTTTTTTGTCTAAATGCATTTTTTCATGAATACATGTATAATGCTTCTGTAATACGAAGAAATTATAAACTATTAAACTACCTAAGAAGCTATGGTTCCCATTTACAGACAGCAAAACTGAAGCCATGTTGAACTGAATGACCTTGCCACTGTGCCTCAGAAGTGCAGTGCTGAAAGGCAATTTTGAATACAGTCCCTTTAGGTCCTAGTCTATTTTTTAGCCCACTGACTGCTGTCTTCTTTATAAGAGTGCTATATCTTGAAAGCATCTCTTGACGACACATCTGAGGTTAATGCCTTAGAAAAACCTATCAAACATAATGATTTTGATAGAGACCATTTCACATTACTTTTACCTATCACTTTTTCTTGGTTCATGCTCTCCAAATTGTCTAACTTTCCCCAATGACACTGTTCACACTGATTCTAGTTTTTAACATAGGCAAAGATTTAAGCTGATTGTGTAAGAGGCAAAAAGAAAATGACAGTAGATTTCAATTCTCCAAGATAGAGAACATTCAATTTACATCTTCATGCTAAGAACCATTAGTATTGCATTACCCAGCAAAGCTAAAGGAGACAATCTTAACATCTCCACAAGATGTCTAAAGAAATTTCCTCCTCCATACCCCCCGCCAACTTAGGCTGAAATTATTATTTGTAGCTACTGAGGTTGCCAATATAAGTAACTCCAAGTCCTGAAGTGTGAATTTAGTGATGAGGAGAAGTAGGAAATATACAATATGTAATTTCCAGAGAAGAGAAGATTCTGGTAACATATATCAGTTTAATCCCCTCACAGATAGAACATAAACAAGACCAAATCTTTGCATTTGTTAACAAATGTTGGGCTCTGTTTCTTAAGGATTTGCATCTCCGTGAAGAAGTAAAGCCATTTGTCTAGTTTACCAAAACCTTTCCACAGGAGAAAGGAGAGGGAGTAGGACTTGGGGTCTCTGTCAAGGGGAGTCTAGGAGGTAGGGAGCTCAGAAAGTCCCAGACGGCTTACTGCTGCTCTCTCACCCCTTCCATTGACTCATTATAGCTGTATCTCCCCTCAAAGATCAGTGTTTTATTTCCTTCATGGGCTATTTTTCGTGAGGTACAACGTTTCTGTACCTCACATAGCAATGGCATGCCCTTGAATCCAGAGAACTAGAGCAAAATGGATTGAATGTGGCTAGGTAGTTTCAATCTTTAACCTGCTAAGCTACCTGGAGCCAAGGATTAGGTCTTCATGGATTGATCAACAGGCTGATAAGTTAGGCATGAAGGACCAGAGAGATCTGTTGGGTCCCATTCTTCAAGGAAGAGATGTGAGTCAAACCTGTCACTCATGAATAAGCAGGAAGCACATCTGGTCTATTTCATAAAGGGGGTTGCTTCTAGGGGACCTTATCTATGGGAGCAGAACAGGAAGGAGAACTTGCAGTTAGGCTATTCAAGGCCCTTGCAATTTTTTCAAATGTGAAGGCAGCACATAACATTGAACCTTAATTTTACATCTTATGCCTCCAAATCTTATTAGGCTTTTGTATCCTTGGTTGTGAACAACAGAAGCTGACACTGGCTGATTAATCAAAAAGAAAAATCATATGATAATCCATAGAAGTATTGGAGAACAAGGCCTAAGGATGAACTTGGATATAATACAAAAAACATGATGCAGCTGACACATTAAAGAAACAAACACCATTTCCATATGACACCATCAAATACTAGAGGCCTCTGGAGCCACTGCCACCACTGCATCAACAGGTAGAAGGTTCCACCTAGAGCCTGTTTGCTCATATTGCTCTCCTCTGTATCAGAGTCTCTCATGGGTTTATCTGATGACAGAATCCTCAGACAAACTCTCACATTTAGCTGCAAGAAAAGCTATAAATTTGAGTTCTGACTCTACAGCAAAAATGTGGGATTCAAAAATGGAAACGTCTCCAAATACAGCAAAACTATTCAAAAGGTAACGGGCAACTATTGGCAGAGGTGCCAAGATAATCCAATGGGGGAAAATACTCTTCAACAAATGGTACTGAATAACTGGATAACCACATGTAAAAGAATAAGGTTGAAGTCATTCCTCCTACCACACCACGCAGGGCCACACAGAGGTTTACTCAGAGTGAATAACAAGGACTGTGGGAAGCTGACTTTGTAGCATCAAGAGGATGCAATGTCCCCTGGTTCCCATGAGAGGATGTGATTGACTTATTGGAAAAAATCCCATGGGCTGGCAGGAAATCGAAACCTGAATCTGCAAAAAAGATTTACAATTCAACAATAAAAATATAAATAATCCAATTTTAAAATGGGTAGAGGTTTGATGTAGTCCCACTTATTTTTGCTTTTTTGGTCTGAGCGTTTGGTATAAAATCCAAAACATCACTGCCAAGGCCAATGTCTAGGAGCTTTTCTCCTGTAGTCTGTGTCTTCTAGAAGTTTCACAGTTTCAAAGGTAATAGACTAAAAGCCTAAACGTGACTGATATTCTGTGGTTTGACTAGTCTCAAATATCAATTATATATTTACATCTTTTATCCATTTTGAGTCTTTATATATGGTATAAGATGAGGATCCTTTTTTTTTTTCAGACAAGGTCTCACCCTGTCACCCAAGCTGGAGTGCAATGGTGTGATCACAGCTCACTGCAGCCTTGAATTTCTGGGCTCAAGTGATCCTTGGTCTCAGCCTCCTGAGTAGCTGAAACTAAAGAGCATGCTGCAATGCCCAGCTAATTTTTTTTTTGCAGACAGTGTCTCACTATGTCATCCAGTCTGGTCTTAAACCCCTAGGGCTCAAGCAATTCTCCTACCTCAGCCTCCCAAAGTCTAGAATTACAGGCATGAACAACCATGCCCAGCCCCCAATTTTATTATTTTGCAAGTGGAAATTCAACTTTCTTAGCACCATTTATTGGAAGAGACTGTCCTTTCTCCCATTGTTCCCTTTTGGTGTCTTTGTCAAAAATTAGCTGACCATACATATTTGGTTTCACTTCTGGGCCCTCCATTCTGTTCCACTGGCTAGGGGTGCAAATTTATGTCAGTACTGTACTGTAGTGATTAGCTATGGCTTTGTAATAGACTTTAAATCAGGAAGTGTGGTCCCTCCAGTGTTAATCAAAATTTTTTTGGCTATTCAGGGTCTTTTATGTTTCCATGTGAAATTTAGGATTATTTTTTCTATTTCTGTGAAGAATGCCTTTAGAACTTGAATAGGCATTGGACTAAATCTGTAGATGACTTTGGGTAATATGGGCATTTTAATCATATTAATTATTCTGCTCCATGAGCACAGAACATCTTTCTATTTATTTGTGTCTTCATCACCTTGCTTCAATACTTTCTAGTCTTCAGTGTACAGATTTCCTACTTCCTTGCTTACATTTATTTCTAGGAATTTTTGATGCCATCATAAATGGAATTGTGTTCTTGATGTCTTTTTCAGTTAGATTATTATTCACATATAAAAAAGTTACTAATTTTTGTACATTCTTTTTATATGTTTCATTTTGTATCTTTACTGAATTTAGTACTTAGCAGGGCTTTTTTTGTGGAATCTTTGGGTTTTGTACATATAGGACCATGTCATTGGAAAATAAAGATAGTTTCCTTTTCCTTTTAGATTGCCATGTCTTTTATTTCTTCTGCTTGTCTGATTGCTCTTGTCAGTACTTCCAGTACTATGTTGCATAGAAGTGGCTATAGTGGGCATCATTGCCTTGTACTGATCTTAGTGAAAAAGCTTTCAGTTTTTCCTCACTGACTATGTTAGCTATTGATTTTTCATAAATGGTCTTCCATATCTAACCTGTTGAGAGTTTTTATCAAGAAAGAATATTTTCACTTTGTGAAAAGTTTTTTCAATGTCAGTTGAAATGATCACCTGGTTTTCATCTTTCATCCTGTTAATGTGATGTATCACATTGATTGATATGTGTATGTTCCACCAGGCTTGTATGAGTTTCTGCACAATAAAAGAAACAATCAACAACATGAAATGGCAGCCTATGGATTGAAAAAAATATTTGTAAACCATAAATCTGATAAAGGGTTAATAACCAAAATTTATAAAGAACTCATTCATATATTCAATAGTGGAAAAAACAAATAACCTGATTTTAAAATGGGCAAAGGATCTGAATAGACATTTCTCCAAAGAAGACATAAAAATGGGCTGGGTGCGTGGCTCACGCCTATAATCCCAGCACTTTGGGAGGCAGAGGCAGGTGGATCACAAGGTCAAGAAATCGAGACCATCCCGGTCAACATGGTGAAACCCTGTCTCTACTAAAAATACAAAAAATTAGCTGGGCATGGTGCCATGTGCCTGTAATCCCAGCTACTCGGGAGGCTGAGGCAGGAGAATTGCCTGATCCCAGGAGGCGGAGATTGCGGTGAGCCGAGATCGCACCATTGCACTCCAGCCTGGGTAACAAGAGCGAAACTCCGTCTCAAAAAAAAAAAAAAAAGAAGACGACATAAAAATGGCCAAGAAGTATTTGGAAAGGTGCTTAACATCACTAATCATTGGGAAATGCAAATCAAAATCACAATGAGATACCACATAACACCTGTTATGATGGTTATTAATAAAAAGTCAAAAAATAACAAATGTTACTAAGGTACAGAGAAAAGGGAATTCTTACACACCATCAGTAGGAATGTAGCTTGATACAGTCATTATGAAAAACAATATGGAGGTAACTAAAAGAATTAAAACTAGAACTACCATCAATCCCCCTTGTGGGAATATATCCAAAAGAAATGACTGATATTCAGTGGTTTGACTAGTCTCAAATATCAACTTATATATTTAGGTCTTCTATCCAAAAGAAATGAAATCACCACCTCCTAGATATCTGCACTCTCATATTTACTGCAACATTATTCACAGTAGTCAAGATACAGAAACAATCTGTGTCCATCAATGAAGAAATGTATAAAGAAACTGTATTAAATATAAACAATGGAATATTATTCAGTCCTAATAAAAAATGAGATACTGTCATTCATCATAACATGGATGAGCTTAGAGGACATCATGCTGAGTGAAATAAACCAGACACAGAAAGAAAAATATCGCATGATCTCATATAGATGTGAAATCTTTTTTAAAAATTCCAAGATACAGAAATAGAAAATGAAACAGTGGTTGCCAAGGGCAAGTTGTGGGTAAGGAAATGGAGAGATGTAGATTAGAGAATACAAAGTAGAAGATGTGTAAGATGAGATTTAATGTGTCATGTGAAGACTATAGGTAATAAAATTGTACTGCATATGGGATTCACGCTAAATGAATAGATTTTAGCTGCTCCCACTAAAAGAAAAACAAAAAAAAAAGGAGTAACTATGAGAAATGATGGATAAGTTAATCTGCTTCACTATAGTAATCTCTTTACTACCTATGTGTATCCCATAACATCATGTCATATACCTTAAATATATACAGTCAAATTTATTTTTAAAAGTCAAAAAAGAAAACTTACAGAGATATGCTAAATTAAATAAAAATAAAATGAGTAAAGGATTTCAAAAGACATACATCCAAAGAAGATAACAAATGGCTCATAAGCACATAAAAAGGTGTTCAACATTATTAGCCATTAGGGTAATGCAAGGAAATACCACTTTACATCCACTAGGATGACTGTAATAAAAAAAGACAGATAAAAACAGTTGGCATGGATATCCAGAAATTGGAGTCTCACATATTGCTGAGACGAATGTACAATGGGGCAACTGCTTTGGAAAACAGTTTAACCATTCCTCAAAATACTAAATATAGAATTACCATATGAACCAGTATTCCATTTGTAAAAATATACGCTGGAGAAATGAAAATGCACATTCACACAAAAACTTGTAGATTAATGTTCATAGCAACATTACTCCTAATAGCCAAAAAGTGGAACCAAATCACATTTTCATCAGTGCACTTACCTATTGTTGAATGGATAAGTAAAATGTGGTGTATCCTGCGATGGAGTATTATTCAACAATAAAAAGAATGAAGTACCAATATGTACTACAACATGGATGAATCCTGGAAACATGCTAACTGCAAAAAGCTAGAAACAAAGTAACACCTATTATGTTATTCAAGTTATAAGAAAAGCCCAGAATAGGCAAATCTGCAGAGTTGAAAGTAGATTAATGGTGGGGGACAGTAGTTGTGGTGAGAAATGCTAATGGGTATGGGACTTCTTTTTGAAGGATGAAAACGTTTTAAAATTGACTGTGAGGAAGATTGCACAATCCTGTCAACGTATTAAAAACCATTAAAATGTACACTGTAAATGGGTAAATGATATAGCATGTAAATTATATCTCAATAAATCTGTTCTTTTAAAAAGGTAATGAAGTCTAAATATGACTGACGTTCAATGGTTTAACTATTCTCAAATAACATTTTGAATCTTCTGCATTAAAATATCATCACAGAATCTGGAAGTTCTTCTCCATGCTTGATTGACTAGTATGCATTTTCTTAGAAATGTTCTATAATCTTGCCAAAGTCACCCATCAACACTGAAAAATACATAGTTAAAAAGGTAGATGAGAGCTGCAATTTTAGCAGTTGCTAAAAATTGTTGCTTTTTAGCCAACTATTTAACAATGTTTAGGGAATAGGCTGATTTTTTTTAGAGCAAAAAAGTTGCTAGAGATCTACCAAATGAGAAAATTACATCTCAAAAATGTTAACTGACTTCTCCAAAATCACAGCCAAAGGATGAAGATAGTGTGCATTTGAAAACCACTGTGATAGCCAGCCTCCAAGATCACCTCCAATGATTCTTACCTCCTGGTATTGACATTATGTAGTCCCCTCCTTCTTCCCCTCCCTCTCCCATCAGTCACTCCTGGGAAACTAGCTGAAAGTCATAATGACATTCATGAAGACTATGAAGAGGACTGTGTTCCCAGGAACTGAGGTCTGCTATCAACTCCATGAGTAAGCTTGGAAGCATATCCTCCCATTTGAGCTTTCAGATGAAACTGCAACCCCAGCTAACAACCCCAGCCTGATTAAATCTCATGAGAGACCAAGACCCAGAATCATCCAGCTAAGCCACTCCTTAATTCCTCACCCAAATAGTGAAATAATAAATCATTTTAAGCTATGGGTCTGGGGAATTCTGTTATGCCATCATGGCTAACTAGTACATATTTTTGCTCCTTACAATTTAAAACCTGCCTATTATCTAACTACTATTATATTTGTAATTGTTTTCCAGGATGCATGGCTTAAAACTTCAACATTAAATCACTCTGTGTGGGCATGATTTTGATTTACATTTCTCCATTTAAGAAGAAAAATATTAAATATTATATATTTTTGTCATTTTTTTCCTCCTGACTCTAATTAAAATTTTGTTTGTTTTGCAACATTATAAAAGCAAGACACAGCATTTTAACAAAAGGTAACTTCTCAGGTAAATTTTTACCTGAGAAGTTAAATTTTTGCCACCAAGGCAATTAAATTCAGTCATATCATTTTTCTTCTGGTGGAGGCTCCAAAGATTCGTTGAAGCAGAGAGATACTGTAGACACTACTTTTAGCTCTGGTTATGCTAACTGTAAATGAAAGTACTCATGTTTCTCCATATGCTCTGGGCAAACTTCCCAAGAGTCTTATAATGTTACTAGAGAGGACGAAAATCATAGAGAAGAAATTAGCGTATTTTATCTTTTGCATTGTGGAAGCAAAACATCCAAGAAAAGAGATATATTCATGGAAAAGTTTATTATTAGACATTCACTGTTCTCCTTGCCTTTTTCCTCATTTACTAAAGACTCCAGCATCTGGCTTCAAGTCTCCTTCTTTCCTTTATTTATATCATTATTATCAGTGACCTCACTATGAAAATTGAAGCAAAGACATTCTAATTCTCTTCCCACCAAACCTACCAATCAATCTGCATGTGTATCCACAATCAAATTCCCATCCCTGCTCCTCTCTATGGTCAATATCTTAATGACCCATGTCCTCTCAACTACTCAAGGATTTTACTTCCAATAGCATCTACTCTTACATCATTCTTACACCATCAATTCGTCCCTCTCTTTATATTAATTTCAGAAACATATCAATACGCCTTGATGCCAATATTCTAAAAATGCCCTTCCTTAATCCCACTTCTTTGATCTTCCTGGGCAGAACCTCCAAAGCAGATGTTTCTTTTTGATTTCTCTATTTTGCCATCTTTCATTTTTGCCTCTATTCATTCCAGTTGGGTTTTGGCCCCATTGTTCTACTGATAAGAAAATTATCAGTACTAATTATCATGTTTTGCCATTCTTTATCTTAATCCCACATCCAATCAGGTAGTCTTTCTATCCTATAAACATATTCTCCTCCCTTGGTTCCTAGGACACCACACAATCTCAGTCTTTCTCCTACCTCTCTGGCGACTTCTGCTCAGTCTCCTTTTCTGACTCTTCTTCTTATACCTGCTTTCCAAATGTTGCTATTTCTCAGGACTCAGTCCAAAGCCATCTCTTTCCTCTACTCCAAGTTGGTCATCTATTTCCGACACATGAAAATTCATATAAATGCCAAAGAATCCCACATTTATGCCTCTTGATTCATATATCCAACAGTTAATTTGAGGTCTCCAGTTGTCACACATGCATGTTAAACTTAACATATCTACAACAGAGGTCTTCATTCCCAAAACATTCCTCTCCCTAGCATCCCCATCCACATAGAGACTAAAGCCTCAAACTAACTGGGGTATTATCCTTGATTTCTTCTTCTCCCATAACCTCTATCCATATTCAATCCAATAAGAAGTCCTCTATAGACTACCTCCAAAATGTATTGAATTCATGCACTTAATTCTCTGTTCAATGCCACCAACCTACTATAAGCCACCACCATCTTTCATGTATAATACTTAATATCTCCCTTTTTCAGTTCTGCTTCTCTCTGATCCATTCCTCATACAGTAGCCAGAAAAATCATCTAAAAAGATGACACTTAAACTCAATGGCAAGCTCACAACTCCCTGACTACATCTCCAACCTCACCCAGTGCCATTTCCCCCACTCATGAGCTACAATCACATGGACTTTTCCTTTACTAGAGCAAATTAAGATATTTCCTACTTCGGCCATTATTAATACCCATTTTTAGAATAAAGCAATATTCCTGTTCTCTCTCCCTCTTTTTCTTCCTTTTTCTTCCTCCCCTTCTCTCCTTTAAAAAAAAAAAGATATTTCCTACCTTGGACCTTCACAATTACCATTGTATTGTAAATATTTAACAGCTCTCAGATAATAGGCAGCTTGTAGAGTAGAAAGAACATAATAGTATATGAGTTACCTGTTGCTGCATTAAAAATTTCCCCAATTTCAATCTGCCTAAAATAAGCCTCCACCCCTGTTGCAACTACCAGTTATTCGCCAGATTAGTTTCTTATTATCCCTCCTATTTGAGATTAAATATTAAGCTAATTTCTTAACCAGATTTCCTCCTATTTGAGATTAAATATTACCTAATTTCTTAACCAGATTTCCTCTTCTCTCCTTTTTTAAATGTATTTTTATACTGTTTAATTATAAATTTGTTTAGTACATCTCTACCTTTACTAGAGATGCAAATTCTGCAAGCAAATTACCATGTCTTCTTCATTTTTTATTCTAAATCCAGTGTCTAGAACAATACTCTGAATATATTAAGCCCTTATTATTTTTTGAATTAATAATAATAATGTTATATGAGTCTCATAGACTCAAAGAATATTCAGTGTAAGAGCTACAAAATCAAATGACCTTTATATGCAAACTGGCCAATCTTTTGTAAAAGGCACGTATGTTATCAGTGTGCCTTGCATTTAAGAAGCTTATTAAACACTATGATGCAAAAATATCTCCATTTCCTTCTTTATCAGCTGCCTATTTGTGTATGTGTATGTATGCGATTGTGTTTCTTTCTTAAAAGTCTTTGCATTAGGCGATTTTTGTGTTGCTCTACAGGAATACCTGAAATTGGGTAATTTATAAAGAAAAGAGGTTTGAATGGCCCTGAGTTCTGCAGACTGTACAGGAAGCATGGCACCGGCATCTGTGTGGCTTCTGGTGAGGATTCAATAATAGTGGAAGGTGACAGGGAGCCAGCATGCCACATGATGAGAGCAGGAGCAAAAAAGAGAAAGAGAAGGGGAGGAGCCACACTCTTTAAAACAACCAGATATCACGTGAAGTCAGAATGAGAACTCACTTATCACCAAGGGGATGGTGTTAAGCCATTCATGAGAGATCACCCTCCATGATCCAAACACTTCCTACCAGGCCCCACCTCCAACATTGGGAATTACATTTAAATATGAGATTTGGAGGAGGCAAACATCCAAACAATATCCTTCTCTACTCTTCTCATTCCTGTTTCTATCTGTATCTTCTGATACAGATTGAACAGAATCTGTCAAAAAAAAAAATGCTCTTGATTCCTCTTAGAGTAGTTGGTCTTAAAAGGCCACCTATCAGAAGCCTAAAAATGTCAGTATTTCCCCAGATACAGAGGCTTGTCTCATTTCTTTAACCACTAAACTAAATGATAAATCAAAGACATTCTACGGGGGAAAAAACTATCAGAAGTCTTACTTGTAAAGCAGAATTGAAGTTGAAAAGAAAGTAGGAATGAGACATACTATATGGGCATCAGCAGCCACAGGGGAATCCTGCCAAAAAGTCAGAAATAGCTTCTCAAGGGTAACCATTTTCAATCTATTTTATTTCTTTTTATTACTCTTCCCAGGTAACACAAAACTTCAACAGATATGAAACATTTTAACAAATGCAGCTTGTCACACGGTCTATTTATATTCTTATTTTTATTTGATTCAATTATTCTCCGATAATTCTCCTGGTATTAAAAGTCTTTTTGATGGCTGTTCTGTTTTCCATTTCCAAAGTCATTAACCTCCATTCCCTACCCAAGGTAAGGGAAAGCTCTGTGAGTGACAGTCTTGTTTACAGGGAGCAGGAAAGGACTTGGCAGCTATTCCAAAGTGTCAAACGAGAAAGCCTGAAGAATGCTATAGAAAAGTGTCACCAAATGGGGAAGCGACGTCACACTAACTAGATTGCCTCTTCGTTGTCCACTAATAGAATTCTCTGATGCATAACTGTTGAGAGAGAAAGATTTGCTAGGAGGGAGACATACTGGGTAATCTTCTTTATACCTTTCATATGACTTTCATAGTCTTTGAAATCTCAAAACATAGAGATGAGCTTAAAAATGCAAATAATGAGAACAAATAACAACAAAGACTATATTAATTTGCATTATAACAGTGCCCTTTTGAGAATGAAGAATTTTATTTTTAATATCTCAGAGTCACTCACACACCAAACTTTAAGCCAAAATTGATGCGTTTCATCCATTTCAAAAGGTGTATCTGAGAGTATGCCTAAAGTGTTAATTTGAACGGTCATTACTTTAGAAGCATATGATCAGGTAGTAATCAGCAAAAGCCCTCTAAAACCTTTACTTTTAGTATTCAATTTTCTATTCTCTTGTTATATTTAGTCCCTTGGTGGTTTCGATTTGTTCATTTAATAGGCATTTCTTAAATGACTACTCTTTGCAGGCATAATTCCAGGCACTTAAAATAGAATCAGTTTCTTTTTCTTTCTTTTTCTTGAGAGTCTCACTCTGCTGCCCAGGCTGGAGTGCAGTGGCACCATCTTGGCTCACTGCAACATCCACCTCCTGAGTTCCAGCGATTCTCCTGCTTTAGCCTCTCAAGCAGCTGGGACTACAGGTGTGCACCACCATGCCCCATTAATTTTCATATTTTTAGTAGAGACGGGTTTTCACTATGTTGGCCAGACTGATCTCCAATGTAAATAGGATCTAATTAAACTTAAAAAGCTTCTGCACAGCAAAAGAAACTATCAACAGAGTAAACAACCTACAAAATGGGAGGAAATTTTTGCAATCTATGCACCTGACAAAGATCTAATATCCAGCATCTATAAGGAACTTAAACAAATTTATAAGAAAGAAAGAAACCACCCAACTCTGTTAAAGAGTGGGCAAAGGACAGGAACAGACACTTTCTAAAGAAGACATGCATACAGCGAGCAATCATATTTTAAAAAGCTTAACATCACTGGTCTTTAGAGAAATGCAAATCAAACCCATAATGAGATACCATCTCACACCAGTCAGAATAGCTGTTATTAAAAAGTCAAAAAATAATAGATGTTGGTGAGATTGTGGAGAAAAAGAAACAGTTTTACAGTGTTGGTGAGAGTGTAAATTAGTTCAACCATTGTGGAGGACACTGTGGTGATTCCTCAAAGAACTAGAGACAAAAATACCATTCAAGACATCAATCTCTTACTGGGTATATACTCAAAGGACTATAATTTCTTCTATTATAAAGACACATGCGGCAAGGCATGGTGGTTCACACCTGTAATCCCAGCACTTTGGGAGGCTGAGGTGTATCATGACGTCAGGAGTTCAACATCAACCTGGCCAACATAGTGAAACCTCATCTCTACTAAAAATACAAAAAATTACTGGGCGTGGTGGCAGGCACCTGTAATTCTAGCTACTTGGGAGGCTGAGGAAGGAGAATTGCTTAAATCCAGGAGGAGGAGGTTGCAGTGAGCCAAGATTGCACCACCATACTCCAGCCTGGGTGACAGAGCAAGACTCCGTCTCAAAAAAAAGACACATACACACATAGGTTTATTGTCGCACTATTCACAGTAGCAAAGACATGGTATCAACCTAAATGTCCATCAATGATAGATTAGATAAAGAAAATGTGGTACATAAATACCATGGAATACAATGCAGCCATAAAAACAAACAAGATCATGTCCTTTACAGGGACATGGATGGAGCTGGAGGCCATCGTCCTTAGCAAACTAACCAAGGAACAGAAAACCAAATATCACATGTTTCACTAATTAGTGGGAGCTAAATGTTGAGAACACATGGACCCATAAAGAGGAACAGCACACACTGGGACCTACCAGAGGGCAGAAGGCGGGAAGAGGAAGAGTATCAGGAAAATAACTAATGGATACTAGGCTTAATATCTGGCTGATGAAATTATCTATAAAATAAACCCCCTCGATACACATTTATCTATGTAACAAACCTGCACATCTTGCACATGTATCCCTGAACTTAAATAAAACTTTTAAAAAGAACAGATATAAATTTTTTAAAATATAAAAATAAAATCAGGCATGAAAAGAAGCAGAAAAACATGACCTATAACCAGCAGAAAATGCAGTCAATAAAAATAGATCCAGAGATAGCAAAAATGATTTAAAAAGAAGGCAAGGACTTTCAAACTGCTAAGATAAATCATATGAATATGCTTAAGGACGTCAAGAAATAAGGATGAACAGACTGAGAAGAGAAAATGAAAGATATTTTTAGAAGCTCAAATGGAATTTACAGGGATTAAATACACAATCTTAAATGAAAAATATACTGGGTAAGATTAATAGCATATAGGACATAGCAGAAGAAGTAAGCACAGAACTTAAAAAGAAATAGAAATGATCCAGAATGAAGCACAGTAAGAAAAGACTTGAAAAAATAAACATATCCTCAGAAAGCTTTGGAGCAATATCAAATAGTTTAATATACATGTGCTATAGTTTGAATGTGCCCTTTAACATTCGTGTGTTGAAAACCTAATCCCTAATGCAACAGTATTGATAGGAGGAAACTTTAAGGTATGATTAGGTCATGAGGGCCCTGCCCTCCTGAATTTATTAATGCCATTATCTCATACAAGGGTTAGTTATTATGAGAGTGAATTTTTGATAAAATGATGAGTGTGGCCCCCTTTCCTCTCTCGCAAGAATGCACTCTCTTGTCACGGGATGCTTTCTACTATGTTAGGATACAGCAAGAAGGTCTTTATTAGATCAGACCCTTCAGTTTTGTACTTCCCAAACTTTGAATCCACAAGCGAAAAAAAAGAAAAAAAAAATCTGTGCTTTGTAAACTGCCCAGTCTGTGGTATTCTCATAACAACACAAAATGGACTAAGATAACATGTAATTCGAGTCCTATAGAAGAAGCAGGCAGGAAATAAAAATATTTGAAGAAATACTGACCAAACATGCGATAAAAACTATAAAACAAAAGATCCAAGTGCTCAACAAATTCCAGGAACACACAAACAAAACCAAGGTACATCATAATCAAGTTACTGAAAATAAGTAATTAAGGGAAAATCGAATTAAGGCCAGAAGGAAATAAAACCCACATTAATGACAAAAGAACAAAGACAGTAATAGCTGATTCCTATACCAAAACCATGAAGACCAGAAGACAATGGGACGATGTTTTTAATGTGATGAAAGAGAAAACTTGTCAACCTAGATTAAACCCAAAGAAGCTATCCTCTAAGAGTGATAGCAAAATAAAGTCTTGCTCATATCAACAAGTTAAGAGATTATCATCAGCAGAGCTGTACCTAAATAACCAAGGTAATGAACTACAGGCCTTCAAGTAAAGCTATGTAGGCTTAACACTAGATTCCTGCTTGGAATTACTTGCTGTGTTGTCATATACTGTAACTCAAGGGTTCCCAAGCTGACTAAACATTATAACTAAGAAACTTCTAAAAAATAAATTATTCAGGTTCCACTCCAGGGCAATTAATTAAGACTCAAAATGAGTAGAGTCTGGGCTCCTCTGGCAATTTAACACTCAGGGAGGGTTGAAACTGGCTGTCTAATCTCACCCTTTAAATCCCCACCCCAGTTCCAATATCTAACTGGCCCTCCAAAAATATCTGACACACAGGTCAGGCATGTTTTCTACCAGTTAATTTAAAAGAAATATAATGAACAGAGAAAGCCATAAAATGAATATAAAATGAGTAATTTCACACTCCCTGCTATCAAAATCCAATTGATAAATTTTTACTTTACCCACTGGGCTGAAGGAATCCTCTAGTCTCTGCTTAGGGCAGCATTTCAGATCTTCCATAGCCCAAAGGCAAGTCAATCTCATGCATGATTCCGTGCCTTGAAAGGAGAGAAATGGTGGCCCCTTTTCTCTCTGTATTGCCATCCTGACTGCTCCTTTCTGTGTTCAACTTTTGCTTTTCTTTCTATAGGCTTTTTCTTTGTGGGATTGACAAACTCTGAAGTCTCTGTGGTCAGTCTTCTACTGCTTTCTCTGTCTTGCCTCACTCTATGACACATTCTGAATCACTGTCATGTTAGAAGGGAGAAACACATCTGTTACTTAGAATCTGTTTTAAACAGAACAGAAATGGCTCCTTAAGCTTAGGCTTAGATTTATTAAGATCAATGCAAATGTTTCTTCCTGTAGCTCAACATTTACTGGTACTGGATTAAAACTTTTCCAGTTTTTACCACAGTAAAAGTACATTTTTTTGCCAAGGCTATGTTAAGTAAATTCAATTCTCTGCTACAAACTATAGAAGAACAGAGAGCTTTTACAAGAAGTATTTTAAGGGCATTTTATTTTTAATGAAATATTACAATGTGAAGTTGCCTATGCGTAATTTAATTATTAGCAGCCCTATTTACTCTCAAAATTCTTCTCCTTTGGATGATAAATTATAGGTTTACCTTTTTTGTAGGCCAGATGAAGACTGGGTTTCATCAGTGTCATATAAGTAATTTTATCCACATTAGCTTGCACTGGTGAACTAGCAGATTCTTGTGGCCTAAACATCTTCCCTCTTTAGTGGTTGTACCACAAACCACTAAAAGGCTAGTAAATCAGTCATTGTAATTGAGGCTTAATGCAATTAATTCTATAAGTTTGAGCTAATAAGCTTAATTCTCCTAAAATTATATCATATAACTAGAGCATTAGGAAGAATTACTGACAAAATAAAAATACAATTAGATATTAATAAAGCCTATATGCTTGGTTTGTATCTGTTATTCTTATGCCAAGCCTCAGACCCTTTTGACCCACCATTTTTCTAAATAAAACATTCATGCACCTCTTACACATATGAATTTCTGATCAGATGATCTCCTACTAATATAATTTAGATGCTTCTTGATGAACACATGATTTCTTACAACCTCCTTCTAGCCTCAGAAGTTACTGGCATATATTTTTATTTTTTTCTAGGTTAGAAAATATTATATTTTATAGTTTATATTCTCTCCTAAACATCGATAGTATCATTACCATAAAATATGAAGCACTATTACAAAAAGTAGAAGAAAATACAATTGATTTACCATAGTTTAGCCCAAATTGCTAAAATGAAAGTATATAATAAAAATGAAAAAAATATTGGCTAACTCCCTATGTGGATTGCAAACAGTGACTTTCCCACTCAAAAAGGGCATCCTGAAGACAAGTGGATGGAGACAGGCATAGCTTCCACAGACCCCATGGGGCCTACTCTATAGCAATAGCTTGATAATATTGCCTTTAATGGATTCCCTCACAACATCTAAATGAAAGCAGTTTCTTTCAAATAACAAATGAATTTACAGTGATTATTTCTGTGTGGCTATTAACACTATAAATAAGCTAGCCTTTAAGCTGAGGCATCTCTGAAACATAGCAGACACATTTCTCTGTAGAAACATAACAGAGTGCTGTGCCACATACATTGACCTTTACAAATAATCTTGCTTTGTGAACCAAAGGAAATGTTAATTTCCTCACGAGTAAGAGCTGATACATTTGTCAAAGACAAATGAAAAAGGACACAATAGCAACACACTTCGAATGTGCTCTGGATACTGAGATAGCAAAGAAGATCAGTGACCTCAAGAACTAAAGTGGGATTTGTCCCCAAGTATAATATATTCACCAGCACTTTTTAGTTCAAATGGACAGGCAATGGAACAGAATTAATGCCCTGTGGAATTCATGGCTGTGCATCAAAATCCACCAAGTTACCAAGACTTATGGGCCTTCCAAACAACCCAGGCGAAGGTGGCACTCTGTACAGTGTGCCTGACTAGCAGAATACAGATTCGATTTTCTGACCCTTGAGAAAAATACAAAGCAGTCACTTTGAGCTAAGACTCCAAATTACAGCCGTGGTTCAGCTTAGATTCCTTTTGTAGAATAAAACTTGCTGACTAAGGCCATAAGATTTGATTTATCTTTTCCTTTAAATGGTGTTTATCAGAATAGAATTGGTCTCCTGTTACTACTCTGAATATATTAGGCTTTTCTGGATAACTCGCTGAGCACATTTATTCTAACCTCATCGTGGCTATCAGGAAATGAATTTGCTAATTAGTAGTAGAAATCTAGGGATAAAAACAGAGTAAATGCAAAAGGATTATATTCTTTAGGAGTGATGTTCAACTATATTTCAAACAACTGCCCTCTTGGCCAGATAATACACAAAATAAAACACGGGGACCTGTAGCCATGAAAAGCCAGAGAAAGAAAAGAGCAGCTGCTTGAATATAGAAATAAATAATCTGTCATCCCAAAATGCTTCCAAAGTGCAATAAAAGACTGTTTCTAATATAACTGAAATGATTCTGGGGATGAAATGATGTCACCATTTGGTGAAGGCATGTCAGGAAAATACAGTTGCCTGAGTAGAAAACAAACAAAGCCCTTAGCTTGGCCTAATGATGTACGGAAGAAAGAAACCTTGCAAGTTCACCCACTTCAGTGCCACCACAAATCAACACGATGGGACACACCAAAGACACCAGGCAGACCCTTTGACTGTTATCAACGAGGGCCTCCCCCCACCCATCCCCCGACTTCAACAGGAAGAACTTGTGATTTAAAAAAAAAAAAAAAAGTGAAAACAAGGGCTTTGCCAAACTTCTGACAAGAATCCTGTTTGAGGCTCCCAGTGGGTGGGTGGGGGGTGGGAATGCATAATTCAGGGTACACTATGATGCCTTCGGAAATGGAAGGGAAAACATGGACCCTCCATATCTTTAAGATAATTCAGTTTAGTTCAACAAACATCAACTGAACATTGTTAAATGATAGGCAGACACCATAGTTAGCACTGGGGATTCTAGAAAATCACCACCCTTGCTGTCATGAAGTTACTGCCTAGTGGAGAAGAAATTATAAACTGCAATCTGTTTATGCTAAAAACACATATAAAACCCAACATGTTTTGTTCTATCTGAAAGACCAAAAAGAATCCACACAAAAAGAGATGCTTAAACATGAGTTTGAAGTATAAATATGAATTCACTATGCAGAAAGCTCAGGAAATGACATACCCACCTGGCCCTAAGAATGAAGTATTAAAATTGGAATGAATATCCAGAACCACTATTGCCAAGGAGCACTGAAGGGCATTATACAGCAAGGGCCAAGTTGCTGTTCAACTGTGGGTGCCCTTTTAAGTTTAACCCTAAGCATTAACAGAGATGTCCCAACAAAATCTTCCCTTGAAAGAGTTGTCTATTTTCTTTGTCTCCAATTCCTCTCTTCACATTTTCTCTTGAACCTACTCCAGACAGTTGATGCCACCACTTCACTAAAATACATTATGTCAAGGTCACCAATAATCATTCTGTTGCTGAATTCAAAATCGATTTTCCATCCTTGTAATTTCATCTACTGGCAACATTTAATAGAATATACTACATACTCTTGGAAACACTTGCTTTCTTTGGCTTCTGGGACAGCACAGTTTCTTGCTTCTCTTCCAGTTTTGAAGACCACCCCTTAGGTCTCCTTTTCAGTTTCTCCCTCATTTCTCTGCACTCTAAATGTTGGAGGGGCTCAGGACTCGGTCCTCAGATTTCTTTCTTCTTTGATCTATTCAAATTAACCTCCTACGAGATCTCACCTAGTATCATCACTTTTTAAAAGTGTCTGCATGTTTATGACTCCAAAATTCAAACTTCTGGTCAGGATCTCAATGGCAAATTTCAAGTTCACGTATCTCACTGCCTACTAAAGAATTCCACTTGTAAGTCTCACAGAAGTATCAGCCTTAACACATCTCAAAAGAAACTCCCTCCTCAACCTGTTCCTACAAGTTGCTATTACTTAGATCTTCCCCTCTAAATAATGGCATCTCAATTTTTTTCATTATTCATGTCAGAAATCTTGGTCACCCATGAGTCATCTTTTTCATTCACTTTCTATATTTAACTCAGCACCACATCTTGTTGGCTCTTCTTCCAAAATACATCCAGAATCTGACCCTTTCGCAGAATTTCTACTGGAATAATCCTGACCCATGGGACAATCATCTATCGCTGGAAATACTGTAATAGCCTCCACAATGGGTCTCCCTGCTTCTATCTATTCCTGTTATCAGAATGATTGTTCAAAAACTTAGATCACGGCATTCCTCTGCTCAGATCTGTCCAATGACTTGAGTCAGAATAAAATCAACAGTTCCCTGCCAGCACTACCCTGACCTTACCTGCTATCATGTTTGCCTACTCCCTGCTGGCTCTGCCTTAGACATGTTGTCCTCATTGCTGGTCCTCAAAAGGGCCAAGCACTCTCCCACTTCTGGGCCTTTGCACTCTCTGCTTCAAAAGGTCTTACCTCATGGAATCACATTTTCTTCCTGACTTTCTTGATATTTAAAATACACCTTTGCAATAAGTTCTTCCATGAACACTTTTTATAAAGCAGCAACTCTCCCCGCTTACGCTAACATTTCCTATTCCCCTTTCCCTGCTTTTTCTAAATTGCACAATTGCCACATGACATATTATATGTGTATATTTATTTGTCTGTCTGTCTCCATCAGAGTATAAGCTCTTTAGGGCCAGAATATTATCTGCTGTGTTCACTGGTGTACCCCAGCACCTAGAACAGTGCCAGTTATGAATAGGCACCCAATAAATATTTACTGACCGTCTGTGTGAATGAAAAGAAATAGCTCCTAGCACCTGAATACTCAGAAGAAAGCCAGTTCTTCGGAAGGCCATTAGCACCAGTTCCTCCAGAAACAAGAAACTAGAGACTGATATCAAAAACGCATCATTCCTTTCTTGCTTATACAAACAAAACACATGCACATGCACACTCACATGCACAGACACATAGTAAGCACCGAAATTCTCATAGCCAAATATAGACTCAAGCATTACAAGGTCCTCTTATAAACTTCACAAAGTTGCTAATTTAAGAACCTCTTCTTAAGAATGGTTATATATTCATACTTGGACTAGATTCATACTTGAACTTTACCTGACTAGTAGGGTCAAGATTCTACTGCCTTTGGAGAAAAATGTATACTAAGATTTTTTTAGAACTTTTGGAGAAATATAAGTACTAACGTTTAAGTTGTGTGTGTCCTTCTACTAGCAATTTCATTCTAGGTATGTACCCTAAGAAAATCCTCTCACATGTGCACAAAAGAGATATACACAAAATGTTCATTGCAGTGTTATTCATAATAGAAGAAAATTGGAAACAATCTAAATATCCATCAATGGGAAAATGCATAAATGCACTATGGTAGGTTCATACAGTGGAATATCAACTCGGATAAATCTCAAAAGCATTGATTGAGCATCTGATTGACAAGTTGCAGGATATATACCGTATCACATACATAAACTTAAAATGTGCAACATAATACTATATATAACTTGTGGATACACAAGAAACATAGTAAGATTATAAAATGATAAACACCAATTTCAGTGGGGTGGCTGCCTCTGGAGAGACAGAAGGAAAGGAAAGAGGTAATGAGGGACTTCAAGTGTACTTGCAATGACTTATTTCTTGCAAAGAACATAAATCGGAAGGAATATGTCAAGGTTTTAAGATTTGAAAAAGCTTGGTGGTGTTTTTTAGTATTTCTCTTGTCTTTCCTATGTGCTTGAAATATTTCATAATAAAAAAAGATTCCATTCCCCTAAAATTGGAGATAACCAGATAAACAGTCCCCTTAACACAGTATGGTATTAATGAGATTCAATTATGTCTACAAGGGCATTCCAGGTGGAGAAAACTGTATTTGCATAACTGCTTATTTTGAGTAACACTAATAGTCAGAGTTAAATCATGAAGGATCTTATAAGTCATAACAAGCAGTTGGAATTTTATCCTGTTGGCACCTGAAAGTCATTGAATTTTAAACAAGGGAGTAACATGATTTGATTTAAATTTTATTGAGATCACCCTTGGGGAACAAGCTGGGGAATAAAATGGAGGGTTAAAGTAAATGGAAGTAGTAAGACCAGTTTGGAGGCTTTTACAATGATCCATGCAAGATATAAGGGGGTCCTGGAATAAGTAGTACTGATGATGGAGAAAAGTCGATGAATGTAAAGTGTTTAAGAAGTAAAATCAGGCTAAGCAGGGTGGCTCATGCCTGTAATCCCAGCACTTTGGGAGGCCAAGGAGGGTGGATCACTGGAGGTCAAGAGTTCTAAGACCAGCCTGGCCAACATGGTGAAACCCTGTCTCTAGTAAAAATACAAGAATTAGGTGTGGTTGCAGGCACGTGTAATCCCAGCTACTCCAGAGGCTGAGTCAGGAGAATTACTTGAACCTGAGAGGCAAAGTTTGCAGCGAGCCAAGATTGTGCCACTACCCTCCAGTCTGGGTGACAACTGAGACTCCATCTCAAAAAAAGGAAAAAAGAAGTAAAATCAACAGGAGTTTGACATGCAAAGTGCAGAAGGAAGTCCAGGATGCCTTTCAGCTTTCTCGCCTGTTGGAATGGATGGATAATGATTGCACTCACTGGAATGGGGAGTAACAGGAAGGAAGTGCAGATTTGGGAGTGTCAGAGAAGATAAAGATGCATGTTGAATTCCAGCCTCAATTGAGACATTGCTGAGGAGGATATCCATGGGGCCGGTGGAGGAATAGATCTGCAGCTTTAGGAGAAAGTTCATAGTTAGGGATTAATATTTGGTGCTCATCCATGCATAGCTGGCAATTAAAACTATAAAAATGAAGATCTCCCGGGAGAGCATAGAGACTGGAGATTAAGGAGAGCTGAGAACCAAGAAGAGACCCTGGAATCACTACCACATTGAATGGAAGACAGCAAAAAGAATTCCACACAGAAGGCTGAGCAGAAATTGGTGGCAGCAGAGTGCAGCGATCATGGAAGGCAGCTTCATGACATTACACCTGAGTGCTAGAATCACAGTGCAAACACTCTGCCACCTCTTGTACTAAAAATGAATGAGAAATGCCTCCTCCTCCTGAAGGCTAATTTCTCCACCTGGGCTTTAGATAAATTCAAAAGTGAATGGATAAACCCATGAAGAACATTAATCTGCTGTCAAGAAAAGTCTTAAGGGGATCAATTTCCATATCCTAAGATTCCATATGAACCCTCCTAAAACTGACCTACACACTTTGGGTCTAGGCATCGGAAAAATTCTCCTTTCCCCGCTCTCCTTTAGCAATTACCACCTTTCCTTTTCACAAAAGGAAGGCATTCTCCTCACCTAGCCCTAATGGTAGTCAGATAAATTTCTCTAGAGTATGAAAACCTCCAAAGGGTCAAATAACAAATCAAACAAATTTTAGCCTGAGCAAAATCTTCTTGAATCGATTAAGGCACCAAAAAACATGTGCTAAGCCTATGTTTTTCCCTTATACATGTGTTAAGGGCACAGCCTGCCTCTAGCAGCCTGTGTTCTGTATCCAACTCCTTTGACCTCTTCCACTCCTTTTCATCTTACCTCTTATTCCTGTGTCCAGTTCTTCAAAGGCTTTGACCAGCTTCATGCAGGTACAACCTAGAAGCTTCTGGCCTCAGTTTCTTTGATGTTATGGGATGCCATTGGGAATGCACACAAATGCAATCCAGCTGTGTGGAAAGTTACTCTGCAGGGTAATCCTTGAGTCATAGCAGTAGGTAGATAAAGGCTTCCCCCTCTGTAAACTAAGAGGCAATCCTGAGACATTTCATTAGGATTCTCTGATGAGCCACAGTTATCCAGCAGCCCATCTTCTATAATGGTACCCAGCTGGGTAAAGCTTCCTTTATTGGCTCTTCTGCTTCCGCCTTCATTCACCTGTCTCACTCCACCCTGTATGCAAGTCTTTGCTTTAGGCTCTGCTATGGGAGAACCCAGGAAAAGAGTTGAGATGTTCTGAATTCAGATGTTTTGTAAGATGGGGCAGAAGAAATAACAGCAATTTCATTTACCAACTTTCCCCTCTTCCATCTCTGAACTATTGCCAAGGAACATATCACATTAAGGAGAATGCTATGAGAGCAGAGCAATGAGAGAGAATACAGGAAAAGCATGGAAGCTGCGGTGCCTTATTTTACCCAAGCAACAAACTCAAGGCAAGGCTCTGTGGAGCACCCTTCTATCTACCTGAAAATAGAATATTTGAGATACGCGGTAGGCATTTCAGGAAATCCAGCTGAGTATGAGGTTCAACCCACTGCAAAAAAAATTTTTTAAATGAAAAGAGCAGGAGAAGAACTCAATTCAGCTGCTGCTTCATCTAGGGCACAGGTGTATGTTTTCATGATTTCAAGGATGAGGTGAAAAAGCTCCTCAGTTAGCCAGTGTTACAGCTTCGAGTAAAAGGAATGTATACTAAAGGTAAGTCAGCATTTTATGTTATCTTAAACATTTTTTCAGGCATGTAAAAGAAACAATTTTATTAACTCATTACTGAAATGTTATTGAAGCAATTCGCAAGCCTCCTGGTTGCTGCCTCTTGTCAGTGACTCCTCTGCTCTTTAATTCATTTCTTTTATGTGTTTATTATATTTAGGTTAACGTAATAGAAATAGAAATATGTTATTGATTGTATTATACATAGTTAGAAATTGTCAGTTTACTTCTTGTAAGTTCTACATTTTCTGGTGACCCAATACTTTGATTTTTTGTTTGTTTGTTTCTTCCTATAAATTTCCACAAAGCGGTTAAAATGTACTTTTAAAGCAAAAACATTTCCTTGTGTAAGAAAATAAGATAAAATGTTTCCAAAGCAATCTAAGTTATAATGCTTTAAAGTTTAGAATATTCACTTTATTAAATTAGTATTTTTTCTCCGTCTCTGAAGCAGATACGCTTTTCAATTCTTTCAAATGTGTGAACAATTGTTTTAAACTATAGAATGAAACTACCAATCAATGTATAAAAATAGTCAAGAAGGCGACTCTTTCTAACCTCACATCTTTCCAAGGTACTTTGAGATTACCTAGAAAATGAAAATTTAGATGAATATGTAGGTCTGCATTCATAGTCAATGGAAAACATCCTAAAATGCCCCATTTCCAGTGTTTCTTTGAGGGGAAGGGGAGAAGATGGTTTTACTCAATGGCCATCTAGTGTTAGCTTCTTAAACAAGTTGCCTCTAAATGAAAGTATAGTTGGTATAAGAAGCCTTTCATCTCAGGAGAGAGGATTACTTGAGCCCGGGAGGTCAGGGTTGCCAGGAGCCATGATCCCACCACTGCACTCCAGCCTGAGCAACCCTATCTCAAAAAAAAAAAAAAGAAAAAAGAAAAAGAGCCTTCTTGGTGTATTTCCCAGGAAATCAGAGAGTTAACAATTCTATGAGCCAGATTAAAGAATCTTTTGGTAAGTCAGCATTTTTCTCTTTGTTGTCTTTAAGAAAATGAAAGGGAGGTATAACAGTGGTCAGTAGCTAGATTTTTAAATATAATTTTTGATAACATATCACTATGAATTTGAGTGTATGACTTGGAAGAATTTCTAAGAACTGAGTGATGTTATAAAAAATTATATTTTCTATTTAGTATATAAATAAATGTTTCTTATTTACTACATAAAAAAGAATACATTTAATGCCGAATCCTGTCTCATTCTATCAGTAAGTCCTATTTATCTGTGGATACATTATTTAATTAGACAAAAAGAAAACTATCTGACAAGGCAATGTAGTCCCCATAAAATTTTAATTTCTAGATTTGATAATTATCAGTATCTATAACATTGATATTAATAACCTATTATAACTTACACTAAGACATGTAGTCTTTGAGAAAATATTATTTTCATTTATATACATATTTTTATTGCAGAGAAGTTTTTAGAGTGTTATATAATACATTTAAGTATAAAATAATACATTGGAATAAAATTCTGAGGGAAAATGGAGTAAAAATATGATTTCAAGAAGAAAAGGTAACAATGGAGACTTTTCAGCTATTAAAGAACTCTGATATATATTAGCACTTTTAATAGATGATGGTAAATATCAAATTTTTTATAAAATTTAATTTCTTTATTTACATTTAAAGAGTAAAGTAACAGTTTTGGGATTGTTTCCCTCCCAATTTATTTATTTTTATTAATTGAAAAAAATATTGCCTATATTTGTGTATAACCTGAAGTTCTGAAATGTGTATATGTCATAGGGTAAATAAATATAACACATGCATTACCTCACATATCCTTTTTTGTGGTGGGAACACTTAAAATCTCAGTGATTTTTGAGAATATAGTATGTTTATATTAACTATAGTCAACAGGTTGTACAATAGATCTCCTGAATTTACTCCTCTTCACTGAAATTTTGTGTCCTCTGGCCAACATCTCCCTAACTTCCTCCACCCCAGTCCCTGGTAACCACCATTCTACTCTCCTTTTCTATGCATTTACATTTTTTTAAATTCCACATATAAGTGAGGTCATGCAGAATTTGTCTTTTTATGCCTGGCTTATTTCATTTAGTATAAGGGCCTCCAGTTCCATTGATGTTTCTGCAAATGACAGAATTTTCTTTTTTGTGACTGAATAGTATTCCATTGTGTATAGATACCACATTTTCTTTATCCATTCATCCATTAATGAACACTGAGGTTGATTCCATAGCTTAGCTACTATGAATAATGCTGCAATGAATATGGGAGTGCTGATCTCTTCAGCATGCTGATTTCATGTCCTCTGAATATGCACCCAGTAGTGGGATCGCTGGATCATATGGTAGTTATATATGTATATATATTTTTTGAGGAACATCATGCTGTGTTTCATAATGAATGTACTAATTTACATTTCCACTGAATGCACAAGAATTACCTTTTCTCTGCATTCCTGTCAACATTTATCTTTTTTCTTTTTGATAATACCCACTCTAACATGTATAAAGTGATAATTCATTGTGGTTTCAATTTGCATTTTATTGTTGATTAGTAATGTTCAGTATTTTTTCATGTACCTATTGACTATTTGCATGTCATCTTTTGAGAAATAGCTGTTTAAGTCCTTCCATTTTTAAAATCAGATTGTTTTCTTGCTATTGAGTTGTTAGAGTTACTTAAATATTTTGGATATTAACCCCTTGTCAGATATACGGTTTACAAATATTTTCTCTGATTTTTCTGGGTGGTCTCTTCACTGTGTTGAATATTTCCTTGGCTGTGCAGACACTTTTTAGTTTGATGTAATCCCATTTGTCTAACTATGCTTTTGTTACCTGTGCCTTTGGAGTCATATACAAAAAATTATCACCAAGACCAATGTCATGAAGATTTCTGCCTGTATTTTCTTCTTGTAGTTTTATGATTTCTGTGTTTACATTTAAGTCCTTAATCTATTTTGAGTTTTTTTTTCCCTGAGCTACATATTTTTAAAATAATTTTATATTTTATTTTGTATTCAGGGGGTACATGAGCAGGTTTGTTACCTGGGCATATTGTGTGATGCTGAGGTTTGGATATGAATGATCTTGTCACTCAGGTACTGAGCATAGTCCCCAGTAGTTTTTCAGCCCTTGACAATTCCTTCCACTAAAAGTCCCCTGTGTCTATTGTTGCCAACTTTATGTCCATAAATACCTAGTGTTTAGCTCCCATTTATAAGTGAGAATGTGTGGTATTTGGTTTTCTGTTTCTGTGTTAATTCACTAGGATAATGGCCTCCAGCTGCATTCTCGTTGTTCCAAAGAACATTATTACATTTTTTTATGGCTGCCTGGTATTCCATAGTATATGTTTACCACATTTTCTTTATCCAATCCACTGTGGGTGAGCATCTAGGTTGGTTACATGAACATAAGGGTACATATGTCTTTTTGGTAGAATAATTATTTTCTTTTGGATATATAGCTGGGTTGAATGATAATTGTTTTTAGTTCTTTGAGAAATGTCCAAACTGCTCTCCACAGTGGCTGAACTAATTTATATTTCTACCAATAATGTATAAACACTTTATTTTCTCCACAGCCTTGCCAGAATCTGTTGGTTTTGTCTTTTTAATAATAGCCATTCTGACTGGTGCAAGATATCTCATTGTGGTTTCTATTTGCATTTCTCTCCGATGTTTAGTATGAGCATTTTTTTCATGTCTGTTGGCCACTTGTATGTCTTCTTTTCAGAAGTGTCTGTCCATGTCTTTTGCCTACTTTTTAAAGGGGTTATTTATTTTTTGCTTTTTCAATAGTTTAAGTTCTATATTGGATTCTGGATAATAGAACTCTGTCATATGCATAGTTTATAAATATTTTCTTTCATTGTACAGATTGTCTATTTACTGTTGAGAGTTTCTTTTGCTATGAAGAAGGCTTTTCATTTAATTAGGTCCAACTTATCAATTTTTGGTCTGTTGCAATTTCTTTTGAGGACTTAGTGATAAACTATCTCCCAAGGCTTTATATCTAAAATGGCACTTCCTAGACTTTCTTCTAGGTTCCTTATACTTAAGGTCTTACATTTAAATATGTAATCTTTCTCAAGTTAACTTTTGTATATAGTAAAATATAGTAGTCCAGTTTTAATTCATCTCTTCAGAGAAAGGGTGGAGTCACTCAGGTTGCCATCCAGTTGAGCAGATGCTCTGAATACCTGAAGATCTGCCTCAGTATGAAGTAGAAAGGGCTCCCCTGCACCAGGATCTCTGTGCAGGATGGGCAGCATGACTGAAGCTGCTAGTTCATTTGAGCAAGTGCTTCAAATGCTGGGAGATTCAGGTAATGCCCAAAATGTCTAGATGTGGAGTGGAGAGGGCCCTACTGCACCGTGATCTACACATAAGAAGGGTGTGTTGGCCATGGCTGCGGATCCAGGTGAAGGAGTGCTTCAAATGCCTGGAGATTTACCTGGGGGTGGAGCACACAAGGTTCTGATATGGTTTGAGTCTGTGCTCCCAACCAAATCTCAAGTCAAATTGTAATCCCCAGTGTTGGAAGTGGGGACTGATGGGAGGTAATTGGATCTTGGAGGTGTATTTCCCCTTTGATGCTGTTCTCATGACGGTGAGTGAGTTATCTTGAGATCTGATTGTTTAACAGTGTACAGCACCTCCCCTCTTGCTCTCTTTCTCCTACTTTGGCCGTGTAATACATGTCTGCCTCCCCTTCACCTTCCTTTTTTTTTTTTTTTTTTTTTTTTTTTTTATTTTTTTTTTTTTTAATTTTTATTGCATTATAGGTTTGGGGGTACATGTGCAGAACAAGCAAGATAGTTGCATAGGTACACACATGGCACTGTGCTTTGCTGCTTTCCTCCCCTTCACCCACACTTGGTATTCATCCCCAGGCTATCCCCCCCAGCCCCCCCATGCTGTCCCTCCCCCATTCCCCCCAACAGTCCCCAGTGTATAGTAGACCGCCTCTCTGTGTCCACGTGTTCTCATTTTTCTCACCCACCTATGAGTGAGTATATGCCTTCCAATGTGATTGTAAGTTTTCTGAGGCCTCCTAAGCAATATTTCCTGTACACCCTGTGGAACTGCGAGCCAATTAAAGCCCTCTTCTTTGTAAATTACCCAGTTTCAGGTATTTCTTTATAGCAATGCAAGAATAGAGTAATTCAGAAAACTGGTACGCAGAGTAGGGCCTTGCTATAAAGACAACTGAAAATGTGGTGGCAATGGCTTTGGAACTGGGTAATTGGCAGAAGTTTGAATAGTTTGAAGGGCTCAGAATAAGACAGGGAGATGAAGAAAAATATGGAATTCCTAGAGATGTGCTGAATGGTTGTGACCAAAATGCTGATAGTGATATGGACAGTGAAGTCTAGGTTGAGGTGGTATCAGATGGAAATGAGAAACTTATTGGGAACTGGAGTAAAGGTCACTCTTGCTATGCTTTAGCAGAGACTGGTGGCATTGTGCATCAGCTCCAGGGATCTGTAGAATTTTGAACTTGAGAGAATTGATTTAGGGTAGCTGGTGGAAAACATTCCTAAGCAGCAAAGTGTTCAACATAAACCCGAACTGCTAAAGCTTGGCTGCTTCTAAAATGGTATGCTCATATGCATGAGCAAAGAAATAACCTGAAACTGAAACTTAGAAGGAAAGCAGAGCATAAACGTTTGAAAACCTTGCAGACTGACCATGCAGTAGATAAGAAAAACCCATTTTCTGGGAAGAAATTCAAGCCAGCTGTAGAAATTTACATAACTAAAAGGAAGCAAGAACTAGTAGCCAAGACAATGGAGAAAAAAAGTCCTTGAAGACACTTCAGAGATCTTGACAACACCCCTCCCATCACAGGCCCCAAAGCCTAAGAGAGAAGAATGGTTTTATGAGCCAGACACAGGGCCCTGCTTTCCTGTGCAGCCTCAAGACACTGCTCGTATATGCTGGCTGCTCCAGCTCCAACTGTGGCTTAAAGGAGCCTTGGTACATCACAGACTGCTGCTTCAGAGGATGCATACCACAAGCCTTAGCAGCTTCTACATGGTGTTAAACCTGCAGGTGCACAGAGTGCAAAAGTTGAGGCTCAGGAGCCTCTGCCTACATTTCAGAAGATGTATGGAAAAGCCTGGATGGCCAAGCAGAAGCCTGCTATGGAGGTGGAGCCCTCATAGAGAACATCTGCTAGGGCAGTGCAGAGGGGAAATGTGGGGTTGGGGTCCCCACAACAGTCTCCACTGTGGCACTGCTTACTGGACCTGTGAGAAGAGGGCTACATACACTGACAGATTGCACCATGTACTAGAAAAGGCACAGGCACTAAATGCCAACTCAAAAGCAGCCTCAGAGGCTGTACCCTGAAAAGCCTCAGGGGTGGAGCTGCCCAAGGCCTTAGGAGCCTACTCTTTGCACCAGTGTGCCCTGGGTATGAGACATGGAGTCAAAAGAGATTATTTTGGGGAGCTTTAAGTTTGAATGACTGCCCTGCTGGGTTTCAGACTTGCATAGGGCCTGTAGCCTTCTAGGTTTCAGACTTGCACAGGGCCGGTAGCCCCTTTCTTTTGCTCAATTTCTCCCATTTGGAAAGAGAGTATTTACCTAATGCCTGTACCCTCATTGTATCTTGGAAGTAACTAATTTGTTTTTTATTTTACAGGCTTGTAAGTGGAAGGGACTAGCCTTGTGTTAGTTGAGACTTTGGACTTTAAACTTTTGAGTTAATGATAAAATGAGTTAAGATTTTGGGGGACTGTTAGGAAGGCATGATTGTATTTTGAAATGTGACAAGAAAATGAAATCTTGGAGAGCCTAGGGATGGAATAATATGGTTTAGATCTGTGTTTCCACCCAAATCACATGTCAAATTATAATACCCAATGTTGGAAGAGGAACCTGGTGGGTGGTGACTGGATCATGGGAGCATATTTCCCCTTTAGTGCTTTACTCATGATAGTAAGTTATCACGAGATCTGGTTGCTTAAAACTGTGTAGCACCTCTCTTCTCTATCTCTCTTCCTCCTGCTCCAGCCATGTGTGTGCTGCTTTCCCTTTGGCCTGCTTTCCCTTTGGCCTGCTTTCCCTTTGCCTTCTGCTATGATTGTAAGTTTTCTGAAGCCTTCCCAGCCATGTTTCCTGTACAGCCTACAGAACTGTGAGCAAATTAAGCCTCTTTTTTTAATAATGTATTTCTTTATAGCTGTGTAAGAACAGGGTCCCACTGCATCATGATCTCAGGGAAGCAGGCTGAGCACTCAGCAATGACACAACCAACCAGTTTTGGGCCTCCAAGCTGGCTCTAGCTGCAAGTCTCACAACCAAGGAGAAACTGTAGCTATAGCAACTCTCCTCCCACCCCAGGCCTGTGACCAGGGAGGACACAATTCCAGCTCCTACTGCTGAGACACTTTCCACAATTCTGGCTGCGGAGGCCCCTAGCTGGCTCCTGAACAAGCACCTCTGTCTTTGGCCTGAGACTATAATGCCTGCATGGCCATACCACCAGGTTGCCAAAAAATTATTAACTTTGTGTGCACTCAGATTAAAAATGGGATCTTGGGTTGGGTGTGGTGGTTCATACCTATAATCCCAGCACTTTAGGTAGTCAAGGAGGGTGGATCACTTGAGGTCTAAAGTTTGAGACCAGCCTGGCCAACATGGTAAAACCCTGTCTCTTCTAAAAATACAAAAATTAGCTGGGTGTGGTGGTGGGCACCTGTAGTCTCAGCTACTCCAGAGGCTGAGGCAGGAGAATGGCTTAAACCCAGGAGGCGAAGGTTGCAGTGAGCCAAGATCGCACCACTACACTCCAGCCTAGGCAACAGAGTAAGTCTAAATCTTAAGAAAAAAAAAAAGGCATTTTGCTCTCAATCACAGGTCCAGGAAAATGCCTGCAGTTTTTGACAGTCTTTCCCTCTCAGCACTTCCAAGCCTCCGGATTGTTTAGATTCCCAGTGGAAGGGTGAGTCACAGAAAGAGTCTCTCTTCCTCTCTACTTAGTGGAGATTTACTCACTTTTATCAGCTGGGCAGCATTACAGAAGCTGTTTGCCCACATTATCCTCACCTGTGTCTGTGGTGCTCTTTACAGTTCCAATGAATTCCCATTTTTCTTCCCAAAAATGCAGTTGTTTTTCACAGAGTTGTTCTTTATGCACTACCTTGTTATTTCCAAGTGGCTGAGGCACACTAAAAGCTTCATCCTTCATCTTGGAGAAAAAAAGTATTTTCATATATGCTATGAGATAGGGCCTGTAATATATCTTTTTTCTAATTTTATCATTCTGCACGTGGATATCCAGTTTTTCTAAGACCATTAATTGAAAAGTTTATGCTTTCCCCATTGTTTGTTCTTGGCACCTTTGTTAAAAATCCATCGACTGTAAATATAGAGTTATATTTCTGTGCTTGCTATTGTATTCCATCAGTCTGTATATCTGTTTTTATGCTAGTGCCATGTTGTATTTATTACTGTGGCTTTGTGGTATATTTTGAAGTTGGATAGTTCAGGACAATACCTCCAGCTTTTTGTTGTTGTTGTTGTTGTTGTTCAACATTACTCTTTATTAGGAGTCTTTTCTGGTTTCATATAAATTTTAGAATTCATTTCTATTTCTGTGAAAAATATTATTTGAATTGTGATAACAATTGTGTTGAATCTCTAGGTCACTTTGGTTAGTATGAATATTTTAACAATTTTTTCAATTCTATGAACATGGGATATCTTTTCATTTATTTGTGTATTCATCAATTTATTTCACCAGTATTTTAGAGTTTTCAGTGTACATGTCGTTCATCTCCTTGGGCAAATTCATTCCTTTGTATTTTATTTTTGATAGCTTTTACAAATAGGATTTTTTTTTATTGATCATTCCTAATGTATAGAAGTGCTACTAATTCTTTGTAGGTCGATTTTTGTATTTTGTAACTTTACTGAATTTATTAGTTCTAACCAATTAGCTTTTTAAGGGAATTCTTAGGGTTTTCTATGTATATGATCATCTCATGGGCAAACAGATCCAATTTACCTTCTTTCTTTCCAATTTGGATGCTTATATTTCTTTCTCTTATCTAATTTCTCTGACTAGAAGTTCAATAGTATGTTGAAAGAGATGATGAGAGACATCCTTGTCTTGTTCCTGATCTTGAAGGAAAAACTCTCAATTTTGCATCATTGAATATGATGTATATGAAATACATCACTGATGTTTGCAATAGGCTTGCCATATGTGGTCTTTCCTATTAAGGTGCATTCCTTCTAAACTTGTTAAAAGTTTTTTCATTGAAAGTTATCATGAAAGGGTGTTGAATTCTTTCAAATGCTTTTTCTGCGTCTATTGAGATTATATATATTTTTGTCCTTCGTTCTGTTAATGTGATGTGCCATATTTATTATTTGCATGTGTTGAACTGTCGTTATATTCCTAGGATAAATTTTGCTCACTCATGGTGAATGAACCTTTTAATGTGCTGTCAAATACGATTTGCTAGTATTTTGTTGAGAATTTTTACATCCATGTTCATCAGAGATAATGGCCTTTAATTTTACTTTTGTAGTTTCCTTGTCTGACCTTAGTATCAGGGTAATGCTGACCTTGTAAAAAGCTCAGAAATACTCCCTCTTCTCCAATATTTTGGAAGAGTTTGAGAAGGATTGATACTAGGTTTTCTTCAAGTGACTGTCAGAATTCAGTTAGTTCAGATTTTCCATTTCATGATAGATAGAATGTATCTAAAAATTTATTCATTCCTTTTAGGCTAACTTCTTGGGATATCATTATATAGAATAGTCTTATAATTTTTTGTATTTCTGTAGTATCAGTTGTGATCTCTCTCTTGCTCATTTTGAGTCTTCTGGGTTTTTTTCTTAATCTAGCTAAAGATTTGTCAGTTTTTCTTTCTTCTTAACCCTTTGCTCAGTTAGGAAAAAAAAGTATTGTTCGCTACCAGTGCTCATTTAATTTTACATAAGTATGCTCTTTGAAGCTGAAGTAAATCTGACTAATTTTCAATGTGAAAGTAAAATATAAAAACTTAGAGTCATTTCTAAACAGAACTAACATAAGAATCTTCTGAATCATCAGAATCATCTATTTTAGGAAAAAAAAACGGATTCATCAAATAAAAACTGAGAATGATATTAGCATCATCTGTAGGAATGCTATGTTTTCTAGAATTAGACATTTCAGCAATTGAGCATTACCATATTTTTGTAAATGGAAAATCACTACTAAAAACAGAATGTCTTTTGTTTTCAAAGTTGATATGCTAAAGTGATGCAAAAATAATAATAAAAGCAAGATATTTCATGGCAGTTATCTCTGGATAAACTCTGCAGCTGCAAGCGCTGGTGGCAAATATTTTTGTGGCAAACGGGAAAAGGATTTAAAAAACTAACTTTTATCTTCATTGTTCTTTTCTATTGTTTTTCTAGTTTCTATTTTATTTACTTCTGCTCTGATCATTATTATTGCCTGCCTTCTACTAATTTTGGGGCTTAGTTCCCCTTTTTCTAGTTTCTTGAGGTCTAGTGTAGCTTTTTGAAGATTTTTCTTCTTTTGTGAGGTAGACATTTATTGTGACAGACTTCCCTTTCAGAACTGCTTTTGGTGTATTTCAGAAGCTTTGATATATTGTTTGTTCATTTTCACTTCTCTCAGACGTTTTTTAATTTCCCTTTCAATTTATTCTTTGACCCATTTGTTATTCAGAAGCATATTGTTTAATTTCCATGTATTTTTGAATTTTCTAAAACTTCTGTTATAGATCTCTAGTTTTATACCGGTGTGGTCAGAAAAAGATGCTTGATACAATTTCAGTCTTTACATTTATTAAGACTTATTTTGTGGCCTACCATATGATCTATCTGATCTATCCTGGAGAATGTTCCAGTCAATTAAGAAGAATGTGTATTCTGAAGCTGTTGAGTGCAGTGTTCTGTATACATCTTTTCAATCCATTTGGTCTATAGTGTCATTTATGTTCAATGTTTCTACATTAATTTCTTATGCCTGGATAATTTTTTCATTGCTGAAAGTGAGTTGTTCATGTCTGTTACTATAATTACATAGCAATCTCTCTCTCTCCCTTCAGATCTATTAATATTTGCTTTATATTTTAGGTGTTCTGATGTTGGGTGAGAGTGTGTGTGTGTGTGTGTGTGTGTGTGTGTGTGTGTGTGTATTTATAATTGTTATACCCACTTCCTGAATCAACCCCTTTATCATTATATAATAACCTCCTTTGTTTGTTTTTTTTTGTTTGTTTGTTTTTTACAGCTTTTGACTTAGTCTTTTTTATCTGATTTACGTATAACTACTCCTGCTGTCTTTTGGTTTCTATATACATGGAATATCTTTTTCTATCCCTTCACTTCAGTCTATATGTCACTTAAGGTTGAAGTGAGTCTCTTGTAAGTAGCATATAATTGGATCCTTTTTTAATCCGCTAAGTCACTCTGTGTCTTTTAATTTGGTATGCCAGGTAATTATTGGCAGGTAAGGACTTATTACTCTCATGTTCTTTAAGCTAGAAGAAAGGGATGCTAATTAATCACATTAACATTTCTTAAGACAGGTCTAGGGTGATGAACTCCCTCAGCTTTTGTTTGTCTGAAAAAGGCTTTTATCTCTCCTTCATTTCTGAAGGATAGCTTTGCCAGGTACAGTATTATTGGTTGACAGGATTTCTCATTTTTTTCTTAAGCATTCAGAATATATCCTCCTCCTCTATCCTGGCTTGGAAGGCTTCTGTTGAGAAGACTGTTGCTAGCTTTTTTGGACATCCTTTATAAGTGATTTGCTTGTTTTCTCTTGCTGCTTTCAGGATCCTCTCTTTGTCTTTGATTTTTGACAATTCAATTTTAATATGTCTTGATGTAGTCTTGGAATTGGATTAAATCTGATTGGACATTTTTAACCTTCATGCTCCTAGATATTTATATCCCCAAATTTAAAATGTGTTCTGCTATTGTTTCTTTAAATAAATTTTCTGACACTTTGTTTCTCTCTTCTCCTTCTTTAATCCTGTAGCTCAAATATTTGTTCCTTTGATGGTGGTTCATGAATCTCATATGCCTTTTTTATTCCTTCTTATTCTTTTTTCTTTTAAGTTTAGGTTTTAAACACAATACATATGCACACCAAAATAATATCCTTTTCAACTACTAAAACTTACGTTGAAAAATTTTTAGATCATTGCATGAAAACTTGGAGAGGTATGTTAGTTCAAAATTTCTTTGAAGCCTGGGTAACCTGGTAGATCCTCATCTCTACCAAAAAAAAATTCATCAGGCATGGTGGTGCACACCTGTAATTGCAGCTACTCAAGAGGCTGAGATGGGAGGGTCGCTGAAACAGGATGTGAGGGTTGCAGCAAGCCAAAATTGTACCACTGCATTCCAGCCTGGGTGACAGAGTAAGACACTGTCTCAAAAAAAATTGTTTTTTGCATTATCTTAGCAAAAATATTTGAAGACTGCTATATTTATTTCCTTTTGCTACTGTAACAAGTTGCCACAAACATAGAGATTTAAAACAATACATTTACTGTCTTACAATTCTGTAGGTGAGAAATTTGTCATGGATCTCACTAGGTTTAAAGCAAGGTGTTGGCAAGTCTGAATCTCTTCATTGGGGATCAGGACGGAATCTGTGTTCTTGACTTTCCAGCTTCAGAGCTACTCACATTTCTTAACTTATGGCCCCATTTCTTCATCTGTACAGCCAGCAACATGAGTCCAAGTCCTTTTCATATTGCCGTCTCCATGGTTTTGTCTCATGTGCCTCCCTCTTCCACTTAGAAGGATCTTTGTGTTTACATTGGGCCCATCTGCATAATCCAGGACAGTCTCCTCTTTTCAAAGTCAGGTGATTAGCGACCTTATTCTTTCTGCAACTTTAATTCCCTTTGGCTAAAACAAAACCTAACACATTCATAGGGTTCAGAATTATAATGTGAACATTTTTAGGAGGATGTTTTTTGCCTACTACAACCACTGCTCTGATTTTCATTCATTTCTTTATTTGCTGGTACCACATGCTATTAATTATTCTCTGTTTCTTTATGTTTTATGAACTCCTTTCTATTTGTTTCTTCCTCAAGAGTAGCGAATATGTCTGTCTTATTCACCATGTGGCCTACTTGTTGTGCAAAAATCAAAAATCATTTAAAGAAATACCTTCTCTTGGTTTGAACTCCCTATGTTAAACTCCCCAGTATTGTCCTGCATCTCTCTGCACCTTCAGCCAAAAATCTTGATGTGGCATTTTTTTTCATTCACTTTCTCTGGGTTTCACTTATGAAACAACATCACCCATTGTAAACAATTCACTTTCTCATTAAATCCAAAGGCCATATTTTAGTCCTGTTCCGTTTGTGTCTTTTTTAACAGTGTGTGATAGAATGTTGACCAATTTTTCCATCTTGAAACTCTGGATTCTCTTAGTTCCTGTGGCCCCATACTCCTGGCTTTCCATCTACATTTCCTCCAGGTATTTCTAGCCTCCTTCCTGGGCCCCTCTCCTGGTACTGAATCTAGATATCTTGTTGGTCTTTCAGGTCCTGTTCTGAATCCTGCGTGATTCTGTACACTCTTCCTAGGCAGTTCCATAGCTTAATCATCAGGTACAGAAAAATTGCTCCCATATCCATCCCTCCAGTCAGACTGCTCTCTGAGCTTCAGATCCACATAATCTACCGTTAATTGAACTTCACTATTTGATATCTCACAGGTACCTTAATTTTAATGTACTAAAAACGGAATTTATCATTTGTTCCCACACTTTAACTCTTGCATTCTCCATCTCAGGAAATGCCACATGCATCACCTGGTTGAATGAGCCAAAACTCTGAGTATCATCCTGTCTATCCTTATAAATCATCATGATGTTCGGTCAGTGCTACCTCCTAAGTGTGTCTTAAATCATCCACATGGCCACTTCCCAAGTTTAAACCCCCATCATTTCTTGTCTGGATTACTGGTTTCCCTGCTTCAGATTTTGAAATGACCTTCCTTTCTCTGCACCTGATCCCCCACTGCAGCCAGAGTGATCTTTCTAGAACACAAAACTCATCACATCACTTTCCTGATTAAAACGCTTCAGTGGCTCCTCATCACCCTCAGGATCAAGACTCTTGCCTGATCTCTCAACCCAAACAGGCTAACCTTCTTTTACTTCCTTGAACTTCTCATACATACTGCTTCTCATCTCCAGACTATCTTATATGCCGTTACCTCTGCCAGATGGATGCTTCCAACCTCTCTCACTCCACTTGTCCATTTCCTTGAATCTTGAACAGAAAGGCATCTTATATTCTGAGCTTTGAGGGAATAAAGAAATGGATGAGGAGAATAAACCATCCTATAATTTGTGAGTAAAATTTCAAATTCATACCTATGACATTTCTGAATGCAATGGTAAAGATAGCTATCTGTGTAGCATGTGGCTAGGTACAAGTTGATAGAGGCATAGAGGTTATTGAAGGTATGATATTGCCTGTCAAGAAATGTAAAATGTGACAGATGGAAGACAAGTGAAAGAATCATCAAAAGGAATGTCAAATAATCCTGGGCGCCATGGCTGACGCCTGTAATGAGACAGATCACCTGAGGTCAGGAGTTCAAGACAAGCTGGTCAACATGGTGAAAACTGCATCTCTACTAAAAATACAAAAATTAGCCAGGCATGGTGGCACGCACCTGTCATCCCAGCTACTGGGGAGGCTGAAGCACTGAACCTGGGAGGCAGAGGCTACAGTGAGCCAAGGTCACACCACTCCTCTAGCCAACTGAGCAAGTCTCTGTCTCAAAAAAAAAAAAAAGAAAGAAAAAGGAAAACAAATGTCAAATGTAAGCAGCATTACATTTGTAGCTTGAGTCTGTACACTTGAGGTTTTTCAGTCTTACCTTTCTTCCTAAAACCCATTCACCCGATGCTCAAATCAGTTAATCAGATCTTTGAACTCTTCCTGCTGTTTTTAATGTCTTTACAACTATTCTCAAGCTCTGTTTATATTTTTGTCTATCTTTGAAATTTTGAGAGATTTTTAAATCTTTCTTATATATGTTCTCTTATAAGGCTACAAGCAAACTTTTAAAGAATATTTTAATATTCAAAGGCATTTCTAATTTCTATTAAGCATTTATTGATTGTGTAATGTGTAAATTATGGGACAATTTTAGGTTCTTAAAGTTGGATTTTTTTCTGTTTTCCTTTTGAACTTTTTAAACATATCTTAGCCAGTTTGAACATATTAGCTATATGTAATTATAATGAGTTATTATAAATCCTATAACATTTTATCTTATCACTAACATAAACTCACTTGTGACACTAATTTTGGACAGTGGAATGCACACTCTGGAAATACGTTCCGTTGCCCTTAATGCTGGGCCCTGAAGAGGACCAAGGAAGACAGCTGAGGATCTCACTGGATGTTAAATGTTCCCTCTGTGTGGAAGAGTGCTGTGAGGATCTCTCTGTGTCAGAAACCAGAGGGCAAGCTTCTCAGCAGAGGTCCTTTATGTTATGCTAATAAATGAGCATAGGGAGTGTTTATAAGAAAGGAGAGAGAACCGGTCACTGTCATGCATAAATGAACTGATGAACATCCAAGCCCATGTACCACCCCACTTCCACAAAAAAAGCAAAATGTGCTTGGCTTAGTCTTTATTTCCTTTTTCTTTTTCTTTTCTTTCTTTCTTTCTTTCTTTTTTTTTTTTTTGAGACCAAGTTTTGCTGTTTCCATTTTAACCAAGAGAAAAACCATCAAACAACTCTAGTAAAATCTTTTAGGTTTTTTCCTACTGGATTTTGTCACTTAAAAGAATCACAAAATTTTTTCCTTAAAACATTGTTAGATAGTTTCTAATTCAACATCTCCCCGACTCCCAGTCTTATTTCATACCCCATCTACCCATTTGTTGGCATAAATACTCCTGTTTAAAATTTCTACACATTCTGCAAATTCATACATGAATATCCAATGTGAAAGTTATACAGGATGTTTATTATAGATTATTAGATTTCCTTTGCAGCTTGCCTCTTTAAACCTTTAATGTAATGACCTTTCCTGAGTAAGCATTAGGAAACACACATATACACACGGGCATACACATGGGCATACACACGGGCATACACATGGGCATACACACACATGTTAAGTCCTCGTTCCTGAGATACCCAGATGCTAAGGGAGCAAGGAGTAGTGAGACCAAGAAAAGCCAAAAACAGACTAGAGAAAGCATACCTAAGAACCCAAGGGTAGACAGAAGAGTAGGGACAAAGGGTGTAGGGATGAACGACAAAGACGTACTGTGGTGTAAGTACGGTCAGAGCCACTAACCAAAAGGAGAAGAGGAAGAAGTGTCCATTTTCCATATCCGCTTGTTCCCATTTGGAGTAAGACAGTCTTGGCTTGTTGGTCTCTGCCTGCCCCGCTGTGCTTCCTGAGTGGCTGAGAAAGTATCACAGCAGAGGCAGAGCTGGACAAAAAGAACAATGGCCTGTCACTGGGGTGTGGGGGGACTCAGGTGCAAATTTGTTATGATAATCGCCTGTTTTGTTTCTTTGGGCATCGCCCAGACTTTTTTAGCTTCAGTTTCTTTTTCTAGTAAACTAAGATTAGACTGGTGACCCTATAAGGCCCTTCCACCTCTAGCACCCTGTGGTGACACAGATTGAGCATTTCCTGATAAGAGCCTTGCCTTAACAAAGCCTGCCTTGCGTGAGATTCAGTGAGACAAGACTTGAGTCCACTGGGATCCTGTCTGAGTGTGGCAGGACCACACAAGAGCCCTGTATCTCCTCTAATCCCATCACCTGAGACAAAGATATGCTCAAGCTCAGTTTTAGCAGCTCCATCTCCCATAAGGGTGTAGAATGCCACTTTTACAGTATGCCTATAAACTCCAAACCTGAGATGTAGTCCACTCGTTTGGAAGTACAAATGCCAGGCTCTAGGATTAAAGAGGTGGGGGTAAGAAGAAGGTGAAAAGTGCTGTGCACTGTGGCTCACGCCTGTAATCCCAGCACCTTGGCTGGCCCAGGCAGGAGGATTGCTTGAGTCCAGGAGTTTGAATCCAGCCTGGGCAACATGATAAAAGCTCATTTCTATAAAAAATACAAAAATTGGCCAAGTGTGGTGGCATGTTCCCATAGTCCCCTATACTGAGGAGGTTGAGATGGGAGGATCACTTGCAACCAAGAGGTTGAGGCTACGGTGGGCAGAAATTGTGCCTGGGTGGCAGAGCGAGAAGGTGTATTTAAAAAAAAAAAAAAAAAAAAGGTAAAAAGCATAGTCCTTATCCTCACAAGAGCAGAGGTAACTTTAACTCTGTGGGTAGTAGAGAGGAGATGTACACAGAGCTGGGGAAACCAGAGAGAGAGAGGTTCTAAAGAAGGAAGCACAGCCTTTGAGCAGGATGCAGAAGGATGAGTGTCCGCAAGGTGGCCACAGGTAGACAGCGTTTTCAGCTAAAGGGAACAGTTTGAGTAAAGGCAGACCAAAGGGCCTTGCTGTTGAAAGAAATGCTGAAAAATTTACTGAAGCTGGAATTTAGACTACAGGTTTACAGTGGCCAGGAATAAAAGGAATGAGTTAGCATGAGGCCAAATTGTAATGGGCCTTATATTCCTGTCAAAGGAATTTGGAATGAGTCTTTTGGGCAACATCTGGGAATTGAGAGGTTTTTCAAGCAGGAGAGACAGACTCAGATTTTGTTCCCAGGAGAAAAATGTTCTGGCAGTAGCACAGAGGATGGAAGAACCTGAGGAAAAGCTGGCAGTAGGGAAAGCAGAGAAGAGGCTCCTGCAGAGCAGAGAACCATCTGGGGGAGGAGGCTAAATTATATTTATACACCCGTTGTACTACTTCCTTCTAATTTGAGCAGCAGTAGATACAGAGGTACAGAAGGACCTTCCAGGAGTCCCAATGAGAATAATCTGACTCCCCAGGCCAACAGTGGCAGTCTTAAAACAGCCTGATTTATTACTGAAATTCTTCGTATGCCACTGTTCCTGTTATAAAGCACAACCATAATGGAATCTCCCAGAAAGGAATTTGCCATGATCATCCTCTTCCCTCTACTGCTGGCCTTGTCTGCATTCTGGACATCTGTGTGCTGATATCCTGTTTTGTTACAGATGTGGTAGAAATCATTCCCAGTCTGCTATTGTTTTTACATGAAACAAACAAGCGAATTAATCTTAGAGAATCACACAGGTGTACAGAAAGCACAGGTCTGGGGCAACAATGAAAACTTAAGATTTCCAGTTTCTTCTAACTAGATTCCACTTCTTACTCATAAAAATAATTAAATAGCCCAGTGGGGAGAGACTGCTATAACCCTGAGGGAATAGCTTTGAAATACCAAGAATAATGTCATTTAGATTTCTATGACATCCAGCCCCTCCCAGCACCCCTTGCTGTAGGATCTCACAGTGTTCTACAGAACTACACAAGTAATTCACATCTTACTTGGCATTTTATCACGGCTAGTCTGTATTCACCGAATGGATGAATGAATGAATTCCACCCAAACATAGTTGAAGCTTTTCACTTCTTATGTGCTAGCCTCACTCGGCAGAATGAGAACACAGACGGCCTGGGAGAACGCTGTTCAGTCACTCCTCCCAGACAGTGGCCAAGACCATCTGCAAGTTGCCCAGCCTGACATGGTATTTGGTAAACCCGGGATTAATAACTACTACTTCCCCTTCTTCCTCTGTCTCCCAATATCACACAGAGAATCCAAGGAGAGAAAGCCCATGGTTCCCACTGCTTTTTGCAGGTCAATAGGGAAATTTGCCCTGTAGCCTCCAAAATTACACCAGTGGCCTCAATAGCAAATCTGTTTGAATGTTGACTATTCCTAAACTCCAGTTTGTCACAGATTTTTGTCAAGGTCTCTGTTAGGTTGGGTTCCCCAAAAGTAGATCCTAAGACTAAGGTTTTGTTTTGTTTGTTTGTTTTGAGACAGAGTCTTACTCTGTCTCCCAGGCTGGAGTTCAGTGGCGTGATCTCGCCTCACTGCAACCTCCGCCTCCCAGGTTTAAGCGATTCTCCTTCCTTAGTCTCCTGAGTAGCTGAGATTATAGGTGCATGCCATCACACTGGCTAATTTGTATACCTTTAGTGGAGATGGGGTTTTGCCATGTTGGCCAGGCTGGTCTCAAACTCCCAACCTCAAGTGATCCACCCACTTCAGCCTCCCAAAGTGCTGGGATTATAAGCATGAGCCATCGTACTGGGCCCTAAGACTAAGATTTGAGAGTCATTTGTTTTGGGGAGCGATCCCAAGAAACACCTATTGAGAGAGGGAGGGAGTGAAACAGGGAAGGGAAAGAAGCCACTAAGCAAATTACTGCTGGAAGCAACTGGAACTCAATCCTGCCAGGAGCCTCTGGGAGATGGTAGAGAACCAGCTACAGTGCCATCCTACTCAAAAAGCGAGGAAGCTTGGATAGCTGTCTACCAACCTAAGTTTGTCATTTGTGAGGATGCCTCCTGGAGTGTTCATTCTTGTAAGACTTACTTTTTTTTTTTTTTTTTTTTTTTTTTTTTTGAGGTGGAGTTTTGCTCTTGTCGCCCAGGCTGGAGTGCAGTGGCACAATCTCAGTTCTCTGCAATCTCTGCCTCCCAGATTCAAGCAATTCTCCTGCCTTAGCCTCCCGAGTAGCTGGGATTACAGACACCCACCACCCCCAGCTAATTTTGTATTTTTAGTAGAGACAGGGTTTCTCCATGTTGGTCAGGCTGGTCTCAAACTCCTGACTTCAGGTGATCTACCCACCTAGGCTTTCCAAAGTGCTGGAATTATAGGCATGAGCCATGATGCCCGGCCTCAAGTGGCACTTTCAACCTTCTGTGCAAATGCCCAAGCTTCCTCTTGAGGCCAGAAATACCCCTTAGGAAAGTCCCCAGTACTTGCAGCAAGAGTGTCCACCACAGGTCTTGTGTGGTATGGCAAATTGAATCTGTCTGGGTACTTGAGAAATCCAAGGAACCTCCTTGCTCTGCTCTGCTGGATATCCTGCCCTCACCTGTCCAGCTCTACTCTCCACCCCAGTGACTCTTCCAGTCCTAGGAATGGTAGCAGTACTCAGCAGATACAAGTTCCAGGGTACAGAAGCATGCCTTGTGGTTTCCCTCCATTCTTCCCACATTTTTGCAAACACTCCTTTTATTAAACTCCCACATTAACCTTGAGAAGAAATCTCTTTATCCCTACTATGGCAGGTACCAAATCTCTCTAAAGAAATCCCTCCTTTAAGCTTCAACCCTGTGGCCAATTTAGGTGCCTCCCTTTTCCTTCTTCGCTGTGAAAGGACAGCTAAAGGTCAGGAAACTTTTTTCTGCCCCCCCCCCCAACATTAATACTCTTTTTATAAGCTCCTTATAAGCCTCTCATAAGAAGCAGGAGAGACGGTGACAAAGCTTAGTGATTCAGAACCGCACATCTCGATGCACTTACAGTCTGTGTGACTTTGGGAAAATTATTTCTCAGCATTAAAAGTAGGTAACAACACAGGCCACTTTTTTTGTTCTGAGGGTTCAATGAGAAAATGTATGTAATAATGTAACACAGAGCCTGGCACGTAGTTAAGTGCCCATTCATTCATCTAGGAAATATGTATTAAGAATCACCTATGCACTGGCTGGGTGCGGTGGCTCATGCCCAGCAGTTTGGGAGGTTAAGGTGGGTGGATCATGAGGTCAGGAGTTCAAAACCAGCCGGGCTAAGATGGTGAAACCCCGTCTCTACTAAAAATACAAAAATTAGCCAGACATGGTGGTGGGCATTTGTAATCCCAGCTACTTGGGAGGTTAAGGCAAAGAATTGCTTGAACCCAAGAGGCAGAGGTTGCAGTGAGCTGAGATCACAACACTGCACTCCAGCCTGGGTGACAGAGCAAGACTTTATCTCAAAAAAAAAAAAAAAAAGATCTCCTAGGTACAAAGCACTACACTAGGTACTGGGCTTACAGTAATAAGCAAAGCAAAATCTCTGTTCTGGGACCCCAAAAGTGACAGATGCTAGAATAAAAGATAAGGATATTATTCTACACAGTCAGTGATGGTGGGGCAGTGATGCTGACTTACAGGGTGTTCAACAAAGGCTTTTATGATGAAGCAAATTTGAGCAGAGACCTTAAGTGAGGGAGGAAGGCAGTTCCAGGCAAAGGGAAGAGCAAGTGCAAAGGAGGAGTTTGAGTATTATGTTCCAAGAATAATAAAGAAGCCTATGTAACTACATTAGAATAAGCAGTAAGGAGGTGAAGCTGGAGACGTCATGGGTACCTGGACCCTGTAGATCACTGTAGAAACTTCCAATTTTATCCTGAGCAAGTCAGGATGCTGTCAGAGGGTTTTGAGCAGAGGAATGGACATGATCAGACTTAAGTTTTCACAGGATCACTCTGGCTGCTCCATTTGCAACAGATTGTAAGGGACAGGAGCAGGGAGACCAGCAAGGAGGCTTTTGCCATCATCCAGGTTGAGATGATGGTGGCTTGAGCTAGAGTGGTGGCTATGAAGATGGTGAGAAGAAGTTCTGAATCTATCTAGAAGGTGATAATACTGTGTATTAGTCAGGGTTCCCTAGAGGAACAGAACTAATAGGTACATATGCATATATATATTTATATGCATATGTATATATTATAAACTCATATATATATGTGTGTGTGTGTGTGTGTGTATATATATATATTAATAAAGCACAAATTCCACATTAGGCTGTCTGCAAGCTTGAGGAGCAAGGAGAGCCAGTTTGAGTCCCAAAACTGAAGAGCCTGGAGCCTGATGTCCATGGGCAGGAAGCCTGGTAGAAAGATGTAGGCTGGGAGCTAGGCCAGTCTCACCTTTTCATGTTTTTCTGCCTGCTTTATATTCGCTGGCAGCTGATTAGATTGTGTCTACCAGATTAAGGATGGATCTGCCTTTCCCAGCCCACTGACTCAAATGTTAATCTCCTTTGGCAACACCTACACAGACACACCCAGGATCAATACTTTGTATCCTTCAATCCAACCAAGTTGACACTGAGTATTAACCATCACAAGTTTACTCCTTGTCAAGTTGAACCCATACACATCTCTTGAGATCATACATAGTCTTCAAATAAAGACAATAATGAGGTTATAATTACACCTAAAATAATACAACTATTCTTCATACAACTGGAAACGCACCAACACCCAACCCAAATACTATTACCTAAAGTAACAATACTTAAATACTGGTAGGAAGTCAATTAATCATGGGTCACATGATAAAGGAAACGGAAATAAAATGAAGATATTTTCTTAGTACAAGTGTAAACATGCACAAACATGTTTCTGACAACAGAAGGAGGAGACACTCATGACAGTTCCAGTCTTCGTTTCTGCAGCTGGTCATGCGGTCATAGCTGGCATTGATGACTACCTTCTTCTACCCATTCTGTATTCCCTTTGCATTTCGAATGCACCTCAGCAGGGTGTGGATTTTTTCTGGTGGAGTGAACCAAACTTTGATTTCTGAGGAGTCTGGACCATTTGTAGTCATGCCTGGGTTGGACATTATAGTTTCCCATCGACCTTAATCACAGGGCATGATCATACTAAGAGACACCCTAAGGGGTCTCCCGTATTCCATGCATACCATTCCTTACCTTCATTATGGAGTAATAGACTGATTTCATCTTGATAGTCTGGGTCAGTTACCCCAGCCAACACCGTAACTCCCTTCTTAGCCTGTTGGCTTAAAGGGCAGAAGGAACCCAAAGTATCCAGATGGCAATCTCAACTTCCAGTTTAATGGAATTGTTGTGTCTCCTGGTGGCAGTGTTCCTCCCTCTGGAACTGAGACCTCTAGGCTAGCAGAACATAACGTCACAGGAACAGGAAGCAAAAATTTTGCTAGTGGATCGCTAGGGGCGATGGTGAGTGGTGCCGCTTCTACTTTCACCCTGTGATTCCTGGACCCATGAATCCTGGTTATGGGAGAAACAGTACCATACACTGGACACTGTTTCAGAGCATACATGGCCTTCTGGAGAACTTTGCCCCAGCCCTGCAAAGTATTGTTGCCTAGTTGGCATTGTAATTATGACTTCAAAAGGCCATTCTACCATTCTATCAATCCAGCAGCTTCAGAATGATGGGGAACATGGTAGGACCAGTGAATACCATGAGCATGAGCTCACTGTTGCACTTCTTTATCCATAAAGTGAGTGCCTTGGTCAAAGGCAATGCTGTGTGGAATACCATGATGGTGGCTAAAGCATTCTGTGAGTCCATGGATGGTAGTCTTGGCAGAAGCATTGCAGGCAGGATAGGCAAACCCCTATCCAGAGTAAGTGTCTATTCCAGTGAGGACAAATCTCTGCCCTTTCCATGATGGAAGAGTTCCACTATATTCAACCTGCCACCAGATTGTGGGCTAATCACCCCAAGGAATGGTGCCATATCAAGGGCTCAGTGCTGGTCTCTGCTGCTGGCAAATTGGGCACTCAGCAGTGGCCACAGCCAGGTCAGCCTTAGTGAGTGGAAGTCCATGTTTCTGAGCCCATGCGTAACCTCCATCCCTGCCATGATGGCCACTTTGTTCATGGGCCCATTGGGTGATGACAAGGGTGGCTGGGGAAAGAGGCTGAGTGGTATCCACAGAATGGGTCATCCTATTCACTTGATTATTAAAATCCTCCTCTGCTGAGGTCATCTGTTGGTAAGCACTCACATAGGATACAAATATCTTCACAGTTTTTAAACACTTAGAGAAGTCCATCCACATGCCTCTTCCCCAAATTTCTTTGTTATCAAGTTTCCAGTCATGATTCTTCCAAGTTGGCTACAGCCCATGAATCAATATATAATCATAAATCTGGCCATTTCTCCTTCCATGCAAAGTGCACAACCAGGTGTACTGCTCGAAGTTCTGCCCACTGGGAAGATTTCTCCTCACTGCTGTCCTTCAGGGATGTCCAAGAAAGAGGCTGTGGTGTTGCATCTGACCATTTTCATGTGGTGCCTGCATATTGTGCAGAACCCTCTGTATACCAGGCCCTAGACTTCTCTTCCTCTGTCAGCTGGTTATAGGGAACTCCCCATGAGGCCATCAGTGCAAGCTGGGGGAGAGAAGGCAGGGTGGCAGCAGTGGAAACTACGGTCATTTGAGCCACTTTCCCATGTAACTTACTTGAGACTTCAGAACCTGCTCGAGCCCAATCTTGTATGTACCACTTCCATTTGATAATGGAATACTGCTGTGCACAACCCACTTTAGGACTAGATGGGTCAGAAAGCCCCCAGTTCATGGTACTTCAGGCCACATGGTGACTTGATGATCCATAGTCAAAAGTTCAGTTTCCACCAAGGCTCAGTAACAGTCCAAGAGCTCTCTCTCAAAAGGAGAGTAGTTGCCTGCAGAAGATGGCAGGGTCTTGCTCCAAAGTCCTAGAGGCCTTGCTGTGATTCACCTATGGGGGCCTGTTGGGACTTTAGTCTAGAAGCAAACAGAGGTGTTGAGGATAGCTCCTGAGGAGAGTCAACATTATCTTGCCTGGCACCTACCTCAGGGAAGGCCATCACTATTGCCTCAGGCAGCACAGGGTTTATCTCCTCAGACAAGGTGGAAAGGCTGATGGCAGCATGGGTCAGAAAGGGGATGTTGCCACTACTGGGTATGAGAAAGCTCTTCCTTCTGGCTAAAAAAGGTTCATCAGAGTTTACAAACTAAGTGTCCCCAGCTTCATCAAGGTCCTCCCACATGTCCCCATTCCAAGTTGCAGGGTCCCATTCTTTTCCAATCAATGCCTTCACTTTAACATTAGACACCTGGAGAGGCTGTGCATGCACCTTTGATTGCAAATCAGCCACTCACATGGTTAAGAGCTTGTGTCTGTTTTTCCACAATTTCAGCTCTTTCTCTACAGGAGATAAGATACTCACTCAGGGCAACCTTAGCAGATTTGAGGCTCAGTATCTGCTTCTGAAGTCAGGAGACAGAATCCCTTAGTTCAACATTTTCTTTCATCACTTTGTCCAGTGAACTTAGGAGCAACCAACCAGCTTCATAATGTTCCTTGATTATCCACATATGGTCATAGGTATTATGTATAGAGTCACTAACCCCCTTGCCTCTTATGAGTGGTGAATCAGGAATTTCAAATGCATTTATTTTGCATAACTCTCTAAACAGTTCACACCAAGGACTATCAGTGTTCCTCATACTATTAGAAGTAGAGTCCTTAGCATTTTGGCTGCATATTAAAGCAGCCAACTCCAGAAACCCCAGAACCAATGAACTTCATCCTTAATATTCTGTTCCTCTAGAACCTCTCCTAGTAACAAAATCTGTATTACTCAGGGTTTTCTAGAGGGACAGAACTAATAGGATATAATGCATTAGTTAATAAATTACAAGATTCCACAATAGGGTGTCCGCAAGCTTGAGGAGCAAGGAGAACCAGTCTGAGTCTCAAAACTGGAGAACTTGGAGTCCAATGTTTGAGGGCAGGAAGCATCCAGCGCAGGAGAAAGATGTAGGCTAGGAGGCTAGGCCAATCTCACCTTTTCAAGTTTTTCTGCCTGCTTTGTATTCACTGGCAGCTGATTAGATTGTGCTGTACAGATTAAGGGTGGGTCTGCCTTCCCCAGCCCACTGATTGTTAATCTCCTTTGGCAACACCCTCACAGACACACCCAAGATCAATACTTTGCATCCTTTAATTCAATCGAGTTGATACTCAGTATTAACCATCACAGACTGTTTGTTAGACTTTTTTCTCACACATTGTATATCCAAACAAAGGATGAATTCAAGTTGTTTAGCCTGAGAGATGAGAAGGATGAGGCTGCCATAACTAGATGGAGATGGCTGAAGTAAGCAGGTCTGGGCAGGGGAAAGGGTTAGATTGAGATTTTAGTTTTGGACAGATAGAAGATGCAGATGTCAAGTGAGCAGAAGGGATGCTTTAAGTTCAAATCTATAAGAATATATACTTGACATATGGTATTTAAAGCCTTGGGAATATAGGTAGTCCATTAATTCCAGGAGCTCGTGCCATGTAATAAACACAGGCCTTACAGGAAGTTTTCAGAATGGAATAACGTTCTTCCAAAATTGGTCCATTTCAGCGAAATAAAGAATCAAATCCAACAAGGAAACACAACAGAAAATGGAGCCACATAGAGCATTTGTGGCAGTTTGCCCAGAGCACTAATTTTAAATGGTGGTGGACTGAAGACGTTAATTACTTAAATGGACAGAACACTGGTTTCAAGATGATTGGAACTGAGCTTTATACTTCATGAAAACACTAGGGTTGCGTTAGGAAGGCAACTTTGTTTAGGTTTGACTTTTGACAAAATTTCTTTACAGAAATATTCTGGAAGTTTAAGAGTAATGTATATAGACACTCACTAGCCACGCTTAAGGAAAATAAACATGGTGTGATCTATTCTTAAGGAAAATATGTAAGGTATGATTTATTCTAATGGTAATGCAAGAACATGAGCTATATCCTAAGTTCGGGAACTGGCAAGTTTTTTCTTTAAAAGTCAAATAGTAAATATAATAAACTTTGATGGTCATATATCTCTGTTTGGATTACTCAACACTACTATTGTAGCACAAACAGCCATAGGCAATACATAATAAATAGACATGGTTGTGTTTCAAATAAAATACAGTTTTATTTACAAAGATAGGAAACAGGTGAGATTTGGCCCACTGGTTGTCGTTTGCCTCCTTCCCACCTCCACACCCAATAGCTTTTCCCCCTCTTTGCAAAGGCTTAAAAAAACAGCTGTTTCAGTTTGGTGGAACTTACTATTCATGAACACATTTAAAAATACTAGTTTTTGCTGAGCAATCATTAGATGTTCAAGCAATTTAGAAATGGATTGTATCAGTTAAAGGTTACTACAATAATCTGGGCAAGAAGTGATAATACTTTGGAACAGGATACAACAGTGAAGTGGTGGGATATGGTCACATTGTGGATATATTTGATTCTAGAAGGAAGAAGGTTTGTGGGAGAGGAAGAAAGGTATTGAAGATGGTGCCAAGGTTGTTGGTTCTCCCAACAAATGATAGCTATGATTATGATGTTTGTTTAATTATATTTATACATCTTACTTTCTTAACCTGGCTTCTGTAAGCATGCAATAAAAACATTTTTCCCTTCATCAGATCCTCATACCACTGCTCCATGGATAAGATACTCTCCATCTTACCGAGTAATGAATCCCAAGGAAGTTGTTTTAGGCATTTTGTCATTTATTTTTGAAAATGTACTTCGTAAGCAGTATCACAATAGCAGCATAATTATTCTTCCAATATCAGCCTCAAGTTCTGGTTTTCTTTATTTTCCTTTTGAGCCTTACTGGCTGTTAAGAGCTCTTGGAGTTACAATACTGATGAGAATCTTTGTCACAGTGTGAGCTCCCTTGTGCATGACCTCTTCCTTTGGGCTCATCAACAGTCCACAGCACTAGTACACCCACTCGACAAAGTGACTCATCATCATTTGCATTTTGCTTTGACAGACTGATCATTAATAAAAAGCCACTCCTGCATGACTTTCTGAAGGACATAAGACAATGTTCATGGGCTGTTAAGCTGTGAATTTCTCAGAGAATTTAAATTATTTTAAGCTAAACTTCTAGGTGTTCCAGTGTGATCTTTGGTGGTCTTAGTACATTTTCTGTGCTATAACAGAGTACCACAGACTGGGTAACTTATACAGAAGAGCTCTGGAGGATGGGAAGTCCAAGGCTGAGAGGCTGCATCTGGTGAGGGTCTTCTTTCTGCATCATACATGACAGAAGACATCACATAATGAGAAGCACTTGCACAAGAGGGAAATTGGGCAGAACTCCTGTTTATCAGAAACTCACTTCCAATGATAACTAATCCATGCCTGTAATAATGGCATTAATCACAGGGGTGATAATAGATTACCTTAATCACCTCTTGAAGATCCTACCTTTTAATGCTATCACATGGCAATTAAATTTTCAACATGAGTTTTGGAAGGGACATTCAACCATAGCGTTGGTTTAAGTGTAAAAACAATTGGGAAAATGAGCCCTATAAAACAACTGTGGTGCAACTTGCTGTGAGGCAGCCATAAGGTTTTGAGAAACTTTGGAAAATGCAACTCAGCAGAAAAGATTTGTTTGTTTGTTTATTCAGTAAGCATTTATTGGGCACCTATTAAGTTCTAGTACTGTCCTAGATGCTTTGTATATGGAAATAAACTACATAAACAAGGTCCTTGCTCTTATGGAGTTTATTTCCCAGAGTATATACTTAGATGAGGATAAGACACATGATAAAAATATAATCTAACAAGTGAGTAATTTGAGATAGTGAGGAGTTACAAAGAACATACAATGGAGCTTTGGGACAGAAAGTACCCTGAGAATGGGGCTGCTTTACATAACTAGTTCTTAGGAGATGATGCTTGAGCTGAGCCACAAATGATGATAGTTCTAAGAAATTTAATAGAAGAGCATGTCAGGTGAAGGAAAAGCAAGCTTATAGTCCTGACCATGAAAATAAGCCTGGTTTATATGGGGACATGATATCCTTTTAACCTGTTAGATATTTGCTAATTCACAATGACCAGTAAAAAAAACTGAATAGCTGATTGGAGTTTTTAGCCTTCTGAAATCAAGATTGAGATTTTTAAAAATTAGAGTTCATAGCTAGGATGACTGTCCAGTTTTCATGAGACTGAGGGGTTTCTCAGGATTTGGGGCTTTAAACTGGAATAATTTTGTCAGTCTTTCAAGGCCTAGAAAGATGAGGAGGCCTCCTTAATACCTTGAGTGTTCATTTTGGGCCCCTCAAAAGCTATGTATTATCTTTGTCCTCACAAAGGCTGAAACCTAGTCTCAAATAACCCTATTCAGATTGTGGTAGTCTGCTTCTGGCCTACACCACAACCTAGAGGCTGAAAAGCACACACACCTTACAGCAGATTCATGGAGTTTGGGAAGATAAAAATTGGAGTCCTGGGCTTTCCAAGAAATGCTAGCCTAGATAGACACCCAAGGCTTCCAGCTGGGACTTCCTGACAAACTACAATCAGGAAGATGTACAAAGTGAAAAACAGACCAGCTCTCATAAAGACTAGAACCATGCCTCAAGTCACCCCAACCCCAGAATGGAATGGAGTGATATGCCACTGCCTAACTGCCTTACAGAAACAGAAGTAAGTTATTTCTGAAAGAAGATAACATCACTCACATCCTTAAATTATCTCTACAGTTTTTCATACACTATTCCAACATTCAATCAAAAAATTACAAGGCAAATGTAGAAATAAGCTCATCAAAAAACAAGAAAAAAAATCAAACAATATAAATAAAGCCATAGGCAATTCAGATACTGAAGTTAAGAGGGGCTTTAAAATACCTGTGAAAATTATGTTTTTTAAAAAAATCAAAATTAGATTCAGAATGCTAGTAGAGAAGTAGAAGCTACATAACAGAATCACATGGATATTTCAAAACAAAACAATAACATAAATTAAAATCTCGATAGATTTAACGGTAGATTAGACACAATAAAGAGAGCATTAGTGAACTAAAATATAGATCAGTCGAAAATTGTCATGAACTCTGAGGGTTCTGATAGTTTAGCTTACTGGCAAGCTAAGTTAGGCTGCTACGATTTCACAGATGCTGAAAGAAAGCATCAGACTGCTATGTCAGAGACAAAGATATTACTCAAGGCTTTAGTTCTGCTGTAACCCGCTCTCCATCACCAGTCCCACAGAAGTGAGACAGAGGTGAGTCTCTGGACATAATAGATCTGTGTCACTGCTGAGGAATCTCAAGCTTAGGAAATCCCCAATCTTAGGAGGGACTTCTAGCACGCCTGCCCAATCTTTATTTCAGAGGAAGACATTATGTTTATGATGCTGATTATACAAAACTTCCCTCCACCCTAGAAGGAAACACTACTTCTATCTCGGTTTGCTATACAAACATCCTTGAAAAAGATGTACAAACTGTATAGAAATGTCATGGAAAATTGTCCCCCAGTAAAAACCTATCAACTAAAAAACAAAGTTAAAAAAAAAAAGTCTCTATAAATAAAAGAGGCAATATTTGAGGAGACAATGGCAGAAAATCTTCCAAAACTGAAGACATAAAGCTTCAGATTTCAAAAGTAACACATATCACCCACAGAACTAGACAAAATTCTCTATGTATATAATAAACTGTTGAAATTAAAGAAAATGGCATAAAAGCAGTGTGAAACAAAAGATGTATTACCCTCAAATGAGCAATTATAGGACTGACAGCTAACTTTTCAGCAGAAACAATGGAAACCAAAATTATGTGGTCAGTTTTAGAATAAGTGCAATGTGGTGCTGAGAAGAATGTATATTCTGTTGATTTGGAGTGGAGGGTTCTGTCAATGTCTATTTGGTCTGCTTGATCCAGAGCTAAGTTCAAGTCCTGAATATCCTTATTAATTTCTGCCTCATTGATCTGTCTAATATTGATAGTGGGGTGTTAAAATCTCCCACTATTATTGTGTGGGAGTCTAAGTCTCTTTGTAGGTATCTAAGAACTTGCTTTATGAATCTGGGTGCTCCTGTATTGGGTGCATATATATTTAGGATAGTTAGCTCTTCTTGTTGCATTGATCTCTTTACTATTATGTAATGCCCTTCTTTGTCTTTTTTTATCTTTGTTGGTTTAAGGTTTGTTTTATCAAAGACTAGAATTCCAACCCTGGCTTTTTTATTTTTATTTTTATTTTTGGCTTTCCAGTTGCTTAGTAAATATTCCTCCATCCCTTTATTTTGAGCCTATATGTGTCTTTGCATGTGAGATGGGTCTCCTGAATACAGCACACTGATGGGTCTTGACTCTTTATCCAATTTGCCAGTCTGTGTCTTTTAATTGGGGCATTTAGTCCATTTACATTTAAGGTTAATATTGTTATGTGTGAATTTGGTCCTGTCATTATGATGCTAGCTAGTTATTTTGCCCAATACAACTATTGGGCAAACTGATGCAGTTTCTTCATAGTGTTGACGGTCTTTACAATTTGGTATGATTTTGCAGTGGCCAGTCTGGTTTTCCCTTTCCATGTTTAGTGCTTCCTTCAGGAGTTCTTTTAAGGCAGGCCTGGTGGAAACGAAATCTCTCAGCATTTGCTTGTCTCTAAAGGATTTTATTTCTCCTTCACTTATAAAGCTTAGTTTGGCTGGATATGAAATTCCAGGTTGAAAATTCTTTCCTTTTAGAACATTGAATATTGGCCCCGACTGTCTTCTGGTTTCTGCAGAGAGATCCACTGTTAGTCTGATGGGTTTCCCTTTGTGGGTAACCTGACCTTTCTCTCTGGCTGCCTTTAACAGTTTTTCCTTTATTTCAACCTTGGTGAATCTGATGATTATGCATCTTGGGATTGTTCTTCTCAAGGAATATCTTTGTGATGTTCTCTATATTTCCTGAATTTGAATGTTATCCTGTCTTGCTAGGTTGGGGAAGTTCTCCTGGATAATATCCTGAAGAGTGTTTTCCAACCTGATTTCATCCTTCCCATTGCTTTCAGGTACACCAATCAAAAGTAACTTTGGTCTTTCCACATGGTCCCATATTTTCTTGGAAGCTTTGTTCATTCTTTTTCATTCTTTTTTTCCTCCAATTTTGTCTTTATGCTTTATTTCATTAAGTTGATCTTCAGTCACTGATATCCTTTCTTCTGCCTGATCAATTTGGCTATTGATACTTGTGTATCCTTCACGAAGTTTCCCTTCTGTGTTTTTCAGCTCCGTTGGGTCCTTTATGTTATTCTCTAAACTGGTTATTCTAGTTAGCAGTTTTCTAGCCTTGTTTTAAAGGTTCTTTGCTTCCTTGCATTGGGTTAGATCATGCTTCTTTAGCTCAGAGGAGTTTGTTATTACCCACCTTCTGAAGCTTACTTTTGTCAATTCATCAAACTCGTTCTCCATCCAATTTTCTGCCCTTGCTGGCAAGGAGTTGTGTTCCTTTGGAAGAAAAGAGGCATTCTGGTTTTTAGAATTTTCAGGCTTTTTGTGCTGGTTTTTTCTCATCTTCATAAATTTATCTATTTTTGGTTTCTGATGTCGGTGAGCTTCGGATGGAGTTTCTGTCTGGACGTCCTTTTGGTTGATGTTGGTGGTATTCATTCCTGTTTGTTAGTTTTCCTTCTAACACTCCCTTCTGCTGCAGGTCTACTAGAGTTTGCTGTGGTTCCACTCCAGACCCTGTGGGTCTACTCCATCCATCACCTGCAGGGGCTGCAAATCAGATACAGTTGCTACCTGTTTCTTCCTCTGGAAGCTTTGTCCCAGAGGGGCATCCTCCAGATGCTAGCCAGAGCTCTTCTGTATGAGGTGTCTGTTGACCCCTGCTGGGAGTTGTCTCCCTGTCAGGAGGCATGGGGGTCAGGGACCCACTTGAGGAGGCAGTCTGTCCCTAAGCAGAGCATGAGTGCTGAGCTGGCAGGCAGGAAAATTTGTGTCTGCTGAAGCTGTAATTACATCTAGCTCTTGCCCCCAGTGCTCTGTCCCAGGGAGATGGGAGTTTGATCTATAAACTCTTGACTGGGGCTGTTGCCTTTGTTTTAGAGATGCCCTGCCCAGAGAAGAGGAATCTAGACAGGCAGTCTGGCTACAGAGGCTTTGCTGAGCTGCGGTGTGCTCTGCCCAGTTTGAACTTTCTGGAAGCTTTGTTTACACTGTGAGGGGAAAACCCCCTACTCTAGCCTCAGTAATGGCAGATGCCCTTCCCCCCACCAAGCCTGACCATCCCAGTTCAACTTCAAACTGCTGTGCTGGCAGTAAGAATTTCAAGCCAGTGGATCTTAGCTTGCTAGGCTCCTTGGGGGTGGGACCCACTGAGCTAGACCACTTGGCTTCCTGGCTTCAGCCCCCTTTCCAGGGGAGTGAACAGTTCTGTCTTGCTGGTCCTCCAGGCACCACTGGTTGGGGTGGGGGAATTCCTGCAGCTAGCTCAGTGTCTGCCCAAATGGGTGCCCAGTTTTGTGCTTGGAAGCCAAGGCCCTGGTGGCATGGGCACCAAAGGGAATCTCCTGGTCTATGGGCTGTGAAGACCATGGGAAAAGCTTAGCATCTGGGCCGGAGTGCACCATTCTTCACAGCACAGTTCCTCATAGCTTCCCTGGCTAGGGGAGGGAGTTCTCCAACTCCTTGTGCTTCCCAGGTGAGGTGACACCCAACCCTGCTTTGGCTCACCCTCCATGGCAGCACCCATGGTATAACCAGTCCCAGTGAAATGAGTGGGTACCTCAGTCAGAAATGCAGAAATCACTCAGCTTCTGCATTGATCTCACTGGGAGCTGCAGACTGGAGCTGTTCCTATTTGGCCATCTTGCCCAGAAGTCCCAAAAAATTAACTTTTATATTGATAAAGAAATTAAAGAAACTTGAATGCCCAAGGTAATGCTGAAAACATTGGAAAATTACTCTACTGGAAATGAAAACATTATAAAATTATGAAAATTAAGAGTGTGATCCTGATAAATAGACTAATGGAAGAGAACAGAGTCCATAGACATACCTACAAACATACAGGAACTTGATTTATGAGAAAAGTGACACTACAGAGTTGAAGAAAAAGACTTGTGCCAAATGTATATCCATATAGAAAAAAGAAAACCTTCAGCTTTACCTCATAACACACTCAAAAATCAATCCAGATATGTTGTAAATTTAAGTGTAGAAGTTAAAATAATAAGCGTTCTAGAAGATAACATTGAGAGTTTGCAAAGATGTGTCCAACAGGGCCCGAGGAGCATTAGCCATAAAATATAATAAATTGTAGTACATTAAAATTAAAAACTACTATTTATCAAAAGATACCATTAAGAGGGGGAAAAAGGAAAAGCATACAGTGGGATATGACATTTGTATTTCATAAAACTAACAAAGTATTCAGAATATATAAAGAACAATAAATCCATTAAAAATTAGAGACCCCAATTTTTCAGATGGGCAAAAGATTTGACTTTTCACAAAAGAAAATGTATCTAAATGGTGCTATGCAATGAAAAGGTGCTAAATCTTATCAGGGATAAGAAAGCAAATTAAAACCATCACAACAAACTGCTTTTACTCAACCACTAAACAAAAACCAGAAAGACCCCAGTATAGTAAGTGACATTATAAAGAGTTGGCGAGAATGTGAAGTAGCAGGAACAATTAGTACAAACTAACACAACTATTTGAAAACTTGTTTGACCATATGCTGATCGTGTGCAGTGTTATGTATCGCTGCATAACAAATTGTCTGAAAACTTAGGAACTGGAAGCAACAAACATCGATCATCTTAGTTTCTGTGGATCAGATATACATCAGCTATCTAGCCAGGCAATTTCTGGTTTTTGGTATCTCAAGGTATTGAGGGGGCCTACAGTCATCTCAAGGCTCGATCTGGGGAGGATCCACTTCACCCACATAGTTATTGGTGGCTTCACAAGATGCACTTTCGAGAGTGTCTCCATAGGGCTTCCTCTGTACATGGAGGGCGGCCTGCTTCCCCCAGAATGAACAATCCAAGAGATAGTGAAAGAGACCATCCAAGAGAGAAAGCATAATCTTTTTATAACTTCATCTTGAAAATGGCTTCCCATCACCTCTGCCATGTTCTATTTGTTAAAAGCGATTTGATAAGCCCAGTCTAGCCTCAATGGAGAGGATTACATAATGGTATGAATACCATGAGGCAGTGATCATTGAGGGTCATCTTGGAAACTACGTATCAGAAATGGAATCTACTGAAGCTGAACAAACAGCAGAAAAGCAACTTCACTTCTAGGTATATGCCCAACAGAATGAATATATATGTACACCAAAAATATGGACCAAATGTTCACAGTAGCCTGATTTGTAATGGACAAAAACCTACTAACAACTCGAATGTCTATTAGAGTGAATAAATAAATCATGATATATTCTTGCAATTATATAGTACACATTTTTCAAAAATGAAGGAACTACTGTTACATGCAACAACGAAGATGAATCTCACAAATACAATGTTGAGTGAATTTCAAGTCCTAGCATGTAAGAGTGCATACTGCATATAAAAGGGAAAACTAAACTGTGATGAAAAAGGTGATTACCTTTGAAGAGAAAGTGGATAGTGACTAGAAGCTGGTATGAGGGGGGTCTTTGGGAGTGCAGGTGAGATTCAATTTCTTAATCTACGTTGTGTTATATGGTGAGTTCAATTTGTAAAAGTTTGTACATTTATATTTCATGCACTTTTCTGTATATATTTTATCTCTAATTAAAAAGTATACTAATATATGAAAAAAGGAAGAACATCAAAACATGACACTTAGGTAGTAGGACAGATGTAAATTAGGATAAAATTATCAGAAAAACAATTTAAATGGTATAAAAGCTGTAATAGGTAAAATACAATACATCATTAGTAAAACAAACCAAGGAATCAACAAAAAGACCATTAGGAGGTAGAAATGCTCTTAACAAAGTTCTAAGAGTCAGAAGTGCCACCTCAGTGTTGAGTCCCTTATAATTTAAGGGTGTAGAACCTTTATACTTCCACATTCCCACTACTATCCTGTCCTCCCCTTATGCCTAGGAATCTATTTTCCTCAAGGTATCTAAAACCACAATGGTGAGAAATTTGCAAAGCAAATTGCCACAGAGCTTCAAGGCAGCAAAAGCAGCGGTTTGGTCATAGCAAATTTTCCAAGTCATCATTATCTCAATATGTTCACAAACTTGAATTATGCTTGATTTGAGCTTCAAATTGGAAAATGCCTTGAGATTGTTTGATCAGAATTCTAGGAATATGGGAAATTTAAAGATCATTAGATCATAATGGGAAAATTTTTATCTATGAAAATTTTTACCAAATATTGAAGAAAGGGAAGGACAGACAATGTGACTGAATAAAGAGGCAAATTGTAAAAGTAAGTGTAAGTGGCTAGCAATTCAAAAAATTTGTTTTATAGTTTAGAAATTAAAAAATGTGTACATACATGAAGTAATATGTAACATTACAAAGAACTTCAAGATTTCGTTTCCTAATATGGGTGCAAGAAGGGTCACAAGAGAAGCTGGAATATAAAAATGGTCTTTAGTTGAGTAAGAATTTTCTGTCACTTTTGCATTTAAAGCAAAAGAAGGAAGGAAGAGACAAGTAAAATGAATACCTATATAATTTAATATCAAGGTTCAAATATAAAAGGTATATACTGATAGACTTCTGATGTTTACAATTTTACAATTTTAACTTTTCATTTTAGTATTTAAAACCAACAGCTTCTGAGCAACTTTTGAAATTATACTACCATTTGAGACTGCAGGAGAAATTTTTTTTTTTCAGTCTTGAGAAACAATTCCTCAGTTTAGGGAAAGAAACGGGGTAGTCCATTCTCTTATGTGTTTTCTTTTGAGATACCCCCTGTGTTACATTTATCCTCTCTAAAAAGCTTTGAATGTGAACAATCATAGTGTGAGGACTTGTCTTGGCAACTCTTACCTGTTTCTTACAAACTCACTTTAGAAAGAGAAGAAACACATGAGAAAAACTGGTTGATTCCTTCAAAACTTAAGGAATAGAAATGCCCATTCCTGAAAGAAACAAAAAAGAATAGATTCATTACAAAATGTTTGTTCTTATGCTTTGTTACATTAAAGTAATTCTTACATAAAACAGACAAATTTGAAGAGAGTATGACTGTGTGTGCACATATATAAACACTTGTAAATTATATAGTTTTAAAATAATTCAACACCAAAAGATGAACAAGTTATTCCCTTCTTTCCTCTATTGATTAACACTGTTTCCTTTCTCAAGAATCATTTGACCATATATGTGTGAGTCCATTCGAGACTTTCTATATTTTTTGTTATGTGTCTATTCTTACACCAATACCATACTGTCTTGATTACTATCACTTTATAGTAAGTCTTTGCATTATAATGTAAGACTTCCAACCTTGTTTTCCTTGTTCAAAATTGTTTTGGCTCTCCTGGCTCCTTTGGTTTTTATATATGTTTAGTATCACCTTGTTAACTTACACAGAAAAAAAAATTCCAGGGATTTTGGTTGGTATTACTTTGAATCTATAGATCAATTTGAAGAGAATTGAGATGTAAACAATATTGAGACTTCCAATCCATGAACATAGTACATCTCTCCATTTATTTAGGTCTCCTTTAATATATTTTAGATATGTTTTTTAGTATTTAGTAATGAGGTCTTATATATGTTAACTTTATTTATAAATATCTCATGTTTTGATGCTATCATAAATGGTATTTTTAGAGATCTCAATTTCTAATTGTTGCTGTTTTATAGAACTATAAGTAATTTTTGCATATTAGCCTTGTCTCCTGTGATTTTACTAAATTTAGTTATTCATTCTACTAACATTTCTAAAGATTCCATAGGATTTTCTAAATATATCATCATGTCACCAATGAAGAAAGATAGCTTTCTTTCTTTTCCTAACTGTATGACTTTCACTCCCTCCCTCCCTCCCTCCCTCTCTCCCTCCCTCCCTCATTCCTTCCCTCTCTCTCTCTTTCTTTCATTCTCTCTTTTTCTGTTGCACTAACTAGGATTCTCAGTACAATATTGAAGAGAAGTGGTGAAAATGAATATACTTGCCTTGTTCCAGATCTTAAAAGGAAAGCATTCAGCCTCTCACCATTAAATATAACCTTACCTCACAGTTAGGATAAATCCTGTTTTTCATAAGCGCACTTTATCAGATTAAGGAAGTTTTCTTCTATTGCTTGTTCACTGAGAGTTTTTATGATAAAATGTTTAATTTCGTTAAGTGCTTTTTCTTTATTTAAATGGTCTTTTTTGATATAGGATATTCAGGTATTCTTCTTTTCTGAGTCAGTTTTGGTTATTTGAATCATTCAAAGATTTTGTGCCATATATCTAAGTTAGGATTAGCAAACTCTTGCCTAGGTCAAATCTTGCCCATTTCAGGCCAAATTAGTCACACTCATTTGTTTACGTATTGTCTGTGTTTCTTTTGTGCTATAATAACAGAGTTGAGTAGCTGCAACAAAAACCATATAGCCCATTAGCTGAAAATCTTTACTAGATAATAGTTACCCTTATTCATATTTTGGCTTTCTGCAGCTTCAGTTACCCAAGGTCAACTGTGGTTTAAAATATTAAATGGAAAACTCCAGAAGTAAACAATTGATAAGTTTTATATTACACACTTTTCTGAGTAACACAATAAAATCTCATGCCATCCATTTGTGTAAATCATTCCTTTGACCAGCATATTCATGTTTTGTATTCTGTTACATGATTTAAGAGACTAAAGAGACTTCTGAGGTTGCAGAGAGATTTATTTTTAGGTGCACACTGGCTCATGTCAGATTTGAATCCAAAATGGCTGAGCACTTGACATGGGAGGCAGGAGTCCTTTTATTCTCATAAGGGCACGAAAACACAAAGCAGGAAGTGGGCTTTCAGGAGCAGACACAGAGACAGTTAATCAACTCATGACATGTCTCATGATGCGTGTTACATCTTAGAAAAACATGTTTGCCACTTGAGCTTATCTGCACTGTGACCTTGGAGCTGCTGGGCAAGAAAACAGGAATTTACAGAACATACAAAGAATGTGGAGAATAGGTAAGGTTAATAGGTTGAAGAGAGAGGCAATTAATAATTCTCCTAAACTTGGGCCCCAGTGAGGGGGGCTTCCTTGCAACCAAGACTCTACCTAAAGTTATTAAAATCTCTTATTACTTTGATTTTATTAATTTTTATTCTCTTCCCTCTTCATTCCTCCCTTCGGTTCATTTTATATAAGTAATACCCATAATAGAACACAATATTACTTATAAGTGACCTTTAATTAGAAAGTATTACTAGTAGCATGTTAGATGCAACCTAGATTAGTAATTTTGATCTTGGTTTGTATCTTTGCCAACTTGTGATCATGTGCCTATTATAATCCTTTTATTTACTTGGAAAAGAGGGAATGCCTGGGTAAAATGAATATCTTACTGTTCTTGGGTAGACCACACTTCATTTCTTTAGGTTGAGGTGCTATTATACGTCTGGTCTAAGGTGGCTAATAGAGGGTAGATATGCTCCTGGGGTGGTTGTGTTTCAACATATCTAATCAGGTTTGGAACTGGGAGCTTTTTGCTCATCTCAGCTCCTGATGGCCCCATTGCAACTGTGCCTGTCTTAGGTTGTTCCTCCCTTGAGGAATCTTACCTGTCTTTAGCTAACCAGTCATCAACTGGGGACCAAACCAGACGACATGATGACCATGATGTTGAGGAGGGCTAGGTGGCCCTTCCATAGACTTGATTAGCAGGTCGTGGAGAGTTCTGCATTAGCACCCCTCTAAGTCATCTTGATTGGTGGTCCACTCTAGTGGAAAGACACCATTTGTCCTTTGCTCCTCCATGTTCATAAGCTTAATAGCTGTAGAACAGTTTAATCCAATTTAACCAGTCATTCTAGTTCTTGATCTAATTTTAAGCTTAAGGAAAGATTTACATAAGCCTAATGAAATCACTGCTCTCGGGTAGTTCATCATGGAGTGCGATTTTTCTTCTTGAGGCATGGGTTAATAGGTAGTCAAGGCCATCATTTGGTGGTAGTATGTTTGGCCACCACTCTTTCTATGGATGACTGTATGCTTCTAAACTGAAGAGGCAGGAGACATGGAAGTGCTATGCAGATACCTAGAATGAGCACAAATCCTCCAATTAAAGTCTTCAACCTGCCAAAGGAGGTTAACCAACCTCTGAAGAGAGGAGACTCTGGAGACCATCCAGATTTCCAAGTTTGAACTGGGACATGAGCTAACTTTCACAGTTAGGCAGTGATCTCCATGATATCTTTTCCATTATTATCAATTTCCAGGTAGAAGTTAGTTAAGTTGAACTGTCCACACACTCCTCCTTCCTGGGCAAGGAGATAGTCTAAAGCTAGCCTGTTCTGGTAAATAGCATTTCTAATTTTTGTGGATTGCTGGACCAACAGATCTAGAGCATATGCTGTTTCATTAGTAATAATTTCAAGTACCACTTGCAGCCTTATGATGCGGTTAAGCATGTAAATAGGGATACGGTAACTCCATGATCCATCTTGTGCCCAAGTAGCTGGCCCAGTGGGAGTAAAAAGAAGGATGTCTGATTGACCCCAGCATGCAGGCCCCCAACCAATTGGTAGGTAATGGCCAATAGGCTCATGGCCCACAAATCTGGTAGAGAACAGAGGGTGCTTGCCAGCTGTTGGTACCCACAAGTTGGTACCAGGAATGGTTTAAAGAAGGGAAGCAAAAAAATGGGTTGTAGTGTGGCAACCTGGTGGTATATTTACCTTGTTTATTTTTCCCTGCCATAGAGTTTTTCCTATTGTTTCATATACAATATTGCGGTCCTAGACAAATCAATTATCCTACTGGGTTAGTGAAGGTTCTTCCCCAGCGGGCAATGCAGTGCCTCCCAGTGATAGAAGGTGTTAAGAGCCAAATGCTCAAGCATTTGAGCATCGGCTTGGAGGAGGTGAGGGTTAGCGTAAAGTTATCTTCCGGCATTAACTTCTTTGCTTTACATGGCCATTGATCTCCCATATTAGTTCCTCCACAAACATAAAAGGTGGAGATGCCTAGATTGCTGGCTGTATTTTCAGCCTGTTGAGCAAACAGATTACTGGCTACAGGAGGGGGTTCAGCTATTTCCTGGTTATTATTTTTATAAAATGATTTGAAAACTCAGAACTGTTGCTGAGCTGGTTGGAACCGAGTTTCTCTTTTGATAATATATAAATAGACTCATGAGTCTGTTACTTCACTGCTAATTTGTACTCCTAGTGGTGCTTTTAGACTTGTAGCAGTCCACATGGGCAGATCTGGCTTTAAGATAGTGATATTTGCAAGATTGTAGGTACTTACCTTACAATCTGGATCTACCAGTATATTGGCAAGGATGACTGGCCCCCATAATTGCTGGTTGGTGGACCATGTCATGCAGTTCCAGCGAGTTCTTACCAGAGCGTTGGTGAAGCAAGCAGGGGATGCACAGCCATCTTTGTGAAAGGCATTATAGTATTCTGCAGAACTGTTGATTATGGGAAAGAAAAAGCTCGCTGGTGTTAACTGACAAACACTAAAGTATAAGTAGATGACTCCCCCATGGGAGGGAGAGACCTTGGCTTGGTTTAGGAGATACCATTCTTTTGACCCAATACGAACCTCAAACCAGGTCCCAGGTGTGGACTTGGGGTCATAACATATATGAAGTTGGTTATTCCCTGGGTCACAAACTGAATAGGTTGTCTGGTTTAAGTACAAGTCCCTAGGTAGGTTCTCGTACATTCATAATATGTCTGGTACAACAGAGTCTTAATGACTGCATTCCCTATCCAAGTAGTATACATGCAGTGTGGACATCCTTCTATGGATTGTTCTTCCTTCTGTACAGATACAGGAATTAGCATCAGCAAAGCAAAAGATAGCATCCTTATATCCAGCAAGGGCAGAATAAGTCTCTTCTTGGACAGAGGGACTGGCAAAAATGGCAGCATAGCAATAGAACAGTTAACAGTACTAAGACATCAATTAAACTTAAAATTTTTATCCACATTTACTGTTGGTGACTCCTCAAGCTTCAGCCATGTATAGACTAGTCAGCTTCCAGTTGTGTGACTAGAGCAGGGCTGTCCTCTCTGCTGGCAAGTTGGTCTTGTGGCAGGAGCAGCCTGGTTGGGTGCTCGGGATCCTGCTTACTGGTCCATCTCTCCTGGGCTGCTGATTTCAAGTGGCTGTGATGGATCGATCCATGGTTCAATGCTTGCAACCTGAACAGCAGTTGGAGTGGACAAAATTACGGTATGGGGCCCATGCCAAGTAGGTCCTAAAGTGGCTGGGTTCCATTTCTTAACCCAGACTGAATCTCCAGGCTTAAAGGGAAGCACAGGGTCTGTTAGACTTAGGTATTCTTTCCCACGCCCAGTTTTCTACTTCTTGCATAGTCACGCCTAAGGCTTGCATTTGTTTCCTTAAGACTAATTCTCCTAACTCTCTAAGGTCTCCTTCATTTGAGTTATGATTGGGGGTGGCTGGCCAAACAAAATTTTATACAGTGAATATCCAGTCTGTTTTGTGGGAGTATACCTGACTCGGAAGAGGATTATGGGCAAAGCCTGATCCCACTGCAGATGGTCTCTTAACAAAATTTCTTTAGCAGCTGCTTGAGTGTTTGATTCATGCGTTCTACTTGTCCTGAGCTCTGCAGGCAGTGGGCGGCATGCAATTTCCACTTTATTTTTAGCAGCCATGTTAGGTCTTGGACAATCTCAGCTCCAAATGCTGGGCCATTTCCTGATCCTAGATTTGAAGTTAGCCAAAATCTGGGAATAACGTCTTTCAGTAATATTCTAGTTACGTCTCGCACCTTTTCTGCCTGGGTGGGGAATGCCTCAACCCATCCTGAGTAGGTACAAACACTAGCATATACCAGTAGCCTCCTACCCAGGGCAGCTCTGTAAAATCTACAGGTAAATTCTCACAAGGCGCAGCTCCCACTTCTTGAATTCCTGGGGGCCAAGTTGGCCCCTGCCGTGGGTTGTTTGGGCACAGGTTAAGTGTTGTTCACAAACAGCTCAAGTAACCGCAGTCTTTCCCATGTGTGTCTTGGTGGAACTGTTTTACAAACTGGAGGCCCATTATTTTGGGAATAGCTAATCTCCCATCTAAGAATTTCCACCATCCTTCCTTAGTATAGTTTCCAGTTTCTTGAGCAAACCAGGCCTTCTCATTTGGGAATAATTTGGTGCTTCTGAACACAGTGCCTCTGGGAGGAGGGTCATGCACAGGCTGCCTTTTTACCTTCTGTGTGGGATAGTGGGGTGGTCATTGCTGCCTGCTTGGCCGCTCTGTCTGCTTTCCTATTCCCTTTAGCTCCTGGTATTCCTGCTTTTTACAGTGCACAACAGCTGTTTCTTTTGGTGCGCATACTACATCTAGGAGCTGTAAAATTTCTTCAAGATATTTTATGCTTGTTCCTTGAGCGGTTAAGAGCGCCCTTTCTTTATACATAGATCCACGTACATGTAAGGCGACAAATGCAGATTTGGAATCAGTGTATATGTTGGCTCTTTTGTCTTTAGCCAGTAATAATGCTTTTATTAAGCCTCCTTGTTCTGCTTTCAGGGCTTATGTCCCTGTGGGCAAGCAGTGGGCTTCTACCACTAAGTCTAGGGTTACCACTGCATAGCCAGCTTGTCGGGTCCCTCCTGACATGAAACTGCTTCCATCAGTGAAGTATTCTATGTCTGGTTCCTGGAGCGGGCAATCCGTGAGGTCCCTCTGGTTCAAGAATACGTCACCTACTGTTTCTATGCAGTTGTGGAGTTGGGCTCCTGGTTCTGTGGTGAGCAGAGTGGCTGGGTTAAGGATATTCACAGTTTCTAAAATTATGTGAGGGTTTTCACACAAGAGTTCTTGGTATCGAGTAATTCTTGGATTTGACAACCAATGATGTCCTCTCTGATCCATCAGAGTTAGGATGGTGTGTGGCACCTGCACAATGAAATGTTGCCCTAAAGTGAATTTATCTGCTTCCTATACCAACACGGCTGTGGCAGTAAATACCTTAAGGCAGGGGGACCATCCTTGGGCTACTGCATCTAATTGTTTGGATAATTAGGCCACTGGGCAGTGCCATGATCCTAGCACCTGGGTTAAGACCCCAAGAGCCATTCCTTTTCATTTGTGAATGTGCAAGAAGAAAGGCTTGGCTATGTCTGGTAGTCCTAGAGCTGGGGACTCCATTAGGGCTTTCTTAACCTGTTTAATTGCCGTTTCCTGTTCAGTTCCCCAAAGAAAAAGTTCCTTTCCCTCCCCTTCTGTAGCCTCATATAAAGGCTTTGCTCTGAGTGAGAAATTTGGGATCCAGATGCGGCAGAAGGCTGCTGCCACCAAGAACTCTTATGTGACACCTGCAGGTCAGGGTTGGAAGGTTACAAACAGCCTTTTTTCAGGCTGAACCTAGGCTTCATTTCCGTTGTCCTATGGCAAAACCTAGGTATCCCACACTTCTCAGGCAAGCTAGAGCTTTCTTTCTTGATACTTTGTATCCTGCCTTCCACAACAGGTGGAGCAAACTGTGTCCCTTAGTGACCATCTTCTAGTGTCGAAGCTGCTGAAAGAATACCATTGTGGAAGACAGTGTGGCGAGTCCTCAAGGACCTAGAAATAGAAATTCCATTTGACCCAGCAATCCCATTACTGGGTATATATCCAAAGGACTATAAATCGTTCTACTATAAGGACACATGCACACGAATGTTCATTGCAGCACTGTTTACAATAGCAAAGACCTGGAACCAACCCAAATGCCCATCGATGATAGACTGGACTGGAAAAATGTGGCACATATACACCATGGAATATTATGCAGCCATCAAAAACAATGAGTTCGGGTCCTTTGTAGGGCCATGGATGAATCTGGAGAACATCATTCTCAGCAAACTGACACAAGAACAGAAAATGAAATACCTCATATTCTCACTCATAGGCGGGTGATGAACAATGAGAACACATGGACACAGGGAAGGGAGTACTACACACTGGGGTCTATTGGGGGGAATAGGGGAGGGACAGCAGCAGTGGGGAGCAGGGGAGGGATAGCATGGGGAGAAATGCCAAATGTGGGTGAAGGGGCAGAAGGCAGCAAAACACACTGCCATGTGTGTACCTATGCAACTATCTTGCATGTTCTGCACATGTACCCCAAAACCTAAAATGCAATAAAAAAAAAAATTAAAAAAATTCAATACTAAAAAAAAAAAAAAGGAATATCATCAACATACTGCAGTAGGGCACAGTCTTTGTTGTGGGGGAGAGTAAGCTTTAAGGTCTGTTGCTAATGCAAGAGGGAGAGTTCTTAAACCCCTGTGGAAGTCTGGTCCAACTGAACTGAGAACTGCCCTATTGGAAGGCAAATAGTGGTTGGCTTATTGGTGCTAGGAAGAGGCAGAAGAAGGCATCTTTTAGGTCTAGAACAGTAAACCAGGCCACACTTGCTGGAATAAGTGTATAGGGGTTTGGCACTACTGGATGAATAGTGACTGTAGCACCATATACAGCTTGCAACTCCTGCACTGGTCTGTAGTCATATACTCCTGTGATGTGAGGCTTTTCTGTTGGCTTTCACACCAGCTGGTGTGGAGTATTCCAGGGTAATTGACATGGCACTAAGATACCATGGTTCTGAAGTCGATGTGTGTTTACACACACCACTAACTGCTTCCTGAGGCAGGGGTTATTGGCAAAGTTGGACAGGGGTAGCACCTGGTTTTCATTCTACTACAATTGGAGCACAGTTTACAGCTAATCCAGGGGGGTTTTCCTGAGCCCAAACCTCTGCGATTTCTTTTACTTGTCTAGCCAATATGGTTTCTTCCTCTGAGGACAAGGGGCAGTTTGGTACCTGCAGCATTTTTGTATGCAGCCTCCACTCTTCAGCCTGTGGCACAGTTAAGGCTAGCACCAATGCTTTTGGCCAAAGGAAGTCTAAAATTATATTCCCTTCTTGTCTGAAGGAAATTTGCACCTGCAGTTTTTGGAGCAAATCTTTCCCTAGGAATGAGAACGAGCAATGCGGGAGGTATAAAAACCCATGCTAGACTTCTCATCCTGTGATAACATACCTCCTTGACTGACAGAAGGATCTTTTTTTCTGACACACCAATAGCTCCAACTACAGTTGCATATATTTAGATAATGGTCCAATTGGTCGAGTAACTACTGAATGCTCAGCACCTGTATCTACCATAAAATCTATCTCTAGGCCCTCTACCTCCATTCTGACCATAGGCTCCTGGGGACCTAAAGAAATGGAGTCTGGTCTGTCTCAGTCTTCATAGCCCTCAGCTCCTGCCAGACTGATTAGGTCAGTGTTCTGATCATCGTGGCTCACCCCTAGATTCTGTGTCTTTGAGCTTCATAGCTGGTACCCACATCCCTTTCTGGGCACTCAGATTACCAATGTCCTTTCTTTTTGCACCATGCACACTAATCCTTTTCTAGCCTTGGCTGAGTCTCAAAATCATCCCGAGCCAAACTCTCCCTTGTCCATGACCATGCCTACATCCACGTCCCCTCAGAGTTTCTGACTCTCTCTTAACTAAGACAGCTGCTAATAGATCAGCCTTCTCTCTCCTGACTTACCCTGCTTCCTTCTTAGTCTCTTGCTCTCAGTTAATGAACACTTAGTGGGCAACATGTATTAGCTGAGTGGCATTCATGCCTTCAAAGACTTCCAATTTCTGAAGCCTCCACCTCATGTCACCCTGCACTTGCCAAAAGCTGCATTTGCCATGCACTGATTTTCAGGGGCCTCTGGGTCAAATGGGGTATAAAGTCAGTATGCCTCACAGAGTTTCTCATAAAACTCACTTGTGCTTTTATTAGCCTTCTGGCGAATCTCTGAAATCTTCCCCGTATTCATTACCTTTTTTCTTCCTGCCTTTATTCCATTTACGAGTGCCTCTGGATATTCTTGCAGGTGTTGTATCCCTCCCGCCCCACTGAGGTTCCATCAGGGGTCTGTCACTGGATATTAGGTCTCTGCATATTGTTGGACATCATTCATGCCTGCTGGGGCATTTCCCTGTAGCCACCAGAGGGCTGCTTCGGTCACCCTCTGCCACTCCTCTGTGTTTAGCAATGTTAACAAAAGTTGTTGTCAGTCTGTCCACGTGGGGTTGTGGGTTAAAAAGACTGCATGAAGTCAATGAAGGCCTGGGGCTTCTTCGTGAAAGAGGGAGCATGTTGTTTCCAATTCAGGATGTTGGTGGTGGGGAAGGCCTGATAGGCAAAGAGCCTCTCTCCCCTCTGACCTGGCCTTTGGCATCCTGGTAAATTTGTGACCGACTCTCATGGAGAGGCATCCATAAGGCTTGAGTGTGGCCGGAACAGAGTCAGCTGGGGGAGTAATCCCTTTCCCCCTCCACCTTGACTTCTATGGGTGTGTATTTCTGTTCTCCACCAAAGGGTGACACTAGATTCTCACTTCTGTCTGAGCCTGCTTCTCTTGCTGCTTGCCCTTCACCTTGCCTTAGGCTACATAAGGATGGATATATTGGTACATAAGGGAGTGGGCATTCTCTGTCCTCCAGAAGGGCCTGTAGAACTGGTTTTTCTTGGTTTTCCTGCTCTTCCTTTTCCACTATCTGGGTGGTAGGCACTGCGGTCTCCCTTGCTGCTCTTGGTTCTGCTCTAGCTACTAGAGTCTCACAATGTATTGCCAGACAGGGCTGTACCCACTTGGTGTACCTTAGAACCACATTCAACCGAGAGTTAATATATGGAAATTGATCAGGATTCCCAGGTTGTCTTCCAATCCTAGTTACTACTTTATACACATGACCAGTCACCTCACAATCTACTGTCCCTTCAGCGGGCCACCCGACATTGAAAGAAGGCCATTCTAATTTAGAAAGAGTCTTAACTTTTGAGGGGTCAGTTTAACACCATAATCTCCCCCAAAACCTATCTTAAAATTCTTGAACATGCATTCCAATGGTGTGAGTTTCAGCACCTTTCCTCCCATCTCCTCCCTTGCAACGCAGTCATCCTCACTTTGACTTCAGACCAGTTAAACTGTCCCCCTTACTGAGTAGGAGGGAGTGTTTTGGGTGCCACATTGAAGATGCATTGGCATTCATTAACCCCCTCCCCCCCCCCCACAATACCTAGATTGTGGGTGCACTTCCTTAAGCCATATGCAGATCACCCCTGGTCACAGCCAGACCCACACTTTGCTCAGACCATACAGTCCACACTAAAAGACCCGCAGCTCCCATGTGTCACTCCCCATGTTGGCTTCTCCTGAACTGTCTCTTTCATGCACTTTTGAGGGAGTATGTTAACTTCTCTTCCTGGGTCCACAAGGGCATGGTTTCAAAGGCAAGAACTTCCCAGTGCCATATCTCCATTCACCTCCCCATCCGGGAGACTAGAGGCTGCCCAGGTGAGATTCCTTTGTTTAGAAAAGCCCCTGTAAAGCCCTGGAAGGAGCAGCTCTGTTATGGGCCAGACAGCCAATCCAACATCAGAGTCAAAGATCAGTCACTCCAGCAGAAGTTTGAGGGAACTCCTCTCATGCGACAAGAACTTGAATGGGGCAGGAGCAACTCTCAGATTAAAAGTCCCCCTGCCACTTACCTGTTCAGACTCCATCTCCGGATCCCCTCCCACGAGAGTGTGGGAGCTCCCCCTCTCTCTCTCTCTCTGACGAATACATCGCTTTTCTGCAAAGCTCTTTGGGTCCAATACTTACTTGAACAATATCACTGTGCTGCCAGGATCTCCTATCCATTCTTGGGTGGGTTAGAGTCTAGAAAAAAACATATCCGATCCGGCAACAGTGAGCGCCTTTTGGGACACTCCTGCAGCCTGCTCCCATCCCCCAGTTACACTTTAACACACTTCCACTTTCCAGTCCCCACTCCTGCTACGCTTCCTTTCTAAGTTGGCTTAGCGAGCCACTCCTGCTCCTGGTGCCAACAGGTAGGTGAGTTTCATCTGCATTAGTGAGCCACTCTCGCCCCCCCCAGACCTTCTGGATCGGACTAACACCTTACTGAGTCAGCTTAGTGAGCCCCTCTCTCTCTCCTTGTGCTGACGGGTATGTGATTTTTGTCCAAATCGGCAAACCACTCTTGGCTCCCCTAGGCCTCTCTGGGTCGGACTAATGGTCACTCCCCAGGATTTGATCAGACTGCCCCATCCACCCTCTCAGGATGGGCTTCTCTTTCCCCTTTTCCCTTTCTTGTTCTTTTTGGGCCTTTAATGCCTTACCATGGTTCCTAACACACGTTGGTCCTAGGATCATTCTGCAGCCTCTTCCCGGTTCCATTGCGCTGTCAGGGTGTTGGGGTTTTGGGGTTCAGGGGAGCCCTTAGCTCCCCTGAGAGGACATTTCTCCAAGGTTCTTGGTCTCCTGCTCTCTCAAGAATGAGAGAGGGGACCAGGTGCACGGGCAAAGTAAATACCAGACCCCAAACAGAGTTTTTGCAGAAAGTCAATTTATTTAGGTAGAGAAAGAGGTAGAAAAAAAAGGAGAAGAGAGAAAACTTCCACAAAAGAGTTCGTGGAAGGGGATTCAAACATGTAATCCGAAGGGGTGTGGAAGAAGGGGACTTTTAACGTGGGAGGAATTCCTTCCTTCTCCAAGCTCCCTGGCCAATGAAAGGAGTTCCTTATAACTTCCGCTGGAGTGATTGACTTTCGGATTCTTCCCGCGCCCGCAAAAATTAAAACAGAGACTGTTAAATCTCCCAGATGGAGAGAAATGAGAGGGGGGCATGGCGTTGGGAAGTTCTTGCCCTTAAAACTACGCTCGCTTGTGTACCTGGAAAGAGAGCACCTTCCCTCAAGGGGAGGGCACCAGGACTCTCAAGAGCCGGTCTCCCTCTCGGGCAGAAATCTTCCTGTTGGCATCTAGGGTCTCCCTCAGCCTGGTGTCCTGGCCCCATGGGCAAAGGAGACAGCAAGTCTGTCATCTCTGATCCCAGACAAGCTCACAGAAATGTTGCAGAATTTGAGAGACAAGAGACTGTTGAGGTTGCAGAAGGATTATTTTTAGGTACACACCAGCTCAGCTCAGATTCGGATCCAAAATGGCTAAGCACCTGACGTGGGAGGTAGGGGTCCTTTTATTCTCATAAGCACATGAAAACACAAAGCAGGAAGTGGGCTTACAGAAGCAGACACAAAGGCAGTTAATCAACTCATGACATGTCTCCTGACATGTCTTACATCTTGGAAAAACATGTTTGCTACTTGAGCTTATCTGCATTGTGACCTTGGAGCTGCTGGGCAAGAAAACAGGAATTTACAGAACATACAAAGAATGTGGAGAACAGATAAGGTTAATAGTTTGCAGAGAGAGGCAGTTAATACATCTGCTTAACTTGGGCCCCACTGGGGGGACTTTGTTGCAACCAACACTCTAAAGTTATTACAATCTCTTATTATATTGATTTTATTAATTTTTATTCTCTTTATTCCCCTAAGTGACTAAACCTGCCCTTTAGTCACTTAGTAGCCATGTTTGATATCATATAAAAAATATGTAATATATAGTTTGGCACTGTAATTTCAAGCATCCACTGGGTGTCTTGGAACGTACCCCTGTGGATAAGTGGGGACTACTGTATTGGTTTAGAGATTGAATTAGGACACCTGTAAAGTGTCTGCTGATAAGGAGGAACTATATGGTGGATTTTCGTGGGCTGTATTCTCCCAGTTTAAGTGGAAGGAATCTGCAGAGAGCCTCTCTTTCAAGTTTTCCTCCTAAACAATGGACAATACCTTCACAAAGAGGCTGTTTTTCCTCAGTAAGGATAAAGTCATCAGGGGGCATTCTGTATTCCCTCTGCCTTGGTGCAATTTATAGCCTGCAATTTGAGTATGGATAGAAGTTGTGTATATTACCCTAGTGCTTACCCTATTTTCACGTACAGTTCTGGTTACTAAGGAAGATGTGTTCCGATCTGAGTGTCGTGTGTATTTTAAGAATTTGCACCAAAGCTTCTTTCTAGCCTCTTAACCGGGCTACTAATAGGAGACATCCACCACAACAGCACCAGGAGCTGGGTGGGACACCAGAAAAGAAATATCTAAACCCAGATCACTTCTTACAGGAGATAAATTGTTGTATTTCAGGAAGGGGTATTAAATTGAGATGACAGGGAAGTTTCCATGGTGTAGATGAGGGAATAAAAGTGTACTACTCTAACCAAGTCAGGAGATGATGTTAATTATTCTTGAGAGACTGGTAGGCAAGACACATAAAATTTCCCATGACCTTGTATGACAGTTCTGGTTCGACTTCTTATAGATTATTTTATAATCCCAAGAAAAACATGGTTAGGAGAAATTCTGGTAGTAGACAATCCTTATGATTCTGAGAGTCTGTAATTTATTTTTTTATCTGAAGGGCTATGGGTTTTAGAATTTGTACTCTGTAGAATTAAATGAAAATGGAATTTGATCCACAAAATAGTCTATGTATTAAAGTTTCCAAATTTTATTTGGATAACCCTTATTTCAAACAAAATTTACTAGAAATCTTGTATAATATTAGCAAACAATAATTTAGAGCTTACCATGTGTCAGACTGTGCACAAAGCATTTGACACTGGCTATCTCATTTCATCTCATAGCAATTCTATGATGTAGGTAAGGCTATTATCCCAATTTTACAGATAGAGAAACTGAAGCAAAAGGATTAATTAACTTGCCAGATAATAGAAATGAGTTGGTTTAGTTGTGGCCTGCAGTTTGGGCTGCTCAACCATGGAGGCTGGTCTTAAGCCTTGGTGAGAAAACCAGTGAAGAAAAAAGTGCATAGGCCAAGAAGTCACTGTGCCGGATTTGATCAGAGAATCTGTGAGCCAGCTCAGGGAATTTAATTTCTCTCCTTCTCCTCTAGAGACAGGGTCTCACCTAGGCTGTCACCTAGGCTGGAGCACAGTGGCTAGATCATAGCTCGCTGCAGCCTTGAACTCCTGGGTTCAAGCGAGGCTCCTGCCCCAGCTTCTTGAGTAGCTGGGTCTATAGGTGAGTATGACCATGTTTGGCTTGTTATTTTGTTTTTATAGAGACAGTCTTACTATGTTGCCCAGGCTAATCTCAAACTCTTGACCTCACATGATCTTCCCACCTTGACCTCCTGAAGTGATGGGATTACAGGTGTGAGCCACCATGCAGACCTCTGAGTCATTTTTAGGAAAAATAAGATGGTTACTATTTGTATCCACGTCCAGAAGTGCCATGGTGGCGCCTGATTTGATCTACCTAAAAGTATTTTCTGAAGTCCTTGGAGACTAGGTACGACATAGGTGTCACTTTCACTGGGAGTCATATATAAACCCACTGACATTTCTATATTCCAAAGCCAAGTCGCCTCAGTTTTTTTAAGAACAAGCTGTACTCTGTGACACCATGTGAGGAACTCTTCATACCACAGTATATGCCATACATAGGAAATCCTTCAGTTTCATAGTTAGCAATACCCCATCTATCCTGCCTGGCTATAGAGGTATCAAAGGTGTGGCAGTCGTAGATCCACTGACATGAGTGCTTGTTGCTAAAACCTTGATTGGTGGGATCCCCAGTGCCCACAATCTACCACAGTATAGTCCACATAAGAGGATTACTCCAGGTAAGGGATATTCAGAATCAGTGCCCCTGAAATAGGGAGGACCCATATAGCAGTGTAACATTTGTTGGAAGGGTTAATCAGATAACACAGGTGTTTCCATGTGACAGACAGGGTTCTGACTGTTGTAGATGTAACAGCAGCTAACAAAATCATCTTAAAGTAGGTGTAATTATTATCCCCATGTTATATATGAAGCAATGGAAAATTAAAGAGCTTGCCCAAGTTTAGATTGTAAGTGATAGCTCCAGTCTGGGGCCCAGAATCCATTCCACCCCTTTTTTATAGGTTTTAAAAACAATGAATTTGAGATTCTGGTGGAATAATAAGCAAGTAACCATTCATGTCCTCTACCCATGTTTACTGAGTACACAAGAACGTCATGCATGTTGCTAAGAACTCGAGAAAATGCTAATTATTAGGGTCCAAATGTGAAAGTCATTTCTGTCCTCGAGGACTTTACAGTGTAATGAAGGGGAACATAAGTAAATGGATGATTATAAGTACTGTCACATAGGTACAAGTATGATGACATCCATGGCATACGCCAGATGAATTGAAAGGAACAGTGAGTCTATACTGGGGTCAACAGAGAAGGCTGAAAGAATGTACCTAACCTGAGCATTAGAGGAGAAACAGTTGATAGCATGGTAGGGAATGGAGGGGCATTCCAGGCAGGTAGGGTAACATGAGGAAAGAGAGTGTGTAGTCGAATGTGCAGGGAAAGTTTGTGCAAAATAACTAAATCACTGGATTGGATTCTAGAGTAGGGAGCGATGACAATAGATGGAACTGGAGAGGTGGGCCGAATCAGGTCATGGAGGGCCTCACACACAAAATAATAGGTGGCTGGACTTCCTCATATAGGTTAATGGAGAGCCACGTTCGAGACACACACCTAGTGGGGAAAAGTATTTGGGTTAGATTTTGAACAACGATATGGGATGGGGTTCAGGGTGAGCAAATGGAGACTCGGCTAGTAAGTTGACAGCACTTCGCTTAGAATGATGAGAGGGCAATCTGAAGCAGTACAAGGAAGGAAGGGAGGAAGAGAAACCATTTAGAGCAGGGTTTCTGCACATTTTGGGTGACATACTTCTTAGTTGTAAAGGGCTGTCATGTGCACTGTGGGTGCACTGTGTTTAGTAGCATCCTCAGCCTCCATCCAATAGATGCCAAGAGCAGACCCTCCTCCAGTTGTAATCACCAAAAATGTTTCCTGCACAGCAAAATTGCCCCCATTTGAGCTCTACTGTTTTAGATACACTGGTGCTAAAACAGAATCAATCGGATTTGGGTGTCTGGAGAAGGTGGAAAATAACAGGGTTACCTTTAGGGTTTCTACAATGACAAAATTGGTGAGAAATAGATGTTGGAAGAAACAGGTTTGATTTTTGGACAGACTAAATTTGAGATACTTGTGGGATATCATAAAAAGAAATCCAAGAGATAGTGGATGGATGGGTGTCTACTGAGAGTATTCTCAGCTGGAGATACAGATTTGGGGGTTATTCGCATATGAATGGAAAAAATACCATGGGGGTGAATGAGCTCATTCAGGGAGACTCATGATGTGAGAAGACCATGCAGGGACTCTGTGGACAACCAAGAGTTAAGGGTGGTAGAGCACTGTTTAAATCACAGCTGAATTCTTGCCAATAAAAGGGAAAAGAGAAGTATGTATCACTATGTCATTTTTAATTAGTCATGAAGACCTTGGTATCCCATGACCCAAGTAGAAAGTAAGATCTCTAACAAATGATGTGTGGGGGGAATTGGGAAAATGTGCACAAGACAGTCAGTCTTAAATTAAATGCAGTATTTTTTGAATTTATTTTCTCTGTGCTCACAGTGGAAAACTAAACAAAACCTCAAAGAGCCTCATAGTTCTGTTGTGGCAAATGAATACCCAGAAATGCAAGGTTACATTGCAAACCTCATCATACAGTTATTAGCAGTGTTGATTCACTCCCTTGCCATCAGTCTTCAAAAGCAGTACTGCAGTTGAAAGCTCAAGGGAAATGCAGGAGCTTTATATAAAGACATATTCTTTAGCCTTTGATAAGGTTCTACAGTGGTAATCCTGGAAAAAGTAAAATGTCATGAAGCAATGGACAAAAAGAACTTACAGGATAGAAATCAAATCCAATAACAAGAAATAGTATCATTTGCGGCAGGCAGGTCACTGAAGTAGGATGATAATTTCCTACTGATGACATGATTTCCGCAGTTACGAAGCTAACTGCCTACAATGCCAATTATGGTGAGAAACCTTAGACTAGGGCAGTCGCTACCTGTGAAAAAGGAACTCAGTACTGAAAAGACCATATACTTTGGGTAAATAAGTGATTATACCTGAATATAAGCTAGATACCCTTGTGAGAAACGTTAACTCTTCAGGCCAACAGTGTACCACCAGAAGTCCACTCCTAAATAACACTGTGTGTCTTTGGGCCTTACAACCAAACCAGCACACTTACCCAAAATGCAGCTTCCACACACCACGGCTCTATGTGTTGAAAGGAAGACAAACCAAATAAAGTTCCTAAGATAATTGCCCCATCTCACTCATTTGTCAGAAGGAATATCTGCCAGTATTCTCTGCAATACAGGACCTGTGCTTGCCCAATTTCTATAGGGAGCTCTGGACTGCCTTCCTGATTCCAGCCTCTGTCAACCTTTTCTCTCCCTCCCTTTGCCAACATTAGAAAAGAAGTTAACAAATGGATCTAATTACCACAGTGGTTTGAGGCTTCTCAACATTTTTTTTCCCTTCCAGCTGTAAAGATGTCCTCAGACTGAGCTTCACATTCAGAACTGCTGTCAAACTCTCACTTTAATGGGCACTTAAATTTAATGTCAAGCTGATGCCTGTGGAAGACCTTGATTAAATTTGCAAAGAGTAGACTCTAACTGAAACAGAACTTTAGAGTTGTCTCATTTCGCCTTTCAAGTTTAAATCCCAGAAGTTTTCTTTTCTTCTTTGTAAAGAATTACAGAAGTTTGCTTGCAAAGACCTGAGTATCAATAAGACAGAAAAGTGTAACAAGCAAAACACCCTGCATGCTTTTAGAGAGAGAAGAAATCCCTTAGCTTATTAAAATTCTATGTGAATTAAAGATCTTTCCCATTGCTTTATTCCATTCTCAGCTCATTCGAAATCTATAACTATTCACTTTTATGACTCTATAATACTATAAGCAGTCCTAAAAAGTTTACTTAAAACCTTCCTAGTGTTCTTTTATGCACATGGCAATTAAGTTTTGTACTGTATGGGCAGAGTGAAAAACATTATGGAGAAACGACATGAAAGAAATATGACAGAATCTCTCCTAACAATGTCATTGCATCAACCAGCTACAAATTCCCAACCTAGTTTCTTTCTTCTGTCATTTCTTCTTTTGTCTTTGATAATCATACAGCCTCTTTCTCGAAGAGATAATAAAAGACTAAAAGTTAAAAGATCTGGAAGACTCATATTCGTTTTCACTGGCTACTGTTTTGAAAAGAGGCTGTTGGCTTTTGATTTTTCTTTTAGGTACTTTTCTACATCACCCAATTCAAACAGGTCTGCTCTCAAAGAAAACAAATCAAAATTGTCAAGACCTGTGAAGCATGAAAAATAAATTGCCTTTTCCAGCTCCAAAAGCACCAGAAAAGCATTAATTTAGATCTTCTTTTATAAATCTCTATCCCCTATCCTCTAATCTATAGACTTCACAGAATGTTTATATATTCTTCTGTATAATACATGACAGGAGATCAAACCTTATTATGAATAAGTTGAACCTGTAAAACAACTCATATTTAAACTAGTGTTATTTTGGAGTTGGGCTAGACACATATAAAACATTCAAGTAGGAGACACAAATTCCTGGGGCTGCCAGTATGAAATAAATAGTCCCCTAAGCTACATCTACCATGCCGTTAATGACCCTGTCCTTTTAGCTGGTGGGAGCACAGGCTTCATAAAAGGAGAACACGAAGCAGTAGAAAAAGGCTTGCTAAACATTGCCAGATACAAAACATGCTACCATAAAATTTCTCATTGAAGTACAGTGGCGAGAGTGCTTCTAGTATCTCCCTTTTAATACAACGAAGACCGACATTTCTATGCTTGGCTTTCTAAAGCTAACTTAATTCTGTGGTTAAAACAGCTCCAGGTAGCATTTGTTCTTTTTTTTTTTTTTTTTTTTTTTTAAGGACTTGTGGTTTTGCAGTCCATGAATAAAGTGGTAGGCAATCATCAGAGTCCTGTTGAGAACTACAAATGATGAAGGGAGCAGCAGATGGTTTCAGAAGGCAGAGATTTATAGGGGTAATTTGTAGTGGAATAATACTATTTTCTGAGAACTAGGTAATAATAATTCACGAAGACAAGTGAAAGTTTAGATAGTATCTTATTTAACTATATGTTGCTAAATATTCTGAGAAATTTTTGACTCAGAAGCCTAAAACAAAAAATGAGTTGACATTTTTAGTTTCTGATGATCTGATGCTGTTTAATCCTTTTCATCTTGATGGTTTATCACGATTGAAAATATGGTGCTTCTAACAGTCCAGTTTTGTAATACACTGTCCTCTTTTCAATTTAGTTAGTATCTGATTCAAAAGGATAAAATGAGTATCCCTCTTTACAGGAAAAGAAGACAGAAATAGACTAATATTTTTCACACATTCCAAGGTAACAGATGAGGAAGAACTATGCTTCAAACCAGATTTCCTGAGCACCCCAAAACCTCTTGGTGAGTGAGGAGAGTCCTGGGAGGAAATCATTAGACAAGGGCATCCATGATGGCACTGCCCCACAAGGCATACGTGCCAGGGACCATCAACCTCAACTTACCTCCTTGGCAGAGAGAACAGGGCACTGATCTCATATGTCTGTAATCATCCACATTTGTTAAATACTATTGCTGGCACTGAAAGGAGGTGGTTACTCTAAGTATCAAAATATTCATTATTGAAGTTAATTAATTTACTGAATCTATTTGGTAGTTCACAACTACAGAGGTAATAAGGTATGGAAGTTGGAGGGTAAAATAAACACTTTAGATGTACAACCTTCTTGCTTGGTAATTGTCTATTCTTCAGGAACCTGCCCCCAGAGTAATGGCAGCAGAAAAGATGTGCCATTATTTTACATAATAAAATATTCCTATTATTCCTTGATAAGTATAAGCTATACAAACTCTTTCTTTTAATTCCCAAGTCACAGTTCACTCAGGAGAGTTTGCTGCCACTCAAAGGTGCCTGATGTACAATAACCACAAGTAGGTTAAAAAAAAAAAGTTTAAAATCTTCATTGGTAGATTAGCAGTGTGTTGGAGATTCCAAATTACCACTTTAAAAGCTGAGGTAATGTCCAATCTGTTATGACATAATAAGCTCTCCCAATTATACACATACACTGTCATGTACACTTTGATATTTATTAACAAAAATTGTCCAGAAAAGGATTGAGTCAAAATTACAAAGTGATAAGACTTAAAATCAAAGTTGTTCTTAACTGTATTACAGTTTCTGGGGGACTTTAACCAGTCCCCAAAGCTATTTTTTTTCTCCTAGAACAGGACTTAAATGGCAACATGCAAGTGATTGATAGATTTTAATAGAAACTCTTCTTCTTTTCTTTTGTCAAAGCAAAATACAGTGAAGGTATTTTTTACCTCAAACCTGCTTTCCTAAAAAGTGTGTGCGTACATGTAGATGGACTGGAATGCAGTAAAGGGAGAAGTTAAACAAAAAGGTTAAAAAAAGAAAAAGTCCAGGCACAGTGGCTCACACCTGTATTACCAGCACTTTGGGAAGCTGAGGTGTGAGGATCACTTGAGCCCCCGGGTTTGAGATCTGCCTGGGCAACATAGGGAGCCCTCCATCTCTACAATTTTTTTTTCATTAGCTGGGTATGGGGTACACACCTGTGGTCCCAACTGCTCAGGAGGCTGAGGCAGGAGGACCACTGGAGCTGGGAAGGTTGAGGCTGCAATCAGCTGTGATTGTGTCACTGCACTCCAGCCTGGGTGACAGAGTGAAACACTTTTTCAGTTACAACAAAGGTGAAATCTTACAAACAGGAAATGAAAGCTATTGAGGAAAAAGGGTTATTAAACTGCCTAAGAATCATTCATTAAAGTAATCTTCTAGTTCTTTCATATCCATTTCCATAGAGGAATTTAAAGAGGCCAGAGCAGATGATGCATCCTTGGTTTTCTGGATACTTGGTTTGGGTTGAGAAGTTTCTGGTTGGATGGGTTCCTTCTTTATGTCTTTACCACCATTTAGAATACGTTGGCTCTCAAAAAAGAACTGATTAGGATGATTCAAAGAAAAGCCACAATCATCCACCTGTATGAGGAAGGAAATTTATATTGCATTAATACATAGCAAAACTATGAATACATGAGTTTCAAAAACTGTTCTAGTCCTTGTTCAAAACTTAATACCTGAAACGTGGATTCTAGCTGTTCTCATTCTAACACTTAATCCACTACTTACACCATTTCATTCGAAGAGAGCATTAACTACTACCCAAACATTAAAGGTTCCTGCATTTATATTTCTAGCCTGAGCCTCTGTGTTTGGCTCCAGTTCCCTATCTACTTGCAGTCCCATATCCAACACCTGCTCAACATCTAAGATGGCTCAAAGGCAGCTCAAACCGAATAGGAAACATGTCCTTGCCCCTCTGCCCATCCTCTGCTCTCAGTGACTAGAATCACCATTCATCCTTGGGGAATACTAGACACCTTTCTCTCACCCCCGCCCCTGCCAGCCCTCCACCTCTACACCATGCCCTCAGTTCTGGCAATACCCAAACCATTACCAATTCTGGTTGACAATTACCTCCAAATAAAAAAATTAGAAAGCTATAAACATATGTTTGAAACACAAACGTGTGTGTGTGTGTGTGTGTAACATTGTGTGTTAGGCACAGATTAGGGACCTATGTGATTCATTATTGTATCCCCAGTTCCAAGCAAAAGGCCTACCACATTATAGGCCAATAAATATTTGTGGGTTTTTCTTTTAAGTGATCGTAAAATCGCTTTTGATCATTTTGATACTGGTCCCTGATATCACTTGTGTTATAGAGCTTACTTGTAAGTCTGGCATATGCAATCTCATTTAGTATGATATAAACTGAAAAAGCAATCTAAGTCAGTGTAATTCTTCATTCTAATCTTGGCCTTTCCTTGGTCTCTTTATAGAAATTCTCTTCTTGTAGTTTTCACTGTGACTGAACACAAACATGCCTAGTTCATAATTTGTTATTTTTTATCAAAGACTTTCATTAAACTTTAATTTTGAGTATCATTTCAAATTATCACTATAGTCATTTCTCCTTACATGCGGTTCTGCTTTCTGCAGTCTCAAATCCCTGCCTTCCCGCCTTCTGCAGTTGGAGTTGACAACAAAAATATCATTTTGCCTGAGTGAGTGACTGGTTGGATGGGCTTCTTTAGTGGTATTTTCATTTATCAAGTTTTTGGAGACTGAGAAGTCATTCCATTTCTTTTGTTTATCTGCCTCGTATTAACTAATCTTTTTACATTTCACCCTTTGTACTGTAACGACTTGCACACTGTAGGTATCTAGTAAGTATCTGGTGAGGTGAACCCAGAAATAGTGTATTCCAGTGATAATTCTGCATATTTAATTAAAGACTTACTATATTTAAGACTGTGTTATAAGCTATTTGCTTTTCAGCATACAGGAATGCATTTGACTAACTCAAATTTCCAGCTCAGTAAGTCATATACTTAAAAACCTCTACCAAGAATGGAGAAGTGATAAGGGTCACAGATAAAGGTCTATTACACTCTACAGTAGAGAGAGATTTCAGCTGGGGAGATCAAGGAAGGCTTTCAAAGGGAAGTGCTATTTAAGTTGGGTCTGGAAAGATGGAGAGAGTGAAAAGCTGGGATGATGAGAGGAAGGGCAATATTTGCAGCAGGACCACGTGAGCAAGGTAAAGAGGTAATGTCCTGGGAACGCAAATAATAAATAGTTCACATAGCTTGGTATGAAAGAAACATACAAAAATACAATAAGGAATGAGGTTAGAAAGACAGGCGGGGCCAGCCTGAGACAGCCTTGAAAACCAGGGTAAGTGGTCAAGACCTAATTCTCTATGCAACAGAGAGTCACTAAAAACCCTTAAACAGAGATGCAGTATGATTAAAGCTATGTATAATTTTATAGTAGATTAAAATCAATTGGCCAGGGAAAAGGGGGTTGCTGTTATGGTCCAGAATGAACCCTACTGGTGGACAGACAGACAGAGACATAAGTCTTTTCTGGTAATACTTATTTAAGCATCCCAGGAATCTCTGATTCTTTTTTGCCAGTTGTTAATACATGTTGGGCTGATAATTTTACAGTAATACCAGTGTGTAACGATGGATAGTACAGAGACTGATTTTATGAGTTACAGATCATTAAGAATAAATTTTTAATTTTGCTTCTTTTTTAACTAAGCTGCTTGATTTCAAAATGTTTCCTGAATGTTGTATATTATTAACAATGGGATCATTTATGAACTTCTTTATTATATTATATTTTCACACCATTCATTAAAAACTGGGAAATCCAATATAAATTTTGCATTTTGCAATGTGTTTCACAAAAAGTAAGTTTGTTGTCTAATACATTTTAATCAGAAGGCTTTATAGTTTGTAAACAAAAAATAAGAGATTAGAAAGACCTTGGGGAATCCATTAAATTGAATCTCCTCCATGTACAGGGGCCTAAGGAATTTATTCAGTCATGGAATTAGTAACTGGTTTTGTCTGAATTAATATTCAGGCTTTCTGACTAGATCATTAGTTGCTCTGAAATCTGTTTTAAGAGATTGTATGCAAAATCAAACTGATAATGATATTCCCACTATAAATTTTATTTCTAGAGATAAACTTGGCTATAAAGATTATAAAAACATAGTTGTATTATCTTATGAAAAATAACCTAAAATCTTATGCTATAATAATATGGGTATTTTCTACACCTTACTTCAAGTTGTCAGTTTTCAATACATTTATTAGACTTCAATGTGGACAAAAGGAAATAGGATAATCTTTTTAAAGTCTGAGTTTCTTCATCTATGAAATGGAGATAATTATAGTGTTAGGTCATAGGGTTGCCATGGGAAAAGCAAAGAAATATGAATGTAAAATAGAGTTGCTAGTTCTATGAAATCCAAATTAAATGTTTTTAAAGACTCAAGAAAGGCAAGTCACTTTTTAAAAAAAGAAGTTGAATTCAAAGGAGGATAAAGAGAAAGATCCTATTGCTTTATATATATCAAGTTCCTTTTCTATTTTAAGGAATCCAAGTTGGAAATTTTTGATGCTGTATTATGGGTACAGTTTATGAGAGATAAAATCAAATTGCAAGCACTATACTATACTCAAAATACCCTGCCCTAGCAAATAAATGCCATTTAAAATGTCTTAACTTTAAGATATCATATTTAAGGAATGTGCATATGTTTAATGAATCCCCATTTTAATTAATATTTTTAATTATTAAAACAGTGCCAAGGGCCATTTATGCCATGGTTTTGTGATGCTGTTTCTCCCTTTTCTTGATCTGCAATTGTGCTTAACTAATTTTTTTAAGCTCATTGTGATCTATTAAGTTGCTTGATAGCAAAATGAGATTATGAAGTTTCCTTTTTATAGAGTTCTTTTTTCTTCTAGGATGGGTTGTGTTCTGAGTGTTTCTTTCACTTTCATTTTTAAAGGAAGTATACAGAGCTGTCATTCAGTTTCCTTTTGTCTTGTTTAGAAAAATAAACTGAGGAGTTTTCTGTGTGTGGGGGAAGGGGAAGAGCATAAACTAAATGAAATTAGATAAAGGAAGAGTGAAAAGAGGTATCCACATCTAAATCCTCCAATTCACTTACTTCTGCTCGAGTCGGCAGCTATTTCCTTTACTCCTTGTTTGGAAATATTAAGTGAGCATTTTTATGACTTCGTCTACTACGACTCTTGTGTTTCTTTCCTTGCCCCTTTTCTCTTTTCGTTGCTGTCAGTGATGTTTTTCTTTGTGGTTGCTGATTTTTAAAATTATGTTTTGTGCATTATTTTAGGTATTGAGACAGGAAAATTCTGTGAAGCATTTGCATTCTATCACACTAGCTTGGTCCTAGTGTTTCAGATCCAAAGTCCTGTAAAGGATCTGAAACAAGTTCAGGAGTCTAGAGGAAGGTGAGTGGAATGGATACATTATAAATTTTAGATTTCATCTTAAGAGAAATAGGAAACCATTAAAGGTTTTTAAAAAGCAGGCTACTGAAATGATCAGATTCCTCTATTTTAAGATCACTCCAGCAGCTGTGTGGAGGAGGAAGAATTGGAATGGGGCATGTGTAGATGCTGGGAAATGAGTTAGGAAGCTACTGCAGTGATCCAAGTGAGAAGATGGTGGCTTCTAGTCCAGCATTCTAACTGATATCCATAATGATGACCCTGAGTTATTATAAAAAGGCTTAATTGTATCGCATATATCCTGTTTAAGATTGCAGGAAACTGTGATAGGTTTTAATAAGATTTCTCTAGAGATTTATATGGTGGGGGAAAATTATGCTCAGCCATTTGGAAAGTAAGTACCCACAGTTTCTCAGTATCCAAAGGGGTCTACCTCTGAAAACATTATTTTCTATTAAAATTGAGTGGTTAGCCTAACGTTTTCATTTATATGTGGAACAAGCAGAAAGTATAGAATATACTATTAGCATAAAATTATCTTAAACATTGACCCTAAAAATACAGAGGAAAACAGATTTCAAGCAGGCCAGCTTTTGAAATCTACTAAATGAATCTCTCTCAAACATTTGGTTGGAATCAGCACATTCTGCACACAATGACCTTCACACAAACATGGGTCTCATATTTCTGCCACTGCAAATGTAGATTTGAAGGAATGAAAGCAATATTGTTTTACCTATGGGATATTTGGGTTTTAATCAAGAGGTTTTGCAATGACAGCTTATAATGAGGCAGCTGGTATTACCAAAAAAGCCATATGGAACTATCATAGTGCTGCTGCAAATGGTATCAATTAACTGGTTCATTTTGAAAACTTTCATTTAAGTGAGTTTGATCACAGAGGGCTCGGGAAAATAAACACAGAGGTTTATTTGGGGGAGGGGGTGGGATGGCAGAAACCTAACAATTAAAACAGATTCCATTTTTAAATTAAATATAATAAATGAAGGAGGATATCCACATCTAAAAATCCATAGCGAGAGAGCTAGTGAATATAAATAGCCTTTTTATTCTGTTGATTTACATGTGGTTTAAGTTAGACTATTTCTATATGTGAGGGGATTTAGATATACAACTTTCCAATATCTTCGTTAATCGAAGACAAGTTTTAAAAAAAACTGGCAATAGTAGCAACACACGTGGGAATAATCAATAGGAGAGATAATACAAAAGCAGATTTGAGAACTAAAAGAAAAACCACACCTTACTTTTTGGTGATTATGCCACAAACTCAATGTTTAAATCTAATTTTCGTATTTTACTCTTACAAAAAGGAAAGAGGCTGGATAACAGACCTTATTTGTGAAAGTTCTGAGGCCTTTTAATTAAAAGGGTCCCAAATGACTAAAGAACACATATGAAATTACAACCCTCAAGCTGAGCAAGCAAATTAAGGAATGCAGTCTTTGAGAGCGTGAGTCATACAAACCTGATATTGAGAATACCAAATATGGCTTATCTGGCAAGATTACTATTGTGATAAAATAATGAGGTTTTTTGTTGCTTACTATTTTCTTCATGTTTACTTCTTGAAATTGTGATTTTAAAAAGTTCCTAAATAAGAATAAGAGTTTCAAAAGTTAGGTGTAGAAGAAAGAGGACAAGAACCCACAACATACTGGGGTTCTAGCTGTAGATCTTCCATTAACCAATTACAGCATGTAAGGCAAGTTAGGCATCTGTTGTTTTTGGTATGGTTGGATCAGAAGATCTGTAAAGTCCCTCCATGTGTACCATGCTATGAAGATAAACAGGAAAATGCCAGTTACCTCTACTGTCATTATAACAAATTTAGTTCCAAATACACCATAGGGCAGCACAGCTATGGTTAGGCACACAAGCTTTAGGTGAGTTAGACAGCTGGAATTTAAATCTAAGTTCCAGTCACTATAAGTAATATGACCCTAGACAGGTCGTTTAACAAGTTTTATTCACAGACAGGAATATATACATATAGTATCTTGCTGTAGTGTCAATCAAAAGAGCTAATTAATGCGTTCAAAAATTTTAGTGCTGTGCCTGGTACACATTAAGGCAAGGGTTCCTGACCCCCTTGGCCACCGACTAGTACCAGTCTGAGACCTGTTAGGAATTGGGCCGCACAGCAGAAGATGGTGCAGTTGGTGAGTGGAGCTTCATCTCTATTTACAGCCACTCCCCATCATTTGCATCACTGCCTAAGCTCCACCTCCTGTCAGATTAGCGAGTCTCATATTTCATATTTCTTAGATTGTCATGGGGGTGCAAACCCTATTGTGAACCATGAATGCAAGGGATCTAGGTTATGTGCTTATCATGATAATCTCATGCAGCCTCCCACCAGCCCCTGTCTGTCCATGGAAAAATTGTCTTCCTGAAACTGGTCCATGGTGCCAAAAAGGTTAGGGATTGCTGCATCAAGGGTTCTGAAGATATTGGCTGCTATTACTTCTTTTATTATTTTAATTATTTTTGCTAATATAATACAGTTTTTTTCTATGAGATATATTTTATCAAGTAAGAAATTCTAAAATTATATAACCATAACAGAAAAACTACTTTGTAACAATTAAACAGAAAACATAAAAATAATTGTAAAACTTTAGCATGGTAGCTGATGATGATTTCAAGAAATGCAGCAGCTTTTTGGGGGAGGGTCATGGATCTGTAATAAACACCACGGACCCCAGAAAAATGCACATACGTACTTAGAGACAAAATGTTTCAAGAAGTACAAAGATCTCCAAAGTCCATTCTTGGATGTCTTTCTGAGGTTAGAAATCCAGGCTCAAGATCAGTGGATGCAAACTTAGGGGCCAAAGAGGGCAGAACTGGACTTGTAGATATGTTTTGTTGGCCTGCAGAGGGCATCACAATTTGTCAATGTGAATGCCTCTAACAGGGCATACGTCTTCAGTGTTTGTCAATGTGAATGCCTCTAGTAGGGCATAATGTCTTCCACGCACCATAATTCTACCATACTCTGTGATATTAATCTCAGGCAGCTTCACTTACTGGGGTTATCTGCTTTATCTTTGTAGGCCTCTGAGTTTGTGACACTGGCTTTACACACTTCGAAATCTATTCTGTGCCAGACTGGGTCATTCCACACTTACTCCAATAACCAAGCAGGTTTTTTTGCACTAAGGAAACTGCCAAGATAAAAACCAAACACATTTCCCTGACTTCTTTATAGTTAGGGGTCTACATGCAATCTAGGTTTTGCCATGCAGATAAATATGAGACTTGGGAAGTAGATTATAGTAACATCAGGCGGCGAGCTGGGTGCAGTGGCTCACAGCTGTAATCCTAGCACTTTGGGAGGCTGAAGGGGGCAGATCACAAGGTCAGGAGATCGAGACCATCCTGACTAACATTGTGAAACCCCATCTCTACTAAAAATACAAAAAATTAGCTGGAGATGGTGGCATGTGCCTGTAATTCCAGCTACTCGGGAGGCTGAGGCAGGAGAATTGCTTAAACCCAGGAGGCAGAGGTTGCAGTGAGCCGAGATTGCGCCACTGCACTCCAACCTGGGCGACAGAGCGAGACTCCATCTTCAAATGAATGAATGAATGATCAGATTTTCTGCATGGAAGATGGCGAAAGCCTTTGGTTCTTCTAGGCACCTATGGCAAACTTTCCAGATCTAGTCTAGAGGTTGGCAAATCAAGGGCCATGGGTCAAGCGGGGTCTACTACCTCTTTATAAATCAAGTTCTAGTGGATCAACAGTCATGCCTGTTCATTTGCATGTTTCTATGACTGCTTTTGCACTACAACAGTAGAGTTGAGTAGCTGTGACACAGACCATATGGGCTATGAAGCCTAAAATTTTTACACTCTGTGCTTTACAGAAAAACTTTATTGACCCTTGGTGTCATACCTAGATATGGAGTGGTGGGTGACAGCTGCAGTCAAGATTTTCTCATGATGTAGCTTCTCCTAGTTACAAAATATTCCTGGTCCTGCAGCATCCAAGCTTAGTTGTCTGGTCCTTCGATAAATGCTATGTTACCTAACACCATGCAATTCTCCTTTCTGCTGAAAATAGCTAGAGTGGTTTCCATTGCTGCAACTAAAAACCCTGACTGTGACACAGTAACAAAAGACAAAGAATTAGGATATAAAGTAAAAAAAAAAAAATATATATATATATATATATACTTACATTATGTATCATCTCAAAGTATTTCTGACAGGCTACCTGGTAATGTGTCCCCTTTACTAAATCCAAAATCTAAAATGAGGAAAAAGAGAAATAAAAATTAGAAATTAAATTTTTTTCCAAACCACTGTAGCTCACAGTTGTGGGCCTTTTCATAATCTTCATTCCAGACAGGAAATGCAATAAATCATGTAGCATGTTACAGTTCTGCAGCCTGGACACTGATAATTCTGACATTACACAGTAGTGGTTTAGGTCAGCATTAAACCACAGATGACAAGAGATAGTCTGTGATCTTTCTGACCTACCAACTGTGCATTTTAATAACTACCTCAACAACAAGATGAAAATAGATCCTGGTACGATGACTTTGACAGTTATTGTCAGAACATCATATTCCAACATCTCTCCCAAAACTGTAGATATAAATCTAGTAATCTAATGGTTGGTGAATGAAGCAATCAAGTATACTATTTAGATTTTATTTTCCCATTAATAGTTTATACAGATACAGCAGAAAATATTGCTGTGTGCCCATCAGGAAAATTTCATGTAAACCCTTTTGGACAAGTATCTGTGAAGAGGGAATGCTTTTACCTTCAGTCAGATTTGTCCTTTTTGAAATGAAGTTATTTCTAGTAAAGCTCAGCAGAATATGAGAGTGAATAGTCTATTTTGAACACCTATTAGGAACATCATCCTATCTTTTGTAAATACAATTTGCTTTCCAATTCTGCTTCATGTAATCTCTTCAGAGCGGTGCAAACTCCCATCCTTATCAGCAGAGTGCAGTGTCAGTTGAAGTTTGTAAAGTTTCATTGCCTCCCCCAAGCCCCCAAATAAATAAAACACATATTTGGCCTATTTATCAAACACAGTAAAATGCTGGAATTAAGAGATAACCTAAAATGAAGGGAAACATAATTCTGGAGAAATGTTAATTTCCATTCGCCTCTCTCTCTCTCCTCTCTCTCTCTCTGTGTGTGTGTGTGTGTATGTGTGCATGCATGTGTGTGTTTTAAAAGGCTGACCTTCCTGTCACCAAAGAAAGGAAGATGGGGTCTCAAATTCCTACTATTCTCATTATTGAATATAGCTTTACATCATCTGACAGATACACAAAAAAATTACAGAACAGGCATTATAGAATACTGACAAGAACGTGCTTCAAAAATTGTTTTTCTCTGATTGTCTTATAGATTACATTTCTGAATTTTGTATCACCTTTTATTAAATCATATATGAAAGACCTGTGTAAATTCCAGCCAACTACAGAGCCCAGGATTCTACCAGTCTGCCTATCTGGCCTGTCTATGTTTCTTGAATTATTGGAGCAAAAATGAAAATTCAATGAATTGAAAATGAGACTTTCTTCATTTTTAAATTTATTCTGAAAGTTTTCCAAGTAATGCTAACACACTGAGTCCATATTGTCTGATGTTCTTACACACAGATTTTCAAATTGTGATGAGATAAACTTGCTAATAATTATTAGCAAATATCTATAATAATAATATCTGAATTAGAATTTTGGAAAAGTGAAGACTTAACATAAATTTAAGCTTTAGATAATGCCATAAATTACCTGAGGTGGAAATGAATTCACAGAAATAAAAAAGCTAAACCACGTAAAAAGTAAATATGAAATATTATATATATATATATATATATATATATATATATATATATATACACAAACTAGTATATATATGTTTGGAAAACATGCTATGAAGAAATATAAATCATCATACTAAAAAATGTAGCTGGGTAATCCACATGTGTGAAAAACTTACTAAAGAAAATTGACATAAAAGCCACAGAACGTGAGAAAAATAGATGTATTGCAAATTTTAGGTTCAATTTTTAGGTTCCATATAAAAATTAAGTTCAGATTAATCACATGACAGTCTTCTCCTGACCTGACCCCAACACAGAGAGGGCTCTTCCTTAACAAAAATAATTTACTTTTATTTTTGTTTTATCTTATTAGGATGAAGTTTTATTTGAAATCTGCTTGCAAATCTATAAACAAACCATAAACAAACCATTCAACCACGATCAGAATAGCTTAAACAATTTTAATCATGTCCCAGCATATTTGAGATAAATGATGGTTTCTGTAAATATGTAAAGGTGTGATAAGAAAAAAAAAGGCAATAGAGGTTTTTGAGGTAAGCAGATATCACTGGCAGATACTTTTATCTTCATTTCAGAAATGAGGAAACATTAAAATTGGAGTATCTGTCTCCTGAGGGTGAGGGCCATTAAATGCAGAAAGAATTTTAAAAATCACATGCAAATTAATAATCCTTCTTTTAAAGGAAGACAACTTAACATGCTTTTAAAATTAGGGCAGAAAACATGAAACTTTACTCAAAAAATCCAAGTAAGGAATATACAGTTTCATTTCAGATTATGATCTATATCAGAGATACAGGAAAAGAAAAGGTGGGCCAATGAATGAAGTTTGACTTTTTCTCTGAGTAAAATGGGGAGCTACTCCAATATTCGATGTGCAAGACTAAAGTGAACTGACATTTACAGAGGGTTCATTTCTGCTTCCTGTGCTGGGAACAGAATGGAAAGGACAGAGGTAGAAACAGAGCTTACTACAGGAATTCAGGGACTAGACAGTAGATCCATGGACCAGGGTAGTGTTATCAGTGGTGGTGGGAAGTGGTCAGATTTGGAGACAGGAGGATTTCCTACTTAATGGCCATAAAGTATTTCTAAAATCAGATGTTCTGCATGAAAATACTCAATAGGAACCTGTCCTCCAATGTCTTAAAATAATGCATGACATACCACTCAACCCTTTGCCCTGCCAGTTGATTTCCTAAATAACTAGTTCTAAAACTCAGAAAAACGCCAATATATATATAAAAAAAAACCTTTCATATTAAAAAAAAGTAAAATACCAAAAATATCACTTAGTAGCCACTAAATAATATGATTAACAGATTTTTGTGTGTGTAGAAAAAGGAGTATGATACCTCATGTCTCAGCGTTAACAACATCTTAGATGCACGCTTTGCTGATATCAACATTTTCCCCAGTGATTCTGATGTTGTAGCATTTGTGTACGATGTGCAACTTGAGACTTTTTCTGCACTTTGTTTTGTTACATTTTTCCAATATGAACATCACTACTAAGCACTGTATTAAGATATTCTGCAAGTAACTCTATTTTGATGTTGATACTAATACAACTTGCTGATGGTTTGGATGACTCCAAGGGAGGAAATACAAGCTAAAAAGCAGGTGAAAAAAGTGAAGAATTAAGAGCTAAGGTATGACCAAGAATACACTAAAAAATCACTTTATGATATACGATCAAAATTACCTGGCAAACACCAAAATCTAAGAACAGATGCCTAAGGTGGACTGTGTGAAACAGAATTTAGGATCAAATTTCCACAAGATTTGTATACACCATGGAATACTAATGCAACCTTTAAAAAGAGAAAAACTGTGTCCTTTACGGCAACATGGATGCAACTGAAGGCCATTATTCTAAGCAAATTAATGTAGAAAATAAATCAAATACTACATGTTCTCACTTATAAGTGGGAGCTAAACCTTGGTGATACATGAACACAAACAAGGCGGCAATAAAAGTCGGGGGAGGGAGGCAAGGGTTGAAAAACTATCAGGTGCTATGTGCACTTCTTGGGCAATGGGCTCATTAGAAGCCCAAGCCCCAGCATCATGCAATATACCCATGTAATAAACCTGCCCATGTGCCCACCAAAGTCTAAAATAAAAAATTTAAAAAACTTATTATGAAAAAACTAAAATACCCCACAAAGTAATGAAGATGTTGTTAGGCAAGAGTACCTTTTGCCTGTGTCTGCTTCGGTGGCATAGCTTCTTGAGGGCTCAGACCTCCATCCTCACAAACTTGGTGTGGATCTTAAAAACACAGCTTCCCAAGATGGCAAGCCAAGACTGGCCAGGAGTGAGGGTGAGAAATAGAACAGTTCAGGAAAACAAATACTACATAGAGGTGGAAACCCATCAAGAGGAAGAAATATAATTAAGAGACAAAAGAAGACAACAACAAAAACAGGAGGAAGAATGTGGAAAGCCAGAGAAATGGAATAAGTGAAATGGAGTCCATAGCTTTTTTTTCTCTTTTTGAGATGGAGTTTTGCTTTGTTGCTCTGGCTGGAGTGCTGTGGCATGATTTCGGCTCACTGTAACCTCCACCTCCTGGGTTTAAGCAATTGTCCTGCCTCAGCCTCCTGAGTGGCTGAGATTACAGACATGTGCCACCACACCCAGCTAATTTTTCTATTTTTAATAGAGATGGAGTTTCACAACCATGTTGCCATAAAGGAAATTATTTTGTTCTTTTTTATGGCTACATAGAATTCCATGGTGTATATGTATCTTATGGAAATTTGACCCTAAATTCTGTTTCACACAGTCCACCTTAAGCATCTGTTCTTGGATTTTGGTGTTTGCCAAGTTTGTAACTTTGATCCTATATCATAAACTAAATTTTAATGTCTTATTCATAACTTAATTCTTCATTTCCTTCATTTATGTGGCTTGTAAGCATCAAAATATAACTCACAGCTCACAAAAGACATTCCACTGACATTGACACTAACTCTCTAGTGTCCATGCTCCATTCTGAAAGAACAGAGCACCTTATAAGGTACTCTTGCATACAGCATTAATACCAAAGGACACTTTTTCAAAGGTCAGAGGAAACAAAATCAAGGGTCCATTCTGATGCTGGGGCCAGAAGTTTCTAATTCTATTTTAGAAAAATAGCAAACATTTTAAACAATCATATCAAATAAAGACATTTAAAAACATAGAATTTTTATTTGAAGAAAAAAACTCCTATAAAGATCTAAGAATATTATGCAAACAGAAGTATGACTTCGTTTTTAATGCCAATATTTCCAGATAAAGTACAAAATGTCAAGTGTAACAATCCACTTACTGTTCTAATCCAGTTCATCAGTAATCAAAAGGCTAAGAAAAAGTGAATAGTGGCCGGGCATAGTGGCTCATGCCTGTAATCCCAGCACTTTGGGAGGCCAAGGCAGGCAGATCACGAGGTCAAGAGTTGAAGATCAGCCTGACCAACATGGTGAAATACTGTCTCTACTAAAAATACAAAAATTAGCTGGGCATGGTGGCACACATCTGTAATCGCAGCTACTTGGGAGGCTGAGGCAGGAGAATAGCTTGAACCAGGGAGGTGGAAGTTACAGAGAGCTGAGATTGCACCACTGTACTCTGGGCAACAGAGCAAGATTCCGTCTCAAAAAAAAAAAGAAAAAGTGAGTAATAGTGACAGCAAACTACAATATTTTGGTAATTCGTATTTTTAAACTTCTTTTTGTTTTTGAGACAGCATCTCATTCTCACCCAGGCTGGAGGGCAGTGGCACAATCTTGGCTTATCACAACCTCCATCTCCCAGGTCCAAGTGATTCTCCTGCCTCAGCACTCAAGTAGCTGGGATTTCAGATGTGCACCATGACACCCAGCTAATACTTGTATTTTTAGTAGAGATGGGGTTTTGCCATGTTGGTCAGGCTGGTCTCAAACTCCTGGCCTCAAGCAATTTGCCAGCCTCAGTCCCCAAAAGTGCTGGGATTACAGGTGTGAGCTACCATGTCTGGCCTCTCTTATTCAACTGATAAAGAATCATTAAAAATAAAGTGCACCAGTAAGAATATTAAGAGTTTTTAAAAATAGGCTGGATGTGGTGGCTCACATCTGTAGTCCCAGCACTTTGGGAGGCCAGGGCAGGTGAAACGCTTAAGTCCAGGAATTCAAGACCAGCCTATGCAACATGGCAAAACCCTGTCTCTAATAAAAATACAAAAAATTAGCCAGGTGTGGTGGCACATGCCTGTAGTCCCAGCTACTTGGGGGCTGAGATGGGAGGTTTGCTTGAGTCAGGGAGGTCGAGGCAGCAGTGAGCTCTGACCATTCCACCGCACTCCAGCCTGGATGACAGAGTGAGACTCTGTCCTGACAAAAAAAAAAAAAAGAAGTAATGCAGTTTTTCATCTTCACAAAAAAAGTTCATATTAGTATTTGCTAAGTGCTGGAATTATTAATTATACTTCATCTACTATTTTGTCCTCAAGGTGAATTACTGATTTGGTTTTTTTCTATAAGAGAATTCTAATAAAGTGCCTAACCAAAGACATCATTGCTGTTGAGGAGCAAAAAGCAAATGAAGTGATATTTTTCTGATTTAATCAGTGATAGATCATAGCTAGCTGATAGAGCATACATGACACAGAACACTGGTGGGTAACACTATGGGTATGTATATCTGCAACACATACATACATAAAAACAGAACTCTCCCTTTTTATAAACACACAACATTTTATACTTTGAGCCACGCTTCCTTCCCTCTTGCTTAATACTCTCTAATATTTCCAGTCAGTTGCAAATTCCTCTCTGTTTTGCTTCAATGCCTGCCAGTGAGGTTCAGATGATTACCTGGCAGCAGAATGCAGCCACCTGCCTATCTTTGGCTTTGGAGAGCAGAGCTAGGTATGCTGCACACACCAATTAGATATGTGGCTAATCTAATTCAAGGTCATGTTTTGTCTTACTTAAAAGTGATAACAAGCTTGCTTCTTCCTAAAAAGCTGAACCTTTTAAAACTAGACCAGACTGATATTTTCCACTCCATTTCTAACCTTCCCATATTTCAAAGGTGACAGAAAATGTGGTGGAGATGCCAAGTCTTGCACATTTCTGAACATATGACTTTGCTCCCATTTCTCATACACTCAGCACTGTTTAACCTGCTGCTGCCTTACACCTCTGCTGTGACCTTCACTTACTGGCAGATCAGGGCCAAGTTTCCCTCTCTTGAAGATGTGCTTTCATTTGTTTAAAACTTTTTATGTCGATAATTTTTCGGACTCACTGTTTATTGTCTATAAACAAAGTTATCTGAGTCAATTCTATCTCCAAATATCATTAAAATCTACCTTTTTCTCTATTTTCAAGCCTTCATCAGTCTCTTTTTTATTGCAAAGCTTCTTGATTTATACTTTCTTCATTCATGATAGCTTCCACATTGCCGCCAGAGTACCTCTTCTAAAAGCCAAATCTAATCCTGGCATGGCTGGGCACAAACTCTGCATGATGATCCACAGGCTCCTACCCTGTCCTACCTGGCCACTGGCTCCTCCTCCTCTAGTCTAGCTTCTCCTACAATGTGCTCTTTGGAACTTAGCTCACAAAATCCAAGCAATGATTGGGGGTTTTCTTGTCTAATACCTTGTTTAACTGTCATTAATCCACACTTACCTATGTTTCTTTATGGTAGAACTTAATAGGGAAACATTTTTCAAACTAATTTCGCCTCAGAATCCATTTTTCATAGATCTCTCAAGACTAGGGTTCCTCAAAACACACCAAACAACCTTATCTAAATTAATAGGGTTGCCTCTACAAGTCTCATTCTTCTCCCTTATCCTGACATAGTTTTCTTTCACTACACTGACTTGTTTGTCTGCAATATTGTTTGGCTCTATCCCCAACCAAATCTCATCTTGAATTATAGCTCCCATAATTCCCACATGTCATGGGAGGGATGATCCGGTGGGAGATAACGGAATCATGTGGGAAGTTTCCCCTACACTGTTCTTGTAGTGAATACGTCTCACAAGATCTGATGATGGTTTTATAAGAGGAAACCCCTCTCACTTGAATGTCATTCTCTCTCTTGTCTGCTGCCATGTAAGATGTGCCTTTCACCTTCCACTATGATTGTGAGGCCTCCCAAGCCATGGGGAACTGTGAGTCCATTAAACCTTTTTTTCTTTATAATGTACCAAGTCTTGAGTATGTCTTTATCAGCAGCATGAAAACAGACAATACAGTTTGTCTCCCCCAAGGGAGTATTAGCTCCACCAAGGCAGAAGTCTCACAAGTTTTAGTCATCATTATATTCCCAACGTCTACAGTCATCACCCATTTATTATTTGTTGATGTTGAATGAATGCTGCTTCTCTGGCCTGATCTGCCTTACATCCCTCCACAGGGGAAAGTCAAACCCAGTTTTCAAACCCAGTTAAAATGATGCCTCCTATATGAAGCATTCCCTTTTGCTCCCTCTTCAACATAAGATCTTTCCCCTCTGATTCTACAACTGGCACTTTGAATATATTTTTATAAAAGCATGTAGCATACTTTATTATAGTTAATTATGAAAGCAATTATCATACTCTGTTGTAGTCAAGTACCAATAAAAGGACTGTTGAGAAGCAATTTAAACTGCTACCCAAAATACTGATTTTCTCAATGCACATTAATACCAACATTTTGGATTAAAGGATTTAAGTTTTAGGAAACATTAACAACTAAGTAAACTTAGCAAGCAAAGAAGGAAGGAAAGAGAAGGAAGAAGAGAGGAAAGATAATGAGGGGGAAGGGAGGACAAATGAGAAGACACATGTAAAGCCTGCTTAGAGACACAGAGAAATGTATTGTCAAACTTCAGTTCCATGGTTCAGTTACTAATTATTACTGTGCTTTAGTATTTTGTTATTTGGCCTAATATAAAAGCAAGCCACTTCAGAATCACTGTGCCCTATGATGTTTTTGAAAATAATGAAAGATACTTATACTGATTTAACAATTACTTCAGAAGATTATACTTATTAAAATATGTATCATATCTCCTAGATATGCTATTGAAAACAGAAGCTAATATTAAAAATCTGTCACTTAAGAATTAAGAAGTAAAAATAATATAAATTCAGAAACAGAAACTTTAACAAGAAATACATTGCAAACTGATGGTAAACACCACCAAGAAGTCTGAAATGACTTAAAGCTACACAGGTCAAAAATCTAAACTACTTATTTTCTGGAATTAACTTAACTTTCTAGGTACCTTAAATTTGCTTCTTGAAAAGAAGCAGGGATTCCCCTGGAAGTATATGCTATAAAATTGATCAAGAAATAGAACTAAGTTAGAATAGTTTCAGGATTATAGGTAATTAGGTTGGACTTTACAAAAGTATCAGTATCATATGTGACTAAATAAAATTCTTCCACAAGTATCAGTAGTTTTTCATGTGATGAATAAATAATACTTAAAGAAAGATGTATAACTATATAAACAGAGTATTAAATGATATGGATGCTTTCCATTAGAATGCAATTTTAATGAATATAAGTTTTAATTAATAGGCTTAGCTAACAATAACATATGTTACTTGACTTTCAAAGTGATTTTTCTTTGAACCACCTTGAACATTAAATAATCTTCAAGGGCATTTATCTTCAGTCTATAAGAAAGGAAGGATATAAACAGAAATCAAGTTAGATGTTCAGTGATTTTTTCTTTTAAAGCCAAAAGTACAACCATGGCCTGCTGACACCAATTCTAATGCTCAACCTCACATCTTTTCCTTAATGCAGTTCTGAGTTTACCAAGAACATTACACATTTTCAACTACAACACTAAGAAAAGCAAAGCTAAGTGCAGCAATTAAACTACTGTTCTCATAACCAGAAGAGATGCTCCTGGAGATGAAATAGATACAAAAGCTGTCCTTAAAAGCAGATACTTTTCATAAAGTAATAGACAGACTGAATACTATCATCCATTGATAAGTCCCCTTACTCAAGAAAATCATAAGAGTTTTTAGGTAGTGCAGATTTATATGAACATTAAGTAGAGTCATTGAGATTTATCTGTCATAAAATCTTCTTGACAAAGAGTTACTTTTGAGTCTTTTAAACTGTCCCTTTTGAAAGATTTCTTCATTAAAAGGCATTTGCCAGTTTTAGATTTAATATGGTCACTAACTTCTTGAGAATTTCTGACTGTGAAAAACAGAGGTTAGCCAACCTCTCAAGAAGTAATAAGAGCATACATTTTTTTCATATTTCATGTTTTTTTTTTTTTTTTTGAGACGGAGTTTCACTCTTGTTACCCAGGCTGGAGTGCAATGGCGCGATCTCGGCTCACCACAACCTCCGCCTCCTGGGTTCAGGCAATTCTCCTGCCTCAGCCTCCTGAGTAGCTGGGATTACAGGCATGCGCCACCATGTCCAGCTAATTTTTTGTATTTTTAGTAGAGATGGGGTTTCACCATGTTGACCAGGATGGTCTCGATCTCTTGACCTCGTGATCCACCCGCCTCGGCCTCCCGAAGTGCTGGGATTACAGGCTTCAGCCACCACGCCCAGCCCATATTTCAGTTTTAATATCACTATTAAGTTTCTTAGAAGCACCAATTAGATTTGTTTTAAAAAAATCATTAGTAGTTACGTTGAGTGAAAATTCTAAAACACATTCCATTCCTCTATTTAAAAAACTAAAAATAGAAATCGACAATTTTTAAAACATCAGTACAGAAATACAATTGTAAATAATATATCATTTCCATCAAAACCTTGAAAAATGAATACCTATTTATACTCCCTTATGGGCCAACATGTAAAAGTACGTATTGGTTGTAATAGGTCTAACACAATTGTACAGCAGAAGCAAACACTAAAATACACTGTAGAAACAGAACCTCATCACTCAAATACTCGACATTCGCAAGTGCTTGATACTTCAAGCAGTGCTCTCCAACAGAAATAAGACATATCTGTAATTTTAGATTTTCTATAGCCACAATTAAAACACTAAAAACAAACCACTGCTTTCAGTAATATATTTTATTCAAAGCAATGAATCTAAAATATTGTCATTTCAAAATGTAATCGATGTAAAAATATTACTGAGATATTTTGTAATGCTTTTTTTCGATACTATTATAACCTGTGAAACTTGATGTACATTTTACCACAGCCAGTGGTATACTGAAGCTAACCAAAACTGGCTTGAGAGAGTTGATTGTGCCCATTTATGGTCAACTTTATTCCCATCAAAGTTTAGTAATACCACATTGTTAGTTTGACAGTAGCTATAGTAGGAATAGTTACACCACAGAAATCAGCAAATGACATAAATCATGGCTTTGCCCTGCACCCATAGAGGGGTGGTTTATCAATATACCACTGCTTTTAATACATCTCAATTTAGACCAGTCACATTTCAATTGCTAAACAGTCAGAGGTAGCAAGTGACTATTACATTGGACAGTGCAGACAGGTCATACAAGAAGAATCAGACTTCTGGGTTAGCAACGTATATTTGAAATGTCCAGTTTAATAAAGAATGTTATAAAGCATGCAAAGAAACATCAATCACAAGAGACATTACACATAATGTCCCAGAGAAAGCATAGACATACACTTACTAAACAAAGATTTTAAACCAACTGGCTTTAATATGTTTAAACAGAGAAAATAAACTAAAAGTAAAAGCTAAAGAAAATCAAGAGAATTTTATCTTAACAAATAGAAAACAGCAATAAAGAGAATTAAACTATAAAAAGGAACCAGAAAGAAATTCTGGAGCTGAAAACTAGGATAACTTAAATGAAAAATTCACTAGAGGGTTTCAACAGCAGTTTCAGCAGGCAGGAAAAAGAATCGGCAAACTTGAAAATAGGTCAATTGAGATTATCCAGTCTGAAGAGCAGAGAGAATGAAGAAAAATTAATAGCACCGATAAGACAAGCAAAACACCATTTTTTTTTTGGTGTCCCTTATGTGTACTGAACATAGGCATAATGGAACACTCAAAAGGAATAGAGAAAGGATCAGAGAGAATACTTGAAGATAAATGGCTGAGAACTTCTCAAACTTGAAAAAACATGAATCTATGCATCTGAGAAGGTTGACAAACTCCAGGAAGAATTAGCACAGAGATCCATATGGAAAAATATTATAAACTGTCAAAAGCCAAAAAGAATCTTGAAAGTGGCAAGAGAGAAATGACCCATCAAGTATAAGAGATACTTAATAAGATTAACAATTTCTCAACAGAAACTATAAAGGCCAGAAAGTGGCGAAATAACCTATCTTGCTGTAAGAATAAAACTGTTGCTAGGAATAGTGGCTCATGTCTGTAATCCCAGCACTTTGGGTGGCCGAGGCAGGTGGATCACTTGAGGGCAGGAGTTTGCGACCAGTCTGGACAACATGGTGAAACATTCTGTCTACTAAAAATACAAAAATTAGCCAGGCGTGGTGGCACATGACTGTAATTCTAGCTACTCAGAGGCTGAAGCAGTAGAATCCCTTGAACCTGGGAGGCAGAGGTTGCAGTGAGCCAAAATTTGGCCCCTGGGCTCCAGCCTCAGCAACAGAGTAAGACTCCGTCTCAAACAAAACAAAACAAAACTGTCAACTGAGATTCCTATATATGACAAAACCATCCTTCAAAAATAAGGAAAAAATAAGAAATTCCCAGATAAACATACGCTGAAAAAGTCTGTTGTTAGTAGACCTGCCCAATAAGAAATGTTAGAGGAAATCCTTCAGGCAAAAAGGGAAGATGACTACAAAGTAGCTCAAAGCCATTCAAAAAGAACACGAGCTAAGGTAGCTATATAGGTATTAAAAATCTAGTTTTATTGTGTTTTTGAATTGTAACTTTTTTTTTAATATGATTTAAAAGACAGATGCGTAAAACAGTAATTGTAAGTCAACGGGTACACAAGATATGAAGGTGTAATTCATGACAACAACATACACAGGAGGGACAGAGCTACATAGAAGTGGGGGGTTTGTATATAATACATGCTAAGTGGATTTTCACAAGATGGCGTCGTAGAGGCGACTCAGGATTGCAGCTCTCAGTGAAGGCGCAGAGGGTGAATTTTAGCCGCATTCTCAGGTGGTCCTTTTTTGCCCACAGAACGTTGAAAGTCCCAGGTGTGGGAGAGACACAGGATGCTTGCGCAACCAGCCCGCGCGGCCGGTTGGGCCGGGCTAGCGCCACAGCGCACCGGCACACAGCACAAAACTCACTAGTCAGGTGCCCTGTTAAACCGGCAACCTGAGATTTGGAAGGGCAGATTGGCATGTCCATCTGATTGGACGGGACTTGGACAATGAGCCAGACCAGGATATTCCTGGGAAACGTGATCTGAGCCAGTGCAGTGGGCAGCGGCACGGGAGATCGCACGGATCCCAGTGCCCTATCGGCAGGCTACTGGGGCGCCAGTGAGAGAGTCGACCGTTCAGCTTGGGGAGAGGAAGAGAGAGAGAGAGAGAGAGAGAGAGAGAGAGAGAGAGAGAGGATGGACTCTAAGGCAGGGAGCTGAGTGATCGAGCTCGGCGGGTCCCACCCTCACGGGGACAAGCATGGCGGGGACTGGAGGCACTCGGGGCTGAGAATTTTGCTGCTGGCATCTAGGATGGTGCAGCCCGGTGGGGGAGGGGTGTCCACCACTACGGACACAATCCGCCCCTACTGAAGTACTGCCCAGGGCTGACGCAGCCTGCCGTTGCCGAGGCAACCTGCCATAACAGAGAGACTCCACCAAGAGGGTGGAGCAAACCACAGCAAAACAGAGCCCGCGGCAGCGGGGCGGACCTGCGCTGGCAGGGTGGAGCCCCGGCAGGCAAATAGTGAATAGACTGCCACCTAGCGGGGCAGGAAAGTGCAACAGATATTCATAAAGAAAGCCCCAACTCCCTGAGACAGAGCATCTAAGGGGGAAAAAAAGGGGGGGTTTTATGAGTCCTGTTGCAGCAGACATCAACATATCCTCCCAACATCCCTGAATGAACAACGGAGCTCACAGCTCAGCACTGGAGCTCCTATAAAGCACAGACCGTCTACTCAAGCAGCTCCCTAACCCCTGTATATCCAAAGAGTCACCCCAAAAAAGGACTAATCAGACTGACATTTGGCAGTCATCATTCTGGAACAAAGATAGCAGAAGAAGAAACTGGTAGCATCCCTCACTGTTCTGCAGCTGCTACAGGTGTACCCCAGACAAGCAGGGCCTGGAGTGGACCTCAGCACTAGTACAGCAGAGGGGCTAGACCATTAGAAGGAAAACTAAGTAACAGAAATACCACCTCATCATCAACAATCTGGGCGTCCACACAGAGACCCAATAGAAAAATAAGCAACTACTAAGATGACAGGTGGATAAATCCATAAAGATGGAAAGAAACCAGCGCAAAAAGGAGGAAAACACCCGAAACCAAAACACCTCACCTCCTACAAAGGACCAAAACTCCTCACCAGCAAAGGAACAAAGCTGGACGGAGAATGAGTGTGACGAAATGACGGAATCAGACTTCAGAAAGTGGATAATGAGAAACTTCAGGGAGCTAAAAGAACATGTTCTAAATCAGCGCAAAGAAACTAAGAACCTTGAAAAAAGATTTCAAAAAAGATTCGAGGAAATGATAACAAGAATGGACAACTTAGAGAGGAATATGAATGAATTGAAGGAGCTGAAAAACACAACACGAGAACTTTGTGAAGCAGGCACAAGTTTCAACAGCCGAATTGACCAAGCAGAAGAAAGGATATCAGAAGTCGAAGATCAACTCAATGAAATAAAATGACAAACCAAGATTAAAGAAAAAAGCGCAAAAAGGAATGAACAAAATCTCCAAGAAATGTGGGACTATGTGAAGAGACCCAACCTACGTTTGATGGGTATACCAGAATGTGATGAAGAGAATGAATCCAAGCTGGAAAACACTCTTCAGGATATTATCCAGGAAAATTTCCCCAACCTAGCAAGACAGGTCAATACTCAACTCCAGGAAATACAGAGACCACCACAAAGATACTCCGCAAGAAGAGCAACCCCAAGGCACATAATCGTCAGATTCACCAGGGTTGAAATGAAGGAGAAAATACTAAGGGCAGCCAGAGAGAAGGGTCGGGTCACCCACAAAGGGAAGCCCATCAGACTCACAGCGGATCTCTCGGCAGAGACCCTACAAGCCAGAAGAGAGTGGGGGCCAATATTCAACATCCTTAAAGAAAAGAACTTTCAACCCAGAATTTCATATCCAGCCAAACTGAGCTTCATAAGTGAAGGAAAAATAAAATCCTTCATGAACAAGCAAGTACTCAGAGATTTTGTCACCACTAGGCCTGCTTTACAAGAGCTCCTGAAAGAGGCACTACACATAGAAAGGAACAACCAGTACCAGCCATCCTAAAAGCATACCAAATGCTAAAGAGCATCAACAAAATGAAGAATCTACATGAACCAATGGGCAAAACAGCCAGCTAGCATCAAAATGGCAGTATCAAATTCACACATAACAATATTAACCCTAAATGTAAATGGGCTAAATGCACCAATCAAAAGACACAGACTGGCAAATTGGATAAAAAACCAAAACCCATCAGTGTGCTGTATCCAGGAAACCTACCTCACACACAAGGATACACAAAGGCTCAAAATCAAGGGATGGAGGAAGATTTACCAAGCAAATGGAGAGCAAAAAGAAGCAGGAGTTGCAATTCTCGTCTCTGATAAAATAGACTTTAAAGCAACAAAGATCAAAAGGGACAAAGAAGGTCATTACATAATGGTAAAAGGATCAATACAACAAGAAGAGCTAACGATTCTAAATATATATGGACCCAATGCAGGAGCACCCAGATATATAAGGCAAGTTCTTAATGACTTACAAAGAGACTTAGACTCCCACACAATAATAGTGGGAGACTTTAACACTCCACTGTCAATAGCAGACAGATCAACCAGACAGAAAATTAACAAGGATATCCAGGACTTGAACACAGACCTGGAACAAGCAAACCTGATAGACATTTACAGAACTCTCCACCCCAAATCCACAGAATATACATTCTTCTCAGCACCACATCACACCTACTCCAAAATTGACCACGTAATTGGAAGTAAAGCACTCCTCAGCAAATGCAAAACAACTGAAATCATAACAAACAGTCTCTCAGACCATAGTGCAATCAAGTTGGAACTCAGAATTCAGAAAATAACTCAGAACAGCACAGCTTCATGGAAACTGAACAACTGGTTCTTGAATGTTGATTGGATAAACAATGAAATGAAGGCAGAAATAAAGAAGTTCTTTGAAACCAACGAGAACTAAGACACAACGTACCAGAATCTCTGGGACACATTTAAAGCAGTCTGTAGAGGAAAATATATAGCAATAAGTGCTCACATGAGAAGAGTGGAGAGATCAAAAATTGACACCCTATCGTCAAAATTGAAAGAGCTAGAGGAGCAAGATCAAAAAAGCTCAAAACCTAGCTGAAGACAAGAAATAACTAAGATCAGAGCAGAACTGAAGGAGATAGAGACACGAAAAACCCTTCAAAAAATCAATAAATCCAAGAGCTGGCTTTTCAAAAAGATCAACAAAATAGACCACTAGCCAGACTGATAAAAAAAAAAAAAAGACAGAACAACCAAATAGATGCAATAAAAAACGATAATGGGGAAATCACCACAGATTCCACAGAAATTCAAACCATCATCAGAGAATACTACAAACAACTCTATGCACATAAACTAGTAAACCAGGAAGAAATGGATAAATTCCTGGACACCTGTGTCCTCCCAAGCCTAAACCAGGAGGAAGCCAAAACTATGAATAGACCAATAACAAGGTCTGAAGTTGAGGCAGCAATTAAGAGCCTACCACACAAAAAAAGCCCAGGTCCAGATGGGTTCACAGCCGAATTCTACCAGACACACAAAGAGGAGCTGGTACCATTCCTTCTGAAACTATTCCAAATAATTCAAAAAGAGGGAACCCTTCCCAAATCATTTTATGAGACCAACATCATCCTGATACCAAAACCCGGCAGAGACTCAACAAGAAAAGAAACCTTCAGGCCAATATCCATGATGAACATTGATGCAAAAATCTTCAATAAAATACTGGCAAACCGATTGCAACAGCACATTAAAAACTTATCCATCATGATCAAGTAGGATTCATCCCGGGGATGCAAGGCTGGTTCAACATACACAAGTCTATAAATGTAATTCACCACATAAACAGAAGCAAAAACAAAAACCACATGATTATCTCAATTGACACAGAGAAGGCATTTGACAAAATTCAACAGCCCTTTATGCTAAAAGCCCTCAATAAACTTGGTATTGATGGAACATATCTCAAAGTAATAAAAACTATTTACAACAAATCAACAGCTGATATCATAATTAACAGGCAAAAACTGGAAGCATTCCCTTTGAAATCCGGCACTAGACAAGGATGCCCTCTCTCACCACTCCTATTCAACATAGTACTGGAAGTTCTAGCCAGAGCAATCAGGCAAGAAAAAGAAATAAAGTGTATTTAAATAGGAAAGGTGGAAGCCAAATTGTCTCTATTTGCAGACGACATGATAGTATACCTAGAAGACCCCATCATCTCAGCCCAAAAGCTCCTGAAACTGATAAGCAACTTCAGCAAAGTCTCAGGATATAAAATCAATGTGCAAAAATTACAAGCATTCGTATACACCAATAACAGACTTAAAGAGAACCAAATCAAGAATGAACTGCCATTCACAATTGCTACAAAGAAAATAAAATACCTAGGAATACAACTCACAAGGAACGTAAGGGACCTCTTTAAGGAAAACTATAAACCACTGCTCAACGAAATAAGAGAGGACACAAACAGATGGAGAAACATTCCATGTTCATGGTTAGGAAGAATCAATATCGTGAAAATGGCTATACTGCCCAAAGTAATGTACACAATCAATGCTATCCCCATCAAACTACCATTGAATTTCTTCACAGAACTGGAAAAAACCACCATGAACTTCATATGGAACCAAAAGAGAGCCCGCATAGCCAAGTCAATTCTAAGCAAAAAGAACACAGCGGGAGGCATCACATTACCAGACTTCAAACTATACTACAAGGCTACAGTAATCAAAACAGCATGGTACTGGTACCAAATCAGAGATATAGATCAATGGAACAGAACAGAGGCATCGGAGGCAACACAACATATCCACAACCATATAATCTTTGATAAACCAGACAAAAACAAGCAATGGGGAAAGGATTCCCTGTTTAATAAATGGTGTTGGGAAAACTGGTTAGCCATGTGCAGAAAGCAGAAACTGGACCCCTTCCTGACACCATATACTAAAATTAACTCCAGATGGATTAAAGACTTAAACATAAGACCTGACACCATAAAAACCCTAGAAGATAATCTAGGCAAAACCATTCAGGACATAGGAGTAGGCAAGGACTTCATGAACAAAACACCAAAAGCATTGGCAACAAAAGCCAAAATAGGCAAATGGGACCTCATCAAACTCCACAGCTTCTGCACGGCAAAAGAAACAGTCACTAGAGTGAATCGGCAACCATCAGAATGGGAAAAAATCTTTGCAGTTTACGCATCTGACAAAGGGCTGATATCCAGAATTTACAAAGAACTCAAACAGATTTACAGGAAAAAAACAAACAAGCCCATTCAAAAATGGGCAAAGGATATGAACAGACACTTTACAAAAGAAGACATACATGAGGCCAACAAACACATGAAAAAATGCTCATCATCACTGGTCATTAGAGAGATGCAAATCAAAACCACATTGAGATACCATCTCACGCCAGTTAGAATGGCCATCATTAAAAAATCTGGAGACAGCAGATGCTGGAGAGGATGTGGAGAAAGAGGAACACTCTTACACTGTTGGTGGCAGTGTAAATTAGTTCAACCATTGTGGAAGACAGTGTGGCGATTCCTCAGGGACCTAGAAATAGAAATTCCATTTGACCCAGCAATCCCATTACTGGGTATATATCCAAAGGACTATAAATCGTTCTACTATAAGGACACATGCACACGAATGTTCACTGCAGCACTGTTTACAATAGCAAAGACCTGGAACCAACCCAAATGCCCATCGATGATAGACTGGACTGGGAAAATGTGGCACATATACAGCATGGAATATTATGCAGCAATCAAAAATGATGAGTTTGTGTCCTTTGTAAGGACATGGATGAATCTGGAGAACATCATTCTCAGCAAACTGACACAAGAACAGAAAAAGAAATACTACATATTCTCACTCATAGGCGGGTGAGAAAAATGAGAACACATGGACACAGGGAGGGGGTCTACTACACACTGGGGTCTATTGGAGGGAATGGGGGAGGGACAGTGGGCGGGGGCTGGGGAGGGATAGCCTGGAGATAAATGCTAAGTGTGGGTGAAGGGGAGGAAGGCAGCAAAACACACTGTCATGTGTGTACCTATGCAATTACCTTGCACGTTCTGCATATGTACCCCAAAACCTATAATGCAATAAAAACTGAAAAATAATAATAATAATACATGCTAAGTTGCTATTAAAAACTGTTGTATATTTAAAAGGTTAGGTACAGCCCCTGGTTTAACCACTAAGAAAATAATGGGAAAAAATAAAGAAAAGAAAATGGCAGGAGGAATAAAAATGGTACTATGGTACTAGTCTGAATGTATCCCTTCCAAAGCTCAGGTGCTGCAAACCTAGTAGTATTAAGAGACTGGACCTTTAAGCCTTGATCAGGCCATGAGAGCTTAGTCCTCATTAATGGAATTAAGGCCCTTATAAAGATTAAAAAAAAAAAGCAACAGTTTCAGGTGTCATTGGCTAGCTTGTTCTCTTGTCCTTCCACAATGTGAAGACTGAACAAGAAAGTCTTCACCAGATCAAAGGTGGGGTCCTCAACCTTGGACTTCTAAGCCTCTATAACTGTAAGAAATAAATTTCTTTTGTTTATAAATTAGGTGGTCTGTGGTATTCTGCTATAGCATCACAAAACAGACTAAGTTAATATACTACCAAAAAATGATTTAATGCAAAACAAGGTACTAATGGAGAACCTGAGGGACAAAAAGACATGACATCATTGAAAGCAATGAGCAAAATGCCTGGCATGGCAGCTCATGCTTGTAATCTCAGCTATTCAGGAGGCTGAAGAAGGAGGATAACCTGATTGTAGGAGTTCAAGGTTACAGTGAGCTATGATCATGCCACTGCACTCCAGCCTAGGTTAAGAATAGGATTCTGCATCCAAAATATAAAATGAGCAAAATGGCCAAAATGAATCCTTCTTACCAGTAATTATTTTAATGATAAATATGTTAAGCTCCAATCAAAAGAAAAAAACTTGAAGAATGTTTAAAAATACATTATCAACTTACAGCTCTCTATAAGAAACTGACTTTACATCCGAAACACATAATAGGTTAAAAGTTAAATGATGCATAAAGATATTTCATGAAGAGTAACCAAATGAGAGCTGGGAAGGCAATATCAATAACAGGAAAAACACACTTTAAGTAAAAAATTGTTATGAGACAATAAAGGACACGTCCTTAATGGTTATGGATGAGTTTTGGTAGTTATGTGTTCCTACAAATTTACTTACTTTGTGTTATTTACCTTGTTGGTGTATAGTTGTTTATAGTATTATTTTATTACCCTTTTCATTTCTATAATGTTAGTAGTAATGTCCCCACTTTCATTTATGAATTGAATCTTCTTTTTCTTAATCAGTCTAGATGAAGTTTTTTTTTTAAAACATTCAGTTTCTTTACATGTTATGGCTTTATTTAGACTGTATTTTTTTTTTTATTGCACTTTAAGTTCTGGGGTACATGTGCAGATCATGCAGGGTTGTTGCATAGGTACATACATGGCAATGTGGTTTGCTTCGTCCATCCCCCCATCATCTATATCTGGCATTTCTCCCCATGTTATTCCTCCCCAACCTCCACTGTCCCTCCCCTACCCCCTCAACTGACCCCAGTGTATGATGCTCCCTCCCTGTGTCCATGTGTTCTCATTGTTCAACATTCACCCATGAGTGAAAACGCAGTGTTTGATTTTCTGTTCTTGTGTCAGTTTGCTGAGAATGATGGTTTCCAGATTCATCCACGTCCCTACGAAGGACACGAACTCATTGTTTTTTATGGCTGTGTAGTATTCCATGGTGTATATGTGCCACATTTTCTTTGTCCAGTCTGATATTAATGGGCATGTGGGTTGGTTTCAGGTCTTTGTTATTGTAAGTAGTGCTGCGATGAACATACGTCTGCATGTGTCTTTATAACAGAATGATTTATAATCCTTTGGGTGTATACCCAGTAATGGGATTGCTGGGTCAAATGGAATTTCTATATCTAAATCCCTGAGGAATCACCACACTGTCTTCCACAATGGTTGAACTAATTTACACTCCCAACAACAGTGTAAAACTGTTCCTATTTTTCCACAACCTCTCTAGCATCTGTTGTCTCCATATTTTTTAATGATTGCCATTCTAACTGGTGTGGGATGGTATCTCAATGTGGTTTTGATTTTCATTTCTTCTTTTTTGTTTTTTGAGAGGGAATCTTGCTCTATTGCCAGGCTGGAGTGCAGCAGTGGCGCAATCTCGGCTCACTGCAACCTCCGCCTCCTGGATTCAAGCAATTCTTCTGCCTCAGCCTCCTGGGTAGAGCTGGGACCACAGGCACATGCTACCATGCCCAGCTATTTTTTGTATTTTCAATAGAGATGGGGTTTCACCATGATGGCCCATGGTCTCGATCTCTTGACCTCGTGATCCACCCACCTCGGCCTCCCAAAGTGCTGGGATTACAGGCGTGAACCACCAGGCCCAGCCTGATTTGCATTTCTCTAATGACCAGTGATGATGAGCATTTTTTCATATGTACGTCAGCCTCACATAAGTCTTCCTTTGAAAAGTGTCTGTTCATATCCTTTGCCCACTTTTGAATGTTTTTTTTTTTTTCTTGTAAATCTATTTTAGTTATTTGTAGATTCTGGATGTTAGCCCTTTGTCAGATGGGTAGACTGCAAAAATTGTTCCCCATTCTGTTCATTGCTGGTTTGCTCTAATCAATGTTTCTTTTCGCTGTACAGAAGCTCTGAAGTTTAATTAGATCCCATTTGTCTATTTTGGCTTTTGTTGCCAGTGCTTTTGGTGTTTTAGTCATGAAGTCCTTGCCTATGCCGATGTCCTGAATGGTTTTGCCTAAGTTTTCTTCGAGGGTTTTTATGGTGTTAGGTCTTATGTTTAGATCTTTAATCCATCTGGAGTAATTGTAGTGTAAGGTGTCAGGAAGGGTTCCAGTTTCTGCTTTCTACACATGGCTAGCCAGTTTTCCCAACACCATTTATTAAACAGAAAATCCTTTCCCCATTGCTGGTTTTTGTCAGGTTCGTCAAAGATCAAATGATTGTAGATTTGTGGTGCTGTTTCCAAGGCCTCTGTTCTGTTCCACTGGTCTTTATCTCTGTTTTGGTACCAGTACCATGCTGTTTTGATTACTGTGGCCTTGCAGTATATTTTGGAGTCAGGCAGCATGATGCCTCCAGCTTTGTTCTTTTGGCTTAGGATTGTTTTGGCTATGCAGGCTCTCTTTTGGTTACATATGAAGTTTGAAGTGGTTTTTTCCAGTTCAGTGAAGAAGGTCATTGGTAGCTTGATGGAGACAGTGTTGAATCTATAAACTACTTTGGGCAGTATGACCATTTGTTTGTGTCCTCTTTTATTTCCTAGAGCAGTGGTTCCTAGTTTTCCTTGAAGAGGTCCTTTACATCCTTTGTTAGTTGTCTTCCTAGGTATTTTACTCTCTTTGTAGCAATTGTGAATGGGAGTTCGCTTTTGATTTGGCTGTTTGTCTGTTGTTGGTGTATAGAAATGCTTGTGATTTCTGCACATTGATTTTGTATCCTAAGACTTTGCTGAAGTTGCTTATTAGTTTCAGGAGATTTTTGGCTGGTACGATGTGGTCTTCTAAATACACAATCATGTCATCTACAAATAGAGACAATTTGACTTCTTCCTTTCCTAATTGAATACTCCTTTATTTCTTTTTCTTGCCTGATTGCTCTGGCTAGAACTTCCAATACTATATTGAATAGGAGTGGTGAGAGAGGGCATCCTTGTCTAGTGCCAGATTTCAAAGGGAATGCTTCCAGTTTTTGCCCACTCAGTATGATTTTGGCTGCGGGTTTGTCATAAATAGCTTGTATTATTTTGTGATATGTTCCATTGATACCTAGTTTATTGAGAGTTTCTAGCATAAAGGGCTGTTGAATTTTGTCAAAAGCCTTCTCTGCATCTATTGAGACAATTATGTGGTTTTTTCTTTGGTTCTGTTTATGTGGTGGATTACATTTATAGACTTGTGTATGTTGAACCAGCTTTGCATCCCTGGGATGAAGCCCACTTGGGAGTGATGAATAAGCTTTTTTATTTGCTCTTGCAATTGGTTTGCCAGTATTTTATTGAAGATTTTTGCATCAATGTTCATCATGGATATTGGCCTGAAGGTTTCTTTTTTTGTTGAGTCTCTGCCTGGTTTTGGTATCAGGATGATGTTGGTCTCATAAAATGAGTTAGGGAGGATTCCCTGTTTTTGTTTTGTTTGGAATAGTTTCAGAAGGAATCGTACCAGCTACTCTTTGTACATCTGGTACAATTCAGCTGTAAATCTGTCTTGACCTGGACTTTTTTTGGTTGTTAGGTTATTAATTGCTGCTTCAACTTCAGCCCCTATTATTGGTCTATTCAGGGTTTCAACTTCTTCCCAAATTTAGGCTTGGGAGGGTGCAAGTGTCCAGAAATCTTTCCATTTATTCCTGGTTTACTGGTTTGTGTGCATAGAGTTGTTTGTAGTAAATCTCTGATGGTAGTTTGTATTTCTGGGGGATCAGTGGTGATGTCCCCTTTATCATTTTTTATTGCAACTATTTGATTCTTCTCTCTTTTCTTTTTTATTAGTCTGGCTAGCTGTCTATTTTGTTGATCTTTTCAAAAAACCAGCTCCTGGATTTGTTGATTTTTTGAATAATTTTTTGTGTCTCTATCTCCTGCAGTTCTGCTCTGATCTTAGTTATTTCTTGTCTTCTGCTAGCTTTTGAGTTTTTTTGATCTTGCTCCTCTTTCAAAGTTGATGATAGGGTGTCAATTTCAGATCTTTCCTTGCTTCCCATGTGGGAATTTATTGCTGTAAATTTCCCTCTATACACTGCTTTAAGTGTGTCCCAGAGATTCTGGTACATTGTGTCTTCATTCTTTCTGGTTTGGATGAACATCTTCATTTTTGCCTTCCTTTTATTTTTAATCCAGTCGATATTCCGGAGCCAGGTGTTCAGTTTCCATGAAGTTATGTGGTTCTGAGTTAGTTTCTTAATCCTGAGTTCTAGTTTGATTGCACTGTGGTCTGAGAGACTGTTTGTGATGATTTCCCATTATTTTGCATTTGCTGAGGAGTGAATTACTTCCAATTATGTGGTTGACTTTAAAGTATGATGTGGTGCTGAGAAGAATGTATATTCTGTGGATTTGGGGTGGAGAGTTCTGTAAATGACTATTAGGTTCACTTGGTCCAGGTCTGTGTTCAAGTCCTGGATTTCCTTGTTGATTTTTCTGTCTTGTTGATCTAATATTGACAGTGGAGTGTTAAAGTCTCCCCATATTATTGTGTGGGAGTCTAAGTCTCTTTGTAAGTCATTAAAAACTTGCTTTATGTATCTGGGTACTCCTGTATTAGGTGTATATATATTTAGGATAGTTAACTCTTCTTGTTGTATTGATCTTTTTACCATTATAAAATGCCCTTGTTTGTCTCTTTTGATCTTTGTTGGTTTGAAGTCCATTTTATCAGAGACTAGGATTGCCACCCCTGCTTTTTTTTGTTCTCCATTTGCTTGGTAAATCTTCTTCCATCCCTTTGAGTCTGTGTGTGCCCTGCACATAATATGTGTCTCCTAAATACAGCACACCAATTGTTCTTGGCTTTTTATCCAATTTACCAGTCTGTGTATTTTCATTGGGGCATTTAGTACATTTACATTTAATGTTAATATTGTTATGTGTGAATTTGATCCTGCCATTTTGTTACTGGTTGGTTGTTTAGCCCTTTGATTGGCATAATTTCTTCATTGTGTCATTGGTCTTTATAATTTTATTATTTTTGCAGTGGCTGGTACTGGTTGTTCTTTTCTGTGTTTAGTGCTTCCTTGAGGAGCTCTTATAGAGCAGGTCTGGTAGTGATGAAATCTCTCAGCAATTGCTTGTCCGTAAAGGATTTTATTTCTCCTTCACTTATGAAGCTTAGTTTGGCTGGATATGAAATTCTAGGTGGAAAGTTTTTTTCTTTAAGGATGTTGAATATTGACCCCCCCACTCTCTTCTGGCTTGTAGGGTTTCTGCTGAGAGATCTCTGGCTGCCCTTTGCCTTTTTTTCCTTCATTTCAACCCTGGTGAATCTGACAATTATGTGCCTTGAGGTTGCTCTTCTTGAGGAGTATCTTTGTGGTGTTCTCTGTATTTCCTGTATTTCTCTGTTGGCCTGCCTTGCTAGGTTGGGGAAGTTCTCCTGGATAATATCCTGAAGAGTGTTTTCCAGCTTGAATTCATTCTCCCCGTCATGTTCTGGTAAACTGATCAAGCAGAGGCTGGGTCTTTTCACATAATCCCATATTTCTTGGGAGCTTTGTTCATTTCTTTTCACTCTTTTTTCTCTTTTCTTGCCTTCTCATTTTATTTCATTGAGTTGATCTTCAATCTCTAATATCCTTTCTGCTGCTTGATCGATTTGGCTATTGAAACTTGTGTATGATTCACGAAGTTCTTGTGCTGTGTTTTTCAACTCCATCAAGTCATTTGTGTTTGTCTCTAAGCCGGTTATTCCAGTTAGCATTTTGGCTAACCTTTTTTCAAGGTTCTTAATTCCTTTGCATTGGGTTAGAACATGTTCATTTAGCTCAGAGAAGTTTGTTATTACCTACCTTCTGAAGCCTGCTTCTGTTAATTTGTCAAATTCGTTCTCCATCATGTTTTGTTCTCTTGCTGGTGAGGAGTTGTGATCTCGTGGCGGGGAAGAGGTGTTCTGGTTTTTGATGGTTTCATCCTTTTTACACTGTTTTTTTTCCCATCTTGTTGGATTTAAGTAACTTTGATCTCAGGTAGCTGCTTGGGGAGGTGGCCTTTCCTATGTCTGCCTGCCGAGGCGCTGCTGGGCTGCCACAGATTCAGTGGAGGTGTTGTGTATTTTTCCTGGGTCTTTTATCAGGAAAATTAGGCCGGTTTCTGCAATGGCAGTTGCCCTTCCCCCACCAAGCTCTCTGGTTCCTGGTGTTTCTCTAACTTGGTGTTCTGGCTGTGAAACTCTGAAGTGAGTTTTTAGCCTGCTAGTCTTTGTTGGGAAGGGACTCCCCCTGCCATATGGTCTGTTGCCCTGCTTTCAGTTCCCTTTCTTTCTAGGGGGGCGGGTAGCTCCATCCTGCTGCTTTCTGGCTTTCTTGGCATTAGCCAGTGCTTCCGCCTAGATCTGTGCTGACAGCCCCAGCACCAGGCAAAGTTGCTGTTCAGCCCTGTTCAGGCAGGTCACAGAGGCTTTTCAGCCTGGCAAAGATCTCTTATTTGGTGGGTTGTAGAGGGCTTGGGTGAAGCACAGTATCCAAATCCAAGTCCTAGAGTGGGAGATCCCCTAGTCCTCCAGTCAGCTGCACGCACCTCCTGGATGGGGCAGTGTCCCTCCCTCCTTGCCTCAACTTGCCCTATTTGGTTTATATCCACTGTCCAACCAGACCCACAAAATGAACCTGGTACCTCGTTTGGAATTGTGGAGACCACTCAGCTTCTGCATCGCTCTTGCTGGGAGCTGCGTTCCAGAGCTGCCTCTTATTCAGCCATCTTGGGATCCCCCTCAACAACCAATCTTCTTTCTTCTTTTCTAATCTTGTTTGTTTTCTTGCTATATTGCACTGCTTTAAATCCTACTTTACAGGATTTCAAATCATTTACATTTATAATGGATTTTAAAGACCCTAACTATGACCTGCCTGGGTTACTGTCTTATGTCTCCTGTTGTTGGGTAAAATGTTTTTACAGATGTCAATTAGGTAAAGCTGGTTGACAGTATTGTTCAAGACTTTTATATCCTTACTGACTTCCTGCCTGCTTGTTCTGTTAATTACTAAGAGGAGTGCTGATGTCTTGTCTCCAAATATAACTGTGGATTTGTCTAGTTCTCTTTTCAGATCTCTGTTATTAATTCATGCATTTTGAAGCTATGTTCTTGGGGCATAAATATTTATAATTTTTATATCTTGTTGGTAAATTGACTGCTGTATATTTCTCTTTTCAGGGAGGAGAGGGGAATAAATGCAGGGGTGTCAATTTTCTTTGGCCAAATTCTGTTAATTACTGTTTCTTAAGCTGGATACCAAGCTCATTAATTTTCAGTGATTTTAATAACACTATTAAGGTAAATTAAAAAGGAAAGTGAAATGTGATCCTGTAAGTATGCTTTTTTAAAAAAATCAGCAATGCCAACTGAGTCACAAGGATCTCTTTTCTGATCACCAACATTTTGATTGCTTAAAACATCTATTTCTTGGCCAGAAGTGGTGGCTCACATCTGTAATCCCAACACTTTGAGAGGCCAAGGCGGGCGGATCACTCAAAGTCAGGAGTTCAAGACTCCTAGACTTTGGACAGCATAGTGAAACCCCATCTCTACAAAAATACAAAAATTAGCCAGGCATGATGGAGTCTGCCTGTAATCCCAGCTACTCAAGAGGCTGAAGCGGGAGAATCGCTTGAACCCAGGAGGCAGAGGCTGCAGTGAGCCAAGTTGCTGCGATTGCACTCCAGCCTGGAAAACAGACTGATGAGACTCTGTCTTGGAAAAAGAAAATCTATTTCCTATGTTTTAAGGTATCTTTCTCAAGTAGTTTTCTCTGAGATTAAAAATAACCACACTGAGTTCTACTTTACGTGCATTTTAATGATGTTTTCCTTAACTCTCATTCAACATTTTAATGCATGTTTGGAGTTTTCAAGATCTAATCTGCACTTAGGCCAACCTGCAAAATGTAACCTTAACAAAATGTTTTACATGGAATTTTGATTCATTAACTCTCTGCCCTTTAAAATACAGTCTACCAGCTGCTTCACTCTACTGAAAACCACTCAATGAAGACATCATATAAAAGGAAAATATTATTTACAGCTTGCCCACATGCACTGTACATCTGTGTTCATCTCAGATAAAATGTTACAATGCAGGTCTAAAGGGTAATGTGAAAATTACTAACCAGCTTCAACTAAGTAAGGAATGTACTTATGGATCAAGGGCAAATGGAGAAATACAGTGGAGTCAAAAGCAAAGAGTATACGAACATAGTCATTACTATTAACTATAAACATTAATTTTCTTGAGACGTTACCATATTGACTATTTTTTTAAAAGGCGACTTTTTTATGACTGCTAAAAAAACCTCTCATTCTTCTAGATTTCCTATCACATTTGTTGGTGGTAGTTTCTAACCTTTTCTATAACCAGAATATCATTCATAACCCATTTACTATCCAGCTGATGACCTTACTTTATTTACAAGGAAGAATAAGACCAGTTGATACATTCCATCAACTTCCCTTTGCTATGTCTTAACTATTTCCTCTGTATTCCCACACTGCTGAGGAGTATGACTTTCTCTGTCACCATCCTTTGGTTCAAATACACATCCTCTTTCTGCCAATAAGTTACTTTTTCAATTGTGTCTTTGAGTTCCTATTTGCCTTTCTCTGCATACCACCATGCAAACTCTAGGATCCACGTTATACCTAAATATGCCCCCTCACTCTTCAAACATTTTTAAAGCACCTAACTCATTGGATTACTATGAGACAGAAATTTAAGTAAAAATCCAGTCCTCCTTTCAGGAAACTCACAAACTGTTGCGAAACATGAACAGGTAAACAAATAATTACAATCAAGTGTAACAAAGTTAAGAGCAAAGGCATGTACAATACAGTTATGGTATAAATGAAAGAGAGCTTGATTCTACTTGGTTAGAGAGTTATTTCCTTTCTTTTTTATCTTCATCAAGCCCACCCTATCTGACAGTTCTTTTCTTCTCCTCTTCCTACAGATAGGCTCAGGTCTTAAACCCAGAAACCAATAACCTCATGATGCTTAAGCTAATACCCCTCTAACATCCTCTTTACTGGTACTATTATTTTTTTTTCTTGAGACAGGATTTCATTCCATTGCCAGCACTGGAGGGCAGTGGCATGATCATGGCTCACTGCAGCCTCAGCTTCCCAGGCTCAGGTTATTCTCCCCCTCAGCCTCCTGAGTAGCTGGGGATAGATATGCACACCACTACACCCTGCTAATTTTTTGTAGAGACTGATTTTTTGCCATGATGCCCAGGCTGGTCTTGAATGCCTGGGCTCAAGCAATCTGCCTGCCTCAGCCTCCCTAAGTGCTAGCATTACAGGCACAAGCCACTGCACCTGGCCTGGCACATTTTTGAAAAGGCTATTTACTGTCTTTCATTCACTAATTTTTTAAGCAACTATAATCTTGCTTTTGGTTTCCACCATTTTACTGACACCTTACCGAAGTCAGAGTCAAATAATCCCCTAAGCATATCTAACCACCTTTTCTTAGTTCTCTTCATTTAAAAAAAAAAAAATCTGTGCTACAAGGGACTCTGTGGAACTTATTTTCTTCTCAAAATTTTCTCCTTGACTTTTGTGATACTTCACTTCCTTAAAGTAAATTTTCTCCCTCTCTCCCCATTTCTGTTCAGTCTTCATTGATCCCACCTCCTGTCAATGCTTGACAAAGAGAAGGATTAGCCAAGATTCCATTTTGAAACACAGCTTTTGACTCCCTAACTTTTTCTCTCCCCCAGCAAACTCATGATAATAATCTCTAAAGTAGAGTGAAGTTCAGAAGGTCTGACTTCAATTTTTGGTTCTATCACTGACTTCCTATCTATGCACCATGGCATGTTACATCCTAGGACTCCATAAAAGAATGGCTGTCTAATATTCTTACCTATGCTACAATTCTAACTGAAAAGACCATCAGATTTCTAGTCCTAAATTCTCTAATGCCCCAAATCCACATTAGCCATTTAAAGGAAGGCATAATATGTTAACACAGATAGGTTAAGAGCTCAAAATTTTTTTTAAAAGGTGATTCTTTATGATTTCTAAAAAAAAAAAAAAAAGCCACTAATTATTTCTAGATTCCCTATCAAATTTGTTAGCAGCAGTTTCTAATCACTAAAATTAAGTCTCCCAAACCAAAACCAACTATACTTTCTTTAAGTTACCTATTAGTATTTATGTATTGGTGCCACCATTATCCTAAGCTTGATAGTCTTTCATTTGCGCATTCTCTCTCCCTAATTCCCAACCTTCGTGCAAGGCCTAATTCAAAGGGCATCTCTTCCATAAAGCGTTCCTTGATCTCTTCAGCTGGTTATATATAGTCTTTCTCTCATCAGAAAAGCCAAGACAATCTTGGTTTATGTTCTGTTTTTTTGTTTTTTGTTTTTTCAGACACTCATTTTGTGGGAGCAGGATTTATACCTGATTCTTCCTTGCATGACCCATAGCACCTTGAACACTGTTTTGCTCAAAGCACTAAAAAAAAACTGTAAGATTTGTTATCTGAACTTTGGACACAGAAGCAGCAGTAAAGTTGTCGAGAGTAGCAATCTTCTTTAAATAAAAATAACTATTTAAAGATGTATGATGATTTAGATGTTCTAACTCTAAAATATATAATGTTCTTCTTAAGCTAAGGAAGCAGAATTTCTTTCCCAGTTCCTTCAAAATTCCAGTCAACTTGTAAGCACACCACAGAACATAGTCTTTTGTATGTCACAATATTAATTTTTAAAGGCAGACTTACTAAAAAATGTACTCTTAAACATTTGGTTTTACAATTTTTTTGAGCATTTCTTTCTTATTTCCTTTGTTCATAAGAAAGTATTTTGACAAACTATTAGGCCTACCATCAGAAGTGTAGATTAAACACAGCAATAAGTGTGAACTGATGCCTATCAGAATATTCAGCCAGTACGTACTACATTATCATCTGCTCAGAAAACAATTTCCCAAAATTAAATATGCTGTCATTAATTTTAAGCTTCATTAATAAGCTTCCATGCGTTGCTCAAAAATTTTATTTTTAAAGATGTAGTCCTCAATTGAGATAGCAAAACAAATTAAGGCGGGGAAAAAGGTTTCCAGCTTCCTTTATGACTAGAAAAAATTAAAATGCAGTTTAGCAGACCGAACTAAAATTTCCTAAGAGTCTAAACCAGTAAAGTCAAGGTTTTAGCTTAATTCATCTTGACGATAAGATGTCTGGTGTGAGGCCTGTCAAGCAGTACACAGCATCATTGCAAGAACATTAAATAAAACTGAGACATCTGTCTGAGGCCTCATTACTGCAGATGCAGAGAAGAGAATCTAACCTACCTGGCTTATCCCTCCAGGAGAGATCTTATATGACTGCAACTTTTGCTTCAGCAGCTCCGGATCACTGTGACGGAATGGGCACCCTGACAACAAAAAATAAGCCAGCACACAAACAAGGTTATTTACCCACAACTGAGCACAATACCACACAAGAGACCATCTAAGCTTCCCCTAGTTGTCTAACAGCTTATGAATAAAAAAGGTAATTGCCCATGGGTACAACTGCTTTCCTCTTTTTATCTAAATGATGACTTAGCTGTATGGTTATCAGGGCACTACAGGCTCCAGAATTACATAAAACATTTGAGCATTCTCAGGCTAAGATGTCCATTCAACAGGAAGAAGGGAAACAGCTTTAATTACGTTCCTTGCTAACAAGCTCAAAGAATCACAAAATAGCTGTATAATACTTTAAACTTTATACAATCTTATTATGTTCTAGTCTAAAAAATATACAAAAATGTATATGAGAGAAGGAAGATAATGTAAACAAGAAAAACGTGCAAACTCTGAGAAATATAAAAATTTAACATCATTTTCAAATGTAAACTATATGCCTATTTCCTAAAGCATAGAATCTGTAACAGTTTTTAAATAATCATGGATGGAAATGAGATAAACAAATAAAAGGCTACTAGAAATATTCACATAAATAAGAAAACAGAAGAATTGAAACATAAAAATTGTTTTAGGATAAAATCTAGAAAATTTTACATATTTCAATAAGAAACTGCAATGGTAAGTTCAAAATACTTAAAATTTAATACAGATAAGTCTTATTTTTTTTCAGTCATAAAGAAAGATCTGTAAGTTAGTTAGAAATAATTGTGCATTTTTCACAAATTAGAAAATCTAGAGGAAATGAGTAAGTTCCAGGAAACATACAACCCTCTGAGACTGAACCAGGAAGTGAAAATCTGAGCAGACCAATAATGAGGTCTGAAATTAAATCAGTAACAAAAAGCCTATCAATCAGAAAAAGCCCTGGAACAGGCAGATTCATAGCCAAATTCTACCAGATGTACAAAGAAGAACTGGTACCAACCCTACCAAAACTATTCCAAAAAACTGAGGAGAGACTCCCCATTAACTCAATTTATGAAGCCAGCATCACCCTGATACCAAAATCTGGCAGAGACACAATGAAAAAATAAAACTTCTGGCCATTATCTCTGATGATTATGGAATCAAAAATCCTCAACAAAATACTAGCAAATTGAATCCAGCAACACATCAAAAAGCTAATTCACCATTATCAAATAGTCTTTATTTCTGGGATGCGAGTCTGACTCAACACATGCAAATCAATAAAAGTGATTCACCACATCAACAGAATTAAAAACAAAAACCATATTATCATTTCAATAGACAGAAAAAGCTTTCGGTAAAATCCAGTATCCCTTCATGATAAAAACTCTCAGAAAACTGGGTACACCACAGGAATATACCTCAAAATTATAAGAACAAACATAATACTGGATGGGCAAAAGCTCAAATCATTCCCCTTGAGAATTGGAACAAGACAAGGATGCCCACTCTCACCATTCTTATTCAAAATACTACTAGAAGTTCTAGCCAGAGCAATCAGGCTAAAGAAAGAAATAAAAGGCCAGGCATGGTGGTTCATGCCTGTAATCCCAGCACTTTGGGAGGCCAAGGCACGTAGATCACCTGAGATTAGGAGTTTGAGACCAGCCTGGCCAACAGAGTGAAACCCTGTCTCTCCTAAAAATAAAAAATTAGCCTGGCATGGTGGTGCACAGCTATAATCTCAGCTACTCAGGAGGCTGAAGTAGGAAAATCACTTAAACCCGGGAGGTGGAGGTTGCAGTGAGCGGAGATCATGCTATTGCACTCTAGCCTGGACAACAAGAACAAAACTTCATCTCAAAAAAGAAATAAAAAATATCCAAATAGAAAAAGAAGTCACACTATCTTTCTTTGCTGATATGATTCTATACCTAGAAACCCCTAAAGAATCCATCAAAAGGCTCCTAGAACTAATATATGACTTCAGCAAAGTTTCAAGATACAATATTAATGTACAAAAATTAGTAGCATTTCTTTTTTCTTTGTTAGAGTCTTAATCTGTCACTGGTGCAGTGGTGCAATCTCGGCTCACTGCAACCTCTGCCTAATACATGCAATTTTTGTATCTCAGCCTCCTGACGAGCTGGAATTATAGGCCCATGCCAGAATGCCTGGCTAATTTTTGTTTTTTAATTTTAGTAGAGATGAGGTTGCACCCTTTTGGCCAGGCTGGTCTTGAATTCCTGACCTCAAGTGATCTACCTGCATTGGCCTCCCAAAGTACCAGTATTACTGGCATGATCTACCATGCCCAGCCTTAAAAATCAGTATCATTTCTATATACCAACAATGTTCAAGCTGAGAGCCAAATCAAAAATGCAATGCCATTTACAGTAGCCACACACAAAAAAAATATCTGGGTATATATCTAAGCAATGAAGTAAAGATCTCTACAAGGAGAACTACAAATGCTGCTGAAAGAAATCAGAGAAAACACAAACAGAAAAACATTCCATGCTCATGGATTGGAAGAATCAATATCATTAAAATGGCCATACCACTGTAAGGAATGTACAGAACACTGATGAAAAAAATCAGAGACAACACAAACAGAAAAACATTCCAGGATCACAGATTGAAAGAATCAAAATACCATCCTAAGTAATGTACAGATGCAGTGCTATTCCTATCAAACTACCAATGTTATTTTTCACAGAATAAGAAAACAACTATTCTAAAATTCATATGGAAATTAAAAAGAGCCTAAATAACCAAAGCAATCCTAAGCAAAAGGAACGAAGCCAGAGGCATCACTCTACCTAACTCCAAACTATACTATAAGGCTGTCGTAACTAAAACAGTATGGTACTGGTACAAAAACAGACACACAAACCAATGAAACAGAATAGAGAATCAGAAATAAGACAGCATACCTACATCTATGTGATCTTCAACAAAGTCAATAAAAACAGGCAATGGAGAAAGGACACCCTATTCAATACATGGTGCTGGAATAACCAGCTAGCACAGAGATGAAAATTCTAAGAAAGAATAAAAAAAGAAATGCTAGAGATCAAAAACACTATAACAGAAATGAAGAATGTCTTCAATGGGTTCATCAACAGACTGGGCATGACTGGGGAAAATTCTTGGATCTTGTGGATATGATAAATAGAAACTTCTGAAACTAAAAAGCAAAGAGAAAAAAAGACTGGGTTAAAAGAAAACCAGAACACAATACCCAAGAACTGTGGGACAACTATAAAAGGTATAACATATTGTAGGCTGGGCGCTGTGGCTCAAGCCTGTAATCCCAGCACTTTGGGAGGCTGACGGGGGTGGATCACGAGGTCAAGAGATCGAGACCATCCTGGTCAACATGGTGAAACCCCGTCTCTACTAAAACCACAAAAAATTAGCTGGGTATGGTGGCGCATGCCTGTAATCCCAGCTACTCAGGAGGCTGAGGCAGGAGAATTGCCTGAACCCAGGAGGCGGAGGTTGGGGTGAGCCGAGATCGTGCCATTGCACTCCAGCCTGGGTAACAAGAGCGAAACTCCATCTAAAAAAAACATGTGTGTAACTGAAATACCAAAAGGGAAAAAAAAGAACAGAAGCACAGATGCAGAGAAAACATTTACAAAAAAGAAATCTGATAAAGTACTGTTATGCAAAATACACAATGAACTCTTGAAATTCAACGTAAGAAAACGACCTGATTTTAAAATGGGCAAAAGACCCTTCACCAAAGAAGATATACAGAAGGCAAGTATGCTTATGAAATGACTTCAACATAATGCCAGTAGGGTATTGTAAATAAAAACATGGACTGGAAGAATCAACATATCATCCTAAGTAATGTACAGATTACAAAGAAATACCCCTACACATCTATTAGAACGGCCAAAATACAAAACATGACAACACCAAATGCTTTAAGAATTTGTAGTGAATGAACTCTCATTCATTGCTGGTGGGGATGAAAAATGGTACAGCCACTTTGCCACTTTATGATCCAGAAATCCTGTTCTGTGGTATTAACTCAAACAAAAAGAAACCTCAAAACAGATATTTACAGCACAAATATCTTAACCACAAATGCCAAAACTTGGAAGCAACTAAGATGTCCCTCAGAAGGTCAACGAATAAATAATCTGTGGCACATCTAGACAATGGTATATTATTCAGGGCAAAAAAATCCATTAACAAGCCACGAAAAGACATAAAGGAAACTTAAATGCATATTAGCAAGTTCAGAAGTCAATTTGAAAAGGCTATATGATTCCAACTATATGACATTCCTTAAAAAGGTAGAACTATAGAGACAGTTAAAAGATAAGTGGTTGCCAGAGATTAGGGGAAGAAAAGGATGAACAGGTAAAACACAGGATTTTTAGGGCAATGAAACTATTCTTTAGAATACTACAATGGTAGATACCTGTCATTAAAAATATGCCCAAACCCATATAATAAACAACACCAAGAATTCACCCTAATGTAAACTATGGGCTTTGGATGATAAGGATGTGTCAATGTAGGTTCATCGATTGTAACACATGTACAAGTGTGGTGTGGGATATCGATAGTGAGGCAGGTCGTACGTGTGTCAGGGTGTGGAGGTATATGGGAACTCTGAACTTCCCACACGATTGTGCTGTGAACCTAAAACAGTTCTAAAAAATTGTTTATTAATTTTTTTAAAAGGGGTAAGTAAATGTTTCCAACAAATAATGAGTTTACTAAGTGCTAAGAATAATATTTCTTGAATGACAGAGTTTAACTTAAATACAAAATAGTAACAGAATGCACTGGAATAAACAAGATACAATTTAACAGAAATAAAGTTTTGCATTTAAACTAATAAAAACTAACTGATTAAGAGACAAATGCTAAAACCTGGACATTTACAGACAAATCCCTGGGAGTTTTACTTGGCCATAAGCTTAATCATAGGTTAACTGCCTGGTATGGCTGCTAGGTTAAGAAAAGCTTCAGCCTTCCTCAACAGAAGTATCTGGATCTATGGTTTTCAAATTTTAGAAGACATAAAACTCACCCAGTGTACTTGCAAATAAAGTCTGATTTTATATGACAGAGGGTGAGCCCTGAGAATCTGCATTTCTGAAAAAGCACCTCAAGGGATTCTGACATAAGTGGTAAAAACCACTCAATATATATTACCAAGCCAGGAGTGGTGGCTCAGGCCTGTAATCCCAGCACTTTGCGGGTAGATCACCTGAGGCCAGGAATTAAAGACCAGCCTGGCCAAAATGGCAAAACCCCATCTCTACCAAAAGTACAAAAAATTAGCCCAGTGGGTGCCTATAATCCCAGCTACATGGAAGGATGAGGCAGGAAAATTGCTTGAACCCAGGAGGCGGAGACTGCAGTAAGCCAAGACCATGCCTTTGCACTCCAACCTGGGAAACAAGAGCAAAATTCCATCTCAAAAAAAAAAAATCTATCTATCTATCTATCTATCTATCTATCTATATATATATAGATAGATAGATAGATTTTTTATATATCTATATTTTTATATATATATATATTTTATATAGATAGATAGATATAGATAGAGATATATAGATCTCTCTCTCTCTCTCCCACACCCCCCCGCCACCCCACCTACCTACCTCTCTACCTATCTAAAATTAGTGCTGGCCACCTCTTCATCTATTAACTAATGAATGTACAGGTATTTTTTACTGCTTTCGACACGTCTTTCTGAAAATATTGTTTATGATTATTTTATCTTTAACAGCCTGAAAGTGTGCAGTCTTTTGAAAAGTGTTTCATTTAGTATTCTAAAACAAAAGAACTTTTGACACATACTGGAGTAAGCTTTGGTCATCCAGAAAATTTACTGATATGAACTATTAAATCATTCTTGGACATACCAAGCAAATGAGATGTTCTGTTTTTCTTTTTAATTAACTCAGGAAAATTGATAGTTATGGCTGATACCATGGCAGGTTAAATTGCCCATTTAATCTTTTTGGTTAATCAGATGATGATGATGATAAGAAAAAAAAAACCCACGCTTTTCCTTAGTGGTTAGTCTTTGGAATATTAATCTACTATTCCAAAATTAGAATATTCTAATTTTAAAAAGCTCTGTAAAATTTCTATCAACCCCTCTAAGACACTTGCAGAACAATCTGCAGAAGAGAGACAGAACAGCAGAAAGGAGGAAATTGAGAACTGAAAAGCCTAATCCAGCCCAAACTGAAGTGAAGCTGAATGAATTTCTCTGGCCTGACCTAGTTCAGTAATAAGACAAATTGCTGTAAGAGTAATGGAGCTCTAGCTTGACAGTGATGACTGACATAAGCTACAAACTAGGTCCTGACAGTAATGCAAAAAGCCATTACATTGTTTCAGTGTTTCCAACGGAGCTCTTGGATTTCTGTATACTTGGCCAGCATATCCACTGGAAGCACTTACCATGATAATCCCCGTGGCTTGGTGGATTGGATAGGATAATCTTCAAGCAACTGAAAGGTGTATAGTCTGTCCTCTTGCCTTCCTTTCCAAAGCTATGACGGATGTTGTAAGAGTAACCTTTATCAAACTGATTGGGAGAAAAAGAAAAAAGAGAAAGTCAGCCAGTAATTATACTGGTGAGGTCAACAACGCAAGCTAGAATCAAAGAGTGCAAAGTGATTATTTTATAGAATAAATTCAGCATTCGTGGGCAGATGTATATTCATGCCATATATATTATTTGGGTCCTTTATGATACAAATAATTTTTTTGAAAAGGTATAAAACTTATAGAAAACAAATTTCTCAGGTGGAAGACAGCTAATATTACCTGCATGTTTAAAGATATAGAAATTTTTTTCCTGAGAAGAATAACCAATTTGTCCTTCTTAGTTTGATTCCAAAGATTATACTAGAAGAAAATCAGTTTAGCCTCTTTTCTACCCACCTTCCCCTAATTCTCTGTGAATTCCCCTATCTACCCATTGTATCTGAAACATCTACTAACACAGTTAATCCTAGGCCAGGTGCAATGGCTCATGCCTGTAATCCCAGCACTTTAGGAGGCTAAGAGGATTGCTTGAGCCCAGGAGTTCAAGACTAGCCTGGGCAACAAGTGACACCCCATCTCTACAAAAAAATTAAAAACTAGCGGGGCATGGTTTCATGCACCTGTGGTCCCAGCTATTCAGGAGCCTGAGGCAGAATCATCGCTTGAGCCTGAGAGGTTGAGGCTGCAGAGAGCCATGATTGTGCCACTGCACTTCAGCCTGGGCAATATAGTGAGACACTGTCTCAAAATATAGTAACAATCTCATCATCAACATCATATCTTCCTCTGGTTTTCCACTATACAAAGTAATCAGCAAATGCTTAAGGAATGAAATGCTACAACTGCCTCCTACTCAGAATCCTTGCCTCCATGTTCATAAAATAAGCTAATGAGATGAGACAGAAGGGACTTTGAAATGAGTCAGACAGGAGAACAAAAGGAACCAGCATATAATGAAAAGTGACCAGGTGCCATGCATTTTGCTAGGTGCTTTTAAAAATATAATCCCATTTAATAATTTAGATCATCACAACTCTTCTATGATGCTACACTTAAGAAAACCGAAGTTCAAAGAATGAAGCAATGTGATGCATGACAGTTACTAAATGGCAGACATGTACAAACAAGTCTGATTCCAAAGCCCATGTTCTTTCCATAATACCACACTTTCTTAGTAATAAGAAATAATAATCTATTTTAAAATAATAGCTTCCAGTTAAATCTTTTTAAGATATAACTTCTCTCTTTCAGACTCCATTTTAAATGACACTTCCTTTTAAAGTCTAAAATCAGAAGTAATCTCTTCTTCCTACATATTTCAATAGCATTTTACTTCTCATATCTATACCTCTCTAGAAGATTTATCTTCATAACATATTTGATTTTTATGGCACTTAACTATACTTCTTTTATGACAGGTTATCATGCTATTTTCTATTAATCACACATTCACAAAGGTGATTAGTTCTTCCAGGACCATAAACTCCTTCAGATAACATCTGTCTGTTAGATCTTTGCACCCACCTCAGTACCAGCATGCATGAAGAAAAAATAAAAATGAACTATGTGAATGTGAAGTACTCCTTGGTCTACTATAGCATCAGGAAGGCTATCATCTCATTATGCTGCTTCCATTAAATGTTTTCCAATGCCTGATGGATGGTGACTTTTTAAATTTATTTTTCAACTTTTTTTAGAGACCAAATATTGCTCTGTTGCCCTGAGTGGAGTACAATGCCATGATCATAGCTCACTATAACCTCAAATTACTGGGCTCAAGAGATCTTCCCACCTTAGCCTCCTGAGAGCTGTGGCTACAGTAGGTGTGTGTCCCCAGGCAGGGACTTGCTATGTTGTCCAGTCTGGTCTTATACTCCTGGCCTCAAGTAATCCTCCCACCTTAACCTCCTAAAGCCCTGGGATTGCAGATGTGAGCCACTATGCTGGGCCCTTGGTTGATGATTTTCTAATTCCACTACTAGGTGACACCCACCTGGCATAACAACCCATACCCCATTGGTCAACCAAAAGCAGACAATGTACCTCTGACAATGTAGCTGGCAAGAGGAAATAATCAATACTGGTGGAATCTTGGGCAAAAACCCAACTTTCCTGGGAAAGAGGGAGGGATTAGGGTGGGTGTCCTATGTTAAGTGGTCATTTGGGCAAAAATTATAAACCTAGAACCAAGTTTCTAAAATGAATTTGAGTATGGCAAATGACAGATTTAGTCAAAAATGTATCTTCTACTCTGACAAAAAACACATGTTTGTTTAAAAGACAAACTTTGCCACTTTCATACTGGAGCACAATCTTAAACTACCACTCAGGGATCTATCAAGGCTTTCACAAACAAAATTATCAGAAGCTGTGAGTGGCTGTGGAGCACATCAAATGTTCCTACAGGATACTTGAAGCAACACTTGTTAAATAGTGAGAAGCCAAATTGCCCAAATAACAAATCATTTTCAAAGGGCAAATTCTTCAAGGTTCTCAGTCTAATAATTAGAGTAAAATGGCTATAAAGAGCTTATAGTTTTTGCTGCCATGATCCTTTAACTTATAAAATGAATACTCTAGAAAGCTTAGAGAATGATTCTTTTAGCAATTTTTCATACATGAAATTACTAAGCATAATACCAAAAAAGTATCATGTAGATAGGAATAAAAATAAAACAGATTATTTTGAGTTTATAAATAATTATACATACTGGCAATGAATTAAAACTTAAATACAAAATGTGGGCAGGCCATATTTTGGAAAGCAGATAAATCCCCCCTCTTTTAAGTGACCCCAAGACACTTTGGAGCTGCCCTTGGCTTTCTTTCTCTAGGCTCATACTAAGAGCAACACACAAATAGTAGGCTTTTTGAAGATCCCAGGCTTTGGAGGCAAAGAAACCTAGGAGAGAAATCTCAGCCTGTCCATTCATAAAGGGTGTTATTTCAATCCTAAATTTTGCTAATCCATAGGGACAGTAATACTAATGCATTAAATTGCTATGAAGATTTAATTAAAATATTAAGCAGAGTACCTGTCACATCCTTTGTTCTCAATAAACATTAGCTGCTACTGGTGAGGAAAAAAAGAAAAATATTTTGGTGTCTAAGTTTAAACACTGACTATGCTACTGCAAACGACTTCTATTGTCAGTAGATATTAACAGAACCTTTACCTAAAGGTTTAGGAGGATAAAAGACTCACTGAACTATTCAACTAAATTTCTAGTCACCTTCTTAATATGTCCTCCTTCTTCCAACTCCTACCCACAACTCTATTCATACAAACTGGCTCTTCCAGTTTGTATGAACTGGAACTACATAATGCCACTTCCTCTGTGGAATCTTCCCAAGCACCCAAGGCAGAAGATGTTGCTTCCTCAAAAGAATGCACAGCAGCAGTTTGTACAGTGCTGTACCTTTCTTCTTGCAATAGAATTTATTTTTGTATCTATCACTTCTAAACTAGGAATGCCTTAAGGTCAGGGACTTGGTTGTGGACTCATCCTAGCATGCCCGCTTAGTATTTGATACAATATCTACTCATAGGAGGTGTTCAGTAACCTTCACTTGAATGAAATAGCAAATAATCAGTAGCTGGCTGGAAGGATCAATGCATAAATGTGCTTCAAGGGATTTTAACTTATCAGAATTAAATAACTTCAAAAACTTGCCGAATCATTCCAACTTTACACTGCTGTTCTGTTTTGATCTTCTTGATAGCTTTTCTTCTTCACTATAACAACAACAAAGACTGAAAAAGAGTTTAAATGATGCCCTCTAAAGAGTATAGTGGACACATTAAAAAATAATAAATTTTACTTTTCTCTCAAAAACTGGCTCAGTATAGTGGGACTGGGCTGTCCAATACTTTAAGGGAATGAGAGAGTCAGAATAAGAGATGGGAAAATACTTTGCTATTTTTTGTGTGAGATTTTTGAATTTAAGATTATAATTTAAATATAGTAAAATGCACATACCTTAAGTCTATAGTTTCATTGGTTTGGGCAAGTGACTTTACCCATATAACCCATGCCCCTATCAGAATGTAGAACATTTCCATCAACCTATAGAATTACCTCTTGCTTCTTCTCAACATTCTTCCCTTCCCTCCACAACCAGAAGCAATTACTGATCTGATTTTTTCACCACAGATTAGTTTTAGCTATTCTGTAACTTTATATCTATGGAATCATTCAGTACAAAGTGTTTTGTGTCTGGCTTCTTTCATGTCCTTTAATGCTTTTGAGATTTATCCATGCCATTACATGTATCAGCAGTTGGTTCCTTTTTATTGCTGAGCTGTGTTCTACTGTATGGATATAACAGATTGCTTATCTAGGTTCTTGCTGATGGACACCTGGATGTGATGCTGTGATATAATAAGAAATGTGTATTTGTTCCCTGCCCCTGGTTCCTCGCATAGAGTTCCCAAAACCCTAGTAATTTCCTGAGCAAGAAGGATGCTAGTGCCTCTTTTGTTCTAATATTTGGTCTGTGGCCTCAGTTTCTGACAGAGTTATAATCCCTTGGAACTTCCTGGGTATTGATAAGAGTGTCTTTTGTTCTAATGAGGTGACTCTTGGTGGGCTCCTGGATGGGGACTGGTCACCAGAAAGACCAGGCCATGATTAGAAGCCTGGAACTTTCAGCCGCACTATCCCATCCTCCAGGAAAAGGAGGGGGCTGGAAAATGAATTACTAAATGCTTAGCCTACGTGATGAAGCCTCCATAAAAATCCCTAAATTGGCCAGGCGCGGTGGCTCATGCCTGTAATCCTAGCACTCTGGGAGGCTGAGGTAGGCATGTCACGAGGTCAGGAGTTCAAGATCAGCCTGCCCAAAATGGTGAAACCCTGTCTCTACTGTAAATAAAAAAATTAGCCAGGCATGACAGCTGGCGCCTGTAATCCCAATTATTTGGAAGGCTGAGGCAGGAGAATCACTTGAACCCAGGAGATGGGGGTTGCAGTGAACTGAGATCCCATCCTTGCACTCCAGCCTGGGGGACAGAACAAGACTCCATCTCAAAAAAAAAAAAAAAAAAAAAAAAAAATCCCTAAACTACAGGGTTTGGAGAGCTTCTGGGGTGCTATACACATGGAGGTGATGGGAGGATGCAACACCCAGAGAGGGCAAGGAAGGTCCATGTCACTTCCCACATAACTTACCCAGAGTACTTCTTTGGTTGTTCACCTGTATCCTTTAAAATATCCTTTATAATAAATTGATAAATGTAAGTATTCTCCAGAGTTCTGTGACATGCTCTAGCACAACCTGAGAAGGGGGTTGTGGTAACCTCCCACTTGCAGCCAAACTGGTCACAAGTTGTGGGTAATCTGGGAACCTACTGCTGGCAACTAGTATATCAAGTAGGGCACAGTCTTGTAAGACTGGGCCCTTAATCCATGAGAGAGCTGCCCTAACTCTGGTTACTGTCAGAACTAAATTGAACATAGGCTATCCAGCTACTGTCAGAGAACTGGTCAGTGTGGGAAAAATCCACACATCTGGTCACTATACTCTCCGTGTTGAGGAAAAGGAGGGGGCTGGAAAATGAGTTAATAAATGCTCAGCCTATGTGATGTAAAACTCTCTGTTGAGAGTATAGTAGGAGAAAATTGGTTTTTTTCTACCATACACACTGAGCTTTTACAGTTTTTGGCTATTCTCAATAAAGTGGCCATGAACATTCCTTTTTTTGTTGTTTCCTGAGACAGTTTCACTCTTGTTGCCCAGGCTGGAGTGCAATGATGTGATCTTGGCTCATTGCAACCTCCACCTCCTGGGTTCAAGTGATTCTCCTGCCTCAGCCTCCCATGTAGCTGGGATTACAGGCGCATGCCACCATGCCCAGCTGATTTTTGTATTTTTAGTAGAGATGGGGTTTCACTATATTGGCCAAGCTGGTCTCAAACTCCTGACCTCAGGTGATCCACCCGCCTTGGCCTCCCAAAGTGCTGGGACTATTGGCATCAGCCACTGCACCTGGCCGAACATTCTTACATATAACTTCTGTAGGTATATACTTTCCATTTCTCTGGGATAAATACATAGAAGTGGAATTGCTGCCAAAAATTCTTCAGATTACTTGTACTATTTTCTACCCCCGCCAGCAATCACTGAGAGTTTTACATTCTCCCCAACAATTGGTATTATCAATTTTGTTAATCTTAGCCATGCTAGTGGGTAGGCAATAGTATCTCACTTTGCATTTCCCTGATGACTAATGATAATGAGCAGTTTTTCATGTGCTTTTTGACCAGTGATATTCCCTATTTTATGGAATGTCTGTTCAAATCTTTTGCCATTTAAAAAATTTGATTGCCTTCTCTTAATTATTCTATAATTGAATAATTCTTTATATATTCTGGACATAAGCCTTTTGTCAAATATAGGTGTAACAAATACGTATATACTTGATGTTATCTTCTGATGAGCAGGTGTGTTTATTTTTGATGAAGTCCAATTTATCAGCTTTTTAATGGTAGTGCTATGTCATAAGATAAATAGCAAATATATTTTTATGTTGTCCTTTAGAAGCTATAATGCTTTAGCTTTTAAGTTTAGATCCGAATTCATCTCAAGTTAATTTTTGTCTGAGGTCTAAGGTAGGAATCAAAGTTCTTTTTTATTCTGCATGTGGAGAAACACCTTTCCCAACACCATATGTTGAAGACACTTTCTTTTTCCCCTTAAATCACTTTGGCATCCTCATCAAATTTGACCACATATATCTATTTTTGGACTCTGACTGAGTCAGATCCAATTGAATTCCATTGATCTATATGTCTATCCTTTTGCCAATAACCCACTGTCTTGATTACAATAACTTTAAAGTAACTTTCAAAGATAAGTAAGTCCTAGTTGTACATTTTCAAGATTATTTTGGCTATTCTACACCCTTGCATTTACATATAAATTTTAGAATCAGCTTGCCAATTTCTATTAAAAAGAGAATGCTGAAACTTTTAGTTTATGTGGTCACAACTGCTAGCAGTCCACAAGTAATCAATAACCAGGGAAACAAACAGTATTTCAACTAAAAGAAAAACTTTCAAAAACGAAGAAAAACTTTCAAGTCATCATTAATTTCACTGGTGAAAACAAGAACACTGAAATTTCCAGCAAACCTTTTATAAACAACTTCTATTTGTTTCTGTAGTCATAAACCATGAACTATAATCAATCTTTTTGTGAAAACTTTTCAGGGAATTGAATTTAGATACCAGATTTCTGGATGTTCATCACAAAATAGGGAAAGACCATTTTGGTTAGCTGTTCTGTTAAAATAATGGAAAGCTAATCTCTCTCAAAGAGAAAAGCCAGAAGTACTAACTTCCCTCTTCTTTCCAATGTATTTACTGCCTTTGTATACATATGTCTAAAATTTGGATCTTTCCAACCCTACTGGAAACAAGAAAACAATAAAAATAAATGAAACGTGGATCTTACTTAGCTTTCAAACTATCCATGTATTTATCAAACAAATTGTCATCTCTGGTTTTCAGATTTTCAAATTTGAGAAATACTGTACAGAAACTGTACCTACTGGGAAATATTTTTTAGCAAATATTTTCTAGGTCTTCATATCCATGACTCAAAGGAAAATCTCAAAGCATTCGATATAAAAAGAGGTAGGAAGACCGGGCACAGTGGCTCATGCCTGTAATCCTAGCACTTTAGGATGCCAAGGTGGGTGGATCACCTGAGGTCAGGAGTTCGAGACCAGTCTTGCCAACATGGTGAAACCCCATCTCTTCTAACACAAACACTAGCTGGGTATGGTGGCACATACCTGTAATCCCAGCTACATGGGAGGCTGAGGCAGGAGAATTGCTTGAACCTAGGAGGCAGAGGTTGCAGTGAGCTGAGATGGCCCCATTGCACTACAGCCTGGATGACAAGAGTGAAACTCTGTCTCAAAAAAAAGAAGGAGAAAGAAGTAAAAGGAAAACATACATTTCTGTCTAGGGTCTTCCCGCCCACTCCATTCAGTGTGGGGAAAGGACAGAAAGTCAAGACAGGTCTGAAGGTGGGTAAGTGGCAGTTTGCAACCTTCCAAATTAGTCCAGACATCCCAGCTGTGGCACTGGCAATATGCCAATACACATTTCTACCAAAGACAGCAGTGGTTACTTTCAGAGGCATTATGTTAATGACTGATCTCAAGAAAAATTATAAAGCAGGCACATCTTTATCCTGTTCCAACCCTGTTCTCAGAGCCTCTTTCACAACTTTGTCTTCTATTGCAGGCCCAACTAGGGTCTAGTGACGTTATTACATTTAAAGTATTTATGCCCAAATCTATTCAGACACTATGATGTAAACATCTCTTTGCTGAGATGGACAGTGAATGGGCTTCCTTAAAGTCTTTCTTAAAAGGGAAAAAACACAAGACTAAATATTACTCCTATTTTCTTTTCTTTTTGAGACAGAGTCTTGCTCTGTCACCTGAGGCTGGAGTGCAGTGGTGTCATCTTGGTTTACTGCAACCCCACCTCCCAGGTTCAAGCCATTCTCCTGCCTCTGCCTCCCAAGTAGCTGGGATTACAAGCACCCTCCACCACACCCAGCTAGTTTTTGTGTTTTTAGTAGAGACGGGGTTTCACCATGTTGCATGTTGGCCAGAAGGGTCTCAAACTCCTGACCTCAGGTGATCCACCTTCCTCAGCATCCCAAAGTGCTTGGATTACAAGGTGTGGGCCACCATGCCTGGTCTGCTACTCCTATTTTCAAAGCAACAAAAACTTCATTATGCAAGTTTGCCTTAAACAATAAAGTGAAGATGGTTAGAAAGTATCCTTTAGAGAGAGATTTATATTCAAAAAGGAACATCTTCTTGACTGAAATGAGGGAAAGGAGCCATATATATGTGTGTGCAGAAATCACCATAAGGATATAGCATTTAAAATTTTTTAATTTTAAAATGTATTTTCTTACACATGCAGGTTTGTTACACAGTTATAGTGCCTGAAGCTGTTAGGGCTTTTAATGATCCCATCACCCAAGTAGTGAACAAAGTACCCAGTAGGCAGTTTTTCAAACCTTCTTCTCCCTCTCTCTCAGCTCTAGGTCCCCAGTGTCTTTTATTCCCATATTTATGAGTACCCAATGTTTAGCTCCGACTTATAAGTGAGAACATGCAGTATTTGATTTTCTGTTCCTGTGTTAATTCACTTAGGATAATGACCTCCAGCTGCATCCATGCTGCTGTAAAGGACATGATTTTGTTCTTTTTATGGCTGTGTAGTATTCCTTGATGTATATGTGCCACTTTTTCTTGATCTAATCCACTTTTGATGGGTACCTGGGTTGATTTCATGTGTTTGCTATTGTGTAGTGCTGGGATAAACATAAAAGTGCAGATGTCTTTTTGGCTGAACAATTTATTTTCCTTTGGGTATATACCCAGTAATGAGATTCTTGGGCAGAATGGTAATTCTACTTTAGTTTGAGAAATCTCCAAACTGGGGATTTCCTCAGGGGCTGAACTAATTTGCATTCTCACCAGCAGTGTGTAAGGGGGCTCCCTTTTCTCTACAATCTCACCATCACCTATTAATTTTTTGGCTTTTTAATGAAAGCCAAATTCGACATTTCTTAAGGAAGATATTTTAACCTTTTTTAGTGACAGGTGTTTCTTACCTGTAAGAATTTGGAACTCTAATTTACATATTAAAAGAAAGAAACGGAGAGTCTGCTAAACTACAAAGTGACCTCATTATTACTCACCAGTGCCCAGAATTTAGCATAACAAAATCATTAGAAGCAGGTCCTGTGAAGATTAGTTACAATAAGTACTAAAAGAAACTCAAGCTCAGCATCAGGGTCACACATATAAATGAACCTGCCAGAGGAAAAGGGCATGAAACCATCCTATGGGCTTTTCTTAGCACACATTCTTGCTAGAATTTTTTGACCTATTGATTATATTGTCTTGAGTCACTACCTTGAAGTCTTATGTATAATTTTAATAGCCAGAATGATTTCACAGGCATTTAATATACAGTGCCCCCTTTTAAATTCTTATGTAACTAAATTGCTCAATTACTATGTATAAAACTAAATTTGTAATCAGTCACCTATAGATTCCAAATACTTCCCTTTAACTCTTAACTTCACTCTTAGAGATCACTGGAACATCACGCATATTCGAACCAAACAACACACTGAAGGAGATGTGGAGGCCCCAGGGAGTCCAGGAGGCAGTAAATATTACTGGCTAAACCAAGGGCTTTGAAGTCTGATACTCAAGTTTAAATATTGTCTCCACTACATGCTAGCTGTGTGACCTTCAACAGATTACTAAACTTCTCTGCAACAGTTCTCTTTTATGTAAAAAAGGAGTTATATCTATCACATACGGTTGGCTTGGGGATTAGCTCATTTTCATAAAGTACTTGGTACAGGGTCCTGTATACAGTGATGAAATGCTCTCCTTGACCAAACTTTGGTCAGGCTCTTCTAAATCTTCATCTCAACTAAGCCTTGACCTTTGGACTTGTGTGTTCCTCTTTACATACCCCAGTTGTAACAGGAATCTTACAAAGTCAGTTTAGTGAAAACTCCCTTGATACTGAGATCACCCTCAATATCTGATCAAATTCCTCACTGCCACCATTGGTATCTTATCACCTGGCCAACCTGCAGCAAGAATCCTGTTAGTTCTGTTTAACCAGAATCCCCTTACTCATGACATTTCTTTCCTCTTAATTTTTCATCCATTGAGCACCCCCAACCCTACCCTGCTCTCTATTTGGAATTAAGAATCCCTACTCGTCCATGCTCTCTATATGGAATTAAGCCCAGTTCTATATGGTGATTCCTTCTCCCTTTTGCAGCTTTTCCTGAATAAAATCTGTTTTTACCATTTTAACCACTATCTCTGATTTTTCTTTAACAGTTTTGGTCCATGTTTCAGATCTGGATTTGGATCCCTGGACACAATAACCACACCCAGACTTTGCCTACAGTCTGCTTGCTTTCTGGGTATCTGGTGGTGAGTGACACCAGTATCCAGTGCCCCAGATAAATGTTCATTGAAGCACAGTGAGGACAGATTTTGATTAAGGTTCTGATTACACTGTCTGAAGCTGGGTCAGAGGCCCAGACTTCTTGGTTTGAAAGGCATCTACTCAGCTAGAAGTCTTTCTTTCTGGGGTTCACTGTGTCAAGCAGACATTCACTCCCTGACTCCTGAGCTTGGCTCTTGGCTGGGAAATTTTTCCTGGAGTTTTGTCTCCTGGGATGAGGACTTTCCCTAGCTGTTTTTTTCCAGTGGGGATCCACTCCCCAACTCCTGGGCTGGAATTTTTTCCCTGCTCTTTGTGAGGCCTCTCTGTTCTGTATATTTAATCCTGCTTCTCCTATGGCAACTTCTCAGTTGAAACCTCACCTTCTCAAACTCCTGCTTTGCCACAATAATTCTAATACTGTCTGCTTGCTTTCTCACTGGCAAAACCTTACCAAAAACTCTCCTCAACTTCTGGGGCTCCTGGTATATCCCCAAATTAGTCCATCTAAAAAGAGCCCTAGAGCAAAAAAGAACAAAACTTTTGGATACATAGTGGTCTGCTTATTTCACTTGGTATCAGGAAGCCAAAACAGCTAAATAATTGAAGTCTCATTCAACTATTGAGGCTTTTTAACACTAACTTTAGAAAAAATTTTCTGACTCAGTGAAGTTCCTAGAGCTCTCAACAGCACCTCCAAATTCTCCTCCTAGCTCTATTTTATAGCCTTCTCTCCCAGAGTCTCTTCCACCATCTGCCCCCTCCTCCACCCCTCACCTCCCTGTAACCATAAGGTTCACTGGCCTCCATCTCCTTCAGATGAAGCCCAGGATCAGCCAGTACCTGTTCTTAAATAGAAGAGAGAACATTTAAACCTTGGTCTAGATCGGAATTACATCCTATCACTAAATACTTCCCCGACCATAGAAAGGAAACGGAAAGGTTTGTTTACAAATTTAGAATCATTCTAGGTGTGTATTCTCTGGGATTCCCTGACTTAAATCAACTTATATGCCTGTTAGTTGGCCTTAGAAATGCCTCCCTTTGTTTTGAAAAAGCTAAATGGACCACTATTTCTGACAGTCTTCAAGGGTCTCAGCCTACCCTGATAACCCGAGAGAAGCAAGAAATTACTAGGAACCATCCATCCAATCTATCCCATTAAAATTGACTGGTCACATATCTAACACTGAAAATAACAAACTAGTGAAACTGTGGCTATCACCATCAATTAAAGACAACATGGAAAGACCATTCGGGGGGTGGAACTGACTTTCCAAACAGCCTCTGCTCAAGCTATGCAATCTTGTAAATGGTTTCAGGCCAGAGCTCCATGACACATTACAGAAAAATAATATTAACAAAATGTATACATATCTAGGCTCTAGACATTAGCCCAATAATATGGTAATAGTATTTCAAAAACATTGGAAAACACACAATGCAAGCTTATGGCACTGCAGTTAAGACAACTAGAAAAACCTGAAAAATTTATCTCACAGTAAGATCCACAATGAAGGCTCCCAGTGATCTCAACAATGTGCCAAAATGGTGAGGAAAAAGACACTGGTCCTGGAAATGCCCCATGCTCAAGAGGAGGGAAAAACCCTAGTTCCCCCTCACCAGAGAATTGTGTATTTTCCTCCAGAGAAGTAAATGTCCCAATGCCGTCAACTACCGCTAAACTTGATTGAAGAAAAAAATGTTACAAGTTAAAGGGCATCCCACCACATCTCTCCTCAATACCAGGGCAACACATTCTATCTTCAATACCTCGTTTCGTGTCCCATTCCCCAGTCACCAAACTTTACCAGTGGTGGGTTTTGATGCTTTGCCCCGAGCTCATCCTCATAGTTCTATGGGACCTCTTAAGGTCAAGATAATTTTCTACTCAGCCACTACCCCAGTAAACCTGTGTGGAAAGTATCTTCTCAGGGATGGAGGTACAAAAATTCCTGCCAGACTCTTTCTACAGGCCCCTGAGTTCTTCTCTTCATGTCTGTGTCCCCTAATGATTTTGTCTGACTTCCCCCAAGCAGACAGTTCCTTTGCCCACTTCAACCTATCTACTTAAAATGAATGTGTTAAAAATAAATAAATAAATAAATAAAATAAAATGAAGATGTAAGCAAACTATTAAAATTCTCTAAGGTATATGGGATACAGAACCCTATAAGATAGAAACAGATCCTTCCCTGCCTCTCCCCATGATGCCCCAGTATCATTTAAAACCATAAGGACTAAAGGTTGCTTCCCTGATAATGAAAGGTCTGTTAGACATAAGTCCCCACTTTTTTTTTTTTTTTTTTTTTTTTTGAGACGAAGTCTTGCTCTGTCTCCAGGCTGGAGTACAGTGGCGCAATCTTGGCTCACTGCAACCTCCACCTCCTGGGTTCGAGCGATTCTTCCGCCTCAGCCTCCCGAGTAGCTGGGACCACAGTCGCGTGCCATCATGCCCTGCTAATTTTTTTGTATTTTTAGTAGAGATACGGTTTCACCATGTTGGCCAGATGGTCTCGAACTCTTGACCTCGTGATCCGTCCGCCTCAGCCTCCCAAAGTGCTAGGCTTACAGGCGTGAGCCACCATGCCCAGCCTAAGTCCCCACTTCTAATCTATGTGTTACTCCCATTTGGCTATTAAAAGTCAGGTGGGAAAGGATATCAGTTCCTTTCAAAGATTTATCAATAACATTGTCAAATCAAGATTTCCCTTGGTGCCTAATCCCAACACTATCCTGTTATCTCTTCCAACAAGCAATATTTCATGGTGATCAATTTTTGTTCTGCCTTTCATAACATTCCCCTTCATAAAGAATCTCACTACTTCTTTGCCTTCACCTGGGAAAATAAACAATACACCTGGACTGTTATGCCCTAAGAATTTACTAAGGCCCTATATATTTCTCGTACATGTATTTGATGGACTTAAAATTCCCAGGAGACTCTACTTTAATCCAGTATGTAAATGGCCTCCTCCTAAGCACTTTCAGTTATGACAACTCCCTTTAGGACACTGAATACTTTCTTAAGGCAACTGCAAGAAAGGACCACAAAGTTTCTAGAGGAAAAGTTTAATTATTCTGTGTGTTCAATATCTGGGTCATGGTATTTCAGCTGCAGGTAAAATTATCTTCACTGGCAGAGCTTCTACTATTCATCATTTTCCTCTTCCTGAAACAAAATAACTGAGACGTTTTTGGATCTTATGGGCTATTAAAAGATGTGGATACCTAATTTCTCATAGAGGGGTGATTGCCTCACTCCTCTATGCCATAATTAGGGAGTTATCCCCAGACCCAGTAGTCTGAGACCCTTTATCCAAAAATGCTTTTGAACCTTTAAGGTTCACAGGCTGCACTATGACTTTTCCTCATCTGAGATTAGTCTTCTCTTACATTTTTCTGTCCCTAAATTTAGGAGTGCCTTCTTCTCCCCCAGCTCTGCCTTTTCCTTATCTCCTAGCAAGACTATTTCATCCACAGAACCTCTGTCAAGCCTGGGGTGGACTAGTCACCACTTCCTATAACACCACAAACTGAGGGTATTGTCCTCCCTTTACTGTGGGCACATCTGGCATTTTCAAGATTCCTGTGAGCAATCAAAATTCCTGTTTTGCTATAACCTTCCGTCTCTTTTCTTCCATTTTAAACCAGACAAATACCCATTATGAGAAAAACCCCTGAATATACTCCAGTCTATCCTTGCAAGGGTCATGTCCACTCTCATCATAATCTTACCATCAGTTCTTTTCCGGGAACAAGCATTTGTCATTACACCTCTCCAGCCATCATTAAATCCAACATAAAGCCTCCAAGCCACTACAGGTTCCCGGGCATCCCTCATGTCAATAGAAATGTCCCCATTTCCCCTCTTGGCCTAATTTCTCTGACCCAAGCCAACTACAAACAGTCCATCTCCAACAAATCCTTTGTCAATCATCAAAATGTTTATTCTTTGGTCACCTTCAACCATCAGATAATTATCTTACGACTCTTGACTCCTGGCTAGCTCCCAGTGATTCTTATGTTGTCTGTGGAACTCAAACCTATTAGCTGCTACCAGACAATGAGAATGGATCTTGCTAACTCTCTCATCTTACTAATCTCTTCATCTACTTGATTCCTCACAATTTGTTTCCTTTTTCAAAGTTATCTTTAAAACTATCACCCACTCCTTCCATTTCACCTCACTCTCACTCTGAGAGCAAAAGAGGCATCCAGAACATCATAGGTTCTGTTGCAGGTGTTCTTGGTTACTCAGGTGGTGACTTAGAACAGCTACAGGAACTGGGCGTAAGTTCTATCCATGATCTCAAGACGATTACCAAGTCTCAACAGATGGCTCAGCTGGTCCTTACTGAAAAGGAACTGAACACGAGATGGACTTAGACTACTGAGAGAAAAGAATAATGCTTTATTTCCTTAAACAAAAGGAGCAACTGACAAGATGCCCTCCTTGACCATGCTTCAGTTGGAATCCTCTTCTCAACTAGGCCTTGACCTTTGGTATCAGTTTTGCATAGCGCAGTTGTAGTAAGAATCTTGCAATTAGTTTAGAGAGAACCCCCTACCCTCCAGTAACTGCTCTGCTTCAATATTTCATCACTCTCAGTATCTAATCAAATTCCTCATCCCTGCACTCTCCAACAACCCCCTTGGTATCTCATCACTCAGCCTGTCTTCAGCAAGAATCCTTTTAGGTTGGCTTAACCAGAATCCCCACACTCCTTAAGATTTTTTCCTCTCCATAATTTTTCATCCACTAATGCCAGCTTGCTCTTTAGCTATACATCCCCACTGGTCTACGCTGTATTCAGAATCAAGCCCAGTTGTCTACCAAGGTCTCTCTTCCTCTATCACAATAGTTCCTGAATAAAATTTGCTTTTATCCCTTTAGCTACTGTACTGTCCAGCTCTACTTTTCTTTTAAAAATAGTAAGCATTCAATACTTTAAAGTTACTAACATTATCAAGGTTGTCAGTTTTACTATTAGCTAGAAAAAGCTATCTTGAGTAGGTCAGACCTGGTGTGTTGTTTAATATTACTTAAATTACTTATGTTTTGCCTCCAGCTTCCTCATTAGAAAAACCTGCATCTAGTTACTCCCTCTAACTCCTCATAGGACCTTAAAAAAATCAGTTAAGCAATTTGAAATCTGTAACACAGCTGGAAAACACTGCTTCTGTTACTCTAATTCAGCAAATTACCTCCTATGGTGTATTAAATATTCCTTCTTCTGCTCTTAAGAGTTAATTCACTTCTCATTGGTGAGAATGTTTCACAGGCTTATGAAGCAGCAAGGTGTTACAGAGATAACACAGATTTTGGTTCTAACTTTGCCACCTACTAGCTAAATTATGTTAGACAATTATATGTTATCTCAGTCTCTTTGTAAACTGTAAGTATATATTATAATCATATGCTACAAATATTTGTATAAAATTTGCACAAACTAGTTAGTGCCTTTTTTGAAAGGTGAAATTTATAAAATAGTGTATTGTACAAGTATATTTTGCAAAATATATCTTTGAAGACTCCTGGGAGTGCCCTTGAAAAAGTGTTAAAAATTGTAACATTTCACAGATTATGAAGGTTCCATCCAAAAAAAGTAGGACATATGTTCTTCATCTCCATGTCTTACTCTCTTCCCCTGAAGCCATGGAGAACATTTTCAGTTCTGGACTCCAGAGTACACAAAGTTTCTTTCTCAAATTTCCCCTGAGGCAAGGTCAATATAGTTTTAACATTTTCATTGACCACATTGTTGTCAGAAAATGGAAAAGAAATAGTGAAATGCCAAAAATCCAGAGTATTAAACAGAATAACCCTATACAAACTGATGTGGCCATTCATTAAGCAGACCACTTTCAGTGAGGTCAGTAGATCAAAAGAAAGGTCAGCTGTGTATCAAAAGCTCTGCCATAATCATCACAGGAAAATGAAGAGCTATCTGTTCAGGAATACTGGAGAGAGGCTGGGTAGTGATAGTGGGTTTGTTTCATCTTATTCACTATTCCCAAATAGACTCAGAAAACAAGATTTGAGGGTAATTTGTCAACTGGGGCTGTGTGATTTGCATCATTCTAACTATATTCAGACAAATTTATTAAATAAAGAGTATCATTTCTAAATTTCTAATGGGGAACTTAGTACAAATGCAGTAATGTTATTAGAAAAAAACAGGGTAACACAGTGATGTTTCAACAACAGTAGCTTACATTTCTACAGATCTTTAGTGTTTAATAAGATGATTCCAGGATGATTCTTCCTGAACTCTTCACTAACTGTAAGATGTGCAAATTAGATATTTATATTTTCTAAATGAGGAAACTAAGGTTTTCTTGAAGTCAGGTGAATAGTTATTGCGGTTACTTAATGAGAAAGCTGAAATTAAAATCCTAGTCTTCTAAATTATAGAAAATATTATAAAACTATAAATGGAGAAAAGAAATAAACACATATAACCAACTATCAGTTAACCATCCAACTACAGGCTGCTTCCCCACTTTCATTCAGTTGCTTCAAGGGTCATCTCAAAGTGGCACTGAACAACATGTTTCTGATTCCAACGATTTCCAATGAAAACCAGAGAAAAGTATCTACTATCTAAAGAAATGGTAACTCTAACAAGTCACTCATATTATTTATCTGGTTTCTAATTTAACAGAACTTTAGAATAATAAAATATGGCAAACTTGAAGTCCAAAATCTGATCCCAAAAATACTAAACAGTGTTTCAGTGTGCTTTCAAATGGCCAATTTTCCTCACATTCCAGTCCTCTATAATTATCAAGTTGAGGACATGACAAGGAACCTAGTACAAACAAAATCAGAGAAAAGGAAGTATATAAATGGAAAGGAAATGACGCAGAACATGCCACTGCTTATTAAACTAGCAACTGGATCTGGAACCTCAGGAAATTTAGTTTTCTTATCAGTTAGAATTAGGATTTAAAAGCTGAACCAGGCTTCAGCTCTTACCTAGTGCAGCCATTATTTTATAGTAAAACAAGGAACAGAGGGTCTAACCCTAAGTTGCAGGGTAAGTTAGAAAAAGAACCTTAGGGTGAGGCATGGTGGCTCATGCCTGTGATCCCAGCACTTTGGGAGGCTCAGGCAGGAGAACTGTTTGAGTCCAGAAGTTTGAGACCAGCCTGGGCAACATAGTGAGACAAAAAAATTTTAAACATTAGCTAGGCATGTTGCCCCATGCCTATAGTCCCAGGGAGGCCTTAGACCTTGTATTGCCCAGTTTGTGCACCTCTTGTTCACGTCTTTAAACCCTGTGAATAGCACAAAGCCTAGCCAATTGCAGCTGCTCAATAAATGGTTAATTGGCTGAACTGTTAGCAGTCCTTTTTGTACTGTATGTTCGAAGGGTCATTCCTACCAGAGGACTAAAAGCTAATCTTATGATTTCTCTGTTAACTTTCAGTGCCAAAAAAGATTTAGCAAGTGACTTTCAGCCCCTAAATACTATAACTTAACATACTATTTGAACAGAGGCCTTCAACAATTCAACCTGGAGGAAATGGTCAGGGTGAGTTCTACAGTAGATAATTTTAATCAGCTATCTGTTCAGACAGGTATGCCCACTAGTAAGGATACATTAATGATAAAATTTTCACCCTTATCTTAGAAAAATCTGCTTTATCGGGGGGGTGGGGAGTTGGGGAGAGACAGCATGGGGAGAAATGCCAGATACAGGTGAAGGGGAGGAAGGCAGAAAATCACACTGCCATGTGTGTACCTATGCAACTATCTTGCATGTTCTTCACATGTACCCCAAAACCTAAAATTCAATTAAAAAAAAGAGAAAAAGAAATCTGCTTTATTCATTGATATGAATGCTGCTGACATAACAGTAATGAAAAATTATTAAACTTCCAAATATCATTTGCCAAAATTTGAGACAGAAACCATAGACAACCCTTCACTTATAAAGTAAAACATTTACTAATCACATGCTTCCAGCCTGAAAGACTAGATTTAGTAATCCTCAAAAGGTGATGAATTTAGTCTCTATCTCAGTAGTAAAGAGCCAACATAAAACAAATATCACTATAAAAACACAGGAGCAGGCTGAGTGATGTAGAATTTGCTAGTCCAAGACAGTTGGCTCAGCTTGAATAAATGGTCTTTTCACCCGGTAGAAACAAGAAAACTGAAACATCATGCAAGTCTGCAATCAGAGACTGCACAAAAGTTAGATGATCAGAGCTAATCTAGAGAGAAGCTGTCTTTTCTTCACAGAAGCAGGAATTATGGTTTTTAAAAATGTTTTGAAGAATTAAATGCAAATTTATTTCACTTCTGCTGGATTAGTTTCATCCTGTTTACTTATTTTCCCAGATTTATTTTCTTCACCTCCTTTATACATATATATAGTTGTTTTTCTAGAATTCCTTATCTGGCTACTTTAATCCACAGTGAATATTTTCAAGTGTTGACTATTTTGATAGAATTTTTAAAAATCGAATGTGATCATCAAAAAGATGTCTAAAGATTATTACAAATGGGGTTCAAGACATGCTATCCCAAAATATGGCACTTTGGCATTTCAGGAAGCAGCAAAAGCAGAAAAATCGCTCTCGTGATTGACCCTTCTCCCCTAAAGCAGGTTATAAAACCTAGAAAGAATTCTTTGACCTCCCTCTGAGTAACAACTTCATTCCAGAGATGCCCCGGAGGAAAGAAATATCCTTATCTTTGAAGACACAGGGAAGTAGAGAAGAATATGAACAAATAGGCCTTGCAAGGTGGTTCCCAATTTATTAGATTATATCCCTTTTATCTTATAATACTTCCTCATGACCAGTTGTCATCAAACTAAGCATAAAAATAGTTTTCCTGTTTCTTTGGGTTTCCATTCCTTATGAAGGTTCCCATGTCATGTCAAACCTATATTAAATAAATGTGATGCATTTCTCTTATTAATCCATCTTTCGTTATAGGGCCTCAGCCATGAACCTAAAGATGGGTGAGAAAAATATCTTTTCTCCCCTACACTACTTGTAACCTAGTAAAAATATTATGTGTAATGAGTCTAAGGTTTTTAACTTTTAATTAATTAATGAATGTTATTTTTTGTAGAGAGGTGATGTTGCTATTATACCCAGGCAGGTCTCAAACTCTTGGCCTCAAGCAACCCTCTGTCCTGGGCCTCTCAAAGTATTGAGATTACAGGCATGAGCCACTACACCCAGCAAAGTCTAAGGTTTTGAAGAGCTACCAAGAGGACTACAAGATACAACTTCTTAATCCTACAAATGTTAAGAAATATTTAACATTTTCATAAGTATTTAAATATTTTTATATATTGATATATTTCAGAATGTTTCTGGGTGTATAAAGGTTAAGAATTTTCTTATATTACTAGACTATATTTTATCACATATAAAACTATAACTTTGTCCGTTTTAGTATTTTTCTCCTTATACTGCACTTTGTATAATATTGTCATTTAAAAGTTTCTTTTAAATTCCACTTGCTGTTATCTGCACCCTCCCTCTCCATGCCCACTTTTATTTTCAATCTTTCTGTGTCAGGACAACTTAAATAAGCAGCAAATGAGTAACTGGTTACCCAGGGCTACCCTCTAGTGGTTACTCATAGCATATTAAAATATGTATTTTTCTATCAATGTCAAAAATGAATCAAACTGTACAAAAAGAGACAATATCTTTAGCACACTTCTACTTTGTCAATTATCAAATTAGCTCCAGTATAGTTTAATTTTATCAAAGTAATGTTTCTCACAAAGTCACAACAGTATCTTGAGATATTTCACTTACTAGATTACATGTTCTTTTCTAGTCATCTAAGCATTACTACATAACAGACAACCAAAAGAACAAAATGACATAAAATTTTTAAAGGTAGCTGTAAATAATAGAAGACTATACCATGCATTGAAATGACAAATGTGATGAGCTGAAGTTTTAATTTACTGTGACAAGCCAGATTGTTCCTGTACATTTTCAAGGACGAAAAAAATATGGATCTATAGCCTCCTGTTGTAAGCAAGGGTTTGTTTATTTTCTAAAGGTCAGGAACCAATAGTTCACACTTGGTGAGACTAAATTCCCTAAGGGCTGCTTCTGAAGGAGATCAAGAGAGAAATGTATCCAAAAAAAAGCTACATCAAGAACTTGAAAAAAATGTATGTTAGGTGATAAATGGCTACTTTATTTTTTGAAGCAAATTTACAAGGCTTTTTGGAAATGTGGTTGATTTCAGGACTGAGGAAGGGAAAATACAAGATGAGTTTGAACCTTTTGGTGCCAGAGAAGATGTGCTCAAAAGGATGCAAGTGTATCAAAAAAGCACAGGAACCAACCTGAAAGAGCTCCCAGTGGCCAAAGCTGGAACATTTTGGACAACAAAATCAACAACAAAGGCTGGATTATAACCCATGGAATAAAATACATATCCATGAATGTGCACCAACATAAATAACTGAAAAATAAATGGGGGGAAACGGACAGCTTTTCCTTACAGAAAAATTCCAATAACAAACATAGATGGAATGCGGGAGATAGAAAATAACCTTTAGAGCACATTAGTGATAATACTTGCAGGCAAGATCCATGGAGGGATGTCAAAAATCAGTGGGGGAGCGGGACATTTACATAGTCTAAAAGTAAGTCCCCCAAGATGTTCTGAGGAGAACACAGTAACTCTACAGTGGAGAAACCCAGCAGATAACACTTTAACCACGTGATCAAGGTTAATATCACCAGTAATACGTTATCATTATAAATAAGTGTTATCACATACCCTTAGAGGGATGTGATCAGAAGTGAATATCATGCCTGTTCTGCCAAAAATGCATAACCTCAATCTAATCATGAGAAAACTTGAGACAAACCCAAAGTATCAAGATCATGAAAAGAGAAGAAATGACTGAGAAATTGTCACAGACTAGAAAAGATTAAGGAGACATGACAGCTAAATGCAATGTGGAATCTTGGATTGGATCTTGGAACAGAAGAAGGACATTAGTGAGGAAAATGGTAAAATGTGAATAAAGTCTCTAGTTAACAGTATTGTACCAGTGTTAATTAGTTGATTCTGACAGGTGAATAATGTTTGTGCAAGATGCTAATATTAGGAGAAGTTTGGTGAAGAGTATATGTAACTGTACTATTTTTCTAAATTTTCCATTAGTCTAAACTTTTTTCACAAACAAAAAGTTTTTATCTGGGTGTGGTGGCTCATGCCTGTAATCTTAGCACTTTGGGAGGCCAAGGCAGGTGGATCACTTGAGGTCACGAGTTTGAGACCAGCCTGGTCAACATGGTAAAACCCCATCTCTACTAAAAACACAAAAATTAGCTGGGCCTATGCAGTGGTGGACACCCGTAATTCAAGCTACTTGGAGGCTGAGGCAGGAGAATCACTTGAATCCGGGAGGCAGAGGTCGTAGAGAAGCAAAACTGAGCCACTGCACTCCAGCCTGGGCCACAGAGCAAGACTCCATCTCAAAAAAAAAAAAGTTTATGTACCAGGCAATGACCAAGTACAACATAGATTATCTAATTTGATTCTCCTAACAATTCGGCAAATGTAGTATGAATATCCCTATTTTACAGCCTGGGAAACTGAGACTTCAAAAGATTACGTGAAATGTTCAAATGCGCACAGTAAGATGTGTCAGGAATAAAACCTTGTTATAATTTGTTCCATCTCTGTTCTTTCTACCATGTTACCATGAGGATGCACACAGGCATGTATTCACCCAAGAAACAGAAGTAATCTCTCCTAAAACTAGAGTAAAACTTTAAAGTGGCAGCAATGCTAAAAAACAGTAGAGGCTATATTTAGAATCTGGTGGCAATTTTCAATTTGCTTAAAATATGCAGTTTTGGGGAAACATGTTTTTCCATCAAAAAGGTAAATTTCTATATATTTAAATAAAGCCATTCAAATTTACTGTGACATCCAGCAAGTCTTATAAAACTACACAAATTATAATATACTGCTATGCTACCCAATATGAAGTATAAAAAAGATAAATTTGTAACAAAGGTCATTTAACTTCAATAGGCATAGTTGTTTTATTACATACTTGAAAGATACCTAATACAGATAAGAGGGGAATTTTCAGATGTCTTAGTGTTTTTTTCCTTGCAACTTGCAACATTAAACCATTTATCTACATAAACACCATATAAATATTTAATACAAAGAAGGAGTATATCAAGCCCTATAGAAATATCTGAGAAATAAAATGTTCATGACGGAAAAGAAATGCTTCCCCCTTTTCCCTTTTAGTGATACGTCACAGGCATCACCATAATGACAGGTTACTTCACTTTGTGAATTATGATAAAGAATCAGAATTAAGCCTCTAAGCAAAGTGGTTCCTTTCTTATAACCAAATGTAACTGAATTAAATTATTGATGGACTGTGTTCTCTGCAGTGCAGGAGGACGGCTCTACCAAGGGAGAGCTATGTAAACTTCATTGCCAGGCTTCAGGTTATCTGTTTACTTCTGAACTTTAATGTGATTTATCATTAAGAACTGAATTTGTTTTGCCACACTATTCCTCCCTTTGAATGAACTATACACTGGAAACATGCTAATAGAAAAAGTAGATAAAACAAATTGCATTTTTCCCCAATTTTACAACCTAAAATTTTTTTAAAGCACATAATTTTAAATGTTAGAAGATGATTTAAATATCCTAACAAATCTCTCACATGTTTATTTATAGGAATTTAACTTAAAAATTAAAATATCGGCCTGGAGCAGTGGCTCATGTCTATAATCCCAGCACCTTAGGAGACGGCGGTGGGAGGATCGTGAGGTCAGGAGATCGAGACAATCCTGGCTAACATGGTGAAACCCCATCTCTTATTAAAAACACACAAAAAACAGTAGCCAATTAAGCCAACTGGGCTCCTTTCCTCATGGGGACCCAGTGTGCAATGGCTGCAAACAGCAGCTTCCTTGGTAGTGTATGCAGCCTGTTTCTGGTATGGGTTGCTCTAGGGGACCTTGGAGACAGGCCTTCCAGATGTATCTTCATGTGTCTCACCTTGTACAACTCCAATGTAGGCTCCAAACAGGTATGCGAGGTGCCTTTGGAAAGCCCCAGGGCACTGTGGCCAGGGTTCACATTGGCCAAGTGATCATGTCCATCTGCACCAAGCTGCAGAACAAGGAGCATGTGATTGAGGCCCTGCGCAGGGCCAAGTTCAAGTTCCCTGGCCGCCAGAAGATCCACATCTCAAAGAAATGGGGCTTCACAAAGTTCAACGCTGATGAATTTGAAGACAGGGTGGCTGAGAAGCGGCTCATCCCAGATGGCTGTGGGGTTAAGTACATCCCCAATCATGGCCCTCTGGACAAGTGGCAGGCCCTGCACTCATGAGGGCTTCCATTGTGCTGCCCCCTTGTAATATGAACCAATAAATTTACTTCCTGTCCAAAAAAAAAAAAACCACAAAAAATTAGCCAGGCGTGGTGGCACGCACCTGCAGTCCCAGCTACTTGGGAGGCTGACACAGGAGAATTGCTTGAACCTGGGAGGCAGAGGTTGCAGTGAGTCAAGATCGTGCCACTGCACTCCAGCCTGTGTGACAGACTGAGACTCCGTCTCAAGAAAAAAAAAAATTAAAATATCAATGGTATATTATCATAAGCATGGCTAAGAGAACAGTTAGGAAAAATAAACTGAGTGCAGACTAAATCAGACAATTTAGGCTGGGTGTGGTGGCTCACGCCTGTAATCCCAGCATTTGGGAGGCTAAGGCAGGTGAATCACCTGAACTCAGGAGTTTGAGACCAGTCTGGTCAACATGGTGAAACTCATCTCTACTAAAAACACAAAATTAGCCAAGTGTGGTGTTGTGTGCCTGTAATCCCAGCTATTTGGGAGGCTGAGGCAGGAGAATTGCTTGAACCCAGGAGGCAGAGGTTGCAGTGAGCCTAGATCATGCCACTGCACTCCAGGCTGGTCTTAAAAAAAAAAATCATACAATTTAATACACTTTAAACTTCAAAAAGTTTTGAAGTCTATAATACCTTAATAAAAAAAATACAGATTGAATTAAAATGAGTATTAAAACTACCTATATTTTATATGTCAATTCTCACTCCTCAAGAGTAAATTTTCCACCCACTTCGTCATTACCTCATTTCTTTTCACAATATCATTTAAGTATGTAGGAATAGTTAACTTACTTACATTTGGTGAGGGCCAGCTGAATAACAGAGTCTCTCCATAGCAAATCTAAAACTCCAGTCTAGGTCTGTTGATTCCCTATCCAGAGCTCACTTACCAAATCGTTAACACCTCTCAACTATTTACTATGTGTAGTGAAGGATACAGAATAGCTTGTCGCAATGCATTAGAAAAAGCAAATACATCATAGTTGTGTTCAGCAGTCTACCAGCCTCCATTTTCATGTCTGGGTACATGTTACAATTCAAAAGATAAAAATCATTATGTAGTGTGATAGAAATTACTACCTTATTTATTGACTATTAACTTGACAGTGAGAAAGAAACGAAAAGATGGATCCTGGGCCAGGTCATAAATTCATGGCCCTTCTAAGCCCTGATTTGTATCTACAAGGCAGGAAGAAAATGTAAGTGTACCGTTTACCCACCAGGATATTGGTCTGGTCCACCTTATGTTTGAGGAGCCTATTTGGCATTCAAGGGGAGATAGAGAGCAGGTAGTTGGGTATACCTGACTCTAGGGTAAGGACAGCAGTCTGGCTGGAGGCACTATGAGAATGCAAACTCTGGGAAAACAGGGATTTGGTCTATTTTGTTACGTTCTATACCTTTAAACACCCACAGCAATGCCCAGGACATACCAATAGCTCTATAAATATTAGATGGAGCTATGTAAAACTGCCATGACATTGTACTATTTTTTTATCTACATTAACAGCAACTTCATATGATTCTACCTAATACCTACTGAATAAATGATACACTGTAATTTTTCATTTCACAGTGTCTCCTCTGGGCCTGAGCTAAAAAAAAAAAAAAAAAAAAATCTGCCTTACTGGAAAAAGAGTAGAGCAGAGTGGGTAGGGGATCCTGAAGTTGGTCCTTGCTCCTTTTCAGACCCCTAAGTTCTCAGTCTCCCTCTTTCCTGGCTAGTGTATTACACACACACACCAAATATTTATTGTTGGTGGTAATGATGACAGAAATTACCTTTTCCTAATATTTCCTATAAGTAATTATTAGAAAATTAAAAGAAGCCACTTGCAAACTAGTTGACTTTAAATAAATTTACAACACTTTTCTCAGTACTGTTACTGGGTACAAGGTTCTGATCGTGAGTTGTCCAGGTCTGTGGCACATTGAATAAAGAAATGAATAGCATGCACGAGCAAGCAAATAAAGTGTAGATTTATTGAAGCAGAAGGCAATAAAAGTGAAAGTACACTCCACAGAATGGCAGTGGCCCAAGCAAGTGGCTCAAAAGCCCTGGTAGCAAAGTCTTCTGGGCTTTAAGTACCCTCTAGAGGTCTCCCATTGGTTACACCCTATGTAAATGAAGGGCTGGCTCATGCCAATTAGAGGCCAAAGTGAACTGGCCCATGGCCACTCAAAGACTGGCTAGATTGGCACCTTACGCAAAAGAAGGTCTTAGAATGGACCAGTCATCTGCTGGAGTGCAGGTTTGCCTCATGGCCAATCAGAGGCTGGCAAGAATATGCACCTTACGCAAATGAAGTCCTAGAATTTACTTACAAGAAGTTTGTGTGAATTGGCCTTAGGTTCCCTGCCTTAATAGCTTATTCTCCTGCCTTGCTACTAGAGTTATCATTTTATTGCTAAACTTTTTGAGTAATAGGAAGTTTACTTCTCCAATGCTGTAGCAGAAGAGTAGATCTCTACTACCAAACCATTCAGAAACACTATGTATGTGTGTAAGGATGTTGCTATGCTATCTAATTACATTAAGGGATATTTCTGCCCATATTTGTTTTTCTATATCACATTTAGAATCTTCCAAAGAGAAATCCAATTGCTTATAATTTTACCTGAATAGATTATCATATGAAACAACTTTTCTCCTGAAACACACACATACATGCATATATAATCCTTAAAAGCTTTTATGAATGATCTTTAAATTACCATACTGCTATATAAAATTTCCATAGTAGTTCTCTTTTTTAGTTTATCATGTCACAAACTGAATATAAAATAAGAATTATTTTCTATTCTGTTTTGTAAAGAAATACTGTTCCTGAAGAACTTTAATATGTATTAATTCAAATTAATCATTTAAATGGAATGGCTATGCAAATCTGAGCATGGTGCTCTGATAGGATAACTTTTAGGATCACAACTCCAGTAGCCAGCTCACATGTAGATGAATTTTCCTTAAAATTCAAAAGCTACCTCTGATGTCCTATAATAATAAAACAATAATGAGAAACACAATACATGTTTCTCATTATTCTATTATTATAGGACATCAGAGGAATAATAATATTTTGATATGCAGCTTCAAAGAGTAATATGTTGAATAACAATAATCCCCAAGTCAAGTTGATGTATTAATTTGCTTCTAAATAAATCAAAGTATAGGCCAGGTGCGGTGGCTCATGCCTGGAATCCCAAGAACTTGGGAGGCCAAGGGAGAAAGATCACTTGAGCTCAAGAGTTTGAGGTTAACCTCATACAGTGAGGTTACTCTATGACTGTGCCACTGCATTCCATCCTGAGGGACAGAGTAAAACCCTGTCTCTAACCAAAGTAAATAAATAACTAAAGAAAAGCACAACATCACTTTTGAAACTTACGTAGTAGCAGATAATGAGAGCCCTTTCCCAAGCAGCTTTCCCAACATTAGGTGATTTGTAAAAAGGCTAGAATTTGTTTTACCTTATAATACCAAACAATTCACATTTCACAAAACGTGCTGCTCTGACTTGTTTAAACAATGGATGTGCCCCCATCACATGATCTGGTCTCTCTCTTAGCTATATTCATCCAATCTGGACAGTGAACTGTGATGACTGGGATATCTCTCTATTTCCTTAAATCTCTCTGCTTTATGCCCACTGTGCTTGATAGTGAGGATCTTCAAAAACTATAAATTAAATACCACAGGTTTGCACACAAAATTGCATATAAATGTGTAATGTGCTATTAAATCTCAATTCCTTAAAGGTTCAGAGGACTATTATCTACTCTTCCCTTCTGTTATGAAAACATCATGTCCCACAAACCTGCAAAATTAAGCTACCCAACCAAAAAGCACAAGCTGTTTAGCTCTTAAATTGAGGTGACACAATGTGCAAAGGAAAGTCACCTTAATTCCACTAAGGGGAAAAAATGCACTAAAACCCATCTCTCTGAGCTGAGCCTTCATTCAATATTGAAACAAGTAATCTCAAATTCCATGGTTTTGGCTGCTGCTCAACACTATTCTATTCAACTGGGGATTGAACAAAGCAAAATAAAAAGGAGCTTTAATCTGCCTTTTCTTCTTTTTTTGCTATACTATGTTGACAGCACCTTGTTCATTAATTAAACTTTTTCTTCCCTTAAAGAAATAGACTTTAGAGTACTGTACTGGACACTGAGGAAGCAGGTAAGAAATAAAAAGCATACACTTAAAAATAAATCTAGGATTTAAAAATTGTAGTTGGAGATACAAAATATTCATGAACAATAAAACAAATACAGAGAAACGTTTCAGCAAATACAAAGTAAGATGTAAGTGACAAAGTAACACATACAGGGGTTGACACAGAGGCAAAACTAGGAGTGACTAGGGGTTCCTCTCAGATTTTACATCAATCAAGACAGCTTCATCTTGATAACGGAAACAGTTCAGGCGTCTTGCACATTCTCTCTCATCCACTAGAGGTAGGGTTATAAATTTAAGTCTTTGGAGACTATGAACCCAGTTAATAATAACTAATTTGCCGAACTTGCTGGAACCCTCAAAAATAATTTTTGGTTTTGTGAGCCTGACTTGTGTTTCTTACATAAGAAGAGAACGCAATCACTGTTTTTGGTTTTTTGTTTGTCTGTTTGTGACAGTCTCGCTCTGTCACCCAGGCTGGAAGTGCAGTGGCACTGTCTCAGCTTACTGCAACCTACGCCTCCTGGATTGAAGCAATTCTCTCACTTCATCCTCCCGAGTAGATAAGATTACAGGCACACACCACCACGTCTGACTAACTTTTTGCATTTTTAGTAGAGAAAGGGTCTTACCATGTTAGCCAGACTTGTCCGGAAATCCACCCACCTTGGCCCCCGAAAGTGCTGGGATTACAGGTGTGAGCCACTGTACCCAGCCTTCACTGTTGTTTTTGTTCTGTATAATAATAGGCATGGTAGGGAGGTCATGAAGAAAAAAACATAATTCTTATTCATTACCTTACTGATATGAAGAAACTTTTGCTTCGATAATAATTTAAAGAAGATATGCCATTTCTAATTTGCCATCTTAAAGCTCAAAATAATAATGTAATAAAATTCTAAGTTCATGCAAAATCTTTTGAAAGAAATGAAAGGTACTCTAAAGGGAAATGATTAAAAGGTAAAAAAGATGAGAAAATGCTTTTCATGTATTTTCTATTTGGGTTTTAGACACCTCAATACGAGGGAACAAGAGGAACACAAGCATTCTTTACTGTTTTATCATTATGTAAATCAAATAGATTTTCTTTTCCAATAAAATTCTATGTGTAACTTGCCCCTGTGCATATCTTGCTGGCAAAAAAAATTATAGGAATCACACCAATTTCATGGTAACTTTAATTTTTTTTTTTTTTGAGACGAAGTTTCGCTCGTTACCCAGGCTGGAGTGCAATGGCACGATCTCGGCTAACCGCAACCTCCGCCTCCTGGGTTCAGGCAATTCTCCTGCCTCAGCCTCCTGAGTAGCTGGGATTACAGGCACGCGCCACCATGCCCAGCTAAATTTTTTGTATTTTTAGTAGAGACAGGGTTTCACCATGTTGACCAGATGGTCTCGATCTCTTGACCTCGTGATCCGCCTACCTCGGCCTCCCGAAGTACTGGGATTACAGACTTGAGCCACCGCACCTGGCCGTTAACTTTAATTTTTAAAAAAATGCTCCTCAGCTTTACAACCTGAAGATAAAGTTTACACACTTTCTTGAAGTCTCTCACTAAAAACTGATAACCAGTAGCAACTTGTCTTTTCATCAGTCACATCAGTCATAAAATAGTGATGGCAAAATTCAAATTAAACAATAATCTTGAATGCAGAGTTCAAAATTTGTGATTTGCTGTTTGCCAAAGAAAATTTATTTTCTAACCATAATAATAGTTATCACTTATTGAGGGCTTACTCCATTCTAGGCGCTGTTTTACATATATTATGGCTGCTTTTACATCATAGAAAGCCACTTCAAATATTTTTATTAGAATCCCCAGAAAAGAATCTATCCTTTCAATGTTCATTTCCTGAGTATTTGACAATACAATCAGAAAAATTATCTTAATGTTAGAAAAACAGTACTGTTTATATATATGAAGAGAAAGCCAGCAGCATATAGAGAATTGGGATAGCCAAGATTATTATTGATAATGAATAGGAAAATATAATCAAGTCCATGAATTCTAAAAGGAAACTAAAGACATTTGCTAATTAGGTGATCACAAAACAAATGATAAAATTCATATCCTCTGTGATACTGACAAGGCATCAAATCAAGAAGACGGAACAAAGGCATTTAGCTTTCATTATAAACCCATATAAAACAGCACAATAGAGACCTATACGCAGCTCTTTCACGTCAGTTAACTTAGATTCCTACCACTTTTTTAAACAAGTGTTTCTATTACCTTTCTTAAAGATATCACCACGGCTCAGCAGCTGCCATGATGAGTTAACAAACTAAAAGTATGGTTTCTCATGCACATGCAATTCATTTCCACACCCACAAAGAAATAATGGGCAAGAATAACAAAGTTAAACAGCAAAGGTTAAGAACTGAAATAAAAACTGAAGGTTGGTGAATTCACCTTAGAATTCACAGGCAGAATATAAACCTGAATATGTGTTTTTCTCATTCAGTTATACTTCTACAACTTTATGTTCAAATTCTATTTTCAAAAAAGTCTGAGTAACGAACAGATGATGGCATTCAGGGAGAAAAGAAAGATCGTAAGTAAATCTAGACTTAGAATTTCCTTTCTTTTTGTAGTTATCAGTGTTTTGGTTTCAAGAAAAATCATTATTGTTTACTTACTTTTGTAACAATTAATTTTTAACTAATTCCATTACTTTTAAAAAATTAGAAAATTATGCTCTCCACAAATGCCACTTACTGTTAATATCTTTTCCTACGATCAAAAGGGCTCATTTATTGTGCTCGCTATGGCAGCACATATACAATAGGGCTCATTTACTTCCTTTTACATTAACATGAATAAAATAGTACCTGTTTTAACTATCAATAAATTCTTTAAGTAAATTAACAATAGCTACCACGCACAGAGTGCCTATATGTGCTTAGTAGTGTGTCAGACACTTGACAGACATTATCCCTGCCCCTTAGAAGAACCCATAAAAAACAGATTATTATTCCCATATGCAAATGAGAGCACAAGACAGGCCTTAAGGAAGGTATCTGGACCAGAATGATAAAATGAACACGTTAAATCTTAACAGACCCAAATAATCGTCACTGTACTCCCTCATAACCAATACAGCTCATCCTAACTTTGGTGCAATAGCAGTCTGAATTTCAGAAAGAACTTCGACTTATAGAAAACTTACTTAAGTCTTGATCTCATCAAAAAGCAGGCATTCTTTCTTTTCTTTAGTTGGGGAGAACACCAGAGGCCCAGAGAGGGCAAAAAGCTTTCAGAGCTCCCAAGGAGGGTGCAAGGGCCTGGCCTGTGACCTTTAGCCTTTAGATCCAATTTTCTTTCTAATGCTCAGGCTTCAACCAGCATAGTTGAAAGCACATGTATTTGTAGCAAAGTACCTGGTGAGGCACACCTCCTTTAAGTCTTAGATAGCACTCCAGTCTTTGCATTTAACCACATGGTTGCTCACAATTTTTATTATTCCCTTAATATCTTCATATGAATAGAATTTTCTATACATTTTCCTTTATCTGACAATCAAAACTGTTAAAATAGAAAAGTCATGATTACTGCTTCTAATTCTATTCTGTTCTATCAGAATATTCTACAACGGTGTTTCATTCTCAAATACAGAAATGCTGGGGTATGTAGTGAACAAGTAATACTGAAAAGCTGTTTCAGAGAATAAATAATAAATAGTGAGGGGTTTCCCCATAAAATACTGACACTAAGAAGCCTGCAAACCTTCAGTTCTTCAGACGGCAGCTCCTCCTATCTCAGATTAGGTGATGTAATCTCATGTAAACAATGAGGGGAAAAGACCAATAAAAGAAGGTTTAGCATCTTTACAGTAACAAAACCAAGTTACTCATTGCATTTGGTGACATAATAACAAATGACAATATTGGTCATAGAAAACGTATTTGACTAACTATCCATCTAGAAAATTGAACTGGGCATACCCACTCTGATTTATGTGGTCAAATACAAAGTGTTTTCAAATACTTGGAAAAATTTTAAATAATATAAACCATATATTTATAACACAACTCTCCTTTTGAAGTATTTTTTTGAGTCAAACTCAAAAAGTCAGATAGTTTTTGACGGCTCAGGAAATATATACCAAAAAGCTTTTCATAATGTTGTACAACAAACCTGACAAGAAATGCCTATAAACAAACAGTCTAAAACCAAATGCATACACACACCTTCGCTCACATTTTAAGATGTCAACTATGAAAAAATAATGCAAAATTATAGTTATAGGCAGCCTTCACTCTAGTACTTCTGGAAAAATAAAATTTCCCTTGCTCTTTAAATGATGAAAAATAGCCTGCTAAAAGGATCTTTTAAAATATGTCTATAAAAAATCTCCTCAAACATGACTAAGATGTGATTATAAACACAATTTCAATCAAGGGATACTATCTATAACTCTAGCAAGTAGGTAATGAAAAACAGGGAGAAAAGGCAAAGGGCATTTTGCTTTCTCACATACTCCACAGTAACATATTTTATGTCCTAGTGAATATATGGCAGTACATTTGACGGCTTTTCCTTCTGCACTTGGGGAAAAGCTTTAAGACTCCAAAGAAAAGTAGAAATCCTCCCCAACTTATGATGGGGTTATGTCCTGATAAACCCAACGTTAACTTAAAAATATCATACATCAAAAATGAATTTTAATACACTCAGCCTGTGGAAAATCACAGCTTACTTTAAACATGCTCAGAACAATTACATTCGCCTACAGTTGGGCAAACTAATCCCACACAAAGCTTATCTTACAAAAGCATTAAATATCTCATGTACTATATTGAACACTGTAGTCAAAGTGAAAAACAGAATGGTTTTATATCATAAAATCAAAAAATGTTAAGTCATCAAGAAATTCAAACATAAAAAAATCTAAAACACATTCACATTTCATACATCTTTTCAACCACTCTACAAGTTTGTGATTATTACAATATTTCTCTTTCTTTTTTTTCTAATCCCCATGTTGATTAAAATTATAGTATTTGGTTTGGATGGCTGGTAGAAGTAAAGGTATAGCCATAAGACAGTTTTATTTCCGGAAAGCAAAATGGTATTGAGTATTTATTATGTACAAGGCATTGTACTAAGCACTTTCTTTGTATTAACTTTATTTAGTCCTCACAGCAATCCTTTAAGACAGATACTGTTAGGATCTTCTTTTCACAGATGAAGAAACTGGAGCAGAGAAAGGTTAAGGAAAATGCCAACAATCTGGTTACAGTTGCTAAGTTGCAGAGCAAGTATTTGAATCCAAGCAATTGTATTTCCAAGCACTTAGTTACTCTGAAAACTGTATATGCAGTTTGTCAGATGAAATCACCTATTCTTTCCTGAATATATACAGAAAATAAAACAGGAAAGGGGCTTATCCTAAATCATCCTATTTTTCGTCCCTTAACTTCTAATGCTATACATAAAACAACAAAGAACCTGTTACAATGTCAATTCACTGAGTCCCATTGGCACTGCCTCAGAAATAATCAGAATTGGTATCAAAAACTTACATTTGATTCTGAGCTATAGAGGTATAAAGTTTAAATGTTTGCGTAATTCATTTAACCTTTTTGGACTCAATACTAAGCTATAGAATGGAATAAAAATATTATCTCCCTTATTAATTGTATTTCTGAGGACACCGAACACTTAAGAAAATTTGGAAATGTTCTTTACAGAAGAGTGCCAGCTATACTATTTTTAGCAATAAAAATAGTATAAGTGATTTCGGGAAGATCAAGAGACAAATCATTACATTAAAAGTTGATGAACTTTACAATGGAGGGTTCAAACTAATGCTACCCATATGCTTCCTATGTGACACAATTTAAAAAACAAAGGACCACTTATAAAGGATCCTCGCCAAAAAGCTCGCCCCTGAATCTACTTAAGTCTTTAGAGCTCATTTCATTTACAAAAAGGATATACAGTAACAAATCAAACGACACCACAAAAAGGCAAACAAATAAATCCAAAATGTGAAACATTTTATAGAACTGGCTCATTTCTTCAAGTTGATGAGCTGAAAATCAAAAACAAAAAAGGATGGCAAGAGGAAAGGAGAACTGAGTAAGGGATTACTAAAACATGTTATGAGACAACAGCCAAATCTAACATGTGACCTTACATAAATCCTAGTTCAAACAAATCAGACGTAAAAATAAACAAAAGCAAAATTTTTGTTAAGCAACTGCAGAAATCTGAACATGACCTGGATATCTGATGTCACCAAAAATTATTGCTAATTTTGGCAAGTCATAAGACAATAATACTACAATTATGTTAGGAAGTGTCTATTTTTTTTTAGAGGTGCATACTGCCTCTACAGGCATCTGTGATAGTTAATTTTACATGCCAACTTGACTAAATCAGAGTACCCAGATATTTAGGTAAACATTATTTTGGAGTTTGTCTGGGTATCTCCAGATAAGACTGGCATTCTAATCAGTAGATTCTGTAAAAAAGACCGTTCTCCCCAATGTGGGAGGGCAGCACCCGATTTGTTAACAGCTTGAATAGAACAAAAGGTGAAGGGAGAATTCTCTTGTCTGCCTGACCGAATGAGCTGAGACACTGGTCGTCTCTGACCCTTGGACTTGAACTTACTGGCTCCCACAGTTCTCAGGCCTTTGGACTGAGATTGAACTACACCACTCGCTTTCCTGAGTCTACAGCTTGCCGACAGCAGATCATAGAACTTCTCAGCCTTCATAATCACGTGAGCCAATCTCTCATAATAAATCTCTTTATATAGAGAGAGCAGCATATGACTTAGTCTGAAACTTGCTTCAAAAACAGCTAAAACACAAAGAATAAAAAGGGATACATAAATAAATAAAATATAGAAAATACTGGTAACTGTTTAGTATGATGACAGAAATGTGAGAATTTGTGTTTGTATACCTTTGGAATTTTTCATGATGTTAAATTTTTTTAAGTATTTTCTCCACTTGTTTCATAAACTGTATGATGATCATTGAGAAAAAGTATATAAAAGTAGCTAAAACACATGTCAGGTATTAACATCCGTTTGAAAAAAGAATAAAGAAAAAACTTCAAGGAATCCACATTCTAAATCAGGAGATGGCCAGTTCACAGGCCAAATCCAGACAATCGCCTGTTTTTGTGATAGTAACGCAGGTACGTCCATTTGTTTAAATACTGATGGCTGCTTTCATGCTACAACAGCAGAGTAAATGCAATAGAAACCACATGGTTCATGAAGCAAAACTTATTTACAATCTGGCCCTTCAAAGAAAGTTTACTGATTCGTATTATAAATTCTACATTTTTACTATTATTTAAGAGAAAATTTAGCCTCAAAACATTTTCAGAGCCTTTCTTTTTAAAATTTACCAAGGATTTTCCCTATCTAGCTTCTCACAAATAAAAACAAAGCTACCTATAAAATAGGGGCTGGTAGCCTCATAAGTTTTGACCTAAAGTGAATAAATCATTTCATAGCTTCAGGGTAGCTACTTTTCTATTAAAATGTCTATAATAAAAGTAAACAAACCAAAAAAGTAAAAAGGTAAAAGAAGAAAAATTATAATTTCATATTACTATTATTATTTTACTTCAAGTTCCCTGAATTTAATAAAATAGCCAAAGGGAAACAATATATTACATGTTTCAATGCATTCCAACCAAAGGATGTTTTTTATTTGGGGAGAGAAAGACAAAGGAACACACATACATACAAGACTGGAATTTCCTCCGTCAATTCAGTGAAAAACACTGTAAACCCACGGGCCATTTTTTTTTCTAACTATAAACTGTATATTTTGGATTAATAGTTTAAACACATTCTTTGGCAACCTTCAACTTAACGTACATAACCTTCAGGTACACCCATGAGCTGATTAGTAATTTAGGGCTTAAGAAAAGCAATGTTTCAGAGGGAAATGGAGACATGAATGAGTTTAATATGTAAGTACACTAGCTAAAGGGCATAATTAAAACTACATCACTCCTTTAAATCTACATAATTATGTCCCAAAGACATTCTCATTAGTATCTTTTATTTTGCCACTAAACCAGAAAGGACTTCATGTCTACATGGTTGGGAAATACATATAAAATTTAAAAAGCTAAGGCTGGCTGGATGTGGCAGCTCACACCTATAATCCCAGCAATTTGGGAGGCTGAGGGGGGTGGATCACTTGAGGTCAGGAGTTCGAGAACAGCCTGACCAATATGGTGAAACCCTGTCTCTACCAAAAATACAAAAATTAGCCAGGCGTGGTGGCATGTGCCTGTAGTCCCAGCTACTCGGGAGTCTGAGACAAGAGAAAAGCTTGGAGACAGAATAATTCCTTGAACCCAGGAGGCGGAGGTTGCAGTGAGCTGAGATCGCACCACTAGACTCCAGTCTGGGTAACAAAGCGAGACTCTGTCTCCAAATACATACATACATACATACATACATACATACATACATACATACATAGCGAAGGCATATACAAGTCAGATAAAGTGCTCGCAACATTTAAGGACTGAACTTCCCTTTTTAAAGTAATATATAAAATCTGCCATTAAGTAACATATAAATTTAGTCAACCATCATTGCCACCACAGTATCAGTTAGGTGAGCTTATGCCCCAAATTTCAGAGGGGAAAATAACCAGAAAGAATTAACAAACTATTTTTAATTTTAAAAGACAGAATGTGGCTTTTTCTGACAGTAAATCAACTGAAAATCTCTACTAACCAGCACTTCCTTTACTATGTAATGATAATTAATGTTCCTAATGATCAGCCTGAAGCATGTTCCAAATCCTGAAGTTCATTCTAAATGATTAAAAAGATTATGTTCCGTATACTTCCAATAGTGAGTACACTTCATTATATTCTCATTACTTTAAGATGACCAACATATTTAAGATATGTAAGTCCATCAAGAGGCTGTTCTCAAAATTAGATATTCATAGGGGCTATACTGAAAAGCTCTAAATATTATGGTCACTTTACTATACATAGGGGAGAAAATCACCTCTCTCAAGACATGAGACATGAAACTCTACAGGGTATTAAGAGAGTCTGTCCTAGGACTTGAAGAAATTTTAAATCCCCTTTTTTGGAAAAAAAAAAAAATGGCCCAAACAGGGGCCATTATACTCTGCTTATAATGACACTGATCAAATCTTCTGAGACAGAAGCTGGAGGAGGAATTAGGAAGCTATTGCAATAATTAGGTAAGAGATGGTGATAGTGTGGACCAATACTGTGAAAGTACAAACTGGATGATGATATACTTTCAAGATTGAGCCAAAAAAACTTGCTGACAGCCTAGGTATGGGAGAAAGGAGTCAAAGCCTATATATATAAAGGTTTTTAACCTCAGCAACTAAAGCTATGGGACTGCCATTGTCTGAGATGGGAAAGACTACAGAAGGAGTTGATTTGGGGCAGAATGATAGTCCAAGAGCTTAGTTTTAAGCACTTTAAGCCTGAGATACCTCCTAAGTATTACAGTGTTTATATAGTCTAGAACATAGATCATCTACAGAGGCACTTGGATATCTGGGTCTAGAGCTCAGGGAGAAGGCTAGACTGAAAATATGCTATTAGGAGTCATCGTCATATAGATCTATGTGAAGCCATAAAAAAGGATGAGATACCCAAGGAGTGTAAATATAAAGAACGAAGATGTTTCCTGGGGCGCTAAACTAAGAAGAATATAATACCCGCATTCCTCATGTTATTGTGCCTCATTTTACTGTGCTTCATAGAGAGTGCATATTCTACATATTGAAGATTTGTGGAACCCTGCATCACACGTCTATCCATGCCATTTTTCCAACAGGATGCTCATTTCGTATCTGTGTGTCACGTTTTGGTAATTCTCTTAGTATTTCAAACTTTTTCATTATATCTCATTATATAGATCTTATTATTATATCTGTTTTGGTGATCTGTGATCAGTGATCTTTGATGTTACTAATGAAACTGTTTTGGGGTATCACAAACCACACCCATGTAAAACAACAAACATAGTCGATAAACATTGTATGGGTTCTGACTGCTCCACCAACTAGCCATAATCTAGTCTCTCCCTCTCTCCTCAGGCCTGTCTATTCCCTGAGACACAAAAATATGAAATCAGGCCACTTAATAACCCTCAGGCCAATTAATAAGGACTCTGAGTGACCAAGTGAAAAAAAGACTTGCACATCTCTCACTTAAAATAAAAAGCTAGAAATGATTAGGCTAGTGAGGAAGCCATGTGCAAAGCAAAGATGGGCTGAAAGCTAGCCTTTTCGAGTCAGTTAGCTAAGTGAGGCCGAAAGCTAAGCTTCTTGTGCCAAACAGCCAAGCTGTGAATGCAAAGAAAAAGTTATTAAGGGAAATCAAAAGTGATACTCCAGTGAACACGTGAATGATTAAAAAAAAAAAAAAAAGCAATACAGGCTTCCTGCTGATGCGGAAAAACTTTGAGTGGTCTAGATAGAAGATTAAACCAGCCACAACATTCCCCTAAGCAAAAGCCTAATCCAGAGGAAGGCTCTAACTCTCTTCAGTTCTACAAAGGCTGAGAGAGGTGAGGTAACTGTAGAAGAAAAGTTTGAAGCTAGCACAGGTGGGTTCAGGAGGTTTAAGGAAAGAAGCTGTCTCCATGACATAAAAAGTACAAGGTGAAGCAGCAAGTGTTGATGGAGAGGCTGGCGCAAGTCAACCAGGAGAACTAGCTAAGATAATTGATAAAAGTGACTATACTAAACAACAGATTTCAATTTACATAAAACAGCCTTACATTGGAAGAAGACTTCATCGAGGACTTTCTTAGCTAGAAAGGAGAAGTCAATCCCTGGATTCAAATGACAGGCTAATTTCTTGTTAGGGGCTAATGTAACTGGTGGTTTTAAGTGGAAGCCAGTTTACCATCCTGAAAACCCTAGGGCCCTCAACAACTATGCTAAATGTACTCTGCCTTTGACCTCTAAATGGAACAAACAAAATGTGGGTAACAGAATATCTGTTTATAGCAGAGTTTACTGAATAATTAAGTCCACTATTGAGATCTAGTGCTCAGAAAAAAAGAATTTCTCACAAAATTACTGCTTCATGACAGCGTACCTAGACACCTAAATGCTTTGATGACATGTATGATCAGATTAATGTTTTCATGCTGGTTAACGCAACATCCATTCTGCCGCCCATAGATCAAGGAATAATGACTTTCAAGTCTTATTATTTAAAAAACATATTTCATTAGGATATCATTCCCATAGATTGCGACTCCTCTGACGGATCTAGGCAAAGTAAATGGAAAACCTGGAGAGAATTCACCATTCTAGATGTCATGAAAAGCTATCTGTGACTCATGGGAAGAGATCGGTGTATCAACATTAACAGGAGTTTGGAAGAAGTTAATTTCCAACCTTCATGGATGACTTTGAGGGGTTCGAGACTTCAGTAAAGGAAGTCACTGCAGATGCGGTGGAAATATCAAGAGAACTAGAATTAGAAATGGAGCCTAAAGATGTGACCAAGCTGATTCCTGCAACATCATAAAATTTTTTAATGGATAAAGAGTTGCTTCTCATGGATGAGCAAAGAAGGTGGTTTCTTGAGATGGAAGCTATTCCTGGTGAAGATGCTGTGAACACTGCTGAAATGACAACAAAGGATTTTAATTATTACATAAACTTAATTAAACTTAATTTAGAAACAGCATCAGGGTTTGAGAGGATAGACTCCAATTTTGAAAGAAGTTATGTTATAGGTAAAATGCTATCCAACAGCATTGTATGCCGCAGATAAATCTTTTGCTAAAGGAAAAGTCAATCGATGCAGCAAATTTCTTGGTGTCTTATTTTAAGAAATTGTCTGAGCCACTCCAGCCTTCAGCAACCACCACCCTAATCAGTCAGCAGCCATCAACATCAAGGCTCACCAAAGTCTCAGATGATCATTACCATTTTTAGGAATAAAAAATGTATTTTTAAATTAGTTATCTACATTGTTTTTCTAGACATAATACTATGGACACTTAACAGACTGTGGTATAGTATACAGATAACTTTTATATGCATTGGGAAAACAAACTGTGTGATTTGCTTTTTTAAGTTTTATTGTGGTGGTCTGGAACAAACCCCACAGTATCTTCTAGGTATGCCAGTACTGCCTTAGGGAAGTTGAATACCTTTATCTATGTTGTCTAGGATCTATCCTGTCAAGCATCCTATGTATGCTTCTAAACCAATTCTTCAATTATTTTAAATCAGCAAGTAAATTTATCTTTGCTGAAAATGAGGAAAGATGGTTATTGTGAAATCAATCAAATGTAACCTCGACCTGAGTAGGTCCTTAGATAGAATTTTGAGAAAGGCATAACTAGCTGTAGATAAGAAGTGCAAGGTAAAACCAAAAGGAAGACTGCACAAATTTACTAGGATAGGTAAGCACTGAAGTCAAGGAAGTCAACAGTTCTGCTTGGATGATGACACAGTGCTGAAGGGTGACCCAAGTGATTTCTGCAATAATAACTTCCACAGATTCAACTTAGACACTTGAAGCATGCTACCAAAAATTCAAATATTCAAAAATGTGTAATAAACATAAAAAGTTTGAGAGGCCTTTATCTTAAATCTTTGTATCACCTCAAAGCCCAAACTTTTTTTTTTCTTTAAGAGACAGGGTGTCACTCTGTCTCCCAGGATTGAGTGAAGTGGCTTGCTCATAGCTCACTGTAACCTTGAACTCTTGAGCTCAATCCCATCTCAGCCTCCCAAGTAGCTGAGACTACAGGTGTGTGTCACCACACTCAACTAATTTTTTTATTTTTTTTGGAGAGAGGGAGTCTTGCTATATTGCCTAGGCTGGTCTTGAGCTCCTGGGCTCAAGGGATCTTCCCACCTCGGCCTCCCAAAGCGCTGAGATTATAGGTGTGAGTCACCGTGCCCAGTCTCAAAATGTTATCTCTTTAATGACTACCTGAAAGTTAGCATCTTGGCAATGATTAAAAAACTGAACCCTCAAGACAGCTCAGCACTCTCAACCGACTTGCTTTGGATACCTGCCATTTTAAAATAAATACAAACACATGTATAAAGGAACCATCCATTTATATTTTCTAACTTTTCTCTATGTATTAAGATAAAGATCACTAGACAGCAATGAAATCAACCTGTAATTTCTCAGCATCCAGCAGGAATACTTCCACTGAAATTTAATAACATGCTCTCAGCTTTTACAAAGGTTCAATATAAGACTCTCTACTTGAGTAATGGTTCTATGTCTTCAGCCAACCTATGGTTTAAAAGGTACTTTATTACGTTACCAACAACCTTTATATAAACACTTCACAGATTATAAAACACTTGTGCATCCCAATTCTGTATATCCAAATCCTACCATCCTTCAGGGTTCAATTCAAATATCAATTTCTCCGTGAAGCTCGAATCTCCTAGGTAGATCTAACATCTTACCCTTGAGCTTGTTCTTTCACTGTACTTACTACTTTCTATGTCATATTAAATAAGAACCTAGGGGAGGGCATTTTATTGACCATTTGTTATTTATCAGAAACCGTGCTAATAAGCACAATATTAAGAGTTATTAACATGTAATCTTCATATCAATCTCATCATTATCCTTTTTTGAAGGATAAGAAAACTGAAGCCCAGAGAGGCTAATTTAATCAAAGTCATATGGCAAATAATTGGCAAATGAGGTCAGGGCTCTGGTTTGATTCCAAAGTCTACATTCCCCCCACCACACCACTGTGCCTTCCAAAATAAGTTAAACTGCCCTCTCAGGAGACTAATGTCTTTTTATTTATTAAGTTTTATAAAATAACTCTAAATATCCAATACTTACTTGAATTTAAACCTAACAAAATGTAGAATATGTCCTGAAAGAGGTTATTACTAATTACAAGGGCAATTCAACAGATATATTAAAACACAAGCTATAACAGTCTAGTATAGACTATGTTCCTTGAAGTCAAGAATCGTATCTTTTTTTAACTTTTAAGTTTAGGGGTACATGTGCAGGTTTGTTATATAGGTAAACTAGTGTCATGGAGGTTTACTGTACAGGTATTTCATCACCCATGTACTAAGCTTAGTACCCAATACTTTTTTCTGCTTCTCTCCTTCCTCCCACCCTCCAACCTCAAGGAGGCTCCAGTGTCTGTTGTTCCCTTCTCTATGCTCATGAGTTCTCATCATTTAGCTCCCACTCATAAATAAGAACATGCAGCATTTGGTTTTCTGTTCCTCCATTAGTTTGCTAAGGATAACGGCCTCCAGCTCCATCCATGTTCCTACAAAAAACATGATATTGTTCTTTTCATGGCTGAATAGTATTCAATGGTGTATATGTACCACATTGTCTTTACCCAATCTGTCACTGATGGGCACTTAGGGTGATTCTATGTGTTTGCTATTGTGAATATGAACATTTGCATGTATATATCTTTATGGCAGAATGATTTATATTCCTCTGGGTATATACTCAGTAATAGCATTGCTGGGTCGAATGGTAGTTCTGTTTTTAGCTCTTTGAGGAATTGCCATACTGCTTTCCACAATGGCTGAACTAACTTACACTCCCATCAACAGTGTATAAGCATTCCCTTTGCTCCACAACCTCATCAGCATGTATTATTTTTTGACTTTTTAATAATAGCCATGCTGACTGGTATGAGATGGTATCTCACTGTGGTTTTGATTTGCATTTCTCTAATGATCACTGATATTGAGCTTTTTTTCCTATGCCTGTTGGACACATGTATGTCTTCTCTGGAAAAGTACCTGCTCATGTCCTTAGCCTACTTTTTAATGGACCTTTTTTTTCTTTTAAATTTAAGTTCCTTATAGATGGTGGATATTAGACCTTTGTCAAATGCACAGGTGGCAAATATTTTCTCCCACTCAGTAGGCTGTTTACTCTCTTGATAGTTCCTTTTGCTGTGCAGAAGCTCTTAAGTTTAATTAGATCCTATTTGCCAATTTTTGCTTTTTTTGCAATTGCTTCTGGTATCTTTGTCATGAAATCTTTGCCCATTTCTAATGACTAGGATGGTACTGCCTAGGTTGTCTTCCAGGGTTTGTAGTGTTTTGGGCTTTACATTTAAGTCTTTAATACAGCTTGAGTTGATTTTTCTATATGATATAAGGAAAGGGTCCAGTTTCAATCTTCTGCATATGGCTGGCTGACCAGTTATCCTAGCACTATTTGTTGAATAGGGAGTCCTTTCCCCATTGCTTGCTTTTGTCAGCTTTGTTGAAGATCGGATGGTCACAGGTATGTGGCCTTATTTCTGGGCTTTCTATTCTGTTCCATTGGTCTGTGTGTCTGTTTTTGTACCAGTACCATGTTGTTTTGGTTACTGTACCCCTGTAGTATAGTTTGAAGTCAGACAACATGATATCTCCAGCTTTGTTCTTTTTGCTTAGGATTGCCTTGGCTACTCGGGCTTTTTTGGTTCCACATGAATTTTAAAATAGTTTTTCTAGTTCCATGAAGAATGTCATTGGTAGTTGGATAGGAATAGAATTGAATCTATAAATTACTTTGGGCAGAATGGACATTTTAATAATACTGATTTTTCCTATCTTTGAGTATGAGATGTTTTTCCATTTGTTTGTATCATCTCTGATTTCTTTAAGCAGTATTTTGTAATTCTCAATGTAGAGCTCATTCGCCTCTCTTCTTAGCTGTATTCCTAGGTATTTTATTCTTATTGTGGCAACCATGAATGGTGGCATTGTGTTCCTGATTACTGACAGTCCTTAAAACACTGGTATACAGACAGTTTAATTAACCTGAAAATGAAAGTTCTTCTTGTCCAATAAAATTATATGTCTTTCCAAAAATGAGGATCATGGGCTTTTTCAGTCCCCTTTAGCTAGACTTAGGGCTCAAGTAGAATAGTCAAGTTAGTTAGGTGTTCAGAAATGTCAATTTCTCTGTTTCTTTCAATATTTTGTTTTATTTTTCATCTTTCTAAAGGAAAAAGACTTAAGCTCATCTAATGTTTGAGGTATGGCCTATCCAATGGAGAGAAAAATCATGTGAATCCCAGAGCTTCTACCTAGCAGTAAACTTGCTGATCTTCAGGGTGTTTCTTTGCAAAATCCTAGAAATTATACCTATTCTTATATGGTGATTTTCTAAAGCTTACATAAGAATAGTTATACAAAATAGGCCAGGCATGGTGGCTCACGCCTATAATCCCAGCACTTCGGGAGGCTGAGGCGGATGGATCACTTGAGGTCAGGAGTTCCACACAAGCCTGGCCAACATAGTAAAACTTCATCTCTACTAAAAATACAAAAATTAACCAGATGTGGTGGTGCGCACCTGGAGTCCCAGGTACCCGGGAAGCGAGGGTTGCAGTGAGCCGAGATCACGCAACTGTACTCCAGCCTGGGTAACAGAGTGAGACTCTGTAAGTAAATAAATAAATAAATAAATAAATAAATAAATAAATAAATAAATAAATAATTTACACAAAGTGCCAGACATACTGCAGGACTCAATAAAGGTTCGCATTCCCCACTTTAACAAATTATTTTAAATGGCTCAACCATGCCAAAGAATAGCAAGTTTACTTTAATTCCACCATCTTTTCTAAAAGCTACTTAAAATATTAAATATATTTCTAAGAAAAATTACATTATTTTTAATCCATTTGCCTCTATCAAGAAAATATATCCCCTTTTCATACACATTCTTTCCCTAAAAATAATGCAGAAAATATGCTCTTTTAAAACTTTGGTTTATCTTTGCAAAGAGAAAATAATACAAGGGATTTACTGTGCTACTCAGAGTCTGCTTTCTCAGAGGATAAGCCAATCTGTAATCAACAGTCAGAAAAGCAAATGATATGGCTAAAGGGTTCCCTGAAAGAACAAAAACATATTCGTTAGCAATTCCACTTTTTAAATGAAAAGTGTCTTTACTACAACAGGAAGACTTAAATATGAAGGAAAAAACCATGAAGTAGCATATCCTGTAATTTTTAAAAGAAAAACAAATGGCTTAACCTACTTACGTCCATTTTCAGCCAACAAATACATATTAAGAAAAGACTAGGTGCAGAGCATTCTTTCCTATGCAAGAGGTGGGTGGGGAGAATGTAACAACTTTAAGATAGAATCCCTGCTATTCAGACACTTAAAATTTAGTTGAGACTGACAGAGGTGCTGCCGGGAAGTCACTGCTGGCTAGGGTGCTCAGGAAAGGATTAACACAAGGCTGGGCCTTCCGTGATAAACAGAAAGGATTCCATAAAAACTAAATCTAGTTCATCCCCAGTGTACCAAATAAATTCCAACTAGTTGCCCCTTGATTATTCAGAGTTCTCTCCCCTATCAGACAGTGTAATTTCTTCCTTTAAGGTAATAAATTTATATATCCTATAGGTAGATTAAAATTATCTTTTAAAAAAATCACATAAAGCTTTATGATCTTGAATGTGAAAATCTAACAAAATATACCTTTTAAAACAACATATAAATGTAAATATGTGCTAAGTTATCCATAGAAAGGAGTCATCAGTACTGTTTGGAATGAAACCTAATACAGTTGTAAACAGAGATTAAATGGCTTAACACGGCATTATTCAAATTGCATTCTTTATGTAAGAGGCCTCAAGGTAAAATCAATAAGTTAATGATTAAAACACATAAAACTGTAGCAGAAAATCATCATCATAAAATTGTATTAAAATAATGTTTAAGTGTTGATTTGTCAGAAAGAACCTATTAATAAAGACAGATTTTTATGGTACTATTCCTAGAAGGACCATACATGGGATAGGGATGATTTTTGGAAATCATTGGAAATCTTGTCTCTAGTTCCTTAGAGTAGGAATCCAGAAACTGTGGAAACATACTACCTGAAATCACATGTGGCCAAGGCAAAGCTTTGCAAGGAATAAGGAAGCAAAAAAGGAGGACAAAAAGTAGCCTTAAGTGCTATGACACCCTTGAAACTCTAAAGACTACACTACAGTGTTTCTGCAGTCTCGATATCACGGAAGACGAGGATACCAAACCTCAAGCCAAGTAATGGAGCGTTGAGGTTTTCACAGTGAGTTAAGCAAGCATACCATGAGCCAAGAAGGGTAATCAAAATACATGCAACATTGGCAAAAAAGAGAAATAAGTTCACCTTTGAAGACAGAATAAAACAGGAAATTTCCTAGAAATACAAGAAGACTTCATGACATCTTGAATTACCCTCCAGATCATTCTCATTGGTGAATATTATATTCAAATATACTAATTAATATGACTATGTCCTGGATTCATGTTTTTCTAAATACAGATTTTCAAGGGGCAATTTTAAGTATTTTTAAAACTAAAGGTAGAAATAAAAGCATTATTGTGATAAAAAACATATCCAAGAGAACTAATGTATATATGTATAGTTTTCCTTTGTTGCTAAAGACATTATAACATAGCCTAAAAACATTAACATATAAAGCACACCTTGTCTTCAAATTGGTTTAACAGTATTATAACTAAATTACAAAGTGACTATATTTAAACAAATAAAATTCCCTTTAATCCACACATTTCCTGTGAAATGGCAAGCTTTTACCATTCTGATTTTATCCTTACACATGGATTTACTAAACAGTATCACTTAACCACTACTTAAGCTAATGACAGTGATATTGTTTCACATTTACTCATTGTGGCAAATGTTTTGTTTTCCACTACACTCTCTAAATAAATCTAACAGAATAAAATACAATTTATATACAATTTTTTTAAATTACAATGGAGACAATCTAAGATGAACATTAGTCACAGGGTTCATTTTGAAAGACTATGGAAAACAAGGGGTTTCTTCATACAAAAAATGTCTGGCTAAAAACTGCCGAAGGAAGGGGCAGAAAAGACAGGTGAAGAGAATCTATGTAGAAATACTTGGTTTTTGGAGGCTTATATAAAATTCAGAGGGCAAGGATTGCATACAGGAACAGAACTGAAGAGCTAAGAAAATGCCTCAACCAATGCCAAGGAAAAGGAAACGAGAGGTTAAAATAAAAGGCCTTGAGGTCCAAAGATATGCAGACTAACTAAAACATATAGTAGGTAAAAAGATTAACTGTGCCCAAAACCCATACACCTTATTGTAGACATCATTCATTTCCCTCTGTATTATCTTTCCAGTGGGGGATTAAAAAAAATAGGGATTTTGTTGAGATTTAGTAGAAAATCCTTTTCCCCTCTCTAATTTTAAGAACTTGACAAAATCACAGGATCCTTGAGCCAGGCATGATTAAAATAGTGTTGCTTTACTCAATTTTAGTAGGTAGGATACAGGGATCAAAGACTTGAGAGCAAGAAAGTCTGCCATTATCAGTCCTAGAGGCACAGATAAAGCCCGGCACCTCATTTTAAATGACAGTCCCTCCAAAATGAAGGGTCTGCACCACCTTCCTCACTGAGAGCGTAGACACAGTGAGCTTACTGTAGGCTCGGTGTAAGCCCAAGCCACCAAGCCATGGCTTCTCACCTGACTTGAGCTACATTGCCCAAGCCTCACCACTGGGAGTTTGCCTCAGCTTGTGCTGATACTCCACTGCCTCCTGCTGGCCTCCCCTGCACCCACTGACGTTTTAGCTAAATCTGGCTGCACAGCAGCTCAAACCTCCACAGACCCAAATCATATCGAAAGGTTCTAAGATCCAGTGTCTGTTCATTCTGAGTACGCTTGGGTGGTTCCCTTTGTCTTGAGTTTCTTGATTGTAAAATGGGGACCACTCAGACCTGCTATTCATATCCCACTAAGATATGACAACAACAATCGCAAGCCTAGAGCTCTTGTGTAAAACTCAAGTTGTGGCAAAACATCATGTTTTTGTTTAAGCCTTTCATGACCACCCTATTTAAAACCACACCCAGGTACTAAACAGCATTCCCTATCTTCTCCATAAAAAAAAATTTCTTCATAGCAGTAATCACCAACTAATGTATCAATAATTCACTTACTTTTTTACTGTCTCTCCTCAACCAGAATGTAAGCTCCAGAGTTTTGATAGTTTTTTCTGTATTGTTTACTGCTACTGTACCTCTAGTAGCTAGAATACTGGCTGGGACAGAGTAGATACTCAATATGTGCTGAATGGATGAACAAAATACACTCTTTAAACAGTCGCCTAGGAAAAGGCAGGTTATGTCTGAGATAGTACAAAAGAAAATGGCAAGCTTATTTGGGATCAAAGTTGAAAAGCAATTTGCTTCTTAGGGTGCCTAATCAGTATCATCCTTATCACTCAAATTTTTTAAATCTGAGTTTTTGTGTCTCCTTCTCTCAACTTATTCTGAATTAAAAGGCTGGCTTCACTAAGCAGATGACATTCTTACCAATTCAAAACAGTAACCATCTAGATTTCCCCTTGAGTAAACATCCCTCTAGCCCTTTCCTGATTAGATTCCTGCTTTTCTGACTGAGCTGCATACAACAACATTCACACTATTAAAGCACAACCATTCTCTGTGTCCCCACAACTACGAAAATTTATATATTCTCTTATTATAAAGAGCAGTGCATACAGGCAGGTACGAAATAACTGTTTGGTTATTTTTTAAATAAAATAAAATCCTACAGAAGTAAACAAACTAGAAATATGGTTCAAAGTAATTTTTTAAGTAAAAACAAAACAATAAACTCAACAAAGATTTATAGTCAAACAACAGGTGACACACACACACAATGGGTTATTAAAGAAAGCCAAGAATATACTTTGCCCACACTTCAAGTCCCTGAGATACCTAACATTAAAAAATCTTCCAAAGAAAAATCCTTCAATAACAGAAGTCTGACCCATTTTGGAACCTACACACATCCAATTTGTCCAGAGACATGGCCAATTAAAACACACTCTTAGTACCTTAAACTGGCATCTTCTTAAGAAGATACATATTCTATTGTCATTTCCCCCTAAGAGTACTACATATATTAGCAACAAAAATTTGATCCACCTTTTAAAATGTTGAATAAAATGTCATTTTATTTTTAAACATCATTTTAATATATTAGCATAATCCATAAGGTATCACTGGCAAAATGACATTTATAAATGAATGACAGAGTTGAAGTCTTCTACTTTTTATCTTATTTCCATAATTTAAGAATTTAAAAGTATTTGGAACACAACATCAAGAGCAATGAAATTTACTAAAGCTAATTTTTGCCAGAATACTTTTAGGAGAGGGAAATAACACCTGTTTTATTCTAATAATAGACTTAACCCAATACATAATTTAATTAAAAATCTGACTAGCTAGCCTCCTGACAATTCATGAAAGCAAGTCCAACCTGTTCAAGTCAATGTTTAAATATTAATTCTTATACAGTAAAATCTAGAATTAGTATTCCACATGCTATGGAAAGCATCAAAAAAAGAAATAAACCCTTAATGTACACATATCTTTATTATACACCAAAATTTTTAGAAGAGAGAATATAACACATTTCACTGCAATAAAGCTTTGAAAATACATTTTAGATGACTTGGTAGCTGTTAAGAGTACCTTTAAACTTGCTGCCCAAAAATAATGACAAAGATTAGAGACTCTTTTTGCAAGAAACTTTTTTTTTTAAAGATGGAGTTTCACTCTTGTTGCCCAGGCTGGAGTACAATGGCACCATCTTGGCTTACCACAACCTCCGCCTCCTAGGTTGAAGCGATTCTCCTGCCTCAGCCTTCCAAGTAGCTGGGATTATAGGCATGCACCACCACATCTGGCTAATTTTGTATTTTTAGTAGAGACAGTTTCTCCATGTTGGTCAGGCTAGTCTCCAACTCCCAACCTCAGGTGATCCACCCGCCTTGGCCTCCCAAAGTGCTGGGATTACAGGCGTGAGCCACCACGCCTGGAGACAAGAAACTATTTTTTTATTAAATTCAAATTACTTTCCTAGGATATCACCAACATGAACATTCAAACGAAACAAACTTTTCTTTGAAAGAAAAACCAAAACACAGACAATTAGAAAACTAGTATTTGTGTCTAGAAGTTAATAGGTTTACAAATATACTGAAAAAACATGTGAATTATATAGCATAACCCCTTTATCAATATTTTAATATTATTAAATATTTGTCTAGTGCATTATAGATTACATAGTATTTCACATATATAGATTCTTTGCAAAATTTTAGCAGACTTTACTATTGCCCTCAAGAACTGAAAAATCTCTATTGCTAATTGTGTTCTCTTAAGTGTACAAAGTTGTCATATCAGTGCCAACCTATACACTAAGTCTAGTCTTACTTCTGAGAGTACTGGGGGAAGTTCAGGGTTTGGAATAAAATAGACATGGGTCTCACCCAGGTTTGATCATGTACCACCTTTGCTGCCTGGAGAAAATGCATTGAATTTCCAATTGAAGGAAGATAATATTTACTTCATGGTGGTGTGGTGAGATTAAATTAAATAAAAAACATAGGAAGAATTTAAAGCAGCATGGATGCCTTGCTAACTCCTAAACCTAAATAAACTTTACCTTACCCTCTCTCTGCTTTTGCTCTGAGGCCATAAGACAATGCAACAAAATAGTGCTAACTTAACCAATTAGGAATTTATGGCCTAGTACTCTTTTCTCATTAGTCAACTAGACATAAATAATACTTATCTCCTAAGATAGTTTTAAGGATTCCATAAAATTCTGTATGTAGAATATTAATTATAGTACCTAGCATATGCTAGGAACTCAAACTATAACCATTCTGTAGCTTAGCAATCTTTTTATTATTAGTTAATGCCTTAGCACACTTCTGAAAGGTGTTATTCTTACTCTTCGACTTTAAGCCCTAAATATACAAAATCATTCTGGTGATTCCCATGCCTACTTTACTGGAAAGATGAGCAGTGAGTATGAGCTTCCACAGCTCCTCTTTCTACTTTTAAACACTCCTTTACCAATTTATAATTTTTCATATATCCATCAGGTGTGAGACAAACAGCAACGCTCACTACCTAATACAATTCTTTCAGTCATTCAACAAATTTTTTTATAGGAATATATCTTTATTTATTTTTTTTATTGCATTTTAGGTTTGGGGGGTACATGTGAAGAACATGCAAGATTGTTGCATAGGTACACACATGGCAGTGTGATTTGCTGCTTTCCTCCCCATCACCTATATCTGACATTTCTCCCCATGCTATCTCTCCCCAACTCCCTACCCTGCACTGTCCCTCTCCTATTTCCCCCCGACAGACCCCAGTGTGTGATGCTCCCCTCCATGTGTCCATGTGTTCTCATTGTTCGACACCCACCTATGAGTGAGAACATGCGGTGTTCCTGTGTCAGTTTGCTGAGAATGATGGTTTCCAGGTTTATCCATGTCCCTACAAAGGACATGAACTCATCTTTTTTTATGGCTGCATAGTATTCCATGATGTATAAGTGCCACATTTTCCCTGTCCAGTCTATCATCGATGGGCATCTGGGTTGGTTCCAGGTCTTTGCTATTGTAAACAGTGCTGCAATGAACATTCGTGTGCATGTGTCCTTATAGCAGAACAATTTTGAGCATATATAATCGGCCAGTACCATCTCAAGTGCTGGGTGTACCTTCATACGAAGGTAAGAAAGAAACAAATTCTACTCTCAGGGAGCACCACATAGGAAAGGAGATTCACATTATAATAATCACATTATAAATAAATGTTTTAAATTCTCTTTCCATCTCCTCAGTCCTTGTTTCCTCAACTATTCTAGCACATCCTCCATTTCCATGAGTTTCACTGTTCCGGCCATCCCAGCTTGAAAACCTTGCTTGGCACAGTCGTCCTCTATACCTAGTATGCTCTATTTCTTTCCTTCCTGAATTTTTAATTAGAAACACACACTCTATTCCCATCACCTCCATTTCCTTGTGTGCTAAGACTAGGAAATCTGGTTTCTGCTCTGACCTTTTCTAAAAAACAACTTCTTAAAAACAATATCCATGCCTTTTTCAGTTCTGAAAGTACCAAGTACCTCTTACTGTCAAAATTCTCCTCTTTCTTAGTGCCTAGAACCAAACTGTTGTTTTCCTCTCTTCTACTTCAATTTTTCTCATGATTCTGTCTTCACTCTCGGTTCCTCCATCTCTCTTCCAAACAGTCAGTATTCCTCAAAGTTGGAAACAAAGAGGAACCAAATTCATGATCCATTTCACCTCCACTCTGATCCCAGACAATTTAGTTCCCTGTCCATTATGTGCTAATGGAGCTTTCTAAATAACTTAGGCTGACCACCTGAGTTAAATTTAATTCTTTCTCCATGCTGTCCTATAAACTGTCCCCAAAATGTTTCTTGAATCCACACTTACCCCTTTGTTCTTATCACTATCACAAGACCTAACTTGGTTAACTTTATCTCATTTCTAGTCTCTCTGCATTTCAATTCTCCACACTATTTCCAAATTCTCTCCTGGTTTAAAATTCACTAATGGGTTTACTGTGACTGTAAGACAAAGTTCATTTAAAGCAATCATATTCTGGCACTAGTATCCTTCTCCTCTCTACTCATCTGATACTACCTTCCTAAATTACACACTACAAATAAACCAGAATTGTGTTTTTAAACATTTTTAAATGGCAAAAGCCTCCTTTTAAGTGAAATCTTACACAGAACCCCAACCCATAAAATTAGATAAAGATACAATTACACTTGCTAAAAGAGGCCAGAAACCAGACAACTTAATCTCTCCTGTCAATTTCTCTCCCTTTACTGTGAAACCCGAGAGCTCCCAAAAACAACCTCAAATCCATTTCATCATACCACATCCCCTGAACATTTCTTAAGACAAACTATCTTTACTGAAATTTAGTCCCTATTTCCCTTCTTTGCCCTTAATCTTCTTCTCCATTCTAGGTTTTATGAAACCCCTAATAAGCCAGCACAAATTGTATTCTACTTGTGGAAACTTTGCTGATTATATCATACCAATCTAACTACTCTTTCCTTTGAAAACCTAGAGTATGAATAGCTGGCACTTACTATGTATCAGAATCTGTATTAAGCCCTTACTGAATCTTCCCTACATCAATGAAGAATAGACAGACAACAGTTAGAGACATATATATATATATATATATATATATATATATATATATATATATAAACAGTTACAGACATATATACATATGTATATGTAATTATTGTCCATATTCTGTAGACGAGGACACATGTCAGGTAACTTGCCTGAAGTCACACAACTTGTATATAATGGAATTCAATCATCTGAAACCTGAACTCAAGCATCTGCAAGCCCGTACTCTATCAGTTCTTTCCAATCTTTTTCATGTCACTGAGTACATAAAAAGACATATGTAAAGCACTCTAGGGCAAAATGAAAGAAGCTACTCACAGTTGAAGGCAATTAGCTTTAATACCCCAGGTCCAGCCTAGCTTCTCCAAGAATTCATGGGATCAATATTGGAGTATATTGGAAATTCATTAGCAGTACATCAGCTGAAAAAGTCTGCTATACATATTCATTTCATATTTACTGGTACCTGGTATGTAGCAGGGATGTGTGTGGGTCACTGACAAGGGACAACATGTGTGGTCAAATCACAAAGAAAAGAAGACAGAAGAACAAAACAAGAGCTGAAGAATTTACTAATAAATGCCTATAACTTGAACAAGCCAATAACCAGTTTAGATTTTCATAAGGTTGCTATGGTTTGAATATCTGCCCCCTCCAAAACTCACATTAAAGCATAATCCCCAATGTGGCAATAGTGAGAGGTAGGGCCTTTAAGACGTGACTGGATCACGGAAGCTCTGCCTATTGCGGACTGATCCATTCATGGATGAATGGATGAATGGATCAAAGGGTTAATAGATTAATGGGTTGTCATAGGAGGGAAACTGGTAGCTTTCTAAGAAGAGGAAGAAAGACCTGAGATAGTGCGCTAGCACACTCAGCCCCTTTGCCATGTGACGCCCTGTGCCACCTTGGCACTCCTCAGAGTCCCCACAAGTAAGGAGGCTCTCATCAGATGCAGCCCCACGACCTGGGACTTCTCAACCATAAGTAGAAGAAATAAATTTCTTTTCTGTATAAATTACACAGTTCCAGATATTCTGTGATAAGCACTAGAAAATGGACTATGACAGAGTAGTATTTAAAACAATGTGGTTCTGAATCTTTAGTGTTCAGCAATTTCATCTGGATGGTTTGTTAAACCACAAATTGTGGGCCTGACCCCAGAACTTGATTCTGAGAATCCACATTTCTAACAAATTCCCAAATGATGCTGATGCTGAGATCTACTGGTCTTTGAAATAAAAAAAAATCCTAACAATAAATATGGTTCATATACTCACATGCTGCCAGCCAAATATTTAATCCTTCAGTAGTCATTTTTTAACAATACAAGTTTGTTCTAAGTCATGATGCAAGCTAGATTCTGGAAGACAAGATAAGCTTTTTAAACAGTGCTAAATGTTCCTTGACCCAATTATAACAACATATAATAGACCTTAAACATGCTGTCAAGGACAGAAACCACAGCTATATAAAATGTACATTATCAATGTTGTATTTAATATACAATAAAACAAGCTTAAAGCAATTCAGAACAACAACACTATAAGCAATCTGACTGACAGGACACATTGCTTTGAATTTATTAGAAGAATTATCCAGTTAAATTCAATACTTAACAAAGCTAGTGGCCAAAGTGACTTAACGTCCAAGTGCCAGTAAAAGAATATTTTTGTGGTATTCATACTTTAAATAGAGGTTTGTGCGTACTCTCATTTGTAAGTGGGAGCTAAACACTGAGCATGCACAGACAGAGAGATAGGAGAAACCAACATGGAGGACTACTAGAGCCAGGAGGGAGGGTGGTTGAAAAACTACCTATTGGGTACTATGCTCACTACCTGGGTGATGAGATACATACCTCAAACCTCACGGCACAAAATATACTCAGGTAACAAACCTGCACATGCACCCTCTATATCTAAAATAAAACTTGAAATTTAAAAAATAAAAAATAAATTAAACAAAGGTTTGATTTTATATCTCTTGCACCGAAGGTGATGCTTTTTTTCAGGTAGACAGGCATGTAAATTATAATTACAACTAAGAAAAACATGGAAAAACTTTACTCTGATTAATTAAATACATTTTATTAGCATAGAGCATAGGTGCCTTTATTTCAGAAACATGGGAAATTATTTAAATAATAAGACATTCAAAACTTTAAATACTTCTTGTGAATCATTCACAAATTCAAAAAAATCGATTCAACAACCTAAGCGCAATTTTTAAATGTCCCCATCCTTCAATGACAAGGATTAACTCAAAGAAATCTATTTTAACATTTTAAATGTATCAAGACTAATATTCAACAGTTAAATCTGGCTGCACTGTCTATGAAGTAGCTATTCTTTATTCCTTTACTTTCTTAATAAACTTGCTTTCACACACACACAAAAAAATCTAAGAATAAAAACCCTACATTATGAAACCAATATTTTTGGAGTAAGGCATATTGTGAAAAGCAATTGGTTTGCTATAAGATCATGTAACAATGGAATGTTCTCTTAGAAATAACTGATGTTTTAATACTAAAATCCCTATTGTCAAGTATAATATGCATCTAAATAATGAAACAGTATTCAAATATACCTAGAAGGTAAAACACAAAAAGTCTGGAAATGGAGAATTTTAAATCACAACAGTCAAAACCACAACAATCCCGAAAACACCTAATAAAAAAGCCTAAGCAAACAAGTAATAAATGAAAGAATTATTAATATAAAATTACTTTATAAAAAGTATTATAAAAATAAAATGAAGGAAGAGTTAACAATGTTTTAGCTACTTTCCCCTCATTCCTTGTTTACTGTGTGTTCTTGCTCTTAGTTCTTTCTCTACTAATCCATGTCACTCACTTTTTCCAAATCTTAATTCAAGATTGATCTCTAACATGATGCACCCTAATAACTTTCTTACTGCACATCACCTCAACAGTACTTTCCTTTTTACCATCATGTTTGGAACAGTTTTCCAATTCCTTCTATCTTTCTCAATTAAATAATTATCAAGTAGATTAAAATCTTACAGCAAAAGAGTTTTTGTTTTTTTTAAATCCAATGTTAGCCTATATAATCAGAAATACATAGTTAGGCCAAATTAATTTGAACCAGGTAAAAACTTTACTCATACTATTTTCCTTTCTTCAGTAAACCTTCGAAACATCCCACATTCATTATATTATTTTAGTAATAATATATTCAAAGTTGTAAAACTACATGTATTTAACTAAATTACAGTTACCAATTGACCCTATCCAGGCTGACAGGATCCTGATTGGCAGCTACCTAATCGCAAGACCAGTTCCTACTGGCCTATTAATTCAATCTATCTGAAGTAATTTTGTAAAAACTCTAAGTCTCCAGACTTCCCTCTTGCCACAATTACACTGGTACAGTTCGGTTTCCTAATACCTACAGGATGGCCTACACTTTAAGGTCCTTTAAAATGTTGCCCCTTTAACATGAAATTGCCTTACTTCTCTGTCTGTATATTTGTATTTTTCTGGTTTTTCCAAATAAATCTCTTGGAAGATTCTCATAAATAAGGTCCTGGAAAGTCTCCATAGATAAAGGATGTTTCTTTTATTGCAGTATGTTCAGAATGGTACATGTTCATGATAAATACACAATAAAAATCTGCTGAATGATCTATGCCAAGTAGATGGAATACGTACATATATATGTGTCTGTGTATATACACAAGTATATTTCTCTGTACTTTTTATAAGAATCATAATATGATACTGTATTATTTGTTTATCTGTATATTCTACCAATCCATATTTTGATTTAGAAAAATACATGAATGACAATGAATTTGATTCAAAGCATCTGTATTTCTAACAAATTCCTAAATGATAGTGATGCTGAGATCTACTGGTCTTAGAAATAAAAAAGCAACTAAAATGACTTAGTATTCTACAACTTGTTAGAAACAGCCTATCTAAAAAGAACAAAAACAGATAAAGATTATTTTTTCTCATATTGAAAGCCAAACTTTAAAGATTTGGTAGAATTTACCATGTATTCAGCAAAATATAAATAAAATCTATGAACACATATGAAAATTTATTTCTATGTAAATAATATGGAAATGTCCATGTATTCATTTATTTAATAAACATTTATTGAGTGCCTGCTATGAGTAAGGCACTGTTCTAGGTGCCTGAACATGCAGCAGTCAACAAGAAAGATGAGATACCTGCTTTTATATAGTCTACATTCTAATTGTAGGATACACTTAATAAATAAATAAGCAATATATATAAGGTAGTCATGAGCACCCAAAAATTATAAGAACATAATCTGGTAGTAAATAACCAATATCATTTATTGCTAGTCTGAAAATATTTTTAAATGGAAAGAAAAATAATCCAAACCAACAACTCTGAATAAGCATTTTACAGACAGGAGGCTACTTTTTACACATATAGGATTGACTTAACACATATGACAGAGCAGGACTACTGCCATCTTGGACAAGCATCATCATTTTAAAATTTACCTTGATCAAAAACTGCCTCAATCCAAAGGGCATCAGCCTAACCACTAAGATCAGCATGACTATAAACCACAAGTAACATCTCTGACCAGAAACACTCCAAACTTCTCCCCAGCCAGAGACATGACAGCCCCGAGATAACCTCCTCTCCAGCTGGAGAGATAAAAGCCCCAAATAACCTCCCCTCAGACCAGAGACAATCCAACCCTGCCATAAATTTCTCCCCAACACAGAAACATTCCAAGCTCTCTCACCAGTAAATATTATTAGTCTGTAAGAGAGAGCGCTCCTGACTGAAATTGGCCAGAAGCCCCTCTCTGGTTTGTTCCCCAAAATAAAGCTGTCTCTGACTGTTGAGCTGCTTTTTGTGTTTCTTTCCTCCTCCTAACAACAACAAATTCCCAATAAAAAAGGACAGCGAGCATCAGAACCTTAAGCTGCTTCCATAGTCACATCATTCCTAGGCAAAAATGTTTATAACGGCCGGGCGCAGTGGCTCAAGCCTGTAATCCCAGCACTTTGGGAGGCCGAGGCGGGTGGATCACAAGGTCAAGAGATCGAGACCATCCTGGTCAACATGGTGAAACCCTGTCTCTACTAAAAATACAAAAAATTAGCTGGGCATGGTGGCGCGTGCCTGTAATCCCAGCTACTCAGGAGGCTGAGGCAAGAAAATTGCCTGAACCTGGGAGGCGGAGGTTGTGGTGAGCCGAGATTGCACCATTGCACTCCAGCCTGGGTAACAAGAGAGAAACTCCATCTCAAAAAAAAAAAAAAAAAAAGTCCATAACAGAAATTATGTGCATTATAACACAAAAACTGCTTAACCTTAATAAAAGGTATCTTGAGACACAATAGTTTAATATTTATATTCTGGATGACAGTTACAAACACTAACACATACTGGTATAAATTATTTTAGAAATCAGACAACATATTCTCCTCCACCATTAAGTATAATATTAGTTTTAAAAGCAAAGTGTTCAAAAAATGCCTGCAACAAGCACAAGCAAGTGAAGATGGGAGGAAGAGCCAGACACTGATCATGCAGTCAATTCAAGAATAGAGCTACATTAGAAGAAATTAGGGTAAAGAAATATTTGTTTCTAGGCAGTGTATCTAGGTAAGGCAGTTGTGGCAGCAGAGTTAGAGCTCAAAATTAGTGGAGATATTATACCCATCTCTGCTGACTCAAAAGTACTGGGTAAGTACTCAGAATATTTGCTCAGACACACACGGCAATGTATCTCAAATAAGTCACAATTAGGACACAAATATTATGAGAAAGAAATTAGAAATTATGATCATTTGGTAAACAATAGTACAGAAAAATTCCAGTTGAAATTGACTGTTACCACATCATTTTTCTTACACTGTTAGGAAATAAGCTGTCCAACAGAAGTTGTTATTTCAAATCATTCAAGCCAGGTTCAACACCTAAGTCCTTTAACTAGCACTATAAGAAATGTTTAACATAGTCAATAACCATCCTAAAAAGTATCCTATAAGTAGTATTTTAAGCCAACTATTTTTATACCTCTTATGAATATTTTTTAATTGTATGTATCACTTAACAAATAGATACAATTGTTCAATTAGAGAATATTGTAATTTAGCATGCCTTAGTTTATTACATGTGATTGAAAAAGAATGTAAAAGATGCAGTTCAGACCGGGCGCAGTGCCTCACGCCTGTAATCCCAGCACTTTGCAAAGCCGAGATGGGCGGATCACAAGGTCAAGAGATCGAGACCATCCAGGCCAACATAGTGAAACTCCATCTCTACTAAAAAAATATACAAAAAATTAGCTGGGTGTGGTGGTGCATGCCTGTAGTTCCAGCTACTTGGAAGGCTGAGGCAGGAGAATTGCCTGAACCCAGGAGGCAGAGGTTGCAGTGAGCTGAGATCATGCCCCTGCACTCCAGCCTGGTGCCTAGAGACAGAGTGAGACTCTGTCTCAAAAAAAGACTCAGTTCAGAAAAACATGAACATTTACAAATACAAACTATATAACAACAGAACACCAAATAGTCATGGAAAGTCACAAATGTGTCTTCTAATCCTATAGTCAAAATAATGTTTGCTATAATCAATAGCTAATAAAAATGTAGACTACTAAATGTTATCTGGAAAACTAAAAAATTTTCTTTCATAAGAATTTTTGAAAAAAAGTTCACATTGCAAAATAAAAATCCATAACAACAAAGTTTAAACACACAAGTTTTTAAAAAGGACTAAATACTGATGATAGTGCTCCACAGGCTATTCAGATGTACATAAAAGAAGACAGGTCAGTGAACAGGTGTCCAAGCCAAAGACCCAGTCCTCAGGGTAAGTGTCCATATAGGCTGGTGCAGCTGGTTTTCTCTCTCCTTTCCTTTTTCCTCTTTCAGTTTACAGCACAAACCAAGCTAAAATGCTAGCTCAACTCCTCACTTTTGACTTCAAAACAACCCAGCTCGCCAGCCAGGCCTGGTGGCAATGGCTCACACTTGCAATCCCAGCACTTTGGGAGGCCGAGGCAGGTGGATCACCCAAGGTCAGGAGTTTGAGAACAGCCTGAGCAACATGGTGAAAGCCCGCCTCTACTAAAAATACATAAATTAGCTAGGCATGGTGGTGCATGCCTGTAATCCCAGCTACTCAGGAGGCTGAGGCAGGAGAATCCCTGGGAGGTAGAGGTTGCACTAAACCGAGATTGCGCCACTACACTCCAGCCTGGGTGACAGAGCAAGACTCCATCTCAAAAAGCAACCCAGCTCTTGACTGGGCCACAACACGCCCAGATATTTGGTCAAACATTATAGTTGTTGTTTCTGAGGGGTGTTTCTGGATATGATTAACATTTGAATTGTTAGTTAGAGTAAAGCAGATTGCCCTACCTAATGTGGATAATTCTCATCCAATCAGTTGAAAACCTCAATAAAACAAAAAGTCTGACTCTCCTGTGAGTAAGAGGGAATTTCTTTCTGCCTGACATCCTGAAACTGGGACCTCATTTTTTTCCCCTGCCTTTAAACTCAAACTGAAACACTGACTCTTCCTGGGTCTCGAGGCTGTTGGCATTTGAACTGGAACTAAAGCTGACCCTTGAACAACACAGGGATTATAGGCAAAAACCTCCATCCCTCACCCCATACAGTTAAAAATAACTTTTTATTCCCCAAACACTTAACTACTGAAAGCCTACTGTTGGCCGTAAGCCTTACCAATAACATAAACAGTTGATTAATACATATTTTGAATATTATATATATTATACATTGTAACATCACAATAAAGCTAGAGAAAAAAATATTAAGAAAGTCATAATAGGCCAGGCACAGTGGCTCATGCCTGTAATCCCAGCACTTTGGGAGGCCGAGGCAGGGAGATCACCTGAGGTCAAGAGTTCAAGACCAGCCTGGCCAAAACGGTGAAACCCCGTCTCAACTAAAAATATAAAAAGAAAAAGAAGGTCATAAGAAAATACATTTATGAGCCAATGGTGTTATTCAAGGTTTACAATACTGCACTGAACATGCTGAAAATACCCAAGAACTGTGAGAGATGACTTTACTGTAATACATAATTTACTGTACAGATAAACTGCTCATGCTGAGATGATTAGCATCACATGCCATTTTAATCAGATACTTGTAACACTTATAGGCTCACCACAATAGCAACAGGGTGGGGCTATGAGATTACATTAGTAGTACAGAATGTGCTACAGTTAATTTTATGCACATAATTATAAATTAATTTATAATTTAATTCTGCATCTTTACATTTGTTTACATTTCTCTCTACTGGGAATGGCACCACATACGATCTGTACATTCGTGTGCATGTGTTTTCATAAATTTTCACTTTTTGCAATAGATTTCTGTATATCTCATGTTAGTAATTAGGACTAGTATATATTTTATGCATTCATATATACTTAATTTTTTCCTACTTTTTTGATACTTCTAGGCTATGTGGTTCATCTACAAGGTTTTTCAAATTGTTACAGATCTCCAAAAAATTTCCAATATACTTATTGAAAAAAATCCGCATATAACTGGACCCATGCAGGTCAAACCTGTGTATTTCAAGGATCAACAATACACCAGCACTATTCTGGTTTTCAGACTTCTGGAATCAGACTAAAACTACAACATTTGGCTCTCTTGGATCTCCAACTTGTCAACTGCAGATCTTCAGACTTGTCAACCTCCATAAACCCCATCTCTCTAGCTCTCTTTTGGAGAGAGAGAGAGAGAGAGAGAGAGAGAAAGAGAGAGAGAGAGAGAATGTGTAAATGACAGAGAGAGGGAGAGAAACAGAAATACACACAGTTCTGTTTTTCTGGAGAACACTAATACATCTACCTACTTAATACATCAAATTCCTAATAAGATCAAAAACTCTTTTAAATTAATAATACATAATGATGTCAATGGCAGAGCAAAATTCTCACATCGCTTGAAGAGGGTCTCATTTAAAACCTTTCTGAACAGTCATTTCAAAGAATGCATTAAAACTTTAAAATTGTGTGTAGTTTCGTTTTGTTTTTGTTTTTGATTTTTTGAGATGGACTCTCCCTCTGATGCCTAGGCTGGAGTGCTGTGGCGCTACCTCAGCTCACTGCAACCTCCACCTCCCAAGTTCAAGGGATTCTCCTGACTCAGCCTCCCAAGTAGCTGGGATTACAGGCACCTGCCAGACACCTGGCTAATTTTTGCATTTTTAGTTGAGACAGCATTTCACCATGTTGGCCAGGCTGGTCTCTTAACTCCTGACCTCAGGTGATCCACCCACCTCGACCTTCCAAAGTGCTAGGATTACAGGCGTGAACCAACCCACACAACTGTGTGTAGTTTCTTATCAGATAATTTTATTTTCTGGTGAATGTACACACACACACACACACACACACACACACACACACACACACACACACAGAACATAATCAGAACTATAATCAGTGATCTATGTCCTCTGGATACCAGCTATTTGACTCTGTTACACATGTTAGCAACATATATAACAGAGTCAAATTAGACACAACCAAATGTCCAACAACAGGAAAATCATTAAACAAATCACATCACTTTCAAAGGATATATTATACAACTAATTAAGATATTTTCAAAGATTGGTCAAAAACATGGAAAAAATCATCATAATATAATGACAAGTTTTAGAATGGGGAAAATCAGTGGTGTTCAGTTGTCTAGATTAGAGTAAAAGGCTACAATGTTGACAGTAATTATTTCAAACTAGGGGATAACCGGTGAATTTTTCTGTATTTTTCATATTTATAATTAGACTAAATTAGACTAATTTCTAACTAAAAGAAAGATAATGGAGGTCTAAAAAACATTATCCAGAACTGTTCAAAGAAAATCCTATTAAATGACTTCATTAAGATTCTATGAATAATTGTCGATGAAGAGTTTTTAAAACAAATTTATAAAAACTGTAAGGCTTTTTATAACATGTTATTTTAAAAACCTGACCTTTTCAATACAGCTAGAGACATGAACTGAACTGTGATCTCCTAAAATTCATCTGTTGAAGCCCTAACTCCAAATCCAACTGTAATTGGAGATAGGGCCTCTCAAGGGATAATTAAGGTTAAACGAGATCATATGAGTGGGGCCCTGATCCAGTAAGACTAGCATATTTATAAGAAAATGAAGAAACACCAGGGATGCACATGCACAGAGAAAAGGCCATGTGAGCACAAAGTGAGAAGGCGGCCACCTGTAAGCCGAGGAGACAGGCCTTGGGAGAAACCAAATCTGCCAGTGCTTTGATCTTGGACTTCCAGCTACCTGAAGTGTGAGGAAATAAACTTCTGTTTTTTAAACCAAGCAGTCTGTGGTATTTTATTATGGCAGCCCTTGCAAACTAATGTAAAACATAATAAAGTACCTGGTAAATATTCTTTCTTCTATAATTTACTTTTAGGAGGGAACAAATCAAGAAATAAACAGTAAAAAAATGTTCTTCATACCACAGTGTCAAGGCACAGAAGGGGCAAGAAATCATATTTCCAAATAAAATGTTATTAGTTGGCACTATTAAAGAGAAATAAGGAGTAGGATTGGGAACATAAGCACTGTGGATAGGTTTTTTGAAAAGTTGTTCAGGTTTACAGTGATTACTGTCTAAAAATGTTCTATAGGCTGCGTACAATGACTCAGGCTCACAGGTGTAATCCCAACCCTTTAGAATGCCAAGGTAGGAGAATGGCTTGAGCCCAACAGTTTGAGACCAGCCTGGGCAACATAGTGAGACCCCATCTCTACAAACAATTTTTTAAAAAAATGACCCAGGCATAATGGCATGCACCTGTGGCCCTAGTTACTGGGAAGCATGAAGTAGGAGGATCACTTGAGCCCAAATGTCCAGGCTGCAGTGAGCCGGGATTGCACCACTGCAATCCAGCCCAGCCTGAGCGACAGAGGAAGACCATGTCTCAAAAATAAATCCCAAAGTTTATAAAAGATTCTGCATAACATAATAGAAAAGATTTTAAATGTTTTCATTTTATTCGTTCACGGTATCTCCCAGTGCTCAAAACATTATGTGTGTGTGTGTATATATATATATATGGATACGTATATATACATACACATTCCTACAGAAATATAACTCTGAAAGCAATTTCAGTCTTATGATTACTACTGGCAGTATACCTACAAAGGAAAACATTCCTTTCCCAATCTTTTGTATTAGATTAACATGCAAGTTTCTTTTTATTTAAACTGAATTGTCACATTCATCTTTTTAGAATTTTCAACTACATTGCAGGGAGCATATTTTAAAAAAAAAAAACAGACATTTTTATTTTCAGACCAAATTAAAATATCAGTAACCACTCTGATTTTTTTCAAAATTACCTTGTCTGGATCCATCTTTCCTTTGATAAATTCTTGCTTCCAGAACTGCAATGCCTGTTCCAAAGTTAAACCAATGCCCTTCAGAAACAGACCATACTGCATTCGGCCTCCATGACGAAGATGGTGATTTTCCCGCAAGGCTTTATGTAACTGACGCATGCAAGGTGGGAAGGATTTGGTAGAAAGCTATAAGAAAAAACAGTTTTAAGTTATGTGGAAGACTTATTAGGTCCCCGATAATATTTGTTATGGTTGCAAATTCAATTTAATTGGAAAAAAAAACAAATGCCATAAGAAAGTACCACTTTATTACTGTGGTTACAGATGACTTAACTTATCAGATATTCCTTAACTTTTTTTATTGGTTACAAGTTAATGTAATATTTTAGATACTTTGTGTTAAATAATATACTATTAAAATTTTACCTGTTTCTTTTATAAATTTAAACTTTTTTTGAAGTTACCTATAGACCCCCATACAGTTAAAAGAAATAATGCAAAGAGTTAGCAAATACCTAAATTCCCCCCAAAGATAAAATCATGTAAAACTACAGTACATTATCACAAACAGGATACTGACATTGATAAAATCCACTATCTTATTCAGGTTTCCTCAGTTATACTCATGCACTTATTTCTGTATTAACTTTTATGCAATTTTGTCACATGTAGGATCATACATCCTCCCCCACAGTCAAGATGCAGAACAGTTTTGTCACCACAAGGTTCCCTCATGTTTTCCTTGTATAACCACCCCCATCTATCCTTTGCACCCTGTTCCCCCTTCCCTAGTTCCGTAATCCTTGGCAACCACTGATCTGTTCTCCATCTCTATAATTTTGTCATTTCAAGAGTATTATATAATAGAATTATATAATATGTATTGCTTCGAGATTGTCATTTTTAACTCAGCAGAATTCCCTCAAGATTCATCTAAGTTGTATATAAGCTCATTTCTTTATTACTGAGTAGTTTTCCATGATGTGAAAGTATCATAATGTATTTAACTATTCACTCATTAAAGAACACTTGGGTTGTTTCCAGTTTGGGCTATTTCAAATGAAGCTATTATGAGCATTCTTGAAGAGGTTTTTATGTGAACATAAGATTTCATTTCCCTGAGATAAAAGTACAATTGCCAAATAGCAGATGAACTTTTAAGGTAACTCAAATATGAAGTAGAACACAAAACTAAGACATATTGTTGTCATAAGGAAAATTCAAATAAATGTGTTAAAGAAATCAAGTTAAAAGGAACAAAGTATAGGTCTTTCCCTTAGTGTCAAAAATGAAATATCACTGCCCACTTTAATTTTTCACTTATGGTTTCAATTGCATCCTCTACAACTTCCTTAAATATCCCTCCTCCCAAGACTTTAAATTCTCACTCCTTCACATATGCCTTAGCAAGTTCACTTCATCTGTAAGAAAGAGCAGGTCTCACTTTGCTTGACTTTGCTGCTCCCTCTAGTGACCATCCAGTTTTTCACTCTTTCACAGTAACAAGTGAATTTTTCCAGCCCCAGTCTAGTTCATTCAGACCTATATCCTTCCTTGGTAGAACTAATTAGAATGTCTTTCAGCTCATTTTCATGTGACCATTTTTATTCCTTCATATTAATATCTGACTTTTTCCCTAAACATTGTTCTAATCCATACAATCAACATTCAACATCCTTAGTATGAACATGCAAGGTTTCCTCAGTAGCTAACTCCGTTTGTTTTGAGATGGACTCTCAAAATTTATTATAATATATTATATAGTACTCTGTTGCCCAGGCTGGAGGGCAACAGCGTCGTCTCAGCTCACTGTAACTGCTACCTCTCAGGTTCAAGCAATTCTCCTACCTCAGCCTCCCAAGTAGCTGGGATTACAGGTGCCTGCCAAAATGTCCAGCTAATTTTTGTATTTTTAGTAGAGACAGGGTTTAATCATGTTGGCCAGGCTGGTCTCAAACCCCCGACCTCAGGTGATCCTCCTGCCTCGGCCTCCCAAAGTGCTGCACTACAGCACCTGGCCAATAACTACTTTTCAATTATACAAAACTGAACACATATTTTTTAAGTGTTTTGGAAAATAAGAAGGTAAGACATAATTTTCCCCTTTAATTCAGTTAAGGAAAAAGACACAACAATTATTATATTCACTAGTTTGTAAGTTAACACAGGAAATAAAATGATAAAATGAGGCCTCCAACAAGGGCAAAACATGAACACCACAGAAGTACTGTGACAGGAAGACTGGGCAAGCCCAGTGTATTATTACTACACCAAAATGAGTCCCTGGCTCCAGTCCACTGGATTATTCACTATCCCATGACCACGTAAGTCATGCTCTGTAGCTTCTCATCTTTCTCACTCTGCTAGCCGTACCTGGTGCACCCTTCCCATCTACATGCCATCTAGCCAAAGCCAAGTCATCATTCAAGACCCAACTCAATTTCTATTTCTTTTGGCACATTCCTTAATTTTTATTCATTCAATCCAAAAATATTTATTGAACACTTACTATGTGTACAGCCCTGGGGAACCAGCAGTGAACAAAGAAACCCTGTCTTCCACAGGGAGGGTGGCATCACACACTGAGGTCTGTGGCAGGGGACTAGGGGAGGGATAGTGGGGGGCAGGGATAACATGGGGATAATGCCACATATAGGTGATGCGGACAGAGGCAGCAAACCACATTGCCATGTATGTACCTATGCAACAATCCTGCATGTTTTTCACATGTACACCAGAACCTAAAGTGCAATAAAATAAATAAATATATATATATATATATATATATATATATATATATAACTCTGTCCTCAAAGAGCTTACATTCTAATTGGAGGAGGTGAACAATGAATACAGACATTAAAAAGATAACATCTGATGCCAAAGCACTGGAAATGACATAGAGGAATGAAATCAATTGTGATTAGGAGACAGAGACTTCAGTTTGGGTGGCCAGGGAAGCCTTTTTGAGAAGATGGCATTTCAACTAAGACATATATTTTAAGTTGGATTCCACTGAAATAAAGATCCTGAGAAGGAACGAAGTGGTGTGCTAAAAGATAGCATGAGGTCCATGTGGCCAGAGTGAGTGAACCAGAAAGGAGCAGAAGACAAAATAGAAATGATCAGCACATATGGCTTCAGAAGCCATAAAATGAGTTTGGATTTTAGTCTATATGATGAAAACCCACAAGAGGTTTCTGACTGGAAGACTGATGTGATCCACTGAACAAAGAGAACTCTGGCTGTTAGGTAGTGAAAAGATTACATAAGAGTAAGAACGGAAACAGGAGGAATACTTAAGAGGTGTGGGCAGTAGTCCAAATAATAAAAATTTTAAAAAAAGATAGCACCTGACTACATACAGATGGAAAAACGATTATGACAGATGAGCAAACAAAAGAATCATTAAGTCCAGGATAGGGGATGAATAATCAACTTGGATTTTGCAGAGGCCAAGAACAAGAATACGGCCGGTACACAAGACCATTAGCTGGGTGTTCAAATTATCAATGAATACAGGTGTCGGGGGAGGGGTGGAGTAGCAACAAAGGAGATATCAGATGATATAATAAGATCACAAGGGCTTCAAAGGAGCTGGAGCTATAACAATGGAAGGCAGAGAAATGTGGATCAAGAAAGGTACTCACTGCACATTTATGTATGAACTCACGAAGAAAGGTGTCTCTACTTGAAAGGGCCACAGGGGAAATAGCATTGAGAAAGCCAAATTTTTTTAGAAGAAAAATCTAAAGAAAACATTTGGAGAAGAGTTGCAAATATCAAAGGGCATGCAAATGACATGCTGTTGTTAAGATCAAACAATTTAGATACAGAGTTAAGAGGCAATCCAAAAAAAGACATATCTGTATTACTTACCACAGGGTCTCAGGCACAGACTGATGATAGAATCGTCATCATAGCACTTAACATTAAATTGCTCATTTATCATTGACTATGTTGTCCTCTCCCTCATGTAAGGTCCATGAAGGTAGGAATATTTTCTGTTTTCCTCAATTCTGTACCCACAGCACAATGGCTGGTACGTAACAGATGGGCTCAACGTGTATTCATTAAAAGAATTAATATTTCTATGAACTCCAACAGCATCCAACCAAATTCACATTTGATGTGAGTGGGAAAACATCTAGCTAGAAGTAGGAACAGAGTTAACCTCCAACAATTCACATTATATAAACACAAATAACGAGTGGAAGTGAGAAGGGGGACTATTAGAAATAAGTGTTTAATAAAAAATTAAAAGATGGGACATATTTGAGAACAAATTTCAAATCAACAAACTGTGTAAAGTAGGCAATCCTTTTGTTATTTCTAGACATATTAACTGCAAGTATTTTTTAATCATTTTTCAAACGGAAGATGACCTATTCATTCTCTCTCTCTACTAGTCTTATTACAGTTCTTGCTTCCAAGCATTAAAATTCCTGTGTATTTTTAATTTATTGTGAATAATTCGGTAGTTGTCTAACCTAAGATTATTTATGGCTGGCTTATTTTCCCTTTTGTATATGGAGTGCAAATTCTGTTATGTATTCAAGAGAAATTCTACAAGAATGGCAAAGAATTCTACAAAGAATGGCAAATTCTACAAGAATGGCAAATTCTACAAGAAATTCTACAAGAATGGCAAAGTTCCATAAACTATGGAACCACAAAGTGAAATGATGCTAAAATAAGTTATCTATTAATCTCATAGTCTACACTAGATGATGAATTGTCTTCTCCCATTGAAATTCATACATCAAGGTACTGACCTCTAGTAGCTCCATATGTAACTATATTTAGAGATGGGGACTTTAAAGAAGTCATTAAGATTAAAGGAAGCCATGGGGGTAGGGCCTAGTCCCAGGTACCCAGTGTCCTTACAAGAAGAAGAGACACCACAGATGCATACAAGCAGTGGGAAAACCATAGGAGAACACAACAAGAAGACAGCGATGTGAGAGACAAGAAAGGCCCTGGAAGAAATCAAACCTACTGTTACCTTGATCTTGGATTTCGAGCCTCTACACTGTGAGAAAATAAATTTCCATTGTCATGACAGACCTAACAAACTAATACACTTAGTGTTTTCCATTTCTCCTTTATTAAATGTATAAAGTATTTAAATGTAAACACAAACTCCATTTAGCTATTTTTTAAAATTCCTATTTGGAATAATTCATTAAATTCTGTTTTTATAAAAGTATAGATAATTTTGTGGTTAAACAATTTTCCTATCATGTTTTTTTAAATCATATGTATAGGACATGGGATTTTCTTTAAAACTAATCAGCCAACAGTGAAATAACATTCTCTCCGTCTCCTCACCCAAAAGTCTTCCATTTAAGAAAATCTATGTTCCCTCCATTGATAAAGTTCTAAGTTTAAAAGAATGTGCCACTTACCGAATCAATCTGATCTAAAGAAATCTTCCCAACATTTCCCTGGGTACTGTAATCTTGGCCAGTGTAGGAATGACTTTAAAAAAAAAAAAAAAAAAAAAGTTAAGACAGAGTCATAACATACTTTTTATCCCTTCAAAGAAATTTTTTTTAATTCTGAAAAATCATTAAAATAAGAATAAGAGGGTATTTTACATATAAACCTTAGCAGAAACATAGCCAAGTGTCTTAAATGTATTTAATAAAATTACTTTAAATAACTTACCCCAAAATAATACAAAAATATAGCGACAGTCTGAACATCCTGACTCCTGGTCTAGAGCACCACTTCGATTCCTCAGAAGCATAATCCAAGTTGTTGTCAAAATTCAAACCTCTACCATTTATCCTTTATTACTAGCATGACAACGTAGCAAAAAAAAAAAAAACAGCTGGAACTTAAATTGGAAACCATTACTTAAAAGTAGTTGGTGAGCAAGTTACTTAATCATGTACTTTCTGTATGCCAGGTTCCTTACCGTCTAATGGAGGTAATAATGCCTGCTTTGCAGTATTGACAGGAAGTCTGAATTGTAATAATTTTTGTTAAAGAGCCTGACATAAAGTAATCAGTGTTTATTAAAATAAATAATATCTGAATAGCACTTTACAGTGTGCAAAGAATCTTCCATAGCCTCTAATTAGATCCTCACAACTGCCCTGAGAGTGTTTCTCTATATAACATTTGATGAATGAGAAAATGGAGGCTTGGAGGAGTTAGAAACTTGTTAGGATCAGAAAGCAAGTCAGCAGTGCAGTGGAAACTCAAACCTTTTGATTCCTAATTCCCCATTTCCTCACTATACCATATCATCTACTTCCCTATAATCAATTTCCTACAGGATTATCTTCAAATTAGGAAACATAACTTGGTATACAGTACCTAAAGCCACCCACCTCTGTAATGCTTCACCTCTTTGACACAACACGACACATGCCGAACTCTAAGAACACAGACTCAAGTGCATGAGGGTGGGACACAGCAAAAAACAGCTGCTAGGTCACAAAGAAACCCACAATCAAACCGAGGCTTCTACAAATCACAATTAAAGAGAAATCCTGGAGTAAAATGTCATTATGATCATAAAGAATTCCACCTGGGCAGCAGAGTAAGACTCTGTCTCTACAAATAATAAAACTAAAAAAAAAAATCTGGGCATGGTGGCATGCCTGTAGTCCTGGCTACACTGGAGGCTGAGGTGACAGGACTGCTTGAGCCAGGGAGATCAAGGCTGCAGTGAGCCATGATCATGCCTGTATACCCAAGCCTGAGCTACAGAGCAACCCTCTGTCCAAAAAAAAAAAAAAAATCCAGACACTACTTTCTATCTGCTCAGTTAGATTCTTCCTGCTGAACCACATATATGCTCAAGATGCTCTGTAGACAAGCTGTTGTTTCCATAATCAATTTTACTGATTAAACAATGGGTATGGATTACGAAGCAAAACCACAGTATAGTGGCTCACACATGTAATGCCAGCACTTTGGGAGGCTGAGGCAGGCAGATGGCTTGAGCCCAGGAGTTTGAGACTAGCCTAAGCAACAAGGCAAAACCTTGTCTCTACAAAAAATACAAAAGTTGGCCAGGCATGGTGGTGTGTGCCTATGGTCCCAGCTACTTGGGAGGCTGAAGTAGTAGGATGGCTTGAGCCCAGGAGGTGTAGGATACAGTGAGCTGAGATTGTGCCTCACCATGGGTGACAGAATGAGACCCTGTATGGGGAAAAGAAAAAAGGTACAGATTTTCCCTCCCTGCAAGTCCTCCTTCCACAGGCTAAGAGGGACCTGAGAATTACTCTGAGAGCAGAATGAGTAGAATGATGCTGATGGAGACCAGAAGATGCCACCCCCAAAATATGAAAGATTATTGAACAAAGACAATTTAAGAAGAAGCAGATTCAGGAAAGCTCTCTGCCCTCCATATTCCTAAAAGCAAAACACATTTACAAAGACAAAAGGCATCCTGCCAACCTTCTACCAATGAGAACCAAGGATAATCAGTGAAGGTAACTTCAGATCCTTATTATGTGGAGATGATACCAGAGAAATCTGTATGAACAAGCTTTATTAACTGGTCTTTATCTGCTATTTATTTGCCTTCTCACGAGTTGCTGCCACCAGAGATTCAAAGTCCTTTTCCTTTGCCATGCGATCTGTGGTTTGAATATTTGTCCCTTCCAAAACTCATATTGAAATTTAATCCCCAATGTGACAGTAGTGAGAGGTGGAGTCTTTAAGAAGTGATTGGATCATGAGGACTCTGCCTTCATGAATGGATTAATCCATAATGGATTAATGGATAAAGGAATAGATTAATGCGGTGCCATGGGAGGGAAACTTGTGGCTTTACGAAATGAGGTAGAGAGACTTTTAAGCTGGCATGTTAACACACTTGGCCCCCTCGCCATGTGATACCCTACACCACCTCAAGACTCTTCAGAGTCCCTACCAGCAAGAAAGCTCTCACCAGATGCACCCTCTCGACCTTGGACTTCCCATCCTCCATAACTGTAAGAAATAAATTTCTTTCTTTTATAAATTACCCAATTTCAGATATTCTGTTATAAGCAGAGAAAACTGATACAAAATGTTAATAAACTTTGTTTTTCTCCTATTAATCTGTCTTTTGTTACATGGATCCATTCCAACCTACAGGGTTTGAAGAAAAAATTCTTCTTCTTCCCCTAAGACACCATATTCTAAAACACATCTCCTCTTGTATTATTTTCCCTTGCCTTGTATTATCTTTCCCTTGAGTAACACATCTCTGACAATGTGTTATTGAATTCTACACATTCCATTAACTGCAGTAGCACTATGGCATATAAAACCTATGCAAAGTTAAACTGATAGCTGCCATTTAACTTTCATGTTTTAGACTTTAGTACACAGCATAACCATAGAGTTGTTTCAGTGGAATCTCAGAAATAAAAACATTATTTCATTTTCCAACATGTCTTACAGTAGAGCGAAGAGGCAGCATGGGGCATTGGGAACGGCAGAAGGCTAGGAGTATGAAGACCCATTCTTGGTTTCCGTTTTTTAAATACCACTTCTGCAAACTGGGACAAGTCACTTAACCATTTTGATTTGCACCATCCTTATTTGTAAAACGGCACTAATAATTCCAGCCCTGCCTAATTAACAGAAATGCTGGGGAAATCAAATGAAATAATGTATCCAAAGTGGTAATTAAATCAGTAAAGCATACTCCAGTATACAGAGCAATTGCATTCTTGACCAGTTAAGTACAGAAATAACAGGATTGTAAGGGAGACAGCATGATCCTATAGAGGAGCCATCACCCAGATGGGAAGTACTAGGCCATGCCATTGACCCTTATAAGCCTCAGCCTCTTAGTCTATCAGCTAAAGGTGGTGACTACAATCATCTAACAGGATTGTTCAGATCAAATAGACAAAATGAAAGGCCTTTATAAATGGTAAAATAATGTACAAACAGAATTATAGTTATTGAGTAAATGAAGCCAAATAATTACTATGCCACAAGGAAGCTGTTCTCAGCCCAGATTAATGCATACTATATTTATATTAAGTAGAAAGAGAAGACACAGAAACAGGACATAAACATTTGCCTGAATGACAGTATAAAGTGTTTGTTCTTCTATACCTCCCTAAAATATACAAAAGAGCTAAGTTTCAAGGAAAAAAGTAAAAAAGCAAGAGAATGCTAGCAATGATGACTGCAAAGACTTTATTGGTATAAATGCCTACAGAGAGAATATAAGTAAACTTAAAGTGTGTAGACATGAAACTTCTAAAAATATTTATGACTGGGCCTAGTGGCTCATGCCTCTCTATTCCCAGCACTTTGGGAAGCCAAGGCAGGAGGATTGCTTGAACCCAGGAGTTAGAGATCAGCCTTTGCAACAAAGCAAGACATCATCTCCACAAAAAAGAAAAAAAAAAAAAATTAGCTGGGTGTGGTGGCACATATCTGTAGTCCCAGCTGCTTAGGAGGCTGAGGTGGGAGGATTGCTTAAGGCTAGGAGTTTGAGGTTGCAGTGATTTCTGATCACATCACTGCACTCCAACCTGGATGAGGGAGTGAGACCCTGTCTCAAAAATCAAAAATGAAAATAAAAAATAAAAAAAAGACATATATATAATTAATAGAAGGCCACAAGCCCAGTGTGGGCAAGTATGGAGGCCATGGGGGTGGGGATGAATATGACAGAAATGAATATGTTAAGTATCAGAATTAGGAATGGCATTTCTCCCCTACTCATCTATACTCAGAAAGGCTTACTAATGTCTGCATTAGAGGAGATGATAATAAACATCACAGTTATTTAACACATATTTGAACTAGTTATGGACAGATATGGCTGGGGGCAGGGAGATTGTTAGATACAACACAAAAAAGGCAGATCATGAGAAGCCTTATATTCCGTGCTCTGTGGGCAGTGATAAACCATGAAAAGATCTGAAGCAAGAACTGACACAATCAAGTTTACACTTGAGAAACAAAGCAGTGTGGGGAAATGATTAAAAAGGTGGGGAACTGACAATGGAAAACTAACTGGAAGAATACTATAGGCAATGTTACGTCCAGGTGAGGGAAGATGAGAATGAGTAAAGTAGTGGTAGTGAATAAAGAAAGGAAGGCAATAGATGGGTTCAGGAAATTTTCTGGAAAGGAAAGGATACACTTTGATGAAGGAGGTTGAAAAGTCAGAATAATGGATCAGTTTCTAGCCTTAGTGAAACTGAGTGCTTCCAAGACAAGATTTCACTTTCTACAAGATAAAACTAGCCTAAAAAATCAAACTGCAATTCAGGAACAAACGTTCACATTTTTCTTCACTCGTCATCACATGTTTCCAGGTAATTTTTTTCCTTCATAATAATAAAACATGAACAGAAGCTCAAAAATCAAGGTAGAAGAAAAACAAATAATGTTGTCATAAAATAATAAAAACCCTTAAAAACAATTCACACTGGCTCATGAAACTGAGCCTTTGGCTTTTACTTCAAAGTGCCAAGAGATGGTTCTAAAGGAGAGTCCTAACAGGTAGCCAGGAAAAGAGAAGCACCCTTCTCCCACATTCAGAGCTCAGTGCCAGCTTTCTATCACACTACTGCGAAATAAAGGAAGGTGCTACATTAATGAATTGTCAAAATATATTCTTATTTTCATGATTTGAAAAAGATCACTTTTATGAGGGAACATGTCTTATGCTTATTATATTGGGAAAACACAGAATAGTCATTTTAACAGTAAAAACGATTTCTAAATGCTTCGACATCTATAAACACATGCAAACCCAGCAGAAAATAGTTTTCTGTCCATTTAAAATAATCACAGCCTTATTTTAAGAAACATTCACTGTCACCAACATAGATTTTATAATGAGCATAAAAAGCTCTTCTATTCCTAATGTTTCATAAAAGAATAATGATGTAACACAAATACCATTTTTTTCAATATAGAAGACCAAAGAACATTTCAGTAGGTCACAAAATTCAAATTATGTCATTAATGATTATTTTGCCAAATATAAAGAGCAATGTTTGATTAACTAATCAGAGAATCTTGAAAAATCTGAATTTAGTCTCCTTAATTCTCAGCCACTAATTTTTCACAAGTTTAAAAGAAAAAAGGCAAGGCAAACTATGCATCAATTTTTTTCATCCATAAATATGTGTGATAAAGGATAAGGAATTGCAGTGATTTACTTACATTCTGGATGCATAATTTATTTGTTACAGTATCAGGTGAAAGGCATTAAGGGTGAAATACCAGTTTTCTCAAGTTATAGAAAAGTAGTGAAAACAATAAAGATGTGGTTCAGTGAGTATTCAATTACATTTGAAAAATATCTGAAGACACTGGGTTGTAAAAGGATATAGTGCACTTTTGCCAAAATGTAACAATTACTGCACTGTACCAGCAAAATAAACACCTTCACTACTGAAACAGAACCATATAGATGCATAAAACCCACAACAAACTATTTTTTAAATATCACTAGATTGTCAGATTCTCCCTCTATAAGACTCTTTTTCTCCACATTCCAGTTGTTGTCCGTACCTGAATGTAACAGATTCTAATTATTAAAACAAGCAAACAAACAAAAAAAAAAACCACACACACACACATACACTTTCAAGTGTCCCTGTACAAATCCCTCTATCTCTCAGCATACACTTATTAAGCACCTCTGTGACCAAGGAAGGGTCCAAGCAGTGAAGGATCCAAACATAATCCAGGGAAGATAATGTGATGAGTGCCACAACAATGCTCAAAACAATTGTTCCTCAGGCCCGCAGAGAAGAGGTCTCTTCTAAATGAAGGGTGAGAGGAGAAGGTAAGCAATGTGGAGCATTAAAGATTTTTTGAGCAATAAAATGACACTGAATAGAGTGAGTTACGCTTTAGAAACACAGACTACAGGATTCTAGAATGTTATTAGTATGTTGATGAAATGGCTGACAATGGGTCTAGGTTAAATAGAGAAGCCTGCTGAGTCACAGAGGGAGGTGACCTTGGGGGACAGAAATGGGAGGCTGGGATGAAGGCAAGATGACAGTCAGCAGGAATGAGCAACTGAATGGTAAAGTGGAAGAATTAGAGATTGTAGTCAGAAAATAATTTACGGTTGGAGTTTTAGAAGTAGGACGTGAAAATCACAAAAAAAAGTCCAAGGCCTGGTTGTTTTAATATTTTTATCATTTGTAGTTTAACACTTTTGAATATAATAAAACATTCTGGCATTTTGACCAGGTTCATAAAAGTATGTGATTTAAGTTGATTAAGGTTGTTGAAGGGGTTTTAAAGAGTGTGATACAGGCGTGGCATTTTGGAACAATAAAGTCTTTTTCTTGGGATCTGAAAGGTTATCACATAACAGATGGATGCGCAGAAAAGATAAGCAAAGCCAAGAAAATTCCTAAAAAGTTGTCTATCGAAGAAGTTAGGTTAGACAAAAACACAAGCAAAGGCAAGGGGGCAAGGTGGGGAAGAAAACAGAAATTAGACAGGTAGGAAATGAGGCAGGTCCTGAGACAGGTCTTTAATCAAAGACTGTTAAAACAAAATTTAAAAAAAACCTTTAAGTCCTATTTGCAATAGTGCTTTCTGTTTTAATGAAAATTTGAGGTTTTCTCCAGATTTCTAAACACCTAAGTGTACATATAATCGTGCCTTCTAAGAAAACAGAGTTTTGCAATTGTGTATAACTGCTTACATAAAAGTAATCTGGTGTCTCTATGTTTTTGTTTTGTCTTGAGGTGATGATCTTAAATTATACAATCTGCTATAAGAGAAGAATTAATTATATGCAAAATATATAAAAGCAGCTTTTAATGGTTGCATTTGTTCAATAAACTTAAATAAAAATTAAAATGCAGTCACACCTGAGGAACTTTTCCCTCCCACATTATCTTGCTCATTAAACATAAGAGGGCAGCATGGCTAGTTTTCCATTATAGCTTAAAATCACAGTAAACAGAAAATGATAAAGCTAACAGAATTTCAATAATTTATAAGCAGAAAAGAAAAGGTTAGACTTTCAAAATATGCAAAACACATATTTATGTAACCAAATTTAAATGATCCCATTTTAAATCCAATTAAATCAATCTAATATTGGAGAATGAAGGGGTTGAGGAGTGACCAAGACAGCAAAGCATAATTAATCACATTCACACTAAACTAGAGTTTCCCCCAAATACTATCTCAGAAACATCTAATATTAAGAACAAAAATACCATGGATATATAAAAGGATAAATCTGAAATAGAAACATCTGCACACATCTGATCTGTGAACTGTCATGAAAGGCAGGTCTACTCCTGGACTTTGTAGAAACAACAGAAATTTAAGTCCTGGTTCAACGTATCACGAATATCAATATGAGCACTTACATACTCAGTAGGGAACTGTTTTTGAGTGCTGAAACTCAGAGTTGAAAACAAAAAGCAGAAATAAGGTAAAAGTGGATTTATGGGTCTCATGGCAAGATTAGCTGGTTAAGAAAAATAATAATAATCTTTTCATGCTGTGGCACTGATTGTTAGCAGAAGATGGATCATCACACCTCGGCTCCAAGAGTGGTATTCACCAGCTCCACTACTGTGACATAAATGCCACCAGGCATTACTGACAAAATGGGAGAGCAAAAGTCAGCTTTTCAAGGGAGATTACAACTCTGGTCATTTTTCTCTTTTTCAGACTACTGATGAAAATTTGACGGAGTAAACAGGAAGTTGTGGAATAGCTGCAACACTTTAGGAATTGGCTGCAACTCCTCTTCATTTGTATAATTTCTCAATAATTGCCAAGTCCAGTTTGTCCATGGCAATAATGGAGGCATAAAAGAACCAAATAGAGAAGAGTGATTAAGAAGGTAAGTTTCAGAATCCAAGAGTCATGTGTTTGCATACTGTCACTGTGTGATTTTGCAAAGATCTCTTAATTACTTTCATCTTAATCACTAGGATTATAAAACAGGGATTATAAAAACAGATCACAAAAGTACTGCCAGCAAAAAGTTGTTTTGAGGACAAATGAAATGTCTGTAGTGTTTATCACAGTATTTTTCATTCAAATTGTAATAAACATCATCATCCTCCCAGCCTAAATTTATTATTCTTAAACATTTTACATGTTTTTTCTCTGTTCTTGATGTTCACCAATTTCTTCCTATGAATACTAGAAAAAATAATTTCTTTCCCAACCTTCTTCATATTATCACATAAAATGTTTAACCTCAAAGTATTAACAGGAGAATGTAGATGTCCTTGAATAACCTGACACCTGGAAGATTTTGTGAGTCTATCATTATAGTCTATATTTACAGTTTTAGGAAGTTTCCAAAGTACAAATATTCAAGTTAAACAGTAGAGATTTAAATAAAATCCAATTTTATAAAGCTTTACTGTTCAATATAGTATCCATTAGCCAAATGTGACTATTGAACACCTAAAAAAAGTTTAGCTTAGATGAAATTGAGATGTTCAGTAAGTATAAAGTACACACTGGATTTCAAAGACTTAGTACATAAAATGTAAGATATTTCATTCATAATTTTTCATAATGATTACATGAAAAATGATATTTTGAGCTGGGTGTGGTGGTACGGATCTGTAGTCCCAGCTATTCAGGAAACTAAGGAAGAAAGATTACTTGAGCCTAGGAGTATAAATAGTGGAGCCTGGGCAAAAGAGCAAGACCCATCTCTTCAAAACAAACAAATAACAACAACAAAAGATATTCTGAATTTGATTTAAGTAAGGTATGTTATTAAAATTAACTTCATTTGAATACTTTAAAATTATATATGTGGCTTACATTTGTTGCTCTCTATATGATTCTACTGGACAGCATCTCTGTACAATGAGAATACAATGACATAAAACAATCAAATGATTCTCTGGAGGACTACATATACCTGTAGAATAGACTGCTGACTTACCCTGACTTCCATTTGCTAAATTAAAATCAATCTCTGCCAGTCATAAGCAACATACAGGCTGTAACTGGGCTGACAAAAGGAAGTGCTTCAAGTCTACTGTAAATGTGCTTGTTTTTACAACATTTTACTTGAGAATCTAGTTTTTATATTTAAGCCATAGTTTGCCATTTATACTTTTAGGGAAGCGATCTTGAATTCTGATTAACTTAGTGGTAACCTGAATTGTTTCTTTGGGGACAAAGAAAGCTGTGACACGTTTCTTTAGGAGGCTTTGGGGCTGCTCGGCCAATCTCAACCTCAATATCTAATTGGAACTGTCCATTCTTCTCTCATTTGTAAGAAGCATTAATAGACACAATGCAAATATGGCTTACAGAAAAATCCTAAGCCACAGTGGAAAGAATCCCTCCCTCATCCTCAGGGAGTAGCTCTCTGCCCGCCCTCCCCAACAGCAGAGTTTCTGAGGTTCATAAAACAGTAACATATAAAACATATTTCCTTTCTTTGTCAAGCATTTCTCAGAATTCTTAAGCCTTAAAAGGTTAATACTATTTACTCCTTTCTATCTGTCAGGCTATAGTTTATCATATTTTTTAAACTGGCATAAAATAAAAAAGCAGTGAAGAAAGCATCACATATAATCAAAACTAATCTCTGCATCAAGGAAACATTTATTTGGACCATTACAAAGTAAGCTAATATATCTTTCAAAATGAACTGTAATCTCCCACATCATTCTATAAAAGTATACCAAGTTCCAACACAACCTTTTCACATAAAGCCAGGTGTAATCATAGCACAAATGGAAAAACAATTTCAGGAAGAAGAAATAAATGTTTCTGTACATTACCCATATATCTATTTTTTCAATCACAATTTTACCTACTTTGGGTGTTAAAAACAACAAACACTGTATCCACATAAACTAGGCCACTCAGACATTTGCAAAGCACAGTCCCTGCACTTTGGATTTGTTAGGTAGGTAGGTAGGAAATCAAGGGAGCCAAAGCTACAATTTATCATTTCCTGCAGTGAAGGATATCACAGGAAAATTCAGTCAACAGCTGTCACCACTGAAATTGAAATGAGTTTGGGTTTTTTTTCTCCAGCTAAATCCCTGGTAAATGGTATCCAACTTGTATTAGCCCAGCTGATTTTTCCCTGCAGTTATTCCGAATGAGAACACAATCAATAATATTCTGTTTTTAAATTGGTTGAATGTATTTTTCCACAAGCATAAATTTTATTCAACTTTGTTTAAAAAAGAAATCTCCACAGAAAACTACCATCAGACAACATGCAGTATAATGATCTATTTTTCTTTGTAACTGGAAGAAATTGTGTAATTCCAAGAGGCTAAAATATCTAAGAAAAATCAGGACCATATGGGTTTCCATATCAGGTAGGACCTATACATGGTACAACTGCTACTTTATTTTATGTTTGCCTCATGTTCCCCATGTGGTCCATATTTTCCTATTTATTCCAAGTTATAACCAAAATCCAATGAACTTCAAGACAAGTAAAAGTTGCATCTCATTTTTCTATAAAAATATCTGTACATTTGTCAAAAGACATTGAACTATACCCTTTAAATGAGTGGATTTTTTGTATTACAAGGCACTTGTGAGGGTGACTTTACATTGGATGATTAAGAACAGACCTCAACAAGACCTGAGAGGATGCACCGCTATACACATTTTTGTTTGTTCCCACCGCTGTACACATTTGATGACTATTTCTGGTAGATTGTATGTATGTAGTAAGTCAAGAACCAAGGTAGCACTATCAAAAGTGGGCATTTAAAATTCACCTTGTATTATCCTTTCTAGCACGACTTTCTAAATAATAATTAGAAACAGGTGAGAGTACATTAAACTTCTGGTGAGTCTTGGTAGTCTGCCTTTCCTCAACTCAATTTATTGAATTTTGTTTTGTTTTTACTCTGAGTGAATAAAGGTTAATTGGTTCTGGAATGCCAGGGGGTGTTCTTAGGTTAACTAAACATTTAGACTCACAAGACTACCAGCCACTTGTGGTATCATTTTACTTGGAAAGATCCAGGACAGAAATGACAGCTTGCTAGCTGGGCAGCTTCAAATATTCCTCTTGCATGGAATTCTTACCACAGTCCTACACAGGCGGACAGCTCTTCAGGTGCAGAGGCAAAATCCCCACCTGTAGGTGTGAGAGCTGCCATGACTGAGGAGCCCCATGACCCTCAGTAGCCATAATTTCTTGTAACAGCTCCATAGGTACAGCTTTTCCAGAGCTACCTCAGATTTGAAACTCTAAGCCCCACTACTATTTTTTAAGTATGTAATTATTTAAATATATTTCAAATACAATATGAACTACACTATCAAATACAGTAAACATTAATTAAAACCAGTTATTGAAATTGAAATTTTAATTAAAATTAAATAAAATTAAAAATTCAGTTCTTTAGTAGCACTAGCCATGTCTCAAATATTCAATAGCTATAAATGACTACTTGATTAAATAGTACAGGTATAGAACACTTCCATCATCACAGAAAGTTCTATTACATAGCATTCAGTGAGTTAGTTTTTGTTGTTCATATAGCACAAATAATGCCACAGTGCTTTCTCAGGCCTTTACGAATGTTATTTCCCCTAACATTATTATTATTTTGTACTTTATTAGTACTTTATGACCAATACAGTGTAAAATCACTAATTTTCTTTATTACTTAACTAGAGAGGAATCAGTGTTCTATAAAAAAACCCAATGAGTGAAGAATACGAAATTTAACAACTACAGATATTAAAACTATTTTAAAAAGCCTAAGAAATTATAAATTTTGCTTTCCACGAAGGCTCCCAGTAACCACAATGCAGAAATTCCTGAGAAACTTTGGAGTCAGAGGACTAAGGGAAATCTAAACTGTCTGGCTGAAGATAAGCTACAAGACCACTGTGACAGGCAAAGTTTCACTATTTCCATGATGGTATGTGCTTTCATATAATCATATATCTCCACTATGCCAAGAGTCATGATTTATTATAATTACTTTATTTAAAATTCTCTTTTTGCTGATAACTATTCAGTCCTACAAAGACAGAAATAAAGGTATCCCCAGAACCTAATACCATGTGAGGCAATCAGTAAAAGCTCCTTTAATATGTGTTCAATAAACAATAAATTAAACAAATTATTAATGCTAAAAGGTGTGTGAGCACATATTACTGAACAGCTCTCACACAAAGTACCTCCAGACACCTCAGCCACTATATATAATCTCATTATGACATCTACTATTTATAGCACTATTTATTTGCCTTGTCCTACATAGGTGGTTGTTAAAGATTTTTCTATCTTCCTTCTATATCATTAAAAAGAAAATCAGCAACTTTCTATAGTTCTGTAAGAAATTATTTCTTATGCCTTTTTTCAACTTTAAGTAACAAAGTGAATTAACTACAAAACTCCAGGAAACGTCAGTATTCTATATAAATTAAGAGTGGTGACTTAGGTAAAACTGATGAAAAGTGATACAAAAAGCTCTTTCACTCCATACTCCCACCTCAAAAGAAAACCTTCACTAGAAGAGGCTGAATCAGTGATCTTCCAAATATACTCTAATTCCTGGATCCTTTGAATGTATTAGGTTACATGGCAAATGGGCTCTGCAGATGTAATTAAGGTAAAAGGATCTTAGATGAAAAGATTATCCTGGAGATCCCCGTGGTCTGATCTGATCACATGGGCCCATAAAAGCAGAAAACTTTCTCAGGTTGGAGACGGTGTGACAGAGCAGCCTAAGTTAGAGAGATTTGAAGCATGGGAAGGCTCTGAGATGGGACTCGCAGGCAAGGACTACAGAGGCCTCCAGGAAATCATGGAAACCATGAAAAGGAATACAGGGAGCCTCAGGAGAAAAGAACAGGCTTCAACTGACAGCGAGCATAAAAACAAGCTCTCCAACTACTTAAAAAACTTGGAAGCAATTTCTTCCCTATAGCCTCCAGTAAGGAACATAAGCCTCGCTGACACCTTGATTTTAGCCTGGGAAGACCCATGTCCGATTTCTAACCTACAGACTATGAGATAATAAATGGGCATTGTTTTAATCCACTAAATGTGTGGTCATTTGTTTAGGCTGGAATAGAAAACTAAACTGGTCACTTTTTATTTTCTTTCTGTAAAAACTGCTAGCATTGTTTCTAAATATCAGGGAAATTTATATGCATATATAAATTGATATGTATTTGTTATGCATGTAGACCTACGACACGTGTGATTTTTAAAATATACTTAAAGGAGTGTTTGATAAAATGGCTCTAAAGGCTCTAATCTATACACACCAATAAGGTTTAAAATTCGGCTTCCTCAATTCCATCTTTTTCCAAGTCACTCGTTCAATTGTTAAGAACCCTGCCACTTTCTCACCTGAGCAACATGGCACTGTTAGACTAATGAACTTCCTTGTATTTTTTTTTTTTTTTTTGAGACAGAGTTTCACTCTTACCCAGGCTGGAGTGCAACGGCACGATCTCGGCTCACCGCAACCTCCGCCTCCTGGGTTCAAGCAATTCTCCTGCCTCAAGTCTCCCAAGTAGCTGGGACTACAGGCATGTGCCACCATGCCCAGCTAATTTTTGTATTTTTAGTAGAGATGGGGTTTCACCATGTTGACCAGGATGGTCTCAATCTCTTAACCTCATGATCCACCCACCTCAACCTCCCAAAGTGCTGGGATTATACAGGCGTGAGCCACCGCGCCTGGCCCCTGTATTTTCAAAGTTATACAACACCTAGGTTGCTGCTGTTCTTTGTTCTTATTTCCATCTGATCTGCTGGAAAACATCTATGCTACAATTCCTTCTGCATAAAGTTATTACAGCGTTTCTTCTCCTCTGTTACTTTGTCTGAACACAGAGAAACTGTTCACATTCTACAATTTTCTTCACAGGTTTATTCAACCCCAAAAGATATACATATCTGACTAAATGGCAATGGTTAAGTAAAAGTAGATAAATCTATTCTTGATGAATATTATACAGATACTTAAAATTACAGTCATGAAAATCAATTTCCTACTTTATTACATAGTTATACCTTTATTAAGTGAAAATTTTGAAAGTTAACCAGTTTAATTATAATTACATTTAAGTATGCATCATGTTCACAACACAAGCTTATTGGTGGCTGTATTTGGGAGGGAGGTAATTTTATATATTTTGACTATACATTTTACCAAAAACATTGAATTTGTAACACAATCCACATGCAGACACTGCCTCTCATAAGCCTTCCCACCACTCTCTTTACTATCTACTTGATTAATTGCAGCAAGTATTCTGGTGCAGCCTTGGGTTTGTGTGTCGGTGGGAAGAGGGGAAGTGTTTATAAATTTTGGTCCTCTTTCCCCATAAAAATATAAACATCTTGAGTAAGGGACCACATCTATTAGTTCCTTTGTACCCAATTAGAGTACCAATTATAATGTCCTTAACACAATAAGCTGATTCTAACAAAAATGCTGACTAAAAGAAGACATTAACATTTTCCACAGAGATGTGAAAAAAATTTTAATTCAAAGGTGACAAGGGAAAACAATATATTCTCATGTATTAATATCTTACACAGCACCTGGAAAACCACCTCTATAATCACTAAACTAAAAGCCTGTGCTGCTGCATGTAGAAAAGGAAATAAATGTTCAAGGTACTGCCAGAGACTGGAAACAGGTGATGAGAAAGAGCTAACAAACAACAGAAGCATGTGGACCATGCTAATGAGGCTTTCATTTCAGCCCTCAATTGATGAAGCCCCTATCTACTAAACCATTTTCTGGCATTTATTTTCATATTTGCCACAATAGACACATGAATGCCCACACAATTTTCTGACTTCAAAATGAGAACTAATTCAAAAAGAAAACAATGATAACTGTACCACGTGGATAGTAGGAAAAGCTTTCTTACAGAGATTACATGTCTGATAAAAAACTTGTGACAGCATATTCTTTAGAAAATAGAGATGTGTGCATATTAACCAAATGTACTGCCTTAAAAAAAGAATTTTACAAAAGTAGTCTGTAATAATACCAACTGAAGGAAGATGTTTTATTTTACATGATTTTAAAATAAAGATCAGGATAAACATCTGCTTGCAAAATCAATATGCATTAAAAGTTAATCCATATGATGCAGTCCAAGTACTTACTGTAAGTAATACTTGTCTTTCTTAGCTTGTTCTATCTTTATTTGATTTCTAATTCATTCTTGGGCAGAAACATGCTCATAAAATTATGGTGCAACAAATACACATTTTAAAAATGAGTTATTCTTTAATGACAAAACATTAAACAATAGCAACTTTTTTTTTTCTGAGGGTCTCATTCTGTCACCCAGCCTGGAATGAGGTGGTGCAATCCTGGCTCACTGCAGCCTCTGCCTCCCAGATTCAAGCGATTCTCCTGCCTCCGCCTCCAGAGTAGCTGAGATTACAGGCACATGCCACCAAGCCTAGCTAATTTTTGTATTTATAATAGAGACCAGGTGTCACCATGTCAGCTAGGCTGGTCTCGAACTCCTAGCTGGATTACAGGTGTGAGCCACTGCATCCAGCCAATAATAACAACTATTACAATGACATATAATATGCTGTCCCCCAATACACTTCTTATCTTGAAGTGGAGGGATAAAGGAGGAAGATACATACACCGTAGGCATTATTTTTAAGGGGAAAAAAATTCTCAATCACAAAGCTAAAAGTTATCACATGTAGAACAGAATATGGGCTGAAAATTTTCCTCTCTAGTTGCCCCTGTTTATACATCATATTTATAAGTGAGATAATAAATAAAAATAACCATCTCTAACATACACCCTTGCTAGCCTAATAACATTTTTATAAATACTATCCAATGGTACATCATTAGCATAGCAAAGATACTTATTTACAATAAACTTTTACATTCAAGGGAACATCTCCCAAAACCTTTATGTTCTCCAAACTACAAAACCAGTGAATGATATAATTCACCCTAGAAAATGCAGTGACATATAACCATGAGAATGACAGTAAAGTCACAATGAGATGCAGGCTCCTTGGATTACGTATCTAATAATATGCAATTTGGTGAAAGCAGAAATAGTGATATATACAAATTCTCTCTGAACTTTACATTCTTGCAAATCTAAGTAAGTTTATTTCTTCCAACAGAAAAGTTCCTGGTATCAATTTTGAAAAAAATGGTAAAGTCTTATGAAATAATTCATCTGAGTAGAGGGAAGAGCAGTATTTTTCATTAGAAAAACTAGGTTTTCTTGGCCAGGCACAGTGGCTCACATCTGTAATCCCAGCACTTTGGGAGGCTGAGGCAGGCAGAATACCTGAGGTCAGGAGTTTGAGACCAGCCTGGCCAACACGGTGAAACCCATCTCTACTAAAAATAAAAAATTAGCTGGGTGTGGCGGCACACACTGTAGTCCCAGCTACTCAGGAGGCTGAGACAGAATAGCTTGAACGCAGGAGGAGGAGGTTGCAGTGAGCCGAGATTGTGCCACTGCACCCCAGCCTGGCGACAGAGCAAGAAGACTTCATCTCAAAAAGAAAAAAAGAAGAAAAATTAGGTTTTCTTTATGGGAACGTCATGAGGCTCCATCACCAACCTGTAAAATAGGGATTATGATAAATAACCATCTACCACCCACACTAGGTTGTTCTTAGTATGCACCAAAAAGCTAGGTTGGAAAGTACTTTTAAAACTTCAGTCAGTTTGATTTCCTGGCCCATTCCCTTCTACCCTTTCTGAAACACTGTCCATTCAATTATCCCCTCTTACACCCACAGTACTCATTTCTGCCTTAACCTGTAGATATGCTTGTCCTACCAATCTTCAGGAAAAAATAAAACACTTTCTTCAACCATGAAGCTCACAGATGCAGTCCCTTCTCCTTACATATCCTCAGAATTAGGCTCAACCAGGAGTAGCCTACTCCCTGTATCTCCACAGCCTCATTTCTTATTCATTCCTCGAATCCTCACAAGACTTGTACCTGTATCCACACCATTACAATGTTGTGGGTAAGCCTCCAGGGGTGCCCAGATGCCTAATCCAACTAGCACTGGCAGTTCTGATCTGACTTCCCTAGGGCATTTGACAGTGTTACCAACTCTTCTTGAAAATTTTCCCTTAGCACCCATGATACCACTGTCCTTTTTTGTGTTACTGTTTTGTTCCAGACTCCTCTCTGGTATTTTTACTGATTTCTCATATCCCATCTGCCACACCGCCCATCACAAGTTATTTAAACACTAATATTCGGCGGGTCCAACTGAGAACACTTCAGCCTTTTCTTGTCTCTCTATACTCTCTTCCTGAGTGATCTCAACCCTTCCCTTTATTTTAACCATGACCTACACAGAGATGATTAAAACTGTCTCCCTGATGTAAACCTCACTCTTCTGCAGGTCTGTATTCAACTACCTACTAAACATTCCCCACATATGTCCGCACAGGTAGTTCAAGCTTAAAATGTCTGAAACTACTGAAATTACCATCTAAGCAATCATATTCATTCCCTAATTGCCTCGTCTTCCTTTGTTAATTCTCCTTCTTAGTTAATGACAACATTATCCCTCAAGTGAGATTCTAGTTCAGTCCATTCAGCCTGAGAAAGCTGACTGATAAAAATAATAAAACAACAAAAAATAATAAATTTCAGTCCAATCTGAGCTCCCACTGAGAGCAACTACTGTGCTAGAATGCACAGAAACCAAAACGATTAAGTCATGGCCCGATTACTTAAGGAAATAATTCCACAAGGGAGACAGTTCAATTAATAAAATTATGTACCTTGCATTTAATTCTGAAGGAAAATGTTGCAAATTTTAAAACTTGTTCTAGTGCCTATCTCTCAGATCAAACCTAACTCCCTGAAAACAGAGATTGTCTCTCTCTCTTTTTTTTAATTCTAAGCACATAATGGGCACCAAGTAACTAATGAGTGAATGGATGATACTAATGAATAAAAACACAGTTGTACTGCCATAAGATACTGAAGCAGGATGTTTTGCTGTGCTTGAGAACTGGATTCAACTAAAAAAGTTTGGACACATCACTTCTGCATTCTCAAAATAATATATATGGTTAAGCAATATTCTAGATTATTAGATTGGCAAAGTGTTACTCTAATTCTCTTTGAGTCTCTAAATCCTGTACATGATTTGAGAATTTCTCTGTATTGCTACTTCAATTTTTACAGGTAGTTGTATTATCTCCCAAATTAGTTTTATTGACAAATTTAATTACAATGCTACTCGTCATTCCTCTTTCATCATTAGAGGCAATACACAAAATTAGACTTAATAATGATTACGGTATCAACCTCATAATGTCCATTCTCCTCTAGATAACATTTAAATTACACAATTCATGCAAATTGGTAATTTTTTTCTTAAAAAATATTATTAGAATCTCTCAAACCAAGTAATATTAATTCCTATTTAGAACTAAGCAAAAGGAATATAAAAGAAAAGCATTACATTTAGACAAGCAAAAGCGACCATTCAATATTCTTGAAAGGCATATCACAAGGTTACTTTGTAGAACAGGAAGTGTCAAACTATGCACATCAGCTGCCACCCGACATACAGATGTCTCTGACATGGTAATAAAATGAGAAACCATTTGGTTTAATAATAATAAAAAAAGCAACATCAGTGGGCGGATATTACATGTAGCATCTACTCCTGGTTGCCTAGCAACCAGTCATGAGTGAACTCCACAGAGAATAAAAGCCCTAAGCGAATGTACAGTTTGTGCAACTTTCAAGGACTCAAAGAGATGTATCAGGAGTTAATCTAAATTCTAGCTGGCAATTACCATACTGAGATGGAGGAAGGAGAATCCATCATTATCTCTCAGAATCAACTGCGAGATTAACTAGAAGGGAGATTCAATCCTTTAGGTTTTTACCTTTTGAACCAGTGGTTTTCTAGGAAAGAAAAATTTTGACAGTATGACTTATACATTATAAAAACTTTATGCAGAAAGAAAAACCAAAATTTCACTAACATATAACTTGCATTCATTCATTCTCTCATTCAACAAAACATACAATAAATACCTATCATGCACCAGATACTGTCTCAGCTGCTGAAAATACAAACGTGAACATTACTTTGCAAGCTCTCAAATATACTATAATGGAGAAATCAAACAGTACATGAACAATAACAATATCACAAATTCTGTAATACAGAGGAGGGCATGCGATATTATAAAAATAGCTATAAAAGACTCCCAATTCAGACTAGGGAAGTTAACTAATGGTCAGGGAAAACTTATCAGAAGAGGTACCACTTGAGAGGAGTCTTAAAAGACAAGCAAAAGTTGTTATAAAAGTGGGGCATGGGGAGAATATAAACCTATTTGCATATTAATATACATCTATAATATACTTTAAATATATATTTCTAAAATATATATTTATACTAATATATTTAAAATATTTTAAAATTATATTAAATATATTTAAAATGTTTTAAATTATATATATTATGTATATATAACTTTACATAAATAGAAGTGGCAGAAGGAAAAACATTTGTAAGGCCGTAGGTGAGTGAGCAAAAAGCATGTTGTATTAAAAGAACTTCACAGCATTCGGTGAAGTTAGGATCTCAGTGTTAAAACAGCAGTCCAAAGAGACAAACAGGCCAGATGTCTTCCAGAAGGACCTCTTATACCAGGCTAAGAAGTTCGGGTTTCATCCAGAATGAAATTGGAGAGGCAGAGATGGGTCTTAAGCCAACGAATAATATAAACACATAAGGCAATTATGTGAAATATATCAGAAAGGGCAAAGCAAACAGATGAGAGGCTACGATTGCAGAGAGATATTCAAGAAATAAAACTTGCCAGTAGAGTTGAATGTGGAAGGGGGCATTGAGCAAGAGACTCAAAAATAATTTCTGGAATTCTTAACTAACATAGAGCTCTAGGGAATTTAACCACTATGTATAAATGTTGTTATACATAAAAATGTATGCTACCCAGTCCCTGATGAAAGTCTTGACCCCCTCCCTTCTTCTTAACCCAACAAAACAATTATACAAAGGTTAAAAACTAGCTGTCTCGGAAGAAATTTATATAAGAGAGCAGAAAGAAGAGGCAAGGAAAGGGGAGAGGGGAGGAAGAAAAAAAGAAAAAAAAAAAAGAAAACTAAAAAATACCAGAAAGTAAAATCTATCCATACTTCTGAAAGAGATGTTTTAAAAGAATTTTTCAAAACCATAAAGGAAAACACTATTGGTGCCTGACTACATAAAACATGAAAATGTAGGTATGTTGACTAACACAATTTTAGAATTTTAGAAAATACTGTAACAAATACAACAAAGAGTTACCATCCTTTAAAGTATCTAAGAGCAAATAAGATCAGGAGATGCTATCAATAAGCGAGGAAAGAATACAGGTTGTTAATCCCACTTCAAAATAAGAATAATGAATTATTAATAATAAACAAAATGCATAGGATCACAATAATATCATTATGTCTAACCTATCATTAACTGTTTTGGCTGCTCTATCTTGTTCAGAGTATAGCTATATGGCAGTCTTACACAAATATGAGCATATAGGTAGAATAAGATTTTGAAAAAGAAATATACATATATACTTAAATCTTTAAAATGGTTCTTGACTGAAAAATGATTCTGAAAAACAATTCTGAAAAAATGATCTAAAACACAGATAGAGGTTAATATTCAACATTATTTTACAGTCAGAGAAAAAAAAACTGAAAATGGTCCAAAGCTTCCCAAAGGGAAATAAATATGCTGTAGTACAGGCATTCAAGAAAATATAATGTAGTCACTAACAATAATGTTTTTAGAAAGATTTTAATACTAGGGGAAAAATATTACAATGTTTAAAAAATGGAAAAAATAGTCATATAAACTATAATTTCAATTCTTCGTTAAAAAATAAAGGGCCGGGTGCAGTGGTTACACCTGTAATACCAGCATTTTGGGAGGCCAAGGCAGGTGGATCACCTAAGGTCAGGAGTTCAAGACCAGTCTAGCCAATATTTGTAAAATCCTGTCTCTACTAAAAATACAAAAATACCAGGCAAGGTGACGCATGCCTGAAATCCCAGCTACTCAGGAAGCTGAGGCATGAGAATTGCTTGAACTCAGGAGGCAGAGAGCCAATATTGCACCACTGCACTCCAGCCTGGGCAACAAAGGGAAAAGGGGAGGAACAGCGGGGTGGGCGGGGGGGAGCAGGAGAGGGATAGCATGGGGAGAAATGCCAAATGTGGGTGAAGGGGTGGAAGGCAGCAATACACACTGCCATGTGTGTACCTATGCAACTATCTTGCATGTTCTGCACATGTACCCCAAAACCTAAAACGCAATAAAAATAAATAAATACATAAATAATTTAAAAAACATAGAAAGAATATTACTTCTGAGTAGTGATAATAGGTTTTTCCTTTTCCTTTCCTGTATTTTCTAAGTTTATTTTTTAAATGAGATTATATTATTTTTGTATTTAGTAACAAACTCCATCCATCTCATCTATTCTCAATAAACATATGCCTTAACCTTGTATTTACATAAATATCTCATTCAATTGAGATCTTTCTATGAAGTCAGTCATCTCTACTCATTCAACTTAAACTTATCAAGTAGTTCTACACACTGTTGTTGAATTAAAAGAGCTTTCTGGCCCAAAGTGGCTCCAGCCGGATGTCGTGGCGCTTGCGAAGGCGAGGCCAAGAGTTCAAGGCCAACCAACCTCAGCAACCTCACAAGCTCTCATTGATTGGCAAAAAAAAGAGCTTTCTACGGTGCCCGAAAATCAAGGGTAACAAGTACATGGTATTGAGAACTTCAATTTGAATAATGGAATAAAAGCAAGAACAAAAACAAGCTTTTAGTAATTGAAGGGGTTTAACCACTTTAATATACTTTATCCACTTTAATGCATATGGATGTAATAAGCATATTACCTGAGGTGGTTTAGCAGAGGCTGAAGTCTTTCATCAGATTGCACAGCAGGCAAGGACCTGGCTGTTAACTAAAAGTAGGGAAGAAAGTTAGTAAAAACCGCAAAGGCTGAACACTGAACATATTTGGATACTAAACGTAAAATGGGTTGAAGAGCAGATAGGGAGGCAACATTTTAAAATATAAGGAAACATTTCTATTTTTTCAAATCAAGAAATTATATAAAAAGTGAGTACATTATGTGATCAAAGCTGGCTACATGGTTCTAAGGACATAGAGTATATCACTAAGATTAAAAGTAATGGTAAGCAAAACAGAGTGTGAAAGGTAGTGCCCTGAGTTCATGAAAAAGCATTCATTCATTCATTCATTCATTCATTCATGAGAATATTATCTTTGTAAATAAAAATGGAAAAACTTCTGAATGTAAAAATGTGTAACAACCAAACTTATAGCACAAAGGCCTAAAATGATGAAGAAATTGAGAAGAGAAATTCTGATTCATAGCTAAGCCGCTTTGTAACCGGTTACATACAGAAGTGTATGTACTTCATTCTGTCAGCCACATGACTAATAAGGAACCAAGAATATTTTTTAAGTATGCAGAAGCAACTCCAATGTATTTAATATTAAAATCTGACCTCTAATTGATCTATGAAATAAGAAGTCAGAGCCAATACTGTGTACCAACCTGACAGTATATCATGAAAATGTGAATTTCTGATATATTTTATTACAACAGTATTAATTATATTCCTATGTATCTCTATTTTCTTCTCTGTTCTTAAGAGAATGCTCTTTTTTAGAATCTGACACAAGGAAATTAAAGACATTCATTCAATATAATGACATAAAAGATAAATCTCTTCAGGATTCAATTATGATCAAAGTAATTCTCATATTCTACCAATCAATCATTTAACAATTCACAAAATAGAACTTTAAGACAAGCAACAAACTGAAAGATATCCTTTGGGTTTATAGAGTATATGCTAATTTTTTTCATACATTAATTAAAATTTCCTAAAAATAGAAAAGACATTTAATTCATCAAATCTAATTTTTATAGTATGCAAATAAAAATAAAACTATCATCTAAAAATATCTTTTGTGAAAAATATAAAGTACCATATATGAAGTCATTTTTATTTAATAATTTCTAATAAAAACGGAAAGGCCTTCCAAATTTTGCAAAGGAGTCAACACATTGACAAAGCTACTAATTTAAAATAAAATAAAGTGAGACAATTAATCTGCTGCAATTTTAGCACAATCAACAGACATTCAGTACCCCTGAGAAATACTGGCTTATATTTTGTAACATATAAAATGTTATCAAGGTTATCAAATTCTATAAACGAAACACTTTAATACATCCTTTATCTGTTAATGTCAAATCCTGTTACAAAATGCCATTTTCATTGTTCAAGAGATTTCATGTCTCAGAACCAAAGCTATGTTCTAAAAAGATTTAAATGATTTATCTAGACATTTCAAAAATGAATTCTCTGAAAACAGGGCAGAGTGGGCTTTTTAAGTTACTTCTGTCAATCTATATACTATGCTTTCTAATCAAACTGTCTTTTCTAAATAGAAGTAAATAAAAAACACCTCAGTAACAGCAAAATATTTCTAGACATTTGTTCAGTGTATATAGAAAAGATTTTCAAATCTACCCCTTCATCTTAATTTCAGCCTTCATTTCCTTTTCCCTAAACTATTAATACATCTCCACTGTTGTTTCTGCTGCCATTCTTGCCCATTCCCTAATTTATACCAAGGTCAGAGTGAAATTTTCAAAATGAAAGTCAACCACACCCCTAGTTAAAATCATCTAGTAATTCCCTCAGGGGCTTAGGCCAAAGTTATTACAACAATCTTTCATCAGACTTTTACTTAAAATTTTCCTTTTAGGCTTGCATCACTGAAACAATAGGCACGGAATGAGTGACTGACTATATAGCTTCTGCCAATTCCACAAAACACAATGAGAGCGAGTCAGGTAGAAATTTTCCATAGCTCTAGTTTCTGCAACACATATGCTCGATGATTTGAGTTCTCCCATCCTCTCCTTCCTACCTCCAACTTACTTTCAAGATTGAATCTCTGGCAAGAATGATTCCTAAACCAGGGAGAGGCCAATGCTCTGAGTAAAATTATTTCAAAGGAGAGTTTTGAGTTTTGCAAAGGTTTTCTTTTCTACTTTTAAAACAATCAGCATTTACAAAAAGACCATGCATCTCTTCATGTTAAGGATATGAAGTAATAAAGCTATTCCAAAGCTCTTGCAAACCCATCTGCTAACCTTTTGCTGACAGAATGCAAACTTCATTTTAGGAACTGTTGGATCCATCATTTCTTCTGAGATTTTTCTCTGAGCTAACGTAGTATACATAGTCACTACATATACCCGCTGGACTGTGAGTGGTAACTGCATCCCTAGCACTTGCAACACAAGAGATGTTTAGTTTAGTAAGTATTTATTGAATATGCAATAAATTCAAGAAATTGCAACTATGTAATTTCATTAATTGATAAAAATCAAAGTATATGTCTGTTTCATAAAGCTTTTCAAATTCCTGCTTTGAGCAAAACTAAATATAAATCAAAACTAAACTAAGTAACAATTATCAAGCCTTCCAAGAAAGCAATATACTATCACAATAAGATTTTTAGCATTTCCTTTATAACCCGAAAGCTGTATCTATCCAGGTTAAATAGACTTTGGCTTCCAAATATATCTTAATTTTTTTTCTTTTTATAGAAAACACAACCATGTACCTGACACATAAATCACTAAGAATGAAAGAGAAGGAAGATCTCTCACAGTTTGCACCTGTGAAGCCTAAACAAGTTGTCTAAGTTAGGGCAATTTCATGGAAACCATCAAGGAAATTGACATACTTATAGCTTACTTCTCATTATTGTTGAAAGGTTAGTGGTGAGTTAAGATGTCCTTTTACTATTAAAACTATATTAGCACACTGAATCAAGCAGTAGTTTCCACTGTTTTTAGACAAATATACCAGATTATTAACTCATATAAATCTCATTTTAAAAATTAGTGTCCCTGATTAAATTTTGCCTTTCGACATATATTTGGTTACAAAAATAATGCATTTTACCAACTAATAATCCTCCATCAAATGCCAATATATCAGGGGGTTACTCTAGACTTCACAACTACACAATATACCCATGTAACAAAACTACACTTGTACCCTCCTAAATCTGTAAAAATAAAAATGCCAATAAATATCAAATACATTCAAAATACAAGAGACAAAAGAGAGTTTGGAGGGGCCCGGTCCAAACTTTCTCATTTTATGTATGAGGAAAGCAGGTTCCTCAGGCCACAAGCAACTAGTTGCCAGCATGGCCAGAAGCCTTCACCTAATCCCAGAGTGCTTCTGTCTCCTTTGATTCCCTCACCTCTCAAAACAGGACAGCACTCTTCAAGATTCACTTCCCTCACAGATTTTTTGTCTTCAAGATTCCCAAATTTTTCACAAAAGTTTCTTCATATCGAGATTCGGCTCAAACATCACCTCCCTGCAGAGGCCTTCCTTAACCTTGATTTATCAAGGATTTAGAATTTTACTTCTCAATATATAACAGGCACTACCAAAGCATTGACCACAACATAGTACACAGTTCCTTCTTTTTTTTCTTTTAAGACAGACCCTTGCTTTGTCGCCCAGGCTGGAGTGCAGTGGTGTGATCTCGGCTCACTGCAACCTCCAACCCCTGAGTTTAAGTAATTCTCCTGCCTCAGCCTCCCGAGTAGTTGAGATTACAGGTACGTGCCTCCATGCCCAGCTAATTTTTGTATTTTTAGTAGAGACAGGGTTTCACCATGTTGGCCAGGCCAGTCTCGAACTCCTGACCTCAAGTGAACCACCCACCTCGGCCTCCCAAAGTGCTGCAATTATAGACGTGAGCCACTGTGCCCAGCCATAGTTCCTTCCTTCTAATCTATGTCTCTCTGATTTTTGGTGGAGGGCACTGGGTCACTACATAACTGTTAGAAATATTGACTGAATACATACTTTCTCAACAAGGGTTTGGTAAAGCAGCAGGTATTCCCTAACCCTTCGTAAAGCAGCAGGGTATTCTAACTATTACTAGGTATCTCACAACACTTATCTCTATCTGAAATTATCTGATTAATTTTCTTATGGTGTCTTTCTCTAATCACAAGAATATAAGCTCTGCCGGGGCAAGAACCTCTGCGGTCTTGTCATCACTTTCCTCCCACTGCTTAGAACAGGATGTGGTATGACCTGCAGTAAGTACTTAACTAAGTTTTGTAGAGTGAATGTAAGACTTACTCCTCTCAAGTATTTCCAACAAAGGCATGAGTTTTAAAAAGTCTGCCCTAGACACTGATCCTTTTGGTATTGCATTTCTAATTGTTTTCGTTAGTAAATATGTCTCATCAAGTAGAGGAGCCACACACATTTCTCTTATTTCCAGCTAAACGGAATTTCCAAGTCCTTCTGTTAAAAGGAGGGCTAGTACCCTACCCTGCAATGTAGTTGAAAATGACCTCATGGTTCAAAAGAAACAAGCAGCCCAAAACTAGCAGTCCAAAACTCAAATTATGTGAACTGAAAAATGATGAGGTTTATAAATCTAGAGAGAGAAGCTTTATTTTTCATAAAGGGTTGCAGCCTGCAGGATGGCCATTCTGATAGGCTAGGAGGCGCAGCCTCTGCCCAGAAGCCAGAAACAGACACTTTGAGGAAGGAGCAAAGGAAACAGGAATTTATGCTGAGCGGGGTAGCCAAATACACATATTCAATAAGCTAGAGGAGTCATGAATATTTACAAAAGGAGAAGCATGCACTCACCCAATTAGGGTTCGTGTCTCTTCATTAGTCGCGTGTAAAAAAAAAAAATGGCGGCATTAGCATGATCCAAAGTTAGAGCTTTCAGGCATCAGACATGAAAAGGTAAAATAGAAAATAAGAAAACCCTCACTGTGCGTCCTTCATAGACTGACCTGAACCACCCTGTGGTTAGTAGTCTGTCAGCAGGGAATGTCGGTTAGTTGTTGTGTGGAAACTGCAAAAGGGAGGGTAAGCATCCGGTGGTTGGTTGATACCACGGATGGAATGAGTCTTTCCTAAGGGCTTGTTTCTGTTTAGCCTAACGGCAGTTAGTAAGGGATGGAGCATAATGAGGCATGTCCAACCTCCCATTATATCATGGCTGGGAACTCAACTTCCAAGGTTTCTCTAGGGCTCCTTTGGCTGCGGGACTTAAAATTTTATTTTTATTTCTCAAGATATGCTATAACAGTCACTACCAAAAGACTGACCATGACAGTGTTCCTTCCTTCAAATCTATTCCTCTGGTTTTTGGTAAAGGGGATTGAGTCACCAATTGATGATTAAAAATAAAGCAGAAATATTAACGGAATATATATTTTCCCAACATTATTAAAAATTTCAAACACACAAAGTTCAAAGTCTTCTACAGTGAACACCCATTTAAAAGAACAAAAAAACCTAATCAGCCAAGACTGAGACTGCTTCAAGAATTTATATAAACTAAGGAACAGACAGTGTAAATATGACGCTATTCAAATAAGACTCAGACCAATGTAAAGAAATAGGCTTTGCTATTTAAATCACAATGCTAAAATAAAAGTGTGTGTTTAAACACCTTTCAAGATATTACGGCTTAATAAATAAACTGCAGCTTCTGTTAGGTTATTTTTAATGAGAGTCCAAAATATTTGTCTCAAAACACCCCACCTAAAAAGGACATAAAGTTTTAGGAACATTGAAATCCGGTCAGGCATGGTGGTTCATGCCTGTAATCCTAGCACTCTGGGAGACCAAAGTGGGTGGATCACCTAAGCTCAGGAGTTCAAGACCAGCCTGGCCAACATAGTGAAACACCATCCCTATTAAAAACACAAAAAATTAGCTGGGCATGGTGGTGGGTGCCTATAATCCCAGCTACCCAGGAGGCTGAGGCAGGACAATCACTTGAACCTGGGAGGTGGAGGTTGCAGTGAGCCAAGATAGCACCACTGCACTCCAGCCTGGGCAACAGGAGCAAAACTCTGTCTTAAAAAATAATAATAAATAAATAAATAAAAACACTGAAATCCAAATAGTAATTATAAGACTAATCTACTCAAGGATAGAAAAATCTGGATATAAAAGATGCTTGATTGTCCTATCTTCTCAAGAGTAAAGCAAACAAAATATTTTCTTTTTAGACTTCCCACTTAAATTAGATCTCTTTAATATAGCTAAAAGTAACTTTGATCAGAACGGAGAAAGTAATTGTTAGAATTACATTCTGTATGCAATAACACTTTTTAACAAGTGTAGTAGGAAGCCATTTTGGTTGCATCTATGAAAAGCAAGAGGAAAGGAGATGAGGGACAGTGGCAGCTTCAGTTTCATCAGAGATATTCTCATCCTTTCCTTGGATTCAAATCAAGAAAATTCTGAAGCAAATAGAACCCTCGAAATTTAAGCCAAGGAATAAATAAAGCTCTGGAGACTGGATCACATAACATGTTTGCAATTCTGTTTCTTAGATTTTAGCTTAACTCTCTTTTCACTGTGTTGGTTCTATAAATAACCAGGCGAGACCAGACCTCCCTGCTTCCAATCACTGACCTTTGTTACAGATTAACTGGCCTCCTTTATTGTTCTTACCTAACTCAGACTAGATGGCACTCAAGATCCCATGACAGTTACATCTTCAATGTGGAATGTTAATTACACTTTTCCAGAAAGAAAAAGACCACCTCAGCTAATCAAATCATGTTAAGTATGCATTAAGCCTAACATAGAAAGATGTTGAAATTGTGTTAAACTTCCCTGCGTTTTGTCTATGTAAGTGATCCCAAGCTTCTACACTTTGGAACACTGCCTTCCATTCTTTGGCCTCTGTTTCCTGTGTGGCTAGTCGAAATTTTGTGCTTGAATAAATCCCCTTTAAACTAGACTTGGACCCTTTTGATTATTTTAGGTTGACAATATGTTAACATTGGTTAAATCCTAGAAGTAAATACATGAATGTTCTACTATTTTGCATATATTTGTGTTTGCAATAGTTGAAGAGACGAAGAGAGGGAAGACTGACTTATTCTCTAGCAGTGGGAGGAATGGCTTGGAGGAGGGCAAGCTAAAGTAGAGGCAAAGAGATCAAGAGGGTGGCACATGCAGGGATCTAGGGCTCCAAGATAAAGAGCCAAATTATGGCAGAGGTTGTAGCGTCAGAAAGACATGAGCGTAAGAAATATGTAAAGGTATGCTCCACAGAATGAACCAAATTATGGCAGAGGCCATAGCAACAGAAAGGAAGACATGTGCGTAAGAAATATGTAAAGGTATGCTCTATCAGAGAAGGGGAAGATAGAGGGGACATGCAGGTAGATAGTTCTATCAACTGCAAGATAGTGGCTACAGAAGAGGAAGGTGGGAAATGAAGGAAAATTTTAAGTTTTATTCTAGGCACACTGAATATGCAGTGCTTTCAACTAAGATGTAACTAAATATATATGAATGTAGAGACCAGGAGAGATCTGGATTTCAATTTAAGTGTTATCAGCAAATAAGTAGCATATAAAGCCATGAACTGGCTAAACCCTCCCATATTATATGCATAAAACAGGGATGTCCAAGTGTCATTGACCAGTAGTAGCTCATTAGAGCACTATGTTGAGGGTTCATTCCGTAAAGAAAAGGTATTATCTTTCTTTGCCATAACTAGGTCCATGACTGAGACTCCTGTAACAAAAGACAGATTAACAAGAGAAAAGCATACAAATTTAAGTTTTATGTGATATCAGAGCCTTCAAAAATGAAAACCCAAAGAAACAAGAAAACATGTGTTTTCTATGGACAGTTGTGCAGAAGGATGATTGAAGGACAAAAGGGATACTAATCTAATGGTAACACACTGGGGGGAACTTAGCAAGGCCTGTTTGTTTGGGATCTCCTCCCTGTCCCTGTGTCTTCAGTGATAAGACAGGTTTAGGAAGGGCACACCTCCAATGAAGGTTTTATGACCTACCTTAGGAGGAGGTCGGCTAGGGTTTATAGCCTGCTTCAGAAGAGGAGGAGCCAAGAGAAGGTGAGAGTGACCTTCTTGTTTCTGTTGTTCCTTCAAATGCCAGGTACCATATACTGTAGGACAGCATGTCCTAAATACCATCAGTTACAAGCCACATCCAGGAAACAGTACAGATTGAAATGTCTACTCTGGATAAGGAATGGCAATTCGAGATATCTGTCAGGCATGTGCCATTCTTAGTTGGAACAAGAAATTTTGCTGATAGACTTGAAGTTTTGTAACACTGATTTTACACAATTATAGATCAATTAGAGAGCATAACCAGTAGCACCTTTAACTCTTGTTGTACACGTAGAATAAATGAATTTCACTTTGTGAAAAAATGTTCCTCTGCCTTCAGCTATGAAGCTGGCTGTTATTGCTCTTAAAGCCCCCAAAGGAGATTCTGCTGTTAGTCAGTTGCTATTTTGAAGTAGAACTGTTTAAAGGGATTGATAAGGGCCTGTAGGAAGAACATATTTTTCATGACTTTCTTTTTCAAATGATGAGCTCAAAGGAAGGGAACAAGAATGCACAAGGCGGTAAATACATAAGCAAATATGGTGAATGTTCTTAAAGTATCAATAGACATTTTTAATGCAAAGGTGGCCCAATCTGTTGTAAATGAACAAGAGGGTGGCTTCATTTTAAAATAATAAATCCCTTCCCTGAACTGCTCACCCAACGTTGGCAAAATTAAAACACATAAAAATGACAGGAAAACAATGATCACTTGGAAAATATTGCTCAATTTTGTTCACTGGTGTTTTTACCCTCTACCACTCACTTCAGCTTCCTTACAAAACTCAAGAGGAATGACAATATCAAGAAATCCAAGACAGGTAATCAGTACAATTTAGGTCCCCTCTTTTCATATAATGTTGTCTATTCAAAGAAGCAGAATAGTACTCTTACAGTGATATTAGGGCAGTAGCATTTATTATTTACAAAAGACAGATAAATATATTTATTATGTAAAATGACAAAGAACAAAATTTAGGTTTATTTTAATGGAAAACAAATAGGGAATATTTTTCAAAATGTCTTTGCATTCTCCTCATTTCATACAAGATTTGAGATGGCTCCTAATGCATTTTATAACTCAGAAGACTGTCAACTCAAAATCTAGCATGCCAACACTTTTCTAGTAAATTAAAGATGTATAGGTTATGCTTATATATGTATTCTAAAAGATAATTTATAGATCAGAAAAATAATTTTGTTTTAAAACAATAGGCAACAATTTATTCAAACAGACCTCACAGCAACAAAAAGATATAGCTTTAGAGAGAACAGGTTGTTCAACAGAACTATCACTTTTATTACTGGGACCAAGGCAGATGTCAAATAAAATTAACTTTTACAAGCAGCTGCTCCTTTAACTTCATTGATTTTAACAACAGAAAATCCTGTGTCTTTTTGAACTACATTTTCTTATAATAGCAACAGATCCCAATTACAAACCCCAAACTGTGAGATTCCATATCACATTTCCCTTTGCTCCTAGAACCAAATTTGTTCTCCAGTTTCATGTTCCCCCTTGGCAGGCTGAGAAGCTGTTCATCATTAATCATAACAGTCTAGTGTTCAGATGCCCACAGCACTTTTTGGTTTCCACAGGGCTCTAACACATATTATTTCAGTTGATCTCCACAACGGAGGTGGTTTCATCAGTACAATGCTTTGATACATGGAAATTTCTCTATCAGCTGGCTGCAAACATGATTTTCAATATGTAAGCTCTAAAAAGCAACCAACGACCTTGTCAAACAAAACGCATAGATTCCATTTGAGCTCTAAACATGCCCAAGTAGTTTAATTTCCAAAGAATATTAAACAGTGCAGAGTTAACAAGATATTTCCAGCTCAGGGGTCTGGATGATATGAGGAACCAAGGAAGCAAACCTGAGAATAGTGCAAGCAGATATCCCAGTGCTGATTTTTGATCATGAAACCTATGGTGTGAAAAGAAGCTTGTTATTCAAAGGCTAACCTAAGCACCTTACTGATGCTCTACATCATTTAGAAATGTAAAACAATCGCTTGAGCAAGGGGAAAAGAGGTATTAAGAGATATGCAGTGATACATGTACATGGATCACTGACTGTTCTCCCTTAAGAGTAAAATACCCATAAAATCATTTTGTTCCAGAATATCCTGATAATTTGGGTTCAAAATTCTTAAGCTATTATAGCAAGCAGTTTCACAATTACATTTCTCATAACCCAAACAAAGATCTGGCAAGTAGAATTCAACATATTTTATTTTTTGAATTGGTGCCGAAGAGCTTGAACTGTGAACCTTTTGATTAGCCTTTCTGGGAATTGCTCTATGGAATAAGAATGCAGCAATACAGTTGGCATTCTGTTTTTATTATGTGCGGGAGTTCTACATAAACTCTAATCCTCACAATATTACTAGCAGGGATATTATCTCTGAGGCTTCTCAAGGCCTCTCAAACTGTTCAGCCAAAGGTACCTAGAATATCCAAAGAGGGTGAACAACAGGTGACCTTTATGCCCTAACCATCAACTTCCTTTAATCTCATAGAGTTATCTTAAAAATGTACACAAAATTTTCATCTGGCTCTAGAACGTGTTCTTGCTTTTTCTGTAAATATGTTTAATTATTTTACCTAGAGTAATACAGTGCCATTGTTATCCCATGGTTTTATCTATTCCTAGTCTATTTAGCCCCATACATTCGACCATTTTATTACTTTAGAAAACATAATACTACATTTTTATTCCTTACAGACCACCTGAGAGAAGTCTTTGGTGGTACAATTGAGGCTGGGAGTTGGCTGAGATGACTCTGAATCTTTTCACTGTGTCATTTCATGTGACTACCACCAATCAGAGAGACAAAGAGGACATTTTCTTCAGCCAAAAATCTTTTCATGCAAAAACTCTAAAAACCATTTAAATTCCTAGATTTTTCATTCATTAATAAATTTGTGAGGCAGTAACTGAAGCTGTAAAATTCCTTATTATTATATTTTCATTCATCATTTTTGTCTCCTAAATATCTATACCATATTTACCTAAACATACGTTTGCCAATTTCTTATTTAATGGAAGAAAATAAATGCTTATCTGGGTTTTCCAGAACCAAAACTGTTCCTTTACTGTTTATTGTAAGCATGAATCTTGTGTGAAATCTTATTATGTGGAAGTTTCTCATAAAAATTCCTAAATATGCACATAAATTTACTGTGTACACTGGAGTTGCCAACTGTATCTACAGGCTTCTAGTAAATGTTTAAAAGATGGCCCAGACAGAATAGTGGGTTTCACGGTGTATGTTGTTTATCTTCTGTAAGCACGATTCCTTTAACTTCCTACTGAGCCCATTTCCAGGCATATAACCTGCCCAATACACTGGCGATCTTACCATTTTCCCTAAATATTACTGAAGAGTGTACCACTTGTTGCAAACATTAAAGGTAATCTATTCTGCACTACACTTAAATACATTATTTATTAAGTAATCTAAAATCGATGTCAAAGGATCCATAATCATATTAATTACCAAAGTGAAGAGACACAGAAAAGACATGTATATGGAAATATATACCATCATTTTCTGCAGGAACTCTTTTTTTTTTTCCCAATATGGACTTTTATTAAAACAATTCAGAGTGGACTGGGGGCAGTGGCTCAAACCTGTAATTCCAGCATTTAGGGAGGCCCAAGCAGGAGGACTGCTTGAGCTCAGCAGTTCAAGACCAGCCTGGGCAATATAGCAGGACTTCATCTCCACTAAAAATTAAAAAAAAATCAGCCAGGTGTGGTGGCATATTCTTATAGTCCCAGCTACTCAAGAGGCTGAGGCAGAAGATTGTTTGAGCTCAGGAGATCGAGGCTGCAGTTAGCTTTGACTCTACACCACTACACTCCAGCCTAGGCGACAAAGCAAGACCCTGTCTCAAAAACCAAAAACAAAACAACAAGGCAATGGGGAGTGGAGTGTAGGAGGTGAACAAGATTATTACTAAAGCCTCAGTGACAGTAATCTGTTAAACAGTCTTTGGAAATGCACTTGAAGAACTGAAGGGCAAGTAATCAACAAAAATACATAGAGATTTCCATTTCCCCCACAGCTGAACCTCAAACCACTGATCCAAATGTATAATTCAAGGATGGTAGCCCCAGATGGCTAACAACATAGCTCTAATGTTTATTTTAACAGATGATGCAGAAAGTACTCATTTGCTTAGTACTTCAGCTACTTTTCCTCGCCTCTGTGACTTAATTTTCCCTGCTCTCTTAGAGCACAATGATGCCTTCCTTCATAGAGATCTTGTCTTTGTAGACGTTGAAAATGTTTTTCGTTAAGTATAGAGCAGCCCAGTGTGCCTCTACATCTCACTGACAGTTTATTTATCTAACTGAAACAATTAGATATTGCACTATTTTTGGGCTCATTCAGTTTAGTTGAAATTTAAGCTATTTTCTTTATTCATGAACTAGTCCTACAGTTTTTCTTTAAAAATAAATAAGACTATTACATGATTTTGTTCTTCTTCTAAAGGATTTCTATTTTTAAGCCCTTCTAAAAGGAGCTTCTTAAAATATGTGACTAACTTCAATTACACATAAAGAAACATTGTTTGTCTATTAAAACTAGAGCCTTGTGATTAATTATAAAACTTTCCTAATTATATTTATAACAACACAGAACAAGAAAAGTAAATAATTTCCATTGCTAAAACACAAAAATCAATAGAAACCACTGACTATGAAATGAAAATAGAAAAGTTTAATATCTTTACTGTGATAAGCACATTTATGTCAACTGGAATTTTCACCTCAGCCATCTGATCCAACATTACATACGATGCATTCCACAAATGTTTAATTCATCACAAATTTATAGACAAAACTCATTTACTATTATTGAGGAAGTTGGAAGGAAAATGAAATAGACATATTTTGAAATGTTGCAACAAACACATCAGGGTTGTTCCAAATCCTTTTTCCATCTCCTTTTTTTTATTTCTTACAAAATTAGGAATTATCAGAAGTAGCAACCTATATCACTGATGTCTTCTCATTTCTAAATTCACACAAGTTTCAAACAACACAGAATTCCTTTAACAATGAAGAAGCCCCTGCATTTATTGTATTAATACCAGTAAAAATATAAATCAGTTCCCTGTTAATTTAGGTCACCTACTAAATCAAAATTACATGCAAAATTCCATTATTTTAAGGAAAGTAGGTATTGTTTTTATTCTTTATTTCCTTTAGGTTATGACCTTTTGCTATCTTTTTCAGATTAGAGACAATAATTAGATTCCATGGTAAATAAAACATGATGATCTATAAAGTGAAAAAACCCTTACTGGCTTGCCTAATTTTTTAAAAAACAATGTTGCTATTGTAACAACTGCCTCTTGGTCTGACTGCCTGAAATGATGAGCTGCCACTTTTGTGATGGAATGGACCCTAGCTAGTATCGTACTGCAAGCAGGAAGGGTGTAGATTCTAGACCACTGTGACATACTATTATCTGTACCTAGCCTATCCTATTCAAAGTACCAAGGCATAAAATCAAGAGTGCAGGTAACATAAGGATGTTTGAGAATACACTTCCTAAGAGTAGTCATTTTAGTCTATTATATTTATAAAACATTCTTTGATATCGGAACAGCTGGCTGAGACTTTTAAATGACCTTGACATACAGTTGACTGATTACTTTCCAATGACATTATTTCATACTTTCTGGCACAATAATGCTGAGAGTGTTTGATGGATAACCAGACAAGCAAAGGACAAGTCTGAGCAATGGCCATTCTTTATATCTGATGTCTTCATGTTTTATTACATATCTTAGGAAAAGGGAAAGGGAACAAAACCCCACAGGGAAAACCCATAGGCACTGTTAGTTCCAAAAGGTCTCAACACACACAGGAAGCCCCAAATAGTATTATTTTGAAGTAGCCACAATCTTCAACTAAAAATGCACTTTGCTGCAACTAAAGAACCATCGACAGTTATAAAACTAGGAGAAGGGAGAAATTTTCATATTACATGTCCCAACTAAATTTTGTTTTCTTTAGTAAAAAGTTTTGAATGAATGATTACAAGATCCTCTGGACAAAGCACAGAGCACCAAATATAAATCTTGATTTCCTGTTCTGCTATTTGTGCCTGATTTATTTTCCCCCTCAATTTATTTTAACACAATGTAAATTAATGCCAGCATGAACTAAAATCTGTCCTACTAAGATGCTTCAACAGTGCTCTCATGTGAACTATCCAAGAGTTCACATAAGTCGACTACCAAAAAACACATGTTTGCTAGGTATGGTGGCTCATGCCTGTAATCCCAGCACTTTGGGAGGCCAAGGCGGGCAGATCATGAGGTCAGGAGTTTGAAACCAGCCTGACCAACATGGTGAAACCCCGTCTTTACTAAAAACTCAAAAATTAGCCGGGTGTGGTGGTGCCTGTAATCTCAGCTACTTGGAAGGCTGAGGCAGGAGAATTGCTTGAACCTGGGAGGCAAAGGTTGCGGTAAGCCAAAATCACACCACTGTACTCCAGCCTGGGCAACACAGCAAGACTCTGTCTCAAAGAAAAGCAAAAATAAAACAAAAAAAAAAAAAAAAAAAAAAAACACATGTATTTGCCGTAAGTTGCCACTGATTTTTAAAATTACATTAACGTTACCTAAAAGTTCAGTAAATATTTTTGATTAAAGACATACAGTAAACACATGGACAACAAAAGACTTAAGGAAACTGGACATTTGTAACAGTAAGCTGTAACTTTTCACCAGTATTCTAGCTGCAAGTCAAAGACAGATGGTTTTTTGGCCCCTATGCAAGGCAAGAATGAAGATGCTACTCACTAATATGAGCAAGAACAAATCTGGAGAAAATGAAAAGAGATTCAGTTTTGTCCATGTTAAGTCTGAACTGTCTGTTAGACATCCAGGCAAAACTATCTGGACTTAAGAAAATAAATCTGTAGAAATCAATCTATCAATCTCAGAATGTTTTGTAGATTAATGAGCTTTGACAAAATGTCTATTCTTAAAACTAGAGCAAACAAATAATGTGTTGCCATATTAACACTCCTTTTTATTACAAACTATAGTTAACAGATACAAGTTTCACCTGCTACAGAGCTATACAGTTCTACAAATTCTTAATCAAATGGAAGTCTTAAAGGCAGTTCTTAAGTTGCTCAACAATTCTCAGAATACTGAACAATCATTTGCTTTAAGGATGTACTGACAATACAGTAGCCACTAGTCAAATGTGGCTACTGAGTTCCTGAAATATGGCTAGTCCAATTTGAGATAGGCCATAAAATATACAAATAATTTCAAAGACTTAATATAAAGAATGTAAAATATCTCAGTAATTTTGTATATTGATTATGTATTTATAGGTTAAATCAAATAAATTAAAATGAACTTCATCTTTTTGTATTTTTTTTTTTTAAGACAGAGTCTCGTTCTGTCACCCAACCTGAAATAAGTTAGTGTGATTTTGGCTCACTGCAACCCCCACCTCCCGGTTTCAAGCAATCCTCCTGCCTCAGCCTCCCAAGTAGTTGGGCACCCATGACCACGCCCGGCTATTATGTGTATTTTTAGTAGAGATGGGGTTTCACCATGTTGGCCAGGCTGGTCTTGAACTCCTCACCTCAGGTGATCCACCCACCTCGGCCTCCCAAAGTGCTGGGATTACAGGCATGAGACTGGAAATTTTTCAATTACATTCACATTATATTTCTATTGGATAGAGGATTTCTGAACCAAAGGTGACTATGACTTCTGTCTGGTACACAAGCAATAATAAAATGATATTTAAATGAATTAAAATCTAGGTGCATGAAGAAATGTTGAAGGAATTAGCCATCTTGCTTTAGGCAGACAATAAGGGAAGGGTCCCCCTAGAGAACCTCCAACCTGCCCCACAAGCCTTTATACCAGATGTTTTGTGCAGATAAGGGAACTTGCATAGGTGCCTTGCCTAAACATGTGCGCAGTGGAAAATTCCATTCCTTAACACATGTGCAGTAAGGGAAATAAATCAATATGGAGCAGCACAAACTAAAGGCCCACACATACAGTGGAAGGACAGGGTGGTGCTGCCAGGAATTGGCATCTGAAACAAATCAGGTACCCAGCCTCATTAGCTTTTAAATAAAAGCCGTGGTATTCAACTGCAAGGGGGCATCCAGTAACCTGCTTTCAGGATCCCTCTCTTTGCTGAGATCTTTCCTTTTGCTTAATAAATTCTACTCCACTCACTCTCTGGTGTCCGTGAGCCTAATTTTTCCTGGTGGTGAGACAAGAACCCAGACCTAGCTGAGCTAAAGGAGCAAAAAGCCTGCAACAATGTGATTAAAAATCATTTATGTCATATGTTCTTGTTAGAAAATCATCTATTTAATTGTATCTATGGCTGCAAAAACACATTTCTAAAAAATACTCCAATATGAGATCAAAAAGAACAGCACACGTACAGTTCCAAAAGTAAAAAGAGATGTATTATCTTTAATGAAAATGCTAGTAACTTCTCCCAAACAGTTATATAAAATTACAAAATTATATATCATGACCTGTCACCCTGTATCTTTTTCAATTGGGAAGGTTATATAGAAAATGCATCCCTTATTGCATTTGATAAATATTTTTTTGATAAATATTTTATCAAATGCAATATGAATTTACAAATTTATTTTATAAGTTTTGAATTATATATTATATAGATGATTTCCCTCACCTCAAATATGGAGAGTAACTGAGAACCTAGATGCTGAAAAGATAATCTAGTCTGACTCATGTTCCATGTGGATAATCTATTCTATCATTCTAAAATATTAGATTTCTTTGGTTTTGATATTCCTAAATTTCACCACAGTCTACCAAGATATGGGTTTTTCTTATCTTTCTTTCACGGTATTCTTTTAGCCCTTTCAATTTGAGGTCTTTGTTCTTTCTTAATTCTAAACAATTTACCATCATTTATTTGAATATTTTTCTCTCCTTCAATTTCTTTTCTCCCTTCTGGGAATTCTATTATTTGAATGCTAGCATTATTATCTCTCTCCCTCCATGTTTCTTGGCTTTCTTCAATATTTTCTAACTCTTCTGGGCCAGGTGCAGTGACTCACACCTGTAATCCCAACACTTTGGGAAGCCAAAGTGAAAGGATCATTTGAGCCCAGGAGTTTGAGACCAACCTGGGCAACATAGTGAGTCTGGAGAAAAATTAAAAATACGTATTTTCTATCTCTACTTTTCCTTCTGCCTTCAGAGGTCCTCAACATGATATTCAAGTTCAATAATTCACTTTTATCTATATCCATCCTATTTATCTGTTTAGGTTCTTTACTTCAGCTCCTATATTTGTCATATCTAATATTCCTACTCTATTCTTTTTATGACTTCTTGTTCATTAATACTGCTACTACTGTCCCTTTTCACTGAATGCATTTATTATGTTTATTTTAAATTATTGATCCCTCGGTTCAATCATTCTGCTTCATGAGGGGGATACTATTCCATTTATCTTCTCGTATTTTCAATAGTGGCTGTACTCTCCACATACTTATTTTGGCTTGTGGGATCATATTCAACACAAGCGATGAGCTACTAGGTCTAGAAACATACATGAAAAAAATGGCCAAAACGCAAGTCCTAGTACTGTCCCTCTTGGTGAATTTAGAAGGATGGCGGGGATGAGCCACTGGCAACAAAAAATCCCTCTTGACCACTCCAGTTTGCTGCTTACCACCAGGAAACTCCTTGAAAATGTAAATCCTTTAAAGGGTAACAACTCTTTTAAAGGGATTAGCCTTTAAAGTCGCAGAAAGCAGCACCACTGGAAGAAGGCAATCTCAGCAGGGTAAAATCTGCAAACTCCAGGAGGAGTGAGTGCCCTGGGGCAGCTGGTTGGCTCCTACCTGTTTTCATCAGCTCCTCACCCCCACCAGCCTCTCGTGCTACCCTGACATTACCCAACGGACACCAATTTCTGTGGCAAGGGGCAGGCAATCATTGTCTCAAAGCAATTGAAGAAAATCACATCAAATCTCAAACAGAAAAAAAAAAAAACTTCAAAACAAGGTTGCTTCTCCTGATGCCTCATGCCACCCTCCACCCTATACGAAACCACATAAACAAACACACCAATTTGCAACAGCATCAGTCACCCCCAGAATTTTTCATAGTATTTTAGGTATTTCCTCAGATCTCTGCTTTCCTCTTACTTCTGTAGTTTCTCCATGGTTAGTTTTGGGAGAAAGGGCCAACAGCCTGTATTAACTCTCCATCTTGACAGAATCCCAAATAACGAAAGAATAGCTCCCTATGCTGCAGTGTTGGAAACTGGTAAAGTATTAGAAAGTAGAATTGCCTGTAAGGATTAGTTGATGACACCAAGTATAAATAATCTAACACTTTTAAAACACCACACATACTTTTAACAATGCAAACAAATCTCAAATCCAGCTGCCAGACTAATAACTAATAATTAGGAATAATTCTTAAAGCAAAACTCTGTTATACAACTCCTAAGCATGAGATGTTTCTGAAACAGCTTAAGGACCTTTGGGAAACCACCTCCTGTGCAGCCTGTGGCCTCTTGCACGGCCACATAAGGATGTGCCTGGGCCTACAACATTTCCTTATAAAGAGATAAAAAGTTCTCACAAGCTGAGCTGGGCATATCTCTTAGGGACTATCTTTCCCTGTTCTGGGCTGGAGGTTTATTTTATTGTTCTGCTTAAGTATGTGCATCATATGGTACCTAGTTGACCTCACTGCTATACCTGGCAATAAGAGAACATCTTATTTGTTCTCTTATTCAAGAGAATAATAACTTCTCGGGTTGTTCATCTGCAGCCCGAGGGGGCCGGGGCGCACCACCTCCCTGCCTCGGCTGCAGGGTGAGACCTGCTGGCCATTGGGACCAACTCAACTGCTGAAGCTGACTTTGCCACCTCTTCTCTGTGTGAGTAAAGTGTTGTTCCATCCACAGCCGGTGTGAGTCGTGTATCTCCTCAGGAACCCAGCAATTGTAAGCCCTATGGTAGGCTGACATTCTGGGACTGCTGCTCCTGATGGTAAGTGGTGTTATGCTCCTTATTGTCCTCCACAAAGTGGCACTCCTCCCCCAAAGGTGGTAACAGGTCCCACTTGCTCAATAAGCACAAAAACATTCTCAGAATCATTTCTCGGTAAAATTCCAAGTGATTGGTTAATCTACATTCTACTTTTAAACTAAATGCAGTTTCTACTACCAAGAAGGCACAGCTTTGAAACCGTAGTGTATAAAATAAAGTTTTCCCGAGGACACTGCTCCTGGTGCACACTACTTTGCAGATTAAAGATGGGGCAGGCAAGATGTTGCTAAGGCAAAAATCCTGGGAAATGTGGTTTGCTGGGATTCCAACCAATACCATCAGAAAACATATTAACCATTCATTCTAGTGGGGCTCTCCTTTACCAGCCTCTTCCAATATAAAATCAGTATTATGCATGCTCTCATTTCAGTCAGAGATTACATACTAGGGATTTTAATATACATAAAACTGAAATGGGAAGTCAGAAGTCAGATGGCAAGAACACAGTAACCTATGATGTAAGCCTGAGTTGAAAGTCAGACATGCCTGAGTTCAAATCCTAGCTCTTACTAGCTATATGACCTTTAATTATTTAATTCCTTAGTGCCTCAATTTCCTCATCTGTAAATGAGGGTACTAGCCCGAATTTTACACAGCTAATGTAAACTAAACTTTACTGTATTAACTAAAATTAATAAATGAAGAAAACATATAAACATGCCTTCAACTATATATTCAACAAATATGCATTATATAAAATAATGGCCACTGTGCTAAAAACTAGTGGCTGCTTCTAGTAACAAATACTACTAAAACTACCACCATCACCACTACCATCACCTCTACTGTTTCAAATTAATTGACTGAGCTTCACTCAGAATGAATCTGCTTATCCTAGAAACAATTATTTTAAGAGTATATTTATAGAATTCTCAAATTATTTCAATTCCCAATGTGTTCAATTTGCTTCTTTAAAAAAAATCAAATTACTTATTGCCATATGGTTTTTAGTAAAATGTTTCTTCTACAAGTTAAATGTGTTTGCATCTAATTATTTCTAAAGATAGTGCTGGTAGTACAATAAAAATAATTTTAGGATCAAAATTTCATTGATCAGGCCAGGGTGGTAGCTCACACATGTAATCCCAGCACTTGGGGAGGTCAAGGCAGAAGGATCACTTGAGGACAAGAGTTCCAGACCAACCTGGCCAACATGGTGAGACCCCTGTCTCTACTAAAAATACAAAAACTAGCCAGGCACAGTGGCATGCACCTGTAGTCCCAGCTACTCAGGAGGCTGAGGCAGGAGAATAGCTTGAACCTGGGAGGCAGAGGTTGCAGTGAGCCAAGATCACCCCACTGCACACCACCCTGGGCAGACACAGAGGTTTCCATCTTCTTGTCCATTTTTAACAATATGAATATTTCATAGAAGATGGTAAACTTGAAGACACGGATTCAAAATCAAGTGTGTATTCCAATTAAATATAATATTAAACAAGCTTATTAGAAGTCATTTTTGTTGTAACTTTCTAGGGGAATTGTTAGAACTTGACTGGTGATCTTTTAAATTGTCTTCCTGATGTAGCAATGACTGTAAAAATTCAAGGGCTACATACAAGTCACCAAAAATAAACATTAAATGCATTTGCCATTCAGCACACAATTTTCTAAATTGCTTTATTTTCTGAATATGAAAAAAATCCTTATGCTTCACACTAGAAGAACTCAAATGTACACTCTACATAAGGGGGAAAATGATTAAGGCTTTTATGTAAATAACCAATCACAGAAATATTTATTGAGTGTCTTCTCAGTTTTCATCCATTTTCCCTAGACATCCATCTCACCGAGCCAAGCTGTTAGCAATAATTTCTGTCAATACTAGTTATCTAGCTGTTTTCCAAGATCTCATTTCTGATGCCTAGGTATGTCATTTAATGTGAAGTATGACTGGCTGAATTACAAAGATAATTCAACTGTTGGGGGAGTTGAACATGCCATATATACTGGATACATCAGTAATGTGTCCACTGTGCTGAGCCTCCTCATGAAGTTGAATTCACTCATCTAGAGTCTCTGCTCAGGCAAGGCTTCACTTTCCCAAGGATGAATCAGTGACTAAGAACACAGGCTTCAGATTATCTGCCCTCTGTGGTCTTCATGCCTCCAGCTCATTCTTCAGGTTATCATGGCAGGGAACTTGCCAAAATACAAATATGTTCCACTACTTCCTTGAATAAATCTCTTAACCCATTCACGAAGAAAGTTGAAATTGTTTTGTGAAAAATCAGACCTTGGAGATGACCTTTAGCAGTAGGATACAGACAAGCACCACAAGCTTAGCATTCCAATAATGGAACACTAGGCATAAATGCGTTATATGACTCCTTACTACCTTCCATATACAGTCCCAACCCTCTAGCCTGTCATCCTCTTTCAGCCTCCTCCTGGTCCCATTCCTCACCTGATACTTCCTCCCTTTAAGCTATACTCTTCAGCCATTCTGAACCACAGCTCCTGCGATGGTCCAGCACTTTCATACCTTTACTCTTTGGAATTCCTGTTCTCCTTCCACAAATACACAATACCCCTCTCTGCCAAACACCTATTTAATTTTCTATTTCTTAAGAACCTTCCAAGAAACTTCTATTTTGCATTACTGAAAAATACTAGCTTCTGGGTTATCCAAGACTCATCAATCTTGGTTTGGCTGGTTATTTTTTAACCATATATGTTATATGACTAGTATGTTTTCATATTCACCATAATATTTTTTAAGATACGTTCCTTCTGGCAAGACATATGGGTAGATACGTGCACAACCCTGTTGTAACAACCACTGGTAGGACTATGAGACATACTGTTTACGCTGTTGGCATTCCTTTCTTGCTGCTGCTGCTGCTGCTGTTTAAACATTTTAATGAAAGACTGTATTGTGCTCTTATCTTGAGGCTTTAATCAGAGCCATAATTTTAGATACATCATCTAAAATCATCCAAAGTGTCTTATAAAAAAAAATCGGCCAGGCACAGTAGCTCGCACCTGTAATCCCAGCACTTTGGGAGGCTGAGACGGATGGATCACAAGTTCAGGAGATTGAGACCATCCTGGCCAACATGGTGATATCCTGTCTCTACTAAAAATACAAAAATGAGCTGGGCATGGTGGCGTATGGCTATAGTCCCAGCTATTCGGGAGGCTCAGAAAAATAGAATCACTTGAACCCGGGAGGTAGAGGTTGTAGTGAGCCAAGATCGCGCCACTGCACTCTAGCCTGGGCAACAGAGCGAGACTCCAGCTCAAAACTAAATTTTAAAAAAATAGGAAATAAAAGAAAAGGAGAATAAGTTAAGTCTCTGACAGGCATAGGAGGTGGGGAGGTGGAGAAAGTGAGTATAGATAAAGGGAAGTCTTGTGGTGATGGTTACATGAATCCACAAATATGATAAAATTCCATACTCACATACACAAGCACACACAAGTGCATGTGGAACTGATAAAAACTAAATAGCTCTGTGTACCAATGTTAATTTCCTAGTTTTTTTAAATTGTACTAAAGCTATGCAGGATGTTTTCACTGGGGGGAACTGGGTGAAGGATACACCGGACTCCTCTATACATGTCTTTTTCAACTTCCTGTATATGTAAAATTATTTCAAGATAAAGTTTTAAAATAAAAAGGAAGAAGAAAAACTAAATTTAAAAAGTCACAGTTTTCTACTGCTTACTAAATTAAGTGCACATGTATTCAGACTTCAAGCTCCTCACACTGTTTCATACTCTTCACTTCTCCTCAATTCCAAGTCAATCTTTGCCATACTCTAAATACATGTCATGCATTTATGACTCCATCTCTCAGCCCACAAGATTCTACCTACAGCATCTGCCTAACTACCTCTTTACACTTCATCCCCATTTCTTGAGAAATCCTCCTCATTGCTTAGGTCCATTTCAAATTGCCTTCTTTGCTTCTTTCATCCAGACATTCTCTCTCCCTTCCTCCGTAAAGGAAATTACCATATTCTGCCTGATACTATAGTTACTTGTTTTAGCTTCCCTTCAGATCATGTTGCCTACCACCTGGCTGCTGAGCTTGCAATATATATTAGTTGGATTTTCAACAGGCAAAGTATTTTACAGATAAACAACCAAAACACACACACCACAAACACACTCTTAAAAATGTTGCCAGGTCTTTCTCCACTATTTCGTCAGCCATCTAAGGAAACAATGAGGACCGTGGTGTATTTGAATGTTCTTTAAAGGCCACATGTATATAGGACAACATATACAGCTGTGAAAGAGAGAGTGAACCTTTTTCCTCTGTAAGACAGTAATAAGAACATTAAATTATGTTTAAAAATTGATCTTTTAAAAATCTGCAAGGAACGGCTGCAAACTGTCCCCTTCTCAGACAAAAAATAATTAGTTCTCTCTCTATTCAGTTAAGACCTGAGAAGCCAGATGAATCATAAAAAGACTATGAATAAAAGCAGTGTACATGTAACTTTTCCTATTTCTGTTATTCTTGAAAGAATTGTTTTAAATTTTGATGCTTTTTTAGTAGTCTACAACATATTAACCAACTAATTATGGCCAATCAACAAATTTCAAATGTATTACTATACAAGGAAGACAATCAGTTAATGTTCAGAATTATCAACCAACATGCAAATCAGTTCCTACTATTTATTCTTAATTTATGGGTTTCTTTCCGTTTTTAGTGACTCAAAATTATATGGAATGACTGTAATAAATCTTTAACCAAGACTATCATTTAATCAAATCTCTTTCATCTTTTTGTTTGAGACAGTGTTTCACACTGTCACCCAGGCTGGAGTGCATTGATGAGATCTCAGCTCACTACAACCTCTACCTCTTGGGTTCAAGAGATTCTCCCGTCTCAGCCTCCTAAGTAGCTGGGATCACAGGCATGTGCCACCATGCCAGGCTAATTTTGTATTTTGGGTAGAGACAGGGTTTCTCCTTGTTGGTCAGGCTGGTCTTAAACTCCCAACCTCAGGTGATCAGCCCACCTCAGCCTCCCAAGGTGCTGGGATTACAAGTGTGAGCCACCACACCTGGCGATTCTCTTTCATCTTTAAGACAAGAAAAGAACCCTGGAAACAATGATAACTACTTCACAGAGGAGGAAACTTAGGCTTAGAGATGTTAAGGAGCTTGTCTAAGGGAACATAGTAAGTTGGCAGGTCAGAACTCAAACCCAGGTTTGTCTAATTCCAAAGTCAATATAAATTCTAGTGCACCTGCCAACCTAAAATCACTTGCAAATTTCCAACTAAGAAAAATGTACTTTCATACAAAGTCAAGGTTAAATAATTTTAGTAGAGTATGTTAATTTCTAATTAACTCATATGTGTTTGTCTATGTATCAAAAAATATACATGCAGCCAGGCGCTATGGCTCTTGCCTGTGGTTTAAGCTAGTCAGGAGGCAGAGGCAGGAGGAAGACTTGAACCCAGGAGTTTGAGGCTACAGTGAGCTATGATAATGCCACCATTTCTGAGCACCCCAGTGTGGATCAGAGAACAAGACACTCTCTTTAAAAAAAAAAAAAATTAATGAAATAAAAAGAAATGTACAGATAAGTGGCAACATACCTCTTTCTTGTTCAACTTGTTACAAAAATTATACAGTATTTCATATTTAAGAAAAAGAATACAGAGTAATGTTTTAAAAGGCAGTATAGCAGGTCAAGAACACAGATAATGGGATTAGTCAAATTTAAGTGATTATTAACAAGCTGCTTTACCTTTCTGTGCCTCAGTTTCTTCATTTGTAAAGTGAGAAATCTCTACACCTCATAGGATTACAAGTGTTCAACATCCACATTATCGAACTTATAGAAAACAGTCAACAATAGCTATTACTGTTGTTGGTTTATTATTTATTTTCATTTATATTTTAGTGCAGTGCATGATTCTGCAAGATCACTGAGACAGATGATCTGTTATGAGAGGGAATCTGATGCTATAAAAGATGCAAACAGCTTACAACACAAATTGGGTTCATAATACTTTTTTAAAATACCACTTACAATCACAAAGACAAACTTTGCTTTCTCCTTCACAGAGGTTATTAGCCGGTTTTAAACAAATATGTCCTTCCTCACTAGGATCTCCAATACTCCTACTACTATAACCTTCTGTCTACTAGTCTAAAAAATACTACAGTCTTTAACTAAAATATCAGTGTTACTAGTAGTGCTGCTAATAGGAGTATTTAGCTAGAACATACGTGAATATAAAAAGATTATGTGTGGACAAGGCATAAAAATAAATGCTCACTTAAAAATTTTAAACAACAAATGTTATACAAATGGAAAGCATTCTGGTTTCCTGTGAAGAGTGGTAGAAAGGCTATCTTCTTTGGATTTTAATTTTGCTGAGCAATATTGCATGCCATTTGATGGTATTAATTCTAAAAATATCTTTATACCATTTTTAAATAAATACATATGCCCCACTGTAATTGTTAAGTAGCATTTGTAAGCAATATCTATATCATCTACAAAAATTAAAAATTAAATTTCTTTTTTTTTTTGGAGACAGAGTTTCACTCTTGTTGCCCAGGTAGAGTGCAGTGGCACAATCTCGGCTCACTGCAACCTCCACCTTCCAGTTCCAACTTATTCTTCTCCCTCAGCCTACTGAGTAGCTAGGATTCACTGGCCACCACATCCACCTAATTTTTGTATTTTTAGTACAGATGGGGTTTCACCATGTTGGCCAGGCTGGTCTAGAACTCCTGACCTAGTGGTCCACTTGCCTCAGCCTCTCAAAGTGCTGGGATTACAAGCATAAGCCACCACACCCACCCAGGAATTAAATTTCATAAAACTGGGCCAGGCACAGTAGTAACTCATGCCTATAATCCCAAAACTTTAGGAGGCTGAGGTGGGAGGAGTGCCTGAGCCCAGAAGTTCAAGACCAGCCTGGGCAACATAGGAGATTCTGCTTCTGCAAAGCACAAAATAAAAATCAGCTGAGCATGATGGCAAGCACCTGGGGTCCCAGCTACTCAGGAGGCTACAGTCAGAGAATCAATTAAGCCTAGGACGCTGAAGCTGCAGTGAGCTGACATCATATCACTGTACTCCAGCCTTGGTGACAGAGTAAGGCCCAATAAATAAATCTCTTAAAATCCAACTCATTCACAAAATTTGTGAGTAAATAGGATTACAAGTAAAACATTTTGTTGGTTTCTTACAGTTTATTATACAGTTTTAAATCACATAATGAGCCTGAGCATGGTGGCTCATGCCTGTAATCCCAATACTTTAGGAGGCTGAGTTGGGCAGATCACGTAGTTCAAGAATAGCCTGACCAATATGGTGAAACCCTGTCTCTACTAAAAATACAAAACTACCTGGGCATGACTATCCCAACTACTAGGGAGGCTGAGTCAGGAGAATCACTTGAACCCGGGAGCTAGAGGTTGCAGTGAGCCAAGATCACATCATTGCACTTGAGCCTGGGCAACAAGCAAAACTCCATTTCAAAAAAAAAATTCACATAATGAAATAACTTATACTACACAATTTTATAACCAATGAGTCAGGGTGGCCTACAGAATTTTTAGCAAAGAGTACTGTAAGTATACATCTGAAAATTCATCTTTTGCAGCTACTTATGCTACAATGCAAATACATTGATGGTTACATTAATGCTTTTTATATGGTATAATATTATATAACATTAACAAACAGAAAAGAATGCCACGATACCTAAAATATCTAACTGAAGCAGATGAACGGTATTTCAAAATATCCTAAAGAGAATTTCTCTTGTGGGACTGTACTTCACTCAAGTAGCTGCAACTGCCATTTATGCAAAGCTTATCAGGGTCTGCAGAAGCTACAAAGTGTCCCATATATTAAATATGCCATTAACTTAAATTCCAGCTGAATTAAACAGTTTGATATCACTGTGCAATTTTGGTGGCTGAATGTATTTTTACCAATTCTAAACATTTCTGAATAACTGGATACTGACACTAAAATTTTTAAATCCATTATGACCCATGACCTTCAAGATTCCAATAAAATTTTACTATTAGTTTTAAACTCCAATAATTCCAAAAATGACTCTTGTTTAATATTTAAGCTCATGAGGGGGTAGAGGGGTGGGAACAAACTTGTGGAATATAGAGTGTATCTAGGAGACCCAAAGTCACATCAGAGAGGTAACGTAATGTTTTTTTTTGTTTGTTTGTTTTTTTAAATCCCAACACTGACCTAGGAGTGAGGAAAACTGGCAGACATAAATTACAAACAAAAACAATTATCTCTTTCCTCTGAAGCCAACTTTGCTCAAGACATAGTTAAAGGCACAGACGCAGATTGTTTCAAATTTCCACACCCCTAGAGGATCCTAAGTTCTATAAGGAAACATTCCATGTATTTTATGTTTATATATATCATAAAATCTAGCATAGTGTTTTGCACATATTAGGCACTGAATAAAAATGTGGTATATGTGCAAAAGAATAGATGGTTCCATTTTACCCATAGCTAGCTGTCCAACTTTGGAAAATCCTTGACATGCTCCAGGCCTATTATGTCCTGTATTAGTGAGAGGCAAGGCATTGGTTGTAGAGTCAAAACAATGCTGGGAGTTAGAGAAGTGAAATGTACAAGCTAGAAAACAGTCATTCTGGAATATGCACACAATGAAATATCATTCAGCAGTAAAAAAAAGAACGGAGTACTGACATATACTACAAAATGGATGAACCTTAAAAACATGCTACCTGAAAGAAACCAGTCACAACAGACCACATATGATTCCATTTATATGAAATGTCCAAAATCTATGGAGTGGCAAAGTAGATTAGTGTATGTCTTGGTCTGGGAGGATGGGTAGATGGGGGATGAAAGCTAATAGTTACAGGGTTTCTTCTGGGGGTCATGAAAATGTTCTGAAATTGAAGTGATAGTTGCACAACTCTGAATATGTAAAGCCACTGAATTGTACACTTTAAATGAGTGAACTGTATGGCATGTGAGTTATACCTCAAAGCTGATTACAAAAAGGAAGAAGAGGAAGGGAGGAGGATAAAAGAAGATAAAGTCACCAATCAAACTGTATTTCCATCGGTGAGGAAAAACATATTAATTGCTCTCCATAGGCCCTTCTGGCTCTCCCTTCACCGCCAAGCCTCAAAGCACACCTACATTCCTCAGTGCCTACTCCACTGCATGTAAACAAAGCCAGGTGCCCAATGCTCAATTTTGGGAGGAAAAAAAAAAAGAACCTGAAGTAAGTCAAGTCAATGTGCTCCCCTGGAAAAAAAAGAGTATGCTAGCAGGTGTTCTATGCTAGTGTCAGAACTGAAGTGCACAGAGGTAGGAGAAAAGGCTGAACAGGATGGGTTAAAAGCTTGGCTCTGGTGTCTGGCAAACCTGGGCTCTTTGACATACTAGCATCCACTTTCTTCTCACCTATTTAATAGTGATCATAAACTGGGTACACCTCTTTAATCACCTCTTAAAGGCCTCACCTCTTAATAGTCTCACACTGGCAACACCTGGATTTTGCAGAGGCCACATTCAGTATTCTCCCTTCCTAACTTCTTGCAACATCATTTACGAATATCCACCACAAGTAGGGTATTATTTCCAAATATATTCAAATTAAAAGTGGCATATATACACCTACTATGTACACACATAAAAACGAAAACGTTTTTACATGTTTTTAAAGATAGCAAATTAGCAGAAGTAGTCAGCAAACACAGACATTTTTCAAGTGGACAACCTGTCTATGTTTAATATGCTTCTTTTCCTTAAAAAAATTGATGGATAATATCTACAAATTCTTCAAGCATGTGAAGTCTAAACAAAATGAAGTTTACTGAGTAATCTGCACAAGAAAAGATGTAATGAAAAACGCTATTATACTAATTTCAAAATTTTTCTAAGCCAACATATGGTTTTAAATATTCACAGAGGAAAAAAAAAAAACAGCAGAGCCCTACTGAAAAGCAGGTCTCTGGCAGTTACTCAAGTTTAGCAAAGACACCTGAGACTAGATATTCTTCAGCTGGGGCGTGGGGGCAGTGGAAGGTGAAGGTACAAAACTTAAGAGAGTTGCCAGGGAAATATTTGTCCCCCAAATACAGAATGAGACTATCACAGAAGCTCAGGAAAAAATAATGCAACCTTTGTTCGTTTCTTTTGGTTGATCGTTTCTTTTGGAAGGAATGAGAAGCTGAAAACAAAGGGAAGAGGAAATCTATTCGAGTAAAAAGCCACCATGAAGGACTGAATAGACTTGTGTTTTCAGTTTTAGCTGCACATTACAGTCAACAAGAAGCCCTTTAGAAACATCCATGCCTAGTATTTAATTCTGGGGTAGAAACAGAGCACTTAAAAAAGAAAAAGTTTTCCAGGTGAATCCAAAGAACAGCTGGGGCTGAGAACACTGAGCTAGGTGGAAAGTATGTATACCAGATACAGTGCAAAGTCTGGCAGGGTGCGCTAAAGATGATAAACATCTGGTACATAAATACTTTTTGATTAATGCTTTGAGTCATGTTGTGTGCCACGTCCTCATCACGAGACCAGAATCTCCTCCAGTTATCTCATCACCCTACAATGTTAAACAGCTTCAGCAAAGCCCATTTAAAGCCAACTGAGAAGCTCTTGCTGCATCAAGTACCTTTGATGAGATTCTAAAAGACAGGATTCACTAGTTAGCATAAGACCTAATGTAAGCAATTCTTCAAAGGGAGAATTTAGGTTTACTGAAGCAGAAAACTAAGAGCCTTTAATAGAAAGCTGTAATTAATGGGTATTATAAATCATAGCAGTCCATCTCTGATTTCAGGTTTGTGGGATGCACCACATGCCACACACAGTAATTCAACAAAAAGTGGCCTCCTGCATATAATTGCCTTTCCTGGAGAAAACCAATTTGATCGAAAGAGGTTGGAAAGGAATGCAGATAATTACACATACTTACAAAATTGCTTCCTGCTCTCCAAAGCAAACTTTTAAAAAAATGTTATTATTGCAAGCAAAATAATTTTTTTCTTCAGCTGTCCCTTTTTATATTCAATCTAATAGACCAGTAAAGCTAATTTTCACAATGACCTATTATAAGTTTAATTAGTTATTCTGAGGTATGAACATTCCAAGATTTCATGCTGATTAAATTCTTCTATTCTCTGAATGGAATAATACATTAGGCAAAATTGCCTCAATGCAAAAATACAATCAAGAAAAATTTGAAACAAGTATGAAGTGTAGCTGGCTAGCAATCCATCAAATGATAACTGGAGTGCTCCATACCAGATCTTTACTCACATAGGAAGGACCAATCATAGGCAGAACTTCACTCACATAGAAAGGGCCTCTTTAGGGGCTCAGTTTGTCCATTTTGACAAAGTGCATACCTACAGTTTCAGGTATATCCTTGAGGTCTCTCTACCCTACATCGAAGTCATCTAAATGGCAGCTGACTTCTGAAAACTCCCACTTAATGAAGGCCCTGTTTCCAGTTTTAAAATATTACCTCGTCAACAACAACAGCTCTCCAAAAAACAAATGAACAAACAAACAAAAACCACATATCTCAAAACAAGGGCTCCACAATAAATGTTACCAAAATCTGCTTTATACCTTGCATCTTTTAAAAGTTTAGCTTTTCTTTTTTCTCCTATCTTGAATGAAATATGTAAAAGTCAACTTTTCATGTATGTAATAAACTATTATTGTTACACAAAGAAATTCTCTTACCAAAGAATATACTTAATTTTTTTGAAAGGAAAACAAGGCGATTTGATGATTCGCTTAATTCTGTTTAACTTCATGACTCTTTACAAAAGTAAAAAGATGAAAATCATTTATTGTTTATCCATTCACCTTCAGGAACTGTGACGCATTAAACAGCCATTTGATCTGCCCTATATTGCTGTGATTTCACCTTCAACATAAACAGACCATGTAGCTATCAGCAGTGACTACCACCTATGTGGTAGATCCCTTCCTTCCTCACCATCTTTCTAACTTTGCGTTCCTCACCCTCCTGTACTCTCTACCTCCTACTCTCCTTCAACTTCTCTTTTATTACTAATTTTTCTGCCTTTGAGCCCATTCTCCCTCCGTCCTTTTATCATCATTTATTTTTCTCTACATTCTCTCTCCTCAACCTCTTCCTTTCCAGCACACTACCTTCTTCATCAACCACCCCTTTTTATATTTCTTGCCTTATTAACTTTCTCCCCTTGGCTCTCCTGCTGTTTCTGCCTTAGCCATTGCTCTCCTCTGTTTAGTGCCTTGCCCTAGTCTCTCTTCTACAAACCCATACCACAGCTCACGGTCTTTGTACCTTTCCCAACCAGGTGGTCCTTGGAGAAAGACAAGATCTAAAATTCCAAGGGACTAGAAAAATTAGACTTTGGATGGGGGGAAAAAAAAGCATCCATAATATCTAACATTATAAATCTGTGTCACAAGGCACAAACTAAATTACTGCTATAGTTATAATCTCCCACCAATGCTCTTTCAAAAACGGAGCAGAGATGAATGAGATTTCAATACTGTAATTGGGCCTTACAATCTACTACTGGGACTCATTCCAGTTTCCTTTTAACCTCTGAAGTGTATATGTAGAAAGGGTCATCAGCAGAGAGGGACAACTAAAGTGCCAAACACTGAGAAGAAAGCATCGTTTTCATGCAGATCTAGAATTCAGGCACATTTTAACCATGAAAATAAAAACACAAGACGTAGGCTGTAACTAAAGCTAGCTATAACTTGAATCTAGTAAGCTTTAATAGGACAATATGTTTTAATCCTATCAAATTAGAGTATCTACCAACAAAGGCTACATATAATTATTTAATAAATAGTTTTGATATAAAAATCTCAATGTCATTTAAAGATTAAGCAATTTTTGGATTTGGGGTTTCCCAGAGTCATTCTGAAACATGATAGTTCTCTCTACACATTATTCTACCTAAGCAGCAATACTCTAGTCTTAAGATTTGGGAGAAGGTAAGACTGCCTGAAGATTACCCTTTGTCGAGAGAGAGAGAGAGCCTCATTTTACTTAAAGCAGCACAAGAGAGAGAGAGAGAGAGAGAGAGAGAGAGAGAGAGAGAGAGAGAGAGAGAGAGAGAGAGAGCGCGAGCGCGCGCCTCATTTTACTTAAAGCAGCACACTAAACCCAAGTCAACTAATTTGTGGTGGAATTTAAATGAAAAGTCACTGCAGAACATAACACCAAGGAGAAAAGGTTGCAAGGACAAGAGGCTACAAGTACAATAGAGTTAACCAGAGTGAGGAAATAAGTGTTTTCAAGTATTTGTAAGATGTGATTGAAGAGATTAAGGGAAAATTTAAATCATTCTGATAAAAGGCCACTTATCTACTTACGTCATTGTTTTAGGAAGCAGAATTCATCCAACACTATTTGTCCAAAGATAATCTATGTTTCTTAAGGTGAACTTAAGTTAAAATGGAAAGGCTGCTTTTACAGGTCAGGGTAACTCAGCCAACTGTATTTTTAGCCTCCAAAGTACTAGAAATTGGAGATAAAGCACTAAATGAGTAGTTTTTTAAAAGGGCATAGTTTAGAGAGATGAGACTGCAGAAAAGAAGTATGTTCAAATATAGGCAGCAGAAGTTTATAATTCTGTGTGGTTAAGATCTTTTAAATATTTAGAATATTATACTTGGTTCTTAATAACATTACATGTTTATTAATAAATTAATACAAGCTGAAAACAGAAATTAAAATATAAATGCAAATAGCATTGTGTTTTAAATATGTAGTTAGATGTATGAGAAAACTGATGATCCCTTCTGTTAAAATAATAAAAGTATATACTTCTTAACATAACTTCAGATTTACTGCATAAGACCTTGACTCTCATTGCTTATTCTGAATCAAGGGCAAAAACTTCTACTATTTTCATAACTTGCATACAAAATAGCTTGTTTCTCCAAAAATCAATATGTCAAATATTTGACTGATCTGTATGCTCTGATTAGAGAATTCACATCGTAAGGTCACAGTGTTCTACCTGCTTCCTAAGTTTTACACATTAACAGTCAATATCAAGGGTTGAATTTTCCGAGATTTAAATGTCACTATCTGTTCTCATTGTAATGGTTACAAAACCATAAATGTGATTCAGTAGTGTTTTTATACTGAGGGTGGTAAGAATTTGCCTGCTGTGAAAATACCAATAGTTCACCTTGCATGACATTTTCCCATTTGAAAGTATCTGCTTTCACAGACTGAAAGCTAATGTGCCAGGAGGCACTGTGCTTCTCAGCAACATAAAGAGAGTTCCAGATGGAAACTCAGGGTCTGGATGGCCCTTCACTTGCGATGAGAAGTGAGTTAAACAGGCTCTTCATGCAGAATATCAATTATCAGCAATATATGTATGCCAAGATAATCACAACAGTGACAATAAGGAAATCAGGAACTCACTGCCTGACACCAGCCACTACATCCTAACGTGAGAAGCTCTCTTCATAACCATTTCACCCTCAGGGACAACAGAACCTCTGTTTCAAGGCTTACAAACAAAAATTACAACAAGCCTGGAGTCAAAGCCTAAGCTCGTCAATGAAATAAATCAACTTGAAAGAAATTAGAGAGCAAATGAGTTGGGCATTTAATAAAAATAACATTAGCCCTGACCCTGAACATACTGAAGAAATGGTTCTATAAATCCCTTCCTAAAAGGAAACCCATGATTATACTATATGCGACATACAGTTAGTTAATAAGTAAGTGCTGTATATATTCGTCAGTGTTCTAAGTTGTCAGTGACATACACCAACTAATAAATTTAATTAGACAAAATATTTGCTAAAAATAGTAAGTACTTAGAGCAGGGACCCCTAACCCCAGCTAGGAACCCAACCACACAGCAGGCGGTGAGCTGGTGTGGGGGGGGCGGGGTGAAGGGGTAAGCATTACCACCTGAGCTCTGTCTCCTGTCAGATCAGCGGCAGCATTAGATTCTCATAGGAACCTGAACCCTAGCCAGACACAGTGGCTCGCGCCTGTAATCGCAGCACTTTGGGAGGACGAGGCAGGCAGATTACAAGGTCAGGAATTCAAGACCAGCCTGGCTAACAAAGTGAAACCTTGTCGCTACTAAAAAATACAAAAATTAGCAGGTCATGGTGGCTCACGCCTGTATGTAGTCCCAGCAACTTGAGAGGCTTAGGCAGAAGAATCAATAGAACCCCAGAAGTGGAGGTTGTGGTGAGCCAAGATCATGCCACTGTGCTCCAGCCTGGGCAACAAAGTGAGACTCTGTCTCAAAAAAAAAAAAAAAAAAGGAATATGAACCCTACTGTGAACTGCGCATCTGATGGATCTAGGTTGAGTGCTTCTAATGAGAATCCAATGCCTGATGATCCAAGGTGGGACAGTCTCATCCCAAAATCATCCCACCCCACTACACGGTCCAAAGAAAAATTTCCTTCTACGAAACCAATACTTGATGCCAAAATGGTTGGGGACCACTGACTTAAATATCCAGAGGGTAAAAGAATAATAATAGAGGTGGCTGGCAAGATGGCCAAATAGGAACAGCTCCAGTCTGCAGCTCCCAGCAAGATCAATGCAGAAGATGGGTGATTTCTGCATTTCCAACTGAGTTACCTGGCCTATCTCAATGGGACTGGGACTGCCTCACCCAGGAAGCACAAGGGGGCAGAGAATGCCCTCCCCTAGCCAAGGGAAGCCGTGAGGGACTGTGCCATGAGAAATGGTGTGCTCTGGCCAGATACTATGGTTTTCCCATGGTCTTTACAACCCACAGACCAGGAGATTCCTTCAGGTGCCTACAAAACCAGCACCCTGGGTTTCAAGCACAAAACTGGGTGGTCGTTGGCACAGACACCAAGCTAGCTGCAGGACATTTTTTTTCATACCGCAGTGGTGCCTGGAATGCCAGTGAGACAAAACCATTCACTCCCTCAGAAAGGGGGCTCAAGTCAGGGAGCCAGCTTATCTAGCAGAGCAGTTCATCCCCTCCCAATGGAGCCCAGCAAGCTAAGATCCACTGGCTTGAAATTCTTGCTGACAGCACAGCAGTCTAAAGTTGACCTGGAACACTCAAGGTTGGTGGGGGGAGGGGCATCCGCCATTGCTGAGGCTTAAGTAGGTGGTTTTCCCCTGACAGTGTAAACAAAGCTGCCCAGAAGTTCAAACTAGGATGAGCCCACCACAGCTTGACAAAACCACTGTAGTGAGACTACCTCTCCAGATTTCTCCACTCTGGGCAGAGCACCTCTGAAAGAAAGGAAGTAGCCCCAGTCAGGGGCTTATAGACCTAACTCCCGGCTCCCTGGGACAGAGCACCAGGGGGAAGGACCAGCTGTGAGTACAGCTTCAGCAGACTTACATGTTCCTGCCTCTAGGCACTGAAGAGAGCAGAGGACATCCTAGCAAACCTCTTCAGCTCTGCTAAGAAACAAGAGTGCCTCCTCAAGTGGGTCCCTGACCCCCATGCCTCCTGACTGGGAAAAACATCTTCAGCAGGGGTTGACAGACACCTCCTACAGGAGAGCTCTGGCTGCCATCTGGCAGAGGCCCCTCAAGGACGAAGCTTCCAGAGTAAAGAATAGACAGCAATCTTTGCTGTTATACAGGCTCTGCTGGTGATAACCAGGAAAACAGGGTCTGGAGTGGACCCCCAGCAAACTCCAGCAGACCTGCAGCAGAGGGGCCTGACTGTTAGAAGGAAAACTAACAAACAGAGAGCAATAGCATCAACAACACAAAAAGAACAACCATACAAAAACTCCATCCAAAGGTCACCAACATTAGAGACCAAAGGCAGACAAATCCACAAAGATGAGAAAAAAACAGCGCAAAAAGGCTGAAAATTCCAAAAACCAGAATGCCTCTTTTCCTCCAAAGGATCACAACTCCTTGAAAGCAAGAGAACAAAACTGGACGGAGAATGAGTTTGATGAATTGACAGAAGTAGGCTTCAGAAGATGGGTAATAACAAACTCCTCCAAGCTTTTGTAAGTGGACTAGCCTGCAGTATGGAGAACGGAGAGGTGGAGGATTGCTGGGGGGTGTGTGTGTATACGCATGCGCATGCACACATGTATGACAGAGAGAGGGGAGAGGGAATATGAATGGAATGGGAAATAAGAAAAAGGTAGGCCAAGTCAGAGAGTTTTTAGGACGGCTGGTGAGGTCCAGGAGGGTCCGGAGGTGGGCCGAGGGGTAGAGAAGAAAAAAAAAAAAAAAAACTCCTCCAAGCTAAAGGAGCATGATCTAACCCAAAGCAAGGAAGCTAAGAACCTTGATAAAAGATTAGAGGAATTGCTAACTAGAATAACCAGTTTCTAGAAGATCCAGAACATAAATAATCTGATGAAGCTAAAAAATACAGCACAAGAACTTCATGAAGCATACATAAGTATCAACAGCAGAATGGATCACGGAAAAAAAATATATCAGAGATTAAAGATCAACTTAATGACATAAGGTGTGAAGACAATATTAGAGAAAAAAAATGAAAAAGAATGAACAAAGCCTCCAAGAAATCTAGGACAATGTGAAAAGACCAAAACTACATTTGATTGGTGTACCTGAAAGTGACAGGGAGAATGGAACCAAGTTGGAAAACACTCTTCAGAATATTATCGAGGAGAACTTCCCCAACCTAGCAAAACAGGACAACATTCAAATCCAGGAAATACAGAGAACACCACAAAGATACTCCTCAAGAAGAGCAACCCCAGACACATAATCATCAGACTCACCAAGGTTGAAATGAAGGAAAAAATGTTAAGGGCAGACAAAGAGAAAGGTCAGGATACCCACAAAGTGAAGATCATCAGACTAACAGCAGATCTCTCAGCAGAAACCCTGCAAGCCAGAAAAGAGTGAGGGTCAATATTCAGCATTTTTAAAATAAAAGAATTTTCAACCCAGAACTTAATATCCAGCCAAACTAAGCTTCTTAAGCAAAAAATAAATAAAATCCTTTATGGACAAGCAAATGCTGAGAGATTTTGTCACCACCGGCCCTGCCTTACAAGAGCTCCTGAATGAAGAACTAAAAATGGAAAGAAACAACTGGTACCAGCCACTGCAAAAAACATACCAAATCATAAAGGCCACCGATGCTATGAGGAAACTATATCAACTAACAGGCAAAATAACCAGCTAGCATCACAATGGCAGAATCAAAGCCACACATAACAATATTAACCTTAAAGGTAAATGGGCTAAATGTCCCAATTAAAAGACACACTCTAGCAAATTGGATAAAGTGTCAAGACCCATTGGTGTGCTGCCATTCGGGAGACCCATGTCACCTGCAAAGACACAAAAAGGATCAAAATAAAGAGACTGAGGAAGATTTACAAACCAGATGGAAAGCAAAAAAAAGTAGGAGTTGCAATCCTAGTCTCGGAAAAGACAGACTATAAACCTTCAAAGATCAAAAGAGACAAAGAAGGGCATTAGGTAATGATAAAGGGATCAATGCAACAAGAAGAACTAACTATCCTAAATATATATGCACCCAATACAGGAGCACCCAGATACATAAAGCAAGTTTTTAGAGACCTACAAATAGACTTAAACTCCCACACAATAGTAGTGGGAGACTTTAACACCCCACTGTCAGTATTAGACAAAACAATGAGACAGAAACTTAACAAAGATACATAGGACTTGAACTCAGCTCTGGACCAAGCGAATCTAATAGACATCCACAGGACCCGCCACCCCAAATCTACACAACATACATTCTTCTCAGCACCACATTGCACTTATTTTAAAATTTATTACATAATTAGAAGTAAAACACTCCTCAGCAAATGCAAAAGAATGGAAATCATAACAAAGAGTCTCTCAGACCACAGTGCAATCAAATTAGAACTCAGGATTAAGAACTCACTCAACATTGCACAACTACATGGACACTGAACAACCTGCTCCTCAATGACTACTGGGTAAATAACAAAATTAACACAGAAATAAACAAGTACTGTGAATCTAATGAGAACAAAGACACAATGTACCAGAATCTCTGAAACACAGCTAACGCAGGGTTCATAGGGAAATTTATAGCACTAAACGCTCACAAGAGAAAGCGGGAAAGCTCTAAAATCGACACCCTAAGATCACATTTAAAAGAACTAGAGAAGCAAGAGCAAACAAATTCAAAAGCTAGCAGAAGACAAGAAATAACTAAAATCAGAGCAGAATTGAAGGAGACAGACACAAAAAAAACCACTTCAAAAAAATCAATGAATCCAGAAGCTGGATTTTTGAAAACATTAACAAAATAGATGGACAGATTTAGGCAGATTGATTAAAGAAGAAAAAAGAGAAGAATCAAAAAGACACAATAAAAAATGATAAACAGGATATCACCGCTGATCCCACAGAAATACAAACTACCATCAGAGAATACTATAAACACCTCTACGCAAATAAACTAGAAAATTTAGGGAAAAAAATGGATAAATTCCTCGAAATATACACTCTCCCAAAACTAAACAAGGAAGAAGTGGAAACCCTGAAAACACTAAGAACAAGTTCTGAAATTCTTCGAATTAATTAGGCAGTAATTAATAGCCTACCAACCAAAAAGAGCCCAGAACCAGACAGATTCACAGCCAATCCTACTAGAGTTACAAAGAGGAGCTGGTACCATTCCTTCTGAAACTGTTCCAAACAATAGAAAAAGAGGGACTCCTCCTTAACTCATTTTATGAGGCCAGCATCATCCTGATACCAAAACCTGGCAGAAACACAACAAAAAGAGGACATTTCAGGCTAGTACCTCTGATGACCATTGATGCAAAAATCCTCAGTAAAATACTGGCAAACTGAATCCAGCAGCATATCAAAAAGCTTATCTAACATGATCACGTTGGCTTCATCCCTGGGATGTCAGGGTTCAACATACACAAATCAATAAAGGTAACCATTGCGTAAACAGAACCAATGACAAAAACCACATCATTATCTCAATAGATGCAGAAAAGGCCTTTGATAAAAGTCAACACCCAGGTTCATCCATGATCTCAACATCCTACAAACTCCCAATAAACTAGCTATTGAAGAGCTACTTACGACAAATCCACTGCCAATATCAAACTGAATGGGCAAAAGGTGGAAGCTGTCCCTTTGAAAACCAGCACAAGAGAAAGAGGCCCTCTCTCACCAATCCTATTCAACATAGTATTGGAAGTTCTAGCTAAGACAATCAGGCAACAGACAGAAAGAAAGGGTGTTCAAAAAAGAAGACAGTAAGTCAAACTGTCTGTATTTGCAGATGACATGATTAAATATTTTTAAAAGCCCATCAAGACATCCCAAAATCTCAAGCTGATAAGCAACTTTAGCAAAGTCTCAGGATACAAAATCAATATGCAAAAATCAAGAGCATTCCTATGCACCAATAACAGACAGAGAGCCAAATCATGAGTGAACTCCCATTCATAACTGCTACCAAAAGAATTAAATATCTAGTGATATAACTTACAAGAGATGTGAAGAACTCTTCAAGGAGAACTACAAAAAACTACAAATCAAGGAAATAAGAGACAACACACGCAGATGGAAAAACATTCCATGCTCATGTATAGAACGAATCAGTATCACAAAAATGGCCATACTTCCCAAAAGTAATTTATAGATTCAATGCTATCCTCATCAAGATACCATTGACTTTCTTCACAGAACTAGAAAAAACTACTTTAAATTTCATATGGAACCAAAAAGAACTCATATAGCCAAGACAATTTTAAGCAAAAAGAACAAAGCTGGAGGCATCACACTACTTGACTTCAAACTATACTAGAAGTCTGCAGTAACCAAAACAGCATGGTACTGGTACCGAAACAAATATACAAACAAATGGAACAGAACAGAGGCCTTGGAGGCAACACCACACATCTACAACCATCTGATCTTTGACAAACCTGACAAAAACAAGAAATGGGGAAAGGATTCCCTATTTAATAAGTGGTGTTGGGAAAACTGGCTAGCCATGTGCAGAAAGCTGAAACTGGACCCCTTCCTGACACCTTACACTAAAATTGACTCCAGATGTTTTAAAGACTTAAACATAAGACCTAACACCATGAAAACCCTAGAAGAAAACCTAGGCAAAACCATTCAGGACATTGGCATAGGCAAGGACTTCATGACTAAAACACAGAAAGCATTGGCAACAAAAGCCAAAATAGACAAATGGATCTATTAAACTCCAGAGCTTCTGTACAGCAAAAGAAACAATCATTAGAGTGAACCAGCAACCAACAGAATGGGAAAACATTTTTGCAATCTACCCGTCTGACAAAGGGCTAATATCCAGAATCTACAAAGAACTAAAACAGATTTACAGGAAAAAAACAAACCCATTAAAAGTGGGCAAAAATATGAACAGACATTTTTCAAAAGAAGACATATATGAGGCCAACAAACATATGAAAAAATGCTCATCATCATTGGTCATTCGAGAAATGCAAATCAAAACCACATTGAGATACCATCTCATGCCAGTTAGAATGGCAATCGTTAAAAAATCTGGAGACAACAGATGCTGTAGAGGATGTGGAGAAATAGGAACACTTTTACACTGTTGGTGGGAGTGTAAATTAGTTCAACCATTGTGGAAGACAGTGTGGCGATTCCTCAAGGACCTAGAAATAGAAATTCCATTTGACCCAGCAATCCCATTCCTGGGTATATATACAAAGGATTATAAAGCATTCTATTATAAAGACACATGCACATGTATGTTCATTGTGGCACTGTTTACAATAGCAAAGACCTGGAACCAATCCAAATGCCCATCGATGATAGACTTGACAAGGAAAACGTGGCACATATACACCATGGAATACTACACCGCCATGAAAAATGAAGAGTTTGTGTCCTTTGTAGGGACATGGATGACTCTGGAAACCATCATTCTCAGTAAACTGATACAAGAACAGAAAATCAAACACCACATGTTCTCACTCATAGGTGGATGTGGAACAAAGAGAACACTGGACACAGGGAGGGGAGCATCACACACCGGGGTCTGTTGCAAGGGACTAGGGGAGGGACACCGGGGGGTAGGGAGTTGGGAAGGGATAACATGGGGAAAAATGCCAGATATAGGTGATGGGGATGGAGGCAGCAAATCACACTGCCATGTACGTACCTATGCAATAATCCTGCATGTTCTACATATGTACCCCAGAAGCTAAAGTGCAATAAAATACATTTTTAAGAAAATGTGGCACATATACACCATGGAATACTATGCAGCCATAAAAAAGGATGAGTTCATGTCCTTTTCAAGGACATAAATGACACTGGAAACCATCATTCTCAGCAAACTAACACAGGAACAGAAAACCGAACACTGCATATTCTCACTCATAAGTGGGTGTTGAACAATGAGAACACCCATGTTGAACAATGAGACACAGGGAGGGGAACATCACACACTGGGTCCTGTCAGGGGCTGGGGGGCTGGGGTAGGGATAGCATTAGGACAAATACCTAATTTAGATCACGGGTTGATGGGTGCAGCAAACCACCATGGCATGTGTATATCTATGTAACAAACCTGCACAGTCTGCACATGTATCCTAGAACTTAAAGTATAATAATTTAAAAAAATCATTATCAAGAAAAGAATGATAGAAAACACCAATGTACATTACAAAAAATATGCCAGACACTGTCCTAAGAGTTTTAATTATCTCATCTAATCCTCAGAAGAAGCCTATGAGGTACATGCTATTATTTCTCTTTCTTACATTTGAGGGACCTCAGGCACACCAAGGTTAACTAACCACCTCAAGCAGGTTTACGAGGGTGGTAAGCGGCAGAGCTGAGACAAAAGCTGGGATACGAACCCAGCCAGTCTAGCACCAGATGGCATGCTTTATACTGCCTTTCGGATATCCAGATCAGGGACAAAGTCCAAAGTCATGCCTTAAGAGAGGTTCTGTGCAGAAACCACAACCCTACCACTAACTCGGGGCCCTGGGTGCTGGCTCTAGATAGGCTGACAGTACTGTCTGGAAACACGGGATAGCTGCTGCTCTTGCCTAATCTTCAGCAGAAGGGATTCTCTCCCAGGTAACTTCTTTGTGTCACTAGCTTCTGATTCAGAAACTAGGACAAATGTGTCATATGCCCATATCCTAGCTACAAGAAAAGCTGAGAAAGCAACTATCTGACATTTTCAGGTTAATACTAGGTAGGCTCTGTCTTCGTGGGAGGGAGAAGGGATTTCTACACACAGGAATTTCCCAGGAAATTGGATGCCTGGTACCATCTAAAAAATGACAAGATATCTACCACACTCTTACAGTAGTGTTAGAACTACATGATATTACATCGTGTTACGATGATCTGAGTAGCAAATGTTACAGAAAGCTCCCGACTTTTTTCTATAATAATCCCAACTTTTTTCTATAACATAAACCCATAGTTGCCGAGGATGTGAATTCTAGGGACCTAGAATTCCTGAGTTAATAGGCCATTTATTAAATTTCTATGAGTCTCAACTTCCTTATTGGAAAAGAAAAAAGATACTAACAGTATCTACTTTAAAGTATACTGTTCAGATTAAATGGAATAACACATGAAGTATTTTGTACAGTAACTACTCAAAAAGTGGTGGTAATGATGATTTCAAAAACAATGATGACACGGACAGAGATAGGAGAATAGTGCCTGGAACACAGGAAGTACATAATAAATATCTCCTGTTGCTGTGGTGGTTATCATTATTTTCATAATTTATTCCAAGTCAAGGGGCTTTGGTAGCTTTGGCTCATTTATTCATTCAAAACATATCCACTAAGTTCCTACTATGTTCCAGTCACTGAGTTAGGTACTAGAAATACAAAAGACAGACCAAGTATGGTGGCTCACGCCTGTAATCCCAGCACTTTGGGAGGCCCAGGCAGGTGGATCAAAAGGTTAAGACTTCGAGACCAGCCTGTCCAAAATGATGAAATCCTGTCTCTACTAAAAATACAAAAAGTAGCCAGGTGTGGTGACAGGAACTGGTAATCCCAGCTACTCAGGAGGCTGAGGCAGGAGAATCACTTGATCCTGGGAGACAGAGGTTGCAGCAAGCTGATACCACGCCACTGCACTCAAGCCTAGGCAACAGAGTGAGACTCCATCTCAAAAAAAAGAAAAGATACAAAAGACAGCAAAGCATGTGATCTGCATTCTCGGAGTTTACAGAATATTGTGGAAGGAAGGGATTAATCAAGTAACCATATAAACAAATGTGATTTTACATGGCACTGAGAGTGTGCATAATAAGGATAAGTGATCGAGTCAGGCGGATCAGGGGGAATGGCCCTTTTCAGAGAAGACTCGGAGAGTGAGTAGGAGTTAGCTAACTGAGAGAGGTGACAAATCAAAGAGCATTCGACTGAGGGAGGCACAACAGCAAAGAGCATTCCTGGCAAAGAGAGTAGCAGGAATAAAGAAGAACTTGTGTCAGGAGGAAGCAATCTATATTGCAGGAACTAAAAGAAGGCCAGCGTGACTGGAGAGGAAGAGGCAGGGACTCAATCATAAAAAGACTTCCAAACCACGTAAGGAATGCTGATTCAATCCCAAGACCAGACCGGGCCACATTTCTTTAACCAGCCAGCTAACCCACCCCGACCGGGATGACAGCACTACCCCCTGAAGATGGGAACCTCTGTTATAGCTTGCATGGCTTTGAGATATTGCTAATGCCTGTTACTCCCATGTTTCAGTCCCCCGATGTGAAGAAGGCCTGAAGAGGTTTGAAATCTCTGAAGATGCTTTAAAAGGCATTTGGTGGCACTTCTCCTGCCCTCCATTCTCCTAAAAAAGGTGTTTTGAATCACAGAACCAAATCAGGATAAATAATTTAAAGATAGAGACAACCAGGGATATTATCTAGCCAATCTCCTTTACTTTCTTTGTTATGTTTTGTTTTGTTACAGAGACAGGGGCTCACTCTGTCACCCGGGCTGGAGTGCAGTAGTATGATCACAGCTCACTGCATCCTTGAACTCCTAACCTCAAGTGATCCTCCCACCTCAACCTTCTTAGTAGCTCGGACTACAGTTGTATGCCACCACAACTGGCTAAGTTTTTATTTTTTGTATAGTCGGGGTCTCATCATATTGCCCAAACTAGTATCAAACTCCTGGCCTCAAGTGATCCTCCTGCCTTGGCCTCCCGAAGCACTAGGATTATTGGCGTGAGCCACCATGCCCAGCCTCTCCCTCATTTTCTAGTTGTGGATACCACATGCTGGTACCAGAATCAGAACTCAGTTCAAGATTTATGAGCCAGTGCTTTTCCCACTACCCCTCTGCCACTTAGAAGATCCCATTTATTTAATCTGCCCAAAAACCAAAACTCTTAACACCCTGAAACAGCTAGCTCACTTCTCACTGTTGAACACGAGCCTGCTCTGGTATCAACAATACTAACATGCGACATAATGAACCAGAAACTGAAGAGTGGCACGTAGCAGGGGATGTCTGACTACATTTGTTTAACAGCTGTCAGCTTCTCTACAAGGCAGTTAAATCTTGATTAACTAGAAGCTTCCTTTTTTATATATATTTGTTAAAGACTCTGCTTTCAAGAGGAATCAGATAGTAAGTGAAGAACTAACATCAGAGCTTTGTTAAAAATAATACAGGGAATAAAAACTACAGCAACTGGGTGACTCGCACATTAACCATACCATAAAAAGACGACACTGAAGAGACAGCGACTCCAGGCAAGTGGAGTTCTCTTAAGCAACAAAGAAAATACTCCCTGCAGCATAGAGCCCTTCTGTGGCAGCCTAAGACTAAGGTTACCGCCATATCACAGAGAACCAAACTAAAAAAACAACCTCCTACATATCCCCTGACCAAATCCAACAACAGGGTTAGGCCAGACATGTGAAAGGATTATTTATAGTTCTGACTACCGGTAACAAAGAGGCTAATTAATCTCATTTATCTAATGTCCATGAAGGTCTTCAGACTTCTGTAAACTAGGATAAAACACTAGTACACAATTATAACATTAATTCAAAAGTTTCAGGACAACAGTTTTGCAAATCCAAAACCATATTCAAATGCATAAAACTGAAAATGCTAACAAATAAATTATTTTGAAACTACACAAATTATTTTTTCTTCATTTCCTTGATTTTTGTAGAGATAGCATTTCTAATATATTCATCTTTTTATACCTCCTTAGGTTTTATTTTAACCTTTTACCACACTCTCCTGTGATGATGATGATGATGATGATGATAATGATGATGATGATTTTTTGTTTTGCCAAAATGGTTACAAATAATCTATGTTTATCCAACTTTCTGCACTTGTTTTGACTTATTTGGGCATGGAGAATGAAGTCTCATCTTCACCACCATCATAAAGATAACCAACATGCAGTGGATAGGTACACGTCAGTCATCTTTTAACCTAGTATCTCATTTAATCCTTTTGCCTGTATATTACTATCCTTGGGTTGCAGAAAAAGAAATAGTAGTTTGGAGAACTTACATAACAAAGGAGAAGCTATCTGAATCCACATAATCTGGTCCCAGAGCCAGGGCTTTTAACCACTGCTCTATAGCTGTCTTTCATGTTAGACCAACATTTTAAAATCCATAATATTTTAATTTCTCAGTGATCATTTCTTGATTATGAGTATTCATATGCTGCTCCAGAATTAGCTAATTCAATTCTGTGAAGAAGACTCTGAGGTATACCAGCATCTAAAGTACACCAACAATTATATATAAAAACCCTCTCACGCCTATAATCCCAGCACTTTGGGAGGCTGAGGCAGGCGATCACCTGAGGTCGGGAGTTCGAGACCAGACTGACCAACATGGAGAAACCACGTCTCTACTAAAAATACCAAAATTAGCCAGGCATGGTAGTGCATGCCTGTGATCCCAGCTACTCAGGAGGCTGAGGCAGGAGAATCACTTGAAGTTGGGAGGCGGAGGTTGGAGCAAGCCAAGATTGCACCATTGTACTCCAGCCTGGGCAACAAGAGCAAAACTTCATCTCCCCAAAAAAAAAAAAGAAAGAAAAACCCTTTCTAAAGTTTCAAGATGCAACAGAAATCCCCTATTATATTCTCTTATTAAAGATACATATTCTCAAAATTAACCAAAGTTCATCATGACTGTCAAAAGACAACAGCCCATCTTGATTTCTAATATTTCTTCTCTTCTAAACTTGCATTGAATTCACTATTGAATTAAGCTGCACACTGTGTGGAGAGCTCTTCTATGCTTTCAGACACTTAAAAAACACTGAAAATGCACTTACGCATCTGCCAGAAGCTTCTGTTGCCAGAACTTGTCAGAGCGAGAATGATTTAGTACTAATTGCAGTGCCCTTGACAGTCCTGCACTGCAAGGTTTATCCATCTCAGTAAGATGGAGCAGGTGAAGGAACATGAGAGCAGATGTAGGAAGCAGCGCAATCTTCTCTGACAGCTAAACAACAAGACAACTAGTAACAGTGCTCATCTTTCTACTATGTCAGCAAAGCCACTTACTTACCAAGGGTTTATGGAATAGGTTTTGCTGGCTGCCCAGATGACTGCCCGTTTCTTCCCCACAAGTTATCTCCCAAACAGTTTCTCTGCATGAGCTTCCTCTTTCCTTATTACTCCTCTCATTTCCACATTGCTTAACTAAACCCTGACTTTTCCTTCTCTTTCATGGATCATATCATCCTTAAATACAGACTTTCATCTGTCTTGAGATGAGATTAGGGACTTCCAGTTTCCTTGATTCTAATCCTCCTGTGACAAGGTACATCTTTCTTATCTGTGTCGTTAATCAATAAAGAGCTGACAAGAGAGTCACTCAATATTATGAGCCATTCAGTTAAGCTGGAACACTGCTCAGGTAAAATTTGGAATAAGAAGTCGTCAGGCTTCATAAAATTGATCTTACCCCAATAAAACTTGGTTAAGAGTCCTTCTTCATTGTCACAGGAAAAATCCAAAAGCAAGGAAAACACAGCTTAGAAGTAGTCTTATAAAATTAATGATATTACTTCTGTAGTAAATCAAATTTACACAGATTTTAGAAATTATAACTAGTAGTCAACCTGAAAGTTCAATTCAAAACCTTTTTTTTTTGTAGTAAAATCAAGATGATAGCATAAGCCAGGTCTATCAAAAGACTTAAATCAGTAAACTCTTAAAAGATATTCTTTAAAATGGTGGTAGTTTAAAATCCAGGAGATACCATATTTAACCTGCTAAAGACAGAACTTAGCAAGCATTACAGAATAATATCTTTTGGATGGTTTTCAGAAGTGCCTTCTGTGGAACTGTAGAGACGCTTCAATTCTCCAAGGAGAAGCTTACTGAGACTCGGGCATATTCCTAAATTCCTAGTAAAGCTCTCCAAAGCCCATGAAAAACTATCACTAAATTAACTACTCCATCAAGTTAAACATGTTCCTAACTTTTCTGTTGGTAGCAACTGGCCAACAGTAGAACATTTTTTTCTAATTCAGTCCATTCTCTGGTATCTAACAAGCCACTTGTAGTGCTAAGCAAAATATTCAACTCTTCTTTCAAGTTTGAAAAAAACAGACCCCTGGTCTGCATGTAGACTTCAACAAAAACCATTCACACTGGCTTATGTGCTCCTGCCCCCACCATACAACATCAAATGTACTGAAAAAGCATGGATAACAAGGCTGCCACAACCTTCAAGGCTTCATGACAAGGAGGAGTCTCTGTGCCCCTCACACTCTCTTCTGCTGCAGGAAGTGCCTTTTCACCTGGGGTGGTTAATTTTATACGTCAGTTTGGCTATATGATGGTGCCTAGTTAGTTGGTCAAATACTTAATCTGGCCAGGTGTGGTGGCTCATGCCTGTAATCTCAGCACTTTAGGAGACCGAGGCAAGCAGATGACCTGAGGTCAGGAGTTAGAGACCAGCCTGGCCAACATGGCGAAACCCCATCTCTATAAGTATAAAAATTAGCCAGGCATGGTAGCAGGTGCCTATAATCCCAGCTACTCAGGAGGCTGAGGCAGGAGAATCGCTTGAACCTAGGAGGCAGAGGTTGCAGTGAGCCAGATCATTCCTCTGGACTCCAGCCTGGGCAACAAGAGGGAAACTCCTATCAAAAAATAAAATAAAATAAAATACTAATCTAGGTGGCACTATGGAGGTGTTTCGTAGAGATGATTCACATTTTACAATCAGTTGACTTTAGGTAAAGGGAAAGTACCCTGGATAATATGTCTGGCTTTCATCTAATCAGCTGAAGGCCTTAAAAGCAAAAACATGTTTTTGAAGAAGGAATTTTGCCTCATTATTATAATATGGAAATCCTGCCCTAGTTTCCTGCATGGAGGCCTTCCCTATGAATTTGAGACTCAAGATTACAACTTCAATTCTTACCTGAGTTTCCAGGCAGCCCTATAGACTTCAGCCCTCCCATCTCATGAGCCAGTTAAGTTATAGTGGAGTCTAGTTAGCTCAGTTTAAAACCCCAGTTTATCACTGTACAGGAATCTATCATTTATGAGAGCATCTTAGATTCGCTTCAAAAATAAGTTCTTAAATTTGGGCTAAAAATATCCACCTAAGAAGATAGTTTTATTCAATTCCTAATCTCACAACATATTCCTTACTTTGAGATTTTTAACAAGTAATCATGCACTTGAATAACTCTACCAACAGGGACAGCAAGGTGGAAGGAAATGACATTTATTGAATTTTTCTCATGCATAGAGTGTTATCCTAATCACTGTAGTACCAGCTACCCAGCTACTTATATACAAAAGTCATCCAGTTTAATCCTCACATAGTAACTGTGAGATAGGCATTATTAACATCATATTACAGATAAAGAAACCCAGAGAGAACTTAAACAAGTGATGCAAAACCACACAACTAGCAGACTTAATACTCAGCTCAGGTGGTCTTACTCCAAAACTCATTAAGTCAGCTTTTGCTAGTAATAACAATCCCAAAATCTCAGTGACTTACCACACCAAATAGTTATTTTTGTTCAAACTAAATGAAAGTTAAGGGCTGAGTAAAGCACTGCTCATTGCTATAGGTCTTCACACATCTTCTCATTCTGGGATACAAGCTAAAGGAGCAGTACATATCTGGGATATGTTGTTCTCCCGGCATGCAGCAGAAATCCAAGAATTAAAGCCAAACCACACAATCTGTGTTTAAAATTTCTGTTCAAAGTTGGCATACATCACGTCTACCCATGTTCCATTAGACACAGCAAGTCACATGACCAAGCCTTACCTTGGGGGGAAATATACTCAACCTATTAGAAGTTACCAGATGTCATCTGGCTAAGAGTATTAATACATTATTCCCCCCATACAATTTTTTAAATTGTCTCTTATAAAGACACAGTGTGTATTCTAGGTAGGGTGAAAAAATGAAGTGAATGTCCAGTAGTTAGTGGGGCTAACTGTAAGAGTCATTAATGTTTCCATCAAATAACCATAGGTTTTTTGTTTGTTTTTTTTTGAAATGGAGTTTCACTTGTCGCCCAGGCTGGAGTGCAAAGGTGAGACCTCGGTTCAATGTAATCTCCGCCTCCCAGTTCAAGCAATTCTCCTTCCTCAGCCTCCAGAGTAGCTGGGATTATAGGTGCCCACCACCACACCTGGCTAATTTTTTAGTAGAGATGGGGTTTCACCACATTGGCCAGGCTGGTCTTGAACTTCTAACCTCAGGTGATCTGCTCTCCTTGGCCTCCCAAAGTGTTGGGATTATAGGCGTGAGCCACCATGCCCAGCCTATATTCATAGTTCTTTTCCAGGGCATATAGAGGAATTATATTTCCTCACCCCACTAATGTCCTCTGTAGCTAGATAACTTGCTTTGATCAATGAAATATAAGCCAAGGTGGTAAGTAACTTTTGATTGAAAGCTGTATACATGCATGCTGTTTTTTTCTTGAAATGCTTCAAATGATGACTACAGTCTGATTCCTGAATGAAGGCAATATGAAACAGAGTCCCAAATCAAACCATGATGCACATGTAGCATGAAGGAGAAATAACAATTTTGGTCATTTATATTATTTCATCATAAGTTAGCTTATTTTGACCGATACACAAGTCGAACAGATTCTTTGAGGAAGATAAACTAAGAAAGGGAAAGAACTGCAAAACTGCAAAATTGAATGAATCTAAGACATTTTATGATAAGCCAAAAACTAAATATGAGCAAGCAGAAGCTATGAGACAGAAAAAGAAGGAGGCAAAGTAAGAAAATGAACAAGGCAGTATGTAGTTAGAAAAAAGCGGACACACATACACACCCCAAAAAAAAAAAAAAAAAAAAAAAAAACCAGATACATCAAAAGAGACCATGTGGCCCATGAGTAAGCTGATGACAGTTTTCATACTCTAGTGTTGCCTTCACTGCTACAGCTTTCTGGACCTAATAAGAATCTTTACAACTCCTTCCTTTTCTTTTTATTTTGAGCTGCATTTTCTTGTTGCCCAGGCTGGAGTGCAGTGGTGCAATCTCGGCTAACTGCAACCTCCACCTACTGGGTTCAAGCGATTCTCCTGCCTCAGCCTCCCCAGTAGCTGGGATAACAGGCATGTGCCACCATGCCTGGCTAATTCTGTATTTTTAGTAGAGATGGGGTTTCTTCATGTTCGTCAGGCTGGTCTCAAACTCCCAACCTCAGGTAATCTGCCCACCTCGCCCAGGCAAAGTGCTGGGATTACAGGCATAAGTTACCACGCCCATCCCTTCCTTCTCTTAAATGTTAGAATGAGCCTTAAAAATGAAAAACATGGAACAAAATGAGATCTGTGAAATGTTCTAAGTCAATTCTTTAGAAAAATTCTATGCTTAGTCCAATTACAGCATAAAGATCTACTTCTTAATGTAAAGATTATAATGTTACTAAATCAGGCTGGATGTGGTAGCTCATGCCTGCAATTCCAGCACTTTGGGAGACTGAGGTGAGTGGGTCACTTGAGGTCAGGAGTTTAAGACCAGCCTGGCCAACATGGTGAAATTTCATCTCTACTAAAAATATAAAAACTAGCCAGGCATGGTTGCAGGCACCTGTAATCCCAGCTACTCAGGAAGCTAAGGCAGGAGAATTGCTTGAACCCAGGAGGAGAAGGCTGCAGTGAGCAGAGGTCATGCCACTGCATTTCAGCCTGGACAACAGACTGAGACTCTGTCTCAAAAAAAAATACAAATAGGCCAGTCGCAGTGGCTCATGCCTGTAATCCCAGCACTTTGGGAGGCCAAGGCGGCCGGATCACCAGGTCAAAAGATAGAGACGTTCCTGGCCAACATGGTGAAACCCCGTTTCAACTAAAAATACAAAAATTAGCTGGGCGTGGTGGCGCACACCTGTAGTTCCAGCTACTCGGGAGGCTGAGACAGGAGAATCACTTGAACCCAGGAGGCAGAGGTGGTAGTCAGCCAAGATCGTGCCACTGCACTCTAGCCTGGTGACAGAGGAAGATTGCATCTCAAAAAAAAAAAAAGAAAGAAAAGAAAAGAAAAAGAAAGTACAAACAAAAAAAATAAATTTTTCTATATCAAATTGAATTAAGGTAACATTCATTTATGATCTAAAACATTAAATATACATAAACTCATTAAATAGCTCCTACTAAATAACATCAATATAAATTTCAGGAAAAAAAACAGAAATAAGGCAAGGATAAGAAAAGATTTCCCAGAATCAAGAGGCTGAAACAAAAGAGGAAGACAATCTTATCTTCCTAAAAAGTTTTCTTATTTGTAAAGCCAAGGAAAGAAATGGATTCTTTTATAAACATATGCAGATTCTGTAACCACCTGAAGTATAGAGTAGAGTATACTAAAGTATAACATATACTTTAAGGCTTGTGCCTTAAGTACCTACTACAATACTGGACTCAGAACTAGAATTCAATAAATTCTTATCTGACTGATCGATCATATAAATCATTAGGGAAGCATGTGCTTTATATATCACTTACTACATGCACTCATGCTTCCTATTGCAAACAAAAAGCTACCAATGATGGCTAGACGTAGTAATTCTAGATCTAAAACCCGAATAGATAGTAATATGTTAACTTAGCTATAGGACAGAGTAAACTGAGAAGCTCAAGAGCATATTGAACTTAATATTTGGTTACACATGCCAAGCCTTTTAGCTAGAAACAGGAAGTACTGACTGGAAAGTTACTATGGTTGGCACTATGTTGGTACTATGCTAAGACTCTTCAGAGGAAAGAAAGCACACTCAAAAAATTCTTTATAAACTATGGTACAGTAGTGAAGCAATGAATTCTTGAGTAAATTCAATGGTAATTTGGCCAGTGGATATCAAAATACACAAAATTAGTTTCCAACAGGTTTCCGAGCATCAGACACCAAAAAGAACTATTTAGTTGCACTGGTCATTTCAACTTCATTTTTACAAATCTGGAAAGTTGTCAGCTTTATGAATGTTGGGTTATAAAATCTGTATACATTAATATTACTTATTTTACTATTACTTAAATCTTGTTTTGGTATTTAATTCATCTGCGATGATAGAAAAGTAACAAAATTTATCTTTAGTTGTTTTTTTTTTAAAGATTGCATAAATTTTCACCTTTAAGTGACAGGCTCTCTAGCATGACAAGTAATGTGACAGGCAAAAGTAAATGACACAAAACTGAATTATCTTTGTCATTAATCTTGTTCCTTTGTGTAGTCAATCCAGGTTGAGAGTGACACAGTCTCAATTTTACTATTCAAGCACTAAATGAATCTGTCACCTCCACAATGGCAGTTCCACTGCAACAGTGATACATATCCTCATTTTAATTAACCTAATGGTCCATTCACCGATCATACTTGGAGGTCTATTTCATTACCCTAAATTAACATTTTCTTTCCATTAAAGTTACAGACAATAAAAAAGACATTGCTTTCACGTGTAGTTTACAACACATTTAATCTATAGTACTCCTTTGCTTAGTGATTACAAGCACTTAAATGCTTGAAAAGCACTTAGAGCTACTAGCGGTGAAATGATTTATTTATTCATACGCAGGGAAGGCCATTAATAAGAAGAATAAAAATGCAATATTTCAAGAATATAAATACCCATTCATTAGCTCAATGAAAACAATTCTAAGAAAGGTGTTGATTGATCTCATTTTAAAAGGTATGATGAGTCTCCTCAAAGTAAATGGGTTTGTATTTACATAAAATAATTGAATAACCCTGACACATCTTGCCATTTTATTCTCCTTACAAGAAGATTTAGTTTCTTAAGTTTAGAGTCAGGCATAAGAACAACAATAAAGTAATTATAATTGTTCAAGAGAACTGTTTAAAGACTTTTCCTAGCAAATATTTGCCAATTTAATGAGAAATTGTTTGATCATAATTCTTTCATTCAAATTCTGCACCTAGGGCTAAACAGTCGTCTTTTAGATAGAAATTTACATGTATAGCAACTCATTATATTTACTTTCCAAATTAATCCCTGATCAAAATGGAACATAAACCTCAATTCGATTTAAAGATTGTTTTAAAAAAACTTTTCACACAATTCGGAGGCCATATTCTCACAAGTGTTACTAGACAAAGTTCTGTAAGCTAAAAATCCTAAGCTCCCCTTCTGACTGAACAGACAACCCCTCTTAACCAAGAGGACCCCAGAGAAACCTAAAAAACTGAGTTCTTGGCCATGATGAGAACGGAGGTCAGACACACTTTGTTACATCCCCTTCCTTGGAGGTTTAGGCACAACTGACCAGTACTAGAGTTAAAACAGAGATCATAAGACTAACAAAACAGACTCTTCGTGGCAGTGAGATACCAAATTACAAACAGGACCTAAGGTCACACCAGACAAGGGTTAAGTCATGAACCCCTACATGTCATGCTGACTGAGTGTAATAGTTAACAGACTTCTTTATCTCAACTCAAACATTCCTTTCTGCCAACTCCAAATTTTTAGACAAAGCCTTACTCTTTAACTGATTACAAATTTTAAAATCTCTGAAGCCACCTATGACCTGTTAAGTCCCTGCTTCCCCTTTTTGAGTCAAACCAATGTATAACCCCCATGTATTGATTTATTAATTTGCTTATTAACTCCTGTCTCCCTAAAATGTAAAACCCAACTATAATCTGACTGCCCTCGATGCACTTTCTGAAGACCTCTTGAGACTGTGCTTCCCTGAACCATGGTCACTCATACTGGCTCCAAATAAACCTTTTTACAGAGTTTAGTTATTGTATTAACAGTGCATTCCTTTGAACTCCCTCCCCTGCCAATCCTACTCCAACCCTCAAAAGCTAAGCTGAAGCCTGAAAAAACAATCTACAAACTTTGAAGGAATATTCCATTTTCATTACATGACTATGAAATCCTTGCTGATTTAAAAATTAAGGTATCTCATAAAAAATGACTGCATTTTAATCTATTTTGATTAAAATCACTTGTCAGGAACAGGCTTTAATAACTTTTCTCTGGAAAATTTTCTATATAACGTTGTCTTAATAAATAGAGATTGGCACTCAAGAAAGTTCATGCTACACATTTGAAGGAAGTATTTTTATATTCTTTCAAATTCACTTTCAAAAACGGAGTGATTATTTGGTTATTTCATTTCCAGAAGTAAATAAAGCAAATACTCATGAACACTCCAAAATGAACTACCCTCAAATTTACTCTTGAAAGCCTGGGGATAATTTTCTCTCTATTAGGATAACACCAAAAACAAAAGGTTATGCATTCCAACTGCAGCATTTTCCTTCAACTAATTATCAAAATATATATACATGGTTTTGTGGCTTTGGTCATTTTAATGAGAAAGTAGGTTTTCCCAATTCTCTAACATTTCTTCAATTTGGAATGAATCATGTGAAAGATAATTTCTTTTTATACTTAAAGAACCTATTGCTGACAAGCTTGATTTTAATAGTTCCACAAATACCATATTCTCAATATACAACTTCACTCTGCCTCCCTTCTACAGCCTTCTACTACAATATCTTACCCTAGTCAACTTTATTTCTATGCCCCCAATAGTTTCTGCTTCACTTAAGTCAACGTGGTCATATCGCCCACTGTTTATTTCATTCATCACACCTTCCTACCCACTACCCCATGCCCATTCTCTCAGGAATTCCTTCCTTCCTTTTCATCTCCCACTATCCATATTCAGCCCATCTTCAGGACTAGCTTAATATCCATCTCCTAGTTTTGTACCAAGATCTCATCTCTGAATCTCTAGGAACTTATTGCCACATAGGCATTTCTTTGTTCTTCAACTGTTGAATATGTGTGTCACTTCGGTAATGACCTCCTCAGTTTAGCATCTCATACTAAATCTGGAACCAATATCTCCATAAATCTGCACTCATACATCTAAAAATAGCATATGTCAGTCTCCAGAGCTTAATAAAGGTAAATAGGTCCAGACTTACAGCAAAACCAAAGCTGTTCTCAATTTTCATGTCTCATATACTTTCATACATTACAGAATTTGGAAGAAAGATGATTTTAAGCCATTATCGGCATAGTCACTAGCCTGGGCCACAGCAGTAGAAGCTCTTCCCTGACCAGCATCTCATGAAAGTACTGCAAATGAGTCTTCAGGTGAGGTGGGCCTCCAAGAGTTGTCAGTGGAAGGCTCTAGGGCCTGGACCTTCTTGTTCCCAAGAGGTACCAAAAGGGTAAATGTACCCAGATCTGGACCAACATCTCCTTCTGGCCCAAATTCTAACTTCCCTTCCAACATGAAACAGTAGGTGCAACTTGGTCCACAAGCAGATGGTGGACTGGAAGGTACATCAAGATAACGCATGGGTGATTGAGATGACCAGCTAACTTGCAATTCACCTTTAGGGAGGAGTTAGCAGGTCCCATTCCCATATCCTTACACAGGGACCTCCCTTCCTGTGTAGAATTTAAAGTTTAAGGGCTCCTTAAACCAAAGCCTGAACCTAATCTCCACTAATAACTGAATGGATATTTCTGGTGGTTCTCACCCATCCACCTTGTTTTCTGTGTATCTAGGAAAGTGGCCCCCTTATAAATTCCAATGAGAGACTGCATTCTATTTTTTACGTCTCTAGGAACTGGCACAATCCACCATTTATTTAACATGTTCTATTGTTTAACTTTCAAACATATTTTCGTTAAAGTATTATATATGAAGGTAATAGGTAAAATGTCTATCTGATCTTAGCCTCCATTTTGTCTGTTTTTAGCCTCATTTTGTCTCAATTTAAGCTGTCTCCTGCAGCTTAAATGGTTACTACCTATTTTTTACGAGTTACAATTATTACGTAAAAGTAGAATAGGGCCAGCCGCAGTGGCTCACGTCTACAATCCCACCACATTGGGAGACAGAGGCAGGCAGACCACCTGAGGTCAAGAGTTTGAGACCAGCCTGGCCAACATGATAAACCCCCTATCTACTAAAAATAAAAATAAAAAATTAGCCAGATATGGTGTTGCACACCTGTAGTCCCAGCTACTTGGGAGGCTGAGGCAGGAGAATCACTTGAGCCCGGGAGGCAGAAGTTGCAGTGAGCCGAGAACACATCACTGCACTCCAGCCTGGGAGCCAGGGTGAGACTCTGTCTCAAAAACAAAAGGACAAACCAACAGAAAAAAGTAAAACTGACTCTGGAACTGAATATTAAGAATACTGGCAGGCCAGATACAGTGGCTCACGCCTGTAATCCCAACACTTTGAGAGGCTGAGGGGGGCGGATCATGAAGTCAGGAGTTCGAGACCAGCTTGGCCAATATGGTGAAACTCCTTCTCTAATAAAAATACAAAAAATTAGCTGGGCGTGGTGGCGCGCACCTGTAATCCCAGCTACTGTGGCAGCTGAGGCAGGAGAATCACTTGAACCAAGGAGGTGGAGGTTGTGGTGAGCAGAGATCACTCCATTGTACTCCAGCGTGGGAGACAGAGCAAGATTCTGTCTCAAGAAAAAAAAAAAGAATATTGGCAAAGAAAGAAGATTAAGATGTATATAAGTCAACATTTTCTAAGTATTAAAAAAAATCTTACAGGGCTTTTTAATGAATAAACATATAATCCTAAATGCTGTAAAAGCATTCTTTATAATCACTATTTCATGTGTTTTGCTTTATTTTATAGCACTTCTGCTGTTCTGGACAAAAGTAACTTTACCTTCAGCTCTAAGTGAGTCCAAATTGGGCTGAACCAGCATAATCTCATTCCCCTTACAACAATATTTGAGTCAGGACTAAACATATGCCTTGAGTTGGTTTTATCAACACAAAACCAAAACTTCAATTATCCTTCCCTCGAGACCACCTGCTATGTGGATGTGAGGCCTGGAACTGTCACAGCCATTTTGCTACCATAAGGAAAGACAACCAGGCCAAAGCTGACAAAAAGAAAACAGAGCTAACAGAATTGGACCAAAAAAAAAAAAAAAAAAAAAAGTGGAGTGTACCAGGCCTAAGCCCACACCATCAGTTAATTCTGCCAGTTATCTGAGTGCATTCATTTCCTTTCCTATTTAAGCTATTCTGAGGCAAGTTTTCTACTCATAACAAAAACAAAAAAGTTACTCAACATCCTGAGGCAGAAAAAGGCTTAAGACAATGGATTTGAGAACAGAAAGGACTCTTCTACGATAAAGGGCCAGAATGCTCAAGTTTTACAAGAGGTCTTTTCAGAAATAATGCTGTCTAGAGCTACAAACTTCTCCCAACAAATCCCCTGGTTCTGAGGAAGTATATACTCCTCAGAGTGAATTACCAAGAAATGGCTTTGTGTGTCTGTGGATTCTGAAGCAGCTGTAACTACAGAACTGGAAAGATCATGACTGAGCCTCACTCCACCATCAGAAATAAAGGCTGAACCAGCCATGACAGCACATACATACATTGCTGTGGTGTTTCAGGCTGCTGGGAGAACAATATTCTTCCCTCTAGTGGACAAAGACTACATTGAGCTGTAGGAAGCACAACCCCTTTGGTAATCAGATTTTCATGTTTCTCTTCTGTGAAAACAGTAACCAAGACCAATTTTAGGAATGAGTAACCACCTAGAGATTCTGGGCTACTATCAAGAGAAGAATCTTAAAATAAATTCCCATGAAAATGTGTCAGCCAGAGCCAAGGGTAATCTATGTGATTATTAAAGAAGTATGACCTGCCCTTCCCTTTTCATCTTGCCTTCCCTTTTGTCTCCAGTATGCAGAAATCAGCATAGTGGCTGAGGCGGCTAAGGACATAAGGCAGTGAGAAAGGGTAGTGGGTGTATGCAGAGGCCGAGGGCAACAGGGGCAGTGGCAGAGGAACGAAGATGGCCTAGAGATGATGAGTGGCAAAGACAGCAGTTTAATTGGGAGGTTTACATACAGCAAATTATTTTTGATTGTGCAAATAAGCAAATATATTGGGGATAATGGGTACTGTGTTACTGCCAAAGAAGATATTTACGAACAACTCCAAGATGCAGGGTTAGAACTGAAGATACCAGTAGGAACCCATGATTTTGTTACATACACATAGACACACACACACACACATCCCTCTCCTAACTCTGTCCCATGACAGGGTCTGTTTCTTCAACTATGAAAATGAAGAGATATCCTAGACTGATTCTGAATCCCTTCCACTTCTGGCAATCCATGCAAGAATGTTGTCAAACGCAAAGATACCCACCTTTCTGCAATCTGCCTGAACCTACCAAAAATAGTAATTCAGAAAGACATGTATCATGACAGTTAGAAATTAGTCAACAGGGAAAAGCAGAATTATCAATTATATCTATCACACAACATAAAGCAGCACATTATAAATGTTCACTCTCTAGATGTTAGTGCTTAAGAAATTGTCACTTCAGCAAACAATTTTTCTTAATGCTAGAAAGATACAAGAACATTACTCTGCTTTTAAAAAAAAAATAAGGAGACTATCACTGACAAAATCTATCAGCCCAAATTATTTCATTTCCACTTTAAACCAGAAGAGATGAAATTTTAAGTATTTAAAATACAGAATACATACTATGCAGAGAAGAGCCAGGCAAAGGCAATTAGAATTGTGAAATATTAATTTTAGCTTTTGCTTCTTATAACCTTGGTAAATATATCAGTCAAAATGTTAACCTTTCTGCTAAAACTAACACATAAAATGCCCTTCTAAAATAAGCATGTATCTATGATCTCTTCTGCTTTTTCACAACTTTGCTACTCCTACAAGTGACAGAAACAAATTTAACATAGACATTATATTACCATAATTTTTATTCTAGTCAATGATTCTTTTAGGAGATATATATTTAAGTAGCTACCTAGCATATGACTAGAGAGGATTATGTCCAGCCACCAACAAATATACTTTCAGAGAGTGTCTGGATCACGCAAAGTTTTTAAATATATAAAGAATTACGTCCGGGCGCGGTGGCTCAAGCCTGTAATCCCAGCACTTTGGGAGGCCGAGGCGGGTGGATCACGAGGTCAACAGATCGAGACCATCCTAGTCAACATGGTGAAACCCTGTCTCTACTAAAAATACAAAAAATTAGCTGGGCATGGTGGCGCGTGCCTGTAATCCCAGCTACTCAGGAGGCTGAGGCAGGAGAATTGCCTGAACCCAGGAGGCGGAGGTTGCGGTGAGCCGAGATCACGCCATTGCACTCCAGCCTGGGTAACAATAGCGAAACTCCATCTCAAAAAAAAAAAAAATTACGCCAATGGAAACTGGCCAAATACAGAGCTCAGAAATAAACCCACACATGTACAGCTGTATAAATCAGTTGATTTATACGATGAGAAAAGGACAATCTATTCAACAAATAGTGCTGTGAAAACTGGATTTCCACATGCAGAAGAATGAACTTGGACCTTTATCTCATACCATATATAAAAATCAACTCAAAATGAATTAAAGGACAGAAGACCAGAAACTCTAAAACTACTAGAAGAAGACATATGGGAAAAACCACATGACACTGATCTAAGCAATGATTTTTTTTTTATTTGACCCCAAAAGGTAGAGGTAACAAATGCAAAACAGACAACTGGGATTACATCAAACTAAAAAGCTCCTAAACAGCCAAGGAAACAATCAATGATATGCAGAGACAACTTACGAATTGGGAGAAAATATTTCCAAGTGTTGAGCCTAATAAAGGGTTAACATTCAAAATGCATAAGGAGCTCAAACAACTCAACAGCAAGAAAACAAAGCAAAAAAAAAACCCCAGTTTAAAAACAGTCAAGGCACCAGAATAGGTATTTCTCATGCAAATGGCCAAAAGATAAATTTTTTTAAAAGTCCAACTTCACTAATCATTAGGAAAATGAAAATCAAAACCACAATGAGACATCAACTCTCACCTGCCCAGAACGGCTTTTATCAAAAAGATGAAAGATATGTAGTGGCAAGGACATGAAGAAAAGGGAACCCTTGTAAACTGTTGGCAGGAATGTAAATTAATACGGCAAATATGGAAAACATTATGAAGGTCCCTCAAAAACCTAAAAATAGAATTACCATAAGATTCAGCAATCCTACTTCTGGGTACTCACCCAAAAGATTTGAAATCAGTATGTTAAAGAGATATCTGCACTCCCATGTCCACTGAAGCACTATTCACAATAGCCAAGTTACAGAATCAACCTAAGTATCTATCAACAGATGAAAGGATAAAGAAAATGTGGTATCTATACACAAGAGAGTACTATTCAGCCTTACAAAAAGAAGGATGTTCTGTCATCTCCAACAACATGGATGGAATTATCAAACATTATAAGTGGGCCAGGCGCCTTGGCTCATGCCTGTAATCCCAGCACTTTGGGAGGCCAAGGCGGGTGGATCACGAGGTCAAGAGATCGAGACCATCCTGGTCAACATGGTGAAACCCCATCTCTACTAAAAATACAGAAAATTAGCTGGGCATGGTGGCGCGTGCCTGTAATCCCAGCTACTCAGGAGGCTGAGGCAGGAGAATTGCCTGAACCCAGGAGGTGGAGGTTGCGGTGAGCCGAGATCGCGCCATCGCACTCCAGCCTGGGTAACAAGCGCGAAACTCCATCTCATTAAAAACACACACACACACATTATAAGTGAAAAAAATCATCTGTTCTCACATGTGGAATCTAAAATAATCCAACTCAGAAGCAGAAAATAGAAGGTGGTTATAGAGGCTGAGGGAGTAGAAGTTATGAGATGATGGTCAAAGGGTACAATGTATCAGCTAAGAGAAATGTTTTTTTCTCTTTTTTTGAGTCCTCTTGCACAGCATGATGAATACAGTTAATAACAGAGTATTGCATATTTCAAAATTGCAAAATAAGAGTAAATTCTAGTGAGGTAACAGACATATTAACTAGCTTGATTTCCTTATTCCACATTGCATTCATAAATTATAACTTTGTGCCCCATAAATTTGTGTAATTATAAACTGCCAATTTAAAATAAAAATTCCATTTAAATTACCATGTAATGGCACCACCAAATAAAATAACTACAACAATGACAGAACCAAAAAAATACCACCAGCATTAAAATAGGTGACAAAAGGGGGATTGGTGCTACAGCAATTGCCTCCCTGGAGGAAACAAATGCTTCCTGGCCGTGATTCTCTAGCCCTTTGGGCCCTTACCCATCTACTGTTTTGCATAATTATTTACATTTTTAGCATCTTCATCTCAATCCCCTTCCTCCTGTAAATTCCTATAGCACATATTCCCATTAATTATTCATTGAATACTTTGTATATCCTTCCCTGTGTCATGAGCTGTGTCTCAAAAATGAACCAATATAGAAAATGACTCAATAAGTCATCTGCTACAATGTTAACTAACTAGATCACAGTTCTACTAAGAGTTTATTCAACTCAGTTGTGGGACAAACATAGGCCCTAAGACATGAATTCAATCAAGTTAATCTTTTCTACTGGTTTTTGGAGAAGCACCTTGTTACCAACCAGGAGAAGAAGGAAGAAGCTGTTTATTATAGAAATAATATGAAATGTATTTAGTTTTTTACATGAAACATTACCAAAGTAAAAATGTCTTGTTGAATCCATCCTTCTTTTTCCTAATCTGTTTCTCTTCATTTTCTTGTTTCTAGTTTGTAAAGGCAAACATTATGTCCTAATTGTTTTCTTTTCCTGCTTATATCAGAAAATATTTCTCAAACTTAAAAACATGAAAAACAACTGGGTACATCTTCTTAATATTATACGGGGAGGCAAAAGGCACTCCAAGCAAAAGTACTAAATGCACCACAGTTCACCCTTGATTAAAGTCCTAGACCAGACTTAGTGAATTACCTGTGAACTTGTAGATTTCCATCTAATTGAGATGCAAATAATTTGTTTGGTAGAATAGATAACTACAAAGATTGATGGCTGAGTTGAGCATTAACCAATTTTCCTTCCAATCCAGAAACACTTATTTGAGAAATTGCTTGTGTAAGCCTAACTTTTCAAATGTTCTTTGAGGCAGTCCTAACATCTTACTGATTTCTTCATTGATTTCCCAACTTAAGTGATTTTGCCGTTTTTGAAAATTACCATGTAACACTTGTAAAAGCAGAAACTACTGTACAATATGGTAGGTGTATTTATGTGACCACTGTTCCTTAACTGCTTAGTTCAAAGAAAAGATATATGAAAATCAAAACCATTTACATACTATCACATGCTATTGCCTCCCTTAGAAAAATCATTTTCAGTATGAAAACGAAAAAACAAAATTAAAAATTTTAATGTACTGGCTCATTTCCTCCCACTGAATTTATTACAATTTCCCTGGTAAGCTTAGAAAAGCTAGTGGGGGGGAAAGGTCTGGACCATTAAGTGTGGCAGAATAAACAAGTCATAGACAAGAGAGCTATAGCTCTGGAAGCCAGCAAGGGGGTTTTCTTCTTGCTTGGGCTTTTCTTTAAATTATGCTTGACAATAAAAGAATACACAGAGATGTGAAAACCTATACATATTCATAGGTTGACGAGCAATTCTACCTATCTAGCTACAATCAGCACATCATCACTGACTCATATTAAATGACAAACAATGCATTTAGCTGCAGCAAGCAATAAATAGCAACCTATAATTCAATAGCTTTCACAGTTGCTAAGCCAGAGACATTCATGATGGCTCAATGAGAGGTTCTGATATTGTTCATGTCAAATCAGCATAATTTCTGTTCCGCCATACTTATTTTGCACCAGGGCATTGTTTGAATTTTGCTGTTTAAATGGCAAACATAAAGGTCTTACTTGAAGATTCAGACAGTAAGCTTCATAGAGAACAAACAAGACTACTGGGAAGCAATTTAATCTGGTCAACAGTTACTGTAAAACCTTGTTAGTCGATGGAATGGTTCACAGTGCTGCCAGTCAAAGTCAAAGGTATTCCCTCAATGTCAAAAGATTTCATGAACACTGGATTAGTCAGAATACTGGACAACTTGAAACCCAGAGAAAACACTTAAGTCATGGGCACAGAGGAATATATGTATATGCTTCAAAGTTAATCAGCTGTCTGCAAACAACTACAATTACTTTCTCAAAAGATGAAATTAAAGAGGAAGATGATCCTAAACCAAGTACTACTAATCCTTTTTCTTACATTTCTCTCTTGCTATCAACAAATAATCAAGACTGTTCATAGGGTTCTCGGTTGAAAATGTGGATGATGTATGCTTCAGCCCAATAATTCAAGGTTACAGTGAGCTACGGTCACACTGTAGCACTGCAGCCTAAGCAACAGAGCTAGACTCTGTTTTAAAAAGAAATAAGAAAGAAAAATAAATTAATAAAACAGAAAGAAAACGTGGACTTAAAAGGTCTTCCTGTTGGCAATTAACACTGGTGTCTTGGGGGGGGGGGGGTGAAAAGGAAAAGAAAAAATGAAAGCTCCTCCTAATAGTAAAATATAATACAATTTGAACTAAAAAAAATGTCATAAACAGCTTATTTGCCAAAATGTAAATGGTAGTTACTTCTACATAATGGGATTCTGAATTGTTTTAATTTTCTTCTTAGTGCTTTTCTGTGTCTTCTGAAATTTCTAAAATTTCTAAAATTTCAGAAGACACAGAAAAGCACCAATATTACTCTAGTCAATGGAAAAAAGCAAATAAATATCTATTTATTTATATACATGTAATTTAAAAGATTTTTAAATGAGGAGTACTCACTCCAAAGTTTTCCACCTTAAATTAATTCAGAAAATAAGCCTGAGTGAATTGGTAATCTAGTTATTAGCTTTATGAAAATGCTTCAAAAAATTCTGGATGTCAATTCCAGTGTCTCTGATGCATGAAAATTAGAATTTGGGCTTGTGCTTTAAGCATATGTTACATAATCTGAAGTAACATCTTTTACCTAAGTTTAATATTAAAAGAGAGCACCTCGACCAGGCGCAGTGGCTCACACCTGTAATCCCAGCACTTTGGGAGGCCAAGGTGAGTGGATCACTTGAGCTCAGGAGTTTGAGACCAGCCTGACCAACATGGCGAAACCCCATCTCTACTAAAATATAAAAAGTAGCTGGGCATGGTGGCGGATGCCTGTAATCCTAGCTACTCGGGAGGCAGAGGTAGGAGAACTGCTTGAGCCTGAAAGGCAGAGGTTGCAGTGAGCTGACATGATGCCACTGCACTCCAGCCCGGGTGACAGAGCAAGTGTGTATCTCAAAAAAAAAAAAAGGACCTCTACTGAAAGCTCATGGCAGTCCAACCCTCTCAATACAGAGCATAGGTAGTAAAATAATTCAAACTACTGGCCAGAATGCAGAGAACTCTCAGAAATAGAAAGGTTTGCTATGGTTAGATTCAATTAAATAAAAAAAGTTAAAATGCATATTTAAGTTTTCCTATACAATACTGTCAATTCCACTAAAAAGACAAAATATCTAAAGTCTTTAACCACAAACCCAAAGCCAAGGTGACCACAACTAAAATGTTTTTAAATAATAAAAGGAGTTTGATCTAAACTATAATAAATCAAAGTTATGACTGCTAAACTCTCTCAAAAATCCAATTGTGACCAAGTGATTTCTATTCTAAGATGCAACATTTCCTTGAAAAAGCTCAAAGACTAGGCCAGGCATGGTGGCTCACGCTTGTAATCCTAGCACTTTGGGAGGCTGAGGTTGGATCACTTGACGTCAGGAGTTCGACACCAGCCTGGCCAATACAGCAAAACCCTGACTCTACCAAAATTACAAAAATCAGCTAGGCCTGGTGGTGGGTGCCTGTAGTCCCAGCTACTTGGGAGGCTGAGGCAGAAGAATCACTTGAACCTGGGAGGTGGAGGTTGCAATAAGCAGAGATCGTGCCACTGTACTTCAGCCTGGGCAACAGAGTGAGACTCCGTCTTTTTTTAAAAAAAAAAAAGGGGGGGGGGGCTAAAAAACTAGATGCACAGTTCATTAACTTGGGGAATAAACCTATAGAGACAGGGACCACCCTCCCCTTGAGATAGTATGGTTTTCTGCCCAGGTAAATGAACATTACCTTTATATAGACTCCATAAAATTCTCCAAGTTTCAGAAACTGATCTTTTTAAACTAAGGCTTTCCAAAAGCATTTAGATGTATTCCATTTCCCTTAATGCTTGAGGAGATGTATTCCATTTCCCTTAATGCTTGAGGTAACATAACTTCTTATGTACAATATTCAGATTTGGGATGATTTCTAAAATACTTTAAAGTATAATCACATTCATCAAAGCTGGTCATTTCAGAGGCCATCACCTCTTTATTGAAGTCGTAAAAGCCCGTAAAGCACTTCCTGTAGTTATTTTTAGCAACAACTTTCCATCTCTTCATTTCCTTTTGTAACAGTCCCTCAGATGAGTATTTGAACCCAGCCACAAATAGTAACAATTCCTTGAAATATGTTTTGTTTTAAAGTAGCAAATTTGTAAAGCTGAACACTGTTGCAGAGTAAACTCATCACAGATACAATATTAAAAAGTGAATTTTACATTCATTAGGTTTTGAAAAAATCTAAAAGAAAAACATATATTTGAGAAGCACATCTAATGGATTTTAAGTTGATTGTTTTTAACAAAAGACTATATGTAAAATGTTTCAAAGTTGAAACTCAGTTTTTTAAACCAAAATTTTTAATGTTGTTGGGAAAAATTTAACTTTCTCTTTCACTGACCAATAATAATAACCATGTAAATGTGAAGTGAAGTTCAGGGAAATAATGTATTTAAAAATCCTTCCTGTCCAGGCAAGGTGGCCCATGTCTGTAATCCCAGCATTTTGGGAAGCTGAGATAGGCAGATCATTTGAGCTAAAACCAGCCTGGGCAACATGGTGAAACCCCATCCCTCCCAAATATACAAATATTACCCAGGCGTGGTGCCATCTGCTTTTAGTCCCAGCTACTCAAGAAGCTGAAGTGGGAGGAATGCTTGAGCCCAGGAGTTCGAGGGTGCATTGAGCCAAGATTGCACCATTGCACTCCAGCCTGAATGACAGAGTAAGACCCTATCTTAAAAAAAAAAAAAAAAAAATCCTTCCCAAGGATCTTTGTTAGTTGTTAATGTGCAGATAATTTCTCTTTCAATCACTTTATCTCATAAAATTCTAGACTGAAAATGAAATCTAGGTCTTACCCACTCCTCAAAAAACTTTCTCCTCCTCTGTCACTCTATAATTTTACCTCTGTCACCTCATCTCTGTGCTAACCAAAGTGTTGGAAAGAAAGTTTGAGCAGAAACGCAAAGAACCCATCAGGTGAAAACAGAGTAATGGAAGATGACAGATAATGAGTGAAGAAAGGTAGGGAGAAATCAAGACAGTCTCTAAGCAAAATAAAATAGAATGGCCTCATGATATGGTTTGGATCTGTGTCCCCACCAAATCTCATGCCAAAGTGTAGTCCCTGTTGTCGGAGGCGGGATCTGGTAAGAGGTCACTGGATCATGGGGGTGGATTTTTTATGAATGGTTTAGCACAATGCCCTTGGTGCTGTTCTTCAAACAGTGACTGAGTTTTCACAAGAAGTGGTTGTTTAAAAGTGTCCAACTCCTGCCTGCATCCTTGCTCTTGCTCCTGCCAAGTAAGACACATACTCCTGTTTTGCTTTCTACCATCAGTAAAAGCTCCCTGAGGCCTCCCGAGAAGCGGATGCCGCCATGGTTCCTGTACAGCCCGAGGCACCATGAGCAAATTAAACCTCTTTTCTTTATAAATTACCCAGTCTCGGGTATTTCCTTACAGCAATGCAAGAATGAACTAATACACCAAGTTTTTATATAAGGTATGTAATTATGTCCTATTAACACTGCAGTGACAAGAAAGAATCTTAACGTAGTAAGCACTTTGTTCCGATTTCAAAACCAAACCACAAAATAATAATATTTATTAAGTGTATATATACCCATGAGACTCCAAGGGCATATGCAATTTAATTAAATGAAAGAAAATAATCTGTAGAGAAAATGTCCATTGGGGGAAAATAAATTTGTTTATCACAACAATAAATAAGGGTTAAATACTTACATGAAATGCACCAACCAGAAATATATTTCTTTACAAGTCCTTTGCATATCAACATTCCTGCCTAATGTACAACTTTTAGAGCCTTAAAACCTAGGTAAGCAGCATCCAATCTAAGATAAGTCAGTCTGTATTTCACTCACGAACACTACCCAGTGTTCTGGACTACCAATGGGAATCCAACTCATTATTGCTTATAAGGTTTGTGACTCTAAAATAGTTGAAAATCACATTTTCTGAAGACAAACGATCAAACATTTAAATAGGAATTTCTCTCTTTCTCGTGATTAATGGCCTCTGCAGTTCACAAAGTGTGACAACTGACAAATCACATTACGTTCTGAAAGAGACTTAGCGACTTTATGAGGATTTATAAGATATGGTGTGGTTTGTTCATACCTTTACTCATTCAAATCCTCTTCATCTAAAATCAACCTGTCCCAGTGGTCTTTAAAAATTACAACCCAATCAATACACTGTTGGCAAACTAAGCAAAATCCCTAAAATCTAATATTAGCCTCCTTATTCTAAAACACAAGAGGAGAGAGTGAATCCAAGGAAGAGATAAACAGGAAAAGAGAAGATGGTAACAGAACAAAAAGAGGAGATGGGAAAAGAAATTATTTACAACTTGCAAGCTAAACACAGAAGTAATTTTATCAATGAAAAAAGAATGGCATAATTTTCCTAGACTCTGAATGTAATTTGCCAAATGCTGACAAGGCAAATCAAGCATCAGCTCTAGAGAATTCCAAATTAAAAATGATCAGTAACTACACTGAAAAAAACATAATATACCCCATTGGTGCATTAAAAGAATAAACACCCTTTAAAATGCCCAAACCACCTGTGCCCATTGGAGCTCAGCTCCTTCCCCTATTATCAGTACTTATTCAAAAAAATCTGTTTTTACCACTTTAACAAATGTCTGGTTATGTTTATCTTTGACGGGAGATGGCCTCAATGTGGCAATAAATAAGAAGATACCCATGAGATGAAGACTGGAGGCAAAGTTCAGGTAGGCAAGTTATACTAGTTCATCAGGTACCAGCAGAAAGAGAACCGAGGCTCAATAAATTCTTCAGTCCTTTCAATATGATCTTAGGAGCAGAAGCCCATATTTCAGAAGTCCATACTTTTACAATGTTTTTCTTTTAAGTATGTGTTTCTCCTCAGTTTCAAAAGTTCCTTTGGAATGATCAGCCTTTTCTAACAGGTTGGTTCACCGTAAGCACAATTTTGGCTGGGGGTTAAAAGGGGAAGGAATAATTCAGATGAAAGAAGAGTTTTGGGGAGAACAGCAAAAAGGACAGCACTGGTCACCCAGTTCAGATATCTTGTCCTTCCCTAATGTTCTTCCTCCACAGTCCCTATTAAACCTCACCAAATTCTGTGATGCTGACAGAAATCCATTTTTGGTCAAGTTTTCATCTCCTCCATAGTCCAGTCTCTTATCAAAAGCAACAAAAGAGTCAGAAAATTCAGTGGTTTGCATTTCAGATCATTTTATTTCCTGTACCTGGTTCTCCGATTTCAGTGTGCCTATGAATCACCTAGGGTCCTTTCCCAGAGACTTTTTATTCAGAACAATCAGAGCATAGGGGCCAGGCAGGCTGGCTCATGCCTATAACCCCAGCACTTTGGGAGGCTTAGGTGGGTGGGTCACTTGGGGCCAGGAGTTCAAGACCAGCCTGGGCAACATGACAAGACCCCATCTCTACAAAAAAATACAAAAATCAGCTGAGTTTGGTGGCATGTGCCTGTAGTCCCAGCTACTTGGAAGCTGAGGTGGGAGGATCGCATAACCTTGCAAGGCACTGTTCTAAGTGCTTTACATTTAACCCAACGACCCTATGAAGTAGACCCTGTATGTTTTACAAATAAAAAACCCAGGGAACAAAGAAGTTGCTTGTCCACACAACTATTAAGTAGAGAAAGAAGGATTCAAACACAAGTCTCTCTAGATATGCCACATAATGGTCTCACTCAAGCTTTAGGAAATTTGAATGACTTTTATATCATAAAACAAATAAGTTGTTATAGACTATAAAGCAAATAAAATAAAATAGGTAGAGAAATGGTTCTAAATGTCTGTTTTGAGTGGCCTGAATAATTTAACTGCTAACTTCTCTAAAGATACTAGTTTTTCACCTTTATTCAACCATTATAACTCTGGCCATCTTTATTCAACCATTGAAACTTCTGGCAGCTGTTTAAAGTTATAATCTAACCACAGTTAAAGTCAAGTTTATTTAGTAACTTCTGCTTCATACTCAAGGGAACAAATTGCTCCCCTAAGGATTCCAAAAGAGGACAACATATGTGGTCTGCTTCCTTTCAGTAAGAGCAATAGTTTGATTTAAAAAAAAAAAAAAAAAAAAAAGAGTTCTAGTCTTTCAACACTATTTAAAACAGATCAACGGTTTAAATACATTTTTTTCATGCCATCATTTAGCACTGGGGTTGGCAATGTGGTAGTAAATGTTTTAGCTGTGAAGGCCACAGGATCTCTGTCACAACTATTTAACTCTGCACTGAAATGAACAGGCATGACAGTGTTCCAATAAAATTTTATTTACAAAGTAAGCAGCTGGCTATATTTGGCTTGAATGGCTTCAGAGTGTCAACTCCTGATTTACAGGTACTACTGCAGGTACCTGCAAGTACTAATGGCAGAGTTTAGAAAAAGCTGTATCACTTGTATTGTCAACTAAAAGTCCTAACTACTTCTAGTAAATGTCCCTGTTTAGATTATGATATGGCATTAGACTAGCTTTGCGGCATTCTGCTATTCAACTGAACTGCAGCAAAATTTAGTTTTCAAATCAGAGAAACAAATATTTGACTGCCTGCTATGCAGATGACAATGGACTATTCAGTACTTCAATGTTCTATAGAAATTTTTTTAAAAGCTTAACATCCTGTGAGGTATATAAGATCTTAAAAAGAGGGCTGGGCGCAGTGGCTCAAGCCTATAATCCCAGCACTTTGGGAGGCTGCTCTGTCCCGCAGAGCAACAAACAGGAACCCGAGCAAGCCTGTCGTGGATGAGAAAGGGATGGGACAAGAGGCGCGAAGAATGGCAGCAAGACAAAAGTTCTGATTAAGCTGCAAAGTTTATTTTAAAATGGGTTCCTTATATAGGGAGGGGAGCGGGTAGAGAGGGGAAAGGGGAAGTAGTTCTGATAGGCTGGGAGACGAGTGTTTAGCTCATGATCAGCTACCCCATTGGTGCAGCCATGCATGTTCTGTGCGTGATCAGGTCCTTTATTGGTGGCCCTGAGGCATGTCTTGCCCGTGATCAGGTCCTCCATTGGTGGCCCTGAGGCATGTCTTGCCCGTGATCAGGTCCTCCATTGGTGGCCCGCCACCACGCCCGGGGCATGCTTTTGGCGGGGAGGGCTGATGCAACCTTTTGTTCCAATAGCATCAGCTTAGCCTGGGTTCCCAACATCTCCTCCCTTTTTCTTTAAAAAAAGAGGAGGCGGACCTTAACCAGCTAGGGGAGGTAGAGGCTGTGCTCCTCCTGAGCCTTAATTTTCAGGCTTACAGGTACCTTTTTGGGAGGAGAGGATTTTTCGAGTACCAACCTCTATGCAAGCCAGCTTACCTCTCAGGAGACTCGACAGTAGCCTTAGTAAGGCCTCTCCTTGCAGTGCCTTGCCTTGCACCTAGCGGTGTCCATTACCTTCGTAAAGCATAGTGTTGAGCGGTATGCTGCTCCCGTAGGAGGGGAACCGGCTACAGTTTGCCATATTCTAGATCACGCGTTGCTAGTTGGTGATAGTGGATTTGTATGGGCTTTCCCAGTAGGGAATTGAGCTGATCCCTGATTAACGCTGTTACTCGTCTTAGGATCCAAGGGGCAAAAGAGAAGAACAGGATGATAGCGAATAAGGGTCCAAGGAAGGGGAGGAGGTAAGGGAGAAGTCCATTGAGGCCGGTGAGGAAGGGATTGTTTGCAAGTGCCTTGCGTCTTTGTTCGAGGTCTTCTTGTAGATTTTTTATTTTATCTCGGACAATTCCTGACTTGTTGGCATAAAAGCAGCAACGTTCCTGTAGAGCCAAACAGATACCTCCCTGTTTTGCAGTGAGTAGGTCTAAGCCTCTTCTGTTTTGGAGGACTACTTCGGCTAGGGAATCTAGTTGGTCCTGTAAGTCATTAATGGTGCTAGACAAGGCTTGGACGTCGTTAATAAGTTGATGGGAAAGTTTTGTGTAAGATTGAACAGCCACCCCGAGTCCTGCTGTACCGGTAGCGACTGCTGTAGAGACACCCAATCCTACTAGCAGGGGAATCAGTGTAACGGCTCGTTTCTGCCGCCCTGCAATATAGTCAAAGGTAGGGATAGGGACAGGGTTATTACCAGAAATAATGTCTATATCTGGCAGGAGGGCGGCTAACACACATGACCCTGTCCAGTTTGCAGGCAGAGCAGTAAAGGCGAGGTTGTTGCCGCAAACAAAAGCTTGGCCTGGGCCAGGGCAAAGGGCCTCACTGTGGTTGGAACTACTGGAGCAGTTTACAAAGTTGGCAACGCCAACCGGAATATCAAAGCTGTTGTTTTGTGCACCTTTAAAGAAGCAAGGGTATACTTGGGAAGGCATGGGCTGGACTCTAAAGGGTAAGCTGGGGGTGCAATTATTTTGTGAGGCATTAAAACTAGATATATTGACAGGGAAGGCTAGGGGCATGGAGGTACCTTGATTTAAGCATAACCAGCAATTTTGGGCTAGGCTGGGGTTGGAGATATTGAGGGCCTGGTGGGTGGCTGACAGAATATCAAGCATTTGTGCATCAATGTCAGGTCCTCTTGGTTTTGAGCGAGCTAGGGGGTGGTAGGATAACTTAGGGAATTGGCTTTGAATAACAAGCTCTATTTGTTTTTGTACATAAAGCTCTCTCACAGCATCTTGGGGTCCGCCACCGTCGGAGACGTGAATAGGGGCTTGCTGATTCCAACAAACCGATTTTCCAACCGTGCCATCGCATCCGGCCTGGAGGACCCCATGAGGTTGTAGGCCGCTGGTGACAGGATTGGTTTCTGAGGTGCTCTTTGTTCTTTGTAGAATGGCAGTAAAATAAGTATTATTGCCTTGAGTACACTGTGAGAAACTAGAATAGCAGGAGGAGTGCATCTGGGATTTAATGTTGTTTGTGCACTCGCTTGGGCACGGGCCTGGGCGGCCATTAATGACCGGTATACTAGGAGGCTTGCGCACACAAAGCCACTTAGGTGAAGATACTCCATTCCAATTGGTGTCATAGGTAAGATAGGCATTTTTGTCCCCACAATCTGTTACCTGAGTGTAAGTTGGGGTGGCGTAATTATTGGTCTGAGTCCCCCCTTTACAGTCACATGGCGCTCCAAAGAGGGCAGTGTAAATGTCTCCGGATGGCTTTCCAAGTCCTCCCTTTGTGACTGGGCAGAGGCGTGGGTGCAGTAGGAGGATGAGGATGCAGAGCATTCTTCCTGGAAGAAGAGAAAAGGAGCTCCTCAGGGCGAGCCTTTTGGCCCTGGGGCTGTATTTGGGTTACTTGGCCTGTCACACAAGGGGGCTGTCTGATTATTGATGTGTCTAATTAGTCGCTCAGGGAGCCAGCGGGGGCCATCCTCCTTTTGATCGTATATGCAGGCTGAGCCTCGCCCCCATATGAGGACAGGGTCAGGGCCCTTCCAAACACTGGTGAGAGGGTTACGCCACATAACCGTAGCATGCTGCTGAGAAGTTTGGGGATGCCATAGACGGTCAGCTGCCGAGCGACCTTGACTGTCAAGCTGTAGAAAATTTAGTTGAAATAGGGCATGACTAAGAAGGTTTCTGGGTTGTTGCATAGAAAACCCAAGGGGGGAGCGGGCTAAGCGATTTAGGGCATTTTTTAATGTTTGATGAGCTCGTTCAACTACTCCTTGACCCTGGGGGTTGTACGGTATACCAGTAACATGTTTGATTTGGAGTTTTTGGCAAAAGTCTTGGAAGTTTTTTCCAGTATATCCCGGGCCATTGTTTGTTTTAATGGTGTGTGGTTTTCCTATGGTAGCAAGACAGTGGATAACATGAGATATAACATTTTTTGATGCTTCACCTGTTTGGGGAGTGGCTAAGATAAAACCACTAAATGTGTTAACAGTAACATGAACAAACCTCTGTTTTCCAAAAGGAGTAAAATGAGTGACATTCATTTGCCAAATGGCATTGGGGACTAAACCACGGGGGTTCACGCCAAGATGGGGTACAGGGGTGGCTACGACACACTGTTTGCAAGCTTTTACAATATCTCTGGCTTGTTCTCTAGTAATTTTATAGAGTAATCGTAGGGTGTGTGCATTGAGGTGATGTAGGGTGTGAGCTTGAGTAGCCTCATGTATTGGGTCACTTATAATGGGGAAAATCTGTGTGGCAGCATTAGCTAAGGCATTGCCTTCAGCCAGGGGTCCTGGAAGATTTAGGTGGGCCCGAAGATGTCCGATAAAGAAAGGGTGTTGTCTGTTTAAAATTAGCTGTTGCAGTTTAGAAAATAAGGGGGTAGCATTGGTTGAGGATTTGATAAAGGGGACTGTCTCCAAAAGAGGGACTGATTGAGCAATATACGCACTGTCAGTGTACAAGTTAAACGGTTGGTGAGCTAGAACTGTGAACACCTGGAGAATAGCATAGAGCTCAACAAGTTGAGCTGACAGGTAGGGGGATTTTATTGAGATGGGTTGATTATCAATAACATATGCAGCAATTCCGTTTGAGGATCCATCAGTGAAAACTAGCGTGGCTTGAGGAATTGGGGCAGATTTTGTGATTTTGGGGAATATGAACTGGTGAAGCTTGGCAAATTGGATAACAGGGTCACTGGGGTAATGATTGTCTATGTCTCCTGTGAAGGAGGATAATGCAATGGCCCATTCGTCAGAGGTTTGCAGGAGCCAGGTTAATTGGTTCTGGGTGTATGGAATGATTATAGAGTGGGGGTCCCTGCCAAACAGTTGGCGGCCAGTGTACCGACCCTTAATAATTAACATGGCGAGGAGCGAGGGGTAGGTGAGTAAGACTTTTGATGGGGAGGCAGGTAGATGGAGCCAAAGGAGGGGGCTTCCGTTTTTTGTAGGGTCTGTACCGTTTGGTTGCCAAAACACCGCGGTGGGTGTATGGGGAGTTGGGAGCAAGAGGAGTACTAGGGGAAGGTTATACGAAATTTGTTGAACACTTTGATTTTGGATAGCCTTGTTGATGAGGGCTAGAGATTGCTTTGCCTCTGGGGTCAGTGCTCGAACCGATAAAGGATTTGGATCGCCTTTTAGAATATTGTTAAGGGGAACAAGGGCACTGGTGGGCAATTTTAAATAGGGTTGAAGCCACTGAATGTCCCCGAGTAATTTTTGGAAATCGTTAAGGGTTTTTAAGTGATTAGTTTTTAAGCAGACTCGGGGAGTAAATACTTGCTGATGGTGTAACTCAAATCCTAAATAAGAAAATGGCTCAGACACTTGTACCTTGTCTGGAGCAATTTTTAGTCCATATGAGGTAAGACAGGATATAATGTGAGCATAGCAGGCCTTGGCTGCCTCGGCGCTGTCACAAGCAAGAAGGATGTCATCCATATAATGGAGGATATAGGCCTCTGGCCACTGGGATCTTACTGGGGCAATGGCGGCAGCAACAAATTTTTGGCACAGTGTGGGACTGTTGGCCATGCCCTGTGGCAGAACCTTCCACTGATAACGAGGCATAGGACTTTGGAAGTTGATTTGAGGGACGCTAAAGGCAAAGTAAGGTCTGTTTTCAGGGTGTAAGGGGATGGTAAAGAAACAATCCTTAAGGTTAATAACAATTTTGTGATAGTTTAGGGGGATGGCTACAGGAGAGGGAAGACCAGGCTGAAGGGCTCCCATGGGGACCATTACCTTATTAACGGCTCTTAGATCCTGTAAAAGACGCCAGCTACCTGATTTTTTCTTAATGATGAATATAGGAGTATTCCATGGAGAATTTGTGGGCTCAATATGTCCTGCTGCGAGCTGTTCCTGTACTAACGCAATGGCAGCGAGGGTTTTCTCATATGTAAGTGGCCACTGATTAACCCACACAGGGTCTGTAATTTTCCAGGAAATTTTGTTAGCGTGGGGTACAGGAATGTTAATGGCCGCTACGGTAAATTTTGGTGGAATCCTAGGCCTGTTTTGTCTTTTTTGGGGGTAATAGTAATGGGCTGGGTGATTCCTTGATTATTTTTTCCCAACCCTTGGCCGGGGAGATACCCCTGGCTTAGCATTTGGGTTATGACAGTATCGTTGGGACTGCACATGACAAGTTTCATTTGAGAGAGGATGTCCCTTCCCCAGAGATTGACTGGCAGATTGGGGAGGACATAAGGGGTAATGTGACCATTATTGCCTTCAGAGTCCTCCCACTTAAGCATTTGAGCACTTTGTTGGGGGTTGGTGGCCTGGCCAATACCGCGCAGGTGAGTAGCAACGGTTGTTAACGGCCAGTTCCTCGGCCAGTGAGTGTAAGATATAACGGTGGCATCGGCCCCTGTATTAAGAATGCCAGAAAAGAGCTTACCATTTAATTTAAGTTTCAGGGTAGGCCGCTGTTGAGAAATTTGTTGAACCCAGTAGACATCAGAAGACCCAGGGGCACTAGCCCCGCGGTAGGGCTTATGGAAATTGGAGTTAATTTGTTGGAGGGGGAGAATGACTATTTGAGCTAGTTTGGTGCCCTTTGGGATGGTGACTAAATCTTTAGTTGTAGAGAGAATGATATGGATTTCTCCCTCAAAATCATTGTCTAATATGCCGGGCAGAACTTGGATCCCTTGGAGGGTAGAGCTGGCTCTGCCTAATATGAGGCCGAATGTTTGGGGTGGTAAGGGTCCATATATTCCAACTGGAAGTGTCAGAGGGCTATTTTGGGTGGTTAGTATTGTGTCGGTGGTGGTACAGAGGTCCAGTCCTGCACTGCCCGCTGTTGCTCGCCAGAGGTCTGTGACGTAGCGGCGTGGTTGATTACTGGGAGGGCAGGGGTTGGCTGGCGGTATTGGGGGGTGAACTGTGAAGCCCCGGAGTTCATCCCGGTAGTGGGGCCCTGGGGCTGGCCCCTGTTCAAGTTTCCCTGCTTAATAATGGGTTGTCCATTAATGTCTAATCGAGAACGGCATTCTGAAGCCCAGTGAAATCCTTTTTTGCAGCGAGGACATTTTGTTGTGGGACCTAAATTTTTTATAAGGCTAGCCTGTGGGGCATTAGGTTGAGTTGGGAGTTGAGTAGGTGGTTGTATTTTTTGGGGGCAGTTTCTTGAAAGATGGCCGGGTTGGTGACAATTATAGCAAAGGCGGGCCTGGGCTCCAGGCAGTTGCGCGGGGGCAAGATTTTGGAGGGCAGCTCCTATGGCTAGGCCAACAGCATGGGCAGAGCCAATACCAGAGCAGAGGCGAACATAGTCGCAAAGCTCCTTCTGCCTAAAAGGCCGAATTGCACTTTGGCAAGCGGGGTTAGCGTTTTCATAGGCTAGGTGTTTTACAAAGGAGCTCTCACTTTCCCCGGAGCCAAAAAGGCGATCTGCCGTCTCCTGGAGGCGGCTTACAAAATCACTGTATGACTCATCGGGGCCTTGTCTAATCTTTGCAAGGGAAGTAGTAGCCGCTCCCTTTTGAGGGAGTCGCTTCCAGGCTTTTAGGCCTGCGGACTGAATCTGGGTTAAAAGCCCTGGGGGGAATTGGGCCTGTTTGTCATTGTTCTGATAAGGGCTGGCGCCCAGGAATTTTTTAAGGGTCCATCCTTTGGAGGAGGCCTTACGCGCGTTGCGCTCTGCAAACTGTTTGGAAATATCCTTATACTCAGACTTCCAAAGGATATTGTCCCCTCCGCTCAGCGCAGCACGAGACAAGAAAAACCAATCACTAGGGGTAAGCCATCTTTCACTAAGACTCTCTACAAGGGCCACGGTAAAGGGGGCAGTAGGACCATAGTTAGCAACAGCAGTTTTAATTTTTTCTATGGTCTTTAGATTTAGCCGCTTATAGGAATGGGTGTAGGTAGGCTCGGTGGGCTCTGAGCTTTCCTCCTCCTCATCCTCTGAGTCAGATTCTCCGGAGTCTGCTTCCTCCTCCTCAGGGATGGTGTGTGTGTCAGGGTGAGGAGACGCTCGGCCCGTGGTATTGGAACTAACCTGTCCCTGACTTCTGGTAACGGGAAAAGCCATAACTCCCGCGGGAGGTAGAAGGGCCAAATCGGACAGTTTTGTGACTAAGGTTTTAACCCCATCAAGAAGAGAAACAGTCTCATCAATGGGACCGGAGGGTTTGGCTAGGGCTACACCGGGCAAGTTTGGGGCCGTGGGGGAACCAGGAACGCCTGAAGTAGGGGCATGCAAAACAGGAGCCGCAACTGCCACTGGGGGCACTGCTGTAGAAACATAGGACGGTGGCCGGAAAGGTGGCAATGCCGGGGTGTTAGTTAATTGGGGCCAATCAGGGTTGTTATATTGGGCAGCTGCCTCTTCCAGATCTGCTTGATCGGCGGGATTTAGTTGATCATCCTGACTACCCGAGTTATGCAAGGTTTTAGAATTAGCAAGCAAGGGCAAATGTTGGGGCGGAGTATGCGCCCGAGAATGAGGACTTTGAATGGGGGGGTCCGTAAGGGTTGCAAGGTTGGGGTACAGTGAAGACTGCCCTGTATCATCTGAACCAATGTCAATTGCAACCGAGGGGCAGGTAGAAGGGGCCCTAGAGGGAGGGCGAGAGGAGGCCTTTTCAGAGGTGGTAATTGTTACAGGGGCTTGTCTAGATGGAGGTCGGGAGTGGCTAATAAGAATTTTGTGACCCTCCTTGCAGAGGCGTTGAATGTCAGGGGAGTCGCTCTGATTAGTAAGGACGTCCCTTATTAAATTATAATAATTAAAAGTGGTGATCGGAATAGTCTCAGGACCAAAAACACGGTAATAGTCGTTCAGACAATCACCAACACGTCCCCAAACACGGGAGTCAATAGACCCTTCCTGGGGGAACCATGGACATGTTTTAAAAATGAAACTAAAAAAGGAGACAAGGTCTTTCTTGCGAACCCGAATTCTACGCACCTTGAGAGATTCCTTTAACTGACTTATAAAGAGATCATTTTCACTGTGTGAAGATGCTTGTCCCATGATTGGGTCTTACCTGAGTAATGCCGCCGTCGAAATGAGGAACGAACTCCAGGAGTCGGCTCGCGGTCGGGTGGTCCGCGGTGCTCCGTGCGGGGAATCGGTTAATCGGGACGGCCGTGCAGGGAACCGGTTACAGGGGACGGCGGTCCACGGAGGCCGGCATCGAGCCCCACGTCTGGGCGCCACTTGCTCTGTCCCGCAGAGCAACAAACAGGAACCCGAGCAAGCCTGTCGTGGATGAGAAAGGGATGGGACAAGAGGCGCGAAGAATGGCAGCAAGACAAAAGTTCTGATTAAGCTGCAAAGTTTATTTTAAAATGGGTTCCTTATATAGGGAGGGGAGCGGGTAGAGAGGGGAAAGGGGAAGTAGTTCTGATAGGCTGGGAGACGAGTGTTTAGCTCATGATCAGCTACCCCATTGGTGCAGCCATGCATGTTCTGTGCGTGATCAGGTCCTTTATTGGTGGCCCTGAGGCATGTCTTGCCCGTGATCAGGTCCTCCATTGGTGGCCCTGAGGCATGTCTTGCCCGTGATCAGGTCCTCCATTGGTGGCCCGCCACCACGCCCGGGGCATGCTTTTGGCGGGGAGGGCTGATGCAACCTTTTGTTCCAATAGCATCAGCTTAGCCTGGGTTCCCAACAGGAGGCCAAGGCGGGTGGATTACGAGGGTCAAGAGATCGAGACCATCCTGGTCAACATGGTGAACCCCGTCTCTACTAAAAATACAAAAAATTAGCTGGGCACGGTGGCACGTGCCTGTAATCCCAGCTACTCGGGAGGCTGAGGCAGGAGAATTGCCTGAACCCAGGAGGTGGAGGTTGCGGTGAGCCGAGATCATGCCATTGCACTCCAGCCTGGGTAACAAGAGCAAAACTCTGTCTCAAAAAAAAAAAAAAAAAGATCTTAAAAAGAAAAAATCTGGCCGGGCGCAGTGGCTCAAGCCTGTAATCCCAGCACTTTGGGAGGCTGAGGCAGGTGGATCACGAGGTCAAAAGATCGAGACCATCCTGGTCAACATGGTGAAACCCCATCTCTACTAAAGATACAAAAAGTTAGCTGGGCATGGTGGCGCGTGCCTGTAATCCCAGCTACTCAGGAGGCTGAGGCAGGAGAATTGCCTGAACCCAGGAGGCGGAGCGTGCGGTGAGTGGAGATCGCGCCATTGCACTCCAGCCTGGGTAACAAGAGCGAAACTCTGTCTCAAAAAAAAAAGAAAAAAAGAAAAAAAAATTGAAAATGTGATCACGTAAACCTGTGAATTATAGAAATTCTTCTCAAAACTATTTTTAACTGTCATATTCTTAACACTAAAATGGAAAATATAAAAATTTACCTTAATGCCATTGTAACACTATTTAAGGACTTTTTAAAAATACAAACACTTCACTTGCTGATTGGCTATAATCAAGGCAAATGTATTTCCATTTTGTTCATTTTCTAAGAAGCTATTAAGTGTCCACTCTTTTTAGGTTTTATAGTGCCCATCACAGAACAAGTGAAACAGAACTCTTGCCTCCCAGATTCTCATTCTATGCCTTTTGGTCTTCTGACTTCACAAAAAACATGAACACAATTCTTAATATTTCCACATACATATCCTAAGTATTGAAATTTCCTACTTTGCCATTTTCAGTAGAATCTAAACAATTCCTTTCATGAAAGCAATTATATAACTTACCCCCCAACAAATAGAAGCTTTTCTCACTTTACTTCCAACTTCATTTAGTCCAATTGTTGGCAAACTTATAATCTTACTTCTTCCTCTCCTTGTCACAAGCAAAAAGAAACCTCAAATGCCAGTATTTCTTTCATCTCATTTGTACAAAGGCTAAATTGGCAATAACATATTACTTGGCCTAGAATATATCTACATTAAGGAAGAAAATTAATGATTTGAATATCTTATAATACCTTTGTTAAACTCAAATGCTGCAGTGATCTAAGACTGTTTCAGTCTCACTCACGGCCTTTCAGCCACAACTACCCATGCAATTCTATTAAGTCCAAAATATATATAGAGATAAAACACACACACATACACACAGAAATCTTATAAGAATAAAACGATGTTATGTTCATTAGTGAAGGAAGAAACATAAGGTAAACACAGTGAAGTTATGTTTTAGATCTACGCCACAATACCAGCATACATTTAGCAGCTTTTCTCTGAAAGTATCATTAGGTGCATGACGACTTACAATCCCTAGGTTTGTCTCTCAAAAATGAACTGCTCAAACAAAACAAATCATTTTTTTTTTTTTTTTTGGAAACAGGGTCTTGCTCTGTCACCCAGGCTGGCACACAGTGACACCATCATTGCTCACTGAAGCCTTGAATAATGGCTAAGGCAATCCTCCCACCTCAGCCCCCTGAGTAGCTGGATGCGCCTCCAGGCTTGGCTAATTGTTTAATTTTTTGTAGTAAAGATGGAGATCTCAGTTTGTTGCCCCAGCTGGTCTCAAACCCTGGGCTCAAGCAATCTTCTCACTGTGGCCTCCCAAGGTGTTGGGATTACAGGTGTGAGCCACCATGCCCAGACTCCTTTTTTTTTTTTGAGACAGAGTTTAGCTCGTTGCCCAGGCTGGAGTGCAGTGGCACGATCTCAACTCACTGCAACCTCCACCTCCAGGATTCAAGCGTTCTCCTCAGCCTCCCAAGTAGCTGGGATTAAAGGCATTTGCCACCACGCCCAGCTAATTTTGTATTTTAGTAGAGACGCAGTCTTGCCATCTTGGTCAGGCTGGTCTGGTAACTCCCAACCTGAGGTGATCCACCCGCCTTGGCCTCCCAAAGTACTGGTATTACAAGCGTGAGCCACCACGTCCAGCCCCAAATTTTCTTTAAAAGCATGTCGGGACACTGAAATCTGAAACACAGGCAAGTATCATCTGATATTCAGGAAGCATATTTTACAGAACTGAGGTAGTTCACAATTGTAACCTTAATTGGAGAAAGATGGTTAGATATGCGAACACCTGAGAAATGGCAATCCTTCTCTGAGTGTGCTCCCCATTGTGCCGAGGTAAGAGAAACATAAGAATAGTATAAATTTCTATTTGGACACATTAAAAAAAAAAACAATAAAACAGATGAGGAAAAATGTTAAACCCAAACAAAAAAGAAAAGAAAAAGGGACACAACAAAGATTGGGTGTGTGTGTGTGCATAGATGTTCACTCTTAAACTCTTCCTAAAATTATATAACCAAAAATCCACATATTGATGAATGCTATATGAAAAATCAATTTGATATGAAAGGATGATAGATCTTCAGAAACATGCAAAAACTTTTGATGTTCTACAATCAGTCCTATTAAAGCTAGGATAAGACTATTTGAAGTAAATGCCTAAAGTCAACAGAGGATACACTTAAAAATTAGCCAAAGAAATCTACAAAACCAACAAAAAATAAATCAAGAGATTTATTTACTTAGTTTTTCACCTCATTTGCTTCTATCAGCAGTAGCTTTTCAAGATTTAAAAACTCCTACTCAGGCATGGTGTGGCTCACGCATATAATCCCAGCACTTTGCAAGGCCAAGGCAGGGAGACCACCTGAGGTCAAGGAGTTCAAGACCAGCTTGGCCACACATAGTGAAATCTTGTCTATTAAAAATACAAAAATATTTAAAAAGCCGGACATGGTAGCGGGTGCCTGCAGTTCCAGCTACTAAGGATGCTAAGGCAGGAGAATCGCTTGAACCCAGGAAATAGAGGTAGGAGTGATCTGAGACTGAGCCACTGAACTCCAGCCTGGGTGACAGAATGAGAGTCTGTGTCAAAAAAACTCCTATACAAAGCTAACATTTCATATAAAATTGCTTCATTTTCCATATCTTATTTATAGACTCAGCCTTTAATCCAGTGTCTTCTAGATTCTGGTTTTTTACTAGCTACTTAATGCTATGAGCAAGTATGTAAAAGGGTAGCAATTAGTTCACCTATTCCCTTCATGAATAATATTCATGCATTTTAACAGTCTCTAGCAAAATGTGTATCTAACTCAAGCACTGATTTTTCTTAACACAACAAAAAGCATAACCCCAAGGACAGAACCCAATTTCAGAACTGACTTCAAAGGGCTAATTGACTGTGACTGAACTAACAATTCACCAGTCCCTAAAGTATCCCACCTCTCTGCTAATGCCAAATGACCTTTATCCCCCATCCCCAATTTCAATTTTCTAGCCTTGACTCTAGGCTGGCAATGTTCTACATCTTAAGGAAAATAAGAAACAATTACTTAACTAGTGAGATTATAGGGATGGAAAATAAGCAAATGAGAATATGTTTAACAGCATTAGCCACTGGGGAATTACAAATTAAAGCCATGATGAGATGCCAACATTATTAGATGTGCCTATTAAAATGGCCAGGATTAAGCCACTCAAGTTTACGGCATTTTTATAATAGCGGCCCAACCAGAAAAAGGCAGCTGGTTTCTCACTACAACCTCACAGGGTCTTTCTTCTCTTCTCACAGCCCCTCTTGTCTCTGTATCCCAATTATCTCTTATGGGACAATAAACTGTATTAGGGCCCACCCTAAGGGTCTCAATTTAGCTTAATTGTCTCTTTAAAGGCCCCATCTCCAAATGCAGTTACATTCTGAAGTACTGGAGGTTCGGGCTTCAACATATAAATTCTGGAGGGACACAATTCAGTCTGTAACAGTGATAAAGACTCTCTCCTTTACCAACCTTGAGTCAGGCTCCTCTGGGTACTCTTTCTGACTGGGCCTCAACCTTGGGTTCTGTCCTTGGTCCATTTAGTCCAATGTCAGCAAGAATTCTGCTAATAAGTCAGTTTACTGAAAATCCCCCATTCTCAATAATTTATCACCTTGGTCTCTCTTCAGCGAGAATCCTGTTGAGTTGGTCTAGCAAGAGTCCCTCCAGCCTTGATGTTTTCTTTTACTAATTTTCCATCCACTGACTCGCACTCTGCTCCTTGGTTAAGAATATCCACTGTCCTTTTTATATTCTGAGTTGAGACCAATCTCCCACCCCTAGTGCAAAACCTCAATGGAGCAGTGAATTAAGTCTGGTCTTACTGTCTTTAACAAGAGTTTAAATAAGTTTTTCTTTAACAACAGTATGATTCCATTTGTATAACATTTTCAATATGACAAAATTATAGTGACGAAGAACAAGTTATGGTTTCCAGGGTTGCAGAGATGGTATAAAGGAGTAGCAGGAGAAAGTCTGTCTTGGATGATGTAAAAGTTCTATATCCTGATTGTGGTGGTGATTAGAGGAATCAATGCATGTGGTAAAGGTTCACAGAATACATACACCCATACAAAGAATGCATGTTAAAACTGCTGAAATCTGAATAAGGTCTGTAGTTTTGAAGAGGGAGACCCAGACATCTGAGATCAACTTCCCCTTTGACTATCACACTGCATTTCAGTAGAAGAAAAGGCTGACTGACTGGCGCCTCCTGTTTCACCTTCCTGTAGGTGGCAGGCTTGGTCTTGGGGAAACTCTCTGGAAGGTACTATTTTTACTTAAAACAAGATCAAACTAGAAACCTTTTCACATGTGAGTCCTAAAACTGTAAACCAGAACCCTTTCATACGTGATTCCTAAAGCTGTAAACCGAAACCTTTTCACATGTGAGTCCTAAAACTGTAAACCAGAACCCTTTCATACGTGATTCCTAAAGCTGTAAACCGAAACCTTTTCACATGTGAGTCCTAAAACTGTAAACCAGAACCCTTTCATATGTGATTCCTAAAGCTGTAAACCGAAACCTTTTCACATGTGAGTCCTAAAACTGTAAACCAGAACCCTTTCATACGTGATTCCTAAAGCTGTAAACCGAAACCTTTTCACATGTGAGTCCTAAAACTGTAAACCAGAACCCTTTCATACGTGATTCCTAAAGCTGTAAACCGAAACCTTTTCACATGTGAGTCCTAAAACTGTAAACCAGAACCCTTTCATATGTGATTCCTGAAGCTGTAAACCGAGACCCTTTTCATATGTGATTTATAAAGCTATAAACCTAAGATTCTTCCATGTGTAATATCTAAAGTATAAGCCTATATAAAGGCAGAACCCTATTTTGTTAGATGAGCTGAATTTGGACAGATCATTTCCTCAGCTCCCGGCTGTAATAATAAACGCTTTCCTTTCCCATTCGGTGTTCGGGAGCTCTGTTTCTCCCAGCCGATCCTGCTAGAGTTTAACACTAATACTATAGATATGTAAGATATTATTGAGGAAAGCTAAATGGAAGGTACAACTGAAATGCTCTACTATTTTTGTAACTTCTTATTTTTGGAAATGTGAGTCTAAAATCATTTCCAAGTAAAATGTTTTTAAAAATCTCTTTATAACTCATAGAATCTCTAGGGAAGTCTAGAGAACCATATTTAGAGGTTACACGACAAGCACAACACCCTCCCTTCACACCCGCCCTCTAAAGAAACAAATTATATTATCAGGTTGTCCCCCACCCCAAACACTCACATCCCACACCACAATACTTGTGAGCATGCTGTCAAAGGATTGGGAAAACATGAATAGGGAGCCCTACTGAAAAATGTATGGGGAATCAGTGTTTTAGGCAAAGATTATCAAAAGTTTTATTACATCTTTCTTCAAGTATTTACATGAGGATTTGAATAATTTACCTTGAAATACATAGTCCTGGAACTTAACAGCAATTTCACACTAATACCTGTTTATTAGTTTTAATCTCCCTTGATTTATTTTTGGAAACAATGAAATAAGATGGTGAAGGAAAAGCAAACAACTTTACAACTTGATACTGATTCATAATCAATTGACTGCAGAGTTGCCTCAAAAATGATTACACTTCAGCAATAAGACAATGATGGGTTTAACACATTTCTTGTATGTATAAACTTAAAAAACAAACAAAAACCAGTTTCCAGAGTGAAAATTGTTAGGACCGGCCTCCCCTTCCCCCTACCACAGTTAAAAAGTACTGCCATTAATGTTTAGCTAGGTTCCCATATGAGCTGTTTACAAGACCCCATCCCCGTCCTTCCCTTTTTCGCCGTAGGCATCGAAACCCTCCTTTGTTAAGGAGATAGCCGACAAGCTGCAAGAAACTCTACCTGAGAAAGAGCACGCCCTCTCTCTTACTTGACGGCAGTAGAAAATTACTGCAGCCTCTTCTACCACAGTATAAAAAGCCTGTCTCCCATTGTCTGCGCGCGGCCGACCTACTCTCTACGCCGACGTTCGGTCCGCCCGGAGCCCTCCCCAATAAAGCCTGAACGCCTAATTCGCCTGGTCTTCTCATTCGGCCGTTCCTTGGGGAACACGAGCAGTAAGGGGTGGTCGGACTTACTGGACAAAAATAAACCTTGGGTATTTAAATTAAAATATGTCAATTTTAAATGTTTAAAATTAAGCCTGCTATATAATTCTACTTTAATCTTTTTTTTTTTTTAATCAGTTTTTAGTCTAGCTTCTCTCCTGGCTAAACGTAGCCATGGGATTTCCAGAGTCCCCTTAGGAAACAATCACCATCGGAGCTTTCCATACAAATTTAAATTAATTTGAAGCAGCCTGAAACTTACAGTTAATCCTCCAAGTTTCATTTACAAGATTAAGGTTCAAATTTATAGTATTCTTATTTCAAGGAAAAGCAGCATTACAATACACAAACGATACATAAAGGATTCAAGAATTCTGACTTCTAATCTCACCAACTTTCTGCCATCTCAAAAAGTATTCCTGATAGGTCACTTAATTCATCATCCTTAACATACTCATATAGTTTAATCTCACTTATAAATAAACAACAATCCCCCCAAAATTATGATTACAATACAAATGACATTGATAAAAATTCACTATGTGATACTTTTAAGAACTGAAGAACTGGGTTGGGCACGGTGGCTTGCGCCTGTAATCCCAGCACTTTGGGAAGCTGAGATTGGTGGATTGCTTGAGGTCAGGAGTTTGAGACCAGCCTGGCCAACATGGTGAAACCCATCTTTACTAACATACAAAAATTAGTTGGGCATAGTGGCATATGCCTGTAATCCCAGCTACTAGGGAGGCTGAGGCAGAAGAATTGCTTGAACCCAGGAGGCGGAGGTTTCAGTGAGCTAAGACCACACCACTGCACTCCAGCCTGGGCAACAGAGTGGGACTAAGTCTCAAAAACACAAAAAAAGAATTGAATAACACAGTTAAAATACAATTCCAAAAAAGTTTTTTTGTTAGAATTACAATTTGACTAATAGTTTTCAACAAATCTGTTCCCAAAATCTCATTAACTACTTATGAAATCTGGAAAATAATAACACCTGTTACACATAAACTGAGACTGAAAAAATACAGGAAGAATTAAAACAAACTGCTTTAGAGTTTTTGTTAATTTCTGCCAGGGTAATACAGAAGTTCATTCCATTTTCTAGATAATTTAGTTCTAAAAAAGAAGAGTTGAAATTTCAATTGGCAGCCATTTTCAAACAAGCTGAAAATATAGCTGGACAACATTTTCAATCTAGCTTTCTCTAGATCATAAACACAATGCAGAAATTTCCTGCTATTTAATGTATCGAAGATAAAATGAAATAGGGATTCTATCATAACTTTGGCTTAACAAAGATCTGGCTATTCATTTCCATAATGCTTCCATATCAAAATTTCTGAAAATTTTACACATTTCTACTTTAGCCAAGGATAAATCTCAGGTAGAAGAACAAAATCAAAACAATATTGAAATGTATTCATCTAGTCATCTGTTGAGAAACATTTGTTTTTATTCTAATTTGCAGCTATTATGAATAAAGCTGCTATAAATAATCATGAACAAGTCTTACATACGGCCCTCAAGAGCAATGCATAAGAATACAACTTGGTCCCCAACACCTAGTTTTTAAATTTTAGCCATTCTAGTGGGTGTATTGCTGTGTCTCACTGCGGTTTTAACTTGCATTTCCTCAATGACTAGTGATACTGACCATCCCTTTTCACACACTTAAGGGTATTAGTATATCGGCCTTTCTAAAAAGTCTGTTCAAATCTTTTCCTCAATTTGGGATTCTGCACAATTGCATACTATTCCAAAATAAAATGTTAACAAATGATGAAACATACAAAAATCCGGCTGAGCAAAAGAAACCAGACCACTAAAAAGTACATACTATGTGAGCCTGCTTACATAAAATTCTAAAATAGGCTAAACTAATCTATAATATTCAACATCACTCAGTGGTTGCTTCGGGTAGAAAGTTTGAGAAGAATGATTACAAAGAGCACAAGATTCTGTTTGGGAAGGTGGGAATGTTTCTTATCTTGTTTGGCATAATACTTACATGATGAGTGTATACTTTTGCAAATATTAGGGACTTGTGTATTTAAAATCCACAAAGTTTATTATATGTAAAGTGTATCTGAGTAGACAGTACATGAGCTACTTTACATCTTCAATTATCATATTTGAAATATAACATTTATGTGAAAAGAAATGCTGAGTTATTAGCTGTCCATATATAAACTTTTGAAATAGAAATTGATAATGTTTCTGAAGTCTATGCTCAGGGTCTCTTCTAGACATAAACAGACCTATAGTTAAAAGATCCTGAAATTCTGAATTTCCATCTATTTATACCATACTTCAACTGACCACTGAGAAAAAAAATGAACAAATAAAAAAGTACACTGTATCTGAGATGTGTGATTACCGTTGTCTCCACCACTCTCTGTCACTCAGATCTCTGGCCTCCTGAAAGTGCCTTGTAATTCTATTCCTAGAATGACTCTCATCATTACTCAGACTTATTAATAATTTCTGGCTTCTGAGGATTATTACTACAGTCTTTAAATAGGCCATTAAAATTATGTTCACCAAATGTTTTCTATGCATAGTGGAGATTTCTAATCTTTGAGTAACATTTCAAATATCAAATTTTGTTATCAATTAGACCATACTATTAATAATTTAAAATAATTCCATTGGCCAAGTACAGTGGCTCACGCCTGTAATCCCAGCACTTTGGGAGGCCAAGGCGGGCAGATCCCAAGGTCAAGAGATCGAGACCATCCTGGCCAACACGGTCAAACCCCGTCTCTACTAAAAATACAAAAATTAGCTGGGCATAGTGGTGCATGCCTGTAATCCCAGCTACTTGGGATGCTGAGGCAAGAGAATCACTTGAACCCAGGAGGCAGAGGTTGCAGTGACCTGAGATCATGCCAGTGCACTCCAGCCTGGCTACAGAGCAAGACTCCATCTCAAAATAATAATAATAATAATAATAATAATAATAATAATTCTATTAAAAATGTTTAGAATCCAAATCAAATAAATCATAATTCTTTGTTCAAAAAGGAAAGAAAATGAAAATATAATTTAAATACACATTATATAATAAAAACTAGAGGCCGGGCATGGTGGTTCACGCCTATAATCCCAGCATTTTGGGAGGCCAAGGTGGATGGATCACAAGGTCAAGAGATCGAGACCATCCTGGTCAACAAGGTGAAACCCCGTCTCTACTAAAAATACAAAAATTAGCTGGGCACGGTGGTGCACGCCTGTAGTCCCAGCTACTCAGGAGGCTGAGACAGGAGAATTGCTTGAACCCAGAAGGCGGAGGTTGCGGTGAGCCGAGATCGTGCCATTGCACTCCAGTCTGGGTAACAACACCGAAACTCCATCTCAAAAAAAAAAAAAACTAGATAGACACAGAACATATTTAAAGTGAGAAAAACTTGAAAAGTCAAAGCTATTCCTAAGTATAATATTCCAGTTATCTACTTAACCAAGATAAAATATACGTGTATATATGTTTATTTATTCATTCATTCATTTGGTATTCTTCTTTCCTACACTTAAGGGAACACTAGAAATGTTCTTTTTGAGTCATTTTATTTGAACAGTATTTATCTGCAAATATATAAAAGCTCTAAAGTGATAGGTCCAGGTGCAGTGGCTCATGCCTGTAATCCCAGCACTTTGGGGGGTCAAGGCGGGCGGATCATGAGGTCAAGAGATCAATACTATCCTGGCCAACATCATGAAACGTCGTCTCTACTAAAAATAAAAAAATTAGCCAGGCATGGTGGTGCACCCTTGTAGTCCCAGCTACTCAGGAGGCTCTGAGGCAGGAGAATCACTTGAACCAAGGAGGCAGAGGTTGCAATGAGCCAAGATTGTGCCACTGCACTCCAGCCTGGTGACAGAGAGAGACTCCATCTCAAAAAATAATAATTAATAAACAATAAAATAATAGCTCATCTAATTAATATACTTTAGTTGTCTCAAATTATGCAAATTACACTAAGACTAATAAAACCTTTTTGTGATGACTGCGGATCAACAAAATATTTCCAGCTTCAGGTGGAATAAATAAAGTCAAAAATACACATTCCAATCTCTTCCATTTAAATTAACTCAACGTCTTTTTAATGTATTCTTCTAATATAAATAAGATCCTCCTTAAATTACAAAACTGTATTGTTTTTACGGCATTTCTTCGATTTAATGGTAATCTCCTTAATATAAGAGTTTTCTGAATTGGATAAAGCCTTTCTATGAAGCTGTTGAAAAGATCTCCATGCTTGATATGCTGTTTACCAATTACTAGACAAGTTTAAATACCTTGATTTTAGCACTTATTCATGTTATCTTGTAGAGTCAGGCATTTGCTCATATCTTTTGCATCTGTTCTTATATAATTAACTAAATATTTTAAATCTGGTTGTTCTTCTTTGCCCAGGCTCTCAGTTGTGTTTAATCTCTCCCTAGATACAACTTAAAGAAATTGTTCCCTAAATATTCTACTTTGGCTAGAAATTTAGTATCTTTATGTTAATAAAGCATGTTGCTTCAAGTACTATAAGACGTGGTTGTGACAAAAAAAAAAAAAAAATTGAACTCATCTTGGTCTCTCAGTTAAGCTCCAGACAGCTAACAGTGAATAAAGAGAAAAAGAATCTCTACTTTCTGGGGCTGCCTGATGTTTAAATTAAATACCTGTTTGTTTTTCTTTTAATTTACTGTAATAAATGTACTTTTTCACAATCCATGCTGGCTAAACTGTGCCCATGCTTACCTTATCTACCCACGACTGACATCCGAGACAAAATTTCTAGTCAGCCCAAAATTAAAAGCAAGAAATAGGGTACATGCACTCACAGGTATGTACCCACTACACTCATGTGTAGGCACCAAAGAAGGAGATTCAAACAGCTAAAAGATGCAACTCCACCTTTAGACCTGGCCCCTTAAAACTCCTGCACTGACTGGGTGATTCCCTGCCTCATGGGATCAGTTACTGAACTAACACATACCCTTAATCACAGTGAGTACTACTCTAGGGGACATACCCACCAGGCAGCAATGGATCCTTCAGTATTAAATTAGTCAGAGATGTTTATTAAGGCAAGATGAAGCTTCCCTTGGCTATGCACATGCCAAGTTTGGTTGGCTACTTTACCACAAACTCCTCAAGAGGATTTCACAATGACCATGCTTAGGCCCTGAATCTTTAACATAAACTCTACTATCTAGCAACTACTAACATTTCACTAATTCTGCTGCTCCCAAGCTTCCCGACTTTGCCACAGCCTCATCTACTGCACTCACGTCACTCTAACTAGCAAGATCCCCATCCCTCCAATCCATTCAGAGCAATAAGGTCTAATGTGAAGTTTACGTTGTCTTATATTTCGCACTGGGTTCTTCTAGATTTCTTTCGTGTTAACCTTCAACTGCTTGACACTGATTAATTTTATATATTGTTAGTCACAGTATACTGACCTCAAATGAAAATTATATACATGCTTATTTGAAAAATAATGGAAAATTAAAGGAACTATCTGAAAGTATGCAAACGTCTATGAAAACATGTTCCTAAATCTGGAACTTCTCAGATTAAAGAAAAAAATAAATACCATAAGTTGTTACAAAAACACCAAGGTATAATACTTACGTAGAAATGAAAACAGGCTTTCCAGTAGGCTACCAAGTTAACTCCAAAGTGAAAAAAGGCAAAGGATGCTAGGTTTTTGTTGTTATTATCATATCATACTTAGCTTGTGTGTACATATTACAAAAAGCCATTTGTGTTATAAGAAATTACTTTGCATTAATAATGAAAATACAGCACCTGACAAACTCCTTATTAATCATCATTCTGAAACATTCATACTTCAACTGAAGTCTTTTACCTCACTGTTTAAAATTTCAAGTAAATGGGGCATCCCAAAGATTCACCTGCAAAATACTACATTTTTTTCCATCCCTGCTTAGCTCTTGTTATCTCACAGGCTTGCCAATTTATTCTGAAAGGTCACAGTGTAAGCAGAGTTCTGCTGCATGTTGCGGGGGGGACCTGTTTAGCATAAAACCCTATCATTTGTATGTTAGCCACACTATGCAGGGGGAAAAAAAGAATTCCATCAAAAAAATGTAAACGGTATTGCTGCCACTGAAATTCCGTTGTAATAAAATTAGTCTACAGAAGTTTTTGGTATAGTAACTTGGTATCTAAGTTGTGATATGTTATAATACTCAGGTCATCATATTCCATAAACTGAAAGTTAATTGCAGTTAATTTTAAAGCACTGCATAAAATAATGACAGAAAAAATAAATCTTTAATAAATACTCTCGGCGGGGCATGGTGGCTCATGCCTGTAATCCCAGCACTTTGGGAAGCCAAGGCAGGCAAATCACCTGAAATCAAGAGTTCAAGACTAGTCTGGCCAACATGGTGAGACTCCATCTATACAAAAATACAAAAAGTAGCCGAGCATGACAGCAGGTGCCTGTAATCCCAGCTACTCAGGAGGCTGAGGCAAGAGAATCACTTGGTCCCAGGAAGCAGAGGTTGCAGTGAGCTGAGATTGCACCACTACACTCCAGCCTGGGCAACTGAGCGAGACTCTATCTCGCAAAAACTAAAATAAAAAGAAATACTTCCAAATTTAATGTCTTCTATTTGACTATGTAAATTAATGCAAAAAAAAGTTCTATAAATTTAAACTGTATGACGAAATGTTGTAGCTCAAATTATAATGCAAGATACATTTTTAAGACTGGTACGGAAAAAAATCCAGTCTTGTAGATAATAAACTTATAAATTAAGACTGGCATCTTTGCATCTTTCATCTTGTTCTAGTATCTAACATCTATTCCAGATGATTATTTTCAAGCCAGAATTCAAGGAGCATAGACTTTGATTTTCAGCAGATAAATTCTATCAGAATATCAAATGTAAAGAGACCGCTCTTTGAATAGAGAAAATAAAAATGTACAAAGACAATATTTCATAATACAGAAAAATGAAAATCTTGCATAGCAGAGATTCTAACTACCAGCAGTCAAGCTTCTCAGCTGGCAATATAAAAGGAGGAAGTGGGAAGGAAAGCTAGAATAAAAGGAAAGACAGAATGCAAATAGCCGTCATTGAATAATCTGGCAAAAATGTAAAGCAAGGTCAAACTGTTAACAATGATCATTATAATACTTACAAAAGAAAACTTCTAACATTCACAATGAAAACACAGATGTCACAAACATTTAAATTCTCTAGCATGTGCTTACAGCTTACATAATAATGCTTAATGAATACTAAAATTGTAAAGCAAAATATTTTCCCAAGTTTTGCATACTAGAGAGCTGTTGCTTCATTAAAACAAAAGAATTTGATATATCAGTGTCATTAGTGTAATAGACAAACTTAACAACTAGCCTGATAAAAAGCTGTTAAGGAAAAAGATAGGGGTTGTGTGTCTGGTTTCAAACTTTATTTTGTGATTTGGGCTCCAAATATGTCTAACAAAATTTGACTCAGATTTTATATAATCTCTTTTGTTCCAGATATTACATGAGTCCTTTGTTTACTGCTGTAAGGTTTTGTACTATTTTCTATGACTTTCCTGAAAGCCACCAAAATACAATGGCCTCTTCTCAGTCTTCATACTCCTGACTATCTGCTCCTTGGAATGCTCTACCACCTTTGAGCTTCTCTGAGTGCTCTTCCATCTTTCTAGAACATTCCTTTTCAGATTTCTTCACTCTCTCCTTCCACCATCTGCCCTGTAATTGTGAACAGCCTCTCCTCTCTCTCCATTTCATGCTGCTACCTTTAGCACTCTCATCCAATTTCAATGCAACATTAAATAATTGTCACTGCTATCCCCGGTCTCTTTTCCAAATGATAGAATTGCATTTCCAATTACATTGCAGACGTCTCCACAAGTGAATATTTCTACGGCATCTCAAACTAAACACGCCCAAAAATAAAATCACTGTTCCATACCCTCCAACATCCAAACAGACCTATTATCAACATAGTTATTTTCCTTCCTCCTCCAATTAACCCCAAAATACAACCTGATACCAAGTCCCCATGCATTTTGGATGAATTCTTAGCCATCCTGGCAGATATCAAAAAGTCTCTGTCTTCATTTTGCTGCCTTATCTTCTAATCAACCCCAGGACCAGCTAAGAATATTAGTTGAACATAGAAGAAGCTGACTAGCAGAAAAGGAGTTTATTAAAAAGCTACTAGGCAGCTCACAAAATTGCTGGGAAGATAAGAAACTATTCTTAAAGTTAAGCTTCCAGGATCAAACCAGGAACTAATTAGTCCTAAAATAGGACTAAGTATTAACAGAAAATAGCCATAACTGCTGTTTAGCATCCCACAGAGTACTAAAGAAAACCATCCCTGCTGTAAGAAATCAATCTTGCAACCACCAAAAAGACACTGCTGCCACCAAAGTCAGAAAGTCTCTGCTCACTACCACCACCAAACATAAAAGCTCTATGAAGATTCTGTTTCCACAGTTCCAGATCAAAGTCCTGTGAGAGGCGAGTCCAATCAGTGAAGTATAAGCCATATGCTTATGATCTGGTTACAAAAGAGAATGAGAATTTGGGCACCCCCTTCTATATTGATGGAAGTGACACTTACAGATATTTTATTTATTTTTTTAAAAATTCCAAATATAAGACTGAGGGTTAAATATGAATGCAACCACACTACATACCACCCCTCTTTCCTGCCCTCATCTCCAATCCTCTAATAAATTCATCCAAAATAATACCAGAGTTTGGTAAATATATATTAATGAATTTGCTGAAACTGGACCAAGCCTATACCTCAAAGCATTTGGCTGGAGCCCAAATTCCCTGCCTGCATGATGCCAGCCACTATGACCCAGGAAACAACACCTTGTTCTTAAGACCAATAAATACTCCCTCCTTTCGTCATAGCTGGTTCCTCCTCCACACAGTACAAACCACCAAAAACCACCTCAATGCCATTATAGGCTTTACAAATTGGCAATAACAAGACACTCTTGTCATTGTATCACATACAGCAAACTGAACGCTAATGGATACCAAAACCAACCTAGAATAAGCCTAAGTTCAACATCCCCTTTGCATACTAGGAAATGGATGGCAACTCCCAATAGTCTAACCACCCCATTCTCCAGCCTAATACTGGAAGAAGATGCCACATAGGACTTTCATAGCTAGGGAGAATAAGTCAAAGCCTAGCTTCAAAAGTTCAAAGAACAGGCTGACTCCCTTGTTAGGGGCTCCCTTGTTAGCCTGCTTCCACTTTAAGTGGAAGACAAAGCTCATTTACCATTCTGAATATACTAGGGCCGTTAAGAATTAGGCTAATTCCACTCTGCTTGTGCTCTAGAAATGGAACAATAATGCCTGGATGATAGCACATCTGTTTACAGCATAGTTTACTGAATATTGTAAGCCCACTGTTGAGACCCACAGATCAGAACAAGTTTCCTTTCAAAATATTACTGCTTATTGACAATGCACCTGGTCAGGCAAGAGTTCTCATGGAGGTGTACAAGGAAATTAATGTCTTCATACCTGCTAACACACATCCATTCTGCTGCCTATGGATCAGGAGTATTTTAACTTTCATGTCTTATTATTTAAGAAATACATTTTGTAACACTAGAGCTACTACAGATAGTGATTCTTCTGATGGATCTGGGCAAAGTAAGTGGAAAACTTTCTCAAACACTTCACCAATCTAGATGCCATCAAGAACATTTGTGATTCATGGGAGAGGAAATATCAACATTAACAGCAACTTAGAATAAGTTGATTCCAACTCTCATGGTTGACTTTGAAGGGTTCAAGACTTCAGTGGAAGAAGTTACTGCAAATGTGGTGGAAATCACAAGAGTACTAGTATTAGAAGTGGAGCCTGAAGATGGGAATAAACTGCTGCAATCTGGTGATCAAACTTTAAAGGCTGAGGAGTTGCTTCCCATGAATGAGCAAAGAAAGTGGATTCTTGAGATAGATTCTACTCCTGGTGAAGATACTATGAACATTGTGGAAAAGACAACAAAGAAGTTAGATTATTATATAAACTTAGTTGATCAAGCAGTGGAATGCTTTGAGAAGACAGACTCTCATTCTTTTGAAAGAATGCAGAACACTCAATAGTTGTCTTAAGAAACTGCCAAAGACACCCCAACCTTCAGCAATCACCACTCTGATGAGTCAATGAACATCGACATTGAGGCAAGACCCCTCTACCAGCAAAAAGATTACAATTCAATGAAGATTCAAATGATCATTAGCAATTTTTAGCAATAAAGTACTTTAAATTAAGGTATGTACATTGCTCTTTAAGAGATGCTATTACATTCTTAATAGACCACAGTATAGAGTAAACCTATGTTTTATATGCACTGGGAAACAAAAGTTTATATGACTTGCCATATTGCAATATTCACTCTATTGGTCTCAAACAGAACCTGTAATACTTTTGATGTATGCCTGTAATTTTTTTAAATAAATTTTTAAATATTTTTATTGTGTTGTCTGTAATTCTTTTTCTTACTTTAACAAGTAGAAAGTAACTGAGTAAATAAATGAAACATCTATCTTTAAAGATTAATTAGTGTTGCTTTTACAGTATTTAACAAATTAGAGATCCCATCCTTCTCTGAACTGGCATAGCTCTTGGATATTGAGTGATTTTTTTAAATGCTATACAACTTATCTGTTCATTTGTTAATGTCAACTAGAAGAGTATCTAAGTCACTCCTGTCAAGAATCCCACCTTAAACCACTTCTAGTCTATACGTCATATGTGAATGTACTTTAGAAACATTTGTTTACATATTCCACAAAACACGTTGGTTTTAATTTCTATTTCTTGAATTACTTAAAAAATATTTTCTCAGTCTCTTGAAGACTTTCAGACAAATTACCCAGAATAGTTATGCAATGTTAAGTGTTAAGGGGAAATAAATATATGGAAAAACAAGTTCCTGAAGTAACAGATATAAAAGAACAAAGGCATAAAGGCTATAGAATTTATATATCATAAAGAAAGGCAAAGTAATTTTAGCTGTGTCAGAAATACCCAATACATAACAGTCCAGCAGGCTGACAGGCAATAAACAAGGCAATCAAAGAACTCTGATAATTAAGAAGCAATGTTTCATCAGCTACTACCATCTAGCTATTCAAAATTTGTGCTTCTTTTTATTTTTTTTGAGACGGAGTTTCGCTGTTGTTACCCAGACTGGAATGCAATGGCACAATCTCGGCTCACCGCAACCTCCGCCTTCTGGGTTCAAGCAATTCTCCTGCCTCAGCCTCCCAAGTAGTTGGGACTACAGGCGCGCACCACCATGCCCAGCCAATTTTTGTATTTTTAGTAGAGACGGGGTTTCACCTTGTTGACCAGGAAGGTCTCGATCTCTTGACCTCGTGATCCACCCACCTCGGCCTCCCAAAGTGCTGGGATTATTAGGAGTAAGCCACCACGCCCAGCCGATTTGTGCTTCTTTACCAGATTAGTAACAAAAGATTCATATATGGAATTATTTTGTAAGTACATACAACTTCCTATAAATTCATACTGTTTCACCTAAATACTGAAGATTAATAAGAATCCAGTGAAAAAAATACTAACAAGTTTTCACCACAATTACATTAGAAAAATAAACAACTCTCATCACCAAGTCCTTTCTTTACAAATTATTTAAAGGTTTCTATTTTATACTTAATATTTTTCCTTACAAATTGAGAACACCTCTCTCCCATTTTCTAAGTTGTTCATTCAATAAACAATTACAGAACCAATATAATATGTGAAGCAGTATGGTAAGCATTAGGGATTAAGATGGATCTATGTTTCTCAACTGTCATAGAAATATTCATGTTCTTTAAATAGGATCATTTGTGCATCCTTTGCAGAAGATATGAAAAGTGACCTCCTAACATTCTGTATTCTGATATTATTTGGGCTCTAAACTGAATTTAAAAGATGAAGCTCAGAAGCATCTCAATCCTTGCCACAGTACATCTCAACAGAACTACTTCTTACACCAAGACTTATTCACCAGTCAACCAAATGCTTATTTCCCACTTAACTAAATAAAGTATTTTGCCTAGTCCACATCAATGTATTCATAGCAAGTACCTAGAGCTTTACATTTAAGCGTTTCCTGCTGTTCATTTGCCTTCTTGTCTATCACTTAAACTTTAATGTGGGACTATTTAAAGCATCTGTACTCTTCAAAGCTCTGGTAACAATGCTAAGTGTATGGTAGCTTCTCACTGAATATTGCATAGATGAGATAAATACATAAATCCCAGGATATACATTGAGAGTTCAAATCACATGACCACTATAATGTTTAACAAGTGTATTAATATTTTGGAATATTTGACCACTTTGATGATTTAATATTAATTCATATAGCCTTCATCAGTAAAAATTTTTACTTAACTAGTACAGCACAATCCTTAAGTTTTATCACATCAGAATTTGGTACAGCCCCTCTATGTAAATAAGTGGCTTCCTTTTTGCCTTTTCTCCCTGGATGTTTATGACCAAGTGTGAAGCCCAAGCACAGCACCCATGATGACACTCAAGAGTTATGAGTTGTTCATTAGTTCTAATTTTCTATTTCTTTTAGTTGGTGCGAATGTAATTGCAGTTTTTGTACTGCTGAAATTAACCATTTGATTTTGGAATACCTATTTTGGTCAATGGATTTTATTTTAAGCTATCTTAGATGTTTTACGGAAAAAAAAGAGATTGTAAATAAACTTACCTACTACGGAAAAGTGATATACCAAGTTTGTATTTTAAAATTCACATCTTCTTTTATCCACTGAAACATACTTCTACTCAAATTTATGCTCCTCCATGTTTCCTTCTCCACTAAGTTTCTGTTAGACAACTGTATTGTCTATCAAATTTATTGTAATGACCAAATTTTCTGCCTATATCTTCACATAGCTTGAGTTTCACTGCTATTTTCTTTCACTTCTTTTAAATTACTGCTTTTGAGTGGATCAATATCATACTTGCAAGGCTGAAGTAGTCTCTTTTGCCATGCTCCAGATACCTACTTTTAGTTAACGGGTAGCTACACTCCAAAAACTTTCATCAATGGCAGAAGCCACAAAAAGCAAACTTATAAGTACTGAGGTTCTTTTATTAAGTTATTAAGTGTTAGTATATTTTGAAGAAATGAGAACATAAGACTATGGTTCTTATATTCTGTATGACTCTATCCACTTCCCAGTAAGGCAATGAAATCATTTAATACAAACTAAAATTACTTTCTCTTTCTTCATGGCATACAGATTCTATAGCCTTATGCCTTTATTTTTCCATTTGTTTCTTTTATTACAGGAATTTGTTTTCCCAGATATTTATTTCCTCTTAATATTTCTGTTGCATAACTCTTCTGAGTGACTTGTCTAAAACTTTTCAAAAAATTTTTTAAAATATTTCCCGAGTAATTAAAAAAATGGAAATTAAAAGCAGTAAGTTACTACTTTTACCTATCATGTCAGCCAAGATATTTAACTGTAAAATCCTGAATAATTGAAGAGTTGAACCAACTCTTTTATATATCATTTGGAGAAATACAAACTGAAGTAGTAGTATAGAGAAAAGACATTCCATAAATGTTCCAAGAGTTTAAGATATTCAGACTCTATGACTCAATAATTTAATTTATAAGTCTATCTAAAGAAACAAATCATAAATAAAAATAGAGGCTTACATAAGAAGTGCTCACCACAGCATTATATGTGTTGTAAAAAATTAGTAACAGGGTAAAAGTCTAATATCAATAATTAGATAAGTAAAATGAATATATTATACCTATATTATAGACAAATATTCTAAATCCATGTGATAGATTACATAGTAAGCATGTTGTTAATAAAAATTAAACTATTGAGAAAATGCTTGTATATGTTAAGGGGTTCCAAATGTTAAATTCCATATTATTTCAATGATATAATCTACATGATTATTTTGTCTTCATGCCGTCTTACACTTCCCAAATTTTCTACAAAAAGGCCTAGTGTTTGTTTTAAAATTAGCATACTTATGTATTTGTTAAAACCACAGAATTTTTCCCCTATGTTCTCAAAAACTCTTAATATTAAAAATATTTTAACTGTAAAATTATTAACCCAGCTTACAACATAAACCTAGTTAAGGTATATTTTAGGCATTAAAAAAAAAAAAGAGAGAGAGAGAGAGAGAGAGAAGAATGTTGGCAATTTATATAACTCCATATGTTAAATGATTAAACCGTATTATTTATACTGTGTTGCTATTTAAATTGCATATGTAAGAAGGAAAATACTTTCCAACTCATTAATGAGTTCAGCATTATCTGATATCAAAGTCAAATAGCCCTTATCTGAAAGGAAAGCTCTAGGTCAACATCCCTCATAGGCAGTAAAGTAAAAATTCAGCAATGTATAAAAAAAAGATAATATACCTTTACATAGTAGGTTTATCCCAGGAATGCAAAATTGATTTAATATCTTTAAAATCAATGTAATCAAGTACACATTAACAGATCAAAAAAAATTTAAACCATACTGTCATCCCAATAGATGAATAAATGGTCAAAGCATTAGATAAACTTCAACACCCATTCTGTGTTAGGCCATTCTTGCAAAGAAATACCTCAGATTGGTTATTTTATTTTATCTATTTTGTTTTTTGAGACAAGGCCTCACTCTGTCACCCAGGCTGGAATGCAGTGGTGCAATCACAGCTCACTGCAACCTCGATGTCTCCAGGCTCAAGTGATCCTCCCAAGTAGCTGGGCCTACTGGCCTGCACCACCACATCCATTAATCATATTTTCTGTAGAGTAAAAGTTTCACTATGTTGCCCAGACTAGTCTCAAACTCCTGAGCTTAAGCCATCCCCCCACTTCAGCCTCCCAAAATGCACAGATTATAGGAATAAGCTATTAGGTTTAACCAAGATTGGGTAATTTATAAGAAAAGAGGTTTAATTGGATCACAGTTCTACAGGCTATACAGGAAGCATAGTGACATCTGCTTCTGGGGAGGCCTCTAGGAGCTTTTACTCATGGAGGAATGTGAAACAGTAGCAGGTATTTCGCACGGTAAGAGCAGAAGCAAGACAGATACAGTTGGAGGATAGGTGCCACACGCTTTTAAAGAACCAGATCTCAGGAGAACTCACTATCATGAAGACATCACCAAGCCATGCTCCCAAGATCCAAACACCTCCCACCAGGCCCCACTTCCAGCTTTGGGGATTTTATTTCAACATGAGATTTGGACAGGGACAAATATACAAACTGTATCACATTCGTAACAACAACAACGAAAAAAAAACCAGCAGGCCGGGCGTGGTGGCTCACGCCTGTAATCCAAGCACAAGGCGGGTGGATCACCTGAGGTCGGGAGTTCAAGACCAGCCTGACCAACATGGTGAAACCTCGTCCTTAAAAAAAAAAAAAAAAAAAAAAAAAAAAAAACAGAAAGAAGCTTCCTTAATCTGATAAAAGGGCATCTAGGAAAACACTTAATAGTGACAAATTAAATGTATCTACCCTGAAGATCAGGAACAAGACAAAGATACACACTCTCATCACTTCTATTAAACATCGTAGTAGAGGTCCTAGCCAGGGTAATTGGCAAGAAAAATAAATAAAAGGCATAGAGTTGGAAAGAAAAAAAATAAAGCTATCTATATTCACAGACTACATAGACACCTATGTAGAAAATACCAAAGAATCTACCAAGAAGCAAGAGGCTACTAAAATTAATAAATAAATTCAGCATAGTTACAAAGCATAGAAGAGCCAAAACAATTTTTGAAAAAGATCAAAATTGAAACACTGACTCTACCCAATTTCAAAACTTATTATAAAGCTACAATAATCAAGACAGAGTGATAACTATTTCAAGGACATTTATATCAATGGAACAGAATAAGGTACAGCAACATACCCACAATCAAACTATTCTTTACCAGGTGAAAAATAGAGAATCCAATGAAAAAGAACAGTCTTTTCTTATTTATTTTATTTTATTTTATACAGTTTTACTCTGTTGCCCAGGCTGAAGTGCAGAGGTGATATCTCAGCTCACTGTAACCTCCACCTCCCAAGTTTAAGCAATTCTCCTGCCTCAGCCCTCTGAGTAGCTGAGATTACAGTGCCTGTCGCCAGGTCCAGCTAATTTTTTGTATTTCTAGTAGAGACAGGGTTTCACCATGTTGGCCAGGCTGGTCTCAAACTCCTGACCTCAAGTGATGTGCCCGCCCGGGCCTCCCAAAGTGCTGGGATTACTGGCATGAGCCAATGCACCTAGCCCAGTCTTGTCTACTAATAGTGCTAAAACAACTGGAAACCAATATGGAAAAAAAAAATCAACATCTAAAACTTAACTAAAAATAGATCATAGAGTTAAACACAAGGGCAATATATTTTATTGTGCCAAACTTAAAACTGTCGAGAAATATTGGCCAGTTTTTTTTTTGCAGGCTATATGAATGACATGCCTGGTCAAACAAATCCCCTGAGCCCTATGCAAATCAGACACCGCCTACTTCAGCTTCTTCACATACCTGGCAGGCTTCCACCACACTGGGGGTCTCTACTCTCAGCTTTGGAGCCCCCTCCCTCTGTCTCTGTAAAGGGGAGCTTCTTCCTTCTTTCTTCTCCCTTCTATCTTGCATATTAAACTCTCTGCTTCTTAAAACCACTCCACATGTATCCGTGTAGTCTTATCTAATTCCGCCTAAAACAAGAGACCTGTGTTCTTCCACTCATTGGAGCCATATCACAATGACTGGCACATTTATGCTCACCAACACATATATTTGTGCCTGCTTTCAACAAAGAGGGAGAGGAACATCATTAAAGATCCTAAGCATAAAAATTATAGATTCAGGTACACTAGCTTAGAATTCTGTGACCTTGGCTAAGTTACCCAACCTTTCCAAGTTTCCTCCTCTGCAAAATGCATGCAAATAACCATCTCATAATATTGCCAACAGGATTAAATTGAGAACACATATAATAAATTTAATTGTGTCAAGTATACAGTATGTGCTTATTAAAAAATTAGAAACCTGCCTTCATCACCACTACCACCACCACCATCACCCAGCAAGCCAATTCTTCAACTAAAATCGGTTCAGAGGCTCTTCACCTCAAAAGAATGATTTGATGCCACATGAAATTGAAGGAGAAAATACCCAGTTTCAAATTCTCTCTTTTTCTCTACCTGCTTTTCACCCCATGTGGGTGTGCCACTGTGTACTGCCTCAGGCTTAATCCACAGTATGCAACTGATAAATATTTGAAGTATAAATAAATCTCTTAGCCAAGGTGTTAAAAAATAACAGTGGAGGCCACTCAGCCTATAAAGTAGCCATTCTTTATTCCTTTGCTTTCCTAATAAACACTTTCACTAAAAAATAAAAAAGAAAGAAAAGAAGAAGAAGAAGAAAAGAAAAACAGTGGAAACATAGAACAATGACGCCATTTAAGTAAAAAAAAAAAAAACCCTGTAACTTTCAGTATGTCATTTTTGCAGTCATCTATAAGAAGTACAGATTATTTGCTTCTTAATATTTTGAACAAAATTCATAAGTACTCCAAAGGATTAATGAAAATATACTTGTAAAACTTTAAGCTACTTAGAAAAAAAGACTATAAACGCAAATTGTTATTCCCTTTCTTTGAGATTACAGTTGCCCTGCCAAAATCCAAAGCTATATTTGCTTTTTCCTCAAAGAAAACGTATTTCCTCAAAGAAAAGTATTTCACTTCTTTCCATTACTTTAGCCTTTAATAATCAATGTTATAACTGTGGAGCTTTTGATGACACCGTTAAAGAAGGTAACATTCAGGTTACCAATCTTGCTTACCAGTCTTTTGTTTCAAATTTATGAGCAAGTAATCTGTCTTCTATATCTTTATCCAGGTTCAGTTATCTATTTTCTAGATCATTACCCCATCACACCTCAATTTAGTACACTCGTTGACACTCTTCACCTGGCTGTTTTGCAACTCAACAAATATAATCTTACATACGAACAAAATCATAGAGCCACAAAGGACAACCACAACCAGAGCATAAGTACTTTCCATAATATTTCTAAAGTCTCGTTACTGTATGTTAGGTTTCTCTTTTAAAATGTAGGCATGAAAAATGTAAAATTATAAAAAATAAGATTTTATCCAAAACAACAAGAGTCTCATAAAACATTTCCTTCTGCTCTTAGTATCCCTTTAAAATGTTAAGGGAAACAAAGCCTGTTACTCTCAATTCTATCATTCCTCGATTATTTCCAGTATCAACTGGTCTCAGATGATTTTCACGTTTTGTTTTTATTTTTTATTTGAGCTTATACATTACTCCTAGAACTTGTTGGGTAACATTTTCTGCACCAGTCCAATTTTAGTATATACACTGCCTACTTAAGCTCACAGGGTTCTCTCTGTCACTTGGATAAAGACATAAAGCCTCATTAAGATTTTTATTTCTGAGACACAAGACTCTCAATGCATGTAAATCAGAAGATGGATTCTGTACTCCTTGACAAATTCCTAAACGTAGATGTGCAATTAAATAGACAAGCAGTGAAAATTGAAGGTACAGAATTAGAAACCATGGACAGTACTCATCTGTCTGAACGGAACAGGCAAGAAGAGAGATGTCAAGGCTCATTATCAGCCAAGGGTATGGACAAGGAAGAAATGAGAGAACTTAAAAATAATTAAGAAGGGAAAAAAAAGCAGTTGTCTTACTCCCCACTCCCTAACTCCCTAAAAAAGACAAGGTCAAGGGAATGCTCACAGCTAAGAGAGAGCCTTGCAAAACCCAGCTCACACCTGACATCTCCGACACTCCTCTTCAATCCCAAGACAAGGCCATCGCACTCTTTTCTACACTACCTCTTTAACTGGTACAGACTTCTGTTTTTATTGACCATACATAAGATGAGTGTTTCTATGTCTCCCTGGTTACTCTGAACTGATTTTAGTTGAAGAACTGGCTTGCTGGATGATGATAGCAGTGATAGTAGTGATGAAGGTAGGTTTCTAATTTTTTAATAAGTATATACTGTGTACCAGATACAATTAAATTTATTATATGTGTTCTCAATTTAATCCTGTTGGCTGCCTCCACTCACACATACTAGGCAACCTGAAAGCTTAACCATACCTACGGCTTTCATGTTTTTGCCTAGCACAGAGTAGATACTCAGGAAAAGTTACTTAAAGGTTATACTACTATGACAAAAATAAATGACAATCAGTTATAAAAGAAAGACAAATTACACACTTCTTTTTAATATTTATTCTTACTCTGGCACATAATTATTAAACATCACAAGTAAAAATGCAGACCTGGGTGATTTAATATAGGATGTGGCCAATCCTATCACTATGAGAAGTTTAGTTTAATTAATACAGTATTTTACTTTGGTTTCAATTCCTATGTGGAATGTGTATGTGTTTGCATATGTCTCTCTCTTGTTCTTGCTCTCAATTTCTCTCATTAATGATCAATCAGAAAATTCTGAGGAAACTAAAACTCAAAGGCATATATGTAATCATTACTTTTCATTGTCCAGTCACTGTTAAAAATTATGCTCTCAACACTTCATCAATCCTGTAGGATTTACGTATGCCCAGCTCCCCCGTACAAATTTCTAAACTGGAAAACTAACAGGTGATGAATCTTTCTTTGTAGTGACTGAAGAAATTTTTGCTGTATAAGAGTAGAAGTGTCAAAGAACTGAATTTACAATTCCCCCCCTCAAAAAAAACTATTTCAGTATTCAGTTGTTTCCTAGCAACTGAATCTGCTGATACTTTCCCATCACAAATAGGTACAGGGATAAAATCTGTGTTTCAGTGCATTCAAATGTCAATGAAAGCAACACAGCTCAGTGGGGGAAAAAATGTATAAATAATGTATGAAAACATTTAAGTGTTTTATAGCCAATCTAGGCGAAGGCTTTTAAAATAGGTAATTATAATTCTTAAGATGATAAATGATCTGGAAAACTGGAGTGTTTGTTATTTTTAAAAAAAAGTATACGGAATCTGATCTTTTCCATGAATAAGGAAGGAGAAAAAAAAAACCAAAAAAGTGACCACAAAAATAGCAACCCAAGGATTACTCTAGAGAGTTCAACCATGAAGAATGAAGCTGCTCCTTGCAAGGTAGCTAGATTTTAAACCTGGTTTATGCTGCATCATAAATTTTGAAGCAAAAAATAAAATTCACATCTTACATACTACAGATAAAAACTGTCCACTGAGTAACAGTTTGAACTACTGCAACCAACTGTAACAGTTCTTCAGGAATATTCCGAGTTCATAAACATTTGCAATTGGGATTTCAGAACTATTCTGCATGTACAGCACTTCACACATATTATCAGGAATACACTTTACTCTTTCCTTTTATAAATGGTACACCAATGTGCAACCCCAAGTTACTTTAGTTTTCTCATCAAATCAGTAGATGCAAATATGCAGCTCTCATAAGGTAATTCATCACATCCTGAGCACCTACTCCATAAGGCATTATGCTGGGTATCAGGTATCATTAAGTTGAATATAGCACAATCTGTACCCTGGAACCACTGAAGTATTTAAAATATGCAATAGAAACACCTGCTTCAGGGTAAATCAGAGAAAGCAAGAGAGACAACAAACTATAGTAGAAGAGGCACTAAACTTGAGTTTTGAGAGACTTATCAAAAAGACCCAGGTCTTTCACTAATGAGAAACATGGGTTCTGGTAGGCCACTCAACCTTTCTGAGGCTAGATTTTCATGGGCAACATGAAGAGGCCTGCTTGGTAAGTGTTATAGATGGCCTCTTAGAAAACACTTTGCTAAGCACTACCAAGCATAATAGAACAAACAAGTATATCCATTTGCCTGTGGGAGGTAGTTAGGTCATGAGAGTTTGCTGCTTCTTTCTCTGCTCTCAACCATTTGAGGATACAATGAGAAGACAGCCATCTACAAACCAGGAAGCAGGCCCTCACCAGCTGCCAAAATGATGACAAATAAATGGCTGTTGTTGATATTGCCCAGTCTATGGTAATTTGTTACAGCAGCCCAAACTAAGACACAATCTATAAACCTACAGTTTATAGTCTGCTTGCCAAGGAAGAGGGCAGGATAGCACACAAATAATTATACACAAATTCTAAAATCCTTTCCTGCTCTAAAAATTTTTTGTTTTTCTTTTCAAGATAGAATCTAGCTCTGTCACCCAGGCTGGAGTACAGTGGCATAATCTCAGATCACAGCAACCTCCACCTCCCAGGTTCAAGCAATTCTCCTGCCTCAGCCTCCCAGGTATTTGGGATTACAGGTGCCTGCCACTACGCCCAGCTAATGTTTGTATTTTTAGTAGAGACAGCGTTGACTGTGTTGGCCAGGCTGGTCTTGAACCCCTGACCTCATGATCTGTCCGCCTAGGCCTCCCAAGTGCTGGGATTACAGGTGTGAGCCACCATACTCAGCCTCTAAAAATTATTTCTATATGTTAACATTTACTGGCAACTAGAAAACAAAGAATACTTGAAATGAGAGAATCATTAAAATACTTGCCAATAATTTCCATAATTATGAAACACAGAACTGCACAAAGCACTATAAAGAGAAATAAAAGGACTATTCAAAACTTCCTAAAATATTCTTCACATGAACTTTCACTTCAAATTCACACCGCCTAGATACAGCACTTTGGAATTTTCAAAAAACCTTCAAATACAATACTGACTCTGTTATGAATGAAACCTGTTCTATCAAAAACCTGCAATATTTCACTAGAACAAGAAAATAACTTTTACCCAGTACTATTCTGTGAATTGTGTCAATAGCTTTGTTTTTCTAAAATAATGTGTATTATAATGTGTAATTTTTCTGTACATACATTTACATATGGAGAAAAATGTGAAGATGTTTCACATCCCTATTGCTAAAACACATCTCCAACAATAACACCAGTAGTTTGCAATGATTCTAAACTGGATGCATAGAAGAGGAACTACTGAGATGGGGAAATAAATTACTAACATGTATTCCTACTTTTCTCCTTTTTAAAACCCCCATTTTGACCAGGTGCCATCTATGGCTCACATTTGTAATCCGAGTACTTTGGGAGGCCAAGGCAGGTGGATCACAGGTCAGGAGTTCAAGACCAGCCTGGCCAAGACCGTGAAACCCCATCTCTACTAAAAAACAAAAATTAGCCAGGCACAGTTGTAGGCACCTGTAATCCCAGCTACTCAGGAGACTGAGGCAGGAGAATTGCTTGAACCTGGGCAGCAGAGGTTGCAGTGAGCCAAGATCGTACCACTGTACTCCAGCCTAGGTGACAGAGTTAGACTCTGTCTCAAAAAATAAAGAAACAAAAAATAGGCAAAACCCCCATTTTATACTGCTTATATCTGTACATGGCAGGGGTAATATTTTAACTGAAGGGACAGAATCAAAAGTGTGGAAACTACCAGCAAACACACTAAAATTCAAACTCATAAGCTTGGTGATGCTCACTCTTACAATTTGATCTTCTGCTATTCTTATTCATAGACATTAAACCATACCAATCATACCACTAGCACCATTCCCCAAACACAGGTTATGCTTTCCAGTACCTACAGCTACTACTCTCTGTAAGCTGCATATCTCCACCTAGCCAAATCATTTAAACCCAGTATCAACTCTCTTTTCTCAAACTTCTCTGAACTTAGGTAATACAGATTTCAGGCTACTCCTCTCTTTCACCTTGTCATTGGCACCTTGTCACTTTATGGACATCTTAGCCCCTCTACTACAAAGAGAGTTACTGAGGACAAGGGTCGTGTCTCATCAACTTCCCATTTCCCATACCTAGGCATCATGCAGTAAACTCAACATAAGTTAGAGAAATGTGGGTTCTCCAGCCATCTACTACAGGAGCATCTGAGCCAGCAACAGGCCCGTACCTCCCAGGGACAGAGCTCCCAGAGGGAGGGGCAGGCTGTCATCTTTGCAGTTTTGCAGTCTTCACTGTTGATACCTCCAGGTACTGGAAAAATCTAAGATGACTAGGGACTGGAGTGGGCCCCAGGATATCACAGCAGCCCCATGGAAAAGTGGCCAGCCTGTTATGTAGGTCCCCGTTCCCATATTATCTAATCACTGGGCCAATCCTCCAGACCTGGGCCTCCAGCCATCCCCTGCCAGATATATCAAACCAGTAGCAGCTCTACAACTCCCTGGATAGAGAAACCAGGGGAAACTGAAAGGCTCTCTGCCACTGCCTCTGCAGTGGAACTGCCCTTGCTACCCTCAGACTAATGAAGAAGCAAAGACCCTCAATGCCTTATCCAAACCTCCAACAAGCTGCAGTTGAGCCAAGGGGAAGAGACCAGTCCATCTCCCACGGGTTCCAGCTACCCCCACCACCCCCCAAGTGCTCATCACCAGACAGGGAACCCCTGGCTTGGGCCCACAGCACAGGCCCACCCTTCACCCTCATATGATTGCACTGGGTGACTGTAGACCTGCACCTCTCTGAGGTGGAGCCCCCATGAGACAAGCAAAAGACCCCAAGCAAAACACTACTAAGGTCCCTTCCTCTGCTGTCGCCAAGTTGGGGAAGGAACATAAATACTGAGATCATCCAGAAATGCACCGGCATCCCAGGATTGGCAAGCTGCAATCTACAGCCAATACTCAAAGGGGAGAGGATCCCACGCATTAAGAGGGAACATGGCTTCAATTGTGAGGAAACACGGGGAGTCACAAAATCAAGCAAGAGTCTACCAAGTAATTAATATGTCCCCCAAAGCTCCAACACCAAAAGTAACTTGCTAATATACCCTCCTCTTAAACCAACAACAAAAAGTTAGCTTCACATCAAGATTCTGCACAAAGGCTTGGCCCTGTGAAAACATAAGAAAATAAGTCTATTGACTTCTCAATAGACTACTAACTACTCAATCTACACTGCAGTTAAATTAAGAACGAATGCAAGAATTCCAATAACTCAAATGACGAGGGTCACATGTTCTCCAAACAACCACACCGGATCCCTAACAAGAGTTCTTAACCAGGTTGAGCTGGCTGAAATGACAGAAATAAAATTCAAAATATGGACATCAAGAGTTAAACCCAATCCAAGGAAACTTGGAAAGAATCACAAAAAAAAAAAAAAAAAGATAAAGGAGCAGAATGGTGAAATAGCCACTATGAAAAGGAACGTAACACATCTGACAGGCTGAATAACACAATATAAGAATTTCACAATGCAATCACAAGTATTAATAGTAAAATAAACCAAGCTGAAGAATCTCAGAACTTGAAGACTAGCTCTCTGAAATAAGACAGTCAGACAAAAATAAAGCAAAAAGAATAAAATGGAATGAACTAAACCTTGAAGAAGTATGGGATTATGTAAAGAGACCAATTCTACAAATCACTGACATCCCTGAAAGGGAAGGGGAGAAAGCAAACAACTTGGAAAACATATTTCAGAATATCATCCACAAAAACTTTCCTAATCTTGTGAGAGAGGCCAACAATTAACGTCAGGAAATATGGAGAACTCCTGCAAGATTCTACACAAGAAGATCATCCCCAAGACACATAATCATCAGATTTTCAAAGGTTAAAATGAAAGAAAGTATGTTAAAGGCAGCTAGAGAGAAAGGACATGTCACCTCAAAGGGAACCCCACCAGGCTAAAGCAGACCTCTCAGCTGAAACTCTACAAGCCAGAAGAGATTGAGGGCCTATAATCAATATTCATAAAAAAAATCTACAACCAAGAATTTCATATTGAGCCAGACTAAGCTTCCTAAGTGAAGGAGAAATATGATCCTTTTCAGATAAGAAAATGTTGAGGAAGCTCATTACCACCTGATCTGTCTTAAAAGAGATCTTGAAAGGAGCACTAAATATAGAAAGGAAAGACTGCTACCAGCTAATACAAAAAGACACTTAAATACACAGAACAGTGACAATATAAAGCAACCACACAAACAGGTCAGCATAATAACCAGCTAACAACACAATGACAAGATCAAATGTACACATATCAATACAAACATTTAATGTAAATGGGCCACATGTCCCACTTAAAAGGCATAGATGACAAGCTGGATAAAAAAGCAAGACCCAATGGTATGCTGTCAAGAGACCTATCTTTTAATGGGTCTTGAAATGACAACCATAGGCTCAAAAAAAAGGAACAGAGGAACATCCACCAAGCAAATGAAAATCAGAAAAAACAGAAGTTGCAATCCTAATTTCAGACAAAACAGAATTCAAACAAACCAAAACATAAAAAAAGATAAAGAAGGGTATTGCATAATGATAAAGACTTCAACTGAACAAGAGGCCTACCTATCCTAAATATATATGCACTCAACACAGGAGCACCAGATTCATATAGCAAGTTCTTAGAGACATATAAAGAGACAAAGATTCCTACAAAATAATACAGTGAGACTTCAACACTCCAACACTCCACCAACAGTATTAGACAAACCATTGAGGCAGAAAATTAACAAAGATATTCAGGACCTGAACTCAACACTGGACCAAATGGATCTGATGGACCTCTACAGGACTCTAAATCCAAAACAAATAAAATATACATTCTTCTCATTCCCACACAACAAATGCTCTATAATCAACCACATAATAGGACATAAAATAGTCCTCAGCAAATGCAAAATAATATAAATCATAACAAACACACTCTTGGATCACCATGCAATAATAATAGAAGTCAAGACTAAGAAAATCACTCAAAACCATGCAATTACATAAAAATTACCATGCTTCTGAATGACTTTTGCGTAAATAATGAAATTAAGGCAGAAATCACAAAGTTCTTTGAAACTAATGAGGACAAAGATACAACATATCCTAATTCCGGGGTTACAGGTAAAGCAGTGTTAAGAGGGAAATTCACTGCATTAAATCCCCAAAAAAAAAGTTAGAAAGATCTCAAATTAACAACTTAATATCTCAACTGAAAGAATTAGAGAAGACTGAACAAATCAACCCAAAGCTAGCAGAAGATAAAAAAAATCACCAAAATCAGAGCTGAACTGAAGGAAGTCAAGGCACAAAAAACCATTCAAAAATCAACAAACCCAGGAGTTGATTTTTTTGAAAATATTAATAAGACAGATAGGTGATGAGCTAGACAAATAAATTAGAAAAGAAGATCCAAATAAACACAATTGCAAATGACAAAGGGAATGTTACCAGAGACCCAGAGAAATAAATATAACCATCAAAATCTACTTTGAACATCTCTATGCAAACAAACTAGAAAACCTAAAAGAAACGGATGAATTCCTGGACATATTCAACCTCCCAAGACTGAACCAGGAAGAACTCAATTCCCTGAATAAACCAGTAACAAGCTCCAAAACTGAATCAGTAAAAATAGCTTGCTAACCAAAAAAGCCCAGGACCTGACAGATTCACAGACAAATTCTGCCAGCTATATAAAGAAGATCTGGGAAGAGGGAAGATGGCGCTGTAGGACCAACTCAGGATTGCAGCTCCCAGTGAATCCGCAGATGGTGAGTGGACACCACATTTCCATATGGATCTTTACTGTCCACAGACTAGGTGATTCCCAGGTGTAAGAGCCCCATGGGCCGCCAGCACAGCAGTTTGGGCCGGCGCGGCTGTTTGGGCCATGGCTGCAGTGCAGCGACACTCCGTACAAAATACACTGGTTTGTTTGCCCTGTTAAACCGGCAATTGGAGATTTCAGAAGGCAGATTAGCACATTCATCTGATTAAACGGGACTTAAACAGAAAGCCAGGCCAGGAGATTTTCGGGCAGCAACGTGGTTTGAGCCGGCACAGTGGGTCGCTGCACGGGAAATCACACAGATCCCGGCGCCCTTGCAGCAGGCGACTGGAACACCTGGGAGAGAGTCGACTGTTCAACTTAAAAAAAGGGGGGGGGGGCTCTGAGGCAGGGAGCCAGGTGATCAGGCTCAGCGGGTCCCACCCCCACAAAAACAAACAAAACAGCAATTGGAAACGCTCAGGGTTGAGTTTCACAGCAAGCACTGCTGAACCCAGGACAGTGCAGCTCAGTGGGGGAGGGGCATCCGCCACTATTGAGGCACGCAACCCCTAGGGAGGTACTCAGCCATTGCTGACACAGCCTGCCATTGCCGAGGCAACCCACCATAAAAGAGAGAGTCCTCCACTACAGAGGCAGGTCACCATCGCCACAGCAGTTCTAACCACACCCATATAAACAGGACTACAGGGAATTACACAGGGCAGCAGGGAGGAGCCCACAGCAACAAGGCGGAGCCCACGGCAGCTCATCATAGCCACTACAGGCAGGCAGTGACTAGACTGCCTCCTCGCTGGGCAGGAAAGTGCAACAGATACTCATAAATAAAGCCCTAACTCCCTGGGACAGAGCACCTGAGCAAAAAAAAAGGGGGCTTTATAAGTTCTGCTGCAGCAGACTTAAACGTACCAGCCTAGCAGCCCTCAATGAACGGAGCTCACAGCTCAGCACTAGAGCTCCTGTAAAGTACAGATGTCTCCTCAAGCAGCTCCCCAACCCCTGGATATCCAAAGAGTCGCATCACAAAGGGCTGATCAGACAGACATTCGGTGGGCGTCATTCAGGGACAAAGATAGCAGAAGAAGAATCTGATAGCAACCCTCACAGTTCCACAGCTGCTACAGGAGTTCCCCAGGCAAGCAGGGCCTGGAGTGGACCTCAGCAGTCCTACAGCAGTAAGGCCAGACTGTTAGAAGGAAAACTAAGTAACAGAAATACTTCATCATCAACAATCTGGACGTCCACTCAGAGACTCAATTGGAAAATCAGCAACCACTCAGAAGACAAGTGGATAAATCCACAAAGATGGGAAGAAACAAGCGCAAAAAGGAGGAAAACATCCAAAACCAGAACAACTCGCCTTCTACAAAAAAACCAAAACTCCTCACCAGCAAGGGAACAAAGCTGGATGGAGAATGAGTGTGATGAAATGACAGAATCAGACTTCAGAAGGTGGGTAATGAGAAACTTCGGTGAGCTAAAAGAACATGTTCTAAATCAATGCAAAGAAACTAAGAACCTTGAAAAAAGATGTGAAAAAAGATTCGAGGAAATGATAACAAGAATGGAAAATTTAGAGAGGAATATGAGTGAATTGAAGGAGCTGAAAAACACAACATGAGAACTTCGTGAAGCATGCACAAGTTTCAACAGCCGAATTGACCAAGCAGAAGAAAGAATATCAGAAGTCGAAGATCAACTCAATGAAATAAAATGAGAAGCCAAGATTAGAGAAAAAAGCGCGAAAAGGAATGAACAAAGTCTCCAAAAAATGTGGGACTATGTGAAGAGACCTAATCTACGTTTGATAGGTGTACCTGAATGTGACGAAGAGAATGAACCCAAGCAGGAAAATACTCTTCAGGATATTATCCAGGAAAATTTCCCCAACCTAGCAAGGCAGGCCAAAACTCAACTCCAGGAAATACAGAGAACACCACAAAGATATTCCGCAAGTATAGCAACCCCAAGGCACATAATTGTCAGATTCACCAGCGTTAAAATGAAGGAGAAAATACTAAGGGCAGCCACAGAGAAAGGTCAGGTCACCCACAAAGGGAAGCCCATCAGACTCACAGCAGATCTCTCGGAAGAAACTCTACAAGCCAGAAAAGAGTGAGGCCAATATTCAACATCCTTAAAGAAAAGAACTTTCAACCCAGAATTTCATATCCAGCCAAACTGAGCTTCATAAGTGAAGGAAAAATAAAATCCTTTGCCAACAAGCAAGTACTCAGAGATTTTGTCACCACCAGGCCTGCTTTACAAGAGCTCCTGAAAGAGGCACTACACATAGAAAGAAACAACCAGTACCAGCCGTTCTAAAAACATACCAAATGCTAAAGAGCATTAGCAAAATGAAGAATCTGCATCAACTAATGGGCAAAATAGTCAGCTAGCATCAAAATGGCAGTATCAAATTCACACATAACAATATTAACCCTAAATGTAAATGGGCTAAATGCACCAATCAAAAGACACAGACTGGCAAGTCGGATAAAAAGACAAAACCCATCGGTGTGCGATATCCAGGAAACCCATCTCACATGCAAGGATACACAAAGGCTCAAAATAAAGGGATGGAGGAAGATTTACCAAGAAAATTGAGAGCAAAAAAAAGCAGGAGTTGCAATTCTTGTCTCTGATAAAATAGACTTTATAGCAACAAAGATCAAAAGAGACAAAGAAGGACATCACATAATAGTAAAAGGATTAATACAACAAAAAGTGCTAACAATCCGAAATATATATGGACCCAATACAGGAGCACCCAGATATATAAGGCAAGTTCTTAATGACTTACAAAGAGAATTAGACTCTCACACAATAATAGTGGGAGACTTTAACACTCCACTGTCAATATTAGACAGATCAACCAGACAGAAAATTAACAAGGATATCCAGGGCTTGAACTCAGACCTGGAACAAGAAAACCTGATAGACATTTACAGAACTCTCCATCCCAAATCCACAGAATATACATTCTTCTCAGCACCACATCACACCTACTCCAAAATTGACCACATAATTGGAAGTAAAGCACTCCTCAGCAAATGTAAAACAACTGAAATCATAACAAACAGTCTCTCAGACCATAGTGCAATCAAGTTAGAACTCAGAATTCAGAAACTAACTCAGAACCGCACAGCTTCATGGAAACTGAACAACTGGCACTTGAATGTTGACTGGATAAACAATGAAATGAAGGCAGAAATAAAGAAGTTCTTCGAAACCAACGAGAACGAAGACACAACAAACCAGAATCTCTGGGACACATTTAAAGCAGTCTCCAGAGGAAAATATATAGCAATAAGTGCCCACATGAGAAGAGTGGAGAGATCCAAAATTGACACCCTATCATCAAAACTGAAAGAGCTAGAGGAGTAAGATCAAAAAAACTCAAAACCTAGCAGAAGACAAGAAATAACTAAGATCAGAGCAGAACTGAAGGAGATAGAGACAAGGAAAACCCTTCAAAAAATCAATAAATCCAAGAGCTGGTTTTTCGAAAAGATCAACAAAATAGACCACTAGCCAGACGGATAAAAAAGAAAAGAGAGAACAACCAAAAAGATGCAATAAAAAATGATAAAGGGGAAATCACCACAGATTCCACAGAAATTCAAACCATCTTCAGAGAATATTATAAACAACTCTATGCACATAAACTAGTAAACCAGGAAGAAATGGATAAATTCCTGGACACTTGTGTCCTGCCAAGCCTAAACCAGGAGGAAGCCGAAACTATTAATAGACCAATAACAAGGTCTGAAGTTGAGGCAGCAATTAAGAGCCTACCACACAAAAAAAGCCCAGGTTCAGATGGGTTCACAGCCGAATTCTACCAGACACACAAAGGGGAGCTGGTACCATTCCTTCTGAAACTATTCCAAATAATTCAAAAAGAGGGAATCCTTCCCAAATCATTTTATGAGACCAACATCATCCTGACACCAAAACCCGGCAGAGACTCAACAAGAAAAGAAAACTTGAGGCCAATATCCATGATGAACATAGATGCAAAAATCTTCAATAAAATACTGGCAAGCCAATTGCAACAGCACATCAAAAAGCTTACTCATCATGATCAAGTAGGATTCATCCCGGGGATGCAAGGCTGGTTCAAAATACGCAGGTCTATAAACATAATTCACCACATAAACAGAACCAGAAACAAAAACCACGATGATCTCAATTGACGCAGAGAAGGCCTTTGACAAAATTCAACAGCCCTTTATGCTAAAAACTCTCAATAAACTCGAAATTGATGGAACGTATCTCAAAATAATAAAGCTATTTATGACAAACCAACCGCTAATATCATACTGAATGGGCAAAAACTGGAAGCATTCCCTTTGAAATCCGGCACTAGACAAGGATGCCCTCTCTCACCACTCCCATTCAATATAGTACTGGAAGTTCTAGCCAGAGCAATCAGGCAAGAAAAAGAAATAAAGGGTATTCAAATAGGAAAGGAGGAAGCCAAATTGTCTCTATTTGCAGATGACATTATAGTATATCTAGAAGACCCCATTGTCACAGCCCAAAAACTCCTAAAACTGATAAGCAACTTCAGCAAAGTCTCAGGATATAAAATCAACGTGCAAAAATCACAAGCATTCTTATATACCAATAACAGACTTAAAGAGAGCCAAATCAAGAACGTACTGCCATTCACAATTGCTACAAAGAGAATAAAATACCTAGGAATACAACTGAAACTATTGCAAAAAATTAACGAGGAGGGACTCATCCCTAACTCATTCTGTAAGGCCAGTATAACCCTGATACCAAAACCTGGCAGAGACACAATAACAACAAAACTTTATCCTTGATGAACATAGATGTAAAACTCCTCAACAAAATATTTGCAAGCCAAATCCAGCAGCACCTCAAATAACTAATCCACCACGATCAAGTAGCCTTCATTCCAGGAATGCAAGGTTGGTTCAAATATGATTTACCACATAAGCAGAACTAAAGACAAAAACCACATAATTATCTCAGTAAATGAAGGCTTTCAATAAAATTCAACACCCCTTCATGTTAAAAACTCTCAATAAACTACGTATTGAAAAACCACATCTCAAAATAATAAAAGCCATCTATGACAAACCCACAGCCAACATTATACAGAATGGGAAAAAGCTGGAAGCATTCCCCTTGAAAACTGGCACAAAACAAGGATGCTCTCTCTCACTACTCCTATCCAACATAATACTGGAAGTCTGGGCCAGAACAATCAAGTAAGAAAAAGAAATGAAGGGGATCCAGAAATCATCATGTTAGACAAGAGGAAGGACTTGACTGCAGCTCCAGATAGTAGCATGCAGAGGCTTGCACTGTCAATTTTAGCTCCAGATCTACTGCAAAAACAAATAATCCCGAGAGGACCCACAAACCCTCTGATGGAAGCATACTGCTCCTGTAGGACCCAGGAGATACCTCCAAGTACTGTGAGTGCCCCAAATGCAGAAGTGGGAAAGAGAGACTCTCTTCTCCAGAACACACAACCCCACTGAAGAAGCTGAAAGACTGTTTCTGGGAGAAGTTTCTGCCTTTACCTGAAGCTGAGTCAATTTGGAGGGCCAAGGAAAATACAGGCGTAGAGGAAGCAGCATAAAGCCCTGGGAGCTCACTGGATCCTCTAGCAGGCCATTCCTGCCTGGCACCACAGGGATCCAATGGGAGAGCAGCCAGAGGAACAGGCGGCAAAACTTCACAGGGAGAAGAAAAGCTCTAGCTGAACTGTGTAACAATTTGAACAGGGTGAGAAGCCTCTTGGCCAGAACTTGGAGGAGGGCACAAATCTGGTACGCACAGACCACAGGCAGAGGAGAAACCAAGCCCTTTTCTTTTGCACCTGGGAAGCAGGTAGCCTGGGGCAGGTTTTCAAGCCTGTCTCACCCTCCATCCGGAAAAAGATTTGGGGCTGATGGCGGGGGCACATGACGGCCCTTTGTGTGGGAGCCCTTCCATTTGTGTGGGAGCTGGGTGAGGCTTGTGACTGCCAACTTTCCCCAACTTCCCTGACAACCTGCATGATTCAGCAGAGACAGCCATAATCCTCCTAGGTACACAACTCCAGTGACCTGGGAATCTCACCCCTATTCCCCACAACAGCAACAGCAAGACTCACCCAAGGAGAGTCTGAGCTCAAACATACCTAGCCCTGCCCACACCTGATGGTCCTTCCCTACCCACCCTGTAGCAGAAGACCAAGGGCATATAATCTTGGGGTTCTAAGGCCCCATCCTCCACTGGTTCCTCCCCATACTGCCACAGCTGATGCTCTCTGAAAAAAGCCACCTCCTGGCAGGAGGCCAGCCAGCTCAAAAATAGAGCATTAAACCACCAAAGCTAAGAACCCTCAGAGTCCACTGCACCCTCTGCCACTTCCACCAGAAGGGGCACTTGTATCCACGGCTGAGAGGCCCATAGACAGTTCACATCACAGGACTCTGTGCAGACAAACCCCAGTACCAGCCTGGAGCCATGCAGACTCATTGGGTGGCTAGACCCAGAAGAGAGACAACAATCACTGCAGTTCAGCTCAAAGAAAGCCACATCAACAGAAAAAGCAGGAGAGTACCACATCAAGAGGACACCCCATGGGACAAAAGAATCCAAACAGCCTTCAGCCCTAAACCTTCCCTCTGACAGAGCCTACCCAAATGAGATGGAACCAGAAAAACAACCCTAGTAATATGACAAAACCAAGGCTCTTCAACACACACCCCCAAAAAAAATCACAGTAGTTCACCAGCTATTAATCCAAACCAAGAGGAAATCCATGATTTACCTGAAAAAGAATTTAGGAGGTTAGTTATTAAGCTAAACAGGGAGGGGCCAGAGAAAGGTGAAGCCCAGTGCAAGAAAATCTAAAAAATTATACAAGAAATTAAGGGAGAAATATTCAAGGAAACAGACAGCTTAAAGAAAAAAACAATCAAAAATTCAGGAAACTTTGGACACACTTTTAGAAATGTAAAATGCCCTGGAAAGTCTCAGCAACAGAATGAACAAATAGAAGAAAGAAACTCAGAGCTTGAAGACAAGGTCTTCGAAATAACCCAATCCAACAAAGACAAAGAAAAAATAATAAGAAAATATGAAGAAAGCCTCCAAGAAGTCTGAGATTATGGTAAATGACCAAACCTAAGAACAATTGGTGTTCCTGAGGAAGAAGACAATTCTAAAAGCTTGGAAAACATATGTGGGGGAATAATCGAGGAAAACTTCCCTGGTCATTCTAGAGACCTAGATATCCAAATATAAGAAGCACAAAGAACATCCAGGAAATTCATCACAAAAAGATTTTCGCCTAGGAACATTTTCATCAGGTTATCCAAAGTTAAGCTGAAGGAAAGAATCTTAGGAGCTTTGAGACAGAAGCACCAGGTAACATATAAAGGAAAACCTAACAAATTAACAGCAGATTTCTCAGCAGAAACCCTACAGCCTAGATGGGACTGGGGTCCCATCTTCAGCCTCCTCAAGTAAAACAATTATCAGCCAAGAATTTTGTATCCAGCAAAACTAAGCATCAGAGATCAAGGAAAGATATAGTATTTTTCAGACAAACAAATGCTGAGAGAATATGCCATTACCAAGCCACCACTACAAAACTGCTAAAAAAAAAGCTCTAAATCTGGAAATAAATCCTGGAACACATCAAAACAGAACCTTTTTAAAGCATAAATCTCACAGGACCTACAAAACAAAATACAATTTAAAAAACAAAACCAAAAAAACCAAGGTACACAAGCAACCAATAGCACAATGAATGGAATGTTACCTCACATATACTAACACTGAATGTAAATGGCCTAAATCCTCCACTCAAAAGATACAAATTGCACAATTCATACGAATTCACCAATCAACTACCTGCTGCCTTCAAGAGACTCACCTAACACATAAGGACTCACATAAACTTAAAGCAAAGAGGTGGAAAAAGACATTTCACAGAAATGGACACGAAAAGCAAGGAAGACTAGCTATGCTTACATCCATCAAAACAAACCTTAAGGCAACAGCAGTTAAAAGAGAGAAAGAGGGACATTATATAAAGGTAAAAGGCTTTGTCCAACAGGAAAATATCACAATTCTAAACATATATTCACCTAACACTCAGGCTTTACTAACACACCTTAAGAAATGAGATAGACAGGAATACAATCAAAACCATGCAAACACATAAAAATTAAATAACCTGCTCCTGAATGAGCACTGGGTGAAAAACAAAATTAAGATGGGAATTTAAAAATTATTGAACTGAATGATAATAATGATACAACCTATTAAAACCTCTGGGATACAGCCAACGCAGTGCTAAGAGAAAAGTTCATAGACCTAAACACCTACATCAAAAAGACCGAAAGAGCACAAACTGACATTCTAAAGTCACACCTCAAGAAACTAGAGAAATAAGAACAAATCAAAGCCAAACCCATAAGAAGAAAGGAACTAACCAAGATCAAAGCAGAACTAAATGAAATTGAAACAAGAAAAATAATACAAAAGATAAATGAAAGAAAAAGGTGGTTCTTTAAAAAGATACATAAAACTGATAGATCATTAGCAAGATTAACCAAGAAAAGAAGAGACAAAATCCAGATAACCTTACTAAGAAACAAAACAGGAGATATTACAAGTGACAACACGAAATACAAAAGATCATTCAAGGCTACTATGAACACCTTTACATGCATAAACTAGAAAAGGTGGATAAATTCATGGAAAGATACAACCCTCCTAGCTTAAATCAGGAAGAACTAGACACCCTGAACACACCAACAATAGCAAGCAGCAAGAATGAAACGGTAATTTACAAATTGCCAACAACAAAAAGTCCAGGACCAGATGGATTCACAGCAGAATTCTATCAGACATTCAAATTGGTACCAATCCTTTTGACACTATTCCAAAAGATAATGAAGGAACCCTCCTTAATTCATTCTATGAAACCAGCATCACCCTAATACCAAAACCAGGAAAGAACATAACAAAAAAAAAAAAAAATACAGACCAATATCCTTGATGAACATAGATACTAACATCCTTAACAAACTACTAGCTAAACGAATCCAACAACATATCAAACAGATAATCACTATGATCAAGTGGATTTCATACCACAGATGCAGAGATTGTTTAACATATGCAAGTCAATAAATGTGATATACCACATACACAGAATTAAAAACAAAAGTCACATGATCATCTCAATAGATGCAGAAAAAGCATTCCACAAAACCCAGAATCTCTTTATGATTAAAACTCTCTGCAAAATTGGCATACAAGAAACATACCTTAATGTAACAAAATCCACCTATGACAAACCCATAGCCAACATAATACTGAATGGGGTAAAGTTGAAAGCATCCCCTCTGAGAACAGGAACAAGACAAGAATGCCCACTCTCACCACTCCTCTTCAACATAGTACTGGAAGTCCTAGTCAGAGCAATCAGACAAGAAAAAGAAAGGGCATCCAAATTGGTAAAAGGAAGTCAAACTGTCACTTTCTAACGTAATGATCATTGACCTTGAAAACCCTAAGGACTCCTCCAGAAAGCTCCTAGAACTGATGAAAGAATTGAGCAAAGTTTCCAGATACAAGATTAATGTATACGAATCAGTAGCTTGGCTATACAGCAACAGCAACCAAGTCGAGATTCAAATCAAGAAAACTCAACCACTTTTACAATACCTGCAAAAAAAAATAAAATACTTAGGAATATACCTAACCAAGGAGTCGAAAGACCTCTACAAGGAAAACTACAAAACACTGTTGAAAGAAATCATAGATGATACAAACAAATGGAAACACATCCCATGCTCATGAATGGTAGAATCAGTATTGTGAAAATGACCATACTGCCAAAAGCAATCTATAAATTCAATGCAATCCCATCAAAATACCACCATCATTCTTCAAAGAATTAGAGAAAACATATCTAAAATTCATATGGAACCAAAAAAGAGCCCACATAGCCAAAGCAAAGCTAAGCAAAAATAACAAATCTGGAGGCATCACACTACTTGATTTCAAACTATACTATAATACCATAGTCACCAAAACAGCATGGTACTGGTATAAAAACAGGCACATAAACCAATGGAACAGAATAGAGAATCCAGAAATAAACCCAAATACTTAAAGCCAAATGATCTTCAACAAAGCAAACAAAAACATAAGGTAGGGAAAGAATACCCTTTTCAACAAATGGTGGTGGAAAATTGGCTAGCCACATGTAGGAAAATGAAACTGGATCCTCATTTCTTACCTCATGCAAAAATCAACTGAAGATGGATTAGTTACTTAAACCTAAGGCCTGAAACTATAAAAATCCTCGAAGACAACACTGGGAAAACCCTTTTAGACATTGGCTTAGGCAAGGATTTCATGACCAAGAACCCAGAAGCAAATGCAATAAAAACAAAAATAGCTGGGACCTACTTAAACTAAAGAGCTTTTGCACAGCAAAAGGAACAATCAATCAGCAGAGTAAACAGACAACCCAAGGAGTGAGAGAAAATCTTCACAATCTATACATCTAACAAAGAACTAATATCCGAAATCTATAACAAACTCAAACAAAGAAAAAAAAACATCAAAAAGTGGGCTAAAGATATGAATAGACGATTATCAAAAGATACACAAATGGCCAACAAACATATGAAAAAATGCTCAATGTCAGTAACAATCAGGGAAATGCAAATTAAAACCACATGGCGATACCATCTTACTCATGCAAGGATGGCCATGAACAAAATCAAAAAACAGTAGATGTTGACATGGATGCAGTGAACAGAGAATACTTCTACACTGCTGGTAGGACTGTAAACTAGTACAGCCACTATGGAAAATAGTGTGCAGATTCCTTAAAGAACTAAAAGTAGAACTGCCATTTGATTCAGCAATCCTACTACTGGGTATCTACCAGAGGAAAAGAAGTCATTACTCAAAAAAGGTATTTCCAATGCATGTTTATAACAGCACAACTCACAAGTACAAAATCATGGAACCAACCCAAATGCCTGTCAATCAACGAGTGGATAAAGAAACTGTAGTAAACATATATAATGGAATACTACACAGCCATAAAAAGGAATGAATGAACAGCATATGCAGTGACCTGGATGAGATTGGAGACTAGTATTCTAAGTGAAGTAACTCAGAAATGGAAAACCAAATATCGTATGTACTCACTGATATGTGGGCGTTACACTACGAGGATGCAAGCCATAAGAATGATACAATGGATGAGAAACAAAAGACTACAAATATGGTAAAGTATATACTGCTTGGGTGATGGATACACCAAAACCTCACCAATCAACCACTAAAGAACTTACTGATGTAACCAAATACGACCTGTACCCCAATAACTTATGGAAAAATTAAATATAATAAAAATAAAAATTAGGATACCCACTTAAAAAAAAATTTTATCTTCCTTCTCACTCTCTAGGCTGTTAGTAGTCCTTCTATTCTATGAAAACTTTGACTGTCTCTATCAGTTCTATGCTTTTTATTTGAGACCTAATTTTTCACTAGTTATTGGATTTATACAAGAATTTTGATATTTGATGAATTTTTGGTCACTGCAAAACTTTTTAGAATTGGATGAATTAATTAACTATAAATATAATGTAAATACTAAGAATAAGGGAGAATCAAGTTACTATTCAGCTATTACTAATTTTAAAAAAAAAAAGAAATGAAGGGCAGGCATCCAAATATGAAGACGGAACATCAAGCTATCCCTGTTTGCAGATGACATAATTTTATATCTAGAAAATTCCAGTCAGAGTCCAAAAGCTCCTTTAGCCAATAAACAATTTCAGCAAAGTTTCAGTATACAAAATCAATGAACAAAAATCGCTGGCATTCCTACGCAGCACCAACAGCCAAGCTGAGAGCCAAATCAACAAGGCAATACCATTCACAAGTGCCACAAAAAGAATAAAATACTTAGGAATACATCTAACCAGAGAGGTGAAAGATCTCTACAATAAGAATTATAAAACACTGCTCAAAGAAATCATAGATACACAAGTAAGTGGAAAAACATCCCATGCTCATGGACAGGAAGAATCGATATTAAAATAGCCATACTGCCCAAAGCAATTTATATGATTCAATGGTATTCCTATCAAACTACAAACTATCAACAACATTCTTCACAGAACTTCAAAAAAAAATTTTTTTTTTAAGTTTATATGGAACTAAAAAAGAGCCTGAATACCCAAGGCGATCCCAAGCAGAAAGAACAAAGCTACAGGCATCACGCTACCAATTTCAAACTATACTACAGGACTACAGTGACCAAAACAGCATGGTATGGGTACAAATCAAGCATACAGACCAATGGAACAGAATAGAGAACCCAGCAATAAAGCCACACACCTGGGGAAGACTCCCTATTCAATAAATGGTACTGGGATAACTGGCTAGCCATCTGCAGAAGACTGAAGTTGGACCCTTCCTTTTACCATATACAAAAATCAACTCAAAATGAATTAAAGACTTAAATGTAAAACCGAAAACTATGAAAACCCTGGAAGACAACTTAGGTAATACCATCTCTGACATAGGAATGGGAAAAAATTTCATGACAAAGACACCAAAAGCAACCACAACAAAAGCAAAAACTGGCAAATGGGATCTAATCAAACTTAACAGCTTCTGCACAGCAAAAGAAATTATCAACAGAATACATAGACAACCCACAGAATGGGAGAAAATATCTGCAAACTATGCATCTGACAAAGGTCTAATAACCAACATCTATAAGGCACTTAAATATACAAGAGATAAACAAACAAACCCATTAAAAAGTAGGCAAAGGACATGAACAGACAGTTCTCTAAAGAGGGCATACATGCGGCCAAGAAGCACATGAACAAAAGTTCAGTATCAATGATCATTAGAGAAATGCAAATCGAAACCACAATGAGATACCATCTCACACCAGTCAGAATGGCTATTACTAAAAAGTCAAAAAATAACAGATGCTGATTAAGTTGCAAAGAAAAAGGAACACTTATACACTGTTGGTGGGAGTGTAAATTAGTTCAACAATTGTGGAAAGCAGTACAGTGATTCCTCAAAGAGCTAAAAGCAGAACTATCATTCAACCCTGCAATCTCATTATTGGTTATATACCCAGAGGAATATAAATTATTCTACCACCAAGACACATTTACATGAATGTTGACTGCAGCACTATTCACAATAGCAAAGACATGGAATCAACCTAAATGACCATCAATGACAGACTAGATAAAGAAAGGCTGGTACACATACATTATGGAATACCGTGCAGTCATAAAAAAGAATGAGATCATGTCTTCTGTGGGAAAATGGATGTAGCCGGATGCTACTAACTAGCAAACTAACACAGGAACAGAAAACCAAATACTGCAGGTTCTCACTTAGTGGGAGTTACAAGATGAGAACTCTTCAACACACAGAAGGGAACAAGAGACACTGGGGTTGACCTGAGGGTGGAGGCTGGGAGGAGGGAGAGGAGCAGAAAAGGTAACTATGGGTACTGGGTTTAATACCTGGGTGATGAAATAATCAGTACAACAAACTCCCATGACATCAGTTTACCAAAGTAACAAAGCTTCACATGTACCCCCAAACCTAAAAGTTAAAAAAAAAATGTGTGTTGAATAGACAACAAATTGTAAACTGCATCTTAGAAAATGCTTAACAAGCCAGGATCTCACAAATAGAACAACAATCAAGTTCAGCTGAGCATCCTCAGTCAACAAACCTGTTAAACTAGAAAGTCCATATGTTTATTCTCTCCCCCCCAAAAAAAGATTTTTTTTTTTTCTGTTATTGGGTTGGTGCAAAAATATTTACTCTTTGCCATTAAAAGTAAAGACAAAAACCACAATTACTTTTGCACCATCCTAATAGTTTCATGGCTTTCAACTGCAATGTTTTGTTTCCTACAGATCAGTACCAAGGGAGAATAAATGAACTGGTGCCTGACAGTAATGGTGGAGGTGATGGCAAGTTATCCACTACTTGCATATTGATGGATTATCTGCAGCACTGACTAGTTCACAGTGATCCACTTTAAAATGTCATTAAATAATCAGGAAGTATATTTAAAAAGACTATTAACCAAAACACAAGAAATCAGCTAGGTGGACACAAATAATAAGAAAACTTCTATATGATTCCCAAGTAAGTAACCATTCAAGAAAATTAATTATATTTAATCACAGTTTAAGGAAGCAAATTGAAAACTACTTTTAAAAAGAGGATAAAAGATTTAAGAGGATTCCAAACTCTTTAGAAATAAAAATTACTTCATCAAGTGCCTACAAAGCATATTTTTCTGAACCAGCAAATACTTAGTGAGCCACAGACCCAACTGGTACTTTTTAAATGAGAAAAAGGAAATCCGTTTCAAAAAAAGAAAATCCTTGCTTTTCTCTGACTCCAAGTAAAAGCCACTTAACTGCCTGTCAATTATTTTCCTGAGGACTTCTCAAAGTCCTTTTTTCTATATCTAAATAAGGTATGTATAAACATGTTTTCTGGAACATTTTACCAGTACCCTCTAATGATGAGTCTCACAAAGAGAAACTGAAATTAAGGCCAGGCATGGTGACTCATACCTGTAATCCCAGCACTTTGGGAGGCTTAGGTGGAAGAATCCCTTCAGCACAGGAGTTCTAGACCAACCTGGGCAACACAGAGAGACCCCAACTCTACATAAACTTTTTTTCCTTTTTTTGAGACGGAGTCTAGCACTGTTACCTGGGCTGGAGTACAGTGGCGCGATCTCAGCTCACTGCAACCTCCGCCTCCCAGGTTGAAGCGATTCTCCTGCCTCAGCCTCCCAAGTATCTGGGATTACAGGCGTCAGCCACCATGCCTGGCTAATTTTTTGTAATTTTGGTACAGACGGGTTTCACCATGTTGACCAGGCTGGTCTCAAACTCTTGACCTCATGACCTGCCCACCTCACCCTCCCAAAGTGCTGGGATAACGGGCATACGCCACCATGCCCGGCCATAAACATTTATTGATAAAAACTTAGCCAGGCATGGTGGGACATGCCTGTGGTCCCAGCTACTCAGGACACTAAGGCAGGAGGATCGCCTGAGCCTGGGATGTCAAGGCCACCATAAGCTATAATTGCACCACTGCACTCCAGCCTGGGTGAAAAGAGTAGAGACCTTGTCTCAAAACAAACAAAGAAGTGAAATTAGTCACACTGTGTGAGGAAAAAGATTTTTGCCTCAAAAAAAATCCAGCTGCAATTTAAGGATCTGCCCATTTTTTAACAACAAAGTATGTTCCCTGCTAAACGACATTGAGTGGAGGGGTATGGAAATCAAGCTCAATCTGGGCCCCCTTTTCTTCTCCACTGACATCCTACACGCCTCCTGGAGTCTCATGGCTTCATAGTACTCTCCCCAAAAATTCAGACACTCAAATCCCAGTTGGACCTTGCCACCTCCATTTGCATAACCAATAAGCACCTTATACTTAACATAGTCAGAACAGAACTCTTGATTTTATTTTACGTACTTTTCTCAGAATCTTCCACATCTTCGCAAAGGCATCACCCCCTAAGAAATTATTCAAGCCAAAATTCAAGGCAGTGTAATACAATGGTCAAGAACATAGACTCTGATGCCAGACTGTACGGATTCAAATCCTGCTTCTGCTCCTCACAACCTGTACAAAGATACTACAAGCCTAAGAAACTGATTATGGTACCTGCCTCACAGAATTACTATACAGACTAAATGCATTAATCCATACAAAGCATTTAGAACAGCACTTGGCAAAAACTAAATTTTCATCAAGCTTAAACTCTCATTATCATTATGCTGATTCTTCTCTTTCTCTCACAACCAATCCACCATGTCAATAATACTTCAAAAACTAACTGAAATCCACTGACTTCTCTCAGTCATATCACCACAACCAATCCATTTCAAGTCACTCTCTAGATTATTGTGAGAACTTCCAGACCAGTCCTCCTACTTCCATTCTTTCTTTATCCTCCAAAATGTTTTACAAGCTGCAGCCACAGAAATCTATTTAAAACATAAATCAGATCATATGACTCCCTTATTCAAAATCATCCAATGTCTTTCCACTATATTAGGCTAAAAAAAATCAAACTCTTTACCCTGGTTTATTCAAACTCCCAGAGGTAGGACTCTAGCCATTTCAGTCTCATCTCGTAGCACTCTACCATAGCTCACTATGCTCTAGCTACTCTGGCCTTTTGACTCAAAAAATGCCAAGCTTTTATGCTGTTGGTGGGAGTGTAAACTAGTTCAACCATTGTGGAAGACAGTGTGGTGATTCCTCAAGGACCTAGAAACAGAAATTCCATTTGACCCAGCAATCCCATTATTGGGTACATATCCAAAGGATTATAAATCATTCTATTATAAGGACACATGCACATGAATGCATTGCAGCAGTGTTTACAATAGCAAAGACTTGGAACCAACCCAAATGCCCATCGATGATAGACTGGACAGGGAAAATGTGGCACATATACACCATGGAATACTATGTAGCCATAAAAAACGATGAGTTCGTGTCCTTTGTAGGGACATGGATGAACCTGGAAACCATCATTCTCAGCAAACTGACACAAGAACAGAAAATCAAACACTGGATGTTCTCACTCATAGGCGGGTGTTGAACAATGAGAACACATGGACACAGGAGGGGAGCATCACACACTGGGGTCTGTGCGGGGTAACTAGGGGAGGGATAGTGGGGGCTGGGGAGCTGGGGAGGGATAACATAAGGAGAAATGCCAGATACAGGTGATGGGGAGGAAGGCAGCAAACCACATTGCCATGTATGTACCTATGCAACAATCTTGCATGTTCTTCACATGTACCCGAAAACCTAAAACGCAATAAAATATATTTTTTAAAAAATACCAAGATTCTCCCCTTTGAGGCCTTTTGTATTAGTGACTTTTCCTGCCTGGAATGCAGTTTCCTCTATATTTGTTCAGCTGTCTTCTTCATGTCATTTACAATATTGTTATTGTTTGTTTCTTTGGTAATTGTCTCTCTCCCACTAGAATATAAGCTTTATAAGAAGAAATTTCATCTAATTTGTTAAGTAGTGTATCTCTAGCACCAAAAACTATGCATGGATAAACAAATAAAAAGTTATTTATAAATAAACCATTAAATAAAAGAACTATAGCTTCTAAAACTGCCATATGAAGCAGAAAAATCTATCTTTCCCTCATTTTTCCCTAATTGGTTATCAATCTATTGTATCGTAGTTCCAAATTCACCCCTTGTGCCTGCTCTGTACAGACCTTACTATACTTACCTTTGAATATTTTATCAGAGTTTGAAGACCTAAATCACCTGGTTATACAAGTCCTGACAAAGGCAAAGTTACCATCAAAAGATCCTGAGAATTACAATCAGAAAACATGAGATCAAGTCAGGGCTCCAGCAATTACTAGCAGACATAATCTTGGACAAATTACTTTGTCCTCTCTCAGCTGTATTTTCCTCATCCATATAATGCACAATATAATCCCTATCTCTCTCAGAGACTTGTAGTGGATCAATAGTATGTATAAACAGTACACTGTGAACAAAAGGAAGTTTCTATCATTATTTGCTATCTGTCAGTTCAGTGAAATTTCACTGAGCACTAATCCTATGTGTCACATGCTATACCAGATAAAAAAATTTGAATTAAGAGAAATCCCTCACCCTCAAAAAACTTACTTTTATTGAGGAGGAAAACACATAATCAGAATAATTTCACTGGAATTTGGTAGTGTACAGAATGCTATGGGAACACAAAGGAGATACATTTAGCACAATCCTGGGACTTAGGAAAAGGTTCTAAGAGGAAGTGGAGCCACAGAGTTCCTATCAAAGGAGAAAGTAATATCAAATTTTTATCCATCCTAAAGCATGTTCAAAAGCCAGATAGTTACATTATAAAAGTCACATGATCACAGGTTAAGAACAAACTTTCAGATATGACCTGGGGTAAATAAAACTCACCAATTTACAACTCCCCGAAGAACCGTTTATTTCATCCACTACCAGTCGTCAAGATACCTTTCAAAAAATCTTTAGGGTACTTTTTCTTATCCTTTAAGAGTATTTCCATTTATATAGCTGAAAATTTTTTTTTTGAAAATTTTCAATTACACATTCCAAGATCAAAACCTTCCTCAACAGAAAGGACGGTAATAAAGAGACCACAGCCATAGGTTTAGATTTCTATTTTGCCACAGCCCTAAATGAAACTCCTTCGCTTCCCTCCTCCTTTCCACAGCTGCAGGACAGGCTCCCAGGCTACAACTCCCGCCACTCTTCTACAAAAGAAAACGTGCTCTCTGGACTTCCTCCTCTCAACCAGGATTGGCCTGAAACACCCGGGAGAAAGTCAAGCACTGCCTGAGAAAGCAAATCACTATCTGCCTTCTATTACACCCAAGACACCAAGGTCAGAACTCTGCACAACCTACCTGTAATCAAGACAAATCCCTTTCTTTCTTTTTCTTTCTTTCTCTTTCTCTCCTTCCTTCCCTTCCCCTCCCTCCCTTCTTTCTTTTTCTTTCTTTCTTTTTCTCTTTCTCTCTTCTGTTCTCTCTCTCTCTCTCTCTCTCTCTCTCTCTCTCTCTCTCTCTCTCTCTCTCTCTCTCTCTCCCCCCCCCTTTCTTTCTAACAGGGTCTCACTCTGTTGCCCAAGTTGGGGTGCAGTGGCATGATCATGGCTCACTGCAGCCTTGATCTCCTGGGCTCAAGTGATCCTCCCACCTCAGCCTCCCAAGTAGCTAGGACTACAGGTGTATGCCACCACGCCCGGCTATTTTTTCTTTCTTTCTTTCTTTTTGGTAGTAGAGATGAAAATCCTGAGCTCAAGCAATCCTTCCACCTCGGCCCTCCAAAGGACTGGGGTTACACGTATGAGCCACCACACCAAGCCACAATAAATCCATTTAGAGTAAATCTAAATCCATTAAAGCTGAACACGAATATACTCAATACTCTACAATTCCATTCTTAAACATATAACCAACAGAAATGTTTGCTAAAATATGTGTTACAATATTCATAATGACACTATATGTGATAACCAAGGGGGAAAAAAAGGAAAAGCCAAATGTCTATTAGCAATAGAATGGATAAATTTTGATAAAGTCAATCAGAATTGGGCTGAATCAAAAGTCATGTAATCTGACAGAAATGCAATGAAAAGAACATAGCATAACTTCTATAACAGTACTGCTTAAAATGCCTAACTTGAATCTAAATAGGCAGAAACATCAGACAAATCCAAACTCAGAGATACAAAATAATTAGCTGATAATCTTCAAAAGTAATGAAGTCCATGAAAATCTGAGAGAAACTAAGAATCTGTTGCAAACTGAAGGAGACTAAAGAGACATGACAACTAAGTAACACATGTGTAAGTTAGAACTGCATGTGGGATATGATTGAGACAACTGGTGAAACTTAATGGGGTCTGAGGGTTAGATGGTAGTAACTTATCAACATTAATTTTTTTATTTTGATGTTAAATTGTGTTTATGCAGAAAAATGTTCTGTTTGTAGGAATTACACACTAACAAGTATTGGGGGTAACAAGACATCAGGCTAGGAAGTTATTCTCATATGGTTTAAAGAAAAAGTTACTATTTTCTACTTAATTTTCTGTAAGTCTATGATATTTTAAACTTTTTTAAAGTATTAATTTTTTAAGTATGTTCGGAGGGGGAAAAATGAGTAGAAAGGAGTGAAGGGAATTCAAAGTTTATAAATACTATATTTCTTGTCAACAAGCTTAGGTACAAAGCTTAGGCGCAGTTTGCTGAAAATAAATTTATAACAAACTTAAGAACCAAAGTTTTGTCCTTTCTCTCAGTATAGACCTCTCATCTATATCTATAAAGTAAAAAAAAAAAAATTGTAAAAATCTGCCATATATCCTTCTTTCTACACTGGAATATTAGAATGATACATTAAATCACAAATATACACAGATTATCTTGGCTTACCTAAAATAAAAATGTGCAGCAAGTGTAAAATTTTTTTAAGTTGATTTTAAGGCAAATTTATAAAATAAACAGTAAAAACTTATTAAAAATTTATTTAAGCTTTACAATACACAAAATCAAAAGTAACTTTAAAACCCCGAAAGTAAAAGAATTTCAGATTCATTTTCATAGTTAGATTAGTAAGACACTGGGCAGCTTGGCTTGAATAGAAATTACAAAGTGAAAAACTTCATATATTTAATACACGTTAACTGTCTTCTAGGTGGTAGACAATTGTTTTCTGTCTCCCAGTTATCATTCTCCCCTCTCCCCATTCCTACCAATCATCCGTTTTTGTTTGGAATACCTTTTTTTTTTTAGACAGAGTTTCGCTCTTGTTACCCAGGCTGGAGTGCAATGGCGCAATCTCGGCTCACCACAACCTCTGCCTCCTGGGTTCAGGCAATTCTCCTGCCTCAGCCTCCTGAGAAGCTGGGATTACAGGCATGCGCCACCATGCCCAGTTAATTTTTTGTATTTTTTTAGCAGAGACGGGGTTTCACCACGTTGACCAGGATGGTCTCGATCTCTTGACCTTGTGATCCACCTGCCTCGGCCTCCCAAAGTGTTGGGATTACAGGCTTGAGCCACTGCGCCCAGCCTTTGTTTGAAATATTGTGGTTTCAGGAACACACTGACTCTCAACTCCCATGATCCCCCATCTAAAGGGATGACGTTAGACTAGGCCATCCCTTAAACCACAATAACTGCTTTAGTTATAGGCATGTGTGATATGGGTTAAATTGTGTCCCCCCAAAAAAATCATATGTTGAGGTACTAACCCCCAGCACCTCAGAATGTGACCTTATTCAGAAATAGGATTGTTGTAGATGCACTTATTTACCATGAGTTCACATTGGAGTTGAGAGGTGACCTAATATCCTTAGAAAAAGGATATCCCAATATGACTGATATCCTTAGAAAAAGTAGAAATTTGGGACATGCAGGGAGAATCCCATGTAAAGACTGCAGTTATGTTGCCACAAGTCAAAGAACTACCAGAAGCTACAAAAGAGATATGGAATAGATCTTTCCCCAGCACCTTCAGAGGGAGCATGGCCATGCTGACACCTTGATTTCAAACTTCTGCCCTCCAGAACAATGAGACAATACGTTTCTGCTGTTTTAAGACATCTAGTTTGTGGTCCCTTGCTATGGAAGCCCTAGGAAACTAATACAACATATGATTTAAGCAATTTTAAGCATGGTAAATAGTAAAACAAAAACTAAGAACTGAGACAAAGAAACTCTTTTAAATAGTATGCTATACAGATGTAAAGCCTGATCCTATTGGTAACTATTTTTGCAACCGTCAGAAAGCCAGACTGCGGATAAGGCATATGCATAAGGGTAAAGACATCTTCAGAGAAAGAGATGAAACACTCACAAGCTATGTCTGAAGTTCATACTATATCTAGACTTCTAAATTTTAAGACTTAGCAGATTCCATTTATTGGTTAATGTAGTACAGGCTGGTTTCCTATTACCTGCAACTGGAAAAGAAAATATTAACTAATGCAGACACGGATCCAGTACCAGGACGCTTTCTGCTACCAGAGAAAGAGAATTCCACTTTTAAGTTCCTAAGTTAGTGCCTTTAAAAATTAAAACTTCCATTATCCCATTTAATAAAAAGTTTGATGGTTCCAGAACTGGGTTAATTCAGCAACTCAATGACAGCAAAGTGGACTCAAATTCTTTCCATCTTCCCCATATCTATGCAATGAATCGGGTTGTCCTGAAGGTACCTGCCTCATCTCTAGATGACTGAAGCTGTTCCAGGCATCTCATCCAGTGACAACAATATCCAGAGGGGAAAAAAAAGACTACTTCATCCCACATGCCTATTTTTATTTGAGCAAGAAAAATTTTTTTCCGAAGTCCCCAAAGAACTCATACTTTTTAGCCACAATTAAATTGTTACATGCATAGATCAACAATTTGGAAAGAAAGAAATGACTATGATCAGCTTAAAAGCAATATTAACATGCCAGAAGTTTTCTGAAATACATGGTGATATTTTTGGTTGTCATGGAGACTGGGGCCAACATTGGCATTTAACAGATTACAGCAAAGACTGTCCAATATTCTGGAAAATAGTTGGTTATTTCACACAAGGAAGTGTGGTCTAAAAATGTCAACAGACAGAAAATGGGTGAATAAAACGAAGAATAACAAAAGAGCAATGGCCAAACAGCAGACAAATATCCGTGTCCTCCACAGAGGTTCACACCTCTAAGAAAAGTGGTGAAAGACACTTTTCTTAGCTATAAATAGAATATAATCTAGGGTAGTGATGGACAAGTAAAGAAACAATGTAAAAGCATCAACTTTAATGATGATAAAGAAGTAACAGAATTAGGAATGGAGAAGGAATATATTAACAGTTACTAAATATCTGTTAAGCTAGGTATTCTCATAAATTCCTTCATTAAATAAAGACAGTTAACATTTTAGTCTTCCCAAATGCCGACATAGCTAAATTATGCATATTGAGGTAATCTCGGAGAGTCAATAAAAATTTATTTGTATCAGAAAATACTACAGTTTTTAACTCGGAAGGAAAGCTTGGCATATGCTTAATCTATAATCAGTACAGCTTAAAAGAGCCATGTCATAAAACTCTGAAGTCCTCTTGTGCATGAAGTATAAAAAATGTATTAAAAACTAGACTCAGATTAAAAGACAACTCTAAAATATGTGTTTTACATATAAAAAATCACTGATCATGTCATTTACTCCACACAGCTACCTCCAAATTCACCCACTACAGAGCTATTCATTGCAGCAACAGCATATCACTGTGTTAGTATTTAAGCATTTAGATTTTCTTCTATATTGTCTTCCACCAATACCAAATACTAATTAAGAACAGAAACCTAGAAGTTATATCTACCACAGGCCACACTAAATTGTTACGAGCCACATATGAAGTCTATTTCTAAGGAAAAAAAGACATGATCTTGAAGAAACCCACAGAGGTTACTCATAAAATTAATCACTCACCATTGGTATTAGTAGGATCAAAGAAAAAAATTTTAAAAACCAACTATGGGCAGTAACAAATAAAAACCTAGGAGTTTTGTGATTAATAGTCCAACATCATAAGTAATCTGAATATCATTACGAAAATTAAATTAACTTATTTCCTAGAGAAACATAGAATAAAACTACCAAGGATATACAACTGAAAGTGTGAAAATGTCAAACATGGAAATAAAGTGAAATACTTACTGCTAAAGCCTTGGACAGTTTGGCTCTAAATTCATTCAGGATGATTGCCACAATGTCCTTAGGAGGTACGTAAGCAAAGCCATCTTCCAAATAGACTTTCCTTCCTCGAAACAAATCCAGAGCATCAGCAAAAGGGATCTGATTAAGAGTGAAATAGGGAAAATAAGTCAGCACCTGTCATTAAATCCTCCAAAGTCTTCATATGTATTAAGTATAAACAAAGAAATTCATTAGTCCTAGCAGAGTCAAAAGAATAACAAAATGATTCATCCTCCTTAAAACTCAACAGCATTAGGAAAGAGTGGCAGTACAAAAATACATTCATTTCAGAGGTGACGCTTTGAAAAATAGCAACACTAAAAGGCCAAGTTGGAATGCTTTCTTTTATTTCTTAACCTCTGAATTTACCAAACATAATTCCCAGGATTTCAAACTCTTAACTTAAGACTTCTACACATGTTGCATTCATCTCACATGATACATCCCACATTTTATTCTGCATCAGATAGAATCCTAATTGGTAAACAACATCGGTAATTACCTAATTGCTAAACAACAGTGCTAAAAATTACTTAATAAGTAATTCCAATTTTTTCATCTGTGTTTCCGTTCTTTTTCCAGAGAAATATACTGAGAAAGCTAATCTCAATCCTAAGAAATAGAAATAACAAGCATTCAGTTTTGCTATGAAAATAAGTATTTGCCCCAAGAATTTATTTTTAAAAGTACTTAGAATTTCTAAGCCCTATGAACAATCCTAAAATACTAAGAGATGAGCAAAACGTGTTATTAGTAAACTGTAAAAATCATCTTTACTCTCCAATACAGAGTTTTTCTTTTTTTAAAAAATGAGGTTAAAAAATTAGGTGAGAAATGATTCCCAAACTGCCTATTCATCCAAGTTTTAAAGATGAATTAAATATAAATGCATACAATTTTCTATATATCCAATGACATCTCACACTATAAACAGATAGTATGTTTTTAAACAACTTTTGATTAATTCATCAATTTCTACAACTTCAAAACAGTCCCTGCCCTCATGGGCACACATAGAAAGTCAAAAAGCCCAACAGATCAGTATTGTGTGACACTGCACCAAACAGATGGCTTACACAGGACATATCAGAGGAGCAAGTAAGAGGTTTATTGCAATAACATATGCAAAAAAAAAGAACAGAAGCTTAAAACATGAATTCTATTCCAAGTTCTGATACTGACCAGACTTATAATTTGGTAAATCTAATGAATTCCTCTAAATCTCAGCAGCCAGATCTGTAAAACTGAGAGAGGGAAGAAAGAGATAGGCTAACTGACCCTAAGGGATTCTTTAGCTACAATATTCCATGCTTCTAGCTTATTAAGGTGGTCACGGTGGAAATAAAAATGTGGAAGTAGAAGCAAAAGATGATGTGAAGGCACACGAACTGGAAATGTGTGCTGTAAGAGAAATAAACGTTGATCCCCACACTCTAAGCTTGAAAGGCTGACTGAATGATGGCCCAACAGTCAAAACAAAGAAGCTGGAATGGAGGGATTTTAAACTACTGGCACTCACTCACAGTAATTAGCACATTCTTTTCAAAGAAAATTGTGGGGTTGCAGTTGTCAAATTGTGAAATGAATATAAGCTCTTTCCTCTTCCCCTTTTGGAAGGGTTTGTGTGAAGTAGCCATCTGCACTGAGTGAGGAGGGGAAACCAAGGTGGTCCAGCACAGGATGGTGCAATCTGAGTAGGTTAAAGAAGGCATTCACATAGGAAAAAAGTAGGCTTACAATGTCAGATCCCAAACAGAATGACAGAGAAACGATGAGGCGAGACAGCATAATGTCAGAGGCCAAGAGCAGCGAAGGGGACTTCCAAACAGAGTTTTGGGCCAAATGCATCATGAGGGTTTCCTGGCAGGGGACAGCCCAGTGCAGGGTGTAAGAAGCCAAACAATGCAAGGAGGGTATTCCTTTAGGAAAAGAGCCTGCAGTGGGGGTCCAGAGCCCAAGCAGGTTTGGGAATGCATCTGTGGAAGGTGACACCCCGGCAGAGAACACTGGCAAACCCTTAGTGCAATGAGTACAGTATGTGTACAGGAGAAGGAGTAGCTGTGGTGATGAGAAGCTATAAAAATGGATTTCTTATATATATATATAAAGCTCAATGTGACATATTTAACAAAACCTAGGAAATATTTTACATGTTTACATACCTTATAAATGGACTCCTGATCCAACTTTAATCCAATTAAATTTGATGAAACAATAATCTCCTTTTCTCGAAGAGTCTTCTCTTTATCACTTATCTTAAAAAAAACATATTTTAAGCTGTTATAAATATCTAAAGTCCTCATTCAGATTCAATAAAACGATTTCCTGTTTTAATGCACACTGTATACTTATATTAAAAACTGTAAAACCTTGGTATAGCAAATCAGTTCTAACATTTCTGAATCATTATCATTAGTGAAGACAAAAGAGAGAAAAAAATCTAAATTCAAAATTCTTTCAAATTTTAATTCCGTTAATTTCTTCAGAAATTTTTTGAGGTATACCTCAAAAGAACAGTAGCAGACAAAGAGAAAATATTTTAATGAGAAAAAGGAAAAAACTTACCATAAAAACTCAGATTAATGTAGAATAAAAAATGAGCATTATCCTTATTCGGTTTATGTTAATTTATTAAAATATCCTAATTGAGGTTAGAGCGCTTTAACTATTCCTCAATTTTCTAGCCACATAATTCCAAACTTAAAACACTAGTTTTTCTAAGAACAACTATAAATCTATTATCTCAGACTGATTATGGCTTTACAAAGATTGATAGATCTGACTAGTAAAAGTGTTAAACTTCTATACCAAAACGTATTTCTGTAAATGAAGATGAAATATAAGTGACAAACTGAGGAAAATATTTACATCATCTGATGTGTGAGTTAGCCTCAGTAAACTCCTAGTTGGCCATATATAAGAATTAAAACATGAACAGCTAATAGTTAAATAAGTAAAAATAATGAATGCTAAATTAAAATAATAATGTGTAGTATTTTCCACCTATCAAAATGGTAAAAGTTAAAAATATTTAGAATATGCAGTGTTAGGACAATCTTTGTGTACCAACACTTTGATAATATATATCAAATAGCCTTTAAAAATTCAGGTTGTGGGGCTGGGCACAGTGGCTCACACCTGTAATCCCAGCACTATGGGAGGCCGAGGCAGGTGGATCATGAGGTCAGGAGTTCAAGACCAAACTGGCCAATATGGTGAAACCCCATCTCTACTAAAAAACACAAAAATTAGCTGGGCATAGTGGCTCATGCCTGTAATCCCAGCTACTCGGGAGGCTGAGGTAGGAGAACTGCTTGAACCAAGATCCACAAGGTGGAGGTTGCAGTGAGCCAAGATTGTGCCACTGCACTCCAGCCTGGGCTACAGAGCAAGACTCCATCTCAAAAAAAAAAAAAAACGCAGGCTGTAACATTTTATTTCCAGATTGTTCACAAATAAATAACAGGACAAGCACAGAAATACAAACATTTCATTACAGTGTTATTTACAATAAAGAAAAATACTAAATGTCCAACATGTATTTAGTTAAATAAACTGCAGCAGAACTTGCTGTTTCAGTAAAACAGGCTGTATTGCTCAGGTCAACCTCTTAGAGAAAACAAAACAAAACAAAACACTGATACATTTTTAAAAACATCTTTACAACACAGAAAGTTAATGTACAAAGTCAGGCCCACATAAAGTGGGATATCTGACAAGAGACCTTCCTGCTCAAATGATGTAGGATATCAGGGAATCTCAAGCCTTGACCTTGTTTTAAGGTGGTATCTGATTCAAATGCCCAGGCACCTCGAAAAGGCAAACTCAAATCCTCTCTGGAGGAGCCTTCACAGTATGCCTCAAAGTATTCCTACAGATAAATTTTCAAATACAATGTCAAGCACACTATTTTATAACAAGGTGTACAAAAAAACTACTTTATGAACGAAAACAATAGAGAACTCACAAAGTATACAGATAACTATACTACCATGTGTACAGAAATAAAAGACAAGAAAAATCTATATGAAGTAGAGACTATAAAAAGTGATTTCTTTTTTTTTTTTTTAAGAAAAAGGCTGGGCATGGTGGCTCACATCTGTAATCCCAGCACCTCTGGAGGCCAAGGTGGGAGGATCACTTGAGTCCAGAAGTTTGAGACCAGACTGGACAACACAGTCAGACCCTATCTCTACAGAAAAAAATTTAACAATTGGCTGGATGTGGCAGTGTACACTTGTAGTCTCAGCTACTTGGGAGGCTGAGGTGGGAGAACTGTCTGAGCCCAGGAGTTAAAGGCTGCAGTAAGCTATGATCACATTACTGCACTCCAGTCCAGGTGGTACAGAGAAGAAGAAGAAGAAAGAAGAAGGAAGAAAGAAGAAGAAAAAAGAAGAACAGGAAGGAGGGAGGAAGAGGAATAAGAGGAAGAGGAAGAAGTGGAGGAGAAGGAAGACGAGTAAGAAGAGGAAGAGGAGGAGGAGAAGGGGGGAAGAGCAGCAGGAAGAGGAGGAGAAAAAGCTTTCTGATGTGCTGTTTTATATGACTGAACGCAATCTGGGTTTCCATTAAAAAGGTCCCAAACACACATTTTGTGAATCTAAGAAATTACATTTCTAGCCCATTGAGCCCTTACAAGAATATATAAATATCCAACCCTAAGACCTAAAATCAAGCAATGCGTGAAAATGCTTTGTGATGTGCTGTTTTATATCACTGAATGAAACCTGTGCTTTACTAAACAGGTTCCAAACACACATTTAGTTGAATATAAGAAATGACATTTCAGAGATGGTTAGGCCTATATAAGAAAAAAAAAGGGAAAAAGGAAAATAAATTCTAGAAACAGACAAAAAAAATTTAGGCACAGAAATTTAAAACTCAATGGAGTCATGAAGAAATCCCTGAAATTCTGGTAACTGAACAATTACTTGAGGATAATCCAGAACCTTATCAGCCTTCACATGGATCTGCTGCCCATTTTCAACTTATCTAGTGAGTCTGAGATCTCAGATCCCAAATTTAGATTAAAATTGCCCTGGACTAGCAATGATCCCAAGCCAATGAACAGATGAAAACCCTTCTAGAAAGATATAATCCTGCTAAGCATCAATATAGTTCACAAATAACTTTCCAAACACAATCTCCAGCATACATCGGTAACAAAGCACACCAGGAAATGAAACTCCATGAATAAAAACAATATACATAAGGACAAAAAAGTATCAAGATTGAAAAAAAAGAACAAAAACTTTCTCTTTGCAGATTATGTGATTTAGTACACTCAGAAAATCCAGAAGAATTCACAATAAATTATCAAAACTAGTGGCCTAATTGAGTAAGGTTTCTGGATTCAAATATAGAAAAACTATTTATATTTCTATATTCCAGCAACAAAATTCAGTAATGGAATTTTTTTAAGCTACCATTTATAATAGAATTAAAACTATCAAGGATATAGCAATAAGTTTCTAACAAAATATATGCAAGGCCTTTACCAACAAAAATATAAAATCTTACTGAGAGAAACTAGAAAAAAATTAATTAATATAGATATCCCTAAACATCAACCAGAAAACTTAACATTGTAAATGTTTTAAATCTCTTCAAATTGACCTATAGATTCAATACAATCCCAAACAAAATCACAATAGCTTTTGCATATGCCTCCGTGTGTGGAAATTTATAAGCTGGTTGTAAAATGCATAAGAACATGCAAAGGGCCAAGAAGAGCCAGGACAGAAATAACAACAACAAAAAAAAAAGAGTCAATATAATAGAAAAATGAGCAAAAGACATTAACAGGCACCTTACATATGAGAAACTTCAAAGAGTCAAAAAATATGTTAAAAGATGCTCAACCTCCTTAGTCATCAGGATTTGAAACCATGATGGAAACCTAAATGACACATCATTACATGACAATTAGAATGGTTAAAATATAAAAATGGCCAGGTATGGGAGTTGGCTTCTGCAATCCCAGCTACTTGGGAGGCTGAGGCAGTTGGATTGCTTGAGGCCAGGAGTTTGAGACTAGCCTGGGCAACTAAGTGAAACCTCTATCTCTCACAGAGTCTTGCTTGTTCACCCAGGCTGGAGTGCAATGGTATCATCACAACTCACTGTAGCCTCAACCTCCTGAGTAATTGGGACTACAGACATGAACCACCATGCCCAGCTACTTATTTTTAAATTTTTTAAATATTATTTTATTTCTTCTTATAGAGATGGGATCTCCCTATGTTGCCCAGGCTGGTCTCAAATGCCTGGGCTCAAGGGATCCACCCACTTTGGCCCCTCAAAGTATCAGAATTATAGGTGTGAGCCACCATGCCTGGCCATTTTTTACATTTTTTATAGAGATGGGGTCTTACTAAGTTACTTAGGCTGGTCTCAACTCCCTGGAATCAAGTTATTCTCCCACCTTGGCCTCCCAGTGTGCTAAGATTATAGGCATAAACCATGATATGGCCAACCTAAAAAAAATTTTTTTAATTAGCTGGATGTGATAGTGTGTGCCTATAGCCCCAGCTGAGGCAGGACTATAGACACACACCATCATATCCAGCTAATTTTTAAAAAAAGGCTGAGGTAAGAAGATCTCTTGAGCCCAGGAGTTTAAGGTTACAGTGATCTATGATCATAACACTACTCTCTAGCCTGGGTGATAGAGGAAGGGTCAGCATCATCCTGATACCAAAACCTGGCAGAGATACAACCAAACAAAAGAAAACATTAGGCCAATATCCTTGATGAACACCCATGCAAAAATCCCCAACAAAATACTTGCAAAACAAATCCAGCAGCACATCAAAAAGCTTATCCACCATGATCAAGTTGGTTTCATCCCCAGAATGCAAGGCTAGTTCAACACACACAAATCAATAAACGTGATCCATCATAAACAGAACTAAAGATAAAAACGACATGATTATCTCAATAGATGCAGAAAAGGCCTTCAGTAGAATTCAACATCCTTTCATGTTAAAAACTCTCAAAAAACTGAGTATTAAAGAAACATATCTCAAAATAATAAGAGCCATATATACAAACTCACAGTGAATATCATATGGAATGGGCAAAATCTGGAAGCATTCCCACTGAAAACCAGCACAAGACAAGATTGCCCACTCTCACCACCCATATTCAATATAGTCTTGAAAGTTCCAGCCAAGGCAATCGGGCAAGAGAAAGAAATAAAGGGTATTCAAACAGGAAGAGAGAAACTCAAACTACCTTTGTTTGCTGATGACATGATCCTATATCTAGAAAACCATATTGTCTCAGCCCAAAAGCTTCTTAAGCTGATAAGCAACTTCAGCAAAGTCTCAGGATATTAAATTAACATGCAAAAGTCAGTAGCATTCCAGCCAGGCTAGGTGGCTTACACCTGTAATCCCAGCACTTTGGAAGGCCAAGATGGGTGGATCACCTGAGGTGAGGAGTTCATGACCAGCCTGGCAAACATGGCTAAACCCTGTCTCTACTAAAAATACAAAAATTAGCGAGACATGGTGGTGCACAACTGTAATCCCAGCTATTCAGGGGGCTGAGGCAAGAGGATTGCCTGAAACAGGGAAGCAGAGGTTGTAGTGAGCCAAGATGATACCACTGCAGTCCAGCCTGGGCAACAGAGTGAGACTCTGTCTCACAAAAAAAAAAAAAAAAAAAAAAAAAAAATTCACTAGCATTCCTATACACCAACAATAGCCAAATCAAGAAGGCAATCCCATTAACAATTGCCACAAAAAGAATAAAATACCTAGGAACACAGCTAAAAAAGAAAGTAAGGGAACTCTTCAAGGAGAACTACAAATCACTGCTCAAAGAAATCAGAGATGACACAAACAAATGGAAAAACATTCCATGCTCACGGACAGGAAGAATCAGTATCGTGAAAATGTCCATCCTGTCTGGAGCAATTTATAGATTCAATGCTAATCCCAGCAAACTACCATTGACATTCTTCACATAATCTTGTTAAAAAACTATTTGAAAATTCATATGGAACCAAAAGAGAGCCCAAATAACCAAGGCAAACCTAAGCAAAAAGAACAAAGCTGGAAGTATCACACTACCTGATTTCAAACTACACTACAGGGCTACAGTAACCAAAAGAACATGGCACTGGTATAAAAATGGGCACATAGACCAATGCAACAGACTAGAGAAACCAGAAATAAGACTGCATGTCTACAACCATTTGATCATCAACAAAGCTGACAAAAATAAGCAATGGGGAAAGCATTTCCTTTTTAATAAATGATGCTGGGAGAACTGGCTAGCATAAGCAGAAAATTGAAACTGGACCCCTTCCTTATTCCATATATAAAAATCAACTCAAGATGGATTAAACACTTAAATGTAAAACCTAAAATTATAAAAACCCTAGAAGAAAATCTAGGCATTACCAATCAGGACATAAGCACAAACAAGATTTCAAGATGAAGACACCAAAAGCAATTAAAACAAAAGCAAAAAATGACACATGGGATCTAATTAAACTAAAGCACTTCTACACAGCAAAAGAAACTACCAACAGAGTAAACAGACAACCTAAAGAATAGAAGAATATTTTTGCAATCTATACATCTGACAAAGGTCTAATATCCAGCATCTATAAAAAACTCAAATTTGCAAGGAAAAAAAAACATTAAAAAGTGGGCAAAGAACATGAACAGACTCTTCTCTGAAGAAGACATACATGTGGCCAACAAACATGAAAAAAAAACTCATGTCAGTGCTCATTAGAGAAATGAAAATCAAAACCACAATGAGGTACCATTTCACCCCAGTCAGAATGTCTATTACTAAAACGTCAAAAAACAACAGAAGCTGGTGAGGTTGTGATGAAAAAGGAATGCTTTTACACTGCTGATGGGAGCGTAAATTAGTTCAACCATTGTGGAAGACAGTGTGGTGATTCCTCAAAGACCTAGAGGCAGAAATACCTTTTGACCCAGCAATCCCCTTACTGAGTATATACCCAAAGGAATATAAATCATTTTATAATAAAGATACAAGCACACATATGTTCACTGCAGCACTGTTCACAATAGCAAAGACATGGAGTCAACCCAAATGCACATTAATGATGACAGACTAGATAAAGAAAATGTGGTACATATATACCATGGAATACTATGTAGCCATAAAAAGGAACAGGGACATGGATGGAGCTGTAGGCCATTATCCTTAGCTAACTAACACAGCAACAGAAAACCAAATACCACATATTCCATATGTTCTCACTTCTAAGTGGGAGCTGAATGATAAGAACACATGGACACATGGGGAGGAACAATACTCACTAGGCCTTTTGGAAAGTGGGAGGTGAGAAGCGGGAGAGCATCTGAGGATGGGCTGAATACCTCATACACCAGTTACTATACAAAAGCTGAAATACAGCAGAGGAGGAAGTTTGGGTGTGTCAATCTAGCAGATTATTCAAAAGTTGATGATGATTGAGATCCATGTGTACTATCTACTGGTTACTATGCTAACCATTTTACTTATACTATCTCACTTAATCCTACTAATAACCCTACATGGTAGATATTATCTTAGTTCTACAGCTAATTAATATGAGTAAAAACCAAACTGGATTTCTAACCAAAGTCTATCGAATGCTAAGATCCACTAGGCCATGTGGTCTCCAAACAAATAAACAGATACTACTTTGCAGGAAAGGAAAGTTGAACAAACATGTAACATCAAAAGCAATGGAAGACAAGACAAGGTCATCAACTGGAAACTTTCACTTCACTTCCTCTTTAGTGAAGAACAAGATAAAGATACAGAAACTAAAAAATGTAATACAACTAAATGCCATGAGAAGTTGGTTTTTGTTTTGTTTTGTTTCGTTTTTGTTTTTGTTTTTGAGATGGAGCCTTGCTCTGTCGCCCAGGCTGGAATGCAGTGGCGCGATCTCAGCTCACTGCAGCTTTGGCTCACTGCAACCTCTACCTCCCGGGTTTAAGCAATTCTCCTGCCTCAGCCTCCTAAGTAGCTGGGATTACAGGTGCATACCACCATATGCGGCTAATTTTTGTATTTTTTAGTAGAGACGGGATTTCACCATTTTGGCCAGGCTGGTCTCAAACTCCTGACCTCATGATCACCCGCTTAGCCTCCCGAACTGCTGTAATTACAGGCATGAGCCACTGCGCCCAGCACCATGAGAAGTTTTATAGGTAAAAATTTTAAAGGGTATCAGAGCACAAATTACAGATAATCAATACTCATTCTAGAGTACTTAAATTGAGATTTAGCAATAGCAAATATTTCCCTAAGAGCTAAAGCCAGATTTACATACATCTCTGTTGACAGTAACTTCTCTACTTAATTGACTATTTACCTCTCACTTTGCATTCCATAAGGGAAATCCTCTGAAACTCAAATAGGCAAGCTGACACACACAGCAGAGAATATCTGAGAGGAAGTAGCTATTTTAAGTTTTAGAGCCAAGCTATAATCTTCAAGCAGCAATTAATAAAGGAAGAAACTGATCGGGGAGATCAGTGAAAGGAGAAAAAATGTTCCTGTCTTCATGATGGTCTTCCATTGCTTTTTAAGTCAGCATCTAATTTAAATACAAAATTATATTTCAAATTTTCCCAGTAAACATTTATCTGAAATTAAATATAATTTTAATATACATATCTGTGTTTCCCACCATTAATAATAATTATAATTGATTACATGTATTGTTTTTTGCCCAAATAAATCTTGCCTAGATCTGGCAAAACTGAAGTTGAAGCCAAATGTGTTAACCTGTCGTAATCCTTTTATAACCACTTTTTACACAGCAATCAAGAAATTAGTATCTTTGGACATACAGATGTTTGTCCTAATATTATTTTAGGTTCTAACTATACAAATCCCATATCAATATCTATGTTCCACTAAAACTTCACCAGCATAATATAGTATCTAACCTTTCCCTAAATTCAAGTATTTGTGTTACCAATACCACAGTTATTTCTAACTTAGTAAGCAATTAACTGTTTACCAAGTAAATGTCAGGAAAGCACCCATCAGTTCAGCTGTCACACAACGGAATACTTTAGCTACAAGAGACTTTACTTCTTCAAATAGTCTTCCACCTTAGAAATATACAAGATATAATTTTGGGGAAAAAAAACCTCACAAACTTAAATAAAAATTACAGTTTAATGCAATATTTCTTCTCATTGAAATCTACCCCACCCAAAGAAGTACAAAAGCTGTCTAGTCTTGCGCAGATTAGATGTTATAGATAAAATTCTGGGCCAGGCACAGTGGCTCACGCCTGTAATTCCAGTACTTTGGGAGGCTGAGGAGGGCAGATCACTTGAGGTCAGGAGTTTGAGCTCAGCAGCCTGGCCAACATGATAAAAGCCCATCTCTACTAAAAATACAAAAATTAGCCGGGTGTGGTGGTGCATGCCTATAATCCCAGTTACTAAGGAGGCTGAGGCAGGAGAATCCCTTTAACCTGGGAGGCAGAGGTTGCAGTAAGCTGAGATGGCACCACTGCACTCCAGCCTGGGTGGCAGAGTAAGACTCTGTCTCAAAAAAAAAAAAAAAAAAAAAAAGTTATAGACAAAATTCTAAGGAATTCAATGTGTTTCTAAACTTTCACCCAAAGTAAGCAAATAAACTCAAAATCATGCTCATTTGATCTAAATTTCATGTCACTTCCTGTTTCATGGCCTATGAGCAAATATTCTGGTTTTCTTTGGTGAATTTAAGAATGCATCCATTTGTCAAACACATTCTAAATATTTATTTATCTATTTAGTTATAACCAAAATGAAAATCAAAAATATACCACAATTCTCATTGAAAAATGTAGGATGACTGTCTGAAATTTTACTATTAAATAATTAATATAAATAATTAATATAAACTACTATTGACTTCATTATTTCAAATTCCTAAAATAATCTTGAGTACTCTCTTTTCTCTTGCTTTCTCCTTAAAAACTAATGGAGAAAATATAAGCATATTTCATTTATTTAGGTTCTCCTAAATGAGATTACCTGCTGCATACCTAAGAAAAACACTCATTCTCTGAAAGAGCAAGACAAGATAAAATGGCTTCCTGCTTCTTCTGACAAAGAATATGACTGAAAACAGATACAGTGGAACAATTATAATAGAGTAAACTAGCAGAGAGAATAGTTTTCAGAATCATAGAAACCTGTCTTCGAATCCTAAACAGGTTTGTTAACCTCTTTACACCTCAGTTTCTTCAGGGATAAAATGAAGGAAATCATACCTATCTCATGTAGCTTTTGTTGGGATTAAATAAAGTACGTGAAGTGTCTACAAAAGTCCTACCATACAGCACACCTTTAATACATGGTAAACACTTGTTATTACTATCTGTAATTTACATTTTTATTAGTTTCTATATTTCAGGGATTTTCCCCAAGTAATAAAGTAAAATGTTTACTGCAACTGACACAGTTTCTATAAACTTGTCATTTCATTAAACTAACACAAGACTTGGTCTATAGGGGTATTCAAAATAACTAAAAAAGTCAGCTATGTTATCATTGCAGTATCTTACAATCAAGGTGTAGTATGCTTCCTCCTAAAGTAAACATCCTCCTAAAAAGAGATGTATAAATAAATGGCTCAACATGGAACTCACATTTTGAGTGACTTACATTACTATTCTAGAGATGCTCAATCTTCACTCTGATTTTCTTTTTTTCTTTTCTTTTTTTTTTTTTTTTTTGAGACGGAGTTTCGCTCTTGTTACCCAGGCTGGAGTACAATGGCGCGATCTCGGCTCACTGCAACCTCTGCCTCCTGGGTTCAGGCAATTCTCCTGCCTCAGCCTCCTGAGTAGCTGGGATTACAGGCACGCACCACCATGCCCAGCTAATTTTTTGTATCTTTAGTAGAGACGGGGTTTCACCATGTTGACCAGGATGGTCTCGAGATCTTGACCTCGTGATCCACCCGCCTCGGCCTCCCAAAGTGCTGGGATTACAGGCTTGAGCCACCGTGCCTGGCCCACTCTGATTAATTTTCAATCAACAGAGACTCTGAACATTCTAACTTTGAAGTTCTGCTCTTGCCACCACTACTCATAATTCCCCACATCTCAATCCCTATTATTCATATGCACCCACTCAAGAGTCAGTACCTGAATGTTTCAAATAGCAGTACATGATATAATGGTATAACTTTTTTATCAAGTAAAAATCACACTGGGTTTTAACTGTTTTGGTAAAGTTATATTTCCATATTCCAAAATCATGTTATTTTATATGCTGCCTTGCTAATAGAATTAGGGATTTGCGCTATGTGTCTTTTTCTTTTTTATATTCTTCATCAAACCAGGAACGGGGAGAGGCAATTTCACTCTGTCAAAATCCTGAAAACAGATTAAGGAGAAGCTCTGGAGAAGCAAATACTCTACACAGCACATAGAAGGGTAGCGGATGTCTGTATAAACTATTACTATTCATCCTGTACAGAGTCCCTCACTGAGGAAGAATTATACATCTCCTACCTGCTGAACTAAGGTGTAGCCAAGTGACTTGCTATGGCCAGTGAAATCTGAGCGGTGTCATTCCTAAGCAAAAGCTTTATGAGGTTTATGAGCATGTTCTCTCATCCTTTTGCCACAGCAACTGGTGAAGTTCCATATGCAGAGCTACTGGATCTGCGTGAGTCCAGAGTCAAAATTACCCACAGCAGGGTTGTAACTGGCCCATGAAGACACATAACATGAACAAGGAACAAACCTTTCTATAAGTCACTGAGATATGGGGTCATTACCAATGCATAACCTAACTTGCAATAGTGATCTCCATCTCTGCAACATACACTGTCATCAATAAAGTGTTTTCAGCACAAACTTCCAATATATGTATATTTATTTACAAATTATATGCATGTATTACCGCACATTCTGCACTTAAAACATGCCATACCCATGCCCAAAATGTGGAAGGGATGAGACTAAAAATATATGTTGTATTATTTATTTCCTTCCCACATTCCCAAAAGATAATCTTGGGGATGCCATTTTGGAACCACTAGGCTAACACACTGGCCTCTAAAGTAAACATAAAACTAAAGCTTCCCAGAGATTTAAGCTTCTGTAAGCTTCCAATCAACAATACTCAATCACATTTATAAATAGTTTGGATAAGAGTTTTCTATTTGAATCCACACAGCTCTCTTAGACCTTGCTCATTAAATAAGTATGTAGGTACATTATTTGCTAGTAAAGCTTTTTAAAATTACAGATTCCTGGTGCCACCCATACCTACAGATTGAAGCCCTGAGGCGTAATTTTTTTAAAAGTCCATTAGTGGTTCTGGCATACACCACTGGACTAAACAGCATATGCCAGGAATAGAATCTACTTTTCTAAAATAAATGTATAATATATATACATATATATATATATATATATATATACATGCACACATATATATACATACATATATACACATATATATATATATACATACATACATATATATATACACACACACACACACACACACACACACACACATAATAAAACAATTAGGAATCATTTCTTTTATTAAAAAATGAAAACTGTGAATAGATTAAATGCTAAAAGCAAACATCATAACTTTTAATGTTATTGCCATTTCAAAAAGGTATAGGTTCTATATTGGTAGCAAATATTGTGATTATAAAGGGTAATTTGTTTCCCAAATGAACTGTGACCTAATCTTCAATCTGGAGTACATGGGGATTAAAGATGGCTGCAAAGTCTGACCCATCTTCCATTGAGAGCTAAGATCTATTGGCCCTCCCCTTGAATCTGGCCTGGCCTGTGACTACTTTGACAGACATGAGTGATGCCTTTCCAGGCCCAGGCTTATTGTTTGAGAGGACTGGCAGATTCTGCCTTGTTCTCTTGAAGTCCTAGATCACCAAGTAAGAAGTCTAACTGCCTCATTTGAGGAATCACATGGAAAGGCTTCCAGCAGAGTCGAGCCTTCTCCAAGTTCTCACATATGCTCACATATGCATAAGCATGTGAGTGATGTCGTCTTGGACACCCTAGACTAGACTAGTTGTCAACTAAGGAATCCCATATATAATATTATGTGAAACGTAAGAATTGTCCTGTAAGCCCAATCTGAATCCCTAACCCTCAAAAGTGTGAGATATAATAAGATGGGTACTGTTTTAAGTTTTATAATTAAGTTTTGTTTCTAAGTTTTAACATCAGGTTTTGGAATTGTTGTTTTAGGTTTGGAGGTATTTCTTACACAGTGATAAATAACCCAAACATTTGTCAACCTGAAATAAAAGTTAGTTCTAAATACTTTTTTCTATCTGCAATCCAGTTTTTTTTTTTGGAGGCAGAGCATCACCCCTGTTGCCCAGGATGGAGTGCAATGGCACAATCTCGGCTCAGTGCAACCTCTGCCTCCCGGGTTCAAGCAATTCTCCTGCCTCAGCCTCCAAGTAGCTGGGATTACAGGTGTCTGCCACCATGCCCAGCTAATTTTTTGCATTTTTAGTAGAGATGGGGTTTCGCCATATTGACCAGGCTGGTCTCGAACTCCTGACTGAGGTGATTCGCCTGCCTCAGCCTGCCAAAGTGCTGGGATTACAGGCATAAGCCACAGTGGCCAGCCAATGTAATCCAATTCTTACAACATACTTTCTTCATTTAAATGTACAAAGGAAAGCCATATAATAGGAAACAAATTTTAACTGGAAAAATCTTTAGCAAAGAGACAAAAACAGAAAATAAAAAAGGAAATAATTACCACTGTGTGGAGGTATTAATTAACTAAAATTGATAGGATGGTATAGTACTTCACTCACAAATTTTTTTGTCATTTATAATCATCTAAAACATTAAAAGTTAGAAAATGAATGATAATTTAATATCCTGACATTCTAATTAGTAGGTTGATGTCTCAGTAATACTGCCAAGCTAATCAATATAAAAATCAATTGTCTGGTTACTTTATTACTGTTTCTATTTTAATAGCATAGGCACATTTGGAATATAGTAAAATTAACATCAAAAAGGAAAGATTATTTACTTATACTAAAGCATATTTCTTCTCTTCTCCAAGAAAACAAATCTCTTAAAAAAAAAATAGGTAATTTAATCAAGACCTCTACCTCCTTGCTCTCTCATGAGGACACTAAGCTAGCATAAATTAACATAACCTTATTCCCTCCTTTTCCCTCCACCCTAGCCAGCTCCTTCCCCCTTACAGATTACTGCTCTCCACTATTCAATGCCTCGAGTTCATCATACTCTTAATGGCATCTTACTACGGTGACCAACCATCCAGTTTTCCCAGGAATAAGAGGTTTCTCAGGATGTGGGACATTCAGTACTAAAACTGGAACAGACACAGTCCAAATCCAAATCTTGTCAACATCATAACATCCACCTTCTCGCCACTGTACAAATGGACTGCTACACCCATATGGATGATCCAGTCAGCACTCGTTTCACACAGTCTCTGGCATCCTCTGACCCACTCACACTCCACTTCTGCAGCCCACTCCCATGATCACAGCACAATTCACAAGCACCTCATCACCTCAACTCTCATACATTTTCCCCAACCACATCTCCATGTCCTTCCTGATCACTCACTCTGTTATCCCCACTACACAAGCTGTTTGTGTCCATCAAGGTTCCTTTTTATCTCAGGCTTTTAAACTCTTTTTAGTTTCAATTTTCTTCCCCTAAAGACTTTGCCCTCCAATTATACCCACCTATCTGCACTTCCTATAGTGTACCATGTCTTTCACTTCTATGACTTTACACATACTTCCCCTATCTGAAATGTCTTTCCATATCCTCTGTTTCTACTGGAACATTTTTATGCAGCTAATGCATTACCTCTGCAAAGTTTCACCAGGTTTCCTAAGTCATAGTTACTCCCATCTCCATGCTTGTACATACCTGTCTGCTTCAAAATACAGGTTTCCTAAGGCATAGTTACTCCCATCTCCATGCTTGTACATGCCTGTCTGCTTCAAAATACAGGTTTCCTAAGGCATAGTTACTCCCATCTCCATGCTTGTACATACCTGTCTGCTTCAAAATACAGTTACTATATTTTTTATGTACAATACTGTAAGCATTTAGATCTCCCTCACTAACATATGAACCTAAACACAGGTAAATGTGTCATAACAATTATATTCCCAGTTCTTTGTTTTTGAGATATGGTCTCACTCTATTGCTCAGGCTGGAACAGCTCACTTTAGCCGTTACCTCCGAAGCTCAAGCAATTCTCCTGCCTCAGCCTCCCAAGTAGCTGGGATTACAGGCACAGTAATGTGCCACCATGCCCCCGCTGATTTTTAATTTTCTGTAGAGAATGGGTCTCACTATGTTGGTCTCAAACCCCTGAGCTCAAACCCCTGAGCTCAAACCCCTGAGCTCAAACAATTCTCCTGCCTTGGCCTCCCAAAGTGCTGGGACGACAGGCGTGAGCAACCACATGCAGCCTATATTCCCAGATCTTACCAAAATACCTGATGAAATGTTCACTGACTGAAATATACAAACTATGGAAAGTGACAATATTCAAACTGAAGAAATACAGAAAAGCACAGAATAGGAGAAAAATATTCTGTGTAATAAAACCCCAAAAGACTAAAAATTATTAATGAAAAGATGTTAATTCATCAAAAGATAAAAAACAAATTAATTCCAGAAAGGGCACAAAAATCCATACACGCAAAATGATGTTCAATTCTGCTAGTAATTAAAGAGAGTTAAGAAGTTGCTAGACCAACAAGCAGTAATAAGGCAGTCCTAGAATTGGCAATGTGACAGAGATGGAGGAAAAATATGCAATTGAAGAAAGATGGAAAGAAATACTAAGAAGTTAAAGATGACAGAATCATGCCTGAGTGAACGTTTAACAGCAGGGCCTTTAATAAAAGATCATCTTTCCTGACACAGTTTCTCTAGATGAGCACAAAGATAGTTAAATAAAGAAATAATGCTTCTCTATTAATTTGACATAATAATTTAAGAAGGTATTTTAACTTAAACTTTAAAAAAAATCGTATAAATCTTTAGACCGTCACCTCTCCAGCCCAGCAATCTGTCTTGACTTGAGGCTCAGAACATGTTAAGGGGCGAGGGGAACAATTTGCAACATTACCAACAGCACAGCAGCAGATGGGCTCTGTGCTATTAGCAGTTTCTGATTTCTTAAGTTACTCAGATCTACATCTCTCTGAAAACAACAAAAATGATGGACAAAACACTTTAAAATACTTGCTTTTAAAAAACGCTGTTAAGCTAATATTTAGTTTAAGCGGGAACTGGCTGGCCAAATTTTGAGACAAACCCATGAGAACTAAAGTCATTTTTGCCCCGAGGACACTAGCAAATGCCATCTCCTCATACTTCAGATCTTCAGTCTCAAAGGGCAAGGTAGCAAAAGACAAGGATTAGGGCCTGCCAAGCAGAAGGATCTTGCAGGAGGCCCTCCCTCTATTAAACCAGAGCCCCAAAGGATAACATCCTCAGGGAAAGAGTGAAACAGAATTGACCTACCATCCGTCTCCCAACAACATAAGAACTAAGGGCAGGAGGACTTGTCACTGAGCAAAGCAGGAAAAGAAATAGTAGAAAAACAGTTTTTAAGAAGCCGTGGCCACTCAAAGTATACACGGTGTGGATAAGCCAGAGAGACACAATCTTAAATATGGTTTAAAAAGTGTCCTGGACTTAATATCTGACATAATACCCCTGAATAATACTCCCACAAACCTGGCAAAAGCAAACACATACCTCTCAGAGGAGAGCACATTCACCCTGAAATTTTCCTGAAAAAAGGCTGTGGGAGGGCAATCACCAGTTAAAGATAACCAGCCACACAAGGAAATAAGACAACATGGCTGAGAGAAAATCACAAACAGCAGCAGGAACAGACCACACAGATTTCAAATCTTAAAATTACCAGACAGATTAAAAAGCAGCCTACAACAAATCTGAAAAAGAAATACAAATATTAAAATATCTGCAAGGAATAGGAATCCATAAAAAGTAACATAACACTTGTGGAAAAAAAAAAACAAGTCAAAGAAATTACAATAGCCAAAATTTAAAATTCAGAGAGAGTAAAACAAAACAGAATAGACAAATAACAAACTGGGAAATAGTTCAGAAGAAATAATCTGTAACTCAGCAGAGAAAGAACAAAAAAGAAGGAAAACACAACTTGGGGATGAAAACTGAATGACTAAGAAGACCTAAAATACAGCTGACTAGCATCCCAGACAGAGAGGGGAAAGAACAGGTAAAGGGAAGTTTAGAAGCAATGATGGCTGGGAATTTTCCAGAATTAGTACAAGACGCCAATCTACAAATTCAAGAAGCCTGGTGAAACTCAAGCAGGATAAATAAGAAGAATTCTACTCCTAGACACACAGAATATTTAAATCAAACAGAAGAAAAACTAGAGTATCTAAGAGCAGGGTGGCTATCTTACCTTCAAAGGAGCTACAATTAGACTAACAGCTGATTTCCCCACAGCAAGAGAAGCCAGAAGACAGCAGTGATGTATTTTAATATGCTGAAAGGAAGTACAGTTGCCAACCTAGAATTCTACATCTAGCAAAAATGTCTTCCAATAAAGGAGACAATCTCTTTTCTTTTTTTTGGATGAAAAGATACAGCATATAGTAATAAAATATAAAAAACCATATTTCACTTGAAACTAACGCAACATGAAGACAGACTTGTATGGAAAGATGAATATTTAATGTTTTCTTGTATGTCTCCTTCAGACTTATGAACACGTGATTTTTTTTATTCCTAATTGCTTACGTATATAATTGTGTCATGGTTCTTCAGTAGATGAGTAGACCCAAGGGTGATGGACCATTTATATATTTTGCTGGGTCTCCCATCTACACACTCTCAACATACTTTGCCCAGTTTGGCTGAGACAGTCAACAGTTCACAACTGAACGCCTAAGATCATAATTCACTTTTACCCAAATGTATTTGAAATTTTATTTCAACAATTTAACATTAAATATTAAATTAACAAGCTTTCTGATCTTATATTACTAAACCTCACCAACAGTTAATATTTAATGAATGATAAGCAAAACTTCAATGAGTGGTAAGGATGCTTTCACAACTGAAATTTGTGCCCACCACCACCCCATTTTCCCTAAGCTAAGTTAAATTGATGAAGTCTTTGAAATTTGCAACTGTTACTTTAATTCCAACCTATTTATATCAAGCACCCAGTTAACTGGCAGAATGCCCATTTTTTCACACAGTTTTCTCTTACTAAGCTTCAAATTTTCTTCTTTATGACATCTCCCTTATGTTATCTCCTGCAATAACCTTTTGGTGCACAATTAAAGGCCTCTCAAACTCAATCTTCTTTGAGGCTCCAACTGGCAAATGTTTTCCAAAAAAAAAAAACAAGGAAGTAATTTCCCTTTTCCATTTTTACAATATAGCCCACTAGAAAACTGTTCAACTTAACTTGATTCTATATTTCTAAACTATGCAGCATCTCGGGTATTTTCAAGATCATTCAAAGAGAGGCAGCTGGACTTCGATTCATGAAAGATATAAATAATGATGACTGAACTCTTCCAGGTCAAGCAGCTAACAGTAGTATAATACCAAAAAAAAAAAAAAAAAAAAAGCATGGCTTTCTTTAGCTGGAGAGGAAAGGGAGAAACTTGCTTAAAGTCAACATGAACCACTGAGGCACTCATGTTTATTCAAGCAAATGGAGAATGAAATAAGCGTAAGGAAAAATAAATTCCAAAAAATAAATTGATTTGTAGCAATTTTCTCTTATGGACCATAGGAAATGAAATCTTTGGCAATTCAGTTTTAATAAGTCAGGTGTTACTAAATTTATATTTCTATCATATATTACAAATTCATATGGATGGTAGAATACCAGCTAATTTTTTTTACCTGGGAGGAAGGGAAGGGAGGTCTTTATTCTAAAGAGGTTCAAATATATATATTTGTAACTGAAAATATTAGAAGTCAGCTCTATGGCTTTGACAAAGGTGTCCTGTCTGTTGACCCAATTCAATAGTTTTAGTTCCTCAGAAAATTATTCAGACATTTAAAGTTGCCGTTGGCACATGATATTCCACCCACTGGAGTAATTCTGCTACCTCCTTTCTGCCTTTTAAGTTGCTGTTCACAGCTGTCAGATAAATGGGCATTAATCCAGCCCATGGCAATGCCACTTTTTTCCCCCATAACTCTTACAGACCATATTAAACATTCTAACACCAGATTATCTGACCTTGTTCTGTTTCCTGAAAACAGTCATTTCCTGCTCTCTTCAACTATAAACATGTTAGTGCAAACCTTCCACAACATATGACATAATGTTAGATACACATAAGCATTTATTAAGTATCGGCTATTAAATAATATAAAGGACAACAGTGGTTCCAAGATTTCTATGCAGGATTTAGGAGTGGGATTTTGCTAGAGGACTTACCTTAAAAGATACATTTGTATAGAAAGCACACCTTTTATCAACCATGCATCAATTTGTGATGCCTTGGTGGGGAAGGGACTGAGATATTAAAGCCCCTTCAAGCCTCTTTTTGACACTGACAAGGACTTAAAAAATTGTTTCCCAGCCACCTCATCCATGTGCCCTGCATCAAGGAGGAGAGAGAGGCTACTCACACATATATCTTACTTCAAGGTCCATGAAGCTCCCTTCCTTTGGTTATACCTCATCCCAAGTTATGGTTCTAACCCTACTTACAGCGCCAGTTTCCAAGTGCTTCATCTGCAGTTAAAACATGGATTCAAATATATGAAAGGCCATAATGCCCTCAGGAAGGATAGTATCCTCAGAAGGGACATCCAGCTCCTAAGTGCTCTAACACTAGAGTGTGACAGGAAGCAGCACTACCTACACTGCCAAAGGGCCATTCTTCTGCGCCCCATCAATCCACAGCCTTCCTTCTATTCTTCTACATCAGAAATACAAGATAAGAGTTCTTATCTTATATTTCCTCAGCCTTGAGGAACCTGTAACATTAACATGAACCTCTGAGTGTCAGCTGACATTCTTGTAACATTCTAAATACTTATTTTATTCACACTGTAATCAAATACCTTCTCCTTCCACAACCTGTTCTCCTATGCTACCTAAATGTGGCCTTTTTCATTCTATGCCCCCCAAAACTGCAAAAAAAAAAGAGAGAACACCGAATTCACGCATTTTAGATCCATTCTACTGTTCTCCATAAAGATCCTGACATTAACCACTTACTCAAAATATGTCACTTGTTCTTATCTATACTTTCCTTGCTACTGTTAGTGTTATCAAAAAAAGGGCAAAATTATTATTTCTGTTTTGCAGAGAGAAATAAAAGTAGCCTTGGGAAACTTAAAAGAGAATTTATCTTGTTCACTTTGTTTTACGCCTCCAGTAAAATCATTACAATCCAAAAGTGATACAGCTTAAGGAACCCAGAAAGCTGAGCAGCAAACTCGAACAGGTGCGTATGGGTTTACATTCACCATGATACTCTCATTCCTTAAGCAAAGTGTCATAATAGCAGCAAATCTGTCTGCCAACACAAAAGGGTATTATTAGGCCACAACTCTCCTGCTTCCCTGGATTTATGAAATTGTATTTTTTTATTTTATCTATTTTCAGTTTTTCTGTAAGAAATAATTTCCATAGATTTCCATATAAATTAAAATCTCCCCCTTACCTTCCATAATCCAAACTCCATATATCAAGAGCCAATATAAAGCATTAAATGCTGAAAATAAAAGGAGAAAAATCTGCAACCATTTAGAAATGGCATACGAAAATTAACAAGCCTGCATAACGTAGTGTCTACAGTAACTTATGATTGCTTTTAATCATTTATTTATACCTCTTCCTACTTAAGAAAGTGTTTTTAAATCCCCCATAGCACCTACACAGTTCTCTGAACACATTAGGTATTCACCATCAGAGCTGAACTGAATTTAGCAGGCAGAAAGGACTGTCCACAATCTATGCTATGAAATATACTCATTAACTTGGTCTACTTTAAATTTTGGCAAACTCTAAGAGGCTAAGAGCACCACATAAAAACATCAGCCGGGCAGTGCCAAGATGGCAGAGAGGAAGCAACATGGGAAGGCAGCTCCCAGCAAATGAGATGCAGAGGGCTAGAGGACTTCAGGATTCCAAATGAGGTGCCAGGTTCGTTTTGGGGGTACTGGGAGGACTCTGAATATAGCCCAGGGAAGAAGCCAAAGCAAGGCGAGAGCTGCCCAGGGAGAATGAACCAAGACAGGGTGGGACTCGTCCCCACCTAGAACGTGCAGCCGGCTCGGAGGATCGGGGGACTTCATCCACTCCGAGCTCCGATTCAGATCCTGTGCTTACCTCATCCCTCCTACAACCCACAGTCCACAAGAGCCCCACCAGACTGAGGGGCACCATGGGCAACGCAAATCTGAGCAACAGCTCGTGCCTCGTGCCTTAAGTTGACAACAGGACCGAGTCGGAAGTTTGGACTAACGCCAGCAGGCCCGAATAACTGGTCCTACAGAAAGAGGCAGAGTTGAAAGCAGGGAAACAGGTCATAAGGCCCCACCCACCACAAACTCAAACTGAAGCTGGGGCACAGATTACTTGGCAGCAAATACACCAGTTTCACCCCAACCAGGAAGATAGAGCTCAGGAAAGGAGAGACACCACTGGGAAGGTGGGGCTAATTTCACCGGCAAACAAACCCCAGGGGAGAAGACCACCCACCCAGCAATCTGACTGAATCCGAGGCAGCCCAGCAGCGCCTCTACAGGCCAAAAAAGATATAGGTCCAACCACAACAGAAAGGACGTCCACTCAAGAGATTTCTCTTGAAAACACCAATTGAAAAGATCAAAGGGAGATAAATCCATGAAGATGGGGGAAAAAAAAAAAAAACAGTACAAAAAGGATGAAACCATCAAAGACCAGAACACCTCTTCCCTTCCCAGGGATCACAACTCCTCACCATCAAGGGAACAAAACAAGACAGAAAAAGAGTTTGACGAATTGACAGAAGCAGGCTGCAGAAGGTGGGTAATAACAAACTTCTCTGAGTTAACAGACCATGCTCTAACCCAACGCAAAGAAACTAAAAACCTTGAAAAAAGGTTAGAAGAAATGCTAACTAGAATAACCAGCTTAGAGAAAAACATAAATGACCCAATGGAGCTGAAAAACACAGCACAAGAACTTTGCAAGGTATACACAAGTTTCAACAGCCGCCTGGTCCAAAGGTAGTGAGTTATCTCAATTGTTCACAGTCAGTTACAGATCGAACTCCTTGTTCTACTCTTTCCCTCCTTCTCACTACTGCACTTGACTAGTCTTAAAAAAAAAAAAAAAAAAAGTTTCAACAGCCGAATCGATCAAGCAGAAGAAAAGATATCAGAGACAGAAGATCAAATCAATGAAATAAAACAAGAAGGCAAGAGAAAAAAGAATGAAAAGAAACAAATAAAGCCTCCAGGAACTATGGGATTATGTGAAAAGGCCTAATCTACACTTGATTGGCATACCTGAATGTGACAGGGAGAAAGATTCCAAGTTGGAAAACACTCTTCAGGATATCATCCAAGAGAACTTCCCTAAATAACAAGGCAGGCCAACAATCCAGGAAATACAGAGACCACCACAAAGATATTCCTCAAGAAAAGCAACCCCAAGGCACATAATAATCAGATTCACCAGTATTGAAAGGAAGGAAAAAATCCTAAGGGCAACCAGAGAGAAAGGTCCAGTCACTCACAAACGAAAGACCATCAGACTCACAGTGGATCTCTCAGCAGAAACTCTACAAGCTAGAAGCAAGTCAGGGCCAATATTCAACATTCTTAAAGAAAAGAACTTTCAAACCAGAATAGCATATCCGGTCAAACTAAGCTTCATAAGTGAAGGAGAAATAAAATCCTTTACGGACAAGCAATTGCTGAGAGATTTCGTTGCTACAAGACCTGCCTTACAAGAACTCCTGAAGGAAGTACTAAACAGGGAAAGGAACAACCAGTACCAGCCACTGCAAAAACGTACCAAATGGTGAAGAACAATGACACAATGAAGAAACCACATCAACTAACAGACAAAACAGCGAGCTAGCAACAAAACTGCAGGATCAAATTCAAAGATAACAAATTAACGTTGAGTGCAAATGGCCTAAATGACCCAATCAAAAGACAAAGACTGGCAAACTGGATAAAAAGTCAAGACCCAATGCTGTGCTACATTCCGGAGACTCATCTCACATGCAGAGACTCACACAGACTCAAAATAAAGGAATGGAAGAAGATCTACCAAGCAAATGGAGAGCCAAAAAAACGCAGGGGCAGTAATCCTAGTCTCTGATAAAACGGACTTTAAACCAACAAAGATCAAAAGAGACAAAGAAGGGCATTACATAATGGTAAAAAGATCAATGCAACAAGAAGAGCAAATGATCCTAAATATATATGCACCCAATGCAGGAGCACCAAGATACATAAATCAAGTTCTTAATGACCTACAAAGAGACTTAGACTCCTGCACAATAATAGTGGGAGACTTTAACACTCTACTGACAATATTAGATCAACAAGAAAGAAAGTCAATAAGGATATCTAAGCACCACATCACACTTACTCTAAAATTAACCACATAATTGGAAGTAAATCACTCCTTAACAAATGCAAAAGAACAGAAATCATAACAAACAGTCTCTCAGACCACAGTGCAAACAACTCAGAACTCAGGATTAAGAAAAGTACTCAAAACTGCACAATCACATGGAAACTGAACAACTTGCTTCTAAATAACGAATGGGTAAACAATGAAATGAAGGGAGATATAAATATGTTCTTCGAAACCAACAAGAATGAAGACACAACGTACCAGAATCTATGGGACACATTTAAAGCAGTGGCTAGAGGAAAATTTACAGCAATAAATGCCCACATGAGAAACGAGAAAAGATCTAAAATCAACACCCTATTGTCAAAATTGAAAGAGCTAGAGGAGTCAGATCAAAAAAACTCAAAAACAAGCAGAAGACAGGAAATAACTAAGATCAAAGCAGAACTGAAGGAGAAGAGACACAAAAAAACCCTTCAAAAAAATCAATAAATCCATGAGCTGGTTTTTTGAAAAGATCAACAAAATAGACAGACCATTAGCTAGACTAACAAAAAGAAAAGAGAGAAGAATCGAATAGATGCAATAAAAAATGATAAAGAGGAGATCACCACCGATTCCTTGGAAATACAAACTACCATCAGAGATTAATACAAACAACTCTATGCACATAAACCAGTAAATCTGGAAGAAATAGATAAATTCCTGGACACTTGCACACACACAAGACTAAGCCAGGAAGTAGCTGAAACCCTGAATGGACCAATAACAAGGTCTGAAGTCGAGGCAGCAATTAATAGCCTACCACACAAAAACGCCCAGGTCCTGATGGGTTCACAGCCTAATTCTACCAAACATACAAAGAGGAGCTGGTACCGTTCCTATTGAAACTATTCCAAATACTACAAAAAAGGGAATCCTCCCTAACTCTTTCTATGAGACCAATATCATCCTGATACCAAAACCTGGCAGAGACATAACTAAAAAAGAAAACTATAGGCCAATATCCATGATGAACACAGATGCAAAAATCTTCAATAAAATACTGGCAAACCGAATCCAACAGCACATCAGCTTATCCACCACGATCAAGCAGGCGTCATCCTTGGGATGCAAGGCTGGTTCAACATATGCAAATCTATAAACGTAATCCACCACATAAACAGAATCAAAGACAAAAACCATGATTATCTCAATAGATGCAGAGAAGGCCTTTGACAAAATTCAACAGTCCTTTATGCTAAAAAGTCTCAATAAAGTAGGTATCAATGGAATGTATCTCAAAATAATAAAAGCTATTTATGACAAACCCATAGCCAATATCATACTAAACAGGCAAAAACTAGAAGCATTCCCTTTAAAAACTGGCACTAGACAAGGATGCGCTCTCTCTCACCACTCCTATTCAATATAGTATTGGAAGTTCTAGCCAAAGTAATTAGGCAAGAAAAAGAAATAAAGGGCATTCAATTAGGAAAAGAAGTCAAATTGTCCCTATTTGCAGACAACATGATTGTATATTTAAAAGACCCCATCGACTCAGCCCAAAACCTCCTTAAGCTGATAAGCAACTTCGTCAATGTCTCAGGATACAAAATCAATGTGCAGAAATCACAAGCATTCCTATATACCAACAACAGACAAACAAAGAGCCAAATCATGAGCAAACTCCCATTTACAACTGCTACACAGAGAATAAAATACCTAGGAATACAACTAACAAAGAATGTAAAAGATCTCTTCAAGGAGATCTACAAACCACTGCTCAACACAATAAGGGAGGACACAAACAGATGGAAAAATATTCCATGCTCATGGTTAGGAAGAATCAGTAGTGAGAAAATGGCCATATTGCCCAAAGTAATTTATAGATTCAATGCTATCCCCATCAAGCTACCACTGCCCTTCTTCACAGAACTGGGAAAAAAAACCCTTTAAACTTCATATGGAGCCAAAAGAGAGCCCGCGTAGCCAAGACAATCCAAAGAAAAAAGAGGAAAGTTGGAGGCATCATGCTACCTGACTTCAAATTATACTACAAGTCTACAGCAATCAAAACAGCACTGTATTGGTATCAAACAGAGATATAGACCAATGGAACAGAACAGAGGCCTCGGAAACAATGCCACACATCTACAACCATCTGATCTTCAACAAACCTGACAAAAATAAGCAATGGGGAAGGATTTCCTGTTTAATAAATGGTGTTGGGAAAACTGGCTAGCCATATGCAGGAAGCTGAAACTGGACCCCTTCCGTACATCTTACACTAAAATTAACTCCAGATGGATTAAATATTTAAACATAAGACCTGGCACCATAAAAACCCTAGAAGAAAATCTAGGCAACACCATCCAGGACATAGGCACAGGCAAGGACTTCATGACCAAATCACCAAAAGTGATGGCAACAAAAGCCAAAAGAGACAAATCGGATCTAGTTAAACTTAAGAGCTTCTGCACAGTAAAAGAAACAATCATTAGAGTGAACCAGCAACCAACAGAATAGGAAAAAATTTTTTGGCAATCACTCATCTGACAAAGGACTTATATCCAGAATTTACGAAGAATTAAAACAGATTTACAAGAAACAAACAAACCCATTCAAAAGTGGGTGAAGGATATGAACAGACACTTTTCAGAAGAAGACATATATGCAGCCAACAAACATATGAAAAAATGTTCATCATCATTGGTCATTCGAGAAATCAAAACCACAAATCAAAACCACATTGAGATACCATCTCACAGCGGTCAGAATGGCAATGATTAAAAAATCTGGAGACAACAGATGCTGGAGAGGATGTGGAGAAAAAGGAACACTTTTACATTGTTGGGAGTATAAATTAGTTCAACCATCGTGGAAGACAGTGTGGTGAATCCTCAAGGAACTAGAAATAGAAATTCCATTTGATTCAGCAATCCCATTACCGGGTATATATCCAAAGAATTATAAATTGCTCTATTATAAAGACACATGCACACTTACTTTTGTTGCAGCACAAAGACCTGGAACCAACCCAAATGCCCATCAATGATAGACTGAATAAGAAAAATGCGGCACATATACACCATGGAATACTATGCAGCCATAAAAAATTACCAGTTCATGTCCTTTCTAGAGACATGGATGATCTGGAAACCATCATTCTCAGCAAACTGACACCAAAAACAGAAAACCAAACACCACATGTTTTCACTCATAGGTGGGTGATGAAGAATGAGAACACTTGGGCACAGGGAAGAGAACAACACTCACTGGGCTAGGTGGTTGGGGTGGTGGAGGGGAGGGACAGCGGTAGCGGGGAGAGGATGGGGAGGGATAACACCAGGAGAAATGCCTGATGTAGGTGACAAGGCGGGGGGGCCGGGAGAATGGAGACATTAAACCACCATGGCATGTATGTACCTATACAACAATCCTGCAGGATGCTGCATGTGCACATGTACGCCAGAGCCTAAAATACAATTTAAAAAAAAAAAAGAAAGAAATGGGATCTAAACAGCATCTCTCCAAAGAAGGTATACAATGAGTTTATTCATGAAAAAAATGCTCAAAAAAAAAACAACCTTATTATATCAGAACTTATACCTTATTATATTACTTTCCATTGTACTAAACATAATAAGCTATCTTTGGAAGAATTTAAAGGATTCTCAGAATCCTGGCAAATCTCTTCTTCAAACTGAAAAAGTCACGAACTTCTCAGGTATTTGTAAGCAGATTCACCAAATTTCTGAAAGGTAAAAAGCATTTATCAACAATTTTCCTATTTCTATCCCTTCTAAGTAATCTGAGCTCCTCAGAGTTGTCTTCTCCACTTATCCAATTATTGGAATTTCATTTTCCATATTATTAGTTTTTTGTTTTGTTTTGTTCTGTTTGAGACGGAGTCTTGCTCTTATCTCCCACCAGGGCTGGAGTGCAATGGCACAATCTCAGCTCACTGCAACCTCTGCCTCCTGGGTTCAAGCCGTTCTCCTGCTTCAGCCTGTAATCTCAGAGTAGCTGGGATTACAGGCACCTGCCACGACACTCAGCTAATTTTTGTATTTTTAGTAGAGGCAGGGTTTTGCCAGGTTGGCCAGGCTGGTCTCGAACTCTTGACCTCAGGATCTGCCTGCCTTGGCCTCCCAAAGTTCTGGGATTACAGGTGTGCACCACAATGCCCAGCCTATTAAATTGTTAATAGTATCTTTCATTACATTTTATATAGTCTTTCCAAATCATGGTACAGTTGTTTTGAGGTATTTCTGTTGCACTATTTGTTATTTTCAGCTCACACGCAGTAAGCCAGAAGCTCTAGCTAAGCTACCAGTTCTAATTGTCTATCACTAAATAACAAACTATCCCAAAATTTAACAGCTTAAAGTAATAGCCATTGTATTACAGCTCTCAATTTTGATGGTCAGGTATTCAGAAAGGGTGCTGCAGGCAATGGGTTTACTCCATGTGGCACCAAACGAGGTCAACAGAGGTACTGAGCTGGTGAATAGATTAATCTGGAGGTTCTTAGGTGGCTCTACTCTCACGTATGGCACCTTGACGGGGATGCCTAAAAGGCTGGGCTCAACTGGAACTGTCAGCATGCCTCTCCAGCATGGCAGTTACTAGTTACTGCCAGGTTTCAGAACAGATTTCACCATCAAATTCTACTTAGAATTCTTAATGGCATCCCAGAGCTCCTGAAGACTGTGTGCCAGAGACAGAAAGTAGAAGCTCCCGGTTACTTAAAGTCTGTACACAAAAACTGGTACTCTGTCACTGCTGCCATACTCTATTTGTCAAAACCCACTCAAGTCAAGAGGAGGGCAGGGTAAAAATGAGGAGTTAGTATTTAATGGGTAATGAGTTTCAGCTGGAGAAGATGAAAAAGTTCTGGATATGAATGGGGATGGTTGCACAACAATGTGAATACACTTAATGACAAAGAACTGTACACTAAAAAATAGCTTAAAAGGTAAATATTATGTGTATTTAACCATAATTTTTTAAACCCGCTGAGATTCAAGGGGTGGTTTACATAGATCCCACCTCTCAATGAGAAAATACCAAATAATTTGAGGCCATTTTTAAACCACTATACCAGCTAAGGTGATCTCCTAAAAGGCCAAATATTCATTTGATGTAAGCATATACACTCCTAAATATCTTTATTATTTCTATAATACTTATAACGAAAACAATTAATTTTCACTATACTACCAATAGAGAATATGAAATATTGGCATACTCATTCTTAAAGAAATAACTTATATTCATTCTTAACACTTCAAAAATATGCAATTTTAGCTACACTGACTTCAATTACATTGAATAATTGTTAAGCCCACATGAAAGCTTCAAGATGAAATAAAACTGATAAAACTACTTGCTAATTTCAGACCATCTAGTTTGCAGCTGTGCCAGGTGTTAAAAAGAAACATCCCTCCTGTTCTGATACCCAGCATACCCCAGCAACCGTCTTGAAGGATTTTGAACTTCAGAGATTCACCACATACTGAATCTGGGAAATCCCATCAACCTGCAAATTTTTCTGTGTTTTACTGTTCTCCAGCATCTACTGAATCAAGACTTTACTTTCCCACTCAAAGACTATCTAATAAGTTTTAATACAAGGTCAATCAGATGTCTGTAAGTACAAAATTAGCCAAAAGTGGTTTGAATCTTGACTTTGTGGATGCAGTTCGCTAATTACACACTATTGCTTGATCCATCCATTTTATGAAGCTGTTAGCACAAATGAAGAAGAAACTACTTAGTAATTAAACTTTGCAATAAACGTTCAAAAGGTCAAACAGTTTCTAGGGGGCTCAGGTAATGTATCTTCTGGTGAACATCTGTAGGTGGCTACTTCATTTATTTACTCCTTCGTTCAACCAACACATACTGAGGACCTCCTATAGGCTAGACATTGTGTTAGGTAATAAACAAAACAGTCCTTTGCTCTCAGAAGACTTAGAGCCCACTACAAGACAGGCGGGTGATTACCCTCAAGTATAAGTGCTCTGACAGAAGATGTACAGAGTGTTTAAGAACACAGAGGAAGCTAGCCGCGTAATCCCAGCACTTTGGGAGACCAAGGCAGGCAGAACACGAGGTCAGGAGTTTGAGACCAGCCTAGAAAACATGGTAAAACCCTGTCTCTACTAAAAATACAAAACTTAGCCAGGTGTGGTGGCAGGCGCCTATAATCACAGCTACTCAGGAAGCTGAGGCAGGATAATCACTTGAAAAAGGAAGACAGAGGTGGTAGTGAGCCAAGATGGTGCCACTACACTCTAGTCTGGGCAACAAAAGCGGAATTCTGTCTCCAAAAAAAAAAAAAAAAAAAGAAAAACACAGAGAATGGGTTTCTAAGCCAAACTTATGGAAATGTTCCAGAAAGAAAATTATCTAAGCTGATACATGACAGATGAGTCAGAATTAAATGAAATGGTGGGAAGAGTATCCAAGGTCAAGGAAAAAACATGTTTTCACAACTGAAGAAGTTCACATGGCTGGTCCATAGAGTTTACAGATTAGTGGTAAGAGATGAGGCTATGGAGGTAAACAGGGATCAGAGCTTGAGGTAACGTGTTAAGAATTTTGAACATTAACATTATATTAATAGGAAATTGCTAAAGAGTTGGGGAGGGGCTGTAGTATAGACATCTGTAATCATATATACACTCTTGCTTCAGCAAAGTATGGACTGGATAGGCCAGGTACAGTGGCTCACGCCTGTAATCCAAGTATTTTGGGAGGCCAAGATGGGCAGATCACGAAGTCAGGAGTTTGAGACCAGCCTGTCCATCACGGTGAAATCCTGTCTCTACTAAAAATACCAAAATGAACCAGTCATGGTGGCACAAGCCTGTAATCCCACCGTCGGGAGGCTGAAGCAGAAGAATCACTTGAATCCAGGAGGCAGAGGTTGCAGTGAGCCAAGATCGTGCCACTGCACTCTAGCCTGGATGAGCAAGACCCTGCCTCCAAAAAAATAAAGAATGGCTTGGGTAAGTAATCATGGTAGCCCAAGTTAGAATAGTGACCACGAAACTGAAAGGAGATGGACAGATTCTAGAGACATAAGGCACAGAAGGGACAACTACACTATTAATCTTAGCCAAGATAACATCAACAGCACTCTATTATCCCTTATCCTATCACAAATCTAATCCTCTAAAAGCTAAAAAAATAACTAAATTTAAAGGAACCTCATCTTTCACCCTTTGAATTCAAACATAAAACATACTCATCATCAGGCTCTTCCAATAACTATCAGTTTAGCAACTATTTACACATATCCCTAACCTCCTCACAGTGCACGAAAAGAAGATTTGGACTCAAATCTGTGGTTATTCATTATATCCCTAAGCTCCTCACACTGCACAAAAAGATTTGGACTCAAATCTGTGGTTATTCATTATATCCCTAACCTCCTCACACTGCACAAAAAGATTTGGACTCAAATCTGTGGTTATTCTATGAAACTCCAGTATTTCAAGTTCTATTAGCTTTTTAGCTTTATACTACTGACGTTCTTATTACTATACATATATTTGTAGCACTTATTACTATATAAGTGCTATATATTTGTAGTTCTTATTACTATACATATATTTAAACAACTCAAGTGGGTACTGGGGATGAAATCCAGTGTTCTCCCTATATGTCATCACTTGTAAATCTCATACAAAAGCTGGAATGGTAACAAATAATAATAATAATAATAATAGTTAATATTCATTGTGTACTTACTATATGCTAGACACTGTTACAAGTACTTTACAAAATGTACTAACTTATTAAAGCCTCCCAAACTTAGGAGGTAATACTATTACATTCTCTATTTTGCAGATGAGGAAACCAAGTCAGAGAGGAAAAACAACCAGTAAATAGCAGCACTGGTATTCAACCCCAGGTGTTACAGCACCAGAGCCTGTGCTCTTCACCCAGAAGCTATATCACCTCTCTGGAGTATCCCCGCTTAGACAGCATGCTCTCATCCTACTACCCCTGATCTTGGTGCAGACGAAGGCAGGATTCATATGTCTATACCTCAGATTCCTTATCCTAACACCCTAGGTCTTGAATGCAAAACCCCAAACATTTTCTGTTACTCGGCCATTTATTTCTACTTGGATTAGAAGTAGTGAAGTTTTGGCCAGTCACAGTGACTTGCACGTGCAATCCTAACATTTTGGGAGGCCGAGGCAGACAGATCTCTTGTGCCCAGGAGTTTGAGATCAACCCAGGGAACATGGCAAAAACCATCTCTACCAAAAAAAAAAAAAAGGTAAAAAAATTAGCCAGGCGTGGTGGCACATGCCTGTAGTCCCAGTTACTGGAGAGGCTGAGGTAGAATGATCACCTGAGACTAGGGAGGTGGAGACTGCAGTAAGCCATGATCGCACCACTGCATTCCAGCCTGGGCGATAGAATGAGACCCTGTCTCAAAAAAAAAAAGTAATGCAGCTTCTGCCTCGGTTTCCCTGGTCTTAACCTTAAATCAGCCACAGACACACTTGATCAGTCTATAAATAGTTTTCCATCTTCACTCTGAGAAAAAGACAAGCCAGGGAGAATACAAAGGCTGGATGCCTGAATCCAAATTCTTGTTCAGTTATTGAACTAAGATGTTCCCCCTGCATCCTGACATTAACACTAACCCATACCTGTTGTCTGTTGCCTGCCACATCTCTTAGAGGAGGAAGAGGAAGATTTGGTCACCTATAAAGGGATCCTGGCATACCTATCTGTCTGTTAAATATTCTGTTTTTTTGTTTGTTTGTTTTTAAGACAGTCTCATTGTCATCCAGGCTGGAGTGCAGTGGCATGATCTCAACTCGTTGCAACCGCTGCCTCTCAGGTTCAAGCAATTCTCTCGCCTCAGCCTCCCAAGTAGCTGGGACTACAGGCGCCCGCCACAACGTCCGGCTAATTTTTGTATTTTTAGTAGAGCCAGGATTTCACCATGTTGGTCAGGCTGGTCTCAAAACTCCTGACCTCAAGTGAACTACCCGCCTCGGCCTCCCAAAATGCTGGGATTACAGGCGTGAGCCACCGCACTACGTTCTGACCATTTCTACGCATAGTGTGAACGCGCACGCACAAGACTGCCTCTGTGCCTTTGTGCTGTCTGACTCACAGCAGGAAGGAAAAAGAGCCAGGACAAAAGTCAAAGACCCAAAGGACCAACAAAGGTATGAATAGAGAGTCTAATGAGCTCAATAAAAAGTCCAAAGTTCAACTCTTAAACTTTGGGACTACTGAAATTCATAATGACATTGTATACACGGAGTCTCTGGTACACAGCATTTGTGAATTATCTTGCCCTGCATTACACTGAAAGTATATAGTTAACTGCTGGTATTTGTTATTCCTTAAGTTTATGTCTTAATTTGACATGTTGATTTTAAGTAATGAAAGCCATCTTTGAAAGGTCCATTTAGAATTGTGCAGATAATCAGCGTCTGCCTCTAATCAAATGGTGATGATTTGCAAATTAAACCCTTTAATTAGCATTTTGCATAGTTTAGGCAAATTATGCTTCTCAGGTTTAAGAAGGTAAAATGGTGAATTTATCAGTTAGAATCCCTTTAAACCTTTATTAATTATCTAATTTTACCACATACACAGTAAACATAAAGAAATACAAATTAGGCTCAACTTCATTTGCTGAAACTTAGCCCTTCTCAACATTTAGACTAATTCTGTCATTTGGAGGAAATTAACACAATAAAACAAGAAAAATACTAAATTTCAGTTTTCTCCTTCAACTTCCTAAAGGTCAACTTTACCCAAACTAGATTCAAATAGCATTTTTTAAAAAACAGGGAAAAGAAGGAAGGAAAGCATGGAAGCAGGGAGAGAAGCAGGAAAGGAAGGAAGGGAAAAATGAGTTTATTTCCCCTTTTGCCATTCCATACTGCTGAGGTTCATTTCACTAAGCATTCAATTATATAGTTTTAAAGAAAAGCACTCATAGAAAACAAAGTAGCCTGTCAATCTTCTTTGTTAAAGGAAGAAAGAGAAAGAATACAAAAAAGTAACAAAGCTGCCATTACAACACACCAAGCTAATTACTTTTCTCTATAGGAATTACATTCTCTCTCACACGGAATGATGGTGGCTTTTTAAAAAAAACATTTCTTCTCTTAACCCACCTAAAACACAGTTTAAGGAATGGTGGAAGAAGAATATACCACTTCTAACATCTGTTAAACCCCAGTTTCTGATGAAGACAAGGTCTAGGAGACAGCCCCTCTGTTCTAGCAACTGCTTAAAAAAAAAAAAAGCAGTGAAATTCAAAAATAGACTTTTCCTAAGACTACAGATAGTAACCTACTAAAAAGTTCAAATAAATCATCTCTTTATCCTGCTATAAATACCACCCAAACCAAAGATTCTTCTCCTATGTATGTGTGCATGCGCACACACCTGTCTCAAGAGCAGTGGCAAATAAAAATAATCATGCCAAGGTTATTTTAAACAGGAGTAAGAAAATCTAATCCATTTTAAGTGGTATACAACAAACTAAATGAAAGCTGGGAGAGACAGAATTTTAAAAGTAAGTTATCCTTTCTCAACACAAACTACAATCTATTTGTATGCAGATCCTATTACATCCCTGAACAATCTCTATCTAGAGAAACCAAACAATAGCTGTGACATACACTAATCAACCAAACAGTTCCAAAACTGTGTCTTTAAGTACTTACTCAAGTGGTGATACTGTAAACATAATTTACACTGCTTTGTATCTACAGGAACTCAGAAAATATTAGCCAGTTCAATGACCGGAAAAATCCAAAGACTGCCTTTTTTTTTGTAAGCATCTCACCATAGGTCTCAGTTAGACAAGGAATTAAGAGTCTAAGTTAAAGCAACTATAGCTTTGAACGGATATGATACATATCCAACTGAAAATGCTAATTTCTCGTTACCCTTAAAATAGCAATAGAACTAAAACACAAATTTAAAAAAAATTAAAATTCTAGCTATATATGTGCTCCGCATTTAGTTTTATTCATTTACTATTTAACAAATCCCTCTAACCACTTACTATTAAGCAGAAGGAAGAAACATACAAACACCTGAAAATCATGAACTTCAATTCATGACAGTATTTTTTTCCCCTTCTACACTGAATGGACTGGTTTAAGTATTATAGTACAGTACTTTGGCTCCCCCAAATGACACTTCTAGAGCACAATAATCTTGTCACAGAAAAAAAAAGCGTACCCAATACAACTGGATTTCTCCTAGCCCATTTTCGCTGGAAGAAACCTGTCAGGTACAAGATTCAGTTTTAGTATCATCACCCTTCATTTACCCCACTCTAATCAAAGGATAACATATATTCAATCAAGAGTAAAGCCTGCATCTTAGAGGATATCAAGAAAAGTGAGAACTTTAAATAAAAATACCCAAACGTGAATTACATATTTATCACAAAAAAACAGTTCCAAGATTACAACTAACCAAACCTACAGAAACCAAAAAGTCCTAACTTGAGAAATAAAAATATCACTGCTAATAAGAACATTTGTTTAATTTTAAACATTCAATACAACTTCTAGAATTAAAAGTATTAGAATCAGTTCATTTTTATGTACATAACCAAAGTACTTAATAAAATAGCTAACCTTTAATGAGTATTTTCTAAGTGCCTGCCAAGCCCTATGAAATTTACAAAGATTATTCCATTCAATTTCACAACAATTCCTTTAAGGAGATACTATAATTATCCTCATTTTATAGAAGAAAATGAGGCACTGAAAGGTTCAGTACTTAGGGTCATGAGAAATCTACTATAAGATTAATTTTCCCAGATCTTCTCATTCATCCTCTCTCCCTTACTCAGCAAGCTTCATTTTTACAGCTGCAAATAGTTTTCATTGGTATTGTAATTATATACTTCCAACCACAATCTCCTGAACTCAGCCTAACATTTTGAACTGTCCACTGTCTATCTCCACTAGCCCATAGCACTCACAAGCAATATTTTCACATCAAATGTACTATTCTAACCCAAAAACATACTCCTTTTTTTATATTCACTATCATTACTAACATTACACTACTCTTGCCCTCTATGTCAGACAGCTTGGAGTCATCCTCACTGCACATTCCATTAGCCATCCAGTCTTCAGGCTATTTCCACAATGTCTACCACATCTGCCCACTTCTTTCCATTCTCACAGCTACTGCTATAGCTCAGACTGTCATTCAGTCTTCCATTTGGTCATTCAGTATTCATTCAACATATGATTCTCTTTATCATTAACCTGGACACTGGCAATACCCTAAGAAGACTCGGACGTAAGTCTCAACATTCAACAAGTTGAGCATCTCAAACCTGAAAATACAGAATCCAAAGTGCTCCAAAATCTAAACTTTTTGAGCACCAACATGACACACAGATTAAATGCTCACTGGAGCATTTTGGATTTTCAGATGCTTAACCAGTATGTATATAAGACAAACTTTCCAAAATCTGAAGAAAAAAAAATCAAAATCCAAAACACATCTGATCCCAATCATTTTAGATAAGGGAAACTCAACCAGTGATTAATTACTTATGTCTCAACTTGGGTCTCCACTCCACACTCCTTTATTTACTCAGCTGTTGAAGTTCTCTTCATCATACTAGATCATAACTTGTCACCCTGATCCTCAAAAACCTTCCACAATTCCCTCCTGCCCTCCTATCTTGCTAGTCTCATCTTCCACTCGTTCCCATGACAAACTTACGTCACAAAAAATGTCAAACCAGAATCAAGATCAATGTGGAAAATACATGAGCACATTTCCTTGAAATAAAAAAAGATGGTATCATTAAAGTAATGTTAAGTAAACAAAGTATATGGCATCTAGGAAACGTCCACAAAAGTAGAGGTTATACTATGGTCAGAAAAAAATCAGATGATAGGCCTCTATGTTCAAGCTGTAAAGAGAAGAAAGAACCATGCAGCACTGAGGAACTGTTGCACTAAGCCTTCTGCTGCTGCTGCTGCTGCTGCTGGAAAGCAAAAGGAACCAAAGCTAATCCTCAGAAAAGAGCTCTAGCAGCCACTGAGCCTTCTTAAAGAAGCAAGGGAGGCCAGGCATGGTTGCTCACGCCAGTAATCCCAGGACTTTGGGAGGCTGAGGTGGATGGATAACAAGGTCAGGAGATCGAGACCATCCTGGCTAACATGGTGAAACTCCATCTGTACTAAAAATACAAAAATTAACTAGGTGTGGTGGCACATGCCTATACTCCCAGCTACTCAGGAGGTTGAGGCACCAGAATTGCTTGAACCCAGAAGGCAGGGGTTGCAGTGAGCCGAGATCGCACCACTGCACTCCAACCTGGCAACACAGTGAGACTCCATCTTTAAAAAAAAAAAAAAGCAGCAGCAGCAAGGGAAAAAGATCACCCTGACCCACTTATCTCATCCCAAACCACCCCTATGCTTCCCTTGAGGTTTATTTGTCTTCAAAGCCTGAAGATTTCAAGTTAAATTTCAGCGATCCCTTAATCCAAAGGCAAAGTTCTCTCTGATTTATGAAATTCCTCTATGGTTTTCTTTACATTAACATCATCGAAATGTAAATAAATAAATTTAATTTTGAAAAATTAGAATTCCTTTTATGATTAGATTCCTCAAGACTGGCTATTTTGGGTCCTAATCATAAATGGATGATTTCCAGGATTCTACAAAAGTGATCCAAAGACCAGAAACTTCACTATATGAACAGCACAAGCTCGGGAAAAAGGCTCCTTCACTACATGCTCTATGAAGACCACTCCAAAGGAAACAGGAGAACTGAATATACCACCAAAAAATCTGTAAGCAGTCAGTCAGTCTTAATCCTTCCTATCTGATAGTTAACTTGCCCTATTTCATAGGGATTCTGGGAAGCTCTGCATTCACAAGACATGAAGAGCTTTGAACCCTGTTTTTGAAGGGGACTAAGAAGTATTATTACTTTCACTTTGGACTCTTTCCTTTATCTCCTTTGCTAATAAGTTCTTAAGGGTACTGAAAGTAAGTTATATTGAAGATTTGGTTTAAGAAGTTTTGTTGTTTTTTGTTTTTTGTTTTTTTACAAAAAAATAGGAAAAGATCCAGATGTGACCTTAGTTATGAAAACAGTGTGACTGCAATGATAGCTACTTTAGTATTAGCAAGGTAAAACATGTTTTTCAAAAAAGAGAAGTGTTAAAAAAGAAAAGTGGAACTGTAAGTCAAAACTACTTTAAATCTTCCAAAAAGAAAAAATTAAGAAATATGCTACAGTCAGTGCTAATAATACTACAGGGAAGAACTTAACAGAATCATATCTTGAGAATCCGCAAAGCAAAGGAACACACCTTGGGGGAACTAGTGGTTAACAACATGATCAGACCCGATGCATCTTTAAATATTTTAATACTTAAAATATGTTGCAATACTCACGTTACTATCCAAAAATAAAATTCAAAGATGATCTACTTACACAGTTTTTTAAAATCAATAGCATTCCATAACTAAAATATTAAAAAATTTAAAACAAAATAGTGGCATAATTGATCAGACACAGTGCACAAGAATACAGGATCAAGTAGTTAGACACCACACCCATTAGTAAAAACATCAAGAATAACCCACCTACCAGTGCAGACTGACATAGAGTATGCGCTGGTCTTTCAAATACCGCATCAGTGATGTGCTTTGCCAAAAAAGCAAACTCAGAAACATTCAGAATGAAACAATTATCTTCCTCAATTCGCAGGATAGTTGCAGTACAGGAACAATGAGGGTATAGCAAAAACATAGAGAAAAAAATATTTTGTCCTGATTTATAGAACAGTGTTTAGTTCTAGATTCAGATAATTAGAAACAATTTAGTTTTTTTTGTTTCTGGGGTTTTGTTGTTGTTGTTGTTGTTCACATGAATAAAAAACTCAAGAAGGATGTGGGAAAATCCATAGTCATACAGAACTATTCAGTGCACTGAAGGTGCACCAGCATCCTCATCTCCTGCCCACTAAACATCAGTTGTATTTGCCAATCATTGTTGCAAACACCAAAAATATCACAAGGATGCCCAGAATATCTAGCAGGAATGACGACAGCCCCTATAGTTCAGTCCAGAACTACTTGGACTGAACCAAGCCATGCTTTGTGTAAGGTCCAGTTTGAAACAGTAGGCTTTCCTCTATGACATCTCTCTTGTGAGATAGCAAAAAAACCAACTCAAGTCTATATATTTTCTTTTCCTGACATATTAAAATAATGACCCTCACTTCAAATACAAATTCTACTGCCTTATACATTTAATTAAAAATTTTTAAAATATATTTTTAATCTACTGCCTAGATTTTGATTTACACTGATCTTTGAATATTACATGAGTCCATTGTTGAACATGAACTACAATATACAATGTGATCTGAAACATGTTTTTTAAAAAATAAATAAAAGGTAGCAGAGAAGAAAAACAAAAGGGGCATAGAAAAACCATGGGCTAAAAAACAAACTCAACAACCTAAGTTGTGTGAATATAATATTTTCCCTAGGGATGGTACACATATTATATTGAGAAAACTACTAATGGTATATTTAATATATTTGGTTTCCATTCCTGCCAACAACTGTCAGCTAAAATGAAACATCTCAGTAAAATTACAGTTAATGCTTTAATTTCCTACATTAATACAAATCTCTAAAGTCACACCTGTGTTTGCATAGCACTTTTGATGGGCCTTGTCACCTTAAATGTCAGCATCTATTCCACTTCATTTCAGTAGTTAAGGTGTGAAGAAATCTATTCATATATTTAGTAACATGCTTTGTGACTTACACATCTCTAAATATATAGAAGTCTGATTTTAAGGAAAGTTACTTAACCTCTTTGAGTTTCAGTTTCCCATGAAGCTGTTGTGAGGATTAAATTACATAAACCTGGCTGTTCACAGGTACTCACACCTGTAATTCCAGCACTATGGGAGGCCAAGGTGCAAGGACCACTTGAGTCCAGAAGTACAAGACCTCACTTGAGGCCAGAAGTTCAAGACCAGCCTAGGCAGCACAGTAGGAACTGATTTCTATAAAAAAACAAAAAAATAAAAAGAAAAATTAATTAGCCAGGCATGGTGGCATGCACCTGTAGTCCAAGCTACTGGAACTGAGGTGGGCGGACCCTTGAGACCAAGAGTTCAGGGCTGCAGTGAGCCGTGATCATGCCATTGCACTCCAGCCTAGGCAACAGAGCGAGACTGTCTCTACCAAAGAAAAAGAAGAAGTTGGCTGGGCGCAGTGACTCACACCTGTAATCCCAGCACTTTGGAAGGCCGAGGCAGGTGGATCACAAGGTCAAGAGATCAAGACCATCCTGGCCAACATGGTGAAACCCCATCTCTACTAAAAATACGAAGAAAAATTAGCTGAGGGTAGGGGTGCACGCCTGTGGTCTCAGCTACTCAGGAGGCTAAGGTGGAAGAATCGCTTGAACCCAGGAGGCAGAGGCTGCAGTGAGCCGAGATTGTGCCACTGCTCCAGCCTGGTGACAGAGCAAGACTCCGTCTCAAAAAAAAAGAAGAAGTTAAATGTATACAATCCATATAAAGCATTTACCAAAGTGCCTGACACCCAATAAACCCATTACAAAAGTTAGCTATTTAGTAGTGATAATCTCTCCTCAGCCTCCTTACATCACTAGACAGATCTAGATCTTAGTAAGTCCACTACTTATATAGCAGTCAGTAAATATTCCTTCCTTAGAAATGAGGACCCCATGCAAGTCTGGAAACAGTCCTCTGAGTTTTCTAATATTCACATAGAAGCCTTATTCCTTGGACCAACTAAAGGGAACTGGAATATATTTGGCTATTAAGCTCTATGATAACATAAGAATTCTCTTGGAATGGAGGGAGCATACTTTGACCAGAGATGAACAGAAAACAAAGCCAGACAGGAGGCAGCTATCAATAGTTGAAGTATGGCACAAGGTATTTCAAAGTCATGGAGATAAGCAACCAGAAACAGGTGGAGAATAAATGGAGACAAGTCCAGAATAGGGGTATTAACAGTGCTGCTGTCCTTTGTATGCCTTCAGAAGGGTGGGGAGTAGCAGAATGGATATATTCACCAGAACTGGGCCAAACAAATTTGTTACACAACTACTCCTTCTACTTTTGTAACTCAGATTAAGCCACTCAAAGACTAAGAACACAAAATGGTTATCTTTACAACTATATCAGCCCTCCAAATCCCTGGTTCTTACTCTCATCCAAAAGACCTAGGATAATGCAGTCTGACCTAGACTCTGAACTAGACCATGACACAAGACTTCAGCCAAAAAGAATTAAATTTTCAGGGAACTTGGAGGCAAGAGGGAAAGGTTATAATCTTTATGGAATTTTTTTAAAATGTATACATTTAAAAGCTCAGTATCTTTTTTTCAGAACACCTTCAAAAAACATAAGTAACACTGTCAAAAGGCTCTAGTAGAACTACAGCAACTCCATCTTGAATAGAAGCTGAATAAAATGAGGCTCAGACTTGATGGGCTACATTCCCAGGAAGTTAGGCATTCTCACACACAGGATGAGAGGAGTTGGCAAGACTGGTTATGACAAGCCACAGATCCTAAAGATCTTACTGATAAAACAGGATGCATTAAAGAAGCCGGCCAAAACCCACCAAAACAAAGATGGCCATGAAAGTAACCTCTAGTCGCCCTTACCGCTCACTATATGCTAATTACAGTGCAGTAACATGCTAAAGCATACTCCCACCAGCACTAGTACAGTTTATAAATGCCCGGGCAACACCCGAAAATTACCCTATATAGTCTAAAAAGGGGAGGACCCCAGAGTTCTGGGAATTGTCCATCTCTTCCCTGGAAAACTCATGAATAATCTATCTCTCGTTAAGCATATGATCGAGAAATAACCATAAAAACAGCCAACCAGCAAGCAGTCCGTGGGTCTACTCTGCCTAAACAGTTGCCATCCTTTTGTTTCTTTACTTTCTTAATGAACTTGCTTCCACTTTACTCTATGGACTCACCCCAAATTCTTTCTTGCATGAGATCCAAGAACCCTCTCTTGGTATCTGGATTGGAACCGCTTTCTGGAAACCATACTTCATAATGTAAAATTACAGAGAATATTTAATACTAGAAATGCTATTTAGTATAATTAATTTCATTATTTGAGGATCTAAATATACATGTCTGTGTATATACATACATATATACACATATATAGGCCAGGCATGGTGGTTCACACCTATAGTCCTAGATCTTTGGGAGGCTGAAGTGGACAGATCTCTTGAAGCTAGGAGTTTGAGACCAGCCTGGCCAAAATGGTGAAACCCCATCTCTACTAAAAATACAAAAATCAACCAGGCATGGTAGCACATGCCTGCAATTCCAGCTACTAGGGAGACTGAGGCAGGAGAATCTCTTGAACCCAGAAGGTGGAGGTTGCAGTGAGCCAAGATCATGTGACTATACTTGAGCCTGGGCGACAGAGTGAAACCTTGTCTCAAAAAAAAATTAATAAAATTTAAAAATATAACACACTGCCATGTGTGTACCTATGCAACTATCTTGCACATTCTGCACATGTACCCTAAAACCTAAAATGCAATAAAAAAATAAATAAATAAATAAAATTTAAAAATATATATGTATATCATTATAAAACAATTAGGATATAGCTCTGTGTGGGGGAAAACTTTAGCTAATTTAAAGACATACTTTTTTTTTCAAAGGTAAAAATTGTAGGAATGAAAAGCCATGAGCAATGAGAATATAAAGAGTTCTATACCGAAAAGCTGAATGAAAACTTTAAAAAAGAGAAATGACTTTCACAAGTCTTTTGGAAATTTCTGCATATGTTAATTTTAGCCTTCAAGGGTAATTAAGCTTGAAGTTTCACATTTAGCCATAGCATCTCTAGGTTTAAACCATATTATCATGAGCAGAATCTAATTTTATAGGTTGATTAGAAAAATCCAAATTCTGTGAACTCTAAAATATGGCCACTAAGACCATCTGCCATGGAGTATTTTTTACAATATGCATAAATGGTTAGGCCTCAACTAATTAGAAAACTCAAACTTTTCTCTATTCTCCAAATATAAAATGTATCAATATTTTACTATAGCTGCCCAATAAATATATATAAAATAATACAAGACTGGCTTCTATAATTATTGGATGCCAAAAACTACTATGAGAACAAAAGTATTATACTTGTAGTGTTTACTTATAAAACAGAAGCCCTGTTAATGCCTTCATTTAAGTCATTTTGAAAGAAGGTAAAAAGGTATACAATTGTAACAGAAATACACAGTTCTCTTTCCAAATCATAAATTTCCCTAGAAACAGAACAAGTAACAGTTTACAAAGCAGCATAATCCCTCAAATCTAATTCAATAGAAAAGTTCATTTCATATATAACAAATACCTATTATCTAACATTTAACCTTGAAAAAAAATAAGTACTCAATTTTGCTATACTTATCTTAAATATGTATAGTGTTCATGAAACAGAAATGAGACAAATATTTTGAATTCAGCCAGTATTTTTTCTAGACATTAAACATTCACTCAACACTCAGAGAGTAGCCTTCTTAGGACTGTCAATCTTGCCTACTTCACAGCCTTGGAACATAAAACAATCTATTTCCCTATTCAGAAGTTATGCTTGACCTTGACAAAGACAGTCTCCTTGACCTAAGTCCAGCCAAGCACCTGAAACCTCTTCTTGATAGGGCCAGCTAATTCAGTTTCAGTAATAATCCTGCTAAGTTTAGAGAAAATCCCCTACCCTTGGTTTGACCATCTTCAATATCTCATGATCCTACACCACCTTCAGCAAAATTCCTTAGATCAGTTTACTACCTCTTAATAATTTTCCATCCACCCTGACCCCTGCCCCAAATGCCCACTTATCCTATCATATTCCAACTTGAGCTTCTCTCTCTTCCCTACTACAAAACCATATTATAGTAGCCGCCCCACCGCTTGAATAAAGTCTTCCTTACTGTCATGCATGGCATATTCATAGTTTACATAATAAAAATGGAGTAGACCACAATAATGAATACACATTCCAAACAAACTATGACAACCAAAACTATGTCAATAAACAATAAAAACAATACTGTGAATGGCAAAATGATCAAAAAACTATAACTATTTAAGGCCACCTTGCAATATCTCAGAAATAATGACAGAACACTAAAAGTATTTTAAAATTCTATACACCTAAAACTATTAAATCAAGGTAAACCCAATGTTGCAATGTTAACTGGAGAAAAGCCTCCGAACGCTCCTAATAAATTCATAACTGACATTTTCAATAACAAATGACAAATTAAACTTGAATTCATCTTCACTGAAAAGTAGTTACCAAGCAAGAATGACATGAAATAATTTCTAAGATAAGAGAAATTAAGGCTTTAAACTAAAAGGGATGAAAAACAAATATTAAATGTCAGGCTCAGGCTAAGAAAAGCTACTTTTAAATGAACGAAAGTAATTCAAAGTTTTATGTTTACCTGTTTTCAGTGAGACAGGCAATGACGTAACCAGCTTCACCTGCCCTCACCTAACAGCCCTCAGGACCCTGAATATAAATGGTAATTGAACACTAAGTCTTTTTAATATGAAGTAGAGTTATCATTTGTGACACACAGAATATTCTTTCACATCCTTAAGGATGCTCATTTTCACTGTCCCTGCCATTCCGTACTATTCTAATGAAAAGCATCCTGCCTTTAGATCCACTGGTATTGCAAAGCCAATAAAAACTATTTTTTGACTGTCTTAAGGAGGCTTTAAAAAACATCCAAGTAAATTATAAGCTGCTGTCAGATCCTAGACTGCAACAGCACAGAAACCCTTTGTCTGTAAGGCTGACAGCTGCCAAAGCCTGACCTTTCCCTAACTGGCCAACTGAAGAAACATTAATAGAATCTGTTTAACCTTACCCATTCACCTTTAATGTGACCAAGGTTAAGTCAATCACTCAGCAACAAGAGATGCAAAATAGTCCCCATGGACAGCGATACTTACTCACTGAAACTTCTTCGAAATTTCAGATTTAAAATCCAATTTATTTACATATAGGTCAAAGAATGAAAAATATCAGTGTTTCCTTTTAGAACACTTCATATTAAGGCTTTCTATTCTACGTTGTAAGGATTCAGAATCTACCACTCACCAGAAACCCAGTACAGACTAAAAAAGGATCAATGCACTGCCCAAATCAGAAATAGAACACCAGACATTAATTATCCCTTTTTACGTACATATTTCTCCATTGAAGGACACATAATAATACAACTAAGGTATAACATTGCATCTCCTCCTAAGGTAAAAATGTATTTATTTTACAGACGTAGATAACAAAAGTAATTGCAGCATTAAGCAAACTGAAAAGACAGAGAAATGCACACAAACGCAACACACAAGCACTTTAAGTCCAGGTTGACTCTAGGACATGCGTGCCAACAATCCAGCTTCTGTGACAAACCAAGATGGCCCCGTAGCTGCCCACTCCCTACTGTTTCCTTCCACCTCGACATAGGCAGCAGCACCTGACTTAGGCAGCAAGTCACACATTAGACACCACCTCATGCAACAAATGCTAATAACTTTTCCCCAAACCTTTCTTTGTCATGAGTCTAAAAGGATCACTGATATCTGACTAGGTTTAATAGTTTTCCAATGCGAACTACATATTGCAACCAAAGGGAAAACACTGGGTATCTTCCAACTGATGAAATGGTAAGAGTTGGAAAAGCCTACAATGAAATGGGAAGACCTTACAGAGACTGGTGAAAGCTAATCAACAGCACCTGATTCAAGTGCCTTAATTACCAGCATCAGATGCCATGGGAGAGTTCATGAAAAAGAGGGGAAAAGGTCTCTGCCAGGAAAGTGATTGCGTGCTATTACAGGAATGGTTACTCTGCCAAGCTCTCTGCAATACTTTGTTACTCCATCTTCCATGAATCCCCATCAGCCACAAATACTTGATCAAGCTTTACATTCTATCTATTTCAAAAACATAAGGCATAATGTTTACTATACACTAACCTCCACCCATGTTCTGATAAACACCCTAGGAGGACTACCTCTCCATCCCATTCCCCCATTGAGAATCGCTGAACTAGAAAAACCAAAACAGTCACACAAGAAGCCAAAGTCACTGTTCCCTTTAGAAGCTGTGTAAGACCACCCCACGATGTATAAATAGGGATATTAATCATCCTTCAGCCAATCTTTCAAGTGCATCCATATTTCTGCATCTTACTTGTACAGGTTTATTATAATGCACCTCAAATGATCTGCAGAGTCAAATAGGATATAAATTCATAAATAAATAAAATATGGCTAACAGAGGAGAAGCAACTAGAGTGATTTTAAACACCAACACACTTGTTAAACCTATGCTTACATTTCCCATAAATTCCTCTTTCCTAAAACAAAAAGACTCAAAACCAGTATTTTAATTGCAGTAAAAACATATCAATCTAATTGCCTCCAAACTTCTTCACAATACAGGCAAGTGCTGCTTCTGTATCCTCTGCAATATCACTACCTACCATATATCCCATGCACAGTACTAAGCACTCTATACACACTACCTCATTTAACCCTTACAAATCTGTGAAGTGGAAATCATTATTCTCCTCTTATTTCTTTGTGAGACAGAGGCTTGTTCTGTAGTCCCAGGTGGGGTGCAGTGGCATGATCATAGTTCACGGTAGCCTCTAATACCTGGGCTGAAGTAATCATCCCACCTTAGCCTCCCAAGTAGCTGGGATTACAGGTGTGCACCACCATACCCAGCTATTCTTTGTACTTTTTTGGTGGAAATGAAAAACAATTGGAAGTTACTGAAAAAATTAAAAATAGCACCATCATATGTTCCAGAAAAATCCCATTACTGGGGGCCCAAAGTGGCTCCGGCCGGATGTCGTGGCGCTTGCGAAGGCGAGGCCAAGAGTTCAAGGCCAACCAACCTCAGCAACCTTACAAGCTCTCAATGATTGGCCAAAAAAAAAAAAAAATCCCATTACTGTGTATGTATCCAAAGGAAATGAAATCAGCATCTCAAAGACATCTACACACCATGTTTACCGCAGCACTATTCACAATAGCCAAGATATAGAATCAACCTAAGTGTCTGTCAATGGATAAATGGATTTTTTAATGTGATATATATATACACAATGGAATAATATTCAGCCATGAAATATATGAAAATCCTGCCACTTGCAACACGATGAATGAAACAGGGATATTACGTTAAGTAAAAAAGCCAGGCACAGATAGACAAATAGGTCATGATCTCACTCCTATGTGGAATTTAAAAAAACTGATCTCACAGAAATAGAGAGCAAAATAGTGATTACTACAGGCTGGGGTGGTTAGGGAGGAAAAGGGGTTAGGGAGATGTCGGTCAAAGGATGCATAATCACACTTAGTATTAAATTCAAGAGATCCATCGTATAACATGATGACTACAGTTAATTACAACAAATTACATTGTTGAAAAATGCTAAGAGGTAGATTTAAGTATTTTCATCACAAAACTGATAACTATAATGATGTAATACATTTGTTAATTAGCTAGATGTAATCATTCCACAATGTATACTTCAAAACATTACATTTTATACAATAAGTACAATTTAATGTCAATTTTTTAAATAAATTTTTAAAAAATTAAACACAGCAGGGAAAAATAAATAAATAGAAAATTTGCAAAACAGTTGAAGAAAGTTCTCAGAAAATAAAATGAAAAGACTGAATGTTGGGACAGAAAATAAAGTAAGAGTACCAATCCAGAAGATATAAATTCCAACTAACAAAAGATGATAAAGAGAGAACATAGAAAACAGAAGAAAGAAATTATTAAAGCAAGAATAAAAAGAAATTTCCTAAGTAAAGAACCAAATCTTCAGATTAAAAGGGCCCACTACATTCCCACCCCAAAAAATGAAAAAAGATGTAGACATTGTATGTAAGGCAGTGGGATTGGCAAAGGACACAAAGTTACATGCAAACAATAAGAAGTCAAAATGAAATCAGGCTTCTCAAGAGCAACTCTAGAAGCTGTAAGGTAATACAGCAAGGAATATCTCCAAAATGCCAATGAGAAATATTCCCAATATACAGGTATTTGCCTGTATACCAAGGCAAACTACACTCAAGCTTGACAGTATAGTAAATACATTTTTCATACAATCTAGAACATAAAAAGTTTATCTCTGTTGATATATTAAGATATAATTTGCATGACCATACTAACACAACGGCAGGGGGTTGGGAACAGAGCATATGGGAACAAAAGTTTGTACAGTACTGAAATTAACTTAATGCTAATCCCAATTAGATTATTTTAAAATAAAATTTAATTGTAATTCCAAGGGAAAGTGCTAAGAAAACAACTCAAAAAATATAGCATAATAAATGGCAAAAGAATTAAAATGGTACACTAGAAAATACCAATTTAACACAAAGAAGCAGTAAAGGAGAAACAGAGAAACAAAAAACCATAAGACATAGCAAACAAATAGATGGCATATGGAAATCCTAAGTTATCAATAATTAAACATAAATGGATATAACAATCCATGCAAAAGGCAGACTTCCAAAATGAATAAAAAAGAAAAGAACATGATCCAACTATATGGTATCTACAGCAAACACATTTTAGATTCAAACACACATAAAGGATGAAAATAAAAAGAATAGAAAAAGATGTGTAATGTAAACAACAACCATAAACGATCTGGAATGGCTATGCTAGTGTAGGGCTGAGGGCCCCACAGGGTCATGGGGTGAGCCTTATGCTGTGCTGAGGCGCAGGATCTGAGAAATAAAGAGACAGTACACCGAAGTACAAAGAAAATGCAACTGGGCTCAGGGGGCCACGCCACCTATGAGTGGAGTCAGGTGAGGCCCCAAATGTCCAGAAGCATAAGTATTTATTGTGTATAGGTTAGGGGGCAGGGCAGTGAGTGAAATCATCTTTAAGGATAGGGATAGGGTCGTGAGCAATAAAACATGGGGTCCACCCCCATTAGGTCACCTAGGCCAGGAGTTGGACAGTGCGCAGCAAGGGGCCCGTTCCCATGAAGGCAAGGGCCGTGTGCAGTAAGGGGTCCACCCCCATTAGGTCACCGAGGCTTGAAGGTGGGCCATGCACAGTGAAGAGGGTGCAGTGTGCAATACTTCTATCTATGGGCAAACTACTTCTAAGAAGATTTATGGGAGGATGCTTTAAGTCACATAGCAGTGACAGAGCTGTCAAGGTTACCACCACCTTCTGGCAGCTTCTAATGGGTTCTATGAGAAGATGCTTTTCGAGCAGCACAGCAGCAAGAGCTGATAAAGTTCACAGTCACCAAGATGGATTGCCAGTCTGAGGGCAGCCTTCCACAAGAACCGGAGGAAGGTCCTACAACTCCTTTATCAGGAGGAGTGGCTCTTGCCCCAAGCCTGCCAACGCTGCCACCTGGGCCATGGATTCTTGTTCTGGTATAGCTGTTTTTCCCTTAAATCATGCTCTGCACTGTGTCCGCTCTAGGCATCCCTCCGATTATAAGCTGCTTATTTCTTAATTCACGCTCTGTACTATGTTCACTCTAGGCATTCCTCCGATTATACACCAAGATATAATTATAGGTATATATGTAGGGAAATATTCTTTAGGCATTCATACTATTAACTATTATATGATTATATAGAGAGGATTATATAAAGGGATTCATAAGCCCTAATTCTATAAACTAATATATGATTATGTAAAGGATTATATAAAAGGAAATAGCTGAGTAGTAACACTATAAAGTGAGATACTCCTCAAGCCCTAACTGTGCCAGAGTTCTGCTTAGCTCTCATTCCTCAATGCCTATATGGGGGGTTACCCACATGCTAATATCAAACAAAACAGACCGTAAAACAACAAAAATTTTTACTAAAGAAAGAGAGAAACAATAATGACAAAAGGGTCAACCCAGCAAGAAGATTTAACAATTATAAACATATATGCACCTAAATGACAGCCCCAAAATGGATGAAGCAAAAACTGACAGAATTACAGATAATAAATAATTAAACAGTTGAAGACTTTAGTATCCCACTTGCAATAACAGATAGAACAAATAGGCAAAAGACGAACCAGGAATCAGAAGCTTTGAAAAACACTATAGTCCAGCCAGATCTTACAGTTCTATCTATAAACACTCCAATCAAGAACAGCAGATACACATTCTTCACAAGCACACATGGAACATCCTTCAGAATAGACCATATGCTAGTCATAAAATGAAACTCAATAAATTTTAAAAGACCGAAGTCATATAAAATATACTCTCAAACTAAAATGAAATGAAATTAAAACCAGCAACAGAAGTTTAGGAAATTCAAAAATGGGCAAATTAAACACTTCTAATCTGTGTCAAAGAAAAAAATAATATTTTAAATATATGAAAAAGAAAACACAGCATACAAATAGTCATGGATTGCATCTAAAGCAGTGCTCACGGAGAAATTTATAGTTATCCATATTTAAAAAAAAAAATCTCAGCTCAATACCCTAAACTCCTACCTTAAACTGGAAGTAAAAAAGCATACCAAACCAAAGCAAGCAGAAAGAAGGAAATAATAGACTGTAGTGGAAACTACTTAAACAGAGTCTAGAGAATAACACAGAAAAATCAATGAAACCGGCCAGGCGCGGTGGCTCACGCCTGTAATCCCAGCACTTTGGGAGGCCGAGGAGGGTGGATCATGAGGTCAAGAGATCGAGAACATCCTGGTCAACATGGGGAAACCCCGTCTCTATTAAAAATACAAAAAATTAGCTGGGCACGGTGGCACACGCCTGTAATCCCAGCTACTCGAGAGGCTGAGGCAGAAGAATTGCCTGAACCCGGGAGGTGGAGGTCGTGGTGAGCCAAGATTGTGCCATTGCACTCCAGCCTGGGTAACAACAGCAAAACTCCGTCTCAAAAAAAAAAAAAAAGAAAAAAAAAAATCAATGAAACCAAAAGTTGGTTCTTTGCAAAAATCCAGTAACCTTGACAAACCTCTACCCAGATGGCAAAAAAAAAAGAGAGAAGACTCTAATAGTTAAAATTAGAAGGAAAGAGAAAACATCATCACCAACTCTTTCATTTTCTTAAAGAAATAAAAAGGATAAAACTCTGAATAACTGTATGAATAATTAGATAACTTAGATAAAGTGAACAAATTCCAAAAAAGACACAAATCACTAAAACTGACTCAAAAAGTAATATAAAAATTTAAATAGATTCATAAGTAAAGAGAATGAATGAATTGGTAATTTTAATGACCCACAAAGAGAAGCCCAGGCCCAGATGAATTCCCTGGTAAATTCTACCAAACATTTAAAAAAGAATTAACAACAATCCTTCACGAACTTCTCCATAAAACAGAAGAGGAGAAAACATTTCCCAACTCATTCTATGAGGCCAATATGATCCTAATACCAAAACCAGTATAGAATATCACAAGAAAACTACAGACCAATACCCCTTATCAATATAGATGCAAAAATCCTCAACAAAATACTAGCAAACCAAACCAAGCAGCATATTGCAAAGATTACATAACATGACAAAGGGGCATTTATTCCAGGATTGCAAGGTTGGTGTGACATCCAAAAATCAATTAATGTAACACACATTAATAAAGGACAGAAATCATATGATCATCTCAACTGGTGTAGGAAAAGCACTGACAAAATACAACATCCTTTCTTAGTGAAAATATTCAACTAGAATTAGAAGAAAATTTCCTCAATCTGATAAAGGGGATCTATAAAAAAAAAAAAACTCACAGCTAATACCATGCAACATAGTGAAAGACTAAATGCTTCCCCTGAGATCATGATGACTGCTATTGCCACTTCTACTCAACACTGTACTGGATATTCTAGCTGGGCAATTGGGCAAAAATAAAGAAACAAAAAGCATCCTGATTAGAAAGTAAGGAGTCAGAATATCTCTGGAGAATAATCTCATAATGAATCCACCATAAAACTGTTAGAATTAGAAAAAAAGTTGGGCGAGGTTGCAGGATATAAGATCAATATAGAAAAATCATCTGGATTTTTATGTACTAGCATTGAACATTCCAAAATGAAACACAGAAAACAACTCCACTTACAATACCATTGAAGAATAAAATATTTAGGTATAAATTTAACAAAAAATTACAAGACATTGTTGAAAAAAATTAAAGAAAATCTAACTAAATAGACATCCCATGTTCGTGGATTGGAAGACTTAATATCATTACAAAAAGAATGCCTCCCAAACTGAACTACATATTCATTGTAAGCCCAGTGAGAATCCTAGCTAGGTTCTTGGTAGAAATTCACAAGTTGATTCCAAAATTCATTAAAAAATGCAAGGAACCCAGAGTAGCCAAAACAATCTTGAAAAAAGAACAAAGCTGGAGAACTCATACTTCTCAATTTTAAATCTTAAAAACAAAGCAACAGTAACTAATAATCAAGATCACATAGTACTGACATAAGGAAAGACAAACAGGTCATTGGAATAAAATTAAGAGTACTGAAACAAATGTTTACATTGACAGTTGCATTAGTCCATTCTCATGCTGCTATAAAGAACTGTCTGAGATTGGGTAATTTATAAAGGAATGAGGTTTAATCAACTCACAGTTCCGCATGTCTGGGGAAGCCTCAGGAACATACAGTCATAGTGGATAGCACCTCTTACAGGGTGACAGGGGAGAGAATGAGAACCAAGCAAAGGAGGAAGCCCCTTATAAAACCATCAGATCTCGTGAGAACTTACTCACTGTCATGAAAATAGGATGGGGGAGACTGACCCCATGATTCAATTACCTCCCACCAAGTCCCTCCCATGATACATGGGGATTATAGGAACTACAATTCAAGATGAGATTTGGGTGGGGACACAGACAAACCATATCAGCAGTCAACTGACTTGACAAGCATGCCAAGACAATTCAATGAGGAAAGAATGGTCATTTTAATAAATGATGCTGGAACAACTAGTTATCTACATGCAAAAGAATGAAGTTGGACTCCTACTTCATACTATGTATAGAAATTAATTCAAAATGAACCACGGACATAAATGTAAGAGCTAAAACTACAAAATACAGAAAAAATTGTAGGAGTAAATCTTTATGACCTTGCATTAGGCAAAGTCTTCTTATACTCAACAGCGAAAGCACAAGTGACAAGAAAAAAAAATAAATTCAACTTTAAAAAAAAAAAAACCTTTCTTTTTCAAACAGTATCATCAAGAAAATGAAATGACAACCTTCAGAATGGGGGAAAATATTTGCAAATTATGTATCTGATAATAAACTTGTATCCAGAATATGTAAAGAACTCAACACTCAATAATAAAAAGACAAATCAATTAAAAATCAGGCAAAGGATCTGCATAGACATCTCTCCACAGATGATATAAAAATTACCAATAAGCACATTTAAAAATGTTCAGCTTCATTAGAAATGCAAATCAAAATCACAATTACATACCACTTCATACCCACTATGATTACTATATTTTTTAAAAAGGTAACGACTTTTGGTGAGGATGTGGAGAAAACGGAACCCTCATCCACTGCTGGTAAGGTATATAATGATATAGCCACTTTGGAAAACATTTTGATAGCTACTCAAAAGTTTAAAAACCGAATCACCCTAGGACCTAGCAATTCCACTCCTAGGTATACACCTGAGAGAAAGGAAAAGATATTCACACAAAAACCTGGACACAAATATTCACTGTAACATTATTCATAAAAGTCAAAATGTGGAAACAATCCAATGTCCATCAAATGCTGAAGAGGCAAAATGTTATTTGACAATTAAAAAATTAAGTACTGATACATTCTACAGTATGGATGAAACTCAAAAATATTATGCTAAGTAAAAGAAGCCAATCACAAAAGACCACATATTGTATGACTCCATGTAAATGAAATGTTCAGAATAGACGAATCCAGACACAGAAAGCAGGTTAGTGGCTGCCAAGAGTTGAGAGAGGAAGTGATCATAAATGAGTATGAGGTTTCATTTTTAGGCTGATAAAAATGTCCTAAAATTATATAGCGGTGTTGGTTATACAATCTGTAATTACACTAAAATCCAATTAATTATGTTGCAAAAAAAAAGTGCATGTCAAGATTTGTGAATTCTAGCTCAATAAATCTATTATTAAAAAAACTACATGTGGCTGGGTGCTGTGCCTGTAATCCCAGCACTTTGAGAGGCCGAAGTGGGTGGATCACAAGGTCAGGAGTTTGAGACCAGCATGGCCAACACGGTGAAACCCCATCTCTACTAAAGATATAAAAAATTAGCCAGGCTGGTGGTGCACACCTATAATCCCAGCTACTCAGGAGGCTAAGGCAGGAGAATCACTTGAACCTGGCAGGTGGAGGTTGCAGTGAGCTGAGATTGCACCATTGCACTGCAGCCTGGGCAACAGAGTGAGACTCTGTCTCAAAAAACAAACAAACAAATAAAATAACAAGAAACAGGTGTCTCCAACTCTCAAGCCACCATACCAGTACCAGTTGATGGTCTGTTAGGAACTGGGCTGCACAGGAGGTGAGCAGCGTGAGCATTATCATCTGAGCTCCATTTCCTGTCAGATTAGTAGAGGCATTAGATTCCTATAGGAGTGCGAAACCTACTGTGAACTGCACGTGTGAGGTGTCTAGGATATGCACTCCTTATGAGAATCTAATGCCTATCTGAGATGGAACAATTCATCCCAAAACCATCCACAACCCTCCCCATCCCCCCACCTCAGTCCGTGGAAAAACTGTCTTCCATGAAATGAGTCCCTGGTGCCAAAAAGGTTGGAGACAGCTGCTCTAGAATAAATAACAGACCTTCTCAAAGACACTTCTCTCTATGACCTACTAAAAATCAGCAATGCCAACAAAAGCAAAAAATAAACTATTTCTAATATGAAAAGATAAATTAACTATAATTGATAATTGCAATAATGGACTTCGCCAAGGATCAAAGTCAAAAGCAAAATGGAAGATTCAATGGGTTTTGTTCAGATGGTACCATGCATGACTTCTGTCTATGCAAAGGTAGATGTGACTTTGAAACCTCATGAAGTGCCAGGTGCAGTGGCTCATGCCTGTAATCCCAGCACTGGGAGGCTCAGGTGGGTGGATCAGCTGAGGTGAGGAGTTTGAGACCACCCTGACCAAGACGGTGAAACCTCGTATCTACTAAAAATATAAAAATCAGCTGGACGTGATGGTGGGTGCCTGTAATCCCAGCTACTTGGGAGGTTGAGGCAGGAGAATCACTAGAACCCAGGAGGGGGAGGTTGCAATGGCGAAATCATGCCAATCTACTCCAGCCTGGTAGACAGAGTGAGACTCCATCTCAAAAAAGAAAAAAAAAAAAAGAAGGAAACCTCATGAAGTAAAGAAACTATAAAAAGTGCTTTCCTAAGGCAGCAAATCACACTACCATGTGTGTACCTACGAAACAGTCTTGCATGTTCTTCACCTGTACCCCAAAACCTAAAATGCAATTAAAAAAAAAGAAAGAATGTGCCTTCCTAGCATATATTCAACACTAAACATCTATGAAATGTTTGTTCACTTTCCTTTGGTTTCTTTTCTCTAACTCATATACTCCATAGTGTTCCTTGCTACAGTGACTAGGTCTTCTACTTGTCAGACAGAACAATATCTTTCACCTATTGCAACTTCCACTTTTTTATTTGGCTTCAAGCCACACATTCCAACAACAAAATAGAGTCTCAACCAGTCCTACTACCACCTGACTGCTCTAAAACTTCCAGAGCAGAATTTTTCTACATTTTCATTGTGGCATATATCTACCTAAAAGACATAAATTCTAGATCAGGCGCAGTGGCTGACGCCCGTAATCCCAACACTTTCGGAGGCCAAGGCAGTGGGATCACCTGAGTTCAGGGGTTTAAGACAAGCCTGGCCAACACGGTGAAACCCCGTCTCTACCAAAAATACAAAAATTAGCCGGGCATGGTGGTGTGCGCCTATAGTCCCAGCTACTCAGGAGGCTAGGGTAGGAGAATTGCTTGAACCCGGGAGGCAGAGGTTGCAGTGAGCTGAGATCGCACCACTGCACTCCAGCCTGAGCAACAGAGCGAGACTCCTCAAAAAAAAAAAAAAAAAAAGAATTCTATTTCCAATACTTATCCCTGTTAAATGAGTCCCAAAGATCTCTTCTTTTTTATACAATTACAATATGTAAATCATTCAGATTTATCTGCAAAATTATTTTTTAAAACTATTCAGACAGATCTTACTGACAACCAACTTTTTGTTTTTTAGTTTTTGATTTTTTGTTTTTTTGACACAGTCTCACTCTATTGCCCAGACTAGAGTGCAGTGGCGCGATCTCAGGTCATCACAACCTCCACCTCCTGGTTCAAATAATTTTCATGTCTCAGCCTCCTGAGTAGCTGGGATTACAGGTGCACAACACCATGCCTGGCTAATTTTTTGTATTTTTTATAGAGTTGGGGTTTCACCATGTTGGCCAGAAAGGTCTTGAACTCCTGACCTGAAGTGATCTGCCCACCACAGCCTCCCAAAGTGCTGGGATTATAGGCATGAGGCACTGCACCCCATCAAGTATTACCTCCTCTAAATTTCACTACTATAAATAAGTAACCATCACTTATCTTTATTCTTTAATACATTATTAGCTTTAAAATTTTGGACTACAAAATTTTGGTTAAAGATGAACCTTTATAAAGTAAACCTTCTGATGCTTTAATAAAGCACATATTTAACAGAACAACTAAATGTAAGACTTTGTCATTAAGGAGCCCCTTTTCTTCTAGTCATAGAGAAGGACAGATACATTGTTGTACAAAGCTATTAGCTACCATTTCAGGCACTTACTTAGAGAATGTAAAGAGAATACACCACACATTAGTACCAGCACTTAAGGCAGAAGGGAAAAATGAATGGTGAGAATAATTAGAAATGAGTACAAAAATTTACTTACAGCCTCAAACTGCAAATGGCTATCCTTTAAGAAATCTTGAATTTTATCCTTGGGTAAAATACTGAATCTAAATCGAAGGAGATCCATTTCTTGTTGAATGAACCAGCGTCTAAGATCTTCACTGAAATGAAGACAGAAATTATAGTACAAACTAAAAATCCAGTGATTATTAAATCTAAGAAATGTTTATAAAATAATATTCAAACATGAGCAAGATGTCAACAAACAGCAGTTAAAAACATGCAGTCCTCTATCATGGTAAGGAGAATATGAATACCACATATCAGAATCTTCTAGGGATGTGTACAAGGTGGAGGGGGTGTTAGAAATTAAAATGATTAAATACAGAATGCTTTGAGCTTAGCTGCATTATTATTAAATAACATAAAATACTTCATGCATTTAATGTAACTGCAAAATATACATTTTTCATTAGAAAATACAGGCTAGGTGTGGTGGCTCACACCTGTAATCCTAGCACTTTGGGAGGTCAAGGCAGGCATATCGCTTGAGCCCAGGAGTTTGAGACCAGCCTCGGCAACTTGGTAATACCACGTGTCTACAAAAAACAAAAAAATTAGCCAGGTATGGTGGTACCTGCCTATAGTTCCAGCTTCTCAGGAGGCTAAGGTGGGAGGATCACCTGAGCCCAGGGAGGTCGAGGCTGCAGTGAGCCAAGATCACATCACTGTACTCCAGCCTGGGAAATGGCATGAGGATCTAATTAAACAGAGAGAGAGAGAGAGAGAGAGAGAGAGAGAGAGAGAGAGAGAGAGAGAGACAGAGACAGGTATGCGGGGGGAGAGGGGGAAAAAAAAGAAAAAGAAAATGGGGAAACTGGGCACTCCTTTGGCTTGAGGTGGCTTTATAAATGCGAAACAAAAGATACCAAATTTTTTAAGGTAACTTTGATCAGATTAACATTGCAAAGGAAACTTTGCTTACAGCTTTACAATTTTTTTTTTGAGACGGAGTTTCGCTCTTGTTACCCAGGCTGGAGTGCAATGGCGCGATCTCGGCTCACCTCAATCTCCGCCTCCTGGGTTCAGGCAATTCTCCTGTCTCAGCCTCCTGAGTAGCTGGGATTACAGGCACGTGCCACCATGCCCAGCTAATTTTTTGTATTTTTAATAGAGACGGGGTTTCACCATGTTGACCAGGATGGTCTCGATCTCTTGACCTCGTGATCCACCCGCCTCGGCCTCCCAGAGTGCTGGGATTACAGGCGTGAGCCACCGCGCCTGACCTACAGCTTTACAATTTATAATTTCACAAAATTTAATACGCACATGTACATGACAATATTTAAAAGCAATCAAATGTTCTAGGGTATTACTGTTATATAATAAAATAATTACCCTACTGGATGCAAAATATGATTTCATACTTTTTGGGGATTTTCAATTTTTTTAGGAGACTGTCAACAATTAATTTATTAAATTTCACAAACTTCATTTGCTTTTTTTACAGAAGAAAAACTCTAGAACCAAAAGTGGTAAGTAATTTCTCAATTATCATCTTTGGATAGTAAGCAACTCAAGAGTCTCACGTGACAAGCCTATTAAAAAAAAAATGATAGCCATAACTAAATTATATGGCCAAAATTAACATGTCGGGGGAAAACAAGTTCAAAAAAAAAAAAAAAAAAGGCAAGTAACTCTTTCTACCTCTGGGTGGCACTATTAACTTAAAAGAAACCAACTACCAAACAAAAATGCCTTGGATTTACAAAGCCCACAGAGCTCAAATTCCAAAAACCTGTATCAAATTCAAGTGTGGGTTTAATTTTTTCTTATAAATATTATCATTTTATTGCAGGAAAATTATATCATTTTATATCATCCAAAGTCCTTCTTCCTAATAAAATCCTTTCCAGTTTAAAATCTCAAACGAAGTCTCTCTCACAAACTTAAGAAGTGTTTCATCAGGCAAACTTTTGCAAGAATTTTTTTCAATATTTTTAAGTAAATAATATGTTCCAAACAATTTACTATAACAGTGTTCAACCCATGATCAACTAGTTCCTGATGTTATTCAGGGTTTTCCTATGTTCAGCACAACACATCATACCACATACCAATTTATAACCCAAGACACCAGATTTGACTGTGAGAACATAAACATATACTCACGACTGGCAATAGGCAAGGCGCAAAATAAAATGAGAAATATGATCTCTTCTTCGTGGTTCATATTCATCTTCTAAGCTTTCCTTAAAAATAATGACACGAGTAAAATAAATACATTAGAATGGTAAGAGGTATAATGAAATACTAAGCCAGGCTAAGCCAATGGTAAAGTAAGTTTCAAAAACATTTCTTTTTTTTTAGAGAAAGGGTCTCACTCTATCACCCAAACTGGAGGGTAATAATGGTCAATCACAGCTCACTATAACTTCAAACTCCTGGGCTCAAGTGATGCTCCAGACTCAACCTCCCAAGTAGCTGGGACTATAAGCAACACCCACCTCATCCTGCTAATTTTTTATCTTTTGTACAAATGGGGTCTCAATATGTTCCCAAGACTGGTTACAACTCCTGGTCTCAAGCAATCCTCCCACCTTGGTCTCCCAAAGCGCTAGAATTACAGGCATGAGCCACCACACCCAGTTCCAAAACATTTTTTTTTTTTAAGTTCTGGAATACATGTGCAGAAAATACAGGTTTGTGACACAGGTATATATGTGACATAGTGGTTTGCTGCACCTATCAACCCATCATCTAGGTTTTAAGCCCCACATGCATTAGGTATTTGTCCTAATGCTCTCCCTCCTGTTGCCCTCCACCGGCAGACAGGCTCCACTGTGTGGTGTTCCCCTCCCTGTGTCCATGTGTTGTCACTGCCAAAACATATTTTAATATGTTTTTCAGGGTAATTATCATTTTACTTCAGTTACCAATCAGATGAAACTGAGAAGTAAACTAATCTCAACAAAACTTCTTGGGTTTGGACCCCACTATTTTATTCCCACCAACCCTCTCTTTTAATTTTCTTCTTATCCAGCCTATACCCACAGTGCTCTCCACTTCAACAACTTCTTGCACCAACCTCAACTTCTTTACTTTCAACCATTTGGTAAAACCTAGATTCTTACTTAATCTACAATGACACTCTGCAGTCCTATTTCCAAAATGCTAAGAACTTCTGAAGAAAAAAAACACACACAACTATGGGAACTGGGAAATTACAATTTCAAGGTCTATAAGCTCAACTAGATCCTTACCAATGCCATGGAATACTTAGTCGGGTTCAAAATAGTAAAAACAAACATGTCTTGAGCACTTACTAGGTACCACTCAATGCCCTTAGCATTTTTTAAGGCATTAACCCATTTAATCCTTAAAAAAAAAATACCCTACAAGTTAGGCACTACTATAATCCTATTTTAAAGATAAGGAAACTGAGGCACATAGAAGCTATGTAACTTGTTCAGGGTCATTAAGGTTGTCCAGAGTAAGTAGCAATATTGAGATTTGACACAAAATCACCTCCTTCCTCACTTCTCAGAAAATCTTCAGTCTTCACAAGATCCCCACTAGAGCACCTTTCCCTTCTCTCTGAACACATGACTTCACCTACTTTACAGAAAATAAAGACTACTAGGCAGAATCCTTCAATACCAAGCTTCTGCAAACACATGTTGTGTTGCCTTCCATCCATCTCTATAGAGCATCTCCTCTTCCTGGCATGTAAAGCTGTATTTGTCCATTTTCATGCTGCTAATAAAGACATACCCAAGAATTTATAAAGGAAAGAGGTTTAACTGACTCACAGTTCCCCAGGGCTGAGGAGGCCTCAATAAACTTACAAACATGGCAGAAGAGGAAGCAAACATGTCCTTCTTTACATGGTGGCAGTAAGGAGAAGTGCCGAGCAAAACAAGGAAAAGCTCCTGATAAAACCATCAGATCTCATGAGAATTCACTCACTACCATGAGAACAGCAGCACAGGGGTAACTGCCTCTATGACTCAATTACCTCCCATGAGGTCCCTCCCACAACACATGGAGATTACGGGAACTACAATTCAAAATGAGATTTGGGTGGGGACACAGCCAAACCATATGAAAATCTAATTCCTGCACCTAAACCCCTCAACCCATTTGCTTGTGCCTCTTATGGACCCTGATTTATCAAATGCTCTCTCAGTTTTATCTTCAAGCTCTCCTCTTCTTCTTTCTATTCTAGATCTTCTGCTCAGTTTATAAATGTGTTTAAGTATCTCTTGTCATATGTGTACAAATGTGAGCTTGTGTATCTTCTCTTTTCCCTAAAATAACCTCTATATTCTGCCCTATTTCTCTTCTCTTTTCAGCTACACATTTTAAAACAGTACATTTTCCATATCCACCTCTCCATCTTCCTCCTCCAACCACTGTCATTGTTCTGGTCTCTACCACTATCACAAGGGTCCATCCTGCTGCTAAATCCAATGGACACGGTACAATTCATCTTATGTAATCTATCTTAAGCTTCTGAAACTTGTAGTTAAAAGCACTACCATAGAAACAAAATACCCAGATTTGAATCTTGGCTCCACCATTTACCATCTTAAGAGCTTGGGCAAGATATTCAGCCTATCAATAAATAGGCTGTATCTGCAAAATACGAATGATAATAGTACCTACCTCCTAAGACAGCTATTTGAATTACATACATGGGTTAATATATGTAATGCATTTAGAACAAAGTCTGGTGCATAATAAATATACTATTAACATAAATATCTGCAGCTGTTATTCCCTATTATCATTATTTACATCATTATCATTACTGAAACTCCAGCCCTCTTTGGCTTCTATGACACTACTATCTTGGTTCATCTCCTACTTCTCAGAAACCTCCTTTTCAATCTCCTTCCCAAACTCCTCCAATTCCACTTTACCTTCAATATCTGTATTCCTCATGTCTTGTCTTCCACCATCATCTCTTCTTACTCAAATATTATTCTAGGGTGCTCTTACCTACTCCTGATGATTCCAACCGTCTGCTAAATCTATACCCCCGCCAGATGTCTTCTGGTATATCCAGACCTGTATATCCAATTGCCCACTAGACATCTCCACAGGCACCTCAAATTCATGTTGAGAACTAAACTCTACATCTTCCAAGACTGAGTTCTCCTCCTGCATATCACAAACCACCATCCACTACTTCTCCTAATTAGAAACTTGGGTGTCATTTGTCACTCTTCTCTCTCCATTTCCTGGAATCAGTCACTAAAACCTTTTGATTTCACCTTCTTAATACCTCTTCAATCGGTCCCCTTCTCTCATTTAATTCAGAGTCTCATCACTTCCAGGCTTCTAACTGGTTTCCCTCCTAACAAACATGACCCTGTCAATCTGCTGTTGGCAGTCATCTTCCCAAAATGAAAATATGATCACATCTGTCAATATGCAGCTCAAGTACTACCTCTTCTGGAAAGTGTTTCCAAACCTCCCCAATTTGAGCTGAGTAATTATATAGGTGTTTGGAGTTCCTGGAGCACACATCTATAAACACAGTCATTATCCTATATTGTATGGGATAAATTTGGCAATGTCTGGAAATACACAGGGGTACAAGCTGGAGATGCTACTGAGCATCCTACAATGCACAGGACAGTCCCTGCAACAAGGCATTATTAGACCCAAAATGATGTTAGTACTGAGGTTGAGAAACCCTGCCATATTATAATCATCTGACTTCATGTCAATCACCCCTAAAAGACTGAAGCACCTTCAGGCAGAGGCCATGATACATTACTCTTATAAAAGCCCAGTGCTTAATATAAGCCCTTTCCCGAGTGACACTCGATACATAAATATACAGAAACTGATGGAATTTTTTTTTCCTTTTTTACTTACTCTGTAGGAAAACTTGAGCTTTCGAAGCTCATTCTCCAACTTACTCTGGTATTGCTCAGTTCCTTTCAAATAGCTCACTCCAAGATTTTCAACTGATTTTAACACTAAAAAAAAGAAAAAAGGTATAAATGCAAGATAATGTCTTTCTTGTTTCTTTGTTTTTTTGAGACAGAATCTTGTTCTGTCGCCATGCCGGAGTGCAATGGCATGATCACTACAACCTCCACCTCCTGGGTTCAAGAGATTTCCCTGCCTCGGCCTCCCTAGTAGCTGGGACTACAGGCACGCGCCACCATCCCCGGCTAATTTTTTTGTATTTTAGTACAGATGGGGTTTCACCATGTTGGCCAGGATGGTCTCGATCTCCCAACCTTGTGAACTGCCCGCCTTGGCCTCCCAAAGTGCTGGGATTACAGGCATGAGCCACCGCACCCAGCCTAAGATATTGTTTTAAAACTAAATCCAAGACAAAATCTATGGAGGGCAATTCCACAATTACCTATTTACAGAACATGACAAGTAATTGCCAGTTTATTTCCTGTAACTACATTATATAAACTACACATGCTTATAAGAGGAAAATGTCCATCTACACGCAAAAAGTATCCATGTCCCACAGCATAATCTAATACCAGGGATTCTCAATAAGGGAAGAGGATGGATGGTGAATAATCATTCCTATACGGAGCCACTGTTGCTGAGGAACAGAAAAGTATGTCAAAATGGAAAAAAAAAAAAACTCTAAGCACTCCTTGTTTGCATCCTTCATATGGAGCTGCCTGTTAGGCAGTTGGCTTCATTTACTCAGCATAGATTCATCAGAAAAAAAGCAGCCCTTCCTTTCCTGATGAAGCCCGGGGCAGGGCACAACAGTGAAGAAGAAGGGCCATCCAATCAGCCAAATGAACCATCCTGAACAGATGCTACATATTGTTCAAAGGTTCCTAAAGCACCTTATCAATTGTTCCTCAGATGAATTATTATCTGGAGGCGCTTTTGAAGTCAAGAACGAAAAACATCTAATTGTCTCCTGAACATAAACCCATGTCCCACAGGTACCTCCTTATCATGTTATCCGAGTTTAATTATCCTTCCCTCATTCCTACTCCTCTTCCTGCTATGCCCATCGCCATCAGCAGACTTTCTCTGCATCAGATCATCCAAGCGGGAACTTCAGCCACTCCACACCTGCTCCCTCACGCCTCATGTCCAGTCACCAAATCCTATCAACGCCCCTCCTCAGCATCCCTTATATCTCTCCCTTCCTATCACTGCCATTGTCGCTGCCGTAGCTCAGGTCCTTATCATTTCACCTCCAGAGCCAAACTCAAGGGACACTTTTCAATCACCATCTTAATCCCTCTGAAGTATCTGACACTGCTAAGCTTTCTAAAACTCTTTTCTCCCTTGTCTTCATTCTTTCACTCAACGAACAGGTACTGAGGAGTGCCTCCTCTCTGTATTAGCATTGCTTATCCTGCTCCTCTAAGAATGATTAACAGTATCTTACCTTTCCTTCTGATTTTCCCACAAGGATATCCTGGAACATAAACTCTGAAGACAATGCTAGTGTTTCTGTTTCAGTTCATGTCTAACCCATTTTTCCTCTAGCAACACACTGAGGATAAGTAGGCCCCCAGAACAATGGCAATATCCTTCTTACACCTCATTATTACATCATTAGCATGGCACAAAATGCCCTCCGTTATCCATACTTCTCCATCCACCCTAAACTCCTGAACTTGTTACTGTTATCTCAAATAACAAATTCTCTTTCATGCTCCAAATGTTTGCATAGGCCATTATCTCAGCTTGGAAAAACTCTTCACTTCTCTGCTGGAAAATTTCTACTCGTTCTTCAAGGTCCAGATCGCATTTCAACGTCTCTAAGAAGCCTTACTTAATCAGACTAAGTCACTCTCACTTCTTTGTTTCAACAGCACTACCATTAACTTCTACTAGAGCAGTTAAAATACTGATTTATGACTATTATTTTGGATGTCTGTGTCCATGTACTAGAATATAGCTTCCACAAAAAATTGTTATTCATCTCAAAATCCCTGCCACTTAGAACATAGCGGCACTCAATAATATGCATTGTAAGATAAATAATGAATGAGTTCCAAACCCTCAATAAATATTTGTTGAATGGATTGCTGAACGAAGGAAAGGAATTACTTTCATTCATTCTCACAAAGGGTAAATGAGCATCTCAAGAATATATACATTCTAGTTTAAGTATCACTTACATTTAACTCTATCAATAGCCAAGTTTTCAAATTCTATTAAAGATATGTTTTCAGAAGGCGGCTGCAAGTAAAACTGAAGGCAATGAGGGTAGGAAGCATTTCTCTGGTCACCTGCCAACCACGGCATCCTCCGCAGTTTTCCAGTAAACTCCATCTTGGTCACCTCAGAAGGAAGCACATAAAAAGCATAAAATGATGGAAAATAAAGTTGAAAAGAAAACAACAACAAAAAAAGCAGGAAAAACTAATTCCACAAACACAGGGGAAAAAAATGGAGTTGAAGGCATGCACAAAACGTTACCAGTGGCAACTCCTGGATGATGTCCTTCTGTATTTTCCAGATTTTCTACAATACACCTATAATAATTTTGTAATGGGGGTGGAAGAAGTGCTAGAGGAGATGCAGGTGGTGAACCTAATTTTCATCAACATGAAAGTCAGGTGATGCCTGCTCATTATAGGCCTGTGTGTCACTTTGGGATCCCAAGAGTTAACATAAAGTTTTAGTGGTCTGCAATTCGGAACTCAGAGGAAAGTGCCTAGGTTCTGGCTAAATGAGGTTCTTCTTTGAGGGACCGGGTCCAGTTACTTCCTATGACTTTGGGAAACAACAACAACTGTCTTTCAGAACTCCTTTTAGGGAGCATCCACAAGTGCCTTATAAAAATTCCATCCCCAACCCCCCGCGCCACTCCACGAGCAAACCCATCTCCCCTCAACTCCTCCCTGGCACCTAGGTGCCTGCCCCAACCAACCAACCAATATCCAATACTCCCAACCCGCCAAGTCTGTCCTGCTCCTGCTGCCTGCAAAGTAATGGATTTCTCATTTTTCTCGACTTGCAAGCCTCAACAATAAGATTGCTCCCTGTCCTAAATTCGCGGGAATTTCCCTTACCTGCAAGAATTCAAACTCAGGAAAACACAAACGCTAACAGCCACTATTCCCGGGTGGCGGGAGAGTTCATAAGAAACCGGAGGCGGAAGTGACTAGCGCAGAAGGTCCGCCCTCCCCCACTTCCCGTTGGCAGATTGGAGGGATTGGGCCTTGGGCTCTGCGCATGCTCAGTGGAGCGTGTCTGGGAACTCAATGTGTTTCATCCACTTTGCCAGCTTTAAAATTTTTGGATATCAGTGTTTTTGGGATTTTTTTTTTAGATGTACTTCCTGTATGTGGAGTCAGCCGCTTTTAATGGTTAAAACTAGGATGCTGAATGCTAGCGAGGAAAACTCGCATATGCCGAAAATTGAACCAATATAACTTCGTTTGGAGACACCAACAAACACTCCGTAAAATGAGGAAAATATGGCGCTTTAACTTGCAGGGCTGGCACTCATCACTTTCGATCGGGGGAGGAATGACGAAAACAGGCATTAGGATACTTTTTACACCTAGCTTACGATTAGGGGCTCTTTTTTTCCCCCTCTAATCTTTCACAGACCGAATAAAGTCCTATAAGGTTGTATTACCCCCATTTGGCACTTGAGGAAACAGAAGCTACAAGATCATCGTTAGTTTGCCCATCTACGTACAATGCGCATTTTGAATTTCCTATTGAGCGCAAGCCCCTTACTGTCAAGTTCCACATTCAGTTCACTCCCCCGCTACCCGGCAATGCCTCGCACGGAGTAAGCGCTCAGCTGAATTATCTGTGGAATGAACTCGAATGAATGAAAGAATGCACATTCGCAGAAATCATTTGCAGTCTATAGGAATTAGCAGAGCCCAGCCTCGGAGGGAAGGTAGGGTGGGAGAAGCGGAGCCGCTTACTTTCCAGATGTCGGACTGCAGACTCCCAAGCTGCAGGTCAGAGCCACACCAGTTCTCTGCTGTCTGTAAGATTTTCGAGAACTGGAATTAACTTCACTCGTGGCCTCTGGGAGGCGTGTCTCGCTTACAAATATGCTGGGATGAGGCTCTGGTATCGGTAGTCCTTTGGAGATCAAATAAACGCTTTGAAATGTTCACGTTTTTAGAAATGCAGAGTATATTGAAACGATTCAAACTTCAAAGCACCTACCCAGCCTAGACTAAACTGTCGCTGGCACTGACTTTATACCAGGAACTGTTCTAAGTGGTTTACATATCAACTCATTTTATTCTCATAACTATATAAAGTAGGTTATTTACTCCCCACCCCCACGCAACGGATTCTTGTTCTGTCGCCCAGGATGGAGTGCAGTGTCGCGATCTCAGCTCACTGCAACCTCTGCCCCCGAGGTTCAAGCTATTCTCCTGCCTCAGCCTCCCGACTAGCTGGGATTACAGGCGCCAGACACCACACTCGGCTAATTTTTGTATTTCTAGTAGAGATGGGGTTTCATCATGTTGGCCAGGCTGGTCTAGAACTCTTGACCTCAAGGGATCCGCCCACCTAGGCCTCCCAAAGGTTATTTTATGAAACCTATTTTCTAGATATGGAAACTGATGAACAGAGAAGTTAATTGAAGTCAAAAGGACACATTATGTTACAGCCATGTTCAAACCCAGGGAAACTCTCAAGGCCCCACAGTGCTAACCCTCTCACTATACCAATTCCAGTAATGTGGCAGCAGAGCTTCACCTCTTTTCTTCCTCTCTCTATCAAATACATAATTATCATCACCTGCTCCAGAGAAGACAACTGAAAGCATGTAAACTGCCTGAAAAAACCTGCAGCACAGACCATAACAATACTTAAATGAATATCTGATCTCTGCATACCAAATTTAAATATTATAAATTACAAAAAAAAATTAAAACGACCATAAAAATATAAAATTATGCAACTAAAAAATTCCTAAACGTATTTTACAGTCATCAAACTAGGCCTTTTCGGCCTACCAAAAGTATTAACATCAAAAGGGTTAATGCCATCAGGATACAAAGAAGTTAATTCATTAGAAAAAAATCCTAAGACACAAACTGAAAACTGGGAAAAGAAGAGGAACATGTAACTCATTAAAAAATAACTACTGTTAAATATGAAAAATGTTTTTATCACTGGCAGCAAAGAAATTTTCTCCTGCGAAATTGGCAAGGATTTTATAAAGAGACTACTCAATGTTGCCACCTGTTTTGCACCTCATTGAAATCCCCGAGGCTCTTTATGATTCCCATATGGTGTAGTTCTTTAAATAATTATAGCCCTCTGCTACTGAAGTTCGTTATCTTTTGGAAGATTAAGATTAAGAAATTCTGTAGTAGAGGGATATAATTATGCCTATGAACCACTGGACAATTTGATGAAAGCTCTCCTCAGAAAAATGCACCTATAATGGATGTATACTATTTCAAGAGGTTCAAGATCACCATATGTGGCTGATTAAGAATTCCAGCACTACTAGGTTTTAAGCTTTCTTTGGATGAGCCCTTTTTTCATCTCTGTGATCCCTAAAGTGCTTGCTACAATAATTGGCCCAATTAAAAGATGAAGTAAGCCAGGCGCAGTGGCTCACACCTGTAATCCCAGCACTTTGGGAGGCCAAGGCGGGTGGATTATGAGGTCAGGAGTTTGAGACCAGCCTGGCCAACATGGTGAAACCCCGTCTCTACTAGAAATGCCAAAATTAGCCAGATGTGGTGGTGGGTGCCTGTAATCCTAGCTATTTGTAAGGCTGAGGCAGGAAAATCGCTTGAACAGGGGAGGTGGAAGTTGCAGTGAGCCGAGGTCATGCCACTACACTCCAGCCTGGCAACAGAGTGAGACACTGTCTCAAAGAATATATAAAAATAAAATGAAAAGATGAAGCCAGGCACAGTGGCTCACGCCTGTAATCCCAGCACTTTGGAAGGCCAAGACGGGCAGATCGTGAGCTCAGGAGATCAAGACCATCCTCGCTAACATGGTGAAACCCCGTCTCTACTAAAAATACAAAAATTAGCATGGTATGGTGGTGGGTGCCTATAATCCCAGCTACTTGGGAGGCCAAGGCAGGAGAATCGCTTGAATCCGGGAGGCAGAGGTTGCAGTGAGCCAAGATTGTGCCACTGCACTACAGCCTAAACAGCGAGTCTCTGTCTCAAAAAAAAATTAAAATTAAAAAATAAAAATAAAGGACAAAGTAGCCAATGTCATATTATGACCAGCTCGAAAAAAAACTGGAAATACACGTTCATGCTTAACATACCAACATCTTACTAGCTACGTCACATAATAGCTGCCTTTTCAACATATTAAAAACTGATTTTAAGCCTCGGGGAATAAAATAGCCTGTGTTGGTCAGCTATTCCAGCATTTTTATTGTTTCCTAATGCCTCAGCTTTGGTCACTACCTCACTGTGAAAAGATTTTTCTGAATCCAGAGTCAATTGCAATATAAACCTAAATATCACAGTAGCAGTAATCCACAATAATGTTAAACATTTCACTACCCATATTCAGTAAAATCACTGTGAGCTCTTTCATGTATTCGCTTCATCTACAAAAATGGATTGACACAATGCTCAGCCCTGGCAACCAACATTCTTGTAAATTATAGACATTGATCTCACAATCATGGGGAGGAAAACATACATAAACACCTAAGTTTTACTTCCACTGAGCCATAGCATCTCAAAAACTAAGATGATTCATTCATTTCTGTGACCCTGGTGCCTGGCACTCCATGGGCCCTCAACAAATACTTATGACATGGAATTGCTGAATACTGTGAGAGATGTATGAAAAAAATGCTAGGTTCAGCTTCCCATTAAACAGATGGTTTGAATCAAATGTGACTCCAACCTATAAAACTTCAAGTCCTCATCTGAAAACTTTATACACATTCCTTCCAGAATGAGTTGGCTTCCTAGTTTAGCCTGTAATAAAGCACAGAGTACCTTCTCTGGCAGAATTTCCATGAATCATCACTGCTAAGTTCAGTGCCTGCCCTGGGCATTACCCAGCTACAGACAGACTGCCCCAGATGGCATTTACCCTGAGGTAACTCCTCCACAGCTCCAGAACTTGTGTCCCAAAAAGTGTCACTCTTACAGCTAAGAATTTAGTTGCCATGGTAAATCTAAGTGAGTGTTCATTCCTCCTCTGCGCGGGGTGTTTCGCCCTAAAAACCAAAGGTGTGGTAAGCTTCTTTACCAAGTAAGCATCCTATAAACTAGACCCTGCCAGCTGTGTTTGCCATGAAAAGCAGAGAACAGGAGGTATTTCCAGCAAGATAGTGGGCCCATAAAAGCTAATGCAGAGTTAGCCAACCTCTGGCCCTCCACCCTCCCTTTTCACTGCCTACCTCTAGGAGTTAGCTGATAAACAACCTAAAGAAAGCATTTTGTTTTTTTCTCCATTTGCTTTAGATTGCTTTTGTTGTCAAAATCAAGGAGCAGGAGAACTGGAGAGAAAGCACATTTGTAAAGGGTAGTACCCTTCCGTATATCGACATTATTTGATTTGTTCCAGAAATAGTAATAAAACACTTACTAAGTGCCAGGCAGTGTTTTCTATGCTGGGGATACAAGAATGATAAGAGAGACAAAAATTCCTGCCCTCATAAACCTTCTAGTGGGAAAGAGAAACAATAAACAAGTTAAAGACATAAATCATATGTTAGACAAACACTAAACAGAAAAAAAAAATCAGAAAATGTGGGAAGTAGAAAAGTTCCTTTTTAAAGTTTCCTTTTTTGTTAAAGAATAAATCATAAATGTGCTAATAACTTTGTTAAGCTGTATTCTGTGTAGCTGTTAAATATGCCATGCTTACAGGCACATGGTGCATTCTGTGTCTTTGTACTTTAACCAAGGTATCTGTGCTGAACGTGCTCACAGGCATGTCTCTGCTCTCTGTTGCTTTTATCTGTTTTAAAAAAGTTTTAAGTGGCCGGGCGCGGTGGCTCACGCCTATAATCCCAGCACTTTGGGAGGCCAAGGCGGGTGGATCACAAGGTCAAGAGATCGAGACCATCCTGGTCAACATGGTGAAACCCCGTCTCTACTAAAAATGCAAAAATTGGCTGGGCGCAGTGGCTCACGCCTTTCCCAGCACTTTGGGAAGCCGAGGAGGGTGGATCACGAGGTCAACAGATCGAGACCATTCTGGTCAACGAGGTGAAACACAGTCTCTACTAAAAGTACAAAAATTAGCTGGGCATGGTGGCCTGCGCCTGTAGTCCCAGCTACTCGGGAGGCTGAGGCAGGAGAATTGCTTGAACCTAGGAGGCGGAGGTTGCGGTGAGCCGAGATGGCGCCATTGCACTCCAGCCTGGGTAACAAGAGCGAAACTCCGTCTCAAAAAAAAAAAAGAAAAAGTTTTAAGTTGTGAGACAATCGGGTTTTAGTTTAAATTGTAAGGTCTGTCTCCAGCTAATGGATATCAGACACAGCAGTAAGAACAACCCCGAAATGTGTAAGAAATAAATGTGTGTGTTTCCCTTTGTTCATTGTACTCTTGTGGCAAGATGGCTAGTGAGAGTACCCTTCCTGCAGTCCAGGAAGTAAAAGTTGTGTTGCTGAAAGATCCTTTGTCTCAGTGCTAAATTTTTATCTGGCACCAAGCATCTATTTCCAACAGAAAAGAAGGATGTAAAGTTTTTTGTTTGTTTGTTTGTTTGTTTTTTAAAGACAGGGTTTCACCATGTTGGTCAGGCTGGTCTTGAACTCCTGACATCAGGTGATCCGCCTTGGCCTCCCAGAGTGCTAGGATTACAGGCGTGAGCCACCATGCCCAGCCTGGATGTAAAGTTTTTAAAGGAGATACGGAAATTTTAGAAAGGATAGCCAGAAAAGGCCAGCTAAGAATGTGGCCACGAAACAGAGACTAGAAGAAAACTTGGGATTTAGTCATGTGTATCTTTAGGAGAATAGCATTTCAGGCAGATGGAAGGCTAGTCTTAATTCCGTAGTACTTAAGACATCACGATACTGGTCCAAGAATAAAGTCATCAATCAACAGAACAGAATATAAAACACAAACATGGTCCCACACCTATGAGGAAACAGTATATTACAGATCCACTGTACAAATCAATGGAAAAAAAAGTATTGGACAATTCTAAATTGTGCAGGGACAATTGGCTATCTATAGGGAGGAAAAATGTATTCCCCACCTCTCGCTATATAAAAAAATCAATTCCAGATGATTTAAGAATTTGTATATGAAAGGCAAAATTTTAAGAATTTAAAACAAATATATAGACGATATTCATGGTCTTGATGGTTCAAAGAATTTATTAAGCAGGACATTAAGAAAAAGCATAACCAGTTCTGGAGATGGATAATGGTGATGGTTACACAATAAAGTGAATGTAGTTAATGCCACTGAATTATACACTTACAAATGGCTAAAATGGTAAATTTTGTATTATGTATATTTTAAACTTTTTTAAAAAAGCTAAAAAGACAAAGACTGATAATTTTAACAACATTAAAATTAAGAACTTAAGGGATTTTACACGGGGAGGGAGTTTCTGTTCATTTTTTTTTTTTTTTAAGACAGGGTTTCATTCTGTTGCCCAGGCTGGAAGTGCAGTGATGCAATCATCACCCACTGCAGCCTCTACCTCCTAGGCTCAAGTGATTTTCCCACCTGTGCCTCCCAAATGGTTAGGACTGCTGGCACATCCCACCAAGACTGGCTGATTTTTTTATTTTTTGTAGAGATGGGGTCTCACGATGTTGCCCAGGTTGGTCTTGAACTTCAGGGCTCAAGCCATCCTCCTGCTTTCAGCCTCCAAAAGTGCTGAGATCACAGGCATAAGCCACCACACTAGACTTTTTAAAAAGTACATAAAAGTTTTTAAAGTACAGAAAGATACAGTTTTTTAGTGATCCACAAATTGAGAGATGATAAAATTAACACAGAATCAGTATTAGTATAAAGATATAATCAATAAGAAAAAAATTAAAACAGTAGAAAAGAGAAAGAGAACCTGAACAAGTATTTCATAATGAAAGTAGTATAAATGACCAATAAATATACGGAAATATGTTTAATTACTTTACTAATTGAAGAAATGCATATTAAAACCACAATGAGATAATATTCTACAGGCTCCAGATGGATAAAAGTTTCAAAGTTTGAAACTATTGCATGTTGACTAGGAACTCATATGCTATAGGTAAATGAGTTAATTGACACAACTACTTTGAAAAATGTGGCATCACCTGGTAAATTTGAAAACATATGATCCTTTGTCCCACTATCTGATTCCAGACTCAGTATATTCTCTAGAAAAAGTTTTGAGCATAGACACCAAAAAATATGAACAAGAACATTCATGGCAATATCAAAATAGTAAATCATTGGAAACCATCCATCATTAGCAATGGATAAATTGAGCCAGGAACAGTGGCTCATACCTGTAATTCCAACACTATGGGAAGCCGAGGAGGATGGAACACTTGAGCCCAGGAGTTTGAGACCAGCCTGACCAACATGGAAAAATCCTTTCTCTACAAAAAATATAAAAATATTAGCTGGATGTGGTGGTGCGAGCCTGTAGTCCCAGCTCCTCTGGAGGCTGAGGTGGGAGGCCAGGAGGCTGCAGTGAGCCATGATCCTGGAACTGCACTCCAGCTGGGAAACAGAGCGAGACCTTGTCCAAAGAAAAGAAGGGAAGGGAAGGGAAGGGTAAGGAAGGGGAGGGAGAGAGAAAGAGGGAAGGAAAGAAAGAGAAGAATAAATTCTGGTGTATTCATACAATGGAATTTTTAAGTGAAAAATTAATGAACTACTACAGCTACAGTAAGCACTTCAACATAGATAAATCATAGAAATACAATGTTAACTTAAAAAGCAAGTGATAGGACAATACTGCTCTAGCCCCTTCCCCTGCTCTCTGTTCCTGACTAATGGACCATTCAAACAGTTTTCTGTGCTTTCTGCTTCCAGTTAGGTTTAGTCAATTGGAAGCCCACAAAGGAAATAGGAAGAAGAGAAGAAAGTGAGATCAATATATTTATCCCCACAGCTGCCTCCCTGCAAGGCTGCCTGTGTTCCTCAACCTGTCATGCTTCTCTCAAGGTGGTGGACTCTGAAGGACTCCCTCACTTTAGGTCTGGTAACTGCTCCTTTTCTACCTTTCAGGCCTAGAGACAGTAACATATTGACTTCTAGTAAGCCCTCCTTAATTGCACTATCTATCCTTTGTGGTTCCTTACTCACACGACTTGGTAAATAATCTCTGCAAAAAGCCATTCTTGATTAGCTTTTTTTCTTTTATGGAGTCTTACTCTGTCACCCAGGCTGGAGTACAGTGGAATAATCTTGGCTCACTGCAAGCTCCGACTCCTGGGTTCAAGCAATTCTCCTGCCTCAACCTCCCGAGTAACTGGGATTACAAGCACACGCCACCATGCCTGGCTAATTTTTGTATTTTAGTAGAGACAGGGTTTCATCATGTTGGTCAGTGTGGTCTCGAACTCCTGACCTCATGATCCACACGCCTCAGCCTCCCAAAGTGCTGGGGTTACAGGCATGAGCCACTGCACCCAGCCAAATTAGGCTGTTTTGAGTATGCCATCTGTTCCTTGTTGAACCATGAGTAGTACAATTCAGCATTTACATAAAAGTTTTTTTGAAAGTGGAATAATACATACTGGAGTACATACTGAAGGTGGGAAATGATCAAATACAAGATAGTGGTTAACTCTGGGAAGAAGAAAGAGGATACAGGTAGGGACGTTTCTGCCCTCTCTTTTCTCTCCCTGTTAGACCCAAGACAGAGCTAATATTATAATAGGGACTGAGGTTTCAGGGCACGGACTGCTGATGGCTCAGTGGGGAAGTCTCCTGCAGAGCAAATATACTTGTTAGGTCACTGGACACTCTTATGCAGAGTGGAAGGGCGCGAACGCTGACAATATAGTTCCTCTTCTTTATCTCTCTCCCTTGTCTCTGAAATTCTCTGGTGCCAAGATGCAAAGGTCTTTTTACTGAGTCAGCACCCACACCTAAATGCTTACCATAACTTGACAGTAAAATTTGTCTCTTGCTGTAATGACATGGTCCAGAGTCACCTGAAAGTCTCAGACAGAATTCATCCTACCTAGAGCTTCACAGCATCCCAGATGCATCTGAGAGATGGTAGTGGAAAGCATTTGGATGTACTAGTCTGGCCCTCTCACTTGGGGTATAGCACAGTGTGGAGCTGAGTCTGGGCCAAGGAAGAGACACACAGGATAGGAACCATATGGAGTTTAATCCAATATCTTTGCTTTGAGTTTATCCATATGGTAAGTGAGGTTAGTGGGGGTATGAAGTGACATGAATCTCACCCTGAACACCAGTATTCAGCAAAACTGTTCACTCTTGGTGCTATTTATAGATACAGAGGACTGAAAAAGAGTGCAGAAAAAAAATCCGACCTTGGTTTAGCCATGGGGAAATAATTTTCAATACCGGTATTTATGAGTACCATTTGTCATTCATGGATAATGACTCCATGATCCACAGCTTCAGGCATTTCATTGCTCTATTACAGATTAACTTTTTGGCAGAACTTATTTTATTACAGTACTAATTATTCATGCCAGCTTAGAGCATTCGAAGATTATAAGAAATATTTATTTTTAGTAAGAACGTAACACAATTCTTTGCCTAACAATTTAGTAGACTATCCCTGATTGTTCTTTCCCTATTTGAATTTAAGCTAGACTAAAATCTATTTGAAGACTCGCCTACCTAGAATCATCTTATTTGTGTTTAAAGGAATTGAATTGAAGAAAGGAGCCTAAGTTAAGAATATAAGTAACAAAGAAACTACCTTCAAATACAATTTCACTTTATGCTCTATAATTGATGGCACTTTTCAATGTTCTAAAATGACTTAGTTACTTCGCATGAATCCATCTCGACCGTGGCAACATCAGCTGCTCTCTGAGCTGAAACAATTCTGAATATTTGAGTTTTTAACATGAGACTAATTATTTGATCATGAGCTCCTTGAGACCAAGCAGACTGTCTTACCCATTTCTGCACCCCTGCGTCAACCATCGTCCCTGACACAGACCGGACATGCCAAAGCTGTCAGCTGAACTAAATTGAACTTCTCTGTTCTTAGCCCTAATTCCAGATGGTCTCCCATACACTTTATGATGTAATCCTTCTTAGAAGATGTGTTTCAAGAACAGAAAATGAAACACTACATATTCTCACTCATAGGCGGGTGATGAACAATGAGAACACATGGACACAGGGAAGGGAGTACTACACACTGGGGTCTATTGGGGGGAATAGGGGAGGGACAGCAGCGGGGGGACCTGGGGAGGGACAGCATGGGGAGAAATGCCAAATGTGGGTGAAGGGGTGGAAGGCAGCAAAACACATTGCCATGTGTGTACCTGTGCAGCTATCTTGCATGTTCTGCACATGTACCCCAAAACCTAAAACGCAATTAAAAAAATAATAATTAAAATAAAATACATTTAATGGCAAAAAAAAAAAAATCTAGATTTTGGCTTTCTCATTGAAATTCCTGATCACAATATTTTCTCTCAGTTGGCTGTTTTTTGGAAACTGCAGTAGGTGTAAATATGATCCTGTTATGATGCCAAGATTGAATTCCAACTTAATAGGCTGATAATCACATCCAAAAGTCCGAATTCTCAGTGAGAAAACAATACTAACATTTCAGAAAATGGAAATTAGAGAATAATAATAAATCTACCTTTCTCTGACTAATCAATACTTGAAGATCAATGTTGAGAGCTATTCCTAAAGACAGGAAAGGGACTTTCCTGATGTGTGTGGAATCGCTTTCTCTGCATTTTCTTCTCTTGAAGCCACAAAATATAATCTATCACTTAGGAAACAAGTAGTAAAAACATTCTCTTTCTAAAGGGAACATGATTTTTTCCTATGAGGTTAGTTATTTTAGGGTCCGTACCGCAGGAGCAGTTGCGTATGTACTTGGGACTCCACCCTAGACTTCTCACCTACTTCTGCTACTCACCTAGGCATCTCCCCTACTGCTTACTTTCCAGGCATCTCTGCCCCACAAGGCCCCAGGTAACAGTCCCAAATCAAACGCTTCAGTTTCTTTCACAGGGAAGGGGTCCTTTCCCCTCCCCACTCAACACCTCCTCCTCCTCACCTAACCCACACACATAACCAGGCCACACAAGCAACTCTTAGAATCCAGGTCAGTCTTCCCCAGAGTTCAGTTATGAAACGATTATGTTGTTTTGTGCTTTCTCCAGTGCAGTGAGAGTTGTTTTTCTAGAAACTCTGATTAATGACTTTCACTGTGGGAGTTTTCTGTTTGCTGTGTAGAGTTAATCCATTTTTTTTATTGTCTAGTTAAGTCCAGATTTTTCCAATTATATTTGTTTCCTAATAATAAGAAGAATAAGAATACAGTATTGGCACTTGTAAAGCACACTATAGTTTTCAAAGCAATTTGATTTATATGATTTAACCCAGGATTTCCCCAACCAATTAATTATCTGGGGTCTCTATTTTATTATAATTTCCTCTTTATTCTTTCCATTTTTTCCATCCATTTTTATGATAAGTTTCATAAAAAGTATATCCTAGGTCATCTGGAAGACTCTGTTATTTCCAAATAGTGCCATATACCAGTCACTGCATGTAACCCCAGTGGGATTGGTGACACATGTGATCATCTGAAATGACACAGTTTGGCTTAGAATGTTTTGGCAAGCATAACTAGCTAGCTGATTGAAGAACTGCAGGTTCTAAAGTAAAAATGTCAACCATCACCTTGCATATTATTGCTTTCAGTTTGGATTTTCCTCTCAACAATTATAAAGACAAAAATAGGCTGGGTGTAGAGGCTCAGGCCTATTATCTCAGCATTTTGGGAGGCTTAGGTAGGAGGATCACTTGAGGTCAGGTGTTCGAGGCCAGCCTGGCCAAGATGGTGAAACCCTGTCTCTACTAAAAATACAAAAAATGTAAAACAAAACAAAACAAAACAAAAAACCCACAGAAACACTAGCCCAGCATGGTGGCAGGTGCCTGTTATTGCAGTTACTTGGGAGGCTGAGGCAGGAGAATCACTTGAACCCATGAAGCAGAGCTTGCAGTGAGCTGAGATTGGCCACTGCACTCTAGCCTGGGCAACAGAGGGAGACTTCATCTCAAAACAAATGAAAAATAATTTTTTAAAAAAATTTTAAGACATAAGTGGGGCTGCCCAGGTTTTCCAGCCAGTGCTTTAATGGTATCACAAGGGAAAGTATGACTCTGATTCTGTCTCTGTATGTGCCAAACTACAATAGTATGCAAGTAGTATCCATTAAAATAAATATATCATACAAGGAAGGATTTTCCAGTCAGATTTTCTCTCTTGCATTTTGGAGTAAACAATTAAATTGGCCCACCAATCAATCGTGGCTCAGAACAAAATCATTTTTAAAATCTAAATAAATAACTATGATGACAGTGATTCAGATGATAATCTATTGCACTAAAAAACATCATCCCCCCCCCTTCCCCTCCCCGGCGTGCGGGGGGAAGGGGCGGGCGAGGGGCGGCGGTGGTGGGACCCGGGTGTCGGGGCACGGTACCCCGCGGGGGGGATGCCCGGGCACCCAGAGGGCCGGCGGCAGCGGCGACTCTGGACGCGAGGTGGGCCCTTCCCGTGGATCGCCCCAGCCTCGGCGGCCGCCCTGCTAGCGCCGCAGTAGCGCGTCCGCGGGCGGGGAGCTGGCGGGGAGCGGGCGGGTGGCGGTGTCGGTGGGTAGCAGGCGGGAGTCGGTCCCCCGCCTCCCCACAGCTCGTCCGCCCCCTGTTCACCGCTCTCCTCGCTATTTTTTAAATTTTCTTTAAATTAAAAAAAAAAAGTGACTAAATCTTCCTATTATTAACCTCAACATATGCTCTTCAATTTCAGCAAAGCATCCTCTAACAAATAAAATTAATATTGTAAATTTTAATTATATTTGGTTTTTATCATTTGGCTTGTATTTAATATGTAAATGTATTTGGCTTTTATGTCTATCTTAGCTATAACATATAAAAACATAACAATAACAATGACATAAAAATCATATACATCCCCGGGCTTGGTGGCTCACGCCTGTAATCCCAGCACTTTGGGAAGTTGAGGCGGGCGGATCACCTGAGATCAGGAGTTTGAGACCAGCCTCACCAATATGGTGAAGCCCCGTCTTTAAAAAAAAAAATCATATACATCAATTATGGGTGTTCTAATAATCTATTTTCTTTCTCTTAAGAGCTTTTATACATTACATTACTCAAGTTTGAAAATGAGAATTACAAGTCTAATACTAAAATAGGTTAACAGGAAATCTTTTGATTTATAATGCTACTCACAGAATAAATGCACCTTCAGGAACTTAAAATGGTTTTTGACAAATTTAGAAATCTTAGAAAACTATCTTCTTTTAAAAATCAATTATTACTTTCCGCTTCAACAGTCATTTTATTTGAATAATGGACTCATGACTGAGTTCTTTCAAGAATGCCCTGGCTTAGGGAGAGAAGTACTAGGCCTTTAGAGTGTTTATTCTGTAGAAGATAAACAACATTGTTACATAAGGCACTCTTCCAAATAGCTGAAGGTTGTTTAGAACATCCATTAACCCCAATGGAGTTACAAAATATTAAGGCAGAAAAATATGCTTTAGTAGTTATGCCTTTGAGAGGCTAGAGACTAAATATACAAAATGTCTTAGCAATGATGTGTTATATATTTATTTCTTAACCATATGTGGATAACCACATAATTTTTACATATCTGTTGGACACCTAATTTTAATGTACAATTTAAAACTCAGCAACTACCTTAAAATCAATTAAATCCATGGAAAAGTTCTGGGGGAAACACTGAAAAGTCAGAAATGCCTTCTAATGATTCAAGTGTGTACTTAAGTGCACTTAAAGAGTCAACAGTTAAATAACCTGAAATAACTCTATCTATCTATCTATCTATCTATCTATCTATCTATCTATCTATGTATCTCTCTATCTCTCTATCCATATTCTTTTATATATTTTTTCAAATGTAACTCTGCTCAAAAACTAAATTAATAAACTTACTTAGCAGATATTAATATTTAAAACATGTTTCTTTTCCTAAAATATTTCATATTTTCAGCATAAAAGGCCCAGGTGAGGCAGTATTTCATATTTGGGGCCTCAAATTTGGAAGCAAAACAGTTTAAAGTTGAAAGCAAAATGCCTGTGACCCCTCAGGGCAAGACTGAAAGTTCTGTCTTGGCTTCTGGCCTCCCAGCCAGTAAGCAGGAATGTCTTCTGAAGTGCCATGGAGAAAGCAAAGAAAAGCAGAACCAGAATTCCATCGCATTCAGTCTGAACTCTTCTTGACTTCAGTACTCGTAGAATCAATAATCTACAGGTTTATTGTCAAGTATATTTCTCCCATTCTGTTGTTGTTGTTGCTGCTGTTGTAACAGAGTCTTGCCCTATCGTCCAGGCTGGAGTACAGTAGAACAATCTTGGTTCACTGTAACCTCAACCTCCTAGGTTCAAGTGATTCTTGTGCCTCTGCCACCAAGTAGCTATGATTATAGTCATGCACCACCATGCCTTGCTAATTTGTTTTTTAGTGTGTATTTTTGGTAGAGATGGGGTTTCACCGTGTTGACCAGGCTGGTCTCAAACTCCAGAACTCAAGTGATTCACCTGCCTCTGTAGGTAATCCATGAGTCCCACACATTGGTGTGCCAGAATGTAGGGATCCATGAGCCCCATGTTTGGTGCCAAAATGTAGGGAGCCAGCCCTACATCACCCGTGGGTAGCCCAAGTTCGGTGATGACAAAGGAATGAGAGAAAGATTAAAAGTGGGACCAGGGGACCATCACTTCATCACTCTGAAGTTGACAGTGAAGGCCCCGAGCTCTGATAATCCACACTATTTATCAACTACAATCACTTTGATCTATAAGGTGGGGGTGGAGTGATGGTGGGATGAATCAGTGAGCTGCAAGTGAATCTGTGAGCCAGAACTTGTGTGTCATCTTAAGGATTGATAACCATGGTGGTTTTAGATAAAAACAAAGAGGGATATGTTGGGAAATACAGCAAAGGAGAAAGGACTTACAGAGTGCCTACAGAGGTCTGGGTCTCAAACTCCAGACCTTAAGTGATTCATCTGCCTTAGCCTCCCAAAGTGCTGGGATTACAGGCGTGAGCCACCACTAGCTTCTCCCATTCTTAAGATTACCATAACTGACTATGATTTGAGCTCAGGGCCAACCTGGGTTTCAGCTCTGACAACAGTCTTTCCAAAGAGAGCTAGGAAGGACAACAAAAGAAGAAAAAATATCTTATCCACACTAGGTACTGAAGCAGTGTTATCCTGTGCTTAGGATACTCATATCTTACTTTTGTTTTTGCAACAAAGATCTGTAAGCAAAAATAAATAGTCCTAAAGCATCATGTGTTTGAAATCAGTTACCTATTTCTCCAAATCTTCTTCTCTCACACCAACATTAATAGTAGGATGGAAAATTTAACTGGCAACTTTCCCTATCCCTTTATGATAAGAAGAAAATCTTTTGAATCAAGATACTTCAATAGAGAAATAAAGGTACATCTTGACCTACCTGTGTTGGCCTCCCAAAGTGCTGGGATTACAGGTGTGAGCCACTGTACCTGGCTGGAGACTGTAGTTTTTAAAGGACAAACCAGAACTATGCAAGTAGAGCAAATGGCAACCCAAGTTTAAACTATGATTTATTAAAGAAAAATTAATGTCTAATTTTGAAAAATGTGCTCATTAAAGTCACCTAATAAAGAAGCTAACAGCCTCATTACTCTTACCTATGGGAAGATTGAGCTCAACCTAGAAGGCACACAGTAAACCATACTCAAGGGTCTGCAGCCCATCCACTATCCAGTTTTCAGATCTCTCAACATGCACACACACACACACCTACATGTGCATGCACACACACGAGCTCACACAGGCACATGAGAAAGGACACAAATGAACAGCAAGTACCCTTGCCCACTCAGAGCTGAAGCCCAGGGTGTTATTCTATTCTAGACCTCCTCTCATGCAGAGGAGCTGAAGGTTCTCAAGAGGGGCTAAAGTTCCTGGACTAAGATACCTAAAGCCCCAGGTGCTTGTGAGGACAGAGGGAGCATAGCGTGTAGATGCAACTAACAGAGCTGAAAAGCCAAGTCCAAATGGTCAATGAATCTGCAGGCCTTGACCCCTGATGTAGGGAAAGTCCAACAAGGCTTAAACTTCAACACTTGTCCCTCCTATATTGTGAGCTCTTTTTGAAATTACCCTTACCCTTCAGTAAAGAACTTCATAGAGATGTATAGAGTGAACACACTGATGAAAAGTTAGGGGGTCGGATGGGACCGTGTCTGCTCCATTTCTCTCTCCCTAAATTTTAGCAGAGAAAGAACATCAACCCTTCTGTGGATCTGCCAAGTGGTGCCTGTCAAAAGAAAGAGACTCATAGGCTAAACCACCACCTCCATTGCCTGCAAAATAAACTAAACCTCTCTGCCCCTGAGAAGCACCTCTCCAGCAAGGTTCTGCTACTTTAAAGACACGCCCTTGACTTAGGTAAAATAACTGAACAGTAGATCAGAACACAAAGAGAAAAGCAGTGGAAAATAGATTCTCAGCTCTCTTCTCTATATCCAAATATGAGTATCTGGCTCATCTGCCTCCTATATCTCCTCCCTTTAATTAACTGCAAAAGATTCCGGTTCATTTTTTCACTGGGCTTAAAATATGTATCGATTCATTCATTCATTCATTCATTCATTTAACAAAAAATTGTTGGATGCCGAACATGGAGTAGACCAGAAAAGAAGGCAAGATAGGGATACAAGGAGCTCAGGATGTTGTCACTTTGGACATTTTAGTCCAGGACAATTCCTAAATGCTGACCCTAGAATCGGATGGCATGGGGTCAGTCTGCTTGAAATGAGAAAAATAAAGACCATGAGTATAGAAATATAACTCAGTTCAAGGTTGGGAAAGATCATTTTTTTTTCTGATAATATGTATTTTTTTGTTAAAATGTCCATTTTTTATTAATATGAAATGGTATAGTATGGAAATTTTATTTTTTTTATTTTATCAAGTTGAAAATTCTATCAGTTAATCAAACTTTTTACTTTGATAAAATCATAAAATTTGGAAACCACTCATCAAAATAATACACATTAAACCACCAAGTAAACCTTAGCATTTTATAACAGATTACAAAGGGCTTTCATGTGCATTATCTCACTGGACTCTTACCTTCCCCTCAAACACACACTCATGCACACTCACACGCATGCACACACACATACACACAGAAAAAGAGAGAAAAGAGAGAGAGAGAGAAAGAGAGAGAGAGAGAGAGAGAGAGAGAGAGAGATTCAGGCACAGAGAGAATCGTCCACAGCAGTAGGGCCAATAAGTACAAAGGAAAGATGAAAACTCAGGCCTTTAGATTTGAATCCTAGTGTAAGAAATAGTGTGGAGTTACAGTTGGCAGGGCCTGGTGACAGGTGGAATAAGGGAGAATAGGGCAGGGGCGGCAGGAAAAGCAAGCTGGGCAGAGAGGAGAATGCAGAATCAAAATGATTCAGGTTTGTTTGCTTTAGGTTTGGTTTTTTCCTATAACTGCTTCATTCTAAACGCATTATTATTATTATTATTATTATTATTATTATTATTATTATTATTTTGAGACGGAGTTTTGCTCTTGTTACCCAGGCTGGAGTGCAATGGCGCGATCTCGGCTCACCGCAACCTCCACCTCCTGGGTTCAGGCAATTCTCCTGCGTCAGCCTCCTGAGTAGCTGGAATTACAGGCATGCGCCACCATGCCCAGACAATTTTTTGTAATTTTAGTAGAGACGGGGTTTCACCATGTTGACCAGGATGGTCTCGATTTCTTGACCTCGTGATCCACCTGCCTAGGCCTCCCAAAGTGCTGGGATTACAGGCGTGAGCCACCGCGCCCGGTCTCTTTATATTATTTTAAATTATGTAGCAGTACATTCTTTTGGGCTTGAGAGTCACCTTACGCAAATGAAAATAAATTCGTAAAATGGTAATTTTTATTATTTATAAAGGAAGCAAATGCTTCTCATAATTTGGTGGGAGAGGGGAATAAAGGGACATCCACTACTTTATATGAGAGTCCAATTTTGTAGCTGTTAAAATTTTGCTCTCCAGTGTGACATGCAACCCCCTTCATTTCTGCCCGGAGCCTTGCTTCCCAGGGCCATCCCCCTGAAAGCCCCGCCTGCGCCCAGGCTTCCCAAGCTTCCATTCCTCATTTCTTTGTTCTCATCATTCCCATAGCACAGTCTGCAAATTGATATCTTTTTTAAAACACCAATGTCTAAAGTTGTTGGTGTTTTTCGGTTTGTTTTTTGTTTTTGTTTCTGTTTTTGTTTTGAGACAGACTGTTGCTCTGTCACCACACTGGAGTGCAGTGGCACAATCTCAGCTCACTGCAACCTCCACCTCCCAGTTCAAGCAATTCTCCTGCCTCAGCCTCCCAAGTAGCTGGGATTAAAAGTGTGCACCACCACATCCGGCTACTTTTTGTATTTTTAGTAGAGGCGGGATTTCACCATATTGGCAAGGCTGGTCTTGAACTTCTGAGTTTGTGATCCACCCACCTCCACCTCCCAGAGTGCTGGGACTACAGGCGTGAGCCACCACTCCAGGCAGAATGTCTAAAGTTTTGTTATTTTTCACTTCAGAATAATGCCAAGTGTATAAAAAGTGAAAAGTACTTTGGGAGGCCTAGGTGGGTGGATCACAAGGTCAGGAGTTCAAGACCAGCCTGGCCAAGATGGCAAAATACCACCTCTACTAAAACTACAAAAATTAGCCAGGCATAGTCGCAGGCACCTGTAATCCCAGCTACCAGCAAGGCTGAGGCAGGAGAATTGTTTGAAACTGGGCGGCAGAGACTGCAGTGAGCTGAGATTGTGCCACTGTACTCCAGACTGGGAGACAGAGTGAGACTCCGTCTCAAAAAAAAAAGGGAGAAATGACATCAAAAATTGTCTACCGACCTTCAGCTATCCCCAGAGACGTCGTCCCACTGATGTCTTTTTCTGATCCATGATCCGGGGTTGCATTTGGTTGTCACGGTTTCTTAGTCTCCTTTAACTGGGGTAGTTCTTGAGCCTTGCTTTCCCTTTCACGTCCTTGCTATTTTTGAAGATTAGTAGCCAGTTATTCGGTAGACTGCCTATGTTTCCTCATGATTAAATTCAGACTGTGCATTTTTGACAGAATTATGTTTTTCCAAGAGAATATGTTGTGTCTTTCTGGGTACATGTATTAGGAGACATATGGTGCTGGAACATCTCACTACTGGTAACAATAACTTTTGTCATTTGGTTAAGATGCTGTCTCCTAGGTTTCTCCACTGAAAAGTTACTATTTTTCCATTTATAATTTGTGATGATCTTGAAGGGACATATTCAAGACTACGTAAACATCCTGTTTCTCATCATGTGTTAGCATTATGTTAGTAGCCATTAGTGATTCTTGCTTGAAACAATTATTAATGTGACATTTGCCAAATGATTTTTCTATTTCCTTTTTTTTTGACAGAGTCTCACTCTATTACCCAGACTTGAGTGCAATAGCATGATCTTGATCTCGGCTCATTGCAACCTCCGCCTCCCAGGTTCAAGCAATTCTCCTGCCTCAGCCTCCTGAGTAGCTGGGATTACAGGCACCTGCCACCATGCCCAGCTAATTTTTGTGTTTTTAGTAGAGACAGGATTTTGCCATGTTAGCCAGGCTGGTCTTGAACTCCTGATCTCAAGTGAGCCACCCACCTCGACTCCCAAAGTGCTGAGATTACAAGTATGAGCCACTGTGCTCAATATTTTTCTATTTCCATCATTTCTTCTATATTTGTGAATAAGAATTCTACAGTTAAAAAAAGAGAGTGCGTTCCCCTCTTCTGCCATTTATTTATTATTTATTCAATTATTTGTATCAGTGAACTCATATTTATTTATTTTATTCTATGGAGTATGGTCCACTACTATCCTTATATATGACTTTGCTTAAATTATGCCCAATTTTACCACAGGGAGTTCCCTCAGGTGGCTCCTGTATCCTCTCAACATATCCCAATCTGTTTTTGAGCACTTTCTTACTTCTTACCACCACACAATGTTACAGACTCATCTTTTACACTTCTTTCCCCTGCCCTGGTATCAAGCACTTTCCAAAGAGCCCTGGTTCTTTTTAATGAGAGAATGATATTTAGAAATAAGACCTGGTTGCTAGGTGTGCTTGCTGGTACAGTAGTGTTGACTTTAGGCCCTCTCTGCAAATAATTTAGGAAACATATGCTAAGTATACACACACACACACGCACACACACACACGCACACACACCACCCCTGCCGCCCCGCTATCATCCCCTATCACCACCACCACCATCACCACCACCATTACACCACTCTACTACCCTCTCTATATATACATACAATTTATAGTTTAATTTGTAGTTCAAATTGATAGCTCATATATCACCAGATTCATTCTACCCTTCTCCCTTTTTTAAATTTTTTCTTTATTTTATTATTATTATTTTTTAGATGGAGTTTTGCTCTGTCACCAGGCTGGAATGTAGCAGCACAGTCTAGGCTCTCTGCAACCTCTGCCTCCCAGGTTCAAGCAATTCTCCTGCCTCAGTCTCCCAAATAGCTGGGACTACAGGCATGCGCCACCATGCCTGACTAATTTTGGTATTTTTAGTAGAGACAGGGTTTCACCATGCTGACCAGAATGGTCTTGATATTTTGACCTTGTGATTCACCTGCCTCAGCCTCCCAAAGTGCTGGGATTACAGGCATGAACTATCGTGCCTGGACTATTTATTCATTTTTGACTTCTTTCTCCAGCAATGATCCCTGGCTTTCAGGAATTATTTACAGACCTTCTTTGTCTTTTAAAATCTAAATTAGTTTGCTCAATCCTATAATACATATAAAGTAGGTTCAGAATTGCCATTTCATACCCCTGTTAAAAATAAACTTAATAACTAAAGTACAATATTTGTATGTAATTATTTGTATACAGTTGTATTTATGTGCATTTCTATTTGTGCGCAGCTTTTTGTCTTCTAGACATAAGCATATAGTGAAAATATTATTTTCGAAAGTTATTGAGGTTTGTTCTTTTTCTTCTCCACAACATTCAGAATGGTTGTTATTCGTTGGTAATATGGTTGGGTTCATTTGTTCTTGTTAGTATTCCTTTTCAGGTCCCCCCTTTCCACCCATCCCATTGGTTTTATTTATTGAATGTATGAAACATTGATATGGTTATAAAAGTCACAAAATGCTTGTGACTATGGTTTAAAAAGTCACAAAAAATGCCATCCACTCCTTCATCCCTTCCATTTTATTCCCATTCCTCTGTTCTTTTCATTCAAACTTAGAGGTAATTTTAATCTGGGTGATGGGGAGGATGGTTTTTGCTCTTAGATATATTAGAAAACTAAGGAAAAAGTGGAAGATTTGTGGGAAGAAGATGATGCAGTCAATTTTGTAAATAAGGTGCCTGTGTAGCTGTTCATGTGGAGATAAGCATCAGCAATTGGTACTTAAGATTTGGCACTCAGGAGGGATTTAAAACAAGGAGTAAAATAGGCCCTCCTTTAGTACCTAAGAAATTTGTATTTTCTATTACCTCCATACATTTTCTTTTTATTTCTCTCCTTGTCAAAAACAAAGCTAAAAATTATGCTTCTAACTCATTAAATCACAACACGCTGTCAAGCAAATATACAAGTGGCCTTTTTTCATTCCAAATATTTCCTTTGGCAGGAGACTCTTTCCATAGAATCAATGTAGATTGATTAACTCCAAAATAAACCAGTGGTTTTCTACTAGTTAAATCTCTAAGTACCGAAGCAGATATTTTCAATCGAAACTGTTTTTTTCTTTTTTTTTCAAATTCAATTCGTGCTGTTAAGAGATAATTTTACACCCATATGTAGAAATATTTGATATGTAGAAGTCATTATTGACACCAAAAATGTTGGCAGCATTTTCTCACATCACCTGTGGGCAGGGGAACCCTTGAACGGATGACTTTTTGGGTGAAGTTTTTTAAAACAAAAAAAGAGGTTCCTTTTTCTGATTCTAAAAGTAATATATCCCCATTATGAAAAACAAAGTTTATATCAAAAATGTTACAAAATATGGCCAGGCATGGTGCCTCACGCCTGTAACACCAGCATTTTGGGAGGCTGAGGTCAGGAGTTGGAGACCAGCCTGGCCAACATGGTGAAACTCCATCTCTACTAAAAATACAAAAATTAGCCAGGTGTGGCGGTGCAGCTGTAATCCCAGCTACTCCGGAGGTTGAGACAGCAGAACCGCTTGAAACCTGGGAGATGGAGGTTGCAGTGAGTTGAGATTGTGCCACTGCACTCCAGACTGGGCAACAGAGTGAGGCTGTCTCAAAAAAAAAAAGTTATAAAATGAGTAAAAAATATCAATATTATATATTTAAAAATAACTGCTATGAACATCTGTGTATTTTTCTCCATGTACTTTTTCAATCAATATACTTAAATGCTTAAAGTATATTATTTATATGTGTATATATATATATGTTTACATATGTGCTTAAATATATACATACACATATATGTATGTATAACATTTATTTAAATACATGTATGTACACATATGTATACACATATGTACTTATACATATATTCATGTATATTTATTTTTATAAATTTAATAAATTATAAATAATTATATATTTATTAAATACATATATACTTATGCATATATTTATGTATAAATATATACATACACATGTGATTTTACTATATAAACTTTTTTTGTTTTGGTTTGGTTTGGTTTCAGGTTTGTTTGTTTTTTTTTTTTAGATGGAATCTCACTTTATTCCCCAGGCTGGAGTTCAGTGGTACAATCTCGGCTCAAGCCAACCTCCTCCTCCTGGGTTCAAGAAATTCTCCTGCCTCTGTCTCCTGAGTAGCTGGGATTACAGGTGTGTACCACCACACCCCACTGATGTTTTGTATTTTTAGATACAGATGAGTTTTCACCATGTTGGCCAGGCTGGTCTCAAACTCCTGGCCTCACATGATCCACCCTGCTAGGCCTCCCAAAGTGCTGAGATTACAGGCATGAGCCGCCACACCCGGCCTATATAAACCACTTGGAATCTACTTTTGTTCATTTCATGACATATCTGGACTTCCCGCCACATTAATTAAATACAATACTACATCATCATAAAAAATTAGCTGGGTTTGGTGATGCATGCACATAGTCCCAGCTACTCAGGAGGCTGAGGCAGGAGGATTGCTTCAGCCTGGGAGTTCGAGGCTGCAGTGAGCCGTGATTGTGCCATTGCTTCAAATTGGGCAACAGAGTGAGACCCTGTCTCAAAAAAAAAAAAAAAAAAAAAAAAACCATAGTATTCCATTGCATGACTATACCATAATATATTTAACCAGTTTCTAATCATAAGACATTAAACTATGTCTAGATTTTCACTATCACAAACTATGTTGCAATTAACATCTTTTTTTTTTTAATTTTACTTTAAGTTCTGGCATACATGTGCTGAACATGCAGGTTTGTTACATAGTATACACATGTGCCATGGTGGTTTGCTGCACCTATCAACTCGTCATCTAGATTTTAAGCCTTGCATGCAGAGGTATTTGTCCTAATGCTCTCCCTCTTCTTGCCCCCCACCCCTAACAGGCCCCAGTGTGTGATGTTCCCCTCCCTGTGTCCATGCGCTCTCATTGTTCAACTGCCACTTATGAGTGACAACATGCAGTTTGGTTTTCTGATCCTGTGTTAGTTTGTTGAGGATGATGGTTTCCAGCTTCATCCTTGTCCGTGTAAAGGACATGAACTCGTCATTCTTTTTTAGGGTTGCATAGTATTCCATAGTGTATATGTGCCACATTTTCTTTATCCATTCTGTTATTGATGGGCATTTGGGTTGATTCCAAGTCTTTGCTATTGTAAATGTGCTGCAATAAACATATGTGTGCATGTGTCTTTATAGTAGAATAATTTATAATCCTTTGCATATATACCCAGTAATGGGATTGCTGGGTCACATGGTATTTCTAGTTCTAGAACCTTGAGGAATCACCACACTGTCTTCCACAATGGCTCTACTAAATTACACTCCCACCAACAGTGTAAAAGCATTCCTATTTCTCTGCATTCTCACCAGCACATGTTTCCAGACTTTTTAATTAACACCACTCTAACTGGCGTGATGAGCTTTTTTTCATATGTTTTTTGGCCACATAAATGACTTATTTGAGAAAGTCTGTTCTTATCCTTTGCCCAATTTTGATGGAGTTGTTTTTTTCTTGCAAATTATGTTTAAGTTCCTTGTGGATTCTGGATATTAGACCTTTGTCAGATGGATAGAGTGCAAAAATGTTTTCCCATTCTGTAGTTTGCCTGTTCACTCTGATAGTTTTTTGTTTTTTGTTTAGTTTTTTTGCTGAGCAGAAGCTTATTAGTTTAATTAGATTCCATTTGTCAATTTTAGCTTTTGTTGCAATTGCTTTTGGTATTTCAGTCATGAAGTCTTTACCCATGCCTATGTCCTGAATGGTATTGCCTAGGTTTTCTTCTAGAGTTTTTACAGTTTTAGGTTTTACATTTAAGTCTTTAACCCATCTTGAGTTAATTTTCATATAAGTTGTAAGGAAGGGGTCCATTTTCTGTTTTTTGCATATGGCTAGCCAGTTTTCCCAGCACTACTTATTAAATAGGGAATCTTTTCCCCTTTGCTTGTTTTTGTCTGGTTTGTCAAAGATGAGAAAGTTGTAGATATGTGGTCCTATTTCTGAAGCCTCTGTTCTGTTCGGTTAGTCTGTATATCTGTTTTGGTACCGGTACCATGCTGTTTTGGTTACTGTACACTTCTAATACAGTTTTAAGTCAGGTAACATGGTGCCTCCAGCTTTGTTCTTTTTGCTTAGGATTGTCTCAGCTATATGGGCTCTTTTTTGGTCCCATATGAAATTTAAAGTAGTTTTTTCTAGTTCTGTGAAGAAAGTCGATGGTATCTTGATGAGGATAGCATTGAATCTATAAATTATTTTGGGAAGTATGGCCATTTTTACAATATTGATTAATTCTATACATGAGCATGGAATGTTTTTCCACCTGTTTGTGTTGTCTCTTATTTCCTTTAGCAGTGGTTTGTAGTTCTCCTCAAAGAGGTCCTTCACGTCCCTTGTAAGTTGTATTCCTAGGTATTTTATTCTCTTTGTAGCAATTGTGAATGGGAGTTCACTCATGATTTGGCTCTCTGTTTGTCTATTACTGTTGTATAGGAATGCTTGTGAGTTTTGCACATTAATTTTGTATCCTGAGACTTTTCTAAAGCTGTTTATCAGCTTAAGGAGCTTTTGGGCTGAGATGATGGGGTTTACTAAATACACAATCATGTCATCTGCATATAGAGACAATTTGACTTCCTCTTCCTATTTCAATACCCTTTATTTCTTTCTCTTGCCTGATTGCTCTGGCCAGAACTCCTATATTGAATAGGAGTGGTGAGAGAGGGCATCCTTGTCTTGTGCTGGTTTTCAAAGGAATGCTTTCAGCTTTTGCTTATTCAGTATGATACTGGCTATGGTTTTGTCATAAATAGCTCTTATTATTTTGAATATGTTCCAGCAATACCTAGTTTATTAAGAATTTTTAGGATGAAGGGGTATTGAATTTTATCAAAGGCCTTTTCTGCATCTTTTGAGATAATCATGTGGTTTTTGTCATTGGTTCTGTTTACGTGATGGATTACATTTATTGATTTGTGTATGTTGAACCAGCCTTGCATCCCAAGGATGAAGCTGACTTGATAGTAGTGGACAAGCTTTTTGATGTGCTCCTGGATTTGGTTTACCAGTATTTTATTGAGGGTTTTTGCACTGATGTTCATCAGGGATATTGGCCTAAAATTTTCTTTTTTAGTCGTGTCTCTGCCAAGTTTCAGAATCAGGATGATGCTGGCCTCATAAATGTGAGTTAGGGAGGAGTCTCTCTTTTTCTATTGCTTGGAATAGTTTCAGAAGTAATAGTACCAGCTTCTCTTTGTACCTCTGGTAGAATTCAGCTGTGAATCCATGGGGTCCTGGGCTTTTTTTGTTTTTTCTTTCTTTGGCTGGTAGGCTATTAATTGCTGCCTCAATTTTGGAACTTGTTATTGGTCTATTCAGGGATTCGACTTCTTCCTGGTTTAGTCTTGGGAGTCTTCTACATTTTCTAGTTTATTTGCATAAAGGTGTTTATAGTATTATCTGATGGTAGTTGTATTTCCTTTTTTTTTTTCTTTTTGACACGGAGTCTCGCTCTCTCACCAGCTGGAGTGCAGTGGTGCGATCTTGGCTCACTGCAACCTCCAACTCCCTGGCTCAAGCTATTCCTCTGCCTCAGCCTCCCAAGTAGCTGGGATTACAGGCATGCACCACCATGCCCAGCTGATTTTTAGTAGAAATGGGGTTTCATCATGTTGGCCAGGATGGTCTCAATCTCCTAACCTCATGATCCGCCTGCCTCATCCTCTCAAAGTGCTGGGATTATAGGCATGAACTACTGCACCGGCCAGTAATTTGTATTTCTGTGGGGTCAGTGGTGATATTCCCTTTATCATAATGTATTATGTCTATTTGATTCTTCTCTCTTTTCTTTATTAGTCTGGCTAGTGGTCTATCTATTTTCTTAATCTTTCCAAAAAACCATCTCTAAGATTGCAGTGAATACTTTAATATGTATATCTTTGTATGCTTGTCCCATTATTTCTATGAATTGAAATTGCTGAGTCAAAAAATGTGTTTGACACTTTGATGTATTTTGACAAATTTTCTTCCAGAAAGGTGGACTATTTATTAAAAAAATAGTAATTTATTACGTTTATGGAATGTCTTGATATTTACAATTTATTCATATTCAATATTTATTTTGTGTTGTTTCTGGTTAAAATTAGTTTACATGTGGAAAACTGAGATTAGGTGAATGAGGGGTGAGTGATAAGGGAGAGAGGGAGACATTTTGCAATCTATATATTTTGATATAATTTTAACTTGACAATAAAACTATGTATGTCGAGTATGTATTGAGTAACTATGTATTACATGAGTAATAAAAACTGTTACGGATCAGAATATAGACTACATCTTCAACTTTTAACAACACAGTTTAACAGTTTGATTAATAGATTTGTTTTGCTTTGTTTTGTTTGGTTTGGTTTGGTTTTGCTCTTTGAGATTGAGTGTTGCCCAGGCTGGAGGGCAGGGCACAGTCTCAGCTCACTGCAACCTCCACCTCCTGAGTTCATGCAATTCTCTCTTCTCAGCCTCCTGAGTAGCTGGGAGAGCAGACACATGCCACCACACCAAGCTAATTTTTGTATTTTTAGTAGAGACAGGGTTTAACCTTGTTGGTCAGGCTGGTCTTGAACTCCTGACCTCATGATCCACCTGCCTCAGCCTCCCAGCTGGATTAGAGATGTGAGCCACTGTGCCTGGCCTGATTAAGAGCTTTTTGACCTGAATAGCATATAAGCACATCTGCCAAAAGTTAAACTCAAAGACCGAACTTGGCAGTTGGAGTGCAATGTAGCTGGTTTGTCTTATCTTCCATCCAAACATTTAAGTACAATAAATTTTATGCACAGGCTTAAAAATCTCCATTAGCTGAAATAATTTTCCCAAGTAGAACTCTTACTTTTGAACACAACCCTCTCTTCTTCATGCTTTTCTTTCCCACAGTAAAAGTTTGCTCTATATCCTTTTTACCTTCATGAAACACATTTCTGTGGTTCTGTTTAAGCAGGGATATTTATGGGGAGAGTGACCGTATCATGTGTTGTCCAAATAAGCACACTTCTGAGAGTGAGAAGGATACTATAATAACAATACTGAGATTACAAGGGTAAGCTAGAACTAAGTCATGCAAAATTAACTTAATAATCACCCTACTTAAAAGGCTTTTCATGTACTGTGATTTAAGGGGTTAGCTTTAAAAAAAATCAGTACTAAACAATGACTAGGTACTTTAAGAGTCAGAAAGAATATATGACTTATGATCTGCGTCCCGAAGGAGTTTGTCAAGCACTTGGGAAGACAGGATTAGTGGCAATAAGAGACAATATGGGAAGCATCAAGATCAAACTCAACAAATAATACCAAATACTGCTTTGTAGATGCCTTACAAATCTTTCACATACTTAATCTATTTTTCTTCATAATGCTCAAGTGAAGTCACATATTTTTATCTCCACTTTAGTGTTGAGGCTGAAAAAAAAGTGTTAGCACTTTCCCAAAGCTATCAAATTAATAAAAAAAATCTAACACTAAACAAAAAACTCTAACTTAACGTCACATTAATCTTCAGTATCTGCCACCTATGTATGTGGTACAATTATATGGAAAAGTGCTTCTTTGAAATCAGAGGGTATTCAATGTTATTCTAATATTTTAAACTGTAACTGGAGTAGGAACAGAGCAGAGAGATAGATTTGGAGGTTGAGACTAGGGAAGTCAAGAACATATGCCAAGTTCAGAAATACAGATGATATAAGAGGTCAACAGGATGGCATGTAGTTACATGTCTAGATACACAAATCACTAGGCCTCAGGGAAGAGAAGAAAGGCCACTCCCAACAGAGGCAAGAATATGGGCAAAGATATAGTTGCATTGTCAATCATTTCATGTGAGTGGCACTCAGAAAGCATGCAAGAGTATATTATAACAGATAAATTAGATACTGAAATCCATGTAAAACTATATTTGAGGAAAATGTGTTAAGGCTATGAAATAAGAATCAAAACTGAGGTGGACTAAAGTAATAGTTGCTTGTTTAAAAAAAAGCAAAACAATTATCTAGTGATGATGAGAGGAGTGAGAGTGCTAGAAAAAAAGACTTTCAGATATTTATGCCTGAGAGGATGCTGGTAAGGGACAGAAATGTGGAGGTGCATTGGGAAAGTCAGCTTATAATTCAGGAAAAGGAAGTATATTAGTTTTGTACGACTGCCATAACAAAGACTGGGTGGTTTAAACAACAGAAATTTATTTTCTTATGGTTCTGGAGGCCAGAAGTTCAAAGTCAAAGTGTTTGCAGGTTTGGTTTCCTTAGCAGCCTCCTCGTTAGCTTACAGATGGCTGTCTTCTCTCTTGTATCTGCACATGGTCTTCCACCTGTGTGTGTGTCCTAATATCCTCTTTGCATAAGGACAGTTAGCCATATTGAATTAGGTCCCATCCATAGGACCCATTTTACCTTTACCTTAACTACCTCTTTAAAGACCCTATCTTCAAACATGGTCACATTCTGAGGTACTGGGAGTTAGGAATTCAATATATGAATTTTGTTGGGGGAACAAAGAGACACAATTGAGCTCATAACAGGGAGAGACTGCGAGGGAGGGATTGTTTCAGTATTAGACTTTTGGAATTAGCAATGAAAGTAGGTTATTGGGTAGAACCATTTAGGAAGCAGTTTGAGATACCCAACAGATTTTACATAGTAAAAGTTATTAGCTGAAGATATGAGACTCCATGACACCTCCAAAAGAAAAAGCACAGAGAATTCGTAAATTCAAATGAACCAATATTTGTTTAGAGTGAGATAGTAAGGTGCTATGATCAGTACTGTGAAATACATAAAAAGGGAGAAGATATTCTCAAAAAATGTACAATATAATAAGAAATAAACACAGACACAACTACACAAATGGCAGAGGAGGAAAAAGTCCCCAAAAGAGCACAGATGAGCGCTGAGAGTACTAGAGAAAGAAGAGGTCACATGGATGGTGAAAAGGATTAAGCAGAGGGGCTAGGACTGAGCCTTGGGGATAATTTGTTTCTCTCATTAATGGTGACCTTTGCCAGCACACGATAGTTTCTTTAAACAATCTGAGAGGATCAAGTGATTCGACCCAGGACTTTAGAATCAAGCATAAATCATATAGTACTGGCTTTGGTCAATGTCAATAAATGCTGGATCAGACTTAGGGTTAAAACTGGTCGAAACCATAAACAAATAAAAAACAAACAAAAAATAATAATAAAAATGGGTCAAAATCACAAAGAAACTCAGTTGTATGTTTTATAAACAAAAGGAGAAATATGTGCAGATCACTTATCAATATCTTAGTGAGTGAGAATTCATCCAGAAGTGGTACACACAAGCTGCTCCCACATGCAGACTGCTGTGGAGTCCTGAAAGTTCCATCTGCCCAGGAGCACCTCTCTGTGTAGCGTGCTGCTGGTCCAGGATTCCCACTCCTCCAGGGTAATGCACTCTGACTACATGAGGCTCTTGTTCAAGTAGTGTTTCAGGTTGGGAATGTCTACGAACTCATAGTACTGTGGGGGCAGTTTTCCAGTTTAGTTAGTGGTCATTTTAAAGTATCAGTGAAAATATGATAGAGGTAAATATATTTTGAAAGAGTGATGGGAAAGAAAGCATGTTGTTAGATGCTATTGAGGATGTGGAGAAAAGGAAAACCCCCTTCACTACGGGGGGGAATGTAAACTAGTACAGTCACTGTGGAGAACAGTGTGGAGTTTCCTCAAAACACTAAAAACTAAAAATAGAACATGATCCAGCAATTCCACTACTGGGTATATATCCAAAAGAAAGGAAATACCTGTATCAAAGAGATATCTGCACTCCTATGTTTATTCACAATAGCCAGGGTATGGAATCAACCAAAGTACTCATCAATGGATGGATAGATAAAAGAAAACTAGTACATACTGAATGTTACTCATGTAACATACTGAATGTTATTCATAGAAAAGAACGAAATCTTGGCATTTGCAGCAACTGCAAAATTTGCATTTGGAACTGGAGGCCATGGTGTTAAGTGAAATAAACCAAGCACAGAAAGACAAATATCACATGTTCTCACTCATAAACTAAAAAAGTGGATCTCATGAAGATAGAGAGTAGACTGATGGTTAGCAGAGGCCAGGAGTGATGGGGGAAGAAGGAGATAAAAGGGAAAAAAGAATATAAATGTATCTAATAATACTAAAACGTACACCTGAAAATGGTAAAGAGGGTAAATTATATATGGATATTTTACCTCAATATAATACCCAATATAATAAATTATATATGGATAGTTACCTCAACCAAAAAAAAAATTTTTTTTGTAACAGTCTCACTCTGTTGCCAGGCTGGAGTACAATGGCACAATCTTGGCTCACTGCAACCTCTGCATCCCAGGTTCAAGCAATTCTCCTGCCTCAGCCTCCCAAGTAGCTGGGAATACACACAGGTGTGTGCCATGATGCCCAGCTAATTTTTGTATTTTTAGTAGAGACAGGGTTTCACCATGTTGGCCAGGATGGTCTCGATCTCTTGACATCGTGATCTGCTCACCTCGGCCTCCCAAAGTACTGGGATTACAGGCATGAGCCACTGCACCCGGCCAGAAAGAATTTTTTTTTTTTTTAATAAGAAAGTACATGGTTAACATCCTGGGAAGCTGGGGGAAGGGCCTACAGGAACTCTCTGCATTGTCTTTGTAACTCTTCTGTTTGTCTAAAATTATTTCAAAATTACAAGTTTATTTTTTAAAAACAAAGAATACAAAGTTTGGAAATGCCCAGGAAAGAATGTTAATGAAAAAAGCAAATGTAAAGTTGTATAAAGAAAGTGACCACAGACATATAAAAATATATATACCAAAATTCGCAGTGGTAATCTCTGTGTGGAAAAATTAAAGGTGATTTTTTTTTCTTTATGCCTTTCTGTCATCTCCAAATTTTCTCCCATGAGAATTTTTTAATTTTATAGGAGAAAGAATAAAAACAAAAACCATTTGAAAATGCTCACTGCCTTCCCCAAGCTCCCTCAGTGTCCCTACAGACTGTTGAAGAGGCTGTTCAGATTTCTTAGTGTGGTAGGGCAAGGGGTCTCATAACATCTGGCTCTATCTCCCTCTTCAGCCTCATCTCATGTCCTCTTCACTTCTCATTATTAAGAACTACTCACAGGCCCCAAACTTACCCCACAGTGTAGGCTGTCTTCAATCTGGAAATTCCTCCCCCAAATTTTCCCCTTGTTAAGGACTATCCCTGGGGACTCAGCCACAGGGTCAACCAGGAGGACTTCCCTGCCTCCTCTCTACCTTGTGCTACCATAGTACCATACTTCGGCTGCTTTTTGCATTTATCACACATTGATCCGTCTCACCCACTTGTCTGTGATCCCCTTGAGCACAGGGTCTCTGTGTTATGTATTATCCAGGCTTTGGAGCCTGGCACAGTGCTAGCACATAGTAGAACCTCTACCACTTTTTGAATGAGATTAATTTCATTCACTATATTCATTGTTTCTACTGCAGCGCCACCATCACCACCTTCCCCGAACATCCCTAGATGCAAAGAGAAACTTGCCATAATCTAGTCATATAGCTCTCCAAAAAGAGGGTGACTGGAGCCTGCCTAGGATAGATGGTTCCAGCAGTCATGAGTTCCTGGAAATTCTCCCAAGGACACTGCATTTACTGATCCACACAAGGTTTCTCTGTTCAAAAAGCTGAGAGAAGTTTCCCTAGTAGTAGCTCCTGAAGCTGGTGCCGTACAATGTAAAAGCAGACTACTCCATGTGAGAATTCAAAAGGGTGTGAAGCAGAAATTTCCTTTTCCTCCCAGACTTAGGGAATGCAGTTTCCATAAGTTAAAAAAAGAAAAAAGCAGTAAAGTAAGCTGTAAAATTTTCCAGCTCTAATGTGTGGTTTCCCTCATATAAAACTTTCATAAGCTCAAGTCCCTCCTTAAGACAGGACTTGGAAACATGATTTCGGAAGCCAAACTTCTAGTACCATGCCCTCAATGAACTGGGTTTAGGGTTTCACAGACCATAAATTCACCCCATTGGGTAGGAGAATGAACACCATAAACAGTCACAACCTACTGCCTTTCATGGGCGCTTCAGAGACTATACCTCTATGATCTATCACAGTGTCGTAAAATAAGCATAACATAATATTTGAATGAATAAAAAGTCTTTTTTTCTTATTTGATTCATTGTTTCAGTATAATTCTCATGTAGGAAAAAACTGTTCCACCGATTTCCAGAGTAATGTTGATGGGAAAGATCTCCTAGTCTATATCTTTTCTTCCCCCTTGTCTGTAGCTTTGTTCATAAACATTAGACTCGCTTTTACCTCCCCAACTGCTGGACACGCTTTGCCTCCTCCTTCATGGATTCTTTCCTGGCTGAAGGCTCTCCCTCATCCATAACTCCTCTCTTCTCTACTGTACTCTTCATGCCTTAGAAAACATGAAGAAGAAAAAAATTAAACCTAGACACATTATGTCCCGCTTTTATATTGTTTTATAATATATGTTTTATATTGTGTCTCTCAGAATGTCACAGATATTTTGGTGTTTTTATCAACAAGATATTTCAGGACATAGCTCTTGTCAAAACATTAAAGTTGCAAATTTGATTTTAAGAATTGTATTTCTTTTTTTTTTTTTTTTTTTTTTTTTTGAGACGGAGTTTCACTCTTGTTACCCAGGCTGGAGTGCAATGGCGCGATCTCGGCTCACCGCAACCTCCGCCTCCTGGGTTCAGGCAATTCTCCTGCCTCAGCCTCCTAAGTATCTGGGATTACAGGCACATGCCACCATGCCCAGCTAATTTATTGTATTTTTAGTAGAGACAGGGTTTCACCATGTTGACCAGGATGGTCTCGATCTCGACCTCGTGATCCACCTGCCTCGGCCTCCCAGAGTGCTGGGATTACAGGCTTGAGCCACCGCGCCCAGCAAGAATTATATTTCTAAAATAATTTTCAATAGAATAGTGTGTTATTCAAAATAGTAAAATAGAGGCAATGAAATGAATTTCTAATACAAACTGACTGATGATGGGAGGACACACGGGAGAGAAGAGGGAGGGTTTTGAATAACAGACATCCCAGTGCCCCAGAGCATAAGGTTAACTTTAGGTATGTGCTTCAAAGGTAGATTTTTTTTTTTTTTTTTTTTTTTTCAGAGCTAGCTCAGATTTTATTTTGGACACACAAAAAAAGCAATTGAATTGTTTTGCAGCTGGAGGCATGGGCAAGGGGGGTCCCCAGGCAGTAAACTCCCCGCCGGTGGGCTGAGGGCTAGGGCTGAGCGTCAGGTGGGTCTCCTGTTCCCTGCGCTCCCCTGCACAGCAGCCTCCCTCCTGGGCTCTGGGGCAGCCTCAGGAGGGGCAGGCTGGGAGGGGCTGTTGCAGCTGTTCACTTGGGCCGGACGTCAGAGGACTCGGACACCAGCCTCCCATCGCGGGTCTCAATCTTCTTCACAACCACAGCCTTGGTGGAGCTGGTGCGGCTGAAGGAGCTGGAGCCCGTGACAGAGCCAAAGCCGGAGCCCAGGCCGTAGCTGAGGCCAGGGCTTGTGAGGCCCCCATAGGCAGAGCTCAGACCTCCTGCATAGCCACTGGTGGTCTTCGTGTGGATACTCATGTTCTGCATCCCGGACTCCAGCTGGCTCTCCTCGCCCTCCAGAAGCTTGCGGTAGGTGGCGATCTCGATGTCCAGGGCCAGTTTGACATTCATCAGCTCCTGGTACTCACGCAGCTGCTTTGCCATGTCCTGCTTGGCCCGCTGCAGGGCGGCCTCCAGCTCCTGCTGCTTGGCATGAGCATCCTTGAGTGCCTGATCCCCGCGACACTCAGCATCTAAAATGGCGGCCTCCAGGGAAGCCCTCTGGCCTTTGAGGCCCTCGATCTCAGCCTGGAGCCGGCTGATGTTCCGGTTCATCTCAGAGATCTCAGTCTTCGTACGCCGCAGGTCATCCCCGTGCTTCCCAGCCAGTGTCTGCAGCTCCTCATACTTGATCTGGTATATGCTCTCTGCCTCAGCCCGGCTGCGGTTGGCTATCTCCTCGTACTGCGCCTTGACCTCAGCGATGATGCTGTCCATGTCCAGGGAGCGGCTGTTGTCCATGGACAGCACCACAGACGTGTCGGAGATCTGGGACTGCAGCTCCCAGATCTCCTCTTCATACAGCTGCCTGAGGAAGTTGATCTCGTCAGTCAGTCCTTCCAGGCGAGACTCCAGCTCTACCTTGTTCATGTAAGCTTCATCCACATCCTTCTTGATGAGGACAAATTCATTCTCCATCTCCGTACGCTTATTGATCTCTTCCTCATACTTGTTCTTGAAGTCCTCCACCAGCCCCTGCATGTTGCCAAGCTCTACCTCCAGCTTCAGCTTCTCCTGGCCCAGAGTCTCCAGCTGCCGCCTCAGGTTGTTGATGTAGTTCTCAAACATGTTGTCCATGTTGCTCCTAGCTGTTTTCTGCTGCTGCAGGAGGCTCCACTTGGTCTCCAGCATCTTGTTCTGCTGCTCCAGGAACCGCACCTTGTCGATGAAGGAAGCAAACTTGTTGTTGAGGGTCTTGATCTGCTCCTTCTCCTGGGTACGCACGGCCTGGATGTTGGGGTCCACATCCACCTTAATGGGGTTCAGCAGGCTCTGGTTGATGGTGATGGTGGTGATGCCTCCCATGCCTATGCCACTGGCCCCAGCATAGCCTGCACCCAGGCCACCCCGGAAGCCACTGCTGCTCATTCGGGAGAAGCTCAAGTGGGCACTGGGCCCACTCGTGAAGGAGCGGCTGCTGAAGGCCCCAGGGCCAGAGGTGGACACCTTGTAGGAGGACTTCTGGGTCACCCTCATGGACATGGTGGAGGCAGGAGTGGAGGCAGGCGGGCCGAACCAGGGAGAGATTCCAGAAGGAGCGGAGAAGCTGCTTCTTCGATTTTTTTTTTTCTTCTGAATCAGTCTCTTTTTGTCACCCAGGCTGGTGTGCAGAGGTGCAATCTCAGCTGACTACAACCTCCACCTCCAAGGATCAAGTGATTCTCCTGCCTCAGCCTCCCGAACAGATGAGATTACAGCGCCCGCTACCACACCCAACTAATTTTTGTATTTTTAGTAAAGACAGAGTTTCACCATGTTGGTCAGGCTGGTCTTGAACTCTTGACTTGAAGTGATCTGCCCATTTTGGCTTCCCAAAGTGCTGGGATTACAGGCGTGAACCCCCGCACCCAGCCAAAACACAGAATCTTTATGCTGATGAACTGACACTGATTCTGAATTCGCATCATGGTTCTCTGAAATCAACTCACTTTCCAAGCAGAAGCAGGCTCCAACCCTTCCCACCACCCCATGGCTTCTGCTGTGTTCCCAAGGTACTCTGCTTGCCTCCAACACATTTAACTTTAAATGCCAAACTGCATATAAGGCTTTTCCCACTGAATTGTAAGATCCTTGAAGACAGGGACTCATTCCACATCCCCAGCATCCAGCATTGTTTGACATAAATGAAGTGTTCAATTTGAATGTGTAAAGTAAATAAATCTCTGTCCTTCCCTGAATGTCTAGCTGGGAAGTTCACACAAACAGTCTGGACACAGAAAGAATTTGCCTGCCAGACACCTAAGCTCAAGAGGGCAGATTTTGGGCTGATTTGTTCACTGTTGTGTCCTAGCACAGTGCAGAGCACATATAGTTATACGTTGAATGAATGGATGAATCTGCCCCTTTTGAAAGGATACCTTCCCATCCCATGTCATCTGATTTTCTAGCAGACACACTCTCTGACCTCTGGTTCAGCCTCTCAGCACTTCATCTTCTTGTATTGAGTCTCTGTGATGGTGACTTCTTGCCCAAAACCAACACCCACTGGAACTCACAGATCTGTTGGTTTCTATTCTTGTCCTTCTAAGTTGGTCTTCTCCTTCTTCCTCTTCTTCCCTCTTCTCCTCCTCCTCTTCCTCCTCTTCTTTTTTTCTTCTCCCCCATGCTTCTCTGACTTATTTCAGACATGCAAAAAAGTAACTTACATATTATATATCATTATATCTTTTTTTTTTTGAGACAGGGTGTCACTTGGTCTCCCAGGCTGGAGTGCAGTGGCACGACCTTGGCTCACTGCAGCCTTGACCTCCTGGGCTCAAGCCATCCTCCCGCCTGAGTATCCCAAGTAGCTGGGACCACATACATGCACCACCACACCCAGCTAATTTTTTTTTTTAAGATGGTTTTCATCATGTTGTCCAGACTGGTCTTGAACTTCTGAGCTCAAACAATTCACCTGTTTTGGCCTCCCAAATATATTATTATATTTTAATGATCATTTCTTCATCTAACATTCAGCTTACAAATTAAGATATTACAATTTTAATTGAAGCTCTTATGTATGTCTTTCCACCCATGCTTTTCCCTTCCTAAAAGTAACCACTACTATCTTTTCTTTTTGACTATTATACATGTATATATGTGTATATGGTATTGTTATACAATTTTTATTTATTTGTTTTATCTTATTTTATTATTTTTGAGACAGAGTCTAGCTCTGTCACCCAGGCTATAGTGCAGTGGTGTGATCTGGGCTCACTGCAACCTCCGCCTCCCAAGTTCAAGCAATTCTCTGCCTCAACCTCCCAAGCAGCTCGGATTACAGGGGCCTGCCACCATGCCCAGCTAATTTTTGTATTTTTAGTAGAGACACGCTGGTCTTGAACTCCTTGGCCAGGCTGGTCTTGAACTCCTGACCTCATGATCCACCCATCTCAGCCTCCCAAAGTGCTGGGATTACAGGCATAAGCCACCATGCCCGGCCTATTTTATTATACTTCTTTTGTGTTATCTAAGACACAGTCTCACTCTGTTGCCCAGGCTGGAGTACAGTGGCACAATCTCGGCTCACCGTAACCCTCCGCGTCCCAGGTTCCTGTGATTCTCATGCCTCAGCCTCCCGAGTAGCTGGGATTACAGACATGAGCCACCACACCTGGCTAATTTTGTATTTTTAGTAGAGATGGGGTTTCACCATGTTGGCCAGGCTGGTCTTCAGCTCCTGACCTCAGCTGATTCATCCACCTTAGCCTCCCAAAGTGCTGGGATTACAGGTGTAAGCCACTGCACCTGGCCCAGTTTTTAACTTTTTATTAATTATGTAATATTCAGGCATGCTACTGCTACTTGCTTATTTCCTTTCTTTGTTCAGTTCTATATTTTGGAGATTTATCCATGTGGAAACATGGAGCTCCAGTTCCTTCTTCATCACTGCTATACAATATTTCACTACATAAGATAAGATATGACAGCTGATTAACTCATTTTGCTACTAATTGATGTGTAGGCAGTTTTGCATTTTTGCTATTGCAAACACCATTGCTATAGACATTTTGTTACCCTTTTGGTGAGAGTGAAGAGGTTCTAGTTGGCCCACTGGGAAAAAGTCGAATTCTACTTTTTCATGAGGACTCCAACAGAGCCAGCACTCTCCAGCCACCATAGTCCCAAGAACTCAAAGGCTCAAGAGTCAGCTGTGTTGGGGTAGCAAAGAAAGAGGAGAGAAATGCATTTAAGTTGCTGCGTTTCCAGAAATTCTGTCCAAAGTCTTGACTTAAAGATGGCACGAAATTGTCCTCTTATGTTTCTCTAGCGGCCTGGCAATTCAAGTATAGGGCTAAAGAGAGCAAATATTTGGATTCATTGAGTAGTAACTGTCCAGTGATAACATACTCACCTTTTTTTTTTTTTTTGAAACAGTCTTGTTCTGTTGCCCAGGCTGGAGTGCAGCGGTGCCATCTCACTGAAACCTCTGCCTCTTGAGTTCAAGTAATTCTCATGCCTCAGCCTCCTGAGTAGCTGGGATTACAGGTGTGTGCCACCACGACTCGCTAATTTTTTTTGTATTTTTAGTAGAGACAGGTCTCACTCCTGGCCTTATGTGATTTGCCCACCTTGGCCTCCCAAAGTGCTGGAATTACAGGCCTGAGCCACTTCATCCAGCCAGAGTCTACTTTTAATTCTCATCTTGCTTTCTTACCTCAAAAATTGATATTTCATCTGCTTGCATTTTTTGCACTGTTTTTGACAGAATTTTTGATCTACATCTTATCCATTCTGGGATGGTATTGAAAGACATCACATGTATAAATGAGGGGAGGGAGTCGCCATATGTATATACATATATATTTTCATATATATATATATATATATATATATGAAAATCACTGTAATGCCCGAGAACCTAGTGAGTTAGAGTTCTTTTTAAAGCTCAATGGAGAACATATTGAATGTGATCTACTTTTCTCCAGGAATGTTATCCTTGGCTCTGAGGTAGCGTTTTTTTTCACCTTTTATGCATAGACATTTTGATATCATGTGATATTTTAAAAGGCATATTAGTTCTCTCAATATATGAAGTCTTTACCTCTTGAGGCTCAAGTTATAGAATATTTTCTGACTTTTTGGCTCCAACATTTAATTTTCTTATCTCCTACAAGAGGTCACAAAATGTTATACAGTAAAGTAATTGGAGCACCACCTAGTGGGCATTCTGGCTGCATTCCTGCTTGAAAGGAACAAAACGTGGTTTTTTGAGACATGGAGGAATGTGACTAGGAAGACGTGTCCCCTCCCTTCCGCTTGAGACTGAAGTAACAATCACGTAACTCATAGAACCTTCCAGCCACCCAACACTTTAGGAATGTGCTTGGAGCTCTTCTAAATCCATCTCACTTGAACTGCAAAGCCAGAAACAACCGCCATTATTCTTTTAAAGCCCACAAAATGCTGAGTAGATTAAAAGGATTATGTCTCTGCTCCCACATGCTCAATGCCCATAGCTCAACAACCTTTCTTTTCAAACAGCCCAAGCAACAATGGTTTCATTTTGAATGAATCCATGATCTTGTCTGCAACGTAGTTAAAGGTAACCAGGCCAGGATGGTGGCTCACCCTTGTAATCCCAGCACTTTGAGAGGCTGAGACAGGAGGGTCATTTGAGGCCAGGTGTTCCTAGACCAGCATATGCCACCATCCCTAGCTAATTTTAAAATTTTTCATAGAGATGGAGTCTCACAATGTTGCCCACGCTGGTCTTTAACTCGTGGCTTCAAGTGATCCTCCCACCTCCATCTCCCAAAGTGCTGGGATTGCAGGTATGAGCCACCATGATGGTCAACCATTCTGGTTTTGTTTTTTTTTTTTTTTTTTTGAGACGGAGTTTCACTCTTGTTACCCAGGCTGGAGTGCAATGGCGCGATCTCGGCTCACCGCAACCTCCACCTCCTGGGTTCAGGCAATTCTCCTGCCTCAGCCTCCTGAGTAGCTGGGATTACAGGCATGCGCCACCATGCCCAGCTAATTTTTTTTTTTGTATTTTTAGTAGAGATGGCGTTTCACCATGTTGACCAGGATGGTCTCGATCTGTTGACCTCGTGATCCACCCGCCTCGGCCTCCCAAAGTGCTGGGATTACAGGCTTGAGCCACCAAGCCTGGCCTTCTTTTCTTTTTTTTTTTTTTAAGATGGGGTTTCACCATGTTATGTTGGTCAGGCTGGTCTTGAACTCCCAACCTCAGGTGATCCACCCGCCTTGACCTCCAAAGTGCTTGGATTACAGGCCTGAGCCACCACAACCGGCCTGGTCGACCATTCTTCTTTATTTTCCTGGCTTCTCTTCACTCTCGACCATTCTTTATAGCAATGCTCTCCAAACTTTTTCATGCAGTAATGCTCATAGAAAGTGATAATAGTACAGTACTGGACTAAATGGATGAGATTGCTCAAAGCCAACAGGTTTATGGACTCTCAAAGAGACGCCACTGAGACTGAGCTCACTTGCCCATGACAGTAACCTGCTTATCAATGTATCCTTTAATGGTGTTCCTCTTTTGCCAGTCTTACTTGCCCACTCCCTAATCATGCCTCCTGGGATCACCTCCCAAGTAAAGTACTTGTACCCAAATTCTTGTCCCATCACAGTAAATAAGGAATACCAAAAAAAAATGGCAAAATGACACCAAAAGTAATAACCAAGCAAAGTGAACCTTTGTGTATCAAGCTTTGCTCTAAAACATATATCAACCAATTAGGTAAAGCAGTGCAATGATGAATTAATAAGGGTAATTACTTGCCTATAATCCCAGCACTTTGGGAGGCCGAGGCGGGTGGATCACGAGGTTAAGAAATAGAGACCATCCTGGTCAAAAAGGTGAAACCCCGTCTCTACTAAAAATACAAAAATTAGCTAGGCATGGTGGCGCGTGCCTGTAGTCCCAGCTACATGGGAGGCTGAGGCAGGAGAATTGCTCAAACCCAGGAGGCGGAGGTTGCAGTAAGCCGAGATCGTGCCATTGCACTCCAGTCTGGGTAACAACAGCAAAACTCCGTCTCAAAAAAAAAAAAAAAAAGGGAATTACTTAAATTCTGTGCTTCACTTTGCATGTGGAGGTACTGTATGCATTTTATTTTTTGCTTAGAATTGACTTGGCTATGCGGGCTCTCTTTTGGTTCCATGTGAAGTTTAAGGTGGTTTTTTCCACTTCTTTGAAGAAGGTCATTGGTAGCTTGATGGGGATAGCATTGAATCTATAAATTACTTTGTGCAGTATAGCCATTTTCACAATATTGATTCTTCCTAACCATGAGCATGGAATGTTTCTCTGTCTGTTTATGTCCTCTCTTATTTCATTGAGCAGTGGTTTGTAGTTCTCCTTGAAGAGGTCCTTAACATCCTTTGTTAGTTGTATTCCTAGGTATTTTATTCTCTTTGTAGCAATTGTGAATGGGAGTTTACTCTTGATTTGGCTCTCTTTTAGTCTGTTGTTGGTATCTAGGAATGCTTGTGATTTTTGCACATTGATTTTGTATCCTGAGACTTTGCTGAAGTTGCTTATCAGTTTCAGGAGATTTTGGGCTGAGACTACGGGGTCTTCTAAATATAGAATCATGTCATCTGCAAATAGAGACAATTTGGCTTCCTCCTTTCCTATTTGAATACACTTTATTTCTTTTTCTTGCCTGATTGCTCTGGCTAGAACTTCCAATACTATATTGAACAGGAGTGGTGCACTGTATGCATTTTAAGAACATTCTCAGACTTATATCAAGACATTTGTCTTTCATACCTAAAGAACTAAGCTATAAAAGCTTTAATGACTTCCAGGGTCATATCTTTCACAGTAAAAGTGAAAATAGTTAAAATTCATCTAGCATGCACTATATGCCAGATCCTGTGTGAAGTGTTTTTTACCATTCCACTAATTAACAACTTTATATTATGCTAGATATTAAGATACCCACTCCACAAACGAGGAAATTGAGCTAAAATAGATTGGTTCCAGTTGGCACCTATCAAAAACCAAAGAGAAAGCTTTGAACTGGCAAGTAGAAAGAAGCTGTGGCAACATAAACTATTTTTACCCTACAAAATGTTATTCTAATAAAGTCTACATATACACTCAAAGTGAAGTAGAAGATGAGGAAAGGTAATCAGATAATTCCAATGCAGCAAATTACTGGTTTTCACGGCAATTCATGAACATATTTGGCTGGATTATCCACATGGTTAGATGAAATCTGCACTATATATTATGTGTTAAACCTAGGATTTGGTCTTCAATAAACTGTCACTTTGGTCAGTCCTATAAGGAACTGTGGTTGCAAAAAAAATATCAAGCTGATTATTTGATTAGGCAAAACTGAAAGCTCTGATATTTTTAGAGTTAACATTAACATTTCAGTAAAATGAGTTCTTCATTCTTGACTCTGTAGGCTGTCTGGGCTGTTTCTTAGAAACAGAGATGAAATTTGCACCAAAACTCTAAATTCAGAGAAACAATCTTAAGCAAATGGCCAAGTTTTCACGTTGAGATGCTTAAACACATGAAGCTACCCACGTGAAACTGCTGTTGTCTTCCATAAAGACTTGGTTTCTGGGTTTTATTTATGTTGACTCACATTGCAGCTTCTTTATATTTAGAGTAAAATGGAAATTCTTCTGTATTCTACTTAAAGTCAAGCAAATTGCAGATTTTCCTTTTGTTTCTGGGTGTCTTATTTGTTCAGGCTCTTTATCAATAGTCCTGAGCTTGGAAATGAGTTAGGTTTGGCTGTTTTTTCATTCTCCTTTACTTACAGTTTAAAAATCAGATTGTCTGACTTCATTCTGCTTTCATAAGAGAAGGCAAGAAGCTCATTTCCTGTTAATGATGAGGTGACCGTATTTTGACAGTACATTAAAGAATAGTCGGATACTGGCAGGGGAATATCAATTGATGAAAAAGTATACTCAGATTTGGAAAATGAGTCAGTGTCTAGGAACCAACTGCTTTTAACACACAAAATTTGCTCCAAATGAGCAAACTGAAAATCCCTTAAGAGAAGCTACATATTAAATATGTCTAGAGTTGTCAGGCAGGGAATTCTTTATTAAAAATTCTGTTTAATTGAAGAGATATCAATTTCTGGACTATCTCTAGGATAAATTAATAGTTTTCTAAACAAAAATACATAAATCAAATCGCTAAATGCATTCAGAACTCTTCTCTAGAACTGTCAAAGTCTACATGCCTAAGTGTGTTCTAGTAAGTGGTTGAGTGTCTACTGTAAGCCAAAGCATATGGAAAAATAATCCAAACCTTTGGAGGAACAAAATTAAAATGGCACATACCAACATGACAAGCTACCAGGAGATGCACCAGAGAGACTTTATATTGAAGAGCTGACTTGAAGAAGATATTCAAGAAATCAAGATTTCTCCACTTCTTCAGCTGAATAATTAAAGTCATAGTGTCCCTTCTCCTCCCCAAAAAGAAGGCAAGAATAGAATCAAAGAGGCTAACACAGACAACCTGATGGCCTTGAAAATGCTGCATAATGGCCTGAGCATTTGCCCAAATGGTTCAGTAAAAAGATCAAGTCATGTCTTCACCAGAGATTAAGCTGCTTCCGCATGGAGACCCAGGTCAAAAGCAATCAGGACTATTAACAGTATAGTTATTACTAATGATAACTTTTATAAACATTTTACAGCACTGTACAGCTTACAAATTGCTTTCCCATATATTAATCATATGAAAGTCATAATAATCCTATCAAGTAGTTAGAACAACGTATTATTATGACTATTACTATCTTACAGAAGATACCACCATCCAATTCTCTAGATAGCCCAGTTTCTCTCCTCCACCCATTACTGAGCCTTAGTCTCCAAACTGTACATCCTTAAAAGTTTCTGACTTTTACAAGCCTAAGTCACCCTTACCACATTGGTATTAGAGGGTCTGCAACTGCTTACCAGTTTATTCAACAATAAAATGATGGGGCTGGCTCTGTCATTATACTTTGTGAAATAATGGGTTGAGTATTTAAAGTGATGATGAGCACTCCATGAGCAATGAAAAGCAGAAGAAAAATCAGCGTGATAAATCGGGAAGCCAAAATAAATGTACATCACTCCCTTGATGACAACCAGTTATTAGGCAAGAAAACTATCACAAAAATAAAATTTATGGCTTGGTGTCATTATAAATACACACTAAAGAAGGCCTCAGGTACTGTACCACCCAGCACTGCAGAAACACTAAAATACTTCCATAGCAACTATCACTAAGGACATCATTAAGATGCTGAAAATGTAAAAGAGGAAAAAAGAGCCAATAAATGGGGACAAACAAGATTATTTCCCTGGTAGAATGAAGCCCATTGTTCACTCTCAGAAGACATAAATATTTAACCACCCGAGGCAGGCTATAACCAGCTATTTCAGCTAGCCAAACCCTTCTTCCTGATATACAGTGTTTAAAAAAAAAATCAATGAAGGAGTTGAAAATGCAAGGAACTCACAAGCTCATGCTCTAGTCTAAAGGACTGTTTGCGAGTCAGAAGGGGAGGCTGCAAGCCTCAGCCTTGTCACTTATTACCTATAAAACCTATTTTGGGACAGGTATATATTGTCAGGAACACAAAAGTGAATCAGAAATAGATTCTGTTCTTGGACCGTTCAGTGTTGTAGAGGGAGATAAAAGATAGATTACTATAAAAGAAGCTAGATGTGATAGATGTCAAAAGAGAAATAAGATTGTTTCTGCTCAATTTTAGAATCTTATTGTAGGGTGTTGTGGGTGGAACTGCATCCCCCAAGAAGATATGTTGAAATCCCAACTCTCGGTACCCCAGAACGTGACCTTATTTGGAAATAGGGTCTTTGCAGACATAATCAAGTTAAATGAGGTTACTAGAATGGGCTTTAATCCACTATGACTGATGGCCTTATAAGAGAGGAGAATGTCACATGGAAACAGAGACACAGGGAGAAGATGCCTGTGCAACAACAGAGGCAGAGATTAGAGTGAGACAGCTTTAAGCCAGGGAACACCATGGATTGCCAAGAGCTGCCAGAAGCTAGGAAGGGGCAAGGAAGGACTCTCCCTACAGCCTTCAGAGAGACGATGGCTCTGCCAATGTCTTGATTTCAAACTTCCAGCCTCTAGAACTGTGAGAGAATGAATTTTTGTTATTTTAAGCCAATTCTTGGTATATGATAACCACAGCCCTAAGAAGCAAATACAGAGGCAAAGAGTAACTTTATCGTACTGGGATTAGGGCCAGATTTCTGGTAAGAGATGACATATAAATTGAACTTTGAAGAACTTATAGCATCTAAATGGTAGAAAATGTGGTTTCCCATTTACATGATAAAAGCATTCATCGTCCATTGAGAATCTACCATGTACCAGGTATTGCATTGGGAGTCATTCACACATAAACGGATTGAACTCTGGCTCATATACAGAAGTCATCTAGACCTCACCTCCCTCCTTGACCTTCCCCCTTCTATCCCACAGTGATTGATATGTATAAAATGTTTAGTTTAGTAAATGGAGGAGGACGATGGGTTTGGGGGTTGGGAGAGCTGTGGAAGGGAAAGGGAAAAAGGATGAAGCAGAGGGCAAAGCAGCTGTTCCCTTTCAGACCTCCTTCTAGAGAGACAGTGGAAGCAGGCTCCAGAACCTCTGTGAGTTGTTTTGTTTTCATGTGAAACTAGCTGAGGAAATAGTCAAAGAGATTCTCAGAGGCACTAGGCACAAGCCCAGCATATTTGGGGCTGAGCCAGGGAAGGCCATTCTCCTCTCTGCACCGCAGAAGCCATATGGAGGCTTCCCAAAGAGCAGACTCTTTGGGAACACTAAGAGGCAACACCCTTGGCATGAGCTGTGCTCTCATGATGCACAGTGATGCTGCAAGAGTTTCAGCCTTGGCAAAGCCTCAGCAAGCAGCCCTACAAGCAGAAGCTGGACATGTGGGAGCTGGGACAGAGGCAAAATAGCAGGGCAGAAGACTATGGCAATTGCAAAACAAAGACTGGTGAGCACGGGAACTTCTTTGGAAACTTCTAGAAATAACTGGAAATACTTTGAAGGGAGTTTATTTCTTTCAGTCAAGTAGGAAGGAGATTTATGCCATAAAAATCGGTATGTAAAAAAAGACAACTGGTAGATGAGGCCTGGAACACATGGGTCAGGCACAGATTTCTAATATATCCAACTGAAATTCATCATTATCCCCACTTTCCACTTCACTAGCAAGAAAACGGAAGCTCGGGAGGTTAAATAACTTTCCAGGCAGTAACTCGGTAAGTGATTGAATTAGAAATAAAAGCATGTTTGTCTACCAGTAAGGCCAGTACTCTTTCTACTATACCACACTGATGATCTGGGCAACAGTGGAGAAAATATGACACTTGCAAGGAACTTGGGAAAGTACACAGTAGTCAGGGTACTAGCCAGGGTCCTGCCAGAAAACAGAACTCAAGGCAAATTGTTCAAATGAAGGGATTTTAACAAAGACACTCCTGACATAGCTATGGGCAGGATTAAGGGAATTAGCAAGGGATATTGAGACACCCAGAGACCAGCAACAGAAGGAAACCACTCCTAGAGAGACCTAGTGAGAGCTGGTGAGACCTGGAGCCAGGAAGACAGGCCACCAGCAGGATCTAGCCTGCCAGAGAGGTGGCTCCAAAGCAGGGAGGGAGTGGGGAAAAATAACCCAACCGTTCCTTTTACCTCCCAGTCTCCTGCTGCCATGCATTGGCTGTGCCCACCTAGAAACCAGCTATCAAGGGAGCCTGGGGCAATAGGTGTCTGGAAACAGAAGAGGAGGAAGACGTTTCCATGGAGAGAAGACAAGCTGAGGCCATGTGCTAGTCTTGTCCTGTTTTGCTCTTAGATTTATTCCCTGCACCCATTCTACCCTGTTCTGTATCATGAGAATTACTTTTCTCTAGTTCCTTTGCCCTCTGGTTTGTGGGTCAGTTCAGACATTGGATGGCCCTGAAGAGAGAGCAGAAAGGGAGAAGCTGGGGTATTTCTCCCCACTTCTCTCAGCTTCAGGTATTGTCTCTGGCAGCAGCCATGTCTTCTATGGACTCGCTCTTGCTCCAAGAGCTGCTGTGGTTCCAGCGTCTTCCTGCGTGGCCTAACTCATTTTGTCCTTTAAGCTTTAGGCAGTGATAGCAGCTTCCTGCTCCTGACAATCTCAAGGATGCCTTACTCTCCCACTTTAGGCTTCTTACCTTTGTCATCTTTTGGTATTAAATCTCCTCTTTAAAATATCAAGAATATTTAGAATCCTGACCGGTAGAGGAAACTCTCACATTGGAGAGTGTCAATCTTCCCAGAAAAGCATCAGAGAAATGAACATATACACACTAGCATATCATAAATATGGAAAAACTTCCATTGAATCTGTCACTGCTGTGTGCCTATTCCCTCCTCTCACTGGGGCCTCCAGTCCCTCAACCACCAGTGTTCTGGTCCACTTTTTGGCCTGGCTGGTCCTCCATACCCCAGGAGATCATGAACAGTTATATCAGCAATATTAGAATTCTTGATTTTCCTGCTGACTTGTCCTTCTGCTGTAACTATTTTATCAATCCCTATCCCTGAGTACAGTAATTATTTATTTTCTTTCTTTCTGCTTTTTTTTTTTACCCAACAAAGGAACACTATCTAGCCAAAATGTCTTCTCCTGGATGTTTGTCTGTCCTGTTACTTATCCATTTATTTTTTTCTTTTTTTTTGTGATGGGGTTTCACCGTGATGGCCAGGCTGGTCTTGAACTCCTGACCTCAGATGCTCCACCCACCTCAGCCTCCCAAAGTGCTAGGATTACAAGCGGAAGCCACTGCGCCTGGCCCCATTGTATCCATTTCTAACAACCATGCCCCAACAGCTTTACCCAGAGTCCCTTGAATCTTTTCAGGTTCATGTAAACTTAAAATTGATGCAAAGGAAATCTAAGGATTGGAGACCAAAAAATAAATGTATGGCATTATGCTATAATTTCACATAGATAGAATTATTTTTAAAATGAAATGGGTTCATAAAAATGAAATAAATTGCTGATAGGTAAAACCTGGCATAGAAAAATCAATATATTATTAAAATGATTATTTGTAAAATAATTCACTGCATTTTTCACTTTAGAATACCAGACTCCCACCATGCATTTGGAATTTAATTCAATTTACAAAGTTTCCATTTGCCCACAACTCTTTAGGAGCTCAAGCCTTTTCCAACTCAAATATATTTCAAGGTCCAGTATCAATAGTTTAGATACAATTTAGAACATGTCAGATAGAGATTTGATGTTTGCTCCACTATACGCTTTTGTTTTTGAAGCTGGGATTCAGTTTAATCTACTTGTTAAATGCAAAGATGTGGTAGATTGCATCATTGGTTCTGATTCTTTGCTATACTGTGTCTGTGTCCTTTGCCATTGACTTTGGAGTCCCTCTCATGTTGAAGGTTAGATTTCATGGAGTAATTATCGATTAACGCTGTTGGAAACAGCCCATTTTAAGGGAGTGATGGAAGAAAGATAGGACAGAGAGAAGAACTGGACTAATTTAGTTGTAACCTAGGCCTCAGCCAATCCTGTGGGAAGCTCTGGACCTATGACAGCCCTTCAGAAACGTCTGAAATTGAGGCAAGGGGTCACACCTTATACTCACATCTGACCCATCACTGGATGTGGGTTAACCATGGGGGCACCCTTCGGCAAAGCAGGGCCCTTCGGCTGAGGACAATTCCTGGTGGGCAGTGAGACAGGGAATCCAAGGTGAGGGTGGAGGTGAGAGGATGGGAGTCAGTGGACTTGGTGAGCCATCATCAACAAGCAATATTCCTAGCAGCTGAGAAAGTAAGCGCCTTGGTTCTGGGAAGGGACCAGGAAGTACACCTCAGCATCCACTATATCCCACAAACTTGAAGTATATCTACATGTCCAGGGTAACCTACTGTCCCAGAAGGAAGATGAGAGGCACATAGAGCAGAGCTATAGCCAACTAGCCCAGCCCAGCTTAGATCAACCAACCACCCAGATGACCCATAGATACTATTGGTTTTGTGTAATGTGGTTTGTTATGCATTGATAGCAAGTCAATACAATAGGTACTGACTCAAAAGCCAGGTCTGTTCCAGTGCCGTGGACTTCTGGCTTGTGACCTACTTGAAACCTTGAACGATTTTCCCAACCTTTCTTCTAAACCTCAGATTTACCCTTGATATAGAAATAATCATGTCTGCTTTATAATGTTGCTATAATATATCCATGTGTTTAGCATGGTACATGGCAACTCAGAAGCACTGAATTACTATAAGGTATAGTCATTGTTTTTATATTTTATTTCAAGGCACAAAAATCCTGTAACTAGAGATATTGGTGGCAAAGGGAAATAGCAAAGGATAGGTCAGTCTTCATTGCTTTCCAATCCTTGTGGTTGCCCCTGTCCTGCTCTCTGCCCTCCAAGAATCCAGGTTCTGCAAGCGGAGGAGATGATAGAATTGGGTCTAGCAACTCTAGGGTAAATTGGAGTATCAGCCCTCTGAGTTCTAGGACTATTGAGCCAAGGACGGTATCAGATGGAAGAAGGAAAAAAGAACAGGGGATAGATGGCTCTTAGTCTTACACTGGTCTTTTTCTGTGGGTTCTAGGCTCTTGGACTTTCTTAAGTTTGCATTAGATGGTGTCCTAACGTGTCAAGAATGGCCTGCAACGGAGGGGTGGGTGGGTTGGGGCTGGGGGGCCCTCACTGTGCAACCACTTCAAACGTTACTGTAGGTGGAGAATTTTCACTCACTGAAATTCTACTGTCAAGTTCTGGCAGTGTGCTTGGCTTTTTTTCCCTTCTTTTTAAAGCTGACAAGGAAAAACGAAGTGCAGAAATAGTGTTAACCAAATAAAGAGACGCTATCCTTTTTTATTAACCTCATTTGCGTCAGAAAATGCATTCCCAGATGAGCCATAACTAGATGAGTGTACACATATCCCACATCTTACAAGAGAAAGTTTTATGTTCAGCCCTCATATTTTATGACCAGTGGGTTCAAGCCATGGTTCTAAAGGGACTTGAGACTGAAAATCTTCATGTCTCTACCTCCAGGATCTTCACGGCAGCACACTACTTCCAATTATTATGTTATTTCATTTTAAATGTGGGTGAAACTCACAGTCAAACCACTTGTTTCTTCACTTCCCAAATTCCTAAAACAGCCACTCTTTGTTTTTAATGGTGCTGGGGAAAAAAGAGAGAGAGAGAAGAGAAAAAGGAAAACAGTGCATTCCTGAAACATTACAAAAGACCAGCAGATGAGAATCAAGTGCAGCATACTGGAGAGAATCCTGGGGAAAGACTAAGGCAGGGCTGCTCAGACTTTTGCTCTGAGACAACTTAACAAAAGAGGAGAACAAAGGAATAACCCTTGGGCTATCTAGAAATATAAATGAAAATGAAAATAGCTAACATTAGGCAGCATTCACTACGAACCACCCACTGTTCCAGCATTTAACATATACTGCTCACTTCTCATGATAACTCTATGAGGCAGGTGATATTCCCATTTTACAAATGAGAAACTGAGACACCAAAAGGCTAAGAAACTTGCCCCAGGGCACACAGTTAGAAAAGGGAGGAGCTAGGTTCAGTCTTGCCCAAAAGCCTATGGTTTCAACCACAGGTTGCCATGAGTAGTTTACCACCAGTTGAAAATTCCGTTAAAGTTGTACCTTAAAAATGCCTAACCTAGCGGAGGGTCAGTGGGGCAGGGCGGGGGAGTTGGGGAGGGATAACATGGGGAGAAATGCCAGATATAGGTGATGGGGAAGAAGGCAGCAAACCACATTGCCGTGTATGTACCTATGCAACAATCCTGCATGTTCTTCACATGTACCCCAAAACCTAAAATGCAATAAAATATGTTTTTTAAAAAAAGCATTCCTGGAACTTTGCCTATGCTGCTTAAAGCTCTTGCTTAACAGTCTCTTCCCATAAAGAGAAAAAAAAATGCCTAAAGATATTTTATTCTGTTCCATAATACTTTCTTTTTTCTTTTAAGATAAAAAATAATTCTTTCAAAGATTTTCATCTACATTTTTCAGTGTCTTGCTTCCACTTTCTCTTCAAGTAAAGTTTCAAGGAGAACTCTTGCTTTAAGGAGACACACCAGTTGTCGTCTATGCCCAAATTGAGAAGCACTGGCCCAAGAAAAATAAAAATAACGATGTTATATCTGTCAGAATTGATTTGGTCAATTAATGAAACAGGGTTGTTGTTGTTTTCTGTGTCAATGCAACCGAAACTAAAGGGTTATGGCTAAAATGGAATTAAACAAAATAGGTTAATTGAGTAACTTGGCAGTAGGAAGGAGACCAGACTAGCATACCACTTAGACAGATGAAGTTCACCATGGCTACACTCAAAATAAGCATAAGGCTTGAAAACAAGGCAGAGCATCTGATGAGCAAGATATTTTTAGTTTGGACTAAGATATAAGAACAACTGTGTGTGTGTGTGTGTGTGTATTTTATCATATACCTAGTTATTTTATCAGGTTTAAGACGCCAAAAATGATAACATTCATACAAATTTCAAAGATTTAAAGTATTTTTAAATTTGATCTTATAATGGAAGAAATACAATAACTACTCCCAATTACAAAATGAAGATAATACAGGATAGAGCCCTGCAGGGTGATGGTGAGGGGTAAATGAGGTAGCATATGCCTGACATATGGTAGGGCCTCAGGAAATACAAGTATTATTATTTCTACCACCTTTGGCCAAAAGCAAGTTAATTGCCTTTTTCCCCCAAATAATATTTTATTTCTGCTGTTTTGCTGAACAATTTGCGTTACAAAAGGGGCAGGCATTTACTTAATCACAACTGTAATAATCAGTATGCTGATGGATAAAGCAAGACAGTATTTATACTAATGTTAAAACGTGTGAGCTGAATGAAGAGACCTCCCAAACAGGCTTTGTGTGAGCAACGTGGCTGTTTATTCACCCAGGTGTGGGCGGGCTGACTCCAAAAAGAGAGTCACCGGAGGGCGGTGGGATAGGAATTGGTTTTAGACGTTTGGGATAGGCAGTGGAAAGTTATAAGAGTTACAGTTCACCTGGCACAGTGGCTCATGCCTGTAATCTCAGCAGTTTGGGAGGCTGAGGTGGGCAGATCACGAGGTCAAGAGATGGAGACCATCCTGGCCAACATGGTGAAACCCTGTCTCTACTAAAAAAAATACAAAAATTAGCTGGGCATGGTGGCGCGTGCCTGTAGTCCCAGCTACTCAGGAGGCTAAGGCAGGAGAATTGCTTGAACCCGGGAGGTGGAGGTTGCAGCGAGCTGAGATCACACCACTACACTCCAGCCTGGTGCCTGGTGACAGAGCAAGACTCTGTCTCAAAAAAAAAAGAGTTACAGTTTAGAGCAGTTTTTGCAAGCTGGGAGGGTGTGGTAGGGTCTGGAATCACGAGGTTGACCAAGGTCAGTTACAAAATCCAATTGTCTTATCAATTGAGATGGGAATAAGGAACAATGGAGAATGTCTCAAGTTAATTAGGTGCCACAGGGGTTGATCATTCTTCCCTTTTGTGGTTTTCCAGTTACTTCAGACTTTCTATTTCCAGGACCTCACCTGGAGTATACATGCAGGTCACAGAGGTTACCATGGCATAGCCTATAGCGCTGTCAGTCGGACTAAAAGGCCTTCCATTCCTGTCTTTTTATATTAGTAATATAAAGGAAAAAGAAATGAAGAGTGGAGGGCATCAGAATATTAGGAAGGCTGGCACAGATGGGTGGTGGGGGGATGTTTCTCAGGGTTTCTTTGAGCAGGATTGGGAGCAGTGCAGAAACCTAAAGACTGCTGGGAGATCTCGGAGCAAGGGGTGATATTGTGGGGTTGTTAGAAGGAGCATTTGTCATATTGACTGATTGGTTATGATTTGTATATGATTTTGTAGGAATTGAGAGATTAATTGAAAAACACAGGGTCCAAATAAGAGAAGGAGAAAGATAGGTATCAGAGGACTAAGGATTGGAAGAAACCATGACTGCCAGTTTGAGAGTGTCCAGCCAGTCCAGCCAGCTCCAGAATAACCATTTGCCTGATTAGCAGCTTTTGGGCTCTGTCTTTTAATCTATTGATGGCATCATATATGAGCCTGGACTGGTTTATATAAAAACAACATTCTTCATTTAGCAACAAGCAAAGACCTCCTTTTTCAGCAGTCAGTAAATCAAGATCTTTGCAGTTTGTGAGGGCAACTGCAGGTAGGGAATTCACTTCAGCTTGAAGAAGGGATAGTGATTGAGTTAATTCTGCAGCGCTACCAGAGAAATCATTGGAGAGGCTACGGAAGGTGACGACTGGCGTGGTAAGGCCTGCTATGCCTGTGCCGAGTGCAGTCATAATTCCTCACCCTACAAGTAAGGGGATCAGTGGAATGACCCGCTTGTGTCATGTCGGGACCACAAGGGGAAGAGGGAGGCTTTCGTCTCCATTGGCAAACTGAATTTTGGGAGTAAGGAAAACTAGGGTACAAGCGTCTGTCCATTTGGTAGGAAGGCAGATGTAAGCAGAAGAACCACAGAGGAAAAAAGTCCTTGGCTTAGACAGAACTGCAAGCATAAACTGAAAAGGAGGAAATCGGATGGAAATATAGGGATGCAAGTAAATTGAGAGTAATTCTATTAATCAACTATGGATTCCAGGCAGTATAGAGGAGGCCTAGAAGCCAAGAAGAGATCAAACAATGAATTAAATAAAGGAATCAAGGTGACCAAACTGTTTCCAGACCAAACCGAGGGTCACACTGCTTATTCTCATGGTCCAGCAACGAGATGCAGATGAACTGGGAAACAAGAGAGTTTATTTCTGTAACCGGGTACAGAGAGAAGGCCTGGAAAATATCACCAGACCAACTCCAAGTTACAAAGTTTTCCAGAGCTTATACACCTTCTAAGCGATATGTTTATGTGTTACTGTGCATTCATCTATAACTAAGATCTGAATCCCGAAGACCTTCCTCTGGAGCTTCAGTAAATTTACTTAATCCTAATGGGTCCAGGTGCTGGGGTGATTACCCTTGTCTCCTGTTAAATCATAGTGGTTTGGGGAGTTTCTTCAGATCCCCAATAAACTTGTTTGTGGAGGTCTGGGGAGTTTCTTCAGACCTCCAATAAAATTTGTTTAATCCTAAACAGGTCCTGTTAAGAATTCCTTCATTATCTTGTCACACTTCACGATCCAGGAAAGGGCTGGGCAAAACTCTTGGTGGGCTTTTGCTACTTTCCAGCCTTTGTTTAAGGGCACTAGCTCTACCAGCTTTTAATATTTAACTTAGCCACTCGGTCAGCACTGAAACAGTTGTTACAGAGGCCTGTGTTAGTGAGACCTGGCTTGCCACAAAACTGTCCTTGTGCTCAAAGAGTATGTGATATGGTGAGCAAGTGTGAGCACTGGAAGGAGTGGAAGTTAGGGTAACAGAGAAGATGGAGTAGCAAAGGAAACAGTGGACTTGTTGCCATAATACAGTCCAAAAGTGTATATATGTGGTAACTGGGCTGTTAGAGAGTGTGTGGTATAGGTCATTGTCAAGGGTTGCAAAGGAAGTTGAGCATTTTCATCAGGGTAAAGAGTACTGATATAGAACAATGATTCTCAAAGTGTGGCTGCCAGGTGAGCAGCAGAAAGTCACCTAGGAACTTGTTAGAAATGCAAATTCTAGGCTCTACCCCAAACCCACTGAATCAGAAATGACGACGGAGCTCAGAAATCTGTGTTTTAAGAAGCCTTCCAAATGATGATGTTCACTAAAGTTGGACAGCTGCTGGTTTAGAAGCTGTAGTGCTGACAGCTGAACAACAGCTCACCACCTACCCATCATCATCATCACAGCAACATCGTCACAACAATGTCTTTGGTAACCTGTGAGACTGGGATTTCAATTAAAGCCAAAAACTAGGAGGAGCATTAAAGTGAAAGGCTGGAGGAACACAGAAATCTATTTACAGCAGCACAGGGGTTCAGAGGCAGCCCTGAATATTGACTCTCCTCCTATCCTAAGCCTTTGTGTGGGCTCAGTCTTCCTTGATAGAAACTAGAGCCGAGCACAGTGGCTCATACTTGTAATCCCAGCACTCTGGGATGCTGAGGCAGGCGGATCTCGAGGTTTGGAGATTAAGACCATCCTGACTAACACAGTGAAATCCTGCCTCTACTAAAAATACAAAAAATTAGCTGGGCGTAGTGGCAGGCACTGTAGTCCCAGCTACTTGAGAGGCTGAGACAGGCAATCACTTAAACCCGGGAGGTAGAGGTTGCAGTGAGCCAAGATCACGCCATTGCACTTCACCCTGGGCGAGAGAGCGAGACTCTGTCTCAAAAAAAAAGAAACTAGAGACAGGAGAGTATAGGGACATTAGTTGGATTAATAATTATAATATCAATATTTCATAATAACCATGATTACACTATTGATAGCTATTTATAACTATATATGCATATATATAATTAGTAACTATTAATCCAGGTTCAATCATAAAAACCACCAAGAGAATGAGTTCCATGACCTCGGTGCTGAAGGGTGGGAGCAGCCCTCTGCACAACTGCAGTACCAAGTGGAACAGATACAGACACACAGACAATGATTTTCCAGTTTATCCTTAGACTTAACTAAAATTAAGCCAGTAGCATATTAAGAAGTCCACAGTACCCAAGAAGCATTAAAGTTTATGAATTTAGTATAAACTTTCTGATTTACAGACCATAGTTTATAGTCTTGCACTCATGATCTCCTCCTTTGCTCTGATCCAAACCCTTCTGAAACTGCCTCTGAGATCATTCTCTAAGTGGAGCTACCATTTAGAGATACCACTGATCACGTTAGCCCTATTTACACAGGTTACTTTGCCCCTAACTACTGTTTCGTTTTTGTTTTTAACTTGCATGTTGTTTTTCTTAGGAAACTGACAGGGGGACCCTGAAGCTCTAACAACTGGGAATGATGCCTACAGAGTTTAATTGCAGTTGAACACTCTACTTTCCCTGGCTCAACTTCAGCTTTGTTCTTGGCTCTCTGTACTCTTGAGTCACAGGAATGTAAGCACTGGGGAACCTCATCCTCTTTATCTTGTCTGTTTCTTTAAATGTTGCCCTTATTGTAATATTCTATTTCTAATAACTACGAAACCCAATACCTTTCTTTCTTTCAATAAATAGATCTCCTTTCTGATTTATACAACCCACAGTGAAAAAGGCAACAGGATAGGATGAGGCATCCATAAGAAGAGGTTCCAGGATTGAAAAAGAACACAGCTGCGGTGAGAATGCCAGTTTGGCCAATTTGTTAACATGCTGTCAATACAGAGTTGCAGTTAAGAAGGGAAGAGCAAGTCTGGGTGCAGTGACTCATGCCTGTAATCCCAGCACTTTGAGAGGCTGAGGCGGACAGATCACCTGAGGTCAGGAGTTCAAGACCAGCCTGGCCCTTATGGCAAAACCTCCTCTCTACTAAAAATACAAAAGAATAGCCAGGCATGGTGGCATGCGCCTGTAATACCAACTACTTAAGAGGCTGAGGCAGGAGAATTGCTTGAACCCGGAAGGCAGAGGTTGCAGTAAGCCAAGATCACAGTACTGCACTCCAGCCTCGGGAACAAAGTGAGACTCTGTCAAAAAGAAAAGGCAAGAGCTTAGAAACTCAACAGACTAAGCTTCAATAATTAGATTAACTGTGTGATCCTGGAAATAATAATAGTAACTATCTCACAGGCTTGTTGTGAGATTAAATAATTCATCTAAGAGTGGATAGCAGAGTTCCCAGTATACAGTGGGCCTCAATAAATGGTAACTTGGAGTTTGCATTTCTTGTGAGTAAATGACACATTCTGTAGACCAGTTAAGGACAGTGCTTATCACAGAATCAAGAGATAAATGAAGATTTCCTCCTATAAACATAAACATATTCCTGAGGAAGGAGAGATTATTAAGTTTTGGAATAGGATTAAAGAAGGAATACAGTCAGCATTATATTGTGATTAATTCAAAGGGCAAATAAGACATGGTCTTCATCCTCAGTGGGGCAAGATATGAAGTTGGAAAAGCTGAAAATCAATGCTAGGCTACTATACAAGCAAGGTTAAAGTTTGCTTGATTGGATGAATCAAGGATGCAGAAATTCAGAACTCGAGAATAATTAAACAGTGTAGTTAATTAAGGACGTCTTCACCAAATCGGTGAAATTGGAAGGAAGTTTACAGTTGAATTTTAGACGGAAAGTTGATGAGCTATTATAATAACCTGGATGTTGTCCCTAAGAAAGCAGGAAATAGGCATTCTGATAAGAAAACAATAAAGCTCGTGGGAACAAAGAAGACTGGATAATTTTCTTCAAATACATGAATATCTAGTCTATGAAGTAAAAATGTCTATCTGAATAACACATCTTTTGAAGGGATCTGCCCAACTCATTTCCCCTTCTGTATAAATGGCCCCAACCAACAAGAATGACTACTGCACACATGTTTGATGTACATACCTCTCCCTAGTTTCAAGAGAACCAAGGGAAATCATCTGATCCAAGCTGGGCATTCAGATTTTGTCTTCTAGAAATTTGAAACTGATTCAACAAGGGAGTCAAAAACCTAGGGGATGACTGACCCACTGAATGGAAAAGACCTGAGCCACCAAATGACTGCACAGGCAGAGAATATCCCTGCCAAACTGCATTAGACTGACACAGTAAGAAATGAACCTTAGTGTGGAAAGCCACTGAGATTTGCGGGTTGTTTGTAACTGTGGTTCGCCTACCTCAACTAATACATATATGCAGTAAGTTAGAATATATGTCACCTCTAAGTATCTCTTCAAACTCTTAGATTTATTGATAAAAGTAAAGTTTTTAAAATTTTTTATCTATAAATTATCTGTAAATAGATCAAGGAGAGAAAGAAAATGGAAGTAGAGAACTCAGTTATAAGTCTGACACAGAAATTTAGCTTCAACATAATAGGAGCCTGAGTTTGGGGGTAGGGAAGGAACAGAAAAGAAGACACGGGCTGGGAGGAAGATAATAACAGAGAAATAAAAACAATCACAAGTTGAGTATCCCTCATTTGGAATGCTTGGGACAGGAAGTGTTTCAGATCTATGATTTTTTTCAGATTTTGGAATATTGGCATTTTATCAGTTGAGTATCGCAAATCTCAAAACCCAAAATTTGACATGCTGCGTGAGCATTTCCTTTGGATGTCATATCAGCGCTCAAAATGTTCTAAATTTTGGAGCATTTAAGATTTGGGGTTTTAAGATTTGGGATGCTCCACTTGTAATTCGATGTGATGAGTGAGAAGGGGAAAGAGTCAAATATTACTTCATCTTCTATCACTCTTTCCTTGTCCACCAAGTTCCAGTTGTTACAGTATCTTGAACACACTGAGCCATCTCCCACCTCAGGATATTTATGCATGCCCTTCCTTCTGTCTGCAATTATTATACCCCTTCTTTTTATATGGCTAACTGATTCTTGCCTATTCTGAGGTCTCTGCACAAATATCCCTTTCAGAAAATTTCCTTCCTTAACTCCTCAAGCTAAATTGTCATTTTTTTATACCCCCCCCGATTTTTCTCATTTTTAAAATGTATTATAAATTACTGCTTAATTTGTAATTTTATATATATATATATGTAGGCATTTGTTTATTTGAAGTCAATTCATTCCCTTGGATTATAAGTATCATGAGGCTGGGCACGGTGGCTCATGCCTGTAATCCCAGCACTTTGGGAGGCAGAGTCACGCGGATTACAAGGTCAAGAGATCAAGACCATCCTGGCCAACATGATGAAACCCCATCTCTACTAAAAAAATACAAAAATTAGCTGGGCATGGTGGTGTGCGCCTGTAATCCCAGCTACTCAGTAGGCTGAGGCAGGAGAATTGCTTGAACTCAGGAGGTGGAGATTGCAGTGAGCCGAGATTGCACCACTGCACTCATCTGGCACCTGGCAACATCGCGAGACTGTGTCTTAAAAAAAAAAAAAAGGTATCATGAGGATGTGGTCATGTTTCTTTTATTTTACTTTTATACCCAATTCCCAGCACAGTATCTGACACTAGTAAATACCTAACACATATATGCTGAGTAAGCGAATGAATAAACTTCTAGATTTCAAATCTGAAGCACTAGAAAAATGACATACATTGTCTGAATCATTGTTCACATCTTGAAAAATAGCAATATATGTAAAACCAAATAATTAAAGACTTAGGGGATGAAAAACCAGTCAAGGAATAGCAATTGCCTGGTGCAGTGTCCAGGCACACAAGAATAGGTCAACAAACAAACAATTTTTCTATTCCTTCATCTCTTAGGATGTGTGCTCCAAACCACTAGATGAAAAATTAAAGCCACAGTGGAACTTGCACTAACACAGGAAGATGCACATTTACATACTGGTCTTCCCAACAGCAGGAAGGCCAAGAACTTGTTCGAGCAGGGTGTAGTAATGCGAGGGGTGTCAGGCTCATGGTAGAACAGCACCCCACCTCACAGTCACAATATTCCATTTAAATTCTTCCCTCAGGTCTAGGTTCTTTTTTTATTTTTTGAGACCGAGTTTTTTTCGCTCTTGTTACCCAGGCTGGAGTGCAATGGCATGATCTCGGCTCACTGCAACCTCTGCCTCCTGGGTGCAGGCAATTCTCCTGCCTCAGCCTCCTGGGTAGCCGGGATTACAGGCACGTGCCACCATGCCAAGCTAATTTTTTTGTATTTTTATTTTTTTGTATTTTTTGTATTTTTAGTAGAAACGGGGTTTCACCAGGTTGACCAGGATGGTCTCGATCTCTTTACCTCGTGATCCACCCCCTCAGCCTCCCAAAGTGCTGGGATTACAGGCTTGAGCCACTGCAACCGGCCAGGTCTAGGTTCTTAAACTCAGTGTGCCATCTCCAGTGTCCATCCAAAGGCATCCAAAGGCTTGTAGCTCCAAGCCTTTGACTAGCACGCTAACCTGGGTATTTCTTTTTTTTTTTTTTTTTTTTTCCGAATTTCTCTCTCTATCCAGCTGGAGTGCAATGGCATAATCTTGGCTCACTGCAACCTCCACCTCCCAGGTTCAAGCCATTCTCCTGCCTCACCCTCCTGAGTAGCTGGGATTACAAGTGTACACCACCATGCCTGGCTAATTTTTGTATTTTTAGTAAATAAGGGGTTTCACCATGTTGGTCAGGCTGGTCTTGAACTCCCAACCTCAAGTGATCCACCTGCCTCGGCCTCCCAAAGTGTGGGATTACAGGCGCGAGCCATCACACCCAGTCTAACCTGGGTATTCTTTATTTCACATTACATAACCTATAACTCATCTTGGCAAACCTGGCCCTACTCAGACTGGATGGTTTTAAGCTATTCATACCCTTAATCTAAGCTATTCATACCCTTAATCTAAGTCGGATTACTTGAAACAAGTAATCTGCCTAGAAAAAGCCTTCTTTCTTCCACAACTGACCTAATATTTATAATAAAGAAAAATTGCCCAGCAAATATGTAGGGGAAAATATGCTCTTTGCAGAAGCAGGGAAGGAAAGGAAAAGCCAGTTTAGGTTTTCTCTCTTTACAAAACGTTCACATTATTACATCCAAGCATGTAACATCCTAGATGCAAATGTTTCTGGAGAACAATTATTTTAAAAATTTGTGGTGTTACAGTCTCGCCTTTCAAATTCACATGTTTTCATAATTGTCCTTTGATCACGGTTCAAAGCTAACTGAGTCTGTTTCCCCAGTATGTCAACATGGTTTCAGAAGTGCGGCAATGAGGTGGCCAGTCGTTCTGCAGAGAACAATGTGCTGAGTAAATAGACATGTGTTTTGTTCAATAAATTCTGTTATTTTGAAGTAATACATCAAGGATATTAAACAGAAATCACTAACACACTGTAAGGTACCTTTCAAACATTGCATTTTATCTTAAATGGCTATTGAGGCAGGAGAATAGGATCAGGAAGCAGACAGCCCAAGGCTGATTCATGCTGACTCGGTAGCAGAGGCTACTCCCTTTTCAACTCCTCTTCCTGATGGGCAGTTGAAAAATAAAAGTACCTCTGATTGGTCCCCACCTGCCACACAGGCCTACTGTTCATTCTTTTTTTTTTTTAATAGCAAAAGTAACCAATTCATGAGTTTGCTTGCTTTAAGATTTCTACTGTTCATTCTGATTGGCCCCCTCCAGCAATCAGACTACTTACTGGTGGGCCACTACTTCATTTGCATAGAGCGAACCAATGGAAAACCTCTAGAAAATTTAACCCCCAGAAAATTCTGTGACCTATGCTCCTGAGCCACTTGCTCAATCTTCCTCCCACCCTTTACTGTGTACTTCCATTTAAAATAAATCTCACCGGCAGGGCACAGTGGCTCACGCCTGTAATCCCAGCACTTTGGGAGGCTGAGGCGGCAGATCATGAGGTCAAGAGATGGAGACCATCCTGGCCAACATAGTGAAACCCAAAATACAAAAATTAAAAGAAAAAAAAATAAAAGACAAAAAAGATTAAAAAAATTTTTTTTTAAATACAAAAATTAGCCAGGCATGGTGGCGTTCGCCTGTAGTCCCAGCTACTCAGGAGGCTGAGGCAGGAGAATTGCTTGAACCCCGGAGGCAGAGGTTTCAGTGAGCCGAGATGGCTTCACTGCACTCCAGCCTGATGCCTGGTGCCTGGTGAGGGAGTGAGACTCTGTCTCCAAAAAAAAAAAAAAAAAAAATGAAAAGAAAAAGAAAAAAAGAAAGAAAGAAAAATGAAATAAATCTCTGTTTTTGCTGCCTTGCTTTGTGCGTTTTGTTCAATTATTTGTTCAAAGCACCAAGAACCTGGACAACTACCCTCAATTGGCAAAACTTAAATGAAAGTTAAAGAACTATAAGACTGAATCTAATATTGCTCGCTAAAGACAATTAAGTAAGTTAATAGGTGTGCTTTATTGCTCTGTATGGATAGCAAAATGAACTTGAAGATCTCTTCATCATTTAAAGAAACTGGCTCCGTTTCAAACTGCTCCTACCATCTGTTTCCAGTGTTAACTTGCTAGGTGCCAGGGTACTATTCTTCCCTGACCAACACTCTGCCATAATAATTCAAAGTCACATGTAAATACACTGGGATACATTTGGTCATGTCACATGACTATGTAACATGTAATCCAAGATCTTATGTACATCCCTTAATTCCCCATCTGGTCTCATTTTGATCATTAGCACCTGATACAATTATTTTTTTGCTAAATTCAAAATTCTAAAGCAAAGATTAAATTATATGCTATATTAACTAATGTACTGTACTCAGTGTCTTGATTTTTCTTTAGTCTCATTACTCTTTCTGGATTTCAGAATGAAACTCATGCTCACCCACTAGCCAGAGCTACAAATGTATCCAGAATGGCAGAGTTTATTTTTAAAAGCCCAAATAGTAGGATTCTCTTCTACGGGAAATCCTTTGAGTCATACAGAAATTAGTTGCCAAAGGTTTCTAGGCCATGCAAAAGGAAGCCTCGAGATTCTTTAAATTACTACTTGAAATTTTTTAGTGTCCAAAATGACCACCTAAGATAGGATTTTGATAGTCCCATGAAATACTTCCTCACACAGACCAGCCACATAGAGCACATTTTCATCTTGTCTGCAACAGCTATAAATGTGAATTTATACTATTTCAGCAGTTTTTGCTATTTCTCGTGAATGCCTTTGACATTTATCTAGTGCTCAAAATACACCAAAAATAATTTTGCTCTCAATAAGCCTCAATTATAACTCCGTAATTTATTTCATAATACTTTTTTATCTTCCTTCAAAGCTTACTCATTGATGGATAATTATTAAGCACTTTTCAAATTCCCAAAATTATGTGTGGTATGAAACAGAGCCTTGAAATTTGACAAGCCCTAAAATTCATTACAATCTATCTAGGCCAGAGAAATCATGAATAATCATATACAACTCAGTCAATGTCACCCCTAGATGTGATGGCAATAAAGGAGGGCTAGCCTGAAAGGAATAAACCTAGTTGCCCAGCAATGTAGGAGAGATGATGGATATCCTAGGTGCAGGCAATCAAGAAACCAAGTCCAGGGAGATCATCTGGGACAGGAAGGAGCATATGAGTACTCTATGGGCAGATGCAGAAACTGGCAGGTGAGAGAATCAGCAGCCAGCAGAAATGGTTATCTTGATAGACATCTGCTCAGCTTTCCTTGCAATGGTGGGCTGCCCCTCCCTGCTCAAGCTGGTTAGTTATCACAGTGTTGTCTCTTCTCTCACCATTCCCCATTCGCCTGGGTACAGGCAGGGATTTATTTAACAGACTTATTAAGTCATAATACCTTACACCCTGATTAGTGCACTAGGGCTTTGAATTGTTGCAACACCATCCTGTCTTTCACTCCTGCTCCTCCCCGATCACAGACAGGACAGCGTATTTCCTGCAGATGGGAGAGGAGCTATTGGTAAGAGTTGGGCCAAAAGAAAACTGAGCCAGTTACTTTCTCTTCTCAGCTGAAGCACTTCTCCAGCTGTATTTCACTAACATCCTAGTGAAATACTAGTGTAGGTAGACACCAGTGTAGGTAGAATAGTATTATCTCTAGTTTCATAGTTATTCTCTGTTGGCCTCTGGGAGTCTTTCACTTCAAATGTAAATAGTTATACAGGGACAAAGAGAGTTGATCCCTTTGAAACACAGACCAAGGAAATATAGTATCTTCTCACCCATAAACGGCCTGCAGAACAAATAAGACAGGTTTCTATAACATTGTTTGTTAACATTTAAAGACATTACGGGAAGGAAGCTTAGAATAAGACAAAATAAAATAATAATTTATAAGGAACTGAAGTTTTTTACAGTGTGGAGATATAGTATATGTAGATCTGTAGATAAATAGATAGCTAGAGATGGATGTGATACAGTAAGAGAGCACGAAAATAATACGACGGCACAAAATCAGAATTAGATTCGTATGTTTTCTACAACCAGGGTGACAATAATCATCTAATCTTTCACAACAATTTGAAAACTGTAACTTTATATTAAAAATTCAATATACTACCATTTATAATCAGGTAATCCCAGTGCACTCTCATTCCCCAAACCCCATCCCCTGCACTACCCCACTGTCACGCCCTCCACCTCCGAACTCTGGCATCAGAACCTTTACATCTGCAGGGATTCCTGATCTGATAATTACGTTCTCACTGAGCTACTGTATGATCGCTTCCTTTCCAGAGAAGAGGAGGTATTTCTGAGTGAACAGCAATTATACAAGACCAGGAGCTCAGACAATCAAAATCCTATCTTAGGTTGTGCTCTGTCTCTAAGAGATGGAGAAAGAGATTCTAGGCTCAAAACCTGGCAAACTGAAACCTGAAAGAGGGAAGACAGCAAGGCCTAAGGGGATGAAAGGTGGACAGGAGTTGCAGTTCCCTGAGCTAACTTGGCAATTTGGTTACCAAACCTCAGGCAAAGGCTGCCTGGTGAGTTTACTGGCCTCTCCAGAGATGGCAAATATAACTAACCCATAAAGCATGTAAGAGATAGGCAGGGAGTGCTTCATGGGTGTATGATCAGTTCATTCTCACAAAGTCTTGAACTCAGAAAGACCTACACTATCTTGGGATAACTAATAACTTTATCTTTGATCTTGAGTTTTTAGCTTAATATAATAGGAAGATGAAGCATGCTCAAGAGCAGCATGGAAGTAATCGAGCAACCTGGCATCCTGGTGACCGGGCCTGGTAGCATGTCTTGGGGCAGTCCCGGGCACCACAGGCCTCCAAGGTGGGTAGGTCTGCACTCAGCCTAGACTGGTGGGGGCAAATGCAGCAGCAGAAACAGTGGAGAGAGGAGGGTCTCAATGTGGGGCAGTGCTGGGATGTGTGGAGGGAGGGCAGTTCTTCCCCACCGGGAGCCATCCCTGGAGCCTATACCTGAGTCATCTGCACACATATTAACTAACTCACTGACCTGAGCAGTAACAGGAGCTGCCTGTGCTCAGGAAGTAACTTAGCAAATGTGTTTTGTAATTATTACAAAATAAAAGCATACAGACAAGGCAACAAAGCATTTCAGGGAGTTTTTAGAATTCCTCAAGGAGTTCAGAACCTTTGGTTTTGAAAACTGCTTCACTGTTGTAGAGCAAGTACTCACTGTTGTAAAAACAGAAATTAAATAATTTTTTTTTTCGAGACAGAGTTTCATTCTTGTTGTCCAGGCAGGAGTGCAATGCTGTGATCCTGGCTCTCTGTAACCTCTGACTCCCGGGTTCAAGTGATTCTCCTGCCTTAGCCTCCCTAGTAGCAGGGATTACAGGCATATGCCACCACACCTGGCTAATTTTGTATTTTTAGTAGAGACGAAGTGTCTCCATCAGGCTGGTCTTGAACTCCCAACCTCAGGTGATCCACCTGCCTCAGCCTCTCAAAGTGTTGGGATTAAAGGTGTGAGTCACCGCACCCGGCCAACACAATTGTATTCAATGGAAAAGAACACTATTTTCATATAAAGCTTTAACTGAACCAATTATTAATGGGGAAGATAATTTTCAAAATAATTTTCCCTTATGTGAATAAAAGTTCTCTGAAGGCCCAGTGCAGTGGCTCAGGCCTGTAATCCCAGCACTTTGGGAGGCCAATGTGGGCGAATCACCTGAGGTCGAGAGTTTGAGAATAGCATGGCCAACATGGTGAAACCCTGTCTCTATTTAAAAAAAAAAAAAAGTAAAATAAAAGTTCTCTGAAAAGGAATTTGAAAGAAAGAGACTTTATTCCAATGATCAGTTTGCAAACTGGGGAGATACAGCCTTTGGTGAGAAATGAAGGTGCATTCCATTGAACAAAGAGAGAGTTCAAGTTCCCACCCAGGTTCTGCTAAATAAAGGAGTCAGACTTGCTTAGTTCTGACTGGTTGGTACAACCAAGTTCTGATTGGCCAATATGCCTGGTCTCTGATTGCCTGGGGCAAGTGAGTTATGATTGGTTGTTTTTCAAGCCCAAACTCAGAAGTCCCTGGCTTAATTGCAGAAAGGGAGGTCCTTGTGATACTTTTACATCTTTCTGAGAACAGAATATGTGACTGCTTCCTCATCCAGCTTTGGCTGCATAATTCTGTTTTTGAGCACCTCAGTCATGAGGAGAGCATTCTATCTGTCGGACAGGAATATACTTTAACATGTATAATTAAAGATATGGCAATAAAATGCATAATTAGGCCTTTTGAGTTATATACAAGTCATGAAGCTACTTTCAGGTTCTCCCACAACCTCAGCAAGTTACAGGAAATGTTGGAAGAATCTTTCAAATACCATGGCATAAATACATTTTAACTGAAAATTCAATTCAACTCAGACTTACACAAACAGATTTGTATGAAAAACTAAATCTTGTCCAGGCATAGTGGCTCCCACCTGTAATCTCAGCACTTTGGGAGCCCAGGCAGGAGGATCACCTGAGGTCAGGAGTTCAAGACCAGCCTGGCCAACATGATGAAACCCTGTCTCTACTGAAAATACAAAAATTAGCTGGGTGTGGTGGTGAATGCCTATAATCTCAGACACTGGGGATACTGAGGCAGGAGAATCACTTGAACCCAAGACGTGGAGATTGCAGTGAGCTGAGATCATGCCATTGCCCTCCAGCCTGGGTGACAAAGCAAGACTCCATCTCATTTTAAAAAAAAAAAAAGCTAAATCTTTCTAGAAAAATGTTTCATGAGAATCATCAGCTCTAGATGTACTAAATTTTATATTTCAAAGTAATGAGAAATTTATCCCAATGCTGTCATATTCTATGAAATACTCTTAAAAGCTTCTGTAACAGTCACATCAGCAGATCTCAAAATTCCAAAGTATAAAAAAAACCTTTTGGGCTCTTGCATTTGCCAAGCATTACTGACATTACTTGCAGTTATAGCAATAGAAAATAATGTTGCTAAAGGTATAAGTTTTGATAATTTAATGAATTAATTTGCAGAAATCTGAGCCAGAAAATTCTTATAATCAGCAAAGATATCACACTTATCAAGTATTATTTACTGTAATATATAAAATTATGACACCAAAAATATTATTTTGGCCAGGCGTGGTGCCTCATGCCTGTAATCCAGCACTTTGGGAGGCTGAGATGGACAGATCACTTGAGGTCAGGAGTTTAAGATCAGCCTGGCTCTATCAAAAATATAAAAATTAACCAGGCATAGTGGTGCACACCTATAATCCCAGCTACTCTGGAGGCTGAGGCAAGAGAATGGCTTGAACCCAGGAGGCAGAGGCTGCAGTGAGCCGAGATAGTGCCACTGCATTTCAGCCTGGGCCACAGAGTAAGACTTTGTTCAAAACATACACACACACACACACACACACACACACACACACATATATATATATAGGCCAGGCACAGTGGCTCATGCCTGTAATCCCCGCACTTTGGGAGGCTGAGGCAGGTGGATCATTTGAGGTCAGGAGTTCAAGACCGGTTGGCCAACATGGTGAAACCTCATCTCTACTAAAAATACAAAACAAAAACAAACAAACAAAAAAATAAACAGGCATGGTGGCACATGCCTATAGTCCCAGCCACTCGGGAGGCTGAGGCAGAAGAATTGCTTGAACCCAGGAGGCGGAGGTTGCAGTGAGCCAAGATCTCACCACTGCACTCCAGCCTGGGCAACAGAGAGAGACTCTGTCTCAAAAAATATTTTATATATATATACATATATATATATAATTTTGCCATTTTAAAGTTTATATATATATATAAAATATATATAAATATTATATATATATAAAATATATATAAATATTATATATATATAAAATATATATAAATATTATATATATATATATATAATTTTGCCATTTTAAAGTTTCTGTTGTTACTCCTGCATATCACTACTAGTTGTAATATGTTTAACAAGTACTTAAAACATTTTTAAAGGAAAACATTTATATTTTAGTTTCTGTAATGGCCTGTTTCCCATGATTTTTTAACAAGGGATTCTACATTTTATTTTGTACCAGGTCCTACCAATTAGGTAGCCAGCTTGGAGATAGGGTTAAGACCAGGGACTGGCCCCCTAACAATTTAATTGTCCACAGCAGCCCAGAATGCGGGAGTAATTTTGGTTTTTCTCTGGAAAAAGTTAGAACAGAAAATCCTTCAGAGTGTTTCTAAAGTCATCATAAAAATGAGTAAACACCACTCTGCTTATTCATAATTCCATCTTTGGTGACCTTATTCATATCTGTGACTAAAACAAAAACCAGAAATTAATATTCAAAATATGAAAGTACTTAAGTCAATTATACTTTGGTCTTCACAGATATTATGAAACTCAATTATTTAATTCAACAAAGTAAATAGTGTCACTGTGTCAAAGGTGTGTGAAAAATAAGGTAAATTTTTAAAATAAAAAGGATGCCATATGGTTTGGTATGAATTTGGAGAACCACAGGTGCTTCTACTTAAGCTTTCCTAGCTTGCAAGTACCAGTAAGTAAACTCAAAAATAGGACACCCTAAGGGACAATTACTCAGTATCAGTTTTTTGGTTTTGTTTTTTTTTTTTTTTTTGAGAGAGTATGGCTCTTTTGCCCAGGCTAGAGTGCTATGGCCCCATCTTGGCACACTGCAACTTCTGCCTCCCGGGTTCTTTCCTTGCTACCACAAAATTGAAACTAATTATCTACCATAACATCAAAAAAGGGTCAATAATTTTTTTCCCTTATACTGGCTCCTAGAAATCTTACTGCTAAATTTAAAGCTTCATTGTGGTAACTATATTGGTTTGATATATTTTCTTTTTGTTTTTTGGGTTTTTTTTTTTTTTGAGACGGAGTTTCTCTCTTCTCGCTCAGGCTGGAGTGCAGTGGAGCCGTTTAGGCTTACTGCAACCTCCACCTCCCCAGTTCAAGCGATTCCTGTGTGTCAGCATCCTGAGTAGCTGAGATTACAGGCCTGTGCCACCACACCCAGCTAATTTTTTGTATTTTCAGTAGAGATGGGGTTTTACCATGTTGGCCAGGCTGGTCTCAAACTCCTAATCTCAGGTGATTCACTCCTGAGTGAATTCACTCAGCCTCTTCCTCCCAAAGTGCTGAAATTAAAGGTGTGAACCACCACATCTCCTGTTTTGATAGATTCTCTGTCCTGATTTTAATGTTTACCATCCTCATTTTATCAATTTCTATATATTGTTAAATATTAAGTATTTTCATCTTTTTTTGGAAGATGTAGAGGACATGTGATGTTTCTGTCTGCTCAGTATCCCTCCCCTTGCCTTATCCTTTCTTTAACAAACTGAGCCTCCCCTAGCAGTGTTGTACTGGTAAATGGTCACCAGCTGACTTTCTGAAAGTAAGGAAAGCGTGGGCCGGGCACGGTGGCTCATCCTGTAATTCCAAGGTTGAGGTGGGCAGATGACTTGAAGTCAGGAGTTTGAGACCACCTGGCCAACATGGTGAAACACCGTCTCCATTTAAAATACAGGCCAGGTGTGGTGGCTCAGGCCTGTAATCCCAGGTACTTGTGAGGCCGAAGCAGGAGAATCTCTTGAACTGGGAGACGGAGGTTGCAGTGAGCCAAGATCGCGCCACTGCACTTCCAACCTGTATGACAGAGCGAGACTCCCCTAAAAACAAACAAACAAAAAAATAGAGAAAGCCTGATGTGTAGTATTTGTTAATTTCCAAGGTGTAAATATTCCCAATATGGCTGATTTCAAACTGACATAAATGAACACAGAGTTCGGAAAAGATGCACACAATCTGCTCCCCTGAGTGCATGGAACTGGCTCCTGCACAGCATTGTCCCTGCTTCACGTAGCTGTAAAGGGGCTGCCATGACTAGATTCTGCACCCTGTATATGTGGAAGAAAGACACAAGACAGACTTTTAAAACAAAACTTTATAGGAACTGAATTGTGTAAAGGAAGGAAGAGGTTGGGGCTGGGAACCTCCCTCTCTCCCGACACACCAGAATTATGCTGGAATGTGCATTCTACCCTTGCAAGAGTTGTGGAGTGTCAGTGGGGAAGCTGCGACTGCGGGTGGAAGGGTGTAGTTGGTCCAGAACCAACAGGGAAAGGAAGATGAGCGGGCAGTGCCCTGCAGTGGGGAGAGAGTGGACCTCATGATTTTAAGTTGACAAACTTCAAAAGGCTGTAACGAAAAGGGTGCTGATAACACGCATTTAAAAACACTCATGGAGTATTATTAGTCCAATCAAATCTACAAAGGGCATTCAATTTTATAGAAAGGAGTAAAATATTAAGATCTATAAAAGGATCACAGTGTTTTTCCAGGAGAGTTAAGCATTTAGAACCTTTTTTGTTAAAAGAATTTTAACCTCAGAAGCATGTGACATAAAGCTTTGATGTAGATAGAGAAACTAATTTCTTCACCGCCTCCTGATATCAGTGGTCAGACAAGGTGAGTCAAAGTAGGCCAAGTAAATTCTCTCTGCCATGAATACAAATCCTAAGAGATTTTAAAGAATCTGAAGCCGGGCACGGTGGCTCACGCCTGTAATCCCAGCACTTTGGGAGGCCGAGGCGGGCGGATCATGAGGTCAAGAGATCAAGACCATCCTGGACAACATGGTGAAACCCTGTCTCTACTAAAAATACAAAAATTAGCTGGGGGTGGTGGTGCGTGCCTGTAGTCCCAGCTACTCTGGAGGCTGAGGCAGGAGGATTGCTTGAACCCAGGAGGTGGAGGTTGCAGTGAGCCAAGATTGTGCCACTGCACCCCAGCCTGGCACCTGAGAGAGACTGTCTCAAAAAAAAAAAAAAAAAGAATCTGAAAAGCAGAATTGAGACAAGGTATCATTCCATATTATTTTTCACAAAAACAAAGAGGAAATGCCATGTTAAACATTGATGGGTTTGCCACATGGACACAGGGAGGGGAACACACATTGGGGCCTGTAAGGCGGGGGGCAGGAGAGACAGCATCAGGTAAATAGCTAATGCAAGCAGGACTTAATATCTAGGTGATGGGTTGACCTGTGCAGCAAACCACCATGGCAAAATGTGCAGCAAACCACACATTCACCTATGTAACAAACCTGCACATTCTGCACGTGTATTCCAGAACATAAAATTAAATACAATTAAAACAAAACAAAACATCTATGGGTTTTCTTTGCAAAGACTCTTTAAAAAAGTCATTTAAGAGCTAGCGAAAAGAGTAAATCTACAATATTGTCTATCTTTCCCTTTAGAAAAGATTATTGTGATGTTGTCATCAGATGGGCAGCTACAAACTGATTGCTTAAGTTTGGCAGTTTCATGATAAACTATGAGTAATACTCTGAAAATGTTCAATAGCAGAATCAGTAACTTCTTGCTAACAGTAGACAACTGGCCAAAAAATGCTGTTATCACAACCTAAACAATATAGGAATCTTGAAGGGATATTTCTTTCCCATGTGTTAGCACTCTTCCATGTGACTTCCTCAGTCTTGTCTTCTTTCATGTATTCTGAACATTTTTTTTTTTTTTGAGACAGCATCTCGTTCTGTTGACAGGCGCCAGGCTGGAGTACAGTGGCACAATCTTGGCTCACTGCAACCTCTGCCTCCCAGGTTCAAGCAATTCTCCTGCCTCAGCCTCCCGAGTAGCTGAGACTACAGGGGAACGTCACCACGCCCAGCTAACTTTTGCATTTTTTAGTAGAGACGGGGTTTCACCATGTTGGCCTGGATGGTCTCGATCTCTTGACCTCATGATCCGCCCACCTCAGCCTCCCAAAGTGCTGGGATTACAGCGTGAGCCACCGTGCCCAGTGTATTCTGTACATTTTATTCTAGTTCTTGGTTCTCTCCTTTTATTTACATTTTAGTTAATCCAGACTGACATGCTATATATAGGAATTTTCCTTTTTTTTTTTTTTTTTTTTGTCCTCAGAGTATCTGTCCTGCTTCTAGCCTCTGGAAGATTTTATTTCAAATGTGATTATTATTTCAAATAATCTCAGTAAAAATGCCTCTCTCCTACAAAATTGGATACATAATTTTTGAAGCATTAGCCAACACCAAAACTTTGAAAAACTCTCCTTATCAGCTAAATGTTTACCTAATGGACAGACCGTGCATAGTGACAAGAAAGCTAAAAATACAAATGTTTATGATGTATTAATTCTATTAATAATATTAATTATACACTAGTAATTGTATAGATTCATTCTGTTTCCCTCATTCTCTTACTACAAGTGTGGCTTCTGTGACAGATATTTCAGTGGTTGTTATTTATAAAATAAAACAAAAACAAAAGCTTCATTGCATTCCCAATTAAATGGAAACAAATCCATTTAAACAGGGTGTCAGCCACCTTCATGCCATGCTGTTTAAAGATCACTCCTCAGCATCACCCTCCTAGCTAGAAAGACACAGTGTTAATTGAATGCTTTGTGTCATGGACCAAATAGAATTTGACTTTCCATTGCAAGATGAAGGGAAAAATGTCACACAAAGTGACCTCATTCCCTATGTTACTGAAAATTGATCCAATTCATCAGAATGTTTCCCAGACATTCTGCAGATGTTGGCCAGGTCGGCTGTCAGAGCCACAGGAGTACAGATGAGGTGGAACCTTTGATGCACTAACTTTTGTTGCTAGCTAAGTGAATCTGTTCTGATGGGGCATTGAGCCTGTTCTGTTCCATAATCTGGTGGTCATTTCTCTTTTCACCAGTATTTGATACTGTCAGTCATTTCCTCCCTCTGAAACTATTTCAGTGGCTTCCGGGAATCTTGAGATGTGAAACCAGCATTCACCAGGGTCTCCTAGTTTTCCTCCAGTCTCAATTGGATGCTTATTTACAGTCCTTTGCTGTTTTCCTCTCTTGTCCACAAGAACTAAACTCCATATTAGACTGCCTTCTTTATCTATACACACTTGTTAGGTGATCTGGCCCAATCCCATGACTTTATATAGCATCTACACAGTCAGGAGCCTCAAAAATACTTCCTACCCCCTACCTCTCTCCTGAGCCCCAGACTCACATATCCAGACTCAATATCACATATTCAATAACTCTTCTTGAATTTCCAATATGCCTCTCAACCCCAGGTGCTGCATCAGAATGGGTAAAGACAGAATCTTGACTGGTCATGGTGGTGAATTTAATTTGCCTTGTAAATTCCTCAACAGAGATGCTAAGGAGTAGGTCAGAATGTGGTCTAAGACAGGTTGTATTTGCAAGAAGCTTATTCCATAATTGTTTTTGTGTTTGAAAAACCTTCTCAGGATTTACAAGATTTGAACAGAATATGATACTGGGAGCGGGAGTTTCTAGTAACTTGTTTCTCAGGCTAACACAGATTACTCTGTGTTCTCAGTGCATCAGGGCACTCTGGTGAGTTCTTTGTAGGAGTCTCAGGGGGCCTCCAGCTGCAGGATTCCCAGATGTGTGAGGTCTAGCTCCAGCTTAGCATCCCCCACCAGTCATAAACTCTACAGTCCCTGCAGCCCCCAGCTGCTACAGTCCCCTTACTAATAAGCTCCCCTCCAGTGGTGTGGTGGGTGGTACAGGGGACAGGGGACCAGCACAATGGCTGCAGTTCAGCCATCTTCTGCAGTGTCCACTTGACCTGTGGTTCACTCATACATCCTTGCAACACTAAATGCTTTGAGTGAGGGCTCTGGCCTCTGCTATTCCCTCTCTCCTCCCCCAAACTCATCTCCACTTCCTTTCTTCATTCAAGTAGGCACAGGGTCTCCTCTCCTTGTAGTCCCCTCAGTCTTTCTGATCATGGTTAGAGCTCCCACATTTGGTTTTGGAGAAATGGTAAGCAGCCCCTCCCCTGCCATGGAAGAGGTACCCAGGGGATGGAATGCTCACTGTGGACCTCACTCTCACTGGGCTGCCACCCCTGGCCCCAGTGGCTCTCTTACTTCTCCCAGCCTTCTGTTCATATGGGCCGGAGCAAAGTGAGGTAACTGATTGTCATTGTGAAGGTGCCTAGTAAGAAGGGGTGCATATATCACACTCTAGTTGTGAAAATTCTCTCTAGGATGTGGGATACTTAGCACCTTTTGTATTGGGCAATGGGCTTTATGCTATTTCTGGAGTGACAAGAAAATCCCATTCGTCATCCTGTACACAATTATTTCACTGAAGTGCAACAACCAAAGTTGACCCCACTCTGCTCTGTGGCAAACGTTCGTTTTGGCAAGGGAGTCCTAAGTCATTATATGTGGCTTTTTTTTTTTTTTTTTTTTTTTTGAGACAGAGTTTCGCTCTTGTTACCCAGGCTGGAGTGCAATGGCGCGATCTCGGCTCACCGCAACCTCCGCCTCCTGGGTTCAGGCAATTCTCCTGCCTCAGCCTCCTGAGTAACTGGGATTACAGGCACACGCCACCATGCCCACCTAATTTTTTGTATTTTTAGTAGAGATGGGGTTTCAACATGTTGACCAGGATGGTCTCGATCTCTTGACCTCGTGATCCACCCGCCTCGGCCTCCCAAAGTGCTGGGATTACAGGCGTGAGCCACTGTGCCCGGCCATTGTTTTTTTTATTATTATTAATTTATTTATTTATTTATTTTGAAATCAAGGTTTCGCTCTGTCACCCAGTTTGGAGTGCAGTGGCACAATCATAGCTCATAGCAGCCTCCAACTCCTGGGATCATCTGATCCTCAAGTGATCCTCACACCTCAGCCTCCTCCTCAGTCCTAGTAGCTAGGACTATAGGCATGTGCTACCACACCTGGCTTTTAAAAATTATTATTATATTAATTCGAGACCAGCCTGGCCGACACAATGAAACCCCATTTCTACTAAAAATATATTTAAAAAACAGCCGGGCATGGTGGTGTGGACCTGTAGCCCCAGCTCCTTGGGAGGCTGAGGCAGAAGAATCACTTGAATCCAAGAGGCGGAGGTTTCAATGAGCCAAGATCACACTACTGCACTCCAGCCTGGGCAACAGAGTGAGACTCCGTCTCAAATAAACAAACAAACAAACAAAACAGGATTTAACCTCTTCATCTGTTTCAATATTCCAATTAACATGCCCTCTTAATCTTTATCTTAGAGGACCAACACCATTCCTTTCCTCTTCTTTCTTTCCCCTTTCCCATATGTACACAGCCTCCCATACTATACTCAGGCTCTCAATAGCCAAGGACCATCATTAACATACAAACACCCCTCATCCTTCTCCTTTCCCCGTTAAAGCTCCCTTTTCCTGATCCCAGGCAGTTACTGAGGGGATAGGGTTAGGTGGCGAATGGCCATCATCATTGGTACCTTTTTTGCCATTTGCATTCAAAGAGGCTATGCAATATTGACCTTCAGAATGTGTGAAGATGTAAATGAAGAATTACAGATTGCAGATGAGTGCAGATTGAACAATAGGAACCTTCTAAGAACCACTTATCCTTCATAGTTGGCTGACCTTGGTAGATGGTATTGATAGTTGATATCAAATTGGAAAAACATGGGTTTTGAAACAAGTTATATCTCATTGTTTGAGAACATCTGTGAAATTCACAAAAGAAATTTAAAACATAATTTCTAGAAAATTATTTTCCATGAAGAATTTTTCCATGTGCTTTACTCCTAAAACACAAAACTCAAGCAAACATCACTGTGAAACTGCTTGTGATTGCATCAGATACAAATCCAGATCAGGTTACATCATTGCTTAATTCTAATGTAAGGAGCCTGGACTTTTCAAGCCTCTGAATAAAGTCCAGATAGCAACATTGGTTTAAAAAAAAAAGAAAAGAGAAAGAAAAAAAGGAGGCACATGATATGTTACTAATCTTCCTCTGAAAGTTAAGTAAATACACACCCTGAGATGTCATACAATAAGAACTTTAAAATTGTTTTTACCATATTAGGAGAAAAGCTTACCCTATGATTAACTAGCCTGTTTTCCTTCTGATTTGGTAACCATCATATCGGTTTGGAAAACCATGAAGCAATTTAAGTCCATCATAAGTTACTGTATTTCCATTCTGTAGTCACAAAACGTAATTTTTTTAGTTTTAAATTATTGTTCTTAAAAATAACCCAATTGAAATCACAATAATTCCCTCACAAAACATTTTTAGTAGATAAAAAAATCAAAGCGGCTCACTGTATTCTGTTTTATTTATTTAAAAGCAATTTTTTGTGTTGTTTTTCTTTTCTTTTTTTGAGACAGAGTTTCGCTCTTGTTACCCAGGCTGTAGGGCAATGGCGCGATCTCGGCTCACCGCAACCTCCGCCTCCTGGGTTCAGGCAATTCTCCTGCCTCAGCCTCCTGAGTAGCTGGGATTACAGGCACACGCCACCATGCCCAGCTAATTTTTTGTATCTTTAGTAGAGACAGGGTTTCACCATGTTGACCAGGATGGTCTCGATCTCTTGACCTCGTGATCCACCCGCCTCGGCCTCCCAAAGTGCTGGGATTACAGGCTTGAGCCACCGCGCCCGGCTATTTAAAAGCAATTTTTAAACACAACATAGTTTACAATTTACTGGCAGAAAATTTGTAATGCTTTATTGGAAGGTTTTAATGTGTCTTAACATTTGGGAAGTTTTTAGGTGCTTTTATTTAAAGATACTGGAAGAAAAAGAATTATTTACTGAGCATTTGCTATATGTCAAGCTGTGTTCCAGATATTGATGTGTGTTCCAGATATTACCTCATACCAAAATATTATACCAAACTAACTAAAGAAAAAATTCATTATTGTTAGTATTATTAATAATAGTGAACCTTTATCGGTCACTTTATGGTTTACACAGAAAATGTCAGTGTAATATTGTCTTTATTTACATATTCATAGTTTAAAAAATTAAATAGTTCTGCATAGTTTATTATTAAAAGAGTAAGCTAGTAATTCCATGCCCCTCCCTGTAATTAGTTTCCAAAGATTTTCAACCTGTTTTTCTGTTTCTTTTGGTATTTACAGCCATTTCTATTCTTGTTAATGCTATTTAAAAAAATTTTTTTTTCTGTTTGCCATTCTTTCAGCAGTTTCCTGAAAAAGTATTCAGTTTTACATGTCTATCAACTTCCTATCATGATGATAAGAATCTGCTTTTTAAAAAAACAAACAAAAAATAGGATCTAACTCCGTCATCCAGGCTGGAGTGAAATGATGTGATCATAGCTCACTATAACCTCAAACTCCTGGGCTCAAGCGATCCTCCTGACTAACTGAGACCACAAGTATGTGCCACCACATTCAACTAATTTTTCTACTTTTAGTAGAGATGGGGTCTTGTTGTGTTGCCCAGGCTGGTCTTCAACTCTTGGGTTGAGGGGATCCTCCTGCCTCAGCCTCCCAAAGCGTTGAGATTACAGGTGTGAGCCACTGTGCCCAGCTTGGTGTTTTTGTTATTTGTTTAGCTTTCTATCTTATATTAATTTACAATAAACTCTGCTCTAGAAATGTAAATCTTTTCTCAACATGTTTTTCAAATATTTTATGTATTCTATCAATTATCTCTCCTTGGAGACAGCCATTCAGGAGCCTTCTACCTCTTCTACCAATCAGGACTTGTTGCTTTCTCTGTCCCACACAGCTGCTGACCTGGGACTTCCCTCTAACTCTCACCTGTGCTGGTCTCCTGTTTCCTGGGTCCTGCCTATTCCTCTTTCTTTGTGTACGCTCTCATTTTATATTGTCCAGTAGCTTCCCATTAGGATCAACATCATCTCCTCCCTGAATGCAAGCTGCTTATGGTCTGCTGGAGAGACAGAAAAGTCTAAGCCTAAAGATTCTTGATCCCCTAGATCCTCCTCCTAATACCCATCATATAACGTATACCTCTTTTTTGGAGTGCTTGTAATTATGTTCTTAATGTCTGTATTCCCTGAAGTCTCTCAGCTGTATGAGAGCAAGAATGCTGTCTTTTTTGATTGCCATTTTATGAGTTAGAGTTAGCATGGTGCATAACATTGTAGTTGCTCAAAAATATTAGTTATTTGAAGCAGCCCAAAATATACATTGCAGATTGAGAAGTAATATAATCATGGCACTAGAAGAAAACAGGTGAAGGCACTTAAGGGAGGGCTCCCTGCGGATGGTGGCATTTAAAAAAATTCCTATTTGTTGTTGTTGTTTGAAAAAAGGTCTTGCTCTGTTGCCGAGGCTGGAGTGAAGTGCCGCAATCTTGGCTCAATGCAGCCTCAACCCTCTCAGGCTCAGGTGATCCTCCCCCAACCTGAGCCTCCTGAGTAGCAGGAACTACAGGCACGCACCACCACACCCTGGTAATTTTTGTATTTTTTGTTGAGATGGGGTTTGGGGTCTTGCCATGTTGCCCAAGCTGGTCTTGAATTCCTGAGCTCAAGTGATCCATCCACCTTGGCCTCTCAAAGTGCTGGGATTATAGGCATGCACACTACACCTGGCCTCAACAAATTCTTACAAAATATAAAAGAGGTAGTAAAATTAGGAAGAAGGAGAGAAAAAAATTCCAGAAAATAAAATAGCATGATTGGCTGGTCCAAAGGCAGTGAGTTATCTCAATTGATTGTTCACAGTCAGTTCCAGATCGAACTCCATGTTCTACTCTTCCCCCACTTCTCACTACTACACTTGACTAGTCTTAAAAAAAAAAAAAAAAGAAAAGAAAAAGAAACAGCATGATCAAAGGCATGGAGACATTAAATAGCATGATACATAGTGAGAACTACAACAAGTTCAATGTAGCAGAATAACAGGGAACACGCAGGGCACAGTGGCTCATGCCTATAATCCTAGCGCTTTGGGAGGCCAAAGGCAGGTAGATCACCTGAGATCAGGAGTTCAAAACCAGCTTGGCCCACCTGGTGAAATCCCATCTCTACTAAAAATACAAAAATTAGCCGGGGGTGGTGGTATGCACCTGTAGTCCCAGCTACTCAGAAGGCTGAGGCAGGAGAACTGCTCAAACCCATGAGGCAGAAGTTGCAGTGGGTCGAGATCATGCCACTGTGCTCCATCATGGATGACAGAGTGAGACCCTCATCTCAAAAAAAAAAAAAAAAGAATAATAGGGAATAAGGGAATATATTGTGGGATATAGAGAGACGTGAGACTAGAGGGCAAGACAAAGGCAAGGTCATACCAAAAAGCTTGACAATAATACAGCAAAGAAGAGTTATTCAAGGCTCTTAAGCAGAAAATCTAGCAATTTAGAAAGATCATTCTGGCAGCAGTGTGTAGGACAAATAAGAGGTGGAGGCTAGAGGCCAAAAAAAAAACCTAATTGGGAAGCTATTACACACTTGTCTAGATGAGTGAAGAGAAGATGGACCAGTGAGCTACAGGGAAGGAAGAATGACCAGTGAGCTACAGGGAGGTCAGACTTGGACATGAATTATGACAGTAGTGTCAAGGATGACTCCCAGGTATCTGACTTTAGCCATCAGAATTAGGTAGATTTGCCAAGTCAGTAAAGCAAGGAAAAGAGATAGATTTTATCGTAGAAGACATATTGAATTCAGGATAGGATATAGTCTCCTATTGTGTTATAACTATTACCACAAACTTAGTGTCTAAGACAACATGAATTCATTACTTTATCATTCTAGAGGTCAGAAGTCCAAAATCAGCCTCTCTGGGCTAAAATCAAAATGGAATTAGGGCTGCTTCTTTCTGGAGGCTCTAGAGGAGAATCCCTGTGCTTGTCTCTTCCAGCTTGTGGAGGCCACCTACATTCCTTGGCTTGTAGCCCCCTTCTCCATCTTGAAAGCCAGTAGCACAGCATCTTCAAATCTCTCTCTCTCCCCAACTCCTCTTTCTGATCTGTTTCTGTGTCACATCTACTCCCCTGGCTCTGACCCTCTTGCTTCCTTCCCTCTTATAAAGACTCCTTATGATTACACTGTGCCCACCTGGATAATCCAGCACAATCTTCCCATCTCACGATTCTTAATGTAATCACATCTGCAAAGTTCTTTTTGCCATGCAAGGTACATCATAATCACAGGTTTCAAGGATAAGATGTGGACAACTTTGTAGAAGAGATTGGGGCATTATTTTGCCTATCACAGACTTTAAAGTGGCACTACGTTTGGATAAAGCACAATTGTCTTTGAGTTTCATTAATCCAGTCCTACATGTAAACATTTTTTTCACTTTGTTCTTTCTCTCTCTTTTTTTTTTCTTTTTTTTTTTTGAGACAGAGTTTTGCTCTTGTTGCCCAGGCTGGAGTGCAGTGGCATGCTCTTGGCTCACTGCAACCTCAGTCTCCCGCGTTCCACTGATTCTCCTGCCTCAACCTCCCAAATAACTGAGGTTACACGCATGCGCCAGCACGCCTGCTTAATTTTTTGTACTTTTAGTGGAGTTGGGGTTTCACCATGTTGGCCAGGCTGGTCTCAAGCTCCTGACCTCAGGTGATCCACCACCTGGGCCTCCCAAAGCGCAGGGATTACAGGGGTGAGTCACCATGCCCGGCCTTTCACTTTGTTTTTGTTTGGTTTTTGAGAAGGGTCTCATTTGGTCACCTAGGCACTATCACTGATCACTGCAGCTTTGACCTCCAGGGCTTAAATGATCCTCCCACCTCAGCCTCCCGAGTTGCATGTGTCATCACATTTGGCTATTTTTTTTTTTGGAGATGGGGGTCTCATTACATTGCCCAGGCTGGTCTCAAACTCCTTGGCTCATACAGTCCTCTGGCCTCAGCCTTTCAAAGTGCTGGGATTACAGGCATAAACCACTGTGACTGGCCTTCACTTTATTTTGAGTGGATACCTATTTGTTACAGAAAAAATTCATTGATTTCTAAAAAAGTAATGAAACACATCAGATACAAGTTACTAAAATTATTATTAAAGCCATAAAATTAATAATCCTCAGTTAGTAGCTGTTATCTTCAACTTTTCTAATCTGGAGTTTAATTAATATCTCACACCCTGGAGAATACCAACAGTGATGCTGGTGCAATGACAATACTAAATGTGCTCTGTGTACAAATAACTAGTATTGAAAACTTGAAAATAACACAACTTTGAGTAGAGACCCTTTTGTGTTTAATAAGTTAGGTCTACACAAGAAGAAATATATAACTATATATCTATTTTTCATTGTTTTTGCTCTTTTACAATTTTTTTTACCGTATCATCATTGAAATTCAGTAAATCCAGACACATAGCAGAGACCTTAGACCAGCCCTTACCTCCATTCCTGCCCAATGACTTTTCATCTAAACATTCAAGGCTTAGCGGGGCGAGGTGGTTCATGCCTGTAATCCTAGCTACTTAGGAGGCTGAGGCAGGAGAATCACTTTAACCTGGGAGGCTTGAATCCTGGAGACGGAGGTTGCAGTGAGCTGAGATCAAACAACTGCACTCCAACCTGGGCAGCAAGAGAGAAACTCCATTGAGAAAAAAAAAAAAGATTTAATGCTGTGTTTGAAATAAATTTGGTCTATTCTTCAAATTGAGAATTACTTACCACATATGGATGTATGTAGCATTTTGCAGAAAATCATATATATATTTATTTGTACACAAAAAAAATCTGGAAGTATACATAAGAAATTGTTAGCATGGTGGCTTATGTATGTAATTCCAGTACTTTGGGAGGCCAAGGTGGGAGGATCACTTGAGCCCAGGAGTTTGAGACCAGCCTGGGCAACATTGTGAGAGCCCGTCTGTACAAGAAATAGCAATTTTTTTTTTTTTTTTTGAGATGGAGTCTCCTTCTGTCATCCAGGCTGGAGTGCAGTGGCACGATCTCAGCTCACTGCAATCTCCACTTCTTGGTTCAGGTGATTCTCCTGCCTCAGCCTACTGAGTAGCTGGGATTACAGGTGCATACTGCCACTCCTGGATTTTTTTTTTTTTTTTTTTTTTTTTTTGGTATTTTTAGTAGAGACAGGGTTTCACCATGTTGGTCAGGCTGGTCTCAAACACCTGACCTTGTGATCTGCCCACCTCAGCCTCCCAAAGTGCTGGGATTATAGGCGTGAGCTACCATGCCTGGCTATAAAAAATAATGATAATTTTAAAAATTAGTTGTGGTGTAGTGCTGCACACCCATGGTCCTAGCTACTAGGGAGGCTGAAGCAGAAGGATGGAATCACTTGAGCCCATGTGTTTGAGGTTACAGTGAGCTATGATGGCACAACTGCACTCCAGCTTGGGCAATGGAGTGAGTCCCCGTTAAGGGAGGAAGGGAGGAAGGGAGGAAGGGAGAAAGGGAGGAAGGGAGGGAGGGAGGAAGGGAGGGAGGGAGGGAGGAAGGGAGGGAGGGAGGGAGGGAGGGAAGAAAGAAAAGAGAGAAGAAGGGTAGGAGAGGAAGGCGAGAGGGAGGGAGAAAGGAAGGGGGAAGAGGGAGGGAGGGAGGAAAGAAGGGAAGGAAGAAAAATTATTAACAAGATATTACATCTAGGAGTGGAACAGGCATGAAGTAAGTACATATGGAGAAGGTAGACATTTACTCTTCATTTTATGCCATTTCATGTAGAGGTTGAAGTTTCACCAGTTGCAAGTTGTAACTTTTAGAATTATAAAAGCTAGTTTAATTTTTAGGATAGCACATAGTCTAGATAAAACCCAAAGATTACATATGTTCAGGAACAATGTTTTATGTATCTTTGTATCATTCATAATGCTTGATAAATTATGGCATTCAATATGTGTTGGATGAATAAATGAAAATAAAATTCTTACTTTCAAGAATGGGAAAGAAGTAACATAAAATACATGACATTAGCCCATTTATGGAAACTCATCCCAGAAAACTTCCCTGAGACAAAATTTCAGTAAGGCCAGAACATATCTGAAATTCTTGCTGGAGATATCAATTCAAAACATAAATGCAAAATAGGCTATGACCAAACTCCAACATGTCTGTGGTGTATGATTTCAAACAGAGGAATATGATGGTTCGCATGGAAACGAGAAAAAGAAGAATTAGAAAATACAACTTTGCTAGTACTTCTCCTGCACCAGCCAGAGAAAGAGTATCCTGATTCCTGATCTGTGGCCAGCTTTTTAGGAAGAAATGCCTCTAAAATGTGGAAAGACAATTCTTTAGTACTCCTCAGTTTGCTGGAAATCTATCCCAAAAACATCCAATTCCATTTGTTTTAACTTTGTGCTCACCCGATAGCTTCTGACTTAAACTTTGGTGTCCTAAGTGCATACGTACACTAAAAATAAAGCATTCAGGAAAGAATAGGTAGCGGGCAAGAAGGAGGTTCTGCTGTTTGTAAGAAAGAGAAGGTGTTTGTGACAAGTTTAAATCTGGTTATCTTGCTTGGTATATCCTATTACAGGTTAATAAACTAGCATTCTGATATATGTATATAAGCGTCTTGAAAACAGTTGGTTTCCCAGTACCTAACCATCCCTTGGTAAAATTTTAGTTTTTAAGCTTACGAATTTGAAGAACAGAATCTGGACTCATTAATGTGGCTCTGAAACTCGACATCTGTAACCATCATTAATGCAACAATGGAACACTTGTTTTGCTTTGCAGAAATTGTTTTGTCTTGAGTTCATTCTGCCTTCCTTAAATAATGTCTCGTAAGAAAAAGAATCTTTGGAAGAAACTCAAGACAGATTATCTTCTTTAATGGAAGAATTTCTGAATCTCTGAAGATGTGGTAATGCCAAGGTTTAGCTTTCATATTTGGAAAGAACCAACTATAACTTAGGATGAAAAGAAGAAAAGCATTTAATGCTTTGCTCAGACCACAAGTTCCATATCCATTTTCCCTAGTATTTGGTATAACTAAGTTCATTGTACTAGTGAACTTTTTTTTCTTTTTCTGGGATTCTGCTTGGAATATACTAATATTTTTAAGCACTCATAGAAAATGGTGTAAATAAAATTGTTGCACATGGAAATACACATTCATAATTTTGATCTATTTTACCAAATTGCTCTCTAAAATGGTTGATTCCATTTCCATTCCAACAAAATATTTCCCACATATTTCCTCTTTAAAATATTAACCTGTTCAATTCGTCAATCATATACAAGCAAAATTGTATCCTTATTGTTTAATTTGCATTTTCTGAATTGTGATGATATTAAATACACTTGTGTGTTAATAAGCTATTATCTTTCATTTCAGTATCTGAATATGAGTGGTTTTTGCCTATTTGTTGCTTATTGACTTGTAAGAGATCTTTGTATATTAAAGAAATTTAGCCCTTTATCTGTTATATGTTGAGAGTATTTTTTCTCAGTTTGTGATTTGTCTCTTGCATCATTATTTGTAATTCAAGGTGAATTTTTGAGATAAGTATTTACCAAGTGGAATAAAGTAATTCTTTTCCCCTCCCTACCACAGGAAGAGAAATCTAACATTGTATTTCTAATAAGGTCTGAGCTCATTATACCTTACCTAGGAGAAAAAGGAAAAAACTTTCTTAAGTACGGTCTTTCCAAGAGGATTAAGTTGGACTATCCCACAGATGGATGGAACAGACAATGTTTTTCAAAGAAAAGTCTCCAGTGGCCTTTCTGGAAAGCTTCATTGGATATCCCCGATTTCTAGGCACTAAATAACAGTAGTATACCCCAGTCATTAAGATAACCAAAAAATGTACTGACACATTTCAAATGTCCTCACCATTCTGCTCAAGAGGTGGATCCTTAGGATTGAAAAATTTGAATTGTCAGAGTGTGGTGGCTCACTCCTGTAATCCAAGCACTTTGGAGGCCAAGGCAGGCGGATCACATGAGGTCGGGAGTTCAAGATCAGCCTGACCAACATGGTGAAACCCCGTCTTAAAAAAAAAGAGAAGGCCGGGCGCGGTGGCTCAAGCCTGTAATCCCAGCACTTTGGGAGGCCGAGGCGGGTGGATCACGAGGTCAAGATATCGAGACCATTCTGGTCAACATGGTGAAACCCCGTCTCTACTAAAGATACAAAAAATTAGCTGGGCATGGTGGCACGTGCCTGTAATCCCAGCTACTCAGGAGGCTGAGGCAGGAGAATTGCCTGAACCCAGGAGGTGGAGGTTGCGGTGAGCCGAGATCGCGCCATTGCAGGATGGAGGTAGCAGGTTCCAAAAACTATAGGTATCTGTGCCTGGCTTTACCAGGGGATAATACAGTAGAGCCTCTGAAGGTGCTTCAGCTTCTTGGTGGTGGAGACATGAACACTAACCTCCAAAACCCCGGGAGTTCAGGTAAAAGATACTTATGACCAAACTGGGCATAAGGATGTATATTTATTCAAATAGACTCAATGTACATGGGCAATTCACATCACAGTGATGATCACAACTGAGTACCAGGGGTCTTTGCCTAAGTTTTCCAAACTATGCAAGCCTCTGACAATTCTTGTGCAACTGTGGAAAAGCGAAGGAAATCTTTAAAGACTGATATTGGGTATCTTAAAATCCCTGGTAAGTGATGTCTCAGATCTGAATTAATTTGCCATAGAAAATAAATCAAGATTTCCTGTTCCTGTAATGATGCTAACTGAACTGATAAAAACCCTCCAACCCTATATGCACAGGCTTGATAAGCTTAGATAAACAGATACATTAAGGTAAACTGTAACAACAAAGAATACAATAGCCTAAATTGAAACAAAGAAAGGTGACTCCCCAGTGATCTTGACAGGCCAAGAAAGTGCCCTACCTGAGGGTCAAAACAGAAGGTTGAATGTTCCCAAGGGACTGAAGAGATGTCTTGCTCTTAGATCAAAGAGAAGGCTGGAAGTGAGACACTGTCATTAAAAACAAGGCCCTAGAATAGGTACCAATTCAGTGAAAAGGGAGCTAGAAAAATTTTGTCAAGGAGAATAGGGAAGCAGCAAGGAAGCTTACCAACGCCCAGGATTCTGAATGGGGAAATGTTTCTGGGAGGATTCAAAACCCAAAACCTATACCATGGGTGGGCATGTTTTCTGAATTTATACTACCTATGTGATGTGGGTGTTCCAAGCTAAGAATTTAATATAAAAGCTGTTCCCATATCCTTGAACATTCTGAAGCCCTGGCTTTGACAAAAGAAAATATCAAAGGCAGATATCAAGCCATTGTTCAGGGGTCATGCATATAGAAGTTCCACAGAAAATGCAGCCCTTGTGAAGATGACTTCACATTCCTAAATTAAAAACCACAAAAGGAGGCATGATGAGGGAGCGTCCTCGAGTGCAACAAAAAAGAATTGGATATAATGGAAGAATAGCAAAGGGACTAAGATAATTAATTATGTTTAATAGAATTAAAGTAATGCAAAAAAGATTTAAAAGCCTTGTGAATAAAATAATTTGACTACAGGAGAAAACAAATTTTAACAAAACAGAGAACATGTGGAAAATATCAAATGTAGGTCATTAGGATTATAAACTCAATGGATAAATTTAAACTGTAGAATAGAAATAGATGGAGGAGAAATTAGTAAACTGGAAGATCGTCCATTACACATAATAAAGCCAGAAAGATAGTGATATGAAAATTTTAAGAGGGGTTTAGGATCAGCCTCTCTTAATAGGAGTTCCAGAAAAAGAAAATAGAATGGGTTAGAGGCAATATTGAAGATATAGGCCGAGAATTTTCCGGAACTGAAGAAAGACATTATTAAAGTAGCACATTAAATACTATAGATAAAATAAAAACAATCCATACTTGGACACTGCAGAGCAGTAAAGCTGAAGAAAAACTCTAGCAAGGAGGAAAAAAAGATCTATCATTGGCAATGCCATTGGCATTTCACCACTTAGAGATGAGTCAATTTGCAGATATTTCTATGCATTCCATTCCCATATAACTAGTGACTTTCAAATACTACTAATACTTTTACTAACTTTTTATTGAGGGCTTACACTCTTCTCAGTGCTTTCACATACACTAATTCATTAAATTCCTCTAATAACCCCGGGAAGTACTTATCTTCATTTTACAAGGGAGGAAAACTGAGGCACTGAGAGATATAAATAACTTGTCTAAGGTAACACAACTAGTAAATGGTAGAGCTGGAATTCAAATACAGGGATTCTGGCTCCAAAGCCTGAGTTGTAAGAGCCCGATAACATAGGCTGGATGACTGTAAGTCACAGGCCAGCTCCTATCTACCTGGGACCCTCCAATACCCCGCAAAGTGCCTGTACATCATTATCACACATGTCTCATCTCTAAATCAATTCCCTGCTCTTTCCAACTACTCCCTGCCCTCAATCCATTTCTTTGTTCCCTCAGGTTGATGGCAACTCAATGTTTAAAATAGGTGTTCATGAGTTGTTTCTATTTATGAGTAAATGAAATCAGAATTCAGCTGCATCAAGGGGACATCCAGTCCTAGGAGGAACTAAATTCATCTGAGAAGCTGCACCTCAAACTGCCTTAGGCATTTCAAAGGAAAGGACTTTGTAATTTGCAAGTACGTCGAACTATTCAACCATAGTTGATGCACATGTATGCTCTACAACATTATTTCCATGACCTACCAAGCTTCATGAAAGTAGTGAGTTTATGCCACTTAATTACTGAAAAAAAATCATCATTAATACAGAACATTTTTACTTATCACCACCTGAAACTTCTTTCTGGCCTCTAACTCTAGATTTGTTAATCTTGATTCATCAATATTTAAAGTGTTTAATATATTTGTTAAGTAGAAGTGGTTAAAAAATTAAGAATTAGTCCTCTTTGCAAAAAAAAAAAAAAATTTCTTTAAGCACAAAACCTCAATTACTGATTAATGTTGAAAGGATTATATTTAAGGGAAAAAATATTCTGTTGTGAGTATTAAGTATTTGATTATTGGCACAAGCAGAACATTTCCTCACCACTTTTTTTGTGACTTAATAGTTGCAAATCCAGGGAATGAGCAAGTGGATGTGTTTGAATTTATAATTGCCCATTAAGAGAATTAGATTTTTTTTTTTTTTTTTGAGATGGAGTTTCACTCTTGTTACCCAGGCTGGAGTGCAATGGCACGATCTCGCCTCACTGCATCCTCCGCCTCCTGGGTTCAGGCAATTCTCCTGCCTCAGCCTCCTGAGTAGCTGGGATTACAGGCACGCGCCACCATGCCCAGCTAATTTTTTGTATCTTTAGTAGAGACAGGGTTTCACCATTTTGACCAGGATGGTCTCGATCTCTTGACCTCCTGATCCACCCGCCTCAGCCTCCCAAAGTGCTGGGATTACAGTCTTGAGCCACCGCGCCCGGCCAAGAGAATTAGATTATTGTATCAAGCCTACCTGTAAGGTATGTGACCTTTACCTACTTTATTTATATGTACGAATAAGGTTAATCATACAGTCCCTCCACTTATTTTATGAGAGCACTGAGAATTATTTATTTATTTATTTATTTATTTATTTTTGAGACAGAGTATCACCCTGTCTCAGCCTCCCTAGTAGCTGAGATTACAGGCATGTGCCACCACACCTGGCTAATTTTTGTATTTTTACTAGAGACGGGCTTTCACCATGTTGGCCAGGCTGGTCTTGAACTCCTGACCTAAGGTGATCCTCCCGCCTCGGCCTCCCAAAGTGCTGGGATTATAGGCATGAGCCACCTTGTCCAGCCTACTGAGAAGAATTTAAATTAAGGAACGGATGACAAAACATTGATTGTGAATAAGCTTTTGAAAATGCATTAACTACCAGATCACTGAAGTGAAGTGAACAAATATTCCAACAGAAGTGTGAGGAAGAACATCACACAGATGTTTCCTTATTTACTATGAGTTAAGTTCTCAAAAGTCAGACAGCTGTCTAGTTCAGACCTTTCCATTAGAAAGGAGATTTTGGTATACTAAGAGTATTTCTTTTTTTTTTAATTTATTTTTTATTCTTTATTTTATTTTATTTTTTTAAAGATGGGGTTTCACCATATTGGTCAGGCTGGTCTTGAACTCCCGACCTCAGGTGATATGCCCATCTTGGCCTCCAAAGTGCTTGGATTACAGGCGTGAGCCACTACACCTGGTCTACTAAGAGTATTTCAACAAAGTAAATATACATATATGAAAAATACTGGGGCAGTTAAAAAAAAAAGATTTTTGTTTTCTAATTATTCTTTGTTAGTAAGGGCCCTAAATCTAGAAGTGTATATGCTGGTACAGACTAGACCATGAGACGAGAACAATCTAGGACAAAACAAAAAGGAAGCTAGAATGAACAGATTATTCCCCAACTCACATTGTGAGGGGTTATAATTAGTTTCTTAGTAACCAATCTCAGCAAGGCAATCATTGAAGAAACCTGTGAGTAACTCTTGACATTCCCTCTTTTTCCTACACCATAGCCAAACCCTATAGGTTCTACTTCCAAGATTAAAAACAAATGCACTTTTCCGTATCATGCCTGTAACCACTTCAGTCTAACTGTCCGTCATCTCTTGCCTGGACCAGCCTTCCATTGCTCTCCCATTTTCCTCTACTCTATGTTTTCCCTGGATAGCAGCCAGAGGAATTTTTAAAAACTGTCCAGTGGATCTCCTAATCCTTGCACTAAAAAAATCCTTCAGTGGCTTCCCAATACACTTGAGATATAATCCAAATTACTAACATGACCTTCAAAGTCTCCATGACCTGGCCCCTGCCTCCCTTGCTACTGTTCTTTATATACTGCTTTCTACCTCTCTCCTGCACACTGGCTCTTTTTCAATTCTCCAAACCCACAGAATTGTTTGTTGCGTCAGGCCATGGTACCTGCTGCTCTCTGCTTAAAGTCTTTTTCTGTCTATTCTTTATCTAACTCATTTATCTTTCAGATGACAGCCCCAAAATCACCATATCAGAAAGGTCTTCCCTTGGTTCTCCAACATAAATTCGGGCTCCCTCTTCCACGCTTCCATCTTACCAGTTATTTACTTTCACATAATATCTAAGGGTATGTAATTACTTATTTGTGTATATGTGTGCATATGCGTGTATTTGTATACTTTTTTGGTCTTCCTTAACACATTATATGCTCCCAGAGACACAAACCATCTCCCTTTTGTCTATTACTGAATACCCAATGTTCAGCACAGTACTTAGCACAAGAAATATTTTTTTGAATGGATAAATGACCTTATAAGGTGAGTAACTCCTTACTAGAGATGAGGATACTAAGACCCAAGCAACTTTTTTTTTTTTTTTAAGACAGTCTCACTCTGTCATCCAGGCTGGAGTGCAGTGGCGCCATCTCAGCTCACTGAAACCTTAGCCTCCTGGGCTCAAGCGATTCTCCTGCCTCCTGAGTAGCTGGGATTACAGGTGTGCCCCAACATGCCCAGCTAATTTGTATATTATTAATAGAGACCGGGTTTCACCATTGTTGGTCAGGCAGGTCTCCAACTCCTGACCTCATCATCTGCTCACCTCGGCCTCCCAAAGTACTGGGATTACAGGCATGAGCCACCTCACCCAGTCCCCAAGCAACTTTTAAGAACTGCATCAGTATTCTAATGTCTGGCTAGAAAGTACTATAAAAATTTTTTTTCCAGCATGGTCTGTTTGATTCTGAAGAATATGGTGGTAGATTAATACTGTCTAGACAAATATCATGATTTCTACTAGGTTTTTTTCAGATGCCCACATAGGCATTCACATGTATATGCAGACATATTCTAAATGGTAAAATTTTCAAAGCTTTCTTTCTTGGAAGAAAATATTTTCTGATTTTTATTTTATGGTTTTTCTCTCCACTCAGCTACACTTCATGACCATTGGCCACTATTCAGCTCATTGTTCTTTCACTAAGTCAGACACAGTGAAAGAACAAGCAAGGGACCAAATGGACATTTTTTGCTGGGTCAGTGGAGGTGCTAGATTCAAACAATCATTTAATGACTAAATAACTAACTTTTCAGAATGTTTTCCCTAAAATAATTTTGTGAAATTCATTTCTAGTTACCGCAGGTAAAATTTCTTTCAAAACCTTTTATGTTATTTTATTTGCTATTTCTTCTACAGCACAGCCACATGATTTAAAAGGCCAGGTTTCCACAGGCTTTCATTATTTCACTGCCTTCAGTGACAGCATGAGAATCTGCTGCGTCCTTCAGAGCAGCCTCAAGTCAAATAAAAAGTAGAACTTAATTGCACTGAGCATTTCTGTTAGGGAGGATAAACATTTTTTCTCCACTCTTGTAAGTTCAGTAACAGAGGCCTGCATATTAAATTGACAAATGACAGATAAACAGGAGAAAAAGTTTATTTCATATACACATGGTGGGAGGGGGGCTCACAGAAAAGAAGTGAAAACCTCGAAAAGCAGTTAGGCCTGAGAGCTTATATATCATTTTGTTTTTAAGGTTAATAAATTGTGGAGAAGTGATAAGACACAGAACAAGGGATGGGGCTTGTGAAGGTGGTAAATTGTGAGCAAGTAAACTATTTGAGGGAAACTACTGGAAGACAAGGGTTATTTTGCAAGGTTTGCCATAATGACTCAAGACTCTCCTCCTAGAATGGGATGGGGAGGAGGAACGACTCCACAAAGGGAAATTTATATCCTGCTTTTAGGCAGAAATGGGAAAAGCAGAGTGTTTCTTTTGCTCTGCTGTTTTTTAATTGCCTTCAGCTCAAAATAATCCTTATGCCAAAGTGGCACGTTTTGGGGTGGCATATTCTGGGTCTCCTTCAATGTCCAACAATCCCAAGGAAATGGAAAAGTGGGGAGAAAAGAAATGATTTTGGGGGAAACCACTTTTCAGGAACTTCTTCTCAAATTTGGATCCCAGAAGTATTCTCTGAGACCCTCTAGGATTTTCTTTTTTTTCCCCATTAAAAAGAAATTTGGTACAATATACACAGAACATAAAATTTACCATTTTAGCCATTTTTAAGTATAAACTTCAAGAATATCAAGTATATTCACATTGTTGTGCAACCATCACCACCATCTATCTCCAGAATATTTTCATCTTGCAAAGCTAAAACTACATGCATAAAACACTAACACCCAGTTCACCACCTGCCCTTTTTTCCCCACAACCACTCCCCACCCCACAACAGTCTCTATGAATTTGACTACACTATGTACCTTACATAAGTTGCATCATGCAGCATTTATCCTTTTGTGACTGGCTTATTTTACTAGGTGTAATGTCTTCAAGCTTCATTTATACTGTAACGTGTCAGAATTTCCCTCTCTCTTTTATTTTTGAGACAGGATTTGCCCAGGATGGTCTTGAACTCCTGGATTCAAGTGATTCTCCCAAATCAGCCCCCTAAGTAGCTGGGATTACAGGAATACATCGCCATGGCTGGGTCCCTCAATTTTTAAGGCTGAATAATATTTTATTACATGTATATACCACATTTTGTTCATCCATTCATCCATTGATGGACACTTGAGTTGCGTCTACCCTTTGGCTATTGTGAATAATGCTGTTATAAACATGGTTGTACCAATGTCTTTTTTGAATCCTTGTTTTCAATTCTTTTGGATATATACTCAGAAGTAGAATTACTTAATCATACAGTAATTCTATTTTTAGTATTTTGCTGTACCATTTTACATTCCCACCAGCAGCATACAAAGGTTATAATTTTTCCACATCCTTGCCAACACTCATTATTTATTTTCTGTTCTGATTTGATTATAATCATCATTCTAATAAGTATGAAGTGGTATCTCAATCTCATGGTTTTGATTTGCATTTCCCTCATGATTAGTAATCTTGCATCTCTTTGCATGTGCTCACTGCCCATTTGTAGATCTTCTTTGGAGAAATGTCTATTCAAGTCATTTGCCAACTTTTTAATTCTTTTTTTTTTTTTTCCTTTTCTCAGAAAGGGCATCGGTGCATTACTTAAGTTTAAGAGAAACTGCCAACAAAATCCTAGAGATAAATCTGTTAGGTACTTGATATTTCTTACAAATACTATTTGATATTTCTTACAAAAACTTATAGTTTTTGTAAAAAATTTTGTAAATTACAAATTATTTTGTAATTTGCCATTATAGGTAAAACAATCTCCACTTAATTTTTAAATTTAAAAATTTTAATTTTTAAAATTATTAAGTGTGAAGTATAATTCACATACAGAAAAATGTGCATAAGAGTACAGCTTGAATTTTCACAAATGGACACACATTTATAACTAGTGCCAAAATCAACAGAGAGAACCTTAGTGGTTGCTTAACTGGAAGCCCCTCTTCTAGTTGTTATCTCCTTGCAGTCACCATCTCCACTCACTAGAGTAACTATTATGCTAACTTTTAGCGGCTTAGTTCTTCTGTTTTTGTACTTTATAAAAATGGACTTATGTCACGTGCACTTTTGTTGTCTTTTTACGCTGGGAGTTAGGTATCTGCAGTTGATCCATGTCGTTGCTTGTAACTGCAGATGGTTCTTTGCATTGCTGTATAGTGTTTCATTACATGAACCCGGTGCAAATTCTTTCATTTATTCTATTGTTGATGGTCTTTTGGCTTAGTCTCATTAAGGGATTATTACAATAAATGCAGCTATGAACATTCTGATTCCTGCCTGTCGGTGCACCCTAAGTATTGGTTTCTACTTGCTGTGTATGGATGAGTGGAACTGCGGGGCCATAGGGTATGCACCTTTTGCAGACAAAGCCTGTTGTTCAAAGGAGTTGTTCCAGTTTACATTCCAGCAGCAGAGTAGAAGAATGCAGTTACTGTACATTCTGGCCAACACTTGGTATTTTACACTTTTTTTTCTATTCTATTTTATTTTGAAATATAAAAATAACTGCAGCAAAGTTGAGATTACTTTTACGGGACCTTTTCGTTTTTGGTTTGCTTCTCTGAATAATTAACCATCTCAGGTTTCTATTTTATCCAGCCAATTCCTGCAGGCTGTGAGTGCGTTTTCGACTTTGCTCGACATTTTTTGCTCACTCGGCCACTTAAGATGCCATTTGGTCAAGAAAATAAGGTATGTGTCCGAAGCGGGGCAAAACCCTTTGAGGACTCTGGAAGTCTGATTACTTTGTAGGCGAAACTCATACGGACAGTCTTCAGCCGATTTCTCTTTTCTAGAGTTCACGATCTGGGAGATCCTGCTCGCCTATGGTCTACCCACTGCCTTCCCCGTCTCCCCTGGAGGCGCCTGGAAAGCCGAGCAGCAGCCCGCCACTCTCCAGAACAGGGGCGGGGCGGGGCAGCGGGTCCGCGCAGAGCATGCGCAGACGAAGTCCGGCGCATGCTCCGCAGCGCGGCGAGTCCACAGATGAGGGGAGTCGAGACTCCCGCGCCCCACCGCCCCCGGGGGAGCTGCTGTTGAGCTGCTCAATCTGAGCCCTGGCTACGAATAAAGTTCGTTAAAAAATCATAATCATTCTTAAGACAGCGAAAGACAGTGCGAGCCAGTCGCGCGGCACCGCCGGGAGAGCTGGCGCGTCGGGAGGAGGCAGTGGCGGCAGCGGTTGCGCCGCGACCAGGAGGAGCCGGTGGCGCCGGGCAGCGGGTCTGCGACCGGCGGGGGACGGTGAGTAGCGGCTCGCGCTGCGGTGCAGCGGCGCTGCGCTCACTCGCCCTCTCCAGGGCGCTGGGGATTCGTCCGGCTTCGCTGGAGAAGAGCTTGCTTCTCCCCGGGGTCCTAGGCTGTGCCTTACTCTCTGAGTGGCTAGGGGTATCGGGGGCAGGGGCCTCCAGGCCTGGCTCCCATCCCCTAGTTTGGATCGCCGAGCGTCCGCTCTCCCGCCCCTGAGTACAGATCCCAAGTTCCAGCTGGAGAAAGTGGGCGGCCGCGCCAGCCCGGCGCCCCCTCCCCGCTCTCAGCGGTCGGTACCTGGAATTGCCCCATGGGCGGGAAAGGGGTGGAGCGGGGGCGGTGCTGCGTCCCCAGTCTGGCCGAGCGTTCGGCTTTTTGCCTGCCCCCAATCCCGAATGGGGTAGGGGCGACCCAGGCCGGGCGAGAAACCAGGAAGGGCGTGAAGTGCTCGGGTTAGGTTTGACGGCGAAGAGGGTCCTCAGCCCCACCTTGGCATTTAGACTCCTCTTCTCCCTGCAGTGGGACCCCTCTTTACCCGCGACCCCACCCTTCCCTAGTTTCTTGCTTAGAGTGCAGGAATATGAATGAGCCAAATTGCAGTATTCCATTGACACTGGTTGCTACAGAATTAACTTTACTCAGAGATCCGAGGAGCCATCGGCAGTTGCCAGGAGTAATAATTTCATTATCAGGAGCTAGTGAAGTGGCAGTAGGGCCTGAAAAGGGGTGTTAACTTCTCTAGGTTTTTATATAACTCCTAACATCTAGGTAATTTCATTGACCCAGGAAGTTTTTCAGTGTTTTTACAAATATAACCGTACTTCTTAAAAGCTGTTATGAGAACCTTTTTATTAGTGAGTTAACTCACCCTTTTCTAATTTATTAAACTGCATTAGCAAAATTTTAAAAGTTTTGGGAAAAGGGTGTTTATATAAAGCATTACTGTCAAGGTTTTTAATTGTACTCAGAATTATGCTTATTTCTAGGAAAGTAATTGTTTTGATCTAGTGGTTTAAGTCTATAGTTTCTGAAAAGCAAAAGTTCGTCTACCTGTTAAAATTTAATTTGGCTTTTTTATTTAAATTTAAGGAAATTAATTTATTATTTAAAAAATGATATGTTAAAATTTGTCTTTTTTTTTCGGCGTACAGTTCTGCGAATTTTAGACTCATCTAACCACTACAAAAAGGATGTAGAACAATTCCATCAACCCACACACACACACACACAAAAACCAAATGTGATCCCTTTATATCATACTCCTTACCCCTGGCAATTACTTATTTTTTCCTAGAAATAGAATCATAACAGTTGGTAATCTTTTGATATTACCTTTTTTTCACTCAGCATAATGTCTTTAAGATTTCTCCAAGTTTTTTCATGTATGGATAATTTTTTTTTATTTCTGAGTACTGTTTTATTATGTGGATATGCCACAGTTTTTTTTCTACATCTGCCCATTGAAGGACGTTTAGGTTTTCAGTTTTCTGTGATTGTGAATCGATCTGCTATAAATACCGTGGAGAGATTTTTGTATGAACATGTTTTCATTTCTCTAGGGTACTGCTAGGAGTGGTTTGCAGGGTCATATGGTATATGTATGTTGAACTTCTGAAAGACTGTTAAACTATTTTCTGGAGTGTGTGTCACTTTGCATTCCCACAAGCAACATGTGAGAGTTCTAGTTGCTCCACCTACTCCCAGCCTTTGCACCTACTCCCATTTGGTAGTGTCAGTATTTTTAAATTTAGCCATTCTAATAGGTGTGTAGTGGTATCTCATTGTGGTTTTAATGTGCCTTTAACTAATGGCCAAAGATGTTGAATATTTTTTCACGTGTTCATTTGCCACATGGATTCTTTGGTGAAGTATCTGGCAAGTCTTTTGCCCATATTAAATTGGGCTGTTGTCTTATGTTGAGTTTTGAGGGTTCTTTATATGTTTTGGATACAAATTATATGTCAGATACTTGTTTTTCAGGTATTTCGTTCCAGTCTGTCTTGTCTTTCCATTCTCTTAACAGGGTGTTTCAGACAGCAGTGTTTTTAATTTTGGTGAAGTCCAGTTTATCAGTTTTTCCTTTTATGGATCTTCTGGTGTCATGTCTAAGAACTTTGCTCAACCCCAGGTCAGGATTTTCTCCTTCTAAAAAATGTCTTGTAAAAGTTTTCCATTTAGATCTGTGATCCCTTTGAGTTAATTGTGTAAGGTGTGAAGCCTTACTTTTTTGCATATGGATGTCTAGTTGTTCCATCACCATTTGTTGAAAAGACTGTCTTTTCTCCATTGAATTACTTTTGCAGCTTTGTTAAAAATCAATTGGCCTTATTTGTGAGGGTCTATTTTGGGCCTCTTTTGTTCCACTGATTTACTTAGCTTTCCCTTTGCCATCATCACACTTTGTTAATTTAGCATTATAATGTCTTAAAACTGGGTAGGGTAATTTCCTCTAGTTTTATTCTTTTTTCAAAATTACTTTAGCTATTTTGATTCTTTTTTTTGTTAATCAATGAGAGCTTGTTATGTTGCTCATGTTGGCCTTGAACTCATAGCCTCCCTTCAAGCACCAGGACAACTGGCGGGAGTCACCGCGGCTCCCAGCTATTTTGATTCTTTTACTTTTCCGTATAAAGTTTAGAATCAGCTTGTGGATACAGAAAAATTTTGCGGTGCTTTGATTGAAATTGTATTAAACCCATAGACCAATTTAGGGAGAATTGTTATGTTTACTTTGTTGAATCTCCCAGTCCATGAACAGGATATGATATGTCTTTCCATTTATTTCAGTCTTTGATTTGTTTAGTGTTTTATAGTTTTCAGCATACAGATTGTGTACATGTTTTGTTACATTTATACCTAAGTATTTAATATTTTGGAGCTATTATAAATCTCATTTTAAAAAGTATTGGTTTCAAATTGTACATTGTTTGTATATAGAAATACAATTGAATTTTGTGTGTTATAAATATGTCCTCTGACTTTGCTAAACTCATTAGTTCAGGGTTTGGTTTTTAAATTTTTGGTAGATTCCTTGGGTTTTTCTACAGAGCTAATCATGTCACTTGTGAAAAGAGAAAGTTTTGTTTATTTTTTTCCTAATCTGTGTTTTATTTATTTTTTTGTTTGTTTCCTATTTCACTGACTAGAACTTCATGTATCATGAATAGGAGTAGTAAGAATAGATAACCTTACACTGTTCCCAATCTTAAGGGAAAGAAATCTGTCTTCCAGAATTGAGTTTTATGTTACAGATGCCTTTTTTTGTTTGTTTGTTTGTTTGAGGCAGAATCTCACTCTGTCACCCAGGCTGGAGTGCAGTGGCACAATCTCAGCTCACTGCAATCTCTGCCTCCCAAGGTCAGGCAATTCTTATGCCTCAGTCTCCTGAGTAGCTGGGATTACAGGCAAGCAATCCTGCACCCACTTAATTTTTTGTATTTTTAGTGGAGATGGAGTTTTGCCATGTTGTTCTGGCCGGTCTTGAACTCCTGAACTCAGGCAATCTGCCGGCTGAGGCCTCCCAGAGTGCTTCCTTGGCCCCATTCTATTTCTAGTTTGCTCAGAGTTTTCTCACAAATAGATGTTGAATTTTGTCAAGTATTTCTTCTACATCAATTGATACTACATTGTGTTTTTTTTCTTGAGTTTATTAATATGGTAGATTATACTGATTGCTTTTTGAGTATTTAATTAGTCTTGCATTCCCAGAAGAAAGTCCACTTGGTTGCAGCGTATTATTGTTTTAAACATTGCTGAATTCAGTTTATTAATACTTTGCTGAAGATTTTTACGTCTTAGTTTAGAGAGTTTATTTGTTTAATTTTCTTTTTTGTAGTGTCTTTTTGTGGTTTGGTACCAAGATAATGCTGCCTTCATAAAAAGAGTTTGGAAGTGTTTCCTTGTCTCTTCTGGAGGAGATTGTGTACATTGGTGTTAATTTTTTAAATGTTTGATAGAATTCTTCAGTGAAACTGCCTGTTCTTGTAGATTTCTTTTTGAGTTTTTACATTACAAATTCAGTTTCCTTCATAGTTATAGGAGTATTCCAATCACCTATATTATATTGGGTGAATTATGGTAGTTATGCTTTTCAAGAATTTGGTTCATTTTGTCTATGTTGTAACATTTATGTGTATAGGTTGTTACGTTATCTTTTTGAGTCTGCAGAGTCTATGTTGCTATCCCCTGTTTCATTCCCGGTATTGGGTATTTGTATCTTCTCTTTTTTTTATTAATCTCACTAAAGTTTTGTTAAGTTTATTGATCTCCTCCGAAAGCCAGCTTTTTGTTTCATCAGTTTTTCTGTTTTCAATTTCACTTATTTCTGTCCTTTTTTAGTATCTTCTTCCTTGTTTACTTGCTTTGGGTTTATTTTGCTCTTCTAGTTCTTGAGGAGAGTGATTAGATTATTGAGTTGAAACTTTTCTCCTTTTTTAAGGTAAGCATTTAGTGCTCTAAATTTTCGTATTTCAGGCCGGGCACAGTGGCTCATGCCTGTAATCGCAGCACTTTGGGAGGCCCAGGTGAGCAGATCACTTGAGGCCAGGAGTTAGAGACCATCCTGGCCAACATGGTGAAAGCGTCTCTGCTAAAAATAGAAAAATTAGCTCGATATGATGGTGGATGCCTGTGGTCCCAGCTATTCGGGAGGCTGAGACAGGAGAATTGCTTGAACCTGGGAGGCCAAGGTTGCAGTGAGCCAAGATCACGCCACTTCACTCCAGTCTGTCTGACTGAATGAGACTCTGTCTCAAAAATATATTTTCCCGTTTCGGCACTACTTTAGCTGTGCCCCACAAACTTTCACATGTATTTACATTTTCATTTAATTAGGTTTTTTTTCGAGACGGAGTTTCGCTCTTGTTACCCAGGCTGGAGTGCAATGGCATGATCTCGGCTCACCACAACCTCCGCCTCCTGGGTTCAAGCAATTCTCCTGCCTCAGCCTCCCAAGTAGCTGGGACTACAGGCGCGCGCCACCATGCCCAGCTAATTTTTGTATTTTTAGTAGAGATGGGGTTTCACCTTGTTGACCAGGGTGGTCTCGATCTCTTGACCTCGTGATCCACCTGCCTTGGCCTCCCAAAGTGCTGGGATTATAGGCATAAACCACCGCGCCCAGCCTAATTAGTTTTTTTTAACTTTCTTTTTTTTTTTTTTGAGACAGAGTCTCACTCTGTCGCGAGGTGCCAGGCTGAAGTGCAGTGGCACAATCTTGGCTCACTGCAACCTTTGCCTCCAGGGTCAGCCGCCCAAGTAGCTGGGACTACAGGTGCACGCCACTACGCCCACCTAATTTTTGTATTTTTAGTAGAGATGGGGTTTCACCATGTTGGCCAGGATGGTCTCGATCTCTTGACCTCATGATCCGCCCACCTTGGCCTCCCAAAGTGCTGGGATTACAGGCTTGAGCCACGGCGCCCGGCCTTTTTTAACTTTCTTTGTGACTATTTATTTGACCCTTGGATTGTTTTAAAGTGTGTGCTTTTAGTTTCTGTCTGTAGATTTACCTGTTTTATCTTTCTCATTGTGATCAGTGAACACATTCTATATGATTTTCATTATTTTAAGTATGTTTGAGATAGGAGTTCAGTAGATCTGGTTCCACAAGATACAAGTCTTAAAGATGCTCACCGACAAAACAGGATGCATTAAAGAAGCTGGCCAAAACCAAGATGGTCATGCAAGTCACCTCTGGTTGTCCTCACTGCTCACTGTATGCTAACTATAATACTATATATAATAAAAGTAACTGCCACCAGCACCATGATGATTTATAAATGCCATGGCAAAGTCTGGAAGTTACCTTATATGGTCTGAAAGGGAAAGGAACCCTCAGTTCTGGGAATTCTCCATCCCTTTCCCAGAAAACTCAAGAATAATCCACCCCTTGTATAGCATATATATAAAAAAACAAAAACATAAAAATAATCAATCACCACCCCCTCAGGGCAGCTCTGTTTATGGAGTACCCACTCTTTTATTCCTTTTACTTTCTTAATAAACTTGCTTTCACTTCACTCTGTCAGCTCACTCTGAATTCCTTCTGCACAAAGCCAAAAACCCACATGGCCTCCTGGGCTGAACTCCAGTTTTGGGGTTTGCCCTGTGACATGTTGATGTTTGTTTTATGGCCCAGAATATATTCTATCTGGGTACTTTAAAGGAAGTACACTGTATAGACAGTTCTACAAATATCAATTAAATTCTGATTTTATTGTGTTTTTAGAATTTCATTTTGATTTATCTAGTGTTTTTGAGTGTACCTGTTTGTATTGCTGCTTTAGTGGTTGGTCTTGGTATTACGTTATACACAGTCATGCATTGGTTAATGTTGGAGATGCACGTTGTGGTTTTGTCATTGTGTGAACATTCTAAAATGTACTTACACTAACTTAGATGGTATAGCCTACTACACATCTAGGCTGTATGCTATAGCTTATTGCTGCTAAGCCACAAACCTGTATACTGTTACTGTATTGAATACTGTAAGTACTTGTAACACATTGGTAAATATTTGTGCATATAAATATATTTAAACATAGAAAAGGCACAGTAAACATATGGTATTGTAATATTAAGGGACCACTGTTATACATGCAATCCATCATTGACCAAAATGTTATGTGGCACATGACTGTATATGTGATTTATCACAGTAATTTATCATTACAGTCAATTTACAAATTCAAGTGAAGTGCAGAACCCTTACCTCCCTTTATAGTCCTTTATCCTTCTCCATTTATAATTAATTGTCTTAAATATTCTCCCTACGTATATTGAACACTACCTTGGAGAGTTGTATAATTTTTTTTCAACTATGAAACGTAATTTAGAACACTGAAGAGGAGAAGGGAAGTCTATTGCATTTAACAGTATTTTTGCTCTTACCATGTTCTTTCTTTTGTTCTGATATTCCAAGTTTTTCTTTTAAAAATTATTTTCTTTCTGCTTGAGAACTTCCTTTAGCTGTTCTTTTGCATTGGCCTGCTGTCAACTAATGCTCTGTTTTCCCTCATCAGAGATTACCTTGATTTCCTTTTCATTCCTAGAGGATATTTTCATTGAATATATAATTTTGAGTTGACAGTTCTTTTCTTTCAACACTCAAAAAATGGTGTGCCACTTCCTTCTGGCCTCCATGGTTTCTGAGGGGAAATTCACTGCCATTCAAATTACCTTTCCCCTAAAGGTAATGCATTCTTTTTCTCTGGCTGCTTTCGAAATGTTTTGTCTTTAGTTTTCAGAAGTTTGCTTTGATTTGTTTAGGTCTAGATTTTGATTGGTTTATCCTGTTTGGGATTTACTCAGCTTTTGAATCTGTAACTTTGTCTTTTTCCATATTTGGGAAATTTTCAGTCATTATTTCTTCAAGTTCTTTTTTAGCCCTATCTTCTTTGTCCTCTCCTCCTGGAACTCCAATGACAGAAATATGTGATGTTTTGTGGTTTAGTTCCACAAGTCCTGAAGCCTCTGTCCTTTATTTCAGTCTGTTTATTTGGCTTGGCTCAGATTGTTCTATGTTCAAGTTCATTCCTCTGGCCTCTCTATTCTGCTGTTGAACCTGTCATTGAGGTTTTTTTATTATGGTTATTATAATTTTCAGTTCTACTTTCCATTTGGTACTTCTTTATGTCTTCTGTTTCTTTGATGAGACTCTAATTTTTTACATTTGTTCAGGTATGTCTATAATTGCTCACTGACTGCCAGTTAACTTTTTATTTTTAAAATCCTTATTAGATAAATCTAATGTCTGCCATCTCATTGCTGGTGTCTATTGATTGTCTTTTGCATTCAAGTTAAGATTTTCCTGGTTCTTGGTGTGCTGAGTGATTTTCAATGAAATCAGGACATTGGGAGTCTTATGTTGTGATTCTCTGGTCTCATTTGCATTCTCTTTTAGCTTGCATCCTTTGATGTGCTCCAAAAATGGGAATGGGGGGCACTGTCTCTTTACTACCAGGTGAGGATAAAACACCAGGTTTCCTGCTTGTCTTCCCATTGAAATTGAGAGTGGGCTGGGCGAGGTGGCTCCTGCCTGTAATCCCAGCACTTTGGGAGGCCAAGGCAGGTGGATCACTTGAGCCCAGGAGTTTGAGATGCTTGGCCAAAATGGCAAAACCCAGTCTCTACAAAAAATGCAAAAATTAGCCAGGCTTGGTGGTGTGCGCCTATAGTCCCAGCTGAGGTGGGAGGATTGCTTGTGCTCAGGAAGTCGAGGCTGCAGTGAGCTGTGTTCACACCACTGCCCTGCAGCCAGGACTGTAGAATGCGGCCCTGTCTCAAAAAAAAAAAAGAGAGAGAAAGAAGAAAAGAAAGAAAGAAACTGAGAGTGGGAAGAGTTCCTCTTACTACTGGTCCAATGACTCTCCACAGGGGCCCACTGATACTACCTGGCTGGGAGGAGGAGTGGTACCTTGTGGTTCCCACTGACACTGCAGGGAGTCAGCAGATGGCCTTATTACCTGTGAGAGATAGTAGAAGTCCTGACTTTCTGACAGGCTTCATCTGACAGCACCCCAGCAAGAAAGTGGATTACTGAATTGCTGGATGGGGTAGAAATTTTGGCTCCCACGTGGTCTCCAGGGATGCCTTGGTGGTGGTTGGGCAGGGTGGGGGATGCTTTCATTTCTTCCCAGTGAGGATGAAAGTCCTCCTCAGTTGGTTTTCTCTGACACACCCCATAGAGGGAGTTGGGGTGCATCAGTATAGCCCTCACAAGGGTATAGGTGTTTTCTATCAACTCTTACTAGGCTGCCCCTTTCCTGGTCTTCTGACTCAAGAGAGTAGGCTTTTATAGGTTTTTGTGGGTTTTTTTTGTCGGTGGTGGTGGTGATCTTTCCTGGTTACCAGCTTCTCTATAATCTAGTTTGGGATATATGAGGTAAAAAAGAACTCAAGGAAAACTCATTACCATGTTGTTCTTTGTGTCCCGTGGTACTTTTCCACTTTTCAGTGTCTAATGTTTGTTTATATGTAATTCCAAAATGTTTAGTTACACTTAGAGGAAGAAATAGGGAAAAATGTCTATCATTTCAGAAGCAAAAGTGTCTGAAGTATGTATCTTTAAAAGGATATGTAATAAGATTTTTGTTGTTGCCTTTTTTTGAACCTAACAGTCTTCTTGGGTGAATAATTGTTTAGATAGAGAATGGAAGTTGCTTTTTAGGAACTGAACCAGTGTGAGATACAGCTAGCTGGATGAACAAAGGTCAGATCCTGGTCAGAATTTTGTATTTGACCCTGTGTTCTAAAGACTACATCTTGTGTAGGGTAGTAGGATGGTGATACTTGATGTCTAGATTGTACCCTAGACCAGGGGTCCCCACTTCCCAGGCTATGGACTGGTAACTGTTCTGTGGCCTGTTAGGAACTGGGCTACACAGCAAAGGAGGTGAGTGGCTGTGAGCATTACCCCACCTGAGCCTCCGCCTCCTGTCAGATCAGCAGCAGCTTAGATTCTCATAGAAGCCCAAACCCTATTGTGAACTGTGCATGTCAGGGATCTAGGTTGCAGCATTCCTTATATCCTTATGAGAACTAATGCCTGATGATTTGAGGTAGAACGTTTTATCCCCAAACCATCCCTCCACACCCCCACACCCAACCTCCTATCTGTGGAAGCTGTCTTCCACCAAAACCAGTCCCTGATGCCAAAATGGTTGGGAACCACTGCCCTACATCATCAGATCATATACTCAGAGGATAAGATGCAGGCATCAGGCATCAGGTGTTGGTGTTTTTGTTTTTGTTTTGTTTTTTTTGAGACAGGGTCTTGCTTTGTCACCTAAGCTGAAGTGCACTGGTGCAGTCATAGCTCACTGCAGCCTTGAACTCTTGGGCTCAAACAGTCCTCCCGCCTTATCTTCCTGGGTAGCTGGGACTACAGGCTTGTGGCACCATGCCTAGCTAATTTTTTTTTTTTTTGTAGAGACAGGGTCTCACATGGTGCCCAGGCTGATCTTGAACTCCTGGCCTCAAGCAGTCCTCCTGCCTCAGCCTCCCAAAGCACTGGGATTACAGGTGTGAGCCACTACCCCCCAGCCAAGTATTTTTTATAAGTTTTCTAGATGATTCCAAGGTATAGCCAAAATTGAGAATCACTAGCCTAGGGTAATGGCTCTGACATTTATCTGACTGTAAAATTACTTGGGATGTCTGTCCATTTGGGTTTTCCAGGAAGCAAATATCAAGATGGAATTAGAAGTGTAAGAGATTTATTGGGGGAGATTCCTGAGAAGGACAAAGTAAGTGGCATCTGTAAATAATCAGGTCTCAAATCTAATGACCCTACTCATCACCTGGATGAAAGCAGATCTAGGTATTTATTGATACATGAATGCCATGCATTGTGCTATTGATGAGGATTCATTCAAAAATGAATTGTTCTATTGTTGTACCTTTCAAAGAATACATTATCTAAAAAGAGTGGGAGGGGCCTCATTTATGAAAACACATCCTTGTAATGCAATGTGATGATTTCTTGATAAGACAGTTTATTTTGTATATTTTTGTGTTATGAAAAAATTATTTCATTTTAAACCACAGATTTGCACGGGAAGATCTGATCACCTGGAATTAGAGTTGGTACAGAAACCAATTCATCTCCAAAAATGTTGGAGGAAGATATGGAAGTTGCCATAAAGATGGTGGTTGTAGGGAATGGAGCAGTTGGAAAATCAAGTATGATTCAGCGATACTGCAAAGGCATTTTTACAAAAGACTACAAGAAAACCATTGGAGTAGATTTTTTGGAGCGACAAATTCAGTATGTACTTGGCCATTTTATTCCTTTGGCTTTGATTTGTGAAGTACATCCAGGAGTCATTGGAGTAATAGTTAATTACAGTACCTTTCGAGGTGTGGCAACTAGGTAGTGCTCACGTGACTGTGATGGTGGTTTTCAGTTACTCATTACATATGTAACTATCCTTTTTTTTCTTTCATCTATTCCCTTCCTCTTTCATTTTTTTTTTCTTTTTCTACCCCCTTCCCATTTTTTTTTTCTGTCTCATATCTGTTTTATATTTATTGGTGACATCTTGGGCACATCTTAAACAAATTGATGCTTGACTCCAGTGAAATTTCCAATTGCTATTTTCTTTGGAATGAAGTTATATTATGGGCTCTTTCTTTATTAGAGTGTCTCTTCTCTTTTTGAAACTGGGCAAGACTATATGGAAGTTACAGAATTAATAGTTTGCTTTTACTCTAAAAAAATAAGACAAAACAGATTTGGGAGGACTAAATTTGCCTATGAAAAGGAAATCCTGCCGGGCACAGTGGCTCACACCTATAATCCCAGCACTTTGGCAGGCTGAGGTGGGTGGATCACCTGATGTCAGGAGTTTGAGACCAGCTTGGCCAACATGGTGAAACTCCATCTCTACTAAAAATAGAAAAATTAGCTGGGCATGGTGGCTCGTGACTAATCCCAGCTGCTCGGAAGGCTGAGGCAGGAGAATCGCTTGAACCCAAGAGGTGGAGGTTGCAGTGAACTGAGATCAGGCCATTGCACTCCAGCCTGGTGACAAGAGGGAATCTCTGCCTCAAAAAAAAAAAAAAAAAAAAAAAAGAAAGAAAAGGAAATCCTACTTTAGGAAATTCATTTGGATTCTAAAACACATTCAGGGAAATATTTTTTATCATTAGTCCTGAGAACTTCTAAGGATATTTTAAATTGTAGCGGACAAACTAAACTGTATTACGCAAATAAAAAGCATCACAAACCTGACTTACCGGCCCAACATCAACAATAATTGTGTTTATCATTTTTTTTTTTTTTTTTTTGAGACAGAGTTTCACTCCCGTTACCCAGGCTGGAGTGCAATGGCGCGATCTCGGCTCACCGCAGTCTCCGCCTCCTGGGTTCAGGCAGTTATCCTGCCTCAGCCTCCTGAGTAGCTGGGATTACAGGCACGCGCATGTGTTTATCATTTTAAAGATTAATTTCTATTTGTATTCTATTACTCTCTTTTTAAAATTATTTCCATATTTGCTTTCTCTCTTAGAGCATATTTTAAGAGCAAGTATTTTAAGTCTTGATAATGTTTGCTTTTTGTTGTACTTATTATCTGAAACCAAATAAATATTTTAAGTATATAGTTGATCTTTATTATTTATAGATTCTGCATATTGAAATTCACGCACTTGGTAATATTTATTTGTAATCCCAGAATTAGTATTTGGAGTGCACTTGTGGTCATTTGTGGACATACATAGAGCAGCAAAAAATTTAAGTTGCCCAGCATGCACTTTCCCGGTTGAGGTCATCAAACAAGTCTGCTTTCCTGTTTCAGCCCCTCATACAGTAAACACATGTCCTTTGTGTGTTCTGTTTAATGAAACATTTTTTACATGTTGTGCTTTTTCTTGTTGTTTTGCTGTTTAAGAAGGCTCCTAAGTGTCATCTGAAGTGCTGTCTAGCATTCCTAAGTACAGGAAGGTTATGATGTGCCTTGTGGAGAAAATGGATACCTTAGATAAGCTTTGTTCAGACATGAGTTACAGTGCTGTTGGTCGTGAATTCACTGTTAATGAATTAACAATATATGTCAATAAGGTGTCTTTAAACAGAAACACACATAAAACAAGGTTACATACTGAGCAGTTGATGAAAATGTAACCAGGGATTCTTAAGAACCTAACCCTATATTTCCCTTAGGAGCAGTGGTTCAGTATTTACTAATTCAGTGCTCATATTGACATTACAGAACATAACTACTCTGAATAATGAGAATTGACTATATGACAAAATAAAATTTAGGCAACCAGGGAGCCAGGGAAGTAAACTGCAATTTCTTTTTGAGACAGAGTTTTGCTCTGTAGCCCAGGCTGGAGTGCAGTGGCAGAATCCTGGCTCACTGCAATCTCTGCCTCCCAGGTCCCGGTTCCAGCAATTTTCCTGCCTCAGCCTCCTGAGTAGCTGGGATTACAGGCACACGCCACAATGCCCAATTAATTTTTGTATTTTTAGTAGGGACAGGGTCTCACCATGTTGGCCAGGCCTGGTGTTGAACTCCTAATCTCGTGATCCGCCCACCTTTACCTTCCAAAGTGCTGGGATTACAGGCGTCAGCCACCGTGCCTGGTCTTTTGGCTTTTTTTTTTTTTTGAGACAGAGTTTCACTCTTTCTCCCAGGCTGGAGTACAGTGGTGCTCTGCCTCCCGGGCTCAAGCGATTCTCCCACCTCAACCTCCTGAGTAGCCGGGACTACAGGCATGTACCACCACACATAGCTAACTTTTGTATTTTTGGTAGAGACAGGGTTTCACCATATTGGCCAGGCTGGTACTCAACTCCTGGCCTCAAGTAAGCTGCCCACCTTGGCTTCACAAAGTGCTGGGATTACAGGCGTGAGTCACCACGATTGGCAATAAATTGCTTTTTTGCCTTCTTATTCTCATATTACACAAAGGTACCAGAACCCTTTAGAATGATGTAGGGAAAGAAGAGCAAGCACTGACCTAAGGGAATTCCCCTTCCCAAAAACATTAGTCTTAGACCACCACTACCTATGACTGTGTCACAGAAAAAAACATGGCAGATCAATCCGAATCATATGGGGAGCTATAGCTTTGAGGGAATATTTTTTACTCTTTTACTGTTGGTAATGATATCAACCTCTTACAGAGTTTTTCAGGGTGAAACTGACTTACAATTTTTTAACTTTAGCATGGGTTTATTGAGACGTAGCATCATCATAAATTGAGGAGTATAAGGATTTATAATAGTTCAGTTTATGATTTTTGAGTGTACAGTGGTTTAATGGGGTGTTAAGTGCATTTTTGACTTAAGGATATATTTGACTACAATACTTTCAGCTTACAGTGGGCTTACCAGGAGTTATAGTGCTTGTAAACGAATGGGTTTATTGGGACATAACCCATCGTAAGTCAAGAAACATTTGTGGTTTTAATATCTTTGGATTTGAAAACGAAAAATATACACAAAGCTATATTACCAAAAACATTTTCCTTTACATGTGAAATAAATCCATCTCTTGTTTTAGAGTTAATGATGAAGATGTCAGACTAATGTTATGGGACACTGCAGGTCAAGAGGAATTTGACGCAATTACAAAGGCCTACTATCGAGGTAAAACACAGGATTGATTGATTTATTTTGTTTGGGCACATCATTTTGGCTAAATAACTAACTTTGCTTTCTTTGTTTCCCACGTAAGGGTTTCTCTTGAAGAATCGTTAAAATAATTTCAAAGTATTTTTTAAAACCCCAGTTCATTATTCTTCTAAAGATTTTGTATAGTGGGAAATAACACCTGGTACCATAGACAGTTTGTCTGTGCCTTAGAATTCTATGACTTATGTAGGCATTCCCAGACCAAATCAGGAAGAAACTGTCAAATACCTACTTTGAACCCAAGAAAATGACTGTATAGTCAGAGAGTGGAAGCTAACATATGAAAAAGTAAAGCCCCAGCAAATAAGATGGCATATTGTTAGGACACGTGAAATGGCATGGTAAAGCCTTTTCAGTGCTGTGGGAGTTCAGAGAAGTATGAGATACCTGTGAAAGGAAGGAACCATGAGTGAAGAATTTAAGGCTCTAAAATGTGGGCTGAAATTTCTTAAAAGGCTAAATGAAACTCCTGAATGGAACTTAAAAGTTTTCCTTTAACATTTTCCTATAAAATTTTTCCCTTTTCTTTTGGAATTTAAACACCATTTTCAGTGTTCTGTAACTCAGCTGCCAATAGTGATTGAAGTGAGAGAACACAATAACAAAATCTTGATGGATACCATATAGCATTATAGCCTGTTGATGCCAAGTCAGTATCAATTGATCATTCATATTGACAAGTATTTAATACTCTGCATTTCACAGATGCTGGGGGAGATACAAAGGCACAGCCGGTATTACTGATTATCCCTTCTATGACGTCCCTCTTTTCTGAACATTTCACTGTGTTGTAATTAAAACTTGTTCCTAAAGACACAATTTCCCCTGCCACCTTCTCCAAGGGAGGCTTTTTACCCCTATTCCTGCCTACTCACATTTTACAGGACTTAAGGGATGTTGGGCAGAGAGTATCTTGTTTCTCACTACTGCTTCCAAACCATTCCTCCTCTTTTCTCCTTCAAAAACCTGGGCACCTTGAAAGTCCAGGTCATGAGATTTTTACCCACCACTAATGCCCCTGCTTGCCATAGTCCATCGACTTCCTTTATAGTCCATCACCTCCTTTCTGATAACACTGGCCTCTGGCTTAGTTTCTTCACTAAAATTGTTTGGGTTACTTTTTCAGAATTCAGCCTGTTTCTTATTTCCGTGTTGTTTTCAAGGCCAACAATTGTTTCATTACTCCAAAATCTAAACCTCTGTAGTCTCCTACTCACTGACCACTACTGCCTATGCTTGTGCTTGCTAATTTTAATACCCAAACTCTGTCTTGAAACTATCAAGAGCTTCTCTGTTCATTGACCCTACCACTTTTTAAATATGACCTTCCACATGGCTTTACTTCTTCCCTTCCTCAACTTAGTTTTTCTAGTCCTGTAAGCATTTGCTTGCAAGGACCTTTAACTCCCTGACCTGAGCTCTCTGCATAATACTTGCTCAGCAAAATGCCCAACCCAGTTAAACCCGACTGTCTACCAATCTGCATCCAAGCACCTGAACCATATAGAGAATATCAGACAACCATTAAGACTAAACTTTGAAGCTACCAGCATATAATGAGTGCGTAGTGCTGCCAGACACTCTCAGTGTTCTTTACTCAAGTCTCTGTCATTTTCCAAAAGACCTCTTTTGTGTTTTCTCTTGCCCTAACTTTGGGGATCCCTTCCTCCTCTCTACTCTCTGCTGATTTCTTTGCTTCACTCTTCTTTGAGAAAATAGATGAAATCAGTGAAAACTGTTTTATCCTTCTCATTACTAAATCACTTTCTTGGTTAAAACTCTTCGGCATCATATACATAGGACTTTACAATGGTGTTTCTCCTTGTCTGCCTAGCATCGTCTGCTGATTCTTCACTTGTACCTCACCCTTGAGAAATCCCCCAATTATTTCCTTCCTTTTACACTATGCCTGGAATGCTTTCTTGTCTTCCTTGACCTACCTTCAAGCTTAACAGCTCAGAAGTCTCTATGAAACTTTTTGTGGCTCTCATCCCTGAAAAGTTAATAATTTTTTAAGCTAATTCAGTATGTTTATTGCATTTATCACTCTGTAGTATTTGCATATTTATTTTCCCTAACAAATTATGAGTTACTTTAGCTTCTGGCTTATGGAGTGGTAGGGTTTTTGTCTTTGTCTCCCCAGCCCCATTGCATAGCACCTGTTGGCTCATGTGAATTCAGGTGTCCTTAAGAGACAGTATCATTTTGGTTAATTTTTTTATAAAGTGAAATTGTACTGGTTCATCACAGTCTCATTTTACTTATCAGGTGCTATAACTTTATTCTATGACCTTAAGTAATGGATGAAATTATATATGTGTGTGTTTGTGTGTGTGTGTCTCTGTGTGTGTGTGTCTATGGCTTCTTTGTCTTAACATATTTATATTGATATAACATTTCTTGAAAACATCTGAAAAGTTTCCTTTAAGATAATTATCTTTTTTACTTCTTAAATACACACACACACACACACACACACACACACACATTTAATACACATTTGCTGAATAAAACTTCAAATCTAGAGAAACAGTCATGGGGGCAACCATAAACACGGTAGATCCTACTTTCCTGAGGCTTCCAGTTCAGAGAGCAAATATCTTTAAGTGAAATAATTTATAAATGTATATGTGTGTGTGTATAGATAGATAAGTGTATATATAAATATATGTTTACATTTATAAATATATGTGTATATATACATATGTTTACATTTATAAATATATGTGTATATAAACACATACACATATATATTTATATATATAAATATATATATAAATTATTTCACTTAAAGATATTTGCTCTCTGAACTGGAAGCCCCAGGAAATTGGGATCTGCCTTGTTTATTGTTGCCCAGATGACTGTTTCTCTAGATTTCAAGTTTTACTCAGCAAATGTGTATTAAGTGTCTCTATTGTTCTAGGGATATAATAGGCATAGTAAACCTTGCCCTGGCTTCTTTGTCTTAAATTGTATTTATATTGATATAATAACACTTCTTGGAAATATATCTGAAAAGTTTCCTTTAAAATAATTATCTTTTTTTACTTCTTAAATCTCCTTTTGTTTTCCCCTTTTAAATCTACTCTTTGGTATCATGAAAATTAAAATGTATTCTATCTTAGTACTTAGAATGCTAGTAGTTGAATGCTAAACAGTGCTAAAGAACAGATGATATGAAAGCAGTTATGAATTATTTTTTCAAAATCTCTTTAGACATCCTGTATTGAAAGATACAGGTTTAATGAAACTGAAATAAAACGTATACAATGGAAATTCTTCTGACTTCTTCATGGAAGTCTTCTTTAATATGTCACTTTACCCAATTTGAAAGGGAATCTATGTTTGTGTGTCCTGGATTATCTGAGAAGCAGTACTTGAGAACAGAACAGATATATTGAATAGCAGTACAACAGTATATGTCTCTTGAAGAAATCTATATATATGAAAGTTCCAAGTGACCATGTTAATGAATATTTTCTTCTTTTAGACAGGATTTACCACTGATTTTATTGAACCAGCTTGCTTCTTTACTGTATTTGCAAATTTATATCAGTTACATAAAATATATATACTTGAGAAATAGGGTGACTTTTTGAATATATATTCAAAAGTAACTTTTAATATATAGCCTTTTTTTTCACTTTTGAAAATGTGGGATTTATTATAACAATGGCAACTAAGGTTTAATAATTGTACTAACATATAAATGATCAAATAAGTTACCTTTCTAAATTGGTATCAAGGGAACTTAACTTCCATTGCCTGCTCTAAAAAAACATTTTGGTTTCTTGCTACCACTACTTACAACGGTATTTACTGTGTACTTTAAGGCTTCCCATCCAGAGGAGCTTTGGTTATTTTCTGTGGCTGGCAGTTTGGATCCTGAGTACCTGTATCATAGTGTAAGGTGGAGAATTATGTTTTTACTACCCCAAACCCTTCTTAGAATAGATGGTATTGTTTTTTCTCGCAAAGCTCTGTCACTCAAGTAGATGGTATTTTTATCAAATTATGAATTTCATCAGCGTTGACTCAGTTGATTAACAGGTCCTAAATGTACAGTTTTATTCTTGAGTAAAGGTGATTTGTATTTTTTAATGGGGTTATTACCCTACCTTCCCCACACACTCAAAATAATAAATAAATAAACATAAAACCTAGGTGGAAACACCAAAAAGCAGTAGGATTACTTGAGATTTTTGTTATTTTCTTTTTATCTGCTGAACTTTGTCCTCTGAATTGTCTGCATGAAATGTCTGTTCTTTTTTTTTTTTTTTTTTGAGGAAATAGGCTAGGCTATTCCTTTCTAAGCTTTTGACAGTTTGATATGGCAGTATTACTTTTTAACCAATAGGGTTATTTTTAGAGAATACATTTGACATTATGTATCTATAATTTAAAAGGCAAAACTGGCTAGGCACAGTGGCCCATGCCTGTAATTCCAGCACTTTGGGAGCCTGATGCAGGCAGATCACCTGAGGTCCAGAGTTTGAGACCAGTCTGGCCAATATAGAGAAACCATATCTCTACTAAAAATACAAAAATTAGCTAGGTGTGGTGGTGCACACCTGTAATCTCAGTACTGGGGAGGGTGAGGCATGAGAATAGCTTGAACCTCGGAGGCAGAGGTTGCACTGAGCCGAGATCATGCCACTGCACTCTAGCCTGGGCAAAAGAGCAAGACTGTCAAAAAAAAAAAAAAAAAACCAGAGCCTATCTTAGTAATTTAACTTGTTTTTAGCCAACTATATTAAAATGGCAAAGAGGGTGAGATACTGAGATAGGTCCTAAGTTTCAGCTTCTTTTTCTAAATGGTAAAAAATAAACATCACAATACAATATGATTTAAGGAAGAAACAGCAATTACACATAACTTTGAAAAACTGTATATTTAACATTATTTTATGTTTTCCCTTTGGGGAGCCTTTTGGGGTTCCATTAGAATGCTTTTGCTGACAAGAGAAAAGGAATTTCAAACTGGCTTAAACTATGTAGATGGACTGATTTGACAGAAAAGTCTGGAAATAACATCCCTTTTTAGTTGTTTGTTCGACCTGTAACCTTAGTGATTCTCCTGGCCATGTCTCCTCCCTGTGTGGGGTATCTCCTCACTTGATTTCCCTTTGGATTGCAAGATTGTCACCAGGAGCAATGAAAGCCACATGTTTGTTTATATCATTGGGGAGAAAGGGTTACTTCCCACAGCAGTGCTTCTGATGTCCTGAGCTTTTCTCTGATTAGATCACCCTTGATCTGATTGCAATAATGAAAGGAATGTGATTAATTGACTTGGATCACATAGTGCTCCTCACCACCATAACTCCCACCTCCAGCAGAGGATAGGTTTAATCTACCTAAACTACATGACTACTATACAGTGGGGGAAAGGTGTTTTTAGGGAGAGATGCCATGTAGGCAATCATACAATATCTGTTGCTAGTACAGATTTAGATAGTGATGTAATTAAATCAAAATAAACGTAGGAAGAGAGAAATTCCTTATTTCATTTTCTTAGAAAAAATGAAATAAGACACAAATTTGGTGGTAGAAACATTATGCCATGGCTCACTGATTTAAATCCTAGAAATGTATTATTAATGATGCATAAAAATAAAAATTTTTAAAAGAAAAATTTTATTATAATTCATTTAAAAGACCTATTCCAAAGCCATTGTGCTCAAAGGTATTATTATGGACTTGGAATGCTGGCTTAATTGTATAGTGAGACATGTTGAAACAAGACTGTCTTGTAAATAGGTTACGACAGAGCACAGATTAGGAAGCCTCCGGGATCCCAACTGACTTCTCTAAAGCTTTTTAGAACATCTACTCCAGGCAATAGGAACCAATGCTTTTAGTTAGTACAGAAAAATACAGACAACATAAAATAGATTTTTGTCACAGTTTTTTACTGCGACTTTGGTTTGTAGGAGAGGAAAAATACCTTTTTTCTTCTACTCTTTTGGTCCTTGATTGGGTCTCTAACAAAAGACAGATTAACAAGAGAAAAGCATGTGAATTTATTTAATATAAGTTTTATGTGACAAAGGAGCCTTCATAAAGAAGTGAAGACCCAAAGAAACAGTTAAACCTGAGCATTTTTATACCAGGTTTTTAGGAAGAGTGTGAAGTCTTTGAAGAATGTGATAGGACAAAGCTAAGAGCAGTTAACTGGGGGAAACCTAGCAAGATTCATCAGCAGAGGTTCAATCAGATTCCTTTTGGTGTCCCTCTCTTCAGAAATGAGGATACTCCTTTCCTCTGGGTATAGGGAGGTCACCTCTTATCTGAAGGGCTTAATGACCTCCTTCAGGTAAAGGTCAGAAAGTCTTTCCTTTGGGAGGCCAACTTGGGCAAATTACTTGAGGTCAGGAGTTCAAGACCAGGCTGGTCAACGTGGTGAAAACCCATCTCTACTAAAAGTATAGAGAAATTAGTTGGACATGGTGGTGGGTGCCTATAATCCCAACTAACCAGGAGGCAGAGGCTGCAGTGAGCAAGATCATGCCACTGCACTCTAGCCTGGGCAACAGAGCAAGACTCTCAAAAAAAAAAAAAAAAAAAATCAAAAACCAAAATCCTTCCTTTTATAACCTGCTTCAGAGGAGAAGGGGCTGGGGGGAGATCAAAGTGACCCTCCTCTTCTGTTTTCTCAAATTCCTTTAGCTTAAAATATTCAGTACGTCAAGGTGCCATATTTTAGGGTAGCACATCCAGAGCCCGATTACTGGTATCTCTTGGATGCGGTTCATCTCTGCCCCTATGAAATGCATGAGCATCCCTCACCCTGCCATTGAGGGAAGCACGGTTCCTTCCTGATGTGGCTCTCTGCTTTTTGTCTGTTGGTTTTGATTTTTCACTCTCACTTTCAGTCATTGCATATTTCTCATGCTTGAATCAAGGCACCACTAATCCAAAATGTCTCCCAGTTGTTGGAAATATATAACAGCTTCCTTAATTGGTCTTGCTGATGCCCATTCTTTAAGGTTTAAGATGAAAGAGGTGGTGATAGCACCCTCATCCATCCTACCGCACCTTTTCACAGGATAGCATGTTTGGAGTACAGTACTTCTAAAGAAATTCTTTACAGATCCTCTCTTTTTCCAAACCCCCTTCTCATATTAAAAAAAAAAATATTGACGTGCTTGAGGGAGTTTGAGTTGTGTAGCAGGATTATAGCCATTTGCTTTCTAAATTCTGCAAATAATTATCTGTCTCATAAATCTTGGAATCTGGTATTTGTTACATGCTTTATTGGTAACTCAGTAAAAAATATTTTTTTTAAGGGGTTTGGGGGAAGCAATCATCTTTTGAGCTTTTTAAAATAAATATTAGAAACGGCTTGTTGGTCATTAGGATTTTTCCAGACACAGAAGAACCACGAGGAATCACAGTTTGACAAAGGACTTTATCTATATGGATGGACTCTATCTGTATGATATTCAGTTAGGGGAAATGGAAACAAGCGACTGTCTAACATTTGTCAGAATTACTGTAACCATAAAAGTAATCCATAAAAAGTAATACAGTTGATTTTTTTTCCATTTTAGTAATATATTTAGGTTAAATTAGAAAGGTGTTACAGCATTTGATATAAAGGCTTGGTATCAGGTAAACCATCCTGCTTTGGAGATTTGTATACCATTCTTTCTAGAGATTGTAATTTATCTTCTTAGGACTTATTTTTGCAATCTTATTTCAGATTTTTTATTTCCCGCAGTTCTTGTTTTTTTGATTTTGTTCTTTATACTGCATAAATCCGTTTTTCTCCTGTGGTTTAATATTCATTCATTCTCTTATTCTTAAGTTGAATTGCCTTTAACTTTAGCCACTTACTGTCTTAGTTTGAGCCTCTCCCTGCCCTTCCACTGTCCCACGTGGGTGGGGGTAGTTTATTTGGGACATGGTACCAGGAAGTAGAGCAAAAGACTAGGGAGAATGAGGCAAGGAAGGGAGAAAACCAATAAAGGGTTCTAAATATCACTGTGGGTCACCGGGGCTCAGTTTCCCTGAGGCCTCAGGAGCACACCAAGGGAGGCTGAGGTGTTAATCCCACCCCCCAGAGGCATCAGTCCCCACTTGGGGATACATCAAGAAAGCCCCCAGCAGAACAACAAACCCCCCTGCAGCATAGGCTGGAGGTAGGGCAGGAGCACCTGGCACAGGAACTGCCCTTCAAAGCTGCACTGAAGTGACCAAGGGGACGAGGGGAGGAGGGGATGTACATGCGGCCAAAGGCATCTGTTGCAGGGTTTATTTACCTCCCTTGATTATATAAACATCTTCCCTTCTTCACACAAGCACTTAGGCACATTCCTACATTTCTTTGATCTCTCCCATTCTGTCCCCTGCTAAATAATTTTGGGATTGTTATTACTTTATCTTTTGGTCTTTTATTTTTTAAATAACATTGAGTTTTTCTTAATCATTCTTACTGCACATATCTCTGGCACTGTCTGCTTGTTTGTTTTCCATCACATATGCTTCTTCTAAGAGTTTTTTTTGGTTAACTGAGACCTTGAACACTTGGAAATACCCTTTTGTGCTCTCAAATTTGAATGGCAGTTAGCTGGACCTACAGCTGTAGGCTTAAAGCTAATACATTGAGTTTTAATATAATAAAGAACAATTTCTATCTGCTGGAGTGCAGTGGCACAATCACAGCTCACTGCAGCATCGTCCTTGCAGGCTCAAGCAATCCTCCCACCTCAGTCACCTGAGTAGCTGGGACTATAGGCATGTGCCACCACACCTGGCTGATTTTTGTATATTTTGTAGAGATGGTATTGCCCAGGCTGGTTTCTGAGCTCATGTGATTCATCTGCCTTGGCCTCCCAAAGTGCTAGAATTACAGGTATGAGCCACCGTACCCAGCACAGTTTCTTAAAATATGATTACATAATGATTTTTTTTTTTGTAGTTGAGGTAAATATTACAGCTCAAGTAAATACAAGTTTATTTTTCAGTACACTCATGTGATCTCTTCAGTTTTATTTTTCCTTAAATTCTGACAAGGTCTCAGGGTGTCTTTGTCTCTCTCTATATTTTGCATAATTAATTACTTGGAGTAAAACCTGTTTTAAGGTCAGGCACAGTTACTCACATCTGTAATTCCAACACTTTGGGAGGCTGAGATGGACAGATTTCTGGAGCTGAGGAGTTTGAGACCAACTTGGGCAACACTGGAAGACCCCATCTCTACCAAAAAAAAAAATTAGCCATGCAGGATGGCATGCTCCTGTAGTCCCAGTTACTCAGGAGGCTGAGGTGGGAGGACTGATTGAGTCCAGGAGGTTGAGGCTGCAGTGAGCCATGATCGTGCCACTGCACTTCAGTTTGGACAACAGAGTGAGACCTTGTCTCAAAAAAAAAACACAGTAACAAAAATGAACCTTCTTTTTTTACAGTAATAGCAAACTGCTGTTTTATTCTGTGATCTTTTGCTTTCTACAGTATTTCCTCTGGTAATATGTAGATATACAGACTGTTTTTGGCTCCAAAGTGTCTTAGCTAGCCCAGGTACATCTTGAGTCTTAGTAGAAAACTCTTATACTAGAGGGATCTGTAAAGAAGGAATAACGGTAAGAAAACATGCCTTGATTTCAGGAAATCCTCTTGACCCCCAGGATGGTATCCTCTTGTTTACATGTCTGTTTTTATCACCATGCTACCTGAATCGATAGCTAATAATTTATAAAACTCCTTCTTCTAACAGGTTTCTGCTTATTTTTAGTTTTTGATATTATCAGCCTAAAATGACAGTTGATGGTTAAAATACTGTCAATGGATAACAGTATGACTGGACAGTTAAACAGGGTAAAAACTAAGTCCCCCCCCCCATTTTAATATATATATATATTACTCTTGGAATTGGCTCTCAAGTTATGTTCCTTAGGATCACTGGTATTCTACAGAAATAAAACAATACAATTTATTTAAAAAGTGAATTGAATGAGCAAATTATGATTTCTTCTCATAAATTTTTCTTAAATCCGTGCTGAAAGAAATTAAGAAGCAAACTAACAAGAAGAATTTTGGCAACACCTCTAATCATTTTTAGTTTGCCATTCTCTCTAGCTTTTATAATGGAATTAAATCAGTATTTTATGGTATTCCAAAAAGAATGTGTATGGTTTTGAGGCTACTGTGACAGCTGAACATGTTTGAGATCCATTGTTTTTGGTAAAAACTGGCTGAGTTAGAAAATAAAGTGTATAAGCTGAAAAGTAAAGAAGGGTGGTACAAAGATGAGTTCAGCATTTAATTTACATAAAAGTTGTTTTGAATAGATAAAAGTTGTCCCCATTCTGCATGAGATTGTTTTATGAATGTAAATAACATTTTTATTTTGTGAACTTACAGGAGCCCAGGCTTGTGTGCTCGTGTTTTCTACCACAGATAGGGAATCTTTTGAAGCAGTTTCCAGTTGGAGAGAGAAAGTAGTAGCTGAAGTTGGAGATATACCAACAGTACTGGTGCAAAACAAGATTGATCTCTTGGATGATTCTTGTATAAAGAAGTAAGATGGCTACTTTTGGGGGAGGAGGGACAGTAATTCTATAAAGTTAAGACATTTTAATTTTTGCCTAGTTTTACAGGATCTAGGAAAATTTCTATACTTAACATTTTGAAGGTTTTAAATTACTTAAATATTTCAATTAAAATTTCTGTGAGCTTTTCTATGTGACTGGTTTGAGTTAAAAAATTCATTCTGATTCATAAGTAGAGAAAACTGAAGGAATAAAATTTGAAGTCTCTTTTAGAATTCTAATCTCAAGTCTTTGCACAATAAATCCAATTCTTCATGTTAAGTCAAACCTTAATGTAGTAGGAATGTTAAGAAAAGTATTATCCTAGATTTTGTAATATCCAGAATAAATAGCTATCCTGTATTGATGAATTTTAATTAAGGGTTCAGATTCATATTGTTTTGTATAGTTAGAACTCTTAGGCTCAAATCTGTGAACAGAATTTGGCATCCAGATAATTTGTTTGTAAATATTTACTCATTGCATTATTAATATTTTTGCTAGCTTTGAAAGTCTTTGCTTGGTTTTTACCTTTTTTGTCTTCTGTTAGTTGTTTGTTGCTGTATAACAAATTAGCCCAAAACTTTGTCTTAAAACAACAAACATCTATTATATCAGTTTCTGTAGGCCAGGAATTTGGGAGTGGCTTAGTTGGTGGTTTTTCATGAAGCTGCAGTCAAGATGTTGGCTAGGCCTGTTCTCACAGAAAGGCTTCACTGGAGCTGGACCATCCATTTCTATGATGGCTTATTCACTCAGCAGGAAGCCTTAGTTCCTTGCCGGGCCTCTCCTTGGCGTCGCTTAAGTATTCTCACAACATGGCGGCTGTTTCTGCCACAGTGGGTGATCCAAGAAAGAGCAAGACAGAAGTCACAGTGTTTCTTATGACCCACTCTTAGAAGTCACATACTGCCCCTTGCATTGTACATTATTGGACTCCCAAGACCAACCCTGATTATAGTGTGGGAGGAGAGTACACAAGAGGCTGAAGACCAGAAGCCAGGGGAATAGCGGAACCTATGGGACACGGTTACTATAGTCTCTAATGACGTTAATATCAGGAGTCCACAACCAGGAATCCTGATACAACTGAAAATAGGAGTACAATTGGAGATATTGTCATTAATATACTGACTTTGGCTTTAGGCAGCAAAACTGTTTCATGAACAGTAAGAATAAAATAAGAATTCACTGTAAGATTTTCAGAGTGTAGTTAAATACAGGTGTTCTTAAGCAGAGAGAAAATTAAAGTATCATAAAGAAAAGTGATATTTTCTTATTTTAGGGCTAGAGATTAATGACTTTATAGAAAAAATCTTCTGTGTACACATAGAATATAATAGCTGGTGTTTATTTCTCAAGAGTAGTGAAGACTAAAATCAGTTCAGCGCTAAGTGAAAATGTAGCTTTCAACTGGTTTTACTTAACTGAGCATTGATAATCAAGCTCCTTTAAAAAGAAATATGAAAATTTTCTGAAAATTTGATCCACCTTCCCTCCCTGCCCTGCCAAACTGTATTCAGTAAATGTAATTAAAAGTGATTTTTTAAAAAAAAGCTATCAGAAGGTACCTTTGTAAAGCATTTTTCTTTAATTGCTATGCAGTGAGGAAGCTGAGGCACTGGCAAAAAGGTTAAAGTTAAGATTCTACAGAACATCAGTGAAAGAAGATCTAAATGTGAATGAAGGTAAATTGCCTTTAAAAGATATATATTGCAAAAAAATTTTATTCCTGTGCTTTAAAAATTGTGTTGTTTAAAAATTATATTTATAACTAGAACAAGATTTTTTTATTGGCTAACATTAAGTAGAATTTAAAGACTTTCTACTTCTTTTTGTTAGTCTTTAATTATTTACTAATGCCCTTGAATACTTTTCATCCTGGTGAGGTTTTCCATTTTTATTATTATCTTTGAAAAATCTAAGCTATATATGTATCAGAGTATATGCATATGTGTTTTTTGTTGATAGCTGTTAAAAATAACTCAGTTGAGGCCGGGCGCGGTGGCTCAAGCCTGTAATCCCAGCATTTTGGGAGGCTGAGACGGGTGGATCACGAGGTCAAGAGATCAAGACCATCCTGGTCAACATGGTGAAACCCCGTCTCTACTAAAAATACAAAAAATTAGCTGGGCATGGTGGCGCGTGCCTGTAATCCCAGCTACTCAGGAGGCTGAGGCAGAATTGCCTGAACCCAGGGGGCGGAGGTTGCAGTGAGCCGAGATTGCGCCATTGCACTCCAGCCTGGGTAACAAGAGCGAAACTCTGTCTCAAAAAATAAAAATAAATAAAAAATAACTCAGTTGTTCTAGACCTTCATGGTAGTCGATATTCCACCAGTTACAATGAATTTAAGTTGTTTAATAATATTTCCTAATTTAAGAAAGTGAAATTAGAGAAAGATGTTCAATTAGTTTTTTCATTCTAGAATTGCTACTTATTAGGTTGCAACTAGATTTTCTCTTGGATCTCTGTTTTGGATACTTTTCTTCACCTAAAGAAAGTAGACATCTTTTCAAGACTGAGTCTGTTTAGCATTGTTCAGTATTAATTACTATTCGGTTACTTAAAATAGAAGAACCTATCACTGTATTATTTCACTTATTTACTAATAAAATACCATGTACATTTGTTAATATTATCATTGTAATTCTCAGATATTGCCCAAATAATTTTTAAATGTTGACTTTTTAACTAGATTATATGCTTCTAATTCTAATTTAACTTTAAATTTGTTTAGTAAGTATAAATATTATAAATTATGTGAAATGACATATTTACATGCATAAATAATTGATGTGGTTTTGGGCGTTTTCTTTTCATTCTAGTTTTTAAGTATTTGGCTGAAAAATACCTTCAGAAACTCAAACAACAAATAGCTGAGGATCCAGAACTAACGCATTCAAGTAGTAACAAAATTGGTAAGTACCTAGGAAATTTTAGCCCATGTTTATTTGGTAAGTTTGTTTTCTATTCATTATTATTTATTTTTAAAAATATATATAATGTGCTCATTTCTTTCAGAAATGTGATTTAAAAGTAATTATTAAACTGATAAGTATCAGGTCTCTTGTTAAAAGGTATATTGAATTAATGGGGTTTTTTGGCCATTGCATTTTATAAATTCATTTGACAGATTAAACACAGCAGAGATAAAGACTTTTTATAAAGATCTGTCCTTTATAAAAAGGAGCTTTATGACACTTGTTCTTCTGAATCTATACTTATACTGGCTCTTACCTTTTTTCTTTCTTACCATCTTGCTTATTACCCATTACTGATTTTGCTTTTTCTCATGTTAAATGCTAGCAAAACTTTAGCATTCCCTGAAGAACAAGTGTGTTATGTTCTCTTTCACAGTAACTGCCTGACCATGTTTCCCCACCTTACTTTGGATTCCAGGAAAATGAGAGCCTTGCTGCCTCTAAATCTTTTGTACATTCTTTTAAAGAAATATCTTTCTTCCATTGCCCTTCACTACATATATATAAACAAACACATTATTTTCCGGACCTGTTTTAACTAGATTTTTTCTGAGATCTGGCTTTTTTCCTTACTTGGCCATTTTCATTGCATAATTCCTTGCCATCAGAGACCTCAAATGCCTTGTGAGCACAGGACACCTGGTGTGGTCTCCTTGACCCCACTCTTGTCTTCTTCATATCTACTGTATAAAGCTATATTGAATAAGACTTATTGTGGAACAAAGTAAATTCAGAGTCTCTTCATTCAAACATTTAAAGATGGTTTTGCCCTTCCTTTGTACAGCCTTCTGCCCCACCATTACATATATGTATACTCCATTTACTGGTTCTCTCAGAGGTCTTGATCTTCCCTGAGTATGCCCTGTGCTTGCTTTCTTCTTCACTGTTGGTCATTTTGTTTCTCCTGTTGAGAATGACCTCTTTCCCATCCTCTGTCAAAGAACAATTCATTCCTCGAGGCCTTTCTAGAAAGCTCTCAGTTGTATATCTGCCTGCCTGAAGACAGCCTCTTACTCTTTTTCTGTTTTTTTTTTTTTTTTTTAAAGAAACAGGGTCTCACTATGTTGCCCAGGCTGGTCTTGAACTCCTGGGCTCAAGTGATCCTCCTGCCTCAGCTTCCCAGTGTTGTGATTACAGGTGTGAGCCACTGCCCAGTCTCCATCTTCTCCTAAAAGAACAGACAGCTAAGTCTAGGGCATTGCCAACTGTCCAGTTCTGCCTTCTTCATGTGGTTTTTCCTTTCTGATATATCAGGTGCAATGTGTCCTTCCTTTGAACCTTCTGTAGGATTTTGTGTCTCTTTTATGACTCTTAACATGTAATGTCATGTGGCATTACTTGTTTACTGTCCTATTACATTGTAAACTTCTTGTGGGCGAAAATCGGTCTTAATCACCTTTGTATCCGACAGTATCTCTGCCCCGGAATTTTGTGTGTCATGGATGCTAAATGATTCATAAATTGGAGATTACATTTTGTGAATAGCACAGTTCAAAATGGAAACTATAAAGTTCTTTTAGCTACTCATCACTTTTGTCTGTGGGCCACTTTATTACTGTTTTGCGATAAGTAGGAAAAAACCTATCTTACTACTATTAACAGAATCTCATAAATAGCTGGTGTGGTGTCTTGTGCTTATAATCCCAGCTATTTGGGAGACTGAAGCAGGATTGCTTGAGGCCAAGAGTTTGAGACCAGTTTAGACAACATAGCAATAGCCTGTCTCTTAAAAACAAAAGAAAAATTAGCCAGTGGCACATTCTTGTGCCTGTAGTCCCAGTTACTCAGGAGGCTGAGGCAGGAGGACTGCTGGAGCCCAGGAATTCAAGGCTGCATTAAGCTATGATTGCACCGCTGCACTCCAGCCTGGTGACAGAGCAAGACTCCATCTCTTAAATTAAAACAAAACAAAACAAAACCCACACAACTCACAAATACTGTTACTGTTAACTAAGTTAGGTATTCTTGAGAAAGTGATATGATGTGAAGTTAATGTTATTAAAATTACCATATTTACTGATTCCAGATTTCAAAAATAGTCAAAAGATGCAGAACAGTGTATAGAATATGCCGCAACTTAGGTAGAAAAGAGAAGATATATGCATTTTAGCCTATATATGCATGAACTATATCTGGAAGGATAAGTAGGAAAAGTGGTAACACATGTACCCTTAGGGGAGGAAAACTGGCAAGGGGTGAAAGTCCCGGTGAAAAAGAGCCTTAATGTGACCTCTTTTCTTGGGGTGGGGGACAAGGAATTTTGCTGTTTTGCCCAGGCTGGAGTGCAGTGGTGCGATCTTTGCTCCCTGCAACCTCTGCCTCCCTGGTTAAAGCGATTCTCCTGCTTCAGCCTGCCAAGTAGCTGGGATTACAGGCATGTGCCATCACACCTGGCTAATTTTTGTATTTTTAGTAGAGACGGGGTTTCACCATGTTGGCCATGATGGTCTGGAACTCCTGACCTGGTGATCTGTCCACCTCAGCCTCCCGAAGTGCTGGGATTACAGGTGTGAGCCACCACACCCAGCCAGGGTGACTTCTTATAGCCTTTGAACTTTGTACCATGTGTATTAGCTATTAAAAGTAAAACTAAAAGCTTTAAAATAATAAATCTGTGTCCATTGACATATGAATGGATAAGCAAAATGTGTTAATGTGTTATATACCTAAAATGGAGTATTATTTATTTACCCTTAAAAAGGAAGGAAATGCTGCAGTATTCTATATTGGATGAACCTTGAAGACATTATACTAAGTGAAATTAAGTCGGTCACAAAGAAACACTGTATTATTCAATGTATATAAGGTAGAGTAATTAAAATCATAGAGACAAAAGATAGAGTGGTGGTTGCTAAGGTCTACAGGAGGGGGAATGGTGAGTTACTGTTTAATGGGTATCGAGTTTCAGTTTTAAAGATGAAAAGAGTTAATGGAGATTGATGGTGGTAATCATTCCACAACATTGCATATGTATTTAATACCACTGAACCATATGCTTAAAAACAGTAAGATGGTGAATTTTGTTGTATTTTACTACAATTTAAAAAACTGTAAGTATTTGAAAATACTACTGATTTTACTAACAAGCTGGATGCAACAAGTGACTCTGAGGCATGTCAGTGCCAATCACTGTTTTCCCTCAATTTATACAGGTGTCTTTAATACATCCGGTGGAAGTCACTCGGGTCATAATTCAAGTACCCTCAATGGTGGAGATGTCATCAATCTTAGACCCAACAAACAAAGGACCAAGAAAAACAGAAATCCTTTTAACAGCTGTAGTATACCCTAAAATGTTTTGAGAGGAAAAAAATTGAATTTACATTGTGCAATTTAGTAAGAAACCCATTCAGCTGTCATGGTATGTTACAAGGTTTTCAGCAGACTTTGCACCTAATGGCTCTCTGAAAGTGACAGACTTAAATATTGCTCTGCGTGCTTTTGAGAATGTAGAGTGAGACCTCTGGTGGAAAAATTACTGCTCTGTGGACTCCTTTAATTTTTTTTTTACATTAGATGAAGCTTCTCCAATTTTAAGAAATTTCAAAATGGGTTTTGCTAAATTTTAAATGCTGGAAAACATAAATGAAATGCCTAAATATATTGTTATAGATTTTAATACTGTGAATCAGGAAAGATAGCAAGCATTCTTTTCCTCAAATTGGTCATCTGGCTTTTCTGCAAAATAGTATTGGATCTGAATACTTTCACAAAAGTAATACTGAAAGATTAAATCTTGCCAGACTGCATTAGTATTTTAGTACTTGTGCAATATCTGTGTCATGTAGACTGTGAGGTGTGCATGCAGATGTCTGGTACTGGAGTCAGCTGAAGGTAAGTACAGTATTTAAGAAAATATACCTTCTAATTAATTCACTTTTAAAACCATTTACATATTATGTATATGCTTTTATTTTCAAAACTCTGGACATATATTTTGCAAAATGAGCTTGGGTTTAAAAAGTGCTTTGTGCCAAAAAATACCATACCTAATTTTTAATAGTGCTTTACTATCAGAATTTATATTGTTTATTGTATCTTTTAAAAGCAGTAAGCAGTTTTCCTCTGTGACAGCATAGATAAAAGAGGAGTCTAGGAATTTTAATGCTAGAGAATCTCCTTGGTGAGCCCTTATTGCGAAATCTGTGGTATCATCACCCGTAAGGATAGTGAGCTCCTGCTGTCGTTAGATTAGCCAAAGCCCCTTAAGAAGGTACACAGCACATCTGCAATCATTCAGGAGGTCCTGTGAAGTGTGGTGCTGCATCTAACACCTTTTGCTGCTCACTAACCCAGCTTTGCACTTACAAGATTATACTAATCATTTTTAAAATGCACACAAATATTATTATTACTCTTAACCCAAATTATAGATTTTACAGTGCCCTGCAACTCGAAACCATTCTGTTTATACTTTTACATGGTACTTTAAGATGATCACTTCCAAATTTCTCTGACCTTCAGTTTCTAGACTACTGTCTGAAGAACTGTCAGTCCCACATACAAAATCATTTCTTTTACAAAATCATTTCATATGTAATCATGTGTCAAGGCATAAATTTTGTCAGTTGAGACAGTAGCTTTCCAGCTAAGATAATTGCATGAACTGTGTTAAAACTGATTATCGTTCATCAATGGCTTTTTAACCTATAAATAACCCCTTTCAACATACCTGGTTTTTACAGCATTTCAAAATATGTAAAATTAACTTTTCTGTTATTAGAAAATGTGTCATGAAGTCATTTTTCATTATTTGTACTAAAAAATGTTTTATGTATTCCTTTTGTGTTTTGTTTTTTAAGTCTTCCATCTGCACCCCGCTCATCCTCCTAATGTTGAGAAAATCAAATTTTCTGGGTGTGTCCTTGTTAAGTGATCAAAAGTAAATGTTCTCTTTGCCATTTTAGATTGAAAAATAATAAAAATATTAAAAAGAGTAAATTTTTGCTTTTCGTTATATTGAAATGATCTGGAATCATCTATTTCACAGTAATATGTTTCTGTCACCGGTTGTCACCACTCACATTGCTGACAGTGGTATAGGTGTCGGGGGCAAAACCCAGTTCTTAACAGTGGATACTGCTAATCATTCATCTTTTCCACTCTCTTCAGATGATAGAGAGTCTCTTTAAATTCTTGCACAAATTAATACGTTGCAGCAAATAGTCCTTTGGTCTTTATTGGCAGAAGAATCACTTGTTATATGTGTTCTGGTTATTTTTCATATTAGTTGTGTGGATAAAAGTTTGTTACCTTTCTATATTAAAGTAATCTGAGGATAGCTGCAGTTACTCTAATATTTGTAATATAATTTTATGTACTTAGTTTTATTTTTTTAAACAAGAACTGAGAGATCTGTTATACATTTGAATTTTTAATTTGCACTGCTGTATTTTAAACCTAACCATACTCACTTAAAATAATTAAGTAGGCCTGATAGCCACATGTTAATTACTCAATTTAATCAATTTTTAAAGCCTTCACAAATTGATACTTTTTTCCAACACCATTCATTCTCCTAAATACTTTTAACCTTATGAAACCATATGTACTGAAGAAAAACTTTATTCCAGGTTACTGTGCATTTGTGCTGTAATCTACTTTTTCAACATTACAGCTAATCTTTTGCATACAGACATATCACTGTGGAATAACTGCCATATTTCAGAGTTCCTCAGGTTTCCTTTTCCTTTTTCAGTCTCTATGAATTAAATAGTATACAGAATAGCCCATATAAAGCAATATAGTTAAATAAAACCAGGTTAAATGATTTCCTTTGTATCTGCCCAAAGTTGATAGCACACATGTACTTTTACAAAATAAACTAAAACTACCAAAAAGAGGATGAAAACTTTCCTCATTGTGGAGTGGAGTTTTAGGTGGTTGCTTTAGAAGTTGGTAATGTAGTGCTCAGAAAGAACTCTCGGTAACACATACTCCTTGGACCTGTAAATTTTAGGAAATGGGACCTTTTCTGAAGATCTTAGAATGGGGAGTTGGCCTTAGGACCCTAACACGTCCCAACTTGGTGTTGGACCCTTTTAATAGAAGATATTGTTAATTATTAACATCTTTTTCAAAACCTTTGAAATAGTTACTGGTAACCTGGTAAAATGTTCCCATTAATCTATCATTACTCTGTTTCTCTGAAAACAAAATTAACTGATGAGGCGAAAGCTAGTTCCACGGGGCACCTACCTAATGAACAGGACTTACTCAGTTTTAACTGTTAGTTAAGAATGTCATGTGTATTATAGTCACTCTTTAGGATTTTAGTTATAAAACACCTAAGTCTATCATCACACAGATGAATTTATTTGCTAACAAAATATTTAAAGCCACAGTAGACTCTGAAATATCCAACCATCAAACTCCTGGGTAACTGGATTGGCTATAATAATCTTTATTAGGTAGTGCTTCTTTTCATCTCTCTCTTGAAATGTCTACAGGAGGATGTTAGTAAATGGTCTTTTAAAAATAAAAAATTTGGAATAAAAGGAAAACTGAATTTCTTCTATATTTTTGTTACTAATAAATAATGCTTTTGTAAATTTGAATGGAAAACCACTTGTATATTGTTATTTGGTTGCAGTTATGCTCTTGAGCTTAATTTAAAATACAGTACTCAATAAAAATTTCATGAAGGATGAATTCCAATAATCAAAAAATAAATGCATTTCAAAGCTAAAATTTTGTGTGATATGTATGACTGTATCAACAGGGTGCAACTAAATACTAAAATATATAATGTAACTTCTTTAAAGATCAAAGCGACCTAAAAATATTTCATATTTCAGATACTCTGCCAATACTTAATACCCTCCTTTTACTGAAAGCAGTGCTAACAAGGAATGGCAGGAGGACTACCTTAAAATTGTATATTACATTCTAGAAATGGTATAGAATTGAGATAGAGTAAAACATACTCTATATCCACTTAATGTATATAAATGACAGCAGTTTAAATGAGGGTAAAAATGTGACCCAGGAGATTCATCATCATTTGAAAATAAATTATACTCCCCCCTCCTTTTTTTTTTGAGACAGTCTTGCTTTGTTGCTAGGCGCCAGGCTAGAGTGCAGTGGTGTGACCTCGGCTCACTGCAGCCTCCGCCTCCGGGGTTCAAGCAATTCTCCTGCCTCAGCCTCCCAAGTAGCTGGGACTACAGGCATGCACCACCACGCCCAGCTAACTTTTGTATTTTAGTAGCGAAGGGGTTTCACCATGTTGGCCAGGATGGTCTTGATCTCTTGACCTTTCTATCTGCCTGCCACAGCCTCCCAAAGTGCTGGGATTACAGGCATGAGCCACTGCGCCTTGCCTTACTCCTCTCATTCTTGGAAATAAAAATACATGGTAAGAATCAACACGTTGGCCAGGTGTGGTGGCTTACGCCTATAATCCCAGCACTTTGGGAGGCCGAGGTGGGTGAATCACAAGGTCAGGAATTTAAGACCAGCCTGACCAATATGGTGAAACCCTGTCTCTACTAAAAATACAAAAATTATCCGAGCATGTGTGGTGGGCACCTGTAATCCCAGCTACTCGGGAGGCTGAGGCAGGAGAATCACTTGAACACAGGAGGTGGAGGTTGCAGCGAGCCGAGATCGCACCACTGTATTCCAGCCTGGGTAACAAAGTAAGACTCCCTCCCCCCCCCCAAAAAAAATCAACACACTGAGATTTCATGCCTCTTGGATTTGGCTTTAGGCACAGAGTGCTTGGAGACACTACAGACCAGGGACCCCAAGCAGCTTGGAAATGTGGATCATAGCTCTTCAAGTCTGTGATCAGAAATGAATGGCCTCCAATAAAAACTCCATTGCAAAAAAATGGGAAAAACAATGCTAAGAATACCAAGGTCAAGGAGGCAGAGCCAGAGTAATTAGTGGTAGAAAAACGCCCTGGACTGGCCGGGTGTGGTGGCTCACGCCTGTAATCCCAGCACTTTGGGAGGCCGAGGCGGGTGGATCACGAGGTCAAGAGATCGAGACCATCCTGGTCAACATGGTGAAACCTTGTCTCTACTAAAAATACAAAAAATTAGCTGGGCATGGTGGCGCGTGCCTGTAATCCCAGCTACTCAGGAGGCTGAGACAGGAGAATTGCCTGAACCCAGGAGGCGGAGGTTGCAGTGAGCCGAGATTGCGCCATTGCACTCCAGCCTGGGTAACAAGGGCGAAACTCTGCCTCAAAAAAAAAAAAAAAGAAAATGTCCTGGACTGATGGGGAAGCAATGGGGAGCTGGGAGCACTAGCATTTCCCAGAGTGGAGGGGATTTACAGATGCTGACAATACCTGAGAACTTGAAAACTTGACTATTCATTTAATTTTCAAAAAGCTGGTAAAGAAAAAAATTATGCACACAAAAAATCATTTCAGCCTGATGACAGCAAATCAGTCCGCGAATAAACCAAGTGGCTTTGCCATAGATAGAATTAATGTTTCTCATGAAATGGAAAGATTTAAATAAGGCAGAGCTGGAGCTGGCAAAGGAAGTAACATGAATGTCTTCCGATTGTAACTGCTTTTTATAAAGCGACTTAACTTGGCATTTTGGTAGAGAAAATGAAGTTCAATATTGCTTGCATTGAGAAATACATATATAAAATCAATTTGGATCCTGATTTTGTTTTTCAGTATGAATAACCTACTTTCAAATAAAAACTGTGTTCATTTCTAAACAGTATCTGGAGAAGTGGTTGAGGTTTTTGTATCAATAGCACTAATTACTTTGAACAAGTAAGTGTTCTCTAGTTGCCTCACTTTATCACAGATAAAAGAATCAAAACACTGGTGAACCTTTTTAACAAAATGCAAACTAAAGTGTTGATACTCTGCTGAAAAGATTCTAGTGAAATAGCTACATTTTAATTACTGAAAAAAGTATAAATTGCTATAACCTTTATAAAATTTTAATACCTGTGAGGCCATTAAAACATATATACTCTTTGACCAAATATAATTCACTCCTGGGCCTTTATACAGAGAAAATAAAAAATGAAAGAAGGAAAAAGTCCTGTGTACAAAAGTATATTGCAGTAATAGCAACAAGTAGGAAACAACCTACATGTTCATAAAAGGGGAATGGATAAAGATATAACTACATAAAATAGAGCTAAGTTGGCAATTAAACAGACTTTATATTAGTATCTAACATTTTTAAAAAGGCAAGGTACAACGTAGGAATTTTAGAGAATTGATGCGTTTGAGAAAAGATGAAGCAGATATATAATTGTTCACAGTGGTAAGTTATAGATGATTTTCTCACATTTTATGTCATAGTTTCTCATATCAAAAACTACATTCATATTGAGACACGTAAATCTTTATATCCAGAATAATTTGGTATAGATGCCTTAACATTGCTAAATGAGACAACTTTGGAAAGATTCTTGTTTTGTGATTCCTTTTATCCTAAGCACAGTGCTTTGTTAACACTGTGTGTGTGCTGCTTGGGGTAAAGAATTTCTAGGCCAGGCACTGTGGCTCATGCCTGTAATCCCAACACTTTGGGAGGCCAAGGTGGGTGGATCATGAGGTCAGGAGATTGAGACTATCCTGGCCAATATGGTGAAACCCTGTCTCTACTAGAAATACAAAAAAAAAAAAAAAAATAGCTGGGTGTGGTGGTGCGTGCCTGGAATCCCATCTACTTGGGAGGCTGAGGCACGAGAATAACCTGAACCCAGGAGGTGGAGGCTGCAGTGAGCTGAGATCTGCACTTCATCCTGGTGACAGAGCAATACTCCGTCTCAAAAAAAAAAAAAAAAGTCTAGTCAGCTAAATGCCCCAGGTGACTGCATGATTCCATGCTAGACCAAGTACAGGAAAAAGCAGTGATGATGTTCTTGCCCTTAGCTGAGCACTTGTTTTCCCCGACAAACTGTATTCACCCACAGAATAGTGAAATAAGCTAGATCCTAGTACGAGACAAAAATTCAATCTAAAAACTCTCTAGATAGACAATTAAAATATTGCTAGTTTTGTTATTCACAAAACTGAAGATACTTGATGGAATATTTTCCTCATCTCAAACAACTGTCAGTATCAACTAAGTAGCTATACCTAACACAAAGAACTAGTTACCAATTAAAATAGTATTGTACCATTTTTACACCACTATGTGTAAATGCTCTCGGGTTTGAAGACTAATTGAATCTGCTTTCAGCATTTTGTTGCAGAGTTTTGGAACTAGCTCCTTTAGAATGCTCTAACAGCTTGATGGCCTTGTCAGAGTTTTCAATGTTTCTAAGCAGAGTCTCTAATCTCCTCTTAATTTTCTTCTGATCTTCAAGAGCACAGCCAATGACTATGGATTGAAACTTCTGATCAACTGGCCCATGTGGCACCTCAGAGGAACATGCACTGTAAAGCGACATTAAATGACTCTTGGCATTTCCCAAATCATCCAGAAACTTATTGACCACCTCATCGATAATCCTTGTGGCATGCTTTAGGGATTCTTGCTGCTGGGGGTTTCTAATTGTTTCTACTGAAACTTCAACGGTGAGAGTTCTTCCCATCAAACGGTTTGCAGTCAGATTTAATTCTTCTCTTTCTCCTAAAATACCAATCGATATGAGACATAAGCTTATCCATGTCAAGAACATTAAGGCATTTGTGACTAAATTTATTAAGTACCTCTGCTATGCAATTTTTTTAAAGATAAAAGCTAAAACTATAGCATATAAGATTAACTGATGAAATGTATTAGGTTACCGAAAGAGGTTGAAGAATACCATTTCCTAACAATCTTTATATATGGGATCCCAGAAGACTTCCCAAATTGGCATGTTTGCAGAAGAATTGGCAGGTATACATTTGTAACTAGGATGGAGATCAAGTCTTAACACCGTGAGGAGTAAGCATATATAGGGTTTGTGCTGGGTAGAGCTCGAGGTCAGATGTCCTAGATCTCTCCATAAGGACATGTGCATTGATCAGAACACACTGCCCCAAATTTTGGTTGAGAAAATACAGCCATGATAGAAGATAAGCTGGCCTCAATACAGGCACTGACTTCATCTTTCTCCAGACAGAAGCAGGACAGGAGTCTAAGTCTCGGCCAGCACAAGGAGGAGCTCTATCAACATTTCATTATTTATATGAAAAAGTCAGCAGTCTCCTGCTTCTTCTGTTTTGTAACTTCCTAACTCATTAATCTTTGGGCAGGATAGTGTAGAGAGACTAGATCATGACCCACCACAGATGTGCCACAGTTTTGATCTGGATTTAGATTGCTTAGTTATCTCACCAGCCACTTGGCTCACTAATGAGGCCTGTGTGGCACCAAAGGAGCCCAAGTAGGAAGTACAATGCCAATTAAAGGAAATCACCAGTGACCTATTTCAACACAGCCAGTCATGTTCTTCACATGAAAATGACAGCACAGGCCAGGTGCAGTGGCTCACGCCTGTAATCCCAGCACTTTGGGAGGCTGAGGTGGGCGGATCACCTGAGGTCAGGAGTGCCAGACCAGCCTGGCCAACATGGTGAAACCCTGTCTCTACTAAAAATACAAAAATTAGCTGGACATGGTGGTGGACGCCTCTAATTCCAGCTACTCGGGAGGCTGAGGCAAGAGAATCGCTTGAACCCGAGAGGCGGAGGTTGCAGTGATCCACGATCATGCCATTGCACTCTAGCCTGGGCAACAAGAATTAAACTACCAACTCAAAAAAAAAAAAAGGCCAGGCGCAGTGGCTCAAGCCTGTAATCCCAGCACTTTGGGAGGCCAAGGCAGGTGGATCATGAGGTCAAGAGATCGAGACCATCCTGGTCAACATGGTGAAACCCTATCTCTACTAAAAATACAAAAAATTAGCTGGGCATGGTGGCGCATGCCTGTAATCCCAGCTACTCAGGAGGCTGAGGCAGAACTGCGTGAACCCAGGAGGCAGAGGTTGCGGTGAGCCGAGATCGCGCCATTGCACTCCAGCCTGGGTAACGAGAACAAAACTCTCTCAAAAAAAAAAAAAAAAATGACAGCACATTTTTACGTTCATGCCTTTTTTGGTCCTACAAATGTCCTCATTTCCCCTGCATTTTCTCCCTTCTCTTTATTTTAGGCCTCAATTCATCTTTTCTTGTCTCTACTTCTCTGCTTCCACTCTCTCACCCTTTTCCTCCGCTTTCCAATGTCTTGCAGTCCAGTAACTTGTAAAGAACTGAAGTTATGAGTGTGAACCTGGGATAAAACACATGGCCTTACTGCTTGGGGCCAGCTCTTCTGAGCTTGCAGTCTTTTTCCTCTCTCTCCCAGCTATGGGCTTGGGGTAGGGAGCATACTGCAAGAAATCTCTGAGTCTAAGTGGCTGTTGTAATAAACTGACAGCTGCAGCTGCTCTCTGCGGCTCACATTAAATGCTGTGGCCTAGAGCACACATACCAAAAGTCAAGCAAAAATTGACCCACACTTATCACAAACTCTTTAAAGCAGTGTAAAAGACGAGCCCCTTCTGTGGAGATGGCTCTCACCGTCACTGATCTGCCTCATGTCCTGGCTGTTTTGGATACTGTGGATCATTTCCAGAAGGATTTCTTTCTCTTGTTCAACAGCAGTTGCTGCTTCTCTCAAAGCTTCAACCCTATAGAAATTGGGGGAAAAAAAAACAGTTACTGTATGGAGGATGTTCTTCCTGTTAATTTTCTTTCTCTCTCATTCAGCCCAAATCAAGTTTAAAGATCACTTTTCAAAAATTCTTCATTCTTGCTTTAAAATTCTTTTTTCTATTTTTATCCATTTGTCTTTCTCCCATTTCCTCTCAGCTCATAAGGAAATCATTCTCTTTAGTGTTTGTCTAACAGCACTTGTTTTTTTTATTAGATCTGTATTGTTTGTATATTTTGAATTTATATCTCATTCTGTTTTTGCTTTTTCACTTAGCATCCAGGTTCTTATGAGTACTTTTTTTTGAGACAGAGTCTTGCTTTGTCACCCAGCTGGAGCACACTGACACGATCTCACTGCATCCTCCACCCCCTGGGTTTAAGTGATTCTTGTGCCTCAGCCTCCAGACCCGGCTAATTTTTGTATTTTTACTACAGACAGGATTTCACCATGTTGGCCAGGCTGGTCTCAAACTCCTGGACTCAAATGATCTGCCTGCTGCAGACTTCCAAAGTTCTGGGATTCAGGTGTGATCCACCGCACCCAGCCCCCATTCGTACTTCTAATCAGTTGCTTCTAACTGCTGTATAATACTCCATGTGTATACCTACCTGATTTTTCCTCTCCACTCTCCCAGAGATGTACAATCAGGTTGTCTACCAGATTCTCATTACACTATAAATAACACTTTTATGAATAAACGTCCCTTTTGGACCTTGGCGAGGATTTCCTTAGGACATATACCAGGGCAGCATTGCTGAGACACAGGGTATATGTACTCTGCTTCTGACTTAGTACTACGATTATTCTGCAGAATACCTGTATTCTTCATCCAGTCTCCACAGCAAAGCACAGGAGTCCTCGTATCCTTACCAGCACTCCACATTTTCCAACTTACTGCCAGTCTAATAGAAATACACTCATATGTCAGTGTTAACTTGCGTTTTCCTAATAATTTCAGATATCTTTCTGTATCGTTAGCCTGTTCATAGACTTTTCCTATTTTGTTTTTCTATTTGTAAACAGGAGTTACTGTCCTCTTGTTGATTTGTATACTCAAGAGATTCTTATTGGTCACAGATATTGCAACCATCTCATCCGCTCATATAGGCCCCATGTCTGGGATGTCTTACACTAAAGAGAGACACTTATTTTGAGGTGATCAAATTCATTTTTTTTTCTTGTTTTGCTTTAAGGCTTATGTTTTGAAGTTTTGACCTAAGGTCTTCCCCAACCTCTTGGTCATATTTTCCTATTTTCCTTCTATTAACTTTCTAGTTCTACCTTCCTTATATTTATGTCTTTAATCCACCTAGAATCAACCCTTCTATGTAGTAGTTCGGTAAGGATGTTGTTTTATTTTTTTTCCAAATAGCCATTTTCCCCAACATTATTTACTAAACAATCCATCTTTCCCCTAGCGAATGTATATTAAGTTTATCTCCAAAATCTCTATTTCATGCATTAGTATATTTAACTGTTCTTATACCAGTGCCCAGTTTTTTTTTTAATAGCACCAGCCTCATACTACATTTTAATATTTGGTAGAGCAGGCCCCTCAATCTTCTTTAAAGATAACTTAGCTATTTATGGACTTTTACGTCTCCATATAAACTCTAGGCTAAATTTATTGTGTTTCTCAAAAATCAAGAGAAGTTAAACATCTTTATAACGTCATTCTGTTAAAGGGCGTGATATACGTCTCTTCATTTATTCAGATCTTCTATAGCATTCTGATGTATTCTTCATAGTAGTCTTTGTGGATATTGTTGCTGTTGTGAATTTATATTTTCTAGTTGATTTTTACTTGTTTGAGAAGTGCTGGTTTTGTAGGTTTATCTTGTCGCTGACGACCTTAATTTACATATACTCATTTAAGTGTTCGGTCTATTGATTCTGTTGGTTCTTCTGGGTTAATGATTGTATCATCTGCAGTAGTTTTTATTTCTTCCTTCCCAATCCTATTATCTTTTTTTTTTTTTTTTTTTTAAGAAAAGGTCCTCCAGTACTGTATTAAACAGTGGCAATGATGGAGGTATCATTGTCTTTTCCCAAATTTAAGGGAAAGTCTCTGTGTTTTTTTTTTGTGTTAAGTCCTGTTCAAACTATAGAAGTACTACTTTCCCCACCTCCCTCAATTGCACACACATGCACTAACTATACATACACATGAATATACCCAGTCACTAAAAAGCTAAGCTGTGGAATCATGGGAGCAAGATAAAAATATACATATTGTATATTTAACCTGTTCTGTATTTCCAGGGCACCTTCTTATTATGAATTACAGTAACTAAGTCACCAACTTTTGCAAAATGCAATAGTGACAGACCTATCCCCAGTATTTGGATGGTCTTAGAAATACAAGGTCATAAAGATCTAATCCTAATTGCTGTCTTAAGTGTGCACAGAAAGAACAACTTCACCAATGTTTTAGCATGTTCAATTCCATAAAAGGATCCTCCCCTACCCCAAGCACACACATGCGTTTTCCCCTTTGGTTACCCACCTGTTATACCCCAAAATAGTACTGACAGGCTGTAAAATCACAAGGTATCTTTATTCTTCAAGATATTAAACACATGTCAATCAATAAGAGCTTGTTATGTTGCTCAGGTTGGCCTTGAACTCATGGCCTCGCCTCCTCAAGCACCAGGACAACTGGCCGGAGCCACTGCGGCCCCCTAAACACATGTCAAACTTTGTGTTTATAAAAGCCAGTAAAAGCAAAGAACTGGGAAGAATCTCATGTGACAAATTTGGCTAGAGAACACAATCAAAATACAATATTCTACAGAGTAATAGTAATGGCAAGTATCAGGCCCTATTACAGGACTATTCCCTATTTACTTAAACATTTTACATTAGCAGTCTTTCAGAAAGATAAACTAGGGCCCAGAACATAAGAAAGAGACTGAGTTGGCAATGAATACTTATGCTAAAAGCACAAATCATGACCCCAATAAATATTTAGAAAAGTGACACAGGTGAATCATGTGACTGGTAAATGAGAAGATGCTGAAAGAAGAGATTAATTTTTCAACACTTTTTCGGTTTGTATTCAATTGTAAGATGATAAAGAGAGAACAATGTTATTCTGAAAAGGAAAGTTTCATTTACTAGTTACAGCAGTCAGATCGTGTTGTTAACAAAATAAGATAAAAAAGACATTCTAGGAAAAAAAATATAAGCCTGTCATATGAAGAAAATATTTTATCATTAAATGAGACCAAATAATTAGATAGAACTTCTAAATTTTGTATTTTTGGGACCCCCCCCCCACCCCCAAAGGCTTTCTTTAAATATATAATAGAAATTACCAGGGCATTATCCCTATGAAAAACAGATTTCATCATTTATAGAACTTCTTATATACATTTTTATGCATACCTTTTTCATTTCATGAAAAGGCAAAATGTCATTCTTCAGAATGTAAACATCTCAGGGTTTATTTGGCGGAATGGGTTTTTCACGTCCTAGTCCCTCTTCAGGTAGCTTTCTTTCTCCCTGACCCTTGTCTACTGGGTGATCATTCTTCAAAACCCAATCCCTTTGGCAGGAATTGTTTCCTTAGCTTCTCCCTTCCTTTCCCATAAGGCAATTCATGCTTCCTTTGGCCCTGTACATTCATTTATTCTACGGACTACCTCATATCTTACATTTTTTTCTTTTAAAAAGCTGAATCTAGATCTCTAGTTAGTTTATTTAAGTAACATTTGTACTGTTCATCAGCTATTGCTATCCTTAAACTCATTACATGTCTTTTGTCTACACTTTACAATTTTCCCAGTAGTTCTAGAAAAATCTTAGACATTGTATCTTTGAATATTCCCTGACTCCCATTCTATTATTTTCTTCTGGAACTCTGGTTAGAGAAATGTTGGACCATCTCACTTTATCCTTCATGTTTCTTAATATCTCATCTGACAACACTTCTCTTGGCGGAGAGGGGCAGTTCTGTTTTTACTAACAGATCCTGGAAGCAGCTACAACTCCAAATTGGGAAAGAAGTTATCCTCACATCAAGGCTGGCCTGGGGCTGTGCTCCTGGAAAACTCATGAAATCACAACTAAGTAGGCTTTGACAAAAAGAAATTTTAGTCAGAATACTCAGGAAGACAAAACCGGAGCGCAGGCATCCTCAGATAGCCCCCAAGTCTTGGGCACCTCATGAACCTCGGTGTCAAAACAGCAAACTGGTGGGAGCCTTAGGAGGAGTACAACAGAAATTTTGCCCAAACTGTGGCTACTGTTAATATGTCCGCTAATAGAGAATGCAGTGAAGACTGCCGGCGCCACCACTACTAGCTGTGCAAATGGGTCAGTCGCCTATGAAAGAGGATAATAAGGGAACAGTGCTTGTGACCCAATGAAGTAAAGCAGGTAGAGTTTAACAGTGACTTGATAGCACTGACTAAAATCAATTACACAAGTTAATATGTCTAATGTGTCTAGAATTTTTGTATTTTTAGTAGAGACGGGGTTTCACCGTGTTGGCCAGGCTGGTCTCAAACTCCTGACCTCAGGTGGTCTGACCACCTCAGCCTCCCAAAGTGCTAGGAGTGAGCCATTATGCCCTGCCGTTTACAGGTTCTTAAACTCAGAGTTCTGTCTCTTATTCCATACTCCTGTATCAAAAGAATGCTATAATGATCACTTTTAGGCAATGTAAAATTCTGAAGGTTTTTCCTAATCATCACCAAAGTATTACATTACATTTACTGTCAAGACATGGTGTAAAGAAGGGACTGGTGTTTTTACTGCAAAGACCCACTCTTCAGTAGTATGTCCTTAGGCAAGCCACTTCCATCCTTATGGACCTCACTTCCCTCATTTCTAGGAGAGAGTATGTGCCTTCCACCTACCTCAAAGGGTTTTTAAACCTTCAAATAACAATGTATATGAAAGATGTTCTTTTCAATTACAGGCTATTATACAATATTAACTATGATGCCATCTTGTTTTGTGACTCCTGGAACACTGGCACACCCTAACATGAAACTTTAAAGCCAGACAAATGATCCTTATCACCCCAACCCCAGCTCTTCACTACCTGGGTGCAGGTTAAGCCACAGCGAATGGCTGACAGGAAGGCAGAAGGACCTGTGATGTGGTAAGCTGTGGGAAATATGTGAACACCCAATCTCCCAGTCCTGTCATTTTCCTCTCTGCCAGTCTCCAAAACCCACCCCACAAACATCTTCATTACCATCTTGAGCTTTCTAGGAGTTACACAATGCCTAGCACATAGTACGTGTTCAATAAACACTGAATTAAAGGCCAATTTAAAGTGAATTTTTATCTCTTTCAGGAAACTCATATATTCATCCATATTCCTACATTTTGAAATGTGACATACTTAACTTTAAGAAAATTCAGGCATTAAGTATTAGAGCCTGGAAAGCCAGGCTTCCTGGCTTCAGATTTGGAGTTTACTCCTCTCTAGTTGTGTGACTTTGGACAAGTCATTTAAGCTGCTAAGCCTCAATTTCTCTAACTGTAGAATGGTGATAATAGTAACTTCCACAAAGACATGAGGTCTGGCACATAATATGTGTTCATTAAATGAATAAACACTAGCAGGTGTTTTAGAAAAAACTCTCACACTGTGTTTTTCTTCTGCTGTCACATTAACAACACAGACGACTACTGTGAGCAAGTATGTGGGGGATTTTCCCCACCAAGCAGTGGACACCAGCTAAACATCCTCCAACTCAGTTCCAACACTGTCTACCTGGAGACAGTGTCGACCCCACAGGTTGAAAGCTCAGTCCCCAAGACCCTACCCCCACCCCCAAAAGTTGCAAGTCTAGGCCTCCAGAACTTCTGGCCCACTGGCTTCAAATTGGGGTTCCCATGTCCCCTCTTTAGGTTTAACTTGCTGGAGCAGCTCACAGAATTCAGGGAAACACTTACATTTACTTACACTTACTTACATTTACTGGTTTATTATAAAGGGTATTACAAAGGATATGGATGAAAAGATGTATAAGGTGAGGTACAGGGGAAGGGGCACAAAGCTTCCATGCCGTCCCTGGGCACACCACCTTCTAGGAGCTTCCACATGTCCCGCTATCCGGAAGCTCTCCAAACCACATCCTTTTGGGTTCTTATGGGTTCTTCATTAAATAAGCATGAATGACAACCATGTAGAAATGTGACTGGACAAAAAGGGTATGCTCTCACACTAACAGACCAAATGGGGAAACCTAGCAAGGCCTGTCTATTCAGATTCTTCCAGGCCTCAGTGCTCAACTCCTTCCTCCAGGGCATGGGGCAGGACCCTCTCTGGAATGAGGGTCTTTTGACCCACAGTCAGACAAGGCAGGTGAAAGAAGGTCAGAGAGAGATTCTTTTCCCTGAGGCCTAAAGCACCCCAACATTATAAAATAAGACGGTAAAAAGAGTTATGGGAGTTATTAGCCAGGAACTGTCATAGCGTTTTTTATAAATTACAATAATTGTTTAAAAGTACCAATAAGTAAGATGGTTTGAGCTGATGAGGAATGCAAAACTCAGACTCTATTGAGACCTGATCATAAAAATGGAGAAAAGGGAATCACCTTTAGAAGGAAGAAATACAGAAGACAAAATGCAGTCCAAAAAAGAAAAAAGGCTAGTGTTTTGATAAATTCTATTACAGATAAATAAAAACCTTTAACAGTTAGTAGAACTGCTGTCAAACATTTTAAACATCATGTAGGTCAGTTCATATTCCAGGTCACAAAACATTTGGCATAATCCTATTTTCAGTTTCATAGGGAAGAAATTTCTTACTCAATTGACTGGACCAATGTGGTTAGGGAATGTTAAGTGCACACAGCTAAGTACAAACTGTAAGGTTTTATTCTACCCTGTTACCCTACTTTATTACTCAACATACAATCAAACTATGAGAGCAAAATTACATAAGAGTTTACTAGTTTCTTTTAAAAATCAACCTTGTACTCATGATTCTCATTTTAATAGTGTAGTGTTCTGTGCCATTGCCCGTGTGGTTTCAAAAAAAACTTTAATAGGATCAGTATTAGCATTTTTTCTCTATTTTTGCTTACCTTCAGAAATCCTTTTCAGCCAGTATTACTTTTTTAAAAAGAAGAAAAAATGCCTACAAAAGTCTAGACTAAAAAAAAAAAAAAAAAAAAAAAGTCCTTGAAACAAACAGCCACGTATTAATCAGACTTTTCTCAACTCAAATATTAAGCAAGTTGTAATTTAATCACTGATGTGCAGTAATCAGAATTCATTTTACATTAATCAAACATTAGAATATAATAATCTTCAAAACTTGTGGCTTTATTTTAAAGAGGAGTACTTCAGAGTGCTTTTGTACCTACAACAATGTGAGGCATTTCAAGTTGGAGGACAATGACTCAGCTTGAAGGAAGGCAGGGTAGAGTAACATCCTCCCTATTCCTTTAGGAAAAAATCTTTTCTTTCTAAGGAAGAGCCAGAGTGAAGTGGTTGAGAACATGCCCTTAACATTCTGAAGATATGGAGAACTGTGAGTTACTTGTTATGTGGCTCCCTAAGGAGAAACATTATCAGTTGGAGGGACTTCAAGTAACTGAGGCCACTAATTTCTGCTTTCGCTGTACTTTTCCTGGGAGTGGAATGGGTCAGGTTTGCTAGTACATAGAAAATCCATGAGGAAGCATTACTTCTCTCTTCCACTTGCCTCATTCTGAGTGGAACCCCAGAACCCGGCGTAGGGCTGAGGTTTCTCTGCTGCCATCCATGAAATTATCATGAGTGGAGAATTTCTCACTCTCTGGCTCTTTTCTCCCAGTAGTAACAGTAACAGTGCCTCACTTGTTAAGAGATACCGTGGTTACTGAAGTATTTTCTCGGCAAACGGACACTTCATGCTTGGGTATACTAACGGAGGGAGATAAAGACACACACGCAGTGTTTCCCCAACTTTTTGGCTCACATGCCTCTGCTCATGCACAACCTAGAGAAAAAGATGGAACCAACTCCTGTGTACAGTTTCAGGGGATTGCAGGTGCCTAACACGATTTTAACTACACCTGTTCACAAAAGTTTCACAGGAAATTGAAATAAACGTTCAACAGGAAGTAGATAAAACTTTTCAATACACCGTAAAAGTCCTTCCATAAATCTATTAACATTAAACTGTTTCGGAATTCTACGCACGTCTACTTCTGTATTACCTAATAAAATCTTAAGCAAGAAAAGGAGAAAACTATCTTTTCATGCTTTCAGGCCAGTGACTATCACTTAGTCTTCCATGCAGGGAGGTGCCCAGTACGGAGAAATTAACGAAGCGGCTGAATCCCGCCAGCGAGGTTAGGGGAGACAGGGGAGGCGGCAACGTCTTCACTGCACTAAACACCCAGTAACCTACCACCCACCGCTCACCCCTCTCTAATCTGCTCTCAATGGGTCGCGGGGTTGGTTTTGTTTTTTTCCATTTTTGCTCCCAAGCGCTCTGAAGCAGGGAAACTTAATTTCACGTGAAGGGCCACTGTAAACTGCTGCCTCCCTTAAAAACGCATAACGGGAAAAGAGTAAGTTAATAACATTTGGGGCCACACAGAAGATTCTAGAAGTTCTGCAGACCCCGGCTGCCACAGTCCTTAATCGCATGGAATCTCACCGGGACTTTTATATCCTCTGATTTTTTTTCCCACTCTCCAACACCCAGGTAAGTCAATCAAAGTGTGGCCACTGATTACGCCCTCACAGGTTTGGCTTAAATCGAACGCGTTCTCTGTCGGACTAGGGGAGAACATCCGAGAAACAAAACTGCTCCACGTCCATCCACCACAAATCTGAACAAGCAACTTCTGCTGCCGCCGCTTCACTGTGCCGCAGACCCCGGCCAGCCACACACGGCCTCCGTCTGCGAACCGCCCGCACTGCGAGAAGGACGCCCGAGACCGCCCGCCAGCCCGCTAGCCCGCCGCTCACCTGAGCTCCAGCTGGTCCAGGCTCTCCAACAGGCGGCTGGAGCGGTCGGCCATGGAGGAGGAGCGGCAGAACCGCCCCTCGTTGGCTTTAGCGTTAATCTTCGCTTGAGCCATCTAAGCTTCCGACGCGGGGCAGCCGAGAGGTCACCGGCCCCTCCGGCGGCGGCGAATGGAGTGTTCCTCCGGCTGCAAGCGCTGCCGTCACTAGGCGGGCGCCCGCCCTCCCTCCCTCCCTCTGACGCCCGCGGGGGCAACCCTGGAGGACTCGCTAACACCGCTGCTGCCGCGTGGCCAAACAAGGGCAGGCGCGGCGCCCGCGGGGCTCGGGGATGCCGGGCCTGGGAGGGAGCAGCCGCGGCCGGAGGAAGAGGTGCACGGACCACAGGGGCTCGGGCCTGGGGAGCGCAAGCCTCTGAGGCGCCAGGAGGGGCGCACGCACAGACGGAGCGCTTAATGTGGTCTGCTGCTCGTCTCGTCAGCTCCTCAGACCCAGGAACTACCCAAAGCGCGCGCGGACCCACAGACCACCCCCAGCTCCGCCCTGCGAGGCCCCGCCTCTCCGTGCACACTAAAAGTAACCAACGCCCCTCCACGCGAAGGTTCCTATCGGTCTATGGGCTGTGGGTGTATTGCTCAGTAACGGGTTCGTTTACTTTCTCCGAGCACCCATAATTCAAAGCAAGAACAACGACATTGAGTCCTGTGATATGGGGAGAAAACGGCCTCATGTAAAACAGAAGGCAGTAAGTACTGCTTCTAGGCAGACTACACTCACCTGACCTTCCTGTTACCACTCTGCTGAGATGAGAGTAATGAAAGCATCTACAGCAACTGAAGCTTTGAAGTAAAAAAGAAAAAGTTATTCCATCTTTCCTTGTCTAGCTATTTGTGGGAAGCAAGGTGAATATATTTCATTTTTACCATTCTATTTTGAATTTGAGACTGGGTCTCTCACCCAGGTTGGAGTGCAGCCCTGACCTCCTGGGTTCCAGCAGTCCACCCACCTCAGCCTCCCAAAGTGCTGGGATTACACGCCCAGCTTAATGAAGGGGTTTTAAATGTTTGCTATTAAAATTATGCCTGTTAAGTGAACCAAGATCTCACCAACTGCTGCACACCAGCCTGGGCGACAGAGCGAGATCTTGTCTCAAAAAATAATGATAATACTTCTGAGTGAAGTAATTGGTATTAAGTCTTCAACTTTTAAAAATCTTCTGTTAACAAAAAGATAACAGTAGGCCTCTAGGTCAGGCATGAGCTGTCGTTGGTAAAAGATGGAGTAGAGCTGAGAGTATAAAGACTGGACTGCTTAAAAAGTGAGGCTTTGGTCCCTCTCCTGATAGCTCTATGCCTTTCATTGCAAGGATGAAAATCTACAGGGCACAGAAAATGATAGATAATAATAGTTTGAAGTTGAACCACCACCTTTAATCAGAGATCAAAGCAGTTTAAATACTTGAACAGAGTTGAAGCCCTTAAGGCTGGATCCCAATTCCCTCTGAACTCATTCTAAATCCTAATTAACTATTGGGGTAGGGGATTATCTGACCTTATTAAAAATACTCTGTCACAACACAAACGAAATCAAAACACATTTTGTGAGTAGTGTGAAAGCCTATCAAGTGACTTTGGAATCATCCTGAACTCTTTTTCTCTCATAGCCTACCTAGATCCAGCCTATTAGTAAATCCCATCAATTTTACCTTCAGAATATATCTAGATTCTTCCCAATTATACCCCACCATTCTGGTTCAAGCTACCTGGTAAGACTGCTCTTGGAGTACTACAATAACGTCCTCTCTGGTCTTCCTGCTTCTACTCTTGTCTCTCATGTACATATTATCTCAGTGCAGCAATTATAGCAATCCTAAATAAGGGAGGTCATACCATTTATTCTCAGAAACCCTCAATGGCTCCTCACCTCAGAGTAGAAGCCAAGGTCATTAGAAAAACCTCAAGGAGTTCGTTTCATATTACTCTCCTAGCTCATCCTGCTTCAGCCATACTGGCCCCTTCCTGCTTTTCCTTGAATGTACTAAGCTCCTGTCTGCACCTTCCCCTCTTCCACCTGGAACTCTCTTCCCTATATGTATTTTCATCCTCCCTCCCTCCCTTCTTCAGGTCTTTGCTTAAGTTTACTTATCAGTGAGATCTTTCCTGATCACCCTATTAAAAATAGCAAGCCTCCCCTCAACTCCCTGTCCCTGCACTGTGTATTCCCTTCCCTTCATTTTCCTTCAGTACACGTATTGCCATCAGATATGCAGTTTCATTTACTTGCTTACTAACATTGTACAACCCCTCCTTCACCACCACTGTGTGCTCCCCAGAGGGGTAAGGGCTTTGTTTTGCTTACTGGTATATTCCAAGTTCTTAGAACAACTGCTGGCACATGGTGGGTACTCAATAAATATTTTGTGATTGAATGAATTAATGAGTGAATAATGTAATGAAAAGATAAGCATCTTTGTCAATGTTAGAAGCATTTAGTTTTGATGATAATTCATATAATTTTCTCTAATGTTAGAGATTACATCTCCTTGTGTCTAAATTAAGGTCAAAGTATGAATTTTAAGATGATTTTTAATTATTTAACAAGTAGAAATACAATCAGTGACAATTATCAATTAAAACATTAAACAACCCAGTTACCTTTTCTTAAGAGTCATGATGATCAAACCTCTATGTACAATCTCTGGCAACAAGATGCTGTTTCCTCTTGCCCTGCCCTGAATCTGCTTAACCACTCATCTTTCTGGGATGCTCCTTTTGCTCCTCAGTATTGTGAGCTCCTGCAGATGTGTTTAAGGTCCAGCTCAGTGACTACCTCCTAGAGCCTTCCTTGACCACTTAAACATACAAATTAAAAAGCACAATGTGGTCATTTTGGAAAGATCATTGATAAATTCTGAAGCAACAATGCCTATTAAAAAAAAATGCAAGCAGGGAGAAACAAGTGACTGATCAAGAAATTAAAAACACAAATTGTGGACTGAAGACTATAAGAATAAAAAAATTCAATTTCACACTAAAATATACAGCGTTACAGAGAAGGAACAAAACTCTAGCCATGGTATCTTTTTGTCTTAAATGTAAAAAAAAGCTTTATATTTATAGAAATGATTTTAAGTTTGGTAAATACTCAAAATTCTTAGAGATAAGACATTTCTGGTCAAATAACATGAAGCATATACACAAAGATAATATGACAAGCCCTTCTTAGTCTTCTACTTAGGTAGTATTTTTTATTACTCACAATGGGGCCTCAATATTTAAAAATTAAATATGTAACACGAAATGAAGGAAACTGAGAATTCAGTGAATAACTAAACTGAATATACTCCATATGAAATAAAAATTTTAAAGAGATAAGGAAGATTATTCCTGAGCAGGCTTTCAACATTATTTCTTGAAGAATATTATCTTTACACAAATATATATAAAAAGGACAAATATGAAAAATAATTTTATGCAAATATTTGACACCATTCCCTTTAAACAGGAGCTCATACAAGTCACATAAAAGTCTAAGCAGGTAAAAGGAATGGAAATTGTTTCATTTAAATTATTTCTTAAAAATTAAGGTGTATTTTTTATTTTAGCAATGTGCTGCTCTAATTAAAGCAATAATTTACATCTGCATGGCACCCACAAAGAACACTGCTGATAAAACTTTAAATGTTTCTACGATGTTTTCATTACCCTCTTCTAATAAACATAAAGATCTCAAAGGTATAATAGTGCCACATGAGAAGTAGAATTTATGGAAAACTTGACCTATGTCATGTTTTTAATATTCATTTTCAGTCCTAAAAAAATAAACTAGAATCATTTGTATAGCACAAATAAAAAGAACCTATGCTATTTGGGAAACAGCTGTCAAGAGCTTTCCTTTTTTTAAAATCCTTTAACTCTAAATATATAAATTCAAAGTTAACTGGGAAACTGTTGCACCTATATTAGAATACATGACTTATATTTGCATGAACATGTATTCTATTCCTTCTGTACATTTTTGCAAATTTAGCACAAAAATACAAAACAAAGCTCAGATTTTGAACATATGAAAGCAAAAACATGTTTTCAAATACATTTGTAATAGTGGATTTCTGGTCTCCTTTAGAAAACAAACTCAAGAATTCATTATCTGAGTCTCTTCAAGGCCACTTGATGTTGTGTGGTAATATCTTTAATTACATTTCCTCAAGACTTCTTCTAATAGCTTCTTCTAATTCCACATCTGCATTAAAAAACATAGAATTTTAACACAGGGCAGAAAACTACTCAACATGTGCTTTATTTATGTAAGTTTCATCAACTGTATTCATCTTTTCAAGAAGGAAAGTAAAATCAAAATGGAAAAACAGGATAACTTGGCAGTTTTTCTACTAAAAAATTGAGTATTTTGAAATATGAAAATCTAGATATGATCTTGAACTTTATACATGAACTTAGTGTGCTAAGGAACTTGCAAGTTAATTCCACTTTTAATGTACAAAGTCAACAAACTTTTAGAATTACTGACAGGTAATTGCTTGTTTCAACATTAAAAAAAAATCTCTATCACTTATTTCCTAAAAGACTTGAGATGATATCATATAAGACTTTAAACTGAAACAGAAAGGCAACTCTATGAAATGGCAAAATGTCACAGGCCATTAAAAATTTAGTTTGATTTTTAATTATACCTCAATAATGCTGGGAAAAATTAGCTTTAAACATCCTAGCATCTAAGGTAAATAGTGAAACTCATAGCCACATAAATGTCATCGGATAAGCATATAATATATGCTGTATGCAGATGTATGTAAACTCATTTGCAAATATTAATTAAATGCCTATTATATACCAGGAACAGCAATGTAATAGTGAACAAGACAGACATTATTGGGTTCACAATAGTTGGGTTCCATCTCCTCCCTCGGAATGATGTTAAATTCAAGACGGTGAAATTTGGTGTCAATTTGCTTGGCTTTCATTAGCTTCTCACACCAGATTTATCTCGTCCATCTCATTCCATCTGGTCCACAGCTGCTCAGAGGCTATTTGGCTACAGGCAACAGTGATCTCTCTAAGATGCAATTGCATACTCCTCTGCGTGGGGGCACAAGTGTTACGTTGTCTGTAATTTAAAGTGCTACAAGCTAGCATGAACTATCAAGTTAAATCTACACTCTAGGATCAGTTAAGTTGCCCCTAAGATGAATTAAAAGGGATAAGGAAATGCAAAGCAAGGCCAAGACACTCTTACCAAAGAAAAACAAGGTGACTACACTTGTCTAAGATATGAACACTTACTATAAAGTTACAGTAATTAATAATGTGGTACTAGTGCAAGAATAAATAGACGAAAGGAACAGCACAGTTAGGAAACAGACCCATGCATATATGAATACTGGATTTATAACAAAGGTAGCACTGCAGAATGATAGGGAAAGTTCTTATTAATAAACCGTAGTAGGTTAACTGATAGACCATATGGAAAAAAACATAAAATTTTACCTTTAACTGAAGGAATACACAAAAATAAGTTTCATATATATACAGATAGATATACATATATACACACATACGAAATCATCTAACACAATGTCTGTTTCACAATTAAAGTTATAAAAATTTTTGAACTAAAATTCAAAATTTGAAGTATGGTTTATAATAAATGCATATCACTTTCACATATTATGAAGTCAAAAATCATAAATCAAACCGCTGTTAAGTACAGCAACATCTATACAAATATACCAATACCTACAGTGAGCTTATATGGATTAAACTTGCCAGCTGAAAGACTCTAAAAAACAAAAACCAAGTATAATAATGTGCTGCATAACAAGGGACCACGTATCCAACAGGGGTCCCATAAGATTATACTAGACCTGAAAAATTCCTGTTGCCTAGTGATGTCATAGTCATCTTCATGTTGCAGCACAACACATTACTCATGTGTTTCTGGTGATGCTGGTATAAACAAATACACTATGTTGCCAGTTGTATAAAAGTATAGTACATACAATTAGGTACAGTACATAACACTTGAAAATGATAATAAACCCTGGCACTGGTTTATGTATTTAGCATACTTTTTATTATTATTTCAGAGTGTGCTCCTACTTACATAAGTGATATTGATGATCCTGACTCTGTAGGTCTAAGCTAATATATCTGTTTGTCTTAGCTTTTAACAAAAAAAGTTTTAAAAACAATAAAACAATTTAAAAGTAGGGAAAAGTTTATAGAATAAGGATATAAAGAAAATGTTTCTGTACATAGTGTTTGTGTTTTAAGTATTATTACAATAGAGTAAAAAAGTTAAACATTTTAAAGCTTATGAAGTTACAGTACACTAAGGTGAACTGACTATTAAAAAAAAGAAAATGTTAAAAAAAAGTAGGATAGCCTATTTGTATAGTATTTATAAAATCTACAGTAGGGTTCAGTAATGTCCCAGAACTTCACATTTACTCACCACTCACTCACTGACTCACCCAGAGCAACTTCCCCATCCTGTAAGCTCCATTCAGGGTAAGTACCTTCTACAGGTGTACCATTTTTTATGTATTTTTACTTCTCTGTTTAGATACACAAATATTTACCATTATGTTACAATGTCTACAGTATTCAGCACAGCAAGATGCTATACAGGTTTGTAGAGTAGGAGCAACAGGCTACACGATATAGCATAGGTGACAGAGACTTTAAGCGAACTTCTTACATATGTTCAAATAACTAAAGGAAACCAGGAAAACAATGTATGAACAAAACTAAGAATATCAGTAAAGAGAGAATTGTCAAAAGCCCATCAAATAGAAACTGAGGACCTGCAAAGTACAATAACTAAAATGAAAAATCTTTACAGGGGCTTAACAAATTTGAGCACACAGAAGAAAAAGTCAGTAAATTTAAAGATAGGACAATTTAAATTATCCAGTGTGTGTCTTGGTTTGGGTTCAGTCTAGACAATTAACCAATCATCCAGTGTTAGGAATAGAAAGAAAAAAGAAAAATAAAGAAAAGTAAACGGAGTCCAAGGGACCTGTGGGACACCATTAAGTGAACTGACATATGCATTATATCAGTCTAAAGAGAGGAAGTGAAATAGGACCAGAAAGAATGTTTTAAGAAATAATGGTTGAAAAACTCCCACATTTGATTAAAGAGGTGAATCTACATATCCAAGCTCAATGAACTATAAAGTGACCCACACTGAGACATGTTATAGGCAACTGTCAAAAGCCAAAGACAGTAAAAGCAACAAGAGAGAAGCAATTCATCACAAACAAGAGTCTTAATAAAATTACTAGCTGATTTCTTGTTAAAAAAACAAACAAACATGGAAACAAGAAGAAAATAAGAATGTCAATCAAGAATTCTGTATCTGACAAAACTATTCTTAAAGAAATTCTCAGATAAACAAAAGCTACAGAATTTACTGGGAGACCTGCCCTACAAGAAATGCTAAAGAGAATCTCTCAGATTGAAATTAAAGGACATCAGACAGTAATTTGAAGCCATATGAAAAAAATAAAGACCACCTGTGAAAAATCTTTGTTTTTTCTGTTCTGTGGCTAGGTCTATGTTTCTCTCACCTTCCTTTCTTTCTGCCTTAATTTCATTAACTTATAGAACAGTAATTATGGCAAACAAACAAACTAAAACAACCAGTAGTAGGAGTTAGAAGACACAGGCTGGGGGCTGTGGCTCATGCCTATAATCCCAACACTTTGGGAGGCCGAGGTGGGTGGATCACAAGGTCAGATCTAGACCATCCTGGCCAACATGGTGAAACACCGTCTCTACTAAAAATGCAAAAATTAGCTGAGCGAGGTGGTGGATGCCTGTAATCCCAGCTATTCGGGATGCTGGGACAAGAGAACCACTTGGACCCAGGAGGTAGAGATTACAGTGGGCTGAGATCGTGCCACTGCACTCCAGTCTGGCAAAAGAGTGAGACTGTCTTAAAAAAAAAAAAAAAAAAGAAGACATATAGAAATGGTGCCCCAATCATTTTATACTGTAGATAAGGCCAAATTACTTAATGCTTAAGACACGTCAGTTTTCATATAAAAGGAAGAGAACAGTCTGACTCTCACAAGTTGTTAAGATTAAGAACAGTTTTGACTACTCTTAATTGAAGGAATTCTCAGAGTAAGGCATATTGCTAACATTTACAGAAAGACAGTTTTGCATGGGCAATTATTTGTGTAATGCTGTCCTCTGTTTCTTCCAGCAATTTGAGTCAGAATACCTCTAGTTAGTAAGCATACCTCTAGAGTAGACCTTTGACACAGATAGAAGTGAATAATGATGATCATAATCCCATTAACAGTAGCAGCAACCAATAGATACTATTTATGATATGCCATATTATTCTAGTAAGGTAGGTATACTAATATTTCCTTATTTATAAGGAGGAAGCTTTAGTATAGTGAAGTCAAGTGACTTGTCCAATATTATACAACTTGTAAGCAGCAGAGCAGAGTATTAACTTGTAGTATGAATCCAAAGATTGTACTTTTCACCACCACATAATGTGGCATCTGTTTCCTCTGTCAAGTATAGGAAATAGATTATGTAGGATTGTTATCACTGGCCTTTGTGGTCAGAATTTGATACTGGTCTAGGGAAACAAAAAAGAATAAGACAAATCACAGCAGGAGGGGAATTACCCTAAGGCAAAATCCATAAGCAAATTTATCCTGTCTTCTGCCACTATTTCTCAGGTATTTATACTGTTGTACTGGGAAAGGAATAAAAAGAGACTTAAGAGGTTGTTTACATTTTTTTCTTTTTAGTTTTGTTATCAGGTCTAGACTAGAACATTATTTTGCTTCTGTGGTTCAGGGTCGACAAAATAACACAACATGCTATAAGAGAACAGCCTCTATCTTAATTTCCCTTATCCAGTTATAGGAAAATGGGTCCTGGTGGATCTAACGCATTTTAAGTCTGTTAAAACTTTATTCATTTAACAAGCAATCATTTTGTGCCAAACACTGTGCTAGGTGCTGCTGAATTAAAGATAAATAAAACATGATCCTATTCCCCAAGGAGCTTACAGTCAGTGGAGATGAAAGATGTAGACAGAAGTATTTTAAATATTTTAAATCTACTTGGTATGGTACAGGGGGATCCCAGAATAGGCAGTGGGTTGGCTGTGTCTAAAGATGGACACTCTAGGAAAGGCACTGACCACACAGTAGTGCCTATAAAAATGGCAATTCTATATGGTTCAATCTAAGAGATGAAATTCGAGTTAGCTCTTTTGGGGTGATAAGTAGGGGAAAAAAAGAAGGGTGTCAGAGAAAAGTGCAAAGGAGCCCATGTTCCTTAACTTATGTGAAACACCATGTGCTTCTCACACTTACTTTACATAAAGCAACAGGATACCAAACACAAACACACTCATTGGATTTTTCTTGGGATTAAAGGATGTTATCCCCACCTCTATTTTAACTATGAAAACAGTTACTTTTATGAAAAAGTATCTTTTCTTGAATCCTTTAACAATAATTCTTTTTCCAAACCAAATAATCACAAAAATGTAACATCTCCACCTCCAAACCATAAAATGCATTACAGAGATAATATCTGGTACATATCCAGTTACATAAATCTCATATTTCGGTTAGTTAGGAGCCCACAAAACTGTTGACGGCTTGTAACTATTTAAAAGTTAGAATTTTGCTTGGCATTTTCCATGGGATGAGTCATGAGGTGTCAAATAAAAGTTGCAAAATCTAAACTCTTTAGATGTTCAGCAGTGTTTATCTTTTAGTGGCCTTGATAAACAACTTAATTGGCAGTTTTTGTTCAAAACTCACAAAAATTCTTTCACTTGTTTAATTCATCATTATGTGGCTGCTAAACATTGTGCTAGACCTTGAAAGACGAAGCTGGGAAAACAAGTTGGTCAAAAAACTTGCTTCCTTCCAATCAGGTGTAGATTTATTACGAATTTTATTTAACCAATGAATTTGGCTGTAAGGCAGAAAGATTAGAGCTATCTACTTCATCTAATGGATGAATAAATTCTACTGCCAGACCCCATTTCCCAAACTGTTAACAGCATAAAACTCTAGTATGCTCTTAGTCAAACTATTCAAATTATGTGAGATCAAGGAAATGCAAACAAAACATATCAGTTGGGCCATTCTGTCTGTGTGTGTTTTAGTCACATGTCCATCCCTACTTTCCAGCCTCCACATTCCCACCCTAAAATATCCAATCATAAACACTGTATTAGAATGTACATGTACAGTCCTACTGTTTAATGTCAAAGATGCTAATATAATATTTTCAACTTCTTCAGTGAAGCTAAAAGTATTTTCTAAGATCTATTATCTCATATCCCCCCAGGTTATTAAAAAGTACAGTCTGTTAGAGAAAAACCAAAGTAAAGAATGGTTACAAGACACAACCAAATAACAGTAGAGCTAGCAAATGATTTGAGGCCAAGTGACCCCAAAACTTCTCTTTAACCTATGGAAGAAAAGAGCTTTTCCTTTAAGAAGAGTAAAAAAGGCCGGGTGCGGTGGCTCATGCCTATAATCCCAGCACTTTGGGAAACTGAGGCGGCTAGATCACGAGGTCAAGAGATTGAGACCATCCTGGTCAACAAGGTGAAACCCCATCTCTACTAAAAGTACAAAAATAGCTGGGTAGGGTGGTGCGCGCCTGTAGTCCCAGCTACTCGGGAGGCTGAGGCAGGAAAATTGCTTGAACCCAGGAGGCGGAGGTTGCGGTGAGCCAAGATTGTGCCATTGCACTCCAGTCTGGGTAACAACAGCGAAACTCCGTCTCAAAAAAAAAAAAAAAAAAGTAAAAAAGAATTTTAATTTTTAGCTGGGTGTAGTGGCTCACGCCTATAATCCCAACTACTCAGGAGGCTGAGGCACAAGAATCACCTGAACCTAGGAGGCAGACGTTGCAGTAAGCTGAGACTGTACTACTGCACTCCAATCTGGGCGACAGAGCGAGATTCTGTCTGAAAAAAAGAAAAAAACCAACTTAAAAAAATTTATTTATTTAAAAAGCCCATTATATTTAGATGTAAATGCTTGCTTTTAGAGTTCCACTGCCTACCTTTTATTAAGACACAGTCTTGTTCTGTCGGCAGGCTGGAGTGCAGTGGTGCAATCTCGGCTCACTGCAACCTCCACCTCCCCAGTTCAAGTGATTCTCCTACCTCACCCTCTTGAGTAGCTGGGACTACAGGTGTGTGCCACCATGCCCAGATAATTTTTATATTTTTTGTACAGATGGGGGTTCACCATGTTGGCCAGGATGATCTCGATCTCCTGACCGTGTGATCTGCTCGCCTAGGCCTCCCAAAGTGCTGGAATTACAGGGATGAGCCACCGCGCCCAGCCATCCACTGCCTATCTTTTAATATTCTTAATACTACTCAAGATAAATAAACATTAAGACATGAAAATCGTCTCCTAGCCCAGGGGATAGCAAACTTTTTCTTTTTAAAGGGTTAGAAAGTAGTTATTTGAGGGGGGCAGGGGTGGAGGGGCTATACTGTCTGTACCACACCTACCCACTTTGCAGTTGTGGTACAAAAGCAACAGCATAAGACAATACTTAAATGAAGTGTATGGCTGTGTTCCTAAAGATAGTGGACGGGATTTGGCCCAAGGGCCATAACTGGCTGACCCATTCTAGCCTTAAATTAGTATTATCCCAAAGTCATCTTACATGGAAAATGTAAAGCTATCCTTCAAATTGAGAAACGTTTTTAACTTGGGGGAAGAAGGGATTAAGAGGGGTGAATGGGTGAAAGACAGAGGGAAAAAAATACAGTCAAGTAGAAAAGAGATTAACTCTTATTAGGTTACCTTCTGTGGATATAAATTCTTCTCCTATTGAAGTATTTTTGGTACCCATGTTATCATCACTGTCACATTCTGTAAAGAAGAATCAATACATGCAGTTATTGTGCCATAATTTATATATTCTCAAATATTATTTACAGTAACTTCTTATACCCAAGCTTACTAATTATTATACAGTTCATTAGTGTTACACTATTTTCTTACAAGGTTTCTTTCCAATGCTTACTAAATATTAAAAATGGTGACAAATTCTCCTGTATTTTGAAAATCATAGGCATTCATGTCTATGAAGATAACAACATTGGTTTTAATTAGCAATGCCTCTTGCACAGCACAAACTTACTTACCTGCTGTCTTACATGCTTTCATATTGAGAGACTGAAGGCTTTATAATATGACTGAAAAGGCCCTGCAAAACTCAAAATTTAAACCATGGAACCTAAGGAGATTAATGACTAAATGTCATGTGGGATCCCCAAGGAGGTCCTGGGGCAGAAAAAGGATACTGAGGCTTGGGCATGGTTGTTCACACCTGTAATTTCAGCATTTTGGAAGGCCGAGGTGGGTGGATCACCTGAGCTCAAGAGTTCAAGACCAGCCTGGGCAACATGGCAAAACCCTGTCTCTACCAAAAATACAAAAAATTAGCCAGCCATGATGGCTCTCTCCTATAATCCCAGCTACTCGGGAAGCTGAGGGAAGAGAATCACTTGAACCTGGGAGGTGGAGGTTGCAGTGAGCCAACACTGTGCCACTACACTCCAACCTGAGTGACAGAGTGGGATCCTGTCTCAAAAAAAGAAAAGAAAAAGGACACTGGAGAAAACTAAAGGTTGGAATTAATAATAATATTCCAATATTGGTCCATTAGTTATGACAAATGTATCACACTAATATATAGTGTTAATAAGGGAAACAATATGGATACACGGGAACACTCTACTATCTTTATAACTTTTTTGTAAATTCTGAACTATTCTGAAAAATAAAGTTCATCTTTAAAAAATTTGAAACATGGTACTATCAATGACATAATATTTAGTCTGTCAATTTAACTACATTTAAATCAATATATATTGATTTCAAGATGTAATTATACAAAAATATACATAGATATGCATCTATATATATGTCAGTGACTTTAATCAGCACTTAAATAAATACAAGTTGTACAGACATACTTGTTTCTATGCCAACTTAAAATATACATTAAAAACAAGACCTTTAAGTATCTACAAGTAAAAATTAAATCACTATATTTCACTATATTCTTCTGATATAGAAACTTGTTGTTATAAGTCATCTTTGCTATTAATTCCAGCAAAATACTTCAAATACTTCAAGCAATGTTTTAGGTAAATAAAACACTACATTTATAAATGAGAGAACAAAATTAAACCTCTAAACCAGGGGTGTCCAATCTTGGGCTTGCTTGGGCCACATTGGAAGAAGACTCTCTTGGGCCACACACAAAATACACTAACACTAATGACAGCCAACGAGCTTAAAAAAAAAAAATCGCAAAAAAATAATCTCATAATGTTTTAAGAAAGTTTACAAATTTGTGTTAGGCCACATTCAAAGCTGAACTAGGCTACATGTGGCACTTGGACTGCAGGTTGGACAAGCTTGCTCTAAACATTAAAAACAAAAGGAAAATGCCCAGGGGTTTCTGTTATTACTATTTAAAGTCAAGGTCAGTCAAAAGCAGCATGTTATAACTCATCCAAACAATTCATCAGTGCATGCAATGCCTACGGCTAATCTACAAGTTTGAATAATGATAAATCCTTGATTTGTTAAGGCTTAACTTGACATGAGGTTACAAGTATTATTATAAAAGGTTTCTTTTGCCTTAACCCCATCAGAACAGAGAAAATAAAAAATATTCTTTCTTATTTTCAATACCTTTGCAGGGAATTAATTTTATCAAAGAGATTTTGATAACGGTGTCCAAAGAACCTACAGTTTCATTAACAGGCTGAGGAAACAACAGGCCAACTTTTAGAATTAAGTTCAACAATTATTTTAGGTAATGCCTATTCTACAGGCCATGATGCTGCTTCAATCATCTACACTTTCACAGCACCTAGGTTAATATTTATGCTCTATATGTACGATGAATTTAAAAATCTGCAGACACCAACCACACTTACTGCTTCTAAACCATTCATCCACAATGAGCCACAATTAAACTGATATAAAAGTTTCAGGCTTATAAACAAGACCATCTAAGGAGCGTACAGATTCAACAAACATTATCTTATAGTAATATCTTTTTCATTATATGTAATTTTCAAGGGAGCAAATACTGGCCCATGTAAGAAAACACTGAAAATGTTAGCTTCTATATACCATGAAACATTTACATCGATTAGGGGAAAGGCAGAGGAAGCAATGGGAGGTGGGTTTCTAGTGAATTTCTTTGAACCTGCATGTTGCAGTACTCAAATAAGCTCACTGTGGTGCTTGTACTTCTAGTGCGGACTTCTTGAGGAGTCTGTAAAGGTGGTGCTTACTCGTTTAATTATGAGACAAAAGATCTTAGGGAAATTAGAATGCTAATTGCTTTCCTTGGCTATGTTCAGCATATAATCACTTTACTTTTTAAAACACCAGAACCCACAACCAAATCATTTTATCTTCTGACTCCAAAAAAGCACCTTCTTCCTGAATATTAAAAAAAATAAATAACTTGTTTGGTATCTTTATATAAACTCTGCAATGTCACTATACTACAGCAGAACATCTCTCATTATCATCATTCTTCAAGGACATAATGAGAGCCAGTAATTCATGCTGGGTGGCTAGCTCTACATCATGCAATCAGGTATTTGTGTCAGTGAAAAGTCTCACCCACCATAGTCGTTGATACTGATGAAAAGTACTTGCTGTGAGGCTGCAGGTAGATTATTTAACCTTTCTGAACCTTCCTCACTTATAAAATGGGATAATCCAAACATCCTACTTCATAGCTTGCAGAGGGGATTAAAAAGCATGTGGAAGAAGTTCTTTGAACATATTTAAACATCTTTACACACTACAAACATAAAAAGCTGTTAGCATGGTGGCTGGCACATAGTAGGTCTTCAATAAACTACAATAAACTTTTTTCAATAAAAAAGTTCACCTTTTTTCTTCTTTCAACATTTAAGTGACAAGTTATATCTGCATCTCTGAAACATGAGGCTTGAGTTGGAGTAAAGAAGTATTTGGGAATAAAATGCAGATGGTCTAAGAAAGTCTATCTGGATTCTCCGATAAGGATTACCAGAAAGGATCCATGTATCTTAAGTGTTAAGAAAGTGAGGATAAGTATAATATAAAGTAGAAATGATAAAGGATAAGAAGACCAAAAGCGGGGGGTAGGAAGGGTGGAAATTAAAGTTAACAGGCTTTTTAAATGTTTCTACAAGAATTTATACATATATCATAGTACAACTAAAACATTCATGTTGAAACCCTGATGCTTAGAACGAGAGAGAATAGGGCAAAAACCATGACATATTCAAACCTCAAACTTAATCTAAAAGTTCACCTCGCTACAAGGAGTAAATTTTACCCTAACCAAGTCAAGAGACTTTTTAGTACCAGTAATAAAGCTACTTAACCTTTCTCCTCCCCATCACACAAATACAATGCTTTAGGGTGTAATGACTGGATACTGATATACAGAACCAACAACTCTGAATATCTGTATTTCTACTGAAATAAGTACCTCCTGAAAGACTTTCAATTAACAGAGAAATCGGCAAAGACTAATTTCTCCAAGTATGAGATACCATATGATCACTGATTCTGTTTACACTACTCAAAAGATTCTTCCTATTTATACAGCAATCTTCAGTCTAATAAAAAACACTTTTTAGTCCTGCTAATAGTAAATTTCTGAAAATTTACCATTATTTAAAAAATAGGAAGGAACACCATGCTTAGCTATGTGCAAGGAGTTATCCTGACATTCTTTAGTAACCAAAATTACTGAAGGCCCAACAAAAATATTTAAAAAATTATATTATTAGTAGACATTGAGAGATTTACTACATCCCATTATATATTAAATACCTTTCCTTAATAGAAACTATTACTCAACTATTCACAAAGTTAGGAAAGGAAATGGAATAAAAAGTTATCCAAGAAAATGATTTTTTTTTTTATTTCGATAAAGTTCACTACAGGCAATTTGATGGTTTTAAGTCTTCCATGAAGAAAAAATTTGGTCACCGGGCACAGTGGCTCATGCCTGTAATCCCAACACTTTGCAAGGCTGAGGTGGGTGGATCATCTGAGGTCAGAAGTTCAAGATCAGGCTGACCAACATGGTGAAACCCCGTCTCTACTAAAAATACAAAAATTAGCCAAGCATGGTGGCAGGCACCTGTAATCCCAGCTACCCTTCAGGCTGAGGCAGGAGAATCCTTGAATGTGGGAGGCAGAGGTTGCAGTGAGCCAAGATCGTGCCACTGCACTTCAGCCTGAGCAACAAGAGCGGAACTCCATCTCAAAAAAAAAGAAAGAAAAAATAATTTGGTCTTAAATCAGATAACTAAGTCTGAACATACTATGATTCAGTGTAACATTAAAAATGTAGTGGCTAGGAATCATATTTTCTTTTTATGGTAGTAATAAAAAATAGCTATTATTAATTAAATAGCTAAAGTGCTTCATATACTGTGCTAGACACTTTACATACATCACTGTTACAACCATATACAAAAAAAAATCAGGCTCCAAAAAAGTAACATGTCTGAAATCACACTGCTAGGAAACAGCAAAGTTAGCATTTGAACCAAAGCCCATATCGTTCCTCATGCAGTGCATAATCTCTGCATGTCACAAAAATTACGAAATAAAGTACGCATGTGCCTGCAAAGAGTAGTAAGTTCAAATGAGTACTGGCTATGAGTGATTAAAAAAAAAATACCTAGAACATAAGAGGCATTTGGAAGGGCATAATCAGCAGAAAATAATAACCTATATATCCTTCCTCCAACCTTAATATACCCATGCAAGCCCACACATATTCAGCTCTCATTCCAAACAGAATTGAAATAGAGGCAAAACCGTAACTGGTTTCACATCTGGAGTTATAAAAGAAATATTCCCAAAAGCAGAAGCATAAGAGAAGAAAAGAGAGGCTGGCCTTGTGTGACAAAGGTAAAACTTTTATCTTACAGGATATTAAGTAGATGTTGAGAACTGGGAAAGGGATGGCAAAAGAGCAGAAGAAAAGACAATGTTTTGTTTCTTGTGTTTTTTTTTTTTTTAAGTCACAGATAGAAAAAGCAAGTGAAAACAAAAATTACAGAATAGGAAGATAATACTTGATACTAAGGCATGGCATAAAGCCGTAAGAGTTCATTTTCCTTTTTTTTTTTTTTTTTGAGACAGAGTCTCACTCTGCTGCCCAGGCTGGAGTGCAATCTCCACTCACCACCATCTCTGCCTCCCGGGTTTAAGTGATTCTCCTTGACTCAGCCTTCCGAGTAGCTGGGACTACAGGCTCACGCTACCATGCCCAGCTAACTTTTGTATTTTTAGTAGAGACAAGGGTTTCACTATGTTGGCCAGGCTGGTCTTGAACTCCTGACCGTGTGAACCAGCTGCCTCAGCCTCCCAAAGTGTTGGGATTACAGGCGTGAGCCTCTGCACCCGGCCATCATTTTCCTGTATAATCCTCCATCATTACTCTGTTTTAAAGAGTATAAAGAGCACAGATTACTGATTCCTAACGTTGCAGAAGTGAATTGATCCACTGTAACCAGTGATCAGAGCAAAATTCTTCAGAATGGGTTTTCAATCAAAATGTGTTTCCAAATATATTGAAAGAAAAACGGTATCTAGGAGGAAAGCAGAGTTGAACAACTTAAAGGCACACAATAAAAATGCCAAAAGCCACTATTTTTCATTAAGGTAATTCATTAATATCTTCAAACCTTATTCATGAATTTATTACGATATTTAAACATTAATCTTTCTATCCATATTTCTTCAGAGATTATGAAAAATGGGGGTATAGTTCATTGGTAGAGCAACTGACTCAGAAATTATGAAAAACAAAAAACAAAACTTCTGAATCCTTAGAATTACATCTTTTCTTAAATACTAGGAAGTGAAACTAGACATCAGCACTCCTTTCACTGAACAATCTCACAAAGGTACAGAATAAAGTGCAAGTCTGTCCCAGCCATAAGATAGGATGTACCCACTTCTCTAAGGACCTAAAGACCTATCATGGTTTCATTTTGTCACTGTCACCCTCTTAAATGATTGCCTTTTTCATTGCTTTCTCTGGTTTTCACCTATAATCACACTGCTTTCTAAAAAACTGAAGGTCATTTGGAATTTCAGAAACTAAGTGAAGATCTGAATTCTGAGCTTTTAAAATTGTAGTAACATACATGAATATATATTTTATATACATCAATACAGATTTTATCTACTAGATCAGAAAAAGCCTCAGAAAATTATTCTGAATTCCTCCTCCTTCTAAAACACTAAAGACTAAAAGTGAGATTTTTAAAAAGATAAGACAGAAGTAAGAGAACATGATGGTTTAGTAAGCAGGTAACAGTTTACTAATGGACAGCAGTTTATTGGTTTCTCTCAGCAGTGAAGTCTCCTCCTCTTGGGCGGTTTGCACTGTGACTGCAGCTGCGTACCTTTGGTGGTATCAGATATGCTATTTAACAAGGCACACATCATATCTCCCTCTAAGTGGTGAGGGTTTAGTATATGAGCTGGTCTCTGAGTCTTCTTAAATTGATTCTCTAGCTCCAGAAAACCTTGATCTCCTGAGAGGATGGTGAAAGGAATTTGCTTGGGTAGTTGTTCATCTAGACGGCCAGCCTAAGTTAGAACAAATGGCACAGGTTGATAAAAAAATCAGCATGAGTTTCAAACCAACTTATCTCTATTTCACAATGAACACATATCAAGGAAGGTATATTAAGCTTGTTCCCTAGTCCCTACTAAAGTATGACATAAAGTTCTCCTTCGGCTGGGCACAGTGGTTCACACCTGTAATCCCAACACTTTGGGAGGCAGAGGCAGGCAGATCACCTGAGGTCAGGAGTTTGAGACCATTCTGGCCAACATGGAGAAATCCTGTCTCTACTAAAAAATGCAAAAATTAGCTAGGTGTGGTGGCACACGCCTGTAATCCCAGCTACTCGGGATCCTCCAGGCTGAGGCTAGAGAACTGCTTGAACCCAGGAGGCAAAGGTTGTAGCTGAGACTGCACCACTGCACCCCAGCCTGGGTGACAGAGCGAGACTCCATCTCAAAAAGAAAAAAGAAAGAAACATCTCCTTCATAAATGAAATACCCATTTAATCAAATATAAGATGCCATCAAATGATATGATAAGCTATTTTATGTGCCATGAAAAGAAAAAGCCAAAATGGAAGTCCAACAGAAGGACCTCACATAAAGTTGGAATGCTAAAGGGCCATATACACAATATAAGGGTAAATAAGAAATAAATCTGCCATAGAGAAAAGGTAAGCAAGACAATTTGCATGATTCAATCTTGGCACTAGATACAGGGAAAAAGAAATCTTTTGTTGTTTAAACCATAACCTACAGTCAACAAGTTTGGAGAGTAAATTTACATTATCAGTGTGACATGTAAGTCCTAAGCAGAGAATTTAAAGTGAGTCTCAGTTTGGTAGTCTCTCTAGGTAACTGGCAGAAGCAGAAGCAAATGCAAATTATATCTAGGCCAACAGTGATAGTTAAGGTGCCTCTTAATTTTAGAGATATGAAAATATAAAAGGGTCTTAACATATATCAAATAGAGTGTCATCAGCAGGGATCAGTGGCTCATGCCTATAATCCAGCACTTTGGGAGGCCTAGGTGGGCAGATCACTTGAGGCCAGGAGTTCAAGACCAGCCTGGCTAACATGGAGAAACCCCGTCTCTACTAAAAATACAAATATTAGCTGGGCATGGTGGTGTGGGCTTGTAGTCCCAGATACTCAGGAGGCTGAGGCATGAGAACTATCTGAGCCCAAGGGGCAGACGTTGCAGTGAGCCAAGATTACGCCACTGCACTCCAGCCTGGGCAATACAGCGAGACTCTGTCTCAAAAACAAAAACAAAACAAAAAAACAGTATCATCTCTGCATTTATCCCACAAATAGTTGAGGATCCATTGTGGATAGCTGAAGGTTTGCTAGAAGTTGGGGATAAAGCAATAAAAATATGCTATGGGCTCCTACACTCATAATAGTCATAGGTAGAACCTGAAGTACTGAAGAATGCTCCGTAACTCTCACTACAATTCAATTGGGAAAAAAAATGCAAGTGGGTCTGAGATTCACATTAGATTTTGAATAAAACAATGACTCACATGCATACATATGGCAAAATCAGCAGCATCTTTTCTTTTACTACAGCGAGGATGAAGGAAGAAGCATCCAATCCTGTTCAGGTAATTATAAATCTTACAGTTGAGTGGAGGCTTCCAATTGGTGTTTCCTCCTATTAATTTTAGAAAGGGCAAAATTCATAGTCAACAGCGGAGGAAAGGCCAAAAATTTTATCAAGAAAAAATACATACTAGAAAAAAATTTTTCTGGAGACAAAGTACTAGATTAGCACATGGAAGAACTCCATCCTAGCATAAGGATTATCATCTTTTTGCTTTACAATCTTGAGAAAGGAGACCAACTTCCCCGAATCTGTCAACTCATCTTAAAACTCACATGGATATTAAGCAAAATCAAAAGTAATGTGTGTAAAAATTCTTTGGATGGCATTATTCTGTAAGTGTAAGCATAAGTGGTTTTTTACAAATATGTCGCCACCGTTCAGTACACAGAAATGTTGAGCAATCACAAAAGCTCGACTTACTAAAACAATTACACTGGTGAACTTATCCAGGTCTGTAGGTTTCCTATCTTTAATCCCAATCTTTCTCTTTACATCCTATTTCCTATCAAACAGGAACAATAGCAGATGCTCACTATACTCTGTAATCATCTGTAAACCAAAGAAGTCTCTCCCCCAGGTTTGGTCAACAATTTGTAAAGAGATTTAGACGAAGCTGAACACTTAAGAACAGCAAGGATGAACCAAAGATGCAGTTATACATGTTGAAAATAACATTAGTCCTGTAAGCTGAGAGGCCACATTTCGAAAGTTAACTCTGCTATTTATTAGTTTTAAAACTTTAGGGGAAAAAAATAACAAAAACAAAACATCTGCTCTTTGTATTTTAAAAGGGATAAAACCATAATAATCAGTAACCATGTTAGTATAAAGCCATAGTTCCTGACACATTTTAGGTGCTGAATAAAGGCTTTTTCAATCTCTATCAAAAGATCCATAAACTTTGAGACACCAAATATAGAGTTAACATTTACCACAGAGGCATGCAGAGAAAACTATTCTAGCAGAGTAACTATAACACAAAATATTCCAATTATGTTCCTATGTTCTATCCAGAAAGGTTTAAGAGAAGCCTTTTAAACTGAACTATATTCTAAGAGGTGGGAAAAAGGGTTTTCTTGTGTTTTTCTTATTAACCATACCTTGAAAGCCCCAAATAAATGTTCCTTGGTTTAGATGCCCTGGTAGATGACCAAAAAAGTTTGACCAGTTATCAAAATCTACAAAGACTATATGAGTCATGGTTCGCAGGTAATCCAAATCTGGAAGCTCAACAATTTCTTCCTCTGAGAAGACAGAAATATCAACATGAATTCAGTAAGAATTTGCTAAATGCAATCTGATTTTAAATGCAAAAGGTATTAGAAGCCTAATATAAAAAAATACTAATCTTGAATGTTACTCATTTCTATCTAAACCTTTTTGTAAAATCCAAATCTGTACATGACACCATTTAGACTTAAATCAGATAAAAATATTCTGAACATTTCACAAATTTGATTATATATCCTTCTTGCAAATATTTGCGATGGATTCTAAGGCTTGTTAAAAGGAAGAACTAGAAAACCAAGTTTTAAGACTAAATAAGCAAAAACTAACACCATCTGTATAAAATTTCAAAGTAACCTATTAAGAACATTCTCACCACCAGAATTTGGTTCTTTTCCCAATCTAGACTGACTTATTAGTAGCCCTCTAGCTCTACTATTAAACACTCTAGAGAGCAGAAATAAGATAACCTGGAACCCTGCTGCCATAAAGTCATGCTAGAAATAGATGCCAGTGGCACAGTGACACCTCTCCCCACAAACACATCTTCTTGGTTCTCTCAGAGTCTTCTTTCACCTCCCCCCATGCCCTAACTCTCATTCTTTCTCCCCTTTGCCTTGTTTCATACTTTTCCACTTTGACAAGGCCTTAAGTTTCCTGTGGTAGCAATGCAAACTTCAAAATTTTATATTATTTTTAAAATGAATCGTTTCTACTCTAGTAGTTCCCTCAAATATACCACTGCCATTCCCTTCCATTTCTCCAAGCTACCTTACATCTTTTCTCTAACTTCTCAGTAATTCTAGATTTAGATATTCCATTTTCTATCAAATGCAGACTAACACAAATTCCTAAAAAAAGTAAACAAAAGAGCGAAAGAAAGGCCTAAGAGAACATAAAACGGTGCAACCGTGTTTCACTATTTAGAGTAGAGTTGACTAGGCAGCTCATGATTTAATTCTTTATCACTGAAAACATGTCATGACTTAAGGTGATGTTGAGATCTACTTATACTACAGAGAAAGCCTGTAAAAGTTCACTAGTTAATAGAAACATATTATCAGCCAAAATTTTCACATATTCTCATTGTACCAAAATACACTACACTGTATAACTCACTAAGAGTTAATATTTATTTAAAAGAATACAGACTTCAGTCAGGTGTGGTGGCTCACATCTGTAATTCCAGCACTTTGGAAGGCTGAAATGGGAGGACTGCTTGAGGCCAGGAGTTCAAAACAGTCTGAGCAATATAGTAAGACTTCATCTCAATAAGAAAATTTAAAAAATAAAAGAATGTGCACTTAAAATTATACTCTAAACAAAACAAATTATACTTCTAAACAACAAGAAAAAAAACACATAACGCTTGCCTAGACTAACTTAATCCTATCATATGGAAGAAAGTAAGTCTAGAGTATGCACAAACAAGGAAATCATATTTCAATTTTCCCCCTGGTTTCTTGCAACCACTTTAACTCTACTTCTAATTGCTATTTTAACTGTATGTTAAAGCTTTGCTTCCAAGTTAATCATAACAAAAACGTAAATGCTGAAATTATCTTCAAAATTTCTCACAATAAAAAATATAGCCAAATAGAAACAAAAATAATTCACGATTTACCTTTTTGCGAACTCAAATATTACAAGAAAAACCTAAATGACAGTAATATCTAGGATAACTTTCAAATCTAACTTTCAGAAAGACTATCAACTTCCTTCATCTTCAAAATCTCCACACCTTTTGTAAAAGAAAACAAAATGCTATCTAAAATATATATTATTTAAAGCCAACCTATACTCTTTATCTCCTTAAGTTTAGAAGTGGATAAATACGGCTGGGCGCGGTGGCTCACACCTATAATCCCAGCACTTTGGGAGGCCGAGGCGGGTGGATCACGAAGTCAAGAGATCAAGACCATCCTGGTCAACAAGGTGAAACCCCGTCTCTACTAAAAATACAAAAAAATTAGCTGGGCATGATGGTGCGTGCCTGTAGTCCCAGCTACTCAGGAGGCTGAGGCAGGAGAATTGCTTGAACCCAGAAGGCGGAGGTTGCGGTGAGCCGAGATCGTGCCATTGCACTCCAGCCTGGGTAACAAGGGCGAAACTCTGTCTCAAAAAAAAAAAAAAGTGGATAAATGCAGTAGTTGGAATACAAATCCCTAAAATGTATAGTAATAATTAACTAATATATCCTCAAAAAGTTATCCTGTTTCTTGCTTCGAAATTTAAAAGAGGTGGGTACACTGTATATAAGTTTCAATATACTAATATAGTTTTGCACAGAGCTATAAAGCCATACCTATATTCTGACAGCTTAGGTCATTCTCAACTCCTTTCTCCATGTCTAAACTTTTTGAATAGTTTACTGCCTGTTTCAGTTTTCTCTCTGCATGTGAGGCACCAGCAGAAAACTTGTACAGGCTTGATTTTTCAGATCCAAAATGAGCCACACTGGGTTTCTGCAAGAAGCAATGTTTTCTATGGAAATGCTGCTGCGCACTCTCAGGATCATGAAATGCTTTGGTGCAGGTGCCACATTTGATGACATAATGCTGCTCCTCCTCACCACTCTTTTCTTTGTGTACTTGCTGGATATGAGTGTTCATGTCGGTTACATTCTGTCCTGTTGCTGAACATAAACTGCAGCGAAACCACAGTTTTCCTTTATCCAACATGATTTGGAGACATCTACTATAATCTGCTTTTCTGTTGACTTTACAGACGTAACTCTCACGGCAACCACAGGTTAACTGGTTACTGGTCTCCATTACTGGAAAATCATCTTCAGTTTTAATTGAAGTTTCAGTTTTTTCTGACACAAATACATAATCTGTGCTGTGGTACTCCTCATAATGACTCAAAAATGCTTCTTCTTCATTAAAGATAAGATCACAAAGCCCACAGAAGTATTTAATCTTTATCTCATTACCATGCTCATCTTGGCAATGTCGGTACAATGTTTCTATCTTATGAAAAGGCTTTCTACAGTGAGCACAGCTATATCTATGAAACTTGTGGCTTGCCAAAGACAGGCAGTGCTGTTTTACATACTCTTGGGAATCAAACATATCTTCACAAATCCGGCATTGCCATTTGCCCCTTGGAGAACTATTTGTTGGAGAATGATCAGTGACAGTAATAGTTAATAAAGGCTGGTTAGCAGTCAAATTACCCAATGTTGTAGAGGATGATGGCAAAGTTTCATCTTCTACCTCATCCATCTCATAAAAATATCTGTGTCCATTATGAAATTCAGTCACATGTGCCATGATAGTATCTTTCCTTGTTAACTCCTTTTTGCATGTTCGACACCAGAAAAGAAAGTTATTTAAATGTGCCCCTCCATGAATCCGGCTCATATGTAAACGAATGACCCCTGAATCATCACACACCTTTGCACAGACCACACACTTATAACCCATTGTGTTTGCTGAGAAAACATGTTTTTCTACTGCATCTTCACTTGGGAATCGTTGATTGCATTCACAGACCCAGGTTTTAACTACTGACTTTTCTTTCTGGACACAAGCAACACCTTCATGGCTTTTATCTTTTAAATTCATCTTCTTTTTTGGAATGGCAAGGCACTCCTGTGAACTAGATTCTTTAATAGACATAGTTCTTTTAAGTGACGAAAATTTTGATTGATCCAACAATAAATGCAAGTCAGAAGAAGGATCCTTATTCCCTTCACTGCTGTGGCAATAAAGTAAGACTGATTCTTCCACCGAGTTAATGACTCGGATTTTGTGTCCTGAATTCCGCTTATGATTTTGGGTGCTGGTTTCATCCACAAAGACTTGATTGCAATCTGGACAATAACCTCTTAATATGAATTTCTCTGCAACCTGGGTAATGCTCTTCTCAGCTACGGCTACAGGACCAGCATTTCGACAACGAACTCTAAATTAGATAAAAAGAAATAGAAACTCTTTCAGAAGTATTTTCTAAATATATCATTGCTGCATTTTATTGAAGGAATTACAAAATAACCAACATATAAGTAAGCACTAAACGATATTTTTCAATAAAGATGCAGTTGACATAATGATGTTCTATCATCTCAAAATATTTGAGTATTATTTACATTTTATCTATTTTTAGTTAAAATACAAAAGGCTGAAACTAGATTCAAAATTTTTTAAATTCAGGCAAATTTTAGAAAACTAAAATCAGTATCAAAAGCACTGACAGAGGACCTTATTGAACATGCAAATTATTAGACTCTCCACGGAAATTAAAATGTATGAAAGAACACTATGGTAAAATTCTAGACAACCCAGTACCTATTCTTTACGAACTGATCAATGTTGATACAAGGGTTTCATAACCAAAACAACATGTACTGGCATAAAAACTGACACAAAGATCAATGGAACAGAACAGAGAATCCAGCAATAAAGTCACATATCCACAAACTACTGATCTTTAACAAAAGTAAGAAAAATAAACACTGTGAAAAGAACACCTTATTTAATAAATGGTGCTGAAAAAACTGGATAGCCATAAGCATTAGAATAAAACTGAACCCATATCTCTCATCATATTTGAAAATTAAGATGGATTAAAGACTAAGACTTGAAACTATAAAAATTCTAGTTTTCTATTAAAAAAAACCTATGAAAACCCCTTCTGGACACTGGCCTAGGCAAAAAATTTATGACTAAGTCCTCAAAATCAAATGTAACAAAACCCAAAAATAGAAAAATAGTATTAAAAAGATTAAGCATAGAAAAATAAATAATCAAGAGGTAAACAGACAACCTACAGAATGGGAGATAATATCTGCAAACTATGCGTCTGACAAAGGACTAATATTCAGAATCGACTAGAAACTTAAACTACTCAACAAGAAAAAAACCCATAAATAATCCCATCAAGAAGTGGGCAAAGGACATGAATAGCCATTTCTCAAAAGAAGACATACAACTGACCCATGAATACATGCAAAAAATACTTAACATTACTAATCATCAGAGAACTTCAAATTAAAACAACAATGCATTACCACCTTACACCAGTTAGAATGGCTGTTATTAAAAAGTCAAAAAACAACTGACATTGGCAAGATACAGAGAAAAGGCAACACTTACACATTGTTGGTCGGAAAGTAAATTAGTACAACCTCTATGGAAAACAATATAGAGATTTCTCAAAAAACTAAAAAGAGACCCACCAGTAGTCTCACTACTGATACCTACCCTAAAGAAAAAGCAAGCATTATATCAAAAAGACACCTACACTTGTACATTTACCACAACACTATTCGCAATAGCAATAATGAATGGAATCAACCTGTGTCCATCCATGGATTATGAATAAAGAAAATATGATATATATGCCATGGAATACTACTCAACCATAAAAAGAATGAAATCATGCCTTTTGCAGCAATGTGTATGGAACTGGAGGCCATTATACTAAGTGAAATAACTCAGAATGCCAAATACTGTACATTTTCAGTTCTAAGTGAAAGTTAAACAGTGGGTACGCATGGCTATAGACAGTGGAATAATAAACAGACCTGAAAACTCCAAAAGGTGGGAGGTTGGGAAGTGGGTAAGGGTTGAAAAACAACCTATTGGGTACAATGTTCACTATTTGGATGACAGGTACATTAAAAAGCCCAGATATCATCACTTCACAATAAATATGTAACAAAACTGCATTCGTACCCCCTAAATCTACAAATAAAGAAATAAACATGAATAACAGATTAGTTTTATGTCAGGCAACTGTCATGACCTTAGGTACTTTTGCATTGAAGAACTAGGCTCAATAAAACCACACATTATTCCACAAATTCACTCAAAATAAATCAACCTCTCTAGCAAAATAAAAAAATAGAACTGTGCTTCAACTGTCTCCCCTTCACTACTAAACTCCAGAGAGAATAGACCTACCATTTTATACATTTAATCTATTTCAAAAGAAAAAAATATATACAAAATATGTTATCTAATTATTGTGAAATTAAATTGGAAATGAGAAATAACAAAAATCCCTAAATATTCATAAATTAGATACCTAAATGTAACATCTATAAACCTTTAGAAGTTAAGCAACACATATCTTTTTTGTTTGTGTGTTTCAAGACAGAGAATCTTTCTGTCACCCAGGCTGGAGTGCAGTGGCACGATCTTGGCTCACTGCAACCTCTGCCTCCCAGGTTCAAGTCATTCTCTGGCCTCAGCCAACAAGTAGCTGGGATTACAGGCGTGTACCACCACACCCAGTTAATTTTTTTGTATTTTTTGTATAGAGATGAGGTTTCAGTATGTTAGCCAGGCTAGTCTGGTCTTGAACTCCTAAGATCGCACCACTGCACTCCAGCCTGGGCGACAAAGCAATACTCCATTTCAAGAAAAGAAGAAGAAAATCAACAAATTACACTTACTGCAAAGAAAAGCTTCTGTTCATCAAAAGTTATAATTAAAAATGTGAATATGCAAAATCAGAGCTAGGAAAATATACTCATAAATATCTGTATATTCTAGAATCTGACAAAAGATTTGTATCTAGAATATACAAAGAACCCCAACTCACTATTAAGAAGGCAAACAATTTAATTTTTTAAACTGGCAAAAGACTTGAACAGAGATTTCACAAAGATAAACAGCCCATAAGCACATGAAAAAGTGCCCAACATCACTGTTCATCAAGAAAATGCATACAATCAACTGAGACACAAGAATAGGTAAAATGAAAAAGAGTGACAATATCAAATGTTAGCAAGGATGAAAAGTAACTAGAACTTTCATATCTTACCTGTAGGAATATAAACTAGTACAACTAACTTTGGATATTTAGTAGATTCTCAAGTTAAATATACATCTACTTCTGAACCAACAATTCCACTTTTCAATGTCCATCCAAGAAAAATGGAAACATATGCCCATGAAAAGACTTGTAAAAAATATTCAAAGCAGCTTTATTCATAAAAGCTATAAATTGTAAAAGCTATCAAGATGGGAATGGATGAACAAATTGTACTATATTCACACAATACTACTTTATCAATAAAAAGGAACAATGTACTAAAAAATATAAATAAATCTCACAGATACCATGGCAATAACAAATCATACTGGAATCTTTCTTGGTTACTTGATAAAATTTGGCCTTTCAATGAGATTTAATCTTTCACATGTATATGAGTTTCCATTCCAGTTGACTTAAAGCAAAGGTTCTACTTTAACCCTTTCCTCTCCTACTCACACTTACAGAAAACACACAGAAAAACATACACAAAACTCAGAACTGTTAGCTTGCTTTACATTCACAGCAGTATCAACATATCCATGCTTCCAGATCTCTAACGTCTCTCTAAATGCCAAATTTGGTTAATTTCCAGGCAACTGTACATTCTCATTTTAAAAGGAGAGAAACATGGGATAGAAAATGTATTTGCTGAATCTTCTCACTGGGAAAAGCTCACCAGTATTCCTTTACAGCCCCAGACCTATACAAACCTGAAATGGGCAGTGAGCTCCATGTGGGAACGCAGTGTCTGGTGGCAGGCCACACACTTAACTTGAAATGGAACATCTTTGCACAGAGAGATTAAAAGTTTCTTTGCAAAAGATGGAAAAGATATTGGTTGTGCAATTCCTTTGTTATCTGAAAGACAAAAAAACTTAAAGTTGCAAAGTTATTTGAGTATAGAGTAACTCAACCTTCCTCCCCTTAGCCCCTCTCAACATTAGTTGGAGTAAGCAAAAGAAGACAGTTACTTTGGCAATAAAAATATAAGGGAAGCCACTTTTCAGCCTTAAATACAAAGAATGCCTTACTCATACTCAAATTAAAATTTGAGTCTTAAATGTCAAGAAAAAGAAAACTTCCAAAATATATTACAAAAACATTATCCTGAATAAATATTTGCTTCCCACGTTTCTCTTCACTCTTCAAAGTTAGTATGCATACTCATATGTATAAATAAATATTATGAATCTTTGTTTTTAAATAAGAATTCAGTCTTTTATTTTCATAGTTCTAAAACTAAGACAAGGATAAGTAATCTCAAGAATGATCTGAGAAGTATCTTAAATCAGCAAAGATTAAAGTAGTCTAATAATTTTCAGCAGATGAGAGTATTAACATACCACCCAGTTTGAAACTCTGATGGAAATGATTCTTTCCAGACATATGCTTCAAACACTCATCCTTGCTGCTAAAAAGAAGGAAGCAATTTGGACATGCAAAACACTGAATAATCTGAGGAAGAAGGTTGTTGTTATGTCCATCATCTGTGGCTTCCTAAAACATAAGACAAAGCTGTATTATGGACAACTAAAATCAATACTCAATTTCTTAAAACCAACTTTCAAAATTCCCTATTTATCATTTATTTGCAATATCCTGTATCAATTTTTAACATGTAAAATGTTCTTCTCTGAGTGTGAATTATGGAACTTTTATTATCACTGAGGTCCCAAATGTAAAATTTTTAGTTTTTTTCCTCAAAACCAAATTATGGCCATCTGTTGTGGTAATAAATATAGAAGAACATTTGCTTTCTAGATATTTTTCATTTTTTACATACACATTCACATGTAATATATAAATGCATAAATGTGATCACACCACACATACTTTGCCTAAAGTTGCCTTCTTCACTCTACCCTGCATTATGTATTCTTCCATAAATTTCTCCATGCTTAATCAGCTACAAAGATACATAGAAATAAGCAAGGGAAATGTCATTGTTTTATCAAATATTATTTTATAGACTCTTCTGCCTATTAGTTTTCTCATTCCATAGTATCTAAAGGAAATCTCTAAAAATCAGCTGGTACATCTGCAATTAATGCTTCTTAATGGTTGCAAACTATGCCATGGTGTGGATCTATTCAACTTAGTCAACATTTATTTCCAGTTATATTTTTAGTTTTATTGTTTCCCCCCCATTAGAAACAAGAATCTTGTAAACATCCTGAATACATATCCTTACTGGTAGGTGCTTTTTTCTCATTCTCAAAAGTGGCCCTATAGGGCTAAAGGGTATATATTGAATATTAAAAGACATTGTATGACTGGTTTTCAAAAAGGCTCTACCAATTCACATATCCCCTAGTATTCAATGAGTCTGGCAATAATATATATTATAAATCTTTTTCATTTTTGTCAGGTTAGTTTTTGTATTTTTGATAGAGATGGTGTTTCCCCATGTTGCCCAGGCTGGTCTTGAACTTCTGTGTTTAACTGATCCACCTGCCTTGGCCTCCCAAAGTCCTGGGATTACAGACATGAGCCACCATACTTGGCCTTCATTGCTACTTTAATTTTCATTTCCTATCTGTGAATTTGAGCATTTATTCATATATTTGTTAGCTACCTAGATGTGTTCTTACGTGAATTTGTTATTCATATTCTTTACCTTTATCTTTCAATTGTTTTGTTTTCTCTCCTTCTGATCAATTTGTATCAATCTTTTGTTATTGAAATTAATTCTCTACCTCATGTTCCATTTTGGAAATACTTTTCTAGTATCTGTTTTGTTTATAGTCTTTCTTACTTACTTATTTATTTATTTATTTCTGAGACAAGAGCTCACCCTCTCACCCAGGCTGGAGTGCAGTGATGCAATCATGGCTCACTGCACCCTTGACATCCAGGGCTTAAGCAATCCTCCTATCCCAGCCTCCCAAGAAGCTGGGACCACAGGCATGCACCAATATATCCAGCTAATTTCTTTTTATTTTTTGCAAAGGCAAGGTCTTTCCACATTGCCCAGGCTGATATCTAACTCCTGAATTCTAGCGATCCTCTTGCTCTAGCCTCCCAAAGTGCTGAGATTACAGGCGTAAGCCATTACTTGGCCTATGGTCAATTTGTAAATTTGACATAGTCAAATAGGTATGTCTATTCTAGCATCTAAGTTTCTAAACATGGTTAAGAGCCTCCTCCATGTTAAAATAGGAAATTTCAAAAGTGTAAGTATATGTATATTTGTGTGTGCTTGTTATAAATATAATTTCAATTCTTCTTAATCTTTCTAGTAATAGCCTTAAAAACTGTATTGCCCCTTATATTTACTATCATTAACACTAGAAACATCAGAATAGTTTGTGTAGTGCTTATGCAACCAGAAGAGAGATAAAAAATTTGTATTTACCTACTTAATCCTCGTAATAACCCCATGAGGTACCATCTTCATTATTTAGAAATGAGAAAATTAAAATTCTGATAAGTGAACCAACTTACCCCTCCTACCAAGTTGTACCCCTCCCTAGAAAAGACAAACTTCCATTTAAACCCAGCTTTACAAACTTGGTTATGAATTCTATGGGGGTTTCACTAATCCCTCCCCACCACACTCCCCTTCTGTTTTAATTTGATGAGTGCCATACAGAAAAATAACACCAAGGAGGACATTTCATTCCAATTTGAAGATTCTAAATGATGACAGCAATAAAGGCATCTACTAACCACCAATTTATACATATTTCTCCTACTCGAAGAATCCTAAATTCATAAAACCATTTTTGGTTTAATTGTCAGTTATAAATGAACACACATAAAGTTGTTTAAATGATTTTCTCAACAGAACCAAAATGTGAATTCTATATAAAATTTTATTAGAATGTACCTATTACAAAAATATCATATTCTTGGCCAGAAGCAGTAGCTCACACCTCTAATCTCAGCACTTTGGGAGGCTGAGGTGGGCGGACTGCTTAAGCCCAGGAATTTGACACCAGCCTAGGCAACATAGTAGAACCCCATTTCTCTCTCTCTTAAAAAAAAAATTTATACATATATGGCATACCTGCAAATATGTTCTACAAATTGGGAGAAAAAAATGGAAAATAAGACATGTGATAAAGTGCTCAATTCCTTTTTACCTTATTTCTGGTTACATTAAAAGACACCATACAAATTTGTACTATAAAAAAAGTAGGGCCAGGCACGGTGGCTCATGCCTGTAATCCCAGAAGTTTGGGAGGCCAAGACAGGTGGATCATCAAAACCAGCCTGGCCAACATGGTGAAACCCCGCCTCTACTAAAAATACAAAAAATTAGGCAGGTCCCAGCTACTTGGGAGGCTGAGGCAGCAGAATCATTTGAACCCGGGAGGCAGAGGTTGCAGCGAGCCGAGACTGCCACTGCCTGAGCAGTGAGAATCCATCTCAAAAAAACAAAAAAAAAGAGTAAAATCAAAAATACCATTTCACATCCACTAGAATGGCTAAGTTTTAAAAGACAGGAGTAAGTGTGGATAAGACGTGGAGAAACTGAAACCCACAAACACTGCTGGCGGGAAAGTAAAATGGTGCTGTGCATTAGACAGCAGTTTGGCATTTCTTCAAAAAAAATTAAAAAGGTGCCATGTGACTTAGCAATTTAACTCGTTAGAGGAGTTAAAACGTATGTTTACACAAAGACTTGGAAGTTTGTTTATAGAAGCATTGTTCATAGTAGCAAAAAGGCAGAAACAACCCAAACATCCATCAATTAATGAACGGTTCACTAAAATGTGGCATATATCCATACAATGAAATATTATTTGGCAATAAAAAATGAAGTACCGATACATGCTACAATATGAATAAGCCTTGAAATACATTATGGCAAGTGAAAGAATCTAGTCACAAAGGCTGCATATTGTTTGATTCCTTTTATATAAAATATTCAGAATAGATAAATCCATGGAGACACAAAGTAGTTTAGTGGGTATGTAGGGATGGGGAAGATGGGTTACCAAAGGAGAAAAGTCACCTTATATGATACAGTAGCCCTAGAAACAGAATAATGAGTGGTAGCTCCAACCAACTCACAAACGACACTGAGGTAACAAAGGAGCTTACAGTAATATATCTACCACTACTATCACAACAGGGAGAAAAGCAGGATGCTGTCTGGTGATATAATAGCCATTTAATGGCTTTCGTGTCAAAAGCCACTAGAAACTTACTACTCAAAGTATAATTCAATGAATGACAGCAATGGCATCACCTAAAAGCTTGTTAGAAATATGAATCTAAGGCTTCACCTGGGACATCCTGAATCAGAATCTGCATTTTAACAAAATTCCAAAGTGATTTGTGTGTACACTAAAGTTTGAGAAGGCCTAGTCTAGAGGGAAGAAATTGAAGATCAAAGAAAAAGGGGAAGGAAGCAAGGAAAACAATGCAAATTGTGAATAATCTGACTTTCTTTCATTGGAGACTGTCATTTTACAAAACAGAATTCATAGCTATAAAAAAAACAGTGAGGCTTATACAATCTTCTAGTGACCTCTTCTGGTTGATTTAAAAGAGGCAATTACAACCCCCAATGCATACTAGTTTCCTTTAGGGTCCTGGTGGTGACCCAAATGCCAAGGAATAAGCAATCATTGAGGGTTACAGGTCAGGCCTGAAGTGCTTTATAGAGTATCACATTTTCTCTTAACAACCTCATACGTTAAGTATAAGGATACTATTTTGGAAATGAATAAACTAAACTCACAGATTCAGTAACTTGTTAAGAACATGAAGCTAATAAAAGTAATAGTGGAACCCAGGTCTGTCTGACACCAAAGGCTTAGATCTTTCTATGTTATCACACTGCTTTTCAGAAGGCTGAAGGTCATAAATCTACTTCCTAGAGAGAAGGCAGAAAGGAGTGCAAAACAGCATGGAATGTGTGGCTCTGAGAAAAAAGAAAAAAACAAATTAATGAAATTTGGGGAAACAAATTAGTAAAATAATTAATATTAAAGTTAAACTACCTTCTCAATTTTACTAAAGAAAAAAGACATATACTCATTATAGCAGAGAAAACACTCAGTACATGGAATAGGGAAATGTGTCCTGAAAGAACTCTAGTTCTGAAAAACACAGAACATCAGTAACCTACTGCAAACACTAAAATATGGAATGCAGTTCTCTTTCACCCTTTTTTCCTTCTTTCCCCAAATCTTCCGTTTGATATGAAAATAGATAACTCTATCATTTCTTTCTTCAATATGTCTTTTGGCTTCACTTTAAGGTCTTCATTCTGAATGCCATTACCTAAGTAAAACAATTCTCTCAGAGCTAAATTACTGCAGAAGTCATCTAAACTGGTCTCTTTGTCCACATCTCTCGATCCATTCTGAACAATACTGATATTTTAATGCCACTCAGTTTCTTCAGTGTCTCTAAAAATAGGGGAGGAACTGGGCTCTAAAACTGAAAGTCCTTCTAGCTCTAAAAGAATAATGTGGTATTTTTATCATGTAACTGTTCTGTAACAGTTCCTTCTTGCCAATATCAAGTTTAAAATCTTGTGCCTTTATGATCATGTTACTATTTATTTTTGTTAGGAATCCCCAAGACTATCCTAAGGTTCAATGGTTTGTTAGGAGGACTCACTAGACACAGCATATAGTTGTACTCACAGCTATGATTTATTACAGTGAAAGGATACAAGGTAAAAATCAATAGAGGGAAAAAGCACAAAGGGCAAAAGTACAGAAGAAACCAGGTACAAGGTTCCAAGAAACCTTCCCAAAGGAGTCACAAAGGACACATTTAATTCCTCTAGCAATGAGTTGTGACAACACATGTGAACTACTGTCTACTAGGAAGCTTATTAGAGATTCAGAATCGAGTGTTTACTGGGGTCTGGTCATATAGGAAATCTCTGTCTGGCATGTACCAAAATTCCAGACTCCCATAAGGAAAGCAGGTGTTGGGCATAAACCATACTGTACAGTATTACTGTTTGCACAGTAGGTGACTCATATCAAGAGAATGAAAGAAAACTCTCCCAAAATCCAGGTTTTCATACACTAGCCAAGAACCAACATTGCAAGCAAGACTCTGTAAAAATAGTAGCCTCAGGCCTGCCATGTTAACTCTTTTTTGTACACTATCTACTCCTGCAGTCACTATTCTGTTTAGGTTCTGCAATTTTACCTGGATTTCTATAATTTTTATTTTCCATATTTCCAAATCCAATCCTGGAGAATCTCTTCTTTTCCATAAAGCTTTGCCAAATTCTCTGATACTTCTCTCCATTTCTCTGAACTCCTACTTCACTTATATTGTACCACTAAGGGCTTGTTCATTCTAGAGCATAAGCTCCTTGTGTTTAAGAACTATAGTTCTCCTGTACTACAGTGCCTAGTCAATGTTGAACAAGATGCAGGCTCTCAAAAACTAATGAGTGAGTGTAAAATAAAATCTGCTTCAAGATGCACATCTGTTCTAGGAATGTTCTCTAGTGCTAGGACAGAGAGGGGAGGGCTACAGAATTCAATTAGATATACTTAGAACGAAAGCTTTAATTCTCTACTGTGAACCTACACAGAATATAAGCTATTCCCCACATTACTTTCCAGGTATAGCTCTACATAGAAGCAAATTCTGAAAACACGTTTTTTGTTTGAAAAAAACCCACTGATATCTGAAATAAATGTTTTACTATTTCAAAATCTAGTATTTACTCAGTAAATCCAATTTGATATTTACTCAACTATCCAAATATGGATATTCTTAAGGGTTTTTATTTATCAGAATATTTAATATGATATTATTTTTAATAATAGCACACAGCCGAGGTGTGCCATTGCACTCCAGCCTGGGTAACAAGAGCGAAACTCCAACTCAAAAAAAAAATAATAATAATAATAGCAAACAATACAGCCAACAGAAAATTTATTAAATTGATTAAATACTATATTAATACAGAAGAGAACTATTCACTGATTTCAAATGTAGAAATGTATGCATTGATTCAACAAATATTTAAGCTTTTATGTTTGCAACACACTGCTTTAAATCACAAAACAACTTAAAAACCATATGTTAAGCAAAAGCATTTATCTATATATGAAGAAATACTAAAAACACATATATCAAAATATTAACAGTGCTTATCTCTGTGAGATTAAGGGTGATTTTTTTTGTTAATATGATCACGAGGTCAAGAGATCGAGACCATTCTGGTCAACATGGTGAAATCCTGTCTCTACTAAAAATATAAAAAATTAGCTGGGCATGGTGGCGCGTGCCTGTAATCCCAGCTACTCAGGAGGCTGAGGCAGGAGAATTGCTTGAACCCAGGAGGTGGAGGTTGCAGTGAGCCGAGATTGTGCCATTGCACTCCAGCCTGGGTAACAAAAGCAAAACTCTGCCTCAAAAAAAAAAAAAATTTCCACAATGAACATACATAACTTCTGCAATATTAATAAGTCATTAAAGATACCTGCTATCAAATATGGTAAAAACCCGTTAGTGTTCTGTATTACATGGATTTGCATATCCATAAATCAACTCATGCCCCTTAAGATCTAAAACTTAACTAGAATTATATAACACAGCTTTTAAAATATTAGTTATATTCCTTAAAACTAGCATTAATAAATAACTTGTCAGGTACTATATGACTCCGGCATTTCAACGAACAGTGAAAGATAATGAACTTAAGATCAGGGTTCTGGTTCTCATCAAGTAACGAACTCGAAGTATCTTTAAACGAGGTAATTTAATTTCACAGAGCCACTCCATGAAAGGAAGGACTTTGATGATAATCTCTAGGACTGCTGACTTTAAGGTATCAAGTTTACCTGCCTATAATAACTAAGTGGTCCAAATCATTTTATTTTCAATTGACAATCATAGTTTTGACACTTACATATATCACTGGTAATTGCAAGCTTAAGAGCAGCATGAAAAAAACCTACATTCAGCTCCATGGCTATCTAGAAAAATAATACTCAATTTAGGACATGCTCTTACCTTATCAAAAAGGTGATCTCTATATTGCTGTTGAGTAACAAATTTTTTATAACATACTACACAAGCAAAGGAGCTGATGAAAGGTCCATGCAGTGAAATTGTTGGATCACATGGAGAATGATCAAACCTACTCAGCAAAAGAGAGGCAACATTAGATAAATCTACATTCTGGGGAAACAACTATGTCACTTCATTTGTGAAGCTAAACATACAGTATGCCACCACGTTCTGTTACTTCTCCTACCCCAGATCTAGCTTTCACTTTACTTAATTTTCTACAGAACGCTCCAACTCCCTCTAGAAGCTTTCTTGATATGGTAAGACATAACTAGGGTGAGACATATGTAAAAGACAACGGCTTAGAGCCCCAAACTCTCAATTTCCCATCCTTCAACTATGAGAAAGGGAGGCTAAGGGGATTCGAATGTTTAATACAACGTTCCCTTGATATCTACATTCTCAAGCTCCACTATTCAAAAACTCAGTAAATTGGCTGGGAGCAGTGGCTCACGCCTGTAACCCCAGCACTGTGGAAGGCTGAGGCGGGCAGATTGCAGAGACATGGCTTTGCAAAAATTAGCGGGGTGTAGTGCCGCACACCTGCAGTCCCAGCTACTCAGGAGGCTCAGGTGGGAGGATCCCTTGAGCCTGGGAGGTGGAAGTTGTAGGGAACTGAGATTGCCACCAGTGTATTCCAGCCTGGGTGACAGAGCAAGATCCTGTCTCAAAAAAAAAACAAAAAACAAAAAACAAGAAAAACCCAAAGACCAAAACACAGCAAACTGATAAAATGGGTTTCAATAAATAGAATATTTATTATCAATTTTGCTTACATCAGTTTGCTTTTAACATTTATTTTGTAATGCGATATTAGCTTTCTTCAGGCTAGACCAAGTATCTGTAAGTGCTCCCTGACTCTTGAAATGTACATTTATGGGCTGGATTTCTCTAAAACTAATCTATCTGAATTTTGATGTAAAAAGTCTGTTTAGAACTTTATGAGCCATATCAGGGGAAAAATAAACATTTAAAATCTATACTCATAAAGAAAGCATATCACTATAAGAATCTGACTTTACCAATGATGAAAAAATTACAAGGGCACAAAATAGTTTGAGTTTGGAATATAAAGCTATGATCACAATGGCAAAATCATATACACTTTCATTTCACAAAATCACTTCGTAGCTCATGAGACACTCAGATCCATTATTCTGAATATCCTACTTACCTTTTCAAATGTCCTAAGAGAAGGTGCCCATTGTCAAACTCCTTGTTACAGTGCATTATAGGACATAAAATTGGTTTCCCAGACACCCGCATTTGGCCTCCTCTTCGGAATGAACTTTTTGTTCCACAATTAATTGTGCCTGTTTTGAGTCCTGCATCATCAGAATATAAGTTCTTAGGTTATTATTTCAGATACTTGTCCTTTGGGCTAGTGATCAAAATTAGGACAAGACAAAGAAAATTATAAATAGCATCAACTGGATAATCCTAATTATAATTGTTTACGACCTCTCTTATAAAAGCTATAATAACCTAAAAATAAATAAGTTGTGACCAAAGAAAGCCCTTAATGTTTCCAAGTAGCATTCTCTCTCTCTCTCTCTTTTTTTTTTTTTGAAATGGGCATCTTGCTATATTTCCCAGGCTCAATCAATCCTCCGGCTGTCACTCAAACTACAGGAGTGTACCACCATGCCCAGCTCCAAGTAGCACTCTCTAGAAGGAAAAAAAATCCTTTTCTTTAAGCTCAACAGCTAAGAAATGTTAAAGGCCAAATGCATTAGAAAGTTAAGACCCTACTCCCTTACTTTTGAGCAGTTGGGACTATAGTCACAGGTCACCATGCCCAGCTATTATTTTTATTTTTTTGTAGAGACAAGGTCTCCCAATGTTTCCTGGGCTGGCCTCAAACTCCTGGCTTGAAGGGATCCTTCCACCTTGGCCTCCCAAAGTGCTGGGATTACAGACATGAAACACTGTGCCCAGTCAGATCTTTTCCTCTAATACTTATTTTCTCTTTTAACTATTTTAACTGTTATAAATTTAGCTATATTATAGAGGGCCTGAGCTCTATGAAAATTATATTAAACAATGTAACTGGGGTAGAGAAGATGGAGTGAAGAAAGCAGGGAGGCAAGGAGGATAAGTGTATTCTGTTCTGTTTTTTTTTTTCTTTGAGACAGAGTCTCACTCCATCACCAGGCACCAGTGGCACAACCTCGGCTTACTGCAACCTCGCCTCCAAGGTTCAAGCAATCCTTCTGCCTCAGCCTCCCGAGTAGCTGGGACTACAGGCGTGCACCACCACACTCAGCTGATTTTTTTGTATTTTTTTTTTAGTAGAGACAGGGTTTCACCATTTTGGCCAGGATGGTCTCGATCTCTTGACCTCATGATCCACCCGCCTCGGCCTCCCAAAGTGCTGGGATTACAGGCGTGAGCCACAGTGCCTGGACCTCTTTTTATTTATTTATTTATTATTTATTTTTTAAGAGACAGGGTTTCACTATGTGGGTCAGGCTGGTCTCGAACTCCCAACCTCAGGTGATCCACCTGCCTCAGCCTCCCAAAGTGCTGGGATTACAGGCATGAGCCACTGTGCCCGGCAAAGTGTGTTATTTTCTGAGGAATCAAACCACTGATCAATCAGCTCCAATCTAGACATTAAGTAATACAAGTGTGAAGAATAACAAATCTATAGAACACAAAGCAGAGATTTACTTACTGTTGATATCTCTCCCCTTTCTAGTTAATCTATTTTGTCTCTTCTCTTTTTCCCTTTAAAAAGCCAATTAGGAAATACTTTGTCCACCATTTTCTTCTCCTAATTAATTAATCCCCCACTATCCTGGTCCGTTCTTCATCCTTTTCTTTCTTAATAATTTTTATCTTAAAGTCACACAACTTGTAGATGAATCCCCCAGCCAAATGCTCTCAGAGAAACTCCCAACACATGATATATGATGAAAAATTTAAAGAGTTGTATAAAAAACAATTGCAAAACAACCACAAGTATTCTGATTCACAGACAGTATTATTACTCCCTCTTTTATTACTATCTCTTGTGGACTATTTCACTCAAATGCTTTGAATATTTCATACAACAAAAACTAAATATTTATATTTATTGAATTTTCTACAAAGCCCCTAAGCATTTAAATGGAATTATTCCTTTAGGACAATCTGACTTTTAAATCCCAAAATGGTTATATATGATTAAGATTTTAACTGCTTTTCCCTCTTTTAGTCTTTATTGGGGAATACCTCTATCAAACTGTCAAAAAGTTTATAAATATGTTCTGACAACAAATAATGGACAGCATGGAATTAATCATATTTTAGTCTTAACAAGACAATATACTTTGTCTTTAATATTCTTAATGCAATCAGAATTATGACAACTTTTTTTTTTTTTGAGATGGAGTTTCGCTCTTGTTACCCAGGCTGGAGTGCAATGGCGCGATCTCAGCTCACTGCAACCTCTGCCTCCTGGGTTCAGGCAGTTCTCCTGCCTCAGCCTCCTGAGTAGCTGGGATTACAGGCACGTGCCACCATGCCCAGCTAATTTTATGTATTTTTAGTAGAGATGGGGTTTCACCATGGTGACCAGGATGGTCTCGATCTCTTGACCTCGTGATCCACCTACCTTGGCCTCCCAAAGTGCTGGGATTACAGGCATGAGCCACCACGCCCGGCCAACAACTTTTGTAATTGTCCATCCACATTCCAGATGTTCCCTATTAGGACCTTTATTCAGCTATAAATAGTGGCTCTGGATAAAAATAAAGTTGGAGAAGACAATTCCTGGCGGGGGCGGGGGGGAGTAGGCTTCCCCTACTGGAAAGGCAAAAATACGGAAATTTAAATAGCTTTTTTCATTTTTTTTGAGACTTGCTCTGTTGCCTAGGCTGGAGTGTAGTGGTACAATCTTGGCTCACTGCCACCTCCAGCTCCCGGGTTCAAGTGATTCTCCTGCCTCAGCCTCCCAAGTAGCCAAGACTACAGGTGCCCACTACAATGCCTGGCTGATTTTTGTATTTTTAGTATAGACAGGGTTTTACTATGTTGTCCAGACTGTTCTTGAACTCCTGCCCTTGTGATCCCCTCGCCTCGGCCTCCAAAAGTGCTGGGATTGCAGGTATGAGCCACTGCGCCCAGCCAGCTTTTTTCTCAAATAGTACAGATAACATTGTTTTAAAATTATAATACTAAGTATTCAAATTTATGCAAACTGGCCCAACTCTAAAGATCCATAAAGAATGGACTGTCCAACATTAGAATAATTATAAATTAGGTACTTAAATACTTCTAATTTAAAAACTGAATTATAAAAGCTTAGTATTGTATTTTGAAATAGACTAAGTCCTTTAATGCTACTGAGTAGAATCTCACTCTCTATATTTAAAGAGAACAGTGATTCCTCTTTCTTTTCCCCAGCTATACTCTCTTCAAGGATCACAGCACTCTCTAAAGCCCATTTATAGAAAAGCACCATACCAAATATAGCCCAATACTACAGCAGCTGTTCAAGGAATAGATTCCAAACTTTATTTTTACATTGCCTCAGAGACCAAGCAAAAAACGGAACCTATCACACAAAAAAGAGCATACTTACAGATCTTAACTATAGGCTTAAGCTTATCAGCCATCAAAAAGCCAGGACTGAAAGGCATAGAAAACACTAATCTTGAAAGTACCGTAAAGACACAGCTAAATAATTCAGTTGTTCCCACTTGACCTGCTAAGGGAAATACATAAATAGATGCTCAATTCAATATATAATGCGTTACAATATTCTGACAATCTAGAGGTCAGATACTAACCTTGAAGGGGCATATTACTGGCCCAACTACCATTCTATACAGGACTTGAAAGTGTCAGACTCATGAGATAATTTTTAGAAGAGATCTTAGAGATGACAGAGTCTTCTAGTTCTAGCCCAATTTCCTATTCACCTAGGGATCTTTCCCCAAAAGTACAGATGCCCTAGAAGAATCTCTGGAGATGATGAGGTGTAATTATCTAGGCATCTGTTTAAAGGTCCCAGAATATTGTTGCAGTAAAGATGACACCACTGAGCTAGTCATTAACTTCTTCCACTGAGAACTGAATGTACATGAAGAGGGATTCTTGTGCCTGAGCCTTCTGAGTAGCTGGGACTACAAGCGCCCGTCACCACGCCTGGCTAATTTTTGTTATTTTAGGCTACTATGTTGGCAAGAGCAGTCTGGAACTCCTGACCTTGTGATCCACCTGCATCAGCCACCCAAAGTGCTGGGATTATAGGCGTGTGCCACCGTGCCCAGTCAATGAAGAGGGATTTTTAAAAACTATAAGCTTTCAATAAATACCCCAAAAGGTAAAACCATCTACCACATTTTTATGAATCTTTTGCCAAAGTAGGTCTGGAATGCTATATAATGTTTTTGTTTAACTTAGTAACAGTGAGATTTGGAACCCAAGTTCTAGGCTTCCCTTCTGTGTTCATTACGCAAATATTTATAGCACATCTATAAAAATTCAACCAACATTTATTGAGCATCTCAATGCTGAGCATTCTTTCAAGGAATTGACATTAAAAAAGTATTAGTAAGATTTGGTCTCTGTCCCCAAGAAGTATATAGCCTGGTGGAAGAGATGGATATATAAACGGATCAATCCAACATAATAAATACTGTATTAGTGAAATGAATAAAGTACTGAGATCACAGATGGCTGAGCAACCAAATTTATATGGAATAAATCTAGACAGGCTTGTCACATAACTGGACATGATATACCATAACCATATTAACTCAGCAATCCCTAATACTGTATTATTTGTTGGCCATGTGTGAATCCCACAGGCAAGTAAGAAGAAAACAAAAATGTTTTTGAGGGCAGGATGGGAGTTTGAGAAGCACAAGTGGGCTGATAAGGAGAAATAGTTTCAGGGGGCGGCCAAGTGTCAAAAACATCAATTGTGTCAGGTATCGAATGGAATGAACTGCTACATACTGATAAATATACATTATTAGAATTATTTTATAAGTGGCAATTTGATTCTATTCAAAGGAAAGCCCTTGAAAAGTAACTTTGAAATCCAAGATATCTAGGTTCAACAAAGTTAAGCATTACATGCAAAGATATTTCTGATGACTTTTTGCAAGTAAACTATGTTGGATTAAATCCACAGCTAAGGTGTCTGTGGATATCCTAACCCTTTAAAGGCTCAGTAGATATTCTTTAAGACAAGACAGAAAAGTTGTCATGGCGGGACTCTCCTACTGGCTCTTGAAAATTCCACCAAATTATCTGATGGAGGAAGTAATGTTCCACAGTAACTCTGCAAGGAATCTCAGGTCTGCAAAGAGTTAGTAATGAAGAAGCTATTCAATGCTTTGACAAAGTCTCCGATGAGGATGCTTCCTTATTAAATATCCAGATAGCATGCACTGATGAATAAATAAGTAAACATTAATCTTCCAGGTCTCACTTTAAATACCATTTCCTTAGAGAAGCTTTTTCTGACCTCAAATAATCTGTTATACAGCCTCCCATGGACATAGGTACTACTTCAAGCAATAACTATTAAATATGTAAATGAATAAATGAGTAATTTTAATGAGCTCAGGTATGACCTCTATTGCTTATACTCAAATATACCTGTGCCAAAGAAGAAAGACAATGGACAAAGTAGGCCATTATAAACTAGTCCATTATGAGGTGATATTAGTATCACTAAAACAAAATCTCAATACCTTATATGCTTATTAGCAACAGAATAAAACAGACTACTTTCTGCCTTAAGGCTTTGGGGAAGCTAGGTAACCTTAGTCTAAGTTTTAAAGAATACCTGGCATTTTTAGCCACTGGTCCACACACAGTCTTGCTGCTTCTGTATCAGAATGTCCTCGAATAAATTCCAATTCTTGTAACCCATGAGCATGCTGAAAATCAATTTTTTCCTGAAGACATTAAGAAGAAACTCAATTAAAATTACTACTGTTTTCCTTGAGAAAAGAATTCTTTTACACATCAGTGATCAAAAAATACGGATAACTCTTTATCCCCATAACTCCCCATCTAGAAATTTATGCCAAAGAAACACATCAAAATAAAAATGCATGCTCTAAGATGTGTATACCAATGTTATTGCACAAAATTCACTGCAACCTAAATCCCTAACAATAGGATATTGTTTAAATTATGGTATGTACATTTGATGGAAGTCATTAAAAACATTAACCAAAATTTTTCAAAGGTGTGGGATATACTTTTGAAATCAAGCAGGTCACCAAATTGTATTAAACAAATGAAGCAAAATATAAACAAAGAATAATTTCAATCCATATGCAACTATACCTGCAGAATAAAAAAAAGCCTGAAAACAGATGTATTGAAAGTTATTAAGGCTCCCTCTGGTAATTTCCATGTAAGGGATTTATTTTCGTTTTTCACCTTTTCCATATTTAATCTGAAACATACAGAAGGAGCCTAATAAATATTCGTTCACTGAGTAATACTAATAACATAACTCATTAGCACCTAATATGTGCCAGTATAAAGTATTTGTTGCCATCTAGACTAAGGGTTGGCGAACTTTTCCACAAAGGGCTAGTTAATATTTCATCATGTCTTTGCAGGCCAGACAGTCTTTACTGCCTCTACTCAACTCTGCCATTGTAGCAAGAGAGCAGCCACAGACAACATATAAACAAATAAGTGTAGCAGTGTTCCAATAAATCTTTATTTATAGCAGGCAGCAGGCCAATGACAATGCTGAACTAGACGCTCTGTATCGCTAAAAGCCTAAATCTTTCTAGTATGTTATCCATAAAACTATTTGTATATTCTCTAATCATAATGTATATTAAAATTAATACTTACTAGCCACTAACAATGTGTAAGACAGTTTAAAAAAGATTTTAGGTATTATTGTTCCCATTTTACCATGAAAAACCTGAGGTCAAATAAATTGCCCAAGGATATTTAACAATGTCAGAATTCAAACTTGGAGGCAGTCTGATTCTTGAATTCATGCGCTAATGAGTATAATCATACTGCCTCTCAAAAAGATTTACATGTACTTCAAAAGAAATCAGAGTCAGAAACACTGGATTTGTAAGATATAAACCATAATAATGTACGGCCTAGTTAGCAATGTAACGGTTTTCTACAGGAAGGATAAGTGGGGGAAAGGCGTGGATCAGTATTTTAATCTGAAGAAAATCTACATAGTACAATGTTCAAAGTACAGTCATGGAATACTACTTCTCATGAACGTTAATATGCATTACATACATTTTTAAAATTCTCTGTAATCAAATTAAGTAAGTATAGAAACACTGGTTTTAACAAAATTTAAAAGGTTACTTTCATGTAGGACTACTGAAGCCCTAAAGTGCTAATGTGAACTGTATTTTTCATACATAGAGTACGCAGTATTCCAACTTCATAAATCACCAAATACTTTTTCAAAGTGTATCCTACAGGATCACTATACTGAATAATATGCATTAAGAAACAAATAATAATAAAATCAAAGTTAGCCTTTCCAATGATAGCAATAGCCCCTGATACCCTTAGACATCTTATGTACTGAACTGGACCGTTTTATCAAAGTTCCTTACAAGAATCCATTATAATAAAACCCTTCAATTAAAGTAATATAATTGAGATTAAATATTACTACATACCAACTACTAGCATACTTATTTTAACAATTTCCAATAATTAAAATCCAACCTTTTTTTTTCAAGTTCTCTGGCCTTTCTTACAATAGAATTTGAACTCTATGAACATGCATAGTTAATGCTCCAAAAACACTTATTGAAATTATCCTAAAATTAGCCATGCTTTTTCTCTGTCACAAGCAACTTTCAAAAACTTTAGGGTTACAGCCCTTCTTGCAACTTGTCTTAACTTGTGGAATATCAATACACAAAGCTGGCAGCTAGTCAAATGGCACAGAACGTGATCTCTGAAAGTTAAGTATCAAGTGAAGATTTTGTTTTTGTTCTTTCTGAGACAGAGTCTCGCTCTGTCGCTCAGGCTGGAGTGCAGTGGCACAATCTTGGCTCACTGCAACCTGCGCCTCCTGGGTTCAAGCAATTCTCCTCCCTCAGCCTCCCAAGTAGCTGGGACTGCAGGCATGTGCTACCATGCCTGGCTAATTTTTTTAATTTTTAGTAGAGATGGGGTTTCACCACATTGGCCAAGCTGGTCTCTAACTCCTGACCTCAGGTGATCTTGTCCACCTCATCCTCCCAAAGTGCTGGGATTACAGGCGTGAAATTTTCCTTTTTATTTTTGAAACCTCTCCATCACAAAAGATAACTTACTGTAATAATGAAGACACCAACAATTCACAAAGGCCTACAACAGTTGAAAAACATTTTCTATGGTATCTATTTTTAGCCAGAATTATCATTCACTAGAATTCTTCAAAAATTACTTCTATTTCAGTTTCATTATCTTTCTTTCCGGGTGGCCTTTTTTGTTGTTTTTTTTTTGTCATCCAGTTTAAAAAAATAAGTAATCCATAAAGGGAATCAAGTAAGAAAAACTAAATTATGGCTGGACAGCAAGTCATCTTTTTCCTTAAAGAATGAAATCTAGGGGCCCAAAGTGGCTCCGGCCGGATGTCGTGGCGCTTGCGAAGGCGAGGCCAAGAGTTCAAGGCCAACCAACCTCAGCAACCTTACAAGCTCTCAATGATTGGCAAAAAAAAAAAAAAAAAAAGAATGAAATCTAGACAAATTTATTCTTTACAACTGGTTAAATAAAAAATTTTAAATTTCAAACAAAATATTTTCAATGTAAAGTATTACATGGGTAGAGGCTGAAGCTACCCTTGAGAAAAAACTTAGTTGTCATAATGACTATACAAGATTCTGGGCTTATCACAAAAACTATTATCTAAGGAGCCATTAAGACTGCCTGGGAAAAGAAGCTAGTATCACTCAGGAAATCTGAGGGAAAGTAAGACAGTTTGCAAATGATTCCTTTGTCAAAGAGATTTGACCCATTTAAAAAACCAAACAATATGATTACAATTCTGGGTGTGGGAAAACTTCCTTGAAACTGAATAGTATTTCTGCCAGGATAAAAATAATATTGTCTGTGTATGTGTACGTGTGTGTGTGTGTGTGTGTGTGTGTGTGTCTATGCAATAAGCATTTTAAACATACAATTAGAATAACATAGTCTAATTTAATTGATATTACATCATAAAGTAAAAGCCCCCAAACTAGCTTATTTCTAAATTTAAAGACCATTTTATACCAGATTAGGAAATATCAGACAAGACGCTACAGAAATACACAAATTACTTTATAATAACCAATGGAATAAGGAATCAAAAACAGGCATGCTAAAATTATAAAATCATAGTGTTTATTCTGACCTGGGAGATCATCTCTGAACTGTCCATTCACAGAATAAAACTCTAAGTCCAAAACTAAGTGATCTGCTGAAATCGAAATAGCTGCTGGCCAGGGACATGATTTAAATATCCATTTTTTTACTTTAAGTATGGAGTTGTTTTACCCAATGTATCAACATTCTACTCCTAAAAGACATTTGTCAATACTGAGGGAATTCTTTAAGTAATTTCATGTGGAGCCTTTTAAAGCAAATCAAGGAAAAAAATTACATCATACAAGATTCTAAAATGGCTTCATTTACCACATAGCAGGTCTTCTACAAACCTGCTTCAAATTTTTTCCTTTTAGTAATGGATTTAATTTGGAAAGATAAACTAAAGTTTGAGAAAGCAGTCTGGCTATATCTGGGAGAAAATAATCTTTCAACAGCTGATATCTATCAAAGCCCTGATAAACCCTTTTTCACTCTTATGATAAAATAACCAGAAACCTGTTAATTGCTCATCTGCTTTGAGAAATCCATGATTTTTAATTATCAAAAATGAAGTGCACTCAGTTAATTCTATTTTTTCCTCTTTTCCTATGTAGATAGGGTAAGAATAGAACAAACTAAAAACAGATGTAAAAAGCTATTATGAATTACTACTAAATTCATGAGCTATCTAGCGTACATGCTGAGCTTTGATTAAACCATACCTTTTTTGATTAAAGGTTTCTCTTTACCAACTTTATTATAAATAATTCTTTAATTTAATAAAATACCAGTTAAAATAGCAACATACTCTGAATGCTCTATTCTTCTCTTCTTTCTGCTGTTTCTCCACTTCAACATGGCGGGCTAGACGAGCCAGAGTTAAAGCAACTTTATCCTTCTGATGATCAATATGGTCTTTATGTTTAACATTCTTCTATAAGGGAAAAATAATTTTCATCCTTAATTAATAAAATTAGCATTTGGATAACACACATTCATCAAACAGCTACTATACTAAAGAACCATTTACTTGAGTTATATTTATAAGAACGTATTCTGTGTATTGTGTTTTATGTGGTGTTTTGTAGGTCTGTCAATTATCCACCAGGATCTTTGGTTTTCAAGAAGTTAGACAAATGAGCTTCTAGAACATTAAGTTGAAGAATAAACTCTTAGATCTGTCAGAGAAGTAGGGTCATCAGGCAAAGTGCTAACCCCCAAAATTAGAGAGAGAGAGGTCAATAAAGAACATCAACTTACTAAAGCAGAAACCTTCTAGCAGGAACCTCCATAGGAAACTAAACTAATGGATGCTTGGCATGGACAAGCCTGAGATTTAAAAACTCCAAGGGCCCTCACATATGATCCTATATTAATAGATGCAGAAAAAGCATTTAACAAAATCCAGCCCCCATTTATGATAAAAACTCTCAGAAAAGTAAGACTAAAAGGGAACTTTCTCTACTTTATAAAGACAATCTACAAAAAACCTATAGCTAACAACACACTTAATGAGAAACAAAGTCTTCAATAATGAACAAGGCAAGGATATCCCCTCTTGCCACTCCCAGCATTGTACTAGAATTCCTAGCTAATGAAGTAAGATGAGAAAAAGAAATAAAAGGCATACAGATTGGAAAGGAAGAAATAAACTCTTTGTTTGCATCCACATAGAAAATCCAATATAATTAACAAAACCATTCCTACAACTAATAAGCAATTATAGCAAGGTTGCAGGATACAAGGTTAATGTCAATTGATTTCCTATGTGTCAGCCACGAACAAGTGGAATTTGAAGTTAAAAAACTACCACTTACCTTGGTACTCCCCACCAAATGAAATAGGTATAAATATAACAAAATATGTATATCTGTATGCAGAAAACTATAAAACTGATGAAAGAAATCAAAAAACTTTATTTTAATTTTATATTCAAGGGTACATGTGTAGGTTAATTATAAGGGTACACTGCATGGTGCCGAAGTCTGGACTTCTACTGATCCCATTCCCCAAAGAGTGAACACAGTATCCAATAGGAAGTTTTTCAGGCCTTGTCCCTTCACCTTCTCTCTCACCTTTTGGAGTCCCAGTATTTATTGTTCCCAACTTACTCTCCAAGTGAACCCAAGATTTAGCTCCCACTCATAAATGAGAACATGTGATACTTGTTCTTCTGTTTCTGCATTAGTTTGCTTAGGGTAGCAGCTTCCAGCTGCATCCATGTTGCTGCACCTTTGCAGAATTTCATTCTTTATTACAGTTGTGTAATATTCTGCAGTGTCCATGTACCACATTTTCTTTATCCAACCAGTGATGATGGGCACACAGGTAGATTCCATATCTTTGCTATTGTGAATAGTGCTGCTATGAATGTACAAGTACATGGGTGTCTTTCTGATGGAATGATTTCTTACTTATTTTCGAGACAGTGTCTCACTTCAACACTCAGCCTGAAGTGCAGTGACACAATCACAACTCACTGTAGGCTTGACCTACGAGGCTCAAGAAATTCTCCCATCTCAGCCTCCTGAGTAGCTGGGACTACAGGTGCACACCACCACACCGGGGTAACTTAATTTGCAGAGATGAAAGCTTGGTATGTTGCTGAAACTGGTATCAAACTCCTAGGCCCAAGTGATCCTCCTGCCTCAGTTTCTCAAAATGCTGGGATTACAGGTGTGAGCCACTATGCCCAGCATTTTCCTTTGGATACATACCCAGTAATGGGACTGCTAGGTGGAACCGTAGTTCTATTTTTGTTTTTCTGAGAAATCTCTGAACTGCTTTCCACAGGAGATGAACTAATTTGCATTTCCACCAACAGTGTATCAATGTTTCCTTTTCTCTACAACCTTGCCAGCATTTGTTACTTTTTCACTTTTTAGAAACAGCCATTTGACTCATGTGAGATGGTATCTCATTATGGTTTTGATTTGCATCTCTGATGATTAGTCATGTTGAGCATTTTTTCATGTTTCTTGGCTGCTTGTATGTTGTCTCTTTTGAGAAGTGTCTGTTCATGGCCTTGGCCCACTTTTTAATTAAACTTTGATTTTTGTTGTTGTTGATTAAGTTCCTTACAGATTCTGGGTATTAGTCCTTTGTCAGGTGCATACTTTGCAAATATTTTCTCCCATTCTGTAGGTTGTCTGATAGCTCTGTTGATAGTTTCGTTAGCTGTGCAGAAGCTCTTTTATTTAATTAAGTCCCATTTTTCTGTTTTTAATTTTGTTCTATTTGCTTTTGGGGTCTGCATCATAAACTCTTTGCCTAGGCCAACGTCTACAAGGGTATTTCCTAGGTTTTATTCTAGAATTTTTATAGTTTCAGATCTTACATTTAAGTATTTAATCCTCTTGAGTTAATTTTTATACATGGTGAGAGGTACAATTTTACACTTCTGCATGTGGTTTGCCAGTTTCCCAGCATCATTTATTGAATAGAGTATCCTTTCTCAATTGTTTATTTTTGTCAAGTTTGTTGAAGATGAGTTGCTGAGTTGGTTGTGCCTGTGCCGCTTTATTCCTGGGTTCCCTAACTTATTCCATTGGCCTGTGTGCCTATTTTTATATTGGTGTCATGCTGTCTTGGTTACTGTTGCCCTATAGTACAATTTGACATTAGGTAACGTGATGTCTCTGCCTTTGTTCCTTTTGCTTAGGAATGTCTTAACTTTTCAGGCTTTTTGGTTACATATAACTTTTAGAATTTTTTTTTCTACTTCTGTAAAAAACAACATTGGTAGTTTGATATGAACGGTGTTAAACCTATAGGATGCTTTGGGCGGAATGGTCATTTTAATGATATTGGGTCTTCCCACCTACAGGCATAGAATTTTTTTCCATTTGTTTGCCATTTATGATTTCTTTCAGCAGTGGTTTTGTAGTTTTCCTCATAGAGAGCTTCCACACCTTTGTTAGATGTATTGCTAAGTATTCAATTTTTTTGTGTGGCTATTGTAAATAGAGGTGTAGTCTCCATTCGGTTTTCAGTTTGACTGCTATTGGTATATAGAAATGATACTGACTTTTTTAGTTGATTTTGTATCAAAGAACTTCTCAAGAAGTAGACTCATGTTCATGGACAGGAGACTCACTATTGTCAAGATTTCAATTCTCCTAACTTGATCTATACATTCAATGCAATCACAATCAAAATACTAACAGATTTTGTGGATAACAAACACATTCTGAAGTATATATGGTAAGTCAAAAAATTCCTATTAGCCAACTCAGTACTGAAGGAGAGCAAAGTCATAGGACTGACACAATCTGACTTCAAAACTTACTATAAAGCTACAGTAATCAAGACTGTGTGGTACTGTCAAAAGAAGGGACAAACAGTCCAGAAACAGACCCATATAAAGTCAACTGCTCAATTTTGTGATGAACTTAAAACTGCTCTTTTAAAAAAGTCTATTTTAAGAAAAGAAAAAGAATAGATTTTCTCTGGGTTTTTTTTTCTTTAGCTGGAGTCTTGCTTTGTGGCCCAGGCTGGAGTGCAGTGGCATGATCTTGGCTCACTGCAACCTCCATCTCCTGAGTTCAAATGATTCTCCTGCCTCAGCCTCTGAGTAGCTGAGATTACAGGTGCATGCCACCACTCACCTAATTTTTGTATTTTTAGTAGAGATGGGGTTTTCTCCATGTTGGTCAGGCTGTTCTCAAACTCCTGACCTCAGATGATCCACCCGCTTCAGCCTCCCAAAGAGCTGGGATTACAAGCGTGAGCCACTATGCCTTGCCTTCCCTGTTTTTTTCTACCATGATGATTGGTTACAAATAAAACATCACTCTCTGGCCAAATCAGTCACATACGTACAACCCAATTTTTATCTAAAGTGGGATAGTGGTACATCAGCCAAGTCAAACAGCAGGTATGACTTCCAGAAGTAGACAGAAGTCATACTGAAGTAAGCATATATAAAAAGGCCAAATTAGTATTTTCAGTACGAGGCTACACCTTTGCAGTAGGGAATGTTTGTAGGACCACTTTGGGTAGAATTAACTCTAGCTCACTTTCTGACTACTTGGACAGCGTGCAGTCTTGTACCCAGGTAGTAGGTGACATTCTACTAACTTCAAAATATCTTTTTACAAGTTACAGGGCAATGCAAGTCCTTAGAAACAGCAGTCACATGAAGTTATTTTTCTAAACTTTGACCCCTTAGTACAAGCAAATCTGTCTTAAAAGCAAATTAATGGTCAAGCATAGTGGGTCACATTTGTACTCCCAGCACTTTGGGAGCTAAGGCAGGACTGCTTGAGCCCAGGAGTTGCAGACCAGCCTGGCTAACAGTGCAAGATCTCATCTCTACAAAAAAAGTAAAAGCTTAGCTGGGCGTGGTGGCATATGCCTACAGTCTCAGCTACTTGAGCCCAGGAGTTCAAGCCTGCAATGAGCTATAATCCAGCTGGCACTCCATCCTGGGTGACAACAAAGTGAGACCCTGTCTTCTAAAAAAAAAGGGGGAGGGAAGGGCACATTAAATTTACTCCTTGCAAAAACAACAAAATGTAGGTACTACCTTGAGAAGGAAATTTAGTGTAGATCATAAATAAAAATTTTAAAGATATTAGTAAAATTTTTAAATGGTCATAGAGTGTGTTAACTTTCTTGACAGAGATAATACTTTTTAGGTTTTAAACTTTAACAAAAGTCATGCTTGAAAGTCCTGGTAAACTAAGGTCACATTAACAAAAAGGCAAAGTGGACAAGGTATAAATAAATTACTGTTTACCTACCAAAACAAAAACAAACAAAAGTGACAGTAATGACACTTCTCCTACAAGGTTAAAAGAAGGGTTGACATTCCTAAATAGAAAGTATATGTTGTTCCTAATCTGGAGACTAGAAGCTGCAAAAAACTCATCAAGCTATTATTTCAAGTTGCTACCCTTACACAAAACAAAATTATTTCCTACCAAAACATTAAGTCACTTATGTAGTCATGGGGGTGTGAGGATAGAAAATCAAGGGATTTTTTTTGGTCCCTCTGTAATTTGTGTGTCACAACAACAATGTAAATATTCTAGGGACAGGAAGAAGGCCATGTTTTAGAAAAATTTAGGTAATACTAACTCAGGAAAAATTACCTTTGAATTGATTTTTCTACTATTATTTTATTTTCTTCTAGGCCATAATAAAACAACCATTTAAAATTACTTTTGAAGTTACAGTCATTCAGGAAATTACATATTTATTCTTATTCACGTTTACTTTAAAGCATACTTAATGATTCTGATGCAATACTTTTCATTGACCTTTCCATATACTCTTGATGCCAAGGTCAATGAAAATTAAATTCAGAAACATGGCAATGACATATCCAGTAGGAAAAAATTTCAGTAATCCACTAGTCACATAAGTATGTTCTTAAAACTTTACTCCCTTCGAATTATACTCATGTGCTATCAAAACACATGCACAACAATAGGAAGATAAATTGTTCAGCCATTTAAACATTCATTTGGATCTCTTCAACTTTATTGTAAAATCAATCTGTAGCCTTACCATCACCTTCTGGAGGTCAAGTAAAACCTGTCGTTATTTACTACAATTATTTGTCTTATTTAGTTATTAGCCTACATATTTTATTGAACTACAAGTTAAGCTTCCCTAATCCAAAAATCTGAAAAATTGCTCCAAAATCCAAAACTCTTTGAGTGCCTGTATAAAACTCAAAGGGAACATTCCTTGGAGCATTTCAGATTTCAGATTTTCATATCAGCAATGTTCAACCAACAGCTATAATGTAAATATTCCAAAATCCCAAAATATCTAAAATCCAAACACTTCTGTTCCCAAGCATTTCAGATAAAGGACTCATCTTGTATATGGTCTCAGTGAATTGCCTCTGTTATTCCCTGCTAATTCTGCTGAACTGTTTATTCTCTTTCATAACACTGAAGGGCTGAAAAAACCCACAAGCCCTACTGCTGAAAACAAAGACATCTTAGAATTGACTATGCGCTGTCTTCTTCCATCTGACAAGAAAGTTTCTCCTTTTTTTTTCCCTTCTTTAGAGCCAGGGTCCTCTGGCTGAACTCAAATCCTGGGCTTCAGCAATCCTCCCACCTCATCTGAGAGTAGCTGGAATTATAGGTACATGCAACCATGCCCAATTCTATTTTATTCTTAAAAAGGAAGAAAAAAAGGAACTCTGGCTACCAACATTGAAAGAGATTTGGAAGAAATCTGCTAGGAATAGAGGAAAAGGAATGGTAGTAGAGAAAGCAAGGGCTTCAACTCTGAAATCTTTGCCAATTTTGAAGCTAGCACTTTAAAACTGAGAAAACAGATATATTTTTTAAAAAGATGTTTTAAACTGGGAAAAGATTAGGTATATGAGGCAGACTCTATTAGTCATATAAAATTTTTCCTTTTTTTTGAGATGGAGCCTCGCTCTGTCACCCAGGCTAGAGTGCGGTGGTGTGATCTCAGCTTACTACAACCTTTGCCTTCCAGATTCAAGCAATTCTCCTGCCTCGGTCTCCCAAGTAGCTGGGATTACAAGTGTATACCACCACACCCAGCTAACTTTCGTATTTTTAGTAGAGATGGGGTTTTACCATGTTGGTCAGGCTGGTCTCAAACTCTGACCTCGAGTGATCCACCAGCCTCAGCCTTCCAAAGTGCTGGGATTACAGGCATCAGCCACAGCACCCAGCCCATACAATATTTTTCCATTACAAATCTTGGGTTTAGGGGTAAAGGTTGCTGGTTAAAGGGGCCACTGAATTCTTAGCACTGAGAATTTCTACCATTCCCCTAATGCGATGATGCTGAAAGTGTAATTTAATGTGAAATTATAAAATTCCAGAACTGCTTTTCTTAGGCTGGATTTGTGATCTCCCATAAAGCCTATAACTTGAGTTATAACTTAGGTCTTTGGAGCTTTTCTAAGTAAGGTCAAGCTTTGCCAGGCATGGTGGCTCATGCCTGCAATCCCAGCACTTTGGGAGGCTGAGGTGGGTGGATCACGAGGTCAGGAGTTTGAGACCAGTCTGGCCAATATGGCAAAACCATGTTGGCTTCTACTAAAATCTACTAAAAATACAAAAATTAGCTTGGGCGTGGTGGTGTGCGCCTACATTCCCAGCTACTCAGAAGGATGAGGCATAATAGCTTGAATCCAGGAGGCAGAGGTTGCAGAGAACTGAAATCACACCACTGCACTTCAGCCTGGGCAATACACAGACTCCATCTCAAAAATGACAAAAAGAAAGGTCAGGCTTTCAGACATGACTTGAATTCACTTCTCAAGCTAGAATTCAATTGGCTCTGAATCTATGGCAAAAATAATGGGCTTTTAAGTTTCACTGTGAATAATAGCTATCCTCCTTGAAGAACTTCCTATGGTCACCTGGACTAATGTCTTTATATAAAACACCTAATATTAAAGAGTCCATCCCGACAGTAAATAAGTTATCAATGCTGGCCAATCAGTGTTGGGAAGAAGCACAGGAAAGCCTTAGGAAAAATATTGGGGAAATTGGGAGTCCTCTGTTTGCCAATACTTTAGATCAATCTTTGCATCAGCAGTTTTCTTCCATACCCAGAATTGCACAGATTAAGGAGAATGTAAAGCCAGAAGAAGCTTAGACGGATTCTGATTTAGTCATTATGAAATTCTTACATTCTTAAATATACTTGTTTACATTTTTATCCAAAATTTTAGGTAAAACATTCACAGAACCAATTTCGGTTGTACCTAGAAATGATAGCCATATTCAGGATACTAGCTACACCTGAGGACACATGTCCATGAAAGTTAAGCATATACAGGTAAAGCAACAACTCTAGAGAACAATGTTTATCTTTTATGTGTATCCAGGTAGAGTTATAGCAGAAAGTCCAAGTCTAGAAATGACAACCTGACACAAAACCCCTTCATCGATGAAATGATCATGTTAAACTTTACATTTCAATATCTCTTCCCTATTAATACTTCTATATATAGGCTATATATCGTGTGTGTGTGTGTGTGTGTGTGTGTGTGTGTGTGTGTGTGTGATAGATCTGTTAGATTAATTTTTTTCTGACAGGATCTCGCTTTGTCACCCAGGCTAGATAGCAATGGTGTGACTATAGCTCACTGCAGCCTCAACCTCCTGCGCTCACTTAAATGATCCTCCCACTTCTGCCTCCTGAGTAGCTGGGCCTACAGGCATGTAGCAACATGCCCAGCTCGCTTTTTTTTTTTTTCCGTAAAACAGAGTCTTGTAGTATTCCCAAGCTGTTGAACTCTTGGCCTCAAGCGATCTTCCCACCAAGGCCTCCCAAAGTGCTAGGATTATAGGCATGAGCCACTGTGCCAAGCAACACTATTATTTTTTAAGTAAAAATGATCCTGCAAATATATGTAAGTAAAATCTAGAAGGCTATGTAAACCAAAATGTTAAATAGTGGTTATTTCTGTCTAAACCGTTTTTTCCTTTTCTGTATCTATTCTCTAATTTTTCTACAATCAGCATATGTAATAAAATTGTTAACAAATTTTAATAATTAATGAAAAAGACTATATAAAAACAAAAATGTTAAGGATCTCAATCTTTTGTTTGGGAATATAATGGATTTGGTTTAAATCACTAATTTTACCTTATAGAAATATGTTTAATATCCATCCTCCACAAATATAGACAGAAATGCTGCATCTAGAAGGAACATAATCTATTAGCAAATTGTATGTGCTTCTCTGATTTTTGTCCCTAGATGTATAATGACTGAGTTACCTTATTTTCCAAACCCAACCGAAACATATTAATCAACAATTAAGGAAAGTCACTTTCAGTTCAACAAGCTTAATGGCTATCGGGAAAATATTTTTACACAAATTTCAAGCCAAATACCATTATCATTTTAAAGCAAAAAACATTTAGCTAAAACACAAACTTGTATTATTTTTCTTTACTTAAGTATATGATTTTCCTAAAAGTATGTTTGATTTTGTATTTTAAAACGTATTCAAACTACTGACGAAAGTACACTTAGTCAAATTAAAAGTTGAAACTTAAAAATACATGCTTATTCAGCTCACACAGATCTGACCTTCCTCTATTCTTGTTTGGAATGTAAACATAGAAAGTAGGATTCTTAGTTTTTCCAATTACAAAGATAAGTTCTCTTAGTTGAGTTTAAGTAATTTGCTCAAGAGAAAGCATATTAAACACCAAAATTAATTTTAGTAGAAGCTAAATTTCTACTTGAGAAACTTCAGATGAATGCACATGACTTCAAAGGCAAACTTTCTTTTAAAATTTATCTATAAATGCCTATTTCTTGAACAATTCACTCTCGATCCTGAAAATGTCATACGGTTTAGGGAGCTCAATGCCAGGCAAAACTAACTCTGAACTATTTATTAAAAACTTTTCTTAAAAGAGCCATAAATATGTTTTTTATAAATAGTAAATTCAGGCAGATCTTTCACTTTATTCTTCATATATCACTCACCATAAAGCTGAGCCTCTGAGTAACTTCTTACTGTGATAACTACCTTAATCAGTACGTAGAAATGTTTGCAAAGATCAAATCAAAGGAAATGCAGAATTAATGGAGTGATTTTGCTTTTGCAAAGCAATTTCTAGAACACAATATTAAAAAGCAGGACTAGGTAGAGAAAATATAGTACATACACACCATGGACTACTATATGGTCAAAAAAGAATAGGATCATGTCCTCTGCAGGAACATGGATGGAGCTGGAGGGCTTAGTGAACTAACACAGGAACAGAAAACCAAATATGCATGTTCTCACTTATAAGTGGGAGCTAAATAATGAGAACCAATGGGCACAAATAGGGGAACAGCAGACACTGGGCCTACTTGAGGGAGGGTGGAAGGAGGGAGAAGACCAGAAAAACAATTACTATCGGTTACCTTCCTAATACCTAGGTGACAAATTAATCTGTACCCCAAACCCCCGAGACACAAGTATACCTATAAAACCAAACCTGTACATGTACCCCTGAACCCAAAATAAAGGCTTAAAAAAAAGAAAAAAAAACAAAAAGCAGGGCTTCATAGAACAAATTATTTTACAATGGTTCTTAGCATTGTACTACTTTGCAGCTTAATGCTAAAACAAATGACTTAATTTGTAAATCATGATTACTAATTTCTAAAGAGCACTTTAGTTCTTGATGAACCAAAAAGCTTCCAGTTTATATTTTCTACAAAATTACTTTAATGGAAAATGAATATATTATCAATATTAAATCACTAGACCTCTCTGTGAAATGAATAATTTTGCTGCATCTACACACACAGGGTGATATAACCTAGGAAGCATGCACTCTACAAGAACATTATTACCCCGTGAAGTGACCACAACAATCCAGTTTCCTATCTGACTCACCATAGGCATATTCTAGCTACTGAAAAAGTCAGTAATAAGAAAATATGGAATTTGTAGGAGGGAGGAAGGTAAAGAATAAGGTGAGGGGATATACACAAAACAATCCAAGGCAGAGGTTTATTTATGGTCATAATATCTTCCTGAACATGAGCTGGCATAGATGATACAGAGGAGCACTAACTGGAGACTATTTCTTTCACAGTCTCTACCTTCTATGTAAGGGAATCCAAGTTCAAAGAAAACTCAAAGGAACAACCAGTTGCAAAAGAATTAACTTTGCACATCATCAAAGTATCTAACTAGTGCATTTGGTTTGAACAGAATTCCTGCAACGAATGGATTACTCCACAGAAACTCAATTTCAAAGTCTGCTTATGTTGACTGCCAATCCTAAAACTTCAATCCATAGTTTGGTCTGAAGTTTGCACTCCGCAAAAGTCCTGTTTACCAGAAGCCCCTTCTACCCAACTTATAATTCAAACCGTATCCCAAATAACACTTTGAAAAGCAATGTTTTTTCCTCAAGAATTTCATATCCAATACAGATAAAGCAGAAGAGATAAACACAGCAAAACTGTGCAATATTTATTTACTATCTCCAGCAGCAAAGCTTTAGAACCAGAAAACCAGCTTTTAACAAAGCAATCTCCTTCCCACCCCAACTAGTTGTTTACAAAGTACACAGATCTTCTTTATATGAACAAATCTTAAAACATACATATAGATATAGATATACCCCATTCTGTAAAGTACCTTATTCAGTTAAGAAGGCTAGTCCCACCAAACCTGTTAAATAAGATTTTCTTATATTAACGTTTGAGTAAATTGCCAACATCTATTTCTATAAAAATCCTTTTAGGAAAATGACTTTCATCTTCCTTCAGTACAAGACCAAAAATAACAATAATAATAATAAAACTTTGAACTTATGAGAATTTTAAAATATATGACCAGGTGTAGTGGCTCATACCTATAATCCCCGCACTTTGGGAGGCCGAGGTGGGTGGATCACCTGAGGTGGGTAGATCACTTGAGGTTAGGAGTTCAAAACCAGCCTAGCCAACATGATGAAATCTCGTATCTACTAAAAATATAAAAATTAGTCGAGCGTGGTGGTGGGTGCCTGCAATTCCAGCTACTCGGGAGGCTAAGGCAGGAGAATCACTTGAACCTGGGAGGCAGAGGATGCAGTGAGGCAAGATCACACCACTGTACTCCAACCTGGGTGACAGAGCAAGACTTGGTCTCCAAAAAAAACAAAATAAAACAAAACATTAACTCTGAATATGAAGTGTGACAAAGCCAAAGGGAGTTACAATTTCTTAACCCTGAGTGGCACTGTTCTGCCACTGACAGAGAAGGAAAAAAAAAAAAATTTAACTATAGAGAAGATAAAAGTAAAAAAGGGAGTGGGGCCTGGTGTGGTTGTGGCTCACACCTGTAATGCCAGCACTCTGAGAGGCCGAGGCTGAGAGATCACTTGTAGTCAGGCATTTGAGACCAGCCTGGCCAACATGGCGAAACCTCCCCGCCATCTCTACTAAAAATACAAAAAATTAGCCAGGCATGGTGGCACATGCCTGTAATCCTAGCTACTTGGAAGGCCAAGGCAGGAGAATCACGTGAACCCAGGAGGCAGACGTTGCAGTCAGCCGAGATTGTGCCACTACACTTAGCCTGGGCACCATAGTGAGACTTTTTTTCTTTTTTTAAGGCAAAGGTGGCCAACAACAAGGAAAGAAACAAGAGAAAAAACAAACAGGAAGTTGACAAAATGTGTTGGAGCTGCTAGAGATATTACTGGCATTAAGGTCTACAACCCAGTTTCCTATCTTTATCATCTAGAGAAGAGTCTGGTGATTAGGAACACACCTCCAATACAACACCCCCAAATGCCAATGAAGCAATACTTATGTATCTTTATTTTCCCCAAGTCCACCTAGAAATCATCTGTAAATCAAAACACAGGGAAATCAACTACTTTTAGCTACCGTGAGGACACCTTTCCAGACGTGACTGTGAACTATGCAACCATTTAACAATGAAGAGATACCACATTCCACTTCAGAGGCATTACCCTGCTTATCCTTGGAGTTGTTTTCTACCAGAGCTTCAGTTCTTTCTGATTTCTTGAGCTGCCCAAGTCAGAGGTGAACTGCTGAAAGCCCTTCGTGGGCTCAGTTCTGGGAAAGAATTGTTCTGGATGTACATACTGGACTATAGTACAAACCAACCCCTAGACAGATAACTTCTAGAGCCTTACAAGTAATGGCTACTCAAACTTAGCACACTTTGAATATGTAGGAACCAATACATATTTATGTATAATTTATCACCTTTCTTTCTGTTTAGTCTCCTTCATTTCTGTTCTCCCTAAACACTATTTCTTATCATTCTGAAATCAGAAACACCCCATTATGTTCACCACACTGTTGCACACTCCTGTTCCTCCACCTGAATGCCTGGCTCCTGTTTCTCTACCAGGCCAACTAACTTTTGCTTCATCATCCTCCAAAACTCAGCTCATGAACTTGGTAAGAAAAGCTTCCCTCACCCCGCTATATGGTCTTTTTTGTTCCATCACCACAGGCATTCTTCCAAACAGGACAGCTGCTCTTATACTTTATTGGTATTTATTTCTCTTGAGAATATACCATCTCTTATTAACCCTCAGTATTCTCAGACCTCTCTCAGTAACTGCCTGTGCATAGCAGGTACTGTAAAAGATGTTTGACAAAGATTGTTTTCAACAGATATAAAGTAACAAAATACCATCTATAAAAAATCATATACACATACATATACACTAGTTCTTCATTCTACATTCTCTTATTATTGTGTATTATGAGCATTTCTTAGCTTGTACTTGAGAAAAGAGACTATTTTACTTTAAATATATCTTTTAATGACTTAGTACACTGTTAGGCTTGTAAGATAGCCTTAAAAAACATAAAAGGGGGAATATGATCACATGGCATGAAATAAACGTTTACATGCTGTCAAATACATTTTAAAATATATGTATCTATATCCAATACCATCCTACAGTTACAAGAAATCTGTAAATATTAATAGAAACAGTACAATTACTTAAAAAAGGAAATCTACATCAGGCTTTAGTGTTTTCAAAGTACTTTTGGATATTACCTCATTTGAGAGTAGGAAAATTGAGGCTAAGAGAATAAGTGACTTGCTAATACTGAGGATCAAGGCCTTTGGAATTCAAATACCATGTGCTTTACGCCATTCAATTTTCCTTCCATTAAACCAATAACCTCAAAATGCCAGTTTAAAAAAAAAAGTAAGTGTATATATGAAACAAAATGAATGTAGTAAGTCAGAACAAAGAAAAAACACAAGCAATACGGTTAACACAGTGCTGAAAATGAATGGAAACAGAAACCAGTGACTATGAATTAATAATAAACAGTCCACCACAGTGAAACCTCAGTAGGAGAACTAACAGGATAAGGTTCCTGATATGACAAGTGAAATAATCAGGATTTAGTTAATATAAGACATCAAATACTAGTGGGGTGACAGTAAAGCCATAAACAAAGTTCTGAAAAGAACAAGATCTGTGTATGTAAAATTAATTTACCACAGAAGACTTAAATGGGGCTTTGAAAAACACATGGAGGCAGCCTAGTATAATGTCAAATTGAGATTGGAAAAAGTCTGTATTTAAAGCTCAGTTCCACCACCTGAGCAAGTTGCTTAATGACTCTTAAGTTTCAGTTCTTCATCTGCAAAGTAACAATGAATTTCTCTCTCAAGAGTGCCTTGTAACCAGCATAGAGGCTGTCTAAAGGCTATACAAATGTAGATTCTTTCTTCTACTGTCTTCCCAGGCAGGAAGATGACAATTAGACACAAGGCTATAAACATGCGTCCAAGACCTGTTAGAATACATAGAAGTTGTTCTAAGCCATTAAAGAAAGATCAATATATAGGCCACTCTGTGCCAAGAATCTAAATGAAACTACTTATGTATTATAACTATACTCTACTGAAGGCAGAAAAGAATGGGCTGCATACCTAACAGTAGTTAAATGTAAATTAATATGTAAAAAAAATGAATTGAAAACTGTGTTTAGTGACTTGGGTAAATGTTTTTATTATTTTATTTCATCATCCACATCACTGTTACCTCACCAATCAAAAGAGGTGTTAAGGGACCACAACATGATAATTATTTAACACATTACTACATTTATAAATCAAGGTAGTGTGAAACATAGCCATTACAAATAAAAGTAGGAGTTAACAAGAGGTCTATCTAACTGTAGCCCTTAAAAGTGAATGCCATGATAGAGCCACTCTTATGGGTAATGAAAGAAAAAAGTACTATGATAGCTCATGGAGAAAAGATAGCATACGAAAGTTAAGTCTTACAAAAGGAGTACTAACTAAACCTATAACATAATACTTGAAGCAGTTAAGGTCAAAGTAGAATTTTTAAAAGTATCACCAAATATAAGCTATTTACTTTCATTAACCAAAGGAATATACTCAGGAATACAAGAAAACACCACCACTTGAAAGATCTCCAAAGTCCTAAAAGAAAATACAGACAACCTGAAAATTCTTATTGAATTCTTGACAAAGTATCAAAACACCCAATAGACCATTTGAAATAGTTACCTCAACCTGTAAAGCCCTTAAAACCTAGAGAAAATGGGTAAACTTTAAAATACAATATATCACAGCTATCTATAATAAATCCATGGGGATGGGCTTCAGAATTTTACAAGATGCATATGACTATAAACTACATATAACAAATTTGTGTGAACATGTAGAAATGAGAAAATAATACTACCATTAAGCAAGGCAGCACTAAAAGTTGATTTAAGTTCAAAAATCAAAGTATAGTTTGAGATATTGGACTGGCTATATTTTTTTGAAAAGGGACATTAGAAGAAACTAGACTATCTCTTCTAACAATGTTTAAGACATGGTATTTAAATATACAATACAAAGCCACATCAAAATCTTGCCTAGTATACACTGATAGAATAAAAAATATAATCTACATAGAAGAGATTACGGGAAGATCAGACATTCTTTCAGAAAGACGTGCTGAATACAGGAAAAGAAAAGATCAAAACAAAGAATAACCGATATGCTAACAACATCAAAAGGACATGGTTGGGCTGTGACCACTTCCAGATACATCCCACAGGAAGCAAACAAAATTTCCAGTAATAAGTTATCTCAATGGTACCAAACACTTCTAAAGTTTCCATTACAACAAAAATCAAGTAAATGAAAAGACAAAGAAGTACAAATATCTCCCACTAATAAGATAAGATTTAATAAAACATTATTCTCTTCATCCATCCAGGAAGGGAAATTTCATAAAATAATTTTTAATGGTTTATAAAACTCAATGTATCTGGAAAAATAATAAAAAGATTTACATTCAATACAATAATCATGTTTACTAATAACTTACACCTATATATTTTCTTAGTAAAAAATAAAGACTGGTTTGTGTATCTACTATCATAAACCATACAGAATTGATCTAGTCAATTGAATCACATGCATAAGATGCATACAGATGAGACAATCAATTACTGGACTAGCCACTAACATTAAGTACAGAATGGTAAATTCCAAAAGACAGGAAAACCTAAACAGTGCAAGACTGCGGCAAAATACGCCTCACATAAAAAAAAGATTTCACAGCCAGGCGCGGTGGCTCATGCCTGCAATCCCAGCACTTTGGGAGGCCGAGGAGGGAAGATCACCTGAGGTCAGGAGTTTGAAACCAGTCTGACCAACATGGAGAAACCCTGTCTCTATCAAAAATACAAAATTAACCAGGCATGGTGTACATGCCTGTTAATCCCAGTTACTCGGAGGGCTGAAGCAGAAGAATTGCTTGAACCCGGGAGGCAGAGGTTGCAGTGAGCACTCCATTGCACTCCAGCCTGGGCAAGAGCGAAATTCCATTTCAAACAAAAACAAAAACAAACAAAAGATTTCACTTATTGCAATCTTTAAACTATTTCTACAAAGATCTAATCCACAACATCAAGCCTTCATCAGAATCCTAGTCAACTAGTTGTATCTTCAAGAATAATGAACGTCATGTCCATCCACATCAGTACCCAATTTTACCAGACAAAGGGATTCTGGAATGTCTTTTTCAACCTCCTTGTTTACATTACCTGAGAGGTTATCCTGGATGTATCAGGTCCTTAAGGACATTATCAATCAGGTCACTTAGGTATCACTCAGTAAATTATTAGTGTAGTATTAATACAGAATACTAAACAGTGTCCAAGTAGCCTGAAAGAGTTTATGCTCCCTTCAAAATGTCATTTTGAGGGCTAAGTAAATAAATGAAATTATACTGATAAAGAAGCTGCCACACAGTTAAAAAAAAAAGTTTAAATGTAATTATACTGATAAGGAAGCTGTCGTTCAGTCTTTAAAAAAAAGATAAAGTGTCAGCAAATTTACTGCTTTTTAAAAACGTCCTTGCTTATTCTAACCAAGTAAACACATCCACTTATCAAATATAAGTTGTGTTACCATGGCTAAAAACAAGGTTAGATATGAGACAATCAGAAAACCTAGAACATATCTACAGAAAACAAAGCTGCCTTAAGGCCCCCCCAGAATTGGCCACTCACTAATAACGAAAAGAAACTACTATCTAGTTAGTTATAATAAGGGGGAGGAAGGTATTCTACAACCTTCTGAAATGAATCGACAGTGCTATAAAGAAAACAAATTAACATTCAGAAGGGAGTACATTTAGATAGTGCAATTGTACAAATGACACAGTAATAAAGTACAAGATTAAATCACTGTACAAAACTCACATAAATATCACCAGCAATATATGCAAGACATTAAAGTTTAAGTTTTAAAGAAAAGGGTTGAATTTAAAAAGGCACTTCATATAAAAATGGAAACAGTACTTCTCTATACACAGTAACCACAAGAAACCATATTGTCTCTGTACACATTTTATATCTAATCAAGAAATAACATTTTGAAGAAAAAAGATCATTAAATACATCCTTTTTGAGAATACCAGATCATTAAACTTGCAACGATTCCGAGGCCTCCTAGAAAACCTAAAGGTATTTAAATATTAGAGGCTGGCCTAGTAGAGAATTTTGTTGCAGACTCTGCACATGGCAGGCATAATATGAATATTTATTAACTGACTAATTAAGAGTTTCTGATTCTATTGGGGTCATCTCCCTAGACCAAATCCCCACTTTAAGTTTTATAAAATTATCATCATTCAAGTATGCCAGAGATTTTAAAATAATAAAAAATAAACACATTAAGGGTATTTCTTTTGCAGTCAAGAAACTAATCTATAGCTAAAAACTCTTCCTAATCTGCATTCTGTCCCCATCCCTATTAAACATCAAATCCTTTCAGAACTAGTTGGTCACCAATTTGATGATTTCCCAATACCTTTACACTTTGAGTAAAACAGAGTATTTGGAGATACTTGGGCATATCAGTGAGACTAACTAAGAAAGGATACTTTTACTTAATTACTGAGCAACATAAATATCACAAGAGGAAAAGAGAACAGCAACATCATCTTACCAATATTTGAGAACGGAAGAACTGTGCAACAATGTGAATACAGTCAACACTACCATAGGCTTAAAAAATGGTTAAGGTGCTAAGCTTTACGTGTCTTTTTTTTTTTTAACCACAATTTAAAAGGTGAAGGGGAGGAGAAGCACATTAAAGGGAAGTGCCAAAACAGTTTCAGACAATCACATTTTCAGGCATAACTTATTTTGGTTTAGTTTAAGGTCTGAAATAAGAATATTTCAAAAACCACCAAGTTTATGACACAGCATCTAATTCACGGAAGGAAAAGGGGAGAAATGGAAAGTAAAGAGTCTGAAGTAGCCTTAGCTAGTCGGGAACTTGTTAGTGGCAAATCCTCTAAGATAAAACTACAGGGCCAATATCAAGAGCACATGAGATTGCTTGATTGGTGGAGTACACATAAGCTACAAAAATCTATGTATGATTTCTCAGGCCTTTGTTTCTTTTCAGGTAACCAATATTCTTCTAGAATTTGGTTTGAAAGACAGTTTGTAGAGAACACTGGCATGGACCTATTTCCACAGAAGTAGAAATAAAACTTTGTGTAAAATACAAAAGAAAATAAGGTAAATATTAACTCTTTATATGACTGGGCTAAATTTGCAAAATGACATCCTCTTTATTAAGAAAAGTTCAAGTTTAATCTACAAATAGGACAAACAAGACCAGTATCCTGAAGTTATCTGACAAAATAATTTCTTCCAAGTAGGAAAATTTACGCCTTCAACCACTGTAGCACAAATAAGGAAGAAGAGCAGATTTAAAAAATGGATGCTGAATATGATTACAATGAGGCAGTAGGAATGAGCTTCCAATAAACTATTAAAAAGTGTGGAACCAGAGAAAATGTCAATTACCACTGTGCAAGAACTATGGCAAGAAAAGAAACCACATAAACCATAAAATAGTGCCATATTCCATTAGTAGTATACACAAAATGCCTTGATCAAGATGAAAAAAATGCAGAAGTTACAGTATTAAGATTGCTAATAAAAAGAAAAACAACTGTTTTTGGCTGCAAAGTAAATAACACCAGGTGATATATTCAGACCCCTCAAACTTGACATATTCTCCTTTCTTAATGTCATACTGTGAAGACATGGATCTAAGGGCTGATATATCATACATCCACTACCTTGAGTCTTAAACAGAAGATACTGTGGGACATATAATTGAGGTATCTGCTGCCAGTTCCAGTACAGTGAAAAACTATTATTAGGACCAATTGGGAGCAAAAAGATAAGCCATCTATTACAGTAGGATTCTGACTAAATTAACCAATTAACCAAGAATGTATCGCTTAAGTCTTGATTTCAGCCTTTCAAATCATTAATGGGTATCATCACTTAGATATCCAGAAACAGAACTGTGTGGCTTGTTCTCTTCACTACATCCACAGCTATGCTTTAAATCTTAAGGATTCTCAATAAAATCTAGATGGATGGTATCCCTCTTTATTACAATAAGAGGACAAGATTGTCAGGCATGTTTGGAATTCTTGCTCTTAAGAGTTCAGATTTGCATGCCTAGATGGTGTTAGTAACATCCTTTATTTCCAGGGCACTGATGTGCGTAACTTTTTTGTATTTAGAGTGTGATGCACTATCAAGCTCAAAAAAATTACATGTTTAGAAGGTAGGTTGTTTAAGAAGGCCATCTTGGTGAAAGGCCCAGCTTATAGTGAGACTACCATGACTCAGTCATACAGCTTGATATGAGAGCTTGATAGGTCAAAGATTATTAGGATTGATGACAACAAAGAATTCTCTCACATGTAGCTTTATGAGTAGTGATGGTATGGTGGCCATCAAAGTCTTGATGAAGATACTGTGCAATTTCTACAGAGATGTTACAGGTAGAAGTCTTTTTCCAATTGGTGTCCATAGTAGACCTGTGACATCTAGACATTCCAAGGGGAAGCAAACTGGATTTGGCAAAATTTGATTTGAATTCTAGTTGACCCAAAGCTTCACAGCTAATTCTGAAGTCTCACAGAGCTTGATAGTAGTATGAACTCTTGGTGAGTTGACCATCTTGACATAAAGATATTGTAACAGATGTGTCATTTTGTGAAGATCTGTCAAAACTGAAGCTTAAACAAGGAAGCACTGATAACCTAAAAATGAAGGATTTACTTCTGGTCTCAGTAAACAGAGATCTAGTGTGAGGTTATTTCTAAATTCAAAACCTGCCAGTCCTCAGTTTACAAATAAGATTTTCCTGAGGAACAAATCTTTACATTTTTCTTTAATCACAAGAGGATTCAGATTCCTGAGTGGTCTTCCTCCAAACTTATTTTGGACCAGAAATAATGGATTAACATCTGTTCAACCCTCCTTTCAAGAAAGTCTCCACTGCTCACTTGGCCAATAAATCATGAGTTTCTTTATTATAATATTTCATTTCAAAAGTCTAGAATTCAAATGTCAGCTGTGATCATTCCAGACATGCATTCAGTTTTTGAGATGATTTCCTATCTGTAGATCCTGTTTGTACAGGAGGAACAAGTAAAATAGTTAAGATCTTGGATGACTATCCTGCTGAACATAAAATAGGTTATTAATTCTTGTACCCATGGCGTTCTGGAGACTCTCCCTTCTTTCTGTACCTATAGGGGTGGTTTCGAGGTTTGTACCAATCCCCTTTGGAGTATCCTCTATTGTGATAATGTGCTTTCTGATCATGACTATAAAAGTATCGATGCTGATTATAGTATTTATTGTGATCTTTATAGTCATTTTCTTTTATACTGTTCTCTTCTGCAACAACAGCTTTTACATCTTGTCCAAAAAGGGAAGTACCATCAAAGGGCAAGTGAGAGATCTTCTCCTGGGTTTTCTTAGTGAGAGATGTAAGTCGAAGCCAGGCCTGCCTTCTGTAGTCTATGGCCATGGCCATAACTCTGACTACAGAGTCCATTATGTCCCTAGTAGTACAAAGTTGCCAAAGGCCTGCATCCATACCATCAGATATAATACATCTTGCTTTTCCACGATCAAACTCTGGGTCATGAACCAAATCTTCCATATCTTCCCAGAGTTTACGCTGATACTGAGTCATATAGGCCATGTAGCTAGCAGCTCGAGCTGCAATTGAGGCAGCATGGTAAAATCTACAACCCATGACCTCCATTTCTTTTGAGGTAGAATCTAGAGGGGATGTTGTGTTTCCTCTTTTGCTGTGTTCTAATGCTTCTACAATGGGGCCTTCAGCTGGTGGGTTTGGTTGGAAAGGAGAGGTGTCCTTGGCCACAGGATATACTCTATGTCCCATGAAGGAAGAAGGATGACAATCAGCAGGGTCTTTAAAAACCTCAGTGGTGGCAATTCTCAGAAGAGGATGTAATGGAGGAACCAAACGTTTTTTAGAGTTCACACAATCAGGTTTCCCTTCACATGATTCCGCTTCTGATTGTAACGTCACCCTTTTTATAACACCTCTTTGTTCCATTCTCTTCAAAAGACCTGTGAAACTAGATTGGCTGGGGTCAGATGGCTGCCCTTTGTCTTCAGTTGCTGGTGATTTGTAATCAGTTTCTTCTTCAACTGTGGATAAATTTTCCTCCTTAGAGGTAGAGATGTCCCACAGAACTGAGGAGTTCTCATTTGGCCTAGAATGATGAAATCTAAAACAGCTCCTGGACTGCAGATCACGTATCACTCGGGACATCTCAGCTACTTGTGTCTGGAGATAGAGGATGGCATCCTGTCCATGCTGTGAAGCTGAAGAAGAATCTATATGTAAATTCTCTTTGACCTCAGAAGAGGCCAAAGATTCCTGGGGAACCAGAAGTGGAGATGAAGGCAGAGTGTGAAAATTCTGTGATGATTTAAGGGTCTGTGTCTCAGAGATCTTAGTATCTGAATTATTTTGATCATTTTTCTGGTTCTCCAATGGGTTCTCAACAGAGGAAGTTTGAGAAACTATCCTTTCTGGACTGCTGGAACAACTCCCAGAGAAGGAGCTGCTATCTCCAATGGGAAGAGGAACATTGCAGCTAGAGCACATTTCTGGGCGATGATTCTCAGAGGATGGCACCTTAGATTCAGGCATTCTCTGGGTTATCCACATGAACAAGAAAACCAAGGAAGAAAAAAAATATGCTTTTAATATGTTAACTTTCAAGTGCAGAGATTCATGTCCAGTAAGTAGAACTCAATTTTTAAATTATTATAATTAACAATGAAAGGTACAATCCACTCAAAGTCAGCAAAAAGAATCAGAGAAGTCAAATCCACAAGCTTCACTACCCCAAAGACCCAATATCCCAATATCAACTATTGGCATTAATCTGGGACTCTGTTTATAAGAAAGAAGAGTGTATAAACAAGCTTAGCTCATGTGGCGCTACCCTGGCCTGCTGTTTGGTCCCGTGTTAGTGTAAGAATAAGTGCTGAGACCACTCATAAGAATAAAAGAAAAAAACATTCCATTCGAGATATGTAAGTTCTATTCAAAATACACAAGAAGCTAATGATGGCAGAGAGAACTTAAGGAAAGTTCCACTGAGAAGAAAAAAAAAATCTAAAACTCCCCATCAGAGTCATTTTTAAGCCCCTTTGAAAATTTTGCCATTCATTCCACAATAATAAAATTTTCTAGTTGTACAGTCCTACTTTATGGTGGGTACTTATACGGAGTTATAATTTGTTACCTCATTTCACCCTCACAACAACCCTGTGAGGTAGGTATTATTCTTATTTGATTAAAAAACGGAGATTAAAAGGTTACTTAATTTATCCAAAGTCACAGAATTTGTAAAGAGTAAAGCTGGGACTCAAACCCAGATATTCTGATTCCAAGTCCAGGTCTCAATCCCCTGTATCAGAGCAAGAAGCTTTGTGGCCACCTTGAACAATAAGAGATCTCTAATCCAACAAGAAAACAGCCCATTAACAGAAGTTTGAGCTAAAACAAGGACAAATGAAAGGCAAGACTGTTACAAAGGGCCCAACTAGTTCAATTCTCAGAGCAAGGGAAGTATTGGTCCTAGGGTCAAACCCACAACCAGTATGTCACAGGTAAGGTAACTCCAAATATGTGGGGCACAGACAAGGTTAAAGGGATGACGATTGAAGTCATATATCTCCTATAAACCCTTCTCACACTTTCCATTGCTTAAAGGATCTTTACATATCCTTTTTCCTAAGATAAAACAAATTTTCTGTGGTCATGTGGCTCTGGAACAAAAGAATCCAGTTCTATAGGGCACCTGAGGAAGAGTACAGGAAAAGAGAAGGGAAAGAGGAATCAATAAGCTTGCAGTTTTTATTCCATTTCCCTTTTATCAGGTATCACCTCTAAGCCTTACCATTTCCCAGTCATATTATCATTTTTTCGTATCCTCACCCAAAGTAGAGGAAAAAAACTGGAAGTAGGAGATCTGGGCAAAGGACTCCTTTGACTACCTATTTTAGCTCATTCTAATAGAACTCGCTATTTCTAAACGGCCATTACTGATTTGATAACTCTCTTTACAGAATACCTCTTAAAAGACATAACTGAAGAAATGCAAATCAAATGTAATGTACTTACATCTGTATGAGAGGTGCTAGGCTCTTCCTCATCACTGCTGACTAGATCAATGTATTCAAGAACAGGTCGTAATGGTCCTTCCTATAAAGGATCAAGCAAATTTACAAGTCATGAACAGTTATTCAAACCAAACTAACATTTAAAACTACTAGTGTTTTTTGGTTGAGACTGCCAAGAATTACTCTGAAGAGGCAGATTTATAGATAACAGAAAATAACCAGAACAAAAGCAGCAGAGGAAAATACGCAAAATACATAAATGTAAAATGATGACAAGGAAGGACCTAAGACCCTGTAGAATGTGGCAGGAGAATAGCTTAAACCCGGGAGGCAGAGGTAGAGATGCTATTTCAAAAATAATAATAAAATGAGGGCCATATCAATTACTTAAGAAAGGAAAATGAATACAGAAACAGCACTACAAGGATACAGATATTATAATCCAGTGCTTTACACCTAGAATGGGTATCCAAAGTCTGTTAATATGTCCAAGTTCAAAAATGAATTATTTGACTAACAGCTGATCTTCATCACCCACCATTGCAGAGTCAAGTATCAAACCTGAATTCTTCTCCATTCTTTCTTTCCATCCATGCCAATTTCTTCATTGACCAGGCCTTGAATATCAGGCTTAAAAGCCTAGATTTTATTCAAAAGGCAAAGAAAATCAAAAATAATAATAAGAGAATAGCATAAGAACTGTGTTTCAAGAAGATCAATCACACAGAGGAATATGGAGAACAGGGAAAGCCAGATAATTAATTAGTATAGGCACAAGATAATGCAGAACTAATGTGATGATAGCAAGAAGAGTATGGTAGTAGACATATAAGAGAATACAAGTAAAATGGAAAACTAAAAAAGACTGATTATTAGGCCATGTCCAGTGGCTCACACCTGTAATCCTGGCATTTTGGGATGCCAAGGCGGAAAATCATCTGAGGTTAGGAGTTCGAGACCAGCCTGGCAATACAGTGAAACTCCATCTCTATTAAAAATTCAAAAATTAGCCAGGTGTGGTGGTGCATGCCTGTAGTCCCAGCTACTCAGGAGGCTGTGGCAGGAGAATAGCTTAAACCCAGGAGGCAGAGGCAGAGACGCTATTTCAAAAATAATAATAAAAATAAATAAAGATTATTTAAAAAACAAAACAAGGAGTCAGTTATCTGTAAGGTTTTAAGTTCAGGTGTCTACAAGAATAGTAATGCAATTAGTATAACTCTGGAAACCAGAAACAGAAAGCTGACATTCCTATGGGCTGAAGTAACAGTGGTACACAGGGGTACCTAGCAGACAGGTGGAAATGCAGGCCTCTAATATGGGAAGTACAAACATACCTGGAAATAAAAATTTCAGAGCTGTTCCCTTAGAAGACTATTAAACTCTAGAACTAAACTGAACTATCATATCGTCTCAATAAAAAGCTGTCAATGTTAAATGTGGCCAGAAACACAGCAACAAGAAAATGCCACTGAACGTGGCAACCAGGTATTTTTAAATGTCTTTGAGAGCTCAACTTTCAAGAAAGTAGTGAGCACTGAAGTCTGGCTCTAAAACATTAGAGAATGCAGTAGAAAAGGCCATATTCTTTTGAGAAATCCAATATGTTAGAAACAAGAGAAAGGAACACAGGAGAAGAAATAACAGCTGAGGAAAGGATTTTGCAGGATTGTAGAAAGCTGACTGTTGGAGACAGAAGCTGAGATCTAGGTAATGATCTTCTTCCCTATAAGAGGCATCCAGTCTCAAAGATAGCTTCTTTCTCCTTAGGCTATGACTTCTCCTCAACCAAGAAACTGCCATCTTTTGGGTACTAATTCAGACACCAAGATAAAACAAGAGGGCAAAATTGGGCAGAAATCTGTAACAAAAGAATTGGAATTTTTACTCAAACTGTAAAGATGGAAGTAAAAAATAAAGGATCTGACAAACCAATACTCTCCAATATATGGTCAAAAGAGCTAAATCACCTACTTTAAAACTAAAATCTACACGTGGTATGAAGAATGTCAGCTGGACACAGTGGCTCACCCCTGTAATCCCAGCCCAGCACCTTGGGAGGCCAAGGCGGGTGGATGACTTGAGATCAGGAGTTTAAGACAAGCCTGGCCAACATGGTGAAACCCATCTCTACTAAAACTAGGACAATAAGCCGGGCATGGTGGTGGGCGCCCATAGTCCCAGCTACCCAAGAGGCTAAGGCAGAAGAATCGCTGGAACCCAGGAGGCAGAGATTGCAGTGAGTGAGATGGTGCCACTGCACTCCAGCCTGGACAACAAAGCAGGACTCTGTATCAGAAAAACAAAAATGAAATTGTACGTTCAATCCAAGAAGAAAACAGAGGAGATTAAAATATGACAGCTTTTCCCATTGATACAATCACCTTACTTTGTTCTCTTCAAGAAATATCCATTAGGAACCTTCATTATGGGCCCACAGAAACAGCAAATCACAAAAGTTCCCAGGAAACCAGAAATACACAGAGGCAGAGTTACCATACACAGAAAGTAAAGGGGAAATGAAAAATGACAGGATGCTATATAAAAAGTAAAATGGACCAGAAAAAAAATAAGAAAAATGGGCTAGACACAGTAGCTCACGCCTGTAATCTCAGCACTTTGAGAGGCTGAGGCAGGCAAATCACATGAGGTCAAGAGTTCAAGACCAACCTGGCCAACGTGGTGAAACCCCGTCACTACCAAAAGTACAAAAAATTAGCCGGGTGTGGTGGTGGGCACCTGTAATTCCAGCTACTCAGGAGACTGAGGCAGGAGAATCACTTGAATCTGGGAGGCAGAGGTTGCAGTAAGCCGAGACCGCACCACTGCACTCCAGCCTGGGTGACGAGCGAACCTCCATCTCAAAAAAGAAAAAATGTGATCAAAAATAGAATTTAAAATTAGCTACAGACCAGGTGCAATGACTCATGTCTGTAAGCACTTTGAGAGGCCAAGGTGAGCAGATCACATGAGGCCATGAGTACGAGACCAGCTGGGCTAACATGGCAAAACCCTGTCTCTCTTAAAAATACAAAAATTACACCGGGTGTGGTGGCTCATGCCTATAATTCCAGCACTTTGGGAGGCTGAGGTGGGCGGATCATGAGGTCAAGAGATCGAGAGCATCCTGGCCAACATGGTAAAACGCCATCTCTACTAAAAATATAAAAAGTATTGAACTTGAACCCGGGAGGCAGAAGTTGCAGGGAGCTGAGATCACACCAGTGCACTCCAGGCTAGGTGACAGAGGGTGACTCTGTCTCAAAAAAAAAGCTGCAGCAGTATTTAAAGGGCAGGAGTAAGGACAGATAAGCTTATCAGAAATTTATTTTTGTGGTGAACCATTAAACTGATATGCAAACATTTTTTAACTACCAAAGAACAATAATTTCAGGATTCACACTAATTAAGAGAAAAGGAAAATATGAATAGAAAATACAGACAGGCATGGTAGTTCATGCCTATAATCCCAACACTTTGGGAGGACAAAGAGGGAGGATCACTTGAGTCCAGGAATCTGGCATCACCTTAGGCAAAGAAGTTAGACCTCAACTCTACAAGGGAGGCTGTGGCGGCAGAACTGCTTGAGCCTTGGAGTTCAAGAATGCAGTGGGTATGATTACAGCACTGCATTCCAGCCTAAGCAACAGAGTGAGACCCTATCTCCTAAAAAAAAGTATCACAGAAAATCCAACATTGAGAAAAAGCCTAAGTCATTTACAATACTTATATATTCAACAAATAAATTACAGAGCTTTAAGTGACAGAGTAGAATGAGAAGAGGAATCATGCTGAAAATCACTAAAATGGCAAAAACACTGAGTGGAAAAATAAGGACAGACATGTACTCCAAAGGAAAAGATTACTTATACACAAATAATGTAAACTTTAGCTAATTTTCACAGTGGATATGAAAAAACTTCCATGAAAATGAGCGTACGGAAGTAAAACATTCAGTACTCCATTTATTTTACTAAGAATCTATAACATTTATTGAGCCCTGTACCATGCCTTGTGCAAAGCTTTTCATGCACATTGTTTCACTTAATCTCAAAATTGCTTTGCAAGGTGAGATACTGAATTATAACTATTATTCCACTTAACAGATGGGAAAACTGAGTGAGTTACACTTGGTTCTCTAAACACAACTGGCTGTACAGTCACTATAATTGTGAGGTAGTTCAAAGCATAAAGATAATTTTTAAACCAATGTTTATACCTGTTTCTGAAATAACACATTTTTTCTTTCTTAAAATAAAATGGACCTCTATTTTTTTTTTTTTTTTTTTGAGACGGAGTTTCGCTCTTGTTACCCAGGCTGGAGTGCAATGGCGCCATCTCGGCTCACTGCAACCTCCGCCTCCTGGGTTCAGGAAGTTCTCCTGCCTCAGCCTCCTGAGTAGCTGGGATTACAGGCATGCGCCACCATGCCCAGCTAATTTTTTATATTTTTAGTAGAGACGGGGTTTCACCATGTTGACCAGGATGGTCTCGATCTCTTGAACTCGTGATCTACTCGCCTCAGCCTCCCTAAGTGCTGGGATTAAAGGTTTGAGCCACCGTGCCCGGCCCAAAATGGACCTCTGTTGCCCCATCTCTGAATACTTTGTAACAATAATCAAAAATAAATTACCAATTTCTCAAAAGAAGTTATGTTTACAATAAATATATCAAGAAAAAATAATTTCTTATAATATTTATAATTACTACTTATATCTTTAGCAACTATGACTGCACATGGTCCTTTAATTACAAGATATTTCTATTTGCATTTGTTCTGTTCATCAACTAGTAAACCATCATTCTCATCCCCTGTTGTACCACTAACAAAAATTAAAGGATTCTAAACTGGGCATGGTGGAGTGCACCTGTAGTTCTAGCTACTCAGGAGGCTGAGGCAGGAGGGTTGCTTAAATTCATGACTTTGAGACTGCAGTAAGCTATGATTACACCACTGCACTCCAGCCTGGGAAAGAGTGAGACCCTGTCTCTAAAATAAAAATTAAAAATTAAATAAAAATAGAGTTAAAAACTTAAAGGATGCTATTCCAAATACCACACAACATATGAACAGAGGCATACGTAGAAGCATGGCAAAACAGTTTAGAAAAACGGTTAATCTAATATTCTTAGTTTTGAAATATTTTTAATGAAATAAAAAGCTTTCATTCCTATTATTAGAAAACTGGTTCTCTAAGCCAAAATACCAATCTTCTCCTAATTGGAAAGACATGTCAATACACCAAAATATGGTCTACTATAAAAGTAGTTTACTATAACCAAAGGTTTCTCTAAAACAAAGAATATGGATTTGAGCATAAATCTAAAACTCTAAATAAGTCATCATGTTTTTCCCATATAGAGAAGTTAGGTACACAGCTTACTTGCCTGACAGGCAACATTTCAAATAGTTTCCAATTGCGCCTATTTTATAGTTCAAATTTAATCCAGCATTTAAGATCTATACCATCTGGCCCATACCTCCTTCTTCCACTTTAAAAGAGCAAACAAAAAAATCTTTCAGAACCACACATAATCCTCTCTGCTTTCCCATTCTAATGCCTTTCCTTGTTTCTTTTACTCAAAATGTCCTTTTAAACACATATAAATACTACTACTTATTACTACTACTAACTACTACAACGATAAACTGAACTTTTTGTAAAATAACTTTCTAGTATCTCTAAGGACTATTTACATACTTCTCACCTCTTATTTGATCATTCACACTAAAATACTGATCCTTAAGGGTAGAATGTATAATCTTTGTAGTTCCAAGGAACTTAACCCACGGCTTTACATATTATGAGCTTCAACACACTATCTTTACTTATTGAACCAATCACAGCCCCAGGACACCCAGTGAAATAATCCTATTTTCTGCCTGACTCCCTTCTACTGCAACTAAAGTATTAATACTCTACCTATGCAGTACTGAAGCTATTTAGGAAATTATATCCTGATTTCACGATTTTGAAATTTCCAATAATTCTATACTATATCAATAATCTTAGCTGAAACCTGAATCTCTTGCATTGTTTTGTTATCAAAATTAGGATAGGTTCCCTTAGCAGTTTTTATACCTTTTTATCTAGAATAGCTCTGTGAACTATCACATAATCAGCTATTAGTTTTTTAGAAATAAATCAGATGGCCGGGCACCTGTAATCCCAGCACGGTGGGAGGCCAAGGTGGGTGGATCACAAGGTCAAGAGATCAAGACTATCCTGGTCAACATGGTGAAACCCCGTCTCAACTAAAAATACAAAAAATTAGCTGGGCATGGTGGTGCATGCCTGTAATCCCAGCTACTCAGGAGGCTGAGGCACGAGAACTGCCTGAACCCAGGAGGCAGAGGTTGCGGTGAGCCGAGATCGCGCACCATTGCACTCCAGGCCTGGGTAACAAGAACGAAACTCCATCTCAAAATAAACAAATCAATAAATAAATCAGAGAAAATATCTGCAATTTCAAGGAAAGACATAAAAATAGTAGTTGAATAAAGGGTATCACTAAACAGAAATAAGAACAAAAGACCTAAATGAGAAGTTTTTGTTATGGCAGCATTGTTTCTTGATTTAGGTGCTCTTTACACAGGTATACAGGCTTTGCAAAAATTTACCAAACAAGTAGACTTATGAATTGTGCACTTTTATGTATATATCAATAAAATTTAAATGAGAGGGCCCATTTTTCCACCTCGCCTCCATATCTGTATCACTCCTTTCCTTCAGCATGTTGTGTTTAGTTCAGATTCTGTATTCTGCACCAAGTGGATTAAAAGTCGGAAAATTAGATTAGTAACAGCTATGAAATCCAAACTGTAAAAATGAAGAAGTGAATCACAACACTCATTTTTTATCTGAAGAACTCAAAACTTTTTCACCTTTACTGAATAAGAATTGCTGACTGGAGGAGTCACATATAAGACAGGATTCCAAGAGAAGATTCTGTCTCTGAATATTACTTTGAAATATAACTAAGCTATTATTGTTATTTAAGTGGTGCCACTTAAATGTAAAAGGAAAATTTTTAATAGGCTTCTTCTAGTATTGTAATTGCACTTAAAACATATAATTCACTTCTCCATATGGAGCTGTCAAACCTTTGAACCTTTATTTGTGAACAAGAGTAAGAAGCTGCATCAGCTGCATCATGTTGGATACTCAATGACTGTACATTCTTTATTCCTGATGCAAAGACAGATGTGATAGTCTACATTCAAAATAAAATTTAAAATAAAAAACTTCAACTCAAGACTACATTAACAAGTAACAAGCTACACTGTAATTCATTACATAAAATATTTTTTTAAATCTTAGAGATTCTACTTGTGTTTCTCAAAGGGCCATAGTTCATAAAGAAGTATGTCATTCCTAGTATTATTTCTACTAAGCACTATGAGATAAACACACTGTTCACAAATATACCAAGGTTCAGGAAAAACCTGAAATATTTGTCCTAAAGAGCCATGCAATCTTGTTATTAAACATACTTCAGCCCATGGTGAAGGAAAGGGCAGGATACAATTTATCCTCATCCTCTACCTAAAATCTGTATAAGTTCAAAATGTAAAGGTGTACAATATACACTGGTAAAGGGAAAGAAATTCAAGAAAACAAACTCGTGAAAGACTCCTAAACAAACCTATTAAAACACCATACAAAAATGATTACTAAAATGGGCCTAATGCTGGGGAAGAAACTTTTAATAACCAGTTTTACATGGTTTCCCAACATCCACCACAAATGCACATCAGACACTCAAAGGAAAATTCTACAGCTTGAATACCAAACTGTAACTAACTACCGCATTCCCAAAGAGGAGTTTAGGACAGAAGCATTTCTGCCTAGTGAGCTGAGATACCACTTTACTCAGAGCTTTTCTAAAACTCCAATCATTATGGATGAAAATCACCCCAAAATATATCACAAAACACTCCCTTCTGCTTTAGAAACCAATGCTTTACAAAGTGTGCTCAGAAATCCGTCTGTCCCTGCATTTGTCCGAAAATGAAGATTCCTAGGCCACACCTTGAAACTCTGATTCGGTAGGTCTGCAGTGGGGTCCAGGAATCTGCCTGTTTACATTTACTAAGGCTTAAAAACTACTGTCCCAAAGGGAAGAAACTCAGAAAAATAAAGCATGTTCCCAGTGATGTAGGATTCTGCCTTATGAGCATCAATCGTACTATGCTGTAACATGATGATTTCAGAGCTCAGTGAGATCTTCAAGCTATTTGCCTTCATGTTAGCAGCACCATAACGCTAAGACTTTGGGCTCTGGCAACCCTTCCTGTTCTCTCTGTCCTTGCTCATCATTAGCAGCTCCTTCCTCCATGTCGCCTTTAGAAATTACTCTTTTCAAAACAACGTCTTAGAGGTCAGCATTTTATCTTAAATCTACATGAAAGGCGGGGGCGAGATTAAGTGTACAGCACGTTCTTTAGGCCATGCTCCTTGTGATGGCTACGGGGGTGGCTCAGATACCTCTTTTGGTAAATTTCCCAATCCTGTGCCATGCTCCACAGTGTCCAGTATGTATTAGACACTCAAACATTAGTTAAATGACCAGGTGAGGTAAAATTACATGATGGCCCACCATAGTCTTTAACTCTGGGAAAAACCCAATCATCAGTTGCTACTTACACTGACAAACTGAATGTCGTCCTCATTTTCATCCGTTGTTAACTCAGATGCCTCAGGGCCAGCTGGAGGGACAGATTCTATTATCTATAAAAACAAGCCAAAACACGCTTATCTATTCAGCCACCTAATTAGAGGAAGAGAGCTTTTCCGAAAGGAACAATTAAAAACAAAGAGCTCTCGAGGAAAACGAATTTTCCTGAGCACAATTTCACGGAAACCCCAGTAGGAGCAGAACTCGGAGTCGGCTCTGGCCACAGCGTGTGCGGAGCTACAGGGACCGAATGCCGAAAACGCGTTACCGGCCTCTCAGAATTCCCCTCATCAACTCCAGAAGGAGGGACGCGAGCTCACCACCGCAGGGCAATCCTGCCTTAAAACGTCGCTCAACGAACGCCGGGGCCCGTGCGGGGGGCCGGGCGGCCATTGTTGTTGCGGGTTCCTCGCTCAGACACGCACCAGGCCCCAGAGCAGGGCTCGGCCCAAGACGCTGAAAAGGTATCACCCCGAGGCTGTGGCGGAGCACCAGGCCTCAGACCGCAGAAAACACAAACCCTTCGCGGTTCGCCTCTGAGAACGCCACGGCCCTCACTCGACTACTCACCTCCGACCCCGGGTCTCCCATTTCTCCGACGGCCGCGCTGACAGCACCACCGCTCCCACTGTCCCTGCCGCTGCCGCTGCCGCTGCCGCCGCCGCCGCCGCCGCCGCCGCCGCCGTCGCCGCCGCTGTCCCTGCCGCCGCGGCCGCCACGACTCCCGTTCCCGCCCTGCACCGCCTTGCGCTACCGGGACCCGCCCCTGCGTGAGCGCCGACGCCACCGGCGGAAAGAGACGCAAAACCGCTTCAAAGGAGGAGCGGCCCTCACTGGCCCGCTATCCCCCGGAGCCTCTTTCTCTCATTCTCAGGCTTCCTTCCCCGCGCCGCGCAGGATGCTGGGAATTGTAGTTCGGGTCGGCCCTGAGACCGCCCCACGCCGAGGGCGAAAGGAGAGGAAAATAACCTGGAGGTTAGGCGCATGCGTTGTGCCTATAAGATGCCAGCTGCGGTGGAGCGAAGCCGAGGCCGCTTGGTTCTGTGGGACAGAGAAGCGCAGGGAAGATGTGGGAGGATATGAGGGAGGGTTTGAGTTGGTATGGGTTTGTTTTGGTATGGTTGTGGAGCGCAGCGCACTGATTTCTCTGTTTTAGCCCTGAAGGTGGGTGGTGGAAACGGACGTTTATTTTTTAATTTACATATTTATTCACTTTTGAGGAGAGGGGCTATGTGGAGGTTTAGCAGAATTTTACTATCAGGAAAGAATTTGAAGTGTCCCTTCATTCCTCACCTCTTCCCTAGCGTCAGTCTCCCAGGCCCTGCCAGTATTTATATACCTGAGGAAGAAAACAGGGATGATGGGAAGTCCAGGGCCAAATAGGAAAGGGAACCGAGAATCTACCTAACCTTATCACTAAACCCTAGCGGTGACAGTGAAATGTGCTTTTTCAATATTCTCAGATACACTGAGAGAATATGAGAGATCTATTTTATAGAGTGCTGCAAGGTTAACCTTTTAACCTTTTGTGTGTTCACAGTCTATAAAATAGATCTTTCCTATTCAACTATGCATTTAATCTTTTCTCAGATAATACCTTACCAAAACACACACAGACACACGCACACCAATCATTGTCAATAAAGTTTATGAAAAGAATTAAGTGAGAACATTATTTTAGGTGAGGCAGGTCTGCGTACCCTGGGAGGCCGAGGCGGACTGTTCACTTAAGCCCAGGAGTTGGAGACCAGCCTGAGCAACACGGGGTAACCCCGTCTGTACAAAAAATACAAAAATTAGCTGGGCGCAGTGGTCCTAGCCTATAGTCCTAGCTGCATAGGAGGTTTAGGTAGGAGGATTGCTTGAGGCCTGGAGGTTGAAATCCAGGCTGCAGAGAGCCTAATTCATGTCACTGCACTGCAGCCTCGGTGACAGAGACGCTGTGTCAAAAAAAAATAATAATAATAACATCGTAGATTCCTGTTTTTGTTTGTATGCAAAACTACCATCTCATTGCCTAAGCCTGTAGCATAAGAAAATGAAGCCTGTTGGAGCATAGGACAAAAGAGAGGGTGGCACCTTTCTGTCATTGGTTCATAAGCACAAGCTTCTTGACTCATTTAGAGCAAGCTATCATAATTCATTTAGAATATGGACATTTTCCCTTTTAAGCAAAATGCATTTACCTTATGAGTAAACTGATGACAGTTGTTTCTGGTGTTAGCACTAAACATTGTGAGTAATTTGCTACATAACCTATTCTCTTTCTAGAAAGATTTGGAGGATCACAGTTCACTATATTTGGATCATATTAATAGTATGATTCCATGTCAGACCACTGAACAAAACTACTGATAGTTTAACTTGTGGTAGTTAACAAGGGATTTGAAAACACCATAGACAACCAAAAATATTAGAACCAAATTGTATTCATTAAAGGAGTTGGTCTGTAGTGCAGTAAGCAGGCATAATTGTAACAGTCTCATTAGAATGTTATATTGTCTAAACTCTTTTACAATAATCTAGCTGTTAAAATTATTGTCAAAATTGATTTACTGAAGAACAACTGAGGAGGAATTTAAGACATGTATGACTAACATTTGTTACTTCCTACAAGTTAAAGGAGAGTGAAAAATCCTAATAAGAAGCAAGACATCTCAGTATGATTTCACAACTATAGAAAGTTGCAAGAATAATATTTGTTTACCATAATTTCTGTCTGTGTACATATACAGAGACATGTTTACATATTACTTTCTCTGAATCATTGGCAAATAGGTTGCATGTATCATGCCTCCTTATCCCTTAATATTTCAGTATATGTTTCCTAAGAACCAGGATTTTCTTTGACATAAACAGTATTATTACCAAAATCTGGAAGTTAACATTGCTAAAATACTTTTTAAAAATCTACAGTCCTTATCACATTTTGTCAGTTGTCCAAATTCAATGTCTAGTCTAGGATCACATAATGCATTCAGATGTTATATCTTTTTATTCTTTAATTTTTCAGCCACTGTCTTTATGATATTGATGTTTTTGAAGAACCAAGGCCACTTATTTTATAGTATGTTCCTTAATTTTGCTTTGTCAGATGTTCCCTCATGATTAGATACAGGTTAGACCAGAAAAAATACTATCAGTGACATTAAATTGTTTTTGATTATTACATGTTGAGGCACATGATGACTATCTGCCCCTCACTGAGGATATTAATTTTAGCCAACTGGTTAAGGTGTCATCTAGTATGACCACTATGTAGTGACTATTTTCCCCCTTACAACCAGTAAGCAATCTGTAAGGATATACTTTCAGGCCACACAAACATCATGTTCCTTATGAAACTTTTCCCTTAGATATATCATCCTCTGACGATTTTTGCCTGTATCAGTTTTTACTATGATGGCTTCAAGTGGTAACTATCCAATACTACTGTTTTCTCAATGATTTCAATTGGCATTTTTCTGTAAGAAAGCCTTACCTTTTCCCTTTTTAAAATTTATTAAATATGGACTCATCAACTTCCTTTTAAACTTTTTATTATGTAATTTGACAGCATTTGTAGTGTAGATACACAGAATAACACCAATATCCTTCATTACACATAGCTAGTAATCACTCAGCAGATATCAATGGAAATTATCAGTAATAATTAACAACTTTTCTTGTGGGTCTACTTTTTCCATCATGAGACCTATACTACTTGTTTTAGATGTAGTTTTGCCATGCTGTATATTTATGTTCTGATTCCTTTCTTTATCTTAAGTTTCCTTTTGTAATACTTTTAGATTCACATGTAGTTATAATAACTAATAGTACTTCTGGCCAGGCATGGTTGGCACTTTGGGAAGCCAAGATAGGCAGATCACCTGAGGCCAGAAGTTGGAGACCAGCCTGGTCAACATGGTGAAACCCTGTCTCTACTAAAAATGCAAAAAATTAGCTGGGCATGGTGGCACGTGTCTGTAATTCCAGCTACTCAGGAGGCTGAGGCAGGAGAATTGCCTGAACCCAGGAGGCAGAGGTTGCGGTGAGCCGAGATCGCGCCATTGCACTCCAGCCTGGGTAACAAGGGTGAAACTCTGTCTCCAAAAAAAAAAAAAAAAAAAAAAAAAAAACAAAAAATTTAGGGGAGGGGAGAAAGAGAGAGGAAGGAAGGAAGAGAAAGAAAGAATGAAGGAACAAAAGAAAGAAGAAAGAAAGAGAGAGAGAGAAAGAAAGAAGGAAAGAAAGTAGTACTGTAGTACTTCTGGCTTGACAGTATGAGGAGTTCCACTGGCCTGCTCCCATGTGAAACTGATAAAAAATACTTTTAAAAATCACTTAAAGCCTATGGAAATAGTCCTAACAGGAAACAGGAAATGAAGAAACATATATCAAAGAAAATCTGAAAATTCTGTAAGAAAGAAAAGAGGCTATAGTATGTAAACCAAGAGCACTTCCTCCCACCCACTTCCCAGCTCAGCAAGACAGGCTTCACTCTAGACTGCTATATATCAAGAACACATCGCCCTTCCTCAACTTCCACATGGAGGGCCTCTTCCTGTAAAGAGCAAAACATCATTGTTTCTCATCCTGTTCTCAGCTACCTATTGCTGAAGCTAAGCATTAGGCTAGTGCATTTGAGAGGTAGGGGCTCTCCTCTTCCACTGGGACAGAGGCCCTACCTTCTACTCAGCACATAGAGAATACTGAGGGCCTTAGGACCCTTGCCCAACCTGGAAAAATGATGGTTCCATGCCTTACCAGGAAAGGAAAGGCAAGAGGACCTCAGACTGCTGCTCTCAATCCTCTACCAAGCAGTCAGCTTCCAGAGCTCACCAAAAGGGAAGTTTAACATTGTTCCCATTTGCAACTGCAAGCTGTCCAGAGGAAGCTCACTTAGACTCAAAGATACAAATAGATTGAAAGTAAAAGAATGGAAAAAGACAACATCATGCAAACAGTAACCACAAGAAAGCTGGAGTGACAATACTAATGTGAGATAAAATAGGCTTTAAAAACCAAAAAAGTTACTAGAAATGAAGATACTTTTTATTTTATTTTATTTATTTTGAAACAGGGTCTCTCACTCTGCTGCAGGGCAGTGGCACAATCTTGGCTCACTGCAACCTCTGCCTCCTGGGCTCAAGTCTCAGTCCTCCCATCTCAGTCTCCAAAGTCACTGAGACTACAAGTGCATACCACCATGCCCAGCTAATTTTTGAATACTTTTTGGTAGATATGGGGTTTCGCCATGTTGCCCAGGCTGGTCTCAAATTCCTGAGCTCAAGCAGTCTGCCCACCTTGGCCTCCCAAAATGATGGAATTACAGGTGTGAGCCACCAGACCTAGCTGAGAGTCATTTTGTAATAATGAAACAATTAACTCATCAGGAATATACACTGATTTGCACTTAGAGCACTAAAATACATGACACAAGGACTGACAGGAAGTAAGGGAGAAAGAGATAATTCAACAATCATAGTTGAAGACTTTAATAACTTACTCTCAATATAGATAGCAGCTCAACTAGGAAACAGAAAACAAACAACGCAGTAAACTAACTAGAACTAATAGACATGTATAGAACACTCCACCCAGCAACACAATATACATTGTCCTCGAGTGTACATGGAACGTTCTCCAGGATAGATCATATGCTAGACCACAAAATAACAAATTTAAAAAAATAAAATCGTACAGAATAGATTCTTTGACCAAAAGGGAATGAACTTAGAAATCAATACCAGGAAAGAGTTTGGGAATCTCACAAATATGTGGAAATTAAATAACATACTTCTAAATAACTAATGACTCAAAGAAGAAAGCAAAAGAAGAATAAAAATATTTTGAGATTAATGAAAATAAAGACATAACAAAACTGATGAGATGTAGCTAAAGCAGCACTTAGAGAAAAATTTATAACTGCCTATATTAAGCATGACAAAAGTATGTGAATATACAAATTAGCTTCATTTAGCCTTTCTACAACCTATGTATTTCAAATGTCATATTGTACACCATAAATACATGCAATCTTTGTCAATTTAGAAATAAATAATTTTTTTAAAAGACAAAAGATCTTGAGGCTGGGTGTGGTGGCTTATGCCTGTAATCCCAGCACTTTGGGAGGTCAAGGTAGATGGATTGCTTGATCTCAGAAGTTCGAAACCACTTTGGGCAACATAGTGAAACTCTGTCTCTACCAAAAAAAAAAATACAAAAATTAGTCAGGCATGATGGTACATGCCTGTAGTCCCAGCTATTCAGGAGGCTGAGGTGGGAGGATCATTTGAGCCCAAGAGGTTGAGGTTGTACTGAGCCGAGATTGCGCCACTGCACTCTAGCCTGGGTGACAGAGAGAGACCCTGTCTTAATAAATAAACACATGAATAAAAGATAGAAGGTCTCCAATCAATAACCTAACATTCCAATAACCCTAGAGGAGGTGGGGAACAGAAAACTAAACCCAAAGCAAACAGGAGGAAGGGGATAGTAGAGAATACAGCAAAATTTAATAAAATAGAGAATAGGAAAGTAACAGAGAAAATCAATGATATCAAAAGCTGGCTCTTTAAAAAAATCAACAAATAGACAAAACTTTATCTTAGATTGACCAAGAAGAAAAGAAGACTGAAATTACTAGATCAGACACGAAAGAAGATTCATTTCTACCAATCGTGCAGAAATAAAGATTATAAAACATACAATGAACAACTATACACCAACAATTAGAAAACTTAGACAAGATGGACAAATTCCTAGAAAGACACAAACTACAAAAACTGACTCAAGAAGAAATAGAAACTTTCATAGAGCTATCAGAAATAGAGATTCTATCAGTAATGAAAAACTTACCCATGAAAACAAGCTGAGGCCGAGGTGACTTCACTAATGAATTCTACCAAACATGTAATAAAAAATTAATACAAATTCTTCATAAGCTTTTCCAAAAAGCAGAAGAGCAAAAATATTTCCCAATTTTCTTTTCTTGTGATATCCTTTTCTGGTTTTGGAAGTAATGTAATACTGACTTCATTAAAATGAAGTCATTATATTTCAAAACATCATACCGTACACCATAAATATATGCAATTTATTAATTTATGTATAAAATAAATATTACACTAATGACAAAACTAGAAAACAATACCACAAAAAAAAGAAAATTACAAACCAATATCTCTTCTAAACATAGGCATGAAAATCCTCAGCAAAATACTACAAAACCAAATCCAGCAATACATACAAAACATTATAAGCCATGACCAAGTGAGAATTTTCCCAGGAATGCAACGCTGGTTTAGCATCCAGAAATCATGTAATGTATTAATGTAATACATTCTATCAATTAAAAATTAAAATCACATGATCATCTTAATAGATGACGATAAAGTATTTGACAAACTCCAACACCATTTCATGATCAAAACAGTCAATAAACTAGGAAGAGAAGGAAACTTCCTCAACCCGATAAAGGACATCTATGAAAAACCCACAGCTACCATCATATTTAATAACTAAATGCTTTCCCCCAGGATCAGCAACAAGGCAAATATGTCCTGATGCTTCTATTCAACAATGAATTGGAGGTTCTAGAAAGGGCAATTAGGCACTAAGAAGATATAAAAGGCAATGGGGTGCAGTGGCTCACGCCTGTAATCCCAGCACTTTGGGAGGCCAAAGTGTGTGGATCACCTGAGGTCAGGAGTTTGAGAGCAGCCTGACCAAAATGGTGAAAACCTGTCTCTACTAAAAATACAAAAAGAATTAGCCAGGTGTGGTGGTGGGTGCCTATAATCCCAGCTACTTGTGAGGCTGAAACAAGAGAATCCCTTGAACCTGGGAGGCTGAGGTTGCAGTGAGCCGAGATCACCCATTGCTTTCCAGCCTGGGCAAAAAGAATGAGACTCCGTTTCAGAAAAAAAGAAAGAAAAGATATGAAAGGAAACCATATTTAAAAGGAAAAAGTAAAACTATTCATATAAGACCTAAAAACAAGCTTCACAAGGCTGCAGGATATAAGAATAATATATGAAAATTGGCAGGGTGTAGTGACTCACCTGTAATAGCAGCCTGTAAGTGATGCCTGTAATAGCAGCACTTTGGGAGGCTGAGGCAGGTGGATCACTTTAGGTCAGGAGTTCAAGATCAGCCTTTAACTCATGGTGAAACCCCATCTCTACTAAAAATAAAGAAGTCAGGTGCGGTGGCATGTCCCTGTAACCCCAGCTACTCGGGAGGCTGAGGCAGGAGAATTGCTTGAACCCTGGAGGCTGAGGTTGCAATGGGCCAAGATTGTGCCACTCTACTCCAGCCTGAGCAACAGAGTGAGACACTGTGTCCAAAGGAAAAAAAAAGACTAATATATGAAAATCAGATGTATTTCCATATACAGTCACAATGAATAATCCAGAAGTGAAATTAAGAAAACAATTCCATTTTTAATAGCATCAAAATAAATTTAAGAAAAATGCTAAATTTATACTCTGAAAAACTACAAAACATTGTTGAAAGAAATTAAAGATCTAAATAACTGGAAAAACATCTTATGTTCATGTGTCAGAGGATTTAACATCATTATATGACAATATTCTCCACAATGATCTAGAAATTCAGCGTCATCCCTATCCAAATTCCTATCAGAATAACTTCTTCATAGATATTGACAAACTGGTTCTAAAATTTATATGGAACTGAGGGGGACCCAGAATAGCCAAGATAATCTTGTAAAAGATAAAGTTGGAGGACTCACCAGTTTTAAAACTTACTACAAAGCAATGGCAACCAAAACAGTGGTACTGACACAAGGACAGACATAGATATCAATGTAATACAACTGAGGGTCTAGATATAAATCCATACATCCATGATCAACTCATTTTTAGCAAGGATGCCAAGACCATCCAATGGGAAAGAATATCTTTTCAACAAACGATGCTGGGAAAGCTGGACAGCCACATGCAAATGAATGAAGCTGGACCTTAGCTCACACCATATACAAAAATTATCTCAAAATGGATCAAGGACCTAAATGTAAGGGGTGAAAACTATAAAATAAAACTCTTTGAGAAAATGTAGAGGTACCTCTTCATGACATTGAATTTGGGAAATAATTTTTAGATAGGACACCAAAAGCACAAGCAACAAAAGAATAAATCAATTGCACTTCATCAAGATATAAAACTTCTGTGCTAGCCAGGCACAGTGGCTCATGCCTCTAATCCCAAAACTTTGGGAGGCCAACGCAGGCAGATTGCTTGAGTGCAGGATTCAAGACCAGCCTGGGCAACAGGGTGAAACATTGTCTCTACAAAAAATAGCCAGGCATGGTGGTGCATACTTGTAGTCCCACCTAATCAGGAAGCTGAGGTGAGATGATAACCTGAGCCTGGGGAGGTCAAGGCTGGAGTGAGCTATGATCGTGCCACTGCACTCCAGCCTGGGTGGCAGAATGAGTTTCTGTCTCAAAAACAAACAAACAAAAAAAAACAAAGAAAAAAAAACTTCTGTGCTTCAAAGGATACCATCAATAAAAAGAAAAGACAATGGAGACATTATATATGTAATAAGAGGCTTGTATCCAGAATATAAATAACTCTTACAACTCAATAATAAAAAGACTATCAACCCAATTTAAAAATGGGCAAATTATCTGAATAGATATTTCTGCACAGAAGATATACAAATAGCCAATAAGCACATGGAAATATGTTCAATATCATTAGTCACTGGGTAAATGCAAATCAAAACCACTATGAAATACCGCTTCACAACCACGAGGATAGCTAGAATTTAAAAATCAGGTAATAACTGGAGTTAACAAGAATGTGGAGAAATAGTAAACCTAACACACTGCTGGTGGCAATATAAAAGGGTGCAGCCATTGTGGAATGCCATTTGGCAGTAGTTACCATATGACCTAGCAATTCACTCTAGATATATACAACATGTTCACCCAAAAATTGGTCTGTGGGCCGGGCGCAGTGACTCAAGCCTGTAATCCCAGCACTTTGGGAGGCCGAGGCGGGTGGATCACAAAGTCAAGAGATCGAGACCATCCTGGTCAACATGGTGAAACCCCGACTCAACTAAAAATACAAAAAATTAGCTGGGCGTGGTGGCGCATGCCTGTAATTCCAGCTACTCAGGAGGCTGAGGCAGGAGAATTGCCTGAACCCAGGAGGCAGAGGTTGCAGTGAGCCGAGATCACGCCATTGCACTCCAGCCTGGGTAACGAGAGAAACTCCATCTCAAAAAAAAAAAAAAAAAAAATTGGTCTGTGAATGTTTATTACAGCATTATTCATAATAGCCAGTAGGTGGAAACAACTCAAATGTCCATTAACTGATGAATAGGTAAATAAAATGTTGTATGTTCATACACAATGGAGTATATATTCAGCTTTAAAAAGGAATGAAGCTTTGGGAGGCCGAGGCAGGTGGATCACCTGAGGTCAGGAGTTCGAGACCAGCCTAGACAAAGTGGTAAAACCCTGTCTCTACTGAAAATACAAAAAGTTAGCTGGGCATGGTGGTGCATTCCTGTAATCCCAGCTACTGGGGAGGCTGAGGTAGGAGAATTGCTTGAACCCGGGAGGCAGAGGTTGCAGTGAGCTAAGATCACACCATTGTACTCCAGCCTGGGCAATAAGAGTGAAACTCCATCTCAAAAAAAAAAAAAAAAAAAAGAGGGAATGAAGTGTTGATGCATAATAAAACATGGATGAACCTTCAAAACATGGTAAGTAAAATAAGCCAGTCACAAATACCATATATTATATGATTCCATTCTCATTAAATATCCAGAAGAGGGAAATCTACATAAACAGAAAATAGATTAGTGGTTGCTTAGGGTTGTGGAGGGTTACATAAGGATAGGAGGATGATAGCTAACATGTACAAGGTTTCATTTTGTGGTGATAAAAAAGTTGCAAAATTGATTGTGGTGATAGTTGTACGTATCTGTGAACGTACTAAAAATGATGAAAGTGTACACTTTAAATGGGTGAATTGGCCAGGCGCGGTGGCTCAAGCCTGTAATCCCAGCACTTTGGGAGGCCGAGGTGGGTGGATCACGAGGTCAAGAGATCGAGACCATCCTGGTCAACAAGGTGAAACCCCATCTCTACTAAAAATATATATATATATAAAATTAGCTGGGCATGGTGGTGCGTGCCTGTAATCCCAGCTACTCAGGAAGCTGAGGCAGGAGAATTGCCTGAACCCAGAAGGCGGAGGTTGCGGTGAGCCGAGATCGCGCCATTGCACTCCAGACTGGGTAATAAGAGCAAAACTCCGTCTCAAAATAAATAAATAAATAAATGGGTGAATTGTGTGGTGTGTGAATTACATCACAAAAAAAGTTTCAAAAAAAGAATTAAGACAGACTCCATGTATCACTTTTCCAGTGGTGATAACCTTACAAAACTATAGTAGTGTGTCACCACATATCCTAGCCAGGACACTGATAGTGCTACAGTCAAAATACAGAATGTTTCTATCATCACAAACATCTCTTCTGTTGTCCTTTTATAGTCACAACTTCTCTCCCAGCCCTGCCTTCTCCTTAATTCTTAACTACTAATAATGAGTTTTCCATTACTATTATTTTTGTCATTTCTACAATGTTATATGTGAGAAAATATTCTAAATAACCTATTTTTAAGGCATGATAAATCTACACACTGGAGCCAGCCTGCGGATGTAACAAAGAACACGGCTCATGCTCCTAGAAAGTCATGATAAGTGAACAGAATGTAGAGGGATCAGCCCATCAAAGGGAAGAAGGTTTTGTTACTGTGAAATCAGAACTTAGAGAAGGGACAAGGGTATAACCTTATAATGGGGATATTGAAACTTAGGCGATGTCTGGAAAGATTGTAACCCCATAGTACTTGACCAATGAGGAACTAGGGGAGGGACCTGCAGGCTAGGGGATAAATTACCTGCTGTAGCTGCCCGGGTATGCCTGCCTACCAGACATCACGTCTTGTAAGATCGCTATTAACAGTCGAACTTTTGCTGTTCTTTGTGCCTCTGAGTCCATTCTTTGGGTTTGAATAGGTGAGCGGGTTTCTCACATTATATAACTGGAATAATACAGTATGTAACCTTTTGGGGATTACGTACTGAATAATTTTCTGGAGATTCTTCCAGGTTATTTCATATATCAACAGGTTTTTGGTTGGTTGGTTGTTTTTAATTGCTGAGTAGCATTCCATGGTATGGATGTACTACAGTTTAACTGTTGAAGAACATGTCGAAGAACATCTAAGTTGTTTCTAGCTATTTACATGTTGAAGAACATCTAAGTTGTTTCTAGCTTTGACTATTACAAAGCTGCCATGAACTTTCATGTACAGGTTTTCCATGAACACAGATTTCATTTCTCTGGGAGAAATACCCAAGACTGCAATTCCTGGGTCACAGGATTTAACATGTTTATTTTTTAAAGAAACTGCCAAACTGTTTTCCAAAGTTGCCACACCATTTTACATGCCTGCCAGAAATGTATGAAGAATCAAATCTCTCCACACCCTTGCGAGCATTTGGTGTTGTCATTATTTTTTTATTTAAGCCATTCTGATAAGTGTGTAGTGATAGTTCACAGTAGGTTTAATTTTTATTTCCCTAATCATAAATGATACTGTCTTTTCATGTAATTATATGCCACCTGTATATGCTATGTGTTGAAATGTCTCTTCATATCTTTTGCCTATTTTCTAATTGGATTGCTTTTTTAAATTTTTATTTATTTGAGACAAGGTCTCACTCTGTTACCCAGGCTGGACTGCCATGGTGTGATCATAGCTCACTACAGCCTCGATTTCCTGGGCTCAAGCAATCCTCCCACCTTAGCCTTCTGAGTAGCCGGCACCACATATGCACACCACTAGTCCCAGATATTTAAAATAAAAATGTAATACAGATGAGGTCTCATTGTGTTTATCAGGCTGGTCTTGAACTCCTGGGGTCAACCAATCCTCTTGTCTCAGCCTCCAAAAGCACTGGAGTTACAGGCATGATCAACCACAACCACACCGGATTGCTTTTTTGCAATTGAGTTTCAGAGCTCTTTATACATTCTAGATACTAGTTCCTTGTCACATATGTGGTTTAAAAATATTTTCTCCCAGTATACAGCTTGTCTTTCATCCTTTCAAAAGTGTATTCCACAGAGTAAAACTTTTAATGTTCAATTTATCCATGTTTCCTTTATTACCACACCTTTGGTGTCAACTCTAAGAATTCTGCTAGTCTTAGATCTCAAAGATGTTTCTTCTGCTTTTTCTAGATTTATAGTTTCACATTTTACACTTCAGTCTGTAATCCATTTTGAGTTAACTTTTTATAAGATGTGAGGCTGACATTCATTTTTCTTTTTTACTATGGATGTTCACTTTCTCCAACCGTATTTGTTAAGAAGGCTGTCTTTCCTCTATTGGTTTTTGCACCTTTGTCAAAAATCAGGTGGACAGACTCTGGAGGGGATCCAAGATGGCTGATGAGGAGCGGCTCAGGATTGCAGCTCCCAGTGAAAGTGCGGAGGGTGAGTGGACACCACATTTCCAGATGGATTTTTATTGCCCACAGACCAGGAGATTCCCAGGTGAAGGAGCCCCATGGGTCACCAGTGCAGCTGGTTTGGCCAGCGGGGCTGTTTTGCCAGCACCCCGGCACAGCTCTCTGTACAAAATACACAGGTCCAGGCGCTGTTTTAGCTGGCAATTAGAGCACCTGGGAGACAGAGTCACCCATTAATCTGATTAAAAAGGGGACTGAAACAGGGAGCCAGGCCAGGAGATTCCCGGGCAAGAAAGTGCCATGAATCTCAGAGTGGCTATTTCAGCCGGTGCAGTGGGTCGCTGCCTGGGAAATCACACAGATCCCAGCGCCTTTTCAACAGGTGACCAGAACACCTGGGAGGCAGAGTTGACTGTTCAAGTAAAAAAAAAGACAAAAAAAAGGCTCTGAGGCAGGGAGCCAGGTGATCAGGCTCGGCTGGTTCCACCCACTCAAAAAAACAGCAATGAGAAACACTCTGGATTGAGAGATTCATAGCAAGCACAGCTGAACCCGGGACAGTCCAGCTTGTGGGGATGGGGGGTCATCTGCCATTACCAAGGCAGTCCACCACTACGGAGGTAGTTTGCCATTGCTGAGGCAGTCCACCATTAGAGAGGTGGGCTGCCATTGCCAAGGCAGTTCTAACCACACCTGTATGAACAGGACTGCAGGGAAGTTCACACGGCAGCTGTGCAGAGCCCACAGCAGCTCAGTAAAGCCTTTGCAGGCAGACAGTAACTAGGCTGCCTCCTCGCTGGGCAGGGCAGCCCTGAAAAAAGCCAGCAGCACAAAAGAAACTCATAAATAGGGGGGATGTCCAAGATGGCGTGGTAGGAACAACTCAGGATTGCAGCTCTCAGTGAAGGCATAGAGGGTGAGTCCTAGCCGCATTTTCAGACGGATCTTTCTTGCCCACAGAACGGGGAAATTCCCAGGTGTAGGAGAGACACGGGACACCAGCGCAGCCCTTTCGGCTTGCGCGGCCGTTTCGGCAGGCGCCGCAGCACAGCGGCAGCCCGCACAAAACTCACTGGTCTGGGTGCCCTGTTAAACCGGCAATCTGAGATTTGGGAGGGCAGATTAACATATCCATCTGATTAAATGGGACTTGGACAGTGAGCCAGACCAGGAGATTCCTGGGAAGCGTCATTTGAGCTGGTGCAGTGGGCCGTGGCACGGGAAATCACACAGATCCCGGTGCCCTATCAGCAGGTGACTGAAACACGTGAGAGAGACAACCGTTCAACTTAAAAAAAGAGAGAGAGAGAGAGAGAGAGAGAGAGAGAAAGGACTCTGAGGAAGGGAGCCAGGTGATCAGGCTCGGTGGGTCCCACCACCACAGGGACAAAAAAAACGGCGATTCGAAATGCTCGGGTTTGAAAGTTTTACTGCGGGCTCAGCTGAATCCAGAACGGTGCAGCTCGGTGGGGGAGGGGCGTCCGCCATTACGGACGCATACCGCCCCTACTGAGGTACACGCCCATTGCAGAAGCAGCCTGCCATTGCCGAGGCAACCCACCATAACAGAGAGACTCCACCAATAGGGTGGAGCCCACCACAGTAGGGCAGAGCCCTGCAGTAGCAGGGCGGACCCCGCGGTAGCAGAGCAGAGCCTCGGCAGGCAAATAGTGAATAGACTGCCTCCTAGCTGGGAAGGACAGTGCAATGGATACTCATAAAGAAAGCCCCAAATCCCTGACACACAGCACCTGAGGGAAAACAAGGGAGTTTTACAAGTTCTGCAGCAGCAGACCTAAATGCACCTGCCCAACAACGCTAAATGAACAAGGGAGCTCACAGCTCAGCACTGGAGCTCCTATAAAGTACAGACCGTCTCCTCAAGCAGCTCCCTGACCCCTGTATATCCAAAGAGTCACCTCAAAAAAGGACTAATCAGACTGACATTTGGCGGGCATCATTCTGGGACAAAGATAGCAGAAGAAGAAACTGGTAGCATCCCTCACTGTTCCGCAGCTGCTACAGGTGTACCCCAGACAAGCAGGGCCTGGAGTGGACCTCAGCAGTCATACAGCAGAGGGGCAAGACTGTTAGAAGGAAAACTAAGTAACAGAAATACTTCATCATCAACAACCTGGGCGTCCACTCAGAGAACCAATCGAAAAGTCAGCAACTACTAAGACGACAGGTGGATAAATCCACAAAGATGGAAAGAAACCAGCGCAAAAAGGAGGAAAACACCCAAAACCAAAACACCTCGCCTCCTACAAAGGACCAAAACGCCTCACCAGCAAGGGAACAAAGCTGGATGGAGAATGAGTGTAACGAAATGACGGAATCAGACTTCAGAAGGTGGATAATGAGAAACTTCTGTGAGTTAAAAGAACATGTTCTAAATCAATGCAAAGAAACTAAGAACCTCGAAAAAAGATTTGAGGAAATGATAACAAGAATGGACAACTTAGAGAGGAATATGAATGAATTGAAGGAGTTAAAAAACACAAAACAAGAACTTCGCAAAGCATGAACAAGTTTCAACAGCCGAATTGACCAAGCAGAAGAAAGAATATCAGAACTCAAAGATCAACTCAATGAAATAAAACGAGAAACCAAGATTAGAGAAAAAAGCGCAAAAAGGAATGAACAAAATGTCCAAGAAATGTGGGACTATGGGAAGAGACCTAACCCATGTTTGATAGGTGTACCAGAATCTGATGAAGAGAATGAATCCAAGCTGGAAAACACTCTTCAGGATATCATCCAGGAAAACTTCCACGACCAGCAAGGCAGGCCAATACTCAACTCCAGGAAATACAGAGAACACCACAAAGATATTCCGCAAGAAGAGCAACCCCAAGGCACATAATTGTCAGATTCGCCAGGGTTGAAATGAAGGAGAAAATACTAAGGGCAGCCAGAAAGAAGGGTCGGGTCACCCACAAAGGGAAGCCCATCAGACTCACAGCAGATCTTTCAGCAGAAACTCTACAAGCCAGAAGAGAGTGGGGGCCAATATTCAACATCCTTAAAGAAAAGAACTTTCAACCCAGAATTTCATATCCAGCCAAACTGAGCTTCATAAGTGAAGGAAGAATAAAATCTTTTGCCAACAAGCAAGTACTCAGAGATTTTGTCACCAACAGGCCTGCTTTACAAGAGCTCCTGAAAGAGGCACTACACATAGAAAGGAAAAACCAGTACCAGCCATTCTAAAAACATACCAAATGCTAAAGAGCATCAACAAAATGAAGAATCTGCATCAACCAATGGGCAAAACAGCCAGCTAGCATCAAAATGGCAGTATCAAATTCACACATAACAATATTAAACCTAAATGTAAATGGGCTAAATGCACCAATCAAAAGACACAGACTGGCAAATTGGATAAAAAACCAAAACCCATCGATGTGCTGTATCCAGGAAACCCATCTCACATGCAAGAATACACAAAGGCTCAAAATAAAGAGATAAAGGAAGATTTAGCAAGCAAATGGAGAGCAAAAAAAAGCAGGAGTCGCAATTCTCATCGCTGATAAAATAAACTTTAAAGCAACAAAGATCAAAAGAGACAAAGAAGGTCATTACATAATGGTAAAAGGATAGATACAACAAGAAGAGCTAATGATCCTAAATATATATGGATCCAATACAGGAGCACCCAGATATGTAAGGCAAGTTCTTAATGACTTACAAAGAGACTTAGACTCCCACACAATAATAGTGGGAGACTTTAACACTCCACTTTCAATATCAGACAGAACAACCAGACAAATTAACAAGGATATCCAGGGCTTGAACTCAGATCTGGAACAAGCAACCCTAATAGACATTTACAGAACTCTCCTCCCCAAATCCACAGAATATACATTCCTCTCAGCACCACATCACACCTACTCCAAAAGTGACCACATAATTGGAAGTAAAGCACTCCTCAGCAAATGCAAAACAACTGAAATCATAACAAACAGTCTCTCAGACCATAGTGCAATCAAGTTAGAATTCAGAAACTAACAGAACCGCACAGCTTCATGGAAACTGAACAACTGGCTCTTGAATGTTGATTGAATAAAGAATGAAATGAAGGCAGAAATAAAGAAGTTCTTTGAAACCAACGAGAATGAAGACAAAACATACCAGAATCTCTGGGACACATTTACAGCAGTCTGTAGAGGAAAATATTTACCAATAAATGCCCACATGAGAAGAGTGGAGAGATCCAAAATTGACACCTTATTGTCAAAATTGTAAGAGCTAGAGGAGCAAGATCAAAAAAACTCAAAACCTAGCAGAAGACAAGAAATAACTAAGATCAGAGCAGAACTGAAGGAGATAGAGACACGAAAAACCCTTCAAAAAATCAATAAATCCAAGAGCTGGTTTTTCGAAAAGATCAACAAAATAGACAGACCACTAGCCAGACTGATAAAAAAGAAAAGAGAGAACAACCAAATAGATGCAATAAAAAACAATAAAGGGGAAATCACCACAGATTCCACAGAAATTCAAACCATCATCAGAGAATACTACCAACAACTCTATGCACATAAACTAGTAAACCAGGAAGAAATGGATAAATTCCTGGACACCTGTGTCCTCCCAAGCCGAAACTATGAATAGACCAATAACAAGGTCTGAAGTTGAGGCAGCAATTAAGAGCCTACCACACAAAAAAAGCCCAAGTCCAGATGGGTTCACAGCCGAATTCTACCAGACACACAAAGAGGAGCTGGTACCATTCGTTCTGAAACTATTCCAAATAATTCAAAAAGAGGGAACCCTTCTCAAATAATTTTATGAGACCAACATCATCCTGATACCAAAACCCGGCAGAGATTCAACAAGAAAAGAAAACTTCAGGCCAATATCCATGATGAACATAGATGCAAAAATCTTCAATAAAATACTGGCAAACCGATTGCAACAGCACATTAAAAAACTTATCCATCATGATCAAGTAGGATTCATCCCGGGGATGCAAGGTTGGTTCAACATACGCAAGTCTATAAACGTAATTCACCACATAAACAGAACCAAAAACAAAAACCACATGATTATCTCAATTGATGCAGAGAAGGCATTTGACAAAATTCAACAGTGCTTTATGATTAAAAACCCTCAATAAACTAGGTATTGATGGAACATATCTCAAAGTAATAAAAGCTATTTACGACAAACCAACAGCCAATATCATACTTACTGGGCAAAAACTGGAAGCATTCCCTTTGAAATCCGGCACTAGACAAGGATGCCCTCTCTCACCACTCCTATTTAACATAGTACTGGAAGTTCTAGCCAGAGCAATCAGGCAACAAAAAGAAATAAAGGGTATTTGAATAGGAAAGGTGGGAGCCAAACTGTCTCCATTTGCAGACGACATGATAGTATACCTAGAAGACCCCATCACCTCAGCCCAAAAACTCCTGAAACTGATAAGCAACTTCAGCAAAGTCTCAGGATACAAAATCAATGTGCAAAAATCACAAGCATTCCTATACACCAATAGCAGACTTAAAGAGAGCCAAATTAAGAACGAACTCCCATTCACAATTGCTACAAAGAGAATAAAATACCTAGGAATACAACTTACAAGGAACGTAAGGGACCTCTTCAAGGAAAACTACAAACCACTGCTCAACAAAATAAGAGAGGACACAAACAGATGGAGAAACATTCCATGTTCATGGTTAGGAAGAATCAATATCATGAAAATGGCTATACTGCCCAAAGTAATTTACAGAATCAATGCTATTCCCATCAAGCTACCATTGAATTTCTTCACAGAACTGGAAAAAACCACCATGAACTTCACATGGAACTAAAAGAGAGCCCGCATAGCCAAGTAAATTCTAAGCAAAAAGAACACAGCGGGAGGAATCACACTACCAGACTTCAAACTATACTACAAGGCTACAGTAATCAAAATAGCATGGTACTGGTACCAAAACAGAGATATAGACCAATGGAACAGAACAGAGGCATCGGAGGCAACACAACATATCTACAACCATACAATCTTTGATAAACCAGACAAAAAGAAGCAATGGGGAAAGGACTCCCTGTTTAATAAATGGTGTTGGGAAAACTGGCTAGCCATGTGCAGAAAGCAGAAACTGGACCCCTTCCTGACACCTTACACTAAAATTAACTCCAGATGGATTAAAGACTTAAACATAAGACCTGGCACCATAAAAACCCTAGAAGAAAATCTGGGCAAAACCATTCAGGACATAGGAGTAGGCAAGGACTTCATGACCAAAACACCAAAAGCACTGGCAACAAAAGCCAAAATAGACAAATGGGACCTAATCAAACTCCACAGCTTCTGCACGGCAAAAGAAAGTCACTAGAGTGAATCGGCAACCAACAGAATGGGAAAAAATCTTTGCAGTTTACCCATCTGACAAAGGGCTTATACCCAGAATTTACAAAAAACTCAAACAGATTTACAGGAAAAAAACAAACAAGTCCATTCAAAAATGGGCAAAGGATATGAACAGACACTTTACAAAAGAAGACATACATGAGGCCAACAAACATATGAAAAAATGCTCATCATCGCTGGTCATTAGAGAGATGCAAATCAAAACCACATTGAGATACCATCTCATGCCAGTTAGAATGGCGATCATTAAAAAATCTGGAGACAACAGATGCTGGGGAGAATGTGGAGAAATAGGAACACTCTTATGCTGTTGGTGGGAGTGTAAATTAGTTCAACCATTGTGGAAGACAGTGTGGCGATTCCTCAAGAACCTAGAAATAGAAATTCCATTTGACCCAGCAATCCCTTTACTGGGTATATATCCAAAGGACTATAAATCGTTCTACTATAAGGACACAAGAACACGAATGTTCATTGCAGCACTGTTTACAATAGCAAAGACCTGGAACCAACCCAAATGCCCATCGATGATAGACTGGACTGGGGAAATGTGGCACATATACACCATGGAATATTATGCAGCAATCAAAAATGATGAGTTTGTGTCCTTTGTAAGGACATGGATGAATCTGGAGAACATCATTCTCAGCGAACTGACACAAGAACAGAAAACGAAATACCACATATTCTCACTCATAGGCGGGTGAGAAAAATGAGAACACATGGACACAGGGAGGGGGGTACTACACACTGGGGTCTATTGGGGGCAATGGGGGAGGGACAGCAGGGAGGGAGCTGGGGAGGGATAGCCTGGGGAAAAATTCCAAATGTGGGTGAAGGGGAGGAAGGCAGCAAAACACACTGCCATGTGTGTACCTATGCAACTATCTTGCACATTCTGCACATGTACCCTAAAACCTAAAATGCAATAAAAATTAAAAAAGAAAAAAAAGAAACTCATAAATAAAGCCCTAATTCCCTGGGACAGAGCACCTGGGGGAAAAAAGGGGGCGGTTTATGAGTTCTGCTGCAGCAGACTTAACGTACCTGCCCAGCAGCTCTGAATGAACAACAGAGCTCACAGCTCAGCACTTGAACTCCTATAAAGGACAGACTGTCTCTTCGAGCAGCTCCCTGACCCATGTATATCAAAGAGTCACCTCATAAAGCAGAGCTCAGACTGACATCTGGCGGGTACCTTTCTGGGACAAAGATAGCAGAAGAAGAAACTGGCAGCAACCCTTACTGTTCTGTAGCAGCTGCAGGTGATCCCCAGGCAAGCAGGGCCTGGAGTAGACCTCAGCAGTCCTACAGCAGAGGGACCAGAAGGAAAACTAAGAAACAGAAAGAAATAACTTCATCATCAACAAACCGCACGTCCACTCAGAGACCCAATCCGAAAGGCAACAACTACAAAGATGACAGGTGGATAGATCCACAAAGATAGGAAGAAACCAGCACAAAAGGGATGAAAATACCAGAAACCAGAACGCCTCTCCTCCTATAAGGAATCACAACTCCTCACCAGCAAGAGAACAAGGCTGGATGGAGAATGAGTGTGATGAATTGACAGAATCAGACTTCAGAAGGTGGTAATAAGAAACTTCTGTAAGCTAAAACAACATGTTCTAACCCAACACAAAGAAACTAAGAACCTTGAAAGAAGATATGACAAAATGCTTATGAGAATAAACAACTTAGGAATATAAGTGAATTGATGGAGGTGAAAAACACGAGAACTTTGTGAAGCATACACAAGTTTCAACAGCCGAATTGACCAAGCAGAAGAAAGGATATCAGAGGTTGAAGATCACCTCAATGAAATAAAACAAGAAGACAAGATTAGAGAAAAAAGCGTAAAAAGGAATGAACAAAGTCTACAAGAAATATGGGACTATGTGAAAAGACCTAATCTACATTTGATAGGTGTACCTGAATGTGATGAAGAGAATGAATCCAAGCTGGAAAATACTCTTTAGGATATTATCCAAGAAAACTTCCCCAACCTAGCAAGACAGGCCAATATTCAAGTCCAGGAAATACAGAGACCACCACAAAGATGTTATTCCTCAAGAAGAGCAACCCCAAGGCACATAATCGTCAGATTCACCAGGGTTGAAATGAAGGAGAAAATGCTAAGGGCAGCCAGAGAGAAAGGTCAGGTTACCCACAAAGGGAAGCCCATCAGACTCACAGCAGATCTCTCAGCAGAAACCCTACAAGCCAGAGGAGAGTGAGGGTCAATATTCAACACCCTTAAAGAGAAGAACTTACAACCCAGAATTTCATATCCAGCCAAACTAAGCTTGATAAGTGAAGAAAAACAAAATCCTTTGCAAACCAGCAATTGCTCAGAGATTTCATCACCACCAGGCCTGCTTTACAAGAGCTCCTTAAAGAGGCACTACATATAGAAAGGAACAACCAGTACCAGCCACACCAAAAACATAACAAATGGTAAAGAGCATCAACACAGTGAAGAAACTGCATCAACTAATGGGCAAAACAGCCAGCTAGCATCAAAATGGCAGGATCAAATTCACACATTACAATATTAACCCTAAATGTAAATGAGCTAAATGCCTCAATCAAAAGACACAGACTGGCAAATTGGATAAAAAGCCAAAATCCATCAGTGTGCTGTATGCAGGAAACCCATCTCACATGCAAGGACACACAAAGGCTCAAAATAAAGGGATGGAGAAAGACTTACCAAGAAAATGGAGAGCAAAAAAAAAAAAAAAAAGCAGGAGTTGCAATTCTCGTCTCTGATAAAATAGACTTTAAACCAACAAAGAGCAAAAGAGACAAAGAAGGATGTTACATAACGGTAAAAGGACCGATGCAACAAGAAGAGCTAACGATCCTAAATATATGTACACCCAATACAGGAGCACCCAGATACATAAGGCAAGTTCTAAATGACTTACAAAGAGACTTAGACTCACACACAATAATAATGGGGGACTTTAACACCCCATTGTCAATATTAGACAGATCAACGAGACAGAAAATTAACAAGGATATTCAGGACTTGAACTCAGACCAAGCAAACCTAACAGACATTTACAGAACTCTCCATGCCAAATCCACAGAGTATACATTCTTCTCAGCACCACATCACACCTACTCCAAAATTGACCACATAATGGGAAGTAAATCACTCCTCAGCAAATGCAAAAGAATGGAAATCATAACAAACAGACTCTCAGACCACAATGCAATCAAGTTAGAACTCAGAATTCAGAAACTAACTCAAAACCGCATGGCTTCATGGAAACTGAACAACTGGCTCTTGAATGTTGACTGAATAAACAATGAAATGAAGGCAGAAATAAAGATGTTCTTTGAAAACAACAAGAACGAAGATACAACATACCAGAATCTCTGGGACACATTTAAAGCAATCTCTCGAAGAAAATATATAGCAATAAATGCCCACATAAGAAGCAAGGAGAGATCTAAAATCGACACTCTATCGTCAAAATTGAAAGAGCTAGAGGAGCAAGATCAAAAAACCTCAAAACCTAGCAGAAGACAAGAAATAACTAAGATCAAAGCAGAACTGAAGGAGATAGAGACACAAAAAAAACCTTCAAAAAATCAGTAAATCCAGGAGCTGGTATTTCGAATAGATCAACAAAATAGACCACTAGCCAGATTAATAAAAAAGAAAAGAGGGAATAATCAAATAGATGCAATAAAAAACAATAAAGGGAATATCCTGGAAGAAATGGATAAATTCCTGGAAACTTGCATCCTCCCAAGCCTAAACCAGGAAGCAGTCGAAACCCTGAATAGACCCATAACAAGGGCTGAAGTTGAGGCAGCAATTAAGAGCCTACCACACAAAAAAAGCCTAGGTGTGGATGGGTTCACAGCCAAATTCTACCAGACATACAAAGAGGAGCTGGTACCATTCCTTCTGAAACTATTCCAAGTAATCCAAAAAGAGGGAGTCCTTCCCAAATCATTTTATGAGACCAACATCATCCTGATACCAAAACCCGGCAGAGACCCAGTAAGAAAAGAAAACTTCAGGCCTACATCCATGATGAACATAGATGCAGAAATCTTCAATAAAATACTGGCAAACCGACTGCAACAGCACATCAAAAAGCTTATCCACCATGATCAAGTAGGATTCATCCCAGGGATGCAAGGCTGGTTCAACATACGCAAGTCTATAAACGTAATTCACCACATAAACAGAACCAAAGACAAAAAAACCACGAGTGTTTCAATTGATGCAGAGAAAACCTTTGACAAAAATCAATAGCCCTTTAGGCTAAAAACCCTCAATAAACTAGGTATTGACAGAACGTATCTCAAAATAATAAAAGATATTTATGACAAACCAACAGCCAATATCATACTGAATGGGCAAAAACTGGAAGCATTCCCTTTGAAATCCGGCACTAAACAAGGATGCCCTCTCTCACCACTACTATTCAATATAGTATTGGAAGTTCCAGCCAGAGCAATCAGGCAAGAAAAAGAAATAAAGGGTATTCAAATAGGAAAGGAGGAAGTCAAATTGTCTCTATTTGCAGACGACATGACTGCATATCTAGAAGACCCCATCGTCTCAGCCCCAAATCTCCTGAAACTGATAAGTAACTTCAGCAAAGTCTCAGGCAAGAAAAAGAAATAAAGGGTATTCAAATAGGAAAGGAGGAAGTCAAATTGTCTCTATTTGCAGACGACATGATTGTATATCTAGGAGACCCCATTGTCTCAGCCCAAAATCTCCTGAAACTGATAAGCAACTTCAGCAAAGTCTCAGGATATAAAATCAATGTGCAAAAATCACAAGCATTCCTATACACCAATAACAGACTTCAAGAGAGCTGAATCAAGAATGAACTGCCATTCACAATTGCTACAAAGAGAATAAAATACCCAGGAATATAACTAACAAGGAACGTAAAGGACCTCTTCAAGGAGAACTACAAACCACTGCTCAATGAAATAAGAGAGGACACAAACAGATGGAGAAACATTCCACGTTCACGGTTAGGAAGAATCAATATCATGAAAATGGCCATACTGCCCAAAGTAATTTACAGAATCAACGCTATCCCCATCAAGCTACCGATGATCTTCTTCACAGAACTGGAAAAAACCACCTTAAATTTCATATAGAACCAAAAGAGAGCCCGCATAGCCAAGTCAATTCTAAGCAAAAAGAACAAAGCAGGAGGCATCACACTACTGGACTTCAAACTATAATACAAGGCTACAGTAATCAAAACAGCATGGTACTAGTACCAAAACAGAGATATAGACCAATGGAACAGGACAGAGGCATTGGAGGCAACAGAAGACATCTACAACCATCTGATCTTTGACAAACCTGACAAAAACAAGCAATGGGGAAAGGATTCCCTGTTTGATAACTGGTGTTGGGAAAACTGGCTAGCCATATGCAGAAAGCAGAAACTGGACCCCTTCCTGACACCTTACAGTAAAATTAACTCCAGATGGATTAAAGACTTAAACATAAGACCTAACACCATTAAAAACTCTAGAAGAAAATCTAGGCAAAACCATTCAGGACATAGGGGTAGACAAGGACTTCATGACCAAAACACCAAAAGCATTGGCAACAAAAGCCAAAATAGACAAATGGGACCTAATCAAACTCCACAGCTTCTGCACGGCAAAAGAAAGAGTCATTAGAGTGAATCAGCAACCAACAGAATGGGAAAAATTTTTGCAGTCTACCCATCTGACAAAGGGCTGATATCCAGAACCTACAAAGAACTAAAACAGATTTACAAGAAAAAAAAACAAGCCCATTCAAAAGTGGGCAAAGGATATGAACAGACACTTTACAAAAGAAGACATACATGAGGCCAACAAACATGAAAAAATGCTCATCATCACTGGTCATTAGGGAAATGCAAATCAAAACTACATTGAGATACCATCTCGTGCCAGTTAGAATGGCAATAATTAAAAAATCTGGAGACATCGCTTCTCGGCCTTTTGGCCAAGATCAAGTGTAAAAATCTGGAGACAACAGATGCTGGAGAAAATGTAGAGAAATAGGAACACTTTTACACTGTTGGTGGGAGTGTAAAGTAGTTCAACCACTGTGGAAGACAGTGTGGTGATTCCTCAAAGACCTAGAAATAGAAATTCCATTTGACCCAGCAATCCTATTACTGGGTATATATCCAAAGGATTATAAATTGTTCTACTATAAGGAAAAATGCACACAAATGTTCACTGAAGCACTGTTTACAATAGCAAAGACCTGGAACCAACCCTAATGCCCATCAATGATAGACTGGACAGGGAAAATGTAGCACATATACACCATGGAATATTATACAGCCATCAAAAACGATAAGTTTGCATCCTTTGTAGGGACACGGATGAACCTGGAAACCATCATTCTTAGCAAACTGACACAAGAACAGAAAATCAAACACCACATGTTCTCACTCATAGGTGGGTGTTGAACAATGATAACACATGGACACATGGAGGGGAGCATCACAAACCAGGGTCTGTCGGGGGGAAACAGGGGAGGGACAGCGGGGGGTGGGGAGTTGGGGAGAGATAGCATGGGGAGAAATGCCAGATATAGGTGATGGGGAGGAAGGCAGCAAATCACACTGCCACGTGTGTACCTATGCAACAATCTTGCATGTTCTTCATATGTACCCCAAAACCTAAAATGCAATAAAAAAAAAAGAAAAAAAATCAGGTGGACATACTTGTATGGGTCTATTTAGGGGTTTTGTATTGTGTTTAACTGATCTCTATGTCTATATCCCCACAATACCACACAGTCTTGAGTACTGTAGCTATACGATGTCTTGAAATTAGGTAAATTGATTACTCCCACTATATTCTTCTCTTTAAAAATTGTTTTAGGCCAAGCTCACTGGAAAATCATCACATTGTACACTTACAACTCATTTCTTGTATGTGTATTTCAAGAAAAAATTTGTAAATAAAGCAGCTTTAAATAGACATATGCACTCACCTTTAAGATACATTCTTACCAAAAAGAAGCAAAGTTCAGAAGTATATATAAAATCTTACCATTTGTGAAAAATTTATGTATATAGTTGTATATATAATATATACAATCTGGAAATATACATAGGAAAGTGAAAGGAGTGGTTTTCTCTGGTGAGTGTCTGGGGTAGAGATGAGGGACAAACTGTTTTTCAATGTGTAACCATTTGGATTTTTTATTTTTAAAGACAGGGTCTCACTCTGCTACCCAGGCTGGAATGCAGTGGTGCCATCAGAGGTCACTGTAACCCCAAACTCCTAGGCTCAAGTGATCCTCCCACCTCAGCCTCCTGAGTAGCTGGGGCTATTAGGCACGTGCTACCAAACCCACCTAATTAAAAAAAAGAAGAAAAGATTTCGTCGAGACAGGGTCTTGCTATGTTGCCCAGGCTGATCTGGCATTCCTGGCCTCAAGAGATCCTCCTGCCTCTATCTCCCAAAGTTCTGGGATTGCAAGCATGAGCCACAATGCCTGGTCTACATTTTTAAAATACTTCACTATGTGCATGTATTACCCATTCAAAATTAATTAATTAGTTAAAATAATTATTTTTTATTAGCCAGCTGTTAGCCAAAATAATTTTATCATTACATAAAAATTAGTCTGAACTACTCATGGTTGTTATACTCAGATCCTATAACATACCCTATTTATTCTTTAGATTTAGTTACATTAAATAGGTTTATCGCATAACTGAGTCTGAGATGACCAGAAGCAGCAGATTAGTAGAGACAGGGGAGGTTTACTGGAAGCAAGTGTACTCAAAGTTGCAGGAAAAGATAACAGCTGGAAAATATGGGGTAGAAAACAAATATTTGAAACAGAAGTAATAGTCAGGACTGTTTGGTATAGGAGCAAATAGTCCCACCTATTCAATAACTTGAATCTATGATACAGCAATCACTGTTCACAAGTTCAGCTTAATTCATACTAATAGAATAAAATAATACCAAGTAGATTTTTTTAAAATCATGGGGTACAGTCTCCACACTAGCGTGATCATAAAACGGAATCATGTAGAAAGCAAATGAACCTGAACATGGTACCAGGAATTTGTGCCACATAATTCCAAAGATACAGAATTTCTTGTTTCCTTTCCTCTTCTTTTCACCTCTGGATCCTGCCACTTTTAAATCCAAGTGTCCATTTTTTTGTTCCTCTCAGGATAGAGCTTGATTGTCTACCACAAAGGTCCCAGATATTAGAATCTCAAATAACTGCCTTCTTTTTATGAGTGTATTATGAGACTTGTATGTGTAAGAGAAATGTGTGTGTGTACTTCCTGGGACATTCTAGCTTAAAGCAGCAAAAGCAAAACACAAGTTGGTGGGAAACTTGTTTAAAGAATGTCTTATATGCAGTCAACAAGTATCAGACATAACAACCTTAAAGGCATTCCTATTCAAGGGAAGCATAAACATATTTATAACCACTACTTCTGAAGTCTACTATTTCTGAAGCAATAAGCAATGCTATGAGATAAGAAAAAGAATACTAGTCATAAATATTAGAAAGAGAAGGTAAAATGATCATTATTTGAAAAAGAAACTTTTCCCCTACCCAAAAAACCTACTTGAATCAAAAAAGAAATTTGGACACTTAAAAAGAAATACATAAGGAACGAGATGGCGGTTCTATGGAGACTGAGTGCTCTTTGCTGTGCCCAAGGAGGCCGAACTCTGTTGCTGCGAACTTCAGTGGTCAGACCTGCTCATATTTCAGCATTTCTTCAGAACCATCCTACCCCAGAATGGTGTGGAGTGCAGCACATTCACTTGTCACCGAGTCACCATTCCGGTTCCAAGGCTGCTCTCTCCACTGGACTAGTGAGAGGGTTGTCAGTGTTTTGCTCCTGGGTCTGCTTCCGGCTGCTTATTTGAATCCTTGCTCTGCGATGGACTATTCTCTGGCTGCAACTCTCACTCTTCATGGTCACTGGGGCCTTGGACAAGTTGTTACTGACTATGTTCATGGGGATGCCTCGCAGAAAGCTGCCAAGGCAGGGCTTTTGGCACTTTCAGCTTTAACCTTTGCTGGGCTTTGCTATTTCAACTATCACGATGTGGGCATCTGCAAAGCTGTTGCCATGCTGTGGAAGCTCTGACCTTTTTGACTTCGTACTTTGAAGAATTGATGTATGCCTCTTTGCCTCTGCTTTGTCATGCCATTCAGCTCACAGTAAGGAAGAAGTAACAGATAATTCTATTGGTGGACAGGCTTCTTCTCTTAATCTTTGAGAAAAAGGTTTGAGAGGCATTATGTCTAAGAAATTGTGAGACTGAGTTCTGTATTCTCAGACAGTTCTGGGGTTGCCTCCCAGCTTCTCATAAGACTCACAGTATAACTAAACATGATATATGAGCTTTTGCCTTTTAATTTATCAATCTCTTAAAGAGAATCCAGCTTTATTACTATTAATATATGATCAAACTTCTTTTTTGCCTTGGAAATAATGGACAAAGGGAAATACTGTTAATTCATGAATAAAAACTTTGCAGAAAATTAGACAGTGTTTAATTTTTGAAACTTCCCTCTCTATTCAGTAGATACCACCTACTGATAGATACATATACTAGGGAAATTTTTAAATTTGGAAATGCTGGTATCTCACATTATAAATTTCTAAATCCTAGGAAGAAAAGTTTGTAGTGCTTCTGAATATAGAGAAGTTCCATTTACGGGCAAAGTTCCCCTTATATCAAAATATCACAGATTCTAAACTGAGAGTTAATTCTCAAATGTGTTCTACTTGTTCTAAAACAATCTGTCCACAAATATAAAACTCTTAAGTAAGAGTTTGTTATTTTCACACTATGGGAATCTCTAATGTGAAAATGTATTCTATGAAAATAATTTTTTAAAAAATAAAATGTATAATAAAAATGTATTCTATGCTTTTTTTAAAAAAAGAAATACATAAAGATATTTTTTTCTATAAAGCAATAGTCAAAAATAAAAATAAAATAATGTCCCATTTATAGTAGCAACATGTAAAATGTGAACATACAAAATGCATAGAAATTCAATTAGTATGTAGGGCCTACATGAAAAAAATGCAAATATTTACTGAGGAGAAAGAAAAAGTGTATTTAGCTGACCTTGTTCTTGGATTGAAAAAGTAAGTTTTATAAATATATAACTTCTCCCCAGATTTGAAAATTACTTAAGTATAATTGTAATCAAAATCTTAAGAGTATTTTAAGGGTGAAGGAGATTAGAGAAAACCAGTCAAAACGACTGTAAAAGTCTTCTGGACTGAGGTATGAAAACAGTCAAAATATTTTTGAAAAAGAATATTGAATAATGATTAACTGTCAGACGTTATAATTTATCACAAATTTCTAACAATTAAGACTGTAATGGCAGGATTAAAGCATGAATTTATTTCATTTCTCTCAATTTTTTATTTTGCTAAAATGAATACAAATAAATTAGTAATTCCACAAAAACAGCAGTAGAGATTTTATTGGCATCACTACCCAGGTAATTAATATGACCAGGACTGTCCGGGATATTGAGAAATTGTATAATACTAATAACTACCATTTATAGAATGATTACTCCATGCCAGGTGCTGTGCTATGCACATTACATATATAAATTCATTTAATCTACACAACAGCTTTGTAAGGTATTATGTAGTATTATCTCCATTAGACAGTTGAAGAAGTTTGGGAGACAAAAGTAGGTGGAGAAATAGTTAATTTATTTCAGAGGGCAAAGGCAACAAACCAGTCTGCCCCAGGGAACCCCAGGACTCAGAACTATGACACCACATGCACTGAATGATGAAGGTAAGGTGCCACTTAACAAAAAGGTTGAAAAACTGCATACGCACATCTCCATATATCTACTCACAAGACATTTTCTGCATTAAGTTCAAAGGATTCACCCATGGCCCAGGACATCATGTGCAGCTGTGAGCATGAGTGACAGAATTCATTATAAGTCTATTTTTAACAGTTCCAGCCCCCTTTTGTCTGTCCTCTGTGCAAACATTATCAGCCAGGAGAACCAAGGAAACTTGTGGAGAAACACTTAGCATAAACTATAAGACGCAGTATCAGACTGATATGTAGCTATCCCAACGAAACAAATGCCCTTCTACCCAGTGACTCCCAGAGAAGCTACCCAGTAACAGGTTAAATATGGAAGAACATCCAAGGATAAAAGAGAAAGGCGTCAGAGAGGAAAGCAAATTTCAGATAACAAGAGAAAGAGATCTTAAGCAAAACAAATAATGCCCAGAAAATAAGTTTTTAATAAAATTATTATTCTCAGAGGATAAATCAAAGGCTTCCAAAGATAAGCATAGTATTAAATGAAACAATCAGAAAACAAGAAACAGCTCTTTGAAGTTAGAATATTTTTTTCTTTATTTTGTTTTTCCTGTATAAAAAAGACCCCCAATATAAAGGTAGGGAAAGGGACACAAGGGAACATACCCCTTAGTGTTGAGAAATACGGGGCAGAAGGAGAGGCCTCAGAAGGAAAGGTAGGAGGGGAATGTCATTAAGGCAGCAAAGTAATCTCTGTAGAAAGGTAGAGGTGGAGCATCCACAGGCTCAGAGATGAAGGCAGTGCCCTCTCAGTGTCCAGAAGGGAAACAGCAGCTTTTCTTCCTTCCATGGCAGCCACTTCATTGCTCACTCAGGATTACCTTCCTCCTTATGTAGATAAGAGCGCTGCAGAGCTCGAAAGGCCGAGATTCACTTGTGTGGTTTAAAAGTCAGCATTTCCAGCAGCAGATGTGCTCCCAACTCCTCCATCTCAGGTATCACTGACTGCACTGGGCGGGGCCCTCTGGGGTGAAAGTCTCCATGGGGCAGAGATACATCTCGAGGCCAGTCATCCCCTGGAGGCAGTCCAATCAGGTCAGAGATTTTGCCCAACTGGTCAGCTTCAGAGTTTCCACAGAAGAGAGGCTTTCGACGAAACATCTCAGCAAAGATACAGCCAACACTCCACATGTCCACAGGTGTTGCATATGTGGACTGCAGAAGAACTTTGGGAGCTCGGTACCAGAGTGTAACAACCATGGGTGTAAGTGCCACCTGGTAGCTGTAGATTCTGGCCAGGCCAAAGCCAGCCAGCTTGACTGTTCCACCACTTGTCAACAGAATGTTCTCTGGCTTCAGATCTCGGTGACCGATGCAATTGGCATGAAAAAAATCTACGCCGCTTAGAAACTGGTGCATCAGATCCTTGATGGTCTCGGCTGGCAAGCCTGGTGAGGGTGCCTTGTCCAGATATGTCCTTAGATCTTGGTCTACATGCTCAAACACCAGGGTTACCTTGTTCTCTTGGTCAGTTCAGGATGTGGCACAGACATCCATCAGCCGGACAATGTTGGGATGTTCAAAAGCCTCCAGTCGCCTCAGTAAGGCCACCTCATGAACTGCACTGATGGGAGGGCCTCCTCCAGTTCCTCCATTGGGGACTCTCACACTCTTGAGGGCCACAAAGTGGCCACTGTGGTGATCACGGGTCTTGTATATTGTCCCATAGGCACCGACACAAATTTCAGCCACTGGCTCATATCGAGAGGTAGCCATTCTCAGATCAAGGGAGACCCTCATGCCAGGCCGGGGTGCTGCGGGGGTGGCCCGTTATTGGGGCCATGGAGCCGGTTCCTGTGGCCCCATACACCCGAGCTCAGTCCCCAGCAGCTGGATACAGAGGGCCTGACCATAGACACAGGCTGCAGGCTAGAGAGCTAGACTTTTTGTTTTTTTTTTAAGATAGGAGTCTCAATGTTGCCCGCAAGCTGGAGCTGGAGTACAGTGTTGAGATCTTGGCTCACTGCAACCTCCACCTCCTGGGTTCAAGCAATTCTCCCACTTCAGCCTCCTGAGTAGCTGAGATTACAGGCGTGCACCACCACCCCTGGCTATTTTTTTTTTTTTAAGTAGAGACAGGGTTTTACCATGTTGGCCAGGCTGGTATGGAACTCCTGACTTCAACTGATGCACCCACCTCGGCCTCCCAAAGTGTTGAGATTACAGGTGTGAGCCACCATACCCAGCCAGAAATTAGAATTTAATGGCTACAATTTTAAGAGGCTGGAAGTTATACACTGAAGGAAATTTCCCAGAAACTGAAAAAAGAAATATGCATGGATTTTCATGGTAGAGAAAAGATAAGACAAGTATTCAATCCATAACTGAATTCCCAGAATAACTGAAATTCAAAGATGAAAACTAGGGAGGAGAAAATCATGTAGAAACTACATAAAAATAAAATTTCTCTGAATTGAAGAATACAGGTATTCAGTTTGAAAGGGTCCATTATGTACTCAGCACAATTAATGAAAAAGATGCACAACCAGCCTGGGCAATGTAGCGAGACTCCGTCTCTACCAAAAAATAAAATGTTAGTCAGATGTGGCAGTGTGAGCCTATAGTCCCAGCTACTTGGGAGGCAGAGGTAGAAGGATTGCTTGAGCCCAGGAGGTCGAGGCTGCAGTGAACTGTAATCATGCCACTGCACTCCAGCTTGAGTGACAGAGCAAGACCCCAACTCAAAAAAAAAAAAAAAAACACCAACTCAACAGGCATTTTCATCAAATTCTAGTATATCAGATGAAAACATTGAAACAGCCTCGAGGAGCATGGAGAGACAGCTTCTGAATAAAATGAGAATCCGAGTTGCATTAGGCTTCTGATTACCAACACTGGATATACCTCTTTGTTATGAGCACATTGGTAGGTAGCCTTACCCTCTTTCTCCTCCTCTGAGACAGTAAACAATGCAACAAAGAAAAATTAGGAACAAAATATAGAAGATTTTTTAAAATTGCCCCATTTTTTCAGCAAGTAGGTCACATAAATTCTGCAGTCAAAAGGAAAAGCAATTAAAATTAAGAAAGTGCAAAGAGAATATCAAATTCCCTTATGAATAGCAAATCTGAGAGCATCAGCAAAACGATACTTCCCGAAAAGGAGGAACTTACCGAGAAATGCAAAATCTTCAACCCAAAAACCTAACAACTGAGTGAGCACAGAGCTGTGGAAGCTGAGCTTCACCAGAAGTCACGAGGATGGAATGCAGAAAGAAAAGCACAGAGAACAGAGGGCTCTTAGCAGTACATCTCAGAAAGGTCCAGCAAAAACATACTCCCTGAGGTGAAAGGCTCACATGAATCTGCAGGTGCTGAAGGGCCTGGGGAGTGCAGGGCTTGTGACAGAAGCTCTTCCAGATTCATCTCGGATCAAAGAACGAGAGAGAGCAGGGACACACACAAAAAAATTTCCCAGAAAAGCCACACCTGTCAGAATCAGTGGTCTCTATGACAATAAAGAGAAGGCCTTTGGAACATTTATAAATCCTGGAAGAGAACTCCGGGGCCTCCCACCATCCAGGAATCCATTTGCAAACTGCTAGCCCAGAAAACTGCACGCCACTAAAATATATGTTCAAGAAATGCTGTGGCACAGTATCAATATAAAGATTTTATAAGAAAAATTGTGAGAAAGCTGCAAAATTGACAAATGCATGAAAAACATTCACAAGAAAAATGTTATAGAACAGATGAAAATGCTGACCATACATCTCCCACAGAGTAAAATTCTTAATAAAATGTTCACAGGCAGAACTCATGCATTAGCTAAGGTCTGTTGGAGCACTTTGGCTTCACTATCTTTGGATTGAAAATATCCTTCCCATTCAGAGAACATAAAAAATAGTCATCAGTTTATTTTTATTTTATGACTTCAATTTTTCCTCTTTATTCCATCTTTAATCTTTTCTAGAATTGGTTTGAGGTAGGAATATAACAAATTTTTCTTATACATTAACTATATATTTTGGAATGGGGAAATACATATCCTCAAAGAAACAACTATGCATGCTTAATTGACTGGTAGAGATTCTAGGGTTTGATGCTTCACTGTTATCTATATCGGCTTCTTCAGCAAGCCTGTTGCTCCCTTAGGAGAGCCCAGCAATGTTACTGATGTCTTACATAGTGCATGTCTCTGGGTGCTCATCGCCAAAGTTACAGATTCTTCCACAAAATCCAACGCTATATTTAGAACTCAAGATGCTTTTTTTTCAGTACATATAGTATCTTAAAAAGTAATTTTTTTTTTAAAAAAAAGGGCCAATTCATAGTATTGTATTATAGTATTTGAAATATTTGTAAGTTATTTTGGGATTAGGGGTTTTTGCTTAAAAATAAAAATTATTAATAATAGCTATTATTACTTAGAAATAACATACTTTGCATATGGGGTGGCTCACGCCTATAATCCCAGCACTTTGGGAGGCTGAGGCAGGCAGATCACTTCAGGTTGGGAGTCTGAGACCAGCCTGACCAATATGGTGAAATCCCGTCTCAACTAAAAATACAAAAATTAACCAAGTGCAGTAGAGTGCACCTGTAATCCAAGTTACTCAGGAGGCTGAGACAGAATAACTGCTTGAATGTGGAGAAAGAGGTTGCAATGAGCAGAGATCATGCCACTGCACTCCAGCCTGGGCAACAGAGTGAGACTCCAACTCAAAAAAAAAAAAAAAGAAAAGAAAAGAACTTATATAGAGAATTCCAGCATACAAAAATGTTAAATTATTTTAAATTTATCTCATGTGATTTTAAAAAAACTTTTATTGGGAAAATTTTAAACACAAAGTAAAGCAAGGCATGGTGGCAGGTGCCGATAGTCCCAGCTACTCGGGAGGCTGAGGCGGGAGGATTGCTTGAGCCCAGGAGTTCTGGGCTGTAGTGTACTATGCCCAATCAGGTGTCTGCACTAAGTTCAGAATCAATATGGTGACCTCCCAGGAGTGGGGAACCACCAGGTTGCCTAGGTGTGAACCGGCCCAGGTCAGAAACAGAGCAGGTCAAAACTCCCAGGCTGATCAGTAGTGTAATTGCACCTGTGAATAGCCACTGCACTCCAGCCTGGGCAACATAGCGAGACCCCCCATCTCTAAAAAAAAGAGAAAAAAGAAAAATGCCCCTCCCTCCCACACACACATACTCAACAACCAGCTTAAAAAATTATCCACAATTCTTTCATTTTTCTTGTAATATTTGTTGATTACGTATTAAGCATTCAAGAATTTCTCAAGTCTGCTTTACCTCATTCAAGAATCCAAAAAACTAGAAGAGGTAAGTCAGAGGTAGAGTAACTGTGAAACTTACTAATGGGTACCTTCCAAAAAAGGACCAAAGTAGTATCTCTTATCATTTATATATTTTTGTTAAATTTGGAAAAAAATTTTTTGGAGACGGAGTGTCGCTCTTCAGCCCAGGCTGGAGTGCAATGGTGCAATCTCAGCTCACTGCAACTTCCATCTCCTTGGTTCAAGGGATTCTCCTGCCTCATTCTCTCGAGTAGCTATGACTACAGGCACACACCACCACACCCAGCTAATTTTTTGTATTTTAGTAGAGACTGTTTCACCGTGTTACCCAGGCTGGTCTCAAACTCCTTAGCTCAGGTAATCCACCTGCCTTGGCCTTCCAAAGTGCTAGGATTACAGATATGAGCCACCCCGCCCTGCCACAGAAATATTTTTACCATAATCAGTTAAGACTACTGTCTCTTTCCATTTCACTTGCACCTTCTGTGTACTTTCCCTTCCTGTTGTAACCATGCAGTGGCAGTAGACATTTCTGAGATCTTGTTAATGAGTGACTGGGATGTATTTGTGTACTCTGAAATCTCTTCCATGTGTAAACTATTGCTGTCCATCTCAGTTGGGAAGTCTTCTAAGAATACTTCGGTCAACTGAAACAATATTTAAGAGCAGTCACTTCACAAAAAATTGAAATGCTCTGAAATCTTGTAGTTCAGATGTGACTCTTAAAAGAAGTTACCCGGCCAGGCGCAGTGGCTTACGCCTGTAATCCCAGCACTTTGGGAGGCCAAGGTGGGCCGATCACGAGGTCAAAAGATTGAGACCATCCTGGCCAACATGGTGAAACCCCATCTCTACTAAAAAATACACAAGGCCGGGCACGGTGGCTCACGCCTGTAATCCCAGCACTTTGGGAGGCCAAGGCAGGCAAATCACGAGGTCAAGAGATCGAGACCATCCTAGCCAACATGGTGAAACCCTGTCTTACTAAAAATACAAAAAAATTAGCTGGGCGTGGTGGCGCGTGCCTATAGTCCCAGCTACTGGGGAGGCTGAGGCAGGAGAATTTCTTGAACCTGGGAGGCGGAGGTTGCAGCAAGCCGAGGTCGCGCCACTGCACTCCAGCCTGGCGCCTGGTGACCGAGTGAGACTCTGTCTTTAAAAAAAAAAAAAAAGTTTCCCCACATGTGATAATAATCCTAAAAAATTATATTGTATTAGTCATAGTTGAGAATTTGAAAGAAACCTATGTAAACTGTCAAAAATAAAAAAGCAAATTTCCATTAACTAAGCTAGAGGATACTCTAAATTATCCTTCTATTCCTCTATAGAAAATGACATTACAGAACTGTCAAATGGAGACAATCAATGCATATATAACCAAAAGAAAACTCGGGGCCAGGCACAGTGGCTCACCCCTGCAATCCTAGAACTTGGGGAGGCCAAAGTAGGTGGATACCTAGAGCTCAGGAGTTCCAGACTAGCCTGGGCAACATGGAGAAACCCTGTCTCCACAAAAACATATAAAAATTGGCACAACATGGTGGCACGTGCCTGTGGTCCCAGCTACTCAGAAGACTGAGATGGAGGTTGCAGTAAGCTGAGATCGTGCCACTGCACTTCAGCCTTGGCGACAGAATGAGACCCTGTCTCAAAACCAACCAACCAACCAACCTAGAAAAAAATTATAGAGCTGTAATTAATAAAAAAGATCATGTCTTTTTCACATCTATATTGTGTGATATTGTTAACTTTTAAATATTGTGAAGATTACAGTGATTTATTTATTTATTTATTTTGAGACAGAGTTTCGCTGTTGTTACCCAGACTGGAGTGCAATGGCATGATCTCAGCTGATCGCAACCTCCGCTTCCTGGGTTCAAGCAATTCTCCTGCCTTAGCCTACAGGCGCGCACCACCATGCCCAGCTAATTTTTGTATTTTTAGTAGAGACGGGGTTTCACCTTGTTGACCAGGATGGTCTCGATCTCTTGACCTCATGATCCACCCGCCTCGGCCTCCCAAAGTACTAGGATTATGGGCATGAGCCACCATGCCCGGCCGTGATTTATTTTCTTAATCTAAATATTTCAAATAATAGCTAATGGTGTATTCACAATTTTGTGGGATTATTTTTCTTAGAGTGCACCAAAATTCAGTAATCAATAGGGCCCACAAAACCTGACAGTAGGCTAGGTGTGGCTCACGTCTGTAATCGCAGCATTTGGGGAGGCTGAGGTAGGATGATCACTTGAGCCTAGGAGTTTGAGAACAGCCTGGGCAACAGAAGAAGACCCCTGTCTCTACAAATAATTTTAAAATTAGCTGGGGATGGTGGTGCATGCCTAAGTCCTAGCTACTTGGGAGGTTGAGGTAGGAGGACTGCCAATGTCTGGGAGGTCTAGGCTGCAGTGAGCCGTGACTGTGCCACTGTACTTCAGCCTGGGCAACAGAGTGAGAACTTGTCTCAATAAATAAATACATACATACATACATGGAACCATTCAATAAGCAATTATTATCCTTGTTGAAAGACAGATAAACTAACACTCAGAGACATTAATTAACTCTCCCAGGCCATCTTGATATTAAAAGGTAGAACATAATTTAAAATCACATTTTTCAGGCCAGGTGCAGTGGTTCATGCCTGTAATCCCAGCACTTTGGGAGGTCAAGGCAGGAGGATCACTTGACGCCAGGAGTTGAAGACAAGCCTGGGCAACATGGCAAGACCCAGTCTCTATAATAAAAATAAACAAATAAATCAAATTTTCAGTTCCCAAAACATTCAATAGTAATTTTTGTTAGCTGTTCATAATAAACTATGACCCTGGCAATTAACTAAACCTCTTGAAATATCAATTTTACTATCTACAAAACACAGAGACCCTATTAGATCATCTTTAAATTGCCCTTTCATAATCAGGCCAGTGAGTGCTACCTTGAGTTCAGTACCAGATGGAGGGCACAGACTCATTATAACCTTAAACTATCCTGAACAAAGTGGGGTGTCAGTAAAAGCTTTTCAGTAGAGGAAAAATACGTTAGACTTCATAGACCAGCTAACCAACCACCCATTTCCAATTATTTCTCCCTTGCCTACTTCTAATACAAAAGCTATGAAAGGTAAAAGTTCACATTGCAACTTTCCCTTGCAACGAGTATGGCCATGCTGACACAGTTAAGGCCAGTGAAATATAAGGCTGCTTAATAACGCTTCTGACAAAGCTTCTGAATTCCTGATGAATATGCAGGGTTGGACCCAGCCCTTGCCATGTTGCTTTACATTGAGCATCCCTGAAATTGTGCCAGGCATCCTGCAATTATGAGAGAAAGAACTAAATCATTCCACATAACACAACAATGACACTATTCAGCTACTCAAGCAAAGACTGCAGCCATCCCAGAATTGCTATACAAGATTATAAATTTGTTTAAGTGATTTGAGTTTCTTGTTGTCTGAATGTCTTCTCAATAATTTATATAAGAATAAATGCGTACTTTAGAATAGTTAATCCTTAGTATAAATAATATATAATATTAACAAGGGCTAAGAATGAGGGCAGAGAGACTTGTTAGAAAGTTATTATATTACTCTAAGCAAACAAAATGGCAACTTAAACCAAGATAACTACAGGAAGAGAGGTGGAAGAGACAAGACAAGGTAGATGAAGAAAAGGTTCCAAATATCTTTGAGATTTCTAGTTTGAGCATCAAGGGAAATGGTTGGACCATTTCTCAAAACAGGTATGATGAGAGATGAATAAATTCAACTTTGAACCTATTCATTTTAAGATGCCTATGGAACAACAACGTGAAACTGAAGAAAAGACAATTCACCACGGATCCTGAACTCAAAAGTAAGGTCTAGATTGCTGAAACTTGGCTTTAAGAGTAACTATCATATAGGGTAGTGCTGTCTAATACAAGTACACTGCAAGCCACATATGTAATTCTAAAATAGAAATACAAGACCAGGCGCGGTGGCTGACGCCTATAATCCCAGCATTTTGGGAGGCCGAGGCGGGTGGATCACGAGGTCAAGAGATCAAGACCATCCAGGTCAACATGGTGAAACCCCGTCTCTACTATAAATACAAAAATTAGCTGGGCATGGTGGCGCGCCTGTAGTCCCAGCTACTCGGGAGGCTGAGGCAGGAGAATTGCCTGAACCCAGGAGGCAGAGGTTGTGGTGAGCTGAGATCGCGCCATTGCACTCCAGCCTGGGTAACAAGAGCAAAACTCTGTCTCAAAAAAATAAATAAATAAATAAAATAGAAATACAGTGATAAATCACAGGTGACAAAGTAGACTCAAATATTCAAATTGTTCCAAACATAATTATCATTTTCTTTTATTTTTTATGTCCACACTGAAAAAAAAAATCCCATTTGTCTTTTTCAAAATAATTGATTTGACTTCAGACCAAAAGCATATCAGTTTGAAAACATTTGCCTGTTAGGTAAATTCAATAAATCTTACGTAAGCTCAGTTTGCTGTTAAAATTGAATTCAGAGTTACTGAGTATACTGAAAAGCAACCCTAAATCTAATTGATAGAGTAGTTTAAAATTTTTTCTTAGTTTTTACAGTAAATTTACATGACACTATCAAATACAATTAAAACTTCAAGCATATTGGCTCATGTTAGAAAAATAAATACAATTAATCTCACTGATTTTTATTTTTAGAAGTTTTGATTTCAATATAAACTCTAGTACTTGTCTAGGTCAGGCACAAGTAAAGCTTTTTCCTATCCTTGGAGCTTCAAATTTAGATCATTCCTATGTCATGTGATATTGGGTAGAAAAATTAAACCGCCATTTTTGGTCTTTGATTATTAAATATTTGGCTAACATTCCTGTTACAGAAGAAAATCTTGGACTTAACAGTACAGTAAGTTTTGCAGAGCTCTTCTACATTATGACCAACTGACTGACAGGGTATATAACATTACTAAATTCATCTCTTAATTCTTTACAGAATCCTATAAGCTGGTATTGATTTGTACCACGTGTACTTACATAATGGGCACTTAACTGTACCCAACAAGTGACAATTTGTTGTATAAACCATTTCAAAACCCAGCAGAGACTCAACAAGAAAAGAAAACTTCAGGCCAATATCCATGATGAACATAGACGCAAAAATCTTCAATAAAATATTGGCAAGCCGATTGCAACAGCACATCAAAAAGCTTATCCATCATGATCAAGTAGGATTCATCCCGGGGATGCAAGGCTGGTTCAACATACGCAAGTCTATAAACGTAATTCACCACCAAAAACAAAAACCACATGATTATCTCAATTGACGCAGAGGCCTTTGACAAAATTCAACAGCCCTTTATGCTAAAAACCCTCAATAAACTCAGTATTGATGGAACGTATCTCAAAATAATAAAAGCTATTTACAACAAACCAACAGCCAATATCATACTGAATGGCCAAAAACTGGAAGCATTCCCTTCAAAATCTGGCACTAGACAAGGATGCCTTCTCTCATGACTTCTATTCAATATAGTACTGGAAGTTCTAGCCAGAGCAATCAGGCAAGAAAAAGAAATAAAGGGTATTCAAATAGGAAAGGTGGAAGCCAAATTGTCTCTATTTGCAGACGACATGATAGTATATTTAGAAGACCCCATTGCCTCAGCCCAAAAACTCCTGAAACTGATAAGCAACTTCAGCAAAGTCTCAGGATATAAAATCAATGTGCAAAAATCACAAGCATTCCTATACACCAATTAACAGACTTCAAGAGAGCCAAATCAAGAACGAGCTGCCATTCACAATTGCTACAAAGAGAATAAAATACCTAGGAATAAAACTTACAAGGAACGTAAGGGACCTCTTCAAGGAAAACTACAAACCACTGCTCAACAAAATAAGAGAGGACACAAACAGATGGAGAAACATTCCATGTTCATGGTTAGGAAGAATCAATATCATGAAAATGGCTATACTGCCCAAAGTAATTTACAGAATCAATGCTATCCCCATCAAGCTATCATTGACTTTCTTCACAGAACTGAAAAAAACCACCTTGAACTTCATATGGAACCAAAAGAGAGCCCGCATAGCCAAGTCAATTCTAAGTAAAAAGAACACAGTGGGAGGCATCACACTACTGGACTTCAAACTATACTACAAGGCTACAGTAATCAAAACAGCATGGTACTGGTACCAAAACAGAGATATAGACCAATGGAACAGAGCAGAGGCATCAGAGGCAACACAGCATATCTACAACCATACAATCTTTGATAAACCAGACAAAAAGAAGCAATGGGGAAAGGACTCCCTGTTTAATAAATGGTGTTGGGAAAACTGGCTAGCCATGTGCAGAAAGCAGAAACTGGACCCCTTCTTGACACCTTACACTAAAATTAACTCCAGATGGATTAAAAACTTAAACATAAGACCTGGCACCATAAAAACCCTAGAAGAAAATCTAGGCAAAACCATTTAGGACATAGGAGTAGGCAAGGACTTCATGACCAAAATACCAAAAGCATTGGCAACAAAGGCCAAAATAGACAAATGGGACCTAATCAAACTCCACAGCTTCCGCACAGCAAAAGAAACAGTCACTAGAGTGAATCGGCAACCAACAGAATGGGAAAAATTTTTGCAGTTTACCCATCTGACAAAGGGCTGATATCCAGAATTTACAAAGAACTCAAACAGATGTACAGGAAAAAAACAAGCCCATCCAAAAATGGGCAAAGGATATAAACAGACACTTTAAAAAAAGAAGACATACATGAGGCCAACAAACATATGAAAAAATGCTCATCATCACTGAGAAATGCAAATTAAAACCACATTGAGATACCATCTCACGCCAGTTAGAATGGCAATCATTAAAAAATCTGGAGACAACAGATGCTGGAGAGGATGTGGAGAAATAGGAACACTTTTACACTGCTGGTGGGAGGGTAAATTAGTTCAACCATTGTGGAAGACAGTGTGGCGATTCCTCAAGGACCTAGAAATAGAAATTCCATTTGACCCAGCAATCCCATTACTGGGTATATATCCAAAGGACTATAAATCGTTCTACTATAAGGACACATGCACACGAATGTTCATTGCAGCACTGTTTACAATAGCAAAGACCTGGAACCAACCAAATGCCCATTGATGATAGACTGGTGTGGGAAGATGTGGCACATATACACCATGGAATATTATGTAGCAATCAAAAATGATGAGTTCGTGTCCTTTGTAGGGACATGGATGAATCTAGAGAACATCATTCTCAGCAAACTGACACAAGAACAAAAAATGAAACACTGCATATTCACACTCAAAGGCGGTTGATGAACAATGAGAACACATGGACACAGGGAAGGGAGTACTACACACTGGGGTCTATTTGGGGGAATAGGGGAGGGACAGTGGGGAGGGGGGAGCAGGGGAGGGATAGCATGGGGAGAAATGCCAAATGTGGGTGAAGGGGCAGAAGGCAGCAAAACACACTGCCATGTGTGTACCTATGCAACTATCTTGCATGTTCTGCACATGTACCCCAAAACCTAAAACGCAATAAAAAAATATAAATTAAAATTAAAAAAAAAGAAACCATTTCAAATTACTGAGCAGATTTTCAAACCATATCATTTAGTGGAATGAAGAAATAACAGAAACATCAAGTTTGTTACAAAATTCTAATGAAATGTGACTTTTTTAACCTAACTTAGCTGGAGCATCATTTTTTGTGGCAGAAAATAGTTTTTTTTCTCCGCCAGTTTAAACTGTTCTAAGTAGATTTTAAAACAGCTGCATGAAGTGTGTGCAGTGGCTCACACCTGTAATCTCAACATTTTGGGAGGCTAAGGTGGGTGGATCATTTAAACCAGGGAGTTCAAGGCTAGCCTGGGCAATATGGGGAAACCCTGTTTCTACCAAAAATACAAAAACTAGCCGGTTATGGTCGTGTGTGCCTGTAATCCCTACTACTTGGGAAGCTGAGGTGGGAGGATGGCTTGAGGCTGGAAGCAGACGTTGCAGTGAACCACGATCACACCACTACAGGGGCAACAAAGCAAGACTCTACCTCAAAAAAAAATTAATTAAAAATTAATTTAAAAAATTTTTTTAAGCTGCATAATTTTGACTTTTTTTTTTGAGATGAAGTCTTGCTCTGTTGCCCAGACTGGAGTACAGTGGTGCGATTTTGGATCACTGCAACTTCCACCTCCCGGGTTCAAGCAATTCTCCTGCAAGTAGCTGGAAATACAGGTGCCTGCCACCACACGCGGCTAATTTTTGTATTTACAAAAATACAAAAGGGTTCACTTTCTTGGTCGGGCTGGTCTTGAACCCCTGAACTCAGGTTATCCACCCCGCCTAGCCTCCCAAAGTGCTGGGATTACAGGTGTGAGCCACCGTGCCTCACCATAAATTTGACTTATGAGGCCATGAATTAAAATTATTTCTTCCACTGGGCGCGGTGGCTCAAGCCTGTATTCCCAGCACTTTGGGAGGCCAAGGCGGGTGGATCACGAGGTCAAGAGATCAAGTCCATCCTGGTCAACAAGATGAAACCTCATCTCTTCTAAAAATACAAAAATTAGTTGGGCATGCTGGCACGTGCCTGTAATCCCAGCTACTCAGGAGGCTGAGGCAGAAGAATTGCCTGAACCCAGGAAGCAGAGGTTGCAGTGAGCCGAGATCGCACCATTGCACTCCAGCCTGGGTAATAAGAGCGTAACTCTGTCTCAAAAAAAAAAAAAAGAATTTATTTCTTCAAAATTTTTAAGTCCTATGAGACACAATGTAGTGTGTTAGTTGGGTAGTTTTTCGTATTACAAAACCGTTCTAAAACTACAGAAATGTACTTCTAATTTTTCAGATTTAGAATCAATCTTTAATATTGCTAGGTCCTGTATTTTACAAGCAGTTGTTTGCTGCTTAACTAAAGGCCTTGTACTTTTTTTTTTTGAGATGGACTCTTGGTCTGTCTCCAGGCTGGAGTGCAGTGGTGCAATCTCTGCTCACTGCAACCTCCACCTCCCGGGTTCAGGCAATTCTCCTGCCTCAGGCTCCCGAGCAGCAGGGACTACAGGCGTGTGCCTCCATGCCCAGCTAATTTTCTTGTATTTTAGTAGAGATGGGGTTTCACCATGTTGGCCAGGATGGTCTCGATCTCCTGACCTCCTGATCCACCCGCCTCAGCCTCCCAAAGTGCTGGGACTATGAGCATGAGCCACTCAGCCTGGCCAAGGCCCTGTACATTTTAATAAATATCTTATTTAGGTTGTACTCATAATTTTCTAACAATTTCCTCAACCAAAATAATTTATTTCACATTTATACATTTAAAACTAGTTCTCAGCCAGTCATGGTGGCCCATGCCTACCATCCCAGCATTTTGGGAGGCTGAGGCAGGAGGACTGCTTGAGCCCAGGAGTTCAGTACCAACCTGGGCAACACAGCAAAACCCCATCTGTACAAAAAGAAAAACTAGCTGGGTGTGGTGGCATGCACCTGTATTCCCAGCTACTCAGGAGGCTGAGGTGGGAGGACTGCTTGAGCCCAAGAGAAAGAGGCTGCAGCAAGTGACTACAGTCCAATCTGGGTGACAGAGGAAGACCCTCCCCTCTCCCACCCACTCAAATAAACCTAATTCTTTCATGTATAAATCTCAGATATTTTACATCTGGCCAAACTTATAACCTTAGTTTCTTCTAAAACTGTTTTTAAAATTTTTTGTTAATTCTAATTTCAGGTGACTAAATTTCATTGATTATTTTTGGCATAAGAAATGTAATTTACCTAATTCATTTTGCTCCTGCTGAAGTCTCAATTTTCCTACTTTAATTGTTTCTTAAATAACAGCTTGTTATTTAAGAAGCAAACTCTGCCACAGCAAACTGCAATTGCCATTGTCAAATCCACAACATACCTTCTTTGAGTCTGTTTGTTTACTGTTCCAGTTGTACTAGGTTCTGCATCTCCACTTGATTCTTTTTCAGTATGCCTTCATTTTAAATTTAAAAATTTGCTCATATTCATGTGTAAACTAGAAAAATAATTTAATCATGATTAAAATAAGTATTTCAATTGCCAGTTACAATTTACACAGGAATCACTGTAACTCCTGTGTCTGCATAAAATATTCAGATAAACATGATGTTATATCAATTCATAGAAAAAATAACTTGCACTGAATCCATCTGCTGACAGCAGTATCATATCTATCAGCAGTAAGTTTATATTCAATATTGGAAATGACACACAAGTTTGACAGGCACACTACAACAACCAAACCTTATGCAAGGTAACAGAGTAAAATGTATTCCTGAAAAACAGTAAAGCTAAGCAAAAAAAAATTTTACATTTTCAGTTTTTATATTAAAACTAAGTAAATTAAAATTTTACTTTTAGTCCTACTGAGCTGATTAGCCACATGTGGCTAGTGATTACCATACTAGATAGCACAGATATGGAAATGAGAAAAGAGCCAAAAGGCTTACAGTTTTGATTCCATTTCTCTTTTATTTGATGTAACCTCCAGGACTTAGAACTAATCTGAGTCCTGTTATTTTTTTTTGCATCCTTACTTAAAGTAAAACATTACAAAATTATAAATGGTGTTAGTTCTGTACAGAACTTCATGAAATATGTATTATGACCCACTCTAGCAAACATGGGCCAATATCTAAAAAACTATAGCTCCTAAAACCAATCTTCAAGGTTATCTTGTTAAACGCCTTTTAAACAGCAACATGCTGATAAAAGTTTAACTGGCTTTCCAAAACAACAACAACAAAAACTTTTATAAAGGATGTATAGTATATAATTTACAGATGATAAAAAACATAAAATATTCTATTGTAAGTTCCATATAGCCAATTGATTCTCATGGAAGACTTTTGTTGACTTTTGCCGAACTCTTGTATCAGTAGCCAACCTGTGGTTGCAATTTGACCAAGATTTTACAAATGGTGTTGCATCCCAATCTGCTAATTCCTTCCCCAACAAATTTATTGTCATTAAATCTGATAGATGATCTATTGTTAAACTATTTCTCACCCTTGTACAAATTATGTTCATTAAATTGAAACCTCTTTTAGCTTCAGCACTATTGATTGCAATCGTGCTAACTATCTTTCTAGCTTTTTGTATAGTTGTAGGAATTGAAACATTGTTTGATTTTATATTGTTGTTTACAAATTCCCAAAAATCATTCAAATCAACTTCATATTTTAAAATTTCACACAAATGAAATAATTTTTTTTCACCAGCTATCCATGGTGAAGTTATTTCTTCATAAGGCCATGTAGAAGGTTCTAGCAAATCAAGGTAATTAAAAATACTTTCATCATGGTTTTGCTCAGATAAAAGGCGTAGATTCATGTGCTGAATTATATTGTCTAGTAAGATATTCCTAGGAAGAGCATTAAATTTATTGTTTTTATTAAATGGAATATCTTTAAACTTATTTGACTTGATTAAATCTTCAATTTGAGATTCATACTTCCCAGTATGAATTTTTAAGTTTTCCAAAGCTCTTATGGTACATTTGATCAATTTTTGTGCTTTCTGAATATTAGTTGATCTTGACTGTAATGCAGTAGAAAGTACTGAAAATTCTTCAAGGATGTCAATCATTAAACCAAGGTCTTGTAAAAAATTAACGTTAGCTAATCTCTTTGCCAAACCAGAGTAAGAATGAGAAAAATGCACATATAATACAGGATACGCATGCCATACAGCAGTAGCAGCTTGTAAACTACATGCTGCCCAGTTTGGTCCCATAACCCGACCAATTTTAATAATTTCAGTTTCAAGTTCTTTAGCTACAGTTCCTAGAAGCTTGGTTTGATTTTTATTAGGTTGATGATAAATAGAATAAATTTTATCAAGAAATATTTTTAAATGATTAATTTGTTTTATTTCAGATATAGAATCATCAAGTGACAATTGCAATCGATGATTTAAACAGTTCCAAATGATGATTTCAGGAAATTTTTCTAACAATTTTGTAGTTACTCCAGACTTTCTTCCCAGAATTGTATTAGCACCATCAGAACAAAATGCAATTAGATTTGCTTTCAAATAATCATTTGTAAAACCACAATCATTTAAAGTAGTCACTAATGTATTGAAAATATACTCTGCTGTAGTTGACACCAATTCTTTTAAAGCAACAAATAACATAACAGGTGCAGAAGCTGACTGAATTGTGCACTGGAGATAAATCACTAGGGTGCTTTTCTTTAAAACTGTAGATGTCTCATCAATTATGATACAGATTTTGGCATTCTCTTCGATAATATTCTTAAATATCTTAATTTTCATTTCTTTTGCAATATGTTCTGCTATTCTTGTTGCACTGTAACGCGTATTTAAACAATTTACCTCTCCATTTTTTTCCTGTAATTCCATTGCTCCCTCAATATCAGATAAAGGTCTATTATGTTTTACTAAACTGTAAACAGTATTGAAAACTTTTACAGTAGCATCAATGTTTTTATTATTTTGTTTATGTACTAAATTGGAAATTGAATCATTAGCTGATTCCTTTAACAAATCCTGAATTTTACCATGAGCTTTAGAAACATCATGTTCTCTAATTTTTTTTCGTAAAGAAGCTTGTCTAGTAGTTTTATTATTGCCATTAGGCGTTACTAAATATGCAATCCATTCCTTGGACACATGAACATGCTTTTCTGCTTTTGATCCTAAATGCCGAACTGTTGAACAATCTTTACATCCTAATTTACCTTCTTTTATTTCAAGCCATTTGTACTGTTCTGTAAACATAAATGCTTGTTTTTCATTCCAACAATCTGGAAGCACAAGATTATCTATTTCTTCCTTTGATGAACATGATGGTTTTTCTTCAATGATTGGCTGTTCAATATACTCGAAATGTGGTTCCTTTGCCTTAGATAGTCCACAATGATTTTTGCTCACTTCATTACTTTCTGTGTCTGTTTTCACCTTCTTCACTTTTAAAAAATGCAAAAAATCACCCTGTCGTTTTGGCATTTTAGGAAACAGAATCTGAAAAATAATTTCATATATATGTAAGTAAAATTCATAAGATTTTAAGGGTCAATGTAAAAAGTTAACTTAGTGAATCTTAATCTAATTTTGGAAATAAATTTTAAATTTAAATATTTAACCCGATTTTGAGCTTGTATCTATAACATCAATATGATGTGGGTGGGCGTGGTGGCTCACGCATATAATCCCAGCACTTTGGAAGGCTGAGGTGGGCAGATCATGAGGTGAAGAGTTCAAGACCAGCCTGGCCAATCCCGTCTCTACTAAAAATACAAAAATTCACCAGGTGTGGTGGCATGTACCTGTAGTCTCAGCTACTCAGGAGGCTGAGGCAGCAGAATCACTTGAATATCAGGAGGTGGAAGCTGCAGTGAGCTGAGATCACACCACTGCACTCCAGCCTGGGAGACACAGCAGGACTCCATCTCAAAAAAAATTATTTATATAAATAAATATATTATATATTTATATATAAAATATATTTATACATATTTATATTTATTTTAAGTATGTATATATAAACATACATATTTTAAATGTATATATAAATATACATATATATACATATATATATATATATGTATATATATATGACTTGCTAGTTCTTAAAAAACCCACAATCAGTTTTTAAAATTCTACAGCCAATAGTTTCACAAAATCTGACTATGAATTATTATCATTCAATTCAGCAAAAACGTTGGCCATGAGATTTGCAAATGAGTATATTATCTGCACCTCTTCATACCAAAATCCTTCCATGCTCAAGTCCCTTGTATAAAATAAGGTATTTGCACTCAACCTATGAATATCCTCCTATATACTTTAAGTCATTTCTAGATTATTTTTAATACCTAATATAATGTAAATGCCATAAAATAGTTTTTGTAATGTGTAGTTTGTTAATGTGCATTATTTTTTATTATTGTACTTATTATTTAAAAAATATTTTCCATCTGCAGTTGGCTGAATCCACAGATGTGGAACCCACAGGATATGAAGGGCTGACTACAGTAGCGATATAAAAGTTGGATAATATTTTCAATTACATTAATGAATAAGATGAAAGTGAAACAATACAGACATATATTAGAGTTTCACTCATTCTTCAATAACATCAACATCTTTCTGAACTAATAAAGAGTTTTGAATTTTTTTTTTTTTTGAGACAGAGTCTCACTCTGTTGCCCAGGCTATAGTGCAGTGGCGCAATCTGGGCCCACTGCAATCTCTGCCTCCCAGGTTCAAGTGATGCTCCTGCCTCAGCCTCCCAAGTAGTTGGGACTACAGGAATGCACCACCACACCCAGTTAATTTTTCTATCTTTGGAAAAGATAGGGTTTCACTATATTGGGCAAGCTGGTCTTGAACTCCTGACCTCAAGTGATCCACCAGCCTTGGCCTCCTGAAGTGAGGGGATTACAGGTGTGAACCACCTTGCCTGGCCAAGTTTTGGAATACTGCAAACCAACTTCCTCAAGTTTTTGTATTTTATATAGTCTAGCAGAGACACATCATACATTGAAATTTAATCTGCATTAACATTTTATCCTTCACTTCAAGTTTAATCAACAAATAATAAAATAAACTCTGGTTTGTATTTTACTGATCTTGATGGGGTATGTTCTTTTTTTTTTTGAGACGGAGTTTTGCTCTTGTTACCCAGGCTGGAGTGCAATGGCGCGATCTCGGCTCACTGCAACCTCCGCCTCCTGGGTTCAGGCAATTCTCCTGCCTCAGCCTCCTGAGTAGCTGGGATTACAGGCACGCGCCACCATGCCCAGCTAATTTTTTGTATTTTTAGTAGAGATGGGGTTTCACCATGTTGACCAGGATGGTCTCGATCTCTTGACCTCGTGATCCACCCGCCTCGGCCTCCCAAAGTGCTGGGATTACAGGCATGAGCCACCGTGCCCGGCGGGGTATGTTCTATCATCACGCTGCAGCAGCACACTTTTATGTATTAATAGTATTTCTACCAGCAGATGCAAATAGCCTCAAGTGCATAGATAGTAGGAAATGATACTATTAAGTATTACCTTAAACATAATGATCATTGATGTACTTGTGTGTTTATATACTTTAATTTTTAATAACTGCTATGTTTACAATCAGCTCAGAAAATTCCTTAAAGTTTAACAATTAGTTTTCCTTTTTAGGCTTTCTTTTTTGAGATGAAGTCTTGCTCTGTTGCTTAGGCTGGAGTGCAATGGCATGATCTTGGCTCACTGTAACCTCCACCTCCCAGGTTCAAGCAATTCTCCTGCCTCAGCCTCCCAAGTAGCTGGGATTATAGGCACATGCCACCATGCACAGCTAATTTTTTGTACTTTTAATAAAGACGGGGTTTTGCCATGTTGGCCAAGCTGGTCTCAAACTCCTGACCTCCGATGATCCAACTGCCTCAGCCTCCCAAAGTGCTGGGATTACAGGCATAAGCCACGGCGCCTGGCCAGTTCTTATGATCCAGTTCAAGCCACCTCCAACACATTATTGCACTTAATAAGAAAACTGAAAAAACAGAAATATAATGTTCTTACATCACTATGATAGGTGGTAGGCTTTTCATCATCACCACAGACCAGATCAATGTATTCAAGGACAGGTCTCGATAGTCCTTCCTAAAAAGGAAGTGGGCAAATTTACAAGTCATGAACAATCATTTGATGTAAAATTATATTTAACAATCAGTGGGAGATTTTTTTAGTTGGAATTGGCGAAGATTCCTGAGAAAATCTTGCAAGTGGCACAGAATAATTAGAAACAAAAGGGGCATGGGGCTGGGAGCAGTGGCTCACACCTTAATCCTAGCACATTGGGGGCCAAGGCAGGAGGATCACTTGAGCCCAGAAGTTCAAGACCAGCCTGGGCAACATAGTGAGACCCCAACTCTACAAAAAAAATAAAAATTACATGGTGCAATGGCTTACACCTGTAATCCCAGCTACTTGGGAGGCTGAAGTGAGAGGATCACTTAAACCCAGGAAGTTGGAACCACAGCGAGCTATAATTATGTCATCCCATTCCAGCATAGATGAAAAAGCAAGACTGTCTCAAAAAAGAAAAAAAAAAAGAGGCATGGGAAAAGATTCAGAGTACATGAATATGTAATAATATTCTTGCTAGTAAAAAGTAAAAAAAAAAAAAAAAAAAAAAAAAGAATATGCAATAATGACAAAACCCAAAGAGCCTAAATCTATATAGAGGAATAAAACCATGTAGATTCCTTTCAAAATGGGAACTAGCACAGACATTGTATTAAAAAGACACAGGTTTCAGCTAGGCACAGTACCAGCCTCAGCTGCTCAGGAGGCTGAGGCAGGAGGATCACTTGAGCCCAGGAGTTCAAGACCAGCCTGGGCAACATAGTGAAAAACTCACCCCCTGGCCCTACCTCACAAAAAAAAGAAAAGATACAGATTTCATGGTACAATTTTTGTTTAACTGAAATGGTTACCAGTGATCTCTTAGATATCTGAGTTCAAAACAACGGAGTTCTTTGATAACCATGCTTTATCCTCCACATTACTATATAGCCAGACATCAAACTGAATCTTCTTCATCCTTTCTTACACACACACTACCCTCATCATTGATCAGGCCATAAATATCCTAGTCAAAAGCCTATATTTCATTCTATAGGTCAAGGAATCAATAAATAACATCAAGATGGGAACATGATTACAGCTGTTTCAAGGTTAACCACATAGGAGAGTATGTGGGAAGAATGCAAACAAGACAATCAATCTAGACAAATAGTAATGTGGTACAAAAACAGAGTCATGGCAAAGAGAAAGTAAACTTCTCTGTATGTGTACTGTATTTTAATAAAATTTACATCAAGATAAGAGCTCTTTTTGTACTCCCAAATCTTTTATCATTGCTTTCTTTCAGCATATTGTTTATTTTGGAGGCTAGGTATGTGATGAGACACAAAGAGGATTCTGTGCCACATGCAGAATGAAGGCAGGATAATCAAAATTTATATGAAAAGGCTAAGGAATCCAAACCAGAATATATTAAGAAGTAACAAACTTTTAAAAAAAAATCTGAAGAACCCACAGAGACCTACCCAGCAGCATTACATTTTTATTGGATGGTACTATAAAAAACACAGAGAAATAAGCATATCCTGGTAGAGCCCAGTACAGGTTGGGGTTACAAAGGAAAGTTGTCTCTGAATGTATGTTAAAGTAGAATTAGGTTATCATTGTCTTTTATGTGGTACCATTGAAATGCAACAGGGATGTTTTACTACATTCTTTTGAGTAATGCAATTACACTGTCAGCATGTAATTCACTTCTCCACATAAAAGCTATCAAACCTTCGATCCTCTATTTTGAACAGGGTTAAAGGGTTCTATCACACTGGATATACAAAACATTGTATGAACTGATGTAGAAAGAGCTCTACATTTAAAATACAATTTAAAGTAACAGTTTTAAACCTCAGCTAAACACAAGCCCATATATTAACACAGTACTTAAAATATAATGATTTATTCCTCAGGATATTACAGAAACCTATACCGATTTACTTTTCCAAACTTAATTTTGTAGATCCCTTCTATATTTCTCAATGGCACATGCATCATGAATCAGACATGTATCACTTCTACATACAGTTGCACAAAAAACTCAAGATCATCCCAATCATTCCTGTTTTTATACCAGTTAGGAGAAACCAAAATGATTTTTCCTAAAGACCCATGAAATTCTCTTCCCAAATGTTTCTTGTTACAAAAACAGACATTGCTCTTCGATTTCGAGTTATGTTGCTTACTCATCACAACAGTGAAGGCAGAGTCAGCATTCAACCTCCCCTGGTACTATCAATATATATAAAGGTTCCAAATGTCAGGAACAAAATATACACACACTATTAAGGGGGAAAAATGTCCAGAAAGTGACAATGTAAAGAAATTCTACACAAAACAAGAAAAACAACGATTTGTTAACCAGACAATGTTTAGGAAGGAAATTTTAATTTAAAAAACAAGTAACTAACAAAGTCATCCTAAACCTACAAAAACTAAAAAACACAAAAACATTAGACACCATTAAAGAAAAATTCTACAGCTTGAATACCAAACTGTAACTAACTACCGCATTCCAAAAGAGAAGTTTAGGACAGAAGCATTTCTGCCTAGTGAGCTGAGATACCACTTTACTCAGAGCTTTTCTAAAACTCCAATCATTATGGATGAAAATCACCCCAAAATATATCATAAAACACTCCCTTCTGCTTTAGAAACCAATGCTTTACAAAGTGTGCTCAGAAATCCGTCTGTCCCTGCATTTGTCCGAAAATGAAGATTCCTAGGCCACACCTTGAAACTCTGATTCGGTAGGTCTGCAGTGGGGTCCAGGAATCTGCCTGTTTACATTTACTAAGGCTTAAAAACTACTGTCCCAAAGGGAAGAAACTCAGAAAAATAAAGCATGTTCCCAGTGATGTAGGATTCTGCCTTATGAGCATCAATCGTACTATGCTGTAACATGATGATTTCAGAGCTCAGTGAGATCTTCAAGCTATTTGCCTTCATGTTAGCAGCACCATAACGCTAAGACTTTGGGCTCTGGCAACCCTTCCTGTTCTCTCTGTCCTTGCTCATCATTAGCAGCTCCTTCCTCCATGTCGCCTTTAGAAGTTACTCTTTCCAAAACAGCGTCTTAGAGGCCAGCATTTTATCTTAAATCAACATGAAAGGCGGGGGCGAGATTAAGTGTACAGCACGTTCTTTAGGCCATGCTCCTTGTGATGGCTACGGGGGTGGCTCAGATACCTCTTTTGGTAAATTTCCCAATCCTGTGCCATGCTCCACAGTGTCCAGTATGTATTAGACACTCAAACATTAGTTAAATGACCAGGTGAGGTAAAATTACATGATGGCCCACCATAGTCTTTAACTCTGGGAAAAACCCAATCATCAGTTGCTACTTACACTGACAAACTGAATGTCGTCCTCATTTTCATCCGTTGTTAACTCAGATGCCTCAGGGCCAGCTGGAGGGACAGATTCTATTATCTATAAAAACAAGCCAAAACACGCTTATCTATTCAGCCACCTAATTAGAGGAAGAGAGCTTTTCCGAAAGGAACAATTAAAAACAAAGAGCTCTCGAGGAAAACGAATTTTCCTGAGCACAATTTCACGGAAACCCCAGTAGGAGCAGAACTCGGAGTCGGCTCTGGCCACAGCGTGTGCGGAGCTACAGGGACCGAATGCCGAAAACGCGTTACCGGCCTCTCAGAATTCCCCTCATCAACTCCAGAAGGAGGGACGCGAGCTCACCACCGCAGGGCAATCCTGCCTTAAAACGTCGCTCAACGAACGCCGGGGTCCGTGCGGGGGGCCGGGCGGCCATTGTTGCTGCGGGTTCCTCGCTCAGACACGCACCAGGCCCCAGAGCAGGGCTCGGCCCAAGACGCTTAAGAAGTACCGCCCCGAGGCTGCGGCGGAGCACCAGGCCTCAGACCGCAGAAAACACAAACCCTTCGCGGTTCGCCTCTGAGAACCCCAGGGCCCTCACTCGACTACTCACCTCCGACCCGGGGTCTCCCATTTCTCCGACTGCCGCGCCGACAGCACCACCGCTCCTGCTGTCCCCGCCGCAGCCGCCACAACTCCCGTTCCCGCCCTGCGCCGCCGTCGCCGCTGTTCCTGCCGCCGCGGCCGCCACGACTCCTGTTCCTGCTCTGCACCACCTCGCGCTCACTCAGGGGACCCGTCCCTGAGTGAGCGCCGACGCCACCGGCGTAAAAAGGAGAAAACCGCTTCATAGGAGGAACGGCCCTCCCTGGCCCGCTATCCCACAGAGACTCTTTCTCCCATTCCCGGGCTTCCTTCCCCGCGCCGCGCAGGATGCTGGGATAGTAGTCCCGATCCTCCGCGGGACCGCCAGGCGCCGAATGAAGAATGGAAAAGGACTCTGAGCTACAGTGCAGGGGTCTCTCTTTACTGTTGCTCTAAAATGAAATAGCTGAGTTCTTTCTCTTACCTTTTTCACAGCCAAATATTAGTCCATGTAATAAATCAATGGTGATTTAAAAAAATTGTGTGATTTGCTCAGAAAATGCCCTACCAAAATCGTGGCTCACCCTTTTATTTTAATATATATACACATATGATTTTAAACATGAAGTTTATGAAGGCAAATTTTAACAGAACATTCTTTTAAAGCTTTTCTTTTTTACATCTATCAGCCTAGGACCACCTGTTATTGACAAATCCGTAGTCCCAGAAAATCACCTTTATGGTTTTGACCCTGACCTGCAGTGCACAAAATTATACTGCAGAGGAGCTATGAGGCATCTAACTACACAAAGGAAAACACAGACTACGATTTTAAGGAAGGGTAGAGTTGGTTAAATTTAAGTGAAGCAGTGTTTTGATAGGTTCAAAACCGTATAGGGCTGTGTGTAAAGGGTTCAACATCACATATGGACTGCACAGCGAGCCGAAGGTCTTGTTAACTTCAAAACTACAAAGTTAACACATGCAGAGTATTGTACTCAGAAACCCCTCCCTATGTGTAGCTGTGCACTATGTGTGTGGATTTATTTCTGGGTACTGTATTCTGTTCCATTGGTCTATGTATCTGTTTTTATACCAGTACCATGCTGTTTTGGTTACTATAGCTCTGTAGTAGAATTTGAAGTCAGGTAATGTGATTCCTCCAGTTTTGTTATTTTTGCTTAGGTTAGCTTTTGCTATTATTATTGGTCTTTTGTGGTTCCACATAAATTTTAGAATTGTTTCTTCTATTGTAATAATCTACCCTGGGCTAGCATAACTGACTCCATTTTACCTGTAAACTCCAATGTGGCTTCCCCCTCCTTACCACAGCTCCTTTGGGTGCATAACTGGGTCATGCTGCACTTAGAAGCATTGAAGCCTACTGTTCCTAACACTCGTAACCATTGTATCCACATCCTGCTTGACAAACCTCCTCCCTGTTATTGTAAGAAAAAAGTTTCCCTTTAATCATTGTGTAGAAGAAGCCTGATTGCCCTCCTTCTTGGACCACCTGTGCTGGAAGCCCCTTCCTCTAACCTGCTTTTCTGTTTCTGTAAAATTCCGCTTCAGCTAGTTACTCCCCTCCCCTACCTAAATCAAGGTATAAAAGATAATCAGGCCCTTTCCTCGGGGCTGGGAGAATTTTGAGCATTAGCCATCCCTCAGTCACTGGCTAATAAAGGACTCAATTTGGAACTCAGAGCGTGGCGCGTTCCTTCTAACTCGCTCGGTTACGACACTATTTCTGTGAAGAATGTCACTGGAATTTTTATGGGGATTGGATTGAATCTGTAGATTGTTTTGGGTAGTATGGGCATTTTTTTTCTTTTTTATGCGACTTTATTTTTTTATTTTAGTAGCTTTTTAGGAAGCAGGTGGTGTTTGGTTACATGCATAAGTTCTTTAGTGGTGGTTTCTGAGATTTTGGTGCACCCATAACCCAAGCAGTGTACAATGTACCCAACAGCTTTAATGCCTCACCCTTTCCCACCCCTTCCCCTGAGTCCCCAAAGTCCTATGTATCATTCTTATGCTTTTGTGTCCTCATAGCTTAGCTTCCACTTATGAGTGAGAACATATGATATTTGGTTTTCCATTCCTGAGTTATATCACTTAGAATAATAGTCTCCAGTTCCATCCAGGTTGCTGTGAATGGCCTTATTTTGCTCCTTTTTATGGCTGAGTATACACACACACATATTTATATATACTGATGATTGGGTTTTTCCCAGAGTTAAAGACTATGGTGGGCCATCATGTAATTTTACCTCACCTGGTCATTTAACTAATGTTTGAGTGTCTAATACATACTGGACACTGTGGAGCATGGCACAGGATTGGGAAATTTACCAAAAGAGGTATCTGAGCCACCCCCTAGCCATCACAAAGAGCATGGCCTAAAGAACGTGCTGTACACTTAACCTCGCCCCCCACCTTTCATGTAGACTTAAGATAAAATGCTGGCCTCTAAGACGCTGTTTTGAAATGGAGCACGAGTAACTTCTAAAGACGATGTCTTTCTCTGTTGCCCAGGCTGGAGTTCAGAGGTGCAATCTCGGCTCACTGCAACCTCCACGTCCCAGGTTCAAGTGATTCTCCTGCCTCAGCCTCCTGAGTAGCTGGGATTACAGGCACCCACCACCACACATGGCTAATTTTTGTATTTTTAGTGGAGACAGGATTTTGCCATGCTGGCCAGGCTGGTCTTGAACTCCTGACCTCAAACTATCCACCCACCTCGGCCTCCCAGAGTGCTGAGATTACAGGTGTGAGCCACCACACCCGGCCCCTTTAGATAAACTTTCTATCCCTGTCTGTCTCTTTAGCTTTTCTTTAAGGCCAATATCTCTTAGATGTGCACTTTTGAGGTTATTTTCTAGATCTTGTAGGTGTGGTTCATTCTTTTTTATTCGTTTTTCTTTTGGCTTCTCTGACCGTATATTTTCGTGGAATCTGTCTTTAAGTTCACTTTTTCTTTCTTCTGCTTAATCAATTCTTCTACTAAGAGACTCTGATGAATTCTTCGGTATGTCAATTGCATTTTTCAATTCCTGAATTTCTGCTGGATTCTATTTAATTCTTTCAGTTTCTTTGTTAAATTTACCTGATGGAATTCTGAATTCCTTCTCTGTGTCAGCTTGAATTTCTTTGAGTTTTCTCAAAACAGCTATTTTGAATTCTCTGTCTGAGAGGTCGCATATCTCTGTCTCTCTGGGATTGGCACCTGCCGCCTTATTTAGTTTATTTGGTGAGGCTGTGTTTTCCAAAATATCTTGATGTTTGTGTATGTTCATTGCTGTCTTAGCATCAAAGAGTTGGGTATTTATTCTTGTCTTTGCAGTTTGGGCTTGTTTGTACACATCCATCTTGAAAAGGCTTTCCAGGTATTTGAAGGGACTTGGGTGTTGTAATCTAAGGTTTTGGTCATTGCAGTCATATCTACATTAAGAGCCACCCCAAGCCCAGCAACACTGTAGTTCTTGCAGACTCATAGAGATACCACCTTGGTGATATTGAATAAGATCTGGAAAAATTATCTGGATTACTATACAAAGACTCTTACTCTCTTCCCTTACTTTCTCCCAAAAAACTGAGTCTCTCCCTCTGTGCTGAACTGCCTGAAGCTGGATGAGGGATGACATAAGCAGGGCTGTGATCACCCCTGTTGGGACTGGGCTGGTAAGTACTGAGTCTTACCTACGGCCTGCTGTAATCACTATATGGCTGCCTCCTATATTTGCTGAAGTCTCCAGTGCTCTGTAATCAACAAGTAGTGAAGGCAGCCAGTCTTGTGTCCTTCCCTTCAGGGTGGCAAGTTCCCCTGAGCCCCACGTGGATCCAGAGATGATGTCCGGGACCCAGGGACTAGATTTAGAAACCTTAGAAATATACCTGGTGGGACTATTCTACTGCAGCTACACTGGCACTGAAACCACAAGATTAAGTCTTTCCCACTCGTCCCTCTCTTTTCCCCAGGCAGAGGAGCCTCTCCCTGTGTCCACCACCACCACGTGCCCACAGGGACTGCTGCCAGAGTGCCACCAATGTTCCTTTAATACCCAAGAGCTCTTCAGTCAGCTCGTGGTGAATCCTGCTAGGCCTGGAACTCATCCTTTAGGGCATTGGATTCCCCTCTAGCCCAGGGCAGGTCCATCCCTGAGCTAGATATACCACCCACAAGCCAAGGCCTAGAAATGGGGACCCATGCGCCTACTTGGTGCTCTTCCTCACTGCAGTCGAGCTGGTACCTAAGCTGCAAGACAAAGTACCCTATACACTTTCCTCTCCTTTTCTCAGGGAGAAGAAGTTTCTCACTGTAGCCACCACAGCTGTGAAATGCTGGGTCACACCTGAAGCCAGCACCTCTCAGAGTCTCACCCAAGGCCCACAGCATGTACTATTTGGTTACCACTACTCACTATTCAGGGCCCAAGAGCTCTTTAGTCAGCAGGTGATGAATCTTGCCAGGACTGAGTTCTTTCTTTCAAGGCAGTGGGTCTCCTTCTGGACCAGGGTATGTCTAGAAATTTTGTCCGGGAGCTAGGGCCTGGAATGCGGGCCTCATGACTCATACCCACTACCCTATCCTACTGTGACTGAGCTGGTATCCAAGTTGCAAAGCAAAGTCCTTTTCACTTTTCCCTCTCCTCTCCTCATACAGAATGAAGGGGTCTCTTTTGGAGCTGCAAGCTGTGCTGCCTAGGGTTGGGGCAGGGATGATGCGAGCACTCCCTTAGCTGACCCCAGTGGTGTCTGACTTGGTCAGGTGTCCCTTAAATCCACTGGCTCCAAGCCCAGCAGAGCTCCACAATTTACCTAGAAGTTTCTGTCCTTGTGGCCTAGACAAACTGTCAAGTTTATTTAGGACTCCAGAGCACGTTAGCCTGCAGCTGTGAGGCCAACCAAGGCTCAGTTCCAACTGCTGGGGTGGGTGAATACCCTCTTGCTAGGGCTTTTAAAAATGCTCCCTCTGTGGGTGCAGGCTGAGTTCTGCCACGTGTTGGCAGTACTGAGTTCCAATGCAAAGTCCCCCAATTGCTGTGCTCTCCCTCCCCTTAAGTGTGTAATTCTCTATGCCATGTAGCTGCTGCTGGTGGACGGGAAGGGCTGGTGTCAGTAATTCAAGACTGTCTTTTCTATCCACCTCTGTGCCTCTTTCAGTGATGTGAAGTTAAAACCAGTTACTGTGATCATCTACCTCATTTTTGCTTCTTATGAAAGTGCTTTTTTGTGTAGATAGGTGTAAAATTTGGTATTCCTGCAGGAAGGAAGATTGGCAGAAGCTTCTATTTGCCCATCTTGCTCCACCTGCCCCCAGATAGTATTTTTGTTTTTTCAGGAGGAGAAGGCTTCCACAGGCAGTTCTTAAAAACAAAACAAATCATTATTTCTTCCCCCCTTTACCTCTCTCCCCCACACTTTTTCTGGAGTCTAAAATTTACCTCTTTGGGTACCAAAGTTTTTGTTCTTCCTTCATTATTACAAAATCTGTGTTTCCATTTCAGCAACTATAACCTCATATTTTTTTCCCAATTATTTCCTACTTTCACCCAGAGCTTTTGTCAAGAGGATGTGGGTGTTAAAGGGAGAAAATATTTTCATAGAAAGCATTTTTAGACAACTTAACCAGAATTAAGTCTGATATCTCCTAGGCTCCCTTAAGCCAGGCTGCAGGAAAAAGAATAATGGAAAAAGAACAATGCATGAAGCCAGGTCAAAGCAAGATCCTGAACGTTCAAAAATTTCAAAATAGATTTGTATAATTTCCCAAACCTTTTGTTCCAGTCATATTCAGTAACAGCCTAATAAAAATAATCCCATTATGAGGACACCTCATTATAATCACATTGTGGGGACACCAATCAAACTACTGAGGAGTATATAAAGGAAAAAGTAACATAAAGAGAGTCATGTGATCAGCTCACTGTTAAGTAACTTCTGTCATAAAAGGTACACATTGTCAGACTGCAAATAGTCTGGAAAGCGAAACACAAAAATTCAATAGCAATAGTGTATCTTCAAGAGGTGGTTAAAAGTCTGATGATTTTCAGTCAGTAAAAAATGGGGACAGATGGGAATGGCAGGGAAGGACTCCAAGCCATGTGTCCTTTCCCACCTGAAGCTTTCAGCAGGAATCATAAATCTGGCAGGCAGTTATCCTCTGAAATCTGAGCAGTGTTTGCTCTTGCTTGGATGTTTTCCTCCCATACTTGTGTTGATCAGACTCAACTGCCAGACAGACCCTCTGCAGATCCCTGGAGCTCTTTAGTGTCTCTTCTCTGGTGGTCTTCTCTGTGTGCTACCTTGGCTTCCCTGGACTCTTAAGCCCATCTCCTTAATTTAGGGAGACCACTAGCCTATTCCTGGGTTTCTCTTCCTTTTTTCTTTGCTTAGAAACTTCCTCCAAGAAAAAGCTGGGTCAATTTTAAGGTTTTCTGTCTTCTGAGGATCACTGTCCTGCAATGTTTGACATGCAATATGTTGAGGGCTGCTGTGTCATATATTTTACATAGTATTTTAGTTCTTTCAGTTGGGAGGGTAAATCCAGTCCTCAATAGTTCATCTTGATCCAAATCCAAACTCTTAGTTTAATAGTTTTCTGCCTGGAAATGAGTACTTCTTTCCTTCTGGTAGGCCTTAACTGTGTGGAGTTGAGCCAGTCTAATTAGGAGGTGGATGAGGTGTGGAATGCATTGCTGTCATGCTTTTCTCACTGCACATCAGGCTTCATATTTCTCTGTGCTTAGGCCGGGGGCTGGCTTACTAGAGGGTTTATCTCAACGTCTACCCCAACCTCAAACTTCAGGTCTTCTCTTTTTGGTGTTCCTTAGAAAGGGCATCGCCCCGAAATTCTTGCCCCTCTCCTAGCAGTCCAGGGGTAGATTGCCCTTATCTGTTATTTGATGCTATTTTTTTAAAGATAGGATTTTGCTCTGTCCCCTAGGATGGAGTGTAGTGGCATCACAGCTAACTGCAGCCTTAACCACCCAGCCACAACTGATTTCCCCCACCTCAGTCTTCCAAGAAGCTGGGACCATGCCATCATACACGGCTAATTTTTGTATTTTTTAATAGAGACAGGGTTTCGCCACATTGCCCAGGCTGGTCTTGAACTCTTGAGCTCAAGGATCTGCCCACCTTGGCCTCCCAAATTGCTGGGATTACAGGGATGAGTCACCACACGTGGCTGACAGGTGGCATTCTCTATACCAATTAAGACTCTCTCAAGCAATCTGTCCCTGAGTCTCAGGGTTAAAGATTTTCCAGTGGTCCAGTTTGCCCCTAGCTGTAGCTATGAGTCTAACAAATATCCTATTTCCCTACGGGGTAATTGTTTTTTCTTTTTCTCTTTCCTGCAATGGAGTTTCACCAGGGCTCTGAAGAATGACTGAGTTTCATGCCCTTTTTCCAGCAGCTAAAGATACTTGTTTCATAGAGATACAGGGAAAAGGGATCCATTGGAGGGGCTTCTTTCCTTTTCTACAGCAGCTTCTGTTCTCTCCCTCCCCCAACCTTGTTTACCACTCTCCCGCCCCACCCCATCTGCTCCATAAGAGATGCTTTCTCAGCACTGTCACTGCCTCCAAGAAAAGGAAAAGCAGAGCCTAGATGACAGTACGTTTGTTAACAGAAGTGTTTACTAAATATTTTAAGTCCACTGTTGAGACTTATTGCTCAGATATAAAGATTTCTTACAAAATATTACTGCTCAATACTGACAATGCACCTGGTTATCTAAGAGCTCTTAGAAAGATGTAGAAAAATATTAGTGTTGTTTTCATGCCTACTAAAACAGCATCTGTTCTTTAGCTCATGAATCAAGGAGTGACTTTGACTTTCAAGTCTTTTTTTTTTTTTTTTTTTGAGACGGAGTTTCGCTCTTGTTACCCAGGCTGGAGTGCAATGGTGTGATCTCGGCTCACCGCAACCTCTGCCTCCTGGGTTCAGGCAATTCTCCTGCCTCAGCCTCCTGAGTGGCTGGGATTACAGGCACGCGCCACCATGCCCAGCTAATTTTTTTGTATCTTTAGTAGAGACGGGGTTTCACTATGTTGACCAGGATGGTCTCGATATCTTGATCTCGTGATCCACCCGCCTCGGCCTCCCAAAGTGCCGGGATTACAGGCTTGAGCCACCGCGCCCAGCCCAACTTTCAAGTCTTATTATTTAAGAAATACATTTCCAGCTGGGCACGGTGGCTCATGCCTGTAATCCCAGCACTTTGGGAGGCCGAGGCAGGTGCATCACGAGGTCAGACATTCAACACCAGCCTGGCCAACATGGTGAAATCCCACCTCTACTGAAAATACAATAATTAGCTGGGTGAGGTAGTGGGTGCCTGTAATGCCAGGTGCTCGGGAGGCTGAGGCAGGAGAATCACTTGAACCTGGGAGGCAGAGGTTGCCGTGAGCCGAGATTATGCCATTGCACTCTAGCCTGGGTGACAAGAGCGAAACTCAGTCTAAGAAAGAAGAGAAAGAGAGAGAGAGAAAGAAAGAAAGAGACTTGCAGCTGCAGCCCCTGCGTTGAGTGAGTGCATTGTCAGCCCACTTGAACGCTCCCCACAGCCACCACCACCCATTGGAATGGCCAACAGGGGACCTGCATATGGCTTGAGCCAGGAGGTGCAGCAGAAGATTGAAAAGCAATATGATGCAGACCTGGAGCAGATCCTGATCCAGTGGATCACCACCCAGTGCCGAAAGGATGTGGGCTGGCCCCAGCCTGGGCGGGAGAACTTCCAGAACTGGCTCAAGGATGGCACGGTGCTATATGAGCTCATTAATGCACTGTACCCTGAGGGGCAGGCCCCTGTAAAGAAGATCCAGGCCTCCACCATGGCCTTCAAGCAGATGGAGCAGATCTCTCAGTTTCTGCAGGCAGCTGAGCGCTATGGCATTAACACCACTGACATCTTTCAAACCGTGGACCTCTGGGAAGGAAAGAACATGGCCTGTGTGCAGCGGATGCTGATGAATCTGGGTGGGCTGGCAGTAGCCCGAGATGATGGGCTCTTCTCTGGAGATCCCAATTGGTTCCCTAAGAAATCCAAGGAGAATCCTTGGAACTTCTCGGACAACCAGCTGCAAGAGGGCAGGAACGTGATCGGGTTACAGATGGGCACCAACCGCAGGGCGTCTCAGGCAGGCATGACCGGCTACAGGATGCCACACCAGATCCTCTGATCCCGCCCCAGGCCTTGCCCCTGCCCTCCCACGAATGGTTAATATATATGTAGATATATATTTTAGCAGTGACATTCCCAGAGAGCCCCAGAGCTCTCAAGCTCCCTTCTGTTAGGGTGGGGGTTCAGCCTGTCCTGTCACCTCTGGGGTGCCTGTTGGCAGCCCCTCCCCCCAGCTTACTAATACATTCCCTACCCCATACCCATCAAAACTGGACCAACTGGGCTCTTCTTTTCCCCTGGGACCAAAACGTAGGGGCCTCAGCACCCCCACCACCATGCCTCTCCTCTCCCCTGGCCTGTTCTGTCCCTGAGCTCAGTGCCCTCCATCCATCCATAGCTGGGCGTCAGTGATGCTGCCTTTGCTTTTTGATGCTGGATTTGCCTTGCTTCTACAAGCATGCTTCTCCCGCAGCTGTGGCTGGCTGCAGAAACTTAATTTATAGAGAGGAGCCTGTGGCAGCTGCTGCCCCAGCCACAGCTGCACTGACTGTGCTCACCCCACATCTGTGGCAGCCTTCCCTGGCAGAGGCCCTCATGGCTTCTCATTTTCATTCCCTTCACTGTGGCTAAGGGGTGGGGTGAGGGGATGGGGAGGGAGGGCTGTCTACCATGGTCTGGGGCTTGAGGAAGATGAGTTTGTTGACTTAAATAAAGAATTTGTCTTTTTGGAAAAGAAAGAAAGAAAGAAAGAAAGAAAGAAAGGAAGGAAGGAAGGAAGGAAGGAAGGAAGGAAGGAAGGAAGGAAGGAAGGAAGGAAGGAAGGAAGGAAGGAAGGAAGGAAGGAAGGAAGGAAGGAAGGAAGGAAGGAAGGAAGGAAGGAAGGAAGGAAGGAAGGAAGGAAGGAAGGAAGGAAGGAAGGAAGGAAGGAAGGAAGGAAGAGGCCGGGCGCAGTGGCTCACGCCTGTAATCCCAGCACTTTGGGAGACCGAGGCGGGTGGATCACGAGGTCAAGAGATCGAAACCATCCTGGTCAACAAGGTGAAACCCCGTCTCTACTAAAAATACAAAAATTAGCTGGGCATGGTGGTGTGCACCTGTAGTCCCAGCTACTCAGGAGGCTGAGGCAGGAGAATTGCTTGAACCCAGAAGGCACAGGTTTCGGTGAGCCGAGATCGCGCCATTGCACTCCAGTCTGGGTAACAAGAGCGAAACTCCGTCTCAAAAAAAAAGAAAACAAAGAAAGAAAGAAAGAAAGAAAGAGAAATAAATAAATAAATAAATAAATACATTTTATAAGACTATAGCTGCCATCAAGAGTGATTCCTTTGATGGATCTGGGCAAAATAAATTGAAAATCTTCTCAAAAAGATTCACTATTCTAGATACCATTATCATATGTGATTTATGGGAGAAGGTCAAAATATCAACATCAACAAGAGTTGACCCAAACCCTCATGGGTTAGTTTGAGAGTTTGGGACTTCAGCGAAGGAAGTCTCTGAAGATGTGGAGGAAATAGCAAAAGTTAAATTAATTCTAGAGTTAATTCTAATTTAGTTCTAATCTTAGTTAGAATTAGATATGGAGCCTGAAGATGGGACTGAATTGCTGTAATCTCATGATAAACCCTGAACAAATGAGTTTCTTCTTATGTGTAAGCAAAGAAAGCAGTTTTTTGAGATCAAATCTATTCCTGCTGAAAATGCTGTGAACATTGTTGAAATGACAACAAATGATTCCGAATATTACATAAACTTAGCAAATGAAGCCATGTCAGAGTTTAAGAGGATTGACTCTGATTTAGAAGTAAGTTCCACTATGGTTAAAAAACTATCAAACAACGTCACATGCCATAGAGAAATCTTCCATGAAATAGTCCATCAATGTGGCAAATTTCATTGCTGTCTTATTTTGAAAAATTGCCACAGATACGTTAACCTGCTGTAACCAACATTTTGATCAGTCAGCAGCCATCAATATAGAGACAAGCCCACCCACCAGCAAAAAGATGACAACTCATTGAAAGCTCTGAAAATTGCTATCACTTGTAATCAATAAAGTTTTTTTGTTTGTTTGTTTGTAGAAATGGGATCAGGGTCTCACTTTGTTGTCCAGGCTGGTCTCAAACTGCTGGCTTCAAGTGATCCTCCCACCTTGGTCTCCCAAAGTGTTGAGATTATAGGTGTAAGTCACTGCACCCAGTTCCAATAAAGTATTTTTAAGTTAAGATATGTACTTTTAAAAGACATAATTTATTGCACTACAGTATAGTGTAAACATAAATTTTATTTGCACCAGGAAGCCAAAACATTCATGTGGCTTGCTTTATTGTGATATTTGCTGCATTACTGAGGTCAGTAACTAAACCTGCAATATCTCCGAGGTATGTCTGTGTTCTTAAGATGTATCATTCTCTAGAGAACCCACATCATTTTCTGGACTTCTCTGTTTCCTTTTTGTAATCAAGTGCTTGCTCCTGAGGGGCATATTAATAAATGCACAAATTGGCTTAAATCATGGAGTCTGAGACTTTGAGTCTCAGGCGCGGTGGCTCACGGCTGTAATCTTAGCACTTTGGGAGGCCAAAGCAGGTGGGTTGCCTGAGCTAAGGAGTTCGAGACCAGCTTGGGCAACATGGTGAAATCCCATCTCTACTAAAAATACAAAAAATTAACCAGACATGATGGCATGTGCCTGTATTCCCAGCTATTCGTGAGGGTGAGGCAGGAGAATTGCTGGAACCTGAGAGGTGGAGGTTGCAGTGAGCCAAGATCTTGCCACTGCACTCCAGCCTGGGTGACAGAGTGAGACTCCACTCCACCCACCAAAAAAAAAAGAAAAAGAAAAAGAAAAAAGGAAAATACGAGCGAGCAGAAGACCCACGGAATCATTTTGGAGAAACATTCATTCCCAATGAAAGATTGTCAGTATATAATCGCTTCTTGGCCTTTTGGCTAAGATCAAGTGAAAGATTGTCAGTATAAGCTTACCTGCATGGATATCTCAACAAAATAGCTGGCTTCCTATCTAATGATCCATCAGACAAAAGAAAAAACAAAAATTATAGATATTATGGTAAGAGTGTCATGAGGAAACAGACACCAAAATAACAATAATAAGGAATCTTGGGTTAAACAGAGATTTAGAATGGAAAATATTTCAAAAAGCAGAACAGCAGTAATAAAAATTTTCAGAGAGTTACAGGTAATTATCTTGGTCAGCTTGAGCTACTATAACAGAATATCATAGCCTGGATGGCATATAAACAACAGAAACTTATCTTTCATTGTCCTGGAGGCCTAAGAAGTTCAAGGTCAAGTGCCAGCAGATGCAGTGTCTGGTGAGGGCCTGTTTCCTGATTCGTAGACAGCTGTTTTTTTGCTGCGTTCTCCATGGCAGAAAAGGTGAGGGACCTTTCTGGGGTCTCTTTTGTAAGGGCACTAATTCCATCCATGAGGGCAGAGCCTCTTAAGAACCCCACCTCCAGATAACCCCAATTTAGGAATTAGATTTTAAAGTATAAATTTGCAGAGGGATGGGGGGGTGGAACACAAGCATCCAGTCTATAGCAATACAGCATGTACATATACACCTATTTTTTTTTTATTTTTTATTGCATTTTAGGTTTTGGGGTACATGTGCAGAACGTGCAAGATAGTTGCATAGGTACACACATGGCAGTGTGTTTTGCTGCCTTCCTCCCCTTCACCCACATTTGGCATTTCTCCCCAGGCTATCCCTCTCCAGCTCCCCCCTCCACTGTTCCTCCCCTATTCCCCCCAATAGACCCCAGTGTGTAGTACCCCCTTCCCTGTGTCCATGTGTTCTCATTTTTCCTCACCCGCCTATGAGTGAGAATATGTGGTATTTCATTTTCTGTTCTTGTGTCAGTTTGCTGAGAATGATGCTCTCCAGATTCATCCATGTCCTTACAAAGACACGAACTCATAATTTTTGATTGCTACATAATATTCCATGGTGTATATATGCCACATTTTCCCAGTCCAGTCTATCAGCGATGGGCATTTGGGTTGGTTCCAGGTCTTTGCTATTGTAAACAGTGCTGCAATGAACATTCGTGTTCATGTGTCCTTATAGTAGAACGATTTATAGTCCTTTGGATATATACCCAGTAATGGGATTGCTGGGTCAAATGGAATTTCTATTTCTAAGGCCTTGAGGAATCGCCACACTGTCTTCCACAATGGTTGAACTAATTTACACTCCCACCAACAGTATAAGAGTGTTCCTATTTCTCTGCATTCTCCCCAGCATCTGTTGTCTCCAGATTTTTTAATGATCACCATTCTAACTGGCGTGAGATGGTATCTCAATGTGGTTTTGATTTACATCTCTCTAATGACCAGTGATGATGAGCATTTTTTCATATGTTTGTTGGCCTCATGGATGTCTTCTTTTGTAAAGTGTCTGTTCATATCCTTTGCCCATTTTTGAATGGGCTTGTTTGTTTTCTTCCTGTAAATCTGTTTGAGTTCTTTGTAAATTCTGGATATCAGCCCTTTGTCAGATGGGTAAACTGCAAAAATTTTTCCCATTCTGTTGGTTGCCGATTCACTCTAGTGACTGTTTCTTTTGCTGTGCAGAAGCTGTGGAGTTTGATTAGGTCCCATTTGTCTATTTTGGCTTTTGCTGCCAATGCTTTTGGTGTTTTGGTCATGAAGTCCTTGCCTACTCCTATGTCCTGAATGGTTTTGCCTAGATTTTCTTCTAGGGTTTTTATGGTGCCAGGTCTTATGTTAAAGTTTTTAATCCATCTGGAGTTAATTTTAGTGTAAGGTGTCAGGAAGGGGTCCAGTTTCTGCTTTCTGCACATGGCTAGCCAGTTTTCCCAACACCATTTATTAAACAGGGAGTCCTTTCCCCATTGCTTGTTTTTGTCAGGTTTGTCAAAGATCAGATGGTTGTAGATATGTTGTGTTGCCTCCGATGCCTCTGTTCTGTTCCATTGGTCTATATCTCTGTTTTGGTACCAGTACCCTGCTGTTTTGATTACTGTAGCCTTGTAGTGTAGTTTGAAGTCTGGTAGTGTGATGCCTCCCACTGTGTTCTTTTTACTTAGAATTGACTTGGCTATGCGGGCTCTCTTTTGGTTCCATAGGAAGTTCATGGTGGTTTTTTCCAGTTCTGGGAAGAAATTCAATGGTAGCTTGATGGGGATAGCGTTGATTCTGTAAATTACTTTGGGCAGTATGGCCATTTTCATGATATTGATTCTTCCTAACCATGAACATGGAATGTTTCTCCATCTGTTTGTGTCCTCTCTTATTTTGTTGAGCAGTGGTTTGTAGTTTTCCTTGAAGAGGTCCCTTATGTTCCTTGTAAGTTGTATTCCTAGCTATTTTATTCTCTTTGTAGCAATTGTGAATGGCAGTTTGTTCTTGATTTGGTTCTCTTTAAGTCTGTTATTGGTGTATAGGAATGCTTGTGATTTTTGCACATTGATTTTATATCCTGAGACTTTGCTGAAGTTGCTTATCAGTTTCAGGAGTTTTTGGGCTGAGGCGATGGGGTCTTCTTGATATACTATCATGTCGTCTGCAAATAGAGATAATTTGGCTTCCACCTTTCCTATTTGAATACCCTTTATTTCTTTTTCTTGCCTGATTGCTCTGGCTAGAACTTCCAGTACTATGTTGAATAGGAGTGGTGAGAGAGGGCATCCTTGTCTAGTGCCGGATTTCAAAGGGAATGCTTCCAGTTTTTGCCCATTCAGTATGATATTGGCTGTTGGTTTGTCATAAATAGCTTTTATTACTTTGAGATATGTTCCATCAATACCGAGTTTATTGAGGGTTTTTAGCACAAAGGGCTGTTGAATTTTGTCAAAGGCCTTCTCTGCATCAATTGAGATAATCATGTGGTTTTTGTTTTTGGTTCTGTTTATGTGGTGAATTACGTTTACAGACTTGCGTATGTTGAACCAGCATTGCATCCCCGGGATGAATCCTACTTGATCATGATGGATAAGTTTTTTAATGTGCTGTTGCAATCGGTTTGCCAGTATTTTATTAAAGATTTTTGCATCTATGTTCATCATGGATATTGGCCTCAAGTTTTCTTTTCTTGTTGAGTCTCTGCCAGGTTTTGGTATCAGGATGATGTTGATCTCATAAAATGATTTGGGAAGGATTCCCTCTTTTTGGATTATTTGGAATAGTTTCAGAAGAAATAGTATCAGCTCCTCTTTGTGTTTCTGGTAGAATTCGGCTGTGAACCCATCTGGACCTGGGCTTTTTTTTTGTGTGGTAGGCTCTTAATTGCTGCCTCGACTTCAGACCTTGTTATTGTTCTATTCATAGTTTTGGCTTCCTCCTGGTTTAGGCTTGGGAGGACACAGGTGTCGAGGAATTTATCCATTTCCTCCTGGTTTACTAGTTTATGTGTACAGAGTTGTTTGTAGTATTCTCTGATGATGGCTTGAATTTCTGTGGAATCTGTGGTGATTTCCCCTTTATCGTTTTTTATTGCATCTATTTGGTTGTTCTCTCTTTTCTTTTTTATCAATCTGGCTAGTGGTCTGTCTATTTTGTTGATCTTTTCGAAAAACCAGCTCTTGGATTTATTGATTTTTTGAAGGGTTTTTCATGTCTCTATCTCCTTCAGTTCTGCTCTGATCTTAGTTATTTCTTCTCTTCTGCTAGGTTTTGAGTTTTTTTGATCTTGCTCCTCTAGCTCTTTCAATTTTGACGATAGGGTGTCAATTTTGGATCTCTCCACTCTTCTCATGTGGGCACTTATTGCTATATATTTTCCTCTGGAGACTGCTTTAAATGTGTCCCAGAGATTCTGGTATGTTGTGTCTTCTTTCTCGTTGGTTTCAAAGAACTTCTTTATTTCTGCCTTCATTTCATTGTTTATCCAATAAACATTCAAGTGCCAGTTGTTCAGTTTCCATGAAGCTGTGCGGTTCTGAGTTAGTTTCTGAATTCTGAGTTCTAACTTGATTGCACTATGGTCTGAGAGACTGTTTGTTATGATTTCAGTTGTTTTGCATTTGCTGAGGAGTGCTTTACTTCCAATTATGTGGTCAATTTTGGAGTAGGTGTAATGTGCTGAGAAGAATGTATATTCTGTGGATCTGGGGTGGAGAGTTCTGTAAATGTCTATCAGGTTTTCTTGTTTCAGGTCTGAGTTCAAGCCCTGGATATCCTTGTTAATTTTCTGTCTGGTTGATCTGTCGAACATTGAGAGTGGAGTGTTAAAGTCTCCCACTATTATTGTGTGGGAGTCTAAGTCTCTTTGTAAGTCATTAAGAACTTGCCTTATATATCTGGGTGCTCCTGTATTGGGTCCATATATATTTAGGATCGTTAGCTCTTCTTGTTGTATTGATCCTTTTACCATTATATAATGACCTTCTATGTCTCTTTTGATCTTTGTTGCTTTAAAGTTTATTTTATCAGAGACAAGAATTGCAACTCCTGCTTTTTTTTTGCTCTCCATTCGCTTGGTAAATCTTCCTCCATTTCTTTATTTTGAGCCTTTGTGTATTCTTGCATGTGAGATGGGTTTCCTGGATACTGCCCACCGATGGGTTTTGGATTTTTATCCAATTTGCCAGTCTGTGTCCTTTGATTGGTGCATTTAGCCCATTTACATTTAGGGTTAATATTGTTATGTATGAATTTGATACTGCCATTTTGATGCTAGCTGGCTGTTTTGCCTGTTAGTTGATGCAGATTCTTCATTTTGTTGATGCTCTTTAGCATTTCGTATGTTTTTGGAATGGCTGGTACTGGTTGTTCCTTTCTATGTGTAGTGCCTCTTTCAGGAGCTCTTGTAAAGCAGGCCTGTTGGTGACAAAATCTCTGAGTACTTGCTTGTTGGCAAAAGATTTTATTCTTCCTTCACTTATGAAGCTCAGTTTGGCTGGATATAAAATTCTGGGTTGAAAGTTTTTTTCTTTAAGGATGTTGAATATTGGCCCCCACTATCTTCTGGCTTGTAGAGTCTCTGCCGAGAGATCTTCTGTGAGTCTAATGGGCTTCCCTTTGTGGGTGATCTGACCTTTCTCTCTGGCTGCCCTTAGTATTTTCTCCTCATTTTAACGCTGGTGAATCTGACGATTATGTGCCTTGGGGTTGCTCTTCTTGCGGAATATCTTTGTGGTGTTCTCTGTATTTCCTGGAGTTGAGTATTGGCCTGCCTTGCTAGGTTGGGGAAATTTTCCTGGATAGTATCCTGAAGAGTATTTTTCAGCGTGGATGCATTCTCTTCATCACATTCAGGTACACCTATCAAATGCAGGTTAGGTCTCTTCACATAGTCCCACATTTCTTGGAGATTTTGTTCATTCCTTTTTGCGCTTTTTTCTCTAATCTTGGTTTCTTGTTTTATTTCATTGAGTTGATCTTTGAGTTCTGATATTCTTTCTTCTGCTTGGTCAATTCGGCTGTTGAAACTTGTGCATGCTTTGTGAAGTTCTCGTGTTGTGTTTTTCAGCTCCTTCAATTCATTCATATTCCTCTCTAAGTTGTCCATTCTTGTTATCATTTCCTCAAATCTTTTTTCGAGGTTCTTAGTTTATTTGCATTGATTTAGAACATGTTCTTTTAGCTCACTGAAGTTTCTTGTTATCCACCTTCTGAAATCTGATTCCATCATTTCGTCACACCCATTCTCCATCCAGCTTTCTTCCCTAGCTGGTGAGGAGTTTTGGTTTTTTGTAGGAGGTGAGGTGTTTTGGTTTCAGGTGTTTTCCTCCTTTTTGCACTGGTTTCTTCCCATCTTTGTGGATTTATCCACCTGTCATCTGAGTAGTTGCTGACTTTTCGATTGGGTCTCTGAGTGGATGCCCAGATTGTTGATGATGAAGTATTTCTGTTACTTAGTTTTCCTTCTAACTGTCTAGCCCCTCTGCTGTACGACTGCTGAGGTCCACTCCAGGTCCTGCTTGTCTGGGGTACACCTGTAGCAGCTGCAGAACATTGAGGTATGCTACCAGATTCTTCTTCTGCTATCTTTGTCCCAGACTGATGCCCGCCCAATGTCAGTCTGATTAGTCCTTTTTTGAGGTGCCTCTTTGGATATACAGGGGTCAGGGAGGTGCTTGAGGAGACGGTCTGTACTTTATTGTAGCTCAAGTGCTGAGCTGTGAGCTCCATTGTTCATTCAGGTCTGTTAGGCAGGTGCATTTAGGTCTGCTGCAGCAGAACTTATAAAACCCCCTTTTTTTCCCCTCAGATGCTGTATCTCAAGGAGGTAGGGCTTTCTTTATGAGTATCAGTTGCACTGTCCTGCCCAGCTAGGAGGCAGTCTAGTCACTATTTGCCTGCCGAGGCTCCGCCCTGCTACTGCAGGGTCCGCCCTGTTGTCGTGGGCTCTGCCCTGCTGCCATGGGCTCCACCCTGCTGTCGTGGGCTCCGCCCTGTTGGTGGAGTCTCTCTGTTATGGCGGGTTGCCTCAGCAACGGCAGGCTGCTTCAGCAATGGGAGTGTACCTCAGTAGGGGCGGAATGCATCAGTAGTGGCCGACGCCCCTCCCCCACCGAGCTGCACCGTCCTGGATTCAGCTGAGCCTGCAGTGAAACTCTCAATCCTGAGCGTTTCAAATCGCCATTTTGTTTGTCCCTGTGGGGGTGTGACCCGCCAAGCCTGATCACCTGGCTCCCTGCCTTTGATTTTTTTAAGTTGAATGGTTGACTCTCTCACAGGTGTTTCAGTTGCCTGCTGATAGGGCACCAGGATCTGTGTGATTTCCCATGCAGCAACCCACTGCACAGGCTCAAATGACGCTTCCCGGGAATCTCCTGGTCTGGCTCACTGTCCAAGTCTCGTTTAATCAGACAGATATGTTAATCTATCCTCCCAAATTTCAGATTGCCAGTTTAACAGGGCACCCAGACCAGTGTGTTTTGTGCGGGGTGCCGCTGCGCTGCGGTGCCAGCCGAAACAGATGCACAAGCCTAGAGGGCTGCGCTGGTGTCCTGTGCCCCTCCTACACCTGGGAATTTCCCCGTTCTGTGGGCAAAAAAGATCCGTATGAACATGCGGCTAGGACTCACCCTCTGCGCCTTCACTGAGAGCTGCAATCCTGAGTTGTTCCTACTGTGCCATCTTGGAAATCCGACGCCTATTATTATGATAAAGAATAATCACTGAACAAGAAACAACTCTTGGAAGTTAGAACTTTGATGGTAAATTAAATAATTTAATAGATGGGCTTGAAAATATATAAAATTTCTGTATCTGTATCTCTATATGTCCCTGGAATTAAAGGACGTAAGTATCCAATTTGAAAGGGTCCATGATGTGCCCAGTGCAATTAATAAAAAAGGATATGCAACAAAGCACAATTCCATCAAATTCTACTATTTGGGGAAAGAGAAAATTAAAGGAGCCTCAGAAAGAATAAGGAAACATTTTCTGAATAAAACAATGAGAATTAGAATGACATTAGTCTTCATCATACCATAGGGTTTCCAGATTTAGTAAATAAAAGAATAGGACACCCAGTTAAATTTAAATTTCATATGAATGAGTAATGATTGAGTATAAGGTTGTGCCAAATATGACATGAGATATACTTATAATGAGAAATACTCATTTTTCATCTGATTCTAATTTAGCTGAGCAGTCATCTTCACCAGCAATCCTGCAGTAGCAGCACTGGATCTAACTTTTCCATATGAATATGCAATTAGACTTTAATCTAAGAAATAAGAAAAAACAACACAGAGAAATAGGAACAGAACAACAGCAGTTAAAACAAAATACCCAGTCTGCTATTTTTAGCGATGTAAGTGACAGAAAATCTGCAGAATCCAAAGACTTTTAAAAGTTGCTGTTAGAAGTTAAATTGGGCAAAAAATGCAAAGAGAATGTCAAGGTACTTCATGCATGGTAGATCTCAGAGCGCATCAACAAAAGTATACTTCCTGAAAGTGAGACCATCTTTGCAAAAGTTATAACAGTGAGAAAACTTTGACTGCAGAGGGGATCTGACATTTCCTATCTGCTCCATTTTGCTTCTAACCTCCAAGCTGCCCTTGTTCATTCCTGGGCAAAGTTTAAGAAAAATATTTTAAGACATATGTCTTCTATCTACCCTGCCAGCTACTTAAGTGTTCTTTTGGTTTATATCAAACTCCCAGAAGGTCATGAACCTTGCAGATATTTGCTTGCCCCTTATAAAATTACTTTCACTGTGGGTAAACTTAGTGGTACGCCCTTGAGTTTTTCTTGAAAATCTTTGTTAGAAGAGATTTATGTGAATTAAGGTATGCTTAAACCCACCATGTGACAGATACCTGATACACACACACACACACACACACACACACACACACACACACATATATATATATACACATTTATATACAGATACCTGATATACACTGATGTACCTCATTCAAATCTAAATTTTGTAAGTGGTATGATCCCTATTTTATAATTAACTAAACTGAGACAAATAAAACCTTGAAGTATTTTGTCCAAAGGTATGGTGTTTGGACGTGTCAGTAACAGAAGTAAAATCCAAGTCTATGCTATTTTTAGTCTGGAACAATAGCCAACATCTTCCACATGTGCTATAAAGCAAATGTGATTGTCCGTTGTAAAATTTTACATGGCTGGGCGCAGTGGCTCACACCTGTAATCCCAACACTTTGAGAGGCCAAGGCAGATGGATCACGCGGTCAAGAGATCGAGACCATCCTGGGCAACATGGTGAAACCCTGTCTCTACTAAAAATATAAAAATTAGCTGGGTGCGCACCTGTAGTCCCAGCTACTTAGGAAGCTGGGGCAGGAGTATTGCTTGAACCCGGGAGGCGGAGGTTGCAGTGAGCTGAGATCGTGCCACTGCACTCCAGCCTGGCAAGACTCCATCTCCAAAAATAAAAATAAACTATGAAACTTGTAAGTTTTACCTCAGAAACTCAAATTTAACTCAATCACAACATCTATATTAACCAGTATAGTAGTTTCTTTGCAAGCTGCTGCCAATATTTCTTCTTTTGGAAATCAGGAGTATATAAATAAACAAGTATAAATACACACTCATACAGACATGAACACTGTCAAACACTATCAAAGGAATTGATATACACATAACGCTACTTAATACTAGTTGAAAAGGTGGTAAGTGCCAAAAGATAGGTTTGGATACATTGTCACGATACTAAAGATGGGAAGAGGTGAATTTGGTTTCTTAAGTTGCCCACTTAGCCCTCTTCCAAGTTGTATTTTCTTTCTTTCCTTTCCTTCCTCTCCTTACTGTTCTAAACAAAGATTTTTAAGAACTTGCACTCCTGCTCTGAAACTTGCCTCGGTCTCTTCTGCTTTATGACCCTCAGTCAAAGTCTTTCTTCTGAGGAGGCAAAAATTGAGGTTACTGCAGACCCCTATGGATTCACCGGTAGCAATTCTGAAAATTCCTGTGTATACATGTTTAATAAATTTGCATGCTTTTTCTACTATTGACCAATCTGCCTCACGTTAGTGATGTAACTGCCCAGTGGGTTCACCTCGCCTGCTGCCTAGACAGAGCTGATTTGTCAAGACACGGGAATTGCTATGGCCAACGAGTAATTCATGCAGAGCCTGCTCTGTGGGAGACCAGAGTTTTATTATTACTCAAATCAGTCTCCCCAAGCCTTTGGGATCATTTAAAGATAATTTGGCAGGTATGGGCTCAGAAAGTGAAGAGTGCCCAATGGTCAGGTTGAAGATGAAATCTTTAGGGGTCAAAGTGAGTTCTTGCTGACTGCTGTTCGTGGGTGGGACTGCAGAACTGGTTGAGCCAGATTGTTGGTCTGGGTGGTGTCATCTGCTGCAATGTAATGCAGGGTCTGCAAAATATCTCAACACTGATTTTAGGTTTTGCAACAGTGATGTTGTTTCCAGAAGCAATTTGGGGAGGTTCAGACTCTTGCAGCCAGAGGCTGCGTGGCCCCTAAACTGTAATTTCTAATCTTGTAGCTAATTTGTTAGTCCTACAAAAGCAGACTGGTCAACAGTCAAGAAGGGGTTTTTCAGGAAAGGTCTATTATCAGTTTTGTTTCAGAGTTTAAACTATAAATTCTTTCCCAAGTTTAGTTCGGCCTTTGCCCAGGAAAGAACAAAGACAGTTTAGAGGTTACAAGCAAGATAGGGTCAGTTAGGTCTAATCTCTTTCACTGTCATAATTTCCTCAGTTATGATTTTTGCAAAGGCGGTTTCAGTGATTTTTAGCAAATCTTTATGGGGCCAAAAAACCCATGACATCCATAATAACTCACTGCAGCCTTGACCTTCTGGGCTCAAGTGATCCTCCCTACTTAGCTTCCCAATTAGCTGGGACTACAGACATAGGCCACCATTCCCAGCTAAATTATATATATATTTTTTTATTTTATTTTTAAGTAAAGACAGGTCTTATCATGTTGCATGCACTGCCAAGGGTTTTGCCCTTTGTTTACAGGTCTGGAATGGCCTCGAATGTACAGAGCTGGGGACAGAAACCCTTCCACATTCAGCGTGGATCAGAGAACTAGAGGAAGCAGGACTGCACAAAAAAAATTCCCAGAAAACCCAGTCAAGATCACTGGTCTCTGTGACAGCAAAGAAAGGGCCTTTGCAAGGTTTAAAGCCCAGAAGAAAACCCTGGAGCCTCCTACCCTCCATGAAACTTCCTGTACACTGCTGGTCCAGGAAAAATTATGTCATTAAACAGTAACTGTTCAAGAAAGACTATAGCACAGCATCAATGCAAAGATTTTATAATTTAAAAAAATTGATAAAGCTGGAAAAATGGATAAATGCATGAAAACATTCACAAGAAAGATGATGTCACAGAACTAATGAGAATGCTGACCATGTCATATATCCATAGAGGGTAAAGTTTTTAGTGAAATGATCACCTCTGTGTAGGAAAATCACAGACACACACATAGGAACTCATGTGTTAGTATGTTTTTTTTTTTTTTTTGGAATTTTGGCTGTGCTACCTTTGGATTGAAAATATATTTCTTCTTCAGAAAACATAAATTTGACATTTTTTTATCTGAGTCCATTTTTTGCTTTTCATTAATCTGAAAGTTTCTATGTAATATGGTTTGAAGTAGGGATATAACAATTTTTTCCATTTATTAGTTGTCTCAGTATCATTGAATAAACCTTCCTTTCCCTACTTATTAAAAATTCTGCTTTAATTATATTCTTAAGTCTTATACATGTGAATACATTTTACATATATATATATATATATATATATATATATATATAGAGAGAGAGAGAGAGAGAGAGAGAGAGAGAGACATGTATATGAGTTGCTTGCTGGGCACTCTCTTTGGTTTTATTAGTTTTCTCATTTTGTAACTCATTTAGAACCAGTCTGCAAAGATGAATCAAAAATACGTTTATTCTATTACTTATAAAGATATCACATATTTCAAAATCTGTAAGAAAAGACCACACAAGTTCCCATTGAATGATACAGTTATGTTTGGCAAAGGTAATTTTATTTACCTTTAGTCAGTAATACTTACATTATCAAGTATCATTTTTAAGAAAGCAAATAGGATACATCTTAGTAAGATTACCCTTTTTCAATAAAAATATTAAATGTATTTACTTTCCTGGATGTTGTCTATATATCCTACATAGCATGGCTCTTTACAAGAAAAATTAACCAGTGCTACATTGTCAAATTGTAATGGTAATGCCTTAATGCATGAGTGAAAAAGTCACCAGCCTAGAAAAAGAATTTTCCCTAATTTTTACACATTAATAAAGAAGCAAAAAAAATACCTTTTGTCTTTTCAATGTGATTTATTTATGCTTAAGTAAAAGTAGCAAATGTTACATAAGTTATTTCCTTAGGAACATGTATTTTGTACAGTCACATTGTTAACAAGCAAGGCTTATGGAAGTTTCCTGGGTCCACAATACTGAACTTTGAAACTATTGTAGCATCCTCTTTTCCAAGTTTAAACATGACTTTGTGCACTGAAGAAGCATGGCTTCACATTGCAGAGTGGTCACATGTGACAATCTGGCACCAAGTGAGAAGCCTTTGGATGAAGAATGTTCTATCTTTTGTTGAGTTACAAAATGGTATTTTCGTATGTGTGATTATCAAACCTATATAATTTTTTTCAATTCATTTTTCTTCTGCTACAATGAAAATAAACCAGTTAAAACTAAGCAGTATAGCAATGTAATCGACTAACTATCTATCATATTAAAAATATAGGATGTTTTAGATGATACTGATGGTTTATATTACACATCTGTATTTAACATAATTTGGGTAATATAAAGTTAGAACATATCTGGTAAATAAACAAACAAAAATAATTCCCTGAAAAATTGATGCACTATTTTAACAACCACCAGAATTTTGGTTTATTCTTCAGAAGTGTGGTGGAACTGTCTAATATTAAAATAAAAAATCTTGCCATTGTCATTTTTTCGTATTCCTACTTTATACATTTTTAGATAACAGACTAATCCTGTAATTTTATTGCTAAAACATTATTACTTGGTTAGACATGATTATCAGATTTTGGGCTGACTTTGTTGTTCTCATATTTGTCAACATTAATTATTTTGCTGTTTACTGTTACAAACACATGCTTATGCTAAAGATCCAAAAACTATAATGGGAAGTTATTGGTAATAATAAATGTATGGGCTGATAATAAAAAATCTTATGGGCTGAAGTTTTGGCTGCAATGATAAGAGGTCTGACTACTTTGTTAAATTAACTGTACAGAGGGGTATTTGGGGATTGGGAAATGCTTATTTCCAAAGAAACCATATTGCATGCTTATTTGACTGGCAGAAATTCTCTGGTTTGATGCATCACTAGTTTTGAGGGTGGAATCTACATGCAGCTTCTTCAGCAAGCTTGTTGGTCCCTTAGGAGAGTTCAGCAATATTACATATGTCTTACAGCCTGTCACTGCACATGTCTGTCTTTGCTCACTGCCAGGAAGTTTGCAGATTCTCCAACAAAATCCAATGTTAGATTTAGAACTGAAGGTGCTTTGTTTCAGATACCCATAATACCTATAAAAAGCAAATTTCAAAGAAATACAAATTTATGTTAACATTCTCATAGTATTTTAACAGTTGTATGAGTTAATCATTTTTGTATCTACTATAAATTTGTATTAAAAATACAAATTGTTGAGGGACTTCTGGTTCCAAAATATCAGCGTAGAAGCAAGCTGGCTTCTCCTCATCACAGAAAACCTAAAACAAACATACAGTGTGAAGATTATCACCAGCAATATTCCAGAACTCAAATAGGAGGATGAGACTGTTTCCAGGGCCAAAGAGAGAACACACACACACACACACACACACACACACTCTCTCTCTCTCTCTCTCCAAGCAAGTGGTGAGAGATTCAGGCTTCCTTATCCATAATCCTCTCCCCCACAGTATCCCTAGCGTCAAGCACAAGGAAATTTTCTTTCTGACTCACAGTTTCTGCACTGCAAAAAGTGAGATCAAGGTGGACAGTGAGCTTCCTCACCATCTTAAGGCACCAAATCAGAGTGCCTGTTCAGCAGCACCACACTGCAGGAGGTTTATTCCATAGGTCCCCTTAGCATGGAGCCCTAGCTAGCCTTTCTACATTACCAGGATATCCTCTTTGGGACATCCCCCATTCAGGTTAGGCAGCACTCTGATTGTTGGCTAGAACTGAGGCAAACCTGGGCTTAAGGCACCAGCTAGTGCCGAAAAGGAGGCAGTGACCTAGTTGGGAAAAAAGACAGAAAATCAACTGGTATATTACAAATAATCTCTAAGCAAACATATCCAATAAAAACCAAAACAAGCTAGACCAGAGACTGAAATGAATAACTGCAAAGTCATAGATGTAGATGCACAAGAAATAATAGCAAACAGGTAACTATGACCTCTTCATACAGACAAAGCAAGAAATCAGTGACTGACCTTACTGAGATGGTCATATACGAACTCTCTGACCAAGAATTCAAAATCGCAATTTTAGGGAAACTATGTGACCTCCAAGAGAACAGAAAAGCAATTCATAAATCCATCAAAGATATTTAACAAAGAGATAGGAATAATTTTAAAAATCAAACAGAAATCTTGAAATTGAGAAATATATTTGCTGAACTGAAAAATTCATTAGAGGCTCTCAACAGCAGACTAGATCAAGTGGAGAAAAGAATCTGTGAAATCAAAGACAGGCTTTTGGAAAGTATACAGTCAGAGGAGCAAAAAGAAATAAGCATGAAGAGGAATGAAGGTCTCCTTCAAGATACAGAAATCTAACTCAAAAAACCAAATCTAAGAACTAGTATTGTTCATAAGGGAATCATAAAACAGCAAGAAGTAGAAAGCTCTTTTTTAAAAATAGTAACAGAAAACTTTCCAAAACTTGGGGAAGAGCTAAATATCCAGGTACAGGAAGGCCAGAGAACACCACACACATTCAACCTAAATAAGACTACTCAAAGGAAAATAATTAATTCTCAAACATCAAGGACAAAGAAGGATTCTAAGAGTAGCCAGAGAAAAGAAGCAACTAGAGATATCCCAGAGTTCAGCGCGGCGCCAGCCCTTCAGCCGCGTTCGCCATTGGAGAGTAGCAGCCATGGCTCTTCGGTATCCTATGGCCATGGGCCTCAACAAGGGCCACAAGGTAACCAAGAACGTGAGCAAGCCCAGGCACAGCCGCCGCCGCGGGCGCCTGACCAAACACACCAAGTTCGTGCGGGACATGATCCGGGAGGTGTGCGGCTTTGCCCCATACGAATGGCGCCATGGAGTTGCTGAAGGTCTCCAAGGACGAACGGGCCCTCAAGTTCATCAAGAAAAGGGTGGGAACACACATCCGGGCCAAGAGGAAGCGGGAGGAGCTGAGCAATATCCTTGCCGCCATTAGGAAAGCTGCTGCCAAAAAAGACTGAGCTCCCTCCCCTGCTGTCTCCCTGAAATAAACAGCTGCACCCCCGCTCCCCCCCCCCCAAAAAGAAGCAACTAACATTTGAAGGAACTCAAATTCATCTGGCAATAGACTTCTCAGCAGAAACCACACAGGCCAGAAGGAAGTGAAACAACAATATTTTCAAAGTGCTCAAAGAAAAAACACTGTCATCCAAAAAAGTCATCTTTCAAATATGAAGGCTATATAAAATATTTCCCAGAAAAAATGAAAGCTGAGCAAATTCACCACCAACAGTCTTATATATACGAAATCTAAAGAGAGCCCTTCAGTCTGAAAGACAAAAATGCTAATGTACAAGAACAAAACATCTGAAAGTATAAAACTCACTGGTAAAATTAACTATACAGACAAACTTAAAATTCTCTAACACTGTATTTGTGGTTTACAATACACTTATAACACTACTACAAAGCTCAAAATACAAATCTATCAAAACAATAATATCTACAGCAACCTATTAAAAGATAGGCAATATAGGCCCGGCGTGGTGGTTCACACCTGTAATCCAAGCACTTTGGAAGCCAAGGCAGGCAGATCACCTGAGGTTGGGAGTTCAAGACCAGCATAACCAACATGGTGAAACCCCATCTTTATAAAAAAAAATAGGCAATATAAAAATATGTCTATTGAGGCAACATAAAGTCAAAATGTGAGGTGAATGGAATTAAACTGTAGACTTAAGAAAACCTTTGTAAAGCTTTTTAGAACTTCTCTGTAATAAAAATTTTCATCTGTTAAAAATAATTTATGTCTATTTTTTATAAGCTTTATAGTAACCACAATGTGAAAACCTATAATAGATTCACTAAAAATAAAAAGCAAAAAAAATTACAACATATCATCTGAGAAAATCATTTAACTGTAAAGAAAGATAGTAAGAAAGGAAGAGAGGAGTTATAAAATAAATAAGCTACAAAATAGCAGTAGTAAGTCCTGATCAATAATAACACTGAGCCTGGGCCAACATAGTGAGATCCTAGTTTACTAGCTAGGTGTGGTGGAATGTGCCCAGGAAGTTGAGGCTGCAGTGAGCCATGATCATACCACTGCCTACAGAAGAGTGAGACCCTGTCTCGAAGAAAAATAATAACACTGAATGTAAATGGACTCAGTTTTCCAATTAAAAGGCACAGAATGGTTGAATGGCAAAGAAACAAGACCCAACTACATGTTGCCTATGAGAAAGCCACTTCACCTATAAAGACAACATAGATTGAAAGTGAAGGTATAGAAATAGATATGCTACTGTAAACCAAAAAAGAGCAGGAGTAGTTATATCAGGTAAAACAGGCTACAAGTCAAAGACTGTAAAAAGAGACACAGGAGGTCACCATACAATGATAAAGGAGTCATTTCAGCAAGAGGATATAATAGTTAAAAATGTTAAATTCAGGCCGGGCGCAATGGCTCACGCCTATAATCCCAGCACTTTGGGAGGCTGAGGCAGGTGGATCACCAGGTCAAGAGATCGAGACCATCCTAATCAACAAGGTGAAACACCGTCTCTACAAAAAATACAAAAATTAGCTGGGCATGGTGGTGCACACCTGTAGTCCCAGCTACTCGGGAGGCTGAGGCAGGAGAATTGCTTGAACCCAGACAGCGGAGGTTGCGGTGAGCCAAGATCGTGCCATTGCACTCCAGTCTGGGTAACAACAGTGAAACTCCATCTCAAAAAAAAAAGAAAAAAAATGTTAAATTCATACAACACAAGAGCTCCCAAGTATATAAAGCAAACATTCATATATCTAAAGGGAGAGACAGACTGCAATATAATAATATTGGGAAATTTAAACACCTCACTCTCAGTAATGGACAGATCATCCAGACAGAAAATTGACAAGGAAACATTTGGAGTTAAACTACACAATAGATCACATAGGCCAAACTGATATTGACAGAATATTTCACCCAACTGCTATAAAACACAGAAACTTTAGCACATGGCACGTTCTCAAGAATAGGCCATATTTAGGCCACAAAACCTGTCTAAACCTGTCTCAATAAATTCAAAACAGTGGAAATCATATCAAGTATTTTTTATGACCACAACGGAATGACACTAGAAACAGATAACACGAGGATCTCAGAAACTGCATAAACACATGGAGATTAAACAACACACTCTTGAATGACCAATGAAGTAATTAAGAAGAAAAGTTTAAAATTTCTTGAAACAAATGTAAACGAAAACACAACATTCCCAAATCTATAGAATACAGCAAAAGAAGTACTAAAAAGGAAGCTTGTAGCAATAAACACCTATATCAAAAAAGTAGCAAGACTTCAAATAAACAACCTAATAGTGTATCTCAAAAAACTAGGAAAGCAAGAACAAACAAAACCCAAATTAGTAGAAAGAAAGAAAGAATAAAGAGCAGAAATAAACAAAATTGAGATTTTAAAAACCAGATCAATGAAACCAAAAGCTGGTATTTTCAGAAGGCAAGAAAATCAACAAACCATTAGCTAGACTAAGAAATTAAAAAGAGAAGTTCAAATAAATAAAATCAGAATGGAAAAGGAGACATAATAACTGAGACCACTCAAATACAAAGAATGATTAGAGACTATTATGAAAAATTCTATGCCAACAAATTTGAAAACCGAGAAGAAATGGTTAAATTCCTGGACACACACAACCTAGCAAGATTGAACCATGAAGAAATAGAAAAACTCAACAAATCAATAGGGAGTAAAAGGTTCAAAATTATAACAAAATGTCTTCCATCAAAGAAAAGCCTGAATCTACCAAACATTTGAAAAGACAGTAATACCAAGTCTACTGTAATTATTCAAAAAAAAAAAATTGCAGAGGAAGGAATACTTCCAAACTCGTTCTACAAAGTAGTATTACCGTGACACCAAAACCACAGAAGGGCACAACAAAAAAAAGAAAACTACAGGCCAATATAACTGATGAACCTGGATACAAAAATCCTCAACAAAATACCAGCAAACCAAATTCAAAAACACATCGAAAAGATCATTCACCATGATTAAGTGGGATTCATCCCAGGAATGCAAAGATGGTTCAACACACACAAATCAATAAGCAGGATTACATCACATTAACAGAACCAAGAACAAAGCAGTTCAGTAGATGCTGAAAAACATTCTATAAAATTAAACATTCCTTTATGATACCCCCCAATAAATTGGGCATACAAGGAACATATATCAAAATAATAAAAGGCCATATGTGACAAACCCACAGTTCACGTTGTACTGAGTGGGAAAAATTTGAAAGTTGAAAGCCTTACATCTAAGATCTGGAACAAGACAAAGATGCCCACTTTCACCAGTTTGATTCAACATAATGCTAGAAATCTGGCCAGAGAAATTTGTTAAGAGAAAGAAATAAAGGGTATCCAAATTGAAAAGGAAGAAGTTAAATGAGCCTTGTTTGTAGATGGTGGTTGTATACTTAGAAAAACCTTAAGACTCCACCAAAAAACTGTTAGAATTGACAGACAAACTCAGTAAAATTGCAGGATGCATAATCAACATACAAAGATTCATAGCATTTAGGCAGGGCATGGTGGCTCACCCTGTAATTCCAGAGATTTGAGAGACTGAAGCAGGTGGACTGCCTGAGGTCAGGAGTTCCAGACCAGCCTGGCCAACAAGGTGAAACCCCAACTCTATTAAAAATACACAAATTAGCTGGGCGTGGTGGCAGGTGCCTATAATCATCCCAGCTACTCAGGAGGCTGAGGCAGGAGAATCGCTTGAACCCAGGAGGAAGAGGCTGCAGTGAGCCAAGATTGCACCATCGCCCTCCAGCCTGGGTGACAATAGCGAAACTCCATCCCCGACCCAACCCTGGCCCTCAAAAATCAATAGCATTTATATACACCAACTGAAAAGGAAATCAAGAAAGCAATCCAATTAATAATAGCTCCAAAAATATATAAAAACACTAGAAATCAATTAGACCAAATAAGGAAACCATATTAGACCATGTTTTCTCAACCTCAAGGCTATTGACATTTTGGGTTGGATAATTCTTTGTTGTGAGGGAGCTTTTCTATACGTTGTAGGATGTTATGCAGCATCCCTGGCCTCTGACCACTGGATTCCAGAAGTACCATCAGTTGTGACAATCAAAAATATCTCCAGACGTTCCTAAATACTCTGTGTTGGAGGAAGGTGGCTAAATCACACCTCCCTCCCTGTTGTCCCCACCATTTGAGCACCACTGTATTAGAACACCTATAAGTTATAATACATGTTATGTATTATATCATGCCAGAGATTATATACACTAAGGCCGCTTTGGAAATTTCAGGAGAAGGCTGTTTGGTCACTCAGTTGGATGTTACAGAGGTGATTTAATATTCTGTAAATCTCATAAATAAATTTTTCTTCAACACCTGCAAAAAAGAAGTGAAAAATGGAGACAACTTGGAAAAAAATCAAGCTCTTGGCGTGTAAAGGTACGGGCAACTTCAGGGCAGCCATGGAAAAAAGAGAGAATAGATGAAAAAAAGAAGAAGGGAGGAGTTTAGGTCTTACCCTCACAGACCTAAGCCATAGCTGGGAAATGGTTGCCCTTTTAAATCTAAGCCACCAGTGACAACCTGAGCTCAGTACTGAGTAGAGGGCACAATCTACCACAGGGACCATGCTAGAAAAGTGATTTTTTTAAAGAATAATTTTGGTAGCACAGCAGGGTGTGGGTGTGGTTTGCCTCAAAAGTAGTCACCTTTAGGCTCCTGTGAGTTAAATGACTCAGAAGAGAAAAATATAGCAGCATTCCACTAGATGGTGCTGTGTCTGATTAATTCATTCAGCATGTCCAAACTAGGTCGTTCATGACCCTGTCTTTTCCAGCATATTTTCCTCAGTCCTTTTGCAATAATTTGACATCAGCCATACTTAAAATGAAAGATATCTGCAAATTAAAAAAATTCCATTCTAGCTAATCTCCATTACTGATTCAAAATATATGCATTTCTAGTCTAAACAACTTGCACTGTTAAGCCAGGCTCAGGTCCAAAATGTACAAGGTTCATAGCAAAACGTCTGTTCCTCGTGTCAATTTTAATTAATGCCATAGCTAAGGGATATAATAACACTTCCAGTGTTAAGTACAAGCAAAACTGATATAAAAATATCTTAACTTTCATTTCTTTAACATTTTGCTGGCTGATATAGCCAGAGATGAGTTTTGTGCCTCTCCTTAGAAGTCAGAAACATTTAAAAATAAGAGGTTAGGATATTAAAATGCTTTACAGAGCTCTGAAATATAACAGTGTGTGCCAAAGGTTAGCCACTTGGCTTGGAGGTCTGGTAACATAGCATTCAAAAAAGGAACTTGCCGGGCATGATGGCTCACACCTGTAATCCCAGCACTCTGGGGGGCTGAGGAGGACAGATCATGAGATCAGGAGTTCAAGACCAGTCTGGCCGACATGGTGAAACCCCGAGTCTACTAAAAAATACAAAAAGTAGCTGGGCATGGTGGCTTGCGTCTGTAATCCCAGCTACTTAGGAGGCTGAGGTAGGAGAATTGCTTGAACCCGGACCCGAGAGGCGGAGGTTGCAGTGAGCTAAGATTGTGCCACTGTACTCCAGCCTGGGCTACAGAGCAAGACTCCATCTCAAAAAAAAAAAAAAAAAAAAAGGAACTTGCTGGTCACTGTGGGTCATGTCTGTAATCCCAGCACTTTGAGAGGTGGTGGTGGGCAGATCACTTGAGATCAGGAGTTCAAGACCAGCCTGGCCAGCATGGTAAAACTCCATCTCTACTAAAAATACACGAACTAGCCGGGTATGGTGGCATGAGCCTGCAGTTTCAGCAACTCAGGAGGCTGAGGTGGGAGGATCATTTGAATCCAGGAGGTGGAGGTTGTAGTGAGCACAGATCGCACCACTACATTACTGGGCTACAGAGCAAGACTCCGTTTCAAAAAGAAAAGAAAAGGAACTTAGTTGCTGGGTGGAGTGCTTTCTGACACTTGGTAGGCCACGGTAGGAGGACTGCTTGAGCCTGTGAGTTCAAAAGCAGCCTGGACAATAAAGCAAGAACCCTGTCTCAAAAAAAAAAAAAAAAAAAAAGGAACTTGGTCATTATACATCACGGTGACTGGGTGGGTAGCCTCATGTCAAAATGGGAAGTACTAAGGGCATATTTAAGCTATTATCTAATAATTGAAAAGTTGTGAGATCACAATCTACTGAAATTTACTATCAATTGGAAAAAAAAAAAAGATACAGGTAACCTTATCTTCTTATTTTTTCTAACTTTTTTTTTTTTTGGGAAAACAAGGCCTCACTCTGTCCCCCAGGCTGGAGCACAGTGGAACGATCACGGCTCACACTGCAGCCTCAAACTCCCTCCCACCTCAGCCTCCCAGGTTACTGGGACTGCAGGTGTGCACTACCACACCAGGCTAACTTTTTTTTTTTCCTGTATTTTGTACAGACAGGGTCTCGCCGTGTTGGCCAGGCTGGTCTCAAACTCCTGGGCTCAAGTATCTGTCGGCCTCAGCCTCCCAGAGACCATTGGGATTATAGCCATGTGCCTCCACACCCAGACATGTTTTCTTACTTTTAAAGTCGATCTAATAGTGTGTGTGAACCAAGGGAAAGAATTTTACTGCAGTTGTTACAAGTAGTAGTTCTTTTGTTTTTGTTTCAGGAAGACGGACATTGTTGACTCTCAGCAGAGCTGGTCTTAGTTGTGTACCAAAATAAGGGACTCTCGGGGGAGAATGGAGTGGTAGTCAGTAACAGGTAGGATGTTGGGGGCAGGGGATTACTGCATTACATTCAGCTCCACATCTCATTTAAACATGGTCAGAAGAAATGAAGGCAAGTAAAATGGTCTCAACAGTGGCTAGAGTTAGGCAGAGGACAGGCAAAATACAAGTCAAAGACAGAAGTCAAGAAAATGGAAAGAAAAGAGGGATATCCGTGGTGGGCCTTACCCTCATGTGTTACCCACACACCTCTATTAATCAATGAAAATATTAAGGCAGTCATACACATGGTTTCACATATTTTCCATCAAAATAGTAGAGAGAGAGGAGGGGTAAGTACAAGTGAGCTGGCCAGGACAGTGGCTGGCAAAATTCCATTTCACAGCTTTGCCTGGGTCAAGTTCTGAATAGAATGTGTATTTACTTCAGAACTCTCACCCCAAAAATTATTCCTTTTCTTAGTATGGTGCAAGCATCTTGGTATAAATCCTTATTAAACAATAACAACTAATTTAAAAAATTAAAGACCTGACAGGCACGGTGGCTCCTGCCTGTAATCCCATCACTTTGAGGGACCGAGGTGGGTAGATCACAACATCAGGAGTTCAAGACCCACCTGACCAAGATGGTAAAACACTGTCTCTACTAAAAATACAGAAATTAGCTGGGCATGGTGGCATGCACCTGTAATCCCAGCTACTCAGGAGGCTAAGGCAGGGAATTGCTTGAACATGGGAGGCGGAGGTTGCAGTGAGCCGAGATGAAGCCACTGCACTTTAGCCTGGGTGACAGAGTGATACTCCATCTCAAAAAAAAAAAAAAAAAAAAATTTAAAGACCATGAGAAGCAACTTGTAGGATAGTGGAGAAGAATCCTCCATACTTCAGCCAATAGTTTGTGCAAATATCAGAGACCATTGTTATTTGAGTTGTAAATTCAATCTCATCAACATACCTCAGAGATTTCCCAAGGGTCTAAATCTCCTCTGTTCTAGAAAGAAATACTTCTTAAATTGTTGGGTGTCCTTTTTTTAGCTCCTTTCTATCCCCACCAAGTTAACAGAAGTTCCGTGAAGAAAATTTCCTCAGTAGAGCACATTTGGAAAACACGACATATTATATCCCTTTCTTAGCGATTTCTTGTGCAAATGGGCATGTTAAAAGTGTATCAAAATATCTGAGAGGTTCTGAGAAAGAAAAACTGAACCAAGCGTTTTCTAAATTTAAGCCCCGCTCCCAGTTCCCAGATTTTGCCACCAGGAATACGTCTTAGCCTTTCACAGGACACTAGTATCTTCTAGTAGAGTAAACTGGAAAATGCTATTCCACAGATAAAAGTATTACAACATTTTCTTGTCACACTGAAAGCAATGAAGATTTAAAAGACTTACCAAAAGGATCTATTTAATATCCTGAGAGTTAAGATTTTTGCTTAAATTTGGCTTCTTGGTACAGTTGTTTAGCTTTTGCCCTATCATTCTCCTGATTGAAACATCGTCCGTATTGGGAAATAATTGTTTTGTTACTCCTGTAAAAAACCAACAGTAACACACAAGAAACTTTGTGAGTCCTTAACATCTTAGGGTATGAACTGAGGTAAAACATCAAGTATTCTACATTATAATTTTGTTTCCATTTTACAAAAGCAGCCCAATCACCCATCCCATGAGATATTTAAACAGATGAGTATATAGGCAGGTTTTTCTAAGTAAAGCAGGCGATATCAGAAGGTCTATATTATCGACTGACGTTCTATGGTAGCAATTAATTCTAAGCCTCCTACTTGGTTTAAACTCTAAGTCTTCCTGCTCTAAAATGTTAGGAACGTATTTTGATCCATTTCCAGCATTAGTTGAAACAACTAAACTCTGACTGATCTTTTTCCAACTAAGAAATGACATATATAAGACTGGGATTCAGAGAATCTACATTTGTTGGATGTTGTAAAAAAATTAATTGGATAATCTAGATTATATTTAAGGAGATTCATTAACTTAAAAACTATAAATAGGATCATCAAATTAGCCTTTATCTTTCTAGAATAAAAGAAAAGAAATATAACAAAAGCAAGATAGAAATTGTTATTGAAATTTTACTTTAAAAGATTGTGAAAATTTATGTCTCCAAAGCTATAAATTGTATGAATTCAAACTTTTTGGTGATATAAAACTTAGTTTTATTTTAATAACTATTTTTAGTGTAAAGTTTTTCTATAAAATTTTCCATATTTAATGAGAGCTTTAGACTATCTTGAGATTTTTTCGTTCCTAGAAAAAAGGACCATGAAAGGCTATCTTGACCTCGAGTAGTAACATGATTTAAAATTCATATGACAATGTAATGCAATCATAGTATCACCTATGATTTCTTGAACTTCATTCTGATTCATAGCTGGTTTTACGGCTTTGTCCCTTGAAGTAGAGGATTTTGCCCCTGTCAGGCTGTGAGTGGCCATGTATTCATTTGTGTAAAGTACTTGCATTAAATCATTAATAAACTTCTGAGGCTTGCTCTTATTACAACGGGCAATCTGCCATTTTTCAATCTGGAACTAAAAAGATAAGAAAGAGCTGAAGTTGGAAAGAGATAGTGCCATATGGAGAAATACATTACTAATTGAGTTAAGGCATAAAATAATGTCAACATTTTTAAAGGTAATGTATTACATATATTTTAATATATATTTTACATTTTAATTTAATATATAGTTTCCATGTCAGGGATTAGAGTTAAATGTTATCTTTGTGATACTCTTCATTATTTATGAGGTATTTGTTTGAGGTTGTATACAAATTTTTGTCACATTCTGTACAGATGTGAGCCTTTAATGCTGAAAAACAAAATTGTCACGTAAACTGGATTTGGTCCTTTCAGGCTTAGTCGCATTTAAGTGCTTCATCATAAATGTGGAAGGCAGAATAATGGCTCTCTGAAGGGTCACATCCTAATTCCTGAAACCTGTAACAGGTTGCCTCACAGGGCAAAAACAGTTCTGTAGATGTGATTAAAGTTAAGTACCTTGAGATGGGAGATTATCCTGGATTATCTAGGTGGGCTCAATCTAATCACATGGGTTCTTAAAAGCAGAAGGAAACAGAAGGGTAGATCAGGAAAAATAGAAGAAGGAGGAAAGATCTGAAGTGTGAGATAAGCACTTCAAAGTGCTGGCTTTGAAGATGGCAGAAGTGGGCTGTGAACCAAGGGATGTGATTGCCTCTAGAAGTGGGAATTGCTTTCAGTTTCCAACCAGCAAGAAAATGGGAAACTCAGTTTTGTAACTACAAGAAACGGAATTCTACCAGAGCCTGGATGAGCAGGAAACAGATTCTGCCCTAGAGCTTCCAGAAAGAAATGCACCTGCTAACACCTTGACTTCAGTCTAGTGAGACCTGTACCAGACTTCCGATCTATAGAACTCTAAGATAATAAATTTGGGTCATTTGAAATCACGAAATTTGTGATAATTTGTTACATAGCAATAGGTAACTGATACACTAAGATTCAAATATTTTCAATGTTAGATTGTTAGTTAACACTTACTATTTTTGATGGTATACTTTCTAAGGCTACCTGATTATAACAAACCTTGTCTTTTTAGCTTTTGTGTCTTGATTAAGTAGAAAAGTAGAGAAAGAAATATGTTCAGCCAGCATGCTGAGGCTGAAATTTACCTGTCAATGATATAAAATATATAACCCTGAATGCACAGGTATCCTTCTGTCACTGGTTTAAGAATTTTAAAGTTTAATAACTTTATCTTTGTCCCCAATTTACCTTTAGTTTTCTAAACTGGGTATCTGTTTCACAAATATTAGTTTTTACTATAAAAAGACAATAGTTTGATGCCTTTGGTTCTCAGATCGATCTTGACTTCTACAGAGAAGACCTTCTTGCCCCTCCAAAGTCAAGCCCTCCCTTTCACCAGGCTAGGTCAAGCATCTTACGCCTCTTCTTTGTGGTACTTAAGAATTTTAATACTCTTATTGCATACAATTATTTCATCCAATAGTTATTTGATAAAACAATGATCATTTTCTACCCTTATTTAATTTTTTATTTAACCATATTCCAAAGAACAATAAGGCAGGTATTGCAACTGACCTGTTTCTCATCAGTCTGATGCTCTTCCTCAGGCTTTAAGGAAACTGGTGAACTGGAATTCGAATTAGAATTACTACACGTTGAGGCAAATGAATCTGGTGAGAAGTTGTTTGTTGCTCTCCAAAGGGTGGATGCAGATGTAGACATGGTTCCTCCACCCTTAAGCAGAGCCTCAGCCATACCAACCAATTCTTCAAACTGCGTGACTGCTTGTGGTAACACTAAAATGACAAGAAAAAGTAAACTTTACAAATACCATCTATAATAGGTGCATATGTACATATTTTTTGTTGAGTGTATGTGCATAGAAATATGCAAACAAACTGTTGGGCCAGTGCGGTGGCTTATGCCTGTAATCTCAGCACTTTGGGAAGCCGAAGTGGGTGGATCACAAGGTCAGGAGATCAAGACCATCTTGCCCAACATGGTGAAACCTCGTCTCTACTACAAATACAAAAATTAGCTGAGTGTGGCGTTGCGCATCTGTAATCCCAGCTACTTGGGAGGCTGAAGCAGGAGAATCACTTGAATCTGGGAGGTGGAGGTTGCAGTGAGCCCAGATGGTGCCATTGCACTCCAGCCTGGCAACAGAATGAGACTCTGTCTCAAATAAAAAGAAAGAAAGAAAGAGAAAGAAAGAAAGAAAGAAAGAAAGAAAGAAAGAAAGAAAGAAAGAAAGAAAGAAAGAAAGAAAGAAAAGAAGGAAAGAAAGAAATGCAGAACACTGTTAATATTTGCTATCTTTGGAAAATAAATATGGCAGGAAAGGTGTTTGGAACATATTTACTTTTATTATTAAATAATTTAATAATTGCTTAATAATAATAAAGCAATGAAAAAACATTTGGTTATTGCACTTAAATATACATGCTTACTTTGTAACTAAAAAGAATGTTTTAAAAGTTGATTCTTTTTTTTTTTTCTAGTTGTTAGGGGTTTTATTTGAAGGTGTTGAGTTGAATCTGTTCTTTGGAGCTAGTACTGATTCTATTATCAATCACCTTCTAGAAGCTCACATTAGGCCTGTTTATGTGCCAAGATAAAACTAGCCATTTCTCACAGATTAAAATAAATTTTCTAGGACCTTCGTGTATGGCTTACAAGGGAGTCAAATTTCCTCAAATTATTAAAAATGCACTGCCACAGTTTAAACCTATGCTGTGAATAAAGATGAATTTTGGTTATCACTGGATTATTTTATCTGTTCCTTTTTTAAAATGGAAACTTACACATTCAGAGGGTTCATGCCTCCATGTAAAATGGTCTTCTCTGTTGTTATACCTGGTTTGTTTCCTAAGGACAAACAATATGTTGTTGGAGTTGGAAGAGGTCTTGAACCCTGTCTAATTCAATTCCTCACTATATGGTTGAGGGCACAGCCTGCTGGAGAGGTGAAAAGACTCTGAAACTTTTTTAATGCTTTTCTTAAGCATATTATTGAGATATAATTTTACATTAATTAACGATGTGCAAATCAGTACATCTGGTACTATATTAAAGGTAAATCTACTAAAGAAGAAAATCTTATTTTCTGTTTTTTCAAAAACATTTATTAAGCACCTTTCATGTGCCAGACACTTATTCCATCAGTAATTACTTATTGAGAATTTAATAATATTAAATATTTATCTGGTTTCCTTTTCTCTGTGCCAGGCACTATTCTGAGATCTTAACTGATGTTCTTTCATCCAATACTCATTGCAACTTTCTGAAATAGGCATTTTCTTTACCTCTAATTTCCAGATGAAGTCAATTTGGCGACAAGAAGTAACTTGTCCAGAGTCACACAGTTGGTGAAGAGAGGAGCCAAGATTCGAATTCAGACTGGCTGCCTCCCAAGTCCATGTTATGCAGATTCTCAATATTTGCCAACCACTATGCTAGGTGTGAGGGATAAAACTGGGAGCAAAATCAGATGTGGTCCATGTCCTTTTGGAGCTTACAGTGAGGGGTGAAGGGAAGACTTATTTACAAACCAGGCTGTATAGCAAGAACTTTGTCCTGCTCAAAGAATCATCTGGTCTTTGTTCAGCTCCTGGGAAGTAACTGTTAAATCCTTGAAATTTCCTGACTGATAGGAGTGTCTTCCCCACTCATTGTGAGCTCTCCGACCATACACTATAGTTTATGCTAATAAGCTGACTCAGGGTGGGGCCAAATCACACGCAATAGCCTTAGGGTGGCAGCTGGCCACAGCCTGAAATCCCAAAAGACCAACCATATGATTTAGAGACCGAGTTCAACCACATGGCACAACCAATCAATCGTGCCTATATTATGAAGCTTCAATAAAAAGTTTGGACAGTAGAGCTCTGGTGAGCTTCCTGGATAGACAATACTTTATGTCTATTGCCAAATATAGATGCTATGGGCATAAGGCATCCTGAGACAACTAAAACCTCACACAAGTGGAAACCTCCCAAACTCTGCCCTCTTTCTTTAGCTGATAGTAATTTGTATCCGTTCCTTGTAATAAGTGTTCTGAGTTTTTCTATTTTATCAAATTACTGAATATGAGAGTGGTTTTGGGAAACTCCTGAATGTGTAGTTGGTGTCAGAAGTCTTAGGCACATTTGGCAGTCTGGAAGACACACCTTTAACTTTGCAAGGTGGTTTACTTCAGGTATATGCAAAAAAATAAAAAATCACAATTCTTAAGTGCCGAAAAGAAGAGGCATAGGTGCTTGACCCAGCCTGGGGAACCGAAGGTCTTGACATGGGTGGGGCAAGCAGAGCTTCTCTGAGCAAGTCAAGATTGATCTGACAACTTAAAGGCTGAGCAGGAATTAAATTGCTGAGGAGAATGAGGGGGTCATTAGAGGCATAGGAATAGCAGCTTTTTTCATATGAGGAACTGAAAGGTCAAATCTACAATGTAAGATGAAAAGGGAATTTGGTATGAAGTGGAACTACAAGAATATTTACTATTTTTTCGAATTACGTTGGTACATGTTCATTGGCATACATCATTCTTGTCATTTCTGCCTGTATATCTCTATTTTTATTAATGTATTTTCTTTTACATAATTAGAACCATGCTGTATATATTGAATTGTATCATGGCTCTTTTTTTCCCAATTAAAATGATAAAGTGAATATTTTGCCCGTTTATTAAAACTTTTTAGAAAATATGAGTGTTTAAGGTCTAATTTACATAGAGTCAAAGGCAAAATCTTACATGAAGTCTGAGCAGAAATTATGTAGGTAAAGGGTATGAGTTTGACAAGTGGATGCACTGATTTAAAACACACCTAATCGGCTCTCTGCTCCGCCTGTTCGACAGACAGCCGCATCTTGTCTCCCATCGCCAGCGCAGCCACATCCCTGAGACACCATGGGGAAGGTGAAGGTCGGAGTCAACGGATTTGGTCGTATTGGGCGCCTGGTCACCAGGGCTGCTTTTAACTCTGGTAAAGTGGATGTCGTCGCCATCAACGATCCCTTCATTGACCTCAACTACATGGTCTACATGTTTCAGTATGATTCCACCCATGGCAAATTCCATGGCACTGTGAAGGCTGAGAACGGGAAGCTTGTCATCAATGGAAATCCCATCACCATCTTCCAGGAGCGAGATCCCTCCAAAATCAAGTGGGGCGATGCTGGCGCTGAGTATGTGGTAGAGTCCACTGGCGTCTTCACCACCATGGAGAAAGCTGGGGCTCACTTGCAGGGGGGAGCCAAAAGGGTCATCATATCTGCCCCCTCTGCTGATGCCCCCATGTTTGTGATGGGCGTGAACCATGAGAAGTATGACAACAGCCTCAAGATCGTCAGCAATGCCTCTTGCACCACCAACTGCTTAGCGCCCCTGGCCAAGGTCATCCATGACAACTTCGGTATCGTGGAAGGACTCATGACCACGGTCCACGCCATCACTGCCACCCAGAAGACCGTGGATGGCCCCTCCGGGAAACTGTGGCGTGATGGCCGTGGGGCTCTCCAGAACATCATCCCTGCCTCTACTGGTGCTGCCAAGGCCGTGGGCAAGGTCATCCCTGAGCTGAACGGGAAGCTCACTGGCATGGCCTTCCGTGTCCCCACTGCCAACGTGTCAGTGGTGGACCTGACCTGCCGCCTGGAAAAACCTGCCAAATATGATGACATCAAGAAGGTGGTGAAGCAGGCGTCGGAGGGCCCCCTCAAGGGCATCCTGGGCTACACTGAGCACCAGGTGGTGTCCTCTGACTTCAACAGTGACACCCATTCTTCCACCTTCGATGCTGGGGCTGGCATTGCCCTCAACGACCACTTCGTCAAGCTCATTTCCTGGTATGACAATGAATTTGGCTACAGCAACAGGGTGGTGGACCTCATGTCCCACATGGCCTCCAAGGAGTAAGACCCCTGGACCACCAGCCCCAGCGAGAGCACGAGAGGAAGAGAGGCCCTCACTGCTGGGGAGTCCCTGCCACACTGAGTCCCTCACCACACTGAATTGCCCCTCCTCAGTTTCCATGCAGACCCCTTGAAGAGGGAGGGGCCTAGGGAGACCCACCTTGTCGTGTACCATCAATAAAGTCCCCTGTGCTCAAAAAAATAAAAAATAAAAAATAAATAAAACACACCTAATCAAGATATAGAACATTTCCATCCTCCCAGAATGTTCCTTTACATTCTGTCTATATCAATCCCTAGACTTAACTCAGAGGCAATCACTAATCTGACTTCTTTAGCTCTAAATAAATTTTACTTCTTCTAGAATTCCATATAAATGAACTCAAATATTCTCCTTTTTTGGTCTTTTTTCTCTGCATAATATTTTAAGACATTCGTGCTGTGTATACCATAATTCATTCATTTTTATGGCTAACATTCCATTACTTTATAATTAGTGTATCCATTCACCTGTTGATGGGTTATTTCCCTAATATCTAAGATACTCATGTTCATTAACTTATTTATTTACATATTTTAAGATGGAGTCTCACTCTGTCACCCCGGCTGGAGTGTAGCAGCATGATCTCTGCTCACTGAAACCTCCAACTCCGAGGTTAAAGTGATCCTCCGGCCTCAGCCTCCCGAGTAGCTGGAATTACAGGTGTGCACCACCACACCTGGGTAACTTCTGTATTTTTGGTAGAGATGGGGTTTCACCATGTTGGCCAGGCTGGTCTTGCACTTCTGACCTCAAATGATCCACCCACCTTGGCCGCCCAAAGTGCTGGTATTACAGGGGTAAGCCACCGTGCCAGGTCCTGTAACTTCTTTAAATGCTCCTTTCTACACTTGGAAATTAGGTTGCTTCCCATTTTTTTTTTCTTTTCTTTCTTTTTTTTTGAGACAGGGCCCTGCTGTCACCCAGGCTGGAGTAGCGTGGTGTGATCACAGCTTACTGCAGCCTTGACTTCCCAGGCTCAAACAAACCTCCCACCGCAGTCTTCTGAGTACCTGGGACTACAGGTGTGTGCCACTGTGCCTGGCTAATATTTTTATTTTTTGTAGAAATAGGGTCTCTCTATGTTGCCCAGGTTGATCTTGAACTCCTGGGCTCAAGTGATCCTTCTATGCACTAGGATTACAGTGGGAGCCACTTTGCTAGGACCAATTTTTCTTTATTACAAACAAAGCTTTGATGAACCTTCTTGCATCTACATCTTCATATGCACCTCTGATCATGTCAATGCTATAAATTCCTAAGAGCATAATAATAGCATTAAGGGGTATAAATGCTTTCAAGATGCAACTTATTTTGCTGAATTGCTCTCTAGAAAAAATTTTCCAACTTACACTCTCACCAGCATATAAGAAATTGACCATTTCACTGCACTACCAATAACAGGTGTCAATAGGTAACAATAATCTTCATTTGTTTGACAGGTTAAAATCTTTGTATGTTTTAAATTATAATTATTTATTTATTGTGAAGTTAAATATAATTTGTTTATTGATTACTTGAATTTCTTCTATCAATCATTTTATTGGAGCATGGGATATTGTTACTTTTTCTATTTTATAAGAACCAAATGATTTTTGTAAAGTGGTTACAAGAGTGCCTAGCACATTATAAGCAGAATGTATTAGCTTTATTATTAACTCCCTTATATATTAAGCTTTTTTTTTTTTTTGAAACAGTCTCACTCTATTGCCAGGTTGGGGTGCAGTGGCATGATCTTGGATCACTGCAACCTCCGCCTCCTGGGTTCAAGTGATTTTCCTGCCTCAGCCTCCCGAATAGCTGGGACTACAGGAGTGCACCACCACACCCAACTCATTTTGTATTTTTAGTAGAGACGGGTTTCACCATTTTGGCCAGGATGGTCTCGATCTCTCGATCTTGTGATCCCCCCCGCCCCCTGCCTCAGCCTCCCAAAGTTCTGGAATTACAGGTGTGAGTCACCGTGCCGGGCCTATATTAAGCATTTTAACCTTTTTCTTGAGTTGCAAATAATTTTCTCAAATTGTTTATCTTTTAATTTTATGACATTTTAAACACACAGTTTAAATTTTCATTTTAGTTGAAAGTAGCAGTCTTTTCTTAGTATACTATCCATTTATTTTATACTTAGAAAGTCATTCATCATTCAGATCAGTTAAATATTCACCAATAATTTTGTATAGTTTAAATACCTTTTCACAAGTAAGCTGTTTTGCAGTATATATATTTTAAGCTTTTAATGAAAATTTTAAACAGAAACAAAAATAGAAAACTATCCCATTTCAATTCATGGTAAGTCTCATTCCACTTATACTCTGATCCTCCTTCTTCCCCAAATTATTTGATGCAAAGCACAGGCATCATCTCATTTTTATCTGTAAATATTTCTATAGGCATCTCTAAAAGGTATATTTAAAAATATAACTGTTAACACCACTACTGCAGCCAGAAATAGTTAACAATAGTCTTTAATATCATTAAAAAAAAACCCTAGTCAATGTTCAAATTTCTCTGGTGGTTTTATTTTTTAAGTTTGTTTGAATCAAGATTCAGCAAGGACCATACACTACAATCGGTTGCTGTCTCCTTCATATGAACTACAGGTTTCCTCTCCCTTCCTGTTTTTTTCCCTTGCAATCTATTAATAGTAGGAACTGGGTCATTTGTCCTGGAGAATTTCCTATAGTTAGATTTTGCTGTGATTGCACCCTTAGGTGGTATTTAACATAATTCTCCTGTTGGCTGTATTTGATGTAGCTTGGTAATTAGATCTGAAGGCCAGATCGGATTCAGATGGTTTTTTAACTTCCATCAGGTGCCTGGTTAGCTTTTTTGTGACCTTAGCAGGACGGATGATCATTGTGTAGTTGATTCATTATGTCACAGTGGGCTGTAAAATAGTGATATTCTAATTCTTTTTTTTTTTTTTTTTTTTTTTGAGACCGAGTTTCGCTCTTGTTACCCAGGATGGAGTACAATGGCGCGATCTCGGCTCACCGCAACCTCCGCCTCCTGGGTTCAGGCAATTCTCCTGCCTCAGCCTCCTGAGTAGCTGGGATTACAGGCATGCGCCACTGTGCCCAGCTAATTTTTTGTATTTTTAGTAGACACGGGGTTTCACCATGTTGACCAGGATGGTCTCGATCTGTTGACCTCGTGATCCACCCGCCTCGGCCTCCCAAAGTGCTGGGATTACAGGCTTGAGCCACTGCGAATTCTTTTCTTCTTCATTTACTAGCTGGAGTTCTACAAGGGGAAACTTCCTCTCATCAACTATTTGGTTACCCGGAAGTTCATTTCATATAGTAATGGCAAGATATGCTTGATTTTGGTTTGTATCTGACAGTTTTCAAAATTACAACTTGGTTGTTTTCAGATGACCATTAGGTTTTCTTTCTTCTTCTTCTTCTTCTTTTTTTTTTTTGAGACAGGCTAGAGTTCAGTGGCACGATCTCGACTCACTGGTTCAAGTAATTCTCCTGCCTTAGCCTCCCGAGTAGCTGGGATTACAGGCGCCTACCACTGCACTCGGTTAATTTTTGTATTTTTTAGTAGAGATGGGGTTTCACCATCTTGGCCAGGCTGGTCTCGAACATCTGACCTCGTGATCCACCCGCCTTGGACTCCCAAGGTGCTGAGATTACAGGCATGAGCCACTGTGTCTGGCCACGTTTTCTTCTTTTTTGAATACGACTGTGAACTCATGGATTTAAACATAGATTAATACAATATGGTTCTATCTATTGTGGTTGTCATTCTTACTGATGCTCAAACTGTTCCATCTTTGGCTTGTGGGAAACTCTTCTAGCTGATAAGTCTGCATAGTCTAACTTCGTTGCTTTCTGATATGACAAGACGTTCCTGTATATTTCCTGCTCAAGCTTCTTGAGAAGTCTCATTTTGTACATTTCCTATGCAAGACATGTAGTCAGGCATTTATCCAAGGAACCATAGTTCCCTTTAATGGGAAACAATATTACAAGGCTGCGTCTAATTGCTAGGAGTGCTCTTGGCTATTGAGCTGTTGCTAGACCTACTCAGGGATGATATTAGGGAAGACTTTTTTAAAATTTGATTTTATTTAATATTTTAATTTTAAAAAATTGGCAAATATATATATCATAGGGCAAATAATGATGTTTTGATACATATAATACACAGTGATCAGATCAGAGCAAACAGCATATCTATTACCACAAACATTTATCATTTCTTCACGTTGGGAACATTCAAAATCCTTTCTAACTACTTGAAAATATATACTATTGTGAACTATAGCAATCCCACAGGGGTATTGAACATCAGAACTTATTCTTCTTATGTAGCTGTAATATTGTATCCTTTAATACATCTCTTCCTATTCCTCCCTTCCCCCTACCCTTCCCCTTTCCAGCCTCTAGTAGCCTCTGTTCTACCTTTTACGAGATTAACCTTTTTTTAGCTTATACAAATGAGAACATGCAATGTTTAACTTTCTATTCCTAGTTTATTTCACTTAACATAATGATCATCCATGTTGCCAAAAATCACAGGATTTCATTCTGTTTTATGGATGAATAATACTCCATTGTGTATATATACCACATTTTCTTTATTCATCTGTTGTTGGACACTTAAGTTGATTCACAATGTTGTCTACTGTGAACAGTGCTGTCTCCATAGTGGCTGTACTGGTTTACATTCCCACCCACAGTGTTTAAGAGTTTGCTTTTCTCCACATCCTCACCAGAATTTGTTATTTTTTTGTCTTTTTGATAATAGCCATCCTTCCCCAGGTGAGATGCTATCTCACTTTGGTTTTGATATGCATTTCCCCAGTGATTAGTAATGTTGAGCATTTTTTTCATATATGTCTTATTTCATTGGTATATCTTTGTGATCATAGCAGCCGTGGATACTGAGAAATACCTGTTCAGATCATTTGCCCATTTTTTTCTTTTTTAAGAGACAGTGTCTCGATCTGCCACCTAGGCTGAAGTGAAGTTGTGGCAGGCCAATTCTGACAATTGCACAGACAAGCCTACGTGACAGTCACCCTGACAGGCCTGCATAGCCCTCCAGTGACACAGACAGATTTCCATAGCACTGCCTTGACACTGAGCAAATAGTTAAACCTAGGGAAATCAATGCCCAGACATCAAAGCTAGAAATGAAACATATGATCAGTAGGAGTCTTGCATGGGCTGCTCCCTAACCTGGAGCAAGCCAAAATAATAGAGACAGTCTTTGATTCCTAGTGCCAGGACCTGTATCTGATATGAGTCAAGGTAACAGAGGCAGCTTTTTGAATAGATTCATTGGAGAGTCTTAAGCAGCTCTCTGTACCAAGCTGTAAAGGAGGTAAAATAGAAATAATCACTCCAGTACCACAGTAGACAGGCCTTGAAGGTACTGGGATCCTTTTAATCAGACTTAGCAAGCATTTTTGTCTCTATCCTTCCACTTAAAACAAAATTAGTTACAGTAGACTTAGGCGAATGCTATATTGCACATAGGTATGTAACCCCAACCTACAGAAGCACTAAGAAAATTGTAACACTTTGAGTTGGTCTGGTGGAATTATCTCCAGCCTTCTCGCTGTATCTGGTTATAGCAATAAATTCCCTTCTTTCCTAGTTTGTCTGCTTCTTGCAATTGGGCCTCGAGAAAATGCAGCCAGACCTGCCTTTGTTCTCGGAACAAAGTGGCATGATCGCAGCTCACTGTGAGCTCAGCAAACTCCTGGACCCAAGCTATCTTCCCACCTCAGCCTCCTGAGTAGCTGGGATTACAGGCATGAGACACGATACCCAGTTAATTAAAAAAAAAATTTTTTTTTTTTTTGTATAGATGAGGTCTTGCTATGTTGCCCATGCTGGTCTCTTACTCCTGGTCTCAAGAGATCCTCCAGTCTTGGCCATTTTAAAATCAGACTAGTTATTTATTTTTGCTTTTGTTGCCTGTGCTTTTGAGGTCCTATTCACAAAATCTTTTCCCAGACCAATGTCCTAGAGTGTCTCCTCAATGTTTTCTTATAGTCATTTTATTGTTTGGGGTCTTATATTTAGGTCTTTGATACATTTTGAATTGATTTTTTCCATAGGATGAGAGGTGGGATCTAGTTTCATTCTGCAAATAATTATCGCGTTTTCCCAGCACCATTTTTTTTTTTTTTAATTTGAGACGTGGTCTCACTCCATCTCCCAGGCTGGAGTGCAATGCTGTGATCATGGCTCACTGCAGCCTCAACCTGTGGGACTCAAGCAATCCTGCCACCTAGCCTCCTGAGTAGTTGAGAACACAGGTGTATGCCACCACACCAGGCTCATTTTAACAGTTTTTGTAGAGATGGGTCTCCCTATGTTGCTCAGAGGGTCACGTGATCTTCCCCCTCGGCCTCCCAAACTGTTAGGATTACTGTGAGCCACTCTACCTGGCTCCAGCACCATTTTTTGAAGAGACTTTTGTTTCCCCAGCCAATGTTCTTAGGGTCTTTGTAAAAAATCAATTGACTACTGGTATGTGGATTAATTTCTGAGTTCTCTATTCTGTCTCATTGGTCCATGTGTCCGTTTTTATACCAACACCATGCAGCTTTGGCTACTCCAGCTTTGTAGTATATTTTCAGGTTGACACAGTGATACCTCCAGCTTTGTTCTTTCTGCTCAGGAATGCTTTGACTATTCAGGGTCTTTAGTGATTCCATACAAACTATAAAAAATGTTTTTTCTGTTTCTGTGAAGAATGTCATTGGTATTTTGATAGGAATTGCACTGATTCTGTAGATTGCTTTGGGTAGTAACTATAACTTTTTAAAGACAAAATTTATTATGTGTTCAAACCATTCCTTCCCATTCAAAATTAGAACATGGAGTTTTTAATTTAAACTGTATAGTCGTGTTCTTAGTAAGCCACTTGGTGTGAAATGAGAACGCAGCTTGGAATATCAATTTTCCCAACATGTTGAGTAATTTATCATTTTCCTGATTGACTTGCAGGACTCATTACATGAATACATAGTTTGCAGGGCCCAATACAAATTAAAAATTCAGGGCTCATTGTTCGAAACATCTAAATAATTTTAAGACGGTGACAGCAGAGTCTTTAACCAGTATGTGGGCCCTTCTAAGAGCAGGGCTTTGTGTAACTGCAGGTCACACACCCATGAAGCTGGGACTTGTGATAGCAAACATTGTAACAGCAAATACTTGCTATGTACCAGGCTCTGTTCTGAATGCTTTACCTGTCACTCAGGTGAGTACGTTTATTATTTCCATTTTAGAAAAGAAAAAATGGAGGCACAGAGTGGTTAAACAATTTGCACAAGATAGCGGGTAGAGCAGGACTTGAACTCAGGTGCTTTGTTTCCCCAAATCTTTACATCTTTACCCCTAGGCCATACTGCTTCTAGGATAGTTTCTTAATCATATATTAGGTTCTGTTTGGAGGATATACATTCTGTTCCATTGATCTGCTGATGCTTGCATTAGCCAGGCACTTTTAATTACTGGAACTTGATATGATTGAATATTGACAGGTTTGGCACTCATATTCTTCTTTTTAAGAATCTTCTGCTGGGCGCGGTGGCTCACGCCTATGATCCCAGCACTTTGGGAGGCCGAGACGGGTGGATCACAAGGTCAAGAGATCGAGACCATCTGGTCAACATGATGAAACCCCGTCTCTACTAAAAATACAAAAATTAGCTGGGCATGTTGGCACATGCCTGTAGTCCCAGCTACTCAGGAGGCTGAGGCAGGAAAAGTGCTTGAACCCAGGAGATGGAGGGTTGCGGTGAGCCGAGATCGCGCCATTGCACTCCAGCAACTGGGTAAAAATAGCGAAACTCCGTCTCAAAAAAAAAAAAAAAGAAAGAAAGAAATTGCCAGTTATATTCCTGCAAGAAAAAAAATTCGTTCACATTAATTGCAATTATAGAATATCTACTAACTCCCCTAACAAAAAATGTGTTATTTCTGTGAATAAAAATACAAAACTCAACCGAGAAATTTACAAACCTAAATAAGTAGAAAGACTTGTGGGCTGGGCGCAGTGGCTCACCCCTGTGATCCCAGCACTTTGGGAGTCTGAGGCAGGCAGATCGATCACCTGAGATTAGGAGTTCAAGACCAGCCTGGCCAACATGGTGAAACTCCATCTCTACTAAAAATGCAAAAAAAAAAAAATTAGTCAGGCATGGTGGCAGGCACTTGCAATCCCAGCTGCTTGGGCAGTTGAGGCAGGAGAATCACTTGAACCCGGGGGGTGGTGTTTGCAGTGAGCTGAGATCGTACCACTGCACTCCAACCTGGGCAAGAGAGCAAGACTCGGTCTCAAAAAAAAAAAAAAAAAAAAAAAAAACAAAGACCTGTTACACTTACAAATGGGAAGAAAAGATGCCAATTCATCCCCACAATAACCAATAATTTGAATGTAATCCTAATCAAAATACCAATGGTCCTTTTGTTTTTGCTTTTTTAAATAAGTTGACACAAATATCCTAAAATTGACCTGAAGGAATAAAAGGGCAAGGTAATTAAGAACATTCTTTCATTCTTTTTTTTTTTTTTGAGACGGAGTTTCGGTATTTTTACCCAGTTGCTGGAGTGCAATGGCGCGATCTCGGCTCACCGCAACCCTCCATCTCCTGGGTTCAAGCAATTCTCCTGCCTCAGCCTCCTGAGTAGCTGGGATTACAGGCACATGCCACCATGCCCAGCTAATTTTTTATATCTTTAGTAGAGACGGTGTTTCACCATTTTGACCAGGATGGTCTCGATCTGTTGACCTCGTGATCCACCCGCCTCGGCCTCCCAAAGTGCTGGGATTACAGGCTTGAGCCACCGCGCCTGGCCTATAACTGGCAATTTCTTAAATAAATTACTGATTTTAAAAATATTGGTAGCTACTAAATATTGGGCACCTATTATGTGCCAGGGATTTATTATTTTACGAAAAAAATAAGGCTTTTAGTGAAAAACATCAGCTCTTTGTCCTATTTCTCACCACCCTGATTACCTATCCTAGAGGCCTCCACTTGTAATTCATTTACCTGTTTCTTCCTATTTATCTTATTGTCTTAATAATGTGCAATATGCAACCATTTCTTAATCCTTTTCAGATTCTGGTAATTATTGACTTTCAACTACATAATCTGACAATGTAGCTCTCTTTCAGCTCCTTCTCCAGCCACTCAGAAACACACACACAGAGCTCACATGTAAACATATACAGAATTTTCTCCTTTTTCACCATCCTACTGTATTATAACAGAATTGCTAGTTCAAGAAATATTGTGCTTATATTATTATAGGGATGTAAATATTATTCACAATTTCTTTCCTTTAAAACATGGTATTTTTCTTGGAATTAATACTTACATCATTTTTAAAATTTTAATACTTTTTAAAAAAATGTTCTTTCAGTGATGTATCTCTAAACTTCCTGCCAGAGGTATAAAATCTATTTTTGGTATGTTTGGATATAGCATGTCATCTATCAATTTCATATTTTTCTTAAAAATCTCTCTCCTGGCACCCTCCATACCTGGACTAGCTTCTCCCAGGCACCATATATTGTCATTCTGGGGCTTCCCATCACTATTGTTCCATGGATCCCCCTTGTCTCTCTGCTGAAATGGATCACTTGTTTTCTGGGTACCATGTCTTTCTCTTTAAAGATTTACTCTCTCATTTTGGAGGAGCACATCCTCCATTGGCTTTTGAAAAAAAAAGCATGGGAAGAACATTTTTGAAACTTTGTAAGGGTGAAATATTATTATTCTACCCTTACACTTGGTTGATAATTTCACTGGGTATAGAATTTTAGGTTTGGATCATTTCCCTCCAGAATTTTGAAGGCATTGCTAATTATCTTAGAGCTTTGAGCATTGCTGGTGAAGTCTCATGCCATTCTGATCCTAATCCTTATCATGTGGCGTGCTTGTTCTGAAAGCTATTGGATCTTCCCTGTGCTTCTGGGGCTCTGAAATTTCACAATCTTATGCCTTAGACAAGTCATTTTTCATTCATTATCCTGGGCTTTTGGTAGTATCTTTTTTTAAAAAAGAAACTTTTGACAGTATATTTGATACATTTAGACATAAAAGCTGATTCACTATACCTAATAATTCCTAATATTTACAATTTCTAATCACTATTTATAAGTAAGGTATTTACATTGTTTTCCTGTCTCTACTGATTGCTTTCATGCTAAGCTGTTGCCTCAAACAATAGAAAGAAAAAAAGCGGTAACTATGTGAGATGATGGATACATTAATTTGTTTGACTGTAGCAACCATTTCATTATCTATATGTATTTGAAAACATATTGTATAGTATACCTTATATATATGCAATAAAATTCATTTAAAAGTTTTAAACACTTAGCAAATAAATGTATCTGCATTTTAATGTTATCAATCTGGAAATTTGTGCCCTTCAGTTCTAGAAATTTAGAGTATTAATTTTTATTTTTATTTTTTGAGACGGAATCTCATTCTGTCACCTAGGCTAGAGGGCAGTGGCACAATCTCAGCTCATTGCAACCTCTGCTTCCTGGGCTCAAGTGATTCTCCTGCCTCAGCCTCCTGAGTAGCTGGGATTACAGGCACGCACTACCACGCCCAGCTAATTTTTGTGTTTTTAGTAGAGATGGGGTGACACCATGTTGGCCAGGCTGGTCTTGAACTCCTGATCTCAAGTGATTCCCCCCACATCAGTCTCCCAAAGTGTTGGGATTACAGGTGTGAGCCACCACATCCAGCTGAATATCTCTGTTTAAAACTACCCCACTCTTTTTTCATGAATGCAGTATTTTTTCTCAGTGGAGTTTTCTTCTACTCCCTGCCTTATCTGTTTCTTCAGAGTTTATTTTCTTGTTTGTTTCTTTTTATCTCTGTTTTCCATATTAGGGAATTTTCTCAAATAATCACACTCCTTCTCTCAGCTGTTTCCAGTGTCCCTGAGTTCATAGCTTTGATTCAACCTCTCCTGAGAGAAAACCTCTGGCTTCTGCTGTGATCAAGGAGTGACAATTGTAGGCTATATTGGAAGAATGTATTTGTGAATTTGTGGTCTGAAAGGGTCTTTTATTTTTTTGAAATATGATCTCACTCTGTCACCCAGGCTGAAGTGTAATGGTACGATCATGGCTCACTGCAGCCATGACCTCCTGGGCGCAGGTAATCCTCCCAAGTCCGCCTTCCAAGAACTGTAGAGACCAAATCTCTACAGTTTTTACTCCCTGTATAGACAGTCTCACTATATTGCCCAGGCTGGTCTCAAACTCCTCACGTCAAGCAAAGCTCTCACCTTGGCCTCCCAAAGTGCCAGGATCGCAAGATTGAGCCATTGTGCCTGGCTTGAAAGTGTCTTCCTGTAGGTTTTTCAATGAGTTTTCCTGTTTTCACACTACCAGTACTACCATCATCCCTTTCATAGGTTCAGTTCCTGAAAGCTTTTGCTCTTGATGTGATTTAGCTTATTTCTTTTTAACTTCTCTCCCTGTCTCCTGCCCACCTCCATCACAAATACTGAATGTTCAACTTTTTTCAGATTGTTAAGTCAGTCACCACTCAGTCATCTGCTTTTCAGCTTCTAAAATGTTACTGGCGTCTTTTTTTCTGGTGTGGTCTTGAGTATTCTTGATCCTTGTGGTTTTATGGATTTTACTATTTATTTCTCCTACCTAACTGTAATTTTTTACCTGTTGACCAACCTCTTCCTATCTCCCTTTGCCTTACTCCTCCTGGCCTCTGGTAACCACTATTCTACTATTTCTGGATCAATCTTTTTAGATTTCATGTATCAGTGAGATCATGCAGTATTCATCTTTCTGTAGTTGGCTTATTTCACTTAATGTAATGTCTTTGAGGTTCATCCATGTTGCTGCAAATGATAGGATTTCATTCCTTCTTATGGCTGAATAGTATTCCATTGTATATATATATACCACATTTTCTCCATCCATTCATCCACTGATGGACATGTGGATTCCACATCTTGGCTATTGTGAAAAGTGCTGCAACAAACATGGGGATGCAGATATCTCTTATACATAATGATTTTCTTTACCTTGCATAAATTCCCAGTAGTAAGATTGCTAGATGATATGGTAGTTCTATTATTATTATTATTATTTTTTGAGACAGGGTCTTTCTCTGTCACCATGCTGGAGTGCATTGGCACGATCACTGCAGTGTCAACCTCCCAGACCCAAGCAATCCTCCTGCCTCACCTTCCTGAGTAGTTGGGACTATAAGCATAAGCCACTGTGCCTGGCTAATTTTTTACTCTTTATACTGGAGATGAGGTCTCACCTTCTTGCCCAGACTAGTCTCCAAGTCCTGAGCTCAGGCAGTCCTCCTGCCTTGGCCTCCTTGGGCTGGATTACCATGCTCAGCCCTATTTTTAATATTTAAGAATATTAAATATACTGTTATCACTATATTTATGGACATACTGTTGTCCATAATGGCTGTACTAATTTATATCCCATCAAGTGTATGTTTCCCTTTCTCCATACCCTTGTCAGCATTTGCTATTTTCTGTCTTTTTAGTAATGGTCATTCTAACTGGGGTAAGGTGATATCTTACTGTGGGTTTCATTTGCATTTCCCTAATTATGAGTGATGTTGAGCATTTTAAAATATACTTGTTGGCCAGTTTTGTGTCTTTTTTTTTTTTTTTTAATAGAGATGAAATCCTGCTCTGTCATCCAGGCTGGAGTGCAGTGGCGTGCTCTCGGCTCACTACCAACCTCCACTGCCCGTGTTCAAGCAATTCTCTTGCCTCAGCCTCCCAAGTAGCTGGGACTACAGGCATGCTAATTTTCTTTGTGTTTGTAGTAGAGATGGGATTTCGCCATGTTGGCCAGGCTGTTCCCAAATTCCTGATCTCAGATGATCCGCCTGTCTTGGTCTCCCAAAGTTCTAAGACCATAGGTGTGAGCCATGGTGCCCAGCCTTCTGTCTTCTTTTTACTTTTTTTTTTCCTTTATAAAGACGGTGTTTCACCATGTTGGTCAGGCTGGTCTTGAACTCCCGACCTCAGGTGATCCGCCCACCTTGGCCTCCAAAGTGCTTGGATTACAGGGGTGAGCCACCATGCCCGGCCCTGTGTCTTCTTTTGAGAAATATTTATTCAGATCACTTGCCCACTTTCTTTTTTTATGAAACAAAGTCTCACTGTTAACTCCCACTTTTAAGTGAGAACCTGTGGTATTTAGTTTTCTGTTCCTGTGTCAATTCACTTTAGAGAATGGCCTCCAGCTCTAACCATGTTGCTGCAAAGGACATGGCTTTGTTCTTTTTTTATGACTGCATAGTATTTCATGGTGTATACGCAGCACACTTTCTTCATCCAATTCACCATTCATGGGCATCTAGGTTGATTCATGTCTTTGCTATTGTGAATTGCACTGCAATGAACATGAGAGTGCATGTATCTTTTGATAGAATGATTTATTTTCATTTGACTATATACCCAGTGATGGCATTGCTGGATTGAATGGTAGTTCTGTTTTCAGTTCTCTGAGAAGTCTTCAAATTGCTTTCCTTAGTGACTGAACTAATTTACATGTCCACCCAAGTGTGTATGCATTCCCTTTTCTCCACAGCCTTGCCAGCATCTATTGTTTTTCAAGTTTCTAATAGTAGCCATTCTAACTGGTGTGAGATGGTATCTTACCGTGCTTTTGATTTTATTTCTCTGATGGTTAGTGATGTGGAGCGCTTTTTCATATGTTTGTCGGCCACTTGTATGTCTTCTTTTGAGAAGTGTCTGTTCATGTCTTTGGCCCATTTTAAATGGGATTATTTGTTTTTTGCTTGTTCAATTGTTTAAGTTCCTTATAGATTCTGGATGTTAGACCTTTGTCAAATGTGTAGTTTGCAAATATTTCCTCTCATTCTGCATGTTTTCTGTTTACTCTGTTGACATTTTCTTTTGACGTGCAGAAGCTTTTTTTTTTTAACTTTAGGTTCTGGGGTACATGTGTAGATCATGCAGGATTGTTGCGTAGGTTCACACATGGCAATGTGGTTTGCTGTCTCCATCCCCCGAGTCACCTACATCTGGCATTTCTCCCCACATTATCCCTCCCCGATCTCCCCACCCCCCACTGTCCCTCCTTTGCCCCCCCAACAGACCCCACTGTGTGATGCTGCCCTCCCTGTGTCCATGTGTTCTCATTGTTCAGCACCTGCCCATGAATGAGAAAATGTGGTGTTTGATTTTCTGTTCTTGTGTCAGTTTGCTGAGAATTATGGTTTCCACATTCATCCATGTCCCTACAAAGGACACAAACTCATCATTTTTTATGGCAGCATAGTATTCCATGGTGAATATGTGCCACATTTTCCTTGTCCAGTCTATTGTTGATGGGCATTTGCGTTGGTTCCAGGTCTTTGCTATTGTAAACAGTGCCACAATGAACATACAAGTGCATGTGTCTTTATAATAGAATGATTTATAATCCTTTGGGTATATACTCAGTAATGGGATTGCTGGGTCAAATGGAATTTCTATTTTTAGGTCCTTGAGGAAGCACCACACTGTCTTCCACAATGGTTAAACTATAATTTACACTCCCACTGAGTGTAAATTATATTACCCTATTATGTAAAAGGGTTCCTATTTCTTCACATCCTCTCTAGCATCTGTTGTCTCCAGATTTTTTAATGATTGCCATTGTAACTGGCGTGAGGTGGTATCTCAATGTGGTTTTGATTTGCATTTCTCTAATAATTAGTAATGATGAACATTTTTTCATATGTTTGTTGCCCTCATGTATGTCTTCTTTTGAAAAGTGTCTCTTCATATCCTTTGCCCACTTTTGGATGGGTTTTTTTTCTTATAAATCTGTTTTAGTTCTTTGTAGATTCTGGATATTAGCCCTTTGTCAGATGCGTAGATTGCAAAAATTTTTTCCCATTCTATTGGTTGCCAGTTCACTCTAATGAGTGAATCATGTCCTCAGGTGAGTGGGCTGATGCACCCAGCAATTTTCTTGCCCGTTTTAAAAAAAGAGTTATTTGAGTTTTTGCTAATTGTTTGTTTGAGTTACCCATATTTTCTGGATATTAACCTCATGTCAAATACCGAGTTTGCAAACATTTTCTCCATTTCGTAGGTTGTCTCTTCACTCTGTTGATTGTTTCCTTTGTTGTGTAGAAGCTTTCTGGTTTGATGTATTTGTCTATTTGTCTATTTGTCTATTTTTGCTTTTGTTGCCTATGCTTTTTAGGTCTTATTTAAAAAAAAAAAAATCCTTTCCCAGACCAATATCACAAACTATTGACCAATGTCACAAACTATTTCCCAATGTTTTCTTCTAGAAGTTTCACAGTTTCTGATCTTACGTTTGTCTTATCAGTTGATATTTGGGGTCTTAAAACATTGATTTTTCATTCTTTACTAAAATCTCATTACTTTTAAGAGTCAAGTAGCTTTGTTCTTCCTAGGTGTATACATGATAAATATTGATAATGTAATACCTTTTTACTTTTTTTTTAATAGAGATTAGGCTTTACCATGTTGGCCAGGCTGGTCTTGAACTTCTGACCTCAAGTAATCCACCAGCCTTGGCTTCCCAAAGTGCTGGGATTACAGGTGTGAGCCACCGTGCCCGGCCGACCTTTCTATATAATAGATATATCACTTATTTTCTTTCACATCCTATTGTCTTGGGCATCTGTGGTGCACAAGGTATGTATTAAATGCTTAACACATACACACATACAGCACACACAAATGTTTGCCATCCTGAATGTCTAAAATAGCATATTCCTGCTGCCATTTTTCTTAGTTAGCAGGCTTTATAAACATAGAAACAACCCTGATTTTTAAAGAATTAGGAACATTATTGCAAACAAAGTAAATAACCAGCATGTTGCCTTCCCTTAGACCCCTTTCTTAATAGTATCATACAAGAAAGTTCAACTTTCTGGTATCTTCCTAGTTCCCAACTGCAGCTTTACAAGGAGGCCTGCTATGATCATGCCATTAAAATTGTAAACCACTCCCTCTCCCTCAAAATGTAATCCTTTTTTTGCAGCCTCTATTTTTTCCATAGCACCTTTTACCATCTAACATATTATACAATTTAGTTGATTATCATTTTTTATGGCTTTTAACCATCCCCTTTACATACTCTCTCTCTCTCTCTCTCTCTCTCTCTCTCTCTCTCTCTTTCTCTCTCCTTGAAAGCAGGAATCTTTGCCTGTTTTGTCCATTGATTTTCCTAGGTACTTAGAATAGTGCCTTTCACATGGTATGGACTTTATAAATATTTACTAAATGAATAAATGCATCAACGAACACTGCGGTGGCAGTAGGCAGTTCTTGACTTTTTCTGTTGCCTGAAGTCGAGTCAATTGCCAACTTTACTACTACATTTCTGGGGTTAAATTCTAGTGTGTGTTTATGTGGTGGGAAGACCGGGAGGTGGACAATATTAAATGCACAGTAGATTACATAGAGTTGCAAGTGCCAAAAAGGAAACAAAACACGGGAGAATAAAAACCGGGAGATGAGAGGCTAACATTTTAGATGGGAGGAAGATCAGGTAAAAGATGAATTAGCAGTGAAAATCTGAAAGAAGTGGCGGTTCAAGGCATATGGATATCTGGAGGAAGAACATTCTAGGGAGAAGGGATGGAAAGCACAGACACTGAAGACGAGATCATGTCTGATGTCTTTGGAGAAAAAGCAAGTGGTCCAGTGTGTCTGAATCACAGAGAGGGAGAGGATGGGGAGAAGAAAACAAGGCCAGAGAAGTAAATGGAGGGGAGGTGGCCAGATCATGTAAGGAAGCAAAGATCACAAAAGAACTTTAGTTTTTATCCTAAGTGAGGTACGAATCCACTGGAGAATTTTAAGCACAGGAGGACATGAACTGATTTACATTTAATGGAATCATTCTCACTGAGGTTTTGAGAACAGACAGCATAGGAACAAGAATAGAAGCAGGGATGTGGCTGGGTACAGTGGCTCACGCCTGTAATGTCAGCACTTTGAGAGGTCAAGCTGTGCAGATCACAAGGTCAGGAGTTCAAGATCAGCCTGATTAATCTGGTGAAACCCCCATCTCCATCTCAAAAAAAAAACAAAAAACAAAAAACAACAGTAGGGATGCAAGTTATGATGCCACCTTTGTTATACAGATGAGAGGTAATGGTGGCTAGGACTAGAATAGCAGCAATAGGGGTGGTAAAAGGTACTGAGTTTCAGAAATATTTTGAAGACAAAGCTAGTGGGATTTGCTAATGGACTGAGTATGTGTTGTAAAATAAATACAGAAATAGAAGAAAACATGAAGATAACATCATGGTTTCTGGCTTAAGTAACTTGAACAAGAAGTTAGCACTAGCTAAGATGAGGAAGAAAGAAACAGATTGAGGGGGATGAGGAATGTGGTTTGAAACGTTTTAGCCTATCAGTCATGTCAAGTATGTAGTTAGACAATGAGTTGGAGAGTCCTAAGCAGGAGACAGAAATCTGACAATCATAGTTCATCGAGTTGTTTTTTTTTTTTTTTTGACAGAGTCTCACTATGTCACTCAGGCTAGAGTGCAGTGGTGTAATCTCAGTTCACTGCAACATCCACCTCCCGGCTTCAAGTCATTCTCTTGCCTCAGCCTCCTGGGTTGCTGAGACCATACGCATGCACCACCATGCCTGCTTAATTTTTGTAGTTTGAGTAGAGATGAAGTTTCGCTATATTGCCCAGGTTGGTCTCAAACTCCTGGCCTCAAGTGATCCACCCTCTTTGGCTTCCCAAAGTGCTGGATTACAGATGCGAGCCACTGTGCCTGGCTTCATTGATGAATTTTAACACCATATTATTGGAGAGGGAACATCTAGAGAACGAAGCATATCAAAAAGAGAAAAGTCCAAGTACTGAGCCAGGGGAATCATCAAATATTTAGAGGATGAGATGATGAATCAGCTAAATGGAATAAGATAGAAAGACCAGCAATATAGGAAGAAAGCTGGTGAACGTAGTATCCTGGAAAGTGGGTAAAGAACCTTTTTCAAGGATGGAGAGTTGTCCAAATATGTAAAAATGCTGTTAACAGGATGTTTAAGATGATAATTGAGAAATGACTACTGAGGCTAGCAATGCAGAATATCATAATTGAACCGTGTCCCCATAAAAAGATGTGTTGGAATACTAACTCCTATTACCTCAGAATGTGACCTTATTTAAACACAGGGTTTTTACAGATGTAATCAAATCAAAATGAGGTCATTAGGGTGGACCCCAATATAATACGACTGGTCTTATAAAAAGGGAGAAGTCGACTAAATTTTTTAATTAAAAGATACAGCCAAAACCTAACGGTATACTATATCCAGACCCATTTCATATCCAAAGATACACAAAGACTAAAAACAAAGGGTTGGAGAAAGATTTACCAACAAAATAGAGAACAAAAACAAATAAATAAACAGAAAGGAGTTGCAATTCATGCATTTGATAAAACAGATTTCAAACCAACAAAGATAGAGTGGTATAAGGATCAATGCATCCTAACACCCAGATACCTAAGACCCATAAAGAGATTCAGACTCAATGAAACAGAAAATTAATAAGGATATCCAGAATCTGAACTCAGATCAGTAACAAGTAAACTTAATAAGCACTTGTAGAACTCTCCACTTTAGATAAATAAAATATACATTCTCCATTTTAAATACACAAAATAATGATCGGCCATTATTAATACCCATTTATAGAATAAAGCAATATTCCTATTTTCTCTCCCTCTTTTTCTTCCTTTCTTTTCCTTTCCTAAAAAAAAAGGGAGAAGTTTAGGCACACAGCGAGAAGCACACAAGGGGAACACACTGTGAAGACTGGGGTTGTGCTGACTTATCCAAGGAACAATCAAGAATTAGGGCAGAAACCTGAACAGATTTTTCCTAGAACCTGTAGGGGAAGCATGGCCCTGCTGACACCTTGATTTCATAATTCCAACCTCCAGACCTGTGAGAGAATAGATTTCTGTGTTTTAGCCACCTAGTTTGTGGTACTTTGTCACTGCAGCCCCAGCAAGCTAATACATGGAGATGAATGATTGTCACGAGAAGAAAAATTACAATAAAATTAAAAGGATCTAATTGGAGTGGGATCCAGAGAGAATAACAAGGAGGAAGCTGAATAGAGTGTGTATAATCAAGACTTTTAAGGTGTTTTTCCATAAAAGGAAGGAGAAAAATAGAAGAAGGCAGAAAAGCAAATGGTCTGAAAGAGCAGCTTTTTGTTTTTTTAAGTAGGAGAAATAATAGTATGTTTGATACTAATGGGAATGATTCATTAGAGAAGGAAAATTTGAACTTGCAGGAGATGGGGTAGATCTGTCTGCACTGAAGGAGACTGAGACTCACAAGGATAGGTTATTCACGAACAAGAGGAAGTAAAAAGGGTACAGAAGCACAGGTGCAGGGTGATGGCAGTGGCTTCATATCCTCCCACTGCTCAGAGAAGTAAGAAATAAAGCCATCAACTGAGAGTTAAGAAGACTGGAAATTGGTAGAAAGAGAAGAAAATGAAATGGCAATTTGGGAGTGTGGGAAAGAGCAGAAACTGGTCATAGTAAGTGACAATTTTCATATGCTATTGAAACTGATTGGCACACTTTATTTAAAAATTTCTCATCTATATTTATAATGAAAATTAGCCTACAGTTTTTTGGGGGATGGGTTATGTGTCAGATGTCAATAAAAATATATAATAATAATAATAACTACCATTACTGAGTTCCTCTTTTGTGCCAGGTACCGGGTAAAGCATTTCTACTAATTAGCTCTTTCAATTCTCATTGTAACAAGGAAATCATATATGTCTTCCTCTGCTTTTTTTTTTTTTTGAGACAGAGTCTCACTCTGTTGCCCAGGCTGCAGTGCAGTGGCGTGATCTCAGCTCACTGCAATCTCTGCCTCCCGGGTTCAAGTGATTCTCCTGCCTCAGCCTCCTGAGTAGCTGGGATTACAGGTACGCACCATCACACCTGGCTAATTTTTGTATTTTAGTAGAGACGGGGTTTCACCTTGTTGGTCAGACTGGTCTTGAACTCCCGACCTCTTGATCAGCCCACCTCAGCCTCCCAAAGTGCTGGGATTATAAGCATGAGCCACCACGCCTGGCCACTTCCTCTGCTTTTTGGATAAGGAACTTAACAACCTATGTTAAGTTCTGGAAGAGGTGATATAAAAATGGGAATTATCTATTCTTTGGAAATCACAAAAAAACTAACTAAAAGAAAACATCAGTTTTAAAAATACAATATTCAAAATGAAGAAATAAGGCAGGTATGGTGGCTCACACCTGTAATCCCAGCACTTTGGGAGGCTGAAGCAGGAGGATGGCTTGAGGCCAGGAGTTTGAAATCAGCCTGAGTAACACAGTGAGACCCTCATCTCCACAAAAATTTAAAAAACTAGTCAGGTGTGATTGTGCACACTTATTGTCCTAGCTACTCAGGAGTCTGAGGCAGGAGGATTGCTTAGGCCTAGGAGTTTGAGGTTGCTATGATCTTACCATTGCACTCCATCCTGGGCAACAGAGCGAGACCCTGTCTCTATAAAACAAGTAAACAAACAAACAAAAATGAAATGAAGAAATAAAGAGGTAATGGCTTGTGAATTGAATAAACATCTTTCTATTTACATGTGGATATTTCTAATTAAAAGAATGAAGCCTTTAATTTAATAAATATTCTTAGGAAAAGATGTGAATCATTACTATCAACCTCATTCATCACCATGTTCTATCTGTCTCTTATCACTGTTCTGTCTCCAAATACATTGCAAACCACTCTCTTTATTTTCATAAGCCATCGTTCTTAGGGTAGGCTGCTACTACACAAGACTGGACTATTGCATGGCCTTTCTGTTGGTTCTGCCTCACTTTCCGGTACCGCTTGTACTCATTCTGTAGACAGCAACTGGAAGAACTTATTTTCTGTGTATTTACTATTTTACAACTGAGTACTGCCAACAAAGTAGCCTAATTTATAAAATATTCAGCTGTATAAAATAATGTATAGTGCTTAATTACAAATGGAAAGCATAATTTTTGAAAAATGAACACTTGAACATAACATAGGATCCTACAAAAAGGCATTAAGCCAAGTGGTTTTTAATTTGCTTATGCTGACATTTCTCCTTTTCTCCTTTTTTTTTTCCAGCCACTGGAGTATTTCATGATCTTTCTTCTTTATATGTTTCCAGTGGAATTATTTTCCCAAGTCACTCTTCCCAACAGAAAAAACTAAAATGTACTAAATGAACTCTAATTCCAGGAATTTCATGAAAAATCACAACAAGCTCCATTTTCCAGAGATTTCCCTAGCAGAGAGAGGTGACCTAAGTACATCATGAGCACCTTGACGTATTTGCTCTTAATAATCTTTTCTCTCTAGGGCTTAGCAGTATGAGTGGCATATATTAAATGCTCAATAAATATATCTTAAACACTATTAAATGAGTACAACATTTAATATTTTGTAAGAGAGTCTAAAATTTTTTGAGCCATAAACTGGATGCTCCAATAGAGTGCTTCTGTATTTCGATTATATAATCATGTGATTTTTTTTTTTTTCTAAAACTGTGAGTTTTGAGCTCTCTGAGGTATGCATTTTCTTTTTCATTCTTGACAGCTAATTTGCAATACTTTCCACTGGTCACATACTTGCCCTTTTATCTAAAATGTCAAGTTTCTCAAAGTTTACCTTGAAGCATGACCAAAGACTGTCGAAGTCGGCTGTTTTCTTTCCGAGTGTTTGTTAGTTTTTCTTTCAGGCTTTTTATTTTGGCGCACAATTCTTCCTTTGACAATTCTGCTAAAGGCTCCTCATCCTCACTGGAGCTTTCACCAGGCAGAAAGGCATTTCCTGAATATGGGTCTCTCTAAAATAGAAGGCAGGCACAACAAAAGAAGCCTCATAGCATCTTTAATGGTTTATCCCAGGTTAACCATTGCATGTTGTTGGGAATTCATCAGACCCACGAATTTCTTGTTCTCACAGGCACCTCCTGCTACTGAGTATGAACTGGATGTGCTGGGGGCGCCCCACAACCATGCTCCCCCGACATCCACCGTGATCCACATCCGCAGCGAGACCTCCGTGCCTGACCATGCCATCTGGTCCCTGTTCAACACCCTCTTCATGAACTCCTGCGGCCTGGACTTTATAGCGTTCTCCCACTCCGTGAAGTCTAGGGTCAGGAAGATGGTTGGCGACCTGACCGGGGCCCAGGCCTATGCCTCCACCGCCAAGTGCCTGAACATCTGGGTCCTGACCGTGGGCATCATCATGACCATTCTACTTATCATCATCCCAATACTGATTTTGCAAGACTATCAATAGATCAAGAGGAATCATCTCGGCCAGGGAACCTGCTCTGCTTGTGACCTGTCTCCCACCTACTCAACCTTCCATTCCTGGCCCTGCTCCGGAGCTGAGTGCTGTATCTGCCCTTTATCCTCACATACTTTTCTACAGTAGCATTCGATACAGTGCATGTGTTCCTGGTTAAAAAAAAGAAACTAAAAACTAAAAAAACAAAAAAAACAAACAAAAAAAAACTCCATAAAGTAAAATTTTGTAGCTTCTCTTACAGTTTCCAATCCCTAGAACCTAAATATTCTGTATTTATGTTTAAATCCTGAGAACAGATGTCATTAATATGCAACAAAAGATGTGCAAGATCTTTATGAGGGAAGCAAAAAAAAAAAAAAAAAAAAAACTTGACTGAAAGATAATCTAAATTAATGTAGAGAGAATCATGTTGAAATATAAGAAGGCTTAACTAATTTGCCATTTGTTCAATTATCAATTTATTGTGAAACCATGATTGTGGTTCATTATTTACAAGTAATATTGTTTTTATTAGATTGCAACGTTATTGGTGAAAATGGTAAAAAGCATTTGTTGAGTGTACATCAGGCATTTAGTGGTGGTGTAGGTACTTTATCTGTACCTTTATATGAAATGCCCACTTTACAAATGAGAGAATAGATTCAGATATATTGTCATTTGTTAAAGGTCACACATCTAGTAAACACTGGAGCTTGGAATAGATCTCAAGATTGGCTCCTGTAGAATCCTTAATTTAAAAAAATATTTATTATCCCAAAATTGAGCCATAGAATTAATATGATTTCAATAAAAATCTAACAAGATATTTTGATAACTTAATAAATTGGTTCTAAAATTTATATGGAAGAACAAAAGGCCAAGAATATCCAAAGCAATGCTAAAGAAGTACAAGAAGAAGGGTCTTTCTTCACAAATAAAAAGTCTTATTAAAAATCTAGAGCAATTAAAACAGTAGGCTGTTGGTTCAGGGATAGACAACATGACCAAGAAATAGAAGACAGTGACCCGAGACTGGGCATGGTGGCTCATGCCTGTACTCCCAGCACTCTGGGAGGCTGAGGCAGCATGATCTCTTAAGCCCAGAAGTTCAAGGCCAGCCTAGGCAATGTGACAAAACCATGTTTCTACAAAAAATACAGTAATTATCCAGGCATGGTGGTGCACACCTGTAGTCCTGGTTACTTGGGATACTGAGATGGAAGGATTACTTGAGCTTGGTAGGTTGAGGCTGTGGTGAGCCATGATCACATCACAGACTGGAAGACAGAGCAAAACCCTGTCTAAAATAAAAAAAAAAAAAGGGAGTGCCCCAAAATAGATGCACGCAGATAAAGAACTTTGACATGATAAAGGTGACATGGCAGCTTACTGCAGAAATGGGATCTGTTCAACAAATAAAGCTTAGAAAAATTGGTTAACCATTTGGAAAAAAAATTTAAGGAAATGAATCTCTTATTACACACACACACACACACACACACACACAACTTCAGATGGGTTAAGAATGTAAACATCAAGAACAGAACTTTAAGTTTTGCAAGAAAACTAAGTGCAGGTATTTTGAACTTGGGGCAGGAAAGAATTTCTTAGGCATAAAATCATTGATCATAATTAGAAAGATTAATAAAGTCAGTTAAATTAAAATTAAGAACTTTTGTTCATTAAGGCACATTAAAGAAAGTGAAAAGACACATCACAACTTGTGGATATTTGCAATACTGTTAAGTGGCAAATCAGTAAGGAAAAAGAAGCCAGCAACTCAATGGAAAAATAGGCAAAAGACACAAACAATTTACAGAATAAAAAACCCATAGGGCTTCTAAATATACAAAGGGATGCTCAACCTCATTAACAATCAGGGAAAAGATGATCCTGATGACAATGAGATATCATTTGGGGCAAAAAAAAAAGAATAAGCTTGACAAGAGCATGGAGTACACGCAGATCCATGGAATTTCCTCATATTGCTGGTGGCAATGTAAATTGGCAAAACTACTCTGGAAAACATTTGACATTATCTTGTAAAGTTTAACATTCACCTACCCTCTGATCTTGTAATTGATTTATAGGTCTATACATAAGGGACACTTTCAACATTTGTATACAAGGAAATATGTCCAAGACTTTCAATAACAGTGTTGCTCCTAATATTGAAAGCCTGAAAACAGCCCAAATTCCCATTGATAGGACAATGGGCAAAGGAGTTGTGTTAGTTACAAGTTGGGATATTATACAACATTGATAGTGAATAAATTATAGCCAAAATGAACCACTTTTGGTAAAATGTAGAGTGAGAAATGCAAGTTCCAGAAGTAAACATAATATGGTACACTTTTTGTAAAGTTTGAGAACAGGTAAAACTAATGATACATTATCTAGATAAATATATGTCATATATGATATATAATCCATAATATATATGTTTAAATAGAAATGGGTAATGAGACTACATTACAGGTGTGTATGTATATTTTTATAACACTATTTTTGTTATTATTTATTTATTTCCTTTTTCAGTTGGAGTCTCACTCTGTCTCCTAGGCTGGAGTGCAGTGGCATGATCTCGACTCACTGCAACCTCCACCTCCCGGGTTCAAGTGATTCTTCTGCCTCAGCCTCCCAAGCAGCTGGGATTTCAGGCACGTGCCACCATGTCCAGCTATTTTTTTCTTTTGGTACATTTTGTAGAGACAAGGTTTTGCCATATTGCCAAAGCTGGTTTCAAATTCCCAACGTTAAGCGATCTGCTCACCTCAGCCTCCCAAAGTGCTGGGATTACAGGCATGAGCTACCACTCCCAGACTATAAAGCTATTAAAACACAAGTAAATTAAGCAAAATTGAATATAATTGCCTTTAGAATGAGGCAGGCAGGGGATGGGGTAGGTGAGGAGTCTATAGGAAGTTATGAGTTATAATAATGTTTTAGGTCTTGGGAGGGGCAGCAGATTTATTGGAGCGCATAGTATTTTTTAAGTAAAAAATGAAAGCTCACTTGAGGCAATATATAGAGAATATCTATCATATTGCATTGCACATAGTAAACATTCAGTAGTCATTTTTTTGGCTGTTTGTGGTGGCTCATGCCTGCAATCCCAGTACTTGGGGAGGCCAAGGCAGGTGGATCACTTGAAGTCAGGAGTTCAACACCAGCCTAGCCAATGTAGTGAAACCTTGCTTCTACTAAAAGTACAAAAAAATTAGCCAGGCATGGTGGCATGTGCCTGTAATCCCAGCTACTCTGGAGGCTGAGGCAGGAGAATCACCTGGACCCGGGAGGTGGAGACTAGTGAGCCGAGATCGTGCCATTGCAGTCCAGCCTGGCAACAGAGTGAGACTCTGTCTCAAAAAAAAAAAAAAATTCATTTTTATTGTGTTAGTATACAACATAATTTCTTTCTCTGTAATTAATCTCCTTTCTCCATTTCCATTCATATTTCCCATTTATAACCTTCTGATTGAGACTATGCTATAAGGAGGTCTCAATTTGGGGGATTATTGAATCAGAGAAGGTAGAGAACAGATTCAGTCAAAGAAAAGCATTCACATTTACCTTTTAGTTTAAAACATAGTCTTAAAGGTCTATAGTAAGACAATTATTTGAAAACATGCTTTTAAGCTGTAACATTCAAGCTGTGTTGAGACAAAAAGATTTTCTCAAACTACCAAACTGGCATATATATATATACATACACACATACACACACACACACACACAAATATACATGCATGTATATGTGTATATATATATATATATATACACATACATATATATATATCTACAAATCTGGAAAATAGGAGTACAGAGTGGAATTTATAAGGATACAAACCTAGAAGTTTGTTGTATAAAATGTTAAAAATTTAACACGAGCGTAGAAGAGGTGAAAGCATGACATAAAGAAAGCCTCTACTGCCCAGGAAAAGAAAAGACCTGGTGCATAGAGGTGGAACCTGGGGAATGAGAACTTAATTGGCATGAAATCTGATTTAAATGTCTTTGCTCTTCCTGCCCTGCCCTTTAGGGGGAAAGAAGATGAATTTCAGGGGTTGGGGGTATATGATAGAGACATATGGATAAACAGGGACAATCCCAGAACAGCAGGCTGGCTCCTTGCTTAGTGCATTCTTAAGTTCTCTAAGGAGCCCTCATGTTCAGCATCAAGGCAACATGGTGTCTCTCTGGGCCATAGACTGGAAATGACCAAATTGGTGTCCAGACAAATGGGCCACAGACTGCATCCAGATTTCCCAGAGGTCATAAAAACAGCTGGAGAATCCAAATGTTGCTTGTGTCCTAGTAAGGGGATAGGTAAGTTCTGGGGGAACTAATGAAATATAAACAGCTGGCCAAGCACGGTGGCTCACACCTGTAATCCTAGCACTTTGGGAGGCCAAGGCAGGCAGATCACTTGAAGTCAAGAATTTGAGACCAGCCTGGCCAAAAGGTGAAATTTGTCTCTACTAAAAATACAAAAAAATTATTTAAAAAAAAAAATAAAAATTTTAAAAAGCCTGGCGTGCTGGCTCATGCCTGTAATCCAAGCACTTTGGAGGCCAAGATGGGCAGATTACCTGAGGTCAGGAGTTCAAGACCAGCCTGACCAACATGGTGAAACCCCGTCTTTATTAAAAATAAATAAATAAATAAAATTTAAAAAAATAAAAAAATAAAAATTAGCCGGGTGTGGTGGCTCATGCCTGTAATCTCAGCTACCTGGGAGGCTGAGGCATGAGAATCGTTTGAACCCAGGAGGTGGAGGTTGCAGTGAGCAGAGATCATTCTACTGCACTCCAGCTGAGGTGGCAGAGCCAGACTCCATCTCAAAAAAGAAAAAAAAAGAGAAACACAAACAGCTTAATAGCTAGACAGAGAGGCCACAAGGTGTTAGAACATTATAGAGGATGGCAGTGTGAGCCGGGATGACAAACTTCAGCAGCAGCTACCAGTAGAATCCCCAATGGACCTGTAAGGATTGGCTCAGTGGTAACACCAAGGGATACCCTGTAACAAGGCAGGAAAATTAAAACCTCAGTAAAAGATCAAGTATCTTTCCCCAGAGGCTGAAGGTAAGACTTTGAAAAACTTGGTTCACTTCCCAAGAAAAGAAGTACAAAGTGGAAGAAGGGAAGAATTTAGAATTCATTGAGGCTTAAATCCTGAAGTGACTTAAATAATAATAGCACAGAAAGATTGTTTTACACTAAAAAATGAATAAACAAGTTTAAGCTTTTTCTTGTCTCATCAATCAATAACGGAGAATTGAAAGCCAGATGATATCAGTTACAGAAAATACATTTAGATTTTTATATGATTTGTAGCATTTCCATTCAACCTTTAGTTTATTTTGTTTATTTATTTATTAATTTATTATTATTATTATTATTATTTTCTGGAAGCAAGGTCTTGCTCTGTTGCCCGGGCTGGAGTGCAGTGACATAATTTTAGCTCATATGTATATGTTTATATATTTCATTGTTATATATGTATTTGCATATGTATATATATATATACATATGCAATACATCTTATAGTGATGCAAATTACTAACATATGTAGACAAATAGCTAATGTACTCACATTAAATGTATAAATCCTAAAGAAAAAATGGCATATTGATTAAATAGAAATAAGAAACTCTTAAAAACTGAAGACAGCCTATTGAGACCATAATTCTATGAGCAGTAATTACAATCTATGGTCTAGTTTTTGTTAGCAAGTTTTAGCAAGTTGCTACAAGAAGGAAAGGACATAAGGCGAAAGCCAATCCATTTGTAAGCATCAGTGGAAGGAAATAAAGTTAATAGACTCATATTAGATTGGAAGACTATATTTGTAGTATCTCAAACCATAAGAGACAAATTTCTATAATAGATAAAATATTTGTGCAAATCAATAAGAATTGACAGAACAGGAAATCCACCAGAATAAACCAAGAAAACAAACAGAAAACAAAAACTTTATAGAAAAATGGACAGTGCAGAGACTGCTATCTATCTCCAGGTATCTGTTCTCTCATTCTTGTATAGTACACTAAAGGTTTTAGCTGGGCTCATGTTGTCAGCTAAAGACTTCATTTCCCTGACTCCCAAGCAACTCAGTGTGACTATATGACTAAGTTTCCTCCAATAGGATATGAGCAAGAGTGTTGTGGACCACTGACTTATTCATAATCTTAAAGGAACAGGCATGGCTTCTTCTGCCTGTATTCTTCTTCTGTTGGCAGAGGGGAAGGCATGATGAGAGAGTGAGGATGGTCATCTTAGAGCCAGAGATAGAGGCTGTGTGTTGAGGGAGGTAGATCAACAAGGTAAGAGGGACCCTCAACATGCGGAGCTGCCATAGCACCCCCTCTTACTATGAGGTAAGAGGGAAATAAACTTCATCCTGTATAAGCCATTTATATGTTATTTGGGTCTTTTTTACAGCCTGTGCAACATATATCACAACTAGTCCAAAACTTAGTACCCAGAAGTAGGAATATCTAAAACCTGAAATACATTTGAATGACTGAGGTCAGGTGGTAGGCACACTAGATGGCCGTTGATTCTCGGTAGACTTCGGGGCATATTTGGTACAACAGTCCCCTGGAATACCTTTAAATGCAGAGCACACGCTTGTTGAACCTGGAAGAAGAATGCTGGTGTGTATCAGCTACTCCTTTTCAGGGCTGGGCAGCTTGCAAGCAGACATGGAAGGCTCTTTTAGTGCAGTATGCAATTTAAATGAACAGAAAGTACAATGATGTTCAATCTTCAAGTTTTGAAAAAGCCAATTACTTTTATGTCTAAATAGCAGGAGGTAAGACTGTATCCTCAAAGCTTTCTCAAGAGTTTTCTTTAAGTGTTGTTGCCAGAGAATGAAATCCAGCCCAGAGGTAAGCTTCAGATGCAGGGTGTTACCTTCAAGCTTTTTGTTTTGTATGGTTGTTTAGATAAATTGGAGAGAAAAGAGGCTGAACACAAATGCCATAATTGAAGAGAACAGTTTTCAGGCTTATGATCTATGATCAAATAAAATCTCTGGCTATAGTGAATTTCAATGGAACAAAAAAGAAATAAGTGGTTTAGAAAGCTATTAAGTTTTTGCTAAAGAAGTCTCAGTACTGGTCTGTAAGAGCATGTCACTCTTTTACCTCTCAAGCATTCCTTGAGTTCCCCCAAACCTGCACCAGGAGATTAAGACAATGAGGTATCATTTTCGCCCATCAATTTGGCAAAAATTAGAAATCTGGATATTAATGCTAATGGTTAGGAAAGTACAAATATAGGAACCTCTTAAACACTGATGCTGGGCACGCAGACTGATATGAACACTCTTGAAAGTAATCTTAAAATATCTAGTCAAATGAACTAGAAATAAACATATAACTTAAAAGGTATAAATCACTCTCCCATGTATTATCCCAGATAAATTGTCACACAGTTGTTTTTTTTTTTTCTTTTGAGACAAGGTCTGACTCTGTCACCCAGCCTGAAGTGCAGTGGTGGGAACACAGCTCAATGTAGCCTCAAACTCTTAGGCTCAAGCAATCCTCTCACCTCGGCTTCCCAAGTAGCTGGGACTACAGGTGTGAGTGACTGCACTTAGTTAATTATTTTTTTTGGGTTAGAGACAGAGTCTCTCTGTGTTGCCCAGGTTGGTCTTAAACTCCTGGGCTCAAGTGATCCTCCCGCCTTGGCCTTCCAAAGTGCTGGGATTATAGGCATGAGCCACTGCACCTAGCCTTACACATTTTCTTAAAAGGACATGTATAAGGATATTTACTTTGTCACTGTTTGTGGTAGCAAGATGCTGGAGGTAACCTGGCTCATCACTGAGGAAATGATAAATAAAACATGGTACTATTCAGCAGCTAGAAGCAAGGTATCAGATGTATACATAGTAATATAGATAGATATTAAAAACAGTGCTAATTGTGTGAAAGCAAGCCAAGTGTCCATCAATGAATGAATGGATAAAGAAATCGTAGCATTAATATATTTAAGTGGAATATCATTGAGCCCTAAAAAAGAATGAATTATCACTATTTGCCACAAAGTAGATGAGCCTGGAGGATGTTATGTTAGGTGAAATAAACCACACACAGAAAGAAAATTATTGCATGATCTCACTTATATCTGGAATCTAAAACAAACTTTCAAATATACAGAGCTAGAGAACAAAAGAGTAATTACCAGGGCAGATGGGGCTTACAGGAGAGAAAATGGAGAGATGTAAGTCAGAGGATACGAAGTAGCAGATATACAGAACAAACAAGTTTAGAGATCTAATGTACAACAGGAGGACCATAGGTAATAAAATTGTATTGTGTTGGGGATTCATGCTACATGTGTAGATTTTATCTGTTCTTGTCACAAAAATTTTTAAATGCGCAACTATGAGAGTGATGGATATGTTTCACTATAGTAACCTTTTTACTGTCTGTATGTTTCCAATAATATGTTGTATACCTGAAATACACACAATAAAATTTATTAAAAAAAACAGTGCTGATTGAAAATCCGAAACAGATTAAGGTCTATAACACTACTGTACTACCAAACAATGTACACATAAGGTGGTACAGTGTTGTGTGGTTTGTATTAAATAATAAGAAAAAGATTGGAAACAACCTGTATCTATCACAGGAAACCAGTTATATAAAGGATGGTGAATACACACAGTGTAATAACATGGAGCTGTAAAAGCGACAAAGCGCTTTATATAATAATGGAAATATCTTCAAAATATATTAAGTAAAAAAGCAAAGTATAAAGAAATATATATGTTTAGTTAATTTTTTGCCGAAGGTGGGGATAAGAATGTACATTCATATTTGATTTATTTGAACAAAGAAACACTAGAAAGATAAACAAGAAAGCAGTAAGTGTAATTACTTGTATTGGGAGGCTGGCGGCAGGAACGGAGTAGGTGGGAGACAGGGATGTGAGGGAGACTTTTCACTGTTCACCTTTAAAAAACATTTTAAACTATAAGAATGTAAGATTTATTTAAATAAGTAAGGATATATGAAATAAAACACTATATTACAGAGACATACACAAATATATGTATTACAAAAACACACAAAAAGATACAGAAATAAATATACTGATTGGTTGTCCAAAGCATAGGTGGGTAATGGAAGTGGGGAATTCAGATTTAAAAGGAAAAAATGAATAAATAAAAATAGGAGAGGTGCCCTGACCAAACCAGTGATAAGGACAGGCCACAAACTGAGGTCTAAAAAGAAAAACAAACAGTCTTAAAGATGAGGCACTGGCTGGGCACAGTGACTGATGCCTGTAATCCCAGGCATACTTTGGGAAGCCAAGGTAGGAGGATCATGAGATCAAGAGATCGAGACCATCCTGGCCAACACAGTGAAATAACATCTCCACTAAAAATAAAATTAGCTGGGTGTGGTGGCAGGAGCCTCTATTCCTGCCACCACACCCTACTTGGGAGGCTGAGGAAGGAGAATCACTTGAACCTGGGAGGTGGAGGTTGCAATGAGCTAAGACCATGCCACTGCACTCCAGCCTGAGTGAGGCTCAGTCTCAAAAAAAAAAAAAAAGATGAGGCATTCTAATTTCTTCAGTATTTGGGGAGGAAAAATATTTTCTGACAGTTTGCTGATCTTTAATTTCTTAGACTGTTATTGAATAATAGAAGCAGGTAAATTATCTGTTGAGTATGTTTCTAATTCAACATTTCAACATTTAAAAAAAAGAACGTAAGATGGTCCAGTGACTTACACCTGTAATCTCAGCACTTTGAGAGGCTAAGGTGGAAAGATCACTTAAACCCAGGAGTTTGAGACCAGCCCGGGCAACATAGGGAGACTCTGTCTCTACAAAACATTTTTAAAAAGAGAAAAAAAATAGGATTATATTTCCTCCATTGAATAAAGAAATAAAAAGAGGAATGAAATAATAGAAGAGGGAGAAGCACTAATAAATTATGAAAGAAATCATAAAATTATGATTGAGCTAGATAATAAAGTTGAATCAAGGTAACAAAAAACCAACCTGTCCTTTATCCATGTCACTATTTCCATTTTCTGAGTCCATTGTCTCTGTCCTTTTCCTCTTTCCTTTTCTAAAAGCTTGTGTATTGGTAATTTCATCTGTCTGCAAGATCTTCTGCATTTTCTCAATTAGTTATCAAAGGTTTTCTGATATCCTAGGAGTAGGGAATAACCATGTAGATGATGCTATTCTGGACGTAGCTCAAAAGTTAATGTTTTCCCTTAAAAACAAAAACAAAAACAGGACACATAACATATTCACAACTGTATGTTTCGTAATGGTACTAACCACTCAGATAAACCACCTTTATTAATGTTTCCTATTCTTTGTTCCACTGATAAATTTAGTACACATTTTCATTTGATGCAAAAATCTTTCAATTTCATCATCACAAAGATTTTCATATTTTCATGACAGTGAGTTGTCATTTACAAAATCAAACATTGTAACATTTTTTCATCTTTTTAAGTCTTTTCTTGTCAGTAATATTATGAGGAGTCTAAAAAACAGATTAGAAACATTACAAATTTATAGAAACAATATCTCAGAGGACTGACCTTATATGTCTTTAGTAAAAAGATGTTAATAATAGATTTCATGAGAATCAAAGACTAAAATATTCCAGAGAAATCAATAACAATTTCTTGAAAGGCATTTTCCCTGCTAAAAGTTCTTAAGTCTTGAAATGCAAGATTTTCCTTGGTACAAACTGAAGAATTCTGCCATAAAAAATGGGGGAAAAAAATCTCAAAGGCAATCGTACATTTCATAAAGATTTTAAGATGTAATCCCAGCACTTTGGGAGGCCGAGGCGGGTGGATCACGAGGTCAAGAGATCGAGACCATCCTGGTCAACATGGTGAAACCCCGTCTCTACTAAAGATACCAAAAATTAGCTGGGCATGGTGGCGCGGGCCTGTAATCCCAGCTACTCGGGAGGCTGAGGCAGGAGAACTGCCTGAACCCAGGAGGCGGAGGTTGCGGTGAGCCGAGATCGCGCCATTGCACTCCAGCCTGGGTAACGAGCGAAAATCCATCTCAAAAAAAAAAAAAAGATTTTAAGGAATAATCATTTCTCAAAATCTGATAAAGTAGGCTGGGCGAGGTGGCTCACACCTGTAATCCTTTGGAGGCTGAGGTGGGAAGACTGACCCCAGGAGTTGAAGATCAGCCTGGGAAACATGGCAAAAACCCATCTCTACAAAAAATACAAAAAGTTGCTAGGTGTGATGAGTGACGTTAAATGATGAAATTTAACTTTTGCTATGTACAAATGATGCAGCATGTTAGGTCTCAGCATCCTTACTACTTATAAATATTGGTTTGTTTCCATGAAAAAAATATTTAATTATAGATAATAAAGCTTTAGAGAAAGGACCGAGCTTAGAAGTCTTCAAAAAATATGTAGACTGTTGAACAGATAGTAACATATACTCCTTACCAAATTACACTAAGTCATTATTTTAGAAAATACAGTTCTTTGCCTATTTTAAGTGAAAGTCATTATGATCTACTCTAAGCATAAAATATTTGGATGGTCTTACCAAAAATGCTTGTTGTGACTCTTCTTTGAAAACTTACTTGAGCCGTTCAAATACATGAACAGTGCTTGAGCTAACACAGGACTGTACTGTAAATCTCATTCACAAATATCAGACAGCTTGCCTAGTATCAATCTTTACAAATAATTTCAAAAATAGAAGCAATCAAGCCAGGTGCTGTGGCTCACACCTGCAACCCTAGCACTTTGGGAGGCCCAGGTGGGCAGATCACCTGAGCTCAAAAATTCAAGACCAGCCTGGGCAACATGGTGAAACCCCCATCTCTACTAAAATACAAAAAATTAGCCGGGTGGTGGCTCATGCCTGTAGTTCCAGCTACTCTGGAGGCTGAGAAACAAGAATTGCTTGAACCTGGAAGGTGGAGGTTGCAGTGAATCGAGATCGTGCCACTGCACTCCAGCCAGGGCGACAGTGGGAGACTCGTCTCCAAAAAAGAAAACAAAACACACAAACAAACAAACAAAAAACCCACAAAAGCAAAATATAAAGCAATCAAGAGGTACAGGCAAAGTAGGAAGAGATCCAGGGAATCCCTGCTAGCTTCCTAGTTCCTTCCTTCTCACACCATGCACTCTGTGAGGTCTCCTGTAAATTAATGTAGCAGGTTACTTCGCACAGTGAGAATGTTTGAGTTGTGAAATATCTCTATTTTATATTTCAGAGCTGTGTAGCTTGCATGACACTCTCTAGGAAGTTATATATCCAGATTCTAGGTATGTTTGCCATAAGCAATCCCTAACCAAGGATACACTCTTAACAGCATTCCATAAATACAACAGTAATTGTACAATAATAAATACAATAGTAAATAGTAAATAAAATAGTAAATACATTAGTCTATTTGCAAAAACAGGGTTAATGAACTTTTTCTGCAAAGGGCTAGACAGTAAATATTTTAAGCACTGCAAGCCAGTAGCCCAAATGTAGGATATTACACAGGTATTTACAAAGCAAGAGAAGACGAATTTTCACAAAATTCAAAATCTAACAACTGAGTACAACTTCTTGTAAGCTAAGTTTATTAATGAAAAGAATGGAATTAACAAAAACCATTTTGCTTAATTGGGGTTCAGAGTTAGTGTTCCCTATCAACAAAATCAATTCCAAATGCTCATCTGACCTGTAATGAAATTTTACATATTTCCTCTTTGAAAATGTCTTTCACATTGATAGCTACTGGCATATATTCCATGAACTTATAATTTTCTTAATTGAAGTAAAGTTTACACAATATATAAATTCACCATTTTAACCATTTAAAAGTATGTACATCCATTTAAATTTCAATGATTTTTAGTATGCTTATTATATTGTATAACCATCACCAAGAAATGCCATATATCCCAGAATGAGCTTATAATTTTAGTTGAGCATATTAACTTATTAGAAGACTTTCAAGGAATTTTATTAGATTATTCTCTTGATATTTGCCTTTTAGCATGTCATACTTTGAAGACTAATTACTCCCAATTAAAGGTTAGATGGAAGAGCCTCAAATTCCACAATAAAATGGATTTGGAAATATGGAAATTTATCTTGCATTTGCATTGAGATCTGAGAGGCAGTGCTGGAACTGTAATTTAAACTCAAAAACATAGCCACTGCAAATCTGAGTGGGGATGAAGGTCTCATGTTTTGTTTTAACTTTTGACAATAGGGGAAGTATATAAAGTAGTTTGACATCACTTATGCATCATAAATTAGTCATTGTTAAAAGGATTTTACTTCATCTTAAGTTTTGCTATAAGTGTTTGTTTTTATATAATTTTGTCTTCTAATTTCTTAACAGTTCACTTAAGAAACATTACTAAGCCTACAACGAAAGCTTATTTAAAAAGCCATAGGAGTATGGAACAGCAGTCTCTTTCACAAAAATTTCAATCTTGGCCCCAATGCAAATATTTGCAGTAAAACTTTGCCACTGCTAAGCTATCAAAATGCTGGGTAGTAGGGCAAGTCAGAATATTCAACTTCTATTTGAAGTTCCATGAAAAAATTCATGGAATTGAAGATAGTCAAGTCCACAAGAATGAATATTCACTGTTGACATTATTGGTTCAATAATACATGATATTTTCAGAATTGCCAAGGTGATCTTAAAATTTGTATGAAAATGTAAGAGACTTAGAATGGCCAAAACAATCTTGAAGAAGAATTATCAAATTTATACAGGCAGAAAATAGATAAGTGATTTCTTAGGGGTGAGGAGTAGGCTGGGGAGAGGCAATTGGTATAGCATTTCTTCTTTTTATTAAAAGATGGGGTTTCACCATGATAGCCAGGCTGGTCTTGAACTCCTGACCTCAGGTGATCCACCCACCTCGGCCTCCCAAAGTGCTAGGATTACAGACATGAGCCACCACGCCCAGCCCAGCATTTCTTTTAGAGGGGAAGAATGTTTTAAAAAATGAATAGTGATGGTTGCAAAATACTATGAGTATACAAAAAAAAAAAAAATACCTCCACATTTAACTGTATACTTGATTTTATTTTGTTTTATTTTATTTTAGACAGGGTCTTGTTCCCTCACACAGGCTGGAGCATAGCACCATAATCACAAGGCACTGCAGCCTTAAACTCCTGGGCTCAAGGGATCCTCTTGCCTAAGCCTCCAGAGTAGCTGGGATTACAGGCATGCACCATGACAGCAGACTGATTTTTAGGTTTTGTTTTTTTTTTTTTGTAGAGAAAAGGTCTCAGGATGTTGCCCAGGCTGGTCTTGAACTCCTGGCCTCAAGTGATCCTTCTGCTTTGGCCTCCCAAAGCATTAGGATTATAGACATGAGCCACCATACTTGACTGAATTTTTTTTTCTTTTGAGACAGGGTCTTTCTCTGTTGCTTAGGCTGGAGTATAGTGGTATAATTTCAGCTCACTTCAGCTTTGACTTCTTGGGCTCAAATGATCCTCCCATCTTGGCTTCCCAAATAGCTGGGACTACAGGCGTGTGCCACTATGCCCAGCTAATTTTTTTATTTTTTGTAGAGATGGGGTCTCACTGTGTTGTCTAGGCTGATTTCAAACTCCTGGCTTTAAGTAATCTTCCTGCCTTGGCCTTCCAAATGCTGGGATTATAGGCATGATCCATTGTGTCTGGATTACTCATACACTTTAAATGGATGAACTGATTGGTTTGTGAATATTATTTCAATAAAGCTATTTTTAAAAAATACACATAATGGGAATTTCCAGCTCTCTGGAATCCCCTCCCACATAGTAGGAACTCTTTAAAAAAATATACATAATGGTTTAAATATTTTCTGCAAAGTACCTGCTGATGACTAATAAAATGAATAACCATAAGCTTTAAACACTTTATATTGTCGTTAATTCTGCAAATTTGTCTAATTATTTTTCTGCTGTACACATATTTGTAACATCTTAGTGGATTCCACTTCAGGTTGTACTCAATTAGTGTTTTCTCAATTTATTTGAAACTATTTTTGCCCATAGTTTTTTTCACAAAGGCTATTTATAGAGACTAATTTGTTAGTCACTCTAAACTCAGCATTTGTTTCTCAAATGAAAAAACAACTGAGCAGCTAGAACCAATGAAAACTAACAGTCACTTGCCTGTTATTTAATTGATTATTCTGCTGCTCTCAATGTCCCCAACTCCTTGGGCAAGTATCTTTGCTGAAAGGCTAATAGTTGTAAATACTGTAGTCAAGTATAATTCAATTATTATAACTCACTATCTGTAAATGGCTTTCCTTCTTGGCTAGCAAATGAGCCATAACAAATTTTGCTTGCACTAATTTTCATATTTTAATTTTTGTGAAGAAATTTGGCTGTAATGAAATATGAGATATTCCATTTTAAATTTCCTAATTTTTCTGACTGCTATTTTCCTGTGAGTTGGAAATATTGTGATGAGTGCTTAGTTGGCTAATGTTAACATATATGATGTTCTTTCAGCACAACTGTAATGTCATTGTATAATAAACACAAGCTATTGCAGTGCTCATGCCTATAGTCCCAGTACTTTGGGAAGCTGAGGCAGCTAGATCACTTGAGGCCAGTAGTTTAAGACCATACTGGCCAATACAGTGAAACCCTGCCTGTACTAAAAATACAAAACTTAGCTCGGTGTGGTGGTGTGCACCTTAATCCCAGCTGCTTGGGAGGCCAGGAGGCTAAGGCAGGAGAGTCACTTCAACCCAGGAGGCAGAGGTTGCAGTGAGCCAAGACTGAGCCACTGCATTCCAGCCTGGGTGAAAGAGCAAGACTCTGTCACAAAGAAACAAACACACAAGCAAATCTCACACTCCTTTGCCACCTAATTCAATAACAAAATATAATCTACACTCCACTCTGCTTTAAATACACTAGTGCTAATTTTATCTTTTTTTTTTGGCATGATTGGCATGCACGGACAATAAAAAATAAATTAAAAAGTTGTTTCCCAAGTGGTGCGTGGGGCTTGAGGCTGAGAATGGCCCTTGCTGTCACCAACATGGACACCTCGTATCATGTCCTGTTCTTAGTGCTTCGATGTCCCAACCTGAAGCTGAAGAAGCTGCCCTGCCTGCACATGCCATCAGCTATGACTGTGTATGCTTCTGGTGGTGGTGTCTTACTTTCTCATCACTGGAGGAACAATTTATGATGTTATCGTTGAACCTGAAAGCGTTGGCTCTGTATCGGATGAACGTGTGTGTTAGAGGCCAGTAGCTTTCTTGGCCTATAGCGTAAATAGACAATATATTATGGAAGGACTTACACCCAGCTTCCTGTTTACAATGGGAGGTTTAGGTTTCATAATCCTGGACCAATTGAATGCACCAAATATCCCAAAACTCAATAGATTTCTTCTTCTTTTCATTGAATTTGTCCGTGTCCTACTGAGTTTTTTCATGGCTAGAGTATTCATGAGAATGAAACTGCTAGGCTATCTGATGGGTAAGAGTACCTTTGAGAAGAAATCAGTGGATACTTGATTTGCTCCTGTCAATGAAGTTTTTTTTTTTTTTTTGAGACAGAGTTTCACTCTTGTTACCCAGGCTAGAGTGCAATGGCGCCATCTCAGCTCACTGCAACCTCCGCCTCCTGGGTTCAGGCAATTCTCGTGCCTCAGCCTCCCGAGTAGCTGGGATTACAGGCACGCACCACCATGCCCAGCTAATTTTTTGTATCTTTAGTAGAGACGGGTTTTCACCATGTTGACCAGGATGGTCTCGATCTCTTGACCTCGTGATCCACCCGCCTCGGCCTCCCAAAGTGCTGGGATTACAGGCTTGAGCCACCGCGCCCGGCCTGAAGTTTTAAAGGCTGTACGAATCCTCTAATATGAAACGTGAAAAAGAATAAGAAACAGCAGTAAAGAAATACCTAGTGAAAAAACAGGAAGCATATTGAAGATTGCACTAGAATTTCTTCTTGGTATCAAAGAGACAAGTTTATCACACTATTTTTTTTCCTGCTGACCTATTGATATACTGATGATGTTGAGTGATATTTTCTTCTTAGTTTTTTTTTTTTTTTGAGACAGATTCTCACTCTGCCATCCAGACTGGAGTGCAGTGGTGTGATCTTGGCTCACTGCAACCTCTGCCTCCCAGGTTCAAGCTATTCTCCTGCCCCAGCCTCCTGAGTAGCTGGGATAACAGGCCCGTGCCACTACGCCCAGCTAAGTTTTTTTTTTTCTGAAAGAAAATATACTCCATAGTTACAACTATAATACTGAATGAAGTGATTATTTTTTACAACCTCCTTAGCATTTTTTGGAGATGACATTTCTGATTTTCATAAATTAACAAAAAATCAAGAAGCAAGATTCCATTAGCTGAGAACTCTGGACAGCTGATCAGCTTCACCTAAGGTGCTTTGCATTTATTTTTAAATTTTATTTTATTATTATTTTTTGAGACAGAGTTTTGCTCTTGTTGCCCAGGCTGGAGTGCAATGGCTCAATCTCGGCTCACTGCAACCTCCGTCTCTCGGGTTCAAGTGATTCTCCCACCTCAACCTCTCAAGTAGCTGGATTACAGATGTGCCACGTCCAGCTAATTTTTGTGTTTTTGTAGAGATGGGGTTTCACCAGGTTGGCCAGGCTGGTCTCGAACTCCTGACCTCAGATGATCCACCTGCCCTCAGATGATCCACCTGCCTCGGCCTCCCAAAGTGCTGGGATTATAGGTGTGAGCCACCTCACTTGGCTTGCTTTGCATTTAGATAGAATGTGTGGGCCGGGCACGGTGGCTCACACCTGCAACTCCAGCACTTTGGGAGGCCGAGGCAGGCAGATCACTTGAGGTCAGGACTTTGAGACCAGCCTGACCAACATGGAGAAACTCCGTCTCTACTAAAAATACGAAATTAGCTGGGCATGGTGGTGCACACCTGTAATCCCAGCTACTCAGGAGGCTGAGGTGGGAGAATCACTTGAATCCAAGAGGCAGAGGTTGCAGTGAGCCGAGATCGCGCCATCGCACTCCAGCCTGGGCAACAAGAGCAAAACTCCGTCTCAAAAAAAAAAAAAAATAGAGTGTGATGGTAGATTACTTCAGATATGTATGTAAACTGTTTCCTGAACAATAAGATGTATGAAAGGAATAGAAATAATTTTTCTAATTAAAAATAAAATAAAATAAAATGCCATGGCATGACAATATTCATGGGACTCAAAGTGCTGATAAGTTATTAAACTTATTATCACTGTGATTTGTGGTCTGCTTAGGAGTTCTATAAAGCAATTAAGTTGTCCCATATAGTCTCTGTCACTACTACTTAACTTTGCTCTCATAGTATGAAAGCAAGCATAGGCAGTACATAAACACGTTAAGTGTGGCAATGCTCCAATTAAGCTTTGTTTGCAACACTGATACTTCAACTTTATGTAGCTTTGTATATAATAAAATGTTACGTTGATTTTTTAAAAGCTACTTAAATCTGTAAAAAAAATTCTTACTTAAGGCTGTACAATAACAGATTGTAAGCAGATAAACAATAATTTGTGAAAATCTGACCTGGAGATCCATATATTTATCATATTTAAAAGGAGTTTAGATGGCATCACCAGCCTTCTTTTATTTCATCTTCATTTCTTTTCCTGGGGGGGCAGGCTCTGCTTTAATTCCTCTTTCTCCATTACCTTATGTTACTGCATATATTACTGAAAAATTAAAACCAGTACCCTACTCTCCCCTTACTCACAATTTTGCTTTCCTCAGTTTCAGTTACCTGCAGTGAACTACAGTATGAAAACTTAAATGGGAAATTCCAGAAATAAATAATCTAAAAGTTTGGGCCAGGTGCACTGGCTTATGCCTGTAATCCCAGCACTTTGGGAGGCTGAGGTGGGCAGATCACTTGAAGCCAAGAGTGCAAGATCAGTCTGGGCAACATGGGCAAACCGCATCTGTACAAAAAATACAAAATGTTAGCTGGGCACATTGGTGTGCCTGTAGTCCCAGCTACTCAGGAAGCTGAGGTGGGAGGATCACCTGATCTGGAAAATTGAGACTGTGGAGAGCCATGATTGTGCCACTGCACTCTAGCCTGAGTGACAGAGTGAGACTCTGTCTCACAAAAAAAAAATTGTAAGTTTAAAATGAATGCCATATTGAGTAGTGTGATGAGATCTTGTGCCATACTGCTTACCGAGCATGGTGAGTTGTCCCTTTCTCCAGCATATCCACACTGTATACACTACAGCAGCCTCCTCAGTTATCATCTCACATCATTACTGTACTGAGTATAGTATAGTAAGATATTTTGAGAGAGGAAACCACATTCACCTAAGTTTTATTACAGCATATCATTATAATTGTTCTATATCATGATTATTATTAATGTCTTACTGTGCCTAATTAACAAATTAAATATTATCATAGGTATGTACATATATATAGAAAAAAACATAGTATATATTGATTTTGGTACAACCCACTGTTTCGGGCATCCACTGGGATCTTGGAATGCATCCTCTGTGGATAAGGCGGCACTACTTGTCCTTTAGAAATACAATATGCAGCCTCTAAGGTCCTAGAGCAGAATTATTATTTGATAAGACTAAGTTTCACCAGGTTTAACTGATATGGACCTGTTAAGTACTATTTAGTGATGGTAACAGATGCCAGAATCTTACTTCACTGGGGTTGCTGATAATTCAGAATATGTAGAGAGTTCTTTTCTCCATAGTCAAAAGAAAAGATTGTTTACTCCAGGAAGGGTTCTCTCAACATATATCCCACTGTCTCCCTTTTGGTTTTATGTTTTGCAAATGCGTCACCACACTTTCAGTAAATCCAGGTCAATAAAGTAGACCCTTTCTGATTGTTCTTTATTTTTCCCTTCTTTGTACAGTAGATCAATGCTCCAGTGGAAAATCAATTTTAATAGTAAAACTATATGGTAACCCCAAGTCTTTTTTTATGATTTCTCCTCTTCTCAATCACACAAGTTTTCCTGTTCAGAAGAAACAAAATATTCTTCCTATGGACTGATTGTGTCTCACCAAACTCCAAATTCACATATTGAAGCCTTAACCAGCAATGTGACTGTGTTTAGAGACAGGACCTTTAGCAGGCAATTAATGTTAATTGATTGTAAGGTTGGGGCCCTAATGTGATAGGATTAGTGGCCCTATAAGAAGAGGAAGAGAGAGAGACATCTATCTTATATAGCCACTAATCCTATTACCTCTCTCTCTCTCTCTCTCTCTCTCTCTCTCTCTCTCTCTCCTTCTCTGCCTTGAGAGGACATAGCAAGAAGGCTCCCACCTGCAAGCCAGTAATGGAGTCTTCACTGAACCTTGCTGGGCCTGATCTTATGCTTTCTAACTTATGGGAGTGAGAGAAACAATTGTTTGTTGTTTAAGCCACCCAGTCTATGGTATTTGTTACCGCAGCCTGAGCTTACTAATACATTTCTATTGCAAAATGGGGTGTCAGTTTTCTACTGAGAATCTAAGTGCTTAGAGTACCGTAGAAAGTGACATAATTGAGAAATTTATCTTCTTTTTATTTGAAAGGCAGTAATGCTCATTACAAAAGTAAAAGATCACACATAGTGTATGTAATAAAAGTATAAACGTCTAAAAAAAAAGTACGAAAGTCTTCCTTTCAATCCTTTTTTTCTTTTAAAGTACATAATTAATTTTCAAGAGTTATACTTCAGCCAGGCACAGTGGCTCAAGCCTGTAATCCCAGCACTTTGGGAGGCCGAGGCGGGTGGATCACGAGGTCAAGAGATCGAGACCATCCTGGTCAACATGGTGAAACCCCGTCTCTACTAAAAATACAAAATATTAGCTGGGCATGGTGGTGCGTGCCTGTAATCCCAGCTACTCAGGAGGCTGAGGCAGGAGAATTGCCTGAACCCAGGAGGCGGAGGTTGCAGTAGCCGAGATCATGCCATTGCACTCCAGCCTGGGTAACAAGAGCGAAACTCCGTCTCAAAAATAAATAAATAAATAAATAAATAAAATAAATAATAAATTTTTCACAACAAAACATATGGTGGCTAGGTGCAGTGGCTCACACCTGTAATCCCAGCATTTTGGGAGGCTGAGATGGGTGTACCACTTGAGCTCAGAGGTTGGAGACCAGCCTGGCCAACATGGGGAAACTCTGTCTCTACTAAAAAAAAAATTAGTCAGGGCTGGTGGCACACGCCGTTAGTCTCAGTCACTCAGGAAGCTGAGGCAGCAGAATCACTTGAATACAGGAGGGGGAAGTTGTTGTGAGCTGAGATCAGGTAACTGCACTCCAGCCTGGGTGATAGAGTAAGACCCTGGGGTTAAAAAAAAAAAAGAAAGGAAAGAAAGAGAAAAAAGAAAAGGAAAACAAAAAAACATATGGCAGAAGCTTTATGCCACTGGATTTTTCAAAGATTTCTTGGCTATGATACCAAAGGGCATAGGCAATAAAACAAAAAAATAGGAATATTGGACTCCACGCGAATTAAAGTTTTGTGCATCAGAAGTCACTATTGACAGAGTTAAAAAGGCAACCCATAGAATGTCAGAAAATATTCTCAAATCATATATTTAATAAGAGATTAATAACCAGAATGCATAGAATTCTTAAAACTTAACAAAAAAATGATTCAAAAATGGGCAAATGACTTTTTTCTATAGAAGATATACAAACGGCCAATATCACATAGAAAGGTGCTCAGCATCACTAATCATTGGGAAGTGTAAATCAAAAGTACAAGGAGAAACTACCTCATAGCCATTAGGATGGCTACAAACAAAAATACAAAATCCTAAGAATTGGTAAGGATTTACAGAGTAATTGGAACCCTGTGCATGGTTGGCGGTAATGTAAAATGGCGTAGCCACTGGTAGAAACCAGTACGACAGCTTCTTGAAAAATTAAAAATACAATTAACATATGATCCAGCAATTCTACTTCAATTCTACTTCTGGATATATACTGAAAAGAATTAAAGCAAAGTCTTGAAGAGATACCTGCACACACATGTTCATAGCAGCATTATTCACAATAGCTAAAAGGGGAAGCAACCAATGTCCATTGAAAGACAATAAATAAGCAAAATGGGACATATACATATAATGTAATAGCATTCAACCTTAAAAAGGAAGAAAATTTAAAAAAAATTTTTTAAAAAAAGGAAGGAAATTCTGATGTGCTACAACACAGATTTACCTTGAGAACATTATGCTAAGTGAAATATGCCAGTTCCAAAAATATAAATATTATATGATTCCATTTACATGAGATACCAGAATAGTCAAATGCATAGAGATGGAAAGCAGAATGGTGGTTGCCAGGGGCTGGGGGAAGTGAGGTAATAGGAATTATTGTTTAAGAAGCACAGAGCTTCAGTTTTGCAAGATGAAAAGTATCCTAGAGATGGATGGTAGTGATGGCTGCACAATAATACGAAGGTATTTAATGTCACTGAACCAAACAGTTAAGAATTGTTAAGATGGTAAATTTTATGTTATGTGTGTTTTACCACAACAAAAAACTTGGACAAAAACAAATTAGTTTACAAAAACATGGTTTTTGTATTACCCCTAGTTGTATTAAACTTTTCTCCTGCAGATATGATTTGGTTAAAGAGCAAATCCTCAAGTTTCTTCACAAACATACCATTCATTCAAGACCAACCAGATATAGACATATCAGACCTTATTTAGAATGTCTACTTTCCAGTAGATTTCAGGTCAATATGATGTTTTAAATTCCATAAACGGGTGATCCAATGTTTATGTTAGCTGTCAATTAGTAAATTCAGAAGGAATATTATGAATATGGCTATGTAATAGGTAGTAAAAAAAATTCACTATGTGGCTATCTGCCCCCAATTTATTTATTTATTTACTAAAAGAATGCATCTTATTAATTCTCTAGATAGTTGTAGGAGATGAGATGAAACATAAACACAGCCATGATAACACTTAAAATATGTGGTTGGGGCGTGGTGTGGTGGTTCACGCCTGTAATCCCAGCACTTTGGGAGGACAAGGTGGGCGGATCACCTGAGTTCAGGAGTTTGAGACCAGCACGGCCAACATGGTGAAACCCTGTCTTTACTAAAAAAAAAAAGTAGCCAAGCATGGTGGCATGTGCCTGCAATCCCAGCTACTGGGGAGGCTGAGGCATGAGAATCGCTTCAAACTGGGAGGTAGAGGTTGTAGTGAGCTGAGATCACACCACTGCACTCCAGCCTAGGTGACAGAGTGAGACTCTGTCTCAAAAAAAGAAAAAAAAATGTGGTTGGAGGAATAATATAAGCCAATGGCTTTAATGTTTTTTTTGACTGTTACAGTAAAAAATACACTTTGATCTAGAAAACACACACACACACACACACACACACACAACTAAAAATTCTAAGAAACATATTTACTCTTACTATATGCAATGCATTCTCTCAGTTTCTATTCTGTCTGTTCTGTTATTTCATTAAAAAAAGTGCTGGTCTTAGCACATTCAACTGATTTCACAACCCATTAATGGATTATAATCCACAATTTGAAAAACAATGTCCTAAGCAACATCCAAATTATGAAAAACACAGTATCTCAGATTAAAAACCTAGAAAAAGGGGAATTTTGTAACTAACGGAAGCAAATCAAAACGTAAATTCTTGATGCCTTTATGTTTAATTTTAACAAATTAATGACACACCTAATGCAGGAATTCAAAAGCCATCCCCGAAATACTAAAAAACAAAAGTCTGGCTCACGCCTGTAATCCCAGAACTTTGGGAGGCCAAGGTGGGTGGATCACGAGATCAGGAGTTTGAGATCAGCCTGACCAACATGATGAAACCCCATCTCTACAAAAAAAAAAAAAAAAAAAAGAAAAAAAGTCACCAAACTTAAGGAAACTAAATTAATATCAAAATATAATACAGGTGTCTCATCTGCCTTTGTATTTAAATACAAGTTCTCTATTATAAATTCAATTAAAAATTCTGAAAGTATGGCATTACAATAAAACCTAAGTACCCTTTCATAGGTTTCAAAAGTTTTGGATTACTTTATACATATATTAGTTTTGAAATGTATAAACATAAAAGACCCCTTGAGGTGTTCGGGTCAGAATATGAACTGACAACTCCCTCCTAGATGCATTCCAAAGTGGCAGGAAATTTGTGCCAATGTAATTCTAAATATCCAGTGTCTGGCTTAATGATTTCTATAAAATGGACTACTAGCTTCTGTCCAGCTGCTTAGCAAGATGTGGTATGGAGGAGGGAAATGTTTACGTTATTTCTTTTTAGTTATATATGTTCTAGAGGAAAAGAAATCAAGATTGAAATGGCTGTAAATGGCTGCGTGCACTGTGAGCACTCCAACTCTCAGATAACACTCTGCTGAGCAAAACAATGCATGGATGGCTTTCTCACTAAAGTGTTCTGATTTCCAGAGGAAAAACTACTAGGTTTTATTAATGTCCATTACGTAGCATTTCACCTTACTGCTTTTACTTCCTTCATTTTCAAATAACATAAATATATTCAATTTCCAAGTTGTTCTGGCAATACCATGATTAAAAGCATGGTCAATATGCTTTGGGATGGTTCAACGATGCTGCCAAACTATTATGGCATAACTCGGACTGGATTAGAGATTATGCAGGAGCCTAAGAAACATGTTTGGGCTGAGTGCAGTGGCTCATGCCTGTAATCCCAGCGATTTGGGGGGAGGCCGAGGTATGAGGATTGCTTCAGCAAAGGAGTTTGAGATCAACCTAAGCAGCATCATGAGAATCCATTTCTACAAAAAATAAAAAAAATTAGCATGGCATGGTGGGACACACCTATAGTCCCAGCTACTTGGGAGGCTGAGGTGGGAGGATCACTTGAGGCCAGGAGTTTGAGCCTGCAGCAAGCTGTGTTCCTGCCACTGCACTCCAGTGTGGGTGCCCAGACAGAGTAAGACCCGGTCTCCAAAAAAAAAGAAAAAAGAAAAACAGAAAAAAGAAAAGAAACATTATATTTATTATTTTTGAGGAGCTATAGACCTGAATCATTTTATATTTTCCATGATGGGAAAGGAAAGACAAACATTCTCATGTTTCTGGAGTTTGTGGATGTACTTTTACTGAAGCTAATTGAATGAATAAGCAGTGATATCATGTGTTTTCATATGTGTAACCATTATTCAGAAAAGGGATCAATTTAGCTCCCTGTACTGCCCTATATGACATCCTCAGATCTCTCCAATCCCGCCTCTTTCACTTAATAATAAAAACATAGCTAACATTTATGAGTATTTAATATATATAAGGTGCTATTCTATGCATTTAACCTGTACTAACTCATTTAATCCTCACAGATACCCTCTGAAGTCGGAACAAGTATTATTCACACTTTACAGATGAGGGAGCTGAAGTCCCCAGTGGAACCTGGCAACCATGCCTAGTAGGTAACCCATAAGCAGGCTGAAGAAGGGCTCAAGCCAGAACTTTGAAACTAATCATCAAGTCAGCTTTGCAACAGGCTGTCAATTCCATTAATAAGATTTTGCTTTTTTCACTTCAAGAAGTCCCTTACAGGGCCCTCCTTGCTTAAATTTCTGCCCTGTAATACCATTCCCCCAGAGACTGGAGTCTGGCTTGCTCATCAGTGTTTATTAGACTGTAGTCTGCTTGAACGCTAGAGAACGAGATCCTTTTTCTGCCCCTCCAGATCCTTTCCCTAGCGGTCTCTATCCCACTCTCTGAGTCTGGAGTTGGACCTGTTTGGGCTCCCTTGCTCTCTTTCCAGCTGAGTTCAGCCAGTGAGTGTCCAGGCATGAGATCAGAGGGAGAGGGGAGAGTGAGTCAGGAGAATGTATCCTCCTGGCTCCCTTCCTGTGGGGTCACCTCAGATTTCATGTGCCTTTCTCCTTTCCAGTTGCAATAGCCATGCCTTTTCTCTCCTTTTGGTCCAGGGCTGGTAACATTTCCACTATGACCAGCCCTGAGGTACAACATGATCCATCATGGTTTCCCTTCACCCAGCCCATACTTTCTTAAATAGTCCCTTAGTTAAAGTCTTTTCAAATCATGCTAATTTTAGTGGGCCATCTATTTCTTGCCAGAACTCTGACTGATACAACATGGCAGGGCTCCTCATGCCTCCTGACTGCCTGTGTGCCTATTTATTGCCAGCCAGTAGATTCCTTCTGTCGCCAGTAAGTCCACCTGTTATTACCCTATGGACATCTGATGTTGACGATGTACCTGATGTACACTTATTTGTTTACTGGGTTTTTACCATTTTATTGGATTCGGCTGGTATTTCTAATTTCCATGTTCTGACATGATCCATTCTATCACTGACCAAGCTCTATTTCCAGGGGAAAGGGGTTTAAAGTAACAGAGAAAATCTCTTCTTTTTTTGCTCTTTTCCTCATGCATGCTCTTATCTGTATTGCTAGATCAATATCCCTAGCATTGCTGGTATCATTGGTTCCACATGTTAGCTTCATCATCTATACCAGAGTCTCTCTGTTGCTCCTGACCTGACAAGAGAACCACGTGCTAAATGACTCAGCCTTTGTCTTATCGGAAATTAAAGTGCGGCTGGCTTACTTTCATCTTGATGTGTTCATGAAGAAGACTATAGCACAGAGTTAATAGCACAGAAATAAGAGGCTGGGAAAAGTGGAAGGCAATCTTCACCTGCTCCACAGTGTCACTTATCCCAATCAATTGTCAATAAAAAGCCTGCAGCCACAGGTAGAACTATCTGAAAACTTGCACAAGAAAGTAAATGCAAAATTCAGAGGGACTTCAAAATTTTCCTGTGGTTCTAGGGCCCCTGAACATTTTCTCCTTGGCTACTATTGTGTTACTACTTGTCCCCCCAATAATTATGTGCCTTCCCCCACATTTACAAAACAAACAGGCCGGGCACAGTGGCTCACGCCTGTAATCCCAGCAGCAGTTTGGGAGACTGAGGCAGGCAGATCACAAGGTCAGGAGTTCAAGACCAGCTGGGCCAAGACACCACCCTGGCCAATATGATGAAACCCTGTCTCTACTAAAAATGCAAAAATCAGCTCAGCGTTTTGGCGGGCACCTGTAATCCCAGCTACTCGGGAGGCTGAGGCAGGAGAATTGCTTGAACCCTGGAGGTGGAGGTTGCAGTCAGATGAGATCAGGCCATTGCACTCCGGCCTGAGCGACAGAGTGAAACTCTGTGGGTCAAGACGGCCAGGGGGAGACCTATGTTAATTCTATCTAAATAATTACAAGCTTGCTTGGCTCAGAGTACACTTAAGTTTATACACTGAACTAAACTATATTATCAGTGCAGTTAATTAGAAATCAAGCGGCAACAGGAGGCCTAAGGTAAAGACCAACCCAGAGCGCAGTAACACCGGGGAACACCTCGGGGTGGTTGCAGAGCAGGGAATACTGCTCCGGTCCCACAAATGCCTTCTCAACATGGAGATCGAAGGAGGGCCTTGTAAAGAGGGCTTATGCAAAGATCTCTGAGAAGGGAGGTGAGCTCTGCTGACAAGATCCTGGAGGGTCTTTGCAGATGGAAGCTGGCAAGGAAGAGAAAAGCCTTGCAAGGCAGAGATCACTAACACCTCAGGCTCTGCCTGGGTTCTCAGAATATGGAGTGATTTTAATTGTTCTATGCCTTCAATGGAGATAAAAGCCCCTTGATGCATTGGGTGTTGTCAGACCCCTTGGCTCCTATACTTCTGATGTAGCCACACCCTGATAACAATCGGTGATAAACTCAGAGTACTAGCTTAGCATATCTTAGAAGGATTTTGAGTGCGGTTATATGCTCAGGGCACTAGTTTAGCATGTCTTAGAAGGATCTTCAAGTGCTCTCCTCCTGGCTGTCCTGCCTACTCCTTTACCTTCCCCTTCCAAACCCATAAGATCAATGAGATTATGCACATGATAAAAGTGGAGCCTAGAGCTCAGGCTGATGCAGTTCCCATGAGGTACATTCTACTCTTGTGTCTCTGTCCTTTTCTCAATCCCTCGTCACCGCTGGGACTAAGGGCACCCACGAATGGGGTTGGGCTGGTATCCAAAAGACTCCAACTTGGAAAAAAAAAAAGCCAGGCCAGGCACAGTGGCTCAATCTGTAATTCCAGCACTTTGGGAGGCTGAGGCAGGCAGATCACCTGAGATCAGGAGTTCAAGACCAGCCTGGTCAACATGGTGAAAAGCCATCTCTACTAAAAATAAAAAAATTAGCAGGGCTTGGAGGGGAGTGCCTGTAATCCCAGCTACTCAGGATGCTGAGGCCGGAGAATTCCTTGAACCTGGGAGGCGGAGGTTGCAGTGAGCCAAGATCATGCCACTCCACTACAACTTGGGTGACAAAGCAAGACTTGGTCTCAAAAAAAAAAAAAAAAAAGACAAAAACCACAAGTGCAGAGTTTAGCCTAAAGAAGAGTAAAATCAATTAAAAGTTCTATTTCAGGAGGACTATAAGTCATATAAACCGTTTTCCATTTCACATTTTTTTGATTAATATGAAACTTTCTATTCATCTTGAAAGGTGAGAGCAAAATGAGATTATGCTTCTTGCTTTAAATGAATGTATTTTACGATGTTAATAACTTTTAGACCAATTTTTAAAATTCACAAAATGTAATATGCAATTCTAATCCAAGAATCAATGCTTATGCAAAAAAATCAGGAGTAATTCAACTCTCAAATATTAATCTAATCTCTTATACTGTGAAAAGATGAGATAATTTCTTTTTGAAATATCTATCCCATTACACACTATGTTAATATTATATATCATGTATATAAATTTTTTTGCGTGACAGTATCTCGATTTGTCACAGAGGTTGGAATGCAGTGGCATTATCAAGGCTGACTGCAGCCTTGAACTCCTAGGCTCAAAAGATCCTCGGATTTTATAATGCATTTTTCTCTCTCACTGAAAATCGTAGCTCCTAACAACATCAACATATCTATTTGCTAAATAATATTTCTGAACAGTTTTTTGACACAAGTCCTAGTGTTACAGGTATGAGCCACCACGCCTGGCCTAATATTGTATATTAATAAAATAACTGGTTACCATTCATTGTTTCCATTAACTTTGTACTTTTATACTATCAAAAGTTTAGGTCGAAATATAATCAATGTCCTGAGTCACATATTTTAGATAATTTACTTAACAAGTCATCTTAAGTGGTTTCCCTCTTGTTACTAATCATTTCTCTTCTTACTCTGATATTCTTTCTTACCACCTTGAGCATGCAACATTAAAATTTTAAAAAAACAAATGATCAGCTACATTACACATTTTATCAAGTTATTTCCCTATCCCTATGAAGTCACTTAGAAAAATACATTCATATATATATTTATGAGTGACAGTGCCATCAGTAAACTCGTAGAGTAATAAAAATGGAAAGGAATGTAAAAGGCCATCTTCTCTTGGTATATTGGTAAGTCTGGGTGTGGTTAGCCTTCGGGCAAGTCAGAACTAAGAAACCAGTTAAGGATGGAGAACGCAAAGTGTTGATCAAAGAAGAAAGCTCAAGGAAATGGGATGAACCTCTCTAAGCCAGCTGAGGCCCAGGAAGCTATATTAAAGCAAGGATGGATAGATGTGTAGAGTGAGATCGAAGTATGCAACCAAACTGTGAGGTTCAGAAGTGTCAAAGACGAGAGGAGGCCAGGTGAGGAGGCTCACACTTGTAATCCCAATACTTGGGAGGCAGAGGTGGGAGGATTGTTTGAAACCAAGAATTACCAGCCTGAGTAACATAGTGAGACTTCGTCTCTACTAAAAAAAAAAAATTAGCCAGGTATGGTGGTGCCCGCCTGTAGCCTCAGCTACTTGAGAGGCTGTGCCAGGAGGATTGCTTGAGCCTGGCAGACGGAGGCTACAGTAAGCTATGATCAGGCCATTACACTCCAATGTGGGTGATAGAGCGGGGCTTCATCTAAAAAAAAAAAAAAGACAAAAAGAGGAACAGGGGACTTAGCAGAGATGGCATTTTGAGACAGTGTTGTCAGTTCTTGATTATATGGTAGAGAAGTTGTTAGAACAGTCGGCAGGACACAGAAGCTTGGGCAAATGTACATCCTGTTCACAGAAGAGGGAAAGACTAAACTTGTCCTTCTATGAAGAGATACAAAGCTTAGTGAGATACTCTTTTTTTTTTTGGTAGAGGTACAGTTTTGCTATGCAGTTAGTTCAAAACAATCTTCCAGTCTGAAACCCTTCCAAATGTATTAGATGGTGAAGCAGATCACATAAGTATTTACAATCATAAGTTCTACAACTGAATTGTCTGATCCATAACCCTCCAATACTTACTACCCATGTAATCTTTCTGTGCTTCTGTTTCTCCATCTGTGAAACGGAAATAATAAAGTACCCCATTATGAATTGACATGTTAGGTATATGATAATATATATTAAATATTAATTATAATATTAGTTGTAATAATATAACTACATTATTTTATAAGTATTTATAGTAATTACAATTATATTAATATAATTATTACCAAAATTATAATTATATTTTATAATTAATTTTATTAATATTGTAATTATATTAATCTATTAATAGTATTTTATTATACCACTACTATTATATTTATTACATTATAATAGATTACTTTAATGGTATTATGTTAATTTATTAAGAGTAATATTTTTATTACTATGAAGCAAATTGAACCAGATTACCCCCAGGCAAGCTTAGGTGAAACATGTTAAGAGTTGGAGAGGTGTTTGTAGTGCTGAGGGCAGGGGAGGGCTTCAAGAAACCTAGCTTATTAACCTTGATGCTTATGCTTCTATGTTAGACAGACCTCAATCTTTTGAAAAATATAAAGAAAAAAATGATTATAGCTTCCCATTTTATAAAGGACAGCCATGTGGTCTCCCATAGAGCCCTTTTCCCCAAGTAGGAGTCAGCCTGGACCCCCTAAGCTTCTACAGCTTTCTGGAGATGCTGGGTCAAATTTACCCAAGTGATAGTGATTGACACATGGCAATGAAATGGTAAGGGTGAAACTACAATTTTTGAATACAAGGAGTCTTGTGAAATTGTTGGATTAGGGGGAACGACCTAGGCAAATTCCTCACAGGCTAAAGGAGAGGACCACAGCTCTTCTGTACCAGGAAACATCTGATGTTCTGCTGGAGTGTCAGGTTGGCCTTCATAATCTGGGTAGGGGTAGCCTATGGAGAGTCAGAAGACAGAAAGAGCTACTCAGCAAGCTCCAGCTGAGGTTTCCTTTAGAGGAAGAGCTGTAGTGCAAAAGAAGCAGGGAAGCAGTGCAAATGAAAAACATGCAACAGCAATGGTTTGTGAGGTGCTGAAGAATTTTATGCCACTTGCTAGGTGTGTGGTCTTCACGCAATTCCTTACATCTCTAAGCCCCGAGGTTCTCATCTATGAAATAGGAATAAGAGTAGTACCTACTCAGGGTTGCTGTGAGGATTGAATGAGTAAATGCACATAAAGCATTTAGCAAAGAGTAGATACTCAATAAGTGCTAGCTATTACTACAAATAACTAGGTGGTGTGCATCCAGGTAGCCATTCAGTAATGAGGATGACCAGTACCTGCTGTCCCACGTCTTTTGGGGAAAGGGGATAGGTGAATAATATCATACCAATCAACTCTCAGGGTGCTGTTGGTGCCCCTTAATCTAGGCACTAAGACCTAGATTTATAACAGCTCACCAGATGGCAGCCCACCAGGACATCTGATACACTAACTACAATCCTGCAGTGTCTTCTCAAGGTAGATTCCTGCCTCGTTACAAATGACCACAGACTGAAAGTGTGCAAAGAACAGTGCCCACTAGGCCCAGAGTGGGTCTAAGGCACCCAGGGAATTGTATTGATCTAAGGTCTGTTTCTGTGCGGAATGCATGAATGTTGTGTCACCAAACCCTTCAAGCCTAGGGGGTCAGAAGAGAAGGAATTAGAACTAACCAGACTGAGAGATCAGGATACCTCAGGAAACTGGACTTGCTCACTGGAGTGAGACGGTCACATAGTGAAACAACCAGCCTCATACTGTGACAATATGTCATCACGATGATATGTCATCACGATGTCATCATGGAGACCTAGTATCCTGGAAATATGGTGGTAAGGAGGGAGTTGAGGTCCACAAATATGGCAAGAGTGGTGTCATAGTCTGTTTTGTGCTGTTACAACAGAATACCACAGGCTTGGTAATTCATAATGAACAGAAATTTATTGGCTTAGTACTGGAGGCTGGGAAGTCCAATAACAAGGTGCTAGCATCTGGCGAGGGCCTTGCTGTGTCATCACATGTTGAAAGATGAAGATATGAGAGAGAGAGAGAGAGAGAGAGAGAGAGAGAGAGAGAGAGATGTGCGCACACACACACAGAGAGACGCACACACACACAGACACACACACACACACACACACAGAGATAGATAGAGAGAGGGCTGAACTAGCTCTTTTATAACAAATCCACTCGTAAAGTAGCAGCATTAATCCATTCATCTCACGGCCTAATCACCTCTCAAAGGTCCCACCTCCCAATACTGTTACAACAATAATCAAATTTCGACATGAGTTTTTGCAGAGGAAAAATCTAAACTACAGCATTTCACTCCTGGTGGGAAGCTAGAAATAATGAGTAGGTGAAACTGAATAGTTGGAAGGGTGGTCTTCCCACCAGAGTGCAAAATCACCCTGGTGGGATCAAGGACACCAGTTACCAGGTGTGCAGACTCCATAGCAGACTGTTGAATGTGGGCATGGGGAAGGATTTAAGAAGAGTGGCTATATTTACCAGAATGTCTACAAGTTGCTTATGGGAACTAAATACTAATTCCTTTTGTCCTTCTTTTAGGCCTTAAGACTACAGCAATTTCTACAGACTCTGAATCAAGACCAGCTTTTAGAACTAGTGCTGTTGGCTTGGAATGGGCTTATCCATTCAAACATCTAGCGATCAACTGGGTAGGTAATGAGTATGAAGACAGCTTAGGAATCAAGTTAGGTTTTCTTTTTTTTTTTTTTTGAGACGGAGTTTCGCTCTTGTTACCCAAGCTGGAATGCAATGGTGTGATCTCGGCTCACCGCAACCTCCGCCTCCTGGGTTCAAGCAATTCTCCTCCCTCAGCCTCCTGAGTAGCTGGGATTATAGGCACGCATCACCATGCCCAGCTAATTTTTTGTATCTTTAGTAGAGACGGGGTTTCACCATGTTGACCAGGATGGTCTCGATCTCTTGACCTCGTGATCCACCCACCTTGGCCTCCCAAAGTGCTGGGATTACAGGCATGAGCCACCGCACCCGGCTCAAGTTAGGTTTTCTTACCACAACAGAGGTCTATGGAAGTGGTCCTCAATTGTTAACAGTCTTCTTCTCTTAGGGTTACAACTGACATCCCAATAATTTGATTTATTAACAGCTCTCAAATTTTCCATTGGCAGTTCATACAACTATGAGTAAATTTTCTGGCCAAATGACTCAGTATTTTTCCGCATGACTAATCCCACACTCAATGTGGAAACCATATAAATGAATTCTGTTTGCTTGAGGATAATAAATTAGTACTTTCCAAAAACTGTCTGCAAAGCATTATATAGTAGACCAATTCAATTATATTGATATTTTTAAGCTCCCAAACTCAGCTGACTTTTTTGAAAAGTCTGTATTGCTCACACACACAGAAAGAACTCCCCACACCCCCCGGAATTATGGCTTCTGCAGTTTGGTAACCTGTAGAATAACAAAACCTAATTAGACTCTAAAACGGCTAAAATGTTAAAAGAACAATCTGAAATGATTCCATTTGCAATCTTTTCCTTTATGAGTATACTTCTAAATTATTTTAAAAGTTTTTTATTATGGTAAAATAAAGCTCTTTCCCAGCGAAAATTTGCTGAAAATAATATCTGATATCACTGCAAATTAAATTATTTTCCTTCCAAAAACTCAAATGTTAAGAAGAAAACAGTAATCCATCCAGGTGATGGTTTACTGGATTCTGGTGGCTGGAAATCACCTCCAAATTTATTTTGGGTGAAGTAGGTTCTTCCAGATGATATAGCTCTTTTACGTTTTAATACAAACACATGTAAAACACTTCACCTAGAAATAAGGAGGTTACCAGGCCAAAATCCGTGTGCTTTATTTCTAATAATTTATTGCTAGAGCCATTCTTACCTAAACTTCTTGTTTTCTTTCTTTCTTTTCTTTTTTTTTTTTTTGAGACAGAGTTTCACTCTTGTTACCCAGGCTGGAGTGCAATGGCGCGATCTCAGCTCACCGCAACCTCCGCCTCCTGGGTTCAGACAATTCTCCTGCCTCAGCCTCCTGAGTAGCTGGGATTACAGGCACGCGCCACCATGCCCAGCTAATTTTATGTATCTTTAGTAGAGACGGGGTTTCACCATGTTGACCAGCATGGTCTTGATCTCTTGACCTCATGATCCACCCGCCTCGGCCTCCCAAAGTGCTGGGATTACAGGCTTGAGCCACCGCGCCCGGCCACTTCTTGTTTTCAAGAGGGTAATATTTCAATACAATGTCCTTGTGTGATTACCATCTGGGTAATTTACTCACTTCCATGTAAATTGGTAATAATCACAGACAACCTAGGCTATATTCCAAGACATTCCTTATCTTTCCCTAAGAGTCACTATGAACTTTTATAATGACCGTTTTTTTTAACATGGTGAAACCTGGTCTCTACTAAAAATACAAAAGTTAGCTGGGTATGGTGGTATGCGCCTGGAGTCCCAGCTACTTGGGAGGCTGAGGCAGGAAAATCGCTTGAACCCGGGAGGCGGAGGTTGCAGTGAGCTGAGATCGTGCCATTGCACTCCAGCCTGGTGACAGAGCAAGATTCTGACTCAAAAAAAAAAAAAAAAAAAAAAAAATCATTATTCAAGTCTGAGTATTAGTAGCCAGATTTGAGGGGAAGAAACCATAAGCACAAAGCCATCTTACCTGTTCAGGCTCAATTTTAACTCTGCAGAGTCCAAAGCAACCTGAGAGCAGAAAGAGCCAGTCTGTGAGGGGACTCAAGGTATTTTGAACAAAGTGTTAAATCACAAATCCCCAGGAGAATGTCCTCTTCTCCCTTATCTTTAATTATTTCTCTCCTTCTTCTGGTTCCATCTCCCAAGTTCCCTAGAAACTTGTTCAAATATTCCTAGCCTGACAAAATAATCACTATTGGTCTTTATTAAAGATTTAATTGCTTTACTATTCATCCCCTTTAGAGTTAAATTTCTGCAAAGATTGTAGACAATGGCTCTCTCCTCTTTTTCATTTCTCATTCCCTCTTTAACTCATTAACGTCTACTTTTAGTCTCTTCTGCCATGATGAATCAGTTCTCTGAAAGGTTTCCAGAGGTCTCCTAGTCACCAGTCCTCAGTCTTTGTCTTCCTTAGGGTGCCTATTCTGCATCTGCTCTAAAAAGCTGCTAAATTTGAACACTCCCTACTTGGCTTCGACCACTTTACTATCCTCCGGTCCGAAAAAGGAGGCCGTCTCCAAAGTTCTGATTCCGATTTTCTCTTTAGCATCTCCTCCTTAGTCATTTCCTCTCTTTCCATTACTCCAACTACAATGTTGATGACTCCATATCTGTTTTTGGTTCTGACCTCTCCAGATTTCCATGGGCTTGCTGGATATTTCCACGCTGATGTCCTTCTGATGTTTCCACCTCAGTGGGTATAAAATGCAATGATCTTCTTCTTCCAAATTATTCCTCTACGCTGGCTCAAAACCTGACTTATTTTCAGTTCCTCCCTTTATCTCAACTGGTTGCTATACACAGCTTAGGGTGGAAACTTTTCTTCTTTCTTATGTTTCTTCCTGAACCACACATTAGGAACTTGTGCCACAAGTTTGTCTCTAGGGAAGTAATGAGGAAGATGTTTCTGCACCTTACTCACTGTTACTTTGGGGAACGGAAAGATGTCGTGATGGAAAAACTGGGAGGGCCTCTAGCCATCAGTGGGCAAGGCTGATGTATAAACTTTCCTTCTCACACATGGGCCTGTCTCTTGCTCACGCATGCTGTGTGCCTTATGGGTTGTAAAGTGTCAGGCTCTCCTTCGCCTTTTTAGTGTTTATGCCAGAATTTGAACAGGTTGGGTTCCTTCCAGCCCTAATGTTGGGGAGGCCTGTCATACTTCAACTGTGACTGGGTGGGCATGCTGAGTGAGGGAAAAGGAGTGAGAGGCCCCATTTTGGCCTTGAGGCTAAGCTGTGTTCTTCAATCTGACTTTAACTTGATAGAGTTAACACAGTATTTTAATTTCCTTATGGTTCCTTGTGTCTATTCCCAATTTGTTGGAGAATCTAAAGGGAAGAAAGACCGCATAATGCACCATCTTATACATACGTGGTATCAAACTCTTTGAGCTACTTCCCCAACACTTTTGTCTTCGTTTGGGTGACAATGGTAACTTACTCTCATAAAAACGTTACCAAATTATACATCTTTTCCATTACAAATTTGCATTTTTTGTGTGAAAGCTTTTGGCCATGGCTCTCCCTCTCCATCTGTACCCTCAAACTTAACAATTTTTTTTGTGACTTTTATACAATGTTAATTATTCTTTTTTTAAAAAGCAAAAACCTACCAGGAAAAAAGGTATAATTTTTCCTAAATTAAGTTCCAAAAAGCACTGCTTGGCTGATTTAATATTTATTGAATTCCACAATGCATTAGGCACCATATAAACACAAAGAAAGAAGCAATTAATAATATGTATGCAATTAATAATTTGAAAAAGCGATAAATTAGCAACAAACAAATCAGAAAATAACAATGGAATCAAATACTAACTTCTTTCAGATTTGGTTTGCTTATTATTAGTATCTTTAAAACAGCTGATGGAAAGAACAGAAATGAATGCATCTAAAAAGAAATATCTATAATCCTATGGCATGGCAGTTAAGCATTTGCCTGCCAAGAGAGATAAATGACGTTCTTGTGTGCACTTGAAACTTACAAATGGCTGCAGCAAGAGGCAGGATAACAACTGTGCTAAAGTAATAGCTCAGAAAACCATAATCGCTATTTAGTTGCTTTTTGTTGTTAAAAAATATAGTGTTTGTGGCAATTTGAATACTATGCTGTGTGTCTGTGTCTTTGACATCTTTCTGTTCAAGAATATGTAGGCTGTTTCAGCTCACTTACAAATTTCAGTCAATGAGAAGCATGAAGATGAGCTTCCAAAATTCTGTTAGTTTTTTCCCCCAATATTTGCACAAGGTTAGTTCAGTTTTGTTTTTGTTTAAAATTACTCCACCATGCCGTTGTTGAGTCAATGTGGTGGAGCATATTTCCTTTCCTGATGTGCCACACATTGCAAGCTCTCACGATTCTCTTCAATAACCCCTGCATAATTGTTGATACAGTTTCTCACTGCAGTGGGCTGCGGTATCAGGAAACCTTTAGCCATATGCACATGATGCAGTGCTACCTGTCACCCCCTCTGAGTGCTAGGGACTCATGAAGCCTATGCCGGCATGAAGCGCAGCCTACATGATTCCCACCTTACACATTCAAGATTCCCACTTTACACAGTGTCTCGAAGCAAGGTCCCTTCTGTGTTCAATCCAAAACAACTGAATGAATGAGATGCAACATGTCAACAATTCGAATGTTTATTTTGTTTTAGGAAACCAGCTGCAAACAAAACGTATCCATTGTTTTCCATGCTTATGAATTTGGCACTAAGAGACTGCATTAAGCAATGCCTTTTTAGGTTCAATACTTACACATGGTAATATGCTACTGGCCTTAAGGACATCAATGATTAAGCTTTTGTGCAGAGCTGTACAACTGGTTTTGTATAGTTAGAAAACAACACTGATTTTGAGATTACTACAAGCAAATAAAACTTTTATTCTTCCCAATTCTTTTCAAAAATTTTTTTTGCTTTTCAAAATTTTATAAATTTTTTATGACACAATTTCTTTAGTCTATTAAATATCCCCCCAAAAGAGGCTAATGCAGTCGTTATGAGAAACTCCACGAATGCAGTAAAGTGTTACCTTGTCACTATAATTGCAGTTTTCTTTATGCGAGTAAATGAAACAAACAATCCAGCCCCACACGAGGAAAGCCAGCATTGCCTTGGGGGCAGCAGAACGCGGCACAGCACCCGAAACCAAGGCCGAAAGATGCTGCAGACTGACTGCTGCAGCAGCCGCTTCCAGACCAGGTGGCCTGGAAGGCAGAAAGGCACACTGCAGCGCTCTCGCCATACCTTCCAGGCTGGCACTGCATCAGTGTTAAGTCCCCCCGCCACCAACTACCATATACTTTTGCTGGTTATGAAGAAACGTGGGGAGGGGACGAAGGGAAGACAGAGTGTGCGCACAAGGGTGAGAGATCACTATTGCCTCACACTCCCTAAAATATTTCTTCCTTAAATATTTATAAGCCAAGTGCCAACTTACTTCATCTGGCAGGTCTCTAAATCTGAAATCGCCTCGCCCTTCAAATGCACTAAATGAGTCAGAGTTTTAGGGCAAACCCAGGTATACAAGAAAATCTAAAGTGCCCAATTCTCGGTTGCGAAATAAGCACCAAGTTTGGGGCGGAAGAGTTCACTTCCGCAGACCAGAGCGTTCTACCCCGGAGCTCTCCTAGTTTAGGGACGCTTGGAAAGGAGTGGGCCTCCTGTTCTTGGAGGATCCCAATCCTCAGGGATGGCCCTTCCCGGTGCTAGCGCTTCAGCGCGCGAGGAACCCCCCACAAGCAATAGCTCACCCGGCTGCATCCTTCAAAGCCCCAACCTCCGGGCGGGGCGTAGGGAGGTGGGAGGTGGGGGTAGCACCTCCGGGAGGCTCCTGCCAGCGCCTCACGGTTTTCCCCTGGCTCCTTGGCGCCCCCTGACGAGGGCTCCGCAGCAATTTGGCCAAGGGAGGCTGTTTAGGTGGAAGCCCTGGGTGTGCGGGAAGCGAGAGTCGCCCGGCCAGAGCACCCGCGGACAGCGCGGACTGGCGGGCAGCCCCGCGGGAGGGCGCTGGGCTCTCAAGCCCTGGCGCAGCCCGCGGCCGCCGCCGAAACCGCCGCAGCCATGTCCGCGCGCCCGCGCTGCCGCAGCCCGGCCGTGATGTCATCAGCCGAGCCCCCGCCGCAGCACCCCATTCCCGCCCCCCGCGGGCCGCCGCGGCTGCAGCCGGTACGCCGCGTCCCCGCCCCGACCCACGTGCGCCCGGCTTCTGGGATGCTGAGGTCGGCGGCGGCCGCAGGACGATGCGCGGGGCCCGGGCGGCAGCGGCGGCGGCGCTGCTCCTCCCCACTCGCCGCGTCCCCGGCGGGGCTGCGCCCGGGGGCTGCGCACGGACGGGGGCGGGGGCGCCTGGGGAGGGAGGGGAGAGGATCCCAGCCGCCGAGTCGCAGCCTCGTCGCTGTCTGCTGAGTCATGGCAAGCGCTACCCGCAGCCCTGGATCACTCGCGTAGCGCGGCTGGCGCGGGGTGCGCAGCCATTGGGCTGGGCGCGGGGCCGCGAGCGCCGGGCATGACGCGCTGAGCCGCGCTCGCCCGTGCCCGCCGTCCCGGCGTGCGCCCCGCGCGGGTGCCTGTGCCGCCGCCCTCCAGCCCCGCCGTCGAGTCGCCCCCGCCTCGCCCGCACCATGATCGCCGCTGCTTTCCTCGTCTTGCTGAGACCCTACAGCATCCAATGTGCCCTCTTCCTCTTGTTGCTTCTGCTGGGCACCATCGCCACCATCGTCTTCTTCTGCTGCTGGCACCGCAAGCTCCAGAAAGGGAGGCATCCGATGAAATCGGTCTTTTCGGGTCGTTCTAGAAGCCGAGGTAAGACACGCCGCCGCGGGTTTCTGCGGGCTACCAGGAACATTTAAGCCGATTTGGAGAGTGAAGCGCGGCTCCCTCCCTTTTCCTCGGCTTCCCCAGCCCTATCATTGCCCACTTCCCAGGCTGAGTACGTTTCTTTATTTAACACCCCTTGCCCTTTTTTGCCCTCACCTCCGCCCTCCAGTCTCCCAGATTTGAATAACCACGGCGATGCGGAGGGCCGGGAGGCGAGGAACGAACTCAGATTTTTAGTCAGTTTGCTAAAGCCTTAGGGTAATTTGAGCGTAGTCCAGGGCTGCGGCAGCCTCGCCTTCACCCATCCTTCGCTGAGGTAAGAAAGTAAGGCATGGAAAGTTTGGGGTTCCACAACTCCCCCAAAACTTTAATGCAAACTTCTCGCGGAGAAATTACCTACATACCGTTGGCCCAGTACCCCTCCTCCCTCCCCCAAGATGTCCCACCAAATTTGCTGCATCTGCGATGCGCTTTCCCGACCCTGGTCTCCCAGGTAAGCCATGAATCACTCGGTAGGTGAAGAACAAGGAGTTAAATGAAGTCTCATTTCTCTTTTTTCTCCCCAGATGCTGTTTTGAGATCGCACCACTTTCGTTCTGAGGTAATTTATTTAGCGCGAACGCTCAAGGTCAGAAGAAGTTCTCTTTCCTGAGTACCAATATTAATTATATGCGTGTTAAGAATGACGAGTTAAGAATGACATTGAGTGACGAGCATGCTGTCCCCTAGCCGAAAGTGGCATGTTTCCTTTAAGTGATTCCGTATTAGTGCCCAGCGAAGGGTTTTAGCAAATTTCTTGTGTAATGGAGCTGTTGTAGGGGACAAGGCAAACCCTGAGAGCGCTGCAGACCTTAAAAAACTTACCCACGGGGTGGATGTCACTTGAGTTGACAATTCGTAATTTGCTGGTGGAAGTGTTTTCTGGGTGCTGTCAGCTGACTGTGGTTGTACCCTTTCATAAACGAAGATGTTAGTGCAGAACAATTTGATCCATTTTCAATTTTGAAGTTTACGTTTCTGTTCTCTCATAAAGCTATCCATGTTTTATTGGAGACCATCTGACGATTTCTGCAAAGCGATGATGGTAGCGTGTGCTTCATGCTTGTGCTAGTCTCCACTCTCAAAACGTGGACCATCCCTCTAGGGCAATTAACCTAATCACTGCACCCGGAACCAGCTCCGCTGAAGGAACACAAGCTCTCCCTGACCCAGCATTTCTTTAGGAGTTTTCAGGCCAACCTCCACTTATCCTATGATAATTTTCCCTCTTTTTAGGAAAGTTGCACGTTGCCAGACTTGGAGGTTGCTGCTTGGTGCAGTTTACTCAGGTTGGCAAAGACTTCATAGTTAAATACCCTCCATTTACCTGAAGTTTTCTTACCTTTCATTAATCAGATATTTTATGGTATGCTAGATGTTTTATTGGGTTGTAGTTGCTTAACAACTTTAACTGTATTATTGAAAAATCATTAAAATGTTTCGCAGGGAGTAACTGCCTATATCCCTGGAAGGTGAGAACTTTATTCCGTTTAGGATTCTTGAGAGGAGAAGTTAACCAGTCAGATAATCAGAGGTTCCATTCCTGGCTTTACATTAACTAGCTGTTTGGTACGTCGTGGTGTCTCGGTTTACCTATATGTAAGATAGGACCCTATTAGTACCTTGTAGGGTTATGGGAGGGTGGGGAAAATTACAATAAATTCTGTAAAGAAAAATCCCACTTAGTTCATAATAAGTATTCAGTATTTGGTAGCTATCATTATATTTTGTAAAGCTGAATTTTAAAATGTATAAAAATAAAAGTTAATGTTTGCAAATTTTCAAGTCTTTATTAAATTAATTAATTCAAGGTTATGGAAAACAACAAAAACTGGTACTATTGTAAAGCAACAATTTTTGAATATGTGATTTATTCAATAGAGCAACCCATTCAGATGTGATGAGAAGTAAATAATCGTCAGAGTGCAAACACCAAAATATGGAATTTTGATTTAAAAAGAGATAACCTTGGAAACAAGGCACTGGAGTATTTTCAAAAAAAAAAAAAAGGAAAGAAAAGAACAAGAAAAAAAAAAGAGAGACAACCAGTTCCACACATGTACATGATAGAATCAGAATAATAATCCTGTTATAGATCATTATACTAGCCATCAGGGATTTCAGCTAAAGCACAAACAAAAAATGAGATACAACCATGTCTTGTTTAGTTATCTTTCAGTTGAATGTTTTTGTCCTGAGCTTGCTTTTGGTTAGGAAAGCTGGGGGTAGTTGTTTAATGCCTTAACTCACTTCAGAAGATTCCTGCTATAGTTTGACATCTTTGTGTGATATTTGCCTTGTCTACTAGACTGTGAGCTCCTTGAGGGCAGGACCCATCTTTTTTGTTTAGGGCTGTATCCCCACTTCTTGGCTCAGTGCCTTGTATACAGTGGGTTATTAATAAATAAATAAATATTTATTTATCTTTTTAAGGTGGGTTTTCCCCATGGTGGCCAGGCTGGTCTTGAACTCCTGACCTCTGGTGATCCACCCACCTCGACCTTTCAAAGTGCTAGGATTACAGGGGTGAGCCACTGCGCCAGGCCCCAATAAATATTTATTGAATGAATGAATGAAAAGAAAAATCTCCTAGTGGGTAGTAGTTTTTGAAACTGGGCAAATAGAACTCAAGAGCTGGGCAGAAAAGAAAAATGCACATTCTCAGGATATCACTCAGAATTCAATATTTGCTAAATCTCAACTCTTATTGGCTCTTTCCAGGCTATTAAAAACTGCCCTGGAATTTGTGCTATAAAAATATAAGCCATTAATGGAAACAAAATGGATTTGGTTTGAATATTTTTTCTGAAAAAATTAAATGCAATATTAGTTTAATTTGTTGATGGGTTACCCATCAGCAAACTATTTTGATAAAACACTCAAAGAATGCCATTTTATAATTGAAAATTCTGGGACTGTGTTGCAAAAGAATGTCATATTTCATCACTACTTTGCTTAACACAAATGAAATATTCTCCCTTAAGGAAAACATGGGGAATATTTTTCTTTTCGCTTTTCTATCAAGATGCCGTTTTCTGCAACATTTCCTCTGATTTCAGCATATTTAAAAAAAATAGAATTTGTGCAGCATATTTAAAAAAATAGAATTTGTGCAGAATTTCTGCAACATTTTCTCTGATTTCAGCATATTTAAAAAAATAGAATTTGTGCAGCATAATGAATATTCTTGTTGCTTTTTATCAGTAGCCGCTGCAAAATAGTTATCCAAGAATATACTTTGATTTCTGACAAATTATAGTCATATCGAACTAAGAACTTAGTACTTTCTGTTTCTCCTTCCATTCTCAATAAGTAGATAATTCACTTTCAGCATTTCTACAGTGGTCAAAGGAGGAAAATTAGTTTAAGATCTGCTGACTTACTTTAAACCATGAAAAAGCTTTGGACTAGCCCTTGTACAGATGAAGAAGTTCAGTGAGCACTTTGCTGCTTTACTTGGCAGAAGGTATTGCTTCTGGTACCCACACGCTCAGGAAGAAGTCCAATTATACGGGAAGTTTTAGCCAGTTCCCTTTCAGGTAATCAGAGTCATACTCCTAGAGAAAAATCATGGCACCAGGACTCAGTTTGCTTTGGGGAAATTCTACAGTGGGGGAAAAGGCCACCTTCCTCGTCTGAGGGGCTCCAGCTGTTTTCTGCTCACGGAGTGTATAATAAACCACATTTCTTCAGTTTCTTCCTTATGAAGCTACAAATAATGTAGATGTTTATAAGATGTTTTGGAACCATAACTGCCAACCCTTTTTATTTTCATATACTTGCAAACTTTACTACTTTGTAGTAGTCCTCAACATGTTAATATATAGCATATGAGAATGTGAATTTATTAATGCATCTAGCAAGTCCTGAACAGTGAAACTTCATTTCAGTAATAGACAGAAATATGTGTTTTGTGTATGCATATTTAACACTTACAGAGTGTTTTCGTTCTTGTTCTAAACAGCTAATGAGAAGTGATTTCATGTTGATATAGTAGGATAGTCTAGAAACCAAGTGTTCATTCTGGTTTCTAGAATCCAGTTATCTGGCCAGGCGCGGTGGCTCAAGCCTGTAATCCCAGCACTTTGGGAGGCCGAGGCAGGTGGATCACGAGGTCAAGAGATCGAGACCAACCTGGTCAACATGGCGAAACCCCGTCTCTACTCAAAACACAAAAAATTAGCTGGGCATGGTGGCGCGTGCCTGTGATCCCAGCTACTCGGGAGGCTGAGGCAGGAGAATTGCCTGAACCCAGGAGGCGGAGGTTGCGGTGAGCTGAGATCGCGCCATTGCACTCCAACCTGGGTAACAAGAGTGAAACTCCATCTCAAAAATAAAAAAAGAATCCAGTTATCTAGGAAGTGGACTTATCCTTAGGATTGATAATGCTTTATGCCATGACTTTGAACAATGGTAAACTGTTAGCCTAGATTCCTGTGGTGAAAAGCTATGACAATCCTGAATTTAAGGAAATTTCAGAAAGTGATATGGGTAATTGAGGTGCCATTAGATTATAAAAAAAGTGTCTTGGGAGTTCTTCGGTAGAATGGAGACAATTATAATGCCCGTTGAGACTATCCAGAGTGAATAGTGGTAAATAATCCCTATTCATGAACTCAGTGGAATAAAGGAAGCCTTGTTTGACATAAGGAAGGAGAAGAGTGTGTTCTGTATCTACCAGTTTTTGAATAAATATCTCCACTTCCTGTTTCAGGCAAATGAACCCAAAGAGTTAAATTAAGCAGTTCCCAAAGAGTCACATAACAAGATAAGGACTGAGTAATACAAGAATTCTCTGGCTACATATCGTGTGTCCTGTGGTGTTGAATCGTGTCACTCATAGCCCAGAGAATAATATAACCAAAATTTTAACTGAAAGAAACTGAGTTTTTAGTTGACGTTTCTCGTAATACTAAATTGGCAATCCTTTAGTTTTTTTCCATTGATTATGTAAGTTATCCTCAATGAAACAATGGTCCACCCAAGCCCTCTTGTCCTCATTATGTTCCTCGAGTGTCCCTGTATCAAATCAATGGAGAATGGCCAGGAAAAAAACAAATTTCACAGCATCTCATTAAAAATTACCTAATTTAGTAGACTAGGAAAGTGATAGTTTATTATTGAGTGATTTTTTGCAATTAGGTTATCTTTGTAAATAAATTCTTTGTCTGGAGTTAAGTTTTAGGTCCAAATTAATTTATACTAATTTAGTCAGCCATAAGTTGTAACTGTACATGTGATACAGTGTTCATTGAGTGTCACCAATTATTTTCCAAATAAACACATTTATTTTCTCTTTCTGTCTAAGGTACTGTGTTAAACAACAGGGCTAACAAAGGGTTAGAGATGGAGCCCCTGCCCTTGACAGTTACTTCTAGGTCACTCCCGGTATCAGTGCTGAAATTTTATAGTTACTGGTTTTTTCTGTTATGGTAATTGAACTGTGCCATTTCCAGCTATGAATCACAAATGTTATGAGAGCATCGGAGGCTGTGTAAAAGTATACAGCCAATACATGTGTAAAAAAGACAAATTAATCCTATTCACAGAGTTTACCATCCCAGAGTCAACAGTGCCATATAATTAACCCTTACTTGTTGACAAAATAGAAAAACAAAAAAACAAAAGAAAAAACTCCCACTTTTTTTTCCATGTATCCAAGCCAATTAAATTCATCTACATTAGAATTGAAACAAAATATTTTCCAAGGAAGTTTGCATCTTTGTGTAATCTTAAGGCTCAAGTATGACTCTTTTTGAGATCTGGATGGCAAAATAGAACTAGGGTAATAACAATAATTTTTGGCATAATTTAAGGATTATAAGAATAGGAGTTCAAGGCGCACTGGCTCCCATCTGTAATCCCAGCACTTTGGGAGGCCGAGGCAGGCAGACCATGAGGTCAGGAGCTCGAGACCAACCTGGCCAATATGGTGAAACCTCATCTTCTACTAAAAAATGCAAAAATTAGTCATGTATGGTGGTGGGCACCTATAGTCCCAGCTACTCAGGAGGCTCCCGGGACGTGGAGGTTGCAGTGAGCCGAGATCACGCCACTGTACTCCAGCCTGGGCGACAGAGCGAGACTCCATCTCAAAAAAAAAAGGAGTTCAAAATTCTGGTTTTGGGTTCTAGCTCTGCCACGAACTACTGTGTCACCTTGGTCAAGTCAATTTTGTTGTTGAGACTTAGATTTTGTATTATGACTGGTAATGTGAGGATGATCTCTGAAGCCCCTTGCAGAAGTAATAGGCCAAGTGTCTACTACATACAAAGTGTCGTGCTGTAAAGGCACCAGGAAGACATGATTCTTGTCTTCTAGGTGCTTAAGGCAGGAAAAGTAAAAAATATTATTAGCATAAATGCCAAGTAACAAATCATGTATAGAAAAGGAATGGTTGGAATAGTTCTGGTGAAATGGTTGCTTCTAGCTCAAGTGATAGGGAAGCCTTCCAAGAGGAATGGTGTCTATGCTGAAGCCTGAAGATTGTATGGTAAGTACAGTAGTCCCCTTTTATGTGTGGTTTTGCTTTCCGTGATTTCAGTTGCCCATGGCCAACTGTAATCTCAAAATATTAAGTGGAAAATTACAGAAATAAACGATTCGTAAGTTTGAAATTGCGTGCCACCCTGAGTAGCACGATGGAACCCTGAGCTGCCCTACTACAATCCCACTTTGTCCTTCCCAACATGGGATCATCCCTTTGTCTAGCATATCCCTACTTTATACTCTGGCCATCTCAGTTGTTGGATTGACTGTATTGCCACGCTTATGTTCAAGTCACCCTTATTTTACTTAATAATGGCCCCATAGAGCAAGAGTAGTGATCCTGGCAATTCAGATACGCCAAAGAGAAGCCGTAAAATGTTTCCTTAAAGTGAAAAGGTAAAAGTTCTGGACTTAGTAAGGAAAGAAGAAAAATCATATGCTGAAGTTTCTAAGATAAACCATAAGAATCAATCTTCTATCTGTGAAATTGTGAAGAAGGAAAAAAGAAATTAATGACAGTTTTACTGTCATACTTTTAACTGTGCACGGTAGGTGCTTAGTTAAGATAGAAAAGAAACTAAATTTGTGGGTGGAAGAGATGAATCGAAAACATATTCTGATTGATGGCTATGTGTTATATCAGCTTTACTTAATTAAATTATACTTTATCATAGTTATGTATGTATAGGAAAAAACATAGTATGTATAGGGTTCAGTACTATTTGTGGTTTAAGGCATCTACTGGGGTCTTGGAATGGATCTGCGGTAGATAAGTGGGGTCTACTGTACCTGAGTAGATTCACAGATAATGAGAGCAAAACCCCAGGCTGGTATAAGGACATGAGAATAGACAAGATTTAGGTTAAATACATACCTATTTTCAGAGCTTGGTGTACACCAATATGGTTAGAGAGAGGGACTCTTGAGTTTGCATAAAGGAATGTAGAGCTGGAGGTATACATAGGTGTCAGCTACAATAAAAATGATTTTTGTATACACATGATAGTTGACAAAAGGCTTTGACATAACATTATTTTGTTTGAACACTTTAGAAGGGGACCTGCTATGATCGCTCTTAAGAGAAGCAAAAAAATCACCTTTTGATCTCTTTTCCAGCAACCATAACAAAACAGCCCAATTGCTCTTCTTTCACTCAGGGAGAACAAAGTGTTGTGGCCACTGCTGCAAGAGGCCTTGGAAAACGGCCTGTTGGGGACCTTTCTGGTGACCCTGAGGCTGAGCTTTTGAAGGGTACCATGTTTTTGAGGTCCAAGGATCAGTGTCACTGGGTTATATTCTGACTGCAGACACCATCTGTCCAAGGATTTATGGCAACTTGTTTGTGTGTTTAGTGTGATCATTACAAATTTTAATACCAAGTATAATAAATTTGCAGGTAATTCATTATTGACCTTTTTATTGACTATGAAATACATTAAAGTTTAAGTATTTGAAATGTATGTAGCAACTTTTTAACTTCTTTCTTGGAAACTCCTCTCCTATAATAATTATTCCTAAATGTTTATCCCCAGCTCAAGTCCTCAAACCTACTCCCTCACCTTCAGCCAGTGACCGTTTATCTCCTGACTCACAAAGAATATTAATGCATCAAGTAATAGCTCCTTAAACTTCTTGTACCTATGAACTAACTGGCATCTTTGCCTTCCCTCCTGGTCCAATGAAAAATTCATCTGTTATCCACACTGATATTTCATGCTTATGTTGTGAATTCTTTTCTTCCCATCTCTTTGGGGATATTCTATTAGTCATCCCCTCTATCCTCAGTCGCTCCTTCTGTGCTGGCTCCTTTCCCTTACCTACAAACATCGTACGTGCTTCCTATTGGAAATAACAGCAATAGCACAAAACCTCCCTATGCCACCAGTTCTTCTCTTGGCAGGAAAAGTTTCCTGAAAAAGCTTCTTTATTTGTTACCTTCTATTCCTCACCTCTCATTTATTCCTCAACTTAATATAATCTGGCTTCTGCTGCTGCTATTTAGATCACTCATACTTAGCTTACCAGTGATTTCCAAATTGCTAAATTGATTGTTTCAGTTTTTAATTTAGTTGATCTATCTAGTATTGATTCCATTGGCTACTGATTCCTTCTTGAAACTTTCTTGTTGGTTTCCAGACAACACCAACACCCTGTTAATCCCCCACCCCTTTCCGGCCCTGGCTCTCTCTGTTTCTTTACTAGATCCCCTTCCTACTTAGAACTTGGTATTTCCTGTCTTGGGCCTACTTAAAAAAAGAAAACAGCTTTATTGAGATATAATTTACATACCATACAGTTCACCCATTTAAAGTGTATAATTAAGTGGTTTTCAGTATATTCACAAGGTTGTGCAACCATCATCACAATTTAATTTTAGAACATTGTTACCATCCCCAAAATAAACCTATGCCCATTAGCAATTTTTCCCTATTCCCCTTCTTTCTTCACCCTTTAACTCTTGCCAGCCAGCCACTAATCTTTCTTTCTTTCTTTTTTAATGTGGAATGCTTCACAAATTTGTGTTTCATCCTTGTGCAGGGGCCATGCTAATCTTCTCTGTGTCTTTCTAATTTTAATATAGATGCTGCCCAACCAAGCACTGCTTTCTGTCTTAGTAGATTTGCTGGGCTCCATTTTTGCCTATTCAGATTTTACTTTTGGGATCTCACCATACTCACTGTTTTAGTTTACCCTCATGTCATGGTTACTCTGAAATCTGTCTATCAAATTTAGACCTCACTCTTGATCTCTAGGTTCAGAGTTACCTACTTTTTCCTCATTTTCCCTGCAGCTGTCCCATTGGCATCTCAAACTGAACATGTCTAGAACTGAACTCATCAGTCCTTTACCGTATCTTATGCACCTATTTTGGAGAATGGGAGTATTCTCACATCCAGTCTCCAAACTCCTGTAGTTTTTGAAACTAGGAATATGGAAGATAGAATAGATGGCTCCCTCATTCATCCTGCCCCATCTGTCTTCTCTTATTTATTTATTTATTATTTTTTAAAAATATTTTTCTTTTTCGAGGGAGTTTTGCTCTTACTGCCAGTCTGGAGTGCAGTGGCATGATCTCACCTCACTGCAACCTCCAGCTCCCAGGTTCAAGCAGTTCTCCTGCCTCAGCCTCCCAAGTCACTGGGATTACAGGCGTGTGCCACCACGCCCAGGTGATTTTGTATTTTTAGTAGAGATGGGGTTTCTCCGTGTTGGTCAGGTTGGTCTCAAACTCCTGACCTCAGGTGATCTGTCTGCCTTGGCCTCCCAAAGTGCTGGGATTATAGGCATGAGCCACCACGCCTGGCCTGTCTTCTCTTTTAAATATCTCTGGACTCTGCCTTAGTATTCTCATTGCTGTTTCTTTGGTTCAAGCCCTATGATAAGGCTCTGAACAAGTCTCTCTGCATCCCCTTCCCCAGCCCATCCACACCAATTTAATAAAGATCATTCAAAAATACAAATTAATTATTGAAACTTCTATCAGTTATGGAGACATTCAGATTTAAGTAATAGAAAACCCAACTGAAAAGGGGTTATTAAGAAACAGGGATTTTTATTCTCTCATAACCAGAAAGCTAGAGATGGCCACAGGCTTTGCTTGAGTGGTTCTTCCATGTCATTTTTGGCATATTTGGGATAATCTGGTCATTGTCTCATGGTTGCAGGATGGTTGGCACAGTTACAGATACGGTGTCTAAACTCAAGGATGGGAGGAGGCGAAGGGGCAGAGCCAGCCGTGGATATTTATCAGAAAATCTGAATATTTACCAGAAGACTCTTCAGTTAGTTTTCTACTTACTCTTCACCAGCCAGAACTGTCGCAGGCCATCTCTCACAGTAAAGGAGGCTTGGGATGTGAGGTTTTATCTTTCCTAGTGTCTGTAGTAGAGGTAGGCAAGAGAGAGTTGGGTAAGCCATATTTCTCTCCAACTTAAAATCCTTGAGTAGCTTCCCACTTCTTTCAAGATCACAAAGTTCATTCTTAATATAACATCAAAGCGTTCCTTGTACTGATGTCCTGTGATAGGTCTAGTCTACCATTGTCCACACTTATAATTCTTCCATTGGACCATGATCTTTTAGGATTATTGTTTTTGTCCATGTTATTTCCAACCAAGAAAGCTTCTTTCTATTTCTTTCCTCTCTTTTCTCATACACCTCCAACAAAAACAAAAATGCTCAAGCAAAAATGGCTACCTCTTTCTTCAAAGTCGAGTTCATAAGTTATCTCCTTAAGGAAACTTTCCTGACTCCCACCTCATAGTAACAATTCAGTATTTTTTTTTGTTATTGTGAGAGTCTTAAAGGCAGTCTAAAACCCCAGCTCTTAGTTTAGAATCGGACACATGGTGAAGCTCAGTAAATGTTGGATGAATGAATGAAGATTTGAAGTTTTCTACAAGTCAGTTTAATTCTTCATTCTCATGGATTTGCTAACTTCCCCAAATATCCTTTATCCCTCTTTTCCTTAAGGGGAAAGAGACAGATGCTTTTCCTATATAATTAATTTAATTTAATTTATTTATTTGAGACAGAGTCTCTTATCTGTCACCCAGGCTGGAGTGCAGTGGCACAATCTCAGCTCACTGCAACCTCCACCTCCTATGTTCAAGTGAGTCTCCTTCCTCAGCCTTCTGAGTAGCTGATATTATAGGCACTCACCACCATGCCCAGCTAATTTTTATATTTTTAGTAGAGACAGGGTTTCACTATGTTGGCCAGGCTGGTCTGGAACTCCTGACCTCAGGTGATCCACCTGCCTCGGCCTTCCAAAGTGCTGGGATTACATGTGTAACACACTGTGACTGGCCCCATATTTTGTTTTAGACATATGGTTTTACCTTAGTTATGCCTTACTCTGTGTTTACTTCATGGACAGACAGATTCAGACACTTTAGAAAATAAGTTGAAAATACCCTGACTTATTTTTTAATTAAAGGGACTTTCATCCTTTGAGAGTTTTAAATTGAAGTTTCATATTTATGTTTTTATTTCAATTTGTAATCTAAAAATAATTCTGAATTATTTTATAACCATATTACCTTATAACCAGTACTGTCATCCAATTCCAGTTCCTGAATTTGTGTTTTACTTAGAGTGACATTAGTGCCAAGTGTTATTGCTTTAACTGTCATAAGCTTAAAAGGAAAGATCTGAGACAATTTTTATGTGGAATTTACGCCTTCATGCAAGATGAGAGTTAAATGCTGTGCTTTGGTAACTTGTTTAACTACTTTTGAGAAATGTGGTGGTATATTTGAATAAAGAGCATCAGAAATGGCAAATATTGGGCCAGGTATGGCAGCTCACTCCTGTAATCCCAGCACTTTGGGAGGATGAGGAGGGGAAATTGCTTGAGCCCAGGAATTCGAGACCAGCCAATATAGCAAGACCTTGTCTATACAAAAAATAATTTAAAAATTTTGGCAGGCATGGTGATGTGCTTCCGTAGTCCTGCCTACCTGGGAGGCAGAGGGGGCTGATTGCTTAAGCCCAGGAGTTTGAGGCTACAATCAGCCATGATCATGCCACTGCAGTCTAGCCTGGGCAACAGAGCAAGACCCTGTCTCTTTAAAAAAAAAAAAAGGCAAATATTAAGGTAAATATAGAGCACAAATTATAACATTGTCTTGTAGGATGTATAAAATATATAGATGTTTGACATCTTTAAAGAATGGCAGGGGAGTAATGGAATTCCTATACATTTGCAAGGTTTCTACATTTTATATGAAGTGGCATATTAACTTAGGTAGAATGAAAAGTTAAGGATGCATATTTTAATTCTCAGAGCAACTAATTAAAAAAAGTAAACCCAAGAAATAAATCCAACTAGAACTTCTAAAAAATATCCAGTGACCTGAAGAAGGCAAGAAAGAGGAAATACAGAAAAAAAAAAAAAAAAAAAACAGAAGAGATAGACTGAAAATAAATAATAAAAGTATAGGCCTACATCCAACAATGTCAATAATTACATTAAATATTAATGAACTAAACACTCCATTTATGAGACAGAGATGACCAGAATTGATAAATAGCAGGGCCTAACTATATTCTATTTATAAGAAATTCACTTCGAGTATAAAGACACAGGCTGAAAGTGAATGGATGGAAAAAATATAAATGATGCAAACAATAATCATAAGAAGATTAGCTTGGCTATATTATATTAGGTAAAATAGATATCAAGGCAAACAGTATTAAGAGATAAAGAGGGATGTTTCACAATGAAAGGACCAATCGTTCTGGAAGACATCATTATAAATGTGTATCTACCTAATATATACATAATCTCAAAATGTATGACATATCATTTCAAGAGTAAAGGCAGAATTAGACAATTCTGTAATCATTGTTGGTAATCAGCAAAGTTTGTAAGTATACCTCTCTCAGCAATTGACAGAACATCCACACAGAAAATCAGTAAAAATGTAGGTAAAGATCTAAACAACTCTACCAATTATCTTTTTTTTTCTTTTCTAGAAACGGAGTCTTACTTTGTTGCCCAGGCTGGAGTGCAGTGGTGTGATCTCAGATCACTGCAACCTATGCCTCCCAGGTTCTAGCAATTTTCCTGCCTTAGCCTCCGGAGTAGCCAGGATTATAGGCGCATGCCATCATGCCAGGCTAATATTTTGTATTTTAGTAGAGACAGGGTTTCACCATGTTGCCCAGGCTGGTCTTGAACTCCTGAGCTCAGGCAATCCACCCACCTAGGCCTCCCAAAGTGCCAGGATTACAGGCGTGAGCCACTACACCCAGCCCCAACTATCTTGACCTAATTGATACTTCTAGAAACACCACACTCATTGGCCAGGTGTGGTGGCTTAGGCCTATAATCCTAACACTTTGGGAGGCTGAGGTGGTAGGATCACTTGAGCTCAGGAGTTTGAGAACAGCCTAGGCAACATGGCAAAACCCTGTCTCTAAAAAAAAATATATATATATACAAAAATTAGCCAAGCTTGGTGACATACACCTGCAGTCCTAACTACTTGGGAGACTGAGGTGAGATGGTTGATTAAGTCTGAGTGGCTGAAGTTATGGTGAACCATGATAGCACCACTGCACTCCAGCCTGGGTGACAGAGCAAGACCAGCCTGGGTAACACGAATGAATTTAATTATTCATTCTCAAAATGAATAAATAAATATTTGTAAAGAAACACCACACTCACACAACTAATTCACAAAGACAAACTATATTCTGGGTCACAGTACAAGTCACAATCAATTTAAAGGATTGAAATAATACAGATTATATAGAAATCTGTAATATCTCTTAAGAAAACCTTGAATATTTATAAACTAAATAACATGCTTCTAAATAATTCATGTATCAAAAAGGAAACAATAAAGGAAATTAAATTTTTTTTTTTTATTCCACCTAGATTGTTTCTCAGGAGGAAATTTTTCTTTTTTTTTTAAATAAAAGATGGGGGTTCACCATGTTGGTCAGGCTGGTCTTGAACTCCTGACCTCCAGTGATCTGCCTGCCTCGGCCTCCCAGAGTGCTGGGATTACAGGTGTGAGCCACCGCACCCAGCCTCTCTGGAGGAAATTTAAAAATATTTTTAACTGAATGCTAATGAAAATGCAGTATCTCAAAATTATGAGGTATAGCCAAAGCAGTGCTCAGAGGAAAATGTATAGCTTTAACTGCTTATCTTAGAAAAGAAGGAAAGTGTCAAATCAATCAACAAAGCTTAACCTTCAGAAGCTGGGGGGAAAAAAGCAAAGTAAGCACAAAATAAGCAGAAAGAAGGAAATAATAAAGGTAAGAGCAGACATGGATATAATTGAGAAAAGAAAACCAAATTCAACTCTTGAATAGATCTACAAAGTTTATAAACTTCTAGACTGATCAAATCACTGGTATGACAAATGAAAGAGGGTATAACAGTGGAACCCACAGTCATTAGATGGGTAAGAAAACTGGTTGCAGTGGTTCATGCCTCTGATCTCATCATTTTGGGAGGCTGAGGTGGGCGGATCACTTGAGCCCAGGAGTCGAAGACCAGTCTTGGCAACACAATGAGATTCCAACTCTCCAAAATGATAAAAAATTAGCTGGGCATGGTGGCTTCCGCCTGCAGTCCCAGCTACTCCAGAGGCTGAGGTGGGGAGGATCTTGAGTCCAGCAGTTCAAGGCTACAAAGAGCTGTGATTGTGCCACTGCATGCCACCCTGGATGATAGCAAGACCCTGTCTCAAAGTAAATGAAATGAAAAAAAAAAAAGGATAAGAGAATATACTCTACAACTTTATGCCCACAGAAGGGACAAATTAGATGAAATGGATTTTTTTTTGAAAAATAAGACATTAAAATTGATACAAAAATGTCAAACTAAGATGGCTTATTATTATGAAAATAGTTCTTTTCTAGCCAGGCGCGGTGGCTAACGCCTGTAATCCCAGCACTTTGGGAGGCCGAGGCGGGTGGATCACGCGGTCAAGAGATCGAGACCATCCTGGTCAACATGGTGAAACCCCGTCTCTACTAAAAATACAAAAAAATTAGCTGGGCATGGTGGCGTGTGCCTGTAATCCCAGCTACTCAGGAGGCTGAGGCAGGAGAATTGCCTGAACCCAGGAGGCGGAGGTTGCGGTGAGCCAAGATCGCGCCATTGCACTCCTGCCTGGGTAACAACAGCGAAACTCCATGTCAAAAAAAAAAAAAAACAAAAAGAAAGAAAGAAAATAGTTCTTTTCTTTATGGACTCCTAACAGAGTCTTGTGGACGCCAGAGGTTTATGGACCACATTTTGAGAATTGCTGCTGTAGATGGGTACAGTTTATTGTATGTACTTTATATCACAGTGAAGTTGGTTAAGAAATATATACATAAGACTGGCACGGTGGCTCACACCTATAATCCCAGCACTTTGGGAGGCCGAGGCGGGTGGATCACCAGGTCAAGAGATCAAGACCATCCTGGTCAACAAGGTGAAACCCCGTCTCTAGTAAAAATAAAAAATTAGCTGGGCATGGTGGTGCGTGCCTGTAGTCCCAGCTACTCGGGAGGCTGAGGCAGGAGAATTGCTTGAACCCAGAAGGCGGAGGTTGCGGTGAGCTGAGATCGTGCCATTGCATTCCAGTCTGGGTAACAACAGCGAAACTCCGTCTCAAAAAAAAAAAAAAAAAAAGAAAAAATGAAAAAAAAAAATATACATATTTTTATATATATACATATATTTTTATGCATATAATATATATGTGTGTGTATATATATATATATATGGGGGCACTGTGGAATTTACTTTAAGAAATTTCTATCATTTTGATTGTATAAAACACTGCTTGACAGTATATTGAAGACTATGGCATTTTTGATAGTATGATTAAAACATTTTTTATTCCATTTCTGCTACACATACTTAGATAATTTTTTTTTTGAGACGGAGTCTTGCTCTGTTGCCCAGGCTGGAGTGTAGTGACATGATCTCGGCTTACTGCAACCTCAACCTCCTGGGTTCAGGCGATTCTCCTGCCTCAGCCTCCCAAGTAGCTGGGATTATAGATACCCGCCACCACACTCAGCTAATTTTTTGTATTTTTAGTAGAGATGGGGTTTCACCATGTTGGCCGGGCTGGTCTTGAACTCCTGGCCTCAAGTGATCCACTCGTATAGGCCTCCAAAAAGTGCTGGGATTACAGGCATGAGCCACTGCACCCAGCCACTTATTTATATAATTTTTATTGTGAGAGTGATCTATACACATCTATAAAAGTAAGATAAATATTTAAAAAATGCAAACAAAATGCCAAAATAGTGAAAATGGTTTGACCAACTTATAAGGACAGCAGAAAATTTATAAGGAAAGCCTAGATATAAGGGGAACTTTCTAGTCTTTATGTATGTAATTTTTCTTATCTATTTATATTTATATTTATCTATAGCTTTTTATCTACCCACCCATCTGTTTGTTCACTCATCCATTCATCCATGCAACCATCCTTCCTTCTTGTGCATATTGCATCATGCCTTAGAACTACAATCATACTAAGATCTTGAATTCTGACATGTCCTCTGATCACACTCCTTTCTGTCTCTGCACCTTTTTGTGAGCTCTTAATGTGTTCCCTTCTTACCTTCGTCAGGACCAAAATCTTCTCTAGGGGTCAGCCTGTCATTACCTTCTTATTTAATGTCACTTGCCAATCTGCTCACTATAGACCCTTAGACCACCAGTTTTGAGAAACTTTGTTATTCTCACTTCACTCATGCAATTAATTAGTCCTTCTGCCAAACAGTGACTTTGCCAACTCCCAGACTTGGGTGAACCACACGGACTGCTTTTCTATTCTTGTGCCTGGGAGGCGTATCCTCATTGGACAACTTCACAAAACCCAGCCATTTGATTCCTTGTGTTGTCTAGCAGTCATCACTACCCTTTTGTAGTGTATCATTTAGCTGCTTCCTAGTAACAAACTATTTAAAGCTTAGTAACTTAGATATTAATAATTTAGCTCACAAATCTGTGGGTTGGCGATTTGGGCTGTGCCCAGTTGGGCACTTGGTCTGGTCTGAGTCAGGCCTGGCTCGTCACAGCTGGAAGTCACTCATGTGTCTTTGATGAGCTCTGGCTGACTCATGGTTTTCCTCTACATGGTCTCTCCTCTTCCAGTAAGCCAACCTGGGTTGTTTCATATGTGGTTAAATTTGGATTCCAAAAGCAGCAAGAAGTCTGGTCTCTGGGCTGCTACTATCGTGCCTCTACTAACACACTGTTTTGGCTAAAGCAAGTCATAGCGGGTAGAGAAGCTGAGTGCTGATGGGAGGAGTTGCCTAGTATTGTGGCCACTTTTGCAATCTACCATAGGTAATCTTTTGATTTATTTTTGGTTTGCTGCTGTCTGCTATCCCTAAAGTATTCATGGTAAGCTCCTTCTATTCTTTTCTCTGGACAGTCTTTTCTAATTTCTTGACTTTCATATGCATGGAAATTACTTCTGCCAGACATTTTTAGCCTTAGTTTTTCTTTCTTTCTTTTTTTTTTTTTGTTCGTACAAACTGTAAGAAATGGCATTAATAGGCCTTAGTTTTTCAAAAATTTCAGACTGGGTGCTGTGGCTCATACTTGTAATCCCAGGGCTTTGGGAGGCTGAGACAGGCAGGTTGCTTGAGGACAGGAGTTCAAGGCCAGCCTGGTAACATAATGAAACAAAAAATTAAAAAATTAGCTGGACATGGTGGCATGCCCCTATTGTCCCAGTTACTTGGGAGGCTGAGATAAGAAGGATCACTTGAGCCCAGGAGTTTGAGGCTGCAGTGAGCTATGATCATGCCACTGCATTCCAGCATAGGCAGCAGAGCAAGAACCTGTATCAAAAAAAGAAAAAAAACTGAGGTGTTTTATTTCTAGTTTTAGAATATTTTTCATCTTCCCCCAAAGATTTCTCATGCCTGTTTGCAGTAGATCTCTGTTTCAATCCCTAGCCCCATGCTGCTTTCAGTATCTGTAGATAGTGCCTTTCCTGGACATTGTATATAAGTAGAATCACATAATATGTAGTCCTTCCCATCTGGCTTCTTTCATGTAGCTAAATGTTTTTGAGGTTTATCTGTGTTGTACTATTTATCAGCAGTTTGTTCATTTTTATTGCTTAATAGTATTTCATTCTGTGAATATACCGGGCGTGGTGTTACAGGCATGTACCACCACGCCTGGCGAATTTTTTGTATTTTTAGTAGAGACAGAGTTTCACTGTGTTAGCCAGGATGGTTTCTATCTCCTGACCTCATGATCCACCTCCCAAAGTGCTGGGATTACAGGCGTGAGCCACCGTGCCCGGCCAACTTCTTTCCTTTTTATATACCTATTCAGATTTTTTTTTCTTCATGACTCACTTTGGTAATTTGTGCCTTTCTACAAATGGTTCATTTCATCTAAGTTTTCTAGTTTGCTGGCGTAAAGTTGTTTATGGTTTCTCTTTTGCTCCTTTTAATTTCCGTAGGGTAGATAATACTTTCAGATTCCCTTTTTGTTCGTCTAGCCAAAAAGTTGCGGTTTTTGTTATCTGTCCTGTTGCACGCTTCTATGACTGTGCTTGCATCCCAGAGGAAGATAAAAACCAAACATAAAGGGATAGGAGTTTGCCCTGGCTGTGGGATTGTTTAGGGGCTGTGAGAAAAGAAAAAAAATGAGTGATTTCTGCATTTTCTCTGAGTCTTAAGAATTCCCCTACTCACCTCTCTAGCCAGAATTAGGGCACTTTTTCTGGAGTTCTATCTGCATCTCAGTAGCCATTTCTTGGTTTCAGGCTGCATTGCTGCGTTGCATTCAGTCTGGGGAATGCAGGAGGTCAAAAATGGCAAACTCACCCCTGGTTTTGATACACTTCGAATTCTGGCCTTTTTACTTCAAGTTGGCCTGCTGCTGTTTACGTTTCTGAATCCTCAAGTAGCTGCTCAATGCATCCTGTTCAGTTTTACAGCTCCGTTCAATGACAGACCTGCTTATTCTACTTTATTTGTAATTGGAACCATGAACTGACTTTAATTAGTCTGTCCTTTAACCACTTCAAGCCTGTTGCTTTTCTCTTTTTATTTATTTCCATTTAGAAAATCTTGTGGGATTTTGACAGTAAAATCACGCAAGATTTTCTAAATGGTAAATAAATAAAAAGAGATGGTAGAGATGTGTATTGCTATATATAACACATGAAATACTGAAGATTCCATTTATTTTACCATCATACAAATTTTCTAGGAATCAAACATCAATAGATTTTTCATTTGGAAAAGTTTCTCTTTTTTTTTTTGTCCAGTCTCATTCTTTATATCTGCATTTCCCTCCAACTTCTGAACATAAAATAGATTAAGATTAAAGAACTACTTGCAGATTTTAAAGAAAACAACATGTATCTCTTCATGTTTACTAATGAGTTTACAATGAGCAGAAATTTCACATTAAGCAGTAATTAAGCAGAAGCAATAGACCATTAACAAGTTTTAATTAACTAAGTGACCTTCTTTGAAGAATCATTAAAAGAACATTAAATAGGTATATTCCTGCTACTGCCCACTCTGCAGTGAGCTAAATGCAGCAGGCAGCAGGCAGTTGGGAGAATTTCAGACTGATATAGAGTGTGACTGCCTCTTTTAAAAATGGTTGTGGGGGCATCCCAAAGTGAATCCCAAATACATTCTTAACTGTTTAGACTGTCTTGAAATATTTGGATTACCTAGCTGTATGTCTGAATCATCAGCTCTTCTGGGTGGGAGATAAAATTGGGAAATTTTGGCTGGCTACTGCTATATTACAATTTCTCTAGAAACCTCAGTAAATAATGGACTCAAGCATGCCTTGAGCTGTTCTCTGAGAAACTATGGCAACGGGCCTTTTAATTAAAGCTGAAGGAGAGTGTGTAGCTTAGGAAAACAGAGATACTGCCAATTGATAGGGTGACAATATGGGAATCATCCATGAAGCTAACAAGAAATTTCTTTTTTCTATTTAGTTAATCCTTTGTTACCTATGTTGTTCGAAGAAACACTAGATAACTCTTTTAGTGGATATCAATATTTGGCTTTGGAATATGTTACAATATTTTTTAAGCAATGTATAGCTTCCTAATTTTTTTTAAGAATAATGTTAAAATTATTTTGTGTTTTCTGAATATATGTTAAAGAGAGAGTTGGAAGTTACTGGAAGGATCAGCCTAGAGGCATCCTCAGTGTCAGAGGGCGGCCAATCTGGGATAGTCCACAAAAACAATGATCTCTCTGTTTTGATGATGTAGACATTAGTGTGCATTCGTTCTCTCTTTCCATGTCATTCTCTCTGTGTGTGTGTGTGTGTGTGCGTGTGTGTGTGTGTATATATATGTGTGTGAGTGTGTGTGTGTGTGTATGTGTGTATGTATGTATGTATGTATGTATGTACATAGAAAACTGCACTAGTGGGCTGATGATTGACAAATTGGTAAACTGTCCCCCTATTGAGCTGATGCATTCACAGGCAATGTGCTAGAATTTACAAGCCTAGACTATGACAAAAAGTAACTTATTATTGCTAGCTTTCAAAATTAAAAAAAAAAAAAAAAAACTAAGTGGAAAAGCAAGAGTTGTCATTTTTCCAGGGTCAAAGTATGTGTTATGCTAACAACCCCCAGTGATGGCCAGATTCTATCATCCCATTGGTGGGGGCTGAGGAGGGGGAGAATTTGAGTTTACGTCTGTTGTTTTAACATCCCATCTGGTTACTGTTCTCCTTTAGTCTTAAAAAGTGTCCCTGTTTGGAGGATATATTGCAGTCACCTGGTGAAGGCAATAGCTGGAAAGATGAGTAGCATCTAATTAAATAAAATGTTCTACTAGAGAGGCCGAGGCAGGAAGATTTTTAGGAGGCAGGAGTTTGTGACCAGCCTGAGCAACACAGTGAGACCCCCGTATCTACAAAATAAAATAAAATAAAATAAAATAAAATAAAATGAAATGTAACAGTGACAAATGTAAAAGCCCCTAAGCCAGAGACAGCATAGGATCTGGCTCTTACAAAAGCCTGTTATCCGGTTTCCTTGGCTCTGGGTTTCAGTTCACTTTTTATTATACTGTTGGCAGAGTAAGCTATCTAAAATCAGATCTCATCTTCCACTCCTTTTGCTTAATGGCTTTTCCTTGCTTAATGGCTTCCTGTTGCTTACAGGATAAGCACACCCTTTCTTGGTATCAGCTCCCACATACCTCTAATGTTTACTCTAAACTCAAAGGAGACCCAGCTGTTTGGTCCCCTGACCCATTCTGTTTTCATGCCATTGCTCATGCTGGAATCCTTCTATTCTACTTTTGTTGTTGTTGCTGCAAACTCCCATTTCTACTTAAAAGTAAGGATTAAACATAATTTTCTTCCTTTATTGCACATTCCTCCCTTAGTCTTCCTGGACGTTCTCCCTTCTTGTTATGGAACTGAACTGGGGCCTGCTCACATTGTGCGGTAAGGCTGAACATCCACACTGAAGTTTGCAGTGGAAGAAAGGAGGGCATGTATTTGCAGGGTGCCAAGCAAGGAGAATAGGGCAGCTTATGCTTAGGGACCCGACCTCCTCAATGGCTTGCAAGTCCAATTCTTAAAGGCATGGTGAAATTTTAGGAAAGCAGAAGTTACAGACAAAATCATAAATCAATATGTGGAGGTTACACATTGGTTTGGCCTAAAAAGGGTGGGATATCTTGAAGTGGGGGCAGGTCATAAGTTGGTTCAAAGATTTTCTGATTTGCAATTGGTTAAGGAAGGAAAGCTTTGTTTAAGATTTGGGTCAGCAGAAAAGATTGTTAGCTCTGGTTTGTGGTGTGACTTCTTTCACACCCATCAGGAAGAAATTTAGAGCAAAGAGAAGTGGTCAGAGATCAGTCCTCAGTTCCCCCTTATCTGAGTGAGACGTTGATCACCACCTATGGAAGTCTGTCCTGCAGACCCTGACTTAATGACTGGATGAACCAATGCACTCACACACACTAGAATACAGTGAATCTGAGTGGGCTAGGGATGATCATCAGCTACTTTCAGAGGGCGATTGCAGCTAACTTACCACCACTCACTGCTCCTCCTCACATTTATTCAGTATAGATTTAATAACAGAGGTTCTAAGTCAACATGCTTGTGGACAATTAACATGGTTAAAAGCATGGTTTTACGAATGATAAAAGGTCTTGGTCCAGGGTCCCAGAATAAACACCATTAACTGGTAATTCCCCTTTGATCTCCCCGAGAGGACCATCCAGCACAAAGTTTACGTGAGTAACAAATTAGAATGGGGACAAAGGAATGAGGGGTAAACAGACTTAACTGGGGAAGCTTTATTATCCTAATCTCACCTTATAACTTAAAATTCTAACATAATGAACTGGCTGCCTTCATCTCGTTCCATTAAAACCTTTCAACCTTCCAAAAGGTTTGAGACTATAATCTTTTAACTTTCCCTACTACTTCTGTGATATTTTGCCAGCCACTCAGAGTGAATCTCAACATCTGAGGTCTACATGCTGTTTGTCAAGGGTCCAGGTTTCTGAAAAATAACTCAGGAACATATGTTAAGATTCAGGGAGAGCTAGGTGCCTGGAAATTCCCTTGAAGAAACTCAAGATTTTCCGTTATTTCTATGCTTTGGATCCGCAGACCCTTAAGAAATGTCCCTGCTCCATCTCACTCTGGGACTGGATGAGGGCACCAGATGTAGGGACTTACACACCAAGGCAGGTAGTATGCCATTTTTGTCTTGTTTTCATAGCCTTGTGTGGCATCTGGAATGGAATAGGCACTTACTAATTGTTGAATATTTGACATTGGCAAAATACTTGATGTGTATAGGAATGGAATTCCAGTGAGTAAACTAATTAGAGTCACTAGGCATATCTGAGAAAACACGAAGTAGTTGAACTTTAGTTCTGCTCTTTTCCTTCCTCCTTCTTTCCCACCCTTTTCTTGCCTCCCAGCTGCCTGTTCCTCCCATGCCTGTTCTGTGGCTTCCCAGAAGACCTTGGTCAAAGTATTACCTAGGTTTGCCCTTCCCTTAAATGCACCTGTATTGTCCATTTTCATGCTGCTGATAAAGACAAACTTGAGACTGGGTTTGGAAGAGTTTTTCTGGACTAAAAAGAGGTTTAATTGGACTTAAAGTTCCACATGGCTGGAGAGGCCTCAGAATCATGGCAGGAGGAGAAGGGCACTTACATGGTGATGCCAAGAGAAAACGAGAGAGAAGCAAAAGGGGAAACCCCTGATAAAACCATCAGATCTCATGAGACTTATTTACTACCATGAGAATAATCTGGGGGAAACCACCCCCATGATTCAAATTATCTCCCACTGGGTCCCTCCCACAACATGTGGGAATTATGGGAGTATAATTGAAGATGAGATGTGGGGACACAGAGCCAAACCATATCATTCCACCTGGCCCCTCCAAATCTCATGTCCTCACATTTCAAAACCAATCATGCATTTCCAACAGTTCCCCAAAGTCTTAACTCATTTCAGCATGAACTCAAAAGTCTACAGTCCAAAGTCTCGTCTGAGACAAGGCAAGTTTCTTCTGCCTATGAGCCTGTAAAATCAAAAACAAGCTAGTTACTTCTTAGATACAATAGTGGTACAGGTATTGTGTAAATACAGTACTTCCAAATGGGAGGAAATGGCCAAAACAAAGTTGTTACAAGGCCCCAGGCAAGTCTGAAATCCAGCAGGGCAGTCAAATTTTAAAGCTCCAGAATGATCTCTGACTCACTTCCAGATCATGCTGATGCACGGAGTGGGTTCCCATGGTCTTGGGCAGCTCCACCCCTGTGGCTTTGAAGGGCATAGCCTCTTTCCCAGATGCTTTCACAGGCTGACTTGTGTCTGTGGCTTTTCCAGGCAAACAGTGTAGGCGGTCCCTATCTACCATTGTGGGGTCTGAAAGTCAGTGGCCCTCTTCTCACAGCTTCACTAGTTGGTGCCCCAGTAGGGACTCTTTGTGGGGGCTCCAACCCCACATTTCCCTTCTTCACTGCCCTAGCAGAGGTTCTCCATTAGTGCCCTGCCCCTGCAGCAAACTTCTGCCTGGCATCAAGGCATTTCCATACATCTTCTCAAATCTAGGCGGAGGTTCCCCAACCCCATTCTCGACTTCTGTGCCCTTGCAGGCTCAGTACTATGTGGAAGCTGCCAAGGCTTGGAGCTTGCACCCTCTGAAGACACAACCTGAGCTCTATGTTGGCCCCTTTCAGCTGGAGCACCTGGGATGTTAGGGCACCAAGTCCCTAGGCTGCATACAGCATGTGAAACCATTTTCTCCTAGGCCTCTGGGCCTGTGATGGGCGGGGCTGCCGTGAAGACCTCTGACATATCCTGGAGACGTTTTTTTCCATTGTCTTGGCGATTAACAAAAATTTTTGCGGCTGGCTTGAATTTCCCTCAGAAAATGGATTTTTCTGTACTATCACATTGTCAGGCTGCAAATTTTCTGAACTTTCATGTTCTGCTTCCCTTATAAAACTGAATGTCTTTAACAGCACCCAGATTACCTCTTGAATGCCTTGCTGCTTAGAAATTTCTTGGTCCAGATACTCTAAATCAACTCTCTCAGATTCAAAGTTTCACCAACCTCTAGGGCAGGGGAAAAATGCTGCCAGTCTCTTTGCTAAAATGTAACAAGAGTCACCTTTGCTCCGGTTCCCAACAAGTTTCTCATCTCCATCTGAGACCACCTCAGCCTGGACCTTATTGTCCATATCAGTATCAAGCTTTTGGTCAAAGCTATTCAGCAAGTCTCTAGGAAGTTTTAAACTTTCTCACATTTTCCTGTCTTCTTCTGAGCCCTCCAAACTGTTCCAACCTCTGCCTGTTACCCAGTTCCAAAGTCACTTCCACATTTTCAGGTGTCTTTTCAGCAATGCCCACTGTACTGGTACCAATTTACTGTGTTAGTCAGTTTTCATACTGCTGACAAAGACACACCCAAGACTGGGAAGAAAAAGAGGTTTAATTGGACTTATAATTCCACATGGCTGGGGAGGCCTCAATCATGGTGGGAGGTGAAAGGCACTTCCTACATGGTGGCAGCAAGAGAAAAATGAGGAAGATGCAAAAGCAGAAACCCCTGATAAAACCATCAGATCTAGTGAGACTTATTCACTACTAGGAGAATGGTCTGGGAGAAATCACCCCCATGATTCAAATTGTCTCTCACTGGGTCCCTTTCACAACACCTGGGAATTATGGGACTACAATTCAAGACGAGATTTGGGTGGGGACACAGAGCCAAACCATATCAGCTCTTGAGCTTCCCAAATACCCTTTGCCTTTCTTTCCCAAACTTCTACCCTCAACTCCAATCAAAATACCATTTCTATACTGAGAAAAGCAGCTAGATATAATTAGGGGATTATCACTTCAACCTAATTTATGCCAGCCTATATAAATGAAAGTGAGGCAGCATGAAGTGTTTGGATTTTATATTCCACAATATAAGTGATTGATTTGGTGTTCAAATTTCTGACTGTGTGTATAACTTCTATTTTACATAGTATATTAATGCCATCCTAAACATGTTTTCATGCAAGGAGTTTTGGATTATGTCATGCATTCATGACAAAGGAATATTCTGCAAGCTGCCTGCCTATAACTGGCTTCAGCAACATTGCTGTCTTTGTTCAGCAGCATTTGTACAAATATTTTAGTATTTTATTGCTTTTTCATATCTTTCTTATACAAATGAATGAACACTAGAAAAATTACTGCTAATGCTGGTAATGGGAAATTAGGTCTCATACAGCAATTCACTTCACATAAAGATATAAAAAATCAGATGAGCCAGAAAGAGGAAATTTCCTAGCTTCAAGTGGTTACTTTCTGAATTTAAGCTCATCTAGAATCTGTTTCATTGGTAGGAAAACAAGGAAAAGCAAGGAACTGTATGGAATTCTGGAACTCTCTAATTGAATATTATACACAAAAAGGAAGATAAAACTAAAGATTTTTAATCTTATATTTTAGTTTCTGGGCCCTGACATCCAGTTTCTCATGAGATTCCTGTACATTTCATTGTTTTTTTTTTTTTTGGTGTGTGTGTGTTTTGTTTGTTTGTTGTTATTTTTGAGATGGAGTCTCTCTCTGTTGCCCATGCTGGAGTGCAGTGGCGTGATCTCAGCTTGATGCAACCTCCGCCTCCCGGGTTCAAGCGATTCTCCTGCCTCAGCCTCCTGAGTAGCTGGGACAACAGGCATCTGCCACCATGCCTGGCTAATTTTTGTATTTTTAGTAGATACAGGGTTTCACTGTATTAGTCAGGATAGACTCGATCTCATGATCCACCTGCCTCAGTCTCCCAAAGTGCTGGGATTATAGATGTGAGCCACCTCGCCTGGCCTTTTTTGTGTGTTTTTAAGAAGACATTTTATGCATAAGACAGGCTGCTGGTAAAAGGTGAGGAAATATGCCTGGGTTTCCTTCAGGCTGTCCCTTCTTCGATGTTATTAATTCTTGCCTTAGATCTTTTCAACAGCTTGAATCTAGGTAATATCTTTGCTGCAACTATTTTAAAATAGTAGATCTCAGTTAGGGCCCTAAAAAAACAAAATATGGCTTAGGCCTGTGGGCTAGGCCCTGAGATCTGTAAGATGAGGCCGAGGCCTGCAAACCATCATCACCTGTCTTACCTGTTGGTGTCCTTACCCATACACAACTACCAGATCCTGGAGGCCAGCTCACTTTGGGCCATTAGTTCTGAAGGGTATGGTCATATTAATCCAACTGAGAGGAGCTTCTGTCAGAAACTTATATGGAATACAATCAAGTTGAATAAGACTTGTCTCAACCTTTGAGGAGTTCTCTTTTCAATTCCTTTATCTTACAGTGATGGGTGATCAGATAAGAACTGAATCATTCATTGAATTTAGTGTTGATGCTTCTTTTCTTCTCTTCTCTTGATGCTTCTTTTTTTCTCTTCTTTGGCTATGCCTGCATTTATCCAAGAGTTTTCTATGCGTTTTATATAGAATTAATGGTAAATTGGGTTTATTAACATTTTATGTATGTTTTGTGTAGAATGAAAGGATGAATTGGGAGATTAAAAATTTAGTGTGGCAGACTTTGCTGTTATTGTTTTTATTTGTTCAATTTTTGAAAAGGTAAAACATTTACATGATTCAAAAATCAAAGCATATGAAAGTATAAAAGTATATCAGTGAGAATTCTTTATTTTATTCTTGGTTTTCATTTCTGGAACAAGGAATCTCCTAAGTAATGACTATTCTTAGTTTCTTGTAAATTTTTTCATTATTTATTTTTTCATACACAAGGAAATAAAAATATGTTTTATTTTCCCCTTTTTATATGGATAGTAGTATATTGTGTACATTGTTTTGCATCTTGTTTTATTCACTTAATGTGTCTTGAAGAGCTTTCCATACAGAATGTTCTACTTCATTTTATAGGTACATAGTATTCCACTGGATGCATGAACATAATCAAGCTAACCACCCACCTATTAATGTATTTGGGATTTTTCTAATCTTTCATTATTACTATCAATGCTGAAATGTAAAACCTTAGCCTTTTACATGTGTGCAAATGTTATCTGTGGGATGAATTCCCAGAAGGAGAATTATGAAATCAAATGTTTACATATTTCAATTTTGGTAAATATTGTCACATGACCATTTATAATGGTTTATTATAATTATTGAGGCTTTATAATATGTTCTAGTCCTCCCTTATTGGTATACTCTTTTAGCTGTATTCTTTTTATTCCCATGTGGATATTCAAATTGGGTTGTCTAATTTCAAAGGGAAAAAAAAGTCAGTATTTTTATTGAACATGGTAAATGTGAAAAAGGATAAATGGAATATTTATTTTATTTTTTATTTATTTTCTTTATTTTGGGAAAGGCAGCCAGTGAAAAATGGAATATTTATGATTTTGAGTTTTCCTATCAGTAGGTATACTTTTCTGTTAGTTTAACTTTTCTTTTTTGGTAAAGTTTTCTCATGTATTTCTTGCACGTTTCTTGTAAAGGTTATATCTAGTATTTTATTTGGTTGTGATTAAAACGGGTCTTTTTAAAAATTATGTCTTCTGTTTGTAGTTTCTATATGTGAAGCTATTGGTTTCATTATCTGAAGCTTATAATCTGCTAACTTATGTTACTGTTTGTTGCGGGTTTTATTATAGTAGAATATCTTGGGATTTCCAAGTATACTAACATAGCATCTGCAAATAATGATTATCATATATGCTCCTTTCCAACTTTTGCCTTTTATTTATTTCTCTCATATAATTGTGTTGGCTAGGACATCCAGCAAAATGTTAAATAATAGAAATTAGAGTGAGTACCTTTTTCTTATTCCTGACTTTACTGGGAATGTCTCTGGTGTTTCCTTAATTAGCATTAAATGGGCTTTTGGCTTGAGATAAATCTGTGCTGGTCATTTAGTCTTGGTCTTCCGGCTTCACCTCCCCCTTCTATTCTATACTCTGTGGTGTTGGGGCTGGAACTCTGAAGACTACAGTTCCCAGACTCCTTTGACAGCACTCTCTGGTGTGCTCTGTCTGTAGCGGGTACTAGAGGGAGCCCTTGGAAAGGGGAGGAAGGGAGAAGCACTTCCTGTCTCCCTTGCTCTTCCTGTCAGAGGTGCCCCAGTAGGAGTATCTTACCTCTCAACTCTATGTATGTGTTTTTCTAGATTACCAGAGCCAGCCTCATCACTCCACCTTGTAGGTACAAGCAGCAGCTAGGCAGTGTCCCCACCTCAGTGGTATGAGGCCCAGGTTAGAGGCCCTTCCCTCCTTTGAGCTCCTAAAGAACTAATAGCAGCTGAGCAGTGTCCCCTCCTCACAGGTCTGAGCCTAAGCTTTGTGAGGCCCTTCCTTTGAGCTCCCATGATCTTGTAACCTAATCTCTTCCCTTTCAAAAAAGGAACTGGAGGTGGCAGCTGCTTCCTTGAATTTATTGTCTGTAGGTTCCTCAGTGTCCTAGTTTTGCTGTTCTAGTTCTCTAATGCTGGTTGAAACAATTCTCTTTATTAAATCCCCTCTGTTGAAATATCTGATGTGCTTTCTGTTTTCCTGAAAGGACCCAATCCCGAATGACTCATGCATTTCTATTTTATTAAACATTTTTATCAAGATCATTTGCTTATTTTTTCCTAATGTTTTTCTGTGTCAAAGGGGGTGATTGTATGATTTTTCTTTTTAGTGCTATGAAATATAATAGGAACTTTTCTAACCCTAGACACTTCTAGAATTTCTATAACAAATCTCCCTTCATTATATTGTGTTCTTTTAATGTGCTACGGATTCTACTTGCTGATATTGTAATTAGAATTTTTGTATTAATATTTATACCTGAGATTGGTCTTAATTTTTCTTTTTTGGGGAAATCCATGTCAGGTTTCTATTTCCATGTTGTGCCGGACGCGGTGGCGCCTGTCTATAGTCCCAGCTATTCGGGAGGCTGAGGCTGGAGGATCTTTTGAGTCCAGGAGTTCTGGGCTGTAGTGCGCTATGCTGATCGGGTGTCCGCACTAAGTTTGGCATCAATATGGTGACCTCCCAGGAGCAGGGGACCACCAGGTTGCCTAAGGAGGGGTGAACCGGCCTAGGTCAGAAACGGAGCAGGTCTATTTCAATGTTGTATTTGCTTTATAAAACTTTTGGATTTTCCATATTTTTGCTAATCTCGGGAACAGTTCAAATAGCATTTGACATTTAACATTTTCAGGCTTTTGTTGTTGTTTTGTCTTTATCCTTTAATTATTGTACATAAGTGTCTAATTAATTCTCCCTCTTTCCTCTCCTATTCTGTTGCCAGTCTCTGCTGAAGTTACCTACTGATACTGTTTTTGGAGGTATAACTCTGCAAATAAATATTTGCATTTTCATAGCAGAATTACGAATATATGCTCTTGGCAGAGTCTTGGGTCCTGATACTGTTTTGTGTCCCTTCTGCCTTTTAATTAGAACATATCCTCCCATTGAGTTACACAGACTTAATAAACTCTACACTTGGGAACCTTAGGGAGCCTCTAGCCTTCCTCTTAAAAAAAAAAAAAAAAAAGAGGGTCGGCTGGGTGCAGTGGCTCATGCCTATAATCCCAGCACTTTGGGAGGCCGAGGCGGGTGGATCACGAGGTCAAGAGATCGAGACCATCCTGGTCAACATGGTGAAACCCCGTCTCTACTAAAAATACAAAAATTAGCTGGGCATGGTGGCGCACGCCTGTAGTCCCAGCTACTCGGGAGGCTGAGGCAGGAGAATTACTTCAACCCAGAAGGCGGAGGTTGTGGTGAGCCGAGATCGCGCCATTGCACTCCAGCCTGGGTAACGAGTGAAACTCCATCTCAAAAAAACAAAAACAAAAAAAGAGGGTCACCAGCTAACTACCTTTAGTGTGAGTAAAAGAAAAGGTGGAATAACACCTTGTTATTGTAAACTCATCTCTAGCTGCCTAGCTCATCATTTATTTTCAGTGCCTTCATGCATCCTCCTCTCTGGCCAGCAAGTCTTGCCTTGACTTTGTCCCTGTTGAATCCTCACTGGTTTTTGAAGCAATCGCCTTGGCTTCCCTCACACAGTGGTTCCTACTTCCCCTCATGAACTGACCACCTTCTCAATTTCCCCTGTCTCCTGAGCTTACTTCTATCATGTTACCATCATTACATTATTTACTTACAAGCCTGTTTCCTTCACCAGGCTGGTTGCTACTCAGGGTGAATCGCATGTTTATTCTCTTTTGTTTCTAATGCTTAGCTCACTGCTGTATACATAGTAGGTTTCAAATATATTAGTTGAATGATTGAATAAATGAGACCCAACAAAAAGTGGAGAGAAAGAAAGATGAGCGGCAAATGGATAAATGAACTCTGTAGGAACTATGTTACCATGCTCCAGGCATGTTCAGATGCTAAAAAGTTTTTTTTTTAATCCAATTATACTATATGAAAAGTAAACATAGTGTTTTCATTCAGAGTGAACCTAATTTATATTTGATTTATGTTCACATTGTGGATGCTTTTCTGGCAACACGCTTTCTAAATCTGCTTATTCAGAAGACCTGCATCAGAATAAGTCAGAAAGACAATTGTCAAGGCTTTGAAAGTCTAAAATCCTCTGATAGTTTTATAGCAATTCAGCTTTAGGGTCAGGAAATTTGGGTTTATTCTTCCTGCATCAGGAAATTATGTCCTGCTTTAGGAGATGATGATAGTAGAGATAAGGGAATCAAAGGGATTAATGAAGGATGCTAAAAATAGATTCGTTGAGAGATAAGATGACCTGAAAGCAGAGGATTAAATTGAGGGGGTTGAGGGAAATAAAGCCTATTTCCATGATGCTTCCACTTGGAAAGTATAAATATAAAAAGAGCTTGGGATTATGTTTAGCTTGAATGTTTTCCCATCTTAAGCTGCTGGAAAAGTTTTAATTGGCAAGCTGTGTTTGGAAGACAAAGAGGAATTTAGAATTCTTTGGAACTGCTTTAGCCACCAAAATTATTCTGAACTATATGAACATTGTGATCCTTTTCCTACTCAAAATGTAGAGATATAGGAAGGCCAATTTTTAACTGTAAGTCAATATGGGTGCCTATCTCTTTTCCCTGTTTCTGCTGTCTCTGCCAGGGGCAGAGGATGCATTAACTCCTGACTACTGACTTTGCCAATCTCCAGAGGGTCTAGGTGAGAAAAGTAATATACTTCCTATTAATGTTATTTTGACTGTATGTTTTTAAAAAATAATTGATTGGCCTAGCATTATTATGCTAAGAAAGCTTTTTAAATGGGCTGACCATGGAGGTACTCAAATAGATGATTTTTAATCCCCATGAAAAGAAAAACAACACTAATGTGATGTTAGCCAATTCCATCAAAATTTGGCATGAGATAGAATGTCCTGATCCTCTTCCTCCTATCTTATTAAATAAATACTTTTTTTAAAGCAAGCATTTGTGGCCGGGCGTGGTGGCTCACACCTGTAATCCTAGCACTTTGGGAGGCTGAGGTGGGTGGATCACCTGAGGTCAGGAGTTCAAGACCAGCTTGGCCATCATGGTGAAACCCCATCTTAAAAAAAAATATATATATATATATATATATATATGTATATAAAAGAAGTATGGACTTCTTTTGAAAGAAGAAATTAGAAATGATAAAAATTAGAAATAATGACTTTGTATGTTTTTAGTACCAGAAAAGACTAGCTCTCTATATATGTTTAATTTACTGCCTTAGTAAAATTTTCCTCATCACAAGAGAGTATTAGTAGAAATCTAAGATGACCAAAGCTGAGAAGAAACCAACATAATTGCTTGTATCAGCAAGATACCATGCTCTTAGATTTCCTTGTTTAAGAGTATTAAAACTGTCCTCAGGCTATCTTTGAACACAGAAAATCTGAACTGTGTGTGTATGTATATATACATACAGATAAGCGTAAATATAAATATTAAAAAATATGTAACATCAGTCTCCATCCATTGGTGAGCTGGAGCTGGGTATAGATATGCATATAACTGGTTCTCTTGGGAGAGCTATTTGATAGGGAGCTGTATCAGCTAGGGATGGCCAGTTACATGCTTATCGTTCCAACTCTGCATTCAGTGATATCATGGCCATGATAGGGAGTGTTTATACCACGAATTTTGAATCTTGGCAAGCACTATGTGATGGTTAATTTTATGTGTCAACTTGGCTGTGCCATGGGGTACTGTCGCCCAGGCTGGAGTGCAGTGGTGTGGTCTCTGCTCACTTCAACCTCCACCTCCCGGGCTCAGGTGATTCGATTGCCTCAGCCTCCCAAGTAGCTGGGACTACAGGCATGTACTACCACACCCTGCTAATTTTTGTATCTTTAGTAGAGATGGGGTTTTGCCATGTAGGCCAGGCTGGTCTCTAACTCCTGACCTCAAGTGATCCTCCACCTTGCCTCCCAAAGTGTTGGGATTATAGGCGTGAGCCACTGCGCCTGGCCATAGGGAGGGTGTTTTGGGATGAGATTAACATTTAAATTGGTGGATTTGAGTAAAGTAGATTGCCTTCCATAATGTGGCTGGATTTTATCCAATCTGATGAAGGCCTTAATAAAATAAAAAGACTGACCTTCCCCTGAGTAAGGGAGAATTTTATACTTGGTGCCTTCAGACCTCAACTGGAACATTGGATCTTCCTGCCCAGTGGCCTTTGGACTAAAACATTGGCTTTACTTGTATCTCCTGAACCATTGGCCCATCCTGTAGATTTGGATTAGCCAGCCTCCAGATTGCCTGACCCAGGTCCTTGTCTGCTTTGTTTCTCTGGAGAACTTTAATACACCCTACATCAGGAATTTTTTTTTCCAGAGAGCCAGTTTACCAGCATCTACTGTCTCCATCTAATCTAGGAAAAAAATAAAGAATTCACAAAAATGTGCTTTCTGATCACTGTCTCCATCAGTGATCAGAAAAGCTAAGGAAAAAAAAAATCAACAAGTCCCAAAAAAGAACTTCCTGTTAGGTAATCTTTTAAACATTCAGGCAGTTTCCTTCTATTCTTATTTTACTCAATTTTAAAATCAATACTTTCTCCTGAATTTAATTGAATTTTTAAAATTTAAAGGAGTTTCTGATGTACCTATTGATATAATTATTTCTCCTTTAATTTATAACTGAATTACAGTAATGAGTTCCCTATTGAATCAGCCTTGGTTTCTTGGAATAGACTTTATTTAGTCTTGGAATATTATTATTTTAACTTACTGTGATAATTTTGGCAAGATTTTATTTCGGACTTTAAAACATGTTAGATTGATGTATAGTTTATTTCCTTGAATTTATCAAGTTTTGTTTTTAGGTTGTGCTGTCATCTTAACATGAATCTATGGTTATTTTTGGCTTCTGTATATTAATTTTGATTACTTTGAAACAGTGAAATTTAGTAAATGTTTAACAAGCACCCACTATAATTTTTAAACTGTGAAATTAGCATTATATGTATCTAACCAGCTATACAAAACTCATCCATTTTTCTTTCAACAAAAGGTAGTAAAAATCCCAAACAATAAAGAAGAAACTACTTATTAAAAGTCATATTTACTAATATAGCACCATAATCCAGTCATAGAACCCCTTACACAGCTGGAAGGAGGACATGGAAGAGGTGAGGATATTGAAAATGGAAGGGTAGTTCTCATATTGGGGCCCCATTTTGCTTGCTCTAAGGCCAAAAAAAAAGAGGGTCTAGCAAAAAAGAAAGTCATTGAGGCTACAGATGAAAACAAAAGCTTTTGGTACAGATGCTAATGGAGGCAAGCATCAAGAGCAGTAGAATCAGTGTATCTCGAATCAGTGTATCTATGAGGCGGTGCCTCATGAACTAGACTCCAACCTTCTTGGCATGCAAGTCCTTTTTAATTTCAAGTTTCTTAGCCAGGTGTGGTATGGTATGCCATAGGTCTGAGCTAGATACATTCCAACCACATTGCCCAAACTAAATCAAGGCAAGAACTGGACCATGATGTAGGGAAGGTGAGGAGGACACGAAGGGCGCTGCAGCTCCACGGCTGGCCTGATGAGAATTTTTAAAAAATCTTTTTCTATTTCTTAGAATAACCTGAAAAATACAGGAATGACCTGTTGTGGGTTAGATAGAACTTAACAGTACATACACAGCCCTTTTTAACCTAAGGAATATGCTTCTGGAAATGGGCGTGCAAACTGAATCAGTGCATGGGAAAACAGAGATTTTAATAGTTAATGGGAATGGAAACTTACATATATATTTTAATGGGAGATATCTATATATATGGAGAAAGGACACACATGTATATATATGTATATATTTATTTAAGGAAATAGTTTCATAAATGAACAGCAATATAGTAATAATTCAGTGCTGTGGGGCAGCATTTAATGGTGGCTGTGTGTCCAGAGTCTCTGTGCCTAGAACCTTTTTCATGTTATATCTTTCTCCTATCCTCTTTTGTATCTTCTATGATTACAGTCCATTTAGATTTTTCTTCCTCTTTTATGTGTCGAAGATAAATATACGTAATACCAAAAGGATTTTTTTCTGCCAGTGGTCTTCACATTTTTGATTGCACACCCACCAGTAAAATAAACTTAAGCATGCACACTCAAATATATATATGTATTTATATATCAATTACATATATATACCTATTCTGAAATACTATGTAAAACAAATTGCAACATAAGAAAAATGTAGTTAAACATGCTTCATTATTTTTAAAAAAATTTGTTTAACACTACGTGACTTAGTAATTCAATGTCTGCTTTTAAAGTCAGTTTATTTTGATATTTGTTCATAGTCATTGCTATCTCAAAAAAGATTCAAATGGAAGAAATGCATTGATAACTATCCTTACTAATCACATTTGTTTTTCAAGTTTATCCATTGATTATGCAAAGTTATTCAAAAATAAAATTTACTAGCAAATTTTTATCTTTCTTGGTGTCAATTGGTTTTCTTTCTTTTTTTTTTTGAGACAGAGTTTTGCTCGTTACCCAGGCTGGAGTGCAATGGTGCGATCTCGGCTCACTACAACCTCCGCCTCCTGGGTTCAGGCAATTCTCCTGCCTCAGCCTCCTGAGTAGCTGGGATTACAGGCACGCACCACCATACCCAGCTAATTTTTTGTATCTTTAGTAGAGACAGGGTTTCACCATGTTGACCAGGATGGTCTCGATCTCTGGACCTCGTGATCCACCCGCCTCGGCCTCCCAAAGTGCTGGGATTACAGGCTTGAGCCACCGCACCTGGCCTGATTTTCTTATAAACTGATCTGAAGGTGTTGATATTTCTACTTTTAACAAATGATTACAGAACTCACTAAAGATCTTCATTTGGTTGGCTTTAAAACACGTTAGAGGCCAGGCGCGGTGGCTCACGCCTGTAATCCCATCTCTTGAGCAGAGGAGTTCCAGATCAACTTGGGCAACATAGGGAAGTGCTGTCTCTATGAAAAAAAAAAATTGGCTGGGTGTGGTTGTGTGTTCCTGTGGTCCCAGCTACTCTGCAGGCTGAGGTAGGAAAATCACTTGATCCCAGGAGGTCGAGGCTGCAGTGATTGGTGATAGTGCTACTGCACTGTAGCCTGGGTGACAGACCAAGACCCTGTCTCAAAAAAAAAAAAAAAAAAGAAAGAAAGAAAAAGAAAAGAAGAAAGAAAAATGCTGCTGATGGCATCTTGCTGTTACTGAAAGTTAGTAATTTTGGAAGTCTTGTCTTTCTATAAAATAAAGCTGCATAATTCCCTTTTAAATTTGGCAATGCTTTGAAGTACTTTTTATAGACAACCAATGAAACTCTGTGATCCAAAAAATTTTTAACGGTTGCTCACTGTAGTAGAGACTATGAATTTCTTCTAAGGATTATTCTTCTCTTCTTTTTGTAATAAAAATGCCCTGGTTGTAGCTGGGCACATGGTGAGCAAGGTAGAGACTTCATTTCCCAGCTTTTCATGCACCTATGTGTGACTCTACGGCTAAGTTGTGGTTGACTGGATATAAGAGGAGGTGATATATACATATTCTAGGTCAAGTACTTAAAAGAGAGCAGCGTGCCTTCCACAGCCCCTTTCTTCTCATGCCTGGGAAGGAATGGTGGTGGTAAGCTAGCTTCAACCCTGTGGGCAAGTAATACTGGCGGGGAAGACTGAGCAGTGATACAGTCGGATCTTGGGTTCTTGGATCCCTTGGATCCTGGGTTCTTTATCTTATTTGAATAGCTGTCCTTTTGGATCTCTTTGTTGCAGTAGCCAGCCTGTATCTTACTATACTTTTTACCTCTGTACAATGCAGTGTAAAGAGTCTATATTTTTGTTGTTTTAATCAAAATTTGTATGTGCTGGCCGGGCGCGGTGGCTCAAGCCTGTAATCCCAGCACTTTGGGAGGCCGAGGCGGGTGGATCACGAGGTCCAGAGATCGAGACCATCCTGGTCAACATGGTGAAACCCCCGTCTCTACTAAAGATACAAAAAATTAGCTGGGCATGGTGGTGCGTGCCTGTAATCCCAGCTACTCAGGAGGCTGAGGCAGGAGAATTGCCTGAACCCAGGAGGCGGAGGTTGTAGTGAGCCGAGATCGCGCCATTGCACTCCAGCCTGGGTAACAAGAGCGAAACTCCGTCTCCAACAAAAAAAAAAAAAGAAAATTTTATGTGTTTATATAATTGCTGTAAAAATAACCACATTGATTAAAGTGCTTCAGAGCACATTATATATGTAGGAGTTTAGTAAATGATAAAGATGGGCATTTGAAATTAATAGGCACTGATAGTTGTTAAAGTTGGGTGATGGGTACTTGGGATTCTTTTTAAAATCTTTCTATATTTAGGAATTTTCTGTAATAAAAAGTTAACACATTTAAAAATAAAAATAAGAATAAAATCACTGGAGAAAGGATAGTTCAATAGATGATGTTACCCACTTGGCGGGAAACAAAATTAGTTGTGTCTCTCACACTGTATTTAAAAATTAATCCAGTTGTATTAAAATGTACATATAATTAATTCCAGATGGATTATAAGTGTACATTGAATGGATTTAAAAAAGAAATAGAAGGTATAGGAGAATGTTTTATAATTTTGCAGTTGGGAGAAGCTTTCTAGGACAAACAAAAATTTAAAAGTCATAAAGGAAAAGATTGGCAGTTTTGAATAAAAGAATTCTAAAATTATGTGCAACAAAATGAAAAGACAGATTGCAACCTGGGCAAAAATGCTTGTTGCATATATAGCAAATAATTTTATTCATATTATATGAAAACTTCTCAAATCAATAAGAAATACATATAAGTTGTACAAAAATGAGCAAAGGATATGAACAGACAATTCAGAGAAGAAAAAAATGGCTTATAAAAACATAAAATGATTTCTAACCTTATAAATAAATAATGCAAATTAAAACTAGTTTTTGCCAATCACATAGGCAACAGATATAAAGATTTATATTATCCAGTGTTGATGGAGATAATAGAATTAAAAAGTCACTTTCATAGTGTTGCTAGAAATGTAATTTGGTACATTTTTATTTATTTACTCTTTGAGACGGAGTTTCGTTCTTGTTGCCCAGGCTGAAGTGCAATGGCATAATCTCGGCTCACCGCAACCTCCACCTCCTGGGTGATTCTCCTGCCTCACCCTTCTGAGTAACTGGGACTATAGGCATGAGCCACCATGCCTGACTAATTTTGTATTTTTGGTAGAGACGGGGTTTCTCCATGTTGGCCAGGTTGGTCTCAAACTCCCGACCTCAGGTGATCTGCCCAACTTGGCCTTCCAAAGTACTGGGATTACAGGCATAAGCCACTGCACCTGGCCAGTTTGGTACATTTTTAGAGACAAATTTGATACCTCTAGTATCTCTCAAACTTTTTCCTATGGACTGGAAATACCGCTTCTAAGAAAAGAAGATTTAGTTGAAGATATTTTGTTTATTCCACTGTTTATACTGGAAAAAAATTAAAATGTCCTAATTGCAGTCAGTAGAATAGTTAACTAAAGTATGATACATGCATAAACTGGAAAATTATTCAGATGTAAAAAAGAGGTTGCGGTGGCTCACGCCTGTAATCCTGGCACTTTGGGAGGTCGAGGTGAGTGGGTCACTTGAGGTCGGGAGTTTGAGACCAGCCTGGCCAACATGGTGAAATCCTGTCTCTACTAAAAATACAAAAATTAGCCTGTCATGGTGGCGCACGCCTGTTCTCTTAACTACTCAGGAGGTTGAGGCAGGCGAATCACTTGAACCCAGGAGGTGGAGGTTGCAATGAGCCAAGATCGAGCCATGCCCTCCAGGCTGGATGACAGAGCAAGACTCCATCTCAAAAAAAAAAGAATGCACTCCTAAAATGTTATAAAAAGAGTAAAGTAGAAAACATACATATAACAATATCCCCCTTTTGTTAAGTTATTTTTATAGAAGTCAAGATGATAGGCACTAACGTCACAGTGATTACTCTAGAGGGGTGTATTTGAAGGTACAAAACAAGGACATTCACACTTATTTATGGGGTTCAAAAGAGGGTTGTGATTATAGGTTGATTTAAGTTTCTAATTTGTGTTTTCTGAAAATTTCAGACAAGTAGATCTTTAAAAAGGAAAAATCAAACCCAAAGCATATTGAGAATCTATTTTGTGCTCAAACACAAGTAGGAGCAATGAAGGACACAAAGGAGAAAAAGAAGCATGTCCCTTCCCTTCATATCCATGATAAGTCAAATTGTGATAAATGCTATAAAAAAGCCACATTGAAATAAACTTCTTTTAAATCAGTCTACTGGGAAAAGTCAACAGGAATCATATGATCCAGGTTAAAAAGTTAATAGCTTTTTCATAAATAATTGCAAGAGGGTCATAGAAGGTAACAGAAATCTCTTCAAAGCTTTTAGCTATTGATCTAGATTCAATAACGTCATCTTAGGGAAAGGAGTCAATAGAAGGTGACTTCTAATGCACAGTTTATGCAGATATCCATGTAATGCATTGCCAAAGATAGAGCAGAAATGAACAGTGAAAAACGCTATAGCCACCACAAAATAGACTAGCCACAAACATTTCTCACAAACCTTTGATTAACCATCTTTGTTTAAAACCTGCATCTGTTGGCTTTCCCTGCTGCCTTTTCTGTCTTTATTCAGTATAAATTATCAGAAGATTTTAGGTCATGAGAATTTGTTTTCTCCTTTCTTGCTAAGTGTGTCTTCAGAGTAAGCAGATTTTGAGAGAGAATGTGCTGCCAGAAAAGCATTTAAGACTTGAACACAGACCAAATACACATTTGATTTCTTCAAGGGCAAAGGTTTAGCCCCCAGACAGCCGGCAAGTGGGCAGAAGTGATCAGTCCTTTTTGCTGCATGTATCCTCAGTGGGCTGTTTCTGTTTCTGAGAAATATCTGGTCAGAACAATGTGTGCTAAGAGCCTCTGCGTGTTTTTTTGTTTGTTTGGTTTTGTTTTTAGCATGCCTGGGGATTGATGCTGAGTCTTGGCAACCATTCATTTCCTGACTGCTGGTATGGGGGCCCGGCAAATGCTGCTTCCCTACCTCAGTAATGTAGCTCACCTTTGGGCTTGAAATCCTGCCTGGAACTCCAGCCCAAAGCCTGAATAGCATTTTGTGTCTGTGTGTGAGAGACAGGATCTTGTCTCAGGGCTGGAGTGCAGTGGCCAGATCATGGCTCACTGCAGCTTGACCTCCCGGGCTCAGGAGATCCTCCTGCCTCAGCCTCCTAGGTAGCTGGGACTACAGATGTGCACCACCATACCCAGCTAAGTTTTTGTATTTTTTGTAGTGACAGGGTCTCACTATGTTGCCCAGGCTGGTCTCGAACTCCTGGGCTCAAGCAGTCGGCTCGCCTTGGCCTCCCAAAGTGCTAGGATTATAGGCATGAGCCACTGCACCAAGGCCCTGAATAGCTTTTGTTAAATTCATGCACTGGCAGGGGTGATGCTCAAAATATTTAACAATTGGTAGAAAGTGGGCACTGAGCAGTCAGAACAGATGCCAACTGAAGGGCCAGTACTTTGTAGTTTCTAGATCCCGGGGGAGGTTCAGGAACCCTGGGGAGGGGGCGTGCAACAGGAGGACACTCAGGGGTCTTAAGGTCTCTACCCCTTATGGCTGCCCAGGTCCTGCTCTGCTTGAACTAATCACCTAGTGTCCTAATGCTCTTGTCAGCCTGGCTTTGAGTATTTGATTCATGGATCTTCTCATGGCTGTGCTGATGTATGAACTCTTGCCTGTACACATTCATGGCACTTAGCCAACTTGTCTTGTTACTTCTTCCCTATCACCTATCTGCCTGAACGATCTGAATTATCTGAACCATCTAAACTATCTGTCTTCTCCCCATCTGCCTTATGGGAGCCTGCCTGAGTCATGTTAGGATTGGCTTCAATGCAGGACATTCTCAAAGAAACAGTGTTAGGATTAGTTGTACCTGGAGACAAAGATATTACTTGAGAATAGTTTGCTGGAGATGCTATTGACATAGTTATAGTAAGATTAGGTTAACCACTCATTATTCCCTTGTGTAAAGTGTTAACCGTTCAGTTTGCATATACATTTGGGTCTTTATTCTGTCTTCTTGTCCTCTCCTGTGTCTTGAGTTGTTTCTTATATACTGCCTGATACATTGACTTTTGTCTCCAAAGACTGATTTTGTAGTGGTATTGAAAGTTACTTAAGGATGCCCTTGAAATAGACTCAGTCGCCAGGCGTGGTGGCTCATGCTAGCACTTTGTGAGGTTGATGCAGGTGGATCACCTGAGGCTGGGAGTTCAAGACCAGTCTCACCAACTCAAAATAATTTTTTTTTTTTTTTTGAGACGGAGTTTCGCTCTTGTTACCCAGGCTGGAGTGCAATGGCGCGATCTCGGCTCACCGCAACCTCCGCCTCCCGGGTTCAGGCAATTGTCCTGCCTCAGCCTCCTGAGTAGCTGGGATTACAGGCACGCACCACCATGCCCAGCTAATTTTTTGTATTTTTAGTAGAGACGGGGTCTCACCATGTTGACCAGGATGGTCTCGATCTCTTGACCTCGCGATCCACCCGCCTCAGCCACCCAAAGTGCTGGGATTACAGGCGTGAGCCACCGCGCCCGGCAAAATAAAAAAAATTAGCCAGGCGTGGTGGCCATGCCTGTAATCCTAGCTACTCAGGAGGCTGAGGCAGGAGAATCACTTAAACCTGGGAGGCGGAGATTGCAGTGAGCTGAGATCTTGTCATTGCACTCTAGCCTGGGCAACAAGAGCGAAACTTCGTCTCAGGAAAAAAAAGAAGACTCAGCTACGACTTTGCTGTGACTTATTGCACATTAGCACATATTTTTTTCCTTTCTTTTTTCATCTTGTTTCTTATCTTTCTTTGTTCCCTGTCTTCACTTCCTACCCGCATATATTTTGCTGCACACCCAGTGGGCTACACAGGCTCACCTGTCTCAGTAGATTTTCCTTCCTGAGCTCTTTTAGAGGCCCCTCTCATTATGATGAGAACAAAAGGGGCCTCTAAAGAGCTCAGGAAGGAAAATAAACTGAGATAGGTGCCTTCTATCTAGGCACCTTCTTATGATTAGTCTTCCTGGCCTTTGCTTAGCGTGACCATTTACTGCTTCGGAAATCTTGCTGTTTGGGCGGTATTTGGCTTCTCAGAATTTGCAGTTGGGAAGTTGTAAATGCCCCATAAAACATGCTTTTTTTATTCTATATTTTCTAGCTTCTTGTCTTGAGAAGGATGTTATCGTAGATATACATATTTTTAAACCTTGACTCTTTATTTGTAGACATGGTCACTAGCGATAATGTCTGTGAGTAGTATCTCAGAAAAGGCTGCATGCAGACAGATTGTGCTCACATTTAAAAAATCATCTGTAAAATCCCTTGGTCTATAATTATGAAGGCTGGGTTATGATTTGCTGGTTGCACAGCTATTTCTAGAGTCTGTCATTGCGCATGACTGTCTGTGCCTGGGGCTGTGGGCCCGTTGCTGCGAGGAGCTGAGCTCTGGCTGCCGCAAGAACAGATTGCATTGACTGCTGCTCCTGTTTCTCAGTCAGCCTTCCTCACTTGCCCTCCTTAGCTTTGAATGGAGCTTGTTTCTCTCTAGAACTCTTGTCTATTCCCACTTTGCTTTTTCATATGGTTACTGCTGCCTGTTTTGGATGTGTATATTGCCCAGTGTTTTGCCATTAACTCTCATTTTTTTTGTATTGATGGATTTCCTGTCCTCTAGAAGCTCTTTGTTGCTGAATCTTTTTGTCATTGAATGTTAAATATGCTTCATAAGTTATTGATGGCACTGTGTAGGAAATCAGACTGTGTTTGTTTCAGGTCAGCTTCCCAGGAAAATACTTTGAGATGGAGACTATGTGCAGGAGATTTACTGGGGAGTGCCCTCGGGAAAAACACTCTTAAGAGAGTGAGGGAAGCAGGACTGGGTCAGGGAGAAGTTGAATTATATTGCATATGCAGATGGCCCCAAGATCCCATGTGAAGTTCCAGAGTTGTACCTAGTTGAAGCAAGCACTAGCCCTTTCCTATCGACCAGCATTGGCCTGGGGGACGGGATGTGACAGCTAGCTCTTAGGCCAGAGGACAATTCCTAGCTAAAAGCCATGCTTCTACCTTCTCAGCAACTGGCTCAAGAAATGGGGGAAAGTGGGGGGAATGCCTCATATTATCCAGACTTGTCATAGTTTTGCATATAGCGCAATTTCTACCTTACTATTTTTTTCTACCCTACTTTTAATTTAATTTTAATATGGATGCAATGTTGGTTCCATGCTTAATATGGGTGCATGGCTGGTTCCATAAATATGCCTACAAGCCAAGCATATTTTTTTTCTTTTTATGGTTCATTTTGGTACAAAACATGAAGTTGATGAATTCAGTCTAAGGAAAAATAGAGTGTAGGCCAATTTCAACAGAATAAACCCTGCCTTACTGAACAGCCACTGTCCATAGAAATCTGCTGTCACTCAGTGGGTGATGACTTCATCCCTAAAAACCAAAACTGGAAATGAGAAGGATAAAGGGTTGAACCCTATTGTACCAAAAGCAGTAGGGTTGATTAAAATTTGTGCAGACTTCTGCCTGGAAGTTACAGTCTAAATATAAAAAAAATCATTAGATTAGAAAAATAATCCAAGTGCATCATCTGTGTGTTTGATGAAACAACATAACAGATGCTGTTTGATCTGCTTAGAAACTACAAACAGATGGAGTAGACATGGCTGCCAGAGGGAAATTAGACTGACCTTATATTTCACAGACTAGGTTGTTGACTGAGAGTACAGATTAGCAGACCGAAACATCAAGTCAAAATTACTTTTCAGTCTGTGTTAGAAACAGAGTGTTCGGCTGGGTGCGGTGGCTCACGCCTGTAATCCCAGCACTTTGGGAGGCCGAGGTGGGCGATCGCCTGAGCTTCCCTTGCAACTTGGTGACGACCTTGTGACTGAGTTCTAGTTGATGAAATGTAAGAAATGATGTGTGCTAGTTACAGGTCTGGTGTACTGAAACCATGCGCATAATCCTGGCTCTATCTTCCATAAACCAGCAGAGTGGAGAGGACACTGAGGACCTAAGGAGCCATAGATGGAAGGTGCCTGGTGTTCTAAATGACTCTGTGTAACAGAGCACCACTCCTACTTGCTTATCTATGCATGACATGAGTGAGGCATATCATGCATAGATCAGCATGATATTGCTGTGGTGTTGCTTGCTATAGCAGTTAGTCTGCTGATTGTTATAGTCAACCATTACCAATTTTAGGTATATGGATGAAGGCTAAGGTTTCAGCTCTGAGAGGTGAAAGGAGTGCTGTTCAGTAGAACTTTCTGTGAGAACACAAATGTTTCATCTGCATCATTCAGTAGGGTCTTTTGTTTGTTTTTGTTTTTCTGTGAATTTCACCTCTGTATAGCTAGCCAGATACGGTCAGAGTACTTAGAATATGGCTGGCATGCCTGAGAAGCTGAATTTTTAATTTAATTTTAGTTAATTAAAATTTAAATAAAAATATGTGGCTAGTAGCTACTCTGTTAGACAGGTCAGGATTAGAGACTGGGAAATGTCTCAGCAGTGTGCTGTGCCCCAACCCAAGCCTCCATAATAATTCCAAAGGGCCGGAGACTGTGGCTGGACTGCTGTTCTAATGGTGGAGTGAGCAGAAAGGGCTGCCCTGGAAACAGCCTGCTCTCCCAGAATTTTTGGGGCAGAGGATCCATGAGTATTATGTCTGTCTTGGGAGAAAGAGCCTGGAGTCACTTTGAACCTTGTCTAGAAGGAAACCAGAAGGAGTGATGTGACCTCATTGGAATGGTATGCTTTTGTGACTAGAAGTGGTTAGGGAGACTTTTTAATTATCTGAGAATGACAAGAAAAATTATAGGATCTACACAAAATCATGTAGTGTTGAGAGAAAAGGCATGCCTCATTGTGGATTTCAGAGGTCAACCAGGAAAGGAAATGTGGTTGTTTTCTGAGCGTACTCTATGATCTCTGCTTGGGCTAATCTAACATTGGTAATTAAAAAGCACGTTAAGCTCTTTTTTTTTTGAGTCTTGCTCTGTTGCCAGGCTAGAGTGCAGTGTGCAATGGTGCAATCTCAGTTCACTGCAATCTCTGACTTCCTGGTTCAAGGGATTCTCCTGTCTCAGCCTCCTGAGTAGCTGGGATTACAGGCACACACCACCACCCAGTTAATTTTTGTATTATTATTAGAGAAAGGATCTCACTACGTGGGTCAGGATGGTCTCAATCTCCTGACATGGTGTGATCCACCCTCCTTGGCCTCCCAAAGTGCTGGGATTACAGGCTTGAGCCACTGCACCCAGAGCACTTCAAGTTCTTTAAAGGAGAAGATGCTGTATGTCAAGCAGCTTCAACCTCATAGTCTTCATTTAGTCTTTTCCCCGCCCCCATCCAAGACTGTGTTTATTGTGTCAGGCTCATTTGGATGCAGAATCAGAGACATACTATATTTTAAGGCATGATGTATGTATAATTTAATAGAAATCAAAGAAAAAGATCCATACAAGGCTCTGGCTTTACATCAATAAAACTGGAAATTGATTATGGATTCAAGACCTCACTCCTTGGGTTTCTATTGCTGTGAGATTAAAATTAAAAAATTAAGGCTGGGCATGGTGGCTCACGCCTATAATCCCAGCACTTTGGGAGGCTGAGGCGGGTGGATCACGAGGTCAAGAGATCGAGACCATCCTGGTCAACATGGTGAAACCCCGTCTCTACTAAAAATACAAAAATTAGCTGGGCATGGTGGTGCGTGCCTGTAGTCCCAGCTACTTGGGAGGCTGAGGCAGGAGAATTGCTTGAACCCAGAAGGCGGAGGTTGCGGTGAGTCAAGATCGCGTCATTGCACTCCAGTCTGGGTAACAACAGCGAAACTCTATCTCAAATAAATAAATAAATAAATAAAATTTAAAAATTAATAAAGGAAAAAAGATAAATAAACAAAAAACAACAACAAACCTCATTCCTTGCATTTGTGAGATGCCGTAGGAATGACCCTGTTCTACTCCACTAGCTGCTTCTTTTCTTTTTGTTCCCTTCACTTATGATTTCTGTACCCTGATACCCTCACCTGTACCAGGGGCACACGGTTTCCAGAGTCCTTCTACGTCTTTGTTACTCAAAGTCTGGGCTGCAGACCAGCAGCATCAGAATACCCGGGGAGCCTGTTAGAAATGCAAAATCTCAGGCCCCACCCAGACCATTTGCATTAGAATCTGCATTTTAATAGGATTTCCAGGTGATCCACGGCCATATTAAAGTTTGAGAAGCACTGATCTACAGGATTAATTTCCTTCCTTCCTCCCTCCCTTCCTCCCTTGCAACCTCTGTGCTAAGCAGCCCAGGCTCTCAGTTTTTCTCAAAATCTCAAAGGAAAAACTCTGATAGACACAGCCTAAATGTCAAGACCCAGCCACCATAACTGGAGGGGTGTGAGGCTATGGTACAAAACATGCTTCCTAAGGCAGGACTGTGGGTAGACTTTTAAGAAGGAATGCTTGACATAATTAAGAGATTTTAAAATATTTTCATTTACAAAACTGCTCTTAAGTTGTTGTTCACTTGCAATTTAGAAAACAGCAGGGACTAATAAGCAGTTGATATAATATCAGTCAATATGAAAGAAAGACTATATTACTAACCTGTGAAACTTTATTTAAAGTAACTGTACAGGACAAGCACGGTGGCGACTGTAATCCCAGCACTTTGGGAGACCGAGGTGGGTGGATCATTTGAGGTCAGGAGTTCGAGACCAGCCTGGCCAACATGGTGAACCCTCATCTCTACTAAAAATACAAAAATTCGCAGGATGTGGTGGTACTGTTATACTGGCCCGAGCATAGAAAGTCAACACCAAGACAAAAGTATGCCAAATTGCAGGGTCTTTATTGCGGGCGGCCATGGAGGACTCGCGTCTCTCCAACCCATAGCCCCGAAAGGAGGGCGTCAAGACCTTTTATAACCGTAAAACCACCTTGGGAGTGAGGGTGAGGGGCAGGGGTAGGGGTGAGGGGCTTCAGACGTTCCGAGGGCCAGTGGATTCCGTAAATCACCTCCTGGGCGGAGATGAGGGCGAGGGGCTCCGGACATTCCAAGGGCCAGGGGACTTGACATTCCGATTGTTACTTAAGTGGTTTACAGAAATCAAGATAAGCATTAATTTACACATTGTCTGGGTAGGGTGGAAATCACAGACCTTAATTACTTATTACAAGTCTCAGGGGCCAAGATGGCATGGGTTTGGACTGCTTGCCTGTCACATTAGGGGTCACAGAGAGCAGTTTCAACAGAAAGCCGAGGTATGGTTGAGGTATGCAGTTTATGGGGCTTTTACCATGTCACAGTATATGCCTGTAATCCCAGCTACTTGGGAGGCTGAGGCAGGAGAATTGCTTGAACTCGGGACGTCGAGTTTGCAGTGAGCTGATATTGTACCACTGCACTCCAGCCTGGGCGATGGAGTGAGACTCCATCTCAAGATGAATAAATAAATAAAATAAATGTACAGTTCAGCTGGGCACAGTGGCTTATACCTGTAATCCCAGCACTTTGGGAAGCCCAGGTGGGAGGATTTCTTGAGGCCAGGAGTTCAAGACCAGCCTGGGCAACATAGTTGAGACCTTGTCTCTTTAAAATATTAAGTGGATGTAGTGGTGCACACCTGTGTTCCCAGCTGCTTGGGAGGTTGAGGAGGTCCCTTAAGCCCAGGAGTTCTAGACTACAGTGAGATATGATCACACCACTCTTCTCTAGCCTGGGCAACCGAGTGAGACTTCATCTCTGTAAAATAATAAATAAAAAGAAATGTACAGTTCCGCAGACTTTTCCAAAACAGACTTTTTATTGTCATCATACCTCCAGGAACCAATGTTCTATACCAATGACTAGTCATTAGAAAAGATTTAAAAAGGTAATGTTTTGCCCTACTTTTCTTTATTTGCCAGGGAATACATTCTCTCTAAAAACAAAAAGATAGCTCCTAGATACATTATTATTTTTTCCTAGCTGATAAAGTGGCTTCCAGGACCAATCTTTTAATGTAGGGTTATTAAAATCACAAAGGGCTAAATTGCTCTAATACTGAGGGTGCCCCTGCATATAGCACAATGGGATACAGTATTATTACGCCCAAAACTACTCACTCACCACACAGTAAGGGGCAGGACCTTTGGTTTATTAGACTGTACGCACATGATGGTGGCATCAACATCGCTGGGGGATTTGTTAGCAATGCAAATTCTTAGCCCTATCTCCTACTTACTGAATCAGAAACTCTGAGAGTGTGGCCCAGAAGTCTGTGTTTTAATGAGCCTTCCAGGTGGTTCTGATGCTTAGTGAAGTTTGAGAACCAGTGAGTCAGGGTAGTGCAAATTCCTATAGTAAATATATACTCATTGGCTCAAACAAAATACAAATATATTTGTTGTTGATTTAAAGGTACAGGTGTAGCTAATCAGGTTGGCAGAGTGGCCTCTTTCACGTAGTTATTTAGGAACTCGGGCTGATGGAGGCACTGTCATCTTCATTGTGTGGCTTTCATGGTTGCTTCAAAGGTCATGCCAGCCAAAAGAGAAGAGCATGGAGAAGTGGCTGTGGGCAGTATTTATATGCATATATGTCCAGAAATGGCTTACATATGTCCACATTTCATTGGCTAGATCTCAGTCACATGGCCTTACCTAACTGCAAGGGAGGCTAGTGTGACATGGTAAAAGCCCCATAAAACTGCAGACCTCAACCATACCTCGGCTTTCTATTGAAACTGCTCTCTGTAACTCAAATGTGACAGGCAAGCAGTCTGAACCCATGCCATCTTGGCCCCTGCAACTTGTAATAAGTAATTAAGGACTGTGATTTCCACCCTACCCAGACAATGTGTAAACAAATGCTTATCTTCACTTTTGTGAACCACTTAACAACCAGAATGTCGAAAAGTCCCCTGGCCCTCGGAGTGTCCGGAGCCCCCACCCTCATCTCCACCCAGGAGGTGATTTACAGAAACCACTAGCCCTCAGAACGTCTGAAGCCCCTCACCCCCACCCCCCCCCCCTCACCCTCACACCCGACGTGGTTTTAGGGGTATAAAAGTTCTTGACACCCTCCTTTCGGGGCCACGGGTTGGAGAGATGCGAGTCCTCTGTGGCGGCTGGCAATAAAGACCCTGCAATTTGGCATACTTTTGTCTTGGTGTTGACTTCCTATGCTCGGGCCAGTACAACACTAGGAAATGTAGTCTAGCTTGTGACCAAGAGAAAAAGGCAAACGGATAAAAGAGATCAGAAGCCAATTACATTGAAATATAAATTATTAAAAATATTTTTGACAGCTGTAGAGGTACTTTCTAATTAATGCATTGAATAACAAGATCTAGTGGTGTTACAGGAAAGGAGTCCTGATTGAGACCCCAGAGAGGGTTCTTGAATCTCCCACAAGAAAGATATCAGGGTGAGTCCACAGTGTAAAATGAAAGTAAGTTTATTAAGAAAGTAAAGGAGTAAAAGATTGGTTACTCCATAGATAGAGGAGCCCCAAGGGCTACTGGTTACCCATTTTTATGCTTGTTGCTTTATTATTTTTTTCTGCACTTCGGTGTTTTATTCTTTCCAAATCTCAGGCTTATGCACAGGTTGGAAGAGCATTGTTAAAATAAAAAATGGACCTAAAGTGGCTTGGCTGAGATGGCCAGTGGGCCACTGAATGGTGGGGTCCAGGTCCCACCCTGCTGCTGGGGGAGTCCCTGGAGCCTCTTGGCACTATGTGGCCTGTGTGCACCCCGGGTGACCAGGTCCTGGACCCCTGTAGGGCAGAGCGACAGAGCAGGGGCCGGCCCTGGGGGGAGTGTCTCCAGTCACAGGGAGAGTATCTCCAGCAGCCGTCCACCACCCACTCCCCAGCCAGCCGGTCTTGCAGCCATTCTGGCAGAGCTGGGGGCAGAGCCTGCAGTCTTGTTCCCAGAGGTCTGGAGTTGCCGCAGGTGGTATCATGGTGCCTCTGCGCCTGATGACCCAGCCTGAGGCTCCCTGGCTTGGTCATACTCAGAGGATCTGCTCTGTGCTAGAGGCTGAGATGTCCAGGAGCTGCCAGGCTGTGTGGGGGTTGAGCTCCTCCTGGTCTTGGCAGAGTGCCCACACGTACAGCATCCTCAGCACCTTGTCCGGGTCGCCCTCCACCACCTCGCCTTTGGGGTTCCTGACCAGAATCACCAGCTGCGCCTGGAAGGTGATGATCAGCACTGGCACTTGCTCCATCATCTTGCCCATGGCCAGATCAACGTTGTCGATGTCTAGGATGCGAGAATGGAACTGGAGGCCCAGCGCCTTGGCCTGCTGGATGGGGTGGGCCAGCTGGCTGTAAGTAGCTTCATAGCACCAGTCTTTGAGAATGTCAGCTCTCCAGAAATCATAGCTTCCAGGACACTGGGGATGATGTCATTTTCACACTGCTTCAGAAACCGGTCCTTGTCCAAGGCCAGGTCCACCCGGAGGATCTCCGTGAGTACCTCAGACATCTCAGTCTTTGAGAACAGGCCCCCGAGCAGGTCGGTGGCCTTTTCTGTCAGGGCCCGGGACGCCCGGAGGAGCGCATTGTCGCTCTCATCGGACTTCATCTTCATCTCGAAGAACAGGTTGAACATCACGTTGTTCTCCTTGAAGTCCTTCCACTGCTGGTACCACCTGGAGTCCTTGTGCAGAAGGACTCCCAGGGCCTCCTCGTTTGGTTCAAACACTTTCTCCTCCTTGAACATCTCTCTTGCAAACTCTGTCCTCTTCCGGAGTCGCTGGGGCCTTCAGTAGGGCCCTGTCTGCCCCAGGACACTGTCGTCAATTTCCTTCTTCAAGGACTCCACCCCCTGGGAGAGAGCTCTGAAGGCCGCCGTCCTGCCCAGCTTCTCCCCGCCTTTGGACATCGACTCGGCTGACAGCTGGGCGGTCTTGGCCACTTCCTCCACACCCTCCTTGATTTTCCAAGATCACTTTTACTGACTTCGTGAAGGCTCACCTTCATGGTGCCTGTCAGCTCCCCAAGCTTCTTCCGTAGCACCTCACTTGTCCGCACGGTTTCTGACTCCATAGTTTTGTATTTCCTTCTGGCCTCCTGGCCTCATCCGGAATTTTTTTACTTTCTTTCATTTCTTCGTTTTTGGCTAATTCTCATTTGATATTATCTAGCAAGCCGGACAGAAAGCCTTTTCTGTTTCCAGGAGAATATGATTTGGACAGTGGCAGCTCTCCGCCCGGCCGACGCATCTGATAGGTCAACCCATGGGGTAGGCTGTGGCTGGAAAGAAACTGGATTCCACCGCTGAGGCATCTCCGCGGACAGCGGCACCAGCCATTCCGCAGCGCCGCCGCCGCCATGTGGAAGGACCCTGTGACCTGGCCGCGTGGCCCGATGGCGGCATCTCTGTTTCTTGATTATATGCTAAACAAGAGGTAGATGATTCGTGCATTCCCCTTTAAGACCATATAAGGTAACTTCCGGACATTGCCGTGGCCTCTGTAAACTGTCATGGCGGTGGTGGGAGTGTAGTAGTGAGGATGACTGTGAAAACGACCATAGGTCACTCTCATTGTCATCTTGATTTTGCTGGGTTTTAGCCAGCTTCTTTGCTGCAAGCTGTTTTGTCGGGAAGGTTTTTATGACCCATATCTTGTGCTGACCTCCTGTCTCATCTTGTGACTTAGAATGCCTTAACCGTCTGGGATTGCAGCCCAGTAGGTCTCAGCCTCATTTTACCCAGCTCCTATTTAAGGTGGAGTTGCTGTACTTCAAATGCCTCTGAGATTGGCACATTTACTAACTACTGTGATTTTGAAGTAACAAGTATAAATAGTATTTCAAGAGATCTGTGCCACTAACAACTTTTGTATTTAAATCTATGATTACTTTTGGTGGCAAAAGTCACAGGCACTACTAATGATACCAGGTTTATGGTCTACATTCATAATTGAACCATGTGTTAATTTTCAATTGTAAGTTATTGAAAATAAAGGCATATTTTTTCTGCATCGAAGTTAATTGACTGCCTTCTTCATCTCCCTTAAATTTCATCTGTGGGTTGAAGAGCCTCTGCTGTACACCTTATTTCTAGCCTGTGATGAGGGGAATCTTTTTTTTTGGAGACAGAGTTTCGATCTTATTGCCCAGGCTGGAGTGCTACGGCTCAATTTCAGCTCATGGCATCCTCCGCCTCCTGGGTTCAAGCTATTCTCCTGCTTCAGCCTCCAGAATAGCTGGGATTACAGGCATGCACCACCACGCCCGACTAATTTTGTATTTTTAGTAGAGATGGAGGTTTCACCATATTGGCCAGGCTGGTCTCAAACTCCTAACCTAAGGTGATCCACCCACCTCAGCCTCCCAAAGTGCTGGGATTACAAGCATGTGCCACCGTGCCCCGCCATCGTTTCATTTTTTTTTTTTTTGAGACAGAGTCTTGCTGTCACCAGGCTGGAGTGCAGTGGTGCAATTTCGGCTCCCTGCAACCTCTGCCTCCCGAGTAGCTGGGACCACAGGCTTGTGCCACCACCCCCGGCTAATTTTTTTGTATTTTTAGCAGAGACAGGGTTTCACCTTGTTGGCCAGGATGGTATGGTCTCGATCTCTTGACCTCGTACTCCGCCTGCCTTGGCTTCCCAAAGTGCTGGAATTACAGGCATGATCCACTGTGCGCAGCCATCATTTGATTTTTTTAATGGCATATTATATGCTTTATAAGCAGCAGTTTATTGAGCTTTATAATATTTACATATGGTAAATTTATATCTTGTATAATGATACACCTTAGTTCTTCACATATGATACAAAAGTAATTTATATATTATATATTATATATTATATATACATACATATATATTATATATATACATACATATATTATATATATATACACACACATATAATATGTATTTTCTTTTTTTTAGACAAAGTCTCACTCTGTTCCCCAGGCTGGACTTCAGTAGCACAATCTCTGCTAACTGCAACCTCCACCTCCTGGGCTCAAGCAATTCACGTGCTTCAGCCTTCCAAATAGCTAGGATTATAGGCGTGTGCTACCACACCCAGTTAAGTTTTGTATTTTTAATGGAGACGGAGTTTCACCATGTTGCCCAGGCTGAAAAGTAATTCTGTATTGATGCTCAATGGGTCAATGTGTTAATTTTCCATCTTTTCAGATATGTAATCAACTTGACAGTAGTTTGACCTTATAAAGCAATAATGCTTACCCAAAAATGTTATTTTTTAAAATTTCTGCCTCATTCATCTGAATTGTTGATAGACATTTTCTTGTTTTAATCAGTCAACATATATTCCTGAGCACTTCTGGTCCCATGGATATATGTAGAATATTAATTCTGAATGCATTACTGCTTTATAATCTCTTTACATAAGAGTAGAGTGGTGAAGGGCACTGGTGGAGTTAGATAAACCTGGGTTCTAATCTGGACTCTTCTAATTGCAACTTTTTGGGTTTATGTAGATTACTTAACCCTGAAAAGCTTTCTGCAGGGTGTATATAGGTTTAGTGCCTACATGGTGCTTAGTAAATTATTGCTATTAATATTTCCTCCCTTTTTATGCCCATCTACTCATACACAGCCAAACAGCCTGATTAAGTCTGAGTATTCAACCTCCAAGGAAAACAGCTAACCACCTGCAAGCTTTAACAGAAAGTGCATGCATTAGAGATTTTTGTTTGTAGGTGACAGAACCTGACTCTGTCTGACTTAAGCCAAAGGAGAATTTAATACAACTAGATTATGGAACTCACCATCAAGACCGCGTGTTTGGTTAGAACAGACAAAACCAGGCAGCTTCAGAAGGTCTTTGGTGTAGCGGAACTAATGAACTCTTACTGATCTCAGTCTTTACCTGCCTCCATGTAATATGCACAGTCCAAGCAGAGAGACTTGAATTCACTGAGTCTTGGCTATGGGAGTACCCCTGAGATGTACTGGGTTATTAAGAAGGAAGATCTAGAGTGGGCTGTGGAACATCTTGATGTAACTGTGTCTGAAGACATTACTCATCACCAGGAAATGCAAATAAAAGCTATAGTGAGATATCACCTCACATCTGTTAGGATGGTTGTCATCAATAAGGCACAAGATAAAAAGTGTGGATGAGGAAATGAAGTGACTGCGTCATCTGGGGTAAATACCTGGGTTCATTGTCTTGTGCCAAGAAAATTTAGAGCATGGACACACTGGAGGAGTTTAGGAGCAGAGGTTTAATAGGCAAAAGGAAGAGAAAGAAAGAAAAATCTCTCTCTCTCTCTCTCTCTCTCTCTCTCTCTCTCTCTCTCTCTCTCTAGTAAGAGAGAGGGGACTTCCCAGAGGAAAAGGCTGGCAGGTGGTGGATGCGTGGAATTTTAGAGTCTGGCTTGAGGAGGTGGTGTCTGATTTTCATAGGGCTCACAGATTGGTTGAATCAGGTGTGATGTTTACCTAGTGACTGGGAGAGCTGGTCTCCCCACCCTAATCTTATTATGCAAATGGACTTGTCCCTTGGCCAGTTTGTCTGCTCCTTACTGTACACGTGGCTGGCAGAGAAGGGAAGATGGAGCCATCATTTTGAACACGTCTGGTCCAACCCAGGTAGTTTTTTCCTGCTGGCATCCACCTGCGAAAGCTCTCAGCTTGTCTATGGCTGCTGCTCGACTTTACAGGCTGCTCTTTGTTGGAAAATAATTTGGGGCTGCTTCTTATTGAAGGGAAAACCTTACTTAGGACTCTGATACCCTTACTATCTGCCTAGTAATTTCTTCTTAACTCTGGTATCAGAAGGATATGGAGAAAATGGAACCCTTGTACCCTGTAGGAGGGAATGTAAAATGGTGTAGCCACTGTGCAAAACTGTATGGTGGTTTCTTATTGGAAATGGGTTTATGATGTTGGGAAAAGTCTACACAGAGGCAATGGATTACTCAGCAAGGCTTGTTTACTTCCTGCAGGAAGGGTGCAACTCTTGCCACAGGAGCACACCTGAACAAAGACAGGGACATTAGTTACTTTCATAACCTGACGCAATCGCCCTACTGCTGAGTCCAGTTTCTGTTGGCCAGAACCGGACCTCACATTCTATGCTTGACCCGATTGGCTAAAATCTTGGAAATTTTCTAAAGAAGTAAAGGCAGAGGAGAACAAAGGAAAAGAGAAAATAACTTGAGGAATGCTTAGAGAAGCGATAACATTTCCAAATAAGGAAGAGGATAATGTCTGACCTAAGACTTGCCTGGGCTTGTCCAGGCATGCCAGGGCAACTATCTAGGTTAAAGTGTAAGAACAGAGAACACGGGATGCCCTTATTTCTTTATTATAACTAACAGCTACTTTAAGATTATTAGCAAAAGCTTTAAAGTAAATTAACCTTTGAATAAACTATTATTTATTTGTACTAAACTAAGAGGAAAGCTTTGAAGAGGAACCTTTTATTTATTCTTATTTCCTACATTTCTCAAAAAGTTAAAACTAGAATTATCATATGATCCAACAATTTGCATTTCTGGCTATAAGTACAAAGGAGTTGAAGTCAGGATTTTGGGTCCAGGTGAGGTGGCTCACGCCTGTAATCCCAGCACTTTGGAAGTCCGAGGCGGGCTGATCACGAGGTCAAGACCAGCCTGACCAATATGGTGAAACCCTGTCTCTACTTAAAATAAATAAATAAAAAAAAAATTAGCCAGGCATGATTACAGGTGCCTGTAATCCTAGCTACTCAGGAGGCTGAGGCAGGGGAATTGCTTGAAGCTGGGGGCGGGGGGGGGGGGGGGGGTGATGTAGTGAGTGGAGATCTGAGCTGGTGCCATGGCACTTCAGCCTGGGTGACAGAGCGAGATTCTGTCAGAAATAGAGAGAGAGAGAGAAGGAAGGGAGGAAGGAAAGAAGGAAGGAGTCAGGATCTTGAAGAATTTTATACATGCTCCTATGTTCCTTGCAGCATTTTTCACAGTAGCCAAGATATGGAAACAATCTAAATGTCCATGGAGAGATGAATGGATAGAGAAAATGCAATATATATACACAACAGAATAGTACTCAGCCTTAAAAGTGAGAGAAATCCTGGCATGTGCAACAGTATGGATGAACCTGGAGAACATTACATTAAGTGCAATAACTCAGTCACGAAAGATAAATACTGCATGATTCCATTTGTATAAGGTATCTAAATTAGTCAAATTCATAAAATCAAAGAATAGAATGGTAGTTGCCAGGTGCTGGAGGGAAGGAGAGATAGGAAGTTGCTGTCCAGTGGGTATACAGTTTCAGTTATGCAAGCTGAATGAGTTCTAAAGATCTGCTATACAACATTGTGCCTAGAGTTAACAATACTGTATTGTGCACCTAAAGGTGGAAGAGAGTAGATCTTATGATAAATGTTCCTCACACATGCACATACACACCACACACACACACACACACACACACACACACACTCATGACTGGACATCTTGAGAAATGATTATCCAAAAGGTGCGATAAATTGGGGTGGCCTAAAAATGATAGAAGTCCACTACTCACAGGCTTCCAAGTGTCTATCCCCTAATAAAGAGTAACTCTTATTAGCACCTGGAAGAGCTTATAGCACCACCTACTGTTTCAAGCTAAAATTTCCTCTGTTAAAAGGCATGGCTTATTTTTTTATATTACTTAGGAGAAGAAAGTGTCATAAATCAAGGAGCTGTAATTCTTTGTAGTTATTTAGAGAAATAAAGGTGAACACTCATTGATGACTCCATGTTGTTTATAGGGTTTGTGATCATAGCCATGAACTGCTGATGTGTAAATTGTTGCTGCAAGATCCAGGAAGTAAAGCAGTAGTAATAACGATAATAATATATTAAGTTCTTTTTCTATGCTGTGTACTGTTCTGAGTACCTAATGCTAATTGTCTCATTTAAACACCACCATTACTCTACAACAGATGTATTGTTATATGCATTTGACAAATTAAAAAAAAGCAAGGCACAGAGAAGTAATTTAGCCACGATCACACACCTAGTAAATAATAGAGCTGGTATTAGATTTGAGCCCAGGTAGTTTGACTCACTGGAGAGTAACAAACAACTCTCTCCTAATGATCGGTACCTCACGTGTGTCTGTTTTCAAGACACACCAGCACTGTGACTCATTTTTCTATTTCTATTTGATTTCCTTTCTGGCTAATATGAATAATACACTATTGTGTTCAAGAATATATTTTATTCACACAAGTAATATACATAGTAATTACAGTGAATGCTTATGTACTATTACATGCTAGGGACTCTTTGAAGTACTTCACCTGCATTTATTTATTCTTTTCAGTAACCCTATGATGTATTATTTTAATCCTCACTTTACAGGTGAGGAAATCATTAAGTAACTGTGCAAGATCACACAACTAGGAAGTGACAAAGGCAGTATGAGAAACCAGATCATGGCTGGAGTCTGTGTAGTATACTACATGGCTTATAAAAAGTTATTTTAAAGGCTGGGCGTGGTGGCTCATGCCTGTAATTCAAGCACTTTGGAGGCCAAGGCGGGCGAAACACCTGAGGTTGGGAGTTCAAGACCAGCATGACTAACATGGTGAAACCCCCCGTCTTTATATATATATAAAAAGGTTATTTTAAAATAGTTCAAGTAAATTTGGGTATGACAGAAATCACTGAGGCAGTGCTCAGATCTGGAAAAAAGATGTTAAGGTGGAATGAAGATTACTGAAGTTTAGGAAAGGCTGATTTAAGTGGTTTAAAATTTTTGGCCAGTGAGCTCATAAATGGACCATAAACCTGAATTTTTTGAAAAAAGGAAAAAAAAATTAAAAAGAAATAAATTTTTTTTGGCTAGGTGTGATGGCTTACACCTGTAATCCCACCACTTTGTGAGGCTAAGGTGGGTGGATCATGAGGTCAGGAGTTTGAGACCAGCCTAGCCAACATGGTGAAACCCCATCTCTACTAAAAATACAAAAATTAGCTGGGCGTGGTGGCACACACCTGTAATGCCAGCTACTCAGGAGGTTGAGGCAGGAGAATCGCTTGAACCCAGGAGGTTACAGTGAGCTGAGATCGCACCACTGCACTCCAGCCTGGGCGACAGAGCAAGCATCCGTCTCAAAAAAATTTTTTTATATCAGAAATAATTCTTCATTGAATATCTTCCTGGGCACTCTTTGGTAGAATTTCTCTAGGGTAGATACTGGGATGTGAATTCACTGAGTTATTGCTCTGCAAAATGGCTGTGCTAACATGTTTTAATTTCTGTCATTTGGTTACTTTAGGGAAGTTTTGTGCAGTTTTCCTCCCTGTTTCTAGAATTTGTAGACCACTGAGGAATACTGGTAATAATACTGGTTAGGCAAGATCTGATTGATTATTACTCATAAGAGGAGAATCTGCATTCTTACAAGAGACATGTACTTGACTTACTCCACTATTACAGAAGCTAATATATCATCAAATATTTTGTTCATTCTACCAGAACACTTAAATTTCTGGATTACGAAGAATGCCAGGGCTGTGGGAGATAATGCCACCTAGTGGCCAGACTAAATTCTGGTTCCTTGAAGTTCTTAGTCTTCAAAGTGCAGAAAAATTATCAGAGAAGCTTATTAAAAAATGAGATTCTTGGTCTCACCCATAGTGGGTGTAATTCAGAAGGGAAGAAAGAGAGAAAGAGAGAGAGAGAATATGAATGTGTGTGTGGGGTGGAGGGGATGGGTGGTGGCGGGGAGGGGGGGTGACGGGGGTGGTGGTGGTGGTGGTGGTGGCGGTGGGTGGGGGTGGGTGGGCGGGAGATGGGGAATGTCCAGTAACCTGCGTATTTAAAAAGCAGCCTGTATGGTTGTTGGTTTTGATGTGCGTGGTCTAAACTGCCCTAGAATTTAGTTCAGCATTTGGCCCAGTTCCCTCTTCTCCAGCAGCTGCTGTAGTACCTTCTGGGTTACGTGGGAGTGGTGGGGATGTTCTGGGACTATTCTGGGTTGAGGAGGACCAGCTGAGCTTGCACACAGGGGCGGGATGAGAACAACACTCATGTATTTGGGGATGGATTAGAAGAGCCCAAACAATGATCATGGTTTTGCCAAATCCATTAGCATTATCTCCTCACCGATTTCGGTTGACCTTGTTGCTCCTTTTGACTCTGTGAGTAACCCCCTCCTTTTAAAAAATTCTCTCCTTCATATCCTTCAGCCTGGTGTACAGGGTCTCCATAATTGGACTGTAGCCCATCTTCCAGGTTCCTCACTGAGAATCCCACTGTACACATTAGTCTTTCAGTGTCCCGCAGAATCATTATTATGCTTTTTCTCATATGCTTCACCCTCTGAAATTCTTACTCCTCATTTTTTATGCCTTTACTGCAACCTTTAAGCCTTTTACAAATCTTTAAAAATTCGGAAGACACACAAACTCAAAAGAAGCCCTTCTTGGAGCAGTTACTGTTTATCTCTCACTAACTTCCCGCCATATTTAGTTTGTACCTTCACACCAGCACATTATCAAATAATGTTTCTTATTCCATCCGCCTATCATCTGTCTATTATTTATTCATTTCTTATGTTTCCTTTGCCTTCAATGTAAATTCAGTTCATTCTTCAAATACCACCCACTCAACTAAGCCAAATGTAACTCTTCTCAGTTTTATTCATTGATTTCCTTTTCTGAGATCTGCTAGCACTGAGAGTCTAATGCTTTAACCACTTTAAGCCTTAATTACGCATTCCCATGTGTTTATGAACTTTGTGTTAGATTTCTCTTTCTGCTCTCCAGTAGATTGTAAGCCATGAGGACCAAGACTATTTTACATAATTATTGATATTTTCCAAAATTGTGTGTTCTCAACAGCATAATATGGCTTAGCTGAACTTGTTTCCATTGTCTGAGTTGTCCTTATACTCATCTTGCTCTGAAAGAAGAGGGAAATGACAATGTTATTGAGCACTTCCTATGTGTCAGATACCATAGTTGGAATTTTACATATGTATGTAAAATTAAAATAATTTTAAAATAAAAAAAATTTAAATAAAAAATAAAAAAATATATACACATATAAATATGTGTGTGTGTGTGTGTGTGTGTGTGTGTGTGTGTGTGTATATATATATTTATTTTTTAGATGAAGTCTTGCTCTGTCGCCTGGGCTGGAGTTCAGTGGTGTGATCTTGGCTCACTGCAACCTCCACCTCCCAAGTTCAAGCAATTCTCCTGCCTCAGCCTCCCAAGTAGCTGGGATTACAGGCACCCGCCACCACAACCAGCTAATTTTTGTATTATTATTATTTTTCCTCCTTTTTTAAAAAATTTTTATTTTAATTTTTGTATTTTTACTAGAGGCAGGGTTTCACCATGTTGGCCAGGCTGGTCTGGTCTCGAACTCGTGACCTGAGGTGATCCACCCACCTAAGCCTCCCAGAGTGCTGGGATTATAGGCATGGGCCACCATGCTCGGCTGGAATTTTACACGTATTTATGTTATTTAAAACTTAAAAGCTCTGTGAGTGGAATGTTATATGTTTTATAGGTTAGAACAGTTGGACTCAGAAATATTTAATACATTCTGTAGCTATAATTAAGAAGGCAGCATTGGGACCCAGGTTCAGCTGATGCCCAAATCCATACCCTTTGTTCCACCACATTAGCTCCATTTGAGTTTGGAATCCTCACTTTGTGGTGTTTTGTAGTGATGCTCTGCATTCCTGCTTTCCTTCCACAGGAAGGAAATGAATATAAAGTAGCACTTTACCCTGGAGTCATATCCCTTGCTTCTTCCTCCACTCTACTTCAGGCCAAACTGGAAACACGCTTCTTCACTCACACTCTGCCTGATGCTTCAGTCAAGCAGTGTGCCCACCTGCCTTTTTTTCCTTCTTGTTTTTGGGGGACTGGCTTTACTTAATTCAAAACATTTCTTAATGTAGAATAACTCTGGGCCCTGAAATACTGGGGTGCTTTAAAGAACACTTGTGGGGAAACGTTGCTTGCATGTTGAGCCTCCTCCATGCTCACTTTGGGGGTGCACATGATCTCACTGAACAGAGTGACTTTTGAAACTCTATGTGTAATTAGCCCTGGAGAACTTCCAAACTAACTCAGTACAAATCTGGATTTGCTTGGTTGTGTTTTCTGCCACAGGGATTCAGAGCGAGCCCTCGGCATATTAGAAGACGAGTTGCAGCGGCTGCAGCTGCCCGTCTGGAAGAAGTGAAGCCCGTGGTGGAAGTTCACCATCAGAGCGAGCAAGAAACTTCAGTGAGGAAGCGAAGAATCAAGAAGAGTAGCCGAGTCCAGCCAGAATTTTATCACTCTGTTCAAGGTGCTTCAATCAGGAGGCCTGTAAGTAGAGAACTGTCATTCATAAAAATATTAAATTCGCTGTCAAATTGTGTGGTTCTTCTTTTAGTTTAAAAACATGATCAGATTAACTTTGAATAATTGGGAGCTTATATCGTTGTTATTCCCAACAAGTGGCCGTGTACTCACATGAGTTCCAGCAAGGAATATGGTTTCATAGATGGTTCTAGGGTGGCTAGATAGCTGACAAAGAGGCAAGAGTTAGTCAGTGTCAGGCAGCTGATATGAAAGCTGGTGAGTTCCCAGCCAGGCTGGAGCTGGGGATCTCGAATGAGGATGGGGACCTAGAGTCAACAAATCTAGGTGTGGTTATGAGAAAATCAGAATTGGTGAAGAGGATGACAAAAAAATTAATGTAGGAATAGGAGAAGCAGTGAAGGAAGGTGGGGCGGGAGTCTTGGGCATTAATAGTGACTGAACTCCTCCTGGAGGCTCTTGAGCTGGTAAGGCCTGTGCATTCCTCCACAACCAGCCCAGGCTTCTGCTGTAAGTGTCTTGGCCTTAGCAGGTGTGGCCTTTATATTGTTATAAGGCAGCATCATTGTCCGTTTTTAACCTCATGCCCTGTGTTTCTGTTGGCCACAATGTTGCCTTTCATCAGAAATTCAGGGCTCAATTGGAAAAACCCTCCTGGACATTGGCTTTGGCAAGGATTTCATGACCAAGAACCTGAAAGCAAATGCAGTAAAAACAAAGATGAATAGTTGGGACTTAATTAAACTAAAGAGTTTTGCATGGCAAAAGGAGCAGTCAGCAGAGTAAACAGGCAACCCACAGAGTGGGAGAAAATCTTCACAATCTGTACATCTGACAGAGGGCTAATATCCAGAATCTACAGCTAATTCAAACAGATCAGTAAGAAGAAAACAATGCATCCCATCAAAAAGTGGGCTAAGGATATGGATAGACAATTCTCAAAAGAAGATGACACAGAAATGGCCAGCAAACATATGAAAAATGCCTATCACTAATAATCAGGGAAGTGCAAATAAAAACCACAACATGATACCACCCTGCTCCTGCAAGAATGGCCATGATCAAAATATCAGAAAACAGTAGATGTTGGCATGGATGCGGTGATGAGGGAACTCTTCTACACTCCTGGTGGGAATGTAAATTAGTACAGCCACTGTATTAGTCTGTTCTATGCTGCTGATAAAGACATACATGAGACTGGGAAGAAAAAGAGATTTAATTGGAATTACAGTTTCATGTGGCTGGGGAGGCCTCAGAATCATGGTGAGACGTGAAAGGCACTTCTTACATGTTGGTGGTAAGAGAAAATGAGGAAGAAGCAAAAGCAGAAACCCCTGATAAACCCATCAGATCTCATGAGATTTATTCACTATCATGAGAATAGCACAGGAAAGACCAACTCCCGTGATTTAATTACCTCCCCTTGGGTCTCTCCCACAATACATGGGAATTCTGGGAGATAAAATTCAAGTTGAGATTTCATGGGGACACAGCCAAACCATATCAGCCACTATGGGAAACAATGTGGAGATTCCTTAAAGAATTGAAAGTAGGACTACAGTTTGATCCAGCAATCCCACTAATGGGCATTTACCCAGAGGAAAAGCAGTCATTATACAAAAAATATACTTGTACATGCATGTTTATAGCAGCACAATTCACAATTGCAAAATCGTGAAACCAACCCAAATGCCCATCAATCAACCAGTGGATAAAGAAACTGTGGTGTATATATACAATGGAACTCAGCCATAAAAAGGAATGAATTAATAGCATTTGCAGTGACCTGGATAAGATGAGAGACTATTATTCTAAGTGAAGTAGCTCAGGAATGGAAAACCAAACATCATATGTTCTCACTGACATGTGGGAGCTAAGCTGTGAGGACACAAAATCATACGAATGACATAATGGTCTGTGGGGACTTGTAGGGGAAGAGTGTGAGGGGAGTGAGGGATAAAAGACAACAATGTGAGCCGGGTGCGGTGGCTGAAGCCTGTAATCCCAGCACTTTGGGAGGCCGAGTCGGGTGGATCACGAGGTCAAGAGATCGAGACCATCCTGGTCAACATGGTGAAACCCCGTCTCTACTAAAAATACGAAAAATTAGCTGGGCATGGTGGTGCGTGCCTGTAATCCCAGCTACTCAGGAGGCTGAGGCAGGAGAATTGCCTGAACCCAGGAGGCAGAGGTTGCGGTGAGCCGAGATCGCGCCATTGCACTCCAGCCTGGGTAACAAGAGCGAAACTCCGTCTCAAAAAAAAAAAAAAGACAGTGTGGTGCAGTGTGTACTGCTTGGGTGTTGGGTGCACCAGGATCTCACAAATTACCGCTAAAGAACTTGTGTAACCAAATACCACCTGTATCCCAATAACTTATGGAAAAATAAAATAATAACAGTAAAAAATAAAGTAATAACAGTAGCTACAACATAGAGTTGTGTGAATGAACTGAGCTGACTTATACAAAGAGATTGCATGGTGATGACCTGCTTAGAATAAACAATAATTAGTAGTTTCTACCTTTTTTTCCTCCTCCCCTAGACCTTGAATTCTTTGAGGCCCATACCAAGGGGTCTAGAATATCTCCTGGCACCTGTCATTTCACATCTCAGTGAATACTATTGACTAAGTGAGTGAATGATATATGGAATATAGCTTATGATGAGTGGTACAATTAGTGAGCATTATAGGAATTCAGAGAACAAAGAGGGTGCCCCCACCCCTAAATAGGTTGGTTAGGGCATAACTATTTTATGGAAGAGTTGGTATTGAGTTGGGCTTTAAAATATGGGTAGCTAAGCCGGGCATGGGGCTCATGCCTGTAATCCCAGCACTTTGGGACGCTGAGGTGAGAGGATCACTTGAGCTCAAGAGCTTGAGACCACCCTGGGCAACATGGAGAGACCCTGTCTCTACTAAAAATTAAAAACAAATTAGCCAGGCCTGTATATTCCCAGCTATTTAAGAGGCTGAGGTGGAAGAATTGCTTGAGCCCTGAGTTCCAGGCTGCAGTGGGCCATGATCATGCCCTTGTACACCAGCCTGAGTGACAAAGCAAGACCCTGTCTGGAAAAAAAAAAGAAAAGAAAAGGGTAGAAACTGGCTGGGCAGCAGATGCTGGGGCCAGGAAGTAGAATAAACAAAAGTGCTGAGAACTGACTGGATGTGGGGATTCATATGAGAGAAATATAAGATAAAGCTGGAAAAGTGGTTTGGGGTCAATATACATTTCAGACGACCACTGGTTTAAGCTTTCTTTTCTGTGCTTCTGAAGACACTGTAATAGGTGAGTAGTGTGATCATAACATGATTTTAGGAAGATTAAACATGTGCAGGGTGCATCAGGAGAGCAGAACAGTTAGGTGGCTGCAGCAGCCTAGGAATGAGGTGGTTGTAGCCTGAATTTGGGCCTAATCCATGGTGCTCTGCTAACATCTGCTGATGACTGCTGGTGGGAAATCTGAGGATGGCCTCATCTTCTCCCCTGAAGGATCTGTTCGAGGAGAGAGAGATCAGAGGGCAGCAAATAGCAGTGGAGACTACTCAGTTGCTTGGGGCAGAAAACCATTCTGGGGAGTGTTCTTTTTTTTGAGACAGTTTTGCTCTGTCACCCAGGCTGGAGTGTGGTTGTGCAATCATAGCTTAGCGCAGCCTCAACCTCCTGGGCTCAACCTTCCCACCTCAGCCTCCTAAGTAGCTTGGACTACAGGCGTGTGCCAGCATGCCTGGCTAAATTTTAACTTTTTTTTTGTAGAGATGGAATCTGTCTGTGTTGCTCTGTGTGGTCTCAAACTCCTGGGCTCAAGAGAACACCTTGGCTTCTCGAAGTGCTGGGATTACAGGCATGAGCCGTCACACCCAACTGGTATTGTTTTCCAGGGCAGATAAGGCTGACTTCCACCATGTTACTGCATCACCTGTCACTAGTTGTCTGAGAGACTGGACATTGTCTGAGTTGGAAGTGAGAAGACTGTTGGCTTCTTGTCTCACACGATGCCTATGCAGGCTTCTAGAACCTTATGGCCTCTGCCTACATTTCTCTACTTTTAATGCCATAGATGAACTTGAACTGAGGCTTTGTGTCCTCTTCTGGATTTGGTTAGGTGCAACCATTAGTGTCTGCTAGAGCCACCCTATTCAACATGTGTCCAAAGCCCATGTCTTTTCTAAACTTACTCATTTAGAGAAAATCAGTGTTACAGCATGTTGCCATGAAAGCATCTCTGATTATCACTTGGAGATGGAGTAAAAATAAATCAGTTTGGTGATTCAGGATTACTTGAATGACTTTATATGAAGCACTCCAGGCATGTCTAGTGGGAATCGGAGTAAGAAATATGTCTCAGTGAGACAGACTGAAAACAGAAGTAGCTGCAAAGGAGATGAGTCAGAAAGCGTGACTGCTGTTTTAGCTACATTCAGTCAGACCATTCCCTTCAAGTGTTGTGTAGAATGCAAATACTTCAGCATCTTAGCTGTTTTAACCTATTTACTTATCCTAAATTTGTAGGTTATACCCAAATATATCTATGAGAATATATAATGGGGATCACTAATAAAAAATTTATAATGTCTACATTTTATTTTACTCCTTGTTTTAGATGTTTCCAAGAGTGAATAAACTAAAAATTTATCCTGCTTACCTCTCGGTACATATGTATTTGGATTTATACTGTACATTAAATGTCACTAGGATATTTAGGATGTTTTTTACCACCTTAAAACAGAACAGATTATTAGATCCAGATCTCCATTTATTCCTTAATATTTTCACATTACAAAGCATTTTGTTTTGTTTCTGATTTATAAACATCATCATCATCATCATCATCATCACAAGAACTCGTATTCCTGCATGTTTACCTCACTGGCAATACATGAGCATTGTTCTCTGTACTCTTCTCTGTTTTTCTCTCATTTTATCTGCTCAGCGATTCTCTGGGGTAGATGCTCACTTTCCAGGAAGGAAACATGTCGAAGCCGTACAGCTGGTAGATAATGGAGTTAACATTTAAATCCAGACACTCTCAGCTTGAGCAGTTTTTGAGTAGGGAATGGATCACAATTCTAGTGCTAGACATTTATCCTCATCAACCTTCCTCCAGTATTTTAATTACTTTGAGTCTCAATTTTATAACAGCATAGATGATAGATATAGATGAAATCTGTGTGTTTTTAAACTATTACATCAGTTACAACCTTTCTTAAAAATGGTAAAACTGTAGGTAAACCTCAAATATGATTTTTTCCATCATTTTATTGGCCCTCTCTTTCTGTAGCAGAGCACCTAGGAGGTAGTAAGAGTCCTTTTGTCCTATTGCCTACTCACATGAACCTGTTGATGTACAGTTCTCAGGCCCAAGAAGTATTTATGTGTTCAAGATTACAGGTGGGTATGGGGAAATAACAGTTTTAGAGCATTAGGAAATAATCAAACATACTGACTCTATTTCTGTTACATTTCACTAATTCCAAATTTTTTGCACACTGCAATAGCATTACCTGCATTTCCTGGTGACTTAGGATCTCTGAGACTTTCTCACTGAGCTGAAAAAGTCTGATTAAAAATTGCTAGTGTTGCCAGGTTATTGCCCAAGTTGCAGCTTGTTCTCCCTGCTGGCAAGATCTTAGCTTGTGAGCATCTGATTTCTTACTTTTGGGGTCCCATCACTGTCGAGCAATGGGGATTTTTGAGCCTGACTTTTTTTTTTTGAGACAGAGTTTTGCTGTTGTTACCCAGACTGGAGTGCAATGGCATGATCTCGACTCACTGCAACCTCTGCCTTCTGGGTTCAAGCAATTCTCCTGCCTCAGCCTCCCAAGTAACTGGGACTACAGGTGTGCACCACCATGCCCAGCTAATTTTTGTATTTTTAGTAGAGACGGGGTTTCACCTTGTTGATGAGGATGGTCTCTATCTCTTGACCTCGTGATCCACCCGGCTCGGCCTCCCAAAGTGCTAGGATTATAGGCGTGAGCCACCGTACCTGGCCGAGCCTGGCTTTTGACTCAGGAGTTGGAGGACATATATTGGGTGATCCTGTTTTCTGAAATGGTAAGCACAAAGGAAGAGGCATGTTTGGATTGAGGACTGGAAATAAAAATTTCTGATTTGGACACATGAAGTTTGAAATATCTATTAGATATTCTTATGTCTGATTTCATGGAAGATGCGGGAATTATTTGTACATAGGTTTTTTTTTTTTTTGAGACGGAGTTTCACTCTTGTTACCCAGACTGGAGTGCAATGGCGCGATCTCGGCTCACTGCAACCTATGCCTTCTGGGTTCAAGCAATTCTCCTGCCTCAGCCTCCCGAGTAACTGGGACTGCAGGTGTGCACTACCATGCTCAGCTAATTTTTGTGTTTTTAGTAGAGACGGGGTTTCATCTTGTTGACCAGGATGGCCTCGATCTCTTGACCTCGTGATCCACCCGGCTTGGCCTCCCAAAGTGCTGGGGTTATAGGCATGAGCCACCGCACTCGGCCCATAGGTGTTATTAAATCTATAAGACTGGGTGGGATGGCCCAGAAAATGAATTCAATAGAGGAGAAGCCAGTTGAGGTCTGAGCCTTGGAGTCTGACCAGTGGTGAGAATTTGGGAAGAGGACAGAGGTTCCCTTAAAACTTCCTACTCGTCTCTCAGAAATATAAATGCCTTAAACAGAGATGGGTCCAGGGCTCTTGACTTTCATTTGTGGATATTCGTTTTAGGCCAAGACAAGGCCACACAGGTAGAGACTAGAGAAAATAGCAGGAAATGAAGTCCCAGACGTGCTCATGAGGTTTTCCCTTCGCTGAACTCTCCCCTACTAAACCACCACTTCCTTGACCTCACCCTTCTTTTCCTTCTCTTGTGGGTTTCTGATTTTCAGTCTTGGGGAAATTTTCTGTTTTTCTGATTACAGCTTAGGTTTTTGTAAGGTTGCAGTATATTTTAGAATATTATATATTTTAATTTTTAATAATTAATATTAACCAGATTTTTGTCATCTTTGTAATTGGGAACTTTTTGCGGTGTAGGAAAGACTTAAGCATGTATCCTTGATCTCACTGAAAATATAGCAGGGTGTTTCTGTGTTCCTTTCCTGCTTAGATTTTTTAAATGGTCTTCCTTTTCCCTTTCCGTTTCAAATATGTAGGACCAGGCAGCTTTATTTGCATAACCTCAGGACTTTTCCCCTTCTGTGGAAGGCAAAACTGTACAACTCATACCTTACTTTGGCTAATTAAGTAGCAAATCCAAAGCTCTTAAAGGAAAGATTTGTTTCCTTTTCCCCTTCAGGATTTGAGAGAATGAGTTGATTAATAAAGTCAAATTTGTTTTGCTAATTATCGGTAAAGAATTTTTTTGGATGACACCCATTCAATGTACTACACATTGCTGTACCTCCCTTTTTAGGTTCATAACTAATGGAATTTTATAAAAGATTTCATTATCAAGGTTTGATATAATAAATTATAGTAAGGTACAGGAATAATTAATGCATGGGAATGTGCAAGGTTGGTAGACTATATTGAATGAACAGTTTAGTCTCTATAAACAACTCATGAAACCAAGATTAACTTGGTAAAGGGATTCATGTTCTACTTGAAGAGAAGTAAGTATGTCTTTATAACTCATGATTCTTTTTTGAGGTCAGTATTTTGACTGAAACAAGACCTGTTGCCATTCTTATTATGTCTTTCTTGTATGTGATGACAACCTGTTGTCTAAACCAACCAAACAAACAAACAAAACCCTTAAATTCTTTAAGCTCCAAGCAAAGGAAACTTAAAACATTTAGAAAGTCACTTCTACTTTGAAAACTTTAATGGACAACTGTGGATCAAAGGACTGAAAAGAAAGCCCCTTCATAGATGGTCTAGTTTATTATTTCACCTCTAAGCAATCCTTACACTGTTCTGGTAAGATGGGCATAGCTTCCTTTATTTTAAAGAACACAGCCATAGCTTCCCTCGTAATTCTCTTTGGAATTTAACACCCATCTCTGCCTGAAACAACTTTGATCTTTGCCCTAAATCCCATGGCTTACACTTTAAGACCATTTCTTATTGTGGTATCCTCTGTGGAGAGGATGAAGCATAGCTACCTGCTACTGTGTCACTATCAGTCTTTGTGAATCAAAGAATGTTAAAGCTTGAGGGGATCTGAGAGCTTATCTGACTTAACAGTTTTCGTAATGCTAGATTCCTCTCTGCTTCAGTACTTTTAGTGATACAGTCTCCTACCATTACATAGCTCTAATTAACAGCTAGTTAATTGTACTTGAAAAATCAGTAAGTTGTTTCTTTTCTAGGCTTATGGTTCCATCTCTCCAAACCTTTTCTCCTAAGTCGAATTCTTAATTTTTCCAAACATCACCTTTGTTTTACTCTTCTAAACCACCTCCAGGTGAGTGATAAGGGTCTGTCTGATTTATCTCAATATTGTTTCTCTCTCTCTTTATTTATTTTAGTTGTGAGATGATGAGTGTGGTTCAAAAAAAAGCAATCTATGGGACTTGAACAAAATTTAATTTGTGCCTTGGGAGAGGAGAATTCAGTCCTGGAAATGACAGTAATGTTTCAGGAAAATTATAGCTTTGGAGTAGTACTACTTTGTAGCTATGCTTTCAAAGAATGCTTATATTCATTATCCCATTTAATCTGAACAGACACCCTGTATGTTGGGCATGGCATATATTATTGATCCAGTTTGACAAAACTAAACCTCAGTGAGTAAGTGATTGGCTCAAGTTCATAAGGTCAGATAGAAGCAGACATCTCTAATGCTTGCAGTCTGTTGTCTTCTGTGTTTACCCTGTGTTTATTTAGTCTTTGTCTCAGGCCGTAGTTAGAGAATTGGGTGAAAACTTTTAGGGGAGAAGAATATAAATTCCATTTGATTGGAGGAACCATTCATGGTCCCAATGTGACTCATTCCCAGGGAGTAGCTTTACATCTTTGAGTCTGCTCACAGCCTGCATTAACTGTGTTGGCCATCCTAGGGTACCAGTGTATTGGCAAGTCCACTTTGGTCTAATACTATCAAGCCCATGCTACAGCCTCCACACATCCTATTCAATTACCAACTGGTAAAGTAGGTAATCAACTCTGATGCTGGGGAATACCATGGGCTAATTGGCATTAACCCTTGTTACATGCAGCACAGTATTACTAAGATGGATGAGGATCAGATACTGTCTTAGTCCATCTGTGTTGCTCTAACAGAATACCTGAGACTGGTAATTTATAAAGAATATAAATTTACTTTCTCACTGTTCTGGAAGCTAGGAAGTTCAAGACCAAGGCATCGGCAGGTTTGGTGTTTGGTGAGGTGTCGTTCCTTATTGATTACACCTTGTTTCCTGCATCGTCACCTGGTGGAAAGAGGGAGGCAAAGATGGCAAGAGAGAGCAAGGGAGCTCTTTGAAGACTTTTTTATCGTGGCATTAACCTATTCATGACGGTGAGCCCCCATGACTTAATCACTTCCAAAAAGCCCCTCCTCTTAATATGGTTACATTAGGGATTAAATTTCAACACATGAATTTTGGGTGGGATGCAACATCCAAACCAAAGCAGATACCTAAGCTAATATGGTGTTAAAATTAAGTTTATATACCCTTGTGCACGCTTGGTGAGAATGTAAAATGGTTTAACTGCTATAGAAAACAGTATGGTAGGTCTTCAAAAAGTAAAAAAAAATAGCATTACCATATGAGCCAACAATTCCACTTCTGAATATTGAGCTCTGGCACATGAATTGTACTGCAGAGTTAGTCTCAACTTGAAGCAAGCCTTTTGTCCCTCACCTCAGTCATTCACTGGTTAAGGGCTGCTGGGGCTGGGGGTGTGAGGAAGCTTTAGGCTAGATGAGTCGCTGAAGGAGAGGGTGGGTATGAGCCATTAGCAGCCAGCACTCACAGTAGCTTATATGTGAGTCCCTTGGCCAGGTGGAAGGGATGCAGGCAGGACACCATAGAAACCATCAATCACAAACTAGTTGGAGAAATGGCTGATTCCAGATCTGAAACAGAAAATATGGAATGAGCTTGGCACGTCTTGTCAAACCATAATAAAGCAAGGAAGCATCAAAGATTACTGGGATCATGTCAGGACTGGGAGTAAACTTGGAGAGGCTCCTACTGCTCGATCAATGAGAATAATGATCACGGCAGGTTGAAATACATCCATATATTGAAAATCTATGAATCTATGATATTTTTAAAAACTATTTTATTGGTGACTTTTGGAGAGTGCTAGGGAATGAATTCACTTCTAAAAAGTGGTAAAGGGAAAGAAGCAAGCATTTTCCTGTCTTTGCTTTATGGATTATTCTACATGGTAATCAAATCATTGTTGGAGGAGGAAGGAATGATGAAATTATAGTCTCACCATCTTGCAAGCCCTAATAAAATAACGAACCTACACATTGATTATCAATACATTGCCAACACAGATGGACTAAGGCAGTATCTGATCCTCATCCATCTTAGTAATACTGAGCTGCATGTAACAAGGGTCAATGCCAATTAGCCAGCTGGTATTCCCCAGCATCAGAGTTGATTATCTACTTCACCAGTGGATAATTGAACAGGATGTGTGGAGGCTGCAGCATGGGCTTGATAGTATTAGAGCAAAGTGGACTCGCCAATACAGTAGTACCCGAGGGTGGCCAATAACTGCTAACACATGAAAGAGAGACAACCACACATATGTGCCTCCTGATGAAAGTACACAAAAGTACTTACGAAGCATTCTTTTTTTTTTGAGACAGAGTCTCGCTCTATTGCCAGGCTGGAGTGCAGTGGCGCGATCCCAGCTTACTGCAACTTCTGTTTTCCGGTTTCAAGCAATTCTCCTGCCTCAGCCTCCCGAGTAGCTGGGACTACGGGCACGCACCACCACGCCTGGCTAATTTTTTGTACTTTCAGTAGACATGGGGTTTCACCATGTTGGCCAGGATGGTCTCGATTTCTTGACCTAGTGATCTGCCCACATCGGTCTCCCAAAGTGCTGGGATTACGGGTGTGAGCCACCCTTTGGCGCCCATACATTGGCGCCCAGCCAAAGTATTCTTGCTAAAAAATTGAACCTAAATCAGATCAAATTTCTAGTTCTAATTACAGATTTATATAACATATAGGTGACAGAGGAATATGTTTTTTTTTTTCTGAGACGGAGTTTCGCTCTTGTTACCCAGGCTGGAGTGCAAGGGCGCGATCTCGGCGCACCGCAACCTCCGCCTCCTGGGTTCAGGCAATTCTCCTGCCTCAGCCTCCTGAATAACTGGGATTACAGGCATGCATCACCATGCCCAGCCAATTTTTTGTATTTTTAGTAGAGACAGGGTTTCACCATGTTGACCAGGATAGTCTTGATCCCTTGACCTCGTGATCCACCCACCTCGACCTCCCAAAGTGCTGGGATTACAGGCTTGAGCCTCCTCGCCCGGCAGGAATATGTTAAATGGTAAGGGAAAGATAGTGAAGATACATTTAGCAAAGCTGAGGTGTCGGAAACTCTAGAACAAATACTCCAGTTTCTTTGACAAATTATAAGAAAAAATGTGGGAATGATAGTCTGTACATGAAACAAGACTTAAAAGACCTACCAACCAAATGTAACATGTATGCCTTATTTGGGTGAATAAACTGAATATAAAAAAAAGAGAAAATGGGGGAAATTTGAACAATGAATTTTTTTTTTTGAGACAAATTCTCTGTCATCCAGGCTCAAGTGCAGTGGCACAATCATGGGTGACTGCATCCTCAGCCTCCTGGACTCAGGTGATCCTCCTGCCTCAGTCTCCTGAGAAGGTGGGACTACAGGTGTGTGCCACCATGCCTGACTAATTTTATAATTTTTTTTTGAAGAAAGACAGTCTTACTTTGTTGCCCAGGCTTGGATATTTGATAATATTAAGACACTTATAAAAACATTTTAGACCAATAATGGTATTTTGATATTACTAAAAATAATCCCTATCTTTTAGAGATGCATATTAAAATATTTAATAATAAAGTAAAATACCTTGGATTGGCTTTAAAATCATCTGGTGGTGTAGGGGAGAAAATGTGGATGGGGTATAGTTGAAATAGCACTGACCAGGAGATGGTGATTGTTAAAGCTGGGTGTGTAAATGGCAGTTCTCTCTCCTTTTCCTTTGTTGTATAAGCATAAAATTTTCCATAATGAAAGGTTTAAGACATTAGACAAAAGAACCTTTACTTGGAAGTTTGCATCATCAACACTTTGTTTCATTAAGTCCCTCTTCTGGCTTTTGTTTTCCATAGAGTAAGCCTAAATTTTTGTTAATAACAATTTGAGATTTTAGATATTTATTGTTAAAAGGTTTTTAGAAAGGCAGAGGTGGAAATATTATGCCTACGGCCATCTTCTGATTTCTTTTTACTTCTTTTTTTCTTTTGACAAAGAACTATTTGCTTATTTGTTGGCTTTTTACTTAGAAAATTTTACAAACCATATTAGTGGATGGCATATAAAATGTGCTTATTATTTAAAACTTAAATAATATAAAATAGGAATTATATAAGCATATTCTTCTGTTGTAACATCTAGAACTGATTTTGTTCCCCTGGAGACTGCTGTTTTTGTTCTTTGCTGATTTATTGATCTGAGACTACAATCATCATTGAAACAAAACTGACCTTAAAGGCAACATGCTATCACACTGCTTGACTTTGTGAAATTATCTAGCTGAAATTCAAATGATAACTGGTCTAACAATTTTTTCTTAGTAAGTAGAATTCTTACATTTCAATATTACTTTATTCCAGCAAATTACACATACATCTTTTCACAGAGCTCATGAAATTTTGATGATGGCTAAAACACAAGATATTGAGTTGCTTAATCGATCTGAGTTAATCTTTAATATTGACATCACATGCCATTATGTGACTGCTCAGGAGACGGGTTTCCACTGGTAGATTATTTGCTTTCATTTTGCTGCTCATACTTCTAATTTTCTATTGCTAAATAGGGAGGCAAGCCAGTGATTTATACATTTCTAACTCTGTACATAGCTTAATTAAGAAAAGTTGAAACTATCATTAAGATGCTTTAGAATTATCTGTGAATTTTATTTATATATTAGCCTTATTAGAAATAGGCATTATTAATTGAGAATGGAGTATAATTTTTAGCTACTTTGCCAAACACAATAAAAATAACCTATTTACTTTTTCCAAAACTGGGTAGCTGGATGTGGATATCTTTCAGAAGCAATGGGGTCCTTATAGGACATGTGCTTTCATGCTACTAATTTTCATGACTTGCAGCCACAGAAAAATAATTATTTTTAAGTGGCCAGCATTCATGTTGAAAATGAGCCCATTTTTCTTGGCCATCAGAATAACCATTTCCCTTGAACTGTGATAATCCGTTCTGACATACTGCTTTGAGCCTTTTCTCCTTCTGCATTTCAAGAAGGTTAAACATTACTGAGCATAAACCTTTGTCCCAGGAGTTCAGAAGGGCAAAAATTATACATTCAACCTGAGCATATACTTTAAAGTGGATTTCTGTATTCATTCAGCTCTTGGACTTTTAACAAAGAGGTATCTGAAAAATCATTAGCCAAGTTTGTTGTGCATGCGCCTCCCTCTCCCTTTGCTTGGTGCTTTTTTGGTCTCTGTGAAACTAAACATTAGCCACCAATTTAATAAAATGTGACTGAATTAGGCAAGCTTGATTTCTTCCACTGATGGCAAATATAGAAATTGTGATTTTTACCAATAAAGAGAAACCACTTGGATTAAATTTTCACATTGTTGATCTTCTGAGTCGCACTATTTCCTGTCTTTAAGAGTAAAAGGCTGAATATGGTTGGAGAGTTTTAGAATTCTGCAGTCTATGGCGTATTCTTGAAAACCTGGGCTTTTTAAAAGTAAAAAAATAAACTTTTGGGTTAAAGTGGGAAATGGAGTGGGAAGATCAGTCAGTTGGATGTCAGGCATTGTCTGATTCTTCTGTCAGTTACTTGCTTCATATTCTAATTTTAACTTGTTTTCTATTTTTTTATTTTTGAGACAGAGTCTCCCTCTGTCACCCAGGCTGGAGTGCAGTGGCATGATCTCAGCTTGTTGCAACCTCCTCCTTCCATGTTCAAGCGATTCTCCTGCCTCAGGCTCCCAAGTAGATGGGATTACAGGCATGCACCACCACACCCGGCTAATTTTTGTATTTTTAGTAGTGATGGGGTTTTACCATGTTGGCCAGGCTGGTCTTGAGCTCCTGACCTAAGCAATCTGTCCATCTTGGCTTCCCAAAGTGCTGTTACAGGCGTGAGCAAGTGCACCTGGCCTAATAGTTCTGCTTTCTAAGAAACATACTAAAATGGTTCCTCCAAAGTAATTTCTTCATTTTAGTTCTATCTCTTATTCTAACTTTAATAATGAGAGGAGTTATATCACTTTAGAAGAAAGAAACTGTGATTTGTGTTCTAAACCTTAGCCCAGGGAATTGCAAAATTTCAATACATTTTTAATAATGAATCTCTGGACTATTTTTCTGAAGAGTTACTGCTTACTTTAGCTAAGAGAAAATTGTAAGGTGAGAAGTCAGAGTGAAGAGTGGATAAAAGGAAAATCACAGGTTCAGTTATTGTGATGAATTAACAAGTTGGGTTGTATGTTACATATCCAAAGTAACATTCTTGATACTCTTTTGAAAGTTATCTAGTTATTATGGGAATAGAAAGTTTAAAAATGTCTTTATCATATGTTATAATAGCACCTACTTTAGTAGTGGGCTAGGCCCAGTTTAATTGTGCTTGAGCTAAGACTTAAACCTTTTAGTAAACATAAGCAACTATCATGGAGGGGCTAAGGGTGGGCATTTTGGAACTATACAGCCTGATGTGAGTTTAAATTCTGGCTTCAGCACTTAACAGCTCAGTGCCTTTGGGCAAGTGAGTTACTTAGTTTCTCTGTGGCTCAGGTTCCTCAACTTTAGAATGGGGGTCATGACTTCATAGTGTTATTGTGTGGATTAATCTATAGATTTGAATAAGCAAGAAAATTTAATCATGGTACACTACTTAATTCAGGAGTGAATAATATTAAGATGTAATTAACCATAATATCACTGAATATGGGTTTTTGTAAAAATTCTGTAAGAAAGATACAGTCTTTATCTTAATAGGACTGCATAGATGCTAACTACAATGAATAAACCTAGAAGTACCACTATATGCATATTACTTGGAACTATTAAGACAAGATATGTAGAAAGTTGAAAGTGGTTGTCTCTGAGAAGGTGGGAGGAAGAGCAGGGGGACCACAAGTTTTGAGTATAATCTATTTATTTATTTGAGTGCAAAGAGAAGTCAAACATATTCTCTCTCACCAGTCACCATTTAACTCACTCTCTACTCCTAAGAAAAAACTCAAGGCAGGCTCCACAACTTTACTGGTCATTTTTAGATAATGGAAAGTTCTTGGGTCACTGTCTATCATTAAAAATTTTAACTCTATCTTATAATAATATAACTCCAGGCCTGGCGTGGTGGCTGATGCCTGTAACCCCAGCACTTTGGGAGGTCAAGGTGTGCGGATCACAACGTCAAGAGATCAAGACTATCCTGGCCAACATGGTGAAACGCTGTCCCTCCTAAAAAAAAATGCAAAAATTAGCTGAGTGTGGTAGCATGTGTCTATAGTCCCAGCTACTCTGGAGGCTGAGACAAGAGAATTGCTTGAACCCAAGAGGCGGAGGTTGCAGCGAGCCGAGATTGCACCACTGCACTATAGCCTGGGCAACAATTGTGAGCAAAACTGTGTTTCTCTCCAGTCTGGCCTTGTGACTTATTACAACTTCATATTCAATGTTAATATTTTTTTCCCTTCTCTCAGCTTGAGGGAGATTCAGGCTGCAGTGGCAAAGGACATGGTTGGATTTTTTTTTCTCTTCTTTCCTCATTTTCTCCTATCCCTCTCATTGTTGCTTCTGACTGCTCTAGGATTGGCCAAGGAGAGAGGGGATTAGCGGACAAGGGCCCAGTTTTGCACAGCCCATATAGTTATGACCTGGCAGTTGGTGTCCTCTGAATGTGTTGTAGTTCCTTTCATCTGGGAAAAGTCTTTTCTTTGCTTGTGTATTCCTGCCTTGGCCCTCTGAGCTTCTGATGGCTCATCTTCTCTGCTTGGTCCCTCCTTCCATCCACAACTTCCTCTTGGATAGGATCCCTTTGAATATGAGCTTAAACTAGCTCCCTCTGTCTCTCTGGATTCATAACTGGCCTCCCAAAAGCATGTGCCATGGAGGGGCAGCTCGATGCCAAGCAGACCTTTTATTCTGGCCACAGTCTTCACCTTTAGAGTCTTTTGGTAAGAATCATATTCTAGTCACATGTTCGTTAAACTCCAGGAGAGACATGTTTTGCACTTTAAGGCGTCTCCTTGAACCACTCTCCCTCGGTTTAAGGCATAGGATATGCACACCAACCTCTCTTCTAGGAGGAAATGCTCAAGGCATCATTAGCTTTCTCCAAAACAACCTCTCCTGCTAGTTTCTGGCTTTGTCTTCCTCTCATAGAGTGGTGATGGACTCATGTTGCCCTAACCTGTGTCACACTCACCTAACATGGTCCTCATAGATGGTTTAGCACAGGGCATTTCATACATTTATTGGAAAGGTTTTTTTTTTTTAACTTCCAATTAATTACAGGTCTATATCTGGCCCTTTATTGCATGACTGGTCTTCAGTTCACGTCACACTGGTGACGTGAGTTCAACAGCACCTGAAAAATAGTCTGTTCGCACTTCTGCCCTTTTGGCTCTCTGAGCAGCACCATGGTGGTTGGCAAGAACAAGCGCCTTACGAAAGGCGGCAAAAAGGGAGCCAAGAAGAAAGTGGTTGATCCGTTTTCTAAGAAAGATTGGTATGATGTGAAAGCACCCGCTGTGTTCAATGTGAGAAATATTGGAAAGACGCTAGTCACCAGGACCCAAGGAGCCAAAATTGCATCTGATGGCCTCAAGGGTCGAGTGTTTGAAGTTAGTCTTGCTGATTTGCAGAATGATGAAGTTGCATTCAGGAAATTCAAGCTGATTACTGAAGATGTTCAGGGCAAAAACTGCCTGACTAACTTCTATGGCATGGATCTTACCCGTGACAAAATGTGTTCCATGGTCAAAAAATGGCAGACAATAATTGAAGCTCATGTTGATGTCAAGACTACCGTTGGTTACTTGCTTCATCTGTTCTGTGTTGCTTTTACTAAAAAACACAACAATCAGATACGGAAGACCTCTTATGCTCAGCACCAACAGGTCCGCCAAATCTGGAAGAAGATGATGGAAATTATGACTCGAGAGGTGTAGACAAATGACTTGAAAGAAGTGGTCAATAAATTTCCAGACAGCACTGGAAAAGACATAGAAAGGCCGAGGCGGGTGGATCACGAGGTCAAGAGATCGAGACCATCCTGGTCAACATGGTGAAACCCCGTCTCTACTAAAAATACAAAAAATTAGCTGGGCATGGTGGCGCGTGCCTGTAATCCCAGCTACTCAGGAGGCTGAGGCAGGAGAATTGCCTGATCCCAGGAGGCGGAAGTTGCGGTGAGCCGAGATCGCACCATTGCACTCCAGCCTGGGTAACAGGAGTGAAACTCCGTCTCAAAAAAAAAAAAAAAAAAAAAAAAGAAAAGAAAAGACATAGAAAAGGCTTGCCAATCTATTTATCCTCTCCGTGATGTCTTCGTTAGAAAAGTAAAAATGCTGAAGAAGCCCAAGTTTGAATTGGGAAAAACTCATGGAGCTTCATGGTGAAGGCAGTAGTTCTAGAAAAGCCACTGGGGATGATACAGGTGCTAAAGTTGAATGAGCTGATGGATATGAACCACCAGTCCAAGAATCTGTTTAAAGTTCAGATTTATAATAGTGGAAAATAAAAAGTCTTATTTGTGGCCGGGCGTGGTGGCTCACGCCTGTAATCCTAGCACTTTGGGAGGCTGAGGTGGGTGGATCACCTGAGGTCAGGAGTTCAGAACCAGCCTGGTTATCATGGTGAAAGTCCATCTTTATTTTTAAAAATAAAATAAAATAATAAAATAAAAAGTCAAAATAAAAATAATTTGTTCAGCAAGACAAGTCTATTGACCAGTTGTACTTCCAAAGCAATGTCAAGTTATTCTAAAAGTCTCTAAATACTTCCAATTTCTATATTTATCTTCTAACAACCCAGTAAAAACAGTTCTCAGACTGGCACTTGTCCATGGGCATATTTTGAGTTGTACTGTTTCAACACTTTCCTTTAGGATTTCGGGATAGTGGCATTCATTGTGTTGTTCCCAGCCTGTGGGATATCAGTTGAAACTGACTAAAAACTTCTAATTTGATATCCTGTTATGATTAGAATAGATTTTCATTAATTCCACGTTTATTAAGCATTTGCCACAGATCCCATAAAAACAAAAACAAATAACTATATTTATTTACTTATTTGTTTAGAGATGGAGCCTTGCTGTGTCACCCAGGCTGGAGTGCAGCAGTGCAATCTTGGCTCACTGCAACTTCCACCTTCCAGGTTCAAGCGATTCTCCTGGCTCAGCCTCCTGAGTAGTTGGGATTACAGGTGGCTGCCATCACGCCCAGCTAATCATTTGTATTTTTTTTAGTAGAGACGGGGTTTCATCGTGTTGGTCAGGCTGATCTTGAACTCCTGACCTCAAGTGATCTGCCCACTTTGGCCCCCCAAAATGCTGGAATTACAGGCGTGAGCCACTGCACCTGGCCAAATAACTAAATTTATATTGTGCTAGGAGGTGATAAGTGGTATGAAAAAAATGCTTCTGGTAAGGGGGAAGATACTGTTGGGGTGGGATGATGGGTTTACATTGTGTAGTCCAGGAACATTCTTTGATAAGGTGACATCTGATCAGAACCAGGTATCTGGGTTAGATAGAGCCTTTTAGGCCAAAAGCTTTTTTAGCATTATTTGCTTCTTTTTTTTTTTGAGATGAAGTTTCACTCTTGTTGCCCAGGCTGGAGTGCAATGGTGCGATCTCGGCTCACGGCAACTTCTGCCTCCCAGATTCAAGCGATTCTCCTGCCTCGGCCTCCAGAGTGGCTGGGATTACAGGCATGGGCCACCAGGCTTGACTAATTTTGTATTTTTAGTAGAGACAGGATTTCTCCATGTTGGTCAGGCTGGTTTTGAACTCCTGTGACCTTAGGTGATTTGCCCATCTTGGCCTCCCAAAGTGTTGGGATTACCGGCGTGAATTGGCCATTATTTGCTTCTTAATTTGTAGGCATGTTTTACTTTGATACAAATACAAGTCAATTTAAAAATGAATGGGGAAAAAATGATGGGGAGATAAAGACATGTAAAGAGCATTTGTAAATTACTCTTTAAAGGAGTTTGCCTAAGAAGAGACTAAGGAATTTAGGCAGTAAGCCAGGGAGGTCCTGGGATTCAGAAAGGTCTTTGTAAGATGAGAGACATTTGAGATATTTTAGGAAGAAGAAAAGGGGCCTTTCCTGGGCCTGGACAGAATGCAGGTGAGGGTAAGGGTAGAAGTGGATACATTTGGGGATAGCTAGAAGTTGTTAAAGAAAAATAGTGCTGAGAACCCAGTTGCTGTTCCATGGTTGGACATTTGTTGAGGGATTAAGCTGCTTGGTTGAGTAGTGTTGTCAAAGCATGTTCCAGCCATTTAGAATTGGGAGTTAAGGTGAATGTTTCAGCTGATCCAAGATAGAGGGTAGAATTGATAGCTCTAGAGGAGGCGGCTGGGATATTGATGTCAGGAGAATGCTTGAAACGATGCATCATGAGGCTTGATGAGGAAGAACAGGAAATATTAATGGCCATCATGGGTCTGACCAGGAACAGAGCATTAGAGGTATGGATTAGCTAGAAGAGGAGTGAGAGAGCTGGAGAGCCAGAAGTTGGAGGTCACTGTGTTGGATTACAATGAGAGTTCTTAGAATTGGTTTAGTACCAGGTGATGTCATCATCCAGAATGGGGCCATGGCATGCTGCGGGAGAGAAGATAAAGATTATTTGAGCTCAGGAGGTGAGGAACTTTTGTGACTGAGGTGTTGGCTGGCTCATCCACATGTATGTGGAAATCTTCCAGATGACCACACTCAAAGTGGAGAAGAAGCAATGAGTCAGGTTCCAAAGTCCTCAGCAAATGAGGGGGTGTGACCAGAGGTCAGACAGTGACAATTCAGGAAAAGGAAGACAGTAGCGTTGGATGATGGTTCTCCCTCACAGAGGAACAGGATTTCGATGAGACATGCAGGAGAAGCAGCAGCCTTTGCTGGAGCGATGCAGAGGTATGGAGAGCAGGCACTTAACAAATACACGTGGAATGACTGAGGTAAGACAAGCAGTGAAGATGGCACTTTTGTGAGGAGTTAGAGCTTCCTGACATTGAAATGAAGGTTCCAAAGGGAACCTAGAAAAGAGTTGACTAGGAGGGCAGCAATGGATAAGCTACAGAGTAGCAAAAGGATGATAGTCTTTGAGAAGAGAGTTGCCCACAGGGCTTGAATTTGGGGTAGTGTACAAGCATGGTAGGGAGAAGTGGTATGATGGATGAGTTCGCCTGTGCTGAGATTCCAGCAGCTCTCGGGATGTAGCCAAGGGTAGCCACAGACAGCCCTCTGCCATTGACACCGATAGTCTGAAGCCTTTGCTCCTAGCTGGATGGTGTGTCCATTAGACACTGATCTGTCCTTAGGGTCCTTGAGCTCTTCAAAGGCTTTTTGAGATCACTGGGACCTAAACATAAATTACCGATTCCAAAATAAGAAGCTTGGAACTTAAATTTAAAAACCATCTTTAATTAAACGACTAGTCATAATTTCAACTGCCCAGTTGCAATTCAACTTTTATATAATTGTGCATAAGTGAAATTTAAAACTACACAAAAACGACTTTTAACAAAATATATTTTTCAAATAATAAAAGCCCTATCAAACATTTAATGGAAAATTTATTGAACATATCTGAGTATATGTGTAATGTGATGGGTCCTGAGTGTATGTGTTATGTGATGGGACCTGTGAAAGAAATCCTATGAGCATCTTCTTTTTCTTTTTTTTTTTTTTGAGACGATTCTAGCTCTGTCACTAGGCTGAAGTGCAGTGGTGTGATCTCGGCTCACTGCAATCTCCACCTCCATAGTTGAAGCGATTCTCCTGCCTCAGCATCCCTAGTAGCTGGGACTCCAGGAGCCTGCCATCACAATGAGCTAATTTTTGTATTTATAGTAGAGATGGAGTTTCACCATATTGGCCAGGATGATCTCTTTACCTCATGATTTGCCTGCCTCGGTCTCCCAAAGTGTTGGTCTGTGAGTGTCTGAAAACATCTCTGGCTTAGGTTCCAAATGGAAACTCAGTCAGAAGTTGTTCAGAAGGTATGTGTTTATGTACAATTGAAGATGGTATTAGTAAAGATAACCAGGTCTGTAATATGACCTTGCTTAGGTGGCTGAGAAAAGGATCCACTAGTCTGAGGAAACTTTCCTTTTAAGGGTGTTAGTTTTGGCATCTACTTTTGGTGATTTGGTGGCCTAATTTTATTATTTCTTCAAGAGCTCTTAAATATCACATGACTTGAGATGCATGTGGAGAGATTAGAAAGGATACATATTTTTCATGTGGGAAAAAAAGTAGAATTTAGAGTTTAAGAACTGGATTTAAACTGGAATAATCACTTAACTCTTTTAGCTATCATTTTCCCTTACATAGAATTAGAATGATAGCAATGTACACTTTGTAAGATTGTTGCAGGGATTTAATGACATAATATCTTTGACAAGTTTTATGAGCTATTAAATGCACTAAACATGTAGTTATGGTTGACAGTGGTTTTAGGTGGTAAGAGGGATGAAAAGAAAGTAAGACGGTAGATTCGTGACCCCCATTGGCTCATGTGCCACCTTCATTTATTTATTTATTTTATTTATGTAAAATTATTTTTAATTGTTTTTTTAAGAGATGTACTCTCACTCTGACGCCCATGCTGGAGTGCAGTGGTGAACTCATGGCCCTCTGCAAACTTGAACTCCTGGGGTCAAGTGATCCTCTCACCCTGGCCTCTCAAATGACTGGGATTGTAAGTGTGACCCACAAGATGCAACCTTATTTTAAATTTTTATGGATACTAATAGTTGTACATATTTATGGGGTACATGTTAAAAAAATTTTTTTTTTATTTTTCAATAGTTGCAAGTTTAGCAGATGTTTATTTTACGAGACAGGGTCTCTCTGTGTTGCCCAGGCTGGAGTGCAGTGGTTACTCCCAGGTGTAAAGTATGCTACCGCCTTGTACTCCTAGGTTCTAGTGATCCTCCCACCTCAGTCTCCCAAGTAGTAGGACTATAGGTATGCACCACGGAGCCTGGCTTGCTGTGGTATTTTGAGACAGGCATAGTGTGTAATGATCAAATCACAACTGGGATATTCATCACCTCAAACATTTAGCATTCCTTATGCTGGGAGACATTCTACACCTTCTCTTCTAGCCAGTTTGAACTATACAATAAAGTATTAACTATAGCTGTCCTATATTGCTACCAAACACTGGATCTTGTTCCTTCTGAGTGTATTTTTGTACTCATTAACCAATCTCTCTTCATTTCCCCACTCTGTCCAACCTTCCCAACTTATGGTAAACACCTTTCTATTCTCTATCTTCCTGAGATCCACTATTTTAACTCCAATGTGAGTGAGAACAGGCAATATTTTTTGCTTTGTGCTTGGCTTACTTCACTTAACACCTTCCAGTTCCATCTATGTTGCTGTAAATGACAGAATTTCATTCTTCCTTATGGCTGAATAATATTCCATTGTGTATATATATCACAATTTCCTTATCATTTCATCCACTGATGGACCCTTAGGTTGATTTTGTCTCTTGCTATTGAAATGCCTCAGTACATTGGTCTGGACAAAGATTTCTTCAGTAAGACCTCAAAAGCACAGGAAACCAAAGCAGATTGACAAATGGGATTACATCAAGCTAAAAAACTTCAGAGGAAACAATCAACAAAGAGAAGAGACAGCCTGCGGAATGGGAAGAAAAACATTTGCTAGCTATTCATCTGACAAGTGATTAATAACCAGAATATATGAGGAACTCAAAGAACTCAAGAGCAAAATAACAAATAATCTTACTAAAAAATGGGCAAATGATCTAAATAAATATTTCCCTAAAGAAGACATAAAAATGACCAACAGGTATATGAAAAGATGCTCAACATCACTAATTGTCAAGGAAATGCAAATTAAAACTACAATGGGATATTATCGTACCTTGGTTAAAATGGCTACTATCAAAAAGATAATAAATGCTAGGAGAGATTCAGGGAAAGGAGCATGCTCACTGGTGGAATGTAAATTAGTACAGCCACTATGGAAAGACGTGCCTAGCTTAAAAAGTTTAAATTTTAAAATTCTAGTTATTTTTAACTTAATAAAAAATGTCATCATACTTTATGTAATTATTTGAAACTCACTTTTATCACTTAATGTGCTGTTGCTAATATTTAACTATATTGTTCACTATAGTTGATTTGTTTTGACTTTTGTATGACTATACCACAGTTTGCTCATTTGCTCTCTTGTAAGGACACGTGTTTTCAGGCCTGTACTGTGTGAGTGCCTCTCTGAGTTTTCTTGTACATGCCCCTTACTCTTCATGTGCAGTTTTTCTTGTATATATGCTTAGTGGAATTGCTGGATCATAGGATATAGATGAAAGTTCAGCTTTAGGAGATAATGCCAAACTCTTTTTCAAAATGCCTGCACCATACTTTCCTCAGCTATGTCTAAGTGAGCATGAGGAGCCATGTTATTTTCAACACATACTTTTATTAGATGTAAAAATTTTTTTCCAGTTGAACACATGCAATCTGTTGATCTCATTGTGGGCTTGATTTGCTTTACCCTGATTGTTAATGATGCCACACATCTTTTCTTTTCTTTCTTTTACTTTATTTTTTGTTTTTAAATTTTTTTTTATTATTTAAACATTTCTTTTCTCTCCTCACCCCCAACCCTTTCTTTTACTTTTTTTTTTTTTTTGAGACGGTGTTCCGCTGTTGTTACCCAGACTGGAGTGCAATGGTGCGATCTCGGCTCACCGCAATCTCTGCCTCCTGGGTTCAAGCAATTCTCCTGCCTCAGCCTCCTGAGTAGCTGGGACTACAGGCGTGCACCACCATGCCCAGCTAATTTTTGTATTTTTAGTAGAGACGGGGTTTCACCTTGTTGATCAGGATGGTCTTGATCTCTTGACCTCGTGATCCACCTGCCTCAGGCTCCCGAAGTGCTGGGATTATAGGCTGAGCCACTGCGCCCGGCCTTCTTTTACTTTTAATTGCATTTATTTTAATGCTAAATTTACTCCTGTGCCATAAGTTTTTGTTTCTTCAGTTTCTTTGGGGATATCGTTTTCTTCTGGGCAATCTCCTCTTCTGGTTTAGGAAGAATTTCTTCCTTTTCAGTAAAGATCATCTCGATGTGGCAGGGAGAGCTCACGTGTGGGTTAATCCGACCATGTGCTCAGTAGGTCCAGCAGCACGTCTTAGGCGCTTTGTTCACTTGGATATGCTCCATGACCAGAGAATCTACCTCTAAACCCTTAAGTTCAGCAATACTCTCTGCATTTTTAAACATGTGCAGCAAAAATTCGGCGCTCTTTTTGGGCCACCAAACTTGTGTCCAGCCCCATGACTTGGCCTGGACACACCTACCAGCTCTGCCATTGTAATGTCGAAATGTTATATACTGTTTCTGTAAAGTGATATCTTTCAGATACTTCATGGCTTTTCATATATGCCTACCCTTGGGAGCTTGGGGAATTTCATGAGTGTTCTTAAAGTGAACATGAAGATTTGAACCTCTTGATTTGCATGATTTTGTGGGGTTCTCTGGGTCAAGTGGATAGCGAACCATTTTCACAGATTACCTCAGGCCACTTAGAGAAAGGAAAGAGCCCCACACATCTTTTCCTATGTTCCTATCTTTTCGTATGTTTGTTAGCCATATGTGTTTTCTCTTCTGCAAAATGTCTGTCCATGTCATTTACTTTTTACGTTATTTTTGATACAGAGTCTCACTCTGTCACCAGGCACCAGGCTGGAGTGCAGTGGCACAATCTTGGCTCACTGCAACCTCTGCCTCCCGGGTTCAAGCAATTCTCCTGCCTCAGGCTCCTGACTAGCTGGGACTACAGGCGCACACCACCATGCCGGCTAATTTTTGTATTTTTAGTAGAGACAGGGTTTCACCATGTTGGCCAGGATGGTCTCGATCTCTTGACCACATGATCTGCCCACCTCAGCTTCCCAAAGTGCTGGGATTACAGGCGTGAGCCACCTCGCCTGGCCTGCTTTTTTTCTTGTTTGGTTGTTTGTGTGTTTTTGACTGATTTGAGTGGGGTTTATTTTTTTTATTTTCTTTTAATTGTACTATAGTTTCTGGAGTACATGTACAGATCATGCAGGATTGTTGCATAGGTGCATACATGGCAATGTGGTTTGCTGCCTCCATCCCCCTATCACCTATATCTGGCATTTCTCCCCATGTTATCCCTCCCCAACCTCCCCACCCCCTGCTGTCCCTCCCCTAGCCCAGCCCAACAGACCCTGGTGTGTGATGCTCCCCTCCCCGTGTCCATGTGTTCTCATTGTTCAACACCCACCTATGAGTGAGAAAATGTGGTGTTTGATTTTCTGTTCTTCTGTCAGTTTGCTAAGAATACTGGTTTCCAGATTCATCAGTGTTTCCTACAAAGGACACAAACTCATTGTTTTTTATGGCTGTATAGTATTCCATGGCATATATATGCCACATTTTCTTTGTCTAGTCTATCATTCTTGGGCATTTGGGTTTGTTCTAGGTCTTTGCTATTGTAAACAGTGCCACAATGAACATACGTGTGCATGTGTCTTTATAATAGAATGATTTGTAATCCTTTGGGTGTATATCCAGTAATGGGATTGATTGGACAAATGAAATTTCTGTTTCTAGTTTCTTGAGGAATCGCCACACTGTCTTCCACAATGTTTGAACTAATTTACACTCCCACCAACAGTGTAATGTGTTCCTATTTCTCCACATCCTTTCCAGCATCTATTGTCTCCATATTTTTTAATGATCACCATTCTAATTGGCGTGAGATGGTATCTCTCAATGTGGTTTTGATTTGCATTTCTCTAAAATCACTGATGAGCACTTTTTATATGTTTGTTGGCCTCATAGATGTCTTCTTTTGTAAAGTGTCTGTTCATATCCTTCACCCATTTTTGAATGGGTTTGTTTGTTTTTTTCTTGTAAATCTGTTTAGTTCTTTGTAGATTCTGGATGTTAGCCCTTTGTCAGATGAGTAGATTCTAAGAATTTTTTCCCATTCTGTTGGTTGCCTAATCATTGTTTCTTTTGCTGTACAGAAGCTGTGGAGTTTAATTAGATTCCATTTGTCTATTTTGGCTTTTGTTGCCAATGCTTTTGGTATTTTGGTCATGAAGTCCTTGCCTACTCCTATGTCCTAAATGGTTTTGCCTAGATTTTCTTCTAGGGTTTTTATGGTGCCAGGTCTTATGTTTAAGTCTTTAATCCATCTGGAGTTAATTTTACTGTAAGGTGTCAGGAAGGGGTCCAGTTTCTGCTTTCTGCACATGGCTAGCCAGTTTTCCCAACACCATTTATTAAACAGGGAGCCCTTTCCCCATTGCTTGTTTTTGTCATGTTTATCAAAGATTGTATGGTTGTAGATATGCTGTGTTGCCTCTGATGCCTCTGTTCTGTTCCATTGGTCTATATCTCTGTTTTGGTACCAGTACCATGCTCTTTTGATTACTGTAGCCTGGTAGTGTAGTTTAAAGTGAGGTAGCATGATGCCTCCAGCTTTGTTCTTTGTGCTTAGGATTGTCTTGGCTATGTGGGCTCTCTTTTGGTTCCATATGAAGTTTAAGGTGGTTTTTCCCAGATCTGTGAAGAAGGTCATTGGTAGCTTGATAGGGATAGCATTGAATCTATAAATTACTTTGGGCAATATGGCCATTTTCACGATACTGATTCTTCCTAACCATGAGCATGGAATGTTTTTCCATCTGTTTGTGTCCTTTCTTATTTCCTTGAGCAGTGGTTCGTAGTTCTTGAAGAGGTTCTTTACATCCTTTGTTAGTTGTATTCCTAAGTATTTTCTTCTCTTTGCAGCACACGTGAATGAGAGTTTGCTCTTGATTTGGCTCTCTGTCAGTCTGTTATAGGAATGCTTGTGATTTCTGCACATTGATTTTTTTATCCTGAGACTTTGCTGAAGTTGCTTATCAGTTTCAGGAGATTTTGGGCTGAGATGATGGGGTCTTCTAAATATATAGTCATGTCATCTGCAAATAGAGACAATTTGACTTCCTCCTTTTCTAATTGAATACCCTTTATTTCTTTTTCTTGCCTGATTGCTCTAGCTAAAACTTCCAGTACTATAATAAATAGGAGTGGTAAGAGAGGGCACACTTGTCTAGTGCCAGATTTCAAAGGGAATGGTTCCAGTTTTTGCCCATTTAGTATGATATTGGCTGTGGGTTTGTTGTAAAGAGCTTTAATTATTTTGAGATATGTTCTGTTGCTACCTAGTTTATTGAGAGATTTTAGCATAATGGGCTGCTCAATTTTGTCGAAGGCCTTCTCTGCATCTATTGAGATAATCATGTGCTTTTTGTCTTTGATTCTGTTTATGTGGTGGATTACATTTATAGACTTCCGTATGTTGAACCAGCCTTGCATCCCCAGGATGAAGCCTACTTGATTGTGATGGATAAGCTTTTTGATTTGCTGTTGCAATTGGTTTGCCAGTATTTTATTGAAGATTTTTACATCTGTGTACATCATGGATATTGGTCTGAAGTTTTCTTTTTTGGTTGAGTCTCTGCTGGGTTTTGGTATCAGTATGATGTTGGTCTCATAAAATGATTTGGGAAGGATTCCCTCTTTTGTTTTGTTTGTTTGTTTTTTGAGACGCAGTTTCACTCTTGTTACCCAGGCTGGAGTACAATTGCGCGATCTCGGCTCACCGCAACCTCCGCCTCCTGGGTTCAGGCAATTCTCCTGCCTCAGCCTCCTGAGTAGCTGGGATTACAGGCATGTGCCACCATGCCCAGCTAATTTTTTGTATTTTTAGTAGAGACGGGGTTTCACCATGTTGACCAGGATGGTCTCGATCTCTTGACCTTGTGATCCACCCGCCTTGGCCTCCCAAAGTGCTGGGATTACAGGTTTGAGCCACCGGATTCCCTCTTTTTATATTGTTTGGAATAGTTTCAGAAGGAATGGTACCAGCTCCTGTTTGTATGTCTGGTAGAATTCGGCTGTGAACTCAACTGGACCTGGACTTTTTTTGGGTGGTAGGCTATTAATTGCTGCCTCAACTTTAGCCCTTGTTCTTGGTCTATTCAGGGCTTCAACTTCTTCCTGGTTTAGGCTTGGGAGGGTGCAAGTTTCCAGGAATTTATCAATTTCTTCCAGGTTTACTGGTTTATGTGCATAGAGTTGTTTGTAGTAATCTCTGATGGTAGTTTGTATTTCTGTGGAATCTGTGGTGATATCCCCTTTATCGTTTTTTATTGCATCTATTTGATTCTTCTCTCTTTTCTTTTTTATTAATCTGGCTAGCGGTCTATTTTGTTGATCTTTTCAAAAAACCAGATCCTGGATTTGTTGATTTTTTGAAGTGTTTTTTGTGTCTCTATCTCCTTCAGTTCTGCTCTGATCTTAGTTATTTCTTGTCTTCTGCTAGCTTTTGAGTTTTTTTGATCTTGCTCCTCTAGCTCTTTCAATTTGGGTGATAGGGTGTCAATTTTAGATCGTTCCTCACTTCTCATGTGGGCATTTATTGCTATAAATTTCCCTCTAGACACTGCTTTAAGTGTGTTGCAGAGATTCTGGTACGTTGTATCTTCATTCTTACTGGTTTCAAAGAACATCTTTATTTCTGCCTTTATTTCGTTATTGTGTGGGAGTCTAAGTCTCTTTGTAAGTCATTAAGAACTTGCTTTATGTATCTGGGTGCTCCTCTATTGGGTGGATATATATTTAGGATCGTTAGCTCTTCTTGTTGCATTGATCCTTTTACCTTTATGTAGTGACCTTCTTTGTCTCTTTTGATCTTTGTTGGTCTAAAGTCCATTTTATCAGAGATTAGGATTGCAACTCCTGCTTTGTTTTGCTCTCCATTTGCTTGGTAAATCTTCCTCCATCCCTTTATTTTAAGCCTATGTTTGTCTTTGCAAGTGAGATGGGTTTCCTGAATACAGCACACCGATGGGTCTTGACTTTTTATCCAATTTGCCAGTCTGTATCTTTTGATTAGGGCATTTAGCCCTTTTACGGTTAATATTGTTATATGTGAATTTGATCCTGTCATTTTGATGCTAGCTGGTTGTTTTGTCTGTTAGTTGATGTAGTTTCTTCATTGTGTCAATGCTCTTTACCATTTGGTACATTGTTGGAGTGGCTGATACTGGTTGTTCCTTTCCATGTTTAGTGCTTCTTTCAGGAGCTCTTATAAGGCAGGCCTGGTGTTGACAGAATCTCTCAGCAATTGCTTATCTGTAAAGGATTTTATTTCTCTTTTGCTTATGAAGCCTTGTTTGGCTGGATATGCAATTCTAGGTTGAAAGTTCTTTTCTTTAAGGATGTTGAATATTGGCCCCCAACTCTCTTCTGGCTTGCAGGGTTTCTGCTGAGAGATCCGCTGTGAGTGTGATAGCCTTCCCTTTGTGGGTAACCCAGCCTTTCTCTCTGGCTGCCCTTAGCATATTTTCCTTCATTTTAACCATGGTGAATCTGACGATTATGTGCCTTGGGGTTGGTCTTCTTGAGGAATATCTTTGTGGTATTCTCTGTATTTCCTGGACTTGAATGTTGGCTTGCCTTGCTAAGATGGGAAGTTCTCCTGGATAATATCCTGAAAAGTGTTTTCCAGCTTGGATTGATTCTCTCTGTCACATTCAGGTACGCCTATCAAACATACATTAGGTCTTTTCATATAATCCCATATTCTTGGAGGTTTTGTTAATTTTTTTTCATGTTTTTTTTTTCTCTAATCTTGCCTCCTCATTTTATTTCATTGAGTTGATCTTCAATCTCTGATATTCTTTCTTCTGCTTGGTTGATTCAGCTATTGAAACTTGTATATGTTTCATAAAGTTCTCATGCTGTGTTTTTCAGCTCCATCAAGTCATTTATATTTTTCTCTAAGCCGTTTATTCTTTTTTTTTTTTTTTTTTGAGACGGAGTTTCACTCTTGTTACCCAGGCTGGAGTGCAATGGCGCGATCTCGGCTCACCGCAACCTCCGCCTCCTGGGTTCAGGCAATTCTCCTGCCTCAGCCTCCTGAGTAGCTGGGATTACAGGCACGCACCACCGTGCCCAGCTAATTTTTTGTATTTTTAGTAGAGACAGGGTTTCACCATGTTGACCAGGATGGTCTTGATCTCTTGACCTCGTGATCCACCCGCCTCGGCCTCCCAAAGTGCTGGGATTACAGGCTTGAGCCACCGCGCCCGGCCAGCCGTTTATTCTTGTTAGCATTTCATCTAACCTTTTTCAAGGTTCTTAGTTTCTTTGCATTGCGTTAGAACATTTTCTTTTAGCTCAGAGAAGTTTGTTATTACCCACCTTCTGAAGCCTGTTTCTATCAATTCATCAGACTCTTCTTCCATCTAGCTTTGTTCCCTTGCTGGTGAGGAGTTGTGATTTCTTTGGGGAGGAGAGGTGTTCTGGTTTTGGGTATTTTCATCCTTTTTGCATGGGTTTCTTCCCATCTTTATGGATTTATCTACCTGTGGTCTTTGTAGCTGGTGACTTTCGGTTGGGGTCTCTGAGTGGACGTTCTTTTTGTTGATGTTGAAGCTATTTCTTTTGTTTTTTTAGTTTTCCTTCCAACAGTCAGACCCCTCCGCTGCAGGACTGCTGGAGGTCCACTCCAGACCCTGCTTGCCTGGGGATCACCTGTGGGGGCTGCAGAACAGTAAGGGTTGCTTCTGGTTTCTTCTTCTGGTATCTTTGTCCCAGAAGGGTAACCGCCAGATGTAAGCCTGAGCGCCCCTTTATGAGGTGTCTCTTTGGATATAGTGGGGTCAGCGAGCAGTTTGAGGAGATAGTCTGTCCCTTATAGGAGCTCAAATGCTGTGCTATGAGCTCCATTGTTTTGTTCAGAGCTGCTGTGCAGGTACATTTCAGTCTGCTGCAGCAGAATTCATAACCGCTTCTTTTCCCAGGTGCTCTGACCTGGGAAGGTGGGGCTTTCTTTATAAGTTCCTGACATGCTGCTGCCTTTTTTCAGAGATGACCTGCCCAGCAAGGAGGTAGTCTAGTCACAGTCTGCCAGCAGAGGTGTTGCTGAGCTGCCGCAGGCTCTGCCCAGCTGCGGTGTAAACTTCCTTGCGGTTTTGTTTACAGAGGTACAGTTAGAACTGCCTCAGTAATGGTGGACTGCCTCAGTAACGGCGGACTGCCTTGGTAGTGGCAGACTGCCTCAGTAATGGCAGACGCCCTTCACCCTACTAAGCTGGGCCATCCTGGGTACAGCTGCGCTTGCTGTGAAATTCTCAGTCCAGAGCGTTTCGGATTGCTGGTCTTTGTGGGGATGGGACCCGCTGAACCAGATCACCTGGCTCCCTGTTTTAGCCCCTTCTTTTTCATTTGAGTAGGTGGCTTTTCTCCCTGCTGTTCCAGGCACCAGTTGAAATAGCTGCCCAGATCTTTGTGAGTTTTTGTGCAGAGACCTGCTGTGCCGGCTGAAACAGCTGTACTGGAAACTCGTGGTGCTTTTTGGCCTGGGTATCTCCTTGTCTGTGGGCAGTAAAAACTCGTTTAGAAATGTGGTGATCACTTACCCTCTGCTTTCTCTCTGGGGGCTGCACTCCAGAGCTGTTCCTATTCAGTTATCTTGGATCACCTTGAGTGTGTTCTTTATATATTTTGTTCACTGAATTTTAATTTATATTATTTTATTTTTCATTGCTTGGTATTTTTGACACCCTCTTATTCCTAACTTCTACTTTTGCTACTCCTTTCCCTTTATTTAAACCTATAAAATATGTTTATTTTATATGTAATATCTGATAATTAACATACCTGAAGTTTTTTCCTATAGGTTTGTCTGTTGTTTCTATAGTTTCATCAGTGGGGCCTTGTTTCATTGTATGTTTTGTGACTTTCTTGTTGCCTAGGCTGCAGTGCGGTGGCACAATCTTGGCTAACTGCAACCTCCACGTCCCAGTTCAAGCAATTCTCCTGACTCATCCTCTCGAGTAGCTGGGATTACAGTCATCTGCCACCACACCTGGCTAATTTTTGTATTTTTAGTAGAGACGGGGTTTTGCCATGTTGACTAGGCTGGTCTTGAACTCCTGACAGGTGATCTTCCCGCCTTGGCCTCCCAAAGTGCTGGGATTACAGGTGTGAGCCACCCCGCCCGGCTGCTTTGTGATGTTTTATTATGAGCTTATGTTTGACTGAACTTTATCTGCAGTAATTTTAGAGGCTTGAAATGAAGGTACATTTCTCCAGAGAGGATAGTCCCTTATTCTTGCCAGGGAAATTAAAAAAAAAATCTCCACTGAGTGCAGGTGGCTCACACCTGTAATCCCAGCACTTTGGGAGGCCGAGGTAGGCAGATCTCTTGAGCTTAGGAGTTTGAGACTAGCCTGGGCAACATAACAAGATGTCCTCTCTATTAAAAATCAAAAAAATTAACTGGGCATGGTGGCGCCACCTGTCTGTAGTGTTAGCTACTTGGGAGACTGAGGTGGGAGGCTCATTTGAGCCTGGGAGTTCGAGGCTGAGATTATGTCACTGCACTTCAGCCTGGGTGATAGAGCAAGACCCTGTCTCAAAAAAAAAAAAAAAAAAAACCATAAAAATAAAATCTCAGTTTCACAGTTTTTCATACTGCATAGATTGTGTGAACTTGGGCCATAAAGTGCACAAGAGAATCAGCTTGTGGTTATGAAGCCTTTTATTCTACTCTGTCCAGCCACAAGCTTGACATGAGCAAATGTCCTTGCAATCTCAAGGTATTTTTGTTTGGTTTTCCTGGTTCATGCTTTCCCTGGCTTTATTTGTTTCTGGTTTTATTTTTGTTTTTTTTTTTCACCAAGACCCTTTGGCTTTGTCTTCCATCCTTTGCCTTCTGTCTACTCTTTTGGCTTGGTGGTCAAGTAAAATTTTAGATGAAAGGGAATCAGCCCAACATTTCTGCATTTGTGTTTTGCTTTTCTATTGCTCTAGCCTCTGAGAATTTTTCTTATTTTCCTGCTCCTTGATACATTTAAAAATATTTTATCTGGCCAGGCACATGGCTCATGCCTATAATCCCAGCACTTTGGGAGGCCGAGGTGGGCAGATCACGATATCAGGAGTTTGAGACCATCCTGGTTAACATGGTGAAACCTCATCTCTACTAAAAAGACAAAGAAGTAGCTGGTGGTACACACCTGTAGTCCCAGCTATTTGAGAGGCTAAGGCAGGAGAATCGTTTGAACCCGGGATTTGGAGGTTGCAGTGAGCCAAGATCGTGCCACTGCACTCCAACCCGGGCAATAGAATGAGACTCTGTCTCAAGAATATATGTGTATATATATATGTATATATATATATATATATATATATATATATATATATATATATATCCAGCATTTTAAGCTACTGTACAGCAGGAACGTTTGCTAGAATGTCAAGTCTGCAATATATCTGAGAAACCCTTTCTTTGTTTTTCTATGACTGAAGAGGCTCCTCAAAATAGGTCCCCTCAAGTCAGAGGCATATGTACCCCATAGCTCTATCATTCATCCCTAGAGCCACCAAAAATTAAAAAAAAGAATCTGTACATCATTGTCAAAGTACACCAGCCATTGTCTGCCAAGGCATAGCTTTCAGTCCTTACTTCTAGTATAATTTCATTTCTATGTAGAGCTCTGCAGTACATTTAGCCAATTGTTTCTCATCTCTTGATCTTAAAGCAGATGACATAGGACCTTCATTTCCTACAGCGGGTAGAATTCATGTTTACATAGCATATTGAGATGTGCTGTAGTGACTCACTTATTTCAAGTCTCAAATTTCAGTAAATATTTGTCATTTTTGTTAAGCCAGATCAACTTCCTAATTGCACAATGTTTTGTTATAATTTTGAGTTGAACGTAAAACCTCAGTAGAGAAAATGTTGATGTAATATTTTTATGATAAAATCAGATAAATTATTAAATAACAGTCGTGATTGTCAAATTATTTTATTTTATTGTTGATTTATCATTGATTTTTATTTGTCGTTTTTGGTAATTGACGATATTCTACAAAAAGGTTGTAGTCCAAAATACACTTTTATTTTTGAAAGGACGGTGAGTTATGCTATTAGGAGAAGGTGTTTTCCATCTTCTTACATGTGCTAATCAATACGCAATATCTCTGACTTATTAGCATTTAAACTTAATTCAGGGTAACTATATAAAGAGGCTCTTTAGAAGTTTGAAAATGAAACAGTAAAGGTATGGAATTTGGATATCAAAAAAGCTTTAGAGATGATGGATTCATGGACAATTTAGGAACATTGAAAGTCATCCAGCCTGAGTTGTCATTTTGAGGGAACAAGGCCCAGAACAGTGACCTGAGATGCCAAACTTTCAGAACCATGATTAGAAGCAAGACCTCATAGTTAAGAACACTCTCTTTAATGCTGCTGTTTCCCTGTTTATGTGCCATGTTTAGCTAAGCATTTATGTTTTTATACTTACAAACTAAACAAAAATTATTTCTACTTATGTGTTTTGTAAAATGAACTGACATCCCCCCATGTTCAAAATTGATTTAGGAAACCCAGACATTTAATGTTTTTTTTTTAAAAGCTACTTAATAATATTTGTAATTTATGGGAGTATTAAGCAGGCAACATAGCTTTCTCAAGTTTATTTCTAGAATGCAAGTGATCACCATGACTCCAGACAAACCCGTCTGTTTATTAAAGCAAAAGAATCAGGAAGTCTGAGATGTGGACGTTTCAGGATGCTAGGGAAGTGAAATGAGAGCCCTGCTTTTTATAAATAAATGACTATCATTATTTCCTGTTTTTAAATCACTTAAAAACTATTTTGGAACTTTATTGGCTCCCTGTAAATCCAGCGATAACCATAAATGAGACTGTAAGAGAAATGAAGTTATAAAGACAGGTATTTCATATCAACAGCATTTTTACTGATGCTGATCAACAATATTAACAGTAGTGGGCATTTCTGAAGCACTTCCTGTGAGTCAGGCTCTGTGCTCGGCGATGGGCATTAGGTCATTTAATCCTAACAGTAACCCTGAGAGGTAGATATTCTTTATAAGTAAGAAAGCCAAAGCTCAGAAAGTTTAAGTAGCTTGTCCAAAGTCCTGTAGTAAAGCTGGGTCAGGAGGCACAGAGTTCTGCCAGACTTCAGGGCCAGGTCTAACCTCAGTTCTTTGTTATTATCTCCATAGTTAGCTTGCTGAGAGCAATCTTATTTCTGATTTATGGTCAGGAGGGTTAACTGTGGGTTGTGAGACTATGTTGTGCATTAGATCTCTTGTTCTGTAACAAGCTTCAGGGCAAGTATTGCAGGCAGTGGTAAGGAAGATACATAAGAAACAAGGATAAATATGAAAAAACTCATATTTATTGCAGGATATTGGTACTTACTGAGCACACACATACTATGTGCTTGTTAATACAGGTGCTTTGGCAGAATTCTTTCACTATTCATTTTTCCATTCCACAAATATTTAATGAGCACTTGCGATGGGTTTGCCACCATGCTAGGTACTTGGGACACAGCATGAATGAAACAAAGAACTTACTTTCCAATGGGGGTGACAGACAACAAGCAGATTAACAAGAAGTCAGATGGTAGTAAGTGCTATGGGGGAAAGTGAAGCAGGGTAAGGGGCATAGAATAATTGGGGGAAGGGTAAAGTTACATAAGGCTTTTAGGGGAAGAACTTTCTTTAAAAGGGTGGCATTTGAGCAGAGACCTAATTGCACATCAAGAGGCCTTGTAGGTCCTGGTGCAGGCTTTGGATTTTACCCTGAGTGACGTAGAAAGCCACAGAAGGGTTTTGAGCACAGGCACAATGTACTCTGATTTAGGTTTTTAAAGACTTGATCTAACTTCTCTCTGGAGAATAGATTGTTGAGGACAAGGACACAAGCAAGATCAGTTGGATGATATTTTGCAATAATTGTTCAGGCAATTCCAAATGCGACTTGGAATAAACTTGATGTGGTGGTTCATACCTGTAATCTCAGCACTTTGGGAGGCCGAGGCAGGCGGATCATCTGCGGTTAGGAGTTCGAGACCAGCGTGGCCAACATAGTGAAACCCCATCTCTACTAAAAATACAAAAAAATTAGCCAGGTGTGGTGGCATGCACCTATAGTCCCAGCTACTCAGGTGGCGGAGGCAGGAGAATCGCTGGAACCCTAGAGGCGGAGGTTGCAGTAAGTGAGATTGCACCACTGCACTCTGCACTCCAGCCTGGGCAACAGAGCGAGACTCCATCTCAAAAAAAAAAAAAAAGGAACAACATAGCTGTAATTTATTGAATGCCTACTATGTACTTTTATTATATCATTTCAGTAATCCAGTTGAATTTAGTTATCCTTGTGTTTTAGAAGATGATAAAACTCAAAATCTCTCAGTGGCTTAGAAATGCTCTAACAGAAGCATATCAGACATTGTGGCAGCAGTTTTTGATGGCAGATCTTTGGACTCCTATCAGGTCACATCAAAGATTATATTCTACCCAGAGAGTCAGGAAGGCAGGTGAGAAGGTAAGGCCATCTGTCTCTATGACTCAACAGAGCAGTAATGATGAGCTTTTACTTCCATCTAGGGAAACAAGGCTGAGTATGGTGGCTCATGCCTGTAATTCTAGCACTTTAGAAGGCTGAGGTGGGAGGAGTGCTTGAGCCTAAGAGTTCCAGACCAGCCTGAGCAACGTAGTGAGATAATCCCCCAGCCACTCTTCTCCCATCTCTTCAAAAAATAAAAAAATTAGCCAGGTGTGGTGGCACACCTGTAGCCCAGCTACTTGGGAGGCTGAGGTGGGAGAATTGCTTGAGCCTGGAAGGTCAAGGCTGCAGTGAGCTGGGATCTTACCACCACACTCCAGCCTGGGTGACAGAGCAAGACATTCTCTGTCTCTGTCTCTCTCTGTCTCTCGACACACACACACACACACACACACACACACACACACACACACATACACAGTTCAGGAAGAGAATGAAGGATGACACAAGGGAACAGACAGTCATATGTTCTATGGTGTGCTTGTTTTTTGTGATAGAATTCATCATATTGTTTATTGTCGGAGGTAGCACACATACACACACACCACTAGGGAAGCAGAGAGGTGGATTGTCACAATTAAAGTGTTCCAGGCCATATTTCTCTTGAGTGATATTCTGAATTGGGCTAGGCTGTTTCTGTTAGGACAGACTCATTTGACTCCTTGAATTTTTGTCTCTGTGATTGTCAGAAATGGCTTCAGGAAAAATCATGAATTAGGCAGCTTATCTTACTTCTAGGACCTTCAGTGTTTCCTTTTCATTTTATCAAAACACTTCTGTAGGATGTACTCTGGTAGCCTTATTCATACTGAAGTATAAATGACTGATACTGTGCCACTTAGTATTTTTCTTCCATGGGTAGTTTGATTAGAAATAAAAAGATTTAAACCAAAAGAATAGATCTGTTACTAAAAATTTAGGTGATGGTATGCAGGTGATGTAAAGGGAAGCAGATATTTTTTTCAAGTCCTCAAAATGATATATTTTTGGTCATATAGCTATAATCATTATAATTCTAAGTACTTGATACTTTTTATCTTATAATGCTATGGAAATGTATTAAGTAGTATGTGCTGAGCAGGCATCATATTACAGGATTTACATATATCATTTCATTTTAATACTTATGTCTAGTGAAGTAGCTTTGATTATTCGTGTTTAGAATATCAGCAAATTAGAGAGGTTAAGTTACTTTCCTGGGTCGTACTATGGCTAGTTAATTATGCAGCTGAGTGAAGTACTCTGGCTTCTTAACTCAGCTTGGTAAATAGAAGTCCTGTATACTTTTTCCTTCCATAAAACTGTAAAGTGTGAATTATGGCAGGTGTTTCTACTTCCCTGAAATGTAGTAAAGGTGAATCATAAGTCTTTTATGCAGTAATATGATAAGACAATTGTATTAGTTAGGACTCCCCAGAAACAGATCAATATGATATATTAGTTACACACACACACACACACACACACACACACACACACACACAGAGAGAGAGAGAGAGAGAGAGAGAGAGAGAGAGAGAGAGAGAGAGAGAGGTTTACTTTAAGGAATTAGCTTGGGAGATCTAAACTCTGTAGCTGATATTGCAGTCTTGAGTCCAAATTCTGAGGGCATCAGGCTGGAAACTCAGGCAAGGTCTCTACATTGTAGTCTTGAGGAAAATTCTTTCTTTGGGAAACCATGTTCTTTGCTCTTAAGGCCTTCCACTAATTGGAGAAGGCTCACCCACTATATGGAGGATAATCTGCTTTACTTGTAGTCTACTGATTTGAATGTTAATCACATTAAAAAATATATATGTATCTTCACAACATCTAGACTGATCTTTTACCAAAAACTGGGTACCATGGCCTAGCCAAGTTTGCACATAAAATTAACCATCACATCAGTAGCCAGAGATTTTCACTGAATACACTTTTAAAGGTACATGGAATTTCCACCTGCCAGTTCTCTAGCCGGTTCCTGTGCTGTGGACGCAAACGCAAGGTCAGTTCAGGAAGAGAACGAAGGTTGGCACAAGGAAACAGATAGTCATATGTTCTACGGTGTGCTTGTTTTGTGATAGAATTCATCATATTCTTTTATAGACACAGATGTACATTTTAAAAAATTCTTCTTTGCTTTATTATTGTTGGAGGAAGCTGCTAGGCTGGCTTGGAAATCCCCAGTTGAGAAAGGGAGTACAAAAAAATCCCAAGCAGTATTTCAGAGTCAGGAGGGCAGCTGCAGAGGGGAGGAAGGTCAGGGGACTGGAATTCACAGAAATCCTAAGTGTACGTGATGACTAAGGAAGAGAGGGGTGTGGGCTGCAAAGCTGGATTACAGGCTTCTAACTGCCCTGTGATGGACACTGAAAGAATGAGTGAATTTACTTCATAAATGCAGGGAACAGGTTTTACTTACAGACAATTGGAAGTCAGAAGAAATAGGGGTATTGTTATTTTAGTGTTTTTAAGTAGAACATCATGGCTCATAAAATGTTATAAGAAATATGTGTAAATGGCATGATCGTTATGTTCTCCAGAACAACTCCTGTGTGAAAGGAGACAGTGCACAAGATGGTTTATACACTCTTGCTCTCTGTGTGTATGAGAAAAAGGACAAATAAAGGATGAAGTGGCTCCTTAACACTTCATTACCAGCATGTTATCATCTAAGCAGTCCCTTGCATGATGCCGGCCAGCTGCAGCTTCTCTAAGGGGCAGGTTTCTACCAGTCGCTCACGGCAGCGCCGGGAGCCAGAGCTGTAGCTGGAAGAAAATGCAGGTCTCTTGGAGGTCGGTGTCTAGCCAGCCTTGTATCTTAAACCAATTTGAGTCACCACAACTAGGAGGCTTATCAGAAAGAGCATCATCATCTCGAGCTCTCCTTGCATGACTTGACTGGGACCCACTGATTTTCCTACTGCTATTCTCTGGCTCCCCACCGGTGTGGTTTTGCTTGGCTTTTCACCTTCTCATTCCCACATGGTAAGCTACTGTCACTTCTTACCCTAGCAGCCACAGCCCTACCTTCCTCTAGCCTTGCTTTTTTTTCTTGTCTCTAAATATTTCTCAAATTCATCCTCTCCTTTCCACCCCCAAATTCAATGATTTAGTTCAGGCTCTCATCATTGATAGCCGAACTATTACAATAACTGCCCACTATTCTTGTCTGAGTTTGAGCCCTCTACAGTCCAGGAATCTCGCAGTTTTATGGGCAAACACTTATAACTCTTCAGCAACAATCCAGCTCCTACAAGATGAAGTCTGGGCCCCATTGTCACACACAAGCCCTGCTGTGATCTTCATCCACCATCTGCTTTCCAGCCGCCTCTGCTGCCACTTCCACTTGATGCTCTCAAAGCACCTTGTCGTTTTCTCTCTTCTCATTCTGGGATACTAGTTGGATAACTCGAAGGCCCTAACATCTTCTCTGCCCAGACACTATCTTCTTTTCTTACCTGATGTAGAATAAGGTGGCAATAAGCAAGCAAGGAAATACATTTCTTTCTTCCCTGTATCTAGAATAATTCAAAGCAGCCTTAAAATGAGAAATGATGCTGGAGGAATGAAGTAGCTGCTGTGCTGACCCTGTTGGTGGGCTGTGTGTGTGTGTGTGTGTGTATGTGTGTGTGTGTGTGTGTGAGAGAGAGAGAGAGAGAGAGAGAGAGAGAGAGAGAGAGAGAGAGAGACAGACAGACAGACAGACAGACAGACAGACAGAAAGTCGACAGACAGACACTTGGGGCATTTTTAGCCTTGGTTGTGGCAGATCTTTCTTTCTGAATTTCTGCTTACACAGGACCAAGCTCCCAAGCCAATAAATTCACCCAGCAGACATTCATCAGGGGCTCACTCCTAAGAACTGGGATTCTGAAGTACATAAGGAACAGTTGCTGCCCACACAGTGAGTTTGAATCTCAGTCTAAATACTCTGGGATAAGATGTGTCCCTTTCTTTTTTTTTTCAACTTATCTCAGGTTCTGACTCCCAGATCTCCATGAGGCCAGGCCTGTGCTCCCCATTTCCCCCACTTCAGAACTGTGTTAAGGTTGTGAGGTCCTGTGAGATGCATGGCAGGGTTTTGGGGAATGGGAGGGAAGATTTAGGCTTGTGGAAAAGAAAAGTCAGGTATTCTTGTAGGCTGTTTCTGCTTCCTGTCCTGCCATGTAGCTTCCTCCAGGGATAAAGCAAGGAAGTGACAGGCCCACAGCACCTTGGGAAAGAGAGATCTATTGCAAAGATAAAATGAAATCTACCGTGGCCTTTAGTGCAGATGTAGGGGCTTTGAGCCACACAGTTTTTCCAGGTGGATCTCAGGTGTTCTAAGACCAGGATGTGCAAAAGATGTCAGGGAAAAGCCAAATATTAGTATGGACATTTGGAATGAATTTAGCATTTATTCCTGAGAAGAGGCTTGGTTGGATTGGTTTGCTACCATGTAATATGAAGCATCCCACCTGAGCAGAGTTCTTCCACCAAGCCAGCTCAGAGGGATCCCTGGCTCCAATCAGATGTGGCTTAAGTTAGCAGCAAAATCGTTTTCACTTAATATACGTGGAACAGCTCTGCTTTCCTCAGAAGAAGGCAGTGGGAGTGCCAGTCACTTCAAGTTTCATAGAGTTTGTTTCTGTGCAATAATAAAAGCTTTTGTTTTTAATGAAAAAGTAATTCTTTCACTTAACTAGCTACTGTTTGAAGTAAAAGAGTAAGTGTGTAAAAGCTATTATCAAAAGAAATTTTCTGAAGTCTCATTAATAAAGACAGGTAATGAAAATGGAAGGCTAAAGAAGGTATAAAGATAACTTTGCTTGTGTATCAATAGGGAAGAACTGAATATCTCTAATTGCGTTTTTTTTTTTTTTTTTTGTTTTTTGTTTTTTTTTTTTTTTGAGACAGAGTTTTGCTCTTGTTGCCCAGGCTGGAGTGCAATGGCACGATCTCAGCTCACCGCAATCTCCGCCTCCTGGGTTCAGGCAATTCTCCTGCCTCAGCCTCTCGAGTAGCTGGGATTACAGGCATGCGCAGCTAATTTTTTTGTGTTTTTAGTAGAGACGGGGTTTCACCATGTTGACCAGGATGGTCTCGATCTCTTGACCTCGTGATCCACCCGCCTCGGCCTCCCAAAGTGCTGGGATTACAGGCGTGAGCCACCATGCCCGGCCCTCTAATTGCTTTTTTTTTTTACACTAATATGTTTGTCTAAGTTTTTATTGTCTCTGGCAATGGAGACAATGAATTTAAAAGAAAAAAAACCTTCTGAATTAAAAAAAGGTATGTGTTTGAAAGATACAGGGACATCTCAAATAATTTAAGGTTTAACAACCAGCTTGGGAAGGATAGATACGGAACTCATGGATTTTGTATTGCAAGAGCTGTGATTAAAGTGACCCAGTTGCATTAACTTCTAGTCTCTGTGTCTTTGTTGTTTCATATTTCCTGAAGTGACAATTTTTTTGGCTTAGTCATCTATCCCCACATCAAACAAGTGTAAATAGGCAATATCACCTAATAGCTAAAATTTACTAATGCTTCCTACATGTTGACCAAGGGTAGGTACAGGAGCAAAACCCAGCAGGGAGTCATCAGCAGTAGTGATGGGTAGGTGGGCCCAGCTCTTGGATTTGTGGAGATCCTGAGCCAGCATCTACATGAGTCATTGAGCTTTCTTCCATTTCCTGGGCATTGGAAATGTTAACCAGGGTGTTTGGGGATAGAATAGAATGAAGTAAACACTTGGATGTCAGTAGAAACATGGATTGATCTATTTTTGTTCATCGTCCATTTATCTGAAATATTTTGAAAAGTTTCTCTTTGTTTTGTTTTATCCCCTCTCCTCCAGTTTTCTTATTTTTAAAAATTTCATCCCCATTCTATCAATTACCACAATCCCTACCTCTCCTCTATCTTTTCCTTTACTCAATACAGCAGTGTCATCCATCACTTAATTTTTGCCAGGGGCCCCAAAGTCATATGTCTCCAGGGATCAGGTATCATACATGTAAGGACCATGTCAAATTGAAAAACACAGGTCCTTTACGTGTCCTTTCTTAAACCAATAGGGCCAATATTCCACATTTGATTTTTCATGTGAAATTTCCCAATTTTTACGTGTTTGTTGTTAATTTGTTTTTTAAAATGAGTAGGCCAGCCACAGTGCGTCTACAGTGATAACTCTATCAGCAGTGAACAGTTTTGGTTAGGATACTCTTAGAAGAGTGAAGTGAGGGAGCTGGGGAACTGCATCTCCAACCTGGCTTCTGAAGGGACTGCAGAGGCTTGATTTGATTTAACTTCTCTCTCCTAATTGACTTTATACTATGAACCATATTTTTGTATATGTATTTATTACTATTCCACCAGAAGACATATTTTTAAGCCTAGTAAGTGATAAGACGATTGATATTTAATTATAAATTGGCTACTTTGTCACTTCTTCTCTCCCAGTTAGATTTCAGGCCCTTCTTTTTTTTTTTGAGACAGAGTCTCTGTCTGTTGCTCAGGCTGGAGTGCAGTGGCACGATCTCTGCTCACTGCAGCCTCTGCCTCCCGGATTCAAGTGATTATCCTGTCTCCGCCTCCTGAGTAGCTGGGATTACAGGTGCCCCCCACTGTAATCAGCCAGTGCCTGGCTAATTTTTGTATTTTTAGTAGAGGGGGGGTTTCACCATGTTGGTCAGGCTGGTCTTGAACTCCTGACCTTGTGATCCGCCTACTTCAGCCTCCCAGAGTGCTGGAATTACAGAGTGAGCCACCACACCTGGCGGAGATTTCAGGACCTTCTATGGAAGAGGCCTATGGGTACTTAAAACAAATATATATATATATATATATATATATATATATATATATATATATATATATATATTTTTTCCTTGCTTTTTCCTTCTGCTTTTAAAGGCAAGGACATATTTTTAATTAACTGACATAAACATCCATTTTAAAATTTAAGATTAAGTATTTTCTAGTATGTTTTTGGTATTTGAGTTTGTCTTCCTAATGTATTTGTTTTGTGGGGCTATTTTCAGAGATATGTTTGGTTTTCTTTTAGGCAAGTTATTTAAAATGTTCTTTTTCTGGTTGGAAAGACTATTTGTAGATATTCAAATGTAAACTAGTTCTGATGTCTCTATTTCTATAATTTTAATATGATTGAATTTAGGTGGACTTGCAAAAAGAAGTCTGAAATTTTTTGAATTTTTTTTTACATTTTTAGAAAAATTTTGTGTTTGGATACTTTGCATACTTTTTATTTTATTTGTAATCTGTTTGGGAATATTTATGGAGGTGTGGGAGCACATAGGACCAAAGAATCTTTGAGTGGGAAGAGACCACAGAGTAAGTGAAGGCTTGCTCCCTTGGACTAGGAGAGTTCTCGCTGTACACAAAGCAGTTTGGGAGTACTATAGTTGTACGTTTTTGAATGATTTTTCTTCATTGTGAGAGAGACCACACAGTTAAAGGAAAATGATGTTGAAAATTTTTTCCCTCCTCTGTCCCATCAGCAAGCTTAGTTTCCCTAGAAATACAGTACTAAGTAACACTAACCAGTGTACAATCACTATACCCTAGAAAGAGTTTGTGTTCTAAATTCCATTGTTCTTTCATAGGCTGATGAACTGGGTCTTTCTACCTAGAAAGAAACGTTTGACTTCCTTAACTCTACCTGAAGCTTCTTCCCTTGAGTCAGAACTTAGCAGTAACCTTCCTGCTTCTTCTCCCCCATCCCCCTTCCTCTCACCACCACCCAGGCTCTTCTGCCTCCTGTAATTAAGGGCTCCTGCATACCTCCCCTAAAAGAAGAGAGAGCCAGCTAATGGCCTCACCACTAGACCCCTCCATGTCACTTATCACCTAAAGGTGGTTTCCAGGTGAGACTGAGAGCTATTTATTTGATAAAAGGTTTAATACCTTAATTGTTCAACAGGTTTTGAAAATTATTAACTAAAGCAAGCACAAGGTGCCCCGTATTTACCATATTTCATTTTGTCTTCAAGGAGTTAGGCACAAGTTCTTGCATCTTCCTTCACTGTTATCTTCTACAGCCATTTATTTGTGGTAGAGGTTGTTTTCCTTGGGATCTCTAAAATCGGATAATGTGATCTTGCTTTGTGACTTACTTCTAAATAAAAAACTAGTCATATAAGGATAGTTTTGGGCCATACAATATATTTTTCTACAACATCGAGGAAGTTAGTATTTGTACTTACTTACCTAAGGGAATTTTAAAGAAAATTGTATCTTTGATTTTCCAAATTTTGGAGAAAAAGTTTTCCATTTTTGTATATGTAAAATATCAAAATTATGTGATACTGGCCAGGCTCATGCCTGTAATCCTAGCACTTTGGGAGGCTGAGGTGGGTGGATTGCGTGAGCTCAGGAGTTCGAGACCAGCCTGGGCAACACAGTAAAACCCCATCTCTTCTAAAATACAAAAAATTAGCTGGGCATGGCAGCATGCACCTGTAGTCCCAGCTACTTGGGAAGCTGAGGCAGAATTGCTTGAACCCAGGAGGTGGAGGTTGCAGTGAACTGAGATCATGCCACTGCACACATAGCTTGGGTGACAGAGCAAGTCTCCATCTCAAAAAAAAAAAAAAAAAAGTAATGTGAGACCGAATCTATCTTGTATTTACTATATTGTATATTATTAATAAATGAATAGCAGAGGAATTTATTATTATTATTATTATTTTGGGATGGAGTTTTGCTCTCGTTGCCCAAGCTGGAGTGCAATGGTGCCATCTTGGCTCACTGCAACATCTGCCTCTCAGGTTCAAGTCCTTCTCCTGACTCAGCCTCCTGATTAGTTGGGACTACAGGTGCTAATTGTTTGTATTTTTAGTAGAGAGGGGGTTTCACCGTGTTAGTCAAGATGGTCTTGATTTCCTGACCTCGTGATCCACCCGCCTCGCCTCCCAAAGTGCTGGATTACAGGCGTGAGCCACCGCAACCGGCCCTCTTTTATATTTTTCTGTCTAAAATTATGTTTAGGACTAAGGCAAGCAGATCATCTTTCTTTGGTGACCTGTTGACACAGGCCACTGCCTCTAGTGCTTCTCTAAGTGTTTATGAAGAAATGTTAGGAGAAATTTCTTAGATCAAAACTACTTTGTCCTTGCAACCTGTACATGTTGATCTTGTGAGCATAGGAAGACTGACTAACACTGAAACACACCGAAAAAGTCCTTGCTATGGGCTGGGTGCAGTGGTTCATGCTTGTTATCCCAGTATTTTGAAAGGCCAAAGCAGAAAGATTGCTTGAGACCAGGAGTTTGAGAGCAGCCTGGTCAACATAGCAAGACTACGTCTCTATAAAAATATTGAAAAATAAAACTAGCCAGGTATGGTGGCATGTGCCTGTAGACCCAGCTACTCAAGAGGTTGAGGCGGGAGGATCTCTTGAGCCCAGGAGTTAAAGGCTGCAGGGAGCTATGATCATGTTTCTGCACTCCAGCCTGGGCAATAGAGCAAGACCTTATCTCTTTTTTTTTTTTTTTTTAAAAAAAAGATCTTGCTATTTCTCCTCAATTTTTCATTTTGAAAATATTCAGATTTACAGAAAAGTTGAAAAAGTAGACCAATGAATACTTGTTGTTAGCCTATTATCAAATTTAATAGTTTTCTTTGTTTTTGTGGAAACACTAAAAATAAGTGCAGACATCTTGAGTTTCCTCAGCCTGCATCTCCTATGCAGGAGGACACTTTCCTGCATATCCACAAGACTACTATCACATCTTAGAAAACTAACAAGAATTTCCTTATGTTGTCTAATAAACAATCCATGTTCCATGTTCAGATTTCCCCAAAATGTCTTTTTAGCTTTCAGAAAAGAATCCAGAATGCAACCGAGGTTCATGAATCGGTTGTATCTCTTTTGTCCTTTAAAATCTAGAACAATTCCTCCTTTTTGGGTGTGTATGTTTCATATCATTGATCTTTTTGAAGGATCTAGGACAGTTGTCTTGTAGAATGCTTCACAATCAGAATCAGGATTGGTCTGTTTCCTCATGTGCCTTCTATTTTTTGGGTTTTTTTTTGGTGAATATTTTGAAATATACATACGGAAATGTGCCTAATTTATATGTATGTGGGTTTGTGAAAGTTTACTTTTCAGCCTCTGGGATTTTAAAATTTTTGGCAACTTTGCAAACCCTGATCTCTGCACTTGTTTCTCCATTGCCTGTAGAGAATGCTTATTGCCAAGACAATTTCCTGGCACTTTCCTACAGATCAGGGTGTTAAGGCTGGGCGACATCCAGGTTAGGCAGTTCCATTGTGCTTATCTCAGATCCCCCACTGGGGTTTCAATTAAAGAAGTTATTGTTCAGTTCTGCTTCTAAAAATGTTGCATTATGTAATTATCCTGGCTTTAGGAGATTTGGGTTGTTTTTATACCATGTGAATGAATTGGCTATTAGGAAAGTCATTTTAAAGCTTTTGGTGATCTAATTTAATTGTGGAAACTGCTTTAATAACTAGGTTGTAGAAGACACAATGTTGCATGTCCTTGAATAATGTTTTGTTCAATGTCTTTTTGTTATAAAGTAGATGAGAAAAAAAATCAGTTCCTGGATGGGGCTGCTGTCTGTGGAGTTTGCACTTTCTCCCTATGCCAGCATGGGTTTTCTCTGGATTCTGTGGTTTTCTCCCACATTCCAAGGATGTGCACATGAGGTTAATTGGTCCCAGTCTGAGTGACTATGGGCATTGATTATGAGTGCACCCTGCCATGAGATGGTGTCCTGTCTTATCCCCTGAGCTGCTGGGATGGGTTCTGGCCACTCTTGATCCTGAACTGTAATAAGCAGGTTGGAAAAGAAATGAATGACAAAATGCAAATTATTGTAAAATAAAAATTTGTAAGGTGTACAGTGATCCTACAAATGCATGACAATAAACGATGTGGTATGAAAGTGCTCAGTGGGTCCACTATATCTGTGATTGGTTTTGAACTGCATGGTGTAGGAGGTACTCTTTATATTTTTTACTTTGCAAACGTTTATTCTTTGTTTTAATCTACCGCCCCAATGACTGCCATCATTTACTGATTCACAAAAAATTTGGTAAATAATTATCTTATTTGTTTTTATTATTCTTCTGTAAATATATGTATAGCTCACATTTATTTCAATGTTTAATATTAGGAGTGTTTTGGTCTTTATTTAGAAGTTTTGGTGATATTTTTGTGACCAGAAATATTATTTGCTGTAAGAACTTAACTCTTGTTTATATTAGCCTATGTAAAATTGGTTTCGTTATACATCATTTCACTTAAAGCAGCAGTTTCCAAGAACCTACTAATGATGTCGGGGTTTTGGTTTGTAACTACCTAGTGCTCTTTTGGATGTAGAGATTCAGCATCAGTCCAGAAGTGGCTCATGGTCATTTATGAAAAAGGACAACTATTAAAATGTATTACGACGTAGGCCAGCTTTATCTTCACTGTCCTGTTGCTCTGCCCCCTTGTTGGTATGGTCACTCCACAGTTCTTTCTTGTATCTCTTGTTTTCAGCAACATGCCAAATGGAGATAACAAATAATGGTGTGAATAGGGGTCTTAACCTGGGGTCAGTGGGTCAGTGAATTCCATAAAATGATATGCAAAGTTTGCGTGTATTTACTCTTGTGCTTTGTTCTGGAGAAAGGTTTTCATAGATTTCATTAACCTTTCAGGGGTGTCCATGAGCCCAAAAATGTTAAAAACACTGACTTAGTTACTTCTTCATAGAGTTTTCCATATTTTCTCTAACCCTTGACATAAATTCTTTTTGCTTTTGGTAATCTTTTTATGTATTTGTATTGGATTAAAATATTATAAGGAATAAAATTAAATTCATTTGGAATCTTAGTCATCACCCAAAGATAATCGCTATTTACGTATGGGTAACTGTCTATTACATGTACATGCACATGCACATATTTTAAGAAATCATTCTCTATTAATTACTTCTTTACTAAATATAGATCATAACATTTTTGTTTAATTGCTATAGAGTAGACCGTGGTATCCATATAACTATTATATAATCAGTCCCCTCTTGATGGACATAGCTACAGTATTTGTATTTTAATAGGAATCAAACCTTAGGCAACAATAGTAGAATACTAGATAGAAACCTGGGGCTTTTGTTGGTTACAGGAGCCCTCGTCCATTGTCCTACCTTTCCAAGCCCCACATCAAAGGTTAGGCTCTGGCCTTTGGGTGAGAGAACATATTTGCTTTTCTCAAAACAAAAGGGAAGTGTAGTTCCACATTTTTCTCTAGCCCCCAAAATAGTAACATGATTTGGCCACTCATTTCAAATCAATAAAGAATAGAATAGGTTTTCTTTAGGATCAATCCACTTTAAAGCAGCTCCATTTAAATCTGTTCTCAATTTTCAGGGTTCAAGTGGTCCTACTTTTGTACAGTTCACCTTACATTTTTAAAAAGTGTTCATGAAAATTTTTGTGAGAAAAAATCCAATACTTTAATTGTTAAGATACTTGGAACATGTAGCCTGGGAGAGGCTTTACCACATAAAAATATGTATGATTTCCCTCAGTTTTTTTTTTTTTTTTTTTTTGGTGTGTGTGTGTGGCCTGTGTTTTTCTTTGATATATTGCTGAAAGAAGTGTTGTTGATTATCTTTTCCTCTTTTTCTTTCCTATCTGTTTACCAATGACACTACCAGATTAGAGCCTGCACCAGTCAACACCCATGGGTCCAGGGGTGGTAACTGTTCCCATCTGGCTATGCGTGATTAATGGTGTTTATATCATGGCATAAATCACATTTCGTTGTTCAATCAGCTGAGACTCAGGCCATTAAAAAAATTTACTCTACAAAAATCAATAACCAGTGGTTTTTGGAAAGGAGCAGTTCTTTAACAGTTACTCTCCAAGTCTGTCTGTTAAGATAAATACTCAAATTACTATACTCGCTAAAATAGTACAGGTAACAAGAAATATAATCTCGCAGATAAAGGATGACCTTAAGTAAGGACAGATAGGAAGCCATTTTTAGGAAGACAGAAAGCAGCCAAAGAAATCCAATACCCTCTTAAAAGTCTTTAAGAATGTCACCCTTTTTTTTTTTTCACAGAGCCAGCCAACAACAAAACCTCAGAAAACTCAAGATGAATTTTCAGAAAAGCATGGAAAATAAATTGGGTTGATAATAGCAGACCGTGACTGACTTAATGCCACTCACAACTCCCTATGGATTGTAGCTACAATACAGAAAATCAATTTTATTTACTTTTGCCTCAAGTTTGCCTAACACTTTATTGTCATTAGAAAAATATACAGACTCTAAATAAATAAATTAGCCAAGATGATGAAATTTTATGTAAAATAAAATGGAAGATAGCTTTTTTTGGGGAAAGAATAGAGAGCTAAGTCTTAACATACCTCACTTTGCAGGAAATGTTACATGAACTTCTAAGATAATGGGATTTACACCTACTATGTACCCACAAAAAAGAAAAAAATAAAACAATGGTATTAACCAGGCATAGCCACATGCCTGAACAGACTGAGATAAGGTCAGTAGTCCTGATGCAATTAGAGTTTATTTCACGTGGGGTAAGTGTTTTGGGATGTGGCTCACACAGGCTGTTCGTGCTGCAGTTCCCACTGCTTTTGTGGGAAGCCCAGTGCTTTTGCTCAAATTGGAGCATGCCTCACTGATTTCTGCCTGCAACTTGCTTCTTAGGAATCCATGGCTGCAAGTTACATTTCAGGAATTCGAGTTACACCAGTTTTGCATCTTTACTGTGAGTCTCAGGGAAGTAGAATTCTCAGTAGGAAAGTCAAGACTTCCTTTTGATACATTATTATATTTATAATTTTGCAGCAGAGATAGTCAACATCCTTGTTTCATTAGTAAACCAGTGGCTTTCTAAATAATCACAAACATAACCCAACAAAAAAGGAAGGAATCACATCTTGTGCCTTTTCCCTCTATGGAAGATGTAACACTTTTATGCAAGACATGACCCTGCAGATTCACTCCAGCTAGATGAAGGGAAGACTAACCTTCAGGCAAAGTGCTTTCGTAAAAGCATCATGTTTCTCATTTCACTGTGTAATGACCAGGAGCTGAGAAGAGCTCTGTTTCCTGTCACTGCACTGCATCATTCTCATTTACATTATTGGCAGCTGTTACTTTGCTAGAAGTTTAAATTATCTCAAGAACTCTAAACCGAGTTCAGATGTTTGTTTATTAGCGCTGCCATAGGCTTCTGAAAACAGTCTTTTGTGTTCTCCCAGTCTTAAGAAAAGGCTCTTCTCAGAATCAGCTCTTCCTCCCTCCTTGCTCTTTTCTGGAAACCTGCTTCAGTCTCATGAAGAAAATTAAATAAAGAGGACAGGGGCTTAAAACTGGTCGGAACGGAGTCTCCAGTGATGAGGCGACTTGAAGCGGAAAGGAGTTGGGACCCAACATCCTGCATTTGTGTTTTGTTTTCGAAACTTCGAGTTAGTTGCATTAATGAATTAACCAGCAGGCTAGTAATGGAAAATGTTTCTCCTGTCCTGCTGGGGGAGCCAAATACTATAGATTTGTAACAGGAAGGCTGTTGATTCTGGCTTCATTGTTGGGCCAGTCATTTGTGAGCTGGTGGCCGGACCACAGGCCACACACTTCTTCGGTGCAAATCTTCATGTATTGGAACTGCCTGGGTATTGTTTTTACGATTGGAGACTTGGCCAAGAAAAGATGGTGAGCCCCGGGTTTCGTATTTTTGGTTTCTGTATATCCCCTCAGCCCTGAGGATTGTGTTGGATACCAGACCCTGTTTGGGGGCAGGGAGGGCGGGGGATGTTTAAGTCGATAAGCATATGTGAGTATTTTGCTCTTAATGCTTTCTCTGTGTCATTCTCTGTAGAGTTCCGGGAACGCGTCCTATCGCTGCTCCATGTCTTCCTCTGCGGATTTTTCCGATGAGGATGATTTCAGCCAGAAATCTGGTTCCGCATCCCCAGCTCCGGGAGACACCTTACCCTGGAATTTGCCTAAACATGAGAGATCGAAAAGAAAGATTCAAGGGGGCTCAGTGCTGGACCCTGCCGAGAGGGCAGTGCTTAGGATAGCAGGTAAGAGCATCGGGGAAGGGGATGAAGGGAAGAGAGTTGCGGAAATTCACCCATCTGCCCCCTGGGGGGCCATAGCGAGGGAGCTGATGCACTGAGCAGGAATCTGTGCACTAGGTGGGGGAGGATGATGACCGTGTTTACTTTATGCCTTGTTTTACCGATAGAGCCATTTGCCCTGCCTGCTGGTGACTAAGCTGTTTGGCCCTGCCTTCTGGTTGGATGAATCGATTCCTTTGAAATGCAAGGAAATATTTACAGACATTTGGACTAAACTTTCCTATTTACAGCAGTAGTTACAGTAACATTCTGAAAGTATACAGGGATTCCCAGTATATTTGCGGGAAGCTGGAAATGAGCAGCCTTTATTTTCATTTTTGCCCAGGAGCACTGAGCTACGCAGATTTAACTCAAGAAGATTCTCGGTTTTTGGTACCCAGGATTGCAAAGCATATTCCAGCAACTTGGATGTTGCTTTTCTTTAAATGTGGCATCATCGTATCCTTAGCAGCTTTTTGTCCTTAGTGCTTTTGAGGGTTTAGCCATCACGCCTTCCTGATTAATTAATACATGAGTGCCAGTGTTTCTGCTCTGTGTTACCCGGTGTTCCCTTGCATTGGCCCTAAAAGCTGAAGCAGAAGTGATGGCTTGTTTTACCCAGCCGAAAGATGAGAACACTGTGGAAAGCAAGCCTCCAACTTCTGCGTGGTTAGTGTGTATGTTTCCCGTGCATCCGAGGTGCTTCCAGGGGTGGTTGTTCCTTTCTTCCCTCAATAGATGTTTTTTTTTTTCCTTCTTGGAAATGGTAACAGGGCAGGATGGAGTGTGTCCTTGGGGACTGTCTTGCAAAAAGGCCAGGTGTTAACTTTAAGTTTGTTTCTGCAGCCAGTGGTTCAGGGTTCCTTTCCTTCTCTCTCTTCCGCTCTTAATTCTGGGGGGTCCCTTTCCACAGATTTTTTTTTTCTTTTTTGCCTCCTATACTATATTGCAAAGTTGGTACTTTCTCTTCCTCCAAGGGGGCTGGAAGGGACCAGCCCAGATTCCAGTCATCAAGGCAGTGGAGAACCCTCTTTTTGTCCCCTCAGTGGGATTTTCTGATTAGGGGAAAAACAAACAGCGTCCAGCCTGCCGTTCTCTAGTCAGGGTTTCTGGGGCAACAGCCGTGAGCTTCTTCTGGCTTCCGCTGTGAGATGCTGGCTGGTCTCACTCAGGCCTTTGAAGAGCAAGGGGTGGAGTGAGAAAGGGGAGGTGGAGGGAGGATGGAGACTGTGAGAGTGAGCAGGGGTAGCCTTGGAGAGTCAAGGCAGACCAGAAAATGTTTAGTCACTGAGGCCTGCCTCCTTGCCCTGTTGAGAACTTTCCCGCAGGTCTGAGGCTCAAGGGAGATGACTGCCTATACAGATGACATGGCCCATACCAGATGTTTGACTTAGCAGAAAGGGAAGATAGAGGAAAGGAGGGTGTGAGTGAGAAGTTTCTGGGGGCTGGTGGTCCACTAGGGTATCAAAATGGGATGCCTGTTCTATGTAATTTTTGGAAGGTGGAAGGTACTTCTGGGCTGAGAGTTTTGGTAGTAGTGGCAGAAATGGATGTTTTGCTTTCATTAATGAAGGAAGGAGTTACGGAGGAGGACAGGGCAGGTGTTTGTTAGGGGGAATGAGATTATATAAATTGGGAAAGACACTACTGGGCGGGAAGTTGAGAAATTGGTGGTCCTAACCATCAGTGTACACTGCAGGTGGGAAGGAATTGAAGAACTGGATATTCTGATGCAGTGTACACAAAGGTGCTGATGCCGTTAGTAGATTGTGATTGTGGACTCACTGAGACAGGGGCCATCGCTTGTTAATTGTAAAATGTTCACTGAGTTTGTAGGGGTAAGTGTGAAGTTGGTGGTGGTTGATGCACTGGGGACCTCAAAATTCTATACTTTAAAAATTACAGCCTGGGCGTGGGGGTTCACGCCTGTAATCCCAGCACTTTGGGAGGCTGAGGTGGGTGGATCATGAGGTCAAGAGATCAAGACCAGTCTGGTCAACATGGTGAAACCCCGCCTCTACTAAAAATACAAAAATTAGCTGGGCGTGGTGGTGTGCACCTGTAGTCCCAGCTACTTGGGAGGCTGAGGCAGGAGAAACACTTGAACCAGGGAGGCAGAGGTTGCAGTGAGCTAAGATCACGCCACTTCACTCCGGCCTGGTGATAGAGTGAGACTCTGTCTCAAAACAAATGAACAAACAAAAAAATGAATTCTTAAAAAGCAGAAAAAAAATAAAATGAAACAATAAACAGTAGGGAATCGTATTATTTTTAATTAATTAATTTATTTATTTATTTTGAGATGGATTCTCACTCTGTCACCCCCAGACTGGAGTGCAGTGGTGTGATCTTGGCTCACTGCAACCTCAGCCTCCCAGCTTCAAGTGGTTTTCCTGCCTCAGCCTCCCAAGTAGCTGGGACCACAGGCATGTGCCACTGCACCTGGCTTTTTTTTTTTTGTATCTTTAGTAGAGATGGTGTTTTACCATGTTGGCCAGGCTGGTCTTGAATTCCTGACCTCAAGTGATCCACCCACTTGGACCTCCCAAAGTGCTAGGATTGCAGGCATGAGCCACCACGCCTGGCCTACGATTGTATTTTAAATAAATATTGGTAATTGGCTTTTTCTAAACAAATATGAACAATATTCATAGATGGAGCACAGACTTGGGGGGCCAGTCCACAAATATCTGTTTAACTTATAATGTGGCTAAATTATGAAATTCAGATATATTATGAGTTAAATTGGCCACTGATCACCCAGTGTCAGGACAAGGGTACAGGTTATCTAGTGGAATTTGGTGCTGTGGATAGTATGAAAACATGATTGACATTTCCAGTAATAATTTTATTATACATTTTCATATTGGTCCTGAAACTTACCCTCTCTCTGAAATTCATCCCTTTTAGGAAAAGAGGTGAAATTCAGAAATGGTGTGAGGTTGTCTGTAGTGGTCATTACTTAGTATAAAAGAGCTGAGAGTTTAATATTTTTATTTGTTTTTAAGGTCATAAAAATAGATTTGATTGTGAAAATGTCTGTTGAGTCAAAAAGACGATGTGGTCTGTGGGACACCTTAATTCACCCACGGTTAGCAGCTACTTATTGAGCCCCTGCATTAAAATGAAGATTAGCGCACAGCTGCCTTTAAAAAGTCATAGTTTCAAGAGAGGTTGGTGAATGGATACAAACTTACAGTTAAAAGAAATAAGTCCTAATATTCCATAGCAGAGTAGGATTTCTATAGTTAGCAATTATATATTGTGTAATTCAAAATAGCTAGAAGGAAGGACTTGAAATGTTACCAATACATAGAAATGATAAATGCTCAAGGTGATGGATACATCAAATACTCTGACTTGATCATTACATATTCTATGCATGTAAAAAATACTTACAGGTACCATCATTAATATGTAAAATATGTATCAATAAAAGAGAAAAGAATAAGCTGGAAAAGAAAGGTCATAGTCTAATATGACAAATGGATGTTAGACAGTTACAATGTGCTGTAATTATTAGTTGTTACAGAGATTAGTTATGATGGCTATAAGCGCCTAAAATTAAAAGAACCCAGAGGAAGTGTAATTAACTTGGGGGAAGAAGGGAGGCATGGGAGGTTCCTGAAAGGCTTCTGAGAGGAAGTACCACTTGAACTCAGATTTAAAAAGCTTGATAGAATTCTGGTGAAAGGGAAGTCCACTTTAGAGGGGTGGAACTACAAGAACAAAGGTAGGGACATGGGTTTAAATGGGAACTGCAAGTAATTTGTGTAGCTAAGTACAGGATTTGAAAGGGAAAGGCAGAAACTGTAAAGATGCTTGTTTGCAATCCTGAGGCAATTGAACTGTTATGTTGTAAGTGCTAGGGAACCACTGAAAGATTTTTAAGCAGTCAAGTGGCATAATCAGGTTTACAGTTTGAAAAGTCATTGATGGTGTCGCATGTCAAATACTTACTTATTTATTTAAAATTTATTTATGAGTTGAGAGTTTGTTCTGTTGCCCAGAATGGAGCGCAGTGGCGTGATTATAGCTCACTGCCACATCTAACTCCTGGACTCAAGGGATCCTCCCATTTTAGCCTTCCCAGTAGATAGGACTACAGGTGTGTACCACCATGCTTGGTTAATTTAAAAAGCTTTTTTTTAAAAATAGAGATGGGTTCTCATTGTGTTGTTCAGGCTGGAACCGAACTCCTGGGCTCAAGTGATCCTTCTGCCAACTTCACTTTTTTTTTTTTTTTTTTTGAGGCAGGGTCTTCCTCTGTTCCTCAATCTGGATTGCAGTGGTGTGATCTCAGCTCACTGCAACCTCTACCTCCAGGACTCAAGTGATCCTCCTACCTTACCCTCCCAAGTAGCTGGGACTAAAGGTGTGTGCCACTATGCCTGGCTAATTTTTGTATTTTTGTAGAGACAGGGTTCTGCCATGTTGCCCAGGCTGGTCTCCAAGTCCTGCACTCAAGCAATCTGGCCACCTTGTCCTCTCAAAGTACTAGCATTATGGGGCGGGAGCCACGATGCCTGGCCCAACTTCATATTTCTAGTGCTTTTGTATTTGTTGTGGTTTCATCATATTAAAATCTGAGACACTAGTATGTTTACTTCTTATCTCCCAGGGTCAATGTGAGACTAGAACAATGAAATGTAAGGAAAGGGGCTTTTAAATACCCATAGTATAAAGGCTTTTTACATATGAACAATACAGATCTGCTGTTCTTAGTTGCAGGATATTGTAAGTTGGGGTTTTCAGTCATAAACTACCTGACACATACATGGTTTGTCAGTGATAATGCTATTTTAAGAAAAGGATTTTTGTCCTATCCAAATTCTTTGAAGTTGGAATTGAAGTATCAAAGTAGAATCAGACTTGGAACTCAGGCAAACTTGGGTTTTAATTCCTCCTGTGTCCCTGACTAGCTGGGTTTACTTGGACAATTTACCGAACTTTTCTTATCTCCAGTTTCTTTATCAAAGGGTCATGGTTGTGGTGATTAAACACAACAGTGAATGCAAACAATTTTGCAAACTCCTTGGCACATCAAATGCTCTATAAATGATAGCTTACTAATGCCCAGATGTTCTAAGCACTTAGTATGGTATCCTATTTAGACCTCCCAAGAATCCCATGAAGTAAGTACTATGCTCTTCTCCATTTTTCAGTTCATATCTGCTGAGAAAGGAAGAGAAATTTGCCAAGGTCTTAGTGTCAAGAAGTAGCAGAGCTGGGATCTGAATTCATGCAGTCTTGACTCCAAAGTCCAGGCTATTTACTGCTATGCTTTTGCTGCTTCTCTGTGGAATACACTATTATTATTAGCATATTGACTCAATGTTACGCTTCCAAGAATGCATGGGGTAAAGGCTGTTTTTAAAAAACAACCCAAATGCTGCTTCTACTCATTTTGACTCGTTACTTAAATGGATGATTAAAATTACTGTGTGTGTGCTAACTATATTCATAAAACTGGGTGCTACTGGGAGTCAGTCTCTGATGAAAGCTCAGATGTGCCTTCAGTGACCTTACTCATTGTAAAGGAGACATTTTTGAGAGACCTATGTCTCTATATGTGTGGTCCATAAATGAATGACTCTTCAGGATCTAATTGCTAACCCTTTTATTTCAAAGACTGTGTCCCATATGACACCTGGTTGTTACTTTATGAACTAATGTGCACATAAATGCATATCAAGCTGTAAGAAAACTCTGGTAACCTTAAAGAGTTACTGGGACAAGGGTTCAAACTCAGATTATAAACCAGTGGTCAGGATAGAAAAAAGAGATGTGGTCTTGCTTTGCTTGGAATAACAAAAGTAGACCAATTGCTGACTAAGAATTAAGTGCTCCAGTTCTATCTCAAGTCAGTTTTTTTTTTGAGTACATAATTTTTTTTTTTCAAGAGGAACTTATCCCCATCTAAGCATTAATGGAAAATGGTCCATATTTCACAACACCCAATGCAAAAAAGAAATTAAAAAAATCATGGAGGGCAAAAGGTCAATATATATGAAAGGAGGAAATAGGGAAGGAAGATTTGGGTAAGAGATGAAGTTGACATAGGTCAGACCGCAACAATCAGCTGGTTTATCTAATAATAGTAGTAGCAGTGAGGTATCATCCTGTCACTGTAGTCCAGCCTGGGCGACAGGGTGAGACCCCACCTCCTAAATAAAGTAGTAGATGCAGCAGCGAATCCTTCATTTACTAAACAACTTTATGAGTTAGGCTCTACCATCGCTGTTTTACTGATGAAGAGAGGCTCAGATAGGATAAGTAATTTGCCCATGTGACACAGTAAGGAGTCAAGATCCTATCTACAGCAGGCTGACTTCAGTCATTACTCTTAAACACATCCATTTGCAAGCCTGGGTATCAGTTGGTTCCTCCATGGGCCCTTAAACTCACCCATTCAGTATACACATATATCAAATTTAAGGGAAGTGTATCCATTTTACTCAGTTTAATGGATACTAGTACTATGTGGAATGAATAAGTAGAGAGAAAGAGGGAGGTGACAAAGTAATCTGAGGCTGCTGTGAAGTGGTAGGCCCGCCGTGGAGCCCAGCAGCAGATGCGCCGGCGGGCTCTGGGGGGCAGAAGGGAGGGACCGCAGGCTGGTCCTTGGCAGCCCCGGGGGCGGCGGGCGCTCAGGCGCAGGCGCGGCCCGGCTGTCAGGCGCTGATGCGTGGAGCCACCTGCAGAGGCGTCCTCGCCCCGTCCCCGGGATGTCCCCTGGACTCGGACCCCCGTGCCCTCTCTGCCCTGTGCTGTCACAGCTGACCTAAATCCTCCCTTGCCAAAAAAAAATGGGTTGAAGAAAATATTTCCAGCCCTCCTCCCGATCATCCCTTTCCCGGGGAGAGCCGCTGGCCCCTCAGTAGGGGGCTGCGCACGGCGGTGGCAGCGAGCTGCGGCTTTGTTTCTCAGGCACCTGTTGTGGGTCCCAAATAGAAACGTCGCCCTTGGGGATCCGGGACCGGGCAGCCCGTGTCCGGGGGTGGGCGTGCTTGGCTGCACCGTCCACCCGGGTGGGCGGTCCTGGGGTGGGGGCCCGGGGCGCCGTGGCTCTGCTTGGGAAGGAGGGGCCGAGAGGCGCCCGGGCCGGAGCCGAGCCAGCCGGGGCGCTGACCGCCGCGCTCGCCCCCTCCCTTCCGCCCTCCGCCCTCCTCCCTCCCTCTCTCCCCGGCGCGGGCGAGTGTCTGCAGCGCGGCGGCCAGGAAATGCCGCAGATGCGCCGCGCAGCATCCCCGGCGGAGGCAGCGCGCCGGTCCTCCCGCACCGCCGCCGCGGCCTCGGCCCGGCCCGGAGCAGACGCCCCGTGCAGGGCCAGGAGAGCGGCCAACACGGCCGCAGAGGGTCCGGGCGCCAGCCGGCCCACGCCCGCCCTCGCCGCACTCCCGGCTCCTCCGCTTGGCGTGGCGCTGCCCGTCGCCGCCCCTACGCTCGCTGAGATTTGCCGCTGCTGAAACCCGAGAGGGACTCGGGCTCCCGGAGCCGGGCGGCCTGGGCGTTTCCTCTGCCGGCCCCGGCGCCCGCCGCCCCCTGCGCCCCCGCTCTGCGTCTTCGGCTTCCGCGATCTTCCCCAGCCTGCTGCTCCTTCCTCTTTTCCTGTTCCCAAGGCTGCGTCTTAAGCAGGATACTGTCCGGGGGTTACGAGGGGGACAGGGGAATTGGCCAGTCATCGCTTAAACTTCGGCATGGCGGGTTACCTCTCCCCTGCTGCTTACCTGTACGTGGAGGAGCAGGAGTACCTCCAGGCCTACGAGGATGTCCTGGAGAGGTACAAAGGTATGTGGTCCCTGCCCTGGGGCTGGAGAGCTTGGCGCGGATCAGAGAGGCAACCGCTACTTTTCCTTAACCAGAGCCACCACTGCTTGGGCATGAGTAAACAGGTGTCTGGACCAGTCTTGGGAATGGACCAGGTCTTTCCGCATGGGATTTAGTACCCCTAGCCAGGGAGGATGGTGGGGTGGGCGGCAGTCTGGAGACGCCCTTAGATGAGCAGTAGAGAGAGGGGAAGGGGGTTTGGTTTCCAAGAAGCACATTGCGTTTTCTCTCTTGTAAAAGCTCTTAAGCAGTACGCATAATCATAATTCTTCCTGGGAGGGTGGATACCGATTAATTCTTTATGGGATTACTAAGGCATTGCTGCTCCTGCTTGCCTGGGGTATTGGTTGGCTCTGTAAAAAAGGTTCAGCATCACTAGATAATTTTCCTTAAAATGATCTTATTTGAAAAAGTTTGTGCCTATATACTTATTCTGATGTATTGTAAAATTTATTTTTTAGTGTGATAGATAAAAGACTTTAGTTAGTGAATTCTTTGTAAATTTAAATGTAAAGAATATATTTTGAGATTTTTTTTTTTTCTGCTCATCCTTTATGTTCAGGAAATTCTATGCCAACCTGGTATTTATGTTTTAGTATAATGTTTACTTTGACTTTATAATTAAATATAATGACTAAATAGAACTTGCAGCTGTCCATTTTACAAGAGTCTTTTTGTCTCTGGAAATGTATTTTTAAGTGTGTATATATCATCTTCTTATTGTGACTCCGGGAACACCCCGCACTCAAGGGCAGCTTACAGAGGTTTAACATATTTATAGTGAATAGTGGCCCATTTCATAGGTTGGATTCAAATGGCTATTTATCCTTTCAATATTGCTTTGGGTTTAGTAACCCAATGTCTGTACATTCAGTGGTATTATATGGTTAACAATGCACGTAGTTTTCTATTAGTGAAAAGTAGAAATATAAAATATTGAACTAAGCAATAAAATTCCAAATCCCCAGAAAGCTCAAATCCATTCACAATTGTTTTCTTTGTAGAATATGTTTTGTAACTAAAATTCTTGTAATCTATGTAGAATTTTGTAAACAGTGCAATGAAAATTCCTTTGTGCTAAGACTCTTATTGTGTATAATACTGCCACTGAGTGAGTGCAATGATATTTTAGGCCAAAGCACATTTGTGGCATTTGTGTTTGTGTGGGTAATAGACTCATGTTTACTTCCATCTCTCCATTTTAAAATAAGGTTTGTAATTAGTTGTCTTCAGAATTTTAAAAAGGAGAAATATTGTAATATAAACTAACAAACCTTATTGAGGAAATACATCTGTGCTCTATAAAGTCAGAAACAAAAAAAAACGGAAAGTTCTAAAGTACATACATTTTATACTTTTGAAAAAATTATAGCTGAATGAATTTTTGTCACATGAAGTTTTACCTAAGTGACTTGGGTGATTTCAGGTGACTGAGCATGTAAGTGCTGATTTTACTTGTCTTAAAGAAACGTATTGTTTAAGAGCTTGTCTTTGTCTTTGGAAATAAAAGAGAGTTAAAGATCTGAAGGCCAGTGTATAACAATCAGTACTGCCCTTAAACATATACATCTTCAAACATGTTCAGATGTCACTGAAAAAGTGATGGGAATTTTCCTCATTTTACTTGTGGTTTTAAAATGCTTAGTTCATCAGTTTGTACTTGGCTTTATAGTTGTTCTATGTTTCATTTAGTTTTGGAAAGGAAAGTAGAAGTATTGGGCAGTGTATTCCATGAAAAGCTGGTGACCTGGGAAACTCATTGTCTTCTGATGTGTTTTGAAGCCAGTTATGATTTCCCATCAGTATCCAGTACGATGACTTCACTACAGTGCTTATTATCCTGATGACTTGCTGTGGGGACTGACCTAATCAGAAAAGAATTGTAGGCTTGAATAGGGAGTGTCAGAGTACAGTTGCTCACTTTCTGAAATCATGCATTGTTCAAAACATTTTATGTTCTCATTTAAACTTGAGAGGTTATTTTGATTTTTATTTCTGAGTTCCTTGGTTACAGAATTAATTTGCATTCATCTAGAATATTATCAGGTTGCCAAGTTATCATATGCCTCAGCTGTTGAGTAGTGTAAGTGCTGGAGTCAGCTGGAACCAATTCAAAATCTGCCTGTTGTCAGAAATGCAGAATTATCATAATCTATAATGTTATGAATTATGAGCATTAGGTTTAGAAGTCGAGAGTTTTGTTAGGCCTAGTCTTCAGACCACCTTGGGAGGACTTAAAATAAGACTCCCTGTAGAAAAACAAGAGTAGTGGAGAGTGAGTGCTAATTATTTATGGTGTAGTCAGTCTATTCTTGTGTCTTGCTTTGGTCTTTTACTTCTGGGCACAAATAGGCAACTGTTTGCTGAATTAGAATAACACAGAAAGAGCTATTTGCTACAGAGAAGGGTGCAGTGTTCTGATTCATATTCTAGTCCTGTCACTTGCAAAATTTATTCATAGCATATTCAGGGCCATCTGATTAAAGAAAAAACATCATATTTCTTCAGCTGATACCAAACTTCAGCTGAATAAAGGCATTTATTTTTGAGTAAAACATAATTCTTTATTATTGTTTATGCTAGAAATTGTCTATGTCAGAGTGGCTCTCTTTTGTATCTCTAGTAAATTATCCAGTGTGTATACTGTGTAATACAAAACGTTCTTAGTAGGTTAGCTTAAAAGATATAGTAGTATCTTATTTTTCTTCTTAAGTGTAAGGAGACTAACCCATATGCTGTTATCATAAATGATTAATTAGCTCTCATCTTATGAAGTTCTGCTGTTAGTGTATCATTGGAAGATTTTGTTTTCCCAGCACATTGTTACTTTGTAGTATGATGTTAAGTGAGAAAATGAGATAATATGAACTCAATACATCTTATTCTATACCTCATAGATCTAATTTTAAAATGTTACATTATTTTGGTCCACCAAAATGGTTATTTTTCTATTGATCTGACAGTAATGAAAGTGTTGCATTTATCATTTTCTTTATGAAAGCTGAATGGGTGTTTTGATTACTTATCTGTAATATCAGTAACCCCTGAAAACTGCTGTTTAGGCAAAGGCAAAGTTTTCTCTGTTTTTTTACAAATTGCTCTAGTTTCTTCTCTCATTAGGGCTATAAAATCTGCTTATGTGCATGGTGACAAAAGGAACTACGACTACTATAATTTTCATTTTCAGTTCGGGTTTATTGCCTTTATTGATAGATGATTAGTATTCTGTCATTTTACTCTGTAAATCAGCTCTGATACTCAGTTGAGTTGAAAATTGGAGTATGCAGTTTTCAGGGAATTTCTCTACAGCATGTAATGGTCTAGCTCAGTGGTTTTCATTTGGCTTCTAGGATTCTGCAAAAACTTGATTTCACATTTTTCTGCTCATGTGGTATTCATGGGTTAACAGTTATATAATAAATGAACTTTAACTGTGCTGCATCATGATAATGTTATGTTATAGCTAGCCATAATAGTGTAAGTCTGGGATTTTTGTTTTCAAAGTGAAACAGGCTGAATTTGCTGAGTGTTAGTTAAGATTATGTGTGACAGTTTGTAATAGAAAACAAGTGATCATGCTTAACCAAATAGATGTTTTCTTTTTCTCAGGTACTGAGAGGTCCTAAGTAGGCAGAACTAGGTTGTAGGGTACCTCCATTTGCCAATAGACACTCAGATTCCTTTATTTCTGTGTAGCTATTTATAGGATATCTTGTGGTTGTTTTGTGATCCCAAGATGACTGCTCCTCCTCCAGCCCTTGTGTCTCCATTCCAGGGGACAGCTGTTCCAGGGGCCATCTCTATCTGCAGGTAGCCTAGGAAATGTAAAATTTTAAGCTGGCTTCATTTAGTGCCCTGAACAAAATTGAAGTTTTGTTTGTAAAGAATATGGAAAGACTTGCAGCTGATTTTGCAACCAGCAGTGTCTGGCACATGGAGAGCAAAGTGTCTGAGTTAAAATTGGAAACTTAAAATTTGGATACACATTAACAATCATCACACAATATATTTGACTTCACTAAAGTTTGAAGAATATCTGAGAGCTCCATAAGGTTTCTGAGTATTTTCAAAATGATGCAGTTGAATGTTTTATGTTACAACAAGGGTTTGAAAAGTAATTTTCACCAAATAATTAGGATTAAATTGTGTTTATTGCCTCACACAATAAGGAGCATATATCAGTTCAGGAATATGGGAAATTATAAGATATTGTTAGTGAAGTTAATTTTAAACTTCTACTGATTTTTCAGATTATTTTGTTCTGACTTAGAGAGGTATCTCAACATTTAGCCAGAGTCTTTAAAAAGAAGGCTTATGCTTTTTCAAACTTAATTTTTTTTTTCCTTTTGTATTTGAACAATTTGGAGATGCTTAACTTCTGGCTCAGTAACAGTTTTAGGTAATCAATGTAAGGACAGGTGGTGAGAACAATTTATTGTTGTACTTCTATCTTGTAGTCTGACAAAGAAGTGCTTGTATTTCTGCCTTTGGGTCATATGTGTCTCAGGATCCTGGCTCTGTGGGGAGCTAGAATATTTGACCAACGCGTCTTCATGCAATTGGAGATTATGAAAATATCTGAAGCTGTAGAAGTGACAATAAGATGAAATATCTAGGCTGTCATGTTCATTTCTGTTTTAGTTCCACAACTGAGTATAAAAGTACACAAGAATGTAACCAAATCATGTGACCTGGTGACTAATTGGGAAGAGAAGATGATTTGTAGTTTAGAAGGTTTGTTATTTCATATTAATTAAACACAGATGCTTCTGTTTCATGGAAGTCTCCTCTCTATAATGACTTTGAAGAAAAAAACAGGAAAGACTTCCTTGTCCATTTTTTAGCTCTTAATATGTTAGGGATTACATTCTACTTACTTCCAAGGAGGAATTTCAGGCAATTTTTTGCTAAAGTATGTCATTGTTTCTGTAAGTGATCAGATAGGACCCTTTTTTCTTATTCTTTTTTTTTTTTTTTGCTTGTCCTAATGCAATTTTGTTAGCTTTTGTTTTCTGACCTACCTCATCTCTCCCAAAAGAGGAAGCAAATAATTCTGCTTAGGTTGCGTGTTGTGGAAAGCTTCGTATTTAGGGTCAAATGGGATTTTACCCTGTGAGAAGGTGAAAAGTACCAGGGAGGAAAACTCCAAGAGGACACACTAACTTGACTTTTCCATTTCATTGACATAATCACCAAAATCATTTTGATCGTTGGCTGAAATGCACTGTAGGTTTCAGGGAAAGGATTGGATAGAATTTGTAGGAAGATGGATGAATGATGGAGAGTTACGCTGTACCAAACTGAAAACAGTCTTGAGTGCCATACCCAGGACTGAGTTTGGGCTTGATTCTTTAGGCAGTGAGAGTGACCCTTTATGATCCCTAGCAGGAAGTTAGATAGATTTTAGAGAGAGCACTCTGGCAGCGGTGTGGAAGACTGAGTTAGAAGGGAAGACTCAGGCAGGGAGACAGGTTAAATGGGTACTGTAAAATTATAGTGGTTGGAATGGAAGGTTGATTCTAGAGAAATTTTAGGAATTGTCAGGATAGCTGTAGTTGGTTCTGCATGTGGTGACAGGAGATGGGTGCAGCAACTTTTGCTGTTGAGGTTATGTCCAAAAAGCTTGAGGTGTTTCCTTTGTAAGTTTAAAAAAAATCTGTAGTATGTATTTATTAGAAAAGGTGTTTTTAAAACATTTTTATTATTAGTCACCATTAGACCGTTCCTGGTAGTTAAATGGAACGAAAGCTATTTTGCTTGACCTTGAAAATACAGCAAATAGTATGCCCTAGAAAACTGGAATGCTCTCTTTAATGTAGAGCTCTCTAAGTAACACCTTATCAGTCTGCTTGTTGTGAATCCTTTGAGCATGATTAGTAGCATCTTAAAGCAGTGGACCTGTTTTCCCTAAGCAAATAAAATAATTGAATTTATATCCTTTTAAAAGATAAATATACATGATGAAAAACTTGCAATTTTTTTTTTTTTGAGACAGAGTCTCATTCCATTACCCAGGCTGGAGTATAGTGGTATGATCTTGGCTCCCTGCAACCTACACCTCCTGGATTAAAGCAATTCTTCTGTCTCAGCCTCCTGAGTAGCTGGAACTACAGGTGCCTGCCACCACACCCAGCTAATTTTTGTATTTTTAGTAGAGATGGGGGGGGTCTCCCCTTGTTGGTCAGTTTGGTCTTGAACTCCTGACCTCAGGTGATTCACCTGCCTCGGCCTCCCAAAGTGCTGGGGTTACAGGCGTGAGCCACTGCACCTGACCATATTTCAATCGTTTTTAAAATTTGTTTTTATTTCAGAAATCATCTTAATTTACTCATTGTTTATTTTCTATATAAAGTTCAGCAAATATGTCGAGTTAGTTTGGTTTGGTGTATAAAAATTTCAGTGGTTTTATGTTCATTTAAATTCTCAGCTATCCTGCAATTTGAGCATTAAACGTTACATTTTTAATTTGAAATTGCAAAACAGTAACAACCATTTATATGTCGACCTATGCATATGCCTGGCATGGTGCCGGGTATTGCATGTGAAATACACATATGTATATATATGTAAGTTTAAAGAATCACATAGCTATAAGTGGTAGAAATGGCATTTGAACATAAATGTATATTTGTCCTAAACTATATATTTTGAGTGTCATTATATTGACTGGGAGATGTTATAGAAATAGTTACTTAAAAATATATTTATTAAGATTCTGATTTTGATTAAATTACAACTTTGTGAGATATATCAAATGAATGCATGAAATTAAGGTTAATAGTTTATAGATTTATAGATACTACTTTTGTTCAAATATGAATAGATTTTGGAAGTCAAACTGTTGTTTCTTAGTTGTATTATAAATTCTAATGACTCGATAGTTATAAAAAGAAAATAAAATTTTAATATGAGCATTTCCATTGTGTATTTGGGTTGAGAAGATTTTGAAAAGAACTGTTTTTGTAAATGTCACCAATGAATATGGCCTCTTTCATACATGCCTGAAATGTTTCCTGGAAAGAATTGTCAAAGAGAGTTGACAAAGTCTTGATTTTACTCTAGTGGGTGAAAATATTTCCCAGTGAATCCTGGTATTAAAGATATTATACAAACATTTTATTGTTCTAGTGAATTAAAAATGTGCCCCTGTATTCAGTGTTATGGTTCTCCATGCTGGCCGTGCCAGTGTAATGATTTGTTTTGGTGTGAAATAATACTAATTGTAGTGAGGTAGACACTGGGTTAATAAAGGTGGGATAAAATAGGGCATATGGAATATTCTGAGCAGTAGAGATGATGTAGGTAGTTAATGCATTAGGTAGACCTAAGAAGTCAAGTACTGTGCCTCTTCCTACACCAGTGGGCTTTTTAAAAAATGCACACATTATTTTTTAAGAGCAGTTTTAGGTTTACGGTAAAGTTGAGCAGAATGACATAGTTCCCATATACTCCCTCTTCTTCTCTCATAGTTTCTCCTATTTACATCTGGTAAATGGATCTCCTATTTACATTTGATGTGGTACATTTGTTGTAATTGATGTATTGGTAAATTGGTTTATCAATTACATGGTTGATTACAAGACTAATCGTTTACACTGGGGTTTCCTTTGTTGTACAGTTTATGGGTTTTGACAAATGTATAATATCATGCATCTATTGTTACAGTATCATACAGAAGAGTTTTACTGCTCTCAAATCCTCTGTGTTTGACCTGTTTGTTCCTATTCAGCTCCAGAACCCCTGACAACCACTGATCTTTTTGCTCTCTCTATATTTTATGTTTTTATAGTGTCATATAGTTGTAATCCTACAGTATAGAGACTTTTCTCACTAGCTTCTTTCATTTAACACTATGCATTTAAGGTTCCTCCATGTCTTGTCATGGCTTGATAGCTTATCTCTCTTTTTATTGTTAAGTATTAGTTCATTGTCTGGAAGAACCAAAGTTTACTTATCCATTCACCTACTGAAGGACATCTTGGTTACTCCTAAGTGTTGACTCCTAAGTTATGAATATGACTGCTCTAAACAGCCTGGTGCACATTTTTGTATGGACATGTTTTCAAGTCATTTGTGTAAAGGAGTATGATTGCTGGATTGTATGGTATGTTTAGCTTAGTGAGAAACTGCTAACTTGTCTTTGAAAGTGGGTGTACTGTTTTTTATTTCCACCAACAATAGGTGAGAGTTCCTGTTGCTCCACATCCTATCAGTGTTTGGTATTGTCACTGTTTTGTATTTTAGCCATTCAGGTAGGTGTGTAGTGGTATTTCATTACTGTTTTAATTTGCAATTCCCTAAATGACATTTGGTGGTATCTTTTTATATGTTTCTCATCTGTATATTTCCTTTGGTGAGATGTCTGTTTAGATCTTTTGCCCACTTTTAAAATTTTTTTATTTTGAGACAGGGTTTCACTTTGTTGCCCAGACTGGATACAGTGATAAAATCATAACTTACTTAACCATGAACCCCTGTCTCAGCAGATCCTCTTGCCTCATTCTCCCAAGTATCTGGGAGTATAGGCATGTACCACCATGTTGGGATAATATGTTTATGTTATATAAAGACAGGGTCTTGATATATTGCCCAGGCTGGTCGTGAATTCCTGGGCTGTAGTGATCCGCCTGCCTTGGCTTTCTCAAGTGCTGGGATTTACAGGAGTGAGCCATGATGTCTGGCCCTTTTGTCCTTTTGCCCACTTTTAAATTATGTGTGTGTGTGTGTGTTTTATTGTTGAGTTTTTGGAGTTTTTTTGTATATTTTAGATACCATTCCTTTATCAGATATGTTTTGCAAATGATCGGTAACCTTTTTATACTATGACCTCCTTTAGACGTCTTTGAACCCCACTGCATAAGGACCTGATTACTTCCTTCCATATGTTCATAGCATTCGTTAAGTACTATTTTGTTTTAGCTAAGTACGCTATTTATTGTACCTGGTTTATAGAGTTGTATGTGGTGACTCTGAGTTCAGCAATCTGACAGTTTGCTTTGGTGTATCTAATATGCTGCTGCAGCTGCAATTCAGGTATCCAGTTGGTTGGCAGCTATGATGCTTTGTAACACTTGAGTCTAAAATTAGTTGAACTGTTCTATTTTAAGGATAGATTGAAATTGGTAGTCCCTGTCCTGTAAAACATGTGAAAGTTAGAAACTCTTAGGATATTGAATTACTTCTTTAGAAATGTAATCAGAAGTGGAGTTGGGTAGAAAGTTAGGTTGTGTTCATTTTTAAGAAAGTTTTGTTATGATAATTTGATTATGGCCTGGATGTAGTGCTGTGTGATTACAGTATCCACGAACACACATTTTCACTGTTGCCTCTTAAAGGTCAGATAGTGCTTTCATGTAAATGATTACATGTGATTTTAAAAATATGAGTTGAGTTAGAGCATGATCATTTGTTTTTTTCTGTTAGTGTATTTTAGAAGAGTTGCAGTTCCTAAATGTTTAGAATTTTGGAACACCATTGACTGCCTTTGGTAGAAAAAGAGTGATTAAAGGAGTACTTGGTTGTTTATCTTGTCATCTTGCGATAACCTTACTTGTGTAACAGAAACTAGAGATTGTTGAAAATAAGGCCAGCCGTGGTGGCTCACGCCTGTAATCCCAGCACTTAGGTAGGCCAAGGCAGTTTGAACACATGAGGTCAGGAGTTCGAGATCAGCTTGGCCAACATGGTGAAACCCCATCTCTACTAAAAATACAAAAATCGGGCTGGGTGCGGTAGCTCATGCCTATAATCCGAACATTTTGGGAGGCTGATGCAGGAGAATTGCTTGAATTTGGGAGGTGGAGGTTGCAGTAAGCTTAGATCACGTCATTGCACTCCAGCTTGAGCAACAAGAGCAAAACTCTGTCTCAAAAACAAAACTAAACAAAAACAAAAACAGACTAGCTGGATGTGGTAATGGACACCTGTAATCCCTGCTGCTCAGAAGGCTGAGGCAGGAGATTCACTTGAACCTGGGAGGCAAAGGTTACATTGAGCCGAGATTGTGCCATTGTACTCCAGGCTAGACAATAAGAGTAAAACTCTGACTTAAAAAGAAAAAAAAGAATGTTGAAAACAGTAGATAAAAAGCAGAGTGATTCAAATTAAATTTTATACCTCTCGAAGCAATATTTTATGCTATAGAGGCAGTTTTTTTATAGTGTTATTTGAAAATGTCTGTATTAGTCCAGGACTACTGATAAAGACATACTTGAGACTGGGCAATTTACAAAATAAAGAGGTTTAATTGGACTCACAGTTCCATGTGGCTGGGGAAACCTCACAATCATGGTGGAAGGCCAGGAGGAGCAAGTCACGTCTTACATGGATGGCAACAGGCAAAGAGAGAGAACTTGTGCAGGGGAACTCCTCTTTTTAACACCATCAGATCTTGTGAGACTTATTTACTGTCATGAGAACAGCATGGGAAGGACTTGACCCCATAATTCAATTACCTCCCACCGGGTCCCTCCTACAACACATGGAAACTCAAGATGGGATTTGGCCAAACTGTATCAGTGTCCTTCAAGCAGTCTCAGAAGCTATAACAATTTAGGTACTATAGATAATATATAGTCTTTTTTTCTTTTTTTTTTTTTTTGAGACGGAGTTATGCTCTTGTTACCCAGGCTGGAGTGCAATGGCACGATCTCGGCTCACCGCAACCTCCGCCTCCTGGGTTCAGGCAATTCTCCTGCCTCAGCCTCCTGAGTAGCTGGGATTACAGGCACGCACCACCATGCCCAGCTAATTTTTTTGTATCTTTAGTAGAGACGGGGTTTCACCATGTTGACCAGGATGGTCTCGATATCTTGACCTCGTGATCCACCCGCCTCGGCCTCCCAAAGTGCTGGGATTACAGGCTTGAGCCACCGCGCCCGGCCTAGTCTTTTTTTCTTTTTCTTTTTGTTTTTTTTAAGATGGAGTCATGCTCTGTCACCCAGGCTGGGGTGCAGTGGCACGATCTTGGCTCACTGCAACCTCCGCCTCCTGGGTTCAAGCTGTTCTTCTGCCTCAGCCTCCTGAGTAGCTGGGATTACAGGTGCACACAACCACACTGGCTAATTTTTTAGTAGAGATGGGGTTTCACCGTCTTGGCCAGGCTGGTCTTGAACACATGACCTTGTGATTTGCCTGGCTCAACCAATGTATAGTCTTTACTTTTTCTTTGAACCTTTTTGGAAGGTCTAAAGCAGGATTGAAGGATTCTAAACCACAGAAAGCAAGATGTAAGTATGCTTTAGTTTTCTTGTGGAAAAAGAAATGTACTTATAATATCTATCCCTTTAAAACTATATAGAAATTTAGATTTGTGCTTCAGTAGAAATAAAATACTGTAAATGGAATGAAATACTTTTATAATTAGCATTTTTTGAAAGCATTCAGGCAGTGTTGTTCCCAACCTTTCTTATATTTCTAGTCAGAAATTAATTGGTCATATGCTTCAAGTAAACAGATTACCATCTAATATATTCTCTACTCCCTCATCCCTATCACGTTTTGTGCTCAGTCTTTACCTAGAAAAACTGGGAAGAGATGAAGTGTTTCGGACCGGGAGAAGCAGATCTTCGCAAGTTTGGAACATGTGGTTTAATTCCACATACTTATTGATCCTGTACATTAAAATATGCTAAGGAATCAGGGCTTACAGGAGGAAGAGGAACACAGGTTCATAGCCTCTCAAAGAGCACAGTTTGGTGAGGAAAGTGGACCAGCTCCACTCATTCATTATATGTGAGTGCTACAAAAGAGGAGTGATCATCCAGGGTTTTCACAAGCAGGTTGGCATTTGAAGGAAGGCAGAATTAAAATGGGAGCTTGGATAGGTGAGAGGCTTTGTACTATGTGTGGGTGGATGGTGTAGACAGAGGTTTTTCTTGGGGCCACAATGGCCACCATGCCATTTGGACAATCTGACCTTGTATTTCACCTTTTGCTTTGTAGGAAAAGTATTATCACAATAATTTAATTAGTACTTTAATATAAACAAGACAGATTTTGCTTATAGGCAATCAGTGTTTAGTTGAAGATTTTATTCTCCATTTTTAAGAACTCTGCTATATCATGCAGATATTACAAAACCTGAGGGTTTAGTAGTGAGAAATACATTTTGGGTATGGCTCGGCAAATGTAAAGATTGGATATGAAATGCTCTTTTAGATGGAGTCTCGCTTTGTCGCTAGGCTGTAGTGCAGTGGCACAATCTTAGGTCACTGCAACTTCCACCTCCCAGGTTCAAGTGATTCTCCTGCCTCAGTCTTGTGAATAGCTGGGACTACAGGCACACACGACTACATCCAGCTGATTTTTGTATTTTTAGTAGGGGTTTCACCATGTTGGCCAGGATGGTCTTGATCTCTTGACCTCATGATCTGCCTGCCTTGGCCTCCCGAAGTGCTGGGATTACAGGCGTGAGCCACCGCATCTGGCCGATGTGACACTCTTAATATGGTGTAGGAAACTCTCAATTAGATTGATGATCATAATTTTAGCACTTTATACTTTTTTTTACATATATGATACAATTTGATTCTTATAACATTTCTCTGAGACAAGCAATGTAAGTGTGCCAGTGCCCTTATTTTATAGGCAAGGAAATCAGGCTTCTATGATTGCATTGACAGGTGGTGGACTGGGACTAGAATTCTGGTCTTCTGATAGCCAGTCTAGAGAACACTGTACTGTAGGTAATTGTGGCCCATCCTTATATGCAAAGTTATTAATAATATGGACCATAGGTAATATATGTGGTGAGAGGTAAATAGACTCTGTTTAAGTAAATAGCAATTGAATATTGCTATTGTTCTGGAATTACAGCCCATATTTAGAAAGAAATAAGGCTTACCTTTTGTTTAATGTGATTTTGGGCTATCTTGTCCATAAATTTGGTGAAAAGTTCTATTTCTGACTGTAGAGGATTTAGTTACTTGAGGATTTAGTTACTTGAAAAACTCCATTATTATCTCTTGTTTTTGTTAATTGAAGCAGCTCTTAAAAATAGAGGGTTATACATTTAGACAACAAAACTATCCCATTTACTAAAGACGTAATTTCTGTAGTACTCAGTGACAAAGGAGGAACCATGTAAGTACTTGGGGAAAACATGGAAAGAAAGCTTATGTCACATACTTGCTAACAGTTTTGGAAAATAAAGAAGTGGACAAAAGTAGACAAAATGAGTAAAACTCTGTAGTTCTGTTATCTATATATATTAATTTTATGATATATGTCCTTTTCCATTTATTTTTTTCTCCATAATATATGACATTTAAAAATTGGGACCACTGTGTGTATAGCTCTATACCCTGCTGATTCACTTAATATATCACAGCATTTTTTAATGCCATAAAATATTATTTCAAACCATTTTAATGACAATACATGCATTATTCTATGTGTGGTAAATAATCTGAGAAAATATTTAAGCAATTTTGTATCCTGATAGTTTTTGGTTAATATTATTACGTTGGTATTTTTACATCTAATTCCAAGCTTCAGAAACACAGTTTTTCAACATAAGAAAGAAGTTATATGGATTATATAAGCCAATTAGCAGTTAAATATTTATAAGATAGTGCCTAATTCATGATTGAGTAGATTCTTGAGTTACATATCCAATTAAGAAATTCTAATCACTCTGAATTCTAGAAATTCAATAATAAAGGAAGCAATTATTAATACTCAGGAGATCTGATTTTCATTTCTGTCTCATGCTAACTAGCTAGTCTTGGATGGCTTATAGATGAAAATGAATGATTGCCAAGGTTCTTTATCATCCTGTTATATCTCCCTTAATTAATTACATCATTATTTATTTTCTTGAGTGTTCTTATGTGCCAGCAGCTATGTTAGGTCCATGGGGTGCTAAACCTAAAAAAATTAGTTGTCTTTTAAATTTTTTTGTTGAATTATGAATGTATCACTTTATACTGATATGATCTGTTTGGATACTCTTGACATCATTTTCTGACATACTTTCCATTTATTGTTTATGGCATACATCTCATTTTTTATTTTGGAAATGAACACTGTATTCACCATATGGATGGTTTTAATTTTTTGTAGAAACTATTATTGATTCCATTTGAAAACACTTTTAAAATGCCTTCCAGCATTGTGATATAGTTTGCTGTCATTTTTTGCATTTGTATCACATTACTTGTACTAGGCTTCAAGACTGTATTGTTTATTAATGGTATTCAATCAAGGACTATGGGGCATTGATATAACTATAACATTAAAATCAAACTTTGGAGGAAACTCACACTTTAAAAGTTTTTTAACTCTCCTTACATGCATTAATGATATGTAAACTTTGAGTGTGTGCAAATGGCCTCTTTGGGAAATTTCAAAGTTGTTACCTATTTTATCACTAAGTGTTGGTCTTGCATGTCTAGGTCAGTGTTTCTTTTGTGTTTGGCTAAATGATCACCATATACATGCAGTTTTCAGGAAAGCCTAAATGTTCCCTCCAAGGCTCCTTTTTCCATCTCCAGTTAATGGAAGATTTTTTCATAGCACTTTTAGTTCCACTTTCGCAGTGAACTTGAACAAACTGTTTTCTGGTTGGCCATTTCTTTCTCCAAGATTTTTAAACCAGTGCTCTGAGTCTTGTGGGAGTTACAGCCTCAAGCTGAAGGTTGTGGTCTTCAGCTTTGAAGTGGCTTCATTCTGGGGGATTAGTGAAGCTGTTTAGATTTGTTTTCCTTTCTCTTATTCTATCCTCCCCCTCCTCCCCATTAACAGAACTATAGGATACTATAGGGTACAGGACTATAGACTACTCTTGGGTGGTTGTTTTTAACCCTGATTCTGCTCTCCTACCTGCCCAGCCTTTGAGAATTACCATGGCCTGTAGGGAAAAGATGTTAACATTGTACGTGTTGATTCTCAGTCATTTCATTTTATCCTCCAGAAAACTGAAGTCCAGAAAAGAAGGGTCAGTAAAGGAAAAAGCAAGCTCTAAACTGAGGTCTCCTGATTTTTAGTTCTTCACATTGCCGTCTCCTTTGTTTTTCACTGGCCTATAGAAGGGGTGCGTTCACTGGCTGTATGCAAGTCAATGAGAGGAAAAGGCAAGAATCTAGAAGTGAGTGGAAAAAGTGAAACAATAACAAAGACAGAAGTAGTGATGTCGGTGTTATTCTTCACATTCAGTAAGGGGAATGCTGAGGTGTCAGTGTTACCATTGATGTTTCTGTATTTTAGGGCCATGTGTTATGATGGTGATGGTAAATTGCACACAGCAGGCTATCGGTGTTCTGAGGCTTTAAGAAATAGATTCAGACTAATATAAATTGGGATTATAACATGAAACTAAAATGTTTCCCACCTTGAAGGGTTGAATGGGGTCTGGTTGGGTGTCAGGCCACATCTCCACAGCAGCCCTACTCTATGGCATATGGACCGGCAGGTGCCCCTGCCCCCCAGGACATTGAGAAGATGGAGGAGGAAGAAGCCCCGTTGTCACCACTGTTGCATGACCTTGGATTAGTGTGTTGCTATCTGACTGTTTGCTAGTTAACCATAAGGTCCAGTCTCCGGGCAGGCTGATCTAGACCACTAACAACCCCAGCCATCTCCCTTCCCCAAGGCCTGCATGTTGAGAATCTGCTGGATCTGGATCCTTCTCTTCCCTTCTGTTCATTCCTGCTCTGGATCAGGACTGAATAAAGGAGAATGTGACGCTATGTGCATCAGTTCTAACACAGCTAGAGAGTAGATGCATCAGTGGAAGGCATGAAAGGTTTGATTTGCTCTCACCCCACATGGGCATATGGTAGGTCTCTTTGTATGTGTATGGGGGTGAGGGATGGTGCAAAGAAGGAAAGGGGTGGTGAAAAAGGGAAGGGAAACGTATTTCATGCTGTTTCTGAGAGTTTGGGACATAGAAGCTTTTAGATGAGTTACCATTCATCTAAAATGGAGCCCAACTAAAGAAATGGAGCCCAACTCCATTTCTCATCATTTGGGTCTTCACGTACATTTTATACTCCCCTCAACTCTTCCTCCCCTGCTCAGTTCTGTTTCTTCTGGCTGTCCCGTTGTCCTCAGTTCCCTCTATGCTAGCAGCAGGCAAGTACATGGTTGGGAAGGATGTGATTTGGAAACTGTGTTTCTAATATAAACATGCCTACTGTTTATATTTATTAAATAGGCTTTTTATATAGCTCCAATGTTCTATATTCAATTTTTATTTTAGATTGGCTACAAAATGTCAATATATATTTCACATTGATAATGTTGCTGTTTTACCATTTTTTAAATTAAAAATATAGCTGTACATTAGCCTGGATGATCTAACCTTCACTTAAACAGCATTTTAAAGAGAAAATCTATTATAAATTGGTTGTTTGGAACTGACAAGTGCATTTCTATAGCACAGGCCATTGGCTAATTGGAGATAAATTTTTGACAGTGGGCAAATCGAAGAGGAGATTTAAAGAATTTTTAAAAACTAGGAATAATTTTTTTTTTAAAGTTAGAAACTACTTTTCCTGTTAGAATCTTCTAAAAGCATTTATTATAACATCCAGCACTGGCAAGAACATGGGGAAACAGTACTCTCCTGCACTGCTTTTGAGAGTGTGTCTTTGGAGAAAGGACATTGCTGAAGGCACATCTACTCCTTGACTCATCAGTATTTCGTAATGTTTCCTGTAGGTAGAACTATAGTGCATAGATATTTATTGTGACATTGTTTATAACTGCAAAATGCTGGAAACATCCTGAATGACCAGGAGTAGGGGACAGTTGAGTAAATTTTGATACTCAGATATTAAGCAACTAATAAGCAATATGAGTTAAATCTCTAAGTATTGACTTCTGATATCTCTGTCATATATTTTAAAGGAAAATTAAAAGGCAGATGATTATGTGTTTGGCATTCTTGTAAAAAAGAAAAAAAATTATATGCAAGCAGAGAGCTATAAAAATAGAGAAACCAAATCATTAAGAGTGAATAACTCCAGACTGGGTGTGGTGGCTGATGCCTGTAATCCAAGCACTTTGGAAGCCAAGGCGGGTGGATCATCTGAGGTCGGGAGTTCAAGACCAGCCTGACCAACATGGTGAGACTGTGTCTTTAAGAAAAAAAAAAAAAAAAAAAGAGTGAATAGCTTCCAAGAACAAGTTTTCTTTTCATCTCTGAATCTGACATTTTAAAACAGATGTTTTTTACTTCTATAATAAATATAAATACCACCACAAATAAAGTAGAAAATTTAAAATAATTAAATTATTAAATATTTTCATGCATATCAAATATTGCCAGTTTTTGAGAAAAGCTTCATCCATGTGATTCTGACAGATATAGTTTATAAGCAACATCGTGGGTATTAAGTGACATTGACTTAATAGACCATCTGGTACTTTCATAAACAATTTAGAGACTTAGTGTTTCTGTGGGCATTTATGGCTGATGTGGTCCATTATGGCCCTAGCTATTATTTTCGGTATCTGATTTGATCATACACTTACAGTCTGTCTTCCTAGGCATAGTACAATGGGACGAGAAGACACTGTGTTGAATAAGTCAGACGTGTAATGTTGGTCCCTAAGAAGTGCCATTCTAAGCCAGAGAATCCGTTTGTTTTGTTTCTTATCTAACTTTACTTTTTTCATTCATTTATGTAATAAATTATATAAAATGTTATTGAGTGCCCATGACATGTACAAAGATGTAAAAAGGTGATCTTGCTTTCCTTTAGGAGATCTCATTCTGTTGGGGAAAGCCAGCAAGGTGATCATGGGACAATTAAGCTGCTGTATATGCAGTACAAATGAAGTACTCTAAGAGCATCTTTCTTAAACCCTTTACCTGGTGACACCAGTGTGTTCTGTACCCATTATCTTGTTTCACAGTTTTAATTCTCCAACACTAGGGATAAATAAATTTTAGTAGAGTCCTGTTATAGTACAACTTCTTTTGCTGCAAATTGTAATGGAAATTAATCCCACAGTTGTAAGGAAATACGTGATACTAAGAGATGATATAGAAATAGGGAGATTAGAGAAAAGCAAGTTGCATATTTATTTATAGTATTATCAAATAGCAGAAGATGGAATACTTTTGATGTTTACAAAAGCAAGTTGGAAAACCACACAAAATATTTTTTATTTAAGTCTTTTTAATACATCTGCTTATCACGGTGCTTGACATATTTTAAATACTCAATAATTATTTTTTTAAACAGGTTGAATGAATGAATTTCTGCTGAGGGTTTTGGGCTGTAAGATTTTTCTGAATTCAGTTTCTTTCTTTCTTTTTTTTCATAAAGGCATTTTTATGGTTGGATTATGCTGAATTCAGTTTCTTAACTAAGCTAATTCTAGATAGTAGTTTCAGTCAGGTACACTACCTTAACTAATTTTCTCACAGCAGTTTAAAAACTGCCAAGCAGATGAAGTTTGAAGTTTTGTAATTTTCAAGAAGTATACAAATTACCTTACTTCATGCTACATAATTTCTTTATGCAGGAAGATAGGCATAATGAACTGTTGCTATAGTGAAAGACAAATAAATTCTAGGGAAGAAGATAAGATTCAATTTAGATAAAAGTAACATAGTGTTGGAACATGTGGAGCAAAAATACTAAGGGGAAGCTCAGAATAGGAGTATACCTTCAGACAATGGTGGCAAAATTCACAGACAGACTTACTTAGACATTCGTTGGGAACTCAGAGAATAGTGTTGTCCCGGAGTGTTCTTTGTTTACTTTAGAGGTAGTGTAGGTGTATCACCTGTAATCCCAGCACTTTGGGAGGCTGAGGCAGGTGGATCACTTGAGGCCAGGAGTTGGAGACCAGTCTGGCCAGCATGGCGAAACCCTGTCTCTACTAAAAATAACAAAAATAATTAGCCATGTGTGGTGGTGGGCACCTGTAGTCCTAGCTACTCAGGAGGCTGAGGCAGGAGAATTGCTTGAACTTGGGACGCATAGGTTGCGGTGAGCTGAGATTGTGCCGCTGCACTTTGGCCTCTGTGATACAGCAAGACTCCTTCAAAAAAAAAAAAAAAAATTAAAAAAATAAATAAGTGATAGTGTAGCATTTTTTTTCTTTTCTTTTTTTTTAGCCAGAGTTCTTTTGGCTATAGTGTAGCATCTTAAAAGTAGCTGTATATAGTTCTAGAACCTGTAAATATAAAAGGCCTAGAGATATACTGCTAGGGTCAGCACATATATAGCACCTTCAGGTAACAGGAAGTTTAATGTTACTTAGTCTCCCATTTTAATGATTTATTTGAGGATCTGGGAAATTTTTGATGCTATAAACTTTTGCTTTTTACTTCAGCGGCAATACTCTCTTGATTCTACCTACTCCTTTCTGATGGTTCTTCACCTGGCCTTGTATAGTTTCCTTACACGTATTTACATAGCTCTCAGGTAAGAATGGAACCCTTACAGATCTCTGGGATTTGCTTTTGTGCAGCCTCTTTTGGCTCTGTAAATTCTAGTTGTCTTAACCTCCTCAGAGGAACTGTCCCTTCACCTGAGGGAAACTGCTGCCTCCCTCTGGGTCCTATATCCTCCCTGGTTTGCCCTTCCTGTACCGTATCCTGGAAACTCTCCAGGCAGTAAGCTCACCTTGTCTGTTTCTCTTTTCTCGGATATGACATTCCCCTGTGCTGCCTATTGTTTAATGGCTCAAAACTGTGATTTCATAAATTTGTGTTTGTATATTTAGTTATTTACAGTGGAAAATAAATCCTTTTTCTGTCAATATGATGCCCAGAGGTAGATTGTTGTCCTTTTCTCTTTAAATGAGACTCATACGTACATAAAATTCCCCCTCAGTTTTCTTTAGAATTAGATAGACTATAGAAATGTTGTGGACTTATAATCTGCAAAGGCCTTAATATACTCTCTATCCACATCTCTCTTAATAAACGTGGATGAAGTGTATATTAAAGACTTTGATGAAAATCTTTGATGGAAGACTTTGATGGAAGTTCTGAACTGAGCTTGATGATGGTATAGCAGGGAATAAAGTGTGGTCTGAGTTCATGTATTTGCCTTTGTGTTAGGCTAACCCTAAAATATGAAAGTTGGTGTGTAGCAGGAGAATTAAGTTGTGATAGGTTGGATTTCTATATTTTCTTACTAATGTGAATGTTTCTATTTATGTGATTTAACTTTGGGCAGTTTAGTAACATTGTTATCATAGGATGGTCAGAGGAAAGATTCTTTTTGTAGTAACAGTACATTTATTCTGAATAATAATAGGGCAGAATCATAATGCCGAGATTGTATAATTTAGCTCCTGCATTCTGAGAAGAGTTAGGCTAAGAGATATTCAGCTCATAGAACTAGTTAGTGCCAGAGTTGGAGCTGGAGCCCAGGTAGTCTCATTTCTGGTTTAACGCTTTTTCCACTTAATCATGCTGCCCAGAGAAAGTCCTTGTACTCTGTAAGCCCCCAGACATATGCACTATACTTCTACCTCCTGGTACTGAACATGTAGGGTGAGTCTTGAGGCCCAGCCAGCTTGCTTCCTTGCAAGCTTCATTCTGTGCTGTGTAAACATTGCCACACATTTGATGTGAATCAAAGTATTTAGCTGATCCCTCTGAACACATTATTTATGCCATATATTGCACTAGATCCCAACAGAAGACATGCAATGAGCACTTGGAATACTTGACCATTATTCTGAAAGTTAATATTTGTGTTTCAGCTAGAGGGATTGTGGGCCTGTTTGATATTGATTTGAGTTGCTAAGTAAAGTTAGAAGGTCAAAACAATTTTAAAAGATGTGTGGACTCTATCTGATAACATTTTGGCACTTAGCTTTTGTCTCCTTAAGGTGGCCTCCATATTGAACCATGGCAGATTTGCCTTGTTATTTTAAAAGAATACTGAATCTTTTGGGCCTTGGCAGTTGGGAAAAGGCAAGGCCACTGTGTGGTGTAATTATAGACAAAGGTATGTGGTCCTTTAGGGACACATTTTGAAAGGGAATCTCAGCTTGGCAGTCAAGTTTGTATACACAGTACCATATAGGAAGAAGAAGTAAAGATAACTGACATTTAGATTTGAAACCTGCCCCCACATTTTTTTTTAACTGTGTAAAAGAAACTAAAAGTAAAATAAATTACAGATAATTTGTTGTAATAACCACTATAATAATAGGCAATAATGTACTGGTAAGTATTTGGCAACCAGCTATCCAGGAGAAAAAGTCTTGATTTATATTATTTGTTCATTTTCTGGTGTGAATAATTTATGGCTGATTTTGAATAACCAAGTTGATGTCACTGATTGCAGAGCTGGGAAGAGATATGCAATAACATATCTATATCATATAGTATTTCCACTGTATGGATGGACTAGATGTAAATAAACTCAAGCAAAGATAATCGTAAATGTAGTAAAGAAATTAGTAAGTGATGAGTTTCAATATTTATTATCTTTGTTGTTGGTGTAATTTATTTAATCGAAGGCTTATGTAATTTAATTTTTAATGATGGCTTTGTTTAACAGTTGGCTAACACAATTCTGAAAAGTCAACAATCCACTCTCCAGTTGTTCTGAGTTTGCTCTGGCATACTACTTAAAACAGGTAACACTTAACAGAGCATGTATAGTGCAGGCCAAGCATAGTGTAAGTGTTTTCTGTGAATTATGTCATCTTCAAAGTAATGACTTGGAGTAGGTAACAGAGTATCCTTATTTTGCAGTTGCTAAAATTGAATCACATAGTGATTAAATAACTTGTCCGAGGTTACAGTTTGAAAGTGGCAGAGCTGGGATTCTAAACCAAGCCATCTGTTTCTAGAGCCTGTGGTCTTAACCACCTTGCCATTCTGCCTGTTGAGGTTACAGATATTCTTGAATGTCAGGCAGTAGTAACTATGATAAATTTTAAGTAAATTACTCATGCTTCAGAATTATTTTATGACTTGCTTCAATAATTGTTTGCATTTTATTTGAATTTTATTTATGACAAAATGTTACTATCCTTAATATATGAATGCTTACATAAATCAACAAGAAAAGCTATTCTCTCTTCAGTAGAAAAACAGAGCAGAGACTTCAATAGGCAGTTCATAAGAGAAGAACTAACAATGGCCAGTAAACATTGAAGGCAAGGACAGTGTCCATTTTGTTCATTGCAATATTAACCCAACCCTTGCAGAGTGCCTGACACATAGCAGGGCTCTATAAATGACTTTTAGTACCTGTTAATTTTTTATACATTTTAATGAAGCATTTATAAAGTTTTTCTGTCCTTTTGCTTATACTAAGCTATTTTCTAATGTTGCTTTTAAATAATTGAATTTTTAAAGAAAGTGTTTCTGATTATATAGTTACAGACATTTTGTTATTAAAACCCCCTAAGTTCAAACAAGGATGAAGAGGCCTACTAAATTACTTTTTTCTTAATTAAGAATCAGTGTATGCCATTGTTTCTAATTTCACTAAGTAAAATGGATATTCTTAAGAGAGCTCCTGAAATTATGAAAAATTTTTGTATAATTTCTAGAACCTTTAAATTACAAGTAGTGATGTTTTAGTGCATTGAGCTGTTTTATCTACAAACCTTGAGGTTGAGGAAGTGTACCCTGTACCTAGAATTTAGAGATTAATATTTTTCGTTTGTGGCTTTTCCCAGTTTGCCATCTCTTTCTCCTCTCTGGTAGATGTTTTAGCCATGTGAGAGCTCAAATATATTTCTTTTTTTCTTTTTTTTTTTTAAGATGGGGTTTCACCATTATGGCCAGGCTGGTCTTTAACTCCTGACCTCAGGTGATCCACCCACCTTGGCCTCCCAAAGTGCTCACAGGTGTGAGCCACTGCGCCTGGCCGCTCAAATATGCTTCTGATGGATGTTGTGAATTATTTTGAGACATAATAAAATATGTTAAAAACAATATTTTTGTTGGAGATTAGGAATTAGACATTTCTGAATTGGTTGAAAAGATGTGTTTTAGTTACATTACTAGACTTGTCTTCCTTGGTATAGATAAGCAGGATCTTGCTGTAGTACTTTTTTCTGAAGATGGAAAAGTCAGTAAGGATAAAGGTGGGAAAAATGGACAAACATTAATGGAATGGTGACCCAGGGTCAGACCCAGTGCTAAATGTTTATATGTATTATTCATCAAAGTAAAAGCTTTCTTATTCAGCAGTTTGGAAAAAGCACTTGATGGGTGTGATAGGGAACCAGTTCCTATGGAAAATATGCAGTCCACTAAAAGGAATCATATTGCTTGAAGACATTGGTTACATATCAGAGTACTTTGAAACCTTTGGGGTCAGAACCCTTTTCTGTATTCTGGAAACATCTCAAATAAAGTTGGCCAGAAATTTAAGTTCTGTTTTTGTCTGAAGTTATATTAACTTACTTTGAGTTTTATGTTGATCAGCGTATATCTGACAATGCAGTATGTCTTGTACTAATTAAAAAGGAAAATCAATTATTATATATTGTTTAGTCCATTTGGGAGATGACACACTCTTCAAATCATTGGAGCTATGAAGTATGGAGCATGAGATAGAGTAAAAGGAGTGTTTTCTATTGGAATGGTTGATGATTGTTGCCCCATTTGGTCTGTCTTATGACTTCTCATGCCATCACAGATCAATCTGTTATAAAAGATATAACCACTATGCTTTACCCATGTTATACATACTCCTGTTTCCTTTGCTGAGCCTCCAGGAGGCAGAAACCTTTCCTTCTGAACCTCAGTTTCCTCCTGCTTTCCCTCCTTCCCTTCATGATAGCAGTGGCCCTTGTTTTTTAAAAAAATTGGCATTTTTCCCCAGAAGGAAATTATATTAGTTTCCTTTGTTGGTGTAACAAATAATCACAAACTTAGTAGCTGAAAAAACACATGTATTATCTTACAGTTCTAGAGGTCATTAGTTCAAAATGGACCTTACAGTTATCAGCAAAATTGTGTTCTTTCTGGAAGTTGTACAGGGATATTCATTTCCTTGCCTTTTCAGACGGGCTTCATTCCTTGGCTCATGGCCATGTCACTTCCACCACTGCTTCATTGTGCCATCTTCTGTCACTCTGATTTCCCACTTCCCTCTGTTGGTAACCCTCGTGATTACATTGAGTCCACCTGGATAATCCAGGATCGTCCCCCCATCTCAAGATCCTTAACTTAATCGTATTTGCAGGGTCCCATTTGCCACCTAGGGGAGTGTATTCATAGGTTCTAAGATTGGGATATGAACATCTTTGGGGAACTGTTATTCCGCTTGCCACAGAAAAGTTTAGAACTTTAAGGTAAAATACTAGGTAGCACAACCTTTCCTATATTAGTTTATCATAATGGAGACCAGAGATGGTGTCTGCAACCTTTAGAAAAATCATCACGGTTTCCTTTAACACATAAAAGTATTATTTCATCAAAAATGAAGTATGACAAGTTTGGCTAATTATACTGTTTTGAATAAAAAGGGAGGGAATACTCAAAGGAAATATGACTTGACATTTTGCCATAGAGTTTTGTAATAAAATGCTAAGGCTATTGAAGCAAAACAAAACATTTTTTTCCCATCAGAAGTATCCCATCAGAAGTCTTATTTTCATAAATTGCTTTCCCAACATCCAACCTGCATATATAAAGAACATCTTTTGTCTTCTTCATCTGAAAAGTAAGATAAAGTCATATGGCCCTTAGATTCTTTTAGAAAGGCTATATTATTTTCTTAGTTGATTTAAGTCATGAAGTTGCTTTTATTAATTGAACTTTCTATTCTTACTCATTTAAGAAAATTATAATGTTAGATCAGTAAGGTTATCTGAAGAAAGGCTATCATTAGAAAGGGGCATGCCAGAATGAAAAGTAATGGTCCTTGTTAATTTATTTTATAACTATTTTTAGTCTTCTCTTCCCCACATTAAAAAAAAAATTGTGTGTGTGTGTGTGTGTGTGTGTGTGTGTGTATGTGAGCGCACATGCATGTGTTTAAATGGCTTAAAACTACACCTGTTTATTATCCCACTACTTCCATGGTTCAAGAGTCTGAGCATTCCTCGATAGGTGAGTTCTCTGACCAGGGTCTCACAAAGGCTGCATTTGTACTTGATTTTTAGAACATTGTGAAATTATAATCTAGCAGGGACTACAAAGATCCTTAGTAGGGGAGAATTTTAAAATTAAATATGAACATTATTGCTACCAAGCTGTACTTTATATATGGTAGGAAGATTCTGAAGAGCGTAGAAAAAGCAAAAAAAAAAAAAAAAGAATTTCAGCCTATTTAAAATAGCTGTCTCCTTGTACTTAGAATATATTTGTGAACATAGGAAATTTAAAATTAAGGGAAACATAGACTAACTAGAGTGCAAATTCTGAGGCTTGTTGAGTATCTCCTGCTGACTACCATCACCTCAGTCCTGCACGTGATAGGGGATTCCTTTGGTGCTGTTTATTTAATAGATAAGGCTTCTAAATGAACTGCCAGGATGCTTATAATGAGCAACCAGAGCAATTACAGAAGAGTGTTGTTGCTATGCAATTGAACCATAGGCCTATAATAATACACTAGGGACAAAGATAAGTGTGCTTACACATGACAGCTTTGGGTGCTCTGCTAAATCTCTTTATTGGCTGAATCTGCATGAAGTGGATGAAGCCTATTCTTTGTGCAAAACAGGATATATTAAAGGGGCTATAAACAGGTCTCACTATTCTCCTCAAAGAGTATTGAACTTCTTTTTGCATTTGTTTGGCTTTCTAGGAAGCTAAAAAAAAATACCAGGTAAGAAGTTTGCCTAGGTTCTTAAATTTTCGTCAGCTTATTAACCCCTGTGACTTTAGATTTACCTCCTATTGCTGAACTGACTTCATTAAAGGGGGATATAAAATTGGAATTAAGTCAGCAGGCAGTTTTAGGGGAGAGATTGTGATATTAATGAAATTGAGGGAATACTCCCTTTAGGGTATTTATTTTACTACCCTCGAGTTGCCCCTTTGAGTCAATCTCAGAGATGAGACATTTATTGCTAGAACAGACATTTATTGCTAGAACCCTAAAATCTCATGGAGAATGGAGGAAGAAAGAAAAGCAGAATAAATTACTCAATCTTAATTTTTTTTTTAGTCAGGGCATGAGACCATGATCTTTCATCATTTTGTTATCAAATACTCAAATTGTATGAAGTCATCTTTGTGTTCTGAATGCCTAATGTCTATTTAGATGCTAGCAAATATTTAATAGCATCTAATGTCTATTTAGATGCTAGCAAATATTTAATAGTTGCTAATAGTAGAAACATTTTATTTAATAGTTTTGCAGTGTTTTTCATTTAGTATAGTTGCTATTGATTGGGTCATTATTGGCTAAAATATTTCAATTAGAGTGGGAAACCAGATGTTTACAACATTTTATAATCTTTCAGGGTCAGCTCTTCTAGTTTAACCTTAGTTGCTACACTCCTGGTGTCCTCTGAAATGGCTGAAGCTCTGAACTTAGGGGAGGCAGAGGTGCTGGGACTTGGGCTTCAGAGGTATCTCATTGTTGGGATCATCTTTAAAGGGCATTTGCACAGACCTTTCACCCAGTTCTAAAAGCGGAGTCCTTCTGTGATTTAAAAATTGCTTGAATTGGTCATAGTCCTTTTTGGAAAAAGGTGACAAACTCAAGCCAGATAAAGAAGGTGCCTAATTAATTTGCTCAGTGTAGTCATGTTAGACTGAAGCTGTCCTGCCCTGGAAAAATGGAGTGGTTATAAATGCCTCAGATTTAAAATGTGTGTTTGTATACCTTTGTGTGACAGGCAACTATGAAAAGAAAAACAAGGCTTTTGTATATACTGCACATTATAGGAGGCTGTGTGCATTGGCCTTATTTATAACTCAATTTTCTTTTCATACCCAATTCTCCTTTCTATGTATCCCTTTCAGGCTAACTTTCTGCTTGCCAGATACTGTTCTAAATGCTTTACATATGTTAAATTAATCTGCATAGTAACTCCATGAAGTAAGCGTTATAGTTTTTATTCTATGGATTGGGAAATGGATGCACAGAGAGGCTGAGTAACTTGCCCAGGACCACACCAGGGGATTATAGTGAGTGGCAGAGCCGTGATTCTAACCTCGGTTGTGTGGCTCTGCAGCCTTTGCCCCCTCAGGGCTTACCTACACTGTGCTGTCTCTGCCACCGTCCTGCCTTTAATTTATCTTGCTGTAATTTTGTGAGTGACTTCAATCATTTTTCAAACATGGTGGGAGTACCACTGAAAAAACGGATAAAAGCTTTCAGTGTATATTTTGCCTCTTAACTCTTTTAGTTCAATAACATTTTGATTCAGCAATTAAACTTTAAAGATATCATTAGTTATTTTGGACCAAATACACCTCTAGAGTTACCTTTGGAGTCTTCTGCCAAACATCTTTAGAGAGTTCATTTTCATTTTTCAGGGTTCGCTTTTAATAGTTCCGTTGTGTGGTGCAATTAGGCTTTTCTTTTCTGAAAGCACCGCTGTTAACTTGCTGTGACAAATGCTGTTGAAGGAAACTGCCGCATTGTGAACAGGGAGAAAAAAAGAGATGCTTCAAATTAACTGTTTTCTTTGGTCTGTCATAGACTTATTAGGAGGTTAAATCCTCCTCTGCAGGACTGTTTGTGGCAGGTGCTATTTCTGTCACCAGGACAGTCTCTGCTAATTTTTAATGCAGCGACATCCCCAAATAGAAGCATTCTGTCATTCTCTCAGTCCTTCCATTTGTTGAAGGATTTTGATCAAAGAGTGCTTTTGCTTTTTATTTATTTAGTGAGCAGTAGCATCATATTTCATACAAAAATACCTTGTGTAATAGTAAAGTAAAATTTAACAAAGTGAAATAGTTTGTTTTCTTTGCTCATTTTCCATATACATAAATTTTTTATTTTAAAAATGAAATAGAAATATGTCTTCATCATGTGAACCTATATTTGTTTATATAATAAATGTAACAGTAATAATGAATAATTCTGTTTGAATGTTGAGAACATCACAATTGCTGCATTCTTGTTTTTATTTTCTCTTTAAGAATCAATGTATTTTTAAGTTACTGATAACAAAAAGCATGTGTAGATTTAGGAATTTCTTTACATGAGTAACGAAAGTTACAAATTTTTATTTTATTGACTACCTGGTAACTTTTTTTTTTGTCATGCTTAAAATAAGATAGGTCTGTTTTAAACCTATAAGGTTCTTAATGATTGAAGTTTTAATCTCTTGGGGCATATAATCTTGGATTCCAAAGAACAGCATCTTAATGAAACTCTAGTATAATAGATTAGAAAAATTTCCACAGAAAAAATAGACCTGTAAAAGCAAACAGTAAAATATTACCAACCACAAAAACTTCATCTCATTTTTGAATTTTCATTTCCCCCACCTTTCTTATAGCCAATTATCCGTTAAGAACTGTTTTTCTGAAAGTTGGCTGGCTTAAAAGAATGTTTTTCTGAAAAGTGCATCTCAAATTTGTATCTTAATTCCTTTTTGAGTAGTAGGAAACTAGTTTGATTATTTATACTTGTTTTATTTGTATTGCAAAAGAGTAACTGTTGGTAGATAAAAGAACTCAAATATTTTTTTGTTTTTTTTTTTGAGTCGGAGTTTCGCTGTTGTTACCCAGACTGGAGTGCAATGGCATGATCTGGGCTCACCGCAACCTCCTCCTCCTGGGTTCAAGCAATTCTCCTGCCTCAGCCTCCCGAGCAGCTGGGACTACAGGTGCGCACCACCATGCCCAGCTAATTTTTGTATTTTTAGTAGAGACAGGGTTTCACCTTGTTGACCAGGATGGTCTCGATCTCTTGACCTCGTGATCCACCCACCTCGGCCTCCCAAAGTGCTGGGATTATAGGGGTGAGCCACCGTGCCCATCAAGAACTCAAATATTTTTAGTCTTTATAGTTTCTTTGGGCAAATTTGTATTTCTTAAATAACATGAGAATTGAATATATTAAAATAGAATTTTAAAAAATATTTGCTTTGTAAGTGAATGTTTTAAATTAAATGAGAATATTTACATCTAGGGTTTGTAATATGGTAACATATTCTGAGGTTTGATACTCAAGACTATTTCATTTCAGTGTTTTATGGCAGAATTTGAGATTTTTAATAATGTCCCACATTTAAAACATTTGTCTACTTCATTTAGCACAAATCTTTCAGAATATTAAAAGCTGATTTACTGGCTAGTAGATATTAGTTTTGATCTCTCATTTGAAATATTTCACCCCTTATAAGATTTGCCTTGGGAGATTTTTTCTTTCTGTAGAATACAGTTTATGTTTCAGGTTTGCTATTTTTAGATGTTTTTTCTGAAAATTTTTATTTTAGATTTATTAGTAAATTTTCATCTTAATTAGAATTAGTTATGACCTGATTAAGACATTTCTTTTACTACTGTCTTTTTGAGCAGCTAGAAAATCATTTGAGTTTATTTTTAAGGGAGTAATTTCACTTTCAAACAAACAACAAGAAAAGCGTAATATAAAATTAAGTAAGCTGTTTAAAAGACATGACATCCACATTATAGAACTGTGAAGAATTTTTGTTAGATTTATATCAGTTACTATAGTATATTTGCTTCTTTTTTTTCCTTTCTTTCTTTTTGAGATAAGTCTCTTTCTTTCACCCAGGCTGGAGTGCAGTGGTGCCATCTCGGCTCACTGCAACTTTCCCCTTCTGGGTTCAAGCAATTCTTGTTCCTCAGCCTCCTGAGTAGCTGGGACTACAGGTATTACAGGTATGCCCCACCATGCCTGGCATTTATTTATTTATTTATTGTATAGATGAGGTTTCACCATATTGGCCAGGCTGGTCTCAAACAGCTGACCTCAAGTGATCCACCCGCCTCGGTCTCCCAAAGTGCTGGGATTACAGGTGTGAGCCATTGTGCCTGGCCTGCTTTTGTCTTATCAAGGAACTTATATTTCTAATCACATTATCTTTTAGTTAAAAAAAAAAAAAATGAGTGCTTTCTCTTGTTTTCAAAGTGACCTTGACATTGATATATCAGATTGCGGCTGGTGAAAATGAGGAAGACCTTTGGCAGGATACCATGTGCTTATAAGGCAAGTGGGAAAATAAGGCTGACACAGTTGCATCATCAGCTGGTAGTTAACTAAGATTTGGCTTTTTCTTCTCCATTTTAAATGAAAGATAGTATCCAATTTACAAAATGGATTTGCTTCAGAGTTTCTTTTTAAATGGACTTAAATAGACGTCATGTTAGCACATTTCCTTAACATGTTCTGTTAGGAAACCAAGGCATAATATTGATGACAATTTAGCATCCCGTGGTTTTACTTCATTCCATTCAGAAAGTCCAGAGCTGGATCCATGCCATACTTCCTTTTGGTAGCATGGGGAGAGGACCTGGCTTTTCTCTGGATCCCTCCCTGGTGTCAGCCAAGAGACTTTCCTGGCTTATTCTTTTCTCCACTGTCAGGGGCCTAGTACCTCCTGCTTCATCCCTCAGTTTGGGGCTGGGAACATGCTCCTCATCCTACCTTTTGTTGTTGTTGTTGTTTTTGAGACAAGTCTCACTCTGTCACCCAGCCTGGAGTGCAGTGGCATGATCTGAGCTCACTGCAACCTCTGCCTCCCGGGTTCAAGCAGTTCTTCTACCTCAGCCTCCCAACTAGCTGGGATTACAGGCACACACCACTGTACCCGGCTAATTTTTGTAGTTTTTGTAGAAATGGGGATCGGGGGTTTCACCATGTTGGCCAGCCTGGTCTTGAACTCCTGAACTTAGGTAATCCACCCGCCTTGGCCTCCCAAAGTGTGAGGATTACAGATGTGAGCCACCACACCTGGCCTTTTTATTTATTTATTTTTGAGACAGGGTCTCGCTCTGTTGCCCAGGCTGGAGTGCAGTGGCACAGTCACAGGTCACTGCAGCCTCGACCTCCCAGGCTCAAATGATCCTCACACCTCAGCCTGGGACTGTGGGCGCATGCCGCCATACCTGGCTAATTTTTGTAGTTTTTGTAGAAATGAGGATCTCACTATGTTGCCCAGGCTGTTCTTAAACTCCTGGACTCAAGTGATCCTCCTGCCTCTGCCTCCCAGAGTGCTGGTATTATAGGTAAGAGTCACCATACCCAGCTTCCTGTTCTTCTTTTTTCTCTCAGGCTTTTTGCTGGTCAGAACTCCTTGGAAACCTTAGGTGTTCCAGCCTGAAAGGAGGCTGTGTCTTGTTTTTTTTTTTTAAATGAAGACAACATGATGTAGCAGGAGAAATAAAACACACCTGGAGTCAGGATACCTAGAGTTATCCTGATGCTGCCTTTTTTTTTTTTTTTTTTGCTGTGAGACCTTGAGCAAATCACTTGCCTTTTAATTTTGGTAGGAATGGTGGGAATTTAGTGTATCTGATGTGCAGTTTGCATTATGTTACATCTGATGTTCCTTACTGCTTTAACGTTATATGAATGATCACATATTTCAGAAGGGGATTTGCAAATTATTAGGTTCTTTCAAGGTAGGAACATGTACTTTTTACATAGAATATGCAAATTTTTACACATAGTTGAACAAGAAACTCCTTAGAATTAACATGTTTATAGTTGGGTGTGTTATGAATAGCTGACGTAGCCTCAGTGTATTGCTATAAAATGCCACCATTTCTGGAAGAGTGGTAGCATGTTGTATATAAATATAATACATACATATTTTTTTGAGACGGAGTCTTGCTCTGTTGCCCAGGCTGGAGTGCAGTGGTTCGATCTCAGCTCATTGCAACCTCTGCCTCCTGGGTTCAAGTGATTCCTGCCTCAGCCTTCTGAGTACTGTGCACACGCCACCACACCCAGCTAATTTTTGTATTTTTAATGGAGTCCTGGTTTCACCTATGTTGATCAGGCTGGTCTCTAACTCCTGACCTTGTGATCTGCCTGCCTTGGCCTCCCAAAGTGCTGGGATTACAGGCTTGATACATATATTTTTTAAGAGATCGGTGTCATTCTCTGTCACCCAAGCTGGATTGCAGTGGCACAGTCATAGCTCACTGCAGCCTCAAACTCCTGGACTCAAGCGATCTTTCCATCTCAGCCTCCCAAGAAGCTGCAACTTGCCGCCATGCCTGGCTAATTTTAAAAATTTTATAGAGATGGAGTCTTGCTGTGTTGTCCAGGCTGGTCTCAAACTTCTGGCTTGAAGCATTCCTCTGCCTTGGGCTCCCAAAGTGCTGGGATTACAGGTGTGAGCCACTGCAGCTGGCCCATAAATATATTAACATTATAACTAAAATGTACTCTTTATCTGTTTACTGAAAGTACAGGTTGTCATCCTTTTATTTTTTTTATAGGCTAAAACATTTAGTGCTACTAGAAGACAAAAATAACAAAGTAAAGTAATGCTGATAAGTAAAAATGCTATATTTAAAATTCCTAAACATTTGCATATCAAAATTTAAATTGTTCATATCATTTCTTAGGAGAAAGTGAAGCAGAAAGATTATTTAAAAGTTATGCTCTTTTGATTGAAAATCTGTCTGAAATGTATCAGTTTCTTTTCTTGTCCTAGTTCAAGGTGGTAAGCATAATTAAGCTTTATTGAGTATCTTATTCTGATTCACAGAGTGAATCATGAATAGTTATGTTTACTACGATCTGTGTGGAAGGTGGGAGATTAAATTAAATGTGTGCAGGCACCAGTCAACGATTTATTAAATATTTTAATGCTTTGCATGTTTTCTTTCAAGTAGAATTATGAGGGATAGTATATTGCAGGCTCTAATTTCTTTTTCCTTTTTTTCCTGAGACAGAGTCTCACTCTGTCACCAGGCGCCAGGCTGGAGTGCAGTGACACAACCTCGGCTCGCTGCAGCCTCCGCCTCCAGGTTTCAAGCAATTCTCCTGGCAGGCTCTAATTTCTTTGGTTTCTAATGTTTGACTGTATAAAAATATAAACATTGTAAGATGGTAGTATTCATTATGAAATTTAATTTATGCTACTACTCAAATGGTTAGATTGTGAAATAAGGTTGTTTAATGGTGTTCGAAAGATTTGTATACCCCTTGAGACTCTAGATAGCACCTGACTGATGCCCTAACAGAAAAAGATGCTTGGAGCATTCAGAAGTTATGCCTCAGGGAGGGGCAGTTGAGATTTGTTGCCTGATACCAGGCCCATTCCTTGAATACTTGTGACTGATGAGATTGACTTTAGAGTGGAGAGAGAGAAGGAATTTGGGGTGCGGTAGTATCTTGGAAGCTTAAGGAGAGCACCAGGAAGCAAATTGTAGGGCAGAAGAGGGATGAGTGTCTTTCAAGAGAGGGTGGGGAGGTTTGGGAGAAGTGAGCCGGTAGTGTAGAGTCCTCACACTATCCTGCCTCCCAGCTGTTCCCTTTGCCATCAGATGCTGAGTGATTTGACATTGCAGCCGACCATGGAGGGCAGCATGGGTGATTAGGGAGGCTGCACAGCCCTATGGGATTCACATTAGGCAGTCCAGTATAAGCCAGACTTAAACCAGGCCCGCGTGACAAATTTGCCCACTAGCCATTATCACAATTTACTGAAGTTATCACTGACTGATAAATACAGAATACCAGCAGGTGGGAGAAAATGTTGTCTAATTTCTATTATTAGCTTGTGCTCCATCTGCTGATTATAAAAGTATCACTGGTTCATTTATTTTAACCTCTCAATTGAAGCTTACTATAGGAAAACAAATTGTAGAATATATCTTACTAGTCGTGGGAAATCAAATTTAATTTGAATAGCAATTAGTAAATAGCATGATACTTTATGCTGAACCTAAGTAGCTATGTCTCTAGTTTATTAAAGAAATGTTGGTTTAACTCAATTGTGGATAATTTTATTATTTTCATTTAGGAAATAATCACAATATGTTAAGTAAATGGTAGATCATTTTTTGCCCTTTCTTCTCCATGACTTTACAAATGAGAATGGAAAACATGAATTTTACATTTTTTTCCCTTTGCATTAGGTTTTTTAATGAATTACTGTGGTACGTTTTTATTTCAAACCATTCATGTCTCTGAACCCTTTTTGTTCTCAGACTTTTTGCTGGAGTGTTTAATAGCAAATATTAACTATTCCTATAGACTTTTGTATTTTTGAGAAAAAAGTAGCATGGACAATTTCAGTTATTATTATTATTTTTTTAACAAAGTACTGTTTTTCACAAGAAACCATAACAAACAAAAGTTGCCGGACTTCGTTAGGGCTTGGGTATGTGGCCCAGAAGTCATTGAGGTGTAACTTGGATGAAGTCATCATACCTCAGGGTCTGGTTCTTAGCCCAGGGAGACTCGCCCTTTCTAGGTAAACAAACAGCAAGTTACCTGATGTGTAAACCGGAACTTCAGTTTATTAACATATAATGAAAAGAATACACCAGCCAGGTGGTTTGGACATTCATGTTGGATAGAAGACTAGTGCATTTTTTTCTATTAGAAAAGCTGTATGAGAAGCCATAGTGTGCATGTAAATGGGAGTATAGGGATTGTATTTTGACCAGCAAAAAGTTTTATTTGGATGAAGTCCAACTTACCCGTTTTTTTCTTTTGTGGTTCATACTTTTGATGTCATCTCTAAGAAGTTGTTGCCTAACCCAAGATTATAAAGATATGCACCTACTTTTTTTCTAGAAGTTTTGTAGGGTTTTTTTTTTTGAGATGGAGTTTCGCTGTTGTTACCCAGGCTCGAGTGCAATGGCGCGAACTCGGCTCACCGCAACCTCCGCCTCCTGGGTTCAGGCAATTCTCCTGTCTCAGCCTCCTGAGTAGCCGGGATTACAGGCATGCGCCACCATGCCCAGCTAATTTTTTGTATTTTTAGTGGAGACGGGGTTTCACCATGTTGACCAGGATGGTCTCAATCTCTTGACCTCGTGATCCACCCGCCTCGGCCTCCCAAAGTGCTGGGATTACAGGCTTGAGCCACCGCGCCTGGCCTGTAGTTTCGTCCCTTCATTTAGGACTGTCATCTGTTTTGAATTAACTTTTGTATGTGACGCTGGGTACATATGTTAGTTATGTATGAAAGTCTACTTTTTCTAACACTATTTGTTGAAAAGACTGTCCTTTCTTCCACTGATTTACCTTGGCACCTCTGTTAAGAATCTGTTGACCTTATATTGCTGGGTCTGTCTGGACCCTATTCAGTTCCATTGATCCATGTGTTTAATTTTATGCTATTACCACACCATCTTGATGATGATAGCTTTAAATGTTGCAATCAGATAATGTGAGTCCCAGTTTTGTCCTTTTCCATAATTGTTTTGGCTAGTCTATTCCTTTATATTTCCATGTAAATTTTTAAATCAGTTTTTTTTTTTTATCAGTTTCTATAAAAATATTTGCCATGATTTTGACTGTAATTGTGTCGAGTCTAAAGATCAGTTGGGAGGCTGGACGCAGTGGCTTACACCTGCAATCCCAACACTTTGGGAGCCAACGTGAGTGGATTGCCTGAGCCCAGGAGTTCAAGACCAATCTGGACAACATGGCAAAACCCTGTCTCTACAAAAAACACTCATCTGTAGTCCCAGCTATTTGGGAGGCTGAGGTGGCAGGGGACTGCTTGAGCCTGGGAAGTCGAGGTTGCAGTGAGCTGAGATTCTGCTACTTGTACTCCAGCCTGGGGAACAGAGCAAGGGAAGACCCTATCTCAAAAAAAAAAAAAAAAAAAAAAAAGAAAAATCATTTGGGGAGAAATTCACAAGTAATAATATTGAGTCATTTAATCTGTGAACAAAGTATATATTTAGGTTTCCTTTAATTTCTCTCAGCCATCTTTACAGGTATATTGTATACAGTTATAGGTATTTTATATAGACTCATCTCTGGGTTCAAATCATGGTTCTGCCACTTATGAAGTGACCTTGGGCAAGTTTCTTAGCTTCTGTGAGCCTCTTCTTCCTTGTCTATAAAATAGGGGTAATATCTCATTGATTTTGTCTGAGGGTTAAGTGAATTGATGTATGTTAAAGGCCTAATGTTATGCCTGGCAAAAAGTTTACTGCACAATTCAAGTTAGTAGTTGTTATTATTATCATCATTGTCATCTTTACCATCAAGTAATGATGGCCTGTTGCACCCACGTCTGCCAAATAGTTATTCTTGCCCACAACCAGACGGTTAGTAGCAGCTGCTCAGGGCTCCCTTTATGGTCAGCATGGCTGATGAACACTGCCAAACGCTTGCTCTTAGGGGCTGTCTTTTCTCTATGCCACACTGCCATTCTCCAGCTGTAGCTGTTTACACATTCTTCCTTTGGATTATGTTAATACCATTGATTAGGCCACAGCTTTCCTTTGCATTTAGTTCAGGCTTCCTTTGATTTTTCCAATATTGCTTTCCGATTTTGCTTGGAAAAGGTTGCTCGAACTTTTTGTCTGTCACTGTCTGAATCTCTCCTACTACGTGTTTATGAGTTTAATTTTCAGAGTTTTGGGCTAGCTCATAATCACCCCATTTTCCACTTGAGTATTTTGTAGATCGGGCAGTAACTTAAGTTTATTAAAATAACTTTAAGTGCTTACACAGAATATGTATTTAAAAATTTTTCCTCATTTATGGGAAAGTGGGGGAGAAAACAGGATTTCTATTTAAAACTGATTTAATGATTCTATTTAGAATATGAGATGTGAAAATAATTTGCTATTGACTAAATCAGATTGTTGTTACACTGTTAGTCTTATATGGATTCAGAAAGACCATTGTTTTGAAATCAGAACTTTGTCACTATTCCCGTCCTGATGAAGTTTTCGAGTCAGCATTCTCAGGGTCCTTCAGTGAAATCAAAGTGATTTCTCATGGGGGGATTTGGGACATCTGTGTCTATGTGGTGTCTGCATTTTTGTACAGTCATGATTTAACTTCAGAAAGAGTCTGTATTTGGGACTAAATATTCTACTCTTTTCTGAATCATCAAATTATCATTCCATTATATTCGGTGTTGGTTTTAGAACAAAATATGCCACTTCCCAACTGTTTAAATCTGGGCAAAGCATGTATCTCATCTGTCCATCAATTTCCGTATCTCTGAAATGGGAATATTTATCTGTTTTGAGGTTTAATTTGAGTTATGCTCTTAGAATAGTGCCAGTAGGCACATGGTAGATAATACATGTTAGCAGCTTATTCTAGTTCTTTGAAGAGTGACATCTCATGCTTGCTTTATTCAATAAAAATAATTTAGCCAAATTGATGGTTTAACCAGTTGTTTTGTTATTTAATCATTCTGCTTAACTAGGAAATACTGAAGGGTTTTTTTTCCCCCCAAAATGTGAATCTGCTTGTTTTTACTTGAGAGCTGGTATAACTACTGTAGTAGTTCTGGGATAGTATTCTGACTCCATGGTGATGTTAATTTAAAATTTGGGGTAATAGTAAGTTTGGTTTTATTTTTTAAGATAATGTGGAAATTTTGTCTTCCAATAGTGAATGTGATTTTCTAAAGACCTTGTATTTTACCTTGTTTCTGCATAAACTAACTCAATCATAAGGAAGGTATTTGATTTGCTGACAGCCACGTAGGAAATCAAAACTCTTGGCTGTATCATTTGTTTCCCCAGTCCCAGATGATTCAGTTTCCTTAGAAACTGCATGATGTGCATGATTTATGAATTACATATCAAGTTAGCTTGAGAACTCTGTCAGTTGTTTAGACCTTCTTTTAAAGACAAAAATAATCTGAGTAATATTAATGAATAAATGATGATTTGTAGAATAAGTATATATTTAAATGTTTAAAAATAAATATGAAATTAAAAATATGGAAATGATCTTTATATAATCAAAAGAGTCATAATTTTGTGCCCTAAAGGAAATTTAACAAAGAATTCAGAATTAAAAGGCAGATAACTTTTACGTCTCATAAAGTGAATTCAAAATCACTTAAGCAGCCTCAGCTTGAAATGACACTACAGTAGCAAAACTTGCTGATTCTACTTTTTATGAATCAGTCATGGGTGAGAAGTGTTCTTGTTTGTAAGGGATTACTGATAATTATTATCAACAGAATAAAGGCTTACCCTAACAAGATCTGGGGAGGATTACAGTTTGGTTTAATACAGTTATGTTCATTTCCTCTGTGGAAATGTATTTAATGGAACTACTTTAGTATGGTCATTACAGCATTGTCTCTTCTAAGATGTGGTCTTAAAAAAATGTACTATTGCAGTGGAATTTTAGGTATCTCTGTATTGAGCTTCAGCAGATTTGAATTGTCAAAAAAGACTAAGATATATTAAGATTTCCTTGGAGCAAGCAATATAATATTTCATGTTATTTCTTTCTCTTTAAATCAGTATATAGTATCAATAATAAATTTTAATAATATCAAAACAGTTATCTCTGTGAAACTAGGGTCATAATTATCTCAAAATTTTTTAGCATTTATTTTTAGTCTTATTTAATAACATATTTTCCTAGAACTGTATTTCAAAGTCATTGCAATAACCTGGTTTTCAGAATTTGGAAATTGTCTAAATCCTTCTGATTGTGGAGTCACAGATGATCTATCTGATTACTATGCATTCAATCCTTACGGTAAAAATCTAATTGTAGTTGGAGCCATTGGGGTGTTTTACTAATTATATAATATATGCACCTTAGTGTATCCTGCATCTTGGTAGTTTGATTTTGTAAATGAAATCTATGATTTAAACAGTATATTCAGATTTACACGGTAAAGATACCCAGCTAAATTGTCAACAATTTGGAAGACCTAATTTGGTCACATGTTTGGTATTGAGGACTTTAGATTCAGTGAAATGATGTCATGACCCTTGACCTTTGTTCTTTGCTTTCTTTTTTTCTTTGCTTTCATTTATCTGATGGGAAAGCTGCCTTCATTTCTAGCACTGTAATTCGCATTTTTGGAGATTTGGTTACAAAGAAATTGTATCTGTGCTTTTCAGATTTTTCCATGAACTGTAGAAATTCCTGTGGCACTGGCTCTTTGGAAATTGTTTAAGCTTTAACGTAAGGCATCTTAGAATAATGTAAAAGGTCAGGGTTACCACAGTATTAAATTATTTGAGCTCTTGGTCTGTCAGGATGGGAGTTGACTTTGTTGACCAGCTTGGTGCCTGTAAGATTCATATTCGGGGTTGTGGGAGTTGGAAAAGTGTCTCCTCATATCTTTCTTACTGAAATGGAGCTCTGCCTCTGACTATGCAGAAAATGATTGCATGAAGAGTTTGATAATTATATCAAAAGAAAATGGTGGTGGCTAGGTTAAATGGAAGATGCTTGTACTCACCTTGTTCTGTTAAAGGCTATCCTATTTTTCTTTTTCATATTTTCAGTCTTCTTAACACTTAAGAAACTGAGGGTGTATTTAATCAATAGTGTCACTACTATAGATATTAAGAAAGAAAAAAAACACTACCTATGGAAAACTAAGCAAAGTATCAAGTAAGATAGCAGCATAAATTTAAAAAGTGATTTCCCGAGGAGTAGGCTATATCCAAACACTTGGCTAATATGGTTGCCCTTGTTCTAGAGTTAATGGTAGGTATGCTATAGTGTTTTAGGAGCCCAAGGGTTTTACAGTCTTGGTTCTGCCAGTTAACCTCTCTAAGATTGACTTTCCTCACGTTCAAAATATGGATAATGTCCATTACCCGATTTTTGCGAGAATCAAATGGGATGATATATGTAAAGCGTTGAGCTCAATGCTTAACACATAAAAAACAGCCCCCAAATGACAGCTATTATTGTGTAGATTTTTATCTCAGCTATGTACTTTGGATTATTTGTCAGTACTGTAGTGTCTTTTAATGTATGCTATGTTCTGGGCCTTCTTAAAGTATAATGATTTCCCGTTTCTCAAATTGAATTTGACCTTTTCAAAAGACTGGAATTTACTGAAGACAAGGAATTATCCAGTGCTTTATGAATGGGGATGTTTATATTGGATTGGCTGGCTGCCAGGTGGCAAACAACATTCAAAAGCAGACATAAATTTTTCCCTTCCAAGAGGCCACATGGTGCTTCTTTCCTGCGTCAGGCTCCCATGATTATCAATGGGTGTAATGTGTATAGAGCAAGGGAAAGGTCTTGCTACTAAAAAGTAGGGCACTGTGCTATATCAGATAAATTAGTACGTTCCCATGAGCTCATGCTTTGTCCTAAAAGATGTCTTTGTCTTGAGGTCCTGTTACAATCTAGCTGGTAGTTAAGAGTCAGTATTTAATATAATTCTCAGTGGTTGAATCCTACTAGGATGTTCATAGTTTGTAAAAAAACAAAAACAAAGAACCTAGTAGCATTAAAGCCCAAACAAAAATATTTATTAAAATCTTACATGCTACACTTTGTTAAAGTGTTACTGGCTGAGTTTCCTGTTACCAAATTTAAAAGGTCGACTTATATTTTTTCCCTAAGTTTTAAGAAAAGTGGTGCTTAAATTTATAGCTAAGAAAATTTTTGCTCATTGTCATGGATATCAGATAATGTAATTTTGGTTGTTTATAGAATTATATTATAAAATTTATTTATTTTTATGTTTTTTTTTTGGTCTTTTTTCTTTTTTTTTAATATATATTATAAAATTTAAATGGGATGCTTATGTTGTTAATTCCATGTCATCGTTCATTCTCTTTATAATGCTCAGTTTTCAAGCCTGTTTTCAGATTATTCCTAAAATGTAAAAATTAAATAGATGAATGAAAAAACAAATAAGAAGTAGAAATGGTAGTAGATATTAAGGAATTAGAAATTGGCTTAAATTTCTCCCTTATTAACTGTTACATGGACAGCTGAGCATGGTGGCTCATGCCTGTAATCCCAGTACTTTGGGAGGCCAAGGTGGGCAGATCACCTGAGACCAGGCATTCAAGACCAGCCTGGCCAACATGGCGAAACCCCTCCTATGCCAAAAATACAAACATTAGCTTTGTGTGGTGGCACGTGCCTGTAATCCCAGCTACTCAGGAGGCTGAGTCAGGAGAATTGCTTGAACCTGGGAGGTGGGGGTTGCAATAAGCAGAGATCATGCCCTTGCACTCCAGCTTAGGTGACAGAGCAAGACTCTGTCTCAAAAAAAAGTATTATATGACCTTTATTAATAAGATTAGAACATTAAATAACTTTTATATTATCATTTCTTTAGTCTTACATTATGATTTTTTCCTTAGAGCTTCTCAAGCATCTTATTATATGTAAGTCCTTTATGAACATGTCAAGAGTCTTTGGGTTCTCCAGGTAAATATAAAGATGAAGTTGTATATTTGGTGGGGTGTAGGTGGTGGGGAAGATAATTTTAATTCTCTCTGGACATTTTATAGGAGAAGAAATTTCTGATCCTTGACTAGCTTGTGAATAATATACATTAAGTGAATATATACTCCCAGTATGAAAATAGTTTATAGGACCCTTTCATATTATTATCTTATTAGATATTCTCAGATAGTGGTATTTCCTCATTCTATAGCAAACAGACCTGAGAATCAGAGAAGTTAAAGGTTTTACCTAAGTTTATACAAGTGACAGTACTTAAGTATCTCCTGAGTGTAAGTGAAAAACAGCCTTCGAGACTGGGGAGATAAGACAACTAAATGCATTGGATGTTATCCTAGAACAAAAAGAGGGTATTAATGAAAAATGGGTGAAATCCATATAAAGTCTTGAATTTTTGTTTTAAAAAACATGGAAAAGGTTAATAATTCTTTGGGGGAACATAAAAAGTTTGAAGACAACTGAACAGATTAAAATTTTGCACATGTGTGAGTAGATAGGAGGATTTTTTTTTTCCCTGAGACAATGTGGAGTGCATTAGTGTGATCATGGCTTATTGCAGCTTTGACTTCCTGGGATCAGGTGATCCTCCTACCTCAGCCTCCTGAGTTCCTGGGGCTAACAGATATGCGCCATCATGCATGGCTAATTTTTTTGTATTTTTTTGTAGAGATGGGGTTTCACCATGTTGCCCAGGCTGGTCTCGAACTTTTGGGCTCAACCAATCCTCCCTCCTCAGCCTCCCAAAGTGTTGGGATTATAGGGGTGAGCCACCATGCCCAGCCTTAAATAAGAGTTTTTATTTATTTTTTTATCAAGTTGTTGCTATATCCATGGCATTGTAACTATTACACTTTTGAAAATGCTTCTCTACAACTTTTTGAAACTTGCTGAGTTTCTTGAGTCTTCCACAATACAAAAGTTATTTTTATATTCTAGAGAAAGGTAGCTTCTTTTTGCTGGGGATATTCTCATCCTGAGATATCAGAGGCGCCATGGAGATTGGAGATAGGAGTTTTTCATTGTACTATTGCTTTTAGTAGAGAAACTTCAAAAATAACCTGAATGTTTATCAATATTATAATATATAAGTGTTTTTTTTTTTTTGAGATGGAGTTTTCCTCTTGTTGTCCAGGCTGGAGTGCAATGGCATGATCTCGGCTCACTGAAACCTCTGACTCCTGTGTTCAAGTGATTTTCCTGCCACAGCCTCCCGAGTAGCTGAGGTTACAGGCATGTGCCACCACGCCTGGCTAATTTTTTATATTTTTAGTAGAGATATGGCTTCTCCATGTTGATCAGGCTGGTCTCAAACTCCTGACATCATGATCCACCCACCTTGGCCTCCCAAAGTGCTGGGATTACAGGTGTGAGCCACCATACCCGGCCTGTAATAGATAAGTTAATGATTGTATAGTTGGGCAGTTATTACTATGTACAGTTAAGAAAATGAACTAGAATTATATCAACAGCGTTAACGCAAAAAAAAAAATTGTAAGTAAAGTAGGTTGCCAGTTAAAAACAAACCTTTGAATACTTTTCTAAAAACTTTAACATTGTGCTATATGTACATGATTACAAAATCAAACAGTACAGAAGGATTTATAATGAAAATGAAGTGTTTCAATTCCTCTTCTTCCCTTTCTCTACTTAGTTCCTACAATCTATTGCAGTCATGTTTAAGTGTGTCTGGTGGTTACAGGCATACCTTGGAGATACTGTGAGTTCAGTTCCAGACCTCCACAATAAAGCAGGTATTGCAATAAGTCAAGTCAGAGAAATTTTTTGGATTCTTCATACATATAAAATTATGTTTGTACTATACTGTAGTCTATTACATGTGCAACAGCATTATATCTAAAAGAACAATATATACACCTTAATTAAAAAGACCTTATTGGCTGGGCACGGTGGCTCATGCCAATCCCAGCATTTTGGGAGGTGGAGGCAGGCGGATCACTTGAGGTCAGGAGTTCGAGACCAGCCTGGCCAACATGGTGAAACCCCATCTCTACTAAAAAGATACAAAAATTAGCTGGGCATGGTGGCATGTGCCTGTAATCCCAGCTACTTGGGAGGCCGAGGCAGGAGAATTGCTTGAACCCAAGAGGTGGAGGTTGCAGTGAGCAGGGATGGTGCCACTGCACTCCAGCGTAGATGACAGAGCAAGACTCTGTCTCAAAAACAAAAAATAAATTTTAAAAATACAGAAAAAGCCTTATTTCTAAAAAAGAAAAAAATGCTAAACTTATCTGAGCCTTCATCGAGCCATAATCTTCATACTGGTGGAGGGTCTTGCCGCAATGTTGATGGCTGCTGACTGATCAGGGTGGTGGTTGCTGAAGATTTAAGTAGCTGTGGCAATTTCTTAAAATAAGACAACTGTAAAGTTTACCATATCAATTGACTTCTTTTTTCAAAAGTGCAGTGGCACAATCATAGCTCACTACTGCTCAGAACTCCTGGACTCAAGCAGTCCTTCTGCCTCAGCTTCTAGAGTACGTAGGATTATAGGTGCAAGCCACTGGAGCCCACCTGAGATGCTGTTTGATAGCATTTTATCCACAGTAGAACTTCTTTCAAAATTGGTATTAATCGTCTCAAACTCTTGTGCTGCTTTATCAACCAAGTCTATATAATATTCTGAATCTTTGTTGGCATTTCAGTAGTGTTCACAGTGTCTTCACCAGCAGTAGATTCTGTCTCAAGAAACCTCTTTCTTTGCTGATCCATAAGAAGCAGCTCCATGCTCTCCCCCTCCCTTCCCCCTCCTTTATTTTAAAAAAAAAAGAAGAAGAAGAAGAAAAAAAGAAGCAGCTCTTCATTCATTCACATTTGCTCAGGAGATTGCAGCAATTCAGTCACATCTTCTTCATGCTTTGCTTTGAATTCTAATTCTCTTGCTGTTACTACCACATCTGCAGATACCTCCTCAACTGAAGTCCTAAACCCTTTAAAGTCATCCATTGGGGTTTGGAGTCAGCTTCTTCCAAACTCCTGCTAAGGTTGATATTTTGACCTTCTTCCATAAATCATGAATGTTCTTAATGGTATCTAGAATGATGAATCCTTTCCAAAATATTTTCAATTGGCTTTACCCAGATCCATCAGAGGAATCACTGTTGATGGCAGCTGCAGCCTTACAGATATATTTCTTTCCTTCCTTCCCTCCCCTCCCCTCCCCTCCCCTCCCCTCCCCTCCCCTCCCCTCCCCTCCCCTCCCCTCCCCTCCCCTCCCCTCTCTTTCTTTCTTTCTTTTGATGGAGTCTCACTCTCTCACCTAGGCTGGAGTGCAATGGCGTGATCTTGGCTCACTGCAACCTCTGCCTCCCAGATTCAAGTGATTCTCCTGCCTCAGCCTCCTGACTAGCTGGGATTACAGGTGCATGCCACTGCGCCCAGCTAATTTTTGTATTTTTAGTAGAGACGGGGTTTCAACTTCTTGGCCAGGCTCATCTAGAACTCCTTACCTTGTGATCCACCCACCTTGGCCTAACAAAGTGCTGGGATTGCAGGCGTGAGCCACCATGCCAGGCCCAGAATATACTTCTTAAATAATAAGACTTGAAAGTTGAAATTACTCCTTGTTTCATGGGCTACAGAATGGATGTTATGGTATTAGGAATGAAAACAACATGAATTTTCTTGTATTTGTCCATCAGAGCTCTTGGGTGACTAGGTGCATTGTCAATAGACAGTAATATTTTTGAAAGAAATCTTTTATTCTGAGCAATCTCAATAGTGGGCTTAAAATAGTCAATAAATCCTTCTGTAAACAGATAAGCTGTCATCCAGGCATTGTTGTTCTATTTATAGTGCTGGGAAGAGTAGTTTAGCCTAATTTTTTTTTTTTTTAAACAGAGTCTAGCTCAGTTGCCAGGCTGGAGTGCAGTGGTACGATCTCAGCTCACTGCAACCTCCGCTTCCTGCGTTCAGGCCATTCTCCTGGCTCAACCTCTTGAGTAGCTTAGACCACAGGGACACGCCACCATACTCAGTTAATTTCTTCTGTTTTTAGTAGAAATGGGGTTTACCATGTTGACTAGGATGATCTCGATCTCTTGACCTTGTGATCTGCCTACCTTGGCCTCCCAAAGTGCTGGGATTACAGGCATGAGCCACCGTGCCTGGCAGTTTAGCCTAATTCTTAAAGGCCGTACCATTTTCAGAATGGCAAATGAGCAACAACTTCAACTTCAGCCTTATTAGCCCCTAATAAGAGGGTCATCCTGTTTTTTGAAGCTTTATAGCCAGGCTTTGCCTTCTATCCAACTACGAAAGTCCTATGTGGCATCTCCAATAAAGAGGCTTACGTTGTATAGTCTTCTGTTAGAAGACTTTGTCCACATTGATAATCTGTTGCTTAGATTTACTTTCCTCAGTGGTTTTAGCCAGATTTTCTGAATAACTTGCTGCAGCTTCTCTATCAGCAGTTGTTGCTTCACCTGGAATCACGTTATGAGATGTCTTCTTTTCTTGAATCTTATGGACGTACCTCTGCTAGCTTCAAACATTTCTCCTCAGCTTTGTTACCTCTAGCCTCCATAGAATTGAAGAGAGTTAGGACCCTGCTCTGGGTTAGACTTTGGTTAAGGGAATATTGTGGCTGGTTTGGTCTTTCTAGACCATTGTGGCTGGTTTGGTCTGTCTAGACTTACTGTTCTCCATGTCAACAGTAAGGCTGTTTCTTATCATTTATGTATTCACTGGATTTGCATTTTTTTTTTTTTTTTTTTTTTTGAGATGAAGTTTTGCTCTTGTTGCCCAGGCTGGAGTGTAATGGCACAATCTTGGCTCACCGAACCTCTGCCTCTGGGGTTCAAGTGATTTTTCTGCCTCACTGGCACCTGCCACCACTTGATAAAGCCAAGCACAGTAAAATGAGATACGCCTTTACTTCTATGTCTCTAAATCAAATGCTTATACTGTGATTTTTAGAAAATATGCGAACTGCAGACATTTGCTGTTAATTCCTATTAAAATAGATGAGGATTTACTCTGCTGATAGTCCCCTCCCTCCCTTTCTCCTTCCTTTCCTTCCTTCCTTGTTATATTACTATAAGAGTATTTAATTTTTTTAAATTTAAATCAGGTTGCTTATGAACATAGTGTAAAAGTGAAATAATTCTACAAAGCTTATTATGAAAATCTGCAGTTGGTTCTGTAGCCGTTCACCCCCACCACTCCCAACCATTGCTTGCATCCTAGAGATAAGCATTTCACACTGTTGGCTGTTTCTTTTGATATTTAAATCATGTCACTAGATAACATATTTTTGGATCTACTTCTTGATTTTCTGTTTTATGTCCTTGCTATTAGATTTCCTCTCTGGAAGGAGAGCATTTAGCTCACTCTCACCCCTTCTACCACTAGACAGGTCATACTCTGCATTTTCTGCCTCCCAATGTAGTTACCGCATTAATTTGTCTAGATCACTCTTCTCTGTCACGTTATTGCGACTTAGTAAATGCTATTCGCAGCTGTGGCATGCGTAAATTACAATAACGAGTGTTTCTTGTATGACTTTCTGTGTTTGTGCTCTGTAGTTAATAACTGTCTTGCCTCTTTGCTTAGTTTTCTATGTACTTACCATAAATTTATCCCAGTTGTTAAAATTTTCTCTCCAAACATTCACACACATCAGGTATTGCATCTTTTTGGTCTTACTTGCACAGAGTCTTGTGAGCTATTCTGCTTCATTCTGTATGGTTGCCCTGTATCCCTGGGGCATAGGTAACCATCCCTCCGGGGATGCCATTGGCCTCTTTCTGTGTGAGATCCCTTTCTGCTGGATCCTGTGGTCTCCTCTTGGATTACAACTTGTTTTCACAGTCTTCTCTAGTAGCACCATGAGGAAAGATGCATGAAAGAGAAATTTTATGTGTCCTAGAAAATTTTTTATTCATGCTCTTGTACTTAATTGACACTATCTAGGTTGTAAAAAATTTTTCCTTCAGACTTTTGAAAGCACTGAGTGATCTGTTGTCTACTGGGCTTTCACTACTGCTATTACAAAATCTCACTGATCATTCTCCCTTCTCTTTCCCTCCCCATTTCTTTCTTGACATTCTAGGATTGTGATTCTAAACCCTGGCCTCACTTTAGGATTATCTGGGGACTTTGGCCAAATCCTGGTATGAGAAATTCTGAAGTAATTGGTCTGGAGTGGAGCCCAGACATAAATATTTCTGAAAAGCTCTCTAGGTAATTCTAAGATGTAGCCAGAGTTGTGAGCCACTGTTTTAGTGTCTTGTCTTTGTCTCTAATTGCTGAAATTTCTATGATGTGGGTCTCTTTTCATTCATTGTGCTAGGTACTTGATTTTTCCATTAATCTGGAGCTTTATGTTAATTTTGGTAATCAAAAGATTTTACTGGATGGGTGTGGTGGCTCACGCCTGTAATCCTAGCACTTTGGGAGTCTGAGGCAGGCAGAACACAAAGTCAGGAGTTCAAGACCAGCCTGACCAACATGATGAAACCCCCGTCTCTACTAAAAATACAAAAATCAGCCAGGTGTGGTGGCACGTGCCTGTAATTCCAGCTGCTCGGGAGGTTGAGGCAGGACAGTTGCTTGAACCTGGGAGGCAAAGGTTGCGGTGAGCTGAGATCATGCCATTGCACTCCAGCCTGGGCAACAGAGCGAGACTCCATCTCAAAAAAAAAAAATTATTTTCTCCATTACTTTAAAAATCTTCTATTATTTTAAGTCCCTCTGCTTGTCTCTCTTCTGATTTTCTATAACTTTTTCCTTTTGTTTTGTTTACGGAGTGAATTCCTCAGTTTGATCTTCCAACGCTTTCGCTGAGCTTTTCTGTTTTACAATCCTATTTTAGTTTTTCTGAGAATTCATTTTTTTATACTCTATTTTGCTTTTATGGCATCCTGTTTATATTTAAGGATGCAGTATCTCTCCTCCTTTCTAAAGATATTCGTAATTTTTCGTTAACTTTTTATCTCTGTTCCTTGGTCTGAAATCTGTTATTTGTTTTAGTCTCCTGGTTTCCTGTAAGGGGCTTTGCTCTGAAGTTCTTGGTTGCATACCTATTTAAGTTTATAAGCTAATTATGTGGTGCTATCTGTGTGGTGGACTTGTCAACCTTAGCCTTTACCATGGGATGATCTAGCTGGGTCATTGCAGTGGGGGAATCCCTGGGATCAGAATCTTGGGATCGTTTCTCTTGGGCTGGTCATATTATTTAGGGGATGCTCTTTTCAACTCTACCTTTGGGAGCTGATTAGGCAGAAGATGGTTGGAGGATAAGTTTTAGGATGGGAAGGCATGCTTAATTTGCCTTTCCATTTGTGTCTCTTGTCTTGCAGATTAGAGGCACTCTCTCTTTTACTCTCTCCAGAGACTAAACCTCCAGCCTTCTGGAGGTTGGGCAGTCAATTAAGAGAGAGGACTCTCTTTCTTAAACTTTTCCTTTCTGTGTCAAGGCCCACTCCCCGCCAGCTTCCATGGCTACCTGCTGCTGTCCTTTTCTGGTGGGGTTTTTGAGGGGTTTCAAGGTGTGAATCACATTGCTTCTCTTAGGTTTCCTGGTTGCTGGCTTAGGGGTCACCTCTTTGTTGAGTCAGGTACAGTTCATTCTTTGGCTTTCCAGCTACCAAATGTTGTTCTGAAACTCCTTTTTCTTTCTCCTGTTGGTAAGTGCATATCCTAAACACAGATTTCATTACTGTGAATGTAATGCATTTTCAGGAGAGAGTAGAGGTGAACTACAGTTCATCTGCTCTGTATAATCAGAACTGAATAATGTGATTGTGGTAAATGAAAAATAAAGAGATGGTAAAAGACCTCAGATTGTCATAATGATGCTATTTTGCATGTCAGCTCTGAGGTTCAGTCAGAATACTCGGTGTGGATAATGTCTGCAGAAACCTAGTAATAACTCATGCTTGGTGTTCTTGGGTTGGTGGCAGATAATGCTGCAATCCTTTGGACTGAAAGTTAAATTTAGAAAAGTTATTTAAACTCTCCTGTTGCAATGTGGACACCCTTTATTAAAATAAAATATTTGGTTTAGAAATCCTAAAAACATTGTGTTGATTTCAATCAGAAAAGCTTGACTTTTCTCCTTAAATCAGTCATGACTGTATTAACATTTTAAATATCGTTTTCTTGATACCATTTACACCTCAGTGATGTCACAAAGAAAATTGAGAAATTATAACTCATTTTCACTCTTTTATTCTGCATTAAAACATGGAGTTTATATTTTAAGATCTTTAATGTTTTATTTTAAGATCTTTTTCTTTCTCTAGGGAATTGATAATATAACACTTTAAGGAACTTTTAATAAAAACAGTTTTTGGATCAATTGAATATCATTACTAATGATCAGAGATTATGTACATTCTTCACTGCATGTTCATGTAAATTTGGAAGGCCAGTCTGAAATTTGTGTATATTTGCTCCATTAAGAGAAAGCCAGATTAAAAGTTTTTATGCTATCAGAAGCGATCTTTGAAAAAATATTGCTTTTCTTTTCAAAAGCATAGTGTTCTTGTCTGTCTTAGGACCTCTTTTGTTGTTAGAATTCTTTGTGGGTTGTTTAAGAGAACAAGATTTTATTTTGAAAAACTTAAAATCTACAGAAAAGTTGAGAGAATAGTTATATAAACTTTATGTATACCCTTCGCCTTAGTTCACTGAGTGTTAACATTTTGCTGAATTTGTGCTTTCTCAATTTTTTTTACCATTAAAATATAAGTTTAGATATCATGACATTTTGTCTCTAAATAATTAAGTATTTGTCTTGTCAGAGTAAGTACATTCTTTTTACATAATCATAATATCATTTTCAGCTCTAAGAAACATTCTATGATACCGTCTAATATATGGTATACATTCCTTCTGGATTTTCCCCAGCCTTTAACTTCTAGCTCTTCCCCGCCCTCCAGGACTCAAGATGCAAATAAGGATTGCCAGAACAGTGCCTTCTCCTGACTTTATTTATTTATTTTTTTTGAGACAAGGTCTCACTCTGTCATCCAGACTGGAGTGCAGTGGTGTGATCATGGGCTCACTGCAGCTCAAAAGATTGTTCCTTCTCAGCCTCTGAGTAGCTGGGACTACGGGTGCATGCCACTATGCCTAGCCACATTTCTGTATTTTTTGTTGAGTTGGAGTTTCGCCATGTTGCCTAGGCTGGTCTCAAACTCCTGAGCTCAAGCAATCTACCTGGTTTGGCCTCCCAAAGTGTTGGGACTATAGATGTGAGCTACCACACCCAGCCAACCATTTGTCTTATAGGATGTCCCAAAATCTGGGTTTGTCTTATTATTTCCTTATGATTGGATTCAAGTTAGAACATTTGTGGCAAAATTATTATAGCAGTGATAGTGTTTACTTCTTATTGCAGCATATCAGGAAGCACATATTAGTGTATTCCATTAATGAAAGTGTTGAATTTGATCACTTAGCCGGGTGTGGTGGTGTACTCTGTATTCCCAGCTACTGGGGATATTGAGGTGGGAGGATTATTTGAGCCCAGGAGTTATAGGAGCCTGGGCAATATAGTGAGACCCTATCTGTTAAAAAAAAAAATCGATTATTTAGTTGAGGTGCTATCTGCTAGATCTCTTCATTGTAAAAGAACCTGTTTTAGCCGGGCGCGGTGGCTCAAGCCTGTAATCCCAGCACTTTGGGAGGCCGAGGCGGGTGGATCACGAGGTCAAGAGATCGAGACCATTCTGGTCAACAGGATGAAACCCCGTCTCTACTAAAAATACAAAAAATTAGCTGGGCATAGTGGCGCGTGCCTGTGATCCTAGCTACTCAGGAGACTGAGGCAGGAGAATTGCCTGAACCCAGGAGGCAGAGGTTGCGGTGAGCCGAGATCACGCCATTGCACTCCAGCCTGGTTAACAAAAGCGAAACTCCGTCTCAAAAAAAAAAAAAAGAACCTGTTTTAGTATTTTTCCTCTCTTGTAATTAATGGTTAAGCTGGGAAATTTGTACAGGTCATGTTCCCCCAAAGCCTTTTACCTAATAGTATTCCTTGATCCTTACCTGAATAAGTTATTAATATTTAATTGTAAAAATGGTGATCATTTCTTTCTTATTAGCTGGCGTTCATCCACAAAGAAGAGCTTTCCTTCATCTCCTTTTCTCTTCTTAACCGTTATTTTTGACTTTTAAAAAAAAAACAAAACTCAGTGTGTTAGAATTCATTATCATTGCTATTATATTTGATGTTTAAATTGTCCCAAGTTTGGCTAGTGGCAGCCTTTTGAAGCTGGCTTCTGTGTCCTTTTTGCCGTATTCTCAGTAATCTTTAAGTATTTCCTTTGCTTTTTGGTACAACAAGCTGTTTCAGGCTCACTTTGTTCTTTTCCTTCCCCAGATTTGGAATAGGTGATTTCTGTAATAATTCTCAGTTTATTTCAGTGGTTCTTCATATTTATAAATAAAGATTGGGCACTAGATATGTTTATTGCTGCTAATTATGACTACATCTAGGCCCTTTCAATAGGAATACCTAGGAAATAGATAGCTTTTTCTTTTGTTCTTTGTTTTTTTTTTGAGACAAGTTCTCACTCTTGCTCAAACTGCAGTGTAGTGATGTGATCGTGGCTCACTGCAGCCTTGACTCCCGGGCTCAGGTGATCCTCCTACCTCAACCTCCTGAGTAGCTGGGATGAGGGGCTTGTGCCACCACATTTGGCTAATTTTAAATTATTTGTAGAGATGGATCTTCCTATGTTGCCCAGGCTGGTCTTGAACTTCTGGACTCAAGTGATCTTCCCACCTTGGCCTCCCAAAGTGTGGGGATTACAGGTATGAGCCACCATACCTGGCTAGATAGCTAATTTTTAAAGCATAAATTTATTACTGATATTCCCTATTTAAATTTGATACTGTAGAGTTCTTTTTTTTTTTTTTTTTTTTTAAACCTTCTCCCATTTTATTTCCCTGGTTCTCAGCGGTGAGAACTCTGGTTCACAACATTAATGTATTTACCTAATTGCTGTCACCTACAATATACACAATATAGTGTCTCAGTTACTATACCTATACCTTTACCAGTCTTGTTTGTTTGTTTTTTTGAGATCCACCTACCTCAGCATCTTGAAGTGCTGGGATTACAGGTGTGAGCCACTGTGCCTGGCCTTACCAGTCTTATTTGAATTCAAAATAAAGAGATTCATTCAGGCTACTGGAAAGTGATAAAAGGATAAAGGATTCACGGAAGCATACATAGTAGCTTGGATGTAAGGTAGCTGGCATCAGCTACTCTTATTCATTCACTCTCTTGGCCTTTTTTGTTGGCCTCACTTTTTCATTCCACGTGTCTCTGCATCTTATCTCTCACCTTCAACCTTCCTAAGTGGATAGGAGTTTATTAGGTTGATTATTTACCCTCTAAGTAGCATTTCTGTTGGACAGCTTCTGATCCAGGTATCTTGGTCTTATTGGCCAAAGTGTGGGCAATGGGAACTTCTTTTTTTTTTTTTTTTTAAGGCAGAGCCTTGCTCTGTTGCCCAGGCTGGAGTGCAGTGGTGCGACTGCAGCCTCTGCCTCCAGATTCAAGTGATTCTCCTGCCTCAGCCTCCCAAGTAGTAGCTGGGACTACAAGTGCATGCCACCATGCCTGGCTAATTTTTTGTATTTTTAGTAGAGATGGGGTTTCACTATGTTAGCCAGGATAGTCTTGATCTGCTGACCTTGTGATCTGCTCACCCTAGCTTCCCAAAGCACTGGGATTGCAGGCATGAGCCACTGCACCCGGCCCCAGAACTTCTTTTGTTAAAAACAACTGTAAGCTTTCTTTTATTTGATCAGTATAATCATTGGGCACGTTTAGGTTTTTATGGTCCAGTACAAACTGATTTTCATTTTTCTTAATACAGTGGTAGATTTCCTCTACCTTGGCATGTTTAGGGTTCATGAAGAAATTTGAAAATAAGGTAGCAAGATATATTTAACTTTCAGCTGCCAGCCAGAAAACTGTGGCCTCTTTCTGAACAAATGAAACTCAGCACACATATATAGTGATTTATGACACATTCTTAGAGGAAGCCTGAAAGGAGGAAGAGGTGTGTTTTCTCCCTGGGCTCTGAATGAGAAGATAAAGTCTACAAAGTACATAACCTGATATTTTGAGAATAATAATAGGATTTATATGGGTTAGGTGTTAGTAACTGAGAATTAACAAGACAGTTTTTAAAATGTGGCATGCATAGTGAAAAGAACATAAACTTTCAAATACGACAGACTTAAGGTCCGCATTTGGCTTGACTCATTCAAACTCTGTGATACTGGGCAAATTACCAACGTTCTCCGAGACTCAGTCTCCTCTTTTGTAAAATGGGGATGATAAGACTTACTATCTATCAACCAGGCACGGTGGCTCACACCTGTAATCCCAGCACTTTGGGAGGCTGAGGCGAGTGGATCACCTGAGGTCGGGAGTTTGAGACCAGGCTGACCAACATGGAGAAATCCCATCTCTACTAATAATACAAAATTAGCCAGGTGTGGTGGTACATGCCTAAAATCCCAGCTACTCAGGAGGCTGAGGCCAGAGAATCTCCTGAACTCGGGAGGCAGATGTTGTGGTGAGCCAAGATTGCACCATTGCACTCCAGCCAGGGCAACGAGAGTGAAACTCTGTCTCAAAAAAAAAAAAGACTATCTGTCATAGTAAATAGTAATATAAATGAGAAATCACAGATGATTGGACAGTTAAAAAAAATATATATATATATTTTGCTTTCTGGCAAGACAGAAATTCCAGCTCTAGAGAAATAATGGGAAAGTCCTCAGTGTCAGCAAACAAAAGCATGTTCAGGAAGAGTAACAGAAGGAGAAGTATGACTTGAAAACCAGGGAGCAGTCTATTCATGAAGAGAAATGAGGGTATCCTTATTTGGAGGTGGATTGCTGAGCCTCCATGGTAGAGGCTAGAGTCTGAAATCTCATGAGGTCAGACCAGGAAGAGTTCCTGCTATGTGTGAATATTTGTAAACAAGCACATATATTGTACATAGCAGCATTATTCACAATGGCCAATGGGTAGAAGCCAAGTGTCCATTGATGGGTAAATGGAAAACAAAATGTCATACGTACATAGGATGGAGTGTCTTCTGCCTTATAAAAGAAAGGGAACTTGGATACAAGGTACAGTGTGGATGAACCTTGAGGACATTATGCTAAGTGAAATAAGCCAGTTACAAAAAGACAAATATTGTATGATTCCACTTACATGAAGCATCTAGAGTAGTCATATTCATAGAAGCAGAAAGTTAAAGTGATAGTTCCCAGGGGTTAGGGGAGAAGGAATTTGAGAGTTGTTGTTTAACGAATATGGAGTTTAGTTTTACAAGATGCAAAACATCTAGAGATTGATTGCATAATTGAGTATTATAAATATACTTAATGCTAATAAACTGTATTTAGAAATGGTTAAGATGGTAAAAAAATAAAAAAAATAAAAAATAAAAAGAAATGGTTAAGATGGTATATTTTATGTTATGCTAAAATATAAAAATCAGCGCAGAATTTTAAAAGATATAATTTGTATAATAGAAGCATATGCATGTGCAAATATAACTGTATATTTTTTTATTTTCAATTTTATTTATTTATTTAGGGGCAGAGTCTCACTGTGTTGCCCAGGTTGGAGTGCAGTAGTGCGATTGTAGCTCACTGTCACCTTGAACTCCTGGGCTCAAGTATTCCTCTTTCCCCAGCCTCCCATGTAGTGGGGATACAGGTGTGCATGACAATACCTGGCTAATGTAAAAATTTTGTTTTTATAGAAACAGGGTCTGACTACGTTGCCCAGGCTAGTCTCAAGTGATTCTCCATCCTTGGCCTTCCAAAGTGCTGGGATCATAGGTGTGAACCACTGTACCACTATATATTAATGGTTATAAAATACAAATATTTAAAAATTATTCATGTATTTTTTTTAACATGAGCAAGGATTTTAGGAATCAATATCATGTATTTATTGTATATTGCACCGTTTAAAACAATGTTTCTACTAAGACTAAAAATCATACAGCCTTTCTTCAGGACAAGGTACAGATTCATATTGACTCTGAAATTCCACTTTCAGGAATTATAAGGAAGCATGTGTACAAAAGTTTAACAAGTTGTGGGGGCACAGTGGGTCATGCCTGTAATCCCAGCACTTTGGGAGGCTGAGGTGGCAGATCACAAGGTCAGGAAATCGAGACCAGCCTGGCCAACATGGTGAAACCCTGTCTCTACTAAAAATACATAAATTAGCTGGGCATGGTGGTAGGCACCTGTAGTCCTAGCTGCTGGGTAGGCTGAGGCAGGAGAATTGCTTGAATCCAGGAGGTGGAGGTTGCAGTGAGCCAAGATGGTGCTACTGCATTCCAGCCTGGTGATAGAGCAAGACTCCGTCTCAAAAAAAAGCCACTTTGGGAGACCAAGGCGGGTGGATCATGAGGTCGAGATCGAGACCATCCTGGTCAACATGGTGAAACCCCATCTCTACTAAAAATACAAAAAAAATTAGGTGGGCATGGTGGTGCGCACCTGTAATCCCAGCTATTCGGGAGGCTGAGGCAGGAGAATTGCCTGAATCTAGGAGGCGGAGGTTGCGGTGAGCCGAGATTGCGCCATTGCACTCCAGCCTGGGTAAGAAGAGCGAAACTCCGTCTCAAAAAAAAAAAAAAAAAAAAAAAGCTGAATAAGTTTAATATAAGTATGTGTATAAAAGTTTAACAAATGATTCACAGTACTATTTGTAGTAATAGCAAAAAGTTGGAAGCAATCATAATTGCTCAGTACTGGAGAATTAAATAGATTATGGTGTATTTGTCAATTCATTGGAATAGAGTATTGCAGAAATATATCTTTTTTTTTTTTTTTTGAGGCGGAGTTTCGCTCTTGTTACCCAGGCTGGAGTGCAATGGTGCGATCTCGGCTCACCGCAACTTCCACCTCCTGGGTTCGGGCAATTCTCCTGCCACAGCCTCCTGAGTAGATGGGATTACAGGCACGCGCCACCATGCCCAGCTAATTTTTTGTATTTTTAGTAGAGACGGTGTTTCACCATGTTGACCAGGATGGTCTCAATCTCTTGACCTTGTGATCCACCTGCCTTGGCCTCCCAAAGTGCTGGGATTACAGGCTTGAGCCACCGCGCCCGGCCTTGCAGAAATATATCTTGACATTAAAAAATATCTAGACTTTTAATATTTGGAAAAAAAGTAGCTTGCATGTATAAATAACAGAACTAATTTCTTAACTTTACGTATTATGCCATAGCCACTGTACCAAAATGTTTCTCTTAATTGTGCTATTTTTGTTACTTATGTAATTTTGTTACTTATATAATTTGGTATTTTATAAGCTTTTGATCTTCACAGTACTTCATGATAAAGAACTTAATACTTAGGCTGGGCGAGGTGGCTCACCTCAGTAATTGAAGCACTTTTCGTTGAGGTGCTATCTGCTAGATCTCTGCATTCCAGCCTAGGTGATAGAGCGAGGTTAAGGTCAGCAGATCACTTAAGTTCAGGAGTTTGAGACCAGCCTGACTAACATGGTGAAACCCCAACTCTACTAAAAAAAGTTCAAAAATTAGTTGGATGTGGTGGTGCACACCTATAGTCCCAGCTACTCGGAGGCTGAGGTTGGAGAATTACTTGAACTTGGGAGGCGGAGGCTGCAGTGAGACAAGATTTTGCCACTGTACTCCAGACTGAGTGACAGAGCAAGACTGTCTCAAAATAAATAAATAAATAAACCTTAATACTTTTTATACTTGTTATAATTAAATTTAAATGTTTTCAGAGTCTGATTTTTAAGAGTATGTACTTCATGAGGTTGCATTTTTCTTACCTAATATTCCTTTAATCAAGTTAACATTATAGTACTTACTTTCATAGAAGAAGTTATTAAATGATTTCATGTTAGAATCTAATAACCATGGTTGTTTTAAAACAAAGTTTGGCATTTAATTGGTTATTAATCACTCAGACATAATGGTTAATTACTAACTATGGTTACTGTACTTCTCAGTAAGTTTTGATATTAATTCCAAAGGATAGAAGTCCACATATTATCTTTTGTGGTTTGTGTTGCAATTTCATATTTGTCCATGCCAACCCTGGTGAGAATTGCAGCCTGTCTTAGCTGTTGAAGTACTTCAGCCCATAAAATACTTCAAGCTATTTTGTATCATTTTGTATAGTGTCTAGGAATGTAGACTATTTAGTCTAGTTTGTTGGACTCAATCCTATACTTCCAAGTGAAGTCAAGTTTCTGTTTGAGTGGTCCTGGCTGAATTACTTCATCTCTCTGAGCTTCACTTTACTTATCTGAAATAAGAGAAGAGAGGATAATAAATAGACACATCCTTATTTTTTGTGAATAGAATGTTATTCATTCCATTGTAGTGTACTTCACTATACCTGCTCAGCATGCAGAATCTATCCTACTGACTCATGCTCTGAAGAGAGTGTAAGAATTCCCATTCCCTCATTGGTTCTCAGTTCTCTCATCCTCTGATATTTTGACCATTTTTTGTGCCTCCAGTTCCTCATGTTTAAAATGAGAATAATGATTGTACCTACTTTGTAGGGTTATTGTGAGATGAAATTATTTGCTGCATGTAAATTTGTTGAAACAGTGCCTGGCACATGGTGACTAATACTCCAGTGAATATTAGTTACTGCTATTACCTTGGTTCAGAGTATGTGATGCATGAATTTTAAAAAGGAACCACATGGTCCACATTCAGGTGATGGATGATTTTCTATCCCCTCATTGATGGACTCTCAGTATCCTTCACTTGGCACTTCCTAGGTTTATCTTGGGTTAAAAAGGTACTGGGGCTGGGCGTGGTGGCTCATACCTGTAATCCCAGCACTTTGGGAGGCTGAGGCAGGCAGATCACTTGATGTCAGGAGTTTGAGATCAACACTTGAAACCCTGTTTCTACTAAAAATACAAAAATTAGCCAGCTGTGGTGGTGGGTCCCTGTTATCCCAGCTACTTGGGAGGTTGAGGCAGGAAAATCACTTGAACCGAGGAGATGGAGATTGCAGTGAGTCCAGATCATGCCACTGCATTCCAGCCTGGGTGATAGAGAGAGACTCCATTTCAAAAACAAACAAGCAAAACAAAACAAAACGATATTGGGACTGGGTTGTCAGGAGCATGATAGCAAGGGAAATAATAATCAGCAAATATAGGGCTTGGTGATAAACACATAGAAAACAGCAAGTAGATCTTAGGGTATTGTTGTCATGAGGTGATCAGAAAGTCAAACCTTGTAAATGGGCAGACAAGATTAGTGTTCAGTTCTGAAGAATGCAGGCTTACTATCTGCTGGTAGAACAAACGCACATCTATGAAATACAAGGGATGTCTAAGAAATGGGTGAACCCGAAAGCAATAAAGACTACATCTTGTACCAATTCAAGATGGAGATGAGGGAATGGATCATTGCTGGAAATAGACTGTTTTTCTTTCCCCACGTAAATAAAAGACACACACACAGATACACATGCATGTATGTGCATGCACACACACTAACACACATAGTTTTACTCATTACTGGCAGCTTCTCAGTTAGGTGCTGGGGACATGAAGATGTCTCCTCAGAGAGTTAACTATAATACAATGATAGTTTAATAGAATGATGATACTGATGTGTGAATATAGATGTGATAATGTTGATATGTGAATATAGTTAGAGCCTATACCTGCTCAGCTTCCCTCAAGTGTAAGAAAACAGTTATAAACAAGATGAAAAATGAGGAAGACTCTGGGCACCAGTAGGGCCTTGGACTTGTAATCCTCTTGTAATATTTCTGCCTCAATTTTGTACCATGATAACCTGGACAATTTGGATTTGCTGTTTTGTTTTGTTTTGTTTTGAGTTGGAGTCTCTCCCTGTTGCCCAAGCTGGAGTGCAGTAGCACGATCTCGGCTCACCACAACCTCTGCCTCCTGGGTTCAAACGATTCTCCTGCCTCAGCTACTCAACTCCTGAGTAGCTGGGATTGCAGGAGCATGTTACCACACCCAGGTCATTTTTGTATTTTTAGTAGAGATGGGATTTCACCATGTTGGTTACGCTGGTCTCAAACTTCTGACCTCATGATTTGCCCCCCTCAGCCTCCCGAAGTGCTGGGATTATAGGCATGAGCCACCGTGCCTGGCCTTGATTTATTTTTATCCTATCTTGGTGTTGCTTAGGGAGACAGAGATGAATGAAAGGCTCCCAATTCCTTGATTTCATTTATGCTGCTGACTTAAAGAGCTGTATAGTAGAAGCACTCCTTGGATTTACTCAATCTTTGTGCTTACGCATCATATAAAAAATTTGTAATAGTGGATAACTGAAACAAGGAATATTCACATTTAAGTTTTCTTAGACCTTCTTTGGCATTTAAAAATATTCCTTATGGGCAGGGCACAGTGGCTCATGCCTGTGATTGCAGCACTTTGGGAGGCCAAAGTGGGTGAATGGCTTGAGCTCAGGAGTTTGAGACCAGCACGGGCAACATGGTGAAACCCCATCTCTATAAAAATGAAAAACAAAAACACCCCCAAATTAGCCAGGTGTGGTGGCATGCACCTGTAGTCCCAGCTACTTGGGAAGTGTGGGAGGATGGCTTGGGCCCAGGAGGTCAAGACAGTGAGCTGTGATCATGCCATTGCACTTCAGCCTGGGCAACAAAGCAAGACTCTGTCTTTTTTTTTTTTTAGACAGAGTCATGTTCCATCGCCAGGCACCAGGGTGGAGTGCAGTGACGCGATCTCAGCTCACTGCAACCTCTGCCTCCTGGGTTCAAGCAATTCTCCTGCCCAGCCTCCCGAGTAGCTGGGACTACAGGTGCATGCCACCATGCCCAGCTGATTTTTGTATTTTTAGTAGAGACGGGGTTTCACCATGTTGGCCAGGATGGTCTTGATCTCTTGATCTTGTGATCCACATACCTTGGCCTCCCAAAGTGCTGGGATTACAGGCATGAGCCACTGCGCCCAGCCAACCCTGTCTTAATCGGAAATCTGGCCCAGCACGGTGGCTTATGCCTGTAATCCTAGCATTTTGGGAGGCCGAGGTGGGCGAATCACCTGAGGTTGGAAGTTCGAGACCATCCTGACCAACCTGGAGAAACCCCGTCTCTACTTAAAATTCAAAATTAGCTGGGTATAGTGGCACATGCCTGTAATTCCAGCTACTCAGGAGGCTGAGGTGGAGAATCACTTGAACCTGGGAGGTGGAGGTTACAGTGAGCCGAGATCCTGCCATTTCACTCCAGCCTGGGCAACAAGAGCCAAACAACGTCTCAGAAAAAAAAAAATAATAATCCTATGGGGGAAATGCTTCTTTCCTATTTCTAATGGTTGACTTCATATGACGGAGACCCCATATGATGGGTAATACTTATGTGTTCCTTTAGAAGTGACTGAATCTGATTGATGAGTTTGAAATTAGAAAGTGGGTTTATTTGGATAACCCACTTTTGTCTCTTTCTTTTATGAGCAAGCTACCTGTGATTTAGACTGTTTCATCATACTTTTAAGTTTTCCAGGGTCAGGCTGTCCCACTTGGATGACACTGAACTGCCTGTGACTGGGAGGGTAAGTCTTCAATTATGGGGATTAGTGTTTGGAAACCACCTGTTGCCTATAGTAAGTAATATAGTCTCTAAGCTAGGTTATGTTGGTAGTAAAGTAACGTTTTGCTCCTTCATTTGCCTTTGTATTTCTCTTATCCATCTATCTAACTTATTTCTCTTATCTATTTTATCTCACTTCTCAGTTGATTCAGAGTTTGTTCAGAAATAGGGTTTCCTATTTGATGGATCTCCTTAAACATAAATGTCTTGTACTTCCTTAGATAAAACAGGGTTAATTCAAGTCAAGTGTTAAGAGCCACTGCCAAGTAAAGAATAATCAGCAGTAAAGATAAGCATTTTTATCTCTGCTTGAAGAGATAAAATTATTCATTCTTATTTTCTAGCCAATTAATCTATAAAACATAATGGGCCCTGTTAGGATGACCAAACAGTATTCATATGTGTATTCCATTACTATAATTGTTAACGTTTCAAATTAAGCTGTCACAATGTCTGTCTCCTCAAAAATCACTTTTCTCCCTGGCATGTTGGTGAGATTCAAGTCTTGATTTGACTGTGATGTATAAACAATTTGCTTTTGTAATGCTATTCAAAATAAAATCTCTGGATATGATGAAGGTAGTTTAGTGCCAAAATGTTTTTTAAAGATATTTCCAAAATAAAAATAAATAATTTTGGTGTAGCGTTTGCCTTTTAAAAAATATTTTTTATTATGAATCTTAATAAGTCTGAAGTCCTGTTTTTCACACAGGAACATTTTCAAAATATGTGACTCTTTTGAAATTAAAAGAAATTTAATGACCTTTTAATTTTAGAATAGTATTAAATAGTAATGGATTTAAATTTAGGATAGATTTAAGATCTTTGCAACAGAAAAGTTGCAAAAATATTACAGATAGTTCCTGAACACTCTGTGTCCAATTTTTCCTGTTGTTAGCAACTTAAATTAGTATGTACATATATCATAACTAATGCACCAATGTTGGTCTTTAACTGAATTCCATACTTGATTTGAGTTTTTCCTGAATGTCCTTTTTTTTTTTTTCCTTCTGGCATCCTATCCAGGATACCACATTACATTTCACTGTCATGTCTCTAGTTTTCTCTGGTCTGTGACATTTTCTTAGACTTTCCTTGTTTGTGATGATCTTGCTGGGGGATGGGGGATGGGGGGCGGTTTTGAGACAGAGTCTCATTCTGTCGCCCAGGCTGGAGTACAGTGACATGATCTCGGCTCACTGCAACCTCACCTCCCAGGTTCAAGCAGTCCTCCTGACTCAGTCTCCTGGGCAGCTGGGACTATAGATGTGCACCACCACGCCTGGCTATTTTTGAATTTTTTAGTATTTACGGGGTTTCGCCATATTAGATAGGCTGGTCTCAAACTCCTGACCTTGTGATCTGCCCACCTCGGCCTCCCGAAGTGCTGAGATTATAGGCGTGAGCCACTGCACCGGGCTGATCTTGACAGTTTTGAGGAGTAGTGGTCAGGTAGTTTGTAGAATGTCCTTCAATTTGGGTTTATCTGATGTTTTTCTATGGTTAGATTGAGATTATGGGTTTTTGCAAGAAAGACCAGAGAGGTGAAGTGACATTATTAGTGTATCAATTCTCATATCTTTTTAAATTTTATTTTATTATTATTTTTTGTTTGTTTTTTCTTTTTTCTATTTGCTCACCTTCAGCTGTCTTGATAGTGTTATACAATTCACATATCTTTTCAAGGGTAGGTGCCACCCACATGCCTTGCCGCTGTGATGTTATTATCCTTGATTACCTGACTGTGGTAAAGTTTGCCAGGTTTCTTTCCTCCCCCATCCTTACTTACATTATTCTTTGGAAGCAAAGCACTAAGTGCAGCCCACACTCGGGGGATGGGGAATTAAGTTTCACATCCTTGAGAGGAGAATATCTATATAAATTATTTGGATTCTTGTGCAAAGGAAACTTCTGTCTTCTCTATTTTTTAAATTCATTCGATCACTTATGTATGCCAATATGGACTTGTGGATTTTTATACTTTGGATTATAATCCAATGTTATGTTATGATACACAAGGTTAAATCAACAAAGCAGCCTAAAATTTTGTGGATAGTAGTATTTGGTTTGGTTTTAAGCTATGGGTAGGGCATGGACGGGGCAAGTTGGCTGGAACATTGTGGGTTCCAAAATGACTTTTTAGGATGTTGGGTAGGCCTGTCTGCTGTAACAGAACATTTTAATAGAGACCGTGAGGCTGAAGGGGTAAGTTTGGGTCATATGAATTCTATGTTTTTTCTTTTTGAGACAGAGTCTCACTCTGTTGCTCAGGCTGGAGTGCAGTGGCTCCATCTCAGCTCACTGGAACCTCCACCTCCTGGTTCAAGCAGTTCTCCTGCCTCAGCTTCCCAAGTAGCAGGGATTATAGGTGCATGCCACCACACCTGGCTATTTACAGTGTCTCACCATGTTGGCCAACCTGGTCGTGAACTCATGACCTCAAATGATCCACCTGCCTCAGCCTCCCAAAGTGCTGGGATTACAGGCATGAGCCACTGTGCCTGGCCTGAGAGAAATTCTAGAAGGATTGATCTAGGGTAGAGGCTGGAAATTGGTGGCTCATAGACTGAGTCCAGACAGTAGATATATGTTTTGTTCGATACACTGTAACAATTTTAAGCCAATATTAAAAAATTGATAAATATCATAAAAGTAGAGTTTAGGGTCTTTGTGGAAAAGCAGGTGATCTGGTAACACTGGGCCCACATACTCACATGGCAGCAGTTGGTCGGTGTTGAGCAGAAGACAGCACCCTAAGAAGGCACTTTTGATATTCACCACTATCTTCAGCCTCCCATTGCCTTATGCTTAGTCCACTTGATATTGCCTGAACCTCATATATATTTGAATTTGGGATTCTTTTTTTTTTTTTTTTTGGGGGGGGGTGCAGAGTCTGGCTCTATTGCCAGGCTAGAGTGCAGTGGCGCAATCCCAGCTCACTGAAACTTGTTTTCCGGTTTTAAGGAATTCTCCTGCCTCAGATTCCCGAGTAGCTGGGACTACAGGCACGCACCACGACACCCAGCTAATTTTTTGTACTTTTAGTAGAGACGGGGTTTCACCATGTTGGCCAGTATGGTCCCGATCTCTTGACCCTGTGATCCTCCCACCTTGGCCTCCCAAAGTGGGATTACAGGTGTGAGCCACTGATTACAGGTGTGTGCCAGGCCTGAACTTGGGATTCTTGACTTAGAGATATAGCGTGCAGACTTTGTGATATTTGTAATAGTAAGATACAGGGACTCAGATCTGGCTGGTTGCAGAGGAAATGAAAAAAGTGTATGTGTAGGGAGTGGTTATGTAAGATGCAGGGTGAAAGAAGAAATAAGTAAATCTGGACCAATAACTTACAGGGTCCAAGAGGCTAAAGAAAATAAAAAACTAAAAGATGACTATCAGTTACCTATTGCTGTGTAGCAAATTGCCCCAAAACCTATTAGGTTAAAACAAGAAATATTTACTCTATCACAGTTTCTGAGGGTCAGAAATCTAGGAATTGCTCAGCTGTGTGTTTTGGGCTTGGGGGTCTCCCATCAGGTGGGAGTCAAGGTGGTGTAGTCATCTCGAGGCTCAGCTGAGGTAGTGAATCTCTTTCCAGACTTACTCATATGCTTGTTGGTCCACCTCAGTTCCTTGCTTGCTGTTGGCCGGAAGCCACGGCATGCTCACCACGTGACAGCATGCTTTCCCCAAAACAAGAAATCAATAGCAAGGGAGAGTAGGCACCCAAGCCAAAGACTTTTGTCGTTTATAATCCAGTCTTGAAAGTAACATCATTTTTGCTGTATAGTTGGTCCCAGTGACAACCTGGTGCACTGTGAGAGGTGACCATGTAAGGATGTGCATAACAGAAAGTGAGATTCCCAGGAGTCCTCCTGGAGGCTGGCTACCGCAATGACTCTGAAGGACCAAAATATCTGTGGCAGCAGCCTTCCTGAGGCATTTTCAGTCATGTATGAGCTTCTGTGGGGTATCCTCTAATGAAAACTACTTGTGATTTTAATTGTTCTCCACTAATTGGCCCTGACTCTTGTTTACTTTTGATGTACTCTTAGATAACTTTAGAATAAAAAAATTAGCACTTTTAAAGATCATATAGTTCATTCCGTTAACTTCATAGGCTTTAAAAATTGGGATCCCCAAAGGTAATGACTTGATTGGAGTCACATGGGTAATCAGTTGCAGTTCTAGGAGCAGAAGGAAGAGACTTGATGCAGTGAGTGCTGTTTCTGCTCTGCTCTGCAGCCTCCTGCTCTGTTCTCCTGTACGGGCAGTATCATCACATGAAAACATCACTAAGAAGCTTCTGCCTCTGATTCAGCTAATAAGTAACATGTATTTTTAATTCTTATTTTCCATCACATGAAATACTTGAGATATTATGTTGAAACTTTATGTTTTTTATATATAAACTTGACATTCGGTTTTACTAAACGATTAAGCACTTATATAACCAAAGCCTGCGAAAGAAGCCTAAAAATACACCTGTTTTAAAAGTTGAGATTTTGACATGTCAGCTTTCTCGGCATTACTCAATCCTCATGTCTAAAATAGCCTGGACCCCACATGCTAGGGTGTTACTCTTCCATACTCTTATTTCAATTTCCTTTTTGGAGAACCTTTTATAAGTAATACTGGTATTCTTTTATTTTTTTCACTGGAGTATTAACACTTTATGTATAAGTCATTATGCCAGTGTCTTAGAGGCCAAAGTACATGTCTAGTGACTCTTCAATGCGATATTCTAATGGGATTTTTCTCCTGGTTAGAAGTTTTTGGGCTGAGGTAAGTCTGTAGGTACAGTTTTGTGTACACGTACCATGTGCATTTAGAGGAAAAGCCCACAGGGTTCATCAAATTCTTGCAGAAAGCTATGATCCAAAACTGTTAATGATTTCTAGTGTTTGATGCCATTTTTTTCCCTGTAGTTGTGATTGATTTTGCCCTTCCACATGTGTACTTTGTATTCACGGCAAGCAATGTCCAGGTATTTCCAACTTTTTACATAGGAAAATGGAGCCTCATCATCTTGTCCATAAATAGTCAATAATAAAATATATACCTAAATATTTGATCCAAGTCTTTTGTGTACATTTGGTGATTTCTGCATTTAGAAATGTTAGAAAAATTAATATTATAGCAAATTTTAATACCCTGCATTCAGTACAGGAAATTATAGTGTCTCCTTAAATGACACCACATTCTTTAACTATTATGTTACAGACAGATCCAGAATGTCAGTTGGACAACTGCTCTTTGCAGACAATTTTAGTTACATACTAGTGTGAGGATTATCATTAGCTTAAATTGGGGGCCCTGTGTTAAAGAATTTATGAACTTCTAAAGTAATACTCAGGTTTCTAAGGTAATGTTTATGATTCCATTCCCTTTTAAAGAGACTCTTTCATAAAGGGAATATATAAGATTACTCCCAATAATTGTATAAGCAGAGCTTCTTTTAAAAAGATAAATTATTTTGGGATGTGGTAGCTCTAATGCTGTGTTTATATTGACCATAAGAGATGTGACATAAATACAGGTTTTCTTTTCTCAAACTCCTACCTTACTCCTTGATAATTTAGGTTCCTTCCTGGATTTTTTTCTTTTTTTTTTGGTGACGGAGTTTCGTTCTTACTGCTCAGACTGGAGTGCAATGGCGCAATCTCGGCTCATTGCAGCCTCCACCTCCCGGGTTCAAGTGTTTCTCCTGCCTCAGCCTCCCGAGTATCTGGGATTACAGGCATGTGCTACCATGTCCGGCTAATTTTGTTTGTTTAATAGAGACGGGGTTTCTCCATGTTGGTCAAGCTGGTCTTGACCTCTTGACCTCAGGTGATCTGTGCACCTCGGCCTCCCAAAATGCTGGGATTACAGGCGTAAGCCACCACACCTGGCCCCTTGGTTTTCATTTTTAAAGGAAGCAGGTTTTACTGTAAGAGTCCCATTTTTAAAGATGTAGCAAAGACTAGTCTGGGAAAAATCCTGGTTCATCATTTCAAACCCTTATTATGTTACAGCACTCAAGTAAATTGACTGAAGATGCCAAGTTTTGGTTTATACAGTAGTGAACCTAAGCCCCCAACTATGAGTGGATGAATGGAATAAAATAGGGCATCCTGGCTGGGCACGGTGGCTCAGACCTATAATCCCAGCACTTTGGGAGGCCGAGGTGGGTGGATCACGAGGTCAAGAGATCGAGACCATCCTGGTCAACAAGGTGAAACCCCGTCTTTACTAAAAATACAAAAGATTAGCTGGGCATGGTGGTGCGTGCCTGTAGTCCCAACTACTCGGGAGGCTGAGGCAGGAGAATTGCTTGAACCCAGAAGGTGAAGGTTGCGGTGAGCCGAGATTGTGCCATTGCACTCCAGCCTGGGTAACAAGAGCAAAACTCCGTCTCAAAAAAAAAAAAAAAAAAATAGGGCATCCCACACTCTGGGTTTTATTGTATTAACAGGGTTTGAAATAGGAACAGGGTTTGAAATAGAAAATTATGATATTTTTGATTAAGTTCAGCTGATTTTCAGCTTAACTAAATTATTTTTATTGAGTCACTGCTTTTTACAACTTGAAGATAAAATTAGGTACAAAAATTTTATCATCCTTTATGGTGTAACACCAAGATCATGAGGCCTGGGAGTCAAACAGACCAAATGTTAAAGTCCTGGCTAAACCATTTTTAAGTGGGGACTCATGATTTGTCCTCTGTTTTTTTTGCCAAATTGATGGTTTCCTGGTTTCCATTGCATCATTAAACTAGCTTATCTGCTCTTTAGGAGTCTGATATGGGGGCAGACATTGGTTAAGTTGTAACACCGGAATGGATGCTCTGAAGGACAGGTTCACCTGCAATGAGAGCATAGAGTGACGCTTGACTTGAAGACAGTCAGCAAAGGAACATTGATAAATAACTCTTTATCCAAAAGTTTGATGTAGCTGTATTGATTTCTTTACACATGATTTTTGATTTTATTTCTACTTTTAGTATCCTTTTTGTATTTGTTATCTTAATTTCATTTTGGAAGTGGGCAGAGTATGGATAATAAAGTAATAAAAGTATAAGCTTTTTGAGGACAGAAATACATTTTTTTTCCTTTTGATACAGGGTCTAAACTGGCAACTCCATTTGCCCAGGCTGGAGTGCAGTGGTGTGATCTTGGCTTACTGAAGCCTTGACCTCCTGGGCTCAGGTGATTCTCCTGCCTCAGTTTCCCGAGTACCTGGGACTACAGGTGCCTGTCACTACGCACGGCTAGTTTTTGTGTTTTTTTGTAGAGATGGGGTTTTGTCATGTTGCCCAGGCTGGTCCTAAACTCCTGGAATGAATTAATCCACCTGCTTTGGCCTCCCAAAGTGTGGGAATTACAGACATGAGCCTGACCCAATTTTTTTTATTAATAGACTTTTACAGCTGTTTTAGGTTTACAGAAAAATTAGGGAGAAAGTACAGAGTTTCTGTATCCTTCCTCTTCTCCCGTCATTTGGGTTAATGCCTTGAAGTGTAATTGCTGAATTATATGGTAAGACTATGTTCAGCTTTGTAAGAAACTACTAAAAGTAGCTGTATTGTTTAGCATTTCCACCATTAACTGAAGACAGTTTCTGTTGCTCCACCTTCTTGCCAGCATTTGGTGTTATAATCTTTTTGGATTTTAGCCATTCCAATAGATGCGTTAGAGGTATCTCATAGTTGTGTTAATTTGCAGTTCTCTAATAACATATGGTGTTGAGCATCTTTTTATATGCTTATTTGCTAACTCTATATTTCCTTTAGTAAACTGTCTGTTCAGATCTTTTGCCCACTTTTAAACTGAGTTGTTTGCTTTCTTATTATTTGTTTTTAAGATTTCTTTGTATATTTTGGATACTAGTTCTTTATCATATATGTGATTTGCAAATATTTTCTCTCAACCTGTGGCTTATCTTTCATTTTCTTAACAGAGTCTTTTTTCTTAACAGAGTAGAGGTTTTTAATTTTAATGAAGTCCAACCTACCACTTTTTTTCTTTTATGATCATAGTATTGGTATTGTAGGTAAAAATTCATCACCAAATTCAAGGTCATCTAGATTTTCTCTTATGTTATCTTCCCAAAGTTTTATAGTTTTGATTTTTACATTTAATCTATGATTCATTTTGACTTAACTTTTGTGAAAGAGGTACAGTCTGTGCCTAAATTTGTATATTTTTGCATATGGATGTCCAGTTGTTCAAGCACCATTTGTTGAAAAGATTATCCATTCTCTGTTTAATTGCTTTTGCTGCTTCTTCAAAGATCACTTTACTAAATTTGTGTGGGTCTATTTCTGGGCCCTCTGTTCTGTTCCTTTGGTCAACTTGACTTTTCTTTTGCCAAAACCACACTGTCTTGACAACTGTAGCTTTATAATAGGTATTGAAATGGGTAGTATTAGTCCTTCAACTTGTTACTTTCCAGTATTGTGTTGTCTGTTCTAGGTTGGAATAATTTTTTATACCTTAGAAATAAGCACTTGGTAAATATTCTGTGTTAAGAATCCTTTTTTCAGTACACAATAGTTATCTTTTTTTTTTTTTTTTTGACAGAGTCTTGCTCTGTTGCCAGTCTGGAGTGCAGTGGTGTGATCTTGGCTCACTGCAATGTCTGACTCTCGGTTCAAATGATTCTCCTGCCTCAGCCTCTAGAGTAGCTGGGATTACAGGCATGTACCACCACACCCAGCTAATTTTGTGTATTTTTAGTAGTGACGGGATTTCACCATGTTGGCCAGGATGGTCTTAATCTGCTGATTCGTGATTTGCCTGCTGACTCGTGATTTGCAAAGACACTTGGCTCTATCTCAGTGTCTTTCTTCCAGACATCTGTATGGCTAACTCCTTCATCTCTTTGAAGTCTTTTTTTTTTTGAGACGAAGTTTTGCTTTTGCTACCCAGGCTGGAGTGCAGTGGTGCGATCTCGGCTCACCGCAACCTCCGCCTCCTGGGTTCAGGCAATTCTCCTGCCTCAGCCTCCTGAGTAGCTGGGATTACAGGCACGTGCTACCATGCCCAGCTAATTTTTGTATCTTTAGTAGAGACGGGGTTTTACCATTTTGACCAGGATGGTCTCGATCTCTTGACCTCGTGATCCACACCCGCCTCAGCCTCCTAAAGTGCTGGGATTACAGGCTTGAGCCACCGCGCCCGGCCCTCTCTTTGAAGTCTTATTCAAATGCCACCTTCTCAAGGGGGACTCTCTGATCATTTTATTTAAAATTCCATCTTGCCTCTCACCTGTCCCTCAACCTCCACACTCTCAATTTCTCTTAACCTGCTCTGTTTTCTTTCACAGCCATCATTACTTTGAACATCTTATAATACTTGTTATATTTATTTATTTGAGACAGAGTCTCACTCTGTTACCTAGGCTGGAGTACAGTGGTGCGATCTCAGCTTACTGCAACTTCCGCCTCTTGGGTTCAAGTGATTCTCGTGCCTCAGCTTCCCAAGTAGCTAGGATTACAGACATGCACCACCATGCCCTGCTAATTTTTGTATTTTTAGTAGAGACAGGATTTCGCCACTTTGGCCAGGGTGGTCTTGAACTGACCTCAAGTGATCTGCCCACCTTGGTCTCCCAAAGTGTTGGGATTACAGGTATAAGCCACAGCTCCTGGCCTACTTGTTATATTTATAATTATTGCTTGCTGTTTCTCTTTTTGTTAGAATTTAATTCCACATTGACAGGGCTCTTGTTTTGTTTACCAGTTTATCTTCAGCTCATAAAACATAGTAGGTTTTCAATAAATAATCATTAAAATAAGTATGAATGTGTAAGTTGAGACTGATAGAGCATTAGTTGTGTGGAAGAATGCTGATTCATTAGATCTTACCTGATCCTTTAGCTGATGACCTTATAAGATGAACTGAATATTGAAAACAAGCTAAGGAAATTTTTTAGAAAATTCATTGATTTTTTTTGACAAGCTGCAGCTGCTAGTGGTAGTATAAATAGGTTTCCTTACTGTGTTATTTATGAGTAGCTTAAGGGCATCAGCCAAGTCAAAATAGAAAAAAAAGCACTGACTCATTAGATTTTTAAAGAACAGGTTGTCCACTTGTGTTTCCAGGTTAAGAGAATTGGGGTTTCCCCCTATAATCAGAACTATTAAAGGTACTGCAAGGCTGGGTGTAGTAGCTCACGCCTATAATCCCAGCACTTTGGGAGGTCAAGGCAAGCGGATTACCTGAGGTCAGGAGTTCAAGACCAGCCTGGCCAACATGGCAAAACCTCATCTCTACTAAAAATACAAAAATTAGCTGGGCTGGTGGTACGTGCCTCTAATCCTAGCTACTCGGGAAGCTGAGGTGGGAGGCAGAGGTTGCAGTGAGCCAATATCATGCCACTGCACACCAACCTAGGTGACAGAGCGAGACTCAGTCTCAAAAATAAAAAGATACTGCAAGAATTGTAGAGAAAGGCCTTGTATGTCTGATGAGAGACTGCTAGCTTTAGAAAGACAGCAGTGCTATCTTCCCAAACAACATGACAGCCAGCATGTCAAAGCTGGATCTGTTTTACACATCTCTGTATCTAAGCACCTAGCCTGGTTAGTACTTGGCATGCAGTAGGTCCTCAGGAACTGCTTGTTGAAAGAATGCATTGTCAGTGAACAGTGGTCGCATTCATAATCTGGAAATGTGGAACATGGGAGCAAGTATACTCATGTGTTCTTGTTTTATAAGAACATGCTTTTTATACTGTATCATAGAAATTATATTAAGCAAAGTGACTTTGATTTAAAGTCTCAGGCATGTAAGTTTTCTACAGAATATGCATCCGTGCTTCAATTAATGAATCTTTGAAAGATAAAGCTCAGCTTTCACAGTTAGCATGGATGCATTGGGTTTTTGGTCCCATGAGACTGTAGTGTGAGCATCCTAAGTTGTGCGTGTCACTAGCTAAGTAGGACAAATCCTTTTGCTCACATTCTCTTTGCCCACATACAGTTCGAATAAATGCAGTGAACCCAAAACCAAATTTGCTAAGTCCAGGAGGAAATGTTACTTAGGTGTTTTTAGAATGTTTAGAATTTTTGAGTTTTTGGAAGATAGAGATGCCTTTTTTTTCCTGCTTAGGAAAGTGGAAGAAAAGGCTGTCATAACTCCATTCCTGATAGTTGTCAGGGACCAATAACTGAAGTCTCTCTCAGTAAAATCTTTGGAGACTTCTTCCAGATCCTAGTAATTGCTTTAACTTGGGTCTGTCGGGCAGTACCTCAAGATCTCTGTTATATCTCATAACTCATACTTCTCCATTCATCTTAACATCTTTGTTCTCTAAGCACAGATTGCGTTCTGCTGACTTTCATCACCTCTACCTCAAGACAGACCAGAAATCTCTTGAATATCTCACCTCTGTTTTTTTTACAGTCTTCTCCTTAATTATATCCTGGCATGCATGTGTTTCCTGCCTTATTTCTACTGTGGTTGATTGGAATTCATTCTCTTCATTGGCAGTTCTAGTTTCTACCTAATTTCTCCCTTCAGCGACTTCTCATCATAATTCTAGATAGTAATTTGATAACACTTGCAGGTTCTTTTACTGCAGTTCGGTATTTGTTATAAAACTCAAAATATTTCAAAACATAAAATTAGGGGGCAAATGACAACTGCAGAAACTGGTAAAGAAGGTAGAGGCTTTTGAAAATATCTTTGAAAATGGTTGTTTGACATGGTGACTTTCACAAGCATGGTAGACTTTGTATAAAACCATAGGATGTTAGAATTTACAGGTTATGGGGTCTCAGAGACTATAGTGAGTAATCTTACAGATAAAGAAACTGGGCCCAGTGAATAAGTTATTTATACTCTTATGGCCAGTAAGTAGCAGGCAATCATTTACAGATTTCCTTAGTCTGAAGTTAGTGCCTATGGCTTCTTCCTTTTCCTGTCTCCTTTCTAATTCCTTCCTTCCTTCCTTCCTTCCTTCCTTCCTTCCTTCCTTCCTTCCTTCCTTCCTTCCTTCCTTCCTTCCTTCCTCCCTCCCTCCCTCCCTCCCTTCCTTCCTCCCTCCCTCCCTCCCTCTTTCCCTCTCTCACTTCCTCCCTCCCTCCTTCTTTCCCTCTCTCACTTCCTCCCTCCCTCCCTCCCTCCCTCCTTCCCTCCCTCCCTCCCTCCCTCCCTCCCTCCCTCCCTCCCTTTTTCCCTTCCTGCTGGCTGGCTCGCTGTTGCTCTCTCGCTTAGGCTGAAGTGTAATGGCGTGATCTCGGCTCACTGCAACTCTGCCTCTCTGGTTCAAGGGATTCTCCTGCCTCAGCCTCCTGGGTAGCTGGCATTAGAGGCATCTGCCATCATGCCTGGTTACCTTTTGTGTCTTTGTAGAGATGTTATGTCACCATGTTGGCCAGGCTGGTCTTGAACTCCTGACCTCAGGCGATCTGCCCGCCTCAGCCTCCCAAAGTGCTAGGATTACAGGCATGTGTCAGTGTGCCCAGCCTAACATCCTTCTTCCTAATGTTCTGCCCACTCCTTCTTTTTGTAGTTTTCTTCTTTTTTTCCATAAATATTTGAATGTCTTCTCTCAGCTAGACAGCGTGTTTACTGCTGGAAATACAAAGATACATGAAACAAGGTCATTGCTCTCAAGTTGTGCCATGAGTAGGTCATTGCTCTCAAGTTGTGCCATGAGTAGTTAGGGAGCTAGATGAGTAAACAGACATGACCCTGCAGCCAGGGGATCCTAGGCCACTAGTGAAAAGGGATTGTAGAAAGTCAAGCAGCATGTCCTGGGGCTCCAGAAATTGCAGAATATTGAAAGTGACCAAAGGAAGTGAAAAAAAAAAAAAAAAAAAAAAAAGGATACCAGCCAAGCAGAATAGCATATGTTATTTGCTGTTACAGTGGTTTGAAGAGAAAAAGTTTTGGAGAATCTCTTTGTTGCTTTGCTTGTTTGTGACTTGCATGTTTCAGTTTAGCCACTGGGGAGCATAGGAAAACTGGGCAGAGAGGTTCACTGAGGCCCTTGTCTAGATAGAAGTGGTCAGACCAGGGCTCGTGTCTCTTACAGAGGCATCTGAGTGTGTGTGTGTGTGTGTGCGCGCGCGCGCATGTGCGTGTGCATGTGCACACTGGGAAAAGGTTTTGACTGAGGAAGAGGGCTCAGAAACAGGTAGATGAATTTTGGCTGGAAACAATACTATTTAATTTTTAAAATTGTTTTAATTTTTATTTTTTTAAAGATGGGGTTTCACTATGATGGCCAGGCTGGTCTTGAACTCCTAACCTCGGGTGATCCACCCACCTCGACCTCCCAAAGTGCTAGGATTACAGGCGTGAGCCACTGCGCCTGGCCCGACAATACTATACTTAATTATTGGACTATTACTACTGATAGGTTGGACTATTGCACATTAGTCTATATATTTATGGTATGTAGTTTCATTAGAGGGAACTCTCCACACTAGAGAATAGAGATATTTTCAAACCTTAGGTCATTGTGTATTTAGTCTAAGTACATTCTCAAACTGAAAACTGTAGGTGATGTAGGACTCGAGTTCCTTGTGGGATTGGACCAGCATTCCTTAAGACAAATGCTAATTTGCTAGGCACATCCTTTAGTTTTCTCCCCCCACCCCTACCCATCCATATATTTATTTACTTATTATTATTATTATTTTTTGAGAGAAGTCTCATTCTGTTGCCCAGGCTGGGGTACAGTGGCGTGATCTCAGCTCACTGCAACCTCTGCCTCCCAGGTTCAAGCGATTCTCATGCTTCAGCCTCCTTACTAGCTGGGTCTACAGGTGTGTGTGCCACCATGCCTGGCTGTGTTTTGTATTTTTAGTAGATGGCATTTTACCATGTTGGCCAAGCTGGTCTCAAACTCCTGACCTCAGGTGATCCACCTGCCTCAGCATCCTAAAAGGCTGAGATTACAGGTGTGAATCACTGTGCCTGGCACATCCCTATGTTTTAAAAATTAATTAATCAGAGAGAAAAGCTAGGGCATGCTGGACTTGATCCAGGCATAAAGAAGCAGCACTTCGACTTATTAGGTATGTGATCAGGAAGACAAGGCATGAATTAATGCTTATGTGTACATGCCTGGAATATGTAAGGAGAAAACTAGAACACATGGCCATGTATGCCAAATCCTTGAGGTAAACAAGGCGAAAATACTTTCTATGAAGGTGTTTTAGCTGGGTGCAGTGGCTCATGCCTGACCAACATGGTGAAATCCCGTCTCTACTAAAGGTACAAAAATTAGCCTGGCATGGTGGCACCTGCCTGTAATCCCAGCTGCAGCGGGAGAATTGCTTGAACCTGGGAGGCAGAGGTTGCAGTGAGCTGAGATTGTGCCACTGCACTCCAGCCTGGGTAACGAAAGCAAAACTCCATCTCAAAAAAAAAAAGGTGGTGTTTTTGTAAATAAGTTCTTATTGAATGAGTGCAATAAACTAATCAAGCAAAACTCACATTTTGAAATCCAAAATTATGTGTAGAGATAAAGAAAAAGATGGGGGAAAGTAGTTGTGCAGGTATTTTACATTGTTCTGTTAAGCAAACAGTTATGGGTGACTCTTAGATTAAACTGATAGTGAAAGAAGGGGACTGCAAAAGAGTTAAGGTAGGATTCTTGTCTTAAAAGAAGTGTGTATTTAAGAAAGGGTGATAGAAGCTCACACATTATGATGTTAGTAATGCATCATGAACTTCCTTATTGGAAGTTAGTAATGCATCAAGGGATGCATTACTAACAGTGAGTGCAGGCAGCTGTTCAGTCTCCAGATAGCAACACTAGGGCTGGACTCTGGAGGAGGAGCTGCTTTTGAAGCCCACCTCTGCTTTGTAAATTTTGTTGGTCCTGGGGGAAGGCAGGTAGCCCATTCTGAGATTATTTCTATAGCCCCTTCTCACTTTCAAGTTATGTGAAACTGTTTTAAAATTTCTAGATTCTTGCTGGGCATGGTGGCTTACGCCTATAATCCTAGCACTTTGGGAGGCTGAGGCGGGCAGATCACCTGAGGTCAGGAGTTCAAGACCAGCCTGACCAACATGGAGAAACCCCGTATCTATTAAAAATACAAAAATTAGCTGGGTGTGGTGGCACATGCCTGTAATCCCAGCTACTCGGGAGGCTGAGGCAGGAGAATTGCTTGAACCCAGGAGGCCTTGAATTGCCGTGAGCCAAGGTTGCACCATTCCACTCCAGCCTGGGCAACAAAAGCAAAACTGAGGCAGAAGATTGGTTAACTAATAGAAATTACTTTTGGGGTTTTGGATACTCAGCTGTAAGGTGCACTAAATAACTGCTAATGTGTACTGAAAGCAAAAGCTGTATTCAGATTCATAAATCAAGTTTTTTAATACGACTATTTGGTAAAAAAGTGATTGTGAGGTAAGTTCTTCTTTTTTGACTTGAAGTATCAAGTGAATAGAAAATCTTTATCTTAGTTGTCCAAAGGAAATTTGAGCACTGTTGTGAAAATTCAAGCTTATTATTTATTTTTGTAGGTTCTTAACCTGGGGTTAAGATGCTAGGACCCAACCCTAGGCCTGTTTACTCTTTGAGGATGAGCCCCATCATCTGTAAAAAGTTGTACAAATGATTTTAATGTTGAGAAGGTCTGAGAACCACTCTACTATGCCTGATCAATTTATGTAGTTGAAATTTGGAAACATTTGTAGTGTTTAGAAAAATTATAGCTTGGTTAAATTTCTGTTATCCGTGATAAAAACCACAGTTACTTTTGCACCAACATAATATATGGAATGCGTTTACCTGAACACGTAGCAGCTTTCAGTAACAGACTGCTCGGGTTTGATCCTGGCTCAGTCACTTTTTAGCTATGCTAGTTATTTCTGGTCTTATAACAATTTACACCCCCTGCCCCCAACTTAGCAGCTAAATCAGTACACTTTTAATAACTCTTTCTATGGGCCAGGAATTTGGGAGTGGCAGAGGTAGAGTAAGGTTAAAGTTAAGATGTTGCCCAGGGCGTCAGTTCTCTGAAGACTTGACTGGGGCTGGAGGATCTGATTCCAAGATGGCTCACTCACTGGTGGAGGGCAGGAGGGCCTCCCTTGCCACGTGGGCCCCTCCACAGTGCTGTTTAAGTGCCTTCAAGATATGGCAACTGGCTTCCCCTAGAGCAAGTGATCTAGAGGGCAAGAAGGAAGCCACATTGCTTTTAATGTCCTAGTCTCAGAAGTCTAATATACTTACTTCAGTTGTATTTCATTAGTTAGAGTCCCTACATACACAGTGATTGGAATTAGCTCTTGAGGGGAGAAGTTTCCATGTGTGGACCACCACATGAGTTGTCTGTGCAGTTTCACTACACTTTTTTTTTTGTTTGTTTAATCTCAGTCTCATCCTTAAAAGGGAGATTTAATTATAATATCTACTTTATGTTGTTATTTAGGGATTTGATGACTTTAATACGTGAAAAGTAGTCAAAACAGGTCCTGGTATATAATAAGTGCTCAGCAAATGCTACATTTTATTACTTTAAAGAATGTTTAATAGTATTCAAGGTAGTAATTCCTATATTGGCAGAAGAAGGGAAAAATCAAGACTGTGTTTTCAGCTACCTTCTGGGCACGAGCTGGGGGCAAATATAATAATTCCTTGTATTCATGATTACCTTGGCACCAAATGCCTTTATCTATGGCTTGATCAGCTTGCTTTTTACCTAACCAAATTCTGGCAAAAGGATCTGAGCTCATGAATGTCTGAAAGCTGGTACACATTAGAGTTTAAAAAGGAAGAAGATTAAGCATCATTACACAACAAGTCTTATTAGAATTTAGTGGCTGATACAGATGGAGAGACATACAAAAAATAAAATAGGATTAAGGGATGCTGGAAACTAGTTTTAAATAAGATATATTAAAAGGCATGTTTTAATCATTCATTCTCAAAGTTGTGTAATGTCCTTACCCATATTATACCAAAGCATGGCTTAATTCTGTGGCATTTCTTAACAGTTCCCTCCATGGATTTACTATTAAATTATTTGCCTCTAGGTACATATTTCGAAGTTAGATATGTGTCTTCAAATGTATTTAGAAATGTTCAGACTTGCAGTTTTCTTTTAAACTTGTATGCTCTCAAAGTTATTTTCTTTTTTGCTTTCGGGGGACATGGAGGAACCAAAGTGCACTTTACATTTTTTCAGTAGATATCCTATTATTTATTAATTTTAAAAATAAAAGGATTTTGACATATGCAATGCATAATATATGGATAGACCACAAAATGATTCTATGAAATAATTGGATTCTTCAGTTTAGCTTAGAAACAAAAATGGCAGGTGGAAGGAGTGCTTTGCCTGGCCTAGAATGGTGTCTTTGATAGGGAGTAGCTGTTTCATGAGAGGCTTTAGGTGACATCCAGTCAGATTCATACTGTGCATCTGAAACTCTTTGTTTTCAGGCTGCAGTTCCTTGGCTGTGTCAGCATCTTTATTGTCTGAGCTCAGAAATCCCTTAGTATACCAAAACAGGAAGGGAAACTGGCAGCAGGCAAATGACTGACAAAGGGATTGTAATATATTAGAGATCTCTGATCATCATTAAAAATTTTGAATGGAAAAAATATGCCAGCAGCTGATAATATCAAATGAATTATAGCTACAAGGTCATTCTAGTAGTTGTAAAATTAGTTTCTTGAGATAGACATTTGTGCTACTTGTGGTTTATTAATTAATTAACTAATTATTGGGATGGAGTCTCTCACTCTGTCACCTAGGCTGGAGCACAGTGGTGTGATCTTGGCTCACTGCAGCCTCCACCTCCTGAGTTCAAGTGATTCTCCTGTCTTAGCCTCCTGAGTAGCTGGGACTATAGGCGTGTGCCACTATGCCCGGGTAATTTTTTGTCTTTTTAGCAGAGACATGGTTTCACCATGTTGGCCAGACTGGTCTCAAACTCCTGTCCTCAAGTGATCACCCACCTTGGCCTCTCAAAGTGCTGGGATTACAGGTGTGAGCCACTGAGCCTGGCCTGATTTGTTTTTAAGTATTGGGGCACCTAAGTATTCGTTATAAATCTGCTATAGTCACCCACAATAATAGTGGCTTAAAATGATCATTTGTATTTTCACTTATGTAGCAGTCTGGAGGTGGAGAGTGCAGGATGATATGCAGCTCAGCTTCGTAAGGTCAGACAGGGCTGGTATGATGCTCAGGGTCAGGTGCTATATGAGTTTTCAAATGTGTGTGCATTTTCTTTGCTGCTTTTCCCATTGTGCACTCTGGTTGAATCTGGTTGGGCACCTGGCTCTCTTGTAACCAGTAAAATGTAGGATTAGTTGATACCACATGACTTTCATGGTTATGTCAGGAAAGGTGATGCAGCCTCTGCCTCTTTGCTGGGACTGTTGCTTTTAGAACCTTAAATTACTATAGAAGTAGTTTTACTACTTGAGGCTGCCGTACAGTGAGAAAGTCAGGCTGCATGTAGATGACACCTGTGGGTGTTCTGGCTGACTGTTTTAAATGAGGCTCCAGCCAGTAGTTAGCATCAACCACCAGCCATGTAAGTGAGGATGCCTCCAGATGATTCCAGTCCCCAGTGGTCAAGCCACCCAAGCTGTTGAGTGTTACCAGCTGAGGCCCAGACATCATGAAACAGAGGCAAGCTGTCCCCCTTGTACCTGGTTTGAGTTTCTGACTTACAGAATGCTTGACATTAAAAAAGTGGTTGTTTTTCGTATTTGAATTCTAGGGTAGTTTGTCACATAGCAATAGTAACTGGAACAGGGACCCAGGTTCCTTTTGTCACATTGCTTTGCCATCTAGGTTACTCTTAACATGTTTTTTAAGACATTTCACCACCACATCTGCATTGCAACCATCTGGATTGAAGAAGTACAAAAAAAAGGCACTGTATTCCCTTCAAGGGCCCTCCTGCTTCCGTTCTCATCTCAGTGGCCACAACATTTTTGGAACATGGCCACATCTAGCTCAAGGAAGGTGGGGAAATGTGTGTTTATTCCTTGTGTATTTGCACCTAGCTAAAAATTAGGGAATTTGTTTCTTTGAGAAAGAAGGTTACAAGGATATGGGGAAAAGTCATAGTTCTGCCACAGTTGTATGAGCTTGATTATACAAAGTTCTTTACTTTGTGCTGTATTAATGGTAGCTGTTTCTCTTCTGGGAAATTTTCCATTTCAAAGGGCTCTCAGTAGCAGATCTGCTGGAAAACACTGTGTTTGTGGGTAGGATTAGGTTGACTGATAGTGGTCCTATTTTGCAGATAAAAACAAAAGAACAGTGACTTGAAGGAGGTTTCCTTTTCTCTCATGTGAAAGAAATCCAGCAGGAGGCAGTCCAGGACTGGCATGATTACAGCCACCTTTCTTAGAGGCTCCTTACTTCTTGCTCCTGCAGACTTAGGCTGCAGCTTTGTGGTCCTAGATGGCTGCTTGAGCCAAATCCACTGGGTCTGTGTCCCCAGCCAGTAGAAAGGACGAGGGAAAGGGGTAAGGGGCTCATGCCAGGTACCTTTCACAGAAAGTTTCTAGAAGCTGCCAGATAATACCTTAGCTTTTATTTCATTTATTGGAACTTTGTTATTGAAAATAAGGCTGGGGAGATGTTTTGTTCCAGGCTTGAAACATTTAATTCATGATTGAATTTGGAAATGCAGAGAAAATATTTTATTTTATGGCTGATCTAGTCATCTTTATGAGTTTCGCCATCTGATGAGTGAGAAAATGTACTAAAATTGAATCTGATCATCTGATGTGGCAGATTGAACAGTCTCCTTAGATCTTTGTTCTGTCTTAGATAAAAATGCTTGGTTGTTGAAGGTAGCCCCTCCCTCTCTTTTTCTCTGGTTATCTAGAGGGAGACTTGTAGCTTCTGCAACCTTGCATCTGCCCCATCAGAATCAGGGTTTCTATTACTAGGAAATATAGCACAGCTCACAGCTGTGAGTCCACGGCTCACATCATATTCCTTACACTATCAACGTGAAAAGAGCTATGTGGTTTGCCAGAACTTGGGCCACATTGTATATAGCACCTTAATCAGAATGGTTAGAAACTGCTCATTTAAGAGTGTTGTGATTTACGTTTGTGTTCACATATAACTTCAGCCATTCTTTCCCCATTATTATAAACACTTGGGTTTGTAGGGACATCTGATGTTTACTGGCAGATGACATGCTGTGTACAGACTGTCACTGTTTTAGCCTCAACTCTCAAAGGCTTTCCTGAAAAAAATAAATCCCATTTCCAGTATATACATAATAGGGCCATCTGTCACTGTTTCTCAGTTGTTTAAAGTCACATTGTTTGAAATCCTGCTTTTTTAAAAGTGTCCTTTTTTTTTTCTTCCTGGAACCATTTCTGTTCCTCTGCTTTAGAATGAAAATAGTCTGAATGAGTATTTTAGCCCTTTCTGGAATGAGACAGAGCTTGCTGCAAGGCATCTATTTATCCAGCATCACATAGAGTTGCTGAGAGCTTTTGTCTTATTAATACCTCTCTTGAGAAAAAACTATGACTCTTTGTTGTTCTCTATATGAAACCCACTTTTCTGCCCTGTGTAGTAGGCTTGAAAGATTTAATTCATGATTGAATTTGGAAATGCAGAGGAAATATTTCCTTTTATTTTATGGCTGATCTAGTCATCTTTATGAGTTTCACCTTCTGATGATTGAGAAAATATACTAAAATTGAATCTATTTCAAAGCATAGTCTGATGTGGCAAATGGAACAGTCTCCTCTGATGTCCTGTCTTAGATAAAAAGGCTTGGTTGTTGAAGACAGCCTCCCCTCCCTCTCTTTTTCTCTGGGTATCTAGAGGGAGAGATGTGGCTTCCACAACCTTGCATTTCTGGGGAAAACACTGTGCTCATTCCTGCCAGCATCTTTATCCTGACTTTTAGGAGGACCCCTGCTTGCTGGGCGATTTGTATCCCTTTTCTGTCTTGGATGTCTGGCACCTTGTGGGTCAGCACAGTGATTCTTAAGTCAGCCACCAGTGAACTCTGGCCCATTCTTGTGACTCAGGCCATGTCCCACATTGATTTGACTTCACCTTGGCTTCCCGCTAGTGCTCTACACCCATCTGCAGTCTTTCTGGGATGCTTGATTGTTCCTGGCTCATGTGATCTTCTCTGCATCCCTTGCTAGAGATCCCCCTCTCCCTGCTAGGATGGCCCCTTTGGGAGGTGTCCCAGCCAGAATCACAGATACTTCTGTGTCTGGTCTGTACAAAGCAGAACCAAGGGTGGCCTTCTTTCCAGGGTACCATATAGGGAGTGGGACAAGAGTCCCCTGTGCCTTCCCCTTTACTCCTTACTCACTGAATGTACCTCCTCCTCTCAGGGCCAAAGCCTGAACTGGGGAAATTGGTTTAGCCTCTTGACTCCTGTCTTTCTCCCGCATATACTATATCATATCCTCCTTTCAGCTAGCCCTGTCACTCTGCTGTCATCGCTGGAAGTGGGTTATCTTTTCTACCCTGGAGAAGAGCTAGGTCAGGCCCCTGGTTAAAAGGAGGCAGGGAGGGGAGACAGAAATAAAAGCAATTTGGAAAAATCCCTCCAGATAATAGTATGGCTAGCAAGGCTGTGTGTCTTGCTGAATAATCTGATTTTATAAACCAGAAATGGTTGTTCCTGTCTTTTTGTAGAATTTCTATAATCTCCTTTTTTAAGGCTGATAAACATGTTATGCCAAAAGGCAAAAGAAAAAATAGAAATAAATTTCAAAATATTACTTTATAATGTTTGCCTTAAGGTCTGCCAAAATTTTTGTCTTCTTAAAGTTTACATCCTCAAAGTCAGTCTCTGAGCTAGTAGTGTTTAGCAAGAATAGGGGATTTGGTAATGAGAAGACCTGTGTTCAAGCCTTGGTTATGAGATCAGCGATAAGGATAAGCTGCCTTCGTTGAGTAGAACCTTAGTTTCTTCATCTTTAAATGTGAGTATCTGCCTTACTTACAGAGTATATGTGAATGTAAAGTGGGGTGATTACATGAAAGTATTTTGCCAATGCAGTGTGATTTTATTGATACTGTTTCCTTGCTCACATTACGCTCATTTCCATTTATGTACTTCTGCTGCTGCTACCTACGTTGTCTTCTTAAACTTTACATCATCAAAGTCAGTCTCTGAGCTTCCAGCTACCCACAACTGTACAACTCCTCCTACGTGCTCACAGGTCTGTTACGAGTACTCAGGGTTACACTGGGAACTCTTCTCTCAGTCCTTATTCTGCATATAGCCAATCAGTTTCCTATTTAGTGTCTAATATCTTGTTTTATTTTCTTCATTAGATTTGAAATGACTTGATGGCAAGGAATATACTTCATATATGTTTTATATATCTCAGACATTTTCTGGTATTTTTTACAGTCCCAGAGCCTACCTTGGAGCTGAAAAAAAAAAAAAAAGACGTTACCTGGTATTACTATAAGCTAGTGAAATAGAAGGGATAATTCAATTACATTTTCTTTATAATCCTTTTTTTAAAAAAAAGTCTTATTCCTTTCTGATTCTGAAGAGTACCTAACTTCTGAATAGCTTGTACTAACTGAAATCATTCAGGGCTTACAAACTAAAGAACATATGTTTAATTTAAATACTTTATTTATATCTAGATTTGACTGTTAGAAAATATTTTTAGGTTTTACAAATTTATCTTGGAACCATGAAGTGATTTTTTTTTTTAAACCACACTAAAATATTCATGGTTCAAAGATTTAATTTTTTAATTTCTTTTTTAACAGTTGGTTTGTTTGACTTCATCTCTAATATATGTAACATTTTTATTTTAGTGGCCACATTTACATTTACATAGCTCTTGGATCCTCTCAGGGGCTATATCTTCAGTTTCTGTAATGAAGCAGATTTTGTCTATATTTTGTTAATAAATATTTATGAGGCTGCCATGTGGGAGAAACTAGTGATAATGAAAATGGTCTGTATTTAGAATCAAATGAGCACATTTACTCTCAAGGACCTATGGTAGATGGCATGCTAAAGTAGATTAAATTAAGTCTGGATCTCTCAGTTAAGAGCATAGAACTTAAAAAGAATCAGGCCCACAGACCCCATCACAGAAATAAAATTTCACAGAAAAATTGTATAAATGCAGACAAAACTCTGCCTTTATTATGAATGTTACTTTGTTTACACTTTTTTAAAAGGTTAACTAAGTTACATGTTTCTTTTGTTTAATTGATTTCCTTTTATAAGTTGTACTGTCTAAGTTACTGTACTATTACAAGAGATCACTTGGAATGGCATCTTTCACTATATCATTCTTCAGCTTCTTTCTCATTCTGATTGCTAAAAGAAACAGAAAGCCAATTCTTTTGTAATTGAAAATTTCATTATCAATTGTATGAAGTGAATTTCCAAAATGGCTCATGTAAACAAAGAGTTCCATATTAAGAAGCATTACTGTGTTCTTTATTCTAGGCTACAGCTTGGAACTATGGGCATTTCACTGCCTATGCTATTAGGCTGTTACTCTAACTGGATAATCGGTTGTGTTTTAAGGGTAGAAATAACTATGATCAAGTGTCCAGTTGATGAATATGCCTCCATGATACATGTTCTGTTGCCACTTCCAAACCTCATTTTGTTAACTTACAATTACTCTTTTCATTTTTTTTCCTAAACATCTTCTCTAGAGAACTTTGTTAACGGAATTTAAAACAATAGGTTTCTTGGAGTCCCATTGATGATTCTATGGTTACTAAAGTAGATTGAGATTAGCAGAGACTAGAAGGATGCTTCTGATGTTGCCATTACTTAGATTCCAGGGAATATTTGAGATCAGTGCATTTAAGTCCATCAGATGGCACTAAGAAGAACTGCAGTTTTATGTTAAGCATTCTCTTAGGTGTATAACATTCATCATTACCTTTCAGCTTCTAGGCAAGTGTTTGAAATGGGTACTGCTATCCATATTTTACATATGATGCAAGTAAATCTTACGGGACTTACTAACTTGCTGTAGCCAACAGTTAGTAGCAGAGTGGAGATTTGAGGGTCTGGTATTTCTGCCTTTGAAGTTGGTGCTCTCTAAGCTGAGTTTGTAAGGAAAATGCTTCTATGCAGCCATTTGAATGTTCTGTTCACTGTTCTCTATTACCTTCCTGAGAGACTGCCAGTTTTTTAGCATGTGGGCGTTTTATTCTAGTGTAGCCATTCATGACTCTCTGTATGCATTGCATACTACATCCATGCTTAATCACTTGAATTCTCTCACAGTTATGCCTTCTTCTGCCTTATACTCCCCATATCACTGCCCTCTACATAAAACCACACAAATACAAATCAAAGAGATGAAACAAACAGGATAAACTCAGTCTTGTTTATAGTAAGACAAACTGCTATTATATTGGAAAGTGCCCAAACAGCCTTAGTAGGTGAGTGAATAAACAAACTGGTAAGTCCATACAGTCAAACACCTCTCCGTAATCACAAAGAACAAATCACTGGTACATGTAACAGTGTGGATGAATCTCAAATATATCATCCTGAGTGAAAGAAGCTAGATCCAAATGATTTCATACTTCTATTTATGTGAAACATTAGAACAAGCATAGCTAATCTACAGTGTTAGAAATCAGATTGCCTGTGGGAGAGGGATGGGTATTGATGGCAAAGAGGCATAAGATAACTTTCTTGGGGGATGAAAATGTTTTTTACCTTGTTTTGGGTGCTGGTTACAGGATGCAAACAATTGTCAAAACTTTTTGAACTGAACACTTAGAATTTACTTATTTTGTCTTAATTGTACCTTGATTTTTAAAAAAACAACATAAAATCAAGCTAAGCTTCTTTTGCATAGTTCTGTCATAGCACTTACCATGCAGTTTTGCATATTCTGGCTTCCTACTCTGTCTCCCTTTGGATTAAGACAGGATGACTCATCATGCTTTTTTGTATTGCCAGTGCTTACCATTTGCCTGGTGCTTAGTGGGTTCTCAGGAGATGCTTGCTGACTGAAAGGAATGCTACCTTCTTAAAAAGGCTGGCTTATTTTTTTTTTTAAAGAATAGTTTAGAAATACTGGAGACCCACTTGTGTGCTTGATACAGTCTTTAGAAGCATGGAAATCTAAGCTTCATAAGAGTTGTAATTCAAGCCATTATTAACTTAGTTATAGAGATTTGTATGCAAAAAGTGTAGACTGAGTTTGTTTATTTTTAGTGATTTGCTTTGAGCTTTTCTAGTCAGGTGTCAGATGATGCCTGAAGTTTAAAATTCCTTGATTTCCCTATTCTATCCTCCTCTCTCCTCTTTTATTTTGGAATAATTTTGGCCTGTAGCAGATCCCTGAGTCACACCTGTGGCTTTAGGAGTCTTGAAAGTACTTGATTATGGAAATAAATTTTAGTTTCTAAGTTTAATCTCATAGTTAGACAGAAGCTGCTGAATGGTCTATAGGTAATGGGACACATGGTGGTTCCCTGTTCTCTGAAGGAACCCAGTGGCTTATTATCTCTTAGGAAAAATTCCATAGCATTTTAAATGGCTGCCTGAATCTGGGACTTCAGCATTAACCCCATATGTTCAAGATGACACCAGTAGTAGAGTCGTACATTTAAAAATGTATTATACAAATTGAGAGCTTCTCAAAACAAAAATATCACAAGAATGACTGCTGTAAAAAAAATGTAGATATCTTTGAAGAAAAATGGAAGAAAAAAGATGAAAATACAAATTACTGATAATCTTACCACCTACATTTAATTACTAATATTATATTGGCATGTTCCCTTATAATCTTTTTTCCTAAGCATTTCCAAGCATTTTTTCCCTATTGGTGATGTCTGTTTAATCAATGCGTAATCTTTTTTTTGTGGCTCTATCATAACTGACTTGGTAATTTCTCTATTCTTGGATGTATAGGTTATTTCATGTTTTTCTAATAGCTAATAATAATAGCTGAAAATATTGACTATTAACAGGCATGATTTGTATTTAATGTTAAAATAAGTATTTTCTTGTTTTAATCTTCATCTGACGTTGGGTGTTTTTAGATTCCAGAGCCTGAAGCATTGAGGGTTAAGAGCATGGATTCTGGAGCCAACTGCCTGGGTTTAAATCCCAGGTTCTCCACTTACTTTCTGACCTTGTACAAATTAGTTAACTTCTCAATGCTTCTTTTCTTAGTCTGTTACAAAGGAATAATAACCATCTGCTGTTGTGAAAAGTGTAAATGCTTGGGACAGGGCCTGGCATACTGTAAGTGCTATATAAATACGAGACATTGTATTCATAGAACAGAAAACATTATGAACACTTTTAAAGCTTTTGCTGAGTGTTGCCAAATTCTGGAGAGGTTTTACCAGTGGAGTCTTCCATCAGTGCTATCTCAGGGTGACTATTTTTCCCACACAGAATTACCTATTAGCAAAACCTCCTCAGTATGTATCTGTTGTTATTGGCACATCATCATTCAGTCTTTCTTCTTTTTTTTTTTTTTTTTTTTTTTTTGTTTTACTGTATGGAAAAATCTTCTGCCAGACAGTCTTTCTTCTTTACTCTGCTAGCCCTGATTTTTGTTAGATAATTTATCTGCTCATTAATAAAAGTGTAGAAACAAAGAAAAATGCATTTCCTCTTCTTTTGCACCTTTTGTTTCTTTCTTTTTTATCTTGGGGACTAGAAGGCGACCATATGACTTTCTCATGAAGATAGATAGGAGATGCTGTGGAATTTGAAAATCTGGGACCACCGTTCTCATGGTAGATAATAAAGAAGCATAGAGTCTTTTTAAAATGTCTGTAAGGAGATCTGAGAAGAGTGTTCACTTCTTCAAAGTTTGCCTTCGGTTTCCAGGAAAAGCAAGTGGACAAGGCAAGAGTTTGCTAGAAACTTGAGATATGGAGATGGTCAACCCAAGCTGATATTTTCTAGTGGGCTAAGCTGGGGGAAGTTCTTTTCTCTTCTGACTACAACCAGAGCTACTTTATCTCTGTCTGTTTTACATGTTGTGTTTTGGGTAAGTATTCACTGGGAGAATGAGTCCCCAGCAAAACAGGTTTGAAAATCTTTTCCCCAAGAGGACATACGCCTCATAGAGAAGACTGGGGGCATTCCAGACACTTAACATTTAATGTGTGCTTTTCCTCTTGCTCATCTGTGCTGCTGGGTGTGGCTGCAGCGAGAGGGGTGCAGTGATGGAGGTGGTAGCAGCAGAGCCCTTCTGGGATGGTGTTGGGTTACCTGGAGTGTGGTTCCTAAAGCCCACTGGGGCATGCATGGTGATGCTGTAACTAAAGCAGTTGTCTACACCAGCTGTAAACTACACTTAAATAAGAAACTTTAAGTGGGAGGCCGTGTAATTATGAACAAACCCAGAATGAAAATTTTTTTCCAGTGGTTCAGGACAGTTGTCTTTGGTGTTCCCCACCCGTTTATTCCTGCTGCTGACTCACTCTGTGACTGGCCCTGTTCTATTACAGGAGTGTAAAGTGTTATGCATGTGAATCATACCTGTAATTTCCATTGCCTTAAAAAGTGTGGCCTCACAACCTGAGAAAATGCTTTTAAACTCCCTGGTCAAATTAAAGAGACCAGTGATATGAAAGTAGTTACTAAGAATTCTAGATCACCCTTTTTCATGAAAAATGGAACTTCTTATATAAGTATCGGCCATGTATTAAGGTATATCTGATTTTATTCCTGAGGCCATATTCATGGTACCAGTCAGTACTTGTCAAGAAAGACTCTGATTATATGCAGGGTAAACAGAATTAGAGCATTCCACTGTGTAGTAATATATAGTGTCAGAGGAAGACAAGAACTCCCAAGCTCTTATTTTTTTTTTATTTTTTTGAGACAGAGTCTTGCTCTGTCAACCAGGCTGGTGTGCAGTGTCACCCAGGCTGGAGCGCAGTGGCCTGATATTGGCTCACTGCAACCTCTGCCTCCTGGTTCAAGCGATTCTCCTGCCTCAGTCTCCCATGTAACTGGGACTACAGGTGCATGCCACCATGCCTGGCTAATTTTTTGTATCTTTGGTAGATACGGGTTCGCCATGTTGGCCAGGCTGGTCTCAAACTCCTGACCTGAGCTGATCTGCCTGCTTCAGCCTCCCAAAGTGCTGGGATTACAGACGTGAGCCACTGTGCCTGGCCCAAGCTCTTATTTTGACCTTGATTGATTTATACCATCACCTTGAGAAGAATGAAAATTTCTCCGTACCTTTTTAAATTTACAATATAGGGGACTTTTATGCAGTTTATTTAGTGAAGGGCTTGATTCCTTAACAGCCAAGGACATTTTATTTCAGTTTTTCTTTTTCTGGAATTGGTATAGTAAGAAATCACATCTGTTTATCTTATGCCCTGTCCTAGGTCCTTGATGTTGGAGACTATATGCGTTTGATTCACCGTTACCTCTTAATTTTGTGTAGTGGAAAGGCTGTTAGAATATCTGGGCCAAATTCCAGCTTCGCTGTTTCCTCGCATACGGAAACCTTGGGCCAGGTTATATTCTTTCAGTAAGACGAGGATAGTGATCCATAAATACAGCAGTAAGAGCGTTGTGAGTTGATGCGAAATTCTGTAGTGCATAGTGTTGTGACTTTGACGTTTATTGCAGGTGCTTGATATGAATTTGCTGATTTAATTAACGTGACTAGGAAGCCAGTATATTTCTTGAGAGCCTACTACATTATCTTAATTATACTGTATGAGCATATTTGGTGCTTATAACAATACTGTGTGAATATGATTCTATTTTATAGATGAGAAAACTTGAGTTGCACAGAAGTTAAATCATTTTCCCAAGCTGAAATTGCTAGGCAGTGTTCATGCTCATATCTGAACTCAGGTTTATGCAGATTCCTTGCCTCCTACTGATTCTTAAGTCTTGTTTTTGTCCTTACCATAGCTGCCTACCAAAGTCTACCAAATGCAGTCTAGTGAAACCATATACAGGGTATGCAGCCATATACAACCATAATCATATATGCAACCATATACAGGAATATATTTTCTTTAATATTTTGAAGTCTAAAGGTACCTACTTATTTAATGAACTTATGTAGGCATATGTTGTCCAGGTAGGCTATTAGTTGGGACAGAAAATAGCATAAAGGTAAGAAGAAAAAGGATTCTCTCAGAAACCAGTAAGTCATAAAATTTCAAAGAAACCTGAAAAACTATGTATTCCCTGTAATTTGTTGATTATATTTTTATCTGAGTTACTAGAGGTACTGTTTTGAAAATTTTTGAAGGTATCTTGTATGAATTTGATTTTTAAGGTGAACTGTTCTTTTTTCTTTACATATATGTAGTAGTTTTAATTATAAAAGTTTTCAGAACTGAAGATTTTAAATCCCAAAATTACTTAAGGTCTTCATCATATAATGGATTTACCTTACATATAAATAATATAGAAATGATGCTTATTTAATTTATTTTCAGCAAGTTACATATCTGTATGCTTTGGGGAATATTCTTATTTAGATCTCTGGATCTAGAAAGAAAGGCTGATAGTTTTCTTAAGGTTAGCATGTTACAGATTAAGAGTTGCAGATGCTTTCTGTCCTTTATCAGTGATTCAGATCAGAAATTAGATTATATATAATACTTAAATGTTGTAGCAGTATAACTATAATTAGAAGTCTCTTTATGTTCATACGTTTTTAGGATGCTCAGGTTGAAGAAGGTAGATTCTAGGAGTTTTATATTCAATTCTTAGCCAATTGTGAGATTAGATACCAGTAAATTCCTTGTCAGAGCAGAACCCGATCCTCTAGATTCCAGCCAACAACACTATTGAACCTCAGCTGCTCAGGGACTGCACTGACGGGAAGGCAGGGATCTGATGTTTGGAAGAGCAGGTAGTGGCCGAGGAGGAGATACAGAACAAAGCATAGCATTTGTATAGAGAGATTTATAGCATCTACAGTTTACATCTCAGCTTACCTCGCATGTTCTACCATTCTACTCTTGTCCTGTGTCTGGATTCATGACAGATGCCGACAAAACCATTTGTTTTGTTCTGTGGTGGTTAAACTTTGAACAAGTAGACTCTTCATGCAGTATAATTTCTGACTATATTCTCAGTAACTGATTCTCCTTTCAGAGACTTCCTGTGGCCTTACTATTTTATATCTCAGATTGGGCAGCCATCGTCTGAAAAAGGTATCACCAGTTATACCTACACCTGTGCTCCCCAATTCTCACTCCTCCCTTTTCTTCTCCCCTCTGCCTTCCCTCTTGCAGCCATGAGCCTAAGAGCAAGTCCAGTCCCACCTGGAGTGCTTAACTCTGTCTTCAGATCAAAATGGGGTATTCTGGTCTGTGTCTCAGAATTTTTTCTGTATCTCCCATACAGTCCACCAGAATATGTAATATATAAATGAGTAAAATAACTTGAAACACATTTTCCCCTCACAGTTATTAACAGTAACAAACAAATAAACCCTCTTTGTAACATAATCAGGCACTCAATCTAGAAATATGTAGAATGAAGCATGAAAGATACCATCTACCAACCCCTCTCCTTACAACTTCCTCTCTCTTTTATTGATGAAACTGCTTTTCCTCATGATATACACCTTTTACATATAGTTATTATTTTTCATTTTTTCACTTATCTTGGAAACCTCTTATGTTAGTATGTACATATTTTCATTTATTAAAATTTTATAGGATAAGCGAAAGATGAGCTATCATTCATTCATGTAGTCTCCTAAATGACTGCTATTTAAATTATTTAAAATATTTTGCTATGGTCAGCTTCTTTGTATGCTAATCAGAAGCAAGTATTTGTTTCCTACAAGTAGAGTTATTTGTTCAGAAAGTATATGCATTTTAAGTTGTAACGGACACTACTAAATTGCCTTCAAAAAAGTGTTTGTGGCCTGGCATGGTGGCTCATGCCTCTTATCCCAGCACTTTGGGAAACCAAGGCAAAAGGATTGTTTGAAGCCAGGAGTTGGAGACCAGTCTGGACAAAAAAGGGAGATCCTATCTCTAAGAAACATTTTAAAAATTAGCTGGGCATGGTGGGTTGAGCCTGTAGATCCAGCTACTTTGGAGGCTGAGGTGAGTGGATCACTTGAGCCCAGGAAATTGAGTCTGCAGTGAGCTATGATCATGCCGCTGTACTCTAGCTGGATGACAGAGTGAAACCCTGTCTGGCTGGGAAAAAAAAAGTCTTCGCCATTTTACACACCCACATTACAGTAGCTTGGGACTACCCATTCCTCGGCATTCAGCATTATCATTCTTACAAATTTATGCCGATAAGAAATGATTTTATCTGCATTTCCTGATTACAAAGATGCTTTAGTATTACTCCATATTTATGTCGGCCATTTGCATTTCTTCTATGAATTGTATGCTCACATCATTTGTAATTTAGGAGGAGCTGTTCTTACTAATTTTTTCTTACTAATTAAGAGGAGTTACTACTCTATTTGGATATTCTTGATGTATATTATATATATAACAGGTATTTTCTTCTAGTAAGTTTTTAAACTTTGTCAGCATTGTCTGCTGTTCTATCAGTGGTTTGTTAAATTTGATAGTTTTATTTGTTTAGGTTTTTTTTTTGTTCATAACTTGTTTTGAAATAGTCTTCCCACCAAACTATTTTAAAATCATTATTTTCTATATTTTTTAATGGTTTTGTTTTAAAAATTGTCTTATTTCCAATATTATATAATTTCTTCATGTACTGCCAGGTAGTATAAATCCAAAGATTTTACTGTAGCTGTGTGTTGGACTTGTTATTTCCATACTTCTCTGGGAACGTGCAAGAAGAAAGCTTTTCGCAAGCAGCACCTTACAGTATTTCTTTGTACATGCAGCAACATGAGAATTTTCCGTTGCCAAAACAGAGGCAGACATATTTATTATTGTGAGATCAACTGTAAGCCTTAAGTATATGGGATTTTGCAGGTTGTGGCTAAGCTAAGAAATTACTGGGAAATAACAGCATTCGTATACTTTTCCATGGAGTCCTAAAGTATTTTGCAAACTTTTTCTTAATGATGACTAATTTCATGTGATAGTGTTGGTAGAATTTTCCTGCTAAGAACCTTCCTTTTAACAAAAGTAGGGTGGAGGGGTGAGTGGATGGGGAGTGGGCTGTAGCTAAGGCTCAGAGCTATTAAATAGCTTCCTCTAAGTTTGTCCTCACATAGAGGTGTCACAGACCAGTGGATGAAAGTTGAATTGACTAGAACCTGAACTTCAGTTGTAGGTCTATAAAATGGAAATAAACCATAATGATGTTTCTATGGGGAATGAATATTTGGTAAGATTTTTCAATTAAAATGAGAGTGGGAACTTTTTCCTGTTACCCATTTCAATATGTGGCAGCTCCAACTTCCAGTCACCAAGTAATGTTGGCTGAGATTTCTGTGGTTGAAGGTCAAGTCAGGTAGGCCAGGGAGGTGTCACTCACTAGGGTTAGGCAGTGCTGTCAGCTGATGATTGGGTGCGAGTTGATAGCTCACAGGTGGTTTGAGATGGGATTCTACAGGGGATTGGGTGGCGATGTACAGCATCTTTGATTTGTTCTCAGGCAGCACCCTTTTTGCCAGCTATCCATTGTTCATCTTTTTCAGGAACTGATCTTTTCAATGATCCCAACTATTCCTTCCTTCTTTCTTCTGTAATACCAACAATCTTACTGCTGTTCACTTGCAACATTTTTACTGTATTGTACCACAGAGCTCTTTCTAAGCAGTGGTGGGGAAACTGACTGACATCTTTTCTTTTCTCTCCTTATTATTTCTACACAGCTTCAACACTTCATGTTTACATTTTTATTTTTTCAGATAGAGCCTTTTGCAAAGTATTTCACCATCTTTTAAAATTTACATCTGATTCTTAAACTCAGAAATCTCATACCTGCCTTAAATTCTGATGTAACTTCTTGGTAAAGCATTGCCGCTCCCCTCCCTCCACTCTTTAGAATCATTAAGCTATGGAAGGTAAATTTCATCTTCTGTGGATTCCCACCATTGACAGTTGGGCCAAGCCTTACTTTTTACTTTTTTTTTTGTTTGACTCTTTTTTTTAAAGTTAGAATTTTATTTTCCAAGTATGAAATTATAGTATTGAATATGCTTTTACACACTGCATTCCCTGCTTTTGGTAACTTTGTGATCCTGGGCAGGTTGTTTAACCTCTACGTGCCTCAGTTTCTTCATCTGTAAATGGAGATAATCTCCATGAGTTGTTATGAGCATAACATATAGCATATGTGTGTTATATGTGTGTGTAACTGAGAATAACACCTGGCAAATAATTGTTCTCTAAGTGTTTGCTCTTATTATAATCCTGTCTTTGCTGTAGCAGAGGCAAGGGCTCTAAAGATAATTGGGAAAGGAGAGATAGGAAGAGAAGGACTAGTTAAGCAGGTACTTTGAACTTCTCAGTAGGAACTGGTACAATTTATTCATTTACGGTATATTTAGAATAGGGTTAGAAAATCATATGAAGATATTTCAAAGCATCTTGGCAACTATTAATCCAGCAGTATTGTTGTGGTGTGATTGAATGCTGGTTCCCTTTTGCTGAAATAATTAGTGATCATTTTTGTTGGTTGTTTTGGAGTTAACTGTGGGTACAGTTTCTATTCAGGAAGGTCTGTTGGTCTAATGTTTCACACAAACACAGGAATGCCGAAGATAGTTGGTCTTTTGCTTGTTTAGAACAGGGATTCTCATTTCTTGACTTTTCATTATTCATTTATTCATACCTAGAAGTGGAGTGCTCCTAAACTGGAGGCACTCTGCTTTTCTTGCATTATTAGATTAGGAGTCCTATTGTTTGAGGACATAAACGGTTTGGAATCACACTTAAGATACCACTGTGGCTGTGGAATTTTAGGCTAGATTCTTAATCTCTACAACTTTGATTTTCACAGCTTTGAAGTGGGAAGAGTGCTACCCATCTCAGAATTGTTGTGAAATCCAAATGAAAATTTACCTATAAAGTGTACATAAAGAAATGCCCAAGAGTGGGTTACTTCCAGAAGGATGTGTGCCGAGCCTACAAAAGTGATCCTTCCAAATCATGTTCCTAGCTGATGTATCAGGGATAAGTTAAACAAGTTAGGCTGGATTTTTTTTTTTTATTTGTGGGGGAATTCTGCCTGGGGTGTTAGAAGAGAGAATGTGATGAGTTAGTTCAGCTGTGAAATCTAACATCCTATTGGTTTGCCTCATTGCAAAACATAAAAAGGGAATTAAAACTCTCTTCTTTTAAAAGACTTCTTATGAACAGCTTTAAAATGAAAAGGAGAAATAGATAATTTAGTTTCTTTTTAGTAATAGCTGTATATATCCCCTGCAAAAATAACAGAGGAGTCTGGCTTTGCTAATGTTTGTTTAAAAGGAGGTGTTGACCAGTTTTCAGCTTGCAAGTAGGAGTGTCTAGTCAGTGTTTTCTTTTCTACATAGAAAGTTAACAGGACTCTGACACATCAGAGTTTGTACGGGGAGAGATTAGGGAAGTGCCGCACAGATTTCCTGCAGAATGATGGGGCAGCTCGTGAAAAATGGTCAAGATTGGAACGCAAAGCTGGTGGGACTGATGTGCTGTATGGGTTAGTAATATCACATATAGTATCACTTTCATGTTTTCGGAACTGGGAAGGGAAAGTTGCACTACCTGCTTTGGTTTACATGGCGATAGTTTAGCTGATTATGGGGCACCTTTCAAAAACCTGTACTGAAATCAGGACAACTTCTAAGGCTCCCTGGAGAGAACTCTCCCACATTGTTGTCCACAGAATGTGTATTTATATAATCTTAATACTTACTGTGTGTGTGGTACTCAGTGAGTTTAGCTTTGTTTGGATTTCACTGAAAACCAGTCAATATAGATTATAAAAATCAGTGCTCTTTTTGCATTTATTTGCCCCCCCATTCTGTTATTCTTTGTCTTCAGCAGTGTTACATATTTTCAGCTGCTACACTTTATAAGGGGGATATAAATATATGTTTTTATTTAAAACTTAATCTATAAGTGAAATAATTTTCAAATAGAGGATTGTTATTAAAGTTCATTCAAAATTATCATTCTGTTGGTTTTATAGAATTGATTAAAATGACAGGAATGATTTTCCCTTTTTGCTGCCATAGTAACATTGACCTAAATATAAATCTCAGTGTTAGACATCTCTAACTGAAACGAAATAAAGAACCATTATGAGACTTGTAATTGGAAAATTAGATGGTGTAATCTGGAATACTCCCTTTTGAAATAATGTGTATGGAAAGTAATGTGATTTAGAAAGTCTTCCCAGACTTAACTTACTCTCTGACTCTAGGCTGCTCTCTTGAAGAAAGTCGAAGTCTTTAAAATTCGCATGAACTCTTTTCTCATTACTCTAGCATTGTGGAACCTTCTCATGTTAAAGGGCTTACTTTGGTATTTGAATGGGATTCAGTTAAGTTGATCATGGTTTAAAAGAAAAGGTGGGCTGGGCGCAGTGGCTCAAGCCTGTAATCCCAGCACTTTGGGAGGCCGAGGCGGGTGGATCACGAGGTCAAGAGATCGAGACCATCCTGGTCAACATGGTGAAACCCCGTCTCTACTAAAGATACAAAAAATGAGCTGGGCATGGTGGCGCATGCCTGTAATCCCAGCTACTCAGGAAGTGAGGCAGGAGAATTGCCTGAACCCAGGAGTCGGAGGATGTGGTGAGCCGAGATCGCGCCATTGCACTCCAGCCTGGGTAACAAGAGTGAAACTCCGTCTCAAAAAAAAAAAAAATAAAAATAAAATAAAATAAAAAAAATAAAAGAAAAGGTATAGGCTTTTAGAAAGCCTTTTTAAAAGAAAAGGTTACTGTTTACAGCCTACACCTTTTCTTTTAAACCACGATCAATTCAGAAAACAGTATTGGAATTTATGAATTATGTGTGTTATTTAGCTTTAGTCTTTGTATCTTATGTACTTTGGTACAGATAAAAATTCCTAGATATTACCTCAGTAGTACCTACCAAATACCATGTTATTAGCAGTGGTTTTGAGCCTCTAGCGCAACAACAACAACAACAACAAGAACACCTCATTGATCAAAAGAATCTTTGTTATATGATTTAAGTGAATTTATCCTCTGTACTTAGAGGTAAATTATTTGACTAAATCAGCTTTCTTAACATACCACTTGGGTAAGTAGTCAATTTATCTATAGAATCTGTGTTTTACTTTATGTTCCTTGAACTATAGGACCAGTTTTTATTCACTTGGAAAAAAAGAAATCTATTTTGTTAACCCTTTTGTACCCAAGAGGAAAAGGATTTTTATAATAAACATAATACATTAAATTTATTATGTGTCTTGATATGGAAGCTCTCTTCTTGAATTATAAAGATTTTTAATGCATTATTAAAATTTTTTTTTTTCTTGAGGATTTAGCATCAGGGCCTTGGTTGTTAATTAATGGGAATAACATGGGTATTACCTAGGAAGTATTTTTTTTGTTTGTTTGTTTACTCTGTTTTCTTTTTGCTGGATGCTTAGAAAAGCACTGCTGAAAATGTGATATGAGTGCTAGACTTTGGCACAGAACTTCCATTGTTTGCAATCACTTGTCCAAAGTTCACATCACATCACACAGCCAGATTTCCCAGCTCCCTGTCTGTGACTGAGATGTGGTCAGCACTTCCATTTGAAAATGACAGTGTCTTAGGGATAGTGGAAGCAACTCTGTAGGGAATCATAAGAGTTGGGTCGTAACCAAGGCTCTCTCAATTTAAATGATTAAGTCAGGGTTTCTTTTTGGTGGAGAAATTCACACATGGCTGGCTTCTGTTTTGCTGTGCTACTTGCTCTCCTTTAAGCCCTACCTGACTGCCCTGGATGAGGCTGCTTCTTCTCTTTTGTACTTGCATGCATGGTGAGTGCCATGTACTTCTCTCAATTGGCATGCTTATCACACTGCCTTCCGTCAGGTGTCCTCTCCAGGTGATGAGTTTCAGAGACCAAAACCAGTGCTTTCTCTGCAGCCTGTACAGGACAGTGTTACAGGACAGGGGTCCAGATCCAGACCCCAAGAGAAGGTTCTTGGATCTCATGCTAGAGAGAATTCAGGGCGAGTCCATAGAGTAAAGTGAAAGCAAGTTTATTAAGAAAGTAGGCTGGGTGTGGTGGCTCAATCCTATAATCCCAGCACTTTGGGAGGCCAAGACAGGAGGATCACCTGAGGTCAGGAGTGCAAGACCAGCCTGGCTAACATGGCAAAACCCTGTCTTTACTAAAAATACAAAACTTAGCTGGATATGGTGGTGCATGCCTGTGATCCCAGCTACTCAGGAGACTGAGGCAGGAGAATTGCTTGAACCTGGGAGGCAGAGGTTGCAGTGAGCCAAGAATAAAGAATGACTACTCCATCCACAGAGCAGCCCTGAGGGCTGCTGGTTGCTCATTTTTATGATCATTTCTTGATGATATGCTAAACAATGGGTGGATTATTCATGCCTCCCCTTGTTAGACCACATAGGGTGACTTCCTGATGTTACCATGGCATTTGTAAACTGTCATGGCACTAGTAGGAGTGTCTTAGTGAGGATGACCAGAGGTCACTCTCATCGCCATCTTGGTTTTGGTGGGTTTTAGCCAGCTTCTTTACTGTAATCCGTTTTATTAGCAAGGTCTTTATGACCTATATCTTGTGCTGACTTCCTATCTCAACCTGTGACTTAGAATGTCTTCACCATCTGAGAATGCAATGCAGTAGGTCTCAGCGTCCTTTCACCAGCTCCTATTGAAGATGGAGTTGCCCTGGTTCACACCCCTCTGATACCAGCACCACCATGGCACTGGACCCATTAAATGACCAGACAGATGCTAGGATGAAGAGTGAGTAAATGAGGGAAATACAGAATCTGCACTTATCAGTGAAGAGGGGCTAGTACATTGTTTCTGTTTCCTTGTTCTTGCTTTATGTACAAATTGGTAATTTAGGTTCATTTGGAACTGTTTAGGAATAGCAAGGCTGGAAGACATTTAAGACACCAATATTGCTTTAAGAGATGTAGTTGCATATACTATTGTATATATGTATACAAATAAATCTACACTGTTTTCCTGAGTTGGATTGTCTTTCCTGAAATAAGATTATTTCAGGAAATAATGGGCGTCTGTTTGTTGAGCACGTAGAGGCATTGCAGCATAGAAGCACTATGGCATCTAGTATGTGGTAGACAAAGATGAATGAGGTATAGATCATACCCCTAAGGGGCCAACAGAGGAATTAATACATATTTTGTGGGTAATATTATTGGTTCAAAATTATAATATCATTGCTTTTGACAGCAGTTATAAGCAGAGTGCCTGGGGGTTTTACATTTGGAATCAGGCAAATATAACAATTTTAGGGTCAGGCACAGTGGCTCATGCCTGTAATCCCAGCACTCTGGGAGGACAAGGTGGGTGGATGGCATGAGCTTAGGTGTTCAAGATCAGCCTGGGCAACATACGGAAACCCCACCTGCAAAAAATACAAAAATTTGCCAGGTGTGGTGATGTGCACCTGTAGTCCCAGCTCCTTGGAAGGCTGAGGTGGGAGGATCACTTGAGCCCAGGGAGGTGGAGGTTGCTGTGAGCCAAGATGGTGCCACTGCAGTCTAGCCTGGGCAACAGAGTGAGACTCTGTCTCAAACAAAACAAAGGAAAAAAACAATTTTAGTATAAATTCTGAGCACTTATATTCAGAATTAGTAAACTTCTGTCTGGGAATGCTTTCTGCAGCCCTTTCTCCAGTGTTTAAATACTCAATGTTAAGAAGTAGATTAGAAGTTTGGGGCACTTGAAAAGGTGTTATAGACAGAATCAAAAGATAGGCTGTATATAAGTACCTTTTGTTTCTCCCTGACAGTGGTAGGAACTGGAAGGGGTTTCTTGGAGGTACTTTGGAGAAGAAATGCTTATGAAATAAAAACTATGTTATATGTCCCCCCCAACCCCTGCTTCTTATTGGCATTCAAGTAGGAGAACTCAAAGTGACAGTGCTGTCACTGAGTAGTCTTACAATGAGTTGAATCCGAACAATCCATTGTATCGCTTTACTAAAATTTCTCTATTTCCTTATCTTGGACATTTGAGTTTTTTCAGAATTTTTATTTTCCTATTGTAAATGCTCTGATTTATATTCTCATAGTTACATTTTGTACATACTGTCATTATAACTTCAGCATATATTTTAGAAGTAGATTTGCTGGGAAATGTTGTAGATATTTTGGGGGCTTTTTCTGTATAGCCACCAATTGTTGCCTAGCAATGTTGTCCGGTGGAGCTTTGTTTTAGAGCAGCACTGTCTGACAGATATTTCTGTGATGATGGCATAATTCTGTATCAAATTATTCTAAAACAGCGCTGTCCAGTAGAGCTTTGTTCTGGAGCAGTCCTGTCTGATAGAAATTTCCGTGATAATTGGAATGTTCTGTTGGTGTGCTTTTCAATATGTTAGCTGTTAGTGACATGTGACTGTCAAGCACTTGAATTGTGACTAGTGCCACAAAGAAATGGTTTAAACTTAAATAGACATATGTGACTAGTGGGTACAGTACTGAACAATGCAGGTCTAGAAAGTTTAAATTTAATTATATTTTCATTAGCAATATGTATGTCTATTTCCTATGTCCTTTTCAATGTGAAATTAAAAAATAAAATAAAATCTTGGCAATTCGATAGGTGAGAAAGCTTTACCTGTTATTTTATATTATTATTATTTGTTAGTGAGTTTGAGTACCTGTGTGCATTATATTTTTATTGTTATTTTATTTATTTTTGAGATAAGGTCTTCCTGTGTCACTTAGGCTGGAGTACAGTGGCGCCATCATGGCTCACTGCAGCCTTGATCTCCTGGGCTCAAATGACCTGCTCACCCCAGCCTCTCAAGTCACTGGGACTACATGTGCATGCCACCATGTCTGGCTAATTTATTTATTTTTTTGTAAATACGGATTTTGTCATCTTGCCGAGGCAAGTCTCCAGCTCCTGGGCTCAATCTGCCTGCATTGGCCCCTCAAAGTGCTGAGATTACAGGTGTAAGCCACCACACCTGACCCTTGGGCATTAATTTTTTAAAAATTGATTAACTGTCTGCTTTTGCCCACTTATGTATTAAGATGTTAATCTTTTTCTTTCTTATTGCTGTTTTTTTTGTAATAACATTAGTAACATCTGTCTCATGTTGGGCATATTTTCCCCAGTTGATACATACTTTTGTTTACATTCAAATTATTCTAGAGAACACAAATACTTTTAATAAATAAGATGAACATTTTTAAAGAAACTTGAGTTATATTATAATCGTTAATGGGGGGTTAGGGATGAAGAATGAGAAAAAGAGGCAAAGAAAGAGACCGAGATATATCTTAATCCCAGGGAAAGGATGGAGAACATCTGAATTGTGGTGGGAGAGGAAAGAAGACCACCAGGGAAGGAGAAAAAGGTAGCCCTGGGGGCAGAAAGGAGAGAAGAAGCAAATAAGAAAGTAAGGAATTGCTGTCTGGAGGTTGGGAGGAGGAAGGTAGTATAGTTTTGAATGCTAGCTCTAGGTGTTGGATGATTATCATTCTCCTTTGAAATAATAACTTGATGAACCACAGCATTCCAATTGCTCTTTCTTCTTAAATCAGAAGAAAACTTCTCTTACTCTTCTTTGTACTGTCTGTAGTAACCAGGGCAGGATAGCACTGTCCACAGAGAAGCTACGTTGGGGCATTTCTTTGTTATCGTACAATGCAATGCAGGAATCTAGGAAAGAAATAGCATAGGCTGGGTGTGGTGGCTCATGCCTGTAATCCCAGCACTTTGGGAAGCTGAGGTGGGCAGATCACCTGAGGTCAGGAGTCCACGACCAGCCTGGCCAACATGGCAAAACCCTTATTAGCTGGGCATGGTGGTACACACCTGTAGTCCCAGCTACTTGGGATGCTGAGGCAGGAGAATCACTTGAGCCCAGGAGGCAGAGGTGGAGTTGCAGTGAGCCGAGATCACACCACTGCACTCCAGCCTGGGTGACAGAGTGAGACTCTATATATTTAAAAAAAAAAAAAAAAAAAAGCATAGTGATTCCACTGAATAATTAAGCAGAATAATTAATATATTCAGCCAGTCTACTTGTTGAGACTTTAAAGTATTTGCTGGGTAATCATGAACAAGTCTTTTATCCTTGTTAAGTCTTGGTTTCTTATTCTACAAAATGGGAGTAACACTTCCTACCCTCCCTCTTAGGGCTGTGAGGAGCAAATGAGGTGTACATGTGTTAAAGTGCTTTGGAAAATTCAGTGCAAGGACAAGGCTTAGGTTAGAAAACTCCGTGGTGGTGGTGATGAGGAGTTATGGTACAGAGGGGCAGAGGGCATTTGTTTAATGGAGGAATGCTGGTAAATGCAGTACTGGGAAGAGACCAACCTGTCAAACAGCTCTTTTAACACTTTCTTACAGATAGCCTGAAGTTGCCAAAATTTAACAAGACATGTTGAATGCACTGAACCGTATCTTTTAAACATCTCATTTTTGTTTATATTTATGATCACAAAGTTATCTATTCACATATTTTACCAAACTTATCTTCATAAATATTTTTTCTTCCAGATGAACGGGACAAAGTTCAGAAGAAAACATTTACGAAATGGATAAATCAGCATCTCATGAAGGTCAGTTTTTATTTCTTTCACTTCATGGAATTGTTCTCAATACTGCAGTTTATTTTGCAGTAATTGATTGTATAGTTCTGAAGCACAGCTTTTGCATATCGGCTTGCAAGTTTAAATTCTAGAGCATTTTGCATGCTTTTTAGGCATCTATAATTATTTGGTGTGTGGATTGTGGGTAATGATGGAGGTGAAAAGATATCTACACAGTGATTACAGTGCATTCTGTGACATTAGTAAAACCTGTTATTGAAATCTATAAAATCTCAGCAATTTCAGAAATCTGTAAATATTTATATGTTAGTGCATGGAAAAGCTACGTTTCTTAGTAAGATTTTTTTTCTCTCTCAAGATTCAAACCAAGTTCTGGCATCAGATTTATGTGGATGACAGCAGGTTAGATTAGAATAAAGATATTGTAAGGACAGAAGTCTAGACTAACTTTACTTTTTATACTTAATTTAATCCAGTGATTGGTGCTTATGTCTAACTTTGTCTATGAAGCAGTTAATAGTTGTGGTTCTTAAATTAATATTTGTTTATTGTTAATGGGTAATTTTGAGAATGTAAACTATCTAGAAAATAGAGACACACAAAATTGGCATATAATTTCATGGAGTTATTGGACCCCATTGAAACCCGTCTGTGGGGCCAGGCGCAGTGGCTCACGCCTGTAATCCCAGCACTTTGGGAGGCCGAGGCGGGTGGATCACAAGGTCAAGAGATCGAGACCATCCTGGTCAACATGGTGAAGCCCTGTCTTTACTAAAAGTACGAAAAATTAGCTGGGCATGGTGGCGCATGCCTGTAATCCCAGCTACCCAGGAGGCTGAGGCAGGAGAATTACCTGAACGCAGGAGGCGGAGGTTGCAGTGAGCCGAGATCGCGCCATTGCACTCCAGCTTGCGTAACAAGAGTGAAACTTCGTCTCAAAAAAAAAAAAAAAAAAGAAACCCTTCTGTAAATCTTGAGTAAGGAACCCTTAGGATTTCACAGTTAACTATTGGTCACTTCCCCTCTGTCCCGCCTTTTATGGAGAGCTCTAAAGTTGAAATAGGTTATATTTTTATTTGAAGTTTTCTCATACAGAAAGATGATTTTTTTTTATTATTACTTTTTTCTTTAAAAAAATTTTTTTTACTTGATAGTAGTTTTCAAGGAATATTATTACTTTTTTTTTTTTTTTAAATTTTTGTTTGTTTTTTTTTATAGAAACGGGGTTTCACCATATTGGTCAGGCTGGTCTCAAACTCCTGACCTCAGGTGATGCACCTGCCTCAGCCTCCCAGAGATGCTAGGATTACAGGTGTGAGCCACCACACCCGGCCCGAAACATTATTTTAAACGTGGTTATATTCTTTTTTTTATTTTAATTTAAACATGGTTATATTCTTAAGCTAGCCAACAAATTTTATTTAAGCAATTATGTAGCTTAAGAGTGGTACCAATATTGTAAATAGTGTCTAATCATCTTCTATAAAAGTGGGCCTATTTCAGGGGCCTATTAGAATTACCTTAGAGGTGTGTCAGTCCTGTCTCTCTCACCACTTGACAGAACCTTTTTCTCAAATTCTGGTAATATCCCTCAAGGAGGGCAGATCACCCACTCCCTGGTTGAGAATCACAAACGATGAAAGGCTAAGATTCTCTGCTTTGAGAGGAAATATACTGTGAATTCTGGTGCAGCATGTGGCAGTTCATCTGTCCGCTCCCAGGCTTTTCTTTTATCCTACACATACTGCCTGGGAGAGGGTCTCTTCCCTGCAGGCTAGGACAGAGGTGGATTGGGGTCAAGTTTGGGGTGTGGACCTTTGGAGCTGAAGACTCCAATGGGATTTTCCTGTTTCTGAGGTGGCTTTAAGGGAAACAAGCTCTTTGAAGAGGTGCCTCTTGGCTGCTGCTCACCTAATCAGTCTTTGTAGCTGTGGAGATCTAGGGGTGGGCCTGTGAAGGGAAGCAAAGAGAGTTGCCACATATTTTCCGTAGCTGCTAAAGTTCCAGGTTGCTAATCAAGTCACAGATGCTGGCAGTGGTCACCAAAGAAAAGTAGAAACACAAATGAAAATGACTCATGAGAACCATAGCTCTGGCACTAGACATATCTTTTGGGGGCCTACTGTGTGCCAAGCATGTTGCACTTGGCCTTTCATTTTATGAATGGTTCATAAATTAGATGATGGAGTATAAAGATTCTGCCTTTGCTAAATGCGTCAGAATACTAGTTGAGCTGTTTGAGGACAGAGGCTGTGTTACTTATTCCGAGGGCCCATCATAATGCCTGGCAAGGTTATTCTTGCTATGTCTGATTTACATTGCATACATTAAATTGTTGAGTCCTTCCCACAACCCTTCAAGGAGGATTAATTTAGTGATTAAACGTACATAGTCTTTAAAGTCAGACAAGTGATCAAATCTTGATTTTCCTGGAATATGTACCCACTTTTCTTTTTTGCAAAATGAGAGCTCTCCAAGATAGTAAGACTTAATTCTGCTGCAACAACTTACTAAGAATTGGGAAAATAAGTATTTTAGTCACAGTAGCCAATAGATAGATATAAGCCAGTCTAACTGCTTAGGGTTGTAATCAAGTTAGTTTATTTCCTGAAGTCTATTATGGGTCAGAATTTAAAATTAGCTCTTATTAGATGAGGAGCCAGTTAGGGAGGGGGAAAGCTGGACAATGGTCTTGGCTAACTCACACTGCCAATTAGCTGCTTTGGTTCTCGTTCTGTTTTGTTTTCGCATCAGCTCAAGGTGAGATTTTCGTTTAATCCTGAGTTGTGCACTGAAATTTCTAATAGAGAGCTCAGGTGAGTCAGAACATAGCTTCTTATCTTTTTTTTTTTCTTATGTCTAGAAGTTATAGCATTAACCTCAAGTAGGAGAAAAATGATTAACTATCCCAAAACTTTTTGGGGATACCAGGCTGCTAAGGTTCATGTTGTTATTTGTTAATCAGAGAAAATTCAGTTTTTATGTGAGCTTTTCTATATTGGACCTAAAATTGATGAAAGGAATGTTGCACTAGGCAGTCAGCTTCATTTTGTCTCACTAAGAGGATAGTTGAACATTTTTGTTTTGGATGGCCGTTTGGTCATAATGCAATTAGTGGGAAATATAAAGTAAGTTTATGAATTTTGGATAAAACATCTTAATATTAGGAAAATATTTCTTCTCTATTGGTTTTATATTCTTTAGTTGGAAGTTGAATATATTCAGGGTGAAACAGGGAAAGGTGAGCAGTAGGTCCTATGTCTTTCTTGCTGTACCATATGCCTTTCCACATAATGATAAATATGTTATTTGAAGAGCTTTTAATAAAATGAGATCATGTTAACATAAATTTTATTTATTTTAATAAAATGAGATCATGTTAACATAAATGTTAAGGGAAAGGATGACCGTGAAAAAATAAGTTGATAAAATAAAGGACTTATTGATGAATAAGGAGAGAAGAAATGGGAATAGGATCATTCAGATTCAATCTGAATATTTCTGTGTATTTTTTGTTTTGTCTTTTTAAACTGTAGGTGTAAGTAATCTTTAAATCATAGGGCAGAGAAGGGAGAGAGGGAGAGTTGGAGATGCGCACTGGATGGCCCTTAAGGAGCCCAGGGTCTGGAGACCGTTTGTTCTTAACCTTGGCTTTGTATACTGTAATAAGTTGCCTGGAGTGCTGACTCAGGCTAGCAATGTATTCTCTATCTTTTAAATAATTCTTAAAAGTTTTGCCTTTTCTAAACTTTTATTTTATTTGTTAATTTAAATTTAATATAATTCACTTATTTCCCTTTGTGTTTTTTTCACCCCTGTTGTGACTCCAAGAACTATTCTTGTTTGTTCTGCTCCTTTGGACAGTGAGGTGCTTGAGAGGTCAGTCCCCAGATAGGCCTTCCTTTACCGAATTTTTTTTCCATATTATAAAATGTGTATTGTGTTAATTTTGAACAAATTATCTTTGAAAGGAAAGCATCTTTTTCAGGGTTATCAGTCTGTGACGTGTACACCAAACAGAGGTGCAGAAGAATCCTCACTTTTGAGGTCAGGTAAATGGGGGTGTGTCCAGGTTTTGCAATTCATTATTTGTGTGAACTTAACCTTCTTATGCCCCCATCTGTAAAATGGTGGCAGTGTCAGGTTGTTGTGAGGATTTAAATGAGAGATTCTATCTAAGCATAAAGCATTGGACTTGGCATATCCTTAGACACTCTATAAATGACAGCTTATGGTGTGGAAGGGTGGATTGACTTGGATGGCGTCATACAAAATTGTGAAGAGAGTGCAAGTTGCTTTTGGTGTCTGTCTACTTCCCTTCTCTGTATCTCCTTTTATTACATCAAGTACCTTTCCTTTTAGTTTATTCAATTTAGGAAAAGATACAGTTTGGGGTTCAGAATCTTTTTGAGGAGATAGATAGATGTGTTGCCTCTCTACCTCAGAATCCTGCCGGGTCACTGAAGAATGGTTTACCCTTGGTAATCCTGTTAGCTGTGCCCTCCTTGTCCCCTGCCTACCCCTCCGCAGATTTTTAAAGGCTGATTTGGGGGCCCGGAGTCCTTTTCCTTTTCTTTTTCTCCCACACATTCTTCTCACATAAAGGGAGTATGAACACTCGTCATACTTCTGAAAGGTTTACAGCTTTTGGACCTCAGAGTTAATTTTACTTAGAGTCACACTTAGAGGGCATCTTCCAAATCTTCTGGTTCATTTCCCTCATTGAAAAGTAATGGAAACTACTTTTATATACTGTCCTTAAACTGACTGTCCTGTTAAGAATGTTTTCCTTTTGATTCGTCATTCTTCAGAGTACTTTTAGGAATAAAGTGCAGATAACACACAGATTATTTACCTTGCAAATCATGGTTTCTAGGTAAATTATTGGTGTTAGGAGCATTTATGTATTATTCTTCATTGTAATTTAAACTGCAGAACTAGATAAGAGCTGGTTGTTATTGGGGATATCTGTGTCTTCATTTAGCTAAATTTTACCTGGAGAATTGTTCCAAAATGTAAAATTGATGATATTCTCCTGTCATTTACAGCATTTATTTCTGTCTCTTCTATCTGTGACACTAGGTACTCCCTCTTTATATTAGAGGGTTTCATATAACTACTTGTTGTTACTCATCATGTGCAATTTGCTGTCTAGAAATTCATAGGACAACAATATGAGAAATGGCACCTAAGATTTAAGTACTCATTTAGCTTTTGCTTTTCTCAGGGAATGGGGTGGAGGACAGAGGAAGGAAGTACTTTATTTTCTGAAGTACGTTAACAGTTATCACTAGAAGATTCCCTTCCGTCACTTATGTGGGTCTGGAATTAGAACATGAGCCTTGACTGAGAGACTGTTTAGGAGGAGGAATTTAAGGGGATGAATGATTTTTAGGAGAAGATTGGAGTCCAGAGAAGTCCATATAATGTGGTTTCCTTACATAGGATCCATCTAATTGGCAATTTATGGTGGAAATATATTCTTCAATACTGATCAGCTATTTATTCCTTAATATTTGTAATAGGATATTTGGTCTAAATGTTTTTTCTTTTTTAAATTTTAATTTATTAACACGTAAATTGATTTGGAGAGGAAGAGGCCCTAGATGCCACTGTCGGACACACCCTTGTTAGTCATCTACTTGGTTACTGTGTGGGAGACACCCAGCTATCACAGATTTTATCATGTTCCATCATGACTTTGGAAAGCTTAATTTACTCATGGCATAGATGTCCTTTGCCCACATAGTAAAGTCAGTGGGCTTCATGATGACTTCATGACTCCACCAAATCAATCACACTATTCTTTATTTTCTGATTTGGTGGTGAGAGGAAAATGTAAATCCTCAATTGAGAACAAACACAGTGATATCTTTTAGACAGTAGGGGGAAAAAAAACCCCTATTTTCTCTGTGTTTTGGACCCGAGTAAAACTTTGATTTTGCAAAGTTATTTTGTAATTTTACATCTGTGGGCTCAGATGAAATAGGGGAATTTTCTTTTTTTTTGAGACCGAGTTTGACGTTTGTTGCCCAGGCTGGAATGCAATGACTGGTGCGATCTCAGTTCACTGCAACCTCCGCCTACCGGGTTCAATCAATTCTCCCGCCTCAGCCTCCCGAGTAGCTGGGATTACTGGCGCCTGCCGCCACACCTGGCTAATTTTATATTTTTCATAGGGTTTCTCCATGTCGGTCAGGCTGGTCTTGAACTCTCAACCTCAGGTGATCCACCTGCCTTAGCCTCCCAAAGTGCTGGGATTACAGTTGTGAACCATGACGTGGGCCAAAATAGGGGAATTTTTGAAGCATCCACTTTATAAAGGACTAATGAAAAATACTGTGTATTAGTGTACAGTGCTGTGGGTTCTTAAAGCCTACAAATAAGGTATTTTTTTTTCCAGACCTTAGATTTATGTTAGTAGTTCCTAAACTTTAGCCTTATCAAAGTCACTTGGAGGGCTTGTTAAGATTTCTGGGCCCCATCCCAAAAGCTTCTGATTCACTAGGTCTGGGATAAGGCCTAAAAACTGGCATTTCTAACAAGTTCCAGGAATTTGTATTTCTAACAAAGAGCTGATACTGCTGAGTGGGGGCCGTATTTTGAGAATCCTGTCATAGATAAATGATATAAACATATAAATAACCATCTATTCCATTTAGCATAACCAATAAGTATTCTAATATAGTATAGACACTAATAGTAGCTATCTTTCATTGATCCGGTACTGTCTGCTGAGTTCTTTACAATACAGCTAATGTTTGAGAGCTAACCAGGATTTGTCACTTTCTCTTGTTGTTTAATTTTCACAACAGTCCTATGGACAGGTCCTAATTATTGTTATCCCTGTGTGGCTGATGATAAAACTGATATGTAGTTTCCATAATTTCCCAAGGGCATACAGCTAGTAATTCCCAAGGCTGCTATGGAAAATAAGGCTAAGAGAGATTACCTAACTTCCCAGAGGCTAGACGGAAGTCTATTGATTAGCCTCAGTCTCCTTGACTCCAGATTTTTTGTTCTTTCTGTTAAACTGAATTCTTGAGAATAGTTTTTAGTTGAGCAGTTAAAGATAAAAAAGACAGAAGCTGAACTTGACATTTGGACATTGGTCTGATTCCTTTACAAATAGGACTTCACATTTAAATTATGTCTGTTATACTATAAGGATAACAGTGTATGTAGTTAAGGAAAGGTTGAATGGTTTTTGGAGACATGTCTGATTAAAGTCCCAAAGAATAAACTTAGCGGCATATCTTACAAATCAGGTTTTTATAAATGTGAAAAAGTAGTGGACAGCTTCAAGATTGTAAGAGATATATGGAAGAGCATGAAAGATTTTTTTAAAGATAAGTAGCAGATTGGGATTAAGAAATTATGAATTTTTTGTTGTCATGAAGACTAATGATTTAATGGTGCTGGATTCCTTAATTTAAAAAAAGTTGAGAATAACACTGTGCTTACTTTCAAGAGGGCTGTATGCTGAACTTCTAGTAAGTATAACCAGGGCTGTATTTGAAATACAATTTTTAAGAAGTTCTCTGTTTTCTTTTCTTTTCTTTTTTTTTTTTTTTGAGACCGAGTTTCGCTGTTGTTACCCAGACTGGAGTGCAATGGCACGACCTCAGCTCACCGCAACCTCCGCCTTCTGGGTTCAAGCAATTCTCCTGCCTCAGCCTCCGGAGTAGCTGGGACTACAGGCACGCACCACCATGCCCAGCTAATTTTTGTATTTTTAGTAGAGACGGGGTTTCACCATGTTGACCAGGATGGTCTCGATCTCTTGACCTTGTGATCCACCCGCCTTGGCCTCCCAAAGTGCTGGGATCATAGGCCTGAGCCACCGTGCCTGGCCTGAAGTTCTCTGTTTTCATGCAGCTTGCCATTTGTTGGAGATATTAAATATGTATGTGTGAAACTATTCAACAGTCATGTACAGTAGCGTATGATAAAGTGCCAGAATGAGTAGGCAGACAGTAAGTGTTTTAAGAGATCAGATCCTGGAGACTTGGGGTGACTCTGAGTAGTTTGGGACTGTGTCAGGGCAGGGAGGTTGACTTAGGCTAGGGGCAGAAGAGGGTGGCGGTCACAGGGAGGCAGGTGTGCTGGACTGCTAAGGCTTGCTAGAAGGCTATCAGGTTGGACAGAAAAAGGTGAAGACAGATAAGAAACAGATATGATGGATTAGCCAAAGATACTGTTGGAAGTTTTGGAGGACAGGTGTGAATTCCATGACATGTCTGGAAAGACTGTCTTTATTTATTGACATGGGAGCTCAGTAAATCCTCACTGGATGAGAAATCTCTAGGGAGGTGACTACTAGCTTAGTCCGGGGAATGAACTCTTCTTCTTCCCCCCTCTGTTTTGTAGCAGATTCTTGAATGAAATCAGGGAAGGCACACTTAATCAGATCTACAGACAGGAAGAATATCCTTTATAATAGATCAATGAAATTCATCCTCAGCGTAATTATAAAAGTTGGGCTTCTGGTCTCACCAAGGCTTGGCTCCAGTGGGCCGGGGCGCTCCCTCCCTTCCACGCCCCCATCCTGGGTTCCCCCGTTCATCGCCCCCCCAATCCCTATCCCAGCGGGTCCCGGCTTCCTTACATGGTCACGGCCAGGCTTCCAGCTCCCGGACGTCCCCCACCCCCCACCCCCACTGGACACGGCCCCCGCCCTGATCGCCCCTCACCACCCACCTGTGCCCCACCATGGAGGACCTGGACGCCCTGCTCTCTGATCTGGAGACCACCACCTCACACATGCCAAGGTCAGGGGCTCCCAAAGAGCACCCTGCAGAGCCTCTCACCCCTCCCCCACCCTATGGCCACCAGTCACAGACAGGGTCTGGGGAGTCTTCAGGAGTCTCAGGGGACAAGGACCACCTGTACAGCACGGTATGCAAGCCTTGGTCCCCAAAGCCTGCAGCCCCGGCGGCCCCTGCATTCTCCTCTTCCAGTGGTGTCTTGGGTACTGGACTCTGTGAGCTAGATCGGTTGCTTCAGGAACTTAATGCCACCCAGTTCAACATCACAGATGAAATCATGTCCCAGTTCTCCTGAAGGTGGCTTCAGGAGAGCAGAAGGAAGACCAGTCTGAAGACAAGAAAAGACCCAGCTTCTCTTCCAGCCCATCTCCTGGGCTCCCAAAGCCTTCTGCCACCTCAGCCATTCTGGAGTTGGATAGACTGATGGCCTTACTCTCCACGAATGAGGGCTCCCCATCCCCACCAGAGCCGACTGGCAAGGGCAGCCTAGACACCATGCTGGGGCTGCTGCAGTCTGACCTCAGCCGCCGGGGCGTTCCCACCCAGGCCAAGGGCCTCTGCGGCTCCTGCAATAAACCTATTGCTGGACAAGTGGTGACGGCTCTGAGCCGCTCCTGGCACCCTGAGCACTTCGTTTGCGGAGGTTGTTCCACTACCCTGGGAGGCAGCAGCTTCTTCGAGAAGGATGGAGCCCCCTTCTGCCCCGAGTGCTACTTCGAGCGTTTCTCCCCACGATGTGGCTTCTGCAACCAACCCATCCGACACAAGATGGTGACCGCCTTGGGCACCCACTGGCACCCAGAGCATTTCTGCTGCGTCACTTGCGGGGAGCCTTTCGGAGATGAGGGTTTCCACGAGCGCGAGGGCTGCCCCTACTGTCGCCGGGACTTCCTGCAGCTGTTCGCCCCGCGCTGCCAGGGCTGCCAGGGCCTCATCCTGGATAACTACATTTCGGCGCTCAGTGCGCTCTGGCACCCGGACTGCTTCGTCTGCCGGGAATGCTTCGCTCCCTTCTCGGGAGGCAGCTTTTTCGAGCACGAGGGCCGTCCATTGTACGAGAACCACTTCCACGCACGGCGTGGCTCACTGTGCGCCACGTGTAGCCTCCCTGTGACCGGCCTCTGCGTGTCGGCTCTGGGCCGCCGCTTCCACCCGGACCACTTCACGTGCACCTTCTGCCTGCGCCCGCTCACCAAGGGCTCGTTCCAGGAGCGCGCCGGCAAGCCCTACTGCCAGCCCTGCTTCCTGAAGCTCTTCGGTTGACAGCCTGCCCGGCTCGCCCCCTCCCCCGGAGGCCACGCCCTCCCGGAAAAGCCGGGTCCTCCAGACCCTGAGGCCTTGATCTCGGAGCGTGAGGCCCCACCCAATGGAGAGCCCCACCCCTAAGGTACTCTGTGTTCTTGGGGGGTCAAGTTCAGAAAAGGCCCAGCCAGACCTAAACCCACACGCCCCCAAAGTGGATCCCACACGGAGACCTCCCGCGCGAGCCTCCACTCTATTCCCACCCTTGAGGGAGCCCCCTGACTAGGGGAAAGTCCTTGCAATTCCAGCAAATCCGAGGCCAGACCAGGACGTCCTTGCGCCCTGCACCCTCACGGTTTTGTGCACTTTTTCTACCTACATAAACACACCCATTCCACATCAAAAAAAAAAAAAGAAAAAAGAAAAAGAAAAATATAAAGTTCTGCTCAAATGTTGAAATACCCACCTGTAGGATGCAGAAGGGCTGTCATAGCAGTAATCCATATAATAAGACTAGGGTTTGGTTGACTTCAGATTTACAACAGTGGTGCTGCTGAATGCTGTCTCAGGCTGTGTTAATAGACCTGAGGATTCATAGCTCTTTTGCTATATGTAATTATGATGCCATTTTATATTAAGGACTTGAGCATCTGTGGATTTTGATATCTTTGGGGGATCCTGGAACCAATTCCCCACAGATACTGAGGGACAATGGTAGTACTAATTTCCTGTGACTTCTGTGACACATTTACACAAACTTGTAATCTTTTTCAAATAAGGTAACATTCATAGTTTCCAGGGATTAGGACTTGGTATGTTTGGAGCCGCCATTCAGCCTACCATATGTATGAATAGTTACAACTACCTGACATGAAACCCTCACCAGTAGCTTCATGGGACAGGGCACTCCCTAGTCATCATGGAGTTGCCACCAAAATCATGTGGACCTTGAGTTATAATCTATCAGAAATGAAAAAGAAATGATTGGTGTGTTGTTAGGAAGGTGAACTAGGTGGTATCTAATATAATCTTCCAAGAGCAAGATTATATCATCAAATGACAATTTTGGATGACAAGATGTGTGAAAGACTACTAAGTAGGGAAGGACTAGAGATTTATTTTTGTATTTTACACTGTTTGTTTGGAAATATTTTAAACTTTAAAAAGTTGCAAACATGAGGTAGTACAAGGAACACTGATATACTCTTTACCCAATTGAGCTCTTGTTAATGTTTTACCGTGTTTGCTTTATTATTCTTTCTTCCCAACTGTGTGTGTGTGTGTGTGTGTGTGTGTGTGTGTGTGTGCGCGCGCGCGCTTTTTTATCTGAACAATTTGAGGGTAAGTTATATATACCATGATCCTTTACTTCTAAATACTTCAGTATGTATTTCCTAAGAATAGGGTTAGTCTCTTTTGGACCACACAGTTAGCAACTTCATAAATTTATATTGGTATAATATTTTAATGTCTATATTTCAGTTTTGTTGGTTGATCTTTTACATAATCCTCTCTTCTTCCAGGGCAAAGATCAGTCAGGGTCAGGTATTACATTTAGGTGTAATGTCTCTTCAACTTGCTTTAATTAATTAATTAATTAATTATTATTATTATTATTTTTTTGAGACAGTCTTGCTCTGTCACCCATCCTGGAGTACAGTGGCATGATCTTGGCTCCCTGCAACCTCTCCCTCCCGGATTCAGGTGATTCTTGTGCCTCAGCCTCCTGAACAGCTGGGATTACAGGGATGAGCCACCATGCCCAGCTAATTTTTTACATTTTTTAATAGAGATGAGGTTTCAATATGTTGGCCAGGCTGGTCTTCAACTCCTGTTCTTAAATGATCTGCCTGCCTTGGTCTCCCTAAGTGTTGAGATTACAGGTGTGAGCCACCACGCTTGGCCAACCTGCTTTAATTGGGAACAGTTTTATAGCCTTTTGGAAGACTTTTGTGAAATTGACATTTTTGAAGAATACAGAACACAAATTTATTTATGTAGAATGGAAAATGGATTAATGGCAAAATGTCCTTTGAACTTAAAGTTATTTAATGACAAGATGACACACTTGTCCTTTTTCCTTAGGAGGGTCATTTAAGTCATTACAGATGATTTTAGTGTTTGTTGATAAAATTGTGAACTGTGTTTTCAAATTAAGAACACCAAAATTTTATTCAGTAATTTCCTCCAATAACTTTAGTTTTATCTTGTGGTTAGTTTATAGTTTTTCTTTTTCTTATTCCTTATTATAATTATTACTGCCACCACTATCAATACCATTTATTGAGTGCTTATTATGTGCCTGACCCTGCACTAGATATATTACATATATTATCTGATTTAATCCTTATTTCCAGAGAGAAAACTGAGCCTCGGGAAGGATAAGTTATCTGCCCAATAAGAAGTAGCTAAAATGTTGGCAGAGCTGACAGTTAGTTCTTTGTCCTTTCTGGCTCCACAGAAGAAGTATAGCATGCCATTGCATTATGCCACAGTAGGAAGACACAGACTCTTGAATCATCAAGAAGTAATGGAGACAGAGAAGTAGAAAGAAAGCAATATGCCAGGGCACATGGCCTCTTTGCTTTGCTTTAATTTCTTTCAGCATTCCCTCATATACTCTGTCTTGGCTGGTATGCCCTGGCCTTCTTATGTAGCCATAAATGTCTGTTTGCATTCTTCTTTAATGAACACACTATGCAAGCATTTAGAGATACAGATAAAACTATGCAAAGAAGCCAAGCAGCATTCCTGAAGGTTATTGTTTTAGCTGGAAAGGGTAATTACTGAAAAAAGAAAAAAAATTACACTTTGTTCAGTGGTGCCAACATATTCTAAATCATGTTGTACAGATCTTCACATTGGAAGGGTATGCGTTCTGTGAACCCTGAAAATCTGAGACAGGTCTCAGTTAACTTAGTTTATTTTGCCAAGGTTGAGGATGTGTACCCATGACACAGCCTCAGGTGGCCCTGACGACATATGCCCAAGGCGGTCGGGGCACAGCTTGGTTTTATACATTTTAGGGAGACATCAGACATCGATCAATATGTGTAAGATGTACATTGGTTCAGTCCATAGAGGTGGGACCACTCAAAGTGGGGAGGTGGTTTCCAGGTTATAGGTAGATAAGAGACAAATGATTGCATTCCTTTAAGTTTCTGATTAGCCTTTGCAAAGGAGGCAATGAGATATGCATCTATCTCAGTGAGCAGAGGGGTGACTTTGAAAGAATGGGAGTCGGGTTTGCCTTAAACAGTTCCCAGCTTCCTTTCCCTTTAGCTTTGTGGTTTGGGGGCCCCAAGATTTATTTATTTATTTATTTACAGTTCAGTGGTAGGAGGATTAAGGCAGAAGGTTTGTTTTTTAAAACTAACCTCTAAGCTGCCTGAGGACAGGGTTCTATCTGTTATAAGAAACAATGCATCCACAGCAACTAGCATATTGTCTGATACACTGCTGTTTTCCTCAGACCTTACTAAGGAATTTGATGTGTAATTAATGAATATGAAACTAAATAAAATTTTTCCCCCCTCTCATGTAATATATAACTTCTATGACCAAGAATTGAAAGGCTTGCTTTGGTAGGAGTGAGATAAACATTAATCTGCAGAAAAAGAGAAATAACCTTAATGGTGACTTTATTCTTTTAAAGCTGAAAAGGCCTATTTAATTATAGAAACTGAGGCCCCAAGTCCAACAGGTTGACCAGTGGGGCCCAAGTTAGGATTCATTCTTCTGACTGCTTTCTGTGTTCTGTCCACTGGATAAACTAGTTTCTCCATTTATAGCTAGGTAGTAGGGAATTTACTCATATTCATAAGTGAGATTAATTTATTTGTCTAAAGTTGCTAATTAACTTTGCTGTACTTAATCATTGTTGTCCTACTGTAGTTTAGCCAGGTTTCTTTGAAGGTCTAAGATATTATTTTCTGCAGAATACAATATAAAACCCCATTTCCAGGCTCTAGTGAGGGTTTACCATATTGCAAACCTGAGGGAGAATTCAGATACTAGCTTTGAAAAGGGCTAACAGAGGAAGAAAAATAGCAAAGGAAATGAAACCTGTAATTCGAGAGGTAGAAGGCCATTTTTTCCCAGGGAAGGAGTTGGACTTGCTGAGGAGTTTGGAAGTAGAGTCATTTGATCGTAATATAATATAGAAGAAATTACTGTGTTGTGAAAATTTAAGAGGGCTGGCTGACTTCAAAGGAGGCCACTGAAGCTGGGAAAACAACTGCATACTTCTAAAAGCATTGAAATTCATACCAGACTGGATGTTACAGTGCTGTTGATGTACAGTGTTAATATATTCTGATACTATGGCTTGCTTAAATAAATTTCTATAAAAAAAATTCAAGTACTCTTGTTTGTGATTAAAAAAACACTCAGGAGTCTGAGGCAGGAGAATCGCTTGAACCTGGGAGGTGGAGTTTGCAGTGAGCTGAGATTGTGCCATCGCACTGCAGCCTGGGCAACAAGAGCAAAACTCTGTCTCTTTAAAAAAAAAAAAAAAAAATACAAACGCTGCTGGAAAATCCACTATGTTTAAAATTTAAGGAACCCATGGCATTCATTAATAAGTCAGTTTTGGCTGCTTATATATGTACAGAGTTCTTAACATATGAATGGGAGTTTTCATAAGTCATTTTTAGAGGCCTGAAACTACATTTCCCTACATGGGTGAAACATGTTGCAATGCAGAACAAGAACTGGTCTTGTTCTCAGGCTAGCCCTCTAGATCTTATTTAATGTGTATCCTAGCTTACAGATGTCAAATTAAGTGCTTAAGAAGCCATATACTGGCCGGGCGCAGTGGCTCACATCTGTAATCCTAGCACTTTGGGAGGCCGAGACGGGTGGATCACGAGGTCAAGAGATCGAGACCATTCTGGTCAACATGGTGAAACCCCGTCTCTACTAAAAATACAAAAAGTTAGCTGGGCATGGTTGCTCGTGCCTGTAATCCCAGCTACCCAGGAGGCTGAGGCAGGAGAATTGCCTGAACCCAGGAGGCGGAGGTTGCGGTGAGCTGAGATCGCGCCATTGCACTACAGCCTGGGTAACGAGCGAAACTCCGTCTCAAAAAAAAAAAAAAAAAAAAAATAGGAAGCCATATACAGGCCGGGGCGGGCACAGTGGCTCAAGCCTGTAATCTCAGCACTTTGGGAGCCTGAGGTGGGGAGTTTGAGACCAGCCTGACCAACATGGAGAAACCCTGGAAACCCCATCTCTACTAAAAATAAAAAATTAGCCTAGCATGGTGGTGCATACCTGTAATCCCTGCTACTCGGGAGGCTGAGTCAGGAGAATCACTTGAACCCAGGAGGCGGAGATTGCGATGAGCCGATATTCCACCGTTGCACTCCAACCTGGGCAACAAGAAAAGGAATCCTTACGCTAGAGGAGAAAGAGTGGTTCCCTCCTTTCATTCCCAGATAGATTTGAATTTCCAACCACCTAACTCCTTTTCTTTGTTCATTCCTTAAAATCACTCTCTTCTACCCAGGGACCAGTGGATGTGTGTGTCCTACTGAGGCACTCTCTTTTCCAGAGTGTTCATGTTTCATCTTGGACTCCCAGAGCAGCTGATTTTAGCTAGGGCCATGAAGAAAGACTGATTGGAACCTCATTCACTGTAGTCTATGAATAATAGAGCACATTAGCTATCCCAGTGGAAAATAAATCTCCAGTGGAATGTCAAATAGATTCAAGAAGAAAAGTCAGCTGTACATAGGAAGGTAAACAGTGTAAGAAGCTAGTCACACCTGGAGTCTGCCTCAGTGGTTAGTCATTCTAAGATATTCTTACTTTTTGCAATATCTTCTCTCATTGTACTTTGGACCCAGGGTAGGTGGCACGGTGTGGTGGCTAAGAGCACAGGCTCTGGACTGAGTTGCTTAGACTCACATCTTTCTTCAACTATTTTCTAGTGGTATGCCTTTGAACCTTTCTAGGCCTTATTTTTCTCATTTGTGGAACAGATAAGAATAGTGCCCTCTTCCTAGGGTTATGATAGATATTACATGCAACAATGTACATAACATTTTGAACACAGTGCCTGTTACACAGTGTGTGTGTGTGTGTGTAACACAGGCTGTTATGTATCTTTATAGACCGTTAAGATTGTCTAAAAGCTTCAGATTTGTTCCTGTCTTCTTTAACAGTAGCTTGTGGTCCTGATTGCTTTTTTATGTGTTTGAGCCGTGATACTGCCTATAGATTGAAAAGAGAAGAACCCCTGCGATATGCAGCCATGGTGGTTTTATAGTAATGTTACAATGATGCATGCCAGTTAACCAGTGAGCTCTAAATAAGGAATGTATTTTCCAAGGTCTGGCCAAAACCACTCTTAACACCAGTTTTCTCCCCTTGCATGGATATGACAGTGTGAGGTGAGATGCTGTGAGTGCATGGCAGACAACCATTTGGATTATTTGTGAGCCATCGTATCACTGGTTGAGTTTAGCCTAGATAAGATAATTTGCAGAGTGGTAGCCCAATAAAGTCACAGTCACAACATAGCATTTCAGCCTCCTGCCTGAGCCAAGATTCTAGCACTTAGGTTTTCTACAAGAGCATTAGCAGCCTTCCAGTTATATTATTATTTTTAAACCAACAAACTCAGCAGTTTGAATCTCCAAACACCAATACTACTTATTGAATTCTTGGAAAATAGTGTAAAATTTTCTGATCTTAGGTTTCAGTACAGTTACACCAGAAGGACATAGCCTCGGTATCCATGCATATTCTTTTTTTTTTTGAGACAGTTTCGCTCTTGTTACCCAGGCTGGAGTGCAGTGGCACGATCTTGGCTCACTGCAACGTCTGCCTCCTGGGTTCAGGAAATTCTCCTGCCTCAGCCTCCTGGGTAGCTGGGATTACAGGCACGCACCACCATGCCCAGCTAATTTTTTGTGTTTTTAGTAGAGACGGGATTTCACCATGTTGACCAGGATGGTCTCGATCTATTGACCTCTTGATCCACCCGCCTCGGCCTCCCAAAGGGCTGGGATTACAGGCTTGAGCCACCACACCCAGCTATCCATGCATATTCTAAAAGTAGAAATGATGCCTGTAGAGCTATTGTCTGAGTTAATGAGTTTTAATATTATCCTTTCTTTTACCTCAGTTTGTTATTGCTCCCAAATGTCTTTTTTAAATTTTTTTTTGAGATGAAGTTTCACTCTTATTACCCAGGCTGGAGTGCAGTTGCACAATCTTGGCTCACTGCAACCTCTGCCTCCTGGGTTCGAGTGATTCTCCTGCCTCAGCCTCCCGAGTAGCTGGGATTACAGGCATGTGCCACCATGCCCTGCTAAGTTTGTATTTTTAGTAGAGACGGGGTTTCTCCATGTTGGTCAGGCTGGTCTTGAACTCCCAATCTCAGGTGATCTGCCCGCCTTGGCCTCCCAAAGTGCCAGGATTACAGGCGTGAGCCACTTCACCCAGCCTCCTAAATGTCTTAAACATCTAACTTTAATTTTTTTTTTTTTTTTTTTTTGAGATGGAGTCTCACTCTGTTGTCAAGTTGGAGTGCAGTGGCACAATCTTGGCTCACTGCAACCTCTGCCTCCTGGTTCAAGCGATTCTCCTGTCTCAGCCTCCTGAGTAGCTGGGACTCCAGGCATCTGCCAACACACCTGGCTAATATCTAACTTTAATTTTACATTAACTTAAAAACTAAAGAAACCACATTTATGCACACTTTGATTTTACTGAGCAGTATATACAATAGAGCAGTTTTAACATATCTTCCAGGTTGCTAAATATAATTCATATTTAATTTCTGATTAATACTTCCTTAATTTTAAAATTAATTTTCCAGTGTTGACAAGATAAAATAACATGTTTTTTAGACGAAAAACAGCAGTTTTCAAATCAGGTTCTCAGGAACACCAGTGTCGTGGGATACCCTGGGTTGGGGGAGCAGGGGAGGAAGGTTTCATTTGCCAAAAGAGTTTGGAAAGTAACCTTTCCTGACTGAAGAGATTTATGGTACACATTAGCATATTAAAAGAGAAAATTCTATGGGAGAGAACCCTGTTTAATCCAGTGCTTCCCAATTCACTTGATTTTGGATTCTTTTGTCAAAGAATGTCTATTAAGCTCCCTTTGGGAAATCCTGCAGTAGGGTTTTAAAGCTAGTGCTTTCAGGCAAATTTAATTAATTTTTTGTTAATTCGAGTTACAGATCTGGATGAGGCCTAGTTAATTTGGTGGTCATTGTAAACATGTTTTCTCATAGCCCTTCTTACAGGTCAGTTCTTTTCTTTCTTTCATTTTTTTTTTGGAGATGGAGTTTCAATATTCTTGCCCAAGTGCAACGGCACAGCCTTGGCTCACTGCAGTCTGTTCTGCCTCCCGGGTTCAAGCGATTCTCCTGCCTCAGCCTCCCAAGTAGCTGGGATTACAGGCATGCATGACCATACCCGCCTAGTTTTGTAGTTTTAGTAGAGACAGTGTTTCTCCATGTTGGTCAAGCTGGTCTTGAACTCCCGACCTCAGGTGATGCATCACCTTGATCTCCTAAAGTGCTGCAATTACAGGTGTGAGCCACCCCAGCCAATTATTTTCTAATTTAGGAAAGACTTACCCTTTCCGTTCACTTGAATTATAACTGAGCTATTTCTTTAATTGTCTAAAATGTTTGGACCTGTTTATGTTGGGCCAGCCCTCCAGAATGATATAAGATGTATATGGCAGCTCTTAAATATCTGAAGATGCTGTTTTGTCCTTCTTCATTGCTTTTTTCTTTTGACTTGTCAGTCAGATAGTTCCATTTCCTTTATTTTATTCTCATGTGATAAGATTTTCTATTGGCTGGGCGTGGTGGCTCACGCCTGTAATCCAAGCACTTTGGAGGCCAAGGTGGGCGGATCTCCTGAGGTTGGGAGTTCAAGACCAGGCTGACCAACATGGTGAAACCCCATCTTTAAAAAAAAAAAAAAAAAAAGATTTTCTATCATACGTTTCTTTTGCTAACGTATTCTCTTTCAGTTTTTATGTTTGAAATTATTAAGTCTATTGAGTTGAAGACAGAAAATGAGAAGCAAAGTCTACCGTGTAATCAGAGCTATACAATGCCCAGAGCATGGACAAAAGTTACCTGTTATGATCTCAACTATGTTTGCATTATCTTTTACCTTTCACCTCCCTACCTTTATACATGTTCAGCTATTTACCTATTTACTTACCTTTACAGTGGCTTTTTGTTTCTACATTGTAGGATAATTCCTTTAGTCTTAACTACTTTAAAGTTTTTTTCGTAAAAAGAACATGTACTACTTTTATTGTAAAAAAAGAACAAAGTAATGTTACTTTGTAAAAACTTAGTCGTTCCCACTCTTAATTTGCCTGGTCAAGGCAATTGGATAATTCATCTCTTTTAAAGGAGTTAAAGATTGGTAATGACTAATGTGCTAACTCCTCCTAAGCGTATTTGCATCCTAACTAAGGAGCCTTTAGACAGGGGTCTACAAACTATGGCCTGTGGACTAAATCCAGCCACAGTTTTTTTTTTTTTTGGTACTATCCTTGAGCTAAGAATATGTTTTACATTTTTAAGTAATTGAAACCAAAAGAAGAAGAATATTTTGCACCACCTGGAAATTATATGAAACCTTGAAACCAAAAGAAGAAGAATATTTTGTACCACCTGAAAATTATATGAAACCTAAAATTCAGTGATCATAAAATTGTATTGACTCAACCACACCCATTCATTTATGTGTGATTACATACTATATGGCCCTCCAAGCCAAAAATACTGTCTGGCCTTGTATTGAAAAAGTTTTCTGACCTCTGCTTTAGGGTGAGGTTTTCTATATGTTTAAGGGAAAGTTTTATGTATGTTCACTTGAGTGGTGAAGACAGGATGGCCTTCTGTATTTTCTCTGAAGGCATTTATGATAGTGACTTTCCTTTTCTGTGATTTTGTACTATAACTGCTTTTCTGAATGAGCTTTTCTCTTTGATTTATTTCACCAAATGGTGTTTGAATGGGCCAGTTCAGTATATTGCTTTACTACTTAGGCAAAATTTTATTTCTGTGATAATTCTCTTCCAGGAAAGATGTGGTCGTGAGTGATGCTCTCATTGCAGATGTGACTTCCAGATAAGAGTTGACTTAGTGTGTGTCGAGGTTGAAGCCTATGCTAATGTAAAACTGAGGAAATGTTTCCTTTATCCCTCAAATTGATCTGTTTCCTAACTAGACCACTTGGTAACCTTTTACATGTGACTTTCTATTTGCTTTTTGCTCTCTTTAAATATAACCTCCTCTTTGGTCTAGATTCAGGGTTTCATAGTGGTTCACACTGACAGATTTTCCTTATTTATTAGTATTATGATCAGTCCTTTCACTTAATTATATTTGATGATCTTTAGAACTGTTTTTCAATAAATACAAATTATACATCCTTGTAAGTGTATTTGATTTGTATGTACTGACCCATATTGAATAGTCTAACATTCTGTCTTACATTCTGGGAACCATTATTAATTCTTGTTGAATTTTGACAGATACAAACATTTTTTCATGTATGAACATTGCTGCCACTCCATTTTTCAAAAGGAGTGTGTCTAAAATATTTTTTTTAAATCTCAGCTTTATTGAGATAATTGACATATTATGAAATTCATTTAAGTGTTTAATTGAACAATTTTTAGTAAATTTATAGAACTGTGCAACTATTACCATGTCCTAATTTTAGAACGTTTTCCCCATTCCAAAAAGAAACCTTGTACCCATTTGTCCTGTTTCTCCCCTATTCTCAGCTGTAGACAACCACTGATAATGTTTCCGTATCAGTGGATTTGTCTTTTCTGGATATTTCCCATAGACAGAGTTGTATATGTTATTTTCTGCCTGGTTTCTTTTACTTAGCATGTTTTTGTGATTCACCCACGCAGTGGTATGTATCTTCATTCATTCCCTTTTATTGTCAAGTAGTGTTCCATTCTATAGTTAGATCACATTTTATGTGTCCACTCAACAGCTGATGGCCCTCTGGGTTTTTTCTGCTTTGTGACTCGTGTGAACAATGCTGCTGTGAACTGAATGTGCAAGACTTTGTTTAGATACATGTTTTTATTTCTTTTGCACATTTCCCTAGAAATGGAATTGTTGGGTTATATGGTAGATCTAGTTTAACATTTTAAATAACTACCAAACTATTTTCCAAAGTGATTGCATCATTTCACCTTTCCACTAGCAATGTGTAAGGATTCTGATTTCTTTACATTCTTGTTAACACTTGACATTGTCTGTCTTTGATTAGTGCTAGCTCATTGTAATTTTAATTTTGCCGATGACCAATAATGTTACGTTTCTTTTCATCTGCTTTTTGGCTATTTGTGCACATTCTTTGGTGAAATGTCTGTTCCGATCTTTGCCTATTTTTATTTTTTATTTTTTGAGATGAGGTCTTGCTCTGTCACCTAGGATATAGTGGCATGATTATAGCTCATTGCAGCCTCAAACTCCCGCTGTAGCCTCCCAAGTAGTTAGAGCTACAGGCACACACCATCATGCCCTACTATTTAAATTTTTTTTTTTTAAAGACAAGTTTTCACTATGTTGCCCAGGCTGGTCTCAAACTTGTCTCAAACAATTCTCCCACCTAAGCCTCCTGAGTGTAACTGCCCAGTGGACTCTTCTTGCTTGCTGCCTAGATAGAGCCTATTTATCAAGGCAGGGGAATTGCAATAGAGAAAGAGTTTTTTTTTTTTTTTTTTAGGTGGAGTTTTGCTCTTGTTACCCAGGCTGGAGTGCAATGGCGCGATCTCGGCTCACTGCAACCTCCGCCTCCTGGGTTCAGGCAATTCTCCTGCCTCAGCCTTCTGAGTAGTTGGGATTACAGGCACGCGCCACCATGCCCAGCTAATTTTTTGTATTTTTAGTAGAGATGGGGTTTCACCATGTTGACCAGAATGGTCTCGATCTCTTGACCTCATGATCCACCCGCCTCGGCCTCCCAAAGTGCTGGGATTATAGAGCCAGTGAAACAGAAGACTGGTGTTTTATTATTACTCAAATCAGTCTTTCCCAAAATTCAGAGGCTTGGGGTTTTCAAGGATAGCTTGGGAGAAGAGAAGGAGTTGGATAGGCAATGGTTGCTTGCTGCTGCTTGGCTGAAGGGCTATCACAGGGCTGTCAGAAATGATCCTTATGAACCTGTGAACCTGTTTGACTTCTGGCTGGAGCCACAGTAGTAATTGGTGGGTTCAGGTGGAGCCAGCAGTTGTCAGATATGCAAAAAGCCTGAAAAGACATCTGAAAAGGCTATCTTAGGTTCTGCAATAGTGATGCTATTTGAAGGAGTAATTGGGGAAGCTGTAAATCTTGTATCCTCTGGAATAATCGTGGGTAATCATTTATGTCTGTACCTTAGCAGAATTTAGGCTCTTCTCATTCCTAAGTCTGGTGGTCTCTCTTTAGCTTTACAAAGGCAATTGGATTTGGGGGAATGGCTATTATCGCTTAAACCAGGGGTCCCCAACCCCTGGGCCACAGAGCAGTTTTGGTCTATGGCTTTTTACGAACCAGGGCCACAAAACAGAAGTGAGTGGTGGGCAAACAAGCATTTTCATCTGAGCTCCACTTCCTGTCAGACCAGTAGTGCCATTAGATTCTCCTAAGAGTGTGAACCCTATTGTGAACTGCACTTAAAAGGGATCTAGGTTGCACGCTCCTTAGGAGAATCTAATACCTGATTATCTTAGGTGGAACAGTTTCATCCTGAAACCATCCCCCAATCTATGGAAAAATTGTCTCCCATGAAATCAGTCCCAGGTGTCAAAAATGTAGGGGACCGCTGATTTAAACTGTAAACTAAATGTCTCCCAAAGTTAGCTTGGTCCAAGTTCAGGAATAATTAAGGGCAGTTTGAAGGCTGGTCTGCCTAGTTTGGTGGGGATTGGTTAGATCAGATCTCTTCCACTACAGTATTTTCTCACTCATACAATTTTCCCAAAGGCAGTTTCATGAGTAGCTGGGATTACAGTTGTGAGCCATAGCCCCCGGTTCTCTTTGCCTATGTTTAGATTGGGTTTAAATGCTCTTATTGTTGAGTTTTAAAAAAATCACGTATGCTTTTGCTATCATATATTAGAAATCTTTGCGTAACCCAAGGTTATAAAGATTTACTGCCATGATTTTATCTAACAATTGTGTAGTTTTGGCTGTTATCTCTAAGTCTGTGATTCATTTTGTGGAAAAGATTATACCAATGCTTTTGCCTGAGGATATTCAGTTTCCCCAGCAACATTTGCTTAAAAAACTATCCTTCTTTTATCAAATACCAGCTGTCCATAAATGTATGGATCTATTTCTGGACTCCCTGTTATGTTCCATTGCTCTATATATTTATTTTTATTGAAAGTGTTTTGTTTTATGATTCATTATTAAGTCTTGAAATTTGATTTATTTAGACACTTTCCAGCCAATCATTTACCAAACTAATTAGATGGGTAAGGGTTGTAGGGGTGGAGGGCAAGCTTCCGTTTTGCCCTCTTTGAAGATATGCTGAAATGCTGACAACAGACAGATTCATAGGAGAAAAAGGCATACAGATTTATTTACACATGCATAGACTTGAAAATCCAGCAAATATGAGGCTCAAAGAAGGGCTAAATGGTTGGGGCTTATGTACCCGCTTCACAGATTAGAGGGAAGTGGGGAGGTTGTAGGAAATTTTAGAAGGGCAACAAATGGTTTTCAGGGGAAATGGATGAGCCCAAAGAACAATGGCCTGGGACAAAGTTCCTCTGAGCTCTGGGGGAGCTGCTAGGAAGGTGAAGGGCAAAACTTGACTGTGAATAACATTTGTTTGGTTATTTAGATAAAGACTTTTAGGTAGTCTGTCTAAGCAGCCCTCAGAAGAGTAGATGAAAAGTCTGTCTGGGCATGGTGATGACTTTTAATCTCATCTCTTTTCTGTGGTTAATCTATCCTGTTATTTGTTGAAACTCCTAGAGAGAGGTCTTAAAGCAATTGCGTTTCTTTTGGACAGAAATTTCCCTAGTCAGATAAGGAAAAATTCTAGAGAGCCTCCCTCCCTGCCCTTGGTGAGAAGTGGGAGAGAAACAAGAGAAGGTTAGAAAGTTAGGCACTGTGTAAGGACTTCCAATTTCTTCTGTTCAATGTGCTCAGCATGCCAGAGTACCATACTTTGGAGGTGTCATTCTCTGCACCCTAATAGGGGAAATACTTAGGAGGTTTGGCATGCAGAAGTGGACATTTCTCTTCAATGTGCTTGTCATTCAGAAGCAGTTTACTTAGGTCCAACTGTGTGGCAGGACCTGATGCCGGGCACTCACTAACTCCCATAGATGCCATGATGGGCCTTGGGGCAAAAACAAATCCCCTGCTAGGAAGTCATTTGATGGGATTTGTGAATCCATTTCCTGAGTTTCTGTTTTTTCCCCATGATCCGGCAGGCATTCAAGAGCCCACAGCTGAGTGCATGGCTAAGGTCAAATGCAAAGTATAGGTGACTAATCTTTTATTTATTCAGCAAAAGTTCTTTGAATATCTACTATATGAAAGGCATTGTGCCAGGCATTAAGCATTTGCAGTGTATACCCAAGACAGAGCTCTGTCTTTTTGAGGGAATTGTTAATACATTTAGGTATATTGTCTACATAAAACTATTCTATAAGTAAAATGATGATTGGTATACTGGTGGTGTAATCCACTCTGTAGTATAGAGGAGGGAAACCATCGCTGCCTGGTTGACATTAGAACTTGACCTAGGCGGAAGAATAAGATTTCAGTAACTAGAGGAGGAGTGGGGGCAGGAAAGCATTTCAGGTAGAAGGAATACTGAGTATCAACAAAGTAATATGACAGCAGAGGTTTTAGAATGTGACCTCAAGTATTCAGCAGACATTTTGTTTCAAAATCTCTCTTAGCCTTCAGGAATGGACATGAAGCTCTGGTTCTCTGGGATCTGAGCATCTTGTGGTAAACCCTAAGCTGTCATTTGGCTACTTTCAGAAGTGTGGCCTCTGATTTGCTAGGTGTTACCTGGCTCTACCCTGCTCTTGGTGAAACTTGTCACTTTAAAGGAGAGGGTGCTCAGATGGGCTGGAGAGGAAATAACTTCCACTTAGATTTAAGCTTCAGTAAGAGACATAAATGCAGTTCCTCTTCTGTGACACTGGGCTTTTACAACTGGGAAAACTAGTTTTTGAGTATCTGCGGTCCAGAGATCTCTGTTGCGTAGACTAGAATCTGGAAATTTGACAAACTTATAATGTCATTTAGGAAGTAATCACTTTGAAACTTTTAATCCTCCTACAGAAAGTATATTTCTGTTGCAGAGATTAATTTAACAAGAGTGTATATGGCATCTGTCAAATTTTTTAATTAAGCAATTAAAATAAAAGAATAAACCTGTATTTATAATTCCATTCCAAACATAGCAGTTCCCCAGATGTGATTTTGAGTGGTTTTATTTTAGAAAAATATGAATCCTGGTACTGGGGACCTGGAGTGTCATCTGGATATAAGGAAACATTCTTTGACACGGAAGAGGTGTTAAGTATGAGAATGGATTGTAGCAGAGGCAGTGGTATCTCATCATCTGGGGGTGTCTTTAAAAATAGTGTTAGTGTTCCTCTTCTTGTGTCAGTTGTCTTGATCATAATCCTGGGTTATTTCAAAGGTTTAATGAAGAGGATGTAACCAGTTGTTCTCAGTTGTTTATTTGCAAGGACTGGAGAAAATGGGCTTATGTTTAAAGAGGAGTGAATTAGTTTGCATATGAAGTATCTGAAAGTATCAGAGTATTGTGAAAAACCTTAAAACTATAAACCATATGCTGTGAAGAGATCCCTAGATTTTCCAAACCTTGAGACTTGAAAAAAAGAGATGAAGTAACCACTTGTGTCATGCCTATCCTAATCTCTCACCCTAGCAAATAATGCTCTGAAAGGGACACCAGGAAGTGCTCATGGTGGCATGACCAGAAGGTATCTGCACTCCTCGCTGGCTGCACCTTTACTGGAACTGTATCTATCAGTGGATTCTGTAGCTTGCCCAGCACTAACCCCGCTCCATGAGGACCTTGCTTCCTCCCAAGTCTTTAGCCTGACTTATGTTGTAACCAGTCCAGCAAGTGGCTTACTGTTTGGGTAAGGACAGAGCCATGTAAGACATCATCTAGGAAGTAGATGAAGTTAATTTTTTTTTTTTTTTTTTTTTTTGAGACGGAGTTTCGCTCTTGTTACCCAGGCCAGGCTGGAGTGCAATGGCGCGATCTCGGCTCACTGCAACCTCCGCCTCCTGGGTTCAGGCAATTCTCCTGCCTCAGCCTCCGGAGTAGCTGGGATTACAGGCATGTGCCACCATGCCCAGCTAATTTTTTGTATTTTTTTAGTAGAGACGGGGTTTCACCATGTTGACCAGGATGGTTTCGATCTCTTGACCTCGCGATCCACCCGCCTCGGCCTCCCAAAGTGCTGGGATTCCAGGCTTGAGCCACCGTGCCCGGCCGAAGTTAATTTTTGAGGTTTAGGTAGTTCTTTGATGTGTGTATGTGTGTTGACATTATTTTTTCTTTTTTTTTTTTCTGAGGTGGAGTCTCTCTCTGTCCCCCAGGCTGTAGTCCAGTGGCACTATCTTGGCTCACTACAACCTCCACCTCCTGAGTTCAGGCTATTCTCTTGCCTCAGCCTCTGGAGTAGCTGGGATTACAGGCCCACGCCATCATGTGCAGCTAATTTTTGTGTTTTTAGTAGAGACGGGGTTTCACTATGTTGGTCAGGCTGGTCTTGACTCCTGACCTTGTGATCTGCCCTCCCCGTGATCCGCCCACCTAGGCCTCCCAAATTGCTGGGATTACAGGCGTGAGCCACCGTGCCTGGCCCTATACCTATTTTTTCTATCAACAGCTGTGTTGTAAAAAATCAGTAGTTTAAGTGATGCTAGTAGGGGAGGAAACAGTTCTTATTTGGGGCAGATATCTATTAAATTGTTGAATGACTGTGTTAAAGGTCAGGCATTGACAACCTATAGCTCATTTGACCTATATCCCCAAAAGGGATGATTCAGCTCAGAAGTATTCAGGGCAATTGCCACAACCAGCACTTTAATCAGAATTGCAAAGTAGTTGAAATTTTTATTTGTCACATCCTTATATACCTTTCTGACGCTTCTCTACCCACTCACCAGCTGCTCAGGGTCTTCAGACTGCCTTTTACCTGGAATCATACCATGCCCTGCACTGCAGTGCTACTTCCCTACATATTTTTCCATCTTACCATCAACCATGATTAAGATTTCTTTGAAACCAATGATAGGTAGGTATGAAGAGGAAAGTTAGTCTGGTAAAGTGACCTGGTTAGAAGCAGATGGCTTGAGAGCTTGCTGTGTCTGTCTCTGGAGCTGTCTTTTGTTGTTGTTGTTTCAAAGAAGAACAGAATGTTTTTACTTAAATACATTTCTAATTTACATGATCAACTTCTAATTTACAATGATTCTGATGTATGAATTTGGTATAAGAGGGTTACAAGAGAGTCATTAGATGGGAGGATTTGATGAGGAAATACACACATTGTGAACAAGTGTGAATTTTGTTCATAGGTATAATTTAAATAAAACTAATTTAAAATTCTTTAACCTTTGCACGATTTTAAAAATCTACAGGTTCAGGGGAAAATATGGGCAAAAATAGATTTTTTTTTCTGTTTTCTTGCTAATAAAAGGGAAGATTTGAAAGGAAATCTTTAGACAGACACCTAAACCCAGACCAAACCAGAAGCAACCAACCCAAACCTCTGTTACAGAAAGAGTTACGTACTTAAAAATATTTAAAAATTGAAATAGCTTTTTAAAAAGCTTTCTTGAAACCCTGGTTAAACTGTATAGAAGAGAATAAAAAAGTACCTAGGTAAAATAGTGACTAAAATACTCCAAATCTTAAAGTATTTATCTGTAATATATTCATAAATGTTTTTATTTTATTTGACTACCTAGTTCCACCTTGTGATGAGAGACTAGAAAAGGCCAGTTTTTGCATTTTAATTGATTATAGATTGCCAACCCAAAAGCTTAAAAGAGAAGCCTTCTTTGTCAAAGAGCCAATCAGGTCCAAAGAAGTAGACACATTATTTGTACCACCTAGTGCCAATGTGAATTTTTAAAAAACTGTCTGTTATTTTATCCACTAATACCTTAAGATGTATAACTAATATCTTTATTTCATATATATATTTTTTTAAGATGGGGTTTCACCATGATGGCCAGGCTGTCTTGAACTCCTGACCTCAGGTGATCCACCTACCTTAGCCTCCCAAAGTGCTAGGATTACAGGCGTGAGCCACCGCACCCCGCCTATTTCATAATTTAAAAATAACCTAAAGGAGATGAATTCTGTATGGCCTTAATGTTGACTTAACATAGCACTTTAAAAAAAGCATAACCACCTTTTTATCATGCCAAAGAAGATTTAGAATTTATGTAGAATCTGAATTGTAGTTTTATTCTTTCACAATTCTTGAAGAAGTAGTAATGAAATAAATTTGTAATGAAAAAACAACTTTAGATAAGGCAGCTACCTAAGAGAATACAATGTTTTTGAGCATGTTTTGATGTATTTTAAAAGCATCAATTTTCTTATCATAATCAATATGTTCATATATTGATATTTATGTTACGTTTATTTTTTCAATTAGGCAGTCTAAAGAGCTCTCCCAGGAGAACCTGATAGCTTATTTTTCATGAACATACTTGTTTGATCTAAAAAAGAATTGCATAGAAAAATATTTTAATTGATAATTTTCACTAATGCAAACTGTCCTTTTTCTCTTCACCCAATTAGTACAAGCCAGTGAGGCGATCTCATTTGGGACAAACCTTCTTTTATTATTTATGTTTCTTTCTAAAGATAGCTGATTGTTTTCCAGAATACTGTGTCTTTTAGATATAGACCTTCTTTAAGAGAGGACTGTGAACCCTTTGTGTGGCTGATGTGTTGCTCGCTGCTGCAGAGCTCACTAGACGGTATGCATTTTACCCAATATTCATTAATGGAACGTCTCTTCCAGTTTCCTTTTTTCCTGAGGGACCGTTCCTCCATTATTGTGTACAGGTTAGGCCCTCAATTTTACCTGTGATTGATTTGTTTTTGCTTAAGATAATAGTTTACAGGGAAGCTTTTATATTGGTCAGAGATATTATGTCCCAATTCTGCTTAAAATTCAATAGTTTTCTTTGTTTAGGAAAAGCTCAAGCTTCTTAACCCAGCATATAAAGCCATCATGTCCTCCAGCCCGTCGTTCCAGCCTTATCTTCCACCTCATGCTTCACTGAATTCCACTACTGCTTTCCTTCCTTTCAACTCACATAAAGTTTTTCGTGTCCTTGCCTTTTCCTTTGGGCTTGCTCCTCCCTCCACCTGGAACATTCCCATCTTCTCTGCTGGGAGGACCACAGATTGGGTTAAAGCTCCTTATAGCTTTCTGAGTATGCTCTGAATGCATTTACTTTATACTGCAATTTCTTTCCTCTCAGATTATAGGCTTCAAGAGGTGGCACCGTCATTATTGATCTTTGTACCTATAGAGGTTAAAGGATACCCTGCCATAAGACAGATGGATGCTCAATAAATACATTGTGACCTGAACTGAATTGCAGCAAAACGATAATGATATGGTTAAATAATGGAAAGTAACATTTGTGTGGAATTTGTCTAGATTGACATCCACCACTGTAATATCAGATTTTTAAAAAATGAAGTTTAAATATTAAGTAAGCAGCTATATGATGATTCTCTTTTCTTCAAAACTGTATTTAATATAGCCTACATAAAACCAAACAATTATAATTTAACAGAAGGGAACTTTTCAGTGTAGTATTTTGGATCAGTTAAGCCATCCATTCAGGTAATACAGATCTGGTGTGATCTACTCTGTTCTCAATGCAAAATAAATTTGAAGTATTGTCCATGTCATCACCAGCATCTTGTTTAGAATTTTTTTTTGCCCATAGAATGTTTTCTAGTCTATTTTTCTTTCTTGGGATATTCTTTTAAGTTAAAGATTAGTGCCCCCTAGAGGTAAATTCTAGATCCAATGCTGTATACATATTTTTTTAAAAGTACTGCAAAATTCTAAGAATTGTGTGAAATACAGAAAATGCTGTATCACCCTTGTTATGTAATTCAGGTTATGTAAGTTAATCCCAGAGTATTTTATAGTGCTTTTACTTTGCTCATCACTTCCTCTAGCACTACTTATTCAGACAGTCTTTTGTCCCATAGGGAGAAAATATCCAAAAAGAGAAGAAGGAATGCTTTACTAAAAACTGAAAGTAGAATTTTAGGGATAATGGCAGTTAGTATAGTCATCTGTGAAGGACAGTTACCAGGCCAAATGTCTGTGACTCACACTTGGGGTCAAAGAAAAGCTTTTCTCTTTAGGCTTAACTGTTTACTTTTCCCTTCTTTTCTTTTGATTACATTTCTCAGTAGATCAGATTGAAACCCCAATTCTTTCCCCTCAGTTCATTCATGACCACCCCTTACCCATAATGTTGATTTTAAAATTTTTAATAGCATCCTCTTTTATTCCATTCATTTGTGCTGATGAAACTGACCCAGTATTCTAAAGCACTTAGCACAAGGTTAGGCATCTAGTAGTGACTCATGGTGTGTATATTTCTGTTTATTATTGTTAGTGATGTTTGCTTTCAAAGAATGGTATCTTACATTTTCATATACAGTATTTCCGTGGACCCTCAGAATAATCAACTGAGACAGGAAAAACAGGCACTATCACGGGATAGCCAGTGTCTCTGGGTTTTTTTCACGAATGATAGAAGTTAAATTAGTTTATCACTGCATTTTTTCCTAAAATTATTAAGAAATTAAACCATCAGTCTTAAGAGTAGCTTCTATTTTGTACATTTTCTAAGTTGACAGGTCATTGATTTGTTTTTTAAATGATGATAATTTGATTTAAAGATTATTGACTTTTTGTTTTCTAGGTTGATCTAGTTCTGTTTTCCAGCCTTTATTTTGCCAATAAAAAAACTGAAGCCTAGAGAGTTTAGGCTGTTGGTGCAAATTCATAAGGCCAGGGGCTTAATGCTTTTTCTTTTACCACAGCTTTTCTCTTTTCCTAATTTAGATTTGCATGGCATAATATTGTTATTTCCCTTCTCTAAACATGTCTGTTTTAATTTTTCTTTGTGTCGCATAAATACGATGGTAACAAATGACACCTGGTTTGGGAAGTTTCCCTTATATAGAGTTTTGTTCAGTATGGAAAGCAAGTTGTGAGATTGCCTTCCTATGAGATAAGTGTTCCCAATCACACCCCATCTTTAACTGTCCTGGAGTGAGAAAGACACAAGAAGTGGAATATAGAGTGAAATGTGAGTCCGGTAGGGTGTAGCATTTTAGGCCAGAGGGCACAGAATTCTCAGCACTGTTAAGTCCTGGAAGGCCCCAACCCAATCATGTGCTTGGATACTGCTGTCCTTCTGTGTACGGAGGATATCAGACGTGCACAATAAAGTCATCTATTTTGAGAAATCAAGCAGCTGGCTGAGAATCAGGAGCTGCATAATATTGTTTATATAAATATAATCTTTTAGTGTTCCCATTCAGGCTCTTTTAGAGTTAGGATGCTTTCTGTTTCTTTTGGAGATACACTGAGAAGTACATATATTTAGATGCATTAATGTACATAACATTCACAAGCTTAGATTTTCAGCCTTGTTTTCAAGTAGACCTTAGCCTTATAAATTCAAGCTTGTATCTTGGAATGGGACTGGGTAAATTCTTAGGGTACTCTAATATAGGAGTCCCTAACCCCAAGACCACAGACAGGCAATGGTCCAGGAACTGGGCTGCAGCATTTCCACCTGTGCTCCGCCTCCTGTCAGATCGGTGGTGGCATATGATTCTCATAGGAGCACAAACTCTGTTTTTTTTTTTTTGAGATGGAATCTCACTCTGTTGCCCAGGCTGAAGTGCAGTGGCACGATCTCGGCTCACTGCAACCTCCACCTTATGGGTTCAAATGATTCTCCTGTCTCAGCCTGCCAAGTAGCTGGGAGTACAGGTGCCCACCATGCCCAGCTAATTTTTTTTGTATTTTTAGTAAAGACTGGGTTTTGCCATATTGGCCAGGCTGGTCTCAAAATCCTGACCTCAAGTTATCCACCCTCCTCTGCCTCCCAAAGTGCTGGGATTACAGGTATGAGCCACTGTGCCTGGCCGTGAACCCTATTGTGAACTGTGTGTGAGGGATCTATATTGTGCTCTCCTTATGAGAATCCAATGCCTGATGATCTGAGGTGGAACAGTTTCATCCCAAAACCACCCTTTCCTGCATCTGTGGAAAAATTGTCTTCCATGAATTGGTCTGTGAGTAGAAAATTGCAGTATTAGTACTCATTTCACTAAGTGCTTATCTGTTTGTGTACATGTCATGCATGTAGTAGATATCTTCTGAAAAGGCCCTTGAAAATCGATTCATCTCTGAAATGTAGTTGAGAAATTGAGGGAGTTGTCGTTTCGTGGTATCCCAACATAAATATTCTAACTGAATGGATACTTCCTTTGTAACTTATTTGGTTATTTATAGGGGTGTGTGTGTGTGTGTGTGTGTGTTTGTTTGAGATGGAGTCTCACTCTGTCGCCGAGGCTGGAGTGCAGTGGCTCGATCTCAGCTCAGTGCAACCTCTCCCTCCCGGATTCAAGTGATTCGCTTGTCTCAGCCTCCCAAGTAGCCAGGATTACAGGCACACACCACCATGCCTGGCTAATTTTTGTGTTTTTAGTAGAGATGGGGTTTCACTGTGTTGGCCAGGCTGGTCTTGAACACCTGACCAGGTGATCCATCCACATAGGCCTCCCAAAGTGCTGGGATTACAGGTGTAAGCCACCAGGCCCGGCTGTATTTACAGGTTTTTCTTAAGAAGGATTGTTTAAATATGTTACAACATTTTTTGGGGGAAATAAAGTATTTTTAAACTTTGTCTTACTGTGATATTATCTCGTGACACCAGAGATTCAACTGATATTCCTTGGGAATTAGAAAATTAAAATAAAATGTCAATTTGTAAATGTGGAGATCTAGTTAAAAGTAATTTGACTTGCCTTCAGTTCTACTGTCATTTCAAAGGTACTATTGATATGAACAGTTACTTTGTAGTAGAGTTATTGAGCCTAAGGTAAGAACTTCTGTTATTTGTAGTTAATAATGCCTAGAGGGGTAATTAAATATTAAAGGTTCTATGACTTAGGTCAACTGTGCTAGAACACTGTCTGTAAAAGCTGGTAAATTTGATATGCAATTCCTAAGGGAACTTTTTCTTTGTCAGTCAAAAACATTTTCTGACACTACCAGAAGATACTGTAAAATGTATATATAGAGAGAGTCAACTAAGATAATAAGGTTTTATGGGATTTAAACTATTTTTTGGGACCGAGAGACTTACCATAAAAGTTTGCTTCCAGTTTACATTAGGTCTCTTATTGTGCTTGTGTAGTCAAAGAGTTTTGATCTCCCAGCTACTTGGGAGGCTGAGGCAGGAGAATTGCTTGAACCCAGGAGGCAGAGGTTGCAGTGAGCTGAGATTGTGCCACTGCACTCCAGCCTGGTGCCTGGCAACACAGCGAGACTCTGTCTCAAAAAAAAGAAAAAAGAACAAAAAGAGTTTTGATCATAAGTTTAGATCTTTTCATTACTTTGTGCTATATGCTCACTTGACATTTTGGAAGTGCAAAGGAGTTGGATTGATTTGTATACAGGGCTTGTGCCATGGGTGAATTAGGTGGGATTCTGGTTCCTGCTTCTTTCTGGCCCACTTCTTTGGCTCCTTTCATGTGAGCAGCCCCAAATCCCTAAAAGGTGAGAAAATGGAAATATGCCAGCCCACTGTGGAGCAACCATCTCAATAGTCTGCTTTGACATTTGTCTGTCCAACACACACCTTGTAGTGGGACACGTGGTTACTAGAGCTGGCCCTCCTTGGCAGGCTAAAAAAAGCTTCTGAGAAATCTTTGATGGTTTGGGTTCTAAAATCACAGACTTTTAATTCAGGCCTGTGGAACGGGGGAAGCTATTGCAGGTTGAATGTTAATTTCGTGCTAGTGCTATTTAGTTTTGAAAATCTTCCATGATAGGGCTGAGCACTGTGGCTCACGCCTGCAACCTAGCACTTTGGGAGGCTGTGGTGTTCGGATCGCGAGGTCAAGAGATCAAGACTATCCTGGCCAACATGGTGAAACCCCGTCCCTACTAAAAATACAAAAATTAGCTGGGCGTGGTGGCACATGCTTGTAGTCCCGGCTACTTGGGAGGCTGAGGCTGGAGAAGCACTTGAACCTGGTAGGTGGAGGTTGCAGTGAGCTGAGATCTCACCACTGTACTCCAGCCTGGCTATAGAGGGAGAGTCTGTCCCCCAAAAAATCTTCCATTATAGGAAGACTACTGTTGTGCAGAGGAGGGTTTGGACAGAGTCCTTCTAACCTGACATGTATGGATTTCAAAAAAATTTTTGTAATAATTATAGGCTCATAGGATGTTGCCAAAATAATATATAGAGTCTCATGTACCCATCACCCAGCTCACAACTATGAATTTTAAAAAATGTTCCTCTGCATCCTTGATCCTGTTTTGGGCTGTAAGATCAACTGCAGGGGTGAAAACTCTACCCTCTTGTTAAGGTGGCTCTGGTCGCCATATTGGGAATCATGAGTAAAGTCAAGGCATTGATTGTATTTGAAGAATTGTAACCCAATGTAGTAGTCCAGGCTTATGTTTGTTCTGGTGTCTTAAAAATATGATGATTTGAATTGTCTTTATGAATTATTAATCTGAAATTTACTTTTTTTAAGTTTTTAAATTAAATTCAGTTTTTCAGTAATAAGAGAGTTTTAAAAATTAAAAAATAGGTGCATGAATGAATACCATGTGAGGAATGTTTTTTACTTGTCTCCTTTTTATGTTTAAGGATGTTAAGGAAGATTCTGAGTTCTAGGACCCAAAATTTTGCTTTTCTCTTTGCAGGTTCGAAAACATGTGAATGATCTCTATGAAGACTTAAGGGATGGACACAATTTGATTTCTCTTTTAGAGGTTCTTTCAGGAGATACCTTGGTAAGTTTTAGCTTTCTTATTTATTTTGAAGACTGTGTAATCTTTTCTGCATATGACCAGTGTGTTTTCAATGCAGACTGTTTAGATTTTTGCAACGTTCATCTTTTGAGTTGTGAATTCTGCCTGAAAAAGAAGTTCTGGTTAGATTCCTAAGCATTTTCAAACCTCAACTGATGTGAATTTGAGAGACTGAAGCAGTTTGATTACTTCATTTATATAATCAGTTCTGTAATTAAAATACTGTTTTTGTTCTTGCTTCTTTTTTACCTTTGGATTTTTTTTTTTTTGCTTAGCAGAAGTTGGATGCATAATATAACCACATATTAAAAGACTTACAAATAGCAAGAAAATAAACATTGCTTTCTGAAAAATGGTCTAACCCATTCCGCAGGTGTCATTTCTTTTTTTGTGAACATTACTTCCCCTTCTTGGTTACCTGTTCTCCTTCATTACGTTCTGTTCATGCTCTTCTTTTCATTTCTGGTCTGTCTTGTGTCTTTGCTGTCCTATCTTCTGTCTGTTGTATTCATTAGCCAAGGGAGCGAGATTTTTTGAAGACCTTACGATTGGTGAGTGCAACAGAAGCATGCGAATATGAACAGCATGAGGATGTGGAGGATGAGGATAAGGGGGTAGGTGTCGCCCCCATAACTTGACTAACCTAGCCGTTCCCATGCGGTGATCGCTAACCTGATAGAGAAGTTAACTCCTGGGTCAGGCTCCTTTTTAGAAAAGTATAGAAAGGACCAAAACCCACAGTAAGGTGGATGTGTATATACCAAAAAACTGGACAAAGGAAATATTTTCTCTTTTAAATTCTCTCCAGAGAGCTAAAATGATTGAATTGTTTATACATTACTGTGCACTGCATGGTAATTAAGCAGACTTAAAGTACATGATGGCATTTAAGTTAAATGATTTTATATACATTGTATATAAACATGGAAATTTTACACCCAGTCTGCTAATTTTTGTGCAAATTCAGTTTCTGAAAGTGGTATTTCAAACATGGCAAAATTTATTGCTTTTTATGAAAGAACTTAGGGAAATTTTATTTAGTATTTAAGTTTCTGCTTTAAACCACACCTATTAGCAATAGGTATTTGATGGACATTTTTTCCCTCTCTAATATGTCTCAAGGTATTTAAAAGGGAGATTTAAAAATCCAGTATCCCAATAGGACTCACAGAGCTGTTTAATCTCCATGGCACTTAGTTGACTGAAGCTACCTTTGCAAGACAGACGTGCTTCTTTTGTCTTCTACATACCTAGTGCTCCTCCATTTTATTGGAAATTATGCTTTTGTTGGATCCAGTGGGTAAATTTATCAACATTGTTTCTACTTGTTATGCAGAACTTATTTTTCCTTCTGTGGTGTGCTGTCTGTTTTATTATGGCACCGTTGGTTTCAGCAGCCTATGCATCTTGAAGAAGCCAAGCTGTCAATTGTCTTTTTTCTTTTTTCCCTTTGGAAGATTTTATGTGATAAATTTCAGCTCCATTCTTTGTATTTTTGTTAAGCATTTCTCAGCTCTGTTTCCTTATGTTTTCCTTTATGCTAACTTGTAACGTTTCTTAAGGGAAACGGCATTAAGGAAAATAGTTCTCCTTTGTCACTTTTCCTGAGACTGAGAAAATAATTGTGTCCATCCCCAAGTAGTGTAAAACGAGTATAGAGTCCTTTCCGAGGATTGTAGTGTCCAATCTTGTGAAAATGCTAAAATAAAATAAAGAGGAAATATATATTTTTAATTGGTTTTCTCTCCTTATCATGGCTAAATAAACTTTCTCTGTCTTTCTCCTTCTTGGTGGTTTTTATACTAACTGCATGCTACTTTATCATTTTCATTAATATGCCATATGTATATATGTGTGTGGATATACAGTTATAAAAAACCCTCTTGCTAATAGTGTTCAATAAGAAGGTAAAATGATGAATGATATTTACTTATTTTTGTGCCTCCATAGCTAAGTAATTGTAGGCTAGAATGGTTTTATTACCAAATATGAAAAGTCTGTATATTCTGTGACATTTTCTCTTTTCCTTTTGTTTAAATAAAAAATTTGTAATAAAGTACATGTTTAAATAAAATATAATTGGAAAAAAATCCCTAATAGTTTTACATTCAATCTCTGACAATATAAGGAAATTGAAAACTTCTTAGAAAATCTTATAACGTTACCTGAACAGTAAATACTGTTTTGATATATTAAGTTGAACAGAAAGTATATTAAAATTAGTATGGTCTGGGATAACAGAAACTGTTTTTTATACCTGCATTTTTCTATTCTTAGCCCAGAGAAAAAGGTCGGATGCGTTTTCACAGACTACAGAATGTACAAATTGCACTTGACTATTTGAAAAGACGCCAGGTATGATGTTTTTAAAATACTATAATCATATAAACATATGTTACTAATACATCTACGTAGAAACATGTCAGGGAGTGACAAGGTTAAATTTGCCTGTGAATTATAACCAGTAAGCTTGTGCTTTGGTGAAGCAAATATTTAAAAATGTGTTTAAACATTTGCTCCCAAGAAAAGGAAATTGATAGCATGGATAAGCCCAGAGGAATTACGAGTGACGACATTTCCATCGGTATAAGAACTTCTGATTTTCTTTCTGTTTGATCTGAATTGCATTTGCCTAGGAAGTTAATGACATTTTAGTAGCCACAGAATGTTAAGAATGCCTATGAACCATTCTTAGTTGTGGGGAAGATTATATTTTACACTTAGTATATAAAAATACTTAATTTTCATAAAAATACTTTGTATAATACTTTTTTGCATACTTAGTGATAAGGCAACATTTGTTTTTTTTTTTATAAGTAGATAATACTGGATAATGTGTGAGTAGTTAAAGATACAACAGCATATTTCGGACAATAGCACCCAACTTAGTTGAGGTATCAGGAGAAATCTTGGAAAAGAATTAATAATATATTGGACATGATCTTGATTTGGTGGTGCTATGTATTATAGTGTCATAAGCCAAAATAGTAGTAGTTTGTCAGTTACTAGAAAAAAGAAAAACAATGTAGGAGAGTTGAAAATTACTGAAGACAGTGAGAGTTGGGGGGCAACTATTTTGTTTTTTAATAGTTTGAAAAAAAGGAAGAGGCTGGATGTGGTGGCTCACGCCTGTAATCCCAGCACTTTGGGAGGCTGAGGAGGGAGGATCACTTGAGCCCAGGAAGTTGAAGACGTGGTGAGCCGTGATTGCACTATTACACTCCAGCCTGGGTAACAGAATGAGACCCTGTCTCAAAAAAAAAAAAAAAAAAAAGGCAAGACAAAAAGGAGGAGAGGTGAACACGAGCTTTTATTATTTCTTTATTCTTCTTCTTCTTCAATATTATGAACATTAAAATGCTTTTTGCAATTAAACACTAGTAAATCCTCAGTGCTTAAATATTTTAAATGTATTGGTGTTTGCTCATTATTCATCTTTCTAGTAAAAGTTTCCAGAAGGATACTTCTGAAATGTTTTCTGGCAGTATTTTGTTCAAGAAGTAAAATGTTATGTATCATAGTATATAATTCTCAGTATTTAATTCATGATATTAAATTATTTTGTCCAGGAAGTGAATGTTAAAGATCATTGCATTTATTTACCTGAATGTACAGTTTGACAGTTGATAAGCTTTAAATATGAGTATTATATTATTTTAGAATATTTGAACAGCCTTCCGAATGCCCAGTGACTTATGTATTTATTTATGGCATATTGATTGCAAAATAATGCTTGTTATTTTAAAATCTTGTAACAGAAGTTTGAGAAAACTGTTAGAATTGTTAGAATAGTTTTAAATTTAATGGTAAGAGTAAAATAAAGTTTATTTTTAAAAGACAAAATTATTTCTAATTTTAAGATGTCATGTATTTAAGACCTCTCAATTGAGAAGTTGTATTTTTGTATTGACAAGTGAGTGCTTTTAGTACTCGCTCTAGAACAGCAGTCCCCAACCTTTTGGGCAACAGGGACTGGTTTCGTGAAAGACTATTATTCCATGAGCTCGGTGGTGGGGCAAGTGGGGGTTGTTTCAGCATGAAACTGTTTCACCTAAGAAAGATTATCAGGCATTAGATTTTTATAAGGAGTGCACATCCTAGATTCCTCAACTGTGCAGTTCACAAATAGGGTTTGCACTCCTATAGGAAGCTCATGCTGTGGCTGATCTGACAGGAGGCAGAGCTCAGGTGGTAATACTCCCTTGCCCGCTGCACATCTTCTACTGAGCAGCCCAGTCCCTGTTGTGTAGGTTGGGGGTTGGGTTGGGACCTCTGCTGTAGAAGACGAGAATGCAATAATACCTGCTTTTTCTTTGTTGTTATTCAATAATTTGTAAATATAAAACGATTGAGAATAAGGGTAAAGCAGTATTTGGGTGACTACTGGCATTTAAATTATTCAATTTTTTTCTTTGTATAATTTAGAGTTGCTTTTATTTAGGTAAAGATAACTTGTTCAGGTTTGACAAGCAGTTGATTTTATCTCTTCTTCACTTACAAAACAGGTGAAATTAGTGAATATTAGAAATGATGACATAACGGATGGAAATCCCAAATTGACTTTGGGATTAATCTGGACAATTATTTTGCACTTTCAGGTAAGCCCAGATTTTCTTAATTTCAGCATCTAATTGCTAGTTTTCAGGTGGTTCACATGAAGGGTGAATTATACATTCATGTTCTACGAAAGAAAAATAAATTTCAGGTTTTTTTCCTTAAATAATATATTTGAATTTTTTTTTAAAGCACCATACTGCTTGTCAATCTGACACCTAGTTTCCTGTTCTTGGTAACCTTAGTTGTAGTTTTAAAGACAATGTTTGTAATCTCAGAGTTGGAAGACATATTTCTTTTCATTAACTGGAGACACTTTTTTTGCCCATTGGAAAGTATTACCTGTTTTAGATACTTAAATGTTTCATCATTGGCCAGGTGCGGTAGCTCACGTCTGTAATCCCAGCACTTTGGGAGGCTGAGGCGGGTAGATCACAAGGTCAGGAGTTTGAGACCAGTCTGGTCAACATGGTGAAACCCCATCTCTACTAAAAGTGCAAAAATTAGCTGGGTGTGGTAAGAAATATAATAAAAAATTTAAAAAAATTTTCATGATTAGTCCTTATTTAGAATGTTTTTTATTGATAGTTTCTTAGCTATGTCAACGATTTCCTCCTTTGATAGACACTAGATGGCAGTATAATTATCCTAAAGTGATGTGAAGTAGAAGAAAAGTATTCATGTTTTATGTGGAGTGGTGCTTTCTCTCTTCAGATCTGAGGAAAGTGCATATTTATTGACTATGAATTTATTTAATAAATCTGAGCCAGTTGAGGGCCGATTTTGATTTAGTTATGGGGAAATAATACATTAAAAAAGTCTTCATTTGATTTAATGAGACTCCTAACTTTAGAACTTTCTTTAGTTTATTGACTGCTGGTCTGCTCAAGAAATGTTCTGCTACTAGAGGCTGCAGAGAGGGGGAAAAGGGTGTGGGCTGAAAAACTACCTTTTGGGTAATGTGCTCATAATCCCGGGTGATGGGATTATGTGTACCCCGAACCTCAGCATCATGTAATATACCCAGGTAACAAACCTACACTCGTGCTCCCTGAATCTAAAATAAAAGTTTAAATTATAAAAGAAAAAACAAAACCCAGAAATGTTCTGTGTATAGCACAGAGCGGCACTCAGTTGGCACTCAGTACGTCTTACTGATTGATTACTGTACAGTAGATCTTGAAGGAGGAAAAGATAGCTTGCCAGCTTCAGAAAGGACCTGGGGCACTTTTGAAACAAGTCTGGTAAAGATTAAGAATTAAAAAAAAAAATAATTGGCTGAAATACAGGTTTCTTAGACAAATGGTGGATAATAATGTACCTGGGGGGCTCACTGGGAACAGGATAGATTTGACAGGTATGAAGAGCTATAGGAAGCAGAGTCTAGGTAGGTCTAGGACCTGAACAGGCAGCTGAATAGTTTCCGCAGAAGGACATTCACAGATACCCAGGTAATAAAAGGAAAAGATGTTAGCCAGCCAGACTACAGGGCAGCTAATACAGGTGAGTGTCCACTTAGGTGGGCTGTTAATGTCAAGAGAAGCCAGTAACCAGAACTGGAAGCCAGGACCTCAAAGGACTGAGGGTCCCCATTACTGGAGGACTCTATCATTAGGGGATCAAAGATATTGAACCTAAATGAAGGCAAGAATTTGGCTTGAAGCACAAAACCAAACCTTGTTACCAAAATTGGGTAAAGTATAAGTAGAACTGGTCAAAAAGCTGATTTTATATGGAGTGCTTCAATGATTTTGTCGGGAATCCTTTAATTAGCCCTAAGTGGATCACATCCTAGAGCTTTTAGTAGGGTTGAAACTGCAGGAACCCCAGATAAGAAAGTCAGAGGCCTATGGAGAGAATCAATCACTCCACCACCAGCTGGTGAGGTAGGCTGTGTCTGAATTTTGAATGTTAGACCAAGGATCAGTGGGGCAATGGAAAGCATGCAGGCTTTGGAGGGAGGCAGAATTAAGTTTTGTTCTTGGCTTTTATTATTTATTGTTTGTTGTGATACCAATGGATAAGTCATCTTATTACTCTGAGCTTAAAAAAATGTGTTTCTGTTCAGCACTTTTGTTTTTCTGTCCATAAATCTTTTTCAATGACAGGACCTATGCTGGAGTCTCTCTGAATCCATTCTAGTTTGTAGGTGGCTCAATTTCCAAATTGATTTTTGCTCAATTAAATTTTGGTAAATTAAAAAAAAATGTGTTTTAAGAAACAACATCTATTAATTCTATGTAAGATAGTTAGAAATGAGCAGAGTCCACAGTGAGAGAGATAAGCTATGAAGCTGATGTGGTGATCTCAGAGTGACGTGATAAAGGTCAGGACTCAGTGATAAAGGTCGGGACTCAGTTGGGGATGCAAAACTGAAGAGAAGAGATCACACTTTGAAGGAAGAGAGAAAGGGATTTGGACATAGGGCACAGCGGGTGAAAGAAAGAGATTTGTTAAAGGTAACAAAAGTTTTTAGCCTGAGAGATTAAGAAACAGTAGACTACTGAGAGACATGGGGGTGATGGTAAGGGGAAAACCAATGCCCTTCTGGGTGGCCTTGATGGACTGGTGGGATATCCTGTGCATCTGTCTGCTGAGCGGTTGGAGACATGAGTGGAGCTGAGAAGTCAGAGGTACAGATACAAACTTGGGGGAGTTATCCCTACACAAGTGATCACTGATTTTATCAGAAAGAAGAGATCTTCAGGGGATCCAAGAGAAGATCACAAATGGAGAATAGATGAGAGCTAAGGATAGAAATTTGGGGAAGGCCCATGGTCATGGGTGCGGGAGAAGATTCTGCTGAGAAAACAGGAAAGGAGCATTTGAAGAGTTGAATGAAGTAACAGGAAAATATACTGATGAAACCAAGGGAAGAGAATTTCAAGTAGAAAGTATGGTGAGCAGTATGAAATGCCACTAGAGACCACAAGAAAATTAAGATGGAGTACAGGTCAATAGTTTCGTTTAGAAAGAGGACATTGGAGACCCAAGCTCCTGGGAGCAGAGACTAGGAAATAACAAGTCAAAATTTGCAGAAGGTTGGGAGATAGAAGCAGTGTATTTAGAGCTGAGTTTGAGAAAGGTTAAAGCAAAAGGCATTCAAAAAGGAATTATATACTGAAAGAGCCCTTTGGGGTTTAGCTGCCTTTGGAGGAGAGAGGAAGACTAGTCACAGAAGTACCAAAAGAAGTTTTGCTGGCCAGGTGTGGCCTGTAATCCCAGCACTTTGGGAGGCTGAGGTGGGCGGGATCACCTGATATCGGAGTTCAAGAACAGCCTGACCAACATGGGGAAACCCTGTCTCTATTAAAAATACAAAATTAACTGGGTGTGGTGGCACATGCCTGTAATTCCAGCTATTCCTGAGGCTGAGGCAGGAGAATCACTTGAACCTGGTAGTTGGAGGTTGCGGTGAGCTGAGATTACACCATTGCACTTCATCCTGGGCAACAAGAGAGAAACTGTCTCAAAAAAAAAAAGAAGTTTTGCTTTTAATATTCTGTGGCATAATGTTCTAGAATCTATTGTATTTTAGGTCTTTAATTATAAGACGATATAACATTATCACCAATATTTATAAATTAGACCAAGATCTATTTGGAATGGAACACATCTATGTTTTGGTTAAATGGAAATGTTGTCTCTTATTTAAATGACTTTTTTGAGTACTACAGTAACTTGAGATTAGAATTGTTTTGGTTATGCCAAGATATAAAGATTTAAACAGTGGTAATCACCCTCAGAGTGACTGAGTGTTTTTCTCCATACCCTACATAAATAATGGAAGCTATTTTAAAAGACCAATTTGTTTTATTTTAACAATATTTGTTATAGCATCATAAATGGCATCTATTTTACAGTCAGGCTCTCTGAAGGTAAGTATTCCTATATCATTAGCTATCATATGCTAGATCAGAGATACTAAGGTAATGAAGTTAATTGTTCTGTTTATTGAGAGAGTGTACATGACATTAACTATAACATAGGGCGATGAATATTGTTGGTGATATAAATAAAAACAGAAATGTTTGGGAAAGGAGCATCGTAGTGGGATTGGGATGGTTTTAGAAAATATGGGAAATTTTCACAGATATTAGAGATACTCTGTGAAAGACTTTGAAAGACTAATGCTGGTTACCAGGCGGAGAATAAGTTGGGCTATTTCTGGGAGAGGTTGCAGGGTATACGGCCTAGAAATGGACAGCTGCTTAGTTTGGCAGGTTTATGAGTTCATTTTATGTTGCTGTAAAGGCATAACTGAGTCTGAATAGTTTATAAAGAACAGAAAAGAGGTTTATTGGGATTATCGTGGTTCGGCAGTCCATACAAGAGACATGGTCCTAGCATCTCAGAAGCAGGAAATTTTTTAGTCCTGGTGGAAGGCAAAGGGGGAGCAGGATTGTCACATGGTGAGAGAGAGAGAGAAGAAGATGAAGAAGAAGGAGGAAGAGGGGGAAGGGGAGGGGGTACCAGGCTTTTTTAATGACTATTTTATTTTTTTGAGACAGAGTCTTGCTCTGTTGCCCAGGCTGGAGTGCAGTGACACAATTTCGGCTCACTGCAACCTCTGCCTCCCGGGTTCAAGTGATTCTCCTGCCTCAACCTCCCAAGTAGCTTGGATTACAGGCATGCCCCACCAAGCCCAGCTAATTTTTGTATTTTTAGTAGAGGGGGGGTTTCACCATGTTGGCCAGCTGGTCTTGAACTCCTGACCTCAGGCCATCCGCCCACCTCAGCCTCCCTAAGTGCTGGGATTACAGGTGTAAGCCACATGCCTTGCCTCAAATGACTAACTCTTAAGTGGGTAAGAACTCATCTGTGGGAATGGCACAAAGCCATTCATGAGGGAGCTGCCCCCATGACCCAGACACCCCCACAAGGCCCGTCTTCCACATTGGGAGTCACAGTTTCCACATGAGATTTGGACGGGGTAAACATCTAAACTTCATCAGCAGAGATGGAGGGAAGGATTGGGGGAGTGCAGATCACTGGTTGTCCCTCCATCTTATTAGTACAGATACCAGCCATTATACATTTATATTCTCTTGAATAATATACTACTCATTGCCTTTGAATACACTGAAAATCAGCTTAAAAACCAAAAAAAATCTGAGACCTTATTTTTACAAGTCTGCCTTCAAGGATATTCAGTTTTTGCTACTGGAGAATGTTTTCTTTTTAAATGATTAAGGAAAATTTCACAATGGAGGATTTGTTATTGATCACCTGCATTATCATTGCTAACTTGTCTATTTAATTGAACATTCTTACTTAGTAAAATATAATGTGTTCCACCTTTTGATCAGTCTAAAGACTACCTAGTGAAAGGAAATTATAATTTTTTTAGTAGTGAAATGATTTCTGCTTACGTTTAAGTCCATTTCATGCCTTCCTATTTTTTTTAAACCATATCTATGACTCAGTGTTAGAAATATGCACACCTTAGATAATCAGGTTTCATACTGATTCATTATTTTTCCAGCAAGGCCCTCATAAAAACTGTATAATATTTAACTAGAGTATAATTGTAAAAGTCATATATAAAGTTTAACTGCCTTTTTATATATATGAATGAATGTACATGTATTTCCTTTTGCTCAATGTTTCGTGGTTTAAATTATATAATTTGTCTATTTGCTCATATTAAAGTCCTAATAATAAGGTGATGGCTTAGAAATTTATATTATTTGAAAAGTATTATAAACTATTTTAAAAGATTGATTTTAGAGACAATTTTATTAGAGAATTCTAAGCATTTAGCCCTTACTATGTCTCCTTCTGCCAGCTATTGAATCATCCTATTATTTTTTATGACTTATTTTGAATAAGAGTCTTAATATAATTTATAGAGATTTTTGAGCTTTTGGTTTGTTTCTTTGTGTGCAAGTACCAAAATTAGTTGGTATTTCTTAAGAAAAAAAATTACATGGAGAAGGATAGAGAGTGTCTGAAAGGCACTTTGAAACTAAATTTGAAGGGCACTTTCCCAAATCTCTCCTGACTGATATTTGCTTTCTGTTTGCTCTGATTTGTTGAACCACCATGTTTCAAAGGTTAAGTGCAGACTTTGGTAGTGTATCTGCATTTCAGTAAACTGAAAGTTAAAAACAGTCATAATCTTCTCATACAGTGAAGCTAAGGGTTTGCCTTGAGAGCTCATCAGTGTTGTAATTTGACAGTGAGCAGTAATGTTTGTTTAAGAGGATTGGTGGCCAGAAATAAGCCACGGAGTCTAATGAGACACAGGGACCGGCTGGGCAGGATGCCACGGCATTTCTTGTGTGTGCCTTTCTCATAAGCAAAATGGCCTCAGACTGAAAAGGATGGTCATGAAGTCTGTGAGAAGCAGACGTCAGAGTGGAATTTTCAGACTTAATGAAGAGGATCTAAGTAAGCCCTGGATTTTGAAATGATTGAATTTGTGGAGCTGTGATCACCTACAAATCAAATGGGGAATGTCTGTGGATGTGTAAGAGCTGAGAAAGAAGAACAATATGTAGATCCTGCCAAAACTCCTTTGAACCCTGAAAAATACTCTCCTGGAAGAAAATATTTCAGAAGAAAACCAATCAAGAAAACTGGCAGTGACAAAGAGTCAGTTAAGGAAAACAATGAAAATGAAGGCAAGAAAAGGAGCAACAGTCAGCCTTCAAAAGAACAGCCAGCTCCTTCATCCAGGGGACTGGTACAGCAGGAATCTGTTACCCCAAAGTCTGCACTGGGAGATGGTATTCAGCAAAAGGAGACAGAAGTTAGAGCTGACAGTGTTAAACAGAAACTTTTGCCGAGTGCTGTAAGCAGTTGGTCTGACCATGTGAAAACTTCTCCTGCTAAAGACAGTGACATAGAAGTAAAAGTTGGTGAACTGGATGAGAGGATTTCAGAAGAAGACAGCACTCCATATTGCACAAAGAGGAAGAAACATTTAGATGATGGCAACACAAGCGAAATAACACTCCAGGAAAAAATTGATGTTCTTTCTTTTCGAAAGGCAGCCAGCTTAAGCTCTATTCCCTCTGGTATAGCAAGATCACTAGAGAAAAGTGGGTTTGCTGAAGTCTCATCAGAAAGTTATAGCAGTATTCAAGAAAGGCAAAACACTGAGCGATTTTGCCCTCACGAAACAGAGCATTTTCAGTTTAAAAAAAGGAGATGCCATTCCCTCTGTATTAGTGTGTCCTCTGTTTCTAAGAACACGGATGGGAATGAGGTAAGTGAAATGTGGAGTCTGAGTTCAAGTAAGTAAGTTTTCCAGGTGCTCACATCAGACTCATATCTAATTTGTCTTTTATAAAGTTATTTTTATATTATTTATGTAAAAGCTGCAGAGTTTTTGTTACATTTTATTTATAGCCTTAGGTTTGATTCTTATGATTTTATTTTTGTGCTGTGCACGTTCTTCGATCACACATTAATCTCAAAATCCTGTAGATTTTCATTATCGGTGGAAGACTTTAAAAAGCACTACATTAAGAGAGTGCATATCTTTTGAATTTTTCTAGTGTGATTCTTGAATTTGCCTGTGGAATAGCCTGTGGAAACTTAGTTTGACTGTAGGTAAAAGTTCAGGTAGAAAACAGTCATGAGAAGACAATAGCTTTGTAACAAATAATAGGATACTGTAAAATTATCAGTCAGTATACTGTAAAATTATCAGTCAGTACCGACTCACTGATTCATAAGTTTGAAAAGCCAGATTCTGGTTCTCTGTTGATTTTCATGTGCAAAGACATTCACATAATTGCTGTCAATTCTGTGTGTATGTTTTGAGGGTTAGGACACATCTTCTCTCTTCCTTTGTTAAGTTATTCTCCATCCCCAGTCTAAAATCAGAAATTGTTAGGGTAGCATGCCATAGGAATTTGAATATGACACATACGATCAGGAAGTTGAGATCTCTATTCCTAACACTGATATTTAGCTTTAGACAAGTTACTTCTCTGGGGTCTTTAAAATATATTTAGATAGGTATTTATTTGCTCACGAAGTGTATTACCCAAATAACCTCTACCTGTTACTACTCAGAAGTTGATGGCTTTTTCTTTAAGTTCTTCCTAACTTTATCTTTTAATAAAAAATCTGAGCATAAAGAATATTTGTGATGTTAAACATTCTTGGCAAGGTCATTGTATCAATGAGCAGAGATCATTTGCATAATGATAGAATGAGGTTTTATGAGGGTTAGTGAGCGCCATCATCACTGACCTTGGTGGCTGAGTTCTCCTGAAGGTGTCCTGTTTATATACACTGCTACGCCTTGCCAATATTATGTCATCAGTTCTGTTTATATTTTACAGTGGTTATATTTTAAAAAGAAAGCATTCAGTCTGTGTCATTATCTATGTAGCTTGGCATAAAAGCCAGTGCAAAAGAAAACTACTTGACTACTATGTGTTAATGAATATAAGCACTTGGTTTAATTTCACATGTTTTCCAGCTGTTTTTTTTTGCATAATTTGGCTTCAAGTCAGCTGTACATTTTTTCATTCATGGAAATTTTTATAATCTGTTTCCTTAGTGGTACATTAGCCTTTCCTTCATTGGAAAATATATGTGGAAATAACTCATAAACTGGCCAATCAGATTTGTTAACTGTGATGCAATGTACATAAAGCCTGACATCTTCTAAGGCAAAGCTGAATGGGTAGTCATTATTTTATCTGAAGGGTTTGACATCTCATATCCCTGTAGTTTAAATGAAGACTATTTATTCTGTGGCACACAAGGAGTCAGAATCAACAGTTAGCTATTCCTCTTTGGACATTCTTCCTGTTACCTTGGAGGTGTTTGACTCTGTTTGCTTAATTATCTTTGGTGGGAAACTTCCACAGAGCTCTTCATCTTGCATTGGATTCTACATTTTTCACTGGAGAATTAGTTGCAAATGAGAGCTCTCAGCCCCTTATTGGCATTTCATCTTGGAAATGGCCCATTAACCAACATTTCTTTTATTTGTTCTTTTTCATGTCTTCTCTATGGGATCAGCTTTTGCTCTTGAGTTGTATGAAGGGTTGGACTCAACTTTTGAGTTAACTTCTAAGTAGAATAGTGTACACTTTTTTGAGCTTATCTTGACTTGATCTCCCCAGTCCTGTGACATTCATCATTCTCAGCCTACCTCCACTTCGAGTCGTTGCAGCAACATGCTGACCTAGAGTGGTCTTCCTGGCTCAAAGGCTCTGTGGAGGCCGCTCATCCAGCCCCGCCTGCTGCATATAAATGTTATATCTTTATTAGGATAAGTAGGTCAAAAAGGAGTATCTTACATTTGTGTACTGCTTTGGAATTGGAAAAATGGTTTCAAACACATTGTATCATTTGATCATCCCAACAACTGTATGAAATAGGCTAAACAGACTATGCCTCATATACAGAATGAAAAAACAAAAACCCAAGGAGGTTAAATAAATCCTTAAGGCAACATGGTAAGTGAGATTACCTGAGTTAAATTATGGCACAGCATCCCACTTATTTTACCTGTCAATGAAATTTAAGGGAGATTGCTAAAAAGTTAGAGCAGGAATTGATGTTTATAGTGTCATCTGTGAAGGTTGTGTTATAAACAGAGGTGGCAGAAGGTGAATCATTTTGGGAGACAAGGAGTAATGAGCTCAGTGTCTGTACCTTTTTCCAGGATCTTCTGTTTGTCTAAGACTCACCTTGTACCTTATGACAAGGTTTCCTACCTTTGTCTTTGAGTTCTTTCCACAAACCTTTCTTTTTTCTTTAGTTTCACAAATCCCACCTCTTCCCAGTCTTGTTAAATTGATATTAGCAAAGATGGTTATTTTCATCATGTATAGACTATGGGTTCTCTAACCTGACCATATATATGTAAGAGTCATCTGAAGAGATTTCAAAAAAGATAGATTCCTGGGTGTCACCCATGGTTACTCTAATGTGACACATAAGGGTGTGTGCTCTGTAGGTGATTCTAAGGGTCAGGACTTCGGAGAGGGAGCTTTTTACTATTCTTATTCTACAGCAGTACTTCTCAAAACCTAGCCCCAGGGTCCCTGCAGGAGAATCCTCTAGATTGCTTATTGAAAACACTTTGCTTGATATTTAATTTAATCAGATTTAATTTAATTTAATACTGTCATGAGACAGTACTGTATATGTTTTAGGCACCTGCTTGTGTGTTTTTAGAAACACACCAAATTTAGAGAATCAGCATCACCTTAACTTAACATTTGCCATCACATTTTCTTCTTAATGTAGGTTTTCTGATAAGCAGTGTGTATTTTGGGCCTGGAGGACAGAAGATCCAAGTTCTGGTCAGGCTTTGTCACCAGAGAGCTGTGTGACTTAGGCAGTCTTCTTTATTTCTCTAGGTCTCAGTTTCATTTTCTATAAAAGGAGGATACTGGACTAGGTGGTGATTCTACTGCCAATAATAATGCTATTTGTTGAGTCCTACTATATTCCAAGCACTCCGCAACTACAGTAATCTTTAGAGCAGGTCTCTGGAGTTCTGTTATGAGCTCCATCTTTATAGATGAGGAAACTGATTCTCAGGAAAGTTAAGTAGCTTGCTCAACTCACTTAAACAGTGAGTGGTACAGCTTTGATCTGACCCAAAAGTTGTCTGCCAAGCTGAACTCTTACCTGATGCAATTTACCCTCCTTTTCCTACATACTTCTCTTCCAGCTTTAAATTTCTGTGAATTCATATAAATAAGTGTGTACCTTTTTGTTTGTTAAGTGTTGTTACTCTCCTCTCTCTTTCCCTCTCTTCCTTTATTTCTTTATCAAACATTTATTATGTATTGAACCCAAACTAGGCACTCTAAGATAAGTAAAACATAGCTCGTTTCCTTGCGCATTATATCTCATTGTTTGTTCATAAAAAATGTCAGGGACCATGGCTGTAAACTTAGTCATCTGAGAATTAGTCATCTGGGATGATGATCAAAAATAAGTTTAACTTCTCAGCAAACCATGTGGTGGCTCTGTTAACTAATGAAAATTGAACTGCATTTCTGTTCCTTTCCATCCTTTGGTGCATTGCTAATGATTAGTGCAGTGGCCTAAAGTAAAGAAGCGGAAGAGAGAAGTTAAGAAGTGAGTGTGGCTGTTGTACACAATATGTTATCAGTCTCTGAAGAGTTGAATATTTTTATTACATTGGCTTTTGTATTTAAAAAGCTTTGAAAAAAAATGAAGAACCATCTCAGAATGTGAGGAATTACATTCAACCTCCCTGAAATATATTTATTCATTATTTTTTTCTCTCACCAATTCTTGTATGAAGCTTAGACTATAGAATTTTTTATTGGAATTCAAGGACTAGGATAAAATCTGAATGTTTTTAGCCTTGCTCCACAGATCTTGAAGGCAAAGGTCATTCATTCTGTAATAGACTAATTAACTCATTTCTTGCTGAACCATTTTATCTCTTTCTTTAAAAATGAAAACTCATTTATTGATTTCTCTCGACTATTTCTAGTCATTTAGATTTCATAACCAGTTTGTGAAAATATAGTTTCAGAATAATTCTGTAGAATTTGGGTTCCTATCAGCATTATGTTGCCTTTCTCTGCCCTTTAAGTTAAATGAAGGACATACACATGCTTTACAAAAAAATGGTGGTTATTTTTTTTTTTCCTGTTTAAATAAGTAAATGAAAACTTTTTCAAAGTAGTCATCAATTTAGAGCATTAGCACTTGGACTTTATCAACTTTTTAATTACTTTTGTTTTCCATTTAACTCTTCCCTTTATGTAGGCAGTTTGTAGCCAGTTAAACTTTTAAAAATGTTTGTGCCATCTTTGCAGTTAAAAATATTTTGTAAAGCATTTTCACGTTTTTTTTAAAAACTTGGAACAGATGCTAAAAATGTGTTGATTACATTTGTTTCTGCCAAAATAGTTTAAACATTTTTAAGGAAATCGTCTTTGAAAACAAACATCTTGGCTTGTAAATATTTGCCTGTGTTGACAAGTTCAATATGGAATTTGCTTTTGCCTGACTATAGTGTCAAGTGATGTGAATAAAAGAGTTTTAGAATTATCGTAACCTCTTACATACCTCCATTCACTGTGGAGCAGGCACCGTCCTCAGCTCTGTGTGTGTACCTCTTAGTCTTTTACACCAAGAAGGTCCTATTATTATGCTCATTTTATAAAAGAAGAAACTGAGGCCCAAAGAAGTTACAGGGCTAGAAAATAGTTGGAACAGGAACTGAATGCCAGTTGCTGCTATCCACAGCTTTGCACCAGTCTTCCTCCCAATACTAAGCTTTTACTCTTGGAATAATGTGAGACTCATGAGGTAGGAGAAGAAACCTGAGCCTCACCTTTTCCGACTTGCTGCTTTCATTCTTACTCATACCTACACTCTCTCAAATAGAATGTAGTCCTTATTTTATTTTAATAGAAACATATGAAAGGATTGAATTTTCATTTGGTAACGTTTTTGTAGCTAAACCTCTAAATCAATAGGGATTTTGTGTTCTGCACAGAAGAACATTTGCCTATCATTTCTACATCCACTGTGTATCCCACAAGTCAGTTTCTGCTTCTGTAGAAGCAGGTTGTCCATGGATAGGTAAAGCTCCCTCAGCAGTGTTGTGGGGAGTCCTTAGCTTGCTGGAGTAGGGGAAACAGAATCTACAAGATGTTGAGTCAGAAGGCTTACATTTAATGCAGATCTTATTATTCCCATCCTTAAAAGTGGGGTAGTTTCTTGTTTTGAGAATTAAACAAGGTCACATGTGAAAAATAGGAAACCGCAAAGTGCTTTAGAAGTTACATCCTTTGGTTTTCTGCTTCTGGAGAAAAGAGGAAATATTTTGTGACTATCCTTTAAATAGAAATAGTTCTGTAAGTTTTCAAAACTTTTTTTCTTTGAGCCAGAGTTTCATTCTTGTTGCCTAGTCTGGAGTGCAATGGTGCAATCACAGCTCACCACAACCTCTGCCTCCAGGGTTCAAGTGATTCTCTTGCCTCAGCCTCGGAGTAGCTGGGATTATAGGCATGTGCCATCATACCTGGTTAATTTTTTTTTTTTTAAAGATGGGGTTTCACCATGTTGATCAGGCTGGTCTTGAACTCCCAACCTCAGGTGATCTGCCTGCCTTGGCCTCCAAAGTGCTTGGATTACAGGCGTGAGCCACCATGCCCAGCCAATTTTTGTATTTTAAGTAGAGATGGGGTTTCTCCATGTTGGTTACACTGGTCTCAAACTCCTGGCCTCAGGTGATCTGCCTGCCTCGGCTTCCCAAAGTGCTGGGATTACAGGCATAAGCCACTGCACCTAGCCAGTTTTCAAAACTTTTAACAGGACACTTCTTTTTTTCCTTTGGATATGGAACATTCTGTATAACAAGAGTAGGCTGCCACCTTCCCTCCCACTGTGATCTTACCTCCATTCATCCTCTCATTTCTTTAGCAAGTATTTACTGAGTATCTGTTATATGTCATACAGTCTGCTGACTATATTCTTCAAATTCCATAGTTAGCTTAAAACTTTGTTAGCCGTCGTAGACAAGGTAGCATGAAACTAAAATAAAAATAAAAACAAAACAACAAAAATAAAAGCCCTGTCAATCTGTTGGAATAGAAATACCCTTGCAAGAAACCATTTAAAAATATACTTAAGATTCAGTGGGTACCTGTGCAGATTTGTTACATGGGTATATAGAATAATGCTGACGTTAGAGCTTTCAACCTCAATTCACTTAGAATAATGGCCTCCAGCTGCATCATGTTTTTGCAAAGGACATGATTTTGTTCTTTTTTCTTTATTTTTTATTTTTTTGAGACAGAGTCTCACCCTGTCGCCCAGGCTGGAGTGCAATGGCATGATCTCACCTCACTGTAACCTCCACCTCCCAGGTTCAAGCGATTCTCCTGCCTCAGCCTCCCAAGTAGCTGGGATTACAGGTGTCTGCCACCACGCCCGGCTAATTTTTTTTTAATTTTTTTTGTAGAGATGGGGTTTTATCGTTGGCCAGGCTGGTCTCGAACTCCTGACCTCGTGATCCTCCCACCTCAGCCTCCCAAAGTGCTGGGATTACAGGCGTGAGCCACTGTGCCCGGCCCTCTTTTTTTTTTTTTTTAAATGGCTGTGTAGTATTCTGTGTATGGCTGTCTGTAACACATTTTCTTTATCCAGTCCAATGTTGACAGACACCTAGGTTGATTTCCATGTCTTTGGTATTGTGACTAGTGCTGTGATAAATATACGAGTGCAGATGTCTTTGTGGAAGAATGATTTATTTTCCTTTAGTTATATACCTGGTAATGGGACTGCTGGATTGAATAGTAGTTTGGCTTATACACCTTTGAGAAATCTCCAAACTGCATTCCACAGGGGCTGAACTAATTTGCATTTCCACTAACTGTATAATTATCCTTTTTCTCTGCAACCTCACCAACATCTATTTTTTTTTTTGGCTTTTTTAAAAAATTTTATTTTTTTGAGATGAAGTCTCACTCTGTTGCCCAGGCTGTGGTTCAGTGGCACAGTCTCGGCTCACTACATCTTCTTCAAGTGATTCTCCTCTCTCAGCCACCTGAGTAGCTGGGATTGCAGACATCCACCACCATGCCCGGCTAATTTTTGCATTTTTAGTAGAGATGGGGTTTCATCATGCTGGTCAGGCTGTTCTCAAACCCCTGACCTCTGGTGATCGACCTGCCTTGGCCTTCCTAAGTGCTGAGATTACAGGCATGAGCCATGTAATTGACTTTTTAATAATAATTATTCTGACTGGTGTGAGACAGTATTTCATCGTGGTTCTGATTTGCATCTCTTTAAGGATCAGTGATAATTGAGCATTTTTTTTCATATATTTGTTGGCCACTGGTATGTCTTCTTTTGAGAAGTGTCAGCTTCATTAAAAAGTGGGCAATGGACATGAACAGAAGTGTCATTTGCTTTTTCCTTGATTCGTTTAAGATCCTTATAGATTCTGGATATTAGTTCTTTTTCAGATGCATAGTCTGCACATTTTTTTTCCATTTTAAAAGTAGATTGTCTGTTAACTCTGTTGATGGTTTCTTTTGCTGTGCAGAAGCTCTTAACTAGGTCTGGAACCAATTCTTGAAGCTCATTTTGGTTATTTACACTTTGCTAGTACAGATACATTTCAAAGGCGTTATTGAGAGTAACTGATGTGAGAGAGGAAGAGAACATAATGTTAAAGGCAACTCTGCTCTTCTGTGTTGGGTAGAGGGTGGGTGGGAGCTGTTGGTTAAGGACATGTGGCTGGTCTAGTGAGGAAAACTTTTATGGATCCTGACATCCAGGTCATGTGAGAGATCCAGGACTGCATCTTCCTCTGAAAATATGTAGTGTTCTTTTTATCAGCCGATTTGCCAATATTGAGGCCTAGAGGCTTCACTGAAAAGGGTTTGCCTTTAGGAGTGAGGCAAAGCCAGGGCATTCCCTTTCATGGGAATGCACACCTATCTGTGTGCAGCCATTTTCCTGGCAGTAGGTGCACTGAGAGGAAGCTGCATTACCGTGGCTACTGAAACAGGAAAAATTAGTCTGACTTGTAAGGGTAGATTTCTTTTCTAAACATGAAGGAGAAATGCCACTCTTAGAAATCCTGTACCAGAATTTAGGAGACCTGGGTTTATAGCCTAGGCCTCCTACTAGCATGCTGTGAGACCCTGGGCAAATTACATCACCTCTTTTAGTCTCAGCTTGTTCAGTAGTGAGGCGAGGCATCTACCAAATATCTCTGCTTTCCTTCAGTTTGAATCCCCATCATTTCTTAAGCTTCATTATATACCTTTCTTTAAGTTAAATATCTGTTTCCTTAACTTAGAGATGTTGCTTTTTCTACTATTGACATAAATTATTTAGATAGTTAATTTGGTAGCACTTTGAAATTATATAATTATTTAAAAATGTTTAAAAATAAAAACTGCATTATTTTCTTTGTATGGAATAATAAAATACATACTTTTTTTAAAAAGCAAATAAACTTTCAGGGAATATCCGGGTCAACTTTGGAGTTGGCTGTTCTTGTGTACTCAGTGCATGCCATTACCATGATAGCATCTGTAAAAATAGGGTGCTTCTGTTGCCCAGTTGTCTGGTGGCATTGACTTTGCTCACAGGACTTTCACATTTACAGATTCAGCTGACTAACACGGGTGAGGCTGTTGCAATTCATTTAGCAGTAACTGGGTCATTTAGTAATAAGCTGTGAATGAAATCAGTGTGCTATAAGATGAGATATGTTGGCTTGTTTTTGAAAAGACATTTTGAAGCTATACACGATCTCAAGTTTATGCAATTTTTTTTAGAGAAATGATTCAGATAAACCTTAGCTTTCTTATTCAACATTAGGTTCTCATTGAGTGGTTGGTCTATAGGCTTGTGTTCCCTGTTGGACACTTTTGTGCATTGGTAAGGGTATTCTGTTATTACTGGTTCTGATCTTTCATATTTTTTCTGTTTTTAATTCTTCCTTCTTTCCTGCTCTCCTGAGTCTCCTGCTCTGCATTTATTCAGTAGAGAGTTATTGAGCACCTAATATGTGCCATGTCAGGTTGAGTATGGGGAGAATGTTCCAAGGGGAGAAGTAGCTTTAACAAACTACCCTAGGAAAGAGGAACCATATGGTTCATATAGCTTGATGTTAATATGATTTGATCATAGAAGAAGAGAATTGCTTGAATCTGGATTACTGCTCCTGCAGAGTAAAGAACACACCGTTCTGGGAATGAGAGTACAATAATATTTGGAACTAGTTAGGAGGCTAGTTAGGAGGCTGTTACTAATCCAGACATTGAGGCTTAGTTCCAGACGAAGGTAGAAGAAGCCCAATATTATTCTAGGTGTATCACAACTGTGTTTCAAAACATGTTGTTGGTATTGACATTGAAGACAAGTGGTAACAATCCAGACTAGCGATAATGGTTGCTTTGACTCAAGTTTGTAGTGGGAAGAGAGAAAATGGAGATATAAGACCCCATTCTTTCTACAAAAATCAATCTTAGGACAGTTAATATATCCATATTATTAGGTGCGTGGATAGGTTGCCATTAAAAGTAATGGCAAAAACCGCAAATACTTTTGCATCACCTTAGTGTCTTCCTTAGGGGGTGTGAGAAACTAGCAGTTGAGTGTTTTGTAGGATGAGCCAGCAAACATAAGGACATGAGGAAGATTCAGAAAAGTTGGGTTAACTCATCCTTTTATACTTTGAGAGTTCCAGTACTGGTTGCTTTGGTTCCCAGACTGCAGAAGCAAAATGTCTGCTTGTTCCCTCATATTTACTGTGTCCTTTAGCTGTTTTTTGAGACTGTGGCTCACATTGCCTGATCATGCTTCATGAAGCACTTGGGCAGACCTGCACAGGGAAACAAAGCTTCTGTTGTTTTACATTGCTGACCGACCATGAGCAGGCATGTATCTGGTGGTAGCACAGGTGGAACTATGTGAAATGGGGTCAAGCTTTCTTCCTTGGTTTGAACTTTGCCTGTCCAAATTCCCTCCCCACAGATTCTCACCCACAAGCCTCTGCACCTTCTTTTAGTTCTAATTATTGGTGTTTCAGTCATTGACTGTTGTCTAAGCTCTATCCAGAGGGAGAAGGGAAAACATGGGGTACAGTATCAGTCTTGTGTGTAAGAGTAGAGGTCATGTGGGAAAAAGACAAGCAGATGTAAGAAAGAGTATGAGTGTTTTTTGGTTGTTGGTAGTGATGTTTTTTAGGCTGAGCTTGTCAATATTTTTATTTCAGTTTTTGAGCTTATGTGAAGTGAAAAGGTAAAATAGGCCAGGTACGGTGCCTCATGTCTGTAATCTCAGCCCTTTGGGAGGCCAAGGTAGGAGGACCGCTTGAGCCTGGGAGATACAGGCTAGTGTGAGCCATGATGGTGCCATTGCACTCCAGTCTGGGTGGCACGGTGAGACTCTGTCTCAAAATAAACAAACAAAAAGATAAAGTAGAAGTGATGACTTCTTGATTGTTAAGGCCCAGAATGAGTTCACTTGGATTTATGACATAAGATGTTTTATGTATGCATGTTGACCTCCCATTATATTCTCTTTGAACTTGTAGGACAAACACTAGGTTTTGGTTGTTTTTACACAGTGCCAAAGTAAGTTTTTTAAAAAATGTTATCAGATATGTCTTTGGTATTTTGGAAATAAGCAAAAAAAATACATTTGGTTGAGTGACATTTTTATAGGTGGATTGGTTGGGGGCTGCATGTCCACTCTAGGTAATAAAGCCTCTTCTCTCCATGTGGGACATGGAAATACATGATAAAGCAGAAGTCCTCAAGAGAATCCTGGTCTCCTTAATGAATTAATGCAGACTCTCAAGGTGTCTGACTCAATCATAAAGTTATTTGTGCAATGGATATTTAATGAGTATCTTTAATGTGCCAAGCACTGCCCTAGTTAGACACTATAATACTAAGGTGAATAAGACATTATCTTTCAGGATATACTGCTCACATGTTAGAGGGGTAGAAGATCTAACAACGGACAATAATGACACACAAGACTTACTGCTATTATACAAGTATGTGTGGAGTACTTTCAAAAGCACAGAAGATGGTCAGGCGCCTTACACAGACCCCTGAAGCAGAATCAGCTGAGGTTTCCTTAAGGAGAAGGATGAGTGGAGTAGCAGCATGGAATGGGAGTTGGTGAGGTCTTTCTCTGGGTAGAGTGTCATACATATAAATGGATTGTATCTTGTTGAAGTGCATCATTATTGAGGGAACTTGAAGTTGTTCAGTGTGGCTGGAGCCTGAGGAGTGTTTTGGGGTGGCTGTTAGAGGTCAGGGAAGGGAGATGAGGCTGCAGAGGACTGTGCTACCAATTGGATATGGGCACAGAGGTTGAAGAGGCATCAAGGATGACTCCACTGGTTTATTTTATTTGGGGGAAACTGGATAAATGGTGGGGCCATTCTCTGAGCTAGGAATGCAGAAGGAAATATAGGAAGGAAAAAGAGAAATTAAGTTCCCAATACATTGAGTTTGAAGAGGTTGTGAGATATAACACAGTGGTTAAGAGTATCAGCTTTGTAGCCAGAAAGATTCAACTTCAAATTTGACTTCTACCTATTAGTAATTTGGGTGAAGTTGAGCAAGTCATATCATTATTTATGTCTCTTTGTCATTGGTAAAATGATATTATGTACTGTAAAGACTATAAGAGGTAATTTTAATGAAGAACTTAATTAAGCACAGTGTCTGGGCCATGTAAGTGGTCAATACATGGTTAGTTTTGCTGTTGCAGCAGAAGTGTATGGTAGGGAATTGGGTTTAGGGGGAAGGTTTGGGATGAGATACAGGGATGTGGGAGTCAACCATGTGAAGTTGGCAGTAAAAGTCACTGTGGTAGAGATTATCCACAGAGAGTGAGGAGAGTGGAAGAAAGAGGCCTGAGACTTATGCCATGGGGAATAACATTAAAGGTTGAGTAACAGAGGAGTCTCTAATGAAGACTGAGAAGGATTGGCTAGAGAGGCTGGAGGAAAGTCTGGAAGGGGTGCCATCATGGAAGCCAAGGAAGAAAGACTGCCAATGACAGATGCCTCAGCGAGATCAGGATTAGAAAATCAAAGGATGGGAAAACAACCCTTGATCTCATCTCCATGGTATGTTTCTGTCATTGGACTGTAAGCTCCATGAGGATAGTTGTATAACCAATGCCTAGTCATGCTACAAATGGATATTTATGAGTGTTTGATGAATGAATGAGACTGTGAAGGAAGAGGTGATAGATGATCTCTCATAATATCTTTCAACTTGTCGGCATCCCCCTACCCATTACTTCTATTAGGTTAACCATCTAATTTTCTTCTTTGTTGGAAAAATAGAGGTATGAACAAAAACTCCCTCAATTTGTCTGGTCATCTTTACTCAGACAAATTGAGGGAGTTTTACTGGGATGTTAAGAAAGAGGCCAAATCAAAACTGGTAGAAGTGTGAAGATAATAAAGACAAGAAAATATAGATTACCTTTTAAGGTAGCTTTCCCAAGAAGAAAATGGGAGGGATGGTGATGAGTAACCAGGGAACTCAGTTCATGAAGATTATTTTTATTTATTTTAGGATGGAAGAGACTTGGGTATTTTAAATACTGAGAGACCCATGTGAGAGGAGATTATTGATGGAATAAGATCGCTAGGAAGTAGGAGGTGAAAGGATTTAAAGCCGAAGAGGAAAGGAGGTCATGTGGGAGCAAAGTCTGTGGGTAGCAGGACAGAATGGGGCTCTTACTTATGTGGCTGTTTTCTCAATAAAGAAGGGATGAAGATGTGATTGTTTGCTAAACATGAAAACATAAAAGTAGAGGTGGTAGGGTAGGGAGTTTTAGACAAATAGTGAAGAATTTTTATTTTTGGAGATGGAGTCTTACTGTCACTCAGGCAGGAGTGCAGTGTCATAATCATGGCTCATGCAACCTTGACCTCCTGGCTCAGGTGGTCCTCCCACCTCAGGGACCTGAGGAAGCTGGGACTGCAGTATGTGACACCATGCCCACTTTTTTTTTTTTTTTTTTTAAATAGAGACAGAGTCTTCTTATGTTGCCTGGCTGGTCTTGAACTTCTTGGCTCAAGTGATCCTCTTGCCTTGGGCTCCCATGATGTTGGGATGACATGTGTGAGCCACCACACCCAGCCAAACAGTAAAGAATTGAAAGCAGTATTGTGAGGGGTGAAAGAATTGGCCAGTTAGGACACCAGCAAGAATTGGCACATTTCTTTGAGTACCTAGCTGAGGTTGCAGACCTGGAATATGTGCTGGTAGGAGCCCACGTGGTGGTATGCTTTTCTCTGGTGGAAGTTTATAGCTTAGGGGGAAAGCCGAGAAGACAAGCAGCGGGACTGATCAGAATTAAAGTTTGGTGGTGAAGTGGTTGCAGGGTAAGGACAAAGATGTGAGGGACTTAATTAGCAAAGAAGTGATGGAAATAATAAATAATATAGTAGAAGACAAACAGAGAAAGATGTCAAGATAGAAGAGGGAGCTGTAGAGGAAGAAAAATAATTTTCCTCAACCCTCATAAATTCTTAGCTGGAATGGATGCCTACAACAAAAGACAGATTAGTAAGAGAAAGACAGTTCATTAACATGTATGTTTCATACATAGGTGGGAGAGTCCAGGGAATGAGCAGTTCTCAGGGGTGGTTTTGAATTCCATTTTATGTAGCATCTTCAACAAAGCAGTAGATTTTTAGAGAAATGACAAAAGAAAAAAAACTTTGAGTCTCTGGGGTAAGCAACTTGTAGAAAGGGAAAGAAATGGCAGACAAAGGCCAGTTAGTAAAGCTTGTTCATATAAATTTTTCTGTTCCTGTCTCCAGGCCCGTAACAGTCTAAAGTTATCTTCATTGGTTAACATTTGTTCTCTCTGATAGAGGAGGTCGGGATACCTTTTGTCTTTGTAAATCTATGTTCTGCTTTTAGGCAAATGGAGGGCAGAGAGCTTTCCTGCATCAGCTGCTACTTAATTGCCTTCAGCTCAACAACCGTTTATATTTTGATGTAGCATCTTCTGGTCTCCCACAGCCTACCCGTTCCTCAGTATATTTGAATTATACATAACAATAATCTTTGGTCTGTTTTTCTCTTGTTAATCTATCTTTTGTTACAGGGTCTGTTCCAATTAATAATTTATGAGAGTTGAGGAAAACATTATTTTTCTTCCTCTACAGTTCATAGATTGGAAGAAAATTGGGCATGTGAAGGAATGTGAGATGTTGATGAAGCCAGATAATTGGCTTAGCTAGAATTAGTAAAGGAAAGTGCTGAAAGAATGGGAAACTGCTGTTAGATGTTAAATACCTGAGGTAGACTAGTTCCAGTTCGAGGCAATGAGAACCAGGATGTAGGGCTATGATTGGCTGAAATGAAGAGACACAGCACTGTGGTGGGTGCTACATGGAGATGGCATTTTGGTGTCCAGGCACACAACCAGGAGGCACATCTTTGGGGCACATGAGCATTGTGTTTAAGGAGAGGAAGGAGAGCAGAGAGCAAGAGTGGCCTATAATGTAAAAATGATTGTTTTGTACTTATAGATAATGATTTGAAAACCACTGGTTTTGCATCACTGGAGGAATTAGAATTCACCTGTCCTGCCTGTGGGCCTAGTGGAGTCTGGGACTTGGCTGAATTATAGTTATTGCAGTGGGGGAATTCTTGGGGTTCAGTAAAAAGATAAAAGCATTTCAAGGTATTGAAGACATGAGACTTTGTTTGCCATGGGGTAGATATTTCTGGAAGGTTGGAAATGATAGCAAGCTGGGTCAGGGGAGACGAAGCCCAGATCAAATATGGGCAGCAGAGGCTCAGTGACAGGAAGAACTTGAATTTGGGCAGTAGCCAACAATGACCAGGATGTGAGGCATGAAGGCTTCAAGTTTCTGAAAGGAACTCTGGTATAAAGTATTTTGTTTGTTTTGGTTCTAGCTGACTGTTGGTGAGAAGCTGTAAGTAGCAATACTACTGCAGGTAATAAAATTGTGGTGGGGCCAGGTGCAGTGGTTCATGCCTGTAATCCCAACACTTTGGGAGGCCTATATGGGAGGATCATTTGAAACCAGGAGTTTATGGACAACAAAAAGACACCCCTGTCTTATAAAAAATTTGAGAGAATTACCCAGACATAATGGCACATGCTGGTAGTCCCAGCTGTTTGAGAGGCTGAGGTGGGAGGATCAGCTGAGCCCAGGAGTTTGAGAGTTTGAGGCTGCGGTGAGCTATGATCTTGTCACTGCACTTCAGCCTGGGCACAGAGTGAGACTCATCATAGATAGATAGATAGATAGATAGATAGATAGATAGATAGATAGATAGATAGTGGTGGGAAAAGCTAACAGTTATAGAAGTTTCTATGTGGCAGGTGCTGTGATAAGCACTTGATATGACTGTTTTTATTAAATCTTGAGAACCACCAATGGAGGACATTATTATATAATCATTTACATTTTTAAAATTAACAAATAAAGATTATATATTTATGTACCACATCTTATGAAATTCAAATAATTATTGTATATCTTACTTCAGTACTTACATTTTTATGGTGAAAACACTTAAAATCTACTCTTTTAGCAATTTTAAAGAATGCAGTATATTGTTATTAACTATACTCACCATGTTGATTAAGAGAAACTTATTTCTCTTAATTGAAATTTTGCATCCTTTGATTGATAGCGCCCCAATCACTCCCAACCCAACCACCACAGCCTCTGGTAACCACCATTCTACTCTCCACTTTTATGAGTTCAACTTTTTAGGTTCCACATATAAGTGAGATCATCCAATATTTGTCTTTATGTGCCTGGTTTATTTTGCTTAACATGCCCTCCATGTTCATTCATATTGTTGTTAATGATTAGATTTCTTGTTTTGTATTTATTTAAAGCCTGAACAGTACTTTATTGTATATACATATCACATTTTAAAAATTCATTTTTCAGTTAATGGACACCTAGACTGATTGCTTACCTTGGCCATTGTGAATAATCCTGCATTATATATGAGAGTGCAAGTATTTCTTTGATATACAGATTTCCTTTGATATATACCCAGTAGTGGGATTGCTGGATTATATGGTAGTTCTATTTTTAAGTTTTTGGGCACCTCTATACTGTTTTCTATAATGGTCATACTAACTTACATTTACACCAACAGTGCAAAAGTTCCTTATTCTCCATATTCTCATCAACACATTTATCAGGTAGGCACAGTGGCTCATACCTATAATCCCAGCACTTTGGGAGGCTGAGGCAGGTGGATCACCTGAGGTCAGGAGTTCAAAACCAGCCTGGCCAATATGGCAAAACTTCATCTCTACTAAAAATACAAGAAATTAGCCAGGCATGGTGGCGGGTACCTGTAGTTTCAGTCACTTGGGAGGCTGAGGCAGGAGAATAACTTGAACCCAGGAGGTGGAGGTTGCAGTGAGCCGAGATTGCCCCACTTCACTCCAGCCTGAGCGACAGAGCAAGACTCTTGTCTTAAAAAACAAAAAATAAAAAAAAAAAACCCACTTATTTTCTTCATTTTAGACTAGCCATTCTTACAGGTGTGAGGTGATGTCTCATTGTGGTTTTAATTTGCATTTCTTTGATGCTTAGTGATGTTGAGTATTTTTTCATATACCTGTTATTCATTTGTATGCCTTCTTTTGAGAAATGTCTATTATAATATCCTTTGTTTATTTTAAATTGAGTTTTTTGTTTTCTTATTATTGAGTTGTTTTAGTTCTTTATGTATTTTGAATATTAATTCATTATCAGATGAATAGTTTGCACATACTTTCTCCTGTTCTGCAGTTTGTCTCTTTGTTGATTGTTTCTTTGGCTGCACAGAAGCTTTTTGGTTTGCTGTAATCTCGTTTTTCTGTGTTTGCTTTTGTTACTTCTGCTTTTGGAGTCATATCCAAAAAATCATTGCCCAGTCCAAAGTCAAGAAACTTTTTCTTATGTTTTCTTTAGTAGCTTTACAATATTAGGTCTTACATGTAAGTCTTTAATCCAGTTTGAGTTGATTTTTATATATGGTGTGAGATAAGGATCTAATATCATTCTTCATGTGGATATCCAGTTTTTCAGACATCATTTATTGAAGAGACTGTTCTTTCCCCATTGTGTTATTGGCATCTTTGTCAAATATTAATTGACCATAAATGCATGGTTTATTTCTGGGCTCTCCATTGTTCCATTGGTCTATCTATCTGTTTTCATGTCAGTACCATGCTGTTTTCATTACTATAGTTATGTAGTATATTTTGAAGTCAGGTAGTGTGATGCTTCCAGCTTAGTTCATTTTGTTCAAGATTGCTTTAACTATTTGGGGTCTTTTGTAGTTCTATTCAAACTGAAGGATTGTTTCTTCTATTTCTGTGCAAAGTGTCATGAGAATTTTGGTAAGGATTGCATTGAATCTGTAGATTGCTTTGGCTAGTATGGACATATTTTAACAGTGTTAATTCTTCCAGTTCATGAACATGGATATCTTTCCATTTATTTATGACTTCCTCAATTTCTTTCATCAATGTTTCCTTTACATCCTTGATTAAATTTGTTACTAAGTCTTTTTTTTAAGCTACTATTAATGGGATTGCTTTTTTGATTTTCTTTTTGGATAGGTTGTTGTTATTATTTAAGTTTTAAAGGTAAAGAAAATGAGGCCAGGCACAGTGGCTTACTCCCAAACTCCCAGTTTGGGAGGCTGAGGCAGGTGAGTCACTTGAGGTCAGGAGTTCAAGACTGAGTTGGCCAACATGGTGAAAACCTGTCTCTACTAAAAATACAAAAATTGCTGGATGTGGTGACACAAACTACTTGGGAGGCTGAGGCAGGAGGATCACTTGAACCTGGGAGGTGGAGGTTGCGATGAGCCAAGATCATACCGCTGCAATCTAGCCTGAGCAACAGAGTGAGATTCTGTCTCAAAAAAAAAAAAGGGAAAGTGGATTTTAGGAGATTACGTGAGTAGTCTGGGTCATTCATTTCATTAACTGTTAGAATTAAGATTTAAACTAAGGCAGCATGAATTGAAACCCTCTCTGATTATCACTACATTGCCTCGAGGTTTTGAAGGGAGGTACCTTGATTACTTTCTAGAATGACCTTAATGTGGAACCACCATTAACCTGTCATTGGTGGAAGATTCAGGCTGTTTTGCTGAACATACAGATTTCACGTCAGGGATTATGAATGACAACTGAAGCCTTAAACAATTTTTAGCATTTAACTTACTTTCCCTTTTAGTTTTGGTTGCAGAGTATCATGAAAAGTCTGATATTACTAGTGGCTAATGGTAACAGTCTTTAAAAAAATACCTTAAATTGCAGTAATAGGATGATGCTCAGTTTATTGGAAATAGCAGGAAAAGCTGAAAATGGAAGAGTTAGAATTCAACTACTCTGCTTGTGGGCCTACTGGAGTCTTGGGCTTGGCTTAATCTTTGATATGTTAAAGCTTAGTTCATAACATTTGAATATGCATTATAAAATTATATGAATATACTTTTGAATATGCATTTTAAGAATTATAACTTTTTAATAGTGTGTGTATGTGTAACAGTCTGAAATTTTGTTTGTAACAATCTGGAATTCATCTATTGGAAACTTATTTAACAAGAATACATTATTTTCTCTTGATATTTAGGCCATTTTCAGACCTCTAAACTCCTTTAACTTCCTTCCTCTGGTAAAACTACTGTGTAGCAATTGAACCTACTAAGCTGGTACCTTGTAGTTGAACTTTGCTGACTTTCCTAGTTAATAGGTAATACTTTTGTAACTGACTGGTGTGGAATTGGTAGAAAACAGTCCTTGACATCCCCAGCTATCTACCTGTTTTATCACTATACATAGAATCTATGTGTCTCTTGAATTGTAAGGGTTCCCCAAAGCAGTTGATTTTATAATTTTTAAAGGTTTATAGAGACAAGAGGCTCAACCATTTCTTTCCTTTTTTTGGTTTTTAAAGGGCTTTGATCTGTTGCCCAGGCTGAAGTGCAGTGGCATGATCATGGCTCACTACAGCCTTCACCTGCTAGACTCAAGCGATCTGCCTCAGATTCCGTAGTCGCTGGGACTATGGGCACATGCTATCATGGCATGCTAATTTTTTTTTTTTTTTTTTTTTTTAAGTAGAAATGGGCTCTCATTATGTTGCCCAGCCCAGTCTTGAACACATGGGCTCAAGTGATCCTCTCATCTTGGCCTCCCAATGTTCTGGGGTTACAGGGATGAGCCACCATGCCCGGCATCAACTTTTTCATTTACAGTTTCCTAGATTAGCTTCTCTCAACCCTTGTGATCATAAATATTCATTAAAGGCAGAAAATTTCAAAAACTTACTCTTTTATTCCTCTTTATTGGAAGAGAGTTAAGAAAATATAAAGTCAAAGTTTTACTTCTCCCTTTTTCAAAAAGAATAGCAATAACTACAACCATAACATAGCTCACCTGTATTGAGCATGTACTGACTATGAGCCAGGCATTACACTGTGCTAATGTTGTTGAATTCTCACAACATTATCATCATCATTTAACAAGTAAGGGAAAGGGCTTAAAGCAGTTAAGTAACGTGAGCATGTAAATAGTTGAGATGGGATTTAAACTCTTGGGATGTGCCAGTTAGGTACTGTAGCATAATTTTAGACCAGAATATCACTGGAACTTGGATCAAAGAATATTGGTAAATTTTATCCTGTTTTTTTCACATCCCCCCAAATTTTTTTTTTTTTTTTTTTTTTTTCTGCCAATCAATGAGAGCTTGTAAGGTTGCTGAGGTTGGTTGGCCTTGAACTCTTGGCCTCGCCTTTGCAAGCGCCACGACATCCGATCGGAGCCACTTTGGGCCAAAAAATTTTTTTTCTATGTTTACTATATGATGTGTTTATGTACAGAGCTTTTTTCCATGCTCTGGAGATTGACACAGATCCCTAGCAAAGATTATTAAAATTGAGACCGTTTGTTCCACTTTTAAATCCTGGCCATTAGTCAAGCAGAGTGTCTTAGACTGTGGATGAGAGTGAAGCTCCATAGGGCATGGCAGCCTCTGCTGAACACCGGAGAAGGAGTGTGTGAGCGTGCGCCACCCCCCCCCCCCAACCTCCCCCCGACCCTCCGTCATTTCCAACAAGTGAAATTGTCAGGAGCTGCCAGGCCTGGCAAGGGCTTTCACTGCCACAGCCTTCCTGCCCTGGGTCCCTGGGTTGGCCGTGCCTCTGGCTCTGTGGCAGCTGGGAGGAATAAAGGGCTTCCTGTTTGAGCCTGGCACTACCACATGTAAAAGGTTTTCTTTGGAGTTTTTTAGCATGACTCTGCCTATTGTGACCTCTGATTTTTGTGTTGAGTTCATAGTCTGTTAGTAAAACTTTAGACTGAAAAGAGTCCTAAACATTATCTGCTTCTGCCTCCTCCTCATTTTATAGGTAAGGAAGTTGACTCACAAACATGAAATGAATTATTCAAAGCTACTGGACTAGGGATCAGGTCTAGAAGCCTGTCTCATGACTCTATAATCTAGTGATATTTTCCCTGTTGCAGAATGATTTGTTTCTCCTGTGTCTTGCTTCCCATCTCTGACTTGCTCATCCTGATCCTGGCGTGCCACCTGTCTTCTTGATCCCTTGACTGCATCTTGCACTGATTGAGGGAACAGTTGTTGTTGGTGTTAATCCCAGCTTTGGAATTACTGTGTGACCCCTAATAAAGTCACTTTGTGACTTAATATAATTATCAGCAGATTAAGTAGAACCCTTATAAAAGAGGTGCTCTTGGGAGAATGTAAATCATGGAAACTGGTGACCTGTTTTATCATTATTCAGTGGAAAAGAGTTTTAGAAAATTTCATGAAAATGAAATACAGGAGAAAAAATCAGTTGGTAAAGGTTTCAGGTTGAGCAAGCCAAGCTAGGACTGAGAGAATTAGTGAGTTCTGGCCAAAGTATTATGTAATGTAGTTAATAGGAAAGAATACTATTTCTTTCTTTGTTCTTTACCTGGTATACCTGTTGGAGCAAATTCTGCTCTGTAGGTGGTAGTGTAATCTATAGGTTTTACTGCTGATCCATTTGAACTTGGAAAAACATCTCCTTAAGTTGTTTTTAGCAAATCTGATTAGGGAAGAAGAATATAGAATTTTTAAAGCTGTAGAGTTTTGGTTTAGTAAAAATAGAATAGATGCTTTTAAATTGAGCACGAGTTAAATCTGACTTTTTCAATCTGTTGTTAACCCCTTGAAACTCAAATTTCCTTCATGTAAAATGGAGAAAATTTATTTTCTATATATAAAATGGGGAAAATTTATAAGGGAGCGATATGAGGACTGAATAAAAATTATCACATAGAATAGCTAATTGTTTGATAACTTTCTACATGTAGGGCATTCTCTTAAGTCCTATACACATGTTATCTCATTCAGATTTCCTAACAACCTCATAAAGCAGGAATTGTTATATCCTAATTTTACATTTGGAAAGTACTTGGCACATAGTAGGTTCTTAGTCTGAGTTAGCTTTTTTCCTTCCTAAAGGTTTAACACTTTCTGTTATATCTAGATATCTGATATCCATGTTACTGGAGAGTCAGAGGATATGTCTGCAAAAGAGAGATTGCTACTCTGGACGCAGCAGGCAACGGAGGGTTATGCTGGAATTCGGTGTGAAAATTTCACTACCTGCTGGAGGGATGGAAAATTATTTAATGCCATCATTCATAAATACAGGTATGGACTTTGTGGATTTTTTTCCTCATACCACTGTAAGACTCATTTCTTTCATTTCTGAATGTTAAAATAACCTTTTTTTTTATTTTATTTTTATTTTGCCAATCAATGAGAGCTTGTAAGGTTGCTGAGGTTAGTTGGCCTTGAACTCTTGGCCTCGCCTTCGCAAGCGCCACGACATCCGGCCGGAGCCACTTTGGGCCCAAAATAACCTTTTATTTTTATAGAAGCAAAAGCATGGCAAAAAGTTAGAAAATACAGAAAAATTAAACTAAAAAATTGGCTGCGTGCGGAAGCCCATGCCTGTAATCCCAGGAATTTGGGAAGTTGAAGTGGGTGGATTGCTTGAGCCTAGGAGTTCGAGAACAGCCTTGGCAAAAGGGTAAGACCCTCTCTGTACAAAATATTAGCTCGGCATAGTGGCAGGCACCTGTAGTTCCAGCTACTCCGGAGGTCAAGGCTGCAGTGAGCCATGATCATGTGACTGCATTGCAGCCTGGGTGACAAGGTGAGACTCTGACTTAAGAAAATAAAAAAAAATTTTAAAACCACATTTCCACTATTTAGAGGCCATCATTCTAAATTGTGTTGTGTATACACACACACACACACACACACACACACACACACACACACACACACACACACACGGCTGTAATACCTCTTCAGATTTTGGCAGTAGCTCAGCAGATTGCAAACTTTGATGTATAGAATCTGCAGGTAGATGATCAAGATTTTACCT